>CM060702.1:22829704-32829704 GCA_030686995.1 Artemisia argyi
TGTATACGGTTTACATTGGTTAATTTTAACACCGTCTATTACCCTTTGTGGGTGGGATCTTTATCACACGTTTTCGTTCCTAAAATAGCCAAAGCATGTGGTGAAGATCCCACACACAAAGGGTACTAGACGGTGCCAAAATAACAAAGGAATGGAACACATTTGTTAACTTGAACACCGCCTAGTACCCTTTGTGGGTGGGATCTTTATCACACGTTTTCGATCTTAAATAGCAAAAGCATGTGGTAAAGATCAAGCTCACAAAGGGTACTAGACGGTGCCAAAATAACAAAGGAATGGAAAACATGTGCGACGTAACATATATCTGGCCTTATAATTGAAACGTGTTGATTGCGATAATGATAGCGTGTATTGTTTACGGCATGCCATGGTCCTTCATTATCTCAGTCTAGACGATTCCTGTTACTTACACTCTATTGTAGACTGAACATTTACATTACATGTTAGGTATGTAAAAAAATTTAGTATCATATTGTATAGCCAAAGTTAAACATTTGTATCATATTGATGTTTACAAAATGGTTCTCGTTAGAAAAATATTTTTCTTAGCCTATACTTCACAAACATTACATGAAACAATATGTAATGCAAAAGAAAAGATAAGTAATTCAATAATCATTAGACTCCAACCAACTGCTTTGAAACTTTGAACTTTTGATTGTTAATTGAAACCAAGATTAAGAGCACATGTTAATCTAAGTATTCATTACTGCTACTTAGAGCTCTAAATGTCTTAAAATTAATATTTTTTCATTAATGCACGATGAGCTCTACGATGTAGGACAATCTACATAATTAAGTTGTATGTTCGTTACATCTAAAGGAGCAATATGAATGTTAGTAATAATATTTCTTCTAATAACTAAATTCTCAATTACAAGGGGAGATAAATGTAACGTTGTGGATATGTTTTATTGCTTCATTTGTACCAAGTCTTATACCGGTTGGTGTTTGATCTTGATAATTAGTTTTGGCTCTTTAAATAATTTAAATTTATTAATTTTTCATTCCCACCAATAAAAAAATTTTATTTAGATAACCTGATTTTGTTAATGTACATTTTATTTAATCCCACCAATCAATATACTTTATTTAAAGAGCCAAAATTTGTTATCAAGACCAAACACCAACCGATATAAGACGGGGTGGAAAAGAACAAAGCAATGGAATACATCGACGATGTTAGATATATCAGCCATTGTAATTGAGACTTCTTGAATACGATAATGATATAGTTTGAAATGTTTATTACACGCCAATCTCCTTCATTATCGCATTCAAGATGTGCAAGGTTACTTAGACTTTATTTATTACTCAATATTTCATTAGTTGTTATATTTATGTATGAACACTATTATTAATTTACTGTGATTTTAAAGCAAACTTAATAAACTAGTTCAATGTCAACCATATGTGTAATGGTTATGGTCACAAACAAACTACAAATACATTAATGACAATCAGATTTTATAAGATTTCTTCAAGAATGTCAACTCTTGTCAAATCTGATTTTTCATGGTGATAAACCTTAAAATTACATGGTATGGTCTTAATATAATATTTCAAAGTACATTTTAGTACCTTTTAGCATTTAGTCATCTTTTTGTGGTTAGGTTTATGGTGTTAATGCCTCTCTATTATATATACTCTCCATTACTCACATTATTCTACACACCCAAAACAAACACAAAACAAAAAGCAGCTTGCTGATAACAACTCACCATGTCTGATAACATTCCGGTTGAAGTTCAAATGGACATCGTGAGAAGGCTTCCTGTCAAGTGTATACTTCAATGTCGAACTGTGTCTAGGAGTTGGAAGGCTCGTATTGACACTTTACATTTCACTGCACGTGTTGGTATTTGCCCTGCTGATACTTCACTTCTTGTTTTATGTCATAGGCAAAGGTATAAAGGTTACTTGTCTTTTTTAAACGATGATTTTTCTCGCACAGAAATCCCTTCAAACTTTTCTTATTCTGACTTGGAACCAATTGGGTATTGTCATGGGGTCCTGGGATTTTCGTATGGTCCAATTGTGTCTGATTACATGGCTATCCTTTGGAATCCATCTATCAGAAGATCATGTGGCACATTTGTGCCATATGTTACACAACCCGAAGAGTATGAAAAGCGACTGCTTGCTTTTGGGGTACGCCCAGACAATCTTGATCCAATCCTCCTCAAGATTTCATACCCCTTCAATCCTCTACACCATCAATGGTCTGTCTTACTATTCACATTCTCATCCAGAGAATGGAACCGTTTGGGAACCGAGTTTTTACCTCGACAGTCAATAAGATTAAAAAAGGGAAGTCAATGTGTCGTTGATGGGAATATCTTCTGGTGTGGGTACGAAAAATTGTATGCAAATGATGGTACAAAATACAAGAGCTACATGATGGTGTCGTTCAACTTGGTCACCTACCGTTTCCAAGAGTTAGAAATACCAGCAGAATTGTTGGTCAATCTACCTTTACCATTTCTAGTTTCAAAATTAAGGGACAACCTAGTTGTTTCAGGAAACATAGAACAGGATGACCACTATGTTTTCTGCCTATGGCTGTTAACGGTTGTCGGTGGAACAATAACATCCTTTCAATGTTTGCTTAACATTCCCAACACTTGTAAGTTGAAATTAATTTGTTTCGATGATAACAATGACCCAATACTGGAATTTCAGAATCCAGAAGGATGGGCCACAAGTCTTAGTCTGTACAAATTTGCTTCTGATACCTTTCAGAATATGGGGATTGAAGGTGATGGTGGTTCTTTTTTCATCACCCCGTATAATGAATCAGTTCTTCTTCAAACTCATGTTGATCGTATGGTATATGGTTTACGTAATCAGATTCTAGGGTATCAATTGTAATCTGTTAGTGAACGCAGTTTAGATTATTGTAGGTTATTTAGTTATCGTGTTGAACGCAGTTTAGATTATTATGGTAGTAGGTACTTAGTGATGTTGGTTGTTATTGTAATCCGTTAAGGACCTTTCTTTTGTAATCGCATTATGTATGAAATGAATTAATGTTTATCGTATTAATACTTATCGTTTTATGTACGAAATGAATTAATGTTTATCACATTGTGTCGCATATTCATTATTTAGGAACTGAATTCTTGTATGCTTGTATATTTTTAGTAATATATTTTAATCTATGTACAGGCTGGACTTCCAGTAGTTCTTGAGCAGGCCAAAGTTTTTGAGAAGAAATGTATAGATCCTACAAAGTATGCCATCACATTCGAGACTGCACGCAACATTCCAGCACAAGGAGGATTGTTTGGTGATTGTGGTATCTGGGTTTGCATTTTTTTATACCGACTGGCACATGGGAAACGGTTGGCGGTGGAAAATACTGTCCAGGCTGCTCTGGCTTACCGCGAGCATATGGCTAAGTTCTTTTTCAAACACCGAGTGTCTAGTTGGTAGGTTTGGCAAGTGTCTAGTTCGTTGTAATTCGCATACAGTTGGTATTTGTTACTAGTATAGGAATGTAGTTGGTAGGTTTAGGAATGTAGAACAATTTTTGTAATTTTGCTACATAGTGTTAGGGCTGTTGCGTTTAAACGTTTTATCAAGAATCTCATACTAGGTGTTTTGTACTACTACAAGTTGTGTTTTGTCGCGATACATGATTAATAAAGGTTGGCGATCCTTTTTTTATTTTACAAATCAATCAATATAATTTGGTTAATGCTTACTTATTCAACTCTTGTAGGTTTACCAAGATTTGATTTTACAATTGAAGGGGACAATGGTTTTAAAGGAAGATGTTCGATCACCCCGTTTTCAGGTACACAATTTCACATCTTATACTAAATATGCCCCCTTAATAACAATGTCCATATAGTTTAACACATACTGATAAGTAGTGAATGTAATACTAAAAATCATCCAAATGATATTGGTTAGATGATTCCGGGTTGTAATTTACGTTGAAACCAGAATTTGATGTTTCACCATCCCATACCAAATCGCCATCCCATTGCCAGTTAGATGGTTGATAGCCCCAACTTAGGTCGTCCCATTCCTGATAAATTCTGCCATTCTGAAAATACTCTTCGTCCACTTGATGATTAACTTCCACCTTCTGTTGCTTATCATTATTTGATTTGCGTTTACGAGTTCCCGTTTGTGATTCCATCTCTTGCATAACCTCTTTTCCCTTTTCTGATCTGCTAGTGCTTGCCTTGAATTTTTCCTGCAAACATTTTTTTTTATAAGATTAACAAATTAAAGTTAATTTTTATAATTTATTTTGACCTATCAAATTACCTTTGAACTGGGCACCGGTTGCATGCATGACTCACGGTTGTGTCCTACATTGCCACAACGTCCACATTTTTTTATTACTGGCTCCTCATTTTTTGAGCGAATCCGATCTTTGTTTTTGGGTCTCCCCGCTGGCAGCTTATCCATCAAAGGCGGTTTAACCTTTTGCAAGTTTCCTGGATTATGCCAATTTGCTTCTTCTTCCAGTGGAAATACCATTTCTTGATATGTGCCTTTTAATGCTGTTTTTGTAAACCATGATTCCGCCCATTTGTTACAATTAGTCAATTCTTCATATCTACAAACAGCGCACACATGACCACATGGTAAACCCGATAGTTCCCATTGCCTGCATAAGGAACTCAATTAAATGTAATACATGAATAAAAATTATGAACCTTTAAGGAAAAAATATTTTATATTAAATACCTGCAAGTACATTCATTTTTTACAAAATCCACAATATTACTACCATAAGGGGATAGTACTTGGTACACGGCACACATGGCAATACCTCTAACTTCCCAGTTAGCACTCTTCCACATTCTGTGACGTACCTTCTTTGTTGCCCACTCTGTAAGTTCAAATTCGGGTGCTTCTGCAATTTCACAACTTAAGTAAATGCAGCTAAAGAATTAATTATTGTTTATAATATAGGAAAATATATACCTCGGTATTTATCTCTACGTTTGTTATACCAATCTTGCAAAAGCGTTCTGTAGTACTCCATGAGCATGGTTATTGGAACCCTACGAACATGCCTTGTTAATGCATTAATTGATTCTGCACTGTTTGAAGTCAAGTAGTTGTATCTTTTTCCCGTGCAATATGCCCTTGACCACTTATCGTAACCTGCTTGTTCAAGTTTTTCTACGGCTTGAGGTCTTTTTGCGCGAAGCTCAGCAAGTGTCTTGTTAAATAGTTCATGACTATAACTTTTGCACGTCTTCCAGTATAAATACCTCACCTTTTCTTCTTTCAAGTTGCAATTCATCATCAGGTGCCGGCAACAATAACCATGAAAGCAGTTTGGGAAAACTGTATCACATGCTTGTGTTATTGCTGCATGCCTGTCTGAAATAATGGCCAAATTAGGCACTTCACCAATACATTCTTTCAACCAGGTCATAAATTGTGTCCACGCTTGACCTGTCTCGCCCTGTGAGACCCCAGTAGCAATTGGAATAATCTGGTTGTTACCATCCATACCAACCGCAAGCAGGTTGGTTCCCAGGTACTTCCCTTTGAGATGCGCGGCATCGATTATTATCAATGGACGCATAAAGGCTATAAAACTGCGGATCTAGTATAATAAAACATATATTAGAATACTACAAATGACAACATAATGTAAGTCTAAAAACCTTAAATAATAACTAAAAGAATGCTTACCGCAACACCAAAAGCTATAAAAACCATCTTAAATCTTCCTGCATCGTCTGTTTCAATATGGGTTACCGTCCCAGGGTTTTTGAGCTTTAAGTTATGGCAATAAATAGGTAACTGCTCAAACGAATCCTCTGGTTTACCGTTTAACATTTCAAATGCCAAATTCCTACCCCCCCAAGCTCTTTTATAAGAAATGTCTATTTTCCAATCAAGCCTTAAATCTTTTTGTATATCACGCACCCTATAAACCCTGCTACAATCTTTAAATTTTTCATATAGTAACTGACTAAGTAGTTTCATAGTTGCATTACGATGATTTGGACAAATCTGATCTCTTGAGCATGTGTGCACGTCGTTAATGCTAGATACATAGAATTTACTACCTACTTTATCTTTACGAGTGTATATATTCCATGAGCAACCTGGGCGTGTACATTTCACGCTGTACCTAATGCTTTCAGATTTTATAACTTTGTATTCAAACCGTTCAATTAACGATTTCTTTCCAATAGCAAACATGCATTCTGCTTTGTTATAAAATTCCTTGTTTTTAAATAAAGCATTATTGTTTATATGGGACTCGTTTGTTTTAAAAACTGGATTTGGGGGATTTGGTGGCGTAGGCATATGGTTAAAATTGTTTCTTTGCCAGTTAGGAAGTGAATCATCTTGTTGGTGAAAGGTGTATTGTTCAACTTTTGGGGTGGGGTAATAATATTCTTGGGGATTTAGCGGAACATTAAGATCAAATGAAATATTATTAGAAGCTGAAGATGATTTTACCTGCGAAGGTTGTTCAGTTAGTGAAATGAATAGTTTCTGAACTTGATCATTCTTACCACAAACCTCATTAATGAAGTATTGGACGTCGTCATCATCAACAACATCCAGTGACATGGAACCTTCTTTGTAAAATAACCTGAGTACAGAATTTTGGGTGTCTTTCACGGCGTCCACCTTTTTCTTCACGTATTCCTGTAGGTGCTTAAAACTGATAGTTTTAGGGAGTTTAACAGCATGTTTTGATGACGGATGCACCAAAATAACCTTAAACTTTGAATTCTCATCATCATTCATGGTATCATGTAATCTCACTGATAATGTAGTTTTAGTAATTTTAGTAAACAAACTAGTAATATAAACATTAGAGTATATGAAACAGCCCATGTACTTGTGTATTTACTATCACCATTTGACATAGTTATTAAGTCGCCCAGAAATGTGAACTACCTACATCACCCACTTAATTGCTCTTACTTAAAAGCTCTAACACCCCATTGTACTTGTTTATTCATTCTTTTTGTACCTGGAAAACTAAAATTTTTGAACTTGCATTTATATGTTTCATGTCAAATATTTAATAGGTCGCCCAAGAATTTCAACAACCTAGTCACATGGTTGAAAACCAATTAATTATAACATAGAGGTGTATAAATATGAGGTTAATGTAGGATGAGTATGAATATACCTTGTATTGATGTCGAATGGTATAAGCCATTGCATTTTCTTGTATATAATTACTACTAATTATTTAATTTAGTTTAATTTGTTTTTTAATTTTTTTATATTTTTTATTACAGAACCTGTAAGGAGACGATTATGGTTTGATGAGAATGATAAAGAAATTAACAAGGACAAAGTTGATGAAGCATTGAAGGAAACATGTAAGGAAGATGTAAAGCATAGTTGTGACGAGCCGAAGAAGGAAACAGAAACTCCTGATGAAGATAGGGTTGAAAGAGAGATGGGGGAAAGGTTAGACATAAAAGCGTTAAGGGAAGCATTAGCCGAAGAAGATAGGGTTGAAAGAGAGATGGAGGAAAGAATCAGGGAAGAACGGGAATACATCTATCTAATGTTTAAGCTAGAATAAGACAATGAATCATGAAATGTATCTGTTTCCTGCATTTTTAGTTTTTATTTTCATTGTATGTTTCTGTTTCCTGCATTAACTTGTTTTTTCAAATGATTTGTAATTTATTTGAAATGTTTTCCGCAATAGCTATCTTTTGTGTGCAAGTTTGTTTCCGTTTTTAACTCTATGTATTATTCACATTTGTAATATATATATATATATATATATATATATATATATATATATATATATATATATATATATATATATATATATATATATATATATCTTTCTTACAGGTTATATGTCAATAACTATACCAACCTAACATGTATTATTCATATTTATGTGAATAAACCTTCCATTGTACTAGTTCCTTTAATACAACCCCTATATATATATATTGACATAAACATCTAAAACCATCACTCACATTTCCATACTTCCATAACCACACTACCCATGTATTCATCTTCCTCTTCAGGTGGGACATATCGTAGGAACCAACACGAATACTACGATGTTGCTAATATGACCCATTGCAAATGTAAACCACCACATCCACTAGTTCAAAAAGTTTCTTGGACACCAACAAACCCTGGACGAAGGTTCAAAAGTTGTCCAACCAGAGGATGTAAAGTGTATGGTTTTCTTGACCCCGAGCTACCTTCACAATATTACATAGATTTGCTTTACAGGGAGCATGAAGAGAAACTTCATTTCATGAATGAAAACGCCACAGGTGTTGAGAATGCACAAGATTCAGATCAAAATATTGGAATGTTGGAAAATGAAATGGTGGAGTTGAAGATTAAATCAAAATTTCATGATCTACTTTTCTTGTTAGTAGCTTTGGTATTTGTTATCTTTTTCATTATGTTTCTTAAACTAGTCTGAAATATCTACCTAGGTAGTAAGTTATGAAATAAAAAGTATGATGTACGTTAGAAGTTATGCAAAACTAGTTTGAATTTATGTGTTGCGATTATGGATGGTAACATCCGAAGCTTTTGGGCAAACGGCGTAAAGTATCCAGTGCTTTGGTGTCACAATATTTATTCATATAACATTGGTAAAGTATATTATGATTTCCAAAAAAAAACCATTGGTTACAACATTTGATCAACAGAAACCATATTTCCATATACATGAAACAAAGTCATAATTTTCCATATACAGCCATTGTTTCCAGCATGATTTCCAGCATCACAAAAAAAAACAAAAAAAAAAAGAAAAAATATAAAGTCACCGGGATGTTCATTGTTATGGGATATTGTCTTTCACGATGTGCATTGTTGAACCACCTTTCCATGATATTCAATCTTTTGTTTCCATAAGTAATCTAACATTCTTTCACGATATGCAAGAGCTGTATTAGCAGGATCGTAGTCAATTATTGACATTTTATGACCCAAACGATAAAGATTGATGCATAACCAAATGCCGCAGTCACCGTAGTCAGTGCATTGTTGGGGGACATCATCTGCATATTTCCAAGTTATGGCATACCCGTCAGTGTCTACGCCTTTTGCTGTCAACACGCCCTCTTCTTTAAGATAATTAGGCAGCCAGTATCCAAATGTTTCCGGCATTGTTTGATTCCACCAATAGTGTTTATTTGTATGTTGACGAAGCGAATCGTATATTGTGACAACACCGGTGCGTATATGAAGCTCCCCTAAAGCCCAATGCTTTCTTGGCTGGTTTATTGGAAAAAGTACCTACATTTCAGCAACAATTAAAGATAAAAAATACGGAACAATTAATTAATAAAAATGTTATATGAATATGTCATAATATACTATACCAACCTTTTCAACATCACACCAAGGCACTGGATACTTTACGCCGTTTGCCCAAAAACTTCGGATGTTACCATCCATAACACTTGCACTGAAAAATCCACAAGCCATAGCCCAGTCGGCGTCTGATGGTCGGACCGCCCACATTAAATCCACCCATACATCTATGTGCTGTTTTGGGTATGCAAATGTCAATACGTCAATTTTCTTAGTATAATATTTCAAAGTACATTTAGATGGAAAAACTAGAATGACAAGAAAAAGGGCTGAATAAGACAATTAGATGGAAAAACCAACTAGGAACCACAAAATGCAGGCCTAGGAAAGCTTAAGCAATGAACCCTGATATGGACAGTTAGCAAGGTAGGTTTCTCAAAGCACCCAAGATCAAGCAACAAGCTCAATTCTTGAGCTTGTTGTGGCCCTTGGAAATTTGCATCAGTGGCCAAAGTGCTAATCACTCACACTCAATCACAAGCAAAACATCAACCAGAACACCAACTAAAATGCTAATCCAGGTGGTTGTTGTTACTTGGTTATTCTAAATTACGTACAGTAGCTTGTCCATACTAAAATGACACCAAAACATCAATCAGAACACCAACTAAAATGCTAATCCAAACACTCCTACAGTGATCCTATCACACAAGTTATCCAAAAATTTATAAGCAATACTAACATATGAAGACATTTTTGTTTATTTCAACTGAATGTGGTAACAAAACTATACAAAAATTTATACGAACCTCGTCTCTAAGCCATCCTAAACTCCAAGCACCTGTGCCAACTATACATTCCCAGAAACGCCGATCAACAATAGTTTCGTCTCCCCAAGGAAAATAGAACAATGTATTTGGTGGTGCCTCCTTTAACCATTTTCTAAAGTAAGCTGGCACACTTACAACTGTTGGCTTTGACCTTTTAGCTCTTGACAGATTCTGAAGGATAAAAATTAATATATTACGTGGTTTTTCTATTATTAATACATTTTTAAATATATAGGTGAAAAGTCACATACCTCTGTAAAAGGTTCATATTGCGATTCTTGCAAATTCTCGTCAAAATCAGGTGCTGCAGGCGGGGATATGTTTTTATTATTTATCCTCGATGAACGCCTTCGTAACATTATTGGGGTAGTGTCAGGGGGATTGGTATATGGAGACTTGTAATATTTCCCTACCTTCCTCTTGCGTTTCATTTCATTGAATATAGATCTGACTTTTTCAGCCTGCAAAAATGGTATTTAGGAGTGTGTAATAAACATCTTATGCATCTATTAACAACTAATGGTATTTAGGAGTGTACCTTAACGACTAAAGGGTCGTCGTCATCGTCAATGCAAATCAACTCTACTCCATTGTCGTCCGTGGTAGCCCCCTCCCATGCTGGTGAAAGCGCAATGTCACAACCAAATACAGACCGTTGAGATACATTATCATCAACCTGCAAATGAGCATCACAATTTGTATCTTCAGCCACTACCGTATCTGGTACTTCAGTTGTATCACCCCCCTCTTCATGTGTTCCTTTGTGTTCAAGTTCAGTTTCTTTTACTTGGGTACCCAATGACATCGACTCCTCCTAAAAAATAAAAGGTGAATGTTTTTAAGATGCATTAAAAATAATACGTCGACAACAATTGAATTATTAAACTATATACGTACCGGTTGAGGAGTTTGTTCAAACCCATCAAAACCAATATCTGAGAATTTTTCATTCAGTTTTGGTAACGAACTACAATCAAATTTATTATCAAGATCTACTTGCATAACATTATTTGATTGATCTTGATGTGGAAACTCCATACCAACAGCTTTCATAAGCTGTGTCATGGGCCCCGTAAACATACAAGGGTCCGTATAAAAAAGGTTATGTTTCTGATCATCCGAATCATTGGTCTTCATGGGTGTGTTGACATCCACAGTTTTCAACTAAAAACAGGTACTAATATTAGTAAAACAAAAATAAATAATAATAATAATAAATTAATATAAAATTAAAAAAAATAGGAATCTTCTTACCTTCATTTTACTATCATTAACTAAACACTTGGCGTCATTCGCTTGCAACTTCTCTTCGAACTTAACTCCTAACACATTCTCAACAACCCCAATCCGTTGTTTAAGAATGGCCAACTCACGTAACAGATATGACACATCAACATTTCCGACTCTTTTTTCAATATCTCCAACATTTGATTTAATGGACGCAACCTCAGAATTGATGTGATCTGTATCAAGTGTTGGTAATGTTAAATCTTTCTCAGGAGGCTCAGAAGGCTCAGAATTAACTTGACAAGAATCTTTGTTATCCTCCACTCCAACAACATCGTCATTTAGAGTCGCACTTTCACCAACTTCAATAACGTTGTCTTCATGTAAATGAATTTCATGACCAACATCATCTGCAGGTCCTGTATCATCGTGGTCAAGAACACCATTTTCAGGGTAAGCCATATACTCATCTACCATATCCACAACATCAACATCATTTGCAAGTCCTGTATCATTTGCAACATCAACATCATTTACAACCGGAACCTCGTTTGCATTTTCTACATTTGCATTTTCAGGAGCAGCTTCAACAACCAGATTCTCTTTATCATTTTTTTCATCTTCCATTTTTTTTGCAATTCCAGTATCATCGCTGTATTCAGAATCCATTTCGGCCACCGGAACCTGGTTTGCATTTCCTGCATTTGCATCTTCTGCAGAATCCATAGCTTCGGTAGCAGTTTCAACAACCAGAACCTCATTACAATTTTCTTCAACATCCATATTTTCAGGAACCACTTCGGACACCGGTATCGCATTTGAAATTTCTTCATCATCTCTTACTATTAGTTGCATCTGAAGTCCTCGTATGTATTCAATGCTACTTTTGTACCACAGGCATTTCGTCTCGGAATGTGTTGGTAGCAGCTTCTTTATAGGAGGAAAACGCTACAAAATAAATAAAATACAAAATTAAAACCGCAATTCACCATGATAAAATACAAGATCAAAACCGCAATTCAGCATGATAAAACCGCAATTCAAGTAATTTTTGGATATGGTTTAATTACCTGATCAAATAGAATAACCTGATGCTTTCTCTCAAAATTTTTCACTTTCGACCATGATAATGCACGTGGAATCTTTGAAGGATCTTTGGTATAAAAATGTGAACTGTTAGGGAAGCTTTCCAAAATCCAAATCTATAAACGAAGTAAAACAAAAAAGTCACAGTTACGAACACAAGATATCTATTTTGATACGTAATAACTATTTTGATACATAACTGCTATTAAATAGAAGCTATCACTATTTTTAATTTTTGTTTTTTGGGAATTTGAAGCTTGAATAAGCTTCAAATAAGCTTGGTATAAGCAATAAGCCCTTGCAGTGAACTGATTAGGCTAAATAAGCTTATGAAATAAGCTGTAAAAGCCAAATTAAGCACTGGAATAGCAATTTTGGGTCGTAAGGTTTCCAGAAAACCAAAGCTCACCATGTGGGGTCCACAAATGACCTTATGAAGGGCTTTATAGAAGAGCCTGAATACACTGAGTTGCTCAGGTACACAGGAAATGGGAAAAGATTTAACAAAATAAGCCAAAGGCTTATTATGATGGATAAGCATATGGTGAACTTATTTGAATGACAGAATAAGCCAAACGATAATTATGATTTTGCTTTTGATGAATAACCTATACTACTGACCTACAAGTCCAAATAAGCGTTTAACTAACAATATTAAAAAAAAAGAACCACAAATTGTTCAGGTTGTATGCACAAAAAGAACCACAACAGTCCAATAATAAGTTCTCAAGCCAAATAGGCCTACTTGCAGCCCTCTGTGGGGGTCACAAGGGGGGTCAGGGGTCAAAAGTTGGGGTTGAACCCTCAAGTTGGATTGGGTGTCTACAAGATAAGCCAAGAACCAGGTCAATAAGCCCAATAATAATTTCTCAATGAGCTTATGAGTTAAGCTAATTATACATGAGGTCTGAGGTGTGCATGGCAAAAGGGACAAATTTCAGGCCTGTGTGGGGATCACCCAATGGATCATGGATCCAATTTTTGGTCAGAGGAAAAATCTAAAAAATAAGCCATCCATGGATTCATGGAGTTGAGGTGGTATGCTTTAACCACAAAAAGTTTCAGGTCCTGATTCTTTCCACAAAAATCTAGAAAAATCCCACAAAAACTGAGTTTCTGATTGTTTTATGAAATTTGACTTTTTGAAGTTTAATGAACTTTGACAAAAATGAATTTCAAACACTGATTTATGGACTAGTTGTGCAAAGACAAATGAGTCTCAACATTTAAAGTGTGTTTTACAATCAGCAAATGTGATCACCTTAGGCAAAAGAGAATCCATCAAATTTGAGTAAAGCGCAGTTATAGCTCCAATAGTTATAATATAGCTGTAAAGTAATTATTGACAATTTACCCATTTCAAAAAAAATGGGACATCATATAAATATTTTTTTTAAAAAAATGCTTCTGAATAAAATTATAGTGCAAACCCAACATATATAACATGCAACAAATTGATAGTGCAAACCCAATACCAAAACGCAAATCTCAAATTCTCAATAGTAATGGTTTTCTGAATAAAATTATCTTATGCGACTATGATAGAGTTAAAAGGAACATATCCAACCCAATTAACTAAAAATATACTCTCCTTTCCAAACACGGCATTTGGTTACTTAAGATGTACAAAGACAAATTCCAACACACACAAATCCTACACCAATTTATTGATTATTTTGAACAACATACAACTACTACAACCAACTAGGAAATCTTAGACAAATTCCAATCCAAACACCGTTTTAAACACAGTAACACTTACATAATTAAATGATTGCTCTTACAATGGCTTACTATAACTTAAAATTCTTAAATAAGATTTGAAAATTGGAATGAACTTATAATGAAGAATTTCACCTCGAAATTTATAACAGTTAATCCGAGATGACACTTAAAACTAAACTTTCACTTTTTTATAAGTAACTGCTGAATTTTATACCATAAATGGCTTACTATAACTTAAGTGAACTACAACCAACTAGGAAATCTTAGACAAATTCCAATCCAAACACCGTTTTCAACACAGTAACACTTACATAATTAAATGATTGCTCTTACAATGGCTTACTATAACTTAAAATTCTTAAATAAGATTTGAAAATTGGAATGAACTTATAATGAAGAATTTCACCTCGAAATTTATAACAGTTAATCCGAGATGACACTTAAAACTAAACTTTCACTTTTTTATAAGTAACTGCTGAATTTTATACCATAAATGGCTTACTATAACTTAAGTGAACATGTAGTAACTGGAAATTTAATTTGAAATACCCCCTGAGTCTTCAAAGTCAGTAAATCCAAACACCCTCAGTTTCAACTTAGTATGGTAAAACCGTACAATAAGCCTTAAATAACACATATGTATAGATTTAAAACACAAATGAGAAAGATTAGATAATGCATGTTTTAAATAAAATCTAACCTTCAGTGCAAATAAAAATCCGTATAGATTGTATGTTTCTTCTTTTTTGGGAGATTTCCTGCATGTTTCCTTTTTGCTAGAAGTTTTTCTAACAGCCTTGTTAGATTGATTGTCGGTATGCCTCTGAACAACATTCACCGTTCTTTTATACAAATGAACCCACATATACTCTCCCCATGGGTATTCATTCCAAACGTCTAAATCCTCTATCATTTTCAACATATGATCCGGGATGTAGAACCTTGGTTCTCTACCTATGAACACAAGGGTTGCAATGACCAACAAGCAAATCCTAACAGCATCTACATCCAAAATAGATTCCCATACTGGACCATCCTTCATAAACTTCAAAAGTTCTTCACCTTTTACTCTTTTCTTCAAAGTTCGTTTCTTTTCAGGAAACAAACGATCAAAAAAAGGACTATGTTGTATACCGCGAACAATACGACCTACGTCAGTTTCCTCTTTGGCAACTTGCCCTAAACGAAAACCGGTTACAAGACAAAATTCCTGACGCCCAAAATCAAGAACATTATCACCAATCTTAAAACTAAGAGGAGGGCAAGTATCACTAACTATAGGAACCGTAACAGCATTTTGATAAAAATAATCATACAAATGGTTATCAGGATCTAAGGAGGGGATATCTAACCACTGACCAAACACGGTTTTTCTAAACAAGTCGCTTCTATTACCATTCAACAAAGCTTTAACATGTGAAAGATATTCTAATCTAGATCTTACCGTAATCTTTGCATCGAACATTGTACTTGATTAGGGTTCACCGATTAGGGTGGTGTCGAGCGACGGTTTGTGTGTTTAATAGTGTTGTGGCAGATTAGGGTGGTGGTGAGCGACGTTTTAGTGTGTGTTTAGTGTGGTGTTTAATGTGTTGTAGCAGTTTAGGGTTGAAAAATGTTTTGTGTTTAGTGTGTGTTTTTTTTTCAAAACGTTAATGTGTGTGTATTTTTTTCAAAACTTTAAAAGTAGTTTTTTGTTTGAGTATAAATGTGTATTTTTATTTAATAAAAGGTGTATTTTTGTATAAAAAAACAAGGAACAAGTTCCCATGCAAAAAAAAATTATAAAAGATGTACTTGTACCTAACTAGTTGCCCAAGAAAGTACAATAGTGGGTCCAAGTTGCCCAAGAAATTTGTACCTTAAAATAATATAAAAAGACCATACTTTTCTGCTAAAAGACAAAATAGTTAAGTCGCCCAAAAAAGTAGGTCCCAGTTGCCCAAGAAAATAGTGGGGTTAGTTGTACCTTGCAAGTACAAGGTGGGGTCAACTTATGGGACACTTGTCATAATTCTGGGATGGTTGCCCAAAAAAACTTGTGAGAGAGTCGCCCTTGGGGTATTTGGGGAAGTTGAAAATTATTGGGGTATTTAGGGTACACTAGTGTGTACTTTTGGGGTAAATAAAGAATTTTTTTATTTACTCAATACTAACCAAGTCGTATCATAGTTTCTAAATTAGGCAACAGTCGTAAATTAAAATACTTCCTCAATATTTTTATTGTTACAGTAACAAAAAATAAAATAAAAGAATAATTGGAATTCATTCTTGGTTAACACGAAAAGCAAATGAAAATATCCAAAACCCTCACACACACATTAAAAACCCATAAAAACTAAAATCAGGGTTTTTGTTTTTGATGCATAAAAAATGGCTTTGAACAGAATTTCCATGCTTTTATCTCTTGGCAAGAAGTCTGCTCAACTTCTTTTTTCTGCTTCAGCTAGAAGGTAATTCTTATTATTATTGTTTGTTTGTGTTTATATAATTTTAACTTTTAAGTCAACTTGTTATTATGAGTGTATGGGCCTTCATTCATTCCCAATGTAGTTGTTTGGTTGGTGGGTTTCTTGAGAGGAATGACTATGGGTATTGATTATATGGAAATGGGGTTGTAAACCCACTAATCTTGGTGGGTTTGAGGGTATGATTCCCATTTTCAAATACCAAACCCACAAACCAAACAACTACAATGGGAATGAAACCCATAAATGTAGGCATATTCTATACCCAACAAGGGTGGTTGGTTTACAAACCCATTGCCATTCCCAAACACCCCCTTATTTTTTTCGACTGTATGCTACAAAATTTTAAATTGTCTGAGCGGCATTTTGGTAACGGTGCGGCGTACTTTTCCCTAGTTTCATTATGGTATGTATTGATATGTCTAGTAATTTTTGTTCGGGTGTATGGAACAAACTTTAAACTTGGTCTCGATATAATATTTTTTGCAAGTGTATATTTGCGTCAAGTTCTTAGTCATTATTTGTGTTGAACTATGTGAATTTGGCAAATTGCTTTCAATTTTCGTAAATGAATTTGTATATCTGTTTAGAGTCGTTGACCTTTTGTTTAGAGTCGTTGTGATCAAAATCATTATAGATCGTTGTTTAGAGTAGTTAAATTGAAAAAAAATTGATACATGGAATTCCTAATAAGGGTGAATTTGTTTGACTAATGGGTAGGTATGTCACACCGAGGACGTTTCATTCATCAAGCTACACGAGCTCAGCAAAAAAGAGTAGCGCCCCTTTGTTGACGACATCACAGAAACTAATGGGTAGGTATGTCACACCGGGTAGGTCTGGCACTCAGAGGACGTTTCATTCATCAAGCTACATGAGATCAGCAAAAAAGAGTAGCACCCCTTTGTTGACGACAGCACAGAAACTATCGGCTCCTCCTCTACGGCGACTTAGAAATTTTTTGATTGTATGTTGTTTTTTGCATATAACATAATGTTGTGGCTATTTAGATTGAGAGTTGCCTAATTTTGCTACTATTGATGTCTGTTTTCTTATGTTATGTAGCCGACTGCTGTCTTTGGTGGAATTGGTGCAGGGCTTCTTTTTATGCATTTCAATGACGAGAAGAGAGCTATTCGCATAGGTCAGTTCCTTTTGATGCTTTTCTGCTTTCACCACACAGTCAACATTAGTTTTGAAAGCGATTAAGTATAGGGATATGTTATCATACACACTTACTAGATCAATTTCTTTATGAGAGGACTATAAAAGGATTCTCGTATGTCCTGCTACATAGCCAATTACGATGTCATGTTTGATTAAACTTTTGAAAGATATGGTTTAGTGTACTGTTTACAATCGTGTGTATACATGAATTATCATCTTAAACATTCAAGCGCGAGTCTTGCAATTTGATTTATATCATTATATGTGCTAAATGGATCAGAATTTGACAGTAAGCGTATTTTTGTCACTTACATTTTTATACTAATTTTCATGTTGTTAACAACTGAATGCCACCAGGCCGCTATGATTAGGCAGTAACTCATAACCATAGATGAAGGAAATTCCTTCCTCTGCTGTGGATAGACATATTTTGCCTTATTATGTATTTTTTTGGGTCCAAATAATCATTTCGGTCCCAATCCAACAAATCTGATTATCTTAGGGTAATATATGAGTATCTAAACACCCTTTGTATTAGATGTATACCACGAGGAGAAGAAGCCACTTTGGCACTCTATAGGTTATCTAACCTGAACATGTGAAACCGACATATCCAGCTGAGTTATTTTAGCAGTTTCTTTATGTGCTTCTGCTTGTTACTGAATTCCTGTCAAGAACCTATCAAATACTTATTTGTTTTATGTATGCTACTGGATTCTTTATGTGAACATATTTGTTCTAATTATCCTCAATTCACACAATCAGGACAGTGTAAAAACGATGGATGCAGCTCAAGAAATGGTCCGGTAATTGGTGGGCCTTTCAAGTTGATTGATTCAAATGGTAAATTGGCTACAGAAAAGGATCTCAAAGGAAACTGGATACTTCTGTACTTTGGTTATACTTCATCCCCTGATGTCGGCCCTGCAGAACTTCTGAAATTGACAAAGGCTATTAAGACATTAGCTTCATCTGATTTAAAACGGAACATTAAGGTTCAACCTGTTTTTGTTACACTTGATCCACAACGTGATACCCCGTCTCATCTCGGTGCTTATCTCAAAGGTCAGTTCTAATTAGAGCTGTCACATGGGTGGGTTTGTAACGGGTCGAAAGTAATCCTGTGAAGCAGAGAATTTTGGGTTGGATCGGGTTGGATTGATCCGCCTACTCTTGTCTGTCCAAACACTTGATAAGGTGGTGTTTGTATTAACATTTTGAAACTGGTTATCAATTTTATATAATTGGATGCAATCAGTTTGCTTTAGCTTGTGTCAAACCAGACACCATTCCTTTTCTTTAACAAAATTGTCGTTTTTGGTCATTTTATTCATTGTCACAGTTACTCGTTAACTGAATAATCAAATGTTTTAAATAAGGCGATTTCAGAGATAGTATGAATTGTAAATAAAATATAGGCAATTTTGACCCGTTATTCCCTTTTTTATATCTAGAAATGCTCTACTAGCCAGAGATAAAACATCACTCAATCGTTCTGTTCATAAATAAATGCATCGAAATTGGCACCTCTATTCGTCATTTTTATAGGTTTAGGTTTTTTATGCAAATTTGATCAACGATTCTGATACCTTACATCAGTCTTGGCTTATTATTTTTTCTTTCGACATGGGGTGCAGAATTTGATGAGAACATAATTGGTCTAACTGGACCTGTTTCTGCTGTAAGAGAAATGGCACATGAGTACAGAGTTTTCTTTAAGAAGGTTGAAGAAGATGGCGATGATTATCTTGTCGAATCTTCACACAACATGTAAGCTACAACTTTCAAATCTTCCACTTTTTGTACTTCATTTATTCATTATATCGAAATCCGCTGTTGTTTTTACATAGAAAAATGACAACAAATGGGGTTAGATTAGTAATGTTATATCAACTTTATGATAATTAGTTTCTGTTGGAACTACGGTGTTACTGATGATAGAAAATCCAATTATTCGACCCCTAAATGATAGTACAAATGGTTAAGGCCATTGACCATGACTGAATGAATCATAAGGAGAAACATAGCATATCTTATTTCGGCAAATAAGTTGATAAAGGTCAAGCTGTATACAAACATGGTTCTAACTTGTTAAGCTGTGTGTGTAATGTGTGACAGGTACCTAATGAATCCAAATATGGAAATTGTCAGAACCTTTGGCCTCGAGTATAATGCAGAGCAACTAACAGAAGAGATTCGCAAAGAATTGCAAAAGATTACTTCACATTAACACATACTTGTTACCGATAATAGAAGCATCGGTTACTGTTTTGATAAGAGCTCTAGGTTTGATTTTGGGTTACAAGAACGTTGACTGCTGAGTTTACTGAGCTTATAAGGTTCAAGCAGGCTGTTTTGTCGAAATTATGAGTTTATGGATAGATTGGATTTTAAGGTCAATTGGAAAATTAATTTTGTTTTCCACTTTTATCAAATATACACGCAAAAATGCTGCTTAACATATATGCTAGGTGAAGATAGTGTTGTGAATTCCAAGCAGCTATCAACGAGTATTTGCGTTCCTCAACAATTCTATGTATGCGTCTAGACCACCGATTCAATAAAAAGTAAACCCACCACCACGCATGGTGGTGGTGGTGTTATAGTGTTCACGTGTGGTAGAAGGGGGGTAGGAAGAGTCCTACTACCTCTATTACACCCGGTCTTACTCGAGTGTGGTGCAAGGTTGGTTATGTATTTATATTGTAATGGTTTAACTGATTTTGAATCCCATTTGTGTATTAACCTCAAAATAAAAGCCATTCTCATTTAATTTAGGGAACTTTACTAATTCAAAAAAGTTTATTATCAATCAACCCATAATTTAAGTGAGTATGTATTGACACTTTGACGATCATATATTCTTTTTGGGCTTACAAATAATTCCGCTTTCCTTATGAAAGTTGTATCATTTGTGTTTTCGCTCACTTAAACTCTTACTAGACGAATACCCGTGCATAGCAACGGTTCCTGGCGGCAGATAATTAACGATTTGTGATATCAGAAGATCTGTATGTATCAAAGAGTGTATTATATCATAGAGCAACCATGACAATTAACAAATTTTGATGTAACAGTTATTTTAGTTTTATCAGAAAATAACAACAAACAATAACAACAACAACAACAATAATAAATAAAAAAATAAAATCATATGCAATGGAAGTTTCAGTTCTGAAATGAAAACTTTAGTCATTGAGACATAATAATCCAACTACAGTCAAAGTCCGACAAAGTTAAACCTACACGAACATACAAACCCTAGATAAACCAGGGTTGCGTAAACTCAGTTAGAGTACTTTACGCAATCATGAGGCCGTAAAATTCAGAACTTAACTGATTCGAGTGAGAAACTCAAGCCTAAGAAGTCCTACACACAACCCTTTGGGCTAAGGGGTAGAACTGACAGTACTTAGTTCTTGTGCCACAATCATGATGGTTGGCCTTGAGTTTGGTGACTCATGAGTGCAAAGCAATGCAATTTTCGCGAGTGCAATGGCTTCAGGCTCAGAAAAATTGCCATCAAGATTAGCATCAACAAAATCTTCAAACTTGCACAACTCGGCACCTTGGCGAATAGTAGGTCCGATTCTAGTTTTTCCTGAGACTATTTGAAAAATGAGCATCCCAAATGCATAAATGTCGCTCTTGTCTGTAACTCGCCCAGTTGTTGTGTACTCAGGAGCGAGGTATCCCATTGCAGCACTGGCTTTGAGTGTAGAAAAGATGATATCATTGGCTAGTAATTTGTGGAGGCCGGAACCAGAAAGCAATGGAGTATAGTTCTGATCAATAAGCACTTTTTCAGCGGATATGTTTTGATGAATGAGCGCAGGTTTCTTACCTTTGATACTGTGTAAGTACTCGATACCTGGTACAACAAAACAGCAGACAAAGGTCAAACATCATGGAACAAAACATCTTATGAGGTGTTTGGATGTGCATTTTCCTAGTGTTTTTTATTTTTTATTTTTATTTTTTCGTATTATAAGAAGATTTTGAAGTGTTTGAAGTATTTAAGTGTTCAGCAAAGCTGGTTATCTAAGAAAATTTCAGATAAAATGATCAATAAGGACCTTCTTGTAAATAGATGTTTTGTTTACTGGGAATACAAGTCTAGAAAAAAAAATTAAGTAAAATAAAAAAGTAAAGTAACTCCCAATACCGTCTTCCACGGGTTATGGGTCCCAATACCGTCTTCCACGGTGTATGGGGGAGGTTGATATGTAGACAGACTTACCCCTACCTAAGGTAGAGAGGCTGCTTCCGGTTCTACTTAAGGTAGAAAAGGACCTCCAGAAAAAAAAAATAAGTCATTTGGTATAACCATACATAATGAGTTTTCTTGCTGATTATCCAATACTAAAACTGATTGAGATTATACTTTCTAAACGCAAATCCAAGCACATCATTTTGAAAAATTTCATTAAAAGAAGATTGTGACTAACCTTTAGCAATGCCCTTGATTATCAAGAATCGAGTCGACCAATCAAGAACAAATCCTTTTCCGGTTTTGCCCTTGACATCGAGATACTGCAACAAGTTACCCTTAGCTACATACTCATAGATCAAAAAACATTCTCCCCTGCCTTTTGAGCAACAAAAACCTCGTAACCTAAGAAGATTTTCATGTTTCAAGGAGGTTAATATCTTTAATCCCTTCAAAAAGTCGGTTTCATCAGATATGCAGCTTGTTTTGGCTATACGTTTAATAGCAACTATAGACCCATCACGTAAAATTCCTCTATAAGTAGCAGAAAAATTGCTTTTCCCTAATAAACTTGAGTCTGAAAAGAACTGAGTCGCTGACTCAACGTCATCAACATTAAACACGTAACTCTCAAGAACTTCTTGCAAGAACCCACTTCCGGTTTGGCTTTTTGACATTGGGTCCCACCCGTTTGAATATTCGAGACTTATGAGAGGTGAAGCACTTCTTCGGTTGACTACTTCTTTGACTTGATGCTGATCAGTACTAATCCGACTATCGGATGATTCAAAGGCGGTCCCGATTCTTTGCTTTCTACGACGATACCATATGAAAGTAAAAAGTCCAGCGACTAATAACATGGTGGTCATGACGGCTGCAAGTATAGCAGCAAGACTGGCGTTAGCTGACTTTGACTTTGACTTTGACTTTGGCTTTGGCTTTGACTTTGACTTTGACTGATCACCAGTTACATATGCAGACTCTGGAATGGCCTTTGGTGTAACGCCTTTTGATTGTGGGGCAAATGGCTCTGGTTTGTCAGGGTCTTCTGGATTGATAAAGCTGTTGCAAGCGTTCAGATCAGCAAAACCAGACCCACATAACTGTGTGTTGTTTGCATACTGAAATCCTTCATCGAGTTTCTTCAAAACTACAAAACCAATAAAAAAACTCAGGAAAGTCAATCTATAGATAAACACAAATAATGGGCCTGCAAGTAGGCAGCGATAGATTATGAGCTAGAAGCATTCCATAATATGTTTAAAGTTGCATCTAAAATTGAACCGATAACTAATATATATTATTGGTTAAAGATTTAAGGTATATTATATATGGAGCTAACACTATTAACAAAACATGTAAGTATGCTTTTGAGATATCTTACAGATTTACAGATTTAAGGTATATTATATATTGACTTTTTTATTGAAATTGGCCAAAGTGACTACTAAATTTGACTAACTTAAACCTAAGAACAGCAAACCTACTTTTCTAAAACCTAAAACCTATCCTAGCATACCCAAAAAGCTTATTCCAAACACCCCATATTTGACAGTTTTGATGAGTAAACAAACTAATTGACAGAAGCAGTGACAAACATTCACTAACTAAACTAAAATAACCTAAATGACACTCAAGCAAAACAAATTGAAGCAGCATTTTGAACGAAAAACAAATACCAACAAATTTTTCCGGCGGAGGCAACTTTTTTCGGCGAGACAATGGCGGGGGAAAGCGGCTGTAACGTAAAAGATAAAGATAATAAGATAGCTGATTTCGTCATATAATCAGTTAATGACATTCCATAAGCTCTCAACATTACGAAACAAACGACCAACTATATACTCAAAAACTAAGCTAAACTACTTTTTAGCATTATTCAACCAAAACAATTTTAGGGACAATGTTCAAAGCTAAAAAGATAGTAACTTGCATTTCATCAAAAACTTAATATGCAATTTGATGACAGAAAAATTTAAAGTCAATCTGAATATTTTTGAGGCGCGGTGGAAGTGTACCTGGTAACGTCGGTTCCATTGGGGTTGTTTACTTGAAAATAGGTGCATCATATATTTCGGGCATTCTTGTTGTGTAGGTAAAGCAAGCCGTCCTCCTAAACAACATCGATGGTACTTCGGGCTCATTTGTAGTACTACGAGTTCCAAGTATCTCATAATCATCAGCTTGAACAAGACCAAATCCTACATGACTTAATGGGTATCAACAACCATCATTTGCGATCCACCCTGCATGTTTAGCAGCCTAGGAAAAAAAAATTCAACTCAATAAGCCAAAGTCAGAGCCAAAGAAGTATAAACCATACAAATTCAAAATTCATAATTGTTTATAAATACATGTACTTACATTCCTATCAAACCCTAAAGATTTATCGCAATTAAGGGGTGTTTGTTTCGGCTTATATAGCCGGGTTATGGCTTATTTGATTTTGGGCTTACGTTTCATAAACTAACTTTTGGTGGTTTTTTTTGAAATTTTTCGGCTTATATTGGTTTATTATGTCATAATGTTCTTATATAAGCCGAAATGTTCAAAATAAGCCAAAAACAAAATAAGCCATAAACCGGCTATAAGCCGAAACAAACACCCCCTAACAATAACAAAAACACAAAACATACAAATTCAACAAATTAAAACACAAAATCATGATTAAAAATTACCTATCTAGGTAGATGAAAGAATGGTTAGATCCGATCAAAACACAACAAAAGACAAACCCAAAACAACACCAAAACCAAAAAATCACCACCTAAACCACTGGTACCAACGAAACCACCAAAGCTCAAAACATCAATTGTGTTGGCGGCGGAATCTGTTAGTGCTAGCGGCGGCAGAAGAATAAACTGGTGGTGGTTGTGTTCACGGGTGTGAGTTTTGTATGTGTGTTTGGGGTGATAGAACGAGAAAAGATGGAAGATGTTAAAAACGAAAAAGAAGTTGAATTGAAAATCAAATCGAATTGATACATAATTAAAACTTACCTAAATATTTGGTTGACAACATATGAATGGCTGGCACCAATTATCTTTTTGATTGTGTTTGAATTGACATTAAATGTTCAGATTTGAAACTGTCTTGTAAAGAAGCTTACAGAAGAATTTTCGTGTTCACAAGGCCATTTTCGGCATTGACCAAAAATTCAGCATTTCACTTTTTCACTTTGACCATACACCCATTATAAGTAGTTAAGATATAGAATCTTTTTAGCCAAACTTTTTACCTGAAATATATTTTTTTGTGTAAAGAATTTCTAACAACTCATTTCATGCTCATACATAATTCCATGTTCTTTTATATCACCTATGTACACTTGTTTGTGTTGAAATTTGAGTTAAAGCTAAGTTAGAAAACATATATTTTGTCCCAGTTTTTTAGTCGTATACATCACTATAGAAAACCATCTTAGACATTTTTCTGGGCAAATCCAATTTACACACACTTATATTCTGTCCCAAAATTGACACAAACTGAGTTCCATTTGTAATTCGTGAAAACGATCACTTTAACTCTAGATGAAGAAAAATGGTAAACATAACTTTTGTAGAGAACACCTAGACCTAACTACAGCAAGTTGGATCGAGTCTTGAAGCTAAGTAACGAAGGAGATACAACCCCAAGAAGTCGGGTTATGTTTTCTGATTTTGGACAGCTTTGACACTTGTGTGTATTTTTTATTTTCTAAAATAATTGGTGTAAAACCAAGACAAGTAGCTTACATTTTTGGAAAGTAGACTAAAAAACGATGAACCTAGGCTTTTGAACCAAGTGATATCATTAGAAAATGAGTGAGAAATAGCCTGACGAAGTCGGAAAAATTCTGAAAATGTGTAACAGCAGGTCCGGAAAGTAATATGGTATAAACCGATATCTAAAAGATGTTTTCACGAATCGAGGTCTTGAAATAATGAAAGTAGACATATTCACCTACGTTTAGAGAGTTTACCGGATAAAAACGAGATTAAAACGAAGTATATACGTTCATTTGAAGTCGGGTTTAACATAATAATTAACACAACTTTATTTTTAGGGTTTTTAAGTGTTAAAAACGCGTTTTGACAATTTTTCTTAGGCGTTTAACTTATGTAACTTTATAAAACCTACAAGTATATAAGGGTGATAAAACTTTATAAAACTCATATGCATATAATACATGTCGTATCGTTTCTAAAACGACTTAATTACTTAGGTCGCGGTTAAGATTCGTTGCACGTTGAACCTTGCTTACCTTCCCGATTATTCTACTTGATTGAGGTGAGTTTTTGTGGCCCCTTTTCTTAAGGGAAAATGATACTCAAAGGCTATTTCAACTACTTTACACTGTGCTAAATCATTTTATTTCTTTGGACAATATAGGTGTTTATAATTGCATATATGAGTGCGAGTGGTTGTTTCGTACTTGTCTATGATTTCTATGTTGATGACTATGTTGATAACTATTAAGCCAATTGTTTAACTCTCGCCGGTAGACGACATGTTTGAAAACCTAAAGCGCTTGCTTGTGATTCTATTGATTTGGTTTGTGGGTTGGATAACTATTTATACTACATGCTCTGCGCTATTATACACTATTGTCCTACTAGTACTCTGTGCACATCAACTACGTCATACTACTTAAAGTCTTAAACCTACGAGCTCACCAACATTATATTGATGTTTTCGAGTATCCTTTTCAGGTGATCATCAACAATATTTTTTGAAGGCACTTGCATTGAAGTTATACATTGTCCACATTTCAAAAGACCATGATAATTTGGTCAAGATATTTTTTTTAAAGACATTGTTATTAACAAGTTAAGATTTATGTTTCGTTATCTGGTGTTGGATAAGGACATTTATGTAACATTGTAAACTTATTCATGAAATCGAGTATGGTGTTGTTCTACTATCTTATTCGATGTTTTGAATCGTCGCACCTCGCGTTTCCGATTTAGGCGGGGTGTAACACATCGGTTGCCTAATAGAAACAGAAGGTCTAGAGTCAGGTGGAGGTGGAGGTGGAGGTGGAGGTGGAGGTGGAGGTGGAGGTGGAGGTGGTGGTGGTGGTGGTGGTGGTGGGGAGTTGAAAGTCATGTACCCATGCAATGAGCATAAAGTGAACTATTCTTTCGCCTTTTACTAATGAATATCGTGTGCGCGCTGCATTAAGTGGCATACGTCAATTTTCGGAGTCTCTTCTTTATTGAAGGGCTGCAACCAATTTTAGTTTAAGCTTTTTTGAGCTTAATTGATAGAAACCTAGATCCAATTCTTAAGTTAAGTTTTTTTTACACTTGTAAACATTGTTTTTGTTGTGATCACTTCAAACATCCAAACGAAATGCCTAGAATCAACATAGTTTTGTAAAATCGATCTCGTCAAGAATATATATAAAAGCTGTTAAAAGGTTAAGGATTTGAGTCACAACTTTGACCATTTGTTGATTCATTTTAGCCCTAATCTATAGATACTACTCTTTATTAAACAATACAAAACGACCCACTTCTAAGTAAAATGTATTAGCTGAACTTATTATTAGTCTATATTAGTCTATGCTTAGCCCATTATTATTGATTGTATGTTTCTTAAGTCCAGCCCATTAAGGGTTTTACAAGGTTCGGTTATGTGTAACTTATATATACCGATTGGTATAATTTTAATGAGAGCAACGATTAGCCTAAATCTAATATGGTATCAGAGCCAGTCTATATGCATCAGCCGCTTGGGTTTGTAGATCCTGTTCACCCAGATTATGTTTGTCATTTGCGGCGATCATTGTATGGGCTTAAGCAAGCCCCTAGAGCTTGGTTTCAGCGGTTTGCAGGACTTGTTACTCGCATTGGTTTTTAGCATAGCAAAACCGATGCGTCGCTTTTTGTGTTTCATCGTGGATCTAACACAGCCTACTTGTTGCTGTATGTAGATGATATTATGTTGACTGCTTCTTCTGCTGCATTTTTACAGCGTGTTATCACTACTCTTCACGGTGAGTTTGCAATGACGGATCTTGGCTCTCTTAATTATTTTCTTGGTGTTTCTGCTACATGCACAGCGTCTGGGATGTTTTTATCGCAGTCTAAGTTTGATGTAGAAATTCTTGAGCAAGCTAATATGCAGAAATGTAATCCGTGCCGCACTCCTGTTGATATAGAGTCCAAGCTTGGACCTGATGGTACACCCTTTGCTGATCCCACCTTATATCGGAGCTTAGCTGGTGGTCTTTAGTATCTTACCTTTACTCGCCCGGATATTTCATACGCGGTTCAGCAGGTGTGTTTGTATATGCATGACCCTCGTGATACACATTTTCATGCTTTGAAGCGTATATTACGCTATATTCGTGGTACTCTTGATCATGGTCTTAAGTTGCATGTTTCTTATACTGCTCAGCTTATTGCTTACACGGATGCGGATTGGGCAGGTTGTCCGGTCACTCGCCGGTCTACTTCCGGTTACTGTGTTTTTCTTGGTGACAATTTGTTATCTTGGTCTGCTAAACGACAGTTGACATTATCTCGGTCCAGTGCTGAAGCCGAGTATCGTGGTGTTGCTAATGTGGTGGCCGAGACAGCTTGGATTCGCAATTTGCTGCATGAGCTTCATTACCCTTTGTCTACAGCTACTCTTGTGTATTGTGATAATGTTAGTGTTGTGTATTTATCGACGAATCCTGTTCAACATCAACGTACGAAACATGTTGAGATTGACATTCATTTCGTCCGTGATTATGTTGCTTCAGGACAAATTCGTGTGCTTCATGTTCCTTCTCATTTTCAGTATGCTGACATTTTTACTAAGGGACTTCCTACTGCTTTGTTTCTTGATTTCAGATCCAGTTTGAACGTTCGAAGGCCTCCGGATCCAACTGTGGGGGTGTATTAGCTGAACTTATTATTAGTCTATATTAGTCTATGCTTAGCCCATTATTATTGATTGTATGTTTCTTAAGTCCAACCCATTAAGGGTTTTGCAAGGTTCGGTTATGTGTAACTTATATATACCGATTGGTATAATTTTAGTGAGAGCAACGATTAGCCTAAATCTAATAAAATGGTTGAAGTTGCCAACTCAAATTAAGCATATTGCCCTGCGGCCAGACAAAAGTTTGGTTGTGTAATATGCATAAAACGTCCAAAACTAGTGTAACATCCAAAAAATTTGTAGCAATACACGCAATGTTATAAATAGCGTGAGACATGGTGTTGCGGCATGACCAAGCCTTAAGCCTTAGCGTGAGGCGTGGCTACATGGCGTTTTTAAGGCGTAAATTAAGGCCATAAAATATTTATAGATTTATATCATATTTCATAATTATATGAGTGGTAAACATTAGTAAATCCAAGCCCAAAACCAAAATATTAGTAAATCACCTAAACGCTTCAAAAAAAACTCGTCACGCCTTGCGCCTTTGCATGTCTTTTCAAGCCTCAACTCACACCACACCTTGAGCCGATGCCTTGGTGTATTTCGTAACTTTGAGGCCACACCTCGCGTCTTGGCGCCGCCATTATGCGCCTTTTTACGTTATCATCAGAAACAAGCAGGCAAGGATACAAAAAGGTATGTAGCCAAACGGTGAGCACAAAGAGAACTATTATTTTGCCTTTTATTAAAGAATACTGTGTGCTTACCGCATCAAGTGGCTTTCGCCTAGTTTTTAAGAGCTCCTTTCTTGATTTAAGGGCTCCAACCAATTATTATAGTCAAACATCTTACAAGCGAGCAACTGTCTTGTTTAGTATACCACCCTTTCAACCTTTCTAAAAAGTATTATGGCTTTATAATCTACAAGTCACTAATATATTTTACTCTTTAAAAATCTAATAGTGAAATAGCTTTGATGTTTGAGATGAAGACTAAAAGCCAATGTAACACATGATGAGCATAAAGCTAAACAATTACTTAAAAATGAAGGGGCCAGCATAATGAGAAGTCTAAACCACTTCTGCAACCAACAATTATGCATAAAAAAGGCATTGGTCAGATCCCTAAAAAAAAAAAAAAAAAAAAAAAAAAAAAAAATTGGTATTTATTTGTGGGCTAGTGGCTCCGGTCACAAGATTAAGTTATTCATACATGTCACTGATCTCATGATACAACATATATGAGTTCAAATATAAAGAAAAAACAACGAGATAAAAAGAAAAAGACCCTATTCCGCAGATGTTTGATCCAATATTTAACACTAGAACAAGAAGTGTTGCAACGGTCTCATGAAAGCACCTTTGGACCTCAGCTGTCACCTCTTGTGGTGGTTTACCTGCATGAAGGTTTGCAATGATTTTCTTGTGGCTGTAGTAATCAATAACCTGCACATCCAAACCAAAAATGCATTGCACGTCAAGAAGTATCATGAAATGTTTGGTCCAAGGAATAATAACGACTGAGGGTGGCAAAATTGGTGTGTCGCGTTGATACTTCTTTTTTCATTAATTTGAATTTGTAGATATTCAATATTCAATAACAAGATAAGAAGAAACTATGCTGCTAAAGTAAAACTTTTTAATAAAATGATTTAAAAGGTTGTAAGCCTTTGGAATATCATTAGGTGACTTTTGACCCAGTCAACTCATTTGACCCGTTGTTGACCGGTTCCATCTTTTAGAAAAGTTTTATAACACAAACAAATTGATTCCTTGGATGCATAAACAACCCAAATCGACCCATATATAAGTAATGTGGGTTGAATTTGCCACCTCTAAAAGATAAAACATATTGCTCACGGAGATAACCAACTACAAGCACACATCCATGAGTTTCCTGGCTTTATCATATGCATTAACCGTGCAATAGCCATCTTGCAAGTTTTATAATAAGCTACTTATTTTAGAGGAGATACAGATTCTTAGTATTTTTGTTTAAAACCTAATTAAGTTGTGAATGACAGACTTTATCAGATTTATTACAAACTCTAAAACCAACATTATTCTATATATGTTTTCTTGTTATGATGTTTATAATGGTCATCAACATATTTATAAACTAAATCAATTTTGAAGCTTTGTAACCTGTATTGGACGTATACTCACTATTTTATAATTGAGATTATATTTAAGATTCCAAAAGCTTAGAAGAAATTACCGGCTCAGTTTGTTTATGGAATGCTTCAAGTCTTGACTTCAAAACAGCTGCAGTGTCATTTTTACGTTGAATTAAAGGTCCTCCAGTGACCTTCAAGATGTTGAGAAATCATAAGATCATAAGAGATAACATTAAGATCGATTTTGAAAGTATGGAAAGTAAGACACATCATCCTATATGGGTGAAATTTGACACCATGTCAAACATCAGGTATAATTTATATCATCACCAACACATATCAGATTTCTGTTTCTTTTTTCCTTTTTTTAGTTGTGATTATTTGACTTCAACTTTATAATCTCATTAGCCTCAACATTACTTACCGCAACAAATAGATAACAATCCCACAAATTGTATCACCTATGTAAACTTTCCGTACATGGTTTCATCATTCTAACATATTAAAAAACATGAGAATCTTACATCATCTATGCCAGGAACTTTAGGAGGTGCAAATTTGAGTGGTAACTCCGACCACTAGAAGGATGGATCCAGCGACCAGCAATCCTTTCCTCCATGATTGCATCGTCAATTGCAAAGTTAAGCACCTTGTCAACTTCGACCCTCTTTACTCAAGCATCTCATCGAGCTGCATAACAAACAATTAAAAGCACATTCAAATTTATAAATAAAAGAATTAGAAGAAACTCAATTATATAGCATCTTGATCATAAGGAGATACATTTTGTGCCTAGACCACCGTCCTAGGGAATCCATCAAGAATGAAACCTTTTTGACATGAAGGCTTCTTCAGCGCTTCAACAATAATCCCCACAACTAAGTCATCAGAAACAAGTTGTCCCTAAGGAACAGCAGACATTTGAAAGTAAGTAAGTAGGAAGAAATATGTGTCTTTCTATAAACTATATGCATGTATACAGCAAACACATACATTGTCCATGGCCTCTTTTGCTTTGATTCCAAGAGGGGGTTTAGCAGCAACAGCAGCTCTTAGCATGACGCCAGTAGCCAAAGTGGCAAAAACAGTACTCATCTTTGATAATTGGTGACTGGGTACGCCTTCCAGATCCAGGAGGGCCTGCAAAATAAAGAATATTTAGTTTTTTATCGAGAACTGAAAATGTAACTGATAAATAAAAAGTCACAATTTCAACGATTTTCAAGATTCATAGTACCATCCACAATCACAAAAAGAAATAAATTTTTTTAAACATTCACAGTGCCTACTTCCGGTGCAGTAAGCACAATCACAAGTTTAAAAAGAATGGTGCTTTTCTTTGGTTTTCTGTAGCTGCAGTAATTAAAACTTAAAAGAGAGCACCAAGTGAAATAATTATGGTTAACAATAGATCACATTCCAACACCTACACAAGCAAGTCAGCTAAAACACACGTTTTACCTTGGATAATAAAAATCAGTTACATAATTTACATCAAATTTTATACGAATAAGGTAATTAAAGACACAAGAAATAAGGTAATTAAAGACACAAAACTAAACGAAGACATATAATTACCTCAAAAATACAAGACCAACAATGGACCTAGAAGCATCATTTAGATAATTAAGTAGTTGTACAATCTATCATCCTTCATAATCGGCATTACCTCAGTAAACTTTGGTTACAAAACTAGAACATATAATTACTTGTTCAAAATATTTTAGATTGATATGGAATGTTATTATTTTCACGAGTTCCATTTAAAATGAGTAAATGACCAGAATAAGTAATTCTTAAATAATAAGTTTTGCTGCAATTGATTACGAAGTGAGATAGCTAAATTCAAAATGCAATTCCAACACCCCTTCAAATACAGAATTTAAAATGTCAAAGGTAGAGTAAGGGACATGCCTTTAATCTATGTCGACAAGTGGGATATAGGAGATAAGGGGCCAATAGGAGCCTCTTCTACTTGTCTTTTCTTTCAACTCATTTGTGCATCCCGTGATTATCAACTTCAAAAGTGAAGGCAACAACTCTTCTGGTAGATCTTTCATCTTTGGGCACAACCTAATGGAGAGATGCTGGAGGGAGGTGAGGTGTTGGAGTCCCGTTGAAACTGATTCCAATTTCTCAAATCCCAATAAGTCAAGTTCAGTAAGAGATGAAGGAAGCATATGAGACAATTGACTTCCGCCAGTCAAATCATCTTCTTCTTCTGCCGATCTACCCCATAGCTCTAGGTCAACAAGTGAGGATGGGAAATTCTGTGGGCCAAACTTTGATATGGGCTTCTTCAAACCCCCTACTTTTAAGAAACCCAACTTAGGAGGCCAAAGCCCAAAAGAATCAACATCCATACTTTTACAACCCACAATTGCCAGATGTTTTAACGAGGTGAGATTCGGCAAGTCGGCAGCAGGAAATGACTCTATACTCAAACAATATTGTATTCTTAATTCGGTGAGGTGAATGAAACCAGTCAATTCAACCATTGACTCTATACATTCACATTGAAATATTGTCAGTTCTGTGATGTGAATGAAACAAGTTAATTCATTGATTGATTTCAGATTTTTCCACATGCCTATAGATACAACCTCAAGCATCGCTGGCATGCTTGTGTTGAGAAGCACCTCCTTTTCTAGTAGTTGTTTACAATTGTTGATTTTGAGTGACTTGAGCTTGTGCCCTTCTCCTGTTGGGAAGGAGATAGATGCAATTAAAGGACAAATATCGATATTCAATTCTTCAATGCTGTTTGGCAAATTGCAACGCTCAAGATTCTCACACCAGTATAAGTACAAATTCCTAAGAGATGTTAGTTGGTTGCATCCATCCTCCTCCTCCTCTTTCTCTCCCAAACTCACCAATTTTGAACAAGAAGATACATCCAACTTCCTTAAATTCACAAGAACCTTACTTGCCTCTGCTTCTGATTCCCACAAGTATCTTATTTCATTACATCTTTCTATTCTTAATTCTTCAACTGCCCAAGATAGTCCATAACACCTCTCCACACCTCATCACTAAGTCCTGTAATAAAACTTATACTCAGCTTGGTGACTGATGAAGCTGTGTGACTTAGACTTGTCAATAAACCATCACCACAACCACTGATTTGTAAAACCCTCAGCGAAGGTAGTGCTTCAAGTGAGACTTCAACCAAATTAGGACAGCGCCTTATTTCAAGCTCTTGAAGGCATGGAAACACTGCATCAACAACACCACTATTTGTTGACCAAACCTCCCACCCACTCATATCTTGAAACCTTAAACTTTCAAGTTTAGGAAATGCAATACCTGTCCCAAGGAGGAACTCTGAGCCCACAACTTTCACCTCGTTCAGACTTTCAATAACCAATTTCTTAAGTGATGGTAGTTGCCCAAGTGATGGTAGAAATGTACATTTTCTACAGCCCCAAATTGAAACACTAGTCAACTGATGAAATGAGGGATCCCCAATCCACTTTGGAAATACTTTACCTCCATATGACACAATATTTAGATTTTTCAAGTTATCACTATGAGGCTTGAGCGCATCGAGGACTTCCTTTTCAAGTTCTTCATTTCGAGAATCATCAAACACACCACTCCATTCCAGGTGTAACTCACTAACCCTCTTTTCTGATAAGTTCACTTTCAGTATATCCCTTGCACTTTGCAGTTTCTGCAGCCCATCAATATAAATCTTCGCTTGGAGATTCTTTAAGTTCTTAAGCCAAGATATAAAGAAGGCGTTGTTTTCAACAACAAATACTTCGTTGGAAAGAGTTTGTAGGCTTTTCATTTCACTAATCCCTGACTGCATCATATTCCAAAGGAATGTATCCCGAATGTCAAAATGCCGCAAATTTTTAAGCTTTAAGAAGTTTTCGGGTAACTTAGTCAACTCACGACAGCCGGAAACAATCAATGTTTGCAAGTTATAAAGATTGCATACACTTTCTGGCAAGTGTGTGATGCTAGTTCGAGATAAATTAAGATACCGCAAGTGCTTCATATTGCCAACACACTCTGGTACCTCATCTATATCTGATCTACTCAAACTTAAAACCCTTAACAGTGGTAACCGGGGAAGTATGTCAACCAGAATCTTACTTGATAAGTAGAACTGCCAGCTATTTAACACATCGGGCATAGCTAAAAATGTTCTCAAACGATTAGCTCTTTCGAATGCCTTGAATTTGTTGTAAGTCATATAGTTCTCGCAAACAAATGACATATGGCGGAACTTTTCAAAATCTGTCTTGCTAACATCCTTCTTCACATCTAAGTCTAACCTTGAAAAAAATTCTCCAGCAACAAATGTGGCTAAATCATTCATGAGGTCGTGCATCACAAACAATGATTTGTCATCAGGGACATGTTGAAAAAATGACCTTGACAACAACTCTTGAAAATATTCCTCACCCAAGCATTCCAATGTTTTATTTGTAGCGGAATTGTGCAAAAACCCTTCCGCCATCCACCACAGAATTAAGTCCTTCTTCTCAAACACGTAGTCCTTGGGGATCAAGCAACAATATGCAAACAATTGCTTAAGACAAGCAGAAAGATCATGGTAGCTTAGTCTAAGTGCCGGAAGAATACCACCATCATCTTCTAACATCCATATCTCATTAGCCAACAACTGCTTCCATTCTTCTTCATTGGTCCTATTTCTCAATAATCGTCCAAGTGCTTCTAGAGCCAAAGGCAAGCCATCGCATTTTTGAACGATGCCTTCACCATGTTGTCTTAGCTCTGGAAATGAGTCAAAGTTATTTTCACCCAAAGCATTTTGAGCAAATAGAGACAGAGCATCGCCGGGTGACAACTTTTCTAGAATGTATGGATGATCGTGGTTCAGCAGCTTTCTGAGCAATTCTTTCTTTCGAGTTGTGATGATAATTTTGCTTCCAGAAGCCCCTGCAAAAAATGGGCCCTCTAATTTCTTCCAATCTTCCCACTTTTCGCTCCAAACATCGTCCAAAACTAGTAGAAATCGTTTCCCCATAAGTTGATCTCTAAGAGCTACTTGAAGCAGGTCTAAATCTTCTAAATCCTTTTTTTCCCCTCCTACTTTTTGATATATAACTTTGCTTATCTTGAAGCTATCAAAGTCATCGGAAACACAAACCCATGCCTTGAGTTCAAAGTGATCCTTCACTAACCGGTCATTATACAAAGCTCTAGCTAGAGTTGTTTTGCCTATCCCTCCCATACCAACAATCGGAACGATGCCAAAGTTTTCATTACATGATTCAACACTTAACAATTTCTGAACCAATTCCTTTTTATCACCTTCACGCCCGACAATACCCCGTCCACCTTCCAAAGAGGTCTCGTTACCTCTGTTTTTATCTTTTGACCCTTCATTTTTCACAATCAAACCAAGTTTCTCACTCAAACCAAGTTCCACCTTCGCGTCCATTACATCTTGTAACCTGGTGGAAATTTCATCTAACTTGCTGCCTACCCTAGTACTTAATGAGAAACTAGTGCAACAAGATGGGATAAACTTTCTTACTTTGTTGGTAATGGTGATGGGTTGAGACTCATTGACAAACTCACGCTGCATAGCATCCGTTGCCAAAGCGTCGAGAATGTCATCTATGTCATATGCTAAATGATGGAGATCATTCAGCCACTGTTTGACAGCTTTCGATGTTACTTCCTTCTGAGAAGCATCCTCAAGTAATGCTTGAATCCGGGGTAACTTCCTCTCCCATTTCTTCAGCTCGGAGTGAATTCCTTTGGAGCGAGCAATCTTGCTCACGGCTACAGATGTTAGCTTCTCAAAAACGACTGGGAGCAAAGCAGAAAGAACGAGTTCAGCCATTTTTGGTATGAAAAGGTGCAGTGAACTGTGAAAGAAAGAATGAAAGATCACAACCTTCGTTACTAGTGGTACAAGTCATTGTTATGGTCAAGTGTTTATCATTGTTTAATAACTAAAAGTTAAATGAGAATCTCTTTTAGCGATAACCACTTGCATTATCATCCTTTTAATTACTAAAAGCTGAATGGGTTTGTGTTAGATAACTATTTTTAATACATTTGACAGTTGTAAATAAGAAATAATTACATATAAAATTATTTCATTGTAAAATGTGTCCTTTCAATTGTTTCTTTATTGGCTTATGGGCATATTAGGTGGCTAAAAAGATGCAAATGGCTCCTTTGGATGGAAAAAAATATTTAAAAATATGCGCACTAACTTTATCATTCAACAATTCCAAAATTTACTGTGCAACACAATGATATAAAGGTTTGTCTCTTATAATATTAGTATTTCACCGTCTTTGTAATAAAATATAGAGTAATATATATGACATGCCAATTCAAATATGTCGGCCAGACTGTATATTAGTCCAATACTCCAATAACCAGTCTAATATATTTTATTTTCCATATCTTTTTTTCATGTAGTTTTTCAATATTTGTGGTTCTGTTGAAGCATGACATGGTGTTGTAGCTTTAGATAGAATAACCTGCCAACAGAAGGAAACTTTTGCTATATGAAAGGTTTATCAATTGTATATTTTTCTGAACTCTAGTGAAAACATAAACTTAATAAATAATAAAAAAAATCTATGTTAATATTGTTTCAATTTAACAGAATTTGGTCAGCTAAGTGGTAACAATACCGGTCAAGTTGACCTGCACATATTCTTTTATCCTCTTTTTCTTGAAATTTTTTAAATATGTGTTATATGAGTGAATGACTATGGAAACAATACTAGTCAATTTTTTCTTAATACAGCTTAGGAGGTTAAAAGCACTGAAAAACATCACGGGTGACTTCCGACCCATTTAAGCATGTCTACTTTTAATCAAGTTTAGCTTTACCTTTTGACTCACTAGAGGTCAAATATCATTTACCTGGGACCATAGAGCGTGCAGAACTGCTATTCCCATGGGACCTGCTGCTACGCGTTTGTTGGTCCTCAGTATCACCTGTTACAGCAGCAAACTGTCAACAGTTAGTGCAACTCAAACTACCAATCGTCTATAGTATTCATCATACTGATAAGATGTTTATAAAATAAGCATTCCTACGCATGGAAATTCATAACCTAACATACGTTGATGCGCCAAATGCCGCTGCTGGTTGTTCTTATGCGACACAGAACGCTCCATTTCCCGGGTCTGAGTAACAGGCGCTACAACACAGCTGACTGCAATCCCCCAGATACATATATTCTAGTGGGGGCCCTGTATGATCACTCAAGAAACAAAAGCAAAGTCGTAAGAAAAAATGAAGGAATCCAAGGATCAAGAAGTAGATTTAAAATACAGTTTTGAAAGTATGTAACAATAAATTATTTCAATCACCTGGGCTGTTGAACATTTATGTCGACCCTCTCCTATTCCTTCATTGATATCTGTGACAATAACAACCGTCGGCGTATGAGTATTAGGTGAAGCATCTGGCCAGTATTCCCATGTGTGCCACATGAATGTGTTCTTTCATTAGTAGCTGAAAACTGATTAGCCCCCCCCCCCCCCCCCCCCCCCAAAAAAAAAAAAAAAAAAAAAAAAAAAAAAACGGAAAAAAAAAATGAAAAATCATTTTCATGTAGACCGCTATAAGTTGCCGATACCCGTTTGTTCGTACCTAAAACAACATCAACCATTATAATGTCAGCATAATCTAAGTTGTGGCTGATACATTGGTCAAAAGAAAAGAATGACATGTAATGTGATCAATGAGGTAGTAATTATGTGTATAAAAAATACACTGCATCAAGATTGCAAGTTTAATAATGATAACGAAAAAAGTTACAAAACAGTCCAAACAACACTGTGAGCAAGCTATACGCACCTCATTCACTGCTTAGACCATAGTCCCTACCTACATTGGCCAAAATATTTCATACATCCTGACCGACCTAAACACAAAAACCACAAAACCATCAACAAACAATCCAAACATTAAACATAGAGATTTAAAAAAGCTTCAAAAGTTTAAACAACATTCAAAAAAATTTACATGTTTAAACTTTAAAGCACGTGTAAACAGTAGAGCACTAACATGGGGCAAACCATATTACCTGCAATCTTCATCACAACACGTGGACCTATCAATCCATAAATATTTGATTGTTAACGTGTGTCAAAGTATTAATAAGATTACCAACAACTTCGATAAAATTAAGTGTAGACTACGTCACCATTAAGGCAAGCTAAAAAGGTTTAAGTGGTTTCTTATGCTCGGCATGATAGTACCTGCAAATGACAGCAAGATTCGTCAGCTCTAATACACTATTCTACTGTTGTTATTTTATATTCCACCAATATGCAAACAGTAATGATCAAAAGAAATCTTACAACAATCCGAATACTCTCAATACTTTCATCGAACACTTGGCGAGCAAAAACTGTAACATAAACAAACCCACTTCCCAATTCATCTTCAATTTCAAACATTTAACGCCATCTTCCATTTTTGTACTTCAATTATTCTTTACATCGAAATCCGCTGTTGTTTTTACCTAGAAAAATGACAACAAATGGGGTTAGATTAGTAATGTTATATCAACTTTATGATAATTAGTTTCTGTTGGAACTACGGTGGTACTGATGATAGAAAATCTAATTATTCGACCCCTAAATGATAGTACAAATGGTTAAGGCCATTGACCATGACCGAATGAATCATAAGGAGAAACATAGCATATCTAATTTCGGCAAATAAGTTGATAAAGGTCAAGCTGTATACAAACATGGTTCTAACTTGTTAAGCTGTGTGTGTAATGTGTGACAGGTACCTAATGAATCCAAATATGGAAATTGTCAGAACCTTTGGCCTCGAGTATAATGCAGAGCAACTAACAGAAGAGATTCGCAAAGAACTGCAAAAGATTACTTCACATTAACACATACTTGTTACTGATAATAGAAGCATCGGTTACTGTTTTGATAAGAGCTCTAGGTTTGATTTTGGGTTACAAGAACGTTGACTGGTGAGTTTACTGAGCTTATAAGGTTCAAGCAGGCTGTTTTGTGGAAATTATGAGTTTATGGATAGATTGGATTTTAAGGTCAATTGGAAAATTAATTTTTGTTTTCCACTTGTATCAAATATACACGCAAAAATGCTGCTTAACATATATGCTAGGTGAAGATAGTGTTGTGAATTCCAAGAGGCTATCAACGAGTATTTGCATTCTATGTATGCGTCTAGACCACCGATTCAATAAAAAGTAAACCCACCACCACGCGTGGTGGTGTTATATTGTTCACATGTGGTAAAAGGGGGGAAGGAAGAGTCCTACCTCTATTACACCCGGTCTTACTCGAGTGTGATGCAAGGTTGATTATGTATTTATAGAGCAAAACCGCCTGCGTCTCGACAACCGATTCGATCCCGACATAAACCGATAGTTTCAAAACCGAATAATAGCTTCTCGGGTCGGGAGTCGGGATGAATTTTTAGCATTTTTGGGATTCGGGACGGGCCAAAAACCAACAAAATACAAGCAAAAACCGATTACTTTCGGGACGGGTCGAGACGGGACGGGACCTGCCAAAAAACCAACTACTTTCGGGTCGGTATTCGATTTACGATTTAGGTGACTTTCGGGATCGGGATTAGTCGAGGCGGGTCGGGGTCCGGCCCGATGCTCAACCCTATATAGAATACTAGTTAAAATGTTCGCGCACGAGCTTTTTTTTTTTTTTTTTTTTTTTTTAATATTTTTTGAACGATATATTTTTATTTATTAAAAAATAAATAATTTAATCTTTGTTTTGTTTGATTTATGATTTTTAATTATAGTTTTTTATTATTAAAGATAAACATTTAAAAAATTTAATCATATTGTTAGTTGCTTCTTACTTATATTTTTTATATTTATCTTCTACTTATGTATATCAATAAAACGAATTTATAACTTTATAAATTAAAAAATAATAATTCAATTATCACATAAGGAAACATTTTTTTTCCCAAAATACGAAAGTCACCACTTGAGATTTTGTTTTATTATATAAAAGATTTCCTTAAATATATTTTTTTGTGTAAAGAATTTCTGACAACTCATTTCATGCTCGTACCTCATTCCATGTTCTTTTATATCACGTATGTACACTTGTTTGTGTTGAAATTTGAGTTAAAGTTAAGTCAGAAAACATATATTCTGCCCAGTTTTTAGTTGTATACATCACTATAGAAAACCATCTTAGACATTTTTCTGGGCAAATCCAATTTACACACTTATATTCTGCCCAAAATTGACACAAACTGAGTTCCGTTTGTAATTCATGAAAACGACCACTTTAAACTCTAGATGAAGAAAATGGTAAACATAACTTTTGTAGAGGAAACCTAGACCTAACCACAGCAAGTTGGATCGGGTCGTGAAGTTGAGTAACGAAGGAGATACAGCCGCAAGAAGTCGGGTTATGTTTTCTGATTTTGGACAACTTTGACACTTGTGTGTATTTTTTATTTTCTAAAACAATTGGTGTAAAACCAAGACAAGCAGCTTACATTTTTGGAAAGTAGACTAAAAAAAGATGAACCTAGGCTTTTGAACCAAGTGATTTCATTAGAAAATGAGTGAGAAATAGCCCGACGAAGTCGGAAAAATTCTGAAAATGTGTAACAGCAGGTCCGGAAAGTAATATGGTATAAACCGATATCTAAAAGATGTTTCCACGAATCGAGGTCTTGAAATAATGAAAGTAGAAATATTCACCTACGTATAGAGAGTTTACCGGATAAAAACGAGTTTAAAACAAAGTAGATACGTTCACTTGAAGTCGGGTTTAACTTAATAATTAACACAACTTTATTTTTAGGGTTTTTAAGTGTTTAAAACGCGTTTTGACTATTTTTCTTAGACGTTTAACTTATGTAACATTATAAAACCTCACTACAAGTATATAAGGGTGATAAAACTTTGTAAAACTCATATGCATATAATACATGTCGTATCGTTTCTAAAACGACTTAATTACTTAGGTCACGGTTAAGATTCGCTGCACGTTGAACCTTGCTTACCTTCCCGATTATTCTACTTGATTGAGGTGAGTTTTTGTGGCCCCTTTTCTTATGTATTTCTTGAGAGAAAATGATACTCAAAGGCTATTTCAACTACTTTACACTGTGCTAAATCATTTTATTTCTTTGGACAATATAAGTGCTTATAATTGCGTATATGAGTGCGAGTGGTTGTTTCGTACATGTCTATGATTTCTATGTTGATAACTATTAAGCCAGCTGTTTAACTCCCGCCGGTAGGCGATATGTTTGAAAACTTAAAGCGCTTGTGATTCTATTGATTTGGTTTGTGGTTGGATAACTATTTATACTACATGCTCTGCGCTATTATACACTATTGTCCTACTAGTACTCTGTGCACATCGACTACGTCATACTACTTAAAGTCTTAAACCTACGAGCTCACCAACATCATATTGATGTTTTTGATTATCCTTTTCAGGTGATCATCAACAATACTTTTTGAAGGCACTTGCATTGAAGTTATGCATTGTCCACATTTCAAAAGACCATGATAATTTGGTCAAGATATATATATATATATATATATATATATATATATATATATATATATATATATATATATATATATATATATATATATATGTTAAAGACATTGTTATTAACAAGTTAAGATTCATGTTTCGTTATCTGGTGTTGGATAAAGACATTTATGTAACGTTGTAAACTTATTCCTGAAATCAAGTATGGTGTTGTTCTACCATCTTATTCAATGTTTTTGAACCGTCGCACCTCGCATTTCCGCTTCAGACGGGGTTTAACACATAGGTTGCCTAATAAAAACAGAAGGTCTGGAGTCAGGTGGGGGTGGGGTGGGGTGGGGGGGGGGGGAGTTGAAAGTCACGTACCCATGCAGTGAGCACAAAGTGAACTATTCTTTCGCCTTTTACTAATGAATATCGTGTGCGCGTTGCATTAAGTGGCATACGCCAATTTTCGGAGTCTCTTCTTTATTGAAGGGCTACAACCAATTTTAGTTTAAGCTTTTTTGAGCTTAATAGATAGAAACCTAGATCCAATTTTTAAGTTAAGTTTTTTTGTACACTTGTAAACATTGTTTTTGTTGTGATCACTTCAAACATCCAAACGAAATGCCTAGAATTAACACAGTTTTGTAAAATCGATCTTGTCTATATAAAAGATGTTAAAAGGTTAAGGATTTGAGTCACAACTTTGACCATTTGTTGATTCATTTTAGCCTTAATCTATAGATACTACTCATTATTAAACAATCCAAAACGACCCACTTCTAAGTAAAATGGTTGAAGTTGCCACTTCAAATTACGCATATTGCCCTGCGGCCAGACAAAAGTTTGGTTGTTGTGTAATATGCACAAAACGTCCAAAACTAGTGTAACATCCAAAAAAATTGTAGCAATGCACGTAATGTTATAAATAGCATGAGACGTGGTGTTGAGGCATGACCAAGCCTCAAACCATAGTGTGACGCGTGGCTACATGACGTTTTTAAGGCGTAAATTAAGGCGGCATAAAATATTTATAGATTTATATCATATTTCATAATTATATGAATGGTAAACATTAGTAAATCCAAGCCCAAAACCAAAATATTAGTAAATGCAAGCCAAATCCCAAATATTAGTAAATCACCTAAACGTTTCAAAAAAACTCCTTACGCCTTGCGCCTTTGCGTGTCTTTTCACGCCTCAACTCACACCACGCCTTGAGCCGATGCCTTGATGTATTTCGTAACTTTGAGGCCACGCCTCGCGTCTTGGTGCCGCCATTGTGCGCCTTTTAGAACCTGAATACACATTATCAGGCAAGGATACAAAAAGGTATGTAGCCAAACGGTGAGCACAAAGAGAACTACTCATATCATTTTGCCTTTTATTAAAGAATACTGTGTGCTTACCGTATCAAGTGACTTTCGCCTAGTTTTTAAGAGTTCCTTTCTTGATTTAAGGGCTCCAACCAATTATTATAGTCAACCATCTTAAAAGCGAGCAACTGTCTTGTTTAGTATACCACCCTTTCAATCCTTCTAAAAAGTATTATGGCTTTATAATCTACAAGTCACTAATATATTTTACTCTTTAAAAATCTAATAGTGAAATAGCTTTGATGTTTGAGATGAAGATTAAAAGCCAATGTACCACATGATGAGCATAAAGTTAAACAAATTACTTAAAAATGAAGGGGCCAGCATAGTGAGAAGTCTAAACCACTTCTGCAAGCAACAAACATGCATCAAAAAGGCGGCGGTATTTATTTGTGGCTCTAGTCACAAGATTAAGTTATTCCTACATGTCATTGATCTCATGATACAACATATATGAGTTCAAATATAAAGAAAAAACAACGAGATAAAAAGAAGACGACCCTAATCCGCAGATGTTTGATCCAATAATTAACACTATAACAAGAAGTGTTGCAACGTCTCATGAACGCACCTTTGGACCTCAGCTGTCACCTCTTGTGGTGGTTTACATGCATGAAGGTTTGCAACGGTTTTCTTGTGCCTGTATTAATCAATAACCTGCACACCCAAACCAAAAATGCATTGCACGTCAAGAAGCTATAGATATATCATGAAATGTTTGGTTCAAGAAATAATAAAGACTAAGGTTGCCAACATTTGTGTGTCGCGTTGATACTTCTTTTTTCATTAATTTGAATTTGTAGATATTCAATATTCAATAACAAGATAAGAAGAAACTATGATGCTAAAGTACAACTTTTTAATAAATCGATTTAAAAGGTTGTTAGACTTTGGAATATCATTAGGTGACTTTTGACCCAATCAACTCATTTGACCCGTTGTTGACCCGTTCCCTCTTTAGAAAAGTTTTATAACACAAATAGATTGATTCATTGGATGCATAAACAACCCAAATTGGCCCATATATAAGTAATGTGGGTCGAATTTGCCACCTCTAAAAGATCAAAACATATTGCTCATGGAGATAACCAACTACAAGCACACATCCATGAGTTTCCTGGCTTTATCATATGCATTAGCCTTGCAATAGCCATCTTGCAAGTTTTATAATAAACTACTTATTTAAGAGGAGATACAGATTCTTAGTATTTTTGTTTAAAACCAAATTAACTTGTGAATGGCTGACTTTATCAGATTTATTACAAACTCTAAAACCAACATTATTCTATATATGTTTTCTTGTTATGATGTTTATAATGGTCATCAACATAATTCTGAACTAAATCAGTTTTGAAGCTTTGTAACCTGTATTGGACGTATACTCACTATTTTAGAATTGAGATTATATTTAAGATTCCAAAAGCTTAGAAGAAATTACCGGCTCAGTTTGTTTATGGAATGCTTCAAGTCTTGACTTCAAAACAGCTGCAGTGTCATCTTTACGTTGAATTAAAGGTTCTCCAGTGACCTTCAAGATGTTGAGAAATCATAAGATCATAAGAGATAACATTAAGATCGATTTTGAAAGTATGGAAAGTAAGACACGTCATCATATATGAGTGAAATTTGACACCATGTCAAACACCGGCTATAATTTATATCATCACCAACACATATCAGATTTCAGTCTCTTTTTTCCTTTTTTTAGTTGTGATTATTTGGCTTCAACTTTTTAATCTCATTATCCTCAACCTTACTTACCGCTAGGGGTGTCCAAAAAAACCGATGAACCAAAAGAATCGAAAAATCGTACCGGTCCATACCGAAACCTAACCGTATATAGAACCATGACCCGGTTCTTGGTTCCTAAAATTCCAAATTTTCAGTTCTCGGGACGGTTCGGGTCGGAACTGTCCGGTTCGGTACTTTCCCAAAAGAACCGACTCTTTTGCACAATGTGGATGAAATTGAAGATCTTTTGAATGATGACGAGGTTGTTAACGAGACGGAATAAGCGGTTCGAAGTTATAAAAGGAAACAAGTGATGGAGCATTAAGCGCTTTTTGAAGTTTGGAACACAAATGCGTGTTCTTGATACTTTTGAACAATTATAAACTTATATTTTGACATTTTGTGTTTTTTTTACGTTATTTTGAACAACTGGAATTATTGGAATGATATGCATTGTTGGAGACATTTTTATGTGTGTTTGTATTGATACAGGATGTCCTTTGTAAATGACCGATAACGAAAAAAATAAATTTTTTAAACACTTTGGTTCTCGTCGGGAATTACCGAAAATTCCCGTACCGGAACCGAGTACCGTACCAAAACTGAACCGAAGAACTTGAGACGGTTCTTGGTTCCACATTTTCCTTATTTTTGGTTCTTGGTTCTTCCGGTTTCGGTTCCGGTTCGGTCCGGTTCCAGTACCATGTACACCCCACTTACCGGCTTTCCGTACATGGTTTCATCATTCTAACAGATTAAAAAACATGAGAATCTTACATCATCTATGCCAGGAACTTTAGGAGGTGCAAATTTTGAGTGGTAACTCCTACCACTAGAAGGATGGATCCAGCGACCAGTAATCCTTTCCTCCAAAATTGCATCATCAATTGCAAAGTTAAGCACCTTGTCAACTTTGACCTCTCTTTTCACAAGCATCTCATTGAGCTGCATAACAAACAATTAAAAGTACATTCAAATTTATAAATAAAAGAAATTGAAGAAAATTATATTGCATCTTGATCATAAGGAGATACCTTTTGTGCCTGGACCACCGTCCTAGGGAATCCATCAAGAATGAAACCTTTTTGACATGAAGGCTTCTTCAGCGCTTCATCAATAATCCCCACAACTAAGTCATCAGAAACAAGTTGTCCCTAACGAACAACAGAGATTTGAAAGTAAGTAAGTACGAAGAAATATGTCTTTCTATAAACTATATGCATGTATACAGCAAACACATACATTGTCCATGGCCTCTTTTGCTTTGATTCCAAGAGGGGGTTTAGCAGCAACAGCGGCTCTTAGCATGTCACCAGTAGCCACGTGGCAAAAACAGTACTCATCTTTGAAAATTGGTGATTGGGTCCCCTTTCCAGATCTAGGAGGGCCTGCAAAATAAAGAACATTTAATTTTTGATCGAGAACTGAAAATGTAACTGATAAATAAAAAGTCACAATTTCAACGGTTTTCAAGATTCACAGTACCATCCACAATCACAAAAAGAAATAAATTTTTTTAAACATTCACAGTGCCTACTTCCGGTGCAGTAAGCACAATCACAAGTTTAAAAAGAATGGTGCTTTTCTTTGGTTTTCTGTAGGTGCAGTAGTTAAAACTTAAAAGAGAGCACCAAGTGAAATAATTATGGTTGACAATAGATCACATTCCAACATCTACGCAAGCAAGTCAGCTCAAATACACGTTTTACCTTGGATTATAAAAATCAGTTACATAATTTACATCAAATTTTATACAAATAGAACCATTCCTTTCTACTGATTATAACTTCAAGCCAACACAAGAAATAAGGTAATTAAAGACACAAAACTAAACTAAGACACATAATTACCTCAAAAATACAAGACCAACAAAGGAGCCAGGAGCATCACTTAGATAATTAAGTAGTTGTACAATCAATCATCCTTTCATAATAGGCATTACCTCACAAAACTTTGGTTACAAAACTAGAACATATTTCAGATTTATATGGAAAGTTATTACTGTCATGAGTTCCATTTAAAATGAGTAAATGACCAGAATAAGTCATTCTTAAATAATAAGTTTTGCTGCAAATAAGAATGTAAATAAGTCAAAGGTAGAGAGAGGGACATACCTTTATTCTATGTCGACATGGGGGATATAGGAGATGCGGGGACAATAGGAGCCTCTTCTACTTGTCTTTTCTTTCAGTTCATCTGTGCATTCACTGATTGCCAACTTCAAAAGTGAAGGCAACAACTCTTCTGGTAGATCTTTCATGAACCATCAATTACAAGATGTTGGAGGGAGGTGAGGTGTTGGAGTCCCTTTGAAACTGTTTCCAATTTCTTAAAAAACCGTAATTCAAGTTTAGTAAGAGATGATGGAAGCATGTGCGACAATTGACTTCCGCCAGTCACATCATTTTCTTCTGCCGATCCACCCCATAGCCGTAGGTCAACAAGTGAGGATGGGAAATTCTGTGGGCCAAACTTTGATATGGGCTTCTTCAAACCCCCTATTACTAAGCAACCCAACTTAGGAGGCCAATCCCCAAAGGAATCAACATCCATACTTTTACAACCCATTATTGCCAGATGTTTTAACGAGGTGAGATTCGGCAAGTCGGCAGCAGGAAATGACTCTATACTCGAACAATATTGTATTCTTAATTCGGTGAGGTGAATGAAACAAGTCAATTCAACCATTGACTCTATACGTTTACATTGACTTATCGTCAGTTTTGTGATGTGAATGAAACAAGTCAATTCATTGATTGATTTCAGATTTTTCCAACTCCATATCCATACAACCTCAAGCATATCTGGCATTCTTGTGTTGAGAAGCACATCCTTTTCCAGTAGTTCACAATTGTCAATTTTAAGTGACTTGAGCTTGTGCCCTTCTCCTATTGGGAAGGAGACAGATGCAATTAAAGGACAACTCTTGATACTCAATTCTTCAATGCTGTTTGGCAAATTGCAACGCTCAAGATTATCACAATACCACAAGTACAACATCCTAAGAGATGTTAGTTGGTTGCATCCATCATCCTCCTCCTCTTTCTCTCCCAAACTCACCAATTTTGAACAATTATGTACTTGCAACTTCCTTAAATTCACAAGAACCTTACTTGCCTCTGCTTCTGATTCCCACAAGTATCTTATTTCATTACACTTATAGATACTTAAATCTTCAACTGCCCCAAGATAGTCCATAACTGTTAGAGTTGCATAATCAAATACACGTATTGCGGAAGCTAGGATCAAGTATAACACATAAATATTAACTAAAACATAAATAGTAAACGTACCCGATGCACTTCAATAAACCTTGATTCTTGGACAAATTAGATCAATGATAAACCCCTTACCGTTTTGTTTATCGATCTCTTGATAATTACTAAAGTAAGTAATTACCTCGTTCTTGTACACACAAACTCCAACGAATAAAGGTTGTTGCAAGTAAACAAATCACTTAATGTTTTGTTATGAAAAAATCGACCCAAATATCCCTTGGAGAGGGGGGGACGATCGGCCACAAAAAACAAAGAAAGAAAACAAGTTTTAGGGTTAGAGTGTGTGCACAAAAGATGTGTAGGTTTAACCCCAAGGCCTTGTATTTATACTAGATGTTTTCTTGGTGACCAAGTAAGGGTGGGTCGACCCTTTTGGTGGGCTTCGACCGGCCATAGAACCCCAAGGGGGTTTCTAGAACCTCCTTGTCACCCAAGTTACATTCTAGTCCTTGTTTTTCTTATTTAACGATAGTTAGTCCGTACATTTAACAACTAACGACCGTTTAGTCCATTAAGTGACATAAATATATATATTTCATACATTTAATAAACATATATATTTATTTACATTATTCTTGTTTGTAAAGTGTGCAATCCCGAGGTCTCGTGTTCGATCCTAGACATTTACCTATTAATGTTTATACGTAACATTTAACAGCTCCCACTCGTATATTCATTAATAGTAAAATGACATTGGTTAGCGTCTTGCAACACTCCAATGCCCCTAGTTCAAACCGAGCTAGGTTTCCTGGAAAAACCTTTAATGATTCATCATTATAATTATCCTTTCATTACTAATACCGCATTAATAAAGATGTGAGTTCCTTTATTAAAATTCTGTTTCTCGTTTCTTTATGATTGAACAAAATTACCAAAACATCTGAACGTATTCCAGATAGACTTTGGGCATGGCCATGCAAACATTTTGTCAACCCTACGAGGGGCCCAGCAGTATTAAACTTCTAAACAAATCAGAAGGAATAAATTCTTTCTTGACTACAAGAATAACCCATGAACTTTGCAACACTTCTGAAAACAATCCTTATGACTCCCTGTTACGGTGAGCGGTAGATTGCTTCACAAAAATGCACTACATCCATGACACTTATCTGGTATCTCAAGTCTGAGGATAACTTTAAATATGATTCTCACATTAAATATTAAATCATATTGTTGGGATAAGTCCAATATTCAATTCATCGAATATTATGTGAAATTGGTATGACTACGCATCAATATACTTTCAAGTATATTCTAAACCAATACTCAAATTTGTCTTAGTTTAATGATATTCCCATATCATTAATCGACAATGGACATTTAGAATAATAAATTATTCAAGGATCTTAAACATGCAAATATAGGATATATTATTAAGACAATGATAAATAAACATAAAACTTATTTTATTCCATTAAAATAATAATTGTACATTACATCCTTTATCCAAACACTAAATCAAATGGGCATGAAACTTTCAGCTAATCTAAGTCCTACACCTTCAGCATGCTTGTAAAGCTTAGTGCCAGGTAGAGGCTTTGTTAATTGATCCGCCAAGTTATCATCTGTGTGAACTTTGAGCATTTCGATTTCGCCTATTTCGACTTGTTCTCGAACATAGTGATGCTTAATCGGGAAATGTCTGGTGCCTTTCATGATTCCAGGCTCATTGGCAAATGTGATTGCAGCAGAATTGTCACAATACATTTTAATAGGTCTTTGAATCGAAGGCATAACACCAAGCCCTGAAACAAACTTCCTAATCCAAACAGCTTCCATTGCAGCTTCTGAAGCAGCTATATACTCACTCTCTGTAGCAGACATCGCTAGTACACTCTGCTTTCTGCTCCTCCAATCCACTGCTCCTCCATTAATGACAAAGACATAACCCGTCTGAGACTTCGTATCATCCTTATCACCTTTCCAAGAAGCATCGCAGTAACCTGTAACATCAAGTTCTGCCGATGGATTTCCCCCATAAACCAAAAACATATCCTTAGTTGCCCTAAGGTATTTAAGAATATTCTTAACAGCAGTCCAGTGAGCTACACCTGGATTTTGCTGATATCGACTGGTTAAATTCTGAGCAAATGCCACATCAGGCCTTGTACTTTTCACCGCATACATTATAGATCCCACAGCCGAAGCATAAGGGACTCTCTTCATGCGTTGCACCTCTGCAGGTGTTGAAGCACAAACCTTGTTGCTCAAGCCATGTTGCTCTTGCATCGGCAAATATCCTTTCTTGGAATTTTGCATATTGAATCTCTTCAATATTTTATCGATGTAAGCACTTTGGCTTAATCCAATTAATCGCTGAGATCTATCTCTATATATCTTGATTCCCAGAATAAATGCAGCTTCCCCTAAATCTTTCATAGAAAAACAACTTCCAAGATATTCCTTAACCTTTTGTAAACTTGGAATGTCGTTCCCCATGATCAATATGTCATCGACATATAATATAAGGAAAATCACATTACTCCCACTAACTTTGTGATATACACATGGCTCATCAAGATTTTTAGTGAATCCATACTTTTTAATCTCACCATCAAATCTTTTATTCCATTGTCGTGATGCTTGCTTTAATCCATAAATGGATCTTTTAAGCTTGCATACACGATTTGGAAATTCTGGATTTACATACCCCTCAGGCTGCACCATATAGATGTCCTCATCTAGGCGACCATTTAAGAAGGCGGTTTTAACATCCATTTGCCAAATCTCATAGTCATAGTAAGCGGCTATGGCTATAAGAATCCTAATTGCCCTTATGTCAGCTACAGGAGAAAAGGTCTCCTCATAGTCAACACCGAAAGTTTGTGTATAGCCTTTAGCTACACAACGGGCCTTATAGGTGTGTACAACGCCATCCATGTCAGTCTTTTTCTTGTAGAGCCATTTACTCCCAACTAGTTTGGCACCCGGAGGTAGGTCTACTTCTTCCCAGACATCATTGTCTTCCATGGATTGCATTTCCCCATCCATAGCTTCTTTCCATTTAGCCTTTTCAGGACCATTCATGGCAGCTTTATAACTTGTAGGCTCATCAAGATCACCCAGTATATACTCATCACTCTCTACATTAAGACATAGACGAGTAGGAGCTTTTACTGGTCTTGTTGACCTACGAATGGGAATCACTTCAACTTCTGGTGGAGGACCTAAACTTTCAGGTTCTACCGGAAGTTCGTTAGTGTTTTCAGAAGGTTCTACATCTTCATGACCGTCTTCCAGGTCATATACTCTCCCACTGAATTCTTGAGATATGAGCTCTCTTTCAAGAAAGTCTCCATACCTTGCAACAAATACTTTGTTTTCAGGTGGGTAATAAAAGTAGTATCCCATAGTTTCCTTAGGGTATCCTACGAAGATGCACTTCACAGATCTTTGTTGGAGTTTGTCTGCTGAGTCACGTTTAACATACGCCTCACAACCCCAGACCTTTAGATAAGACAGGTTAGGAGCTTTTCCAGTCCATACCTCATATGGTGTCTTATCAACCTTCTTTGTTGGAACCATATTTAGAATGCGAACCGCAGATTCTAAGGCATAATCCCAAAACGAGAAAGGAAGAGTTGTTAGATTAAACATAGATCGTATCATGTCTTGCAATGTACGATTCCTTCTCTCAGATACACCATTTTGTTGTGGAGTATATGGAGAAGTAAGGTGCTGGACAATTCCCTCCTTTGCTAGATAATCTATGAACTCCTGACTCAGGTATTCACCACCTCTATCGGATCGAAGAGCTTTAATCTTCTTTCCAAGTTGCAACTCTACTTCTGCTTTAAACACTTTGAATGTTTCAAACACCTCATGTTTATGTTTAAGTAAATAAACATACCCATAACGGCTGTAATCATCCGTAAATGTTAAGAAGTAGCTAGCACCCCTCCTTGACACATGTCTAAGTGGTCCACACACATCTGTGTGAATAAGACCAAGTAGATCATTAGCCCTTTCAATCCTATTTTTAAAGGGTTTCTTAGTCATCTTCCCAGCAATGCAAGATTCGCATTTATCAAATGATTCATCATTGATCTTATTTAAAAGCCCATCATGTTGCAGCTTTTTCATGCGATCTTTGCCAATGTGAGCAAGTCGACAATGCCAAAGATAAGATGAATCCAGACCTTTCTTGATTCTCTTATTGTTGATGCTATACATTGAATTATTTGTAACAAAAGCATTATCATTATCATTCATATCAATTTCAAATACACCATTCACAGCAATATCATTAAAATAAAAAACATTATTTAAAGAAACCGAAATTCCATTGCTTGAAATAGTATGATGAAAACCTTGGTTCAACAAACATGAAAATGAAATTACACCTCTAACAATTGACGGTGCATAATGACAATTATTTAAAGATAGTACTAGGCCCGAAGGCAACACTAAATTAAATACTCCTATAGCTTCAACTCCTGCATGCGCTCCGTTACCAACGTGCAAGAATTGTTGTCCATAGGCCAGCTTTCTCTCAACTCTAAACCCCTGCATGGTATTGCAGATATGAATGCCACATCCAGTATCATATACCCATGAATTCAATTTAGGAGTAAGAGTGAATAATTCAATCATAAAGAACGCACCTGATGTGCTGGGGTTACCAGCATCATTCCCCTGCTTCTTGAGTCGCAAGTCATGAATATAGAGAGGGCAATTGCGCTTCCAATGGCCCTTTTCATGACAATGGTGACAAGCCTGATCCTTCTTGTTTGGCGGATTCACCTTGTTCTGCTTAGGCTGATGTTGTTTCATCTTGGGTTGAGGTTGATAGGCCATGACCTGCTTGCCTTTATCACCTTTACCTTTGCCTTTGTTCACATGCGATTTCTTCTGGATTCTTCCCCCATGAATTGCCAACACTTGCGGGGTGGGATTCTTGACCTTGGCTGGTAGACTTTTCTCATAATCAACAAGCAATGCGAGTAATTCTGAGACTGTCTTCCCCGAGCAATGCATGTTGAAGTTCTGCACAAAACCAGCAAAATCCTTGTTAAGGGATCTGTTGATCAAGTGCACTTGCACATTCTCGGGGTAACCAAAACCAATTCTGTGAAGTTGATCAAAGGAGTCCTTCATCTCATCCACATAATCGGCTACTGGTTTACCATCACCATGCTTGCAGTTGTGTAGCTTGTCAAGTTCATCATACAATTCAACTGCAGGTGACTTCCCATAAGATTGCCTGAGGTTATCAAGCATATTCTTAGGAGATGCATACTCATACTTCTTTTGTAATTGAGCATTCATGCTAGTGAGCATTAGACAAGCAACCTCATTGTACTTAGCATTAGTCACCTTCCATTCTGCCTTTGCTTCAGGTGTTGCCGTAGCAGCAGGTTCAGCAGGGCATTCCTCGGTCACATAATCCATCTTACCAGACGCCCTCAAGACAATTCTGAGCGAACGGTACCAGTCATTGAAATTCTTTCCAGTGAGTTTCTCTCTCTCAAGATGACTCTTGAAAGCGTTAATCACAGTTTGGTTATCGGGTTGAGCCATATCTACAGATAAAGTTCAAATATTAGTATTTTCGATAATCAATATCTTCAAGAAAATAAAATACCCAAGGCTATATTCATATAACCAACAAATTTTCTTGAAAACCTAGGATCTAACTTTACATAGTTTTACCACACCAGTTGATCTGCTAGTGGTAAAAGTACAAAAGATAGTAATCTGTCGAACAATAATTGGCAAACAAGATTTCCAATTCCTAGATCATTATGGGATTTACATCAAATTGATTCATCAATTTGCCTTTGTAAGCATGTTTTATCCCATCTCATGCCTTAAGTTCTAGGTCTCACGCACAACTTAATTAAGTCGTCTACCTTAGAAACTGTAAAATTACAATTATGGTCTCACGCGTTAAAAGAATTTTACCTTGTTATAGTAATTTAGCCTAGGTCTCACGTTTACTAAATTAAAATTCCAAGTGTTTCTTATAGGTAGATGACACGTAACTTAAATTTTAAGGGTATTAATTTTTGATATGTCAATCAAAATTATGTACAAAGATGCATGCACTCATCTTTATAACATAAGTTTTCATAAAAACTTTTTATGTCCGATTCCTGAAATTAATACATAAAGTTTTACTTGAGGTTTATGCCAAAACCCTAAGATGACTTTCTACAACATATAATTTTAAAAGTAATTCATTTAAGATATATTCAAGATTGTGATAACCAAGGCAGACTCTAAGGCTCTTTTCTAAGCCTTCAAATCACGGTTATGAATATCATCTTAAAAGACTTAATTTTAAAAGTATATTTGCACAAAACATCATTCAAGCAAAAGTTTATGGATTCAATCTCAAAACAGTAATAAAGTTTGAATAATGCTAGTCTCGACTGGGAGCTGATTACCGTGCGAATCGGACCACGATTGTCATAAGACCATTGCAAGATTCTTACTTTATCACTTTAGGGTTTCACAATTATTAGTCCGTTTTAATTTTCTTTATGAAAACACCCTTTTATTGCTTACATCAAGTCCAACTAAAACAATAAAACAAGTAGCAAAGAAAATCAAACAAACAATAATAATATAAGTGAAACAATTAGCCACATGCAAGCCGTATTAGAAAAGATCCTAATAAAATCAATTCTAGGTATAAAACGCATGTAATCAACTAAGGCCTTCACCTCTTACCTCTTAATGGAGGTGAGCCACATACATTGACGAATCAATTGCGTAGGCCAAAGCTAAAAACACACCACATAGCATATAAAATTGATTTTAATATATATTGGAGTCTTCCCCAATTTAAGATCTATCTAAATATGTGACAACAAAACAAGATCCATGACAAACATGCATGTAAGTCACGGATTAAAACCTAACAATTAGCAATTAGGTCACAAGATACGTTCAATTAACCGGTTAATGACCTAGGGTTTCTAGTGATTACACATAATCAAGAAAACCACAAAACCCTAATTAGGGTTTCATGGAGAAAATCGATCCCCCCCCCAAAATTAGGGTTAGGGTTTCGAAATTTTTAGAAAAAAAATAGGAAAAACCCTAGATAAAAAAAAACATGTATCTAAAACAATTAAAGATCCGGTTTTTATTACGTTTTAGTAATCAATTACATGTTATACATGGCTCGTGATGCCACTGTTAGAGTTGCATAATCAAATACACGTATTGCGGAAGCTAGGATCAAGTATAACACATAAATATTAACTAAAACATAAATAGTAAACGTACCCGATGCACTTCAATAAACCTTGATTCTTGGACAAATTAGATCAATGATAAACCCCTTACCGTTTTGTTTATCGATCTCTTGATAATTACTAAAGTAAGTAATTACCTCGTTCTTGTACACACAAACTCCAACGAATAAAGGTTGTTGCAAGTAAACAAATCACTTAATGTTTTGTTATGAAAAAATCGACCCAAATATCCCTTGGAGAGGGGGGGACGATCGGCCACAAAAAACAAAGAAAGAAAACAAGTTTTAGGGTTAGAGTGTGTGCACAAAAGATGTGTAGGTTTAACCCCAAGGCCTTGTATTTATACTAGATGTTTTCTTGGTGACCAAGTAAGGGTGGGTCGACCCTTTTGGTGGGCTTCGACCGGCCATAGAACCCCAAGGGGGTTTCTAGAACCTCCTTGTCACCCAAGTTACATTCTAGTCCTTGTTTTTCTTATTTAACGATAGTTAGTCCGTACATTTAACAACTAACGACCGTTTAGTCCATTAAGTGACATAAATATATATATTTCATACATTTAATAAACATATATATTTATTTACATTATTCTTGTTTGTAAAGTGTGCAATCCCGAGGTCTCGTGTTCGATCCTAGACATTTACCTATTAATGTTTATACGTAACATTTAACAATAACACCTCTCCACACCTCATCACTAAGTCCTGAAATACCCCAAATACTCAACTTGGTGACTGATGAAGCTGCGTGAATTAGACTTGTCAATACACCATCACCACAGCCGTCGAGATATAAATCCCTAAGCGAAGGTAGTGCTTCAAGTGAGACTTCAGCCAAATTAGGACAATCAGCTATTAGCAGCTTTCGAAGGCGTGGAAACACGGCATCAACAACACCACTATTTTTTGAACAAACCTCCCACCCACTCATATGTGAAATTCTTAAACTTTCAAGTTTAGGAAATGCAATACCTGTCCCAAGGAGGAACTCTGAGCCCACAACTTTCACCTCGTTCAGACTTTGAATATACAACTTCTTAAGTGATGGTAGTTGCCCAAGTGGTGGTAGAAACGTACATTTTCTACAATCCCGAATTGAAACACTAGTCAACTGATGAAATGAGGGATCCCCAATCCACTTTGGAAATACTTTACCTCTATATGACTCAATTTTTAGATCTTTCATGTTATCACTATGAGGCTTGAGCGCATCGAGGACTTCCTTTTCAAGTTCTTCATTTCGAGAATCATCAAAGACATTACTCCATCCCATACGTAACTTACTAACCCTCTTTTGTGATAGATTCACTTCCTGTATATCCCTTGCACTTTGCACTTTTTGCAGCTCAACAATATCAATCTTCGCTTGGAGATTCTTTAAGTTCCTAAGCCAAGATATAAAAAAGTCGTTTTCAACAACAACTTTGTTGGAAAGGGTTTGTAGGCTTTTCATCTCGCTAATCCCTGACGGCATCTTATTCCAAAGCAACGTATCCCGAATGTCAAAATGCCGCAAATTTTTAAGCTTTAAGAAGTTGTCGGGCAACTTAGTCAAGTTATCACAGCCGGAAACGATCAATGTCTGTAAATTATAAAGATTGCAGACATTTTCTGGCAAATGTGTGATGTCAGTTTTAGATAAGTTAAGATACCGCAAGTGCTTCATATTACCGACACACTCTGGTACCTCATCTATATCTAATCTACTCAAACTTAAAACCCTTAACAGTGGTAACCGGGGAAGTATGTCAACCACAATCTTACTTGATAAGTTGAATGTCTGCCAGCTATTTAACACATCGGGCATAGCTAAAAACGTTCTCAAACGATTAGCTCTTTCGAATGCCTTGAACTTGTTGTAAGTCATATATTCCTCACAAACAAATGACATATGGCGGAACTTTTCAAAATCTGTCTTCCAAACATCCTTCTTCACATCTAAGTCTAACCTTGAAAAAAATTCTCCAGCAACAAATGTAGCCAAATCATTCATGAGGTCATGCATCACAAACAATGATTCGTCATCAGGGACATGTTGAAAAAATGACCTTGACAACAACTCTTGAAAGTATTCCTCACCCAAGCATTCCATTGTTTTATTTGTAGCTGAAGTGTGCAAAAACCCATCCGCCATCCACCACAGAATTAAGTCTTTCTCCTCAAACACGTAGTCCTTGGGGATCAAGCAACAATATGCAAACAATTGCTTCAAAGGTGCAGAAAGGTCATTGTAGCTTAGTCTAAGTGCCGGAACAATATCACCTCCATCTTTTAACATCCATATCTCATTATTCAACAGCTGCTTCCAATCTTCTTCATCTGTTTTTGTTCTTAGTAAACTTCCAAGTGCTTTTAAAGCCAAAGGTAAGCCATCGCATTTTCTAACAATACCTTCACCATGTGGTCTCAGCACCGGATGTAAATCAAAGTTCTTTACACCCAAAGCATATTGAGCAAATAAAGATAAAGCATCATCATGTGACAGCTTCTTCAGATCGTATGGATGATCGTAGCCCAACTTATTAAGCAAATGTTGCTTCCGAGTTGTTATGATTATTTTGCTTCCATGAGCCACTTCAAAGAACGGGGCCGCTAATGTTTCCCAGTCTTCCAGCTTTTCGCTCCAAACATCATCTAAAACTAGCAGAAATCGTTTCCCCTTAAGTCGATCTCTAAGAGCTACTTGAAGCTGATTTAAATCTTCTAAATCCTTTCGTTCCCCTCCTACTTCTTGATATATAACTTTGCTTATCTTGAAGCTATCAAAGTCATCGGAAACACAAACCCACGCCTTGAGTTCAAAGTGATCCTTCACTAACTGATCATCATACAAAAGTTTAGTTAGAGTTGTTTTGCCTATCCCTCCCATACCGACGATGGGAACGATGCTAAAGTTTTTACTACATGATTCATCAGTTAAAAGTTTCTGGACTAATTCCTTTTTATCACCTTCACGTCCGACAATACTTGATGCATCTATCAAAGAAGTCTGGTAACGTCTATTTTTATCTTTTGACCCTTCATTTTTCACACTCAAACCAAGTTTCTCCTTCTCATCCATTAGTTCTTGTAACCTGGTGGAAATATTGTCTAGCTTGCTGCTCACCTTAGTACTTAAAGAGAAACTAGTGCAACAAGATGGGATAAACTTTCTTACCTTGTTGGTAATGGTGATGGGTTGAGACTGGTTGACAAACTCACGATGCATAGCATCCGTTGCTAAAGCATCTAGTATATCGTCAACGTCATAAGTTAAATGTTGGAGATCATTCAGCCACTTTTTGACAGCTTTCGATGTTACTTCCTTCTGAGAAGCATCCTCAAGAAATGTTTCGATCAGGGATAACTCCCTCCCCCATTTCTTCAGCTCGGAGTGAATTCCTTTGGAACGGGTGATCTTGTTCTCGAGTACAGATGTTAACTTCTCGAAAACAACTGGAAGCAAGGCAGAAAGAACGAGTTCAGCCATTTTTGGTTAATTGTGAGATTTCAGAGGCTGCTAGCAGAGATTGGTAAGAAAGGAAAAGCGCAATAATGGAGTAGAATAATTTCAGCCTGGGATGAATGGCTGATAATGGATTGGTGGGGTATATAGTTTATGGTCATATTAGGTGGCTAAAAAGATGCGAATGATATAAGCAGTAACTTTATCATTCAACAATTTCAAAATTTACTGTGCAACACAACGATATAAAGGTTTGTCACTAATAATATTAGTATTTCACACTTTATAATAAGATATAATATATATGACATGCCAATGCAAATATGTTGGTGAGACTCGTATATTAGTTCAATGCTCCAATAACTAGTCTAATATATTTTATTTTCAATATCTTTTGGTCATGTAGTTTTTCAAATATGCAGGAGAGGTGTTGTAGCTTTAGGCTGGGCGCAGAAGGAGCTCTCGACCGACTTAAGATCGACTAGGCAATTGATCGCCCTTACTGTGGGTGTCGATCGATCGTTGTTTTTTTTTGTTTTTCTTTTTTAGTCGACTGCACGATCGAAAGAAACAAAGCAAAACATTACACTTTCCAACAAATCAATCCCACTTTTGCATAAATTTTTAAAATTTAAAATCATACGTACCCATTATAGAGGAGGAAAATGGATGATCAAAGCAAATAACCAAAACAATAATTTCATCAGCAAAACAATTTAGCCAGAGACGGAGCCCGGATTGTAGGTTAAAGGGGGTCGAATTGTCTTACATACGAAAAATATTGTATACAAAAAATACTCGTAACTAACTAAGTTTCATACTGTGGTAACACAAGACTATTTATTGTATTAAAGTACACCGACCATCAACCACCATAGACAAGAGAAAGCTTTCGCGATCGATATACTGTTACAAAATTTTGTCTAGCTAGGATATGCGTCCAACGTTTCAGTACTAGAATTAAAAACTAGCTATTGAACTTTATGTTCTAACTTGAATTTATAAGGCTTGTTCAATGTATTATGGGGTTGTGTGCAGTGGCGAAGCTTGGATTTTGTAAGTGGGGGGTCGGGATCTAAATTTTTTTTTTTCCTAAGGCTATATTTCAGGTATACCGAAATTTTTGGGGGGTCGAAACCGAATATACCGAAATTTTTCTACACGAAAACTATATACCCCCTACATCGCAAAAAAAATTTCGGGGGGTCGGCCCCCCCCCCCCCCCCCCCGGCCCCTATGAAGCTTCGCCTCTGGTTGTGTGATCGGTAACATATATATTAAAATGAAAAGCGAAAATCATTTGTAAAAGCATCTGACGAATTAGGTGCATTATAAACTCAAATTTTAAATACAGTATATGTATATAAGTATGTTATAATTTCAAGTGACTATAGTTTATTATCAAAATAAGGTAGAAACTGTCAATATTATAAACTTTTTCACACCTTATGAGAAAATAGGAATTGATTAGGATAAAAATGTAAAAACCAAGAAACATGGAGGGGCAAAGTAAACAAGACAAAAAGTCATCATCTTCTTCATCGGTTTAAATCTGCCCCTGTTTACTTCATTATTTAACCAAGATGCACTTTTTAGATGACAAGAACTCCGTTAATATATCACTAACAAGTTGGGCTGTTGGGGGAGGCCAAGCACTGGCTAGCCCCCCATTGGCTCCGTCCCTTAATTTAGCAACACTAATTCAAATAAGTGCATGATTAAAAAATGATCTGATATAAAGATGAAATGATTATAAAGTACTAAGCTGTGATCGTTTGATGATACACTTTAAACAAAAACTGTTGGTCTGCTGGAGATATAATATCAAGAGAGTGACTGATTCGTAACATACCCACTTCTTGAAGTTTCTTGAATTAGTACGTGGCTGCTAATTATGATGTGGGCATAATGGGTCATACATCCGGGCTGTTCTTTTGGGCCTATTTAGCAGACTTAATTTGCCAAGAAAATAGGTTTATGAATCTTAGCCCAACATTCACTAGTTAAAAATGTTTGAGAAAAAAAAATCACAAATAGCAATAAAACACGTGATCATTCACCCTATTATTTTAGGCAAAACCCTCCAAAACCGGACCATAATTAATTGTTCTCCCCAATTTTTCTCCTAACATATTCATTTGAAATCGCTAACTAAATCAATTAATCATATGGAGTGGTGATTTTTTACACAATTTTTTCCCGCAATTTTTGCCCAAATTAATAATATTCCCTTAACCCTAAATTCAAATCACTAAAATCAATCAATTATTATAGCAGATTCATCTATTCATAACCAGGTTAGTACTATTGTTGATATTGTATGAAGGTTTGAAAATAATTTTCAAATAATGTATATCTGAGAAGTTATTATTGTAATGATACAAATAAGTAAGCTTAATTGTGAATTATAGTAAAATTAACCAACTTGAATGTTTATAAGTAAGTAATGGTAATGGTTTGGTTTGTAGTTCATTTGAAGATGTTTGTTCAAGACTCGATGAAATGCCTAAAAACATTACATGTTGAAAATAACTTTACTTATCATTATTTTGTTAACTATGTGATATATTAAGGATTTGGATCTCGATTTATATACAATTTTTTTATTTTTGATGATGCAAGATTGGCCCTATTGCTTCATGAGGAAAAGGTTACATGACGAGGTTAAATCGTAGGTTAAGTCGTGAACAAGCAGGCAAGGAAGCAAACAATGTGGAATGATGTTTTTTGTATTGTAGGTGATAAAAAAAACCATGGCATTGGATGCAGCAATCCATTTTCCAAACTCGATTTTCAAATTTGTGTTTGCTATTTTGGAAATTGGCTCTTCATTGTCTAGCGGTGGTTAGGAATACAAACCAGCTTTTGTTCCTGCTGAAATCCGTCTTAGTTGTTTTGATTTGATTGGATATTTATCTTTATTATTTACAAAGATTTTCTATTTTTCAGTATGAAGGACCCATAAAAGATCATATGTTGATTTGTCTCTTCAAGATGTATGTATTTTCACCTTTCTGCACATCTGAATTAAAGGGCGAATAGCTATAATATTTTTTTCATTAACTGAAAATAGATGATTAATGTAGTGAGTTCTTTATGTTGTAGCTGTTGGCAGAAGTAACAAATAATTGTTCCAACACCGAAATCAGCTTCTGGATACTCATCTAGCAAAGTTGTTGAAACAAAAAATGGAAATCTTTACAAAGGTTCTACATACGCACTTGCGATCCCATATTTCTATTTCTATCTAAAATTAAGTTCTATATAGCATGTTTATCAGTAGCGTTCTTCCATAAAATAGGATTTAATCTGGTGCAAAAGCAATGACTAATTTCGGCTTACTTTCATATCTATATAAGTAACTTTGAATATATAAGAACCGTTTTAGGTTTATTTGCTAATTAGAGTGTGCAACTCATTTAAAGGGAAAAGAGGGTCGATATCATTTTCACGATTCCTTATGCTTTTGAGACTCTGATTTCATGCATTCTTAGAAGTTCAACAAATATAATTGTAATTCAATCTAAAAACTTAAATCGATTTTACGAAGAAGATATGTAGAGTCTTTGACCCATTTTACTTATTAATGGGTTCGTGTGGCTTATGATTTTTCTCTAAATGGATCAAACGGGTAAAATATCTAAAATGGAAGCTTTGAAAGCATCCACTTTAGTTCTCTAAAATGATGTTGAACTTCTATTTTTTCAGGTAGATGAGGAGGAAGAACCTAATGAGGGAGAATAAACACCACGGTCACCACCAGAGGTAAAAGAAAAATGTCCAATTCGGTCTGTTTCTATATCTAATAGCTCAAATGAATCTTATATAATTTTTGTAATCACACGACATAATGGTTTTTTAAAAAAGAGACAAATACTAGACAACTAATGTTTTCTACTTTGTGTTTTTTCAGGGTGAGAAAAAGAAGAAGACTAAAACTGAAAACCTGTGATTGGGAACTGGTCAACGAGACAAAACCTACATGGGTAAGTCAATGTACATGCATATAATCATTTTTTTGCCTCTTTCTTGCATTATTATTTGTTAAAAATTATACAGTTGAATTGCATATAAGCCCAAAGTCATTAAAAGAAGATCAATACAACGAGTTCTACAAGATTACGTTCAACGAGTTCCTTGAGCCACTTACTCACACTCACTTCACGTTATTTTCATTTTTATGAGGGCATGACTAATTAGATATTTGCAACCTTCTTTATCCGAGTTTAACCAATTATCCAAACTGTTGTTTATAATATTCATTTTGAACCAACAGAAAAAAGTGAAACGTCCCATACGTGGTGGGCAATGGTGCGGGTGTGTTCCCTAGAAGCCCAAAGGAGACAACTCTAGCTCAGAATGTGGATTTATAGTTCAACACAAATGCAGACGAGCTACAAAAAGTGTCTGAAAACGCCCTCAAGTTAGCTCAATGGCAGTGTTTGACATAGTGAGCGATATCCATGAGTTGGCTGGTCAATGTGGGCCCCTTGCTGTCGTACCATATGTCTTAATGCAATCGTTTCAAGATTAATTTAACAAAATGTATTAAACTGTAGAAATATTATTACCTACCCATTCTTTAAGCTTGATAAAGCTTTTGTGAGTATGAATCTTTGGGTGTTTGACATAATGTTGATATCGAATTTCCAAAACATAAGCGGAAGTCGGCCTTGATTATTCATTTTTTATTATTATTTTCCATTAATTAGTTGTAGTCTATCTTCTTTTCTTATCTAAAATAAAGTTTCTAAGCAGGAGTTGCGCAAGAATGTTAAGGATAAGGTGGATGAGAAGATAAGGAAGAGTGGCAAGGACAAGATGATAAGTTTTACCGAAGAGCAGAAGTCTAAGGTCGGTATTGCCCAGGAAACCGAATAATCATTAAAGAAATCAATGAATGAAGAAGGGAACATCGAGCTGCGTATTATGAAGTTGTAGCAAAACCTGTAGTTGAGGTATATGAATTGCTTAATTTTTCATAATCAATTATGTTTGATTATTATCAATACAAGGGAATCCTTTTCCAAATCTGAGTAAGCCGATATGACCGTTAAATAAGCTAATCCAAACACTTCCTTAGATTATAAGAGTGCGTGTTAATTTCGTGGGTATTTGGTTTTCAGGAGATGGGGAGTAGAGTTCCGGTTCAACATTACAATTTGAGATCAGCTGATGCATACATAGATGGGGAATCAATGCATGATCTTAATAGTGTGGATCAACATTCGGGGGAAATTATTGAACCTCTGGTTGACCGTGATTCTGTTAACAACGAAAGCTTAGACAATGAAGATGAATCGGGTGCAGTTGTGAGTTTCTAATATTGTTTAAACATTTTGATTATATGCTACCTCTATTGCATAAAAGATCATCTTCAATGGTTCCCGACAATAATCCATTTAAGAGACGGAAAGAAACAGTTGTGATAACAGAACATGTTACTCAACAATTCTCACAAGTAACTGAATGTGATAAATTAGAAGTGGTTTGTATCAGACCTACACAAACAAGTATGGAAGTTGAGAATGGCAACACAAAATGCGCTACTGAACAACATTGGAGACGGTGTTAAGGATATTCTTCAAGTTTACGATGAACAACTGTTGAGGCAAGTTTTTTACTTGAATTTTATGTTAAAATACTTGAGACTAAGAACATATTATTGTAAATGTGGTAGTTTCGGTACATATTTATGAATGGGTTGATTTGTTTCTGTTATTTCGGATCAAATGAGTTTTTAGTTAAAAAGAGAAATGGGCCTCATTAAAAAAGTAGCCAAAATTTAAAGGTGTCAAATGGGTTACATCAAAATGGTTTATTGTAGGGATGAGCATTTCGACCCGAATTCCGGAACCGAACCGGAACCGTACCGAAACGGTACCATTTCCGATATACGGTACGGTACCGGGACTACGAAATAAGGTGGAAAAAAAATCGGGACCACTAATTCGGTACGGGACCGGTACCAAATCGGGAAATTCCCGAATAAAAACAGGAAAAACCCAATTTCCCGGTACCGGTACCGGTACCGTTATCCGAATCTCGTTCGGTACGGTACCGGTACAACTATTTATACTTGGGAAAAAATCGGTACCACTAATTCGGTACGAGATCGGTACGGTACCGGTACCGTGCTCATCTCTAGTTAATTGTAACAAAGTAGCCAGAATTCATTGCTAAAAGCATAAATGGGTTGAACGTGGACCAAAGTTTATTTTAAAGCGTACGCCCTCTAGATCCTCTTATATAGAAATTATATATATTTCTTTAAGTTGTTACAATATTACATTCATAGTCATGATAGTATATAATTAATTTTGATTTTGTTTTTTGAAAAATAACAAATAAGGTGTTCACGGGTCAATCCTTTTGACTCGTAAGCCAATTTGGCCGACCAACCCACAATTTGCCACCTGTTATCTATAGGAATGATATTGTAAATGTTAAATTGCAGGAAGTGAAAGGTCATCTCGAAATTCTGACGCCAGCGATAACCAACTTTGGTGGAAGTGTGGAGGTATTATCCGTTCAAGGTGGGGAATGTATTGTTAAGTATACCGGGCCAGAGTCCATCGGGGGTCGGGAGTCAAAGAAGCAATCAAAGAGAAGTTTACAGACATTAGAGTAGGTTGTTCTTAAGGCATGTATGTATGTATATCTTGATTTGAAAATATAGCAATTTCTTAAATAATGCACGACATTGTTTTTATAAAAGCTTTGGTTCCTTTCATAATAAATGTATGTTTGATGCATATAGTTGCATATGAACTGTTGAAATAATATCACGAGGTAAACTGGGAGAAGTTATTGCTATTCCTCGGATGATAATATCCTCGTCAGATAAGAAAATGCCTTTTCAACTAAAAAGAAAGCAATTCCCCATTTTTGTTTCATTTGCCATGACAATAAACAAAAGTCAAGGTCAAACTTTGGGAAAGGGAAGTGATTTGCACACTCCCAAAAATGATTGGCACACTCAAATTTTGAGTGTGTTGACATTTATACCCTCACATTATTTGAACTTATTCTTATCCTGTAAGGGTATAAATGTCAACACACTCATATTTTGAGTGTGCCAATCATTTTTGAGAGTGTGCAAATCACCTCCCTTTGGGAAAGGTTGGACTTTATTTGGAACGCCGGTTTTCTCATATGACCAACTTTGTGTAGCCGTTTCACGAGTGAAGAGCAAAAAAGGTCTTAAGGTGTTGTGTTGTGACAAAGATGGTAATTACACCAATACTACCACAAACGTTGTGTATCAAGAGGTGTTTCATAGATTATAAATTTTGTTTACATGTATGGTTTCAATTTTCTCAATAATTCCTTTATTTCAAGACTTGATGATACAATTATTATATACAAGAGTTTTGTTTTATGTTATTTGTATCGATATCCTAAAAAACCAACTACTAATATTTTTCTTAAAGAGATATATAAAAGGTAGCCACCCAGCGGGCGGGCCTGGAGCTAGTAAAAAAATAAAATAAAATGAAGGTCACTTTTACTGTGCCAAAAAATCGCATGTAGGTCGTCGAAAAGAGAAAGCTGATATGGCGAGTAAAATGATGGTCGCTGCTGGTCACTACTGTGCCCAGCCTTAGATAGAATACCCTGCCAACACAAGGAAACTATTGCAATATGAAAGTGTATATTTTTCTGAACTCTAGTGGAAGCATAAACTTAATAAATAATGAAAAAAAATCCATGTTAATATTGTTTCAATTTAACAAATTTTGGTTAGATAAGTGGTAAAGATACGGGTCAAGTTGACATGCACATTTTCTTTTATCCTCTTTTTCTTGAAATTTTGAAATGTGTGTTATATGAGTGTATGACTACGGAAACAATACTAGTTAATTTTTACGATTTTACGATTCTACAAAGTGAAAACGCTCAGGATCCTAAGTAGGATCTTAGCATACTTTAACTCAAAGTGCCACGTACGTAGGATACATAAACTCAAACTCAATGAGGTCATCAATATGGCACTTTTGTTTAATCGAGTACAAGTTTATCTCTTTGTTTAACTTGAACTCAAAGTTCAACTGGAAATACTGGCATGCTGCCAAACTTAACTGAGCTGAACCACATAATGTCAAGTTTGAGCTCAAATTGGTTCATGAAACCCATTGTGCAGGACAAAATAAAAGAAGCGGGAAAAATGGGGTTAAATACGTGTGAAGCAAGTGCAGTGTGGATTTGGGATTTGTCCCACTGCACATCCATTGCCTAATAGAAACAGAAGGCCTGGAGTGATTATATAAGGTAAGTAGGTCGGGGGTTTAAAGTCGTAGCCATGGAGTGAGCACAAAGCGAACTATTCTTTCACCTTTTACTAATGAATATCGGTGGGCCATGCATTAAGTGGCACACGCTAATTTTCTCAGAGTTTCTTCTTTATTGAAGGGCTACAACCAATTTTAGTTGAAGCTTTTTTGAGTTGGCTGGTTTTGAGCTTAACTGATAGAAACCTAGATCCAATTTTTAAGTTAACTTTTTTGTACAGTTGTAAACATTGTTTTTGCTGTGATCAATTCAAACATCCAAACGAAAATGCCTAGAATCAACACAGTTTTGTAAAATCGATCTTGTCAAGAATATATATGAAAGCTGTTAAGAGGTTAAGGATTTGAGTCACAACTTTGACCATTTGTTGATTCATTTTACCCTTAATCTATAGATACTACTCATTATTAAACAATCCAAAACGACCCACTTCCAAGTAAAATTGTTGAAGTTGCCTTGTAATATGCAAAAAACGTCCAAAACTAGTGTAACATCCAGAAATTTTGTAGCAATACACGTTATCTTCAAGAAACAAGCAAGACACGTTGTCCAAAACTAGTGTAACCTCCGTCCTAGGGAATCCATTAAGAATGAAACCTTTTTGACATGAAGGTTTCTTCAGAGCTTCATCAATAATCCCCACAACTAAGCCATTAGAAACAAGTTGTCCCTAAGCAGAGATGTGAAAGTAAGTAAAAAGAAATATGTGTCTTTCTATAAACTATATGCATGTATACAGCAAACACATAGATTGTCCATGGCCTCTTGCTTTGATTCCAAGAGGGGGTTTAGCAGCAACAGCAGCTCTTAGCATGACACCAGTAGCCAAGTGGCAAAAACAGTAATCATCTTTGATAATTGATGACTGGGTACGCTTTCCAGATCCAGAAGGGCCTGCAAAATAAAGAATATTTAATTTTTGATCGAGAACTGAAAATGTAACTGATAAATAAAAAGTCACAATTTCAACGATTTTCAAGATTCACAGTACCATCCACAATCACAAAAAGAAACAAATTTTTATAAAGATTCACAGTGCCTACTTCGGGTGCAGTAAGCACAAAATTACAAAAATACTCCAAACCCATATGACAATTCTATATTCTACAGAATATTTAAAATATACACAGAAAAAGTATCAAGGAAGGAGCATTTAATGCTCTTTACCAACTGCCAAGTTATAATAAGCTGGTCTATAGACAGCAGTACTGGCTCCTTGTAGGGAGGTCCAGAAACTCCAATCTTTGTAGTTTTTAAAAGAAGATCGAGAAACAGATGATGAACCCAAGTAGACGGTTAAAATCAATCCCTACTTACATTCTTTTAGTTAAATAGAGTTATATAAGTTACATTCTTTGTAGTTTTTTTGGACACCCCAAGAAATAAGGTAATTAAAGACACAAAACTAAAGACATATAAATATATAATAACCTCAGCTTACCTCAAAAGTACAAGACCAACAAAGGAGCCAGAAGCATCACTTAGATAATTAAGTAGTTGTACACAATGTATCATCCTTCATAATCGGCATTACCTCGCTAAACTTTCGTTACAAAACTAAAACATATAATTACTTGTTCAAAATATTTTAGATTGATATGGAAAGTTATAATTGTCATGAGTTCCATTTAAAATGAGTAAATGACCAGAATAAGTAATTCTTAAATAATAAGTTTTGCTGCAATTGATTACGAAATGAGATAGCTAACTTCAAAATGCAATTCCAAACACCCCTTCAAATACAGAATGTAAAATGTCAAAGGTAGAGAGAGGGACATACCTTTATTATATGTGGACACGTGGGATATAGGAGATAAGGGGCCAATAGGAGCCTCTTCTACTTGTCTTTTCTTTCAACTCATCTGTGCATCCTCTTTTGATATTCAAACTCAAAAGTGAAGGCAACAACTCTTCTGGTAGATCTTTCATCTTTGGGGAACCAACAATTTCAAGATGTTGGAGGGAGGTGAGGTGTTGGAGTCCCTTTGAAACTGTTTCCAATTTCTCAAAATTCAGTAAGTAAAGTTTAGTAAGAGATGAAGGAAGCATATGCGACAATTGACTTCCGCCAGTCACATCATCTTCTTCTGCCGATCCACCTAACAGGCTTAGGTCAACAAGAGAAGGTGGGAAGTTTTGTGGGCCAAACTTTGATATGGGCTTCTTCAAACCCCCTATTGCTAAGTAACCCAAGTTAGGGGGCCAAAGCCCAAAGGAATCAACATCCATACTTTTACAATTATAAATTGTCAGACATTTTAACGAGGTGAGATTCGGCAAGTCGGCAGCAGGAAATGACTCTATACTCGAACAACCTGCTATTCTTAATTCGGTGAGGTGAATGAAACAAGTCAATTCAACCATTGACTCTATACATTCACAATCACTTATTGTCAGTTCTGTGATGTGAATGAAACAAGTCAATTCATTGATTGATTTCAGATTTTTCCAACTGTCTATAGATACAACCTCAAGCATAGCTGGAGTGCTTGTGTTGAGAAGCACCTCCTTTTCCAGTAGTTGTTCACATCCATGAATTTTGAGAGACTTGAGCTTGTGCCCTTCTCCTGTTGGGAAGGAGGCAGATGCAATTAAAGGACAATCAACGATAGTCAATTCTTCAATGCTGTTTGGCAAATTGCAACGCTCAAGATTCTCACAACTCCATAAATCCAACATCCTAAGAGATGTTAGTTGGTTGCATCCATCCTCCTCTTCCTCTTTCTCTCCCAAACTCACCAATTTTGAACAATTCTCTACTTGCAACTTCCTTAAATTCACAAGAACCTTACTTGCCTCTGCTTCTGATTCCCACAAGTATCTTATTTCATTACACCCCCAGATAGTTACTTCTTCAACTGCCCCAAGATAGTCCATAACACCTCTCCACACCTCATCACTAAGTCCCGAAATACCATAAATTCTCAACTTGGTGACTGATGAAGCTGCGTGAGTTAGACTTGTCAATACACCATTACCACAGTAACTTACTTCTAATTCCCTCAGCGAAGGTAGTGCTTCAAGTGAGACTTCTGCCAAATTAGGACAATTTCTTATTTCCAGCTCTTGAAGGCGTGGAAACACCGCATCAACAACACCACTATTTGTTGACCAAACCTCCCACCCACTCATATCGTATAACCTTAAACTTTCAAGTTTAGGAAATGCAATACCTGTCCCAAGGAGGAACTCTGAGCCCACAACTTTCACCTCGTTCAGACTTCCGATATCCAATTTCTTAAGTGATGGTAGTTGCCCAAGTGATGGTAGAAATGTACATTTTCTACAGCCCCAAATTGAAACACTAGTCAACTGATGAAATGAGGGATCCCCAATCCACTTTGGAAATACTTTACCTCCATATGACACAATATTTAGATCTTTCAAGTCGTCACTATGAGGCTTGAGCACATCGAGGACTTCCTTTTCAAGTTCTTCATTTCGAGAATCATCAAACACACCGCTCCATCCCATGTGTAGCTCACTAACCGTCTTTTCTGATAAGTTCACTTCCAGTATATCCCTTCCACTTTGCAGTTTCTGCAGCCCATAAATATAAATCTTCGCTTGGAGATTCTTTAAGTTCTTAAGCCAAGATATAAAGAAGGCGTTGTTTTCAACTACTACTTGGTTGGAAAGAGTTTGTAGGCTTTTCATCTCGCTAATCGCTGACTGCATCATATTCCAAAGGAATGTATCCCGAATGTCAAAATGCCGCAAATTTTTAAGCTTTAAGAAGTTTTCGGGCAACTTAGTCAACTTACGACAGCCGGAAACAATCAATGTTTGCAAGTTATAAAGATTGCATACACTTTCTGGCAAATGTGTGATGCTAGTTCGAGATAAATTAAGATACCGCAAGTGCTTCATATTGCCAACACACTCTGGTACCTCATCTATATCTGATCTACTCAAACTTAAAACCCTTAACAGTGGTAACTGGGGAAGTATGTCAACCAGAATCTTACTTGATAAGTAGAACTTCCAGCTATTTAACACATCGGGCATAGCTAAAAATGTTCTCAAACGATTAGCTCTTTCGAATGCCTTGAATTTGTTGTAAGTCATATAGTTCTCGCAAACAAATGACATATGGCGGAACTTTTCAAAATCTGTCTTGCTAACATCCTTCTTCACATCTAAGTCTAACCTTGAAAAAAAATTTCCAGCAACAAATGTGGCTAAATCATTCATGAGGTCGTGCATCACAAACAATGATTTGTCATCAGGGACATGTTGAAAAAATGACCTTGACAACAACTCTTGAAAATATTCCTCACCCAAGCATTCCAATGTTTTATTTGTAGCGGAATTGTGCAAAAACCCTTCTGCCATCCACCACAGAATTAAGTCCTTCTTCTCAAACACGTAGTCCTTGGGGATCAAGCAACAATATGCAAACAATTGCTTAAGACAAGCAGAAAGATCATGGTAGCTTAGTCTAAGTGCCGGAAGAATACCACCATCATCTTCTAACATCCATATCTCATTACCCAACAACCGCTTCCATTCTTCTTCATCGGTCCTATTTCTCAATAAACGTCCAAGTGCTTCTAGAGCCAAAGGCAAGCCATCGCATTTTTGAACGATGCCTTCACCATGTTGTCTTAGCTCTGGAAATGAGTCAAAGTTATTTTCACCCAAAGCATTTTGAGCAAATAGAGACAGAGCATCGCCGGGTGACAACTTTTCTAGAATGTATGGATGATCGTGGTTCAGCAGCTTTCTGAGCAATTCTTTCTTTCGAGTTGTGATGATAATTTTGCTTCCAGAAGCCCCTGCAAAAAATGGGCCCTCTAATTTCTTCCAATCTTCCCACTTATCACTCCAAACATCGTCCAAAACCAGCAGAAATCGTTTCCCCTTAAGTTGATCTCTAAGAGCTACTTGAAGCAGGTCTAAATCTTCTAAATCCTTTTTTTCCCCTCCTACTTTTTGATATATAACTTTGCTTATCTTGAAGCTATCAAAGTCATCGGAAACACAAACCCATGCCTTGAGTTCAAAGTGATCCTTCACTAACTGGTCATTATACAAAGCTCTAGCTAGAGTTGTTTTGCCTATCCCTCCCATACCAACAATCGGAACGATGCCAAAGTTTTCATTACATGATTCAACACTTAACAGTTTCTGAACCAATTCCTTTTTATCACCTTCACGTCCGAAAATACTCCGTCCAGTTTCCAAAGAGGTCTCGTTACCTCTGTTTTTATCTTTTGACCCTTCATTTTTCACAATCAAACCAAGTTTCTCACTCAAACCAAGTTCCGCCTTCGCGTCCATTACATCTTGTAACCTGGTGGAAATTTCATCTAACTTGCTGCCCACCCTAGTACTTAATGAGAAACTAGTGCAACAAGATGGGATAAACTTTCTTACTTTGTTGGTGATGGGTTGAGATTCAATGACAAACTCACGCTGCATAGCATCCGTTGCCAAAGCGTCGAGAATGTCATCTATGTCATATGCTAAATGATGGAGATCATTCAGCCACTGTTTGACAGCTTTCGATGTTACTTCCTTCTGAGAAGCATCCTCAAGTAATGCTTGAATAAGGCGTAACTTCCTCTCCCATTTCTTCAGTTCGGAGTGAATTCCTTTGGAGCGAGCAATCTTGTTCACGGCTACAGATGTAAGCTTCTCAAAAACGACTGGAAGCAAGGCAGAAAGAACGAGTTCAGCCATTTTTGGTATGAAAAGGGTTAGAGCACAGAATATAGTAGTAGAGATTGGTATGAAAAGGGTTAGAACACAGAATATAGTAGTAGAGATTGGTATGAAAAGGGTTAGAACACAGAATATAGTAGTAGAGATTGGTATGAAAAGGGTTAGAACACAGAATATAGTAGTAGAGATTGGTATGAAAAGGGTTAGAAGTTAGAACTTAGAACACAGAATACAGTAGTAGAGATTGGTATGAAAAGGATGCAGTGAAATGTGATTATGTGAAAGAAAGATCGCAACCTTCGTTAATATGATACAAGTCATTGTTATAGTCAAGTGTTTATCATTGTTTAATAACTAAAAGTTAAATACTTAAATGGGAATCTCCTTTATTGATAACCACTTGCATTATCATCGTTTTAATAACTAAAAGTTGAATGGGTTTGTCTATGATAAACTATTTTTAATACATTTAACAGCTGTAAATAATAAATAATTACATATAAAAATATTTCATTGTAAAATGTGTCCTTTCAATTGTTTCTTTATTGGTTTTTGGTTCCCATTTGATTAGCGGATTACTGGGTCTAAAGTAGTTGTTATGGTCATATTAGGTGGGCTAAAATGATGCGAATGGCACCATTAGATGCAAAAAATATTTAAAAATTCTGCGCACTAACTTTATCATTCATAGTTTATAAAAGACTAGCAAGGTACACGTGCATTACAACGGTGTATATCATGAAATAAATTTTTTCTGTAAATTATATATTTTAGTTTATTATATTTTTTTAGAGACCAGGATCCTCTAATGTTTAAAATGAACATGATAGACCATGTTAAGTTTATTGTGAGTGGCAAAGAAAAAGTAAAATATTATTGTAAGATCTTTGCATTATTTTAAATCAAATATTTCACTCACAACAAACTAGCATGACATATCATGTTCATTTTAAACATTAGATGATTCTAGTCCGCTCTTTTAATACTAACTGAGAAAGTAAGATCGCAACCTGTGTTAATAGTGGTACAATTCATTGTTATGGTCAACTGCAGAATCATGGTTAAATATTAACTACATTATAATGTATTTAAGACTATTTTATAATTAAAAAGACTTAAAATTCAGACTTCTCTACTTACTTGTTATGGAAGAATTTCAAAACTTGATATCTTGTAACTTCAAAACTTGTAACCGTAATATTATTGATCAATAAAGTGATTTAATGGGAAAAAAAACATGTAACCACAAAATCAATACTTGTAAAACATGAAAATGAATATATATATATATATATATATATATATATATATATATATATATAAACTCACGGTTTATGAAAAAATTAAAAGAACTATATATAACACAAACTAATCATGCTTCACGCACAATATATTCATCCATCATACGTTCCTCGGACAACGGTGGCACGAAGCTCATTCTCCTCCACCCCTATATTAAAAAACAAGTCGTGACCTCAGTCTCTATACTCGCTACAAAATATAGTCACAGGGTACCCGTCATCGCATTGCGCTGGTACCCTGCTAGTTACTAGTTAAATGGATTTGTGTTAGATAAACAATTTTTAATACATTTGACAGATGTAAATAATAAATAAGTACATATGGTTCTTGGTTCCCATTGGATTAGTGGGTCTAAAGTCGTTGTTATGGTCATATTAGGTGGCTAAAAGATGCGAATGGCCCCATTCGATGCAATAAAAAATTTAAGCACTAACTTTAAAGGGATGATTTGCACACTTTTCAAATTAATTGACACATTTAAATTTAAAGGGTTTTGACATTTATATTCTTACAGGTGTGAAAATGAGTAAAATGATGTGAAGGTATAAATGTTAAAACACTTTACATTTAAGTGTGTCTATCAATTAAAAAAAATGTGCAAATCAGGCACTCAGCTACATTTATCATTCAATACTTCCAAATGTGCAACACAATGATAAAAAGGTTTGTCTCTGTAATAAGTAATATATATGACATGCCAATGCAAATATGTCGGCAAGACTCGTATATTAGTCGAAAGAAGGAGTTCAGCCATTTTTGGTATGAAAAGGGTTAGAGCACAGAATATAGTAGTAGAGATTGGTATTAAAAGGGTGCAGTGAACTGTGAAAGAAATATCGCAACCTTCATTAATAGTGGTACAAGACTACAAGTCATTGTTATGGTCAAGAGTTTATCATTGTTTAATAACTAAAAGTTAAATGGGAATCTCTTTTAGCGATAACCACTTGCATTATCATCGTTTTAATAACTAAAAGTTAAATGGGTTTGTGTTAGATAAACTATTTTTAATACATGTGACAGCTGTAAATGATAGTAAATAAGTACATATGGTTTTTGGTTCACATGGGATTAGTGGGTCTAAAGTCGTTGTTATGGTAATATTAGGTAGGCTAAAAAGATGCGAATTGCCCCATTGGATGCAATAAAAAATTTAAACACTAACTTTATCATTCAATAATCCAAAATTTACTGTGCAACAGATATAAAAGTTTCTCTGGAAAATTCAATTGTATACCCTTATTTTGGTGCATATCAATGGACAAATCCTCACCATCTATCTAGTTTGATCTAATGGTGGGGATTAACCTAATATTAAATAGGACAACCTAAGTCCATATTTTTTTTTCTTCTTTTTTTCTTTTTCTTTTTGTCTTTTTTATTATCCTTTTTTTCCTTCATTTTTTTTCTTTCATTTTTTTCCTTCCAATTCACGTAGTGTTCTTTTTTTTTTTTTCTTTCAATTCACTTTTTTTTTTTTTTAATTAACTTTTCTTTTAGCTCACTTTTTTTAATTCATTTTTTTTAGTTCACGTTTTTTTGCTTTCATATGTTTTTTACTGCTTTCATACGTTTTTGTCCGTTTTCGCCCGTTTTCATACGTTTTCACCAGTTTTCATACATTTTGTTCATTTTCATATGTTTTCATCCGTTGTCTTATGTTTTCGCCTGTTTTCCCCCGTTTTCGTCGGTTTTCTTACGTTTTCCTTTGTTTTTATACGTTTTCGTCCGTTTTTATATGTTTTCGTTCGTTTTAATAAGTTTTCATCCGTTTTCTTTCATTTTCGTCCATTTTTCATACGTTTTCATCCGCTTTTAGACGTGTTTTTACGCTTTCATACGTTTTTGTTCGTTTAATACATATTCATCTGTTTTCTTGCGTTTTCATCCGTTTTCTTACGTTTTTATTTGTTTTCGCCCATTCTCATCCGTTTTCATTCGTTTTCGTCCTATTTTTCATATGTTTTCTTCCTTTTTCATACGTGTTTTTACGCTTTTATACGTTTTTATTCCGTTTCTTACATTTTCGTCGTTTTCATTCGTTTTTGTCCATTTTTCAATGCTTTTGTGCATTCTCAGACATTTTCATACGTTTCAGAATATCACAAGTGATATTCAGAATATTACCCAAGTGATATTCTGAATATCGCAAGTGATATTTAGAATATCACCCAAGTTTTCATACATATTTGTCCGAAAACGAATGAAAACGGACGAACACGTATGAAAAAGGACGAAAACGAAAGAAATGAATATCACAAGTGATTTTCGAATATCACAAGTGATTTTCAACTAATGTTTTCTTAATATCATTTGTGATTTTCTGAATATCTATCACTTGTGGTTTTCTAAATATCACTTGTGATTTTCATGTTACAAAACATTAGTTGAAAATCACTTGTGATATTCAGAATATCACTTGTGATATTCAGAATATCATTTGTGGTACTCAGAATATCACTTGTGATATTTAGAAAAACAAAGAAAATCACATGTGATATTCAAAAACTCACTTGTGATATTCAGAATATCACAGAATATCACTTGTGATATTCTGAATATCACAGAAAATCTCTTATGATATTCAGAAACATATGAAAATGTCTGGAAACGGCCAAAAGCATTTAAAAACGGACGAAGATGAATGAAACCGAAGAAAATCACAGAATATCACTTATGATATTCAGAATATCATTTGTGGTAGTCAGAATATCACATGTGATATTCAGAAAATCACTTGTGATATTCCGAATATCCTTTGTGATATTCAGAATATCACTGGGGTGATATTCTGAATATCACATAATATCACTTGTGATATTCTAAAATGTATGAAAACGTCTGAGAATGGCAAAAAATATTGAAAATCATATGAAAACGATGAAAATGGAAGAATATTTATGAAAACGGACGAAAACATATGAAAGCGTAAAACCACGTATGAAAAAGGAAGAAAATGTATGAAAAATTGGACGAAAACATAAGAAAATGGATGAAAGTGGACGAAAACGAACGAAAACGAAAGTAACAGATGAAAACGCAAGAAAACGAATAAATATGTATGAAACGGACAAAAGCGTATGAAAGCGCAAAAACACGTCTAAAAACGGATGAAACGTATGAAAAATATCACTTGTGATATTCAAAAAATCACTTGTGATATTCAAAAAAGAGTATCACGTGTGATATTCAAAACATCACTTATGATATTCAGAATATCACGGAATATCACTTGTGATATTCAGAATATCAAGGATTATCACTTGTGATATTCTAAATATCACAGAATATCTCTTATGATATTCAGAAACGTATGAAGATGTCTAAAAACGACCAAAAGCATTTAAAAATGGACGTAAATGAATGAAAACGGATGAAAACGTATGAAAGCATAAAAACACATATGAAAAAGGACGAAAATGTATGAAAAATGGACGAAAACGAAAGAAAACAGATGAAAACGTATGAAAATGAACGAAAACGGATGAAAACGTATGAAAACGAACGAATACATAAGAAAACAGACGAAAGCGTAAGAAAACAGACGAAAACGCAAGAAAACGGACGAATATGTATGAAAATGGACAAAAACGTATGAAAGCGTAAAAGCTCGTCTTAAAACGGACGAAAACGTATGAAAATGGATGAAAACGAAAGAAAATGGATGAAAACGTATTAAAGAACGAAAACGGACGAAAACAGACAAATATCACTTGTGATTTTCTTATGTTTTCATCCATTTTCTTACGTTTTCCATACCTTTTTGAATATCACAATTGATATTTAGAGTATCACTTGTGATTTTCTGAATATCTATCACTTATGGTTTTCTGAATATCACTTGTGATTTTCATGTTACAAAACATTAGTTGAAAATCACTTGTGATATTCAGAAAATCACTCACTTGTGATATTCTGAATATCACTTATGATATTCAGAATATCATTTGTGGTACACAGAATATCACTTGTGATATTCAGAAAAACAAAGAAAATCACATGTGATATTCGAAAAATTACTTGTGATATTCAGAATATCACTTGTGATATTCGGAATATCACTTATGATATTCTGAATATCACAGAATATCTCTTATGATATTCAAAAACGTATGAAAATGTCTGGAAACGGCCAAAAGCATTTAAAAATGGACGAAAATGAATGAAAACGGATGAAAACATATGAAAGTGTAAAAACACATATGAAAAAAGACGAATATGTATGAAAGATGGACGAAAACGAAAGAAAGCGGACGAAAACGCAAGAAAATGGACGAAAGAGTAAGAAAACTGATGAAGACGCAAGAAAACAGACGAAAACGTATGAAAACAGACGAAAGATTAAGAAAACGGATGAAAACGCAAGAAAACGGACGGATATGTATGAAAACGGACAAAAACGTATAAAAGCGTAAAAGCACGTCTGAAAACGGACGAAAACAAAAGAAAATGGATGAAAATGTATTAAAATGAACGATAACGGACGAAAACGTATGAAAACGTAAGAAAACGTAAGAAAATGAACGAAAATGTATGAAAACAGACAAAAACGTATGAAAACGGACGAAAACGTATGAAAACAATAAAAAGCGTATGAAAGCGGAAAAAAAACGTGAACTAAAAAAATGTGAATTAAAAAAAAGGTGGACAAAAAGAAAAGTGAATTGAAAAAAAAAAAAAAAAAAAAAAAAAGAAAAAAAAAACCGTGAATTGAAAAAACAACAAAAAAGAAAGAAAAAAAAAAACAAAAAAGCATACATGAGTTTGAAAGAAAAAAATAATATAAAAGACAAAAAGAAAAAGAGAGAAAAAAACATGGACTTATGTTTCCATTTTATCTTAGGTTAATCCTCACCATTAGATAAAACTCGATGGATGGTGGGGATTTGTCTATTAGTATGCATCAAAATTAGAGTATGCAAAATAAAGTGACTCCTCTCTTATAATATTAGTATTTCACCGTCTTTGTAATAAGTACTTGTAATATAGACATGCCAATGCAAATATGTCGGCAAGACTTATATATTAGTCGAATACTCTAATAACTAGTCTGGTATATTTTATTTTGGGGTAAATTGCAAAAATGGTCCTTCACGTTTCACGAAATTGCAAAAATGGGACCGAGATAAAAAGTAGCGCAAAAAAGACACCAATGTTTCACATTTTCGCAAAATCACCACCGAGAGGCCTTTTCCGTTAAGTGCCACGTAGTTGAGGGTAGTATCGTCATTTTACTGTTCATACTTATTAAATTTGCCGCCATAATCACCTATGTGCTTGGTATCCATGTGATTAGACCTCAATGGCTAAATTTGCAAAGTAAAATCAAACCTCTACCCCCATAAACCCCCTACAACTCACATCTTCTCCACCACGACTCGAGTTGACCGGTGTAAAAAACGATTACACAAAAAATGCAATCACCGCAAATGTCAAAAAACACAGCCATCATAACCACCACCATAACGACAACGACCACCGCCAACACACACCAAGAAACTTCAACGTTGGTGACCACAACAACTATGACACAACCCCCACAACAACGCCCATGTCCACGTTGTCATTCAGAAGACACAAAGTTCTGCTACTACAACAACTACAGCACATCGCAGCCGCGTCACTTTTGCCGTAGCTGCCGCAGACACTGGACCCATAGCGGCGTGCTCCGGGACATCCCTGTTGGAGGTGGTAGCCGGAAAAACACAAAAAGGAAAAACCCCATGAACCCCACCATCACTTCGGCTTATGTTACCACATTTGATCAGCCAGAGTACCAGGACTACCAGAGTGTGATGCCGCCTCCCCAGAGCCTGTTGCAGCCTACCCAGGGCCTGCCACCGCCTCTACATGTGGATGATGCCGATGATGTAAGTGTTCCAGATGAAGAGAACGGGTTTGTGTCGTCGTTGTTGGAGGATGTTTGTTTTGAGGAAGGTGTCTGGCCATTTTGAGGCAATTAGTGTAGTTTGTTTGTTGATGTGTTAGTTTTAGTGGTTTATGTACTCCATCCTTTTGGTCCCGATCTTTTGATGAATGGTAAATGGTATGGTTGTAAATGTAACTTATATTTGACTTTTGCACATAGGACCCAGAATTGCCCAAAATGGATCAAATTGATTGACAACCATTGAAACTAGTTAAGAACTTAAGATTACATAATCTTCCACTAAAAGACCATAGCAGAAGCATAACAATTTATTGATCTTTTGGCTAATTCGTAGTAGTTATATTTACATAGGACCCAGAATTGCCCATTTTGACAATCATGTTTGACTTTTGCACATGATTGTACATGCACCAAAATACCCAGAATTGCCCAAAATGGATCTAAAAAGAAGGCACAAAAATAATGCGCAGGCACAAAAATACCCAAAATTACCCAATTTGACAATCAATTTTGACTTTTGCAACTAACATTTCGGTAATAAATGAAAAACGTTTGGGTTACCAAGTTTTTGGCATCCCAAAATTGCCAAGTTTTTTTTTGCTTCCATTAGATTTGATAACATGTTATGCAACCATTGAACCTAGTTAAGATTACATAACCGATACATAAACATTAATAAAGTAAACATTGTTATAAATGATCTACTAAAAGACCATAGCAGAATCACAACAATTTATTGACCTAAACATAAAAGCATAACCATTATTTAGCATCATCCTTGGGATTCTTGTCAGCATCATCATTGGGTTTCTTGTCAGCAGCAACCTTGGTTTTTTGTCAGCCATCAGTCTTCGCCTCTTGATTGATCTTCCTTGGTCTTCAAACTTGTCCTCTGCGATCACTCCATCTTGCCCAACTCCATTTTTTTCAAGCACTTGAACTGGCTCATCTCCTTGTTTAGCAACCTCTTTGTCCTTAATCACATCTCCTTCAACAACTGATATGCATCCCTCATTTCCAACTACTTGTTCACCATCTCCAACTACTTCATCACACTGCTCATCTAGAATCACATCCTCATCACGAACTCTTTGTTCACCATCATCACCATCAACATCCACAAGTGGAAGCAAACTGAAACTAATTGGTTCAGCATAAAGAGCATACACCCCTGTTCCTTCTCCAGCTGCAACAACGTCATCAAGTTCATCCAATGCTTGATCTATTTCAGCAAACATGTCACTAATCTCTTGAGTCTCTTGAGGCTCTGCAATCGCATGCATCTCTTCAGGTTCAGGTACATCAACTAAATGGTATGGATCACCATGCCATTCTTGAGCAACCTCTTCATCACTTGCGTCAGCATAATACGCATCATCAAAATCGAGATCATAAAAATCGAGCAAACCTGTAGACTCCTCACTTGAATCATCCACAGTAAAGTCTTGGTCAATCTCTCCCAATAACCTTCTGAATTGAAACTCATCACTCATCCTTTTTGTATGATCTGCAATCATTATTTTGGCACAAAATGTTGGTGGGAAGTCACTGTCAGAATCAGTATCAAAAACAGGTTCAGCCTTCTCAGGTTGTCTTGTCTTATGCCACTCTTTATGCCACTCTAACAATAGTAATTTCCCACTGTTTCCAGTCTCACCATCAACACCCTTTCCAGCAGCCTCATTCATATCATCATCCACTATTTCTTCTATCACCACACCCTTGCCCTTAGTCATCATTCGATCCATCATCTCACACTCAACAATTGAAACACCAGTTTCAATATACAACTCCAATTGTGTAAATATAGGAACATACTCCACAAGTGTCTTCACATCTTCGTCAGACTTTAGCGGTAGCAAACCATCATCCAGTGACTCCCCAGGTATCCTAAAGTGAGTAAACATAAGGGTACTATCCGAGTAACCTAAATCCTCTAACATTTCGCCTAATAATTCCATGGAGAAAATGTCTGAGTGAATTCCGTCAAACCAATTTGTATCTCCAAAGAGATATCTTCTTCCTGGTTTTGAGGTAAATTCACCATTGTGATGGATTTGCAAAGAAAACACCTTTTCATTCAAATCTGTGGAACACATAAAACATCAATTGCGTACGACAACAATAACAAGTTTAAATGGAAAATATTAAAATGGAACAGAGTATTCTTACTATAAAGGATTCCTAAATCAGGTATAGGGGTACCGCGTGCACGATTTTACCAAAGCTTAACCATTCTCAAGATCTTTATCTGTGAAATTAATGTTCTCCTTGGAAGAAATTGAGACCCGTATATAAAGTATTGCTCTAAAGGACTAAATTTGTAAAACAAAACACTGGCAACTGAAGTTATTGGCGGGAAAGGGGTAAAATGACGATACTATCCTCAACCACGTGGCACTTAACGGGAAAATTAATGGAAAAGGCCTCTCGGTGGTGGCGATTTTGCGAAAATGTGGAACGTTGGTGTCTTTTTTGCGCTACTTTTTGTCTCGGTCCCATTTTTGCAATTTTGTGGAACGTGAAGGACCATTTTTGTAATTTACCCTTTATTTTGGGTATCTTCTTCTGGTCATGTAGTTTTTCAATATTTGTGATTCTGTTGAATTAAGCAGGAGATGGTGTTGTAGCTTTAGATAGATTAACCTGCAAAGAAGGAAACTTTTGCTATATGAAAAGTTTATCAATTGTATATTTTTCTGGACTCTAGTGAAAACATAAACTTAATAAATTATGAAAAAATCCATGTTAACATTGTTTCAATTTAACATTTCATATAGCAAAAGTTTCAAATTCAGAATGAACTCTCAAACTTTCTACCACACATTAAAGAATTGTGCAAACTAAAGCAAAAAAAAAAAAAAAAAAAAAAAAAAAAAAAAAAAAAAACTTACTTAGCGTCATGCAAACCAAAAAGCTAGCTATTTTATCAATCAATCAAATAAATTAGTGACGCATGAATGAAATATGTGATTGAGAGGAGGAGGAATTTATTGACACTGAAGAGGCAGAATGTAATAAGGCCTAGTAAAGGGTTTATAGAGAAAGGAAACCCTCTGGTAGGTTTTTGTTACAAGTATAGTCCGCTAGGCCCAAAGGTTTGCTTAACACCAAGCATTCCTTTTTTAATTCTCCGACTCATAATTAGTGAAAACAAGGTGTGAAGGCCCGCGCTTCGTGGCGGGAGTTTTGAACACACAATTATTGATTTTCGTTGCGATCCGTCGCGAAGTGCAAGGGCCTAACTCTGTAACAGATCGATAACCCCCAAGGAGTTTTGAACACAAAAATTATTGATTTTCGTTGCGAGCCATCGCGAAGTGCAAGGGCATAACTCTGTAACGGATCGATAACCCAAGGAGTATTTTTGAATTTTTTTTAATGAAGGACCAAATAAGTAAAATCTGTTTTTTTTTTTTTTTTTTTTTTTTTTTTTTTTTTTTTTTTAATATAACAATAAAGATGAAAAAAATAAAATAATCGTAGCTAGTACTGGGCAATTACCATTTGGGTTGATATTCAATTAAAAAGAAGTAAGTTGCTTGGGATAAACCAAGGTTTCTCTTTATATTTATGATAAAGTATTAAAAACTCTAAAAATAAAAAAAACTTTCAGATTCAATACGAGGTGATTTAAGATTAAGAATTTTTCATTCATTCCCATCCAATCAAAAGACACCCCATCATTTAGGAATAGAGAATGGGCTTATATATAGAAGGATTATTGCGACATCATTGGGCCTTTGTGGACCATGGACTACCTCATTTGGTTAAAAAAATTGCAAATATCATTAGGCTTCGTAGACTATGGACTACCTTTTGTTGTTGCTTTAGTATATATAGGGGGAGGGTTGTCGCTGCTTTAGTATATCTATGTTTTATTTGTTAAGGGGGAGGGGGGTTTTGTCGCTGCTTTAGTATATACAGGTAATACCTTTTGTTGTCCAAGTGGTCACCTTTTGTTGTCCAAGTGGTCACGTCAGAAAAAAGGGTTTTACCCTATTTAAATTTGTGGGCTATATGGGTTCAAACTCTATAAGTTAGTCGGTCAAAAGCAAATGTCAAGGTTACCTATTTACATATGATAATTTTCAAACTTGCTCTGACTAGGTTGTGAGTATTAATATTATTGTTGTAGTAGTGAAAAAACAATAACCATTTTAGGCGTCGCGTCTTCAAGGACAACGATGGAAGCCTATATGTAAGTTTGATACACACTCATATGTTTGTGTCAACATTCATCAACTAGAGGTTTGGGCTGTAGCTAACATAGAAAACGAACTGTAGGAAACGGGGCACACTTATATTAATAAAATAATGTTACAGTGAATATAATTAACATTAAATAATAGAAAATTAAATAGTAGACAGAAAAGGGTAGAAGCAGAAGACAGACATTATGAACGATAAATAAACGAAAGCAATAAAGGTCGGTCGAAGCACGAGGCTCTTGTTTAACATGATTCCCTTAAAACATATTCGTTATCGGTTTCCCGGGGTCTAGCCCATTTAATCAAGTCCATTACTTATTAAATAGTAGCCCGTTAGTTAATAAATTAGTCTAACGAATTAATTAATGACTGATAGGCGATCGTGAGGTATTTAACTAATATAAACAATCATAACTACTATAATTATACTAAGAGGAAAGTGAATATGAGGTTGTCTCACATCTAAGCTTACATGCGAAACTATCAAATTTTACGTCGTTTTAACAAGAAAAACATCAAATCTACCTCATTTGTATCATGTCCTTCACAATATTAGTGTTTTCTCTTGATTTCATAACAACATCATTTAAGTTGGGTTCACGTAGATACATGCGTTTTCTACATCATATTGTTAGGTGATTTCATTAACTAACAAATTAGCTATATATTCAACAATTGTTTGATTTAATTCACCATTAAAATGTGTTTCACTATGCATATATTAGTTCCACTACTCAAATTTTGAAAAATAATAACCAAAATAACGTATTTTTTTAGTGATTTTTTATGGTTTCACATGTAAGCTTAGATGTGAGACACCCCCATATTCACTTTTCCCTAATAGTAAATACAATATAATTGATGATAACTCGATGTATACGTGTGTAACCCTATAAGCTCACCTATTTTCAGCCGTATAATTATTTAGTATGATATGAGCACTTCCCAACAGCTTCTACTTGCGAATGTCATAATCAAAAATAATTATACAAGCAAAGGTTAGCGTCTAGCAACACGCTAATGCTCCTAGAAATACATGAGTGCGATTTGATGTTGCGGATTACAACACCAAAGTTTTACAATCCTCCTAGGTAGAGTACCCAACTGTTGTAGTGTAGTATATATAAGACTTGGAGAATTGATCGTTCTTTAGGGGAAAAGTGAGGTAAGTTCGAAGTGTATGTCATGTTAAGTTGAAAGGTTAAGGCAAGATTATTTTTGGTATTTATATTTTATTGAAAGCAAGTAAAAATTTGGGGTTTGAGAGAGGTTGGTTTTAAACTACTAATTTAAACTAAAAACTAAACTAAATACGATAAAAGTAAATGACAAGAAAATTAATTTGGTGGCGAACTTCTTATATGCAAAAAAGCGTATTTACCTAGAATTCCACTACTCCCTAGTTATCTCTTACTAAGCTGTCGAATTTTCATGTCCTTGCTAATGTAATGTGAAGTATTCCTAATTTCCTGTTGTGGGTTGGTCAATCCTCACGTCTATAAACTACCCTAAGTGAATGACACCTGTATGATATGTCAAGCTCACCCAATAACTAGCTACTCAATAAACACCATTCACAAATCAATAACCTAAGACATAAGCATTAACTGGACATGTTTTAGTGGATGTTCAAGCTAGTTTAGTTTTCCAACTTCTAACATGCACAACATTAAACAAGAGACGACAAACAAAGTAATTAACAATTATGCTATGCCATGGAGGTATGGATGCTGTCAATGTACTGAAGAAAGCTCTTAATAAGTTTAGTGATGTATCTGGTTTATACCCAAATCTTGGAAAGTGTACAATGTTTTGTGGAAGTATTGATGAGGAAACTAAGAATGCAATTAAAAGTGTACTTCTATTTAAAGAAGGAAAGCTTCCAGTGAGGTATTTGGGGGTTCCATTAGTCACTAAAAAGATTAGTGTGGTAGATTGTAAGCAGTTAGTTGACAATGTTCAAAAGAAATTGAATGATTGGAAGAACAAAAGCCTATCTTATGCTGGAAGAGCACAACTCATTGCTTCAGTGCTATCATCCATGCAGATTTATTGGGGCTCTGTTTTTCTCCTTCCAAAATCAATTATTGAAGATATTGAAAAATTGTTCAAAAGATTCCTTCGGAATTGTGGTGATAGCTATAGAGGTAAAGCTAGAGTTGCTTGGAAAGATGTCTGCAAACCCAAGGATCAGGGTGGTTTGGGTTTCAAGTCCTTGGAAATGTGGAACAGAGTACTTCTAGTTAAGCATTTGTGGAATGTGGCATCTAGGAAAGAATCTCTATGGGTTAAATGGGTTAATGTGGTCAAGTTAAAGAATAGAAGTGTTTGGGATGTGACTGTAGATAATAATGATAGTTGGTTTTGGAAGAATATACTTAAGTTCAGAGATTGGGTGGGCAAAAACATGAGGTATCAAATTGGTAATGGTAAGACTATCAATGTATGGCATGATATATGGAAAAATGATCAAAGATTATCTACTCATATCAGCAAGAAAGACATATTCTATGTTGGGCTTAATGACACTGATAAGCTTGCTGATGTCATTGATGATTCTGGATCGAAGTGGCCAGCACATTGGAGTCTAAAATATCCAATAATCACCAATCTTGAAGTATCTGAGTTGAATAATATGCCTGACAAAGCTGTGTGGATTGACAAGAATGGAAATGTGAAAGATTTTGCAACAAGTACTGTGTGGAAAGATGTTAGAAGTGAGGATGATGTTGTCAGATGGAAAAGTTTAGTTTGGTACTCTCATTGCATCCCTAAACATGCATTTATTCTGTGGCTTGCAGTTAAGAATAAATTGTGCACACATGACAAATTGCAAAAATGGTACCCAAACAAAGTCTATGAATGCAGTTTATGTAAAAATGGACTTGATTCACATAATCACTTATTCTTTGATTGTGAGTATTCAAAAGAAGTGTAGGGGATGGTAAGAAATAAAGCCAAGATTCATGAGAATGAGGATACCTGGGAAGGAATTGTGAATAAACTGAGTTCTAATGGGGAAAGTAGAAGTGTGTGGGAGATTATTAAAAGCTCTGTCTTGCAGTTGCAGTATACCATATTTGGCAAGAAAGAAATGGCAAATTGTTTGGTGGAAACAATAGCATTGCTGAAACTCTATTCAATGTTATCTGTGAAGATATTAGAGCCAGGCTTGTTACTGTGAAAGTCAGGCAGTGTGCTAATGTTCTTGATGTAGAAACAATATGGAATGTGAAGTTTGGCAAGAAAATACAATAAGAATTTGAACATGCAGGGGAGGGTAAGGAGTGGTTGACAATATGTTTATGTTGAGAAGTATTGGGATTTCATGTCTCTGGTTTATGGATATATGCATTTTAAGATCTTTAATTGTGCAAGATCTTTTCTATCTGGTCATAACAATGAGCAGGCACCTAGTATCTTGGAGTCTAATCTAGTGCAAATGTACCTTAGTAGTTCATGCAGTTTGCTAGATGATGGAAATTAGAAACTGCATTGGATGAAAAGGAGGTTCATACTAGATATAAGATGTACCATAAGGTAGGGCTCTCATTTGTGAAGGGTATATGGCCTAGGAGGGGAGTGTAAGTAGTATGGAATTGAGAGTAGTGAAAGATGACACTTCATGGTCCATACTTTACACTCCCACAGGAGGAATGGTTGGACATCATGGAGGGTGTGTGTTCCCAAGCAACTGAAGCCTTCCATTGAGAGGGAAATATAGGTTGTTTTGGTAGATCCCCCCCCCCCCCCCCCCCCCATGGATGGGTTATGGGTGCCTAGTGATGTCATCCACCATTTCCATCTTGTCTACTGTGGTGGCAGGTTGAGTAGAATGATGGAATTGTGTGGTGGAAATGTAGCTAGATGGTTGTGCAGAATAAAGGTGAATTGGTGCAAGAAATATGAGTTGCTATATACTCTGTTTTGGATTGGTAAGATGGATAGATTGATAGTATAGATTCTTTTGCTGGTATGTTCTTGTATACATAGATTCTGGGGTTCTGTCCAAATCTATACTATCCTTAAGTTTGTAAATCTTTTGAGAAAGTTAATATAATTCACCTTTGCACCAAAAAAACAAAGTAATTAACAACTAGGATCCATGCAATCCTAAGTAAATACTAATCAATTTTGCCTAGCATAGTAATATAAAGAGAAGCAAATAAACAAATTACAATAACACAGAGAAATGATTGAACGATTGATTAAATAACTTACCCTAAGAATACATGAAGTCTCCAATCGTCAAAAAGGCATAAAAAGCTACTAAAAACTGACTATAACTCGGTGGTATATGTTCCTACAGAGTTGCACACCCAATAACATATATATTTTTTTTGGGTTGTGAATACGTCACTTTATGGTTTAAGAAATCTCGAAGTACACCAAATGGATGTGAGAATGGCATTTCAGGGATTTAGAAGAAGAAACCTACATGAACCAACCTGAGGGTTTCATCACTTATAGATAAGAAAGCAAAGTTTGTAGGCTTGCTAGTCATTATATGGCTTAGAAAAAGCTCTCAAACAATGACATCAAAATTTTTTGACCACGTCATGTCAGAATGTAGATTCAAAATTAATGGATATATATCGCTAGTATATATGTAATCTTATGTCTATACATAGATAATATAGTTATCACTAGAAGTGATAACAAGATGAACAAATCCGGTAATGACATGTTGGAGTCAAGATTTGACATAGACTACAAAGGTTGTTAGATATGGTTCTTGGAACTAAGATCATATGAACCCAAATAGATTTGTTTCAAAGTCAAAAACATTATAAGGACAATATTCTTAAGAGGTTCAATGTGGGAGATTCCGGCCTAGCTAGAACTCCAATGACATCATTTTAAATCTATTTAATATAGAGGTAAAGGTGTTGGCATAATTTTGAATACTCAAAGAATATTGGGCGTCTTATGTGCCTAATGATGTGTGTGAGGCCTGAATTAGTGGTTATAACCAAGTTATGTAGACATACTAGTAATTCAAGTGATGACCATTTGAAAAGTATTACATGAGTGCTATAATACTTACGATATTGCATTTTGGAAGATATCCATCTGCTATCAAATGATAGAGTAATGCAAATATGGATACATAAAAGACTCTAGATCCACTAGAGCGGATGTATTTACGCTAAGTGAGAAGTTATATTTTGGAAATCTTGAAAGTATTTCAAACAGACTTTTATAGCTAAATCTATTTTGGAATCTAAATTTATCAATTGAGATAAATTTATAGAATATGTGAGATATCTACATTAATTCGTAGATGATATACTAAGTGGTGTAAACCGGTAACGACCATGTATATAAAGTGTGATAGTCAATTGGAAATTGACGGAGCTCATGTCACAATATAAAAAGGTAAGTCGAGACATATCCATCGTAGAAATTGAATGGTTCGACAACTACTCTCAACTAGAGTTATCACGATTGACTACATAAAGTCAAAGGATAACATCGAGGATCCGCTTACAAAAGGCTTAAGCATAGAGTTAGTTAGTAAGTCGTTTAAAGGAATGGACTGAAGCCCTTGAAGGAATGAGTTTATATGAAGAAAAACCTAGCCCAGTTGACTGAAGATCTCGAGATTTAGGTTCAATAAGACAACCTAATCATATAAATTGTAGGAGAAGTCACTGTTGGGGAGTAATTTAAAGTTATAACTTCATAGTCCATTCCTATAACAAATGTGACTTGATGTGAGGTACTGAGGTTTAACATATGGCTTTAATGATTCAAGATGAAATCGCAAAGCAAATGTCTTTAATGATTCAGGATGAAATCACCTATATGAAAGAAAAGTAGGGTCGCTTCGAAGGGAATTGTGGGGGCACAAATTCTAAGAGCTCTTACAGAACAAGGAAAATGTTCAAGACCAAAATGAACATGACTATGAGGACTTAGCACTGTCAGGGAGAGTCTTGTGTGAAGTGTATTATCGTCTAGATAAACAACAGCTCAGTTCAAAGAGGCTACTGACAACTAAGAGGCTAAGTGCATTTCACAAGGGAAGCTTCAAAGAATCAAAGGGTCACACCCATCTATCCTTTGCAAGATTCACCTATTGAAATTTCATAATGATGGCCAACAAAGTTCTTTCGAGTGTTTTCGCTTCTAAAACTCAGAAACACATCGTACTTAAAGCTCTTTTCAAAATGCCCATATCAGCTAACTACTTTCCCGGTTTTAGTTTTGATTAACTCGACTAAACGTTGTGAGCAAGTGTTAAAAATACATTTTATCTACACGAACTTATTAAAGGTAAAAAAAAAAAAAAAAAAAAAAAAAAAAAAAAAGTTACGGAAAAAGGAAAATGTTTTTCAAAAGTCAAAACAAGTACTCTTTTTTCAAACATGAAATTAATATGTACATTAACCGTTAATGCATGAGCAAATATTGAAGCCATTAAGGCCTAAGGATTGATTGGATTTGCATTCTGGTCACCCAGCTTGTTCATCGCCCAAACTAATGATTCGTAACAAATTTACAAATGATCTTCCGGCATACGTGAACCGCAACGAATATATACATACGTTCATCATTTGTAAGATATCGCATTCAATTCATTCATGGATATCTATCGTATTCTGATTATTTATACGACGTTAGGTTTATGTATTTTTTTTGTTATATCAACACATATCTCAAATTTTATTGTTCACGAGTTATATTTGACGCGTACTTGAATTTATTGTGTGAAATTTATTGACATTTTGTTGGTGGAATATTGCGTTTGTTAGGTTTAACGGTTAGGAACTATATATAAACAATACCTACATGAGTTTGATTTTGAGAATTTTGATAATCTGTTAGGTAATGTCATTGCTGAATACGGTAATCAGCACATGAGGATTGATAATGCGTAAATGTTGTTCAATGTTATTCACACATGAGAATTTGCTGAATATGGCATCGTGTTTTGAAATCAAATATGAGTAATTAAACACCCCACCTCCAACAACTTAACGCGCTATTTTTTGGCGGCCTTGTGAGAACTTTCAAGGAGATCACCCAACTTGATACTTCTTAGCTGCGCAGATCTTATGGGTTTTGCCCACAATTTATCCCAAAACAAGTTGTGTCATTGTAAGGTGCAAGTTTTCACTTCCGAATATAACATCTCTCCATGCCACATCCAATTTGTGATTTGCCTAGAGTGTCACAAGTATGCAACACATGGAGATAATATTTTTATGTAATTATTTTGTTTAGGTACTTGGAATTGTGATAATCTGTTGTTTGAGTAAAATGACCCTAATTTTCCAAAATATCTAAAATCGACAGGGAAACCTGACCCCATGCAACCCTTTTGGGTGCCGACTGATCCTTCTCCAAGGACCTAGCCCCAGTCAATGAGCACATGTTCCGGTGATCTTTAGCTAACCCAAGAGCTATTTCTTGAAAGCCCTCTTAACCGGTCACATATTTGCCCTTTGGTTGCAGGCTTGCAGATACTAGCTCTTAAGATGCTCATATGCGACTTCGAACACTATAATTAGATAATGACTTCTTTAAACACAATGCCAAAGACCATATGGTTCAGATTGCGGGTCACATATTTGCTTGCTTTGGCTATTCTTTAAAAACTAGCCCTTAACCGACGAAGGTCTATGAAAACAGCAGTATAGGTTATGTAGTACTAACTTTCGGCTTTGTAAGTGAAGAAAAAAGGGAGTCATGCAAATGCATTTTTGCAGCGGAATTTACTATATGCGTTATCGTATTAGCTTAAATCCAAAACACAATGGCTATATGGAATTTTCATTACTTCAATCGTGTTCATTTCATCAGAAATCATTCTGTTTAGCTTGTACCTGCTTTATCTAGTATGCTAAGCTTGACACTTTAATCATAAGCAATGCATTTTTTTTGTTTTCTTCTTCAGCTACATATACATTTAATTCCCTCAAAGTGAGTTTGAGTAAAAATGAACATGAAGTTAATGGAAAAGGAGCTTCAAAGTCCAAGATCGCCTTCAACTGCCCGAGCTCGGCATCGCAGAAAATCTACTGAGGTTGGTATTATGAGTATTTAACCTGCATGTCAAGTACTTTAATTTTTGTAGTATAACATTTCTAAATTTGTTGCAAAAGTATACCTTATCTATCGTATGCAAAAGTTAAAAATAAACTTTCTCTTAACTTTTTCTTTTCTTTCCCGTGGTTTGATATAGGTTTTCCCTGATGTGGCAAAATTAAATGAAAGTGATTTGCTAATCAACGACCAAAGCAAATACAGATCAATGTGGATCCGAACATATTCTTCTGTCTGGATGCTTTTAGGCTTCATAGGTGTTGTCTATTTGGGTCATCTTTATCTCTGGGGTATGATCGTCGTCATCCAAATCTTAATGACGAGTGAGCTCTTCAATTTGCTTAGACGAGCTCATGAAGACAAACGCCTTCCAGGTTTCAGACTTCTCAATTGGTAACGAGCCTGACTAAAATCAATACGACTATAAGTTTCAATTTGAAGGTGAACAAGTAAATAGATGTGTGGTGTCACAGGCACTTCTTTTTCACCGCAATGTTGTGGGTGTATGGTCGTATTCTCGGTCAACAGATAATGCATGCTGTAACTCCTGATAAGTTCTTCTATAAGCTTGCTACCAGTTTCATGAAGTATCAAATGGTTATCTGTTATTTCTTGTATATCACAGGTAAATTTCATGTCTTTCTCAAGTTATAAGTGGACTTTTTCTTTTGCTGTTGTGAACATGTATCTACGTGTAGCAAATTTCAAATTTGCTTTCGTCATTCGCATGAATGCGAAGCAACATACTTTTACTTTTATGCTAATACTATAATTCTTATTTGATACAGGGTTCATGTGGTTCATACTTACATTAAAGAAAAAGATGTATAAGTATCAGTTTAGTCAGTATGCATGGACACACATGATTTTGATAGTCGTATTTACCCAATCTTCCTTCACTGCTGCCAACATATTCGAAGGGATATTCTGGTAGACCTAGCATATCCTAGTTATTATTATTTCTCGAAACAATTGATTGTCCTATTCTTGCTGATATTGAATTTTCATGCAGGTTTCTCCTCCCAGCATCACTTATCGCGATTAATGATGTAGCCGCTTATTTCTTTGGCTTTTTCTTTGGGAAGACACCTCTTATTAAGCTTTCTCCAAAGAAGACATGGGAGGGCTTTATAGGAGCATCAGTCACCACAGTTATTTCAGCATTTTTGGTTAGATTGATTGCACAGATAAAGTGTTATATGGTCATCTTAGAAGTGAATTTAATTCTTCTAAAGTTCGTTTACTATCTTTGATGTAGCTAGCAAACGTTTTGGGTCGTCACCAGTGGTTGACATGCCCAAGAAAGGTAAGTTTAAGCACCTAAGTTTTCAATAATTGAGCAGAACACCTGGTTTCACCACAAGTTGTTATCTTATGTCGAGGCTGCTATGCAGGATTTATCAACAAGCTGGCTTGAATGTGATCCTGGTCCTATTTTTAAGCCAGAGACTTTTGTGTTCCCAAGTGAGGTAGCTCAGTGGGTGGGTGTTAGATCCAATTTCTTTTCTATTGTAGCAAACTCATAATAAAGATGGCAGTCTCGAGTCCTTTACTTATGACCGAATCAAGTTGGCTTGTTTATAGCTCGAACTGGTCAGATCAAATCAATAGTTCTAAACTAAACAGAATCATGTCAGTTGGGTTGAGCAGGTTGATAGTTGGCCAAAGTCTATTATACATGCATAGAACCAACAAACCCCTTTTATTTAAAGACTCAGGCTATTAGTTAACTAAACTAGAAATATTATTGTATTTGTAACTATAGAATGGATAAAAAGTGTTTGCGGGTCAGCCTAATCTAGCTCATTTGGAGATGCATTAAAAAGATTACCCATTTCAACCGGAGCCCGTTTGATAGAGTTACCTGACCCGCCTATAATTCTCTACCTCTGCCTAAAAGGAATGGGCTAACTTGTTTTAGTGAAACATTGTATACAGATGCCATGGAAAGAAGTATCAATTTTACCCGTACAGTGGCATGCTTTATGCCTTGGTTTGTTTGCATCAGTTATAGCCCCCTTTGGAGGCTTTTTCGCAAGTGGGTTCAAGAGAGCTTTTAAAATCAAGGTCTGTGATGGTTGCTATGCTTGAGACCGGAACTTGCACTTATGTATTAACATGTTCTTAAATTTTTAGGATTTCGGTGGCAGTATTCCAGGACATGGTGGCTTTACTGATAGAATGGATTGTCAGGTAATATACTGACTGATGATAAGTTTTGAACCATAAAAGTTAATTCAGTATCAAATTTATCATGATGTGTGTCCAACTTTTTTTCTCATAGGTTGTGATAATATTTCCATATAAGTAACAGCACATTTTTTCCTAATAAATGAAACTCTATAAATAGGGACCTTGACAAGTTAAAACATTATGCTTGCAGATGGTAATGGCTGTATTCGCTTACATCTACCATCAGTCGTTTGTCATCCCACATTGTTATCCTGTTGAGGTCCTCTTGGAACAGGTATGCTACTTTCTGGTATCCTATTTGTTATAGCTAAAATGGGTCAATTCTGGCTTATTTACTCATGAATGGGTTGAGTATTATCTTAAACAGGTTAATTGGGTCAACTGAATTTGAACTAAAGGGAGAACGGGTCAAATGGGTTGAAAGTCATCCATAGTCCATATTAATACCCTTACAATCTCCTAAATGGTATTTAAAAGAAATTAGAAAATTAATGTACTAAAATTGTTTTTGCTATTTTGTAAAATGATTAAAAAAATCAAATTTTTTTGTGGGTCAATCCGTCTATCTTGCCAACTCTAGTTTAGGTTTTGACACTTGTATATTCATTCGTGGGTTCCGTTGGAGACGCCTTGCAAGAGATAGAGCTATAGTTTAGCCAAAGTTACTTGCTTGAATAACCAACACAAATTTTATGTGTTATTATATAACCCGTTATTCTTTATTGAACAGATATTAGGAAGCCTTACTTTCGAGGAACAAGAGGTGCTACTTACAAAACTGAAGGAGGTAATAGAAGGGAGGCAACTCCAACACTGATTTCGCCTTATTTATCATCTCCATTCCTTTTACACGAATAGAAGCGCGCCAATGCAGCAAGTCATCTTGGTAACATAATACATCTGTAGCTGTCAATATTCATTCGTTCTTGTGTTCGTTTGTTATTTTATTAGAGACGTGTAACATGTTACTCTGTATAAAATTAGGATCAAAACATTGTAAATGCTAGTAGATGCACACATGTGATTATAAGAAGTAATTCATTGTGAAAGCAGTCTAATTTGAGTATTTTACTGAAATAGAATTATAATTGGCGCGGGGCAATTGTGATCAGTTATATTATAACCGGAACTTACTCGCCTTTTTACAGTTTAGGGTACAAATTTTTTTCCAAATCTTCCATTCTGATTCATGAGATTCAAACACAAAAGAAACCAAGTATATATTCATGTTGACAAATAAATATTCATCAAAACTAACATATTTCTGTTATCAAATATCATATGAGCTCTTTCAACAAGATCAGCCGCAATTATCATACACACCTGATGAAATGTTTCAAAATTCACTAAAAATGACTACTTACAGCATGAAGGGTCATTTAGCTACCATCACCTTCCTTTTTTGTTGATTCAGAGCTCACGGTCCGTGTATCTTTTCTGTATTGTGGAGACGCTAACCGTCTTTCTAATGGTGTTTTCCTCTTGCTAACCACAAACCGATTCACCCCTTTTCGCATTGGCATAATCGATGGAAAATCCTCATCTGGAATTTGACTTAACTCGGAGATATCTTTAATCTGTGCCACGCGTCTAAACCATCTTTCAGCTTTAGCCTCTTCTGACATATCCAAAGGGTCGGTTTCCTTAACGGCTGATCCTTCCAGACTCAACCCTAAACTTTCCCACCCGTTTCTCACATTTTGGTTTTCAGGTTTTACCTGTTCGCCACTTGAGGTTGTGGGTCTATCTTCACTTCTTGTTTGTTTCACAGGATTCACGTCATTTGTAGCTATAGTCGAGCTCTCACGTGACGTATAACTTGAATCTGTGCTATTTCCTTCCATCCCATTTCTCACATTTTGGTTTTCAGGTATTACCTGTTTACCATTTGACGTTTCGGGTCTATTTTCACTTCTGTCAATATCAGTATTTCTTGTTTCTTTGCCAAGATTCATGTCACTTGTATGACTTGACTGGTGATTATCATCTTTTTTAGCGAAATAATCAGGCGGAAATGGAACAAAAGGAACAAAGTTGGTAGTGTTATTGCTAACTTGCTCCATAGACTGTTGTCGTTTATACGTAGAGTAAGTTAATGATCGATCTTTTTTCTTACTAACCACAAATCGGTTTTCCCCTTTACGCATAGGCATAATCTCAGGGAAATTGTCATCTGAAGTCTCACTTTTAATATCAGTGACATCTTGGAACTCCGACACTTTGTTGAACCATCTTTCTGGTTTTTCTTCTTCAGGATCATCCACAATTTGATCCTCAAATTTAGTAGATTTTTCTGGATTGTTGATTTTCACGTTTTCGGATTTTTTGGCAAACATATCAGCGGGTAAAGGCACAAATGGGGCATAACTGGAATCACTTCCATTTGGGGTAGGGGATGTTTTCACCTGCCCGGCGGGTAATGGGACTTCACCAGGTCTCCTACACTCGCATTTTATGCAGACTATGTTCCTTCCGTGATTAAAAAAATTACATCTGGAAAAGGTAGAAGTTTTTAAATATTAATATTATGAATATACAATAACAGTTTTACTAGAGGTGGCAATATGTGCGGGTTAGTTAGTGGGTCAAAACAGGTTTGGTTTAGTGTGGGTCCAATCAGGTTGACCATCTATATGTTTTCCATCTTATTAACTTTTAATAAATAATTACATGTTAGAAAGAGATGCTGGGCGATTTTCAAGCCGTTTGACTATCTATATGTTTTCCATTTAAAAAACTCTTTGTATTTGACCCACTTAATATAAACCATAAGCCAAATTGACCCACTTATAGATAAATGGGTCAAAATTGCCATCATAGAAGTTATACCAAGTAGCAAATGTAAAATAGAATGAATGGAAACAATGCTCACTCAGGACAATCCCACTCGCTGCCAGTCAACTGTCTTTGTGGTCTTAATTCCTTGCATTCATGACATTTAGCGTCCTTTGCAATATTCACGCAACTGCACCTGCTCAAAAGGAAGAAAAACATGCTTCCATTAAACCAAGTTGTTGACTGACACACATCAACATCACCTTTTTCCCTTTTCATAAGTTTTCAAAATGAAGCTGATTTGAAAGAGGTAATTTAGTACTGGTCAAAACAGGTGGTGGAATTGACCTTTATACACTTTTTCTTCACTCTTAATAACTATAAGTCCTTTATGTTAAAAAAAACACCATAATTTGTGTGTTAACTATGATTACAAAGACGATACTATTACAAATTTACAATAACAATCTAGAAGTTTTTATCAACACGCTTTAGGAGGCTATATCCGTTGAAATAACTAAGGTTGACTTTCAACCTATTTGTTGGGTTCAACTCAATTCAACCCGCATCTAGATCAAGTCAATGATACAACCTAATTGTAACATACAAAGAAACCGTTGCAACAGGGTCACCACTTTTCTCGTCTTAAGAACATAATAAGCAATGAAAAAACCATGAATACCTTAATCCAAAATCAGGCGATAGTTTCTTTTAAAATATCTACGTACAAATAAAAATAAGGCACACGAAGAAATGTAACTTACTTCCGGCATATCCAATCACCTCTCTTCATAGCATCATTTGGTCTAAGAGTGCTTGGTGTTTGTTCATTTTCCTCTGTCCCAGTTGATTTTTCTGTGATGGGCATATTCAAAGCTTCCACTTTATCATTAAAATTAGCCATTTTTCTTAATAAATTTCGGGCTGATGATTCAATAGCGTCATCAATGTTCCTTTCGGGATAAATAATAGGATTGCTTGCATAACTTAATATGTACTTCATCACGTCCACCGTTGTTGCTTCACTTGATTCATCCCCCTTCGATTGTTATAAAGATAATGAGAACACAAGCACTTAATATAATAACTAATAGGCAAATAGCTCATATTTTTACACTTCCTTAAAATTTGCAACGATTTCATTTGTGAAATGTCCTGTGTTAAATGCAAAGTATCTTTTTGCCGTTTTAGTGTCCCAGTTTTTACAGTGTTTGGATGCGCATTTAATCAGAATGTTAGGACTAGAAGGCATAGTTCCTATTTGACGACACAGTTTTTGAAGGTGTGTGGATGTTAATTTAATCCGATTTACAATTTGTTGTCACAACAGTTAGTTTATAGTGTTAGTGTAAAAGTGATTATTCGTATAATTTTCTGATTATATATAGGGTTCAAGAAATCAGATTTTGGAAGGGATTAAGATTTTCCTCGAAAACAGATTATTGAGATTCACGTACTTCTAACTTCAATGAACTGATTGTTTGAATTTACACCAATCTGATTTAACCGTTTAATGACATGGTCACATTCAAAAAGCACATCGAACACACTCAAATCTGTATGCAACAAGTAAACCACACCCAAAATCATATTTGTATAATACCAATTCTTGCAATTCTAGTTTTGACTAGGATAAACACCAAAAACCAATCATGAATGCAAAGACTACCAGTAACAAACCTTTAAGAAAGATCTCATTCGTTTCTCAGTTTCAATGGCATTTTTGAAAAGATGTGGAGTCCCGTTGTTTACAAGCATCTCAATATCATCCTTAGGAAGCCAGCTGAAACACAAATACCATATCAAATTAAGGTGTACCAATCTCCTTCATACCTCAAAGTGCTTATTTACCATAAAAAGAATAAGCTAGTAAGTAGTAACTAGTTTTTTCCAAACACACAAAACTGCTTATGTGGTTACATACGCAGACAGATAAGCACTTACCTAAGCAATACTAAGCACTCTCTTTTCTAGGCTCAGTCGATAGTACAGTAAGTATATAAATACATATAAATATAACATTTTAATTCGAATTTAACACATGTTCGATAAGACTTTAGAGTGTGTTTGGGATTGCACTTTGAGGGAAATTATTACATTTGGCAAACCAAAAATGATTTTCTGCATTTTTCGTTTTCCAGAGAAAATTGAAGAAACATGTTGATACCTAATTATTAACGAGAAACGATTGGAGGCCTAAATATGTGTCCAAATATGTCAGTGTTTATATTCATGAAAAAGTGGGCCCCTTAGCTGCAAATGCATATTTAGACCTAAAACTAACCACATCTTTGGCCTCCCAAGCATTTCTCATTAATAAAAACGCGAAACGCAATCCGAAACACCTCCTTAATAGTGGAGGACCACTTGAGTAAAACCGCAGGTCAATCCACTCAAATTCACTGGAATACTTTTACTCGCCACTAGGGTGTTCGTTTAAGCTTATTTATGAGCTTATGAGCTTATCCTTTCTTGGGTTATGTTTCATAAGCTCCATTTCTTTGACTAATGTTGGAACTTATTATCGCCGGGCTTATCTAAGTTTATCATAGCAAACTTATATAAGCCAGCAAATTTCAAAATAAGCCGATAAAATTGAGCTTATGAGTTATGAAACATATAAGCTAATAATAAGCCCATAAATAACGTTCAACAAAGTTTCATGACTAGTAGTAAGTTTTTCGCACTCCTAACAACACAAGTACAAAAAGGTTTTTTTAACTTGTGCCCTAGGGTACAAGTTAAACACATCAAAAGTACACATGTACCCACATAAAAGTACATATATCGTACTTTTATGTGGATCCCCGTGTACTTTTTCGTGGGCTCTTATGTAGTTTTGGTGTGCTTAACTTGTGCCCTATGGTATAAGTTAAACACATCAAAAGTATACAGGTATCCACATAAAAGTACATATGTCGTACACTTTTATGTGGATGTACTTTTTCTTGGGCTCTTATGTAGTTTAGGTGTGCTTAACTTGTAAATACAAAAAAATATATATATAATAAATAAATGTAAAAATAAAATAAAATAAAACCTTAGTATATCAGGCCTATCATATGCAAACCCCAAACACAAACAAACAGTATCCACAAACTCCATAGATAAGCTCTCATTGGACACAATTTCCTCCTTAAAAAACCCCGTGACATCAACTCCACCATTATTATTATTATTATTATTATTATTATTATTATTATTATTATTATTATTATTATTATTATTATTGGATATAAACTCGACTAGTTCAACCCACTCTTGCCACGGATGTGAAGGTACAACATAACTGTTGTGTTTTTTTAATGTGTTGCTGAGGGGTTGTGAGTGGAGATTTTGTGAGGCTTTGATATGGAAATGTGAGATTGGGCGGTGGTGGTGGTGGTGGAGGAGGGTGGAGAGGGTGGAGGGACGGTGGTGGAAATGGAAGAGTGGACGACGGGTGAAGGTGGATAGACGTGATGGAGGAGAAATTAACATTTGGTTGGTCGGAGAAGGTGGGTTGAGTTACAAGATATGGGTTTAAATCAAGCTAACTAGACAATTCTAAACCTTATTTTCACTTGACAAAAAGATGAATAGAACTCGTATTTGTCATATAACTAATAGAAGTAATGAACCATTTCTGGTTATTCATTTTTTTTTTATCAAAATAAAATAAATAAACTTTCATATTTTTTTTATATTAAATATTTCGCAAATTGTTAACTGTTACGTGAAAAAAAATCATACAATCGTAACGAGAATTAAATTATTTTTCTATAAACATGTATTTTTATATACTTTCGACGAATTTTTTTTCGACGATTTTTTTTTTCAAAATTTTCGCCCAGAAAAATTACATGTGATTTGTAAAAATCACATGTGATTCGTTAAAATCAAATCATATGTGATTCGTAAGAATCATATGTGATTCGTTAAAATCAAATCATATGTGATTCGTAAGAATCATATGTGATTTGCAAAAGTCAAATCATATGTGATTTTTACGAATCACATGTGATTTTTCTGGGTGAAAATTTGAAAAAAAAATCGTCGAAAAAAAAGTTCGTCGAAAGTATATAACAATGCATATCTATAGAAAGATAATTTAATTCTCTTCGCGGTGATGTATTTTTGGTAGCTTTAAAATTTACTGTTTACAAGATATGTTGTTTAAAAAAAAGATGAAAATGGTTTTTTTATTAATTTAGATAAAAATTAATATCTATAGTTAATTGGTTTTATAGCAAATGTGAGTTCTTGATTGATCTCACCTCATTTTTACTTTTCCAATTTAATTGTCAATTCAAAAATAAACTGTCATTTTGCTAAGTAATAATAATCATTATTTTTTAAACAATGTTTTTTTTTTTCCTCTTATTTTAGAAACAATTATTTTGAGAGGATACAATATTACCGTTAGCTGTAACGGCCTACGGTTTTCGATAATATTTTCGTATGTATTCTTTTTAAGCTACATCCACATTTTACAAAATATTATTTCACAAAACGATCTGGTATTCATTCATAGAAAGATTAGGATACTATAGATATAAGAGCATGCCCATACGTAACTTTGAGCCCCACGTTAAGGCACGTTAACGTGCGTTAAGCCACGTTAACCGTTGCACCCTCCAGCGTTAAACCCACGTTAACGCTCCACGTTAACTGCGAAACGCAGCGTTAAGGGACGAACGTTGTAAAAAAAAAAAAATCATTCAACCCCCTCCCCACTTGACAATAACGGCTACTTTTTAAAAAAAAAAAATACATTTTACCCCCCCTAACGTAAACTTACACAAAAAGCGGCTACTTAGCCTAAAAAAAAAAAAATTTCCAAAACCTTTTTTCAACCAATATAAATACCCATTTACCCTACTTCTTTTTCCCACACTTTCACTACTCACTATCTTCTATCTACAACTTCTAACCTCAAAAAAAAAAAAAAAAAAAAAAAAAAAAAGTCTCAAGGCAACAACAACAATCCTAACTCGTTTACGAACCTCCTCGGTGGGTGGGGGAACCAATATGCGGGTTCATCATCAAATCCGAATCCGAATTCGGACAATCCAAACATATTCGGTATGTCGAGCCAAGAACTTTACCAACAACATGAAGCTTTACGATTTTGGCAAGAATCCCAACAACAAAACACCTTAAACACCAATTTTGAAAATCTCCAATTCACTCAACCATCCCAACAATCCCAAACGGAAACTAACGAAGTTCCCGAAACACTTACGTCGCCTAAAAAAAAAACAAAAACTCGTGTTAAACGAAAGCCCAAAAAATCGAAAGAACCAGTCGATGATGATGAGGAGGTCGAACCAGTCGTATCACGTTGGCAAGCAAATGAAGAAAAATTACTTGCAACGTGTTGGGTTGCTGCAAGTGAGGATGAGCTAGTCGGTCGGTCTCAATCCAAAGATACATTTTGGCAGCGGGTTATAAATGAGTTCAATAAGCATAGTTATCATAGACGCGGGAAAGATATGATACAATCGAATTGGAGAACGTTGAACCGCGATTGCACAAAGTTCAACGCAATTTACAAACGTGCCGACCACGATCAAAAAAGTGGGAAAATGACATGGATATACTCAAACGGGCCAAGGAAATGTATCGAAACGAGAACAGAAACGCGCCGTTTCATAATGAGGAGGCTTGGGGTGTTTTGCGTAGTCATAAGAAATGGGACGCACCGGACACGGTTGATTTAACTGGTGATGTCCCGAGCCAAGCAAACGAGGCGTTGTTTGGTAATGATGCACAACCACGCCCGATGGGGAAAAAGAAGGCTACGAAGAAATAAAAGTCCGAGACAACGACAAGCACCGAGGGAGCGAGTACCGATGGCTCTGTTTCGTCGGCCCAATTCGGGGAAGCTTTGCGCGAGGAATATCGGGCTAAACGTGAAGATGCGGCCTTGGCTTACAAAGCAACCGCTGAAAACCAATACGCAGCAATACGCTCGAGGGACTTTGAGTTTTTGTTGCTCGACACAACCGGCAAAGATCCTTATTATGTGACGCTAGTGAATATGGAAAATGATTGTATCATTGAAAAATACGGGTTGCTAAAGCGTACGGAATAAATAAATGTGTTGTGGTTTCATTTTATTTTTTTATGTCTTTTTATTATTATTATTATTTTTTTTTTGTATTGTATTAATGTATTGTGTGTTTTTTTTTTCTTTCGTAATGTAATATATTCAAGAATTAATGTTATGGTTTTAAAAAAAATGAAGTATTAGTTTTAGTTTAGGGTTGAAATTGAAAATATTTAAAAAAATTGAGTTAAAGTGAGTTAAGGTTGAGTTATGAATGGGGGTGTTTTTTTGTAAGTTAAAGTTAAAGTGGTAAAGCTGATGTGGCGCTGACGTGGCGCTGAGTTATAAGTTAACTCAGGTTACGTATGGGCATGATCTAATTGATTAAAATGATTTTTGTTTGTGACAAATCATTTTTTGAAATATTTTTTGTGATCATTTTGTAGTTGTAACATTTTCTTTCTTTTTTTACCTAGTTTAAAGACAACAGTTGTGTACGCGCTTTTTAACACTTTTTTATAGTTACTTATCGTGCCGACTGATAAGTAATTATCGTCATTTGTGGTTTAGTTTGTCGGTGATTTGTGGTATGAATTATTCATGAACTTATAACTTCAATTCATATCACACATCGGATGATGTGATTAACTCGTAAAAGTTTTTAATGAAATACAAGGCCATTATAGAAGTTAGTTTAGGGTTTTAGTTAAAAAAAGATAATAATAATAATAATAAAATAATTTGCATTACAAAACTACCATATATACAAGCATTTATTTAAGTAGTCCAAAGTTATAAACAACTTTTTTATGAAAAGAGTAAAATGAAATCATGAGAACGAAATGTCATTCAATATGATTTAATGTCGCATTATATTTGCTTACATAACAATATACGTTTTCGATTAAAATCAAAACTTTCTAGTTGAGCAAGTTTTTGTTTCTATATTAAATGGATATTTATCTGATCAAAACTCGAAGATTATGAGGTATTTGTTTCAGGTTATATAATCAGTTTATGGCTTATTTGGTTTTTGGCTTATGTTTCATTAGCAAACCTTTTGTGGTTTATTTTGAAACTATTCGACTTATATATAAACCAAAAAGTTTCAAAATAAGTCAAAAAATGTAAGCTTGTAAAACATAAGCTAAAAACTAAATAAACTATAACCTGATTATATAACCTGAAACAACAAACACCCGTAATAAAGGACAATTATGTCATTTTCAAAAAACAGACAGTTCTCGAACCTACTATTCCCCGCTCTTTTCTTCCTTTCCACGTCGGCAAAAACCCTACCATAAAAAAACAACTCATTTTCTGATCAAAACACTGAATGGTTACCGGCAATCTGATTTACCGGATTTCAAGGTCTTTGATGACTCAATGAAGAGGCTCCTCATTAATTATATGTAATCATCATCATGATAGTCAGAGTTTTGTTCCGATCATTAGCAGCTATTTTCACTCGCTTCATGGTTATCCAAATAAGGTAAATTATTATTTTTACTTTGCTTAAAATTGATTTTTCAGTTGAGTTTAATAAAAGCCACAACCTATTAATGGACTAAATAAGCAATAACTAGAAACGCAATGTTTAGGGACCAACAGTGTATTTTTGTCTTTTATTATTTTATGGCTATCAGGCTATGTAGTTGTGGTTCGACTAACCATGATAAAATTCCTCTACTTGTGTCACGCGTCATCATAACATTTGGAGTTGTTTGCATTTAGTGTGTTCTCTACTTATTTTAACCATGTGTTATGACGATTCATTTCCGTTACGCCTTGCGTTTCCGCCTAGGCGCGATGTGACATATATGTTCATGCATTTAATTTATATCTTTGTCACTTTGTGTTTTGTTGAAAAATAATTGTATGTGAATCCACGTTAAAAAGGATATCGTACCAAAGTTGTATAATCAAGATCTCGATAACACACAAAGATTAAAGAAAAGTGTTACTGTATTAGTTTTTGAAAGGTTCTTAACGTCATACTATGTACTAAAACAAACTTTAAAACACAAGTATTTTGAAAATAAATAACTCGCATAGTTAGACATAAAAACATCTCATTATAAATCTAAATTATTATCATTTACTTTTATATATCAGTTGATAATGAAGAACATGTAGTAAGATGATAAATACAAGTAAAGACACAAATAATGAGAAAGCTTTATTTCATTAAAAGGCCTTTCAAAGACACATTCAAGGAAGATACTCGACATCTTATAAGTTAACTTTATTTGACATTTAGATTAGATTTACAGAAAAAGCAATTACAAGTCCTTCCATCCCTGCCTGAACACCCAATTTTGAGGAAACGGATTGTTATATTTACTTACATAAAATCCATCTGGATGTACCCTCCAATGACAATGTTGGGTGCCAAATGGGCGTCCATTGTAACAAATTTTCCACACCGCCATTTTAAAAATATCAACAGTTGCGTTTTTCTTTTCTGCCAACCAAAAATCCCCTATAACATGTGCGCCAAAACCTATTGGAAATTTCAAATTAAACTCTTCATCCATACCAAGTGTGTGATTTCCATAATCTTCTGCTCCTTCTGCATAGAGATGGAACGAAATACCTTCTTCAATATAACTGGTCTTGATAAAGATCCTAACTTTAGCAAAATCATTTGGTCTTTCAGCAAAACCGCATGACAAGGCTGTGAGAATAAAAAGAGCACACATGATCAAATTCATGTTTGATTTGTATGAAGTGTTTTTCAGCATTTTATGCGTAGTCTTATGTCCCAGATATGTATAGATGTAGAAGACATATAAACTATATTCATGTAATAAAGTATACTTTTCTATTAATAAACTGTCATAAATGCTTGTAATAAAGACATATAAACTATATTCATGTAATAAAGTATACTTTCCTATATTCATGTCATAAATGCTTGTAATAAAGACATATAAACTACGAGACATGCAGAACCCGTGCTACGCACGGGCTAAGAATCCAATTGTTAATCGTGTATTTTTTCTGTATATTGGCGAGTGTATACTTAATTATTTTTTAGTATGTTGTATGAAATGTTTTTACTTTCTTGTATAAAAATTTAAAAGTGTTTGATGTTGTTTTGGTTTTATAGTGTTGTATGTTATATATGGGCTTTTGGTTATTAAGTTGTGATGGCTTTGTTTCTTTTGGCCTATTACTTATTTGCATGATAAAAAAATGGCTTTATTTCTTTTGGTCTATTACTTAGCTCTACAATACTTGTCCACATAAACTGTATAAAAATTGTTACAAACCTTTTTAGCTTCATCTCATTTTATTGTACAACTAATTTCATTGAAAATTAACATTGAAGTCTAGCTAATATTAATAAATTTTATCAATAATCTCAATTCTAAATAGCTAACTAAATGAATATTAATTAACACACTATTAATAATTTCTAAAACCTTTGTACTCCACTATTATGTCTTAAAATTAATTCTTTTAATTTACAAATGGGTTTGAGCAAAAATTATGTACTTTTTCTTTTATATTCATTATTCAAGTTGCATGCTTACATAAACTAATCATGCTAAAAAGTATCATTTAACCGTTTAAATGTTGTTTTACATACATGCTCGTGCACATATTCTTTAATCAATTCACACATGTGAGATACATCAATAGAAAACCCACATAAATTACTTGTATATGAAAATGTATTAACATAATACATATATCTATATATATTGCATTAGGTTAAATTATTAATTATTCTTGCAACCTTTTCAATTTCATCTCAATCAATAACCGACTTTTAATTCTATACTAATTACTAAATATCATGTGATAAATTCCGGCAAGCCTTGCACTTCTATCTCGATGTTGTATATACTTTACATTAAATGCACCGGTTTTATTTTTCGATAAACGTTTGAATTTTTGCTTATGTTTAAAACTCAACTTTTTGTATTTGATATTATAATTTACAGATGGATTTAAGTCAAAATTATGTATTTTTTCCTTTCTATTCATTACTCAATGTGATATTTTTAATATGTTGTATTTTGTTATTATGGCAAACTCATTTAATGGGCATAAAAATTGGTTTCTCACTAATAATTCTACATATAGAAAAAGAAAACACTTTGCGATGCACGGTTTCTCACTAATAGTTTCTCACTAATGATTCAATTGCACACGATAAATTCATTCTAATATTTCTCAAAGAGCATTCGAAAGCAACTACTTACATAAACTAATCACGCTAAAAAGTATCATTTAACCATTTAAATGTTGCTTTACATACATGCTCGTGCACATTTTCTTGAATCAATTCGCACATGTGAGCTACATCAATAGAAAACGCACATAAATTACTTGTATATGAAAATGCATTAACATAATACACACACACAGATATATATATATATATATATATATATATATATATATATATATATATATATATATATATATATATATATATATATATATATATATATATATATATATATATATATATATATATATATATACTAGCTTCATGACCCGGCCGATGGCCGGGCGAGTCTCATGTAATATCTTGATAGACATTTTAAATTTATATATCTAAATTGGTTTATATTACTCCCTCTGTCTCATATTAAATGTCCACTTTTGACTTTTCGAGTCTTTTTTCTTTAACTTTGACATTAAATATTTTTGTTTGTATTATATCACAACAATAATGCTTGTTAATTGATACTTTGCTAATTATGCACCGATGGCATTATTCTTTTCAAACATAACATACTACAACCCTCAAATTATTGTAAATTTGTACCTCGTATTCTCAACTATTATTTTATAAATATTGTTTTACTCTAAACGTTTGATAATCCTACCCACCTTCATGATTTTTAGCACCAATTGTTGGGAATTCTGTGTAGAAAGAATTCTGCTGCTGTTTCTGCTGAAAGGATCCTGCTGAAGAGTTGGTTTCTGCTGAAGCAGTGTATCTGCTGAAGACATAGTTCAGCTTTATTAGTTTCTGCGGATGTAGTATTTCCGTGTTTTATGTAATGTAGTTTGGATATGCATGAGTTTATTTAGGAAGTGATAATGCATATCTTTTAGAACTTTTAGAAGATACGTTTCTTGAGAAACGGTTTAGGGTTCCTTGAGTATAAAAAGGAACACACGGTTTATGTATTAAAAAACTTTTAGAAAACTCTTATTATAATTAAAAGATCCATAGAGGATCAAGAATTCTTAGTATCAAACTTGTGTTTTGTTTCCGCTTTATAAATACAAGTTGTAGGGATTGTCTATTAGTGTGTTATTGATTACAGTGACATTACTAACGATTCTAGAGTGCTCAAGTAGATCTATCAAGGTCTATAGTTCAACAAGTGGTATCAGAGCCTCGAGAGAGTCTCTGCCATACTAAGAAAAACAAATCTTACACCTTTTCAAACAAATCAACAACCATGCCTGGATCTGATGATGATACTGATACAACCCAAAACATTAACACCACTTCTCTTCAACAACTCAGCCTCTCTAACAGTAATGCTAAGTTTCCATACTTGAAGAATGCTGAAGAATATCACTTGTGGTCCATGAAAATGCAGAACTGGATCACAAACGTAGATTGGAATCTATGGGAGATTGTTAAGAAGGGGAATAGCTTAAAGAAGCATGTTACTGATGCTGATGGAGTTGTGACCATTGTAGCTCCCAAAACTGCTGAAGAGATTCTGGCTGTGCAGAGGGAAAGTAAAGTCAGAACTATTTTGCTCCAAGCAATACCAGATGACCATATGGGTGACTTCCATTTTATGGAGGATGCAAAGGATATTTGGATGGCTATAAAAGCAAGATTTGGTGGGAATGAGGAATCAAGAAGGTTGCAGAAGTCTTTGCTGAAGCAGAAATTCCAAGAATTTCAGATATCTGAAGAAGAGGGAATTCATAAAGGTTATGACAGGTTTCATCGGATCTTGAGTCAACTTAATCAGTTGAAGGCTAGACCTGACAATGAGGACTGCAATGCTAAGTTTCTGAGATCTTTGCCACCATCCTGGTTGCAAGTCAGTATTGCTCTCAAAACAAAGGGTGGCTTGGACTTAATCTCCTTTGATGATCTCTACAACAAGCTCAAATCACTTGAGCCTGATGTTAGAAGTCCTATTCGTCCATCTACTCATTCTGCATTTGTTGGTGCTTCTACAAAACCTGTGCATCAAGCTTCAAGTTCATATACATCTGGAGCATCTTCTCAAACTCATAATCAATCTACTCCTAAATCAAGATCAAGTAATGTGTTGGAGGATCTTATTCATTCATTTGTGGCTGAATATGAACCTCAGCAGTTTATTGCTTATGAGGACTTTGAACAGGTAGATCCATTGGAAATGGAGGAGATGCACTTGAAATGGGAGCTTGCAATGATCTCAATGAACATCAGAAGGTTTGAAGCCAAGTCTGGAAGAAAGTTTGGTTTTAATGGCAAAGAAGCAGCAAGGTTTGATAGAAAGAAGGTTAAATGCTATACTTGTGGTCAAGTGGGACATTTTTCAAGGGAATGCAAAGATAGAAAGGCTGGAGATGAAGTTAGATATGGTTCTTATCCATTGGAAGCAGGGAATACCAAGACTGTACCTTCAAAGGCCATGGTGACTCTGGATCACCAAATTGATTGGAGTGATCATGAACCTGCTGGAGAGGAAGCTGCTACTTCTTCACAAGTGAATCTACTGGCATTTACACCTTCAGAAGACAAGAAGGAGCAAGTCTCCTTGATGGGAATCTCTCAGGTACACAATTGTGTGTTTGGATGTAGTGTAAGATACAATGAACTTAAAAAGGAATTTGATGATTTGAAACCTAAGTACAATGAATGTTATATAGAGGTAGAGTCTTATAAATTGGCTTTAAAAACTCTAGAGAAACAAAAAGTATGGTTTCAAAAGAATCAAGTTAAATATGAAGAAAAAATAAGAGTTCTAGAAAGTGATTTAGAGGTTGCTAAGATAGAATTAAAACGTACTGAAAAAGAGAAGTCTGATTTAGATAAAGAAAAACAAGAGTTACAAGCTAAATTAGATAAAGAGATAACTGGTCGAATGAAATGGCAGGAAGGGGCATCTAATTTGAGTAAATTAATTGATGGTCGTTAATCTGTTAGGACAAGAAATGCATTAGGATATGAGAAATATATAGACCCTGAAGAATTAACCTATCCTGATATGTCTAGTGTTTTTGACCCTGAACCAGCCTTAGCTTATCAAACACCTGTTAAATATGTTAAGGAAGGGGGAATGAATGCTGTACCTGGACCTATAAGAGGAGAACACATGCCTATAGACTTGTCCAAACCTTCTGACTTTGATGGATCACATCACTTATATGGAAAAAAGTCAACTGACTTTCCAGACCCTACTGTGAAATCTAATGACTTTGTCTCTTGTTGTAACAGTGACAAGTCTTCTGATGAAGGGTCTACCTCATTTGCTAGCTGTGATTCAAGTGAGAAGTCAGACCTGCCCAAGACCATGCCAAAGACCACTCCCAAGACCACACCAAAGACATCACCCAAGACTCCCCACAAGCCTTCTGGAGTTGCTGCTAATAACAAGACAGTTTCTACTGAAGACTTGTTTTTCAATTCTTTGCATAATAATACTTTTGGCTTTGTTAAAAACAATTCTGTTTGTCATGGTGATTTGAATACTTTTTCATGTTATGGAAATTCTTTTGGTCTGAATAAATCTTCTAAAAAGAAGAAGTGTTTTGTGTGTGGAAGTAAATATCACTTGATTAAGGATTGTACATATCATGAGCAAAGAATGGGTGCAGGTGTTAGTCAAAGAAAATCTAGGCAATTGTGGAAGAATGTTCACGACATACCATCTTTTGTTCCACATCAGCAGAAACCTAATTCTGCTGAAACTCATTTTTCCTGGAGAAAAACCAGTAATAGACCATATGTCAGACCCACTAGTTCTTTCTTTTATAATGATTATTGGCCAAATCACTTTGACTCAATGAATAATGGTGGTGGGAAATGGAATACTGCTGTAAAGCCCTCAGCAGGTTGTTCTTGGACTAAGAAGGGACCTAATATGCATTACAGGCCCAAGAACAATGGTGGATCTAAAACATCTACATGGCCTGTTTCTAATGATCCACAAGGCAGACTCAAGTCAGCAATGACTTGAGTCTCCAATGTGTACTAATATTGTAAATTTTTGTTGTTGTTGTAGGCACATCCTTTGAAAAGTACTGAAGTTGGCATCTTTGATAGTGGTTGTTCTAGAAGTATGTCTGGGAACAAGGATAAGATGCATGATTTTGAGCCCATTGAAGGAGGTGGAACTGTAACCTTTGGTGGTGGAGATGGCAAAATAACAGGGAAAGGAACCATAAAGACTCCCTTGTTAGACTTTGAAAATGTTTACTATGTGGAGGAACTGGGGAATTTTAATCTTATCTCAGTATCACAAATTTGTGACTCTAAGCATAAGGTTTTCTTTTCTGAAGATGAGTGTCTTGTACTTTCCAAGGACTTCAAACTCCCAGAAGACACAACTGTATTGCTGAGAGTTCCTAGAACCTTCAACTTATACACATTCAATCTGAATGATGTTCAACCTGAAGGTGATCTAACATGTTTGGTTGCCAAAGCTTCCCTGGATGAATCTAATAAATGGCATAGAAGAATGGCACATGTGAATTACAAGACCATCAACAAGTTATCAAAACTTGGTCTTGTTCAGGGCCTTCCTTCTAAACTCTTCACCAATGAACACAACTGTATTGCTTGCAACAAGGGAAAGCAACACAGAGCCTCCTACAAAACAGTCCAAGCAGTGAGCTCCATTTCAGAACCTCTTCAGTTGCTGCACCTGGATCTCTTTGGTCCAACCCCCATTAGAAGTATTGATCACAAGTACTTCTGCCTGGTTATTACAGATGATTATAGCAGGTTTTGCTGGGTGTTCTTTCTCAAAACTAAGGATGAAACAACTCCAATTCTGAAAGAATTCATTATCTTAGTTGAGAACCAGCTGAATAAAAAGGTTAAGGGAATCAGGTGTGACAATGGTACAGAATTCAAAAATGTTGTATTTATAGAATTCTGTAAGTCTAAAGGGATTAGAAGGGACTATAGTACTCCAAGAACTCCACAACAAAATGGGGTTGCTGAAAGGAAGAATAGAACCCTCATTGAGGCAGCAAGATCAATGCTTGCAGACTCCAAACTACCCACCATGTTTTGGACTGAAGCAGTAGGTACTGCATGTCATGTCTTGAACAGGGTATCCATCACTAGACTTCATGTCAAGACACCTTATGAACTTCTCACTGGGAAAGTTCCACACATCAGTTACCTTAAGCCTTTTGGATGCAAAGTGACTATTCTGAATACTGCTGATATACTGGGTAAATTTGATGGGAAAGCTGATGAAGGTTATATAGTTGGGTACTCAGCTCATAGCAAGGCCTATAGGGTTTATAATCTGAATGCCAAAAGGATTGAAGAGACCCTTAATCTGAGATTTCTTGAAGATCAGCCTAATATTCAGGGTCAAGGCCACTCTTGGTATTTTGACCTAGACTATTTGACTGACTATTTGGGTTATACTAGGCATGCTTCTAATCCTGATGCAGGTACCAAAGATTCAAGTTCTAACCCTGCAGGTTTCATGGATGATGACTCAGAATGTGAGTCTGAGCCAGAAGAGAATACTTTTGTTGTACCATCTTTTCCACCTAACCATTTTGTAGGTAATCACTCTGCTGCTGAACAAGATGATGAGTCACAATATGCAGAAGATCTAGCAAGATTGCAGAAGCAGGAACATGCTGCTACAAAGGAAGCTCAGAAACTCAATGATAAGGTTACACAAGAGACTGAGGCTATCCTACATCAGTCAGCACAAGCAGTCAGTGGAAACAAGGATACTGCTGAAGGCACACCTCTTCCCACTGACAATGTCAAAGATGCTGATTCTGCTGAAGTTCTTTCTGCTGATCCTACTGAAGTCTCTACCGATTTTGATAAGCCCTTTACCAGATTTCCTAGTCCTTCTGACCTTGGAAATTATCAACCAATGCCTGGTTTGTTTAACTCAGCCTCTTATGACACTGAGTTTGAGCCTACACTCACCAACATTGATGCCACCATTGATGTTCCACCTACAGCTACCAAACGGATTCACAATGCTCATCCCCTATCCAAGATTATTGGTGATCCTAAAGACCCTGTTCGAACTAGAAGCACTGTCAAGAATACCAAATATGGAGAAGTTGCTTTTATCTCTTATGTCTACAATCAAAAGAGGAACAATCACACAGACTTCAAACATTGTTTGTTTGCATGCTTTCTTTCTCAAATTGAACCAACTAGTGTTCCTCAAGCACTGGCTGATTCAAGTTGGCTTGAGGCAATGCAAGAGGAGATGCTGCAATTTAAGAATCAGCAGGTTTGGATTTTAGTTCCTCTTCCTGATGGTAAATATGCCATTGGGACAAAATGGATTCTGAAGAATAAAAGAGATGCCAGGGGTATTGTGGTGAAGAACAAAGCAAGACTAGTGGCTCAAGGTTTTAGACAAGAGGAAGGCATTGACTATGATGAGGTCTTTGCACCAGTGGCCAGAGTTGAAGCCATACGGATATTTTTGGCCTATGCCTCTTATATGGGCTTTATGGTTTATCAGATGGATGTAAAAGGTGCTTTCTTGTATGGAGAGATTGAAGAGGAGGTTTATGTGACTCAACCCAAAGGATTTGAAGACCCTGATCATCCTGAGTATGTCTACAAAGTTGTCAAAGCTCTCTATGGACTGCATCAAGCTCCCAGAGCTTGGTATGCTAGACTCTCCACATTTCTGCTGCAAAATGGATACAGAAGAGGTACCATTGACAAGACCTTGTTTCTCAAGAAAGATTCTAGGGATATTATTCTTGTGCAGGTGTATGTGGATGATATTATCTTTGGTTCTACCAAAGAAGCCTGGTGTAGAGAGTTTGAGGATTTAATGAAGGGAGAATTTCAGATGAGTGCCATGGGAGAACTCACTTTCTTTCTGGGTTTGCAAGTTCAGCAGAAACCTGATGGTATTTTTATACATCAGGAGAAATATGTAAAAGATATGTTGTCCAAGTTTGCTATGGAAAATGTCAGGACTGCTACAACTCCATATGAGGCTCCTAAACCAAAGAACAATCTTAATCCTGATCTTCCTGTGAATGTTCATTTATACAGGTCTATGATTGGTTCTTTGATGTACTTGACTGCTTCACGACCTGATATTACATTTGCTGTGAGTGCATGTTCAAGACATCAAGTCACTCCACTTACCTCTCATATGAATGCTGTCAAGAAGATTTTTAAGTGTCTTAAAGGCCAACCACAATTAGGTCTTTGGTATCCCAAAGAGTCTCCATTTCAGCTAGCAGCTTATAGTGATAGTGACTATGCTGGGGCCAATTTGGATAGAAGATCCACAACTGGAGGTTGTCAATTTCTTGGTAGAAGACTGATTTCTTGGCAATGCAAGAAACAGACCATTGTTGCTACCTCTACTACTGAAGCAGAGTATGTTGCTGCTGCCAATTGTTGTGGTCAGGTTCTATGGATTCAGAATCAACTACTGGATTATGGGTATAACTTCATGAATACTACCATTTTCATTGACAATCAAAGTACCATTTGCATTGTTAAAAATCCAGTTTTTCATAATAGAACCAAACATATTGAAATCAGACATCATTTTATAAGAGATGCTTATGAGAAACATTTGGTTAAAGTGGTCAAAATTCACACAGATGAGAATGTGGCAGATTTATTAACCAAGGCATTTGATGGACCAAGGTTTCAATATTTGGTGGTCCATATTGGCATGTTAAACCCTTAACTGCAAAGTTTAAGGGGAGGCATAAGCCTCAGGGGAGGCATATGCCTCAGGGGAGGATGATGACTGTAAACTTTGGATTATTTGTATATGTTGTATACTTTCTGAGCTTTAACAAGTTTTTAACACTAACCCTCTAACAGTTGTGCAAGTTGTTTGGTGTATTTGCAGATGTTCTGAGAATGAAAGTTCCATGATTAAAAGTTCCATGATTAATGTCACCAAGAGCTAAAGTCAAAGGAATGTGGTCTATATGCTGAATCTGGTTTCTACTGATCAATTAAATCATGCTGAAGGTCTTACACATTGGATTAATTCAAATAAGATCTTTTCATTCATTCATAGAAACAAGTTACAGCTTACATTCTATGTTGCAATTGAGATACAATGACCATTCCTAAACTATTGGCTAATCCAGTACTACTAGCTTCTATCACTTATTACAAAATACTTGAGGCTATGACAAGTACAATGAAGAAGCTGAAGATGAAAATGGAAAAAGAAGAGAAGGAAGAATGAGAAGATGCTCATGAATCAAGGTCAAGAAAATACTCAAGAACCTTGATCCATGGTTACATTCCTCAGTCACCTACTTCTCCTTCTCCTTTCCCTTACGTATGATCTCAGACCTCTTGATCTGTCCAATATGTTCTTGATGTGGAAGACCAGGTCCTGGAGCAGAAAGATCCAACACCACATCTTGTGATGTTGGAAGAGATGGATCCCTAGTACTTGATCTTGGTAGGGATCTCTCAGGAGTGGAAGGAGGAAGAAAGGGTGGATCTTCAGGTTCTTCCTCTGAAGTGTCTTCATCAGAGGTATAGATGAAGGGAGAGACAAGCTCTCTTTCAGCAGGATTGGGTGCATTGCTTGTTTCACCTTTCAAGTGAGCATTCCATTGTCTTTCTTGTGCAGCACATCGATCCTCCAATGCTCTTGTAAAGTCAGAACCCTCAAGTCCCCGAGGATATGGTGGTATATCCTCTTCTGATGATGAAGAAGAGGAATTTAAATCTGAGGTTTCTGGGTGTGAAGACATGGGTTGAATGGTGAATTGGGTCTAATTGGAATTAGGGTTTTGAAAGATAATTAGGGAAAGTTGATGAATGAAATGTGAGATTTGGGGTGATTAAATAAGCTATTTTGAGGAGTTACGAAATTTAATGCGAGTTGGGTGGCACAGTTAAATCAAGATATTGACCGAAGATATTTTTACTTTTGGTTGATTCTGCTGATAGTTGGCTGTGCTTCAGCAGGTTTGACTTTCGTTACTGCTGAAGGGTTAATTTTAAAATTAGAAGTTTTGTCAGACTTGGTCAATAAGTTGTTCCGATAATTTTGACCACGATTGGGGAACTTCCAAATTTAACTCACTCTGCATATCTTTTCAAATAAAAAATTATTCGCTTATCACTTCACATAAACCCATTATTCTTTGGTGTAATTCATAACCATCTCACACACATTCAGTCAAATGGCTCAACTTGAATTGAAGGGTGATCATAACAAATACGCTATTCTAACAACAAAGAAGGGACATGAAGAATTCGATTTAATGGTGGAGTTTTTACAAAGGTCGAAGATTCATTATGCTTTGACTTATTGTCCTAATTTGGTGTGTGAATCTCTGGTGAAGCAATTTTGGGCATCTGCTACTAAGAGATCTGCTACAGAGATTGTAGCTGAAATTGATGGTGTAGAATATGTGGTGACAGAAGGGTTGATAAGGACAAAGCTTCAGTTGGATGATGAAAATGGTGTGTATCATTCCAACACTGCAGAGATTCTTGCTGGGTTAAGAGAAGCTGGATATCAAAGTACTGATACATCAAAGTGGCACAAGAATCAATTTTGTCCGAAGTGGAGGTATTTGGTGCATCTGCTGCTTCAATGTATGAGCAACAAGTGTGGTGGATGGAACCAGTTCTCTCTGCAATTGGGTTGTGGTATTGTTTGTCTATCTAAGGGTGAAACTTATAATTTTTCTAAGTTTATTTTTGACAATATGCTAGAAAACATAGATAAGGAACAACATAAGTTTTTAATGTACCCTAGATTCTTACAGATTATCTTAGACATAACCACTGAAGATGTGACCCATATACCCATTAAAAGTCTAGGTTCTAAGTTGTTTGCCTCAATGAAAACAAATTATATTGGGGCACATTACCCTTTGCTAAAAGAAATGTTGCCACAAGGCAATGCTAATGTAGTTGAGGGTGATGATGCTGGTCATGTGCCTGCTTCTGATGCTGCTGATGATGGTAATCCATCATCTTCTGGTGTTGCTGCTGATGGTATTCCTTCAGTGGTAATGGAGGAAGCGCCAGCTACAACTGCTGAACCTTTACCTGATTCTACTGACTTACCACCACCTACCCCTGTACACATGTCACCTAGCCCTACCATCTCACCAGTTCAGGATGCTCCAACTGAGCAATTTCATGAGTTTGAAGTTGATCTACAGACTTTTGAACCTGAACTTAATAGACTACCTTCACCTAGTTCTTTGGGAGAGCAAATTAATGTAGGTTCTCCTAATGTTGTACATGAGTCTGTTTCTCCTACAGGGTTCAATGAAGCTCCTCATACCACTGAGCAATCATGTGATAGAGCAGAGGACCCTATTACTCTCACATTTGTATATGAATCTCTTAACAGGTATATGAAAATGACTGAAGATCTCCAGAAAGAACTTGCTGAGACCAAGACTACTCTTGGTAATGAGATTCAAATTCTGAAAAGCAAAGTCAAAGATTTGGAGACACAGCTGGGTCAGCAGAATCAAAGCAAAAATGGATTGGATTCTACTAAAGTTGCAAAGGAGACAAGTTTGGATTCTCTTGAGATTCCAGCTGAAGTTGCTAGACAGTCTCATGTTCTTCCTCCTAAAGCTGCTGCAGCATCTCAATCTAAACCAATCATACTAGTTCAAAGAAGAAGTACAAGACAGTATTTGGCAAAACAAGCTGCTGAGGCTTCAAAAGTATCTGGTAATGATAATGATGTGCTGATGACTGAAGCTGTGGATATACTTCAGGAGAAACAATCATTCAGAAAGGTTACTGCTGATCAATCTGCTGACAAAGGAAATGCATCAGGGGAAACATTTTTTGTAGCTGGGAAAGAATACATGAATTCTCCTGTTCATCATTCATCTGAGAACATAGAGGTTTCTACTGATAAAGAGGTTCAAGATGTACATGATGAACCTATGGCAGATGTGGATATGTCTAATGATTATATTGCTGAAGCTAATGTTTCTCATGATGGTTTGGATGAGCTTGTAACTGATGAAGATAGAGCTGGTCAAGGTAAAGTATTGCAAGAATGGGAAAATTATATGAAGAGTGCAAATCTTGCTAAGGAAGTACAAGCTAAGTTTGATGCCGAATTAGATTCAGAGACTCAAAGATATGTGTCTACTTTACCCATTGCAAGACAAAGGGAATTGGATGCAGCAGTTCTAGAGTTTGATGAGTCAGACTGGCAGTCTATTGGAAAACAGATGCTTGCTAATACTACTGTAACTGCTGATCTTTTTGGAAAGAAAGTGGAGGAATAAGATTTTGAATCTGAGATTGTGAAAATGTTAAAGATGAGGAAGAAGGCAGCTGATGAATTAAAGGCTAAAGCAAAAAGGGAAAAACCCATGACTCAAGCACAACAAACAGAGTATATGAGAACATATGTAAAAAATCAGAGCAGCTCAGTATATAATTCTGCTTGGTCTAAGAAATATGTATGGGGACTTCCTTTTAACAACCTAGTTGAGATTTATAATAGAATCAAATCTAGGAATGCTAAAGCTGGAATGGATGCTTCAAAGAAAATTCCACTTCTAAATGATGATGAGGATTCTTCTAAGAATGTTCATATTGCTGCTGCACAAGTGTCTTTACCTGCTACTTCTACTGGTGTTGATGTTTCTATGGATAAAGGTAAAGCCAAAGTAACAACATCAGATGCTCCAACTAGGAAGAGAACTAGGAGACAATTGGAGCTGGAAAGATTAGGTGAGGAGACTGCTAGAAAGTTGACTGAAGATCAAGAAGCTGAACAAAGGGCTGCACTTGATAGATTTCATGATCTGAAGACAAGAGAAGTTGAAATTCAAGCTGCTAGGAACAAACAAATCAGGAAAGCTATGGATGAACAATATGCATCTGCTGCACTTGAATCTTCTGAAGATTCTGCTGATGACCAAATGGATACTCCATCAGTGGATACTGAAGCCGCAGAAGGTGATTCTGCTGATGCAGCAGTTCATGATGCTATTTATGTTCCTGGTAGAAGAGGAAAGAGAATGGCTAGAGTAGGATCATTACATAGTCTAATTAATGTAAATGATTCAGATGCTACGTTTATAAGGGAAGGATCATCTGATGATTGGCCAGAAGGAACTAGAGTGGTTCTAGTGAGTTGGGAGTTAAGTCAAGATGGTCAAATTGTGACACCCCCAAAATTTACAACGCAGCGGAATACCAATTTGGGTGTCACTTCATAGTTCATAAAACAAGTTACATAAAACGACCTCAAAAGAGACGTTTAATAAAATGTCACATTCGATTTGATAAATCAGAGAACAAAGGTCCCAACAATTTCTTTTTAAAACTTAAGTTACAAGAATTTAAAACATGACACATATGTGTATTTTAAAGATAAAAAGTTATCGAATGTGTAGAAAATAAGTCTTCCAATATTTGATATCCACGCGACTCTGATTGCTCCCAATGCTCAGCTAGCAATTAATACCTGAGAAAATACATGCTAAAAAGTCAACATAAAGTTGAGTGAATTCATAGAGTTTAATAAGTAATAAGTTGAATACAAGCATTATTTATCGGGCGACAAGTATTGCAATTACATGTCGGTTTATTTGATTATAGTATTGAGTTCATGTAACCGAACCTTGACGATTTTTAATAATGCCCCGGAAAGGTAAATTTTGCCATTTACCACAATTCTAACTATTATGTGTCCGTATCCCGAACAAGGCCCGCCAAGCCTAATATGCATATCCATAATACTAGCGTTTACTACTCGAGTAATTAACGGTTCATGAGGGGACTTAATTGGCAAAAAGCATTCAATATCTATAATCATATGATCGGGTCCAGCATACCAAAAACTACTTGTATTCAGTTTGTAAAAACTAGCATGTATCCCCCTCGCGAGGTTTATAAAACGTTTAAGTAAGTAAAGGCGAGGCTATGAACTCACCGAAGCAAAGTGATGAAGAAAAGAAGTAATATGGATCTCCGGACGAGTGGGAAGCATCTAAGCACAACCGAGAAGTAGTGCCAATCTAGAAATCAACGTAGAAGGAACATACGCCAAAATTCAACCGTTACCTATATTATAATGACACGCGATCACGATCGATACTTAAGTAAAAATAGAAAACTTATAATGACCATAACGAATATATATATATTTAGAATATGCATGACATTTTATAACTAGGAATCCATAAGACTTACCACTTATTGTTTCTATTTGATTACAAATTTTCTGAAATTATAACGTTTTTTTAGCTAGTCGGTCGACACACCAAAATGTACGCTATATGGTCAAACTAGTTGCTTTCCCTCTAGGATAACACACTTATATATGTATATTAGCTACAGTAGCTAACCCATAAACCATAGGTAATCCCAACCTTTTATGAAAGACGCACCAATGTAACTTGTTCTAAAACAGGGTCTGCTGGACTTTGCAAAAGTTTAGCTACAGCAGATCCACTAAAAAAAATTATAAAAATCTGAAAAAAATACAGAAGGTCACACATATCTTGGGAAAGTTCCAGTTTAAATTTCAGCCAAAAATATTAAGTTTTGACCCGTCTGCACAACACATCTCTACAACTGAAATTCTGGGCGCTAAACTCAGTTTTGATACTTGATCTCATAAACCCCAATTGAACCACTTCTACCCATTTACAATCAAAACGGCCTTATGTTCTGGAAAATATACTCAAAATACTATATTTTAGAATCCGGAAAATCCAGAAAACCTATTTTTATGACCAAGATATCCATCTCGCAAAATGGGTCAAAATTCTGCCCAAAACCAAAGTGTGCAGAATTTTGCCGAATGGTTTTTCAAACTTCAAAATGGCGTATCTTTTTCGTTATAAGGAGTTAGAAGCCCCGATTTTTACCACACAACCATTATAACAACGTCTATCGTATCAAATACCAAAAACTCAGTTTACGACACACAAATTTAGCCGACACAAACACCAATTTTCTGCCCTATTTCTATAGGTTTCTTTCAACCTCTTCAACACCATTCAAGCCTCAAAAACCATAAACTAACCTATTCTCCACTACCAAACCCTAATTGATCATCCTCAATCATCCACAATTCAACAATCATCATTCTAACAATTTACCCATGGATTCCTAATCATAGATTTCAACATGCATGCATATATCTAAACAAGATAAAAATAAAAAGAGCGAACAAGAGCTTACAAGAGCAAATAAATAACAAGATGATCAAAACATAAACCCTTGTGGGTTTGATGAATCTGCCGAGCACAAAGACCCAAAGAGAACCAAAAACCTTGATTTCTTCAAAAACCCAAAAAGAAAAGATGGTGGAAGTGGTGATAACGTGATGATATTGATTCGAAATAGGTGTTAGGGTGGGAGTTAGAGCGCGTGGTTGGTACCAAAAGATAGATCTCGAAAAGATGGTGAAGATGGTGGTGTTGTTTTTAGTGTGAGGGTGGCGGTGGCGGCGCCATGGTGGAATAAAGGTGGCGGTGGTTGTGTTTCAAAGGAAGAGAGAGAGAGATAAAGTTGGTGATGGGTGTGGTGTGTGGTGTTGCTTCACAGGGACGATTTCATGTAATTAACTCTTATAATAAAAAAAAAATTCTTTTATTAATAATAATAATAATATAAAGTGTGTAAGGTTGGTTAAGTAGCCCGGTGTAAATACACGGACCAAACCCGAAACCTTAAATAACCAAACAACTTTCTCAAACCGAACCCGTTCCAAAAATAATCAAAACCTCGCGATACGTTCCAAAATAATAAATATATCCGAACCAATATTAGATAATTAAAATTGTTAGGTTATCCTATTTTGTTTTCTTTTTAAGTGTATACATGGTATCACGGGTATGCTTGGTCCGTAAAATTATAAAAGAAACCTGAAAATTTGCATTTATAGAAAACGTTTTTATAAAATAATAAATAACTTATTTTAATAAACATATTAAAATAATTTATGATAGTTAATATAAAATTAATTATTATCATGTCAGTACGCGCTGTGTGTAGTTTTTCACTTATTGCGAGATAATTTATGGTTTTCAAATCAAATGAGTTCAAAAGAAAAGTTTTAAAAAAATGAAATATGAGTAATAACGATTATAATTTATTATAAAATAAGTCCGGAAAGAAAAGAAAAAAAATATATATAATGATAATAATAAAAAAAAAAAATTACAGGTGCGTGTCACGACGTACGCGGTTAAACTCTATCGGTAAATCTAATTTACTTAAAATAAGATAATTAGTAATTGTAAATAGTAAAATAATGACATGAAATTTTTGAAATGTCACAGCACGTACCCCTTAAGAAAGCGACGTCCCGGCGCTAAATTTGTCTTAATCATTTTTTTTTTTTTTTTTTATTTATTTTTTTTTTTATTTTTTTTGGTCGTTTTAAAGATTTTTGGGATGGAAGTATGTATAAAAACCATATTGAAACTTGGGTTTATGGTTGTGATTGTAGAATGTCTATTTTCAAAATTTTTAGGAATCATTAGTTGTAATGGAGTTTAAATCAGTCATATCCTCAAGACGTGATTAAAATACGATGTAAAAAAAATTTAATTTGAAATATAGGGCATGGTGTCATTATAAATATTGGTTATGATTTTTACAAAAGAGGGTGATTAGAACCGACTCTTTAACTTAAGAAGGTCATTTTAGTAATTTAAACACTTGTGAAGTATTTGTAAAATTTTCATAAAGACGCATAAAAATTTTATAGAAGCCCATGGAGGTTCTTAATGCATTTGGTGCTCGGGATTTTGACAAGATAACAAGATAGCAACGAAGATAGAATAAGTGATAGAAATCACCTAATGTGTAAGCGATGGTATGAGGGAACGAATTAAATGTCGTGAGGGTCCTTAAAGGAAAGGATTGAATAAAAGTGTTTGCGATAAGACAATAGGAGACAAGGAATTTATCAAGTCGTCAATTTGTGAAAGCGGATAATAGTACATTATTATTAGCTTATCAAGCTCGCGGTGGTCGATACAAAATCGGAAAATCCACATAACAAATTACGAGTCGAGAGGAGTTCATAGCCCAAAGAATGGTTCGTACACACGCTATGGTGGATACACATAAGCCCACTCATTCATAACTCGTCATTTACATAAAGAGGCGTCCCAATCCATGTAAGTGAAGATTTTTGAATTTATGGTTCGGCGGTTTATAATTTCCTTATTCAAATGAAGAAGCGTCCCAATTTATTTCAATAAGACAATTATAAATCATCCTACTTAAGTATGTCCGTCACAAAACAAAAAAATACACAACAAGATTAAGTGCTATAATAAATAAAAGGATGTCTACTTAACGACATGATTCACCGAAATCATAAGAAGAAGTAACGAGAATAATATTATGACATTAGTCAATCGCATTCGCAAAGGTAAGTGCCAAAGGATGGCACGATCCAAGATGACAAGTTAAGGTTGTACTCCCATCAATTGGAAGATTTCAAAAGAATGGATAACGAAAACAACATACTGATTCAAGTGCATGAGAAGAATATTCACACTCAGAGTTGAACAATAAAATAACTAGTGCAATTGACAAAGTACACCGAATGTCAATATCATCAAAAGGAAATAAAGTAAAGTAGCGAAAATGTTTCAGAGATTACCGCATCAATTATAAAAGGTTAAAGTAAACGAACTCATTAATACATATAATAGTATTACACACATGTGTAACGATTTGAGAAGAGAGTAACACATATATGTACGGGTATCCTTATACAATACTAGTATCGACGTTCGAGGAAGGAAATAAGAAAACACGAAGTACACGATAAATCAGAGTGGTCAGAGTATATATAACAGGCCGATATAAAGCAAATAATATGACGTCATAAGATAGACGTGAAAGAGTAAATCATGACTAAGGGATATATTCATTAGTCATATAATAGAAGTATGGAAGTAAAATAGAGCATATAAGTTACCTGGGAGCAAGCGTGCGCGGATATCGAACAATGGTGAAAGACTTAAAAAAAATTTGAAAAACAGTTATAGTTTAGGTTTTGAAAACGACATATTTCTCTATAACTAATGCTCTGGTACCATTCTGTGACACCCCCAAAATTTACAACGCAGCGGAATACCAATTTGGGTGTCACTTCATAGTTCATAAAACAAGTTACATAAAACGACCTCAAAAGAGACGTTTAATAAAATGTCACATTCGATTTGATAAATCAGAGAACAAAGGTCCCAACAATTTCTTTTTAAAACTTAAGTTACAAGAATTTAAAACATGACACATATGTGTATTTTAAAGATAAAAAGTTATCGAATGTGTAGAAAATAAGTCTTCCAATATTTGATATCCACGCGACTCTGATTGCTCCCAATGCTCAGCTAGCAATTAATACCTGAGAAAATACATGCTAAAAAGTCAACATAAAGTTGAGTGAATTCATAGAGTTTAATAAGTAATAAGTTGAATACAAGCATTATTTATCGGGCGACAAGTATTGCAATTACATGTCGGTTTATTTGATTATAGTATTGAGTTCATGTAACCGAACCTTGACGATTTTTAATAATGCCCCGGAAAGGTAAATTTTGCCATTTACCACAATTCTAACTATTATGTGTCCGTATCCCGAACAAGGCCCGCCAAGCCTAATATGCATATCCATAATACTAGCGTTTACTACTCGAGTAATTAACGGTTCATGAGGGGACTTAATTGGCAAAAAGCATTCAATATCTATAATCATATGATCGGGTCCAGCATACCAAAAACTACTTGTATTCAGTTTGTAAAAACTAGCATGTATCCCCCTCGCGAGGTTTATAAAACGTTTAAGTAAGTAAAGGCGAGGCTATGAACTCACCGAAGCAAAGTGATGAAGAAAAGAAGTAATATGGATCTCCGGACGAGTGGGAAGCATCTAAGCACAACCGAGAAGTAGTGCCAATCTAGAAATCAACGTAGAAGGAACATACGCCAAAATTCAACCGTTACCTATATTATAATGACACGCGATCACGATCGATACTTAAGTAAAAATAGAAAACTTATAATGACCATAACGAATATATATATATTTAGAATATGCATGACATTTTATAACTAGGAATCCATAAGACTTACCACTTATTGTTTCTATTTGATTACAAATTTTCTGAAATTATAACGTTTTTTTAGCTAGTCGGTCGACACACCAAAATGTACGCTATATGGTCAAACTAGTTGCTTTCCCTCTAGGATAACACACTTATATATGTATATTAGCTACAGTAGCTAACCCATAAACCATAGGTAATCCCAACCTTTTATGAAAGACGCACCAATGTAACTTGTTCTAAAACAGGGTCTGCTGGACTTTGCAAAAGTTTAGCTACAGCAGATCCACTAAAAAAAATTATAAAAATCTGAAAAAAATACAGAAGGTCACACATATCTTGGGAAAGTTCCAGTTTAAATTTCAGCCAAAAATATTAAGTTTTGACCCGTCTGCACAACACATCTCTACAACTGAAATTCTGGGCGCTAAACTCAGTTTTGATACTTGATCTCATAAACCCCAATTGAACCACTTCTACCCATTTACAATCAAAACGGCCTTATGTTCTGGAAAATATACTCAAAATACTATATTTTAGAATCCGGAAAATCCAGAAAACCTATTTTTATGACCAAGATATCCATCTCGCAAAATGGGTCAAAATTCTGCCCAAAACCAAAGTGTGCAGAATTTTGCCGAATGGTTTTTCAAACTTCAAAATGGCGTATCTTTTTCGTTATAAGGAGTTAGAAGCCCCGATTTTTACCACACAACCATTATAACAACGTCTATCGTATCAAATACCAAAAACTCAGTTTACGACACACAAATTTAGCCGACACAAACACCAATTTTCTGCCCTATTTCTATAGGTTTCTTTCAACCTCTTCAACACCATTCAAGCCTCAAAAACCATAAACTAACCTATTCTCCACTACCAAACCCTAATTGATCATCCTCAATCATCCACAATTCAACAATCATCATTCTAACAATTTACCCATGGATTCCTAATCATAGATTTCAACATGCATGCATATATCTAAACAAGATAAAAATAAAAAGAGCGAACAAGAGCTTACAAGAGCAAATAAATAACAAGATGATCAAAACATAAACCCTTGTGGGTTTGATGAATCTGCCGAGCACAAAGACCCAAAGAGAACCAAAAACCTTGATTTCTTCAAAAACCCAAAAAGAAAAGATGGTGGAAGTGGTGATAACGTGATGATATTGATTCGAAATAGGTGTTAGGGTGGGAGTTAGAGCGCGTGGTTGGTACCAAAAGATAGATCTCGAAAAGATGGTGAAGATGGTGGTGTTGTTTTTAGTGTGAGGGTGGCGGGTGGCGGCGCCATGGTGGAATAAAGGTGGCGGTGGTTGTGTTTCAAAGGAAGAGAGAGAGAGATAAAGTTGGTGATGGGTGTGGTGTGTGGTGTTGCTTCACAGGGACGATTTCATGTAATTAACTCTTATAATAAAAAAAAAATTCTTTTATTAATAATAATAATAATATAAAGTGTGTAAGGTTGGTTAAGTAGCCCGGTGTAAATACACGGACCAAACCCGAAACCTTAAATAACCAAACAACTTTCTCAAACCGAACCCGTTCCAAAAATAATCAAAACCTCGCGATACGTTCCAAAATAATAAATATATCCAAACCAATATTAGATAATTAAAATTGTTAGGTTATCCTATTTTGTTTTCTTTTTAAGTGTATACATGGTATCACGGGTATGCTTGGTCCGTAAAATTATAAAAGAAACCTGAAAATTTGCATTTATAGAAAACGTTTTTATAAAATAATAAATAACTTATTTTAATAAACATATTAAAATAATTTATGATAGTTAATATAAAATTAATTATTATCATGTCAGTACGCGCTGTGTGTAGTTTTTCACTTATTGCGAGATAATTTATGGTTTTCAAATCAAATGAGTTCAAAAGAAAAGTTTTAAAAAAATGAAATATGAGTAATAACGATTATAATTTATTATAAAATAAGTCCGGAAAGAAAAGAAAAAAAATATATATAATGATAATAATAAAAAAAAAAATTACAGGTGCGTGTCACGACGTACGCGGTTAAACTCTATCGGTAAATCTAATTTACTTAAAATAAGATAATTAGTAATTGTAAATAGTAAAATAATGACATGAAATTTTTGAAATGTCACACAAATCAATATCATTCATAGATTGGATAAGTCATCCATATCTTTTGTTTTCCTTCAGCAGATTCTTCATCTTGTAAGTTATCAGGATTTGGTCACTCTACATGAGTTGGTTACTAAGTATTATGCCACTCATACTCCTGAAGGTTATGGATTGTATTTGTTGGGTGATCTTCAGGTATTGTTTGATTCTTCTACTCCTACTGGTGCAAGTTATGATATATGGAAGAATAATCAGAAATGGAAAGTTCAGAGTTGGAAGTTCTATCCTATGTCTTATGTACATTTGCTGGAAACTACCACTGGTCTGAGGATTATCATGGATATTATTCATAAATATCCTCTGAAGGTATCTTTGATGGAGAAAATGTTGCAACAGAAGTTGGAAATTCCTCCTGATCCAGCTGGTAATACAAGATTGTTTGCTGAATCTTTGGTGAAGGTTTTCAAACAAAGGATTAAGACTTCCAGAGCAGCAGTTGAGTAGGGACATTATGTTGTATATTTTTTATTTAGTATTAAAAAAAAAAAAAAAAAAAAAAAACATACATATTGTTATATAGTATTTGTTTGCAGGTTTGGTTATCAACTTACCTGATGTTGACTATTCCATCATAAAGTTGGCTAGTCCAAAGGGTACAGCTTTGGTAAAGACACATCAAATCTGTTGATAGCTGTAATGGTTTGCTCAAAACCATAGGGTTGTCAACTCACCAATGCTTTGTTGCTGAGTAGTTGAAATGGTTGTCAATTGACCATGGATTTTTCCTTTCTGGATTCTGAATAATTGGCTAGCCCACATGTATATGGCTTGTGGTAAAGGCAGTGGAAAACCATATTTGGTAATCAGTTAACCAAGATGATTTTCATCAAGATAATTGACTAGTCCTGAGCAAACGGCTACAGGTAAAGACATCTCAAATCCGTTTATAGCTGATGATTTGCTAAAAATCATGTGGTTATCAGTGTACCTTTGAACACTTGGCTACTCCAGTAGTGATGGCTATTGGTAAAGAGACATCAAATCCATTATTTTCAATGATTCACCTCTCACAGGAGTTAACACACCTGGAAGTGATGAGAATAGTATGAAACTACTTTGTTTTGATGTACATTAAGTCATTTGTTGCTGCAAAGAATGGAGCTTTTATGTATATGTTGATCATAGAGATTCTGCTGATGATACTTCTTTGCTGGTGCTCTGTTACAATCCTCTTGGTATGTTACTTTAAAGATCTATCAAGAATCTTGAACTTAACTAGGTCAAATTCAAGATTAGGGGAGGATTGTTGGGAATTCTGTGTAGAAAGAATTCTGCTGCTGTTTCTGCTGAAAGGATCCTGCTGAAGAGTTGGTTTCTGCTGAAGCAGTGTATCTGCTGAAGACATAGTTCAGCTTTATTAGTTTCTGCGGATGTAGTATTTCCGTGTTTTATGTAATGTAGTTTGGATATGCATGAGTTTATTTAGGAAGTGATAATGCATATCTTTTAGAACTTTTAGAAGATACGTTTCTTGAGAAACGGTTTAGGGTTCCTTGAGTATAAAAAGGAACACACGGTTTATGTATTAAAAAACTTTTAGAAAACTCTTATTATAATTAAAAGATCCATAGAGGATCAAGAATTCTTAGTATCAAACTTGTGTTTTGTTTCCGCTTTATAAATACAAGTTGCAGGGATTGTCTATTAGTGTGTTATTGATTACAGTGACATTACTAACGATTCTAGAGTGCTCAAGTAGATCTATCAAGGTCTATAGTTCAACACCAATATTTTATGCGATATCACTTATGTTGATGAGCCTGCTTTGTGAACACAAATTTGCGATGACTGCTCCCACCTAGAGTAGTCGCATTATACTATATTTCAATGCAATTCTTTAGTTGCACCCACTTATTGACCGTCTTTAAACTCTCTTCTTGCTCTTCCATGCTTCAGTTTCTCCTCTAAATGTAATTGTCTGCCACTTTATTATCATAAAATCAGTTTCAAAAAATTAACTTAGGGACCACAATATTCAAGCGAATGAATAAACAAAAGATCTTACAATTTCCTTTTATAAAATGCTGTAATTTAAGCAACCACATTTGCAGAAATCGAATGGCAATAAATATATATTTTACCAAAATCGAATGGAAATTTAAGCCTCACCTCATGTGATATCTTGTTTAAAATTTCTAATTTATGTACTTAATTGGTTGATATCAGAAATGAAATGTAGTTTTATTTTCATAGGATTTATATTACTATTTGTAATCATATTATCTTGTAATAATATAATAATAAGTGCCCAATTGACTATTCATATATATTGATTAAATTTGAATGAAAATCAGATTACCTTTATTGTGAAAGTATAAATTATATAATTGGACTTTTAATTAAAGGAACATGAAACTTATTTTATTTAAACTAAAGCTCCACAAAAATGGAGTCTTTACATAATGTTAAGTACTCAAATCATGTAAACAGACTAATTAAATTGCTTCCATTATAATGAATAAATGTATCCTTCCATACAAATAATCATTTGCATCATCTTCTTCTTTAGATTAGTCATCTGTAAAGCTTATAGTTTCTTCTATGTTCATGCGAGCTTTCTTCTCAATCCAGCACCAAATTAGAGATCAAACCACTTTCCGTTCCTTTGTTAAGGGCAAACACATGGGCATCGTCTCTAATGGAAAATGTTGGGTAAACCCTTTATGTTATGCAAGTCTTTCCTCCTCCAAATCTCTCAACAATCGAACAATATACTTGCAAACATCTCAAAACCAACAACGTTAGATTTCATGATCAATGCAGAGAAAGAAATTGTGAACATGTATTAATAAATTCCACCATATAAAGTCCACCATATATTACTTAGTGTAAACACTAAAATGTGTTTCCCAAACTATTAAAATGTTTAGCTACTTGAACAACTTGTGAACATGTATTAATAAAGTCCACCACATATTAATTATTTAGTCAATCTTTATAGCATTATTTACTCAATTTTTATAGCAATTAGTTTATGATCCAAACATACTTACAGCTTCATCAGCTTGTCCTTCAAATGTTATCTTTTGACCATGCTGCATTCCCTTTTCACATGAACTTCAAGTACTTTCTTCTCATGTGTAACCTTCTTTCCCTTGCACGGTTGGCACCAATCTTTCTCATTAATTGATTCACCTGATAAATAAAACATAACTTGGCATCTAGGACACCTTGATGAAGCACCACTTTTCGAACCTTTCCTCCTCCAAATCTCTCAACAATCGAGCAATATACCTGCAAACATCTCAAAACCAACTACGTTAGATTTCATGATCAATCCAGAGAAAGAAAAAAAATGAAAGAACTCAAGAACTAAGTTTACTTACAAAGGTTCTAAGTGAAATGTCATCTTGCTTAGGGTCTATGTCGACAAATGCTCCATATATGGTCTTATCGAGCCCATTCCTGTTAAAGACATGTGAATGGAATGTTGTGGGCACTTTAGATGTGTCCAAATGGGCAAAAAATGGTCAACTATAGTTTTCTTATAAGCTCTTGGGTTTGTGTGGGTGAACTAACAAAGTGGTCTAAAATCCAAATGAGCTAAAACTAACTAATATTGGGCCCATATGACCTTTTCTAGAAAATGGATCGTTTTGACTCGTTATCATACTCGTGCATATTGTCACTTCTATTAGTCACACTTTGAATTTATTTATGACTTTATGAGATAATTGATTTAAAGATAACTAACCTGCTTTGATCATATATGAAAAAAGGTTGCAGTCTGTTCAGTACGTTGCTGCATTTGCCTTTGGTTGATGCATCCAGTTCTTCAGCCTCTTCCAAGTTGGTTAGTTTAACGAAATCTTCATGCCCGCCCTTCAAATAAAAATACAACATTTTTATTAAAAAGAAGTCAAGGTAATATTTATAATCATGAAGGCTAATTACCTGTGATGCATTTATGCTTTCAATTTCCAATATTGATCCAGCTTCATGTTTCTAATCTCCATAATTGACCTCATTTTTGTGCAACATTTCAATTTCGACAATAAGACACTGTATGAGGTGCTTTTGGTTTTGATAAAGACAAAGACTCCTTGGAAACTACTACATATCATAAGCAAATTCCTAACCAACTTCCGTTATTATCTTGGTTTTGATCAAGGAATAGACTCCTTGGAAACTACTGCATATCATAAGCAAATTCCTAACCAACTTCCGTTATTATCAACTTCTCGTATTCTAGAAAACCGACCACCACCTCCCTGTTCCAAATCACGGTCCTGTAAGTTGATTTCTCAATCCTGTAAGTTGATTTCTCAATCCTGCTTATAGGTGGCTACTGCATATCATAATCTTTGTATAATCTTAGTATATCTTGCACAAAAAAAAATTAAAGTATAATATTAGATGGATGAAATAAATTTATCTAAAACATGCATTAGTGCTTTATTTATAACGATTTGTATAAACTATTCATACTTCAAGTATTAAACTCACTATAATATAGTATTTATGGTTATACTTTGTTCATTTCATCATATCAGTTGTGGATACGTATAATATACAACTTAACCTAGTAATAAACCTCCTTACATTTTTCAAGTTCCTCTACAGCCTTTCTTGCACCTTCTTCAAGCTGTAACTGGTGAATCCTAGCCCTCTTTTTTGTATGCAAGTAATTCATAACTGAAGTGGCAATACCGGTCATGAGCGAATTCCGCATAGAACAACTCTGCAATAAAGGTAAACTATGATAAGTTGCAAACAAATATTTTTAAAAGTTATGAAATCCAATATATATATTGATGAATTTTTTTCATTGAATCCTTATCAATACATGTTTACAACATAAAGATGGTCTCGATTTATGAAGTTTTAAGCTGCAACAGGCACCTTGAGCATTGATGATCCGTATAGTGTCTCCTCCAACCTGATGAGTTTCATTTTTGGATCCGTAAGCTACTTGAGTCCGGTCATCAAGATTCACGATAAACTTATCTAACACAGACTATGTCCCGTCACTATTGTAACCTCCAGCATTCTCGATCAATATGCCAATGCCAATGCATACATACCCCCATAGCGTAGTATATGATCTTGATCATGTGTAATTTGCTCAATCAGAGTGTCTACCTTTTCTTCCGTTCAATAAACCCCCTGCACAACATAGTTAACATTGTTAAAAGTTGAAAAATATCAAAATGATTGAAGGTGGCAAAATGTTGGTGGTTGACCAGGTTCGGTAACGGGTCAAAACATATAGATTTGCATTGGTTGGGTTAACCCAAACACTTTTTAGTCCAAATTTTTATAACTTATTAATGTACAAAAAATGGTTAAAAAGAAACATATTTTTCAAATATTAGTAATTCTATTAGCATGATGATTTAGAGGTTCTACAAAATAACCTGATTCGACCCATACATAGTTACATGAGTGGATTTTGGGATATCTGATAATGATTTGACATATTAAAAAAAGCAATTTGAAATCGTAAATTCACCTTATGATCTTTGTGATGTCGTGTCTCGTGAGCATACACTACATCTCTGTTGCCTTTCTCACTCGGAGTCCTGGCCATTAATAGACCCATACTAATACCAGCCGCTTCACCCGCAACAACACTGTCTGTATAGCCGCAATATTTAACTCATGATAAATACCTTCGTTAGCAGTCCCTAAGCAAGCACCATGTTGAACCCTGCAACAAAATAGGAAGTATAAATACACGGGTCAAAAAAGTAAAGTTAGCATTTTAGAAATGCTAAGACAAGCACCTCGTCATTAGTATTGTGCATATGCGTATATTGTTGCACTGTGGCTTCATGAGTTTTACGCATATGCTAACTTTATACCCATCGGGCTGCGTACATATAAGCGTTTGGCATGCGATTTTCCTAATATAGGAGAAGTTTTTACATGACATGGTATATTATAGAATAAACATATACCCTGGTTCTTTTTTTACATCAGGGGAGCATGCATTTCTCTTAGACCATATAGTATATTATGGCATATTTAGGACTATCGATGAAAAAAATGGTTCATAAGATATCATAATTCATAATATCTTGTCTATGCCTATAAATGGGACATATGTGACTAATTATGACATATTTATATGCCTATAAATATAATAGGTCCAAGACAATAAGGGTGAGTAATTTTTCCATCTTTATATTCCTATAAATATCATGATTCAGAAAACATTATTCAGAAACTTGGCATTTAGCTTCGAAAATAACTACTTCTAATTATTTATCATGTCTAGACAACCAAATAAACAATTCATGCGTTAAGAATTTCAGCTTGAACCAAACTTTAGGTAACAATAATCAAATGTTAAATTCAACATAGAATTTTAAATATACTAAAAAGGCTTGAGGACTCAACTAATACAGTACTCAGCAATTTTAGACTTGAGAAAGAGTTCCCAAACCGACTATCTAGAACGTGATCAAAGTGTCCCCATAAAGTGTTGCATTGCTTCCACTAAATAGGCTCATTGTCTAATACGGATAAGGTAGGGAAGTACTTCAATCATTTAAAAGTTTAATCGGTCAAAAAAATCAACTTGTAATAAAAAAACATTTAAATAAAAGTGAAAGTAGAAAAAAACATACCTTTGCTTCTGGAAATGGATTGGTGAATATACTTAATATCTATATACAATCTGGAATTGATGTTCTTAGACCCTCTGGTTGAGGCACACATGATATTTGTGGACACATGTGACATGTGTTCGTCTTCTCCCTCAGTTAGCAGGAAGTTACATTGATGGCCAACTGAAACAGAAATGGAACAAATTTAGGCTTCGTATCACAAGGGAAATGATACACCAAACTTGGTAATAATCATTGCAAGAAGGAATGTCTCAGATTGCATAGTTAATTTCTGAATTCAACATGTGCTGATGTGGTTGTTTACGTATGCAAAATGTTAAAAAGATGTGAATAACTACTTAATATTCGCTTGCTCATAATAGGTTATTCCTTCTCATGTCAAAGCCAACGATACTGAAGAGATCATACCCGATTACGCAACAAAAATGTGGCTATTGTTCCTCTAAAAGTGTAACCTTAACTTATGCTAATAGAGTATACTACTTTGTAAGAAATGGGAACCAGTTAAAGATCACTGCATATAAATTCTTGATTAGAGTTTATGCAAAATTACCATCGTATACAATCCCTCAGATAACAGATAGTAGTATAGTACCCCATTTCATGCACCCACTACTTCACAAGACACTTATGATGTGGACGAAATAATCGTAAAATATTATTTATTGTGTAAGATACCACAAATGATGCAACTCAATCAAGTCTTCTTAACAAATACTCAACCTGAACTTCCTTAGTCAACGGCCTGATCCGGTCCCCATAAAGATCAGCAACAAACCTTGGGGTGATCTTATACACCGGCTCCAGTGTTTTGAAAGACCCCACACTGACCACTTGCTCGTAAGTCTTTGCTTTTGCTTCAACCCATCTTTGTATCGCCTCCTGCACAACATGAAAAATCCAAAATTCCATTAGTTTTTCCTTATTCTGTACGCAAAGAGGAAATCAAATTTTATAATAACAATAAAATAAATTCAAATATATCTAGTTGACAAACATACTTTTATGTGTTCACTTTTTGTTTATTTGAACACCTGAAACATGCTTTGAAACAATGATTATGCACATACGTAATTGTTGCCAACAGAAGCTACAAATCAGATCACGTAACACGCATAGAGCTTACTACAAATGCCTAAAATCTCATATTACTTGTAAAAGATACTTACTGGATGTGGTCAAATTTAAATAATAAATAAGATCCAATTAAGTTATGTTGTCTATATGTAGTAACGTATAGTAGAATGACGGGCAACACAAGTAATGAAGGGGGTGTTTGGCATTACTTTTGAAAAGTAATTATCATATTATCGTGTTTCCAAGCCACGTATTATCAGTTATATTGTCTGGGTGTAAGTAACATATGTCAAAGGGGCATAAAACATAATGCAACAATATAGTAATTAGTAAATAATACTAGAGCCATGAATGCCGTATGAAACAGAACTCGAAAGATGTACATAATGACTCAAAATCGACCCATCCAGTAACAATGCTATTGACACCATTCCTTCTATTTTCGCACCTTCTACTTCTTCTTCCTCTGCTTCACATACGCCTTCTTCACCATCTTCTTGTTTTTCTACGTATTACAACAATATATATTTAATATTTTTACCTAATACATTATTTACTCACAGTTATAATCTGATAAAGCACAAAAACGCAAACATTTTCATTCTAGCATTTTATCAAACACTTGATGTGCATATTGTTGTCACCTATATAATAACTTCATTTAAATCCAATTTAAACACAAATAATAGTAACAAAAATCAATTTAAACGCTCGTAAAAAATTAAGTGTTTACCTTGAACAAATCACAACTTTGTCTATTTAATCAAGTTGATGATCTTCCTAATTCGAAACACCTTCTTTCAAATTCTTTGTATCGGCGCCTGGGCATGTATCGTTTGAATTAGGGTGTATATCATATCGCGAATATCATGAGGCTGTGATTAGTGGTGTGAATGGTGAAAATTGTGTGCTAAAGATGGAATTGATTGATCAACGTTTCAATTTACTGATTTGATGTAGCATTGAATGATCGGAGGCGTGATTATAGGCGTGTATTGAAACTGTGTGTGTGTGTGTGTGTTTTGAATTGGGGGTGAAGAGAAGTGTTCCAGGCATGTGTGAGGCGTGTGTTTTGCTGAGTTGGATTAAACGTGGCATTAAGATTGATTTCTTTTTGGCCATGTGGCATTAGTGACTTGGCAGGTATTGCTAATATATATAGGGGGAGATATATATATATATATATATATATATATATATATATATATATATATATATATATATATATATATATATATATATATATATATATATATATAGGGTAAGGTTCAAGAAAAAAGTCCACTTTGGTAGAAAAGTGAGAAAAAAAAGTTATAGGGTTTAGTTTGAAACATCTCAAACTTCATGGGTATGTTTTGAAACATACCCCCACCCCACCCCACCCCCCGAAAAAAAAAAATTTCCCGCCAAAAAAAATTTTTTTTGAGGCAAAAAAAAATTTTTTTTGGGCCAAAAATTTTCCCGCAAAAAATTTATAACCCTGATGCACCTTTTTTTTAGTGCATCTCAGTTATAAAAATTAGTGCATCATAGTTATAAAAAATTGGGTTATATATATATATATATATATATATATATATATATATATATATATATATATATATATATATATATATATACACACACACACACTTATCTATAACAATCACCTAAATATGTAAGAAACAAATAAAATAGTTGGTATCCCAATCTTTGGTTCCATTTATCTGTGCATGCATGATCTTGTGTGATTTTCATGGTACCTGCGTATGATAACTAAATATAAAAAAAAAAAGACCAAGTTAATTACAAAGATCTAAAAGATGTGTGAATCATTTCAAAAATATTGCAAAAGAGAATTTACATACCGCTACCAACAATCAAAGATCTAAAAGATGTGTGAATCATCTTCAAATGTACATACTAAATGTGATTTTGACCGGTTTATATAGGCATGAATTAGGTTAAACCATTAATTATTCTTGTAACCTTTCGCAACCCTTGCACTTCATATAACCGACTTTTAATTCTATACTAAATGCCATGTGATCAATTCAGGCAACCCTTGCACTTCATCTCATTTCATGATTGTATAGTTATTATGAGGCTGCATTGAATTCTGAGCTAGCTATCTTGTACTCTATGCAACTACTAAACGACTCCAACTTGTTTCTAACTCTAAAAACTCTATCATCATAACTCAACATTAAATTTAGGGACTGAATCTTATAGTATTATAGATATTCATGTAATAAGCTATATTCATGTAATAAACTATACTTTTCTATATTCATGTAATAAACTATATTCATGTAGAAGATATATAAACTATATTCATGTAATAAACCATATCCATGTAATAAAGTATAATATTCTATATTTAGACCTAAAACTAACCAATGATGGCAACAAAATCCGTACCCGATGGAGACCCGATCCCCAAACCCGATTTGTTTGGAGAATCCCCGGGTTGACCGGGGATAGGGAATCCCCTAAAATATTAAACCGGGGATGGGGCAGGGATGGGGATAACATAAATCCCCAAACCCGGCCCCGACCCCAATCTTTCTAGTGTATAATTATTTAAAATTTATACGTTTTATCCATACTCGATTAACTTGTATATGTACATGTACATATGTTTATGAGTATCAACATGTATGTTTATATGCATATGTGATATTTATAGGATCAAACGCATTTAGATTTAGAATTAGAAGTAACAATTACATATTACTTAACTATTTTGTCCGAATACACTGATATGATACATTTTATTTTTATATTATCTTTGATGTTACAATGTTTACAATGCTTTAAAGTTGAATTGAAATTCTAATTAATATAACTATGTGCGATGTACGTTTGTTGAGGTACTTTATGAATCAAAATTCTTTATATTTTCGACAAGTTAGTAGAATTTTTATGTTATTTCATAAGGGTATAGAATCCCCGAATCCCCGTGGGGATCCCCGATCCCAATTGGGGATGGGGATGTAAAGCAATTCCCCAACGGGGTTGGGGATGGGGATAGGGATGGAGAGTGTAAAACGGTGATGGGGATGGTAAGTACAATCCCCGACATTCTCCGCCCCGTTGCCATCCCTACTAATAACATCTTTGGCCTCCCAAGCATTTCTCATTAATAAAAATGCAAAATGCAATCCGAAACACCTCCTTAATAGTGGATAGAGCTGGCAAATTGGGTACCTGTTAGGACTTGTTAAGGGAAAAAATGTGTAGGATCTAAACATAGTGTTGATTCATGTAGTTTTAGGTGGTCTTGGGTTATGGAAGATTAGATTAGCCATGGTATGAGTTTAGAGAGAGAGAGAGATAGAGAGTTGGGAACTCTAGAGAGAGAAAGTGAAAGAAAAAGAAATTGAATGATTAGAAGTTCCAACCCTCTCCACATGTGGAGAGGGGTATTTATAGTTTTCTACAAAACGCCCACATCCGGGCTGTGGATCAGACATACAGTGGGTAAAGACCCGTCCTTCTTCCACGGTGTTACTTAAACTAAACTAATATCTAACTAACTAATAAACAAACTACGAGCTATCTTAATGCTATTACAATAATCAGGTGACCGAGACTTTTACAGAAATATTTGTATTCCTAACAATCTCCCCCTAAGCGAGGTCACCTTTGAAATTAAGCTCTTTGGTCTTTGAGCATTCTTTCGTCTCTGTAGCTCGTAGGATCTGATTCTTCACTTTTCTTCACACTTTGTACTTCAAGCAAGCTAACTTGTGATTCGAATTCCTTTGTGATATGTGATCTTTGAGCTTCTTTGAGATCATCAGCCAAAGTAAATCTCCAAGCTCATCCATAGTTGTATTGCCTTCATGTGAAGTAGTGACAAAGGACCATCATGCTCACACCCTTCTGTATCTGGAGACGTTGCATTGGAGTTTGTGAATCAGGAGACTTTTTCATCAGAGTTGCGGAAACGTTGTTGGAAGTCTCTCAACATTTTGTTGTAGCAAGTCTCTCATCTTCATTAATAGTGTGGAGGATGTCTGAGCATGAGGTATGGATTGATCCGATTCAACTAGAAACTGGTGCCATCAACGCCATCTTTATATGTGTCCCTGAAATAAAACAGTTAGCAATAAAGATAGAGAACGAAGATGGCTTTGTCATTCATTCTGCGAGGACAGACTACCCTCCGGTTTTGTGAAAACCAACCTGTGATCAGGCATAGACTCTTTTAAAGAAGACTCTCCTTGACAGGAATTTCCAGCTTGTAATAATGAATTTTCCAAAGAATCCACTTTGGAATCTTCATACTTAGCATGTTCTCATACCGGAACGTCTCAAAGCAGACAGCACGATAGAGTGAATCGGTGAATGAATATTCACGGATTGATGAGAAATAGATTTATAGAAATCACTCGTGTGTCCTATGATAAACATTTTTGAGACACAACGAGAGTTTTATACTTTGAATCACATTTCCATAAAAAAATACTTTTGTTTGAAAGATATTACACAATCAACGTGCTCGAAAATTAGGTTGTGAGCACATTGAAAGGTTTTAGCAAAAGTATCCGTCAATCCATATCCTGGAACAAGTTTGATTCAACTTTGAATCGCACCATTGTTGCTTTCCAGTTGTCACTTGATCATTGATCCAAGATGGATCTCACATGTCACCTACCAAGAGCTTGAGTGATGTTCGCTCTAGAAGGATTTCCATCGTCATTGTGAATATTTTCATATCACTCGGATGTTCTGGCAATACCACAAGGATAATGCGTATGACTCTAAATATTTTATCTTATTCTCCACATTATGTGAAACAATAAGCATATTTGGAATGTGTCCTATCGAGATTTATGGATGATCTCATGGCTCTAGACTCAATAGTGCGTTTTGATCCGCTCCTGCAGACTGGGGAGGCGTCTCCTATTTTAGGTATCAACATAGCTCGCAATGAACGGTCGATACATCGCACAGGGTTCCCAGTGAGAATGAAACAAGATCTTTTAAGAGAACTTGAGTGGTTGGAAGTTTAGTGCAATGCGTCACTGGGTCCATGACGTCTTGTCTTCAATACTAGTGTTACTTTAGTAACCACTAGTAGATTATGAATTGAACCCGGTTTCTGCCCTAAGGTTGAATATTTGGAGGGCTATTTCTTTTCACCCTTTATCATTTCATTTCTTTTTCATTCTTCAACCCCTTCAGTGCTTACTGAGACTTCACCACTAGAACCTTGTTGGGTTTGTTCCAGTCCTAGCTCTATCTCAGTCCGCACTCTTCCCTTTCTCACTTTACTCCTTTTTTCAATCATTCCTAAGGACTTCTAATCTATCTATGGATTGTCTCTGGGAAGATCCTTCCGGTTCTGGTGGATCATGGGAACTTATACCTAACCTTAACCGTCCTTATAACTCCGTGCATTAAAGTAAATGGTCGGTCTTAGGTATTACTTCCACAAACGCCTTTCGCTCCCCCTCAATATGTGCTTCGATATTCGAAAGTGTTTACCACATATGTGGGAGCCTATTATTGAGTCGAAAAGATCACATTTGATTATCAGATTTCTTATTTAAATCACATTCTCTCCCCCGATCAAAAATTTCAAACCTTTCGAGATTTTTGATCTCAATTGATTTAAATAATTTAGCAAGCGTTTTGGGAGAGAACTGCGGTGAATTTTAATATTTTCTGATTAAAAAGGAACTTTTTCTTGCTCCCCCTCAAACTGTGGGGGAGGTTGTTATGTGTCAGATTTGAAGAGTTTGCAAAAGATTCGAAGTTTTAACAAAAACTCTTTGAAAATTAACTCATTCTGACACATAACCATCACAAATCGTATTGTTGTTTTTGTACAAAGTGGGGAGTTTTGATGATACATAAAATTTTTGAAAATCATTCTCCCCCTCAATCAATGAGTGAAAATTTTTATCAAAGATTTAGATTCAATTTGATTTTCAATCAAGATTTCATGGTACCACCAAGTTTTGCACAAACACTTTCCGGAAAAATCATAGAAGGGAAAGTATTTGGCGATAAAAAGAAGACTTCTCTTCTTTATCAAGAAATAATGCACTGAAATGTACATTAGATCGAGGAAACATGGATATAAAGTAATCCATGCCCAGATGAACTTCACCCGGTAAAAGGAACAACCGTCTTTTTGGCGACGTGTTTTCCCCATTTTGAAAAACGGGTTGCTATATGAAGTAATAGCAAACCATGATTTTGAAGTCCGGGTTGTAGCCTGAAATGACTACAAGCCATAATTTTAAGTTCGGGTTGTAGCCTGAATTGACTACAAGCCATAGTTTTGAAGAATGTTTTGAGAGACGACATGTTTTAGAAAAAAAACTTTATTTGAAACTGAAAAACTCTTGCTCAAGCATATGTATGATTCCGTGTCATTGAATGACATTTCTAGAAACGTACATAATATTGATTACACAAGAGACATGTCGTGAGAAGAATATTTTTGTATTTTATATGATTTCTCAGATTTTTATGGTTTTTATAGGTTTTATATTTTTCTATTTTCTTTTTGGTTTTTAAAATATGTACAAAGGATATTAACCAAAATCATTACTCCTCAGCTTCCAGACTTTTCTCCGCTTCCATCATTTGACATGCTGAAGAGTAACGTGAGCACATTTGACCAGGGATTAATTCAGGCATTACACTCTCCCCTAATTAGTGCTCTCCCCAATCCTGACAACCTTTCTGATGAACACCCACAATAGAAGGAAGACTTTGGACGAACACTCATAATATGAAGAGGTCTTTTGATAACCAAATACATGCCGTCTTTAGTCTTCTAATCACATAGCGGAGAATGTAGAGAAGACAGTAGACACGACCTACTTCAAGATTGCCCAATATGGAGGAACAGAATACCAACCATCTTCATCTCACCAAATGCCTTCCAGTAACCTTACATATAACCCATCAACCCGCAGCGCACACATGAGACGATAACACCCAACCGAGAATAAAGAATAGACTGGCGACTCGACCTTCTTCAGTCTTTAGTATAACACCAAAGTAACAAGTTGAACCACTGATCATCTATAGAATGTATCCATCCTTGGATATTAAGCCCTGATCACGTAAACCTGTTGTGCGTCCTTGATGTACACATTCTCTCTCCCCTGATGGTTACGATTAATCATACCATGACGTAACAGTGAAACGTTAATACCAAGGTGACAAGTTGAACCACTGATCATCTCTGCGGCTTTTCAACACCGGAATACACGATTAAGCCCGATCACGTGAACCTTTTGTGCGTCCTTGGTGTACACATTTCTCTCCCCCATGATGGTTACGATTAATCGGAATCATCATCATTATGTGTACATGTAGCCTGATGACGTATACATGAAGCATTGACTAGAAACCCTTTGTTACTGATTGAATCAGCCCGTGAGATGATGTCGATTAGCATTCCATGACCATGTTCTTCAACACCTTGATAGAGAGGAAGAAGTAGTGTTGGAGAACCATGCATACCATGACCATGTTCTTCAACACCTTAATAGAGAGAAAGATGTAGTGTTGGAGAACCATGGTTTGCACGACTCCTGAACTAATGTATTCAGGAGTCGTATGACCATTTCTCAATCATCATCCAACATGTAGATTAATATTCACCCTTTCCCCCCCTCCTCAAAAATTGCATATGCCAGCCAACTGCAATTTTTGATGATTGAACTAGTGAATATGAATACCATCAATGGTAGGAAGCTCCACTTGACGGTTCTCGAGGACTGACATCTTGTTAATTCACCCTTTCCCCCCTCCTCAAAAATTGCATATGCCTGTCGAATGCAAGTTTTGGTTGAATAAGTGAATAATAGAATACTCCAATATGCGCCGATCCACTTGAAAACAGAATAAGCACGGAAAGAGCATGAACTTGTTGATAAGAATGGCCATAAATAAGAGGATTCCTCTTCTTTTGAAGATAAAGTGCACTCAAGCATACACTTTTCTTTTCTTAGATGAATGGGGCCTGAAGTGTTGTCAGCAGACGCCATAATGTTGAAGTACGAGGCCTGCACTGAAGTGTACAGACGTCATCTCTCTCTTTTCTTCTACTCTCTCGCTAACTCGTTACCAACCCCATTATCATTCTGTCGGATATATGTCGTGACTACTGATGGAGAGAAACCCAATATGATGAACTTGAGACCGAAGTAATATGACCCGAATTTGTGACTTAAACTTGTACAAATGCGAGACAAAGAGCGGTGTAGAGACTTCGTGCAACATCGAATCCCTAAGTAGTCTATACTCTTCAACCAACCAACCATCAAGTATAAGATGTACATCACCTCTTGGATATCCACAACTTCGTGTGACACTGAGCACTACAACGTGACTCCTTAAAGTGATAGTTATTTTGCAATAGAGAGAAAGAAAAAATAACTAGATATCCAAGTCCTTGTCGTTGTATTGAAAGCTTGAACAAGGATCTCGAAGAATCTTCATCCAACCTCCCCGATATCTTCAGATACTAAGTACACGCACCCATGAAATTTCACTTCAGCCTCAAATAAATAATACTGAACTAACCCCGTAGTCACATCTTGTCAATTCAATGCCTCAATCCAGCCATTTGTGATGTTATGGCTGAACTTTGATAATGGTTTTAACCCGACCATGGTCAAGAGCTCACAGCCCATCATCACGGGATTTTACAAATCTATAGTTTAAACCGAGAAATAAGTTCTTTCACAGGATTTTACAAAACCAATAAGAAACCGTGAGACAGTAACAGGTTGAATGTGGCATGACTGATTTGATTATGGCAAACATCAGTTTAGGTTAAGAATGTCATGTGAGAATTACAGATCACATCTCAATTTTAAAGTCTTTGTCCAACTAACCAACCTCGAACACAAACAATTGTGACCACATGATGAAGGAACCCGATATACCAATCTTGAAAATGAAGTAGAATTACTCAATTTGTTACCTAAGCTTTCATTGTTGTTGGAAGAACGGTGTAGAGAATTTGTGCACCATGCAAATCTCTAAGTACTCAATACTATCTTGACAAAGTATGAGACAATCATCATCTCTTGCGATTATCCACAACGTCATCTACGTGTGACACTGAGTACAATAATGTAACTCCTTTAAGTGATAGTTAACCAGGTCTTCAACCATCCACCCCGACTTCTGGAAACTAGATAACCCAAGTCTTCAACTTACATCATATGTGCAAGCAAGTTATCATTGAAATCCTGCATCCAACCATCCCCGATTTCAAGATAAAATAGGTAGACTCTTTCGTGAAATTCAACTTCACCCTCAAGCAAGGAATACCAAATTAGCTTCGTGATCATTAGCTTCGTGATCATTTTGTGCGGTTGAGCAGTCAAAGTGAGAAGAAACATGCGCAAATTCTTAGGAGTGCCCATGACTCATAGTCAGACCAATCAAACATAGCTGTCTGACCCAGCTGCTTGAATGTCATCCGAAACAGTCGACATCTCAATATCTTCAAACGGGATTTTACAACTTATGTGACTTAAACCGAGAAATGATTCTTTCTAGGGATTTTACTAAAGTCAACAAAATAAGCCGGAAGATATATTCAGCAAGTTAAACTTAGAGAGAGATACCGGATGAGTCACAATTCGCACTAAGTGACAAGTCGTGACAAGTCAAGTTTCAATATATCAAATTGAGATTAGTCAAGTCGTAAGGATTAACTCACAACGTCAGATAACAATTTGATTAATCGAAACGACTTAAGTTATAACAATTCACTAATTGCAAAATGATTAACCAATCACACGAATCTCATCACTTTGTAACTTGCCAATAAGTTAGAGATAGTCGCTAAAGAGTGAGCAAACCTCTAGAGACTGATCCACTGAATCCTGAATTGCTGAAACCGGAACTGCAAAGATTCACACTACTGGAGACGGAATCGCTAGGAAACTTGCGCAAATTCTCCCCCTCAAAAAGGACATGCAATGACCTTTTTGCCAAAAACTGAAAGTCTGTGATAGTTGTGAATTTGACATGCGCAAAACAGATACATGGAAGGAGATACATAAACCTACTGCAGAGAATATGGTGATAAAGACATGCTTGTAGTAACACCTTGCTGGACTCCTCATCAATGATTTAGCAGATTAATGATTTATTGAAGTTCGGAATATGCTAGACCACTGGATGAAATGTGCTTAACTATAGAGTGAGTAAAGGGTTAAAGCACGTCTCTAAACAAATCACCTCCTGTCTTTAAGTCTGACCATCTCTTGAGAAGTTATTGTACTACAATCCCATTAGAAGCTTGAGAAACAACGATCTCTTGATGAAGCATGATAGAGGACAAGTTAGTGACTTATACTTGCACTAACATCGTGATTTAGAACCTATATTGAGCATAACAACGTAACTCATTTAAATATAGGTAGTGATATATACCCAACCTTCCATCCTTAATTGTATATATCCACTTCTTGAACATCCAAGTCTAATCACCTTAAATACACTCGAGCAAGGGTCACCAAACATCGTGCGTCCATCCACCCCGAGATGTTTGAGACACTAAGTATACCAACCCGTGAATTAACACACCAACCATGTCACCGTAATTTCCCAATTCCTGCTGTTCTCGAAGCACAAACTTATCCCGAAGAAAATAGTCAGATCCCATAAGTTTTAATATGTCAAAAACCAAATCCAGCCTATCGAATCTTTCGCGGGATTTTCTAAAAACATCAAGAGTAACCGCGAAATTAACAAGAACATCTAAGGGTGAGTTGCAATACTAATCTTCAAAACTTAAGTCAACGAAGTCAAGTATCAACTTGATCAAATTGCAGCAAGTCAAGTCGCAGTTTAAAAAATCGCAACAAGTCAAATTGCAGACAACCAAATTGAAATACGTCAAATCGCAAGTGTTAACTCGCAACGTCAAATCGCAATTGGTCAAATTGCAATCAGTCAAGTTGTAACATATCAAAAAGCAATTTGACGAACCACAATGAATCAAATCGCAAGTTGTCAACTGTAACTCAAGTCGCAAAAATTAAATTGCAGGCTCACACAAATCATAGGCATCCACAATGCTGACAAACTTAAAAACTCTGTAATCACGTCGACATATATATATCCCCCAAATACTAGCTGTGACGTGTGTATCCCCGTGAAATTTGCATGACCAAAATACCACTCCATATCACCATGCAACTATGACTTGGAGAGACAATAATTTGTATTCGAGTGAGTAGCCAAGTTATTTTAGTGTTCCACACAAAAATAAAACAACATTTGTAACTTTGTGGATGAAACAACACATAATGAAACTTAACATATGACCCATTATGTTTACACAATCCACGCAGCCCAAAAACACATGCAATTACAAACTGCACAGCCCACCACCAAAACCTTAAGCCCAAATCCACGAAAATAATAATCAGCCCAAGAACAGACTTCCTCTAACCTTAATGTTAACGGTATAAAGCACACTAAGCACTCACATTATACCCTAATCACTCTTACACAAAAAAGAACGCAACCCCCAAACTGTAACAAGATCCAGACGTAAAAAATAATACGTGGTCTAACAAGAAAGACAAAGGTGTTCCACTTCACGATCCGATAGGGTCTCAGGTAGGTTGTATTAGTTGTAATTTAAATCTACCAACGACTTGAAGAAGTGATCTAACAAGTTTGTTAAGGTTACTTCTTTTAAACCCAGTCGGATATAACAATGAAGCCTTGCTTTCACACGGATCAATGATGTTTTCAGTGTTCACACACGAAAGTCATAAGAGTTTGATACGAAAGTGTGAATCAAAACTGAGATGATGATTTGTTTATCTTATGTTTTCGAGTCTTGTTAGATTCAGTCGAATGGAAAAAAAATGAGATCGATAGAAGTAGTCTTTGATTATTCGAATATTGAGAGAAGAGAAGTATATGCTTCTAACAAGATCGATGATGCTAAATCTCTTGTGTTTGAGTACTTAGTTCTCCTCATGAGAAAGCTGAGATCATTGGTTTGTTTTAGTAAATAATGGACAGAGATGATGGAATGATTTTGAGCTAATTCTTGTTCGTTGTTATTGTTGTCAAGGTTGTAACATGATTGGGTATTGTTTAATTCATGTTAACAAATAACTAGTTACCCAGTAGTGACTAATCGCAATCAAGAGACCACTCCCAATAATTAAGCGCAACTAATGAAACATGAACTAATTGCAGCAAGAAAGTTAAGCGCAACCAAGATTTAACCGCAACCATGAGCTACTCGCAAGTCTTAGACCGCAACCAGGAGATAGCCGCAAGTATTGATGGTAACCGCTAGTATTAGAGGTAACCGCAGGTTTTTTGATGTAGCCGCAGGTTACAAAAATCCAAATCAGTCACAATCTTGTATTGTTGTCTTATTACACTTATGGACAAAAAAAAAGGCTCAAGGACATTTCTATTCTGAATACTTAACCGCAACCAGGAAACAAAAAAAATGAGCAATGTATGCAACGAATTAAAAAAAATAAGCCCAATATCAAAACTTGCAAAGAATAACCAAGCTCAATGAGCCCGCGAGAATCACTAAAACTCACAAACACCACGAGATACAACTAAACCAATCAAGATATACAATTCGACTCCAAAAAAATATAGAACCACAAAACCAAGTGCAAATTTGAGAACACCAAGTCCTAAGATGAAACCTTGGCTCTTGATACCAATTGTAGGATGTAAACATAGTGTTGATTCATGTAGTTTCAGGTGGTCTTGGGTTATGGAAGATTAGATTAGCCATGGTATGAGTTTAGAGAGAGAGAGAGATAGAGAGTTGGGAACTCTAGAGAGAGAAAGTGAAAGAAAAAGAAATTGAATGATTAGAAGTTCCAACCCTCTCCACATGTGGAGAGGGGTATTTATAGTTTTCTACAAAACGCCCACATCCGGGCTGTGGATCAGGCATACAGTGGGTAAAGACTCGTCCTTCTTCCACGGTGTTACTTAAACTAAACTAATATCTAACTAACTAATAAACAAACTATGAGCTATCTTAATGCTATTACAATAATCAGGTGACCGAGACTTTTACAGGAATATTTGTATTCCTAACAAAATGTACTATGCATTTTTTTTAAATAATTGTTTTTAGTATTCTAGGGTTCAATATTTAACTTTTTTGATACATAAAATGTATATCTGTCATACTCAAACCACCAAAACCAAGTGTTAAATGACTCGTTTTCATGTTTGAAACTTATGTTATTCGCGCGCTCAAAACCTGTTAAGACCTGTTAATACACGATTTGCCAGCTCTAATAGTGGAGGACAACTTGAGTAAAATTGCAAGTTGATGTGGGATCACAAGACCTTCGTAAAAGGTTTTACTTCTCAAGGGATCTTGAGAAGCTTGCATTCCTCCAGGCAGTGTATCTGATTGTTGTAGTGTAGTATAGGTATGTTCGGGGGATTGATCATTCTCTAGGGGAATAGTGTCGTTAGGATTGAAGTGTAGGTCAACTAAGTCTAAAGGTGAGGGATGATTCTTTATGTATTTTTATATTCTATAAAAGTAGTAAAATCTCGGGTATTGGAAGAGTGGGCGGAATTATGTTGATATAAATAATGCCTAAAAACTTCATTAATACTTTTCGATATTTCTACGTTTTGATAATCACAAAATGTAAAATCATTAAACTAGAGATTATGACGTAAACAAGTATTTAGTTATAAATATTCACTTTAACATCGTAATCACTTAAAGGTATAAATAAACAAAATGCCTAATGCATTTTATGATCAAATGAACATTTTCTTAATCACTAGATTTTTTTATAAAATGTCACAAACATTTTATATCTTTTAGAAAATCATTTTTAGTATTAAATAAATATGTTTAATCCACTATAAATATATGAATTCAATTTTTCAACCAAAAATGGCAAAAATGTTCCAGAAAAACCTTCCCCACAAAAAGACAAAGCTGAGCAACGGATATAATGGGCGGCCCACTTAAATATATGGGGCGGTCCCCTTAAACTTTAAGGGGGCGGTCTCTATTTAAGGGGACCGGCCACGCTCCTCTTACCCTCAGCTTTGCTTATAAATACTGGTTCATTCCTGGACTTTTTCCTCACTTTTTACACTCAAACTTTATGTTAGTAATCCTCCTACATATCCATCCAAATCCTTTGATCATATAATCTTAAGCTTTGTTTCCAAGTGATCCAATCTTTAACCATTAAAGTGCAAGAGAAGAATACTTCCATCCATCAAGACTAGAAGTATTGCAACCTAGTGTGTCCTCACCATCTAAGTTGTTTATGTGTTATAACTTGTAAATCATTCATTTATATCAAGGTGTGTATATTAGTTAGATAGTGGTGAATATAAGTAAGTAGATTAGATTGGTGAGATAGTTGGTAGAGTTGTGACGAAGAAGTTATTGTGTAAAGAACTAGAGTCTAAGGTGTGAAGAAATAGAGGCGTATAGAAGCCGGGGTTAGTAGTGAGGAAGTAGAGGTGTATAGAAGTAGTGATTAGTAGTGAAGAAGCAACTTAGTGTAGTGAAGTAGTTATGGTGAAAAGTAGTTGGGTTATTTAGTAGTTGTGGTGTGAAGTAGTAGAATTGTAAAGTAGTGAAGAAGAAGTAGTAAAGTACTGTGAAGAAGTCGTGAGCTAGTGAAGAAGTAGAAGTCGTTAAGTGTTGATAAGACGTCGTGAAGCTTTGTGAAGAAGTCGTGAAGAAATTGTGAGATTGGTTCTAGCTACGATTAGAACTCGACATCTAGCTTTGTGTCATTAAATTGGTGTAAGCGAAAGTGAGATTGGTTCTAGCTACGATTAGAACCCGACATTTAGCTTTGTGTCGTTAAATTGGTGTAAGCAAAATTGTGTAAGGTTTTCTCCGCCACAAGGGAGTTTGTTGACCTACTAAAGAAAACTTTCGAGCTTGGTGCTCGGGGAGTGGAGTAGGGCGAAGAGGTGCTTCATAGCCGAACCACTATAAATCCTCCGTGTCTCGGTTTGATCTCTCCATCTCTTACTCTTTATTTATTATTTCACTTTCATTATCATTACTTAGATGTAATTGGTTATAATGTGCAAGACTTGAATTCACATAATATTAAATCAAACGTGTTAAAAGAAAACAAAGTTTTTATAACAAATCGAAAAAGACGTAAAACTATTCAACAACCCTTCTAGTTTTCCATAATTGGTATCAGAAGCCACGTCAAACAAGATTTTTAAATTATATTGTATTTTAAAACTTGAAACGATCTATGGAATGAGAAAAATATTTAGAGTGGCAATCTATGCAACAACCACCGTTACTTGAAAATGATCATTTTCTTGAATGGAAAAACGAATTTGAGAATTATGTGAAATCAATAGATCTAGATCTTTGGCATGCCATTTCAATTGGTGATTTTCAACCAACAAAAATTGATTTTGAAAATCAAAATAATTATTTCAAAACAAAGTATGATAAAAATAATGAGGCTAAATTAATTATTCATAAAGCCTTACCAAAAGTTGAATATGAAAGAGTATTCTTTTGTCAAACGGCTAATGATATTTGGAAAAGTCTTTTAAACTTTCATCAAGAACAATGTCAAGCCAAAGATGAAGAATTTGATCTTGCACATGAATTAGTCATCCTAGAAAAATTAATAGATAGACATTTAGTTAAAATAAATACAGATGCTACGAGTTCAAGTGTTTCCAATGAAGGTATTAACAATGAAGAGTATATGTTCCAAGCCCGAAGAAAAGTCATTAACGAATCATGGAGTGACACGGACGAAGATGAAGACCACAATATGGTATATGAAGAATGTCAAATAGATAAAACTACAAATACGGTACAATATGAAACCGAACATTTTTGTTGTGAGCAATTCATCTTAGAATTCTCAAAATTAGAAAATGAGTTTAAACATTTTTGCAACATAGACCTAAAAACCATCTTCAAAAATGAATCCTCAAATTCTTTTAAAAAGTAACCTTGAAAAAGAAATAATTTTAGAAGATAAAATGTCTAGACTTGAGAGTAGCATTGAAATTGATCTATAATGCAAAACGTGTCAAGACTATAAACATGAAATTAAAAGACTAACTGAAAGAGCAAAAATATTAGCTAAATTTGAAGAGAGTTCCAAATCTCTTAAATACTTATTAAATAGTCAAAAATCATTTGAAGATAAAACCGGGTTAGGATTTGATTCGGATAACTCATCAACAAGTAAATCAAAGCAAATTGAATTTGTAAAACCTAGTAGAGAAATTTAGAAATAGCTTTATTTATAATGATAATTAATGATATGAGTCAAGAAATTCATTGTTTATACTTTAAAACAAATTGTTAAGGAATTCTTGTACTCCTTGTCGACATCCTTACCATGTGCATTCAAATGCAATGGATGTCTTTGACTAACCATCTCGGACCCATGAGAATCTGGGTACCAAGTTGTTTTATATGATTAGGTCATAAAGTGTTGGACCCTTTGACTTGGTTAACCTTAACTACGAAGTTAATCTAACCAAGTTCTATGGTAAAGCAATGTAATGCTTAATAACTAAAAGTAAATAAACGTAAAAGGATAATAAACATGTCTTTTCAACATTTAACTCTTTATTAGAAATTAATCAAAAAGAATTATTCCTAAGTGTTTGCGAAACAACACTTGGGATTGAAATGACAAGTATGGTAAAACTCCTCACTAAACTCAAACTAAGTTTGAGTGATAACTAAGATCCAACTGAGCTATCTCAGGGATTGTGTTGTTCGTTGGAGAGAGTAAAGATTTGGTTTGTGAATGTCTCTCTATTTATAAACAAGTAGATTCTAACAGATACCTAGGAGACAAAGATTACATCAGCCTATATTGGACAAAATAAATAGTTATTTTGTCCCTGTTACAAATGTTTATAAGTAGTAAAGAGTAGGGATGCTTTCTGGTCTTCAGTGTTGACACAAGTCTTGGTTTTATACCCTTTCAGGAAAGTTGACCTTTGCTTGATAAGGACCCTTCCTTATCTATTCAAACTTATCCCGCCTAATCCTGCCTTTACTTCAGTCTATGCATCTTCAGTCTTTGTTCACTCAGTCTTCTTAGTTGGTGAGGAGTTATAGGGACTCAGTGAGCTATTGTCATCACTCACTCAGTCCATCATCTTCTTTTTTGGCTCAGGTATCATTCACTGAGAACCACCTCACTAAATGGTGAACCTTTCATTATAGATTCGCCCTGAGCATCTTGAGGATGACTCACTGAAAGACTGTGCAGTCAGTGACTTGTTGAGTGTTTACGGTTATCAAACACTTGGGGTATTTTATGTTCAAATCCTAGATTAAGGAGTTTGGGTTTTAACAGACCCAACAGTCTTCCCCTATTTGGATATACAAATAGCTTAAGTATTTCTAGGTTCAGTGAGAGATAGCAAAGGTATTTATCTCTACTGACTTAATTACTAAGTAAAGTTTAGGATACTGAATGTTAAACAAACATCAATATTATTCATAGTTATTAAAATCCTAAACAAGACAAAGTAAATAAAGGATGGTTGTTGCAGATTTACTCAGGCTTCAGAACTTCAAACCCAGGGCTTCAAGCTTTTGTCTTTTGGACTCCAGTTCATGCTTATCAGGGTTGTAACACCCCCAAATTTGGGATACGCAGCGGAGTTAAAGCTGGGTGTTACTCGACGGCACAACAGTTATAATAATAGAAAAACAATCTATAATTGAATTGTTAAAATGATTTTATTATTCAAATATCAGAGTTTACAAAATGAGGTCCCAGTAGTGTTACAATTTGTCCAATAATTTATCAAAGAATAATAAAATCTTAGCCTTCCTTCCGTATCCATGCCCTTCCATGCCATCCTTGCTTGTTATGGACCTGAGATAAACATGCTAAAAAGTCAACACAACGGTTGAGTGAATTCACAGCGTTTATAAATAAGTAATAGTTGAACACAAGTCATATAGTTATAAAACGAAGTAACGCAACGTATTGAACTCAAACCTTAACAGTTTGGACATTATAGTAATGAGCTATAACATAATGGTGCCCTCGAGTAGGAAGCTTGCCAACTTCCTAGTAGTTCTCTAATAAAGTGCATTTGGCCACCTATCCAGCAACACAAATGGGGCGTCAACTGCCAATAGATCTATTCACTATATTCGCGTTCACTCGCAAGTGATTAATGGTTCATGATATGAGGGACTTTTAATGGCAACACAGCTAACTTAGGCAATACCAGATCAGGATAGCATACAGAAAAATACTTGTGTTCGGTTTGTAGCATGTATCTCCCCACAAGTTTGAAAAACAGTATAAAAAATATATAAAAAGTGGGACTATGAACTCACCTGAGCAGTCTGGATGGAAAACAAAGTTAAATGAAGTTGATAAACGTCTCCGGCTTGAAACTTGAGTTATTAGGTTAAGTTCTCAGTAATTTTTTCTGATTATATTAGTTTTTAAATGTTCGTTTCGTTTTGGTTTAATGGTTAAATATTTTATTGAACCAATATGTAGTTTCAAAAGTATTATTTTATTATATTTTCTTATCTGTAAGATTTGGTTCTGTCCGTTCGTTAAATGGATACTTCGTTTGTTAGTTACGGTACAAAACATATTTTAGGTTTATTTTTCAAACCCTAATAACAATAATAATAATAATAATAATAATAATAATAATAATAATAATAATAATAATAATAATAATTAATTAGGGTTTATAATATTTTCATTTTAGGCCCTCATGTTTCTAAAGTTGACAAATTTTACTCTCGAACTATATAAAAATGGCAACTTTTACCCTTGAACTTTGGTCAATTGACACTTTCTACCCTTAAGTTTCCAAATTGACACTTTTTACCCCTGAGGGATTTCCCGATCACCCAAAAAGTCCAAAAGTAAAAATATTATAGAGTTTTGGCAAAAATAACCCTTGTGTTTAATATTCTACTACTCTCGATATCCTTTTGAGCAAAAACAATTTATATCTTGCGTTTTACCTCAAAACTTTTTACAACTCCTTTTCTAAATTGTTTATAAGTGTTTTAAGAGTATTCTTGTAAAATATTATGGGATGAATCGAACCCACGACTTCAAATTAATTAATAGAAACTTGCGATTCATATTAAACCCGACACAGAAAATCACCCACTTTAAACGTCCCGTTCTCCCTCTTTTCTCAATGAAAATGGCTGATTCTTTTTCCTATATTTAGACCTTCTAGTGTACTTTAACCATGCCAAAAACTAGAGTTTTAGAACCATGTTTGATACATGAAATTTGGGTCTAAAACTCCATGTCTGCTGCTGCCTTTGTTTTTAAATCTGTTCTGAAATTAATTAAAAGCACTTTTATTATGCGTTTACATGACCCGAAGTCTAAAGAAGTTTTGAATAAAACGTCATTCCGGAGAACTTTCATGCTTTAAGTTTTCGACGAAACGGACCAGAAAGGCCTCGTTTTGCGTGATTCTGCTTGCTGTAACAGTAGGTATTTTAGTTTTTATATAACTTCAAATCGACATAACTTTTGACTCGTTTGTCCGTTTTAGGTGATTCAAAAGCCTAGATTCTCGTTTTTATTTCTCCTAACTGATTTTTAAGTTTACAATAGTGATTGAAAAGAGATTGGAACACTTACTTGAGAGAGAACTCGACTTAAAGCAGAAACTTGACACAATCTTTAGGAACTAGGCTCTAAGCTTCCTTCCACCTTCTAAACCTTATAGTACCCTTCCTTAACTTCTAATAGAACCTCTGGATCAGTAGCTTAGTGGGTGTGAGTGGGTTTGGGTTGAATTCGAATTGGTGTGAAGAAAATGGAGGAATAGGTGGTGCTATTTATAGAAGGGAGATTTCTAAGACTTCAAGTGTGCTATGTCATCTTGTCTAGGTTGTAGAGACAAGGTGATGTGTATCTTAGAAGGTTTTGTGGTACCAAATGAAGGTGGTGATGAGGGTGTATGTTGGTTCGATTCTTGGCCAAGAAAACATCCCACCATTTTTGACCAAAGTTGAAGATGGAGGGAGCAAGGTGATGTGGTAGTTTATGACACCTTAAGGTGTCTTGTGATTAGGGAGTTTCCATGTAGTAACTTAGGTTTTAGCTAGGTTGGTCTTAGTTAAGTTCGAACTAGATATGTAACTAGGGGACCGAATTGGCTTAAGAATGTGGTATATAGAGTTTAGTGAATGGTACTTAGGCTTAACTAGATGAGATCACTTAGCTTAGGGCTAGGTTGTTTAGGTCTTTTAGATTAAAAATCAATTTAGAAATTACATATTAATGTTTAGGTCGACATAGGGTATAAATAAAAGAAATTCGTTTTGTGTTTCTAAGGGTTGTACATTATATTTGTAAATGTAGAGAATGTATGTTAAATATTTAGTAAATTTATAATAAGTATAAGTTAGTTTTATGATATGTAAATATAATAAAAATGTAATTTTGTGCATTAGATACTTGTACCATATGGTTATTAGGTTTGTACTAGAGTTCATGAATTTTAGAAAATATGTTTTTAATATTTGATTAGGTTTGGAACAAATATAAACTAGTTTAAGTATAATTAGATTAGTATAAATATAGTTTTTAGGTTTCATGCATCAAGTTCTAGTACACTAGGTTTAGGGACTTGTACTTGGGCTTATTAAATATAAGAAAATATATTTTGAAAGCTTGTTCATAAAAGAGTTGTACAATGTGCTTTGAAAATAAATACATTGAGGTTTATACTGAGTTTTATAAATAATTAGTTTTCATGTATTATTGACTTGTACCTGAGCTTGATAAACTTGTACTCTTATATTTCTTAAAAATAAATATCATTAATTTGAGTTTTATTATAGTTTTAATAATTTAGGGTTTTTATGAACATGTTAATAAATATAAAATGTTATATTCAAATGTTGAATACGAAATGACGTAAAGTGGTAAATAAGAAATTGAAAACTTTGATACTTGACGTAAATAAAATATTTATTCAAAATGAACCTAGGTGAATATGAGTTACGTCATATAAATTAATTATTATGAATAGTTTAACTGATAACATTTAATAAAAAAGCTTTTGAAAAAAAATTGGCGTGATAAATGAATAAATATAAGTTTAATTTATGTGGAATTTTACCGGTGGTTACAAGGGTGCTCTTGTATCTTGATCATCAGGTCATGGCAGATCCTGGCATTAGCTTCATTTCTTATGGGGTTGGCCATAAGGAAGTATCCAAGCATGGCTTTGATTCCAACTTTATCAATATCTGCCCATCTCTAAAAGGCTGGACCTCATATTCATCAGTGAAAAAGAGACCTCTTTCAGGTTGCTCAATGGCCCAGTTGTTCACAAATTTTACTCCTTCAGGGAGAGCTCTGTTGTAGTTAAGGCCAGGAGCACTGATCTCAGGCTCAGTCTCAATCTTCTTTCTCTTCATTCTTTAGGAATGAGACGGGGCAGCCTGAATGGCAGAGGAAGATGCTGGAAGCAGTGAAGGAATGCCAAGTTCTTCATGCTTCTTGGCCAGGTTATCATACCTAGTCCTGAGGGATTTCATCAAGTTCTTGACCACGACATTGTTCTTCTTTGCAATTATAGGACCCAACTCATCTAGTTCAGTGATCCCAAATTCAGAGAGTTTGAAGGGATCATGAACTTCAAAATGTCGTTTGTCTTAAGATGAGGCGAAAAATGAGCCGTTTTTAGGGGGTCATTTTAGGCTAGATTTGAATTTATTTGATCAAATATTGCCCTAAATCGTTCATTTTGTCATTTTAGGTACTTTTGGAGTGAATTCTGGAAAAGGAAGCATTTTGGATGTTTTGGGAGCATAAAAGTGAAGAAAAATGCAAAGTCTGAATTTTCCTTGCTGGGAACAGTACCTGACGGCGTCACAAGTTTCTTAATGACGCCGTCATTCAGTAACAAAAGAGGTGGATGTGGACAATACACGTGACAGTCCAGAGAGTTTTGTGCATTGGAGATGATGGCGTCACCCAAGGCCGTCACGTGTAAAATTAAAGAGTGATGGCCCAGAAGACTTCCTGAAGGCGTTACGTAGGCCGTCACGTGTTAACTTGTCACAACTTGCGCGCGGAGTAGCTGATATTGTTTTGGTCATAACTTTTGCATATGAACTCGGATTTAGGTGATTCAAAAGCCCACGTGAAGAGGATGAAGAGATCGAAAATTTTGTAAAGAAAAGTTGGTCGTGACACCGTCAAGGTTGGTCTGAAGCCATTATGATCGGGCCGACAGAAAATCAACCTATAAATATAACATCATAACTTCACTTTTGTAAGCCCTAAACCCTAAGGTCGATTCCTCTGTTTAGGTAGGTGTTTTTCGAGCAACTTAGAGGGTTTCAATCACTCCATAAACATCTTGTATTGGTTTGATGATTCTATCTCAATTATGTCTTTCATTATTATTGTTGCTTGCTCTTCATTGATTATGCTTTGTTAATTCACCTTGTGTCTACTTATGATTGTGTGAAACTTATATATAATTGATTAGATCTTATTGATTCCTTGTTGATGTTTGTGTCTATCTTCATCAATTAAGGTGTGACACTTCGATAGGTCTAGTTGATTTAGCTTATAATTCTTGATTCCTATTGTCTCTTGTTTGGTTGATTGAATTCGATGTTAGGCTTAAGAAAACTGGCAGGCTTCCAATTGGTAACTTGCTTGAACGTCTTAAGAAACATGATCAGAGGTGTACTACAATTATATGGTTGTATTTAATGAATAAGTGAATTCTAATGATCCCATGTTAGGAGCTTTTAACGGCTCGACATAGGAGTGAAGTAGGATCTTATAGAGTTAGGGAAGATTGTACAAGGCCCTACGAAAGGTATTAAGGAATACAACCCGTCAAATAAAACAAGGTGTGACAATTCAACAGGTAGAATTGGATAGCTAGCAAGGAGGAACATATCATAGGTAGACATGCATCACATCCATTGTAGAACCTTAGTTTAGTTTTCGTGGACATTAGTTTAATTAGTAGCTTTTGGGTTAGTTGATTAGCAAGTAATTCCGCCCCTCCTTCCAATACCCGAGATTTTTACCTGCTTTTCATAAAATATAAAAACATAAAAAGAATCATCCATCACCTTTAGACCTAGTTAGATTAATTTCAATCATAACGACACTATTCCTGAGTTGAACGATCAATCCCCCGGTACTTGTCACTATACTATACTACAACGATCAGGTGCACTGCCTGGTGGGGGTTGTAAGCTTCTCGAGATCCCTCGAGAGGTAAAGCCTTGTGCGATTCCTACGTATCATCTTAGCCTCTGAAGATACTAAGAACTGTTGGCTTGGTATTCTGATGGATCTTGACATCAGTGATGGGTTCAGGATTCAGTTGTTGTGTCATGATCCATTTATATCTGTCAATGTTTTATTGCCTGATTTCAACAGATTTCTTCAATCTGGCATCCATTTTCATCTTAAGAGCAACCATGGCAGCATCCTGAGCCTTCTTAAACTTTTCTCCACCTTTCCTGGCAGCAAGGTCCTGAGGTTTCAACCCAGTAGCTTTAGCTTCTTCATTCACAATCTCAATGAGGGTAGCCTTGCTTGTTTGTTCCTCCAATGCTACTTTCCTCAACATCTCTACCTTATCCATGTGTGCCTGGATTTCTTCCTCAGTCATTAGATAGGTTACACCATTAATTTCATATGGGACCCTGACAGGTGTATCAGGATCATGCCTAACTTCTGAGGAGGCAGGCACCAGTCGTGTTGTGGGTTCAGACATTTTAGTAAGAATGCCCTTGCCCTTGTCCAGCCGGTTTGTTGAGAGAGTAGTTGTTTCAGGAGGTTGGTATGAGGAGATAGGAGTAGCCTCAGTGATATGCTCCCCCTTAGTGTGAGATGGAGGTTGTCCTCTTGAAGCAACATCAGTAGCCGTTGGTCGACTTGTGGAGGATTCAGGTAGTCCAGTAGAAGGAGCTTCAGTGGCCCTCTCCCCCTCAACTGTTGCTGGAGCCATAGTGAGAGCAAGAGTTAGTGGATCCACTAAAGTAGAAGAACCCTTAAAGGCCTAATAGAGTTTAGTGAGAATGGTTTTGATGTCAAAGGTATCCTTCTGTAGTGTAGACACCTTGGCATCAAGAGAAGCCTGAGTAGACTCAATAGCAGACATCCTTGGCCCAAGATTCCAGGCCAAAGAGTTGGAAGATTTAGCCCACACACCCAAGTTTTTCTCCATTTAGCTCAAAGAGGAACTGATGGAGGCCACTGATGATTGAAGACCCTGAAGATTTGCAGACTTCAGAACATTTACCAGCTCAGTGAATTGAGCAGAGTTTTACTGGTAGGTTTGAGCAGCCTGAAGTATCATCTTGTTGAGCTGAGGGTCATCTTTAACAGACTCTTGAATAGTTGCAACGCTCTTTGTAATTTGGCCAAGCGTAGTATTAAACTTGCTGAGATGACTATCAAGAGATGTCAAGGAGAAGGAGATTTCTGCCTGTTGCTCCAAGGTGTTGTCATGAAATGCTTCAACAGAGTCTCTGAGGTTGAAGTAGTGAGCGACTTGCTCATTATGCATGTCGAACACATCATCAGTGATGCCTCTGTAGATGACATTGCAGGCTTTGGTCAGGAAATTCATTAGTTTTCTTTCAGTGAGAGGCTCAAAGTCATTATACTTGGCTAGTCTGGCTGGGGAGGAAGTTTTAGGTTCAACATCCTGAGATTTTGTTTCTTCCTCTTGTTGATGGGAGGGAGAATGATGTGATTGTTCAGTGGTAGTGGCATCAGCCTCCAAATCATCTCCAGCCTCATAAACTTCCTCCTCACTGCCTTTACTCATTTCATCATCTGAGTCAAGAACAGCCTGAAATGTAGCCATAGAGTCAATCTGCAAAAGAAGGTTATCCGGCTCCTCTTCATAAGAATACTTGCCTTGGTTGTGGTCACTCCCTGACCCCTCTATTCCAGCAGACTGGGATTTGTCTGCCTGGTCCTTAGGGCCAGTTTGCAAAGAATGTGCAACTCCATGGGGGTGTTGGTTCCATATCAGTAGGTGGTTTTAGTCCCCCTGAGTCTTTGTCCCTAGTTGTTCCTTCAGCCACCGATGGGTTTGTGTCAGTGGCATCACTAGAAACATGTGAAATGGTGAGGTCCCCCGTTCCAACAGCCTGGTGCTGGCCTGTCAAAGGTTTAGGGACCGTAACTCCCTAAGACCCTGGTTGTGATGTACCAGAGACGTAGCAGGAAAGGTGGAAGTCACTCCCCTACTAGCAGGTTGTATGTTTCCCTCTAGATCTTTAGGAGCAGTCGTATGGATCAAGGACCCTGACTGTGATTTGTCAGTGTCCTTCGTTGTCCCTAGGGGAGGTGGAGCCTGGCCTTGGGTGGACTTATCAGACTTAGGTCGTATTTTTGGCTTAGAAGCCTGTGTCCCTGAAGCCCCAGGGCCCTGTGCCTTTGGTTTGGTCTTTGGCATAGATTGAGACTTCCTTGTCCTCCTAGGAGGAGAAGGTGGGTACACTTAGTCCCTCCGGTTGTTTATGGAAACCATGTGGGCCGTCAATTCAATGTTTGAGACTAAGGATGGGTCTTTTTTAAAATTTGATGGACTCAGGACGGCTAGTAAAGAACATAAATGTATGTCCTGAGTGTAGTCACAACCCAGTAACCTTTGTAAAGCACATGAAATAAACCTAGGGTATGACACGTAGTGCAGCCTAGTTTTATTCAGTAGCTTGGTTACGAGATCACCATAAATGATCTCTCCAATGTCGACAGTGACCCCTGTTATCAAGCAATACGCCATCATCATCTGAACAGTGTTAATATGCTCAGTGGATGAATGGTTCCCGCCGAGAACCTGAATCACAAAGGTGAACATGATCTTCCAAGCCACGGGAAAAGAATTCTTGGTGACAGGGGCCTTGTCCAAATATTTCGGATCCAAAGCAATTTTTCTAACCCTGATTTAAAAGTGTTTAGGTCAGGTAGAGCAACATAAACTCCATTATTGTAATCAAGTCCTGTTGCAGAGCAAAACGTTTTGAAATCCAGGACAAATTGTTTTTCCCCATTTAAAACAAAGAAGCTGATGAGAAACTCCCTGTGGGGCCTAAGTTCATTCTCATCAGCAGAGGGTGACGGGCGAAAGGCTTGAGCAGTACCCCAAAACTCCCTAAGGTAGTTGTAGTACTGAAAGTAGGGTGTAGAGGTGAAGGCATTTTTCAAAGGACAGTTGTATAAAAAATTCATGATTTCTTTGTAGGTAGGGACATTTGTTAGGTGATTAAAATTGCCTACAACATTGTTGGTTTTAAACTTAACATCAGCCAGAGTCAACTTTGCCCATTGAGGTGCAAGTTTGATTCCTTGGTCAGCTGCCATTTTAGATCAAGAAAAGTTTAAAAAGTTTGAATGGCAGAATATCAATCACCAGATGATCCAAAAGTTGAGTCCAACGTGTTTTCTATCGTGAAATGAGTGATATTGTTATCAAGATGATTGTAAAAGGAAGGATTTCTTGCTGCAAATCTTCTTGACCAATGATGAGGCAAAAAGTATACCGCTTTTAAGGGGTCATTTAAGCCCGAATTCGAAATTATTTGATCAATTATTGCCCTAAATCGTTCCTTTTGTCATTTTAGGTATTTTTGGAGAGAAATCTGGAAAAGGAAGCATTTTGGACGTTTTTGGAGCATAAAAGTAAAGAAAACGGAAAAGTTTCAAATTTCCTTGATGGAACTGTACCTGACGACGTCAAGCTTCTACATGTGACGGCGTCAAGAGTTACAAAAGAGGTGGATGTGGAACTTATAACGTGAAGGCCCAGAAAGTTTTCAAGCTTATTTGCCTGACGGCGTCACCAAGGCCGTCAGGGTCCAAATACACGTGACGGCCTAGAGTGATTTTCTACATGATGGCGTCACAAGTGGATCTAGGCAATACGAATTTCATTATGGCGGCGAGTTGACGGCATCACAAGCTATAACGTGACGCCGTCAAGGTGTAAACTCTATATATAGTTTTCCAATTTTCATTCATTAGTGTGCAACTTTTGTGGGAATAAACCCTAGACCAATTTTAACAGCTTTTCAAGGGTTTCAACCCCTTGATTCTTCCATGTTCAATTGAAGATAAGTACTTATCCAAATCATTCAATATGTCTATGTGTTGTGTGATTATATCTTACGCTTGTCTTCTCTTTAAGATGCTAGGCTAGATCTTTCTTGTGTTTGCTTAGATGTAGTGAAACCTAGATTTTGATTATGGGTTGATTGTTTGTTTATAATTGTTACGGATGATTGTATTCGATGTTAGGCTTAAGAAAACTGGTAGACTTCCATTGGTAACTTGCTTGAACGTCTTAAGAAACATGATCGGAGGTATACTACAATTCTTGGTTGTATTTAATGCGTAAGAGAATTCTAATGATCCTATGTTAGGAGCTTCTAACGGCTCGACATAGGAGTGAAGTAGGATCTTATAGAGTTAGGGAATATTGTACATGGCCCTACGACTAGTATTAAGGAATATGACCCGTCATCCATGCAATTCTAACAAGCTAATCAACCTGTGAAAGATATCTAGGGAGTAATGAAATCTAAGTAAACACAACTTTCCTCATTATTGTTTCCACCACATTAGTATAGTAGTTTAATTTTCATTTCTTATATTTTATTTTGATTGCATTAGTAGTTAATTGGGTTAGTTGCCTAGCAACTAATTCCGCCCACTCCTTCAAAACCCGAATTTTAATTGCTTTCCATTAAATATAAAAATACAAAAAGAATCATCCCTTACCTCGAGACCTAGTTTAGTAGGCTTTCTAATCCTAGCGACACTATTCCTGAGTTGAACGATCAATCCCCCGGTACTTGTCACTATACTATACTACAACGATCAGGTACACTGCCTGGTGGGGGTTGTAAGCTTCTCAAGATCCCTTGAGAGGTAAAACCTGTTGCGAGGGCGCAATTCCCACGTATCAAGTTTTTGGCGCCGCAGCCCGGGGAATAGTTATTGTCTAGGTTAGGATTTCTTTTTATTATGTCTACTTGCTAGATTCCTTTCTAGTAAGATTTTTATTTTTATTTTTTTAGGTTTTCTTTAGTCTATCTCATTTCTTCATTTTGTTGTTCCTAACCTTTACCATCCGACATCATGGAAGGTGGTAATATCTTTGAACCCATCAACCCACCACAACAAAACCACCCACAAAACCCACCACTTACAAATCAACCTCCTAGGCCCCGAACTTTAGGAGAGTATTCCCGTCCTGGCCACCAAGGCTATCAAAACACTATTGAGCTCACTCAAGGAGCCAATGTGTCCCCCTTGCGATCCGACACCATCTGGTTGGTGCAAAGCGGATGTGCATTCCATGGACTTCGTTCCAAAGATCCTAATCAACATCTCAAGGATTTCCTTAAAATCGTAGATTCCATAGACCTTGATGTTGTAACAAGAGAGTCGACCTGATTACGTCTATTCCAATTCTCTCTACGTGATCAAGCTAGTCAATGGCTTGAACATTTACCCGCGGGATCCATCACCTCATGGGATGATCTCACCACTCGTTTCCTTGCTCAATTCTTCCCACCAGGGAGAACTACCAAGCTTAGAAATGATATCTTGATGTTCCAACAAGGTCAAGGTGAAACTCTATATGAAGCATGGACTCGTTTCAAGGACTTACTCCAAAAAGTCCCTCATCATGGCATAGATCTTTGGCTCCAAGTCCAAATCTTCTATGACCATATCGATCTCTCCACAAGGCGAACCATTGACCAATCGGCCGGTGGCAAGCTACGTGATCTAAGTGCGAAAGAATCATGGGAACTTATAGAAGATCTTGCTCTCTATGACATTGAAAGTTGGAATGATCCCTGTGATTTGAACAAAACGGTCAAGGCAATATCTTTGCCTTCAAACAATTCTAGCACTCCCGACCGTAGGATCAAGGAACTTGAGGACCAAGTCAAGCTTCTCATGAAATCCTACGAAGCTCCTAAGCCTTCAAGCCAAGTGAACCAAATCACTTCTTCATGCGAATTATGTAGTGGTCCCCATGACACTTGATGCGTGGGAATCGCACCTTGCTTTACCTCTCGAGGGATCTCGCGAGGCTTACAACCCCCACCAGGCAGTGTACCTGATCGTTGTAGTATAGTATAGTGACAAGTACCGGGGGATTGATCGTTCAGCTTAGGAATAGTGTCGCTAGGATTAGAAAGCCTAATTAATAGTTCTAGAGATGAAAGATGATTATTTTTGTGTTTTTATATTTTTAATGAAAGCAAGTAAATCTCGGGTTTTGGAAGAGTGGGCGGAATTAGTTGCTATTCAACTAACCCAAAGCTATTATATAATTAATTAAACTAATGAAAATGAAATTAAACTAATTTAAACTAAGGTTGTGAGCAGTGGTTGGAGAAATTATGTTTAGTTAGACTTCATTACTCCCTAGATATCTTTTACATGTCAATTACTTGTTACACTTGTATGGATGACGGATTGTATTCCTTAATACCATTCGTGGGGTGGCATACATAACTCCCCAACTCTATGAGCTCTTATCTCCTCCTACACCATGACCCAGCACAACTATAGGGATTGTAAACAGTGGCTCATGCATTAAATACAACCAATAAAGACCTAGTACGCCTCGGTTCATGTTTCTTAAGACGTTCAAGCATGTTACCATTTGGAGATCTGCCAGTTTTCTTAAGCCTAACATATAATATCATTCATCCAAAACAAGAATAGACAAGTAATCAACACATAATCAACATCTAGGTTTCATTAGATCTAAGCAAACACAAAGAAAATCTAGCCTAGCATAGTAGAATTAAGATAAGAACAAAAGATAAACAACCAACACATAGACATATTGATTGAATTAAGAGTATACTTATCTCAATTACAATGCAAGGTCTCAAGGGTTTGGAACCCTTGAAAAACCTGTAAAAGAGGCACCAAAATCGTCTTTAGGGTTTCACCAAAACTTCTCCTTTTTTTTAATGAAAAAACTAGAAAACTATATATAGGAAAATCACTCTGACGGCGTCAAGAGTTAATTCTGACGCCGTCACCTCGCCGCCATATACTTCCTCGGACGCCCTAGATCCACTTGTGACGGCCTATGTGACGCCGTCACCACCTACGGTATTTTATTCTTTGCCACTTTGACGCCGTCACCTATCCATCTGACGCCGTCACCAGCTACGGTATTTTATTCTTCATGTCTGACGCCGTCAAGAAGGAAGTCTTGACGCCGTCACCTTGTATCTTCAGCATGGATTTTTGGTACTTTGTCGTTTTCTTCACTTTTATGCTCCAAAAACGTCCAAAATAGCTTCTTTTCCAGAATTCACTCTCCAAACACCTAAAATCACAAAAGGAACGATTTAGGGCAATATTTGATCAAATAAAGTCGGATTCGGGCTTAAATGACCCCCTAAAAACGGATCATTTTTCGCCTCATCATATACCCTTACACTTGAGATTTGCTTGTCCTCAAGCAAATGAGCTTTTATTCTACTCAAAAGACAAGTTAGGGGTCATTTAACACTAATATAAAAGTAATTACAACAAATAATCGTTCCACTAAAGACCAATAGACAAGCACGGAGGTCATACACAAGCACCTCACAAATAGTGTTTAGATACTCACATCTCTCGGGTGTAATAAAGTAATATAACATTATGGAAATGGAAGATATCTCTCACTACCTGTCATAGCAAAATAGATTACCATAGGCTTGGGAAAGGATCAAACCTCCACCACATGGCGTAAGCACCTAGGATAAACTATCAAAGAGGTCTTTTTAAAGGGTTATAATGTTAGGTGTAGGGATATGAATTACACGGTTTTGTTGGATAAAGGGAATTTTACTGGTGGCGAGTTAACAATCTTGGTTAATTACATGTACAAGATGGCGTTGCTAAGCCAAGACTAGACTCGACTTAAGCTAATAAATGAAAAATAACAAAAGCACAAAATGAACATAGAATGAAAACGGGATGGTAGTCCGTATGTTTTTTTTTTTTTTTCTCTTTTTCTTTTCTATTTTTTTTTTCTTTTTCTTAATTTTTTTTTTTTCGATTTTTTTTTTTTTTTTTTTTTTTTTTTTTTTTTTTTTTTTTTTTTGTATACACTCTTACCCTACCATCCAAAATAATACATCATAGGGGTTTGAGCAATCCCCTTACACTTGAATCTTTACATACTTTACATTAACTAATCTAATGACTCGAATTGAGAAAATCAAAACACTTGGAGCACTTTTAAGATTAACGTACATATGGGGGTAATAATATGATGTTCTTCCCCATTACTCCATAAAACAAGTACTTACCCATGAGTCCAATCGTCCCAAAACAATATGTACAAGGATATGACTCGACTTAGCAACCATGTAATCAATTAGAAAGTTAACTTAGGGTTTAACAAATAACAATAATGCACTAAAAATGAGCGCATACACGGAAGGCTAAGGCGATTTGGGTGTACATTTAAGTGGGGTGTAACAAATTCTTCCTTTAAGTAAGATGCTTAAAGTTAGAAACGAAAAGATAGGCTCGGAGGGGTGTACTAGGGGTATCGTGTACTAAAAATGAGTACAACGCAAAGGGTGTGGGAAAAATTAGTTGACTTAACTAGCCAAGTAATATGACTTAAATGGTCAAGTAATTATATTACGGGTTTAACACAAGGGTGATCCTAATGCCTCTTATCATGTAGTAAATCCTACTACACGAATGTAGTCTCACTAGCGGTCTCGGGATGCATCACTAATAAGCACCAATAATAAATGCTTTTCCTATCAAATCTAAAGGCGAACCTCACATTTTGGGTGGAAAACTTTTCTGAATATACGGTTATGTGCTAGTCATACAACCTATCCATGAGACGCTTGCTATGGCTAAAGTTTCACTCCTAAATGTTGTAAAAAAATTTAAATTTGGCGCTAAAATTACACTAACAAGTATTTCTCATAGTTTTATTACACACCTACTATCAAACAAAACAAACTCAAGCGAAAGTGCATATGTAAGGTATCATCTTTTTACCCTCCCCTTACACTTAGGATGAACATTGTTCCCAATGTTCAAGTAAAGAATGTAAAAGTGAAAAAGTAAAGAGAATGAAATCAAATACTCCCCTGATTCGCTCGGTATGGATTATAGGTTGGCCAGGTTAAATCTTCCTCCAAGAAAATGAACAATCAAAGCTTCCCTTCCAGAATATAAATCATCTTCTTGTCTTAAATAACCTGTAGATCCTGACAAAAGTAGACAAGGCAACCTCGCGTAAAATCGGCGGCATCCTATATAAGCTACTAAATCCTAGAAAACAAAGTAAGATATAATGCTTGTGGAATGAAGTTTGCAGATTTCCTGGAGATTATAAAACTTAATGATTCACAAAAACCATAAGACTCCGTTAGAAAAACAAAACGGGTAAAATTTCCAGATTTTTTGACTCCTGACGCCGTCAAGAGCAATGCCCTGACGCCGTCAGAATGAACCTGCAGAAATCTTTATGTTAAGTTTCCGGAAAATTTCTGGAAAAACTTTGTCCTACTTCCTGGAAAATCCTGCAAAACTTCATTATAACTCAATACAAGCATTTGACTCTAACAAATACGAATATACATGTTCATTAAATATTGTGGAGAATCATGATCGGTTTATTTCTTAAAAACATATTTGGGGTTTCCCCTTACACTTATCTTTTGCAAAAATACCTTTAGGTTGAAGTTAAGACTAGGCCAAACAACATAATAAAGTATTTCCACATTTTAATTGAGAAACATGATCAACCAACAATAAAAATAAAACATGCATACGGAAGCAAATAACAATCAAACAATTAAACAAACAAACAAATAAAAACACACAAAACATGGGTTGCCTCCCAAGAAGCGCTTGTTTTTATTCGAGTCACGAGCCTGACTCTACCCTTATTTCACGGATAAAGGTGAGGTTTTCCCTACACTTAGGATTAAGTGCGGGTGAAAGTAGCGATACACACCCTTAGGGTGTAAATACGCCTCGTGAGGAAAGAGTGGTGGATGAATTGTATGCTCAAAGGTGCGGGATCCTATCATCATAGCCTTACCTAATTCAATTGGGTTAGTGGGTGAATTAAGATTTTCTCTTAGAAAGGGATCATCTTCTATCAATTTCGAGAGACTCCCAGTTGGGAATCCGTCTTGACCTAATAAACCCGGTTTAAACCCATAATGTTTCTTGTGATCAATCATAAATGGGTGATGTAAGCATGTAAGGTCATTTTCCACTCCTATATTGGCTTCCTCTCTACAAAGCTTAGAGTCCACTACCTTTATCATAAGACTACTCGGACTATATGGTTTGATGGGTGGATCGGAACCTATCTCAATTCCTAAATTCACGTCCAAGAATGGAAGATTAGGTAACGGTTTTGGTTGAGGCTTCGGTTCATCAAAACTAGGAACTTCCCTAGAACTAAGAGTAAGGTTATCATTATAAGTATTCAAACCTATATCCTCTAGTTGTGCTTGGTCCAAGGGTTCTACCTCAATTGGGGTTCCTATAGTTTCTTCTACTTCTTCCGGGTAAGTCACGGGCGGTGTATGTGCCTCAAATGATGGTAGGACTTGTGGGGTACTTTGTGGGTTTGGATTATCCACCTCATCCTCCATTGTACCTAGATTACCTATATGTTTGTTTTGTACTATGATATTAGGTGCCATCCAACTAGGTATCTCAACATGAGTATATTCATCCCCCAACAAACTTCCTGTTTGCTCCATCAAACTTGTTTTTGATTGATTTGTGATGTTGTTTGTTGGGTTGTCTACTCTATAATAATATTGGGCACAGTTTTCTATGGTATCCCACGCTTCTTCATCGTTTAATTCCCTAGGGCCCCCATCGGCAAAATCATCGATGCGCATTTGGTCACATTGGCTGACATGATAGTAAAAGGTTTCGGTTAGGGATGATAAAGAGAAACTATGATGAGGGAATTTTCGAAGTAAAATTTTAAAACGAGTCCATGCATCATATATGGGTTCATCTCGATATTGTTTGAAATTCGAGATGTCAACAGGGTAGAATGGCCTTTTTGGTTGGTGGTATGGTGGATTCGCGTACTCCATAATGGTGAACGGAATAGTCAATGGAAATTACGAACAAACACACAAAGAAAAAGATAGACTAAAGAAGACCTAAAAATAAAAATAAAATCTTACTAGAAAGGAATCTAGCAAGTAGACCTAATAAAAAGAAATCCTAACCTAGACAATAACTATTCCCCGGGCTGCGGCGCCAAAAACTTGATGCGTGGGAATCGCACCTTGCTTTACCTCTCGAGGGATCTCGCGAGGCTTACAACCCCCACCAGGCAGTGTACCTGATCGTTGTAGTATAGTATAGTGACAAGTACCGGGGGATTGATCGTTCAGCTTAGGAATAGTGTCGCTAGGATTAGAAAGCCTAATTAATAGTTCTAGAGATGAAAGATGATTATTTTTGTGTTTTTATATTTTTAATGAAAGCAAGTAAATCTCAGGTTTTGGAAGAGTGGGCGGAATTAGTTGCTATTCAACTAACCCAAAGCTATTATATAATTAATTAAACTAATGAAAATGAAATTAAACTAATTTAAACTAAGGTTGTGAGCAGTGGTTGGAGAAATTGTGTTTACTTAGACTTCATTACTCCCTAGATATCTTTTACATGTCAATTACTTGTTACACTTGTATGGATGATGGATTGTATTCCTTAATACCATTCGTGGGGTGGCATACATAACTCCCCAACTCTATGAGCTCTTATCTCCTCCTACACCATGACCCAGCACAACTATAGGGATTATAAACAGTGGCTCATGCATTAAATACAACCAATAAAGACCTAGTACGCCTCGGTTCATGTTTCTTAAGACGTTCAAGCATGTTACCATTTGGAGATCTGCCAATTTTCTTAAGCCTAACATATAATATCATTCATCCAAAACAAGAATAGACAAGTAATCAACACATAATCAACATCTAGGTTTCATTAGATCTAAGCAAACACAAAGGAAATCTAGCCTAGCATAGTAGAATTAAGATAAGAACAAAAGATAAACAACCAACACATAGACATATTGATTGAATTAAGAGTATACTTATCTCAATTACAATGCAAGGTCTCAAGGGTTTGGAACCCTTGAAAAACCTGTAAAAGAGGCACCAAAATCGTCTTTAGGGTTTCACCAAAACTTCTCCTTTTTTTTAATGAAAAAACTAGAAAACTATATATAGGAAAATCACTCTGACGGCGTCAAGAGTTAATTCTGACGCCGTCACCTCGCCGCCATATACTTCCTCGGACGCCCTAGATCCACTTGTGATGGCCTATGTGACGCCGTCACCACCTACGGTATTTTATTCTTTGCCACTTTGACGCTGTCACCTATCCATCTGACGCCGTCACCAGCTACGGTATTTTATTCTTCATGTCTGATGCCGTCAAGAAGGAAGTCTTGACGCCGTCACCTTGTATCTTCAGCATGGATTTTTGGTACTTTGTCGTTTTCTTCACTTTTATGCTCCAAAAACGTCCAAAATAGCTTCTTTTCCAGAATTCACTCTCCAAACACCTAAAATCACAAAAGGAACGATTTAGGGCAATATTTGATCAAATAAAGTCGGATTCGGGCTTAAATGACCCCCTAAAAACGGATCATTTTTCGCCTCGTCAACACTCGTGATTGCGTGGAACTCCCTGGACAAGCTTTTGCGGATTACTTGTTAGGTACCCATATTGAATTCACACAAGCAAGAATGAGATACATATAAAGATGGGCTATTCTAAGGTATAAATGTTAGAAATAGAAATGTCATTTACAATGTCTCAAGTACCTTCTGCCAACTACCTTCCTCACCAATATTCTCATCAGCAACAGTATCATCAACAAGAAAGTCACAGCTCCCTCATTCGTCATGTTCTGCTATTTGGCAATGAATCAAGGCCTCCAATGTTGTTACCTGGAACATATACTGATAGGAAACAGAGTTTTCTACAATGGCTCACAGATTGTCCTACTGCAGATCTCATGCTTAATTCCATTCAAGATGGTCCATAAAAAATGATATTTCTTGCTGACTCAACAGGGATTATCAGACTACAAACTGATGAAGATTTGAATGCTACTGAACTTGCTCAGTACGATGCTGACCAACAAGCTGCATGGTTCATGACACTAGCCCTTCCCAACTCAATTTACATGAATATGGACTTTCAAGCCAATGCTTATGAAATGTGGAAATATATTGAAGCTATGCATCGTACAGAAGAACTTCATCACATCAGAATGAAGCAAATTCTTGAATCCTGTTTAAGCATGAATCCTCTGAAGATCATCCTCCCTGCTCCACCATCTCTAGCTATTGACCATGGATCCTTAATTTACACTCCAAATGGTCTCTTCTTCAATCCTCCAAATGCACCTGAGCCTATCTTCATTCCACAGTACCCTCCTGCAACACTATATAATCATATGCACTCATTTCTGCAAAATCTTGTGAAGCTTGGACAAGTATCTTCTGAGAAAGGCAAATGCGTGATGACTTCAACTTATAAATGCTTCAACACAATGGAAGATACTGATGACGAAGAAGATCTTATTGAACCAAGCATGGCATTTATAGCATACACGGAAAATATTGCAGATGTGGAAGATCAAGATTATGATTCAACTTCACTCTCTGACGATAATGTTGAATGCAATGCCACACTTAGTCAAATGGAAGTTGAAGGGGGTAATCTCTATGATGTTTCGCAAAGTTTCATGGGAGATATTCCATCTGATGATGAATATGCAGATTTGGAATCCAATACAACAGATTTGAAAGCCGATACAACAGATGTGATGTTAATGGCAGACATACAGGAATCTCACATGAATAATACAGGCCCACATGAAAGCAGTGACACAATGTACTATTCAAATGTCTATAAAGATGACGTTGATGACGTCATCAGAAAAGGCATCGCACTTGTTGCTCGTGTCCTAAGCAAATACTCCAACACAAGGAATCAATCTGTTGTGCAAGGTGAAAGAGTTGATAAACAAGGAAGGAATGCTGAAAGGACTGTTGGGAATACTGCAGATGTGGGTAATACAAGCCTTCAGGATAAAGTTGTGAAAAGAGTCATTCGTTCAAAGGAAGATTGTTTAGCATATTTTCATTCAGTTAAGATTCAATGCAAGATTCTCTCAGATACAAGGTTTCCTTCGTGGAGTACCTTTACTGTATTCTTTGGAACTGAAACGGACGTTCTAACCTTCCAAAAGAAACTCCGAGAAAACATAGTTCAACTTGAAAAGCAAATTGATCAGGGAAGCGATTGCATGGTAGGATTTATAGCGCTCAAGAATCTGTTCAAAGGGTTCATGACCATGGATTTTAAAGTGTTCAAAACTTCTCGAGACTATGAATCTCAATGTAGATTATGGAGAGAGAACATCACTAGCATGGAGGTTGAAGCTTTTAGAGATCAGTTTGTTTCACGAATGAGCTATCTTGAAAGGGTGCTTTATGAGAGATCACTTCATTTGAAGGATATGCTAAAGGAGAGTAAACTCAAAGTAATGTAGATGCAGATTCAAGAAGAGCAAATTCATAAAGTTGATGCATTGGAAGCTAATTTAGGTGTCATGGAAAGCAATGAGACAGAATCAGAAGAGCAAAATGACAGCAGCAGATTGGGGAATGATACAGATGTTGATTCTGCTGATATCAGACCCACTTATGACTTAGAACCAAACTTTGACAAAGGACAGATGGATGAGGAAGATGTCATGCCCATCTATGACACAGAACCTAACTTTGACAAAGAGCAAATGGTTGAGGTACAATCTACTGTTGATCATATTATGCCTGCAAATGAGAAACAACAATCTGAGCAACCTAACTTCAGTAATGAAGGAGAGGTTGACCAGAATGTTGTACAATGTCTTAACAAACATTTTGAGTCTGAGTCCTTAACTGATAATCCAATAATTGAAACATCATACCAAACTCTTGAGTCTGAAACATTCATCTCAAAAAGACCATTGCCCAGTTTCATAAAGATTTTTCAAAACTAGAGGCACATTGCATCTCGCTTGAACTTAAATTGCAAAACGAATCATTAACTTCGGGCAACAATGGTCGAGTTTCGAATGAACTAAGTAAACGTGTGGATACATTAGTTAAAGAAAATGAGCTTTTAAAAGGTCAAATTCAAGCAAAGGTGTTTGCACATGCTGCATTGCAAAAAAAATTAAGAAGACTGACTGGCAAGAGTGTGGATACTAAGTTTGCAAAACCATCAAACTTGGGGAAACCGACTTCTCAAAGAAACAGAAAACAATCAGTGGTTAGACAACCAACTGCATTTAAATCTAAACGACCTAAATTTTCAAAACCTCGGTTTGCCTCCCAAGTTGTTGAGAAAAACAATTTGACAAATCCAGTCACTCCAGATTCTTGGCCTATGGAAAATGCATCTGTGTCTAAATCTCAACACTTGATTATACCTGGTTCATCTAGGATTAGTTCGAAAACAGTGTCTAAAACGAGCAATAAAAGTAAAGAGTTTTATGGAAAATATGACATGTACAAGAACTATGATCTAGAAAAGGCTAGGAAAAAGGCGCTACTTCAAAAGGATGGAATTCCAGGTTCAAAACCTCATGTGATGCCTTCCACTGTAGTACAAAACACTACTGGTAGTAGCAAACCAAAACCTAGGAGTTCTCAACAAACTAATAGGAATTGGCTAGCATCTAAGAGTAGTTGCGTAAATAATCATGATGTCTGTGCTTCAGAATATCTTCAAAAAGGAAATTCACATGCAAAGGCACAATAGACTAAGACATACAAACCCGTTGATCCAAAAGACATAATTCAGAAAACTAAAAAGTGGATTAATAGGACATAGGTTTTCTCAAAGAAGTGATACTCCCACATTTCATTCCACTGCATTTAAAAAGAAAACATCTCCTAGATCTAACATTAGGTGGGTACCCACTGGTAGAATTTTCAAATCGATTGGTCTTAGGTGGATTCCTACAGGAAAGATTTTAGACATTTGCACCAAAACTAATGTGATCTCCACAACATCTACCTCTGAGACAAGAATGAAAACCATCGGAATTGTGTGTTCGAGTGTCAAGAAGATAGTTGACACTACATCTTTATGCTTCTAACACCTGGAACCCAGTTACACTTGGGGTTCCATGTTCTCTGTTTTGTCTCTTCTTTCTTTCTCTACAGATTAAACAGGAATGGCTTCGGAACAACTCAGTTTTGGGCCCGAGCTTAATGACAATGGCTTCGAAACAACTCAGTTTCGGACCCGAGTTTAATGACAATGGCTTCGGAACAACTCAGTTTCGGACCCGAGCTTAATGACAATGGCTTCGGAATAATTTAGTTTCAAAAGAGTCGTTAAGCTGAACCATTGTCTCTCACCCGCAAAGAATTGGAAACACTGTTTTCTCCACTGTTTGATGATTCAATTGAAAACCGTCCTCAAGAGGTCTCACCAATTTCCGTTGCACACCCTGAGAATATTCAAGTACTTGACACACCTCAACAAACAAAAAATACTGTTGAGAAAGACGGTCCTCCAAGTGAATCTCTAACAACATCAGGACAAACCGCTTCCAACTCCAGACAATCAGCTGAAGATCCATAACAACAATCAGTACCACAACCTGCAGATTATGACGTAAATACGTTCTTCAATCCATTTGCACCGACTCCAACCATTCTTGATATAATAGAGTCGTCTTTTCGTAGTTTGGATCCGTCTAATATTCATACGTTCTACCAACATCACCCTTCGACACATCATTGGAATTAAATGGATTTGGAAAACAAGCTGGACGTAGAAGGCACAGTGATTCGCAACAAATCTTGTTAAGTTACAAAGGGATACAGTCAATGAAGCAGGATTGTACATCACTGTCATCAACAAAAGCTTAGAATGTAGCTATGTCTGCTTTCTATGCTCACGTCATTTGGATGAGAACTTAGCTCACGGACTACGGCTATGTATTTGACTAGATCTCAATGTAGTACGACTCAAAGTGTGCTTTTGCAATCTCGTGCAACACCATTCATCATTCCAAAGCCTAACAAATGTGCTCTCCACCACCATTTCATCAAGGAGCATATTGAGAAGGGTACAATTGAATTGGATTTTGTGAGTACTGAATACCAGTTGGCGGACTTGTTTACAAAGGCATTACGTCCATCAGGGTTTGTTGATTTATTTCACCATACTGGTATGCGGTGTTTGACTCCAGATGATTTGCAAAATTTTCTTAAAACCTAACAGAGTCAAACTTCAAACTCTTTTGATTCAAAATTGATTCAAAATTTACTTTGGGCAAAATTTATTCAAAATTTTTCAAAAGGTTTTTTCTAAACTTTTCAAAATTTTGCTCAAGATTTTTCAAATCTTTACTCCCCAATTCGCTCCAAAGTTTAAAATTCTCAAAACATACGCAAGTTTTGAGGGGGAGTATTTCCAAAACAATATGTTCTGTCAAATTCATACTTTATGGTTTGTGCACACTTAACAGTGTACAACTCGCACTTGTAATAAAAGGACCCTGAGGTACGCATCAGTGCCTCAATCCTTATATAAGGAGCGAAGGCTTCTTACTTTTAAGTATAATTAATCAAACATTTTCCGATTTTCAGAATTCTGCTCGAAAGACAAGTATTTCACCTCAATGAGTATTCACTTGTTGAGGGGGAGCACTTGAAAAATTCATCGTTTGAAAACCAAAAGTTCTTGTTGATATCTCCCCATAAGACTCAAAAGCATATTTTAATCAAAAGTTTATAAAAAACAATATCTCATATGCTATTTTTGAGGGGGAGAAAAGTGAAAGTGATTAAAATATGAAAGTTAAATGTTGCTTAAAAGTCAAATCTCATGCGAGCTAGACTCAGATTCACCCAGGAATTAACGAAACATAAAAGTTAGTAAACTCGAAAAGACTTATCCTCGACGGGTAATAACATCAAGTTAGTTACTAGAGCTAGTTGTCACCTAAAAGCTGACAATGGAACTCTTTAACTAGCCATGTAAGCGTGTCTCGAAAAGGATTTGTCTTAGTAGAAATGTACCGTTTCGGGAAACTTTCTGTGGACTTGATCAGGCTGGGTAATAATTTTAAGCTAGTCTAACTGGTGATGTAAGCGTGTCTCGAATCGGTCTTGTTCACTGAAAGTGGATCAATTCTAAAAGTGCTTGCTCCTCCCTCATGTGCAAATTTATTTAATACTTGTGAGCACATGTGAAGGGGGAGCCCTTCAAAAGTTAACACAAAACTCTCAAAGTGTTAAATAAAATGTTTAATAGTCACAAACACTTTGAGAGATTTTCAAAGGTTTCTTTGCTATTGTCGGATAATCATGGAGTTATAAGGTGATTAAGATAGGAAAAACCGTCCTATGATCTGCCAGAGCCGGAGGGATCTACCCAAGGACATCACCAATAGTTAGAATTAGAAGTCCTTAGGTATGATACGGAAAAAGGAGAATAGAATGAAAGGGGAAAGAATGAGTTGAAGAATTAAAAAGAAAAAGTAAAGAAAAGGGTGAAAAGAAATAGCCCATTGTATATTTATCCACCCTTGTTCATATCATCTTCTTATTTTCATGCAAAAACAAAACTGTTCCTGAAAACCTTTTAAAATCAGTTTTCAATGAACACAAAAAAAACACAAAAACATTTTCTTTCTTATTTGTACAAAATTTTTATCCAAAAATCCAAAAACATTCTTCTTTACCCTCTCACATCTTTGATTCTTCATCCCTACCCCTCTGTAAACCTTTGATTCTTTCCTATGTTGTCTCCACACCATTTTGGTTGCCAATGGTGTGGTGGTCCTCATAATGGTGGGAATTGTCCTGGCTGTAGCATGGTAGAGTCAGGAGATGGGTCTGTCTATAACCAAGCTCCCTATCCTTACCATGACACATCTGATTCACCCTACCAGCCACCACATCATGAGATATTGATATATCTGTGTGAGTTTTGTGGAGGTCCTCACCAAGGATTTGAGTGTCAAGCTGGAAACACGTTTGTCTATGAAGAGTTTTCCGGTGATACTCAGAACTTTGGTTATGATCAATACCCATATGATTCACCAGTCCAGACTCAACAATTTTACTGTTGTGATTACTGTGGAGGTCCACACTTCAGCTCAGATTGTCAAACGGGGAATCCATATCCTTGTGACAATTTTGACACACCTTATTATGACCAACCTCCACAGTACCACATGAATCAAGCAATTCTTCCAGAAATTCAAAATGTACTGGAAATACTTGATGAGCTTAAGGGTTTAGTTAATGACTTTGCCCAAAAAGACACTCATAAAAAATCCATGGAAGAATTGCTAGCTGAAGAGCAGGCTGCTAGAATAAATTCCCAAGATGCCTATGAAAAATCTATTAGGGAATCAATTGCAAAAGAAAAAGCAGCCAAATCTAGCTCTCAGTTCCATTTCATTCCTAATGACAGTGATGATGAAGATACACTTGATATCCTTCAATTTTACAAAGCTTCATCAAATTCATTAGTTGATATCCCAGCAGTTGAGATTCCATCTCAAACAACTGCTATCACACCCGAGGTTCCCACTCACTCTCTGAGCATGGGGGACGAGCATCTTGACACTATTCCTAAAAAGGAATCGGACGAATTCATAAAGTCTAGTGTTGAGAACCTTGTCCCAATCCCGAGAGAGTCACAGGGAACTTTTGATCATGTGTGTGATTTACCTTCCCCTCTTGAGTGTTCAATCGATCATTTTGAGACTTTCTCAGATTTTAATGATGATTGTACATCTCATGGAGACATTGAGTATATTGAGGCATCACTCCCACAGTCTAATGCTGATCCTCTTCTTGAGGAGTTCGCCGACGAACTTACTCACATCAATCCACTTTCACTGGAAAGTGATGATGGTCTCCTCGACTTTGAAGCCGATCTGGAAGAAATTGAAAGTCTCCTATATCATGATCCACCACTCACTTCTAATCCCAACAGTCCAATTGAGAATGTTAATCACTTTGTTCCTGAAGCATTCAAAACCATTCTCACCAATCCTCTATTTGAATTCAAATATGAATTCACTTTGATTTCTGATAATCCAATCTTTGATATTCAGAATGAGGATTGTCATGAGTCCACATCGAAACATGAATTCACAGATTCACATCTTGTAAATAATTCTCTTCATGAGGAGTTCTCCGGTGAACTCAGTCATCATATCATGACTCCTCCGGAGTTTGATAGCCCAGGGGGAGATGCACTCAATCATGAGAATTTTCAAATTCCCACCCACCCTCCCGGGATTTTTACGAGCTTAACCCTTGAAATCCAAATTCAGGCTACAGAGCCTGATCTCGAGGAAGAAAATCTTATAATGATTTACATCATGGTTTTCTTCATTTTCTTCACCTATAAGGTGACTTCTCCTGTTCTTCACTCCTTCGGGAATGAAGACATTATCTTTGATCCCGGCATTTTCATGTATCATTGTCTTGAGCCGGATACTTATCTCATCGGTGTGGAACTTTCACGTGCTTCAAATGTTTGTCCAAACATCTTGAATGAAAGTCCGATTGAGATTGTTTCTTCCACATCATGCTTCCCCAAGAATAAATGAATTCGGGGTCGAGTCAAGCTAGCGACTCGGTAAACAAAAACAGTAGCATGCTTATAGGGTTTTCACCCTAAGTGTGGGGGAGTTACCCCTACTGTGGTTACAAATAAAGTGAAAAAAATGATATTTCCACATTTAGCTTGTAATGTTGCCCTTTTACGTTCTAAGAGTCGGCATAATAACCGGGACTTTAAATATTGAGGACAATATTCATTCTAAGTGTGTGTGTGTGGGGGGGGGGGGGGGGGGGTATTTCGCTATTCTAGCGAATTTTATCACATTTTACTATCCAGTACCCCCGTTTTTGGCCAAAATTTTAAAAATTTTTCACTAAAGTTTCAAAATTTTTGTAGTTATCTGTCCACCTTGGCTAATCCAAGAGCAAATGGCTCTTGGTAAAGATATATCAAATCCGTTTATGGCTTGCAATTTGCCCAAAATTTTATGGTATCTCAACTCGCCATATCCTAAAAAGTGAATAAGTTGGCTAGCCCGCAAGATTATGGCTTGTGGTAAAGGCAGTGGAAAAACCATAATTGGTAATCAGCTCACCAAGATGTTGACTTTGTCCATCAAGAGTTGGCTAGTCCATAAGCAAACGGCTTTTGGTAAAGACGAATCAAATCCGTTGACAGGTGGTGGTTTGCTCAAAATCACATGGTTATCAAGTGGACCATAGTTCTTACTTGAACTGATACATTTGGCTACTCCAGAAGTGATGGCTTTTGGGAAAGAGTTTCAAATCCATTAAATTTTCTCAAAAGATTGCTAGGGACTAGCAATAGTTTAGTGTGGGGGATTGATGAGTGTGTAAATACTCATAATTTTTATCGTATCTGAACTGCCAAAACATCCCAAAACACTCAGAAATGCATCAAAATACAGAAATTATCTCAAAACTGTGTTTTATATGTTTTAGATGCAAAATGTTTAAAAACAAATGAAAAACGAACAGAGTTTGCATAATTGGCAGTTTCAGTCCCTCAAGTTTCATAAATTGACAAAACTAGTCCCTGAAGGTTTAAAATGAAAGAAAAGTCAACCCAAGTCCTTTGGAATTCAAAAATTGTCAAAATAAGTCCTTGGGTGAAAAGTTGGAGAAAATTACACAATTGGTCCCTGTACTTTTCAAAATGGCAAAAATGGTCCCTGGGCATTTTAAAATGAGAAATTTATAAATTATGGTCCTTGGGAATTAATGACTTGGCAAATTTGAACCTCGATGATAGTTTGGAAGATTGGCAGATTCGACCCCTCAAGATTGCAGAAATTACATTAATGGTCCCTATGCTTTTTAACTAATAAATCTAATGGACCCTTGTTTTATCCTTAGCCCAACACAAATAAACAACACAACCATCAACCCTTACCAGCCCACTCCCACTCCCTAGGCCCATACATCGAAAAGCCCACCCAACCCCTTATAATAAAACTGGGGTCAAACTAAGCAGTCAACCAAACCATCTCCTTTCCCCCTCCCACACGTGAACCCTGCAAAACCCTGCAATCCCAACACTCCATCATCACCCCTACACCCCCTCCTCTGCCAACAGTCCACCTACACTAACTTTCCACCACAACAGTCCAAACCATCCCTGCCAAATCAATTACTCCCCAACTTGCAATTAACACTTTCCCGCCAAAACCCCAATAAAAGGTTGAGATGATACCATGCTGATCCAAGGGCAGGAAATGGTCAAAAGAGGCTCAGAGGAAAGAGACAAAGAAGAGCAAGTGAAACCCTATTTTCTCTCAATTAGTATAAATATCCTATTTGTAAACCCTTAAAGGGCAGTAGATTTTAGTAGATAATTTAAGTGTAGAAGTAATTTTAGTTTAATCTTAATTAAGTCTCTTGTAAGCTCTTAAATCCAGTTTGTAATCTTTCTTTTTTATTCAATAAAAGTCTAAAACTTTGTTTATGTATACCTATTTTATTGATATCTGCTTACCTTAAAAACTGCTTATCTGTCTTTTTTTTTACTTAATATTGTTGCTAGTTTGGTGGATTATCTGTGGTGCACATAATAGATGTATGTCTGTTTGGTTTGATCATTTTCTTTATTCTGCTTATTTTTTCTTTATGCTTATTAGTTTGTCCAAATTGCTATATTATGTTCCCCATAGATCTTATTAAGTTTCCCTTAGCCGCCCTTAACTGTACTTTCCCTTAGATAAGCTCATCATAGCTTTTTGATAAGCTTCTTTAGGCCTGCAGCCCCCTGATCTTGCAGCCCTGCATAAAACCTTTGCATCAGGCCTGCACTCCCATATGACCACTTTGATCCCAAGTTTGCCTGTTAAGTTTAGGGATTGAAGGTTGGGATTGGTTGTACAAAAAGACCTTAAGCTAGTCTCACTAGATGTAGCTTGTTTGGCCTCTTGAGAAGTGTTATCAGCTGGTACAGGGGTGTTTGGTTCAGCCTTCTGTCCTGAGTTCATGGATGTGCTTGTGAATGTTTTAGGTCTTGGTGACTCAAATTAGGTTAGTGTAGTAGGATGAAGCAATAAAATTCAGGTTCTTTAGTTAAAAAAGTCAAAATGCCCTTTCTATTTCCATTTTAGTTCAACTGTTAGGTTCCTAGTTTGAATTATCATTCAAGTAGTTACATAATTACCTTAAATAGATTAATTTAGTTGCATAATAGCTTCTTTTAACTTATTAAGTCAGTTAGGATCTTTATAAATTCACCAAAGTCAATCTTAGTTTATAACTTAAAAAGTCAAATTGCATGTTGTTTAAGTTTTTTCCAAAAATTGAGAGATTTTTAATTTGTTCATGATTGTTAGTTAGGGATTGAAACCTGGGGATTTTGTTATTTGGCAGCTTGAGATTCTTAGAATAATTTTCTTATAATTTTTAGAATTTTATTTGCTAGCTTTTTAGTGGCTTCTAGTTGGCCTGTGAGCAAAAAGATGCCCTGCACCACCCAATTTTACCATTCTGACCCAGTTTTCCCTGAGCCATAGTATGCTCATTTCTTGAGCTTGTTCCTAGGTTTTTAAAGTTTTGAGAAGCCCACAGTAATGGCTTATTAAAGCTATAAGCCATTTGCATTTAATTGCTTATTTGTTGGCTTATTTTGTGCCATTAGGTGTTCCCTTTGGCCTGAGCTTACTGACTCAGTTCAGTACCAAAGGCTAAGTGTACAATTTTTGTTGTTCTCTGATTTTGGCTTGCTGATTTCCATCATTTGCTTGATTATGGTTGCCTAAGGTTGTATTATTTGAACTCACCATGGTATTTGCTCAAGTACTTATTGCCTTAAGTGCTTGTCTTAAAAAGCTCACTTAAAACATTTAAAACCTTCACTGTTGAGAGTGTTAGCTTGCATAAGATTGAGGCTTGTTTAAATTTTAGTGTACTTTAGTTCATTTGAGGTTATATAAGCTGTTCTACCCTAGTCTCTTGGTTTGGAGCTTATTGGATTAGCTTTTGAATTGTAACTGATTTGACTGTCTGGTTTTGTGCAACTGTGTGTCCCAAGCCTATTTCACAAGCTTCTACCTTGCTCAGTGCTTAAGCTTGACCTCAGATTTTTAGCTCCTGTGATGCTGGAAGTACTAGCTTTCAGGTTCATAGCTTATTTTGGTTCTGAGAGCTTTTGCCCGTAGTTGAAACAAGCCCTGCAACTTTGCCTTTAGAACCTGTTTGGTTTATGCTTATGTAATGTGCTTATTTTAGTTTGTTTGTTGATTAGGTGTGCTTATTGGTTACTTTTAGTTCACATGCACTTATCTCAGTACACTTTAACCTCAACTTCACTCTAGTAGCTTATCAATTTGCTTTTGATGCCTAAAACATCCATTTTAGCTTAATAAGCCCACTGTTGAGCTTATTACCTTGCACAAGGCTTAATTTTAAGTTCCAGGAGAGTTTTCTTCATTAAAGTTTGCTATTTTCAGTATTTAAGTAGATTTGAACAAGAAAATTCCAAAAAAGACAAAAATAAATGAAGTGATAGCTTCTATTTAAGAAGCTTATTGCTTATTAGCTTATTTTCCTTAAGTACTTAGTGTTTTTATAATTTTTCTAGGTTCCTGTAGTCATAAAATAATTTCAGTAATTTTTTCATATTTTTCTCTTTTCATTTAGTATTTTTAATAATTAATATTAGTTTTAATTAATTAATAATTAATTAATAATTAGTTAATAATTAATAATAATTATTTAAAAAGTCTCAAAAATATATTTTCAGTTTTAAAATTAGTTTTATATTATTTTAGATTTTTCCAAATTAAAATTTTATTTTTCTAGGTTAATTTCCTAATTATTTGTATTTTAGGGTATTTTAAATAATTAAAAGTAAATAGGAAAATAGTAATTAATTAATAATAAATAATTAAATAGTGTAAAAATTATTTTTCTTTTTATAAAAATTTTCTTTTATCATTAGGATTGTAAAAATGTAATTTTCATATCCGTAGGTATTTTATTTCACAAAACTCGCGTTTTATTTCGTACGTCTACATTAAATTAAACGAACGCGTTTTTAGACTTAGTTCACGTTTTTAGTGTATCTGATCATCAGTAATTGTTCATGTAGTGTTTCTAAGTTACTTTCGTTCCTCGTATCTTATTTTAATCATACAACTCACTTAAAACCCCTTCCTGTCCAAATTCACCCGATCACAAACCCGTTTTTTATTACCATTCACACCTCGTCGGAAAATAACAACCCGGGGAAACTCTATACTTCCACGGAGATTGACTCTAGGTAGTTTGACCTTGTTGACCATCACCTGGTCAATTTAGGTTGACCGTTTGGAGGCAATCACTAAGGCTAAACTTGCACTTCTTGAGTATGCTTCCTCAGTCACTCAGCCTGCTCAGGCTCCTAAACATGCACAGGCTAAAAACAAGGGGCTAGTTGCTGAAACATATGACTGGGATGAGGTTGAAGTGTCTTCAGATGATGAAGAAGTTCATATTAGTGCCTGATGGCTCTCTCAGAAGATAACAGGCTGGCAGTGGGAAAGAGCCATGCAAGGAATGGTGAATGGGTCAACATCACAATGAGAAAGGTAAACATTTTACTTTCTATGGATGATGATGCTGACTGGAAGTCATACTTAGATTATATCAATGTTGATCTTAAGTTTGTTGAAGAGCAAAGGTTAAACTTGTTTTCAAAAAATTTAACAAACTAAGTTTTGAGTTAAATCAATGTAGGGATGAACTTCCTACTTTAAAACAGGCCAAACTTGAAAGTGTTACATTACAAATTCAGAATTCTGAACTTGTAAAACAAAACCAAGCTCTTCAGGAAGAACATAAGAAAGAAAAGGCAATTATTTAGAAATGGACTCAAAAGAACCCAAAACTCTATGAATCAACGAGTCTCACACCCAGCAACAAAAAGGCTTGCTTGGGTGAAGACCAACTCACTGAAGAGTCTGGGGAGAGTAGTCATCCAAAAGCCTTTCTGTCAGCAAACATGCTCTCTAGCAAAGAACTAGCTCCTAAGCCCAGTGACTAGATTGAGAGAGTCAATCCTGATAGTAAATTGCCTAATTTCAACACTAGAAGAATACTAGAGCCTGAAAGTCAAGCTATTAAGGAGTTGCTAGGAGTCACTGATGAACCCAGTCCTACTAAGTCCATCACTGAGTCTAAGTCTGATGCACAAGCACCACTCCCTCCACTGAAACATCTTCAGGGAGCAGCACCCAGTACAGACCTTGCACCACCAGTTTATCAACCTCATTCTCCAAAGGAGAAAGCAAATTCAGGGATAACCATCCTGAAGAGACCCACTGTACCTTCTGAAAAACAAACACCGTCAGTATCCACTGAAGCAAAACCTTAAAGCCCTGATTCAAAATTTGATCAGTTGGCTGAACTTGTCAGGAAGCTGAGTGAAAAGATTGAGTCCACTGATAAACTCACTGGCTCAAAATCTAAACAACCATTAGCTTCCTCAAGTACCTCCAAACCTAAAACATCCAGATCTTCTGTGAAATGTGAACTGTGTAATCAGTCTAATCACCCCACTGATAAATGCTACAGAGTCCTCTTTTGCATGATTTGCAAGCAGGAAGACCACAGAACCTGTGATCACATCTCTCACACTGCTTCTACAAAAGCACAAGGTCAATATAGCACTCAAGGCTATCAGTAGCCACATTGATGCGTGGGAATTGCACCAGGCTTTACCTCTCGAGGGATCTCAAGAAGCTTACAACCCCCACCAGGCAGTGTACCTGATTGTTGTAGTATAGTATAGTGACAAGTACCGGGGGATTGATCGTTCAACTCAGGAATAGTGTCGCTAGGATTAGAAAGCCTAAAAACTAGGTCTAGAGGTGAGGGATGATTTTTTTTGTATTTTTTATATTTTATAAAAGCAAGTAAAAATCTCGGTTATTGGAAGAATGGGCGGAATTAGTTGCTAGTCAACTAACCCAATGACTAAAGATGCAATCAAAATAAAATAATAAAAATGAAAATAAACTAAATTAAACTAATGGTGTGAGCAATATATGGGAGAATTGTGTTTACTTAGATTTCACTACTCCCTAGAGATCTTTTACAGGTTAATTACTTGTTACAGTTGTGTGGATGATGGATTGTATTCCTTAATACCATTCATGGGGTGGCGTACCATTTTATTTTTGAAACATGATCTACCAACAATAAAAATAAAGCATGCATACGGAAACAAATAACAATCAAACAATTAAAAATCACACAAAACATGGGTTGCCTCCCAAGAAGCGTTGTTCTTTATTTACGAGTCTTGTAGCTAGACTCAAGGTCATGGGTTACGTTTTCCTTTCCCACTTTTGTGCCGACTCAAAACATCTAACCCAATTCTCATCACGCTTGTACTCAGGGCCTAGATTCATGCAACCTGAATAGTATGTTCGCCTCCTCTCATAATAAGCATCATCATCAATTCCATCTTCCTTAACCTCATAAGGTCGAATCTCATCAATTTGTAGATTCTTGATGCCTTTTAATTCTTCCTTAATGTGAGGCATCATAAAAGTAATCTTCTCTATCCCATCAGTAAACTGAACTATCCCTTTCTCATGATCACAATACATCTTAGTCTTCTCAACAAAAGGTCGTCCTAGAACCATCTCTCCTAGGCGTGGATCTATAATTCCTCTAACATCTTCTAGGATTACAAAGTCGCATTGATAAGTAAAGTTTCCTATAAAGATGTGTACCCCTTTAACTCTCCTGACGAAATTACACAGCCTATTAGAGTTGTAAGGGTCTTTTCTAGGACTTAACCTTTCGTTCATTATCCAGTTGTAGTAGAGCCTAGACATAATATTCATGGGTGCTTTTAAGTCAATGTATGTATGCTCTCTAGACATGTACCCAATCATGCAAGGAATTTTTATGTTCCTAAAGTTATGCCTCCTAATCCATGGTACCTTTCTATATTTTGAGGGGCAGGGGTGTTGTAAAAGAAATCTATGGTAACTCAATTCATCAGGAGTTGGAGCGAAGTCTGTAAACTCAATTTTCATTTGAAGGGGCTTAGTAAATTGCTTAAATGTGTTAACTTCTCTCTTTCTTCTTTTATGCGCTATAAGCCTCTTGCGAACTTCTAAACGGCGATTCTCTAAATCCATAAAGACCAACCTAATACGAACAAAGACACAAAGAAATAAGATAGACTAAAGAAAACCTAAAAATAAAAAAATCAAAATCTTACTAGAAAGGAATCTAGCAAGTAGACCTAATAAACAGAAATTCTAACCTAGACAATAACTATTCCTTGGGCTGCGGCGCCAAAAACTTGATGCGTGGGAATTGCACCAGGTTTTACCTCTCAAGGGATCTCGAGAAGCTTACAACCCCCACCAGGCAGTGTACCTGATCGTTGTAGTATAGTATAGTGACAAGTACCGGGGGATTGATCGTTCAACTCCGGAATAGTGTCGCTAGGATTAGAAAGCCTAAAAACTAGGTCTAGAGGTGAGGGATGATTCTTTTTGTATTTTTTATATTTTATAAAAGCAAGTAAAAATCTCGGTTATTGGAAGAGTGGGCGGAATTAGTTGCTAGTCAACTAACCCAATGACTAAAGATGCAATCAAAATAAAATAATAAAAATGAAAATAAACTAAATTAAACTAGTGGTGTGAGCAATATATGGGAGAATTGTGTTTACTTAGATTTCACTACTCCCTAGAGATCTTTTACAGGTTAATTACTTGTTACAATTGCGTGGATGACGGATTGTATTCCTTAATACCATTCATGGGGTGGCGTACTTACTTCCCCAATCCTATAAGCTCCTACTTCACTCCTATGTCGAGCCAGCTAAGAAGCTCCTAACATGGGATCACTAGAATTCGCTCATGCATTAAATACAACCATAAAAACCTAGTACACATCGGTTCATGTTTCTTAAGACGTTCAAGCAAGTTACACAATAGAGATCTGCCAGTTTTCTTAAGCCTAACATTGAAATCATTCATCCATTATAACTATAAACAAGCAATCAACCTATAATCAACATCTAGGTTTCATTACATCTAAGCAAACATACAATAGATCTAGCCTAGCATGTTATAATCAAGACAAGCATAAGATATATTCAAACAACACATAGACATATTGAATGAATTGAAAGAAAACTTATCTTAATTGAACATAAAGGGTTTTAAGGGGTGAAAACCCTTGAAAATACTGTTACAAACGACCTAGGGTTTATTAGGTTCGGCCCTAGAATTCTCCACACAAGTTCCTCTCCTTCATGAATGAAAAATAGAAAAGTATATATAGATTTTGTGAGGTGACGGCGTCAAGAGGAAAAATCTGACGCCGTCATCTCGCCGCCAATATAGTTCTCGGACTGCCTAGATCTATATCTGACGCCGTCATGTGTAATCTTTTTCCAGGCCGTCACCAAATTTACTCTTGACGCCCTACTTCTGACACCGTCACGTTTTCTCTGGGTCGTCATCCATTTTGCTCTTGACGCTGTCAAAAAATCCTTCTTGACGCCGTCAGGTACTGTTCCCAGCAAGGAAAATTAAGTCTTTGCCGTTTTCTTCACTTTTATGCTCCAAAAACGTCCAAAATGCTTCCTTTTCCAGAATTCACTGCCAAAGTACCTAAAATCACAAAAGGAACGATTTACAGCAATATTTGATCAAATAAATTCCAATTCCGGCTTAAATGACCCCCTAAAAACGGTTCATTTTTTGCCTCATCACACATCTTCCAAACAGAGACTGAAGGCTATGCCTTTCTTGCCATGTCCTCACTGTGGTTTCAACGATCATCTTCCTGATTATTGTATGATGAAAGACTATTGTGACATTTGTGGAGATCCCTCTCATGAAACCAAAGGGCATGACAAAATTATTCAGTCTAGAAGGAACACCTCTCAGTCTACTGAGTCTTCATCAACCACTAAATGCAATACATGTGGAAGCTCAGTACACTCTACTTCTGACCATGACTCACTGACTAAGTTTAAGAAGTCCCTGAGTACTAAGTCCACTAGAAAGTGGTCCAACAAGAAAAACTAACCCCTACTTGGTATTTGTGCAGAAACATATCAGGGATCATGCTTGGCACCTCGATAGTGGATGCTCAAGAAGTATGACTGGTTTGAAGAGTTATCTGCACAAATATGTTGAAGAACCAGGACCCAAGGTAGTTTTTGGTGATAACTCAACAGCTCCCACTGAAGGTTATGGTTCTGTCAACTGTAATGGGATAGTTTTTACAAGAATTGCTTATGTCAATGGTCTGAAGTACAATCTGATAAGTGTCTCTCAACTATGTGATGCAAAATACATATTTCAGTTTGATGATAAGAGAGGGACCATCTTCAATGCCAACAAGGAAGTTGTGTTGATTGCTCCCAGGAGGGATGATGTTCATGTTCTTGACATGTCATCCCTTACTCAAAATGGGACTTGCCTATTCTATAAGGCAAGTGGGACAATCAACTGGCTTTGGCATAAAAGACTCTCTCATCTCAATTTCAAAAACATCAACAACTTGGCTAAACAGAACAAAGTTCTTGGCCTTCCATCCCTGGTGTATACGAAAGACAAGCCTTATTCTGCTTGTGAGAAAGGAAAACACCATAGGGCATCTTTCAAAACCAAACAATCATTCTCCATCAAAAGTTGCATGCATCTTCTCCATATGGACTTGTTTGGACCTATCAGTCCCATGTCCATTCATCATAAGAAATATACTCTAGTCATTGTGGATGAATACTCAAGATACACTTGGGTTTACTTCCTAACCAAAAAGAGTCAGGCAGCTGACACAATCATGTCATTTGTCAGTGATGAGGCGAAAAATGATCCGTTTTTAGGGGGTCATTTAAGCCCGAATCTGAATTTATTTGATCAAATATTGCCCTAAATCGTTCCTTTTGTGATTTTAGGTACTTTGGGAGTGAAATCTGGAAAAGGAAGCAATTCGGACGTTTTTGGAGCATAAAAGTGAAGAAAACGCCAAAGTCTTAATTTTCCATGCTGGGAACAGTGCATGACGGCGTCAAGAGGAAGATTATGACGGCGTCAAGAGTAAAAGTCCATGACGACCCAAAAGAGTTTTGACGGCGTCATGAAGGTAGGGCGTCAAGAGTTAAAGTCGTGACGGCCTGGAAATGCAATGTTCTTGACGGCGTCAAATGTAGATCTAGGCAGTCCGAGGAATGTTTTGGCGGCGAGGTGACGGCGTCACCTATTTGGTCTTGACGCCGTCAGACCCCTTTTCCTATATATAGTTTTCTAATTTTTCACATTTAAGAGAGAAGTTTTGGTGAGAAACCCTAAGTACGATTTTGGTGTAACTTTACAGGTTTTTCAAGGGTTCCAACCCCTTGATACCTTGCATGATTAATCAAGATAAGTATTCTTCTAATTCAATCAATATGTCTATGTGTTGGTTGTCTATATCATGTTCTTGTCTTAATTCCATCATGCTAGGCTAGATCTCTTTTGTGTTTGCTTAGATCTAATGAAACCTAGATATTGATTATGTGTTGATTACTTGTTTATTCTTGTTGTGGATGAATGATTTATATGTTAGGCTTAAGAAAACTGGCAGATCTCCAATTGGTAACATGCTTGAACGTCTTAAGAAACATGAACCAACGCGCACTAGGTCTTTATTGGTTGTATTTAATGCATGAGCCACTGTTTACAATCCCTATAGTTGTGCTGGGCATGGTGTAGGAGGAGATAAGAGCTCATAGAATTGGGGAGTTATGTGTGCCACCCCATGAATGGTATTAAGGAATACGATCCGTCATCCATGCAATTATAACAAGTAATTAACGTGTAAAAGATATCTAGGGAGTAGTGAAGTCTAAGTAAACACATTTTCTCCAATTACTGCTCACAACTTTAGTATTAATTAGTTTATTTTCATTTCTAGTATTTTATTTTGATTGCATATTAGTATTGGGTTAGTTGAATAGCAACTAATTCCGCCCACTCTTCCAAAACCCGAGATTTTTACTTGCTTTCCATAAAATATAAAAACACAAAAAAAATCATCCCTCACCTTTAGAACTAGTATTTAGGCTTTCTAATCCTAGCGACACTATTCCTAAGCTGAACGATCAATCCCCCGGTACTTGTCACTATACTATACTACAATGATCAGGTACACTGCCTGGTGGGGGTTGTAAGCTTCTCGAGATCCCTCGAGAGGTAAAGCCTGTTGCGATTCCCACGCATCAAGTTTTTGGCACCGCTGCCGGTGAATAGTTATTGTCTAGGTTAGAATTTCTTTTTATTAGGTCTACTTGCTAGATTCCTTTCTAGTAAGATTTTATTTTTTATTTTTAGGTTTTCTTTAGTCTATCTCATTTCTTCGTGCCTTTGTTCGTAACTCTTTACCATCCGACATCATGGAAGGTGGTAACATCTTTGAACCCATTATCCCACCACAACAAAACCCACCATTAGAACCCCTTAGGCCCCGAACCTTAGGAGAGTATTCCCGACCCAGCCACCAAGGCTACCGAAACACCATTGAGCTCACCGGAGCCAATGTGACCCCCTTGCGATTCGACACCATCCGGTTGGTGCAAAGCGGATGTGCATTCCATGGACTTCGTTCCAAAGATCCAAACCAACATCTTAAGGACTTCCTCAAAATCGTAGATTCCATAGACCTAGATGTTGAAACTAGAGAGACAACTCGATTACGCCTATTCCAATTCTCTCTACGGGATCAAGCTAGTCAATGGCTTGAGCGTTTACCCGCGGGATCCATCACCACATGGGATGATCTCACCACTCGTTTCCTTGCTCAATTTTTCCCACCGGGAGAACTACTAAGCTTAGAAATGACATCTTGACGTTCCAACAACGTCAAAATGAAACCTTTTATGAAGCATGGATTCGATATAAAGACCTACTCCGAAAAGTCCCTCATCATGGCATCGAACCGTGGCTCCAGATCCAAATCTTTTACGATAAGGTTGACTATCAAACAAGGAGAGCCATTGATTACGCAGCCAAGGGTAGGTTAAATAGACTTAGCGTTGACGAGTGCTGGAAAGTTCTTGAGGGGTTGGCACAATACGAAGAGGAAGGATGGGAGGACCCGATGCTCCCAAGCAAGGTAAAACTTGACTATGCATGTGCCACCCAAGAACAGTTGTTAGGAAGCATCGAGAAGCAGGTAAAAGAATTGATGAGTATTGAGAAACTTGCTGCTGAACCCGTGTGGAATCATAATCCACGTAGGAATACGGTTATCAAACAGAATTTTCCTGAACGCTCATGACAAGAGGAATTCGAAGGGATAATGGTAACCTTCATGAATAATCAGGAAAAACAAATCCAGCACCTAGAGGCACGCATGGAAAGCACTCATAAAGCTTTTATGAATTTCGCAGACCAATTCATATCAAGGGTCAAAGAAAAGATCAAAGAAAATTCCGTACCAAAAAAAATTGAGAAAGTCTTCGAGGTATCAACCCCTTTGGTGTTTGACCAAGAGGATAGCGGGAAATTTTCCCCAAGTGCTTTACCATTAACTACCCCCCGTTCTCATGAGCACTCCCATGCAGAGAAAAGTTCGCAAATCCATAACATTTTCGTTGGATGTTTGCGAGCTACATTCCCGAACTCATCCAAAAAACGTTCTTTTGGTTTTAAACCCGGTGTAAAGAGGCCGCACCTCAAAAACACCACTAATTTGAAACCCTCTATGGAACAACATCTCTCCTTTCACACCAATGACCCGTGCACAGGGTTCGACTTAGCCAAAACGTCATCCAACTCCTTCTACAACCTCACCTCTTTCCGTGACAGTAATGAGACGTTCGACCCTGGTGGACCTCGTTAACGGAATGGCTACTCATGGGTTTTACTAATGTTTAGCTATTCACGCGAAGTGCAGGGACTAAACATGGAACTACTCCAATTCTCACCTTACACGCGCATCTGACGACGTCAGATTTAACTCTTGACGCCGTCAGCTCGATGGATCAGCAATATTAACCCAAAACCAATCACTTTCAACCCATACCCCACAAATCTCACCCAAGGTGCTGCTGCTACTCCGATTCTCCACCATCCAATTCGACGTCTTCCGTATCCAATCTCCACTTGGTAAGTAAGTTTTCTTCATCCTTTTTCGATCAATTGTCCTTAGGACCCATCAATTTGGAAAACCCCTTTCGCCCGAAACCCCACTCTTGACCCATTATTAACAAATCGTAATGCCATCCATTTGGTGACTTGTAACATGGGGGTTACCCGTTGATTATGTTATCTCACTCGAATTATGCATTAGATTAAGGAAAGCCACTCATGCCATGGATTCTTTGACCCCCCACCCATGTTTTCTGATTAAAGGAGTGTTTGGGTAATGGGTTAAGAGTTTGAAAATTGATTTTTCCCTCGCATTTGCATGATTCGGATTCTGATCCATCTGACAGCGTCAGGATTACTCTTGACGGCGTCAGATGTGTCTGACTGCATAAAGTTCATTAAAATTCTCGTTCTAATCGTTTCCGTTCACTCCACCTTTTTCCAGGAAAATGAGCAAAAGATCTCGTCAACATAAGGGCAGTTCCTCTAGATCTCAAAGGGTCAATTATGGAGAATTAGTCCATAGTTGGAGCGAGTTTGACAATGTTGGTGCTAACACCAAGTATGCGGAGTTGTGTAACCACCATATTGATGCTGGGGCTGTGGTTGACTGGGATTTTCTAAGAGCCAATGGGTTGGAGGCTGCGTTTTTAGGGAGGATCCACACAGATGGGTTTGCGGGTCTACAGTGGGAGAGGTTGTTTAGGATTAGAGAGACAGTATATAGTGAGTTAGTGAGGGAGTTCTTTGCGACCTTCCGTTTTGATCAGGCTGAGGCTAGGACAGATATGGGGGCACCACTGTGTATTTTAGGCTAGGGGGAGAGTTGCGGTCATGTTCAGTGGCTGAGTTTGGTTGGAGGATTGGGTTGTATACTAGAGAGGAGGTTGATGGGACCTTTTTGCAGAGGTTGTTACATGGAGAGACTCAGAGGAGTGAGATGAGGTGTATCACTTTTTGGCCGACCATAGGGAACGGGGTTTACACCTCGACTACCGGGGCAGCATCCATCAGGGACCCCGTAGCTAGGCTAGTCCACAGGTGCATCACATACAGCCTGTCAGGACGTCATGGCACCACTCACCGTGTCACTGCTTCAGACCTGTTCTACTTGTACACCATCTTTTCTGCGGATGTCTACTGCAACATCCCATTTTGGGTGGCCAGTTATTTGAGGACCAGTGTGGGTGAGAGGGATATTGACAAGGTGTATGGGGGGATGTTTGTGACCCGGTTGGCTCGTTCCTATGGGCTTCTTACTCCTCAGATCATAGGGTACTTGAGCGACTCCGGGAACTGTAGGGTAGTGAGGGCTAAATCCCTCAGGCAGATGAGCATTGTGATGCCAGAGAGGAATGGGACCTATCGTTGGTACGAGGAAGGGGGCCAGATATTGAGGAGGATGCTGATGATGAGGTAGACCCCCAGCAGCATCAGTTCCAGGGGTATGAGGAGGGGACGGCTGACTACTACCGACACATGAGTCAGGGAGACTGGCAGGCACACCAGGGTACCTGGATGGGTCAGATGGATGCATGGCGAGCCACCACTGACCAGCGCTTTGATTTGATGTATCCACCAGATGCAGCACCTCTCCACTCAAGATCAGCTTGAGCCTCACCTGCAGATTGACCCTTTCCCAGGCCGAGAGACTGACTACCCTCCCTACGGGTACACCGGACACCTCCCTCCTGGCTATGACTACCGCTTTGGTCCTCCTCCCCAGTGACTCCTCTTGATCTCCGTTGTCTTTGAACTATTTATTGATGGTTGTGTAATTTGAAACATTTGGTACTGTAATAGCTTAGGATGCGGCCTTTGTTGGCCTTGAACAATTTACTTGCATGTTTACGTTTGTTTTGAAATAATTAATGGTGCTCATGGTGCCATTATTCATTTCGTGTGTTCTTATTTGCGTGATTTTATTTGTTTGATTGTTATTTGCTTCCGTATGCATGCTTTATTTTTATTGTTGGTAGATCATGTTTCTAAACTAAATAGTGGAAATACTTTACTTTGTTGTTTTGGCCTAGTATTAACACCACCTAAAGGTATTTTTGCTAAAGATAAGTGTAAGGGGAAACCCCAAATATGTCTTTAAGAAACAAACCGATCATGATTCTCCACAATATTAAATGAACATGTATATTCGTATTTGTTAGAGTCAAATGCTTGTATTGAGTCATAATGAAGTTTTGCAGGATTTTCCAGGAAGTAGGACCAAGTTTTTCCAGAAATTTTCCGGAAACTTAACATAAGGATTTCTGCAGGTCAATTCTGATGGCGTCATGGGTTTACTCTTGACGGCGTCAGGAGTTAAAATCTGGAAATTTTACCGGTTTTGTTTTTCTAACGGAGTCTTATGGTTTTTGTGAATTATTAAGTTTTATAATCTCCAGGAGATCTGCAAACTTCATTCCACAAGCATTATATCTTATCTTGTTTTCTAGGATTTAGAAACTTATATAGGATGCCGCCGATTGTACGCGAGGTTGTCTTGTCTATTTTGTCAGGTTTTACAGGTTATGTATGACAAGAAAATGATTTATATTCTGGAAGGGAAGCTTTGATTGTTCATTTTCTTGGAGGAAGATTTAACCTGGCCATCCTATTATCCATACCGAGCGAATCAGGGGAGTGTTTGATTTCATTCTCTTTACTTTTTCACTTTTACATTCTTTACTTGAACATTGGGGACAATGTTCATCTTAAGTGTAAGGGGAGGGTAAAAAGATGATACCTTACATATGCACTTTCGCTTGAGTTTGTTTTGTTTGATGGTAGATGTGTAATAAAACTATGAGAAATACTTGTTAGTGCAATTTTAGCGCCAAATTTAAAATTTTTTACAACATTTAGGAGTGAAACTTTAGCCATAGCAAGCGTCTCATGGATAGGAGATTGTATGACTAGCACATAACCGTATATTCAAAAAAAATTTCCACCAAAAAATGTGAGGTTCGCCTTTAGATTTGATAGGAAAAGCATTTACTATTAGTGCTTATAAGTGTACCGGTAGCATTTAGATTCTAGAACTTGCGTTAGTGATGCATCCCGAGACCGCTAGTGAGACTACATTCGTGTAGTAGGATTTACTACATGATAAGAGGAGTTAGGATTACCCTTGTGTTAAACCCGTATTATAATTACTTGACCATTTAAGTCATATTACTTGGCTAGTTAAGTCAACTAATTTTTCCCACACCCTTAGCGTTGTACTCATTTTTAGTACACGAAACCCCTAGTACACCCTTCCGAGCCTATCTTTTCGTTTCTAACTTTAAGCATTTTACTTAAAGGAAGAATTTGTTACACCCCACTTAAATGTACAACCAAATCGCCTTAGCCTTCCGTGTATGCGCTCATTTTTAGTGCATTATTGTTATTTGTTAAACCCTAAGTTAACTTTCTAATTGATTACATGGTTGCTAAGTCAAGTCATATCCTTGTACATATTGCTTTGGGACGATTGGGACTCATGGGTAAAGTACTTGTTTTATGGAGTAATGAGGAGGAACATCATTTTATTACCCCCATATGACGTTAATCTTAAAAGTGCTCCAAGTGTTTTGATTTTCTTAATTCGAGTCATTAGATTAGTTAATTGTAAAGTATGTAAAAATTCAAGTGTAAGGGGAATGTTCATTCCCTATGTTCATTTTGTGTTTTTGTTATTTTTGTTATTTTTCATTTATTATCTTAAGTCAAGTCTATGTTCATTTTGTGTTTTTGTTATTTTTCATTTATTAGCTTAAGTCGAGTCTAGTCTTGGCTTAGCAACGCCATATTGTACATGTAATTGACCAAGATTGTTAACTCGCCACCAGTAAAACTTCCTTTATCCAACAAAACCGTGTATTTCGTATCCCTACACCTAACGTTACAACCTTTTAAAAGACCTCTTTGATAGTTTATCCTAGGTGCTTACGCCATGTGGTGGAGGTTTGATCCTTTCCCAAGCCTATGGTAATCTATTTTGCTATGACAGGTAGTGAGAGATATCTTCCATTTCCATATTGTAATCTACACTTTATTACACCCGAGAGATGTGAGTATCTAAACACTATTTGTGAGGTGCTTGTGTATGACCTCCGTGCTTGTCTATTGGTCTTTAGTGGAACGATTATTTGTTGTAATTACTTTTATATTAGTGTTAAATGACCCCTAACTTGTATTTTGACCAGAATAAAAGCGCATTTGCTTGAGGACAAGCAAATCTCAAGCGTAAGGGTATATGATGAGGCGAAAAATGATCCGTTTTAGGGGGTCATTTAAGCCCGAATCCGAATTTATTTGATCAAATATTGCCCTAAATCGTTCCTTTTGTAATTTTAGGTACTTTGGGAGTGAAATCTGGAAAAGGAAGCAATTCGGACGTTTTTGGAGCATAAAAGTGAAGAAAACGCCAAAGTCTTAATTTTCCATGCTGGGAACAGTGCATGACGGCGTCAAGAGGAAGATTATGACGGCGTCAAGAGTAAAAGTCCATGACGACCCAGAAGAGTTTTGACGGTGTCATGAAGGTAGGGCGTCAAGAGTTAAAGTCGTGACGGCCTGGAAATGCAATGTTCTTGACGGCGTCAAATGTAGATCTAGGCAGTCCGAGGAATGTTTTGGCGGCAAGGTGACGGCGTCACCTATTTGGTCTTGACGCCGTCAGACCCCTTTTCCTATATATAGTTTTCTAATTTTTCACATTTAAGAGAGAAGTTTTGGTGAGAAACCCTAAGTACGATTTTGGTGTAACTTTACAGGTTTTTCAAGGGTTCCAACCCCTTGATACCTTGCATGATTAATCAAGATAAGTGTTCTTCTAATTCAATCAATATGTCTATGTGTTGGTTGTCTATATCATGTTCTTGTCTTAATTCCATCATGCTAGGCTAGATCTCTTTTGTGTTTGCTTAGATCTAATGAAACCTAGATATTGATTATGTGTTGATTACTTGTTTATTCTTGTTGTGGATGAATGATTTATATGTTAGGCTTAAGAAAACTGGCAGATCTCCAATTGGTAACATGCTTGAACGTCTTAAGAAACATGAACCAACGCGCACTAGGTCTTTATTGGTTGTATTTAATGCATGAGCCACTGTTTACAATCCCTATAGTTGTACTGGGCATGGTGTAGGAGGAGATAAGAGCTCATAGAATTGGGGAGTTATGTGTGCCACCCCATGAATGGTATTAAGGAATACGATCCGTCATCCATGCAATTATAACAAGTAATTAACGTGTAAAAGATATCTAGGGAGTAGTGAAGTCTAAGTAAACACATTTTCTCCAATTACTGCTTACAACTTTAGTATTAATTAGTTTATTTTCATTTCTAGTATTTTATTTTGATTGCATATTAGTATTGGGTTAGTTGAATAGCAACTAATTCCGCCCACTCTTCCAAAACCCGAGATTTTTACTTGCTTTCCATAAAATATAAAAACACAAAAATAATCATCCCTCACCTTTAGAACTAGTATTTAGGCTTTCTAATCCTAGCGACACTATTCCTAAGTTGAACGATCAATCCCCCGGTACTTGTCACTATACTATACTACAACGATCAGGTACACTGCCTGGTGGGGGTTGTAAGCTTCTCGAGATCCCTCGAGAGGTAAAGCCTGTTGCGATTCCCACGCATCAGTCAGGAACATTGAAAATCAAAATGATGTCAAAGTTAAAAAAATCATAACTGACAATGGCACTGAATTCAAAAACCATGACCTTGAGTATTTCTGTGATGAGAAAGGAATCTCTCAAAATTTCACTTCTCCCTATACTCCTGAACAAAATGGAGTAGCTGAAAGGAGAAATAGAACACTCATTGAGGCAGCAAGGACAATGTTGAATGGCTTAGTCCTCTCAAAACACTTTTTGACTGAGGCAGTCAAAACAGCCTGCTACACTTAAAACAGGTCCATTATTGTGAAAAATCACAATAAGACTCCCTATGAGGTATTCAAAGGGAGGATCCCTGACATCAGCTATTTTCATGTATTTGGGTGTCCTGTGTTTATTCATAATCACAAGGATCACCTACATAAATTTGATGCCAAAGCTGATGATGGATACTTCCTGGGATACTCTCTGTCTTCAAAAGCCTACAGGGTTTTTAACACAAGGAGACAACAAACTGAGGAAACTTATCATGTTACTGTTGATGAGAGCACTGAATCCATCAGGTTCTCCAGATCCTCAGTTGAAGAAATTGGTATTGATGACTCATCTAGGTATCCTCCTGATGAGCATCTCCCTTAGAATCATACTTCAACCCAATACCAAGCTGATGCTGATGTCTCCTACTACATCATTCCTCACAATCTACCCCAACCAACTGTCAGTGAAGTCACTGAAACTCAACCTGCCTCCAATGAGACATCAGCCACTGAACCAATTGTTCAGGAACCCTCAGAGCAAACTGTTCCCTCTAATGTCACTGAAGCACAAAATCTTGAGTTACCTCATGTTCCTATAATTGAACCTACTCCTCAAGTAAATCAGGCTTCTACAAGCACTAACTCCTATCCTAAACCTCAGAATAGTTGGACCAGATCAAAAGTTATTGAGCTTGTGAACATTATTTGTGAGCCCACTGAAGGCATGCTTACCAGAAGCATGGCTGCTAAACTTAAGGCAGCCACAACCAATATATGCCTTTATGCTTACTATCTCTCAGAAATTGAGCCTAAGAATATCAAAGAAGCCTTGACATATGAAAGTTGGGTTCAGGCCATGAGAGATGAACTGGAACAGCTTGACAGAAATGATGTCATGACCCTTGTTGAATGCCCTAATGGTGTCCTTGTCATTGGCATGAAATGGGTTTTCAAAAACAAGACTGATGAGAATGGCACAGTCATCAAAAACAAAGCAAGACTTGTTGCCAAAGGATATAACCAACAGGAAGGTATAGACTATGAGGAAACCTTTGCACCTGTTGCTAGAATGGAAGCTATCAGGATCTTCCTAGCCTATGCAACTTACATGAACTTTAAAGTTTACCAAATGGATGTCAAAAGTGCATTCCTGAATGGTAACATTAAAGAAGATGTCTATGTGCAACAACCTCCTGGCTTTGAAAGTAGTTAATTCCCTCACCATGTCTACAAGCTTAGCAAAGCCCTTTATGGATTGAAACAAGCACTCGGGGCATGGTATGAAACACTTTCAGCCTTCCTGATCCAAAACAAATTTGTCAGAGGAAAGATTGACAACACTCTGTTCATCTACAGAACAAAAAGTGATGTCATCCTGGTTCAAGTGTATGTTGATGACATCATCTTTGGCTCATCAAGTTACAAACTTTGCAAACAGTTTGAAAAACTGATGACCACAAAGTTTGAGATGAGCATGATAGGTGAACTCACTTACTTTCTTGGACTACAAATCAAACAAACTGACAGAGGGATATCCATTTGTCAAGAAAAATACCTAAGGAACCTACTGAAGAAGTTTGAGCTTACTGACTGCTCTTCAGTAAAGACTCCTATGGTTCCTCCAAACAACCTTGGCCCTGATCTCACTGGCAAATCAGTGAACCAAACCCAATACAGGGGAACGATAGGGTCCCTGATGTACTTACTTGCATCTAGGCCTGATATCCAATTCTCAGTCTGTCTGTGTGCCAGATATTAGGCTGATCCTAAAGAGTCTCATCTCACTGCTGTCAAAAGAATCTTCAGGTACCTGAAGGGTACACCAAACCTTGGTTTGTATTACCCAAAGTGCTCAGGATTTGATCTCAAAGGGTACACTGACTCTGACTATGCAGGATGCAATATGGACAGAAAAAGTACTTCAGGATCCTGTCAATTTCTTGGTGGTAAACTTGTGTGTTGGAGTACAAAGAAACAACAATCAGTGGCCATGTCCTCAGCTGAAGCTAAATATATGGCTGCGGCAGGATGCTATGCAAATGTACACTAGATGAAGAGCCAACTGACTGACTATGGCATTTAGTACAATATGGTACCCATCTTTTGTGATAACACAAGTGCCATAGCCATCTCAAACAACCCAGTGCTTCATCAAAGAACCAAACACATTGACATCAGATACCATTTCATCAGGAACCACATCATGAATGGAGAAATTGAATTACATTTCATCCCCATTGAGTATCAGTTAGGTGATATCTTCACCAAACCCCTGGATGAGCCCACTTTCACAAGACTGAAAGCTGAGTTGGGCATGTTGGATATTAACTCAGGCAACTAATCAAAGTTATTCCAACCAAATGTAAATTCTCTTAGGTCCCTGATTAAAACCCATGTCTCAGTGATAATCACCTCTTCACTTGTAATACCTCAAATTCTAAATTAAGCAAAATGACCAAAATGCCCCTAAGTTTAAGAATTTGTATTAACATTTAAATAAATACCAAGAAAACCTTAGAAATTTAGAACTTTGCAACAAATAATTACAATAAACTATGTATAAATAAAATTTGTACATTTTTGTAAAAGTAAAATAAATTTTATTATATAAATAAATAAATTTGATATATATGTATTATATATATTAAATATATGTATTTAAATTAAGAAATAAATCCCAAATAAATAGGAAACATGTATAATCTTTTAATTTGGACTTATCACAATAGATTTCAGCCCAAGATAAGTATTTTATCCATTATATATACTTTATACACGTTTTATGTATTTAGAAAACCCTTAACCGACTTTAAATAAAAGTCGACACCCTCAAAATCCACTAAAGTCGACTCAAAGTTTTTCACAGCTCTAAAGTATTTTTCCTGGTCTTTTACAAGTTCAATGAAGTTAAGAAAAATGTTGGTTCAAGTCTGGATCGATCGTGTGAAGCTAGGAGTATTATTTGTGTTGGTTCAATGAAGTTCAATGAAGTTAAGAAAAATGTTGGTTCAAGTATTTTTCCTGGTCTTTTCACAGCTCTAAAGTATTTTTCCTGGTTTTATGCTAACGAGAAGAAGAAATTCCATTTGCTTTTTCATAAGTTTTCAAAGCTTCTGGTAATTTTTATATCACTTTATATATCATATATGATATGTAGAAAATATTGGAATCGAGCCATGCATGTTAATATGATCAAACTAATTTATATATAACTATAAACCCTAAATCGACCTAAAAACCCTAATCGGCTAAATCTATTTGTTTGTGTTTCGAATTTATTTTATTCAGATCCTATACATGTTATTTGACTATAATAAAATTGGTTCCATGATGATCGATGTGTAGAAACTAGTTTTGGATTTATTTTGTAATCGGTTAAATAAGAAAAATAAAATAAAAGTAGAAGTGGATCGAATTAATTAGGGTTAGGGTTTTTGGAAATTTTAATGCATTAAATGAGGTTTAAGGATGAAGTAATAATTGGGTAATGATTGGAAAAGATTAGAGTTAGGGTATTGTGGATTATTTTGTAATCGAATTGGACATTAAAAAGTATAGCGTGTGTTTTGTAATTTTACAAACTTAAGGATTATTTTTGTAAAGTATATTGGACCAGGGGTAACTGTATAAAATTAGTTCAAGGGTATAATGTATAACATTTGTAATTAAACGGATTAATTTGTAAGTTATATAATAAAAAGGGTGTTTATTTAAAATTAAGGGTTTGTTTTGTAAATTGGGGAAAGTTAACATATTAATTCTAAACTTTTGAAAGTTAACATGTTTAAGCTAAATTATAATTATTTGTTATAATGAAACCATAATCCCATAATAATGATTTACTTAAAGTGTAAACCTAAATTACTGTCTAATCTTTCTAATTAGAGAAACTTACTAATTTGGGAATCTTATTAAATAGTGGAAAGTTACTAAAAGTGGAAAGCCGATTAAAGAAGAGGAATTTGATTTAAGATAAAGTATTGACAAATTAAATGATCACTAAATCAGGTGGATACATTAAAGAAGAAATGAACTCTTCCCGTCGTGAATGTCTCTTTGATCTCATTGCTTTGTTAAGGTACAGATATTCTGACCTTTTCAGTAAAGGTTTCTCATGATCTCTTTTCCTTTGCTATCTTTCATTCTAACTAGGGTTCCCTAAGCCATTGCTATGAAACCCTTTTGTTTTTCTGAACCTTTTCTGTATGAACCTTTGATAATCTGAACCTTCTGATTTGACTTTCTGATTTGACCTTCTGATTTGACTTTTTGATTTGACCTTCCGATTTGGACTTATGATATGAACCTCTGATATGTATTCCAATCTGATTATTATGACCTAAGATCTGTATCATTTTATGATATTCTGTATGTCCTATTCTAGTTTGACACCCGAGCCAAATCTGTTTTCACTAGTCATGGGGGTTCCATGTCCGTGTCAGTGATGCACCTCTGACATGACTCTAGGGCAGTAGAGTGATGTTCTGCCACGTCCCCTTATCTGTTATATGTTATGAGCTCAATTATCTGTTTGTTATGGCCAATATTATTTCTGTGGGGGCGTATGAATGCATCCTAGATCAGTTTCTGTTATCTGTTATTAATATCTGTTATCTGTTATCTGGTGATTGATGTTGCGTACTTGCACGTCCTTCACAACTCTGGTAGATCTCCCCTACATATGTTGCCTATTATGTGTGAACTCTGATTATGATATGATATCTGTTTCTGGGCTCGTGGTAGATGACTATCCGTTACTTTACTTTTATATCTGTTTCAGTTACCTTAACTATATTTCAGTTATTTCTGTTACACCATATTCTGTATTCGTTTCTGTTTTATATTACTTTGTTGCTATATCTGTTCACTAGGCTTTTTAAGCTCAGCCGCATTTTCTTTTCACCGCGGCAGGTATTCAAGTTAGCTTTGGGATAGCTTTTGGGGATTGGGAGTAGAGTTGAATTGAAGATTTTGACCATAGTCATTTAAAGTAAGTTACTTATTTAAGACTTTCGCTTTTGATCTGTTCTGTTTGTTCTGATGTAACACCATATTATTGTGACATTTTACCCTTGTCGGGTTGGGGTGTTACATCACTGATCATCAACATATTGAATGATAAACTCATTCAGGGGGCTCATGATATCATATGACATTAATACCCTAACTAAATGCTCCAAGTACTTAGTTAGTAAATGTCCCAGGTAGGTAATTGATTCCTATTAAATATAGGAATATATGTTGCTTATACAACTGGCATCCACATCATGGGCCCCCATATTTCTCACCAATACCACTGAGCATTAAATGCTCTCCCTCTCACACAAATACTTGTGTGATGACATCACTCGGCAAAAGCGTCTTTTGCAGAGCCACGTAACCATCTCTCTAATCATGTTGAGAGAAAAATGGGTAATGGGAATCGTGCCAGTTAATGCGGATTTCAAACATACTTTAAATTACCATTTTGAATTAATACCAAAACGTTTGATATCCGCAACGGCATAACCCTAGTTCTTTCCCTATAAATACCCCCACAAAATTAAACACACACACGCTTTCAAATTTTAACAAAACTCTTGCAAAATTTATTCAAGAATATTTTGGCTTTCTAAACTGTGCGTGTTTAAATTTTATCAAAACCTTTTTCTCAAAACTAGACCCATTCTCACAAATGGCTTCCTCTAAAGTCATCAAATACGTTCCCAATGTGGATTTCCAGGATGAGAGCGTAGACCTGACCAAAAATAATGTGGTGGGAAACTTCGCCTACCCACAAGGGTTCCCTGAATACAGGGATGTGGTGAAGTACCTTCAAAATTGCTTCCTTACCACCACATTTACAAAGACCCCCTTAGTCATCTACCATGACTATCTGAGGGAATTTTGGTGCACAGCGGTGGTTGAAAACCCTGATGCACCAAAGGAGGACAAAATAAGGTTCTCAATAAAGAATGGAACTAAGTTCCTAACTGCCAAAATAAGGTTCTCAGTAAAGAATGGAACTAAGTTCCTAACTCTTGACTACAAAACCTTCGTCAAAGCCACTGGCCTTGACTATACTGAGACCTTCACTGCCCAGCCCACTGAAAAAGATGTGAAGGAACTCCTTCTGGAACTTGGGCCCTATGACAAAAATCACCCTGAGGTGACACCAGGGGCCCTTCTCTCCAAAGACCCTATCATCAAAACTTGGTTTCCAGCCCCCTGGAGGATTCTGATGACCTTTGTCATTCAGGTCATTTGGGGAAACAAATCCTCCACAGAGCAACTGAACACTACTTAAGCAATGATAGTGTACTGTATCTTAGAGGGTACAAAAATAGACCTTGGAGAAATTATCTTCAGGGACCTCATTGCAAAGTTGGGTGGGAGATCTAGGCAAAAACTAATGTCTTATCCTAGATTCATTTCCTGCGCCTTGCAAGACTTGCTTGGGTCTGAGTATATAAGGCCTGAAGCCATTGGCTTTGAACCTGATGTTCTACATAAGGCCAATTACTCTCGTGACCCTCTTGAGGTTACACCTGTCGCCCTGACCACTTACATGTTGACTACTATCCAGGGTGACAACAAAATTTCACCAGTTCCCTCTCCCACCAAGAAAGTGAAAGGGAAAAAGGGACAGGGGTCCAGGAAGGTGTTTAGACCCAAATCACTCGCCACTGGTACCTCAGTCCCCGTGCCTAGCCAAACGGAGCAACAACCGACCATGACTGCTGACACCCTCAAGATTATTACCCAGTCATTGACCCCAAAACAAAGGCCAACGGAGGGCACTGAGACATCACACTCAGTGTCCTCGGGCACACCCATTCCCAAAGGCTCTGTTGACATAAACAAGTCAGTGGAGTTGGAATCAAACCAACCTCCACATCCTGCTAAACGCTCTGGCAAATCATAACCAGAGTCTCAGGGAGTTAAGAGTCCTATATCCTCGGTGGGGCAGCACTACTCCACTGAGAAGGGGACCCACACCACTTCACATCCTGCTAAAGGCTCGGGTAAATCACAACCCAAGCATCAGGGAGTTAACGCCCCTAAATCTTCGACATGCCAGCGCAAACCTGTCGAAAAGGGGGCAAACCCACTCAGGTGCCTGATGAGGACATTCGCAGCTCAAAGCTTTTGTCTAAGGGCACAACCACTCTTCCCAAAGACTCAGGGGGCCTAATACAACCAACTGATAGGGACACAACTTTCACGGCTCCTCATGATGGCACTGGGAAACACCCATCAGTGTCTGAAGGGGTCACGGGGGACAAAGATTCAGAGGGAATGAAACCACCCGCTGATATGGAACCCAAACCCACTCACGAAGGTGCGCATAACTTGGGAACTGACCTTGAGGACCAGGAAGATAAAACCCAGTCTGTTGGATTTGAGAGGTCAGGACCTGGCCATAACGAAGGCAAATCTTCTTTTGAAGAGGAGCCGGATAACCTCCTTTTGCAGATTCAATCTATGGCAGATGTTCAGGCAGCTTTGTTCTCTGATGATGATTTTCACAGTGATGAGGAGATTTTTGAAGCAGGAGAAGATATGGAAATTGAGGAGACAGTCCCTGAACCAATTCCTCAATCTTCTAACCAAGATGACGTTAAAACCCGCTCCCCATCAGAATCCTTAGATGATGAAGAGACTCCTCTCATTGTGAAGGTTTTTAAGAAATTCATCAAGAAGGCTACCAATGCCTTGTTCAGGGGGGGTCAATGACGAAGTATTTGACATGCACACTGAGCAAGCAGTTCACTACTTCAATCTGAAGAGTTCTGTTGAAGAATTCAATGAATACGTCAGGGAGCAGAATTCCTCTGTCAACTACTCCCTGACATAAATGGTCTCTCGCCTCAACCAATTCCTTGAATCACTTAACAATCTGAACACAAGGGTTCAATCCATTCAATAATCGGTTAAAGATGATCCTGAACTTATAAAGAAGCTTCTTCAGGCTTCAGAGACCTACCAGCTCAACTCTGTGCCTATCACTGAGTTACTCAACCTGATGAAGTCCGTCAATCTTCAGGCTCTCAGTAGCTCAGTGGAGTCTGCCACAACCTCTCTTGCAACTTTGGATCAATTGGTGACAGCTCAGTCCAAAAAGTCAGAAGCTCTTGTGTAACAATTCGCATTTTCAGGTTAACTTTTATTCTCGGGAATTTTACTATTCACTTTTTACTATTCACTTTTACTATTCACTTTTCACTATTCATCTCAGAAATTTTTATTTCATATTCTCGTAAGTTAAACTATTTTAATGATAATCCGAGAATTTGACGCTCGTCGGATCATTTCTGCAAAAATCACAAAGCCGTGTCCGAGATTTACTTTTAGGTTTAAACGTCCTTCTAGCATCCCGATATGTCCATAAAACATTATAAACAATAGAAATATGATTTTCTCTCATTCTAGGACAATTCCAAAAGTTTCGGAATTTTACGTTTTTCAGTTCAGCGTTTTACGCGAATTACGCGTTTTAGACCCGTGTTTCCAGTTTTTAGCAGGGTTTTAGCACCCGATAGAACCTACCACTCATTTTATATTTTATTATGGACCATTTTAACAAGTTTAGTCATTCCTATAAGTTTCATATTTTTAGGATACCCGGTTTTACGTTTTGAGGCTTAACAGCTTACGGTTAGCAACCTACGGAGTCAAAACTAGCTCTATACCTAGGATAATATCAACCAAGGTCCAACCCTTGCTCCCTAAGCCTTCCAAACCGACTTAGGGAGGGGGGAGTCACCACACATGTGTCTTAAAATTACAAAAGTGCCCTTAGATCACTACATATTCACAACTTGGTCTCCAAGTTTACCAAGAAAATATCCTAAACATGTAACCTCCTCAAGACCCTATTTAAGCCCCCTCCTCCTCTCCTATTTCGTTCACCATCATAACACACACAAACACCATCTCCTAGCTAATTTACTCCAAGTTATATACAAGATTCAAGAGCTATAACAACATAGAAACCCTAGTTTAGTCTTGATTCATCAAACAACTTACAAACCTTAGAAACTCTTGGTGATTCTCTTGAGTTTAGATCCACTCAATTCACCTAGACCTTCATCACAAATCATTCAAGAATACAAGATTAGCAAGGGTGGTTAAATATTGGAAGCATGGCTATGGTTGGAAAGGGTTAGGAAGATTAAGTAGTAATTCTTGGTTTTGATCTTGGTTCTAGTTAGTTTCCTCACAAGTTGCTGCTCTTAGAGACTTTCACGATTCGACTACCACTTTGATTTCACATCACTTAAACTTAAGGTGAGTCATAGCCCCTACTCTTTTCATACTTGTCTTAACTCTTTGGGGGAGACACATGCTCGACTATTTGTTTACTTGTACATATACTCAAAACGTTTATACGTGACTGTGTTATACTTGATTGCATACATACATGACTGCGTTATACTTAATTGCGCTATTCTATTTATTGGCTAGTAGTTATCTTTGGGAAGTGGCTCCCAGTTGTCTTTGGGAATTGACTCCCAGTTGTCTTTGGGAATTGGCTCCCAAAAGTGAGGTCTTCGGAGATGAAGTAGAGACTCACTTCTAAGTGCTTAAATTGTCTTGATGAACTTATACATGTCTTATACCATATATATTAGCAGTGGGTTGTGAACACACAGGTTACAAGTCTCTTATGGCGGGACTTGTAACTGAGTGGATTCACGATGCCTTTGCTGTGTGAACATTCTTTTAAGGCTTTTCAACTATTTTAAGACAAACTCTATGAACTCACCAACCATTGTGTTGACACTTTAGCATGTTTGTCTCAGGTCTATAAGATGATAAGCTGTTGCATGGAGCATAGAGTCGCTTGGCATGTTTTGAAGACTTATGCTTTTATCTTTACCATTCGATATGTCTTAAAACTCTTATGTATTGTATTATGGAACTCATGTTTGTACTCGGAATTTATTAATCGAATGGTAACTTTTCAAAACGTCTCATTTAGAGTTCGTTTTCTATACCTTGTACTTTGTATTATGAAGTAGCACCCCTATGACACAGTCTTCCGCTGCGGTATTTTGGGGGTGTTACATCTTGCTTAGAGATTCGGTTCCCGTTTGTCTGCTATGGAAATTGCTCAGGCATCTCTTGACAAGTTTCCACCATCCAAAGGGACACCTCAGACATCAAGTCCATGATGACTGAGATATTTCAGGCCTTCAAGGGAACATCCCCCTTTGCATCAGTCACTCCAACTCTTGCCATAACTTCTGCTCAGGCAACAGTTGAGGGGGAGAATGTCACTGATGCCCCTCACACTGAAGTCCCATATGAAGCTGCTCCCTTTCACACTGAGGGGGATCATGTCACTAAAGCCACTCTCATCACATTTGCTCAACCTAATGAAGAACTTGTCCAACCATCAGTCACTCAGAAGGACAAAGGCAAAGGCATTGCTACAACCTCTGAACCATCACCAGTATTAAAGCCTGCCTCTACCATCGTCAGACAGGATCCTGATGAACCAATCAGGGTCCCCTTTGAAATCAATGGGGTAATTCATCATCTCACAAATGAAGAGATTCAAGTTCACATGGGAAGAGATGAGGCACTGAAAAAAGGTGGCTGAGGAGGAAAGAATAAGTAATTCCGCACTTATAACGGTTGTTCATGAGGAAGCGGAGAAAATAGGGTTGGATACTGAGCAACTGGCCATTGAGCAAGCAGGGGCTGTTTTCAAAAAGGCTCAGGATGAGGAACTAAGTGGCCTGAAGATGCAAAGAGAAGCTAAGCTTAGGAAGGACGCTCAGATCAGGAAGACTAGGATTGACAGGTACACTTGGGTGATGAAAGAAAGGTTGAAGCCTGAAACCATCACTGACTTGAAAATCCATCGCAACACCAAGCCTGCTATTGTCATTGTCTTCCTGGGGCAAGACAAAAGAGTAATGGACACCCATGATCCATTCAAGTTTGCTGACTTTGGTATCTCTGAGCTGGATGAACTTCGACCAATCATAACCAAGAAGTCAAATGTGGTGGTCCCTAATCTCTTGAAATCACTGGAGCTCAGATATAAAGGACTGATGGAAATGCCTAAATCTCATGGAATCCCCTCTCTACTTCCTGCTCCATCTACTCAAGATGCTCCTCCAAAAGTCTCCAAAAGAAAGAGGAAGCATATTGAATCAGAACCTGAGATCAAGGTCCCTGGACTGGACTGTGACAGATCTCTTCCTGAAGGAATTACCTTCATGAACAATGTGGTGTTTGAAATTCCTGAGAGGGGTATGTTCATCACTGACGAGTATGGAAACCCTGCTTTTCAGAGATGGTCAGACATTGACAAGGCAGGGATCAAAGCGATGCTTATGTACCTGATGCTGGCTTCTCCCGTTAGATGTACTGAAAATGTAAGGTTATGTCAAGACCTCAAAGCTAAGATTGAAGAGCACCCTGAAAGACACCTCCCGAGATCCAAAAAGGCTAAGCTTGAAGCTCTTGGTTACCAACTGAACATCTGAATCTGCACCAACTATCTTTCTTTTGTGTATTTGTAATTTTTCATAGGATTTGTAATATTTATTAATGACACTGATGTTTCTTTTAAGTTACAAGTGTCCTAAGTTAATTACATCAACACTCAGTGAAGAGAAGATGAACCCTGACTACTAACATTGAATCAATACACACTTAGGCTATTTGTATATCCAAATAGGGGGAGACTGTTGGGTCACTGAATTCCCCAAGCTTCCTTTAAACTTGGATTTGAACATAAAATAACCTAAGTGTCTATTATTCGTATATACAAACAAGTCATTGAGTGAACAGTACCTCAGTGAGTCATCTTCAGGATGCTTGGTGCGAGTCTATGTTGAAAGGTTCACCATTCAGTGAGGCGGAACTCAGTGTATGGAATCTAAGCCAAGAAGAAGATGATGGGTTTAGTGAGGATGACAATAACTCACTGAACCCCCAGGACTCCTCAACAACAACTACATACTGAAGACTGAAGACTGAAGACGTGAAGACTGAAGTATGGGCAGGACAAGGCGGGAAAAGTTTGAACGGATCAACAGGTGACCTCATCTACCTGAAGTCAAACTTTCCCAAAAAGGCATCATGTCAGGGTGGTGTCATTACTGTGCATTGGAAAGGCACATTGTCTTTTACCCAAAATAGTCTAATGTAACAGAGACAGAATATGTAAGTATTTTTGTCTCTACTAGTTAGGTCATCTTTTGTCTTTATCAGTAAAGTTGTAAATCACTTGTGTATAAATAAGTGGCATAAGTGAGGAGTAAAAGTTGACAAGTTTGTGCATTTAATGCGAAGCATTCACAAACCACTTTTACTCCTCCAAAGAACAACACAGTCCCTGAGATAGCTCAGTGTGACCTTATAGTTGTCACTCAACACATTTTGAGTTTAGTGAGGAGTCCAAACCATACTTGTCATTTCAATCCCAAGTGTTATTCCGCAAACACTTGGGTATAATTCTTTTGATTAACTTCTAATAACAATTAAACGTTGAAAAACCTTGTCTCTTTCTTTATTTTTTATCTTTGTTGTTAATCTTATTTATCTGAGTTAAAAGTCATGGAACTTGGTTAAGTTAATCTTTAGTTAACTATTAGCTTAGTAAACGGGACCAACATTTTTCTTTCTTAAGTTCATCCTGAAGAGCTTGATTTTGTTTTACAAATTCAGTGTTTTGAATTTGTAGTGTAACAGCCTCAAGTTTGGCTTGTTTTAAAACAAGTAATTCATCTCTACACTTATTTAACTCAAAAACTATCTTATTGTATTTAGAAAACAAGTTTTTTCTTTGCTCTTCAACGAACTTAAGATCCACATTCAAATAGTTCAAATAAGATTGCCAATCAGCATCATCATCCATGGATAGTAAAATGTTTACCTTTTTCATGGTGATGTTGACCCATTCTCCATTTCTAGCATGGCTTTTTCCAACCGCCAGCTTGTTATCATCTGAGAGTGCCATCAGTGCACTGACCCTTACTTCTTCATCAGAGGAGACATCTTCCCCATCCTAATCAAAGGCTTCAGCAACTAGTACCTTGTTCTTGGCTTGAACAGGTTTGGATGGTACAGTCTGAGGTACTGAGGGAGTGGTCTCAAGGAGAGCAAGTTTAGCTTTAGCTTTTCTATACTTAGCTTCAACAAACTAAATTTCATTAATTCGTCAAATAAAAATACAGATTACAATACGATTTGTTCTTGTATTTTTCCCGCTATTTTACAAGCATCCAAATAATTTTAGTACTGTTTTGATCTTATATTTTTCCCTCCATTTTAAACAAAGGATTATAAATCGCCCAATCTTTCCAATATTCTTCTTTTAGAAAAAGTGTCAATCAAAACTAATTTATCTTGCGGAATGTCTTTGCGTTCCGCGTATGCTTTCCTTAAATAATCTTCAGCTGTGCTCACATTGTCAAACTACACAGCTAGGTCGATAATCGTTTGTTAAAGGATGCTATCCTCATCAATTTGTTTCTGAACACTAGCTTTGATTTCCTTGATTATATGTCGAAGAGAACAATCCATGATATTATTGGTAAAGAGAAGTATTTTTGGTAGAGAAAGTTGCGTGAAATTGGTTAAAATGAAGTATTATTTAGGACTATTATTTATAGTGTTCAAAAAGTTAATTTAAATTTTTTAAAAAAAAAAGTTTCAAAACTAGCCCTTATTAACAGCAATATCTTTTTTTTTCATCTACTCACGCCAGTGAGACCACTGTACACAACCTCCACTCGGCGTTGTGGCTTGGTACTGGCGGAACCAAAACACAGTCTGTGTTGGATTGAAGAGAACCTCACGCCACCATACCCAACACTCTTATAATATCACCAAATTTTACGAGAAACCCTTCTACACATACAAACTTATACACCTATTTATTTTTAAATTTTTTTACATATATATTTTAATATTTTTAAGACTCAGTTATTTATGCTTTAGATATTATTCTTATTTTTAATTTTCAATTAATGAAATACCCATTATCCTTTGTGAATTGTGAGGCTGATGCTAATGGTAAGGTTGCCCTCTCAACCAACCGAATTGGTGACCTTGTTTTCTACATTAGCCCAACCGAATTGGTGATCGATCACCCTCAACCTTTTCAAGCTTATGGTTGGCCTAGTAACCGAAAGTTTTCATTCTCTTTTGTGTGTGTATTTTTTTTATTATTTTTTGTGGGGTACACTTTTGGGTTGTTGTTGCGGTCGAATTATTAACAAATTGTGGTTAGGTGTAGTCTTAGAGCACTCGGTATCGTCTTTGTTTACACGCCATTCTTCCCTTTGCTTACCAATAACGTGCCAACAAAGGTACCGAGGGACAAGTCATTCACAAGCCATTCGTGTTTGAGTTACTAGAGTGGCTCACACCAATGGTTTCTTTTGTGTGTGTGTGTGTGTGTGTTTTTTTTTTTTTTTTGTATTGTGAGTGTGCAGAGACGGACCTTGGTTTCCGGTCTACATTTTATAAAATCTCTACTAGCCTAGCTTGTAGCTTGGTTTCCGGTCTAGCGCACTTACTGTCAACGTGTAAGTTTATGAAGATGAAGAAGAAGATAAGAATAAGTGAAAAGAGAGAAGGAGAACGAGGGGTCAAAATAACTTGTTGACTTCTTATCTTTACTTAATTATTTTATAGTATTACGTTCATAGTTTTCTAATCTTGATATACACCGTAACTTTTGAATAAAACAATTATTTTATATATGTTTCTAATTATTCTTTTCTTATTGAGTGTGTGGGTATTTCTAGTGTGATATTTTGTGAGACCCAATAACATGTTAACGGTGTGTTATGAGGGAGAGTGTTTGAGTGATTAGTGTGTTATTGGAGAGGGGATGACGTGGCTATGAGTTGGCATACCGATAACATGTTAAGTGTCAACACGATACCTAGTGCTCTTAGAGAAAGAAAGCTGATGTAGCGGTGATGTGACAACGTGTGGCCACAATAATTATGGTTGCCTTGTGCAAAAGCTAATTTGAAGCTGCAGGGCAAGTACATGCCCTGTGCCTCAGGTTTTGACAAATTATCCAAGGACTCCCTTGTGCTCATTAGTGGACCCCACCATAAGAACCTTGGCTTTTTGGAAAGCCAATCAGCTGATCTTTCAAGATCACAACTTGTTTTGCACTTTGTAGCTTATTAGGTAGGGCTGCTCATAGCTTTTTGTTTGACCATTTTGACTGTGTATACTGAACACTCAGTATACATAGCCCTTTTTCATAAGCCACTCAAGGACTCATTAGTGGACCCCACACCCTGTCTCTTGGCTTATTTTGTAGCTTATCACCCCATCTACATAGACCTAGGCTTAGATTAGACTTCAGCTTATTGTAGCATAGCTTATTTGGCCCTCCTTGTGACCTGTCTCAAAACCTAAACCCTGAGCACTAAGACTTTGTGCCCAATTTCAAAGCTTCACTCAGTGCTAAAAAATAAGTAATAAGCCTAGCTTATTGGCTTATTTGAAAGTTTACCAGTTCACCTTTGAAGGTCAAGTCTCACTTTGGACCCCCTTTCACTTCTGTTGACCCCACAGAGGTCCAAAAGTCCTTGTGTAAGGCCTGTTTTGGCCTTGTAGTTTGTTTAGTGCTTATTTGATCACTACAGCTTATTCTTTTGCTTATTTTGATTCCATTTGCTTATTTCAAGTTTGTTTCCATCTGTTTTATCTTGTCTGGTCATTTGGTAGCTTAAACACAACTTTTTCAACAACCACAAGTCCTAATAAGCTAAAATATACATTGTTAAGCACTTGGGGTGCACATAGCTTATTAATAAGCTACAACAAAAATTCTTTCATAAAAGTTGTTTGATTTTAGTTAATAATCAGTTGTCAAAAAGAAAAATCAAGAAAAACCAACTTTAAAATTAGTGATAGCTTCTATTTAATAGGATTTATTTATTTGATTTTTCTTTTCAGCTTATTATTAAGCACTTCATCACTTTTATATTTTTCTTAATTTTCTTTTATATTAAAGTATTTTCAGTAATTTTTCTAGATTTTTCTATTTTAATTTAGTATTTATGAGAATTAAAACTAGTTTAATTAAATAATTAAATAATTAAGTAATATTAGTAATTAAATATTTTTATAAATTTTTAGTTAACAACAGTACCTTTTTATATTTTTCCTAGATTTTGTAAATCATAAAATAGTTTTAGAAAATAGTTTCTTAATTACTACTGTTCATTTTCTAATTTTCTTAATTAATCTAGTTAAATTAGATATTAATTAATAAATAAGTAAATAATTAGTCAAATAGTCTAAAAATAATTTTTATAAACTTTTTATAATTTTTTAGGATTCCTAAGATGGTTAATTAGTTTTATAAATTTTCTCAGAATTTTCTAAGCCATTTTGCTATTTTTAGTAATTTAAATTAGTTTAATTAATATAATTAGTATTTAATTAATAAAAAATCTACAAAAAGACAAAAATAGGTATTTTTAGTTTCTAAATTTATTTTAAGTCATTTTAGTATTTTAGAAATTAATTTTGCAATTTTCTAGTTTAAATTTGTATTATAAAGCCTTTTAGTTAAATAGTTTAAATTAAATAATTAAATAGTTTTTTTATTTAAATAATTAATATTAAATAATAAAATAATAAAATATATATTTTTATTTTAAATTTAATTTTGTTTTAATAATTAAGTTTGTAAAATTTTCATTTGCACCCCCTGTAGTTGTAAATTGTTTAAAATTCACCTTTTTCTCTGTCTGTAAACAATTCTGATTTCTAATTTGTGTACGTGTAATCATATATGTGTTCCACGGAGCATTGACTCTAGAATGTTTGATTTTTTTGACCAATTCACTCGGTCAATATTATCTGATTGTTTAGGCTTAAATCAAAATTTGGCGCCGCTGCCGAGGAGGTTGTTGCGTGTTTCAAAAACATTTTTAGGTTTAGTGGTTTTCAAAACCCTCCTTGTACAAATTTCAACACTTTTGTAAAAATCTTAATCATATCAGAAAAGTTCATTAACACTTTTCCTAAAGTGTTAACAACAAAAAAAATCAAAAACAACAAAACAAATCGTGAAGTTAAATTACTTCGGTTTCTTTAAGATTACAACCTACACAGGTGGAATACGGAAGTTCTGACATTAAATTGCGAACGGAAGAGAGTCCATTCTTCTCTCACGCCACCCTGCGAGTAATTTTAACGAAAACGATTTCGGTTAACGAATCGATACCAAAAATATTTCCAAAAGTTTTTGCACACACACCCAAAAAGCCAAAAACATTTTGTTTTCTGCTAATAATAATTACATAAAAATATTACCACCGAAAACCAAGGCTGAATACCTACCAACTGGGGTTATGAACATTAATAAGTTCCCAAACTAAAGATTAAAACTTGCCTTTATATCCTTGTGATTGGTGTACCTTTTTCAAAGACGCCGGTCATATTGTGATTATTGGTTTAAGTTCCCTATTGTTTTGCCTCGGTCTTGTTTTAATTAATTTTTTTTTAGTGCATGCGCACTAAACATGTTTTTCAAAAATACCAAAAATATTCACCTATACCCTCTCACCTTTTTGATTCTTTATCCCTTACCCTCTGAAACCCTTTGATTCTTTCTATGTCTTATCCCCACCATCTTGATTGTCAATGGTGTGGTGGTCCTCATAATGGTGGTAATTGTCCCAGTTGTAGCATGGTGGAGTCAGGAAACGGGTATGTCTTTAACCAGAATCCCTATTCCTACCATGACACAACTGATTTATTCCATCAGCCCCCACACCATGAGATACAGACATGTTCATGTGAATTTTGTAGAGGTCCTCACCAAGGATTTGAGTGTCAAACCAGGAACACATTTGTCTATGAACAGTTTCCTGGTAACAATCAAAGTTTTGAAAATGAACAATATCCATATTATTCACCGAATCAGTCACAGCAATCATATTGTTGTGAGTACTGTGGAGGTCCTCACTTTAGCTCTGATTGTCAAACAAGGAATTAATTTCCTTGTAACAATTACGACTATTCGTATCAAGACCAACCTCCACAGTACAAAACGATCCAAGCAACTCCTTAATACCCGCAAGACCTTTCTTTAGAGGTTCTTGAGAAATTTAAAGAACTTAAGGAGGAGTTAGCTAATATTTCGCTTCGCTATGCTCCAAGTTCTTCTTGTGCGTATTGTGGGGGTCCTCATGATGATTTTCAATGTCAACCTTCCGGTTTTGACACATCCACACCCCCACAATTTCCACTCATTCCAAATTCTCATGGGAAAACTATGGCAGAATTACTTGCTGAAGAACGAGATTCTAGAAAAAGCATGGAAGAATTACTGGCTGAGCAACGAGCAGCTAAAATACGTGCCAATCTTTGCAATGCTGCTCTATTTGATGACGATGATGACAGTGATGATGATGAAGATAACGTTGTTATTATTCAAAAAGATTCATCGAGTACATCAGTTGAAATCCCACCAATCCAAAAATCACATGGAGAAAAGAATATGACTGAATTACTAGCAGTAGAACAAATGGAAATTGTAGAATCCATGACTGCTAGTCCTTCTCAACTCCCTCAGTCTGCTGATATCACACCCGAAGTTCCCACTCACTCTCTGAACATGGGGGACGAGCATCTTAGCACTGTTCCTGGAAAGGAATCAAACGAATTCATAAAGTCTAGTGTTAAGAACCTTGTCATAATCCCAAGAGAGTCACAGGAAATTTTTGATCATGTGTGTGATTTTCCTTCCCCTCCTGAAAATCCAAAAGATCATTTTGAGACTTTCTCCGATTTTAATGATGATTGTACATCTTGCGGAGAAGTTGAGTATGTGGAGGCATCACTGCCTCATTCTGATGTTAACCCTCTTCTTGAGGAATTCACATATGAACTTACTCACATCAATCCACTTCCATTCGGAAGTGATGATGATCTGATTGACCTTGAAGCCGATCTGGGAGAAATTGAAAATCTTTTAAACTCTAATCCCAACATCGAGCTTAGTACTTCACATACTGATGAAAATTCTTTATATTCTGGAGACATCAGTTATGTGGAAGGATTACCTTATGAGCTAGTCAGCTTAGAAGAAGAGAATGATGAAATTGACACTGAAATCAAAGATGAAGCACTTTATGCAACATTATTGAATGTCAGTCTCCTCATTTCTAAAATCGAGGCTTTCAATAAGAAACCTATTTCATCTCCTATCCTCATTGAGGATAGTGACATTCTTTCCGATGATTCTATACCGGAATTTGAAGCCTTCCATTTTGATCCTATGGGAGAGAAGATTAGTGGCAGTACCACTCCTCAGTCTCATAATTCTCTCCCCGAATATGAATCATTTACGTTCGATGAGTTCTCCTATGAACTCACTCACATCAATCCCAAATATGATTCATTCACCTTCAATGAGTTCTTCTGTGAACTCACTCATATTATATCTCTGCCGGAGTATGATAACTTCTACTTTGATCTAGACACACCCGGGATACGTCTTGATCAAACGAGCTTAAAAGATGAGATTCATGATATTATGAATTCTCCTGTGGGTGATGATGAGTTAGTCATGATTTTTATCATGACTTTCTTTCTTTTCTTCACCTATCCCGTGGCTTCTCCTGTTCTTCACTCCTTCGGGAATGAAGACACTATTTTTGACCCCGACATTTCCAATTACCATTCTAGGTAAAGCCGGGTGCTTATCTCATCGGTGTGGAACTTTCACGTGCTTCAAATGTTTGTCCAAACATCTTGAATGAAAGTCCGATGGAGATTGTCTCTTCCACATGTTGCTTCCCCAAGAACCAATGAATTCGGGGTCGAGTCAAGCTAGCGACTCGGTAAACAAAAACAGTAGCATGCATATGGGTTTTCACCCTAAGTGTGGGGGAGTCGCCCCTGTTGTTGTTACCATGTATATACTTTGATGAAAAAAAATGCTATTCCCACACTTGCCCAAATCTAAAATTTTTCAAGACTAAAGTTTTCAAAATATCGGCATAATAGCTGGTACTTTGAATATTGAGGGCAATATTCAGTTCTAGTGGGGGGGATTCTGGCGAATTTGATCACATTTTTACCTTATAAGTGCGATAATACCCCCGTTTTAGCAAAAAAAATTAGTGGAAGTGCTTCGCACTAAATACAACAAATGGTAATCAGTCCACCATGTCTAAATCACATAAGGACTGGCTAATCCGAGAGCAAACGGCTCCCGGTAAAGATAACTCAAAACCGTTGATGGCTGAAAATTTGCCAAAAATTGTATGGGATTCAACTCACCATATCTTTAATCGTGAAGAGTTGGCTAGTCCAGAAGCAAACGGCTTTTGGTAAAGACAAATCAAATCCGTTGACAGCTGATGGTTTGCTCAAAATCATATTGTTATCAGTGTACCATAGTTCTTACATTGAACTAAAACATTTGGCTACTCCAGAAGTAATGGCTTTTGGTAAAGAGACTTCAAATCCATTAAGTTTTCATAAAAGATTGCTAGGGACTAGCAATATTTTAGTGTGAGGGATTGATGAGTGTGTAAATACTCATCATTTTTGTCTCATATGAACTGCCAAAACATCCAAAAACATTCAAATATGCATCAAAATACTGAAAATATCCCAGGATTGTGTTTTATATGTTTCAAATGCAAAATGTTTAAAAAAACAAATAAAAAATGAACAAATTTTGCATAACTGGCAGTTTCAGTCACTCAACTTTCAAAACTTGTCAAAACTAGTCTCTGGTTATTCAAAAACATGAAAAAGTCGCCAAAGGTCCTTTTTGAATCACAAATAAACATATTTAGTCCTTTGGTGTGAAGTTTCATAAAATTACAAGTTTAATCCCTGCACTTTGCAAAATTGACAAAAATGGTCCCTAGGATGTAAAAACTTTAAGAAAATCAATTTTGGTCCTTGTGCTACTTATCTTTGGCAGGAATGGTCCTTGGGAGAAAAGTTTGGCAAAATTACATGTTTGGTCCCTGGAATTTACATAGTTGGCAGAATTGGTCCCTGGTGTTCAAAACTGGAGAAAATATCCTTGAAACAACTTTGGGAAATTGGCAAACCAGGTCCCTCAACTTTCGGCTAAACTACACCTTTGGTCCTTGTGATTTATACTAGTAAAACCAAACGGGCCCCTGGTTATTATTAAACCCAAAACCAGATCCAAACCACAGCCTAGTCCAACACCCACCCAAAGCCCATACCTTAGGCCCAAATCCTAATCCACCCCTTGTAATGTTATACCAGGGTCAAACATTGACCCTTGGTCAAACCAGTCAAACACCATCATCCCTCCTTCCCTCTCCTCTCCACTTGCAGCATCACATCACCACCCCCTCCTCAATCACATCCCACCGCCCATGCCACTCACCACCCCGCTTACCTAACAATCCAAATGCATTTAATGCTGCCACCCCCCCCCCCCCCCCTTTGCTAGTTATCAGAGCAATTTGCTCCCTTTTATTTTGGCGCCAAAATAAGCAAACGACCAAGATTGAAAGTTTTTAATCCAATGGCCCTAATTCCAAGTGGGAAAGACTCATAAGACAAAGGGAACCCTAATTGAAGCCTATATAAAGAAGAAGAAGGCAAAAGACAATGGGTGTAGTTCATTTAGTATAATTAGTGTCGTATTAGTAAAATTCTCATTATCAAGTGTAACTTTTAGCTTTTTAAGGTTGTAATCAAGGTTTCAAGTGTAATCTCAATTGTTTTCATTAATCAATTCTAAGTTTCAGTATCTATTTCAGTTTATGCAATTTTCACTTTTATTTCAAAAATTATCAATAAGCTTTATTGTTGTTTCTATTTAATGACATGGACTCATAGGTACACATAAGCTCCCAGAAAGCTTAGCGAAGCTTTTAGAAACATTTAAAAGCAGTATAGGTTCAACAATCAAAAACACAAAAAAATATGAAAAAATAAAAAGAAAATAAAAAGTTGCAGGTTCTATGGTGTTCATAGCTGGAGCATGGTTTATACTGGATGGCCATGGTTTAGTACTCCATGGGGAGTGTTAGGAATGGGTTAATGGTCCTTGGTTCATGAAAGATTGCTTGGAAGGCTTTTGTAAGCAATTTCCCTTAATTCTGAGTTTCCTGTCATTATTGTTTATTTGTTGCTTCTTATTGCTTAATTTGCTCTATTATAACTTATTAGATAGTCTCTAATTCATAGATTAAGCCTTAGTTTTAGTTTACTCAGATTTCTTTAAATTAACATAACATAAGAGTGTTTGGTTTTAACTGTTTGAGTGTGCTTCTGTTATTTTCAATGATCAAAATTTGTTCCTACATCTGTCTTTGCACTTAAATAGGATAAACAAACATAGATTTTTAGGTGGTTGTAAGCTTTAAGTCAAAATCAACTATAATTTGGCCTAATCATCTGTCTGTGTTGAATTTTAAGTGGCATAAGCCCCATTTCCACTCACGAGTAAGTAACAAAGCTCAATTTAGTCTTAATATATCTTGGATAACCATAATCAGTCATAAAATCTAGATCAAAACTCACAAAAGTCAAAGTTTCAAGGTTATTCAAAATGTTAAAATTGTATGCTTTGGCAGAAATCCAAAATTGGGAGATTTGTTTTGATTTTTGTACTTAGATTTGGACCCTGAGCTTTTCACAAGTCAATGTCAATCAGCTCATCTTTCAAAACACATAGTCAGCTTATTTTTGTGATTTTTATTTAAGATTGTGCAAAAGCTAATTTGAAGCTGCAGGGCAAGTACATGCCCTGTGCCTCAGGTTTTGACAAATTTTCCAAGGACTCCCCTGTGCTCATTAGTGGACCCCACCATAAGAACCTTTTCTTTTTGGAAAGCCAATCAGCTAATCTTTCAAGATCACAACTTGTTTTGCACTTTGTAGCTTATTAGATAGGGCTGCTCATAGCTTTTTGTTTGACCATTTTGACTGTGTATACTAAACACTCTGTATACATAGCCCTTTTTCATAAGCCACTCAAGGACTCATTAGTAGACCCCACACCCTGTCTCTTGGTTTATTTTGTAGCTTATTACCCCATATACTAAGACCTAGGCTTAGATTAGACTTCATCTTATTGTAGCATAGCTTATTTGGCCCTCCTTGTGACCTATCTCAGAACCTAAAGCCTGAGCACTCAGACTTTGTGCCCAATTTCAAAGCTTCACCCAGTGCTCAAAAATAAGTAATAAGCCTAGCTTATTGGCTAATTTGAAAGTTTACCAGTTCACCTTTGAAGGTCAAGTCTCACTTTGGACCCCCTTTCACTTCTGTAGACCCCACAGAGGTCCAAAAGTCCTTGTGTAAGGCCTGTTTTGGCCTTGTAGTTTGTTTAGTGCTTATTTGATCACTACAGCTTATTCCTGTGCTTATTTTGATTCCATTTTCTTATTTCAAGTTTGTTTCCATCTGTTTTATCTTGTCTGGTCATTTGGTAGCTTAAACACAACTTTTTCAACAACCACAAGTCCTAATAAGCTAAAATATACACTGTTAAGCACTTTGGGGTGCACATAGCTTATTAATAAGCTACAACAAAAAGTCTTTCATAAAAGTTGTTTGATTTTAGTTTATAATCAGTTGCCAAAACGAAAAATCAAGAAAAACCAACTTTAAAATTAGTGATAGCTTCTATTTAATAGGATTTATTTATTTGATTTTTCTTTTCAGCTTATTATTAAGCACTTCATCACTTATATATTTTTCTTAATTTTCTTTTATATTAAAGTATTTTCAGTAATTTTTCTAGATTTTTCTATTTTAATTTAGTATTTATTAGAATTAAAACTAGTTTAATTAAATAATTAAGTAATATTAGTAATTAAATATTTTTATAAATTTTTAGTTAACAACAGTACCTTTTTATATTTTTCCTAGGTTTTGTAAATCATAAAATATTCTTAGAAAATAGTTTCCTAATTACTACTGTTCATTTTCTAATTTTCTTAATTAATCTAGTTAAATTAGATATTAATTAATAAATAAGTAAATAATTAATAAAATAGTCTAAAAATAATTTTTATAAACTTTTTATACTTTTTTAGGATTCCTGAGATGGTTAATTAGTTATTTAAATTTTCTAAGAAATTTCTAAGTCATTTTGCTATTTTTAGTAATTTAAATTAGTTTAATTAGTTTAATTAATTTAATTATTATTTAATTAATAAAAAATCCACAAAAAGACAAAAATAGGTATTTTTAGTTTCCAAATTTATTTTAAGTCATTTTAGAATTTTAGAAATTAATTTTGCAATTTTCTAGTTTAAATTTGTATTATAAAGCCTTTTAGTTAAATAGTTTAAATTAAATAATTAAATAGTTTTTTTATTTAAATAATTAATATTAAATAATAGAATAATATTTTTTCTTGTTAATTTAATTTTCTTTTAATAATTAAGTTTGTAAAATTTTCATTTGCACCCCCTGTAGTTGTAAATTGTTTAAAATTCATCTTTTTCTCTGTCTGTTAACAATTCTGATTTCTAATTTGTGTACGTGTAATCATATCTGTGTTTCTGTAATTGTTAATACTGTTACATTTGCTTAAATACCAAGTAATCAGTAGTGTAATCAAATCCAAATCTTTATTGGTTACTGTCCTCAGTGCCACTCATTCCCACAAACGTTTACAAACACCATTTCAACCTCGTTGGGACATAACGACCCGGGGAAACATTGTATTCCACGGAGCATTGACTCTAGACTGTTTGACTTTGTTGACCAATTCACTTGGTCAATATTATCTGACTGTTTAGGCTCAATTCAACGAACATCAGGCAAGTTAAACAACCTACAAATAGAGACCAATATCATAAACAACTCGACCGCAAACATATACCAAATAAACCTGATTGACAATACGAATAAAAGAACCGTAACCTGCAGCGCCACACCATAAGTGGGTGTAAATGAACCACCACCAATAGCGTACTTGGCAGCAGCAGAAGTCTGACACAGATTTCGGTCCATAGGTTATGACCCTGCACAAAAAAAGCTGATACAAATAGTACCAAAACAGAAATCACACATAGAAAGCAAAGTATAAACAAAAAACAAAGATAACCACATGAACCATCGACCGGTATCTCATATAGTTTCCTCTTTCCTTTGCCAACTACATCGTTAGATTCCAAAAACCCCTGAGGACATAAACCTCGAACACCAAAGGCAGAATATGGTTTGTTAATAGTTATGCCAGTAGACAGTCTCCTAGCAGTACCCAGGTGAGGTAAAGCATGAACGTAAGGGAACGGAACATCCACATCCATGGAAACGCCAGGCCGTTGACCATTACCAGAACTCGCAAAAGTACCCACGGCCTCAGAAAACTCGGGCAACATATGAGGACTGACATCACTACGGGCATGAATACCAAGAGAAGGTGATCCAACATCAGCAGCAGCTCTAACAGGCCGTCTATCTAGTAAAATTTCCTGTTGACTATTTCCATTAACACACTCATTGTTATTACAATTTAAAAAATTGACCCTGTCCGTGGCACTCTGACGCAAGCATCAGTATTTAAACCACGATGATGATGGAGAGCAGCCGAAGCTGAACCCACATCAACATCAGCAATAACAGAACAATCATCTCACTATTTCTACGGACACCCCTACTCTTAGTGTTCGCATATGTAAATACTAAATTAAGCAAGCATCACAAGACAACCAAACAACAAATAAGGCAAGACACAACAATTTCCAGAAACACAAACATCAAAATGCAGAAAACACATAAATTAGAGTTGTTATATACACATACAAAACAAATCGACAGAAACAAAGGCAACAAACCCTAAATGAAACAGCAAACAACGTGGTGAAGGTATAGCGAAGAAGCGTGTGATAGCGGATTGGATAAAAAGAAATGAAGAAGATAATTATTACTGAGGCGGTGAGGTTATTAGTATAAACACCCAAACCCGCATAAAAAAAGGGCCAAGAGACTGGACAACAGAGATGGGCCAAGCCCAAATAACGGAAAAATCAAAACGACATGACAGGCGTTGTTTAATGACGTTGTGTTATATATATAGTAATCTTTTAATGCCATCATCTCCATTGGAACCGCCACGTCTTCTTGTCTCACATATGCATCCGTCACAATTGTTGCCCACTTCGTCTAATTAGAATGAAATTAATTTTTTAATTGTCAATATGGGTTACACTTAATTGACAAATAATTGTATTTCGTGTTTTGTAGCCCATATCATATGAAAGGGGTAAATTTTATGTATTAACCTACATAAAAAAAAGGTATTGAATCTTCGTCTAATTACACATGAAGTGCGATTATGTGGGTGGTTAAAACAAAAATATAAGAGCCCCTTGCGAATAGCAATTGAGATTATATAAAACTTTTAATTTTTTTCTGGTAACCATAGATATGCATATACAGTGGCTATTGCGGTTTTGATTTTACGATAGTTGGTGTTTTGATTTGGGTTTTTCAGTTGTTGTCTGTTCACGATCACTTTTGCTTGTATTATTACCATCGGAAATTCACATCGTATATATATTGTTGATATATCTCTGCTACAGCTTGTTCATCTTTGGTTTTGGGATCCACTTTGGTGAGGCATGTTTCACAAGAACAAATTTGTGTTTTGTTTATGGCATATCTTATTTTTATGAGAAAATAATTCATGTTGTTTGGCTTTATCCTTTACAGGAGAACATCTAGGCTACGGCGAGTTATGAGAATTGGCAAGGTTACATTAGCTTTTGCAATGACATTTCGCTTCTTTTTCATGTTTAAATGGACTCATTCTTATATGAATTGGTGAGTGGGTTTTACTCGTATCTTCAAGTTTAATGGAAGATCTAGTACATTTTATCATTAATTTATGTGTGAAGACATGGATATATTTTACACCACTTTGTTGTTTTTTCATTGTGCAAAATGATTGGACTGACCGCACTCGTTGAGGTAGATTGAAGCTTAGTTGACCTGTTTACTTTCATTTTTTTCTACCAAATGTTAATTTCTTTACTGAAGTTTCACATTTCTTCGGTTCTGCCTAGATGATAATGTGGCTTCTCGCAGTCGGTCTTTTCACATTTTAATTTTGTCACAGGTTGTCACCTCTCTAACTTCACATAAAGATTCAATTGAATGTATTAGGCTCTTATATAGGTATTTATTTTTCAGAGATATGTGAGTGTGCGTATGTGGGGGATGGGATCAAGGTTAATATTTTTACTAATTGTCACTAGAATGGCAATTATAAACCATTACTTATGAGTGGGTCGATTCATGGTCTAGATGTAAGATTATCCGACTTGGCCAATAATATTGGCGAGGAGTAATCCATGGTAATGTCCTATCATTTTGGTAATGTAAATATTTTGGTAAACATGATATTGCCTATGAAACCATGATTTTACCAACACTCTTTACTTATACTAGTATATGTATTTTTGACCATAGGTGGATTCGGATCATAAGGTAAGGATATCTTCAAAGACGTTACTTGGCAAACAATGATATTTTTCTTATAGGAATTTTTGTACAATGACTTAGCTTATTATTCTTCCTTGATTTATGTACAATTGTTAGATCATTTCTTCTGAATGACAATATATGTTGTAAAGATGTTGCAACTTTTGTAAAGTAAGTGATTAATTTGAATGGTAATGATTTCTTGATTTATTTTTAGTGATTATTGCTTCATATTTGTGTGCAAAATACATTGATCAATATTAGATTTGGTACATGATTTAACTAAACACCGGAAAATATCTTTTATAACATCAAATTTGGTTCTGACAAAGCCCTTATGTATTAGGACCCTTTTTTTGGTACCAAATTAAGACTTTATCCATTATGTTTTTGTCCAATGAAAATGTGTGTTAAGACCCAATAAAAGCGTCTCAAAACAAAAAAAAAATGGGTAAGCATATATTAACACCCAATAGCATCCTATAATGTGGTCTATTAAGACGCCATTTGGTCGCATAACCACTTTTATCGGACCAAATAATTAGTTTTAAAATGTTTGAGTTTATTAAGACGCCAATAAGTGCTCTAAATATCTATTACAACCCCTTCCTATGTGACACTTTTATTTTGGTCCTATTAGGTTAAAGGTCCTAAAAACTATTTTTATAGGACACCAACGGACGTACTAAAAGGACCCATTTCTTGGAGTATGATCTTGGGTACAATTCTAAAAGTTAAAGCAGTAAAGGTACCTGCTTATGCAATTTTACATCTCTAGCTTCTTGCTAAAGTTTTTATTAAATTGCACCGTTAAAAAAAACAGTAAACATACCAAACACAATGAAAATGAAATCTCTTGCATTACAAATTTGTCTCATTTCCTTCCCATTTAGACCTTGCAAAATTTACTAAAAGCGAAATCTCTTGTATAGCCTTGACATCCACACCATTCCTTATAAGTTGCGGACAGAGCAACCAACCAAAGGTAATCACCACAAACGCTATCGTAATTGGCCATGTCACCCCCCAGTGCAACTGGAACCTACCTTTAGCCGCCTTCTTAACTGCCACCTCGGTTGCAGTACACACTCCATATAGTACAAAGAGACACGTCACCTCCCATGTAGGCTGAACACGTGTCATATATAAGAACATCAACTCATGCATTATACCTGATACAAAAAATGTAACGAAAATACCAAACATCTGGCCCTGCAGCTGACCGAGAATCGGGTCCCACTTCTTACGAATCGGATCGTAAACTGCATGTCGAAGGATGCTTGAAGACATGAGATTCCATCGACGTCCCCAATAATCTTGAAGTGATGTAGCTAGGTAAGGTTCATTGAATTGTGGTTCGATCTCAAAGTCGAATCCGAGATAAAACTTAACAAATAAAGCTGCCATAGCGAAACCTAACTCAATACCAAGGTGAAAATATAAAAAGTAAAGAACATTAAACACATTGTGGTGTAAATAATCTTTATATTGATACGAATAAATAGTTATAGCAAGAATCGCTGCCTTAAAAGCTAACACAATTGGTTTATGTGATGGCGACATTTTTTTAACGGATTTTTTAGGATTTATTGGAAAGAGAGCAGTGGATACGAAAACGAGGAATGGTAAACGGGGTTTAGAAGCTAAAGGGCCACGGTTAAAGGCCAAGAGCAGGAGTTTAAAATTAGCGAGCCATGCAAGGCAGAAGAAGGTGGCAAAGGTAAAATGGACAGTGGAGAGTTGAAGCGGAAGGATGAAAAAGGTTGCGATGATGGGAAGAATTGAAAGTAACCTCGGGATGTCATTGGATATCCGTACTGGAATCAAGTAACAATAAGAGATGGAGAAAATAGCGAAAAAGAATACTCTGATGAATGTGTGGAGTTCATCAATAGTTTCCATTTTTTTCTTTCCTTTTAAAACGGCTGCAGTTTCTTATTTTTTATAAGCTTGAAAACGTTGATCAGTGTAATCTAGAGTCCCTTTGGAAAGCATTTATATGCACCAATTGGTGCTATTTCAAACCATTTATGAATAACCAACAAGTATTGGGTCATTTACTCCCAGCTAAATAACGACTGTACTGGCATGGCCGTACCATGGATTCACATTTCACAATCTCATAAATACAAGATTTAAGATAATTTATTAATATACCAAACTTTATTAAGATAATTTACATACCAAAGTTTATAAGGGACTGTTTGGCTTATAGCTTTTGGATTTAAGGAATGGTTTCATTTCAAAAAATAAATGTTTGGTTCAAGCTTTTGAGAATCGAAGTGAGTCCAGTAATGATAGATTGATTCATTTATAATGTGGTATCTTTTATAAATAATAGGCCCAACATTTATTTCTCACTCACAATATATACATAAATTAATTATTAAAAAATAAACTACCCCACTTTCTTTCTAATAAATCATTTATCAATTTTTTTTTTTTTTTTTAACCTTTGCATTTCATTTCAATATTGGATTACAATAAGATGGCAGGCAATTGAGCAATAAGTTGCGCCGCAACCCCCTTTTGGATGGCAAAACTAATCCTACTAAAAATGAAGTTTTGTTTCTTGAGGGTCGAAAAATTACTTTGCACAACCCGTTGAACTCTAGACAAAAACTTCTCTGCTTCTGGAGCTAGGAAACCAAATGTATCAAAAGCAAAAGGGATAAACACGTGTTGATTCTCTAAACAAGATTTCTCGTGTTTAGCCACTTTGCTCGATTTAGCTTTCAACGCAGCTTGTCCTGCAACAAACCCATTGTCCCTGAGCCAACAAGAGGTGACACTCCAGTAAGATCTACACAAGCATGTTTTGCCCCAGCCCACACAAACACAAGTATATCAGTTGGCCGTAAAGTAGACCTCCCTTCAAGCGGATCCGTCAAAAAGTTCACGGGGGCCTATTTTTTAGAAGAAATACCTGCTCTCCTAAGAACATCATACAAAAACATCTGATTGATGCTAAACCACCTAACTTATATTGACCAAATAATGGTCAACAAAGTCAAATAGCCTAGGTCAATGCTCCGTGGAAGTATAGGGTTTCCCCGGGTCGTTATGTCCCGACGAGGTGTGGATGGTAATCAAAACGGGTTTGTGATCGGGTAAATTTGGACGGAAAAGGGTATAAGTGAGTTGTGATGATTACACTACTGGATTATGAAAGATAATAGCTTAAATACACTACATTAACAATACTGGAAAGTCAGGAAAACCAGAAACGTTTAAAACTTAAAACGCGTACGTTCACGTTTAAATAAAACGTAAGCGTACGAAATAAAAAGTGGAAACGGAAATCTGAAAACACCCAGGGGGTGAAAATGACTTTTTTACAAACCTAAAGGTAAAAGAAAATTTTTAGAAAATTAAAATAAATTTAAACCCTAATTAATTATTTAATATTAATTAATTACTAATTATTACTAATTATTAATATTTAAAACACTTAAATATAATTTAATACTAATTTAATACTAGAAAAATGAAAATAAAATTTCTAAAATCCTAAAATAACTAAAAACTAATTTTAAAATTAAAAATAAGTGTTTTTGTCTTTTTGTGATTTTTCTATTAATTAAATACTAATTAATTATTAATTACCTAATTAACTATTTTAAATTAAGAAAAATACTAAATGAACAGTAAAAATTCTAATAAAATTTCTAAAATTACTTTATAACATATAAAAGCTAGGAAAAATATAAAAACTTGGTTTTACTTAATAAAAACTAATTATGCTATTTTAAACTAATTATTAATTAATAATTAATAAAACTAAAATTAATTCTAATAAATATCAAATGACAATATAAAAATCTGAGAAAATTCTTAAAAATACTTTAACCTACAAGGAAATTAATAAAAATATAAAATTACAAATTACTTAATTGAAATCTAAAAGTGAAAATTAAAATTAAATTAAATTAAATAGAAACTATCACTTATTTTTATGTTGGATTTTCTGGATTTTTCTTTTATAAAACTAAATTATACCTAAATATAACTAACTTTTGTGAAAACAATATTTCTATAACTTAAAAATAAGCTAGATATAAGCTACTAATCAAAACAGTTGACCAAAGTTGACCAAACAAGCAAATAAGCTCAACTGAGCTTATGTGGGACCCACTATGGATGAAACTAGTTCTAATAAGTTGTGTGAACTAGTATAAGCTAGAAAAAGAACAAAGTGTTCACTGAATAAGCCAATAAGCTCAGAATAAGCACTTGCTTATTGTGATTGAGACAGATTAGGGGACAAAGTTCAAGGCCCAATTCAGGTGGGGTCCACTAAGTATCAGGTCAAACTGATAGTCAATATAGATAGCCTACTAGGAGGGGGGTTGAAAGATGCTAAGATTATGGTCTGGGGCCCACTGAGGTGGTCACAAACCACCACCAAATGTGGTGGTATGGCCTGAGCTGCTGATGCAGGGGAAGGGGTCTTCCCTGCAGTTGAGTTTAGCCAGGTGTGGGACCCACTACAAAAATCTTAAAAATATAACTAAGGTAGGATGATGAAGTTCAGGTGGTAAACTACTAAACCTCAAAAGCTCACAGTCTAATTCTCACTACATAAATCTATAAAATTCCCACAAGATTTGAGAAAATCTGAGATTAGTAAAGTTTGACTTTTGATATAGATTTGAATTTTGACTTTATTGAATTTCTAATCACTACTACTGATTGATTAAGTTATGATAAGCTATAAATAAACTATTTTAGGCTAGAATACCTACTTATGAATAAAAATAGTGGAAATACAAAACCTAAGACCTAACAGTTAACTAATGAGAATGAATCAAAGAGAGTTTTGACTTTCTAACATATCACTACTGATTTTTATGGTAGATTTGAACTATTTGAATATAAAGAACTATGCACAAACCACAAACAACTTAAGAATTACACTGGAGTACAGTATGATCAACAAATCCAAACACTCCTACAACTGTGGTCTGTTGGAAATTTTCAAAGCAAGTGAATGTTTAAGATCATGATATTTATTCCAACAGTTGAAATATGATATTATGAACCTAATTAAGCACAATTAGACTACTGGTAACATCAAATACCCACAGATCATCAAAATACCATTTTGACAGTTAAAATAAGAAATTTGAACACACAAGATACTAATGAATAAGGACCAATTATCAAACAATAATTATACTAAGAAACATTAATTAAGCATAAAAACAACAAAATAAGCAGGTGATAAGCTAAAAAGCAGTAAAACATTAAAATTCTAAAGAAAGCTTACATATGGTATCCAACTGAGGTATGAGTAACCATGGACCAATATCTATCCTAACAGTCTTCCACAAGACTACTAATACCAAAACAATCCAAATAACACTCTGCTCAATCTCTTTCTTGCTCTTACCTTGATTTTCTATTTTTCAACTATTTATTTCTATTTTTTTTTTTTGTATTTTTCTTTTTCAATGAGTATTGTTGATTTAGGATTTCTAAAAGCTTAACAAGCTTTGTCAGGGCTTGTATAAGCTAGGAGAAGCCACTCAAACACTTAACAACAACAACTTCACCAAATTGATATTTTTGAAATTTAATGAAACACATAAACTGAGAATCCAACTGAAAACTTGAAATTGATTTGAAATTAAGTTTAAATTACATGAAATTAACTAGTACAAGCTGATTAAATTTGAAAATACAACTCAAAGAGTAAAATTACACTAATACGACACTAAGCTAATCTAAACTACTCTAATTCTCTTCCAAGCTGCTTCTCTCTTCTTTTTATTGACCCTCTGAGGTGTGTGGGTCCCACTGATCATATCCCACCACTTATCTCAGCCTTAGGATGAGTCTTGCTTGATCTTGGCCATTGGTGGATTTGGCGGGAAAATTATATTTATGCCAATTGGGTCTGTGGAAGAGTAGCCTAGGAGGGGGGTGATGTGATTGGTGCATTGGGGTGAGGAAATGGCAGGGATAAGGGTGTGGGGCAAGTGGAGATGGTGGGAGTGGTATTGCAGGGGGGGAATGGTGGTTTGAGGGGGAAGATAGTGGTTTGGTGGGTTGACTGGTTTTGACCGGTTTTAAATATTTAAAAGGGTGTGTGGGCCGGGTTTGGTAACTGGGCTGGGTGTTGGATTTGTGTTTTGGGTGGGCTATTATTTAAAGGGATTGGTTTGTTTGTTTATTTTAAACCCAAGGACTATTTATGTAATTTGCAGAATTTTGAGGGGCTGTTTTTGTAAATTTACCAAAGTTGTCACAAGGGTTTAACATGCCAAGTTTCAATACCCCAAGGACCAATAATGACAATTTTTCATATTTAATATCCGGGGACCAAATTTGCCAATTCACCAAACTCCAGGGACCATTCTTGTAATTTTCTGAAACTTGAAGGGTTAAACCTGTAAATATCAAATATTAACACAAAGAACCAAATATGTCATTTAGGAATAGTTCAAGGGTTATTTTGATAAATTTTCCACTTTAAATAACCCAGTGACTGATTTTGACACTTTTCCAAAGTTGAGGGACCAAAGTTGCAAATTTATAAATTTTAACTTCAAAGGACTTTTCCTTACAACTTATGAATCCCAAGGGCCTTTTATGACATTTGTACAAGTTTTGAGTGACCAGGGACTAGTTTTGCCAATTTATGAAACTTTGAGGGACTGAAACTGCCAATTATGCAAACTTTGTACGTTTTCCATCTGTTTTTGCATATTTTGCATATAAAACGTATAAAACACAATTTTGGAATATTTTTAGTAATTAGATGCATTACTGAGTGTTTTTGGACGTTTTGGCAGTTCATATAAGACAAAAATGATGAGTATTTACACACTCATCAACATCCCTGACCAAATCATGCATATATTTGAAACCAGGTAACTCCTTGCAATGGACCGCATGCTCGCCAAAAGATTCCAAACAAACCTTGCGGCAGACTGAAAAAGGCTTATCAGTTGGAAACAGAGGGATCATAAGTCGGTACTTAAGGATAGTCCGGTACTCCAGGGCCGTCATATATTGGCCTAGTCCTTCAATTGGGGTAACCGTCAAGAAATTCTGCATGAGGAGCACAGAGACATTCAAACACCGCTTTTTGGGGAGGGGATAAATCGAACTTCACTCCCAAACTCTTGACGATTTCACTAAATAGGGCACACGCCAGAACATTCTGGGCTTTTGGGGGGGTAGGCGGTGTCCTTATTAGAGAAACCACTAAGATCGAAATCAAGAAGGGACATGCGCAAGCGATCCATCGCAAACCCATAATCAAAGTCAGCCCCATCAATAACACATCCTTGAAGAATGTGGTCCTGCAAACTCCAAGATTGCGCCCTCGAGGCCACAAAAGCATAAGTAGATACATCCTCAGCAGAACATAAACCCATCAACTATTAAAATAAACTTTTTAATAAAATATCATTTTTTTCTTACCTCATTTTCTTTTATTCTAAACCAAATTCAAATCCGATTTTAAATCCTTTTACAAACCAAACGGGCCCTAAATATACCAAATGACTAATCCTCACCCTCAATCTTCATTTGATCAAATTGATAGATTAAACGCAACATTCTAATAAACTCATTTTCAATTTTTTTTTCTTTCAAATATTAATATTTCTTAAACCGTTAATCGTTAAACGAAAAAAAAAATATAACATCACGACGAGTATTTATCTTTCTATATATATGCACTTTGATATACTTTTGACAAACTTTTTTTTTCTCGTTTTTTTACGTTTTTATTTTCGTTTTTTTCGTATTTGTTTTTCTTTTTTCCTCGTTGTTGAAACTTGCATAAAAATCACGTGTGATTAAACACTAATTTGAATATTTCTAATAAAATCACATGTGATTTTTCCAACACGTATCTTAATCACATGTGATTTTTCTTACACGTAATCTCAATCACATGCGATTTCCATAAATGAATTACTATAATCTATAAAATCATATGTGATTTTATTAGAATATTCAAATTAGTTTTTAATCGCATGTGATTTCTCATGTTATTTTCAACAACGAAGAAAAAAGAAAAAAAAACGAAAAAACTTGAAAAATGAAGAAAAAATAAAGTTTGTTGAAAGTATATCAAAGTGCCCGTATATAAACAGATAATAAAATGATGGTCGTGAGGTATAATTTGTTTTGTATAACGATTAACAGTTAATGAGTTATTTAAATTATAAAAAATATATGAAATATTAAAATGTTTTTAATCTCAGCAGTTGATTTTCTTTTTAGGTGGATGGTGTTGTGTCTTTCCGTATGCAAGGAATATTTGGTATCCAAAATAACTCTTCTAACACGAAATAACACTAAAAATCCCGGCACGTTAGCGCCTCATCATTTAAACACCAAATAACATAACACCAAAAAATCACCCTTTATCATAACACCACCTTTTTAGGACCCACATTTTAAAATTTACAATTTACAAAAAAACCCCTTAACTATTTCATTTATTAAATAACCTAATACTTAAAAATACAAATTACAAATACTTTAAAAAAAACATAAATTTATAAAACATGCAAAAATATTAAATAAAAAACAAATTACATTTTTTTAACAAACTAAAAAAATGAAAAACCTACAAATATCAAAAGGACCAAACTTTAAAAATCACAAGGACTAAATTGCGAAAAACCATTTAATATGTATCATCTTCCCCAAAGGACCACACACGCATATTGAAAAACACACACTATAAAAATCACATGGACTAAACAGGATGCTTGATAAACCATGACCCAAAGGACCAGGGGGTGTTTGTGTAAGTTCTTTTGTCGCCTTTCACGTTTCAACTTATGTTGCTGCAACAACCATTACAAGAAAAAGTGCTTATAGTTACCAAAAGTTAGTGCCAACATTTTTGTCACTATTTAGGCAAAATAGTGACCATATAGTACATGGGTATTAATATTTGGTCATCTATAAACAATTAGTGACCAAGCTCAAAAGTGGTCACTAATTTCGTCACTATACATATACGATATTTGGAAAAAAGGTGGGTATTAATTAAGGGAAAAAAAAACTATATTCTTGCACCTAACGCTCATTTATTCCCCGTTATCAAAAGTTCGAATAGAGAAAATAAATAAATAAATAAATAATGCCTACAACGTGGGATGTTCATCACGGGGCGAGAGCCTATGGCGCCAACTCCGATGTCTTGCTCGAGCCATAGACTGTTATTGTCGAATGGCACGAGGCTTAGCAGCCATCGACACGAGGTGCTCTAAGAGATTTTCAAAATTTGAAAATGTACATTGAGCAAGTAAAATTGAATCATGTCCCATTTTAACATGTGACAAAATTAAGCGCTCCTATCTATAAATAAAAGTTCAAAATTAAATTAGCGTGGTCCAACACACCTATATTTATCTAGAAAAAAAAAGAAATTTTAATTAAAAGGCACTTTTATTTATTTATCATGCCATTGTATTTTTACTGTAATACAAATAGTTAGGGTCAAATGATCAATAAAATAAATTTTGGTGAAAAATGAGAAGTAATCATAATCATAACCGCATATTTGAGATGCATCTAGAGAAAAAGATGTTCTCCATATTTCTTATGAATTTTTCCCTACTCATTTGAGATATGTGACTGATATGAGTGTACCCTACTCATTAGGATGACAACGGGTCGGGTTCGGGGTGGGTTTAGTGTACCCGTACCCACACCCGTTTATAATATCTAAACTCGTATCCGCCCCATTACCCGCTGAATACCCGGTTAATATTATTCAACGGTTTTTCGAGTTTCCCCGCGGGTATCAGTTATCCCCAATTGAATATTATATGGACAAAATGGCGGTATTAAGATTAAGTCACATTAAAATCAACCAACAAAATAAAGGAAAACACCATAATATATTTAATTTTTTTTTAAGTTAAAGAAAATAAATATCGTATCAAACAATTTAATGCTTTTGATTATTCATGTACAAAATAAAATGTGTTATGTAATAGAGATATTTATATAAAAAAATATAATGGAAGCAATTATATATAATGTATATATACTCTAGTTAATTAAAATATCAATAAAGCCGGTATAAATTCGGGTAAACGGATATGGGTACGCGTACGGATAATCAGGCGGGTATTACTAGAACCAGTCACCGAACCCGTACCAGGCAAAAATAAAAATAAAAAAATAATAAAAAGAAAAAATTATCAATACCCAAAACCGCATCTAAACCTGCCAACTCACCCTTGAACCCGACTTAATCATTTCGGGTTTCGGTTTCTCTCGTCGATTTCAGGTGATTTTGCCATCCCTACATCTCATCTTAATGTGTCATTAGTCAAACATGTCTTGTCATTGTGAACTAGCTACTACTACTGACATTTCTTTTATCCAAAAACCAGTCTCAACCTTCACTCCACTTTACCTTTCACCCTATTATTACATTAGTATTCTCTCTTTTTCACCGCCGTCTCATTTCTCACTCCCACTCATCTCACACCACGTCACTTTTTAACACATTTTTTTATTTACTAAAATACACACTTTTAGAAAAAATATACCCCATTATATAACTCACACACACTCACAACTCACAAATCAAATAATAACTAGAGTAAATTGCAGATTATGTCCCTAATATTTAATATTTTTGCGAAAAATATCCCTTTAAAAAAAATAAAAAATTATGCTAGCTCGTTCGGACTTTTTTGCGAAGAATGCCCCTGAAGGTGCATTATTCATGCAAATTCGCGTTTTTGACTAACGATCGTTACAAAATCCCGTTAATCAAAGTCAAAGGCCATGTGAAATTACTAATTTACCCGTCTTCTTCCGCACTCAAGAACATCAAGAACACTACCCAGATTTTGCCCTGAGATTTTAAAGAATATATGGAGTCTTTGATAATTTTTAGTCAAAGAACACAGTCATAACCTGTGATGTATAAGACACAATATTATACCAATTCTGTGACGTATAGTTACGATTAACAGCTCACTTTTTAGACCGCATTAATACAATCAGCTACAAACAAAATCATTCGTAAACGACAACTGTATCCCACATTAACCAGAAACAGTAAAACAAGGATCATAATTGTATTGGAACAACATAAGCAATTAAATAACATGTTCAATTGTAAACTATATTATTTATTAAAAGTATATTACAATTAATCAACATATATTCAATCATATTATTAAAAAAAAAAAAAAAAAAAAAAAAAAAAAAAAAAAAAGGTGGATCGATAACAACAAATCTAAAAACATGACTGATTTAATTTTAAAGATGGATCGGAATCTGAGATGCAAATACTTAGAGGTGGCAAAACGGGCGGAGGGCACGGGCTAAACTGGCATGGGCCAAACGGGCACATGTTATACAAATCGTTTTATAGAAGACCAAAAATGACGAAATAAATTCCTTAAACGTAATACTTCATTTATATTTAAAAAATTAAATATATTATATATATAAGTTTTTCATTAAAAATGATTATAATGTTCTTCAATTAAGAGAAAATATGTGCCCGTTAGTGCCCATTTAACTTTTAAATAGGCTAAATATGCCCATTTCGAAAAAAAATATAAAAAATAAAAATAAATAAAAAAGGCTAAATGTGCCAAAATCTTTTACAAAGTAACCAAAATTAGCGAATTCTTTTCATTTTGGTCACAAATTGCCACCTTTACAGATACTAACTAGATTAGATATACTAATTATTAGCAAAAAATGAATGAATCTGAAACCAACCCTAAGAATATATGGAGTCTTTGATAATTTTGTGGTCTTTGATAATTAGTGATGAAGAAGTTACTACCAATAAAACAGATTTTAAATGAACCCACGATGAATTTGATGGGTTTGCGTGAATGAAATACAATAAATGGTATGGTAGGTGGACTATATTATACATTTGTTGATGGGTGGTTGTCCGCAAGGTTTTAAAAGGCACAAAGAAACCTAGCAAAGTTTCCGTAAATACGTGAGGCTTGGTCATGTCATCATGTCACGGTTTATATCACGTCTTTCTATAAACTTGATATATATATATATATATATATATATATATATATATATATATATATATATATATATATATATATATATTCATATTTTGTGTCGCCTTAATGGTCCGCCTTATAGACGCAAAAGCTTTGTCTTGACCGCTAAGACGTGAGGCTTGGTCATGCCGCCAAGCCACGCCTCATGCTATTTATAACTTTGGTTGTGGGTTTAATTTTATTTGATGATGAGATCGATAAATGGTAGGTGGACAATATTATTGGCATAAAAGCTATTTCCAATTGTTATAACAAAAAATTTTGGTGTTATGACTATGTTATTGACTAAAAATTATCAAAGGCTCCATATATTCTTTTTAAAATTTTGGTCAAAATCTAGGTAGTGTTCTTGAGTGGGGAAGAAGACGAGGGTAAATTAGTAGTTTCACATGGCCTTTGACTGAACGGAATTTTGAAACGATCGTTAGCCAAAAATACGAATTTGCATGAAAAATGCACCTTCAGAGGCATTCTTCTCAAAAAGTCCAAACATTAGGTACACACCTAGCATAATTTTAAAAAAAAAATGACATTTCTCACAAAAATAGCAAATGTTAGGGACATAATTTGCAATTTACTCTAATAAATAATATAAACACATGAGGGACCACATTTCACGTTTCCCGAAAAGTGAAGAATTCACCTTTCGTTGCTCAAATTCGATGCTTGCCAACGTCTCACTCCCACCTCCCAACCATGCTTGCTGCGTGAATGGCCCTTGCCATTTGCTCACTCCCTCCCATTGGGACCAGCCTAACTATGATTTTTGATACTCTTCACAAGTGTATGTCGAGTTTTTGACCCAGGTGTTTGGGACACGTTTCAACTCTTTTGGTTTTCGCTTGTTCTTACCCGTTTGTTCTTATAGAGATAAAACATTATTGGTCCATTTTAAGTTAACGGGGCGAGTTTGTCGCCTTTAAATGCTATACTAATTGAACCCGGTAGAATACATGCTAAGCTATTTTGATGGATTCTTGATCTAGTGTGTGATATGTTGATCAATACCTAAGAAAACACATGCTAGTGACGTATAAGATGAATCACAATTGATAATTTCATGCTATGCTGATACATGGGTTTAGTGACTTGCATATGATGCATTTTAAATGCTTTTAATTTCAAACAATATTTGACCTACTAAAACACTTCTTTATAAATAAAACAAGTTCTAATTAATGACCAAAAGACCCGAGAACAATAGATCATTCCCAGATAAAGATCAGATTCATTGCATATCTTGTTACGACCATAAGAAATGAAAATAAAGCAACATACCATACTTCAACTAAGCATAAAGGTAAATATAACAATTAAACGCAACAGGGATATGATTTCGGGAGCATCGAGTGTCCTATATCCATGAAGATCTTCCACCACCTCCATAAAAGTGTAGCATGAACTCGATCTTATCCCCGTCCTCCATTTCTAGTTGTGGAAACCAAAAGACGTTTGTTCCGTATTAGCATCTCAAGCAGTAAACATCAAGAAGAAATGGAATTAACTACCTAGAAACATGTGGATGCACAGATTTGTTTTTCTTATGTAGGCAAAGTGCATGGGTCAAATCTAACGTGGAGAAAATTAATCCTCTTGTAGCCACGGAGGTTCACCTGCACCGACTCTTGGCTATAAAAAAGGGTAATCGCTATGGGATTAATAATACTTTAATTATGTTTCAAAAAATTTATCTAAAAACTGAGGAAATTTATTTATATCCCTCTTTTGTATCAAAATTACATATATATCTAACCTAACTTAAAAATTATATATATATCCAATTTAAAACTTAAAATTACATATATATCCAACCTAACTTAAAATTTTCATATATATCAAATCTAAAACTTAAAATTATCATATAAGTCCAATAATTAAAACGTTAACATACAATTTAGATAGGGGTGTTAGTCGGGTTGGGTTTGGATCAAATCGGGTCGAGGCTAAAAAAGCATACCCGAACCCGACTCTATTTAGAACCTTGGTTAGTCAGGTTTGGGTCTATTCGGGTCAGGTTCTAAACAGAGTCGGGTTCGGGTGTTTTTTTTAGCCTCGACCTTAATTGACCCAAACCCAACCAACTTGACCCGACTAACACCCCTATGTGTGCTTATAATGAAAAGAGAAACAAGGGTATAATGGTCATTTTAAAATCAAATGATATTTAATATGTATTTTATGGTTTTAATTACATATAAATTGGGTATTTGGACATATGTGATAATTTTAAGTTTTAGATTTGATATATATGAAAATTTTAAGTTAGGTTGGATATATATTTAAGTTCATGTCTTAGATTGTATATAATTTTATGTTAGGTTGAATATATATGTAATTTTAATGCAAAAGAGGGATATATATGAAAATTTTCTCCCAAAAACATAAAATGTTATCGAGGTTAGAATGTTACGACGATTTTGAGGACGTTCGACCCATTTACATTAACTTAAATTGATGCATAAGAGAGTATACTTGATTGGGTGTCTTCTCAGCTGAAAGACGGTCTCCATTAAACAAGAATACACTACGCGTGGTTTCTTTCGATTGTTTGTCTAGCGTTTGCAACTTTTTGTTACGTTTGATCCTAAAAGATACTTCCATGCCATCCTACACAAGAACAAATAGCAGTTAGTCACATAGTTCAGAATAATCCAATGAGTAAAAAACATTTTGCTACTTGGTAAATATGAGTTTTTTCAAAAAGTGCAACATATAAAACATAACTGCTTTAAGATTTAGAGATCTCTTTATATCGCTTTCGTAGCACAATTGCATATTAAACACTAACCTGGCTTTTAACTTTGAGATTGATGTGAACACTTTGATTACCAAAAGGTTTCTTGTCTTCCCTTTTTACTGGCTTCATTTTGCTTTGATTAGCATTACGATAATCTTGTTTTACCCACTATTCTTTTATAAAACTCTTTCTGATATTTTAGATTTCTCTCTCAAGTTTTTTATGAGTATCTTGTAAAATCTGTAGGGGATATATAGAATCAACGAACACAACCGGATAATATATGTATCTCTGAAAGGCTTGTTAACACTTTCAGATCGAATCAATTCGGTGGTTCTCCCGAATTATTCAATCGGATACAATTCAGAAATTGAGAAGGTTTTGTATGGTTTTTGTTTGAGATTTTTATGAACGAGAAAAAATAATAACGACCAATGGAGAAAACATATATACCTATGAAAACGAGATTAGGGCCATCATAACCGCCTTTTGGGCAGGTTTCAAAGTTGTCAAATTTAGTCCCTCAATTGTCGCCCCTGGAACCCCGTTCCCAGGGGAGCTACCCCCGGACCCCCGCCTTTTGGGCAGGTTTTAAAGTTGTCAAAATCGTCATTTGGTTTGACCAAATTGCATATTCCTCTCCTAACCTTTCGAACGTGCAAGCATCGCCCTGTGGAGAACTTTGGGTTGCAATTTTTATCCATGTCCAAAATAAAGTGACTAAAATGCCGTTGTCAGAAACGGCAAAACCCAAGGACAAAAATTGAAACTCAATGTTCCTCACATGAATGATTTTTTGTTCAAACCACATGAACGATTTTTTGCAATTTACTCCTTTTAAAAGTTACTAGACCAGGGATGGATAATTGATACAATGAATATCCACTTGATCCGATCAATGGATACGAATGAACCAAATGAGTAATTAATGGATATGGATATTGATTTGAATGACATTTTGTCATCTATTGATCACCTGTTTACCACTCGAAATTTACCAGTCACCTGTTTATCACTCGAAATTTACCACTCGAAATACGGTATATTTCATATCACTCCTTAAATGACGTGATTAACTTGTAAAATTATTTTCATGAGATTTAAGGCCATTATAGTTGTTAGTTTAGTTTTTTCTTAAATAAACTTAGTTTGCATTACAAAACTATCGTATATAGGCTTTATTTAAGTAATTCAAAGTTATAAATAATTTTTTTGATGTAAAAGTAAACATGAAACCATGAGAATGAAATGTCATTCAATATGGTTAGTGCCGCGTTCTATTTGCTTACATAACAATATATGTTTTCGATTAAAATCGAGATTTTTTAGCTAAGCGAGTTTTTGTTTCGATATCCAATGGATATTCATTTTACTCGTTTCCTCCGTGAATGAATGAATCAAAGTTAAATAGACATGTGTATGAATGATTTAAAATTAAAAGAATATAGATATGAACATGGATGGACCAAGGATTTTCAATAGGGTTTTGTACAAAAGAATTGTTGTGCTTACTAAAGTTACAGCGTAAGACATGAAAGTAGAAAAAAATATATTAAGTGTTACATATAAAAAAACGACAGTTTTGAAATTTTTTTTTACACTTTGTGATCTAAAATCAGGTGTATCTGATGCCACACACAACTTCCATGTAGGTCAGTCAGTCCATAGAAATGAATACAACTCCACCCGCTTCATAGCTGATGCCTACACTCAGTTCCTGAGTTTTGAGTGAAGGGAAATGAAAAAATGAGAAATGGGAAATGAAATGAAATGTTAGTTGATATATTTTTGAGATAGAGGAAAAGAAAAAGAAAATAATAATAAATCATGTTATTAAGTGAGAGGAAAAATATAATTATTTAAATTACATATATGCCATTTAGTTGTTAATGTCAAGTTTTTTAAAAAGGGTATATTAGTCTTTAAACAACATATGCTTCCGCTTTCATCTAGAACTAGACGAGTACCCGTGCATAGCAACGGATTTTCTAGCGGCAAATAGTTATAGGTGTCATATTATGGTTAAGTATTTTATGTAACGTTTATACATAAAACATAAAACAATAAAAATGATGTGTGGAAAGTTCTCTTTTAGCTGATCGAGAAAATGAAACTGATGGTTGTACCACAGAATCAGAAGGGGGTGTTGTATTATAAGTTGTTGCAATGGGTATTGATGAAGCACGTGTTACCACATCCTGGAAGACATGGTTAACAACATTTTTTTACCAATGAGATTAGTGAGTAGTGCAGGTAGTATTTGACTTATGGCATTTCCCAAAAAATTCTGCATATATGATTTAGAATTAGGCTTTCTTTTAGACAATATCGCCTTTAAAAAATGACATGTTATTAAACGATTTGGGTGCATCAAAACATTTAAGTTTGAATGAATCCAGAAGCGAAGGTGCTAATCTCAAAAGAACCTACCGAATCGTTCTGATTAACTTGGTCAAACAACGTTCACAATAAAAGTGCACCTTCGTCACAAGCAGCCAGATTCTTAATATCTTAACCAGAAAGAAAAAGTGGATAAGAAAGAAACATATGATACACATCTAAGGAAAAGATACCATGAAGGGTACAATCGTACATGATAAGCACGATAAAATATGATTCAAGATAGCCATATATGTTTACTATCAATGATAAATGTCAAGAGTTCAGATGCTAATGAATCCTGAAACATGTTATGGGCACACAATTAACTGATTTTAGTGGTTTTAACTCATTCTAGTTTCTCACATGCCATGCCTGCAAAAAAAAAAAAAAAAAAAAAAAAAAAAAAAAAAAAAAAAAAAAAAATAATTAATCAGTCTCAGCATTAAACAAACACAATTGAATAAACAAAACACAAAAGAGTGGAGTAAAGGAAATGGCGAATCTGAAACCTGTGAATCGGAATTTCAATACCACCGAATACTTGATCGTAACTGCACCATAAGAATTGACATAAACGATATTAAAATGTTGATATCACATTCAAAATCAAATAAAAAATGGCATAAAGCTGACAAACATGCACAAAATAATTCATAATTGAGTTGATACATTCACAAGAATTCGAGAATCACACGGAAAAGATGAAAAAATAAAATCTTATCTATGATTAAAATCCTGAAGAATCGAAGCTGAAAATATGTGGCGATTTTATGATGCTGATGAAGGGGTTTTTTTGAATGATATTGTGTCATATACTCTTATGTTGGTATGAATAAACTTTGAAAGCTTTCCAAAAAGTCTGGTACAAACACTTGATAAGGATGGGCCATATATCTTGAGGTTGGCCCGAATTTTATGAAGCTTACATGAGAAGTTTTGTTACAAAATCTTATTTCCTTAATTAGTGGTAAAATTCAAATTAATATTCACAAATAGTTTATATCAACAACCAATATTCACAAATTTACGCTTGAATTTTAACACAACAAATAGACCAACAGTTTAATGAATGAGTGAATAATGAATGTGAAAATGATGTATCCTTAACATAAATAAGACCTTAGGCCTCTTAATAGACTATTACGCACAGAAGAGCTGGACCAACTGTGATCACTGATAAAGACTATTAACCACAGAAGATCTTGACTAAATGTGATATCTCATGCAGGTAACTAAACCCACTTGACATTTCTTGACGGGTTTTGCCTAGAATTCTAGCCATGATGTATATTTATGGGCTTATGGTAGATTCAAAAGTGCAAAAACCTTTTCATAATAAAGAAAGTGCTCAAAGTGTTAAAGTGAATGAAATTCGAAGATTGAGTCTTTACAGGGTTATAGTTTTAATGGTTCCGGTTCCCGATAATGCAAAACCTTTTCATAACAAATGAACAGACCACCTGAATGAAAAACACCATGCTAAACTCATTCAGACATTATCAAGAATATCTGGTGTGCCTTGATTACACATTACCCTAACACGTGATCAATTAGAAAAAATAATCATTGTGGAATTTCTTAAAATTGCAGATGATTCAAATCAATCGTGATATAAAAATTAACTAAAAGAGTTACATAATTGTTGAAGGGCTTGAATTCAATGTGGTTTTTTACATTTTATAAAGTGCCTACAATAAAAAATATGCAATTAAAATCATGAAAGTAGAAACAAAAAAATAAGTGAACACATTTCTTTAAACTTCCTGGGTAAGCTTAATAGTGGCGATTTTTGGATGATGATGATGAAGGGTTTTCTGAATGATGGTTTGATACTTTGTGCATGAATAAAATCCTTGTGCGTTTCTCAATGCGTAATTGGGGTGAGTTACAACTGGTATCATGAGGCTTACATGAGAAGATTTAAGAAAAAGTCTTATTTACTTAATAAGTGATCAATTCAAAATTTTACGCATGTTCCATTTCAGATCAATATTTCCTTTATTCACCCTAAATGCCCTTTTGGCTTTCAAGGTTCAAGAGTAGAATAGACGAGTACCCGTGCATAGCAACGGGATTTTATAGCGACAAATAGTTTATTCATAAAAAAATTTATAGGTTATAAATAAAAAATAATAAAAGTTTGAAGATTTGAGAATTAAACATAATGTTTTGAAACCCGGTTCGACCCGGGTGCTTCAACCGGTTGAACGGTTCCGGTCGAAAAGTTGGTCGATTTAAACCGGGTCAACTTGCTAAGTTGGGTCGAAAACGAGTCAAATTAAACCGGTTAAACCCGTCGGGTTTGAAGCGTCCCGGGTTAACCCGGTTTGTGATTTGTATTAATTGGTTGTATTTAATTTGGTATATATGTTTTTAATTGGTTGTACAATGTGAATAAATCATGGTACTTTTAAGCAATTGAGTGTTTTAATAAGAGTATTAATTACATTTCATAATTTCCTTTAATAAAATTTTTTTCAAGATCTCCACTTTTCAAGATTGACAATTTTTTCAAGATTGACCATTTTTCTTTATATATAGTATAGATAGAAGAAAGATTTTCTTAAAAAAATTTCTACCCATCTCTCTTTCCGCTTCCCTTTCCCACTCTTAAAAAAAAGGGTAAATTGCAAAAATGGTCCTTAAAGTTTCACGAAATTGCAAAAACGGGACCGAGACAAAAAGTAGCGCAAAAAAGACACCAACGTTTCACATTTTCGCAAAATCGCCACTGAGAGGCCTTTTCCGTTAGTTTCATCGTTAAGTGCCATGTCACCGAGGGTATTATTGTCATTTCACTGCTTTAAGGTCAACGTGGCATATCACTATTGATTCAGGGACTAAATTTGCAAAGTTATTTTTATCTTTTATTTCACATCTACCACCACCACCACTCTCTACCACCACACAACCAACACCACCACCCTTTACCCTTCATCTTCATCTTCTCCGGTGACCAAACCCAGATTCCGGTGACTAAACCCACAAAAAGAAAAGGAAAAAACAGATCGGATGGGATTAACCCATAACACTTTTTTGTCAAAGGGGTCAAAACAGATCAGATGGGATTAGAAACATATCTAATTTTATCATCATTATTTGTAAATATATTTTCAAGTCAATGTGTTGAAAACTCGAAATGACCATTTCTTGATTTATTGCACCAATCAGCAACATATCTAATTTTATCATCATTATTTGTAAATATATTTTTTCACGAGGTTTAGAAAAAAAAATGTTTAAAGGGTAATTAAATGTGTATTTGCAATGAATTTTAGGCTGCTAATTATGTTGTACTAGCTTCCAGGCCCGGCCGATGGCCGGATATAACAAGAACCCTTTATTGTGAAAACACTATCTTTTTCCAAAAGTCTCTAAATTCCTCACCTGTAATGATGTCAGTCCACTCTACCCTTTATCTGTCTTTGACTTCGACCGTGTTCTTGGCCAATTTGGAGTTGATGAAAGTGGTGGCTGAGGATGAATGACTTCTGGTTCTGATGTCGCATTGCTTCTTCCACTCGTAAGGCGCTTTGACTTTGAATCAATGGCCAGTACATAATCTGATGGCTCTGTGCTACTACAGGTCGTATCCATATCGACTCCAGACCGACCAGGGGTCATTATAGAGTCGATACTTGATAAACTAGAAGCTCTCGGGATGCCATCTGATCTCCTCATGACATCAGTGTATAAATCTGAAATGTCCACCATATCTTTGTTAGCTAAGGCTTGTCTTTCTAGATCGGCTTTTTCTTTGGATACGGGTAGATATTCTAGTTCATAGCTGTATTTTGGTAAGCATAAGAACTTGAGGACACCAGCAACAAAATAACGTAGAGGACCGAAGCGCTTCTGATATCTCTCGGAAAGTTCCAACACTGTTACAAAGTGTAAAGATGTATCCTTGTTAATATACCATCATAGCTATTAATTAAATAAAGTAAACATAATATTGAGGTGTTTTGAAAAAAGTGACCGGAATCTGGGTTTGGTCACCGGAGAAGATGAAGATGAAGGGTAAAGGGTGGTGGTGTTGGTTGTGTGGTGGTAGAGAGTGGTGGTGGTGATAGATGTGAAATAAAAGATAAAAATAACTTTGCAAATTTAGTCCCTGAATCAATAGTGATATGCCACGTGGACCTTAAAGCAGTGAAATGACGATAATACCCTCGATGACATGGCACTTAACGATGAAACTAACGGAAAAGGCCACTCAGTGGCGATTTTGCGAAAATGTGGAACGTTGTGTCTTTTTTGCGCTACTTTTTGTCTCGATCCCGTTTTTGCAATTTTGTGAAACGTTAAGGACCATTTTTGCAATTTACCCTAAAAAAAACTAAATAACACACACACAAAAAAAAAAAAAAAAAAAAAAACAATTCTTTTCCATACTCAAAACATAACCGGACAATCGAGTGTAAAACTTGAATGATAATAAAGGGCAATTACGTCATTTTGCCAAAAACAGAGAGTTCTCGAAAGTACTACTATCCCCCGCCCTTTTCTTCCTCTCCACGTCGGCAAAAACCCTAACCATAAAATAACAACTCATTTCCGACCAAAACCCTGAAAAAAAAATAAAGAAATGGTTACCGGCAGTTTGATTTACCGGATTTCAAGGTCCTTGATGACTCAATGCAGAGGCTCCTCCTCGTTAATTATCCGTAACCATCATCATCATGACACTCAGAGGTTTGTTCCGATCATTAGCAGCTATTTTCACTCGCTTCATGGCTATCCAAACAAGGTAAATGACTGTTCACGACTTTCATTTTACATTTTTTCTGTTAATTACATATAGTTGTGTATTAAAATCCTATTTCGACTTTTGTGTGCATTTTGTTACCATTTTAGTAGTCGGGTCGGGTCACAGGTCTAGGCGGGGACGGGTCTAAGCGGGCCGGGTCTAGATGGGTTTTCTTGGAAAATTGGTCTAAACGGGTTTGGTCCGGGTCTAGATGGTTTTGGTCGGGTTATTTTCAGTTTTTTTTTGTTTTTTCGAGTAAAAAAATGAAAAAAGATTAAATTTTTGACCCGGTAATTGTTATATAATTGCATTTTCTATCAAATAACCGATTAGAGATGTCTATAATATTTAGGGAGACCACTCATCCCTAATAGAATTTACCCAACTAGACCTTTAAGGTCTCAAATTGCCGCCTCTAGTTTTACCCCGCACCATATTAACATCGAGGGGGGAAATGGTCATTGTACATGAATAAAATACACACAGATGTTAGAAATTCAAGAGTGTGGGTATATAATAGCAAAAACACAAAAAGTTTGTAACACGAAAAAGTCATAAGTTAGTTACATTTTCAGTTAGTTATTCCTTGTGTTTATATACTAGCAAGTAATACGTATAGTACCACGAGGGGAGCTAGATAATTATGGTTGATAGGGGCAAACTACGATAATTTTAAAAGGGAAAATTACCAAAAGGATCGATATTGACCATTAAAAAAAAAAAAAAAAAAAAAAAAAAAAAAAATCTTACCTTTTTTAGAAATATCGGAAATGGTCATTTGACCTCTATCACACGGGGTCGCATGGACGAGGTGCGATAACATTAAAAAAAACTAAAATTATGGACACCTGATGCGTTTTTATTGGATAACTGTCTTACGCCCAAGTTGCTACAGCCTGAAATGATGATTTTTTATTTTGCTTAAAAATGTCGCCTTTTTTTTTTTTTTTTTTTTTTTTTAATTGTTCAAATACAACCTTTCTGGTAATTTTCCCTCTTTTCAAAAACTGTACCACAAATCCTTTCATTAGAGAGCTCATTACAAAATGAGCCGTATATTTAAAAAAAATTACACTACAAATTTTTTGGTAGTTGAAGTTATGCTTACGGATTTCGTTTTATCAAGAGAAGATGGTTATTTCCTACTTGTTAGCATTGCTATGTTATAAAATGGCTACTGTTAGGATAATAGACGGATTATCTGCTTATCGTTCTGTTATAACATTACATTATACTGTGTGTGCCTGGTAAATTAGTGAGTCATACATGAACGTATCATGATGATAAGGACATAAGGTTGCTAAGACTCACGCTCAGCCACTCATCGTCTGTTTGGTGGGTTGTTGGGGTATCTGAGGCTTATTTTATGTTTGTGCAGGGTTTAGTGGGTCAAAAAGAATTACAAACTACCATTTTCAATTCACACGCCTTTCAAAGATTGGGAATGTCATCATCTGCGTCTCCAGAGTCTAATGAAAATGGAACTCCCAAAAATGGGGGAGAAACTGCTGATGTTCCCAAAGGCACAAAAGAAAGTGCAGATGCTGTAAATTCTGGTAAAACAGATGCCACTGAGCACAAAGAAGAAGGTTTGTTTAAGTAATTTTTTTTTTCCTCTTTAAATTGAATTTTATTATCATGCATCTTAATCTGTCCCATTGTAGTCATTGTACTTTATTATGTATACCTGAGTCCTTATCTTGTGTCCCATTTGGGTCATTTTATAACTCGTTTTCTCAACGCTTTTGTTTTTATAAAACTTAGCATTATACGAGTTGATAAACCATAAATCTAACTTTTATGTACATTAATTTGACATTTCAAAATTATAAGTATCATTTTAAGAAAGACGGGTTGTAAAATTGACTCAAATGGACGCAAAGCCATCTTCTAATGGGCTAATGGCTCATATGCACACAAAAATGTTCAGTGACTAAAACACATCAAATTAAGAAGTACATTCCTATTTTATGCAAAATCTTCTTAATAAATAAGGGTTATAACGTTCTGTGTCTGGTTCTTAGAGTCGAGTTCAGAGGAGGAAGACTTGACAGTGGAAGATCTAGTCAAACTTGTTGCTGAAAAAGATGAACTATTGAAGACACAAGAAGAAAAAATCAAGGATATGAAAGAGAAAGTTCTACTAACTCTTGCTGATTCAGAAAATCTAATGCAGAGGACAAAACGAGAAGCAGAAAACTCGAAAAAGTTTGCAGTACAGGTTAACTTTTGTCCATTTGAAGTATGTTGAATGTGTTTAATACTCATATTACTGTCTAATGCATTTTAAGCTGCAGAGTTTTGCAAAGAGCTTACTTGACGTTGCGGATAATCTCAGTAGAGCTGCTTCTGTTGTAAAAGAGAGTTTTGTTAAGATTGATGCATCTCAAGACAGTACGGGAGCTGTACCACTCTTAAAAACACTGTTGGAAGGTGTTGAGATGACTGAAAAACAACTAGCAGAGGTAACATATTCGTGTAGTGAATGTTAGTGATGTTCTTACAAACAATGATACAGCAACACGTGTCTTTTCCACATGGGCTAATGAATATCTTGTTTTCAGGTTTTTAAGAAATTTGGGGTGGAAAAATATGATCCCACAGATGAACAATTTGATCCCAACAGACATAACGCGGTATTTCAAGTACCAGATTCGACCAAGCCTGCTGATCGTGTTGCGGTTGTATTGAAGGTATGCTAATTTGAGTATAACTATATAATGCAACTTCTTTATGTTAGCCAAGTATACTGTGTCAATCATCAATCTTGTATCTGTTTTTTGTGCTTATTAAAACCACAAAACAGATTAGAACCACAAGGTGTAAATGTTATAGGTTTATCATATAACAACTGGGCTTAAATATACTTCCATTAGATACAATCAAATTTCAATCAAGTCGTAAGTTAATCACCATTGGTTGTTAAGTCATTTAATAAAGTTGATCTCTCTATGACTTGACAAATTTTGATAATCATTTTCTATTATGGCCTTTTTAAGGAGTCATCAATTTATAGTAACTATTAGACTCTGTTACATCAATTATTCGATGTATTTTTAATTTTTATCTTTACTTGTGGATTCATCAGTTTGGGCTGCGTTTGTTTTATCAAAACGTCAAATATAAAAGTTGGCTAATAGAGAACTCTGTGGTCAAATCATCATCAATGTATAATACTTTAGCTTACTAATTCATTAAAATTTAGAATTAGCTTACTAATCTGATAGTAGTTTTTGTACTTGTTTTGAGGCATTACTTGGTTACAATTTTTTATAAATGGGTAAAAAAAAAAAAAAAAAAGTCTTTGCAGGTCAGCCCTGTTGGAACCTGTTTGACCTTTTACTTAATTATCCTGAGCAATATCTACGGGTTTGAAACATTTTTGGTTAGTATGTAGTTATTATAAGTTACTTTTCACTGGTTTTGCAGGCAGGATACATGCTTCATGACAGAATTCTAAGGCCAGCTGAAGTTGGCGTGACCATAGCTGCAGATGAAAAAGATGAAAACAAAGAATCAGAGACTTAAGACATATCCCTTATATTGACACCCAAAAATTGGGAAAAGTTTGCAGTTTAATCAATAGAATTTGTGGCGGAATGTAGGGACATGAATTTCATGCAAAGACCAATGGAGTTCCATTTCGAAAATGTTATGTTGCTAGCATTATCAATGGTTTTAGGTCAAGTGGTTTGAATTTTTTTTGACAATTCTAATAATTTAAAGATCTTAAGTTCGTATCTTGAATATGTGCTCACTGTTTGCATAGGTGTATAAAGGCCAACATAGATTTGATAGTGATGTTACGTCTTTCGGTAGGTGAAGCAGCATCTAATAAAACACCAAGAAGTTCATCCAACAATGTCATAGTCTTTGGCTACCAAAATGTGATATATCCAAAGTTTAAATTCTCTCTAACTTTGTCACTACTAGGCTTTTAACATACACGATTGATACAAATTTTGTTCTTTGTAATGTTCACAAAGTTGCATAATTGTCTGTATAAAACAAAGATATTGTGCACAAGTAAATGAGAGCTAATGCTTGCTTGATCACTCGTAGCGACTTAATTATCCCAAGACCAAGAAGGAAAACGTAGAAATGGCTAAAATTGCTGGCGGGTTTTGGTTTGTTATCACTGTTGTTCTCGCATTACAACTTTGTGGTAAGTTTGTTCATTTCTGTCACGCAGGTTTATGGTTTTTCGATGTTAATGTTCATTTTCTGTTTACTTCCTTTAGATGGAAAGGTTATGATGGAATACATTGGAGCAACAGGAAAACCAGTAACATTTGATGAGGTTCCTATCAATGACAACATCGATTTCTACTTCATACTAAGTTTCGCAATCGATGCCAGCCCATCCGGGAACCCACAAAACGGCATTTTTAAACCATACTGGTCTGATGCCCTAACCCCAGACTCCGTATCGGCGATAAAATCAAAACACCCAAACGTAAAAGCCTTAGCAAGCCTCTCGGGCTGGAGCCTTGGGTCAACAACGCTTAGTTGGTACAAACCACAAAATTCCCAAACATGGATTAAAAACGCGTTCACATCACTCAAATCAATGATTCAAACATATCACCTAGATGGAATCGACATAGATTATGAAAACTTCCCAAAACATAACGAAAGTTTTAGCTATTGCATTGGTGAACTTATAACATATCTAAAGAACCAAAGTGTTATATCTGTCGCGACTATTGCACCATATCATTTAACTACTCTACCTTACATAGAGCTATTTAACAACTATGGCGACGTTATAGATTATGTGAATCATCAGTTTTATACAGATAAAGTGAGGTCGGCTAAAGCTTATTTCAAGGATTTCAAGCAAAGAACTATAGAGTTCGATAGAGCAAAAGTGTTGCCAAGCTACGAGGTCGATGGAAGAGGGATTCAAGGGGACGCGTTCTTTGATGCGCTGCGTGTTTTGATTGAAAAAGGATTTGATGTGAATGGAATTATGATATTTTCAGCTGATGCATCTGCTACAACTAATGTTACTACTAAGTTTTATTATGAGCAGAAATCACAAGAGTTTTTGCTTAATTTGACTAAAGTTTGAACCTTTTTTTTTTTTTTTTTTTTTTTTTTTTTTTTTTTTTTGGTAATGCTTAACTTCTTAAGCATAATGGTCTATTATAAGTTGATTTGATTAAAATACAGTTTATAGAGTTGAAATAAATGCAATTCCTATGGTTTTGTAAATAAGGTAAATAAATAATTGTTGATGCTTTTTATGCTAGCAACACATTTTAGCAACGCGTTGTTCATTGGCCATAACGATAAGTGAAATATTTTGTTTTGTATATGCAAGCATGAATAATCATGATTCCAAAGAATCATTTATGCGAAAAGAAATTAAAAGTAACAAGAAGATCTTTAATCCTTTAACTACTCATAGTTTGTATGGGTTTATAGATAGATAGGTTACCCAACTTTTCAATTTTATTCACCTAAGTTACCATTTTTTTTTAATTATTATTATTATTATTATTATTATTATTATTATTATTTTGTTCAAACGGGGTATTGGACTATATGGTTTTGACATTCGAGTTATTGAACTTACCAACTTTATTCACCCAAGTTATCAAACTTGTAAAAACACGACATTTATGTTACTTAACTTACCCAAAAATATATGTTCAGGTTACTCGGATTACACAGAAAATATAAGGTGCATGCTACCCAACAGTTCAGTCTTAAGTGAACTAAAAAAAAGTTTGATAACTTGTGAATAAAGTTGAAAAGTTGGATAATCTATCTATCTATAAACCCTTAAAGATCCTTGTATATACTTCCTCAACATCAAAATTATTGTACACAGATGAAAAGAACACAGTTTTCTATGACGGCAAAAGATAGTTAATTAATGTGTTCTTTTAATGTTGTAAATATCAATTGTGATTGACCGTAATATAGTAAAATAAAACAATTTTAACTACTTTTAGTAATGAATAATTATTTTGACACATTTTAAAAATGAAAGATGCACAAAAAGTTGGACATATAACCAGTGGCGCAGCTTCATAGGGGGGGGGGGGGGGGGGCGGCCGACCCCCCGAAATTTTTTTTGCGATGTAGGGGTATATAGTTTTCGTGTAGAAAAATTTCGGTATTTTCGGTTTCGCCCCCCCAATTTAATTCGGTTTCGACCCCCCATAGTGTTAGGAAAAAAAAAATTTTAGATCCCGACCCCCCACTCGAAAAATCCAAGCTTCGCCACTGCATATAACAAGTTGTTACAGATGTATTTTGAAAATCTAATTTGATCAAAAACTAGGAAACTATATTTTTGGAAATTGGTATATCCTGAAATAAGTATAAAGTTTGCATGTGCCAGCAAATATCGAGATTCATTTCAAATTTAGGTCAAACATACCTAGTTTCACTTTGAAATACACTAAAAAATAAGGAAGAATTAAATGCACATCTTTAAAAAAAATTAAAATTTCAAAATTTAAATGCTGCCCATTTTCAGCATGGAAATATAAAGGGGTCTTTGATACGAGTATTTGCATAGTAGTTTAATTTTTGAAAATTTAACACTTGAGTTTAAAAGAATAGTGGGTAAAACAAGATTTTCATAATACTAATCAAAGCAAAATGAAGCCAGTGAAAAGTGAAGACAAGAAACCTTTTGGTTATCAAAGTGTTCACATCAATCTGAAAGTTAAAAGCCAGGTTAATGTTAATCCTTAATTTGATCACATTGTTTTGCATAGTTCTAAATTATTTGTTTTTTTTTGAAGAGTAATACTAATAAAATTTTAATATAAAAGGTTTTACATCAAGGTAGTAGGTAAGCGGGCAACAAGCTGCGCCGCTACCCCTTTCTGAATAGCAAACCCTATTCTACTGAAAACATAATCGTGACCACTCGGGGCCGATATATATATGATATGATAATCATTTTTTGATTCGGTGTCTTTTTTTTTATCGGTTTTGTTGTTAGGGTTTATGTTTTAGCCTTGTGTTGGTAACTTAAACGATTAAGGGTGTATGGAATTGTGCTACGAAAGCGATTAGCTCATTATGTGATGATTTAAAAGTTGATATAAAGAGATATCTAACTTACTATTTTTTTATAGTTTTGTGTATTGGACTTTTTTTCCTATTAAAACTCAACACTTAAATTCATGCTTTTCTATGTATTTTGCTCGTGAAAAATGACCATTTTACCCCTTAGTGTATCAATATATTGTTAACAAATATGTTGACACCAAAGGGTAAAATGGTCAAAGGATACACGGAAAAAGCACAAATTCAAAAGTATTGTGTTTAAAAAAAAAATGTCAACTACATAACCATAAAAAGTCCACTACAGAAAAAGCAAATAACCCCGACTCATATTTGCCAAGTAGCATAATGTTTGTTACTCATTGGATTATGAACTATGTGACTAACTGCTATTCGTTCTTTTCTAGGATGGAATGGAAGTGTCTTTTAGGATCAAACGGAACAAAAAGTTGCAAACACTAATCAACGAGTACTGTGACAAACAATCGAAACAAACTACGGCTAGTGTATTCTTGTTTAATGGATCACGCCTTTCAGTTGAGAAGACACCCGATGAGGTCTACTCTCTTCTGCATCAATTTTAGTTAATCTGTCACACACACATACAGTAACCAAAACCAGTAGATGGCATTTGCAAACCATTTGTTTATCATTGGATTGATTTGCATTGTCTTTTTGAATTTTATCAAGTCAAATGGGTCAAAAGACTCTTTTCAACCCACACCCTTTTGACCTGTTACTTGACCCATTCATTTTGCCTACATAAAACATACTAACAAAAATACATATCCACATGTTTCTACGTAGTTAACTGATTTAAGTATTTAACTCCATTTCTTCTCGATGTTTACTATATGTTTGTATGATTTTTTGAGATTTTAATGCGGAACAATTTGTCTTTTTGTTGCCACAGCTAGAAATGGAGGACGGGGATGAGATCGAGGCCATGCTACACATGAATGGAGGTGGTGGTAGATCTTCATGGATATAGGACACTCAAAGCTCACAAAATCATATCCCGGTTGTGTTTAACTGTGATATTTACCTTTATGCCTAGTTGAAGTATGGGTGGGTTGTTTTATTGTCATTTCTTATGGTTGTAGCAAGATATGCAATGAATCTGATCATTATCCGAATGATCTATTGTTCTCGGGTCTTTTGGTTATTTATTACTCGTAGAACCTTTTTTTTTATTTATAAAGAAGTGTTTTAGTAGGTTTTTGCTTGTTATTACCCTTTTCTTCTTATAGAGATATGACATTATCGATCCATTTTAAGTTAACGGGGTGCATTTGTCACCTTTAAATGCTACACTAATTGTACTCGGTAGAATTCACCCTAAGCCATTTTGATTGATTCTTGATCTAGATACCTAAGAAAACATGTGCTAGTGACATATTATATATAACATGAATCACAGTTGATAATTTCACGCTATGTAGTGAGAATTTGTCAAATTTTTATATGTGTAGCCTTCAGCATTTATGCTTGTTAAATTTTCAAATGCCAAAATCATGTAAATATGCTTACGGTTCATGAAAAACCCCACATTCTTCGTGTGAGGAAAAATCCCTTAAATGTTATTAGGGTGTCTTCTTGTTTATGTGTGTTTTCTAGATTTATTAAGCTAAAGTTGAACCAAAAGGAACTAATAACTGAACACGAAGCTGAAGTCACGTCGCTCGTTCTAATTCTGGAACCTGCTATCCAAAATACATGCCAAATATTTCTTTTAAACTTTATGTCCGTCAATTACACCCATATTTTTTGGATGTGTCAACATCATATTATGCTAGCAACGCACTGGCGTTGTTATAGATTTCGATGGATTTTTGTGAGATGGTTGAATAAGAATTTTGTGACGATACATTTATGTTGGATTATTGGTTGCATATCAAAATTGAAAATCAGTTCACATTTAAAAAAAAAAAGTTCCAATGACATAATTACTTAAATAACTCAATACATGGTATTTAGAAAATGATTACTAGTTAAAAAGCCATGATTTTGTTTTCTTAAATAAGTGAAGATTTTGTATATAACAACAAAGATTAAAAATTCATTTTAACTTTTTAAAAAAAGAAGATTTACATATATATTGGTCAAACATAACTAATTTTAGTTGAAATACACCAAGAAATAAGGAAAATTCAAATTCACATCTACGCTATCCTTATATATTTTTTACTTGCACTTCAGAAGAAAAAAGGGTATTAACAGGATTGTCATAAAAAACTGATCAGAGCAAAATGAATCCAGTGAAATGTGAAGACAAGAAACCTTATGGAGATCAAAGTGTTCACATCAATTTGAAAGTTAAAAGCCAGGTTTGGTTTTGTATACTAACCTTGTGTTGTTGATTTACTAGTTAAAAGCAGTCTCCTTACTATTGGATTACGGGTTGCTTGACTAACCCCTTTTCGTTCTGTTATAGGATGGAATTGAAGTATCCTTCAGGGTCAAACGTAACAAACAGTTGAAAATGCTGATAGACGAGTACTGTGACAAACAATCGAAAGAAGCCAATACTACTGTATTCGTGTTCAATAGAAAACGTCTTCAAGCAGATAAGACACCCGATGAGGTCAACTCTCTTCTGCATCACTTTTTGTTTGTTACTCACTCTCGCACATATAAACTAACCAAAACTAATAGGTGGCAATTGTAAACCATTTAATGTACGAATGGGTGATTCGCAATGTCTTTTAGACTTTTACCAACAAGGAAAATGGGTCAAACAGGCTCAAAATTGGCCAAGCTTTCATTTTTAACTCATACAGCCTGGTAAACAATTTGTTTTTGAAGATATATTATAACACTAGTGTTTTGTAATCATTACGCAATATTTTCTACCATGGTGAGTTCCAAAAGATAGGCAGATAGCAACGTAATTTATAAATTGATCCGGTTTAGTAATTATACTTAGTGACTTGCCATTGCAAGCTCACCTGTTACTTGACCTGTCCATACTGCCGCGTCTAGAAAAAAAAAACACATATATGCTCCTGCTTCTAGCTGGTGACATGCCGTTGCAAGCTCTTTTAACTGGTCAATACACTCAAATATTACTTGCCCGAAACTTGCAATGGTGAATTCCTTGTGTTTTTAGTGTTTGTTCATACAATATATCGAGATGCTAATGTGGTCCAATATGTCATTTTGTTGCCACAGCTTAAAATGGAGGATGGGGAAGTGATTGATGCTATTCTATACCAGATGGGAGGTAATGCTAAATTCTTTTTGAAAAGTGTCTAATCCATTAGAGATAAAGCATTCATTCTCAATCCTAAGTAAATGGACTGAGATCGCCCCTCTAAATGAAATTTTAATGTTACCCAACAGAACAAGTTCTCTCTTGATGGATTATTTATAGAACATACTATGTTGATGGTTACAAATAGAGCGATAAAGATTTGATCAATCAGCATTTGATAGATGCATGATATACTGATACCAACTGTATCATACTATCATGTATACTACCTCTTATCCTGTATGGGATACCAAAAATCTTATTAGTTCGTGAATCCCATCTTTATGCCTTGGGCCCTAGAGACCAAACAAACCATACATAGAACATTGCTACACTAGCGCTAGTGGAATTGCAATGATGCAGGCTGCCCATCAAGGTTTGAAAGTACCATGACCGGCCCAACCTTGACACAACCCACAAGGCTACAAGTGACCAACCGGGATAGCACATAAGTCTTATACGAAGGGTGTAAAAAACTTCAACTTTTGAAAGGTCTATAAGTTTGAAAACCAATAACAACCAATATTATAGTAAATGTTTTATGATTCTTCTCTAAATCCGTTTGACATGTTGCCCGACACTGCAATGTTCAACACCCTATTTTCATGTTTTATTGTATGTTTATATGATTAGCGAGATGCTAATGCTGAGAAATTTGTCATTTTTTTGCCACAGCTTAGAAATGGAGGACGGGGATGAGATCATGCCATGCTACACGAGACAGGAGCTAATGCTAAATTCTCATGGCACTCGATACTCATGAACTATCTTTTGGATTTAACCATCTTCTATAAACTATTTGCTTTTTGGATTCAACTATGTGCTATTAAATACTTAAGTGTTATCTGGCTTTAAGGGTATGTTATTTACAGTACTTTGTGATGTTTTAAAAATTATGCAATGAATTTGATCATGGTATTAACCTATTTTTGTGTCGCTAATCGCACTAATATCTTTGAAAAATGTCAATGAGGCCATGAGGGGTATAAATGGTTGCTCGACGTGGTAAAATAGACAGGTCAAATAGATTAAGTTAAAAGTCAAAGACATGTAAAAGTATCAAGTAAGTTGTGAAGGTCTATATAGTGTTGAAACTTGAAAGACACGTCTATATTTTGTAATCTCGATTATCTTCAGTGAGTTTTGTGTTGAGATATATACAGTTTCAAGGGTCGAACTAAGCAAATCATTACTTCTATTTTAGGTAGCCAAGACTTGGTTTCGTGTGGGCCAAAAAATTTGCCCGATGCTGAGAACAAAAAAGGATTTGATAAAAGAGTTTAATGTATAGAGATATGGCTCTTAAAGCTTGTACGTAATTGACAACTACTTTAAGAAATGTTAAATGGTATTTATGTTTCTTACTTGAAAAAAAGTAAAAAAAAACACATTTTAGTGTTAGAACATTGTTGTTACATATATTCAGATCCAAGATATGTTGCAAGTGCTTCCATTGCCAAACCGAAACTCGCCGTCCCAGAAGCATGACACCTAATCCTTATCCTGTTCACGCATTTCTTTCCCACGCTGTAGTTCCTCACTTCGACGGAGGTTGAAATGGCGTGTAGCTAAAGAAAGTATGTTAGTAAAGTGCCTCACCAATAATCATAACATATCTTCAAGTACTCGACATAGAGCACTGTAGTTCTCATGTATGGATACATGAATATATGACATTATCAATTCTCTTCAAGGAATTAAGTTGCACCATAACCCCTTGAAAGAGCAAACTTCTATATGTTTGCAACGCAATCATACTCTTGTCTATTCCTTTCACACCAAACCATTTCAAAATGGGTAAAATGGTCCTCTAAATATGTGGTATGGTTTAATTTGGATGGATAAAAACTTGAAGTGTGTGCAAAAAGTTTGTTGTTATATAAAAACTGGAACTTGGTGAAAAGGGCCATTTCCGTTTTTTGACGAGATAAGATTCGAACTTCGGACCTCGTAAATAGAGGCTTAAGTTAGCCATTTCTCCCAAGTGTCAGGATGTGATTTATTGATATACTCCATTTGCCCATTGCCATCCTTTTCAAGTGAATTTTGCTGAATTTCCATAAATCGATTTTCAAAAGTATTTTTGTCATGATTGTCTTTCAAACATTTGTACATATTCTTTCTTCTAAGTTAACCCTTTTGAAACAAGGAATGTTATTTCTTAAAGAACTGCAAAATAATGTTTCTTATACAATAATGTGGCAAGATCATTTGTCCAATTTTATTTTTGATTAGATGTTATAGTTTTATGTTCTCTTTCTTAATAAATTTTGTGTTTTGAATTTTGATTTAATACGAGGTTTTGTTATCCGTCGCGTTACGCCGGGAAGCAATCACCACTCGAGCATCCTTAACAATGCATATTATTAGTAGTAGTGTGTTGCGGCGAGGACTTGATTTAGAATTGCAGTTTTGAAATCTACATTTAATCTCTTGAGCATGAATTTAGTTGAATTGTAATTTTTGATAAATCAAAATGAACGACACATGTACGTAATCCATACATGCTCAATAGAACCAAACATTGAGTTGAACGGTGACAACTAACAATAGCAATAAATGAATTGAAGTGAACAACAACACCTTCGTATATTATACATCGGTTGGAAGTTGGAACTAGTAGAATTCAGTAGAAACACACCTCCAGATAACGTGGATAGTCATTTTAGATTGTATTCCCCTCATTGCCCTAGCGGTATCACTTATCCGGTACGAACATTTAGTTGATAAGTCATGACGGATCTTTGAGAAAATAGATCTTTGGTACAATCTCCACTCATGGGGATAAATGAATGCTCGACGTGGTAAAATTAACCACAAAATTGTTTTTATTTTCCACTTCCCCACGATATTTACCTTCTCAATTAAGTTTGCACCATAACCCGTTGAAAGAGCACACTTCTATTTGTTTGCAACGCAATCATACTCTTGTCTATTCCTTTCACGCCAAACCCTTTCAAAATAGGTAAATGGTCCTCTAAGTATGTAGCATGTGGATACATCTTTGATGAATTAAAGAATGAAACTGTAATGTGTACAAAAACTTTTTTGTTAGATAATATCTAATGCACAAAAAAGAAAAAAAAATGATACTTCAGGAAAATGGTGGAGATAAGATTCGAACCTCGGACCTCGTGAATAGAGGTTTAAGATATTAGCCATTCCTCCTCAAGTACCATGATGTGATTTATAGATTTACTCCACCTTATAATGTATGCAAATGTAAATGTAGAATTCATAAGAAGTTAGACACGATAACCATTATTTCAAAAAAAAAAAAAAAAAAAAAAGACACGATAGCCATTGGCCCATTGCCATCCTTTTCAAATGAATGTTGCTGAATCTGCATAAATCGATTTTCAAAAAACGATTTTTGTCATGATTGTCTTTCAAACATTTATACATACTCTTTTTTCTAAGTTAACCCTTTTGAAATGAGGAATGTTATTCAAACATTTATACATATTCTTTTTTCTAAGTTAACCTTTTGGAAATGAGAAATGTCATTTTTAAAGAATTACAAAAAAAGAATTTCATATGCAATGATGTGGCAAGATCATTTGCCCAATTTTATGTTTGATTTAGATTTTATGGTTTGAATTTTGATTTTATGTTCTCTTTCTTAATATAATTAGTGTTTTGAATTTTGATTTTATGTTCTCTTTCTTAATATAATTTGTGTTTTGAATTTTGATTTAATATGAGGTGTGGTTACCCCTCGCGTTACGCGGGAAGCAATTAGCACTCGAGCATCTTTAACAATGCATATTATTATTAGTAGTGTGTTGCGGCGAGGACTTGATTTAAGATTCATATTGCCAAAATAAGCTTATCAATCACATCGATTTAAGCTTCAAATTATTTTTGGTATTTATAAAACCTTTGTAAATTTATATCTTTTGATGTAGAGTATGCATAATTAGCTCAATAGGTGTTTTGTAGTGGCATTCAGTAGAAACACAACTTCAAATAGTGTAGATAGTCATTTTAGATTGTATTCCCATGTAACTCATTACCCTAGTGGTATCACTTACTCAGCACAAAAAAATTCCGTTGACCAGTCATGGCGGGTCTTTGAGAAAATATATATTTAGTACAATCTAGTCTCATGGCTAAAATTCATTTAAATATATGCTCATTGTTTGGGTTATTTATTTATTTTTTTTAGAAAAGCTCAGTTGGGAACAAAAATAATAATAATAATAATAAATAAATAAAAATATACGAGGTCAAAATTCCCATATCGATTTAAATATTTTGTTCGAATGGCCTTGAAACCCATCAATCCCACTTTTATGTGTTATTTGTTGATCCCAAATCAAGTTAAAGCTTGTTCAAGCCCAACTCACTTCATATTTTTCACCAAGTTAATCAAGAATAGCTAAAACGCGACTTGCCTCGTTTACGCACCACGGGTATGTTTGGCGAATATACAGTAGCAAGAAGCAGTAGCAGAAAACAATAATAAAAAGCAGTAGCGAAAATCAGTAGCAGTATAAAGTAGCAGGAAACAATAGTTGTTTGTTTGAATAAGTAAGTGAAAATGTTAGTTGCTCGTAAATATTACTTGCTAATTTCGTGTTTTCAAATAAGCATTTTTTATTAAACGTCAAAGTGCTAGTTACTAATTACTTCAAAACACTCGTAAACAATTGCTACAAATAGGGGTGATCACGGTCCAAAAACCGGACTGGACCGGCCAAGACCGGACCGGACCGAAGACCGAGTTAAGGAAAAACCATAGACCGAGACCGGACCGAATGTGGTCGGTCTGGTCTTTGTCCGGTCCGGTCCGGTCGGTCCTTCGGTCGGTCCGGTCTAAATAGGCAAGATTTGGCAAGTTTTTTTTGTTTTTTGGTCGGTCCGGACCGGACTAAAGACCTAATTAACCAAAAAGCCTAGACCGAAGACCGGATCAAATATGGTCGGTCCGGTCTATTTGCTCACCCCTGCTACAAAACACACATCGAAAAGATATGAAAAAAATTTCAAAAACACATACGTAAAAATAAATCAATAAAAAAAAAAAAAAAAAAAAAAAAAAAAAAACGCTAATTAATTTTCTAGGTTAAAAGTTGTACCTTTTCAAAAAAGAGATAGTACATAATAAATAGGAGTAGTACTCTTTACTTGGCATAAACGCGTGAAACCACAGCATCATCTCCTCACACAGTCACCGCCGATCAATCAATCCATCAAACAGAAAAAGATGTCGGCTAACGGAGAAGACAAGAAGCCTGCCGCTGATGGTGTTCACATCAATCTCAAAGTCAAAAGCCAGGTCTCTTTCTTAGGGTTTCATTTTTTTTAAAATTTTTTTAATTACTGATCTAACCTTGTTTATTTCTTTACTTACTATATGATTTTGTTATTTATTTTGTTTATTGATAGTCACTTGTGATTAGGGTTTATATTTATTTATTTAATTAAAGGGGTGTTTGGATAACTGATTATGTTAATTAAGGGGGTGTTTGGAAAACTGAGTATGTGATATGAAGTAGTGACTATTTTTGTTAGTAATTTTAGGGATTTATTTACATGTGTAAAACTGTAAATATTGGATTATCATAATTAGGGCTATTAAGTGATTGTGATTTATTTAAGTCTCGGCGAGACGAGCTATTTGTAAATACTGTGAGATTGTTAGTTTAAAAATAAAAGAAAAATAACATAATAATTAGATGAACATTAACGAACGAGTGTATTCATGTTTGGTGTTTGTTTAAACTTATATGTGGCTTATGAGCTTATTTGTTTTTCGGCTTATATTTCATAAGCCTCAATTCTCAAGCTTATTTTGAAACTTGTGGGTTGTTTATATAAGTTTACAAGTTTATTATGATGAGCCTGAAAATTGAGGCTTATGAAATATAAGCCGAAATTAATTAAGCTCATTAGTCCATGTATAAGCTTAAACAAACACCCCCTAAATATATCATCTTTGTTAAATGTTTGGTTGGTTTGTTTACAATTTTTCTGGAATCATTTATGTTCGTAAACTGGTTTTTCCGAAGTGTTTAATTATGTTCAAACACTATGTGCTACTTCAAAACAAAATAATCTTCATGATTGCCAATCACCCGATTGGTAAAATTTTGATTTGGTGATTAACTTATGTGTCTAAATATTAGCCGGAGATTAATCAACATACACGAGCGAGCAAAAAAAAAAAAAAAAATTAAAAGTAAAAAACTAAAAGAACATATGGTCCTGTTTGTTTTTTAATAAAAGAATCAACTTATTGAAATGCTTGTTAACCCAATGATTTGATAACGATTATAAGTTTTACTATAAACCCTTGAAATTTATTATTATGTGATTATTAAAAACACCATAATTTATTAATCATTCTCAAAACCGTCAAACACCTCTTCGGATATAGCTTGCGTTCTTTTTTATTTTTTATTTCAGGGGAATGTGATTGTGTCTTGTCGATAAGAATATAAGATAATCTCTTCTATACATGAAACTTGTGGTTAACTTCGTGTTTCTTTAATTATGTGTTCTTCATTTATTAGCTAATCTATGGTGCACATCCGATATATTTATATGAAATCCCCCAAAATTTTACTTGTTGTGCTCCATTATAATCGGTAAGAGTGGTCAAGTTCAACCAACAATAATGGTACATTAGCTGAATGTGATTAAACAAATATATTGTAAATTCTTGTTTGGTCGAGTGTTTTGGTCGAGTGTTGTTGAGCTCTAGACATATCAATTGCCTCCCTTCAGTACTGAATGCTTTCAATGCGACAGTTGAGATAGGCATTCGTAGCACATGTCTAGCCGCTTGAACTTTTTTTTAAAGAAATTTTAGTTTTCATTTACTTATGACATCAAATTTATCATTTGCTTTACTTTCTTTTCCGTCTCATACGCTAAGAAGTATCCACTTTGTAATTTTTGAACAACTCATCTATAGTTGATTTAACTCATGTCAAAACTTCCTCAATTTCATCGGATTTGCTAAGATAAATGAATCCCTAACACTATTCAAGATAAGCAACTTGTTTCGGAGTCTAAACCAATGCAACATGCAATAAGAAGTTCATGTTATCTCCACAATGGCTAGAAATGTGTTAGGAGTGTTAATCTCTACAGTTGCATTGAGGTTGATATTCAGTACTGACGGGAGGGTTGTGGTCTTGTGGATGAGTTTAGAAGCTCTCTGACCTTTAATACAAGTGAGATTGCACACAAGATTTGTTTGGTGTATTTGCTAGATGTTCTTTTGCTACGAAGGTAATGGAGTTAGATGGGCTAAAATAAATATGGACTGCAAATATGCAAGTTAATCTAATACGTAGTATGTAAATTAGAAAGTTTGGTCGCATGTATGCTATGGTGTTAATTTTTGTGTTGGGTCACAGCCCAATTTTCTCGAAAATGTGTGTTTTTGGTCACAAATTATTCGCTGGTTAACTGATTTTTAAAACTGGGCTGCAAATATATCTATGCTGAGCGGAAGCCCAAGTTTCTTTGCTGGTTAAACCATTATAAACTAATTTGAAAACCATATGTTATTTTTAACGAAACCGTCCTTTTTCAGTTAATCTAGATATTGGGGCTTGATCCATAATCAACCCATTTTTTTTTTTGAAAGATGGTGTCTTTATTAAAATTGCAATGCTTAAAAGTCACAATACAGAAGACTAGCAACAAACAACGATAAAACGGAAAGAAAAGTCCGAGAAACCTCCAACAAACCACCTAAACAACACCCCAAGGGAGACACTCAAGCCATCTGCCAAACAACCAATGGAACTGATCGAGATACACCTTCTTTGGCCAACTTATCAGCATCATTGTTACGCTCTCGCTTAATATGCGTAACCACTCTATTAGAACTCCCGGATAGGAAATCATCAATCTCGTGAAAGTGATGAAGCAACCTCCATGGCCTCTGATCTGGACAATTAACCCAAGACACCGCATTTAACGAATCACTTTCAATAGTTATATTAACGGACCTCAACTCCTCATTCTCTTTAACCATGATACATGCTTTTTTAATAGCCATCACCTCAGCAACATTCGAATCCAAAACACCTACTGGAATTGAAAAAATAGCCAAAACAACCCCCTCGGAGTTTCGTAACAAACCACCAATACCTGCTAACCCCGGCTTACCCATAGCTGACCCATCAACGTTAAATTTTAAAGCTCCATGAGCTGGAGCACACCAACTAAGAAGATTTTCATACTTGTGATGAGAATGGCTCGTTGAAATCGAGAACATATCAACCCATTTTAGGAGCCAAGTTCTGACTGGTGAAAAATTTGTTGTGGAATCGTTTATCATAGTCAGTTCGGCATTTGAAGGGCCACCTAATGTAAATAAGAAACCACACTTTCCTTCAATGTTGCCTTTCTATTATAGTAGCTCTCTGATATATGCCACAAACTGTAAACATCCTTGAGAATAATAACCAAATTGTATTATATTTTCTTCTTTCTTTTTCGTAAGGTGTTCTTGAACTTGTGATTGGTATCAGCTGCTAGCAGTTTTTAGTTCTTTTAATATCACTTTTGCAACATGATTTTCCAGATAGCTTCTAATCACCCATTGGATTATGTGATATCTGATTAACCTTTTCATTCTTGTATAGGAAGGAAATGAGGTATTCTTCAGGATCAAGCGTAACACACAATTGAAGAAGCTAATGAATGCTTACTGTGACCGACAATCCGTAGAAATCAACTCTATTGCATTCTTGTTTGATGGGCGTCGTCTTCGAGCTGAGCAGACTCCCGATGAGGTTTGCTCTCTTCTGTATAAGCTATATATACAGTAAACAAAAACTCGCGACCCCTTCCCTTATGATTGGATCGATTTATTTTGTATTATATCTCAACTGGTCAAGTGGTTTAAACAGGTGAAAATGTGAAATTCCCCCCAAGTATATCTTCAGACATACAACATCCTAAATTATTTTTTCAAAGATTTGGATTGTTATTGTAATGTTCATGTTTTTTGCAATTGAGTAAACTGCATATATTACCTTGTGATTTGGTGAAAATGACATAAATTGTCCCTTGTTGATGCTATATACATAAATGGTTCATAACTGCATTGTTTGCTTTCATTTTTGGTGACCGATAGTGAAGCCAACAATGCAATTAGAGATCATTTATGCGGATACTTTCACCAATCCACAAAAGTAAAATATGTAATTGGCTCTTTACTTTTTCTAAGAGTGTTTGTGGGTTGACTAACTGAACCCTTACCAAAATGAGTCGTTTCAATACAAATCTATTTGATACATGACCTGTACATCTTGTCACATTCAAGGAAAAAAAAAAAAAAAACACACATATTCTAGCTAATGTTGAGCCCTTGCGAGTTCCTTCAATTGTCACATGCACTTAAAGATGTATTAATGTTTTAGCATCTGATTATATAATCTGTAAAGATACTAATGGTAGATATCATATGGTTGCCGCAGCTAGAAATGGAGGACGGGGATGAGATTGATGCCATGCTACACCAGACTGGAGGTTATGTTAAATTCTAAGGATGTAGGGCACTCGGTACTGATGAATCGCCCCTTGGATTTGAGCTTTCTAATGTTAAATATTGAAGTCTTGTTAAACTTTATGCCTAGTTAAAGTAGGTGTGTTATCTTACAGTAATCTTTGTTGCGTGCTTGAAAATGCTTTGAATCTGGTTGTGCTTTCAATAATCTATTGCTCTTATCTTATAGTATATGTTTATATCCTAGGTAACTATTTCAATATAGAAACCATATTAAGCATCTGAGAACCTTTGCACATATCGACAACTTGCTCACTATTAGCATCGTAAAATGACTTGCTGAGAAGCTTTGGGTAACAAGTCTAAACAAACAGATTTTTTAGTGTTACAGTTGAATTGACCAAATACATTTGTGCCTGATATCTCCAGGTAGTAATGGATAGAACAACAGGTACCGGGGGTAGTGTGTCGGAACCAAGTCCAGGTCTAATGAACAAATTTTAGCGATACTTGGTCGATGTTCACTGTCCTTGCAACATTTTCAAAATATAATGTTTCTGCCTTTTTACCCTTTTTGTTTTTAGCCATTGCAATTTATTGTATGTCTCTTACTCGGAAGCCACAGAGAGATACAAAACCAAAATGAAAATTTATTTATACATTACACATTACTCGTAAATAAACATCGAACTCTATATACATGAGACGAAAAGGACGCCTTGTGTGCTTTGATCACTTTCTGTTAGATGGTCCCTGATTGACGGTCTTATCAAGATTACTGACGCCAACATCCTCCTTGAAACTTTCCTTTATGGTCTCGGGGTCGTTGTTGCCTGTGACTGCTTCTAAGAAACCATCTTTTGCCTTCTCTATTGTTTGACTAACAACTCCATGACTTGCCTTTTCCTCTAGCCGTTTGAACTCCTCGAAGGTTGAGGGTGCTCTTTGATGATCGATTGTTTCGTCAGTATGATTTGCTTTGCTACTTTCATGGATGTATCCCTTTGAACATCAAATCAATTCAGACTTATCAGTCAGGCTAATAATACACAAGTATATATACATGCATGTTACTTTGTTAGCAACAAAATCACCAAGGACTAGAGTTATTTGATGTGTTTGTATCTAATCATGGCGGTAAATTTGTATTCACCTTGACAACAAACTATTAACTGGAATGGGAGAATCATTAGTAACTAGACATGCATAATATTTATAGAATCTACAATACGTTTTAGCACAGAATTACCAACGAGCATGAATCTGTTATGTGCTTGTACATATACTAAAAACAGAAAGTTAATAGTTGGCCAATTTATCAACGATCGAGTTCAAGACATTGTATTTTCCCGAAAAATCTTGGTTCATTCTCGTCTGTAAAAAACAATACTTATAGAATCACCTTGTTAAAAAAAAAAGATACCTTATCTTTCACTAATGAAAAATTATACTCCCTCCGTCCAAATTTATTGTCCACTATTAACTTTTTTAATCTTTTTTCTTTAACTTTAACCTAAAATATTTTTTGTGCGTGTTATATAATATTTGATGCAAAATATATAAATGGATTGGGTTTTAAGTGTACTTTTCAATGATATAATTTTTATCAAGTATATAATAAAAAATATATGTTTATAGTTAAAGTTAAACCAGTTTGACTTTGAAAATTCAAACTGAACAATAATTTTGAGACGAAGCGAGTATAAATTATTCAAAGACTAATCTAAGGCATCTAGCTGACCACCAAAAGTATTGTCATTGTCATTTTTTTTATCGACGAATGTTCACATTTTTTCCTAGTCACCCTTCATAAACATCATTTCAAATCCGAAAAATATATTTGATAAAAGAACAGAAAAAGGTAATCATTACCATTCACTTTCTTGAAAAAAATAAAGTAATTACTAGAACTTACTTTCAACATAATAATAATTTTAGCATTGATCACTTATTTAAAACAAATTTCTTTTTTTAGCATTTCATCCGCAAGTTGTCCGGAAAACGAATTTTCGACTCTAGTGTTTGCGACCTAACCAATATATCTCCATAGGTGGCGTTTTTTATTTTATTTATTTTTTATTTTTTAAGGTCTTTAAAGTCTCTTAATAGACTAAAACTCTTAGTCAGTTAGAGCTTCTAGGTGTTAAATTTGTTTATTTTTTATTTTTCGTTCAGAGGCATCAAGAGGTAAAAACATCTAAACGGACCGGACATTGAAGGAGTATTTTAATGCCTCTAGTTGAACTAATAAATATTCATACATTCTCTTACACACACGCGCACACACGCGCACACACACACACACACATATATATATATATATATATATATATATATATATATATATATATATATATATATATATATAGTGAGACTTTCTTGCGAGAACCATCTTATCTGCGAGAACTAAGAGAACCACCAAAAACATAAATGAACGCCTTCAATAATTGTAGTTTTGCGCATATGTTCTAAAAACAACATGTATGTTTTAAAAAAAACATAGTTGTTCAAAAGAATTTGATAAGAAATTGTAAATACAAAATTTTTCTTTGAAGTTGTGCATGTATGTTCTTATAAGGCGTGCAACAACAATATTGCGGCCGTGTGTAAGGTTTTTGTGAAAAAAAAAAAAAAAAAAGATGAATTCATGATAATATTGAAGAACATAGGTGGATACTTACGATTATTGATGATTTGCATGCATTTTTATTTTATACAAAAATTTTCTTTATGTCACGTTTTTTCGTAAACTCGATATATATAAAATATGATATAAATATATAGTGAGACTTTCTTGCGAGAACCATCTTATCTGCGAGAACTAAGAGAACCATCAAAAACATAAATGAACGCCTTCAATAATTGTAGTTTTGCACATATGTTCTAAAAACAACATATATGTTTTAAAAAAACCATAGTTGTTCAAAAGAATTTGATAAGAAATTGTAAATACAAAATTTTTCTTTGAAGTTGTGCATGTATGTTCTTATAAGGCGTGCAACAACAATATTGCGGCCGTGTGTAAGGTTTTTGTGAAAAAAAAAAAAAAAAAAAAAAAAAAAAAAAAGATGAATTCATGATAATATTGAAGAACATAGGTGGATACTTACGATTATTGATGATTTGCATGCATTTTTATTTTATTTTAAAAGGCGTGCATGTATGTTTTTTGTGGTTTTTTCAGTTCTCGAAGATAAGATGGTTCTCGAAAGAAAGTCTCCCTATATATATATATATATATATATATATATATATATATATATATATATATATATATATATATATATATATATATATAGATATAGATATAGACACACACACGTTATTTGATTCAGATTCAGACATTTCCGTATCAGATTCAATTTGCGAGTCAGATTCTGAGCCTCTTAATAAAGAAACCGCACCTTACTCTTTTTCAATCATTTTCTTAAAAGGCGTATTTAGTGAGACCTTAGACCTAAAATTATCAAGATACTTGATGGCAACTCTAATATGTGACAAGTACTCCGTAATAACTTAAAAAAGTGACATACACAATACCCTAAATTTTAAATGAAACAAAAATAAATAAAAAATCACAAAATGTCTTTGGATGGTACCTTCTTCACACATTATACCACCTATCTCACATGATATATCTCATAAATGCTTACAACAAGACTTGAACTCACGGCCTCTAAATTGATAGTTAACTCACATGCTACTAGACGAAAGTCTTAGGTTCCTTTGATCCTTTCACAAGAAATATGTAGTAGTGATAAAACTATGTACCTTGCAAATACAAAACGGTGGAGGTGGTGGCAGTGGCACAGTAAGGTAAGGAGTGGATGACGGCCGAAATGAAGAAGTGTAGAGAAGGTACAGAAGATGTCGACGTCCCATAATTCCAACAATGATCCAAAAAAAGAAACATTCGAAAATGAACTTATGTTTAAAAGTGATGCATGAGATATTGATGATGACTCATGTTTTGCCTAGATAAGAATGGCTTGTTTGTTGACACCTAGTGCTATGCATCCACGTGGAGTATCTTGTCTGCCACTCGCATGTAACATCTGTTGTTAATGGGTCAAGTTGGTCGGGTTTCGGTCAATACGGATTAGGTCAAATCGGATTGATGCTAAGTAACATACGAGAGTATAACTTTATTTGAACTCGAGTTGGTCGAGTTTGGGTCAATTCGGGTCGAGTTCGGATCAACCCGAATATAAGTAAAATTGCCATAAAATTACCTTTTTGCTCTATTTTATATAGACAATTTATAAAAGATATATTAAAAAAATGGGAAAACCTTTATTTGGGTCAAACATGTCGACTTAAACTCAAGTTAGCAAAAAAAAAAAAAAAAAGTTTGATACTCGACTCTATTTAGCATCTCGGGTTATTTGGGTTGATCCAAATAGCCCAAATAAGATTATTAACTAGAATAACTCGACCCGAGTTTTATTCGATTTTGGGTTTAAGTCATGTCAGTCTTCTTAACACTCCTTGTACATGTCTACATATTGTTTTCTATAAGTAGTGTGCAATATAGTATTCCCTTCGTCCTTAATGACATGTTTATTTTTAAATTATACACATTTGTTAAAACAGTAATTCTATTATTACTGCACGTTAATAAATTGTTATTTAAATTAACAAAAATATTTTAAATTTAAAAGTGAATATTTATTTTGAGATAAACTAAAAGTCTTTAGTTCACAAAATCTTTTTGACGAAATTGTAATCTAACTTAGGAATTAAATCTAAAAAAGTTAGATTAGTAAGGAATTGAAATCTGTAAGATTTAAAATATGAAAGAATTGTAATTTGAAAAAACGGATGCGTGTCTGGTCGAAAGAAAAAGAATGAAATTGTAAAGATAATTAATATAATAAAATATTTAAAAAAATTATCTTGAGTTAATTTTAATAAAACAAATATTAATTATAAACTATAATATACTATATTGAATCAATAGATATGTTAATAATAATAGTAATAATAACATAAATATCAACATATAAATAAATAAATTAATATAATTTGAAATCTATATATTTATTTTGAATCCAAAAAATAAATATTTACTAAATTTAATATATTATAATAAAACTATTACTTTATAATAAAATTTTATATTTTTTTAATTTTTATTTATATTTAATCTTAACTGAAAAAACTATCTCATATAATAATAATAATAATAATAATAATAATAATAATAATAATAATAATAATAATAATAATAATAATAATAATAATAAATTACTTGGAATTATAAAAAATGAATTTTATGGAATTGTAAACACTCATTTCATTTTAATATGAAATGCTGAATTTCACATATATTGAATTTTGGAGGATTTTCATTTTATTCCATGTTCCAAGTTCCAACCAAACTTTAACTTTTAGGAATTGTAAACCGTTTGGTTTTGATTTTTTCTGTAGCAGCTATTTATTATTATTATTATTATTATTATTATTATTATTATTATTATTATTATTATTATTATTATTATTATTTCCCCTAAATCGATTAGTTTCTATTTTATTTTTGGTAATGTATATTGCGTTTGTATTTACCAATTTTTATGATCCATCACAACTTTTCCTTGTTTCGTCATCCAATAAAACAAACAATTTTTGGTTAAGTTTTTTTTTAAAGGTAGTTTTCAATTAACATTATTCAAATAAGATTAAAGTAGCATAGCATGTAACATTCAAAAGCATAATATTGCGTCGTCAAGATTGTCTTTGAGATTTAAGATGTTTTTCTCTAAAGAAAGGTTTATTCTCTAGATAGGGCTAAGTAAACCATCCGAACGGACTGGACCGACCACATTCGGTCCGGTCCTCGGTCTCGGATTTTGGGCTAATTCGGTCTCGGTCTTGGTCGATCCGGTCCGGACTACAAACCGACTATTTTGCCTTGTTGGACCGGACTAACGGACGAACCGACCGAGACCGGACCGACCACATTCGATCCGGTCCTCGGTCTTGGCTTTGGCTAATTCGGTCTCGGTATTCGTCGGTCTAGTCCTGGACTGATGCTCAACCCTATTTCTAGAGGTGGAGATGTTAAGTATATACATGGTATTGGAAACTCAAGAAGTATAGGAAAGTTTGAACGGTAATATGTGAAAAAACAGATATACACAAAATTTTAGTAATTAAGTTTAAAGTCTTATATAAAGATAAAATTATTTATAAAATTGAAAGATAGATATCGGCAATTTGGGGTGGTTTTTGGTCTGGTTTTTCATATGCAACTGAAAACCACCTCAAACATTTGGTTTTTCCAAAATTCAAAACCGCCCCTATCGGTTTTCAATTGGATTGCTTTCTTCTGTGCTTTTTTTTTTTTTTTTTTTTTTTTTTTTTTTTTTTTTTTTTTTTTTTTTTTTTTTTTTTGATGCGCACCCTTAAAAACATAAAAGAAAAAAAAATGTAAACGTATAATTTGGGACGGGTGAAATATGCTTTTTAGGATATTTTCTTTTGCATGTGATGAGCATTTTTGTTAACAATAAGTAATCTTTTGGTTTCAAATTAAATGTACACGTTGAAATTGCACATATTTGGAGAAAAGTGTAAATTATTCCATATACATATACATTTTTTTTAATCTTTAAAAGCAGGTTTAATTTATTGAAAATAATAATGAAAACTATTTGAGACGAATCAAAATTAAAATCATGTATTTAATTTTGAATTGATGAAGTATTCAGTAGTTGAGATTTGCTAAGTTTGGCACCTCTTAAGTGTAAAATGCATTTAATGTGTAAGTAACATACATTTTTTGTAATAAAAAAAATTAATTTAATTAAAATTAATTAAACTTTAAATTTACTATAATTAAATGTGACTTCAGTTTAATATACTCAAACTTTTCGTTTATCTACATTTTAAAGGTGTTCAATGACCATCTGTTAGTTGTAGTGCTAGCTAGAAATATGAGTGAATGAATTCCATCCTCTTAGATCTTATTTTGTTTCGATAGGTCCCACCTTTGGCTTTTGTCTCAGTAGGTGTATTATTCTACATTTTCTAGAAAAACATTCATTCATTTTGTTCTTCCCCGATGACCAACACACACACACAATCACACCCAAAAAGGGGAGGAGCCAGTGGTGGGCATTTGGTAAAGTCAGGGCGATCGAGTATCTTCATTCGACACCCTAGAGAAGCAAAATGAAATCAGGATTTGGCCAAAAAAGAAGCAACGCTATGGATATCATGACCGATCACCATCGATAAAGAAAAATCTTTTTAAATCACTTTGAGTTAGCGGGGACTCCTTTAGGGAGAAAAGTAAAAAAAAAAAAAAAAAAAAAAAAAAAAAAAAAAAAAAAAACCCGAAGTTATTCAAGTTCTTTTTCTGAAAGATGTCAAAGAAGTCCCCATCCGACGACCCGGTGAGTCACCTACTAAAAAAGACCTACCCTGCGGTGCGCCCTTACTTGAATTAATCATTCATGTGATATTTACCGAAAACAAAGAACTAAATGCATTTCGATCACGTCGTTGTTCCCAATCATTTCTTGGAACCAGGCGTGCTTGAACCATCTACCAAAGGGAGCTAATGCACAAGGAAGAAACTTTAATAAGATAATATGTTTCGCTTTTTCGTCAAAAGCTCGACCAGTGAGAAAAGTCTTTAGTTGAATAAAAAAGTTGATCTACTTTATTCGCTGATTGAATCATCCTCGCTTCGCGGGAACAACAAAAACACTCTTTTCTTTCTTCGGCGCTACCTGTTTCTTTCCAACTGTATAAATTAAAATTTAAGTTTTAGTTAACTTAAATAACAATTTCATATAATAATAGTAATTTTTTATTTTAATTAATGTCCGGTAATTGTACTTTCTGATTTAAGCAACTAGTTATATTTTAACATATGGAGTTTTTGTTTGGACCCTTGCAATTTAAAAAAATAAATACACAACTATTGTAGTTGTTTAAATATTTACATGAATACAGTAATATGTAGTATATATTTTCTTATTTACTTGTTCAATCCTTTTACAGTTTTACACTCCATGGCATAAAAATTAAAGACATCAAAACCATCCCCAAACTGATAGAATAAAATACGCCGATTGACTATGAACAAGAGATATAGTATGTGTTAATTGATTAATTAACTATATATATAAACATAAGTATGTTAAAAGAAATAGAAAAGAAATTCCTCAGTTAAGATCTACCTGACAAATTGTGTAGAGAGAGTAACAAATACGAAGTACATAGTAGCGTAATTAACTTTAAATGTACAAGACTTGTGTATATATGTTTTCAAACAACTATGATCAAACAAAATACTCTAACATATGCTTGGCAACATATGTTAGAAATTGTTTTTAATTAAACAAAAAATTTGCGTTTATTTATTACACATTAACACGTGACTAACGGACACATGTTAGCAAAATCTTTTAAATGTATAAAAGCCCGTTTTCAAGATAAAACTGTATAACTTTATAAGTCAAACAAATTTAATTCTATCTACAATAATATTAATGATACATTTATTTCAACTAATATTATGATAAATATGTAATACCATTAAGAGTAAATTACATGGATCGTACTAGTGGTTTATCCAAAATTTCGTCTACTGTCCCTAGTAGTTTCATACTCATTGAGAATCCTTAAAATTTGCAAAGAATTACACACATAATCCTTAGACGTTAACTTCCGTTACTTTGCTTCGTTAAGTCCCTCATATGCCATGCACATGAGGGTAGAATAGACCTTTAGCTTTTTCTTTGACTTTTTATAGTTTATAACTATTTTTCTATTATTATTTAATAGAATAAAGAGAAAATTATAAAATCTATATTTTACAACAACTTTATTTTTTTGTGTAAATGTTTATTTTAATTAAAATCTTGATTTATCATGTTTAATCTTTTATATCCAGATTTAATCGAACTCAAAAACAAATACTTCAAATCTACAATTTAAGTTCAAGAAGAAAATTTAGTATTTATTCTTATCCACACAATATAATTCAAATGTGTTTATCTTTGTTACCATATCTAAAAAAAATTAAAAATGATATGTGCTAACACAAAAAGAAAGCTAAAGCAATACATATTGGTTTACCAATTTACAGTAAAATTTCCAACAAAACATTTAAATGGGCCAACAAATAAACAAACTCAGAGTAATACGTAGTTGGATTTTCTTTAAATCATCACAACATGATAATGGAAAACTCCCTAAGAAATCATCACAGAAAAATGAGGATGAAATCGAAGTCAAAGGAAATGATGAAATAAGGTATAGGAAATTACTTGCAAGGTAGCTTGATTAGCCTTAACATCACCCAAAAGAACATAATAAATTAACACAAAAAAATGATTAACTTACCTCAAAGATTCAGATTAAAGGCAAAAGGGCAAAGATTTACACAAATCAATAATCAAAAATCCAAATATAGATTACATGTTAATTAATGAATATAAATCAATAACCAAGAAATCAATGAATAACAACACAAAGCTTCATCATCACGTACACCATGGCTGCCAAACACATGATCAAAACAACTACAACTATCTTCAAACAAAACTCACAATAAAAACTTCAAAATCACCAACCACTATACTCTTCTTTCAGCCACAAATAAACTCCAACATTTCACTGTCACTCAAAATTTAGTCACTAGATCTACACCAAGATATTTTCCAACAAAAAAAAAATATATCCATATGTAAAAATAGGAGTGGGAGATAGCGGTGGTGTAACAACTGCTATGTAGCATCTATATGGCAGGGTAGATATAGCGGCCGGTTGTGTGGTCATGGTGTGCTCAAGGTGCCTGAAACTGGATTCCAGTCGTAGTGGGTTTTGCTGTGATGGTCCGAGATGAAAATTAGTATGATGATGATGATTATAGTGTGACCGGTCGTGGTATGCATGCATTTCTAGAATGAGACATGGTTCAAGGTGGTTGAAGTGGTGAACTGGTGATGGCTACAGAGAAAGAAATGTCAATTGCACCCTTATGTGCATGGAGCATGAGGGATTTAACAGAGCAAAGTAACGAAAATTAAGTCTAAGGACTATGTGTGTATTTTTTTTTGCAAAGTTAAGGAGTGTCAATGTAATATGAAACTACCAGGGATGGTAGATGTAATTTTGGACAAACCACAAGAACGATCCATGTAATTTACTCGACAAATAATATTATTACAATATTACATCAATAAAATTTTCTAACACCAATATATAAATACATACTCTTGAAACATGTAAAATGCACATACATACATTTCATCATACAAATCAAACATGAATTTGATCATCTGTGCTCTTTTAATCCTTACATCACTTTCATTCGGTATTGCTTCTCCACAAAAAAATTTTCCTAATTTTGTAATGAAAATCACCAATGGCATTGAAGAAGACATTTCTGTCCATGTCTTTAAAAGAGGTGGAGATGATTTTGGGAACCACACGCTCGCTTTTAATGAAGAATTTGAATGGAAATTTGATGGACGTATTGGCACATATTGTCAAGGCGATTTTTGGTGGGGAGCAAAGTACGCAACTATTGGTGTTTATAATTTTAAGGTTTTTAAACATTGTTACAATGGAGAACTATTTGCCACCCAACATTGTTTTTGGATGGTAAAACCAGATGGATTCTATATAATGAATAATTTTCAGTTTCCTAAAACTTGGAAACTCATGCATAAATGGTAGAACTTGTAATTGCTTCATCAATCAATATTAATATATTAAGTTAAGTTATAAGAAGCCGAGTAATAATTTAATTTTTCTTGAACGTGTCTCCGAAAGAGAAAGGATTTATTTAATCATTTTAATGAAATAAATCCTTTTTTTTTTTTTTTTTTGAACAGCTTGTTAGTTGTTAGTGGTTCAGGTAGCAGTGACATCCAATTGGACAGTATGCTGACACTGAACTCCGCATGTACTTCCTCCTATTCCGCCTGAAGGGGTAAAAGTCTCGGGTGGAACTCGAACTTGAGACCTCTCCTAGCCAGACCTCCCCTCCCAAGCCCCTAAGAAATCTTGGTGGCCAACTGAGCTAACCCAGTTGGTTAAGTACTCATGTTTTACTTGTATTAGTTTTAATACTCGTGTACGCACGATGCTTGGACATAAAATTTCAATGAAATATTATCTCCGGTATCATGGTCTTAAAGTAGATTTTGTATTTTTTTTAAAAAGTCCAGGGTTGTTGATACCTTGGTTGATTCTTTTACATAAACTCAGCAATTACATTTTTTAGTTTTGTTTGTTTCATGCCATTTTGCATGTAAAATTGTAAATAGTTGCACTGATAAAGAATATTAGAAACAAAGTAATCTATACTACATATTATGCACAAATGAATCTCTCTCCAAAATTTTCAGACTTACAAGAAATAAAGCATGGTTTACAACAGTTTAATGCACCAAATTTTGAGAATTACAACAAAACAAGCATATGGTACAACAAAAATAAGCGTGGAGTCATTTTCAGACCACTTTTTTTATCAAACAACATTAATACTTTTAAATATTAGTCATTATAGTCATTAAAATACCCCTTAAGTGAAAAATACTACCTTGTAAGCATTATTTACAAGGATTCAAAGCACACATAAAACTAAAAAAAGAATACTCACCTAATACAATAATACACTATTAAAAACACCCTTTAATCAAAAAATACAATTTTTTAACCACAAAGTACAATATAATTAACACATTATTCGAGATCCAGCAGCAGCCTAAAACATGAATATTTTACTTTTACTTTTGCTTCCACATATGTCTGTCATTTATTTTTTCACATCTTTTAGATTCGTCAAGATGTTTACCTTGAAAAAAACAATTCATGAAAATCAGTTAAACTTCTTTTTAGTATTCAAAAAAAATATATCAAACAAAAGTGTTTCCATCCTCCTTTGTTTCGGTTTAACAAGAAAACAAGAAACGAAATACAAAACCGCACCTACGCGAGACCTTTAACAGATCTTGAAGTCGAAAACATTTGTGTTCGTGGGTTCGTGCGTTGGCTGTGAAAAAAGCCAAGAAAGAAAACAATGAAGTTTACTTGTTGGTGATTCGAGTGGCTATAAGAATTAAAGGGACAAGTATTTGTTTGTTAAGTGAAGTGTTTATGTAACACACTAACCCGAAAAGGGCTAAAGTGTAACATTATGGTGTCAAATCAGAACATAAGCAAGCGGAATACATTAGTGATACGAGGTTCACAAAACAGTTCTAAAGAAAAGATAAATGACTAATTCTAAACATTACAACTTCCAAACTAATTTCAACCTAAGAACCAAAAGGGAAATCTCTAAGTCTATTCTCTAATCCATGGGAAGCTATCAACGGTGTAGTCCACTAAGAGCTCCTAAGCACTCTTCACCCAACCCAGTTTCCTTCTAAAACCTGCCGCAGGAAAAGAAATGCGGCTGAGCTTAAAATGCCCAGTGAACAGTTATAAACAAACAAAAGCTAAAAACAAAAGGGAAACGAAAGTGAATCCGAAATGAATCCAAGGAAACCTGTTGAGACGAATATTAAAGAATATGGAACATATGATAGAATCAACAGAACACGATTAAAGGGAATACGTATAAGGAACATCAAATGAATCAAAGGAAAATGAAACGAATCATAAGTGTAAGCAAATGAACTAAGGAAAGCATAAGTCAATAACAATAAAGAAGTTAGAACAACAAGGATCACATATATAGTAGAAATAACAGAAATGCCCAACAATCATATATCAAATTGTACATAGAGTAGCTAGCTCGATGTACCAAATGTGAAATGGAGTGTATTGCACACACATACCCATTCACTAAATTCAAAACGAAACAAAGTATCTAGGATGCATCCACACGCTCCCTACAAAAACAAATATATATGCACAAAGCTCTAGGCTAAGTAAACATATACAATAATAAATATAGGCCTGAATAGCTAGCTTAAAGGGAACGCTGTGGACTAAAACCCACCTCCACAGATAGTGTCAATACCACTGGTGCATCAGTGGCAAGGCCATGGACTCCCCATGACTGGCTACAAATTAATCAAATAATGGGCAACAAATAGAGCATAGGAATGCTATAAGAATAAGAACTATAGCATGCAACAAATATCAAGCAAATTATAACAGAAATAGATCGATCAAATATGGATCATACAAAGGGATCATATCAATGGTTCAATTTAAAGGTCCAAATCAAAGATTCATATCATGAGGTTCAAATCAAAGATTCATAATAGTAAAAGGGTTCATAGCAAAGGTTCATAGCGAGGTTCAAAATTTGAAGTTAAATAATCAAAAGATCTTAAAGAAAGTTATGAGAAATCTTAGAGAATAAAACAGATGAAGAACTTTTGAAAATTATTTAAAACCTTTTTATCATAAAAGTATTCTTTTAAAAACACATTTCATAATAGTCATTAAAACCTTCGTATAAAACTGGCATCGTATCGTAATCACATAAATCATCTCAAAATAGTTTTTTTTTTTTTTTTTTTTTCATAAGTCATTAGGTTATATTTTTAAAAGGGTCTTCATACGAAATCATACTATCAGATGAACGAATGATATCAGGCGTATAAAAATCAGAAATCATAATAGTGGCGATGGAACTGATCATGAGTCATAAAAACCTTACTGAAAGGTTAGAATATCTGTACCTTGACGAAAGCAAACAAACACCAAAGATGATCAAGAAAGGGATGACAACTACTCCCTCTTCAACGGATCTACACGAATATGATAATCAAGTATTATTTTATGTTCATATAAATCAGGTTACTTATTTTAGTCATCTTTCCATTTTTAATAACTTTCCATATATGATAGCTTTCCAAAAATGGTAACTTTTCAAAAATAGTAACTTTCCTATTTAAGTAGTTTAACCATCTTAAGCAACTTTCTATTTTTAGATAGGTTTTCCGATTTTGTAAGTTTCCATAAATAGTAAATTTTCCCGAATTAGCAAGATTAACCTTTTATGATTTCAATTAATACTTAATTAAGTTAACGTGCTCAAAATGATTAATATTATAGATTAGGGTTAATTGTGACAATTTATAATAGTATAAAGTTTAAAGTATCAATACAACAAGGTTTAGGGTCAAAATATAAATTACCAAAATTAAATATTAACAAGTCAAATAAAATTATTCTAAATTTTATTTTATAAATTTATTAACGTACCCTCGACATTAAAATTTAGACCGCGACGGCCAAAATATTATTATCACATGCATGACTCGTATTTATACTCGACACACTCTCTTTTTAAAACAACAACAATTTTCTGTATCGCATGCATGTTTTCAGCTCTACTTAACGAATTATACACAAACTAACTCTTAACCATGAAATAGTTATGTACTCCCTACTTAACGTTTTAGGTTTTATATCATATTTTAGTCCTTTATTATGTTATATCCATATTATCATATTTCTCAAACTAGTTTACCGATGTTAGTGTCAAACCATAAGCGCATATCATATTACTATATTACTGACATTATGCAGAGCGTTGGATCAATATATAGGTTTTATATTTTGCACCTAACAGATTCATTGTAACTATAAAAGTAGTTAGTGATTTATATATGTACCCATGCGCATACATCAACCTCTTAGTTTAACAAAACTTCTATTGTATTAATGTTGCATAAATCTTTATATGTATTACACTTATCATTATAGACCAATTGTATTAGGGATTTCATGCAAAGGTCCGAGTGATTTCGAAACAGGAAAAGATGAAGGATACCTCGAATCAAAACAAACAAACGAGCAAGAACCAAGGAACCAATTGAAACCTACGAATCGAAACCCTTTCGAACCAAAACCAACCCTTTCGAATCAAAATCACCTGATCATGCCAAACAGCTAAACACCAACGATCACCACACATGTACCCAAGCCAATTCTTGCTACTCTCGAACCTTCGTACGAACTGAAACGAGATCACAACACGAACCACAGCCAAAACCGAACTCAAACCAAAGCTAGCTTCTAACTTTTGTATTCGTAAGGATGATTTAGTTTAAGATTGGTTAAGTTTTGGTTTGATAACTTTCTGATAAAGATAAATGTTTATCGTATGAGGGTTTTTATGGTTTAACCAGAGACGAAAGAAAACGAAATATGGATTTGTTTTTAGGCGTTCGTATGGGAGGAAATGGGAGCGGTGTGTGTTATTTTGTTTTCAAGTGTACTTATGAAGCCAAAATGGGAGATGAATGTTGTACGTATGAAAGAAGGTAGAGGGTATGGATTTGTTTTTAAAAAAAAATGATTGAGGGAATTTCTAAACAAGGAATATCGTAATAATAGGGATTTTGATTGGTTGTGATTGTGTTGAAATTTTAGGTGATGACTAGGTGAGTAGTTATCCAAAGTAAGGTTACCATTTTAGAATAAGATGAATGTTCACAAATAACACCAATCGGTCCAACAATCTCTAGACGTGTGATGAGATTTAAATGTGTGCAGAATTATGTTATCATGAGTTTATTATCGTATTACGTTTATACGTTTAAATACTAACGACTTAAATACTTAGGTTAAAATCGGAACGTAATGTCTTAAATATTTAAACGTCTTTTATAAGTTTGAGATCAAAGGGCATTTTGGGTATTTTACGTGTTTAGAATTTTTGGGTTTTACAACTCTTCCCGTCTAAAAAGAAAATTTCGTCCGCGAAATTGAAATGAAATTGAAAGGGAGACACAAATAACTGTGAACAGAAGTGTGGATGAATGGTTTTTCATGACTCGATCTTGTCGATCAAAAATAGCTTCGGTTTCTTCAGAAAAGATATACTGTACTAATTTCAAATCGAAGAGTAATATACCAAACATAATAGATGATACTCGTATCCCCTCAGAAGAGATACACTGAAAACGTGGGATTTGACGGGTATATCATCCGTGTAATTGATTAGGCGAATCAGATGAGAACATATCGAATTGCCGAAAATATGAGGATGATATATACATTTAACTCTTCAAATTCTCAAATAGTCTCGTCTTTAATATAACCTTTCTAAGGTATCCCCTTAAACAAACAGATCTTGTTTTTTTTTTTCAAATTCCCAATATCTCATATCTTACTAATAGAAGATCATAATGGAACAGATTCAACGGGGTCAAAACGTACACGTAGCAAAACATAGATGTACTTTTCTATAGTAACAAATAGAACGCATACCGGCAGAAAGCTCTACAACAGAACCTATGATTTTTATCAGAAGCACAGAGGGCAACAAACGCATGTCGAGTATCCAAATGTTTCAAGTCGTATAACGATGAAAGCAGATTAAACGCATAGGTAGAATGAACCTAAAGTCTCACTAAATACAGATCATCTCAATCAGATATCATAAATTCTAAGGCTTCTAAGGCACTCCTCGAAATATCCTATGATCACAATAAGTGCACGTTATATGATGTAAGTATTATCACGGTGGCCAGGCGTCATAATACTAGCATCATATAAGTATGCCCTCATGATGACCATACTTTATCTCAAGTCGTGAAATAGGCTACTCATCTTAACCACCTAACAGTCCTTCCACCTCCTAGGGTAGGTCCGAATCAATCTCATTACGAATTCAAAATTAGAGAAACAGAATGTATGAACAACATAACGAAATCTAGTAAGCATCAAATGAAGCACGTCGCCAAAAGCATCAGGCCTTCCACAATTCGTCAATATTCTCATAACAAAACCATCATTCAACATTCACAGAACGGACACAGAAGGGAATTACTAACAAAGAACTTAAGTCGTTCAAAGTATCTTATCATCAGGTAACGGAAATTTAAATGGGTAAAGCAGAAATGAATATCGTCATCAATAATTTCATCCTTCACAGAATCAACTCATCCGAACACAAATGTCTGCTTCAAAATTTGTCCATTCAATTACAGAATTTCAAAATTTCTTCCAAGTCCGAGTAGCCTGTCTATGCTTGTCCATCTAATCATACGGTGAAAATGAATTTTAACTTGAGTCTGGTTCCTCAAGCCTTCGGCAACTCTTCTAGAAATTGTGGTGTAGTAACGGGAGTCTCTGACAAGATAACTGTGCCCCCTTCCATCTGCAAGCCTACTTCTACTATCAGTTCATCTCAATACAACTAAATGAATAGAGAAAGAAGATTGCGTGTCTTTGACAGGTCTTCTAGCACAGCTCCAGGTTTTAAGGTAAACACCGCCATTGTCGATTCCACGTTATGTGTTGAATGGTTCGTCTCCTATGGTCTGGTTGTCTTGATGCCCGAACTGTAATCTCCACATACTACATGATGTATAATCGAGTACCATCTCAGTAGTTCCTCTCTTCTTCTTAAATGCTTCTTCCACGGTAACGCTTGCCGCGAACATCTTCTACTACTCTTCTACCAGGTTTCTAACTCCGATAACGCTCTTTAATCTTGGCCCTTTCTGTGGGAAACCCTGTCTTTACAGGATACAAGGTAGTGTTGTCTGCTACGATCTCTGAACGTCAATCCAATTTCTCTTCCAGAATGAAAGGGTCATTCTACAAAAATAATCTATGTGTTCCTCTTTCGTCTTTGAACACAATACAATGTCATACTATGACAATTTGTCCAAAAACACGCGAAAACATAATTATCTTAGCCAATACAATTGGCGTCATTCAAGCTCATAAAGGTTATAACGAGTGCAAAGGCAGTCTCAGAAATCATTTAGGGAAAACATTCATATCCACCTTACATCACCTTCATTCTTCTTCACGAAATAAAACTGAAGTACTTCACGGAGGTTACCTTTGGTTAGTTAACCCCTTTCTTAGAAATTCTTGTGGCTGCTTCTTCGATCCTTTAAATCTAAAATGATACAATCAGATACGGAGTTTCAACGGTGGACCAAATCAATTATTTATACGCGGAAGCGGATAATGATTACTGATAGTGGCACGATTAAGTTCACGATAGTCGATACGCCATCGCATACTTCTCTATTTCTTCTTCATAAACCAACAGGAGCATTCCAAGAAAACCTTAGGGTAAACAAAATAATATTCCTTTAATTCCTTCAATCCCTCAGCTTCTATGGCATAAAGGTTTCGTCAACTGAGATCGGTTCAATGCCAACGCTACTTCCCAAACAGGAGAGAAAACACCTAGAGGTTCATGAGAGAACACCGGAAGTTTTTGTACAACAAAATGCTTCCAATGCCAGAGCTCTCCAATAGTGGATGCTAACAAGTGTCAGGAGTAACTTGACAATCAAATGATATCGGAGTTTGTACTTCCATAGCAGAATTAATCTTAATAGATTTAAGTGATTGAGAGCCATCATAACAAAAGTAGGATGAAGCAGAATGCTAAAGGTCATAAATCGGGTATGGTATTCTATGGTAGCTTATGAGGGCCAACCAATCCATAACCAAAAGACCTCAAGGTCAATTATATCAAGAGTAAACAGATTCGTAGGACCAATACGGTCGTCAAACCAGATGGATAGTTCATATATCAGAGTCAAGTACATGATTCATCAAAGTGTTGAGATAGATAAGCGAATAGTTCGAGGTGTTGGAATCTTATTTAGCTCCTTAGTACAAGTGATATGTAGGGTGTGTATCATCGGTAATATGAACATCGTATGGTTGTCAAAAGTGAGATGTATGGAATATCAGTTGTCAGCATCATCATGCTCAGTTAACAATCTATTATGAGATAATATTTACATCATGTCCTTCCAAGGAACTGATTGGCAAGCAAGGTTCATCATGCATAGAGAGGGAACAAATCTTCCTATATCTGTGGTTAATAATTACCATAGTTCTCATAGGAGTAGTAATGGATTGTGTAGATTCAAGTAGTATCAGATGATACATTCTATATCCAGCATAAGAAATGAATTCATAGAATGTGTCAAACACATTGTGGTTGAATAACCTTCGGAATGGTCGGAAAGGTATCAAGTTGTTTATCAAAAAAATCGAAAATGGAGATAAAAATCAGATAGTGAAACTTAAATGGTTTAAGGTATCCATGTAGATCTCAAGGCACTAAAATTTACTTGGTTACAAAACTTAGGTTGCAAAACTTCTAACTTCTGAAACAAATGTTCATATAAGGCTTAACTAAGAGCAGAGGCACAAATGAGAGTGATGTGGAAGCAGTGCCACTTGCATAGATGCCCTAGTCTACCCATTCCTCACCGGCAATAACTTAAGTTCCTATGGGGAGATCCTAAAGCAAATTCTCAAAGGTTGTCTTATGAGCGCCTACAGTGGAAACTTAATGGTCCAAACTTCATAGGTCAAGTTTTAATGTACTACAAGTCGCAAACCTGTCTCTGATACCATAATTGTAACACACCAACCCGAAAAGGGCTAAAGTGTAACATTATGGTGTCAAATCAGAACATAAGCAAGCGAAATACATTAGTAATACGAGGTTCACAAAACAGTTCTAAAGAAAAGATAAATGACTAATTCTAAACATTACAACTTCCAAACTAATTTCAACCTAAGAACCAAAAGGGAAATCTCTAAGTCTATTCTCTAATCCATGGGAAGCTATCAACGGTGTAGTCCACTAAGAGCTCCTAAGCACTCTTCACCCAACCCAGCTTCCTTCTAAAACCTGCCACAGGAAAAGAAATGCGGCTGAGCTTAAAAAGCCCAGTGAACAGATATAAACAAACAAAAGCTAAAAACAAAAGGGAAACGAAAGTGAATCCGAAATGAATCCAAGGAAACATGTTGAGACGAATATTAAAGAATATGGAACATATGATAGAATCAACAGAACACGATTAAAGGGAATACGTATAAGGAACATCAAATGAATCAAAGGAAAATGAAACGAATCATAAATGTAAGCAAATGAACTAAGGAAAGCATAAGTCAATAACAATAAAGAAGTTAGAACAACAAGGATCACATATATAGTAGAAATAACAGAAATGCCCAACAATCATATATCAAATTGTACATAGAGTAGCTAGCTCGATGTACCAAATGTGAAATGGAGTGTATTGCACACACATACCCATTCACCAAATTCAAAATGAAACAAAGTACCTAGGATGCATCCATACGCTCCCTACAAAAACAAATATATATGCACAAAGTTCTAGGCTAAGTAAACATATACAATAAAAAATATAGGCCTGAATAGCTAGCTTAAAGGGAACGCTGTGGACTAAAACCCGCCTCCACAGATAGTGTCAATACCACTTGTGCATCAGTGGCAAGGCCATGGACTCCCCATGACTGGCTACAAATTAATCAAATAATGGGCAACAAATAGAGCATAGGAATGCTATAAGAATAAGAACTATAGCATGCAACAAATATCAAGCAAATTATAACAGAAATAGATCGATCAAATATGGATCATACAAAGGGATCATATCAATGGTTCAATTTAAAGGTCCAAATCAAAGATTCATATCATGAGGTTCAAATCAAAGATTCATAATAGTAAGAGGGTTCATAGCAAAGGTTCATAGCGAGGTTCAAAATTTGAAGTTAAATAATCAAAAGATCTTAAAGAAAGTTATGAGAAATCTTAGAGAATAAAACAGATGAAGAACTTTTGAAAATTATTTAAAACCTTTTTATCATAAAAGTATTCCTTTAAAAACACATTTCATAATAGTCATTAAAACCTTCGTATAAAACTGGCATCGTATCGTAATCACATAAATCATCTCAAAATAGCTTTTTTTTTTTTTTTTTTTTTTCTTCTCATAAGTCATTAGGTTATATTTTTAAAAGGGTCTTCATACGAAATCATACTATCAGATGAACGAATGATATCAGGTGTATAAAAATCAGAAATCATAATAGTGGCGATGGAACTGATCATGAGTCATAAGAAACCTTACTGAAAGGTTAGAATATCTGTACCTTGCCGAAAGCAAACAAACACCAAAGATGATCAAGAAAGGGATGACAATGGATCTACACGAATATGATAATCAAGTATTATTTTATGTTTATATAAATCAGGTTACTTATTTTAGTCGTCTTTCCATTTTTAATAACTTTCCTTATATGATAGCTTTCCAAAAATGGTAACTTTTCAAAAATAGTAACTTTCCTATTTAAGTAGTTTAACCATCTTAAGTAACTTTCTATTTTTAGATAGGTTTTCCGATTTCGTAAGTTTCCATAAATAGTAAATTTTCCCGAATTAGCAAGCTTAACCTTTTATGATTTCAATTAATACTTAATTAAGTTAACGTGCTCAAAATGATTAATATTATAGATCAGGGTTAATTGTGACAATTTATAATAGTATAAATTTAAAGTATCAATACAACAAGGTTTAGGGTCAAAATATAAATTACCAAAATTAAATATTAACAAGTCAAATAAAATTATTCTAAAGTTTATCTTATAAATTTATATTAAGATAATAATTTTAGACCCCCTCGTTATAATTTTTTATAATTTATTAACGTACCATCGACATTAAAATTTAGACCGCGACGGCCAAAATATTATTATCACATGCATGACTCGTATTTTTACTCGACACACTCTTTTTAAAACAACAACAATTTTCTGTATCACATGCATGTTTTCAGCTCTACTTAACGAATTATACACAAACTAACTCTTAACCATGAAATAGTTATGTACTCCCTACTTAACGTTTTAGGTTTTATATCATATTTTAGTCCTGTATTATGTTATATCCATATTATCATATTTCTCAAACTAGTTTACTGATGTTAGTGTCAAACCATAAGCGCATATCATATTACTATATTACTGACATTATGCAGAGCGTTGGATCAATATATAGGTTTTATATTTTGCACCTAACAGATTCATTGTAACTATAAAAGTAGTTAGTGATTTATATATGTACCCATGCGCATACATCAACCTCTTAGTTTAACAAAACTTCTATTGTATTAATGTTGCATAAATCTTTATATGTATTACACTTATCATTATAGACCAATTGTATTAGGGATTTCATGCAAAGGTCCGAGTGATTTCGAAACAGGAAAAAATGAAGGATACCTCGAATCGAAACAAACGAACGAGCAAGAACCAAGGAACCAATTGAAACCTACGAATCGAAACCCTTTCGAACCAAAACCAACCCTTTCGAATCAAAATCACCTGATCATGCCAAACAGCTAAACACCAACGATCACCACACATGTACCCAAGCCAATTCTTGCTACTCTCGAACCTTCGTACGAACTGAAGCGAGATCACAACACGAACCACAGCCGAAACCGAACTCGAACCAAAGCTAGCTTCTAACTTTTGTATTCATAAGGATGATTTAGTTTAAGATTGGTTAAGTTTTGGTTTGATAACTTTCTGATAAAGATAAATGTTTATCGTATGAGGGTTTTTATGGTTTAACCAGAGACGAAAGAAAACGAAATATGGATTTGTTTTTAGGCGTTCGTATGGGAGGAAATGGGAGCGGTGTGTGTTATTTTGTTTTCAAGTGTACTTATGAAGCCAAAATGGGAGATGAATGTTGTACGTATGAAAGAAGGTAGAGGGTATGGATTTGTTTTTTTAAAAAAATGATTGAGGGAATTTCTAAACAAGGAATATCGTAATAATAGGGATTTTGATTGGTTGTGATTGTGTCGAAATTTTAGGTGATGACTAGGTGAGTAGTTATCCAAAGTAAGGTTACCATTTTAGAATAAGATGAATGTTCACAAATAACACCAATCGGCCCAACAATCTCTAGACGTGTGATGAAATTTAAATGTGTGCAGAATTATGTTATCATGAGTTTATTATCATATTACGTTTATACGTTTAAATACTAACAAATTAAATACTTAGGTTAAAATCAGAACGTAATGTCTTAAATATTTAAACGTCTTTTATAAGTTTGAGATCAAAGGGCATTTTGGGTATTTTACGTGTTCAGAATTTTTGGGTTTTACAGTTTATTTGTGAAGTGGACGATAAGAGTTGGTGGTTGCAAGTAGAGAGAAACAGTGACTGATTTTTGTGTCTGCGGGTGTTGTGATAGAGTAAAATCAGGATAAGCAATTTAGGGTTAGTTTTTATATTGAAAGTTTAGGTTTTGAGCTTAGAATTATCTGAATTTGACTTGGGCCTAAAATATTTGGTTTGGCTGGTATAGTTAAATTGGTTTAACATAAAACAAATGGTCGTGTAGTATATAATTCGATCCAAATTTTGCTAAATAGTTAATTTATGTATTTATATTATTTTATTTTTAAATAAACACCTATGAACACATTAAAAGAATTATTTCCGACATTCTTATTTCTTTTTGGTTTAAACATCTATACTAATTATGAGCTTCTATTATCTAATTGTTCAACCCCCACCAAAGTGATATGATGATTGAATATTTGATGTTTTACGAGTGACTTATGGTTTAAATTTATACAAATATCATAAAAATTACGAAACAAAAAAGCTACAATAAAATAAATGAAAAAATACGTCGGCTAAAAATCAACCCCGCTGCAACACGCGGTATAAATGAAAAATATTTGCTCGCCACAAATTAGTCACCAGGTACCCGCCGCTGCATTGCGCGGGTACCCTGCTAGTTATTAAGAAACAATGTGACTAACATATATTGAAACTCTCATCACCAAACCAAACCAAAAAAAAAAAAAAAAAAAAAAAAAAAAAACATGCATCTACTATTTCTCTTCATGTTTATATATCTCATATCGAGTGCATCGACTACACCAAAAGAAAGGATTTGGGACGCCATTCTCGTCCCATTTTACCAAAGCACATCGTCCCAAAAAAAAAAAAGAACAACATCTCGTCCCATATTGGTCGACCCATAGTGTTTGTCCCAAAAAAATATGAGACGACACCTTCTATAATAGTTTGTGAGGATACATTGCTAGGCCCACGAGTAGCCAACAACTAGAAGAAGAAAAAAAAGAAACATGTTATTTGGGACGAGAATATCGTCCCAAACTTATTATTATTATTGTTTACTTTTTTAACTATTTTTAATTAAAAAAAAAATGTTTGTAAAAAACAAAATGGGACCACGTTTTTGAAAATAAAAAGGACGATATTATCGTCCCAAATTGTTATGGTTCATTTATTTATTTATTCGTTTGGGATTAGTCTACGTGGCACCTCAGCGATATGGGACGACATTTATAGTGTAAAAATGGGACGATTTTGTCGTCCCAAATGTACATAGGTGTAAAAAAAAAAAATGCAGCAGCCTGCACATTTTCCAGATTTTTTTGGGAAAAATCTACCAAAACCTGCATATTTATAACCTGTAATCAACCAAAATCCGCAATACCAATTCGACAATATGATACAATACCAAATTACTAAACGATACAATACCATTCTATTCCACAAATCCACGATAGCATTCGAAAAATACGATACAATGAAACTAACAAGTCACAAAGTTACTAATTAACATGTTCAAAGTTACTAACAAGTCATAAAGTTAACACAAATAGTAAAATCTTACATCCCTACGCCTACTCATAGTCCGACTCATACTCCAACTCCGACTCGGCCCCCACCTCCTCCTCCTCACTACTACCATCATCATTATTATCGGGAATGCGGTTCAAATGAGGATTATTTTGTAACAAGTATTTGTTAAGGACGTCGGGTGGCGCCATTTCGTAATTTGAACTAGAACCCGGGCATGTAGTAGAGTCGGGAAAATGGGAATGATAACAATTGTTAAATGTTTTATTAGGGTCGGGAAAGCGAGCTTGGATAGAAGAAGGGCCGGGAAAGGGAATAGGGTCGGGAAATTGGCCAGGAAATGGAACACGATTAGGTGGGGGAAAGGGAACATTAAAGGGATTACCGTGGCTGCTGTAGTGGGGGAAAGGGAATATTTTCAAAAATAGTTCAAAATATATACGTATTTAACGTCATAACTACATACATCGTTATATTCACATTTTAATTATAAGTCTCGTTACGAAAGTCATCGTTTGTTAAAAATACTTCCAAAAAGTCAAAGTTCTTATAATTAGGCCAAAAAGTCCATTAACTTGATAATTTGGGCTAAAATGTGTAAACGAGTTTAATAACGTTTTAAACTGTTATGAAATGTTTCATTTTGTCAAAACATTTATAGAAAGTCGGAAAATGTTCCAAAATTCATTTTTGTCACCGAAAGATACATTGGGCCGAAAAGTCAATATTGAGTCCATTAACTCATTTTTAGTCCGAAAACCATTTAACATTCTTAAGTTACGATATATATACATATGTGTATATATATACATATACATATGTATATATATGTGTATGTGTGTGTGTGTGTGTGTGTTATATCGTTAAGTTTCTAAAAATCGATTTAACACATCAAATTTGTCGTTTGGTCAAAAAGTAAAAGGATGTCATATTTTTGTTGGGCTCTGCCCAACTATGCCGTACACTTCCATAAGCCCAAAAATATAAGTTTAGCCAAAGTCCTTTTTAATTCAAATAGTTTTCATAACGATACTTAAGTTAATCAAATAACCATTTATAAATAAAACATTAAGCTAAAAAGTCAAACTTGGTCACATTTTAATTTTTTTGACTCAAATAGTATTATTCGACCAAAATTGTATTTTTACAAGCTAAGCACAAATAGTTACGGCTTATTTGATAAGTTATACAAAATAAATTTTTAAGCATAAATTCCACCATTTCACCACTTGAGCCAAAATTTTATATTTTTCAAAACCACAATAATTTTGTATTTTTATTTGTAGCCGATCGGTGTATATATGCATAAAAGTGTATATATCGCCTTAAACTAACGTAATTAACACTAATCACATTTGTATCATCAAACTAGTACCACAAGCAACAAGATTTACCACACAAGCAAAAAACACTCTAGTTTGTTCAAAAACTCCAAGAAAAGTCGAGCATTCTTAATTAATTACCAAACCCTAGCTTTTTCATTTTAGCAAAACATATACATTTAATACTTGGTAACATCTTTAGACATCAATATAACATGGAATGAACAAGATTGAACAAGTTTTGAGGATCTTTACAAAGTTCTTGAAAAAGTCGAGTGGTATAAGAGACAAAAAAGACTCAAAATTGCAGCAATTTTACCCAAGACACCTTCCGATTAACCCAAAACACTTGAAAGTACAACCCGATTAGCTTGAACTTCAAAGAAATTATGTAGATCTTGAATTCTTATGTTGTTCAAATGGTTTGGAAGAGAAAATGATCTAGGAAGGTTTTTGAGCGTAAAATGTATGCGTGTTTTTGCTATGTAGTGTGTTTAGGGTATAAAAACAAAACCAATATATGTCAGAATCCACTAGAGATCATTAGGATAAAATATTTTGTCTACTAGTGGGGAGGGTGTTAGTGGAAGGCAAAGGGACAAAACAAAGGGGAGGTAAAAATATTTTTGATCCTCGTTGGTGTACCGTGTGTTGGTGTGAGCTTAAATGTTATCGTAAAGTCCCGGTTTGACGTTCTTGGACACGTATACGTAAAATAAAGTTTTTATCGACGTTTTTGTCAGGAATGCAATAAAATATTATTACTGACTCAAAATGTATTTATTTGACTGTTACTGTATATACTGTAGTGTCGGTTCGCGTGCGGGGTTGATTTTCAGTAAATTTGAGATACTTCTTGTCTTCGATTCAAATAATTTTGGGAAAAGCCCAGAAGCGTGACTTAAGAAATAATAAATATAAGACTAAAATACACCATTGGTCCCTGAACTTTCCACAAAGCATCGCCATGCACCCTACCTTTCTAAAAACGTCGTGTGGCGTCCAAAACATGGGAAATTGAGGCCGAATGCATCCCTTGACCACTTTTGTCTCGGTCAACGCTCATATTTTGGTACATTTCCAAGGGTATAATAGGCAAAATAAATTTATCACCACACTATGGTTAAATCAACCATGACATATGATAGTTTAGGGACCAACTAAGAACTATGCTTCATAACTTGAGCCTATCTTCTCTGATACGCTAGTTATTATTCGCGCGATAACCAATTAACCCACAAACCAAACACATTTACACATCATAATTATACAAACCCTTATCCAGACCATCACCGGTAAATTAAAAACCAAAACTAGTCACCCCTTTCCAGAAGTCAAAGACCCAACTAAAATTCCAACATTACAATGTCTTTTAGAGACAATATGATCACTGATATGGAAAATTATATCAGCAACATGCCAGATAACGTGACCACTAATATTATGAACCGATTGCCGCTAAAAGATGCGATGAGGACTGGTAGTTTAGCCAGAAGCTAGAGATTTAAATGGACTTTGCTGACGGATGTCATAGTTGATGAGGATTTGTTTTACTATTTAACAAATACCTTTGATGGGAGGCATATTACTAGGCTTTTACTTCAGCTTAATGGGCCAGTAAGAAGGTTTGGGTACTCCGTAGAGCCTAAAATGCTATTTGGACAAGACGACTTGAATTATGAAGACATTCATGAGTGGCTTTTGTTTTTGGCTCAGGTCGGAGTTGAGGAGCTCACAATTAAAAACTGGTATGGTGAGCCAGTTACTTTGCCAACCCAAGTTTACTATTGTTAGGAGTTGAAATTTCTCGAACTTCATTAACAAGTTTTAGGGGTTTTCCAAAGCTACTCAGCTTAGAATTATGTAATGTCAATTTTCATAGTGGTACAGTTTTGGAGTTAGTTACTGGTTGTCCCTTGCTTGAGTCTCTAAATATGGATCGTTGTACTACAAACGAGATGAGACTATGAGATATTGAAATTCTTAGCAATTTGAAGAAGTTAAATTTGTCATTTGGTATTTGGAACCATCCTATGACAATAACAACTTCCAATATCTTTCAGTTGTCAAATGTTCATAAACTTGAGACCCTTACCATTGATTTTCAAGACTGCAATGTAAGACCTGTTTAATTTTTTCACTTCAACTTACATAATGTTAAAGTAATTTCTAACATTCATGCAATGTTAGCTTTGAAACTAAAGTAAATTCGTCCTTTTGTAGTTATTGGAAGAAGGTACCTCCTGGATCAATGTCCGTGTGGCCTTTCTATCCCTCAAGTCTCTTGAGATATACAGGGTCGATTTTGGGAATAATTCAATGGTTTCATTGATCGTTCAAATGATTCGTGGGTCTCCAATTATGCAAAGGCTAGAAACCAGGGTAAGTGGAATGCATATGTATGAAAGACATCATATTAAATTCCAATTGTTATACATATGAATAGTCTCTCATTTTGCAGGCCTTATACACGCTTACTTATGCAACCTTTGGAGATTGATTCATTTGATGTAACCATCAACAGAATGACCACGAGGCAGCTTCAAACTATGGTGTTTCGTTCTTTCTCTAAAACAGAGAATAAAATAGCTATAATAAGGTTCATACTTGCATGTTTCCCCTTACTGAAGAAAATTTATATCCGTGACTGCAATTTGACTCCTGATGAGAATCAAAACATCAAGTTGAACTGGGATTTGGCAAGGTGGCTGTTGAAACTCCATCGAGCTTCCCCCACAGCCGGGGTAGACTTCTTTTACTGATTCTAGTTTATGTATGGGTTGAATACCCTAAGACAACTATTTTTGTATAAGTATGTTGCTATTTACTTTCAACGTTATGAATATGCCTGTGATTCGAATGGTTACTTTGTATACTGCCTATGTTGCTAACCAAATGCAATGGCAAGTTTGACTTTAGGAAGTCAAATGTGCAAATGGTAAATGTTATTTAGATATGCAAATGGAAAGTTTGACTTTATGAAGTCAAACGTGCAAATGGCAAGTTTGACTTTAGGAAGTCAAACGTGCAAATGGTAAAGGTTATTAAACAAGCCAAACGTGGTCACAAATTTTGTTACACAATACGTATGTCTTGTGATTTGATATGCAAAGGCACGAAACTAAACCATACTTTATTTGTTATATGTATTCATTTTGTGTCTTTATGTTTAGTGTTTTTAGTAATGAATATATTCTTTTTGACTTTCATATGGGTCTGTAAGGATTTAATGAGGTGCCATTAATTTTACTCAAATTACACCGTAGGTCCCTAAGCTTGTAAACTCAATGTAGCATGTTGTGAACAGGTCACTACATTTTGGGTGCGAATTGTACCTACGTTGACGAAATTGTAGACAACCATAGGGACCAAGTATGAAATAAAATTTGTTATTAAACCCCTTCACCGTCTCTTTACTGAAACGGTATTAACTTTAGCACGGAACCCAATAAACCCATCAACAAGTTTTTCCTCACACATTTCCCCATGGAAGAAGATTTCCAAATGTTGAATGAACTCATGGAAGTGATCAATTCACCACGATTACAAGATTGTATGAGCCTCTAGTTTGGTCAAGAGGCTGTTGAAGCAGGTTTTTTAAAAAACCTTATTCATGCCGCTATTGATCATCTCAAGAGGATGATACCAAAGCGTAGGGAGCTACTTCAGGAGAATGAAGCTTTGGGACCGCGTGGTGTGGCACTTGATAGTTTGGAGGCGTTAAGCAAAACCCAAGCCATTGAAATTGACCTACTTGTACGTTTGATCAAGATGTATGGTGAAGCTGATGCTAATATTCGTATGCAGGAAGGTTTTGTTCAGAAAATGGCTGAAAATAATTAGTGTAATGGGATCTTAATTTAGGGTATTTCCAGGGGTAGGTTAATGGGGTCTTTTGGGTTCTTGTTTTAGGATTTTAATGTTCTTGTAGGCTAATTGCCACTATTATGCATATATAATTCTATGTTTTCTCGTTTAATCTTCTTGTAGTGTCCTATTTTGTTTAATGTTCTTATGACAAAAAACAAACACCCTTTTATGTCAGCAAATCCTAAGACAGTGGTTTGGGGCCAAAATGCAAAGGCTTTTGATCATTAAATGTTATTGTATGGGCAATGGTGGATTTATTATCAAAAATTTGTATGATGTTGGTGTTGACAGTGGGAGAGAACAAGCGACTATAACAAACCGAACACCCCTTTTATGTACTGTTTGTAACGGCAAAAACCAAACACCTCATAATATGATGAAAACCAAACACAGAGTATATAAATTTCGTAATAGCAAAATCAAACACCCCCTTTATAGACAATTTTTCATTGTTTATGGCCCGTAATGACTTCCATGAGTCAAACCTATTTATCTAATGTCAGAAATTGTAACCTCAATCGGTTTGACTTCCCTAAGTCAAAACTATTTATCTAATGCATAACCAAAGCAAATAACACAAAAGGGAAACGGGTTGCCAGGTAAAGTTTATAGTTGGTCACTAAAATATCACTCTTGGTTGATTAACTAGAGTGTACTACACACTTGGTACCTAAAGTCATATGTCATGGTTGATTTAACCATAATGTGGTAATAAATGTATTTTGCCTATTATACCCTTGGAAATGTACCAAAATATGAGTGTTGACTGAGACAAAAGTGGTCAAGGGACGCATTCGGCCTCAATTTCCCATGTTTTGGATGCCACACGACGTTTTTAAAAAGGTAGGGTGCATGGCGATGCTTTGTGGAAAGTTCAGGGACCAATGGTGTATTTTAGTCTAAATATAATTTATTATTAAAAATCAGTCTGGAAAATTATGGGGTATTACAATACCTAAAGACACACGTTCATGGGCAGTGTACCCGATCAGATGTCGCTAATGGGGAAAATACGAGATTGATCTCAAGAATAGTGTTATTTAGAATTGACCTAGTGAATTTTACAGATTTTATAGGGGGGGGGGGGGGTTGATTTGATTTTTATTAGACTACTAAAACAAGAAAAGTAAATTAAATTAATTTAACTACGTGGTTTGTGATCAATAAGAGAAAGAAGTGCTAGCCATGTTACTCCATTTCCACATTTTAGTTATCCATTTACTAGTGTAATGATTTTAATATAAAGTAATAGTGACGTCAGAATGTATAGAAAATATCCTTTGGTCCAAGCAATACCTCTATACTCCTATCTAACATAGACTAGACTAGGTTCATGCATCTAGCCTCTATACATGTAATGTTATAGATCATTCGGTTCATGTATCTACTCAATTACAAGCATGCATTAAGTTGTGTCAACTAATCTATGTGATTTATATATGATACCCACTTGGTCCATGCAATATCTACCCTTCTCACGCGGTCACTATATTGAAGAGCACTATACTAACTTAAGTGTTCTCACATCATACATCTAAATATCCCATTGGTACTGGCAATTCCTAAACTTATAATATTCAAACACAAAAACAAGCACTTTTTGAACGATAAACACATGAACTATACAAAACTAAATATCAAATCATAATAAACAGAATAACATTAATGTAATAGTCATAACATGGCTAACACCAAAAGGTGTTAGCCCATAATCTCAAAAAAAATAATCAAAGTATAATCAAACGATAATGAAAATGAGTTCATAGACAAAACGATATTCAAACCGAATGATAAATAAATGAATGATGAATTAAGATCCCTTTCTCTAATGATGTGGTCATCTCTGGGTGTTTGCTGCTGTTTGAAGGAAGTTTTGGACACCTGGGAATGGTCCCAAAGAACCCTAATGATGCCTAAGTATGTGGTTAGGGTTATGTATTTATAGTTGCTAAACTGGGTTCGATAGGTGTACCTAAAAATGGATACGGTGTATTCAAAATATCAAATGTAGCCCCAAAAAAGAATATTCTGGAATATGCTCCCGATACAGCGTATGCATAAACCAATATGGAATATAGATCAATACAATGTATCTAAGAAGGTGAAGACACCGTATGGCCTCTTCTAGCATGTAGATCTTCATTTTTCCTTTATGTGGCCGCCTGAATCGCGTAAATTGGAGTCTGGATGAAGAAGATATGGCCAAAATAGTAAAGCATCCTCAAGGGCCATTGCATAAAATTGAAATCTTCATTTGACTTAATATCTTCTCTCGTTTTTTTCTAAGACGTGTATACGGTGTATTCTATGTCTTTAAAGCTTGTCTCGGGTCTTTATGAGCTAGGGCTTCTATACGGAGTATCACCAGAAATGGATACGCAGTATTCTTCTGTGTACGAATAGGTCTTGGAATCTTCTTAGTTATGTACATGACGTATCCTCGGTTGCATGGATACGCTGTATCTTCCTCCTGTAAGAATGTTTGCTTGTTTTATTCATTTTAAATCCAAATAATACCAATTTTCGTGTCTTTTCCAATATTGCTCAAAAAAACTGAAAATAGAAAGTTTAAGCAATTAAGTATCAATTTAGACATAAACATACAATAAATGAGCAATAATTGATGGACAAATATAATATACATTTGAAGTTACCAACCTTAAAAATGAGCAATGTGTTATACCTAAAATATGTTTTTATTATTACTTTCTGACAAAAAATAGTTTGACTTGTTCTTTAATATGTTACTTTATTACTATAATTAAAAAGTTTACCAATCACATTTAATACATATGATATATATTTACCATTTCAACTATATATATAATAGGTCATTTGTAGAAAAAGTTAGAGATCATTTTTTATTATTTTTTTTGTAGAAGACAATAAATGTTTCAACTAATTGTTGTCATGTTTCATTTTCAGTTGAATTATAGTATGTTAAAAAACTTCAATTACATTGTATTATCTTATGTTGTATGCATAAATGTTACCAAAACACTTAACCAAAATATCTCAACTATAATTATATGTCGATATAAAGTCCCCTCGCTATCACGGATACTCGTCTAGCATTATATTAAACTACTATAAAACATTTATAACATTTTATTAATAGAAAACTTTAAAAGATATTACGTTACATACGTTCTACTCATATACTGTCTTTATTACAAGCATTTATTACATTTTATTAATATAAAACATTTTTGATATTTTATGAATAGAAAACTATACCTTATTATTATTATTTTTTCATAAGAAATAGTTTTATTTGTTTATGAATATGATGCCTTATAAATATCATTAAAAAGCTTATCAATCACATTTAATACATACTATATATATTATTATTTCAACTATATATATAGCACATCATTGGTTAGAAAAGCTAGAAATCCTCTTTTGTAAAAGATAATAAATGTTTTAACTAATTGTTGTCATGTTTCATTTTCAATTGAATTATCATATGTTAAAAAAAATTCAATTACATTGTATACATAAACGTTACCCGAAACACTTAACCAAAATATCCCAACAATAATTATTTGTCGTTATAAAGTCTCGTCGTTATGCACGGGTGCTCATCTAGTATTATATTAAACTACTATGAAACATTTATGATGTTTTATTAATAGAAAACTTTAGAAAATTTTACGTTACTACATAATAACGTCTTTATTACAAGCATTTATGACATTTTTTTAAATAAAAAGCACTTATATGATATTTTATTAATAAAAAACTATACTTTATTATTACATGAATATAGTTTATATGTCTTCCACGTCTATATATTATAAATACTAACATTGAGTGGGGTTCTTAGGAACAGTACCCCTTTGGCCCAACTATTTTTTTAACCCGTTTGGCACCGGCCCATGCTCTAATTTGGTTTTTCATACCCGATCCACACTATTCATCGCCACTCACATCTCCTGTGTAACTTTTGGATCCGCCCGGGTATATCTTCCCCAGATATTCCGGGCAGCTGACGATACCAAAACGATCCGAAAAAGCGGGTTTTAAGATAAGATAGAGGCAGATGTGTACTGGAAGCATTATTTTATTCCGATTGTGGATGTTGCTAAGACATGTGTTACCATGTATAGTATCAACTCTATTTTTGTCCACATACTTATTTTCCTGCTTTGCTATATGTTTGTGTTTGGTAGGAGACCTGTTTTTGATCTAAAATATCTTTGCTGACGTTCCTATTTTTTTTAAGCTTTTGAAGATTTGATGGTAGGTGTGGTTTACTTTTTGCTTGCTTTCTATTATTGGTCTTTGTTTAATTTTAGAATTAGGGTATGTTGTTGTTGCATGAATCGGCTCATTTAATGTGAAGGATGTTCAGGCTCATTTAATGTTAGGGTTTGCTTAAATGTTTTATGATTTTGCCTTAAATGTTGCTGTTATTAAATGTATCTTTGACCAATTAATACTACATTAGGTTTTGGGTTTTTCCATTTTTTTAAATTTTCCCAGCTTTTGCCTATATAATCCATGGTGAATTGGAGATGAAGTTTGTGAGTATCAGTTTTTGGTGATAAGGATGATGCATGTTCTAGATTGTGTCATTAGCCATGTGCATCCTTTGTTGTGTTGATGTGAATCCTTTATCTGTGCTCATCTGCATTATTTGTTGTTTACTCTTTCAGTTTTTGTACCTTTTATAAATACCCTGCTTTCCTATTTTTTTTCATGGATGCTAACTTTTTTTGTTTTTTTGTACCACTTTTGATAATGCTTTTGCTACTTATAATAACTAATCAAAATCCATTGATAGTTCTACTTTGGTTAGGTTTTATTGTATTTCTCATCGGTATTTCTATAACTACATATTCATGGAACGACAAACAACACCTCATCGTAAAAACATTGACAATTGTTTACCTGAAAATCTAATACAAAACAATGATAAACCTATACATGGGTGTCCTGTGTATGAGATTGCTACACCAAACCTCTCCGCCCCTACAATGTCTGCACTGCAACATTTCGCTGCATCAAACAACGAATTTATCGATGGTGGCCATTCCAGACGAGTATCTCCACCAATTACAACCTTGACAGTTGATGAACCACATGGTAATGTATTTTAGGCTAACCTTATATGCTTCGTTCTATATCATTTCAGTTAGATGATTTAACCTCTTTAAATGAACTGTTCAATGAAATTTTGTATTTGTATTTTTTTTGCCTTCAAGATGCAGCTGCTCATCCATACGGTGGTTCGAACAGCGCGTATGGTATCAGCGGTTTTGCAAAAGATCAACGAAAAAGCACAGGTTATGCCAACACTGCCATGCCCTTTGGAACAAATTATGCAAATGTCCATAGTCAGCGTCGCAAAAGGGGCAGGCCACCAAAGGAGGTGGCCAATATGCAGGGCCAACCATCTAATGCAACCAATCATATGCAACCTATCAGTGAACCATTGACTCTTGATCCAGCTGAAGGTTATTCCTCCTCTTCTATTTTCATGTGTACTAACTAAACTTAATTTTTGTTGTGTGCGGTGTAAATTTGGTCTTCTAATCATTGTCTTGACTGCTCATAGGGACATCTGCATATAATGTTTATAGCTCACCAGAAATGAACAAGAGAAAAAGGCCAGCCAGTCATTTCACTAACAGGCGTGCAACTGAAGGTATCTGTGTATGTTTTTTTTAATGCTATGATTTTTTATCCAGGTTATTTTCAATCGCTGTTGCCTTTGATTTTTATGTTATTCTCTATTGTAAACAAAACCAGGTGCACACACTCAAGTGCAAACTAATGTTGCATCTCATGGTTCCAATCAACCACAAAGTCGACAAAGAAAAGCATGTGCACATCATGTCTCAACAGGACATGTGCGTTTATCAAATCCAGATGGTTATGTTCACACTGTTGCTGAACCATCAACTCCCTGCGTGATTCGCGGTCAGTATCCTTGTTTTCCGTTTTTCCCCGTAGTTTTCCCATCCAAATTTAGGTTTCTTCTTTATGCTGTTACGCTTTGCCAAAAAAAGGAGCATGTACATGGTTTTCTTTTATGCTATCATTTTTTATCCAGGTTATTTTCAAACACTGTTACGCTTGGTTTTTATGCTTTTCTCTATTGTAAACAAAACCAGGTGCACGCACTGAAGTACAAGCTAATGTTGCGCCTTATGGTTCCAATCAAGCACAAACTCAAAAAAGGAAAGCACGTACATATCATGGCTCAACAAGACGTCCGCGCTTACCAAATCCAGATACTTATGTTGATGCCACTGCTGAACCGTCAACTCCTTGCGTGGTTCGTAGTGAGTATTCTTTTTTTAAAAAATTTCATGGTACTTTTTCCATTCGAAATTACTTGCCATTTTTACACTATTGTTTTTGTCAAAAAGGGGAAAATGTACATGCTGATGGCCAACCAAACTGTGAAAATGCTGTTAATGCTGAATCACACACTAAAAAAAGAACCAGGCGCAGGGGTCAGCCCTCTAGAAGATCTGTACGTCAACATTGTTTCATGAACAATATGCAGCCTACTCCAACTAATGGTGTTGACATTCTTAGTCAACCATCAACTTCTTATGCAACTCAAGGTCAATATTGTTTCTTTCTTCTAATATAGCTTTTCTTTTTGGTAATTATACAGCTTTCAACCTTTCAATTAAAAATAGTTTGTTCATTAATATAGATGCATTGCCTACATATGAAGATTTAGGAGACTGCACTGAACGGTGTCGCCATTGTAACGCTGCTTTTTGGCCTGGAGAACGCCTTAAAGGACATCATTATCGAAATGGCGAGCCTGAATACCATTTATGTTGTGCCAATGGTCGTGTTTTTATGGAGCCTGACCCAGATCCACCTGAATATATCAAGCACCTCCTTATACAAAATACCTTTATGGAGAATATCAGGGCTTACAATCAGATGTTCGCGATGACTTCCTTCGGTGCAACAATAGATGAAACAGTTAACCATGGAAGAGGTCCATATATTTTTAAAGTGTCTAGCGAAATATGCCATCGAATTGGATCACTTTGTCCAACCAGTAATGGTGAGCTGAAGTTTTTACAACTCTATATCTATGACACACACAATGAAGTTCAGAATAGGTTGGGCTTCTTCTCAAATTCAGAAAATACTACTTTGGATCCACAAATTGTGCAAGGCCTTATTCACTTCTTAGACAACCACAATGAGCTGGTACAAATTTTTAGAACTGCATGTGACAAATGTACTGAGGCAGATGTGCCGAAATTTAAAATTAGGCTTTACAGCGGTGACAGGCAACGTGGTTATGAGCTTCCAGCATCACAAACTCTTGGTGGCATTGTGTTTGATTGTGGCCCAGAAAGTGAATGAAATTATGGTGTTATCATTGAATATAGAGGCGGACCGATCAAAAGAATAAGAAAACTTCATAAATCGTACATGTCATTACAATTTCCATTGATTTTCATCTATGGTCAACCAGGATTTCATACAAAGTTAATGTTAAGAATAGCAAACCCAGATGACGAGCCAAGACAAGTAACCGTGAATGCTTTCTACACGTATCAGTTGCATCCAAGGCATGATGATTATAATTTGCTTTTTCGAACCGGCAGGCTTTTCCAGCAGTACGTCGTTGGAGTCTATTGCTGCATAGAACAAAATAGGATGGATTTTTATAGAAAACACCAGAATGATATTCGAGGAGAATATTTGGCAGGCCTGTACGATGCAATATCAAGAGGAGATCGTGATGGCTCGCAGGCAGGTTCCCGAATTATATTACTGACTCCTCCCAAACCAACCAGTCAACCGGGTGCAGTTGATAGGCCCACCGGGAGGGAAAGTCAAGTGTTTTTAAATTCGTGGAAGTACAGGGAAATCCCCGGGTCGTTAAGTCCCAACGAGATTGAAATTGTATTTTGAACGATTTTGGGGATAAGTGGCACTGAGGACAGTAACCAAGATGATTGGGAAATGATTATGCTACTGAGTATTTGGTATTTGAACAATTTGGAATAATATTAACAATCACAGAGATACAGATATAATCACAGATACACAAAATGGGAAATCAGATTACAGATAAAGAAAAGTGGAATTAAAACTACAGGGGGTGCAAGTGAAACTTTTTCAAACTTAATAAAAAGAAAATTTAAAATGAAAATGAATATATTTAAATGATTATTTTAATATTTAAATACTAATTAATTAATTAAAACTATTTAAAAAGTAATTTAAATCTAATTTAAATTAAACTAAAAATGATAAAGACTACAAATTAAACTAAAAACTTGCAAAATTATTTTCTAAACCTCTAAATGAACTTGAAGAAAGTATAAAAATTAAAAAGAAATGTTTTTGTCTTTTATGGGTTTTCTATTAATTAAATACTAATTATATTAATTAAACTATTTAACAAATTTAAATTACTAATAATACTTAAATGACTTAGAAAATTATGGAAAAATTTATAAAACTAATTAACCATCACAGGAATCCTAAAAAATTATAAAAAGTTTCTAAAAATTATATTTAGAGTATTTTACTAATTATTTGCTTAATTATTAATTTAAATCTAATTTAACTAAATTAATTAAGAAAATTAGAAAATGAATAGTAGAATTTAAGAAACTATTTTCTAAAAGTCTTAAATGATTTATGAAACCTAGGAAAAATATAAAAACCTACTGTTGTTAATTAAAAATTAAGAAAACTATTTTATTACTAATATTACCTAATTAATTAATTAAACTATTTTTAATTCAAATAATTATTAAACTAAAAGGGAAAAATCTAAGAAAATTATTGAAAATACCTTAAGGTGACAGGAAATTAAGAAAATTATAAAATTGATGAATTGCTTATTAATAATCTAAAAAGAAACATTAAAAAGATAAAATCTATTAAATAGAAGCTATCACTAATTTTATATTTGGTTTTTGTTGGTTTTTCTTTTTGACAGATGAAAATAAGAACTTTTTGTGACATGACTTTTTGAATAGCTTAAAAATAAGCTATATTCACCCCCTTTTACAAAACAGTAAGCTTAAAAGCTTATTTGGACTTATGTCATATTTGAAAAAGCTAGCAAATGACAAAATAAGCATACACAGATGATTACACACTAGAAATAAGCCAAATGGAACAATTAAGCACTTTGGAAAAGCTATTTGTAAGCAAATAAGCATTTATCACACTACAAGGCCAAAACAGGCCAAACCAATGAACTTTGGACCTCTGTGGGGTCCACAGAAGTGAAGTGGGGTCTAAATTAAGGGTTGAACTATGAAGGTGGACTGGTAGGCTTCACAATAAGCCAATAAGCAGGGCTTATGACTTATTAATGAGGCTTGGGTAGGCTATGGAAGTTGTGGTCATACACTGAGTGACTCAGTGTTGGTTTCTGAGACAGGCCACAAATATGGGTCAAATAAGCTAAGGGCAAAAGACCTGAACCCCAAAATAAGCAATCCCTCAATAAGCTGAGGTGGAGAGCTTTCTAAAAAGCTAGGGTACAAGGTGTGGGGGCCACTAGGATAGTCATAAATCAACTTGGAATTTTGGCCAAAACCTGTGCACAGGGCATGCACTTGCCCTGCAGGTCAAAATAAGCTACTCCACAAGCTTATAGAAAAATCTAAAAATTAAGCTGATTATGGGAACTTGAACACTAAGTGACAATCTTTAACTTCTGAAAAGATCTAAGTCTCAAACCCAACACAAAAATCACAAATAATCTTCCAAATTTTGGTTTTCTCAGAAAAGAATTGTTTTTGACTTTTTGAATATCAAGCTTAAGTTGACTTAGATGAACTTTAATCCTGATTTTCTGATTGATGCTGATTATTTAAACTAAGTTAAGCTATACCACTCATAAGTGAATGGATTTGGGGCATAAGCCACGCTTAATCGAACACAGAGGGTTATATAGGCCAATTTGAATATAATTTTGACTTTTTTATCAAACAAGACCTGATTATTATTGTTATTCTGAGATGATATGGTCCTAAGTGACTTATGGAAACAAAAAACAACAACAATTAATCACTACAATACCTAGGATCACACTGATCCAAACACACCTTAACCTTTGTCTGTTTTGTGTTTTATGAAGCAAATGGGTTTAAGAGCTTATGAAACAGACCCAAATTGACTTAATATGATATGTTAAGCTTGAATAAGCACTTAGGAACAGGAAACAACAACAATAGACCAAGATTAATAACTATACTAATTTAACTACCAAATTGAGAAATTAAAGCAACTATGAATACCAATAAACAAGATGCTGATTTTATGCAATAATATCACTAATTAATACTCAATAATCACAGAGAAGCTGAATAAGCAATGAAATAAGCAATGATACAGTAGAACACAGAAATGAGTTTTAAAACCTTACAATGTGCAATCCTGCTTTGTATCAAGAACCAAGGACCATAGAAACAATCCTATAGGTCTTCCACAAGACCACTAACCCACAGCCATCCACTATTCACTGTGCTCCAGCTTAATTCTTCATAAACCTACAAGTTTGACTTTGGTTGACTGTTTTTGTGTTTTTGATTTTCTTATATCTAAGCTGTGTTTTAATGGTTTCTAAAAGCTTATTTAAGCTTTATGCGAGCTTACATGACCCTAGGAGTCCATGGAGTCTAATAACAACAACAATACAGCTTAAATAGAAACTTGAAATCAATTGAAAATTGCACAAACTAAATTATGACTTGAAACTTGATTTTTATTAATGAGAAAACTTAAAGGTACACTGAAAACAGAGATTACACTAATTTAGAGCTAAATTACACAAGGAAAGTTTGAAAATTACTTAAACGCTCTAAAATTACTAAAATTAAGCTAACACCATTCTTCTTGTTCTTCTCTTCTATTTATAGGCATAGATTAGGGTTTGTGATCACCTTCTGAGCAAATCCCATCCAATCTTGGCCCTTGAATCCCTCTGAATCAATCCTGACCTTTGATTTCAATTTTAGCGGGAAAATTGGGTATATGCATTTGGACTGTTATAGGCAAGGGGGTGGTGGCATAAATTGTGAGGTGATATAAGGTGCAGAGGGTGTGGGGAGGTGATGATGAGACGTTATCAAGTGGAGGTGGTGGGAGATGGCGGTTTTGCAGGTGTGGTGTGGTGGTATTTGGAAGGGAAGGGTGGGTTTGACCGTTTGACCCCGGTTTGATTATTTAAAATGGAAGTGGGCTTTTGAGGTTGGGCCAGGGGTGTAAAGGAGTGGGCTTGGTTTATTTGGTTTGGACTTGGATTTGGTTTTTATTATTTAAGGGTCCGGTTTGGTTGTAACTTTGCACAAGGACCAATTTTGTAAATACCGCAAAGATGAGGGGCCTGATGTGGCATTATTCCAAAGTATTTCATGGGGTGTATTTTGCCATATGAGAATATTATATGGACTTGTGTTGAATTTTTTCACATGTAAAACCCCAGGGACTAATTCTGCCAAATCACCAAACTTCAGGGACCTGATCTGTAATTTCACCAAACTTTGCAACCAAGGACTATTCCTGCCATATATGAGAAGTACAAGGACAAAATTTGTTTTTCTCAAAGTTTTAATATCCCAGGGACCATTTTTGTCAATTTTCAAAGTTCAGGGACTAAACTTGCAATTTTGTGAAACTTTGCACCAAAGGACTAAATATGTAACTTTGTGATTTAAAAAGAACTTTTGGTGACTTTTTCAAGTTTTTAGAATAACCAGGGACTAGATTTGACAACTTTTGAAAGTTGAGGGACTGAAACTGCCAATTATGCAAACTTTGTTCATTTTTCATCTGTTTTTGATTATTTTGCATCTGAAACATATAAAACACATTCATGGGATATTTTCAGTATTATGATGCATATTTGAGTGTTTTTAGATGTTTTGGCAGCTCAGATTAGGTAAAAATGATGAGTATTTACACACTCATCAATCCCCCACACTAAAACATTGCTAGTCCCTAGCAATCTTTTGAGAAAAACTTAATGGATTTGAAACTCTTTACCAAAAGCCATTACTTCTGGAGTAGCCAAATGTATCAGTTCAAGTAAGAACTATGGTCCACTTGATAACCATGTGATTTTGAGCAAACCACCAGCTGTCAACGGATTTGATTTGTCTTTACCAAAAGCTGTTTGCTTCTGGACTAGCCAACTCTTGATGGAATAGTCAACATCTTGGTGAGCTGATTACCAATTATGGTTTTTCCACTGCCTTAACCACAAGCCATAATCTTGCGGGCTAGCCAACTCTTTCACTTTTTTGGATATGGCGAGTTGAGATACCATATAATTTTGGGCAAATTGCAAGCCATCAACGGGTTTGAGATATCTTTACCAAGAGCTGTTTGCTCCTGGATTAGCCAATCCTTTTGTCGTTTAGACACGGCGGATTGATAACCACAAAAATTTTGAAATAAAATGAAAAAATTTTTGAAAATTTTAGGCCAAAAACGGGGGTACTATAGGATATAATATGATAAAATTCGCTAGAATTCCCCCCCCCCCCCCCCCCCCCACACTTAGAATTGAATATTGTCCTCAATATTCAAAGTCCCAGCTATTATGCCGACTCTTTGAACATAAAAAGATAATATTATAAGCTAATTGTGGAAATATCATTTTTCATTTTTCACTTTATTCATATTTACATACAATCACACATTTTTTTTTGGATATATACATTTCAAATAGCTGTAGGGGACGGCCACTCCCCCACACTAGGGTGTTAGAAAGTAGAAAGAAGTCAGAGACATGGGTGAAAATCCATGTTGTTGCTACTGTTTTTGTTCATCGAGTCGCTAGCTTGACTCGATCCCCGAATTCATTGGTTCGTGGGGAAAGTTTGGAGATCTGGGACAACCATTTGTGGTACATCCCCTCCAAAGTAGTGCTTTAATCGATGGCCTTTCACTTTAAAGTTGGAACCGTCAGGTTGAGATAATTCAACAGTTCCATATGGAAATACTTTTGTGACAGTGAATGGCCCAGACCAACGGGTTTTAAGCTTTCCTGAGAATATCTTCAATCGTGAATTGAAGAGAAGGACTCTGTCACCGATGTTGAAAACACGGTTTTTTATTTTAGAGTCGTGTATCTTCTTGATTTTTTCCTTGTAAATCAAAGAATTCTCATAAGCTTGATCACGAAGTTCATTTAATTCATTTAGCTGAACCTTGCGGTGATCACCCGCTGTGTGAAGGTCAAAATTTGCATGTTTTAAGGCCCAGTAAGCCTAATGTTCTAATTCGATCAGAAGATGACGTGCCTTCCCGTACACTAGCTTATATGGAGTACACCCAATGGGTGTTTTGTAAGCAGTGCGGAAAGCCCATAATGCATCATCCAGCTTATCCGACCAAGAGGCACGGTTTTCTCCAACCGTCCTCTCCAGAATTCTCTTAATACCCCGATTCGAGACTTCCACCTGCCCACTTGTTTGTGGGTGGTATGCAGTTGAAAGACGGTGAGTTACACCATATTTCAACATCACTTTTGCAAATTGTTCATTGCAGAAATGTGTGCCACGATCACTGATAATGGCACGAGGAGTCCCGAATCTGGCCAAGAGAGACTTCAGAAATTTAACGACTACTCGGGCATCATTGGTGGGTAACGCTTTTGCCTCAACCCATTTTGACAGATAGTCGACAGCCACGAGTATGTATTTATTCCCTCGTGAAGACGGGAATGGCCCCATAAAATCAATGCCCCACATATCAAATATTTCACAGACTTGGATGGCGTTTTGTGGCATCTCATTCTTTTTGGAAATATTCCCGTGACGCTGGCAAGCCTCACAGGTTTTGATAAGTTCATGGGCGTCTTTGTAGATTGTGGGCCAAAAGAATCCTGAATCAAACACCTTTTTGGCGATGTAATTTGGGTTATGATGTCCCCCCGTGGGTCCATCATGACAAGCTTTAAGAATTTCCATGGCTTCTTGGCCATGGACACACCGTCGGATGACTTGATCCGCACAGATTTTGAACAAGTAGGGGTCGTCCCAGAAGTAATGTTTCACATCTTTAAAGAATTTTATTTTCTGTTGGGACGACATCCCTTTCATAACGAAATTTCCCGCATGGTAATTTGCAAAGTCGGCAAACCATGGGGTAGTGGCATCATCCCGGGTAGAGATTAGATTGAGAGTCTCCAGAGGAAAAGTTTCATTAATTTCTTTTCTCTCGAGAATATCCTGATGAGGATTCTCTAACCGGGACAAGTGCAGCAAGGTTCTCTGCTCCTATTTTGTCTTGTATGAGTATATCGAATTCCTGAAGGAGCAGGACCCAAAGGAGCAGTCTTGGCTTTGCGTCCTGTTTAGTGAACAGGTATTTCAAAGCCGAATGGTCCGTATACACCACGCATTTGGTTAGGATTAAGTAAGACCTAAATTTCTCAAAGGCATATACCACAGCTAATAATTCTTTTTCTGTGGTGGTATAGTGCGTTTGAGCTTCACTCATGGTCTTACTTGCGTAGTGTATTGGCTGAAAATGTTTTGTTTTGTGTTGCCCCAGAACTGCACCAATAGCGAAGTCGCTAGCATCGCACATAAGTTCGAAGGGTAAGTCCCAGTCGGGGGCAACAAGGATCGGTGCCTCGGTGAGCCTTTTCTTTAAAGTAGAAAAAGCTTCGATGCACTCGGGGGAAAAGATGAAAGGAGCTTCCTTTTCAAGAAGATGAGTCAATGGTTGGGCTATTTTGGAGAAATCCTGAATGAATCTCCGATAAAACCCGGCATGGCCAAGGAAACTCCTTATTCCTTTAACAGTGGTGGGATGAGGCAGTTTAGCAATAACATCAATTTTGGCCTTATCGACCTCAATCCTACTTTTTGAAATTTTATGGCCGAGGACAATGCCTTCCTTAACCATAAAATGGCTCTTCTCCCAGTTTAGATAAAGATTAGTGTCTTCACAACGTTGAAGCATCTTTTCTAAATGGGAGAGGCACGAGTCGAAAGAATTCCCGATGACTGAGAAGTCATCCATGAATACCTCCATGGTTTTCCCGATCATGTCGTGGAAAATAGCCATCATGCACCTCTGGAAAGTGCCCGGAGCGTTGCATAACCCAAAAGGCATGCGACGATAGGCAAACGTCCCGTAAGGGCATGTGAAGGTAGTCTTCTCTTGATCCTTAGGATCAATGGGAATCTGGAAGTAACCCGAGAAGCCGTCGAGGAAGCAATAATACTCATTCCCTGCTAGTCTCTCGAGCATTTGATCCATAAAGGGCAGAGGAAAATGGTCCTTGCGGGTGGCTTCGTTAAGCTTTCTGCAATCGATACATACTCGCCACCCTGTAAACAACCGAGTTGGTATCAACTCGTTATCCTCATTTGTGACAACCGTGATGCCACCCTTTTTTGGAACACAATGTATTGGGCTAACCCAAGGACTGTCTAATATAGGGTAAATCAATCCCACATCGAGAAGTTTGATAACTTCTTGCTTAACTTCGTGGATTTTTGGATTTACCCTTCTTTGATGCTGCACGGCAGGTTTAAAGTCCTCTTCCATTAGGATTTTGTGTGTACAAAAATCCGGGTTAATAACCTTTATGTCTGAGAGTTTCCAAGCAATTGCTTGCTTGTGGGACTTTAAAACCTTAAGCAGCGTGGTTTTCTCCTCATCCTTTAAGTCTTTTGCAATATTCTAGATGAGGAGGCAGGTCCTTAAGTTCGACCTCGGGGAAATCATCATTTTTCTCAACATATTTGACTTCCGCGTTATAAAGTTGTGGAGGTAGAATAGGAATGGGAGAGGGATCTTTGTTCAATAATTTCTCAAGGAGAAAGATATCCCTCTCCGGGTCAATCTCTTGGTTATCAATTCCTTCGGGAGCTGAATCACTTTTGAGAAAGGCCTCTAATTCCTCAAGGACGAAATCACTTCCCTTAAATGGAGTGAGGGAAGGAGAAGAATTAGCGATTATGGGGTGAGAGGAGGGAGTGGGATTTCCACTCGGAGAACTATCAGCGAATCCAAGGATTTCCTGAGCATACTCCTCGGATGCAATGTCAATGACATCAATTCGATTGACCGATTCAGCATCATAATTCGAGGAGTATCTCGAGGTTTGATCAAGGTTAAACGTTATCGCTTCATTGCCAACTCGTAATGTGATTTCCTCATCGAAAACATCGATTAATGCACGACCCGTCCTTAAGAATCCCCTCCCAAGAATGAGAGGAACTCTTGGATCTGCATCGAAATCAACAACGACAAAGTCTACCGGAAAATGGAACTTTCCCACTCTTACAAATACGTCCTTGATTGGTCTGAAACAGTCAGATAATATCAACCAAGTAATGGTCAACAAGTCAAACAGCTTAGGCCAATGCTTCCGTGGAATACAGTGTTTCCCCGGGTCGTAATGTCCCAACGAGGTGTGCGATGGTTTATTAAAAACGAATCTGTGATCGAGTGAATATGAACAGGAAAGGTATAAGTGTGTGTGTGAGTGATTATACTAGGGTTTTATAAAATAAAATAACTTAAATAAACTATTTTAATGATTACGTAAAAGCTAGGTATTTAAAAATGTTTAATAATTAAAAACGCGTACGTTTAATTTAATTCTACGTAAACGTACGAAACAAAAACGGTTTTAACTAAAGTATTAATTTATATGCCTTAGGGGCTTAAATGCAAATTAAATAAACTTAAAATATTTATTTCATAATTACTTAATTATTTAATTAATTATTATTATTTAATAATTATTTATAATTATCTAATAATACACTAATAATTAAGTAAATGTAAAATAAGTCTGAGAAATATAAAATTAAACTTTGTAAAAGTCTAAAATATTATAAAACTTATTTTAAAAATAAAATTATATTTTTAATACTATTTATCTAATTATTATTTATTATTAACTATTTAATTATTATATAACTATTTATATGTTTTAAATTATTATAAGAGAAAAGTCCAAAATACATCCCTGAGGTATGTCAAATGATACGTTTACATCCTTTTTCTTTTTTCGTCTCAAATATCATCCATCCGTTAGTAACTTTGGAACAAAACCATCCCTCCGTTAGAAATATCAATTAATGAGGACTAACGATGCAAATTATTTTCTGTTATCTCCTAACAAGAGTTAAAATATTTGCATCGTTAGTCCTCATTGAGTTAAAATATTGCATCGTTAGTCCTCATTGACTATAGAGTTAAAATATTTGCATCTTTAGTCCTTATTGAGTTAAAATATTTGAATCGTTAGTCCTCATTGACTATAGAGTTAAAATATTTGCATCGTTAGTCCTCATTGACTATAGAGTTAAAATATTTGCATCGTTAGTCCTCATTGAGTTAAAATATATGCATCGTTACCATCGCCACCACCCACCACCGCTACCACCACCCACCAACACCCACCACCACCACCGCCACCCACCACCACCCACCACCGCCACCCACCACCCATCACCACCACCCCAGCCACCCACCACCACCACCGCTACCCACCACCACCACCGCCACCACCCACCACCACCACCGCCAGCACCACCGCCACCCACCACTACACACCACCACCACCGCCACCCACCACCACCTACCACCACCACCGCCACCCACCACCAGCACCCACCACCACCACCGCCACCCACCACCACCACCACCACCACCACCGCCACCCACCACTACACACCACCACCACCGCCACCCACCAGTACCCACCACCCACCACCACCACCGCCACCCACCACCGCCACCCACCACCGCCACCCACCACCACCCACCACCACCCACCACAACCGCCACCACCACCGCCACCCACCACCACCCACCACAACCGCCACCCACCACCGCCACCCACCGCCACACACTACCACCGCCGCCACCCACCACTACCCACTACACACCACCACCGCCGCCACTACCACCACCACCCACCACTACACACCACCACCAACCACCACTACCCACCACCCACCACCACCACCGCCACCCACCACCGCCACCCACCACAACCGCCACCACCACCGCCACCCACCACCACCCACCACCACCACCGCCACCCACCACCACCACCACCACCGCCACCACCACTGCGGTGGTGGTGGTGGGTGGCGGTGGTGGGTGGCGGTGGTGGTGGTGGGTGGTGGTGGGTGGCGGTGGTGGTGGTGGGTGGCAGTGGTGGTGGCGGTGGTGGTGGTGGGTGGTGGTGGGTGGCGGTGGTGGTGGTGGTGTGTAGTGGTGGGTGGCGGTGGTGGTGGCGAGTGGCGGTGGTGGTGGTGGGTGGTGGGTAGTGGTGGGTGGCGGTGGTGGTGGCGAGTGGCGGTGGTGGTGGTGGGTGGTGGGTAGTGGTGGGTGGCGGTGGTGGTGGTGGGTGGCGGTGGTGGTGGTGGTGGGTGGCGGTGGTGGTGGCGGTGGTGGTGGTGGGTAGTGGTGGGTGGCGGCGGTGGTGGTGTGTAGTGGTGGGTGGCGGTGGTGGTGGTGGGTGGTGGTGGGTAGCGGTGGTGGTGGTGGGTGGTGGTGGGTGGCGGTGGTGGTGGTGGGTGGTGGTGGTGGTGGGTGGTGGGTAGTGGTGGGTGGCGGTGGTGGTGGTGTGTAGTGGTGGGTGGCGACGGTGGTGGTGGTGGGTGGTGGTGGGTGGCGGTGGTGGTGGGTGGCGGTGGTGGTGGTGGTGTGTAGTGGTGGGTGGCGGTGGTGGTGGTGAGTGGCGGTGGTGGGTGGTGGGTGGCGGTGGTGGTGGTGGGTGGCGGGGATGGTGGTGGGTGTTGGTGGGTGGCGGTGGTGGGTGGCGGAGGTGGTGGTGGGTGTTGGTGGGTGGTGGTGGTGGGTGGTGGTGGGTGGCGGTGGGTGGCGGTGGTGGTGGTGGGTGTTGGTGGTGGGTGTTGGTGGGTGGTGGTAGCGGTGGTGGGTGGTGGCGATGGTAACGATGCAAATATTTTAACTCAATGAGGACTAACGATGCATATATTTTAACTCTATAGTCAATGAGGACTAACGATGCAAATATTTTAACTTTATAGTCAATGAGGACTAACGATGCAAAAATTTTAACTCAATAAGGACTAACGATGCAAATATTTTAACTCTATAGTCAATGAGGACTAACGATGCAATATTTTAACTCAATAAGGACTAACGATGCAAATATTTTAACTCTTGTTAGGAGATAACGGAAAATAATTTGCATCGTTAGTCCTCATTAACTGATATTTCTAACGGAAGAATGGTTTTGTTCCAAAGTTACTAATGGAAGGATGATATTTGAGACGAAAAAAGAAAAAGGATGTAAACGTATCATTTGACCTTCCTCAGGGATGTATTTTGGACTTTTCTCTTATTATAAATACTAAAAAGACTTAGATAATTAAGAAGATTTTTATAAATCTAATTAACCATCACAGGAATCCTAAAAAATTATAAAAACTTTATTTTATATATTTTTAAACTAGTTTAATAATTATTATTCCAATTATTATTTAATTACCAATTAAACTATTTAAATTATAAAAACTATTAAATGAAAAGTAAAAATTCTAGAAAAATTACTAAAATTATATTATGACTTATAAAAGCTAGGAAAAATATAAAATCTAGGTGTTGCTTTATAAAAATTAATTATGCTATTTATAACTTAATTATTGATTAATTATTAATAAAACTAATTTAAATTATAATAAATACTAGATGAAATTATAAAAATCTAATAAAATTACTAAAAATACTTTAATATAAGAGGAAATTAATAAAAATATAAAAACACAACTTACTTAATAAAAATCTAAAAATGAAAATTAAAATTAAATTGTATTAAATAGAAACTATCACTTATTTTTATATTTGTTTTTCTTAATTTTTCTTTTACAAAACTAAATTATACCTAAAAATAAACAACTTTTGTAAAAACAACTAATTTATAAGCTAATAATAAGCACTGTGGAAGCTTATTACTTCCACAGTTGACTTTGTTTGACTGAATGAGCAAACAAGCTCAAATGAGCTTATGTGGGACCCACTACGGATGAAACTAGTTTAAATAAGTTGTGTGAACTAGTGTAAGCAAGATTCAACTGAATAAGCTCACAAGATAAGCAGTTGAGCTCAAATACGCACTTCCAAATTCCAAATGTCACTCAGAATTGGGACAGACTTTGAGGCTTATTCTAGGTGGGGTCCAGTGGTTACTAGGTCAAACAAGTGGTCAATTCTAAGAGCCTGGTAGGAGGGGGGTTGGGAAAAACCAATTAGGAAGTGTGGGACCCACTGAGGTGGCCACAAATCACCACCAAAGTGGTGGTGATGGGTGGTGTCTGCTGGTGCAGGGGAAGAGGTCTTCCCTGCAGGTAACTTTGAGAGTGAGTGGGGCCCAGTAGAAAATTAGCAAAAATGAAATGATGGTAGGAACTTAAAGACAAGGTGGTGGACTATTATTTCTACAAAGCACAGGGTCTGAATCCTTCTACTAAATTCACAACAATTCCTTGAGTTTTTGGATTTTTCTGCAAAGGTTGGTTTTGACTTTTGAATGAACTTAGCTAGTTTGACTTTGTTGAGATTCTAAACTATCTTACCGACTGATTAAGTTATAATAAGCTACAAGAGACCTAAATTAAGCTAAAGCTTTAAGATATAAGCTAATGGGTGGGTTTATGGGACTAAAATCCTTGACAGTTAACTGTCAAGGGGTTTGGAGTTGGATTTTGACTTTTAAAGCTATGAACTACTGGTTTTATGTTTTAACTATATTAGTTTAATACTAAGGATGATGTCTGAATAGATTTTAACCTATGAAAATCACAAGGACACAGTGAAACATGTAAATCCAAACACCCCTATATTAGACAGTTACACTACAACTTTCAATAATTAAACTACAACTATGATTTTAAAACTTAAAACAGATTAAGTAAAGTTAATTAAAGCTATTTGAACCAATTTTACACTACAAACACATTAAAAACTAATAAAGCTAAAAATATGAAGATTTGCTTACAAATGAAGACAAGCTGAGAAATGAGTGAACCAGTATACCAAATCAATACCTAGTGTCCCCCATAGGACTCTAAACCATGAACAATCCAAATCACACCCAGCTCAGTATCCTTCTTGATCTTTCCTTGATTTTCTATTTTTCAACTATTTTTTCTATTTTTTTGAGTTTAACTACTAAACTGAATTATAAGATATATAAAAGCTTTAATAAGCTTTGTCAAGGCTTATGTGAGCTTATTAATTCAATACAGCAACAATAAACAACATTCAAACTTTTTGAGATTTTTGAAATTCAATGAAAATGCATAAACTGAAATATCCAACTGAAACTTGAAATTGATTTGAAAATAAAGATTGAAATACATGAAAGGAACTGAATACAAGTGTTTGAAACTGAAAGTAACAACTAGAAATTATTCTACACTACCTACTATTACAATTAACTAAAACTAAACTAATAATTCATCTCTTCTGCATCTTTTCCCTTTTGTAGTGATTTTCTGAGTTTGTGGGACCCACAATGTCATTTCCCACCATATTTGAGCCGTTGATAAGGTCTGAACAATCCAAGCCGTTTAAATTACTTTTTTCGCGCCAAAAAGTCTTGTGTCAGTTGGGGCACTGTAGATTGCGTGGTGAAGTTTTTCAAGGGTTTGGAATGTTGAGGAGGTGGAGGAGAGTGGGTAGGGTGAGTAGGAGGTGAGGTGGAAGTGAATACTGTGGGTGTGGAGTGGTATTGGTGGTGCAGTGTATGAGAGGGAAGGGAAGAGGGAAAGGGATGGTTTTGTGAGGTTTGACCGGGTGTTGACCTGGTATTATTTATTTAAGGGATTGGGCTGGGTAACTTTGGGCTTGGGGTTTTAATAAAAGGGTGGGCTTGGTATTGTTTGGGTTTAGTTTGGATTTGGTTTGGTTTTTTGTTTAATAATAACATAGGGTCCGTTTGGTTTATGTAACATAGGGACCAATTTTGTAATTTTAGCAAAGTTGAGGGTCTGATTATGTCACTTTCCCAAAGTAGTTCAAAGGACCTAATTTGCCATAAATGAATAGTACAAGGGTATGTTTGATAATTTTCACTTTTAAAATACCCGGGGACTATTTTTGCCAATTCACCAAACTTCAGGGACTAATTAGGTAATTTCCCCAAACTTCACACCAAGGACCATTCCTGCAAAAGATTATTAGCACAAGGACCAATATTGATTTTCTCAAAGTTTTAAACATCCCAGGGACCATTTATGTTAATTTGCAAAGTACAGGGACTAAACTTGTAATTTTGTGAAACTTAGCACCAAAGGACTAAATATGCAACTTTATGATTAAAAAGGACCTTTGATGACTTTTTCATGTTTTTAGAATAACCAGGGACTAGTTTTGACAATTTTTGAAACTTGAGGGACTGAAACTGCCAATTATGCAAACTTTGTACGTTTTTCATCTGTTTTGGCATATTTTGCATTTGAAACATATAAAACACACTTCTAAGATATTTTCAGTATTATGATGCATATTTGAGTGTTTTTGGATGTTTTGGCAGTTCAGATTGGTATAAAATGATGAGTATTTAGACACTCATCAATCCCCCACACTAAACTATTGCTAGTCCCGAGCAATCTTTTGAGAAAAACTTAATGGATTTGAAAAACTCTTTACCAAAATCCATCAATTCTGGAGTAGCCAGGTGTAAGAACTGTGGTACACCTGATAACCGTGTGATTTTGAGCAAACCACCAGCTGTCAACGGATTTGATTAGTCTTTACCAAAAGCCGTTTGCTTCTGGACTAGCCAACTCTTGATGGAATAGTCAACATCTTGGTGAGCTGATTACCAATTATGGTTTTTCCACTGCCTTTACCACAAGCCATAATCTTGCGGGCTAGCCAACTCATTCGCTTTTTAGGATATGGCGAGTTGAGGTACCATACAATTTTGGGCAAATTGCAAGCCATCAACGGGTTTGAGTTATCTTTACCAAGAACCGTTTGCTCCTGGATTAGCCAGTCCTTATGTGGGTTAGACATGGCGGACTGATAACCATTTATTGCGTTCTAAGTGAGTAAAAATTTTAAAATTTGAGCTAAAATGGGGGTTCTTGATGGAACATGTGTTTAAATTCGTTAGAATAACGAATCTCCCCCCACACTTAGAACTGAATATTGTCCTCAATATTCATAGTACCGGGTGTTAAACCAACACTTAGAACGTAAGAAAGAAAATATTCCATAGCCTTTATTTAAGTTTATGTACACACATTTTTTTTTTTAATTTTTTATTTTTATTATTTTTTTTAAGGATATATACATATATACAACATGTGGGTTAGTATCTCCCCCACACTTAGGGTGAAAACCCTAAGTACATGCTACTGTTTTTGATTACCGAGTCGCTAGCTTGACTCGACCCCGAATTCATTTGTCCATGGGGAAGCATGATGTGGAAGAGACAATCTGCATCGAACTTTCATTCAAGATATTTGGATAAACATTTGAAGCACGTGAAAGTTCCACACCGATGAGATAAGTACCCGGCTCAAAATTTATAAATGAGAATGCCGGGGTCAAAGATAATGTCCTCACTCCCGAAAGAGTGAAGAACAGGAGAAGCCACGGGATATATGAAGAAAAGAAAGAAAGTCATGATGAAAATTGATGAGGCAAAAAATGATCCGTTTTTAGGGGGTCATTTAAGCCCGAATTCGAATTTATTTGATCAAATATTGCCCTAAATCGTTCCTTTTGTGATTTTAGGTACTTTGGGAGAGAAATCTGGAAAAGGAAGCAATTCGGACGTTTTTGGAGCATAAAAGTGAAGAAAACGCCAAAGACTTAATTTTCCATGCTGAGAACAGTACCTGACGGCGTCAAGAGCATTTTGGTGACGGCGTCAAGAGTAAAAGTGGTGACGGCCCAGAGAGAATGTGAAGGCGTCACCCAAGGCCGTCACATGTTAACTTGTCAAAACTTGCGCGCGGAGTAGCTGATATTGTTTTGGTCATAACTTTTGCATACGAACTCGGATTTAGGTGATTCAAAAGCCCACACGAAGAGGACGAAGAGATCTACAATTTGGTGAAAAAATGGTCTTGACGGCGTCATGAGTAACGGGCTGACGCCGTCAAGAAGGGCCGACAGAAAACATGCCTATAAATATAACATCATAACTTCACTTTTTGTAAGCCCTAAACCCTAAGGTCGATTCCTGGGTTTAGGTGGGTGTTTTTCCAGCAACTTAGAGGGTTTCAATCACTCCATAAACATCATGTATTGTTTTGATGATTCTATCTTAATTATGTTTTCCATTATCATTGTTGTTTGTTCTTCTTTGATGATGATTTGCTAATTCACCTTGTGTCTACTTATGATTATGTGAAACTTGTATATAATTGATTAGATCTCATTGATTTCTTGTTGATGTTGTGCCTATCTCCATCAATTAAGGCGTGACAACTTCAATAGATCTAGTTGGTTTAGTTTATAATTCTTGTTTCCTATTGATTCTTGTTTTGATTGAATGATTTCGATGTTAGGCTTAAGAAAACTGGCAGATCTCCAATTGGTAACATGCTTGAACGTCTTAAGAAACATGAACCGATGTGCACTAGGTCTTTATTGGTTGTATTTATTGCATGAGCCACTGTTTATAATCCCTATGGTTGTGCTGGGCATGGCATAGGAGGAGATAAGAGCTCATAGGATTGGGGAGTTAAGTGCGCCACCCCATGAATGGTATTAAGGAATACAACCCGTCAATTAAAACAAGGTTACAATTCAATAGGTAGGATTGGATAGCTAGCAAGGAGTAACATATCATGGGTAGACATGCTTCACTTATCTTGTAGAACCTTAGTTTATTTTCTTGTTTATTAGATTAATTAGTAGCTTTTGGGTTAGTTGATTAGCAACTAATTCCGCCCACTCTCCCAATACCCGAGATTTTTACTTGCTTTTCATAAAATATAAAAACATAAAAAGAATCATCCTTCACCTTTAGACCTAGTTAGATTAATTTCAATCCTAACGATACTATTCCTAGCTGAACGATCAATCCCCCGGTACTTGTCACTATACTATACTACAACGATCAGGTACACTGCCTGGTGGGGGTTGTAAGCTTCTCGAGATCCCTCGAGAGGTAAAGTCTGTTGCGATTCCCACGCATCAAAAATCTTGACTAACTCCTCATCTTCAATAGGAGAATTCATTGTTTCATGAATCTCCTCTTTTAAGATCGTTTGATCAAGACATATTATGGGTATGTCTAGATCAAAATAAAAGTTATCATACTCCGGTGGAGATATGATATGAGTGAGTTCACCGGAGAACTCCTCAAAGGTGAATGATTCGTATTCGGGATTGATTTGAGTGAATTCACTAGGGAATTCCTCAATAGTAAATGATTCATAAATGGGAAGAGAATTATAAGAATGAGAAGTGGTGATACCACTTATCTTCTCTTCCGTATGATCAAAATGGAACGTTTGCAATTCCGGAATAGAATTATTGATCAAAAGCTCACTATCCTTGACGGGGATAGGAGATGAAATAGGCTCTTCATTAAAAGCCTCGATTCTAGAAATGAGAAGATTAGCATTTAATAATGTAAGACGAAGAGATTCGTCTTGGTATATTTCTTCATCATTCTCTTCTTCTGAGTTGACAAGCTCAGAAGGTAATTCCCCCACATAACTTATGTCTCCACAAGATAAAGAATAGTTCTCATCAGAATCAGATAACATCTCAATATGATCATTTGGAAAGACAAGAGGGGGAGGGATATTACACATATGATCAAGAATTCCCTGTGACTCACTTGGGATTGGGACAAGGTTCTCAACACTAGACTTTATGAATTCGTCAGATTCCTTTGCAGGAATTGTGTCAAGATGCTCGTCCCCCATGCTCAGAGAGTGAGTGGGAACCTCGGGTGTGATAACAGCAGACTTAGGGAGTTGAGAAGGACTAGCAGTAATGGATTCTACAAGTTCCATTATTTCTACTGCTAGTGATTCAGTTAAATTCTTTTCTCCCTGTATTTCTACTGAAGTAGCTTCAACTGAAGTTGAATCAAAAGGTTTCTCAGATATCTTTGGGATTGGAACAAAGACATTTATTTCCTCAAGAGGAGTTACTTTGAATTGCTTGTCCCCCATTATTAAGATATCTGAAGGGTCATTTGAGTTTTTGTCTTCAATTGGTTCATCCTCATCACTCTCATCCTCAAGATGTAATGAGTTAACAAGAGGTTTTTGTTTCCTAAGAATCTGATCCTTAAGACTGTTTATTCCATCTTGAATGGTTTGGTTGAATTGAGTCTGATTAGTCATCATTTTAGTCAATTCAGCTTTAGCTAACTCTTCCTGAGGAAGTGGTTGAGGGTTTGTGTACTGTGAAGGCTGGTTAAAACCAAATTCATGATTGTTACAAGGAACCTGTTCATAGACAAACTGATTCCTAGTTTGACAATCAGAGCTGTAGTGAGGGCCTCCACAATACTCACAACAATAAAACTGTTGAGTCTGGTTTGGTGTATTTTGATACGAAGCATCATTGAGATTAGGATAATATGATTCTTGCTCGTATGAATGTGATGGGTAGTTGGAAAAATTTGAGGAGTCGTTGAATAAGTTTTGATTAGGATCATAAGCAAATGAATTACTCGATCCACAAAACAAACAACTCCCGTCTCGAATATCATTACCACATTGTTCACATGTACACCAACGACATGGAAAACCGAAAAGCAGCTCACCACAACCGACACAAGGAACAAAATCTGGAGGTGGGACAAGTGGTGTGCTCTGAGAGCTAGGAATTTCCACCACTTCCGTTATGGTCTCTGGTTTTTGTTTTTGATAAATGTGAAGATTAGGCAAATCGTTCTTTTCAGTCACTGCTCTAAGCTCTGTACGTTTGCTTGACAAACTTTTAACCGTAGACCGTGAAAGGTTAGGATCAATTGTGAGCTTAGATTCTTGGACAACCGTAGGTTGGACGTATTTAGCACTTCCATAGTCAGAGGAAAGTACAGGGTCCTTTGTCACCCCGGTTTCTCGTTCCATTTCCCTCACTGGAAAGGGAATATGAATCGATGGTCCATCATAATCAACACGACATCTCGATATCTTTGACAAGGCAATAAGTTTTTCGATGTTGCTCTCATAAGCCTTTTGTTCAAAGAAATGAAAAAGTCATCAAAGGTCCTTTTTAATCATAAAGTTGCATATTTAGTCCTTTGGTGCAAAGTTTCACAAAATTACAAGTTTAGTCCCTGTACTTTGCAAATTAACATAAATGGTCCCTGGGATGTTTAAAACTTTGAGAAAATCAATATTGGTCCTTGTACTAATAATCTTTTGCAGGAATGGTCCTTGGTGTGAAGTTTGGGGAAATTACATAATTAGTCCCTGAAGTTTGGTGAATTGGCAAAAATAGTCCCCGGGTATTTTAAAAGTGAAAATTATCAAACATACCCTTGTACTATTCATTTATGGCAAATTAGGTCCTTTGAACTACTTTGGGAAAGTGACATAATCAGACCCTCAACTTTGATAAAATTACAAAATTGGTCCCTATGTTACATAAACCAAACGGACCCTATGTTATTATTAAACAAAAAACCAAACCAAATCCAAACTAAACCCAAACAATACCAAGCCCACCCTTTTATTAAAACCCCAAGCCCAAAGTTACCTAGCCCAATCCCTTAAATAAATAATACCGGGTCAACACCCGGTCAAACAACTTATTTGAACTAGTTTCATCCATAGTAATCATTAAAATAGTAATCATTAAAATAGTAGTCATTAAAATAGTTTATTTGTTCAAAGAAGAGGTCTTCCCTGCAGGTAACTTTGAGAGTGAGTGGGGCCCAGTAAAAAATTAGCAAAAATGAAATGATGGTAGGAACTTAAAGACAAGGTGGTGGACTATTATTTCTACAAAGCACAGGGTCTGAATCCTTCTACTAAATTCACAACAATTCCTTGAGTTTTTGGATTTTTCTGCAAAGGTTGGTTTTGACTTTTGAATGAACTTAGCTAGTTTGACTTTGTTGAGATTCTAAACTATCTTACTGACTGATTAAGTTATAATAAGCTACAAGAGACCTAAATTAAGCTAAAGCTTTAAGATATAAGCTAATGGGTGGGTTTATGGGACTAAAATCCTTGACAGTTAACTGTCAAGGGGTTTGGAGTTGGATTTTGACTTTTAAAGCTATGAACTACTGGTTTTATGTTTTAACTATATTAGTTTAATACTAAGGATGATGTCTGAATAGATTTTAACCTATGAAAATCACAAGGACACAGTGAAACATGTAAATCCAAACACCCCTATATTAGACAGTTACACTACAACTTTCAATAATTAAACTACAACTATGATTTTAAAACTTAAAACAGATTAAGTAAAGTTAATTAAAGCTATTTGAACCAATTTTACACTACAAACACATTAAAAACTAATAAAGCTAAAAATATGAAGATTTGCTTACAAATGAAGACAAGCTGAGAAATGAGTGAACCAGTATACCAAATCAATACCTAGTGTCCCCCATAGGACTCTAAACCATGAACAATCCAAATCACACCCAGCTCAGTATCCTTCTTGATCTTTCCTTGATTTTCTATTTTTCAACTATTTTTTCTATTTTTTTGAGTTTAACTACTAAACTGAATTATAAGATATATAGAAGCTTTAATAAGCTTTGTCAAGGCTTATGTGAGCTTATTAATTCAATACAGCAACAATAAACAACATTCAAACTTTTTGAGATTTTTGAAATTCAATGAAAATGCATAAACTGAAATATCCAACTGAAACTTGAAATTGATTTGAAAATAAAGATTGAAATACATGAAAGGAACTGAATACAAGTGTTTGAAACTGAAAGTAATAACTAGAAATTATTCTACACTACCTACGATTACAATTAACTAAAACTAAACTAATAATTCATCTCTTCTGCATCTTTTCCCTTTTGTAGAGATTTTCTGAGCTTGTGGGACCCACAATGTCATTTCCCACCATATCTGAGCCGTTGATAAGGTCTGAACAATCCAAGCCGTTTAAATTACTTTTTTCGCGCCAAAAAGTCTTGTGTCAGTTGGGGCACTGTAGATTGCGTGGTGAAGTTTTTCAAGGGTTTGGAATGTTGTGGAGGTGGAGGAGAGTGGGTAGGGTGAGTAGGAGGTGAGGTGGAAGTGAATACTGTGGGTGTGGAGTGGTATTGGTGTTGCAGTGTATGAGAGGGAAGGGAAGAGGGAAAGGGGTGGTTTTGTAGAGTTTGACCGGGTGTTGACCCGGTATTATTTATTTAAGGGATTGGGCTGGGTAACTTTGGGCTTGGGGTTTTAATAAAAGGGTGGGCTTGGTATTATTTGGGTTTAGTTTGGATTTGGTTTGGTTTTTTGTTTAATAATAACATAGGGTCCGTTTGGTTTATGTAACATAGGGACCAATTTTGTAATTTTAGCAAAGTTGAGGGTCTGATTATGTCACTTTCCCAAAGTAGTTCAAAGGACCTAATTTTCCATAAATGAATAGTACAAGGGTATGTTTGATAATTTTCACTTTTAAAATACCCGGGGACTATTTTTGCCAATTCACCAAACTTCAGGGACTAATTATGTAATTTCCCCAAACTTCACACCAAGGACCATTCCTGCAAAAGATTATTAGTACAAGGACCAATATTGATTTTCTCAAAGTTTTAAACATCCTAGGGACCATTTATGTTAATTTGCAAAGTACAGGGACTAAACTTGTAATTTTGTGTAACTTTGCACCAAAGGACTAAATATGCAACTTTATGATTAAAAAGGACCTTTGATGACTTTTTCATGTTTTTAGAATAACCAGGGACTAGTTTTGACAATTTTTGAAACTTGAGGGACTGAAACTGCCAATTATGCAAACTTTGTACGTTTTTCATCTGTTTTTGCATATTTTGCATTTGAAACATATAAAACACACTTCTAAGATATTTTCAGTATTATGATGCATATTTGAGTGTTTTTGGATGTTTTGGCTGTTCAGATTGGTATAAAATGATAAGTATTTAGACACTCATCAATCCCCCACACTAAACTATTGCTAGTCCCTAGCAATCTTTTGAGAAAAACTTAATGGATTTGAAAAACTCTTTACCAAAAGCCATCACTTCTGGAGTAGCCAGGTGTAAGAACTGTGGTACACCTGATAACCGTGTGATTTTGAGCAAACCACCAGCTGTCAAAGGATTTGATTAGTCTTTACCAAAAGCCATTTGCTTCTAGACTAGCCAACTCTTGATGGAATAGTCAACATCTTGGTGAGCTGATTACCAATTATGGTTTTTCCACTGCCTTTACCACAAGCCATAATCTTGCGGGCTAGCCAACTCATTCGCTTTTTAGGATATGGTGAGTTGAGGTACCATACAATTTTGGGCAAATTGCAAGCCATCAACGGGTTTGAGTTATCTTTACCAAGAACCGTTTGCTCCTGGATTAGCCAATCCTTATGCGGGTTAGACATGGCGGACTGATAACCATTTATTGCGTTCTAAGTGAGAAAAATTTTTAAAATTTGAGCTAAAATGGGGGTTCTTGATGGAACATGTGTTTAAATTCGTTAGAATAACGAATCTCCCCCCACACTTAGAACTGAATATTGTCCTCAATATTCAAAGTACCGTGTGTTAAACCAACACTTAGAACGTAAGAAAGAAAATATTCCATAGCCTTTATTTAAGTTTATGTACACACATTTTTTTTATTATTTATTTTTTATTTTTTTTTATTTTTTTTAAGGATATATACATATATACAACATGTGGGTTAGTATCTCCCCCACACTTAGGGTGAAAACCCTAAGTACATGCTACTGTTTTTGATTACCGAGTCGCTAGCTTGACTCGACCCCGAATTCATTTGTCCATGGGGAAGCATGATGTGGAAGAGACAATCTGCATCGGACTTTCATTCAAGATATTTGGATAAACATTTGAAGCACGTGAAAGTTCCACACCGATGAGATAAGTACCCGACTCAAAATTTATAAATGAGAATGCCGGGGTCAAAGATAATGTCCTCACTCCCGAAAGAGTGAAGAACAGGAGAAGCCACGGGATATATGAAGAAAAGAAAGAAAGTCATGGTGAAAATCTTGACTAACTCCTCATCTTCAATAGGAGAATTCATTGTTTCATGAATCTCCTCTTTTAAGATCGTTTGATCAAGACATATTATGGGTATGTCTAGATCAAAATAAAAGTTATCATACTCCGGTGGAGATATGATATGAGTGAGTTCACCGGAGAACTCCTCAAAGGTGAATGATTCGTATTCGGGATTGATTTGAGTGAATTCACTGGGGAATTCCTCAATAGTAAATGATTCATAAATGGGAAGAGAATTATAAGAATGAGAAGTGGTGATACCACTTATCTTCTCTTCCGTATGATCAAAATGGAACGTTTGCAATTTCGGATAGAATCATTGATCAAAAGCTCACTATCCTTGACGGGGATAGGAGATGAAATAGGCTCTTCATTAAAAGCCTCGATTCTAGAAATGAGAAGATTAGCATTTAATAATGTAAGACGAAGAGATTCGTCTTGGTATATTTCTTCATCATTCTCTTCTTCTGAGTTGACAAGCTCAGAAGGTAATTCCCCCACATAACTTATGTCTCCACAAGATAAAGAATAGTTCTCATCAGAATTAGATAACATCTTAATATGATCATTTGGAAAGACAAGAGGGGGAGGGATATCACACATATGATCAAGAATTCCCTGTGACTCACTTGGGATTGGGACAAGGTTCTCAACACTAGACTTTATGAATTCGTCAGATTCCTTTGCAGGAATTGTGTCAAGATGCTCGTCCCCCATGCTCAGAGAGTGAGTGGGAACCTCGGGTGTGATAACAGCAGACTTAGGGAGTTGAGAAGGACTAGCAGTAATGGATTCTACAAGTTCCATTATTTCTACTGCTAGTGATTCAGTTAAATTCTTTTCTCCCTGTATTTCTACTGAAGTAGCTTCAACTAAAGTTGAATCAAAAGGTTTCTCAGATATCTTTGGGATTGGAACAAGGACATTTATTTCCTTAAGAGGAGTTACTTTGAATTGCTTGTCCCCCATTGTTAAGATATCTGAAGGGTCATTTGAGTTTTTGTCTTCAATTGGTTCGTCCTCATCACTTTCATCCTCAAGATGTAAGGAGTTAACAAGAGGTTTTTGTTTCCTAAGAATCTGATCCTTAAGACTGTTTATTCCATCTTGAATGGTTTGGTTGAATTGAGTCTGATTAGTCATCATTTTAGTCAATTCATCTTTAGCTAACTCTTCCTGAGGAAGTGGTTGAGGGTTTGTGTACTGTGAAGGCTGGTTAAAACCAAATTCATGATTGTTACAAGGAACCTGTTCATAGACAAACTGATTCCTAGTTTGACAATCAGAGCTGTAGTGAGCGCCTCCACAATACTCACAACAGTAAAACTGTTGAGTCTGGTTTGGTGTATTTTGATACGAAGCATCATTGAGATTAGGATAATATGATTCTTGCTCGTATGAATGTGATGGGTAGTTGGAAAAATTTGAGGAGTCGTTGAATAAGTTTTGATTAGGATCATAAGCAAATGAATTACTCGATCCACAAAACAAACAACTCCCGTCTCGAATATCATTACCACATTGTTCACATGTACACCAACGACATGGAAAACCGAAAAGCGGCTCACCACAACCGACACAAGGAACAAAATCTGGAGGTGGGACAAGTGGTGTGCTCTGAGAGCTAGGAATTTCCACCACTTCCGTTATGGTCTCTGGTTTTTGTTTTTGATAAATGTGAAGATTAGGCAAATCGTTCTTTTCAGTCACTGCTCTAAGCTCTGTACGTTTGCTTGACAAACTTTTAACCGTAAACCGGTGAAAGGTTAGGATCAATTGTGAGCTTAGATTCTTGGACGACCGTAGGTTGGACGTATTTAGCACTTCCATAGTCAGAGGAAAGTACAGGGTCCTTTGTCACCCCGGTTTCTCGTTCCATTTCCCTCACTGGAGAGGGAATATGAATCGATGGTCCATCATAATCAACACGACATCTCGATATCTTTGACAAGGCAATAAGTTTTTCGATGTTGCTCTCATAAGCCTTTTGTTCAAAGAAATCGTCATCGAGAGATGCCATTAGAATCAATTATGGGACAAGTGGAAGAAGTTAGAATTAAAAGGATAGAGGGTAAAGGGATGAATATTTTTGGTATTTTGAAAATTTTTTGTAGTAATAATAATAAGGAAAATATTTTTGGGTTTTTGTGTTCGTTGAAAACTAATTTTAAAAAGTTTTCGGGAACAGTTTTGGTTTTATATGATAATAATATGGACAAGGATGGGTAAATATACAATGAGCGTGTATTCAGGTTCACTAATACGCAAAATCGTTTTAGAATAAGCGCACAATCTCCCCGGCAGCGGCGCCAAATTTTGATTGGTCTGAAACAGTCAGATAATATCAACCAAGTAATGGTCAACAAGTCAAATAGCTTAGGCCAATGCTTCCGTGGAATACAGTGTTTCCCCGGGTCGTAATGTCCCGACGAGGTGTGCGATGGTTTATTAAAAACGAATCTGTGATCGAGTGAATATGAACAGGAAAGGTATAAGTGTGTGTGTGAGTAATTATACTAGGGTTTTATAAAATAAAATAACTTAAATAAACTATTTTAATGATTACGTAAAAGCTAGGTATTTAAAAACGTTTAATAATTAAAAACGCGTACGTTTAATTTAATTCTACGTAAACGTACGAAACAAAAACGGTTTTAACTAAAGTATTAATTTATATGCCTTAGGGGCTTAAATGCAAATTAAATAAACTTAAAATATTTATTTTATAATTACTTAATTATTTAATTAATTATTATTATTTAATAACTATTTATAATTATCTAATAATACACTAATAATTAAGTAAATGTAAAATAAGTCTGAGAAATATAAAATTAAACTTTGTAAAAGTCTAAAATATTATAAAACTTATTTTAAAAATAAAATTATATTTTTAATACTATTTATCTAATTATTATTTAATTATTAACTATTTAATTATTATATAACTATTTATATGTTTTAAATTATTATAAATACTAAAAAGACTTAGATAATTAAGAAGATTTTTATAAATCTAATTAACCATCACAGGAATCCTAAAAAATTATAAAAACTTTACTTTATATATTTTTAAACTAGTTTAATAATTATTATTCCAATTATTATTTAATTACCAATTAAACTATTTAAATTATAAAAACTATTAAATTAACAGTAAAAATTCTAGAAAAATTACTAAAATTATATTATGACTTATAAAAGCTAGGAAAAATATAAAATCTAGGTGTTGCTTTATAAAAATTAATTATGCTATTTATAACTTAATTATTGATTAATTATTAATAAAACTAATTTAAATTATAATAAATACTAGATGAAATTATAAAAATCTAATAAAATTACTAAAAATACTTTAATATAATAGGAAATTAATAAAAATATAAAAACACAACTTACTTAATAAAAATCTAAAAATGAAAATTAAATTGTATTAAATAGAAACCATCACTTATTTTTATATTTGTTTTTCTTAATTTTTCTTTTACAAAACTAAATTATACCTAAAAATAAACAACTTTTGTAAAAACAACTAATTTATAAGCTAATAATAAGCACTGTGAAAGCTTATTACTTCCACAGTTGACTTTGTTTGACTGAATGAGCAAATAAGCTCAAATGAGCTTATGTGGGACCCACTATGGATGAAACTAGTTCAAATAAGTTGTGTGAACTAGTGTAAGCAAGATTCAACTGAATAAGCTCACAAGATAAGCAGTTGAGCTCAAATAAGCACTTCCAAATTCCAAATGTCACTCAGAATTGGGACAGACTTTGAGGCTTATTCCAGGTGGGGTCCAGTGGTTACTAGGTCAAACAAGTGGTCAATTCTAAGAGCCTGGTAGGAGGGGGGTTGGGAAAAACCAATTAGGAAGTGTGGGACCTACTGAGGTGGCCACAAATCACCACCAAAGTGGTGGTGATGGGTGGTGTCTGCTGGTGCAGGGGAAGAGGTCTTCCCTGCAGGTAACTTTGAGAGTGAGTGGGGCCCAATAGAAAATTAGCAAAAATGAAATGATGGTAGGAACTTTAAGACAAGGTGGTGGACTATTATTTCTACAAAGCACAGGGTCTGAATCCTTCTACTAAATTCACAACAATTCCTTGAGTTTTTGGATTTTTCTGCAAAGGTTGGTTTTGACTTTTGAATGAACTTAGCTAGTTTGACTTTGTTGAGATTCTAAACTATCTTACTGACTGATTAAGTTATAATAAGCTACAAGAGACCTAAATTAAGCTAAAGCTTTAAGATATAAGCTAATGGGTGGGTTTATGGGACTAAAATCCTTGACAGTTAACTGTCAAGGGGTTTGGAGTTGGATTTTAACTTTTAAAGCTATGACCTACTGGTTTTATGTTTTAACTATATTAGTTTAATACTAAGGATGATGTCTGAATAGATTTTAACCTATGAAAATCACAAGGACACAGTGAAACATGTAAATCCAAACACCCCTATATTAGACAGTTACACTACAACTTTCAATAATTAAACTACAACTATGATTTTAAAACTTAAAACAGATTAAGTAAAGTTAATTAAAGCTATTTGAACCAATTTTACACTACAAACACATTAAAAACTAATAAAGCTAAAAATATGAAGATTTGCTTACAAATGAAGACAAGCTGAGAAATGAGTGAACCAGTATACCAAATCAATACCTAGTGTCCCCCATAGGACTCTAAACCATGAACAATCCAAATCACACCCAGCTCAGTATCCTTCTTGATCTTTCCTTGATTTTCTATTTTTCAACTATTTTTTCTATTTTTTTGAGTTTAACTACTAAACTGAATTATAAGATATATAGAAGCTTTAATAAGCTTTGTCAAGGCTTATGTGAGCTTATTAATTCAATACAGCAACAATAAACAACATTCAAACTTTTTGAGATTTTTGAAATTCAATGAAAATGCATAAACTGAAATATCCAACTGAAACTTGAAATTGATTTGAAAATAAAGATTGAAATACATGAAAGGAACTGAATACAAGTGTTTGAAACTGAAAGTAATAACTAGAAATTATTCTACACTACCTACGATTACAATTAACTAAAACTAAACTAATAATTCATCTCTTCTGCATCTTTTCCCTTTTGTAGAGATTTTCTGAGCTTGTGGGACCCACAATGTCATTTCCCACCATATCTGAGCCGTTGATAAGGTCTGAACAATCCAAGCCGTTTAAATTACTTTTTTCGCGCCAAAAAGTCTTGTGTCAGTTGGGGCACTGTAGATTGCGTGGTGAAGTTTTTCAAGGGTTTGGAATGTTGTGGAGGTGGAGGAGAGTGGGTAGGGTGAGTAGGAGGTGAGGTGGAAGTGAATACTGTGGGTGTGGAGTGGTATTGGTGTTGCAGTGTATGAGAGGGAAGGGAAGAGGGAAAGGGGTGGTTTTGTGGGGTTTGACCGGGTGTTGACCCGGTATTATTTATTTAAGGGATTGGGCTGGGTAACTTTGGGCTTGGGGTTTTAATAAAAGGGTGGGCTTGGTATTTTTTGGGTTTAGTTTGGATTTGGTTTGGTTTTTTGTTTAATAATAACATAGGGTCCGTTTGGTTTATGTAACATAGGGACCAATTTTGTAATTTTAGCAAAGTTGAGGGTCTGATTATGTCACTTTCCCAAAGTAGTTCAAAGGACCTAATTTGCCATAAATGAATAGTACAAGGGTATGTTTGATAATTTTCACTTTTAAAATACCCGGGGACTATTTTTGCCAATTCACCAAACTTCAGGGACTAATTATGTAATTTCCCTAAACTTCACACCAAGGACCATTCCTGCAAAAGATTATTAGTACAAGGACCAATATTGATTTTCTCAAATTTTTAAACATCCCAGGGACCATTTATGTTAATTTGCAAAGTACAGGGACTAAACTTGTAATTTTGTGAAACTTTGCACCAAAGGACTAAATATTCAACTTTATGATTAAAAAGGACCTTTGATGACTTTTTCATGTTTTTAGAATAACCAGGGACTAGTTTTGACAATTTTTGAAACTTGAGGGACTGAAACTGCCAGTTATGCAAACTTTGTACGTTTTTCATCTGTTTTTGCATATTTTGCATTTGAAACATATAAAACACACTTCTAAGATATTTTCAGTATTATGATACATATTTGAGTGTTTTTGGATGTTTTGGCAGTTCAGATTGGTATAAAATGATGAGTATTTAGACACTCAACAGTCCTCGGCAATACCGAGGGGACGTGAAATTGAACGGTCTGCAAGCTCGAGAGTGATGCATGTGGGAGTAAGTGCCTGAAGAGAAAGCTTTTTCCAAACTGAGTAGGGCATCAGGTTGATGCTTGCACCAAGATCGGCCAAGGCAAAGCAATTAACCATCCCCGGGAAAATACATGGTATTAGAAATTTCCCGGGGTCTCCTAGCTTCTCAGGAAGCTGTTTCAACAGAACTGCAGAGTAGTTTTCATTGAGTGGAGTTCGTGCCATTTCAAATAGTTTCTCTTTATTTGCCAATAAGTTTTTGATTGTCGATGCAAATTTGGGCATTAATATAAGAGCATCCACAAAACTAATATCAAAGTGTAGCTCTTGGAAAATTTGGAAAAATTTTTCCATCTGATGATTAGCTTTTTCACGGAGCTTTTGATCTTGCAATCGTGAGGGATATGGAATCGATGGTTTTGGGATTTCAGCAGGACCTTCGGGAGTTTCAAACACGACTCTTTTAGGGGGAGTCGGGACCGGGACAACTGGAGGAGGGATGTCATTGGTACCTCCGTTATTAGTAGGAAGTACCGTATCCGTAGTATCCTCAGTATCACATTCCTCTACCTGGATAGGAGAAGTGGTAGAAGGAGCTGTGGGTCCTTTATAAGAAACTCCACTTCTTATGGTGATCGCCTTTGCATAGCCCCTCGGATTAGCGATCGTGTTGCTAGGTAAAGTAGTACCTGAGCCCGAGGGTCGATCATTTAAAGACTTCTTCAATTCAGAGATCTGACTGACTAGCATTTTGTTCAATTCATCTTGGGATTTCATAAACTGTTTTAATAACTCATCAGATGATGGTCCAGTTGGAACAATGGCTTGATTTTGATTTGGAAAATTTTGAGCCCGATTGTTCTGGAAATTCCCATGTTGCTGGTTGTTATTACCCTGAAAGTGGTTTTGTTGTTGAAAATTACCCTGATGGTAATTGTTCTGACCTTGATTTCGGTTATAATTTCCTTGGTTTTGATTGTTTTGAACCTGGTGTTGACCAGAGTTGAAATTCCCTTGGTTGTTAAAACCTTGGTTCATTCGGTTCTGGTTCTAATTCTGGTTAAAGTTCTGGTTTCTGTTTTGACCATTTTGGTTCTGGGGTTGATTAAACCCTGGTGGTCCAATGTAGTTATTGGAACGATAGCTCAACAAATTTCGGTCCCCTTGCGGTTAGTAGGAATTACCTCCCGTATTGTAGGAACCTTGGGCTGCGAATACGTTCTCTTGAGTGAAGCCACCTGAGGCTGGGCACTCATGATATGGGTGTGGACTACCACATGTTTCACTACTGATAGTTTTGATCTGCTGATTCTGATTTGCCTGGTGAATTCGGAGGACCGCAGCAGACAAATCATCAAACTTTTTGGTAAGAGCAGCTATTTCATTACTTGCCGGAGTGACTGACTTACATGAGTCATTCCTCTCTGCAGAGGAGTCCCAAAAGTTATGATGGGCAGTCATGTTTTCAATTAAGCCATAACACTCTTCAGGGGTCCTTTTCATAAAGGTGCCCCGAGCAGCAGCATTGATGATGTCACGATGACGAAGTGTTAAACCATTATAAAAGGTATCAATAATGGTAACAAGAAGCATGTTATGATTAGGACACCGATCAATAGCAAGTATGTAGCGTTCCCATGCCTCAAATAAGGACTCTTCGGGAAGCTGTCTGAAGTTACTAATATCGTTTCTCAGCTTTGTAACCATGGATGGTGGAAAATATTTAGCCAAGAACTTAGTAACCATCTCATCAAAGGTATGGATCGAATTCTTAGGAAGTCGATCGAACCAAGCAGTCGCATGATGAGTGAGAGAATAGGGGAACAGGTATAAACGTAGGCCGTCTTCGGTGACGCCATTTTGTTTCATGCTCTGGGTGACGGTTAAAAATTTATCGAGATGCTTGTTAGCATCGTCACCCGGCAAACCGTGGAACTGACACGAATTCTGGACCTGTTGGATCATGTTGTGTTTTAGTCCAAAATCCGTGGCTCCAATTGTGAGTGGTGCAATGGGTCCACCCCTCCGTGCATGGTAGGTTGACATAGTTCCTCAATTGTTCGGGTGTCAAGAACTACATCCTCCTTGGGAGGGATTGGGGGCTCGTCGTCCATTTTTAATGAGTGTTCTTCAACAGTACATAACTCGAGTACGTTTTTCTGATTTTTTCGCTTTGTTTGTGAACGAGTGCGCATGCATGATTGGTGCTAAACCGTCAGATTATTATTGACCAAGGTCAATAAGTCAAAAACAGCTTAGAATCAATACTCCGGTGATAGTATAGTGTTTTCCCAGGTCGTTAAAGTCCCAGCAAGATTGAAATGGTGCTTTTGAGAATCGTTTGTGAGAAAGTGGCATTGAGGACAGTAGCCAGATGATGTGGAGTTGATATTACTACTGTTATGATGGTATTTGTACACAGATATAATATTCACAAAAATCAGATATACAATTATATGCACGCATTCACAATTCAGGTTTACGCAATCAGACTGAAAAAGTGGGATTTTGGTATTTAACAAACTACAGGGGGTGCTTTTGACACTTTTTAAAACTTAAAACTAAAAATGAAAATGAAATTATAAAAGTGATTAAAATACTATTTAAATATTATTTAAATAACTAAACTATTTAAAATCTAAATTAAAATCTAATTTAAATTAACTAAAAATTATAACTATTACAAATTAAACTAAAAAGTTGCAAAAATATTTTCTAAACCTAAATTAGAACTTGAAGAAAGTATAAAAAATAAAAATAAATATTTTTGTCTTTTTGTGAGTTTTTTATAAATTAAAAACTATTTAACTTAATTAAACTAATTAAACTACTGTTAATTAATATTAATACTAAATTAACTTAGAAAATTAAGATAAAATTTATAAAATTACTTAACCATCACTGAAATCCTACAAAATTATAAAAACTCTAAAAATTAAGTTTTAAGATTTATCCACTAATTATTTACCTTTTAATTACTTTAATTATAATTTAAACAATTAAAATAAGAAAAATAGAAAATGAACAGTAGAATTTAAAAATATATTTTCTAAAAGTCTATTATACTATATTAGAGCTAGGAAAAATATAAAAACTAAGTTTTACTTTATAAAAACTAAATAAGCTATTTAATACTTAATATTAATTAATAATTAATAAAATTAAAATTAAATCTAATAAATACTAAATGACAAAATAAAAATCTAAGAAAATTACTAAAATTACTTTACTATATAAGGTATTTAATAAAAATATAAAATTGACAATTACTTAATAAAAATCTAAAAATGCAAAATCAAATTTAAATTACATTAAATAGAAACTATCACTTAATTTTAAATTAACTTTTTTTGGAATTTTCTTTTACAAACTTGTTTTACACCTAAAAACAAAGACTTTTAATGAAAACAACTTTTTTGAAACCTAAAAATAAGCTGTGCACACCCCCTTTAGCTTATCAGTTTGACTTTGGTTGACCAAGAAGCAAATAAGCTAAAATTGACTTGTGTGGGACCCACTAAGGATTATTCTAGTTCACTAAAGTTAAGTAAACATGTTTGAGCCAAAATAAGCACTTGGGGTACTCAGAATAAGCTAATTTATCAAAATAAGCACTTTGCCAAAACAAAACCAACTCAGAAAAGGGACAAACTTATGCAGCTAAATTAGGTGGGACCCACAGAGTTTCAGGTCAAACCTAAGGTCAAATAATGATCCCTGGTAGGAGGGGGTTGGGAAAACCTAAATCTAGGGTGTGGGGATCACTATGGTGGCCACAAACCACCACCAAAGTGGTGGTGGTGACTGTGGTGTCTGATGTGCAGAGCAGAGGTTTGCCCTGCAGCCCTCTTTTGAGGGTTGTGGGGCCCACAGATAAAATCACAAAAATCAAGGCACAATGGGATATTAAAGCTGAGGTGGTAGAGAACAAGTAACAACAAGCTTTAAGCCCTGAAACCTTGTACAAAATTCTATAAAAATCAAGCAAGATTTGGAAAAAAACTGAATTGTGCACTTTTGACTTTTGAAGAAAACTTGCTACTTTGACTTTTTTTGAGCTTTGGGCTTAATCTACTGATTGAATAACATGTAATAAGTTGAAATAAAGTTAAATTAGCCTAAAGCTACCAGTTACAAGCTAATTTAGGAGATTGTGGAACTTAAATACCACCACAGTTAACTGTGGTGGTGGGAAGATGGTGATTTTGACTTTCTGAGTGTAAACCTACATGTTTTGTGATCTATATGAGCTAAAGACACCTAGTAGGACATGTATGACCCAACTGCAACAACTAAACCTAGGCTAATCACCCCTAACTAAGCTGATCCAAACACCCCTTAACAGCTAACATACACTAAGATTTGGATTTCTACGCTTAATTTTCCACACCTAATGATCTAACACTACTACTTAACTGTATTAAAAGCTAATGGAATAAAAGAAATGCAACAATAACCACAGAAACACAGATATGCAATATTGAAGAAATTTCATGCAAAGTGCTTACAACTCATCCAATTGCTCAGAATCATGAACCAAAGTCCAAATTTACATCCTAACACTTCCCATGAAGTTCTAAAACCATTTCCATCCAAAAGCAACCATCCTCCTTTGCTTCTCTTGTCATCAACTCTGAATTTTTTTTATTTATTTTCTTATTTTCTTGGAATTTTTAAGAATTTCTAAAATATAATACTAACTGGTTTTTATGATATTTAAACTTTTGAAAACTTAAATTTGAGCTTAGATAAACTAAATAAAACAGTTGGAACAACAATTAACAAGATTTAATTGAAGTTGTCAATTTCAATTAAATATGCTAATTATGAATTTAATTGGCAATACTTGAAACTAAAGATGATAACACATTTATATTACACTAGTAAACTGAATACAACAGGTTCTGATTAAAATTACAACTGATTTTAAAGATTACATTACCTACGATTACACTAAGACTAAAACTACACTAATTGCCTCTCCATGGTGCTCCTTTCTTCTCTTTTATACAACCTCTGAGCTATGTGGGACCCACTGATCATATCCCACCAATAAGAATACCACTTGGACAAGTCTTGTCTCACTTATCAATTTGGCGGGAAATCTCTTTTTCTTGCAATTGGGGTCTGTAAAAGATGCCATAGGGGGGGGTGATATGATTGGTTCATTGGAAGGTGTGATTGGAGGGATAAGGGTGGTGGAGCAAGTGGGGGGTGGTGAAACCGCTGGTGGTATTGATCTGTGAGTGTGGGATGGTTTTGGGGGGAAGAAAGGTCAAACCAGTGGTTGACCTGGTTTTATTAAACGGGTGTTTGATGGGCTGGAGTGGAGTGGGCCAAAAACAAGGAGAGGTGGGCCTTTGTTTAATGGATTTGGACTTGGTATAGTTTTGGGTAATTAATAACTTAGGATCCGGTTTGGTTTTATGATATAACAAGGACCTTTTTTGTAATTTTCTGAAATGTGAGGGGTGAGTTTTGGCAATATTTCAAAATGTTTTATGGGGTGTAACATGCCAATGGTGAATAGTATGGGGTTAAGTTTTGAATTTTTCACTTTATAATACCCCAGGGACTAAATCTGCCAATTCATCAAACTTCAGGGACCTGACTTGTAATTTCACCAAACTTTATACCCAAGGACCAAACCTGCCATAAGAGATTAGTATAAGGACAAAATTTGTTTTTCTCAAAGTTTTAATATCCCAGGGACCATTTTTGATGATTTTCCAAACTTCAGGGACTAAACTTGACATTTTGTGAAACTTTGCACCAAAGGACTAATTATGTAACTTTATGATTAAAAAGGACCTTTGGCAACTTTTTCAAGTTTTTAGAACAACCAGGGACTAGATTTGACAATTTTTGAAAGTTGAGGGACTGAAACTGCCAATTATGCAAACTTTGTGCGTTTTTCATCTGTTTTTGAGATTTTTGCATTTGAAACATATAAAACACATTCCTGGGATATTTTCACTATTTTGATACAATATTGAGTGTTTTTAGATGTTTTGGCAGCTCAGAATTGGTAAAAATGATGAGTATTTACACACTCATCAATGCACTAAAAACAATTTTCAAAACAAGATCGAGGCAAAACCACAGCGAACTTAAATCCAATAATCACAAGTGAATGGCTTCTTTGAAAAAGGTACACCACCCACAGGGATACAATGGCAAGTTTTTATCTTAGGTTTGGGAACTTATTATGTTCACACCCCCAGTTGGTAGGTGTTCTGCCTTGGTTTGCGGTGGTAAACTTTTATGTAATTATATTCACAGTAAAATGTTTTTGGCTTTTCGTGTATGGGTGAAAAATGTGGACAATATTTTTGGAAATGATTCGTTAACCGAAATCGTTCCTTTAAGATTACTCGCAGGCTGGCGGGAGGGAATGAATGGATCCCTCTTCAGTTCGCAATTTAATGTCAGAACTTACCTTATACCAACTGTTTCAGGTTGTAATCTTAAAGATAAGGAAGTAATTTATCTTCATAGTTTGTTTTGTTGTTTTTGATTTTTTTGGTGTTGCTAATACTTCAGGAAAAATGTTAATGAACCTTTTCAGTTTTGATTTTGATTAACACAAAAATTTACAAAGTGGTGATATTTGTACAGGAGGGGTTTTGAAAACCACTAAACCTAAAACGTTTTGAAATACGCAACAACCTCCCCGGCAGCGGTGCCAAATTTTGACTCCTCCCAAACCAACCAGTCAACCGGGTGTAGTTGATAGGCCCACCTGGGAGGGAAAGTCAAGTGTTTTTAAATCCGTGGAAGTACAGGGAAATCCCCGGGACGTTAAGTCCCAACGAGATTGAAATTGTATTTTGAACGTTTTTGGGGATAAGTGGCACTGAGGACAGTAACCAAGATGACTGGGAAATGATTATGCTACTGAGTATTTGGTATTTGAACAATTTGGAATAATATTAACAATCACAGAGATACAGATATAATCACAGATACACAAAATGGGAAATCAGATTACAGACAGAGAAAAGTGGAATTAAAACTACAAGGGGTGCAAGTGAAACTTTTTCAAACTTAATAAAAAGAAAATTTAAAATGAAAATGAAATTATTTAAATGATTATTTTAATATTTAAATACTAATTAATTAATTAAAACTATTTAAAAAGTAATTTAAATCTAATTTAAATTAAACTAAAAATGATAAAGACTACAAATTAAACTAAAAACTTGCAAAATTATTTTTTAAACCTCTAAATGAACTTGAAGAAAGTATAAAAATTAAAAAGAAATGTTTTTGTCTTTTTATGGGTTTTCTATTAATTAAATACTAATTATATTAACTAAACTATTTAACTAATTTAAATTACTAATAATACTTAATTGACTTAGAAAATTATGGAAAAATTTATAAAACTAATTAACCATCACAGGAATCCTAAAAAATTATAAAAAGTTTCTAAAAATTATATTTAGAGTATTTTACTAATTATTTGCTTAATTATTAATTTAAATCTAATTTAGCTAAATTAATTAAGAAAATTAGAAAATGAATAGTAGAATTTAAGAAACTATTTTCTAAAAGTCTTAAATGATTTATGAAACCTAGGAAAAATATAAAAATCTACTGTTGTTAATTAAAAATTAAGAAAACTATTTTATTACTAATATTACCTAATTAATTAATTAAACTATTTTTAATTCTAATAATTATTAAAATAAAAGAGAAAAATCTAAGAAAATTACTGAAAATACCTTAAGGTGACAGGAAATTAAGAAAATTATAAAATTGATGAATTGCTTATTAATAATCTAAAAAGAAAAATTAAAAAGACAAAATCTATTAAATAGAAGCTATCACTAATTTTATATTTGGTTTTTGTTGGTTTTTCTTTTTGAGAGGTGAAAATAAGTTAAAAATAAGAACTTTTTGTGAAATGACTTTTTGAATAGCTTAAAAATAAGCTATGTACACCCCCTTTTACAAAACAGTAAGCTTAAAAGCTTATTAGGACTTATGTCATATTTGAAAAAGCTAGCAAATGACAAAATAAGCATACACAGATGATTACACACTAGAAATAAGCCAAATGGAACAATTAAGCACTCTGGAAAAGCTATTTGTAAGCAAATAAGCACTTATCACACTACAAGGCCAAAACAGGCCAAACCAATGAACTTTGGACCTCTGTGGGGTCCACAGAAGTGAAGTGGGGTCCAAATTAAGGGTTGAACTATGAAGGTGGACTGGTAGGCTTCACAATAAGCCAATAAGCAGGGCTTATGACTTATTAATGAGGCTTGGGTAGGCTATGGAAGTTGTGGTTATACACTGAGTGACTCAGTGTTGGTTTCTGAGACAGGCCACAAATATGGGTCAAATAAGCTAAGGGCAAAAGACCTGAACCCCAAAATAAGCAATCCCTCAGTAAGCTGAGGTGGAGAGCTTTCTAAAAAGCTAGGGTACAAGGTGTGGGGTCCACTAGGATAGTCACAAATCAACTTGGAATTTTGGCCAAAACCTGTGCACAGGGCATGCACTTGCCCTGCAGGTCAAAATAAGCTACTCCACAAGCTTATAGAGAAATCTAAAAATTAAGCTGATTATGGGAACTTGAACACTAAGTGACAATCTTTAACTTCTGAGAAGATCTAAGTCTCAAACCCAACACACAAATCACAAATAATCTTCTAAATTTTGGTTTTCTCAAAATAGAATTGTTTTTGACTTTTCGAATATCAAGCTTAAGTTGACTTAGATGAACTTTAATCCTGATTTTCTGATTGATACTGATTATTTAAACTAAGTTAAGACTAATTTAAGCTATACCACTCATAAGTGAATGGATTTGGGGCATAATCCACACTTAATCCAACACAGAGGGTTATATAGGCCAATTTGAATATGATTTTGACTTTTTTATCAAACAAGACCTGATTATTATTGTTATTCTGAGATGATATGGTCCTAAGAGACTTATGGAAACAAAGAAAAACAACAATTAATCACTACAATACCTAGGATCACATTGATCCAAACACACCTTAAACTTTGTCTATTTTGTGTTTTATGAAGCAAATGGATTTAAGAGCTTATGAAACAGACCCAAATTGACTTAATATGATATGTTAAGCTTGAATAAGCACTTAGGAACAGGAAACAACAACAATAGACCAAGATTAATAACTATACTAATTTAACTACCAAATTGAGAAATTAAAGCAACTATGAATACCAATAAACAAGATACTGATTTTATGCAATAATATCACTAATTAATACTCAATAAGCACAAAGAAGCTGAATAAGCAATGAAATAAGCAATGATACAGTAGAACACAGAAATGAGTTTTAAAACCTTACAATGTGCAATCCTGCTTTGTATCAAGAACCAAGGACCATAGAAACAATCCTATAGGTCTTCCACAAGACCACTAACCCACAACCATCCACTATTCACTGTGCTCCAGCTTAATTCTTCATAAACCTGCAAGTTTGACTTTGGTTGACTATTTTTATGTTTTTGATTTTCTTATATCTAAGCTGTGTTTTAATGGTTTCTAAAAGCTTATTTAAGCTTTATGGGAGCTTACATGACCCTAAGAGTCCATGGAGTCTAATAACAACAACAATACAGCTTAAATAGAAACTTGAAATCAATTGAAAATTGCACAAACTAAATTATGACTTGAAACTTGATTTTTATTAATGAGAAACCTTAAAGGTACACTGAAAACAGAGATTACACTAATTTAGAGCTAAATTACACAAGGAAAGTTTGAAAATTACTTAAACGCTCTAAAATTACTAAAATTAAGCTAACACCATTCTTCTTGTTCTTCTCTTCTATTTATAGGCGTGGATTAGGGTTTGTGATCACTTTCTGAGCAAATCCCATCCAATCTTGGCCCTTGAATCCCTCTGAATCAATCCTGACCTTTGATTTCAATTTTGGCGGGAAAATTGGGTATATGCATTTGGACTGTTATAGGCAAGGGGGTGGTGGCATTAATTGTGAGGTGATATAAGGTGCAGAGGGTGTGGGGAGGTGATGATGAGATGTTATCAAGTGGAGGTGGTGGGAGATGGTGGTTTTGCAGGTGTGGTGTGGTGGTATTTGGAAGGGAAGGGTGGGTTTGACCGTTTGACCCCGGTTTGATTATTTAAAATGGAAGTGGGCTTTTGAGGTTGGGCCAGGGGTGTAAGGGAGTGGGCTTGGTTTATTTTGTTTGGACTTGGATTTGGTTTTTATTATTTAAGGGTCTGGTTTGGTTGTAACTTTGCACAAGGACCAATTTTGTAAATACCGCAAAGATGAGGGGCCTGATGTGGCATTATTCCAAAGTATTTCATGGGGTGTATTTTGCCATATGAGAATATTATAAGGACTTGTGTTGAATTTTTTTCACATGTAAAACCCCAGGGACTAATTCTGCCAAATCACCAAACTTCAGGGACCTGATCTGTAATTTCACCAAACTTTGCAACCAAGGACTATTCCTGCCATATATGAGAAGTACAAGGACAAAATTTGTTTTTCTCAAAGTTTTAATATCCCAGGGACCATTTTTGTCAATTTTCAAAGTTCAGGGACTAAACTTGCAATTTTGTGAAACTTTGCACCAAAGGACTAAATATGTAACTTTGTGATTTAAAAGGAACTTTTGGTGACTTTTTCAAGTTTTTAGAATAACCAGGGACTAGATTTGACAACTTTTGAAAGTTGAGGGACTGAAACTGCCAATTATGCAAATTTTGTTCATTTTTCATCTGTTTTTGATTATTTTGCATCTGAAACATATAAAACATATTCCTGGGATATTTTTAGTATTATGATGCATATTTGAGTGTTTTTAGATGTTTTGGCAGCTCAGATTAGGTAAAAATGATGAGTATTTACACACTCATCAATTACCATATTCGTTTACTGGAGGTCCAAGATATATGTATAGCCATTACTTGGATGCATTGGCGATTTGCAGAGTGCTTGGTAATCCACAGTTTTTTATAACGTTTACATGCAATGTCAAGTGGCCTGAAATTCAAAGATATATGGCTGAGTTTCCTCATTTGACTACAGCAGACTTGGCAGATGTGGTTTGTAGAGTTTTTGAGCAGAAGATTAAATCATTTGTGGCGTTTATCAAGCAGAGGAAGACGTTTGGCCGAGTCACAGGAAGTTAGCATGTCTTTTTTTTTTTTTTTTTTTTTTTTTTTAAAAAAAAAAAAAAAAAATTTCTTTCACCTTTTATTCAAATATATTGCATTAGTAGTTACATGATATGCTATTGCAACATGCTGATCTAAATTTTGCTTTATTTTTTACTACGCAATTTTGTATACTGTTGAGTTCCAAAAGCGAGGCTTAACTCATTGCCACACACTCCTTTGGGTTTATTCATCGGACACTGATGAGTGTGTAAATACTCATCATTTTTAGTCAAATCTGAAGTGCAAAACGATCAAAAACACTAAAAAATGCACCAAAATGCGAAGAAAATCCCAAAGATCGTATTTTATATGTTTCTGATGCAAAACGAGTGAAAACAAATGAAAAACGAACAAAATTTGCATAAATGGCAGTTTCAGTCCTCCAACTTTCAAAGTTTTACAAAACTAGTCCCTGGTCAATCAATTTCAAGAAAAGTCAACCCTTGCTCTTTAAAAGTCAAAATAAATATCAAATGGTCTTTGGGTAAAAAGTTTTGGAAAAGTACACAATTGGTCCCTATACTTTGCAAAGTTGGCAGAATTAGTCCCCGGGTGATTTTTCTTTGGAGGATATGCAACAAAGGTCCTTGGAAAATAAATGGTTGACACAAATAGTCCTTGGTTGAATTTTGAAAATGTGGCAACAATAGTCCTTGAAGTTTCAGCTTATTGCAAAAGAAGTCCTTGTGAAATTTCTACACTAAACGAATCCTTGATACCATTAGCCCACCACAAGACTTTAGACAAACAACCAACACTAGCCCACCATTTAAAGGAAATCTTCCCAAGCCCATCTCACCCCCAGCCCACAAATAAAAAAACACACGGCCAAATTTTATTATTAAGCCTAAAATGGGTAAAAGTGAATTGGTCAAAACGTTCACCAGAATTATCTTCTTCCCCAAAAAGCCCTAACCCCCCCTCGTGACTGCAACAAGCCAACCCAACCATCACTATCCCTTCCCTTGTCCTCAATACCATTCTCCAATCTCACTAATCACCTCAAACCCCTACCTAACACCTTAAACCTATCACACTTTGACAAGCTGGAGATCCACCACTTTTTTGGGCGCCAAAATGTTATTAAAGGTTAAGATTGATTCAAAATTGATCCAAAGGTGGTAATTCATTGAAGAAAGCACAAGGATTAGGGTTAAGCTGTTTGAAGATGAAGACAAGAAGGCTAAAGTATACCTACCTCCTTAGTATAGTATAAATAGAGAAGCTTTGTAAGCCATCATGGCATCCCATCTTTTATTTTCTGTATTTTCTAATGTTTTCTAAAAAAATCAGTCAGCCTTTTGTAATTTCAAGTGAAGTTCAATGAAAGAAGTTCTTTGAGTTTTATTGTGTTTACAGTTAATTGATTATTTTTAAATTCCTCATTGTTGTCTTGTGGTTATATTTAAATTGCTTACAAAAATTCTGGATTGAAAAAGAAAAAAAAATTGAGAAAAGAAAGAAAAGTCAGAAAATGGTGGAAATACGAAAAAGAAGCAGTTGCATGGATGGGAGCATGGTTTAGAGTCTCTTGGGAGACTATAGGTGGTTCTTGATACTTTGATTTTCAGAATCTGCATCAGTTTGGATAACAAGTAGGTCACCATCTGTCACACCCCGCCACGGCGGAAACGCGCGGGTGTAACTTCATGGATATCATCACAACACCTGGTGTCTACATAGAGAACAACTATATGCACATAAAGAGAGCAATGTACAAACACAAAGTGTTGTAACAATACCCCAAAATAAAATAACCAAAACAAAACATAAACCCAAACATAGATGATAACCACTTCCGATGCAACTAAGGTCTCCTCTATCCACATCGTTCTATCTTATCCTTAGAAAGCTCACCTGAAAATGATGCTTAAAACGTCAACATAATGTTGGTGAGATTCATAGGTTTAAGACTCAACATACAAGGCAACCGAATTCACTGTGATTACAAAATATAGCTGGACAAATAATTATAGTTATCATATAGCTACATGCATTTGCAAGTTAATATTCACACACAAAGGCAACAGCACTCATAAGGCAACCAATAGGACGGCTCGTGTCCTCCGACCCCAAAATAATTACAACAGGACGGCTCGTGTCCCCCGACCCCATAATTAGTACCACATCAGGACGGCTCGTGTCCCCCGACCCCATAATTAGTGCCACATCAAACATATCATCAATTAGGTCACATGCGCGAGCAACAGGATAAGCATCCTCCTAATTGGATCCCATCAAACATATCATCAATTAGGTCGCATGCGCGAGCAACAGGATAAGCATCCTCCTAATTTGATCCCATAAACATCCACACAAGCAAGTAATCACACATAGCATACATACGATAACATTATAAGTCCAAGCTCTTTAATACCACACACATAATCACAGTAAATCAAATCATTTAAGACAAGCATCATTCCCATCCCAAGTTTAAAACAAAGTAAAAATATGGGACTATGAACTCACCTTAAACTCCGCAGCTTCCACAAAACAATTCACAAACTATAACACAAAAAAAAAAATAAAAATAATCCACATTACACAAGCTCAAGCTAAAAGCTACAACCCATGTAATACTCTTATGATGGATGTATAAGACTCATATGACCCACCATGGATCTCCTAGACACCACACTAACCACTACCATAACTTAATACTCACTAAATCCCTTGCACTCTAAAACTCAGAAAACGCAGAATTTTTGAGTACATTCACTCACATGAAATCACGACAAATAAAGCTTAACAACTCACACCAAAAATTTACCATGGTCTCTCATAAGCATAGAAGATAATCCCAGAAGGCCATGGACCAATAACACACACAAGTAGTCATAGAAAATTCAAACTTGTCAACTACTCAAATTCGGATCTGAACGCACACCAAAAAGTTTTGATTTTTAATAATTACTTCCACAAGTTTTTATCGCGAATCCTCTTCGTGGTAGTCTAATATAACCTAAAACTTAACTATTCCAGAAGACCAAGTCAAAATACCACTTTTACAACCACATGCCACCCTCAAACTTTTACCCAAAATCTGTCCCGGTTTGACAGCTTTGACACCTTAACAAAGAAAAATCAAAAGACCGACTTCCCGACCTCAAAATTGATCGTGGCTGGACTTTTTGGATAGCTCTTTAATTATACTTCAATTTAGACTTAAAATTAGTGACTTAACTCATCACCATCTGTTATGTACACTCACATCTTTACAGCCTTACAAATCTGTCCAAACCCTAACACATAATCTAACGCGTTTAACACTCAATTCCCTTAACCATTACCCATAATATTAACATCTAATCATCCTAACATGTTTTACTTCAATAATTTACAGAATTTTACGAACCCTAGATTCCATCATATTAATTATTACATGAATCATAACAATAATTGATTAATTGCACATAAGGGTTAAAGATTTTACCTTGATTCTTGATTTTAGCCTCAAAACTATAAACCCTAATTTTTCTCTCCTTCTCCCCTTGCTTTGATCGATCATAATATGCAGAAAAATAAGTTTAGGGTCGTTGGTTTTGGTTATATGGGTTGGGGTTGGGCTTATTTGGGTTGGACTAGGATTCCTTATTACTAGGAATTGTATTTGGGCTCAAATTTGATTTTCTTTTCCCCCTTTTTCTCTTATTGCCGAATTTTATACAACATATATATATTTTTATTTTTTTTATTAAATTTATTTATTACACTCAAAACCTCATACTTTTTCATATTTTATAAACTCCCAAAACAAAACCTAACGTCTTACGCGATAAACCGGAAAAATATCATTTTCAAAACAAAGTTTCCAAAAATAGAATTTCACACTCTTTTTGAAATATAACTCATAAAAACAAATCCCACGTAACTTACTAACGCTCAATTACTTGAACGAAGCCTCGTTACGCAAAAACACAAAAACACCAAAACTACACAAGTCATTTCTACACCACAAAGGTGATCAAAATGAACTTTTCCAAACTCCAAACCTTCCAAATCACAATAAAACCATTTACGCAAAGGGATTTAGTGCTAAAACTCACCTATATCACACATATAACACTACAATCACCTATAACACATCAAACAAACGTCAACCGAGTCAAGACTATCAGTCAAACTGACCTGCTAAAATCACGGTTGTTACATCATCCCCCACTTAGGGAAATCGCGTCCCGAGATTTCAACTACTATAGTCACCACTCACAACAATAAAAGGAAATTTATGGATTTTTAAGCGGATAAATACCACACCATAAACTCACAGAGAAAGAATCGCAAAAATGTGAACCGACTAAATACCCGAATTCACACGATAGAAAACATATTGATACTCCAACAATACACGAAAATAGATACACTACATCGATCAATAACACCAAAGATCCGAACGACTTCTCATAGGTAAGTACGATACTCTCGAACCAAATGAAAATCCAAATGGTAACCGGAAGACGCACCCACGAATAACAAATACCCATAAAACAAAACATTTATGAATACCCCGCATCTAACTCCCACAATCTAAAATGCAACTACAAACGATCTACTTCATCAACCACATCCGCAAACAAAATTGGGTACTTAAATTTCATCGGATCCTCACGTTCCCAAGTAAAGTCAGGACCACGCTTAGAATCCCACCATACCTTTACCAATGCTATCTCACCATACTTCAACCTTTAACATCTCGATCTATAATCTCAACAGGTTTCTCGACAAAACGAAGAGTTTTGTCAACCCCTACTTTCATCTATTGGCACGTGCAGACTAGCATCCGCCAAACACTTCTTTCAATTAGATACATGGAACGTATCATGTACACCACTCAATTCCTCAGCTAACTTCCACCGGTATGCCACAATTCCACTCCTTTCCGTAAATCCCAAATGGTCCTACGTATCTCGGTGCTAGCTTGCCTTTCTTATCGAAATGCACAAAACCCTTCCAAGGAGATACTTTTAACCTCACAATATCACCAACACCAAACTCTAAGGGCTTACGGAAATAATCCGCATAACTCTTTTGGCGATCTCTTCCTGTCTCAAGTCTCTCCTTAATCGGAAAACCTTATTCGTAGTCTCTCGTTCTAGTTCAGGACCAATTAGTTGGCGTGTTCCAACCTTTGCCCATAGAACAGGTGACCTACATTACCTTCCATACAACTTTTCACACGACACATACTCAATATTAGAATGATATTTGTTGATATAGAAGAACTCAGCTAAGGATAAATGTATACCCCAGCTTCCTCCAAAATCAAACACACCCATGCTCTTAGCTCACCATCCATCTCCTGATTTGTACGCTCACTTAGTTCACTCATTTAAGAACGATAAGTCGTACTCATCTTCATAGGCTATCTCAAGGCTCCATAAAACATTTACCACATTCGCGGAGTAAGTATTTCATCTTGATATAAGCTGATTGACGTGACACCCCACGTCTCTCTACCAACTCATCAAATGAAATGTCTCACCAATTCCTTCTCAACAAAATCTCCAAGTATCTCTGACCGTTGCATCACCATAATAATCATTGACATCAACACTCACCTTCAAGCGTATCACCACTTGCTAAGGTAATAATACGTCTTATCCATTCTCGGATGTATCTTATACCTTGCATGATCGATGTCCTTAAGCTTCCTCTCCACGAAATCATTAGCGGTCCGCAAAATACACTCCTCCATCTTCGTTCCTCTCCATCTACTGGTCTAAACCAAGTAATCATTCTTCTTACATGTTCTCATCCTTGAACCTCTCTCTCTAGGCTGTCAACATCATCCTCTTAACTCCGAACTAAATTATCATAATCATTGCTCACAAACATCCAAGTTTCACTCATTCACTCCTGCTCAGTGCTCTTACCATGATGTCCGCCCTTCCTTGACAGTGGCGAATTAGACAATCGTATTCACTGAGAAATTCCACACCCAACTTCTCTTCAACATATATTAACCTCTTGTCAAATATATGCTAAAGATTCTCATGATCTGGGTAGACCACACTTTCTGCTCCATACAAATATCATCTCCAAGTTCTACTCCCCAACTTTAAATCACGTATCACACAGTTCCTCTTATGGATCTTCCACCTTCGCGATGCCTACACAATCCGAAGAACGTACATCTTGAAGCTAAACCTCTCACTTGGACACTTGGCAACATCCTCTTCTTCCTCAACAAACAAATTGATAATCGAAACGACAATCTATCCTAAGTAGACGACGCGAACCATGAAACCGGTCGAGCTAAAACGTATATCAACGAACTCAAAAGGGGTACGAATTACCGACTAGCGATGTAACGAACATCAAAATCAAAGATAGAAAAACACGATGAGAAATTTTCCCCAATAAAAATAGACACGGATAAAATGTTCATGAAAACCCATACAAAGAAAATATAAATACACGTGCCCATAAAATATCCACAAGCGTACCTCAACGAAAGAAACACCCGATGAACCAAATACATAACAAGTTTGGTAAATAAGAACCATAGATAGTTCTTATTCCCGTACTCAACCTTCCCAAAAACAAATGAACAATGTTTTTTTTTTTTTTTTTTTTTTTTTTTTTTTTTTTTACAAGACATATCTTAAACTTATACATCTTTTTTTTTTTTTTTTTTTTTTTTTTTTTTTTTTTTTTTTATAAAATATGTACAAACCATTTTTTTTCCACACTTCCTTTTCACCATAAAAATAATGGTTTCTAACAAATGACCTTGAAATACCCAAAACGAGTTTTAAAATACCATAAGGACTTCAACACAATCCCCTTTAATGGATACAAAAAAACACAGAAGAATCACATAATCAAAATAATCATCAAACGAATCTCGTACCAGGGAACACTCACGCAAATACATTGCAAACCAAACGATAAACTTACGGACTCATTCGTACAACAATCAAACCAAAATCACAGAAAAACACCGATACTACAGGTCACAAAACATGTCATGAACTTCAATTGGTGTGTAAATGAGGATTAAATATCCACACCAACTCGTTACGAACCAACAATACTCGAAGAACAATATAATATTCATTCGCGGAATGAATGCAAGGAATAACCAAAGAAACGAACCAGTATCCAACAAAAATGAATTCGATTTCCCAACACCTATCACAACGTCGAATAGAAAGAATATGGCATCTGTACCATCATGGTATGAATAGGAATGCCAACCAAAGAATTAGGTATACAAACGGAGCGTCTAGCAAACGAATCAACTTAAATACCACAACATAAGTACCCACCGATAATTGAGGTATCAACATATGATAGGTAGGATGGAATCTCACCACCTACACACCCCAACATATAACGACTGCCCTAACGGTTAAGAGAATACTTCTCTAACCATACAGCCATCACCAACATGATATCACATACCATCTACCACAACATATATCAACAAACATCAATCAATGCAATAATGGTCACAAGTCCACGTGTGTGATACCCTTATAATTATGTTCGCGACCATAGTTATAAGCCTATTCCACACGCATACTTACTTCCAAAACCACACATCTCAATGATAACGCACTTATACCACATAGCACCTAATACACCATGCAATCCATGCTATCAGACTTGCAAGTCCACTTGTGTCGTGACGCATGTATAATTATGTTGGCCACCATAATTATCTATACCCCCTTTCACAAGTGTACTCCCTCCTATGACAACACATCATGCAAATAATCATGCAAATAAAACAAAAGACGTCGCAAACAATCATCTCGCATGGAACAAATCCAACGATCACGTAAACTCTATAATCAAAATCACTTGGATAAGGTCGATCCAATATCCAAGAGTAATCACGCTCCAACATGGCTCCAGATGGCAAAAGACAATATACGAATTCCAAAACATGACACAAAACAAAAGACGTCGCATAACTGCTCAAACTTCACTCTCACACTTATCTCCCTACTCAGATCAATTCAACTTACTACTCGCTGTGGACTCTAGATCCGAATCCACACCATTCCATCCTAACTCCCTTTCTTCTTTACTTAACCACCCATTCCTGTTTCCTACATGTTGAGGTAGTCGACAACATGCAAAACCATCTCTATTCTTTTCTTCCAATTCCACATGATTCACAAGCGCATACAAATCACGAGGTTTAGACTAAACCACATCTCCCTTCTATGTGAAGTGAGGACACTACCAATGGTATTTGGTAATGGCTCCATCTCTAGAAGTCATCTTGGTTCCAAACCTCTCCACTTCTTCTCCACCAACGTTTCCCATAAACGTCCTCTCCTTGTCCGAACATAGATACATGCTAGCGAGAACTCAGATTCTGCGGTTAATAAGCTTCATCCTACCATTTCTCTCGCATCCGATAGCAACAACGACAGTCCAACGAAGCATCATACGCATGGAAGACGATATAATAAAGTCGATATATATATAGTACTACGTATAGGGGATAAAATAGACGTCCAAAACTCAATAAAACATCTCATAAATATAGGAAAATAGACATATAAAATACTATACTTACACATAGATCCTAAATGCAACTATATGAGGGACTCCTAAGTTATAGTCTAGGTTAAACCACCTAATTCTCTATAACCAAGGCTCTGATACCAATCTGTCACACCCCGCCACGGCGGAAACGCGCGGGTGTAACTTCATGGATATCATCACAACACCTGGTGTCTACATAGAGAACAACTATATGCACATAAATAGAGCAATGTACAAACACAAAGTGTTGTAACAATACTCCAAAATAAAATAACCAAAACAAAACATAAATCCAAACATAGATGATAACCACTTCCGATGCAACTAAGGTCTTCTCTATCCACATCGTTCTATCTTATCCTTAGAAAGCTCACCTGAAAATGATGCTTAAAACGTCAACATAATGTTGGTGAGATTCATAGGTTTAAGACTCAACATACAAGGCAACCGAATTCACTGTGATTATAAAATATAGCTGGACAAATAATTATAGTTATCATATAGCTACATGCATTTGCAAGTTAATATTCACACACAAAGGCAACAACACTCATAAGGCAACCAATAGGACGGCTCGTGTCCTCCGACCCCAAAATAATTACAACAGGACGGCTCGTGTCCCCCGACCCCATAATTAGTACCACATCAGGACGGCTCGTGTCCCCCGACCCCATAATTAGTGCCACATCAAACATATCATCAATTAGGTCGCATGCGCGAGCAACAGGATAAGCATCCTCCTAATTGGATCCCATCAAACATATCATCAATTAGGTCGCATGCGCGAGCAACAGGATAAGCATCCTCCTAATTTGATCCCATAAACATCCACACAAGCAAGTAATCACACATAGCATACATACGATAACATTATAAGTCCAAGCTCTTTAATACCACACACATAATCACAGTAAATCAAATCATTTAAGACAAGCATCATTCCCATCCCAAGTTTAAAACAAAGTAAAAATATGGGACTATGAACTCACCTTAAACTCCGCAGCTTCCACAAAACAATTCACAAACTATAACACAAAAAAAAAATAAATAAAAAATAATCCACATTACACAAGCTCAAGCTAAAAGCTACAACCCATGTAATACTCTTATGATGGATGTATAAGACTCATATGACCCACCATGGATCTCCTAGACACCACACTAACCACTACCATAACTTAATACTCACTAAATCCCTTGCACTCTAAAACTCAGAAAACGCAGAATTTTTGAGTACATTCACTCACATGAAATCACGACAAATAAAGCTTAACAACTCACACCAAAAATTTACCATGGTCTCTCATAAGCATAGAAGATAATCCCAGAAGGCCATGGACCAATAACACACACAAGTAGTCATAGAAAATTCAAACTTGTCAACTACTCAAATTCGGATCTGAACGCACACCAAAAAGTTTTGATTTTTAATAATTACTTCCACAAGTTTTTATCGCGAATCCTCTTCGTGGTAGTCTAATATAACCTAAAACTTAACTATTCCAGAAGACCAAGTCAAAATACCACTTTTACAACCACATGCCACCCTCAAACTTTTACCCAAAATCTGTCCCGGTTTGACAGCTTTGACACCTTAACAAAGAAAAATCAAAAGACCGACTTCCCGACCTCAAAATTGATCGTGGCTGGACTTTTTGGATAGCTCTTTAATTATACTTCAATTTAGACTTAAAATTAGTGACTTAACTCATCACCATCTGTTATGTACACTCACATCTTTACAGCCTTACAAATCTGTCCAAACCCTAACACATAATCTAACGCGTTTAACACTCAATTCCCTTAACCATTACCCATAATATTAACATCTAATCATCCTAACATGTTTTACTTCAATAATTTACAGAATTTTACGAACCCTAGATTCCATCATATTAATTATTACATGAATCATAACAATAATTGATTAATTGCACATAAGGGTTAAAGATTTTACCTTGATTCTTGATTTTAGCCTCAAAACTATAAACCCTAATTTTTCTCTCCTTCTCCCCTTGCTTTGATCGATCATAATATGCAGAAAAATAAGTTTAGGGTCGTTGGTTTTGGTTATATGGGTTGGGGTTGGGCTTATTTGGGTTGGACTAGGATTCCTTATTACTAGGAATTGTATTTGGGCTCAAATTTGATTTTCTTTTCCCCCTTTTTCTCTTATTGCCGAATTTTATACAACATATATATATTTTTATTTTTTTTATTAAATTTATTTATTACACTCAAAACCTCATACTTTTTCATATTTTATAAACTCCCAAAACAAAACCTAACGTCTTACGCGATAAACCGGAAAAATATCATTTTCAAAACAAAGTTTCCAAAAATAGAATTTCACACTCTTTTTGAAATATAACTCATAAAAACAAATCCCACGTAACTTACTAACGCTCAATTACTTGAACGAAGCCTCGTTACACAAAAACACAAAAACACCAAAACTACACAAGTCATTTCTACACCACAAAGGTGATCAAAATGAACTTTTCCAAACTCCAAACCTTCCAAATCACAATAAAACCATTTACGCAAAGGGATTTAGTGCTAAAACTCACCTATATCACACATATAACACTACAATCACCTATAACACATCAAACAAACGTCAACCGAGTCAAGACTATCAGTCAAACTGACCTGCTAAAACCACGGTTGTTATATCATCCCCCACTTAGGGAAATCGCGTCCCGAGATTTCAACTACTATAGTCACCACTCACAACAGTAAAAGGAAATTTATGGATTTTTAAGCGGATAAATACCACACCATAAACTCACAGAGAAAGAATCGCAAAAATGTGAACCGACTAAATACCCGAATTCACACGATAGAAAACATATTGATACTCCAACAATTTAACTTTTATTCATGGCTTATTTAGTTCTTATAAGCTATTAACAGCTTATTGGTGAGAGTTTTTCCAACTTAGTAATTTTCTAAATTAGGAATTAGTGTCAATAAATTTACGAAAAAGGTTTGAAATTTTTAGATCTTGTAGTTTATTTATTATAATTTAATTTGTGATAATTGGTTTTTAATTTTTAATAAATAGAATTTTTGTCGAAAAATTTCTTTTCTTTTTCCTAAAAATTTCTTTTGTCTTTTAGTACGTTAGAAAATTAAATAGAACCTCGTAGGACGTTTGTGGCTCAAAACTCGCGTTTTATATTGCGCACTCGCGTGATTTTTAATTAAACGTCGCGTTTTTAATTTAGTTAACTTTTTAGGATTCCCGATACCTAATTATGTTTTCCCGTAGTGTTTTAGGAATTTCTTAGATTGTTAGTTGCCTTAGGTTAGATTACTTTTACATTCGCTCGTTAATTTTCAAATTCGTTAGTTTAACATATCGCAAAACCAAATAACCTTTCCAATCATACAAGATTTTAATCCCAATCTCATTCGAAGCTTTCCATTCACACCTCGTTGGGGTACGACCCGGGAAATCACTTCCCGGTCTCACAATTTGAATATCACTCTCACAAGTTTTGCGAGGTAATCGTTTTCCTAAACGGTTTACTCGTATTACTTCACGTTTATTTGTCTCACGACGAATTAAACTTCACGTTTGTTGATAATTTGATAAATTGTTGTTTACACACCAAAACACAACGAATCAGACACAATCGAAAACGCCAAAGATGTTGACCAATTTATTTCTGTAGAGCTACTTGATCCAAGTGTTGATCCGCGCGGTTATAAAATTGTTTCAGAGCTTATGATGCATGGACCATGTGGAAAGGCCAATTTGAATGCACCATGTATGCAAGGCGACACTTGCAGTAAAAATTTCCCAAAGAAATACAATAATGAAACCTTCTTTGATGACAAAGGTTACCCACATTACAAAAGGAAGCAATCAAATGTTATTGCAATGAAAGGCCAGATGAAACTTGACAACGGATATGTTGTACCATATAACCGTGAACTATGCCTGGCATTCGAAACTCACATTAATGTGGAGTATTGCGGTTGGAGCATGCTAATCAAATATCTATTTAAATATATATCAAAAGGAACCGACCGAAGCTTTGCGAAAGTAACAAGATCTGTTGGTGAAGCGTCTACTTCATCAACGTAATCACAGCCATGCATTGATGAAATTCAGAATTTCCTTGATGGCAGATTTATATGTCCTCTTGAGGCATGTTGGAGGATCCTTAAGTTTGAAATACACAGCAGAGAACCAGCAGTCCAAATTTTTTCAGTGCATCTTCAAAACATGCAGCACATAACCTTTTGAGACGGTGACAATTTAGAATCAGTCGTGAATCACCGCGATCGGAAGCTAACAACGTTGACCGAATGGTTTACTTACTACTCTGAAAATCAAGATGGACGACATTTGACATATTTGCAATTTCCATCAGAATATGTGTGGTATGAAGATCGGAAAGCGTGGTCATGCAAAAAAATAAACGATCTTCAATTGGAAGGCTGGCATATATACACCCAACTTGAGGAGAGCTTTTCTACTTAAGAATGCTGTTATGTCATCAGAAAGGGTGCACAGACTTTACAGACCTCCAAATAGTCAACCGTATTTTCTATCCTACATATCGTGTTGCATGTCAGGCACTTGGTCTGCTTGGTGATGATAGAGAATGGGATACAACCCTTCAAGAAGCATGTGTATCAGCATTATCGCCAGAACTCAGGTTCCCTTTTGCACAAATACTTACACATTGTAAAGTAGCAAGCCCATTGCAACTATGGGATAAATATTGGCGAGAAATGGGCCATGATATTCCAGCAATTATTTCTCAGCAGGTGCGAATTCCTAACTATTATGTTAATGATTCTGAATTACAAGGGTACATATTATATGAATTAGAAATAATAATAAGTAGTAACAGCAAATCGGTTCAAAATTATGGGTTACAATTGCCTCCCCAAAGGTTGATAGATGAGCTAAACAACCGTCTTTTAATGGAAGAAAAGAATTATAACAGAACAACATTGGCAGAAGAAAGAGATGAGTCAGTGCCGAAACTAAACAGTCGCCAAAGAAACATATACGAACTCATCATAAATGGTTTCAGAACAGGTAAAAAAGAATTGGTATTTGTATATGGTCATGGAGGAACCGGTAAAACTTTTTTGTGGAAAACAATCATCAGTGCCTTGCGATGTGAAGGAAAAATTGTTTTAGCAGTTGCTTCTTCTAGCATTACTCTTTGCTTCTCCCATCAGGACGAACTGCGCATTCAAGGTTCAAGATTCCACTCAAACTAACAGATGAGTCACTTTGTAGAATTTAAAAAAAACACTCACATGGGAAATTTGTTAAAAGAAACCGACCTCATTATCTGGGATGAAGCATCCATGAATGACCGCCGATGCTTTGAAGCATTGGACAGGACGCTGAAAGACATATTAGATGTACCCGATGTTTTGTTTTGAGGGAAAACAATCATTTTAGGTGGGGATTTTCGGCAAACGCTTCCAGTAAAAAAAGGCGCATCAAAAATGGAATAATTGCATCATCTATCGCAGAATCGCATCTATGGCCACATTTTCATGTTATGACACTTGAAGAAAACATGCGCCTATTCAGATCAAATTTGAATGTAGAAGAACAGAGCTTGGCACGTTCCTTTGCGGCATGGCTACTCGATATTGGCGATGGTAAGATTGGTGTGCCTGATGAAGACGGCGACCGCGATTCAGCATGGGTTGAGATTCCTTCTAGATATTGCATAGAAGATGATGAACAAGAGTTGTCAAACCTCATAGATTTTATCTATGATCAACCAACGCTTCAAACACCTTCAGCAGTTACTCTACAACAAAAGGCAATCGTTTGTCCAAAGAATGAAACAGCAGACATCATTAATTCAAAGGTTTTGTCAATCGTTGAGGGTGAAGCGACGACTTATGCAAGCTATGACGTAGCAACACCAATTCAGAATAACGGAGCAGAAACAGAAATGATGTATCCCCCCGAATATCTTACCACATTTAAATTGCCTAGCTTCCCACCGCATGAACTAGAACTTAAAGTTGGATCACCAGTGATGCTCTTAAGAAATGTTAACCTCGCAGGTGGTTTATGCAACGGGACACGTATGATAGTCACACACCTCATGTCGAGGCTTATTGATGTGCAGATCATCACGGGGACAAGAGTTGGTGAAAAAGTTTTCATACACAGAATATCATTAATTCATAAAGATCCAAATCTTCCTTTCGTTTTCAAACGCACTCAATTCCCAATTAAACTCTGTTATGCTATGACAATTAACAAAAGTCAAGGCCAATCGCTAAACAAAATTGGTGTTTATCTTCCCGAGCCAATTTTTGGTCATGGCCAGTTATATGTGGCTTTATCTACAGCTACATCTCCTCATGGTTTAAATGTTCTTATTAAAAAGCAAGAAAATCAAAACGCAAATGTGATAAAAAAAAACATTGTCAATAAAGATTTCTTAACAAAAATACAAAATACAACCTTTCTTTTGCCACCAGAAGTATAACTATTAGAAGTTGTCTTTCCTGGTAGGAATTTTTGCTTCTTTTTTTTATTGCCTTACTTTTTTTTTACATTTTTACCTTTTGCACTTTATCAAGTTTTTTGATGTCTGTTTTTATAATTAAAAGTGATCTACCCTTTAGCTTTGTATAAACATTGTATATAATGCCATGATAACTACATATCAGTATCTTTTGCTTTTATATAAATGCACTAGAATTGATCGGCCACAGGTAGATTTGCTAACCAACAATTTTATTTGCCGCGTGTCATAATCTTGCTACAAACATAGTTATTCTATATATAATTATTAGTTTTCAAATAATTTTTAGATCTAACTTTTATTTTTCATATCATAGTAGGAAAATGGAGGACGATGCACTTGCTATAGTGCAGCATGCTTCTAAAGACAAAATCGTTCAGATTACCAATGCACCACAGATAATAGCAATTCGTGAGCTAAAACCAACATCTTACAACAAAATACTTGAAGCTAGAGTATACAGGACATGGACTGCAGTGACTTATGGCAAAAAAACGAAAGCGGATTCTCTGGGAAGAAAAAATGAAACTGGCTATTGTTGTATCTTAATAGATCGAGAGGTATGTATTGGTTCGTATAACATTTACACAACAAAGTATATCCTCAAATTTCACTAACCATGAATGATCATCAACAGGGGAATGCAATACAAGGAAACATGAATGTCAGAGAAATTGATTATTTCAGCTCAAAAATAAAGGTTGGATCAGTATACAGAATTTCAGAATTCCTATGCGAACCAACCAACCCTTACCAACAAACCATCAGCAACAAAACAAGTCTCAGATTTGGAAGAGCAGCAAAATTTAATGCTATAGAGGCACAGGACATTCCGCATCACTACTTTGAGTTTGTGTCGTACAACCAACTTCAATACAAAGTTCCTAAAGAAGATGCAATGGGCAGAATCCAATATCCAATTCTCACAGGTGACTTTTTTGTCATTGACTTTTAAAGATACAACTAAATATAAAAGTTCTTATACTTATCTACTTACAGATTATATCGGATGTTTACGGACACCAGGAGAATTGAAGCGCAAACCAAATGCCAATCAGAGTCAGACTATCTATAGAAAATTGGATATTGAAAATTTAAGGTGCATTACTTTATATTTAAAGGTTTTTTTCATAAAAAATTATCTATCAACATTTGTCATACGTTTAATATTCTCATCATCTTGCCAGTGGTAATATTGTCGAGTTGACATTGTGGGATGACATGGCTGAAAAATTTGAAGATGACCTTGAAACACAGCAGCAACCAATTATAATTGCTGTTAGCTCTTGCCGAGTGACAAAATATAGAGGTATTGCATTAATCATTTATAAAAGATTAAAAGACACATAACTAACGCCTGCTCAAATACTACAATTACATATTACCAGTTAACAGCAACTTCTGCAACATGCTATTACTTAAATCCGCAAATACCAGAGGCTCATGAAGCAAGTGCGAGGTAAAATCTTTAAAGCCAACTAATTGCTAATAACATCCTTTTCATATAAAAAAATTGCTAAACCATATTCGTTATGCTTTTTTTATACCAATTAGATTCAAAGACAAGTACCAAAAAAAATCCACCGCTACATATTTGTAAAACCCCATATGAAGATGTCGAAGCAGAAAAGTTCCGTAACAGGTTTCCTTTAAAGACACTTTTGAAACAAGATCCGGAAACCTATACAGTAAGTTTTTTTACCTAATAGTAAACAGACAATTTGGTCCCAAAGTTTCTGGGAAAAAAACAAACACGCAAAGTAATGGTTTCCGCAAACATTTTTAGGCAGTAAAGTTCACAACTGAGGCCACAATAAGCAGCATCAATATAAAAAGAGGTTGGTATTATATGTCTTGCAATCAATGTCCTTTCAAACTAAATGAAGAAGATGGAATGTACCATTGTTTGGATCGTGGTCTTCAGACAAAACCATCATATAGGTACACAATTTTTTTTACCAAAATTTATACAATATTAAAAAATCAAATAAAAGATAACTAAAGGCCTAATGATTTCACTCCATGGAACATACAGGTATAATTTCAAAGGTTTCATTGCAGACGCATCCGCATCAGCTCCACTCACTTTCTTTAGCCCTGCAGCCGATGATATTGTGGGATATTCGTGCTCAAACTTAATAGCAAAGTACGAAAAAGAAGGCTTGCAAGAAATACCTCCAGAAATCCTTGCAATTGAAGGTGAACAAAGTGTTTTCCAAATCCATTACAACACATCTCCTCAAACAATATAATTCGTTCTCGATAAAGTTTTTAGCAAAAAGATCAGCCCACAAGAAACAACAAAAATGCAAGAGGCAACGTCAGGTAATATCATTTAAATCAACAATTTCTCTTATTTAAAAGTACGATCTAAAGCTACAAATGTTCAACACTTCTTTGTAAATATTTAGGCACACCATCAACACCTCTCATAATGGCAGGCGAAGAGGATCTACACCAAATGAGGGATGAAAAGAGTGCCTCAAAAACAGTGAAAAAATATTGTTTGAAGATGAACTGGCAGATGCAGGCACCAAAAAAGGTAACTACTCAATATTTAATCTAAAACCTGAAAACAGCGGCACAAAAACAACTACCCGTTATTTAAAACTGAGACACAAACTACAGAGACCCAACATGATGCTTCCAGCAAATTTATTGACACATTTTCTTGCATAAAATTGAACAATTGTTTATTCCACCATCTAAATTTTAATTATTTTTTTGTAAATATGTAGATGCAACACTGACACCTTCAGCCATGCCAAGTCAACAAGGTATACAGTTAAAAGCTGAAGAAAGTGGATCAAAAACAGTTACAAGCCCGCTATTTGAAACTAACCCGCTGAATGCAGAGCCTCAACTAGGTTATTACAACAACTTTATTAACTAATTTTAGTCAATAAAATTGAAATCAGCAATTTCTCTAATTTATAAGTATCATTTCACCATCCAATTTTTCAATGTTTATTTGTAAATATGTAGGCACACCACCAACACCTTCAGCCATGGTAAATCTACAAGATTTCGAATAAAAGAAGCCTGAAAAAAGTAGCTACAGAAAAGCAAAGAGGCCACTCTTTCAGGATGAACCAGAAGTTGAAAAACCGGAAAAAAGTAAGTGTTACTAATTTAACAAACCGATTTATTGAATAACATATCTTACAATACTCTTCCATCACCTTTACACAAATACTACAACAACCTTGATACCAAAGTTACACACATGCATACCTGCAAACAGAAATAACAACATACATCACATTTAATTAAAACACACTTAAAAATCCATCAACCCCTTAAGTTTCTGAATAAAGACATCATTATTGTGAGCATTCAACTCTAAGTCAGCTGCCATAATACGCATTTGCGTAACCCTTAAATCATCTTTTGCTTGAACCTCTCTTAGATATTCTGCCGTTTTCTAAGCATACATATTCCCAACCGTTTCCAACTCCGGAATAAAACTAGCCCTTTCCTGAGTCACATGGAGCAACCTTCCAGCGAGTGCACCCATCTGTTGTGCCATATGAAGATCTTCACCTGAAGACTGACGACAATAGAACACTAGCATCTCAGACCAATTGTTAGAATTAGACTCAGCTCTAAGCTGGTCATACTTAGGCCGTCTAGACATTCTCTTTGCTACCTTATTTATCAAAGGTTAACAAAATAGGTGATTGAAATAAAAGTCTGTATCAATTGTCTTAAATAGACAAGCAAAAGATAAAAAAAAATAAAATAAACAACCACATGTATACACCACAATTTAATATTAAAAAAACAAAAGTTGATTTGCATTCAAACAAAATGTAAACAGATACACATCATGTGACATTAAGATTTTTATTCTTTCTTTTATTCATTGCAATATTTTACACATACACACCGCCTTTATTAAACATACATAGCTCATGTGACATTGCAGATCGACATTTAGAAATCCATAAGTCCCTTAAGCTTCATCACAAAGACATCCTTATCACGAGCGCTTAAATCTAGTGCATTTGTCATTACTACCATATGCTCAACCTTTTGATCATCTTTTCTTTGAAGCTCTCTTAGATGTTCCACTGTTTTGTTTACCAAAAAATTGTCAACACTTTCCAACTCTTCAATTAACCGACCCCTTTCAGTAATTATGCCAACCAATTTTACACACATTGCATTTACTTCTCGCGCCATTTGAATATCCTCCAATGAGGCTTGATGGCAATAAAAAGCTAGCATTTCTGCCCAATTGTTAGAATTTGCATCATTTCTAAGCTTAGCACATCTAACCCGCCTTGGCATTATACTTTCTTATGTATTTTAAACAACTAAACACTTACTCTATAAAAAAACATATAGACATACCAACTTTTAAATAAGCATAGAAAACCCAAAATTGTTTTTCACGTGCATACTTTATCAACAATAAAAAACAAAATAAACACCAATGCCATTGTTAGTACCACTATTGAACACTGCACAAGGTCCACTATCACTCACTAACGACAATGCATATTTGCCAAATGATTCTCTGATTATGATTCAGGCCTTCAGATCAACAGCACCAGCTCCATTATTTGTCACAAAAACCAGCAAATACTTGCCAAATGGTATACTATTTATGCAGTTACTTTAAACTGCAGCCACAAATTGGCACTCACCTAATCTTCCCACTTACACATCCTCACAAGAGTTTCTATTTGTGAAGGTGCTTTATTTGTTAAATTTTGTCTTCAAACACTCAACTGCTGAAAGCAGAATAACCAATATTGATTTTCATCTTTCCAATTATCAATAAAGACTTACCATGTCTCACCAAACAGTTATAGAACTGGCACATTTGCAACACAATACTATTAGATTTTGTTACCTATTTTATAACAATAAACAATTGTTCCATACAAAAATAAATCTGCACATGAGAACTTTTACATAAACACACTCTTTACAATCAATATCCTTATAATTCACAACTTTGTTTATTAAAAAAACTATTCATTTACATGTACTTTCAAACTTTAATATGCTCACACCAAAAAAATACTTATGTACATATCATTCTACATAAAACCACCAAGTTTTATTAATAATACAATATCTTACAATGATGGATTCCAAAAGTAACAACACAGTTTTAACCACCAACACATCGCCATAATATTAAACACAACCATAGACCTACATAAAGTTCTACTAACAAACATAGTGACGCATTAAACTGCAGAAACACACCTTAATTAAATTGTTCCATCATGAGCACATGGCACCGTTTCTCGGTACGTGCTTCATGCACTATATCGAGAAGAACAACAAACGCAGCCAACAATTCAAAATCCTTATTCTGTGACTCCTGCAAACATTGAAGGCTATTGGCAACAACAACATCAGATGCATCCAAACTTCCACCCTCTTTAAGCAATTCTCTTTTTTTCCTAATACTGGCACACAGATCGTCACACTTTTCAGTCAACACCAAAGCAAGGCCTTCATTATCAGCCTCATCATGCAAAAACAATAACTGAAATGCATGTTGTAACTTATCGGAACCACAGGCTTCTTTCCATTCATCAATCTTAGGAGTTGGAGCCATCTTTATTTACAAACTTTTTTTAAAAATCATGAATAAACTATGAACCCCAATGACACATATACAACTACTTATACACCCACACTAGATATACCTAACCATCACATGCTAACAGTGACTCTTTTTTTAACACCAAATCTTGACATGTGTCCGACCTTAAAAACCATAAAAACAAATTGAACATCCAGTATTTATGCATACATTATAATTTATTCCAACAAAAAACAAACACATCGTCTATTATCATTAGCTGACCATAAAAGGAAAAAAAAAACTGACACTTTTATTCATAAACTTAATATGTTACAATCAACATTTGAAACATTAACAATAACATCTTCATTCATAACATACTTTTAAACCACAACATGCAACAAAGTAACGACAAACAGAACTCATACCATAGACAACAATATTAAAAACTTCGATAAAACATGTTACCCATGCTGCTCCATCATCGACACATGTCCAGCTCTCTCTTCCCTTGCTTCGCATGCCAAATTCAACACAACATCTAAAGCATTCAACATAAGACCATCTTTATATTGTGCCTCTAAAGTGCATCACAGCCCATCACTAACAGCAGCATCAAACAAACTTAGCCTTCTACCCTCTTGAACCAGCTGCCCATATTTAAACAGCCTCCGAAGTAAAGCTTCATATTCAGCCTCCAAAACCGTAAGAAACCTGTCATTCTCAAATGTATCTTGCATAAACATGAACCAAAAACAGTGTTCCAACCTATTAGAATTGCATGCGCGTTTCAACTCATCAAAGTTAGGAGTCGACACCATTTTCTTGGACAGGTTTTCTTGACAAAACTAAAGAAATATGAATGGCAAATAAGTGACAACCGGCCACATCCTTATATAGCCATACAAAAAATGTAAAACAAATAAAAACAAAAAAATGAAATAAAATAAAACATTATTTTTACATTCTGTAATTGTGACTAACACTTTTCTTTCCTTTTTCCTTTTTTGTTTAATGTTTATACAGTAGCAACCAAAGGTGCTGTGGAAAACTAGAAGGGGGGGTTGAATAGTTTTCCCCTCTTTTTCATTTTATAAAAACTTTGTTTCAAAATGTTGATTCGAATTTATTCAATTGTTTGTTTGGAAAACCTTTAATTAGAGTTTAGTATGAAAACACCATATAATCAATATGATCAATTATATACGTAAGCTTTCGGAAAAACTTAGTTTTATGAATGGAGCTTTGGTCGGTCTTTGTGTGAATACGTTTTCCTTTTAAAATCTTAAAACGGTTTGTATCAAATTATCTATCAACTTAAACTTAATATGAGAAGTGTGAATAATAAACTATTTGACCATATCATATAATTATACACACAATCACAATATTAACTTCTATGTACAAGACAATCAATCATCACAACTATATAAGCAACAACTAAGACATATAGACAAGCATAGATGAAAAGCCATAAATGCAAGAATAAATGAAAAGAGATAAGAGAAAGAAAATGCAAACCGGACACAATGATTTATAGTGGTTCGGCTACAAGGACACCTTCCTTGCCCTACTCCACTCCCCGAGTTACCTACTCGAGAGTTTTCTTCACAACTAAACAAGCTCCCTTTTGGCGGAGAAAACTGTACACAACTTTTGCTTACACCATTTAACGACACTAAGCTAAATGTCGAGTTCTAATAGTAGCTAGAACCAATCTCACAACACTACTTCGATCACTACACAACTTCTACACGACTTCACGACTTCATGACTTCTTCATGGCTTCACGACTTCTTCATGGCTTCACGACTTCACGACTTCTTCAATACTTCACAACTTCTTCTATACTCCACTTCATATTCATACATCTACTTCTTCACAACTTCATGACTTCTCCACACTACTACTTCTTCCCACTACTTCTTACTCACTCATAAACTCATTACTAAGTAAGATCATCTTGATCTACTTATTACATATACATAACTCACAACATTACATAAACACTAACTAGATCCTAATACATCTTTGGCTTTATGATAGGGAGGATTCTTCTCTTGCACTTTGAGTGGTAAAGGATTGGATCACTTGAAACAAAGACTTATAATCTTATGATCAAAGGATTTAGAAGGATGTTTTGAAGGGATTGGGACTGAAAATTTTTGTGCAAAAGGTGAGAAAAATCTGTGGAATGAACCAGTATTTATAAGGGGAAAAATACTGTTTGGGAGCGTGGCCGGTCCCCTTAATTGGGTGCCGGTCCCCTTAATAATTAAGGGGACCGCCTAGTATAATTAAGGGGGCCGCCTAATAAAAAATATTATTTCTTCAGATTTTTTGTCTTTTTGTGGGGGAGGTTTTTCCTGAAGAATGTAGCCATTTTTTGGGTTGAAATTTGAATTCAAACTATTTATTTTGAATAAAACATTTCTTATAAATACAAAATTGTTTTGTATAAGTTTAAAAATATTTGTCCCACTTTAATAAAATGTAAGGTTTGTAAAAATAAAATTCCTTTGATCATAAAATGTATTAGACATTTGTTTGTACATACCTTAAGTGATTGTTGAGGCAAACTCGAGACGTTGAGATGTCGAGGCTTGTTGACGTAAGAATGCATAGATGAATTGTGATCACAAGTAACTTAAGCACTTTACGTTATATGTTGTAACTTACATCTTTGTCATCATCAAAACATGAAGAGAATGTTTAGATTAAATATCGTAATATTCATGCCAACAATCTCCCCCTTTTTGATGATGACAAACTATGTAAACTATAACTCATAGTAAAATGTATAAGTTACTTGTTTACACTTCTTCTCCCCCTTTTGTCAAAGCAAAAAGGTGGACTCTAAGACGAGACTTTAACTACGCTTGAACCCTTGAGAAAGAATGTAAAAGGCGAGCTTGCATCATCATAAGTGAAGCCTTGATCCTATCAACCTTAATGCTCCCCCTTGGTGTATGCTCCCCCTTCGTGTATACTCCCCCTTGGTGTATGCTCAAAACTTGTTTTGGATACCAAAGAATCGAGCGATGAAGTAATCCTTCAAAACAAAGTTAGTAGACAAGTGCAAATATATATAATGATGATGATAGGTATATGCACTAAAAATATGACACATGCAATTATTGTTTTAAAAACAACAACCTAACTCCCAAAAAAAATTACCATGACCAAAGCTTAAGACATGATAATGATTAGAACCTAATGCAAAGATTCTACTGACGTATTTTGGCAAAAGATGCCAAAATATATATTCTAAAAGAGTTAGAAAAAAAAATGAAGATGATAATGATGCGTTCTTTTAAAGACGTAGAAAAATGAAGAAGGATGAGCATGAATGAAAAGGGAAGGTAATGACAAAAGGTTGACAAATATGGTTTAGATTAATATATCGTTTGACAAGGGTGGATGATTGGGAATCATGGGATTTTTAGGTGTTTTGTTGGTTGACGACCGAAGATGGATATGTGAATGAGGTGGTGATGACATGACAACACTTGAAGCTTGGATATCTTCTTTGTGTTCTTCACTTGCTAGGAAGTGGAAAAGATGCATTTCATGAAGAAATTCACTTGACTTTTAGGGATTAAAGTTTTGGTGGTGATGATGCACTTAGTAGAATGTAGGGAATGGTTACATGGTGGAATCTTCTAGTGAAGATGGGAAATGAGGGTCACGTGGAGATGACTAGGTGGAAGCGAAAGAGTGATGATACTCTTGATAGATTAATGGAGGTATATGTTTGGGTGCATGAGTGTTGGAGAGTTTAGAGGTGTAGAGCTAGGAGCGGAAGAGGTTTATTGAGGTTTTGGATGTTGTTCAAGCGAGGGTTTTGGATGAGAACTAGCAAGAAGATACTCAATCCAAGTGAAGTGTTCCTTCAATGAAATGGTTTGTTTTTGGGGAAAGATGCAACAAGGAAAATTGTTGACATGTTTTGCAACTTGTTTCAAGTTGTGGGGTGATGAAGGAGAGCTAGAGGGAAGTTATTCCAAGTTGCATTGAGCAAGGTGTATGGCAAGAAGAGCACTAATGCTCATAGGCTTCCTTGAGTTCTTCAATGAACTTCAAGTGTTTGGAGAAAGGTGATGATGGTGGATTGTGGTTTTAATTAGGGATGGATGTAAGATAGGCTTCATGAGTGGATGATGTTTTATTTATTATTTATTATTTATTTATTTTTATTTTTTTTGTTGAATGAGCATCAAGTGAAGCATTGGTGATGAGGTTTGGATTGTTGTTTTGGGATTGTGCATGCTCATCATGAGAAGAAGCATTGGTGGAACCAAGCATGGGTGTTAGGCTTTGTTTGTGAAATGGGTTATTTGTATGAGCATAAGATTTGGGTATTGGTTGATTTGGAACAACATCAATTGAGCTTTGACAAGAGTCAAATTTTCTCCTCCAAATGGGTTTTACGGAGATCTTAGCAACTCTTGAGAGTTAAGATCTTGGGTTGTTGGGGGATGACATGTTTGGTTGGATAATCATTAAGGATGAAGGAGATGTATTTATAGTGTAGGAAAGATGTGGTTTAGGAAGGTAAATTTTGAGGGCATGGAAATGGTGGATGACTCGAGATTGGTAGTATAAAGGATGATTCGGTTTTTCATTTCACATGGGTGGTTTGAGGATGTACTAAAGAAGGGTTATGAGGTTTGAGTGTAAGGTAGAAGAATATATGTGAGTGAGTGTGTTTTCCCTTCCCATTAAATTCGTGCTCATCCGGACATAGAGTTAAGCATGTAAAGGCATACAATCAAATCACATAGGAGCAAATAAACATCTAGAAACAACATATATGCAATATGCCATAAATCTAGGAATGAAAGAATCTAATGAGAAGCAAAGTTCATAAAAGTAAACTGGCGTTAGGTATATATAGGAAGAGCAATTTAATCAAGTTGAAGAATGAGTATGAGACTATTACTAGTGGTGCTCAATTCAGGCTAAACACGACCATTTTTACGGGTTACACACACCCAACTTCTCACATAGAAGCAATTCAACCGTTATGTTAAATTGAATTTCTAGTCAATAGATTCTCCAGTAGTCATTCTCTTTTTAGAAGAAATTGAGTTCCTAAATTTACCTATCGAAGATTACCAAACATGAAGTTTGCTTGATTCACTAATACTTGGCTTAATGTGACTCAAACATCATGTTTTTATGAAGGTAAATCTAGATGATATATTTTATTCAAGATCCTAATAGAGACGTGTTGAATGTTTAGATAAGAGTAAACAAAAAGTTTTAATCTTTTCTTCATGATTTACCGGTTGTTTGGTTTTGATGACATATTACTTGATTTAATAACTGTGCTAGACTTAAGAGTGCACCTTAGCATCTCTTGTGAAATGAATCTCATTAAGATTATTTATCTTAAATGAGTTTGTGATTCTCAAATGATATCAAAACTAGACATTAATATATTTTTAAACAAATATTATTTTCTATGATTTTTGCCAATGTTATATATCATACTTTAACAAGTATTTGAAAAAATAAATTTTACTTGTTTATGGATTGTGACAAGTTATTTTTCAATTCTAATAACTTATATTATTTCAAAAAAAATGTAGTGCATTATCTTGTAACACAACATTCATGCTACAAAGAAAATGAAATATATAGAATATATAGTGTGTATTATTCTTAAATATGTATTTTATCTTGTGGTGATAATTTTAAGTAGTGTGAGCAAAGTTTACATATGTTGTTAGTTTGCTCATGTTTGGTTTTTCGGATATGACACATTTATCCATTGCATTGCAATGTAAATTGCTTGAATATTTCGGACGAAACATCCAAGTCGTCAATCCTACTTCATTGTATATTTTATAAATGTGTTTAAAATGTTATTCTAATATTTGGAACACAATTATTGGACAAGTAGATTCAATATGACATTATCAACACAAGTGTGAGTTATGATCCAATGCATACTCTTTTCATCTACAAAGGATGTAACTATTTTCATATCAGTCTCGTGTGATTGAGTATGTAGATTCAAGACTATATCTTTTGTTGTAATTTGATATAATCTTGAAGCTAAACAAATAGCAATCCAATTTCTTGTCCACACTAAAAAATGTGTCAATTAGATTTGATAAATATATCAACCATAATTTGAATAACGAATTGATATAATATCAAGATATTTCTTGACCCTCACGGACACTCATTTGAAATAAATAAACATTTTGATAGTGTGTTCCATTAATCCTAAGATTATTTATTATTGAATGATTGAAAGTTGACTTATTATTTCATGATTGTTATATGTTTTGTTTTTGTGAAAAACTCTTCATTTTTACTTATTATGAACACACTTAGATTTTGAAAATACTTTTTCTTTTATATAACTATTAATGTTTTACAATGATTCAATTTCTCTTATTAAACATCTTAAGGTAAAACAAGCTAATTTGTAGAAAATATTTAAGTGTGTTGTGAAGAATACATTAAATTGTTTGAAATGTTTAGGTGACTAGATTAAACTCATTTACAAGATGTTTGAGTAACATTAAGCCATCTATACCTATATGCAATGCAAGCATATTATAACAATCCTAACGCAAGAAATCTAGCATAAGATCTAGTTAAGTATAAATCGGAAAACTAGCTATATACTAATAGGGCACATATGCATAGATATACACATAGCTAAACTTCAAATAGCAACAATCATTTAATATATTCAATTAAGAAAATAAAATCACAAAGAAGTTCACATAACACATAAAACACTTGTCGTCGTTTTGTGTATTATATACACCAATGTTTACTTAGCTCGAATTTATTTGAAAATAAAATAGTTTTCTCCCCATTCTATAATTTAATTACGATCAATATTTTGAAAACATAAATACTTAATTTTTCAAAAGTATATCAACTAGGAATGCCCGACTTGAAGGAAAAGGTAAAACAAAAGTTTTACGTTAAAACGAAACACAAATTTTTGACCACCGTATAGTATTTTGACTTTTTTACTTATTTAAGTTTGTAATGGTTACTTGTAAGTATTTTTAAATGAAAGTAGACTCAATTACCTTTAAAACGCCGGGTGGCACGACTTCTACGGAGTTACGGTTAATTTTATATGATTTTTCAAAGTTTTCAAAAAACTGTCGAACAGACAGGCGGACCCCTTAAATAATTAAGGGGACCATCCAGTATTTAAGGGGGCCGCCCAGACAATTAAGGGGGCCGCCCATCTGGTACTCAAAATTTCATTTTTTGTAAAGAATTGTTTTCTGACTTTTCGGAAAGGTGTGTAACTTTCTGATTTTGATACAGAACATATAACACTTATTTTAAGCATAATATTATTTCGAGCTAGTATAATTAGTGTATATATATCATCAAAACTAGTACAAGTTAATCAACAAAACACTTTTCATATTTAATCCTCCTTAATGGGTAACTTGATACATGGATCGTACTCAATTTTTAAAACCATTTGTTTTGAAAATTTGAGCGACGTGGCTCTGGTACCAATTGTGAAAAACTAGAAGGGGGGGGGGGGGGGTTGAATAGTTTTCCCCTCTTTTTCATTTTATAAAAACTTTGTTTCAAAATGTTGATTCGAATTTATTCAATTGTTTGTTTGGAAAACCTTTAATTAGAGTTTAGTATGAAAACACCATATAATCAATATGATCAAGTATATACGTAAGCTTTTGGAAAAACTTAGTTTTATGAATGGAGCTTTGGTCGGTCTTTGTGTGAATACGTTTTTCTTTTAAAATCTTAAAACGTTATGTATCAAATTATCTATCAAGTTAAACTTAATATGAGAAGTGTGAATAATAAACTATTTGACCATATCATATAATTATACACACAATCACAATATTAACTTTTATGTACAATACAATCAATCATCACAACTATATAAGCAACAACTAAGACATATAGGCAAGCATAGATGTAAAGCGATAAATGCAAGAATAAATGAAAAGAGATAAGAGAAAGGAAATGCAAACCGGACACGATGATTTATAGTGGTTCGGCTACAAGGACACCTTCCTTGCCCTACTCCACTCCCCGAGTCACCTACTCGAGAGTTTTCTTCACAACTAAACAAGCTCCCTTTTGGCGGAGAAAACCGTACACAACTTTTGCTTACACCATTTAACGACACTAAGCTAAATGTCGAGTTCTAATAGTAGCTAGAACCAATCTCACAACACTACTTCGATCACTACACAACTTCTACACGACTTCACGACTTCTTCATGGCTTCACGAATTCACGACTTCTTCACTACTTCACAACTTCTTCTATACTCCACTACATATTCATACATCTACTTCTTCACAACTTCATGACTTCTCCACACTACTACTTCTTCCCACTACTTCTTACTCACTCATAAACTCACTACTAAGTAAGATCATCTTGATCTACTTATTACATATATAACTCACAACATTACATAAACACTAACTAGATCCTAATACATCTTTGGCTTTATGATAGGGAGGATTCTTCTCTTGCACTTTGAGTGGTAAAGGATTGGATCACTTGAAACAAAGACTTATAATCTTATGATCAAAGGATTTAGAAGGATGCTTTGAAGGGATTGGGACTAAAAATTTTCGTGCAAAAGGTGAGAAAAATCTGTGGAATGAACCAGTATTTATAAGGGGAAAAATACTGTTTGGGAGCGTGGCCGGTCCCCTTAATTGGGTGCCGGTCCCCTTAATAATTAAGGGGACCGCCTAGTATAATTAAGGGGGCCGCCTAATAAAAAATATTTTTTCCTCAGATTTTTTGTCTATTTATGGGGGAGGTTTTTCCTGAAGAATGTAGCCGTTTTTTGGGTTGAAATTTGAATTCAAACTATTTATTTTGAATAAAACATTTCTTATAAATACAAAATTGTTTTGTATACGTTTAAAAATGTTTGTCCCACGTTAATAAAATGTAAGGTTTGTAAAAAAAAATTCCTTTGATCATAAAATATATTAGACATTTGTTTGTACATACCTTAAGTGATTGTTGAGGCAAACTCGAGACGTTGAGATGTCGAGGCTTGTTGACGTAAGAATGCATAGATGAATTGTGATCACAAGTAACTTAAGCACTTTACGTTATATGTTGTAACTTACATCTTTGTCATCATCAAAACATGAAGAGAATGTTTAGATTTAATATCGTAATATTCATGCCAACAGGTGCAAATGCAGAAAAAGGTAGAACCAAAAAGACCACGGACAACTAAATGTCAACTCACCAATGTAAATATTTAAACGGTTTCATACCGTTAAAACTTAATATGTTTTGCAAAATATTTGTGCTTTGTCTGCACAAATATGTGTCTAAACAACTGCAGCCAGCAGTCTACTAATCTTTTGCAACCTATGTTTAGCTATCAGGTGTAACTGCCAAAACACCCTAACTATGCATCATGATATGTGCACCAGTTGTAAACTCTTTTTTTGTATGACACTATTGCGGCAAATGCACATGAACCTTATGTATGGTTACCGTTACACTCTTTAAACTTTGTTTCTTACATTTCTATTTCCAACACTTATGCAATACTTCTTTACCAAAACACCCCGCGGCAACGCGCGGGTTAAAATCCTAGTTTGAGACATAAGACTACACATAAATACTTCACATAAAATGCCGAAAAACAATTCATACAAATCAAACATGAATCTTATCATGTGTGCCCTTTTTATTCTCGCAACCTTGTCATGTGGTTTTGCTCAAAGATCAAATGATTTTACTAAATATCGTATGTTTATCATGACTAGTGGTATTAAAGAAGGTATCTCGTTCCATGTCTATGATGTAAAAGATTATGGAAATCACACAATTGGTATTAATGAAGAGTTTGATTGGAAATTTTCGTTAGGTGTCGGCACACATGTTAAGGGGGATTTTTGGTTAGCAGACAAGAAAAATGCAACGATTGGTGTTTATAATTTTGATGTGTGGAAACATTGTTACAATGGAAACCTATTTTCCACCCAACATTGTTATTGGAGGGTACACCCTGATGGATTCTATTTAAGTAAACATAACAATACCTTTCGTGAAGGTTGGGTGTTCAAGCATCCATGGCATGACTTGTAATTGATTTATCAATCGATCTAAACATCAAATAAAGTTAAGTTATAAGATGTTTAGTAATAATATTTCTTCCTTGAATGTGTCTTTGAAAGGCCTTTTAATGAAATAAAGCTTTTTCATTATTTGTGTTTTTACTTGTATTTATCATCTTACTACATGTTCTTCATTATCAACCGATATATAAAAGTAAGTGATAATGTGAGTGATTTATTCACAAAATACTTGTGTTTTAAATCTTGTTTATTGATGTTAAGAATCTTTCAAAATATGATGTTAAGAATCTTTCAAAAACTAATACAATAACACTTTTCTTAAATCTCTGTGTTTATTGAGATCTTGATTATACAACTTTGGTACAATATCCTTTCAACAAAACACAAAGTGACAAAGATATAAAATTAAATGTATTAACATATATGTCGTATAGGAATTCACTGTAAAATTATTTGTTAGGGAAAGAAATAGCTCATAAAACTTATATAGCAATCACTTAATTTTTCTTTTATTTTTTGTTTATAATAGACCAGTGTTGCTCCAATATTAAGTTTAAAATCAACACTGGTGAGTAAATTAACTACAATTTAGAATAACATTTAATATTTTGTAAGTTTTAAATAAAACACTCATATGTAATGCATATATAATTTTGTCTTAAAATTTTAAGAGGTATCACCTTTAAAACAACCATTACAATTATTTTATGCATGCAAATCTTAAAACTTCGCGTTAAAACATATTTAAAGATTAAATTATCTGTTACAACTTTATAATAAACTAGATGAGTACCCGTGCATTACAACGGGTTTTCTAGTGTCATATATTTATTGGTTAAGTGTTTTGTGTAATCAAAATATCACTATAACTATATGTCGCTAGAAAATCATGTTGCTATGCACAAGTACTTGTCTAGTTAAATATACAAAATTTCCCACTCTGTTGTCATGTGTTTTTTAAACTTAATTTTAAAAATCTCTTAATGGTTCATGTGTTTTTTGTAAAAGTGTGTTGTATATTACAACACAAAGTAAATATATGTTATTATCTCATTCTTTAATAATTGGTCTTAAAAGTCAACCATTTGTTAACTTAGTAACTATTACAGTGTGTTAGTTAATTACTTTGCTTTCAAATTAAGATATTCAAATAGTATGTTAATATGAGATTCAAATCATGTGTTTCCATTTTTAATTTTCAAGTTTTCACTTAGTTGACTATTTTAAGTTTTTCACTTTTCAGTTGACTATTTTTCCTTTATAGATAGTTAACGAGAGCTTATTAGGCCCCTAACGGCCAAATAGCTTATTTGGTTGAGCATATTTTACTAGCACTTGTTTTGGCTTATTTTTTGGATTATATAGTCAGCTTATTTTTAAACTTATGATTGGCTTAGTTTGCTAACTTATTTTTGTGGCTTATTTTTAAGCCATTAGAGCTTATATTGGGCTTATGCGGCCCAAAGGGCTTATTAGGCTTGCTTATTGAATTTGAAATACATTTAGGGCTTATATTGGGCCTCATCGGCCCAATAGCTTATCGGATTATTTATTTGAGCTTATTTTGGCTTATTGGGCTTTTCGGCCTAATCAGCACTTATTCGTTAGCCTATTTCGAGTTATAAGGTTTTCGACTTGTTTGAACTTATTATTTTCGACTTATATTGATATATATTTATTTGACATATTTTGATAGATACTTGTTTCGGATTACTTCTAAACGTTATATATTGTCTAATTAGGATTTTGATTGAGAAATGGTTATTTTGATAAAGTCAACGACTTTGTGAAAGTAAACATAAACGAATGGGTCATGCCCAAATTTTTATTAAAATTTTATACTTAGAAATATTTTACAAACTTATTTTCTTAAAACTCGACAAAAGGACAAAATAATAAAATATTATTATTTTAATACCCGAATAAAAGACGAAACTATAAATTTTATAATAATAAAATGGTCGTTTTCTTAAAACCGACATAAGGACGAAACTTGATATTTTTGTAAATAACAAGATAGTTTAACAATATTAAATTATATTTTAAATGTATTAAGACCCGAGATATTAAGGTTATATACATTTTTCCGAAAACTTTACCAACTAATTCTTAAACAATTTACCGAGTAACTTTGAGTTCGTTTTGTGTATTTTAGAGTCAGGAGAACGTTTATTTTATATAAGGGATATTTTCGTGATATTTTTCGTACAAGTCGAGTATTATTGTTATTATTATATTTTGAGCCAAATGTTATAATATACACACACACACACACACACACACACACACACACACACATATATATATATATATATATATATATATATAACATCGACGAAAATTATTTTGACTTATACACTACCACACAAACAACAGTGATACAAACCCTTTTGAAAACTCATATGCTTCACCTTATTTTCACATGACATATTTCTAAGTCGTCATTAATTAATAGGTTGTGACCGGGTACCGTTGTGCTATTCCACTTGATCATTTATTTTATTTCTGGTACTTTCTTCACCGTATGCTGAGGTGAGTTTAGTAGCCCTTATTTCAATATACTTTTCCTTGGGGGAAAATGGTAGTCAAATGATGTTTGATTGTTTTTCGTGTTGTGATACACTGTTTTCATGTTTTTGGACAATATGTGCATTTTGGTTGCGATTATGTGCTTTGATGTGTGTGTTTATTCAAATGTATTCATGTATGCACAATTGTTTAACTCTGTTTGAAGCCGAAGCATTTGATAGTACTATTGGGGTAGCTCCCCGTAGTTAGCAACTTGTGTGTAGTAATCATGGTAGGTTCAGTTGACGCAATTATCGATCTTTCATTTAGTGCTTATAGTTGTATATCATGCTCACTGTTGTCCTACGCTATATCATTCACAGCTTCGTGGTTTAACTTTTAAAACATACGAGCTCACCAACTTTATGTTTACGTTTTCTAGTACCATTTTCAGGTGATCATCGATAAAGTATTTCCGAAGGCACTTGCATTGGAGTCAATCTACTTGCCTTCTCCATCATTATGTTTTTCCAATATAACGTTAAATCAAACAAGACTCGCCTTCTACTATTAACTTTTTGGATAAAGAATATCTTTGAAATGTTGTAAACTAAAGTTGCAATCATGTACGGTATGAATCTATGATGTTATGCTTGTGCCTTTCACAGTTACACCTTGTGTTTCCACTTTAGCGGGGTGTGAAATTTTCCAAGGAAACTATATAATTTTAAGTCAAAAAGAATTTAATTCTAATTAACTACATGCATACATAGTATTATTAATGATATGTTTATGCCAACTATATTCAAAAGAAAACATAATACCAATAATATTATTATCTGTATTAAGGAAATCATATTACATCAAATACAGTTTTTATATCATCAACACCTTTATATATTTGAAACATAAAGAGTACACATAAAGACTTCCTACAAATCAAACATGAATTTAATCATAGGTGCACTTTTCATCCTCACAACACTTTCATTCGGTGCTACTGAAAGGCCAAATGATTTTACTCATTTTAGGACATGGATCCACAATGCTATTGAAGAAAATATCTCACTCCATGTCTATAAAAGTAAAAAAGGTGGAGGTGATTATGGAAGAGCGACACTTGGTTTTAATGAAGAGTTTACTTGGAAATGCGGGGTGGATTTTGGTACACAGGTTGTAGGTGAATTTTGGTGGGGTGAAAAATATACACATATTAGTGTTTACAATGGAGACGTTTTTGGTTTGTGTTACGATGGAAAAGTATTTTCAACACAACATTGTTACTGGAGGGTGCAATCAGATGGATTCTATTTAAGTCAATTTAACCGTACCGATCCTATGTATTGGCAGCGTAGGCATACATGGTAGAACTTGTAATTGCCTTATCAACAAATAATATAAATATTAAATAAACTTGGTTTATAAAAAGGTGAGTGAAAATTTCTAGCTATTAGTGTTTTGGTCATATTTGTTATGCTATTATACATATTCGCCGATTGAAAACATATGCACAAAAGCAAGTGATAATGCTTCGCATCTAAACAAAATTGACTCCAACTAAATCAATAATGTAATTTTCTTAGAAACCGCGTCTCTAAACTTTTTGCCTATTAATTTATGAAGTTCGAGCCTACCACCACACACACAAATCAAGTAAAGCTCTCTTGTTCTTAAAGACAGTCATCGTGACCACATCAAATTTGAAAAGCCCCTTTACTGATTTGACTAAAAATCTAAAACTTTTATCGAAAACGACATGACCCAAAACTGGCCTTTAATTAATGTTTAATAAACTGACAAAAATCTATTACATACCAGTGATGCGATTTGGATTGTAACACAAAAGTTTTACTTCTCAAGGGATCTTGAGAAGCTTACAATCCCCGCCAGGCAAGTGTACCTGACCGATGTAGTATAGTGTAGTGGTAAGAACCAGGGGATTGATCGTTCTCCACAGGGAATAGTGTTCGTTAGGATTGAAAATGATCTAAACTAGGTCTAGAGGTGAGGGATGATTCTTTTTGTATCTTTATAATTTTTTGGAAAGCAAGTAAAATTCTCGGGTTTTGGAAGAGTGGGCGGAATTAGTTGCTAGTCAACTAGCCCAAATAACTACAAATGCAATAAAAATAAAATAACAAGAAAATAAATGTTTGAAACTTCTAATAAGGAGACAAACGTGTTTACTTAGGTTTCACTACTCACTAGCTATCTTTCATTGATTGATTAGTTTGTTACAATTGCGTGGATGATGTGTTGTATTCCTTAATACCATTCGGGGGGCGTGTACGTCCTTCCCCAACTCTATAAGATCCTATCTCTTCCTATGACGACACGTTAAGTATCCTATCATGGCCTCATTAATATTCTCTTATGCATTAAACACAACCAATTAATCGTAGTACACATCTGATTCATGTTTCTTAAGACGTCAAGCAAGTTACCAATAGGAAATTAGCCAGTTTTCTTAAGCCTAACATTGATATCATTCATCCAACAACAATTAATAACAAACCATCAATCAATAATCAATAGCTAGGTTTCATTACATCTAAGCAAACACAAACAAACCTAGCCTAGCATGTTAAAAGAAATACAAGCGTTAGATAGAATCAAATAACACATAGACATATTGAATGATTGCTAGATTACTTATCTTCAATTAATCATGGAAGAAAAAAGGTTTGAAAACCTCAAAATAGCTGCAAAAGTCGACTAGGGTTCGTACCCTAAGTTTCTCTCCAAAGTTTCACACACAATGAATGAAAATTAGAAAAGTATATATATATTTTACAACTTGACGGCGTCACCTTATGGGACGTGACGCCGTCACCTCACCGCCAAAATAACTCTCGGATTGCCTAGATCCATCTTTGACACCGTCAGGTTGAATAAGGTTATGGGCCGTCTCTCTTTGTGATAACACGTGACGTCCTTGGTGAAATATAACGTGACGCCGTCACGTGTAAACTTCAAAATTCCTTTCTGGCCCGTCAAGTGTAAAATAATTATCCACCTCTTCATCAACAAGTGACGCCGTCACCTGGTAGTGTGTGACGCCGTCAGGTACTGTTCCAGCTTGAATTCTTGACTTTGTCGTTTTCTTCACTTTTATGCTCCAAAAACGTCCAAAATGCTTCCTTTTCTATAATTCCTCCCAAAAGTACCTAAAATGACAACATGATTGATTTAAGGCAATATTTGATCATATAATCACGATTTAAGGCTTAAATAACCCCTTAAAAGCGTAACACTTTTCGTCTCATCAACCAACCTTTTTGAAAGTATTTTTAAATGAAACTAGACTCAATTATCTTTGAAATGAGGAGTGGCACGACCTCTAACAACTTACGGATTAAAAGAAATGATTTTTTGAACATTGACAAAAATATGAAAACCCTCATTAAAATTATGGTGCAAGCATATGGCTGTATGAAATATCTCATATGATCATATGGTCATCTCAGAAAATTTTCAAACCACTGAATGGAGCATACAGCCATATGAAATATATCATACGGCCATATGGTCACTGCAAAAACGTTAGTAAAAGCTATATTAGGCACTAATTCCGAGAAATCGACTTTCATGACTTTAAATTTAATGAAACTTTCCAAAAATCATTAACATAACAAAATACATCATTTTCATAAACATTTATGGTCTAAACGACCCGTGAGCATGTACTTTACAAACATACGGGTATTTTACCAAACAACCATTTAGAACCACTTTCACAACAACTTAAATACATATTATAACAATGACTAAAACATACTTTTAACTCAACAACTAAAAATGCATTAATACTTGACAAACAAGGTTTATAACAACTAAAAATGCTTTAACACTTGACAAAAAAGTTTATAAACCTTTTTAAGACACTCGGGGGTTAAACTTTGACTCAAGCCCAGCATCAAACACTAACTTCATACACAATACCAAACACATCCAAAATCCAAGCTTCCATGCCATATACCTTATTCCGAAGCCTTACTTACCTCATAAAAACCTACACAAAACATAAAAATCTAAAGGAATAATCGAAAACGCTTAGTAAGTAACCGGTTAATACATGGTTAGTATGTCAATTATCATATAATGCAATATGAACAATCCTAATTAGTCCAACACTATACCACTTAATCTCGCATATTAACACTATAACAATTAACATGGTACTATAAACAAATAACTATAACACACATTAAGCACATAGAAACATCAACACATACCTTGGTTCATAAAAAAATCAAAGATTAACACTATTTTATCCAACCAATCAAGTCTCTTATTTCACCACACTTTCAAAGCTGCTATATCAAATCCTACACACAAAATAATAACATTCATATTAAACACACAGTAACCAAGTTACTTACCTCAACTGCAAGTGATGAGATGAAAAGTGTACCGCTTTTAGGGTGTCATTTAAGCCCTAAGTCATGATTATTTGATCAAATATTGCCTCAAATCGTTTATTTTGTCATTTTAGGTACTTTGGAGAAGAAATCTGGAAAAGGAAGCATTTTGGACGTTTTTGAGCGAAAAGTGAAGAAAACGGAAAAGTCTCCAAATCAAGCTGGAAATAGTACCTGACGGCGTCACGTATTGCATGTGACGGCGTCACGTTATGGCAAAGTGGTGGATAAAAAGTATAACGAGATGCGCCAGAATGTTTTTGGGAAATAACACATGACGGCGTCACCAAGGCCGTCAAGAGCAAATTACACGTGACGGCCAAGAGTTGATTAACACATGACGGCGTCAGATCTGGATCTAGGCATTACGAGAAGAATATTGGCGGCGAGTTGACGGCGTTAGAATCACAACGTGACGCCGTCAGACCACAAAATCTATATATAGTTTTCTAATTTTCGTGTATTAGAGAGAGGAGAATTTTAGAGAGACTTTTGGGAGAACTTGTTGAGAAACCCTAGGTCAAATTTTACAGGGGTTTTCACCCTTTTATCATCCATGTTTCAATAAAGATAAGTCTTCCAATAATCATTCAATATGTCTATGTGTTGTTTGATTCTATCTTATTCTTGTCTTTACTTTAACATGCTAGGCTAGGTTTTCTTTGTGTTTGCTTAGATGTAATGAAACCTAGCTATTGATTATTGGTTGGTTGTTTGTTATTAATTGTAATGGATGATTAATTTCGATGTTAGGCGTAAGAAAACTGGCAGACTTCCAATTGGTAACATGCTTGAACGTCTTAAGAAACATGAATTGGATGTGTACTACGATTAATTGGTTGTATTTAATGCATGAGTAACTACTAAGGAGGCCATGTTAGGAGCTAGTAGTCGGCTCGACATAGGAAGAGGTAGAAGCTTATAAAGTTAGGGAAGATCGTACACGGCCCTATGAATGGTATTAAGGAATATAACCCGTCATCCACGCAATTGTAACAAACTAATCAACTAGTAAAAGATAGCTAGGGAGTAGTGAAATCTAAGTAAACACGTTTATCTTATTATTGTTTTTCTTCCAATTTACTTTCTTGTTATTTTATTTTCATTGCATTAGTAGATATTTGGGTTAGTTGACTAGCAACTAATTCCGCCCACTCTTTCAAAACCCGAGATTTTTACTTGCTTTTTATAAAACTATAAAAAGAATCATCCCTCACATCTAGACCTAGTTTAATTAAGTTTTGATCCTAACGATACTATTCTCCAAGAGAACGATCAATCCCCCGGTACTTGCCACTACACTATACTACATCAGTCAGGTACACTGCCTGGTGGGGATTGCAAGCTTTTCAAGATCCCTTGAGAAGTAAAACCTTTTGCAAGGTTGCAAAACCACGCATCAGCAAGCTAAAATACTAACAAGTCACCTTTCTCTTTGTTACTTGATTCATAACCAAGAATCATCACAACATCTATTAATTTATAAAAACACAAGGGTTTAAATAACCCATTTTCACCCTTCACTATTAACTTACATTATATGATCATACCTTGATCATATGATGAAAACCTCCAATTTCACAAAAATCAATTGACCTTAAACCCACCATTAAAAACACTTAAATTCTTGCTCTACCTATAACCCCAAATTTGGTGTATAAACCCTAATACCTTAATTCACCAATTAAACTCAAATAAGGGTTTAGTTATCTTGTAGAATCATTGCTATGGTTTCATTCATGGATAAACACTCTTAATTCTCCATCCAATGATCATCAAGACCATCTTGTTATTCCTTTCTTTTTTGGTTCTCACATCACATACACAAACCCAGACACTTCTTTCATTCTCTAGAAAGTTTTGGAAATAATTAAGAGTTCCTTCAATTATAAGCTAGTCACTATTTTGGACAGTTGTCACTTCTAGTCCCTCAAGTCATATTCCTTCTTATTTGTGAGAGATCATATTTTCTATAACCAATTACACATACTTTGACTATTAGATTGACTATCAGATTTGACTAACCAATCACGTAACATATTCAAACTACTAAAAGTCGTAGTGAAACTATTTAATGGGCTTCTAGTAAATAAACACTTAAACCCAATTTTAGGGTGTAACAAAAGTAATATTTGACAAGAAATTAAAAGTTGTGTTGTAAGATAACAAATGTTCCGTGTAATATAACCCAAGAGACATTGTGCTTAACTTAACTCCATTTTGTGATGCGTGACGTACTATGTGATCTTTAATCATTTTAATAGTTTAATTTTAAATAAATAAACACATTGTTAAAATTTTGTTCTATGCTAGTTTCTTCATCTCAAAATAAACGTTTATTGCATATCTAACATACAATTTTAGAAGAATTTAATATTAATCAATAATATGTCATATATGCCTTTTGCAATTTTTGTTATTAGTTAAAACTTATAAGCTAACACTTATTTTAGGACAAACTAAATTAATAAGATGGATATATATTTTACTAGAAGAGAGTACATTACTATCCATTTGATCAGTCTCATAGTAACGGTTCACCAAACCCATCACCATATCAGTTTTCATTCCTGCCATTAAACCCAACACTAAACCCATTTAACACCAAAGCCACCACACGTACATATCTCACAACATACTCACGTACACAAAAATCACTAGATTTTTTTGGGTGAAACCAACCACTGAACCACCCAATTTCTGCCCCTTCACGCATTGTTTAATCCCTCCAAGAGCGACAATGAAGTGTGGTCACGACCCCCCTCACGTATACGTGTGTAAATAAATGTCCGCTACATATTTAACATCCAATTTTAAAAGAATTTAATATTAATCAATAATATGTCACATTTACCTTTTATATTTTTTTTATTAGTTAAAACTTATAACCTAACACTTATATTAGACAAACAAAATTAATAAGACAGATACATATTATGCTAGAAGAGAGTACATTACTATTCATCTGATTAGTCTTGTAACAACGGTTCACTAAACTCATCGTCATATCAGCTTCCACTCCTGCCATTAAAACCCAACACTAAACCCACTTGCAACAAAGCCACCACACGAACATATCTGACTACACACTTGCGTACACAAAAATTACTAGATTTTGTTGGATGAAACCAACCACCGAACCACCCAATTTTTGCTCCTTCATGCTTGTTTAATCCCTCCATGATAGACAATGACATGTGGTCACACCCCCCCCCCCCCCCACTTATAGGTGTGTAAATGAGTCGAGCTTTTGTCGAGTAACTCGACTAGAGCTCGATTGAGCCAAGCTCTATCGAGTCTAGAAAATAAGCGCGATATGTATAATAGGCTCGACTCAAGTTATAATCAAGATTTTCAAGCTTTTAAATGATGTATGTATAATAGATGTGCTTATATGTAAATACACTAAGCATAAATATTTGTTTATGAATAATCGAGCTTTTTAAGCCGCACTCGAGGCAAATTCAAGCTTTCTCGAGTTGAGCTCAAGCTTCTTCACGAAGGCTCGCCAACCTCGAGTCGAACATAATATTATCGAGTCGAGCCCTACCAAAACTCGATTCGATTCGACTCGTCTACACCTCTACTCGTGTGAAGGGTACCCACCACGGCAAGGACTGTTTGGTGGGTAAAATTAAACCTTAATAAATGATGGAGTAAATTGAAAAATTCTCCCTTATGGTTTGGCTAATTTGCAGACGCAATCCCTATCCTTTTGAAAGTGCATGCATAATCTTTGTGGGAAACTTTCGACTACACTTTTAGTCCCTGCTTGAACTGGAATGAATAAAATAACCTTTTTTCAGCTAACTGAATCTTCATTTGACTTTTATTTTTTTTAAATACAAAATTGAAGAATACTAGAAACATACAAGATAAATCTTCTATTTTTCAAATGAAAAATACAACGAAGTTTATGATTATATATATAGATAAGTTCATTTTGTCCAAACCCCTAATTTTCAAAAATATCAAGTCTAAGAAATAACACTAAACTAAACATGTATCTAAATCCTAAAACTATGATTTCATTAAATTCCTACTCAATATTATCATAATTCATGCTCAACCACGTAAAAAACAATTAATCTCTCAATAGACTAATAAGTGCACACACTATAAATACCTTACAAAATAATCAAAAGCCCTAAAACCTTTAACTGGATCTAGATGTCTTCGCCGAATACCACCTCCTTGCCGATGCTATGCCAGATTCTGCCACTACCGTGGCCACAAGACTCATGAATGTATTTGATGGATAGGTTCTTAAATTTAGTTTTTTTGGTTTTATAATGTGTATGTGATTGGATAAGTGATGCGGGGCCAAACGTTGAGGAATGGGCCATTTTGTTTATGAAGGCCCAAGATCATGTGAAGAAAGGAGCTTCACTAAAATTAGCATAACATTAGTCCATTTTAGATACAGATGAGTCTATTTTAGACTAAAACCACCCTTAATAGTGGTCTACAGGAAATGAGTCCATCTTAGATACAAATGAGTTTATTTTAGACTAAAACCACCTTAATGGTCATGTCGGGTTTCTAGTGTTTGGCCCATTTGTCTTTTAGGCCCATTTCTAATGTCTATTTAATAATTGTATATTAATCCTGGATGATTAGTTCAAAGTTATATGAAAAGCCTATTTTTGGCAGTTGCTGAAAATTGCCCTAATTATTGGTATTATTTGAATCAACGATAGTTAGAAGAATTTTTTCTGGTATTCATATGAATCAATATCTCGGTTTTAGTCTACATTAGTTGGAATCAGAGCTAAAGTTCCTAGTCAAGATGTCTCCAAGGAGAAAGGGTTGTTAACGATGCGTATGAAGAAGAATTTGAGCAACGTCTTATGGCAACAATGGAGGAGCGAATGCGTCAATTCGTTGATTAGTTGACTAACTAGATGAATGACTTGATGAATTAAATAAGGCATGGTGATTGTAGCCATCGGCAAACTAACGATGAATAGTTAGAAAATCCGTTCGGTGATGGTGACGGTTCATCTTCTGATGAACAACAAGAAAGGCGACCAAGTTAGAATCAAAGGAAGGATAATAGGCATAGGGCATTCGCATGGTGGCACCGTGGCAGTAATTAAAATTGACACGGGAGAGAGTTGGAAAGCCAAGAGTCGTGACTTCGGGGGAAGATGAAGAAGTGGATGAGGGCCAACTTTATTCCTCATAATTACCAACGGTTGATGTACCAGCGGTAACAGAATCTGAAATAGGGGACCAAATCTATTGATGATTACACAACCGAATTTTACTAGTTAATTGCAAGGAATGATACTCAGGAGAGCGATGATCAACTTGGCTCTTGTTACATTGGTAGTTTAAGAACCCATGTCATGGATTCTATTAACATGGTTGATCCTGTGACACTTTCTAATGCATATCAACATGCATTACGTTTTGAAAAACATAACCAAAGTGTGGGAGGTTCATCTTCTCATGCAACAAAAAGAGGTAGTTCTGGTTTGGGTAACGTGGCATCTCGTTTTGTTCCCAATCAGTCAAGATACATTAGCTTGAAGTGTTTTAACTATGGTGAACCTAGCCACCAATAGTCAGAATGTAAAAAGGCCGGGAAAAGACACTTATTTGCTGAGTCCGAGGAATGGGAAGTTGATAACGTGGCTGATGATAATTATGAAGAAGCACCAATATTTGACGGTATGAAGAAGAAGTTGTTATTGGAGATGTGGGGGTGAATTCGATGGTAAGGCGCTCTTGCTTGATACCAAAGGCTGTTGGCGATGATGGGCTCAAGCACAACCTCTTTCAGTCAACCTATACTATTTTGGGCAAGGTTTTTACCTTTGTGATTGACTCAGGTAGTTGTGATAATCTGGTATTTGAAGAAGTGGTTCAAAAATTGGGACTGAAAATAGAAAATCGTCCCAAACCTTACAAGTTATAGTAGCTTAAGAAAGGTAGTGAGGTAACGGTGTCCAAGCGCACCCTTATCCATTTTCTGTGGGAACAAACTATAAATATAATGTTTGATGTGATGTGGTGCCCATGGATGCTTGTCAGTTATTATTGGGTAGACCTTGGGAGTATGATCGTAACCCAAATCATAACAGGAGAACTAATACTTATAGTTTCTTATTTGGTGGTGTGAAGATAATTTTGATGCCAAGTAAGCCCAAAGAATTAGTCAACAAACCCAGTGGTACTCTACTAACTCTTTCCTAGTTTGAGGACGAGTTAGAGATAGAAGATGACGTGGATTTCAAAGTGGGTGACTTTGTGTGGGTTGTTTTAACTAAGGATCGTTTCTCGGTTGGTGAATACAATAACTAATCAACTAAGATGATTGGGTCGGTGGAAATTGTAGAGAAAATTAATTCCAATGCTTACTGTTTGAAGTTACTAAGCCATATTCGATGTTCTGATGTATTTAATGTGAAACACTTGCTGCCTTTTCATGGGGATTCTTCTGATGATGATATTAGTGTGAATTCGAGGGTGAATTTTGTCTACTCAGGGGGAATGATGCGCCCAAGCGTTGAGGAACATGCCATTTTGTTTATGAAGGCCCAAAATCATGTGAAGAAAAGGGCTCCCTAAAATTAGCATAACATGGGTCCATTTTAGATACATATGAGTCTATTTTAGACTAAAACCACCCTTAATAGTGGTCTACAGGAAATGAGTCCATTCTAGATACAAATGTTTCTATTTTAGACTAAAGGCACCCTTAATGGTGGTCATGTCGGGTTTCTAGTATTCGACCTGTTTGTCTTTTAGGCCCATTTCAGGGTTCTAACGTCTATTTGATAATTGTATTTTAATCATGAATGATTAGTTCAAAGTTATATGAAAAGCATATTTTTGGCGGTTGCTGAAAATTGCCCTAATTACCGGTATGACAATTAACAATAGTTGGAAGAATTGTTCCTCGTATTCGTGTGAATTAACAAGTCCAATTTGTGTTATCTCGTTTTTAGTCTACATAAGTTGGCATCAGAGCTAAAGTTCCTAATCAAGATGCCTCCAAAGAGAAGGGCTGTTAATAACGTGTGTAGGACCATAGATCTAGCTTTATCACCTAAGATTATGATGTTAGAGAGAGATGGAAGAGCTAGAGAGAGAAAGTAGAGAGAGAGAGGTGGAGAGCACTATGTGAAATAAAACCTTTGATTAGCATGAACTCCCACCACTCCTAACAAGCTTAGGAGGGTATTTATACCTTTTACATAAGCTACCATGGGCTTTCTCTTGGGCCTTCTTTTGGGCCAAGCCATTAAGGCTTTTACATAACCTTAATAAACTAGCATTTCACTAACTATTACATGAATATATTTAACTAACTATTGGACTCAATAATGATCGTCACTTTTAATCCTAACAATCTCCCCCTAAAGGACAATCATTGAGATCTCTCTTTGATTACATAAATGATCAACACTTCTAATGCTAACAATCTCCCCCTAAGGGTGATCATTGAGATCTCTCTTTTGTGACCTTGATCTTTGATATTTGAAGCTTGTTCTCTTTGAACTTTGAGTCTTGTGTAATAGTTTTGCTAGTTTTTTTGTTCCAATCATGCTTTGTGATCTTTCTTGCCTTTGATCAACATCTTTACTCTGTTGTCTTTACGTCTTTTCCAACATGCTCATACTTCGTTTGACTTAGAATCTTTGAGAAGTTCTCTTTTCTTTGACATTAATCTTTGTTTCTTTAGTTTGTAGATTCTTTGACTTTGACTTAAAAACGTTCAGAACTTTACTTTGCTTTGATCTTTGAAGAGAGCTTTGTAGGGTATGAGCATGTGGATCTTTGAGTGATGGTAACGGTCTTTCTCCAAGGAACATTTATGAGTACCTACATAAAACAGTTAGCAATAAAGTATCCGGTACTTACAGGTTCGGAATTAGAGATCGTCAACAGCATAGTGTGAAGACTCCTTCTAACCCTTACCAAGGCCGTTCCTGAATCAGATACCCCTGAAAGGGCTTACTAGATCCACCGAAGTACATCAATGATTCAGGTGAGTTGCTGGAGATCACCCCACAACTGTAGACCGTTTGAGACAAAGTAACCATCATGATAGATAAGGCAAGATCCGTAGATCTCATTAAGACTCTCTTAAAACTTGTGTCCTTTTTGGCGAACACAAGTGTATTCGTAGGAAAGTGTATCCTAAGAGATTTTTTAATGAATCTCTTGGCTCTAGACTCGATAAGTGCATAATTTGGTTTTCCTATGCGGAGACTAGGGAGGGGTCTCCTGCTTCAATATCAACCATCTCTAAGAGATAAATCGATAGATTACACCGGTTCCCCGTGAGAATGAAACAAGTACCTTTTGAGAGATACTCGAGTGGCTAGAAGGTTAAGTGCAGTGCGTCACTGGGTCCATGACGTCTTTATCTTCAATACCGGTGTCACCTTGGTAACAACCAGTAGCATATGAATTGAACCCGGTTTCTGCCCTAAGGTTGAACATTTGGAGGGCTATTTCTTTTCACCCTTACATTTGCTTTTCTTTTTAATTCTTCAACCCCTTCTTTCTCCTTTCATTCTTTTCTCCTTTTTTCAAATCATACCTAAGGACTTCTAATTCTAATCTATTGGAATTGTCCTTGGGTAGATCCCTCCGGCTCTGGCAGATCATAGGACGGTTTTTCCTAACCTTAATCACCTTATAACTCCATGAATATCCTATAATTGCCATGAAACCATTTATGAAAATCTCTCAAAGTGTTTATGATAAAAAAACATACTTTGTTAACACTTCGAGAGTTTTGCATTTCATTTGAAGGACTCCCCCTTCACATGTGCTCATGTATATTTTAGGAAATTTGCGCATGCGGGAGGAGTTTGCACTTTTGAATTGATCTACTTTCAATGAACACAACCGATTCGAGACACGCTTACATCACTAGTTAGACTAGCTTGAAGTTATTACCCGGCCTGGTCAAGTCCACAGAAAGTTTCTCGAAACAGTACATTTCTACTAAGACAAATCCTTTTCGAGACACGCTTACGTGGCTAGTTAAAGAGTTCCATTGTCAGCTTTTAGGTGACAACTAGCTCTAGTAACTAACTTGATGTTATTACCCGTCGAGGATAAGTCTTTTCGATTACAAACTTTTGTTGTTTCGTCAATTCTTGGGTCATTTCTGAGTCGAGGTCACACGAGATTCAACCACAATCTTAAACACATTGATCACATTTTAATCACGTCTTCTCCCCCTCAAAAATAGCATATCCATGGTATTTTTTATACCAATTGATTAAAACCTTTTCTTTTTGGATAGCATATGGGAGAAATGGATGTTTGTAAATTCCGAATTAGTTGCTTTTAAGCATGATCTTTTTGGAACTTCTTTTTATTACTCCCTCTCAAAAATAGAACATTTTGATTAAATTAAGCGATTTAAGGATTTGAGGGAGTAATATCTTGAGCAACATCGTGAAAGGTTTTGAAAACCTTTTGAAACATTTTTCAAAATTTTGCTCAAAAATTAAGAAGACTTTGATAAGCTTTTTGGTGAGAAGTCTTCTTATCTTTTAGGATTGTCGCACATAAATGTACAACATGGTCCTTTCTTTGAAAATCACGGGTTATACACTGTTATGTGTGCATAAGCCATAATGTTTTTAGGATAAGTGCTCAAAGAATATGTAAAACCTTTGTTTTGATTTAAGCACTTTCCTTTCTTTGAAGAACGAGTCCTTAGCTAAAATACTAAGAAGTCATAATGTTGAAGTCCGAGTCCTTAGCAGAAGTACTAAAAAGTCATTATGTTTTTGGATTAGACAACAACTTTTGGAACCCATTTAAGCACGACACCAACGGGTTTACCATATTTTGAAATCCATTTGAAAGTTGTGTCAATCCGAGACAAAGAAGTTGAATTCCAACGAGGACTGAAAACTGGTGTTTCATTTTGAAATAAAGCTTGTGGAATCAATAGTGATTTAAAACTCTTTTGCTTTTGAAAGTTGTTTGAGAAACTCGGTGTCTCTCTTGGAGTTTTAAAACTTGAAGAAGAAGTTTTCCATCCATTGTTGAAACTCGGCGTTTCATTTCGAAAATTTGTTTTTGAGATGAATGGAAACCTTCTAGAATTAAGATTTTTACAAGCATAGCCATTCCTTTGTTGTAGCGGAAGCATTTTAGAGTATGGATATTTCAAATGTTTTGAACGGCTTTGCTTTGGTTTCCACACTGGCTTTACCAGAGTAAAACGAGAGTATGGAGTTTGAAAACCTTGATTCTTTTCTTTATGAGCACTTGCATGTGAAACCTTTTGAGGAGTAAATGTTTTAGAAAAATTTGGTCTCTTTGAAAATTTCCTTCCTTTTTGCAAAGAATAGGTGGTAAATTGAGAAACCCTTTTTGAAAATGGTTTTGAGAATTCACCCGTGTAAACCGTTTCTGAAACACTTACTTGTGGCTTAGACTCGTTTGAAACTTGAGATTTTCCTTTTGACCGGTTAAGAACATCAAACTTTGCTTTTAAGGCATTGTATGACGTTCTCAAATCATTATATTCTTTTTGAAGAGAAAGAAGATCTGATGATGCCAGTTTTTCTTGCAAAGAAGCATTTTGATTTTCAAGATGTGCAAAATATTTTTCATATTTGTCTGTTTCGATTGAAAAATCATTTTTGGCATCACCAAAATCCTTGATTTGTTGTGCAATAATTTTTTCCAATTCAACAACTTTCTTTTAAAGCACAGACTTTTCTTTTTCAAAAAGATGATTTGGTGTGATCTGAGAGTCAGATTTGTTTGAAGTTTGATTCTGAACTCTTGACCGCTTGATTGAATCAAACAAGTTTTTGTAAGTCTGTTTCAAATGCTCATTTTCTTTTTGTAATGATGCCACAGTATGTTCCAATTCAAGATTTTTTGTATCAAGTTCGTCGAAATCAAACTTGATATTGGTATCATCACAATTTTCTACAAAAATCTTTTCTTTTTCTTTAAGCACTGATGTCAAAGAGTTTTCAGAAGACATTTTCTCATTCTTCTCTTGCAGTTTAAGTTGGAAAGAGATACTTTGTGCTTCGAGTTTTGCAAGATGTTTCTCAAACTGAGCTGTTCTTTTTGACAATTCTTCTTTGACATCAGCTGCTTCTTTTGAAAGCTTGGTGATTTTCTTTTTGAGACAAAGATTTTCAGATTTCAAAGAAGATGTTTGTTCAAAATTCTCATTCACTTTCTCATGGCTAACAGATGCTGACTTGAACGACTCTATTTGATTTGTGAAAAATTCTTTTTGAATGTCTAGAATTAAGCATTTTTCATCAAATTCATCTTCCAGAGAGTGAACGTACTTTAGATCTTCTCTCATTTCAGTTACAAGATATTTTTCAAAGTACTCAAAACATAAGTTGATATCTTTCACACGAGGTTCAATCTCATCTTTCAAAATCTTTTTTACTTCTAACTTAAGGCGTACATCTGATGAAAGAGGATGAAAGAGGATTAGAGAAAACGTTGTTTGTGATGTTTTCTTGCTTAAACCAAATGACCTTTAACGTTTGCTCAATGTGATGTTTAAGATTACAAAATTGTTTCCTTGCTCTATTTTGCCATAACTTAGCATCATAGGTAGCAAGTTGAGCTTCTTTGAAAAAATCTTTTCACATTTGTGTCTTTTCTTTTGAAAGGTTCTTTTGGTATATCTGTCAATTGTAGACAACCATACACAAAGCCGTGATACGAGAGTGGGTTTTTTGTTTGTTTTACTTTCAAACATTTTTCCTCTTCAGATTTTAAAATATCTTGAGGCTCAAACAAAAGATCATCTGACAATTCTTTTCCCATATCATTAGCGTTATACAAAATAGGTGTCAACTTTTGCACTTTGTTTAAAAAACAAGGTTTTTCATTTTCCACATTAGCATTATTCACAAAACCAATCCCAGATGTTTGTTTATCAACCTCCTCATCTTTAGTAGGCAGCATGTTGATAGTCTGAGAAGTCTGTCCCAATTTTCGAAGTTTGTTTTCAAGATCGTTTGTTCGTTTCAAAAACTCTTGGTTTTCATTCTCAAGTTTTGTGTTTACAATCTCAAAATTTGATGTTGTTTTCTGAAGCTTTGAATTTTCACTTTTTAAATCATTGTTCTCTTTTAAAAGCGCTTGAACCTTTCTGTTGTTAACAACCATTTGAGCATCCAGATTTTGAATGGAACGTTTTTCACGAAGAACAGCTTCTCTATAACCAACTTCAAGTTCTTCATTTCTTTTTAGAAGTGGTTTGACAGACTCTCCATACATTTCAAACTTCTGAGCTTGAGTTTTAAGGTTTGAGTTTTCAAATTCAAGTTCAGCTTTTCTTTTTGTTACATTTTGAAAACCTTTTTCCATTTCTTTAAATCTCTCAAGCTCTTTTGTCAATAAGACATTCGTTTGCTTAGCTTTACGATTGTCCTCTTTGCACTTTTCAAGTTCATGTTTGAAATTATTGATTAATGAAGCAAATAAGGCACGATCTTGTTCATAAGAAGATCCATACTGGGCAGGCTCACCTCTATTAGGATCCATATCTGGAGTATCAAAAGTGATATTACTATCATTTTGTTCCACCACATAAGTGTCACTAATAGACTCAGGATGTGTCTGATCATGAACAAACATATTCTCAAATATATCAACATTATCATGAGCATGTGAATGTTGTACCGTAGCCAATATCTCTGTGTCTGATGAAGGTCTGATATGATCATCTTCGGTGTCCCAAACAGCTTCATTCCTTTGTGTACCATCAGTATCTGAATCATAGCTAGGACTACTGCTTTCAACCTGCTGTTCTGAAGATGAATCACTTTCCGTGAAAACCAAACTAACATCTGATGCATCACCCTCATTGACTGTTTCCTCATCTTTTTGAACATCTTTCTCTGTCTCTTTTTCAATCACCTCAGTTTCCTTTAACTGCATCTCTCTTTCATTCTGCTCTTTTTCCCGTTTCAGCTTCTCAATCTCATTTAACTTAGCTTCCTCAGTTTCAAGTATCTTTCCGAGTTCATCCATTTGATTTATGAATTGAGTTCTGAAGGTAGAATAGCTTACCCAAAATCTTTTATAAAACGCATCGATAAACTCTGTCTGGTTCATTATCCAAGGGTTAAATATTCTCTGAAACTTAGTTTGGATGACTTTAAGAGATTCTTTGCAGTTATGCGTATGAAGTTCTTCTTCATTAAGTAGCTTTTCAAGTTGATTCAGGTTTTGGATGAGTTCTTCTTGGAAATGCTGAAATTGGACTCTAACGTAGTATTCAAATGCCTCATCGAACCTTATTTCTAAACCATAAATATTGATGACTTCTTCAACATATGACTTGAACACTGTAAACACTTTCTTTGAATCTCTCTCTTGGATTTGCATTTTCATTTCCATTGTTTAAACGATGTGTGATAAAGTTGATCTTAGGATCTTTTAAGATAACAAAGGTTGTTGTTTGAAGATTAGGTGTTTTTTTTTCTTTTTCTTTTTTTTTTTTTTTTTTTTTTTTGCAAACTCGGTAAGATTGTTGTTATAACTCCGTTAACTCGCTAGTCCTAACTCGGTAACAAGTTACTAACTCGATAAGCTCTGAAAATCCTAACTCGGTAGGGTTTCTTGAAGTGTCTAACTCGCAGGAATTAAAGTTTCTAACTCGGTAAGTTATCTTGAAGTGTCTAACTCGGTATGTTTCACAGAAACTCTAACTCGGTATATCTGATGCTTTTCTAACTCGATAAGATCTCAAACTCGATAACCCAATGAAATTTTGGCAGAGTTTCGTTTAGTGTTAACCAAATAAAAATCCTTACTCGATGAACGATAAGGAACCAAGGCTAACTCGCCAAAAGATTGAACTAACTCGATAAGCCTCTCAAACTCGGTACCCTAACTCTATAAAACCTTTCAAACTCGGTACCCTAACTCTATAAAACCGTTCAAACTCGGTACCCTAACTCTATAAAACCTTTTAAACTCGGTACCCTAACTCTATAAAACCTTTCAAACTCGGTACCCTAACTCTATAAAACCTTTCAAACTCGGTACCCTAACTCTATAAAACCCAAACTCGGTACCCTAACTCTATAAAACCTTTCAAACTTGGTACCCTAACTCTATAAAACCCAAACTCGGTACCCTAACTCTATAAAACCTTTCAAACTTGGTACCCTAACTCTATAAAACCCAAACTCGGTACCTTAACTCTATAAAACCCAAACTCGGTATTCTAACTCTATAAAAATTTTTCTAACTCGAATTTTTTCTTAACTTGACAAAAAATTTGCAAACTCGCTATTTAGGCGATGAACAGTAACCAGATCCGAAATTTTCACCCAAAAACATGATTTTTCACCCAAAAACAATCTAAAACAACCTAAGATTATCCCTAGGCTCTTTATACCACTTGTAGGACCATAGATCTAGCTTTATCACCTAAGATTATGATGTTAGAGAGAGATGGAAGAGCTAGAGAGAGAAAGTAGAGAGAGAGAGAGAGAGATGGAGAGCACTATGTGAAATAAAACATTTGATTAGCATGAACTCTCACCACTCCTAACAAGCTTAGGAGGGTATTTATACCTTTTACATAAGCCACCATGGGCTTTCTCTTGGGCCTTCTTTTGGGCCAAGCCATTAAGGCTTTTACATAACCCTAATAAACTAGCATTTCATTAACTATTACATGAATATATTTAACTAACTATTGGACTTAATAATGATCGTCACTTTTAATCCTAACAATCTCCCCCTAAGGGACGATCATTGAGATCTCTCTTTGATTACATAAATGATCAACACTTCTAATGCTAACAATGTGTATGAACAAGATTTTGAGCAGCGTCTTATGGCAAGAATGGAGGAGCGAATGGGTTAATTCATTGATCAGTTAACTAACCAGATGAATGAATTGATGCAAAAGCGACAATGTACAACGACAAATAATTATACTTGCGAAATCGTGATTTTGGTTTGACTATGAAAACTTACGATTTCAATTTGTAGTAATTGCGAGAAAAAAGTCTATGGATTAGAAACAAAATATATTAAAAGTCCACTAACATTACTACGTCATTTTAAGTTTCAAGAATGAACATACACTCTTTATAAGTAGTAGCGATTAATCCGGTTGTTACTTTATTTTTTTGGATAAAAATGTAAATTCAAAGGAAAAAAAAAGAAAGAATGGCATTTTAGTTATTTTAGTCATTTTAGTTTAGACAGGATGATAAATGCACTCATAGACTCTCACAGGTAGGGCTGAGCAAAATCACCAAAAAGACTGATTCGAACCGACAAACTGTCCGCAACCGGGCCGAACCGAACCGACCTTATTCGGTTCGATTTCAGTTTTGCATAATTATTTTGGTCTTTGTTGGTTCGGGTCAAATCACATTTTTCTGTTCGAAATAGCTAAACCGACCCGAACCGAAATGACCTTATTCAGTTCGGTTTCAGTTTCAATAGCTATTTCTCAATTCAATCCGCGTTTTTTCCTTTGTCGATTTTCAATCCAGATCAGTTTTTGTCAGTTCAAATAAGGTTTGACCGTTTTTTCCTTTGTCGATTTTCAATCTAGATCAGTTTTTGTCAGTTCAAATAAGGTTTGACCCGTTGCTCGGCGCTACTCATTCTATTAACCTTAATAAATGAAGTATTTAGAAACAGGCCCTTTATCTTTTAAAAACGATCTTCCAAACTCCCAAAAGTCAGGCGCCAAGACACTACTTTACTAAATAAATAAAAACAAAAAGTCTAAACATTAGGGTTTATCATTTTATAAACCGTGCCTCCAATTAAATTAAGCGGAAAACAATGGAACCAAACGGGTGTGGAAATTACGATGAACTGGTTCAGGAATTGAAGTCGTTGAAGGATTCAAAACGAGATATTGAAGCTCGAATTTCAGTCATTGAAACCCAATTGAAAAACAATAATAAATTAAATGAAAAAGTGACTAATAATTTTGGGGAGCATGGTTTGAGTGCTGATAGTATTTATAGATACAGTCGTCAGCTTTTGCTTCCTTCTTTTGGTGTTCAAGGTTTTATTTCTATTTATATGTTTTTTTTTAAATGTTTGTTATTGGGGTGTTTGTTTAAGCTTATATGTGGGCTTATGAGCTTATTTGATTTCGGCTTGTATTTTCATAAGCCCCGATTTTTTTGGCTTATTTTGAGACTTATATAAGCAGCTTATATCATAATAAGCTAATATAAGCCCATAAGTCTAACAAAAGCCGGAAAATTGGAGCTTATGAAATATAAGCCGAAATCAAATAAGCTCATAAGTCCACATATAAGCTTAAACAAACACCCCCTAAGCTCATTTGCAGATACTAGGGGTGTCTGTTTAACCTTATTTTTTAGCTCGCGAGTTTATGTGGTTTCGCCTTATGTTTTGTAAGCCTAATTTTTTCCGGCTTATTTTGAAACTTTTATATAAGTTCATTATGTCATAATGAACTTATATAGGCCTTTAAGTTTCAAAACCGGCCGGAAAAAGTTAGGCTTATGAAACATAAGCCGAAACCACATAAGCTCGTGAGCTAAAAGAGAAGCTTAAACAAACACCCCCATAGTGGTTGAGGTGATTAGATTGATGTGTTTTTGCTTAGAATTGTATTCCCGTTGCTTTAAGTTAGTGTTTAATCGAGCTCAAGCTTGGCAGCCCTATGTGTGTAGGAGTTATGAGCAAGCTTAGTAGTCACTTTAGAATACTTTTGGTTCAAGTGTTTTTATTTGACTTGCGGAACATACTTTCTTGTGGCAATTATTATATTGTAAAATGTAAACCACCACCTAGTGTCTTCACAAGAGGTCTTAGGTACGAACCTTACTAGGTAAACGGTTTGAAAATGGGCCCGAGGATACCTCGGTTAGGCTGCGTACATCTGTGTCAAATACTCGCTTTCCCTGGTTAACTTGAATAAGGAAAACCTCATCAATAGAAAAGTTTAAGCTTTAGCAATTAGAGTTTGCCCCATTTTTTTTTTTATTAAAGGAAAATGTTACACATATGTCTTAATTGAGACTTGCTCACAACCCATAGGAAAAAAAGCCCCGTTTGATTGTTTAATCTAATTTAGATTGGCGATTGCCTTTAAGTTCCAAGCTTAAAAGCAAGTCGCTTCATATTTGCGATTCTGAAGTGGACTAATTTTAGGGATAGAATGTTGTAACACATGCATGCCATATAAGTTTTTTATTTGTATCTTGATAGTTGGATTCACTCCCTTTGCAATTGTTTTTGGTTTCTAGAGATGAACATCATGCTGCTTAGGAGATGTCGTGATGAATCTGTCTGTACATTTCGTTTTAGGGAGTCTTTTCTATTTGTTAATATATTATGGAAATTCATATCAATACTAATTCTTAGGATGTGGTAAAAACCATAAAATTGACAGATGAGCTTCTTATATTACAAATTTCTTTGAGAATTTGACATGTCTTGTTTGATCTAAGTTGTTTTTTGTTGGGTTGCAGCACAGTCAAATCTGTTAAAGTCATCCATTTTAGTCATTGGAGCTGGGGGTTTGGGATCACCTGCTCTGTTATATCTAGCAGCATGTGGCGTAGGTGAGATATCTGCTTATATCGCATAGCTTTCTAATCTTCCCTTGTTTCAATTTTTTGGCAAATAATACTGAACTAACTGTTAAATGTATTTTGTGCTTCTAAGTATTACTCATATTAAACATGACCCTTGAGTGTTACTGAAAACTAATTTTTAAACTAAGGAAACTATTTAAACCTATCAGATAATAACTGAAGCCAAATATTTTTACAGGTAAGTTGGGTATGGTGGATCATGATGTTGTTGAGCTAAACAATCTGCACAGACAGGTACATTTGTTATGCCTTCTCTATTGCAATCGAGTTCTCATTTATATTGTTGTGATCACGTGATACATTCATATATCATCATTTTGCCGTGTCTGTTCGCTGGCTTATGGTAGCTAGCATATTGTTGATGTTGTAATTTATCATAATTTCAGATCATCCATGGTGAAGCATACATAGGGCGATCTAAAGTAGAGTCTGCTGCCGCAGCTTGCCGCTCGTATGTTACTAATGCTCCATGTCAGCTCTACTTTGAAAACGTAAAATTTTTATGTTTGTGCAAGAAGTAACTAAGGTTATTATTTTCTTTGTCTAGGATCAACTCCACCATTGAGGTAGTGGAACACAGAGAAGCTTTACGCACATCCAATGCATTGGAGATTGTGAGCAAGTATTCTTCTTACTTCAAACTAAACCTGATAAATATACTTTTATTAATCTTTTGTCATAGTTATATTAATTTCCCCTGGCATAGATGTCTTATGAATTCCGTGACTGTTATGTTCAGATACGACATTGTTATAGATGCAACGGATAACGCTCCCAGTCGATATTTGATCAGCGATTGCTGTGTTTTACTAGGAAAGGTATGGTTTTAAACTTTGGCATATGTTAAAAATGACATCTGCAATGTGATACATTGAAAGGTTTATTTTAAAACAAATTTCCATGCATTGACTTAAGATGATTATGTTTGCAGCCTCTTGTATCTGGCGCTGCATTGGGTTTGGAAGGCCAGGTACTGCTTGCATTATAAGATCTCTTTTCTTCATACAAATAAAAATATTTGGGCCCATGTAAATGTTTAATTTAACTGCTTTTATAGCTTGCGGTTTACAATTACAAGGGAGGCCCATGTTATCGATGCCTCTTTCCAACCCCACCACCCGCAACAGCATGTCAGAGATGCTCGGACAGTGGTGTTCTAGGTGTAGGTAAGCTCAACTTTACTTATGCTTTAATTCTCACAATAGACAACTTTCTTTATATGTTTCTTCTGTATAAAAATGCAACCAAAACCCCAGTGAAAGCTGTAAAAAGGTAAAATTTATGTATAAAAATGTCATATTTATGTTATATTGTTAAAATTTTGTATGAAAATAATTGCGGGCTATAAATATGACCTAAACATGAAACAAAATCCTTTTTTTTGGGTGTCTCGTTTCTTCAAAAAATAATGACTAAAACTGGACAAATGATGAAATGAAGTATGTTAGTACATTCTCAAAATAACCCATATGTTTTCAGTTCCTGGCAACTAAATATGAGTTATTATTCAACTATATTGTTACAGTTCCTGGTGTTATTGGTTGTCTTCAAGCCCTAGAGGCCATTAAAGTGGCAAGCTCGGTTGGTGAGCCACTTTCAGAAAGAATGCTTCTTTTTGATGCATTGTCAGCCCGGATCCGCATTGTGAGTTCTGTTAGCAATTCTGATGATTTTAAACATTTGATTCTAATTTATAGAGTAAATTATATTGTTCGTCCCTGTGGTATATGCGAAATCACGAGTCCAGTCCCTCGACTTTTTTTTGCATGACTGATCCTTTATAATGAAGTTTCGTAACCACCATCCATCCCTGTCTCTAACGCTTGTTAAATTTTGCCGTTAAAGCCACTCATGTGCCTTGCACATGAGGGTATGATAGTCCTTTTACCTTTCTACTTTCTTTTATCTCTCTTTGTTTAAAAACTGCACATTAATCTGAGAAAATATTTACAGCCCACTAATAAGTGACAGCATTTGTGTTCGTGCAAATAAGATTTTTTTTTTAAATCAACATAAACTTGTTGTCATTCGAACATTCCGTCCATCTTCTCGGCATCACCCGTCTTCGAAACGCATAAGAGCCATAGTCATAAGATTGAACAACCACCACCACATTTGCGGCCATCGTCATCATCCTCATTGAACACTTTCACATAATCATCCTCATCATCCGAAAAACCCAAATGAAAAAAAAAAAAAAAAAAAAAAAAAAAAAAAAAAAAAAAAAAACACCCTGATCTAAAACTACAAACATCCATGTCCACCCCGAAATCAATTTCATAGCATCCTCCAGATTTAGGGGTTTTTATTAATTTCTAGGGTTTCATTCAAAATCGAAAATCAATGGCTGAAGAAGGTAACTGATGAACAATAAAGTGGTTTGATGATGGATTAATGGTGTTTAAAGGAGTTCCCTACTGTTGGCAACCGTTAGATCGGTGGTGTGCTTACACACGATACTATGTGTTTTGCGTGTGACTAGACTTAACTGTATAACTAAACGAACGTTAAGGATAGGGATGAACCGTGTTACAAAACTTCATTATAAGGATTGTCCATACAAAAAATAAAGTCGAGGGACTGTGGTAGGGATTTTGCCGAAACCACAGGGACGAACGGGGTAATTTACTCTAATTTATATATTACTCCATATATATCTGAAATTTTTGTTACTCGTTTAGGTAAAGATCAGAGGAAGGTCGTCACAGTGTGAAGCTTGTGGAGAAAATGCGACAGTAACACAAGAAAGCTTTCAACATTTTGACTATGAGAAATTCACTCAGTCACCATTGACTGCGGTTTGTTTTTCAAGTTTCCCTGAATTGTTTGATTGAACATTAGTTACTTTATGAAATTCCGCGTTTTCTTATTAAAACTTTCGCCTTAATGTGGCTTCGCTTATTAAGTTTTGGTGAATAAATTTAATCTACATGCCATTCAACTTTTGTAGAATATTCAATCGGTATAAGTTCGTTTAAAATGTCAAAGTGAAATTTAATTTATATATCTGAAATTAGTATCTTCCTGCCTAAGAAGAACAAATACGGAGTATATTTTTACACAGTTTTGATAATTATCTTTTGCAGGCTCCTTTGAAGTTAAAATTGCTGACACCTGATTCTAGAATAAGCAGCAAGGAATACAATGAGGTGGTTGAAAAGGGCGAACCGCATATCCTGATTGATGTAAGACCATCCCACCATTACAAGATTGTTTCTCTTCCCAACTCCTTGAATGTACCTCTTGCAAGTTTGGAAGGTCGGTTGCCCGAAATATCTTCTGCACTAGATTCCGCGAAGGAAAACGGGGTTCATGATGGCTCAGATGCGCGTCTTTATGTAATGTGCAGAAGAGGTAATGATTCACAGAGAGCAGTTGATTTGCTTCATAAGGCGGGTTTTACCTCTGCGAAGGATATTGTCGGTGGATTGGAGTCATGGGCACATGATGTGGATCAAAGATTTCCGACCTATTAGTAATTTTATATTGTAACCTGTTGTGACCATATATGATAGATGATTGTGTTTTGAATGATGATGATTCGACTGAGTCCTTATACTTAATACTATGAGTAAAACGATTTTGATTTAGGAGGCTCCCGTGCCAAAAATATGGATATATAGTATCGTGTTGATGCTTAATTGAGATAGCTTCTGAACCTTCATGATTTCACTAAGTACAAGTGATTGTTCTCAGGCTGATAAAAGAATCAATCAAAAAGGACCCCGTGTTTATGGGTCTCGGCTGGTAACAATCTATTTGTGTATTAATTGACTGGGTCATGCAGTATTACCATTCTTGCATCTATTCTGATAGAGTTTTTGGTTTCAGTATTGACAGTTTCGGGTTGAACCAAATTGAACTGAAACTATGTGTATTAATCGACTGCCTTTAAATCGACTTGGTCATGCAACCATACCATTCTCGCATCTAACTTGACCAAGTTTTTGTTCAAGTATGACAGCTTTGGGCTGGAACGAACGTGGACCCAAACTGAAATAATATTAGTAAAAGCAAACATGTTTCAATATCTGGTTTTGCTTTTAAACCTACCGGTCACAAACAAGACCATTAACCCTGGAAATATATATGGTGATCATATCGACAGCCTAACAGTATCCAAGGCGCAGATAGGTTCTCCATCAAGCAAATAGTCTTCTGGACTGTTCATGTCCGAACTCGAGCACTTTAACAAAGGAATACAAGATGAAAACCTCACAAAAGCTTTTGCATTTATAAGAACCTTGGTCCGACTTTTGTTAGTCAGAAAAACAGACTCATTTGGCGAGTATCTGGTACCAAAATCCCAAAGAGACAAAAAGTTGGCGCAACTTCTAGAACTTGATGATCACCAACCGAGAAGTAAGAGCTTCAACAAAGCCATTCGAATAAAGAGTCCGTTTTTCGCTTGTCTAAAGTAGGCAGCTCTTGGATCCCCATCTACTTCCACAGTGATCTACATACCATAAATAACATGAATTTACTATCTGCATCATCATTAACAATGCAAAAGAGGGTCGGGGCCAAGAAACTTCCAAAGATGGTAAAACAGGTGGGTTTGGAGAGTTGGGTGACGGATTAATGTCAGAACTGGTAATCTTTTATAAGGGTTATAAATGGCCCGGTTTCATCAGCATACATTTTATATACTTTATCCAGAATTTTATAAACAGTCGATGTATTCGATATGGTTTAAGAAATCACACTATCAGTGTAAACGAATCTAGTTTTGTTAAATACACTGATTTAAGAGGTTGACTTTTGACCTGTTTGACTAATTTTATTTTTAAACAAGGTTATAGAGTTTACCCATATATTACAACAGCAATGATTATCTAAGATCTTGTAAGCACTTAGATATTTTGGTTCACTTCCGACCCCGTTTCAATGGTTTTAAACCAAGTAGAGTATATTTATTTGACTTGTTAAAGGTCAAATGGAGCCCGTATGAGACCATTTTCTAGGGAAGTAGGCTGAAATTACCACCTCTCTAATTCTCTACCTGACTGCTCAAACAGGACCAACTAGTTACGACAGAACAAGTCAAGAGGTGCATACCTAAAAGAAGTATTTTTGTAGCATCTATAAAAAAAATATTGCGAGTGCATAGCACATTTCAAGTGATGATTAGCCTTACCTCATCAAGTCGTGGGAGAGGATGCATGATGACTGCATGCTCTTGCATGACACTCAAGACATCACGATTAACAATATACTTTCCACGAGCTTCGTCATAAAGATCAAATCTCTCCCCAAATCGTTCTTTCTGAATGCGAGTTTGATACACTACATCACATTTGGAGGCAACCTCCATGAGATCTGCACTTTCTTCCCATTTAATTCCCTTTGATGTCAAGTACTCCTTAATGTCATCCTATGAAAAACCATTTAAATCAGGTAAAAATATGCAAGTAATTGCTAGAATTACAAGATTAGGTTGCAAGTCTTTTAATGCTAGTCTTAACAAATGCTTCAGCTTTTGATGCAAAGCCTGATACAGATATTGAACAGCTCGGGACATAAGTATTTAATTCTTTATATGCTAGTCTGTCTAGTCTTTCTTGTGCACTTTTTGCAGTTGGGGTCGGCCAAAACAGGTCATCGTTTTGTGTTGGTTGAATTAAGAGAGGTAGGTAACTCGATTAGTAAAAAAAATTAAAATTTATAACACATAAGCCTGTAAAAGATTCCTATTTTTTTTTACCAATTTGACCTGATAAAACTTAAGAACATAACCTGAACTGAATCAGTCGTAAGTGAATGGGTCGAAACTTCCACCTCTATTACGCTATTTGCGACCATATTTTGTATGTGATTACCAGTCCTAACATATTAAAAGTAAACCATGACATTTGAGTCAGAATCTCAAACCTTTGACTTTGGGTCAAAAACCTGGCAATACCTTCATTTTTACAACCTCTGGAGAAACAAAGTAGATCTTCACATCATTGTATTTGGCAAGAAGATATGCAAGTGAGCGAACAGTTCTACCATTAGCAAGATCCCCAACTAGGCCAACTTTTATTCCATCCAGCTTTCCGATCTCTCTTTCGATAGTATACACATCAAGAAGAGCCTATTATATGTATGACAGCATAGAGCCAAAATGAGTTTCTATACAGAAAAACCAAAATGAACAGCATTGCAGTATATATTGAAGAAAAACAATCCAGATATGCAAAGTGCTTGATTTGACTATCATTCCATAACTAATTTAATTTGCATGATCCAAATTCCTAACGGCTTTACCTCAGTGTGGCGGTGGGTTCAATCCCCATGGATTAGTTGGCCAAAAGGTTGGAAACCATGGTTACCCAAAAAAAACTGTCCATTGAGGAGGTTCAGGCATATTGTCATGTAACTAAAAATAGCGTTACTGTACACGAGAACAAGAGGTGGCAATCTTGACGGGTCAAACGGAGTCACTTCAGTTGTATAGCCAAAATCGTGGTCAGGATTCAGGAAAATAACTGGGTTGATTCGGGTTTTTTTATCCCTTATGGGTACAAAGTGAGAACTGGAATACCTGAGTAGGATGCTGTCCTGGTCCATCCCCAGCATTAATAACCGGAATGTTAGCGGTCATGGCTGCTCTTCGCGCAGCACCACTTTCAAAGTGTCTCATTACAATTATGTCTGAATACCCTTCAACTGTCCTTATAGTATCTGCAAAACAGTGTCAAATCCAAATGTTTCAGATAGCAAATTTAACCCATTAACTAATATTTGTGAACCCAACCTGACCCGTTTCGACCCATCTTAAAAATGACATGTTTAAACTTCTAACCCAGACCCATTTTGATCTGTTACCTTCAAGTGTCTCTCCTTTTGCAGCTGAAGAAAACTCTCGTGCATTTTCCGTTGTCAAAACCTCACCACCCAATCGTTTCATTGCTGATTCAAATGAAAGTCTAGTCCTAGTTGACGGCTCGTAAAAAAGGGTAGCCATTAAATAGCCTTTTAAAAGCTGGTTTCCACGTGACTTCTTCTCAATCGTTTCCATTTCACGTGCCACTTCAAAAATAGCACTCAGTATCTCTCTATCAAACTGCTGTGCTTCAATTACATCATCAAGTTGAAACACATTGCCTTTTAAGAAATTATAGTTATTGTTATTTTCAACGTTTAGCGCCTTGCATTGGAGCCGCCTTCCGGATTGTTGAGAGGTCGTCGAGTTATGCCATGTCATCTTTAGATGTGACAAGTCAGTAGATATGCTGCTTTTCTTGAATTGCGCCAAATGCTTACTGCACATCAATTCATGATTTTGCAATGTACAAGTAGAAAATGCACAAGACGACATTCTCTCTAGTGGATTTCACCTGAATAGCGTCATTACATAAACTTGTGAGGATAAGTATACAAACATATGAAAAAGACACTAACCTTAATTAAGCATGTGGTTCTTTTAGGGGTGTTTGGATGTGCAGTGAAACCAATTACTTTCAATTGTTTGAGAATTATATTTATAACTTTTCGATGTATAGGTCAAAATCAACAGCATTACAAAATCACTTCAAAAGTAGTTGTATAAAAAGTGATCATTAAGAAAAATATAAATTGCCGATCATTTCATGCTAAATTTGCTTCAACCAGTCACAATAATCAACTTAACACGCACGTCAACACCCCATGACTTGACAAAGTCCAATTATAATTACTAAATTATCCTTTTCTTATAAAATTCCTCCAAGTGTGGAGGGCATGGTGAGGGTTTTCCATCGCCACATCAGCTCCACGTTACCGTTTTACATTTTCCCTCTCCTTTCCCTCGACTTTTGGAATATCTCATTTGACTTAAAACTCAAACCAAAGCTAATTCTAAAGGCCGGCGTTTGACATTGCCTTTAAAAAGCGATTATCTGATCATTCCGTTTTCAAGTGACACACAAAAACTTAAATGAACCTTTTTGATTATGTTGTAATCAATATAGTAGTTGCTTCAATGCAACAAAAATTATTCATCTAATTATTACTGCTTCAAAAGCATATGCACATTCTAAATATCCCAATTCACATAAACACCTTTGAAACCAAAATAAATAGATAAATAAATAAATAAATAAATAAAAATCACCCATTAACATTTCAGTTTTGAACTAAGTACTTAGAACCAAATACTTTTTACTTGAAATCAAACTATTATTGGATCATATGAATAGTTGCTTGCAATTAACTCTAAATGAGGGCTAGTTCTAATGCTTAGGATATGCTAGCTAGGATCATGTCACTCAATGAAGGGTTATTTGGGTTTGTCTAAGTGACAAACATAAACTTATGTTGACTATGAAAATTGGGAAATTACCTTAGAAAAATTGAAACCCTTGGTGGATGGATGTGTACTCTCAATTCCTGTACTCACTTCCTGTACGGAATACTATGTTTAGGCAAAGCTTTATATTGATATTACCTTTCACATCCCTCAAGTTTGTATTTTCTATTTGGCAGGGCACTAAGGAGGGTCAATCCCTCTCCTTTTCCCTGCCACGTCAGTTTTTTTTCTCCAGCGACCTGCAGGTGATTCAGTGCCCCAGTAAGGGCGACCTTAATAATATTAATTGGAAAGTGGGCCATTTGTTTTTATGTGTGTGTATGTTTCGGTCGAGATCACGACCCTTTCATTTTTTTTCCAACCTCTATTCGGTCGTGACCTACTAACCACAACAATGAGACCGAGTAGGATTGGGTCGACCGAGTTGGTCGACTACTTCTATTGTGGGCAGCCTTAGAAACTAGAAAATATTTAGAGCTCTAAACGAACTGAACGTTCAGTGAATATTTCATGAATCGTTCGGTAGAAAGTTCGTTTATTTATTAAATGAATGAACATGAACAAGATTTTATGTTCTTTTAATTAAAAGAATAAACATGAACAAAAGTCGCGTCCGTTTATTTATGTTCGTGAATGTCCAATTATGCGTTCGTTAACTGTAAAACCCTAAAATTTGAAATACCATTTATTTGCCAAGTTAGGGTTGAACCCCCCCCCCCCCCCCCCTTTTTTTTTGGGGCGGTTATGGGAGCCCAAGGGGTTCCTAGAACATTCTTGGCTTGTTTCCATATTTACGTCTCTCTAACGACCGTTAGTCAATTCCTGTTAAGTACTAACGACCGTTACGTGTTTATTTGTGAACTTAATAATTATTCATAACTAAATATAATAATTATTAAAACATTGAAACTCATACGTAATGTGTGCAATCCCAAAATCTCATGTTCGAATCCGGTCATACTATATTAATTTTTATCCACAAAACTAACAGTACTAATGTTTTCACAAGATATCTTATCTTGGGTAAGAATCTCACTAGGTAAATGGATAGCGGGGAATACAACACAATACTAATAATATTATATTTTAATTAATGAAATACTAATCGTGATTTTTGACTTTTGTGTACACTAATATTCGGGTAATACGCCGTCACACAAGCTCAAACTAATCAAAATCCTCTCTCAGATGTTAATATAGTCACCTTAAAAGTATTTGTATCAAGTAAGATTCGCCTTGATGTATCTTACATTCTAGTGATATAGTCGAGGTTTTTTCGTTTCTTTTTAAGAATTTTATCTTTTATCTTTTAAGCACCCCTCAGTGTAGGGGTGTTCAGTGTTTGGTTTGACACTGAATAAACCAAAAAATAAATCAGACCAAAACCGAATATAACCAAACCAACTATTTTAATTGGTGTATGGTTTGGTTTGAGACCGAGCCAAGGTATTTAATTGGTGTTTGGTTTGGTTTGGTTTGGTTTATGGTTTGATGAAAATATACCCAACTGAGCTGAAAAAACTGAATATCGCTATCTACATAAAAAATAATAATATACATATACATACTTTGGTTATTATTATCATAAATGAGAATCATGATATTCAACTAGGTTTTGATACTTGAAGATGGAATATGCAAACTAATAAGACTTCTGAATACTTTTTTTTTGTTAACTATGATTTTTTACATTTTGGCCGACTAATCCACGGGGTTTGAATCCACCACCACACAGACACAAACCAGGTAAAGTCTTCCCTTTTCAGGAGGTTGCCGTGGCCACTTAAGGTTGTTTGCACATAGCAGGAATTAGACTTGAGACCTCACACATTTTAGAGTGATAGTCACAAGCCCTTTTACCACTTCTGAAGACTTTTGATGAAGAAAATTTATCTTGTTTCGCTTTCATTTACTTCTTTGAAGTTTTGAAACCCTTTGGTTTCTTAAACTCATATTTTGTTGATTTACTTGACAATTTGTGAAACCTTTTTATTTGTTAATTTTATTTGCACTTATAGGTTTTTATTTATGATTTCTAGATTATAATTTTATATTTACTTGAATTTGGTTTTCTTGGTTTTAACCAAAACCAAACCGAATTCAAACTTGGTGTATATTTTGGTTTTATTTATTCTATAATTGGTTTGGTTTGGTTTTGGTTTTGGTTTTAACTTAAAAAAATTTCAAACCGATAAACTAGAACCATACAACCCACAAACCCGAGCACCGAACCAATGAACACCCCTACCTCAATGAGTGGTTATAATGTGCAAAATACAAGCCCTTGTGTGTTCTATACATGCATCGTATGTGAATCGATACAACACATTGTCTACCAAGGAAACCTTATCAATTACTCCGTAAAATTAAAAAAGAATTTAATTCTAATTAACTACATACATACGAAGTATCTATATCTATACTACATATAATAGATAGATGACTCTCTCTACAAATTTTATGACTTACAAGAAAATAAGCATAGTGTACACCACTTTAATGCACATAATTTTTAGACTTACAATAAAATAAGCATAGTGTACAACACTTTAATGCACATATTAAAAAAAACAAAAAAAAAACCATTAATATTATTTAATGTAGTCAATGAATTAACTGGTCAATAAATATAATTAATACAATTATTAAAACACTCTTACATAAAAATACAAATTACCAAACATATTGTACAACCAAATTAACCACAATTCCTGTATTAAATGTCACTAATACAAATAATATGGAAATGCTAACAACAGCCCTAAGGGTTGTCATTAACAACAAACTCCACTTTTTTGGTTTCAAAATAATACTAATATTAAGACATGAACAAAATACAACAAATGAATGAAATGAATTACAAATGTGTTTGAGAAATAATAAGAGCCAATAACTCATTCATGATGATTTTGTTTGGACAATGCATTATTTTTGTGAAAAGTTTGTTGTTAACGACAACCCTAAGGGCTGTTGTTAGCAAACCCCCAAATAATAAAACACATTATACAAATATTCAAGCCCGAACGGGCAACGGGCCAAATGAGCTTAAGTCCGAACGGGCGCGGGCCAAACGGGCTCGAGCCCAATGAGCACGGGCCAACCGGCTCGAGCCCAAACGTGCACGGGCTAAACGAAATTCTTGATATCCATAGATTTATTGTCAAAAAGAATATAATAAACTAAAATACATGATTCATCGAAAAATTTTATTTCATGGTACCTGCCGTCGCAACGCGCGGATACCCTACTAGTTATTAATGATATATTTATGGCAACTATATTAAAAAGAAAACATAACACCATTATAATTATTATTATCTATATTAAGGAAATCATATTACATCACGCATAGTGTTGGAGTCATCAACACCCATATATATTTAAAACATAAAGAGCACATAAACACTTCCTACAAATCAAATAGGAAGGAAAAATTTAAGGGAAGATGCATATATTTTTGTAGGTGCATCTGAAATGAGTGGTTGTGGTTTCTTCTTATTATTATTATTTTAATTTTTCTTCTTATTTGATCTGAACTCTATCTCTCTCTCTCTCCACACACACACATATATATTATCCTTTAGGCACCCCTCAGTGAGTGATTATTATGTGCAAATACAAACCCTTGTATGTTCTATACATGCATCGTATATGAATAGATACAACACATTTTTTACTAAAAAAACCGTATCAATTAAAAGTCAAAAAGAATTTAATTCTAATTAACTACATGTCTACATACATAGGAAATATTATAAATGATATATTTATGGCAACTATATTCAAAAGAAAACATAATACCATTATTATTATAATTAACTACATACATACGGCGTATCTATATCTATGTTACATATAATAGATGGATAACTCTCTCTCTCCAAATTTTATGACTTACAAGAAAATAAGCATAGTGTACACCATTTTAATGCACATAATTTTTAGACTCATAATAAAATAAACATAATGTACAACATTTTAGTGCATATATTAAAAAACCAAAACACCACATTAATGTTATTTAATGTAGTCAATTAATTAATGGGTCAATAAATATAATTAATATATATATATATATATATATATATATATATATATATATATATATATATATATATATATATATATATATATATATATATAATCCTTTAGGCACCCCTTAGTGAGTGATTATTATGTGCAAATATATATATATATATATATATATATATATATATATATATATATATATATATATATATATATATATATATATATATATATATATATATATATATATATATAATCCTTTAGGCACCCCTTAGTGAGTGATTATTATGTGCAAATACAAACTGTTGTGTGTTATGTACATGCATCATATATGAATAGATACAACACATTCTTTACTAAGGAAACCGTATCAATTAAAAGTCAAAAAGACTTTAATTCTAATTAACTACATGTCTACATAGATAGGAAATATTATTAATGATGTATTTATGGCAACTATATTCAAAAGAAAACGTAATACCATTATTATTATTATTATTATTATTATTATTATTATTATTATTATTATTACTATTACTATTACTATTATTATTATTATTATTATTATTATTATTATTATTATTATTATTTTCATTAAAAACATAGAAAATTACATAAAATTGGAGGGGAGTTTAGACACAATCTGTGCTCCTACTCCTTATTATTATTATTATTATTATTATTATTATTATTATTATTATTATTATTATTATTATAAGGATATCATATTACATCAAACATAGTTTTGGAATCATCAACACCTATATATATTTGAAACATAAAGAGTGCACGTAAAAACTTCCTACAAATCAAACATGAATTTAATCATAAGTGCTCTTTTTATCCTCTCAATGCTTTCATTCAATATTGCTTTAGAGCCAAATGATTTTACTCAGTTTAGGACATGGATCCACAATGCTATTGAAGAAAACATTTCACTCCATGTGTATCAAAGTGGTAGAGATGATTATGGAAGAGCCACACTTGGTTTTCAAGAGAAGTTTACTTGGAAATGTGGGGTGCATTTTGGTACACATGTTGTAGGCGAATTTTGGTGGGGTGAAAAATATACACATATTAGTGTTTACAATGGAGACGTTTTTAAGTTGTGTTTTGATGGAAACATATTTTCGACACAACATTGTTATTGGAAGGTACAATCAGATGGATTCTATATAAGTCGATATAACCGTACAGATCCTAAATATTGGAACCGTTGGCATACATGGTAGAACTTGTATTTTCCTTGTGAAGAAATACAACATAGTTATTATATAAAGTTGGTTATAAGAAGTTGAGTGAAAATTTCGAGCTATTAATGTTTTGGTCATATTGTTATGTTGCTTTACATATTCGTCAATTGAAAACCGATGCACAAAAGAAAATGATAATGCTTTGCATCGACGACAAAATGGTTTTTTCACGTGGTATGGTGTGTATTAACATCTCTAACTAAATCAATAACGTAATTCTTTTTGGTTATCATGTATTTTGAACTTTTGGCTGATAAATCCCTAAAGTTTGAGCCTATCACCACACACACAAAAATCGAGTAAAGCCTTCTTGTTTTTTTAGAAAAGTTATCGCGACAACATAAATACAATATTTGACGAGAGATCAAAAGTCGTGTTGTAAAATAACAAATGTTATGTGTAATAAAAAAAATCAAAAGACATTGTGCTTAACTTAACTCTATTTTTTGACGTGTGACGTAGTATATAATATTACAGTATTTTAATAGTTTGATTTTAATAGCTTGTCATCTATTTGCTTTTATCGACATTGAAATATTATCTGTTTTCTTCATATTTATTCTCTGAGTTGAAACTAGGGGTGTAATCGAGTCAAACCGAGCTCGAGCTTGATAGGGCTTGAGCTTGGCTCGAAGTTTATAAGGAAGGCTCAAGCTTGGCTTGATAGCTTGACAAGCTTTAATCACTCAGGCTTGAGCTCGGCTCGTGTAAGGCTCGAGTAAGGCTCGAGCTCGGCTCGAAAAGCTTGAATTTATATATAAACACTAAATTGGATAGCCAAGCTTATCAAAAAATTCAAGAAAATACATTATGAATTCGAGAGGAAAAAAATTATAGAAAACATTTGAGAGAAATAGAGTTTATAGGTTCGTCTACAAGTATTTAATTATTAAATATTCATGTTAGTCTTTAAGTTGTTTAAACGAATATGTATACTAAAAATATATAATTTCTAGAAAGCTCGAAAATCTCGATAAAAGCTTGAGCTCGAGCTCAGCTCGTTATGTGTTTCGAGCTTGTTTATTGGGCTCAGGCTCGAGCTTGAGCTCGATAAAAGCTCGACTCGATCGAGTCAAGCTCAAGCTCGAGCTTGAGTTGCTTGATAAAAGCTTGACTTGATTGCAGCCCTAGTTGAAACGTATTACCGATTTACCGTATCAAGAGTGGAATATTTTACTTACTAGAACAGTAGAACCTTTTCAAGTTTTATGTGGAATCTTAACTTTGAAAAACAAGATTTTTAAGTTCTTATTACAATTCAGCTTCCTATATTCGACTTTAGGTCCTTACTGGTTTCCGTTTCATAGTTTTACATACATTTTTCCTTCAAACAAGAAATCCATTGTATCATCTACCCCTCTATCTCAAACTGAATGGGCATGCTTTTATCATCTAGTCTCCATTGACACAATTCTCATTTCTCAATCAAGCGCTTATTTCTCGTGTGAAAAAAACTAGAAGAGAATAACCCTTTTCATCACCTTTACGGCTACAACCCTTTTTAAAAACTTTTAATTCTTGCTACCGAATAAGTTAAAACTTATTGTAACAAACTCATTTTGACCTCTGACCAAAAATCCCATTGCCCACTCATTTGCTTTACTTTCATTGAGCCTTATATTTTCACACTTTTTCAGCCTTTCATATTCTCATTCACATAAACAAGCACACAGACTGACATACACAACCACTTTGATAAATCAAGCCCATATCTTGCATTTGAATGCTTGTTAGTGTTCTAAGAATCTAAGTTCAATCTCATCATCAGTTTGGTGTTCCTTGATCAAATTCTAGTTTAAGGTCATGAGGTCAAATTTAAATAAACTCATAAGCAAAAAAAAAAAAAAAAAAAAAAAAAAAAAAAAAAAAAAAAAAAACGCTAATCCAAACACCTCAACCAAAACCTTCCATCATGATTTTTAGTTCAAACATGAAAGTTTTGGCTAGTCTATTGCTTTCGACTTTGGGGTTGTTACTTGTCACAGCTATATTGTTCTTTTAGCCATTTTTTGTTGTCTCTAAACATAGTCGATTTTCTCCTAGGTTTTGTTAGTGTTTTTGTGAGCAATGTACTTAGCAAGCAAATGTCGATTAAACCACAAGTTATTTATTTATTATATATCAATGGTGTTTGGTTACTTTAGCAGTTTAGCCGATTCATCTTGGCACTTTTTTCCACAGTGTTATAGGTGTTTGATCATTTCACTCTTGGTTTTCCGTTTTCCCCATTTCTGGGAGGAATTCGCATTAAGCTTTTCCGAAAGAGGATATGCTACCAAATGTGTTTTAAAAGGTATTTACTAGTCTCACCTAGTAGTCATATAATAGAAAACCAAACGTGTTATCAAATTTTTGAATGAACTACACAAAAGAAGCACTAGTGATAGGAGATTAAAGTGAGTGACTTCTAATGCCCAAAAAAATAAAATAAATAAATAAATAAATAAAATAAAAAAGGGTAAACTGCAAAAAATGTCCTTATGGTTTGGCAAAATTGCAAAAAGTGTACTCTTACGAGAATTTTTGCAAAAAGTGTTCCTGAATGAGTTCCAATATGCAAATAATGTCCTTCAGAGGTTACTGTTCATGCAAAAATAGTTTTTTGGCTAACGCTCGTTAGTTTTTCACATTAGTGGCCTATAAAATGACTATTTTACCCTCATCTTCATCCCACATTTACTTTTCTTTTAATTTTCAATTACGTCCTACTTCACGTTTCATTATACTCTGTTCTTGCTACTTCATAATCATAAAAACAAAATTCATAGTTCATATATGAAAAGTATATCTGATGGGATTTCTAAACGTGTCGCTACTCCATCAAGTATCCTCTGGTTCGCGTGCACATTAAGCAAAACGTTAAGGCATTTCACATAATAAAAAAGTAACCTGTGAAACAAAGTGTGATATCTTACTTCACAAGTGTTTGAAAAAAGAAACTGATATTAAAGTTTTGATGTTTTGGATAACACATTCTACTTCTAGTTCAAATAATCAGCTTTGCATAACTGGTCTTCGCAATAATCATTTTCAAACTAGCTGTAACATAGCCGATGTATTATAGTAGATTAGAATTTGCCTATTTAATTACTACCACTTTTTCCTAACCTAATTGAAAATCTTAACTCGCATCATTAAAATTGCTCTGAATTTTTTTTATTCTTGGTCACTTAATCTAACAATTACGGAGTACTAAAACCATCAGAAGTTTCCCGACACTTGATTATCAGATTTTTTATTTATTTATTTATTTATTTTATTTTATTTTTTTAATTTCACTTTAATCAGCTGAAGCACATCTATAGACTGTTCTATGCGACCTTTGTAATATTGTTGTGATTATTTAATTTCTGAAACACACTAAAACCCGATGTTCTCATACCTGATGGAGCAATAACCAATCAATGCTTGAACGAGTCATTCTAGCATTTTCTAGAGCAAGCTCGATCGACTGAGGCACCACACGGCAAGCAAACCTAAAAACCTCCTTGCCATTCATCTGGATAAATGAATATGAAGCACTCTTTGGAGGGAATTCAACAGCCGAACCATTAGTACCGTACGAACCATCATCCTCATTTTCTTTGATAGCCGCATGTAAATGCTTGAAATAAGAAACCAATAGCTTTTATGTGCAGTCATCAGTTAAAGATGCTAAAACTTATTTGGGAACGTTTTGAATGTTTTTCGGAACATATAACATACCCTTTAATGACCATGGAGTATATGTACATCATATTGAAAGTAATTACAAGATATTTTAATATCCAATAAACAAAATCCAGTAATCACTTGTACTAGAGCAGGTTGTAGAAGCTAGTGTTTGGATGTGGTTCTGTTGCATTGGTAAATCTGATTAGCTAAGAAATTAAGGGACGAAATGACCAAAAATGACATTTTTGTGGAATAAAAGACATTTTGTGTGTACAAATCTAAGTTTATTCAGTTTTGATGCAGCATGCCAGCATGTATGAAATAGATTATCTAAAATAATTATTATTTGACTCAAGAATAATCAAATAATAAGAACCATAATCTGTAACATTAAAATCTGATAACCGCGAACTGAAACTGCATTACTCAATACATTTTTTTTATGATAAACAAAAAGAGATGGGCTATAACCTGTTTCCTTCACCATCACTGTGCAAATCAAAACCAAATAAACCATCTTCTTCACTTTCACAGGCCTGCAAAAAGTTGCAAAAACCAATCTCACACCACATATAAAAGCTTCAAATTTGCACAAAAAACAGGAAGTTAAGTGTTGGGACTATTTCTCAACTTAATGTAAAGATGAAGAAATGCAACTGAAACTTTCATGTGGCATCAACAAAGTGTAGCAAATTCCACGAAACATTGTTGTGGATTTGTTTGGATCTAACTTTTAAGAAAAAAGATTATATAACTACTGTGGATTGGAAATTCCAACAATCGGTTTTAAATGTGAATATCAATTATTTAGGAATCGCGTGATGAGTTTTGGATAAATAGTTTCATACCACCTGCAACAAAACTGATTATCTAATAGTAATAAGACGACCTATTTACCCAATTTTAACCTAACTTAGGAGTTTAGCAAAAAGAAACGTCTGTCTTTTGTTTCACAACGTTTTTTTTTTCAGAACTTACAAATTATTATTTTATTATTATGACTTTAAGCAGCCGAAGCACACCTAGTACAGTTTAAAAAGGACATGTTTAGTTTATTTACAAACATATGTACCTGAACGAATAATGCACCAGCAACATCCCCGAATAAAATACAAGTCCCTCTATCTGTCCAGTCAACATAACGAGACAGAGCATCTGCTCCAATCACAAGAAATTTTTTAAATCCACCACCTACACAGAAAACTCAAAATTCTGTAAAGTGTGAAAAAATTAAGGAAGAACCAATCTAATAGCAAAAACGAATGAAAATTTACCTCGAATATAACAAGAAGCTGTGACTAGACCCAATACAAATCCACTACAAGCAGCTGTAATATCAAAAGCCAATGGATTTCCCTTACACCCGAGTGCTGCTTGTATCTGGCATATAAGAATAAGAGCAATGAACGTCTTATAAGACTTTTTCTCTTTTGTCTGTTAGTGATAACGATTTGGTCAGTTTAACTTTCTAGTTATCTTTCAGATAGTTTGGAAGATCTACTCCTATAGGTATGCGAGCAGCACTAATCTGCTTAAACCGAGCAGCATTAAGTATGAGAGCAGCACTAATCTGTTACCGCCAACTAAAAACATGCCCAAGACACAAGTTCTGCAATAAAATACTAATAACTTAGTTCTATACTCAATCCTAATAACATACCCTAACTATTTACCAAAAAAAAAAAAAAAAAAAAAAAAAAAAAAAAAAAAAAAAAAAACATGCTAACAAATCATTGATTAAGCATGGTAACACTAACTAAGCAACCAATTGATAAGTTTACTAAAGCTAACAAATCACTACCTCAAAAAATGTTAGTTTTCAGCTAAGCATTTCATCGAACGCCTTATGGTGGTGATGAGTGTAAATAGGAAGAACAGTGGGGCTTATTATACTTTTCATATTTTAATGACCCATATGAAAAAATTGATTATGTTTAGTTTATTCTGAGGTACTAGCGGGGCTTATTATACTTTTCATATATGAAATGTGAATTTTGTTTTTATGAATATGAAGTAGCAGATTGGGGTTTTCTTAAGCAGTGTCTTATTAATTTTGGGTTTCCATTTAAGATGATATTATGGATTATGAGTTGCATTACCTCTCCCTCTTTTACTGTTAGTGTTAATGGTGACCACCATGGCTTCTTTAAGGGTAAGAGAGGTTTACGACAAGGGGATCCGTTATCCCCTTATCTGTTTACATTAGTCATGGAGGTCCTTTCTTTGATGATAAAGAGGAATATTGATAGTGAAGATAGATTTAAATACCATTGGAGATGCAGTAAAGTCAAGCTTACCCATCTTTGCTTTGCTGATGATCTGATGATCTTCTCAAATGGTGATGCTTTATCTGTTATTGTGCTTAAGAGTGCGTTGGAGGAGTTTAGCAGTGTTTCTGGGCTTGTGCCTAATGTGAAGAAAAGTATTGCTTTCTTTGGTAATGTTCCTTTACATATTAAGAATGCCATTCTGAATATTATGCCGTTTTCTGAAGGATCTTTACCAGTTAGATACTTGGGTGTTCCTCTGCTTTCTTCTAGATTGTATAAAAAGTATTGTGATCCTCTAATTGATAAGGTTAAGCAGAGATTGATTAATTGGAAAAATAAGGTGCTGTCTTTTGCTGGTAGACTGCAATTGATTCAGTCAGTGTTATGTTCTATCCAAATATTCTGGTCTTCCGTGTTCATTCTTCCTGTTAGTGTTTCCAAGGAGATTGAAAAGATTATGAGGGGTTTCCTTTGGTCCCAGGGTGATTTATAGAAAGGTAAAGCTAAAGTAAAATGGGAGGATGTTTGTAGCTTAAAAATTCAGGGAGGTCTTGGTATAAAATCTCTTCAAAGTTGGAATATAGCGCTTATGTCTAAACATGTTTGGAATATTGTTTCCAAGAAAGATTCATTGTAGGTGAAATGGATTAATTCTTAAAGGTTGATTGATAGGAGATCTCAAGGTAGAAATTTTTGGGATGCTTCTTGTGGTAATGATGTTTGTTGGGGATGGAGGAAAATTCTACATTGTAGAGATATTCTTAGAAGTCATTTTGTTACTAGAATTGGGGATGGATGCTCTGCTTCAGTCTGGTTTGACAATTGGTGCTTGTTAGGTCCATTATGTCAATTTATATCTAAAAGAGATGTATATGAAGCTGGGCTTTCTTTGGATTGCAAGGTTGTGGATCTTATAACAAATTTCCTTTCTTATTCCACTTGCCCCCTCCTTTGTTGTTTAGGAATAGACCTGATAAAGTTCTATGGGCTTCAAATGATGGAAAGGTTGGAGTGTTCTCTGTTAAAACTGTTTGTGCTGACCTGGTTCCTCAAAAACCCATTGTTCCTTGGTATAAAATGGTATGGTTCAGTCAAAACATTCCTAAGCATTCTTTCATTTATGGTTAGCTATTAACAAGAGATTAAAGACTCAGGATAAAATGGCTGTTTGGCTTAAGGTAGATAATCTTATGTGCTCTCTTTGTAATGAAGTGCAGGATAACCATAATCATTTGTTTTTTAGTTGCAAGTTTTCTTCTAGGGTCTGGTGCTTCTTCAAAGATTTGATCAGGCTTGATGTGAAGTCTTTTGATCTTTATCAGATTATTGATTTCATTGTTAATAGGCCTATTAATAAGTCAGTTTGGAGTATTATCCAAAGGTTAGTCATTGGGGCTATGGTTTATATTATTTGGCAGGAGAGAAATTTGAGAACCTTTCAAGGTAAATTTAGAAGTATTGAAGGTGTTTGTTGTTGTATTAAGGAGGTGGTTGGCTTAGGCTATTAAGCTTGAAGTTTAAAAGTTCTAAGCAGGTTATGAAAGCTGCTGAGATTTGGAATTTTCAAGTTTTGTAGAGGAATGTCAACAATCCATCCAGAGATATAGGCTGATGGGGTTTCTTTTTATGCATTGGAGGTCTCCTTCTTGGATTGGGCCCTTCTTTCTTGATGATATTGGTGTCTGGGCTAAGATTTCTTCCTGTTGGAAGTGGGTTTATTTTTGCTATTGTGGTTTCTGTAATAGAACTAGATATTGTAACTCTTGTTTGTTTCTTGTTTTGTTCCCAAAACATGTGTTGGGAATGTCTTTTGAACTTACTTATATGGGTTTGTCCATATAAGTCTATTGTAAGTTTTTGTGATTAATATATTTGCCGGGGATTGTTCCCTTTTTCCCAAAAAAACTATGAAGTAGCAAGAATAGAGTATAATGAAACGTGAAGTAGGAAGTAATTGAAAATTAAAAGAAAAATTAATTGTGGGATGAAAAAGAGGGTAAAATAGTTATTTTACAGGCCACTAACGTGAAAAAACTAACGATCGTTAGCAAAAAAAACCATTTTTGCATGAACAGTAGCCTCTCAAGGACATTATTTTTAGATTGGAACTCGTTCAGGAACACTTTTTGCAAAAATTCTCGTAATAGTACACTTTTTGCAATTTCGCCAAGCCATAGGAACATTTTTTGCAGTTTATTTCCAAAAAAAGAAAAAAAAGAACACTTAATTTACCATATGAAACTATTCTTATTACTTTGTACATGGATTTTTTTATTGGGTGTTGGTATACACACACCACTATAGTCGTGTATGATAGATTTGACATTTGCACCTTAATGTACTATATTTGAGAAATGATATTTCTTCCTACTAAACATTCCTACTTATCCTCCTACTTTCAAGATCCTGACATGTGAAAAAATTGACGGCTTAGACGAAGTGAGATAATGAGTGGAATACACGTGTCATATTTTCATGTAGGTGGGAAGATAAGTAGGCACTAAGAGTAGGAGAATATAGCAATACTTATTATATCTTTTGATCTTTACCAGATTATTGATTTCACTGTTAATAGGCCTATTAATAAGTTAGTTTGGAGTATTATCCAAAGGTTAGTCATTGGGGCTATGGTTTATATTATTTGGCACGAGAGAAATTTGAGAACCTTTCAAGGTAAATTTAGAAGTATTGAAGGTGTTTGTTGTTGTATTAAGGAGGTGGTTAGGCTTAGGCTATTAAGCTTGAAGTTTAAAAGTTCTAAGCAGGTTATGAAAGCTGCTGAGATTTGGAATTTTCAAGTTTTGCAGAGGAATGTCAACAATCCATCCAGAGATATAGGCTGATGGGGTTTCTTTTTATGCATTGGAGGTCTCCTTCTTGGATTGGGCCCTTCTTTCTTGATGATATTGGTGTTTGGGCTAAGAGTTCTTCCTGTTGGAAGTGGGTTTATTTTTTGCTATTGTGGTTTCTGTAATAGAACTAGATATTGTAACTCTTGTTTGTTTCTTGTTTTGTTCCCAAAACATGTGTTGGGAATGTCTTTTGAACTTACTTATATGGGTTTGTCTATATAAGTCTATTGTAAGTTTTTGTGATTAATATATTTGCCGGGGATTGTTCCCTTTTTCACCAAAAAAATATGAAGTAGCAAGAATAGAGTATAATGAAACGTGAAGTAGGAAGTAATTGAAAATTAAAAGAAAAAGTAATTGTGGGATGAAAACGAGGGTAAAATAGTCATTTTACAGGCCACTAACGTGAAAAAACTAACGATCGTTAGCCAAAAAACCATTTTCGTATGAACAGTAACCTCTCAAGGACATTATTTGTAGAATGGAACTCGTTCAGGAAAACTTTTTGCAAAAATTCTCGTAATAGTACACTTTTTGCAATTTCGCCAAACCATAGGAACATTTTTTGCAGTTTACTTCCAAAAAAAAAGAATAAAAAAGAACACTTAATTTACCATATGAAACTATTCTTTTTACTTTGTACATGGATTTTTTTATTGGGTGTTGCTATACACACACCACTATAGTCGTGTATGATAGATTTGACATTTGCACCTTAATGTACTATATTTGAGAAATGATATTTCTTCCTACTAAACATTCCTACTTATCCTCCTACTTCCAAGATCCTGACATGTGAAAAAACTGACGGTTTAGACGAAGTGAGATAATGAGTGGAATACATGTGTCATATTTTCATGTGGGTAGGAAGATAAGCAGGCACACAGAGTAGGAGAATATAGCTATACTTATTATATTTATGACTACATTGTTATGCTGAAGTAGCATAATGATGATGGGACAGTGCTTGTTCTTTTGTTGGTTCTTGCTTATAACTTATTATTCTGGTGATAATAGCCAAGCTTTTTTTCTTGATATATATATATATATATATATATATATATATATATATATACACATAAATATATATATATATATACATATATATATATATATATATATATACACATATATATATATATATATATATATATATATATATGTATATATATATATATATATATATATATATATATATATATATATATATATATATATATATATATATATATATATACTAGATGTCGAAGCCCGCCCGATGGGCGGGCATGACTTATAATTATTCTTTTGATGGTGTTAGTTAACGAAAATTTATTTTTAAGGACGGGGAGTTTATTTTTAATTTTTTTTTATTTTATTAGTTTACGTTAAAAAGTTTTTAATTATAGCTGAGATTGACGTACATTTTAATTGCAAATATAACATGTATACTTACTGAAATAGTCAGCAATAAGAGTAACAATGCATTTAAACTTAATCTATCTTTAACACACACCGTTTATGCATTCGACTCTAATATCAGGCTCGAACAGCCACATATCCAACTGCTATAAATTATAAATGAATCAATACATTGAACACAAACTAATAACATGTCAAATATACCATAAGTGGATTCATTATCGAAAAACTCTTTGTCCACGACATGACCAGACATTTTGGCAATACTCGCGTTGCCGGAATCCGGTGCAGACAAATTAACCAAGTTTCCGTAACCCATGTTAGGCTAAATGAAATATACGTATAAATTGCAAAAAGTTAGTAGAAGTGAAATGGACGGGTTGGATAAAAGTGGACACATCTCTAACTGGCACAATGGAAACTTATGATGGGAAATTGCAATGACCACATAATATTTAGCCCCAAAATAAATAAATAAAATGTGTACCACTTTGACAATAAAACACAATCCACTTCTACACATTTCACTCTAAATTGTCACTTTACTTAACAGCAATCGTACCTCTAAATTCTAGAGAACCAATAGACTTCTCCTCGAGACTAAGCTACTATTACGAAATGAGCTACAAAATTATCATGCCTTGTGAATTGATAAATATATTTTAAATAATAATGAGTGACTAAAGTGCCATTGAATAACCAAACTAACATGACATTCTCCTATTAGAATATCAAAATAGTGCTATATTGGGAGTAATAAATAAATAAATTGTGTACCACTTTGACAATAAAACACAATCCACTTCTACACATTTGACTCTAAATTGTCACTTTACTTAACAGCAATCGTACCTCTAAATTCTAGAGAACTAATAGACTTCTCCTCGAGACTAAGCTACTATTACGAAATGAGCTACAAAATTATCATGCCTTGTGAATTGATAAATATATTTTAAATAATAATGAGTGACTAAAGTGCCATTGAATAACCAAACTAACATGACATTCTCCTATTAGAATATCAAAATAGTGCTATATTGGGAGTAATAAATAAATAAATTGTGTACCACTTTGACAATAAAACACAATCCACCTTTACACATTTGACTCTAAATTGTCACTTTACTTAATAGCAATCGTACCTCTAAATTCCAGAGAACCAATAGCCTTCTCGTCCCGAATAAGCTACTATTACGAAATGAGCTACAAAATTATCGTGCCTTGTGAATTGATAAATATATTTTAAATAATAATGAGTGACTAAAGTGCCATTGAATAACCTATTAGAATATCAAAATAGTTCTATATTGGGAGTACTATTGGCAATGCATACCAGTTATACAACACCATTGCTATTGAGGGTTAATCGTTCATTGTAACAAAAAGAGTAATTATGGGCTATAGTCAAAACAAAATGGGCTCATCGGTTGCTCTGTATTTGTAGATTATGCTGATAACTAATGTTAAATAAATTGACATCTATATTCCATGTATTTTTTTGCCCCGTAGAACTTATTCTTCCGAGTTTATTGAACCATCATATGAAGAAATAAAGAAAGAGCTATGTTTCTTTTCAAAAACCTACAAAAACACAAAGTGGCAAACATAAGATTGGGATAAAAATCATCACAATGATTAATTAAGCTTCACATCACTAATATCATATACAAAAATAAACAGAACTAAGAGTTGTACTTGATAAAGTCGTGGAAAATTTATCAAAAATTATGCATGTTAATCTTTGAAGCAATCTGAGAAATACTAAACAACGATGATCAGTGATCAATTTAATATAAGGGTGAGCATTCCGACCGTTTGGACCGGACCGATCGACAAAACCGACCGGACCGACCGAAGGACCAACGGTCCGGTCTCGGTCTAAGATTTTTCATTAATTCGGTCCTCGGTCCGGTCCGGTCCGGACCGACCAAAAAACCGAAAAAACACACCAAAATCTTGCCTAATTGGACATGACCGACCGAAGACCGACCGGACCGAGACCGGACCGACCACATTCGGTATGGTCTCGGTCCATGGTTTTTCCCAAAGTCGGTCTTCGGTCCGGTCCGGTCCGGTTTTTGGACCGTGATCACCCCTAATTTAATATTCCTCAAGCATAAGAATAGAATATCTTTTCATGTTATGCAGCTAGTTGGAGCTGAGCAAGGGGGCTTTACAGCATGTACACTTGGTGAAACTCCAACTGCTGGAGGAAGTTCGTGTTTTCAATAATCATCAACTATATCAAGTGAAATTGGTTCAACAATACCAATCTTCATCAACAAACAGAGAATGATTGATTAGTAATATGCACTTACACGTGTAAGATTCTCATCTAATCCCATGCATGGAAAACTGGTCCAGAAGAATTGTTCAAATCTTGGACACTAATATTACAATCATGTGGTCCAAAAAGAGGTTTCTATGCCGGATGGACACTTTCAAGAACAATATCATTATGAAAACATCAATAAAAAAGATACATGAAGTAAGAGTAAGACACTAATGAATTTGCATACCTCAAACATGATATCCTATATCTAGAAAAGTTCATATTCGCAACCATCATTCTAGCAAGTAAGCAAACATGCAATAAAGATAAAAACATATATCCTAACCTTGTGACATCAAGCTTCTCATCAGATTATACAGTAGTAGCTTCAAAACCATCAGTTCACTTTCATTATGCAATACAAATGGGTTAAAACAGAAAAATGGGACAAATGAAAAAAAGGCTAATTAGACAAAAAAATATACTAACGAAACAAATGCAAATGCAAATGCAAATGCAAATGCAAATGCAAAAAAAAAAAAAAAAAAAAAAAACTTAAAAAATAAAAGAAGAGATGTGTGAATACCTTCTTATGGCGATGTTGAGCCATAAAAAAAAACAATTATTCTCCCATAAAACTCAAATTAACCAAAATAAACAAAACCCTGACATTAGTTTCCATTAAACCTAAATAAAGCCCTATGTTGAAAACAGTACCTTTGATAGGCGAGGCTCATGAGATTGCAGGCATTCTTGATATCAAGATTTTAACAATTGACATTATTTACCATTTGTTTGATCATTTTAATATATTTCTTAAAATTTGTGCAAGGCATACCTCGGGTATCTCTGTTGTAGAAGTCGCTTTTTCATTAACCCCTTGCCTCCAAATCTTACTTGCTCAGACCAGGTAAGAACTCCAGACACTCTCGTCACTACTCCTACATCCAACTTTTCTAAATGGGAAACCCTGGAAAGAAAAAGTTTAAGATGATTCTTAGATGTATTTAAGTAAACAATATAGCGACTTGTGATCAGCCCAAAAAGTCATACCTTAAGTTAGGAATCTTTGTTGCTGCATAATTGGTCACCCTAACATAGATACGTTGACACATTCTTTTGTACGCGGGATATCTATTAAACACAATCTCAATAAATACTGCTTCCATAACCTCAAGAAGAGGCTGGGGTGCCTCTGACAGCCATACGGCAAGAAGTGTGTTGGCCATGAGGAGCTTTCTGTGATCAATCTCTAAACTGCACTTGTTGGCTGCATAAGTAGATAGCTTATATAAATTGATCATCATATGGCAAATACCCTTGGTAGACTGGACTTTTTGGTCTATCAACTGATGAGTCTAAAGCGAAAAATTATGGCACTTTTTACCTGCCATGGCATTCTCTAACCGCTCTTCAAATAAAGCTTCAAATCGGACTGCATGCTCCGGCTGGAGCTGCTTCCTGAATCTCCTTTCAATAGAGACGCACACCTTTTCTTTAGTAACCCACTCAATTAACATTCCCTTGGCACAGTAATAGAGTTTTTCCTACAACGAAAGGGCAAGAAGATACTTCAGAAAATGAATAGCATGATGAGGTGTTGCAGCTTGATGAATGAAGTATCTATATAATATGTAGTAAGATATATAAACACTACACCTGAACTGGATCTGTCTCATCAGTCATAAGCACATTCTCTCCATAGTGTTCCTCTTGTCTCTCAATGGGAGTAACTTGAATTGATAATTATTGCTAATCAATGGGAGTAAATTGAATTGCGCCAGGGTCGATAATGGATTGTGCACCAGTATAAGAAGAAGAAGAAGTCCAAATTGTGTATAAATTCACTAAGGGCTTATTGAAATTGTATATAAAATTCTTATTGACCGGCCTTTTAAGTCATGTTTGAAGGTGTGGTAACATTTATTAAGGTGTAGTCCTCATGAATCACTACATTGTTGGTAGCTCAACCCAAACCCAGCCGTCCGACTAACATGCCACCTCTGGAACAAAAGTTGCCGATATCAAATGCTTGTTAAATCAATTTATATAAATCCAGATTTCTGCAACTTTGAATGAACATAAACGTATAATGTATTATCATCATATATCATACCTCACATAAAGTGTGCGTATCTTTTGAAACCTTTGCAGACTTCGTTAGTGTATATTGAAATGCCAGACCTGCGCCATTTATTAAGTCTCAGTATTGCACATCAACAAAATGTAAGAAAAAAAATGAAGTAATAAACCAAGTTCAACTTTTGAAACAATAATTAAGTAAAACTTTGAATAATCATGACATTTTATTATTAGTGAATAAAAAGTTACATGATAAAGCAATGTATGAACTCTAGTTTGGATCAAAGTTACATGAATAATTACTTGTCGCAGTCCATCTACACCATTGTCAACTGCGAACCTTATGAGTAAGGTACATAAACCCAAGCACACAATCAAGAATCAAGTGATGGAAAGTGTGATATGAATTCAGTGTACATATATGAGATATTTTTATTTATTTATTTTAAATTAGTGAATGTGTAAAGCTATGATTACAATAACTCTATAATTTCAATAACAATCTATTTGAGTTTTACCCATTATAAAAAACACATTCGGCAGATTTCAACCACTTCAACACATTTTATATCTAATCCTTATTATTTATTTTAGTGGTTTTTACCCAATAAAGCAAAGACACAACCTGGTCCATTATAAGTGAATTTGTGAAAAGCTGCTCAAAACTAAGATTGTATAGTTTAGTTTAATTTATTAGCGTAAGTATTATAATATAGTTGATCATAGCAAGCCAATAAACTATATTTCTTACTTGGTGTGGCCTGAAATTTTCAATTGCATTACAGCAAGCCAATAAACTCCAAACGATGCTCAAACCGAGAATGTAAGTGCTACCATCTTTCGAATGTTCGACTCACACATGACCATCATTATTTACCTCCTCACTCAGAAAGTTGTGGTTCTCCCTATGATACCGTAGCAAAGCCATTTGCTGATCTGAGAGCCGACTACCATCATGATACCTTATTATTGGCAATAAAGATTATTATAAAGGAGCTTATAATGGGCAAAGATTTGAAAATATACCAGACGAAATTTGTCTGATTCATGGTTCACTTCATATGCATTTTCTAGCTTAATTGATCTACCTGCACAGAAAAGCAAACAAAAAAATGAACAGGAAGTCAGAAAAGAAAAACCACCAAAGGTAGTGTGTATAGCAACATACTGAGAAGATGATTGCTTCTAGAGGATACGGGATTAGGGTTGAGGAAAACTTGTGTGATATGAATGATATTAGGGTTTTCAGTGATGAAAGCCGTATATAAATTTAATGCCTTTCTAAACTTATTATCCTATTATGATATACATACATACATTTATAAATTATAAGTTCCCAAAATTATCACAAAGTAATGTAATGGTGTAGTGGTTAGGATGCATGTTAAATATATGGGAGACACTATGTTCGAATCTTGTAACAGTCTTTTTGAAAAAAAATCCGGAAATTAAAAATTAGCTTATATGTTTAATTTAAAAATTAGCTTACATGTATGTATTGTGATGACATGTCAGAAAATGAATTACATGGCAATGACTGGGCAATGAGGTGGCAATACGCGTGTAACGCCTCCTGTTATATGTAATATATATATATATATATATATATATATATATATATATATATATATATATATATATATATATATATATATATATATATATATATATATATATCTCTACATTATATATAACAGGAGGCATTTGAAGGATATGCCCAGTCATTGTCCAGTCAATGCCCAGTAATTCAATTTCAGCCATGTCATCTGCCATGTCATCATATGTAAACTATTTTTTAACATGTATTTATTTTTTTAATTTTTTTTATTAAATTCGTATATTTAATGTAAAATATTCGGATTAAATTTTTAAAAAAATTGTCCTTTTGCAAGATTCGAACCTGAGTCATTTAATCCACATACAAATGCTTACCATTGGATCATTATAATGGTTGTGATAAAATTTGCACGTCATAATTGATATTGCATTCTCAAGGTTGTCAAATAGAGATTAGTGTTTAATTAAAACCCACGTATATTTTTTTTTGCAGAAACCCTAATCATAAAAATTCTCTCCAAAAGAAAACTCCATCATTAAATGTTTAGGTCTCTTTCCATTCTATTATTCCATTAAACTCATTAATATGAAAATTTGTGAATGTTTGTTTCAGTGATCACTGACCCATGTGATGGAGTATTCATCCCAGATTCGAAGAAACCAGTATGTTTATAACATATTATCTATTTGAAAAACTACATTATCATACGAATAATGAGCCATGTGTTTATCATACGAATATGAAAATAGTATGTTCTAACCTAATTTTTTTTTTTTTTTTTTTTTTTTAAATTTGTTCCTCATTATTGAAGGTGATTGTGTAGGATTGTTTTGAAGATTTTGTGTATAACTACAAAAATACAAATTGATATGGTCATTAGTTCTTTGAACACATGTTGTTGTAATGATTCTTAAAACCGTGAAAATCAATTGTGGTTGATTTTATCAAACGGATTTCTTGGTGAGTTTTATTTAGTGTCAATGTGAATATACATGTGCATACTATTCTAATAATTTTTTTTGGTTCCAGGGAGTACCTCTATCAGGAAAAAGTGGTGCATCATGGATAAATCAGATGTTCTCAATTGCAAGGCGAAAAGTAAGATGTTATCATGATTTTTGTTTGTATTGCTTCATCAGTTATGAATAGTTAGCGTGTGATAACATAGGTGTTTGTCGAAGACACATTAAAAGTTATAGTATGCAGGTTAGTATCTCTAGCTACTTTGCCCAGTACTTATTTACCTACAAGTTAGGGAAAAGTAGTTTTGAACACATTAAAAGTTATAGAATGCAGGTTAGTACCTCTAGCTACTTTGTACACTTATTTACCCAAAAGTCAATGAAAAGTAGCTTTGAACTAATTTGTGGCTCGGTTTATATTCACATGGAACAAAACAAGAAGTTATCTATGCTTTAGGCGAAGCTAGACAAAGCATAGAAAGAAGGATTTGTATCATAACATCTCAAGGAAACTAAAGGTACATATGAAAAAAAGAAGCTTCTAGCTGTTAGGAATCCTTACAGGATTTGGTTTTTGCTAGGAATTCCCAAGCTGACATTCAAAACTTTCCAAAACTGTTTAGATTCTGAGCCTTCCTTCTGTTGTTTGGACTGCATATTTAGCTGCGGATACAATAAGAATCGCATTTGAACTCTACTATATGATAGTGTCAATTTTTACTAATAAATTAATTTTTTTCAGGAAACTGATATATGAAGAAGCTCGTCCTTAGTAACCATCTTTAAGAACTCATGGACCTTTATCAGGTAATATTGACACATGTACGCTCATTAATCATTCTGAATGAACATATCATTCTTCATCACACACCATCATTGTTTCTTACAGAAACTACAGTTCACAGGAATATGATGCTTCTAAAAAACTACAGCTCTTTAAACATTGTTGGTATATATTGATATTTATATTGTTTTCAAATCATGAATTTTGATACTACATTAAATCAACATCATGTTCTGGAAAGAAAAAAAATTATACCCAGAGTGCCCATCTCATGATTTGTAAACAATATAAACAGTTTTGAATAATTAGCAACTTTGATTGTAAATGTGTCTTATAGCTTGATCTCATACAGGTTCCTCAAAATTTCTTTGATTATGAACAAGTTAATGCAGCGAGTTAGGAAGCTGGAATGCAACAGACCATCAGTCTCATGTCTCATATGAAGAATGATTGGCAGGTAAATGCTCCTTTCAATGTATTCTATTTTCAAGCCTCGAAAACTTATAGTACTTAAGGGGTGTTTATTGTGATATTAATAAACAGGTTTCTCGGGCTCGAATCACCAGACCCTCAGCTAAGAATCACCAAACCCTCATGGTCGACCAACTGTTCGAATCCCACAAAGGTTAAAATGCGTCAAAGGTAACTATTGTTTTTAATCTTCTTATAATGTTACGATGAATAAATTAATTGTCTTTGTTCATGAAACTAATTGTATCGGTTGTGTAACAGTTATGCACGTATGAAATGATATACATAGAATTTACAATGTTTTTATATTTTTGGATTAAGCTTATTCAAATGATATATATAGAATTTATTGTATACTTGGATATCTAAAATGTGAATACAGTAGCTTTCTTTGGGTGTGAAATGATTTTATTGTTTTTTTTAGTGTTTTGGATATCTAAAATGTAGAATACAGTAGCTATCTAATGATGTTTTATAAAGGTTTTTTTCTGAATTTTTAATATTTACATCCATAAAGCTATAATCTTATATATGTTTCTATGTAAAAACGTTAGCTAAAAAGTGATTTTATATAATCAATTATGATTAAAAAGAGTAAAAGTCAGCTAGAAGACCCCAAGTTGTTCCGTTATGCTCTGTTTTTAGATAATGTGTTAGTGCGTTGAAAACTAATGTTACCGACTAATTATCCTTGATATATCGTATTAATTTTCAGGATGCTGCTACTCAAATTTCATGAGAGATAGACATGTGTGTTGAAGGAGCAATGCACCATGACTACCCTGTATGCTTTGAGGTGTGTACTTTCGCTTCAGGTTATTCCATTTGCATAATGTTCAGAAAGAAAATACATGCTACTAAATACTAATGGCTTAAAATGTTGGTTATTTGCAGTATCTGTTTGACTCAGTGGATGATGTTACGGTCATGCCTTGTGGCCATACCATTCATAAGAAGTGTTTGTAGGACATGCAACAACACTAGCAGTAAGGGAAATTGAACAACCTTGAAACTTTAAAAAATAAAAATTTTATGTTTTTTTAGTTAGTAATCTTATGCGGCTATGCTTTTTTCTTACTAAAACTAATGCAGATATGCTTGCCCTCTGTTCTTTAAGTCGGTCTGTGATATGTCGAAGTGTTGGGATAAACTTGATATGGAAATTTCAGCTACACAAATGCCTGAATTTTATAAAGACAAATTGGTATGTCATCTTTCTTTATCTATTTAAATTTTATTATTATTATTATTATTATTATTATTATTATTATTATTATTATTATTATTATTATTATTATTATTATTATTATTATTTAGAGTTAATTACATAAATGGTCACTGTGGTTTGTCCATTTTTTCACATTTAGTCACTGAACTTTTTTTTTGACATAAATGATCACTGAAGTTTCAAATCGTTACAAATTCAGTCATTAAGATTTCAATTTCGTTACATAAATGGTCACTGTGGTTTGAAACTTCAGTGACCATTTATGTAACGAAATGGACTGAATCTGTAACGATTTGAAACTTCAGTGACTATTTATGTCAAAAAAAAAGTTCAGTGACTAAATATGAAAAAATGGACAAACCACAGTGACCATTTATGTAATTTACTCTATTATTTATTTTTTATTATATTTTTTTTTTCATTTTCATTGAAACTTGAAGAATATTAGCTCAGATGGTATGCAAAAGGAAGTTCCATATACTACCACATCATTATACATGCTTTCACTTGATGATATTGGCTATTTTTATGGTAGATGAAACCAGCCAAAAAGGATATGTGGCGTGAACACTAGATATACTATGGGCTACTTTATATGCGTTTATTTGTGCTACTTATCTGCTTAAGAACATGCATCCTACGATGACTAAAGGCTTATTAGATTTGGAAAGATTCATGGTTTTCTCATTCCATACTAACATAGTTGTTTTGTTGTTCCGGTCGGTGAGAGTGAGCGTTTTTCCTCAGAATTACTTAACACTTTCGTAACAATTATTGCATACCTTGAGCCACATAAGGTATATTCATTCTATGAATTTGTAAGGTGAAGCTTCTGGGATTACTTGATACTCTAATTTACTTTGTGTGCATTCTATAATCTTTTTTTTTTTTTTTTTTTTTTTTTTTGTAGTTTGATATTTTGTTGCTATATGTTCTGGTAGGTCGATTGCATGATTCTCGCGGAACCCCAGGCAACAAAACTGGAGGAATCCATGCAGAGAGGCTGATGCATCTTCCCAATCAGGTATGATTCTTTTAGACGGATGTTGGTTGTCTTACTTTTTCAGTAAAAAATGATTCTATTAAACAAAAGTGATTTTTCCTTTGAAATTACACATAATAGAATGGCCTAGGATTATTGGACATAGTGCAAGTAACAAGGGGGTGTTTGGGAGTAGTTATACCTCTTTGTATATTCGATAGATTTTATTTATAAGTAAACCTCAATATGCTAATTATGGCTAAAAAACTAGCAAACCTTGAGTGACTTCCTGTTTGACCCGTACCTTTGTATCTGAGATCTTTTATTCAATCCTTTCAAGATAATGCATAACAGAAATTCAAAAGATTGACACCAGTTATTATAGATATTGATGGTAACAAGAAGCTATTTTCAGTAAGAGGACATGTTAAGTTATCTATACTCTAACTCAGACGACTGTGATAGTGAGAGTGGAAGTGATGAGTATTATGAATAGGATGAGTACAATGAAGACGATGATGAAAATAACTCTGATGGTTCTGGCTATTACGAAGAAGAATCAAAACATGGTTCAAGTATAGTGAGAGTGAAGATGATGATTGTCACACAAAGGTTCGGTTTTTGGACTATATATGTAAAACAATTGATAGTATTTTTTTTGAATATGTTATCTTAATTTTGCTATATGTTTTTTAAATGCAGGGTTCTGTTAGCTCAAATGAATTTAGTAATCACTCTAAAGTTTCTGTCAATAGGAAAAAAACAACTAATATGGAACCAGGAAGTTGAATTAGTAAGGCTCTTCACTACTTCAGGTAATGTTCTATTGTTGTTGAGTCGTAGATATTTTTTTTTTTTCTAATGCATGTTATGATTCTAATAAAAGTGGGCACCTTATAAATGCCAAATGTCAAATACGAGGCCATGTGAGAGATGATTAGCCTCATCTTTTGATATTTCATGTCGTACATGGTTTTTGAGAAAGGTTGTAATGATAAAACAAAGGACCAGATACCAGGCTACTTGAGAGAGGATTAGCTCCTGTTATTGTCTTTTGTATGTGTACAATCCTTATTGTACATGGTTTTTCAGAAACGTTGTAATGATAAAACAAGGTTGTTTCTCTCTCACCAAGATTGTCACGAACCCAAAATAAAGCAAGTATTTCATTTATAGTAACTTTCAGCAAAACAACTAAACATCATAAAAATCTCACATCCAGCACTTCATGTAATCTAAACTTGATATACATATTTAATATTTAATCTTCCATATGCACAACGAATGACTCCATTGCTCCTTTTTGTCTGGCACTTGCTCAGAGATGTGGAAATCTCAACTATGACATCACTTTTGGGTTGAAATGAGTTATTTTTTGGTCAGTAGAAATAGTGGGTCAGGGTCAAACATTTTTGTTCGTTGTAGGATAAACAACTCTAACAATTGCAGCAAAGATGAGTTGTTGATCTTGCTGCACTCTACACTCGAGGTCTGCACCATGTATCCTCTTCTTTGATGAATTTGATTCCATTGCAACTCATGTGACAAACTATTACGAAGAAAGTTGCATAAAAGTTTGTATGTATCAAGATAAGGTCACATAATTATCTGATATTTATTTTTTGTGAAATGATTGCAGAGAGGAAGTACCTCTTGAGATGCACGCAGTGATGCTGGTCCTGTACTAAATAAGTTATTGACCAGAATGGATGGATTGATGAAGTGTCTACCAAAAAGACGGTTTTCACTATCGAAACCACCACTATACCAGATATCACTGACCTTGCTCTGTTTCATCTAGGGCGTCTTGATCAACTAATTAGGAAGAACATCGAGAAGGTAAGCTTTAGTATCTATCTTTGGATGTCTCTTATATAAAAGAAAACCAATGTTCATAAAAGGCAAATGATGCTATTGACCACCCAAATTCCTTGAATCCAATGAAGAAATAAGTTTTAAGTGATAGTCCAGCAGCAATAACGTGAGTGACCCAGGTCTCAGTCAACAATGAGAACAATGGAAGAAACTTGCAAGTTGTCATAGGTGAAGAGGATAAAAGCCTCGATGAAAATGTTGTGGATGAGAAGTCTATGAGGGATGAAATTATTATCAGGCAGCTAAAGAAGTAGTTGAAAAGTTATCTATAATAAGTAACTTGAATGCCAACAAAGATGACAAGGTGAGTATCAAGTAAAATTTTTGTAACTATTTTATTTTATTATTTTTTTTGTTGCTTAATAACATGTAATCAAAATAATCTTTCTAATTTTGTTGTTATGTGATTATCTACACATGTGCAGGTGGTTGAAGCAAGACATGCTTTAAAAGCCGAGTGCGACAAGCAATTGGTCACTACATAAACGGATAATTGAAGGCTATCTACTATTTCAGTTTTCACAGAATGCACACAATTTTGATATGATGATCATACTATTACAATACTACTACAATGTTTTCTCTCTTATTAAATTGCGACATAATATGAGAAATGCATTGTTCGAGAAGTTTCATGATGTTGTTAACCTAATTAGAAACGTGGTGAGATTTAGAATTATGAGTCTTAGTGTCAATTATGCTGTCCCTGTTCAAGAAGATGTTGATATGTGAGAATTTTTTAAAGAGTAATGGTTTGAAAAAATGATGGTAGAAGTAACAGGTAATGGCATGGGTTTGATGGTGGACTGTGTGCCAGATGTGGGTCTTTTGAATGATAAGCTTGCAATTTGTTATACTCTAGATATGAAGAGTAAGGAAATAATGGTTAAGTATAATTTTTGTTGGATGGCTAAAGGTATTTGGGCTGGCTACTGTGTTAATGATTGTTGTGTCATGTATAGGAGTAATGGAGTAATTTTGATGCATAATTTTATTGGTGAAAATGGAGTTCTCAACTGTTTTTTTCCTATCTTTGGTTGTGATCTTTTTGGGAGCAGTACTACTGGAATGCTACATCTTTTATTTCACTTGGGCCTCGGATCATATGGCGAACAACAACTGGAACTCAACACCTGTACAATAAGAAACATTCATGTCTTTTGGGCATGATACAAGATCTAATTTTATATGACCGGCACTCATTATGATATTATAACTGAAAAAAATAAGTTAGCAGTTCTACCTTTTCCAAAATGAGATCGATTTTTACAGTTCAAAAAACTAATAACCGACATTTTTGACCCGTTACCGACTAACCCATATGTGATGTATAAAATTTCTCTATTGAAGTTTGTCGAAAGATCAATTATATATTGGACAGAATTAATAGGGCATTTAATATATGTATTAAGTACATATATTGTGTCACTCACAGCTTGCAATACAGAGAACATACATAATTCATGACAACAGGAAACGACTAAAAAACTCTAGCTAACTCTTACAGTAATTATCACAAAGACATAACAAATGACTCACTTTTCATTTTTCTCAATTAAATATGTTTCTGTATGCTATCCAAACGTCAATCTCCAAATGTTTCATAGTAGCGAGGGAAGAAAGAAAATAATAACAAGTTGGGTTGTTTTGGGTTTGGGTCGACACACTGAAAGGAGAAAAAAAAAAGAAACGAAAATGGTTTTGCGTTTGGTTTTGGGTTGACGCATAGCAGCAAGAAAAAGAGAAAACAAAATATAGTTTTTGGTTTTAAAAGGGTCACGCTTTGGTTTGTAGATTGCTCAAACAAAAGAAACAAAATGGTTTTTGTATGTTTTGGTTTTGGGGTTGACGCACAGTAGCAGGAGAAAAAGAAAGAAGTAAAAATGGTTTTGGTTTTGTTTTTGGTTTATGTCGAGTATTAGGGAACAAAAGGGTCAAGGTTTTTGGGTTTGTTGGTTCAGGTGGAAACAAGAAAGAAAGAAAAACAAAAAGGGTCTTTGGTTTGGTTTGTATTTTGAGTTACAGAAACACAAAAAGAAGAAAAAGAAAGAAATGAACCAAAAATGTTATTAGTTTTTAAGCTTGCTCGCGGAGTTTATTAGACAAGTACGGGGGTATATTTTTGGGGCGTATGGTACTATGACACGAGCTTATTAAGATGGTCGGGTTTCGTAGCTTATTAGATTATGTTTATAACCTTTAAATTTAACGTAAAGATAGGTACTTGGGTCGTTTATTTATATTAGTTAAGATTTAACAAAAATATAGTTTTAAGTTAATGAATTAAGTATTCGTATTATGAGCTTGAAAGTAAGTATATTAGAGTAAATTTAGTGTTATTATTAAGGTATTATGGTATTGTAAGATGTGTTTTACGATAGATATACTAAAGTTTATTAATATAGTTTATGTTAATATTAAGTTTTTACGTATTAGGGGCTTTAATATGTGATAATAATTATACTTATAGAGAATTTTAGGGTTCGTGTCTTAGGGTTTAGGATTATATTTATGTAATATTATAATTATAATAGATTAGGGTTTCGTGAGAAACCTAATTAATAGTAAATATTAGTAGGTTTATTATAGTAAGTATTTATAGTAAGTATTATAACTGGTACTCAAATTCTGGAGGATATATAAAAAGTTGTAATCCACCGTTTAATAAAATTGGGTCAATAAATTAATTTGGTTTATTCACGAGAGCATCTAATATCTTCAATTTTAGTGTTTAAGTTGAGTATATATATATATATATATATATATATATATATATATATATATATATATATATATATATATATATATATATATATATATATATATATGGTATTATGATATTTAGTTGGACAAATATGACATTTTAAACTTTAAATCCTATAAATTTCATTATACGGTCTACAATTTCATACCGTACATTTCAATATGCAATGAGATGTGATCTGTGGCTACTGCTCAAATCTAATACTCACATCTTACTACTCATAACTCAATGCTATATAACAAAAACATAAAGACAAACAATACATCAATATAAAAAGAGGAAAAAAAAAATAATTAATACTTAATCACACCTAATCAGATACTCCATTTAACAACTAATTAACGACCAATTAATATTAAGCAACAAATAATTATAAGTCATGCCCGCCCATCGGGCGGGCTTCGAAGTCTAGTATATATATATATATATATATATATATATATATATATATATATATATTGTTGGATCGATATACTCTGACCAAACTCCTTTGTAGCTTGTAAGGTTTTAACAATCTTGAATAACTCAAAACGGTTAATATTGAAACACTGATATTACTTTGTAAAGTATGAGGAATCTACTAACACAAAGCTAAGAAGAACTTTGTTTATATTAAAACAACTCTTTGAACCTGCTTCTCTAAATACAGATTAACTAACAATCCCTAACTTCTCTAAAATCGTTTTCTAGAAACTCTAAGACTCTTGGAAAAACTTCATACGTCTAATACCATCATAAGGCTCAAAAACTTTTACTTTATTTTACAAAGGACTTTTACTGATTTTATGCAGCAAGCAGTACTTTGGTAAAGTACTGTTTGTCTTGCAGTACTTTGAGAAAAATACTTTTTTTTCAAAACAAATCATACCAGTACTTATGCAATATTATTCTTCTGATTTAGTCCACCTTATAAATAGCTTGATTACCATGAATGCTACTTCTGTTTCATTCTCAACCTCCATTCCATGATCCAACATCCTGAGCATAAGTTCTCTTACCAAAGGATATCTTCTTTCAACTAACATGTGAATCATGGTACCATCTTCCATCTCAAGTGAATGAACTCCTGATGACTCAAAGAATCTCCATCTTGTTATCTCCCAGTTTTCTTGATCATTCCACAGAGTATCATTACTTGTTTCTTCTGTTTCCCATATGGTTATCAAATCTTCAAGTAAGATTAATCCCATTCCTGTTGCTTCAATATTCTCATAGTATGTTTGCACTTGTAAATATGAATTGTATAGATCTTCTCTGTCTATTATGTGCAGAACATCCCATAGCATATTAAACACAGTGAAGCTTTCATTTTCTCTGTTGAACATGAGATAGTTTCGTTCAGTTGATTCAACCACAAAAAATGAGATAATCTTAGACTTTTTTCCTGAGTCTTCTGTTTTCTTGTTCTCAAAATCAACAACTCTGAAATAATTCTTCAGTTCATCAATTGTATCTGATCTTATCATCTTGAGCCTCTTTGACAATTGATCATCTTGAATAGATTTCTTCCTTTTTAACTTTCTTTTCTCAGCTTGCTCCTTCATTAAATCTTCTAATTTCTTTTCCTTATCAGTATCCATAGGCACAAAACTTTCCAGCTCTCTCTTAATAGACTCTTGAACACTATCCCATAGTGCTTTTACATCTAGATATCTTAGCCTTTGTAGATTCTTGTATCCTTTTCTTTTCAAGAAACTAATCATCCAATTTCTCTCTTGAGCAATAGTCATAGGCTTTCTTGTTACAGCAAATGGCTTTCTTATTTCTTCCAAATACTCTGCATCATACACAGCTTGTTGCTGTCTAGCAATCTCTTCATTCTTTGCTATCTCTATTTCTTCTTGGTCTCCTTCATGATCCCCTTTCCTTTATCTTTTGGATCCAAAGCTTCAGGTTCAGAAGAAGACTCAGAGACTTGTTGTGCAGGCTCAGAAATATGTATACCTGTTGGTCTATCCAAATTTAGCATTATCTGAGCTATTGTCTCATCATCACTTGCTGTATGCTCTATAACTTCTTCTTGCTGAATAGGATTAGAAGGACCAGCTTCATCTTCAAATGATTTTGTAGAAGGTCCAGCTGTAGAAGTTCCAATTTCATCAATATTCATTGCAGCAGTACCTTGCACACCAGTACCTTGCATACCAGTACTTTCATCAACAGTACTGTAACACCTCAACCTGGCATGGGTCCGGAGCGCTACAGTATGGTGACATATCAAAGCAAACAAAGCATACAACGCAAGCGGAAGACTTATAAACATAAAGTTACAAAGGTATTCTAAGGGTACAAAAGAAATACTAACTCTATACAAGATGAAATACAAAGCAAAATAAAATCTAACTGGATCAAAATCTAAGTCCAAAGCAAATGGGCTTCTAATCATCGGGTAGTCCACTAACGCTCCTATGCACTCTTCACCCAAACCCAGCTTCCAACCTAAAACCTGCCGCAGGAAAGGAAAATGCGGCTGAGCTTAAAAGCCCAGTGAATAGATATATATATAGCAAAACAAACGGATAAATGAAATGTATATAAGTATAAGAAACATGAATCATAAGCTTCAGCTGAAAGGAATATCATCTGTCAAATGCATAAGAGATAAACATACACTGAACGAATATCATAAGTCAAAGGAAAACGAAGTATCAAAGATATATAACATAAGCGTAATCATAAAGGAAAGGTAATGAGCACGTATCAACAAAGAAGCGTCCAAACAAGGTACTTGAATGGACAAACGAATCATAGGAAAGCCACGAGCCGACCTGCCAAGGTACTTGACAGATCTCCTACATACATACATACATAATCATAAGTAGCCACATAATTGCACAAAGAGGGGAGACCTCTATGTACCATACCTGGAGTGATCACCGCTGTGAAGGAGTAGAGAAGCACCTACCCACATTCACCATACATACACATAATCATACATAAACATAAGTGCTAGGATGCATCCATACGCCCCCATACATACATACTGTAACAACCCGCATTTTCAGGACATTTCTCCTATTCACTATTCATCAGTTACTGTTCATCATTTACTATTCACCGGTCACTATTCATCATATTACTATTCATCATTTTCGGAGTCAGTTTGTGATTCCGAGAAGCGTTCAAAAATTTTACTATTCATATGACACTATTCATTTTCGGAAGGAAATCACTATTCACGATTGCCGTTCATTTCATCGTAAACTGAGTTTACGAGTCTTCAAATTCGCGTAACCAATGTGGTTTAGCTGCAAATTTATGCATCGTTCATTAATGACATTTCATATGGACTAGAGTAGTCTACAAATCATCATCACTTTAGAACCTACACGGATATGCATTATTTCTACATACGTATGTTTAATTTGTAAATAACCTTACCACTCAGTTTTTACTACGAACGTATACCCAATACTCCCGATTACGATCCTAATATATTTACATACTCATAATAATAATATAAAAATTATATTATTAATTTACCCGGTGTTTTCTAATCAATTGCTACATTTTATGGTCGGAGCTTATTACTCCGTCGGTTTGCGATATTTCAATCCGATAATTATTTTAACACCCGATTCTCATCAGGAATATAATTTTATAATTTTTACAACTTCGTCATACTTTATTTCATCTCGTTACGATTTATTTTTAGTTAACTCGGTACCCGATAACACCCAATATACAAATTAAACTAACAAATGCACATGTTTATTGGACAAGATCATTTAATTACCACAAAACACTCCTTTTTCTTCCATTATTGCCCCCCCTAGCCCCTAATGCATGTGCTACTTAATTTAACTAAGACCATAAAGACCAAAAGAAAATATCTACCTTCCATTTTCTTTCATTATATACATTCCAAGTAAACTAGAAAACTCATTTTTCTCTTCCTCCTCTCCACCATGATCGGCCAAGAAATGAAACCAAGAAGAAACCATTAATTTTTCAAGATTCAAGTGTTAATCAAGTCCTAATCATGATCTAGTTGGGGTTTTGTGGTAAAAACCCTAGGTTATTATACATAATCATCTTCAAATCACCTCAAATATTCAAGTAAGCTTCAAGAACACTTTTGATCTTTTCATACTTTCATTTACTTTATATTTTTATGTATTTTCAAGATATATTGGTAAAACATGCAAGTATTTATATTTCATACCACTTATTACTCATTTTCCTCTTAATAAACATAGATCTATAATTTTTACTAGTAATCTCATGAGATCCACCAAGATTGGTGATGTTTAGGACCCCATGACACCCTAAGAAGGTGTATGGTAGGATTGGGTATTTGTGAAGTTGATTTGAGATAGTTTGGTTAAGCCTTGAACAAGTTACAAACTAGGAAAGTTGATTTTTACAACTATACAAAAGCTACTGTCCCTTTTTGTTAAACGTGGGAAACTCAGGGTCTAGGGTGTAACTTTAGACCAAAGATTTAGAAAATACATTCCGAGACGAAACTATGGCCGAAAACGGGGATAAAAACGAGTTAATAACGAAGGAGATATGTTTTTCCGAATATTAACAACGAAAAATACTTTCAAATATAAGTTCTGTCCCAAATCGCCAATTTCAGAAAACTCAGGGGTTTCCGGGTAACATTGGGTTAGATATTCAGAAAATACTTTCAAAAACGAAACCGTGGCCGCTTGAATCACTAAAATCCGAGTTACGACGAAAAAGGTATGCTATTTTCAATTTTAACGACGAAAACTAATTTCTGAAAAATACCTTGCTGTTGAGCAGATTTCATGGACTGTTTTGAGGCCTAAAACTTGATCTAGCCATCCCGACTTATCAAAAATATATTAGTAGGTTGTCCCACGATTCCGGGGATATAAAGAACGTAGAAAACGAGCTTATAACGAAAAAGATACAAGTGTTTGAAATCCGACGATATATATATATATATTTCTATCAGCTTTTCTATTACAATTTTTGCCGCAAAAACTGTCTTCGCGAAGTGCCATATTCACAGCTGTTTTTCTTTATGATCGGATCAGTTTGAGTCCGAGCCATAGTTAAGTAAAATCAAGTATTCCTAGCCTACTTTTCAAATCAATTGGCCGTTCGTCGAATGGACTTATAACGAATAAACTACGACCTCATCTATATACCCGATAAACTATATATATTTTGACAGCTTTTACTATAATGAAATTTTCTAAGTGTTGAACATAATACTTTCAAGTAACAACAATAAGAGTCGATTTTCTCATCGATTGAGATCCGTATCGCCAAAAGTTAAATGACACGACTTCTAGATATTGTTACAAGGTTTTCAAAAACGCCGAGTTTCATCACTAACCCTTAACGTACAACATTTCGCGACTTGTTTTGCGAGGCCATTTTGGGCATATTTTCAAGTAATGAAAATGTTATTTTTGTGAAAAAAACCTTATATTTGCCGATAGAACACCAAACAAGGATCGTGGAGTACCATTTCAACCTATTTCCGTGAAAAGTGGTTATTAACCTAACGAGACGTCAAAAACGTATTTGTCAACGATAAACGTTATTTTCAAAACTAATGAGTGGTATCGATAACATACGTATTTGCATGTGTAGCGTCATTTCATTTCTTACATTAGATCATATCATTCATATTAGGTTGCGGTTAGAGATCGTGCCTCATTTCTGTGTATTCATTGTTGTCATCGTAGCTATTGCACCAGGTGAGTTCATAACCCCTACTTTTACTTGTTTTACAACTGTTTTGGGGGAAGATACATGCTCCTTACTATTTAAATTCAATGCTTGTTTTACTTGAACGCGATTCATTTTCTCAAACATTACTGGATGGTTGAAATACTTGATTGATTATTTGAATACATTATGAATTACTTATTCCATCCTTGATTTCTTTCTTATGAACACAAGTTCTTGCTTTTGCGGAAATAAATATAAAACTGTTACTTTGCCTGAGTTACCTATTACTGCCACTGAAGTCCCCTTTATCATGAACCGTTAATTACATGCGTGTGAGCGCGAATGCTGTGGATAGATCTATTTGGGTTGACACCCCGTCCGAGTTGGTCGCGCCAACCTGTTAAACGGACGCATATCATTCGGATTACTTCCGAGTGTCTGGCAAACACTTACTTGGGGCATTTTATGCTTGATTGCATACGATTACGTCGAGCTTCGGGGTCATGAGCTTTAGGCACTGTATACCTTATTTTTGGCTGTGACATGGTATTTGTTATATTGTCTTGCCTTCCGCAAAATACTTGTTTACGGGAAATACTTGATTTCTGGAAAATACTTGTTTACGGGAAATACTTGATTTCTGAAAAATACTTGTTTACGGGAAATACTTGATTTCTGGAAAATACTTGTTTACGGGAAAATACATGATTACGGGAAATACTTGATTTCTGGAAAATACATGTTTACTTAAAACTATGAACTCACCAGCTTTATGCTAACGTTTTAGCATGTATTTTCAGGTTCTAAGCAATGGCACGCTACTGGAGGTTTTGGCAGGGCATGGCATGGTCATAGAAGACTCTGATATTCTTATGGGGACCATTTTAAACTATTTTAAGGGCTTACTTCCGCACTAATTTTAAATAATGTAAATTCAATACTTTTAGTTAAACGATTTTATTCTAAATGATTGAAGTGAAAACCAATTTTGTACTTGTGTTGTAATACCAATTGAGTTACACCCCAACTACATGTATGCTTTCGCTGGACCTAATTCTGGGGGTGTGACAGATTGGTATCAGAGCTTTGGCTATAGCGAACTAAGTGTTTTTAAAACCTAGACTATAGCTACTTTCAAGAAAACTTAACCCTATGACCATCACGTGCCTGCCTGCCAAGCTGAAGCCTCATTTGTGGTTAGTTGCTGACATAAGTGATGAGATTGTTATCTCATTATCTGGTATATTATATTCATTTATTATAGTTGATTACTATAATTGTCTTTCATATAAGCATGCTCACGTATCATATATGTTACCGCATTATGTTTTCCTTGCATAGTTTCATCAATTGACCTCGAGTTTGGTCACTTGCTTTTGTCTTTCAGAACGTCTTGGTACTTGTGAAGGACATGGTATTAGTATAACTGAGCTGAGTATTTCAAAATTCATGGAACCTCGGTGGAATATAGACTGGTCATCTATATTCAACCCGGGATAGTGAGATATAGGCTGACCACCTATGTCTGACTCAGACATGAATTTTGCAACACTGAGAATGGTTATAATAAGATTATGTCTGGATTGAATCCCCTACTCAATTTCCAAATGTTCCATTCATGTGTGTGTATACTCTCATTGTTGGAACCTTCATACTTTTCATCACTTCGTAAACCACCGATTGGAAGCATGTCAGCTAGTCATTTTATTTCATGAACTTTCATATTTATGCACGATACACTCATATCACAGTATTTTCTTTTGTCACAATCTCATTTTGTTGCAGTTGTCAAAGTCTCTTCCATTCTCACCATTACTATCATTTCCTTTCCCCACCCCCATATATATATAAGGAATTAGCTAACACTCTATAGATTCCGATGTCACTCATCCCTCACTACTCCCTATATTGATAAGTGGATATTATCAATGACCTCCCTAGGAAAGACTTTCCATACCTTCTATGAGGATGATCCCTCGATACATTAAGACCTTTCAAAACTCAATAGAAATCTCAGGTATCACAAAACAATTCGAACCACTATCACTGGCCTGATCGCCAAAATTCTATCATCTAGAAAGTATTGGCTTGACTGAATTACAAGATTCATTTAGATATGAGTGCTCACTAAGCAACACCATAGAGATAAATCCAACCTCTTAACCAAGACTATAAATTGAACATGTCCTCACCAATAGACTTTATTCAAACATGTTAGACACCTACGCATTTGTGCATACATACATACCTGGCTATCTTATCCTCTTAATACTTTCACTTTTAAATGGATTTTTCTCCAAACTACCGTTATACGAAACATATATCTTGTAAGAAATACTTTTCTGAGGCACTTATTTTGACAGTAAATTCCTTTTGGTTACTCTTTTACAAAACTATTGAATGTTAAGAAAATTTTAAACATCGATCTTTTGGTAAACCATATCATCCACCTTATGTTGGAAATAGTCCTATCTTGCATAACTATTAAATTTTGAAACCTTGAGAAAAACGTTACTTAGAAAGCTGCTTGCTTAAAAATTTGTAAATTCATTTATTCAGGGAAGGTTTATGAATAAAACACACGATCTCAAAACAAACTTTGAAAATCAATCACTATATTACCTCACTTATACCTTTAGGAGTTTGTGAGTTGATGACCTATAACTTGGGGAAAATCTTAGTAATGGAAACTAAGCACCGTAGGTGGAGAAAGACTCAATTCACGACATCCTGCGGAGGATCCCAACCTTATCCTAATCTATTATTTTCAACAACACCCTTTTACGGATTTGACCCTGTAAGTCTTTCAAAACAAGATTCATGATACCCATTTCAATTATTCCTAATAAAGGAATTTGATTCACCTCAACTCCTAACGATTTCATTAAGATCTCTTTGGAACCACACCACCTATCATCTGTAGACCAATGGTCAGAATTTGAGATTGATTCAAACCTAGGGAGATATGCCCAAATCGGGTGTGATTGACACTAGAAATGGTTGGATTAACCATTTGCCATAAATCAAATTCACTTGCAACCATAGTTACCACACGAGCTTAGAGACTACACCATTCGAAGCACTCTATGGTTGATGTGTCAACATCCATTGATGGATCAAAACTTGGAAAAGCCCAACTCACTAGTCCCGTAAGCATTCATGAAATAACCAGGAATTTCCTACAAATCAAGAATCAATTACAAGTTCGATAAGCGGTAAACCATTAGAATTTCAAGTTCGTGGCAGGATTATGTTGAAAGTTCTGCCTAGGAAAGGCATGATACCATTCAGAAAACTTCATAAAGTTAAACCCGACATACACTGAACCATTTACTATGTGGAAAACTAGAAGGGGGGGGGGGTTGAATAGTTTTGCGTCTTTTTCGTTTAATAAGAATTTGCTTTTCAAAGGATTGATATTAATTGTAAAAACCTTTGAAGCTAAAGTATAGATACAAACCTAATTCACATATATTATATATATATACACTACTTGTTTAAAGTGTTGAATAGAAATTATGATTTCATATATCTCACTTAATTACAAGTTTTTACTAATATATATATATATATATATATATATGTGTCTTAGTAATTGTTTATACTTATATTTTACCAAAGTATAATTAATGTTTTAAATGGAACCTAGTTTGATCTTTATGTGAAATCAATATATGCACAACACACAATATTAGCAATATATGAAAAGCTAGTAAGTAAGCAAGTAAAGAGTGAGAGTTGGAAAGATCAAACCGAGAGACAAAGGATTTATAGTGGTTCGGCTACAAGGACACCTTCCTTGCCCTACTCCACTCCCCGAGCACCGAACTCGAGAGTTTTCTTCACTAAGTCAATAACCTCCCTTATGGCGGAGAAAATCGTACACACCAAAAGCTTACACCAATTAACGACACAAAGCAAGATGTCGAGTTCTAATCGTAGCTAGAACCAATCTCACACCAAATAACACACCACTTCTTCTTCACACCTTTGCACTACTTCAATACTACTTCACACCACAAATATCTTCACACCTTCAAGGCACTAATGTCTTGACACCTTCAAGCCACCAATGTCTTCACACCTTTAAGCCACTAATGTCTTGACACCTTCAAGTCACTAATGTCTTCACCCCTTTAAGCCACTAATGTCTTGACACCTTCAAGCCACTAATGTCTTCACACCTTCAAGCTACTAAAGTCTTCACAACTTCAATCTACTAATGTCTTCAAGTCTTCTTCACTTGGAACCCTCAATATCTTCACACCAAGTTCCTATTGCTACAATCTCCTATCACCAATACTATCTAACCCTTCTTCTCCACTTCAAGTTCCACTTTACACTTACACCAATTCTAGATTCTTCAACTAAATCTAGCTAACTAATACATACACCTTATTCACCAATGAATGAAAGATTTACAAGAAAATATAGACAAGCAACTTAGATAGCAAGATGATACTAAGTTGTAATACTTCTAATAGAAGTATTCTTCTCTTTGCACTTTGAATGTTGAGGCTTGAATCACTTTGAAACAAAGATCAAAGCATATAAGATCAAAGGATTATTTGAGAAAGGAAATGGATGTTTAGATCTGAAAGTTTCTGGTGCAAAAAGGTGAGAAAAATATGTGGAATGATCCAATATTTATAGGGCCAGAAAATACTGTTCGGGAGCGTGCCGGTCCCCTTAATTGTAGGCCGGTCCCCTTAATGATTAAGGGGGCCGCCTAGTAAAATTAAGGGGGACGCCCTCCTGAACGTTTGAAAAGATTCTCTGGATAAAATTTGCCCTTTTTGGTTGGAAATTTGAAATCATATTTTTGTGGTTTAATAAAGCTTTACCAAAAATGATTTACAAATATATATAAAATGTTAAAAGTCATTTTATAAAATGTTATGTCTTAAGACAAGATTTCCTTTGATCTTATAATGCACTAATCACTTTGTTTATTCATACCTTAAGTGATTAAATGGTGAAAGTGAGTATTTACTACTAAATACTTGTTTACGTCATAACCTTTGGTTTGATGAGTTTACGTTTTGTGATTATCAAAACATAGAGATATCGAAAGATATGAATAATGTTTTTAGTCATTTATTTATATCAACAATCTCCCCCTTTTTGATGATTACAAAACCTAAACTCATTAAATCCAAAAATTAATTTTTAGATAAGTATTTAGTGAGTTTATATTCACTTCTCCCCCTTTTTGTAGAATCAAAAAGGTTTAAGCCTATAAGGTAAAGGCTCCCCCTTGATGTATGCTCCCCCTCGTTTGAGGGCACCAAGGGTTCGAGATATGGAATTCTTGCAAGAAAAATATTAGAGGCACAAGCAAATACATATAGCATAATAATAACTAATAGTAAGCATGGCAAAGAAGAATTTTAAACACATATAAAAGCATTCATTAATTCAAGATGATTATGTCAACCACATAATCATTGTTACAAAAGCCATAATAATGGAATTCTAATACTAAGTAGAATATCCTATTGTGCCAACAAGGAGTGTCCCCAAACTTTCTTGAATCCCAAAATGGTTGAAAGGTTTTATTTGAAAATGAGAAACATAAGCATGTAAAATGCTTAGTGGTTTAGTGGAGATAAACTTTTGGTTGCATGGATGTTGGTGAGTTTGGAGATGTGGAGCTTGTAGGTGGTGTATTTGAAGTTGGGTTTGTTGGTTGAGGGTTTTGATGTTGTTCAAGTGATGGTGTTTGTTGAGATCTAGTAAGAAGATACTCAATCCAAGTGAAGTGCTCATTCAAAGCAATGGTTTGTTGTTGAAGGAAGATGCAACAAGGGCAATTGTTAACATGCTTCTCAATTTGGTTGATGTTATGTGGTGATGATGGTGAGCTTGATTGGGGTGGATCCAAATTGCGTTGCGCAAGATGTAATGCTAAAAGAGCACTAAGCTCATTAGCTTCTTTTAGCTCCTCAACGAACTTCAAGTGTTCGGAGGAAGGTGATGATGGTGGAACATGGTAGTTGTCTTGGGTGAAGGTTTGAACATGCAACATAGGAGTGGCATGTGAGGTTGTAGGATGTGGTGGTGGTACTCTTGGTGGTGGAGACATGGTTGAGCTTGGGTAGTCATGAAAACATGAAATGGGTGGAAGAGGTTCTCCAAGAGTGAGTGGTGTTTTTGTTGAATGAGCAACGTGTGAAGTATTGATTGAGAGATTGGGATTGTTGTTTTGGGATTGAGCATGCTCATCATAAGAAGAAGCATGAATGAGGGAATGAGTGTGTGATAGGTTATGTGATGGATCATTATTGTGGGTTTGATATTTAGTAGTTGGTTGACTTGGAACAACATCACTTGAGTTTTGACAAGAGTCAAGTTTCCTCCTCCAAACGGGTTTGACGGAGATCCTTGCGGTTCTTGAAATTTTGGGTTTTTGGTTGTTGGGAGATGACATGTTTGGGTGTGATGGCATTTATGATGGGAAGGGGGTATTTATAGTGTATGAGAAATGTGGTTTAGGAAGGTAAATTTTGAGGGATAGCATGGGACAAAATATGTTTGTGAATTTTGGGAAGTATAGGCTGAAGTGGGTCAAAAAGTGATAAAGAAAACAGTATCCCCGACCATCAGATGGCCGGTCCCCTTAATTAGGGGCAGGTCCCCTTAATCATTAAGGGGGCCGCCTTATATAATTAAGGGGGCCGCCCATCTGGTGATTCCCAGAATGCTAGAAATGGGTTTTTGGCAGAAAATTTTCAAAAAGGTTGTGTTTTTGTTTTTGGATTCAAGTAAGTTCAACTCTTTGAGGCAATATAGGGCATACTATTCATGAATATAGAGAGTGATATAGAATTAATTAAAGTAGGCAATTAATTTCTAATAATCATGCTATCTATTAATTTATCAATTAAGATATGCACCAAAGGAGACAACAAGCCAAATAAGCTAAATGAGCAACTATATGAAGATGATAACATTTAGCCTAGAACAAACATGTTGATGATTGTTGGCAAGTAACAAATAGGTAGATATGATTATATGGACTTCAAGACTTGTTACAAACAAGATCCATATGGGCATGTCATGATTCTCATGAAATGATTTGATTAAATTGTAAATGTCATTTCCAATAGAAGTGTATGACACTTGAGAGAGTTGAATGTGTTTTAAGCAAAACATTTTTAGTTTTATTCAACAATCTTTTTGAAGTGAATTCAAGTATGTATTACACTAACATAAATTGAATTTTGTTTCTTAACGTGTAACAAAAGAAAATATTACAATCTTGTTCTTGAGTAAAATAATGGTTATGAAAGAAATTTTAGTCAAATAAATTGTAAGAGAAAATATTTCATTCTAAAAGAGAAAAGTTTTGAACATGATGTTTTGATCATGACAATCAAAAGGTTTCAAGTGAGGGGTTATAAAAATATTTTGTTTTATGTCCCTTTAAATTTATTTCCAAAATATTTTGTTGGTTACAAAAAAAACTAGAAGGGGGGGTTTGATATGGAAAATTTATCATGCTCAGGAGAATCATTTAAGCCCATCGTCACACATAATCATCTTTAATGATACCTAAAGATATTAACGTGAAAAGATAGATATTTATGATCTAAATGCAATGAGACAGGAAAGAGCAAGGTAAATAGTTCATGAATACACGACAGACATATATATATATATATATATATATATATATATATATATATATATATATATATATATATATATATATATATATATATATATATATATATATATATATATATATATATAGTATATATGTATTCAAAGAACCTCATAATATCAAGTTGCAAGCAAATATCAATTATAATATATCTATTAATGCAACTAGTAAGATCATATAGCATAAGTGGAAGAGTTCTACAATAGATCATAGAAGATTAAGAAAAATGATAATATACTAAACAACAAAAAGGTTAATAATGCTAATATCAAGTATGCATATATTAGTGTTAATAATCTAAAAGCATGGCAACTTATCAGTTAAATCGTATTGGCACACTAATTTAAACATTCAAAAAAAATAATGTAACGTTGACAAGTTTTTGAAAAGAAAACTTATCTCAGGTCCAGCTTTTCAGAGAGAGTGGGCATGATGGTGATAGTAGAAATCTTAATAGTTGGTCCAAAACATGTCGAAGTAGCCAAGTAGTATTCTCATGCATAAAAGTCAAGGGAACTAGATCCGAGATGCTCAATCGATCACAACAATCATCACAAGTCGTGAAGGTTAATAGAAGTAGCACGTAGGAGGCTTCAACTTGAAATAGTAACGGGTACACCATGATACTGATGCTCCAAGAGTGAATAGCACAGTGCCGAGACGAGAATATTCCCGCAAGAACGTCATAGGCGAAACAATTGCATAAAGTGAAACAACGTGATAGAAGCCAATATTCGTCAAAGGTAATAGAGCGAGATGAGAGAATCAACACGCAATAGACTCTTCATTCGTTAGTTACCTAAACATGATAAACAGCTTGGTACCCAGATTCTCATGGGTCCTAGTTGGTTAGATGAGAACATCCATTGCATTTGAATGCACATGATGGGGATGTTGTCGATAAGTACAAGAATTCATCCATAGTTTGTTTTAAATAACAAACAATGACTTTCTTGACTAGAATAATGAGTAATGAATGTTAATAGTATTAGTTCTAAATTTACTCACTAGATTTAACAAATTTTATTTGTTTTAATGCATTTGTTGAAGGATCATTTGTGATAAATCCTAACCCGGTTTTATCATAAAATGGCTTTTGAATGTCAAGAAGGTATTTTAAAGATTTAGAGCTATTTTCAAATTTTGCCAATGTTTTTGCTTTTTCATTTTCAATTTTGATTTCATGTTTGTAGTCTCGACAATTTTTGCATTCAAGATCGATTTCGATATTACTTTTAAGTCTAGACATTTTATCTTCTAAAATGATTTCTTTTTCAAAGTTGTTTTCAGCGGATGTTGAAAATTCGTTCTTAAAAATGATTTTTGAGTCAATGTTGCAAAAATGTTTGAAGTTGTTTTCCATTTTTAAAAATTCTAATGTAAATTGATCATAGCAAAAATGTTTAGTTTTAGATTGTACCTTCTTTGTAGTTGTACATTCCTCACATGCTATATGATGATCAATTCCATCTTCCATGTCGCTCCATGTTTTGTTTGTAGTATCACTTGGATCGAGAGACATGTAGTTCTTGCCATCAATACTTGTGTTATTATTTGTTTGAATATTCTCATAAGCCGTATCATCATCGTCTTCTTTGCACTTGTTGCACCATAATTTATTCACGCTCTTTCTTCGGATTTGGCTTATGTATTCTTCGTTGTAAATACCTTCAATGATCACATTTGAACTAGTAGTACATGTGTTTATTTCAACTAAATATTTATTTACTAAATTTTCTAGATTAACTACTTCTTGTGCAATGTCAAGTTTATCATCTTTGGTTTTACATTCTTCTTGGTGAATCTTTAAAAGACATTTCCAAATATCATTTGCCGTTTTACAATGAAATAATCTTTCATATTTAACTTTTGGTAGAGTTTCGAAAATAAGTAATTTGGCTTTAGTGTTTTTATCAATTTTAGTTTGAAAATTATTATTTTGATTTTCAAAATCTATTTTGGTTGATTTAAGATCACCAATTGAAATGATATGCCAAAGATCAAGATCTATTGATTTCACATAATTTTCAAATTTGTTTTTCCATTCAAGAAAATGATCATTTTCAAATAATGGTGGTTGTTGCATAAATTCCCCTTCTAAATATTTTTCAAATTCCATAGATTGTTACAAGTTTTAAAATACAGTCTATTTTAAAAATCTTGCTAAACCTGGCTCTGATACCAATTGTGGAAAACTAGAAGGGGGGGTTGAATAGTTTTGCGTCTTTTTCGTTTAATAAGAATTTGCTTTTCAAAGGATTGATATTAATTGTAAAAACCTTTGAAGCTAAAGTATAGATACAAACCTAATTCACATATATTATATATATATATACACTACTTGTTTAAAGTGTTGAATAGAAATTATGATTTCATATATCTCACTTAATTACAAGTTTGTACTAATATATATATATATATATATATATATATATATATATATATATATATATATATGTGTGTCTTAGTAATTGTTTATACTTATATTTTACCAAAGTATAATTAATGTTTTAAATGGAACCTAGTTTGATCTTTATGTGAAATCAATATATGCACAACACACAATATTAGCAATATATGAAAAGCTAGTAAGTAAGCAAGTAAAGAGTGAGAGTTGGAAAGATCAAACCGAGAGACAAAGGATTTATAGTGGTTCGGCTACAAGGACACCTTCCTTGCCCTACTCCACTCCCCGAGCACCGAACTCGAGAGTTTTCTTCACTAAGTCAATAACCTCCCTTATGGCGGAGAAAACCGTACACACCAAAAGCTTACACCAATTAACGACACAAAGCAAGATGTCGAGTTCTAATCGTAGCTAGAACCAATCTCACACCAAATAACACACCACTTCTTCTTCACACCTTTGCACTACTTCAATACTACTTCACACCACAAATATCTTCACACCTTCAAGGCACTAATGTCTTGACACCTTCAAGCCACCAATGTCTTCACACCTTTAAGCCACTAATGTCTTGACACCTTCAAGTCACTAATGTCTTCACCCCTTTAAGCCACTAATGTCTTGACACCTTCAAGCCACTAATGTCTTCACACCTTCAAGCTACTAAAGTCTTCACAACTTCAATCTACTAATGTCTTCAAGTCTTCTTCACTTGGAACCCTCAATATCTTCACACCAAGTTCCTATTGCTACAATCTCCTATCACCAATACTATCTAACCCTTCTTCTCCACTTCAAGTTCCACTTTACCCTTACACCAATTCTAGATTCTTCAACTAAATCTAGCTAACTAATACATACACCTTATTCACCAATGAATGAAAGATTTACAAGAAAATATAGACAAGCAACTTAGATAGCAAGATGATACTAAGTTGTAATACTTCTAATAGAAGTATTCTTCTCTTTGCACTTTGAATGTTGAGGCTTGAATCACTTTGAAACAAAGATCAAAGTATATAAGATCAAAGGATTATTTGAGAAAGGAAATGGATGTTTAGATCTGAAAGTTTCTGGTGCAAAAAGGTGAGAAAAATATGTGGAATGATCCAATATTTATAGGGCCAGAAAATACTGTTCGGGAGCGTGCCGGTCCCCTTAATTGTAGGCCGGTCCCCTTAATGATTAAGGGGGCCGCCTAGTAAAATTAAGGGGGCCGCCCTCCTGAACGTTTGAAAAGATTCTCTGGATAAAATTTGCCCTTTTTGGTTGGAAATTTGAAATCATATTTTTGTGGTTTAATAAAGCTTTACCAAAAATGATTTACAAATATATATAAAATGTTAAAGTCATTTTATAAAATGTTATGTCTTAAGACAAGATTTCCTTTGATCTTATAATGCACTAATCACTTTGTTTATTCATACCTTAAGTGATTAAATGGTGAAAGTTAGTATTTACTACTAAATACTTGTTTACGTCATAACCTTTGGTTTGATGAGTTTACGTTTTGTGATTATCAAAACATAAAGATATCGAAAGATATGAATAACGTTTTTAGTCATTTATTTATATCAACATACTATTTCTGACAGAGTAGGCCTAGTGGCCGTCAGACTTGAACCTTGTTAGAGCTCAGTAGTATACACGATAAAAATCATCATCTTTTCACCAATACAACTTCAGAGACCAACACAAACTGAACTTCGGGACGAAGTTCCTTTTAAGGGGGTGAGACTGTAATAACCCGCATTTTCAGGACATTTCTCCTATTCACTATTCATCAGTTACTGTTCATCATTTACTATTCACCGGTCACTATTCATCATATTACTATTCATCATTTTCGGAGTCAGTTTGTGATTCCGAGAAGCGTTCAAAAATTTTACTATTCATATGACACTATTCATTTTCGGAAGGAAATCACTATTCACGATTGCCGTTCATTTCATCGTAAACTGAGTTTACGAGTCTTCAAATTCGCGTAACCAATGTGGTTTAGCTGCAAATTTATGCATCGTTCATTAATGACATTTCATATGGACTAGAGTAGTCTACAAATCATCATCACTTTAGAACCTACACGGATATGCATTATTTCTACATACGTATGTTTAATTTGTAAATAACCTTACCACTCAGTATTTACTACGAACGTATACCCAATACTCCCGATTACGATCCTAATATATTTACATACTCATAATAATAATATAAAAATTATATTATTAATTTACTCGGTGTTTTCTAATCAATTGCTACATTTTATGGTCGGAGCTTATTACTCCGTCGGTTTGCGATATTTCAATCCGATAATTATTTTAACACCCGATTCTCATCAGGAATATAATTTTATAATTTTTACAACTTCGTCATACTTTATTTCATCTCGTTACGATTTATTTTTAGTTAACTCGGTACCCGATAACACCCAATATACAAATTAAACTAACAAATGCACATGTTTATTGGACAAGATCATTTAATTACCACAAAACACTCCTTTTTCTTCCATTATTGCCCCCCCTAGCCCCTAATGCATGTGCTACTTAATTTAACTAAGACCATAAAGACCAAAAGAAAATATCTACCTTCCATTTTCTTTCATTATATACATTCCAAGTAAACTTGAAAACTCATTTTTCTCTTCCTCCTCTCCACCATGATCGGCCAAGAAATGAAACCAAGAAGAAACCATTAATTTTTCAAGATTCAAGTGTTAATCAAGTCCTAATCATGATCTAGTTGGGGTTTTGTGGTAAAAACCCTAGGTTATTATACATAATCATCTTCAAATCACCTCAAATATTCAAGTAAGCTTCAAGAACACTTTTGATCTTTTCATACTTTCATTTACTTTATATTTTTATGTATTTTCAAGATATATTGGTAAAACATGCAAGTATTTATATTTCATACCACTTATTACTCATTTTCCTCTTAATAAACATAGATCTATAATTTTTACTAGTAATCTCATGAGATCCACCAAGATTGGTGATGTTTAGGACCCCATGACACCCTAAGAAGGTGTATGGTAGGATTGGGTATTTGTGAAGTTGATTTGAGATAGTTTGGTTAAGCCTTGAACAAGTTACAAACTAGGAAAGTTGATTTTTACAACTATACAAAAGCTACTGTCCCTTTTTGTTAAACGTGGGAAACTCAGGGTCTAGGGTGTAACTTTAGACTAAAGATTTAGAAAATACATTCCGAGACGAAACTATGGCCGAAAACGGGGATAAAAACGAGTTAATAACGAAGGAGATATGTTTTTCCGAATATTAACAACGAAAAATACTTTCAAATATAAGTTCTGTCCCAAATCGCCAATTTCAGAAAACTCAGGGGTTTCCGGGTAACATTGGGTTAGATATTCAGAAAATACTTTCAAAAACGAAACCGTGGCCCCTTGAATCACTAAAATCCGAGTTACGACGAAAAAGGTATGCTATTTTCAATTTTAACGACGAAAACTAATTTCTGAAAAATACCTTGCTGTTGAGCAGATTTCATGGACTGTTTTGAGGCCTAAAACTTGATCTAGCCATCCCGACTTATCAAAAATATATTAGTAGGTTGTCCCACGATTCCGGGGATATAAAGAACGTAGAAAACGAGCTTATAACGAAAAAGATACAAGTGTTTGAAATCCGACGATATATATATATATATTTCTATCAGCTTTTCTATTACAATTTTTGCCGCAAAAACTGTCTTCGCGAAGTGCCATATTCACAGCTGTTTTTCTTTATGATCGGATCAGTTTGAGTCCGAGCCATAGTTAAGTAAAATCAAGTATTCCTAGCCTACTTTTCAAATCAATTGGCCGTTCGTCGAATGGACTTATAACGAATAAACTACGACCTCATCTATATACCCGATAAACTATATATATTTTGACAGCTTTTACTATAATGAAATTTTCTAAGTGTTGAACATAATACTTTCAAGTAACAACAATAAGAGTCGATTTTCTCATCGATTGAGATCCGTATCGCCAAAAGTTAAATGACACGACTTCTAGATATTGTTACAAGGTTTTCAAAAACGCCGAGTTTCATCACTAACCCTTAACGTACAACATTTCGCGACTTGTTTTGCGAGGCCATTTTGGGCATATTTTCAAGTAATGAAAATGTTATTTTTGCGAAAAAAACCTTATATTTGCCGATAGAACACCAAACAAGGATCGTGGAGTACCGTTTCAACCTATTTCCGTGAAAAGTGGTTATTAACCTAACGAGACGTCAAAAACGTATTTGTCAACGATAAACGTTATTTTCAAAACTAATGAGTGGTATCGATAACATACGTATTTGCATGTGTAGCGTCATTTCATTTCTTACATTAGATCATATCATTCATATTAGGTTGCGGTTAGAGATCGTGCCTCATTTCTGTGTATTCATTGTTGTCATCGTAGCTATTGCACCAGGTGAGTTCATAACCCCTACTTTTACTTGTTTTACAACTGTTTTGGGGGAAGATACATGCTCCTTACTATTTAAATTCAATGCTTGTTTTACTTGAACGCGATTCATTTTCTCAAACATTACTGGATGGTTGAAATACTTGATTGATTATTTGAATACATTATGAATTACTTATTCCATCCTTGATTTCTTTCTTATGAACACAAGTTCTTGCTTTTGCGGAAATAAATATAAAACTGTTACTTTGCCTGAGTTACCTATTACTGCCACTGAAGTCCCCTTTATCATGAACCGTTAATTACATGCGTGTGAGCGCGAATGCTGTGGATAGATCTATTTGGGTTGACACCCCGTCCGAGTTGGTCGCGCCAACCTGTTAAACGGACGCATATCATTCGGATTACTTCCGAGTGTCTGGCAAACACTTACTTGGGGCATTTTATGCTTGATTGCATACGATTACGTCGAGCTTCGGGGTCATGAGCTTTAGGCACTGTATACCTTATTTTTGGCTGTGACATGGTATTTGTTATATTGTCTTGCCTTCCGCAAAATACTTGTTTACGGGAAATACTTGATTTCTGGAAAATACTTGTTTACGGGAAATACTTGATTTCTGGAAAATACTTGTTTACGGGAAAATACATGATTACGGGAAATACTTGATTTCTGGAAAATACTTGTTTACTTAAAACTATGAACTCACCAGCTTTATGCTAACGTTTTAGCATGTATTTTCAGGTTCTAAGCAATGGCACGCTACTGGAGGTTTTGGCAGGGCATGGCATGGTCATAGAAGACTCTGATATTCTTATGGGGACCATTTTAAACTATTTTAAGGGCTTACTTCCGCACTAATTTTAAATAATGTAAATTCAATACTTTTAGTTAAACGATTTTATTCTAAATGATTGAAGTGAAAACCAATTTTGTACTTGTGTTGTAATACCAATTGAGTTACACCCCAGCTACATGTATGCTTTCGCTGGACCTAATTCTGGGGGTGTGACACATACATACATACATACATAATCCAACATAATCATAGTCATAAGTGCGCATAATCATATCATATCAAATGGGGACGCCGTGGATCAATCACACCTCCACAGAAAGTGTCATGCCATCGGTGCCTCGATGACACGCCCATGGTACCTCCATGAGTAGTTGGAAAACTCGGGCATAAGAAGGGAATGAAGCATACATACATACATATATAGAATCATAACATCATATCCGAATCATGTCATAGCATAATCATAATCAGAGGGGAGTCAATGAATGTGAATCGCATATCAAGGAGATCATGTCAAGCAATCATATCAAATGAATCATAAAGAACGAATCAAAACATAAGGGAACATAACAATGGCATAGGGAATCTTATAACGAATCAAAGATCAAGATCAAGTCATAAGAGAGAAAGCACCCTTACTGAAAGGGAAGAATATCTGTACCTTAAACCGCCAATGAAACTATAACATAACCATAGGAATAGGAAGGCACTCCTTCTTCAGCGTCGACACGAATTAATGATCGGCTTATTATTAATAAATTATTTTAAATCAGATTACTCGTTTTAGGTTTCTTTCCATTTTTAGTAACTTGCCATATTTAGTAATTTCCCATATTTAGTAACCCTTCCGAATTAGTACTTTAATACTTTAAGGTCATTATTGATGAGTAAATAATATTTAAGTTCTAAAATGACCAATATAATAAGTTAGGGTTAAGTATGACAATTTAGTAAAGTTTAGGGTCAAAATATAAATTATCAAAAATTAAATATTAAAATGTCAAATAAAATTATTCTAAGGTTTATTTCAATAAATTAATATTAAGATAATAATGTTGGACCCCGTCATTATAATTTTATATAATTTATTAGCGTACCCACGATCTTAATATTTATTCCGTGACGACCCAAGATTTTTATAAAATCATGTAAGACTTGTTAATGACCCGACATCCGTTTATATATCTACTTGATCGTAATTTTTATACTTTTAAACCTTCATATATAGTAGCATGTTTTAAGATTCATACAAAAAGGTTGTAATTAAGGACTTATAAAAAAATCAATATAGAAGCTACACCTTCTTCTTCATATACGTAATACATAGTTTTACCGAAAATGATTTCGAACTTTTCATTAGTTGTTTACGTTGACATGTGCAAATCTACTTTCATATATCTCTTCTTATTAGCAACGGAAACAAGCCCATGAGATCACATATATACCAGTTTTATTATTTCATGTAGTGATACTCTAACTGAACATGCATGCAATCTCCTTCACATAACAATAAATCTGATGAAATCTTTTTATATACTTGACTTAGAAAAACCAACCATGCATGCAATCTTGAACCCGCGTGAATTATATATGTGCGCCCCTTCCCAACCTTTTATTTATTTATTTATTTTTTTTAATTTTTTTACTTGTATACATTTATAGATCAATACCAACTTCCACATGTAACACTCCTGTAAAAAAAATCGTGTGTTCTTCCTTCTGTTTAACCCATTCGAACCCACCCAAAACATGTTCAATATTTTGATTAGTTATGTGTATTGAGAGCTGTTTAAGTCGAATCACAAAAGTAATAAACCCTCGTGACACAATCAGAATTGAACACCCAAGTTTTATAAGTCAGTCACTCGTTATTATGTGTTGTGTTTTCGTGATTTTATGTGACGTGTATATATGATTCGTGTGATGCTGTATTCGATTAAGAAACACGATAAGGTCGATACAGAAATAGTCAAAAGAAAATGAAAAAGGTTTTGTCAAACGTACCCTTGCAGTCATGTCGAAAAAGAGAAAGAGAAAGGCAACCATGATCGAACACCAACTCATACACCACCGAAACAAAACCAAGGCATCCTCGATTCAGAACCAATCGACCCAGGTTTACATGCCCTTTCGATCAGAGATGAACCATGATCATACCAAATGGACCTCCTTGAACCCTACACAACTTTTCATGGTACTCCTTTGATCGATAAAAACGGGACAAAGAGAAAGTAGCGGCTGCCGTATGTTTAGTTTTTAGGTTTTACTTTCTTCTTGATAAATAAAATATAATAGCGTGTATGTGTGTTGAACAAAAAAAATATGGGAGATTCGTATATATCATTAAACGTGTAGGGTATGAGAACAAAAAGGAAACTTGCAAATTTTATGGGATTTGATTGGAAGGATTAGACCAAGTAGGTACATCACGAATAACATAAAACAAATCTCCATACGTCGCGTACAAAATACAAAATGAAATACGGCTAGGGACTTAGAAAACGTAACATATGATAAGGCGTGTACAAATTATTTTAACATACGTTTTATATTCGTAAAACGTATATAGTTCAAATATTAACGAATTAAATACGTATGTTAAAATCGGAATGAAATATTTTAGATTATTTAACGTCTCTTCAAAAGTTTAAATTTGAGGGGTATTTTGGGTATTTTATATGTTCAAAATTTCTGGGTTTTACAATTCTTCCCCTCTAAAAAGAAATTTTCGTCCACGAAAATTGAAGGCGCCAGTTAGACGGAGTCGTAGCAAATCACAAAAGATCGTCACAATTTTCCCCACGCTTGGGGAGGTTCTTCCAACAAAATCTTCACAAACAAAATAGTTTCTCATGAATCGATCCTGACACACTTGGATAGCCCCAGGCTCTCCAATAGACTATAAATCATAACCGATCTGATTCAACGAATGCGAAACAAAGGTGTAGCAGATGACAGATGACAGATGACAGATGATAGATAGAATCCTATAATGAGATACACTAAACACACATATTCCTACGAAGCAAAAATGGAGATAATACTAGCGATAAATCCTCATCCACTCCAACCGAATACTGAACGAACAAACGAACTTGCCAAACTCGAAGGAGCACAAATCAAATCATCAAACGTATCCAGAATCTCAACAAGAGATGGGTAACATAATCATACTAACGTTCCCAATCATGAATCCGAGTATCAAAACGTCTAAAAAGCATAACCGAAAAGCTATAATAGTTGTACGAATAGGTATGAATCAAGATCTGACGCGTCGTGAACCAAAAGCTTCCTCAAATGCCAAAAAGTCAAACTCTTCTGTTCTTCTTCCAGAAGCATGAACCAAAATGCGATTCTCTGTCACGATCATTGTAGGTAAACCATGTAGCTTGAATAATCTTCGGCCGGAAGAAATCTCTGCCCATCTTCCAAGCAAGCCGTCCTAGTCAATGCTCCACTGTAACTCCGCTCGTGTTGTTGATGCGTGGGAATTGCACCAGGCTTTACCTCTCGAGGGATCTCGAGAAGCTTACAACCCCCACCAGGCAGTGTACCTGATCGTTGTAGTATAGTATAGTGACAAGTACCGGGGGATTGATCGTTCAAATCAGGAATAGTGTCGCTAGGATTAGAAAGCCTAAAGACTAGGTCTAGAGGTGAAGGATGATTCTTTTTGTATTTTTTTATATATTTTATAAAAGAAAATAAAAATCTCGGTTGTTGGAAGATGGGCGGAATTAGTTGCTAGTCAAGTAACCCAAAAACTAAGATGCAATAAAATAACAAAAATGAAAATAAACTAAATTAAGATAGTGGTGTGAGCAATATGTGGGAAAATGGTGTTTACTTAGATTTCACTACTCCCTAGATATCTTTTACAGGTTAATTACTTGTTACAGTTGCGTGGATGACGGATTGTATTCCTTAATACCATTCATGGGGTGGCGTACTTAATTCCCCAATCCTATAAGCTCCTACTTCACTCCTATGTCGAGCCGACTAAGAAGCTCCTAACATGGGATCACTAGAATTTGCTCATGCATTATATACAACCATAAAAACCTAGTACACATCGGTTCATGTTTCTTAAGACGTTCAAGCAAGTTACACAATGGAGATCTGCCAGTTTTCTTAAGCCTAACATTGAAATCATTCATCCATTACAACTATAAACAAGAAATCAACCTATAATCAACATCTAGGTTTCATTACATCTAATCAAAATACAAGTTAGAGGTCACTTAACACTAATATAAAAGTAATTACAACAAATAATCGTTCCACTAAAGACCAAAGACAAGCACGGAGGTCATACACTAGCACCTCACAAATAGTGTTTAGATACTCACATCTCTCGGGTGTAATAAAGTAATATCACAATATGGAAATGGAAAACATCTCTCACTACCTGTCATAGCAAAATAGATTACCATAGGCTTGGGAAAGGATTAAACCTCCACCACATGGCGTAAGCACCTAGGATAAACTATCAAAGAAGTCTTTTTAAAGGGTTGTAACGTTAGGTACAGGGATATGAAATACACGGTTTTGTTGGATATAGGCAATCTTTACTGGTGGTGAGTTAATAATCTTGGTTAATTACATATACAATATGGCGTTGCTAAGCCAAGACTAGACTCGACTTAAGCTAATAAATGAAAAATAACAAAAACATAAAACAAACATAGAATAAAACGGGATGGTAGTCCGTATGTTTTTTCTCTTTTCACTTTTTCTATTTTTTTTTTTTTTTTTTTTTTTTTTTATTTTTTTTTTTTTTGCATGCACTCTTACCCTACCATTCGAAATAATTGATGTGCTATTTGTTAGTGCAAGTTTTAAATTTATAAGGATGAATTACCAAATCTAGAAACAACACATACGAGCAAGTGTACTCGTCCGTTATAGCAAGATATGATGGTAAGTCGGGATCGTTCGCAGGGATTTGTGAGTGAATCGAAATATAAGTCTAAAAGTAAATCTCTAATGTACGCAAATAAGATAATAAGCAAATTCAATAAATTAAAAACTACACTTGTTTAGATTAGTTTTCTACTTAATGACACACATGATTGTGATAACTTTTGATAACATGTTGGTTGAGATAATTAGATGGTGATCTAATCTATTGTTTCTACAAGTTAAACTTCGGCCAAGAGTTTAGTTCATAAAAACAAGCTTTAGGTGTAAACCAATCAATTCAAGATCTATCCAAGGTTCATAAGGTATGGTGGATATCTTAAACACAAGACAAACTTTTATTACCAATCAAATACTCTTAGGAAATGGTCAATACAAAAGGTAACCTCTTCATAGACAAAAAGGTCACAATCGTTTATAAACATTTAAACTTTCGTCCTACTAAAGGTTTACAAACAATCTGATTTGATGTTATAAAAGAATTCTTATTACAATCATACTTCTTGTTTCTTTGTTTAGTCAAGAATAATTATGGTGAAAAACAATCATTCATAGACAAATGATTATAACTAGTTGAGTAATAACAAATCTTTCGACCTTTGAAACTATTATCAATTAGTTAACCTTGGCTAAACAAATGTCATGATGAAACTTAGGTACAATTGGTTCTTAGGATTGACTTGAAATTGAATTAAAACATGTTATCACAATCATCACTATCACTAAGTATAAAACGTCATTAAAACAAGTGTAAAAAGATTACTAGCCACTCATGGCAACCATGCAAATAAACTCAGAATATTTAACATAAGAATCCATGGTTATAAGTCTTACAATGCTTTAATATTGATAACTAATGACAAGGTATTGATAACCTAAGAGGTGGTGATGATTTCTTGAGATTTTAGGACTCCAAATGTTGCTTCCTTGGTCCTCCAAAGTTCCTGGTTCTTTCTGCACGGATTTTCTTCCTTAGAGAGCTAGAAGATGATAATAATTGTGTGTAGTAATGAGAGTAAATGGTATCTTCAATTGTGTGTTGAGTTATGCACTTTTGAGGTCCCTTCTAGGCTTGACCAACACTCATGGTAATAAATAGGAACTTAAATGCTTGAACTTGGACAATAAGACACTAAAAGGGCCTAGAACCATGGGACAAAAGACCAAGATTAGTGCACAAAAGTTGGCAAAAACATGCAGTGTTGACTATCCGATCGGTTGCGGGTTGGTACCGATCGGATGGAGAGAGGTAATTATGGCAATCCGATCGGTTTCACACCAACCGATCGGATGGTAATTTCTGGCAGATTTGGACTTTGACTTTGACTTGTGTAGTTCTTTATGTACTATCCAAACTTGATTAACTTCTGAACTTGGAACTTTGAGATGACAAAACTCAGGTTCTCATATGAATTACTTCGTAGATTGAACTTTTGAGCTTGGAAATCTTCGTGTAATCGCGTATACTTCATTTCCTTCACTTTTTCTCCATTTTTTCTGCATTTGGCTACATATGCTACAAAAACATACTTTGATACGATTTAGTGGCAAAAGCATATAAAAACAACCAAATAACATACACAAAAACACTAATAACGCTTATAAAAACATGTTAACTTTGAGCGTTATCAAATCCCCCACACTTAAACTTTGCTTGTCGTCAAGCAAACCTAGAAGAAAACTAAATATCCACATGGTAACCAAAAATGATTAGAAAAATGTGATGCAAATCCACCAAGTACAAGTACAAGATAAGATTCATCCTTTTTAAGCTTGAATAGTGAAAATTAGAGATGTTTGACAATACCCAATGATTTTCTTGCTTGATTAACATTTCTAAACACCTCACGAAAAAGGAACGAAGTATAATTCACTCAATCACTCATTTATTTAAGAAGTGGAGTAAATAAGAGAAATCACACTCATTGCTCAGTCATGATCTAATTATTACCATAAGCTTGTACAAGAAACAAAACTACACCGCAATGGCGTAAGCACCAAGTTTACATATCAAAGAGGTCTTTTATTCGGGTTGTAATGTAAGGCTTTGGGTTGTACCAGGCTTATGTTTAAACATCTCATACAAAAACACAATAGATTACTGGCGCGAGTTCTTGATTACTCAAAAACCGGATGGTCACTACAATATTCTTGCATTTGACATTCTCACAAAGCCATTACAATATCCGGATAGATAAAGTAATTTGGTAAGGGTAGGGATAAGGCATGGGAATATTTATGAAATTGGTTTTAAAGAAAAATAAAATAAAGTCTAATTCCCATTGTTTTATTACACATCTTAAATCTTGTAATTTGGTAAGGGTAGGGATAAGGCATGAGACGCTTGCTATGGCTAAAGTTTCACTCTTAAATGTTGTAAAAAATTTTAAATTTGGCGCTAAAATTACACTAACAAGTATTTCTCATAGTTTTATTACACATCTACCATCAAACAAACAAACTAAAGCGAAAGTGTATCTGTAAGGTATCATCATTTTACCCTCCCCTTACACTTAGGATGAACATTGTCCCCAGTGTTCAAGTAAAGAATGTAAAAGTGAAATAAGTAAAAAGAATGAAATCAAATACTCCCCTGATTCGCTCGGTATGGATAATAAGGTAATAAGGTTAGATCTTCCTCCAAGAAAATGAACAATCAAAGCTTCCCTTCCAGAATATAAATCATCTTCTTGTCAAACATAACCTATTAAACCTGAGAAAACAAACAAGGCAACCTCGCGTAAAATCGGCGGCAACCTATATATGCTAACAAATCCTAGAAAGCAAAGTAAGATATAATGCTTGTGGAATGATGTTTGCAGATTTCCAGGAGATTATAAAACTAAAGATTCAACAAGAACTTTAAGACTCCGTTAGAAAAACAAAACTGGTAAAATTTCCAGATTTTTACACGTGACGCCGTCAGGAGTTTCTTCCTGACGCCATCAGAAGTGACCTGCAGAAATTCTTATGTTAAGTTTCTGGAAAATTTCTGCAAAAACTTGGTCCTACTTCCTGGAAAATCTTGCAAAACATCATTATGACTCGATACAAGCATTTGACTCTAACAAATACGAATATACATGTTCATTTAATATTGTGGAGAATCATGATCGGTTTTGTTTCTTAAAAACATATTTGGGGTTTCCCCTTACACTTATCTTTTGCGAAATACCTTTGGATGAAGTTAAGACAAAGCCAAACAACAAAATAAAGTATTTTCACCATTTTAGTTTTGAAACATGATCTACCAACAATAAAAATAAAGCATGCATACGGAAGCAAATAACAATCAAACAATTAAAAATCACACAAGACATGGGTTGCCTCCCAAGAAGCGCTTTTCTTTATTAACGAGTCTTGTAGCTAGACTCAAGGTCATGGGTTACTACGTGACCTCATCGTTGGTTTCACTCTCTAGGTCATCTCCTATATTGGTTTTGTATTCCGGACCTAGTTGCAAGCATTCCTTGTAGAAACCAAGTATCTTATTCATCACATGCTCTACTCATCTACGTCTATCCTCATCATTCCTATAGTAAGCCGCTTGTTTATGTTCGTTTTCTATGTTCGGTAAGAGGCGGTATTGTTCAATCTTATAGGGCATTTGGTAAGCAATCTCATCAGTCTCTTCCTTGAATCTAACTATCCCTAGAGTCAAATCGTAACTCATCTTAGAGGTCTCAACGAATGGTTTTCCGAACACCACTTGACTTAGGCAATCATCTATCACCGAATGAGTTACTTCCATAATCACAAAGTCGGTCTCATAAGTGAAATTTCCAACAATCACGTGTAAACCTTTAACTCTTCCTACAAAATTGCTTATCAGATTCTTATTGGGCATCATCCTATAACCAAGTTGTTTCTTCATTACCCAATTATAATAAGTCCTAGTCATGATGTTTATAGGAGATCTAGGATCGATATAAGCTTTCCATATATGCATATGCCCAATGTTGCATGGTATGTTGATGTTAGAGGGGTCTCCCATTTTGATAAGGGGTGAGCCAAGGATATATGGTGTCTCGGGATCATCGAATAAATCCTTATGATATTCCCGTTCTTCCTTGGTGGGCAATTTATCAAAGTATTCTTCTACAGTCTCTACTTCATCTAACTCTTCTCCCTTATTAACCTCAACTTCCCTAATCTCATTTCTAGTCGCGATTTCTACTCCAACTTCATCCTTGTCACTTTCTTCTATCTCCTTATCTATTGGCTTAATGGTGACAACATTGACAAAGTGGACGTGTTTGGATGACGAGGGGTCCTTAGTTAGGATTCCGCTATTGGCGTCCCTAGTGTCCTTCCTAGGCGTAGTTAACGCTTGGTTGTTGAGGGCTTTCAACAAGTTGTCAATCTTATTCGTCATCTCCATTTGTTGTTGGTTGAATTCGGTTTCAAACCTAGCTATGCGAGCCTCTTGAGATGCCATAAAATTGGACATCAATTCTTCAAGATTGTTGGTACTACCATAGTTATTAGAAGGATTGTTGTTGAAAGTACGGTTGGAGGGTGGGCCATTTGGTTGGTAACGATTAGGCGGATTGGAAGAATTGGTTTGGTTTTGTTTCCACCTAAGGTTTGGGTGATTTTTCCAAGCGGGGTTATAGGAATCACCATAAGGGTTTGGCTCGGGTTTGAAAGTGTACCACTTATCTCCTGCTTCGTCGGTACGCGAGGACGCGTTGTCCGCAAAAGCTGTTCCGGGGAGTTCCACACAATCACGAGTGTCATGGGGACCACTACATAATTCGCATGAAGAAGTGATTTTGTTCACTTGGCTTGTAGGCTTAGGAGCTTCATAAGATTTCATGAGAAACTTGACTTGGTCCTCAAGTTCCATGATCCTACGGTCGGGAGTGCTAGAATTGTTCGAAGGCAAAGATATTGCCTTGACCGTTTTGTTCAAATCACGGGGATCATTCCAACTTTCGTTGTCATAGAGAGCAAGATCTTCTATGAGTTCCCATGATTCTTCCACACTAAGATCACGTAGCTTGCCACCGGCCGATTGGCCAATGGTTTGCCTTGTGGAGAGATCGATATGGTCATAAAAAATTTGGACTTGGAGCCAAAGATCTATGCCATGATGAGGGACTGTTTGGAGTAAGTCCTTGAAACGAGTCCATGCTTCATATAGAGTTTCACCTTGACGTTGTTGGAACATCAAGATATCATTTCTAAGCTTGGTAGTTCTCCCCGGTGGGAAAAATTGAGCAAGGAAACGAGTGGTGAGATCATCCCATGAGGTGATGGATCCCGTGGGTAAACGTTCAAGCCATTGACTAGCTTGATCACGTAGAGAGAATTGGAATAGGCGTAATTGGGTTTACTCTCTAGTTGTAACATCAAGGACTATAGAATCTACGATTTTAAGGAAGTCCTTGAGATGTTGATTTGGATCTTCAGAGCGAAGTCCATGGAATGCACATCCGTTTTGCACCAACCGGATGGTGTCGGATCGCAAGGGGGACACATTGGCTCCGGTGAGCTCAATAGTGTTTCGATAGCCTTGGTGGCTAGGTCGGGAATACTTTCCTAGGGTTTGGGGCCTAAGAGGTTGGTTGGCTAGTGGTGGGTTTTGTGGGTGGTCTTGTTGTGGTGGGTTGATGGGTTTAAAGATGTTACCACCTTCCATGATGTCGGATGGTAAGAAGTTACGAACAAAGGCACGAAGAAATAAGATAGACTAAAGAGAACCTAAAAATAAAAAATAAAAATCTTACTAGAAAGGAATCTATCAAGTAGACCTATTAAAAATAAATTCTAACCTAAACAATAACTATTCCCCGGGCTGCGGCGCCAAAAACTTGATGCGTGGGAATTGCACCAGGCTTTACCTCTCGAGGGATCTCGAGAAGCTTACAACCCCCACCAGGCAGTGTACCTGATCGTTGTAGTATAGTATAGTGACAAGTACCGGGGGATTGATCGTTCAACTCAGGAATAGTGTCGCTAGGATTAGAAAGCCTAAAGACTAGGTCTAGAGGTGAAGGATGATTCTTTTTGTATTTTTTTTATATATTTTATAAAAGCAAATAAAAATCTCAGTTGTTGGAAGATGGGCGGAATTAGTTGCTAGTCAACTAACCCAAAAACTAAGATGCAATAAAATAAAAAAAATGAAAATAAACTAAATTAAGATAGTGGTGTGAGCAATATGTGGGAAAATGGTGTTTACTTAGATTTCACTACTCCCTAGATATCTTTTACAGGTTAATTACTTGTTACTGTTGCGTGGATGACAGATTGTATTCCTTAATACCATTCATGGGGTGGCGTACTTACTTCCCCAATCCTATAAGCTCCTACTTCACTCCTATGTCGAGCTGGCTAAGAAGTTCCTAACATGGGATCACTAGAATTCGCTCATGCATTAAATACAACCATAAAAGCCTAGTACACATCGGTTCATGTTTCTTAAGACGTTCAAGCAAGTTACACAATGGAGATCTGCCAGTTTTCTTAAGCCTAACATTGAAATCATTCATCCATTACAACTATAAATAAGAAATCAACCTATAATCAACATCTAGGTTTCATTACATCTAAGCAAACACACAAAAGATCTAGCCTAGCATGTTATAATCAAGACAAGCATAAGATATATTCAAACAATACATAGACATATTGAATGAATTGAAAGAGGACTTATCTTAATTGAAAATGAAAGGTTTCAAGGGGTGAAAACCCTTGAAAATACTGTTACAAACGACCTAGGGTTTATTAGGTCCGACCCTAGTATTCTCCACACAAGTTCCTCTCTAATGAATGAAAAATAGAAAAGTATATATAGATTTTGTGAGGTGACGGCGTCAAGAGTAAATTTCTGACGCCGTCATCTCATCGCCAATAAAGTTCTCGGACTGCCTAGATCTGGGTTTAACGCCGTCACGTGTAATCCATCTTCAGGCCGTCACAAAAATAACTCTTGACGCCCTTCATCTGACGCCTTCAGGTTTTCTCTGGGTCGTCATGGATTTTGCTCCTGACGCCTTCACATTTTCTTCTTGACGCCGTCAGGTACTGTTGCCAGCATGGAAAATTAAGTCTTTGCCGTTTTCTTCACTTTTATGCTCCAAAAACGTCCAAAATGCTTCTTTTTCCAGAATTCACTCCCAAAGTACTTAAAATCACAAAAGGAACGATTTAGGGCAATATTTGATCAAATAAATTCAATTCCGGGCTTAAATGACCCCCTAAAAACGGTTCATTTTTCGCCTCATTAGTTGTCCTTCCTCCTATGCGTGGAAATCTCCGAATGTAGTCACCACCGTCTTCATACCATCCCTTCTAGCTCCAGCTTCAAGACTCTATACATATTAGTACAACTAAGATGAATAGAGTTGATAGATCTGTGTGCTTCACTTCAAACCACTTCCTTCCATCATAGAAATTCAACACCGAAAAGAAGATTATTATCGTGTTTCTCTTTCGTCTCTGAACACCCTAATATGTCATACTATGACAATTTGTCCAAGTATTCATGAAAGACACGATTTGCCAAATCCATAGGAATAGTCAGAAAGGTAACCAATACAATTGGCATCACACACACAAGTACAAAAAGAATTACTAAGAGTATCCTGATCCTCTCACAAAATAAGACACGATCCAACTTCCAACAATAAACACCATCATCATTCTCCTCCGCGAATAAAACAAAAACACACAAAGATACACAACCAACGTTCCAAACAAATCGAATAACTCTCGAGGCGAGTTTCATCGAAGAAGTATCTTCACAGTAGTGGGGAAATCAACGCACGAGTTTCAGAACAAGGTGGTCATAAACGATTGTCAGGTTAAGAATCATGCACTTCACAAAACGTCAAAGGCGACAAACATAAAATGACAGTCGTCATCTTCATAATAATCAGGCAACAAATCCAAATCCATAATAGCATCGAATCGAACATCTCTAATGTAAACAGATTAGCACAACAAAATCGTCTCCAATTATCTCCAGAACGCATCGGACAAATCAAATATTCATGATAAAAGTCACAAAACGATCATGGGGTAAAATAGGTAAGGTTAAAATCAACAATGAAGAAAGAATGAAAAGAAAGGAGAAGTCATAGAATGTGCGAACACGTAGGATTCATACATACACGAATCTCCGAACGAGCAAAAAGCATCTAAACAAATGTCAAACGAATCAAGAATAGAAGTTCAAAAGGATAACTCCAAAGAAAGAACCTATAAGGCATACTACGAAGTCAAAAGGCATCCTAAACACATGTCGCGAATCCTGATAAGTCTTCTAAGTCTCCGAAATGATTGATCTTGTAAGAGCTTAACGAAAAGCAAAGGCATAAATCAGAGTAAAACGGAAGCAAGAAAAATAACGTTTGATCATATATCTACCCAATCCTCACCGGTCATAATAAAGCTCTTAATAGGAGAAACTTAAGGCAAGACCTTCCAAAGTTATTCCTAAAGCTTCTAAAGTGCAAACCTAAGGGTCCAAAACTCACAGGTCATAACTTAGGTACTACAAGTCGCAGCCTGGCTCTGATACCATAATTGTAACACCCCAACCTGTCATAGGTCCAGAGCGCTATAATATGGTGACATATCAAAGCAAACAAACCATACAACGCAAGCGGAAGACTTATAAACATAATGTTACAAAGGTATTCTAAGGGTAAAAAAGAAATACTAACTCTATACAAGATGAAATACAAAGCCAAATAAAATCTAACTTGATCAAAATCTAAGTCCAAAGCAAATGGGCTTCTAATCATCGGGTAGTCCACTAACGCTCCTATGCACTCTTCACCCAAACCCAACTTCCAACCTAAAACCTGCCGCAGGAATAGGAATCATAAGCTTCAGCTGAAAGGAATATCATCTGTCAAATGCATAAGAGATCAACATACACTGAACGAATATCATAAGTCAAAGGAAAACGAAGTATCAAAGATATATAACATAAGCGTAATCCTAAAGGAAAGGTAATGAGCACGTATCAACAAAGAAGCGTCCAAACAAGGTACTTGAATGGACAAACGAATCATAGGAAAGCCACGAGCCGACCTGCCAAGGTACTTGAAAGATCTCCTACATACATACATACATAATCATAAGTAGCCACATAATTGCACAAAGAGGGGAGACCTCTATGTACCATACCTGGAGTGATCAGCTCTGCTGTGAAGGAGTAGAGAAGCACCTACCCACATTCACCATACATACACATAATCATACATAAACATAAGTGCTAGGATGCATCCATACGCCCCCATACATACATACATACATACATACATAATCCAGCATAATCATAGTCATAAGTGCGAATAATCATATCATATCAAATGGGGACGCCGGGGATCAATCACACCTCCACAGAAAGTGTCATGCCATCGGTGCCTGATGCGTGGGAATCACAACACGCTTTACCTCTCGAGGGATCTCGAGAAGCTTACAACCCCCACCAGGCAGTGTACCTGATCGTTGTAGTATAGTATAGTGACAAGTACCGGGGGATTGATCGTTCAGCTTAGGAATAGTGCCGCTAGGATTAGAAAGCATAAATACTAGTTCTAAAGGTGAGAGATGATTATTTTTATATTTTATGGAAAGCAATTAAAATTCTCGGGTTTGAAGGATTTGGGCGGAATTAGTTGCTAATCAACTAACCCAATACTAAGATGCAATCAAAATAAAATACTAGAAATGAAAATAAACTAATTTAAACTAAGGTTGTGAGCAATAAATGGAGAAAATGTGTTTACTTAGATTTCACTACTCCCTAGACATCTTTTACACGTTAATTACTTGTTATAAATGCATGGATGATGGATCGTATTCCTTAATACCATTCATGGGGTGGCACACTTAACTCCCCAATTCTATGAGCTCTTATCTCCTCCTACACCATGCCCAGCACAACTATAGGGATTGTAAACAGTGGCTCATGCATTAAATACAACCAATAAAGACCTAGTGCGCGTCGGTTCATGTTTCTTAAGACGTTCAAGCATGTTACCAATTGGAGATCTGCCAGTTTTCTTAAGCCTAACATATAAATCATTCATCCAAGACAAGTATAAACAAGTAATCAACACATAATTAACATCTAGGTTTCATTAGATCCAAGCAAACACAAGATAGATCTATCCTAGCATGATGGAATTAAGACAAGAACAAGATATAGACAACCAACACATAGACATATTGATTGAATTGAAAGAACACTTATCTCAATTACACATGAAAGGTATCAAGGGCTTGGAACCCTTGAAAAACCTATAAAATTCGCACCAAGTTCGTACTTAGGGTTTCTCCAAAACTTCTCTCTTTAAATGTGAAAAATTAGAAAACTATATATAGGAAAAGGGGTCTGACGGCGTCAAGACCAAGCTTGTGACGCCGTCACCTCGCCGCCAAAACTATTCTCGGACTGCCTTGATCTACATTTGACGCCGTCAAGACTTAATCATTTCCAGGCCGTCATGACTTTTACTCTTGACGCCATACCTTCATGACGCCGTCAAATCTCTTCTGGATCGTAATGGAATTTTGCTCTTGACGCCGTCAGGAAGTTACTCTTGACGCCGTCACCTACTGTTCCCAGCATGGAAAATTAAGACTTTGGCGTTTTCTTCACTTTTATGCTCCAAAAACGTCCGAATTGCTTCCTTTTCCAGATTTCTCTCCCAAAGTACCTAAAATCACAAAAGGAATGATTTAGGGCAATATTTGATCAAATAAATTTGAATTCGGGCTTAAATGACCCCCTAAAAATGGATCATTTTTCACCTCATCATATACCCTTACACTTGAGATTTGCTTGTCCTCAAGCAAATGCGCTTTTATTCTACTCAAACGACAAGTTAGGGGTCATTTAACACTAATATAATAGTAATTACAACAAATAATCATTCCACTAAAGACCAATAGACAAGCACAGAGGTCATACACAAGCACCTCATAAATAGTGTTTAGATACTCACATCTTTCGGGTGTAATAAAGTGTAAATTACAATATGGAAACGGAAGATATCTCTCACTACCTGTCATAGCAAAATAGATTACCATAGGCTTGGGAAAGGATCAAATCTCCACCACATGGCGTAAGCACCTAGGATAAACTATCAAAGAGGTCTTTTAAAGGGTTGTAACGTTAGGTGTAGGGATATGAAATACAAGGTTTTGTTGGATAAAGGAAGTTTTACTGGTGGCGAGTTAACAATCTTGGTTAATTACATGTACAATATGGTGTTGCTAAGCCAAGACTAGACTCGACTTAAGCTAATAAATGAAAAATAACAAAAACATAAAATGAACATAGAATAAAAAGGGTTGGTAGTCCGTATGTTTTTTTTCTCTTTTTCCTTTTTCTATTTTTTTTTCTTTTTCTTGATTTTTTTTTTTTTTTTTTTTTTTTTTTTTTTTGCATACACTCTTACCCTACCATCCAAAATAATACATCATAGGGAATGAACAGTCCCCTTACACTTGAATCTTTACATACTTTACATTAAACTAATCTAATGACTCGAATTAAAAAAATCAAAACACTTGGAGCACTTTTAAGATTAACGCAGATATGGGGGTAATATATGATGTTCTTCCCCATTACTCCATAAAATAAGTACTTACCCATGAGTCCCAATCGTCCCAAAACAATATGTACAAGATATGACTCGACTTAGCAACCATGTAATCAATTAGATAGTTAACTTAGGGTTTAACAAATAACAATAATGCACTAAAAATGAGCGCATACACGGAAGGCTAAGGCGATTTGGTTGTACATTTAAGTGGGGTGTAACAAATTCTTCCTTTAAGTAAAATGCTTAAAGTTAGAAACGAAAAGATAGGCTCGGAGGGGTGTACTAGGGGTATCGTGTACTAAAAATGAGTACAACGCTAAGGGTGTGGGAAAAATTAGTTGACTTAACTAGCCAAATAATATGACATAAATGGTCAAGTAATTATAATACAGGTTTAACACAAGGGTGATCCTAAATGCCTCTTATCATGTAGTAAATCCTACTACACGAATGTAGTCTCACTAGCGGTCTCGGGATGCATCACTAACGCAAGTTCTAGAATCTAAATGCTACCGGTACACTCATAAGCACTAATAGTAAATGCTTTTCCTATCAAATCTAAAGGCGAACCTCACATATTTGGGTGGAAAATTTTTCTGAATATACGGTTATGTGCTAGTCATACAATCTCCTATCCATGAGACGCTTGCTATGGCTAAAGTTTCACTCCTAAATGTTGTAAAAAATTTTAAATTTGGCTCTAAAATTGCACTAACAAGTATTTCTCATAGTGTTATTACACATCTACCATTAAACAAAATTGTAACACCCCCGAAATACCTGAATGGCAGCGGAATGGAATACCTGAGGGTGTAACGGATCATAGCACACAAGCAAGGAAATATTGAACGACCTAAAGTGTCGTTTATAAAATACATCGTTTGATTCATTTAAAATAATCAGAGTTTATAAAACATAGGTCCCATAAGTTGGAAAAGGTTTAAGGAAACAAGTTTAGTACAATCAAACGATAGTTCAAAGTGCATGAAATCCAAAAGAGACGCGTCAGCCTTGATACACAAAGTGACTCCATGCAATGCCATGAGGATATGTCTTAGTTACCTGAGAAATACATTGCGAAAAACGGTCAACATAAAGTTGGTGAATAATCATAGGTTTATAAGTAAAATCAAGTGTATAAATGCCATAAGTATTGCCATGAATTAGGATGTCCGGAAAGTATATACATTGGCTCTTAAGCTCATGACCCCGAAGCTAGACGATACTTTGCCCCAATGAGTGTTTACCAGGCACTCGAATAATAAAGACATGAAATGCATTCGTTCCATTTGGAGCAACCCAAACACGAATGGAGGCGTCACCCTCGATAGATCTATCCACTCACTCCCGCTTAGTACCAGAAATTAACGGTCCATGATAATAAAAGGGGACTTTTCAAGACGTGGTAATAAGGAAACTTAAGCAATGTATGAATTTTATACTTAGGCATGTACACAAAAACAAGTAATGCAATGTATTCTCCCCCGTGGGATTTGAAATCAAAATATAGAATTAAAACGGGGCTATGAGAACTCACCTCGAAATGTAGGTACAAAGATGGTGCAATGAAGTAAAAGTAGTCGGAACAATGAGGCGCGAGTACTATCCGCAACCTAAATGAATAATCATGATCTAACTTAGATCAAGCCGTAATGAAATGAATGCACATGCACATGATACTCATACCACTCGTAATTTGAAAATACTAGTTATCGTCGTAGAAAAAAAATGGTTTCCATACTTAGGAAAAATAATTCCATTTAGAGAAGTATATAACTCGACATATTAACTCGTGCAAAAGTTATCGTTAAAATCCTTGTATCAAAACCTTAGAATGACGTCGTCATGTCGTATAAATATTCCCTCGAGTTGTACGTATTCGTTCGTTAAGAAAATAGTCATTAGTACGTTGCTAGAAAATATACCATTTTAGTACATACGTTATTATTTCTATTTGTGACCAAAAATATAAATATAGTTTTGACATTGTTAAAACGGGTATAACTCGGTCGTTTTAGGCTCGTTTTCCTTGTTCTTTATGTCCACGGATTCGTCTTTGTATATACTAGTATATTTTAGATAACTCGGCTCCTCTAGGTTACGTTTAATACCTCAAAATACCCATCGTATTCTGCCCAACAGCAAGCAGTTTTCTGAAAAAATAGTTTTCGTCGTTAAGTTTGCAAAAATCATAACTCCTTCGTTATAAACTCGTTTTAATCCGTTCTTTCGCCCAAAGTTTCGTTTTTGAATGTATTTTCTAAATATTTGGCCAAAAATTACCCATCACTCACTGATTTTCCCACGAAATTAAAATATGGACAGTAGGTATTTTAAAAGTTTCAAAAACCATTTCCAAGTCTCCAAACTAGTTCCATCATTCATCAAACCTCTTTCAAACACCACAAAACTAATCTAATCCTACCATACACCTTCTTAGGGTGTCATGGGTTCCTAATCACCAAAACCAAGTAGATCTAACAAGGATCTAACCAAAAATCACTCTAGGGCTTGTAGGATCAAAAGTTACAAAAATAAAGTGGTATAAGTTAATGCATGTAATAGATCTTGCAAGAATCATGTATAAATATAGTAAGAACTTTGTAAAAATTATGAAATGAGTTTAGTAACTTACTTGTAAGATTAGTGGAGTTAATGATGATTAAAACTTAATAATCCTTGAGTTTTTATTTCAAAACCCTAACAAGGATACTATAAACACTAGATTAATACTTGGATCTTTGAAAAATTTTGGTTCCTTCCTTGTTCTTCCTTGTGGCCGATTATATGAGAGAAAAAGAGAGAGATAGCACACTTTTTGGTTTATGAAAAATGAGATGAGAAAAACTAGTAATGTATAAGTATTATTGGTTTGTATTTGTATTATTTTATTTGGTTAGTAGTATGCATTAATGAACCTAGAGTGTGTAAGTGAAAATTGTAAGAAAAGGCAAGGGGGGGGGGGGGGGGGGGGCGGCAAAAGTCAAGGGGGGGGGGAAGTGGAAGACTTTTGTGGTAAGAAAATGTATTATTAGTTGTTTTGAGTAGTTTTAAATTGTACCGGGTACCGGGTTAACTAAAAATAAATTTTAACGAAGTTAACCGGGCCATAATAAAGTTATAAAAATTATAAAAATAGTTTGGATAAAATTATTGGGTGTTTAGATAATTATAGTTTAATTTCCACGAAAACCGTCGAAGTTTTAGAAATCTTAAGTTAATAATTAAAATAATTATCCAAAATACCGGGTAAATTAATATTATAATTTTTATATTATAAAAATGAATATAAAAATATATTGGGATCATTGTCGGAAGTATCGGACGTGTTAGTCACATTTATAGTTCGCGTATTGGTGTTTATTTAAAATAAACGTACGTAATTCGTTAATTATATTAAAAATATAATTTGAATATCCTACGAGTGGAATAGTATGCAAGTGCCCTAATAATGACATGTCGACTATTTCTAGTCCGTATGAAACGTCCCTGAAGTAATGCATGAATTCGCTCCTGAACCAATACGGTTACGCGAATTTGAACACTCGTAAACCAAATTTACGATGACATGAATAATGCACGTGAATAGTAGTTTTCTCTCGGAAATGAATAGTGTCAAGTGAATAGTAAATTTTCTGAAGGTGTCTCGGAATGTCAAATTGACCTCAAAAACGATGAATAGTAAAACGATGAATAGTGATCGATGAATAGTAATTTGTGAATAGTAGAATGGCAAAGTTTGGAAAATGACCTGAAATTGTGGGTTGTGACAGTCGCCCATCCAAAAAGGAATTCAGTCCCTGAATTCAGTTAGTGTTGGTCTCGGTAATAGGCTCAGTGAAAAGTTGTGGATACTTGCGTCGCATTTGGTCTTCTCGTTCCCAAGTAAACTCGGGTCCTCTACGAGAATTCCAGCGAACCTTCACGATCGGAATTCGACTTTGTTTCAACTGTTTGATCTCGCGATCCATGATTTCAATTGGTTCTTCCACAAAGTTAAGCTTGTCATCGAGTTGTATTTCTTCTAATGGTATAATGGCAGACTCGTCCGAAAGACATTTCTTAAGGTTCGAAACATGAAACGTGTTATGTACGTTGCTAAGTTCTGACGGAAGTTCAAGCTTGTAAGCAACCGGACCAATCCTTTCCAGGATCTTGAATGGTCCAATGTATCTCGGATTTAGTTTCCCGCGTTTTCCAAATCGTATCACGCCCTTCCAAGGCGAGACTTTCAACATAACTTTGTCTCCGACCTGAAATTCCAATGGTTTGCGTCGAACATCTGCGTAGCTTTTCTGTCGACTTCTAGCAGTTTCGAGTCTCTCTCGAATTTGAATTATCTTTTCTGTTGTTTCTTGTACCATCTCCGGGCCAGTACATTGTACTTCACCGACTTCGGCCCAACAAACTGGAGATCGACACTTACGACCATAAAGTGCCTCAAATGGTGCAGCCTTAATGCTCGAATGGTAACTGTTGTTGTAAGAAAACTCGATTAACGGCAAATGGTTAGCCCAACCATTTCCAAAGTCAATCACACACGCTCTAAGCATGTCTTCAAGTGTCTGAATAGTTCTCTCGCTCTGACCATCGGTCTGAGGATGGTAAGCAGTGCTCATGTCTAAATTGGATCCAAAGGAATCTTGTAATGACCGCCAAAAGTTCGAAGTAAAACGACTATCTCTGTCGGAAATGATAGAGACTGGTGCACCGTGTCTTGAGACTATTTCCTTGACATAAAGTCTAGCAAGTTGTTCCATTGAATAAGTCTCTCTAATGGGTATGAAATGAGCTGATTTGGTAAGTCGATCGACGATTACCCAAATAGCATCGAAACCTCCTGACGTCTTAGGAAGTTTAGTGACAAAGTCCATAGCAATACGTTCCCACTTCCATTGTGGAATCTCTGGTTGTTGAAGTAACCCTGACGGTTTCTGGTGTTCGGCTTTCACTTTAGCACAAGTAAGACATTTACTGACGTACGTAGCAATCTCTGCTTTCATGTTCGGCCACCAATAAAGCTTTTTGAGATCCTGATACATCTTATCAGAACCTGGATGAATAGAGTACTTCGACTTGTGTGATTCATGCATAATCAATTCTCGCACTCCACCATAGAGTGGTATCCAACTTCGGTCCTTGAAACATAATACTCCGTCTGATCTCTTTACAAAGCCATTCTCGCTTTCTGGCATACCATAAAGTTTCTCATGCGGTCGGTTTTCTTCTTTGAGAGCCTCAATCTGAGCTTCTAGAATTTTCGATGGCAATGGCGAAATGATAGTCATTCCCAATGACCTGACTCTCAAAGGTTTGAGTCGTTCTTTTCGGCTAAGTGCATCTGCTACCACATTCGCTTTTCCTGGGTGATATCGGATTTCACAATCGTAATCACTCAACAACTCTAGCCAACGACGTTGTCTCATATTAAGTTCCTTCTGATCGAGTATATGCTGTAAGCTCTTGTGGTCGGTAAAAATTACACACTTAGTACCATAAAGGTAGTGTCTCCAAATCTTGAGTGCAAAAACTACCGCACCCAATTCCAAGTCATGAGTAGTGTAATTCTTCTCGTGTATCTTAAGCTGTCTAGATGCATAAGCTATCACCTTCTCGTTTTGCATTAGCACAGCTCCAAGTCCTTGATGCGAAGCATCGCAATATACCACAAAGTTCTCAATACCTTCAGGTAGTGACAAGATCGGTGCGCTACAAAGCTTTTGTTTCAATAATTGAAATGCGGACTCTTGTTTTTCTCCCCACTCGTACTTTTCATTCTTTTGTGTCAGTTTCGTCAACGACTTCGCTATCTTAGAAAACCCTTCAATAAACCTTCTGTAATATCCGGCAAGTCCTAGGAATTGACGAATTTCCGTAGGAGACTTGGGCGTAGCCCAATCCTTAACTGCCTCGATCTTTGCCGGGTCGACTTGTAAACCTTGGCTATCAATGACGTGACCAAGAAATTGAACTCTACGTATCCAAAAATCACACTTAGAAAATTTGGCATACAATTGCTCCTTCTTGAGTAGTTCCAGGATTGTTCTGAGGTGTTCTTCGTGATCTTCCTTACTCTTGGAATAAATCAATATATCGTCAATGAATACGATCACAAACTTATCGAGATACGGTTTGCACACCCTATTCATGAGATCCATAAATACCGCAGGTGCGTTGGTTAATCCAAAAGGCATCACTTGAAACTCATAATGACCGTAGCGTGTTCTAAATGCCGTCTTCGGGATATCCTCTTCCCGAACTCTAAGTTGATGGTAACCAGATCTTAAATCAATCTTGGAATAAAAACTAGAACCTTGTAACTGGTCGAACAAATCGTCAATTCTTGGGAGTGGATAACGGTTCTTAATCGTTAACTTGTTCAGCTCACGATAGTCGATGCACATTCTGAAAGTTCCGTCTTTCTTCTTCACAAACAAAACCGGCGCTCCCCAAGGCGAGGAACTCGGTCTAATGAATCCTTTGTCCAAGAGTTCTTGTAATTGATTCGATAATTCTTGCATCTCCGAAGGTGCAAGTCTATACGGTGCTCGTGCAATTGGTGCAGCTCCTGGCACTAATTCAATTTGAAACTCAACTTGTCGTGTAGGCGGAAGTCCTGGCAACTCTTCCGGAAAAACCTCTTGAAATTCCTTAACAATTGGCACATCTTCAAGTCGTTTCTCATCCGACTTCTTCTCCGTGATGTGAGCCAAGAATGCATAACAACCTTTCTTGATGTACTTCTCGGTTTTAATGCACGATATAATACTGAGTCTAGTTCCACTTCGCTCTCCGCGAACAACCAAAGTTTCACCGTTATAAGGAAGGTGAACAACTTTCTCATCACAAATAATTCTCGCTCGATGCCGAGATAACCAATCCATACCGATCACAACGTCGAAACTTCCAAGTTCTACAGGCATAAGGTCTATATTGAATGGATGGTTTAGGAAATTTATGGTGCAACCACGGACAATGGTGTTGGTGTTAACTAAAGACCCATCGGCTAATTCAACGATATAGGAAATGTCTAATGGGGTTGGTTCTATGTTAAGCAAAGGTGCAAATGCAATAGAAACAAAACTTCTATCCGCTCCTGAATCAAATAAAATGGATGCATAACGATTATTAACGAGGAACGTACCCGCAACAACATTCGGGTCTTCTTTGATATCGTCTCCTCCCATGACATAAGCTCTTCCTCGAGCCATTCCATTTTGGTTTCCTGTTCCTTGATTCCTCTTCTTCGGGCACTCATTCTTAAAGTGTCCAAGTTCTCCACAGCCAAAACATGTTACCGGTGGTTTCTGATTGTCACCCACGATTGGAAGTCTACAATCTTTGATGTGGTGACCAAGCTTCCTGCAATTGCCACAAATATCTGGACAACGACCTGGGTTATGATGCTTCTGACACCTTTCACATTTAGGTAGGTTACCAGTGTAACCTTTTCTGTCATTCGGTCCTGCAGCATAAACCTTTGCTACTTCCTGCCTCTTAGGTGGCGGCTGAACAGCATTACCACCTTGGTTGTAATCAAACCTCCTCTTGTTGTTGTTATTATTGTTGTTATTTGGATTGTTGTTTCGGTTATTGGGATAGTTGCGGTTCCGATTGTTGTTATAGTTGTTGTTGTTTCGAGTGTTGTTGTAGTTGGTGTTGTTTGAACGGTTATTGTTGTTGACAGCAGATTTCCCTTTTACCACTTGAACCATGAGTTTCTGAGTTATACGAATAGCTTCTTCCATTGATTGTGGGTCAAAAGAAATCACATCTCCTCGAACACTTTCGGGCAATCCACCAACAAAGTTTTCCATCTTTTTCTCATCATCGGGAACCATAGTTGGACATAGTGCAGCCAACTCTTGAAACCTCCTGAAATAAGTCTCAATGTCATCACCCTTAGTCACAAGCTCATAAAATTCCGTTTCCATCTTTTGCACCTCGGTACGAGGGCAAAACTTCTTTGTCATCAATTTCTTGAATTCCTCCCAGGTAAGCTTGTGAGCATTTTCCATACCAATCGGCTGAGCATACGAATTCCACCAAGACATAGCTTCATCAAGAAGCATACCTGTAGCAAACTTCACCTTGCTAACTTCCGGGCATTCACACATGAGAAAAACATTCTCAGTCTTTTCGAACCAGCGGATTAGAGCAACCGCTCCTTCAGTGCCCTTAAATTTGACGGGATCACTAATCTTGAAATCTTTCCATGTACATCCACGCCTAGCAGTGGGTGGTTCAACGACCTCGGTATTAGAAGCAGCCTCAGCAGCCCTTGCAGCAACCTCAGCTCTCTCAACCTCCAGAGCTTCTGCAATACTATCCCTGACCAACTTGCGGATAGCGGCTTGAGTCATAGTAGGGGTTTCTGGTGCAGTCTTACTCTTCCTTGGTGCCATATTTCTGATAATTCATAATGGAAATAACCATGAGAAAAATCATAATAGAAATAGTCATCGTACCAAAGATATACACCCACAACACGTATATAAATATACAACCACAACAAATATAAATACAACCACGACATGTACGAATACAACCACAATCTGCCTAGACATCACAACGACAAGTATATATATACAACCACAACAACCACGTCACGTATATATATACAACCACAACCTGTGTCGATACAAGCACAACAGGTATGAATACAACCACGACATGTACGAATACAACCACAACCTGGATAAATACAATAATAATAAAGAGCAACCACGAAACATCATAAATATAATCACAACACATGAATATAATACATGAAAATTTCGGTCTACATGGACCGATATAATATATATAGCACAACATTTCCACATAGTAGAGTCGCACTTGATAATATTTGTTTGTACAACAATCAAAAGATTATAAGTTCTTGAACTATGTCCCACATCCCGGGACTAGGAAAATAATACAAGCTAATATATAATACCAGTCTACGTCTAGGCTCCTCTCGGTGCTCTAGATGATCCAGGCTCTCCCCTCAAGCGGCGAATCTCATGATCCATCGCCACCACAATCTCCTCAAGATGCTCAAGTCGTAACTGAGAAGAAGCATCCCTACGCTCCAAAACAACTACCCTCTCTCGAAGCAATGTCAACTCATCTACCTGCTCCCACTGGGTCTCCTGTGTCGCCTGAGCTCGATCTCGAATCTCAGGTAACTCATCCCTAAGTAGCTCAATCTCCTCCTGATGCCTCAACTGTCGTGCCTCTAGTCCATGGTAAGACACATCAATACTAACCCTGCCCTGAATCAAATCCTCAACCTGCTCCTCAACAGTCTCAAGTCTAGTAGTAATAATCTCATCGACTCTATACCCCAAGCTATCAACTTGCTCCTGCTGAGCATCCAACTGATCCTCTAGTGTAACGGCTGTAGGATCCCTAGCTGCAGCCGCTCTAGAACTCTCACCTATGTGGTACTCTGGTGGTGGTGAACAGTCATCAGACTCGGTAATGGGTGAATCTGGAGTGGTAAGTCTAGCACGCTTCCGAAGCGGCAAGAGTGAGGTAGGCATAGGAGTAGTAGTAGGTAAGGCTGGTGGTGGTGGTGTAGGCACAGTAGGACTAGGGAGACTCATATAAGTAGATGTAGAAATACGAACCCTCTTCCTAGGGCCCTGAACAGTCTTCTCCCTAGGAAACATAAGTCTCGGCTCTGAATGGACAATAGTAGTAGGAGATGATGGTATGTCAGTAGGAATAGTAGGATGGACATGGGGAGTAGGAGCCGTCTCCTCCTCCTCGAAAGGCTCAGTGTCACCATCAGATGCCAAAAGTGGCAACTCAGGTGTAGGTGAAACAAGTGGTGAAACAGCAGTAGAGGACATAGAGCCCTCATCATCAGAATCGGATATAGTGTAAAGTACAACAGTGTTGGAATCCGAAGACATGACTCTGTGATAATCAAGGTGAAATAAATAAATAACTCGCGTAATGGCATCGCCTAAAAATAAGTAAATAAGCACTTATGATGAAATGATGATATGCTATGATGGTGTGGTTATAGTCTAGGGTCAATGATGCAACCTAGTTCGCTATAACCTTAGCTCTGATACCAATCTGTAACACCCCCGAAATACCTGAATGGCAGCGGAATGGAATACCTGAGGGTGTAACGGATCATAGCACACAAGCAAGGAAATATTGAACGACCTAAAGTGTCGTTTATAAAATACATCGTTTGATTCATTTAAAATAATCAGAGTTTATAAAACATAGGTCCCATAAGTTGGAAAAGGTTTAAGGAAACAAGTTTAGTACAATCAAACGATAGTTCAAAGTGCATGAAATCCAAAAGAGACGCGTCAGCCTTGATACACAAAGTGACTCCATGCAATGCCATGAGGATATGTCTTAGTTACCTGAGAAATACATTGCGAAAAACGGTCAACATAAAGTTGGTGAATAATCATAGGTTTATAAGTAAAATCAAGTGTATAAATGCCATAAGTATTGCCATGAATTAGGATGTCCGGAAAGTATATACATTGGCTCTTAAGCTCATGACCCCGAAGCTAGACGATACTTTGCCCCAATGAGTGTTTACCAGGCACTCGAATAATAAAGACATGAAATGCATTCGTTCCATTTGGAGCAACCCAAACACGAATGGAGGCGTCACCCTCGATAGATCTATCCACTCACTCCCGCTTAGTACCAGAAATTAACGGTCCATGATAATAAAAGGGGACTTTTCAAGACGTGGTAATAAGGAAACTTAAGCAATGTATGAATTTTATACTTAGGCATGTACACAAAAACAAGTAATGCAATGTATTCTCCCCCGTGGGATTTGAAATCAAAATATAGAATTAAAACGGGGCTATGAGAACTCACCTCGAAATGTAGGTACAAAGATGGTGCAATGAAGTAAAAGTAGTCGGAACAATGAGGCGCGAGTACTATCCGCAACCTAAATGAATAATCATGATCTAACTTAGATCAAGCCGTAATGAAATGAATGCACATGCACATGATACTCATACCACTCGTAATTTGAAAATACTAGTTATCGTCGTAGAAAAAAAATGGTTTCCATACTTAGGAAAAATAATTCCATTTAGAGAAGTATATAACTCGACATATTAACTCGTGCAAAAGTTATCGTTAAAATCCTTGTATCAAAACCTTAGAATGACGTCGTCATGTCGTATAAATATTCCCTCGAGTTGTACGTATTCGTTCGTTAAGAAAATAGTCATTAGTACGTTGCTAGAAAATATACCATTTTAGTACATACGTTATTATTTCTATTTGTGACCAAAAATATAAATATAGTTTTGACATTGTTAAAACGGGTATAACTCGGTCGTTTTAGGCTCGTTTTCCTTGTTCTTTATGTCCACGGATTCGTCTTTGTATATACTAGTATATTTTAGATAACTCGGCTCCTCTAGGTTACGTTTAATACCTCAAAATACCCATCGTATTCTGCCCAACAGCAAGCAGTTTTCTGAAAAAATAGTTTTCGTCGTTAAGTTTGCAAAAATCATAACTCCTTCGTTATAAACTCGTTTTAATCCGTTCTTTCGCCCAAAGTTTCGTTTTTGAATGTATTTTCTAAATCTTTGGCCAAAAATTACCCATCACTCACTGATTTTCCCACGAAATTAAAATATGGACAGTAGGTATTTTAAAAGTTTCAAAAACCATTTCCAAGTCTCCAAACTAGTTCCATCATTCATCAAACCTCTTTCAAACACCACAAAACTAATCTAATCCTACCATACACCTTCTTAGGGTGTCATGGGTTCCTAATCACCAAAACCAAGTAGATCTAACAAGGATCTAACCAAAAATCACTCTAGGGCTTGTAGGATCAAAAGTTACAAAAATAAAGTGGTATAAGTTAATGCATGTAATAGATCTTGCAAGAATCATGTATAAATATAGTAAGAACTTTGTAAAAATTATGAAATGAGTTTAGTAACTTACTTGTAAGATTAGTGGAGTTAATGATGATTAAAACTTAATAATCCTTGAGTTTTTATTTCAAAACCCTAACAAGGATACTATAAACACTAGATTAATACTTGGATCTTTGAAAAATTTTGGTTCCTTCCTTGTTCTTCCTTGTGGCCGATTATATGAGAGAAAAAGAGAGAGATAGCACACTTTTTGGTTTATGAAAAATGAGATGAGAAAAACTAGTAATGTATAAGTATTATTGGTTTGTATTTGTATTATTTTATTTGGTTAGTAGTATGCATTAATGAACCTAGAGTGTGTAAGTGAAAATTGTAAGAAAAGGCAAGGGGGGGGGGGGGGGGGGGCGGCAAAAGTCAAGGGGGGGGGGAAGTGGAAGACTTTTGTGGTAAGAAAATGTATTATTAGTTGTTTTGAGTAGTTTTAAATTGTACCGGGTACCGGGTTAACTAAAAATAAATTTTAACGAAGTTAACCGGGCCATAATAAAGTTATAAAAATTATAAAAATAGTTTGGATAAAATTATTGGGTGTTTAGATAATTATAGTTTAATTTCCACGAAAACCGTCGAAGTTTTAGAAATCTTAAGTTAATAATTAAAATAATTATCCAAAATACCGGGTAAATTAATATTATAATTTTTATATTATAAAAATGAATATAAAAATATATTGGGATCATTGTCGGAAGTATCGGACGTGTTAGTCACATTTATAGTTCGCGTATTGGTGTTTATTTAAAATAAACGTACGTAATTCGTTAATTATATTAAAAATATAATTTGAATATCCTACGAGTGGAATAGTATGCAAGTGCCCTAATAATGACATGTCGACTATTTCTAGTCCGTATGAAACGTCCCTGAAGTAATGCATGAATTCGCTCCTGAACCAATACGGTTACGCGAATTTGAACACTCGTAAACCAAATTTACGATGACATGAATAATGCACGTGAATAGTAGTTTTCTCTCGGAAATGAATAGTGTCAAGTGAATAGTAAATTTTCTGAAGGTGTCTCGGAATGTCAAATTGACCTCAAAAACGATGAATAGTAAAACGATGAATAGTGATCGATGAATAGTAATTTGTGAATAGTAGAATGGCAAAGTTTGGAAAATGACCTGAAATTGTGGGTTGTGACAAAAATAAACTCAAGCGAAAGTGCATATGTAAGGTATCATCTTTTTACCCTCCCCTTACACTTAATATGAACATTGTCCCCAATGTTCAAGTAAAGAATGTAAAAGTGAAAAAGTAAAGAGAATGAAATCAAATACTCCCCTGATTCGCTCGGTATGGATAATAAGGTGGCCAGGTTAAATCTTCCTCCAAGAAAATGAACAATCAAAGCTTCCCTTCCAGAATATAAATCATCTTCTTGTCATAAATAACCTGTAAAACCTGACAAAATAGACAAGACAACCTCGTGTAAAATCGGCGGCATCCTATATAAGCTAAAAAATCCTAGAAAATAAGATAAGATATAATGCTTGTGGAATGAAGTTTGCAGATCTCCTGGAGATTATAAAACTTAATAATTCACAAAAACCATAAGACTTCATTAGAAAAACAAAACCGGTAAAATTTCCAGATTTTTACACTTGACGCCGTCAAGAGTAAACTCTTGACGCTGTCAGAAGTGACCTGCAGAAATTCTTATGTTAAGTTTTCCGGAAAATTTCTGGAAAAACTTGGTCCTACTTCCTGGAAAATCCTGCAAAACTTCATTATGACTCAATACAAGCATTCGACTCTAACAAATACGAATATACATGTTCATTTAATATTGTGGAGAATCATGATCGGTTTGTTTCTTAAAAACATATTTGGGGTTTCCCCTTACACTTATCTTTTGCAAAAATACCTTTAGGTGGAGTTAAGACTAGGCCGAAACAACAAAGTAAAGTATTTCCACTATTTAGTTCAGAAGCATGATCTACCAACAATAAAAATTAAGCATGCATACGGAAGCAAATAATAAACAAACAAACAAAATCACACAAAACATGGGTTGCCTCCCAAGAAGCGCTTTTCTTTATTTACGAGTCTTGTAGCTAGACTCAAGGTCATGAGTTACTACGTGATCTCATCATTTGAAATGATATACCCCATGTAGTTGCGATCATTACTGTTATGGTGGTAGTGCCTCAATCTGCCGATACTCGCAATCACCATCCCACCTAATTTGCTTCTCAAGTTAGCTACCCCATCTTGGCTCGCACCTTCGATTGTGAATGGGCCATACCACCAAGGACTTGGTTTATCGGGTGGTATTGTTGTTTCCAAGTGTCTCAAGAGTACCAAGTTCCCTTCCTCAAATGGTATATGATTTTTCGGGTTGAGTATGTTCGAGTTCGACCTGAACCTTATTGCTTTTTCTTCTTTCATTTTTGGCTTTCTTATAGCTTTTGATTCTTGCCTCCCATGCAAGAATTTTATTCTGAACACGAATGGGTGTTGTGCCAATGTTGTTTTTGATCTTTCTCCAACTCAAATTCTCATGCCCACTTCGCGGGGTCATGGGGAAGCTAATCTTTCTTTTTCCAGATTTAAGCTCAATCTTCCTACCTTCATACTTAATGATAGCCCTAGCGGTAGCGAGGAATGGTGCCCCAAGGATTATTGGCATGCATCCATCCCCTTTATCATCGATGATCATAAAATCAACGGGGTACATGAATCCTGCGACATTAACTAATACATCTTCTGCGATTCCTAGGGGGTATACGTACGAGTGTCCAACGAGAGATAACCTAACACGAGTAGGTGCTGGCATTTTTGACGTTAGTTGGATGTAAATAGTTAGGGGCATAAGATTTACTTCCGATCCTTGGTCGGCGAAAGCACTAAGATGTTTCAAGTCCCCGATGCTCGTTGGTATCTCAAAGTTCCCACATGCTATCTGCTTAGTAGCCACTTTTTGTACCAATAGCTTCTCGAATACTGATCCTCCAGGAAGCGTATCATACTCATCTTTCACTTCTTCCTCTTTCTTAGAAACCTGTCTGGAAGGTTGGTTACGCCCATCACCCTTAATCCAATTTGTTATGGTGTTTTTATTTATATCATGTTTCAGGTAGTAGCTCAAAGGTTGGGATTCTGGTGGTTTTTCTAAGGTCTGTTTAGCAGGAGTTTCTACCTTCTCGTTATCCTTTTGGATAATGGTGATGGAGTTAACAAATTGGGTGGTGGGAGTGGCGCTTTCTTTCCTTAGTAGTATTCTTTCGGGGGTTCTCTGGTTGGTATACTCCTCTAATAGACTCATCATCTCATTCATTTTCTCCTGCATCTCCTCTTTTTGCTTATAAACTGCTTCCTCAAATCTAGCAAGCCGATCTGAGTGAGTTGCCATATATTCTCTCATCCTAGTTTCAAACTCCGAGCTAAGTTCCTTGGGAGGGGAACAAGGTGGGGTATAGTTCTGAAAAGTCTCAACATGTTCTCTAGAAGGCGACTCAGATAGTGGTGCCGAAGTTGGTTTTGAGACAGAATTGACAGTAGCTCGTCTAGGACTTAAAGGCCTCCTTTGCCTTTCCTCAAAATAGTCAACTTTTGCCTCGAGTTTGCATAGGAGTTCATCGGGGATTTCGGTGGTCCCTCCAGATGTTGAGACTGCATTGATAGCCGCTTTTACTGTATGATTAAACTCCCACATCTCCTGATTATCAGTGGCGAGCTCCTCGATAACTGCCCAAGACTCCTCGGCATTCTTATCACGCAGTTTACCTCCCGTGGCCCTATCAATTGTGTGCTTAGTGTGATAGTCAACATGGTCGTAGAAAATCTGGACTAATAACCAACGGTTTATACCATGATGAGGGACCTTATGGAGGAGATCCTTAAAACGGGCCCAAGCTTCGTAGAAAGTTTCACCCTGCTGCTATTCAAACATCAGGATGTCATTTCTAAGCATTGCAGTCTTCCCTGGCGGGAAGAATTGAGTAAGGAAGCGATTGGTGAGGTTATCCCATGTGGTGATGGATCCCGCGGGTAAACGCTCAAGCCATTGACTAGCTTGATCCCGTAGAGAGAATTGGAATAGGCGTAATCGGGTTGTCTCTCTAGTTTCAACATCTAGGTCTATGGAATCTACAATTTTGAGGAAGTCCTTAAGATGCTGGTTTGGATCTTCGGAACGAAGTCCATGGAATGCACATCCGCTTTGCACCAACCGGATGGTGTCGGATTGCAAGGGGGTCACATTGGCTCCGGTGAGCTCAATGGTGTTTCGGTAGCCTTGGTGGCTAGGTCGGGAATACTCTCCTAAGGTTCGGGGCCTAAGGGGTTCTAATGGTGGGTTTTGTTGTGGAGGGATGACGGGTTCAAAGATGTTCCCGTTGTCCATGATGTCGGGTGGTTACGAACAAAGGCACAAAGAAATAAGATAGACTAAAGAGAACCTAAAAATAAAAATAAAATCTTACTAGAAAGGAATCTAACAAGTAGACCTAATAAAAAGAAATTCTAACCTAGACAATAACTATTCCCCGGGCTGCGGCGCCAAAAACTTGATGCGTGGGAATCGCAACAGGCTTTACCTCTCGAGGGATCTCGAGAAGCTTACAACCCCCACCAGGCAGTGTACCTGATCGTTGTAGTATAGTATAGTGACAAGTACCGGGGGATTGATCGTTCAGCTTAGGAATAGTGTCGCTAGGTTTAGAAAGCCTAAATACTAGTTCTAAAGGTGAGGGATGATTATTTTTATATTTTATGGAAAGCAATTAAAATTCTCGGGTTTGAAGGATTTGGGCGGAATTAGTTGCTAATCAACTAACCCAATACTAAGATGCAATCAAAATAAAATACTAGAAATGAAAATAAACTAATTTAAACTAAGGTTGTGAGCAATAAATGGAGAAAATGTGTTTACTTAGATTTCACTACTCCCTAGACATCTTTTACACGTTAATTACTTGTTATAAATGCATGGATGACGGATCGTATTCCTTAATACCATTCATGGGGGGGGGGGCACACTTAACTCCCCAATTCTATGAGCTCTTATCTCCTCCTACACCATGCCCAGCACAACTATAGGGATTGTAAACAGTGGCTCATGCATTAAATACAACCAATAAAGACCTAGTGCGCGTCGGTTCATGTTTCTTAAGACGTTCAAGCATGTTACCAATTGGAGATCTGCCAGTTTTCTTAAGCCTAACATATAAATCATTCATCCAAGACAAGTATAAGCAAGTAATCAACACATAATTAACATCTAGGTTTCATTAGATCCAAGCAAACACAAGATAGATCTAGCCTAGCATGATGGAATTAAGATAAGAACAAGATATAGACAACCAACACATAGACATATTGATTGAATTGAAAGAACACTTATCTCAATTACACATGAAAGGTATCAAGGGCTTGGAACCCTTGAAAAACCTGTAAAATTCGCACCAAGTTCGTACTTAGGGTTTCTCCAAAACTTCTCTCTTTAAATGTGAAAAATTAGAAAACTATATATAGGAAAAAGGGTCTGACGGCGTCAAGACCAAGCTTGTGACGCCGTTACCTCGCCGCCAAAACTATTCCCGGACTGCCTTGATCTACATTTGACGCCGTCAAGACTTAATCATTTCCAGGCCGTCATGACTTTTACTCTTGACGCCCTACCTTCATGACACCGTCAAATCTCTTCTGGATCGTCATGGAATTTTGCTCTTGACGCTGTCAGGAAGTTACTCTTGACGCCGTCACCTACTGTTCCCAGCATGGAAAATTAAGACTTTGGCGTTTTCTTCACTTTTATGCTCCAAAAATGTCCGAATTGCTTCCTTTTCCAGATTTCACTCCCAAAGTACCTAAAATCACAAAAGGAACGATTTAGGACAATATTTGATCAAATAAATTCAAATTCGGGCTTAAATGACCCCCTAAAAACGGATCATTTTTCGCCTCATCATTGCCTCGATGACACGCCCATGGTACCTCCATGAGTAGTTGGAAAACTCGGGCATAAGAAGGGAATGAAGCATACATACATACATATATAGAATCAAAACATCATATCCGAATCATGTCATAGCATAATCATAATCAGAGGGGAGTCAATGAATGTGAATCGCATATCAAGGAGATCATGTCAAGCAATCATATCAAATGAATCATAAAGAACGAATCAAAACATAAGGGAACATAGTAATGGCATAGGGAATCTTATAACGAATCAAAGATCAAGATCAAGTCATAAGAGAGAAAGCACCCTTACTGAAAGGGAAGAATATCTGTACCGTAAACCGCCAACGAAACCATAACATAACCATAGGAATAGGAAGTCACTCCTTCTTCAGCGTCTACACGAATTAATGATCGGCTTATTATTAATAACTTATTTTAAATCAGATTACTCGTTTTAGGTTTCTTTCCATTTTTAGTAACTTGCCATATTTAGTAATTTCCCATATTTAGTAACCCTCCCGAATTAGTACTTTAATATTTTAAGGTTATTATTGACGATTAAATAATATTTAAGTTCTAAAATGACCAATATAATAAGTTAGGGTTAAGTATGACAATTTAGTAAAGTTTAGGGTCAAAATATAAATTATCAAAAATTAAATATTAAAATGTCAAATAAAATTATTCTAAGGTTTATTTAAATAAATTAATATTAAGATAATAATTTTGAACCCCGTCATTATAATTTTATATAATTTATTAACGTACCCACGATCTTAATATTTATGCCGCGACGACCCAAGATTTTTATAAAATCATGTAAGACTTGTTAATGACCCGACATCCGTTTATCTACTTGATCGTAATTTTTATACTTTTAAACCTTCATATATAGTAGCATGTTTTAAGATTCAGACAAAAAGGTTGTAATTAAGGACTTATAAAAAAATCAATATAGAAGCTACACCTTCTTCTTCATATACGTAATACATAGTTTTACCGAAAACAATTTCGAACTTTTCATTAGTTGTTTATGTTGACATGTGCAAATCTACTTTCATATAACTCTTCTTATTAGCAACGGAAACAAGCCCATGAGATCACATATATACGAGTTTTATTATTTCATGTAGTGATACTCTAACTGAACATGCATGCAATTTCCTTCACATAACAATAAATCTGATGAAATCTTTTAGATTATTTAACGTCTTTTCAAAAGTTTAAATTTGAGGGGTATTTTTGGTATTTAATATGTTCAAAATTTCTGGGTTTTACAAGTACTTTGAACATCAGTACTTTGAATGTGAGTACTTTGAATATTTTCAACTTGTTCTCCAGCTTCTTGCTCATCAACTTCTTCTTGAACAATATTCTCATCCCCATCAATCTTTTTCTCTGGCACAAAGTTCAAAAGTTTTTCTGGATAATGCCAAAGATGAGCATCTTCTGAATATTGAACTCCAGTATCATCTTCATTCAAATTATCATCTTGATTCCTCCCCAATTTGAAAGATGATGACTTCCTTTTACTCCTCTTAGACTTAGAGACCTTCTTGGCTGACTGAGACTTTTTCTTTTTGGATTGTTTCTTTTCTTTCACATAAAGTCTAAAGTTCTTCACAAGAGGCCACACAAACCTCTTTAACCTTTTGAACTTATTTCTCAATCTTTTAATCTCTGCAGCCTGATTATCCACTACTTTCTTCATTCTCCAGAACTCCCTATTCAAAGCATAATTATCCAAAGGACCCTGAACTCCTTCATCTCCTCCAGGTGTTTGAAACCCACCTGTGGAAGTATAATCATTAGGAGAAGGTACTGGAGTATCATGTTCTGAAGCAGTACCTTGCAGAGAAGTAACTTCAACAGAAAAAGTCTTTTCCCTAATAACAGATACTGAGGCAGTTCTTTCACTTGAATCAACAGGCTGTGGTGAAGCAAGAGGTGGTGTAGGAGTATGTACTGATTCAGAATGCTCAGAATGATCAGATTGATCAACATGTTGATGAGGCAAAAAATGAACCGTTTTTAGGGGGTCATTTAAGCCCGGAATTGAATTTATTTGATCATATATTGCCCTAAATCGTTCCTTTTGTGATTTTAGGTACTTTGGGAGTGAATTCTGGAAAAGGAAGCATTTTGGAAGTTTTTGGAGCATAAAAGTGAAGAAAACAACAAAGACTTAATTTTCCATGCTAAGAACAGTACCTGACGGCGTCAAGAGGGGAATTGTGACGGCGTTAGGAGTAAAATCCATGACGACCCAGAGAAAACCTGAAGGCGTCAAGAGAAGGGCTTCAAGAGTTAATTTGGTGACGGCCTGAAAATGGACTACACGTGACAGCGTCAAACCTAGATCTAGGCAGTCCGAAGAGTTTATTGGCGGCGAGATGACGACATCAGACATTTACTCTTGACGCAGTCACCTCACAAAATCTATATATACTTTTCGAACCTAACAAACCCTAGGTCATTTGTAACAGTATTTTCAAGGGCCCTTGAAACCTTTCATGTTCAATTAAGATAAGTCCTCTTTCAATTCATTCAATATGTCTATGTGTTGTTTGAATATATCTTATGGTTGTCTTGATTTTAAAATGCTAGGCTAGATCTTTCATGTGTTTGCTTAGAGTAATGAAACTTAGATGTTGATTATAGGTTGATTGCTTGTTTATAGTTGTAATGGATGAATGATTTCAATGTTAGGCTTAAGAAAACTGGCAGATCTCCATTGTGTAACTTGCTTGAACGTCTTAAGAAACATGAATTGATGTGTACTAGGTTTTAATGATTGTATTTAATGCATGAGCGAATTCTAGTGATCCCATGTTAGGAGCTTCTTAGCCGGATCGACATGGGAGTGAAGTAGGAGCTTATAGGATTGGGGAAGTAAGTACACCACCCCGTGAATGGTATTAAGGAATATAATCCGTCATCCATGCAATTGTAACAAGTAATTAACCTGTAAAAGATATCTAGGGAGTAGTGAAACCTAAGTAAACACAATTCTCCCATATATTGCTCACACCTCTATCTTAATTTAGTTTAATTTCATTTTTAGTATTTTATGTTGATTGCATCTTAGTTTTAGGGTTAGTTGACTAGCAACTAATTCCGCCCATCTTCCAAAAACCCGAGATTTTATTTGCTTTTCTAAAAATATAAAAATACAAAAAGAATCATCCCTCATCTCTAGACCTAGTCTTTAGGTTTTCTAATCCTAGCGACACTATTCCCAAGTTGAATGATCAATCCCCCGGTACTTGTCACTATACTATACTACAACGATCAGGTACACTGCCTGGTGGGGGTTGTAAGCTTCTCGAGATCCCTTGAGAGGTAAAGCCTGGTTCAATTCCCACGCATCAAGTTTATGGCGCCGTTGCCGGGGTATAGTTATTGTCTAGGTTATAATTTCTTTTTATTAGGTCTACTTGCTAGATTCCTTTCTAGTAAGATTTTATTTTTGTTTTTAGGATTTCTTTAGTCTATCTTATTTTTTCGTGTTTTTGTTTGTATTCTTTACCATCCGACATCATGGAAGGTGGTAACATCTTTGAACCCATCAACCCACCACAACAAGACCACCCACAAAACCTACCACTAGTTAACCAACCTCTTAGGCCCCGAACCCTAGGAGAGTATTCCCGACCTAGCCACCAAGGCTATCGAAACACCATTGAGCTCACCCAAGGAGCCAATGTGTCTCCCTTGCGATCCGACACCATCTGGTTGGTGCAAAGCGGATGTGCATTCCATGGACTTCGTTCCGAAGATCCAAATCAACATCTCAAGGACTTCCTTAAAATCGTAGATTCTATAGACCTTGATGCTACAAATAGCGAGTCAACCCGATTACGCCTATTCCAATTCTCTCTAGGTGATCAAGCTAGCCAATGGCTTGAACGTTTACCCGCGGGATCCATCACCTCATGGGATGATCTCACCACTCGTTTCCTTGCTCAATTTTTCCCACCGGGGAGAACTACCAAGCTTAGAAATGATATCTTGATGTTCCAACAACGTCAAGGTGAAACTCTATATAAACCATGGACTCGTTTCAAGGACTTACTCCAAAAAGTACCTCATCATGGCATAGATCTTTGGCTCCAAGTCCAAACCTTCTATGACCATATCGATCTCTCCACAAGGCGAACCATTGACCAATCGGCCGGTGGCAATGATGAGTGCTCAAACACTCATCATTTTTGGTCTAATCTAAACTGCAAAACATACAAAAACACTCAGAAATACATCAAAATACTAAAAATATTTCAAAATTGTGTTTTATATGTTTTAGATGCAAAATGAGCAAAAACAAATGAAAAAACGCACAAAGTTTGCAAAATTGGCAGTTTCAGTCCCTCAACTTTCATAAAAGTACAAAACTAGTCCCTGTATATTCAAAATATGGAAAATTATCACCAAAGGTCCTTTTACAATCATAAGTTGTCATATTTAGTCCTTTGGTGAAAAATTGGAAAAGTTTTGGAAATTTACAGTTTGGTCCCTAGAGTTTCAAATATTGGCAGAAAAGGTCCCTGGTGGGATAATTTTGAAAGAAAAAAAATCATTTTTGGTCCTTAAAAATCATAAATTATCAAAAATGATCCATGGGTGAAAGTTTTGGGGAAATTACATGTTTGGTCCCTGGACTTTTAAAAAATGACAATTTTGGTCCCCGGGTGTTTTATTTTGGAAAATATCAAATAGGTCCTTGTATTATTCCTATGTGACATAAAAAACCCTTTTTAATAACTTTGGAATAATTACAACTTTGGTCCTTTATTTTTCTGAAAATTACAAAATGGTCCTTGTGTTACATATTAATCAAACGGACCCTTTTAATTATTTAAACCCAACCAAAACCAAATCCACTTCCATATAACAGCCCACCCAAGCCCAATGTGCAAACCAGCCCACCACTACCCAAATTACACCCCGTTTTTTTATAAATATAACTCCCCCCGGTCAAACAGTTGACCACCTCCAATTCATCTCCCTCACTTGTTAGCAGCCTGCAACACCCAAACCCACACTCAACCTCCCCCCTCCTCTTCCCATGCCTTGTCTCCCCAACTTACACAAACCTCCAAACACAACCCAACAAAACCAATTAATACCTTTGATACCTAACAAACAATCCACAACCTGCCAAGGAACTTTTTCCCGCCAATAAAAGTTAAACGGCCAAGATGCATTTTCCTAATCCAATGGCCCTCAAGAGAAGTGGGAAAGTCAAGAATTAACCTAAGGACCTATATAACTCAAGAAAAAAGAAGCAAAGGGAGTTAGTTAATGTAGGAAGTAGCAGGGTAGTATTTAAAATTTGTAATTAGTGTAATTTGAATTTTAGTTGTAGTTTTCAGTTAAAATTAGTTGTGATCAACATTTTCAATGTAATGTTAACTCTTTTTCATTTCAATATCAAGTTTCATTAAGAAAATCAGATTTGGCATTAGTGAGCATATTTGACAAATTTGCTTTACTTCGTTAAATATTGTTAGAACCTGTTCTATTCAGTTCATGGAAGTTTACTTGTGAGTTTTTAAGAGTTTTTCAAAGCTTTGCAATCCGTTCTAGTTTAATACTCAACATTTTAAGAAAAATCACAATAAATATAATAAAACATAAAATTCAGTATGTATGAAGACTCGAGCAAGGAGCATGGTGGTTTTCTGATTTTCAGGGTATTAGTGACTCAAGGGAGTCCTTAGGATGCAAATCTGGTCTGTGGTTCATGTGACTAAGGCATTGGACTCTTGTAAGCTCATTTTGTCATTTTTTACTTTTTACTGTGTAATAGCTAGAAAAGTGCCTGTCTCTCTTACTTTGTGTTATTTGCTGTTTGTTAATCATATTATACCCTAATATATTGTGCTTGTTCAATTGGATTAATGATTGCTTAATTTTTCATTTTCACTATCACATATAACTTCATTTGGATTGTTGAGATTTTGTTGTTTAGATTGTTGAATCTGAGTTTCTTCTGTCTTAATATATCATAACAAACATTTACAATCAGTGGTATGGTTCAAATCTTTGATTTCCCTTGAAATCCCAAAAACAGTCAAAGTATAGGGGTGTTTGGATTGGTAGATTTATATGTATTGTTGTTGTTGTTGTTTTGTTGTTCTCTTGGTTTGTACATACCACATCAGGTTATATTAAGTCAAAACAAGTCCCTATTTCAAGTTAGAAGCACCAAAAGTCAAAATCCCACCCCATTGTTCATAACAGTCCACTGTTGGACTTGTGGGAGTCAAATTCCTCACCACAGCTTTGAATTTTGTTAAAGTAGCTTAATTTAGCTTCAAAATTGCATAATATATCAGATTAAGCCTATTAGAATCATCAAAAGTTGAAAAAAGTCAAAAATCTCAAGTTTTCTTCAAAAGTCAAAGTTTATGTTTTCAGTTTTTTTCCCAAACTTCAAGGATTTAATTTGATTTTTGTGATTACTTTTAGGGGGTGTGATTTGTTCCTAATTGTAGTCTACTAGCCCAACTTTGAAGTTCCATTGTTCAATCATTTTTGTGATTTTTCCCCTGAGCCCCACAAGGCCACAAACAGCACCCCAGAGGGGTCTGATATGCTGAAATTCAGCAGCAAAACACCCAAACTACCCACTTTGGTGGGTCCCACAGGTCACCATTTTGGGCCTCAGACCTCCCCCTTGGTTCTGTGAACTCACCACCTGGGTGCCTCTCCATTTCCAGCAAGTTTTTGACCCAAAACAGCCTGGGACCCACCTGAATCAGCTCTTGTTTTTTGTCCCATTTCCTAGTTTCTAAATGGGTCAAAAGTGTCCATTGTGACCCATTTGCCCAATCTGAGTTCCAAGCTTGGTGCTTTTAGTTCCATTTACTCATTCTAAGTATTTTTCATCAGTTTTCACCTCTGTGGGCCCCACAGAGGCTCTAAAGCACCAAAAAGTCAAGAAAAGTCAACATTTGAGCCTTTTAGTGGCCGTTTTGCTTATTTTTGAGTTATAAGAAAAGTGTTTTTACAAAAGTTTCATGTTTTTAGGTATAAAATGCTGTTCCAAAAGAAAATCCAATTTATTTTTTAAGTGATAGTTTCTATTTTATGTAAATTAAATTTTATTTTTCATTTTTAGATTTTAATTACGTACTTGTCATTTTTATATTTTTATTAATTACCTCTTATATTAAAGTATTTTTAATAAATTTTTCAGATTTTTATTTTACCATTTGGTATTTATTAGAATTAATTTTAGTTTTATTAATTATTAATTAATATTAAGTTTAAAATAGCATAATTAGTTTTTATTAAGCAAAACCTAGTTTTTATATTTTTTATAGATTTTATATGTTATAAAATAATTTTAGAAATTTTATTAGAATTTTTACTGTTCATTTGCTATTTTTCTTAATTTAAAATAGTTTAGTTTAATTAGGTAATTAATAATTAATTAGTATTTAATTAATAGAAAAATCACAAAAAGGCAAAAATACTTATTTTTATTTTTAAAACTTATTTTTAGTCATTTTATAATTTTAGAAATTTTATTTTCACCTTTTTAGTATTTAAATAATATTATATTGTATTTTAGTTATTTATGTATTAATAATAAGTATTAAATAGTTTTTAATTAATATTAAATAATTAATTAGTGTAAAATTTTATTTTCTTTTTCTAAAAATTTTCTTTTATCTTTTAGTTTGTAAAAAAGTCATTTTCACCCCCTGGGTGTTTTCAGATTTCCGTTATCACTTTTTATTTCGTACGCTTAAGTTTTATTTAAACGTGAACGTACGCGTTTTAAGTTTTAAACGTTTATGGTTTTTCTGACTTTCCAGTATTGTTAATATAGTGTATTTAAGCTATTATCTTTCATATTTCAGTAGTGTAATCATCACAACTCACTTATATCCATTTCCATCCAAATTCACCCGATCACAAACCCGTTTTAGTACCATCCACACCTCGTCGGGACATAACGACCCGGGGAAACCCTATACTTCCACGGAGATTGATTCTAAGCTGTTTGACTTTTACGGTTGACCATTCACAAGTGGTTGACTAATAAAAGTTGACGGTTTAGCACCAATCAAATTTTGGCGCCGCTGCCGGGGAGGTTGTGTGCGTATCTAAACGGTTTTTCTGATTAGTGTCTTTGGAATTCGTTCCATTGTACATTTATCCATCATTTGTTCATATTTTCTATTTATCAAAACAAAACCGTTCCCGAAAACATTTTAAACTCAGTTTTCAACGAACACAAAAAACACAAACACATTTTTCTTTATCATTTGTACAAAATGATTTTCAAAAACACCAAAAATATCCTTCTTCACCCTCCTACCCTTTTGATTCTCATTTCCTCACCCTCTATACACATTTGATTCTTTCTATGTCTCATCCACACTTTCTGGCTTGCCATTGGTGTGGTAATCCTTATAATGGTGCCAATTGCCCCAGTTGTGGCATGGTAGAGTCAGGAAACGAGTCTGTCTATAACCAAGATCCTTACTCCTACCATGACATGACTAATTCATTCCATCAGTTACCACACCATCAGTCTCAGCAGTTTTACTGTTGTGAGTACTGTGGTGGTTCACACTTCAATTCTGATTGTCAATCGGGAAACACGCTTGTCTATGAGCAGTTTCCTGATTACAATTATGATTTAAGCACATACGACTCACAGCCACATCAGTTTTACTGTTGTGAGTATTGTGGAGGTCCACACACTAGCTCTGATTGTCAAACAGGGAATCCATTTCCTTGTAACAATTACGACTATTCGTTCTCAGACCCACCTCCACAGTACCAAATAACCCAAGCAACTCCTCTTGTTACTGAGCAAGACATTTTAATTGAGACTCTTGAGATATTGAAAGAGCTTAAGGAGGAGTTGGCTACTTCATCGTTTCAAAGCTCTCGTGAGAAATCCATGGCAGAATTACTTGCTGAAGAATGAGATGCTAGAAACGAATTGAGCAAGGAAGAATTACTTGTCTTAGAACAAGCAGCTAAAACACGTGCCATATTTCGCAATGCTGCTCTTCTCGACGATGATGATGATGTTACCCTTGATATTTCTCAATTTTGTGAGGGTTCATCAAGTTCATCTGTTGTGATTCCTTCCTCGGAAAATCAGGGAGAAAAGACTATGATAGAATTACTAGCAGAAGAACAAATGAAATTTATAAATTCCATGAATGCTAGCTACTCTCATCTCCCTCAGTCTGTTATCACACCCGAAGTTCACACTCACTCTCTGAACATGGGGGATGAGCATCTTAGCACTGTTCCTAATAAGGAATCGGACGAATTAATAAAGTCTGGTGTTGAGATCCTTGTCCCAATCCCGAGAGAGTCACAGGGAACTTTGGATCATGTATGTGATATTCCTTCACCCATTGAGTGTCCTAAAGATCAATTTGAGACTTTCTCAGATTTTAGCGATGATTGTATATCTTATGGAGACATCGAGTATGTTGAGGCATCAGTTCCACAAAATGATGCTGATCATCTTCTTGAGGAGTTCGCTGATGAACTTGCTCACATCAATCCACTTTCATTGGAAAGTGATAATGGTCTCCTCGATTTCCAAGCCGATCTGGGAGAAATTGAAAGTCTCCTATATCATGATCCGTCACTCACTTCTTATCCCGACAATCCAATAGAGAATGTTAATCACTTTGTTCCCGAAACATTCAATACCACTCTCACCAATCCTCTATTTGAATTCAACTCTGAATTCACTTTGATTTCTGATAATCCACTCTTTGATATTCAGAACGAGGATTGTGATGAGTTTATATCGGAACATGAGTTCACAAATTCACATCTTGTGAATAATTCTCTTCATGAGGAGTTCTCCGGTGAACTCACTCATCATGTCATGACTCCTCCAGAGTTTGATAGCCCGGGGGGAGATGCTCTCAATTATGAGAATTTGCAGATTCCCACCCACCCTCTCGGGTTGTTTACGAGCTTAACCTTTGAAATCCAAACTCAGGCTATTGAGCCTCCTCTCGAGGAAGAAGATCAAATCATGCTTTTTATCATGATTTTCTTCCTTTTCTTCACCTACAGGGTGACTTCTTCCCTTCTTCACTCCTTCGGGAGTGAGGACACTATATTTGATCCCGGCATTTTCATGTATCATTATCTTGAGCCGGATACTTATCTCATCGGTGTGGAACTTTCACGTGCTTCAAATGTTTGTCCAAACATCTTGAATGAAAGTCCGAGTGAGATTGTTTCTTCCACATCATGCTACCCCAAGGACAAATGAATTCGGGGTCGAGTCAAGCTAGCGACTCGGTAAACAAAAACAGAGCATGCTTATAGGGTTTTCACCCTAAGTGTGGGGGAGTCCCCCATGCTATGGTTACAAATGAAGTGAAAAACAAAATGGTGTTTTCCACGCTTAGCTTGTAATGTTGCCCTTTTACGTTCAAAGAGTCGGCATAATATCCGGGCCTTTGAATATTGAGGACAATATTCATGATAAGTGTGGGGGGGTATTCGCTATTCTAGCGAATTTTATCACATTTTACTATCTAATACCCCCGTTTTTGCCAAAATTTCAAAAATTAAATTTTTTTTTTTCACTGGAGCTCAAAATTTTTTGTGGTAATCAGTCTGCCTTGTCTAACCGACAAAAGGGATTGGCTAGTCCAGGAGCAAACGGCTCTTGGTAAAGACATCTCAAATCCGTTTATGGCTTGCAATTTGCCCAAAATTGTATGGTTCCTCAACTCTCCGAAAACAAATGAGTTGGCTAGCCCACAAGATTATGGCTTGTGGTAAAGGCCGTGGAAAATCCATAATTGGTAATCAGCTCACCAAGATGTTGACTATTCCATCAAGAGCTGGCTAGTCCAGAAGCAAACGGCTTCTGGTAAAGACTACTCAAATCCGTTGACAGCTGGTGGTTTGCTCAAAATCACACGGTTATCAGGTGTGCCACAGTTCTTACACCTGGCTACTCCAGAAGTGATGGCTTTTGGTAAAGAGTTTTTCAAATCCATCAAGTTTTCAAAACAGTATTGCTAGGGACTAGCAATAGTTTAGTGTGGGGGATTGATGAGTGCTCAAACACTCATCATTTTTGGTCTAATCTAAACTGCAAAACATACAAAAATACTCAGAAATGCATCAAAATACTAAAAATATTTCAAAATTGTGTTTTATATGTTTTAGATGCAAAATGAGCAAAAACAAATGAAAAAACGCACAAAGTTTGCAAAATTGGCAGTTTCAGTCCCTCAACTTTCATAAAAGTACAAAACTAGTCCCTAGATATTCAAAATATGGAAAATTATCACCAAAGGTCCTTTTACAATCAATAGTTGTCATATTTAGTCCTTTGGTGAAAAATTGGAAAAGTTTTGGAAATTTACAGTTTGGTCCCTAGAGTTTCAAATATTGGCAGAAAAGGTCCCTGGTGGGATAATTTTGAAAGAAAAAAATCATTTTTGGTCCTTAAAAATCATAAATTATCAAAAATGATCCCTGGGTGAAAGTTTTGTGGAAATTACATGTTTGGTCCCTAGACTTTTAAAAAATGACAATTTTGGTCCCCGGGTGTTTTATTTTGGAAAATATCAAATAGGTCCTTGTATTATTCCTATGTGACATAAAAAACCCTTTTTAATAACTTTGGAATAATTACAACTTTGGTCCTTTATTTTTCTAAAAATTACAAAATGGTCCTTGTGTTACATATTAATCAAACGGACCCTTTTAATTATTTAAACCCAACCAAAACCAAATCCACTTCCATATAACAGCCCACCCAAGCCCAATGTGCAAACCAGCCCACCACTACCCAAATTACACCCCGTTTTTTTATAAATATAACTCCCCCCGGTCAAACAGTTGACCACCTCCAATTCATCTCCCCCACTTGTTAGCAGCCTGCAACACCCAAACCCACACTCAACCTCCCCCCCCCCCCCCCTCTTCCCATGCCTTGTCTCCCCAACTTACACAAACCTCCAAACACAACCCAACAAAACCAATTAATACCTTGATACCTAACAAGCAATCCACAACCTGCCAAGGAACTTTTTCCCGCCAATAAAAGTTAAACGGCCAAGATGCATTTTCCTAATCCAATGGCCCTCAAGAGAAGTGGGAAAGTCAAGAATTAACCCAAGGACCTATATAACTCAAGAAAAAAGAAGCAAAGGGAGTTAGTTAATGTAGGAAGTAGCAGGGTAGTATTTAAAATTTGTAATTAGTGTAATTTGAATTTTAGTTGTAGTTTTCAGTTAAAATTAGTTGTGATCAACATTTTCAATGTAATGTTAACTCTTTTTCATTTCAATATCAAGTTTCATTAAGAAAATCAGATTTGGCATTAGTGAGCATATTTGACAAATTTGCTTTACTTCGTTAAATATTGTTAGAACCTGTTCTATTCAGTTCATGGAAGTTTACTTGTGAGTTTTTAAGAGTTTTTCAAAGCTTTGCAATCCGTTCTAGTTTAATACTCAACATTTTAAGAAAAATCACAATAAATATAATAAAACATAAAATTCAGTATGTATGAAGACTCAAGCAAGGAGCATGGTGGTTTTCTGATTTTCAGGGTATTAGTGACTCAAGGGAGTCTTTAGGATGCAAATCTGGTCTGTGGTTCATGTGACTAAGGCATTGGACTCTTGTAAGCTCATTTTGTCATTTTTTACTTTTTACTGTGTAATAGCTAGAAAAGTGCCTGTCTCTTTTACTTTGTGTTATTTGCTGTTTGTTAATCATATTATACCCTAATATATTGTGCTTGTTCAATTGGATTAATGATTGCTTAATTTTTCATTTTCACTATCACATATAACTTCATTTGGATTGTTGAGATTTTGTTGTTTAGATTGTTGAATCTGAGTTTCTTCTGTCTTAATATATCATAACAAACATTTACAATCAGTGGTATGGTTCAAATCTTTGATTTCCCTTGAAATCCCAAAAACAGTCAAAGTATAGGGGTGTTTGGATTGGTAGATTTCTATGTATTGTTGTTGTTGTTTTTGTTGTTCTCTTGGTTTGTACATACCACATCAGGTTATATTAAGTCAAAACAAGTCCCTATTTCAAGTTAGAAGCACCAAAAGTCAAAATCCCACCCCATTGTTCATAACAGTCCACTGTTGGACTTGTGGGAGTCAAATTCCTCACCACAGCTTTGAATTTTGTTAAAGTAGCTTAATTTAGCTTCAAAATTGCATAATATATCAGATTAAGCCTATTAGAATCATCAAAAGTTGAAAAAAGTCAAAAATCTCAAGTTTTCTTCAAAAGTCAAAGTTTATGTTTTCAGTTTTTTTCCCAAACTTCAAGGATTTAATTTGATTTTTGTGATTACTTTTAGGGGGTGTGATTTGTTCCTAATTGTAGTATACTAGCCCAACTTTGAAGTTCCATTGTTCAATCATTTTTATGATTTTTCCCCTAAGCCCCATAAGGCCACAAACAGCACCCCAGAGGGGTCTGATATGCTGAAATTCAGCAGCAAAACACCCAAACTACCCACTTTGGTGGGTCCCACAGGTCACCATTGTGGGCCTCAGACCTCCCCCTTGGTTCTGTGAACTCACCACCTGGGTGCCTCTCCATTTCCAGCAAGTTTTTGACCCAAAACAGCCTGGGACCCACCTGAATCAGCTCTTGTTTTTTGTCCCATTTCCTAGTTTCTAAATGGGTCAAAAGTGTCCATTGTGACCCATTTGCCCAATTTGAGTTCCAAGCTTGGTGCTTTTAGTTCCATTTACTCATTCTAAGTATTTTTCATCAGTTTTCACCTCTGTGGGCCCCACAGAGGCTCTAAAGCACCAAAAAGTCAAGAAAAGTCAACATTTGAGCCTTTTAGTGGCCGTTTTGCTTATTTTTGAGTTATAAGAAAAGTGTTTTTACAAAAGTTTCATGTTTTTAGGTATAAAATGCTGTTCCAAAAGAAAATCCAAGAAAATCCAATTTATTTTTTAAGTGATAGTTTCTATTTAATGTAAATTAAATTTTATTTTTCATTTTTAGATTTTAATTAAGTACTTGTCATTTTTATATTTTTATTAATTACCTCTTTTATTAAAGTATTTTTAGTAAATTTTTCAGATTTTTATTTTACCATTTGGTATTTATTAGAATTAATTTTAGTTTTATTAATTATTAATTAATATTCAGTTTAAAATAGCATAATTAGTTTTTATTAAGCAAAACCTAGTTTTTATATTTTTTATAGATTTTATATGTTATAAAATAATTTTAGAAATTTTATTAGAATTTTTACTGTTCATTTGCTATTTTTCTTAATTTAAAATAGTTTAATTAGGTAATTAATAATTAATTAGTATTTAATTAATAGAAAAATCACAAAAAGACAAAAATACTTATTTTTATTTTTAAAACTTATTTTTAGTCATTTTATAATTTTAGAAATTTTATTTTTACCTTTTTAGTATTTAAATAATATTATATTTTATTTTAGTTATTTAAGTATTAATAATAAGTATTAAATAGTTTTTAATTAATATTAAATAATTAATTAGTGTAAAAATTTATTTTCTTTTTCTAAAAATTTTCTTTTATCTTTTAGTTTGTAAAAAAGTCATTTTCACCCCCTGGGTGTTTTCAGATTTCCGTTTTCACTTTTTATTTCGTACGCTTACGTTTTATTTAAACGTGAACGTACGCGTTTTAAGTTTTAAACGTTTCTGGTTTTTCTGACTTTCCAGTATTGTTAATATAGTGTATTTAAGCTATTATCTTTCATATTCCAGTAGTGTAATCATCACAACTCACTTATATCCATTTCCATCCAAATTCACCCAATCACAAACCCGTTTTAGTACCATCCACACCTCGTCGGGACATAACGACCCGGGGAAACCCTATACTTCCACGGAGATTGATTCTAAGCTGTTTGACTTTTACGGTTGACCATTCACAAGTGGTTGACTAATAAAAGTTGACGGTTTAGCACCAATCAGGCAAGCTACGTGATCTAAGTGCGGAAGAATCATGAGAACTCATAGAAGATCTTGCTCTCTATGACAATGAAAGTTGGAATGATCCCCGTGATTTGAACAAAACGGTCAAGACAATATCTTTGCCTTCGAACAATTCTAGCACCACCGACCGTAGGATCATGGAACTTGAGGACCAACTCAAGTTTCTCATGAAATCTTACGAAGCTCCTAAGCCTACAAGCCAAGTTAACAAAATCACTTCTTCATGCGAATTATGTAGTGGTCCCCATGACACTCGTGATTGTGTGGAACTCCCCGGAACAGCTTTTGCGGACTACGCATCCTCGCGTACCGACGAAGCGGGAGATAAGTGGTATACTTTCAAACCCGATCCAAACCCTTATGGTGATTCCTACAACCCTTCTTGGAAAAATCACCCCAACCTTAGGTGGAAACAAAACCAAACCAATTCTTCCAATCCACCTAATCGTTACCAACCAAACGGACCACCCTCCAACCATACTTTCAACAACAATCCTTCTAACAACTATGGTAGTACCAATAATCTTGAAGGATTGATGTCCAAATTTATGGCATCTCAAGAAGCTCGCATATCTAAGTTTGAAGCCGATTTCAAACAAAAGCAAAGCGAGATGACCACAAAAATTTACACATTGTTGAAAGTTCTCAATGACCGAGAAATGGGAGCACTCCCAAGCGACACAGTCAAAAACCCGAAACTAAACGTTAATTCCGTATCATCAGTTTCGTCACCCACTTCTTGTCCGTAATACTACTCGGTTAAATCAACGAGCACGTGTTTCAAACAAAACCAAATTCTTCAAAAGGACCAATCAAATAAAACACCCGATATAAAACCGGTCAAAAGCATAGTTGAAACACCTCCTACGCAAGACCTTGTCGACGAATTCAAGGAGCTTCACCTTGAACGCCCCGTCATTGATGTCTTAGCCTGTGCTCCCTACTATAGTGCCCTCCTAGAAAAGTATGAGAAGTTTAAACTAGGTAAAAATGGGACCGCCTTCATTCAAAACAAGTTGCCTAAAAAGCTTGATGATCTGGGTATATTTGTTTTGCCTTGTAAGATAGGAAGATCCAAAGCTTTCGACACACTAGCCGATTTAGGGTCAAGACTCAACTTGATTCCCTTATCCCTTTTCACCACTCTCAAGCTAGGAAAGTTAGAGGAGACGGAGGTATTAATTGGTTTAGCGGATGGGAGTATTGCCCACCCGGTCGGGATGATTAAGGATGTAGTTGTTCACGTAGGGAAGTTAACTATCTTAGCGGATTTTCACGTCCTAGACATGGTTAGTGACACTACATGCCCATTGTTAGTAGGAAGAGGATTTTTAGCTACCGCTAGTGCCATGATAGATTGTAAGGAGTCTAAGATAGCGGTAGGTGAGGGCGATACTTGGTCGGTGTATGATGTCAAGAAACATAGCTATGATTGTGAGGATGAACCGATACCACATTGGGTAGAGATGAATCGGAGACCATCTAGATATGGACCTTGGATAGAAAGAAACTTTATAGGACCTCAACGCCCATTCTATCTAGAGAAAGATTTCATCGATAAGACACATTCGGTGGAACAACTCATAGCTAGAGATGAAGAGCTAGACCCTTTTGAGGAACCCCTAGTCTTTAGAAAAATGATTGAGTTCTTAAGCGTAATGCCTATTAATATAGAGATGAACAAGTAGAAAAGAGAGGGGGATAATTGTAAATGGAGGTGGGACAAGCCACCTAAGGAAGGTGACGGATCATGGCATATGAAGATGATTTTGTATGATCCGGATGGAGAAAAGTTTGAAAGGTCATACCGTACTAAGAAAACCGATAGGAAGTTAAAACCTAAGTTTGATCCCAAAGATGTCCTCAACGAGGAACTCACCCATGTCACGTAGTAACCCATGACCTTGAGTCTAGCTACAAGACTCGTAAATAAAGAAAAGCGCTTCTTGGGAGGCAACCCATGTTTTGTGTGATTTTTATTTTTATTGATTGTTATTTGCTTCCGTATGCATGCTTTATTTTTGTTGTTGGTAGATCATGTTTCAAACTAAAATGGTGAAAATACTTTATTTTGTTGTTTGGCTTAGTCTTAACATCATCCAAGGGTATTTCGCAAAAGATAAGTGTAAGGGGAAACCCCAAATATATTTTTACGAAACAAACTCAATCATGAATCTTTACAATATTAAGTGAATATGTATATTCGTATTTGTTAGAGTCAAATGCTTGTATCGAGTCATAATGATGTTTTGCAGGATTTTCTAGGAAGAAGGACAAAGTTTTTTCAGAAATGTTCTGGAAACTTAACATAAGAATTTCTGCAGGTCACTTCTGACGACGTCAGGAAGAAACCCCTGACGGCGTCACGTGTATAATTCTGGAAATTTTACCAGTTTTGTTTTTCTAACGGAGGCTTAAAGTTTTTGTTGAATCTTTAGTTTTATAATCTCCAGGAAATCTGCAAACATCATTCCACAAGCATTATATCTTATTTTGTTTTCTAGGATTTGTTAGCATATATAGCTTGCCGCCGATTTTACGCGAGGTTGCCTTATCTGTTTTCTCAGGTTTAATAGGTTATGTTTGACAAGAAGATGATTTATATTCTGGAAGGGAAGCTTTAATTGTTCATTTTCTTGGAGGAAGATCTAACCTGGCTACCCTATTATCCATACCGAGTGAATCAGGGGAGTATTTGACTTCATTCTTTTTACTTATTTCACTTTTACATTCTTTACTTGAACATTGGGGACAATGTTCATCCTAAGTGTAAAGGGAGGGTAAAATGATGATACCTTACAGATACACTTTCGCTTGAGTTTGTTTGTTTAATAGTAGATGTGTAATAAAACTATGAGAAATACTTGTTAGTGTAATTTTAGCGCCAATTTTAAATTTTTTTACAACATTTAGGAGTGAAACTTTAGCTATAGCAAGCGTCTCATGGATAGGAGTTGTATGACTAGCACAAAACTGTACTATTTAGAAAAATTTTGCACCCAAATATGTGAGGTTCGCCTTTAGATTTGATAGGAAAAGCATTTATTATTAGTGCTTATGAGTGTACTGGTAGCATTTATATTCTAGAACTTGCGTTAGTGATGCATCCCGAGACCACTAGTGAGACTACATTCGTGTAGTAGGATTTACTACATGATAAAAGGCATTAGGATCACCCTTGTGTTAAACCCGTATCATTATTACTTGACCATTTAAGTCATATTACTTGGCTAGTTAAGTCAATTAATCTTTCCCACACCTTAGCGTTGTACTCATTTTTAGTACACGAAACCCCTAGTACACCCCTCCGAGCCTATATTTTCGTTTCTAACTTTAAGCATCCTACTTAAAGGAAGAATTTGTTACACCCCACTTAAATGTACACCCAAATCGCCTTAGCCTTCCGTGTATGCACTCATCTTTAGTGCATTATTGTTACATGTTTAAACCCTTAGTTAATTATCTAATTGATTACATGGTTGCTAAGTCGAGTCATATCCTTGTACATATTGTTTTGGGACGATTGGGACTCGTGGGTAAAGTACTTATGTTATGGAGTAATGGGGAAGAACATCATTTATTACCCCCATATGTGCATTAATCTTAAAAGTACTCCAAGTGTTTTGATTATCTTAATTCGAGTTATTAGATTAGTTTATTGTAAAGTATGTAAAAAATTTAAGTGTAAGGGGAATGTTCATTCCCTATGATGTATTATTTTGGATGGTAGGGTAAGAGTGTATGCAAAAAAAAAAAAAAAAAAAAAAAAAAAATCGAAAAAATCTAGAAAAAAAAATAGAAAAAGAAAATAGAAAAAACATACGGACTACCATCCCATTTCATTCTATGTTTGTTTTATGTTTTTGTAATTTTTCGTTTATTAGCTTAATTCGAGTCGAGTCTTGGCTTAGCAACGCCACATTGTACATGTAATTAACCTAGATGATTAACTCGCCACCAGTAAAGACTGCCTAAATCCAACAAAACCGTGTATTCCATATCCCTACACCTAACGTTACAACCCTTTAAAAGACCTCTTTGATAGTTTATCCTAGGTCCTTACGCCATGTGGTGGAGGTTTGATCCTTTCCCAAGCCTATGGTAATCTATTTTGCTATGACAGGTAGTGAGAGATGTTTTCCATTTCCATATTGTGATATTACTTTATTACACCCGAGAGATGTGAGTATCTAAACACTATTTGTGAGGTGCTAGTGTATGACCTCCGTGCTTGTCTTTGGTCTTTAGTGGAACGATTATTTGTTGTAATTAATTTTATATTAGTGTTAAATGACCTCTAACTTGTATTTTGATTAGAATAAAAGCGCATTTGCTTGAGGACAAGCAAATCTCAAGTGTAAGGGTATATGATGAGGCGAAAAATGAACCATTTTTAAGGGGTCATTTAAGCCCGGAATTGAATTTATTTGATCAAATATTGCCCTAAATCGTTCCTTTTGTGATTTTAGGTACTTTGGGAGTGAATTCTGGAAAGGAAGGATTTTGGATGTTTTTGGAGCATAAAAGTGAAGAAAACGGCAAAGACTTAATTTTCCATGCAGAGAACAGTACCTGACGGCGTCAAGAAGGGAATTGTGACGGCGTCAGGAGTAAAATCGATGACGACCCAGAGAAAACCTGAAGGCGTCAAGAGAAGGGCGTCAAGAGTTAATTTGGTGACGGCCTGAAAATGGAATATACGTGACGGCGTCAAACCTAGATCTAGGCAGTCCGAGGAGTTTGTTGGCGGTGAGATGACGGCGTCAGACATTTACTCTTGACACCGTCACCTCACAAAATCTATATATACTTTTCTATTTTTCATTCATTAAAAGAGGAACTTGTGTGGAGAATACTAGGGTCGAACCTAACAAACCCTAGGTCGTTTGTAACAGTATTTTCAAGGGTTTTCACCCCTTGAAACCTTTCATGTTCAATTAAGATAAGTCCTCTTTTAATTCATTTAATATGTCTATGTGTTGTTTGAATATATCTTATGCTTGTCTTTATTTTAACATGCTAGGCTAGATCTTTCATGTGTTTGCTTAGATGTAATGAAACCTAAATGTTGATTATAGGTTGATTGCTTGTTTATAGTTGTAATGGATGAATGATTTCAATGTTAGGATTAAGAAAACTGGCAGATCTCCATTGTGTAACTTGCTTGAACGTCTTAAGAAACATGAACCGATGTGTACTAGGTTTTAATGATTGTATTTAATGCATGAGCGAATTCTAGTGATCCCATGTTAGGAGCTTCTTAGCCGGCTCGACATAGGAGTGAAGTAGGAGCTTATAGGATTGGGGAAGTAAGTACGCCACCCCATGAATGGTATTAAGGAATACAATCCGTCATCCACGCAATTGTAACAAGTAATTAACCTGTAAAAGATATCTAGGGAGTAGTGAAACCTAAGTAAACACAATTCTCCCATATATTGCTCACACCTCTATCTTAATTTAGTTTAATTTCATTTTTAGTTTTTTATGTTGATTGCATCTTAGTTTTTGGGTTAGTTGACTAGCAACTAATTCCACCCATCTTCTAAAAACCCGAGATTTTATTTGCTTTTCTAAAAATATAAAAATACAAAAAGAATCATCCCTCATCTCTAGACCTAGTCTTTAGGTTTTCTAATCCTAGCGACACTATTCCCAAGTTGAACGATCAATCCCCCGGTACTTGTCACTATACTATACTACAACGATCAGGTACACTGCCTGGTGGGGGTTGTAAGCTTCTCGAGATCCCTCGAGAGGTAAAGCCTGGTGCAATTCCCACGCATCACATGTTCAGAATTAGCAGAACCACTAGCTTCAACAACCTCATCCCTAACAGCTTGTGCTACCTCTAACACATAAGCATTAAGAGGTGTATTGTTACCCGAAAACTTAATTCCCTTGTTAAACATAAAGGTAAACACCTTAGGTTGAAGCCTAATAGTAGGTATATAATCCTGAGGTTTTGGCATCCCTTCAAGTGGTTTCTCTAAGAAAAGCTGAACAAATCTAGGGTACATCAAGAAAGGTGATCCAGCCTTAATGTGTGCAATCATACCATCAAGGATCATGTAAGAAAAATTGAATGGTTGATTGGTAACAAGGCCAACTAAGGCAGAAGCTATGGCATGTCCAAATTGATCCCAAGCAGTACTTTTGGGACTTAAGCAATGAAGCAAAACATGAATAAGATATTTCCAATGAGGACTTACCAATGCTTTCTAAAAAGTAATCTTGTTCAAAGGTCCTTCATACCCAATATCTCTCAGTGCATCCCAAACCACTTGCTTAGCAAACAAAACAGTGCCTCCCTGATCATCAAACAGCAAGTTCTCCCTTATGGTTGTCTTAGTAATATGAATTGCTCTTCCTACAACCGTAGCATGAATAACATCCTTTCCATCTTCTAACTCAGCCCTAGCCGTAGCCCAAAACTCTTGTATCCAAGGACCAATAATATCTGGGTTTACTAAAAGCGAGTAATTGATGGTGGATTCGATGAGAAAATCAATTATTCCATGAAAGTCAATGTTCTTTTGTGATTTCTCAAGGTTTGCAATCATATTATGTTTGGTGATGGTGGGACGGTTTGCCATTGTGAGTATGATGGAAAGAAGAATGATGATCGTAGATGAACGTGGTGGAATTGATGAATGAATACAAGTATGTAAAGATGAAAAAGATATGTGTAAAGAGAGATAATATACAAAGAATCACGGTGAATTAATTACTTTACCGTTATTTTTGGAAGTTATCTTCCCCATATCTTTCGAAAGTTTGTTACCCATATTTTTGACCGTTGGAACAGTATTCTGACACGTCAGCATACCCTTCAAAATACCAAGCAGTACGTTCCATATAACATGGAGCAGTATTTTCATCCAATGAACAAAGCAGTACGTTGACAAAGTACTTTCCCATCAAAATATCTATAACGTTGACTATTTGACCAAAATATCTGTTGAAAGTCAACCCGAGATAATTATTACGTTCCAAATTAATTCCGCAAAGCTACCAAGGTAAGTAGAATTGAATGAGCATCATTAATATCCTTTATAACTTTCTTGCCTATAAAAGAAACTTTCCACCAATACATCTCTTCATCAACACTTGTAATATACATCACAAAAACCCTAATCAACAACATGAGCCACTTCCCTTTGGTTTACATCTTATCTAATTCTGATGGCTCCACTGATTCAGAAATCAATTATTACTCTGATTCTGACTTTGACACAGATGCAAGATGGAGTGGCTACTTTCCTCTGGATGTATCAAGTTCTACCACCACTGATGCAGCAAGCTCTACCAACCCAAAATCTAAGAAAAAGGTGTCTGTCCCTGCTCCAGGTTCTTCTTTAGCAAATGAACTCCCACAGGCCTTAACACAAGCTCTTGAATCAGCCATAAAGAACATGAAGTGGCCTGCTCCAAGACCAGAGAGACCTCCCAAGCAAATACTTAGCCTGGCTTACCCAAGGAAGCAAGCTTCTTTTGATGATAAAAGAAAGACTGCTCAAAAGGAAAAGCAAGGCTATCAGGGAAAAGGAAAAAGGCCAATGGAGTAGGGTGTGTTGGGTAGGTTAGGTAGGTTTGGTGTAGGGTGTTTGGAGTAGTACTCTCTTTGTCTTGGTTGGGATCTGTGTCATGTTAGTGTCTGTATCTCTTGGACTGATGAATGTAACCTCTTGATAATAATGAATAAAAGATCTTTTCTTTGGAATGATACATGTAGCCTCCCCTCAAATAATGACTAACTACTAATGCCTCCCCTCAAAAATAGCTTAATTATTAATCATACCAATGCTCACTACTAATAACGTAAATCTTGAAACATAAAAGCCCTTTGTGAGTAAATCTACTACATTATCATCTGTATGGACTTTAACCACATTAATGAGCCTATGCTCATAGCAATCTCTGATAAAATGATGCCGAATCTGAATGTGCTTTGTTTTGGAGTGATAAACTGGATTCTTCACAATACAAATGGTACTCTCGTTATCAATATTGATAGGAGTGTTCTTGAATTTGAATCCATAATCCAAAAGCTGATTTTGTAGCCAAAGTACTTGGGCACAACAACTTGCAGCAGCTACATATTCTGCTTCTGTGGAAGATGTTGCTGCAATTGTTTGCTTTTTGCGTTGCCATGAGACTAATCTATTTCCAAGATACTGACACCCTCCAGTTGTTGATCTTCTGTCATAGTTATCACCAGCATAATCACTATCTGAAAAAGCTTGTAGATGTAAAGGTGACTCCCTAGGATACCATAATCCTAGCTTAGGTTGTTGCCTAAGGTACCTAAAGATTCTCTTGACAACATTCAAATGTGATACCTTGGGTTGAACTTGATGTCTTGCACATAAACAAACAGCAAAAGTAATGTCAGGCCTAGATGCAGTTAAGTACATTAGACATCCAATCATAGACCTGTATAGTGTGACATCAACATCTTGTCCATCTTCATCTTTTCACAAAGGTTTGTTAGCATCAACAGGTGTGGATGCTGGCTTGACAGTTGTGAAGTTGAATCTCTTAAGAATGTATGCAACATACTTATCTTGACTTATAAAGATTCCACTGCTTGATTGTTGCACTTGGAGTCCCAAGAAGAATGTTAATTCTCCCATTGAACTCATCTGAAATTCTTTTTGCATAAGATCTTCAAATTCCTTTACCATAGATTGCTTAGTAGCACAAAAAATAATATCGTCTACATAAACTTGGACAAGCATGATATCCTTTTTGTCTCTTTTGATAAATAAAGTCTTGTCAATAGCACCTCTCCTGTAACCATGTTGCAATAGAAAAGTGGAGAGTCTTTCATACCATGCTCTAAGAGCTTGATGAAGGCCATACAGAGCCTTAATAACCTTGTAGACTTTGTTTGGATGTGCAGGATCTTCAAAACCAGAAGGTTGTTTAACATAAACTTCCTCTGCGATGGTGCCATATAGAAAAGCACTTTTAACATCCATCTGATATACAGGAAATCCCATATAAGATGCAAAATCCAAAAGTAGCCTTATGGCTTCAATCCTTGCCACAGGAGCAAATACTTCATCATAGTCTACTCCTTCTTCTTTTCTATATCCTTGAGCTACTAACCTTGCTTTATTCTTGATTACATTCCCTCTTTCATCTCTTTTCACTCTGAAGACCCACTTTGTTCCAATTAACCTTTTACCATCAGGTAAATCACATAATACCCATACTTCTTGAAGTTTAAACTGTAAGAGTTCTTCTTGCATAGCTTCAACCCAACTCTCCTTGGCTAATGCTTGTTTTACTGTCTTAGGTTCTTCTTGAGATAGAAAGCAAGCAAATAAACACAATTGCTGATCCTTGTGATTCACCCTATTCTGCTTGTAAATAAAGCTAAGTAAAGAAGTATGTTGTTGAGACATATTCTTAGCTTTAGTTCTTGTAAGTACTCCTGAATCAGAAGGTCTAGTTATTTTACTGATAGGATGATATTTGTGAATTCTTAGTGTCGGAGTTTGTGATACTTCAAGATTATCTTTCAAATTTGTGAGGTCAGGGTCTTCATTAGAATCTGAGAAAATGCCTTCTTGTTCCAATTCATCATCAGTATCTTCCAAGGCAGGCATGGTTGGATCAGTTAAACCATCAGCATTCTTCCAATTTGAAGTATCTAAGAATTGAGAAGTACTTTCAAATGGATCAGCAGTACTTTGGGGCAAAGTACTGTCAGTGTGACAACTGGCAAATTAGGGAGTTATTTTGAAAACCCGCATTACATTAAAGTTCGTTTATAAAATTATACTTGGAATTTTATTCGTAACGAACTTGAAAAACCAATATTTTGGTTGATTATATCTAAAAATTTTATGGAATCAATTTGGATTATCGATGTGATGAGATTTAATTTGAAATTCTCATTTGGCACTACGTTGACTCCGGCACTAGAATAACCTAACTAAAATTTTATGTCTTGAGTCTACAGATTCGACTATATATATATTTAATTATTGAACGTATCGTGAAAGTTTAAATAATGGGAACGAGCTTGGTTCGAGGGAGTAGGAATATTTTAAAAGTTACGGGATTTGGTCCGTGTGTTTTACTCCTAGCCACCTTTCCCATACTAATTATTATTATCATTACTATTATTATTGTTTATAAAAGAAGAAGAAAAGAAATTTTCTTTTAAAAGAGTATAACTACAAAATCGTCCTTGTGCCCTGGGAAACCACACAACACACCCTCACCCACCTCATATTCATCATCTCATCTCTCTCTCTTTTGCTAACCCTAGCATCCACAGCCGCCGCCCCTGCTGCTACATCACCGCCACTCCCATGCTTACACCACCACCACCATCTTCATCCCCTCCTCACGATCTTTCTTTTGAGCCATCACACGCGCCGAATAACAAAACCCCACACCTTCTTTTTTGTGATTCACCGCCGAGTTTAGATCCACCAATACCTTCGTTTGTGGTTTTGATTGTAGATATGGTAAGGGACACGTGTTTTCATGCGTGAGTTGACTCAACCGAGTCAACTCGGTTTGGTTTTGTTTTCTTGGATTAAATAACGATTGGGATAAATTTTGATAATAAAATTTAAGGGGTTTTGTAAGATAGTAGTGAGAAAAGAAATTTTTGATGATGAAAACTGGTTTGGTATCCATTCGTGGGTTTGGTTTGTGGTCGGTCCGTTTAACCGTGAGCCTTGGCTCACGGCTCAGCTTGTATACGAGTTTTATCATGGTATTGTGAAGGTAAGGACCAAGGGTTAAGAGCAATTTGATCTCTTGATATTATGCTACTGATTTTTTTGTTGTTGTTGTGACACCGACGACCCAAGGGGGGGGGGTCCGTTTGGTTGTTGTAGCTCGTTAGAGCCATGCTAAGACCACCCGGGTCTTGGAGTTGTCTCTCGGTTTTGTTGTAGCCGACTAGAGGGTGACCCGAGACCAAGTGGTTTGGTCATCACCTCAACATGGATACTTGTTGTTCTTACTGCTATTCTTGTTGTTATTAAATTGTTGCTATTGCTATTTGTTATGGTCCTTGCGTAGTGGACCAAAGGTAATGGTAAGGTCGAAACCTCATGGTCTCGGCAATTAAATAAATTTTGGTATTTTGGAGTTGTGTTGACGAAAATGATCTGGGGACCGATTGTGAGACGATCACTTAGATTGACGGAGATAGGTTAGTCGGGTGCCGTAGTCGGACCCTATTGTTGTAGCACGTGGATTGGAATTGATCGGACGGAGATATATTGTTTTATAACATTTGTTTATTACATTGGACTTGGACAATGAGCCGAGAGTCATGACTCGGACATGTGACCATTTCGTGTGACTCGATAACTATTACAATTAAAACGTAAATAATAAAACTCGTAATAATAATTATTGATAATATAAACGTTTATATGAATATATAGACGTGAATAACGTATATATAAATATATAAATGCGTATATTAATAATAAAACGATCACGAGTAATATTATAACAATAACGTAACGATAAATATTATACTATGAAAGTGGTGTAATAAATGTCGGGAGCGTTATTATAATTAAACGACTATAATTAACGACGAAATCTTTAACGTTGAATAAATATTAAATAAAATAATATCTTTTAATAAACGAGGAAAGCTATCGAGTTATACGGGATCGTGGTCACTTGAGTCCAAGTGGTTTATTATTTGTGACGTTCGTGTTGTCACGGATATATGACGATTAATACATTCATTTTCGATAACTACGTAACTTATTCAATCGACGGGTTAAATAAGAGCTATTTAGTTATTTAAATTGAGTATATTAATGGGCATCGTATCCTACGACGCCCATAGGTTGTGGTATATGTACGGGAATAATAAGTTACTAAGCATCTCGTGAGATTGCCAAATTGACGAATTTGGTAAGCTTAACGGTATAGTTAGTGAAGTTATTAAACTTTGATATATACCATATAGTACTTTATGTGCAATGTGTGACCTAGGATTCGGGTATAATCTTAGAATGGTATATTAAGTAAATAAATATGGGGATTACCAAATCGACGGATTTGATAAGCTTCGATGATTTATTTAAATGATATATTGGGCTAATATTAGATCCATAGTTTATTTTATTATTCTTTGTGTGACCTTCTTGGTTTGTCTTGTGTCGACCCACCACCCGTATGGATACCAAACGCAAATACACCAAACTAATACGAAATGGATTTTCGGAAATAAAACGGATTTTCGTCCGGGTTTGGGAATATCTTGAAATTGAGGAAATGATTCTGAACGAATTGATATTGTTAGGTCGTGCCGAGTCCGTAGTTTCCGTCTTTTGAGTTATTATACGTCTTACCTCTATCGATTTCTTATTGCTGATTTCTGGACTTGAGGTGAGTCATAGCCCCACTTTAACTATGTTTTCAATACTTGGGGTGAGAAACGTGCAAATTATTTTATGTGGACTATTATCGCTTTTATATGCTTTCTAAACTTGCTATGCGTATGGACTAGGATGTATTGTCAGCTTTAGTCACATAGTTTTGTGTGTACTATTCAAGGTTGGCTTATTTGGTTATTGATGGATTGTCAGCTTTAGTCACATAGTTTTGTGTGTACTATTCAAGGTTGGCTTATTTGGTTATTGATGGATTGTCAGCTTTAGTCACATAGTTTTGTGTGTACTATTCAAGGTTGGCTTATTTGGTTATTGATGGATTGTCAGCTTTAGTCACATATATGTTGTGTGTACTATTCAAGGTTGGCTTATTTGGTTATTGATGGATTGTCAGCTTTAGTCACATATATGTTGTGTGTACTATTCAAGGTTGGCTTATTTGGTTATTGGTGAATTGTCAGCTTTAGTCACATATTTGTTGTGTGTACTATTCAAGGTTGGCTTATTTGGACTGTCAGCTTTAGTCACATAGTTTCGTGTGTACTATTCAAGGTTGACTTATTTAGATACTATAGTGTGCACCTATAGGTTATTAATACTTCGGAGGTTATCCGAGTATTTATTGGTATTGCGGGGGTTACCCGAATATCTATGTTAGAACGGAGGGTATCCGTGTGTTATGTTGGAGCGGAGGGTATCCGCAGGCTTTTAGCGAATCCTTAGTCTAGCTAGCAAGCGTTTTGCGTATATGTCCACTATATTGTTAGATGAATTTAAACATATGATCTCACCAGCGAAAGCTGACTTTTAGCACGTTTTCTCAGGAAATTAAGTGATGCTCTATGGATGCTTGGATTGGAGGCTTGGCAATGGCACCTGGTTTATGGATCTATTTTTCTAAACTCTGATATTAAATTGTGGACCTACGTTTAAATCTTTTGGGCCTGACTCTGAATGATGTTGGGATAAATGTAAACTTTAAAACCCCGTTTTGGTTGTGTTTTTATTATGTTTACTTTATCTCGTTCTATTATGTCTTGTGTTGGATACCAATCCCCGTAGCACCCCGAAAGCTTGTTGAGTCTTCCGCTGTAATAAATTTTGGGGGTGTTACAGATTGGTATCAGAGCCAAGGTTATAGAGAACTAGGTAAATAAACACCTAAACTATAACCGATTTTTATAGAAAACGATCCTCGACCATTGCCCGCCAGCCCGCCAAGCCGAAGCATCATTATTATTATTGAGGTATATTGAGATGATTATTAGATATGGGATTCTTGAGATGATTTGAGGATTGAGGTTATTGATTTAGTGATATGATGGCGTTTTGAGGAATTATATGCGTTTTGAGGAATTATATGACTTAATTATTTTATGAATGATTTTAGTAATGCGGTATTTGAAACTCTTTACTGAGATTATATAATTGGGATTTTATGATGAGTTTTGATGCGATATTTTGAATTCGCGCTTTAGTTGTTTTGAAACACTTACACCTACCCTACGCCGTTGTCACAAATCATAGCCTCCTTTGCACGTGTTGTTGTTAAGAATTGTTATTGCTAGTACGCGTCGCTCATCGTAGATCACTATGGCCCCTGATGACCCATACGTGATGGTCATGCGTTCAGCCACTACTACTTTATCGTCCCATTGTCGCCCTAAGTCGCCGACTTTATTGCCTCGTGGTTCGCCTGCTCGGAGATGACGAGTGATGGAGTACCCCTTCGACGAGGAGTACGCGGGTAAGCAGAATGATGACCCTCAGGATTGGGAAGAGAATGATCCTCAGGAGGAGGATATGCCTGATGATGATGGGTCGCTAGCACATTCAGTTCATTCTGCGAAGCCCGATTCCCCGATACATCCATTAGAACCGGTTTCACCTGATCATCCGTTTGTGTTTGATTCACCACCTGGTAGTCTTGTGGCGTCGGATGCACCTTCTGAGGTTTCTGCTGAGCATGCAGAGTTAGGTGAGACTGGTAGGATGTGGGCTCAGATTACTGCACAGGGCGAGAGGATCTCGCGGATGTCTGACCGACTTGAGATGGTCATTGCTGAGTTTATTGTTGAGTTTGTTGCGGAGTTGAGGAGTCTGCGCCAGCATCGTGGCTAGATCGATTTGGAATCAGGTTGTTGTGTTGCTACATAAGCCAAGGAGTATTTGGTTAGGAGAGCTAGTTACTATATCTCTTATGTCATGATATTCGGATTGTACGTTCGTCTCGTATGGAACGATTAGTATCTATTATGCCTGTTGGTAGTATGGAACGATGTATTGATCGCTACTTATGGACGATGGTGAGCTCGTATGATATTTTATGATTTTTGGCGTACATGGAGAATTGTGTTTTATTTGCGTGGTTGATATTGTGTTAGTATTATATTAATGGCTGTACGACGAAACCCTGTTAGAGCTACCAGAACTGGTCCTGCAACGACTACCCCTAGTCGTCGAGGACGCCGTCCTACTCGAAATGTTGAAACCCCTACTCCTGAGAACCTGGACACTACTAATCGCAACGACAGGAATCAAAATGTTGATGTTCAGGGAGAAAAATGATCATGTTCCACTTAACGCACCTACTGTGGATCAAGTAATGATCAATCAACTTGTGGAACAACGAGTTGCTGAGCTACTAGCTGAGTCAAATCATTCCAACAATTCTGTTGGAACATTTCCACCTGTTCGTGCTAATGGACATAACTACAAGGAGTTTAAAATTCGTGGACCCATCGAGTTTGGTGGAACCGAAGGAGTGGTCTACTTGGTCAGGTGGATAGAGAAGACTGAGTCAGTGTTTAATGTCAGTGGTTGTGCGGAGAATGCGAAGGTAAAGTTTGCTTCTCTTACTTTCAAGGATGAAGCTTTAACTTGGTGGAACAATTACCGTAATTCGGTTGGAAGTGATGTGGCTTATGCTATGACTTGGGAGCAATTTAAGTCTTTGCTGATTCAGACTTACTACCCAAGGAATGAGATTAAGAAGCTGGAGATTGAGTTCTGGAACCATAAGGTGAAAGGTACCGATATGGCAACTTACAATCGCCGTTATCGAGAGTTAGCCTTGCTTTGCCCCGATATGGATAGAACTGAGACTCAAAAGATTGAGCGGTATATCGATGGGTTGCCTGTGGCTATAAGGAATGATGTGATTGCTGCTAGACCTGCAAATATCCATGAGACCAACACAATCACTCAACAATTAATGGATTCATTAGAATTGGAAGGAGCTGATAAGGATAAGAATGGAAAGAGAAAGAGAGACCATCACTCTAAGGGTAATGATCACCGAAACAAGTGACAAGCTAAGGCTTATGCCATTGGGAATGGAGATAAAAGGAACCAAAACGGTGATGCACCCAAGTGTGGTCGTTGCCACCAGAATCATTCTGGAGGGTGTAGTGTAATATGTCAGAACTGCTCCAAGAAGGGACACACATCTACGGATTGTAGGGCTTGACCTCTTGCTATGATTCAAGCTACTCCTAAAGTGAGAAGTAAGGCGGATGTTACTTGTTTTGGGTGTGGAGAGAAAGGACACTATAGGAGTGAGTGTAGAGGATCGTGGAACCGAGGAAATCAAGGATCGGGTGGTAATGGGTACAATCATGGAAACCGTGGAGCTGGAGGAAACCGTGGACGACAAGATAATGGGGACCAACGTGTGGAAGCTGGAGCTGCTCATGGGAGAGTGTATGCACTCGGGAACGAGAGAGGAGAAGATCCGAATGTCGTTACTAGTACGTTCCTTCTCAATAATCGTTGTGCTTCCATACTATTTGATACTGGTGCCGATAGAAGTTGTGTGTCCACTACCTTTGTACCCTTATTAGAGAAACCCCCGATGGCCTTAGGAATTGGTTATGATGTAGAGTTAACTAATGGGAACATAGAGAGGATTAGGACTATCATTCGCGGTTGCACGTTAAACTTTCTGAATTGTCTTTTCAACATAGATCTTCTACCCGTCACGTTAGGAAGTTTCGATGTCATCATTGGTATGGATTGGTTGTCGAAGTATCGTGCTCACATACTTTGCGACGAGAAGATCGTGCGTGTACCTTACGGAAAGGAGATTCTAAATATACAAGGAGATTGAAAAGGTTCGAGGAGCCCATCCCGATTAGCGGTCATATCTTGCACTAAATTACCGAAGCTAATGGAAAAAGGATGTTGCCTTTTCTTAGCTCAAATTTCTGAGAAAGGAGGGACAAAGAAGAAGGAAAAGTGCATTGGAGATGTGCATATAGTTCGTGATTTTCCTGATGTGTTTCCCGATGATTTGCCGGGAATCCCGCCGACTAGACAAGTGGAGTTTCAGATCGAATTGATACCTGGTGCTGCACCTGTAGCACGAGCGCCTTATCGTCTTGCACCTACCGAGCTAGAAGAGTTGTCAAAACAATTGGTGGAGTTAGCCGAAAAAGGATTCATAAGACCAAGTTCTTCACCTTGGGGAGCCCCAGTCTTATTTGTGAAGAAGAAGGATGGATCGTTTCGTATGTGTATTGATTATCGAGAGCTGAACAAGTTAACGGTGAGGAATAGATACCCGTTACCGAAGATCGACGATTTGTTCGATCAGCTTCAAGGATCGAGTGTGTATACGAAGATCGATTTGAGATCAGGATATCATCAACTTCGAGTTCGCGAGAAAGATATTCTGAAAACGGCTTTCAGAACCCGTTACGGGCATTACGAGTTTTAGGTGATGCCGTTTGGGTTGACTAATGCACCGGCGATATTCATGGATCTCATGAATCGGGTGTGTAAGCCTTACTTAGATAAGTTTGTGATTGTGTTCATCGATGACATTCTAATTTATTCGAAGAGTGAGAAGGAGCAAGAGGAGCATCTAAGACTTACCTTAGAATTGCTCAGGAAAGAGAAACTGTATGCCAAGTTTTCTAAATGTGAATTTTGGATTCCGACGGTACAATTTCTGGGTCATGTGATCGATAGACAAGGAGTTCATGTAGATCCTGCAAAAATTGAGGCTATTAAAGATTGAGCTGCGCCTACGACCCCAATAGAAGTTCGTCAATTTTTGGGATTTGCCGGTTATTACCGAAGATTCATTGAGGGATTTTCGAAGATAGCAAAACCGTTGACCAAATTGACTCAAAAGAGTGTTAAGTACGAATGGGGAGATAAGGAAGAGGAAGCATTTCAGTTGCTTAAGGAGATGTTGTGTAGTGCTCCTATCTTAGCGTTACCTAAAGGTAACGAGGACTTCGTCGTCTATTGTGACGCTTCGCATAAAAGTTTAGGAGCTGTGTTAATACAACGAGGGAAAGTGATAGCTTATGCTTCCCGATAGCTCAAGAAGCACGAGAAGAACTACACCACCCATGATTTGGAGTTAGGTGCTGTGGTTTTTGCTTTAAGGATATGGAGACATTACTTGTATGGAACCAAGTGTGTAATGGTTATTGACCACAAAAGTCTACAACACATTTTGAATCAAAAAGTGCTTAACATGAGACAGCGACGTTGGATTGAGTTGCTAAGCGATTACGATTGTGAAATTCGCTACCATCCCGGTAAAGCAAACGTCGTTGCTGATGCTCTTAGTCGAAAGGAGAGAATCCCACCGTTACGAGTTAGGTCATTGGGAATGACTATCGTATCGCCATTACCGTCTCAAATATTAGAAGCTCAAATGGAAGTGTTGAAAGCAGAAAATCGACCTGCTGAGAAAATATTTAGGATGGCAGAAAATGAGAAGGGATTTGTTAAGCGTTCCGATGGAGTATTATGTTTTAGAGAGCGAAATTGGGTACCTTTGTATGGAGGAATTCGAGAGTTGATTATGCACGAGTCGCATAAGTCAAGATACTCTATTCATCCTAGGTCTGACAAGATGTACCAGGATTTGAAAAGTTATATTGGTGGCCAAATATGAAGGCAGATATAGCGTTGTACGTTAGTAAGTGTTTGACTTGCTCTAAGGTTAAGGCAGAACATCAAAGACCGTCAAGATTATTGACGCAGCCAGAACTCCCAGTTTGGAAATGGGAGCGGATTACAATGGACTTTATTACCAAATTACCAAAGACAGCTATCGGTTGTGACGCTATCTGGGTAATTGTGGATCGGTTGACTAAGTCTGCTCATTTCCTGGCGCTTAGTGAAGAGGATAGTGTCGACAAACTTGCGAAGTGTTATGTGAAGGAAATTATTTCTCGACATGGAGTCCCGATATCAATTATTTCTGATCGCGACAGCCGCTTTACGTCAGCGTTGTGGCAATCACTTCAAACCACTTTAGGGACGAGACTTGATATGAGTACTACATATCATCCCCAAACCGATGGTCAAGTGAGAGGACCATTCAGACTTTAGAGGATATGCTTCGTGCATGTATTATAGACTTTGGTAAAGGCTGGGAGAAGTATCTACCCCTTGCGGAGTTTTCTTACAATAATAGCTACCACACAAGTCTTAAAGCTGCACCATTTAAAGCTTTATATGGTCGTAAATGTCGTTCGCCTATTGGTTGGGCTGAGGTTGGAGATAGCCAACTCACAGGCCCTGAACTTATCTTGGAAACTACAGAGAAAGTAGCTCAAATTCGTGATCGGTTGCAAGCAGCCAGAGAAAGGCAGAAAAGTTACGCCGATCAGAGACGTAAGCCCTTAGAATTCCAGGTTGGAGACTAAGTGATGCTGAAAGTCTCGCCTTGGAAGGGTGTGATACGTTTCGGGAAACGTGGAAAACTCAACCCCCGCTACATTGGACCATTTCTTATTTTGGAAAGAATTGGGCCCGTGGCTTATAGGTTGGAATTACCACATGAATTGAGTAAAGTTCATGAGGTGTTTCATGTTAGAAATTTGAAAGAGTGTCTTTCTGATTAGATGCCGGTTATACCGATGAAAGATATTTGTGTTGATGAGAAATTGAACTTTGTGGAAAAGCCGATTGAGATTTTAGATCGTGAAGTTAAACGACTCAAGCGAAGTCGCATTCCGCTCGTCAAGGTTCGTTGGAATTCCCGACATGGACCAGAATTTACGTGGGAACGTGAGGACGAGTCCTGGAAGAGATATCCGAAGCTTTTCACTTCGTAGATGAATTTTTCCGAGTGAAACCCGGGACGGGTTTCCTTCTGAGGCTGGGAGGATGTGACAACTGGCAAATTAGGGAGTTATTTTGAAAACCCGCATTACATTAAAGTTCGTTTATAAAATTATATTTGGAATTTTATTCGTAACGAACTTGAAAAACCAATATTTTGGTTGATTATATCTAAAAATTTTATGGAATCAATTTGGATTATCGATGTGATGAGATTTAATTTGAAATTCTCATTTGGCACTACGTTGACTCCGGCACTAGAATAACCTAACTAAAATTTTATGTCTTGAGTCTACAGATTCGACTATATATATATTTAATTATTGAACGTATCGTGAAAGTTTAAATAATGGGAACGAGCTTGGTTCGAGGGAGTAGGAATATTTTAAAAGTTACGGGATTTGGTCCGTGTGTTTTACTCCTAGCCACCTTTCCCATACTAATTATTATTATCATTACTATTATTATTGTTTATAAAAGAAGAAGAAAAGAATTTTTCTTTTAAAAGAGTATAACTACAAAATCGTCCTTGTGCCCTGGGAAACCACACAACACACCCTCACCCACCTCATATTCATCATCTCATCTCTCTCTCTTTTTGCTAACCCTAGCATCCACAGCCGCCGCCCCTGCTGCTACATCACCGCCACTCCCATGCTTACACCACCACCACCATCTTCATCCCCTCCTCACGATCTTTCTTTTGAGCCATCACACGCGCCGAATAACAAAACCCCACACCTTCTTTTTCGTGATTCACCGCCGAGTTTAGATCCACCAATACCTTCGTTTGTGGTTTTGATTGCAGATACGGTAAGGGACACGTGTTTTCATGCGTGAGTTGACTCAACCGAGTCAACTCGGTTTGGTTTTGTTTTCTTGGATTAAATAACGATTGGGATAAATTTTGATAATAAAATTTAAGGGGTTTTGTAAGATAGTAGTGAGAAAAGAAATTTTTGATGATGAAAACTGGTTTGGTATCCATTCGTGGGTTTGGTTTGTGGTCGGTCCGTTTAACCGTGAGCCTTGGCTCACGGCTCAGCTTGTATACGAGTTTTATCATGGTATTGTGAAGGTAAGGACCAAGGGTTAAGAGCAATTTGATCTCTTGATATTATGCTACTGATTTTTTTGTTGTTGTTGTGACACCGACGACCCAAGGGGGGGGGTCCGTTTGGTTGTTGTAGCTCGTTAGAGCCATGCTAAGACCACCCGGGTCTTGGGGTTGTCTCTCGGTTTTGTTGTAGCCGACTAGAGGGTGACCCGAGACCAAGTGGTTTGGTCATCACCTCAACATGGATACTTGTTGTTCTTACTGCTATTCTTGTTGTTATTAAATTGTTGCTATTGCTATTTGTTATGGTCCTTGCGTAGTGGACCAAAGGTAATGGTAAGGTCGAAACCTCATGGTCTCGGCAATTAAATAAATTTTGGTATTTTGGAGTTGTGTTGACGAAAATGATGTGGGGACCGATTGTGAGACAGTCACTTAGATTGACGGAGATAGGTTAGTCGGGTGCCGTAGTCGGACCCTATTGTTGTAGCACGTGGATTGGAATTGATCGGACGGAGATATATTGTTTTATAACATTTGTTTATTACATTGGACTTGGACAATGAGCCGAGAGTCATGACTCGGACATGTGACCATTTCGTGTGACTCGATAACTATTACAATTAAAACGTAAATAATAAAACTCGTAATAATAATTATTGATAATATAAACGTTTATATGAATATATAGACGTGAATAACGTATATATAAATATATAAATGCGTATATTAATAATAAAACGATCACGAGTAATATTATAACAATAACGTAACGATAAATATTATACTATGAAAGTGGTGTAATAAATGTCGGGAGCGTTATTATAATTAAACGACTATAATTAACGACGAAATCTTTAACGTTGAATAAATATTAAATAAAATAATATCTTTTAATAAACGAGGAAAGCTATCGAGTTATACGGGATCGTGGTCACTTGAGTCCAAGTGGTTTATTATTTGTGACGTTCGTGTTGTCACGGATATTTGACGATTAATACATTCATTTTCGATAACTACGTAACTTATTTAATCGACAGGTTAAATAAGAGCTATTTAGTTATTTAAATTGAGTATATTAATGGGCATCGTATCCTACGACGCCCATAGGTTGTGGTATATGTACGGGAATAATAAGTTACTAAGCATCTCGTGAGATTGCCAAATTGACGAATTTGGTAAGCTTAACGTTATAGTTAGTGAAGTTATTAAACTTTGATATATACCATATAGTACTTTATGTGCAATGTGTGACCTAGGATTCGGGTATAATCTTAGAATGGTATATTAAGTAAATAAATATGGGGATTAGCAAATCGACGGATTTGATAAGCTTCGATGATTTATTTAAATGATATATTGGGCTAATATTAGATCCATAGTTTATTTTATTATTCTTTGTGTGACCTTTTTGGTTTGTCTTGTGTCGACCCACCACCCGTATGGATACCAAACTCAAATACACCAAACTAATACGAAATGGATTTTCGGAAATAAAACGGATTTTCGTCCGGGTTTGGGAATATCTTGAAATTGAGGAAATGATTCTGAACGAATTGATATTGTTAGGTCGTGCCGAGTCCGTAGTTTCCGTCTTTTGAGTTATTATACGTCTTACCTCTATCGATTTCTTATTGCTGATTTCTAGACTTGAGGTGAGCCATAGCCCCACTTTTACTCTTGAACTATGTTTTCAATACTTGGGGTGAGAAACGTGCAAATTATTTTATGTGGACTATTATCGCTTTTATATGCTTTCTAAACTTGCTATGCGTATGGACTAGGATGTATTGTCAGCTTTAGTCACATAGTTTTGTGTGTACTATTCAAGGTTGGCTTATTTGGTTATTGATGGATTGTCAGCTTTAGTCACATAGTTTTGTGTGTAGTATTCAAGGTTGGCTTATTTGGTTATTGATGGATTGTCAGCTTTAGTCACATAGTTTTGTGTGTACTATTCAAGGTTGGCTTATTTGGTTATTGATGGATTGTCAGCTTTAGTCACATATATGTTGTATGTACTATTCAAGGTTGGCTTATTTGGTTATTGATGGATTGTCAGCTTTAGTCACATATATGTTGTGTGTACTATTCAAGGTTTGTTTATTTGGTTATTGGTGGATTGTCAGCTTTAGTCACATATTTGTTGTGTGTACTATTCAAGGTTGGCTTATTTGGACTGTCAGCTTTAGTCACATAGTTTCGTGTGTACTATTCAAGGTTGACTTATTTAGATACTATAGTGTGCACCTATAGGTTATTAATACTTCGGAGGTTATCCGAGTATTTATTGGTATTGCGGGGGTTACCCGAATATCTATGTTTGAACGGAGGGTATCCGTGTGTTATGTTGGAGCGGAGGGTATCCGCAGGCTTTTAGCGAATCCTTAGTCTAGCTAGCAAGCGTTTTGCGTATATGTCCACTATATTGTTAGATGAATTTAAACATATGATCTCACCAGCGAAAGCTGACTTTTAGCACGTTTTCTCAGGAAATTAAGTGATGCTCTATGGATGCTTGGATTGGAGGCTTGGCAATGGCACCTGGTTTATGGATCTATTTTTCTAAACTCTGATATTAAATTGTGGACCTACGTTTAATTCTTTTGGGCCTGACTCTGAATGATGTTGGGATAAATGTAAACTTTAAAACCCCGTTTTGGTTGTGTTTTTATTATGTTTACTTTATCTCGTTCTATTATGTCTTGTGTTGGATACCAATCCCCGTAGCACCCTGAAAGCTTGTTGAGTCTTCCGCTGTAATAAATTTTGGGGGTGTTACAGTCAGTGCCTTTAGCCTTCTTCTTTTCTGCTTCATAAGCTCTCCTTTGATCATCTTCATATGACTTAGCAATTTTTTCTTGTAGAAGCATCCTATTAAGTTCATCTTGGATAGCTTGGTCTTCATCAGATACTGTGGTCTTTGGTGGAACAGTATTTTGTGGATCAACAGTTCCTTGAGGTGCAGCAATACTTTTCTTCTCATCATTAGGTGCTTCATCAGAATCATCTTCAGGTCTTATGTTAACTCCATGAACAATGTATTGTGATTCTTCTTCATTGAGAACAACTTGATTTTTCTCCCTTACAGGTACATAGTTCACGGATGATGCCATTAAATCAAGATCAAGCATCCAATCAGGACCCTTACCTTTTTGATTTTCTTGTTCTTCTAGAAATTCCACATGAAGACATTCTTGAACCTTCTTGGTAGCCCTGTTGTACACTCTGAATCCTTTGCTACTGGCACAATAACCCAATAAGTATCCTTTGTCAGATTTACCATCAAATTTTCCCAAATTGTCAGCAATGTTCAAGATAGTTAGGGGACATCCAAAATGTTTCATAAACTTAATGTTTGGCTTCTTTCCCATGACTAACTCATAAGGTGTCTTCATTTGAGGTTTTGTCACTGATACTCTATTCAGCACATAACAAGCAGCACTTATAGCTTCAGCCCAAAATGGAACAGGTAATTGGGAGTCTGCAAGCATTGTCCTTGCTGCTTCTATCAAAGTTATGTTCTTCCTTTCTACAACTCCATTCTGCTGAGGAGTTCTAGCAATACTGAATTCTCTTTTAATCCCTTTCTTAGCACAAAATTCATCCACAAGCTAATTCTTGAATTCAGTCCCACTATCACATATGCCTTTAACTTTGAGTCTTAACTGATTTTCAAGTGCTATTATAAGATCATGAATAGTATCAAAAGTTTCATCTTTGAATCCTGATGATGTACCCTCCCATTAGCTCGAAGGACATCCCTTTGAGTCTAATCGTAACCTACATAATCGAAGGCTCTGGCTAGCCTCCTAAAACTTTCTTTGGCGTAAAACTAATCATCAATGATCTAGTTACCAAGTGGGAATTCGCCAATCGAAGGATTAAGCCCTTCAGGGTATCTCTCTATAAGTTTTATGGACGGAACAATGCCAAGTCCAATATTGGGGAGACCAAGTCTTACCCACGTCTCCTCTTCCTCTTTAGCACCCCCGCTAAACCCGGAGGAGTGGGACACTAACCCCTAGCGGTTACCACAAATCATGGGACGCCCCTATGATCTCTCTCAAACGTGTGACCACTCTCCAGGACCGTTTTCTTCACCTATAAATAGTCCTGGACGATGACAAATCTGGTATGCAATCTCTCACACCTTATTTTACTACGCTTATACTTAAACTCTCATACCGATCACTTATTCACACGCCGGAGGTGGTTAGCAGGGCCCAACCCCTACGCAATCACTTAACGTAGTGTTTTCGTATTTCTTATTTCAGGTTATATCCAAGCTTGCCGTAATCACAACACCCCTCATTTCCTTTGATCACCATCGAAGGCCTGGTAGTGCAAAATATTGTACAATCAGTGGCGCCATCCGTGGGACACGCTACAATTAGTCCCATTATTTCCAAGTAAAATAACCAAGTCAAATACACCCACTATTATTCCGGCATGAATCCAGAAAGAGAAATTACACCCCCACCGGATTTTTCGTCTTTAACCCCTTTACCCGCAACTAACACCAACAACCTTCCGCCAATCACGGCCTCCACCTTCACCACACAATCTCACCCTGAAATAACTCCCAACCATCACGCATCCACGTCAGCCAATCCAGAGCTCACCATTAGCCCCACCTTTGTCGATGCTAATTACGAAGAGCTAGAGTACTTATTAAGAGCTCAAAGGAGACAAATCAGAAACACGGAGATGCGAAAGGAGTTAGAATATTCCAGCGACGAATATGATGAAGAAATTGAGATGGAGCAAAGACCTTCGATAACTAGGGCTCAACACCCCATCCTGCGGATTGGGTCTGCTACAGGTAGAAGAGCTGGAGGAAGGAATGTGGGCTTTAAGGGAATCCCTGAAAAAACTCCCACGAGGAGAGAAGGGACTATTACTGAAGGTTCTCATGGAAGAAGCCAACAGAGGGAGAACACGGAGGTGAACTTACCTCCCTTATTAGCAGCACATTTAGGGAGGACTGAAGGAGGAGTTCCATTGCAACCCTCCCACACATCTGGTGTGGGAGGTAACCTGGGATCGGTCAACACATGAGGAAGTTTCCCCTCCCCCCCCCCCGGTCAACCTGTATCCTCAGTTCCCAGTTCAAAGTTACCCCTAAAATATTTATCCCTCTGTTAATGGACAACCTGGAAATCAGTATCCCCCACAAATGGCTGTACCCTACAATCCCTCTGTTAATGGACAACCTGGAAATCATTCCATGGTTACCCCCCAAACGTGAGTACTCCTCATCCTTTCTACACTAATCCACTTTCTTCAGGGATACCCCTACTCATAATCCATATCATGGCATCCCCGTGAACATACCACCTTACACCCACTCGTACACAGAGCCCGCTGGTCCTTCGACACCCTTTGTGAGATGGATCGAAGACTATCCATTGCCGGAAGGTCTAAAGATACCTTGGCATATAGGCACCTATGACGGAAAAGGAGATCCGGACAATTTCCTACATTTATTCGAAGGAGCCGTTAGGATGCAGAAGTGGGTCATGCCCGTAGCCTGTCACATGTTTACATACACCCTTCGGGATTCTGCACGTATTTGGTGGAATGGACAGAAACCAGAAAGCATCATCAACTTTGATGATTTGAAGGCTAAGTTTCGATATCACTTCAGCCAACAAAAGAAGTTCACAAGGACGCACCTCACAGTGCACAACATTAAGTAGAAGGAGAATGAAAGCACAAGGAACTTCGTTACCAGATACACCGACAAAACTCTCCAGATTCTAGGTTTACACGAAGAACAACGAATTTCTGGCTTCGTCCACGGCCTACGCAACCAGACTCTTGTGGAATTCTTATCCACAGACCTTCCGACAACATATAAGGGCCTTATGGAAAATACATACACATGGATAGAAGCCAAAGAAGTTTCCACCAATGGGGCTCCGATGGAGAACAACAAAGGAACAAAACTGATGAGGCGAAAAATGAACCACTTTTAGGGGGTCATTTAAGCCCGGAATTGAATTTATTTGATCAAATATTCCCCTAAATCGTTCCTTTTGTGATTTTAGGTACTTTGGGAGAGAAATATGGAAAAGGAAGCAATTTAGACGTTTTTGGAGCATAAAAGTGAAGAAAATGCCAAAGTCTTAATTTTCCTTGCTGGGAACAGTAGGTGACGGCGTCAAGAAGGAAATTCTGACGGCGTCAAGAGTAATTTTCATGAAGACCCAGTACAAAATTGAAGGCGTCACAAGGTAGAGCGTCAAGAGTAAAATGCGTGACGGCCTGGAAAATGTTATAACGTGACGGCGTCAAAAGTAAATCAAGGCAGTCCGAGAATTCTTTTGGCAGCGAGATGACGGCGTCACCAATTTGCTCTTGACGCCGTCAGCCTCAATTTCCTATATATAGTTTTCTAATTTTCATTCATAAAAAAAAGAGAAGTTTTGGAGAAACCCTAAGGCCGAACTTAGTACGAATTTTACAGGTTTTTCAAGGGTTCTCAGCCCTTGAACCCTTTCATGTGTAATTGAGATAAGTATTCTTTTAATTCAATCAATATGTCTATGTGTTGGTTGTCTATATCTTGTTCTTGTCTTAATTCTATCATGCTAGGCTAGATCTATCTTGTGTTTGCTTAGATCTAATGAAACCTAGATGTTAATTATGTGTTGATTACTTGTTTATGGTTGTATTGGATGAATGATTTCGATGTTAGGCTTAAGAAAACTGGCAGATCTCCAAATGGTAACATGCTTGAACGTCTTAGGAAACATGAACTGATGTGCACTAGGTTTTATTGGTTGTATTTAATGCATGAGTAAATTCTAATGATCCCATGTTAGGAGCTTCTTAGCCGGCTTGACATAGGAGTGAAGTAGGCACTCATAGGATTGGGGAATTAACTGCGCTACCCCATGAATGGTATTAAGGAATACAATCCGTCATCCACGCAACTATAACAAGTAATTAACGTGTAAAAGATATCTAGGGAGTAGTGAAATCTAAGTAAACACAACTTCTCCACTTATTGCTCCCAACCTTAGTTTAATTTAGTTTGTTTTCATTTATAGTATTTCATTTTGACTGCATCTTTAGTATTGGGTTAGTTGACTAGCAACTAATTCCGCCCAAATCCTTCAAACCCCGAGATTTTTACTTGCTTTTGATGAGGCAAAAAATGATCCGTTTTTAGGGGGTCATTTAAGCCCGAATCCGAATTTATTTGATCAAATATTGCCCTAAATCATTCCTTTTGTGATTTTAGGTGTTTGGAGAGTGAATTCTGGAAAAGAAGCCATTTTGGACGTTTTTGGAGCATAAAAGTGAAGAAAACGGCAAAGTACCAATTTTCCATGCTGAAGACACAAGGTGACGGCGTCAAGAGTTACATCTTGACGGCGTCAGACATGAAGAATGAAATACCGTGGTTGGTGACGGCGTCACATAGGCCGTCATAAGTAGATCAAGGCCGTCAGAGGAAGTATTTGGCGGCGAGGTGACGGCGTCACATGTTAGTCTTGACGCCGTCAGCCTAGTTTTCCTATATATAGTTTTCTAGTTTTTTTCATAAAAAGGAGAAGTTTTGGTGAAACCCTAAAGACGAATTTGGTGTATCTTTTACAGGTTTTTCAAGGGTTCCAAACCCTTGAGACCTTGCATTGTAATTGAGATAAGTGTTCTTCCAATTCAATCAATATGTCTATGTGTTGGTTGTTTATATCTTGTTCTTATCTCAATTCCATTATGCTAGGCTAGATCTCTTTTGTGTTTGCTTAGATCTAATGAAACCTAGATGTTGATTATGTGTTGATTACTTGTCTATTCTTGTCTTGGATGAATGATTTTATATGTTAGGCTTAAGAAAACTGGCAGATCTCCAAATGGTAACATGCTTGAACGTCTTAAGAAACATGAACCGAGGCGTACTAGGTCTTTATTGGTTGTATTTAATGCATGATCCACTGTTTACAATCCCTATAGTTGTGCTGGGTCATGGTGTAGGAGGAGATAAGAGCTCATAGAGTTGGGGAGTTATGTATGCCACCCCACGAATGGTATTAAGGAATACAATCCGTCATCCATACAAGTATAACAAGTAATTAACGTGTAAAAGATATCTAGGGAGTAGTGAAGTCTAAGTAAACACAATTTCTCCAATTACTGCTCACAACCTTAGTATAATTTAGCTTAATTTCATTTTCAGTATTTTATTTTAATTATATATTAGTTTTGGGTTAGTTGAATAGCAACTAATTCTGCCCACTCTTCCAAAACCCGAGATTTTACTTGCTTTCATAAAAATACAAAAATACAAAAATAATCATCCCTCACCTTTAGAACTATTAATTAGGTTTTCTAATCCTAGCGACACTATTCCTAAGCTGAACGATCAATCCCCCGGTACTTGTCACTATACTATACTACAACGATCAGGTACACTGCCTGGTGGGGGTTGTAAGCTTCTCGAGATCCCTCGAGAGGTAAAGCCTGTTGCGATTCCCACGCATCAAGTTTTTGGCGCCGCTGCCGGGGAATAGTTATTGTCTAGGTTAGGATTTCTTTTTATTAGGTCTACTTGCTAGATTCCTTTCTAGTAAGATTTTTATTTTTATTTTTAGGTCTTCTTTAGTCTATCTTATTTCTTTGTGCCTCTGTTAGTAAACTAACCCCATTGACTCTTCCGTTCACCATTATGGAGTACGCGAATCCACCATACCACCAACTACAAAGGCCATTCTACCCTATTGACATCTCGAATTTCAAACAATATCGAGATGAACCCATATATGATGCATGGGCTCGTTTTAAAATTTTACTTCGAAAATTCCCTCATCATAGTTTCTCTTTAGCATCCCTAACCGAAACCTTTTACTATCGTGTCAGCCGATGTGACCAAATGTGCATTGATAATTTTGCCAATGGGGGCCCTAGGGAGTTAAGTGCTGAAGAAGCATGGGATACCATAGAAGACTGTGCCCAATATTATTATAGAGTAGACAACCCAACAAACAACATCACAAATCAATCAAAAACAAGTTTGAAGGAGCAAACAGAAAGTTTGTCTGGGGATGATTACTCAGGGATACCTGTGTGGATGTCACCTAAAGCCATAGTACAAAACAAACACATAGGTAATCTAGGTACAATGGAGGATGTAGCCAAACATGATCACATTGATAAAAAAGACCTAGGTTTTATGATCGATGATGATGAATCTCAAGAAACAGATGATGAATCGCTTGGGCAATTTGTATATAGCAGTCAGAATATTGAAGATGATCCTTATGATTCGGACATAGAAGTTGAGATGCCTAGAGAAGCACGTGAGATACTTGGGAGAATGTTAGGGCTAGATCCTGACACATGGAATGATGAGGTGAACAACATAAGCCCACAAAATACTCAACCATCATTTGAGGAATACACCCCACCCGTGACTTACCCGGAAGAAGTAGAAGAGACTATAGGAGCCCCAATAGAGGTAGAACCCTTGTACCAAACACCACTAGAGGGTATAGGTTTGAATACTCATAATGATAACCTTACTCTTAGTTCTAGGGAAGTTCCTAGTTTTGATGAACCGGAGCCTCAACTAAAACCGTTACCTAATCTTCTATCCTTAGGTGTGAATTTAGGAATTGAAATAGTTCCCGATCCACCCATCAAACCATATAGTCCGGGTAGTCTTAGGATGAAGGTAGTGGACTCTAAGCCTTGTAGAAAGGAAGCTACTATAGGAGTGGAGAATGACCTTACGTACTTACATCACCCATTCGTGACTGATCACAAGCAACATTATGGGTTTAAACCGGGTTTATTAGGTCAAGATAGGTTCCCAACTAGGAATCTCTCGAAGTTGATAGAAAATGATCCCTTTCTAGGAGGAAATCTCAATCCACCCATTAACCCAATTGAATTCGGTAAGGTTATGATGATAGGAGCACACCCCTTGGAGCATATAATTCATCCACCACTCTTTCCTCACGAGGCATATTCCCATCCTAAGGGTGTGTATCGCTACTTCCACCCGCACTTAATCCTAAGTGTAGGGATAACCTCACCTATTTCTGTTAAATAAGGCTAGAGTCAGGCTCGTGACTCGAACAAAAACAAGCGCTTCTTGGGAGGCAACCCATGTTTTGTGTGATTTTATTTGTTTGATTGTTATTTGCTTCCGTATGCATATTTTATTTTTGTTGCTAGTTGATCATGTTTCTCAATTAAAATGTGGAAATACTTTATTATGTTGTTTGGCCTAGTCTTAACTTCAACCTAAAGGTATTTTTGCAAAAGATAAGTGTAAGGGGAAACCCCAAATATGTTTTTAAGAAACAAACCGATCATGATTCTCCACAATATTAAATGAACATGTATATTCGTATTTGTTAGAGTCAAATGCTTGTATTGAGTCATAATGAAGTTTTGCAGGATTTTCCAGGAAGTAGGACAAAGTTTTTCCAGAAACTTTCCGGAAACTTAACATAAGAATTTCTGCAGGTCCATTCTGACGGCGTCAGAGTATTACTCTTGACGGCGTCAGGAGTTAAAAATCTGGAAATTTTACCGGTTTTGTTTTTCTAACGGAGTCTTATGGTTTTTGTGAATTATTAAGTTTTATAATCTCCAGGAAATCTGCAAACTTCATTCCACAAGCATTATATCTTATCTTGTTTTCTAGGATTTAGTAACTTATATAGGTTGCCGCCGATTTTACACGAGGTTGCCTTGTCTATTGTTGTCAGGATTTACAGGTTATTTATGACAAGAAGATGATTTATATTCTGGAAGGGAAGCTTTGATTGTTCGTTTTCTTGGAGGAAGATTTAACCTGGCCAACCTATAATCCATACCGAGCGAATCAGGGGAGTATTTGATTTCATTCTCTTTACTTCTTAACTTTTACATTCTTTACTTGAACATTGGGGACAATGTTCATACTAAGTGTAAGGGGAGGGTAAAAAGATGATACTTTACATATGCACTTTCGCTTGAGTTTGTTTTGTTTGATAGTAGATGTGTAATAAAACTATGAGAAATACTTGTTAGTGTAATTTTAGCGCCAAATTTAAAATTTTTTACAACATTTAGGAGTGAAACTTTAGCCATAGCAAGCATCTCATGGATAGGAGGTTTTATGACTAGCACATAACCGTATATTCAGAAAAATTTTCCACCCAAAACTGTGAGGTTCGCCTTTAGATTTGATAGGAAAAGCATTTATTATTGGTGCTTATGAGTGTACCGGTAGCATTTATATTCTAGAACTTGCGTTAGTGATGCATCCCGAGACCGCTAGTGAGACTACATTCGTGTGGTAGGATTTACTACATGATAAGATGCATTAGGATCACCCTTGTGTTAAACCCGTATCATAATTACTTGACCATTTAAGTCATATTACTTGGCTAGTTAAGTCAACTAATTTTTCCCACACCCTTAGCGTTGTACTCATTTTTAGTACACGATACCCCTAGTACACCCCTCCGAGCCTATCTTTTCGTTTCTAACTTTAAGCATCTTACTTAAAGGAAGAATTTGTTACACCCTACTTAAATGTACACCCAAATCGCCTTAGCCTTCCGTGTATGCGCTCATTTTTAGTGCATTATTGTTATTTGTTAAACCCTAAGTTAACTTTCTAATTGATTACATGGTTACTAAGTCGAGTCATATCATTGTACATATTGTTTTGGGACGATTGGGACTCATGGGTAAGTACTTATTTTATGGAGTAATGGGGAAGAACATCATATTATTACCCCCATATGTGCGTTAATCTTAAAAGTGCTCCAAGTGTTTTGATTTTCTTAATTCGAGTCATTAGATTAGTTAATGTAAAGTATGTAACGATTCAAGTGTAAGGGGAATTCTCATCCCCTATGATGTATTATTTCGGATGGTAGGGTAAGAGTGTATGCAAAAAAAAAAAAAAAAAAAAAATAGAAAAAAAAAGAGAGAAAAAACATACGGACTACCATCCCGTTTTCATTCTATGTTCATTTTATATTTTTAGTTATTTTTCATTTATTAGCTTAAGTCGAGTCTAGTCTTGGCTTAGCAACGCCATCTTGTACATGTAATTAACCAAGATTGTTAACTCGCCACCAGTAAAACTTCCTTTATCCAACAAAACCGTGTAATTCATATCCCTATACCTAACGTTACAACCCGTTAAAAGACCTCTTTGATAGTTTATCCTAGGTGCTTACGCCATGTGGTGGAGGTTTGATCCTTTCCCAAGCCTATGGTAATCTATTTTGTTATGACAGGTAGTGAGAGATATCTTCCATTTCCATAATGTTATATTACTTTATTACACCCGAGAGATGCGAGTATCTAAACACTATTTGTGAGGTGCTTGTGTATGACCTCCGTGCTTGTCTATTGGTCTTTAGTGGAATGATTATTTGTTGTAATTACTTTTATATTAGTGTTAAAAGACCCCTAACTTGTCTTTTGAGTAGAATAAAAGCTCATTTGCTTGAGGACAAGCAAATCTCAAGTGTAAGGGTATATGATGAGGCAAAAAATGATCCGTTTTTAGGGGGCCATTTAAGCCCGAATCCGAATTTATTTGATCAAATATTGCCCTAAATCGTTCCTTTTGTGATTTTAGGTGTTTGGAGAGTGAATTCTGGAAAAGAAGCCATTTTGGACGTTTTTGGAGCATAAAAGTGAAGAAAACGGCAAAGTACCAATTTTCCATGCTGAAGACACAAGGTGACGGCGTAAAGAGTTACATCTTGACGGCGTCATACATGAAGAATAAAATACCGTGGTTGGTGATGGCGTCACATAGGCCGTCATAAGTAGATCAAGGCCGTCAGAGGAAGTATTTGGCGGCGAGGTGACGGCGTCACATGTTAGTCTTGACGCCGTCAGCCTAGTTTTCCTATATATAGTTTTCTAGTTTTTTTTCATAAAAAGGAGAAGTTTTGGTGAAACCCTAAAGACGAATTTGGTGTATCTTTTACAGGTTTTTCAAGGGTTCCAAACCCTTGAGACCTTGCATTGTAATTGAGATAAGTGTTCTTCCAATTCAATCAATATGTCTATGTGTTGGTTGTTTATATCTTGTTCTTATCTCAATTCCATTATGCTAGGCTAGATCTCTTTTGTGTTTGCTTAGATCTAATGAAACCTAGATGTTGATTATGTGTTGATTACTTGTCTATTCTTGTCTTGGATGAATGATTTTATATGTTAGGCTTAAGAAAACTGGCAGATCTCCAAATGGTAACATGCTTGAACGTCTTAAGAAACATGAACCGAGGCGTACTAGGTCTTTATTGGTTGTATTTAATGCATGAGCCACTGTTTACAATCCCTATAGTTGTGCTGGGTCATGGTGTAGGAGGAGATAAGAGCTCATAGAGTTGGGGAGTTATGTATGCCACCCCACGAATGGTATTAAGGAATACAATCCGTCATCCATACAAGTATAACAAGTAATTAACGTGTAAAAGATATCTAGGGAGTAGTGAAGTCTAAGTAAACACAATTTCTCCAATTACTGCTCACAACCTTAGTATAATTTAGCTTAATTTCATTTTTAGTATTTTATTTTAATTATATATTAGTTTTGGGTTAGTTGAATAGCAACTAATTCCGCCCACTCTTCCAAAACCCGAGATTTTACTTGCTTTTATAAAAATACAAAAATACAAAAATAATCATCCCTCACCTTTAGAACTATTAATTAGGTTTTCTAATCCTAGCGACACTATTCCTAAGCTGAACGATCAATCCCCCGGTACTTGTCACTATACTATACTACAACGATCAGGTACACTGCCTGGTGGGGGTTGTAAGCTTCTCGAGATCCCTTGAGAGGTAAAGCCTGTTGCTATTTCCACGCATCAGCTTTCTAAAAAAAATATAAAAATACAAAAATAATCATCCTTCATCTTTAGAACTAGTATTTAGGTTTTCTAATCCCAGCGACACTATTCCTAGCTGAACGATCAATCCCCCGGTACTTGTCACTATACTATACTACAACAATCAGGTACACTGCCTGGTGGGGGTTGTAAGCTTCTCAAGATCCCTTGATAGGTAAAGCCTGGTGCGATTCCCACGTATCAAGTTTTTGGCGCCGCTGCCCGGGAAATAGTTATTGTCTAGGTTAGAATCTCTTTTTATTAGGTCTACTTACTAGATTCCTTTCTAGTAAGATTTTATTTTTATTTTTAGGTTTTCTTTAGTCAATCTTATTTCTTTGTGTTTTTGTTCGTAACTCTTCACCACCCGACATCATGGACGATGGGATCATCTTTGAACCCGTCATCCCACCACAACAAAACCCACCACTTGAACCTCTTAGGCCCCGAACCTTAGGAGAGTATTCCCGACCTAGCCACCAAGGCTACCGAAACACCATTGAGCTCACCGGAGCCAATGTGACCCCCTTGCGATCCGACACTATCCGGTTGGTGCAAAGCGGATGTGCATTCCATGGACTTCGTTCCGAAGATCCAAACCAAAAGGACTTCCTTAAAATCGTAGACTCCATAGACCTATATGTTGAAACTAGAGAGACAACCCGATTACGTCTATTCCAATTCTCTCTACGGGATCAAGCTAGTCAATGGCTTGAGCGTTTACCCGCGGGATCCGTCACCACATGGGATGATCTCACCACTCGTTTCCTTGCTCAATTTTTCCCACCGGGGAGAACTACTAAGCTTAGAAATGACATCTTGATGTTCCAACAACGTCAAAATGAATCTCTTTATGAAGCATGGACTCGTTTCAAGGACTTACTCCAAAAAGTCCCTCACCATGGCATAGATCTTTGGCTCCAAGTCCAAATCTTTTATGACCATATCAATCTCTCCACGAGGCGAGCCATTGACCAATCGGCCAGTGGTAAGCTACGTGATCTAAGTGCGGAACAATCATGGGAACACATAGAAGATCTTGTTCTCTATGACAACGAAATTCGGAATGATCCCCGTGATTTGAACAAAACGGTCAAGGCAATATCTTTGCCTTCAAACAATTCTAGCACTCCCGACCATAGGATCATGGAACTTGAGGACCAAGTCAAGTTTCTCATGAAATCTTACGAAGCTCCTAAGCCTTCAAGCCAAGTGAACAAAATCACTTCTTCATGCGAATTATGTAGTGGTCCCTACGACACTCGTGATTGTGTGGATGATGAGGCGAAAAATGATCTATTTTTAGGGGGTCATTTAAGCCCAAATCCGAATTTATTCGATCCAATATTGCCCTAAATCGTTCCTTTTGTGATTTTAGGTACTTTGGGAGTGAAATCTGGAAAAGGAAGCAATTCAGATGTTTTTGGAGCATAAAAGTGAAGAAAACGCCAAAGTCTTAATTTTCCATGCTGGGAACAGTGCATGACGGCGTCAAGAGGAGTTTCCTGACGGCGTCAAGAGTAAAAGTCCATGACGACCCAGAAGAGTTTTGACGGCGTCATGAGGGTAGGGCGTCAAGAGTTAAAGTCGTGACGGCCTGGAAATGCAATGTTCTTGACGGCGTCAAATGTGGATCTAGGCAGTCCGAGGATTGTTTTGGCGGCGAGGTGATGGCGTCACCTATTTGGTCTTGACGCCGTCAGACCCCTTTTCCTATATATAGTTTTCTAATTTTTCACATTTAAAAGAGAGAAGTTTTGGGAGAAACCCTAAGTACGATTTTGGTGTAACTTTACAAGTTTTTCAAGGGTTCCAACCCCTTGATACCTTGCATGATTAATCAAGATAAGTGTTCTTCTAATTCAATCAATATGTCTATGTGTTGGTTGTCTATATCATGTTCTTATCTTAATTCCATCATGCTAGGCTAGATCTCTTTTGTGTTTGCTTAGATCTAATGAAACCTAGATATTGATTATGTGTTGATTACTTGTTTATTCTTGTCTTGGATGAATGATTTATATGTTAGGCTTAAGAAAACTGGCAGATCTCCAATTGGTAACATGCTTGAACGTCTTAAGAAACATGAACCAACGCGCACTAGGTCTTTATTGGTTGTATTTAATGCATGAGCCACTGTTTACAATCCCTATAGTTGTGCTGGGCATGGTGTAGGAGGAGATAAGAGCTCATAGAATTGGGGAGTTATGTGTGCCACCCCATGAATGGTATTAAGGAATACGATCCGTCATCCATGCAATTATAACAAGTAATTAACGTGTAAAAGATATCTAGGGAGTAGTGAAATCTAAGTAAACACATTTTCTCCAATTACTGCTCACAACTTTAGTATAAATTAGTTTATTTTCTTTTCTAGTATTTTACTTTGATTGCATCTTAGTATTGGGTTAGTTGATTAACAACTAATTCCGCCCACTCTTCCAAAACCTGAGATTTTTACTTGCTTTCTAAAAAATATAAAAATACAAAAAAGAATCGTCCCTCACCTTTAGAACTAGTATTTAGGCTTTCTAATCCTAGCGACACTATTCCTAAGCTGAACGATCAATCCCCCGGTACTTGTCACTATACTATACTACAACGATCAGGTACACAGCCTGGTGGGGGTTGTAAGCTTCTTGAGATCCCTCGAGAGGTAAAACCTGTTGCGATTCCCACGCATCAAGTTTTTGGTGCCGCAGCCCGGGGAATAGTTATTGTCTAGGTTAGAATTTCTTTTTATTAGGTCTACTTGCTAGATTCCTTTCTAGTAAGATTTTATTTTTATTCTTAGGTTTTCTTTAGTCTATCTTACTTCTTTGTGTTTTTGTTCGTACTAGTGTGGTCTTTATGGAATCAGAGAGTCGCCGTTTAGAAATTAGCAAGAGGCTTATTGCGCATAAAAGAAGAAAGAGAGAAGCTAACACATTTAAGAAATTCATTAAGCCTCTCCAAATGAAAATTGAGTTCACAAACTTCGCTCCAACCCTGGATGAATTAAGTTACCATAAGTTCCTATTACAACATCCTTGCCCCTCGAAATATAGAAAGACACCATGGATTAGGAGGCATAACTTCAGGAACATAAAGATTCCCTGTATGATTGGGTACATGTCTAGAGAGCATACATACATTGACTTAAAAGCACCCATGAATATCATGTCTAGGCTTTATTACAATTGGATAATGAACGAAAGGTTAAGCCCTAGAAAAGACCCTTACAATTCTAATAGGTTATGTAACTTTGTCAGGAGAGTTAATGGGGTACACATCTTTTTAGGAAATTTTACTTATCAATGTGACTTTGTAATCCTAGAAGATGTCAGAGGCATTATTGATCCACACCTTGGAGAAATAGTTTTAGGACAACCTTTTGTTGAGAAAACTAAAATGTATTACGACCATGAGAAGGGGATAGCTCAGTTTACTGATGGGATAGAGAAGGTCACTTTTATGATGCCTCACATGAAGGAGGAATTAAAGGGCATCAAGAATCTACAGATTGATGAAATTCGACCTTATGAGGTTAAGGAAGATGGAATCACTAATGAAGCCTATTATGAGAGGAGGAGAACATATTATTCGGGTTGCATGAATCTAGGCCCGGAATACAAGCGTGATGAGAATTGGGTTAGATGTTTTGAGTTTGCACAAAAGTGGGAAAGGGAAACGTAACCCATGACCTTGAGTCTAGCTACAAGACTCGTAAATAAAGAAAAGCGCTTCTTGGGAGGCAACCCATGTTTTGTGTGATTTTATTTGTTTGTTTGTTATTTGTTTTCGTATGCATGCTTTATTTTTATTGTTGGTTGATCATGTTTCTCAATTAAAATGTGGAAATACTTTACTTTGTTGTTTAGCCTAGTCTTAACTCCACCTAAAAGTATTTTTGCAAAAGATAAGTGTAAGGGGAAACCCCAAATATATTTTTAAGAAACAAACTGATCATGATTCTCCACAATATTAAATGAGCATGTATATTCGTATTTGTTAGAGTCAAATGCTTGTATTGAGTCATAATGAAGTTTTGCAGGATTTTCCAGGAAGTAGGACCAAGTTTTTCCAGAAATTTTCCGGAAACTTAACATAAGAATTTCTGCAGGTCCATTCTAACGACGTCAGGGGTTTACTCTTGACGACGTCAGGAGTTAAAAATCTGGAAATTTTACCGGTTTTGTTTTTCTAACGGAGTCTTATGGTTTTTGTGAATTATTAAGTTTTATAATCTCCAGGAGATCTGCAAACTTCATTCCACAAGCATTATATCTTATCTTGTTTTCTAGGAATTAGAAACTTATATAGGATGCCACCGATTTTACGCGAGGTTGTCTTGTCTATTTTGTCAGGTTTTACAGGTTATGTATGACAAGAAGATGATTTATATTCTGGAAGGGAAGCTTTGATTGTTCATTTTCTTGGAGGAAGATTTAACCTGGCCATCCTATTATCCATACCGAGCGAATCAGGGGAGTATTTGATTTCATTCTCTTTACTTTTTCACTTTTACATTATTTACATGAACATTGGGGACAATGTTCATCTTAAGTGTAAGGGGAGGGTAAAAAGATGAGACCTTACATATGCACTTTCGCTTGATTTTGTTTTGTTTAATGGTAGATGTGTAATAAAACTATGAGAAATACTTGTTAGAGTAATTTTAGCGCCAAATTTAAAATTTTTTACAACATTTAGGAGTGAAATTTTAGCCATAGCAAGCGTCTCATGGATAGGAGATTGTATGACCAGCACATAACCGTATATTCAGAAAAATTTTCCACCCAAATATGTGAGGTTCGCCTTTAGATTTGATAGGAAAAGCATTTACTATTAGTGCTTATGAGTGTACCGGTAGCATTTAGATTCTAGAACTTGCGTTAGTGATGCATCCCGAGACCGCTAGTGAGACTACATTCGTGTGGTAGGATTTACTACATGATAAGAGGCATTAGGATCACCCTTGTGTTAAACCCGTATTATAATTACTTGACCATTTAAGTCATATTACTTGGCTAGTTAAGTCAACTAATTTTTCCCACACCCTTAGCGTTGTACTCATTTTTAGTACACGAAACCCCTAGTACACCCCTCCGAGCCTATCTTTTCGTTTCTAACTTTAAGCATTTTACTTAAAGGAAGAATTTGTTACACCCCACTTAAATGTACAACCAAATCGCCTTAGCCTTCCGTGTATGCACTCATTTTTAGTGCATAATTGTTATTTGTTAAACCCTAAGTTAACTTTCTAATTGATTACATGGTTGCTAAGTCGAGTCATATCCTTGTACATATTGTTTTGGGACGATTGTGACTCATGGGTAAGTACTTATTTATGGAGTAATGGGGAAGAAAATCATTTATTACCCCCATATGTACGTTAATCTTAAAAGTGCTCCAAGTGTTTTGATTTTCTTAATTCGAGTCATTAGATTAGTTTATTGTAAAGTATGTAAAGATTCAAGTGTAAGGGGAATTCTCATTCCCTATGATGTATTATTTTGGATGGTAGGGTAAGAGTGTATGAAAAAAAAAAAAAAATCAAAAAAATTAAAAAAAAGAAAAAAAAAAGAAAAAAAGAAAATACGAAAGAAAAAAGAAATAGAAAAAAAGAAAAAGAGAAAAAAACATACGGACTACCATCCCATTTCATTCTATGTTCATTTTATGTTTTTGTTATTTCTCATTTATTAGCTTAAGTCGAGTCTAGTCTTGGCTTAGCAACGCCATATTGTACATGTAATTAACCAAGATTGTTAACTCGCCACCAGTAAAACTTCCTTTATCCAACAAAACCGTGTATTTCATATCCCTACACCTAACGTTACAACCCTTTAAAAGACCGCTTTGATAGTTTATCCTAGATGCTTACGCCATGTGGTGGAGGTTTGATCCTTTCCCAAGCCTATGGTAATCTATTTTGCTATGACAGGTAGTGAGAGATATCTTCCGTTTCCCTATTGTAATTTACACTTTATTACACCCGAGAGATGTGAGTATCTAAACACTATTTGTGAGGTGCTTGTGCATGACCTCCGTGCTTGTCTATTGGTCTTTAGTGGAACGATTATTTGTTGTAATTACTTTTATATTAGTGTTAAATGACCCCTAACTTGTCTTTTGAGTAGAATAAAAGCGCATTTGCTTGAGGACAAGCAAATCTCAAGTGTAAGGGTATATGATGAGGCGAAAAATGATCCGTTTTTAGGGGGTCATTTAAGCCCGAATCCGAATTTATTCGATCAAATATTGCCCTAAATTGTTCCTTTTGTGATTTTAGGTATTTTGGGAGTGAAATCTGGAAAAGGAAGCAATTCGGACGTGTTACGCCAAAGTCTTAATTTTCCATGCTGGGAACAGTGCATGACGGCGTCAAGAGGAGTTTCCTGACGGCGTCAAGAGTAAAAGTCCATGACGACCCAGAAGAGTTTTGACGGCGTCATGAGGGTAGGGCGTCAAGAGTTAAAGTCGTGACGGCCTGGAAATGCAATGTTCTTGACGGCGTCAAATGTGGATCTAGGCAGTCCGAGGATTGTTTTGGCGGCGAGGTGATGGCGTCACCTATTTGGTCTTGACGCCGTCAGACCCCTTTTCCTATATATAGTTTTCTAATTTTTCACATTTAAAAGAGAGAAGTTTTGGGAGAAACCCTAAGTACGATTTTGGTGTAACTTTACAGGTTTTTCAAGGGTTCCAACCCCTTGATACCTTGCATGATTAATCAAGATAAGTGTTCTTCTAATTCAATCAATATGTCTATGTGTTGGTTGTCTATATCATGTTCTTATCTTAATTCCATCATGCTAGGCTAGATCTCTTTTGTGTTTGCTTAGATCTAATGAAACCTAGATATTGATTATGTGTTGATTACTTGTTTATTCTTGTCTTGGATGAATGATTTATATGTTAGGCTTAAGAAAACTGGCAGATCTCCAATTGGTAACATGCTTGAACGTCTTAAGAAACATGAACCAACGCGCACTAGGTCTTTATTGGTTGTATTTAATGCATGAGCCACTGTTTACAATCCCTATAGTTGTGCTGGGCATGGTGTAGGAGGAGATAAGAGCTCATAGAATTGGGGAGTTATGTGTGCCACCCCATGAATGGTATTAAGGAATACGATCCGTCATCCATGCAATTATAACAAGTAATTAACGTGTAAAAGATATCTAGGGAGTAGTGAAATCTAAGTAAACACATTTTCTCCAATTACTGCTCACAACTTTAGTATAAATTAGTTTATTTTCTTTTCTAGTATTTTATTTTGATTGCATCTTAGTATTGGGTTAGTTGATTAACAACTAATTCCGCCCACTCTTCCAAAACCCGAGATTTTTACTTGCTTTCTAAAAAATATAAGAATACAAAAAAGAATCGTCCCTCACCTTTAGAACTAGTATTTAGGCTTTCTAATCCTAGCGACACTATTCCTAAGCTGAACGATCAATCCCCCGGTACTTTCAACAACAATCCTTCTATCAATTATGGTAGTAACAACAATCTTGAAGGATTGATGTCTAAGTTCATGGCATCTCAAGAAGCTCGCATAGCTAGGTTCGAAACCAAATTCAACCAACAACAAACGGAGATGACCAACAAGATTGACAACTTGTTGAAGGCTCTCAACAACCAAGCATTAGCCACACCTAGGAAGGACACTAGGGACACCAATAACGGAATCCAAATTAAGGACCCCTCATCATCCAAACATGTCCACTTTGTCAATGTTGTCACCATTAAGCCAATAGATAAGGAGATAGAAGAAAGTGACGAGGATGAAGTTGGAGTGGAAACCGAGACTAGGGATGAAAGTAGGGAGGTTGAGATTAATAAGGGAGAAGAGTTAGATGAAGTAGAAACTATAGAGAAATACTTTGATAAGATGCCCACCAAGGAAGAATGGGAATACCATAAGGATTTATTCGATAGTCCCGAGAGACCATATATCCTTGGCACACCCCTTATCAAAATAGGAGACCCCTCTAACATCAACATACCATGCAATATTGGGCACATCCATACATGGAAAGCTTATATCGATCCTAGATCTCCTGTTAACATCATGACTAGGACATATTACAATTGGGTGATGAAGAAACAACTTGATTTTAGGATGATGCCTAATAGGAATTTGATAAGTAATTTTTTAGGAAGAGTGAAGGGATTGCACGTGATTATAGGTAATTTCACCTATGAGATCGATTTTATGATAGTGGAAGACACTCGTCCGGTGATAGATGATTGCCTAAGCCAAGTAATGTTTGGAAAACCATTTGTTGAGGCCACTAGGATGAGTTATGACCCAACTCTAGGGATAGTTAGATTCAAGGAAGAAAATGATGAGGTTGCCTATCAAATGCCCTACAAAATTGAGCAATACCGCCTCCTTTCTAATATAGAAAAAGAACACAAGCAAGCGGCTTGCTATAGGAATGAGGAGGATAGACGTAGAGGAGTAGAGTATGTGAAGAGTAGGATGCTTGGTTTCTACAAATAATGCTTGCAACTAGGTCCGGAATACAAAACTGGTTTAGAAGACGACCTAGGGAGTGGAATCAACGATGAGGTCACGTAGTAACCCATGACCTTGAGTCTAGCTACAAGACTCGCAAATAAAGAAAAGCTCTTCTTGGGAGGCAACCCATGCTTTGTGTGATTTTATTTTATTTTGTTTGTTTGTTATTTGCTTCTGTATGCATGCTTTATTTTTATTGTTGGTAGATCATGTTTCTCAATTAAATAGTGGAAATACTTTACTTTGTTGTTTTGGCCTAGTCTTAACTCCACCTAAAAGTATTTTTGCAAAAGATAAGTGTAATGGGAAACCCCAAATATGTTTTTAAGAAACAAACAAATCATGATTCTCCACAATATTAACTGAACATGTATATTCGTATTTGTTAGAGTCAAATGCTTGTATCGAGTCATAATGAAGTTTTGCAGGATTTTCTAGGAAGTGAGACAAAGTTTTTCCAGAAATTTTCCGGAAACTTAACATAAGAATTTCTGCAGGTCACTTCTGACGGCGTCACAAGTTAACTCTTGACGGCGTCACGTGTAAAAATCTGGAAATTTTATCGGTTTTGTTTTTCTAACGGAGTCTTATGGTTTTTGTGAATTATTAAGTTTTATAATCTCCAGGAAATCTGCAAACTTCATTCCACAAGCATTATATCTTATTTGGTTTTCTAGGATTTAGTAACTTATATAGGTTGCCGCCAATTTTATACGAGGTTGTCTTGTCTATTTTCTCAGGATTCACAGGTTATGTATGACAAGAAGATGATTTATATTCTGGAAGGGAAGCTTTGATTGTTCATTTTCTTGGAGGATGATTTAACCTGGCCACCTTATTATCCATACCGAGCGAATCAGGGGAGTATTTGATTTCATTCTTTTTACTTAATCACTTTTACATTCTTTACTTGAACATTGGGGACAATGTTCATATTAAGTGTAAGGGGAGGGTAAAATGATGATACCTTACATGTACACTTTCGCTTGAGTTTGTTTTGTTTAATGGTAAATGTGTAATAAAACTATGAGAAATACTTGTTAGTGCAATTTTAGCGCCAAATTTAAATTTTTTTACAACATTTAGGAGTGAAACTTTAGCCATAGCAAGCGTCTCATGGATATGAGATTGTATGACTAGCACATAACCGTACCATTCAGAAAAATTTTCCACCCAAATATGTGAGTTTCGCCTTTAGATTTGATAGGAAAAGCATTTACTATTAGTGCTTATGAGTGTACCGGTAGCATTTAGATTCTAGAACTTGCGTTAGTGATGCATCCCGGGACCGCTAGTGAGACTACATTCGTGTAGTAGGATTTACTACATGATAAGAGGCATTAGGATCACCCTTGTGTTAAACCCGTATCATAATTACTTGACCATTTAAGTCATATTACTTGGCTAGTTAAGTCAACTAATTTTTCCCACACCCTTAGCGTTGTACTCATTTTTAGTACACGATATCCCTAGTACACCCTTCCGAGCCTATCTTTTCGTTTCTAACTTTAAACATTTTACTTAAAGGAAGAATTTGTTAGACCCCACTTAAATGTACACCCAAAACGCCTTAGCCTTCCGTGTATGCACTCATCTTTAGTGCATTATTGTTATTTGTTAAAGCCTAAGTTAACTTTCTAATTGATTACATGGTTGGTAAGTCGAGTCATATCCTTGTACATATTGTTTTGGGACGATTGGGACTCATGGGTAAAGTACTTATTTTATGGAGTAATGGGGAAGAACATCATTTTATTACCCCCATATGTGCGTTAATCTTAAAAGTAGTCCAAGTGTTTTGATTTTCTTAATTCGTGTCATTAGATTAGTTTATTGTAAAGTATGTAAAAATTCAAGTGTAAGGGGAATGTTCATTCCCTATGATGTATTATTTTGGATGGTAGGGTAAGAGTGTATGCAAAAAAAAAAAAAAAAAAAAAAAAAAAAAAAAAAAAAATCGAAAAATCAAGAAAAAAAAAATAGAAAAAAAAGAAAAGAGAAAAAAACATATGGACTACCATCCCGTTTCATTCTATGTTCATTTTATGTTTTTGTTATTTTTTATTTATTAGCTTAAGTCGAGTCTAGTCTTGGCTTAGCAACGCCATATTGTACATGTAATTAACTTCCTTTATCGAACAAAACCGTGTATTTCATATCCCTACACCTAAAGTTACAACCCTTTAAAAGACCTCTTTGATAGTTTATCCTAGGTGCTTACGCCATGTGGTGGAGGTTTGATCCTTTCCCAAGCCTATGGTAATCTATTTTGCTATGACAGGTAGTGAGAGATATCTTCCGTTTCCATATTGTAATTTATACTTTTTTACAACCGAGAGGTATGAGTATCTAAACACTATTTGTGAGGTGCTAGTGTATGACCTCCGTGCTTGTCTTTGGTCTTTAGTGGAACGATTATTTGTTGTAATTACTTTTATATTAGTGTTAAATGACCCCTAACTTGTATTTTGACTAGAATAAAAGCGCATTTGCTTGAGGACAAGCAAATCTCAAGTGTAAGGGTATATGATGAGGCAAAAAATGAACCACTTTTAGAGGGTCATTTAAGCCCGGAATTGAATTTATTTGATCAAATATTACCCTAAATCGTTCCTTTTGTGATTTTAGGTAGTTTGGGAGAGAAATCTGGAAAAGGAAGCAATTCGGATGTTTTTGGAGCATAAAAGTGAAGAAAACGCCAAAGTCTTAATTTTCCTTGCTGGGAACAGTAGGTGACGGCGTCAAGAAGGAAATTCTGACGGCGTCAAGAGTAATTTTCATGACGACCCAGTACAGAATTGAAGGCGTCACAAGGTAGAGCGTCAAGAGTAAAATGTGTGACGGCCTGGAAAATGTTATAACGTGACGGCGTCGAAAGTAGATCAAGGCTGTCCGAGAATTCTTTTGGTGGCGAGATGACGGCGTCACCAATTTGGTCTTGACGCCGTCAGCCTCAATTTCCTATATATAGTTTTCTAATTTTCATTCATAAAAAAAAGAGAAGTTTTGGAGAAACCCTAAGGCCGAACTTAGTACGAATTTTACTGGTTTTTCAAGGGTTCTCAGCCCTTGAACCCTTTCATGTGTAATTGAGATAAGTATTCTTTTAATTCAATCAATATGTCTATGTGTTGGTTGTCTATATCTTGTTCTTGTCTTAATTCCATCATGCTAGGTTAGATCTATCTTGTGTTTGCTTGGATCTAATGAAACCTAGATGTTAATTATGTGTTGATTACTTGTTTATGGTTGTATTGGATGAATGATTTCGATGTTTGATGTGTGGGAATCGCAACAGGCTTTACCTCTCGAGGGATCTCGAGAAGCTTACAACCCCCACCAGGCAGTGTACCTGATCGTTGTAGTATAGTATAGTGACAAGTACCGGGGGATTGATCGTTCAGCTAGGAATAGTGTCGTTAGGATTGAAATTAATCTAACTAGGTCTAAAGGTGAAGGATGATTCTTTTTATGTTTTTATATTTTATGAAAAGCAAGTAAAAATCTCGGGTATTAGGAGAGTGGGCGGAATTAGTTGCTAATCAACTAACCCAAAAGCTACTAATTAATCTAATAAACAAGAAAATAAACTAAGGTTCTACAAGATAAGTGAAGCATGTCTACCTATGATATGTTACTCCTTGCTAGCTATCCAATCCTACCTATTGAATTATAACCTTGTTTTAATTGACGGGTTGTATTCCTTAATACCATTCATGGGGTATCGCACATAACTCCCCAATTCTATGAGCTCTTATCTCCTCCTACACCATGCCCAACACAACTATAGGGATTGTAAACAGTGGCTCATGCATTAAATACAACCAATAATGACCTTAGTGCAATAGGTTCATGTTTCCTAAGACGTTCAAGCATGTTACCATTTGGAGATCTGCCAGTTTTCTTAAGCCTAACATATAAATCATTCAATCAAAACAAGAATCAATAAGAAACAAGGATTATAAACTAAACCAACTAGATCTATTGAAGTTGTCACGCCTTAATTGATGGAGATAGACACAACATCAACAAGAAATCAATGAGATCTAATCAATTATATACAAGTTTCACATAATCATAAGTAGACACAAGGTGAATTAGCAAATCATCATCAAAGAAGAGCAAACAACAATGATAATGGAAAACATAATTAAGATAGAATCATCAAACCAATACATGATGTTTATGGAGTGATTGAAACCCTCTAAGTTGCTGGAAAAACACCCACCTAAACCCAGGAATCGACCTTAGGGTTTAGGGCTTACAAAAAGTGAAGTTATGATGTTATATTTATAGGCATGTTTTCTGTCGGCAAGGCTTGATGGCGTCAGCTCGTTACTCTTGATGCCGTCATGACCATTTTTTCACCAAATTGTAGATCTCTTCGTCCTCTTCGCGTGGGCTTCTGAATCACCTAAATCTGAGTTCGTATGCAAAAGTTATGACCAAAACAATATCAGCTACTCCGCGCACAAGTTTTGACAAGTTAACACGTGACGGCCTTGGGTGACTTCTTCACATTCTCTCTGGGCCGTCACCACTTTTACTCTTGACGCCGTCACCAAAATGCTCTTGACGCCGTCAGGTACTGTTCTCAGCATGAAAAATTAAGCCTTTGGCGTTTTCTTCACTTTTATGCTCCAAAAACGTCCAAAATGCTTCCTTTTTACTGAATTCACTCCTAAAGGACCTAAAATCACAAAAGGAACGATTTAGGGCAATATTTGATCGAATAAATTTGAATTCGGGCTTAAATGACCCCCTAAAAACGGATCATTTTTCGCCTCATCATATACCCTTACACTTGAGATTTGCTTGTCCTCAAGCAAATGCGCTTTTATTCTAGTCAAAATACAAGTTAGGGGTCATTTAACACTAATATAAAAGTAATTACAGCAAATAATCATTCCACTAAAGACCAATAGACAAGCACGGAGGTCATACACTAGCACATCACAAATAGGGTTTAGATACTCACATCTCTCGGGTGTAATAAAGTATAAATTACAATATGGAAACGGAAGATATCTCTCACTACCTGTCATAGCAAAATAGATTACCATAGGCTTGGGAAAGGATCAAACCTCCACCACATGGCGTAAGCACCTAGGATAAACTATCAAAGAGGTCTTTTAAAGGGTTGTAACGTTAGGTGTAGGGATATGAAATACACGGTTTTGTTGGATAAAGGAAGTTTTACTGGTGGCGACTTAACAATCTTGGTTAATTACATGTACAATATGGCGTTGCTAAGCCAAGACTAGACTCGACTTATGCTAATAAATGAAAAATAACAAAAACATAAAATAAACATAGAATGAAAAGGGATGGTAGTCCGTATGTTTTTTATTTTTTATTTTTTTTTCTTGATTTTTTGATTTTTTTTTAGACATACACTCTTACCCTACCATCTAAAATAATACATCATACGGAATGGTAATTCCCCTTACACTTGAATCTTTACATACTTTACAATAAACTAAACTAATGACTCGAATTAAGAAAATCAAAACACTTGGAGCACTTTTAAGATTAACGTACATATGGGGGTAATAAATGATGTTCTTCCCCATTACTCCATAAAATAAGTACTTACCCATGAGTCCCAATCGTCCCAAAACAATATGTACAAGGATATGACTCGACTTAGCAACCATGTAATCAATTAGAAAGTTAACTTAGGGTTTAACAAATAACAATAATGCACTAAAAATGAGATCATACACGGAAGGCTAAGGCGATTTGGGTGTACATTTAAGTGGGGTGTAACAAATTCTTCCTTTAAGTAAAATGCTTAAAGTTAGAAACGAAAAGATAGGCTCGGAGGGGTGTACTAGGGGTTTCGTGTACTAAAAATGAGTACAACGCTAAGGGTGTGGGAAAAATTAGTTGACTTAACTAGCCAAGTAACATGACATAAATGGTCAAGTAATTATAATACGGGTTTAACACAAGGGTGATCCTAATGCCTCTTATCATGTAGTAAATCCTACTACACGAATGTAGTCTCACTAGCGGTCTCGGGATGCATCACTAACGCAAGTTCTAGAATCTAAATGCTACCGGTACACTCATAAGCACTAATAATGAATGCTTTTCCTATCAAATCTAAAGGCGAACCTCACATATTTGGGTGGAAAATTTTTCTGAATATACGGTTATGTGCCAGTCATACAATCTCCTATCCATGAGACGCTTGCTATGGCTAAAGTTTCACTCCTAAATGTTGTAAAAAATTTTAAATTTGGCGCTAAAATTGCACTAACAAGTATTTCTCATAGTTTTATTACACATCTACCATTAAACAAAACAAACTCAAGCGAAAGTGCATATGTAAGGTATCATCTTTTTACTCTCCCCTTACACTTAAGATGAACATTGTCCCCAATGTTCAAGTAAAGAATGTAAAAGTGAAAAAGTAAAGAGAATGAAATCAAATACTCCCCTGATTCGCTCGGTATGGATAATAAGGTGGCCAGGTTAAATCTTCCTCCAAGAAAATGAACAATCAAAGCTTCCCTTCCAGAATATAAATCATCTTCTTGTCATACATAACCTGTAAATCCTGAGAAAACAGACAAAAACCCAAAGCATCGACCCGAACAAAGATAACTCACAACTAGATGTAATTCCAATCCGCCTAATCGTTACCAACCAAACGGTCCACCCTCCAACCGTACTTTCAACAACAATCCTTCTAACAATTATGGTAGTACCAACAATCTTGAAGGATTGATGTCTAAGTTCATGGCATCTCAAGAAGCTCGCATAGCTAGGTTCGAAACCGAATTCAACCAACAACAAACGGAGATGACCAACAAGATTGACAATTTGTTGAAGGCCCTCAACAACCAAGCATTAGCCACACCTAGGAAGGACACTAGGGACACCAATAACGGAATCCAAATTAAGGACCCCTCATCATCCAAACATGTCCACTTTGTCAATGTTGTCACCATTAAGCCAATAGATAAGGAGATAGAAGAAAGTGACAAGGATGAAGTTGGAGTGGAAACCGAGACTAGGGATGAAAGTAGGGAGGTTGAGATTAATAAGGGAGAAGAGTTAGATGAAGTAGAAACTATAGAGAAATACTTTGATAAGATGCCCACCAAGGAAGAACGGGAATACCATAAGGATTTATTCGATAGTCCCGAGAGACCATATATCCTTGGCACACCCCTTATGAAAATGGGAGACCCCTCTAACATTAACATACCATGCAATATTGGGCACATGCATATATGGAAAGCTTATATCGATCCTAGATCTCCTGTTAACATCATGACTAGGACTTATTACAATTGGGTGATGAAGAAACAACTTGATTTTAGGATGATGCCTAATAGGAATTTGATAAGTAATTTTGTAGGAAGAGTGAAGGGATTGCACGTGATTATAGGTAATTTCACCTATGAGATCGATTTTATGATAGTGGAAGACACTTGTCCGGTGATAGATGATTGCCTAAGCCAAGTAATATTTGGGAAACCATTTGTTGAGGCCACTAGGATGAGTTATGACCCGACTCTAGGGATAGTTAGATTCAAGGAAGAAAATGATGAGGTTGCCTATCAAATGCCCTACAAAATTGAGCAATACCGCCTCCTTTCTAATATAGAAAAAGAACACAAGCAAGCGGCTTATTATAGGAATGAGGAGGATAGACGTAGAGGAGTAGAGTATGTGAAGAGTAGGATGCTTGGTTTCTACAAAGAATGCTTGCAACTAGGTCCGGAATACAAAAATGGTTTAGAAGACGACCTAGGGAGTGGAATCAACGATGAGGTCACGTAGTAACCCATGACCTTAAGTCTAGCTACAAGACTCGTAAATAAAGAAAAGCGCTTCTTGGGAGGCAACCCATGCTTTGTGTGATTTTATTTTATTTTGTTTGTTTGTTATTTGCTTCCGTATGCATGCTTTATTTTTATTGTTGGTAGATCATGTTTCTCAATTAAATAGTGGAAATACTTTACTTTGTTGTTTTGGCGTAGTCTTAGCTCCACCTAAAAGTATTTTTGCAGAAGATAAGTGTAAGGAGAAACCCCAAATATGTTTTTAAGAAACAAACCAATCATGATTCTCCACAATATTAAGTGAGCATGTATATTCGTATTTGTTAGAGTCAAATGCTTGTATCGAGTCATAATGAAGTTTTGCAGGATTTTCCAGGAAGTGAGACAAAGTTTTTCCAGAAATTTTCCGGAAACTTAACATAAGAATTTTTGCAGGTCACTTCTGACGGCGTCACGTGTAAAAATCTGGAAATTTTACCGGTTTTGTTTTTCTAACGGAGTCTTATGGTTTTTGTATATTATTAAGTTTTATAATCTCCAGGAAATCTGCAAACTTCATTCTCTAAGCATTATATCTTATTTTGTTTTCTAGGATTTAGTAACTTATATAGGTTGCCGCCGATTTTATGTGAGGTTGTCTTGTCTATTTTCTCAGGATTCACAGGTTATGTATGACAAGAAGATGATTTATATTCTGGAAGGGAAGCTTTGATTGTTCATTTTCTTGGAGGAAGATTTAACCTGGCCACCTTATTATCCATACCGAGCGAATCAGGGGAGTATTTGATTTCATTCTTTTTACTTTTTCACTTTTACATTCTTTACTTGAACATTGGGGACAATGTTCATATTAAGTGTAAGGGGAGGGTAAAATGATGATACCTTACATGTACACTTTCGCTTGAGTTTTTTTGTTTAATGGTAAATGTGTAATAAAACTATGAGAAATACTTGTTAGTGCAATTTTAGCGCCAAATTTAAATTTTTTTACAACATTTAGGAGTGAAACTTTAGCCATAGCAAGCGTCTCATGGATAGGAGATTGTATGACTAGCACATAACCGTATATTCAGAAAAATTTTCCACCCAAAAATGTGAGGTTCGCCTTTAGATTTGATAAGAAAAGCATTTACTATTAGTGCTTATGAGTGTACCGGTAGCATTTAGATTCTAGAACTTGCGTTAGTGATGCATCCCGAGACCGCTAGTGAGACTACATTCGTGTAGTAGGATTTACTACATGATAAGAGGCATTATGATCACCCTTGTGTTAAACCCGTATCATAATTACTTGACCATTTAAGTCATATTACTTGGCTAGTTAAGTCAACTAATTTTTCCCACACCCTTAGCGTTGTACTCATTTTTAGTACACGATACCCCGTACGCCCCTCCGAGCCTATCTTTTCGTTTCTAACTTTAAGCATTTTACTTAAAGGAAGAATTTGTTACACCCCACTTAAATGTACACCCAAATCGCCTTAGCCTTCCGTGTATGCACTCATCTTTAGTGCATTATTGTTATTTGTTAAACCCTAAGTTAACTTTCTAATTGATTACATGGTTTCTAAGTCGAGTCATATCCTTGTACATATTGTTTTGGGACGATTGGGACTCATGGGTAAATTACTTATTTTATGGAGTAATGGGGAAGAACATCATTTTATTACCCCCATATGTGCGTTAATCTTAAAAGTACTCCAAGTGTTTTGATTTTCTTAATTCGTGTCATTAGATTAGTTTATTGTAAAGTATGTAAAAATTCAAGTGTAAGGGGAATGTTCATTCCCTATGATGTATTATTTTGGATGGTAGGGTAAGAGTGTATGCAAAAAAAAAAAAAAATAAAAAAAAAAATAAATAAAAAAAAATCGAAAAATCAAGAAAAAAAATAGAAAAAAAAGAAAAGAGAAAAAAACATACGGACTACCATCCCGTTTCATTCTATGTTCATTTTATGTTTTTGTTATTTTTCATTTATTAGCTTAAGTCGAGTTTAGTCTTGGCTTAGCAACGCCATATTGTACATGTAATTAAACAAGATTGTTAGCTCGCCACCAGTAAAAACTTCCTTTATCCAACAAAACCGTGTATTTCATATCCCTACACCTAAAGTTACAACCCTTTAAAAGACCTCTTTGATAGTTTATCCTAGGTGCTTACGCCATGTGGTGGAGGTTTGATCCTTTCCCAAGCCTATGGTAATCTATTTTGCTATGACAGGTAGTGAGAGATATCTTCCATTTCCATATTGTAATTTATACTTTATTACACCCGAGAGATATGAGTATCTAAACACTATTTGTTGTAATTACTTTTATATTAGTGTTAAATGACCCCTAACTTGTATTTTGACTAGAATAAAAGCGCATTTGCTTGAGGACAAGCAAATCTCAAGTGTAAGGGTATATGATGAGGCGAAAAATGAACCACTTTTAGGGGGTCATTTAAGCCCGGAATTGAATTTATTTGATCAAATATTGCCCTAAATCGTTCCTTTTGTGATTTTTGGTACTTTGGGAGAGAAATCTGGAAAAGGAAGCAATTCGGACGTTTTTGGAGCATAAAAGTGAAGAAAACGCCAAAGTCTTAATTTTCCTTGCTGGGAACAGTAGGTGACGGCGTCAAGAAGGAAATTCTGACGGCGTCAGGAGTAATTTTCATGACGACCCAGTACAGAATTGAAGGCGTCACAAGGTTGAGCGTCAAGAGTAAAATGCGCGACGGCCTGGAAATGTTATAACGTGACGGCGTCAAAAGTAGATCAAGGCAGTCCGAGAATTCTTTTGGCGGCGAGATGACGGCGTCACCAATTTGGTCTTGACGCCGTCAGCCTCAATTTCCTATATATAGTTTTCTAATTTTCATTCATAAAAAAAAGAGAAGTTTTGGAGAAACCCTAAGGCCGAACTTAATACGAATTTTACAGGTTTTTCAAGGGTTCTCAGCCCTTGAACCCTTTCATGTGTGTAACAACCCGATATTTTTCACGTCTACGTTTATTTTTCCAACTTTGGAAATTCACTATTCATCGATTACTATTCATCAAAACACTATTCATCATTTTACTATTCACGAAACACTATTCACTCCCGGAGAAAGTTTGTCATTCATGCGTGAGTTGCATCATTCTTGTATGCGTACGGTTATCTATCTAATAAACGTTATCCTATGAGCTATTGTTTTGAATAATTGATCCGACAATTCCGACTATGGTCCTAACATATTTTTACACTCGTTATAATGATATAAAAGTTATATTATTAATTTACCCGACGTTTTGAATTTATTTATTTAACGTATCGTTAAAAACTTATAATTACGACGATTTACGTAATTACGATTTTTATGCATTAGTAATGTACCCGATACTACTAATTAAAATGCTTACTAAAATATCTAAATAATATCTAGATATTTTCATAACAATTGAAATTACCATAATACCCTTGCATCAAAATTACCAAATTGCCCTTGGACTATATATAGAAAATCACTAGCTTATTTCACATTTTTTTCACAACAAAATCTCTATTTCTCTCTTGGTGATCCACGGCAAGAACAAGAACAAGGCAAGGATCAACAATCTTTCAAGTTTAAAGTGGTTTTACACTCCTAGTATACTTCTACTTATAGTTTTGAAATAAAAACTAGGAAGTATTTAAGTATCTTGATCATTTTAATCTCATCATCCAATTAGTAAGTCTCTAGTAATATTTTCATCATCTCATGCTTCCATTTCATTAGTTACTTGAAGTATTTTCATGATATATTAGCAAATACTTAAGTTATAAATACGACTTTCAAGTATACTTTTAATTTTATGAGTTTATATTAAGCCTATGATCATCCCCTTGTTATCCCACTATTTTTATGAGTACTAGGAACCCATGATACCCTAAGAAGGTATATGATAAGATTAGATTAGTCTTGTGGTGTTTTGAAGAGATTTGACAAGGATTTGAAACTAGAAAAGTGATTTTTGACAACTTTAAAAAGCTACTGTCCATTTTTGCCAAATCCAGAAAATCCAGGGGCTGTGGCGAATTTTTGGTTTTCATATTCTGGAAATACTTTCAAAAACGAAACCATAGCCGCTGGAATCGCTAAAAGATCATTTACGACGAGGAAGATACGATGTTTTTATGTTAGCGACGAAAACTATTATTTTCTGAAAAATACTTGCTGTCACACTATTTTTGGAGGATAAAATGAGGTGTTAACCTTGAACTAGCCGACCCGAATTATCAAAAATATATTAGTACGCTGTACCACCATTCCGGGGATATAAAATTCTTAAGAAATGGACTTATAATAAAGGAGATACGAATTTTTGAATATGAATACTTCACATAAAATTCTGACAGCACTTAAAATATTTTCAAGTAAAACCAGAATATTCACAAACGCCCATGTGTGGAGCCGATTTCTTGTCAATAGACTCATTTCTGGAGTCGGCACACCAAGGAACAAAAGTTAGTACTCCTGTAATACTTTCCAAATCAGTTGGCCGTTTATCATTTGGACTTTAAGTAAGTAAACTACATCCACTCAAAGTTACCCAGAAATGACAGTTTTGGCCTAAAGACCATACTTTTCGACCATTTATCTTAAAATCTAGACGCAATGGGAAAAATTTCACTACTGAACATATTTAGATACTGTAACAAGCTTTCCAAAAATTCGGATTTTGTCCCCTAACTATCAGTACACACTGTTTTGCGACTAGTTTTCCGAGGCCACTTTTGGTCGTTTTCAGAAATTAACATGTATTATATTTTGCTACGAAAAGTTATATTTTCACAAGTTTTCACCAAACAACTATCATAGAACATCGTTACACCATATATACATGTAAAATACAGTATGACTTGACACGACAACATAAAACCTAATTTTCGATGATTATACATGTTTTAAAATAATACGAGTGGTATAGGCATCATGTGCATGTGCATTCATTACATCACGTCATGATCTAAAGTAGATCATATCATTCATTTAGGTTGCGGTTAGAGTGCGCGTCTTACCTCAGTTCGTACCCTTTGTTATCATATCGCTTATATCAGGTGAGTATTCACGAACCCCTTTTTCTAACTATTTTAATCGCTTTGGGGTGGATGCATGAATTATTACTTGAACACTTTGAACATTGTTTTGAACCCTTTGATTTTTATGAACTCTTTTGACTTGTCTTGACCTTATAACTTTTTTAGAACTCTTGAACTCAACTTGAACTTTTGAACTTAATGAACCGTATGTGCTATGACCTAAAGTCTCACCTTATTGGTGGAGCGTTCTTAACCTTAAAGTCTCGCCTTATTGGTGGAGCGTGCTAAGTCTCCCATGTTTGGAGCGTTCTTAATCGTATATAATAGTTGTATGATGTACTGTTCGTACATTCGCATTGTTCGACACCTATTAGTAGTATGGATAGCGCTATTAGAGGTCGGCCAACCTCTCGTCCACTATGTTACGGGACGCATATTATTTAATTAGGGGCTTTGCATGGCATACATTATTATATATGTGGTGCTTATATTGTGACTTATTATGACCGCGGGTACTTGACTACAAGACATAATACTTGACAACGCCCTTGGCTTGTGAACTTTTTCAAATGGTTTTCTTATTATATAAAACGTTTATACTCACCAACTATTTTTATAGTTGACCGTTTTCTCTCATGCATTTCAGGTGATCGTCAGTAAGCTTGTCATCAAGGTCTTGCATAATGAAGTTTTCACAAGTCACTTCTTTTCATTATGTACTAAAATACCATCTTTTGGGAATCAAACTTATGTCATATATTTGCCAAGGTTGGCAATAACAACGTTGTAATGTTATACTTTTCCTTAATGTAAATTATGGTATTGTCTTATTTCTCTTTGGTGATGTATATCGATTTCGTTACACCTCGTGTTTTCGCCTTCGGCGAGGGTGTGACAGATTGGTACCAGAGCCAGAGGTTATAGAGAATGCCGATTTTTCTAAAATAAAAATCGCAACTATAACCAAAATAACGTTTTTCTTAAATGCCAAAAATCATACGAGTCGACTAGTCTTAGCATTGCATCATTAATCCTCAAGTATGCATAGCCTGATCACCTATGTATAATTCAGGAAGAATCATGCGATGAAGGGAGTAGTAGTCAAAGATCATGTCTGGTCGGGTCTAGAGAGTCTGGTCACCTGAAATTGCATTGGTCGGGTGGGTATGCATAACCTGTTTATATGTTTCAGTTTCTGTTACCGTACCTTATATATGCCTTCATGTATATACTTTCTCCTTGCTACCTTACGCCCCGTTAGATTAAGCATGCCTTTGTTTCCATCATTTTGCGATCTCCATGTCACGACTGTTATTGTACCGTACATCCTCCGTCATCATTCATGTGTCGCTCACTCAACCAACTATTTTTTGTCTATCGCAGAGACATGGCCGCAATATGTAACAATTCGCAATTTCAGGTTAATTACCATTCCCGGAAAATTTCACTATTCACTTTTACTATTCATTTTTCCCGAAACTTTCCCGAAAGTTGATTTTATTTGATTTTATCGAGTGATAAATCATTTCCATGGCAAATTAAAAGTTTGACATTCATAAGCTCATTTTCGTGAAAGTTATTAAGGAATTACACGGAATTACACGTTTTAGGGTAAAACGTCAAACAGAAATTCTACGCACAACGAAATTCAACCCCGTCAGGTGACCCCACATCAGTAAAATATTTTACACACTCATGATTTATTTGAGAATTAATCGTGACTGAGAAAAATATGACCAAAAACTTCCCAGCAGGTCACCCATGCCTGTACTACTCTCGCATGAGCACGCTTAACCATTTGGGCGATTAACCGTGAGACCACAAAACGCGTTTCTAAGACTTTTTGAGTTTTCAACTTATTAGAAAAAGTCAACATATTCTTTCCCTCCTCCATTGACCAAAAATGATCCCTTGATGTTATAAGTCATTTCGTGATTTTTAGGCTTACGGTTTGATGTCTAAAAGACATTTAATACCAACCGACACTAGACTGAGCCCAGTCTAGACATTATAAGTCATTTTAAATCATTTTTATAACATTAGAAAAGTAACATTATACTTTTCTCAATTTTACGCAATATTCAGCGTTTTACGCGAATTACGCGTTTTAGACCCGTGTTTCCAGTTTTTAGCAGGGTTTACCACCCAAATGGAACCTACCACTCATTTTATATTTTATTATGGAACTTATTGACATGTTTATCAATACTTTCAAGTTCCATAATTTTACGACACCCGGTTTTACGTTTTGAGGCTTAATCATTTACGATTGGCATTTCCCGGAGTCAAAACTAACCAAGTATCTTGGATAATACCAAGAAAAGTCCACACCCTTGCTCTCCAAGCATACAAACCGCCTCTAGGAGGGGGGATTCACACTAGGTGGCTTGATCTTGTGCTTAAGGCCTTAAGATGGTTACAAGTGTTCACCTTGGCCTCCAAGGTTGGACTAGTCAACATTTCTAACCTCCTCATTTGCATATAAATAGCCCCCCCCCCCCCCTTCCTTTGAACGTCCCACACACCACACACAACAATATTTCATCCTTAGCAAATTATCTTCCAAGTTTCATGCAAGATTCAAGTGCTAGTTCAAGGTAGAAACCCTAGATAGGTTATCATTCATCAAACACTTCCATAACCTTATATACTTGGTGATTTCTCTTGAGTTTAAATCCACTCAAGTCACCTAAACCTTCATCATCCATCTTTCAAGAATACCAAGGGTAGAAAGATTGCATGAAGTGAAGTGGGTTGAAGCAAGTCTATCAAAGTCCTATCCTTACATGTTAACTTCCTTTCATCTTTGAAAGCCAAAAGTTGTGAGCCAAACCCTAACTTGATTCTTGTTAAATAATCATGTTCATGTTATGTTATTCTTGCTATATTATGTCTTGTAGTTATGTCCATGATGTATAAAAGTGAGCAAAACAAGTTATTGTTATTGATTGTTACAACAAGTTACTAAAACAAGCAAACTAGTGACTTTCTTGGAAAACCACGACCAAAATGGTAAAAATATGATATTTGATTATTACATATTGTGGTAGAGGACCTAACAAGGAAACCATAGCAATTTGAACCACCCAAAACGAGTATACGAGTCAAAAGTTACGCCCATTTGAAATTACCAAGATTTCCGGCAAAACTGCCAAATAGCTTCCTGATCAAATTTGGGTTTTGAAAGTCCCACTTCTGGTCCGATTCATCAAAAAGTTAAAACATGAAAGTTGTCCGAAATGACGTTTTCGTTCAGGAACAAAGAAGCTCGAGCCCTAAAAACGCTTTCCGAGTGATAAAATTCTTCAAATTCTAAACAGCCCATTTTTAGGCGAAAGTCACTAGATTATGGTTATATTTTGAAAGGAACAAGAGGTCTTATGACCTATAATCAAGACCACAAACATGACTAGAACCAAGGTTGAGTCTCATGACCTTGGAACAAGGACCAAAGGTCATGGCTAGGCCATGACGAAATGACCATAACAACTCACAAAGGCGTAAACATGAAACAATGAGTTAGGCGATAACTTGAACAAGCAATTTGGATCTACTTCACTTAAAAGGAAACCATGAGATTTTACCAAGAGAACATGGTCATTTAAGGCTTATGAAGCTACCCCTAATAACAATCTTCATGTACAAATAAACTTTCCTAAGTTTATTCAAATATCGGACATGTAACCTTTCGGATCAAAACTTATATCTATATATTTCATCAACTACTACAATAGTAGGGAGCCTCATGTGAGGAGTTCATTATGTAAGCCGTCGAGTTGAGTTGTGGATTTACGAGTTAAAGTGTCCTGGCTCCTCGAACGCTTACTAACATGACTTCTGAATTATGTCGGCCCGAACGGTAGTGAACGATATACAAAACATACATGTTTCATGAATCATTTCTTTCAAAGACTTACATTATACATCATACCACATCATGGACTAAATGCAAGATATATATATAGGCACTACTTCATATTCTTTACTCCGATCCTAAGTCGCGACATTCTATTATAGGTTGCTCGTAGAAACCTTCACGATTCGACCGTTACATTCATTACTTGCTATCTTACTTAAGGTGAGTTCATAGCCCCACTTTACATTATTACAATGTTTTACAAACCCTTGGGGGGAATACATGCTATTTTAACCGAGCACAATGTTTTTAAATTGTATGCTTACCTGATTGTTTTATTATCACTAAGTACCAACCTTGCTAAACCGAAATCCTTTATTATGAACCATTTAGTCACTAGCAATAGTGAGCGCGAATATTAATAATAGGCCTATTGGGATTGACGAATCCCATTTGTTTTGACTAAGTGCAAACAAATGCATTAATATTTGAGATTTAGGTATGTTAGCAAAGTACCTACCGGGATAAATCTGCCAATCGATATTGGTACACGTTAACGTTATGGTTTCATAAGCTTAGTGTATAATACATGTTCCGGGCGTATAATAACGTAGCCTACCTGTTTTGTTTTCCAAACATTGGTGTGAGCCTATAACTCACACTACCAACATATTGTGTTCAATCGATTTAACAAACTCTATGAATATCACTCAACCTTTGTGTTGACCTCTCAAGCATGTATTTCAGGTTCATGACGATCAAGGATGGCACGGAAGGACACGGATACTCAAGAGGGCTATAAATTTTATTATCATTCAAAACTCATTTATTATACATTGTAAACATGGAACCAATTGGGACCTCATTTTGGAATCTCTGATATTTATATAATTTGAATGATACATCTTTCAAAACGACTCAATTGGAGTTCGTTTTCTATTATTGTGACTATTGTACCGTCGAGTAACACCCAGTTCGAATTCCGCTGCAACCATGAATTGGGGGTGTTACAGATTGGTACCAGAGCCATGGTTATAGAGAAACGGGTCTAATTGAGACCTAAACTATAACTACAATCACAAGCAAAAACATTTTTATAGCCTTCCGCTCTCCGTGTCTTCCATCCTCCATACGATTATGGACTTAGTAAGCATGTTATGCTTCACAAACATATTAGTATATTGATATATACACACTAAGCATTTTATGCTACATGAACACATATAAGTATATTGATATATACACACTAGGCATTTTATGCTACATGAACACATATTAGTATATTGATATATACACACTAAGCATTTTATGCTACATGAACACATATTAGTATATTGATATATAAACTCGGTTTATTTTCAATCATTTATCTAAACAATGAACTAAACATATCTGTGTATGCCTATTCTAGGGCATTTCGACACAATCACATTCTCCCAATCATGTTCCTACTCCAACATTATATGTTCAAGACATTGTATATTACAATGGTCTCATTCATTTTCCAAGACATTGTGAGATACAATGGTCTCATTCATTTTCCAAGACATTGTGAGATACAATGGTCTCATTCATTTTCCAAAACATTGTGAGATACAATGGTCTCATTCATTTTCCAAGACATTGTGAGATACAATGGTCTCATTCATTTTCCAAGACATTGTGAATTGCACAATGGTCTAACCTACTTCCGAGACATTGTGTTTTGTGCAAATGGTCTCTAGAATTATTCCATCACATCATCAATATCATTTCTTATGATATCAAAAACCCGTCACAATCTATCGATTTCAAAACAAGAAATATGAGATTTCTAAAGGACAAACTAATCCATCATCGACAAAAGCTGAACTTTCTCTACATTCATCAAAGTTTTCTCATGAAACCTTCATTATTAAAAGTTCGTGATCCTGGCCAAGTATGTTCTATTTTAGAACTACTTAAAACTTCCTTTCCATACGTATCTACCCTTACTACCTTCTATGCAATGGAATATGAAAACATACGTTACAAGTCTTGTATGGACGGGACTTGCAACTTAAGGGTTTGACATCGCCTTTGTTTAGTGGACAGTTTCCCGAAAGCAACGGACATATCAAAAGTATACCTAGTTTAGGTATTTGAAAATTTTATCGAACCTTGGCTAAATATAGACTAGTCACCTATATTTAACCTTGGGACAGTGGAATATAGTCTGACTAACTATATTCGACTTAAAATATTCCAATACTAAGAGTAGTTGTACTAGGGTTATGTTTAGATTGATTTCCTACATGAACTCGATAAAACCACCAGAATACATTAAAACAATCTAGAGACACGATAATGTCTTACCACTCAGCGAAATCTTAACACCTTATTTGTGTTACCTAATTTCATTCTTGAAAATTTTCATTTATGAGATAATTCGAACGACTATCTTTGGATAGTTATCAATTCTTCTCTTCATCCCGTAGAAGTACCATCCTGTTTAGGATACCATTCTGTCATAAACTTTTAAAAATCTCTTAAGATTTTTAAAGCAAACTCAACATCGATACCTAAGAGTATTAATGTTAAGCATACACTACACACTTTTGTTCATTAACATATCACATCATTATCTTCACAACCGTTACAAACACAAGCTCATTAACAGATCTTGATGCACTTGTAAAGCTCAAATCATCCTTAGTTACACCACAAGTACCCTCATCAGCTTTACAAGTTTGAATATTCATCTTGTACCTTTGGAACACCAGTATCATCTCGTAATACACTACCTTGTAACTCACCGGCTAAGTATGAATGTTGTGTCGGGAATTCTTGAGTAGGATGATTTATAATGTCCTTATTTGAATGGATTGGGATGCCTTTTCATTTAAATAAAGAAATTATAAATCATCGAACCATACGTTTATATTCCTTTAGTTACATTGTTTGGGATGCCTCTCTATGTAAATAAAGAATTATAAACAAGTGGGCTTAATTATATCCGAAATAACAAAAGTATGAAGTCAACCTACATTACATTGCTCGGGTATGGCTTGATACCTACATTACATTGCTCGGGTATGGCATGATACCTACATTTTATTCGCCACAAGAAATCCTATCTTTTCACCGACATCGCTTCAAACCATGACATAAACACTAGGTACAACAACCGATTACCTACTAGGCTATGATTGCAACGACTATCCCAATTTCCATTAGTACGAGATTTACTTTTGGTTTTCATAATGATAGTGCAATAACAAACAAACTCGTTGCGAGGCCATGTAACCATATGCATGTGCAGTCGTACCAAACTCATTACGGGGCCATGTAACCATATGCATGGGCAGTCATATCAAACTTATAGTGAAGCCATGTAGCCATATGCATGGGCAGCCGTACAATTCAAACAGGACTTGGTCCAACCACATGTTCAACGCTTATTCCATGATTCGATTCTTATATCAATTTCCATTTATTGGATTCCTATGTAAATTGCTATTGTTGTTCAACTGTTATATCAATTGCTATTGATACTTGACAACTATATCAATTTCCATTTTGATATTTAACTATATCAAGTTCTATTTGATATTCAACTACTATATCGATTCCTATTAATATTCGACTGCTATATCAATTTCCTTTGATATTCGACTATTACCATACCTTTCCTATATAAAAGGAAGCCTCATCCTACACCATACACTGAAATGACAAATCAAATTACATTACCGGAAATCCCAGACTTTGGTCCTCATAAGTAACCACACATCTTTATCGACACCACTCCAACATATGACACACATAGAACTTCGGGACGAAGTTCCCCGTAAGGGGTAGAGACTGTAACAATTCGCAATTTCAGGTTAATTACCATTCCCGGAAAATTTCACTATTCACTTTTACTATTCATTTTTCCCGAAACTTTCCCGAAAGTTGATTTTATTTGATTTTATCGAGTGATAAATCATTTCCATGGCAAATTAAAAGTTTGACATTCATAAGCTCATTTTCGTGAAAGTTATTAAGGAATTACACGGAATTACACGTTTTAGGGTAAAACGTCAAACAGAAATTCTACGCACAACGAAATTCAACCCCGTCAGGTGACCCCACATCAGTAAAATATTTTACACACTCATGATTTATTTGAGAATTAATCGTGACTGAGAAAAATATGACCAAAAACTTCCCAGCAGGTCACCCATGCCTGTACTACTCTCGCATGAGCACGCTTAACCATTTGGGCGATTAACCGTGAGACCACAAAACGCGTTTCTAAGACTTTTTGAGTTTTCAACTTATTAGAAAAAGTCAACATATTCTTTCCCTCCTCCATTGACCAAAAATGATCCCTTGATGTTATAAGTCATTTCGTGATTTTTAGGCTTACGGTTTGATGTCTAAAAGACATTTAATACCAACCGACACTAGACTGAGCCCAGTCTAGACATTATAAGTCATTTTAAATCATTTTTATAACATTAGAAAAGTAACATTATACTTTTCTCAATTTTACGCAATATTCAGCGTTTTACGCGAATTACGCGTTTTAGACCCGTGTTTCCAGTTTTTAGCAGGGTTTACCACCCAAATGGAACCTACCACTCATTTTATATTTTATTATGGAACTTATTGACATGTTTATCAATACTTTCAAGTTCCATAATTTTACGACACCCGGTTTTACGTTTTGAGGCTTAATCATTTACGATTGGCATTTCCCGGAGTCAAAACTAACCAAGTATCTTGGATAATACCAAGAAAAGTCCACACCCTTGCTCTCCAAGCATACAAACCGCCTCTAGGAGGGGGGATTCACACTAGGTGGCTTGATCTTGTGCTTAAGGCCTTAAGATGGTTACAAGTGTTCACCTTGGCCTCCAAGGTTGGACTAGTCAACATTTCTAACCTCCTCATTTGCATATAAATAGCCCCCCCCTTCCTTTGAACGTCCCACACACCACACACAACAATATTTCATCCTTAGCAAATTATCTTCCAAGTTTCATGCAAGATTCAAGTGCTAGTTCAAGGTAGAAACCCTAGATAGGTTATCATTCATCAAACACTTCCATAACCTTATATACTTGGTGATTTCTCTTGAGTTTAAATCCACTCAAGTCACCTAAACCTTCATCATCCATCTTTCAAGAATACCAAGGGTAGAAAGATTGCATGAAGTGAAGTGGGTTGAAGCAAGTCTATCAAAGTCCTATCCTTACATGTTAACTTCCTTTCATCTTTGAAAGCCAAAAGTTGTGAGCCAAACCCTAACTTGATTCTTGTTAAATAATCATGTTCATGTTATGTTATTCTTGCTATATTATGTCTTGTAGTTATGTCCATGATGTATAAAAGTGAGCAAAACAAGTTATTGTTATTGATTGTTACAACAAGTTACTAAAACAAGCAAACTAGTGACTTTCTTGGAAAACCACGACCAAAATGGTAAAAATATGATATTTGATTATTACATATTGTGGTAGAGGACCTAACAAGGAAACCATAGCAATTTGAACCACCCAAAACGAGTATACGAGTCAAAAGTTACGCCCATTTGAAATTACCAAGATTTCCGGCAAAACTGCCAAATAGCTTCCTGATCAAATTTGGGTTTTGAAAGTCCCACTTCTGGTCCGATTCATCAAAAAGTTAAAACATGAAAGTTGTCCGAAACGACGTTTTCGTTCAGGAACAAAGAAGCTCGAGCCCTAAAAACGCTTTCCGAGTGATAAAATTCTTCAAATTCTAAACAGCCCATTTTTAGGCGAAAGTCACTAGATTATGGTTATATTTTGAAAGGAACAAGAGGTCTTATGACCTATAATCAAGACCACAAACATGACTAGAACCAAGGTTGAGTCTCATGACCTTGGAACAAGGACCAAAGGTCATGGCTAGGCCATGACGAAATGACCATAACAACTCACAAAGGCGTAAACATGAAACAATGAGTTAGGCGATAACTTGAACAAGCAATTTGGATCTACTTCACTTAAAAGGAAACCATGAGATTTTACCAAGAGAACATGGTCATTTAAGGCTTATGAAGCTACCCCTAATAACAATCTTCATGTACAAATAAACTTTCCTAAGTTTATTCAAATATCGGACATGTAACCTTTCGGATCAAAACTTATATCTATATATTTCATCAACTACTACAATAGTAGGGAGCCTCATGTGAGGAGTTCATTATGTAAGCCGTCGAGTTGAGTTGTGGATTTACGAGTTAAAGTGTCCTGGCTCCTCGAACGCTTACTAACATGACTTCTGAATTATGTCGGCCCGAACGGTAGTGAACGATATACAAAACATACATGTTTCATGAATCATTTCTTTCAAAGACTTACATTATACATCATACCACATCATGGACTAAATGCAAGATATATATATAGGCACTACTTCATATTCTTTACTCCGATCCTAAGTCGCGACATTCTATTATAGGTTGCTCGTAGAAACCTTCACGATTCGACCATTACATTCATTACTTGCTATCTTACTTAAGGTGAGTTCATAGCCCCACTTTACATTATTACAATGTTTTACAAACCCTTGGGGGGAATACATGCTATTTTAACCGAGCACAATGTTTTTAAATTGTATGCTTACCTGATTGTTTTATTATCACTAAGTACCAACCTTGCTAAACCGAAATCCTTTATTATGAACCATTTAGTCACTAGCAATAGTGAGCGCGAATATTAATAATAGGCCTATTGGGATTGACGAATCCCATTTGTTTTGACTAAGTGCAAACAAATGCATTAATATTTGAGATTTAGGTATGTTAGCAAAGTACCTACCGGGATAAATCTGCCAATCGATATTGGTACACGTTAACGTTATGGTTTCATAAGCTTAGTGTATAATACATGTTCCGGGCGTATAATAACGTAGCCTACCTGTTTTGTTTTCCAAACATTGGTGTGAGCCTATAACTCACACTACCAACATATTGTGTTCAATCGATTTAACAAACTCTATGAATATCACTCAACCTTTGTGTTGACCTCTCAAGCATGTATTTCAGGTTCATGACGATCAAGGATGGCACGGAAGGACACGGATACTCAAGAGGGCTATAAATTTTATTATCATTCAAAACTCATTTATTATACATTGTAAACATGGAACCAATTGGGACCTCATTTTGGAATCTCTGATATTTATATAATTTGAATGATACATCTTTCAAAACGACTCAATTGGAGTTCGTTTTCTATTATTGTGACTATTGTACCGTCGAGTAACACCCAGTTCGAATTCCGCTGCAACCATGAATTGGGGGTGTTACACAATAAACCCTCCGAATGACACTGCTGCTGGATTAGCAGACCTCCTCACTCAGATTGTTGCGCACATTGATGCTGGACGGACTAATAATGGAGCAGGTGCCTCGAACAACGGTCAGGGATGCAACTATAAGACTTTCATGACGTGCAAGCCAATGGAATTTTATGGCACTGAGGGTGCCATTGGACTGCTATCATGGTTTGAGAATGTTGAGTCGAAACTCAGCATCACTAAATGTGCTGAAGGAGATAAGGTTGAGTTCTCTGCGGGTCTGCTTCAAGGTCGAGCATTGACTTGGTGGAACAACCAGCTACAGACTCGAGGAAGAGAGGCTGCAAATGGATTATCTTGGGAAGCATTTAAGAAACTACTAACTGACGAGTACTGCAGAAAAGATGAAGTGGAGAAGCTGGAAGTGGAATTTTGGAACCACTTGATGGTAGGAGTAGAAGTTGACAAGTACACGGCCCGTTTCCATGAGCTAACTAAGATGGTTCCTCATATGGTCTCCACTGTGGAGAAGCTGATTGATCGATATGTTTGGGGGTTGATTCCTGAAATCAGGAGGGATGTCACTTCATCAAACCCAACCACTCTGCAAGCTGCTGTGGGCATGGCATACCGCTTGACAAATGATGTGATCAGGTCTGGTGGACTAACGAAAGGAAACGATGGAGGACGAAAGAGACAGGAAGATCAGCAGAGAAGCCGTGATCAAGACCAACAGGACAAGAGACAACGAGTAATGGGAAACTACGGAGCAACAATTCAAGGGCCCAGAAGATATGCCGGTCCACATCCTATGTGCACTCGATGTAACTACCACCACTCAGGAGACTGCCCAAGATGCACCAAATGCGGACAGTCGGGCCACTTCATGCGAAATTGCTCAAACAGGACTTTGAACCAAGGACCAAGGCCAGCATGTTATGAATGTGGAAGCTTGGATCATCTCAGGAATACCTGTCCAAAGTTGAAAAGAGCTCCTAACCAAGGACAGAATCGTCCAAATCTGGCATTGGCAGTTGAAGGCCCTCAAGATCAGAATATTGAAATTCCCCCTGCACGTGGCCGAGCTTATTTCCTAGGGAATCACTTAACCCCACAGAATCAGGACAACATGCCGGGTACATTCTTTTGAACAACCTCCTTACTTCTTAATCTTGAGTGCATAACTTATTTTTATTTCTTACCAAGTTCACGACATTGATATAATCCGAGACCTAGCGTTTTCGACCTTAGCTGCTTCATCAAATTTAACAGCGAGCACATACACCTATAGAATGGATGAATTGAATCTCGAGGACGAGATTCCTTTTAAGGTTGGTAGAATGTAACAACCCGATATTTTTCACGTCTACGTTTATTTTTCCAACTTTGGAAATTCACTATTCATCGATTACTATTCATCAAAACACTATTCATCATTTTACTATTCACGAAACACTATTCACTCCCGGAGAAAGTTTGTCATTCATGCATGAGTTGCATCATTCTTGTATGCGTACGGTTATCTATCTAATAAACGTTATCCTATGAGCTATTGTTTTGAATAATTGATCCGACAATTCCGACTATGGTCCTAACATATTTTTACACTCGTTATAATGATATAAAAGTTATATTATTAATTTACCCGACGTTTTGAATTTATTTATTTAACGTATCGTTAAAAACTTATAATTACGACGATTTACGTAATTACGATTTTTATGCATTAGTAATGTACCCGATACTACTAATTAAAATGCTTACTAAAATATCTAAATAATATCTAGATATTTTCATAACAATTGAAATTACCATAATACCCTTGCATCAAAATTACCAAATTGCCCTTGGACTATATATAGAAAATCACTAGCTTATTTCACATTTTTTTCACAACAAAATCTCTATTTCTCTCTTGGTGATCCACGGCAAGAACAAGAACAAGGCAAGGATCAACAATCTTTCAAGTTTAAAGTGGTTTTACACTCCTAGTATACTTCTACTTATAGTTTTGAAATAAAAACTAGGAAGTATTTAAGTATCTTGATCATTTTAATCTCATCATCCAATTAGTAAGTCTCTAGTAATATTTTCATCATCTCGTGCTTCCATTTCATTAGTTACGTGAAGTATTTTCATGATATATTAGCAAATACTTAAGTTATAAATACGACTTTCAAGTATACTTTTAATTTTATGAGTTTATATTAAGCCTATGATCATCCCCTTGTTATCCCACTATTTTTATGAGTACTAGGAACCCATGATACCCTAAGAAGGTATATGGTAAGATTAGATTAGTCTTGTGGTGTTTTGAAGAGATTTGACAAGGATTTGAAACTAGAAAAGTGATTTTTGACAACTTTAAAAAGCTACTGTCCATTTTTGCCAAATCCAGAAAATCCAGGGGCTGTGGCGAATTTTTGGTTTTCATATTCTGGAAATACTTTCAAAAACGAAACCATAGCCGCTGGAATCGCTAAAAGATCATTTACGACGAGGAAGATACGATGTTTTTATGTTAGCGACGAAAACTATTATTTTCTGAAAAATACTTGCTGTCACACTATTTTTGGAGGATAAAATGAGGTGTTAACCTTGAACTAGCCGACCCGAATTATCAAAAATATATTAGTACGCTGTACCACCATTCCGGGGATATAAAATTCTTAAGAAATGGACTTATAATAAAGGAGATACGAATTTTTGAATATGAATACTTCACATAAAATTCTGACAGCACTTAAAATATTTTCAAGTAAAACCAGAATATTCACAAACGCCCATGTTTGGAGCCGATTTCTTGTCAATAGACTCATTTCTGGAGTCGGCACACCAAGGAACAAAATTTAGTACTCCTGTAATACTTTCCAAATCAGTTGGCCGTTTATCATTTGGACTTTAAGTAAGTAAACTACATCCACTCAAAGTTACCCAGAAATGACAGTTTTGGCCTAAAGACCATACTTTTCGACCATTTATCTTAAAATCTAGACGCAATGGGAAAAATTTCACTACTGAACATATTTAGATACTGTAACAAGCTTTCCAAAAATTCGGATTTTGTCCCCTAACTATCAGTACACACTGTTTTGCGACTAGTTTTCCGAGGCCACTTTTGGTCGTTTTCAGAAATTAACATGTATTATATTTTGCTACGAAAAGTTATATTTTCACAAGTTTTCACCAAACAACTATCATAGAACATCGTTACACCATATATACATGTAAAATACAGTATGACTTGACACGACAACATAAAACCTAATTTTCGATGATTATACATGTTTTAAAATAATACGAGTGGTATAGGCATCATGTGCATGTGCATTCATTACATCACGTCATGATCTAAAGTAGATCATATCATTCATTTAGGTTGCGGTTAGAGTGCGCGTCTTACCTCAGTTCGTACCCTTTGTTATCATATCGCTTATATCAGGTGAGTATTCACGAACCCCTTTTTCTAACTATTTTAATCGCTTTGGGGTGGATGCATGAATTATTACTTGAACACTTTGAACATTGTTTTGAACCCTTTGATTTTTATGAACTCTTTTGACTTGTCTTGACCTTATAACTTTTTTAGAACTCTTGAACTCAACTTGAACTTTTGAACTTAATGAACCGTATGTGCTATGACCTAAAGTCTCACCTTATTGGTGGAGCGTTCTTAACCTTAAAGTCTCGCCTTATTGGTGGAGCGTGCTAAGTCTCCCATGTTTGGAGCGTTCTTAATCGTATATAATAGTTGTATGATGTACTGTTCGTACATTCGCATTGTTCGACACCTATTAGTAGTATGGATAGCGCTATTAGAGGTCGGCCAACCTCTCGTCCACTATGTTACGGGACGCATATTATTTAATTAGGGGCTTTGCATGGCATACATTATTATATATGTGGTGCTTATATTGTGACTTATTATGACCGCGGGTACTTGACTACAAGACATAATACTTGACAACGCCCTTGGCTTGTGAACTTTTTCAAATGGTTTTCTTATTATATAAAACGTTTATACTCACCAACTATTTTTATAGTTGACCGTTTTCTCTCATGCATTTCAGGTGATCGTCAGTAAGCTTGTCATCAAGGTCTTGCATAATGAAGTTTTCACAAGTCACTTCTTTTCATTATGTACTAAAATACCATCTTTTGGGAATCAAACTTATGTCATATATTTGCCAAGGTTGGCAATAACAACGTTGTAATGTTATACTTTTCCTTAATGTAAATTATGGTATTGTCTTATTTCTCTTTGGTGATGTATATCGATTTCGTTACACCTCGTGTTTTCGCCTTCGGCGAGGGTGTGACAATGTGTAATTGAGATAAGTATTCTTTTAATTCAATCAATATGTCTATGTGTTAGTTGTCTATATCTTGTTCTTGTCTTAATTCCATCATACTAGGCTAGATCTATCTTGTGTTTGCTTGGATCTAATGAAACCTAGATGTTAATTATGTGTTGATTACTTGTTTATGGTTGTATTGGATGAATGATTTCGATGTTAGGCTTAACAAAACTGGCAGATCTCGAAATGGTAACATGCTTGAACGTCTTAGGAAACATGAACTGACGTGCACTAGGTTTTATTGGTTGTATTTAATGAATGAGTAAATTCTAATGATCCCATGTTAGGAGCTTCTTAGCCGGCTCGACATAGGAGTGAAGTAGGCACTCATAGGATTGGGGAATTAAGTGCGCCACCCCATGAATGGTATTAAGGAATACAATCCATCATCCACACAACTAAAACAAGTAATTAATGTGTAAAAGATATCTAGGGAGTAGTGAAATCTAAGTAAACACAACTTCTCCACTTATTGCTCACAACCTTAGTTTAATTTAGTTTGTTTTCATTTATAGTATTTTATTTTGATTGCATCTTTAGTATTGGGTTAGTTGACTAGCAACTAATTCCGCCCAAATCCTTCAAACCCCGAGATTTTTACCTGCTTTCTAAAAAAATATAAAAATACAAAAATAATCATCCTTCATCTTTAGAACTAGTATTTAGGTTTTCTAATCCTAGCGACACTATTCCTAGCTGAACGATCAATCCCCCGATACTTGTCACTATACTATACTACAACGATCAGGTACACTGCCTGGTGGGGGTTGTAAGCTTCTCAAGATCCCTTGAGAGGTAAAGCCTGGTGCGATTCCCACGTATCAAAAACCGTCTTCATGGGAAGGATCAAAGAACAAACACAAAAACCATAATAGGTTTACCCCTTACAATAAGAGTACTAACTCTAGTTTATGGGAAGGCCTGACGAAGTCCCCAAAGGAAATTCTGGCTACGGAAAAGGCGGCCAAAACCTTCGAACTCCCTTCTCGTATGACAAGCAATGGGAGGAGTCGAGACATGACCAGGTATTGCCATTTTCGTGAAGATTTCGGTCATGAAACAAACAGCTGTAGAGAATTGAAGTAGCAAATAGAGGAAGCCGTTAAATTAGGGCAGCTGACACACCTAATAAAAGGTATAAGAAAAGGAAAAGAAAAGGTCACCGAAACCAAAGAATATACCCATGAGGCTCCAATTCTTATGGTTCGCAGGGGAGGCCCAAGCCAGAAAAGAAAAGAAACTGAGGAAGGAACACTCAACGTAGGAGAGGTTACTTTTCCACGCTTACAGGGTCAGCCTCCCTCAGACAACCCCGTAGTCGTAAAGGTCCTCATTTTCAATCGAGAAGTGAATAGGGCTTATATGGATTGCGGAAGTTCTTGTGAGATCATATACGAGCATTGTTTCCTGAAACTCAAATCCTCCATACGGACACCAAGAGTAGATTCGAAGATACCTTTAGTAGGCTTCTCGGGAGAACACTAATGGCCTCTGGGTGAAATACCCCTAGACATAACCATTGGTGAGGGGAGACTGGCAAGGACGGAAACCCTTACTTTCGCAATTGTAAGGTCAGATTCTCCTTATAACCTGTTAATAGGGAGAACCGCCATGCAGAAGATGGGCATTGTGGTATCCACAATACATGCAGCAATCAAGTTCCAAATACCCAATGGAATAGGGACAGTACTATCCAATTACAAAAAACCAAGGACACCGGAAGCAGGAAAGAAGGTTAAAGAAAGTCCCCAGGAGCCTCCGAAGGCTATCTTAAGCTGCGGGGACGCTGAAGAACGTATTGCGATAAATAACCTCCATCCAGAGCAGACAGTAGTAATTGGAAAACAGCTCCCTGCCACTTTCGAAGAAAACCTGAAATAACTCTTGATAGACAACAAATACATCTTCGCTTGGACATACTCCGATATGACGGGGGTTCCAAGAAGCCTCGTAATTGATGGTAAGCCTTTCGGAATGGAACATAAACTCAATGAGTATAAGCACATTGAGCCCATCAAACAAAAGCGCCGGAGCCTCGCACCAGAAAGAAACGCCGCGGCCTGTAAAGAGGTGGACGAATTAGTACAGGCAGGCATACTTAGAGAAATCAAATACCAAACGTGGGTGGCCAACCCAGTTATGGTAAAGAAAAGTGATGGGGGAATGGGGATGGCGTATGTGCGTCGACTTCACTGACATCAACAAAGCATGCCCAAAGGATTGTTACCCTCTCCCAGAAATAGATTGGAAGGTGGAGTCCTTATCAGGGTTCCGCCTAAAATGCTTTTTAGACGCTTACAAAGGCTACCATCAGATACAAATGGCAGTCGAAGATGAGGAAAAAACAGCTTTCTACACGGGAAAGGGCGTCTACTGCTACAAGAAAATGCCCTTCGGTTTGAAAAATGCAGGTGCAACGTACCAACGTTTGGTGGATAAGGCCTTCGACAAGCAGATAGGAAGGAATTTGGAGGCATATGTCGACGACATGGTCATAAAAAGTAGGACAGAGGAGGACTTACTCTCCGACATTCAAGAAACTTTCAACCAGCTAAGAGCCATAAATATGAAGCTCAATCCGAAGAAATGCTCATTCGGTGTCGAGGAGGGGTAATTCCCATGACACCTGATCATAAAACAAGGAATCAAAGCAAACCCTTCAAAAGTAAAAGCTATCACTGATCTGAAGGCCCCAAAGACATTGAAAGAGGTACAAAGCCTTAATGGAAAGCTGGCAGCCTTGAGCAGGTTCCTGTCGAAAGGCGCAGATCGATCATTACCGTTCTTTAAGACCCTTAAAGGATGTATGGATAAGAAGACGTTCCAATGGAGTGTCGAAGCTGAACCTGCTTTCCAAAAATGGAAAGACTTCATGGAAATCCTACCAACACTCACAGCCCCAATTAATGGAGAAGTACTGTATATGTATATCGCAGCATCACATGAAAGCATTAATGCAGTACTTTTGGCAGAAAGAGAAAAGAGGCAAGTTCCGATCTACTTTGTCAGTCGGATTTTGCAAGGAGCTGAATTAATTTACCCAGAATTGGAAAAGCTAATTCTTGCTCTAGTCCACGCCGCAAGGCGCCTCCGACGATACTTTCAAGCTCACCCCATCACAGTACTAACCGATAAGCCTATCAAACAGATACTATTGAAGCCTGAGAAATCAGGGAGGGTATCTTAATGGGCCATTGAATTAGGGGAACATGAAATAGAGTACAAGGGGAGAAACTCCATAAAAGGTCAAATACTCGCAGACTTTCTTGCTGAAACTCCTTCCGAGCCTGGTGACAGTAAAGAAACTCCCAAAAGAGGACCTTCGAAAGAAAAAGACAACTAGAAGTTATTCACAGATGGAGCCTCAAGCTCCGACGGCTCAGGGGCAGGGCTGATGTTAGTCAATCCAGAAGGGAAAGAATACACTTATGCATTGCGATTCGAATTCGAGGCAACCAACAACGAAGCAGAATATGAAGCTTTATTAGCAGGCCTACGCCTAGCTAAAGACATGGAGGTACACAATCTTTCGATTTTGTTGACTCACAGCTAGTCGCCAATCAAATCAAAGGTTCCTACGAGGTAAGGCAGTCCACAATCAAACAGTACCTGGATAAAGCAAAAGAAATCCTACAGGGATTTGAATCCTATACCATCGAGCACGTCAGAAGGAACCAAAACAAGAAGGCAGATGCGTTAAGCAAATTAGCCTCAATGGCCTTCGCTCACTTAACAAAAGATGTCTTGGTCGAGGCACTAGCTGAAAGATCTATCCAAAGGAAGGAAGTATCCGATATAATATACGAAGAAGAAGCCAATTGGATGACTCAGATACGGGAGTACTTAATAACGAAATTTTGCCGGAAGATCCAAAACTAGCAAGAAAAGTCAGAGTTGAAGCTCCTCAATACAAGATAATAGGAGATGACCTCTACAGATGATCCTTCCTATCCCCGTGGCTTCGCTGTGTCGGACCTAAATAGGCTAGTAACATAATCAATGAAGTTCATGAGGGATCATGCAGCCTATACGTAGGACCCCGCTCCATTGTCTCTAAAATCATGAAACTGGGATACTACTTGCCATCAATGCATAGAGATGCAATGGAGATAATACATAAATGTGAAGCCTGTCAGATCCATTCGAAAGTCCCGAGACTACCTAAAAAAGATATGAATTCTGTCACATCTGCGTGGCCTTTTTCCCAATGGGGAATTGACATAGTAGGACCTCTGCCAGTAGCACCAGGAGGAGTAAAGTTTTTGGTCATAGCTATCGATTACTTCACCAAATGGGTCGAAGCCAAGCCGTTGGCATCTGTGACAGGCAGACACATGGAGAAATTCGTATGGGAACACATCGTTTGTCGCTTCGGAGTTCCCCACATCATCATCTCTGACAATGGAAAGCAATTTGCCGAAGGGGGATTTCCTACTTTTTGCAACGGTTTAAAAATCAAACAATCATTCACATCCGTATACCATCCCCAAGGTAACGGTCAAGTAGAGGTTACAAATAGAGACATTATCAATGGAATCGTAAGGAGGCTAGGACGAAGTCACCAAGGATGGGTAGACGAATTACCCTAAGTTCTCTGGGCTCATAGGACACATCCTAAGTCAAGTCACGGAGAAACACCTTTCAGCCTCACTTATGGCACAGAAGCCGTCATTCCATCAGAGATAAGCGTGGAAACAGAACGCATTATGAACTTCGAATCCTTAGAAAATGAGGAAAGGCTTCGAGAGAATCTGGATCTACTCGAAGAACGAAGAGAAATAGCCTATATAAGAGAAGCTACGTACAAACACAAGTTGGAAAAATATTACAACAGCAGGGTTCGACCCTCATGTTTCAAACCAGGTGAACATGTACTTCGAATTAACAGCGCAAGCAAAGTCGAATACCAAGGAAAGTTGGGACCAACATAGGAAGGGCCTTACGTAGTAGCCGAAGACTATGGTAACGGAGCCTATAAGTTAGCAACAATCTTCGGAGAAGAAGTTGACAGGACATGGAATGGCACCAACCTTCATAAGTTTTACATATAAAACTTACAACCTTTTAGAGAATATATCTCTAACCAATTCATGTGTCGAACTCCTCTCATTTGGGAAAAACGCATTAATGGTAGGCGTCTTAGTATTCATTTCACAAAATGATGTAATCCTCCCTACCCAATTAATGATATAACGTGTTTCCTTTGAATCTCTTATTTTGTTTTTTACAAGAAAGATTTATTCAGCCAAGTACTACAAGTCTCAATGTTCGAAGGATGATATTTATGTCTCGCACATGACGTCCATTATAATTCACATTGGCTTTCCTAAAACGTCTAAGGGCACTAAAGAGCCCTATGACTATAAGGATAAAGATAGAGTGGGTCGCAACCCTCTGTCAGCAATTAAATTATACGATTGCTTAAAAATCTTGGTTCAAAATACACACAATAAGGATACTTGTCTACAGTAACCTTAGGTTGTATACTAACGTTGATAACTAACGTTGAGAGAGGAGAATAATATAATCAAAGGATAAATGAAAAACATCCTAGAGCAAGTAGATAACAAATAAATAAACAACCTAAAAATCAAAGTAGCAGAAAGGAAACATATTCGGAGGGTACAAACCACCCTCAGGATAAATCATTGCCAACAAGGCTGTTTTTATCTGTTTTTTGATAAGGAGGGATCTTCTTGACGAGCGGGAACCTTCACACCGGAGCCCCTCCTACTTGGCGAAGATGGCCGAATCCTACTAGGTTTCTTCGATAACAGTTCCTCAATGGAAGCTTTCGGATCTTTAGTAACCTTCGAAAGAAAGGGAAAGTCTGCTGAAGCAAATGCATTGTTGGCATCATCATATTCCTTTCCATGTGAAGTACGATAGTAAGGAACCTTCAATAGGATCACATGCTTCCCAGTTTCAGCAATCTCCTCCAGGGTAGTACATTTCCCATGAAACATAGCAACATTAACTAAGTTGGCCATAACCTGTCCGACCTCATCACTATGGTACAACTCCAAAGCAATATAATGAATTACCTTGGCTACCATATCTGCCCTATCTTTCTGAAGACTTTCACATCAAAGGTTTAGAGCACCTTTCTCTTGTTGCTACTTGGTTTTTTGTTCCATAAGTCTGTTCTTTTCTATGATTTTCTCGAGCCAGAACTACATTCAACTCTTTTTTAGAATTCTTAACAGTCTGTACCAGCTCCCTTGTTCGACTGTTAAGATGGTTGTCTAGCACAGCCTGCCTTGTGTAGCTTTTATCATGAAGGTCACACAGTCGCTCTATTGACATATTGTCAAGGGCCCCCTTCCATTGACTTGGAACAACACCTTCGACCAATCGGTGACAAGCTTGAGAATTGGGGAGTTCTTCAGTATTTGATAAACTTATACATTATTGAATTAAGAACAGTTTGAAACCTTCAAATAATTATAGAAGTATATGCATTGTAATGCGTTTTTACCATGAATATCTTCATCATCCGAGCTTTCGGTGGCAGCAACAACCTTCTCTTGGGAGTTTTTCTTCTTTGAAGCTCTGGATAAGAGAGTGGGTATGTCAAGTTTTCTCTTGATTGCGGGCTTCGAAGCCTTCATGTCAGTCCCTTTTCTCGCACGTACCCTGTCAGCTATACCGGAGGTGCCAGTATATGCTTTGGGGACATCATCGAAGGAAAGAATCTCCACGTCAGGAAGGGCTTTGATTGTCAAAGGCGCCTCCTCATCATTAAGAGGAACAACCTCTTCAATCATCACTGTTGGCTCTAGCGCCATAGCATCTACGTCATTATTGTTGACTGATGTCGATGGAGAACCCACACCGTAACTGTCTTCTCTAGGTTCCCTGGGAATGAAGCTAGCTTCCTTTGCACCATTAGATATGATGAAGTTTCTGAACGCCATTACTGCAATATAAACAGATGCATACATATAATTAGAGATGTTACTTATTTATGATAAGTTGCATATACATACTCTGGCCATCACAACGGATTTGTGGCGACAAAGGAGATCCTTCCCAATGGTCTACAATACTAGCCATAAAAAGGATGGGCTCTGGAAAAGTCTGCACATTAATGGGATGTCTGGAAAGACGTTGATAAAGTGGTTCAGCTTGAACATTAAGGGGAATTTGATCATTGAACTTCTTGCGGTCAAAACAGAATGCTTCATTCAAGAGTGCTGGATAACCCGAAGGTATGATGGTATCTTGGACATAAAAAAATTTCCCTTTCTAGTTTGTTATATTTGTGAAATGTTTGGTGATTAGCACGGGCACATTTTCATCATTCCTCTTTGACAATGTCAACCAATCTCCCCCGGAACACAGGTTAAGAAAACCTCGAAGCACATGTAGTGTAGGCTCATACCCATACGCCTTACACATTACTATGTAGGTGGTAAGTTTGGCAAGTCCAAACGGGTTAAACCTTGAAATTTGCACATCATAATATTGTAACAATTCTAGGAACAGAGGATGCAGTGGTATTCTTAGATTCGACCGGGTAAAAGCCTGAGTATACAGGCCCACATACCTTTTAGGAGCGTCATAAATACTCTGATTATTTTTTAGGAGAATAACTTTATGTTTTTTGGGTATGGGGTAATCAGCTAGAAACAGGGCTAAGGCTTCTCTGGAAAGAGTACATTTTTGTTGTCTTATAATATGTTTAGCATCCATACTCATGGTTACTCGATAATACCTAAAGGGCCTAATTACAAGATGGGGGAAGAGATTACCATTTGATCGCTGCCGATTAACAGGTCACAGTTTTGTGAAAATTGCAGAGGAAAGAGTTGTGATTTAGAATTTGCGGTGAACTGGTATTTATATTTCACTTAATTATATCTGCTCAACCCTTTAAATCCTGAAAGTTGGTTGCGCTTACCGATAATTATGCCTTTGCATTCTTTTGTTGAACGGATAGCATGCGCATTTAATACACTTTTGTATTTCAAAAACTTCACCTTATCCAATTTTCGAGAATATGGTGGAAAGCAATAATTATGATAGAGTTGAAAGCCACATATTCTTGTGCGCATATCTAACTTTCAACTGGGGGGCTTGATGATGTACCCTCCGATTAGCTCGAAGGACATCCCTTCGAGTCTAATCGCAACCTACATAATCGAAGGCTCTGGCTAGCCTCCTAAAACTTTGTTTGGCGTAAAAATAATCATCAATGATCTAGTTACCAAGTGGGAATTCGCCAATCGAAGGATTAAGCCCTTCGGGGTATCTCTCGATAAGTTTTATGGACAGAACAATTCCAAGTCCAATATTGGGGAGACCAAGTCTTACCCACGTCGCCTCTTCCTCTTTAGCACCCACGCTAAACCTGGAGGAGTGGGACACTAACCCCTAGCGGTTACCACAAATCATGGGACGCCCCCATGATCTCTCTCAAACGTGTGACCACTCTCCAGGGCCGTTTTCTTCACCTATAAATAGTCCTGGATGATGACAAATCTGGTATGCAATCTTTCACACCTTACTTTACTACGCTTATACTTAAACTCTCATACCGATCACTTATTCACACGCCGGAGGTGGTTCGCAAGGCCCAACCCCTGCGCAATCACTTAACGTAGTGTTTTCGTATTTCTTATTTCAGGTTATATCCAAGCTTGGCGTAATCACAACACCCCTCATTTCCTTTGATCACCATCGAAGGCCTGGTAGTGCAAAATATTGTACAATCAAATCTCAAGAAAAAGACCCAGCTAAATCTGCTACAATCATCTGTTATAACCAAACAATACTTCTTCTTGTTTAAACTTACAACTGAAACAGGTCCAAACAGATCCATATGCAGCAATTCCAAAGGCTCCCTAATAGTTTTTTCTTCAATCTTCTTACATGAAGCCTTTTGTTTTTTACCCTTCTTGCAAGCCAAACATGAATGATCAAGTTTGAATGTTTTAGAAGGTAAACCTCTAACTAAAATTCCTTTGACCAGCTTGTTGATGTTTTTGAAATTTACATGCCCTAGTCTTCTGTGCCATTGATGTGCTTCCTCCATTGTTGCCCTTGCAATGAAGCATGTTGCTCTTTCAGCAGAATTGATGTTCTTTAAGTCTATACTATACACATCATTGGTTCTTGGTGCTCTCAGCATCACCAAGTTTTCATCTTCTAACCTAAACTCAGGGGAGAGAATAAGACATTCTGAGTCAAGAAACAACACAGGGTACTTCTTGTCACAGATCTGAGAGACTGACAAAAGGTTGAATTTATGCTCCTTCATATATCTGACATTTTCAAAATCAATAGATCCTGGCTTAATGGTTCCTTTGCCAGTGATTCTCCCTCCATCAGGATCATTCCCAAATGCAACTCTTCCTCCAAAATAAGCCTTAAAATCTGACAAGAGCTCCTTTTCTCCTGTCATACTTCCAGAGCAACCACTATCCACAATAAGATGATCTTTAAGCTCCTCTGCTGGGTTGCCCTGCATAAAAATGAAAAGGGTTAGTTTCTTTTAGGAACCCAAGCCATTACTGACTTGTGTTCCCCTTGTGGAATAACATACTCAAAATTTTTGTGTATGTAATCACCACTGTTTTTGAAAGCACTATCAAGAATTACTGTTTTTTATTCCAAAACCTGTGTTCAATTGTTATCAACACTCCTTTTTTCACACTTATTTTCTGAAAGTACTTTGTTACCCTAAGCAGTACTTGCTTTCTTAACCCATTTAGTTGTAACTTTTGGTGTTGGGTTCTATGCTCTAGTAGCTTTTCTTGGATTGTAAGACCTTCTAGGGTTGTAAGAATTGAATCTCCTAGGTCTTACACTTGAGTCTTTGCTAGCAGTACCTTGATTGGGAAACTTCCTAAAAGTACTTTGAGAAAGTATTGCTTGACCAGTGCTTTGAGAAGTGTTTCTTGAAGGTACCGTGGGTTTGGAGAATGGTCTTTTCTGACGAGGGTACCTATAGTCTTTTGAGAAATTACTATGGTTAACCCTATTTGTGTAATTCCAAACTGGTTTATTCTCCCTTGGTTTATTCTCTTTGTGCTTATGGTTTGCAGATGTGGTCTTTGGATATTTGTTGAAGTATTCTGAATGATAATCACAGTCCTTGATCAAATGATGAGGACTGTAACATACAAAACATAACTTTGGACGCATCATCCCAAATCCATTCCGAAAAGGTTTTCTGTAATAAGCAGTATTTTGAAAAGAGTTTCTTGTAGGTACTGCTGAATGATCAGCAGTACTTTGAGAAGTTTTTGGAAGTACTGCTTGTTTTGAAAAATCTTTTTCACATTCAGAAACCTTATTATTTTCACTAGGTGTCTCAACAGATTTTCTTAAAGACTTAGGACTAGATTGACTTGAATTAGATTGACCTTTAAGCTTTTTCCTGAATTCTAGGTTGTCTACTCCAAAGCAAGAAACATCTCAACCTAGGTGGTTGAAAACTACCTAGGGGTAGAGGAACTTCATTATATCCTTTGTTTTTCTTAAACTCAGGAGGTGTGGAACAAGGTGATTCCTCATTACTAGATGTGTTTCCTTCTAAACTTATGAATTCTTCATCAGTAGTTGAGGTCTCCCGAGAAAGATTTAATTCTTAGTTCCTAGAAGAAAGTACTTCTGAATTATTATCATAACCTAGGCCAGTTTTAATGTTTGCTGTTCTCTGTTTTTCAGCAAAACTAACATGTGACAGACCTGATTCTTTCCAAACAACAAGTTTTTCTAGAAACTTATCTCTTTCTTTAATGACCTTTTCTAATTCAGAAACTTTACATCCTAACTTCCACTCACTTAACTTTAATTGATAATCTTGGTGTTCATATTTTTCAGCCCAAGCTACTTCATTATTCTCATGAGTGATTATCTTAGCTTCCATGGATTCTAAAGTCAATTGGTAACCAGCTATCTCAGACCTAGCCCTTCTATAGTTATCTCTTTCTGTTTCATATTCCTTAAGCATCTTTTGATAAAAGTTACTACATTTGGAACATACCTTAGAGATAGTGGATGAACTTGGTGAAATAGCCATCATAGCAAGCTGAACAGGTTCTTCTTCACTTTACATGCTCCAATCAAAGCTTCCTAGACCATCTCTTGATTCCAAAGCTTCATATCCAGGTTCCTCATCAAAAGTTTTGCTCCAATCAACCTCTTCCAATGCAACCATAGAATAGGTTACTGGTTCATCATCAAATTCTTTACTCCAATCAACTTCTGACAAGTTTTCTTGAGCAACCAAAGCTTGTGACTTTGGCTCAACAATAGGAACTTCTTTTCTTTCAACTTTGGGTTTAGGTTGTTCAATCGTCCTATTTGCTTGATACTTTGCAAACTTGCATTCCCTTGTAAAGTGACCAGTTCTTTGACAATTAAAGCATTCAATCTTGGACTTGTCAAATGCTATACCCTGCTTAGCCTTGAAATCAATACCTCTCCCTGTCTTGTTTATAAACTTCTTGATTCTTCCAGCAATCATGGCAACCTGCCATCTTATGTCAATTTCTTCCATAGCATCATCATCAATTTGCATAAGATCTTCTTGATAAGTAACGGGTAGAGTAGCTTGTTGGGCAAAGAATGAACACAGAACATCATCTGAATTGGGGGTATGTGATGAAGTGGTAGTGATCAAAGTTGTACATGGATTATGTATTTCTACAACAGTACTTTGGACAGGATGAGCAGTACTTTTACTGGAAGTACTGCTTCTGTTTTCAGAAGATACAAAAGCAATGTTGGGAGAACTTGAACCTTTGTTACCCTTCATCTCATGCTCATACACCTTTAGATTGTTGTAAAGATCATCAAAGTCCATAGTGTCCAAACCAGGTTGTCCTCTAATCATGGTAGCAACTACATGCCATGCAGATGGCAAACTCCTCAAGAACTTAAAGTTAGCATCTTCAACTGTTGCCTCAGCTCCATATAACTCTAGCATGCTGAGCAGATTTTGATATCTATCATAAGCAGAGTCAAGACTTTCTCTTTCACCAACAGTGAAGGTTTCAAACTGCTGCTTCAACAGGTTCCTGTGCATCTTTTTGGAAGCATCATTACCTCCAAATCTTGTTTTAATAGCAGCCCATAGCTGTTCTGCATCCTTGGCATCATGAAACATTAGTAAGTGGCCATCAGGAATGGCAAAGAGCAATATGTTGAGAGCCTTGTCTTGATTTCTTTTGGTAGCAGCTGGCAAGGTTGGCTTAGGTGGTGTTGGTTGTCCTGGGATCTCTAATGGTTCTTCAATTACCATATCGCCATTGACAGTCACATCGCATAGTGCATGGTCTATGATGGCAATGTACTACCTCATCTTCATGGCCCATAAATCATATTCTCCCTTCTTGACAATAGGAATTCTGACAGCAGTGATGGATGGAGCAGGTGCAACATCTGTTGACATCTTTAAGGGTTTGTAGTAGAATCGGTTTAAAAGGTTTTCTTCTTAATCAGAGTTTCCAACACAAGCTCTGATACCACTTGTTGGATCGATATACTCTTTCTAAACTACTTTGTAGCTTGTAAGGTTTTAACAATCTTGAATAACTCAAAACGGTTAATATTGAAACACTGATATTACTTTGTAAAGTATGTGGAATCTACTAACACAAAGCTAAGAAGAACTTTGTTTATATTAAAAAAACTCTTTGAACCTGCTTCTCTAAATACAGATTCTCTAACAATCCCTAACTTCTCTAAAATCATTTTCTAGAAACTCTAAGACTCTTAGAAAATCTTCGTACGTCTAATACCATCATAAGGCTCCTTTTATAGGCATAAGGATAACCTTAAGTCGGTTTATCATATCTACTTGAACGACAAGTAATTATCCCTAACTAATTCTAGAATATTCATATAATATTACATAGTAATCCTTTAAACAATATTGCACATAAATCCTTGTTATTAGAAGTACTTTGCATAATCTTCAATCACGAGCAGTACTTTGACCTTGAACAGCATGTTGACTTTGAGCAGTACTTTGACATAGCAGTACTTTGATCTTTATATCCCAACATATGTATATCTCTACATTATATATAAAAGGAGGCATTTGAAGAATATGCCACCTCATTGTCCAGTCAATGCCCAGTAATTCACTATCAGCCATGTCATCACATTCTGCCCATGTATGCAATTTTTATAATTAAATTCGGCCATTTAATGCCACATAAGCAAACTATTGGAATTTATAAATTTTGGATTAATTCTTTAAATTTCAGATTTAATTTTAAAGCACTCAAATTGGGATTGAATTCGTGAAAAAATGAACATGGTGAGGTTCGAACTCGCATCTTTTAGTTAAAATACAAACATCTCAACCAATGGAGCCAAGCCATTGATTGTGATCAAGGACCTAAAACAAAAAAAATATACTATACAAAAGAGATTAAGCTAAACACAGGAGGACCGATTGTGACATTATGGGGGAAAATGTTGGGTCTGAAACTGCTGCTGAGTGAAACTGCTGCTAGTGGTAATGATTCTGCTGCTAATGTCTAAGTGCTGCTAAGGTTAAATGCTGCTGATAGAATCTACTGCTGATGGGATAAGGATGTCTACGGTTTAGATAAATACAGAATAGATTGTGTAAATATTATATTTATCTTGAATATACTTATCGTGTAGAGAAAGGTATTGTAAACCTAGTAGGACTCCTTAGTCTATAAAAGGAGGATCCTAGGGTTAGTTTATGTACGTATTATTATTCACTTCAAGGTTGTAAAACCCTAGCATTGTTGAGTGCTCGTATTAATAATATTGAAGTGTTGAAAGAGAATCATTATTCTTCTTAAGTTAAGCTTTTACATTCCGCATATTAGCTTAAGTGTTTAATCAAGTTAACTTCTATACAAGATCGTTTAAGCTCAACTGGGATCAACAAGTGGTATCAGAGCTTGTGATCTAGAAGTTATTAACAAGAAGATTTTGTTTCTTAAAAGTTTGTTGTTCCAAATCTATTGCTACGATGGGTGATGAAACTCATATGGTGACTGCTTCAAGGGTACCCATGCTGAATCCTTCTGAGTATGAGCTTTGGAAGAGAAGGATCAGACAGTACATTTGCATGATTGATTTCAACATGTGGAATGTTATTGTTAATGGTGACTCTACACCTGAGAAGAGTGCTGATGGGAAAGAGATACCAATTAAGTCTGCTGAAGCTAATGCAGTAAGGAAGATGGAAATCAAAGCACATAGTATTCTCTTAATGGGAATACCTAATGAATTCCAAATGGATTTTGATGACTGTGAATCTGGAAAAGAATTGATGGATGCTGTTGAATTCAGGTTTGGAGGGAATGATGCTACTAAGAAATCTAGGAAAAACATGCTGAAGCATCAGTTTGAAAATTTTACTTCTGAAAGTGGAGAGAAGATAATTGACACATACAACAGGCTAAATCAACTTGTTAGTCATCTAAAGCTTGTTGGCTATATGGTTCCACAAGAAGATGTAAACCTAAAGTTTCTTAGAAGTCTTGCACCTGAATGGAGTATGCACACAGTTGTGTGGAGGAATAAGCCTGACTTTGAAACTATGAAGTTGGAGAGTCTCTACAATAATTTAAGAGTGTATGAATCAGAACTATCTACCTCTTCTACTTCAACTTCTAGTACTCAGAATCTTACCTTTGTATCCTCTAAAGGAAAAGGATCTCAAGAATCTCACTCTGCTGCTCATTCTACTGCTTATGGAGTATCTGCTGCTGATGGATCTGCTGCTAGTTCAAATGATAAGATTTCTACCAGTGATATTGCTTTGTGTGCATTCTTGACTGAGCTTACAACTACTATAAGGTCACATGTCCTTAATCAAGACTTGGATTATATTGATCCTGATGATCTTGAAGAAATTGATCTTAAATGTCAAATGGCTATGTTGACCTTGAGGGCAAGAAAGTTTTTGAAGAAGACTGGAAAAGAAGTCAAGTATAAGGCTAAGGATAGTCCAGGCTTTGACAAATCAAAGATAGAGTGCTACAATTGCAACAGGAAGGGACACTTTGCCAGAGAGTGTAGAGCTCCAAAGAAGAATGCTGATGCTACAAAGAAGGTTACTGAAGAATCAAAGACTGCACTGGTATCTTGTGATGGACTGGGAGATTATGATTGGAGTGATATGGCTGAAGAAGAACCAAATTTCTCTTTGGTAGCTGTTGCTCAACCCAAGGTGCAGAACTTTGCACTTATGGCCTATGGTTCATCATCAGGCTCTGACTCTGAGGTATCAAATGATTCAGACTTATCTATGTGTTCTTTTAAATCTTGTGCTGACACTATAGAAGAACTTAAGTCTAGGAATGAGAGTTTAAATAGAGAAATTGAACACCTAAAACTTGATAACTTAGGTTACAAAGTAGGTATTCAAAATGTTGAAAGGAGGTTAGAATATCTCAAAGAGTGTGAGAAGGAATATGTAGATCAACTTAATCTCAGAGATATTGAAATTTTTAAGAAAAACAGTGAAGTAGAAGTTCTTAAAAATAAGTTAGAAGAAGCTGAAAAAGAAAAAGAGGAAGCTCTTGCTGAAAAAGATAAACATGTAGTAAGAGTACAAAAACAACAATATGCTTCTGATTTGGTTCATAAATCTATAGAGAATAACTTAATGAGAAAAGGTAGTGGAATTGGGTATAATGAAGTGGCTCCTCTAGCCAAAAGTGCTTTTGCTCCACCAGGAAAAGAACTATCCTTCATTAGTGAGCTAAATATTGAAAAACCTGTAGGTGAATGTAGCACAAGTGTTAATGAAATACCTAAGGTTGAGGCTAGAAAATTTCCTGAAGCTCCTATTATAGAAGATTGGTATTCTGATAGTGACAGTGATGAGGAACAGGTTAAACAAGAACAAAGTGTGAAAAAGGAAGAAATTCCTACAAAGTTTAAACCTAAAATTGAACAGGTTAAGTTTGTCAAACCTGTGTTAGGAAATAACTTCTCTAGGAAAATGGTAGAATACAATGAGGTACCTAGAGAACAGATGGAAAGGTTCAATAATAAGCCTAGAGGTAACCAGAGAAACTTCAACAACCTAGTTTCACACAGATTAGGTAATCAGTTTCAATTACAAAAGAAGGCTTGTTATAAGTGTGGTAGCTTTGACCACTTGATTGTTAGATGTCCTGAACACCAAAAGCCTGTTTGGAATCAATACACCAGGGTGAATCACAAATATGTAACTAAACAAACTCACCCACATCCTAATAGAAATATGGTTCCAAGAGCTATTTTGTTGAGATCTGGTGCTACTAGATCTATTTTTGCTGCTAAATCAAATGGTGTTTTTAAATCCACAACTAGTTCTTCTATTGGCTCTACTGCTAGTAAGCATTCTGCTGCTAGTATGCACTCTGCTGCTAGCAAGCAACCTACTGCTAGTACAAAACTTTCTACTTCTGCGCCAAAAGTTTTAACAAATACAGTTGTTGGTAATCACTTTTATGCTGTTAAGGCCTCAGCTTGCTGGACTTGGAAACAAAAAACTAATGTTTCAAATTCTGTTTCCAAGAATAGCAGTGCATCAAGTGATTTAAAGAAATTTGACTATGTTGATGCACAGGGCAGATCAAAGTCAGTAATGGCTTGGGTCGTCAAGAGGAACTAATGTCTCTACTTTTCATGTGCAGGTCAATCTACTGGATGAGCTTAAGGATATGGTTATTATTGACAGTGGATGTTCCGGACACATGACAGGAGATGAGTCTCAACTTGAAGACTTTGAGGCTTTTGATGGTGGTTATGTTGCTTTTGGGAATGATCCAAAAGGTGGAAAGATTGTTGGAAGAGGAACTCTAAAAACTGGAAATTTGGACTTTGAGAAGGTGTTTCTTGTGAAAGGACTTAAGTTTAACCTCTTTAGTGTCTCACAAATGTGTGACAAAAAGAACTTTGTTCTTTTTACAGACATTGAGTGTATGATCCTTTCTCCTGTCTATCAATTGCCAGATGACAAATCTGTGCTTTTGAAGGTCCCTAGAAATGAGAATATATACAGTGACCATATTAAGAACATTGTTCCTAAGAGGGCTTTGACTTGTCTAATTGCAAAGGCCACTGTTGATGAGTCCAAATTATGGCATAGGAGATTGGGACATCTGAACTACAAGACCATGAACAAATTGGTAAAAGAAAATCTGGTCAGAGGAATGCCTACAAAGATTTTTGAAAATTGTGAAATTTGTGTTGCCTGTCAAAAGGGTAAACAACACAGAGTTTCATTCAAGTCCAAAACAGTGAACACAAATACTGAGCCATTACATCTACTATACATGGACTTATTTGGGCCTGTATTTGTCAAAAGCTTGAACAAGAAATCATATTGTCTTGTTGTCACTGATGACTTTAGCAGGTTTACTTGGGTATTCTTTCTAGCCACTAAAGATGAAACTCCAGAAATACTCAAGGCATTTATTACACGAGTTGAAAACCTGTACAATCACAAGGTGAAGATAATCAGATGTTACAATGGTACTGAGTTCAAGAACAGTGTAATGAATCAATTTTGTGTGGGGAAAAGAATTCTTAGACAGTATAGTGTAGCAAGAACTCCACAACAGAATGGTGTTGCAGAAAGAAGAAACAGGACACTTATTGAGGCTGCAAGAACAATGTTATCTGATTCAAAACTACCTATTCCTTTTTGGGCTGAAGCTGTGAACACTGCATGCTTTGTGCAGAACAGAAGTAAGGTAGCCAAGCCTCACAATAAGACTCCATATGAGTTATTTCCTGGAAAGAAGCCACTGATTGATTTTCTCAAACCATTTGGATGTCCTGTTACAATTTTAAGCACTAAGGATCAGCTAGGCAAATTTGATGAAAAAGCTGATGAAGGGAATTTGGTTGGTTACTCTGTAATTAGTAAAGCTTTCAGAGTGTATAACAAGAGAACCAAACATGTAGAGGAGAATTTGCATATCAAGTTTTCTGAGAACACATCTAATCTGAGGGAAAAGGACCAGAATAGCTGTTTAATGTTGATATGCTTACCAAAACAATGAACTATGTACCAGTTATTGCCAGTGTTGACAAACCCCAAGAAGAATTTGTTTTGGTTGAGAAATTAAAGGTTGGTCCTACCTTACTACCCTTTCAGTCAGATCCAAGTCCTAAAGAAGATGTGGTTACTCAAGAGAAACCTAAGGAAACTGAAGAAGATATTGAAATACCTATTGAAGCAGAAAAAGAAACTAATGGGGCTCCCAAAGTAGTTGTTGATGTCTCTCCTATAAAGCCAGAAGACTCTGCTGCTGACTCAGAAGACTCTACTGCTAGGCCAAAAGATACAACTACTGCTCCACCACATTCTGCTTCCAAGCCTACTAACTCTACTGCTACTTCAATGTTTCCTAATTTGGACTCTCAGGGTAGACCTATTGCTGATTCTATCTATCCTGATGATCCAAATATGCCTCCTCTTGAGAATATTTATTATGACACAGATGATGATGCACTTGATGGTCAGTTATTTGGAGCTGCTGCAGACTTTACTAATTTGGAACTCAATATTCCTGTTAGTCCCACAACTACCACAAGAGTACACAAGGATCATCCCAAAGATCAAATTTTAAGTGATCCACAATCATCTATTCAAACTAGGCAGATGACTAAAGCATTGAAAGATCTTCAACATCAAAGTTTCTTTGCCAGATCTCTGCATCAAAGAAATAGTCATAAAGATCTTCAAAATTGCCTGTTTGCATGTTTTCTTTCTCAAATTGAACCCAAAAACACTTACAAAGCTTTACAAGAAGCAAGTTGGGTGGAAGCAATGCAAGATGAGCTTTTACAATTTAAGCTGCAAGAAGTTTGGACTTTGGTTGATCTGCCAAATGGAAAAAGAGTGATTGGCACAAAATGGGTTTTCAGATGCAAAAGAGATGAGAGAGGAATAGTCATAAGGAATAAAGCAAGGTTAGTAGCACAGGGATATACACAACAAGAAGGTCTTGATTATGAAGAAGTATTTGCTCCAGTGGCAAGAATAGAAGCAATTAGATTATTCTTGGCTTATGCTTCATACAAAGATTTTGTAGTGTATCAAATGGATGTAAAGAGTGCCTTTCTATATGGGACCATTACAGAAGAGGTTTATGTGTCTCAACCACCAGGCTTTGAAGACCCTAATTATCCTGACAAAGTTTACAAGGTAAATAGAGCAATGTATGGCTTACATCAAGCCCCTAGAGCTTGGTATGACACTTTGTCAACATACTTGCTAGAATCTGGGTTTAGTAGAGGAAAGATTGATAAAACTCTGTTTCTCAAAAGACAAAAGGATGATATTTTGCTAGTTCAAATTTATGTTGATGACATCATCTTTGGGTCTACAAACAAAGCTATGTGTGTCAGTTTTGAGAAGCTTATGAAGGACAAGTTTGCTATGAGTTCAATGGGAGAACTCACCTTCTTCTTAGGTCTGCAAGTTACACAGAAAGAAAATGGTATATTTATCAGTCAGGATAAGTATGTCAATGATATTTTGAAGAAGTTTGGATTTGAAGATGCTAAACCTGCCAAGACTACCATGGAAACCAATAAACCATTGCTGAAGGTTGAATATGGAAAAGAAGTGGATATACACTTGTACAGGTCTATGATTGGCTCATTGATGTATCTTACAGCATCAAGGCCTGATATCATGTTTGCTGTGTGTGCCTGTGCAAGATTTCAAGTGTGTCCCAAAGAATCACATCTTAATGTAGTGAAGAGAATTTTTAGATATCTGAGGCATCAACTAAAATTGGGCCTTTGGTATCCTAAGGATTCACCATTTGATTTGGTCTCCTATTCAGATAGTGACTATGCTGGAGCTTCTTTGGATAGAAAGTCTACAACAGGGGGTTGTCAATTTCTTGGAAGCAGATTGGTGTCATGGCAATGCAAGAAGCAAACAGTGGTGGCTAATTCTACAACTGAAGCTGAGTATGTGGCTGCTTCAAGTTGTTGTGGACAAGTTTTATGGATGCAGAATCAATTATTGGATTATGGGTACAATTTCATGAATACCAAAATTCATATTGATAACAACAGCACACTTTGCATAATTAAAAATCCTGTTTTTCATTCTAAAACAAAACATATTGAGATAAGACATCATTTTATCAGGGATTGCTATGAAAAGAAGTTGATCCAAATTGTTAAAGTTCATACTGATAACAATGTTGCTGATCTTCTCACTAAACACTTTGATGTAGGAAGGTCTCAATTTTTAATTGCAAACACTGGTATGATAAATCTTTGAAAACCTTATCTCTTTGTTTTTGTACAAATGTGAAAAGGCATTGTGCTGCTTGTTACTCTGCTGCTTATCATATGTTTGTGATGAAATGTACTATGCTGCTATTTCTAACTCTACTGCTAGTACATATGTTTGTTTGCTTTGTGGTGTTTGGTCTAATATTGTGCAGGAATAAGTCTACATGATGATTTGCAATAACAATATTAAGACAACAAAAGAAGCACATTTATCATTCATCAAGTTCAGAAGTTTATACATCAAAAGAGAAATTACAAAGACTACTTCTGAAACCACAAAAGAGTGCAACAATCTAAGATGAAATTAAAAGACTACAAGCACTACTTCCTAGGGCATGGAAGACCAAGAACAATTTTCCTTTCTTTAGGGAGAGGAGAGTTTGCCTTCCTTGTCTTCTTTGTCTTGGTGGACTTCTTTGGTCGTGGCCTTGATGACTGAGGCCTCTCTGGAGTGGAAGGAGGTTCATTTGGAGGCTCATCCTCATCTGATGAAGTATAGATGAAAGGGGACACAAGCTCCCTTGGAGATGGTTGCCTGACAGGGATCCAAGCTGTGTCTTCTGATGATTCTGAAGACGATGGAGATTTTGGGGACATCACAGCTTTACCCCTGGAAGTGCTTGGGATTTGATTCAAACTAAGGAGATCTTTGAACACAGGGAGATCATGCTTTCTCTTCTTCGCTTGCTCCTTGGTTCTACAACCATCATGAGGAGAACGGAAGGGCGGCACATATGTTTCAAAAGGGGTTTCATCTTCAGATGATGAATCAGAAGAGATATTGATGATTTCGGGTGTTGATTTCATGATTATTTGAATTGATTTGGGTTAATTGAAGTTTTGATTTGGTTGATTGTTGTTTTGATTGCGATTAGGGTTTGATTGTGATAAATTAGGGGAAAGATTTAGTCCGGTTTTATAGGGATTACGGCATATCATCATATTAATTGCTGAGGATACTTGACTTTTTGACCAAGCTTATTTTGTCAACTCTGCTGCTGGAATATTTCACTCTGCTACTAGTTATATAACTCTGCTGCTAGTGTTATTGTGTTGCTACGGTTGAAAGTGTGAGGGTGGGATGTGTAACTTCTTCAATCAGTTTAAAACCTAATTGATCTTCCTAATTGGTTTTCTCATATTTCAAATTGAAGTTATCATAAACCCTAACACTCCAATTTTCTCAAAGTCAATTATTCCTAATTTCTCTAAACCCTAACTCATGGATTGCGTTCGTACCTGGGCAAAGCAACACAACAGTGTGGTCGTTTTGGATGCTGAATCAGTTAATGAAGAATTCACAGACATGGTAAAATTTTTGAATGCTACTTCTCTTAGGTATGCACTCACTGTGAATCCTACTATATTTGCTTCCCACATCAAACAGTTTTGGCTTACCGCTAAAATCAAAACTATGAATGGGGAAAAACATGTTAGTGCTTTAGTAGATGGGCAAAAGGTTCGTGTAACTGAATCATTCATACGAGAAACTCTTCTCTTAAATGATGAAACAGAGACCACTTGTCTTGCTAATTCTACTATTTTTGCTGGGTTAAAGGATTTGGGATATGAGGGGAATCATACAAATTTAAAATTTCAAAAATCTCTCCTCTGTCCTCAATACAAGTTTTTGATACATCTTCTTCTTCATTGTTTGAGTCCTAAACCTTCTGGATGGCATGAGTTTAGTACTACTATTGCTTCTGCAATGGTATGCTTAAGCACAGGTCAGCCATTCAATTTTTCAAGAATGATTTTGGAAGGGATGTTTCAAACTATCAAAGAGTCTGGTTCATATTTGCTTTATCCAAGGTTTATACAACTCTTTGTTCAAAAACACCTTACAAAGTTTAGAGGCCATGTTGCTACTTATGATGCTCCAAAATTGGTTTCTAAAACTTTTACTTTCTTGGTTAAACATGGAAAAGGTTTTTCAGGCACACATACAAATCTTACACCTCAAATGGTGCAACTTGTGGAAAACAATAAGGGTGAAGGATTAGGAAATCCCACTAACTCCCATCACACACCCAATTTTAGTGCCTCTGCTACATAACCTAAAATACTCTATACCCGTAGGAACACCAAAAAGAACACTGATCTTCCTCAGGATAGTGTTAGTATGGCTGTACCAGATGAGGCTGTCCTAGGTGATGAAGAGGACATGTTGGCAAGGGCTGTCACTACTGCTTCTAGCTTAGCAGCAGAGCAGGATAGTGATAACATCATTAAGACCCAAACCAAGGCAACATCTAGAGATGATGATTCTTCTGAATCAAATTCTCAGGATGGTAACCCTAGCCAAATGGCAAATACAGGGGGCTCAGATGATCAAACTCGGCTTGATACTGAGTTTATGTCCCAAGATTCACCTCTCGGACCAAGTTACACAGGTCGAAGTGATGAGGATAGACCAGTGACCAATGAATTGATGGAAAACCTTGTACATGATGACAATGTCCATGATTCACCTCTCGGACCAGGTAACACAGGTCGAAGTGATGAGACTATTATGAAACTCATTCAGGAATTGACGGTTACTTGTACCAACTTGGGATTGAAATGTACTACATTGGAGGACAAAGTTCTTACTCTTTCATCTGTTGTTGCTGATCAGTACAAGACTATCATCAATCTGCAAAAACAGATTAAGAACTTACAGAAATCCAGATCTTCAACCTCCTTGAAAAGATTGAAGAAAGTGGGCACTTCTCAGGTTGTTAGTTCTCCTGATGTCTCTACTCACTTGGAAGATGATGCTTCCAAACAAGGGAGGAATGAAGAGGCAATGGGTTCAGGGGAGGCAAATTTGGAAAAGGCTGATGGTGCTCTGGGTTTAAATGATGGAATGGTTTCAGGGGAGGTTCCAGTAATTGGTGATATGGATGTTGAAAGTCCTCAGGATGCTGAAGAGTTTGTGGTTGCTGATAAATCAGGGAATGAGGTTGTTATGAAAGAGGTAATTGCTACTCAAGAGAAGGTGGTAGAACAACTTACAACTTTGGAGCCTGAGCAATTAGTAAAGGCAACAGGGTTGATGGGTGAAACATTGATGAAGTTGGGAGATTTGGTGAAAGACAAAAGTCTTGACTCTGCTGCTCAAGAATCTACTGCTAAGGAAATTACTAACTCTGCTGCTAGTGGATCTGCTGATGCACAAGACTCTGCTGCTGGGTCTGGTGACAATGCTGCTGCTGAAGCCATGGTATTGTTGAGCAAGAAAACTACACCAGTATCAACTCCTTCACTACTACAACAAACTACAACAACAATTAAATCATCAGCACCTAGAAAACCTGAAAAAGGGATTGTTATAAAAGAACCTGCTGCTCAACAAAGGAAGGTTATTTCTTCATCTTCTACTGATAAAGGCAAGGGCAAGCAAGTTGAAAAACCAAGGATTATGTATAAGGGGATTGATTTCACTGATGTACCTTTTGATTCTTGGCCTAAGCCATTGCAAGTTGAACATGATACAGCTGCTGCACTTAGAGAACAAGAGTTGATTAATATGGAAGAACAACAGTTAGCTGAGAAAGAGGCTGAGGGCTTAAAGAGGTATGATGAATGGGTAAATGAGAAGATCAGAATAGCTACTGATATTGAACTCAATAAGCTGATCAAGATTGAAGATAATGAAGTTCCAACTTTTGATGTGCAATCTTGGTACAGGGACTTTACTACTAAGAAGAGAAATGAAAATGCTACTGCTAGAAGAAAGATAAAGATATTTAAAGGTCCAACTGTTAAACAACAAAGGAAAGAATATGAAAGGTATCTAAAGAATATGGGTGGATGGACATTGGTACAGTTGAAACCTTATTCTGATAAAGAAGTTTTTGACTTGTATCAACAAACTAAGAAGAGAATAGATACTTTTTATGCTATGGGATGTGCTGAGGATTTGGAACAAATTGCTCAGATGAACAAGTTGGTACCTGAAAAGGTAGCTGAAGCAGAGCATATTCAAGAAGCTGATGTTGTTAAACAGCTTGATATTGAAGCAGTAAAGACTATTTCTTCTGTGCAAGGTGATAAAAGAAAAGGTGTTTTTCAAAAATTAATTGCAAAGAAGAAGAGAAAGATTGGGGAAGGAAGCAGTTCTATGCCTGAAGGTGATGAGTTTAAACATGATCTTGATCATATTCCTCCTGAGCATCTAAAAGAACAATTGAAGGTTTACACTATGGTTGGCAAGATGGAAGATCCTGAAGTGGTTGATGTTAAACCAATTGGTGTCAAATATCCTATTATCAAAGTAACTACAGGATATGATACTAATATTGGAGCATTTCATGATGTCCAGAGATCTGATGGTAAGACTCATAGGTTTCTTAGATTTCAACAGATGCTACATTACTTTGATAGAGAGGATGTTGAAGACTTGTGGAAGTTATACAAGGCAAAGTTTGGAGCTGAGAAGTTTGATGGTACAAAGTATGAGATAGATAAAATTGATCACATCATAACTTCTTCTGATAATGTTATGTGGAGAGCTCTTAAACTTCTGTTTGAACCTTCAATGGATGATTCTGAATGGACAGAGATAGTAGATTACAAAGTAAGAAGATGGAGACTCATTCAAGATTCTGGAGTTCATGTGTTAGATATTGGACCAATTACTTTGTATATGCTAGCTGAAATGGATTACCCAGTGGTAAGATGCTGGAATATTGTCAATCAGATGGTTAATGGTGATAAATCACTTAAGTTGCAGAAAGACTATGATTCTGATGATCAAGCATTCAATTTGCTGTCAAAGTATAAGAAGATATTTGATCAATTGGATTCTCAAGGTTTGAAGTGTTTGGAAGCATCCTCCAAGTGATTAATTGTGCTTAGAAGAAACTTACTTATTTAGAAATAAATAATAAGTTTAGGGGAGGATTGTTGGGTCTGAAACTGCTGCTAGTGGTAACGATTCTGCTGCTAATGTCAAAGTGCTGCTAAGGTTAAATGCTGCTGACAGAATCTACTGCTGATGGGATAAGGATGTCTACGGTTTAGATAAATATAGAATAGATTGTGTAAATATTATATTTATCTAGAATATACTTATCGTGTAGAGAAAGGTATTGTAAACCTAGTAGGACTCCTTAGTCTATAAAAGGAGGATCCTAGGGTTAGTTTATGTACGTATTATTATTCACTTCAAGGTTGTAAAACCCTAGCATTGTTGAGTGCTCGTATTAATAATATTGAAGTGTTGAAAGAGAATCATTATTCTTCTTAAGTTAAGCTTTTACATTCCGCATATTAGCTTAAGTGTTTAATCAAGTTAACTTCTATACAAGATCGTTTAAGCTCAACTGGGATCAACAGAAAAACATATCGGGGCATAACTAAACGTCTCTTTTCAATATTTTTTACCCTTCCCAAAACCCTAAATCGACTTCTGCTTGTGCTGCTAATGAAACTTAGTTGGTGAGGATTCATCATGTTCTTGCAATTCCAACGAACTCAAACAAGACAAATTTCCTAAACTATTATTTTTTCTATGTTGCAAACAGTTTAAAGAGAATAAATGGTAAGGAAAGACATTCCCGACCTACAAAACAATGGCATGTATGATTTAAGTATACACTATTTTCATTCTTTTTTATCACTGTTAATTTGTTTTTATTATTCATTCTAAATTATAGGCAATTGGCCTGTCCGGGTATTGGTAACAACTCATAGCCGCATATTAGCTCATCTGAGAAACCTATTCCCTCTATTGTAAGCCAAGGTTAGTTTACTTTTGATTATATCATGTTTATTTCCAGTAGATGATATGAATTAATAAAATTTAATCTAGGTAGTTCATATTTATATGTATCATTGTTTAGCTATAAAGTCTGTCATTTGTCAGGTCAAGTAACTTTTGTTTAACTCTCTCCATGAAGAAAACTCTATTATGATTTTAGGGTTTTAAATTTGAAGATCCTTCTGTAAAGAGTTAACCCAGGTGTGATCTTTTTCCTTCATATATGATTTTAGGGTTTTACCTATTATGTGATTTGTTCGTTTGAATCTTTCTTTGTGTAAGGTTTTTTAACTGGATTGTTATATGCTGATGTTCAAGAAGATATCCATGCCAATGTCACGAAACTTGATCATACATGGAACCGTGCAGGTATTTATTCTATATATGGATTGCTAAAGCCCTTATTCTATTCACTTGCATGTGTTTTTAGAATTCATAACAGGAATCATTTAGCATAAAAGAGATCCCAGTGATCGTTCTCTCTTCTGAGAACGTGACTATGTTTAAGCTACCTGGTATGTGGTCATTGCAATTTCAATCAGTTTTTATGGTATGAGAATGATGGTTATATCGATTATAAGAACCTGTTACCGTTCAATTGGCATTTTTTTTTCATTTTACCCATTTGACCATAATAACATTGGAAAGTTTAGCTAATCATAATTTATGGCCTCTTTTAGGCTACTGCTAATGTTGTATCCCAGTCACGACAACCAGCAAGTGCTCCTTCTTTTCTTTCTCTTATTCTTGAATGTAAAGCCACAAAGCAACGACACCCATTATTAGATTATACAGACAGGTGCCACAACCACATGTCGTTTTGTAGTAGCCTCAAAGAATGACCGAAGGGGGCTCCTTATCACTGAAGCCACGGGAGTCACAAAAACAGCCCAAGGATAAGTACCTTGAAATTTTTTGTTACAGTTGCAAATGTGTAACATGATATACAGTTAAGTAAAAAGGTAACATGATAGCAAACGTGTCCATTCACTTAATAAATTATTGTCACATCTAACGACTGCACTGAAGGTATATATACTAATACATTTTTAAATCATGGTTGGGATTGTACTAAAACGATGTTATTTTAACTTTTATTAGTAAAACTTTTTCATAATGTTAGCTATATCAGATGATAATGTATACGATCTTCACCTATATCAATTCTCATAATGTTTCCTAAAGTATCTGGCAGATATTCTCTTCAGGTTAAAGATACAAGTTTAAAGATTGGCTGATGATCAAATTATTTTAGTAACATCATGTGAAGGGACTCACAATCACCCTCTCCCTCCAACAGGTTTCAATACTCATTTTAAGTTTATAAATTATATTTTCAACAGCTTGATCGGCATTGGAAAGTAATTTTTTTTTTCAATTTTTTTTTCTACCTTTTGTTAATGATCTCCCAGTTTCCAGTCAAAATGGTAGAGTGAAGAAGCCGGTGGAAGCTAAATATTTTCTAATCCAAATGATATTCTGGGTCGTATTCTCCTTCCAGCTCCAAAGGGTGCATATTTAAAGTCGAGTCCACGGTTTATATTTAAAGTTGAGTCCTCTGTTATCCAAGGTACTATTTCTGAATCTTACAAGGTGAAAACATTCAGAGTCATCCCAAGTATTGAGATCTCTATTGATTACCCTATGATGCCAAAGTGCATTTGATGTGATATGCCTACGCATCTGAAAATGTTCTTTTAGCTCCTTTAACCACTAGAGATGGAACATAACCTCAAACGACCCTATCCTAAAGTGTTTGGAATTGCGAAGTTAAATAATATGATTTCTAAGAAGGTCCAAGAGCTTGATGAAAAAAAAATATGATATATAGGATGACATGTTTAATGCAACGATGCTTACACCTGTTGAGAGACTAGCTAGGATTTATGTCAGAATCATGTTGTCGTGAGTCGTGTCCATCGGAACCACATGAAAAGCAACTGATTGGATTAGCAACCAATCTTATTAAAAATATTTTTTGTTCCATTATTACACAACTCATTCGAAGTATATATTAATTGTATTTTAAGTCTATTTTGATGACGGTACAATAGGAACTTCTATATGACTAAGGTTGTGTCTTTAATAACAATAATAATCTCCTAAAATAAGGAATGTGACTAAAGTTTCAAGAGTAAGATGAGTTTGGAGTTTATGTCAGATATGGTGATGGTGCTTGATATAACACATAAAATGGGTGAAATAGAGTAGTGTGACTAAAGTTTCATCATTGAGATGAGTCAATTTTGAGAGTATTGGGATAATGATGATAAATATATATGTTGCAACATGTTCAGAATTGACCTATGCTACATTCAGCGCAAATTGAGCAACGTTTTGGTACGGGTCAAAACAGGTTGGGTTGAGTTAAAATGGTCAACTTATTTTTTTAGTTTTAGTTTCTATATGTATAATACAAGAAATTGTTCATGGTGGTCCTAAATTTGGGGCAACAACTCCTTTCTTTTTTGGGAAAGGGTTTATACCCGGTGAATCTGAACAAATCCTTTCCTTTTAAAAGATCTGTTGTATATCATTATCACGTGAACCGCATAGCAAACAGGGTGTTTATTAAGCTTATTTGTGAGTTTATGAGCTTATTTTGAAACTTATGGAGTTATATAAGCCCATTATATCCAAAATAAGCTTATATAAGCCATTAAGTTTTAAAATATACAGGAGCAAAATTGGATTATGAAGCACAAGCTCACAAGCCCAAATTATACAAGCTTACTTTTAACGCTTACACACTTATAAACTAGAGCTTATGCACTTAATGTTTTCATCTAGCAAATTTGTCATATGGATATACAATTAAATGTACGATTTCATGCAGATGTTATAATGTCGTTAGCAGGGTCAAATGTCGTTTTGTTTGGGTTATCATCTTATTTGTCCGTTTAACATATGTGTACGTGTTTCAATAATTTGATCATTATTGTTATTTTTTTAGGAGAACAGGAGACCAGTTCTGTCTATAAGTGGAGTAACTTCCACTACCCCTGATAGCTCGTGGAAAGATGTCCACTTTTTTTTTTTTTTTTTTTTTTTTTTTTTACGGTGAAAGATGTCCACTCTATAAGTGGTGGAACTTTTACTCATGATTGGCTACCTGATGGATGGACTACGGTAGTGTGGGCTACGTCAACTGGACAGAAGTACATGGTATTTAAGGAAACTGCAACTCGGAGGACGTTTTATCCAAAGCAATAGGTCGTGAACTATCTTGCCATTGCCAGTAGCAGCAATTCCAACAAGAGAGAAGTATTATCAATAATATGGAATCAGTATCTTTCAGTCTTGTGATGGTGTCATAGAAGGAATCAGAGGACATTGCGCTTCTCTCTATGTACGGCAGGGTTTTTTTTGTGTCATTCAATACTATCGAAATATCACAAAAGGTTAATGTATCCGAGTATGTCAATAACAGCCGCAATCGTTCAAGCTTACGAGGTAAATGTGGCTTGAGTTTTTTAGGTAAACAGAACTCACTTGAGTGGATTTGTTTGTGTTCTAATCAATGTGTATTCAATCGAATAAATCTATTTTCATCAAGGAAATTTTTTGGGGCAGCAGGGAGGGCAATGGAAAAGGGTGGTGGTTTGAGTTTAAAAGTCTTGGTTCATATGCAAGGTAACTCATACTTTCTCACTTTTGGTTCTCTGCATATTGGGTCACCAGGATTTAGTATATTTGTGTGTTTATCAGTTTCAATTTTTATTAACTGTTGCAACCTGTCACTCTTGAAGACACAAACGATAATCTGAGTCCAACAGGTGCCACAAGAGTCAAGACCAAAGGTCATTTCTAAATGAATGATCGTCCCATATCTGTTTTTTTCGGACAAGCAGGTCTCTCACGCACAGAGTTTGTTGATACGTGGGAATCGCACCAGGCTTTACCTCTCGAGGGATCTCGAGAAGCTTACAACCCCCACCAAGCAGTGTACCTGATCATTGTAGTATAGTATAGTGACAAGTACCGGGGGATTGATCGTTCAACTCAGGAATAGTGTCGCTAAGATTAGAAAGTCTCCTAAACTAAGTCTAAAGGTGAGGGATGATTCTTTTTGTATTTTTATGTTATATAAAAGCAATAAAATCTCGGGTTTTTGGAAGAGTGGGCGGAATTAGTTGCTAGTCAACTAACCCAATTATTAAAGATGCAATCAAAATAAAATGACAGAAATGAAAATAAATCTAATTATACTAATGTGGTGTAACAATAATGGGGAAAGTTGTGTTTACTTAGGTTTCATTACTCCCTAGATATCTTTTACAGGTTGATAGTTTGTTACAATTGCATGGATGACGGGTCGTATTCCTTAGTACTAATCGTAGGGCCGTGTACAATATTCCCTAACTCTATAGGATCCTACTTCACTCCTATGTCGAGCCGTTAGAAGCTCCTAACATGGGATCATTAGAATTCTCCTACGCATTAAATACAACCGAAAATCATAGCACACCTCTGATCATGTTTCTTAAGACGTTCAAGCATGTTACCAATGGAAGTCTGCCAGTTTTCTTAAGCCTAACATCGAATACAATCATCCGTAACAACTATAAACAAACAATCAACCCATAATTAACATCTAGGTTTCACTACATCTAAGCAAACACAAAAGAAATCTAGCCTAGCATGTTAAATTGAAGACAAGCGTAAGATATATTCAAACAACACATAGACATATTGATTGAATTGAAAGAGTACTTATCTCAATTGAACATAAGAGGTTTCAAAGGGTAAAAACCCTTGAAAAGCTGTGAAAATCGGATTAGGGTTTTTCTCCAAAGTTGCACCCTAAAAGTTACACTCTAATGAATGAAACTTGGAAAACTATATATAGATTTTACAGGGTGATGGCGTCAAGAAGAAAATTGTGACGCCGTCAACTCGCCGCCCATAACGAAATCGAATTGCCTAGATCCACTTTTGACGCCGTCATGTGTAAAGTTTCTCTGGGCCATCACTAACATTTGGACCATGACGGCCTTGGGTGACGCCGTCATGTCCTTAGTACAAAACTTTCTAGATCGTCATGTGCACCATCCACTTCCACCTCTTGTATTAGTCTTGACGCCGTCATTAAGGATCTTGTGACGCCGTCAGGTACTGTTCCCAGCAAGGAAAATTAAGACTTTGCCATTTTCTTCACTTTTATGCTCCAAAAACGTCCAAAATGCTTCCTTTTCCAGATTTCGCTCCAAAAGTACCTAAAATGACAAAAGGAACGATTTAGGGCAATATTTGATCAAATAATCTCGAATCCGGGCTTAAATGACCCCTTAAAAACGGTTCATTTTTTGCCTCATCAAATACCCTTACACTTGAGATTTGCTTGTCCTCAAGCAAATGCGCTTTTATTCTAATCAAAATACAAGTTAGGGGTCATTTAACACTAATATAAAAGTAATTACAACAAATAATTGTTCCACTAAAGACCAAAGACAAGCACGGAGGTCATACACTAGCACCTCACAAATAGTGTTTAGATACTCACATCTCTCGGGTGTAATAAAGTATATATCACAATATGGAAATGGAAAACATCTCTCACTACCTGTCATAGCAAAATAGATTACCATAGGCATGGGAAAGGATCAAACCTCCACCACTTGGCGTAAGCACCTAGGATAAACTATCAAAGAGGTCTTTTAAAGGGTTATAACGTTAGGTGTAGGGATATGAAATACACGGTTTCGTTGGATAAAAGCAATATTTACTGGTGGCGAGTTAATCATCTTGGTTAATTACATGTACAATATGGCATTGCTAAGCCAAGACTAGACTCGACTTAAGCTAATAAATAAAAAAAATAACAAAAACATAAAATAAACATAGAATGAAACGGGATGGTAGTCCGTCTGTTTTTTCTCTTTTCTTTTTCTATATATATATATATATATATATATATATATATATATATATATATATTCGATTTTTTTATTATTATTTTTTTTTTGCATACACTTTTACCCTACCATCCAAAATAATACATCTTAGGGTATGTACATTCCCCTTACACTTGAATTTTTACATACTTTACAATAAACTAATCTACTGACTCGAATGAAGATAATCAAAACACTTGGAGTACTTTTAAGATTAATGCACATATGGGGGTAATAGATGATGTTCTTCCCCATTACTCCATAACATAAGTACTTTACCCATGAGTCCCAATCGTCCCAAAACAATATGTACAAGATATGACTCGACTTAGCAACCATGTAATCAATTAGATAATTAACCAAGGGTTTAAACGTGTAACAATAATGCACTAAAGATGAGTGCATACACGGAACGCTAAGGTGATTTGGTTGCACATTTGGGTGGGTTGTAACAAATTCTTCCTTTAAGTAAAATGCTTAAAGGTAGAAACGAAAAGATAGGCTCGGAGGGGTGTACTAGGAGTTTCGTGTACTAAAAATGAGTACAACGCTAAGGTGTGAGAAAAATTAATTGACTTTACTAGCCAAGTAATATGACTTAAATGGTCAAGTAATTATGATACGGGTTTAACACAAGGGTGATCCTAATGCCTCTTATGATGTAGTAAATCCTACTACACGAATGTAGTCTCACTAGCAGTCTCGGGATGCATCACTAACGCAAGTTCTAGAATCTAAATGCTACCGGTAAACTCATAAGCACTAATAGTGAATGCTTTTCCTATGAAATCTAAAGGCGAACCTCACATATTTGGGTGGAACATTTTTCTGAATGGTACGGTTTTGTGCTAGTCATACTGTGACACCCCCAAAATTTACAACGCAGCGGAATACCAATTTGGGTGTCACTTCATAGTTCATAAAAACAAGTTACATAAAACGACCTCAAAAGAGACGTTTAATAAAATGTCACATTTGATTTGATAAATCAGAGTACAAAGGTCCCAACAATTTCTATTTAAAAATTAAGTTACAAGAATTAAAACATGACACATATGTATATTTTAAAGATAAAAAGTTATCGAATGTGTAAAAAAAAACAAGTCTTTCAATATTTGATATCCACGCGACTCCGATTGCTCCCAATGCTCAGCTAGCAAATAAAACCTGAGAAAATACATGCTAAAAAGTCAACACAAAGGTTGAGTGAATCCATAGAGTTTAAATAAGTAATCAGTTGAATACAAGATAATTCAGTTTAAAAGAAGTTGGGCTACGTTGTTATACGCCCATAATTAAGTTGACATGTAACAAATACAAGTCGTGAAATAAGATTTATAGCATTGAGCTCATGAAACCGAACCTTGACCTAGTTTAAATGCCCCTCACAAGGTATTCAATTGCCATTTACCTCAATTCTTAATATTATATGTCCGTTTGACCCACAGTTGTCAAATGAGCGCTACTCACCCGGACAGGCCCGCCAGGCCAAATATGCATATCTATAATATTAGCGTTTACGCACGTAATTAACGGTTCATGAAATTAGGGACTTGATGGCAAAGGTACTCAATGTCTATAATTATGTAATCGTGAAACTACTTGTATTCCGTTTGTAAAACTAGCATGTATCCCCCTTGCGAGGTTTATAAAACAATTAAATAAGTAAAAGCGAGGCTATGAACTCACCTTAAGTAGTGGAGTGAAAGAGCACGAATAAAGACAACCGAAGAACCGAAGCGAAACTAGAAATGACCTATAACAAGAAACGTCTCTAAGTGAATGCTAATTGAATAAGAGATGGAATGTACATTGTTATACTTGATTCATACAGTCAAGGCATTATACTAAGGGTTTTCACAAGTCATATGTTCAAGGTTTCCAAAAATAGTAAGTTCCCGAGTTGTTTACCCATCACATTTCCCTAGTTTTATTAGTGGCTGAAAACTTTCCCCAACTTCCAAAAATCACTACTTTCAAACCGTAAGTCAAAATTTTAAGTTCTTTATATCCTTAGTTTCCTATAAGTCCCTAGTGTACTGTAAAAATAATTTTACTCAAAAATTTGCTGGTCTAAACACTTTTTATAAATTTTCTTTACAGACCTGTCCTAAAGAAAAGTGCGACTGAAATTTATGGCTTACCGTATTGGCCGTCATTTGAAATCTAAAGGTGCTATGAAGGTGAGGCCAATTAGAGGTGATACCTCTATTTGTCTAGTACTGGTAGCATATTTGGTTTTCAAAAATTTATGGAATAAAACTTGATTTTTTCTCCGAATGCCAACAGCATACAGAATCTGACCCTTTTTACCATAAAATTCATAGTTTAATCATCCTAACACTTCTAAAGGTGAGCCTTTTTGACAAATGACCCTGAGACATATACCTAGGTCTGTATAATTTTTACTCATTTTATAAAGCCACTTTTCATTCTAAAAACATTCAATAATTACAGCCTATAATTTCAGCAATCACAAATCAATCCTAACCTAAACATAACTTATCCAAAACACAATCACTCTTAACCTATGGTCCTAATGAATCAAGTATGATATGTACATTCAATAGAAAGTTTATTTACAATAGAGAAACCAATATATCATTGAAAAATAAAAACCCATTTGCATGGTACAAAAATCAAAGAGGATGATGAGATTAGCTTACTAGATGTGAAGAAAATCAATGGAACCTTTCTAAAGCTTGAATGAACTCAACCCAAATGACGCCAAGACTAGTGAAACCCTTCTCCTCTAGCCTTCAAAATGTGATTAGGGGACCGGATGAATAAACTCTAATCAATCTTGAGGAAAACTTCAAGAAAACACCAAGAAACACCAATAAAACCTTCAAAACTTCGATTAAAATCACCATCTTTTGTAAGCACCTTCAAGAGGATGTTGTGGAGATGATTTTGATGATGAAAAATCATAGTGATGGTGGTCTTGTGATGGTGATTCGTGGCAGCAACAAGAGAGGTGAGGAGGAAGATGAAGTTGGATGGTTTTTGCTAGATTTGCATGTATGAGAGAGAATGGTGGTAAGGATTATATTTCTTGTAAATGAAAATAGTGTGTAGGTATATGGCCGGTATTGGGGTCCCAAGAGGGGTATTTTTATTCTATTTCTTTTGTAAAAAGATAATTAAATAAAGTGGGAATGATATGTATAAGTATTGGAGTGGATTATGAAGGTAATGTGTAGTATTTAAGGGTTTTAAGTGGTAAATTGGAATGGTGAAGAGTAGTGAATGACAAAAGCTTGAAAAACAAGGATAAAGATAATATTTTATTAATATTGGATTAATATTTGTTGTATTAGTGTGTTCGTGGGGTTTTAAATCAAGCGTACGGTCTTAAAAACGCGAATTACGCAGTACCGGGTGACCTGAAAACGTGAATTTTATAAAAGTGTTATAAAAATATTTTGAAATTGTTATGAAGTATTAAAATGGCTAATTTTAAAATTTCATGATTTTCTTGGGTTTATCGGAGTGTTTAAACGTCGTTAAAAATGAAACCGTGAGTCGAAAACACGTTTGGTGACACCGGTTCTTGATAAAAGTGATGTAAGCTATAAAAATGACATGACAAGTATAAAACTCTTTTGTAAACATGAAATAGTTTAAAAATTCATAAAATAAGTAAATTATCATAGTCTAGGGTTGGTTCACTTTGTCAAAACCTTAAAACGTAAATTTAAATCGGGTAAAACGTAAAGGTGCAAGGTTTATGTAAAATTGGAAAGATTAAATTAGGACTTTAAAAATAGGATTGTAAGGAACCAAAAATGCATAAAGATGTAGAGTGGGCATAGTATTGTGGCGGTTGAATTAATTGAACGTGTTATGACGAAAAGCGGATAACTTTCGATGAAGTTAATTATTTAAAAAAAATAGAATAGTTAAATACTATTAAGATTAATGACATGAAATTTTTGAAATGTCACAGCACGTACCCCTTAAGAGAGCGACGTCCCGGCGCTCAATTCTTCTTAATCATTTTTGGTCGTTTTAAAGATTTTTGGGATGGAAGCATGTATAAAAACCGTGTTGAAACTCGGGTTTATGGTTGTGATTGTAGAATGTCTATTTTCAAATTTTTAGGAATCATTAGTTGAAACGAAGTTTAAAGCAGTCATATCCTTAAGAAGTCATATCCTTAAGAAGTGATTAAGATATGATGTATAAAACATGTAGTTTGAAAGATAGGGCATGGTGTCATTATAAATATTAGTTATGGTTTTTACAAAAGTGGGTGGTTAGAACCGACTCTTTAACTTAAGAAGATCATTTTGGTAATTTAAACACTTGTGAAATATTTGTAATTTTTTTTTTTTTTTTAAAGGTGTATAAAAAAAATTTTTTTAGAAGCCCATGGAGGTGCTTAATGCATTTTGTGCTCGGGATTTTGACAAAGTATCAAGATATCAACGAAGATAGAACAAGTGATAGAAATCACCTAATGTGTAAGCGATGGTATAAGGGAACGGATAGAATGTCGTGCGGGTCCTGAAAGGAAAGGATAGAACAAAAGTGTAGGCGATAAGACAATATGAGACAAGGAATTTATCAAGTCGTCAATTCGTGGAAGCGAATAATAGTACATTACTATTAGCTTATCAAGCTTGCAACGGTTGATACAAGATCGGAAAAAATCCACATAACAAATTACGAGTCGAGAAGAGTTCATAGCCAAAAGAATGATTCGTACACACGCTATGGTGGATACACATAAGCCCACTCATTCATAACTCGTCAATTACATAAAGAGGCGTCCCAATCCATGTAAGTGACGATCTATGAATTTATGGTTCGGCGGTTTATAATTTCCTTATTCAAATGAAGAAGCATCCCAATTCATTTCAATAAGACGATTATAAATCATCCTACTTAAGTATGTCCGTCACAAACAAAATACACAACAAGATCAAGTGCTACAATAATTAAAAAGATGCCTAATTAACGATATGATTCATCACAATCATAAGAAGAAGTAACAAGAATAATAATATGACATTAGTCAATCGCATTCGTAAAGGTAAGTGCCAAAGGATGACACGATCCGAGATGACAAGTTAAGGTCGTACTCCCATCAATTGGAAGATTTCAAAACAATGGAAAATGAAAACAACATACGTGATTCAAAGGCATAAGGAGAATGTTCACACTCAGAGTTGAACAATAAAATAATTAGTAGAATTGACAAAGTACACCGAATGTCAATATCATCAAAAGAAAATAAAGTAAAGTAGTAAAACGTTTTGGAGATCACCGCATTGTTCATAAAAGGTTGAAGTAAACGAATAATTTAGTTTATAGATGATGGTAAAGTAGTTTGTAAGAGAGTGGAAAGCATTGTATTAAAATTTTAGCGAAAGTGGTTTAAAAGATGGTAGTAAACTAGTTTTACAAGGTAATTTACCAAATAATTTGTAAATGGGTGACAAAATAGTCAATTCTGAACTAGTCAGAGCTAAAATAGTGGTGCATCATGTGATTAGTTTGTAAGGTAGTAGTGGGGTAATTTATTGACATGGTGCTATAGAGACTGAGTGTAAAGAGTCGGATAAAACGTTTATAATAAATATCCTTCTACAAATAAAAAGTAACGCTCTTGTAAATAGGTATAAATAGTCAAGAGAAAATCAAGTGTATATAGATAGTCTTCTATATAATTTGTATCAATTTGAAAAAAAAAAGTGCAGAAATGCTCAGGAAATATAAGTTTACGGGGAGTAAAGAAATCAAGAGGAATTGATAAATTGTAACGAGTTTCGCCGTTAGATGTAATGATAGCATATAAGGTTATGAAAGAGTTTATAGACCATTGTAATCACCTACAATGTCTGATAAATAAAAGAAACCATTGTGCAACTTACAATGTTAATGAAGTAAATGAGACCATTGTGTAACCCACAATGTCTTAAAAAAATTTCATAGATTACAAGAATGTAAGAGTAGGCATGAGAGAGCAAAATCATGACTAGGGGATATATTCATTAGTCATATAATAGAAGTATTGATGCAAAATAGAGCATATAAGTTACCTGGGAGCAAGCGTAAGCGGATATCGAACAATGGTGAAAGACTTAAAAAAAATTTTGAAAATCAGTTATAGTTTAGGTTTTGAAAACGACCTAATTCGCTATAATTAATGCTCTGGTACCATTCTGTGACACCCCCAAAATTTACAACGCAGCGGAATACCAATTTGGGTGTCACTTCATAGTTCATAAAAACAAGTTACATAAAACGACCTCAAAAGAGACGTTTAATAAAATGTCACATTTGATTTGATAAATCAGAGTACAAAGGTCCCAACAATTTCTATTTAAAAATTAAGTTACAAGAATTAAAACATGACACATATGTATATTTTAAAGATAAAAAGTTATCGAATGTGTAAAAAAAAACAAGTCTTTCAATATTTGATATCCACGCGACTCCGATTGCTCCCAATGCTCAGCTAGCAAATAAAACCTGAGAAAATACATGCTAAAAAGTCAACACAAAGGTTGAGTGAATCCATAGAGTTTAAATAAGTAATCAGTTGAATACAAGATAATTCAGTTTAAAAGAAGTTGGGCTACGTTGTTATACGCCCATAATTAAGTTGACATGTAACAAATACAAGTCGTGAAATAAGATTTATAGCATTGAGCTCATGAAACCGAACCTTGACCTAGTTTAAATGCCCCTCACAAGGTATTCAATTGCCATTTACCTCAATTCTCAATATTATATGTCCGTTTGACCCACAGTTGTCAAATGAGCGCTACTCACCCGGACAGGCCCGCCAGGCCAAATATGCATATCTATAATATTAGCGTTTACGCACGTAATTAACGGTTCATGAAATTAGGGACTTGATGGCAAAGGTACTCAATGTCTATAATTATGTAATCGTGAAACTACTTGTATTCCGTTTGTAAAACTAGCATGTATCCCCCTCGCGAGGTTTATAAAACAATTAAATAAGTAAAAGCGAGGCTATGAACTCACCTTAAGTAGCGGAGTGAAAGAGTACGAATAAAGACAACCGAAGAACCGAAGCGAAACTAGAAATGACCTATAACAAGAAACGTCTCTAAGTGAATGCTAATTGAATAAGAGATGGAATGTACATTGTTATACTTGATTCATACAGCCAAGGCATTATACTAAGGGTTTTCACAAGTCATATGTTTAAGGTTTCCAAAAATAGTAAGTTCCCGAGTTGTTTACCCATCACATTTCCCTAGTTTTATTAGTGGCTGAAAACTTTCCCCAACTTCCAAAAATCACTACTTTCAAACCGTAAGTCAAAATTTTAAGTTCTTTATATCCCTAGTTTCCTATAAGTCCCTAGTGTACTGTAAAAATAATTTTACTCAAAAATTTGCAGGTCTAAACACTTTTTATAAATTTTCTTTACAGACCTGTCCTAAAGAAAAGTGCGACTGAAATTTACGGCTTACCGTATCGGCCGTCATTTGAAATCTAAAGGTGCTATGAAGGTGAGGCCAATTAAAGGTGATACCTCTATTTGTATAGTACAGGTAGCATATTTGGTTTTCAAAAATTTATGGAATAAAACTTGATTTTTGCCCCGAATGCCAACAGCATATAGAATCTGACCCTTTTTACCATAAAATTCATAGTTTAATCATCCTAACACTTCTAAAGGTGAGCCTTTTTGACAAATGACCCTGAGACATATACCTAGGTCTGTATAATTTTTACTCATTTTATAAAGCTACTTTTCATTCTAAAAACATTCAATAATCACAGCCTATAATTTCAGCAATCACAAATCAATCCTAACCTAAACATAACTTATCCAAAACACAATCACTCTTAACCTATGGTCCTAATGAATCAAGTATGATATGTACATTCAATAGAAAGTTTATTTACAGTAGAGAAACCAATATATCATTGAAAAATAAAAACCCATTTGCATGGTACAAAAATCAAAGAGGATGATGAGATTAGCTTACTAGAAGTGAAGAAAATCAATGGAACCTTTCTAAAGCTTGAATGAACTCAACCCAAATGACACCAAGACTAGTGAAACCCTTCTCCTCTAGCCTTCAAAATATGATTAGGGGACCGGATGAATAAACTCTAATCAATCTTGAGGAAAACTTCAAGAAAACACCAAGAAACACTAATAAAACCTTCAAAACTTCGATTCAAATCACCATCTTTTGTAAGCACCTTCAAGAGGATGTTGTGGAGATGATTTTGATGATGAAAAATCATAGTGATGGTGGTCTTGTGATGGTGATTCGTGGCAGCAACAAGAGAGGTGAGGAGGAAGATGAAGTTGGATGGTTTTTGCTAGATTTGCATGTATGAGGGTGGTGGCAACCTTGCCTAAGTTTGCCTCAACTTTTTATGCAAACAACCAATTACTTACTCCCAACACATTTTATGCCTAAGGTTGCCTCAACATGAATTTTTAGTGGCAACCTTGCCTAGCCTTGCCTCAACATTAAATACTCCAAGCATTTACTCCCAAACAAGCATTTCTTCCTTGTTTTTCTCCCCCACCGAATCGGTGAAATCTACCGCAACCCATGCCGATTTTTGCTTGCCGAATGTATGGCAATGGGGTTTGCCGATCGGCACCTCTTGCCGAACCCAATTTGCCGAAGGGTTGCCACCCCCCTGAGAGAGAATGGTGGTAAGGATTATATTTCTTGTAAATGAAAATAGTGTGTAGGTATATGGCCGGTTTTGGGGTCCCAAGAGGGGTATTTTTATTCTATTTCTTTTGTAAAAAGAAAATTAAATAAAGTGGGAATGATATGTATAAGTATTGGAGTGGATTATGAAGGTAATGTGTAGTATTTAAGGGTTTTAAGTGGTAAATTGGAATGGTGAAGAGTAGTGAATGACAAAAGCTTGAAAAACAAGGATAAAGATAATATTTTATTAATATTGGATTAATATTTGGTGTATTAGTGTGTTCGTGGGGTTTTAAATCAAGCGTACGGTCTTAAAAACGCGAATTACGCAGTACCGGGTGACCTGAAAACGTGAATTTTATAAATGTGTTATAAAAATATTTTGAAATTGTTATGAAGTGTTAAAATGGCTAATTTTAATATTTCATGATTTTCTTGGGTTTGTTGGAGTGTTTAAACGTCGTTAAAAATGAAACCGTGAGTCGAAAACACGTTTGGTGACACCGGTTCTTGATAAAAGTGATGTAAGCTATAAAAATGACATGACAAGTATAAAACTCTTTTGTAAACATGAAATAGTTTAAAAATTCATAAAATAAGTAAATTATCATAGTCTAGGGTTGGTTCACTTTGTCAAAACCTTAAAACGTAAATTTAAATCGGGTAAAACGTAAAGGTACAAGGTTTATGTAAAATTGGAAAGATTAAATTAGGACTTTAAAAATAGGATTGTAAGGAACCAAAAATGCATAAAAATGTAGAGTGGGCATAGTATTGTGGCGGTTGAATTAATTGAACGTGTTATGACGAAAAGCAGATAACTTTCGATGAAGTTAATTATTTAAAAAAAATAGAATAGTTAAATACTATTAAGATTAATGACATGAAAATTTTGAAATGTCACACATACAACTCCTATCCATGAGATGCTTGCTAAGGCTAAAGTTACACTAACAAGTATTTCTCTTAGTTTTATTACACACCTACCATCAAATAAACAAACTCAAGTGCAATAGTATCCTATAAGGTATCATCATTTACCTTCCCCTTACACTTAGGATGAACATTGTCCCCAATGTTCAATTAAAGAATGTAAAAGTAAAATAGGTAGAAGAATGAAAGCAAATACTCCCCTGATTCGTTCGGTGTGGATAGTGTGGTAACAAGGTTAGATCTTCCTCCAAGAAAATGAACATTCAAATCTTCCCTTCTAGAAAAATAAATCATCTTCTTGTCATATGTAACCTGTTAAACCTGAGATAACAAACAAGGCAACCTCGCATAAAATTGGTGGCAATCTATATATACTAACAAGTCCTAGAAAGCAATGTAAGATATAATGCTTGTGGAATGAATGTTTGCAGATTTCCTGGAGTTTATAAAACTAAAGAATTAACAAAAACTTTAAGACTCCGTTAGAAAAACAAAACTAGCAAAATTTCCAGAATTCTACACATGATGCCGTCAGGAATTAATTCATGACGCCGTCAGAGGTGACCTGCAGAAATCTTTACGTTAAGTTTCTGAAAAATTTCTAGAAAAACTTATGTCCTACTTCCTGAAAAATCTTGCAAAACATCATTATGACTCGATACAAGCATTTGACTCTAACAAATACTAATACACATGTCCATTTAATATTGTGGAGAATCATGATCAATTTTATTCTTAGAAACAAATTTGGGGTTTCCCCTTACACTTAGCTTTTGCAAAATACCTTTATATGAAGTTAAGACGAAGTTAAACAACAAAATAAAGCATTTTCACAATTTTAGTTTTGAAACATGATCTGCCAACAATAAAAATAAAGCGTGTGTGGAAAACTAGAAGGGGGGGGGGGTTGAATAGTTTTCCCCTCTTTTTCATTTTATAAAAAAAATTTGTTTCAAAATGTTGATTCGAATTTATTCAATTGTTTGTTTGAAAAACCTTCAATTAGAGTTTAGTATGAAAACAACATATAATCAATATGATCAATTATATATATGAGCTTTTGGATTAGTTTTCCAAACTTAGTTTTATGAATGGAGCTTTGGTTGATCTTTATGTGAATACGTTTTCCTTTTAAAATCTTAAAACGTTTTGTATCAAATTATCTATCAAGTTAAACTCAATATAAGAAGTGTGAATAATAATCTATTAGACCATATCATATAATTATACACACAATCACAATATTAACTTGTAACTATAACACAATTAATCATCATGACAATATAAGCAACTGTCAACACATATTTGCAAGCACAGATATAAAGCGCTAAGTGTAAGAATAAATGTAAAGAGATACGAGAAAGAAAATGCAAACCGGACATGATGATTTATAGTGGTTCGGCTACAAGGACACCTTCCTTGCCCTACTCCACTCCCCGAGTCACCTACTCGAGAGTTTTCTTCACTACTCAACAAGCTCCCTTTTGGCGGAGAAAACCTTACACAACTTTTGCTTACACCAATTAACGACACTAAGCTAAATGTCGAGTTCTAATAGTAGCTAGAACCAATCTCACAACTTCAATCACTACCCAACTTCTACACGACTTCACAACTTCTTCATGGCTTCACGACTTCACGACTTCTTCACTACTTCACAACTTCTTCTATACTCCACTACACATTCACAAATCTACTTCTTCACAGTTACATGACTTCTCCGCACTACTACTTCTTCCCACTACTTCTTACTCACTTATAAACTCACTACTAAGTAAGATCATCTTGATCTACTTATTACATATACATAACTCACAACTTTACATAAACACTAACTAGATCTAATACATCTTTGGCTTTATGATAGGGAGAATTCTTCTCTTGCACTTTGAGTGATGAAGGATTGGATCACTTGAAACAAAGACTTATAATCTTATGATCAAAGGATTTAGAAGGATGTTTTGAAGGGATTGGGACTGAAAATTTTCATGCAAAAGGTGAGGAAAAATTGCAGAAATGAACCAGTATTTATAGGCAAAAATTTCTGACAACTGGAGCGTGCCGGTCCCCTTAATTGTATGGCCAGTCCCCTTAATAATTAAGGGGGCCGCCCTACTGAAACGGTCAGAAATCTTTGTCTTTTCTGGTGAAAGTTTATTTGGTGAAAAACTAACTGATTTTGGTTAAAAATTTGAATTCATATATTTGTTATGAATTAAACATTTTCCTTTAATTACCAAAATTGTTTTTCAAAAATATATAACATGTTTATATCATTTTATAAACTTTGTTTGTACATACCTTAAGTGATTGTTGAAGCATACTCAAGACGTTGAGATGTCGAGGCTTGTTGACGTATAAATGCAAAGATGAATTGTGATCACAAGTAACTTAAGCAATTTACGTTATATGTTGTAACTTACATCTTTGTCATCATTAAAACATGAAGAGAATATTTAGATTAAATATCGTAATATTCATGCCAACAATCTCCCCCTTTTTGATGATGACAAACTATGTAAACTATAACTCATAGTAAAATGTATAAGTTACTTGTTTACACTTCTTCTCCCCCTTTTGTCAAAGAAAAAAGGTGGACTCTTAGACGAGACTTCTACTATGCTTGAACCCTTGAGAAAGAATGTAAAAGGCGAGCTTGCATCATCGTAAGTGAAGCCTTGATCCTATCAACGTTAATGCTCCCCCTTGGTGTATGCTCCCCCTTGGTGTATACTCCCCCTTGGTGTATGCTCAAAACTTGTTTTGGCTACCAAAGAATCGAGCGATGAAGTAATCCTTTAAAACAAAGTTAGTAGACAAGTGCAACTATATATAATGATGATGATAGATATAGGCATGATACTAATAGGGGAACAATATATGGGCGTAATAGGTATATGCACTAAAAATATGACATATGCAATTGTTGTTTAAAAACAACAACCTAACTCCAAAAAAAAATTACCATGACCAAAGCTTAAGACATGATAATGATTAGAACCTAATGTAAAGATTCTACCGACATATTTTGGCGAAAGATGCCAAAATATATATTCTAAAAGGGTTTAAGAAAAAAATGAAGATGAGAATGATACGTTCTTTTAAAGATGTAGAAAAATGAATAAGGATGAGCGTGAATGAAAAGGGAAGGTAATGACAAAAGGTTGACAAATATAGTTTAGATTAATATATCGTTTGACAAGGGTGGATGATTGGGAATCAAGGGATTTTCAGGTGTTTTGTTGGTTGACGACCGAAGATGGATATGTGAATGAGGTGGTGATGGCTCAACAACACTTGAAGCTTGGATATCTTCTTTGTGTTCTTCACTTGCTAGGAAGTTGTAAAGATGCATTTCATAAAGAAATTCACTTGACTTTTAGGGATTTAAGTTTTGGTGGTGATGACCTACTTAGTAGAATGTAGGGAGTTTAGAGGTGTAGATTTAGGAGTGGAAGAGGTTTGATTGAGAGTTTGGATGTTGTTCAAGCGAGGATTTTGGATGAGAACTAGCGAGAAGATACTCAATCCATGTGAAGTGTTCCTTCAATGAAATGGTTTGTTTTTGGGGAAAGATGCAACAAGGAAAATTGTTGACATGTTTTGCAGCTTGTTTCAAGTTGTGGGGTGATGAAGGAGAGCTAGAGGGAAGTTATTCCAAGTTGCATTGAGCAAGGTGTAAGGAAAGAAGAGCACTAAGCTCATAGGCTTCCTTGAGTTCTTCAATGAACTTCAAGTATTTGGAGAAGGGTGATGATGGTAGATTGTGGTTTTAATTAGGGATGGATGATTGGACATGCAACATAGAAATAGCATGTGAGTTATAGGCTGTGGTGGTGACACTCTTGGTGGTGGAGACATGTTAGAGCTTGGGTAATCATGAAAGCATGATATGGATGGAAGATAGGCTTCATGGGTGGATGGAGTTTTTGTTGAATGAGCATCAAGTGAAGCATTGGTGATGAGGTTTGGATTGTTGTTTTGGGATTGTGCATGCTCATCATGAGAAGAAGAATTGGTGGAACCAAGCATGGGTGTTTGGCTTTGTTTGTGAGATGGGTTATTTGTATGAGCATAAGATTTGGGTATTGGTTGATTTGGAACAACATCACTTGAGCTTTGACAATAGTCAATTTTTCTCCTCCAAATGGGTTTTACGGAGTTGAGAGTTTAGATCTTGGGTTGTTGAGGGATGATATGTTCGGTTGGATGATCACTAAGGATGAAGGAGATGTATTTATATTGTAGGAAAGATGTGGTTTAGGAAGGTAAATTTTGAGGGCATGGAAATGGTGGATGACTCGAGATTGGTAGTATAAAGGATTATTTGGTTTTTCATTTCACATGGGTGGTTTGAGGATGTACTGAAGAAGGGTTATGAGGTTTGAGTGCAAGGTAGAAGAATATATGTGAGTGATTGTGTTTTACCTTCCCATTAAATTCGTGCTCATTCGGACATAGAGTTAAGAATGAAAAGGCATACAATCAAATCACATAGGAGCAAATAAACATCTAGAAACAACATATATGTGATATGCCATAAATCTAGGAATGAAAGAATCTAATGAGAAGAAAAGTTCCCAAAAGTAAACTAGCGTTAGGTATATATAGGAAGAGCAATTTAATCAAGTTGGAAAGTGAGTATGAGACTATTACTAGTGGTGCTCAATTCAGGCTAAACACGACCATTTTTACGGGTTACACACACCGAACTTCTCACATAGAAGCAATTCAACCGTTAGGTTAAATTGAATTTCTAGTCAATAGATTCTCCAGTAGTCATTCTCTTTTTAGAAGAAATTGAGTTCCTAAATTTACCTATCGAAGAGTACCAAATATGAAGTTTGCTTGATCCACTAATACTTGGCTTAATGTGACTCAAACATCATGTTTTTATGAAGGTAAATCTAGATGATATATTTTATTCATGATCCCAATAGAGTCATGTTGAATGTTTTGATAAGAGTAAACAGAAAGTTTTAATCTTTTCTTCATGATTTACCGGTTGTTTGGTTTTGATGGCTTATTACTTGATTTAATAACTGTGCTAGACTTAAGAGTGCACCTTAGCATCTCTTGTAAAATGAATCTCATTAAGATTATTTATCTTAAATGAGTTTGTGATTCTCAAATGATATCAAAACTAGACATTAATATATTCTTAAACAAATATTATTTTCTATGATTTTTGTGAATGTTATATATCATACTTTAACAAGTATTTGAAAAAATAAATTTCACTTGTTTATGGATTGTGACAAGTTATTTTTCAATTCTAATAACTTATATTATTTCAAAAAGGAAAGTGTAGTGCATTATCTTGTAACACAACCATTCATGCTACAAAGAAAATGAAATACATAGAATATATAGTGTGTATTATTCTTAAATATGTATTTTATCTTGAAGTGATGATTTTAAGTAGTGTGAGCAACGTTTACATATGCTGTTAGTTTGCTCATGTTTGGTTTTTCGGATATGACACATTTATCCATTGCATTGCAATGTAAATTGCATGAATATTTCGGACGAAACATCCAAGTCGCCAATCCTACTTCATTGTATATTTTATGAATGTGTTTATAATGTTATTCTAATATTTGGAACACAATTATTGGACAAGTAGATTCAATATGAAATTATCAACACAAGTGTGAGTTATGATCCAATGCATACTCTTTTCATCTACAAAGGATGTAACTATTTTCATATCAATCTAGTGTGATTGAGTATGTAGATTCAAGACTATATCTTTTGTTGTAATTTGATATAATCTTGAAGCTAAACAAATAGCAATCCAATTTCTTGTCCGGACTCAAAAATGTGTCAATTAGATTTGATAAATATATCAACCATAATTTGAATAACGAATTGATATAATATCAAGATCTTTCTTGATCCTCACGGACACTCATTTGAAATAAATAAACATTTTGATAGTGTGTTCCATTAATCCTAAAATTATTTACTAGTGAATGATTGAAAGTTGACTTATTATTTCATTATTGTTATATGTTTTGTTTTTGTGAAAGACTCTTCATTTTTTTTACTTATTATGAACACACTTAGATTTTGAAAATACTTTTTCTTTTATATGACTATTAATGTTTTACAATGATTCAATTTCTCTTATTAAACAACTTAAGGTAAAACAAGATAATTTGTTGAAAATATATTAGATTGTTCGAAATATTTAGGTAACTAGATTTAACTTCATTTACAAGATGTTTAAGTAACATTAAGCCATCTATACCTATATCCAATGCAAGACTAATTATGCAAACTTTACGCAAGAAATTTAGCATAAGATCTAGTTAAGCAAAAACGGAAAACTAGCTACGAAGAGTACACGACACATATGCTAAGATATTCAAATAGCTAAATTACAAATAGCAACGATTATCTAGTATACTCTATTAACGAAATAAAATCACAAATGAGTTCACATAGCACATAAAACACTTGTCGTCGTTTTGTGTATTATATATACCAATGTTTACTTAGCTCGATTTTATTTGAAAATAAAATAGTTTCGTAACCATTTTAAAATTTAATTAAGATCAATATTTTGAAAGCATAAATACTTAATTTTTCAAAGATATACCGACTAGGAATGCCCGACTTGAAGGAAAAGGTAAAATACAAGTTTTATGTTAAAACAAGACTCAAATTTTTGACCTCCGTGTAGTATTTTAACTTTCTGACATATTTAAGTTTGTAATGATTAATTTTAAGTATTTTTAAATGAAAGTAGACTCAATTACCTTTAATTACCTTTAAAATTCTGGGTGGCACGACTTCTACGGAGTTACGGTTATTTTTATATGATTTTTCAAAGTTTCTGAAAAAACTGCGAAAAGACAGGCGGACCCCTTAAATATTTAAGGGGGCCGCCCAGTGTTTAAGGGGGCCACCCAGACAATTAAGGGGGCCGCCCATCTGGTACTCAAAATTACATTTTTTGCAAAAAATTGTTTTCTGACTTTGTGAAAAGGTGTGTAACTTTCTTATTTTAATAACGAACATATAACACTTGTTTTAATCATAATCTTATCTCGAGCTAGCATAATTAGTGTATATAATATCAAAACTAATACAAGTTAATCAACAAAACACTTTTCATATTTAATCCTCCTTAATGGGTAATTTGATACATGGATCGTACTCAATTTTTAAAACCATTTGTTTTGAAAATTAGAGCGACGTGGCTCTGGTACCAATTGTGGAAAACTAGAAGGGGGGGGTTGAATAGTTTTCCCCTCTTTTTCATTTTATAAAAAAACTTTGTTTCAAAATGTTGATTCGAATTTATTCAATTGTTTGTTTGAAAAACCTTCAATTAGAGTTTAGTATGAAAACAACATATAATCAATATGATCAATTATATATATGACCTTTTGGATTAGTTTTCCAAACTTAGTTTTATGAATGGAGCTTTGGTTGATCTTTATGTGAATACGTTTTCCTTTTAAAATCTTAAAACGTTTTGTATCAAATTATCTATCAAGTTAAACTCAATATAAGAAGTGTGAATAATAATCTATTAAACCATATCATATAATTAAACACACAATCACAATATTAACTTGTAACTATAACACAATTAATCATCATGACAATATAAGCAACTGTCAACACATATTTGCAAGCACAGATATAAAGCGCTAAGTGTAAGAATAAATGTAAAGAGATACGAGAAAGAAAATGCAAACCGGACATGATGATTTATAGTGGTTCGGCTACAAGGACACCTTCCTTGCCCTACTCCACTCCCCGAGTCACCTACTCGAGAGTTTTCTTCACTACTCAACAAGCTCCCTTTTGGCGGAGAAAACCTTACACAACTTTTACTTACACCAATTAACGACACTAAGCTAAATGTCGAGTTCTAATAGTAGCTAGAACCAATCTCACAACTTCAATCACTACCCAACTTCTACACGACTTCACGACTTCTTCATGGCTTCACGACTTCACGACTTCTTCACTACTTCACAACTTCTTCTATACTCCACTACACATTCACAAATCTACTTCTTCACAGTTACATGACTTCTCCGCACTACTACTTCTTCCCACTACTTCTTACTCACTTATAAACTCACTACTAAGTAAGATCATCTTGATCTACTTATTACATATACATAACTCACAACTTTACATAAACACTAACTAGATCCTAATACATCTTTGGCTTTATGATAGGGAGAATTCTTCTCTTGCACTTTGAGTGATGAAGGATTGGATCACTTGAAACAAAGACTTATAATCTTATGATCAAAGGATTTAGAAGGATGTTTTGAAGGGATTGGGACTGAAAATTTTCATGCAAAAGGTGAGGAAAAATTGTAGAAATGAACCAGTATTTATAGGCAAAAATTTCTGACAACTGGAGCGTGCCGGTCCCCTTAATTGTATGGCCAGTCCCCTTAATAATTAAGGGGGCCGCCCTACTGAAACGGTCAGAAATCCTTGTCTTTTCTGGTGAAAGTTTATTTGGTGAAAAACTAACTGATTTTGGTTAAAAATTTGAATTCATATATTTGTTATGAATTAAACATTTTCCTTTAATTACCAAAATTGTTTTTCAAAAATATATAACATGTTTATATCATTTTATAAACTTTGTAATGTTTAAATAAAACCCCTTTGATCATAAAATGTATTAGACATTTGTTTGTACATACCTTAAGTGATTGTTGAAGCATACTTGAGACGTTGAGATGTCGAGGCTTGTTGACGTATGAATGCAAAGATGAATTGTGATCACAAGTAACTTAAGCACTTTACGTTATATGTTGTAACTTACATCTTTGTCATCATCAAAACATGAAGAGAATATTTTGATTAAATATCGTAATATTCATGCCAACAACATGCATACGGAAACAAATAACAATCAAACAATTAAAAATCACATAAAACATGGGTTGCCTCCCAAGAAGCGCTTTTCTTTATTTACGAGTCTTGTAGCTAGACTCAAGGTCATGGGCACTTACGTGACTTCATCATTGGTCTCGTTCTCTAGGTCATCTCCAATCTTAGTTTTGTATTCCAGACCTAGTTGCAAGCATTCCTTGTAGAAACCAAGTATTCTATTCATGACATAATTTACTCCTCTACGTCTGTCCTCATCATTCCTATAATAAACCGCTTGCTTGTGTTCCTTTTCTATGTTTGATAGAAGGCGGTATTGTTCAATCTTATAGGGCATTTGGTAAGCAATCTCATCATTCTCTTCCTTGAATCTAACTATCCCTAGGGTCGGGTCATAACTCATCTTAGAGGCCTTAACAAACGGTTTTCCAAACACTACTTGACTTAGGCAATCATCTATTACCGAACGAGTATCCTCTACTATCACAAAGTCGATAACATAAGTGAAGTTTCCTACAAATACATGCAATCCTTTCACTCTTCCTACAAAAATGCTTATCAAATTTGTGTTAGGCATCATCCTATAACCAAGTTGCTTCTTCATTACCCAATTATAATAGGTCTAGTCATGATGTTTATAGGAGACCTAGGATCGATATAAGCTTTCCATACATGCATATGGCCAATGTTGCATGGTATATTTATGTTAGAGGAATCACCTATTTTAATAAGGGGTGAACCAAGGATATATGGTGTCTCGGGATCATCGAATAAATCCTTGTGATATTCCCGTTCTTCCTTGGTGGGCAACTTATCAAAGTACTCTTCTACGTTTTCTACTTCCTCTAACTTTTCTCCCTTATTAACCTCAACTTCCTTAATCTCATCCCTAGTCTAGGTTTCTATTCCAACTTCATCCTTGTTACTTTCTTCTATATCCTTATCTTTTGGCTTAATGGTGACAACATTGACAAAGTGGACGTGTTTGGATGATGAAGGGTCCTTAATTTGGATTCCGCTATTGGTGTCCCTAGTGTCCTTCCTAGGTGTAGTAAGCACTTGGTTGTTGAGGGCTTTCAACAAGTTGTCAATCTTATTGGTCATCTCCGTTTGTTGTTGATTGAATTTGGTTTCAAACTTAGCTATGTGAGCTTCTTGAGATGCCATAAACTTGGACATCAATCCTTCTAGATTATTGGTACTACCATAGTTGTTGGGAGGATTGTTGTTGAAAGTACGGTTAGGGGGTGGACCATTTGGTTGGTGACGATTAGGTGGATTGGAAGAATTGTTTTGGTTTTGTTTCCACCTAAGATTCGGGTTATTTTTCCAAGAAGGGTTGTAGGAATTACCGTAAGGGTTTGGCTCGGGTTTGAAAGTGTACCACTTATCACCCGCTTCGTTGGTACGCGAGGATGCGTAGTCTGCAAAAGCTTGTCCAGGTAGTTCCACGCAATCACGAGTGTCATGGGGACCACTACATAATTCACATGAAGAAGTGATTTTGTTCACTTGGCTTGAAGGCTTAGGAACTTCGTAAGATTTCATGAGAAAATTGTTCGAAGGCAAAGATATTGCCTTGACCATTTTGTTCAAATCACAGGGATCATTCCAACTTTCGTTGTCATAGAGAGCAAGATCTTCTATGAGTTCCCATGATTCTTCCGCACTTAGATCACGTAGCTTGCCACCGGCCGATTGGTCAATGGTTCGCCTTGTGGAGAGATCGATATGGTCATAGAAGATTTGGACTTGGAGCCAAAGATCTATGCCATGTGTGGAAAACTAGAAGGGGGGTTGAATAGTTTACCGATTAAAATCTTTTTAACTTGTTAAGTTAGCTTTGAAACTTTCCATTTTATCAAACATATATACACAAACACAATATATAACATGCAAGTAAATGAAAGAAACGATCAAACCACAACACGAGTATTTATCGTGGTTCGGCTACAAGGACTCTTTTTCCTTGCCCTACGTCCACGCCCCGAGTATCCAACTCGAGAGCTACTTCCACTAGTCAACAAGCTCCTTTCACCGGCGGAGAAAACCTTACACGTCGCTTATACTTTTACCGACACAAAGCTAGATGTCGAGTTCTTTACCAAGGGTACAACCACTCCCGTTAGTTCTTTACAAGGGTACAACTACTCTCGATACACTTTGTATTTTGAGGACTAAAATACTAACCGATCACTACTGAAAATACACAATCAAATGAAGTGTAAACTACACAAGTCTACACAATGCTAAGCTAACAAGTCTTGCAACGTTGTGTTGAATACTTGTTACTTTTAGTAAGCTCGTGAATCTCTTTGCTACAAAAAGAAACTTCACATATGAAATGTTAAGAGGTTAGATGAAAGAATGAATGTGTGTGTAAAATATAATGTCAAGTGATGAGCCAAAATTCAACTTGTGGCTCAATATTTATAGCCAAACCTTCTGCAGGTCTGGCGGATCAGGCGGACCCCTCAAAAGGGTTCCGCCCGTGTACCTCCAGGGTACCGCCGGGCTTGCAGTTGGTTTTGCAATAAATCTTGCAAACCAAACAAAGTCACATTCATTACTCTTGCAAACCAAACAATGTCACATCACATAATATCAAGTCAAACACTAAACTTGCAAGCAACATCTAAGTAAGTCAAACACATTTCTTAAATGTATAATGACAAAACTTGCCATAAATGTGATGTGACAATTCTATTTTGAGAAAATAAGAAGTGTTGTGTTTTATGAAATGTAAAATGTAGCAAAAGTCTAGTTTATGCAAGTCTTTAAAACTAAGATTATGTTTTACTTAGAAACTAAAGTCTACATTTGTCATTAACAAAACTTAGCGAAGATCGTAAAATATAAATAACGTTTTTAGTTGATATTTGTATTAACAATCTCCCCCTTTTTGTTGATGACAAAACATAAACTTTGTTTTTAAGTAACTCACAAAATCTTGGTTTTAAGACTTAAAAAAAATTATATTAAACTTGTTTTACTTAAGTGATGAAAATCATATTAAGTTTTGAAGGTTTAATATATTTCTCCCCCTTTTTGTCGAAATAAAAAGTAGAGTAGCGAAGCGGAAAAATGCACTTGCTCCCCCTTGCTTGTTACTCCCCCTAAAAGGAGTGCCAAGATGGGAAACATGGATTTTGGATCCTTCAAAAAAAATGTTAGTTGGTGATATATATAAGCTTGTAGTTACCACACACATTGCAACGACAAAGACATCACAAAAATGATCAACCAATAATGCACGAAAGTAAGTAGAAAGAACTAGCATTCCAAGTAAAATTTTGACTTATAAAAGTCAAAAGACAAGAAATGGGTAAAAGTCTTCTACTTCTAAAAATATAAAATAACCAAGAAAGAAAAATAAACGCCTATTTTCCTAGATTGGGGCAAACGGCCTCCAAATGATTGTCTAGGACTTGTTTGGGTGGGAAAGAGCATCCAAACATTCTATGACGTGTTGGAATGCAAACCGGGTTTCATCTTAGAGTTGGTGAAGCAACGTTTTGATGCTTGCACCCATTTGCTCATAATTTGAGCAAACATAGGGATGAGTGGGTGGAAATGGGTTGGTTTTGGTTTCTTGGTTTCTTGGTTTGAGGGTTGGTTGGGTGTAGGTTCTTGGGTGGATGATGGGTTTGGTATTGAGTCAAGCAAGGTGGTTAGAAATTCTATTGCTTGATGGAGGTAGTTCTCAAAGTTTGGTGGAATTTGGTGATCATGGTTTTGGTGATCATGGTTTGGGCTTTAGAATGTGGTGGAATTTGGTGATCATGGTTTTCAAAGTTTGGTTCTCCATAAAGAGGACCATGGATGTCATTGTAGATGGGGTGAAACAACAATGGTTTGGGTTGATGGTATACTTGTTGTGGTGGTTGGGTGTGGTTAAAATGCTCGTTTTGGTCAATAATTGACTTTGTGAAAAAGGTGGTGGTTGTGAAGGTCTTGGTGGGAGATCATTAAGATCTTGGACAAAAGGGTGTGGTGATGAGGGAGGAGACCCAAATAACTCCATAGGTTCCATTTTCGGTAATGGTGATGGTGATGAAGTTTTGGATGGTTGGGTTGGAGCACTTGGTGGACTTGGGTCAATGGGTGATTTAGTAGGTGGTGGAGTGAGCTCATTGGGTTCATTTGATGATGGTGATGGAGATGCAAGGTTCAAAAAGTGTTCATTTTTTATAGGTGATGTGAATTCATCCGAAGATGAGGAGCTTAGGTTGATGGGTTGATTAGACCATAGTGGTTTAACACTTATCCGGGCGGTTTTCCGGATGGGTCTTGATGGTTGAGAGGTGATTGTTGACTTAGTCATGGTGAAAAATGGTTTAGAAGTTTCAGAAATTGTGGTGAAGAAGCTGTGATTTGATAGTGTTTAGGATGGCTTAATTTATAGTGTTGAAGGATTATGGAAAGGAGTGTTTGGATTTGATGTTAGTCCATACAAAAATGGAGGTTTCTAATGATTTGGAAAACTAATTGTGGGTTGTCAAATCATGGAAGTCAATCCAATGAAAATGGTGAAGTGAGAAGACAAGTTTTGCACTAAATGCTTAGTGGTTTTGGTGGATTTGTGGTAGTATAAATCTCAGGGATTTCAAGGATCCCTTAAAAGGGTTCCTTCCTTTATGTGTGAGGGGTCCTTAAGGTTGTTATGGCAAATTTTGAATTTTGGCAGGAATTGGTTTGGGTTAAGTTTATGGAAGAAGGAGTACCCTATTATGCTAAACACATTGCAAGAAATGGGTTTATACCTAAACGGATTGGATTTTGGTGTTTGGATGTTGAATTGGTGAAAATGAAAACAAAATTCTGCAGGCTGTTGGCGGCACCTTCAGAATACACAGGCGGAACCCATTTGAGGGTGCCGCCTGGTCCGTTGGGCCATTTTTGGAATTCCCAGAAATTGCATTGGCGGAACCCAATTTTGGGTACCGCCAGATCCGCCAGAGCTTCAGAAAATGGCAGTCAGCGTTTTTGACCCGCGAGACGATTTTCAAAATTTTCAAAAACTCCTAAAATCAAAAATATAATGCATAACTGGTTAGGAAATGCAAAAAATGAACATGTAAATACTCATATCATATGACTTTGACCGGGGGCTAGCAATATTCACTAAACTTAGTGAAAATATTATAAGTTTGAAAATTTGACAACTTGCTAAAAGTTGTCTTCCTGCATCAAAGTTAGATGAAACATGTTCCAAATAGTATCAAACATTGTACCAACCTACAAATACATCAAAAGCATTGTTTAGACAACCAAATTAGTTCAAATAGCACCTAGTGCCAAACACTCCTACACACCCGCTCTCATTGCCGGTCAATCTTGTTCTTGAGCTTTCCAAGGAATCTTCCAAGATTCTTAAACATCCCCTTTGTTTGCTTCAACTCCGCCGACTCGTTTGGAATATTCGGAAGTTGGGATAGGTATTCGAGAGGTGGGAGCCTAGAGTTTGGCAAATTGTCATCTTCACTCGTTGAGGAAGATGATGATGAGGTAGGAGGATGAGGACGTTTTCCTTGGGCTTTGTAGAATCTCTTATCACTAAGTGGAACAAAGGTGTGTGGAATGAGAGTGTAGTCAAGACAAAGACCATTTGGAGTTGGTGGAATGTGTGAGATGAACCTAAAGAGACGGGTCAAGAGCATTCCATATGGCATAGCCGTTGTGTCATGCACGGGAATGTCGGTCATTCTCTTGGCCATGTAGTAGGCAAGGTTGAAGGGTTGCCTAACGGACAAGGAGTAGAGCATGTAGCAAAGGCAAAGGTTGATATGGTCACGGTTCCCTATTGTGCTAATGACATTGGCTCTAAGGACTTCCTCTCATTTCTTGAATTGGGGCTTGAGTTCGTTCATTTCCATTCCATATGGGTCCTTATCGACGTCATTCCCTGAACGGGTTCTCCTAGTGGTGGTGGTCCTAACGAAGAGGTGGTCACAGAGTACGTCTTTTGAGACAAGGGGTGTGTCATAAGGGTGGATACAGTCTTGGAGGTTGTCAAGAGTTGAGAGGGAGTGCAAGTCGGAATAGAGGCAAGTACCACGGTTTGGGACACCTAGGATTTGAGCAAACTCCTCAAGAGTGAAGGAGTATTGATGACCGCTAACCCTAAAGTTGATAGACATATGACCATAATGATCCGTGGAGAGGACGGAGGATGCATAGAACTCTAGAATGAACCTAGGACAAATAGGCTCGTCGATATTCAAAAGACACTCAAAGTTGATTGTGGCAAATTCGGCGTAAGGGTTTGAGCCTTATAGGAAAGCCGGGTCAATGGTTCTACCCTCATGGACATAGTGTTTTTCTAGGGCTTTGAAAATGTTTACTTGGTTTGGGGTAAGGCCTTTGGTTTTGTGGTGTTTTGGTAGGTACTTAATGGTGTCCTTGTGGTCGTAGTGGGTTAGAGGAGGCATGATGATTCCTAGAACAACAAAATTTCACATTTTAGTTTATGTAAACCACTATTATAATGTGGATGTTCTAGTGTGTGCCTATATGAAAACAATGTGGAGGTGCAGTTATCTTGACTCATTTTGATGCTTCAAAATCGTTTTATGCAAGTTTTGTTATAAAACAAAAGATAACCCAAACGCTCCTAGTTCAATGTGGCTTCGTTTGAATGTACCCGAAAATACATATTGGTTATGTATTCCCTTTAGCATTCAAGAGACATTATGTGTCACACCCCCAAAATACCTGAATGGCAGCGGAGTTGAATACCTGAGGGTGTAACGGATCATAGCACACAAGCAAGAATATATTGAACGACCTAAAGTGTCGTTTTAAAAATACGTCGTTTGATTCATTCAAATATTCAGAGTTATAAAGACATAGGTCCCAAAAGTTGGAAAAGTTTACGGAAACAAGTTTAGAACAATCAAACGACATTTAAACATAAGTGCAAGAAAGTCCGAATGAGCCATATCATCCTTGTTACACAAAATGACTCCATGCATGCCATGAGAATATGCCTTAGTTACCTGAGAAATACATTGCGAAAAACGGTCAACACGAATGTTGGTGAATAATCATAGGTTTATAAGTAAATCGTAAGTACATAAGCCACAAGGAATAAGTAAACCGACAAGAATGTCAAAAATACTACATTGTCTCTTAAGCTCATGACCCCGAAGCTAAACTTTGTAATGGCCCCACCAGAGTGTTTACCAGACACTCAATTCGTTAAGACATGAAATGCATTCGTCCCGTTGGAGCAACCCAACGCGAATGGAGGCGTCACCCTCGATAGATCTATCCACTCACTCTCGCTTAGTACCAGAAATTAACGGTCCATGATAATAAATGGGGACTTGTCACGACATGGTAATTAGGCAACTTAAGCAATGTATGGAATTTGATATACTTGGGCATGTACAAAAATAATTGTGCAATGTATTCTCCCCCGTGGGATTTGAAATCAAATAAGTAATTAAAACGGGGCTATGAGAACTCACCTCGAAGTGATGGTACAAAGATGGTGCAATGAGGTAAAAGTAGTCGGGACAATGAGGCGCGAGTACTAGCCGCAACCTAAATGAATAATCGTGATCTAACTTAGATCAAGCCGTAATAAAATGAATGCACATGCACATGATACTCATACCACTCGTAATTTGGAAATACTAGTTATCGTCATGGTAAAATAGTTTCCATACTTAGGAAAAATAAGTCCATTTAGAGAAGTATATAACTTGTCGTATTATCTCGTACGAAAATGTTAGCGTTATAATCCTCGTATCGAAAACCTTAAAATAACGTCGTTAAGTCGTATAAATATTCCCTTGGGTCATACGTATTCATTTGTTAAGAATATAGTCCTTAGTAACGTTTCTAGAAAATATACCATTTAGTACGTACGTTATTATTTTTATTTGTGACTATATATATATATATATATATATATATAGTTTTGACGATGTTAAAACGGGTATAACTTGGTCGTTTTAGGCTCGTTTTCCTTGTTCTTTATGTCCACGGATTCGTTTTTGTATATACTAGTATATTTTTGATAACTCGGCTCCTCTAGGTTACGTTTAGTACCTCTTTTTACCCATTGAAATCTGCCAAACAGCAAGCAGTTTTTACAAAAATAGTTTTCGTCGTTAAATTTGCAAAAATCATATCTCCTTCGTTATAAGCTCGTTTTAATCCGTTCTTTCGCCCAAAGTTTCGTTTTTGAATGTATTTTCTAAATCTTTGGTCAAAAATTAGCCATCAACCACTGATTTTCCCACGAAATTAAAATAGGGACAGTAGGTATTTCAAGTGTTTCAAAAACCATTTCTAGGGTTCTAATGTAGTTCCATCTTCATCCAAACCACTTTCAATCACCACAAAACTAATCTAATCCTACCATACACCTTCTTAGGGTGTCATGGGTTCCTAATCATCAAAACCAAGTAGATCTAACAAGGATCTAACCACAAATCATTTCTAGGGCTTGTATGATCAAAAGTTTACAAAAATAAAGTGGTATAAGTTAATGCATGTATAAGATCTTGCAAGAAAAATATATAAACATGGTAATAACTTTGTAAAAATTATGAAATGAGTTTAGTAAACTTACTTGTAAGATTAGTGAAGTTAAGATGATTAAAACCTAATAATCCTTGAGTTTGTATCTCAAAACTCTAACAAGGACTACAAAATACACTAAGATCTTGGAAAAATATTTTTGGTTCTTGCTCCTTTCTTCCTTGTGCCGTGAGTGAGTAGAGAGAAAAGAGAGGAAGAAAACCTTTTTGAGTTTGTGAAATGAATAAAGAAACTAGTTTAGGTTTATAAGTATTATTTGTATTATTATTATTTTATTTAGTTAGTATATGTATTAATGAGAAAGGAGTGTGTAAGTAACTTTTGTAAGAAAATGGCAAGGGGGGGGGGGGGGGGGGGGCGGCAAAGTCCAGGGGGGGGGGATGAATGTAGGACTTTGATGTATTTGTATTATTGTTGTGTATTTGTAGTTTTAAAAATGTACCGGGTACCGGGTTAACTAAAAATAAATTTTAACGGAGTTAACCGGGTCATAATAAAGTTATAAAAATTATAAAAATAGGTTGGGTAAAATTATTGGGTGTTTAGATAATTATAGTTTAATTTCCACGAAAACCGTCGAAGTTTTAGTAAACTTAAGTTAATAATTAAAATAAATATCCAAAATACCGGGTAAATTAATATTATAATTTTTATATTATAAAAATGAATATAAAAATATATTGGGATCATAGTCGGGAGTGTTGGACGTGTTAGTCACATTTATAGTTCGCGTATTAGTGTTTATTTAAAATAAACATACGTAAATCGTTAATTGTACCAAAAGTATTAATTTATTTATCCTACGAGTGGAATAGTATGCAAGTGCCCTAATGATGATATGTCGACTATTTCTAGTCCGTATGAAATGTCCCTGATAATAATGCATGAATTCGCTCCTGAACCAATACGGTTACGCGAATTTGAACACTCGTAAACTAAATTTACGATGACATGAATAATGCACATGAATAGTGGTTTTCTCTCGGAAATGAATAGTGTCAAGTGAATAGTAAAATTTCTGAACGCTTCTCAGAATGTCGAATTGACCTCAAAAATGATGAATAGTGATCGATGAATAGTAAATGATGAATAGTAATTTGTGAATAGTAAATTGTCGAGGTTTGGAAAATGACCGGAAATTATGAGTTGTGACAGTCTTCCCTTCTAACAGGAACTTCGTCCCGAAGTTCAGTTTTGGTTGGTCTCTGAAGTATATTTGGTAAAAAGACGTGGATACTTGAGTTGCATTTGGTCTTCCCATTCACAAGTAAATTCGGGTCCTTTTCAAGAATTCCAGCGAACTTTCACGATCGGAATTTGACTTTGCTTCAACCGTTCGACCTCCTGGTCCATGCTTTCTACTGGTTCTCTTACCAAGCTTACGTTTGTCTCAAGGTTGGATTCCCTTCCAAAAGGGATTATGATTGACTAATCTGAAAGTCATTTCCTGGGATTTGAATAGGTAAAACATAGTTGCGTAATCTGGTTGTTCCTTAACAAGGCTCAAGTCCGACGGCCACTAGGCCTACTCTGTCTGAACTATTAAGTGGTTCGGTGTATATCGGTTTTAACTTTCCAAATCTTTCCGAATAATATCATGCCTTTCCTAGGCAGAACTTTCAACGTGATTCTAACACCAACTTGAAATTTTAATGGTTTACAACTTGTAAAATTTGTAATTGATTCTTGACTTGTAGGAAATTTCTGGTTATATCATGAATGCCTATTGGAATAGTGAGTTTTGCTTTTTCCGAGTTTGGTTCGTCAATAGATGATCAGTGCTTTTTCAGGTTTATAATGTAATATGGGTAATATATGTTGCTGAACTCTGTCAGAACTCAAATCTTATATGTCAGCTGGTCGATTCTAACATGAATCTGAAATGGTCCGATATACTTAAAGGTTCAATCTCTCGTGTTACCAAAATCGTATCATGCCTCTCCAAGGCAAAGCTTTCAACTTAGTTCGTTCTCTCACGTGAATCTGGTTAGTTTGCTTGTTCAAGGATACCCAATCCGTATGATGTGCGTCATGTACCAACCTAACCTCTATCAGTTTCTCGTTGTTTGTAACTGGTTCTTGACTTGTGAAATTTCCTTTGTTGTTCCATAGTTTAGTTCTAGACCAGTGCATTTAACTTTCCGATTTTGGTCTGTAAATGGGTAATTGGTACTTCGATCATAAAGTGCCTCAATTGATGTAGTCTCAATGCTCGCGCGATAACTATGGTTGTAAAAGAATCCGATTTATGGTAAATGGTTAGTCCAACCATTTTTAGAGTCAATCTCTCACACTCTGAGTATAACTTTCCTATGTTCGAATCGTGCTCTCGTTGTGACCATCGGTCTGAGGATGACATGCGGTGTTTATATCTTAATGAGGTTCCGAAGGAAGCCTTAAAATGTTTGTTAGAAGTCTGAGGTGATTCGATCTCCTTTATCAGGAACAATTGAAATAGGTACAATAAATCTTGTGACTAATTCCACAACGTGTTGTCTTTCGAACTCGGAGTTATCTAAAGGGGACAGAATATGGGTAACAATTTCTTTGATTCCTTGTATTTTGGTCTAACGAATTGCTAAGACGTGTGTCTTTCTTTGCCAATTGTGCTTGGTTTCCATTACTGACGTTTGTAATCGATCTATGGTGTTCCTCCTAATTTCCTTCATCACATATTCCAATATTCCTTATTGTCAAGTCATAAAGCCCTAAATGCATAAGCGATGTAGCATGGTGATTGGTTTTCAAAATTTATCTCGCGATTTTTGAGTTTTTGGTCGAAATCTTTTTCTGAATAAATGAATTTAGAAAATGGAGCAAATGGAGCAAATGGTTTACTAAATAATATCTGTCTTGATGATTCAAAATTCAATAGTTATGAAAGGTGACGCGATTTTCCAACATGTTGTGAATAGAACCGTTTACCAAAGTTTAATGTTTAAACATTTCTCATTGTATAATGGCTCAAGTAAATATTGGCTAAAAAGGATCGTATTTATCCAAAATAGGCAGTTCAAATTTTTTTTTTTTTTTTTTTTTTTTTTTTTTTTTTTTGTTTCTACGAGTTAGGTGATTTGTATGGACAAAATTTTGAAATCAACTTCATTTAAAAGTAAAAATACTAACAAGGATAAAATAGTAGGATAGGAAATGTTCGCACAATTGCATAGGTGTCTAACATTCGGTTCCTGATGTTTGGATGATGTCTATTGGTGGTTATCTGGTAAAACTACAAGCCTAGGTATTCAACCAACTTAAGTCTTGAGATGGTTTATCGTTGTAATTTTCATCATGTTGGCAATATGATGGTTTCAATTGATACTTTGTCGATGAATTTCCGTATTGTCTTCACATGTAGCTGGGGAGATATTCTTGAGTCTGATGCCTCTCTTGGTGTATGGGTGAGGTTATCTGGAATTTCTTGAGAACACAATGCCTTAAGGGAATCTATATCGATACCCTTAACTCAAAACACTCTACTGTATCGGTTAGGAAGCTTGGTTTATTCCCATGGTGTTGCTTAGCGTACCTTCACAATGTGTTCGATCCTGTAGCTCAGTCTAGCTAGTACATTTGAATAAATAAATTGGACAACTAGGTCAGAGATGGTGAGTCGGATGGTCTCGTGGTACCTTAGGATTGTTGTTGAGTTATGAATTTTCTTAGTCTAGGTTTAATAGTTCCGTAATCCTTTTATTGTTTTTCTTGTATCAAGGAATCCTCCTAGTACTTGATATGGAAAGTCTCTCCTAGAGAAGTCAATGGAACAATCCAACTTAATGGCTAAGTGGGTGATAGGTGGGGTAAGTATCCAAGGGAAAGTTTGTCAGAAAGAGACATTTATAAAGAAAAATTTATTTGTTTAAAACGCTTTTAAATGAAGATTGTTATTAGCAATACTTAAAAAAAAATATTTACTTCATGGCATAATTCTGCCTGAATTATACATAGGTGATCAGGCTATGTATAGTTGAGGACGAATGATGCGATGCTTGATTTATTCAAAATAGTATTACTTTTCTCAAAAGTTTTAGATGATGTTCAACGTTTTGTTATTAAAATTGGTATCCTAATATTTCCTTTCAAAGTAACATAAAAATTTTCCCGCATAATAATAGTAATTACCTGGTGTAATGACAGAAAAATCAGTTTATAGTATGGTAACAAAATAGATTATTTTAGAAATTCGGTAAAACGATTTCCCCATAAGGTAGTAAAATAGTTTGAAATAAAACTCGTTGAATGGTTTATTGGATACAGGGGTAAATATTATGGAACGGTAATAATCTATTAATCCGTCAAATACGAACTCAGCTTAATCCCTAATAAGACAATGGTATAATGTTACGAAATGATTGAAAATTGCACAATTGCAATAGAAAATGGAATAAACGAAGGTTACGATTATCACAGAGATAACTAAAGATAGTCATTACATTAGATAGGAAAGTGCTTAATATAACTAGGTTACATCAACGTACTTATGGAAAGTACCAAAAGAAAAGTACAACTCTAGAGGGCTCAACTATGGTTTACATAATTAAAACATAAACTTCTTCTTCCAACTCTGGCTTCCCAACTCTGGGCATTCACTCTTGAAGTGTCCCACTACCCCACAGCCAAAACATGTAATAGGTGGTTTCTGATTATCCCTCACAATTGGAAACCTGCAGTCCCTGGTTTTGTGGGAAGCCTTCTTACAGTTGCCACATGGTTCCGGGCAACGGCCTGGGTTATGATGATGTTGGCACTCTTCACACTTAGGTAAAATACCAAGGTAATCATTCTTTTCCTTTAGACTTGTAGCATTAGGTTTAGTAACTCCTTGTCTCTTGTGTGGTCCTTGTGTGGCATTCTCACCTCGGTTGTTGTTCCACTTCCTTTTATTATCACTTTTTCTTCCTAAGATCTTGGGGTGAGCTATGCGTTCCTTTGCTTCGATCGCCATCCTGATAGCTTTAGGCATGGTATCGGGTTCCAATGAGTTGACCAACATACGAATTTCAGGAGAAAGTCCTCCGATGTACCTTTCAAGTTTCTTGCTTTCTGGTTCATCCATTGCAGAGCCTAGTCGAGCAGAATCATAAAAAGAAGCAGTATACTTAACAACATCATCTCCTACCATGGTAAGGTTTAGTGTTTCCTGCTCAATTGCTTGTAATTCGCTTTTCACACAGAATTTCAAACTCATCATCCTTTTTAGTTTTTCCCAAGAGTGTGAGTAAGCAGCATCAACTCCTACTACCTGGACATACTTAGTCCACCATGTCTGGGCATGCTCCTGAAAAGTGCAAGTGGCGAACTTAACTTTGTCTTCCTTACGGCAGTCACCACATTGAAAGATTGTTTCTAATTCTTCGAACCATTTGAGAAATTCCTTTGTGTCTATATTTCCGCTAAAGGAGGAGGGATTACAACCCATAAATTCCACGTGAGTAAGTTCCTTGGTGAGGGCGGTAGTTATGTTCCTGGCAATGGATTGTCCAACAGCAGCTTGCGTCATGCCTGGAGTTGTTTGCTTAAATCTATTTCCATCAAATCATAAGAGTCCATGAGAATCTATATGTAATAAAAATCATCATATTCATAACACATGAATATAATACATGAAAGTTACGGTCTATATGGACCCATATCATGGATAGCTCAACCATATCCATATGGTAGAGTCAACACTTGGTGATTCCGTTGTACAACAATCAAAATACCACAAGTTTCTTCGAACTATGCCACACCTCTCGTGGCTAGGATAATAGTAACAGCTAGTAACGATATAAGTCTAGTCTAAAGACTTCCTGTAGTCCTTCTAGGTGAAATCAGGTTTATGGCATCATAAGGTCGAGATAGTCCTGAAGTGGTGTCTGAAGTTGTGCATCGATCAAGTCCAAGATAGTGTAGATTCTAAGCCATTCTTGAGGAACCTGCAGATGTTCCTGTTGAGTCCATAATCTTGGTATTATCCACAAGGCGTTATCTAATTCGTGGCAAGTGGAAATGGAAAAGGGAAATGACAATGGTGGTATTCTAAAGGATGAGAATAACATTGATGACGATGAAATCCCAGTGATGAGTTAGGAGATAATGGTGATAATAGTGAATGGAATACTACCCTCTTTCGCGCTATCTCGCGACATCTAAGAGGTAAAGTTAAAGTACGCACTATGGGGCGACCAATAGTGAAATAAGTAACCAACGGTGGTGGTAGTAAGCGTCCTACTAGTGAAGGAAAGAAAACATGCTATCTCCCTTGTAATAAGCATCCTAGTAAGTCCATTAAAATTAAGTCTGAATACACTACCAAACGGCATTCTATGTATAGGCTGAATGAGAACCTTGCTCCTATGACAAATCAATAGTGCTAATGGTGGTGTAAGTACAACTGGTGGTATAATGGTAGTGGAAGATGACAAGGCATCTTCAATGTCGGAATCCGACGAAAGGATAACAGCGTGGGTATCTGAAGACATGTCACTTGTGAACCAGGTCAATATAATCAATGTCACTTATGAATAACTCGTACAGTGTGTGCGTAAAGCAACATGTATAGTGAATATGCACCTATGATGAAATGATGAGATGCTATGATGATGTGGTTATAGTCTAGGGTCCATGATACATCCTAGTTCGCTATAACCTTAGCTCTGGTACCAATCTGTCACACCCCCAAAATACCTGAATGGCAGCGGAATTGAATACCTGAGGGTGTAACGGATCATAGCACACAAGCAAGAATATATTGAATGACCTAAAGTGTCGTTTTAAAAATACGTCGTTTGATTCATTCAAATATTCAGAGTTATAAAGACATAGGTCCCAAAAGTTGGAAAAGTTTACGGAAACAAGTTTAGAACAATCAAACGACATTTAAACATAAGTGCAAGAAATTCCGAATGAGCCATATCATCCTTGTTACACAAAATGACTCCATGCATGCCATGAGAATATGCCTTAGTTACCTGAGAAATACATTGCGAAAAACGGTCAACACGAATGTTGGTGAATAATCATAGGTTTATAAGTAAATCGTAAGTACATAAGCCACAAGGAATAAGTAAACCGACAAGAATGTCAAAAATACTACATTGTCTCTTAAGCTCATGACCCCGAAGCTAGACTTTGTAATGGCCCCACCAGAGTGTTTACCAGACACTCAATTCGTTAAGACATGAAATGCATTCGTCCCGTTGGAGCAACCCAACGCGAATGGAGGCGTCACCCTCGATAGATCTATCCACTCACTCTCGCTTAGTACCAGAAATTAACGGTCCATGATAATAAATGGGGACTTGTCACGACATGGTAATTAGGCAACTTAAGCAATGTATGGAATTTGATATACTTGGGCATGTACAAAAATAATTGTGCAATGTATTCTCCCCCGTGGGATTTGAAATCAAATAAGTAATTAAAACGGGGCTATGAGAACTCACCTCGAAGTGATGGTACAAAGATGGTGCAATGAGGTAAAAGTAGTCGGGACAATGAGGCGCGAGTACTAGCCGCAACCTAAATGAATAATCGTGATCTAACTTAGATCAAGCCGTAATAAAATGAATGCACATGCACATGATACTCATACCACTCGTAATTTGGAAATACTAGTTATCGTCATGGTAAAATAGTTTCCATACTTAGGAAAAATAAGTCCATTTAGAGAAGTATATAACTTGTCGTATTATCTCGTACGAAAATGTTAGCGTTATAATCCTCGTATCGAAAACCTTAAAATAACGTCGTTAAGTCGTATAAATATTCCCTTGGGTCATACGTATTCATTTGTTAAGAATATAGTCCTTAGTAACGTTTCTAGAAAATATACCATTTAGTACGTACGTTATTATTTTTATTTGTGACTATATATATATATATATATAGTTTTGACGATGTTAAAACGGGTATAACTTGGTCGTTTTAGGCTCGTTTTCCTTGTTCTTTATGTCCACGGATTCGTTTTTGTATATACTAGTATATTTTTGATAACTCGGCTCCTCTAGGTTACGTTTAGTACCTCTTTTTACCCATTGAAATCTGCCAAACAGCAAGCAGTTTTTACAAAAATAGTTTTCGTCGTTAAATTTGCAAAAATCATATCTCCTTCGTTATAAGCTCGTTTTAATCCGTTCTTTCGCCCAAAGTTTCGTTTTTGAATGTATTTTCTAAATATTTGGTCAAAAATTAGCCATCAACCACTGATTTTCCCACGAAATTAAAATAGGGACAGTAGGTATTTCAAGTGTTTCAAAAACCATTTCTAGGGTTCTAATCTAGTTCCATCTTCATCCAAACCACTTTCAATCACCACAAAACTAATCTAATCCTACCATACACCTTCTTAGGGTGTCATGGGTTCCTAATCATCAAAACCAAGTAGATCTAACAAGGATCTAACCACAAATCATTTCTAGGGCTTGTATGATCAAAAGTTTACAAAAATAAAGTGGTATAAGTTAATGCATGTATAAGATCTTGCAAGAAAAATATATAAACATGGTAATAACTTTGTAAAAATTATGAAATGAGTTTAGTAAACTTACTTGTAAGATTAGTGAAGTTAAGATGATTAAAACCTAATAATCCTTGAGTTTGTATCTCAAAACTCTAACAAGGACTACAAAATACACTAAGATCTTGGAAAAATATTTTTGGTTCTTGCTCCTTTCTTCCTTGTGCCGTGAGTGAGTAGAGAGAAAAGAGAGGAAGAAAACCTTTTTGAGTTTGTGAAATGAATAAAGAAACTAGTTTAGGTTTATAAGTATTATTTGTATTATTATTATTTTATTTAGTTAGTATATGCATTAATGAGAAAGGAGTGTGTAAGTAACTTTTGTAAGAAAATGGCAGGGGGGGGGGGGGGGGGGCGGCAAAGTCAAGGGGGGGGGGATGAATGTAAGACTTTGATGTATTTGTATTATTGTTGTGTATTTGTAGTTTTAAAAATGTACCGGGTACCGGGTTAACTAAAAATAAATTTTAACGGAGTTAACCGGGTTATAATAAAGTTATAAAAATTATAAAAATAGGTTGGGTAAAATTATTGGGTGTTTAGATAATTATAGTTTAATTTCCACGAAAACCGTCGAAGTTTTAGTAAACTTAAGTTAATAATTAAAATAAATATCCAAAATACCGGGTAAATTAATATTATAATTTTTATATTATAAAAATGAATATAAAAATATATTGGGATCATAGTCGGGAGTGTTGGACGTGTTAGTCACATTTATAGTTCGCGTATTAGTGTTTATTTAAAATAAACATACGTAAATCGTTAATTGTACCAAAAGTATTAATTTATTTATCCTACGAGTGGAATAGTATGCAAGTGCCCTAATGATGATATGTCGACTATTTCTAGTCCGTATGAAATGTCCCTGATAATAATGCATGAATTCGCTCCTGAACCAATACGGTTACGCGAATTTGAACACTCGTAAACTAAATTTACGATGACATGAATAATGCACATGAATAGTGGTTTTCTCTCGGAAATGAATAGTGTCAAGTGAATAGTAAAATTTCTGAACGCTTCTCAGAATGTCGAATTGACCTCAAAAATGATGAATAGTGATCGATGAATAGTAAATGATGAATAGTAACTTGTGAATAGTAAATTGTCGAGGTTTGGAAAATGACCGGAAATTACGAGTTGTGACATTATGCAAGTGATGTTTTTAACATAACGTTTTGGTTTTGTATTCTCAATGTGAGACGAAAAAATATTTGTCCTACTTGTGAGAAATTTTTGGAAGGATTTGACATGGGGTGTTTTAGCAAACATGTTTATACTAATTAAGGATGCAATTCCTAACTATGGGAAACATGATTAGTTTTATTAAACACCTAATTCTTATGCATGAGTTTTTCAAGTTAATGCATAACCCCAAGTTTTTGTTTTTGTGCAAGAAATAGAATTCCAAGACTCAGATCAGGATTGTAATCATGTTTAGAATACTTACAATGATGATTGATTTGCAATGTAAATGAATGGAGGACCAAGAATTCGTAGGTATGGATGGATGGTAAAGTGAATAGTAGCATTTTGGAAGTGGTGGTATGAGATAATGGGTGTTTGGTTTAATATAAACAAAGATTTTGGTTTTGTAGGTCGACGGATACGGCGGACCCCTAAAATGGGTTCCGCCCGTTGTGTCTGAGGGTTCCGCCGACCCTGCTGAGAAAAAGATTTATGGATTTGTTTTGATTTTTGTGATTTTTGTCTAATGTCCAGAACTACAATGTAGGTTAAAAGGTTCACATTTAAGGGGTTTTGTGAGAATGTCGGCTATGTTGTCTTCGGAAGAAACTTTCTCAATTGAGATATTTCCTTTTTGAACGTTGTCACGAAGGAAATGATGACGGATTTCAATATGTTTGGTACGAGCATGTTGAACCGGGTTTTTGCTAAGATCAATGGCACCTTTGTTGTCACAAAGAATTATGATGTCGTTGAGTTGAATACCGTAGTCGACAAGAGCTTGCTTCATCCAAAGAGCTTGTTGACATGCCTTTCCGGCCGAAACATAATCGGCTTCCGTTGTTGAGATAGCAAGAGCCGTTTGCTTCATAGAGAACCATGAGGTGAGACAATGTCCAACAAAAGTACAAATACCACTTGTACTTTTTCTATCGACATAGTCACCGGCATGATCCGAGTCGGCATACACTATGGTGTCTATTCCCGTTCCTTTGGGATACCATAAACCTAAATGTGTAGTGCCCTTAATATACCTAAAAATCCTTTTAACGACTTCGAGATGGGTAGTCTTAGGATCTTCTTGAAAACGAGCACATAGACAAACACTAAATATAATTTCGGGTCTACTAGCCGTTAGGTAAAGTAGACTACCAATCATACCTCTATATTTAGTGCTATCTACGGATTCACTTTCCTCATCCTTGGTGAGTTTAGTTTCCGTGGACATGGGAGTTTTGATAGGTTTCGAATCTTCTAATCCAAATTTCTTAAGCATGTCCTTAATATATTTAGATTGGTTAAAGAAGATACCATCTTCTAGTTGTTTAATTTGGAGTCCTAGGAAAAAGTTGAGTTCTCCCATCATAATCATTTCAAACTCGTCATGCATGATTTTTGAGAAATCCACACATAATTCTTGACAAGTTGATCCGAATATAATGTCATCAACATAGATTTGGACTATGATAATATGTGAATCTTTCTTCTTAGTGAAGAGAGTATTATCAACTAAGCCCATGGTATACTTATGGTCAACTAGGAATGTTTTAAGTCGATCATACCATGCTTTTGGAGCTTGCTTAAGTCCGTAAAGAGCCTTTTTAAGTTTGTAAACATGATTTGGTTTTTAAAAATCGATGAAGCCCGGTGGTTGAGCAACATACACTTCTTCATTAATGACTCCGTTTAGAAATGCACTTTTGACGTCCATTTGAAAAAGTTTAAAATCGTGTGCACATGCATATGCAAGTAAGATTCTAATTGACTCGAGCCTTGCAATCGGAGCAAAAGTTTCATCGTAGTCAATGCCTTCTTGTTGGTTATATCCTTGTGAAACTAGCCTAGCTTTGTTTCTAGACACAATTCTATTTTCATCCATTTTATTACGAAATACCCATTTTGTTCCAATTATAGTTTGACTCTTTGGTTGAGGAACTAATGTCCATACATCATTCCTAACAAATTGGTTTAACTCTTCTTGCATTGCAATTACCCAAGACTCATCTTTAATGGCTTCATTAATATTTTTAGGTTCAATGGTTGACACGAAACAAAGGTAGTTGCTTTCATTTTGAACTTTTGACCTTAGTGTTCTTTCGTTAATGTTGCCAATGACACCATCTAATGGATGACTTTTAGATTCTTTGACATTGACAAGTTCTTTGTTAAATAGTTCATCTTCTTTGTCATCACTTAAAATTTCTTCATTTTCAATTGCTTGGCTTTCAACTAAGTCATCATCTACCAAAGGTGATGTCTTAGAGGGAGGTGGACTCTCGTCAAATGTTACGTTCAACGATTCCTCGACTCTTAAGGTTTCTTTGTTCAAAACAATGTATGCTTTACTATTTTGTGAATATCCAAGAAATACACCTTCATAAGACTTTGGGTCAAATTTGGTGAGATAATCCTTGGTGTTAAGAATGAAACATTTACTCCCAAACACTCTAAAGTATCCTAATGTAGGATTTTTACCTTTATATAGTTCATAAGGAGTTTTATTCAAAAATGGTCTAATTAAGACTCAATTTAAAATGTATGTTGATGTGTCAACGACATTACACCAAAAATTTTGTGGAATGTTTTGTTCATTAAGCATTGTTCTACTCATCTCTTGCAATGTCCGGTTTTTACGTTCTACTACACCATTAGATTGAGGAGTACATGGAGCTGAAAACTTATGAGTTATACCATTATTATCACAAAAGTTTCCAAATTGAAATTCATTATCAAATTCACGACCGTGATCCGTTCTAATAGACACAATATTAGACCCTACTTGATTTGGAACTTTCTTACTTAGAATCTCAAATTTATCAAAAGCTTCATTTTTACTTTTCAAAAATTTTGTCCAAGTATATCTTGAGTAATCATCAACTATGACCAAAGTGTAGAAGTTACCTCCATAACTTTGTATAGCGGATGGACCAAATAAATCCATATGCAAAAGTTCTAGACACCTAGATGTAGAAACCAAGTTTTTAGCCTTATGGCTATTATGGACTTGTTTACCGACTTTGCAAGCATCACAAAAGTGTTGGTCATATTTCAACTTAGGTAGGTTTCCAACTAAGTCTTTGGAGGAGAGGTTTTGGATTAGTCTCATGTTAGCATGTCCTAAACGTCTATGCCATAAAGTTGAAGATTCATATAATGAGGTAAGACAAAGTTTGTCTCTAGATGTTGGATCCATCTTCATGACATATACGTTGTTCTTAAGGACACCTTTGGCTATGGTTATACCATCTTTAAGTATTTTACTTCCGTTTTCACTAAAAAGAACATTATACTTATTACGACAAAGTTGACTAATACTAAGGAGATTAAAACCTAAGTTATCAACATGAGCTACATCATCAATAAAAAGGGAGTCATGAGAGATTGTACCTTTTCTGATGATTTTGCTCTTAGCATTACTACCAAACGTAACATTACCTCCGTCACATTTGTGATAAGAAGTGAAGAGGCTTTTGTTACCCGTCATGTGCCTTGAACAACCGCTATCTTTAATCCATTCATCCGGTTCCAAACAAACTTTGAGGCACACCTATTTTATGAAAAACACTCAAACATTTGGTCCCCAATTTCTCATGGGTCCATTTTTGTTAAGCATGCCATTAATTTGTTCCAAGTATGAAAATAGAGCATAAGGGTTCCATGGCATGTGGTTTGGAGTTTGGTAATATCTATGAGTGTTTTGGTTCCAAACATGTTGGTAGTTTGGTTGAGCGTTGAAGTTGCTCTTTGGAAAGGGGCGTTTGGGAATTGGAGTCTTAGGTCTTGGTTGAGTAGTTTTAGCTCTAAATTCATTTTTACTAAATCCTACTCCAGTTTTAAACACAGGTTTTGTTCCATTTTTGTATGTAACTTTAACAAATTTTGAACGATCCGAAGTGGATGGAGTTACTGCTGCAGCAGACCTGGCGGAACCTTCGGGACCAACGGGCGGAACCCTAAATTGGGTTCCGCCTGATCCGCAGGCTGCTGTAGCAATTTTATTTGTTTCTTGTGCAATCTTTTCTTGTTTCATTTGACCCTTTGAAGTTTCTATTTTCGTAAATCCTAGTCCTGTTTTATCAAAGGGTGACTTTTGAAGTTTCATAATTTCATCCGCACAAGAAATGCTCTTATCGAACTTCTTAAACTTTGTGGTTTGTTTTATTAGATCATTTTGAGTAATTTTGAGTTTCTCAACTTCTAGTTTAAGCTCTTCACATGATTTGCAAGGTGTGTCAATACCTTTAATCTTTTCTAATATCTTAGCTTTTTCTTTTAACTCATAAACTTCATTTTCTAAAAACTCCTTTTTAGTTTTCAAAAATTTATTTTTGTTTATGATTTTTAAGCTCAATTCACAAAGTTTGTTATATTCTTTTTGTAAAGTGTCATCATCAATAGAGGAGTAAGATGAGTCGGATAATACCTCATTTGAGTTGTGAGCCATGAGAGCAATATCGTCATTCTTTGGCTCATCGTCATCTCCTTTATAGTTACTCCAAGCACCACCCACAAAAGCTTGTTGAGGTTTGCTCTTGGGTGGTTTTGGACATTCTCCTATAAGATGACTTGTGTCTCTACACCTATAGCATTTTCTTTCAACCTTTCCTTTCCTATCATCACGATCTTTTCGGAAAGTTTTCTTGTCATCTTTAGGTTGCCTTACAAACTTTCCTCTTCTACGAAAGAACTTCTTGAAGTATCTTACGGCCATAGCATATTCCTCATCATCACTATCCGAAGTAGATTCTTCATCATCACTTGATTAGACTCTAGATTTCAAGGAAATGGACTTAACTTTTTCTTTCTTGCCTCTAACTAGTTCCGAATCTTTTTCCATTACCATTTCGTGAACTTTGAGGTTTCCAATTAGCTCATCAAGTGACATGCTTGAAAGATCTTTGGATTCTTCAATTGCCGTCACTTTTGCTCTCCACTTCGGATGGAGTGCTCTAAGAAATTTCCTGACAAAGTTCTTACTACAAAAAGATTCGTCAAGTGCTTTAAGTGAAGTAATAATAGTATTAAACCTAGCAAAAGCATTATTAATAATCTCATCTTTGGAAATAACAAATTGTTCATATTGTTGAACAAGAAGATCAATTTTGTTATCTTTAACTTTTGAGTTTCCTTGATAAGTGACAATTAAAGATTGCCAAATATCTTTGGCGGTTTTACACAAAAAAGACTCTTTCATATTCTTTCTTAGGCAAAGCGTTGTAAAGCATCATTTTAGCTTCATTATTTTTACCAATTAATTTCTTTTGATCATCATCTTTGATGTTAGTAACTACGTTATCACCATCAATAATTATATACCACAAATCTATATCTTTAGATTTCACGTAAGTTTCAAAACGGTTTTTCCAATATATAAAACCATTTGCTTCAAAGAGTGGTGGTCTTTGCATAGATTGCCCTTCTTTGTAATTTTCAAAATCCATCGATCGTTTCAAGTTTTAAAACACAATATATTTTAAAAGCTTGAGTAACGTAGCTCTTGATGCCAATTGTGGAAAACTAGAAGGGGGGTTGAATAGTTTACCGATTAAAATCTTTTTAACTTGTTAAGTTAGCTTTGAAACTTTCCGTTTGATCAAAGATATATACACAAACACAATATATAACATGCAAGTAAATGAAAGAAATGATCAAACCACAACACGAGTATTTATCGTGGTTCGGCTACAAGGACTCTTTTTCCTTGCCCTATGTCCACGCCCCGAGTATCCAACTCGAGAGTTACTTCCACTAGTCAACAAGCTCCTTTCACCGGCGGAGAAAACCTTACACGTCGCTTATACTTTTACCGACACAAAGCTAGATGTCGAGTTCTTTACCAAGGGTACAACCACTCCCGTTAGTTCTTTACAAGGGTACAACTACTCCCGATACACTTTGTATTTTGAGGACTAAAATACTAACCGATCACTACTGAAAATACACAATCAAATGAAGTGTAAACTACACAAGTCTACACAATGCTAAGCTAACAAGTCTTGCAACGTTGTGTTGAATACTTGTTACTTTTAGTAAGCTCGTGAATCTCTTTGCTACAAAAAGAAACTTCACATATGAAATGTTAAGAGGTTAGATGAAAGAATGAATCTGTGTGTAAAATATAATGTCAAGTGATGAGCCAAAATTCAACTTGTGGCTCAATATTTATAGCCAAACCTTCTGCAGGTCTGGCGGATCAGGCGGACCCCTCAAAAGGGTTCCACCCGTGTACCTCCAGGGTACCGCCGGGCTTGCAGTTGGTTTCGCAATAAATCTTGCAAACCAAACAAAGTCACATTCATTACTCTTGCACACCAAACAATGTCACATCACATAATATCAAGTCAAACACTAAACTTGCAAGCAACATCTAAGTAAGTCAAACACATTTCTTTCCATAAATGTATAATGACAAAACTTGCCATAAATGTGAGGTGACAATTCTATTTTTAGAAAATAAGAAGTGTTGTGTTTTATGAAATGTAAAATGTAGCAAAAGTCTAGTTTATGCAAGTCTTTAAAACTAAGATTATGTTTTACTTAGAAACTAAAGTTTACATTTGTCATTAACAAAACTTAGCGAAAATCGTAAAATATAAATAACGTTTTTAGGCGATATTTGTATTAACACCATGATGAGGGACTTTTTGGAGTAAGTCCTTAAAACGAGTCCATGCTTGATATAGAGTTTCACCTTGACATTGTTGGAACATCAAGATATCATTTCTAAGCTTGGTAGTTCTCCCCGGTGGGAAAAATTGAGCAAGGAAACAAGTGGTGAGATCATCCCATGAGGTGATGGATCCCGCGGGTAAACATTCAAGCCATTGACTAGCTTGATCACGTAGAGAGAATTGGAATAGGCGTAATTGGGTCGACTCTCTAGTTGTAACATCAAGGTCTATAGAATCTACGATTTTAAGGAAATCCTTGAGATGTTGATTAGGATCTTCGGAACGAAGTCCATGGAATGCACATCCGCTTTGCACCAACCGGATGGTGTCGGATCGCAAGGGGGACACATTGTGTAACACCCCCTAAATTTCAACTAGAGCAGCGGAAGACTTTGTAGGGTATTACTTAAAGGATTGAAGTCAAGTCATAGAAAACGACTCAAAGAGACGTTTTAAAATTATGTTTATCATTCATTTAAAAGCAAGTTTTCAAAATACAAAGTTGTTCCATTTGTTTTAACATATCATAGATGATATGAGTTATTAAAAGCGAATGACAAAACATTTTATTTAACACCCTTATAAGGGTTAATGCCCTCTCCATGCCTCGAGCTCCTTCACATTAATTTCCTGAGATAAACATGCTAAAAGTCAACAAAAGTTGAGTGATATTTATAGGTTTAAGTTTAGTAGTTTGAACACAAGTGATAGTGATAATTGCATCGAATTACAATTATAAGTTTAAAATCATTTATTATTGCGTTAAGCTCATGACGCTCAGCCGATTAACAGATCTCATCATAATGATGGATTAAAGTAACAGGTGCCCTCGGGATAGGTCCTTGCCAGTAACCTAATAGATTTCAAATAAAGTGCGTTTGGTTGTTTTCTCCAACTCCCAAACGGGGATGGTCAATCCCTAATAGATCTATCCACAATTATTTACGTTCACCTCCTGGGTGACTAAGGCTCATGATATGAGGGGCTTTTGGCAAAAAGGGACTTAAGCAATAACAATTTCAGGCATAATATAGGAAAATACTTGTGTTCAGATTTTTAAGCATGTATCTCCCCACGAAAACAGTTTTATAAAAGTGGGCTATGAACTCACCTTAGTGGTTTAGTGAATAAAAATATCGATACTCAGTTTGTAAAATGGGAATGGCTCCACACACGACCTAGATAATATTTGGCAATTTTTCAGTGTTTGATAGTCTTAAATCGCGAGTAGTTTTTGAATGCATGATTTGTTAATTTATTTTTAGTAAGACTTTTGGTTTTATAGTATATCGTACGTTTGGTTTAGTTATCTAATAATATTAGTTTGAAAATAGACGTGACGCTTTATAATAATAATGGTAATATTAGTTTGAAAGTAGACGTAACGTTTTATAATAATAATAGTAATATTAGTTTGAAAATAGACGTAACGTTTAATAATAATGATAGTAATAATAATATAAGTTTAAAAATAAACGTAACGTCGTGACGGGAACTCGTAAAAATAAAAATAAAAATGAAAATATCAATTTTTTATACGGCCCTTGTATTTTCAAAAGTTTACGCTTTTTACCCTAACGGCGTTAGCGTTACGCAGTTAGTCCAAAATTAAATATAATTACTTTTTAAGTCCAAAACTTTATTTTTCTTACACTTTCCACCCTAAAGTTTATAAAAATCAATTTTTATCCTAAAGTTTACAAAATGACATATTTTACCGAAAGTTTGAAATATTTACATTTTTGACCCGGATTTCATAACTTTTGCATATCTAGTCCAAAATTAATATTTTCAAAACTTAATGTTTTCTTTTTCTAAATAGTTTCGAATCAGCTTATTAAGCTTATTTCGACAGCTTATTAGTTCAAAAAATTTCATGGTTATCTTATGGGCTTATTAACGAAAATTTAAGGCCCGTTAGTATTTTTAGGTCCAATTGGCTTACGGGGTTTTTGGGCTTGGCTTAGGGCTAAGGTTTGGATCGTGAATAAGTTGTCCAATAGCTTATACTCTCAGCTTATTCCCTTGGCTTATTTTGAAATGATTGGGCCTTAAGGCCCAATCGATACTTAATTGATTTTCCAAAACAGTTTCTTGATCGATTGCTTTGGCTCGATTACTAATTCCTAACGTGACTTTCATCACAAAGTTTCTATACAAAATTAATTGTGTGACACGAGGTCTATTGGTTTGTGAAATAAAAAGTTATGCTCGTTAAGTAGTTTGTAAAAATATACAAGTGCTTTGGACTAGCCTTGGACGAATAAAAGACTTAGAAAAATATTTGAGTTTTTCAAAAGGTTTGGGGTACGCTAGAAACGTACTTAAAAATGGTTTATACGTTGTGTTTTAGTTTCAAATATTTACGTAGCTTATTTCTTAGGGTGTCAAATATATAGAAGGTCGTATAATATATATAGGTCGTTTAACTAGATTTTAAATAATAAGGTGCGTTTGTGTGTGTCGTGTAACAATGTAATGCAACTAAATGTATATTAAAAAGAATTAAAATGAGTCTTTTAGAGACTTACGACACCAAATGGTGGGGAAAGAAGGACGTAGTGTCGAGAACTAAGGGAGATGTGTACGTAGTATATTAGTTTGCTCGACCAAGGTTTACAAACAACCCAATGCTTCTCCTAAACCCACGCGAATCTCCTTATATCCTACCCAAAGCTTCGACCTATCTCCTAGCTCATTACTTAGAATTATTTGGTGAAGTTTTTAGTTTGCATGGAAGTGGAAAACGTAGCATGCATGCATGCGGTATATAAAGGGTTCTAGGGGTGTTCTAGTATCCAAACTTTAAAGTGATTGGAAGGTTACGTGTTTTCAAAAAGTCTAACTTGTAAGAGTGGTACTAACACTCAAAGTTTTGGTTTCTTGTGTCGATATTTCAATCACCAAAGAAAGAAAATGTGTGCTTGGAAATCTTATACACGAATGGTACTAGAAATGTATATTATAAAAGGACCAAGATTCTTTCCCTAGTGAGTGAAATAAGGAAGTGTGTGCTTAATTCAAGGGAGTACTTGTTTGGTTTTTGGAACTACATGTCGACTACACATTTTCTAGTGAACCGATTTGTAAATTGGTTGTGACTCGTGGGATTATAGTAACTTGGCAAAACTTAGATATTAATTTGAGTTTAAAATGAGATTAGGAGGTTTTAGAAACAATCGTGGGTTAAAATGGTTGTGTTTTGAACATGTTGACATTTTATAAAAATCGGTTTAGGGACATTCACTTTGCCTCGTAAAAACGTGCCTAGACTCAACGTGAAAAGCTAAAACTCGACATCCTAATTGTTGGCTAGAGGAGGAATGAGTACGTGTAAAAATATAGAGGTGTCGTGTGGAGGATTTGAGCGTACCATGCTCGTTTCTAAATGTCCTAGTCGAATGGAAATGAAATAAACAAAAGGAACTTGGGCTTGATTTGGTTTTGGGCTTATGAATAGTAACAGGCCGAGCTTATTTGGGCTTAGGGAAAATTAAGGGTCCGGTTTAGAGTTAAGTATAATTAGTAAAAATTATTAATTATAATTAGTAATTAGTTTAGTATTTAATTAGTGAGACTTTTACGTTGTCAGACGCGTTTTGTTAAAAATATGTTACGTAAGTTTATAAGTGGTAAAATTTTATATTCTCGCGATTATTAGACTATAGTGGTGCGTGTGTGAGCATCGTTCCGAAAAGAAAATGTTTTTAAGTATCGTAGTGATCATAGCATATTTAAATAAATAATAAAAAAAATTGTTATCGGTAAAAACGTTATTAATTAACGTAATGATATATTAATTTTTGATTAACCTTACTATTCATAGGGAAATTTTACGGGTGATCACAGTACCTACCCTTTATTTTGAATTCCATCCCGGAATTCTAGTCTAAGATGGTCGTCAGGGTTGTCTATGAAAATAGATGGGGGTATTTGGCACGAATTTGGTCCTCGTGTTCCCAAGTGTATTCTGGTCCTCGCTTAGAGTTCCATCTAACCTTGACTATGGGAATACGGTTTTGTTTTAATCATTTGACTTCCCTATCCATGATTTCTACTGGTTCTTCCGTAAAGACAAGTTTATCGTCGAGTTGAATCTCTTTGAGTGGGATCACTAGAGATTCATCGGATAAACACTTCTTAAGGTTTGACACGTGGAAGGTAGGGTGTACTCGGCTAAGTTCTTCTGGCAACTCTAGCTTATATGCCACTGGTCCAATCCGTTCTAGGATGCTAAATGGTCCGATGTATCTAGGGTTTAACTTTCCACGCTTTCCAAAGCGTATCATTCCTTTCCAAGGAGAAACTTTCAACATTACCCTATCTCCAACCTGAAATTCCATAGGTTTTCATCTTATGTCGGCATAGCTTTTCTGTCTATCTCTTGCAGCTTGCAGCCATTGTTTGATCTTAACTATTTTCTCCGTTGTCTCATGAATGAGTTCGGGCCCGGTGAGTTGTACGTCACCTACTTCGGCCCAACAAACGGGTGATCGGCACTTCCTTCCATACAGTGCTTCGAATGGGGTTGCCTTAATACTAGTGTGGTAACTATTGTTGTAGGAGAATTCTACCAATGGTAAGTGTTTGTCCCAACCTTTTCCAAAGTAGATAACACATGCTCGGAGCATGTCTTCTAAGGTTTGGATGGTTCTCTCACTTTGACCATCGGTCTGTGGGTGGTATGCTGTGCTCATGTCTAACTTAGTACCTAGGGCTTTCTGCAAAGATTTCCAGAAACGAGACGTGAATCGACTATCTCGATCAGAGATGATTGAGATAGGCACTCCATGTCGAGTAACAATCTCTTTCAAGTACAACTGTGAAAGCGTATTCATTTCGTCGGTTTCTTTAATAGGCAGAAAGTGAGCGGATTTGGTGAGACGATCAACGATGACCCATATGGTATCATATCCTGTTGATGTCTTGGGTAGTTTGGTGATGAAGTCCATTGTAATCCGTTCCCATTTCCACATGGGAAGTTCGGGTTGTACCAACAATCCTGATGGTTTCTGATACTCTGCTTTTACTCTCGCACAGGTCAAACATTTTCCGACATACTCTGCTATGTCGGCTTTCATGTTTGGCCACCAATAGAGTTCCTTAAGATCCTGGTACATCTTGTCGGAACCTGGGTGGATGGAGTACTTGGATTTGTGTGACTCATGCATGATTAGGTCACGTAATCCTCCATACAGTGGAACCCAACTTCTTTCCTTAAAGAAGAGCATTCCGTTTGATCTCTTCAGAAAACCATTTGAATTCTCCGACATGCCGTAGATTCTCTCATTTGGTCTGTTCTCTTCTCGAAGAGCTTCGGATTGTGCTTGAAGTATTTGCGATGGAAGAGGTGAATAAACCATCATTCCAAATGACCTAACCCTGAGGGGTTTTATTCGTTCTTTCCTGCTTAAAGCGTCTGCCACGACGTTCGCTTTTCCCGGATGGTAGTGAATCTCACAATCGTAGTCGCTAAGCAATTCTAACCATCGACGTTGCCTCATATTCAACTCCTTTTGATCTAGGATATGTTGAAGACTCTTGTGATCTGTGTATACCGTGCACTTGGTGCCGTACAGATAGTGTCTCCATATCTTAAGAGCAAATACTACCGCTCCTAATTCTAAATCATGAGTTGTATAGTTTACTTCATGCGTCTTAAGTTGTCGTGATGCATAGGCTATCACTTTCTCTCTCTGCATCAGTACCGCACCTAACCCATGGTACGACGCGTCGCAGTACACTACGAAGTCTTCACTTCCTTTCGGTAGTGCTAAAATCGGTGCTTCACAGAGTTTCTTCTTTAACAACTGAAAAGCCGATTCATGCTTCTCCTCCCAACTGTACTTCTTATTCTTTTGTGTTAACTCAGTCAAAGGCTTGGCGATTTTTGAAAAACCTTCAATGAATCGCCTGTGGTAACCGGCAAGACCTAAGAATTGGCGTATTTCTGTAGGGTTGGTAGGAGCTGCCCAATCCTTAACGGCCTCAATCTTTGCCAGATCTACGTGGATGCCCTGACTATCGATAACATGACCCAGAAATTGTACAGTCCTAATCCAGAAATCACACTTAGAGAACTTCGCATACAGCTCTTCCTTCTTGAGCAGCTCTAAGATGATCCTCAAGTGTTCCGCATGTTCTTTCTCATTGCGAGAATAGATTAAGATTTCATCTATGAATACAATCACAAATTTATCTAAGTATGGTTTACATACTCGATTCATCAAATCCATAAACACTGCGGGCGCATTGGTTAAACCAAATGGCATCACTTGGAATTCGAAGTGTCCGTATCGAGTCCTAAAAGCTGTTTTGGGAATATCTTCCTCCTTAACTCTTAGTTGATGGTACCCTGACCTCAAGTCGATCTTCGAATAGACACTCGATCCTTGTAGTTGATCAAACAAATCATCGATCCTGGGTAGAGGATACCGATTCTTCATGGTTAATTTGTTTAATTCTCGGTAGTCTATACACATTCGGAAAGTTCCGTCTTTCTTCTTAACGAATAAGACTGGAGCTCCCCAAGGTGATAAACTTGGTCGGATGAAACCCTTATCGGACAACTCTTCTAGTTGTTCGGCCAATTCCTTCATCTCGGACGGGGCTAACCTATAAGGTGCTGGTGCCACCGGTCCTGCTCCAGGTACGAGATCTATCTGGAATTCTACTTGGCGGGTAGGTGGAAGGCCGGGTAAATCGTCAGGAAAAACTTCTGGAAACTCCTTGACGACGGGAACGTCCTCGAGTCGTTTTTCCTTTGATTTATATTCCGTTACTCGAACCATGAATACTTGACACCCTTGATTCAAGTATTTCACCGTTCGGATGTACGAGATGATACCGTGTCGTAGTTTACTCTTATCGCCTTGGATAACTAGAGTTTCATCGTTAAATGGAATATGGACTGCTCTCTCATCACAGATGATTCTAGCATGGTTTTTGGAAAACCAATCCATTCCGACGACGACATCAAAACTACCTAGCTGTGTAGGCAGGAGGTTGATGGGAAAGGTTTCGTTTTCTAAGGTTATGGTGCAATTCTGAATTGCGGTGTCTATGCCTATTAAATCTCCGTTGGCCATTTCTATATCATAGGCGGTATCTAACTTAGAGGGTGCTATGTTAAGTAAGGGGGCAAAGGTAGTAGACACAAAACTCTTATCGGCTCCAGAGTCAAATAATACTCTAGCACTATGATGATTGAGTAGGAACGTACCCGTGACTACGTCTGGGTTCTGTGACCTATTTCCTTCTCCCATCACATAGGCTCTCCCACGAGCGTTGTTTGCCTAGCCATTTCCTTTGGTGCATTGGCTCCTGTAATGGCCAATTTCTCCACAAGTGTAGCATGTTGGGGTCACGGGTTGCAGATTGCTCCTAGTAGCGGGGATCTTGCACTCCTTAGCTGGGTGGCCCACCTTTTGACACTTGGTACACTTAATGGTGCACTGCCCATAGTGGTGTAATTTGCACCTGTGGCATTGGGGTTTTGGACCCGCATATCTACCGCTTCCAGTGGCGGTGTATGCTTTGGTAGTCTCTTGCCAGGGGTTCTATTGACTGTTGCGGTGGTTGTTGTTATGGCGGTGTTCCTAGAGTTGTGGTTGGAGTTGTTGTGGTAGTGGTTGCTACTGTTGGTGTGTGTGGTTCTTTTATCATCAATCTTTCTCTTGAGTTCCTTATTACACTTGACCTCTCGGTCCAACAGCTTCTGAGCAAGGGTCATTGCTACTTCCAGAGTTGGTGGGTTTGATGAGGTAACATCTCCTTCGATGCTCCGAGGAAGTCCCTCAACATATTTCTCCAGGGTTCTTTCGAAATCCGGCACCATCGCGGGGCATAGTGCTGATAGTTCTTGGAACCTCCTGTTATATGTCCTGAGATTAATTCCTTTCACCATTAACTAGTGGAACTCATCTTCTAGCTTTCTCAGCTCAGCACGAGGGCAGTACTTCCTTAGTATTTTTGCTTTGAATTCTGTCCAGGTGAGTTGGAATGCTTCAGTCATTCCCATAGTCTGGGTGATAGAATTCCACCAAGACAGAGCATCTTGCAAAAGGGTTCCGGTAGCAAAGGTAACTTTGCAGTCCTCCGAACAGCCACTCCTCTGAAAGACTGTTTCGGTTCGCTCGAACCATTGAGTAAGTCCAGTCACTCCTTCTGTACCCTTGTAAAAAGTTGGCTGACAACCTATAAAATCTTTATAGGTACACTTGCGGGGTATAGAGGTTCCACTTCCTCCTAGTGGTAAACTGGTGCCGCTATTTCGCGCATTTGCTTCTAACCCAGCGGCTACACCGTCAGCAATTGCTTTCTCGATATCAGCCGGAGTCATAATCGGTGTGGATGTTTCGGTTCCAGGGGTTGCGGTTTCGGGTGTTGTAGTCGCAGTCGCTCTCCTAGTCCTAGCCATGGCTCTATCAATATCACATATATAACTATGTTATGTTGAGAAATTGTCGCGTAAAATTTATAACATTATAAATAATCAACACGACATGCTTGGATAATTCACAACACACAATAGAAATATAAATGCTTTGTTTAGTTTGTATAGACTGACATGCCCTGTGACAACATATATATAAGAACACAACAACGCATAAAGATACAACCATAGAAAACATAGAAAAACATCAATATATTACAAAGTAACTGACAACATAAGATTAATAATGTCTCGTTCATTCGTTTTACAAGAAAACATTACAACACAAGATTTATTTATTAATGCCACATTGGCAGGCTAAGATAGTCCTTAGCTATAATGATATGTCCCAGATCTATGGATACCCTGGTGCACCTCTGACTCTGCGCTGAAGGTCTTCAATCATAGTCATCATGGTCTCTATAGTCAAGTCTCTGGCTCTCTCTCTGGCCTGGGTGTCCCTAATCATACTCCTCAGGTTTAGGACCTGAATGCTCATCCTGTCGATCTCGTCATCCTGCGAATCGTTCTCTCCCTACATCATGATAGCAATACCTCCCAAGGTACGTATCGTCTCGATGGCCCCCTCCAGATGGGTGCCCATCAACTCAAAACTCTCCTCCATAGCCAACTGACCAATCTCAAGGTTTCCTACATCTTCTCCTATAGCCTCAATCTGTTCTAGTGGGAAATCATCGATAATTCTAACAATGTCATCCAAACGATCCTCATGGCGGGCTATCCTAGCGGCTAGTAAGGGTATGGTATGGTGGATGGGTTCTCCGGTAACCGGAAGGATCCTAGAAGCAGCCGATGATGAACTCTTTCCTAGTTCCCTAGCACTAGGAGCACCTTCCTGAGATCTCTAGTACTGAAGGATTGGGAGTAAGAAAGACCATTTTCGAGCATCGACCCTCCTACGGGTCTTAGGGCGGGAGGTAGTCTCGGTTACGGTTTGTTCACAGGGGTCAGATAGGGATGAAGCTACAATACGTGGCCTCCTACGAGGTGGAGCTGATAGTGAGGTAATGGTTGGTGAATCCGGTGTTGGTAAGGGTACGGTGGTGGTTTTTCGGTAAAGGACGGTGTTTGGTGTGACTGGGGATAGTCGGATAGTCCTAGGGTACTCAAGGGATGAAGATGGGGATGGCCTAATTCCAGTCATAGGCGAGGTGGGAAATATCATTGGTGGTGGTGATACGAGTGGAGTAGGTAGAGGTGGAGATGGTGGTGGTATACGTGGGGTAAGTGTCGCATGCACTTGTTTCCTAGGGGTGTGTTACAGACAGGACCTCCTCCGTATCGTCGGAAAGGTTGACCAAAGGGTTCTTGCTCGTAAATCTGGAGTTGGCGTACATGCCTATGTCTACGGTTTTGGGCAGGTGATGGGGGTGGTGGTATTGGGAGAGAAGTTTCTGAGTCTGAGTCAGATGAGAAGGTGATAGGATGAGAAGATGACGACATGGTACTGTATAAAATCCCGAATAGTAATGCAAGTCATTAATATAATCATAAACTACGTTAACATTATAAAAAGTGCATATGATAAATAACATTTTATAACCGTTGATGGAGCTGCGAAGGCACGGAGGGCGTAACATGACTTTTGTAAAAATAAAATTTGGTCCGTTTTAAAAGCGTAGTTATAGTCCAGTGTTTTAAAATACACCTGGTTCTCTATAACCGTGGCTCTGATGCCAATCTGTAACACCCCCTAAATTTCAACTAGAGCAGCGGAAGACTTTGTGGGGTATTACTTAAAGGATCGAAGTCAAGTCATAGAAAATGACTCAAAGAGACGTTTTAAAATTATGTTTATCATTCATTTAAAAGCAAGTTTTCAAAATACAAAGTTGTTCCATTTGTTTTAACATATCATAGATGATATGAGTTATTAAAAGCGAATGACAAAATATTTTATTTAACACCCTTATAAGGGTTAATGCCCTCTCCATGCCTCGAGCTCCTTCACATTAATTTCCTGAGATAAACATGCTAAAAGTCAACAAAAGTTGAGTGATATTTATAGGTTTAAGTTTAGTAGTTTGAACACAAGTGATAGTGATAATTGCATCGAATTACAATTATAAGTTTAAAATCATTTATTATTGCGTTAAGCTCATGACGCTCAGCCGATTAACAGATCTCATCATAATGATGGATTAAAGTAACAGGTGCCCTCGGGATAGGTCCTTGCCTGTAACCTATTAGATTTCAAATAAAGTGCGTTTGGTTGTTTTCTCCAACTCCCAAACGGGGATGGTCAATCCCTAATAGATCTATCCACAATTATTTACGTTCACCTCCTGGGTGACTAAGGCTCATGATATGCGGGGCTTTTGGCAAAAAGGGACTTAAGCAATAACAATTTCAGGCATAATATAGGAAAATACTTGTGTTCAGATTTTTAAGCATGTATCTCCCCACAAAAACAGTTTTATAAAAGTGGGCTATGAACTCACCTTAGTGGTTTAGTGAATAAAAATATCGATACTCAGTTTGTAAAATGGGAATGGCTCCACACACGACCTAGATAATATTTGGCAATTTTTCAGTGTTTGATAGTCTTAAATCGCGAGTAGTTTTTGAATGCATGATTTGTTAATTTATTTTTAGTAAGACTTTTGGTTTTATAGTATATCGTACGTTTGGTTTAGTTATCTAATAATATTAGTTTTAAAATAGACGTGACACTTTATAATAATAATGGTAATATTAGTTTGAAAGTAGACGTAACGTTTTATAATAATAATAGTAATATTAGTTTGAAAATAGACGTAACGTTTAATAATAATGATAGTAATAATAATATAAGTTTGAAAATAAACGTAACGTCGTGACGGGAACTCGTAAAAATAAAAATAAAAATGAAAATATCAATTTTTTATACGGCCCTTGTATTTTTAAAAGTTTACGCTTTTTACCCTAACGGCGTTAGCGTTACGCAGTTAGTCCAAAATTAAATATAATTACTTTTTAAGTCCAAAACTTTATTTTTCTTACACTTTCCACCCTAAAGTTTATAAAAATCAATTTTTATCCTAAAGTTTACAAAATGACATATTTTACCGAAAGTTTGAAATATTTACATTTTTGACCCGAATTTCATAACTTTTGCAAATCTAGTCCAAAATTAATATTTTCAAAACTTAATGTTTTCTTTTTCTAAATAGTTTCGAATCAGCTTATTAAGCTTATTTCGACAGCTTATTAGTTCAAAAAATTTCATGGTTATCTTATGGGCTTATTAACGAAAATTTAAGGCCCGTTAGTATTTTTAGGTCCAATTGGCTTACGGGGTTTGGGCTTGGCTTAGGGCTAAGGTTTGGATCGTGAATAAGTTGTCCAATAGCTTATACTCTCAGCTTATTCCCTTGGCTTATTTTGAAATGATTGGGCCTTAAGGCCCAATCGATACTTAATTGATTTTCCAAAACAGTTTCTTGATCGATTGCTTTAGCTCGATTACTAATTCCTAACGTGACTTTCATCACAAAGTTTCTATACAAAATTAATTGTGTGACACGAGGTCTATTGGTTTGTGAAATAAAAAGTTATGCTCGTTAAGTAGTTTGTAAAAATATACGAGTGCTTTGGACTAGCCTTGGACGAATAAAAGACTTAGAAAAATATTTGAGTTTTTCAAAAGGTTTGGGGTACGCTAGAAACGTACTTAAAAATGGTTTATACGTTGTGTTTTAGTTTCAAATATTTACGTAGCTTATTTCTTAGGGTGTCAAATATATAGAAGGTCGTATAATATATATAGGTCGTTTAACTAGATTTTAAATAATAAGGTGCGTTTGTGTGTGTCGTGTAACAATGTAATGCAACTAAATGTATATTAAAAAGAATTGAAATGAGTCTTTTAGAGACTTACGACACCAAATGGTGGGGAAAGAAGGACGTAGTGTCGAGAACTAAGGGAGATGTGTACGTAGTATATTAGTTTGCTCGACCAAGGTTTACAAACAACCCAATGCTTCTCCTAAACCCACGGGAATCTCCTTATATCCTACCCAAAGCTTCGACCTATCTCCTAGCTCATTACTTAGAATTATTTGGTGAAGTTTTTAGTTTGCATGGAAGTGGAAAACGTAGCATGCATGCATGCGGTATATAAAGGGTTCTAGGGTTGTTCTAGTATCCAAACTTTAAAGTGATTGGAAGGTTACGTGTTTTCAAAAAGTCTAACTTGTAAGAGTGGTACTAACACTCAAAGTTTTGGTTTCTTGTGTCGATATTTCAATCACCAAAGAAAGAAAACGTGTGCTTGGAAATCTTATACACGAATGGTACTAGAAATGTATATTATAAAAGGACCAAGATTCTTTCCCTAGTGAGTGAAATAAGGAAGTGTGTGCTTAATTCAAGGGAGTACTTGTTTGGTTTTTGGAACTACATGTCGACTATACATTTTCTAGTGAACCGATTTGTAAATTGGTTGTGACTCGTGGGATTATAGTAACTTGGCAAAACTTAGATATTAATTTGAGTTTAAAATGAGATTAGGAGGTTTTAGAAACAATCGTGGGTTAAAATGGTTGTGTTTTGAACATGTTGACATTTTATAAAAATCGGTTTAGGGACATTCACTTTGCCTCGTAAAAACGTGCCTAGACTCAACGTGAAAAGCTAAAACTCGACATCCTAATTGTTGGCTAGAGGAGGAATGAGTATGTGTAAAAATATAGAGGTGTCGTGTGGAGGATTTGAGCGTACCATGCTCGTTTCTAAATGTCCTAGTCGAATGGAAATGAAATAAACAAAAGGAACTTGGGCTTGATTTGGTTTTGGGCTTATGAATAGTAACAGGCCGAGCTTATTTGGGCTTAGGGAAAATTAAGGGTCCGGATTAGAGTTAAGTATAATTAGTAAAAATTATTAATTATAATTAGTAATTAGTTTAGTATTTAATTAGTGAGACTTTTACGTTGTCGGACGCGTTTTGTTAAAAATATGTTCCCGTAAGTTTATAAGTGGTAAAATTTTATATTCTCGCGATTATTAGACTATAGTGGTGCGTGTGTGAGCATCGTTCCAAAAAGAAAATGTTTTTAAGTATCATAGTGATCATAGCATATTTAAATAAATAATAATAAAAAAAAATTGTTATCGGTAAAAACGTTATTAATTAACGTAATGATATATTAATTTTTGATTAACCTTACTATTCATAGGGAAATTTTACGGGTGATCACACATTGGCTCCTTGAGTGAGCTCAATAGTGTTTCGACAGCCTTGGTAGCTAGGACGGGAATTCTTTCCTAGGGTTCGGGGCCTAAGAGGTTGGTTTGCTAGTGCTGGGTTTTGTGGGTGGTTTTGTTGTGGTGGGTTGATGGGTTCAAAGATGTAACCACCTTCCATAATGTCGGATGGTAAAGGTTATGAACAAAGACACGAAGAAATGAGATAGACTAAAGAAAACCTAGAAAATAAAAATAAAATCTTACTAGAAAGGAATCTAGCAAGTAGACCTAATAAAAAGAAATCCTAACCTAGACAATAACTATCCCCCGGGCTGTGGCGCCAAAAGCTTGATACGTGGGAATCGCACCAGGCTTTACCTCTCGAGGGATCTCGAGAAGCTTACAACCCCCACCAGGCAGTGTACCTGATCGTTGTAGTATAGTATAGTGACAAGTACCGGGGGATTGATCGTTCAACTCAGGAATAGTGTCGCTAGGATTAGAAAGTATCCTAAACTAAGTCTAAAGGTGAGGGATGATTCTTTTTGTATTTTTATGTTTTATAAAAGCAATAAAATCTCGGGTTTTTGGAAAAGTGGGCGGAATTAGTTGCTAGTCAACTAACCCAATTACTAAAGATGCAATCAAAATAAAATGACATAAATGAAAATAAATCTAATTATACTAATGTGGTGTAACAATAATGGGGAAAGTTGTGTTTACTTAGGTTTCATTACTCCCTAGATATCTTTTGCAGGTTGATAGTTTGTTACAATTGCATGGATGACGGGTCGTATTCCTTAATACTAGTCGTAGGGTCGTGTACAATATTCCCTAACTCTATAGGATCCTACTTCACTCCTATGTCGAGCCGTTAGAAGCTCCTAACATGGGATCATTAGAATTCTCCTACGCATTAAATACAACCAAAAATCATAGTACACCTCTGATCATGTTTCTTAAGACGTTCAAGCGTGTTACCAATGGAAGTCTGCCAGTTTTCTTAAGCCTAACATCAAATACAATCATCCGTAACAACTATAAACAAACAATCAACCCATAGTTAACATCTAGGTTTCACTACATCTAAGCAAACACAAAAGAAATCTAGCCTAGCATGTTAAATTGAAGACAAGCGTAAGATATATTCAAACAACACATAGACATATTGATTGAATTGAAAGAGTACTTATCTCAATTGAACATAAGAGGTTTCAAAGGATAAAAACCCTTGAAAATGCTGTGAAAATCGGACTAGGGTTTTTCTCCAAAGTTGCACCCTAAATGTTACACTCTAATGAATGAAAATTGGAAAACTATATATAGATTTTACAGGGTGATGGCGTCAAGAAGAAAATTGTGACGCCGTCAGCTCACCGTCCATAATGATATCGGATTGCCTAGATCCACTTTTGACGCCGTCATGTGTAAAGTTGCTCTGGGCCGTCACTAACATTTGGACCATGACGGCCTTGGGTGACGCCGTCATGTCCTTAGTACAAAACTTTCTGGATCGTCATGTGCACCATCCACTTCCACCTCTTGTATTACTCTTGACGCCGTCATTAAGGATCTTGTGACGCCGTCAGATACTGTTCCCAGCAAGGAAAATTAAGACTTTGGCGTTTTCTTCACTTTTATACTCCAAAAACATCCAAAATGCTTCCTTTTCCAGATTTCACTCCAAAAGTACCTAAAATGACAAAAGGAATGATTTAGGGCAATATTTGATCAAATAATTTCAAATCCGGGCTTAAATGACCCCTTAAAAACGGTTCATTTTTCGCCTCATCTTTTGTCCTGATATAGGCTTGCCTTGCAACAACAATTTTATGATTTTTGTCTATAACTTGCTTTTGGCTACGTGTTTGATAATTATGTATTACTCTTTGGAATAAGTTTTATTTTATTGTTCATATTACCACTTAAGTTAGCGACTAAAATGAGTTGAAAAAATATTCCATGTAGAATTATGGGTCAGTATGTTGGTTCAAGTGAAGTCGTTCAGTTAGTCGGTTCAATAATAGAAGAAGGATTCAAGCCCACATTTGAATCAATGATAGAAGATATATTTATTGTCTTCATGGGCCATTAGGACTTCTGATGAATGTATACAGGTAACTTTTCTTCGTCATTTTGTATGTTTTTTGTGAGAAGTTTACGTTTTTCTGTTAGAGCACATTCTCAAAAGGAACTGCTAAGCTGCTTATTTGCTTCAAAATAAGCTATTTATGAGGTTTAAATACATTAGGCCATCGAGCACCTGAAATAAGTTGAAGCAATTTTTTTTCTTCTCAATTTTCAATTTCATTGTGCGTTGTAGCAGGCACCAAAGAATAAACAACAACTGTTCTTGCATCTCGGAGTAACAAAATCGAACATTCTAAACAACCTACCCACAGTGAATAAAGCTTCCGGAAATTGCTATGTCTAACATGTGCATCTGAATTTAAATTAGTTTTAATCGTAGCAACCTTTGAGGGTTGCCTCACACCTCAGAAAGGCCACCCTTTCTATGGTTACATATATTTGGATCTGAATTTGGATATTACTTTCTCAAATTTTTATATCCCAAAACTTTGTTGGCCTGTTTGGCTAACTTTATTCATATGGATTTCTGGAGCAACTTTATATAGCAAACACATGGCAAAAAACACAACCTACAACAGATGCTGTTTCCCTTTTATCTAAGATACATATAGGTACAGATAAAGTTGATTGTTGGACTGGCACAAAAACTGCCAACATCCCTGCAGTAATGGCATCTGCGGCAGCCGCATCAGGTGGAAATCTCAAGTTATTGGAGGCTTTCAACATTAGCGTTCTTAGCACCGCTATAGTCAGTGTCACAGTGAGATATTATTGATGATGAGTTATTAGCATGGTGCATGTCAACATCGTTCAGTTTCACAAGGTAATATTGTTAATTCTGAATAGAGTAATCTTCATGAGATTAAAATTTTTTAATGCCAGCATCAAGTTCCCCATTTCATACAAGTTTTACAACAATGCTCTTTATTGTAGATCATAGTAGATTCTTCCATAGCTCCTCCAAGCCAACTGTTGCCTACCGGAACTTGTATATTAGTTGAAGGGGTTTTGTAGAAGCCTTCACTGCAAGGGAAACACGCAATCGAGCTCAAAGCTGAGAAATTGTTACATATTGGGATAGTTGATCAAGTGAGTTATCCGTTGTCAAAGAAAAGTTTGTCTTTGGCTAGATTAAGAGATTGTGCTCAGTTTAGACCTCAAACAACTACGGTAAACTAATTACTTATATTTCTATACATATTGTTTAAAGGTTGCAATTTTGAGTCAGTTACTATGGTGTACATCTCAAACGGGACAAATGAACATTCTAGCGGGTGAAAGGGTAACAAGTAAAATGGGTTGAAAGTCAACCATATACTCACTGCAAATAACCTCTTAAATCGTGTGTTTTTTTTACTTTATTGTTCATTATTATTATTATTATTATTATTATTATTATTATTATTATTATTATTATTATTATTATTATTATTATTTTTATTATTATTATTATTATTATTATTATTATTATTATTATTATTATTATTATTATTATTATTATTATTATCATTATTATTATTTTGGGTAAGATTTAGGTTATTGTAAATAAAATTGAATTTGTAATTATAAAGACGCATTCATTTCTGGGTACCCAGTCTTTACCAACTGGAACTAGAAAATGGCCTATTTCAACCTACTATGTTTTGAGTCATACAAATTTGTCTATTGTTTTGTAGGTTGCATATGTTATGAAGGTACGTAGTGAGTTCAATCAGGCTAGTCATGCCTTCTTCTAGAACTAGGGGTTCGTTCATGTGGAGATGTCGATTCTATCTGAAACTGATACAGGAGCATTTTCCAAGAATTTCCGGGTTTCAACATCAAACTTTTCTTCTAAAGAGGTGAATTGTGAAGAACCCATTTCAATGGATGATACAGCTAATGTTAGTCTTGAGACTGTAAAGCATTAACGTGTTGAAAAAATCAATAAAGTTGAAGAACTTAAAAGAAGTTATAGCAATAAAGAAGCACTTATTGCAGCTGTACAAGATCTTCATAAAACAAAATTATTGGCTGAAGAACTAGAAGCAAGATCAAAGTCCAAGTCCAAGTCTAAAGCTCACTCAAAGACCAAAAGTGTCAAGACACACAAGGAGTTCTTTTCTAATCAGGCCTTTCTTACTACCTTGGGAAGTCTTCATCTTGAGAGCTGTGCATCGGCTCTTGGAAATGTATATACATTTGGGCCAAGGTTTGAAGCATCTCAGTATCTCACTTTTACATTTCATCTAAGTATCAACATATTATAATTGAAAAACCATTTATATCATCTCAAGGTACTGCAGGCTTTACTGGAATCGATGATTCTTACGAACCACCTCTGAGCTGTGAGGTACGTTGGTATTTCTTTACGTCACTTCCGACTCAATTTTTTCATATTTTTGTTTACATAGCCTAAAAATGAACCAATTCTACATATTTGTATTGCAGATCAAGATTGAACAAAAATACAAAATTTGCCCCACACCTTCTGATATGGCTAGCAAAGTAGTGAGCAGTGAATGCGGTTTTTGATACTTGGAACAGTCCAAGGGCCAATAAGAACAGGAGTATTAACCAGATAACGGGGTTAAAGGGGATTGCAGTTAACATTCAATGTATGGTGTTTGGAAACATGGGGGACACTCCGGGAACCTTTTTTCTGTTTACGAGACCCGATTGAAGTAAAACATAATCTTTTTGTTTTGAACAACAGGTAAAACAAAACCTATATGAACTGATTTCATTAGTAAATGCGACGAAAGGACCACTTATAACACAGATTATATGTAGTTTGCTAAAAAGTAATTTTGAATAGGGGGAATATGTTGCTGTTGAAATTAGAACGTGTAAATGTAACTCATGCATTTATAACAAAAAATATATCAACTAGAAAAGATTAAAAATTAAAAAAAAAAAACCATTAAAATTCAATTATACACGTAAAAATAATAAGGGAAAATTACTATATTACTACAAATTTAATCCAAAAACCTTTTATTATTCAATTCACAAATCAATCAAAATTACATGAAATATTTTCCAACAGATCCATAATTTATAATATTCAACAAATCCATAATATAATATTCAACGAATCCATAATATAAACTTTTCAAAATTTTCTTTGTACCCTCTTAAATCTGGTCACTTTGTTTCTACGATATATGGTCTGATCTTTTATTACTGATGATATATAGAAGTCCTAGGAACACATGTGTTTTTTAACACATTCGAGAGGATCGATTGGGAACTTAAGTTTTTATTTGAGACTAATAGTAGTTGTTGTTTTTTATGTTTTTTTTTTTTTTTTTTTTTTTTTTTTTTTGTTTTGATTTTTTTAAAACTTGAATCAATGGTAATTTTTAAAAAATAGGTAGTATTATAGACTGTGATTTTGTTGTAGGCTGCACATATTTAGTTCAGGTTAGTGATTTTGAAATATGAAGCAGTCTAAATTCATTTTGCTTCATAAACCTTGTCAATGTAGAAACACATGGCTGCCTTTCTACCCGTTTGCCCTTTTAGATTATCAATAGAGATGAATTATAAACTGAATCTATCCATTCATAGGAAAATGGGTCAAAATTGCCACGTCTACTTAAGAAAATATCTATACCTCACACAATCATGTTTATCATATTTTTACATGTGTGCTATGATTTTATTAACAGATGATAGACACTTATTTTCTATACCATATTAATAGGGGAATGAAACGATGGCGTTTCACTCTTTGTCTGTCATTTATTTTTTGGGTTTCATTTCCTTGGCCTGGTAACGCTTCACTATTTTTGTTGTTACTGAACCGGTTCTGTGAGTGGATAAAACTATTTAGTGTTTGCTTATCGCGTTTACAATGAGTTTTTATAAGATGAGAATGATGGACAAGGTTATTGTTTGTTTATCTATTAAGACAATCATGATAATTTTCTGCAGGGCGTTCAACCCACCAGCAGTGATCAAGTTGCTGAATACAAAGCCAAGGCATTCAACGCATCACCAACCGCAAAGGTGCGATAGAGATAGTGTTTGATAGATAAGTCTCTAAAATGTTTTCAAAGAATGAGTAATTAATAGGTTAAGTTTTTAAGCTCTAAAATGGTCAGGTTTATTGCAGCTGGAATGACACGCTAATAACTGATCATTGCAACTTCAATTCATATTAATTAAATGATCGGGTCCAAAACTCGTTTTAGAAGTGTGAATAAAGGCATGTAGCCAGTTGGTAGCATGTGAGGAAAATAGAATATTTGATAGAATATAGCGTTACTAATGACAAGCTGGATTCCGTGTTTAAAAATGGATGGAGCATATAGCGTTAAGATATCATATTGAGCTTTGTTTCAATTCATGTAATGGACTGGAATTTAAATACGCCAACTGACTAGGACTGGGAGAACTTCGCAATGTATAGCAACAAATAGATATAAGTCCCCAAGAATTCGCAGTTCTCCAACCAAGAAAATGTGATCGCAGACAATGTTGATTTTGTCTTCTCAGCTTCTGCGGATTCTTCCTAAAGGAGTAGTCAAGAATTTTGAAGTGTTTGATGATTTTCCTAAAGAATTTTTAGAAAAGTAAAAGTCTTCTTGGGTAGAGGAGAATAGGAGCTTCTCCAACATAATTGAAGCACTTCAGTGATGTCTGGTGAAGCGATGATTGGTTTAAACCTTGGAAGGCATGCGAGTACGTCAAACTGTAATAACGAGACGTCTACAACATCTGTGCCTTTGTTTCCTAAAGCATCTCACATGATAAAAATATCTAGAGCGTCTTACCTTAGTTCACATTCCCCTCGCTGTCAAGTAGAAGGATGCAACCTTGACATTGCATCTGCTAAAGACTATCACCCGGACATAGAATTTGTGCAAATCATTCCAAACGCCATAAAGCCGTTGTAACTGGGATGGAATGTCGATTTTGTAAACAATTTAGCAGGAAAGTTTCCTTTATCAAAAATAATATACATTAGTTTTTTAATACATCACTTTTTTGTAACATCTAACAAGTTAACATTACGCTGGGTCATTTCCAGGTTCCATGATTTGCTAGAATTTGATGATAGAAAGCGTAGCTGCCGTCGGCGCCTATCTGCACATAATTGAAGACAACGTAGGCCACAGTCAGAGGGGATCCAGCTCAGCTCCTCACAAATGATCTCCTCAATAAGCGGTATGACTAGAATCCTATAAAGATTGAGCCAATTGTTAATTTTACATTCACATATCCGTACAACATTTCTTCATTAATCTGTCAAACTGCATAAATTATAATCTCTAATTTGTCTCATTCATGTAACTGCTCTTTTGGCATTTTCTTTTAAGTAGCAGATTGAAGACCACGTATGAACTTTCTTCTAATTAGAGCTTCAATCCCCACTATGGATTCAGCACCACCTGAAAGTACTTCTAGGTAAAAAGGGGAAGAGTCCCCCCCAGGTCTTACAAAAAGTTGAGGGATGAATGTTTGTTCAAAAAACGGTACCTTAAACTTCGGTTCAGAAAGCTTTATGCCTAGGAACATGAATCATAATGGCATGCAACCCATGTGTTTCGCAAAACCTGGTGGCAAAAGCTAAGGTATGTATTGTATTTTTAACATCGGTTGTTAACAGTCTTGGGCGTACGCTTGAGGCATGATACTTTTGCGTGGAAACTTTCATTTTTCAGGACTACAAACCTCACACGTGGGATGATAACGTGCGCGGGTTCATCAACGATTCATTCCCAACCATGTTGGACGAACAAAGACCATATGCAGAAAATCAGGCATGTGTAGCATGTATCAACTTTGATAGTATGGGTTAGGATTTTACCCATTTTGATTACTGGATTAGATACTTATCCATTTTATATAGTTGGTCTATGGTTAATTTTCTTCGTTTTTAATGCACTCTATAAATAATTTGGATCTTTATAAATGTTAATGATCATTTATTTTCACTGTTAATGTACTCAATATAAAAATTGGTAAGTTTATATCTTAATTTTTATTAACTAATAAATTTTAACGATATCACAAATCATGCAAATGTACATCAATCTTACCTTTAATTAAAAAAAAATAGCGTAAACTAATACAATTAAAATAAATAAATAAATAAATAAATAAATAAAAACCCTCCCGTCATTAAAAAATGAAATTCCGTTAAGTAACGTCATAACAAGAAAAATTATAAGTCATACCCGCCCATCGGGCGGGCTTCGAAAACTAATATATATATATATATATATATATATATATATATATATATATATATATATATATATATATATATATATATATATATATATATATATAACAGGAGGCATTTGAAGAATATGTCACCTCATTGCCCAGTCAATGCCCAGTAATTCATTATCAGCCATCACATTCTGTCCATGTAAGCAATTTTTATAATTTAATTTTGTTTAAATTAATTATTTCGAAATTATGTAATTGTAAGCAAAGATTAAATGTATTAAAATTGTAATTAAAAAATGGACTTAGAAAGGTTCGAACATGGGTTGCTCTACATACATAAACCAACATATCTACCACTGGAGCAAATTAAATTTTGTTATATATTTTGCAAGACAAACTTGATAAAGATTACCTAATTGTTTTGATATTCACATATAGGAAAATAGAAAACGTGTATACAAAAATATAAAGATTACCGAATTGTTTTGATATTCACATAAATCAAAACCCTAATATCATTATCTTCCACATGTCGACTCTCTCTATTTTTGTTGTAAACCCTAATATGTTAAAGTTCACACATTAACTAATGATGTTTTGTTTTTACGTTTATGTAGATTCTTCTAATGTTTATTTTTTGCATTGATAGTAACAATGTGATACAACAAGCCATATGAGCCACAAGCATCTACAGTAGCACATTGTATTGAAAACAGGCTCTCTTCAAGGATGATTGTCTTTTGGGTGCTGCTTCGAACATTATGCAGGATGATATACGTACATGTATGTTTAATGATTGTTAATTATAAAGATTAAAAAAAAAAAAAAAAACAAGTAACAAAAAAGGCACACTTCCTTTCTCTCATAACCCTAATGATTTTTTCTACATTTTCTGATTTTCTGTTCATGATGTTAGCATGCTTGAATGATGATGATGCTTCATGTCAAGTCCTTATCACAGGTGAACATTTGATATGATTAGTATTCAGGTACTAATATTAATCGTTTTGAATGGTATTCACAATAGTGTGTATATGATTTCTTATATAGGCATCGTCAGGATTTATGTAAATCTATGGGAAACTACAATGTTGTATGGTAACTGTTAATCATAAGCCTTCATTGAACTAATTTGTCTTTAACAATTTATTTTAATGTATATGTTTGCGCAGACTCATAGGGATACACGCAAACCAGTTAACCACCATGGTTATTTCATTCTGGTATGCCTTTTTTCTTTTTTATTTAGTTTTTATGTAATTGATATAGTATTTTTTTCTTTCATTTTTTTTATATTATAGAGATTTTAGCAAATTAGTTGGGATTTGTTTTGTGAGGCTTTGAATTGTTGGCTGATGACACGAGTTGTTTCTTTCATAGATTAGCTTTTCCCTTATTGTACATAGATGTACTTATGTTCATGCTTGTGATACCAACAAGACCTGGTCTGTTACCCATCCCCCCGATCTGGCCACCTGTACCTCCACTTCATCATATCCTTATCAACATTTGGATTCGTATTTCTTTGTGTGCAGAAAAGAAATTCAAAGGGATGAGTGACTTGATTCGTGAGAAGTTTATGTATCAAGCTGTGAAAGGTTAAAATTCTCTTCATCCTTCACACCTTTGGTTCTTGCTGATTTTAGTTTGTGTGGTGGGTGTTTGTACAATTGTTGATTGACTCTTGGTTGTTTGGGTGTGCAGAGCCCAAGAACGACATAAAGGATCAGTGGCTATTGATATAGGTTATATTAAATATTCTATCGGTTGCTGTTTTTTGTTCTATATCATTTTTTCATAGGTGATAAATATTAGATAAAAGCTCAACAATAATCTCCCCATTTGGCAATTTAGAGATGAAACATGACCTGTATAAACCCATTTATAAGTAAATGAGTTGCACTCGTCGCATATACTAACAAGCATTTATTTTACATATGCAGGAAGGAATCCATACCATCACTCGAGCTTATTTCTTTGGAAAAAATTTATGAAGTTGCGAAAACACCCCACGAAAAGTGAGCATCTCTTTTCCTTTTTGACTATGTGAATGCAACTACTCTTGGTTACATATGCCAATTTACTTTACGATCAGAGGTTATAATCCTATTCTTTTCCTAATGTACACGATTATGTTTGTCTCGCACCATTGATTACATATGTACAGGTACGTTTGGTACCACTTAATAGTAATATAGAATTTTACGACTTGGTTCTTTTGGATCCATTTTAAGGTGTATTAGGTTCTTGCAAACTGATGTTATTTCGTGTATCGAGAAAAAAATAGCAGGTACTTTGGAAGCCATTTATGCCATTAATAGATCAAATCATCCTATTAATCGAGGTACATGATTTAATTTGTGCATATGCAGTCATCATGCTTGCAGCGATGAATGTTGTTGCGCCCTCTTCTTTGATACGCATGTAATGCCTCAACAAGCTGATGATACATGTATGTGTAAGTACCATGGCTGATAGTGGTGATTAAAAGTTTCATTGGCACAACATGTAAAAGACAGTTTAAGTTATACTAAATCAATGTAAGGTGTTTCTGTTTCAGGTATCAATCAAAAATAAAAAAACGATCCCGCTGCCGCACATGCCAACAATAGATTGAAGCATCCTACAACTCAAGGTAAGTGAACCTATTCGTTCTTAAGTTACTGGGCTTGCTGCATATAGGATATAAATGACGGTTTAAGTTATACTATCTGTTTGTGTGTCGAATGTTTCTGTAGCTAGGGCCTTTTTGTACTTAGCTGAGTCTAGAGTTGATAAGAGGCATAGGAGGATGGTTAAGTCGGTAGACCTTACGGCTGCTCAGTTTCTTGCTGCACATATTGATAACAATGGTTCTATCAGGTTAATTGTTTTGATTATGGATTTTTATTTAATGTTTTAATCGTTTCTGTAATTAGCGTTAGAACGGTGTTTGAGAGTTGTTGATATCAATGCTTATCTGCTTATCTTTTCAAAATATAAGTAGTTTTGTTTTTATGGATAACTGTTTATCTGCTTATTTCAGAGCAAAAAATAAAAATAAAATAATAATAATAAAAAAAGAGTAAGTTGGTAACACATAAAAGCAGAATAAACGTCTTCAATCCCAAACACCCCCTTGATATACAAAGTTTCACTTGGACATTTTTGTTCAATGATATGACAGTTCATGTTATGTGTATCAGCGTCGTTTGGATGTGTGTGTAAAGCTAAGTAGGCATAGTAATCAGTCATGTCCTTTGCCTTCACACTAATAAGCGGCAACAAACATGTGGGAAACAATTTGGTTACAAGAGTAAAAGCTCACAGACTACTAAAATACTCGAGGCCTAAATAAAATGAATAAATTTTGAAGCCATATTATAAAAATAATCATGGATGTATTTTGAAGCAACTTTATAAGAATGAGCATAGGTAGATAGAAGTTGCTATAATTTTTAACTTGTAATGTGCTTATGCAGGTTGGAGAAAGAAAGGGGTGACTCTTTCATTGGGAGCTATGATGACATTTTTATGGATTGATTCAATAAACCCTACCAATTGATTCATTTGATCATTGGTAAGTTGTTAAACATTATATTTACAACTATGTATTTATATTGATCAGTTAAAAAATGTATTTATATAGATTAAAACGTATATTACATTTGTATTGATAAGGCCTTTGAGTGATTGGAGGATAAAACAATGAGAATTTATATGTTTTTTCTGTCTATACACGTACTTTGGTTCTCTTCTTCCATGCTCTTTTTAACAGTTGAGCAGGTCGAAAATATAGATTCATATAGTGTTTCAAGATTTTAATAAAAAGATCATTTATTTAAAGTAAGTAAAAATCCACAGGGTTTGTTTAACTTTTTATGGAATGACTAATTAAGATAACCCACATATTTCAATATTAGCATTATATGATTTCAGTGCTATCAGTTTCTTGTGAGCATACGTTAGGAGGCATCTTTGCATTACATGGATGTGGAGTTGTAGGGCTATTTCTTATTTATAATTATATCAAAGTTCATATGTGTGATACAATATTTTTAGTCCTTGTCATTTTATACAAAGTGTTCAATTGATATCACACATGGTATATCTTGGAGCAGTACATTCTCGGTTTGTGCATTCGGTTGGTGTTTATTGGCTTGCTATAATGCAACTGAAAAATTCAAGGCACACCAAGTAAGAAAATGTATTTTAATTTCCCGACTCCTTTTCTTTAGTCCTGTTAGTCAATCATTCCATTGACATGCCCTCATTTTTGCGTTTGTACGGCTTAGAGCTTGACAGTGATCAGGAAGACATTGGATCTCGATGATTTCATTAATCTAACATCATCTAATTGACAGAATTTTCCGGGTTAAAAACAAGGCTTTGAGATATTTTCTCTTTGCTGCAAAACTGAGGTACTTCTTTCTTCAACCTTAGAGCTTTATGGAGCCAAACTATTTAACTAAACATTCCCTTCCATAACCCTAAGTCATACATTTGGTTCCAAGAACCCTAAGTCAAAACCAATGGAGAACCAAAATCAAAGTTGTTTAATTGATGTTCATGCCAAAACGGTACAAAAAGTCACAATAAATCAATAGTCAGCCTTTCATAAATAAGGGTGTTATTAGCATCGTCAAATTCAATTTGTGATACACGGATGCTAATTGTCGAAATCTAAGGTTCATTGATGAAGTTAAAGTAAGTTAACTTCCCTCATATATGTAATTTTGTTCCAATTATATATTGTCTAATTAAGGATCGTTTATGAATCACAAAGTTTTTAGTTGTTCCTAAGCTAAGATTGCCATTTGTTCATCAATCAGGTTGCGTGAATTATTAGTTTTATATAAGTATTACATATAAGAGAAAGAACTTCATATATGATATAACACCCTTTAGTTGTTTCATTAATTCAACGTACAGGTTTCTAGCTATACACATATAAGCGCTCGCCGAGGACACGAAAAGGAAGCATACTTTATGGTTTTTTGAGCGAAGTTTGTTCAAGGCTAAAGGTACTATCTCATGTAGTTATATTTTTTCATATAACCCTATGGATCAAGTTGCAAGTTGTACCATTACGAGAGTCACATTGGAGCTTGAGAGGAATTTGATTTTATATGTATATATTAGTGCACTTTGACAGTCTAAATATAGTACTCATTATGCTTCATTCAGACAATTATCTTATGCAAAGTAGATAATAGCTGTTAGCTGCCACAAGATTCTATATCATATTTGGATTATCTAAAACAATGCCCAAACACAGGATTCAAATATTCAAAACCATTGTACTTAATACAAAGATTGGTTAGAATTGGTTTGTGGTGGGTGTGATTTGTCGACCCACTGTTTGGACTAAAACCCAACAGTAAGGGTGCAAGTTAGTTTTGCTGATTTTACTCTCACATTTGCACTTTCTAAAACTATTAGGATTAAATGAATTGGTACTAAACTTATTGGTTCATATGGTTTTGTGTTTTCCTTGTGTTTTTGTTGAACCCCAACAGTGGGTGTTTATGTTTGCTTCTTTTTTCCTCAACTTGCTACTTCTCAAAAAGGGTTAAATATTTGTGTGCGCGTTTGGTAATATTATGAAAACATTTTTTTTCACATAAACCAGTTTAGGAGGTTGTAGACGTTAAAAATACACTTTCAGTGATTTTGGAACTGCTTAACCCGTTGACTATTTAATCGAATGTTTGATTTGGCCCATTTGGCCTATAGAGGTAAAAGATAACCAAAATTAATCGACTGATAAGTTAATGGGTCAAAAGCGCCACCTCTATTTATTCATGATTATCAGTTTCTTGCTCCAAATAACGAGACACTATAACAAATGAGCGATATCATTTCATGTCTCTTCTTTTGAACTTAGTGAATACATTTTTGAAAATGGTCGATACATACATCATTGTGTTAATAGCAGATGACTACTCTCTCAGCCTTGGACTTGCAACCACAGTATGTGGTGTCGTGATTGGATCAATGGCATTTGCATAAATTTTTTCTTTGGCTTTTTTAGTGCTTGGTCTAATAAATGATACAGAAAACCTGTCATATTCAGCAGCATTTTTCTGCTTATGGGAAACACTTTGTTTGCGGGTCTACATGTTTTAACATATACTAAAAATGACCTTCTCTTTTTAACCTAAGTGTCTATCAACCTATGATTGCTCTATGCTTGATGTGCATTTTATTCTATCAGAGACACCTCCAACATCTGGAAAACGGCTGGCAGGGTTTTATCTTGGAGATGGAGCTGGTGTCGGCAAAGGACGCACAATTACAGGGCTAATCTGGGAGAATTGGCACCATAGAAAGAGAAAAGCATTGTACGCTCATCACTGCCTCTCATGTGTGTATGTTATTTTCATGATTTTAATGCTTGATGATACCATATTTTGTGTTGGTTCAGACTTTAAATTCAATGCAAGAAGAGATTTGGATGATGTTGGAGCAATGTGTATAGAAGGTATTAAGTCAATTAGCGTGTTCATACGAGCACAATCTTTTATCTCTTTTATAGTCATCATATCAGGTATTATGGATCATTTCCGGTTTGTCAATAGCAATTTCTCCAAAAGGTGACATTTTTTTAACGGGTCAAAAAGGATCTAATATGATTGTAACAGTTATATTATTTGTTTTGAAATTATATTTAATTAAATGATTTAATAGGATTTTGTTCTTAAAGAGTAAACTACGATCCTTTTCACCCGTCCTAACCATTTAGCTCTCTATGTAAGTATTACAATATACCGGAATTGGCACCTTCATAAGCTCACGAGTAGAATAGTTAAAGAGCACCATATCATCTCTAACTAGGTTATATAATTTACAAGCTGATTGTATTATTGGTGCTTCCAACCACTATAAACGTCAAATGAGTAAACTTTTGATTTGGTAGAAGTCGAGAAGTAGATAATCAATTAATCACCCATAGAAAGGTAGTAACGGCCCACTCACCTATATGATTCATATAAAGATAATAGAAAGATGTATGTAGGCTAATGATGAAGCCGTGGGGAAGAAGTCTTAGATCACTATAGACCGAGACCGTGACATTAGTAAAGAAGTTGAGTGGTTTGTAACATTACCACATTTAATAACCACTAGACTCGAATTATATTTTGCAAGTCCAAAAAACATGTCCAACCATAAATCATGTGACTATATAAGTTTCGTTCCAAACACCCCTCATTTCCTACACCAAACAACCTGATATATTATATTTAGTCTAAAAAATAGTTTTATGTACTGTCATAATGTATATACATCTGAGAAATGCATTTGCAGTTTGCACAAAACACATTTTGTTCTTATTATAGCATGAACAAAACACTTCGCAATCCTGTTATAACCGGGTCCAAACCATCCTTAGTTATGCAGCACCAAATTCGATTTCAAAAATACTATTAAAGTAAACAATGGTTCATTAGAGTTTCGAGCCAATGGAGTCACTAAAGTTCGACCTTTTTTGTCACCCTTGTCACATGATTGTATTATCATGAACCCACACGGTTGCATATTTGCGTTCCGTGCTCTAAATTAAAACGGACATTCAGCGATTGTAACCAGTTAATAAGTACTTTATAATTGAATATGGTAGAGATGGTGAGCCAACTGTTAATGTAGCTAATCTAATTATGTTGTAATGGTTTAATTGTTGGTGCTCTAAGCTAATTTTTTATGTCATTATTACATCTATATTTCTAATGCAAGTCGACACAGTTGTGGATTGAAGGAGACATGAAAATTGACATTAATGGTTAAGGCTGCGGCACTCAATATCATCATGTATGCTTTTCTTCTTTCTGTTATGATAAGGAGTCGGTAGTACTTCATGTCGTTTAGAATTATGGTTTGGGGAAATTGCATATATACCGACTAAAGCTTGCAAGTTTTTGAGTTTTAGTGGGTATATATGCAATTCTCCCTTATTCTTTTAGCTATAATGGAATTTATTTAACTACCATTTTTTGCTGGAAGTACTAGATAGCTTGCAAACAATATATAAACATTAGAAATATTTGTTTTGTGTATAACAGGTAGCCACAACCAGATTCGGAGGACCAGAAAATGGCACACGGTTTTTCTCTTCTCTAATCCTCACCGATCAAATTTATTTTTGCTGTTATATATTTTTTCCAACTCGAAGAAAATTCCTTCAACAGGCTTACTTTCTTACTTTTCATAATAGATAAGCAGTTTTTAAGTCCTCAAGGAAACTGTTTATCCGATTACTTTAGGCAGATAAGCATTATAAAGATAAGCACTTAAGCAGGTAGCAGGTACACTATATTGAAGACATTCAAGCTGACCCACATGTGTTGTCTTTCTTTGTTTAAAAAGTTGAATAAACCTCAGTGTACCATAGAAATATAACCTGAACCCAAACCCTTAAGTTGACACAGCCTTTCAAATCATCTTAGAACCATAAGGACCGCAATTGCATCCTGCATTTTACTTGGTATATATAGCAAACTCATCATTCTATTTTTTAATAATGGTAAAGGTTATATGGTAAGCGAAAAAATGAAATAAAATGCAAATCATAAAAACAAAGTGCAGGAAAAACAATAGCTCCATTTCATGGTTTTGTAGACTGATGGCTACCAGTAGCGGTACAGAGCCTTTATCCAATAGTGCGGGAAAAATAATAGCTATGGAACCATCAACCCCGGCAGGGGAGTATCACACGACCACAACAAGCTTTCCTCTCTTCGTGGTTTCCTAATCTACTTCTATCAGGCTCATTCGTTAACAAGTTATTAAGGAGCAGGCTTTGACATTATAGCCAAATAATATGGCTACATTGTTTGGATGTCATTCACGATACTGGGATTTTTTCAGTTATTAGATATATGTCGACAGGAAGCAAAAACTACTCTCTTTGTGAAGCTTATGCACAAGTACTTAAAGATGCCATTAACGATTGGTCTTGTGAGTAGCTTCTGAACATGTCATATTATTATGAAATTTAACTTCAGTATATGGGATTGTTATTATAATGTGTCTTTGAGATCATTCTGATGCAAATATTTTGATTGTAGGTGGGTGATTCAGACAAAAAGTTATCTGATGGAATTACGTTTTTATTCTATCTCATCAGAAATACGTGAAAGTCCATCAATTATTTGACCACTAATAATAGTATGTACTGACTTTTGATTGATGATTGATCTTTAATTGTTTGGTACGAGTTTTCTAACCTCTCCCTTAAATAACCACTAAACACAGACATGGCTTATGATCTCTGTACAGGGTTAAAAAGGAGGCGAGCAAATATCAAGTAACTGGAGATTATGAAGTGTCGTGAATGTCCTCTAAGTCTGGTCACCGCCAGAGAAAAAGACGTTATGTGGCCAATCCATCAGCCTACTGATCTGCATGGCTATTTGCGTATGATTCGATGGAGAAAACTTTGGCTCCTAAATTGGTTATAATTCGATGGACAAAACTTTGGCTCCTAAACCCAGAGAACAAGCGAAACTGCATGTGCTATAGTCGCAAATTGCTGGTGCTTATGCTAGAATTAGCTCCATATGCACTTACCCTCTCAAGTTACTCAAAATGTGGCTGTTGTCCAGGTACAACTTACTCTAATTTTTTAAATAATTTAGAATATGCAGTTATGTTATAGATCCATGGCATAGTAAATTGATTGCATGCATAGTTCATTAATACTACTTAGTAGTGTTCAACTATTACTATAATACTCACCATCTGTCCCATGAAAAGCTGCAAAATTTACCTTCATTTCAAAAGTAAGAGCTTAATCCTTACATTATGGATTATGGATCCTCTAATGTTCAACTCCCTCATGTTAACACATATGAGAGAAATTAAATTGATGGTCATAAATTTTATTTAACAGTGATGTAACTTGAGACGCAGATCATCCGCACATTATTTACGCTTAAATTGATGATATTGATTTGGGTCAAAAAAGTTTAATTTTTTTTATTATAACTTTTATGGTAATTAAGATTATATTGAGTAATTAACATATAGCTGAATTTTTTATTTCTAACATATGTCCGTTTGTCAATATGACAAATTACAATGACATTTAGAGGTGAAATTTCGAATGTTTCTTATAAGTGGTTCACTGTGTTGTGTATCATCACAAATGGGCTACAATGACAGTGGAGGATCCTAAAAATTTGAGAAGTTTGGCATGACACCATCTGGAGGTGTTCTATTCTACGGCCCACTAGGGTGTTGGAAATCGCTATGCCAAGGATACTTGCCACTGAATGCCAAGCCAACTTATGATTCTTCTTTTTACATACAACACATATGCACTATATTTTTGTTATTATTTTGTTTAACATATTTGGCTATTATGTGAAGTTTAACTCTAATAGGTAGTTTTGGTAGCCGTGGAAGATATGCAGCCAACGCTATTAAGACTAAACCACAAGAAGAGCTCAAACAAAAAGAGAAAACTCAATGTTTAAGATATGGAACTAACTGGACTCCTTTTTTAATTCTTTCATGTCGCATGTTAGGGGACATCAATTTATATAAGAGTTTTGAGTAATTTCATTAATATCTTTACAAGTTGGAATATATTTTAAAATACTTTATTAATAGAAAGATTTCATGTTTTTCTTTAGCTATGTATATGTACAATAAACGAATCTAACAAAAATATATCCAAAAACCATATGTGTGCGACCCTTTCTTTCAACATGTACACTTTTAAACCATTTTTTGCCACCCTTCTTTTCCTATAGAAAAATATGCCAACGATATTTTTAAGTCATGCCCGCCCATCGGAAGTAAATTAAAATAATATTTAACCGATGTAGTCGATTTTAATTCATCATCAAGTTCACATGATGATTATAAAATAAGAAGTTGGTTCTTAAGAATAAAGTAAATGGTACCTCAAGAGAAGAAATCGAAGATGAAATAAATGTATATTATATATAACATGCAAGAATCAGGCAAAGCTTCAGAGAAGCTTGACGTACCTTTACAATTGATGTACAATTGATGATTTGCAACCACAAATACCCGTTGTTCATTTTAGAAATGTGTGTATAACAATTTATTTAATTATAAGTTATCTTGATTGTATTACAATTTGCACGATCATTTGTTTACCTATATCATTTTTTATATTTATATGTCATAGGCTGTTGTTTTCTATAATTGTTTACTTTTGAACGGTGTGTTATTAGTTAGTGATTCAAGCCCACAGTGACATCCAATTGGGCAGTATGCAAGCATCGAACCTTACTCTTTAGGGGATAAATCCCACTCCTGATTCTACTCTTTTGGACCCCTAAAGGTCCATGGTGAGACTCGAACCTGAGACCTCTCCAAGGATACCTCCCCAAGGTTACCTTTGGTGGCCAACTGAGCTAGCCCAGTTGGTTATTAAATTTTATAATTGTTAACATTCATTTATTTTTCATTGTTAATGCATTCAATATAAAAATTGGTACATTTGTATTTTATTTTTCGTTAACTTATAAATTACAATAATATTTATAAGTCATGCCCGCCCATCGGGCGGGCTTAGAAATCTAGTATATATATATATATATATATATATATATATATATATATATATATAGAGAGAGAGAGAGAGAGAGAGAGAGAGAGAGAGAGAGAGAGAGAGAGAGAGAAAGAGAGAGGATCAGGTGTGGATTTTTATAATTCGTGTGGATGTGTGGACATATCTGGGCCACCCATTCCAGATCTGATCTTAACTTTTGTAAAAAATTCAAGATTTGACGCAACGATCACGGTACCAATTGACCATTAAAATGATTCTTTTTCAATTTTTTTTCCTTTTGAGCGATCCTCACTATTGTTGTCTTCTTCACTTTTTTTTTTTTTTTTTTTTTTTTTTTTCTGAATTTTTCTGAGCACTTTTTGTTTTGTCATTATGAGTCCTACTGTGATATTTAGGATATTATGAAAAGGTTTTATGATAGTTACGGGATATTATAAAACCAACGTGATATTAAGCTTTTTTACATATAAAGATGAACCGTGGTATTGAAAACCCATGATAGTTACGATGATAATATAAAACCAACATGATATTAAGCTTTTTTACATGTAAAAATAAACCGTGACATTGAAAAAGTTACTTTGATATTAGCAAAAAAACTTAATATCATTGTTCTTTTTATTGCGATATTAAAAAACTTATTGTGATATTAAAAAAATTCAAAACATAAGTATGAGTGTTACAGTGATATTAAAAAAAATCATAGTATTATAATACCTTTTAACCATGAAAAAGATTATTTTTTGAATTTTTTTCAGCGCTTCTTAATTTTTTTTTGTCCTCTTTCTTTTTATGATTTTTTTCAGAATTTTTTGATTTTTTTTTAATCTATAAACATATAAGATTGAGTCCTAAAATTTAATGTGGAGACGTCAAGATTGCATAGAGTACAAGTTACCTAATGCTCTTAATTAAATGCAGAAAATAGAGTTTCATTATGCGGAGGCTTCATGCGTAAGTACCTTGATAATGTTCATGCTTAAGTGGTAAGAACATATGAGCTATATATAGTGTTTCAAATGTAAATGATTGAAACCATACGAAGTGTTGCTAGCCTTTATTTTCATTTAATCATTTGCTCCTTTCATTTGCCTTCAAATAAATGTACAAACCCTTCAACCACCATCATTGAATACTATAAATAACACCATTTGGTCTTTGTTAGAAGAATAGTAAATTATTTCTTCTGAAGATGAATCAGATGAGATTTAAACAATGTTTGGGAAGTTGTTCACGGTGATTTAAGGATTTGGTGATGTTATTGAAAGTGTTTTGTGATGATAATTGGTGATTCGAGCCCTTTTTATAGGCAAAGTCAATCCTAAGGAATAATTAAGAAGGATAATAACTTTTACCTGTTTTGGTAGGTTTGAGAAGTAAATATGAATATTATTTAGTTAATCGGGTTGACTAAAAGGAGATATTTGTGTGAATAGTGGCTTGGTCAATAAGTAATTTTGGTTGAAACACATTGGTTATGCCTTACATTATACCAACATATGCAGAAACATAACCAAATATTTCCTTGGAGTTAAAAGGTGTGTAACTGAGACACACAACAAATGGTTATTGATTCACCATGTCTAATCCACATAAGAATCAACTAGTCCAGAGCAAACGGCTACTGGTAAATACTTAACAAATCCGTTTATGGTTGATAGTTTACCAAAAACTATATGGTCATCAACTCACCATATTCCATGTGATGAAGAGTTGGCTAGTCCCTAGCAAACGGCTCAAGGTAAAGACATATCAAATTCGTTGATAGCTGGTAGTTTGGTAAAAACTATAATAAAAGTAGTTTGAATCAAACATATTTTTCCCACTGCTTTTATAATTTTTACCACTGCTGGTTCACAGTTACCACTGACTGTGTAAATTTTACCACTGTTGAACTAGCCGTTGCAACTGTTGTGTCCGTGAAAACATTTTTCAACTAGCAGTTGGGTAAAATTTATTAACCATATTTTTAGGGATTTTCTTAAGAGAAATATCTTTTATTTATTTAAGTTATTCTTTTCCTGCAGTAAACTCTAATGTAAGAACATGGATGGTTTAGTGTTTAGGATGATTAATATGTGTAGTTTCTAGTGAGATGTTAGAGAGAGAAAGTGAAGGGAACCTTGAGAGAAAACTAGAGATATGTTAGATTGAAGTGAAAGGTCCAACCCCTTCCAAGCTAGGGAAGGGGTATTTATACTTACAAATAAATGCCCCCTGAAACGGGTTGTGGAGCGAGCTGACAGTGGGTAAAGACCCGACCCGACTCCACAAATACTAACTAATACTAAACTACGTTCTAACTATTATGATAAATACTACGAGCTACAATATGCTAAACTACACTTGGGGTGACCGAGTCTTCATATGAATAAACATATTCCTAACAATCTCCCCCTAAGGGAGGTCACCCCGGAAAATAATTATATTGAATTATAGCATTCAAGTCTTTGACGACATCTTTGTAGTTTGTAGCATTTCGATCCTTCATTGTTGAGATCTTTGTGCTTTAAGTGGTAGACTCTAGATGACACCTTCAATGTGATGGATGATCTTTGGAAATAGTTTTGGCTTCATCATCCAAATGAATTTCTGAGGGTCATCTTCGAGCAGTAACGTCTCCATGTGATATGAACATCTTTGTGTTGACATGCTCACACTTTCTCAGGATCATGATCTTCTGCATCAGAGTTGTGGAAGCATATATGAGGCCCAATCAATGATCATGATTTCTTAGATTGTGATGTCGAAGTCTGAACATGTGTTGATGGATCACCATCTTTTCAGCAATCAACCGCAACCATCAGAAATTCCTACAAGTAGACAGTTAGCAACAAATCATCCGATACTTATAGGTTTAGAATTAGAGATTGTCAATAGCATAGTGTGAAGACTCCTTCTAATCCTCACCAAGACCGTTCCCAATCGGTAAACCCTGAGAGGATTTACGCGAACTACCTAAGTAGATCAACGAATGGGTGAGTCGCTGGAGATCACTCCACGACTGTTGACTGTTTGTAACCATCACGACCACTAAGCGTAATCCACAAGGAATTACCCAAGTGACCTGCTTTCAGGGCTGCTTGATGTTGACCCTGGCAGGAATTTCCATTCAATCATTGGGAGTTACTAAAGCAACATCCCTCATAAATGTTCTGGCAGATTGCTAAGATCTGCGTAGGACTCATAAGTTTACCACTCGTGTTCTTAATGTTGAACAGTCAGGGTAGAAGTAGTAAATGTTCCTATGAGATATTTTTATGTATCTTGAGGCTCTAGACTCAATAAGTGCATTTGGTTTTCCTATGCGAAGATTATGGAGAGGTCTCCTGCTTCAATATCAACCATCTCTAAGAGATATGTCGATAGATAACACTGGTTCCCCGTGAGAATGAAACAAGTTCTTTTAAGAGAACTTGAGTGGCTAGAAGGTTTAGTGCAGTGCGTCACTGGGTCCATGACGTCTTGTCTTCGATACCAATGTCGCCTTAGCAACAATCGGTAGATTATGAATTGAACCCGGTTTCTGCCCTAAGGTTGAATAATTGGAGGGCTATTTCTTTTCACCCTTTTCTCATTTCATTTCTTTTTGTAATTCTTCAACCCCTTCTTTCTCCATTCTCTCATTTCTCCTTTTTTCATAATCATACCTATGGACTTTCTAATACTATCTATTTGGTATTGTCCATGGGTAGATCCATCCGGCTTTGGCAGATCATATGACGGTTTTCCTGACCTTAGCCACCTTATAACTTCATGACTATCCTATGTTGCCATATACCAAATCATTGAAAATTTTCTCAACGTGTTTATGATTAAGAAACACATTTTGTTAACACATTGAGAGCTTTGTCATTTTCAAATGCTCCCCCTTAACATGTGCTCATATGTATTGATTTGAAAATTTGCACATGTCGGGAAGAGTTGCACTTTTTGAATTGATCCCCCTTAAGTGAATATGAACGGGTGATCGAGACACGCTTACATCACTAGTTAGACTAGCTTGAAGTTATTACCCGGCCCGATCAGATTCACCAAAGGTTTGTCGAAACGGTACATTCTACTCAGGCAAGTCCTTTTCGAGACACGCTTACATCACTGGTTAGACCAGCTTGAAGTTATTACCCGTCCAGGACTAGTCCTTTCGATTCAAAACAATTGTGTTCCATCAATTCATGAGTCAAATCTGAGTCTCGAACTCTTAAGATGTAAGGATCCTTTTTCACAAATCATTTGCTCCCCCTCAATATGTGTATTGATATACAAAAGAGTTTGGCATATAGGGAAGAGCATATTTTTGTTTTTGGGTTCAAAACATCACGTTTTAATCAGTTTTTCATATTTAAATCACATCTTCTCTCCCGATCAAAAATTTCAAACTAATTGAGATTTGTGATCCCAAGTTATTTAAATAGGTTTAAAGGTTTTGGGAGAAAGATGTGTCATAGTTAAGAGTGACTGATTTTTGAGACGACATTTTGCTCCCCCTCAAACCTTGAGGGAGTATGTTATGTGTTAGAGATGATGAGTTTATAAATAATTTTGAGTTTAGCGAGAAACTCATGAAAAATTAATATACTAACACATAACAATTGCACTTAATCTACTGGAGTTATGCACAAAGATCTTGTTTTGATGATATATAGCTTTTGAAATCGTTCTCCCCCTCAATCGATGACACATTTTAAAATTAAACATTTTGCACAAAGTATTAATTCTTTTAGCATCGATTGAGTGGTAAATTTTAAAAAACATTTCAAATTTGTTTGATCTTCAAAAACCATGGTACCACCAAGTTTGGAGCAAATATTTTCCCGAAGAATCATTGAAGGAAAAATATTTGAGATGCAAAGAAGACTTCTCTTCTTTTACCAGAAATGATGCACTTAAGCGTACATCAGATCGGAAAGGCACGGATATAAAGTAATTCATGCCTTTGTTAGGAACAGTCGTCTTTTTGGCGACGAACTTTCCCCAGTATAAAGACCGGGTTGCTATCTGAAGTAATAGCAAACCATCTTGAAAGAATAATTTTAGAAACGACATGTTTTAGAAGAACATTATTAATAATAAGAACTCTTGCTCAAGCATATGTATGTTTCCGTGTCATTATTGAATGACATTTCTAGAAACGTACATAATATTGATTACACAAGAGACATGTCGTGAGAAGAATATTTTTGGGTTTTTCGTAGGTTTTATATTTTTCTATTTTCTTTTTGTTTTAATTCAATGTACAAAGGATATGTGAAGCAACCCATTTACTCCTCTTGATCCTTCTTAAGACTTAAGAGATCCTCAGGCATGAGACTCTTCATACCAAGGCGAGGAAGGATGAATTGAAATCGGTCCCTAGAAAGTGCTTTGGTGAAGATATCAACAAGCTGGAACTCAGTCCTCACGAAGTAAAGTTCCACAATTTCTTTCTCAACTTGCTCCCTGATGAAGTGATGTCGAATATCAATGTGCTTAGTCCTTGAGTGCTGGACATTGTTGCAGCAGAGTGCATTTGCACTATTGTTGTCACAGTACATGGGAATCTTGTTGCATACGAAGCCATAGTCCGAAAGTTGAGATCTCATCCATAAGATCTGAGCACAACACGAGGACATGGCAATGTATTCGGCCTCTGTGGAGGAGATTGATGTACTCATTTGTTTCTTTGAAGACCAACTGACTAGCTTATTACCCAAAAACTGAGCACCCCCAGATGTACTTCGACGAGTATCTTGACATCCCGCATGGTCAGCATCAGAATAGGCTGTGAGCGCCATAGAAGTGTCCTTGGGGTACCATAGGCCCATGTGGATTGTTCCTTTAAGATACCGAAAGACTTTCTTGACAGCTTCCAGGTGTTTCTTGGTAGGTTTGGATTGATACCGAGTACACATGCAAACTGCAAACAGAAGATTCGGTCTGCTAGCAGTAAGATAAATTAAGGAACCAATCATGCTTCGATACTTGGTTTGTTCGACCTGGATCCCAACATCATCTTCATCTAGTTTTGATCTTTCAATCATAGGAGTATCAACTGAGTCACAGGAATCGAATCAAAATTTCATCAAAATTTCATTAGCATAGTTGGATTGATTGATGAAGATGCCATTGGGATTTTGAGATATTTGCAAGCCTAGAAAGAAAGACATTTGACCCATCATGGACATCTGGAACTCAAAACTCATCTATTGGGAATTATACTAACAGTTACCACGGCTAGTGAAGACATTACAACTACTGAAGAATGTACTTGCAGTGGAAACTTATTACCACTGCAAGAACATATATTACCACTGTTGTTTAGATAACTGTTAGGAAACGTGTTTAGATAAATATAGAATATATCTTGTGTATATCTTATTCTATTAGCATTATACTTATCTTGTAGAAGAGGACTCCTTGTGCTATAAAAGGAGATCCTAGGTTAAAGGTTAGATATACGTTTCTAGAGCTTCAAGGTGTAACCCTAGTGATACAAAGATCACTCGTATTATTATCATTAATAATATTGGAGCTAATCATTTGTTACATACATTGTTCTTATTCATTAACAACTATTTCATTCACTCACAATCAAACTTCTAAGTGTTACTAAGTAAATTCCGCATACTTAGTGATATAACTCAAAGTATCAATCTAACACAGTTCAAGGTGTTTAGATCCATTAAGTGGTATCAGAGCCAGGCTTTGATACTTTGATTTAGAAGACTCTAGTTCACTCAGAAGAATCAATGGAGACAGAAACCAGTAAATCAAACATTGCTGCTAAGCTTCCAAAGCTTAAGTTGAATGACTTTGAGATGTGGAGGCTAATTATTGAACAATTCTTTATGGTGCAAGACTATACACTCTGGGAGATCATTATGCTTGGTAATTCCTTCAAACCATGTTCTACCTCAGAGATGATTGGTGGCAAGGAAGTAATAAAGGTTAACACTGGACCTGTTACTAAAGATGAAAGACTTCAGATGAAGAATGATCTGAAGGCCAGAGGTTTGTTGCTGTTGACACTTCCCAGAGATCAAGTTCTAGCATTCAGCAAGTACAAGACTGCAAAGACTCTTTTTGAGGAGATTTGTAATTTCTTTGGTGGTAATGATTCTACCTAGAAGACTCAGAAGACCCTGCTGAAACAGACTTATGAAAACTTTGGTTCAACAAGTAATGAATCTATTGATAGCATCTGCACAACTGCACAAGGCTACAAAAGATTGTTACTTAACTCACTGTTTTTGGAATTGAGGTGGAAAGAGAAGACCTCAATCTAAAGTTTCTAAGAAGCTTACCCTCTGAGTTTGGAACCAATGTTGCAGTATGGGAAGATAAGCCAGATTTGGAGACCATGAAACTTATTGATTTGTACAATAACTTCAAGGTTATTGAACAAAGATTGAAGAAAGCTGGCAAATTAAGCACAGGTTCAGGAAGTGTAGCACTCATATCATCATCTCTTGATGATAGTTCAGATGAAGAAAGTGATAGTGATGATGACAGTGCTAACATAATTGTTCCCACTGGTAGTGGAAGTGTTTCCGCTGGTAGCTCAAAGAGACAGATTGCAGGACTTAGTGATTCTACCTTTTATGCCTTTATATCAAGTCAAGTGGGTGGTTCAATTCTCAATCATGAGGATTTGGATCAAATTGATGAAGATGATATGGAGGAGATGGACATTAAGTGGCATGTGGCATTACTAAGCTTAAGAACAAAGAAGTTTTGGAAGAAGACTAGAAGAAAGATTAACATCAGTGGCAATGAGATAGTAGGTTTTGACAAAAAGAAGGTGGAGTGCTATAATTGTCATAAGAAGGGGCACTTTGCCAGGGAGTGTAGGAAACCAAGGAAATCTGACAACAGGTCAACTTGGTATAAGCAGGACAAGAAGAAAGAACCTACAACTGATGAGCCAAAGGGGCTATTGGCTATTGATGGAGTGAGCTTTGATTGGAGCTTTATGACCAAGGATGAAGAAGATGATTTAGAGTCTGCAATGGTTGCTATTGAGCTTGCACTAATGGCTTTTTCTGACTCTGAGGTACAAATTAATAATGCTTGTTCTAAATCTTGTAAGGCCTTAAAAGAGTATGAGAAAATTAATGCACAATATGATGAACAATTGCTAGAGTTAAATCATACTAATTATAACTTAGCAAATAATAAAAGAGGCCTAGGTGTTTTAGAAACTCAATTAGAGCATTATAGGGCAAATGAATCTAAGTTCAATGATGATATTGCAGTATTAAGAAGAGACTTAGATTATCAGGTTGCTGTAAATAAGGTTCTTAAGTGTCACACCCCCAAAATCGGGTCCAGCGGAAGCATACATGTAGCTGGGGTGTAACTCAATTGGTATTACAAAACAAGTGTAAAATGGTATTCATTTCAATCGTTTAGAATAAAATCTTTTAACCAAAAATGTTGAATTTACATTGTTAAAAGTAGTGCGGAAATAGGCCCTTAACATAGTTTAAAACGGTCCCCAAATGAATAATCAGAGTCTTCTATGACCATGCCATGCCCTGCCAAAACCTCCTGTAGCGTGCCATAGTTTAAAACCTGAAAATACATGCTAAAGTGTCAACACGAGGTTGGTGAGTTCATAGAGTCTTATGAAAAAGAATGTAATGCATTGAAATAAAGATTTCCCAGCAAAGGTATCGTAAATCCACTCAGTTGCAAGTCCCGCCATAAGAGACTTGTAACCTGTGTGTTTACAACCCACTGCCAAAAGTAATAAGTTTGGTTTGTGTAAACAAAAGTAATAAGATTGATGCAAAAGCATCGTAATTCAGTAATAAGGCTGATGCAAAAGCATCGTAATCAGTAGTAAGACTGATGCAAAGGCATCGTAAATCAGTAGTAAGACTGATGCAAAGGCATCGTAATTCCGTAGTAATAGTAGTGGAAAAGTATCATAATTCCATAAGTAATTTTCGTATGTACAATAGCCACAAGTATAAAGTGAACCGACATAAATGTCAAAAGTGCTACATTGTCTCTTAAGCTCATGACCCCGAAGCTAGACGATACTTGGCCCCAATGAGTGTTTATCAGGCACTCTAATAATAAAGACATGAAATGCATCTGTAATTCTGTTGGAGCAACCCAAACACAGATGGAGGAGTCACCCTCAATAGATCTATTCACTCACTCTCGCTTGGAACTTAATTAACGGTCCATGAAATAATAAAGGGGACTTGTCCTGACGTGTTAATAAGGAAACTTAAGCAATGTATGGAATTTGTAATACTTTGGCATTGTACGAAAGTAATTGAAGCAATGTATTCTCCCCCGTGGGATTCAAATCGTATAAAAGTATAACACGAGTATTTAAGCATGTATCTCCCCCAAAGAGTTTATAAAGTAATTAAACCAGTAAAAGTGGGGCTATGACTCACCTGGAGTAATGATGCAATGATGGTACCATGAACATGTAATGAGCTGAAAAACAAGGCACGCACACTAGCCGCAACCTAATATGAATGATGTACGATCTACTTTAGATCATGAAATGATGTTATGAATGTCCATGCACATGTTTCCTATACCACTCTACTCTTTGAAAAATACTTGTTGTTATCAAAAATATACATTTCCAAGACTTAGGAAAAATATGGCTATTAGAAAAATAAAGCTAGTTGCAATATATATACTTATATATATATCGTATGTTTCCATGTTAGTGTTGAAATCCTCGGGTTGAAATCCTTGAAATAACGCTTTGTAGTGATAAAATATAATTGTAATAACTAATACTTCATTAGTTATAAAATTGGGTACTTGGTTAATATTTCTAGAAAATCTAGAATTTAGTACTACGTAGTGTTAATATTATTATTTCTAAAAGCTGCCAATTATAGATGATTTTTGCCGATATTGAAACGTGAATATCTTTGTCGTTATAAGTCCATTTTACTTGTTCTTTATATCCACGGTTACGTCTTAGTATGTAGTAATATATTTTGGAAAGCTTGGCTCCTCCGGGTTACGTCTAAAGCCTCTTTTTGTCCGACGAAAAACGTCCAACAGCATGTATTTTTCCGGAAAATAGTTTTCGTCAATATACTTGCAAAAATCATAACTTCTTCGTTATAAACTCTTTTTAATCCGTTCTTTCGCCTACGGATTCGTTTTTGAAAGTATTTTCTAAAAATTTTGCCAAAGTTTACTTTGTATTTATTGATTTTCCAGAATTTACCAAAATGGGACAGAATGTTTATATACTTGTTAGAAATCCATTTCCAAGGTTCAAAACTAGTTCCAACCTCAACCAAAACTCTTGCAAACTTCACAAAACTAATCTAATCCTACCATACACCTTCTTAGGATGCCAAGGGTTCCTAATGACTAGTAGTCAAGTTAATTTAACAAAGGAACACCTAAAACCAATTCTAGGGTTTGTATGATCAAAAAGTATACAAAAATAAAGTGGTATAGCTAGTTTGTGCATGAAATTAAGCATGAATACCATGAGATACATATGTTAATTAGATGAAAACATGAAAATAAATTTGATAACTCACTTTGAAATAATAGGTGGTGAGATGATGAGAAACCTTGGATTACTTGTGTTTTTGTGTTATGATTCTTGATTAGGATGATGAAATGAACAACTTTGATGCTTTGATCTTTGAAAAATAACCTCTTGATCATTGATTATGGATTTGGGTCGTGGTTTAGAGTGGAAGAGATGAGGTTTTGGTGTTTTGATTCCAAGAAATTATATGAGTTATGTTTTAGGGGTTTGTAAAGATATTTATGTAAGGTTTATAGTATAATAAGATTTCATATATGCATGAGGTCAAAAGGGGGGTTCATGGCTGATTTTCAAAGGGTTCATAAGCCATAATATGGACTTTGATTTACTTAGGATAGTTAGTGAATGATTTGTAGTATAAGTATAGGTTTTTAAGTGTTAAATTTAGGTAATCGTAGTTAGTTATAATCGAGTACCAGGTTTGCTAGAAATAAATATTAACGAAGTTAACCGGGACTTAATAAAGTCATAAGAATGATAAAAATATGTTGGGTACAATTACTGAGTGTTCAGGTGATTATTGATTAGTTTTCACGAAAACCGTCGTAATATTCATAAGCTTACATTATAAATAAAATAAATTTCCAAAATACTGGGTAAATGAATGTTATAACTTTTATGATGATAAAATGGATATAAAAATATGTCGGGACCATCGTGGGAATATTTAGATATATTCGTCGTGTTTATAAACCGGGTGTTAACGTTTATTTATAAATAATTATAAGGAAAACGTTAAATGTATCAAATATATAAATTTGAAAATCCTAAAAGTGGTATAACATGAAAATACTGTTATGATGATATGCAGACTATCTCTAGTCCGTATGCAGTGTCCTTAGCACTAATGAAATGAATTCGCACCTAAACCAATCCGGTTACGCGAATTTGAATACCCGTAAACTAAATTTACGATGAAACGTGTAATGCAAGTGAATGATGAAATCTTTTCCGGAAATGAATAGTGTTCATTGAATAGTAAAATTTCTGAATGCTTCTCGGAATGTCAAACTGACACAAAAAATGATGTATAGTAAACTAATGAATAGTGTTTTGATGAATAATGTTTGATGAATAGTGTTTTTCCAAAGTTCGGGAAATGACCTGAAATGACCTGAAATGGTGAGTTGTGACAGTCTTCCCCTCTAAAAGGAACTTCGTCCCGAAGTTCAGTTTATGTTGGTTTCTGAAAACATATTGGTGAAAAGTGATGATATTCGAGAATTCCAGCGAACTCTAACGATAGGAATTCGACTTTTGTGAACTTGTTCTACTGTAAGGTTTATGTTTGACTTTGGGTTGGATTCCTTTCCAAATGGAATTATGAGTGACAATTCTGAAAAGCTGATAATACGTGGTTGTGTAATCCTATTGCTGTTGTTCTCTAACAAGGCTCAAGTCTGACGGCCACTAGGCCAATCTGTCTGAAATATTACATGGTCCAGTGTATATCGGGTTTATCTCTCCATGTTTATGAATTGTGTCTCAATGGTGTTGTCTTTGGAATCTTGTGATAGCTATTGTTGTCAATGAATCCGATTTATAGCAAATGGTCAGCCCAACCATTTCCAGAATCAATCACACCTTATTTGGGCATATCTCTCTATGTTTGAATCGATCTCAAATTTCTGACCATTGGTCCGCAGATGATAGGTGATGTGGTTCCAAAAAAATCTTAATGTAATCGCTAGGTGTTTGAGGTGAATTCAATTCCTCTATTAGAAATAATTGAAATGGATATCATGAATCTTGTAGAAAACTTACAAGGTTAAGTCCGTCAAAGGGGTGTTGTTGAAAATAATAGATTAGGATAAGATAAGGTTGTGATCCTTCGCAGGATGTCATGAATCGAGTCTCTCCACCTACGGTGCTTAGTCTCCAATACTACGATTTTCCCCAAGCTCTATGTCATTAAATCACCAAATCCTAAATGTATAAGTAATGTAATATAGTGATTGATTTTTCAAAGTTTGTTTTGAGATTGTGTTTTGTTCATAAACCTTCCCCGAATAAATGAATCTACAAGTTTAAGCAAACGGCTTTCCAAGTAATATTTTTCTTGATGTTTCAAAATTTAATAGTTATGCAAGATAGGACAGTTTTCAATATAAGGTGGATAATATGGTTTACCAAAGATCGATGTTTAAAATTTCCTAACAATTCAATAGTTTTGTAAAGGATTAACCAAAAGGAATTTGCTTATCAAAATACGTGCCTCAGAAAAGTATTTCTAACAAGATATATGTTTTGTATAACTGTAGTTTGGAGAAAAATCCATTTAAAAGTGAAAGTATTAAGAGGATAAAATAGTCAGGTATGTATGTCTGCACAAAGGCATAGGTGTCTAACATGTTTGGATAAAGTCTATTGGTGAGGACATGTTCAATCTATAGTCTCGGTTAAGAGGTTGGATTTATCTCTATGGTGTTGCTTAGTGAGCACTCGTATCGAAAATAATCCTGTAATTCAGTCAAGCCAGTACTTTCTAGATGGTGGAATTTTGGCGATCAGGCCAGTGATAGGGGTTCGAATTGTTTTGTGATATCTTGAGATTTATGTTGAGTTTTGAATGGTCTTAATGTACCGAGAGATTCTCCTTATAGATGGCATGGAAAGTCTTTCCTAGGGAGATCATTGGTAATATCCACTTATCAATATAGGGAGTAGTGTGCGATGAGTGGCATAGGAATCCATAAAGTGTCAGGTAATTCTGTATATATATGGGGACGGGAAAGGAAATGATAGTGATGGTGAGAAGGGAAGAGACTGTGACAACTGTGACAAAATGATATTGTGATAAAAGAAAATACTGTGATGTAAGTGTATTGTGCATAGACGTAAATGTTCATGAAATTAAATGACCAGTTGATGTACTTCCAAGCGGCGGTTCACGAGGTGATAAAAAGTATGAATGTTCTGACAATGAGGGTATACTCACACATGCATGAAACATTTGGAAAATGAGTAAAGGATTCAATCCAGACAGAATTTTATTATAACCATTCTCAGTGTTGCAAAATTCATTTCTGAGTCAGACATAGGTGGTCAACCTATATCTCACTATCCCGGGTTGAATATAGATGACCAGTCTATATTCCACCAAGGTTCCATGAATTTTGAAATACTCAGCTCAGTCATACTAAGACTATGTCCTTCACAAATACCAAGACGTTCTGAAAGACAAAAGCAAGTGACCAAACTCGAGGTCAAATGATGAAACTATGCAAGGAAAAACATAATGCGGTCACATATACGATACGTGAACATGCTTATATGAAAGACAATTATAGTAAACAACTATAATAAATGAATATAATATATCAGATAATGAGACATAAATCTCATCACCTACGTCAGTGACTAACCACAAATGAGGCTTCAGCTTGGCAGGTAGGCACGTGACGGTCATAGGGTTAAGTTTTCGTAAAAGTAGCTATAGTCTAGGTTTTAAAAACACTTAGTTCGCTATAGCCAAAGCTCTGGTACCAATCTGTGACACCCCCAAAATCGGGTCCAGCGGAAGCATACATGTAGCTGGGGTGTAACTCAATTGGTATTACAAAACAAGTGTAAAATGGTATTCATTTCAATCGTTTAGAATAAAATCTTTTAACCAAAAATGTTGAATTTACATTGTTAAAAGTAGTGCAAAAATAGGCCCTTAACATAGTTTAAAACGGTCCCCAAATGAATAATCAGAGTCTTCTATGACCATGCCATGCCCTGCCAAAACTTCCTGTAGCGTGCCATAGTTTAAAACCTGAAAATACATGCTAAAGTGTCAACACGAGGTTGGTGAGTTCATAGAGTCTTATGAAAAAGAATGTAATGCATTGAAATAAAGATTTCCCAGCAAAGGCATCGTAAATCCACTCAGTTGCAAGTCCCGCCATAAGAGACTTGTAACCTGTGTGTTTACAACCCACTGCCAAAAGTAATAAGTTTGGTTTGTGTAAACAAAAGTAATAAGATTGATGCAAAAGCATCGTAATTCAGTAATAAGGCTGATGCAAAAGCATCGTAATCAGTAGTAAGACTGACGCAAAGGCATCGTAAATCAGTAGTAAGACTGATGCAAAGGCATCGTAATTCCGTAGTAATAGTAGTGGAAAAGTATCATAATTCCATAAGTAATTTTCGTATGTACAATAGCCACAAGTATAAAGTGAACCGACATAAATGTCAAAAGTGCTACATTGTCTCTTAAGCTCATGACCCCGAAGCTAGACGATACTTGGCCCCAATGAGTGTTTATCAGGCACTCTAATAATAAAGACATGAAATGCATCTGTAATTCTGTTGGAGCAACCCAAACACAGATGGAGGAGTCACCCTCAATAGATCTATTCACTCACTCTCGCTTGGAACTTAATTAACGGTCCATGAAATAATAAAGGGGACTTGTCCTGACGTGATAATAAAGAAACTTAAGCAATGTATGGAATTTGTAATACTTTGGCATTGTACGAAAGTAATTGAAGCAATGTATTCTCCCCCGTGGGATTCAAATCGTATAAAAGTATAACACGAGTATTTAAGCATGTATCTCCCCCAAAGAGTTTATAAAGTAATTAAACCAGTAAAAGTGGGGCTATGACTCACCTGGAGTAATGATGCAATGATGGTACCATGAACATGTAATGAGCCGAAAAACAAGGCGCGCACACTAGCCGCAACCTAATATGAATGATGTACGATCTACTTTAGATCATGAAATGATGTTATGAATGTCCATGCACATGTTTCCTTTACCACTCTACTCTTTGAAAAATACTTGTTGTTATCAAAAATATACATTTCCAAGACTTAGGAAAAATATGGCTATTAGAAAAATAAAGCTAGTTGCAATATATATACTTATATATATATCGTATGTTTCCATGTTAGTGTTGAAATCCTCGGGTTGAAATCCTTGAAATAACGCCTTGTAGTGATAAAATATAATTGTAATAACTAATACTTCATTAGTTATAAAATTGGGTACTTGGTTAATATTTCTAGAAAATCTAGAATTTAGTACTACGTAGTGTTAATATTATTATTTCTAAAAGCTGCCAATTATAGAGGATTTTTGCCGATATTGAAACGTGAATATCTTTGTCGTTATAAGTCCATTTTACTTGTTCTTTATATCCACGGTTACATCTTAGTATGTAGTAATATATTTTGGAAAGCTTGGCTCCTCCGGGTTACGTCTAAAGCCTCTTTTTGTCCGACGAAAAACGTCCAACAGCATGTATTTTTCCGGAAAATAGTTTTCGTCAATATACTTGCAAAAATCATAACTTCTTCGTTATAAACTCTTTTTAATCCGTTCTTTCGCCTACGGATTCGTTTTTGAAAGTATTTTCTAAAAATTTTGCCAAAGTTTACTTTGTATTTACTGATTTTCCAGAATTTACCAAAATGGGACAGAATGTTTATATACTTGTTAGAAATCCATTTCCAAGGTTCAAAACTAGTTCCAACCTCAACCAAAACTCTTGCAAACTTCACAAAACTAATCTAATCCTACCATACACCTTCTTAGGGTGCCATGGGTTCCTAATGACTAGTAGTCAAGTTAATTTAACAAAGGAACACCTAAAACCAATTCTAGGGTTTGTATGATCAAAAAGTATACAAAAATAAAGTGGTATAGCTAGTTTGTGCATGAAATTAAGCATGAATACCATGAGACACATATGTTAATTAGATGAAAACATGAAAATAAATTTGATAACTCACTTTGAAATAATAGGTGGTGAGATGATGAGAAACCTTGGATTACTTGTGTTTTTGTGTTATGATTCTTGATTAGGATGATGAAATGAACAACTTTGATGCTTTGATCTTTGAAAAATAACCTCTTGATCATTGATTATGGATTTGGGTCGTGGTTTAGAGTGGAAGAGATGAGGTTTTGGTGTTTTGATTCCAAGAAATTATATGAGTTATGTTTTAGGGGTTTGTAAAGATATTTATAAAAGGTTTATAGTATAATAAGATTTCATATATGCATGAGGTCAAAAGGGGGGTTCATGGCTGATTTTCAAAGGGTTCATAAGCCATAATATGGACTTTGATTTACTTAGGATAGTTAGTGAATGATTTGTAGTATAAGTATAGGTTTTTAAGTGTTAAATTTAGGTAATCGTAGTTAGTTATAATCGAGTACCAGGTTTGCTAGAAATAAATATTAACAAAGTTAACCAGGACTTAATAAAGTCATAAGAATGATAAAAATATGTTGGGTACAATTACTGAGTGTTCGGGTGATTATTGATTAGTTTTCACGAAAACTGTCGTAATATTCATAAGCTTACGTTATAAATAAAATAAATTTCCAAAATACTGGGTAAATGAATGTTATAACTTTTATGATGATAAAATGGATATAAAAATATGTCGGGACCATCGTGGGAATATTTAGATATATTCATCGTGTTTATAAACCGGGTGTTAACGTTTATTTATAAATAATTATAAGGAAAACGTTAAATGTATCAAATATATAAATTTGAAAATCCTAAAAGTGGTATAACATGAAAATGCTGTTATGATGATATGCAGACTATCTCTAGTCCGTATGCAGTGTCCTTAGCACTAATGAAATGAATTCGCACCTAAACCAATCCGGTTACGCGAATTTGAATACCCGTAAACTCAATTTACGATGAAACGTGTAATGCAAGTGAATGATGAAATCTTTTCCGGAAATGAATAGTGTTTAGTGAATAGTAAAATTTATGAATGCTTCTCGGAATGTCAAACTAACACCAAAAATGATGAATAGTAGACTAATGAATAGTGTTTTGATGAATAGTGTTTTTCCAAAGTTCGGGAAATGACCTGAAATGGTGAGTTGTGACATTAAGGAAGAACTAGAAAAGGTTAAAATGGCTAGTGACAATATAAAGATAACTTGCAATACACTGGATCACCAATCCAAGTGTATTGACAAAATTTGGGAAGCCCAAGTTGTGAACAAAGCCAAATCAGGAGTTGGATACAAATCAGTTCCACCACCTCTAAGAGGTATTCCATCACCTCCTGGCATTGACTTAGCTCACACAGGATTAGAAGAATTCCAGGAACCACCTATGACCTATGGACCAAAATTTGTTAAACTAGCTGTTATTGAAAAGGTTCAGGTTGAGGTTGATACATTTGATAGTGCTAGTGACTCATCTCTTAAAGATGAAAGTTTGAATGTTGAGTCTAAACCTAGTGTTCCTGAGAATGTAAAAGTGGAGGTTAAAAAGAGTATTCCTGATGTTGTCAAAGAGAAGCCTAGGTCACAACCTAATTGCACTAGGACCACTACTAGATATGCAGAGATGTACAGAAGTAGGTCACCAACTCCTAGGGGTAATATGTTAAATCTAGGCACTTTGGTAGTGACTTTGTGTTCGACAACAAACCCTGTCATATCTGTGGTAGCTTTGACCATTTGTCTTATAACTATACCTACCACTTGGGTAAAAGGGAAGTGTTTGGGAATACTAGGGTGAATGGCCACAATGCTAAGAACTTAACTCACCCAAATCCACTTAGCAAGATGATTCCATGGTCTGTTTTGCTTAACTCTGGCATTAAACCAATTTCCATTGCTAGACCAGCAGTTTCCACTGCTAGACTAGCAGTTGCCACTGCCAGAAATAAAAACAGAGTTTACCCTAAGCCCCCTGTTGCTACTTTTGTTAAATCTACTAAAACAGGGAAAAAGACCAATTTTGAAAAGAAAGTTTACAATAATCACAAGTGGGTACCCAAAATTTCAAAACCAGCAGTTTCCACTGCTAAGCCAACAGTTACCACTGCAAGGCCATAGGTTTCCACTGGTGGGTCTGTGAACAATAAAAGGGTAAATATGGGAAATGCTGTTAAGGCATCAGCACGTTGGGAATGGAAACCAAAAAGAACCATCACCTCAAACAATCCCAATGGTGTATCAATGACCTTTGATAGATATAATTATATTGATACACGAGGCAGATCCAAGTCATTTGTGGCTTGGGTCCCCGAAAGGAACTAATTCCTTTATTTTGTGTGCAGGAACATTCAAAGACTACAAATGATCAAGGATACTCAGACAGTGGGTGTTCAAGACACATGACTGTCAATAAGTCCTATCTTTCAGACTTTCAACCTTATGATGGACAATTTGTCAGCTTTGGAGGAGGAATTGGTGGCAGAGTTTCTGGCAAAGGAACAATCAAGGCTGGAAACATAGATTTTGAGAATGTGCACTATGTGAAAGAACTCAAGTACAATCTTTTCAGTGTGTCACAGATGTGTGACAAGAAGCATAGAGTTCTATTCACAGAAGATGAATGCTATATCTTATCTAAGGATTATAAGCTTCCTGATGAAAGTGAAATTTTTCTTACAATCCCTAGAAAAGGAAATCTATATAGCATTGACATGAAGAACATAGTGGCTAATGATGATGTTACTTGCTTGCTTGCAAAAGCCACTTTAGATGAATCCATGCTTTGGCATAGAAGACTTGGTCATGTTAACTTCAAGACCATCAACAAGATTGTGAAAGATGGACTTGTCAGAGGTTTACCTGAGAAAAGATTTGAAAATGACCAAACTTGTGTTGCCTGTCGTAAAGGAAAGGAACACAGAGCTTCATGCAAGACCAAAACATTCAATTCTATTGATCATCCACTCTTTATGCTGCATATGGACTTGTTTGGTACTACTTCTGTGAGCAGCATCAATTTGAAGAAGTGTTGTCTTGTTGTGACTGATAATTTTAGTAGATTCACATAGGTTTTCTTTTTAAGAACCAAGGATGAAACCACTGGCATCCTTAAGACATTCATCACTAAAGTTGAAAATCAATTTGAAAAGAAGATCAAGATCATCAGGCGTGACAATAGGACAGAGTTCAAGAACAAATTTATGGATGATTTTTGCAGAGACAAAGGTATTAAAAGAGAATTTAGTGTTGCAAGAACTCCTCAACAAAATGGAGTTGCTGAAAGAAGAAACAGAACACTAATTGAGGCTGCTAGAACCATGTTAGCTGACTCAAAGCTTCCAGTGACTTTTTGGGCTGAAGCAGTTAACACTGCTTGTTACATACAGAACAGGGTTTTAGTGGTCAAAACAAAGAACAAGACACCTTATGAGTTACTTAGAGGAAGACCTCCTACTTTGGAGTTTATGAGGCCATTTGGGTGTCATGTTACTATTCTCAATACCATTGATCATCTGGGTAAATTTGAAGAAAAGTCTGATGAAGGCTTCTTTGTTGGATATTCTATGGTTAGCAAGGCTTTCAGAGTATACAACTTAAGAACAAAGAAGATTGAAGAGAATTTGCATGTTGAGTTTCTTGAAAATAAAGCTAACATGGAAGGTTCAGGACCAGATTGGCTATTTGATCTTGAAACATTAACCAATACAATGAATTATGTACCTCTTACTTCAAGTACAGGAGAAAAAGATCTTGAAGATTCAGAAGAATTCATTGATGAAGATGAAGCTTGCAAAGATGATGAAGATCAAATTGTTATGCCACTTTGGGACTTTATTGATAATTCTGAAAAGACAAGTGATGCAGATGGTGTGCATTTTGATGAATTAAACAAAGAAATTCCTACTAGCAGTGGTAACTCAATTCCCACTGCTACACCAGAAGTTTCCACTGACAGTCCAAATGTAGAACATACTTCTCAGGAATCACCAAGTGATGATGTAGAGATCACAAACATGCCTACAACATATGATATTCCTAGCACATCACAGACTTCAATTCACAAAGTGCATCCACTTGATAATGTTATTGGTGAACTTCAATCAGGTGTGACGACTAGAAGACAGACAAAGAAAGATGATATTCATGGATTCATTAGTGAAGTGTATGAGTCCAAGAAGCATAAAAGGAAGAATGAGTGCTTGTTTTTCTGTTTTCTCTCCCAAGTGGAGCCTAAGAATATTTATATGGCTCTTGAAGAATCTAGCTGGGTTGAAGCAATGCAAGAGGAGTTGTTGCAGTTTAAACTTCAAAAGGTTTGGGTTCTTTGTGACTTGCCTGATGGTATGAAGGTCATTGGTACTAAATGGGTTTTTAGAAACAAGAAAGATGAAAGAGGTATTGTAATCAGGAACAAAGCTAGATTGGTTGCTCAAGGATACACTCAAGAGGAGGGTATTGATTATGAAGAAGTTTTTGCTCCTGTTGCAAGGATTGAGGCTATTAGACTATTTCTAGCCTATGCATCCTTTATGGGCTTTACTGTCTATCAAATGGATGTTAAGAGTGCCTTTCTGTATGGTACTATTGATGAGGAGGTATATGTCTCTCAATCTCCAGGCTTTGAAGATCCTCAACACCCGAATAAAGTGTATAAAGTGGTTAAGGCTCTTTATGGCTTACATCAAGCTCCAAGGAAGTGGTATGAAACCTTAGCTACTTATTTACTGAATAATGGGTTTCATAGAGGCAAGATTGATCAAACTTTGTTCATCAAGAAAGACAAGGGTGATATTCTACTTGTGCAAGTATATGTTGATGATATTATCTTTGGGTCTACTAAACAAGAGATGTGCAAAGAGTTTGAGAAGCTGATGAAAGATGAATTTCAAATGAGTTATATGGGAGAACTTACATTCTTTTTGGGGCTGCAAGTACAACAGAGTAAAGAAGGCATCTTTATCAGTCAAGATAAATATGTGACTGAGATTATTAGGAAGTTCAAATTTACTAATGCAGAATCTTCAAATACCCCTGCTGACAAGACCACTCATCTATTGTTGAAGAATGCTAGTGGTGCTAATGTTGATGTGCACACTTACAGGTCTATGATTGGTTCTCTGATGTATCTTACTTCATCAAGGCCAGACATTATGTTTGCTATATGTGCTTGTGCAAGATTTCAAGTGACTCCAAAGACATCACATATGACAGCAGTGGAAAAGATTTTTAGGTACTTGAAGACTTATCCTAATCTAGGATTATGGTATCCAAGAGAATCCCCTATGGAATTGATCACATACTCAGATAGTGACTATGCTGGTGCAAGCTTGGATAGAAGGTCAACTACAGGTGGATGTCAATTTCTTGGATGTAGATTGGTGTCATGGCAGTGCAAGAAGCAAACTATGGTTGCTACTTCAACCACTGAAGCAGAATATGTAGTAGCTGCTAGTTGTTATGCTCAGATCCTATGGCTTCAGAATCAATTATTGGATTATGGGTACAATTTCGTGAACACCATTATCTATATAGACAATAGTAGTACCATATGCATTATTAAAAATCCTGTGCAACACACTAAAACTAAACATATTGAAATTAGACATCATTTTATTAGAGATTGTTTTGAGAAAAATCTTATTAATGTTGTCAAAATCCATACTGATGACAATTATGCTGATTTATTAGCAAAAGGGCTTGATGTGGGTAGGTTTCAATACTTGGTAACAGGTATTGGAATGCTAAATCCATAACTCTTTGATGTCTAATGCTTTTCAGTGTTGCAGGATAGTTTTTAGGTACTAATATTGTTTGTATATGTATGTATGGTTTTCTACTAACTTGTATGCAGAGAAATCTTAAAGCACAGTAGAAATAATCATACATCAGTGGAAAGATTGGTGATAAAAGCAACAAGGAAAAGTACTTTTATTGCTAATGAAGAAAGTACATCACAACCATTCGATTAAATTATCACCATAATAGAAAAACATCTCAAAACATAACCCAGCAACCTAACATCTACTCCATAGGTTTCTTCCCTTTGCCCACATAATCATGCTTGCCTTTGGAATCTTTCTTTCTCTTGTCATCAAAAGAAAGTTGCTTCCTTGGACAAGCAAGTCCTAAAACTTTCTTGGGAGGTCTTGCTGCTTGTGCAGGCTTCTCAACAGCAGGCCACTTCATGTTGCTTATGGAAGTCTTCAATGCTGTAGTTAGGGCCTTTGGAAGTTCTTTGGAAAGGTTGAAGGTTGGATCATTGTCATCATCAGAGGAAAAACTGGTATAGAACTCCAAGGATGGAGCAAGTGAAGCTTCAGTCTTTTTGGATGTCATGTTGGATGCTGTGGATGTGGTAGCACTTGGAGGAAAGTAATCACTCCACCCTGTAGAAAGTTCCTCTGACTTTGTGCAATAGCTGATTTCTTCATTAGATGAGTCATCAGAGGATATGTAGACAATTGGGAACCAACTCATTGTGTTAGTAAAGGGTTTGTGTTATTGAAGATGTTTGTGATGAAAGATAAAGGTTTTTGAGCCCCCTTTTATAAGCAAAGTCAAGGTCGAATTCTAATTAATGAAGAATATTTACTCTTACCTGTTTTGGTAGGTTAGAGGAGTAAATTTGGTTATTATCGGGTTGACTTTTGGAAGATATTTTTGTGAATAGTAACTTAGTTAAAAAGTTACTTTGGGTTAAATTTTTATGGGTTAAGTTGAATTGCATTCAAACCCATATTGTTGGCATCATTGGAGTTACAAGGTGTGTACCATAGACACACAACAAATGGTTATTGATTCACCATGTCTAATCCACATAAGAATCAACTAGTCCAGAGCAAAAGGCTCCTGGTAAAGACTTATCAAATCTGTTTATGGTTGATAGTTTACCAAAAACTATATGGTTATCAACTCACCATACTCCAAGTGATCAAGAGTTGGCTAGTCCATAGCAAACGGCTCATGGTAAAGACATATCAAATCCGTTGATAGCTGGTAGTTTGCAAAAAATTATGATAAGAGCAGCTAATTTTCATGTTGTACTTACCACTGCCCTTTGATATGTTGTGAAAATTTTAGCACTGCTAGTTCATTAGTTACCACTGCAAGAGTAATTTTTCCACTGATGAACTAGCCGTTACAACTGTTGTGTCAGTAATCTATTTTTTTACTAGCCGTTGTAAATATAACCGTCTTTCCTTATTAATAGGGTAAATCTTTTGTGAATTACCTTTTTACCTATTATAATTTATTCTTTTCCAAAGATAATTCTTTCTAAAGATAATTCACATTGCGCAACATCCTCAAACCCTATTAGTATAAATTGATCATCATACGGCTTGAGTTTTATCTTGATTACTAACACTTTTCTTCTCTTTTCACAAATATCATGGCGATTCTAAAATTTGTCGTGGAGCACAACCAAGTGGCCTAATTACAAAAGTCAAACGAGAAGAGTGGCCCTGTTTTTCATCAGATTGTGGATTTTCTAAATACAACTCATATAACGTACGCCTTAACTATTAATCCCACAATCTATGTCTCTCATATCAAATAGTTCTGGAACACTGTGGAGTCCATAACTCTTGAACAGGGAGACACACATGAATATGTGGAAGCTCTAAGAGCCACAGTGGATGGGGTAACTATTGATGTTACTGAGTCATCCATGAGGAGAATCCTCCAATTGGATGATCTCAATGGTATCATCACATTACCCAATTCAGAAATTTTCACTAATATTGCTTTAATGGGGTATGATACATCTGAACAAAAAGTAACTTTCCGAAAAGGATGTTTTTGTCCCCATTAGAGATTTTTAATTAACACTCTTTTACATTGCCTAAGTCCTAAGAAAACATCTTATGAACAATTTGCATCAACCATGGCTTATCCTTTGGTTTGTTTGGCAACTGATAGGACTTTCAATTTTTCAAAGTTTATTTTCAATAATATGAAAGGCAATGTAAAGAGTCAATATAAATTTTTGATGTATCCAAGGTTTGTGCAAGCAGTGTTAAATGAGTTTCAACTGCAACCTCACAATAGAATTTATGAAACCTCCTGTCTTAAGCCAAAAGTTTTTCAAAACATGAGTAAGGCTTCAGATCTTTGGAATGGGGAGGTTCATCCACTTTTTCCTCAAATGCTTGCTAAAATTTCATAAGTATAGGGTGAAGATTCAACCATCCCATTTGTATCCCAAAACACTCCCAATATTGTTGTTCCACCAATTCACCATACCCCTGCTGTAACTCTCACTTATGAGAGAAGGCATAAACAACCAACTTCTCTCATCTCAACATTTCATGTTGCTGAACCTTTTGGTTTAGGGACAAGCAGTGGTGGTTCAAGGCTTAATCCTAGTCCAACTAGGGAAGAGCCTGAATCAATGCCCTATGATTCACCTCTCCCAATAGGTAACACAGTTGGAAGTGTTGAGGGCAGTGTGCAACTACCTGAATTGATGGACATTTGTACAAAGTTAGTCAAGCAGGTTCAAGCTCTAGAGAAAGATCTGGCACAGACCAAAGTACAACATGCCACAGAGCTGAATCAACTGAAGGCTGAGATTCAAAGGTTACAGAATGAAGTTGAGAGTCTCAAGAATAAAAGATCTGCTCAGGTTATGTTCTCCTCTTCATCTTCACCTCAGGATGAATTTTCTGCAAGTTCTAATAAAGATTTGGGAGATTCTTCCAAACAGGGGAGGAAATCAGATGCAGAGTTTAAGGGGAGGAGAATTAATTTTGATAAGGAATTTGCTGAGTTAATTGATTCTGACAATGCTCAAGCAAAGGATGATGTTGCTGAGACTAAGGGGAGGAAGTTAGATTTTGAAGATATGGATGTTGATGCTGATTTTCACTTTGATGATACAGTTGGAACTGCTCAACCAATTTCCATTGATGCAGAAAATGTTCCCACTGCAAGTGAAAATATTCCCACTGCAAGTGAAAATGTTCCCACTGATAGTCAAAGGGTTACCACTGCAGAGGAAGAAGCTGCCAAAATAAGATCAGTCAAAGGTAAAGCAATTGTGACTGGTTTAGAACAAGAGCAAACAAGAAAGATTTCTAAGAAAGATCAAGCTCAGATTGATTTTGATGCAAGATTGGCAGAGCAAAAGCAAGCAACAGAGAATGAAAGGAAGAGAAAGCTAGAGGAAGATGAAGTTGCTTGTTTTATGGAAGCAAAGAGGTTGGACAAACTTGAAGCAGTAATGACAGAACCACTTTCATTTGTTCCACCAACTGTCATACATGAGAAACCTCCTATGTTTACTGATGTGCCTACTAACGAAGAGATTGACTACTTGATTAATAATGATCAAATAATTAGAAAGAAGGCTATTGAACTTATTGTGAATACAACCTTGAATGAAGAACAAAGGTCTGCTCAACTAAAAGACTTCATTCAAATGAAGAATCAGCAGGCTCTTGATGAAATCATTGGGGATGTTAGAAAAGGTCAAAAGAAGCCAAGGAAACTTACAAAGGCATAGATCATTGCTGAGATGAAGACTTTTTGTTGTCATGTTGGCAATATGAAGATGGCTCAGTTCAAAGGAATGTCACATGATCAGATTGAAGGTATTTACTACAAGATTAAAAGACAGGATAGTAAGTTCATTCCAATGGATCAAGAATCTCTAGTAATGAAGACAAAAAGGTCTGGAGTGAGTCTTGAATCAAAAGATACAAAGAAATTGAAGACTCAGGAGTCATCTCAAGCAGAAGAGGGTCCTAGCAAGTTGACAGAAGAACAAGTTACAAATATGATGTTCATAGAGACTGATGTACTTAATATTGAACCTCTACAAATAAAATATCTAGTTGTTGGTTGGGAAATCTATTCTGATGATTTTGGAGTTGCTTGGAAGATTGTCAGAACTGGAAGTGTCACAAGTATTTGCAGAGATTTTGAAGACATTGTTAGATCTTGTGATAGAGAAGACTTGGATACTTTGTGGAGGATTGTTCAAGATCATTTCAAGAAGGATGAACTTGTTGATGTCAAGGCTACGGAGTTATGGGTTCACTTCAGAAGATTATATGAACCTGACCCAAGTGACAGACATTGGAGATTTTAAGCTCACAACATGAATACCTTATGGAAGTTTTATGACTCAAGTGTTGTACATCATCTTTCTACTCAAGATGGAGTTGATGTGTTTATGCTTGCAGAGAAAGAAGATCCATTGAGAGCTGGAGTATTGACTGTGATGATGTCAGTGAGGCTTAGATGTTGGGAAAGAAGTGAAGTCATAGAAGATTTGCTACAAAGGATTTATGATCAAAGTGTGAGAGCAGATAGAGAGTTAAGAAGAAGAAGATAAGTGTTTGGAAGAATTCCCATATCCTCATGTTTGCTGATTACTTGAAGAAACTTATTGATTTGTTTATTAATCATAAGTTTAGGGGAGGATTGTTGGGAATTATACTAACAGTTACCACGGCTAGTGAAGACATTACAACTGCTGAAGAATGTACTTGCAGTGGAAACTTATTACCACTGCAAGAACATATATTACCACTGCTGTTTTGATAACTGTTAGGAAACATGTTTATATAAATATAGAATAGATCTTGTGTATATCTTATTCTATTAGCATTATACTTATCTTGTAGAAGAGGACTCCTTGTGCTATAAAAGGAGATCCTAGGTTAAAGGTTAGATATACGTTTCTAGAGCTTCAAGGTGTAACCCTAGTGATACAAAGATCACTCGTATTATTATCATTAATAATATTGGACCTAATCGTTTGTTACATACATTGTTCTTATTCATTAACAACTGTTTCATTCACTCACAATCAAACTTCTAAGTGATACTAAGTAAATTCTGCATACTTAGTGATATAACTCAAAGTATTCATCTAACACAGTTCAAGGTGTTTAGATCCATCATCATCTCTTGGGAGAAACGATCACATTCTTTAGGATCAGAGGAGGAAAATATGATATCATCCACGTAGATTTGTACATGAAGAAAGTTTTTGCCCATTTTCTGGTAAAGAGTGTAGGATCAATAGCACCTTTGGAAAACTTGTTAGCAAGAAGGAATTTTGACAAGGTGTCGTATCATGCCCTAGGAGCTTGCTTAAACCCATAAAGAGCCTTCTTCAAACGATACACATGTTTAGGACGTTCTGGATCCACGAATACTTCGGGTTGGCTTATATACACCACCTCTTTTAGATACCCATTTAAGAATGCAGTCTTAACATCCATTTGATAAACCACCATATTCTGACTTGCAACATTTGCTAGAAATATTCTTATGGCTTCAATTCTAGCAACATGTACGAAGGATTCTTCAAAGTCTATTCCTTCTTCTTGACGATATCCTTTTGCCACAAGCCTAGCCTTGTTCTTCAATACATCTCCATGCTCATTTAGTTTAACTTTAAATATCCATTTGAGAGCAATGATCATAGCACAATCGGGAGGTGGTACTAATAACCACAATTCAAGTCGATCAAACTCATGAATCTCGTCCACCATAGCAGTGAACCATGAGTGTTTAGACATTGCATCCTTGAAATCTTTTGGCTCAGCTTTAGAGAGGAAAGAATTGAAGAAGCACCACAGTGCGTCGATTGCAAGTTGCATACGGGTTGATACCGGACGAGAAGGGTTTCCAATAATGTTGTCAATTGGGTGATCATTTGTCCATTTCCTAAGGTGTTCATGGGGTTGAGGATAGGGAACTGAGGTAGCCGTGTTAGATTCGTTTGAGGATGTAGCATCATTTGACGATTCAGGAGCAAAGATGTTAACAAACGGCTCATTATCAGGTGGAGCGAAAGGATTTACTTCAAACGAATTATCCACAGCTGCTACTCGTTGTACAAATGAAGATTGACCATTAGATGTTGTAACTGACCGACTGATGGTGGGGGCTTCAAGATCCCATGACAACGAAGTGGATGGCCCAACATTAACATCTGGGACATTTGCTACCCCAGCTGGTTGTAGAACGACTGTGGCTTCTGGAGCATCCACGTTTTGAGGTTCAAAGTATTCATCAAACATTGGGTCAAACAGTTTCTTCCAATCTTCACTTATAGGAGGTACAAAAGGAGTAGCAGGAGTGGGATTCTGTACAAGCCTGGAGCTTATAAGTCCAGGAGACAAAAGGTTAGTTATGGGTCCAGAACTTGATCGTCCAGGAACTGGTTGCTCAGTCAGCTCATCGAAAGTAACGTCGATTGTTTCCATTATGTCTCTGGTACGTTTGTTGTAGATTCGGTACCCCTTTCGTTCTGGAGCATAACCAATGAAGAAACCAATGTCGGCCTTGGCCTTGAGTTTCCTAAGGTCTTCACTGTCATTTGTTGGATAGCACAATGCACTAAATACTCGAAGAAATGAAAGGTCTGGTTTTCTGCCATGAACCAATTCATATGGAGTCTTGCAGTGGAGAGGATGTATCAAGGATCGGTTTTTTTGTGTAACATGCTGTTGCAATTGCCTCAGCCCAAAGAAACATAGGAGCTTTAGAGAAGATAAGCATAGTCTTTGCAGCTTCAACCAAGGTGCGATTACGCCTTTCAACAACTCCATTGAGGAGTACGTGGAATGCTCTTTTGATGACTAATGCCGACACCTTCATAGAATTGAGTAAGTTGTTTGTTCACGAACTCCGTTCCTTTATCAGTACAAATGAACCTAACTGTTTTGTTGAGTCGAACTTGCAATTGCTTGATGAGTTTGATGATGATTTTCGGAGTTTCATCTTTTGATCATAAAAACTTTACCCACGTGAAACGTGAATGATCATCAACAATAGCAAGCACATATTTCTTTCCGTTGATACTTTGAATCCTCATTGGTCCACAGAGATCCATGTGAAGAGTATATAGGACTTCCATGATGGAATTGACAGTTTTAGGTTTATGGGTGTACTTTTTGCTCTTGCCCATTTGACATGCGGAACATAGATGATCTTTTTCATACTTAATTCTGGGCAACCCTCGAACAAGATCCTTACGTGTGAGTTCATTGATGGTACCGAAGTTCAAAAGGTTTAAACGACGATGCCACAACCATGATTTGTTCTTAGAGGCTTTTGAAAGCAAGCAAATTGGAGAGGACCGCAGCATGTCTTCAATAGAGATGGTATAAAGGTTAGTGCCCCGACTCCCTTGGAGGAGATCTACACCACCTAATTCTCTAACAAAACAGGTGTGCTTTATGAAGGCAACTTCAAGATCAGAGTCACAAAATTGACCAACAGAAAATAGATTGTGTCCAAGTCCCTCCACGTAGTATACTCTGGATATCACACTGTCTCCAAAGACGTAATCACCATAACCCATTATAGATCCAAAATGGTCATTCCCGAATCTGACCATAGCAATGAACTTTTCCGTGAAGTTCTTGAGCCGCGAGCGATCCCCAGTCATATGTTTTGAGCAGCCTGAGTCCAAATACCAAAGGACGATTTGTACGATCTGCATTTGAAACCAGACAATGGTGGATAACTAAAAAAGCTGGAGCCCTACAAACAGTTGGGGTCCGTTTGGTTAGCACACACAAATATTGGATTATCATATGTCACGGATATATCATTGGAATTTTCACATTTTGATGCACTAGACCTAGGAGTGGTACTAAGTGCTTCTACTGGGAACTTTCTACTAGTAGGTCTCCATATCTTAATTGGCACAACTTTGGAGTTAGTGATCCTAGTCAATGGGCACTTTTCTCCTAGGGTGAATTTCCTTCCAGTAGGTCTCCATTGATAACCAACATTAGTGAACACCTTTCCTATTTTATTCCAGACTTGTTTAACCCTTTTAGCACTTGAAACACTCATGACCAGAGATTGCATAGTGGATTTTAAGAGGGACACAACACAAGCATCATGATTACCAAAAAAAAAACATTCGTTACAAGTCTTACAAATAGCACCAGAATTCGAATTAATTACATCATTGTTAACACAAATGTTTGATTCAACTCGATTCCTTTCATTAATCATAACTTTATTGTTCCTAGAGGATTCTTCTACTTCCTTCATAAGTGCACTCTTAGCCGGCAAAGTCCTATCATTCTTTGTATTGCACCTAGGCTGTGACTTGCTAGCTTTAGATACACCGTTTACTCCTGTTGAAGCAATGACGGGAACATTAGTATGCTTAATTGCTACTTGTTTACTGGTGATCATGGTGGTGGATTGTGACATGGTTTGGGGATAATCAAATGTAACATGTTTGTTGCCAATGTTAGAGTGCGACGCAAACGACCTATCCGACTTGTTATCATTCTTGGGGCATGATCCTATAGCGTATTCTAATAATTCCTGGGCTCTATTAGTGAGGAAGCATGTACCAACAATAACATCATCCAGTGGTTTAGGTATCCTCTCATCTTCAATGGTTTCTCTAAGTATGACCAGGCAATCCTTAAGATATCTAAGATAGTTGCTATAAACTAACTTATTGTTCCTAAGGGGAAGAGAAACATTCAAAGCATCGCACGCATATTTCTTACAAGCATGTACATTGGAAATTGCATGATCACATGAAACGACAGGCATTTTACCCTTCACCATGGTCTTTAGATTCTCAATTTCGTTTAACAAAGAAGTGACTCTTTCATCGTTTTGGTCACGTGTTATTTTAATAGACTCAAATAACTCTTTGTAACGTTGTTTAGCGTTTGACATTTCAGCACGAAGCCACTCATTTTCATGTTGTACTTCATTGATAATGCCTTGTTTCTGAGAGTTTTGAGAATCTATTGACTTTTGGTCATTGGTATTGGGCACGTCGCCTATGTTAGACTTTAATTGTGCAATTTGGGCCCTCAAATTCTGAATCGTGTTTGAGTGAGCTTGAATTACTTCATCCTTTTTGGCTAATTCAAAACATGTGTCAAACTCAGGAGCATCCGAAGATATCTTGGCATTTGATATTTTTATGCTTTCTACTAGATGTTGATATTTTAGTTGCAAGTTAAGATTATCAACTTCTAGTTTTGAGAAATGCCTGACCATGTTATCATGGTCGTCGTTTTGAATTTTTGTATTCAGTTTGTAATTCTCCCCCTTAAGCTCAATTACACGATTCTGGAAGACATTTAAAGTGATCGACATTTCATGAAATTGTCGAGCAGATAATGCTGAGTCGGTAACAGTGTAAAAAACATCATGTGCAATGCAATTAGCAATCAAGTTTTCATTCATAATGAGAATGTTTTTCCTTTCAATTTCACTGTATTTGAGATCAATAGCCAATTGGTTACCCTCACTTTCCACATCTTTAAAAACCTTTTTCATTTGAGTCACATCATTATTAATGGTATTTTTAAGGCCCTCAAAATGTTCTTCGAGAAGATCAAAAAATGGCATGACTTCAGTTAGGTAACATTGTTTTGTTTGCTCAAAACCCCTTTCCCCTTTTGTAATCCCCGTTGGTGTAATTCTTTTTTTACATGTTTTCTCAAAGTCATTAAACAATTGACCTAGAACATATAACCCAATTAGGGTATTACACTGTGTGGGAAGAGTAAATGGTACAAGGTGCCTGGGTGTGTTCAGAGGATAAATAGTTGGGTTAGCAATCCTAAAGATAGTACGTATGTTACCTACAATTCTTTCAGCTTTCATTTTCTCCATGTCAATATTCCAAAAAACTTTGTCAGGGAGGATTTTCTTTTGAGGAACAAAAATGGCTGAATGATTGTCATTAGTATAATCATAGTGAAACACAATATTTTTAGCTATGCACAGGGGATCCTTTAATCGCTCAACAAGTTTTTCCCTAGTTCTATCCTCCGCCTCATCAATCTCGTCATAGGATCTCACATCAGGAGGGGCATGGTTAGGTTCAAGCATAGTGTTTGCATCATATAACGCAGGTTGAGCACCTATACCATTTCTAAGGAATTTGGTTTTAGTCTTAGAGGTCTCCCGTTCACTAAATTCATCACTTAGTATCCTATGGTTTTGCATCATTTGAGCAGATTGAATGGTTTGGCCTTGCATGTACAACTTATCTTCCAATTTATTTTTCAACATTTTGAGTTTTGAGAAATCATTTAGAAGTTTAGTTTCTTTATCTTTGTATTCGAGTTTGATTGAAGTCAACCCTTTTTGAATTTCCTGTTTTTTTTAACAGTTTGATCCAATTGTTTTTTCAAAGACACTAACTCCCTTTTCAATGTCTCTTGTTTGGAATTATTTTCAGATATGTAAGTACTCATTTGCCATTCCATTTTCTGCTCACGTTCATTAAGCTCAAATTTAGCACGCTGCTCGTATATGGTCACCTGATCCTTAAGGATGTTAACTCTAGTGGTCAAGGAATCATCAGGGTTGTACATAGTGTGCTCATGCAGCTCATGTTCACTAGAATCAACCCACGGCGTGTCACTTGGTACAACTGGCAGTCTATTGTCATTCACATACCTTTCATATGGGTTATTATTGGTATTTCCCATATCAGTGGTGTCTGTGTTGTTAATATTCTTGAGTTGTACAGAGTTACATGCCCCCTGTGGATTGGTAGCATAATTCATATTAGAATTAAGTGACGTTGGTACCTCAGAAATAGCAGATGTGATGGAAGAGCTAGACTGCTGTGGAGAGGGTGCAGCTGCAGACAGATTAGCCATGAAGATGGTTTGAGCTATGGGTTCGCCATCAACATCTGAGTCAAATGCATCACAGTCTTCAACTTGAAAGATGTTCGGATCATTTAGTGCCATGTCCTGAACAGGTTGATCATCCACATCGGCATCAAACGTATTGCCGTCATCACCAGCCAGAAAGAGCAGAGCTTCTTCATCCAAAGCAGTCCCACTCTCTTGTGCCTGCATTAGCAACATCTTGTCTTTGAAGTACTCAGAGTTTTGAGGACGCTTTGGGTGAGTGCAATTCCTAGCTATGTGGCCCAACCCTCTACAGTTATAACACTTAGGCTGCCTAGCTTGTACTTGAAGCGCATTCCCGACTCCATACTGCCCATTTTCTCTACCAGCATTTCTTTGATTGAGGTTTTGTCTTCCTTGCACATTCTGCACCACCACCCTTCCATCTTCTATGACTGCCTGATTTCGTGGGTTAGATGAAGTCCTGAGTTGGTTATTAGTTGGTGGAAGTACAGCCCTGAACTGTTGGACTAATAAGGAGACTTGGTTGGAGAGATTATCAACCATCATGTCAGTGTGAGAGTACCCAGAGTCCAGATAGGTGTTTAAAGCAGATGGTGAGGGAGTTGGTGATTGACCATTTGTTGGAGTAGACATGGATGAAGGTTGTTGTGGTTGAGATTGATCATTTGAAGGTTGAGTGAGTTGTTGAACATTAGAGACAAAGGCAAGAGAGTCATTTGTTGTTGAAGGATTGAGCGTTTCTCGCATTAACCGATCATAAGCAGCATGTTTCTCATCATGTTGGAGATATGCACAGAGTTGTTCATGATCAGTATGCCTGAGACCTTTGTTTAGTTTAACAACTGTAACAAACCTATCCCATTCTAGTGCCATGTTATTCACGAATTTTGAGTTAAGCTAAATGTTGGGCATTGTCATCTTGATGGATCTCATATCATTGACCAGCTTGTGAAATCTGACGTAATAGTCAGTGATGCTTTCACCTGGGTTCATTTAGAAGTGCTCAAATTCATCATATAGCTGAGACTCCCGATCTTCTTTGGTTAACTCAGACCCTGTAAGAAGCATTTTCACATTATCCCAAACTACTTTGGCTTCTGTGTTGTAGTTGATAAGTTTGTAGACATCTTTAGGAATCCCTTGAATGACAATATTCGATGCTTTGATGTCGGCATCATAGCGTTTCTTTTCTTCATCTGACAGCTCATTGTAGGTGCGAGGTCTATCTGGACCGACTACAGCATGTTGGTCATCAGTAGTTGCGATCATGTCTCTATTGGTGCCCATTCGAAAAGGTCCTTCATCAATGGATTTCAAGATATTAACCCCGTTTTCCCTTCCCAAGCAATAGAGACGAATCCTTTGTGACCATGATTCATAGTCAGTTCTATCCAGCATTGGAGGATGAGTATCCGACCCTGCAGCCTGAATGTCATCAGAGGAAGTGCTTGCCATTCTTGTGAAAAGTGAGTAAGTATTAGTACCAAGTTTCAAACACAAGTGTATTTCGTGTAATGTTGCAACAAGTCAAATTACAACCGCTCAACAGATACCAAGTCAAGTCGTAAGTTAATCCTCACAACGTTAAGTTACTATTGAGTTAGTCGTAACAACTTAAGTCGCAACAAGGCACAAGTTTCGCTAACGTTCCTGAACCAAGTCACTAACACCACTCTACAACTTGTCACAAACAATGTCAGCTTGCTAAGAGCAAACCAATTAGCTCAAGTTTGAACAACTCGCTAAGTACACCAACTCACTACCAATATCAACTCGCTGGAACAGTGATATCAACTCGCTGGAACAGTAACCTCAACTCGCTAGACACACCAAATCGCTAGACGAGATCAACCCTCTAGATCTGGTTAACTCGCTACACACTGGAACAACTCGCTAGTATAATCAACTCGCTGCAAATAGCTCAACCCGCTGGATGGAATCAACACACTACTTACACTAACTCGCTAGCAACCTCAACACGCTAGAGCAGTGTATACTGAGTCAACTCGCTAAACAACACCAACTCGCTGGAATATAGTAACTCTGTCAACTCTCTGAAGTTGATCAACTCGCTGCAAGCACAGCCAACTTGCTAGTGATCTCAACTCGCTAGTATTACTCAACTCGCTAGAATAGTAGGACAAAAGTGTCACTGTCTAGCGATTTGGCTTTATGCCCCAAAATAGCAAAACGCCAAACCGCTGCACCAACTTGCTAGAAGGTCCTGCCAACCCTCTACCACGAAAAGGACCAACTTGCTAGTAAGAAAAACACAATGAATTCCACCTTACACCTAACCAATGGATGATACAACCACTCCAAGTGCAAACCTAAGAACTTATATCTCAACTAATCAAGAAAGTACAAGAAAAACACCAAGAAAAACCCTTAACGAAATTAACTAGTGAAGAAGAACACCAAATCCATTTCGAACCATACTAAAATACAAACCATTTAATGAATACGAGTTTACCACCAATCCTAGGATAGAACCATGGCTCTGATACCAATTGTAGTAAACTCTAATGTAAGAACATGGATGGTTTAGTGTTTAGGATGATTAATATGTGTAGTTTCTAGTGAGATGTTAGAGAGAGAAAGTGAAGGGAACCTTGAGAGAAAACTAGAGATATGTTAGATTGAAGTGAAAGGTCCAACCCCTTCCAAGCTAGGGAAGGGGTATTTATACTTACAAATAAACGCCCCCTGAAACGGGCTGTGGAGTGAGCTGACAGTGGGTAAAAACATGACCCGACTCCACAAATACTAACTAATACTAAACTACGTTCTAACTAATATGATAAATACTATGAGCTACAATATGCTAAACTACACTCGGGGTGACTGAGTCTTCATATGAATAAACGTATTCCTAACATTTCCAAAGATAACTAATTTCTACGATATTCTCTCTTGCGTATTTTCCTCAAACCCTAACAATATATTGCTTACATCTTATACGGCTTGTTGCACTCTCCTTGTTACAATCATATAATCATATTTTTCACTAAAATTCATGACTTCACTGGCTTTTGTCAATGAAAACAACCAGGTTGCTTACTTGGAGAAAACAGAAGTCAAAGATGGACCTATTTTTCATGAGATTGACGATTTTCACAATGCTACTCACATAAGGTATGCTTTAATTTTAAACCCCACAATCTATGTTTCTCAAATCAAAAACTTTTGGCAGACTGTCACTGTCACAACCATTGAAGATGGAAACATAAATTCCCCTGTTGATGCTTTAAGTGCAACAATGGATGGGGTAACTGTTAATGTTACTGAATCATCTTTGAGAAGGTTACTTCAATTAGATGATCAAAATGGTATCATTACATTACCTAATTATGAAATTCTACAAAATATCTTTGCTATGGGGTATTGATGAGGTGAAAAATGATCCGTTTTTAGGGGGTCATTTAAGCCCAAATTCGAATTTATTTGATCAAATATTACACTAAATCGTTCCTTTTGTGATTTTAGGTACTTTGGGAGAGAAATCTGGTAAAGGAAGCAATTCGGACGTTTTTGGAGCATAAAAGTGAAGAAAAAGCCAAAGTCTTAATTTTCCATGCTGGGAACAGTAGGTGACGGCGTCAAGAGTAACTCTCTGACGGTGTCAAGAGCAAAATTCCATGACGATCCAGCAAAGATTTGACGGCGTCACGAAGGTAGGGCATCAAGAGTAAAAGTCATGACGGCCTGGAAATGATTAAGTCTTGACGGCGTCAAATGTAGATCAAGGCAGTCCGAGAATAGTTTTGGCGGCGAGGTGACGGTGTCACAATGTTGGTCTTGACGCCGTCAGACCTCTTTTCCTATATATAGTTTTCTAATTTTCACATTAAAAAGAGAGAAGTTTTGGAGAAACCCTAAGTACGAACTTGGTGCGAATTTTACAGGTTTTTCAAGGGTTCCAAGCCCTTGATACCTTTCATGTGTAATTGAGATAAGTGTTCTTTTAATTCAATCAATATGTCTATGTGTTGGTTGTCTATATCTTGTTCTTGTCTTAATTCCATCATGCTAGGCTAGATCTATCTTGTGTTTGCTTGGATCTAATGAAACCTAGATGTTAATTATGTGTTGATTACTTGTTTATACTTGTCTTGGATGAATGATTTATATGTTAGGCTTAAGAAAACTGGCAGATCTCCAATTGGTAACATGCTTGAACATCTTAAGAAACATGAACCGACGCGCACTAGGTCTTTATTGGTTGTATTTAATGCATGAGCCACTGTTTACAATCCCTATAGTTGTGCTGGGCATGGTGTAGGAGGAGATAAGAGCTCATAGAATTGGGGAGTTAAGTGTGCCACCCCATGAATGGTATTAAGGAATACGATCCGTCATCCATGTAATTATAACAAGTAATTAACGTGTAAAAGATGTCTAGGGAGTAGTGAAATCAAAGTAAACACATTTTCTCCACTTATTGCTCACAACCTTAGTATAATTTAGTTTATTTTCATTTTTAGTATTTTATTTTGATTGCATCTTAGTATTGGGTTAGTTGATTAGCAACTAATTCCGCCCAAATCCTTCAAACCCGAGATCTTTAATTGCTTTCTATAAAATATAAAAACACAAAAATAATCATCCCTCACCTTTAGAACTAGTATTTAGGTTTTCTAATCCTAGCGACACTATTCCTAAGCTGAACGATCAATCCCCCGGTACTTGTCACTATACTATACTACAACGATCAGGTACACTGCCTGGTGGGGGTTGTAAGCTTCTCGAGATCCCTCGAGAGGTAAAGCCTGTTGCGATTCCCACGCATCAGGTATGATATAACCAATGGAAAATTAACTTTTAAAAAGGGTTGTTTCTCCCCACAATGGAGATTTTTCATTCATACTTTGTTACATTGCTTAAGTACAAAGAAAACAACTTATGAACAGTTCAGGACAACCATAGCTTATCCTTTGGTGTGTTTAGCTACAAACAGGACTTTTAATTTTTCAAAGTTTTTATTCAATAATATGTTAGCAATGTAACAAGTAATTACAAATTTTTGATGTATCCAAGATTCATTCAATTTGTTTTAAATGAATATGAGTTGCTACCCCACAACAGGATTTACAAAACTCCTTGCCTTAAACCAAAAGTTTTTCAAAACATGAATAAGGCAAGTGAAGGCTATAATGGGGTAGTTCGTGCTCTTTTTCCTCAAATGCTTGATGTCATTGCACAAGCAAGGGGTAAAGGTGTAGCAATCCCAGTTGCACCCCAACACACACCCACTATCATTGTGTAGGACCCTAGAATACTATATCTAACACAAGTTTATATAAAGATAATAGAAGAGATAAGTAGAGAGAGAAAGAGATGGTAACTTCTAGAGAGAGAAAGGAAGATGTATTAGATTAAGAGAGAGAAAAACATAGTAGTACCCTAGAAGCAACACCTCCAAATAGGAGCATTTGGGGGTATTTATAGGTAAGATAAGAAGATGGGCCGGGCTTGGGCTTATGTAATGGACAATACCTAAACTGATACAATATTAGATTAAACCAAGCCTGTTTACCCTTAACTAAACTACAAGACTATTACAAGACAAAATGACTTAATAAATGATCGTCACTTCTATTTCTAACAATCTCCCCCTAAGGGGCGATCATTGAGATCTCTCTTTGATTCCATTGATGATCAACACTTCTATTGCTAACAATCTCCCCCTAAGGGGTGATCATTGAGATCTCTCTTTGTGGTCTTGATCTTTGAACTTTGAAGCTTGTTGTCTTAAACTTTGAGTCTTTGTAGAATAGTCTTAAGTCTTTGTTCCTTCATGCTTTGTGATCTTTGATGAGTGACTATTCATCGTTCTTTGTTCTTTTGTGATGTGGATTATGATGTAGTGTCATCAGCCTTTCGTCACTTCTTTGTCTTTGATGGTTAAACGCCTTTCCAACATGCTCATACGTCTCTAGTCTTTGTGATACATGCATTTGTTGTTCCCGTTCTTACACTCTGATCTTTGTCACTTTACTTCTGTAGATTCTTTCACATTGCGTAGAATCTTTCTTTGAACTTTTCTTTGCTTTGATCTTCGTGAGAACTTTCTTTTGACTTCGTGATGTATGTATGAGCATGTGGAATCTATTGCCATGGAGATGATGTATAGCTGCAGGTAAACAGTTAGCAATAAACAACCGGTACTTACATATAAGGAATTAGAGATCGTCAACAGCATAGTGTGAAGACTCCTTCTAACCTATACCATGGCCGTTCCCATTTCGGATACTCCCGAGGGAGCTTACGAGACCTACTAAGTAGCTCAACGAATGGGTGAGTCGCTGGGGATCACTCTACGACTGTAGACTGTTTGAAACCACCGCGAACACTAAGCGTAACCTATAAAGAATTAACGAAGTGACCTGCTGTCAGGGTTGTTTGATGTTGACCCTGGCAGGAGTTTCCATTCAATCATTGAGAATCACAAATGTGAATCCTCTCATGAATGTTCTGGCAGATTGCAAAGATCTGCGCAGGACTCTAAAGTTTACATCTGGCATCCTTAATGATGAACAACCAGTGTAGAAAAATCATGTGTTCCTATGAGATCTTTTGATGAATATCGGGGCTCTAGACTCGATAAGTGCACATTTGGTTTCCTATGCGGAGATTAGGGAGAGGTCTCCTGCTTCAATATCAACCATCTCTAAGAGACATGTCGATAGATTACACCGGTTCCCCGTGAGAATGAAACAAGCTCTTTTAAGAGAACTTGAGTGGTTAAGAAGGTTTAGTGCAATGCGTCACTGGGTCCATGACGTCTTTAATCTTCAATACTGGTGTCACCTTAGCAACAACCAGTAGCAGATGAGTTGAACCCGGTCTCTGCCCTAAGGTTGAACATATGGAGGGCTATTTCTTTTCACCCTTTTCTTTACTTTTCTTTTTAATTCTTCAACTCCTTCTTTCCTCTTTCATTCTTTTCTCCTTTTTTCGTATCATACCTAAGGACTTCTAATTCTAACTATTGGAGATGTCCTTGGGTAGATCCCTCCGGCTTTGGCGGATCACAGGACGGTTTCCCTAACCTTAGTCACCTTATAACTCCATGACTATCCTATAATTGCCATGAAACCTTTGATAGAAAATCTCTCAAAGTGTTTGTGATTATCAAACATTTGTTTAACACTTTGAGAGTTTTGTATTTTTGAAGGACTCCCCCTGCACATGTGCTCATGTGTTTTTTTTAAGAAATTTGCACATGCGGGAGGAGTTTGCACTTTTCAATTGATCCACCTTCAACGAACATGACCGATTCGAGACACGCTTACATCACTAGTTAGACTAGCTTGAAATTATTACCCGTCCTGGTCAATTCCAAAGAAAGTCTCTTGATTCGGTACATTCTACTCAGACAAGTCCTATTCGAGACACGCTTACATCACTAGTTAGACTAGCTTGAAATTATTACCCGTACAGGACAAGTCTTTTTGATTACTGACATTTTAATTTTCGTCAATTCATTGGTACGTTCTGAGTCGAGCTCTTTTGAGATTCAACACCGATCATTAAACATTTTGATCACATTTTAATCATGTCTTCTCCCCCTCAAAAATAGCATATCGTGATATTTTTGATATCAACTGATTGAGAAAAAGCTTTTAGAGAGATAGACAGATTTGATTTTGCATGAAATCGGAACATTTTTGTTTTTGTGAAATACTCCCCCTCAAAACTCGAATATTTTTTTGAGAATGTTAAACTTTTTAGGGTTTAGAGGGAAGGAGTCTTCTCGAAGCAAAATTCTGAAAGAGAAAGAAATTTCAGATTTGTTGTAAGGTTTTTTTAAAAAACAAAGACTTCTCTTTGTTTGAATAGGAATGTCGCACTGAGGCGTACAACAGTGTCCATTTTTAGGATAAGTGCACTTTTTTGATGAAAATAATTTTTGCGTAGCACTTTCCTTTCTTTGAAAACTTGAGTTGTGCACTATAAGGTGTACACATGTCATTTTGATGATGAGAACCGATTTTGATAGATTTTGAAAATCCTTTTGAAAAATCTTGAAAAGGTGGTGCTCAGAATGTAAGAGATTTTGAAAATCTAATTTAACATGAGATCAACAATCATGGTCTTGAGCTTAACAATTTTGAACGTTTTTCTAAAGAAAACTCAAGCCAAAGAAATGGTTGTTTCTCGTTTTAGGATAAGTGCTCGAAAAATATTTGAAATCTTTGTTTTGATTAAGCAGTTTCATTTCTTTGAAGCGCGGGTACTGAACTGATGTGTCCAGAGGCCATCTGATTAAGTCCTTATTTGAAATTTTTTCTAGTTGTTATACTCAGACTTAAGTTTTGAAAAGATTTCACTTTGAAGCACGGGGTTGTAAGCTGAAGTACTTACAAGCCATTGAGAAGAAACTTTTGAGAAACGACATGTTTTAGAAAACATTTTCAAAAACTCTCACTCATGCATCTGTACATGTTCGTATCATTGTTGAATGACATTTCTAGATACGTACAGAATATCGATTATACAAGAGACATGTCGTGAGAAGAATATTTTTGGATTTTTTGATTTTATAATGTTTTTGGATTTTTGAAAATTTTATATTTTTGTATTTTGTTTTTCAAAAAAATTTACAAAGAAGATTTAAAAAAGGAAAAATTAAGCTTGGACAAGTAAGAGTGGAGTTAAAAGTGGAATAAGAAAATGATTTCCACATGCGATGTTGGCGTAAAGTTCATCTTTACCACATTGGGTGTATGAACTCTCGACACTTTCACAAGTACCTGCATCCACAGAAGAAGAATTTGCACAAATAACAGTGTCAGAAGTACATGTTTCCTCACATTGAGGGTGTTCACTTTCAATGGTTGTAGTGGTTGCTACTTCCTTATCCTGATGATCTTCACTATTATTTGTCTTGGTGCAACAATCAAGAATCTTCCCTGTGGGAATCCATCTAAGACCAACTGTTTTAAAAACTTTTTTCGTGGGAATCCACCTAAGGTAAGATCTAGACGTAGTTTTCTTATCAGATGCAGCGGAAGTCTCAGTCTTGGAAAAACTACATCCTTTCTGTATACACCTATTAGGTTTCTTAACCTCTTGCTTCTTATCAACGGGTTTGTTTCGATTTGGTGTCTTAGTGGATTGTGTCTTGACACTTGATTTTCCTTTCTTGAGAACTTGTGCAATACATGAGTCATGGTTAGCTGAAAAAACACATTTTTGACATGTAGGACAGACAAATTCAACATCCTTGTTAAACACAACAACTTTAACTTTGTCACTACAGTCATTTGGAAATTGTTTGTTGTGCGATGAGACCTTGGAATTCTTTGTGTTGCATTCTATGTTCCTAGGATTCTCTTTTGTGCCACTACTCTTAGATGCAAGCCAATCCCTAGTATTTTGTTGATTGTTCCTAGGTAATGGTTTTGTAGGACCTCAGATATATCAACTTTAACACCAATATAAGAACTAGAAGAAGGAAAGATGAAGTAAAGATGGTGACTTGATGAGATATGTGTGGCGTAAGATTATATGAAAAAGAGTATAAAGATGAAGAGAACTTTTATTAAAAAAAACACACACAATACACACACAAGCACACCTTACAAATGAGGGGTAAGGTGCCTTATATAGTTCCATACATGATGCCTTAAGAGGCTTTCCATGGGCTTGGTCTTGGGCTTGGATTACATGTTTAATAAAAAGGCTTAGATTAACTAACACATAACATATTAGCTTACCAAGACAAAGGCCCATTGGCTATTCAAATAACATAAACTACGACACATTACATCGTTACAATAAATGAGAATGACCATCACTTTTTAATATAATTTTTAATGCTAACAATCTCCCCCTAAGGGGTGGTCATTCGAATGATGCTCCACGTGAGTGGGTCTTCCGTGTTCTTTGTTGTTGACCATTGTGTGTCATAGTAGAATAGTCTTTAGTCTTTGTTCCTTCATGCTTTGTGATCTTTGATGACTGACTTTTCATTGTTCTTAGTTCCTTTGCGATGTGGAGCGATCTGCCTTTCGTCACTTCTGTGTCTGTGGTGGTTGTTCGCCATTCCAACATGCTCATACATCTTTGGACTTTGATATTCATATGCACGTAGTTCCCTTTCTTTCACTTTGATCTTTAGTCTTTATACTTTGTAGATTCTTCTTTTTGGCGTAGAATCTTTCTTTGAACTTTGTGTTGTATAGATCTTTGAGGGAGCTTTCTTTAACTTCCAGATGTATGTATGAGCATGTGGAATCTGTCGCCATAGAGATGAAGTGTCCCTGCATATAAACAGATAGCAATAAAACATCCGGTACTTACAGATAAGAATTAGAGATCATCAACAGCATAGTTTGAAGACTCCTTCTAATCCTTACCAAGGCCGTTCCCATGTCAGATACTCTCGAGAGAGCTTACAAGACCTACTAAGTAGCTCAATGACTGGGTGAGTCGCTGGGGATCACTCCACGACTATAGACCGTGTGAAACCACTGCGAACACTAAGCGTAACCCATAAAGAATTACCGAAGTGACCTGCTGTCAGGGCTGCTTGATGTTGACCCTGGCAGGGGTTTCCATTCAATCACTGAGAATCACAAAAGTGAATCCTCTCATAAATGTTCTGGCAGATTGCTAAGATCTGCGTAGGACTCTAAAGTTTACATCTGGCGTCCTTAATGATGAACAACCAGTGTAGAAATATCATGTGTTCCTATGAGATCTTTTGATGAATCTCGGGGCTCTAGACTCGATAAGTGCACATTTGATTTCCTATGCGGAGATTAGGGAGAGGTCTCCTGCTTCAATATCAACCATCTCTAAGAGACAGATCGATAGATTACACCAGTTCCCCGTGAGAATGAAACAAGCTCTTTTAAGAGAACTTGAGTGGTTAAGAAGGTTTAGTGCAGTGCGTCACTGGGTCCATGACGTCTTGTCTTCAATACCGGAGTCACCTTAGTAACAACCAGTAGCATATGAGTTGAACCCGGTGTCTGCCCTAAGGTTGAACATTTGGAGGGCTATTTCTTTTCACCCTTTTTCATATCTTTTCTTTTTAATTCTTCAACCCCTTCTTTCTCCTTTCTCATTTTCTCCTTTTTTCAATCATACCTAAGGACTTCTAATTCTAATCTATTGGAATTGTCCTTGGGTAGATCCCTCCGGCTCTGGCGGATCATAGGACGGTTTTTCCTAACCTTAGTCACCTTATAACTCCATGACTATCCCATTGTTGATCACATGCCATAAAACCTTTTTGTGAAAAATCTCTCAAAGTGTTTATGATAATAAAACACATTGTTGTTACCACTTTGAGAGTTTTGCAATTTTGTTTTGAAGGACTCCCCCTTCACATGTGCTCATGTAATTTTTAAGAAATTTGCACATGCGGGAGGAGTTTGCACTTTTTGAATTGATCCACTTTCGGTGAATATGACCGATTCGAGACACGCTTACATCACTAGTTAGACTAGCTTGAAATTATTACCCGTCCTGGTAAAGTCCAAAGAAAGTCTCTCGATATGGTACATTCTACTCAGACAAGTCCTATTCGAGACACGCTTACATCACTAGTTAGACTAGCTTGAAATTATTACCCGTCCAGGACAAGTCTTTTCGATTACTGACATTTTAAGCTTCGTCAATTCATTGGTTATATCTGAGTCGAGCTCTTCTGAGATTCAGTCACATTCTTTAAACATCTTTGATCACATTTTAATCATGTCTTCTCCCCCTCAAAAATAGCATATCGTGATATTTTTGATATCAACTGATTAATAAAAGGCTTTTTGGAGAGAAAGACAGATTTGCATGAATTTGGAACATTTTTGTTTTTGAACTCCCCCTTAATGATAGCATATTTAAAATTACTTAAGGGTTTTGAGGGAGTTATCTTGAGCACTAATTTTGAGAGATTTTGAGAAATCTTTTGAACAATCTTGAAAAAGTACTCAAGAATTTTGTTTGAAAACGAGTTTATGCTTGAAATCTTTTTCGTTTGTTTAGACTCGAACTTTTTGAAAAAGAGTTCATCATTGAACGTACGAGTCCTTGATTTGAAAATAATCAGAAGTCATCATTTACGCCCGGGTTTCGTACTGAAGTATACGAAAGCCATAGTGAAGAAAATTTTGAGAAACGACATGTTTTTAGAAAAACATTAAAAAGAACTCCCGTTCAAGCATCTGTACATGTCCGTATCATTGTTGAATGACATTTCTAGAAACGTACAAAATATTGATTTATACGAGAGACATGTCGTGAGAAGAATATTTTTGGATTTTTTTATTTTATATTGTTTTTGTGTTTTTTGAAAATTTTATATTTTTGTATTTTGTTTTTGTTGGTTTTTCAAATTTTGTATTTTGTTTTTTCAAAAATATTTACAGCGAAGCGATTTTGAAAACATTTTTCAAGAAGATTCGAGAAGACGTTCTAGCTCCCCAGGAGTTAGGCTTCGCATGCCAATTCGTCGAACTAAATAGTCAAACCTTTCTTTTGGAAGGGCTTTAGTAAATAGATCGGCGAGTTAATAATCAGTCTTAACGAAAAATAATTCAACAGTACCCTCTTCCATGTGTTCGATGAAATGGTTGCGGACTTTGATATGCTTCGTCTTAGAGTGATGTACGGGATTGCACGAGATGGCTATGGCACTTTTTGAGTCACAATACATAGGTATTCTGTCAAAAGTAAAGCCATAATCTGTGAGCTGTGTCCGCATCCATAGAACTTGGGCACAACACGCAGATAGAGACACATACTCGGCTTCGGCGGTTGATAGTGCAGTACTAGCTTTTCACCCAAAAATTGTGCTCCTCCTGATGTACTCTTTGCTGTAACTTGATCACCAGCATGGTCTGCATCTGAAAATGCTGTTAGATTAAACCCCGAATCCTTCGGATACCAAAGTCCCATGTTACTGGTGCTTCGTAGGTACTGAAAGATCCGTTTAACCTCTTTGAGGTGAAGTTCGGTAGGCTTTGCCTGAAACCGTGCTAACAAACAAACAGCAAGTTGAATATCGGGTTGGCTAGCAGTTAGGTACATGAGAGAACCAATCATGCTCCGATATTTTTTCGGATCGATGGGCTTCCCAAACAAATCAGCACCTATTTTTGGTGAAGTGACCATTGGTGTACCAACAGAATCACAATTTTCCATTCCATGTTTTTTCAAAATCTCTATTGTATATTTAGCTTGATTGATAAAAATACCACGAGGGGATTGATGGATTTGTAAACCAAGAAAGAATTTTAGTTCCCCCATCATGGACATTTCAAATTTGCTTTTCATGAGATTTTCAAAATGTTTTGAATGGTTAGGATTGGTTGATCCAAAAATAATGTCGTCCACGTAAATTTGAACGATCAAAATATCATCTTTGAATTTTTTGATAAACAAGGTGTCATCAACCGTTCCTTTTATGAAATTGTTTTTAAGCAAGAAAGATGATAGTTCGTCATACCACGCTCTTGGAGCTTGTTTTAAACCATAAATTGCTTTCTGAAGCTTGTAGACGTAGTCTGGATGATCTCTGTCGATGAATCCCTCTGGCTGACTCACATACACTTCTTCTTTCAGAGTTCCATTCAAGAATGCAGTCTTAATGTCCATCTGATAGACTGTGATGTTTTTGTGAGCGGCATAGGCTAAGAAAATCCGGACTGCTTCAAGTCTAGCTACAGGCGCGAATGATTCCTCGAAATCTATCCCTTCTTCTTGTGGATAACCTTTAGCCACGAGACGAGCTTTGTTGCGAATAACAGTCATTTCCTCATCCAGTTTGTTCTTCCACAACCACTTGAGATCAAGAACTCGTTTATCAAGTGGTCGTTCAACAAGTTCCCAACTGTCATGTAACAGGTATTGAAGAAATTCCTCCTGCATCGCTTCAATCCAAGGGTTTTCTGCCATTGCTTCCCGAATGTTCTTTGGTTCTTTGAGGCTGATTGAACACACGTAGATGCACAATTCGAGATCGGTGGCAAGTTGTCTCCTTGTCTGAACTGGCTTTGAAGGTTCACCAATAACATGTTCTATTGGATGGTCTTTTGTCCATTGAAACGTAGAAGGGTACCTTGGGTGTAACGAATGTGTGTTAGATGGTTCTTGTAACCTTGAAGAAGATTCAGCAGAGTCTGTTGCAAACGGTTTTTCAAATACTTCTTCTTCTTCTTCTTCTAACGTAACATCGTTTGAATTATTTGTTGGTTCTTCTTGAAAATTTGCGTTTTGGTTTTGCTCATCAACTCTTGGTAGTTCAGTTTCAAGTACTGGAGTTGCTTGAGTAGATGTAGATGATGTTGATATAGTTGGTGCTTCAGCTTCTATTGTTGTAGATGCATCTTGCAATGGTGGTGGTGGTGGTTGATGGTTTTGAGCGGGTGCAGCGGAATGTTGTTGAGATGCGTTTGTCGAAGTTCCACCATAGTATTCATCAAACATTAACTCGAAGAAATTTTCCAGTTCTTGTTCGGAAGGTTTATCCATGTTTGTTGACTGAGCTCCTTGAGTTACGAGTCCTGAACTGATGTGTCCAGAAGTCTGCTGGTTTGGTGCGGGTCCTAATCCATTTTGATTAGAAGCCATCGGATTAAGCGCGGGTTCTAGAGCGTATCTCTCAGAAGCCATTTGTGAAATCTCGTCAAACTTCACATTCATCGTCTCCATTATCTTTTTCGTTCTTCTATTATAGACCCTGAATGCCCTCGAGTTTTCTGAATATCCAATGAAGATTCCAATATCACCCTTAGCTTTTAACTTCCCTAGATCTTCTCTGTCATTTGTCGGATAGCACAAAGCGCCAAACACGTGAAGGTAAGAGATGTCAGGTTTACGGTTGTTCACTAGCTCATATGGGGTTTTATTGAATCTCGGATGTACTAGGGATCGGTTTTGAGTAAAACAAGCAGTGGCTACAGCATCAGCACATAAGAATAGAGGTGCACTAGAGAAAATCAGCATTGTGCGAGCAGCTTCCACAAGAGTTCGGTTTCTTCTTTCAACTACCCCATTCTGCTGTGGAGTTCTAACAACTGATGTTTGATGTGTAATTCCAACATCTTCGAGGTAAGTTCTTAACTCCTGGTTTGTAAATTCTGTGCCATTGTCTGTTCTTATAATCCTTACTGGAGCTTGAAGTAGAACTTGAATACGCTTCAGAAAGGTGATGATTATGCTTGGCGCTTCGTCTTTTGATCTCAAACACTTTACCCAAGTATATCTTGAATAATCATCAACAATAACAAGAATATACTTCTTCCCATTAATGCTTTCAACTCTCATTGGGCCACATAAGTCCATGTGCAACATATGTAACCTTGCTTCCGAACTAGGTACGGTTTTAGGTTTATATGATGCTCTTTTGCTTTTTCCTTGTTCGCATGATGGACATAAGTGTTCCTTTGTGTATTTGAACTTAGGAAGTCCAGTGACGATGTTGTCTTTGGCTAACTTGTTGATCATGTCGAAATTAAGATGGGATAATCTTCTATGCCACAGCCAGGACTTAGTTTTGGTTGCCCTTGTCATAAGACAAATTGGTGATGTAGAAGCCATTTGGTTGATGTCGATAGCATACAAGTTTGTACCACGATTACCAGTTAAGAGATCATCACCAACCAAATTTCTTATAAAAACCGTGTTTCTCCTGAATGCAACTTCTAAATCTGCATCACAAAACTGCCCAACTGAAAACAAATTGTGTCCCAACCCTTCGACATAGTAAACTCGAGTGATCAAAAAATTCCCAAACTGAAGATCTCCAAAACCCAGGATAGCTGCTACATGATCATTTCCAAAGCGTACAGTTCCCATGAATTTCCATATGAAATTGATCAGCAGCTTTAAGTTCCCGGTCATGTGCTTGGAGCAACCCGAGTCGACGATCCAAAGACATATTTCGATAACCTGCCAAGAACAAAAGAGTTTGTATTTGGAAACCGTGTTGAATTGGGTTCCATGGGGTTAGGAGTAAAAGCAGAATCACACTCATGGACAGTTGCTACTTGTTTAGCTTGAGTTATTTCTAATTTGCCATCCTTAAGAGTGAACTCTCTACCCGTTGGTATCCACATACAAAGCTTAAGGTAGTTCCTAGGCATTCGACTACTAGTGGTAGACCTAAAGCGTGCAACTAATCTTTCTATAGATCTAGATCTGGCACTAGTTCCCTTTGGAACATACTTCTGTTTAGGCGTAACATTCACATTCTTAGAAATACATTCATCATGAGCATCATTAATTAAACATTTCTTGCATATTAAACAAACAGAGTCATTACATGCATTAGAACCAGTACTTTCGACATTACATTCAGATGAATCATGTTTCTTATTACAAAGCGATAAATTCCTAGGGTGTTCTTCTACTTCTTCAACTTTATTCTTGCTACTACTCGTAGAAACAGGCGAGACTCTATTGTTCCTTGTATTGCTCCTAGGCTTTAGTCTGCTGCTCCTAGAGGTGCTTTCTAATCCTATAGAAGGTAAGGCACACACATTAGGATTTATATTGTTGTCCTTTTTAGCATCACTAGATTCTGTAGAATTAGCCTTTTTGCACGCATTTGTCTTAGAAGTGGAGGCAGACGCATTAGTGGAACTAATCCTAAAAAGGCTAGGTGCTATCACTTTAGGTGTTTCGACAACGCTTTTCCTTTATCAACAATCTTTTCATTTTCACTTTTCTTGGGTAAGGATGTTGGAGTGACTGGTTTTGTCAAATCCTTTTTCTCATCGACTTTTGGAGCAAACCGTGAAATTGACATTTTTGGTTTTTGAACCGTGTTTGAAACATTTGGTTTCTCCGAAGTCAATGGTTTTGCAAACTTAGTTTCCTCACCCTTTCCTTTTTGACTTTCAAGCTGAGTCCTCAAAAGATCATTTTACTCTTTCATGTTCTTTAAGGCACGCTCATACGACAGTTTGTCATACTTGCATTCTTCCTTTTTTCGATCAAGTTGTTTAAAATATGACACATTTTCTTTTTCAAGCTTTATAAGAGCATTTTCATATTTTGAAACAATTTCGGAGGTCTCAGCTCTCAGTCTTTCATCATCTTGAACAGAATATGTTTGTAAAATGATGGACATAATATCAGTGGTCATAACAGCTTCGAAGAGAGAATCATTTAGGTTTTCCAAAATATTCATGTTTTCACGAGTTTCATTAGCTTCGTTTATCAGGGATTTGTGGTCCTTGACAAAGTCGGCCGTTTCTTTTAAGAAAGCACGTTCAAAATGGATTACCCTCACACTGATGTTATTCAGTTGGATAGTAATTTCGTTTTCAAAAACTTTTTTCTGCTCAATATGAAAACTGGAATGCCAGTTGTTAATATCGATTGTAGTTTTAGAAGCAACAATATTTTGAAGTTCTTGAATTCTCTTTTTAACGTCATCCAAAATTTCTCTAGCCTCACTTGTATTAAAAGTGTTGTTAGAAGAAATTTGTTCCATTTTTGAAAGAGATTTGGAAACAATTACTTTCTTAGAAAACATTTTTGAGAATGGTCGTTTTATGGAAAACACAGATGGTTCTTTTTGTGGAACAAAAGTAATTCCCGAAAGTTTGTTTAATTTGTTGTAATCAATGGGTTTCAAATCAGGATTCTTTTGTTTCATTTTATTAATGCTCTCTTCGGCCAATTCAATCGTTTCCACAGAATCACGAACAATGGGAGGATCATGCTTAACCAACAAAACATTTCCATTAAACAAACAATTCTGAGCTTGCTGAGCTTTCTTGAGATTACAGGGGGTGTTGTTACCAAGACCCACTTTATGTTTCGTATGGTAAACCGGATTAGTTTGATTTGAAATCATTTTCATTGTTTGACTTGACTGACCCGACTTAACCACCAATGCTTCTAAATGAGCAATCATGTGTTCTGACTCTACGATTTCGGCCAAAAGTTTGTCTTCTTTCTTTGCAAAGTCCTTTTTCAACTCATCCCTTTCTTTTTCAAGTTTGGTATAAGCTGTTTTTTGTTTAGAAAGTTGGTTTTGTAAATCAGAAATTTCCGCGTTTAAAGCTTTTATCTTCTTGAAAGAATTAACATCAAGTGTATCAAACTTGAGTTGCAATTGTTTTTCCCTTGAAACGGAATTTTGATAACCAGTTTCTAATTCAGACAATCTTTTGTTATGAAACTCAAAAGCTTTAGCGTTTTCCTTGTAACTCTCAAGCTCAGTGGTCAATTTAACATTCGCGGCCTTAACATCGCGATTGACCTTTTTCACTTTTTCAATTTCAATACCACAGTTATTTAATAATGATTCAAATAAAGCACGTGTTTCCTCATCATTCTCAGCATGCTGTGAAACGAAGCCTCCATTATGATTCACATCTGGAGTTGCTGAAGGAGTAGCATTGCTACTACTTGGCGTGTCCAGGTATGTATCATAAGTGGGTGCTAGCTTCTCAGAATGCTGTTCCTCATGAGGAGACATATCAAATATATCATTATTGTGACATGTGTTGAAGTTGGATACCTCAGATGGTGCATTGGTGTCATAAACAGGAAGTATATCAGAATTCGTGTCATACTTAGCTTCCTGAAGATTCGCCATGAATATGCAGTTCGCATCGATATCCTCTCTATCTTCCATGTCATCCATAAGAGCCATAAAATCATTCTCCTCGGCATTCAATTGAAATCCTGCCTCTGCCTTTTGTGCCAACATCACTGCTTTCTGCAAGTACGCTAGATCTTTCTTGTTCGGCTTAGTAGGACAGTTCCTTGCCATATGACCTACACCCTGACAGTTGAAACACTTTACAGGATTACCCTGATTCACATTTCCCAAATTCCCAACTACTGGAGCTGCAACATTTCTATTCTGATTACCCATTGCCTGATTACCAACATTCTGACCCCTCTGATTTCCAACAAGCTGACCCAACTGATTCCCTGCATACTGACCATATTGATTTCCTGCATTCTGATTCCCTGCATTTAGCATATTATGATTCCCCATGTTAATTCCAGTAGCATATCCTTGCTGATTCCCATAAACTCCAACCATTTGGCCTCCGTTGCCCATATTGAAACTAGGCTGAGCAATCTGCTTGTTGCGAGTGTTCGATGAAATCCTTTGGTTGTTGTTAGTTAGTGTAGAATAACGTCCTTGGAATGCCTTTGTCAGAAAAGCAAACGCTTGGGTCAATGCTGCAGTAGCTTCATCATTTTCAGTGAATTCTGGTTCTTGGAATTGTTGGTATTGCTGTTGTGGAATAACATGTTGTGGTTGTTGTGGGTAGAATTGTTGTTGGTAGACCGGTGTTGGTTGTTGAATGTATGATGGTTGCATGTAGTTGTGAGTGGAAGATGATGATGGTTGTTGTGTGTTCACTGGTAGCGGTGTTGGTGTAGTAGCAATTAATGCGAGAGGATCATGATTCTTTGCCAATCTTTCTTTCCTTACTTCATTAGCCTCAGCTTGGTTTTGCTTCAAAAAGTCATAGAGTTGATCATAATTCACCTTATGTAAATCCTTTGTTTGATTGACAATTGTAACATAACGACCCCATTCTTCTGGAAGGTTATTGATGAATTTGATGTTTGTTGCAATTGTTCGAGGTGTCAACTTGTTTCTGATTAACTCATTCATCAAAGTGCAAAACCTTGTGTAGTAAGATTCAATCTGTTCACCTTTAGTGGATGTAAAGTTCTCCCATTCAGTAAGAAATTTGTTCTCAACATCCTGTTGTCCAATCTCTGTTCCATGACATATCCTTCTAACACGTTCCCACATAGCATAAGCAGTTTCACAGCTGTCGACCGCAGCAAAGATCTCCCGTGGTAATCCAAGTTGGATTAAATGCATTGCCATATCATCAGCGGCGATCTGCTTCTTGTCTTCCTCTGTGTGATCTGCTTCTGTTTGTTCACGCACAAATGGTTGAGTAGGAGGTGTTGCATTTGGATTACCTTCAATTTGAACTTGTCGTGGCTTGAATGGACCATTTGTAATGGAGTTGATCATTAGTTTACCATCAGGCTTTGTTTTGATGTAACGAAGCATGCGGCTTGTCCATGGGAGATATCCACCTTTTTCAAGCATTGGAGGTCGGTTTTCCGCACCGGCTACATGAATATCTTGCTGAGTAGCCATTGATGAAGTGTAGATTGATAAAGTTGATTCTTGGATCGTTCCAACGAAGTAGGAGTTGTGTTTAGTGTAAGTTGATGCAAGTTTTTATGGTGAAAAATTTGATCTGGAACCTTAAAACCTCAATAACTTCCGTTCGGAGTGGATACGGTTCAAAAGTTATGGCCGTTTGAAGTTTGGTTGTCAAAAGTCAAAAACTTACGCGTAAAGCTTGATTTTACGCGTAAACCTTGAATAATCTTACGCGTAAGATGTTATGTGTAACCTGTAAGTTATGCGTAAGATCTAAGTTATGCGTAAACAATAATGTTTATGCGTAGACTTTGATTTTACGCGTAAACTTAGAGTTTATGCGTAAGAATTGTTACGCGTAAGGTTTTTTCAACCAAATTGATCTCTCAAACTTATCCAAGCTTGAAAGATATCCCGTATCGAAGTATTCCACAAACTTATCCAAGTCAGGGAAGTACTGAGTCACCGTAGCACGAAGAGAAGACATGTGATAAAGCTTATGCGTAGAACTCTGAAACTTACGCGTAAGATATGATCTTATGCGTAAGAGCTGATCTTCTGCGTAGAAACTGATCTTAAGCGTAGGATCTTGTGCGTAGACTTCAACTTACGCGTAGAAAGTGACTTTACTCGTAGGTTTTAAGGCGTAGACTTCCAAGTAACGCGTAAAAACAGGGTTTTGACCGGAGTTACGTGTAAGAAAAGGGTTTTGACCTTAGTTACGCGTAGGAAAAGGGTTTTAGGCCAAAATTTATGCGTAAAAAGGACAGAAAGTACTGTTCACAGCTGTAGATTCGTACTATTCACCCAAGTTACGCGTAAAGTGACCAGAAAGCTTGAAAAATCCGATTTTTTCAACCAAAAACACTTTTTCCACTTGTTTCTTTTGATCAAATCTTTCCCAAAACACTTAGAAACACTAAAACTTCAATAAAGACAACAACTTTAACACCAAAACTTGTAAAAATCAAACCTTTTTAGAAGAAAAAGTACACAAATGAATGAAAAGTGTAACTTTTTAACAAAAAACTTGATAAAAACACTCCTAAATCATTGTTAGGCGATTGATACCACTTGTAGGACCACAGATATATCAACTTTAACACCAATATAAGAACTAGAAGAAGGAAAGATGAAGTAAAGATGGTGACTTGATGAGATATGTGTGGCGTAAGATTATATGAAAAAGAGTATAAAGATGAAGAGAACTTTTATTAAAAAAAACACACACAATACACACACAAGCACACCTTACAAATGAGGGGTAAGGTGCCTTATATAGTTCCATACATGATGCCTTAAGAGGCTTTCCATGGGCTTGGTCTTGGGCTTGGATTACATGTTTAATAAAAAGGCTTAGATTAACTAACACATAACATATTAGCTTACCAAGACCAAGGCCCATTGACTATTCAAATAACATAAACTACGACACATTACATCGTTACAATAAATGAGAATGACCATCACTTTTTAATATAATTTTTAATGCTAACAGGTTTACTACTACTAGCAGTGGTTTGGAATCTTGTAGAATTCATCGCACTAGGTTTTGCACCTAAAATTCCATTTTTTTTAAGTTGAGCCTTTTTCCTAGCTTCTTCTAGATGGTGATTATGGACCATGTCATTAGAACCAACAGATTCTTTTACAGTTTTTGTGTTCACATTTGGTGTACTATTCCTAAAAGAGCCAGGTGTACTCACATTTGTGTTTCTTTCAACAACAAACTTTTGGTTTTCAACAATCTTTTCAATTTCCTTTTTCTTGGGCAAAGGTTGTGGAGTGACTGGTTTTGTCAAATCCTTTTTCTCATCGAACTTTGGAGCAAATCGTGAAATTGACATTTTTGGTTTTTCAACCGTTTTTGAAACATTTGTGTTGGGAATTCTGCTAAATATGAATTCTGCTGACGGTTACTGCTGAAGGATACTACTGAAGAGTTTGTTTCTGCTGAAGCAGTGTATCTGCTAAAGACTAGTTTCAGCATTATCAGTTCCTGCGGATATAGTTATTCCATATTTTATGTAATATAGTTAGGGTATGCATGAGTTTATTTAGGAAGTGATAATGCATATCTTTTAGAAGTTTTAGAATATACGTTTCTTGTGAAACGGTTTTGGGTTCCTTGTGTATAAAAGGAACACATGATTATGTATTGAGTACATGTTTTAGAAAACACATTTATTATTATTAAAAGATCCATAGAGGATCAACTGTTCTTAGTATTTAGTTGTTAAAACTTGTGTTTGTTTCCGCTTTAAAATACAAGTTACAGAGATTATCTTTTAGTGTGTAATTGATTACATTAACATAACTAACGATCCACGAGTGCTCAAAGATCTATCAAGGTCTAAGGTTCAACAAGTGGTATCAGAGCCTCGGGAGAGTCTCTGTGATACTAAGATAAACCAATCTTACACCCTCAATAAAAAACACTAAAACAATGCCTGGAACAGATGATGAATCGGATGCAACTCAGAACCAAAACACCACTTCTCTCCAACAACTCAATCTCTCAAACAGTAATGCTAAATTTCCATACCTTAAGAATGCTGAGGAATATGATTTGTGGTCCATGAAGATGCAAAACTGGATCATAAACGTTGACTGGAATCTTTTGGAAGTTGTCCGTAAGAGTAACAGCTTGAAGAAACATGTCAAAGATGCTGATGGGATTGTTACAATTGTAGGTCCCAAAACAGCTGAAGAAGTTCTAGCCAAGCAGAAGGAGAATAAAGTCAGAACAATTCTTCTCCAGGCTATACTAGATGACCACATGGGTGACTTCCACTTCATGGAAGATGCCAAGGACATTTAGATGGCCATCAAGGCTAGATTTGGTGGGAATGAAGAGTCAAGAAGGATGAAGAAGTCAATGCTGAAGCAGCAGTTTCAAGAGTTTCAGATATCTGAGGAAGAAGGAATCAACAAAGGTTTTGACAGGTTCCAAAAGATCTTGAGTCAACTTAATCAGCTGAAGGCTAGGCCAGATAATCAGGACTGCAATGCTAAGTTTCTGAGATCTTTGCCACCATCCTGGTTGCAAGTCAGCATTGCTCTCAAAGCTAAAGGAGGATTGGACATGATCTCATTTGATGACCTCTACAACAGGCTTAAATCTCTTGAACCTGATGTTAGAAGCCCCATTCGTCTGTCCACTCACTCAGCCTTTGTAAGCACCACATCAAAACCGGTGCATCATGCCTCAAGCTCTTACACCTCAGCATCATCTTCTCATGCTCACTCTAAACCAACCCCTAAATCAAAGTCTAGTAATATAATGGAAGATGTGCTTCACTCTTTTGTTGCTGGATATGAACATCAGTAGTTTCTAGCTTATGAGGACTTTAAACAGGTGCATCCATTGGACATGGAGGAGATGCACTTGAAATGGCAGTTGGCAATGATTTCTATGAATATCAAAAGGTTTGAGAATAAGTCTGGGAGAAAGTTTGGTTTTCAGGGAACAGATGAAGCAAGGTTTGACAGAAGGAAGGTTAAGTGCTACACTTGTGGCCAGATGGGCCACTTCTCGAGAGAATGCAAGGACAGGAAACCTGGTGATGAAGTTAGATATGGCTCATATCTATTGGAATCAGGAACTTCTAAAGCTATATCTTCCAAAGCTTTGGTGACTGTGGATGATCATGTTGATTGGACTGTTCATGAACCTGTTGAAGAGAAAGCTTCTACCTCTGAACAAGTGAATATGCTGGCATACTGCCCCACAGAGGATAAGAAGGAGCAAGTTAGCTTGATGGGCATCTCTCAGGTACATAATTGTACTTTTGGCTGTTGTGTAAGATATAATGAACTTAAACAAGAATATGATGAATTGAAACCTAAATACAATAAGTGTTATGTAGAAGTTGAGGCCTATAAAAAGGCTTTAAAAATTTTAGAAAAACAGAAGGTTTGGTTTCAAAAGAATTAGCTTAAATATGAAGAAAAGATAAGAGTCTTAGAAAGTGACTTAGAATGTGCTAAGATAGATTTAAGACGAACTGAAAAAGGAAAAGCTGATGTAGAACTAGAAAAACAAGAATTACAAGTAAAGTTTGATAAAGAAGTGGCTGGTCGTATGAAGTGGCAAGAAGGGGCTTCTAATTTAAATAAATTGATTGATGGTCATCAATCTGTTAGGTCTAGAAAGGCATTAGGATATGATAAATATATAGATCCTGAGGAATTAACTTATCCTGATATATCCAGTGTTTTTGACCCTGAACCTACCCTAGAATTTCAAGAACCTGTAAAATTTGTTAAGGAAGGGGGTTTAAATGCTGTACCTGGACCTATTAGAGGAGAACACATGCCTATAGACCTGTCCATACCTGTTGACTTTGATGGATCACACCATCTTTATGGCAAAAAGTCAAGTGACTTGCCAGACCCTGTTTTTAAATCTACTGACTTTGTCTCTTGCTCTGACAGTGACAAGTCTTCTGACCAAGGGTCTACTGTTTACACCAGTTATGATTCAAGTGAAAAGTCAGACCTTCCCAAGACCATACCCAAGACATCACCCAAGACTTCCTACAAGCCTGTTAGAGTTACTGCTGATAACAAGACAGTTTCTGCTGAAGACTTGTTATTTCATTCTTTGCAAAACAATGTTTCTAGTTCTGTTAAAAACAATTCTATTAATGTTTGAGGTTTGTATTCTTTTTCATGTTATGGAACATCTTTCACTATTAATAAATCTTCTAAAAAGAAGAAATGCTTTGTGTGTGGAAGTAAATTTCATTTGATTAAGGATTGTACTTTTCATGAGCAAAGAATGGGTGTATGTGTTAATCAAAGCAAACCTAGGCACATATGGAAGAATGTTAATGATATATCATCTTTTGTTCTACATCAGCAGAAACACAATTCTGCTGAAAAATATTCTTCATGGGGAAGAACTGGTACTAGACCTTATGTGCCACCCACTAGTTCTTTCTTTTATAATGGTTATTGGCCTAGACAGTTTGACTCTATGTGTGTTGGTGGAGGATATTTGGATAATGCTGTGAAGCCCTCAGCAGGTTGTTCTTGGACAAAGAAGGGACCTAATTTGCAATACAGGCCCAAGAACAATGGTGGATCTAAAACATCTACATGGCCTACATCTTATGATCCACAAGGCAGGCTCAAGTCAGCAATGACTTGAGTCTCCAATGTGTACTAATTTTTTTATATTTTTTGTTGTTGTTGTAGGATCATCCCCTGAAGAGTACTGAAGTAGGTATAGTATATAGTGGTTGTTCCAGAAGTATGTCAGGGAATAAAGATAAGATGAATGACTTTGTGCCTATAGAAGGAGGAGGCAATGTGACTTTTGGTGGAGGAGATGGAAGAATCACTGGGAAGGGCACTATTAAAACACCACTGTTAGATTTGGAAAATGTCTATTATGTGAAGGAACTTGAGCACTTTAATCTATTCTCTGTATCACAAATTTGTGACACTAAGAATAAAGTTTTCTTCTCTAAGGATGAATGTCTTGTGCTCTCCAAGGACTTCAAACTTCCAGAAGATACAACTGTTAACCTTCAACATGTACACATTCAATCTGAATGATGTTAAACCAGAAGGTGATCTAACATGCTTGGTGGCCAAAGCTTCCCTGGATGAATCTACATAAATAGACTATGATGAAGTCTTTTTACCTGTGGCCAGAGTTGAAGCAATCAGGATATTCTTGGCCTATGCATCTTATATGGGCTTTATGGTATATCAGATGGATGTCAAAGGTGCTTTTCTGTATGGTGAGATTGAAGAGGATGTATATGTGACTCAACCCAAGGGTTTTGAAGACCCAGATCATCCTGATCATGTCTATAAGGTAGTTAAAGCTCTCTATGGACTACATCAGGCACCTAGAGCTTGGTATGCTAGGCTATCAACATTTTTGCTGAAGCATGGTTACAGAAGAGGTGCCATTGACAAGACTCTCTTCCTGAAGAAAGACTCCAGGGATATCATTCTAGTGCAGGTTTATGTGGATGACACTCCACTAAATAGGAATGGTGTAGAGAGTTTGAGGATTTGATGAAGGGAGAATTTCAGATGAGTGCCATGGGGGACCTCACTTTCTTTTTGGGTTTACAAGTTTAGCAGAAACCTGATGGTATCTTTATCAGTCAGGATAAGTATGTAAAAGATATGTTGAAGAAGTTTGATATGGATAATGTCAGAACTGCCACTATTCCCTATGAAGCTCCCAAACAAAAGAATATTCTTGAACCTGATCTTCCTGTAAATGTCTATTTATACAGGTCCATGATTGGTTCTTTTATGTATTTGACTGCTTCTAGAACTGATATTACATTTGCTGTGAGTGCATGTTCAAGGCACCAAGTCACTCCACTTACTTCTCACTTGAATGCTGTCAAAAAGATCTTTAAGTACCTGAAAGGCCAACCCAAATTAGGTCTTTGGAACCCAAAAGAATCTCCTTTTAAGCTGGAGGCATATAGTGATAGTGACTATGCTGGAGCAAATATGGATATGAGATCCACAACTAGAGGTTGCCAATTCCTTGAAAGAAGACTGATTTCTTGGCAATGCAAGAAACAGACCATTGTTGCTACCTCTACTACTGAAGCAGAGTATGTTGCTGCTGCTAATTATTGTGGACAGGTTCTATGGATTCAGAATCAATTGCTGGATTATAGGTATAATTTCAGGAATACCACCATCTTTATTGACAATCAAAGTACCATTTGCATTGTTAAAAATCCAGTTTTTCATAATAGAACCAGGCATATTGAAATCAGGCACCACTTTATCAGGGATGCTTATGAAAAACATTTAATTAAAGTGGTTAAAATTCACACAGATGATAATGTTGCAGATTTGTTAACTAAAGCTTTTGATGGACCTAGGTTTCAACACTTAGTGGTCCATATTGGTATGATTAACCCTTGAATGCAAAGTTTGAGGGGAGGCATAAGCCTCAGGGGAGGATTGTGATTGTAAACTTTGTAAAATTTGTGTATATTATTGTTTTACTAACACTAACCAACTAATGTTTCTGTAAGAGTTGTCTGTTTTGTTACTCTGTGTTTGTTTTGCAGATTGTCCTCATTGTTTGAATGTCACCGAGAGCTGTTTCAATGGGAGTATGGTCTTGTATGCTGAGTATTGTTTCTACTGAAGAGTCAATCATATTGAAACACATTGTTTCTACTGAATAATAACACAAGAATTGACAATTAAGGAAAGATTTCATTCATTCAAGAAACAATTTACAGCTTACATACAATTTCAAAGTGGATTACAAAGATCATTCCTATGCTAAGACTACCAAAGCTTCTATCATCCATTACAAAGGGACTGGTTGTTATGCATGGCAAGTATGATGAAGAAGCTAAAGGAGAAAATGAAAAAGAAGAGGAGGAAGAATGATGAGGAAGACGATGAAGATGCTCAAGTACCTAGTTTTATAACTTCAGTTCAAGGCAAGAAGATGCCCAAGAACCGAGTTTTATATCTTTGGTCCTTGGCAACATCCCATCATCACCAACTCCATTTTCCCTTTCCCTTTACCCACTACATATGTCTTCTTGCCCTTACCACTGCGTCCATGGTAAGATGAACCAGATTCTGGAGCAGGAAGACCGAACACCACACCTCGTGATGTTGGAAGAGATGGATTTCTCTTCCTAGGCCTTGGTTGGGGTCTCTCTGGAGTGGAAGGAGGAAGAAATGATGGATCTTCATCTTCAACCTCTGAAGAATCTTCATCAGAAGTAAAGATGAAGGGAGAGACATATTGTCTCTCAGCAGGAACGGGGGCATTACTTGGTTCCCCCTTTTCCAAAGCATTCCATCGTATTTCCAATTCTCTTGCATAATCTGAATTATCTATTTCAGATGGATATGATGGAAGATCATCTGATGAGGAAGAGGAGGAGGTCAGGTCAATAATTATGGGTCTGGAAGACATTATTTGGTGATGAATTTTGGGTAATTGTGAAATTAGGGTTTTGATTTGACTTGGGGTTAATTTGATATATGAGAAGTGTGATTTGGGGGTTATTAAATAGGCAAAGTTTAGGCTTTATCATAATTAATGCAAGTTGGGTGGCGCAGTAAAATCAAGATATTTACTGAAGATATTTTTACTTTTGATTGGTTTCTGCTGATTGACCATCGATCAGCAGATTGACCTCTATTTCTTCTGAAGGGTAATTTTGAATATGGAGGATTCCACTTTACACGTCAGACTTGGTCAACAGTTTGTTCCGATAATTTTGACCACGATTGGGGAACTTCCAATTATAACCTACTTTGCATATCTTTTCATAAACTAAATTATTCTCCCGTCACTCCATTTAAACCTAACATACTTTTCATAATTCATAACCGTCTCTCGCAAAATAATTCAAATGGCACAACTTCAATTGAAGAAAGATCATAACAAGTATGCTATTTTGAAAAAGGCTAAAGGTTATGAAGAGTATGATTCAACGGTAGAGTTTTTACAGCGTTCAAAGATTCACTATGCCTTAAAAGATTCTCCTAATGTGGTTTATGAATCTATGATGAAGCAATTTTGGGCATCTGCTAGGAAAAGATCTGACACAGAGATTGTGGCTGACATTGATGGTAATGAATATGTGGTGACTGAAAGTTTGATTAGGACAAAGCTTCAGTTGGATGATAAGAATGGTGTTTATCACTCCAACACTAAAGAGATACTTTCTGGGTTGAGGGAAGCTGGTTATCAAAGCACTGACACAACAAAGTGGTTGAAGAATTAGTTTTGTCCCAAGTGGAGGTTTTTGGTGCATTTGCTGCTCCAATGTATAAGCAATAAGTGTGGTGGATGGGATCAGTTCTCTTTGTAATTGGGATGTGGTATTGTCTGTCTAACTAAAGGGTTAACTTATAATTTCTCAAAGTTTATTTTTGATAATATGCTAGAAAATATTGAGAAACAAAATCATAAGTTTTTAATGTACCCTAGGTTTCTACAAATTATTTTAGACATTACTACTGAAGATAGGATACATGTACCCATTAAGAGTCTTGGTTCTAAGTTGTTTGCTTCTATGAAAACTAACTATAATGGGGAACATCGCCCTCTGTTAGCTGCTATGTTGCCACATGGCAATGATGATGCAGTTGAGGGTGATGCTGCTAGCCATTTGCCCTCTCTAAATGCTGCTGATGATGGTAATCCATCATCTTCTGGTGTTACTGCTGATGGTAATCCTTCAGTGGTAAATGAGGGAGAGCCATCTACAACTGCTGAACCATTACCTATTTCTTCTGACCAACCTCCACATTCCCCTTTAACTCAGTCACCTAGTCCTGTTCCATCACCAACTCAGGTTGCTCCTATTGAGCTAACTCCTGAGGTTGAAGAGACAATTCAGTCTCTTGGTACACAGGTACCTACACCTCTTGAGCCTGAGATCACTAGATTACCTACACCTAGTCCTGTGAGAGAGCCAGTTGATGAAGGCTCTCCCAATGTTGTACATATGTCTGTTTCTCCTGATAGGTTCAATGAAGCTCCATTTACTACTGAGTAATCTGTTGGTGGAGCAGAGGACCTTGTTACTCTCACTTCTGTCCATGATTTGCTTTGCAGGTATATTAGAAAGACTGATGCTCTTGAAAAGGAGCTTGCTGATACCAAGTCTACTCTTGGTGGTGAGATTGATTTGCTGTAAAGCAGGGTTTTGGATTTGGAGGCACAAATTAATCAGCAGAAGAAAAGAAAGATTGTGACAGATGCTACTGAAGTACCTCAGGAGGGTAATTTGGATTCCCTAGAGATTTTAGCTGAAGTTGCTAGACAGACACATGTTTCTTCTCCCAAAGCTGCTGAAGTATCACAACCTAAGCCAACAATTCACTTCAGCAGAAGAAGTAGAAGACAGTATTTGGCAAAGAAAGTTGCTGAATCTTCTAAGGTGTCAAGTGGTGATGACATTCTTATGGCAGAAGCTGATGATACTCTTCAGGAGAAACAACCAACTAGTGGCATTGCTACTGACAAGACTACTGATGCGCTTCATGCATTAGTAGATACATTCTTTGTAGCTGGTAAAGAGTATATGGATTCACCTGTTCATGATCCATCTATTCTTAAGCAAGTTTCTCCTGATGACACCAATGGAACCCTGAAGCCTACAGGATATGCTGACAATATAATTGATTCAGATGTTCAAAAGTTAACTGCTGATCCTATGGAAGGTTTAGATATTCCTCAGGTTGATTCTACTGAAGGTGATGAAGTGTGTGCTGATGAACTTATTTCAGAAGATGAAAGAGTTGAACAAGAAAGACTCTTGAAAGAATGGGAAGATTATAAGAAGAGTACAGATTTGGCAGAAGCAGAGCAAGCCAAATATGATTCAGAATATCAGTCTGCTACACAAAGATATATTTCTACCTTGCCTCTTGAAAGACAGAAAGAATTGGATGCTGCTATTCAAAATTTTGATGAATCAGACAGGCAAAATATTGGAGAACAAGTAATTACTACTCCCGGTTTAGCTGCAGACATTCTTGGAAATGAGGTGGATAAAAGGACTGGGTTTCTGAAATTGTGAAGAAGATGAAATTAAGGAAGAAAGAAGCAGATGAGCAAAAAGCCAAAGCAAAAAGGGATAAACCCTTGACTCAAGCACAACAAAGGGATTATATGAGAACTTATGTGAAAAGTCAAAGTAGTGCCTTATATAATAATGCTTGGACTCGGAAACAAGTTTGGGCACTTTCAGATGAACAATTGGTTCAGGTGTATAATAGAATCAAGTCTAGGTGTGAAAAGGATGGTATGGGTGCTCCTAAGCTTGTTCCTACCATTTTTCTGATGTTGGTTTCATTGTACATGTAGATGTTCCTGTTGTTGATCAGGTATCTTTGCGTGCCACTTCTGCTGATGTAACACCTGTTGCTGCTTCATATGATGTTGATAAAGGTAAAGCTCAAGTTGTAGCAGGAAACAAATGAAGGAGGAGAGGTTGGGTGAAGAGGCTGCAAAGAGGTTAGCTGATGAACAACAACCTGAGATGGCAAGATTTCATGAGCTTAAGGAAAGAGAAGTAGCGCTTGCAGCTGCTAGGGCTAAACAGGTAAGGAAGGATATGGATGAACAATATGCATTTGCTGCACTTGATTCTTCTCAGGATTCTACTGATGAACAAATGGATAATCCATCAGTGGAAACTAGTACTGCAGAAGGTATATCCACTAAAGTTGTAGCTCCTGAGGAACCTTCTTTACCTCATGATGCAATTTATGTTCCTGGAAGAAGAGCTAAACGAATGGCCAAAGTAAAAATGTCTCATTCAGCACAAACATTGGTAGATGTTAATGCTCCTGATGCTTCATTTATCAAAGAAGGATCACCTGATGATTGGCCAGAAGGAGTTAGAGATGTTTTGGTTCATTGGGAATTATCTAAAAATGGTCAGATCAATACCATTTATAGACTTGATAAAACTTCTCTGTCATTCACATTTCTACAAGAAATACTACATCTTGTGGATCATCAGGATTTGCTCACTCTCAATGATTTGGTTCACAAATATTATACAACTCATACTCCTACAGGGTCAGGATTGTATCTATTGGGTGACCTCAAAGTGCTTTTTGATTCTTCTATTCCCACTGGTGCTGGTTATGGTGTGTGGAAAAACAATCAGAGGTTGAAAGTTTAGAGTTGGAAATTTTACCCTACGCCCTATGTTCATGTGTTAGAAACTACATCTGGACTAAGGCTTCTCATGGTTCTTGGGAAAAGGTATCCTCTGACAGTGCCTCTTATGGAGAAAATACTTCAACAGAAGTTGGAGATTCCTCCTGATCTAGTTGGGAATGCTAGGTTGTTTGCTGAATCTCTGGTTAAAATGTTCAAACTTAGAATCAGGACTTCCAGAGTTGCTTCTACTTGATGGTATCTTGTTGTATATTTATTTCTTTTACTTTTATTATTACTAAAAAAATAATAAAAAAAATAAAAAAGAAAAGAAAAACCCTAACAGATTTGTATAGTATTGTGTATGTTGTATGTAGGTTTTGGTGTTGACTCTTTTAACACTTTCTCTGGTTATCAACTTACCTGATGTTGACTTTTCCATCAAAAAGTTGGCTAGTCCAAAGGGTACAGCTTTAGTAAAGACACATCAAATCTGTTGATAGCTGTAATAGTTTGCTAAAAACTATTGGGTACTCAACTCACCCATGCTTAACAGCTGAGAGTTGAATGGTTGTCAATTGACCATGGATTTTTCCTTTATGGATCCCAATAATTGGCTAGCCTACATGTATATGTCTTGTGGTAAAGGCAGTGAAAACCATATTTGGTATTCAATTGACCAAGGTGATTCAATCAACCAAATAATTGACTAGTCCTGAGCAAACGGCTACAGGTAAAGACAACTCAAATCCATTTACAGCTGATGATTTGCTAAAAATCATATGGTCATCAGTGTACCAAAGTTTTTGAACTTAAACATTTGGCTACTCCAGTAGTGATGGCTATTCGTAAAGAGACATCAAATCCATTATTTTCAATGATTCACCTCTCACAGGAGTTAACACACCTGGATGTGATGAGAATAGTATGAAACTAATTTTCTTTGATGTACATTTAGTCATTTATTGCTGCAAAGAATGGAGTATTCAAGTATGTGCTGATCATAGAGATCCTGCTGATGGTGATTCTTTGCTGATGATGTTCGAATTCCATCCTCTTGGTATGTAACTTTAAAGATCTCTCAAGAATCTTGAACTTAACCATGTCAATTTCAAGATTAGGGGAGGATTGTAGGGAATTCTGCTAAGTATGAATTCTGCTGACAGTTACTGCTGAAGAGTTTGTTTCTGCTGAAACAGTATATCTGCAGAAGACTAGTTTCAGCATTATTAGTTCCTGCGGATATAGTTATTCCATAAGGAACCCTAAACCGTTTCAGCATTATCACACACGATTATGTATTAAGTACATGTTTTAGAAAACACTTTTATTATTATTAAAAGATCCATAGAGGATCAACTGTTCTTAGTATTTAGTTGTTAAAACTGTGTTTGTTTCCGCTTTAAAATACACGTTACAGAGATTATCTTTTAGTGTGTTATTGATTATATTAACATAACTAACGATCCACGAGTGCTCAAAGATCTATCAAGGTCTAAGGTTCAACAATTTGGTTTCTCTAAAGTTGATGGTTTTGCAGACTTAGTATCCACACCCTTCCCTTTTATACTTGCGAGCTGAGCTCTCAAAAGATCATTTTGCTCTTTCAAGTCCTTGTAGGCATGCTCATACGACAATTTTTCATACTTACATTCCTCTGATTTTCTATCAAGTTGTTTGAAAAATGACATGTTTTCTTTTTCAAGTTTTACAAGAGCATCTTCATATTTTGAAACAATTTCAGATGGCTCAGCTCTTAGTCTTTCATAATCCTCAACCGAATATGTTTATAAAATGATGGACATTATATCAGTAGTTATAACCGCTTCGAAGAGAGAATCATTTAACCTTTCCAAAACATTCATGTTTTCACGAGTTTCATTAGCTTCTTTTACCAGAGATTTGTGGTCTTTGACAAAATCGGCCGTTTCTTTTCAGAAAGCTTGTTCAAAATGGATTACCCTCGCATTGATGTTATTCAGTGGGATAGTAATTTCATTTTCAAACACCTTTTTCTGTTTGATATGAAAACTAGAATGCCAGTTGTTAATACTGATAGTAGTTTTAGATTTAACAATATTTTGAAGTTCTTGAATTCTCTTTTTAACGTCATCAAGAATGTCTCTAGCCTCACTTGTATTAAAAGTGTTGTTAGAAGACATTTGTTCCATTTTTGAAAGAGATTCGGAAACAACTATCTTTTTAGAAAAGAATTTCGCAAATGGTCGTTTTATGGAAAACACAAATGGTTCTATTTGTGGAACAAAAGTAATACCCGAAAGTTTGTTCAATTTGTTGTAATCAATGGGTTTCAAATCCTTTTGTTTCATTTTATTTATGCTCTCTTCGAAAAGTTCCATCGTTTGAACAGAATCCCGAATGACGGGAGGATCATGTTTGGTGTAAATCACATTACCATTATACAAAACATTCTGTTCTTGCTGAGCTTTCTTGAGATTACAAGGAGTTGTGTTCCCTAGAGCCATTTTATGTTTTGTGTGGTAAATCGGATTAGTTTGATTAGCAATCATATTCATTGTTTGACTTGACTGACCCTTTTTAACCACAATTCTTCTAGTTTAGCAATCATGTGTTCTGACTCTATGATTTCATCCAAAACTTTATCTTCTTTCTTTGCAAATTCCTTTTTCAACTCATCCCTTTCTTTTTTAAGATTGGTATAAGCTGATTTTTGTTTAGAAAGTTGATTTTGTAAATCAGAAATTTCTGCGTTTAAGGATTTTATCTTCTTGAATGAATTGACATCAAGTGTATCAAACTTGATTTGCAAAAGTTTTTCCCTTGAAACAGAATTTTGATAACCACTTTCTAATTCTGACAATCTTTTGTTATGAAACTCAAAAGCTTTAATGTTTTTCTTGTAACTCTCAAGCTCAGCGGTCAATTTTTCATTCGCGGCCTTAACATCGCGATTGACCTTTTTCACTTTCTCAATTTCAATGCTACAATTATTCAATAATGATTCAAAGAAAGCACGGGTTTCCTCATCATTAGCACCATTTTGTGCAACTTGAGCTCCATTAGGATCCATATCTGGAGTTTCAAAGTTAACATTGCTATTAACTTGTTCCCCCACATATGTATCATAATTAGGTTCAGGTGGCACAAAATGTGGCTTCTCATGAGCAAATGGATTAGCATCATTACCATAATTTGGTACCTCATGGAATGGATCTGAATCATAAGTAGGAGGAAGATCAGAATCACTGCAAGATGTTGATGCCTGCTGATTTGCCATAAAGTTGTAGGTTGCATTGAAATCTGCTGAATTTTCATTAACTCTTGTTGTAGCTCGAAACTCATTTTCCTCAGCAATCAAAGGTATTCCCGATTCTTCTTTATTGGCTAGCATCAACAAGTACTAGATCTTTTCTACCTTCGTCATTGCATTGACATTGTAATTATTACCAATATCACTGCTGTGTCTTACTGATGTAGGTTTTTGAATCGAAGTCATGAAACAACAATCATTCCCATTATGATTGACCATATTCTGACTCACAAACTGATCCATCGGATGTCCAACCTATTCCCTTATCTGAATCCCCATCTGTGTATTCGTAGCATATCTATGTTGATTCCCTATAACATGTTCATTTGCTAGTGTACCTTGATTCCGAGTAAACTCAGTTGGAAACATTTCTACTAGAACCTCAAGTGCTTGCTGCTTTTGTCTTAACATTGCTTCATCAAACCTAGCCTTGTAGGCAAGTTGCTCTTCCAACTGCTTCTGCTTCACATTCTCAGAATATGGGGAAAAGGTTGGTTCTGGAAGTTCTGTAGGTTGAACTGTCTCAGCTTGTGTTTCTTGCATAGTCAACTTCTCTTTTGGTGTGTCGGAGTCATATGAAGGCTTCTCAGTCTCATTCCATAGTTGCTCAGTCTCAGTAATCGTCTTGTCAGTCTTAGGATATGGAGCAAAGAATTGAACAAGAGGTTCCATGTCCATTGATGGAAAGAAATTTTTGAGAAAAGCATTTTGAACGTTTTAGAGTGAGATCAACGTTTCCCTCCAAAATTTAATTTGAAAAATTTTCACTTCCAGAATTTTGAAAATCACTATAAAATGTAATCCTAAGGTTCCAAGAAAAATTTGAGTTTCAAAAATTTTGACGCCAAATTTCACCTAAAAAATTCGAATTTTGCCCTAAAAATTTGAATTTTTGGCCAAAATTTTCACCGTTATACAAAAATTTGAATTTTGCGTAAAAATTGAACGTTTAGTCTCCTGTAAAAATTAAATTTTACTCAACTTTTCCCGCCAAAAAAATTGAATTTTTTTTTCTTTTTTTTTTTGAGAAACTTGTGTAGATGGATGGATCTTTGAAAGATAATAAAGGTTGTTGTAAGATTTTAGATGTTGTTGCGAAACTTATGTAGATGGATGGATCTTTGAAAGATAATAAAGGTTTTTGAGAAACTTTACTAGTTGATGTTCTAACTCGCTGGAGATGCAATTAACTCGCAGAGAATGTAACTCAAAAAAAATGTAACTCACAAAGGTTGTAACTCGCAAGAAGGTTAACTCACAGAGGTTGTAACTCGCTAAGGTTGTAACTTGCTAAGGTATTAACTCGCAAGAAAGTTAACTCGCAGAGGTTGTAACACGCTAAGGTTTTAACTCGCAAGGAAACTCGCAGAAAATGGCTAACTCGCAGAAACTGGTGTAACTCGCTGAAGATATTTAACTTGCAGGAATGTTTAGGTTTGCTAACTCGCAAAAAGTAAGTTCAAAGAAGTATAGTTTCCCTTTAGAAATAGTCAAGAACAATCCTTACTAGTTAAACTATAAGGAATTGATAGGCTAACTCGCCAAAAGAAAACATTAACTCGCTGATTTAACTCGCTAACCTAACTCTCTAAACTTACTCGCTAACCTAACTCACTAAACTTCAATGTAACTCGCTAAAACACGTACAAAACAGTACTATACCAAAATCGTCACCTAAATCGAACAAAAAAAACAATCTAAAATTATCCCTTGGCGATTGATACCACTTGTAGGACCCTAGAATACTATATCTAACACAAGTTTATATAAAGATAATAGAAGAGATAAGTAGAGAGAGAAAGAGATGGTAACTTCTAGAGAGAGAAAGGAAGATGTATTAGATTAAGAGAGAGAAACACATAGTAGCACCCTAGAAGCAACACCTCCAAATGGGAGCATTTGGGGGTATTTATAGGTAAGATAAGAAGATGGGCCGGGCTTGGGCTTATGTAATGGACAATACCTAAACTAACACAATATTAGATTAAACCAAGCCCGTTTACCCTTAACTAAACTACAAGACTGTTACAATATTATTACAAGACAAAATGACTTAATAAATGATCGTCACTTCTATTTCTAACACAATGTTCCATCTACATGTTATACTCCACCAGTTACTAACACATATGTGTGGAGGCAAAAACACCCAAATCCTCACATCACAACACTACATGTGTCTTCACCTTTTGGTGTAGGTACAAACAGTGGTGGTTTAGGAGTACTTCCTAGTCCAACTAGGGAAGAAACTGGGCCAATGTCCCATGATGCACCTCTCTCAGCAGGTAACACGCTGGAAGTGCTGAAGATAGTAGTAACATACATGAATTAATGGACAAATGTACCAAATTGGAGGAAAAGGTTCAAACTTTAGAAGATGAGCTCAAGTAGACAAAGGTTCAACATCAATTTGATCTCTCCAAGCTTTAGGGTCAGATTAAAACTATGCAAGAAGAGATCAACTCACTCAAACAGAAGAAGACTGCTCATCTTGCTTTATCTCCTCCATCTACACTACATGATGATGATTCTGAGGCATCAGATGATGATATGGGTGATTCTTCTAAACAGGGGAGGAAAACTGATGCTACATTTAAGGGGAGGAGGTTGGATTTTGAACAAGAATTTAAGGATCTTGATGATACTACTAATGAACAAGAAGAGAGTGAAGCAGTGGAAATTTAAAATGTTGAAGAAGCAGTGGAAACTCATGAAGAAGCAGTGGATACTGCTGATGCAGAATTTCAAAGAAAAAGAGTTGAAAAAGGGAAAGTTCAAGTTTTTGAAAAATCAACTGAGCAATCAAGAAAAATTAAACAAAGAACTCAAGCTCAGATTGATATAGACCATGAATTGGCAAGAAAGTATGAAGAAGAGGATGTTGCAAAGTTCATGGATCAACATAGAATTCAAAAAGAAATAGAACCTGAAGAAGACATTCCAAACATTGAAGAAGGTGCTTATGAATTGACTGATGCAGAGATTGAGCACATGATTGAAACAGATCCAGTTATCAAGAAGAAAGCAATTGAGCTTATTGCTGATAAAAGTTTAATTGCAGATTAAAGATCAGCTCAAATTGCTGACTTTATTAACATGAAGAATGATCAGGCTTTTGATTCAATGATGGATACAATTAAGAAGACACATAAAAAGCCAAGACAACCATCCAAAGCTCAGGTTAATGCTGAGATAAAGAAGTTTCTCTGTCATATAGGAGGATGGAAGATGTATCAACTTAAAGGAAGATCATATGAAGAAATTCAAAGATTATATTACAAAGAATACAGAAGAGATAAAGGTTTTCTTCCTATGAATTCAGAAGTAGAAGCCAGAAGATACAAAAGATCAGGTGTGAATATTGAATCAAAAGATGCTAAGAAATCAAAGACTCAGGAGTCATCTCAAGCAAAAGAAGATGATGACAAGTTAACTGAGGAACAAGTTTCAAGGATGATCTTCATTGAAACTGATGTATTGAATGTAGAGCCTTTACAATGAAAATATCTTGTTGTTGGTTGGGAGGTTTATTTTGATGATTTTGGAGATGCATGAAAGATTATCAGAATTGGTGAAATCACAAGTATTTGCAGAGATTTTTAAGACATTGTCAGATCTTGTGACAGAGAAGACTTGGATACTTTATGGAAATTAGTCTAAGATCAGTTCAAGAAAGATGAGCTTGTTGATGTTAAAGCTAAGGTGTCACACCCCCAAAATCGGTTCCAGCGGAAGCATACATGTAGCTGGGGTGTAACTCAATTGGTATCTCGACACAAGTTCAGAAATGGTTTGCACTTGAATCATTTTGAATAAAATAGTTAAATCAAAATGTTGAATTTACATTATTAAAAGTAATGCGGAAGTAGGCCCTTAAAAATAGTTTAAAACGGTCCCCAAATAAATAATCAGAGTCTTCTATGACCATGCCATGCCCTGCCAAAACCTCCTGTAGCGTGCCATTGGTTATAACCTGAAAATACATGCTAAAGTGTCAACACAATGGTTGGTGAGTTCATAGAGTCTTGTGAAAAAGAATGTAATGCATATGGATGAAGTTGTTGTAATACCCCAGTCAAATCCCACATTGGCATTGACTTGGAGTGATGCTGGGACATATATGTTAACATTCGCCTTATATGACACAACGCGTTTTGTGGTGGAACGGTTAATCGGCCATACGGTTAAGCGTGCTCATGTGAGAGTAGTACTGGCTTGGGTGACCTGCCGGGAAGTCTTCACATGAGGGCCACAAGAACAAAGCCGTGAGCCTTCGGGCAAAGCGGACAATATTGTGGTCTATAAGGCGGGGTGTTACAGATTGGTACCAGAGCCAGAGGTTATAGAGAATGCCGATTTTTCTAAAATAAAAATCGCAACTATAACCAAAGTAACATTTTTCAAAAAAAAAAAAAAAAAAAAAAAAAAAAAATGATACGAGTCGACTAGTCCTAGCATTGCATTATTAATCCTCAAGTATGCATAGCCTGATCACCTATGTATAATTCAGGAAGAATCATGCGATGAAGGGAGTAGTGGTCAAAGATCATGTTTGGTCGAGTCTAGAGAGTCTGGTCACCTGAAGTTGCATTGGTCGGGTGGGTATGCATAACCTGTTTATATGTTCGCGATTATGTTACCGTACCTTATATATGCATTTATGTATATGCTTTCTCTTTGCTACCTTACGCCTTGTTAGATTAGGCATGGCTTTGTTCCTATCATTCTGCGATCTCTATATCACGACTATCATTATATCGTACATCATCCGTCATCGTTCATGTATCGTTCACTCAACCCATTATTTTTGGTCTATCGCAGAGCCATGGCCGCAATGAACACTCGCTCAGGACGTAACAACAATGAAAACCCGAATGACGATGCTGCAGGACGTAACAACAATGAAAACCCGAATGACAGTGCTGCTGGATTAGCTGACCTTCTCACTCAGATTGTTGCGCACATTGATGCCAACCGATCCAATAATGGTGCGGGTCCTTCGAACAACGGTCAGGGATGCAACTATAAGACTTTCATGACATGCAAGCCAATGGAATTTTATGGCACTGAGGGTGCCATTGGACTGCTATCATGGTTTGAGAATGTTGAGTCGAAACTCAACATCACTAAATGTGCTGAAGGAGATAAGGTTGAGTTCTCTGCGGGTCTGCTTCAAGGTCGAGCATTGACTTGGTGGAACAACCAGCTACAGACTCGAGGAAGAGAGGCTGCAAATGGATTATCTTGGGAAGCATTTAAGAAACTACTAACTGACGAGTATTGCAGAAAAGATGAAGTGGAGAAGCTGGAAGTGGAATTTTGGAACCACTTGATGGTAGGAGTAGAGATTGACAAGTACACGGCCCGTTTCCATGAGTTAACTAAGATGGTTTCTCATATGGTCACCACTAAGGAAAAGTTGATCGATCGATATATTTGGGGATTGATTCCTGAAATCAGGAGGGATGTCACTTCATCGAACCCAACCACTCTACAAGCCGCTATGGGCATGGCATACCGCTTGACAAATGATGTGATCAGGTCTGGTGAACTAACAAAGGGAAATAATGAAGGACGAAAGAGACAGGAAGATCAGCAAGGAAGCCGTTATCAAAATCAACAGGACAAGAAACAGTGTGTAGTTGGAAACTATGGAGCAACAAATCAGGGGCGCAGAGGATATGAAGGCTCACATCCTAAATGTACCCGATGTAACCTTCACCACTCCGGAGAATGCCCAAGGTGCATCAACTGCAAACGGACAGGCCATTTTAGTCGGAATTGCCGAAATGGAAATGGAAACCAAGGACAAAGATTAGCATGTTACGAGTGTGGGAGCTTGGATCATCTTCGGAATACTTGTCCAAAGTTGAAAGGAACTCCCAACCAAGGACAGAATCGTCCAAACCTGGCAGCGGCAACTGAAGGCCCCCAAGATCAGAACATTGAAATTCCCCCTGCACGTGGCCGAGCTTACTTCCTAGGAAATCCTATCACCCAACATGTCCACGATAGCATAACGGGTACATTCTCTTGAACAACTATATTATTTTCGTAGCACTTAAGTCTTAGTATAGAACTTATACACAACACTGACTAATCCGAGACCTAGCGTTTTCGACCTTAGTTGCTTCATCAAATTTAACCGCGATCACATACACCTATAGAATGGACGAATTGAATCTCGAGGACGAGATTCCTTTTAAGGTTGGTAGAATGTAACAACCCGATATTTTCCACGTCTACGTTTACTCCCAAACTTTGAGTATTCCACTATTCACGTGCATTATCGGTAAGGACCTCTCATACGGACTAGAAATAGTCGGCATATCATCATTAGGTCATTTACATGTTATACCACTCTTAGGATTTTCAAATTAATATGTTTAGTATATTTAACGTTTTACGTATAAGTATTTGTAATTAAACATTAACACGCGATTTATAAATATAACGAATATATCTAAATATTCCCACCATGGTCCTAACATATTTTTATACTCATGATAATAATATAAAAATTATAATATTAATTTACCCGGTATTTTGGATATTTATTTTAATTATTAACTTAAGTTTACTAAAACTTCGACGGTTTTCGTATAAATTAAACTATAATTATCTAAACACTCAATAATTTTATCCAACCTATTTTTATAATTTTTATAACTTTATTATGACCCGGTTAACTCCGTTAAAATTTATTTTTAGTTAACCCGGTACCCGGTACAAGTTAAAACTACAAAACAACACTTAATAATGCATTTTTAACACCAAAGTCTTACCCCATTCCCCCCCCCCTTGACTTAGCCGCCCCCCCCCCCCCCATACCCCTTTTATTACTAACTTACTTACATACTCCATGCTTCATTAATATTATACACTAACTTTATATAATAATAATAACAACAATAATTCATATACTTTACCTTATCTATTTTCACTTCATTTCAACAAAACTCAAAAGCTCTTTTTCTCTCTTTTTCTCTACTCACTCACGGCCAAGGAAGAAACAAGGAAGCAAGAACCAAAATTTTTCTTAAGATCTTAGTGTATTTTGTAGTCCTTGTTGGAGCTTTGAAATACAAACTCAAGGATTATTAGGTTTTAATCATCCTAACTTCACTAATCTTACAAGTAAGTTTACTAAACTCATTTCATAATTTTTACAAAGTTATTACTATGTTTATACATGTTTCTTGCAAGATCTCATACATGCATTAACTTATACCACTTTATTTTTGTAAACTTTTGATCATACAAGCCCTAGAAATGATTTGTGGTTAGATCCTTGTTAGATCTACTTGGTTTTGGTGATTAGGAACCCATGACACCCTAAGAAGGTGTATGGTAGGATTAGATTAGTTTTGTGGTGTTTGAAAGTGGTTTGATGAATGATGGAACTAGTTTGGAGACTTGAAAATGGTTTTTGAAACTTTTGATATACCTACTGTCCCTATTTTAATTTCGTGGGAAAATCAGTAGATGGTGGCTAATTTTTGACCAAAGATTTAGAAAATACATTCAAAAACGAAACTTTAGGCGAAAGAACGGATTAAAACGAGTTTATAACGAAGGAGATACGATTTTTTGCAAATTTAACGACGAAAACTATTTTTACGAAAACTGCTTGCTGTTTGGCAGATTTCAATGGGTAAAAAGAGGTATTAAACGTAACCTAGAGGAGCCGAGTTATCAAAAATATACTAGTATACACAAAGACGAATCCGTGGACATAAAGAACAAGGAAAACGAGCCTAAAACGACCGAGTTATACCCGTTTTAACATCGTCAAAACTATATATATATATATATATATATATATATATATATATATATATATATATATATATATATATACTCACAAATGAAAATAATAACGTACGTACTAAATGGTATATTTTCTAGAAACGTTACTAAGGGCTATATCCTTAACAAACGAATACGTACGACCCGAGAGAATAATTATACGACTTAACGACGTCATTCTAAGGTTTTGATACAAAGGAATATAACACTAACCTTTTTATATGATATATTACGACAAGTTTTTATAACTCTATTTGGACTTATTTTTCTTAAGTATGGAAAGTATTTTACTTGACAATAACTAGTACTTACAAGTTAAGAGTGGTATAGGGAAACATGTGCATGTACATTCCTTTCATCATTTCATGATCTAAAGTAGATCATATCATTCATTTAGGTTGCGGTTAGAGTGCGCGTCTTACCTCAGTTCGTACCCTTTGTTATCATATCGCTTATATCAGGTGAGTATTCACGAACCCCTTTTTCTAACTATTTCAACTCATTTGGGGTGGATGCATGAATTACTTGAACTAAATTGTTTGTTACTCATTGAACTCTTTTGACTTATAACTTGTTTGGAACTATTGAACTTGTTTTGACCTTTTGAACTTGACTTGACCTTTGAAATTGATTTAAACTTTTGAACTTAATGCACCGTACGTGCTATAACCTAAAGTCTCCCATGTTCGGAGCAACATAAAATCTCCCCTGTCTACGGAGTAACTTTGACTTATTACTATATAATAGTTTGTGAAAGATGTACCGTACGTGCATCAGCAATTGTTAGTCTCCTGCTGGTTTGCCGTTCGCACTCCAGTTTATACGTACCGTTCGTGCGGCCTCCTTGTGTGGGGCAGTAGGTAGTATGGATAGCGCTATTAGAGGTCGGCCAACCTCTCGTTCCCCTGTCTACGGAACGCATATTATTTATTTTAGGAGCCTTGCCACTTACTTTATTATATACTATGATTCCATATTGTGAACTATATTGACCACTTGTGCTTGACTACTAGACACATACTTGTAGGCAGTGGGTTGTAAACACACAGGTTACAAGTCTCTTATGGCGGGACTTGGAACTGAGTGGATTTGCAATGCCTTTGCCTGGCGAACTTTTTCAAATGGTTTTCCTATTATTTAAAACGTTTATACTCACCAACTATTTTTATAGTTGACCGTTTTCTCTCATGCATTTCAGGTGATCGTCAGTAAGCTTGTCATCAAGGTTTTGCATAATGAAGTTTTCATATGTCACTTCTTTTCATTATGTACTGAAATACCATCTTTTGGGAATCAAACTTATGTATTATATTTGCCAAGGTCGGCAATAACAACGTTGTACTGTTATACTTTTCCTTAATGTAAATTATGGTATTGTCTTATTTCTCTTTGGTGATGTTTATCGATTTCGTTACACCTCGTGTTTCCGCCTTCGGCGAGGGTGTGACAGATTGGTATCAGAGCCACTCCAAGCCGTTCGGGATGTGGGGCAAACTTCATCGGGGACGATGAGTCCCTACGGGGGGTGAATGTAATACCCCAGTCAAATCCCACATTGGCTGTGACTTGGAGTGATGCTGGGACATATATGTTAACATTCGCCTTATATGACACAACGCGTTTTGTGGTGGAACGGTTAATCGGCCATACGGTTAAGCGTGCTCATGTGAGAGTAGTACTGGCTTGGGTGACCTGCCGGGAAGTCTTCACATGAGGGCCACAAGAACAAAGCCGTGAGCCTTCGGACAAAGCGGACAATATTGTGGTCTATAAGGCGGGGTGTTACAGTTGTCCCAGCAAAGGCATCGTAAATCCACTCAGTTCCAAGTCCCGCCATAAGAGACTTGTAACCTGTGTGTTTACAACCCACTGCTAACATATATAGTATGAGTAAAACATGTATAAGTTCATCACAACAGTAAGCCATTAGTCGTGAGTCTACACTTCATCTCCGAAGACCTCACGTTTGTATGTATGTCTCAATGGTCATCCAACAACTTAATTTGGAGCCACTGGAAGTTTCACAATCATGTATGTATGATTACTGGGTGCCATTTCCCAAAGTATAAAAGATTTCTGGGTGCCATTTCCCAAAGTATAAAAGTTAAAACGTTTCAAGTATCAAGTAAGTATGTGTGCATGTATCAATCATGTATGTATGAAATCAAGTATAATGCAATCAAGTATAAGTGTTATCAAGTATAAATGAAATCAAGTATAAATGTAATCAAGTATAAATGTTTTGAGTATCTGTACAAGTAAGCAAGTAGTTGAGCATGTATCTCCCCCAAAGAGTTAAAACAAGTATAAAAAGAGTAGGGGCTATGACTCACCTGATGCAACAGCTACGATGACAAAAGTGTATACACAGAATTGAGGTTCGATCTCTAACCGCAACCTAATATGAATGATGAACGATCTACTTTAGATCATGAAATGATGTTATGAATGTCCATGCACATGTTTCCTATACCACTCTACTCTTTGAAAAATACTTGTTGTTATCAAAAATATACATTTTCCAAAACTTAGGAAAATATGGCTATTAGAAAAATAAAACTAGTTGCAATATATATACTTATATATATATCGTATTTACCAATGTTAGTGTTGAAATCCTCGGTTTGAAATCCTTGAAATAACGCCTTGTAGTGATAAAAATATACTTGTAATAACTAATACTTCGTTAGTTATAAAATTGGGTACTTGGTATTATTTCTAGCTTCTAAAGTTACTACGTAGTTTTAGTGTTAATATTAGTAAAAGCTGTCAAAATGAAATGAGTTTTGCCGATATTCAAACGTGTATATCTTGGTCGTTATAAGCTTGTTTTCTACGTTCTTTATATCCCTGAAATCGTGGGACAACATACTAATATATTTTTAATAAGTCGGGATGGCTAGATCAAGTTTTACAACTCAGATTGCCCATTGAAAATCGTCCAACCGCATGTATTTTTCCGGAAAATAGTTTTCGTCGTCAATATTGAAAAATTCATATCTCCTTCGTTATAAACTCTTTTTAATCCGTTCTTTCGCCTACGGATTCGTTTTTGAAAGTATTTTCTAAAAATTTTGGCAAAGTTTACTTTATGTTTACTGATTTTCCTGGGTTTACAAAAATGGGACAGTAGGTATAAATACTTGTTACAAATCCATTTTCCATTTTCAAAACTAGTTTCTAACATCACCAATTCTCTTGCAAACACCACAAAGCTATTCTAATCCTACCATACACCTTCTTAGGGTGCCATGGGTTCCTAATAACTAGTAATCAAGTTAATTTAACAAGGGAACACCTAAATCACAATCTAGGGTTTGTATGTTCAAAAAGTTAACAAAATAAAGTGGTATAGCTAGCTTGTACATGAAATTAAGCATGAAAACCACATGATACAAGTATATATTAGATGAAATCACGAAAATAAAGTTGATAACTTACTTTGAAATAATAGGTGGTGAGATGATTAGAAACCTTGGATTACTTGTGTTTTTATGTTATGATTCTTGATTAGGATGATGAAATGAACAACTTTGATGCTTTGTACTTTGAAAAACAATGGATTGATCGTGGAGTTGGTGTTTGGGTCATGAGTTTGAGAGAGGAAGAAGAGAAAACAATTTTTTCTTGTGTTTTGATTTGTAAAATAAGTTAAATGTGTAGTTTTAGGTGTTTTTGTACAAAATATCTAATTTCAATGGCATTATGGTAAATAACTGGTGAAGTTCAAGTAACATGGGGAGGGGGCTGCATATGTATGGATGAGTATGTAGGAAGCTTGGTGATATCTGGTTCACGGAGTCGGTTTTGGTTCCGTTAATCGCTAACCGTAAAGTTTTAAATCGCGAAACGTAAATTCGGGTATCGTAAAAATATGAAACTTGAAAGAATGACTAAACTTGTCAAAATAATCCATAAATAAATATAAAATGAATGGTAAGTTCCATCGGGTTGCTTAAACGCTACTAAAACTGGAAACGCGGGTTAAAAACGCGTACTTCGCGTAAAACGCTGAACTGGAAAACGTAAAATTTCAAAACTTTAAGAATTGTCGTAAAATGAGAGAAAATCATATTTTTATTGTTTATATTGTTTTATGGACATATCGGGATGCCGGAAGGACGTTTAAACCTGAATGTAAATCTCGGACACGGCTTCGTGATTTTTGCAGAAATGATCCGACGAGCGTCAAACTCTCGGATTATCGTTAAAATAGTTCAACTTACGAGAATATGAAATAAAAATTTCTGAGATGAATAGTGAAAGTGAATAGTATTAGTGAATAGTAAAAATGAATAGTAATCCGAAAATGCGAATTGTTACAGTCTCTACTCCTTAAGGGAACTTCGTCCCGAAGTTCAGTTTATGTTAATCAGTTAAGTGTGTTTAAGAAAATGTATCAAAGCTTATGTATGTGGGTTTCCTGTCCAACTAGGTACGTTCTCGTGGTCAGACTTGATGAGGCAAACCATCCCAATCCCGAGCATAGTCCTCAAAAGACCTCCTTTAGGTTAATCCTTTAGGTAACCGATTTTCACTTAATCCCACAACTCATCAAACAAGAACTGTCATGAGATTAGGCTAAATCGGTTTGAGTGATGACTTTAACTTTTAGCTTGATTTTCGCAACCCAATCAAACAAGAACAGTCACTAGAACCAAGCTAAAAATCAAGGTCTGGATTCAACATCCTTGAAAAAGGTCTTTTGAAAGATTGGCTCGACTTTGGAATTGCTTACACACAATCCAGGAAAAATATCATTATAACTATTCTCAGTGTTGCAAAATTCATTTCTGAGTCGAATATAGGTGGTCAGCCTATGTCCTACTATCCCGGGTTGAATATAAATGACCATTCTATATTCCACCGAGGTTCCATGAATTTTGAAATACTCAGCTCAGTTATACTAATACTATGTCCTTCACAAATACTAAGGTGTTTAGAAAGACTAAGGCAGGTGACCAAACTCGAGGTCAAATGATGAAACTATGCAAAGAAAAACATAACGTTGTGATATATATATGATACGTGAACATGCTTATATGAAAGACAATTATAGTAATCAACTAGAATAAATGAATATAATATATCAGATAATGAGACACAAATCTCATCACCTATGTCAGCAACTAACCACAAATGAGGCTTCAGCTTGGCAGCCAGGCACGTGACGGTCATAGGGTTAAGTTTTCGTAAAAGTAGCTATAGTCTAGGTTTTAAAAACACTCAGTTCGCTATTGCCAAGTCTCTGATACCAATCTGTCACACCCCCAAAATCGGGTCCAGCGGAAGCATACATGTAGCTGGGGTGTAACTCAATTGGTATCTCGACACAAGTTCAAAAATGGTTTGCACTTGAATCATTTTGAATAAAATAGTTAAATCAAAATGTTGAATTTACATTGTTAAAAGTAATGCGGAAGTACGCCCTTAAAAATAGTTTAAAACGGTCCCCAAATGAATAATCAGAGTCTTCTATGACCATGCCATGCCCTGCCAAAACCTCCTGTAGCGTGCCATTGGTTATAACCTGAAAATACATGCTAAAGTGTCAACACAATGGTTGGTGAGTTCATAAAGTCTTGTGAAAAAGAATGTAATGCATATGGATGAAGTTGTCCCAGCAAAGGCATCGTAAATCCACTCAGTTCCAAGTCCCGCCATAAGAGACTTGTAACCTGTGTGTTTACAACCCACTGCTAACATATATAGTATGAGTAAAACATGTATAAGTTCATCACAATAGTAAGCCATTAGTCGTGAGTCTACACTTCATCTCCGAAGACCTCACGTTTGTATGTATGTCTCAATGGTCATCCAACAACTTAATTTGGAGCCACTGGAAGTTTCACAATCATGTATGTATGATTACTGGGTGCCATTTCCCAAAGTATAAAAGATTTCTGGGTGCCATTTCCCAAAGTATAAAAGATTTCTGGGTGCCATTTCCCAAAGTATAAAAGTTTAAACGTTTCAAGTATCAAGTAAGTATGTGTGCATGTATCAATCATGTATGTATGAAATCAAGTATAATGCAATCAAGTATAAGTGTTATCAAGTATAAATGAAATCAAGTATAAATGTAATCAAGTATAAATGTTTTGAGTATCTGTACAAGTAAGCAAGTAGTTGAGCATGTATCTCCCCCAAAGAGTTAAAACAAGTATAAAAAGAGTAGGGGCTATGACTCACCTGATGCAACAGCTACGATGATAAAAGTGTATACACAGAAATGAGGTTCGATCTCTAACCGCAACCTAATATGAATGATGAACGATCTACTTTAGATCATGAAATGATGTTATGAATGTCCATGCACATGTTTCCTATACCACTCTATTCTTTGAAAAATACTTGTTGTTATCAAAAATATACATTTTCCAAAACTTAGGAAAATATGGCTATTAGAAAAATAAAACTAGTTGCAATATATATACTTATATATATATCGTATGTACCAATGTTAGTGTTGAAATCCTTGAAATAACGCCTTGTAGTGATAAAAATATACTTGTAATAACTAATACTTCGTTAGTTATAAAATTGGGTACTTGGTATTATTTCTAGCTTCTAAAGTTACTACGTAGTTTTAGTGTTAATATTAGTAAAACCTGTCAAAATGAAATGAGTTTTGCCGATATTCAAACGTGTATATCTTGGTCGTTATAAGCTTGTTTTCTACGTTCTTTATATCCCCGAAATCGTGGGACAACATACTAATATATTTTTAATAAGTCGGGATGGCTAGATCAAGTTTTACACCTCAGATTGCCCATTGAAAATCGTCCAACAGCATGTATTTTTCCGGAAAATAGTTTTCGTCGTTAATATTGAAAAATTCATATCTCCTTCGTTATAAACTCTTTTTAATCCGTTCTTTCGCCTACGGATTCGTTTTTGAAAGTATTTTCTAAAAATTTTGCCAAAGTTTACTTTATGTTTACTGATTTTCCCGGGTTTACAAAAATGGGACAGTAGGTATAAATACTTGTTACAAATCCATTTTCCATTTTCAAAACTAGTTTCTAACATCACCAAATCTCTTGCAAACACCACAAAGCTATTCTAATCCTACCATACACCTTCTTAGGGTGCCATGGGTTCCTAATAACTAGTAATAAAGTTGATAACTTACTTTGAAATAATAGGTGGTGAAATGAACAACTTTGATGCTTTGTACTTTGAAAAACAATGGATGGATCATGGAGTTGGTGTTTGGGTCGTGAGTTTGAGAGAGGAAGAAGAGAAAACAAGTTTTTCTTGTGTTTTGATTTGTAAAATAAGTTAAATGTGTAGTTTTAGGTGTTTTTGTACAAAATATCTAATTTCAATGGCATTATGGTAAATAAGTGGTGAAGTTCAAGTAACATGGGGAGGGGGGCTGCACATGTATGGATGAGTATGTAGGAAGCTTGGTGATATCTGGTTCACGGAGTCGGTTTTGGTTCCGTTAATCGCTAACCGTAAAGTTTTAAATCGCGAAACGTAAATTCGGGTATCGTAAAAATATGAAACTTGAAAGAATGACTAAACTTGTCAAAATAATCCATAAATAAATATAAAATGAATGGTAAGTTCCATCGGGTTGCTTAAACGCTGCTAAAACTGGAAACGCGGGTTAAAAACGCGTACTTCGCGTAAAACGCTGAACTGGAAAACGTAAAATTTCAAAACTTTAAGAATTGTCGTAAAATGAGAGAAAATCATATTTTTATTGTTTATATTGTTTTATGGACATATCGGGATGCCGGAAGGACGTTTAAACCTGAATGTAAATCTCGGACACGGCTTCGTGATTTTTGCAGAAATGATCCGACGAGCGTCAAACTCTCGGATTATCGTTAAAATAGTTCAACTTACGAGAATATGAAATAAAAATTTCTGAGATGAATAGTGAAAGTGAATAGTAATAGTGAATAGTAAAAATGAATAGTAATCTGAAAATGCGAATTGTTACATAAGGAGTTGTGGGTTCAGTTCAAAGGACTTTATGAGCCTGATTCAACTGACAGATATTGGAGATTTGAAGCTAATAATTTGAATATTTTGTGGACATTTTGTGACTTAAGTGTTGTACATCATGTCTCTACACAAGATGGTGTTGATGTGTGTATGCTTGCTAAGAAAGAATATCCATTAAGAGCAGGTATTCTTACTGTTATGTTATCTGTGAAGTTGAGATGCTGGGAAAGGAATGAAATTATAGAAGATCTGCTGCAAAGGAGATATGATCAAAGTGTTAAAGCTAATAAGGAGTTGAGAAAAAGGAAATAAATGTTTGGAAGAATTTCCATATCCTTACAGATGCTGATTGATTGAAGAAACTTATTGATTTGCAAAGAAATCATAAGTTTAGGGGAGGATTGTTGGGAATTACACTAACAGTTACCACGGCTAAGCATGAAGATAACTACTGCTGAAGAATGCGCTAACAGTGGAAAGTCATTACCACTGCTAGTACATAATATTACCACTGCTAGTGGATAATTGTTAGGAAACGTATATAGATAAGTATAGAATAGATTCTGTGTATATTCTATTTTAATAGCTTTATACTTATCTTGTAAAGGAGGACTTCTTGTGCTATAAAAAGAGGTCGTAGGTTAAAGCTTAGATATATCAGTATACGTATCAATTAGAGAACTTCAAGGCTGTAACCCTAATGATAGGCAAGATCACTCGTATTATTATTAATAATAATATTGAAGCTAATAGTTTCGTTTATACATTGTGTTCATCATATACAACTGTTCTCACTCATATACTAATTCATAAACAATCTTCTAAGTACTACTAAGTAAATTCCACGTACTTGTTAGTATCACTCAAAGTATCATTCTAACACAAGACGTGTGTTTAGATCCATCAGCTCGACTCAACCCGAGCCGGTGAGGCTCTCGACTAAACTAAAACAAACCAAACGGACCCTTGTCTGAGTCAATAAACAACAATAACATCAACAATAATAATATCAACATCACTCGCCACGACTCCTAACGAGTCGTGGCTCGACCCATTCGGGTCTAGCCTCTCGGTTCGAATCAACAAACAACCAAACTCGGCTCACAAGCCGAACCGAGTCCACCAAAAACCACAAGGGCCTCGACAACATCAAGATAACAACAAAAGAATTAAACCCTCACCGAGTCACGAGTTGACTCGGTGAGTCCGATCGATTCGCGGCGAGTGGTGAAAAATGGAGGAAATCCACATGAGTTTTATGGGTTCAAAACATTTATTAAAAAGGTTTTTATAAAAGATTTAGTAACAAAAATGATTTATTAAAGATTTTAGAAATTAGGGTTTCAAATTTTTATTAATAAAAATGGGGAAGGGGGCGCGTGTGAGGGTTTTTTTACCATCGGAAAACAATTGAAGGGTGGTGATATGGTCACAGTGGTGGTGACAAGTGGCGGCGGTGGTGGCGTATGAGGGTGTTATGGTGGTTGTTGAAGCTCGAAACTCTCTAGAAACAATAAGGACTAACCGATCTATCAAATCGGCAAAGAAAAAGGTTCACCGGAAAATTTTCCGGTGGGTGGTCACCAGAATCTGCTGGTCTTGGCCTGATTATATGAGTTTTCCTGCGAGGGGTGCTAGAGAGAGAGATAGTGAGAGGCGTGTGTGTTTTATTTGTTATAAAATGAACTAAATAAATATAAAAATGGTATATATATTAAAGGTTTAGGGGTGAAAGTGAAAATATGAGATGTGAGGGTGGGAAGTGAAAAATTCGGGTGGAGGGACTATATATGTCAACGTAGCTAAACTTTTCACAAAAACAATTCGTTACTCATTTTACATAGCAAACGGACTCAAAAAATTACGAAACTTGAGTTATTGTTCACGAAATTATTTTTCCAATAAAATCAAGTATAAACTTCAGAGTTTTTCTCAAACGCAATATAATTCAATAAATTTAGCAAATGCAATACGATTCGAGTTTTCTAGGTTGTTCTGTGTCAATCAAGGAATAAAGTTCTCATTTCCAAATATATCTCACATTTCTTAAGCCCAAATAACATACAATAAAAGTTTAAAATATTTCAGGTACGTAAAATAAAATATTTGGCTAGAAATAGTTTTAGGAAAAGTACCGAGTGTTACAATATTTCAAGACCAAAATAAATCTTAAACACACGAAAAGAAAAATAACACAATAGATTTATATGAAGCTTTGCTTCTTGTTAATATCCGAAACATGTAAAGAAAGAACAAAACATCCGTTTCATTCTTTCCTTTCGTTCGGTTCAAAATAAAACGAAACAAAAACAAACAAAGTATACCTACCGGAGACCTCTATGAGGTCTTGAAGCCGTATTCGAACTGAAAAATCCTAACATACTTGTGCTTGTATGTTTTCGTGTGAAAGTAACAAGAAAGGGGTTTTTTTTGGTTGAAGATTGAAGTTGGTGTTTGTGTGGTGCGCGATCAAGAGCAGAAGAGAGAAGGAGATGGGGGCGCTGGTGATAGTTGTGTGTGATTAGGGTTGTCACAAATGATTAGGGTATGTATGGTTTTTGGATCGGGTTGGATAGGATATATCATGGACTGGGCTTTTGTAATTTTAGTGTTACTATCTTTTGAGATGGGCCGTTGGCACTAATGTTTTGTTGGACAGGTTATGATACAAGTAGCATTAATCCGATTATTGAAAAATTCTTTTGTTTTAGCTGAAATATGGGTGTTACAATTTTTGGTTATTTCGGATTTATGTTAATTCTTGGTAGTATTTTGGCTAATGGTTATTTTTGGGGTTATGTGTTATTGACGGAATCAGGATTGATCCATTATCAAGATTCACTTTACCAATAAAAGGCTACAAATCTTCTTTTTAATCTTCGAACCTAATAAAGAAATAACCAAAACAACTTTGTTTCAATTATTTCTTTCATTCGATAAGACTTAAAATGGAAAATCAAAACCCAAAAATGATATACAAACATCACCTACCGAAGACCTCTTTTCCAAGATCTTGAAGCCACCGTTCAACAAAAAGAAATTAGAAACCGTGCATACTCATGTCTGTGAGACGGTTTGAAGCAAATATAGTTTGCATTGTGAACCTTAAACTTATTTTAATTTAAATTATCATTCATTTGTACAATTATTGTTAGAAAAAACGTGTAACCAAATAACATCTGCTCACCATAAAATAAAGTCACTGAGTACCCGCCGCCTCATTGCGCGGGTACCCTGCTAGTTATTAATGATATATTTATGGAAACTATATTCAAAAGAAAATATATTATTATTATTATTATTATTATTATTATTATTATTATTATTATTATTATTATTATTATTATTATTATTATTATTATTATTATTATTATTATTATTATTATAAACCAACACTTTTATTAACAATAAATAGGGTTTTAGAAGAAATTGGTGGGGAGCCGAGAAACCAACTGGGCCCCCACACCTCTAGCAATAGTGAAACCAATCCTATTAAAAATATGAACGGCAGCCCACGCTCCAATGTCTTGAGTCGTAGAGAAACGTCGAATACGCTTTAGAAGAGTTACTGCATCTTTCTCAAGTTCTCCAAAAGAGGAGAAAGAGAAGGGGAGGAACCCATATCCGATATCCACACATTTGGCCTCGTACTTGACCCGTTTACGTTGTGCAGCTTCAATAACCGTACGACCTGGCATAAAATCAATCATACCATATTATTATTATTATTATTATTATTATTATTATTATTATTATTATTATTATTATTATTATTATTATTATTATTATTAACACATCATTTTCATTAGAAACAAACTCATAGGATTACAAGAAATTAGTGGGGAGCCTCGAAACTATCTGCGCCCTCACACCTTTAGCAATGGCAAAACTAATCCTAATTATTATTATTATTATTATTATTATTATTATTATTATTATTATTATTATTATTATTATTATTATTATTATTATTATTATTATAACCGTCACTTTTCATTGAAAAACATGAAAATTACATTAAATTGGAGGCGAGTCTAGACACAATCTGCGCTCCCACTCCTTTTTGAATACCGAAACTAACTCGATGAAAAATAAAAATAACACTCTTGATATTATTAGAGTGGCTGCTGGCAATAGACTTGATACGAGAAAGTGTATTCAAAGCTTCCACCTTAAGTTCCCCAAGCGTAGAAAAAGCAAAACGGACGAACTTGTATCCATTGTCTTGACACTTGGACACATATTATTATTATTATTATTATTATTATTATTATTATTATTATTATTATTATTATTATTATTATTATTATTATTGTTATTATTGTTATTATTGTTATTATTATTATTATTATTATTATTATTATTATTATTATTATTATTATTAATATTATTATTATTATTATTATTATTATTATTATTATTATTATTATTATTATTATTATTATTATTATTATTATTATTATTATTATTATTATTATTATTATTATTATTAAGGATATCATATTACATCAAACATAGTTTTTGAATCATAAACTCTCTATATATATTTGAAACATAAAGAGTGCACATAAACACTTCCTGCAAATCAAACATGAAATTAATCGTAGGTTTACTTTTTATCCTCACAACACTTTCATTCAGTGTTGCTTTAAGGCCAAATGCTCTTATTCATTTTAGGATATGGACCCACAATAGTATTGAAGAAAACCTTTCACTCCATGTCTATGGAAGCAGTGGAGATTATTATGGAAGAGCCACACTTCATTTTCATGAGGACTTTACATGGAAATCTGGGGTGGGTATAGGTACACAGGTTGTAGGCAAATTTTGGTGGGAATCAAAATATACACATATTCTTGTTTACAATGGAGATGTTTTTAATTTGTGTTTCGATGGAAATTATTTTAAGACACAACATTGTTATTGGAGGGTACAATCAGATGGATTCTATATAAGTCAATATAACCGTACGAATCCTAAATATTGGAACTTTTGGCATACATGGTAGAACTTGTAATTGCCTTATCAACAAATACAATATATTTATTATATAAAGTTGGTTATAAAGCTATTAATGTTTTGGTCATATTGTTATGCTATTTTACATATTGTCAAATAAACATATTCTTAACGTGATAGTCATTCTCATATTGTTAGCAATGCATCATTAGACAATATGTTATACGTTTTAGTAATGCTTTCGAGTTTCACACAATACTTATGATCTCAGAAAAATTGTTTGTAGCACCACCTTTAGTTCTTTACCATGTTCCTTGCATAAGCGTTATTATAAAACATGAGCCATTTGGTGGTTCATGTGTTTTTTTTACGAAAAGCTTTAGAAAACCAGTATTCGACATTTATGGATTAGTATTTTAGTATTTGACTTTGTATTGAATCTTGACCATGCACACATACATATTTTTTTTATAGAATATACCGTAAAAGGTTTCTTTTTACCAACAAGTGTTCATCAATGACTAGGCCCACTATAAACATAGAAAAATGTTATGTCCACATAATTTAACAAAAAAATGGACACACAATGATGTGGCAAGATTAATTATCGGGTCAAAAAGATTCCTACTTTTTGGTAAATGTTTTTATTAGACTATTAATCTTGACACATCATTGTGTGAACATTTTTTTGTAAAAATTATGTGAACATAGTATTCCTCATAAACATAAGTCAATTTTAGTGTTTGAAGACATCAAATAAGTACATTTTATTAGCATCATTTATCCTATGTATATTTCTTGTTTTGTAATATTCTATATGGGAATTGATACTTAATCGTTTACTTTTGTAATTCTCAGTTATAAACAAGCATTTCGTGAAAGTTAGCTATTACGGACGTAAAATGGAGCGAAATGGATCAAGTTGGAAAAGTTTACTTAACTAGCAAAGAAGATCTGACAATCCTACTCCAGATGCGCCGCATGAAGTTCCTAACATACGGCGTATCAATCTCAAGACTGTTAGAGTTTAACAATTAAATAGCACGTATTGCGGAAGCTAGGATCAAGTATAACACATAAATATTAACTAAAACATAAATAGTAAACGTACCCGATGCACTTCAAATTAACCTTGATTCTTGTACAAATAGATCAATGATAAACCCCTTACCGTTTTGTTTATCGATCTCTTGATAATTACTAAAGTAAGTAATTACCTCGTTCTTGTACACACAAACTACCAATGAATAAAGGTTTGATGCAAGTAAACAAAACAATTATTTTGTTTAACCAAAATCAACCCAAGAACCCTAGGAGGGGGTTGGACGATTGGCCAAGAAAAGAAAACAAGGAAGAAAAGTTTTAAGGTTTTGTGTGTGTGCACAAAAGATATGAAACCCTAACCCTTGACCTTGTATATATACTAGAGTAAACTTGGAGGACAAGTTGGACATGGGTTGGGCTTCCCCTCCCCTATGATCGACCGGCCTAGGCACCCCCAAGGGGTGTTCTAGATCCTTCTTGACTCCTTGTTACACTTTAGTCCTTATCTTTCGTTACTAACGATAGTTAGTCCATACGGTTAATAACTAACGACCATTTATTCCATTAAGTGTTTATAAATATATATATACGATACATTTAACATATATATATTTATTATACATTATTCTTGTTTGTAAAGTGTGCAATCCCGAGGTCTCGGGTTCGATACTAGACATTTACATATTAATGTTTATACGTAACATTTAACAGCTCCCACTCGTATATCCATTAATAGTAAAATGACATTGGTTAGCGTCTTGCAACACTCTAATGCCCCTAGTTCAATCCGAGCTAGGTTTCCTGGAAAAACCTTTAATGATTCATCATTATAATTATCCTTTTATTACTAATACCACATTAATAAAGATGTGAGGTTCTTTATTAAATTTCTGTTTCTCGTTTCTTTATGATTGAACAAAATTACCAAAATATCTGAACGTATTCCAGATAGACTTTGGGCATGGCCATGCAAACATTTTGTCAACCTTATGAGGGGCCCAGCAGTATTAAACTTCTAAAAAATCATAAGGAATAAATTCTTTCTTGACTACAAGAATAACCCATGAACTTTGGAACACTTCTGAAAACAACCCTTATGACTCCCTGTTACGGTGAGCGGTAGATTGCTTCACAAAAATGCACTACATCCATGACACTTATCTGGTATCTCAAGTCTGAGGATAACTTTAAATATGATTCTCACATTAAATATTAAATCATATTATTGGGATGAGTCCAATATTCAATTCATTGAATATAATGTGAAATTGGTATGACTACGCATCAATATACTTTCAAGTATATCCTAAACCAATACTCAAATTTGTCTTAGTTTAATGATATTCCCATATCATTAATCGACGACGGACAATTTAGAATAATAATTTATTCATGGATCTTAAACATGCAAATATAGGATACATTATTAAGACAATGAATATATAAACATAAAACATATTTTATTTCATTAAAATAATAATTGTACATTACATCCTTTATCCAAACACTAATCAAAAATGGGCATGAAACTTTCAGCTAATCTAAGTCCTACACCTTCAGCATGCTTGTAAAGCTTGGTGCCAGGTAGGGGCTTTGTTAATTGATCTGCCAAGTTATCATCTGTGTGAACTTTGAGCATTTCGATTTCACCTATTTCGACTTGTTCTCGAACATAGTGATGCTTAATTGGGAAATGTATGGTGCCTTTCATGATTCCAGGCTCATTGGCAAATGTAATTGCAGCTGAATTGTCACAATACATTTTAATAGGTCTTTGAATCGAAGGCATAACTCCTAGCCCTGAAACAAACTTCCTAATCCAAACAGCTTCCATTGCAGCTTCTGAAGCAGCTATATACTCACTTTCTGTAGCAGACATCGCTAGTACACTCTGCTTTCTGCTCCTCCAATCCACAGCTCCTCCATTAATGACAAAGACATAACCAGTTTGAGACTTCATATCATCCTTATCACCTTTCCAATAAGCATCGCAGTAACCTGTAACATCAAGTTCTGCTGATGGATTTCCCCCATAAACCAAGAACATCTCTTTAGTAGCCCTAAGATACTTAAGAACATTCTTAACAGCAGTCCAGTGAGCTTCACCTGGATTCTGCTGATATCGACTGGTTAAATTCTGAGCAAATGCTACATCAGGTCTTGTACTTTTCACCGCATACATTATAGATCCCACAGCCGAAGCATAAGGGACTCTCTTCATGCGTTGCACCTCTGCAGGTGTTGAAGCACAAACCTTGTTGCTCAAGCCATGTTGTTCTTGCATCGGCAAATATCCTTTCTTGGAATTTTGCATATTGAATCTCTTCAATATTTTATCAATGTAAGCACTTTGGCTTAATCCAATTAATCGCTGAGATCTATCTCTATATATCTTGATTCCTAGAATAAATGAAGCTTCCCCTAAATCTTTCATAGAAAAACACTTTCCAAGATATGCCTTAACCTTTTGCAAACTTGGAATGTCGTTTTCCATGATCAATATGTCATCAACATATAATATAAGGAAAATTACATTACTCCCACTAACTTTGTGATATACACATGGCTCATCAAGATTTTGAGTGAATCCATACTTTTTAATTTCACTATCAAATCTCTTATTCCATTGTCGTGATGCTTGCTTTAATCCATAAATGGATCTTTTAAGCTTGCATACACGATTTGGGAATTCTGGATTTACATACCCCTCAGGCTGCGCCATATAGATGTCTTCATCTAGGTGACCTTTTAAGAAGGCGGTTTTTACATCCATTTGCCAAATCTCATAGTCATAGTAAGCGGCTATGGCTATAAGAATCCTAATTGCCCTTATGTCAGCTACAGGAGAAAAAGTCTCCTCATAGTCAACACCAAAAGTTTGAGTATAACCTTTAGCTACCAAACGGGCCTTATAGGTGTGTACAACGCCATCCATGTCAGTCTTTTTCTTGAAGAGCCATTTACTCCCAACTAGTTTGGCACCCGGAGGTAGGTCTACTTCTTCCCAGACTACATTGTCTTCCATGGATTGCATTTCCCCATCCATAGCAACTTTCCATTTAGCCTTTTCAGGACCATTCATGGCTGCTTTATAACTTGTAGGCTCATCAAGATCACCCAGTAAATTCTCATCACTTTCTAAATTAAGACATAGACGAGTAGGAGCTTTTACTGGTCTTGTTGACCTACGAATGGGAATCACTTCAACTTCAGGTGGAGGACCTAAACTTTCAGGTTCTACCGGAAGTTGGTTAGTGTTTTCAGAAGGTGCTACATCTTCTTGACCGTCTTCTAGATCATATACTCTCCCACTGAATTCTTGAGATATGAGCTCCTTTTCAAGGAAGTCTCCATACCTTGCAACAAATACTTTGTTTTCAGGTGGGTAATAAAAGTAGTAACCCATAGTTTCCTTAGGGTATCCTACGAAGATGCACTTCACAGATCTTTGTTGGAGTTTGTCTGCTGAGTCACATTTAACATACGCCTCACAACCCCAGACCTTAAGATAAGACAAGTTAGGAGCTTTTCCAGTCCATACCTCATATGGTGTCTTATCAACCTTCTTTGTTGGAACCATATTTAGAATGCGAACTGCAGATTCTAAGGCATAATCCCAAAACGAAAAAGGTAGAGTTGTTAGATTATACATAGATCGTATCATGTCTTGCAATGTACGATTCCTTCTCTTAGACACACCATTTTGTTGTGGAGTATATGGAGAAGTAAGGTGCTGGACAATTCCCTCCTTTGCTAAGTAATCTATGAACTCCTGACTCAGGTATTCACCACCTCTATCAGATCGAAGAGCTTTAATCTTCTTTCCAAGTTGCAACTCTACTTCTGCTTTAAACACTTTGAATGTTTCAAATACCTCATGTTTATGTTTAAGTAAATAAACATAACCATAACGGCTGTAATCATCCGTAAATGTTAAGAAGTAGCTAGCACCTCTCCTTGACACATGTCTAAGTGGTCCACACACATCTGTGTGAATAAGACCAAGTATATCATTAGCCCTTTCAATCCTATTTTTAAAGGGCTTCTTAGTCATCTTCCCAGCAATGCAAGATTCGCATTTATCATATGATTCATCATTGATCTTTTCTAAAAGCCCATCATGTTGCAGCTTTTTCATGCGATCTTTGCCAATGTGAGCAAGCCGACAATGCCAAAGATAAGACGAATCCAGACCTTTCTTGGTTCTCTTATTGTTGATGCTATACATTGAATTATTTGTAACAAAAGCATTATCATTATTAGTCATATCAATTTCAAAGACACCATTCACAGCAATAGCATTAAAATAAAAAAACATCATTTAAAGAAACTGGAATTCCATTGCTAGAAATAGTATGATGAAAACCAAGGTTTAACAAACATCAAAATGAAATTACACCTCTAAGAATTGACGGTGCATAATGACAATTATTTAATGATAGTACTAAGCCCGAAGGCAACACTAAATTAAAAACTCCTATAGCTTCAACTCCTGCATGCGCTCCGTTACTAACGTGCAAGAATTGTTGTCCATAGGCCAGCTTTCTTTCAACTCTAAACCCCTGCAAGGTATTGCAAATATGAATGCCACATCCCGTATCATATACCCATGAATTCAATTTAGGAGTAAGAGTGAATAATTCAATCATAAAGAACGCACCTGAAGTACTGGGGTTACCAGCTTCATTACCCTGCTTCTTCTGTCGCAAGTCATGAATGTAGAGAGGACAATTGCGCTTCCAATGGCCCTTTTCATGATAGTGGTGACAAGCCTTATCCTTCTTGTTTGGAGGATTTGTATTGTTCTGCTTAGGCTGATGCGGTTTCATCTTGGGTTGTGGTTGATAGGCCATGACCTGCTTGCCTTTATCACCTTTACCTTTGCCTTTGTTCACAGGCAATTTCTTCTGGATTCTCCCCCCATGAATTGCCAACACTTGTGGGGTAGGAGCCTTGACCTAGGCTGGTAGACTTTTCTCATAATCAACAAGCAATGCGAGTAATTCTGAGACTGTCTTCCCCGAGCAATGCATGTTGTAATTCTGCACAAAACCAGCAAAATCCTTGTTGAGGGACCTGTTGATCAGGTGCACTTGCACATTGTCGGGGTAACCAAAACCAATTCTGTGAAGTTGATCAAACGAATCTTTCATCTCATCTACATAATTAGCTACTGGTTTACCATCACCATGCTTGCAGTTGTGTAGCTTGTCAAGTTCATCATACAATTCAACTGCAGGTGGTTTCTCATAAGACTGCCTGAGCATCTCAAGCATAGCTTTAGGATAAAAGTACTCATACTTCTTTTGTAACTGAGCACTCATGCTAGTGAGCATTAAACAAGCAACCTCATTATACTTAGCATTAGTCACCTTCCAAGCTGCCTTTGCTTCTGGTGTTGCAGTAGCAGCAGGTTCAGCTGGGCATTCCTCGGTCACATAGTCTAGCTTTCCGGACGCCCTCAAGACAATTCTGAGCAAACGGTTCCAGTCATTGAAATTCTTTCCAGTCAGTTTGTCTCTCTCAAGATGACTCTTGAAAGCAGAAATCACAGTTTGGTTATCGGGTTGAGCCATATCTACAGATAAAGTTCAAATATTAGTATTTTCGATAATTAATATCTTCAAGAAAAATAAAATACCCAAGGCTATATTCATATAACCAACTAATTTTCTTGAAAATCTAGGATCCAACTTTACATAGATTCCACCACATCAGTTGATCTGCTAGTGGTGAAAGTACAAAAGTTGGTAATCTGTCGAACAATAATTGGCAAACAAGATTTCCAATTCCTAGATCATTATGGGACTTACATCAAATTGATTCATCAATTTGTCTTGTAAGCATGTTTCATCCCATCTCATGCCTTAAGTTCTAGGTCTCACGCACAACTTAATTAAGTCGTCTACCTTAGAAACTGTAAAATTACAATTATGGTCTCACACGTTAAAAGAATTTTACCTTGTTATAGTAATTTAGCCTAGGTCTCACGTTTACTAAATTAAAATTCCAAGTGTTCCTTATAGATAGATGGCATGTAACTTAAATTATTAAGGGTATTATTTTTTATATGTCAATCAAAATATGTACAAAGATGCATGCACTCATCTTTATAACATAAGTTTTCATAAAAACTTTTTACTATCCAATTCGGGAAATTAATACACAAAGTTTTACTTGAGGTTTATTCCAAAATCCTAAGATGACTTTCTACAATATATGATTTTAAAAGTAATTCGTTTAAGACATATTCAAGATTGTGATAACCAAGGCAGACTCTAAGGCTCTTTTCTAAGCCTTCAAATCACGGTTATGAATATCATCTTAAAGGACTTAATTTTAAAAGCATATTTGTACAAAACATCAATCAAGCAAAAGTTTATGGATTCAATCTCAAAATTATGTAATAAAGTATGAATTTTGCTAGTCTCGCCTGGGAGCTGATTACCGTGCGAATCGGACCACTATCGGCACTTAAGACCTTGCAAGATTCTTGCTTTATCACATAGGGTTTCACCATTATTAGTCCGTATTATTTTCTTTATAAAAAAAAACAACCCTTTTATTGCTTACAACAAGTCAAACTTAAACAATAAAACAAGTATCAAAGAAAATCAAAACAACCAATAATAAATAAGTGAAACAATTAGCCACATGCAATCCGTATTAGAAAAGATCCTAATAAAATCAATTCTAGGTATAATAATGCATGTAATCAACTAAGGCCTTCTCCTCTTGATGGAGGAGAGTCACATACATTGACGAATCAATTGCGTAGGCCAAAGCTAATAAACACACCACATAGCATATATAAATCGATTTTAATATGTATTGGAGTCTTCCCCAATTTTAGATCTATATAAAACATGTGATAAACAAAAAACAAGATCCATGACTAACATGCATATAAGTCACGGATTAAAACCTAACAATTAGCACATAGGTCACAAGATACGTTCAATAAACCGGTTAATGACCTAGGGTATCTAGTGATTACAAATAATCCAAGAAAACCACAAAACCCTAATTAGGGTTTCATGGAAAAATCGACCCCCCCCCTAAAATTAGGGTTAGGGTTTCGAATTTAATAAAAAAATAAGGAAAACCCTAGATCAAAAAACATGTATCTAAAACAATTAAAGATCCGATTTTTATTACGTGTTAGTAATCAATTACATGTTATACATGGCTCGTGATGCCACTGTTAGAGTTTAACAATTAAATAGCACATATTGCGGAAGCTAGGATCAAGTATAACACATAAATATTAACTAAAACATAAATAGTAAACGTACCTGATGCACTTCAAATTAACCTTGATTCTTGTACAAATAGATCAATGATAAACCCCTTACCGTTTTGTTTACCGATCTCTTGATAATTACTAAAGTAAGTAATTACCTCGTTCTTGGACACACAAACTACCAATGAATAAATGTTTGATGCAAGTAAACAAAACACTTATTTTGTTTAACCAAAATCGACCGAAGAACCCTAGGAGGGGGGTTGGACGATCGGCCAAGAAAAGAAAACAAGGAAGAAAAGTTTTAGGGTTTTGTGTGTGTGCACAAAAGATATGAAACCCTAACCCTTGACCTGGTATATATACTAGAGTAAACTTGGAGGACAAGTTGGACATGGGTTGGGCTTCCCCTCCCCTATGATCGACCGGCCTAGGCACCCCCAAGGGGTGTTCTAGATCCTTCTTGACTCCTTGTTACACTTTAGTCCTTATCTTTCGTTACTAACGATAGTTAGTCCATACGGTTAATAACTAACGACCATTTAGTCCATTAAGTGTTTATAAATATATATATACGATAAATTTAACATATATATATTTATTATACATTATTCTTGTTTGTAAAGTGTGCAATCCCGAGGTCTCGGGTTCGATACTAGACATTTACATATTAATGTTTATACGTAACATTTAACAAAGACTTCACCAAAGATTATCCAAGATACAGAAGAACATGCGCCGCATAAGATATTGAAGGTATGCCGCATAAGATGTTGAAGATACGCCGCATAAGATCAATCCGATGCACCGTAGCGGCCGTATACGAGCCTTAATCAAGAAACCAAGTGAAGAATCAAAGGCAAATGAAGAAATAATGTTTACGTAACAACTTTAGAGGATGCTTCACTGTTTTGGTCATAAAATCTTCATCCGGACTCCGTTTTAGTCCGTTCAAGCGGCCACGCGAAGAGAAAAAGAAAAAATATCTGTTTCTGATGGAGTTGCGGCGCATAGGGTTATTAGATGCGCCGTATCTGGGTCGAAACAGAAGCAGGTTATTTTCAGCATTACTTGGAGGTTACTCTTGCTTAACCCTATAAATACCAAAGACGTAGAACGACTTTGGCATCATTCTTATCAGTTGGGAGCAGCCCCAAATCATCCCCAACACCCTCCATTCATCCACGAAGAATATCTTGAAGCGTATTCAATTGTTTAATCATCCGGTTAGCGTGTAGTTTTCATTATGAATTCTATCTTTTATGCTATGATTCAAACATTGTGTATTGTTACAGAGATTATGGGCTAACACCCTTAGGTGTAATCCAAGTTTATGAAGTATATTTATTTTTTATATATTTTTGTTCTTGATAAACTTTGTTATTGGATTGGGTGCTTATCGTTAAAAACTCGTTTATTGCTTATAACTAGTAGAAGTCTATATAACTAGGTTATTATCCTTATAACTTTAATTGATGTGATTTAACTTCCTGCAATTGTGGTTACTTTGATTTAGTTATATGTGTGTTAACTCAAATCCTCATTAGGAATCATTGTTTGGCATAAACGGAACGTGTCTACAACCTAATTGGACTAGTAGCGTGTAATACCAAACTAGGTTAGATGGTTTAAAGCAATAAGTTAGTATTGATGCTGGATAGGTCACTATGATCAAGTCCTCTTTCCCACCATGATGGTAGGTTATTTAATCGTGACAGGGTTAATAATCGGATTGGCGACTAAACAATTGAATGAATTAAAACAAGTAGAGATAAGCATATATAATTAATAGATGGATTAGGCTTTGCTAACTTGTTATTCCTATTGATCTTCATCTATCTTTAATTTGCTTGTCTTTAGCTTAGTATTTATTTTCTTGAATTTAGGTTAATTAATTACATAAAAATCGTGTTAGCCTCTCAGGCTAAACCCCCCCAAAACATTTACTTGCTGTCTAGTTTAGTAATTAGAATACCATTAGATCACTTTAGCTTCACTCCTAGTGAACGACCCTTGCTTACCTAGAAACTATCTACATTGATCGGGTACACTGCTCTTTAGTGTTTAGCAGTGTTGCAAAAATCGGCCAACTCGACCGATTAATCCGTGATTAATCGCTACTCGGCCATGGAACTTGGTGAGTTTCACAAGGTAATCGGCCGATTAATCGGTTATTACAAGGTGATCGACCGATTAATCAGTTAAAAATCACTACTCGACCATCGACCGCCTCAGTACCGATTCACGATTTTTGCAACATTGGTGTTTAGAGTCTATAGGTTAGTTCGGCAATAAATAAATTTAAAACTTGGTAGTTTATTATAGACCTAAAAAAAACACATCAAGTTTTTGGCGCCGATGCCGGGGAGTGGTTGTTTTAATTTGACTTATTGGTATTTTAGTTTTTTGTTAGTTTTGTGTGAATTTTAGTGTTCAAATTTTCTGAAAAATTTGTTGCAGGAAACTAATACGGCGTATCTATTGTCTGTTAGATATAGCGCATTAACTTGTGTCGATACGGCGTATCTATTGTCTGTTAGATACGGCGCATCGATCTTTTGTGACCAAAAAATATTTTTTGTGTTTATTTTATTTTTAGAATTTAGTGTTTATTTTTGTTTTGGTTACTGCTGTTCTTGGATGTTTATCTTTCAGGTAATCATGGAGATAGACAATCCAGACATAACTATGGAAGAATATCTTAGGCTTAACAGAGAAAATCCTTGTGTGATAATAAGTTGTACGATTGGGAAAAAGCAAGATATGGTGAACAAGTCATCAATGATAAAGAACCCACGATGGAAGAATACTTGTTATTAAAGTAGGAAAAGTCAGGAAAGAAAGAAACAAATTGCCATTTCGACACACTTGGACTTTATTGAATGATGATGATGAAGAAGAATTATACGATTTTGTTGCAACTAGGATTCGGGCAATAGTTATTGATAATGTTATTTCTCGGGAAGTTTCCCGAGATGAAGAAGAGTCATAAGTGTTTGATTTGAATGAATATCCGGTAATTGTTAACAAATAAGCTTATTCATCTGAAAATGCTTATGATGAAAATGAAGATGAATGTGGAACAATGGTGTATAGTGCTATTAATTGTGATTTTCCACCCGAGTTGGAAGTTATATTCTCATCCTATCAAAAACACCATGATGATACTCCCTTGGATGAAGATAATAAGTATTATAATATTGAAAGGGATTTTGAAAAAATTTGGGATGACTTATTTTATGTGGATATTCGGGACGAAGATAAAATTGCAAGACCACTAGTTGAAGATGGAGACTCAGAAGACGAATTGGAGTCACTTACAACAAAAAGTGGTACTAATTTATTTAATATTATTAATCCTGTTACTAATAATCTTGCTAGTTTTCCTAAACAGGTTGCAAAATGAAAGAATGATGAGGTGGAATTTACTACATCACCTAATGATACACTTAATGACGCACCTGTTATCAACCCATTTTTGGTTGAACTCGAGAAAGAATTTGATGATGAGCTCTTGGACACTACCTTGGTTGAAGAGAATACTAATTTAAAGCCAGAGAGGAATGTAGAGAATCTTGAAAAGGTACTCAACAAAGACCCCTTCTCATCTTTTATGGAAGTCAAGGGACGCCTTACTACCAATGTAACGAACGAAGAAGAAAGGGACCTCATTCATCCTCAACATAATAGTCTTTCACATAAGAAGTTCAAGACATTTAATTGTTCAACCAGAACTAGTATGGTTAAGATAGAAGTTAATATATTGCCAAGGTACGATATTTACTTATTTCTTCCATGATGCATGGGGTTTGCACCAGGCTTTACCTCTCAAGGGATCTCGAGAAGCTTACAATCCCCACCAGGCAGTGTACCTGATTGATGTAGTATAGTATAATGACAAGTACCGGGGGATTGATCATTCAGCTAGGAATAGTGTCGCTAGGATTAGAAAACCTAAAGACTAGGTCTAGAGATGAGGGATGATTCTTTTTGTATTTTTATATTTTTATGAAAGCAAATTAAAATCTCGGGTTTGAAGGAGTTGGGCGGAATTAGTTGCTAGTCAGCTAACCCAATACTAAAGATGCAATCAAAATAAAATACTAAAATGAAAATAAAACTATGTTAACTAAGGTTGTGAGCAATATATGGGAGAAATGTGTTTGCTTAGATTTCACTACCCCCAAGACATCTTTTACACGTTAATTCCTTGTTATAGTTGCATGGATGACGGATTGTATTCCTTAATACCATTCATGGGGTGGCGTACTTACTTCCCCAATCCTATGAGTGCCTACTTCACTCCTATGTCGAGCCGGCTAAGAAGCTCCTAACATGGGATCATTAGAACTTACTCATGCATTAAATACAACCAATAAAACCTAGTACACATCGGTTCATGTTTTCTAAGACGTTCAAGCATGTTACACAATGGAGATCTGCCAGTTTTCTTAAGCCTAACATTGAAATCATTCATCCAATACAACCATAAACAAGTAATCAACACATAATTAACATCTAGGTTTCATTAGATCTAAGCAAACACAAGATAAATCTAGCCTAACATGTTGAAATCAAGACAAGCACAAGATATAGACAACCAACACATAGACATATTGATTGAATTAAAGAGAAGACTTAACTTAATAGCACATGAAAGGATTCAAGGGGTAAAAACCTTTGAATTTACTGTAAAGTACGAGCTAGGGTTCACAAAGTTCGGCCCTAGGGTTTCTCCACACAAGTTTCTCTTAATGAATGAAAATTAGAAAACTATATATAGATTTTAGAAGGTGACGGCGTCAAGAGCAAATGTCTGACGCCGTCATCTCGCCGCTAAATAGTTCCTCGGACTGCCTAGATCTGGATCTGACGCCGTCATGTGTACACCTTATGCAGGCCGTCATGATTTTAACTCTTGACGCTCTAGTTGTGACGCCTTCAGATTTCTTCTGGGTCATCAAGGACTTTACTCTTGACACCGTCAGGGATTCCCTCTTGACGCCGTCATACACAGTTCTCAGCTTGGAAAATTAAGTCTTTGGCGTTTTCTTCACTTTTATGTTCCAAAAACGTCCGAATTGCTTCTTTTTCCAGATCTCCTAAAGTACCTAAAATCACAAAAGGAACGATTTAGGGTAATATTTGATCAAATAAATTCAATTTCGGGCTTAAATGACCCCCTAAAAGTGGTTCACTTTTCGCCTCATCATATACCCTTACACTTGAGATTTGCTTGTCCTCAAGCAAATGCGCTTTTATTCCAATCAAAAGACAAGTTAGGGGTCATTTAACACTAATATAAAAGTAATTACAACAAATAATCGTTCCACTAAAGACCAAAGACAAGCACGGAGGTCATACGCTAGCACCTCACAAATAGTGTTTAGCTACTCACATCTCTCGGGTGTAATAAAGTATAAATTACAATATGGAAACGGAAGATATCTCTCACTACCTGTCATAGCAAAATAGATTATCATAGGCTTGGGAAAGGATCAAACCTCCACCACATGGCGTAAGCACCTAGGATAAACTATCAAAGAGGTCTTTTAAAGGGTTGTAACGTTAGGTGTAGGGATATGAAATACACGGTTTTGTTGGATATAGGCAGTCTTTACAGGTGGCGAGTTAACAATCTTGGTTAATTACATGTACAATATGGCGTTGCTAAGCCAAGACTAGACTCGACTTAAGCTAATAAATGAAAAATAACAAAAACATAAAATGAACATAGAATAAAAACGGATGGTAGTCCGTATGTTTTTTGTCTTTTCTTTTGCTATATATATATATATATATATATATATATATATATATATATATAGGCAAAGGATCACGTGCGGATTATACTTTTTAGTGCGGACGTACGGATGCGTATGGGCCGTTGATCTTTTCCCATCAGCGGCTGTGATTAGATATGATTATATAACACGGAGTGGCATTCTCGTAATTATTATATTTAGAAAATACGGGTCAAATCTTCGCCCGTTAATATCTCCTTATCTTTTTTATTATTATTTGAATATTTTCTTTCCTTATTTTTTGCAACTATATTTATTTAATTTTTATTATCGAATGGATTTACCTGATCAGTATTCTGGTATTGGTCCTGATCTATCGGATCATTTTTTATCAAAAAACCGTGTTGAAGGTATTTTTTTATAAGCTATTTTCTTGATATTCTGCGTTTTCAGATTCTTATTCTTCATTTTCAAATTAATTTCTTTATGTGGTAGATATTGTGATATTAATATATAAGAATGGTATTTTGATATTAATATATAATTTGTATTACGATATTAAAATATAAGTATGGTATTGTGATATTAATCTATTGTGAATATTGTTTTTGTTATATGATATGTATTACGATATTAAAATATAAGTATGATATGTATTACGATATTATAATATAAGTATGGTATTGTGATATTGTTTTTGTTATATGATATGTATTACGATATTAATATATAAGAATGGTATTTTGATATTGTTTTTCTTATATGATATGTATTACGATATTAAAATATAAGTATGGTATTGTGATATTGTTTTTCTTATATGATATGTATTACGATATTAAAATATAAGTATCGTATATGATATGTATTACGATATTAAAATATATGTATGGTATTGTGATATTAATTGTTTTTATTGTAGAGAAATTTGTTTTTGACACGTGGCCTTTATTTGTTTGACATAACTAATTTATATATTAATGTCGTTTTGTTATTATGCATTTTTGAATTTTATTCTTATATTATTATTTCTTTTATGGTAGGTATTACGATATTAATTTTTAAATGCTATTTTGATATTTATTGTTTATTATGAGTTTTTGTATACTTTACTGGTGGGTGTTATTTGTTTTACATAACAAATATATATATATATATTAATATTAATATCTCTTTTATTGTTGGTATTTTATGATATTTGAGATGTATGGTTTGTATTCTGATAGGTATTACGATATTTATATATAAATGGTATTGTGATATTTAATAGTTATTATGAGTCAATTGTGCAATTGATTTGTGGCATTTATATTGTTATATAGTACTGTATGTATTAACTGGATGTACTGTGATATGGAATTGTTAGATCAATTTTGATATTATTATAGTTATAAGTTGTATGAACTGTTATACTTTTTTTACTTAATTGTGTAATATTATTTTATTATCAAGTCACTTTTTGACTTTATTTTTTTTAGGTGATTCTATGATGCAGAATTCTGCAAGTAATGATGTTGTTGAAGCTGTAAATTTATCTCCTGATGATAATTTAGAAGACAATGAGGAAGTAAATTCGCCAGATTTTTTTAGCTTAACTACAAAGTTAATTAAACCTGTTGTTGTTAAAGCAGTTGTTCCAGCAGAAGGTAGTTTGTTTAATAGTGTTGAAGATGCTTACAGGGTGTACAAAAATTATGTTGATGAAGCTGGTTTTGTTGTTCGTAGAGGGCATGAAAGTAAAGCAGGAGGTGTTATTCTTAATAAGGAATTTCTTTGCAGTAAAGAAGGGATTAAAAAAGTTAAAGTTGAAGAATTTGATAGTTTAAAAAAAGATTGTAACGCTAAGTCAGTTAAGAGAAAAAGATTTGATTTTAGGACAAATTGCAAAGCTAGACTTTATATTGTTAAATCTGGTGAACAGTATAAAGTTAAAAACTTTGTGGAAGAACACAATCATGGTTTTTTTACTTCTGAAGATAGACATTTGCAAAAGTCTCATAGGTCTATGAGTTTGGCGCATCAGTATTTTGCTATTAAAGCTTCAAATTTGAACATTGGTCCTTGTATGTCGTTCAATTTTATTGCTGAGCTTTTGGGTGGATATGAGAAAGTTGGTGCAACAAAGATTGATTTCAAGAATATGAGTCGTGATATTTACAATTATATTGGTAAATATGATACCCAAATGATAATTGATAAGTTTAGTGTTTTAAAGGAAAGAGATGAAAATTTTTCATTTGAGTTTAAGACTAATACTGCAGGTCAATTAAGTTGTTTGTTTTGGTCTGATGATACAAGTAAAAGGAATTATGAAGCTTTTGGTGATGTTCTGTCTTTCGATGCTACGTTCAAAACTAATATGTATGTTTTTTCTTTTCTTTTTTTTTTTTAAATATATATATTTATATATGTATATTTTTTTTGTAGGTACAATATGGTGTTTGTTCCTTTTACGGGTGTTGATAATCATCAAAAATGTGTAATATTCGGTGCTGGTTTGCTTTCGAAAGAAGATGTTGTTTCATATGAGTGGCTACTACAAGCTTTTGTTAAATATTATACTAAGGAGCCGTATCTTGTTTTAACAGATCAAGATCCTTCAATGTTAATTGCAATACCTAATATTTTTAAAACTGCTAAACATCGTCTTTGCATGTGGCATATAATGAATAAACTTCCTACAAAGGTATATATATATATATATATATATATATATATATATATATATATATATATATATATATATATATATATATATATTTCTTTATTTATACATATATACATATATATTGTAAGAATTATTTTTAATATTAAACAATTATTTTTTATATAAATTTTTTCCTTTTATTTTTTTTGTAGATTGGTTCTGAAATATGTGAAGAAGAAGGATTCAAAAAGCGTCTATGTCGTATTGTATGGAGGGAAAGCGACGAACCTGATGAATTTGTTGAAAAATGGAATTCTTTATTGGCTGAATATCATTTAGATGAGCATAAATGGTTAAATGATATGTTTAATATTAAAGAGAGTTGGATTCCTGCTTATTTTAGAGATATTCCAATGAGTGGTTTAATGAAAACTACGTCAAGATCTGAAAGTGAAAACTATTTTTTTGGTCATAATTCTAATTGGAGTTCTACTCTAGTTCATTTTCTTTTTCGTTATGAAAGTGCTTTAGATCAGCAAAGAAATATTCAACGTGTTCTTGATAATAATACAAGAACTGGTAAGCCATCATTGAAAACCAGACAATTAGTTGAAGCACAAGCTGCAGATTTTTACACTCTTGAGGCATTATATGTTATTCAGATTGAGATCGTTGCTTCTGTAGAATCTTGTACTGGTTCTACGAGAAATTTGGGTTATGTTAAAGACACTGATAAAGAGTGGTTTGGAGAGTTTAAGGTATTAGATTTCAATTTTTTTAATTTAATAAATATTATCAAGAAACTCGTTCTGTTAAAAATATTTTATATATTTTTTTATTTACTTTTTTTTTTCAGGTTGACTATTATGAAGATACTCATTCTGTTAAATGCAGTTGCCTGCATTTTGAAAGACGTGGTTTGTTATGTCGTCATGCCTTTTATACTCTTAGAGCAAATGGTGTTAAGAAGATTCCAAAGCAATATCTGTTAAGGCGTTGGAGAAAAGAAGCTGTTGTTTTACCTCCAATTGGTTCTTCTTATAAATCTAGTGGATCTTCTGGTTCTTGTATTTCGAATATTTATTCAAAAGTGAATGCTATAATCAATCAATGTGGATACGATGAAGATAAACTAAGTCAATTTCTTGATCAATTGAGTATTTATGAATCCGGTTTAGAATCATCAAATGTGCCTCAGACTTCAGCAAGTAAACAGCAAAGTATATCATCTATGATTAGAGTTCCTAAACCTGATGTTCTTGAAGTTCTTCCTCCTGATTTTGGGAAAAACAAAGGTGGAATTAGTGGTCATAGGTATAAACCTTCTAATAATGATGTCAGAATTAAATCTGCAAAAAAAGGTGGAAAAATTTGAGAAATTGCAGAATCTGTAAAAAAAAACAGATCATGATTCCAGGAATTGTCCCAACAATCCAAATAGGAAAAAACTGGCTCCTAAGAAAGGCATTAAGAAGGCGAATCGAAAAGGGCGGAAAACTAAGGGACAATCAACTAAAGCTAACTCTCAGGAGGATGATGGTGTTTATAATTTTAATTCTAAGGAGGATACTGATTGATAAGTTTGAATAATTGAAAGTAATTTATGTTATTTAATTTTATTGTTCTGAATTACAGATTTTTTTATTAAAGTTGTTATTTTTTACATAAGCATATCTACATTGTTATTATTATATAAATTGTTGTTCTGATTTAATTATTATTATACTGTATAATTTGTTATTACGATATAAATTGTTATTCCGATATTAATATCTCTTTTATGGTAGGTATTACGATAGTTATTATTTAAGGTTTGTAACTTCGTATTCTGATAGGTATTACGATATTAATTTATAAATTGTATTGTGATATTTAATATTTATTATGAGACATTTGTGTTCTTTACACGTGGCCGTTATTTGTTTGACATAACAAATATATATATATATATATATATATATATATATATATATATATATATATATATATATATATATATATATATATATATATATATATTAATATCGTATTAAACCTATTTTAAATAAAGAGGAGTAATTAAATTAAAAAAAAAAAGTAGGGGTCAAGTAAGCAAACAGGCGGCGTACACACTTCCCGTAAACATCACATCCATCAAATCTCTGAAACACTATTAAACAATAAAATAGATCTTAAATACTCCACTATAAAATAATAATGAGTATGGTGAAAAAAATTACAAAATCTTTCTGCTGAAAGAAAATAAAGAATAATGAAACTTCATAAATCTCTCTCCGCTGAAAATTTATGAATTACAACTATCTTATTTCAGATTATACTATAAACTCTAATGGGTAAACTTAAACCAGTATGTGTAATCCACAAACTAAACCCAGCATATTAAAACATATATTGGTTTAAAGTAAGTGAACAAATTTATATCAGATTACACCATAAACATTAAAATAAAATGTTTATACATCATATCATCATATGATGCTGAATGAGATTCTGAAAAACACTAATAATTGAATGTATCTGAGTTACATACCAAAATAAAATTACATTTATAATTCTTTATATATTTTTTAAATAAAGATGAGTAATTGTTTTATACCATTTAGTCAGGTACCTCCATATGTTTTTGTTCATTAATTTCAAAATTTACATATATCATCTTCTAACAGAAACCATTTGCAGCAATTTGTTGAACGTATGCCGATATACTCTCTTTTTTAGTCAATTTGATTATTGAGAGGTCTTATGAAGATGTATTACAACTTGAAGAACAAGAAATAGTTCGTTTTCAAGAACAAACTAAGAATATTGGCTCATCTAATTTTTCTACGAGATCCATAGTAAGTGAAAGAATAATGTTGCTTTACAAGATGGACTGGGTTTGTGCAATATGTTTGGGAAAATACAAAGAAAATGAATTTATATGCTCTTTGGTTTTCATAAATCGTAATTCATTTAACTTACATCAAGTAACTTACATCAAGTAATAGAACCAAAAATTAAATAAAAGATATTTAACAATACCTACTTTTCATAATATATTTTTATGATTCTTACTGATCATTTAGCAGAATTGATTCATTGTACAAGCCCATGATGAATGAACCCTCTACTCCAATAATCCCAAGATTCTTGATTTGTTGTGAACATGGGTCGTAAACATGAAGTGTTGAACATTTTCCATAGTCTTCTCGAGGTTCAAATATAGCTTCACTACTTTTTGTAAACCCCAATATTCTATAAATGTTTGCATCAATAGTGTACAGCTTTCTGAAAGAAAAATCATCTTGCATTATCCATAGACCACATTGTAGCGCTCCATCAATCATAATGCATCCACACACAACAAGAGACTCCCTTAGTTTACAAACGGTCAATTGGAAAGGTTCAAATATTTCATTTGTTAAGCTATCTGGTAAGTGTATCTCTTTGAACTCTTTTGTAATCAAATCAAATGAGATAAGCATGTTTTTGTTATAGTCACGATCATCAGCAACAATCAATTCATATGCAACCCAATAAACAAATCTATCTAATACAACATTAGTTGAGTCATTAAATTTGATGGTTTCTCGAGGACAATTAGCATTTGGATTCACATTGTTCCAAACACCTGCACTTAATGAAAAAACTTCTACAACCCAAAACATAGTATTCTTAGCATATGTTAATTTCAGTACTGTAGGATCTAAAGTATCCGGGCGAATTCCAAAAGCTAAAGTAGGACAAATATTACTTTCAGTATAAGGAGCAACAATACCAATTGATTTTCGAATTGAAGGATTCGAAAAAATAACCATCCACTGTTTATAGACTTTGTGGAAACCATACAAACACACTAAACCATGAGTTGCACCAATAATTTTTGATATAGAAAATTTTTGTTCAATGTTTTTAGAAATAACATTAGATACAGAAAAAGAGTTTCATTCTTACCATCATCTAGAAAAAAACGTACTTTTCATTAAAAAAACAAGTATCTTCTCTGTAGCCTATAATAGAACAACTAAGCGGCTGTGGATGGCGGTTGCTATGACCAATCACAAAGTCAGAGCTCTCAATAAAAGACTTCCATTGTTTGGAAACTAATTTGAATCCAATCAATATCTTAACCTCATAAACTTTTTTGATTATTTCCATTTGCAGTTCAATTGGGATGTTGTCTGACATTTTTGAAGTGTTGTGGTTGTTGTTGCTGTTTTTTGTTTTTTTTTCTCTTTTTTTTTTTTTTTATAGGGTTTTTTTTTTTGATACTATGAAGAAGGTGGAATGAAATTGGGATTTTTTGTTGATTGTTTTGACTTTTTGAGTTTTATCAAAATATCAATCTCTTAAAATAATATTTTTTAATATAAATTAAATTTAATCAATAGTTTTTTTAAATTAAATTAATTTTTTTATTAATTAAGTATATGTTATTATTTGTATTGCAAAAAAGAATATTCTAATATATAGTACGTAGTAGGGCTGAGCAAATGGACCGAATGGACCGGACCGACCGGACCAGACCGGACCGACCACATTCGTTCCGGTCCTCGGTCTAAGCTTTTTGGCTAATTCGGTCCTCGGTTCGGTCGGTCCGGTCCGGTTTGATCCGTACTATGTAGTAATATTTAGCTTCTCAAAGACGCTTCATTTTTCTTAGTGTGCTTTAATTCAAACAAGCATGTTTTGATTATGATTAACTCTTTTAAAATTAAATAATCTTTAAAAAAATTTAAAGTATGTTTAAAATTTTCAGTAATTGTTAAATTAATAAATAAAGTTATTTTAAGTAAATATTATAAATAAAATATCTTCAATATTATTCAAATGTTTTTTATTTATTTTAAAATAAATTAATTTTATTAAAAAAAGCCCATATTTTTAATGTTAATAAACTTTTCCAAAGCTCATTATTTTTAGAAAGCCGATATTTAAAAAGCGTAAAACTTTTTAAAATGTGAATATTCTTTTAAGATAACAGTATTAAATGATGCGCTTCAAATACATGTTTGATTTCTATGACCACACCAAGTCCAACACAAGACCATTTCATCTGTTTCAAGTTTGTTAAAACAACAACGACACTTTGAACACTACATGTTGTCGTTTTCTTCTTTTTTCAAAATATGTCTTCAAAGTTTTATTTATGTTTTTCAAAATAAACTTTTCCATAATTAGGTTCGGTTATAAATTTGTTTGGTTAGTTTGTTTCAATTAGTTTGGTTAAACCGAACCTAACCATATTCAAATTCTTTTATTCAGCTTGATTTTTTAATTTGGTTCGGTTTGGTTAATTTTTTAATTTGGTTCGGTTCGATTTTTTGCTTGACCCAAATAAAGTTAATTCACTATTTATTTTTAAAAAATTAATAATTACATAAATATTTTACAATAAAAATATTATTTAGCCTAAAAAAGAAACCTTTTTTTGTTTGACTTTGTTGACTGCATGCACAATTTGCATATACAATCTCAGAGCATCATTACCATCAATTACTTTTCACTTGGCTCTATAACTAGCTTGTCTCTCAGATTATCAGTTGTCATATCAACGAACCGTCAAAAAATTAAAAGGTTAGAATATCCAATTTTTTTTCTTCTAAAAATTATCCGAATCTACTTGCAATATGTATATCTTGTTGATCTCATATTTATGGAATACTTTGCTAATTATAACATTACTTGTATGATATGTTATGTTTGCTAATGATAAGATTACTTAATAATTGTAATCTATTGATCAAACATTGTATTCTATTTCTTAAAGATTAAATAAGTGAGTAATACATGTTTTGAAACAGATATGATCTGTTAGATTAGATTCTTATTGTATATAAGAAAGCTTTTAATAAAATTTCTATTGCATTAGGTATTTGATCAAAATAATGTTTTTTGTTTTATTTTGTGAAAAAAAAAATTGTTTTGGATAGAATATTGAAAGATGGGTTGTTAGTTTAATTTCCAGTATGTAGAATATTCTTTTTACATAAATAATTATTTTGAATCAATAACAAAGCAACTCCCAATACCGTCTTCCACGGTTTATGGGTCCCAATACCGTCTTTCACGGTATATGGGGGAGGCTTAGACGTAGACAACCATACCCCTACCTAAGGTAGAGATGTTGCTTCCTGTTTCTACCAAAAGGACCTCTTGATTCGACCTTTCAAACTTAATCACATAAATACAGCACCGTAAGCTAAAACAAACTTATGTAAACTCGCACGAATGTGATTGTGAGTTTCATTGATTGAAAAGATCAATGTGTTTGCGAAAAATAAAAAACTATATAATTGGTCTACATGCTGATTTCAATGGCATTTAACGTTTATGATTATCAAGAATACATCATCTAGTTATTTTATTTAGTTTTACTCATAGATAACACCTTTGCCATTTGGTATATGTATATTTTACGGTTGCATATGCGATCTTCATTGTAGAATGTTGAATTAACAAATGAAAATGTGGTTGTTTGTTGTAAAATTTCAAATTATTTAAAGTGGTACATTGTATACATCAGTGATTATATGTTGTCAAATTTGTAAACAGTATCAGAATATTTCATTCAATTGTTTTATATTACAGGTACATAAAAAAACAAACAAATGGATCAGCAATTCCTTTTCAGATTTGATTTAGAAAGTAACGCAGCTTTCCAGGTAGGCAATCCATATTAGCTCACGTATATTTCATTTATTTTTTTAGTTAAATTTTAACTTTTGAATATAACTAATAACGCAATATAATATGATAACAATTTATAATTCAACTGTGTGCAGACTTTACCAAATGTTTTCTATGAACACTTCTACAATGGAGAAAAATACATTTTCATCCATGGCAACAACAGGTACAGGTACATATGTTTATTAAGCGATGATGGAAGCAAGGTTGATTTGTATGGTGATGAATGGGCTAAATTTGTTGAGGACAATGTCCCTTCCCTTGTTAGTACTTTGCACTTTGTGAAAGAGGCGGATAGCACATTTTATGTGACAGGATATAATGATCAGGGTATCGAAGTTCCAGGTTATGAAAGACGTGTAGTGGGAAACAGGGTGAGTAGATGCTTGGTTAGGCGCACAACTGATGGACAGGTATTTTTTTGTTATATATCGTTTTAAAATATACATATAAGCTTAATGGCATTATAAAAAACTAAATATATGCTTGATATTGTAGATTCTACTGGGAGATTTCTTGCAGGACATATGGAAAAAAACATTCAAAATTTATGCAAATGAAAAGAGTTACAAAGTAAAACATGAAAGGGTACAACTTGATCCGGAAAGTGTTGTAAGGTCAAACCGATTGTTCGGTAAAAGATGGGACAAACTTGTTGCTGATTTGCAAATTGCTAGGGGACAGATGATGGTTTTTACAAATTTGGAAAACAACAAACTGAATCTTGCCATATTCTTAGCTAACGGAATGAGCATTCATGAAGAAACTATTCTACCAACAATGTTGAGGTTACCTTCTCGTCCCATACCACCATATGCCATCGAAGGTATATCTATTATGTTAATATTTATGTTGTTCATTATAATAGCAAGAATACAAATAAATTCATCAGTAAGAAGTTAAGTATTGTTATTAATCGTTAATCGCAGACAAGAGAGCAAAACATTCATGCTTTTGGAAAGGACATACCAGTCACAACAATGAAGTTGATGTTTTCTATGCTGAACTAACTGCATCTGTTTGCGTCTTTTACCAATTGGTAAGTATATAAAAATAGTTATATAAAAATTGTGGTATGTTTATGATAAAATATTTTAAGTTTGTTATTTAACGACTCTAACCAACTGTATATATGGATGTTAGACAATACCATTTGATTACACCTTCTCACACTCTATGGACACATACCAAAAGGCAATTCTTGTTACTATGGATGAGAGGTTTCCAATGAAAGTAAAAACAATTCCTGACAGAAGCAGACCATCAAGGTTTAAGCATGTGAAAATTACTGGCAACTGGGGGGCATTTGCAGGTTTTTGCAGTTTCAAGGAAGGAAAGATGATGCGTTTAAAGCTTGTTAACACAATTGTTGAAGTTTTTGAAGGAGAAGAAGTTAAAGTTGCAGAATTTCATGTCTGTTAATCATGATATGGAAAAAGTTTGTTTCATTTTGCAACTATCTGAAACTGAATTTTTATGTGTTTTAATTATGAACCATGGATGTTTAGGAATAAAAGACTTTGGTAAATTAGGAATCTAATACTTTGGATAATTAGGTCGTAATTATGAAGTGTATTAATCTAAGACTTTGGTAATTTAAGTGAACTTTGGTATGTTTATTTTATGTTATGATGACAGTTAATATAATAATAATAACAATAATACTAAGAAATATTATTTTAAAAATAATGAGTATGCTGAAAAAAATTACAAAATCTTTCTGCTGAAAGAAAATAAAGAATAATCAAACTTCATAAATCTCTCTCAGCTGAAAATTTATGGATTAGAGGTATATTATTTCAGATTATACTATAAACTCTTATTATTTTAATCCACAAACTAAACCCAGCATATTAAACCATTTATTTGGTTTGTTTGATATTTTCTATTCAGCACTTGTAATCTACAAACTGAAACCATCATCTGAAATCATAAAAAGTTTATTGTTATTTACTAGTTTCTGAGTACTTTAAAGTAAGTGAACAAATTTATATTAGATTACATCATAAACATTAAAATAAAATGTTTATACATCATATCATCATATGATGTTGAATGATATTCTGAAAAACACTAATAATTGAATGTATCTGAGTTACATACCAAAATAAAATTAAAGATTTAGGATAAAGATTCATTGAATAAAACTCATACTCTTTTACATTATCAAAATTCACTAATGTTTATCTGCAAAATTACACAATTTCAGATTAAAATGGAAATGAATTTTCTCAGGGCTTTTTCATTTATTTTCCTTTACCTTTCCAAGAAGTCATAAATCTCATCTCAATGAACCTTTGAGTTTTTGCTTTTAAACGACGTTGTTTTTCTTCTGGACTAAAACTCAAAAATTCAATTGATTCAGAAATTATTTTTTTTCTATGTATATTATAATCGGAAAGAAGGATTTTAGCTGCATATTTCTTCCTTAATGTCCTAATTTGGCCTTGTTGTTCTACACCTTCGTTTTTGAATCCTGAGTTCCATTCTTCAACTTTTTGTCCATTGAATGTCTCCATATGTCTCATTGCAAAAATCGCACAATCTTGTTCATTTCTTCTTGTTCTCCAAGGCATTTTCAATATACTAGGCTTACAGAGTTTCATGATTTGAAATTTTGGATGATCTTTCTTCTTCAAATACTCACAGAAAAATTTTGTTTGAAAAAAATTAAAACAGCAATGTTAATGAATATTAAATTTTACTTCATTGAAATTTTGGAATTAAATGATTTAATGTTCTTGGGAAAGCTATTGACTTTTTTTAGATATACTCCTACTTTGACTTATATGAACTTTGCTTGATCTTAGATGATTATAGAAGATATGATAAGCTTAAGTAAAGCTAATTTAGGCTTAAGCTATTGGTAATAAGCTTATGTGAGGGTTTATAGTACTCAAAACACCACACAGTTAACTGTGAGGTGTTATTTTAGTGATTTTGACTTTTTCTCTAATAAACCTGGGTTTTTATGGTTTTGATATCTTATTTAAATCTAATGAAACATATATCAATAACAATTACCCACTAAAAACCACTGTATCACACTGAACACGCTTGATCCAAACAGTCCTTAACCAGACTCAATTTTTGAATTTTAGATCAGACAAATTCCTGAGACCTTATGATTGCTTTTAATTATCTTATTATGGTCTCATGAGTCTATAATATCACAGAAATGAGGGCTGCAAACACAGATAACCAAGAAAGCAATTTATACTAATTTGACTGTATTACTTTTATTTTTAGCTACTATAAATTTAAATTAACAAACTATCTATCTTAAGTTATATTATAACTAAGGAACATCAAATAAGCATAAACAAATCAATCAGAAGATGAATAAGGTATGTCACAGTAGAAATAAGGAAATGAGATTTATGACTTACAAAATGCAATACTGCAAAACCATGAACCAAAGACCTCAAATCCAATTCTATAGAATCTCCACAGATTCACTAACCCAGGGCAATCAAGTTTATGAAATTAAATGACTGAATGTTTTAAAAATTGTAAACACATATTCTTACCAGAACTACAGGGTTTCGAAGGTCCAGGTTATGAAATTAAATAACTGAATGTTTTAGAAATAGTAAACATGAATTCTTACCAGAACTAGTGGCAGAGTTCCATAAATTCTCTTTATCAGATCAATTTCAGAAATTTTAGAAGCTTCATAAAAAACTACCAAATCTGTTATTCTGTTATCGATAATCTCAATCTTCAGATTCTTTAGATCAAAACAAACTATGTAGTAATGTGAATCCCGAAGAATATTGAAAAAGCCCTGTGTTCATATTCAAAAAAATAAGCCATTGAAACTAATATTTATACATAATTAGTTATTCTATACTATTATAGCTACTATAAGCACATTTTTAAATGAGTAACTTACCAAATCCACACTAACTAAATTAGTTACAGATTTATCTTCAAGGCATGCAGCTAAAAACAGAGCTTCTTCAAAACTTTCAAATCTTTCATCTCTTGTTATATTTTCATCAGTCATAGATAGAGGCTGATATCATAAAATAAAATTAATACTAAATATTTGTTTTTAAATACTATTTTGTTATTAAAAAAACATAAAAAACATACCGTAACGTGTGTATTGCAATACAATTTTGTTTGTTTTGAGTTATATCTTCTGAATTCTTCACAATTAAGTAAGATACACCACATATCTATAACATCAGAATATATCCATTGTTCATAATAGAACGATTCAAACATAGTACGTTCTACTCCAACATCTGCATCTTGAAACTGGAAAATTATGTTCCTATAAATATTTATCAAAAGTATTAAAATACAATAAGAATAAAAAAATAAAAAAATAAAATAAAAATAATGTTTAAAACTTACATAGGATTTTTGTTCATACTGAATAGTGCATTGGCTGCATTAAATTCTTCTGTCGATGCTTGAATTTCATTTGTTTCTTTAATGGTTTGATTTTCTTCGGGAGGTGTTAAAAGAGAAACAATTTCTATTTTATTGGGTTTAGATTTTTCTTCTAGAGGAGTCAAATTCACTTTTTCTAACGACTTACATAGTGTTACTTCTTCAACAGGATGTGAAGTGAAATCAAAACCCAAATCAAAAGAGGGTATTTCGTTAAAAGTATGCCTTTCTTTTTCAATAATTTTTTATTCACGTTTTGTAAAATCAAATTTCCTTTTTTGATGACGCAAATTAACTTTTTTTTTTTTTAAGTTTCCCTCATTATTCAAAAAAACTGATTCAGACCTTGAATTTTCAATTATTGAACATTCTGGATTAAGCTTTACTCTTTTTGCGGTGTTTATTACACGATCCCATTCAACTTTTAAAGCTTCAACTTCCTTAGAATTCGGAAAGTTCAACAATCCTTTTTTGATAGAATGCTTCATTTCTTTGATCAATGATTCCAACATAAACAAATTATTCTTCATTTTCCGAATGAAAGCCTGTTTAATTTTCATTAAAATATTAGCTTAATATTCTTAATTCATTTTAGTTGCAAGATAAAATATTATTAAAAAAAAAAGAAAAAAAAAAAAGCTATAACTTTTCATCAATTTTCTTTAATAGAACTTTTTTTTCTTCAGAGATTATTTCTTCAAACACCTGTAAGTTTTATAAAACAAGTCAAATATTCATATCAGTACAAATTCATAAGTTTACCTATATTTATAATCTAATCATTAAGAATTTTCTTTTTTTATAACAAATTCATACTATTATCAGATAAAATGATAAACAAACGTACCAGTTTGTTGCATTCTAATGTAACATTTTGACCTTTTTCACCAGAAGCCTTTTTTGTTTGTTTTAATTGAATTGCATCTAATTTTTCTGTGTTTTCCAACTCCCCCTGAAAGCAACCAGACAAATAATGAAATATATGAAATAAGTTTAATTTTTATTAAACCAACATATTTGGTAAGAAAGAATAGCTTTAAATCAACAAGTTTAGCTGTAACATTTAATATGTCTTTAACAGACTTATTTTAATTATTATTAGGAATAATATTATTCTTTAAACTGATATACAATCTAGTCATTAATAATTTTTTTTTAAACAAATTGATATTATTAACAGATTAAATGTGAAAAAAACATACTTGTTTGTTGCACTCTGATGTCACATTTTGACCTTTTTCAGCTGAAGCTTGTTTTACTTGTTTAACTGGAATATGATCTAATTTCTCTGCATTTTCCTGCTTACCCTGAAAGCAATTACACAACTTATAAAATATATGGAATAAGTGTTTGTTTTGATTAAACAAACATATTTAGTAATAAAGAATACCTTTAAATCAAGAGGTTTTGGTGTAACATTTAATACCTCTTCAACAGACTCTGGTATTTCACAATGACTTTTATCCACCAAGTAACTAAACTCTGCTGTTTCTCTCATCTTCAGCAATTCCGTATTCCATGTTTTCAAAGCAGGTTAAGAATGATCTACGTTTATGAAATTGCACTCTATCTTTTGAACATAAAAAAGCTGCAAAGATAATTGTTTTTTTGTTATTAAATATTGAGATATATGTATGTATAAAAGAAGAATAAATGAAACAAAAAAAGAAGTGTAATTACCGTAAGAAATGTCAAAGGTCCACAATAATATGATTTCTTGTTGTTAGGATTCCAATCCTTTTTACACTTCTTTAGACAATCAATCAAATAACCACACCAATCCATCTTATTAATCTTATCATATTCAGATGAAATAGAATATAAGATTCTCTGATTTGATGTTCCATCTTTCATAGCTTCAAATAAGACAGTCGCTATCAAAACAACTAAGTTAATTCTGAACAACTTTCCTCTGTCCTTTGCATCTATTAGTTTTTGCACTACAGATTTTGGTTTAACTTTTATTGTATCCTTCTCCAACAAAGAAAACTGCTTTCTCCAATTTTTAATACACGCATCTTCACTTTTCACTCTTTCTGGTGGATTTATTTGTAAACCACCACTTGGGAAACCGAAAATTTCTTCGACTGATTCCTTTGTAATTTTAATATCCCCTCTCCAATGTTTGATGGTCATTGTCGATTCATCAAAGCTTTGAACCACATGTTGTCCCAATCTACTTGGAATTATATTTATTTTTAAATCAAGTAAACTTCCAAATCCCATATTTTTTAATACACTGCACGAGTTAGAATCTGTTTTTAAGAATCTAATAGCATTAAATAACTGAGTCGGTGAACCCCTGTTTTTAAACACATCATTACTCTTCACCAAATTAGGATTAGAACATTCACCTTCAACCGGTACTTCTTGACGATTCATACTATCCAACTTAAGTTTCTTTAATTTGTCTTGATTAATCTTTGATGAATCATTTATAGAGCATCTCTTTTGCGATATTACTTGTGTCATTTCTCTCTGTTCTTCTTCTTCTGTTACATTAAATTCGAAACCTTCTATCCCCTTTTCTGCTTCATCTTCTATTTCTTCATTTCTTTCATTATATTCATTATTTATTTCTTCTTGTTCATCTAATTCTTCATAATCATAATCTTCACTATCTTGATCATCCTCAGAATCTTCTTCATCACTATCAGTTTCGTCATCAAAGTTATATTCTTCCTCTTCATCTTCATCATCATATTGAATTTCTTCTTCTTCAATATCATCAATAAGGTCATACTCGTTAGGCTCATCATCTTCTTCATCATCAGTGTTTTCAATATCAATAGATTTACTATTATCATCTTCATTATATTCTTGTTCTGAAAAAAAAAAAAGAAAAAAAAAAGTGTTACCATGATATGGTTTGTGTATATTGATAGAACTATCAAAAAGAGCAAATGAAAATGACACCATATTCAAATTGTTCTTGTAACAATAAGCTGAACAAAAGGATGTACAAATAAACAAAACAAAAGAAAACATAAGTCTAAAAACAAAATGGTAATCTATTTGTTTATGCGTAAACATCATGCTAAACACTTATTGGTTAAGAATACATCATGTAGTTATTTTGTTAAATTGACTCTAAACACTTAACTGAATTATGCTAAACAATATCGCAATACCATACTTATATTTTTATATATCGTAATACATATCATATAACAAAAACAATATCACAATAGATTACTATCGTAATACATATCATATATCGTAATACATATCATATATCAAATAATTTTCCTAATCAATTAATATATGTATAAAAGTACCTTGTTCTAATCGTTGTATTCTTCTTCTTCTTCTTATTCCTCTTCTTCTTGCAGGCTTTTCATTTTCATTAAAAGACTTTAACAGTTTATTAATAAAATTTATCTTCTTCGTCTTTGATCTTCTTCTTGTTTTTGTTAAAGAAATCAGGACACCTATAAAAATAATATAATTAGAAAAAATAATAATAATAATAATTACAATAAAAATTTATAGAAGATTAGAAAATTATACCTAATAACTCTGCGATTTGAAGAACAGAATTTGTTGTTGAATTATGATTTCTTTTTTTCTTCGACATCAAGTTTTAATTTAACTTTCTTTTATTATCACTACGATATTTGATTAATTTTCTCAGAATTGTTTATTCAACTTAATATTTTTTTTTAGGGTTTATGTGTGTTTAGGGATTTGAATTGAATCTAAGAGAAAGAAAATTAATAATTTTTTATTTGATTGTGGATACCCGACCCATTAAACAAATACAAAAACGCAACAGACTTAATTTTTTTCCTTTTTTTAATATAGTGTGATATTAAAATATTAAACTAGTTAAAATGTAATGTGATATTAAAGTTAATATTATTTTTTATACTCTTTTGTGTTTTTTGTGTGGAATGGTATGTACCGGTCAACGTCTAAAATAATATATAGCGGTTCAGGTATACTTACAAATAAACTTAAAATAACTATTATCACGAATAATACATTTAAATCACAAAATAACTTCTACATCCAAATATACAAATAAACTGAAAAAAACGTATATCTTAACATATATCGACAGTTGAACACGTATTTTTCTAATTTTATTATTTTTGGGCCTCAACACAAGTCCATAATGTCATTATCCATAAAAAGGCATGAGTAACCTTTAAACTTCTAGACCTAAAAAAACTGAAACTTTTTTTTCTATATAAATCAACATACACTAAATATCAACACACACATAAAAAAGCATAAAAAAAAACAACAAAAAAGGGGATTTCTTTTGCAACAGCTAAATGGCAGAAAACAACGCTTTCAAATTGAAGATGAGCATTCAAGCAATTCAAGAAACAGACCGACAATTGGAGAAAGCAAAGTCTCTAAACGTGATTCTGGAACAAGTAATAAAAACAGCAAAAGGAAGACAGGATCTCATTCAGCTTCTTCCGAAATTAGGAGGTTCAGATCTGTATATGAAGACAGAAGACTTGCTCATCAAAGTTCGTACTAAAGAAATGGAAGTGCTTAACGAACTTAGGGATATTGAAAATGGCACATCAGAAAATATGAATCTGAATGTTAAGTTTATTGAAAATATTAAGAATATGTAAAGAATTATGAATGTAATTTTATTTTGGTATGTAACTCAATATGAATTTTATTAATATAATATTAAGTTGTATGAGTTATGTTATACATTAAATTATTATTATTGTTCAGCATGTCATTCAGCATATATGATGATATGATGTATAAACATTTTATTTTGATGATTTATGTCGTAATCTGATATGAATTTGTTATTTACTTTAAAGTACTCAAAAAGTAGTAAATAACAATAAACTTTTATAGTTTCAGATGTTGGTTTCAGTTTGTAGATTACACATACTGAATATAAAATATCAAATGAACCAACACATGGTTTAATATACAGGGTTCAGTTTGTGGATTACACATACTCATTATTTTTCAGTTTGTGAATAGAAAATATCAGTTTGTGGTTTCAGTTTATAGTATAATCTGAAATAAGATAGTTGTAATCCATAAATTTTCAGCGGAGAGAGATTTATGAAGTTTGATTAATTTTTTCAGCATACTCATTATTTTTTTATACTGGAGTATTTAAGAAGTATTTTATTGTTGAATAGTGTTTCAGAGATTTGATGGATATGATGTTCAGGGGAAGTGTGTACGCCGCCTGTTTGCTTACTTGACCCCTACTTTTTTTTTTAATTTAAAATATTTCGTTTTTACATGTAATTGTTTTATTGTTATTTTTTTTTATCTATTTTTGTTTGTTTTTTTCTTTAATACTTATTATATTTTTGGTTAGGAAATATATTAAAATATTAATTCCAATATTTTTATTAATAACATTATATTAGGTAACTAACAAAATATATTAAAATCTTAATTCCAATATTAAAATGACGAATATACAAGTATGTCTGGTGTGGTATGATCTACATCTGATTTTTAGTCACGAAGTGCAAAATGACATTCCAAAATGCTTTTTTTTAGTGGTACGTGCAATCCCCAATTTGTTTTACTACTTTAATGTAACTTTATTTAGCCGAACATTTGTTTTGTGAATTAAAAATATTAAAAAGATGTTTTTTTTTTTAAATTTTATAAGCTTACATGCATTGAGCGTGTGAAATTAAATGACTTTATTTGGGAATATAAAAAAAACTAAACATGCTAATACAAAAATTAAATTAACAGTTTGTGATATATTTACATTGAAACTTTAAATTCATTTAACCTATACACAATTTTAAACACATAATTACCACAACCATCCAACTTCCATTTTTCACACATTATAAAACTCCCACACACTGAATAAAAATTATGTAAACTTATAAACAAACTCTAACATAACTACTCCATTCTTAACAAAACGTCTATGGATCCAAAACAACATATCATTGATCAGATATTCCTAGATATTGATGCTGATGTGAAGACAATAGATCGTATAACATCCTTCATGAGGACGATGCTTGATGATGGAAATGAAAGAAAAGATAATATGGAGGAAATAAGCAAACTACCCAAGTCAAAACTATATGAGCAAGGTTTAATATACAATCTGATGCTGAATGAAAAAGACATTGAAATGATGAGAAAACTCGAAGATATAATTAGCAAAATAAGGGCTATTATTGATATGAAGATGGGATTTCTCAAACAAATTGTAGAAATGTGAACTACATTTCAACAATATTGTATTTTGTTGGGAAGCTTTATGCAATCTGAAGTATTAGGATTGAAGAAAGAAATTTATTGTATTTTGCTTTCTTTCTTTTATTTATCAGAATGTAATTTCTTTTATTTAATGTAATTTCTTTTATTGTATTTATTGTATTTTGCTTTCTTTTATAACCATCAAATTATTAATGGAATTAATGGTTTATATTTTTCAGTATCAAGCAATTTCTGCACTTTTTATTTATCTTTTTTTTTTAATTTATATTTTCGTACAATATATTTAGCGTATATTGATCTTTCATGGTTTCAGTTTGTAGTTTTCTTTTTTTTTCTTTTTCTTTTTTTTTTTTTTTTTTAATTTTTTTATTATTAATTTGTGATTTACATATTTATGTTATAATCTGAAATAAGATTAGAAAGATACAAATATTTCAGCCACATACATTCAGCATGACGATAAAGTGTTATATTGTGCCAATATGTTACATGCTGAATTAAATTGTGCGAATGTGTTATATGCTCAGATTCTCAAATAAGATTGTTCTAATATATACATCTTAAGCGTGAAAATTCAACATGCTTATCAAAATTGATAAGAAATTAATTTTTATGTTTGGAATATAAATAAACACAATACGCTTATAATTTAATTTTGTTTATCTACAGTCAAAACATTATATTGAAAATTGTTACATTTTAAGTCATTTAAAATATACACTACTTCAAACAAATAATAAATACAACCATCCAGCTTCCATTTCACACACATTATATAACTCCCAAAAACTGAAACAAAATTATATCAAATTATAAATAAATTATAACATATTTCTCAACATTTCTTACCAAAGTGCAATGGATAAAAAAAAACATATCGTTGATCAGATTAGCCGAAGTGTTGATGCTGATGTGAAAACAACAAAGAGAATAACGTCCCTCATGAGGGAGGCGCTTGCAGATATAGAAGAAAGAGATAAGATTATGGCGGAAATAGGTACCCAATCCAAGTCAAAAATAGACGAACAATGTATAATATATTATACGAAGATGAATCAAGTAGATGGTGAAAACCTGAGAAACCTCCAAGCTTTACTTGACAAATTAGAAGCAATTGTGCATAAGAAGATGGGATATCTCAAAAAAATGATTGAAATGTAAATGAAATAAAATGAAAGTTGTATTTTGTTTGGAAGGTTTATGAAGAACAACGAATTACGATTTAAGAATAAAGTTTTTGTATTTTATTATGAAGGAATTTGTAACAGGATGATGCAATTTGTTAAACATTTTATTTTATGCTATTTTTTTGTATTTGTATATTTAAGAATAAAGACTCAACTTCTTATAGATTGATCATGTATAGAAATATGATCACGTACATATAAAAACAGGACACAACCGATACAATAGTAAGGAAATCATACACATGCGTATTAAAAAAATATTCATATAAAGTACTAAATATTATATAATTGCAATTGGTATATTTTTATTTAACTTTCTAAATAATATTTAATAATAAAAGATATTAATAATAATTGCATGAAATAAGAGCATTAGAATAAATACATGATCATATGTAACAAAAGCTAATATTAGATTATATCCTTACATTCAAAACAACGCAATATGATCTAATCAACTAACTTGATTTAGAAGGAGTGGAATGATTCTGCAACATTTTTGATTGCTCTCCTTGTTCCTCTTTTCAGCTTCTCGAACTACAAATTCACTAAACGTTTTAGCTATGTCAGTTGTACCAGGGCCTTTGTGCAATCTTACGAATATTGTTTGAACTAAATGCAACATAACATTGCTCAAATTGCCAAGTTCTTCAATGCTGATGAAGTCTTTTCTATCTGAATTGTTGAAAATAATCATACCAAGTGTGGGCTCATTCAGCACGGTTCCAGGTGGATGATCTTCATATGCAACCTGATCATTGAAATGTTTTGTTGATCTGAAATATTCTTCCATATCATCACCAACTCTCTTCCTCTTCCTAGCAATTCTATTTAGTTCAATAAAAGGGTCTTGTTCCTGCAAAGGAATTTGATCTTGAATATTCAGTTTGTTTTTCATTTCTATCACTTCATCAACACGTTTTCTCATTGAAACAAAAAACTCTACCCAGCGAGCGGCTTTCCTTTTCCCACAGCAATCTAAAAACTCTTTCCATTCTTCCCAATGAAGATCTTTCACCTTGAACTCTTCAATGATTTCTTCATCTCCATCATCTCTGTAGATTTTTAATGTAGCTGGACCTTTATTCCTTGAAAGAATGTCAGCATTGGTGATTTTCCCAGAGGCTCTCCTATTCAGAACAATATGACAGTACTTGTCATATAATGCTTTCTTCTTCGTGAAGAGATCAATAACATGTTGATCAAAGCTCTTGATTATCTCAGCCTTCTTCTTTAAATTTTCGTGTTTCACGTTTTCTTGATACATTCTATCAAGCTGACGCTTCTGTTCGTTAAGGGATTCATCAACGATGTAAACATTTTGACCTTTTAAGTTTTTATACTTGATTTCCTTAATAGGGGAGGTCTGAATCATTAATGAGCCTTCATTAACAGTGGCATCAGGTTCTTTAAGCAAATTTTCTTTTAGCTGAGACTCATTCATTGATTTTTTACCAACATTGCCATCATTTCGTTGAACTTCAGTTTCTTCCAAATTATCTTCAATCACTGAATCTTTGTCAACAGTGACATCATTTTGTTCATCTTCATTTACTTTCTCATTAAATTCATTCATTTGCTTTTTACCCACAACACCATCACCTTGTTGAAATTCAGTTTCTACCACATGATTTTCTTGAACTACAAGTACTTTCTCACTAGATTCATTCATTGACTTTTCCCCAACAGTGGCATCACCTTCTTGAACTTCACTTTCTACCACCCCATTTTCCATCATTGGAGACATCATATCTTTCTTAGAATGAGCTACCTCCAGCCTTCCATTATCTTGTTGCTTGAGGTTAATTTTACCAAAAAAATCAGAGACTTTAAGCTGTTTACCAGATTCTTTTTTCTTATTCTCCATAACAACATCAGTAGAAGCGGCTGGCATACATGTTAATGATTTGAGGCTAGTATTAAGAGCGTAGATAGCATTTTCCACTTTCTCAAGAGATAAAGGTATAGACTCCAAGGATTTATACTTAGAAACCTCATCAATAAAGTTTCCAACTTTTATTGGGAGCCCCAAAAGAGATGCTGGTACCTCCAAATTCTTGGACTCAATAGAATCAACCTTGTTTTTAACTTCAGATATGATGATGCTTAGTTCTTTAACCATAACAGGAACATCTATCTTATGCTTTGGTAGCTCAAACTTTATCTTACTAACTGCTTCAGTTAGTTCCACAACTTTGCAACTGATTTCTTTATGTTGGCTTGATAAATTATTGACGTCGGTTGAAAACTTACCGTTGAAATCTTCACGTGTAACTAATTTGTCAAGTTCAGGTTTAAGAGACTCCAAAAGCTTTGAAGAAATATTAGAAACAGATGGATAAGATGGGCGAGTTTTCAACAAAAGTATTTGTTGATCTGCAAACTCCTTTTCTTTCTTCAGCATTTCAATCTTAGATTCAAGATTGAGAACTTGATTGGATAATTCACTTATACGCTGAGACTTTGGTGAAGGTGGATGATCACAAGACATTTCATTTTCTGTTACACAAACATGATCCTCATCATTGTTAACTCCATGTGCCGGAGAACGCTTACTTTCATCATTAAGCTTACCTCCATGAGCTGGAGACTTGTAACTTTCATCATCAAGATTACCTTCATGTGTTGTAGCCTTGCAATTTTCATCATCATCGTCACCTCCATGTGCTGGAGGCTTGTAAATTTCATCAACATGTTTACCTCCATCTGCTAGAGACTGGTTATTTTCATCAACTTCATAATCGTCTGAAATCATAACAGGTTCATCATCATTATCAAATTTACCAATACTGCTATGATCAGCTGTATATTGAAGTAAAGAGAATAATTGTGTGCGGTCCATCTCATCAAAATCAGATATGCTATCATCAGAAATTTCAAAAGAAGCATCACAAAGTGAAAAATAATCTAATCCGTGCAAATCGTCTTGATGTAGTTTCAGTGACTCAATGGAAGCACATTTGTTTATATTTGCTTCAGAATCAAATATAGGAACAACTTTATCAACTGCTTCAGAGTCAGAGTTCTGATGTTCAAATGCTTTTGTAATATGCTGGGATGATGATGACGCACACATTTGCCTAACAGGTTGTGCCTTAAAATCCAATTTAGGTTCCTGATGAAAAGTTATCAAATAATTAGGACAACATATACTGATATTTTTTTCAGTTGAAAGTATTGCTACATCTTTATGAATAGCTTAATAACAGATTTTGAAATAGTATGTTGGGATGGTGAAACAGGACAAAAACTAGTAATGACTTTATGAAACTACAAAAACACTACTAATGAGAATACCTAGAAAACAAAGTTCAGATTCTAAACTAATATGCTGGGCTGATCATAATAAACAAACCCTACTAATAATTTTGAGCTGAGAAAATTATTCAAATTCTGAATGAGAACTGGGGAGGCTAACCTGGGCCTTTTCCATAATATTTTGAATTGAATTTTGTTTATTCTGACTGGAAGGGTAACATTTTTTAACCCTGCTCTTTCGACGACCCTTCTTTCCTACAGGCACTATTGAAACTTCATTTTGCACATCTTCAGATTCTGAGCTTGCAGGTATACCAATATGGTTGGTAGATATTTCTGAATCACAAACAGACATCATATGTTGGGTCAAAGGAGCTCCTACAGTTTCTTGTTGGGAAATTGAAAAGTAGTCATCGCTGAATGTGGGTGTTTCTATGATTGAAGAATTACTTGTATGGTATGAAGGGCCCATTTGGAATTCCATGACCAAGGATATGAACCTGGTATAGTTCATAACATCACCCCTGATCTTCTTCTTCAGCTTTTTTACCAAATCTTCATATATAATTTTCCCAAAGTCAATTGACACCCCATTAGCCAGACCATACATAACAATCTCATGCATTGAATTAATTTGATCATACCCACCAGTGTTACCTCCAATACACTGAATTATTAGGGTCATTAAGAGTTTCCAATTTGGTGCAAGTCCTCTCTTTCTAAGGGTTCCGGTTAATTTATCAGAGTAACCAATTTGGCCAAAGAAAAGTTTAATAACCTTACCATCAGGATTTGCTTCATATTGTTGATGGTGTTTTAAGTAATCTGCTCCTATAGCCTTTCGAAAGGAAGACAAATCAAATTCAAGATTAGTAGTACCATTTCCAACTGTGAATTTGATTGTGTTTAATGCGGTGACAGTGGCAGTGTACCAGAATTCCTTTAGATAACTCTCATACTGGAAAGAAGGTTTCAGGGTGAATGTCTTTCGAAGGCAACATTTTTCAACAAAAGTGAGTACATCTTTAAAGAATTCTTTGTTTTTCGTTGGGTTGAGGTTGGCAACGAAATTATTAGGTTTAATCTTGATGTCATTTAGTGAATGAATCATTTCAACCGCTTTTGGAAGTTGTTGTGCATTTTTTGGATGAATAACACTTAGGGCAAGAGGTTGGGTTTCATGATTTGATGAATTCATTGAAGTTTTACTGATGATTCTTTTGTTAATGTTAGAAAAATGTTTTAGTTAAAATGTGAATGTTGTTTTAATTGGACAAGATAATCTGAAAGTGTAATGGATCAACCCGGTTTTATCAAATACACCTTTGGGAAAAACCAAACCCGTATGGTTTGCTACACACACGTTGACCGGGTCACAATTCATTTTAAAGTACTATTTTATTATTATTATTATTATTATTATTATTATTATTATTATTATTATTATTATTATTATTATTTTTATTATTTCAAAGTACTATTTTTAATTAAAAAAGTAAATTTAATATGTTAAGGGTGTGTTTGGTTTGTTATAGGTTTGTCTTTTGGATTAGGATTTGGCATAGGGTTAAAAGAAAGTGACAAAGAAAAAATATGGGATTTTATTAAAGCTCGTTTGTTTTATTCATTTGGGATGAAAACTTACTTGAAATTATACTGTAGTTATTATAATACTGTATTAAAATAACAATATAAAGAGTGTTGAGGCGCATTCAAAAAACATGATTTGTATAAAAGCTTATTTAAAAAATGAGAATGAAATAGAAAATAGTCAAGAAAATAATATAAAATAAGAAAATAGAAACCTTTTTAAAAAAATCATTGGTAGGATTCATATATGTCCTAGTTTTTAAGGTTGAGTCCTGAATAAGAAAGGCTCACAAGTTAGGAAATATATAGAAAAATCATTTCATTTTCTTACCATCTTTTAAATCGTCACAAAAGATAAAACCTCTTTAATTTGTTTTAAATTCAAAAAAGTTATCAATCCATTTAACATTATAAATTTCTTAAAAAACATCTATTTAATTGCATTTAATTCAAAAACGCCATTCACAAATCGAGCATTTTCACACCTCAACATATGCCATTCCTTAAGTCGAGACATTGGCGTAATGCATAGCGTGAAGGTAACATCTTATGTGATTGCAACACCTTAGCACAGCCATGACAAGCCTTTTAGAAACATGTGTTTAATTATGTTATATATCATTAAATAACATATCAATATATAAATATCCGAGTTCCATCTAAAAGTATGGATGTTTTAGCAATATCATTAATTATTTTAGTTTACATGCTAGGAAGGACCTATTTTTTTAAGAGGTTTTTACACAAAACAAATGTTGGGATAATTAAAATTACATCGTAAGAAAGAAAGTAAAAAAACAAATTAGGGATTGCACATACCACTAAAAAAAAGCATTTTGGAATGTCATTTTGCACTTCATAACTAAAAATTAGGTGTAGATCGTACCACACCCAACATATATGTGGATCCGTCCATGATAACATTATGTATTTTTTACTAATTACCTGTTATTATGTTATTAATCATAATATTGGAATTAAGATTTTAATATATTTCCTAAACAAAAATATAAATGATAAGTATTAAATAAATAAATAAAAAAAGAAACAAAAAGAGACAAAAAAAAATAACGATAAAATAATTACATGTAAAACGTAATATATTAAATTTAAAAAAAAATAAAATAAAAAAAAATGTAGGGGTCAAGTAAACAAACAGGCGGCGTACACACTTCCCCTGAACATCACATCCATCAAATCCCTGAAATACAATTAAACCATAAAATCCTTCTTAGATACTCCACTATACCAAAATACATACATATGCTGAAGAAAAATTACTAAATCTATCTTCTGAAAGAAAATAAAGGATAATCAAACTTCATAAAATCTCTCTGTTCTGAATCAGGTAATATTTTCCAATCTGAAATAATAAATGTTTATATTTTATTTTTTCTGGGCATATTTAGGAGCTTAATATTTATGATCAATCAGCTTTTCAAACGGTCAAGTGTTAGACTAATGACATTGGAATGTTGTAAAATTTATTTGATGTTTACTTTTTGCATGCATGCTTTAGTTACAATATATATATGGTGACAAAGATACTTGTTCAAGCATATTATAAGTTAGATTAATAGTTTAAATCATATTGAAGAATGTTGCGAATAATAGTTTAAGAATGTTGCGAATAATAGTTTAAATGATGTTGAATAATAATGTTGCGAATAATACTTTAAATCATGTTGAATGAAAAATATAAAGAGGTTTTTAGCTTAAAAAATACATGTGATTATTTAATTTTCAAATATTCCTTAGAACCACAAATAAGCATAAGAAAATATATATTATTTGGTGTTATTATATTTTTGATTTCGATATTGAAAAATAGAACATACTGTTTATCTGAAAACTTTTTGTTAGTTTTCAATTTTAAGATGATCATTGATGAATTTAGTATACAGCGCACTCATTTCCATAGATTGGTAACTCCTTACTTTATAACACTGTTGGGATAATGTTTTTGGTGGTAGTTAGATAGACATTCTGAAGTATTTTCAAAGTTGTAATACTATATATTAACTCAATTTGAGTTAAACCATGTTAAACCAAAAATGTTTTTATATGTTAACAAAGATGAATTTTTAAACATAATCTAATATAAAGTTAATGTGTGTAAACTTTTAGCAACTATGTCAACACAATTCATAATGGAGTTGATTCCAAACGAAGACATTCAAGTTTTGGTAAGTTTGTATTGAATTTATAATGAAAAAGTATTGATTGTGACTTTACTTTTTTTACTAAATTTATATTGAATTCTTCATGCACTTTTCTGTAGGTTCTACCGGATTATTTCCATGCTCATTACTACAACAATAAGAACCATGTATACTTAGTTAATAACATGAGGCTTAAAAGAAAGGTTGACATAAACTACCGAGAAGAGACACATGAATGTGAGTTGTCTGGTTTACGATGGAGACGTTTTATAGAAGAAAGCAGATACATGAACATCAGAACTCTGCATTTCATAAAAGAAGGAGCTGATACATTTTATGTGACTGCATATGAAGAAAACGGAGGGGAGAGTGTGGGGTATGGATCTATACATACAAGGCATCGGATGGTTAGATGCACAGGTCTAGTTGGAGAAAATGAGAACATTTCTCCAGTAATAATATTTAATACTCCGTATTTAACAAACACTATTGTTTATTCAAGAAACTTGCAAATAATAACTTAGCTTAAATTATTTAACAGTGGTTTGATGAAGAATTCATTCAGGGTGATCTACCTCATCATTTCTATTTGACATATGCTGGTTTTGAAGTTCGTGTAAGGTTAAGACGGGCTATCATTCCTGGATTTCACCAAACTTATGGTTATCAGATTTACCGTCATTGGGCTGATGTAGTGGCAGTGGCAGGGTTACTTGTTGGCGAGCGTGTAGTCTTGACAAAAATGGGGGAGACTAGGTTAAGCTTGATGAGGTTTGGACATAATGGATTCTAAATGAACCATGAGAACCATTTTCCAACACGCCTAAAAATTCTTCAAGGACATGCTGAAGGTGAAACGGGTGAGTATTTTTTTTTTTTTTTTTTTTTTTTTTAAAGATTAAATGTATATTATAAAAAAGTTCAGCATAGATAAGGAATGAACAATTTATTTTGGTCATTGGGATATAACAGATGAGAGGCTTCTCCATAGTTGCAGCTGGGAAAATCATGAAGGTCACATGGACGAGGATACTACTTTCTACACAAAATTGTTTCCTTACAATGTTGACAATGGCAAACTGGTAACAACATTGACATCTATTTCCTGAATAAAAATATAAACTTGATTCAATAAAATTTTTATTAGCAGAGGCTTTTTAGTAACAAAGTTAAGAGATAATATATTTTTGTTGCAGACAATACCTTCACAGTTTGTTACTGATAATGAACTATTCACATACGATCATGCAATCCTAAGGAGAATGGGTGAAGAGAGGCGTGTCGTTCTGTACCGGGAAATTCACAAAGAGAATCCCACAAGGACAAACCACATGAACCTGCGAACCAACTGGAGGATACTGGCAGAAGATTGGCAGTTCAGGTTATACAAGATGATTCGATTCAAGCTGGTTGGAACTACCATAGATCCTTTAGCTGAAGTGGAGCATGACAACGACGATATCCCCATCTTGGTTCCTATTTCCGATGTTTGTTAGATGAAACTCGTGTGATGGTTTCACAACCTGGTACTTTTGAACATTTGACAGTTTAACTTTAAACTTTTGATAACTGTTTTTTGTGATCATGTGCATCAGCATGATACAAATTTTATTGTAATTAGGCATGCTATGATAAGCCATGGAACTTATGTAAACGTTTAGTTTTAACTAATAGGATGATGTGCTATGTATCAGCCCCGGATTTGGGCCTGTGCAGGGTGGTCAACTGCACAGGTTCAGTTTCATGCCTTAGTTCAGTTGAGTGGCTTGGTTCAGTCAAGTGTATTGGTGAATAAACGAACGATGAACGAACATATGCAGAATCATTTAACTTAACTCAAATAGCAATTATCAAACACAATACCACAACTGATAACAATTACAAGATCATTTGAGATGGATAATTTAACAACACCTATTAACATTTATTATGCAACTAAAAAGAAATTTAATGATAAACTCTTAAGAATCTTTTCAAATGCATAGTTTCTATTCAAACTACGATTAACATCTTTCAACAATTGAACGTTTGAAAATTATACCTAATAACTGTGCGATTTCAATAACAGAATTCGTTGTTGAATTATGATTTGAATAACAGAATTCATTTTATTCAATTTAATGTTTATTTTTTTAGAGTTTATGTGTGTTTTATGGATTTGAATTGAATCTAAGATAGAGAAAATTAATAATTTTTTATTTGATTGTGGATACCCGACCCATTAAAAAAACACAAAAACCCAACAGACTTAATATATATATATATATATATATATATATATATATATATATATATATATATATATATATTTATATATATATATATATATTTAATATACTGTGATATTAAAATGTTAAAGTATTTTTCATTTTATTTTTAAATGTAATGCGATAGTAAAGTTAATTTTATTTTTTATACTCTTTTGCGTTTTTGTGTGAAATGGTATGTACCGGTCAACGCTTTTTTTTTTTTTTTTTTTTGATAGAACCGGTCAACGTCTTTTTGGGTTGCTTATAAAAGGGCATTTCTACCCCCTTTTCATTCAAACGCAAACCCTAATATCTATAATTCAAACTCTACCATTCTAATTGTTCCACTCTATTTCAATCTCCATCTTTGTAATTCGTTGCTTCTATCATGGCTTCACGACCAAGAACCTCTGCTTATGCACTTGCGCGCACCCCTAACTTCCAAAAGTTAAAGTTTGCTGCTGGCTCTAACGAAATTGAGGATTGCTTGCATATAACATTTGCCCAGGATGATGCCGAGAATGATCAGTTGTTAATGGTGCTTGGTGAGCAGCGAGATCAATTAGCTGTAAAGGTTAAGTGGTTAGAGAACTTGGTGGAAGAAGGGGAGGGTTTCTTGCCGTTCCACGAGCATGGTGACATTGGTTTGGACCGACTGAAAGAGACTTTGCAGAGAGAGAGGAAGGTGCTTGCTGGGTTGATCAAGGCTATTGATCTTGCGCGTGAAGGAAGAGAAGAAAAGAAGATCAATCTTTACTTTTTCGAGTGATGGGCTGGCCACTTGATGTGGTATATATTGGTTATCTTTTCTTTTTTTATTAGAAGTATCTATGTTGCTTAGGAATGCCTTTACAAATTTCACTTTATGTATGGATTAGTTATCATGGAACTTTTTTTTTTGGGAATGATAACTGGAATGTAAAAACTTTGATGGTTGGTAATATAAATTTGAACTTTATGTTTATTAGTATATTCTTTTTGTTATGGTAAATAATCGTAACTTTTTTTCTGATATGTATTGATGTTTATATTTTTCTAATTTTTGGTATAATAAACATGTAATCGATAAGAGAGCTAATAGTTGCACTAAAAAGCAAAGGCAGTCGCTAATTTGTGCTAAACCTAGGGCTGTAGATGGAATGTACATAATTCAGGTCAATCTAATTACTTGATAATAGAGTTTTGTTTTGATAATAGAGTTTTGCCATGGGTAGTAGAGTCTGAAATGATGTTTTATATTTAGATTCTTGCATCCTCTGTTATTTTTTAGTCTGTTTTAGTTTCATTAGGTTTATGAAGCGGCTTTGGTTACCGGCCAGTGAGTTTTAAGAGTTTGGTCTGTGTGTTTTTGACTTCTTCTGAAAGTAACTATGGTAAGTATGTATTTGCTTTTCATTTGTGTTTTACGATAATAATTGAATCTAATTGTCTGTTTTGTTTCTGTGATTTTTAGTGTTTTTGAATGGTGGATGACGCTGTGGCAGGCGACGAAGGTGAAATTCCTGTTTGTGTTACAAATTAGGTTATCCAAACATCTTTTTAATTTTGAAGTGTGTGTTATGTTTTATTTCCGTCAAGTTAAATGATAATTAGATATTTATTTTATGATAACAACTTTTGAGATATTTTTTAGAATAATCAATAGTGAAATGTTTTAAGTCATGTGACTGATTTTGTATGTGAAAATTTCATTTCACATACGTCACTTGAAAAGAAATACAAATATATGAGTTGCAGAGTACACAGAAATACAAAATACACGAGTTTTTTTTTATTTGTTTATTGACATAACTAATCTTTTTTTCCTGTTTTCTATTCACATGAAGCATACACATACACCATGAGTCATTATCCGATCTGTAAATTTCTAATCTTTTTGATATGTTCATTATTAATACTTCTACAGTAGTATATGCTAATGAAGTTGGTGCTCACTATTGTTATGTAAAAAGTATTTTTTATCTGTAAATGTTTTAGATTAGAAAAGTTAGTATTTAGTGGTAGTAATAAAGATGTTTGCTTGACAATGAGAATCGTACTCATTCTCAATCATATAGTGTGCAGACGAATACAATTGATTTTTTGCTAAAAGTAGTTTAACTGCAAAATGTTTTCAATCAGTCATGTTAATAGGTATAAAAATTCATAATGAACTACCCTTATGTTACATACCACAATATTTGATATAAACAAACATAAATATAATGAATACAATGTGTTTTTTGCTAAAAGTAGTAAACATAAAGTTAAAAGTTTACTGAACTTCTAGACAGGAATGAAATTTCAAAAATATTGGTGCATAGTGGATCAATCTACCCTATAAATATGTATTGCCATTAACATTGAATCACAAAAATTAAACTATTTCTTGTCCTCGTCATTCATAAACAACATACATGTATTTATCGGAAGAACATTTAACTATTCTGGCAATCCGGCCAGATGTGTTAAACTTTTAAAGATGTTTCTAACAAAAATTAAACTATTTCCTGTCCTCGTCATTCATAAACAACATACGTGTATTTATCGGAAGAACATTTAACTATTCTGGCAATCCGGCCAGATGCATCTGAATATATTATCTTGAATAACCATGTCATCTCAGCAACACGAGATCGGATTTCCTGTGCCTTCTTAGTCAGCTCGGCTTTTTGAATTATTCATTCAGTAAGGATAAGGAACAATTTTGACTCAAAAAATAATTCATTTATATTTCCATAGGTATTACTTTTCCATGTATTAGACAAAGAATTTAACATTTATTCACCATTAGCTTCGAATTTCAGTGTTGTTGGACATGCACAACATAGCTAAACTTTGTCAGTTATTTTTCAAGATTTTGTAATAGTTAAAACCGACGAGTATCGCAAATTTTCAATTTAATTAGTTCATTTTTGTATTAAAATATTCAATAAACTTATAATGATTGTATGTTGGTGCACTGTATCTTGAATGATTCTCTATCAGACCAAGTATGTATAGAAACAAAATATTATATGACCGAACGGAAATTTTGCAAATACATTTGATCGAAAGTATTTTAACTTAATTCTACAACCATGAAAAGTACCAGCCAACAAACAAATACTAGATTGAATCGGAAACAATTCATTAAAAGGTACACGCTACAATCTAACAGCAACACTCAACAATTATTAGGATTGCAAAATATGCTTAGTTTAAAAACATTCCTCTAGCCTTTTTTTTTATTTTTTATTTTTTTTTATTATTAAAAAAAAAACTAGATAAAAATATGTTATATGAAACTTTAAAATTAAGTAAAAGTATGTGGTTTTTTTTTTTTTTTTTTTTTTTTTTTCATAAGATAGAAGCCCAATTTTTATTAGAACAAAAAGTTATTAGCCTTTTTGACTTTTTAAAAAAGTAACTTTTTATATGTGATAAGAGCCCACTTGTTTTTAATTCCAAAAATTAGCCCAATATCGTTGTGACTAATATATTGAAAAATATTGTGATCGTTTCATATACCAAACATGCTGTATCACAAAATCATAAACTTCAATTAAAAATCAAATTAGATACAATGAGTCATCCGGTGGATTCTCTTAATTCTTCAGATAACAAACGAACCAAAAAACGTAATGCGCGAATTATATAGTTTTGTTTCATCTTATTTCTTAACTTCTCATATTATTTTCTAACAATTTTTTAATTATTATTTTTTTCAGTTAGAATCTTTTTTTCAGGATCTACTAAAAGTAAAGTTCAAGGTTAGTTTTTAGTTAATATATCTTTTAGCTTATTATTTTTTAATTTTTATTTTAGAATATACAAGTAGATGTTATGATTTTTCTGCTTACGCTTATTATCTATTTGAATGCATGTTAAGTGTTTGATAAAATGTTTTGATCATATTTTAAGCAAATAACTAGCATTGAGTTCTTTATTTGATGAGGAATTGATATTATATTTTTTTTCAAATTTTTTTAATTTGAATATTTTGAACTCCGATATTAATTTTATTTTAATGTTTTTTAAGTGATAGTTAGTTAATCATTCTTATAACGAGGCATTCATACCTGTGCGATGCACACAGGCTGTATCTAATTGTTCATTGAGTGATGTTTGTGTAATTTGTTGAAGTGTAAGTAAGACGAAGCATCTAATTGAGACATGCCGCGTAATGTTTAGCTAAATAGTTACAAAATAAGTTGAATTAAAAGAAGCTTAAAGGTATACACCTCTATCAAAATAAGTTTTAACAAAAAATTGGCATTATACAACTTAATAACTGAATGCTTTTATAAAAACAGTGCTAAGAGTTTAGGCAATACTTATATTAGATAGCTTTCATGGTTATTTCATAGGAATAAGATTGGTCACGTTTACATGTATCTTGTTAAAGACATTTGCTATAATACTTAAATCACAATCATATCCATTTCCTAGAACATAGGCTGCAGCCTTCATCAAATCTTTCGAACCCAAATACTCCCCTTTCTTTTGTTTACCATCACCTGGTCTCCTATGGATTTCCCCTAGTAGAGGACCAGCTACTGATCGCCCTGTTCATGACAAACCTTTTGGAGATGCATTATTGTTGCTAGTACTGGTAGTGGTACAACTAATGCTGCTGCTATAGTTATTTGAAATATTTTGAGAGTTCATTAGCAAAACCAATCACAAACAATGGGAGCACCAAAAGCTTCATTGTTGTGCCTTATTTATAGTTGCATTAGCATGAATACATGAACACCAAAAGCTTCATTGTTGTGCCATTATTATTATTATTATTATTATTATTATTATTATTATTATTATTATTATTATTATTATTATTATTATTATTATTATTATTATTATTATTATTATTATTATTATTATTATTATTATTATTAGTTATTTATTTATTTACTTTTCTAGACGATACAGTGATAAATCAAGTAAACGCAGACGTATACAACTTTGAAAATTCAGAACAGCCTGAAGTTTCAAAAAGGATTATGTTATCTTATAAAAATAGAGCAACAACCGGTATTTTTTTAATTATAAGCTATTGTAAATAAATTTATATCCCTAAAACTGATGTATTTGTGATAAAACTGTAAAAATATAAAGTCAGATTTTTACTTTTTAAATCAAGTGTTGTTACTATTTAATCTTAATCTTATATGGTATTATGAAAGGTGAAGATAATTCAGATGGAAGGAACTATCTTCAAATGGTACAATCTGGAAAATCTAAGAAACGTAAAACTTTTATAGATCGTCTAAATGAAAGTAATCATTGATATATTTTTTTTAAATCATTATATCATTAGTTTTATATTTTTAATAAATTGTTACTTATTTTTTTATTAGGTGAAGAAGAATATTTATTAAAGCAGGATAGACGAAAAAAGTCAAAGGTTAACTATACTGAGATAGATGATGTTGTTGAAGGTATGGTAACGATTTAATGTGTGTTATATATTGCATTTTTTGATATCATATATTAGATTTCCGTAATCTAAAATTTAAATAAATGTAAACTACAATTACATTATAATTAAGTAATCTACAATTACTTAGTTTTTTTTACTTATTATTTTTTATTTTTAATTTTTTATACAGAAGAACGTGATGAAGAAGACGAGTATATTTTGTCTAGTGATGATGAAGATTCTGAAAATACTCATTTGGATACAGAAAAGGAAGTGAATGTTGTCAAAAAAAAGATATCACCGAAAAAGAGTATGTTTTAATAAGTTATTTTTACATTGCATATATGTTTATAACTAGACACACCCCACATCCCCAACATTATTTAGTTTCTTTTAAACTCCAATATCTATCTACATCGTATTTTTTTTTCAAACACTTGTGTAATAACTAGCTCAAATTTGAGATTCAACATTTAATAGGATTGTAGGCTGACTCAAATTTCGATTTAATGAGCTTATTCTCAAAGTAGGCAATTTTCTTTTCAATTTAAAAAATTACTTTTAGCTACTTATATCTTTAGTGATTATTATAGATTTTTTTTTAGTTTGCAGATTCCAAAAATACATATATTTTACAGTTATTTATTTTCATAACTAAGAAACTTTGAACTCTGCTTTATTAATCTCATGATTTTGACTATCTTGTAGCTGCAAAAACAAGATACCTTATTTTCAAAATCAGATAATTATTAAATAACACTAAATTTTTCAGGAGAATTAAGTACAATAGCTTTGGATAACAATGTCTCTGTTAGGAATGATGTTGTTCGTAAACAAAGGAAAACACTGACAAAGAAGGGTAAAGTTTATCTAGAAACTGAAGAAAGTCTAGATTCAACTGATCTGAGGATAAGAAGTGCTCCTGTTAGCTTGTACGAAGCAGTGAAGCATATAGTATCAGTTCCTTGCCATAGAGAATATGTTCGAGCATTGGGATTTGAGAAGATTTTGAATCTAAATATTTCTCTTATACCGTCAAATCTTGCGTATAAAATCCTAGAGTGCTACAATGTTGAAGAACAGTCACTGGTTTTTAAAGGACACGAGATTAAGATTACAAGGGATTTAGTGCATGATATTCTAGGTTTTCCAAAAGGAGATTTACGAATTAATTTTGCAAAAAGGACATCTTACAAGAAAATCAAATTGGATCTTCAAAGTTTTTGGAAACAATACTATGATGCAGATGGAAAACTTATCGTGAAAACTAAAGATAGGTCTTTTTCCACAAATCTGAAGGACTTCATTCTTGCAACTAATGAAGTAAATGATGTTTTCAAGTTAAATTTCATTATTTTATTGGTCAGCACAACGATATCAGCATGCAAGGGAGGAGAATCAAATATGAAATTTTTACAATCTCTTGCTCAGCATTATGATAGCATTAATAGAGTTGATTGGTGTGGTTTAGTGGTCGATTCTCTAGCTCTCAACAAACATGATGTAAAGAAAATTTCTCGAAATGACCAGTATTGTGGTCCTATAACTTTTCTGACGGTATGTTTCTATTTTTAAATATTTTGTATTTCAATAAATTTTATACTTATTTTGATTTCAATTAAATCTTTTTTCCACAGTTGCTGTATATTAGATGGCTCTTCAGAAGAAGCAAATCAAAAGAAGATGTCCTGCTATATTGTTCAACAGAGTTGTTGAGAAAAGTGGACTCTGAACATTTACGTCTAAAAAAATTTGCTGAGTTTTTTTTTCTGATGATTAGTTCTTCTTCAGAACCAAAAATAATGAGGAAGTAGATGAAGCAATACTTGAATCTCCTGAACCTTTATTAATACAGAACATAACAGTTTCAGAAGATGAGTGCCAATATTTGAATTCTGGATTGAATCAAATATGTGAAAGTTCAAGAGTTAATGAATCAAATGATGTTGATAATTCGTTATTATCTGAAAAAAATCATTTCTCTCCTGCTGATAACAACTTGGTTGATCATCTTCCAATTGATTATTCAATTAATGTTGATGACAACAATTTGGTTGATGATCATATTGATGAGGTATTTAATTTTTTATGTTTATTATAATATTTAAATTTTAATAGTTGTTACTAAAACTAATTTATGTTTTTATTACCAGGTTGACGAAACTCAGAATGAGTATTTTTCAAATAATGATCAAATCAACAATTGGATGTCTGTTTCTACAAAAGAGGTATTAAATGAATTATAAACATATGTTATATTTTTAAAGTTAATAATTGATTTTTGAAATTATATATTTTTTTATTTTTTATTTTTTATTTTCAGTATGATGAGCCTGAATTATCTGAAGAGAACGAGTTCCCTGATGTTCCTGTGCAAGAGGTTTTAATTTATTCTAGTTTATATATTAATATTTCTATCATTTTTTTATTTAATTTATATATATATATATACATATATATATATATATATATATATATATATATATATATATATATATATATATATATATATATATTTAAATTACTGGTTTGTGTTTTTTAATCTAGGATAAAAATCAAAGTGCGGTTGAATATTCGTTGTTTACAAGTAATGATAAAGTTGATCAACTTCAGGTTAACAACTTTGAATATTCAAAAGATAAGCAACCTGAATTACCTAATGTTAAGGTAAACGTCTCTAGTAATTAAAATAATTAATAAACCAAGTTGTAGTAATTAACAAATGAATAACTATTTTTTATTATCTCATTAAATTTTGCAGGAAGTAATTTCTGATTTGAAAAGATGCATCCATAACTTCTAATCCTATGATGATATTCTTTCGAAAGACGAAGAAGTTGTTGCATTTAAAAAACAGCTTTTATCACTTTTGATTGGGAAGGACAAAAGTGATTGTGTAGTTTCAGATGATCCTGTTTCTGATACGTGTCGTGTAGATACTTCTGAGATAGTTGTTAATGAAGATGCCCACAAGCCAGATAATTATGTTTGCCAAGACAATGACGTGATGAAAATTGTATCTAATGTATTGGAGGATATTGATCAAAATGATGTAGCTTCTCCAAATACAAGGTGCTTTGGAGAAATTGTTGTGTCAGCAAAAGGATTTAATGAGCATGAAAACATTGACACTGACATACCGTATGTACAACCGAGAGATGATTCAGAGAATTCATTTCATTTGGAAGGATCTGATACGAAGATGGATCTTGATACAAATATTGATGATGATGTCACAGAAGTTGTTAACCCGTGTCAACATGATTCTTCTCTTTCAAATGTTGGTTCTTGCAGTATTCGATTATCTGAGGATGACAATTCAAACTTTAATATTGCTGAATTGACTGCAGAAGATAATGTTGCAATGCATGATGAATTAACTACAGGTTCTGAAAAGTATGACTGTGTTGAAATTCAAGAAATTGTTTTGTCTGAAAAAGAAGTTACTGAGAATGCAAACAACAACACAGAAAATGAAGTTGTAGTTGAAGCACGTGCCTGTGAAACCAAAATGGAAGTTTCTAAAACTCAAGACTTTACTGCCTTTAGCGAGTCCTGTACTCTTGTTTCCGAAGAGAAAGTTATTGATGCTAAAGTTAGTTCAGTTGCTACTCAAGATGTTATAGAACAAGTAGGGAATGAACTCACAAAGGAAGTTTTAGATGAAGCAGCTGCTTCATTATCAAAAACTCAAGTTGTTACTACATTATGCGAGTCTCATGCTAGCACATATGGTGTTATTTTAAGTAAGCAAGCGGAAAAGGTTAATAAAGTCAGTGAAGCAAATGAGAACAAAGGTAAACCAACTGAATGCAATGGTAATTCAGCAAATTTATTTCATTTACAAGGTTTTGAACATAATAATAAAGTGAATCCCTTTCATGTTATTGCAGAACTTGTTAGTGCATTTCAAGATGATGCTGCTCCTTCAAATGTTCAGTTTTGCCATATGCACTTATCTGAAGATGACAATTCAAAAGATAATGTTGAAATGCATGATGAATTGACTACAGGTTCTGAATTGTCTGCAAAAGGTAATGATGTCCATGCAACGTCAGACATACTTCCGGAAACAAATGTCAATTTGCAATTAAGTAGTACTGGAAAAACTTTGATGACAATTCCAAGTAAACATCATGATAACAAAGGTGTCACTGAAGAGCATTATGGTCACAGATGATGTAGCGGCAATTCATCAAGAAGATTTTGTTGTTCCTATTACATCCCAAGATGTAGCATCATCTCATGTAGGTTTCTTTAATTTTAGAAAACTAAAGTTTTATGAATTTTTAAATTATTTTTGTGCCAAATTTAGCATCTGACTTTATTTACTGTTTTAGGTTTCTCAAACTCAAGAGAGTTCAGTTGCAAATGAATCATTTTCGAAAACTCAAGATGTTAATGTATTAATCATGTCTGATAATGGCTCAGTAGATGGTTCTCTAAGTACTCAAGTGGAGATGGTTGTTGAAAAAAATGATAGTTTTAAGGAACAAGTAGGCTATGAACTCACAGATGGTGGTACTGTAAGTACGCAAGCAGAAAGAGTTGTTAAACTCAATGAAGCAAACGATTACAAAGGTAAAGCAACTGAATACACTGGTGATTCAGCAAATTCATTTCATTTCGAAGGATCTGATACAAAGATGGATGACAATATGAATAATGAGGACCATAACAAAGAGAATCGCTTGGAACAAAATGATAGTTATGTGGCATCCGAATTATTTTTGAAAGCTCAAGATCTTAATGAACAAGTAGGTGATGAACTTACAAATGAAGTTGTAGATGAAGCAAACGAGAACAAAGATTTAGCAATTGAATGCAGTGGTTCAGAAAATGCTGTTTTGGATACTACAGACAATTTGATTCCCAAAAACAAAGATATAGCAACGGAACTAGGGGGTCCCGCCGATGATGTAGCGGCAATTCATAAAGAAGATTTTGTTGTTCCTATTACATACCAAGATGTAGCATCATCTCATGTAGGTTTCTTTAATTTTAGAAAACTAAAGTTTTATCAATTTTTAAATTATTTTTGTGCCAAATTTAACATCTGACTTTATTTACTGTTTTAGGTTTCTCAAACTCAAGAGAGTTCAGTTGCAAATGAATCGTTTTCGAAAACTCAAGATGTTAATTTTTTAATGATGTCTGATAATGGCTCAGTAGATGGTTCTGTAAGTACTCAAGTGGAGTTGGTTGTTGAAAGAAATGATAGTTTTAAGGAACGAGGAGTAAATGAAACTGCAAAGGAAGTTGTGGATGAACCAGATGTCAATGAATTGATAATGGAATGTGCGATTGAACAATGTCGAAATGAATCTGCAGTCTGTCAAGATGGTTCACGTGTTGCTATTCAAGAAAATGAAGAATGTGACATTATCTCTGATTCTGCAGATAAAGAATGTAAGAAAGTTGATGAGGAAAAAGTAGGTGATGAACCCACAAATGAAGTTAATGATGTACAAGGTGTAAATGAAACTGCAAAGGAAGTTGTGGATGAACCAGATGACAATGGAATGTGTGATTGAACAATGTCAAAATGAATCTGCATTCTCTCAAGATGGTTCGCGTGTTGCAATTCAAGAAAATGAAGAATGTGACATTATCTCTGATTCTGCAGATAAAGAATGTAACAAAGTTGATGAGGAAAAAGTAGGTGATGAGGAAAAAGTAGGTGATGAACCCACAAAGGAAGTTGATGATGTACAAAGAGGAATTGAAACTGCAAAAGAAGTTGTGGATGAACCAAATGTCAATAAATTGACAATGGAATGTGCAATTGAACAAGGTCGAAATGAATCTGCAGTCTATCAAGATGGTTCGCATGTTACAATTCAACAAAATGAAGACTGTGACATTATTTCTGATACTGGAGATAAAGAATCTAACAAAGTTGATGATGTGATAATACAATCTCAGTCTATTGAAAGGTCTGATATGCAAATTGATGAAGATCATCACAGAGAAAGTAACGTCAACATTCTGGAAGAATTGTCTACAGTTTCTGCAACCACTGTCTTTGAAAAGATTCAAGTAAATGAAGACGGCAATGATATCTCAAATATGCAACACGAAGTATCTGAGAAGAAACTTGTTGGGATCAAAGTTTTACCATTTTATCAAGTCTCGGTCATTTGTAATAATATTAGGTTGCTTAGTTATTATTTACTTTCATATATGTTATGTATTAAGTTTACTAGGCTTAAGTAAAGTAATCCATGGGCCTCCTAGCCCACGTTTTCATGAAAGGAAGGAGAGGGTGTGTTGCCCTAGCTCCTTCCCTATTAGGTCTCTTGTAAACTTGTTGGTTAATTCATAATTCTAAGAAAACTCTTTCATTTCTATTTCTCATATTGTCTTAATCAACCATCTCTCACTCTCATCTCTTTTCTATCATTCTTATACTTGTATTTACATAAATTGTGACCTAACAAGTGGTATCATTCACCGGAAGAAGGTGTGGTTTTGTTGTTTTCATTGAATTCCATCTTAAACTTGTTTTTAAAAATCGATTTTTGTTAAAATTTTTGCACTTTCTTGTTTGTTTCTTAGTTTTTAGCACATCTTTGCTTACAAACTTGTTCTACAAATCAAAACAAACAAAAAGTTCCAAACTTTTGTCACAAAAATCGATTTAGGATTGTTGTACTATTTTTCGAAATCTTTTGTAGTTTTGAAAAAGTTTATAAAGTTTTCAACTTTCTTAAAGATCTCATCATTTTATACCTAAAAGTACAAGAATCTTGATATAAAAACGAGTTTTTGGATTGCTTTCTTTGAAAAACAAAATCTGCCAAATTTTCGAAATCACCCATTTGACCAAGTTTCGAAATCACAAGAAGGTGCTTCAAATCGACTTACGAATTGTGGACTCAGTCTTTTCTCTCTTGTATAAGGAAGAAAAGTACTTCGACTTTTGGTAAACTTTCGAAATTGTATAATTTCGAAAAGTGTGTTGGTGACTTTTGTGTTTTCGAAAATCACTCATTTTTTCAAAATCACAATTTTTCGAAATTTTTTGTCAAATTTTTCGAAATCACAATTTTTCGAAATCACAATTTTTCGAAATCTCATTTTTTCGAAATCACTATTTTCGAAAACTCATTTTTTCGAAATCACTGTTTTCGAGAATATCTTCAGTTTCGAAATCACTTATTTTTCGAAAACTTTATTTCGCAATCTCAAGTGACAATTTTTCGCAATTACAAGTTTTGCAAATTTTTGAGATTTGGCTACATCTATACCTTCTACAAGATTCATCTATAACACAAGTTTCTTTCTAAATCTCTCCTTACTATCTTCATTTAAAAAAAAAAATAATTTTTACAGGAGATTAAACGTTCAATTTTTATGCGAAATTCAAATTTTGGTTTAACAGTGAAAATTTTGGCCCAAAATTCAAATTTTTTGGGTGAAATTTGGCGGCAAAATTTTTTAAACTCAAAATTTTCCTGTGACATTTGAATAGCATTTTACAGTGATTTTCAAAATTTTAGAACAGAGAATTTTTCAAATTAATTTTGGAGTGAAAATCTGAAATCACTATTTCGACCTTGAGTGTGACATTTTGGTTTGATTATTTCAATTACGTTGCAACAATCAAGGGGGAGAGAAATGTCATTCACAATGTCTCAAGTACCATCTTCCAACTACCTTCCTCACCAATATTCTTATCAGCAACAGCATCATCAACAACAAAGTCACAGCTCCCTCATTCATCAGATTCTGCTCTTCGGCAATGTATCAAGGCCTCCAATGTTGCTACCAGGAACGTATACTGTTTGGAAATGGAGATTTTTACAATGGCTCACAGATCGTCCTGCTACAGATCTCATGCTTAATTCCATTCAAGATGGTCCATACAAAACGATACTTCTTGCTGACTTAAAAGGGATTATCAGACTACAAAATGATGAAGATTTGAATGCTACTGAACTTGCTTAGTACGATGCTGACCAACAAGCTGCATGGTTCATGACACTAGCCCTTCCCAATTCAATTTACATGAATATGGACTTTCAAGTCAGTGCTTATGAAATGTGGAAATATCTTGAAGTTATGCATCGTACAGTAGAACTACATCACATCAGAATGAAGCAAATTATTGAATCTTGCTCAAGCATGATTCCGCTGAAGACCATTCTCCCTGCTCCACCATCTCCAGCTGTTGACCATAGATCCTTAATTTACACTCCAAATGGTCTTTTCTTCATTCCTCCAAATGCACCTGAGCCTTTCTTCATTCCTTAGTACTATCCTGCTACACTACATAATAATGTGCAATCTCTACTGCAAAATCTAGTGAAGCTTAGTCAAGTATCTACAAAGAAAGGCAAAGGCGTAATGACGGCTTGTTCTGAATGGTTAAACACAATGGAAGATACTGATGATGAAGAAGATCTTATCGAACCAAGCATGGCATTCTTGGCATATACGGAAAATATTGCAGATGAGGAAGCTCAAGATTATGATTCAACCTCACTCTCTGACGATAATGTTGAATACAATGCCACACTTAGTCAAATGGAAGTTGAAGGGGGTAATCTCAATGCTAGTTTGCAAAGTGTCATGGGAGATATTCCATCTGATGATGAATATGCAGATTTGGAATCCAATACAGCAGATCTGGAAGCCGATACAGCAGATGTGATGTTAATGGCAAACATGCAGGAATTTCGCATGAATAATACGGGCTCAGAGTATGAGTTTGATGATTCTGTAGATCCAGTTGTGAGATTAAACAAAGAGAAAATGTATCAATCAAGGTCTCAAATGCATGAACGAAGTCACAACTCCATCATCTCAGACTTCATACAATTTACGAGTCAGGCTTTATCAAATTCCCGAAATTCCCGAAATCGAGCTGTCAAGCAAGGTGAAAGAGTTGTGATACAAGGAAGTATTACTCAAAGGCTGGTTAGGAATGGTGAGAATACTGCAAATGTAGTTAATGTAGGCAATGAGGTTAAAATATTGGAAGATAATTCGGGTGTCATGGATGATACTGAACCAGTATACGACATAAATGCTTCTGATGACTCTAAAGACCCATTTGAGAGAAAGATGACTGAAGCTGAGAAAAGAGCCAGCAATTCTACTGAAAATTGTTTAGCTCATTTTGAATCAGTTAAGACTCAATGCAAGATTCTCTCAGATGCATGGTTTCCTACGGGGGGTACCTTTAATGCATTCTTCGGAACTGGAATGGATAGTCTAACCTTCCAAAGGAAACTCCGAGAAAACATTGTTCAAATTGAAAAGCAAATTGAACAGGGAAGCGATTGCATGGCAGGATTTAGAGCGCTCAAGGCTCAGTTCAAAGTGTTCATGGCATTGCATTTTAAAGCTCTCATACACTATAAATATGAAAGCAACGTATGGAGAGAGAACATCACAAGTATGGAAGTTGAAGATTTTAGAGATCAACTTGTTTCACGCCTAAACCGCTTAGAATTTATGCTTAATGAAAGATCACTTCATCTGAGTGCTATCAAAGAACAGAAGATGCAGATTCAAGAAGAGCAAGTTCATAAAGTTGATACATTGGAAGATAATTTGGTTGCCATGGAATGCAAAGGGACAGAATCAGAAGTGCTGGATGACAACAGTAGATTGGGGAATGATAAAGATGCAGATTTTGCAGAGATCAGACCCTTCTGTGACTCAGAGCCCAACTTTGACAAAGGACAGATGGATGAGGAAGATGTCATACCCATCTATGACAAAGAACCAAACTTTGACAAGGAGCAAATGGCTGAGGTACAATCTACTGTTGATCGTATTATGCCTGCAAATGAGAAACAACAATCTGAGCAACCTAACTTCAGTAATGTAGGAGAGGTTGACCAGGATGTTGTACAATGTCTTGACAAACGTTCTGAGTCTGAGTCTTTACATGATAATCTAATGACTGAAACATCAAATCAAACTCTTGAGTCTGAAAACCTTCTTCTCAAAAAGACCATTGCCCAGTGTCATAAAAAATTTTCAAAACTAGAGGCACATTGCATCTCACTTGAACTTCAAATGCAAAACGAATCTCTAAATTCGGGCAACAATGGTCAATTTTTGAATGAACAAAGAAAACGTGTGGATACATTAGTTAAAGAAAATGAGCTTTTAAAAGGTCAAATTCAAGAAAAGGTGTTTGCACATGCTGCATTACAAAACAAATTAGGAAGACTGACTGGCCAGAGTGTGGATACTAAGTTTGCAAAACCATCAATCTTGGGGAAACCGCCTTCTCAAACAATCAGAAAACAAGCAGTGGTTAGACAACCTACTGCATTTAAATCTGAACGATCTAAATTTTCAAAACATCGGTTTGCCTCCCAAGTTGTTGAGAAAAACAATTTAACAAAACCTGTCACTCCACATTCTTGGCCTAAGGAAAATGCATCTGTGTCTGCCAAATCTCAACACGTGATTATACCTGGTTCATCTAGGATTAGTTCAAAAACAGTGTCTAAAACGAGCATTAAAAGTAAAGAGTTTTATGGCAAATATGACATGTACAAGAACTATGATCTAGAAAAGGCTAGGAAAAAGGCGCTACTTCAAAAGGATGGAATTCTAGGTTCAAAACCTCGTGTGATGCCTTCCACTGTAGTGCAAAACACTGCCAGTAGTAGCACACCAAAACCTAGGAGTTCTCAACAAACTAATAGGAATTGGCTAGCATCTAAGAGTAGTTGCGTAAATAATCATGTTGTTTGTGCTTTAAAATATCTTAAAAAAGGAAATTCACTTGAAAAAGCTCAATCGACTAAGACAAACAAACCCGTTGAACCAAAAGTCATAAGTCAGAAACCTAAGAAGTGGATCAACATAGGACGTAGGTTTTCTCAAAGAAGTGATGCTCCCACATTTAATTCAACTGCATCTAAAAGGAAAACATCTCCTAGATCTAACACTAGGTGGGTACCCACGGGTAGAATTTTCAAATCAATTGGTCTTAGGTGGATTCCTACAGGAAAGATTTTAGACATTTGCACCAAAACTAATGTGATCTCCACAACTTCTACCACTGAGACTAGAATGAAAACCATCGGTATTGTGTGTTCGAGTGTCAAGAAGATAATTGACACTACATCTTTATGCTTCTAACATCTGGAACCTAGTTACTCTTGGGGATCCTTGTTCTCTGTTTTCTTGTCTCTTCTTTCTTTCTGTGCAGGTTCAACAGGTATGGCTTCGGAACAAATCAGTTTCGGACCCGCGCTTAATGTAATGGCTTCTGAGCACAACAGCTTAGGACCCGTAATCAACCGTTTAAAAGCACTTCAGCAATGGCTTCTAAGCACAACAGCTTAGGACCCGCATCCAACTGTCTAAACTTTCCGGATTCTTCGGCTGAACCATTGTCACACTCTCGCAAAGAATTGGAAACCTTGTTTGTTCCATTGTTCGATGAATACGATTGAAAACCGTCCTTCTGAGGTCTCACCAATTTCCGCTGAACTCCTTGATCATAATCAAGTACCTGACACACCTCAACAAACGACAACAACTGTTGATAAAGACGGTCCTCCAATTGCATCTCCAACAACAGTAGGACAAACCGCTTCCAACTCTAGACAATCAGCTGAAGATCCATAACAACAATCAGTACCACAACTTGCAGATTATGATGGAAATACTTTCTTCAATCCATTTGCACCGACTCCAACTGTTCCTGATATAATAGAGTCAACTTCTCGCAACTTGGATCCGTTTGATATGCATACGTTATACCAACATCACCCTTCGACATATCATTGGACTTAAATGGATTTGGAAAACAAGCTGGACGCAGAAGGCACAGTGATTCGCAAAAAAAAATCTTCTGTAGTTACAAAGGGATACAGTCAATGAAGCAGGATTGTACATCACTGTCATCAACAAAAGCTTAGTATGTAGCCATGTCTACTTTCTGTGCTCAAGTCATTCGGATGAGAACTTAGCTCACGGACTACGGCTATGTATTTGACTAGATCTCAATGTACTGCGACTCAAAGTGTGCTATTGCTATCTCGTGCTACACCATTCATCATTCCAAAGCCCAACAAGTTGCTCGCCGCTACCATTTCATCTAAGAGCATGTCAAAAAGGGTACAATTGAATTAGAGTTTGTGGGTACTGAATACCAATTGGCGGACTTGTTTACAAAGACATTACCTCCATCAAGGTTTGTTGATTTAGTTCACCAAATTGGAATGTGGTGTTTGACTCTAGATGATTTGCAAAAAATTTCTTAAAACCTAAGAGAGTCAAACATCAAACTCTTTTTGTAAATATTTTATCAAAAAGAAAATACAAAAAACTACAAAAAGAATCTTCTTTCTCTTGTACAAACTTCTAATCTTCAAAACTATGTTCCTTCGTTAAAACAAATTTTGCTTCACATTGTCTAAATGGAACATGTTTTGAGGGGGAGAAAATTTTTCACAAAATCATGAAGTTTGCACACCTAATCATTATTCTTCAAGGATAAAATGTTTCTTCATCATTCGGATTAAAAACTCATTTTTTTCGGCAAGGATTCCAATTTAACCATGTTTAGACTTCAAATGGAAAAGTAGTTAACCTTTAATGAGTAAAGTTCACAAAAGTCTTAAACTTAGGTAAAAGGACATTGCATGAAAAAATAAAACAGGCTCGCATCAATGTTTTCACAAATGTTCTCAAAAGTTTCACACATAATCAGACTAATAACTTTTTATCCTCGATTTCTTTTCGATTGTGAGTTTCTAATTTCTTCATTGTTGTTATCTTATCGTTCCCTAAAGTTTTCAAATGTTTTCAACAGTCAAAAGGGCATAATCAGAAACTAGGGTTCAAGTAATTATCAATCGGGGCATTTTCTTTTATGTGTTTAGTCTAATTAATCATTTCATATAACCTTAGAGAACACTAAAGAATGCTCGATTGGTGTGTTTGCACGATTAGATACAACATAGGTTTGAAATCAAGTGATTTAGGGTTTAAGATGTCGATGTCTTTGCTGCTACTACTAGGGCGTTTGTTTGTACAATATTCTTGCATTTTGATGCTAACATGCGTGCAAAGTCTCAAATCATAACTCTAAACCATGATAATAATTGGGAAATTTCGAGTGAAAAAATGAATTAATCTGTGATCTTATGCGTAAATTTGAGAATTCTGAGCATTTTTCAAAGATTTATAATGAGTTTTTGATTCATCCGCATACTTGTTTATGCCTGATGCATTTTCTCTATGTGCAAGTACATGTCAACCCATTGAAAGTCAAAACTTCTACAATTGTCAAAATGTTTCTCACAGGAACATACTTTGAGGGCAAAGGGTTAAATGTGATAAAAGGCTAAAACTGGTAAAAGGATTCAAAATGGTGAGAAACAAATTTTTTTCCAAACTCTACACTCTCGTTTTACTCCGGTAAAGCAAGTGTGAAGACCAAAGCAAAGTTGTTCTAAACTTTTCTAATTTTCAAAATCTGGAATGCTTTGGCTATGATAAAAGAATGACTCTGATTTGGGCATCCCTAATACCGAAAGTTTTCCATTTATCACAGAAACAAATCTTCAAAAAGAACCCATGAGGTTCAACTTTAGATGGAAATCTTCTTCTTCAGATTTTAAAAATCAAAAGTGAGACTCCGGGTCTCAAACAACTTTCAACAGTAAAAGAGTTTTAACATTCAAGCATTCTTTGTTGTATAATACTTGATTGTGTTTTCTAAAACCTTGAGCAGAATCTTCTCACGAATTTTCAAAAAAGTATTTCTTAAATACGAATCAATATTCTGCTTAAGAAGACTATCTCTCAAATAACTTTCATTATTTGAGGGGGAGTATTTTGTTAAAAGAGAACCAATTTTGTATTAAAACAATGGCTTGTGCACACATAACAGTGTACAACCCGCACTTGTAATGTAAGGACCATGAGGTATGCTTCAGTGCCTCAATCCTTATATAAGGAGCGAAGGCTTCTTACTTTTGAGTAGAATTAATCAAAAATTTTCTGATTTTTCATAATTCTGCTTAAAAGACAAGTATTTCACCTCAATAAGTATTCACTTGTTGAGGGGGAGCACTTGAAAAACTCATCGTTTGAAATACAAAAGTTCTTGTTGATATCTCCCCATAAGACTCAAAAAGCATATTTTAATCAAAAGTTTATCAAAAACAACATCTCATATGCTATTTTTGAGGGGGAGAAAACCGAAAGTGATTAAAATATGAAAATTCAAAGTTGCTTAAAGTCAAATCTCATGCGAGCTAGACTCAGATTCACCCAATAATTGACGAAACATAAAAAGTTAGTAATCTCGAAAAGACTTATCCTCGACGGGTAATAACATCAAGTTAGTTACTAGAGCTAGTTGTCACCTAAAAGCTGACAATGGAACTCTTTAACTAGCCACGTAAGCGTGTCTCGAAAAGGATTTGTCTTAGTAGAAATGTACCATTTCGAGAAACTTTCTGTGGATTTGACCAGGCCGGGTAATAACTTCAAGCTAGTCTAACTAGTGATGTAAGCGTGTCTCGAATCGGTCAGGTTCATTGTAAGTGGATCAATTCATAAAATGCTTGTTCCTCCCGCATGTGCAAATTTATTTAAACACTTATGAGCACATGTGAAGGGGGAGCCCTTCGTAAGTTAACACAAAACTTTCAAAGTGTTAAACAAAATGTTTGATATTCACAAACACTTTGAGAGATTTTCAATCAAAGGTTTCTTGGCTATTGTCGGATAATCATGGAGTTATAAGGTGATTAAGATTGGAAATACAGTCCTATGATCCGCCAGAGCCAGAGGGATCTACCCAAGGACATCACCAATAGTTAGAATTAGAAGTCCTTAGGTATGATACGATAAAAGGAGAAAAGAATGAAAGGGAAAGAAGGAGTTGAAGAATTAAAAAGAAAAGTAAAGAAAAGGGTGAAAAGAAATAGCCCTCCATATGTTCAACCTTAGGGCAGACACCGGGTTCAACTCATATGCTACTGGTTGTTGCTAAGGTGACACCGGTATTGAAGACAAAGACGTCATGGACCCAGTGACACAATGCACTAAACCTTCTTAACCACTCAAGTTCTCTTAAAAGAGCTTGTTTCATTCTCACGGGGAACCAGTGTAATCTATCAACTTATCTCTTAGAGATAGTTGATATTGAAGCAGGAGACCCCTCCCCAGTCTCCGTATAGGAAAACTAAGTGAGCACTTATCGTGTCTAGAGCCATGAGATACATCAAAGATCTCTTAGGAACACTTAGTATTTCTACAACTGGTGTTCTACATCAATGGGCACCAGCTGTAAATTATCGAGTCCTTCACAGATCTTAGCAATCTGCCAAGAACGTTTATGAGAGGATTACATATGTATTTCTCAATGATTGAACGGAAACTCCTGCCAGGGTCAACATCAAACAGCCCTGATAGCAGGTCACTTCGGTAACCCCACAAGGGTTACGCTTAGTGTTTGCGGTGGTTCCATAGCGGTCTACAGTCGTGGAGTGATCCCCAGCGACTCACCCAGTCATTGAGCTACTTAGTAGGTCTTGTAAGCTCCTTCGGGAGTATCTGACATGGGAACGGCCTTGATAAGGATTAGAAGGAGTCTTCACACTATGCTGTTGACGAACTCTAATTCCTTATCTGTAAGTACCAGATATTTTATTGCTAACTGCTTAACTGCAGGGACATATCATCTCCATGGAGACTGATTCCGCATGCTCATACATGCATCTTGAAATCATCAAAAGCTCCCTCAAAGATCGAAGCAACACAATGTTCAAAGTTAGATTCTACGCCAAAAAGAAGAATCTACAAAGTTTAAAGACTAAAGATCTATGTGAAAGAAAGGGAACTCCATGCATGTGAATGTCTAAGTTCAAAGATGTATGAGCATGTTGGAATGGCCGATGACCACCACAGACGCAGAAGTGACGCATGGCAGATAACTTCATAAGATGATCACTACCTCATCAACAAAGACCAAAGAACAATGAACGATTTTGAAGACGTCTAAAGCCTTGAAAATCAAAGATTAAAATGAAGACGTCAAGCAACCGTGATGACCGACCCTTAGGGGGAGATTGTTGGGATCATACTTTTATATTTAGTCAAGTCTCGGTCATTACATTTTGTAATAAGATGATCACAACTACATCAACTAAGAACAAAGAATGATTAATGATTTAGAAGACGTCTAGAGCTTTGAAAGTCAAAGATCAAGACGAAGACGTCAAGCAACCTTGATGACCGACCCTTAGGGGGAGATTGTTGGGATCAAAGTTTTACCATTTTATCAAGTCTCGGTCATTTGTAATAATATTAGGTTGCTTAGTTATTATTTACTTTCATATATGTTATGTATTAAGTTTACTAGGCTTAAGTAAAGTAATCCATGGGCCTCCTAGCCTACGTTTTCATGAAAGGAAGGAGAGGGTGTGTTGCCCTAGCTCCTTCCCTATAAATAGGATGCTTAGGTCTCTTGTAAACTTGTTGGTTAATTCATAATTCTAAGAAAACTCTTTCATTTCTATTTCTCATATTGTCTTAATCAACCATCTCTCACTCTCATCTCTTTTCTATCATTCTTATACTTGTGTTTACATAAATTGTGACCTAACAAAACTTGAAGATGAAACTTATATAAAATCTCTTCCTGCTTCTGTTAGCGTTACTTATTTGGCTTCTGTAGATTCTGCTGAAACAATGTATAATACCGGCTCATCTGTTTGTGAAGAAGTTATGGACAGGAATATATCAAATGATAATTGTTCATTTAAAGATGTTAATTTTCAAAATCAGTTAACTATCAGTAATGATTGTGAAAATCAGCATCTTGTTGAGCATAAAGATTTTTCTCCTGTTAATGAAGTAGAGAAAATCTATTCAAATGAAGATGAAAATATTTCTGAGGTATATTTTTTGTATTCCTACTTTATACATTATATGAAATTAAATAAATTAAATAAAACTTTTTCATTTTTTTATGTTTATGTTTTTTTTCAGGGTTTGAATCAGATAAATGAGAAAGTTTTAACTGAAGATGAATCTGAAACTGCAGAATTTGTTAAAGAAGAAAATGTTACAGAGATCCAGGTTTGAATCTGTGATGTTTGTTAGACTCCTTGGACCATTTTGAGCACTAGGGTTAAACAATAACAATGATAATAACATGCAGCGGAATAAAAACAAATCAAAGTTATTGACACAAAGTTTTTCCATCATCACCTCCAATTATTATTTGATCAGAATAACAACGTGTTACCTAAATGTAACAAGGATCTAAGACACCTCAGATCTTAGAGGATACGAACTAACTCTAATCCTAGACGTTTATAACCTACGTCTAGGTTACACACACACACCTTTAATAACTACATAATGGAAGACTTAATTAATAAAACCCTAACCCTTGATCTCTTTATATAATAGAGAATTAGGGTTTACAGAATTCTAGAAAGGACTAAAATATAAATCTTCTTTTGCAAGCAAGTCCTTCCCCATCTTTTGTAGAATTCCTTCTTGTCATATTAAGTCCCTATTGTTTCATTCTTTCTTGTTTTGTGTCATCAAATCTAATAGACCCAACAATCTTCCCCTATTTGATGATGACAAAACAAACACAGTCTTGTACGAACTTCCCTAGACGAAGTAGAAAAGTTGAGATAATTAAATCTCGCCATGAATGAAACAATCTTTGTCTTCCCCTTAAACCATGCCATACCACTCCAACATCTCTTCCCCTTTTTGTTATCAACAAATAGGGATCGTATGAAATATGATCTTAACCACTACGAACCAATATCACAAACTTCCAATCCAAGCCTTCCAATGTTTCGAATTGCCCTCCATGAAGAACAACAAGATGCTTACTATAAATGAATCCAAAACAGTAGAAAACTCCAACTAGTAGTAGTAATAGTGATCAACAGTAGTAAAAATCAAACACTTCCCCTCGAGTGGTGCATGAACATCAAATGAAAAAACACATCATAAGAATAAGCTTCCCCTGAAATCAATGTGTTAATCATTTTCATGATTCTTCAAATCTGTAGGCTATATGTAATGTTCACATGTGAAGAAAACCGAATATAACAAATTTGTTGAAGAAGTAGAATTTCCCAAACTTGTGTCTTATGTCTTGTACTAACCACGTGACTTGGAACGTATACATAAACCAATGTATAAGGAGATCGCAATCCCTTGACAATAACCACTGAGCACAATAACGTAACTCCTTCAAGTGTCTGTCAATTCTTCGTCACATCTTGAATGCACAAACAAGTTACCTCCTGCTAAAAGGTATAATAAAACACAAAGTTGTAAAACTCGACTACAACATCAAATAAATGATAATCAACCTTCTTCGTAATCAATTCTTCAATTAAAACGAGCCTTAAATCTTTTAAGAACATAAACCAAAAACTTCTTCCTTTGTGTGTGTGAACCAATAACCAATCAAACATACGTACTTCCCCTCACTGCTCACAAATTATCAAAACGCAGCAGTAGATTAAATTTCGCACAGTAGTAGAGTCAAATACCCAAGCAGCAGTGTGGAGCAGCAGAGTAAAATTTTCGAGCACCAGAGTTAATAGCGTAGCAGCAGAGTCATAAGCATAGCAGTAGAATGAATTTCGTAGCAGCAGAATAATCTGTAGCATCAGTAGTACCAATGTTCTCTTCAGTTGACTTTAGAAAACAATTCCCTTCTCATAATACGCCAAGCCATAACAACCAATCAACAATACTCTTGCTACTGACCCATGATAACATTATACACCAATGATTTGCAACTGTAATGAATAGTAGCAATTTGCAATATACTCCAGCGTTTAAGGTTTCATGCAATCTGAACCAGCTACGAACCAGCGCCTCTTCATCAAAATAAATAAACTACGTATTCCTCAAAGAGCAAATCTAAATAACCAATTCAATAATTTTCAATACAGTAACATCTGACCCACTATCAAATTGATACGAGAATACCTTTGTGAATCAGCCGATTAAAAAAATCAACACCGACCAATTTAATGATTAATCAATTCAACCCCACACTCATGAATTAATAATAACCTATGACCAATCAGTGAATCCTTATCTCCAATCACAAAATCAGTACGAGGTAAAAATTTTGCACCGTCCCATGATCTTGTATCAAATAATAAATGCAATGCTCATGACAAAAACATATTGGTACGAGGTTTCTAATTAAAGCACACCAACACATGATTCTCTTGTACTAGGTTTAATCTTCATTAATTGGCCAATTAGATATAGTAATCAATTGAAACACCATGTAATAAACGACAAGCCCATTAATTAAATAATCCTGTTTACCTCAACACGCTATTCAACAGCAGCGGATATTTGATAACTTTAAACTGATCTGCTCCATCTTCTTCAATCGACTAAAAAACCTTGTAAATCCCTAGGTAACGAGCCCACCTATCTCTGATGCCAATTGTGAAGTTTGTTAGACTCCTTGGACCGTTTTGAGCACTAGGGTTAAACAATAACAATGATAATAACATGCAGCGGAATAAAAACAAATCAAAGTTATTGACACAAAGTTTTTCCATCATCACCTCCAATTATTATTTGATCAGAATAACAACGTGTTACCTAAATGTAACAAGGATCTAAGACACCTCAGATCTTAGAGGATACGAACTAACTCTAATCCTAGACGTTTATAACCTACGTCTAGGTTACACACACACACCTTTAATAACTACATAATGGAAGACTTAATTAATAAAACCCTAACCCTTGATCTCTTTATATAATAGAGAATTAGGGTTTACAGAATTCTAGAAAGGACTAAAATATAAATCTTCTTTTGCAAGCAAGTCCTTCCCCATCTTTTGTAGAATTCCTTCTTGTCATATTAAGTCCCTATTGTTTCATTCTTTCTTGTTTTGTGTCATCAAATCTAATAGACCCAACAATAGCTTGTTGATCCCAGTTGAGCTTATACGATCTTATATAGAAGTTAACTTAAACAAACACTTAAGCTTAAACGCGGAATATAAAAGCTTAACTTAAGAAGATTAAGAATTCTCTTTCAACACTTCAATATTATTAATACGAGCACTCAACAATGCTAGGGTTTTACAACCTTGAAGTGAATAATAACACGTACATAAACTAACCCTAGGATCCTCCTTTTATAGGCCAAGGAGTCCTACTAGGTTTACAATACCTTTCTCTACAAGATAAGAATAATCTAAATAGATATACTATACACAGAATCTATTCTATAATTATCCTATCGTATACAATGTTAATCCTTTCAGCAGTAGTTTCACCAAGCAGCAGATTGTCTTCAGCAGCAGAGTCATTAATACCAGCAGTAGTTTTATTGTAGCAGCAGTATTACTCAGCAGCAGAGTCACATAGCAGCAGTGTCACTTGGTCAAAATGTCACAACCCACAATTTCAGGTCATTTTTCCAAACTTCGACATTCTACTATTCACAAATTACTATTCATCGATCACTATTCATCGTTTTACTATTCATCGTTTTTGAGGTCAATTTGACATTCCGAGACACATTCAGAAATTTTACTATTCACTTGACACTATTCATTTCCGAGAGGAAACCACTATTCACGTGCATTACTCATGTCATCGTAAATTTAGTTTACGAGTGTTCAAATTCGCGTAACCGTATTGGTTCAGGAGCGAATTCATGCATTTTTATCAGGGACATTTCATACGGACTAGAAATAGTCTGCACATCATCATTAGGGCACTTGCATGCTATTCCACTCGTAGGATAACTAAAGTAATACTTTTGGTATAATTAACGATTTACGTACGTTTATTTTAAATAAACACTAATACGCGAACTATAAATGTGTCTAACATGTCCGACACTCCCGACTATTGTCCCAATATATTTTTATACTCATTTCTATAATATAAAAATTGTAATATTAATTTACCCGGTATTTTGGAAATTTATTTATTACGTATCGTACGTTTAACTTAATAACGACGGTTTTCACCAAAATTAAACAATAATCACCCAAACTCTCCGTACTTGTACCCAACGTATTTTTACAATTTTTACGACTTTATTACGTCCCGAATAACTTCGATAAAATTTATTTCTAACAAACCCGGTACCCGATTAAACCTTAAACCTAAACCTAACCTAACTACACTTTACTACTAATACTAATTTTCCTAATTAATCCCAAGACAACCCCCCCCCCCCTAAGGTCTTCATGCATTCAAATCTCACCAACACTCTTAATTACTCACCAAACTTTTGTCTCCAAGTATATAAGAAACTTTTCATCCATTTTTTAGTTACAAAATCATTTTTACAAGGCAAGTAAACTTTTCTCTTCATTTTCTCTTGAGTGTGGATCGAACTAAGGTGTTCAAGGAGCAAGGAGTATAAATTTTACAAGATCTTGTCATAAACTAGTTTATATAATCATCCTTGTTAGAGTTTTGAAATAAAAACTCAAGGATTAGTAGGTTTTGCATCATCTAAACTCTCTAAACCATCAAGTAAGTAAACAAACTCATTTTTATGATTTTTACAAGTTATTATTATGTTTATATAATTTTCTTACAAGATCTTATACATGCATTAACTTATACCACTCCATTTTTGTACATATGTAACTTTCAAGCCCTAGAAATGGGCACATAAGAAACCCTTGTTAGACCTAGTGGATTGATGATGTTTAAGGACCCATGACACCCTAAGAAGGTGTATGGTAGGTTTAGACTAGCTTTGTGGTGTTTGAAAGTGGTTTGATGGAGGATGGAACTAGTTTGGAGACTTGAAAATGGTTTTTGAAACTTTTGATATACCTACTGTCCCTATTTTAATTTCGTGGGAAAATCAGTAGATGGTGACTAAGTTTTGACCAAAGATTTAGAAAATACATTCAAAAACGAAACTTTGGGCGAAAGAACGGATTAAAACGAGTTTATAACGAAGGAGATATGATTTTTGCAAATTTAACGACGAAAACTACTTTTCCAAAAACTGCTTGCTGTTTGGCAGAATACGACGGGTAAAAAGAGGTATTAAACGTAACTTTAAGGAGCCGAGTTATCTAAAATATACTAGTATATACAAAGACGAATCCGTGGACATAAAGAACAAGGAAAACGAGCTTAAAACGACCAAGTTATACCCATTTTAACGCCGTCAAAACTATATATATATATATATAGTCACAAATAAAAATAATAACGTACGTACTAAACGGTATATTTTCTAGAAAATATTACTAAGGACTATTTTCTTATCAAATGAATACGTATGACCTAAGAGAATACTTATACGACTTAACGACGTATTTCAAGGTTTTCAATACAAGGAACTTAACGCTAACACTTTCTTACGAGATAACACGACAAGTTATATACTCCTATATATGGATTTATTTTACTAAGTATGGAAACTATTTTACCATGACAATAACTAGTATTTCCAAATTACGAGTGGTATGAGTATCATGTGCATGTGCATTCATTTCATTACGGCTTGATCTTAATTAGATCACGATTATTCATTTAGGTTGCGGCTAGAACTCGCGCCTCATTGTCCCGACTACTTTTATCTCATTGCACCATCTTTGTATCATCACTTCAAGGTGAGTTTCATAGCCCCGTTTTAATTCTATATTTTGATTTCAAATCCCATGGGGGAGAATACATTGCATTACTTATTTTCGTGTACATGCCTAAGTATAAAATTCATACATTGCTTAAGTTGCCTTATTTACCACGTCTTGACAAGTCCCCTTTATTATTTCATGAACCGTTAATTAAGTTCCAAGCGAGTGTGAGTGAATAGATCTATTGAGGGTGACTCCTCCATCTGTGTTTGGGTTGCTCCAACAGTATTAAAGATGCATTTCATATCTTTATTATTAGAGTGCCTGGTAAACACTCATTGGGGCCAAGTAACGTCTAGCTTCGGGGTCATGAGCTTAAGAGCCAATGTATATATTTTTCCGGACATCCTATTTCTTGACTTTACTTATGGCATTTGTACACTAGATTTTACTTATAAACCTATGATTATTCACCAACTTTATGTTGACCATTTTTCGCAATGTATTTCTCAGGTAACTAAGGCATATCCTCATGGCATTGCATGGAGTCACTTTGTGTATCAAGGATGACGCGTCTCTTTTGGATTTCATGCACTTTTGAACTATCGTTTGATTGTACTAAACTTGTTTCCGTAAACTTTTCCAACTTTTGGGACCTATGTTTTATAACTCTGATTATTTTGAATGAATCAAACGATGTATTTTCTAAACGACACTTTAGGTCGTTCAATATTTCCTTGCTTGTGTGCTATGATCCGTTACACCCTCAGGTATTCCATTCCGCTGCCATTCAGGTATTTTGGGGGTGTGACAGATTGGTACCAGAGCTAAGGTTATAGCGAACTAGGTTGCATCATGGACCCTAGACTATAACCACACCATCATAGCATATCATCATTTCATCATAAGTGCATATTTACTTATTTCAGGTGATTCCATTGTTACGAGTTATTTATTTTTATTTCACCTTGATTATCACAGAGACATGTCTTCGAATCCCAACACTGTCATACTTTACACTATATCAGACTCTGATGATGAGGGCTCTGTGTCCTCCACTGCTGTTTCACCACTTGTTTCTCCTACACCTGAGTTGCCACTTTTGGCGTCAGATGATGATACCGAGCCTTTCGAGGAGGAGGAGACGGCTCCTACTCCCCATGTCCATCCTACTGTACCTACTGACATACCATCATCTCCTACTACTACCATCCATTCAGAGCCGAGACTTATGTTTCCTAGGGATAAGACTGTCAAGACTGCTAGGAAGAGAGTTCGTATTGCTACATCTACTTATAGGAGTCTCCCTAGTCCTACTGTGCCTTCACCACCACCACCAGCCATACCCACTACCACTCCTATAGCTACCTCACTCTTGCCGCTCAGGAAGAGCGCAAGGCTTACCACTCCAGATTCACCTATTACCGAGACTGCTGACCTTTCACCACCACCAGAGTACCACATAGGTGAGAGTTCTAGAGCGGCTGCAGCTAGGGATCCTACAACCGTTACACTAGAGGATCAGTTGGATGCTCAGCAGGAGCAAGTCGATAGCTTGGGGTATAGAGTTGATGAGATTATTACTACTCGACTGGAGACTGTCGAGGAGCAGGTTGAGGATTTGATTCAGGGTAGGGTTAGTATTGATGTGTCTTACCATGGACTCGAGGCACGACAGTTGAGGCACCAGGAGGAGATTGAGCTACTTAGGGATGAGTTACCTGAGATTCGAGATAGAGCTCAGGCGACACAGGAGACCCAGTGGGAGCAGGTAGACCAGTTGACATTGCTTCGAGAGAGGGTAGTTGTTTTGGAGCGTAGGGATGCTTCTTCTCGGTTACGACTTGAGCATCTTGAGGAGATCGTGGTTGCGATGGATCGTGAGATTCGCCGCTTGAGGGGAGAGCCTGGACCATCTAGAGCACCGGGAGGAGCCTAGACGTAGACTGGTATTATATTAGCTTGTATTATTTTCCTAGTCACGGGATGTGGGACATAGTTCAAGAACTTGTAGTCTTTTGGTTGTTGTACAAACAAATATATCAAGTGCGACTCTACTATGTGGAAATGTTGTGCTATATATTATATCGGTCCATGTAGGCCAAAATTTTCATGTATTATATTCATGTGTTGTGATTATATTTATGATGTTTCGTGGTTGCTCTTTATTATTATCGCATTTATACAGGTTGTGGTTGTATATATACATGTCGTGGTTGTATTCGTACATGTTGTGGTTGTATCGACACAGGTTGTGGTTGTATATATACGTGACGTGGTTGTTGTGGTTGTATATATATACTTGTCGTGGTTGTGTCTAGACAGATTGTGGTTGTACTCGTACATGTCGTGGTTGTACTTATATTTGTTGTGGTTGTATATTTATATACGTGTTGTGGGTGTATATCTTTGGTTCGATGACTATTTCTATTATGATTTCTCTCATGGTTATTTCCATTATGATTTATCAGAAATATGGCACCAAGGAAGAGTAAGACTGCACCAGAAACCCCCACTATGACTCAAGCCGCTATCCGCAAGTTGGTCAGGGATAGTATTGCAGAAGCTCTGGAGGTTGAGAGAGCTGAGGTTGCTGCAAGGGCTGCTGAGACTGCTTCTAATACAGGAACAGTTGAACCAACCGCTGCTAAGTGGGAATGTACATGGAAAGATTTCAAGATTAGTGATCCTATCAAGTTTAAGGGCACTGAAGGAGCGGTTGCTTTGATCCGCTGGTTTGAAAAGACTGAGAATGTATTTCTCATGTGCGGATGCCCTGATGTCAGCAAGGTAAAATTTGCTACAGGTATGCTTCTTGATGACGCTATGTCTTGGTGGAATTCGTATGCTCAGCCGATTGGTATGGAAAATGCTTACAAGCTTACTTGGGAGGAATTCAAGAAATTGATGACAAAGAAGTTTTGCCCTCGTACCGAGGTGCAAAAGATGGAAACGGAATTTTATGAGCTTGTGACTAAAGGTGATGACGTCGAGACCTACTTTAGGAGGTTTCAGGAGTTGGCTGCACTATGTCCAACTATGGTTCCCGATGATGAGAAAAAGATGGAAAACTTTGTTGGTGGATTGCCTGAAAGTGTTCGAGGAGATGTGATTTCTTTTGACCCTCAATCAATGGAAGAGGCTATTCGTATAACTCAGAAACTCATGGTTCAAGTGGTAAAAGGAAAATCTGCTGTCAACAACAATAACCGTTCAAACAACACCAACTACAACAACACCCGAAACAACAACAACTATAACAACAATCGGAACCGCAACTATCCCAATAACCGAAACAACAATCCAAACAATAATAACAACAACAAGAGGAGGTTTGATTACAACCAAGGTGGTAATGCTATTCAGCCGCCACCTAAGAGGCAGGAAGTAGCAAAGGTGTTGAACTTAAAGACCTTGATAGATCTTATTGAGCACTCTAGAATCGTTAGCAATGTTATTGTAATCAACAACACACTAATAGACAATCTCTGCAACTTGTATTTCTAAAGCGGAAATAAAACACAAGCTTTTAACTAAGAAATCTTGATCCTCTATGGATCTTTTATAATAATAATAACTCACTAAAAAGTTGTTCAATACATAAACGTGTGTTCCTTTTATACACAAGGAACCCTAAACCGTTTCACAAGAAACGTATATTCTAAAACTTCTAATAGATATGCATTATCACTTCCTAAATAAACTCATGCATATCCAAACAATATTACATAAAATACGGAATTACTAAATCCGCAGAAACTAATAAAGCTGAAACTAGTCTTCAGCAGATATACTACTTCAGCAGAAACGAAACCTTCAGCAGAATCTTTTCAGCAGAAATAGCAGCAGAATCCTGACTTCACAGAATTCCCAACAATCCTCCCCTAATCTTGAATTTGACCTAGTTAAGTTCAAGATTCTTGATAGATCTTCCAAATAACATACCAAGAGGATTGTAAGAGCACCAGCAAAGAATCATTTTTAGTAAAATCTCTATGATTAGCATATTCTTGAAAGCTCCATTCTTTGCAGCAACAAATGACTTAAGGTACATCAAAACAAATGAGTTTCATACTATTCTCATCACTTCCAGGTGTGTTAACTCCTGTGAGAGGTGAATCATTGAAAATAATGGATTTGATGTCTCTTTACCAATAGCCATCACTACTGGAGTAGCCAAGTGTTCAAAGGTACACTGATAACCACATGATTTTTAGCAAATCATCAGCTATAAACGGATTTGAGATGTCTTTACCTGTAGCCGTTTGCTCAGGACTAGCCAATTATCTTGATGAAAATCATCTTGGTTAACTGATTACCAAATATGGTTTTCCACTGCCTTTACCACAAGCCATATACATGTGGGCTAGCCAATTATTCAGAATCCAGAAGTGGAAAAATCCATGGTCAATTGACAACCATTTCAACTACTCAGCAATAAAGCATGGGTGAGTTAAAAACCCTATGGTTTTGAGCAAACCATTACAGCTATCAACAGATTTGACTTGTCTTTACCAAAGCTGTACCCTTTGGACTAGTCAACTTTATGATGGAATACTCAACATCAGGTAAGTTGATCACCAAACCTGCAGACAAATACTATACAACAAAATGTTAGTTTTTTTTTTTTTTTTTTTTTTTTTTTTTTTTAACTAAGATAAAAAAAATATACAACATAAGATTCCTACTCAACTGCTGCTCTGGAAGTCTTAATCCTTTGTTTGAAAACCTTCACCAAAGATTCAGCAAACAATCTTGTATTACCAGCTGGATCAGGAGGAATTTCCAACTTCTGTTGCAACATTTTCTCCATCAAAGATACCTTCAGAGGATATTTATGAATAATATCCATGATAATCCTCAGACCAGTGGTAGTTTCCAGCAAATGTACATAAGACATAGGATAGAACTTCCAACTCTGAACTTTCCATTTCTGATTATTCTTCCATATATCATAACTTGCACCAGTAGGAGTAGAAGAATCAAACAATACTTGAAGATCACCCAACAAATACAATCCATAACCTTCAGGAGTATGAGTGGCATAAAACTTAGTAACCAACTCATGTAGAGTGACCAAATCCTGATAACTTACAAGATGAAGAATCTGCTGAAGGAAAACAAAAGATATGGATGACTTATCCAATCTATGAATAATATTGAGTTGACCATCTGGACTTAACTCCTAACTTACTAGAACCACTCTAGTTCCATCTGGCCAATCATCAGATGATCCTTCTCTTATAAATGTAGCATCTGAATCATTTACATTAATTAGACTATGTAATGATCCTACTCTAGCCATTCTCTTTCCTCTTCTACCAGGAACATAAATAGCATCATGAACTGCTGCATCAGCAGAATTACCTTCTGCACCTTCAGTATCCACTGATGGAGTATCCATTTGGTCATCAGCAGAATCTTCAGAAGATTCAAGTGCAGCAGAGGCATATTGTTCATCCATAGCTTTCCTGATTTGTTTGTTCCTAGCAGCTTGAATTTCAACTTCTCTTGTCTTCAGATCATGAAATCTAGCAAGTGCAGCCCTTTGTTCAGCTTCTTGATCTTCAGTCAACTTTCTAGCAGTCTCCTCACCTAATCTTTCCAGCTCCAATTGTCTCCTAGTTCTCTTCCTAGTTGGAGCATCTGATGTTGTTACTTTGGCTTTACCTTTATCCATAGAAACATCAACACCAGTAAAAGTAGCAGGTAAAGATACTTGTGCAGCAGTTATATGAACATTCTTAGAAGAATCCTCATCAACATTGAGAAGTGGAATTTTCTTTGAAGCATCCATTCCAGCTTTAGCATTCCTAGATTTGATTCTATTATAAATCTCAACTAGGTTGTTAAAAGGAAGTCCCCATACATATTTCTTAGACCAAGCAGTATTATATACAGAGCTGCTCTGATTTTTTACATATGTTCTCATATACTCTGTTTGCTGTGCTTGAGTCATGGGTTTTTCCCTTTTTGCTTTAGCCTTTAATTCATCAGCTGCCTTCTTCCTCATCTTCAACATTTTCACAATCTCAGATTCAAAATCTTGTTCCTCCACTTTCTTTCCAAAAATATCAGCAGTTACAGTAGTATTAGCAAGCATCTGTTTTCCAATAGACTGCCAGTCTGACTCATAAAACTCTAGAACTGCTGCATCCAATTCCCTTTGTCTTGCAATGGGTAAAGTAGACACATATCTTTCAGTCTCTGAATCTAATTCTGCATCAAACTTAGCTTGTACTTCCTTAGCAAGATTTGCACTCTTCATATAATTTTCCCATTCTTGAAATATTTTACCTTGACCAGCTCTATCTTCATCAGTTACAAGCTCATCCAAACCATCATGAGAAACATTAGCTTCAGCAATATGATCATTAGACATATCCACATCTGCCATAGGTTCATCATGTGCATCTTGAACCTCTTTATCAGTAGAAATCTCTATGTTCTCAGATGAATGATGAATAGGAGAATTCATGTATTCTTTCCCAGCTACAAAAAATGTTTCCCCTGATGCATTTCCTTTGTCAGCAGATTGATCAGCAGTAACCCCACTAAATGCCTGTTTCTCCGGACGGATATCAACAGCTTCAGACATCAGCAGATCATCAGAACTACCAGATACTTTTGATGCTTCAGCAGCTTTCTTGGCCAAATACTGTCTTGTACTTCTTCTTTGAACTAGTATCATAGGCTTAGATGTAGGTGCTGCAGCAGCTGTAGATGGACCAACCTTAGATTGTCTAGCAACTTCAGCTAGAATTTCAAGAGAATCCAAGTTAGTCTCCTTTGCTGCTTCAGTGGAATCCAATCCATCTTTGTTCTCCATCTACTGACTTAACTTTGACTCCAGATCTTGGACTTTGCTTTTCAAACTTTGAATTTCATTACCAAGTGTGATCTTAGTCTCAGCAAGTTCTTTCTGAAGATCTTCAGTCATTTTCATATACCTGTTAAGAGATTCATATACAAATGTGAGAGTAATAGGGTCCTCTGCTCTATCACTTGATTGCTCAGTGGTATGAGGAGCGTCATTGAACCCAGCAGGATAAACAGACTCATGTACAACATTAGGAGAACCTACATTAATTTGCTCTCCCAAAGAATTTGGTGAAGGCAATCTGGTATCAGGTTCAAAAGTCTGTAAGTCATCTTCAAACTCATGAATTTGCTCAACAGGAGCAACCTGAACTGGTGAAATGGTAGGACTTTGTACAGGGGTAGGTGGTGGTAAGTCAGTAGAATCAGGCAAAGGTTCAGCAGTTGTGGCTGGTAACTCTTCCATTACCACTGAAGGATTACCATCAGCAGCAACACCTGAAGATGATGGATTACCATCATCAGCAGCATTAGAAGCAGTCACATTACCAGCATTATCATCCTCAACTTCATTGGCATTCCCTTGAGGCAACATAGCTTCCAATACAGGGTAATGATCCCTAGTATAATTAGTTTTCATTGAGGCAAACAACTTAGAACCTAGACTTTTAATGGGTATATGGGTCACATCTTCAGTGGTTATGTCTAAGATAATCTGTAAGAATCTAGGGTACATTAAAAACTTATGTTGTTCTTTATCTATGTTTTCTAGCATATTGTCAAAAATAAACTTAGAAAAATTATAAGTTTCACCCTTAGATAGACAGACAATACCACAACCCAATTGCAGAGAGAACTGGTTCCATCCACCACACTTGTTGCTCAAACATTGAAGCAGCAGATGCACCAAATACCTCCACTTCGGACAAAATTGATTCTTGTGCCACTTTGATGTATCAGTACTTTGATATCCAGCTTCTCTTAACCCAGCAAGAATCTCTGCAGTGTTGGAATGATACACACCATCTTCATCATCCAACTGAAGCTTTGTCCTTATCAACCCTTCTGTCACCACATATTCTACGCCATCAATCTCAGCTACAATCTCTGTAGCAGATCTCTTAGTAGCAGATGCCCAAAATTGCTTCACCAGAGATTCACACACCAAATTAGGACAATAAGTCAAAGCATAATGAATCTTTGACCTTTGTAAAAACTCCACCATCAAATCGAATTCTTCATGTCCCTTCTTTGTTGTTAGAATAGCATATTTGTTATGATCACCCTTCAATCCAAGTTGAGCCATTTGACTGAATGTGTGTGAGATGGTTATGAATTACACCAAAGAATAATGGGTTTATGTGAAGTGATAAGCGAATAATTTGTGATTCGAAAAGATATGCAGAGTGAGTTAAATTTGGAAGTTCCCCAATCGTGGTCAAAATTATCGGAACAACTTATTGACCAAGTCTGACAAAACTTCTAATTTTAAAATTAACCCTTCAGCAGTAATGAAAGTCAAACCTGCTGAAGAACAGTCAACTATCAGCAGAATCAACCAAAAGTAAAAATATCCTTGGTCAATATCTTGATTTTAATTGTGCCACCCAACTCGCATTTAATTTCGTAACCCCCAAAATTTCCTTATTTAATCATCCCAAATTACACATCTCATTCATCAAATTTCCCAAATTAACTCTCAAACCCTAATTTCAAATATCCCCAATTCAGCGATCAACAATGTCTTTCAACTCAAAAGGTTCGGATGCAAATTCCTCTTCTTCATCAGCAGAAGAAGATGTGCCACCATATCCATGGGGGCTGGAAGGTTCAGCATTTGAAACAGCTTTGGAGAAGCGCTGGGATGCAGAAGAGAGACGGTGGAATGCTCATTTGAAGAGCTACTCCAGCCAAGTGCCCAATCCTGCTGAGGGAGAGCATGTCTCTCCCTTCATCTACACCTCTGATGAAGACTCCTCAGAGGAAGATCATGAAGAACCAATCTTTCTCCCTCCTTCCACACCAGAGAGATCCCAACCAAGATCAAGCAAAGGGGATTCATCTCTTCCAACATCACAAAATTTGGTGTTGAATCTTCCTACTTCAGGACCTGGTCTTCCACATCAAGAACATATTGGACAAAGCAAGAAGTCTGAGATCACACATAAGGGAAAGGAGAAGGAGAAGTAGGTGACTGAGGAATGTAACCATGGATCAAGGTTCTTGAGTATTTTCTTGACCTTAATTCATGAGCATCTTCTCATTCTTCCTTCTCTTCTTTTTCCATTTTCAACTTCAGCTTCTTCATTGTACTTGTCATAGCCTCAAGTATTTTGTAATAATTGATAGAAGCTAGTAGTACTGAGTTAGCTAATAGTTTAGGAATGGTCATTGTAACTCATTTGTAATCTCGAATGTAAGTTGTAACTTGTTTCTATGAATGAATGAAAAGATCCTCTCTTGAGTTCATTCAATGTATCAGACCTTCAGCATTATTACATGAATCAGTAGAAACCACATTCAGCATATTGACCACATTCTTTGACTTTAGCTTTTGGTGACATTAATCTTGGGACTTACATACTCAATTCATCTGCAACCTAACCATCAACCAAACAAATACAACAAACTACTTGTACAATGTTATATGGTTAGTGTTAGAAAATCATAACATATACAACTTCTACAAAAATATACAAAGTTTATACAGATATCATCCTCCCCTGAGGCATATGCCTCCCCTGAGGCATATGCCTCCCCTTAAACTTTGCAGTTAAGGGTTTAACATGCCAATATGGACCACCAAATATTGAAACCTTGGTCCATCAAATGCCTTGGTTAATAAATCTGCCACATTTTCATCTGTGTGAATTTTGACCACTTTAACCAAATGTTTCTCATAAGCATCTCTTATAAAATGATGTCTGATTTCAATATGTTTGGTTCTATTATGAAAAACTGGATTTTTGACAATACAAATGGTACTCTGATTGTCAATGAAAATGGTAGTGTTCATGAAGTTATACCCATAATCCAGTAATTGATTCTGAATCCATAGAACCTGACCACAGCAATTGGCAGCAGCAACATGCTCTGCTTCAGTAGTAGAGGTAGCAACTATTGTCTGTTTCTTGCATTGCCAAGAAATCAGCCTTCTTCCAAGAAATTGACAACCTCCAGTGGTGGATCTTCTATCCAGATTGGCCCCAGCATAGTCACTATCACTGTAAGCTGCTAGCTGAAATGGAGACTCTTTGGGATACCAAAGACCTAAGTTTGGTTGGCCTTTCAGATATTTAAAAATCTTCTTGACAGCATTCATATGAGAAGTAAGTGGAGTGACTTGGTGTCTGGAACATGCACTCACAGCAAATGTAATGTCAGGCCTTGAGGCAGTCAAGTACATCAAAGAACCAATCATAGATCTGTACAAATGGACATTCACAGGGAGATCAGGAGTAAGATTGGTCTTAGTTTTGGGAGCCTCATATGGAGTAGTGGCAGTCCTGACATTTTCCATGGCAAACTTGGACAACATATCTCTGACATATTTCTCCTGATGTATGAAGATCCCATCAGGTTTCTGCTGAACTTGTAACCCCAGAAAGAAAGTGAGTTCTCCCATGGCACTCATCTGGAATTCTCCCGTCATTAAATCCTCAAACTCTCTACACCAGGCTTCTTTGGTAGAACCAAATATAATGTCATCCACATACACCTGCACAAGGATAATATCCCTAGAATCTTTCTTCAGGAATAAAGTCTTGTCAATGGTACCTCTTCGGTAGCCATTCTTCAGTAGAAATGTGGAGAGTCTAGCATACCAAGCTCTGGGAGCTTGATGAAGGCCATAGAGAGCTTTCACAACCTTGTACACATACTCAGGATGATCAGGGTCTTCAAATCCTTTGGGTTGAGTCACATAAACCTCCTCCTCAATCTCTCCATACAAGAAAGCACCTTTAACATCCATCTGATAAACCATAAAGCCCATATAAGAGGCATAGGCCAAAAATATGCGAATAGCTTCAACTCTGGCCACAGGTGCAAAGACCTCATCATAGTCAATACCTTCCTCTTGTCGAAAACCTTGAGCCACTAGTCTTGCTTTGTTCTTCACCACAATACCCCTGGCATCTCTTTTATTCTTCAAAATCCATTTAGTCCCAATGGCATATTTCCCATCAGGAAGAGGAACTAGAATCCAAACCTGCTGATTCTTGAATTGCAGCATCTCTTCTTGCATAGCCTCAAGCCAACTTGAATCAGCCAGTGCTTGAGGAACACTAGTTGGTTCAATTTGAGAAAGAAAGCATGCAAATAAACAATGTTTGAAGTCTGTGTGATTATTCCTCTTTTGATTGTAAACATAAGAGATAAAAGCAACTTCTCCATATTTGGTATTTTTGACTGTGCTTCTTGTTCGAACAGGGTCATTAGGATCACCAATAATCTTTGATAAAGGATGAGCATTGTGAATCCTTTTGGTAGTATGGGGTGGAACATCAATGTTGGCATCAATGTTGGTGATAGTTGGCTCAAACTCAGTATCATATGAGGCTGAGTTAAACAAGCCAGGCTTTGGTTGGTGATTTCCAAGATCAGAGGGACTTGGAAATCTGGTAAAGGGCTTAGCAAAGTCTGCAGAGACTTCAGTAGATATGGGAGATTGAATACCAGCAGAATCAGCATCTGGAACATCATCAGTGGAAACAGGTGTGCCTTCAGCAGAAACCTTGTTGCCACTGACTGCTTGTGCTGATTGATGTAGGAGAGCCTCAGTCTCTTATGTAACCTTGTTATTGAGTTTCTGAGCTTCCTGAGTAGCAGCATGTTCCTGCTTCTTCAATCTTGCAAGATCTTCTGCATAATGTGATTCATCATCTTGTTCAGCAGCAGAGTGATTACCTACAAAATGGTTAGATGGAAAAGATGGTACAACAATAGTATTCTCTTCTGGCTCAGACTCACATTCTGAGTCATCATCCATGGAACCTGCAGGGTTAGAACTTGGATCTTTGACACCTGCATCAGGATTAGAAGCATGCCTAGTATAACCCAAATAGTCAGTCAAATAATCTAGGTCAAAATACCAAGAGTGGCCTTGTCCCTGAATATTAGGCTGATCTTCAAGAAACCTCAGATTAAGGGTCTCTTCAATCTTTTTAGCATTCAGATTATATACTCTGTAGGCCTTGCTATGAGCTGAATACCCAACTATATATCCCTCATCAGCCTTCCCATCAAATTTACCCAGAATATCAGCAGTATTCAGAATAGTCACCTTGCATCCAAAAGGCTTAAGGTAATGAATGTGTGGAACTTTCCCAGTGAGAAGTTCATAAGGTGTCTTGACATGTAGTCTAGTGATGGATACCCTGTTCAAGACATGGCATGCAGTGCTGACTGCTTCAGTCCAGAACATAGTGGGGAGTTTAGAGTCTGCAAGCATTGATCTAGCAGCCTCAATGAGGGTTCTATTTTTTCTTTCAGCAACTCCATTTTGTTGTGGAGTCCTTGGAGTACTATAGTCCCTTCTAATCCCTTTAGACTTACAGAATTCTATGAAGACCACATTTTTGAATTCTGTACCATTGTCACACCTAATTCCTTTAACCTTTTTATTCAGCTGATTCTCAACTAAGGTAATGAATTCTTTCAGGATTGGAGTTGTTTCATCCTTAGTCTTGAGAAAGAACACCCAGCAAAACCTGCTATAATCATCAGTAATAACTAGGCAGAAGTACTTGTGATCAAGACTTCTAATGGGGGTTGGACCAAAGAGATCCATGTGCAGCAACTGAAGAGGTTCTGAAATGTTGCTCACTGCTTGAACTGTTTTGTAAGAGGCTCTGTGTTGTTTACCCTTGTTACAAGCAATACAATTGTGTTCATTGGTGAAGAGTTTAGAAGGGAGGCCCTTAACAAGACCAAGTTTAGATAACTTGTTTATGGTCTTATAATTTACATGTGCCATTCTTTTATGCCATTTGTTAGATTCATCCAGGGAAGCTTTGGCTACCAAACATGTTAGATCACCTTCAGGCTGTACTTCATTCAGATTGAATGTGTACAAATTGAAGGTCCTAGGAACTCTCAGCAATACTGTGGTGTCTTCTGGGAGTTTGAAGTCCTTGGAGAGTACAAGACACTCATCTTCAGAGAAGTAAACCTTATGTTTGGTGTCACAAATTTGTGATACTGAGATAAGATTAAAATTCTCCAGTTCCTTCACATAGTAAACATTTTCAAAGTCTAACAAGGGTGTCCTGATGGTTCCTTTCCCTGTAATCTTGCCATCTCCACCTCCAAAGGTTACAGTGCCCCCTCCTTCAATTGGTTCAAAGTCATGCATCTTATCCTTGTTTCCAGACATACTTCTGGAACAACCACTATCTACAATTCCAACTTCAGTACTTTTTAAAGGATGTTCCTACAATAACAACAAAATATACAAAATTAGTACACATTGGAGACTCAAGTCATTGCTGACTTGAGCCTGCCTTGTGGATCATTAGTAACAGGCCATGTAGATGTTTTAGATCCACCATTGTTCTTGGGCCTGTATTGCATATTAGGTCCCTTCTTAGGCCAAGAACAACCTGCTGAGGGCTTCACAACAGTATTCCATTTCCCACTACCATTATTCAATGAGTCAAAGTGATTAGGCCAATAATCATTATAAAAGAAAGAGCTAGTAGGTCTGACATATGGTCTAGTACTGGTTTTTCTCCAGGAAAAATGAGTTTCAGCAGAATTAGGTTTCTGCTGATGTGGAACAAAAGATGGTATGTCATGAACATTCTTCCACAATTGCCTAGATTTTCTTTGACTAACACCTGCACCCATTCTTTGCTCATGATATGTACAATCCTTAATCAAATGATATTTACTTCCACACACAAAACACTTCTTCTTTTTAGAAGATTTATTCAAACCAAAGGAATTTCCATAACATGAAAAAGTATTCAAATCATCATGACAAACAGAATTGTTTTTAACAAATCCAAAAGTATTATTATGCAAAGAATTGAAAAACAAGTCTTCAGTAGTAACTGTCTTGAGATCAGCAGCAACTCTAGAAGGCTTGTGGGGAGTCTTGGGTGTTGTTTTTGGTGTGGTCTTGGGAGTGGTCTTTGGTATGGTCTTGGGCAGGTCTGACTTCTCACTTGAATCACAGCTAGCAAATGAGGTAGACCCTTCATCAGAAGACTTGTCACTGTTACAACAAGAGACAAAGTCATTAGATTTCACAATAGGGTCTGGAAAGTCAGTTGACTTTTTTCCATATAAGTGATGTGATCCATCAAAGTCAGAAGGTTTGGACAAGTCTATAGGCATGTGTTCTCCTCTTATAGGTCCAGGTACAGCATTCATTCCTCCTTCCTTAACATATTTAACAGGTGTTTGATAAGCTAAGGCTGGTTCAGGGTCAAAAACACTAGACATATCAGGATAGGTTAATTCTTCAGGGTCTATATATTTCTCAAATCCTAATGCCTTTCTAGACCTAACAGATTGGCGACCATCAATCAATTTACTTAAATTAGATGCCCCTTCCTGCCATTTCATTCGACCAGCTATCTCTTTATCTAACTTAGCCTGTAACTCTAGTTTTTCTTTTTCTAATTCAGACTTCTCCTTTTGAGTTCTTTGTAAATCTATTTTAGCAACCTCTAAATCACTTTCTAAAACTCTTACTTTTTCATCATATTTAATTTGATTCTTTTGAAACCATACTTTTTGTTTTTCTAGTGTTTTTAAAGCCATTTTATAAGACTCTACTTCTACATAACACTCATTGTATTTTGGTTTCAATTCATCAAATTCTTGTTTAAGCTCATTGTATCTCACACTACATCCAAACACACAATTGGTTACCTGAGAAATTCCCATCAAGGAGACTTGCTCCTTCTTGTCTTCTGAAGGTGTGAATGCCAGCAGATTCACTTGTGAAGATGTAGAAGCTTCCTCTCCAGCAGGTTCATGATCAGCCCAATCAATTTGATGATCCAGAGTCACCATTGCCTTTGAAGGTCCAGTCTTATTATTCCCTGCTTCCAATGGATAAGTACCATATCTAACTTCATCTCCAGCCTTTCTGTCTTTGCATTCTCTTGAAAAATGTCCCACTTGACCACATGTGTAACATTTAACCTTCCTTCTATCAAACCTCGCTGCTTCTTTTCCATTAAAAGCAAACTTTCTTCCAGACTTGGCTTCAAACCTTCTGATATTCATAGATATCATTGCAAGTTCCCATTTCAAATGCATCTCCTCCATTTCCAATGGATCTACTTGTTCAAAGTCCTCATAAGCAATAAACTGCTGAGGCTCATATTCAGCCACAAATGAATGAATAATATCCTCCATCACATTACTTGCTTTTGATCTAGGAGCAGTTTGATTATATGATTGAGAAGATGCTCCAGAAGAGTATGAACTTGAAGTTTGATGCCCAGGTTTAGTAGAAGCACCAACAAATGCAGAATGAGTGGATGGTCGTATTGGACTTCTCACATCAGGCTCAAGTGATTTAAGCCTATTGTAGAGGTCATCAAACGACATTAAATCCAACCCTCCTTTGGTCTTCATAGAAATACAAACTTGTAGCCAAGATGGTGGCAGAGATCTCAGGAATTTAGAATTGCAGTCTTCATTGTCAGGTCTGGCCTTCAACTGATTAAGTTGACTCAATATGCGATGAAACCTGTCATAGCCTTTATGAATACCTTCTTCTTCAGTTATCTGAAACTCCTGAAACTTTTGCTTCAATAAGGACTTCTGCAATCTTCTTGATTCCTCATTCCCACCAAATCTTGCTTTTATAGCCATCCAAATATCCTTGGCATCTTCCATAAAATGGAAGTCACCCATATGGTCATCAGGAATAGCTTGTAACAAGATTGTTCTCACTTTACTCTCCCTCTGAACAGCCAGAATCTCTTCAGCAGTTTTGGGTCCCACAATAGTAACAACTCCTTCAGCATCTGTAACATGCTTCTTCAGACTATTCCCTTTCTTAACTATCTCCCACAGATTCCAATCAATATTTGTGATCCAGTTCTGCATCTTCATGGACCACAGATGATACTCATCAGCATTCTTCAAGTATGGAAACTTAGCATTGCTGTTTGAGAGGTTAAGCTGTTGAAGAGAAGTGGTGTTAATGTTCTGGGTTGTGTCAGCATCATCATCTGAACCAGGCATGATTGTGGATTTGTTTGGATGTGTGTAAGGTTTGTGTTTCTTAGTATGGCAGAGACTCTCTCGAGGCTCTGATACCACTTGTTGAACTTAAAGACCTTGATAGATCTTATTGAGCACTCTAGAATCGTTAGCAATGTTATTGTAATCAACAACACACTAATAGACAATCTCTGCAACTTGTATTTCTAAAGCGGAAATAAAACACAAGCTTTTAACTAAGAAATCTTGATCCTCTATGGATCTTTTATAATAATAATAACTCACTAAAAAGTTGTTCAATACATAAACGTGTGTTCCTTTTATACACAAGGAACCCTAAACCGTTTCACAAGAAACGTATATTCTAAAACTTCTAATAGATATGCATTATCACTTCCTAAATAAACTCATGCATATCCAAACAATATTACATAAAATACGGAATTACTAAATCCGCAGAAACTAATAAAGCTGAAACTAGTCTTCAGCAGATATACTACTTCAGCAGAAACGAAACCTTCAGCAGAATCTTTTCAGCAGAAATAGCAGCAGAATCCTGACTTCACAGAATTCCCAACAAAAGGTTTATGCTGCAGGACCAAATGATAGGAAAGGTTACACTGGTAACCTACCTAAGTGCGAAAGGTGTCAGAAGCATCATAACCCAGGTCGTTGTCCAGATATTTGTGGCAATTGCAAGAAGCTTGGTCACCACATCAAATATTGTAGACTTCCAATCGTGGGTGACAATCAGAAACCACCAGTAACATGTTATGGTTGCGGAGAAATTGGACACTTTAAGAATGATTGTCCAAAGAAGGGGAAGAATCAAGGAACTGGAAATCAAGATGGAAGGGCTCGAGGAAGAGCTTATGTTATGGGAGGAGACGATGTCAAAGAAGACCCAAATGTTGTTGCGGGTACGTTCCTCGTTAATAATCGTTATGCATCCATTTTATTTGATTCAGGAGCGGATAGAAGTTTTGTTTCTATTGCATTTGCACCTTTGCTTAACATAGAACCAACCCCATTAGACATTTCCTATATCGTTGAATTAGCCGATGGGTCTTTAGTTAACACCAACACCATTGTTCGTGGTTGCACTATAAATTCCCTAAACCATCCATTCAGTATAGACCTTATGCCCGTAGAACTTGGAAGTTTCGACGTTGTTATCGGCATGGATTGGTTATCTCGGCATCGGGCGAGAATTATTTGTGATGAGAAAGTTGTTCACCTTCCTTTTAACGGTGAAACTTTGGTTGTTCGCGGAGAGCGAAGTGGAACTAGACTCAGTATTATATCGTGCATTAAAACCGAGAAGTACATAAAGAAGGGTTGTTATGCATTCTTGGCTCACATCACGGAGAAGAAGTCGGATGAGAAACGACTTGAAGATGTGCCAATTGTTAAGGAATTTCAAGAAGTTTTTCCGGAAGAATTGCCAGGACTTCCGCCTACACGCCAAGTTGAGTTTCAAATCGAATTAGTGCCAGGAGCTGCACCAATTGCGCGAGCACCGTATAGACTTGCACCTTCGGAAATGCAAGAATTGTCGAATCAATTGCAAGAACTTTTGGACAAAGGATTCATTAGACCGAGTTCCTCGCCTTGGGGAGCGCCGGTTTTGTTTGTGAAGAAGAAGGACGGAACTTTCAGAATGTGCATCGACTATCGTGAGCTGAACAAGTTAACGGTGAAGAACCGTTATCCACTCCCCAGAATTGACGACTTGTTCGACCAGTTACAAGGTTCTAGTTTTTATTCCAAGATTGATTTAAGATCCGGTTACCATCAACTTAAAGTTCGGGAAGAGGATATCCCGAAGACGGCATTTAGAACACGCTATGGTCATTATGAGTTTCAAGTGATGCCTTTTGGATTAACCAACGCACCTGCGGTATTTATGGATCTCATGAATAGGGTGTGCAAACCGTATCTTGATAAGTTCGTGATCATATTCATTGACGATATCTTGATTTATTCCAAGAGTAAGGAAGATCACGAAGAACACCTCAGAACAATCCTGGAACTACTCAAGAAGGAGCAACTGTATGCCAAATTTTCTAAGTGTGATTTTTGGATACGAAGAGTTCAATTTCTTGGCCATGTTATTGATAGCCAAGGATTACAAGTCAACCCGGCAAAGATCGAGGCAGTTAAGGATTGGGCTACGCCCAAGTCTCCTACGGAAATTCGTCAATTCCTAGGACTTGCCGGATATTACAGAAGATTTATCGAAGGGTTTTCTAAGATAGCGAAGTCGTTGACAAAGCTGACACAAAAGAATGAAAAGTACGAGTGGGGAGAAAAACAAGAGTCCGCATTTCAATTACTGAAACAAAAGCTTTGTAGCGCACCGATTTTGTCACTACCTGAAGGTATCGAGAACTTTGTGGTATATTGCGATGCTTCGCATCAAGGACTTGGAGCTGTGCTAATGCAAAATGAGAAGGTGATAGCTTATGCATCTAGACAGCTTAAGATACACGAGAAGAATTACACTACGCACGACTTGGAGTTGGGTGCGGTAGTTTTTGCACTCAAGATTTGGAGACACTACCTTTATGGTACTAAGTGTGTAATATTTATCGACCACAAGAGCTTACAGCATATACTTGATCAGAAGGAACTCAACATGAGACAACGTCGTTGGCTAGAATTGTTGAGTGATTACGATTGTGAAATCCGATATCACCCAGGGAAAGCGAATGTTGTAGCAGATGCACTTAGCCGAAAAGAACGACTCAAACCTTTGAGAGTTAGGTCATTGGGAATGACTATCATTTCGCCATTACCATCAAAAATTCTAGAAGCTCTGATTGAGGCTCTCAAAGAAGAAAACCGACCACATGAGAAAATTTATGGTATGCCAGAAAGCGAAAATGGCTTTGTAAAGAGATCAGACGGAGTGTTATGCTTCAAGGACCGAAGTTGGATACCACTCTATGGTGGAGTGCGAGAATTGATTATGCATGAATCATACAAGTCGAAGTACTCTATTCATCCAGGTTCTGATAAGATGTATCAGGATCTCAAAAAGCTTTATTGGTGGCCGAACATGAAAGCAGAAATAGCTACGTACGTCAGCAAATGTCTTACTTGTGCTAAAGTGAAAGCCGAGTACCAGAAACCGTCAGGGTTACTTCAACAACCAGAAATTCCACAATGGAAGTGGGAACGTATTGCTATGGACTTTGTCACTAAACTTCCAAAGACGTCAGGAGGTTTCGATGCTATTTGGGTAATCGTTGATCGACTTACCAAATCAGCTCATTTCATACCCATTAGAGAGACTTATTCAATGGAACAACTTGCTAGACTTTATGTCAAGGAAATAGTCTCAAGACACGGTGCACCAGTTTCCATCATTTCTGACAGAGATAGTCGTTTTACTTCGAACTTTTGGCGGTCATTACAAGATTCTTTTGGATCTAAGTTAGACATGAGCACTGCTTACCATCCTCAGACCGATGGTCAGAGCGAGAGAACTATTCAGACACTTGAAGACATGCTTAGAGCATGTGTGATTGACTTTGGAAATGGTTGGGCTAACCATTTGCCGTTGATCGAGTTTTCCTACAACAACAGTTACCATTCGAGCATTAAGGCTGCACCATTCGAGGCACTTTATGGTCGTAAGTGTCGATCTCCAGTTTGTTGGGCCGAAGTCGGTGAAGTACAATGTACTGGCCCGGAGATGGTACAAGAAACAACAGAAAAGATAATTCAGATTCGAGAGAGACTCGAAACTGCTAGAAGTCGACAGAAAAGCTACGCAGATGTTTGACGCAAACCATTGGAATTTCAAGTCGGAGACAAGGTCATGTTGAAAGTCTCGCCTTGGAAGGGCGTGATACGATTTGGAAAACGCGGGAAATTGAACCCGAGATACATTGGACCATTCAAGATCCTGGAGAGGATTGGTCCGGTTGCTTACAAGCTTGAACTTCCGTCAGAACTTAGCAACGTACACAACACGTTTCATGTTTCGAACCTCAAGAAATGTCTTTCGGACGAGTCTGCCATTATACCATTAGAAGAAATACAACTCGATGACAAGCTTAACTTTGTGGAAGAACCAATTGAAATAATGGATCGCGAGATCAAACAGTTGAAACAAAGTCGAATTCCGATCGTGAAGGTTCGCTGGAATTCTCGAAGAGGACCCGAGTTTACTTGGGAACGAGAAGACCAAATGCGAAGCAAGTATCCACAACTTTTCACCGAGCCTAGTACCGAGACCAACACTAACTGAATTCAGGGACTGAATTCCTTTTTGGATGGGCGACTGTCACAACCCACAATTTCAGGTCATTTTTCCAAACTTCGACATTCTACTATTCACAAATTACTATTCATCGATCACTATTCATCGTTTTACTATTCATCGTTTTTGAGGTCAATTTGACATTCCGAGACACATTCAGAAATTTTACTATTCACTTGACACTATTCATTTCCGAGAGGAAACCACTATTCACGTGCATTACTCATGTCATCGTAAATTTAGTTTACGAGTGTTCAAATTCGCGTAACCTATTGGTTCAGGAGCGAATTCATGCATTTTTATCAGGGACATTTCATACGGACTAGAAATAGTCTGCACATCATCATTAGGGCACTTGCATGCTATTCCACTCGTAGGATAACTAAAGTAATACTTTTGGTATAATTAACGATTTACGTACGTTTATTTTAAATAAACACTAATACGCGAACTATAAATGTGTCTAACATGTCCGACACTCCCGACTATTGTCCCAATATATTTTTATACTCATTTCTATAATATAAAAATTGTAATATTAATTTACCCGGTATTTTGGAAATTTATTTATTACGTATCGTACGTTTAACTTAATAACGACGGTTTTCACCAAAATTAAACAATAATCACCCAAACTCTCCGTACTTGTACCCAACGTATTTTTACAATTTTTACGACTTTATTACGTCCCGAATAACTTCGATAAAATTTATTTCTAACAAACCCGGTACCCGATTAAACCTTAAACCTAAACCTAACCTAACTACACTTTACTACTAATACTAATTTTCCTAATTAATCCCAAGACAACCCCCCCCCCCCCCCTAAGGTCTTCATGCATTCAAACCTCACCAACACTCTTAATTACTCACCAAACTTTTGTCTCCAAGTATATAAGAAACTTTTCATCCATTTTTTAGTTACAAAATCATTTTTACAAGGCAAGTAAACTTTTCTCTTCATTTTCTCTTGAGTGTGGATCGAACTAAGGTGTTCAAGGAGCAAGGAGTATAAATTTTACAAGATCTTGTCATAAACTAGTTTATATAATCATCCTTGTTAGAGTTTTGAAATAAAAACTCAAGGATTAGTAGGTTTTGCATCATCTAAACTCTCTAAACCATCAAGTAAGTAAACAAACTCATTTTTATGATTTTTACAAGTTATTATTATGTTTATATAATTTTCTTACAAGATCTTATACATGCATTAACTTATACCACTCCATTTTTGTACATATGTAACTTTCAAGCCCTAGAAATGGACACATAAGAAACCCTTGTTAGACCTAGTGGATTGATGATGTTTAAGGACCCATGACACCCTAAGAAGGTGTATGGTAGGTTTAGACTAGCTTTGTGGTGTTTGAAAGTGGTTTGATGGAGGATGGAACTAGTTTGGAGACTTGAAAATGGTTTTTGAAACTTTTGATATACCTACTGTCCCTATTTTAATTTCGTGGGAAAATCAGTAGATGGTGACTAAGTTTTGACCAAAGATTTAGAAAATACATTCAAAAACGAAACTTTGGGCGAAAGAACGGATTAAAACGAGTTTATAACGAAGGAGATATGATTTTTGCAAATTTAACGACGAAAACTACTTTTCCAAAAACTGCTTGCTGTTTGGCAGAATACGACGGGTAAAAAGAGGTATTAAACGTAACTTTAAGGAGCCGAGTTATCTAAAATATACTAGTATATACAAAGACGAATCCGTGGACATAAAGAACAAGGAAAACGAGCTTAAAACGACCAAGTTATACCCATTTTAACGCCGTCAAAACTATATATATATATATAGTCACAAATAAAAATAATAACGTACGTACTAAACGGTATATTTTCTAGAAAATATTACTAAGGACTATTTTCTTATCAAATGAATACGTATGACCTAAGAGAATACTTATACGACTTAACGACGTATTTCAAGGTTTTCAATACAAGGAACTTAACGCTAACACTTTCTTACGAGATAACACGACAAGTTATATACTCCTATATATGGATTTATTTTACTAAGTATGGAAACTATTTTACCATGACGATAACTAGTATTTCCAAATTACGAGTGGTATGAGTATCATGTGCATGTGCATTCATTTCATTACGGCTTGATCTTAATTAGATCACGATTATTCATTTAGGTTGCGGCTAGAACTCGCGCCTCATTGTCCCGACTACTTTTATCTCATTGCACCATCTTTGTATCATCACTTCAAGGTGAGTTTCATAGCCCCGTTTTAATTCTATATTTTGATTTCAAATCCCACGGGGGAGAATACATTGCATTACTTATTTTCGTGTACATGCCTAAGTATAAAATTCATACATTGCTTAAGTTGCCTTATTTACCACGTCTTGACAAGTCCCCTTTATTATTTCATGAACCGTTAATTAAGTTCCAAGCGAGTGTGAGTGAATAGATCTATTGAGGGTGACTCCTCCATCTGTGTTTGGGTTGCTCCAACAGTATTACAGATGCATTTCATATCTTTATTATTAGAGTGCCTGGTAAACACTCATTGGGGCCAAGTAACGTCTAGCTTCGGGGTCGTGAGCTTAAGAGCCAATGTATATATTTTTCCGGACATCCTATTTCTTGACTTTACTTATGGCATTTGTAAACTAGATTTTACTTATAAACCTATGATTATTCACCAACTTTATGTTGACCGTTTTTCGCAATGTATTTCTCAGGTAACTAAGGCATATCCTCATGGCATTGCATGGAGTCACTTTGTGTATCAAGGATGACGCGTCTCTTTTGGATTTCATGCACTTTTGAACTATCGTTTGATTGTACTAAACTTGTTTCCGTAAACTTTTCCAACTTTTGGGACCTATGTTTTATAACTCTGATTATTTTGAATGAATCAAACGATGTATTTTCTAAACGACACTTTAGGTCGTTCAATATTTCCTTGCTTGTGTGCTATGATCCGTTACACCCTCAGGTATTCCATTCCGCTGCCATTCAGGTATTTTGGGGGTGTGACACAAAACCCAACAATCCTCCCCTAAACTTAATATTTATTTCTAAATATTCAAGTTTCTTCAAAGCTCAAAGTATCACTAGGAGGATGCTTCCAAACACTTCAGCCCTTGAGAATTCATCTGATCAAATATCTTCTTATACTTTGTCAGTAAATTGAATGCTTGATCATCAGAATCATAGTCTTTCTGCAGCTTAAGTGGTCTATCACTATTAACCATCTGATTGACAATTTTCCAGTATCTTACCACTGGATAATCCATTTCAGCTAGCATATACAAGGTAATTGGTCCAATAGTTAACATATGAACTCCAGAATCCTGAAAAGTCTCCATCTTTTTACCTTGTAATCAGCTATCTCTGTCCATTCAGAATCATCCATTGAAGGTTCAAACATAAGTTTAAGAGCTCTCCACAAAACATTATCAGAAGAAGTTAAGACATGATCAATTTGATCTATCTCATACTTTTTACCATCAAATTTCTTAGCTCCAAACTTTGCCTTGTATAACTTCCACAAGTCTTCAACATCCTCTCTATCAAAGTAATGTAGCATTTGTTGAAATCTGAGAAATCTGTGAGACTTACCATCAGATCTCTGGACATCATGAAATGTTCCAATATTAGTATCATACCCTGTAGTTACTTTGACAATAGGATATTTGACTCCTAATGGTTTAGCATCAACAACTTCAGGATCTTCCATTTTGCCAACCACAGTATACGCCTTCAATTTTTCTTTAAGATGCTCAGAAGGAATGTGATCAAGATCATGTTGAAACATATCTCCTTCTGGCATAGAACTGCTTCCTTCTCCAATCTTTCTTTTCTTCTTTGCAACTGATTTTTGAACAACATCTTTTCTTTTATCACCTTGCACAGAAGTAGTCTTTGCTGCATCACTTTCAAGCTTTTCAACAACATTAGCTTCTTGAATTTGCACTGCTTCAGCTATCTTTTTAGGCACCAACTTCTTGTTCATCTGAGCAATTTGTTCCAAATCCTCAGCACAACCCATAGTATAAAAAGTATCTGTTCTCTTCTTTGTTTGTTGATACAAATCAAAAACTTCTTTGTCAGAATAAGCTTTCAACTGCACCAATGTCCATCCACCCATATTCTTTAGATACCTTTCATATTCTTTCCTTTGCTGTTTAACTGTTGGACCTTTGAATACCTTAATCTTTCTTCTAGCAGCAGCATTTTCTTTTCTCTTCTTAGAAGTAAAGTTACTATACCAAGATTGCACATTAAAAGTTGGAACTTCATTTTCTTCAATCTTGATCAGCTTGTTTAGTTCAATATCAGCAGCAATTATGATCTTTTCTTCATCCCATTCATCATACCTTCTTAAGCCTTCAGCCTCCTTCTCAGCCAGCTGCTGATGTTCCAAATTAATCACCTCTTGTGCTTTAATAGCAGCAGCTTCATCATGTTCAACTTGCAGTGGCTTAGGCCAAGAATCAAAAGGTACATCAGTAAAATCAATTCCTTTATACATCCACCTCTGAATATCAACTTGCTTGCCTTTACCCTTATCTGTAGAAGATGATATGATTGTCTTCCTTTGAGTAGCAGCAGGTTCTCTTATTGTTATTCCTTTTTGAGGTTTTCTTGTTGCTGATGTTGTGTTTGTTGTTGTGATAGGTTGTGATAATGATTGAGTTGGTAATTGTGGTGTATGGGAGTCAGCAGTAGTCTTCTTACTTAGCAAAACCATTGCCTCTGCAGCAGCATTGTCCATAGATCCAGCAGCAGAGTCTTGTACTTCAGCAGTATTCACTATTCCACTAGCAGCAGAATCAGAAAAATTCTTAGCAGCAGAATTATGAACAGCAGTAGAGTCAGCAATAGCAGCATTTTCCACTGAATCTTCCAAAGTCTTTAACACATTACCCATCAACCCTGTTGCCTTCACTAGTTGCTCAGACTCCAAAGATTTAAGAGTATCTACCACCTTTTCTTGTGCAGCAACCACCTTTTCCATAACAACTTCATTCCCAGACTTATCAGCAACCACAAAGTCTTCATCATTCTGAGGACTATCCACATCCATTTCTTCAATCACTGGAACCTCCCCTGAAACTATTCCAGCATTCATATCTTGAACATTATCAACTTTTTCAAAATTTACCTCCCCTGAATCCATGATAGTTTCATTCCTCCCCTGTTTGGAAGCATCCTCTTCCAAATAAGTAGATGGTTCAGAAGAACTTACAACCTGATTAGTCCCCACTTTCTTCAATCTTTTCAAGGAGGTTGAAGATCTTGATTTCTTGAAGCTCTTAATCTGTTTTCGCATTTTGATGATGACCTTGGCTTGACCAGCAACAACATCCGATAGATTAAGAACCTTCTCTTCCAAAGACTTACACTTCAACCCCAAACTGGTACAAGTAGCCGTCAATTCTTTTATAAGTTGCATTGTAGTCTCATCACTTCGACCTGTATTACCTGGTCCGAGAGGTGAATCACTGACATTGTCATCATGTACAAGTGGATCTGTCAATACATGAGTCACTGGCCTGTCCTCATCACTTCGACCTGTGTGACCTGGTCCGAGAGGTGAATCGGGGGACAAAAACTCAGTATCAAACCTAGTTTGATCATCTGAGCCCCCTATGTGTTCCATTTGGCTAGGGTTACCATCCTGAGAAGCAGACTCATAAGAATCCTTTTCTCTAGATGTTGCCTTGGTTTGGGTCTTAATGATGTTATCACTATCCTGCTCTGCTGCTAAGCTAGAAGCAGTAGTGACAGCCCTTGCCAACATGTCCTCTCCATCACCTAGGACAGCCTCATCTGGTACAGCCATACTAACACTATCCTGAGGTAGATTAGTGTTCTTTTTGGTATTCCTACGTGAATATTGTTTTGTAGGTTGTGTAACAGATGTAGTAGCATTGGGTGTGTGATGGGAATCAGTGGGATTTCCTGATCCTTCACCCTGGTTGTTGTGCACAATTTGTTCCATGAAAGAAGTAAGATTTGTATGTGCACCAGAAAAACCTTTGCCATGCTTAATCAAAAAGGTAAAAGTTCTTGAAGCCAATTTTGGAGCATCATATTCAGCAACATGGGTTCTTGTTTTAGAAATTTGTTTTTCAATAAAAATCTGAAGAAATCTTGGATATAGCAAATAAGAACCATCTTCAACACCTTTAAACAACCCAGCCAATATCATTTTTGAAAAATTAAATGGTTGACCTTTGCACAGACATATCATTGCGGAAGCAATGGTAGTACTGAACTCATGCCACCCAGATGTTTTAGGACTCAAACAATGAAGGAATAGATGTACCAAAAACTTGTATTGAGGACAAAGGAGAGCTTTTTGAAATTTTAAATTTTTATGTTTCCCCTCATATCCCAACTCTTTTAAACCAGCAAAAATAGCATCATTTTCAAGACAAGTGGTCTCTGTCTCATCATCCAAGAGAAGAGATTCCCTTATAGATGATTCAGTTACACGAATCTTTTGTCCATCTACAAAAGCACTGACATGTTTTTCCCCATTCATAGTTTTGATTTTAGCTGTAAACCAAAACTGTTCGATGTAGGAAACATATATAGTAGGGTTCACAGTGAGTGCATACCTAAGAGAAGTAGCATTCAAAAACTTTACCATGTCTGTGAAACCTTCAGGAACTAACTCTTCATTCAAAACGACCACACTGTTGTGTTGCTCAACCCAGATACGTGATAGCTCCATGAATTTGGTTTTAGAGAATTTGGGGATTTGTGATTATTGGAATGATTAGGTGTAAGGGTTTGTGATAACTTCAATTGAGAACATATGAAAACCAATTATGAAGATCAATTAGGTTTTAAACTGATGGATGAAAGTTACACATAACACCCTCTTACTTACAACCATAGCAACAGAACCGTGTCACTCACAACTAGCAGCAGAGTGATAGAACTAGCAGCAGAGTGACCTGAAGCCAGCAGCATAGTTGACTATAGACCTTGGTCAACAATACATAACAATTAATGCACATATCACTCCGTAATCCCTATAAAATCGGCGAGATCTTTTCCCCAAATTATGCAATCAAACCCCAATCTCTTTTTAAAAACGCCACACTTACAATCAATACTATCCATCTTTACAATCAAATCACCACACAATGAAATCAACACCCGAAATAATCAATATCTCATCTGATTCATCATCAGAGGATGAATCCCCAATGGAACCCTATGTTCCACCTTTTCGTCCTCCACGATTTGGTTGTAGAACAAAAGAACAAGCACGTAAGAGGAAGCATGATCTTCCTGTGTTTAAAGATCTTCTCAACCTAAATCAAACTCCAAGTACCTCAAGAGGTAAACAACCTATGTCCCCTGAGGCTCCAGCATCATCAGAATCATCAGATGACCAAGCTTGGATCCCTGTGCAACCACCTCCTCCAGTGCATCATTATCAATCTCCCTTCATCTACACATCATCAGATGAAGATGAGGAAGAACCACCAACCAATCCACCTGCCACTCCTGAAAGGCCACAATCTTCAAGGCCAAGGCCACAATCTTCAAGGTCGAGGCCACAACCATCACCTGGTCTTTCTCTTGGACCATCAAGACAAAACCCTCCTCTCCCAAAGGATAGAGAGGTTGTGCTTGGGCTTCCATGCCCTAGGAAGGGATGAAGATGTAGGTGTTAGGTTATGATGTCTGCTTTTGTATTTTGTCTTTTGATGTTTGATCTTTGTACTTTTTGAATGAATGAATGATATGAACTTTCTTGTTTCAATTTCTTGCAAATCACCATTCGTATGCCTGCAAAATGTTAGACCAAACACCACAAAGCAACCAACATATGTACTAGCAATAGAGTTAGAAAATCAATGAGCAGCATAGTACATTATATCTCAAATATATACTCATTAACAAGCAGCAGAATAACAAGCAGCACATGCATTGTACAAACTTTAACAAAAACAAAGAGATAAGTGTTTCAAAGATTGATCATACCAATGTTTGCAATTAAAAATTGAAACCTTCCCACATCAAAATGTTTAGTGAGAAGATCAGCAACATTGTTATCAGTATGAATTTTAACAATTTGAATCAACTTCTTTTCATAGCAATCCCCTATAAAGTGATGCCTTATCTCTATATGTTTTGTTTTAGAATGAAACACAGGATTTTTAATAATGCAAAGTGTGCTGTTGTTATCAATATGGATTTTAGTGTTCATGAAATTGTACCCATAATCCAATAATTGATTCTGCATCCATAAAACCTGTCCACAACAACTTGAAGCAGCCACATACTCAGCTTCTGTTGTTGAATTAGCCACCACTGTTTGCTTCTTGCATTGCCATGATACCAACCTGCTTCCAAGGAACTGACAACCCCCTGTTGTAGACTTTCTATCCAAAGAAGCTCCAGCATAATCACTATCTGAGTAGGATACCAAATCAAAAGGTGAATCCTTAGGATACCAAAGGCCCAATTTTGGTTGATGCCTCAGATATCTAAAAATTCTTTTCACTGCATTGAGATGTGATTCCTTGGGACACACTTGAAATCTTGCACAGGCACACACAGCAAACATGATATCAGGCCTTGATGCTGTAAGATACATCAATGAGCCAATCATTGACCTGTACAAGTGTATATCCACTTCCTTTCCATATTCATCCTTCAGCAATGGTTTATTGGTTTCCATGGTAGTCTTGGCAGGTTTAGCATCTTCAAATCCAAACTTCTTCAAAATATCATTGACATACTTATCCTGACTGATAAATATACCATTTTCTTTCTGTGTAACTTGCAGACTTAAGAAGAAGGTGAGTTCTCCCATTGAACTCATAGCAAACTTGTCCTTCATAAGCTTCTCAAAACTGACACACATAGCTTTGTTTGTAGACCCAAAGATGATGTCATCAACATAAATTTGAACCAGCAAAATATCATCCTTTTGTCTTTTGAGAAACAAAGTTTTATCAATCTTGCCCCTGCTGAACCCAGACTCTAGCAAGTAGGTTGACAAGGTGTCATACCAAGCTCTAGGAGCTTGATGTAGACCATACATTGCTCTATTAACCTTGTAGACTTTGTCAGGATGATCAGGGTCTTCAAAGCCTGGTGGTTGAGACACATAAACTTCCTCAGTAATGGTCCCATACAGAAAAGCACTTTTCACATCCATTTGATACACTACAAAATCTTTGTATGAAGCATAAGCCAAGAATAGTCTAATTGCTTCTATTCTTGCCACTGGAGCAAATACCTCATCATAATCAAGGCCTTCTTGTTGTGTGTATCCCTGTGCTACTAACCTTGCTTTATTCCTTATGACAATTCCTCTCTCATCTTTTTTGCATCTGAAAACCTATTTTGTGCCAATCACTCTTTTTCCATTTGGCAGATCAACCAAAGTCCAAACTTCTTGCAGCTTAAATTGTAGAAGCTCATCTTGCATTGCTTCTACCCAACTTGCTTCTTGTAAGGCTTTGTAAGTGTTTTTGGGTTCAATTTGAGAAAGAAAACATGCAAACAGGCAATTTTGAAGATCTTTATGACTATTTCTTTGATGCAGAGATCTGGCAAAGAAACTTTGATGTTGAAGATCTTTCAAGGCTTTAGTCATTTGCCTAGTTTGAATGGATGATTGTGGATCACTTAAGATTTGATCTTTTGGATGATCCTTGTGTATTCTTGTGGTAGTTGTAGGACTAATAGGAATATTGAGTTCCAAATTAGTAAAATCTGCAGCAGCTCCAAATAACTGACCATCAAGTACATCATCATCTGTGTCATAATAAATATTCTCAAGAGGAGGCATATTTGGATCATCAGGATAGATAGATTCAGCAATAGGTCTACCCTGAGAGTCCAAATTAGGAGACAAGGAAGTAGCAGTAGAGTTAGTGGGCTTAGAAGCAGAATGTGGTGAAGCAGTAGTTGTATCTTTTGGCCTAGCAGTAGAGTCTTCTGAGTCAGCAGTAGAGTCTTCTGGCTGTGTAGGAGAGACATCAACAACTACCTTGGGAACTTCAGGAGTTTCCTTTTCTGCTTCATTAGGTATGACAATACCTTCTTCAGTTTCCTTAGGTTTTTCATGAGAAACCACATCATCTTGAGAGCTTTGTTCCTTCTAAAAGGGTACAAAGGTTGGACCAATCTTCAATTTCTCAATCACAACAAACTCTTCCTGTGGTTTATCAACACTGGCAATGACAGGAACATAGTTCATTGTTTTGGCAAGAGTATCAACATCAAATAACCATTCTGGTCCTTTCCCTGCAGAATTATATGTGTTTTCACTAAACTTGATATGCAGATTCTCCTCCACATGTTTGGTTCTCTTATTATATACCCTGAAGGCTTTACTATTTACAGAGTAACCAACCAAATTTCCTTCATCAGCTTTTTCATCAAATTTGCCTAGCTGATCCTTTGTGTTTAAGATAGTAACAGGACATCCAAATGGTTTAAGAAAATCAATCATTGGTTTCTTTCCATGAAATAGCTCATATGGAGTTTTGTTATGAGGCTTGACTACCTTATTTCTGTTTTGCACAAAACATGCAGTGTTCACAGCTTCAGCCCAAAAAGGTACAGGTAGTTTTGAATCAGATAGCATGGTTCTTGCAGCCTCAATAAGTGTCCTGTTTCTTCTTTCTGCTACACCATTCTGTTGTGGAGTTCTTGCTACACTGTATTGTCTAAGTATTCCTTTTCCCACACAGAATTGATTCATCTCACTGTTCTTGAACTCAGTACCATTGTCACATCTGATAATCTTTACCTTGTGATTGTGCAGGTTTTCAACTCTTGTAATGAAAGCTTTGAGTATTCCTGGAGTTTCATCTTTGGTTGCAAGAAAGAATACCCAAGTAAACCTGCTAAAGTCATCAGTGACAACCAAACAATATGACTTCTTATTCAGACTTTTTACAAATACAGGCCCAAATAAATCCATGTGTAGCAAGTGTAATGGCACAGTATTTGTGTTTACAGTCTTGGACTTGAAAGAAACTCTGTGTTGTTTACCCTTTTGACATGCAACACAAGTTTCACAATTCTCAAAAATCTTTGTAGGCATACCCCTCACAAGATTTCCTTTCACCAATTTGTTCATAGTCTTGTAGTTCAGATGTCCCAATCTTCTATGCCATAATTTGGACTCATCAATAGTGGCCTTTGCAATTAGACAAGTCAGAGCCCTCTTAGGAATAATATTCTTAATATGGTCACTGTATATATTTTCCTTTCTAGGGACCTTCAGTAACACAGATTTGTCATCTGGTAATTGAAAATCAGGAGAAAGAATCATATACTCAGTGTCTGTAAAAAGAACAAAATTCTTTTTGTCACACATTTGTGAGACACTAAAAAGGTTAAACTTAAGTCCTTTCACAAGGAGCACCCTCTCAAAGTCCAAATTTCCAGTTCTCAGTGTTCCTATACCAACAATCTTTCCACCTTTTGGATCATTCCCAAAAGCTACATAACCACCATCAAAAGCCTCAAGATCTTCAAGTTGAGACTCATCTCCTGTCATGTGTCCAGAACATCCACTGTCAACAATAACCATATCCTTAAGCTCATCCAGTAGATTGACCTGCACATGAAAAATAGAGAAATCAGTTTCTCTTGATGACCCAAGCCATCACTGACTTGGATCTGCCCTGTGCATCAGTATAATCAAATTTCTTTAAATCACTTGATGCACTACTATTCTTGGAAACAGTATTTGAAACATTTGATTTTGGTTTCCAAGTCCAGCAAGCTGAGGCCTTAACAGCATAAAAGTGATTACCAACAACTGTATTTGGAAGATGTTTTGGCTCAGAAGTAGAAAGTTTTGTACTAGCAGTAGTTTGCTTGCTAGCAGCAGAGTGCATACTAGCAGCAGAATGCTTACTAGCAGTAGAGCCACTAGTAAAACTAGTTGTTGATTTGAAAACACCATTTGGTTTAGCAGCATAAATAGATCTAGTAGCACCAGATCTCAACAAAACAGCTCTAGGAACCATGTTTCTATTTGGATGTGGGTGAGTTTGTTTTGTGACATATTTGTGATTCACCCTTGAATATTGATTCCAAACAGGTCTTTGGTGTTCAGGACATCTACCAATCAAGTGGTCAAAGCTACCACACTTATAACAAGCCTTCTTTTTTAATTCAAACTGGTTACCTAATCTCTGTGAAACTAGGTTGTTGAAGTTTCTTTGGTTACCTCTAGGCTTATTATCAAAACTTCTCAATTGTTCTCTAGGCACCTCATTGTACTCTACCATTCTCCTGGTAAGCTTATTTCCTAACACAGGTTTGACAAACTTAACCTTTTCAATTGTAGGTTTAACCTTGATAGGAATTTCTTCCTTTTTCACAGTTTGTGTTAGTTTAACCTGTTTCTCATCACTATCACTATCACTATCAGAATACCAATCTTCTATAATAGGAGCTTCAGGAAATTTTCTAGCCTCAACCTTAGGTGTCTCATTTACACTTGTGCTACTTTCACCTACAGGTTTTTCAATATTCAGCTCACTAATGAAGGATAGTTCTTTTCCTGGTGGAGCAAAAGCACTTTTGGCTGGAGGAGCCACTTCATTATATCCAATTCCACTTCCTTTTCTCATCAAATTATTCTCAATAGATTTATGAACTAAATCAGAAGCATATTGTTGTTTTTGTACTCTTACTACATGTTTATCTTTTTCAGCAAGAGCTTGCTCTTTTTCTTTTTCAGCTTCTTCTAACTTATTTTTAAGAACTTCTACTTCACTATTTTTCTTAAAAATTTCTATATCTCTGAGATTAAGTTGTTCTACATATTCCTTTTCACACTCTTTGAGATATTCTAACCTTCTCTCAACATTTTGAATACCTACTTTATAACCTAAGTTATCATGTTTTAGATGTTCAACTTCTCTATTTAAACTCTCATTCCTAGCCTTAAGAACTTCTATAGTGTCAGAACAAGATTTAAAAGAACATCCAGATGATTCAGAATCATTAGATACCTCAGAGTCAGAACCTGATGATGAACCATATGCCATAAGTGCAAAGTTATGCACTTTAGGTTGAATAGCAGCAACCAAAGAGAAATTTGGTTCTTCTTCAGCCATATCACTCTAGTCATATTCTCCCAGCCCATCACAAGCTACCATTGCAGACTTTGATTCTTCAGTCTTCTTTGGAACTTCAGCATTCTTCTTTGGAGATCTACACTCTCTAGCAAAATGTCCCTTCCTGTTGCAATTGTAGCATTCAATCTTAGACTTGTCAAACCCTGGACTCTCCTTAGCCTTGTATTTGACTTCTCTTCCAGCCTTTTTCCAGAACTTTCTTGCTCTTAAAGTCAACATTGCCATTTGCCATTTGAGATCAATTTCTTCAAGATCATCTGGATCAATATGATCCAAATCTTGATTTATGACATGTGATCTTATGGTAGTAGTAAGCTCAGCCAAGAATGCACATAAAGCAACATCACTGGTAGAAATCTTGTCATTTGAACTAGCAGCAGATCCATCAGCAGTAGATACACCATAAGCAGTAGAGTGAGTTTCTTGTGTCTCTTTGGATTTTGAAGACACAAAAGCAAGATTTTGTGTACTAGAAGATGAAGTAGAAGAAGTAGCCAATTCAGATTCATACACCCTTAAATTGTTGTAGAGGCTCTCCAACTTCATTGTTTCAAAGTCGGGCTTATTTCTCCACACCACTGTATGCATACTCCATTCAGGTGCAAGACTTCTTAGAAACTTAAGATTCACATCTTCCTGTGGAACAACATAACCAACAAGCTTTAGATGACTAACTAGTTGATTTAGCCTGTTGTATGTGCCAATTATCTTTTCTCCAGATTCAGAAGTGAAATTTTCAAACTGATGCTTCAACATGTTCTTCCTGGACTTCTTAGTAGCATCATTCCCTCCAAACCTGAATTCTACTGCATCCATTAATGCTTTTCCTGTTTCACAATCATCAAAGTCCATTTGAAATTCATTAGGTATTCCCATTAAGAGAATACTATGAGCCTTGATTTCCAGCTTCCTTGTTGCATTAGCTTCAGTAGACTTAATTGGTATCTCCTTGCCATCAGCACTCTTCTCAGGTTCAGAATCACCATTAACAATCACATTCCACATGTTGAAGTCGATCATGCGAATGTATTGTCTGATCCTCCTCTTCCATAGCTCATACTCAGAAGGATTGAGCATAGGTACCCTTGAAGCAGTCACCATATGAGTTTCATCACCCATCTTAAGCAAACGATTTGGAACAGCAAACTTTAAAGAAACAAAATCTTCTTGATTATAACTTCTAGATCACAAGCTCTGATACCACTTGTTGATCCCAGTTGAGCTTATACGATCTTATATAGAAGTTAACTTAAACAAACACTTAAGCTTAAACGCGGAATATAAAAGCTTAACTTAAGAAGATTAAGAATTCTCTTTCAACACTTCAATATTATTAATACGAGCACTCAACAATGCTAGGGTTTTACAACCTTGAAGTGAATAATAACACGTACATAAACTAACCCTAGGATCCTCCTTTTATAGGCCAAGGAGTCCTACTAGGTTTACAATACCTTTCTCTACAAGATAAGAATAATCTAAATAGATATACTATACACAGAATCTATTCTATAATTATCCTATCGTATACAATATTAATCCTTTCAGCAGTAGTTTCACCAAGCAGCAGATTGTCTTCAGCAGCAGAGTCATTAATACCAGCAGCAGTTTTATTGTAGCAGCAGTATTACTCAGCAGCAGTGTCACTTGGTCAAAACCCAACAGAATCATATATTTATTTTTACAATTATGAAATAAGATTTATTTTAAATTCTTTATAATTTCTTTTTAAATTCTTTCAAGCTTTCAAGCAAAGATGATTTCGTCAAGGATCAAAAAGAAAAGATGCTCAAAAGGAAAGCGAAAACATCCATTCATTTTGAATCTCCATATATGAACAAGCGAGTGGATACAAAAGCAGAATATGAAACACAAGCTGAGTGTTTATTTCCAAAAATCATTCTTCAAAAGGCTGCTGAAGAAAATGCTATGTAAGATATCATAACTTTTTTTCTATTAACCTGAATTATTTATCATTTTTCAATTTTTGTTTTGATAATCATACTTTTACATTTTTTACTTGTTAGGGAGAAGATATTCGAATTTGGAGAAGACAAACCTATTCTCAACGTTCATATCCTATCACTTGCCTCTGAAACATATATTGAGCTTGAAGTTATAGATAACTTTGTGAATATCCTGAATTTTGAAGAAAGATTAACACAGGAGAATAGCTCAGCGATTAGATATTTCTTCAAAACTATAGTTATTGTAAGTTTAACTTCAATTTATGTTAATAATTTAATATATCTATATATGTGTTATTTTTTATTTTTATTCTATTTTTTCTTATCATTTATGTACTTATATATATATACATATATATCTTTTTTAACAGCCAAAAGACATGGATGAATATGAAAAAGATCGTGCCCAAAAAGAAACAGAGTTTTTAAATTCTGTAAAAGATCAGTTTGATGCTTTTGGACAAGAATTTAGTTTCAAATATATAGAATTGGTAAATTTACTACTCTATCCGAATTTTATTACTTTACTATTCTTAATTTTGACTAACTTGATATTTATCAAATAGGTGTTCTTTCCAATACTTGCGTATGAACATTTTTACGTTATAGTTTTCAACATAAGGGCTGGTTTTGCTGTCATTTTGGACAACCTTGAATCAGGTGCTCCATATGAAGGAAAATACAAAAAAGTTTTTGATTTTGTGGTAAGTTTTTTTGTTTTTTATGCATATCTTTTGATATTTTTTAAATAACATATATCTTTTTAACAATCATGTTATATCCTATTAAATTAATTTTTAGTGAACAGCAATGTCTGTTTTGCTACTTCTTGCTCAAGCGTAATTATGCAGTTCCAGAAAATTGGTTTCTTCAAAATGAAGCAAAAGTGCTTAATTTTAAATGGAGAACAAAGAAAGACAAGATTAACTGTGGTTTATATGCCATGCTTCATATGGAGCTTTATGAGTTTGATGATGAAGACTGGGATGTTGGGATTTTTGATGAAGAAGATCCACGACATCGAATTCAGATGGATGTTTTAAGGAATAGATACATAACTAAGATCCTTCTTCATGAAATCAACAAACACCAACGAAAGATGTTTGAGTCTGCAAAAGATTGGATTTCAGAATACCCAGATGAGTTTGAAGAAGAAGGTACAGAAGCCAAAAAAAGCAGAATTTATGAAGAAGATTCTTTGAAATATAATCTTCCTCTTTCTGAAATAAAAGAAAGACAAAAGGATGAATTGTACAATAACATGCTTTTATCAGAAATAAAGAAAATGGGTCATTATTTGAAGGAATGCAAGCATCGAAGGAAGTATGCTTATAAAAAAATCTGCAGTGTTGATTGCGAAGAAGTTGATCAGATACAAACATCATTCTTATTAACACTAGATGATGGAACGAAGCATAAACTTTTAGCTCATGAGCTTCATTACTTAGGATTTGAAGAATGGAAAGATTTTATGCTTTGTATTCATAAATGCAGAAGTTTAAATGCCGATATGAAGAGGAAGGCCATTAATGCAGTTCAAAAACTGTTAACAAAAGCCAAAATAATGAACGAGATCTCAGTGAATGAAGCATACCAGAGTTATATCAGTTTATTGCCATTCAAAGACCCAGAAAACCAAAAGTTTTTTTTTTTAAGATTTGTAAAGAGGTATTACATGGAGATGAGCAAGTGCCAGATGGAGTCATTTTTGAAGATCTTAAGTATTGCAAAGAACCAACTGAAGGTCTTTGTTTCTTGACAAAAGATGGAAAACCGAGTTTTCAGTCTTCTTCTAATGTGACTAATCTGCGGCTACTCGATATGGTTGTGTTTTATAAGCTTTGTGTTACCGAACAAAACGCACCATTCAAAGAAAGAGTTTTGAGAGCGTTACATTTTCAAAAAAAAGCTCTTTCTAAACATCCAGAGTTTTACAAGGTCATGAGAGATGCAATGAATTATCAAACCAATAATTTGGAGGTAATTATGTTATTACTGATTGGTAATTTTTATTTTTATTTTTTTTCTATTATTATTATTTTTTTTAATATATTTTCCAGACATGATTTTAAATTTTCAGAAACACCAAAGTTCAGAAAGAGATGGGAATAATGTCAAGTTACTTTATCTGACAGATGGGAACGACATGATAGATGATCAGCTTTCAGATCTAAACAATTTTGCCGAATCTCCTCAAGACCAGAATAAAACGGTATTTAATTATTCTGTCACATAGTATGAAATCTTAATTACAATGTTTAAACTTTTTCTAAATAAGCATTTCATACCTATATTTTCAGCTAATGCTTGCAGCAGCAGCATTAAATGAATTAAGTAATCTTCAAGTAAGTGTTTAATATAAACCTTAGTAAGCATTCTAAATTAATATGTTAGTTTATCTTATTTGTTATTCTTATAGGATTTAATTGAATGTCTGGAGCCTATAAATTTTGTTCCTGGGAGTATGTCAAGTGAAGAAGATGTTTTTGAAGAAAACGATGCTTATGAATCAGAAGATATTCAATATATTGAAGAAGAGTCTGAAGAAGATATAAACAAGGTATTAACATTCACTAATAATATTATCAAAATAATGAAAGTTTAATTTTTGATTCTACAATTTAATTCATATTTTTTTCATACAATAAATGTTATTTTGAAATACAGATGAGGAATGGAGCTGAAACTCTTCAAAATTTAAGCAAAGATGTTAGTAAATTAGTTGTACTTTTTCAAATAATTCAAAAATATTTTTTTATTTTTTTTTAATTTCTTTTTCTCCAGGTAAATGTTTGTAAAGAAAACAATGAAGACTTAAGGCATAGAGTAAATAGAGAAAGGAATCCTACTGATGTTTTGAAGTCGCCATTCAATGTTCGAAAAGTTGATATTCTAACCAAATTTAATAAGATTGAAAAGTCTGTGTTAGAGTTAATAAAAAAAAAGAACAACAACAATCTTGCGTAAGTTTTCTTCTTTATAATTTTATTAAAATTTTCGTAATATATTTGCATTGTATCCAATTGTCATTATTTTTTTAATTTATCATTATTATTATTATTGTTTTTTTTTTGCAGGGATCATTTTTTTGACTCAGATTTGTTTTGTGCTACTAATCGTAGCTTTTTTAAAGATCTCATTAATAAGACAAAACTTGTAACATCAAACATCATAGACATTTGGGCCATAGTTTTGAATTTTCAAGAAAAATATAGAAGACCGGGATCTGGTTTAAGATTATTCTTAACAAGCCAAGCAATGGTATGTTATTTTATTTTTTCTTTTATTTTATAAATATTATTATTAATTTTTATATATTAAATTTAATACTAATGTTTGTTTTATTATTTTACTCAGTCATCTCGAAGAGAAAAAGTTACACTTTCCACTAAGAAGAAACAAGAAGAATTTTTGAATGCAATTAATTTTGCTTGCAAAAAATATCTGAACTCTAATGATTTATCTGCAGTTAATCTACTAAGTTTTTTTTTTTTTTTTTTTTTTAATCATTTAAATTTAATAGTTGTTAATATTACTATTAAAAATTAAGATAATTTTTTTTAAATATTAATTATTATTTACTTTTTACAGGTTTTCTTCCCAGTTTGTAGGCAAAACCATTTCTATGTTTATTGCTTCAATCTCTTGAATCCGTCGTTTGTAATTATCGACAATTTGAAGGAAAGTGCTGGTATATATGGCAATACAACTGAAAATCTGGTAATATTATTTATATTTTTTACATTTTATTTTGTTTTGTTTTTTTTTTTGTTTTTATTTATTTATTTATATTTTTTATTTTTTTTGGTAATATTATTATTATTTATATATATATATATATATATATATATATATATATATATATATATATATATATATATATTTGTTTTTTTTTCAGTTTAAATTATTTTGTCACTATTTAAAAGTTTCAAATCATCCAAAGGCTCAACAAATATCGAAGTGTGCTCCTCAAAGACTTCAAACGGAATGGCAAACATCTAAAAATAAAACAGATTGTGGCATTTTTACTATGAGGCATCTTGAGTTCTATTCTGGACTTGAAGACAAACAATGGAGATCAACTTTCAGAGAAAATGGAAGCAAGAATGAATTGGCGACTCTGAGAAAGTTATATGCTGTTAAAATTTTGTTAAGTGATGCTAACAAATATAAAAAAGACATTATAGCTGAATCATTAAAATTGTAACTTTTTTTATTCTGCAATATATAAACTTATTCAATATATAATTTTTTTATTTTATGAATATGTTCAATATAAGCTTTTATTTATTAAATTTCACAGTAAGAATATAGTTTATGCTCTATATCTTATATTGTTAAATTTTTATTTATTTATATCGCAGTAATTTTTTTAATATCCCATTAACTTTGCTGTATATTATTCTATACGTATTACTTATTTATTTTAATATTATTAAATAAACTAGTATTTCCTAATATACAAGAACGTTATCCTTATGTGGGTATAAGATATCGTAGTAATTTTTTTAATATCGCAGTAACTTTTGCAGTATCATATTCTATACGTTTTACTTATTTATATTAATAATATTAAATATACTAGTATTTCCTAATAGACAAGAACCTTATCCTTATGTGGGTATAAATTTTTTAGTATCGCAATAAGTTTATTAATTTTTTTGTATCGGATTAAGTTTATTAATTTTATTAATTATTACTATTTTAATTTTTATTAATTAATAAGTTTATTAATTTCATTAATTTTTATTATCAATTTTATTAATTTTTATTTATTAAATATTTGAGTAAGAATATTGTTTTATGCTGTATATCTTATATTGTTAATTTTTTATTTTATTAAATATCGCAGTAATTTTTTACTTATTTATATTAATAATCTTAACTAAATTAGTATTTGTTAATAAATAACTGTCAATCTGACATGAACGTTATCCTTATTTGGATTTAAATTTTTTAATATCGGAATAACTTTATTAATATTTTACTATCGGAATAAGTTTATTAATTTTTAGAGTTGGAATAAGTTTATTAATATTTTAGTATCGGAATAAGTTTATTAATTTGTCAGAATGTTTGTCAAAGAATATAATTTTTGTATCAAAATAAGTTTATTAATTTTTATTATCGTAACCTCCGTATTTATAATTTGTCAAATTTTTTACTATCGGAATAAGTTTATTAATATTTTACTATCGGAATAAGTTTATTAATTTTACTATCAGAATAAGTTTATTAATATTTATAATTTATATTTTCAGCTAATGCTTGCAGCAGCAGCATTGAATGAATTAAGTATTTATAACTTTGTTAATATTTTACTATCGGAATAAGTTTATTAATTTTTAGAGTTGAAATAAGTTTATTAATATTTTAGTATCGGAATAAGTTTATTAATTTGTCAGAATGTTTGTCAAAGAATATTATTTTTGTATCAAAATAAGTTTATTAATTTTTATTATCGTAACCTCCGTATTTATAATTTGTAAAATTTTTTACTATCGGAATAAGTTTTAAATTTTATTATAATCAGAAGTTTCAAAAAACAATTATTAATTTCCGAAAAAAATCTGAGTTTATAACAATAATAAAATTAATATTTCAAATTAAGAATAAGATAGTAACATTAACATTAGAATATATAAAATAACATATTAGTTAAAATTATATAGATGATAAAAACTTAACTTCATTTCAATACAAGTCCATTACATATTTTAAAATTCAAAATTTGGACATACATAAACTAAGAAAATTAAAATAAGACAAAACTAATAAAAACCTAAAGGGACAAGTCTTGATCCTTCTTCATCTCCTGCTTAATATAGGCGACCTCTCGCTTCTTATCGAACATATCATTACGTGCCTTAACCAGCAGATTTCCCAAATCGTCAAGCCTAGAACGCTCCTTTTTCAAAGTATCATTGATTATATTGATAATCAAGGTTGCATCTTCATTGGAGATCTCCAATTGACCAAGATACTCTTCTTGCTTTTCAATCTGCTTTCTAAGTTGTTCACAATCTTCCTCAATCTTATTAATGAAACCCTGTAACTCTAACATCTGTTGCTTAAAAAAAAACTTAAAAGCCTTTAGCAGGTCGTCAGAACAAGCGGAGTCTTTCAACCTCTCTAGATTAGGGGTTCTAAAATAATTTTCCATTTTCTTTGTTATTTTGATGAGAGAAAAATACAAAAGAAGTGAAAAAAATATAAGAATTGTTATGAAAGTGGATTTACACAGACATATATATAGAAAAAAAAAAAAAAAAAAAAAAAAAAAAAAACTTTTCGTTAATCAAACGCGTAGAGTTAATTTTTTGTTACACTTCCCATACAATTAATTACTTTTCAACCGTTACATTAAATAACAATAAAGTATTTGAAAGAAAAAAACCAAAAGTTAATTAATTTTCACTTCTGACACCTGTCAATCTGACAATCTGACAAGAAGCTTATCCTTATGTGGGTATACATATCAAACAAAAAATCAAAAGTTAATTTATTAATTTTTTAGTATCGGAATAAGTTTATTGTATCGAAATAAGTTTATTAATTTTTTACTATCGGAATAAGTTTATTAATTTCTATTTATTAAATATGACAGTAATAATATAGTTTATTCTCTATATCTTATATAGTTAATTTTTTATTTATCAAATATCGCAGTAATTTATTTTTTTAATTTCGTACTAACTTTGCACTATCTTATTCTATACGTTTTACTATAAGTTTATTAATTTTTTAGTATCGTAATAAGTTTATTAATGTTTATTATACATCAGAACTTTCAAAAATCAATTATTAATGTCAGAAAAAAATCTTAGTTTACAACAATTATAAGTTTATTAATTTTTATTATCGGAACAAGTTTATTAATATTTTATTATCGGAATAAGTTTATTAATTTTTAGTATCGGAATAAGTTTATTAATTTTCAGTATCGGAATAAGTTTATTAATTATTTAGTATCGGAATAAGTTTATTATTTTTTATTATACACCAGATGTTTAAAAAATCAATTATTAATGTCAGACAAAAATGTTACTTTACAACAATTATAAAATTAACAAATTATAAAGTAAATGCAACATTATAATAGTAACAATAAGATAGTAAACATTTCAAATAAACAATAACATAGTAACATTAACAATAAAAAAAATTTCAATAATACAACAAAATTTCAATAACTTCGGATACAGTTCAATAACACAACAAAATTTCAATAACTTCTAATTGTTCCATCAGTCAAATAATTTTAGCTTTTTTATTTCTTTCTTCGAATGCTGATGCAGCCTTGTCAAGTATTTCTATCTCTTCAAATGTCATGAAATATGGATCTCTAATATCAGAAATTTGGTTACTTATCTTTGAAAGAATATCGCTAACTTTCGGATACAGTTCCCCATATTTAGGCTTCAAATCAAAAAAACGAATAGTGTCTTGAAGATTTGCAGCAGCTTTATCAACAATTTGTTTAACCTTGTCGAGGCAAGTTTCATGTAACTGTTCAAAAAATATTTAACAATAACAATCAAAAAATTAACAAGAACAATCAAATATTCATTTATCTGCTCAAAAAAGTAGAGATATATTTCAACAATACTTGTTGTTTATCTTCATTTAAGATGTCAAATCTTATTGTAGTTTTCCAAATAATTGCATCTTTAACATCTTGCATCTCTTCTTCTAAACTTTTAAGATTGTTCAACAAGAGACAAATATTTGCTGTGTCGAATGAATTAGGTCCACATGTAAGGTAACAAATTGTCTCAGAAATCAAAGATATTGCAGACTTTGTTTCTTCTTTTACTTTAGTCATACATTTTTCCATTTGGATCTTATAAAGTAACATGTATTCAATTTCAGAATCATCTTCATCATCTGTATTTAAAATAAGAAAAAATGTTAATATCGGAATATATAACCTTATATGTCGTTAGCAGTTATAATATCACAGTAAGTGTCATATTGATTACTAACATAATAATGATATAATCAATTAATAGGTATAAAATTGTTCATTGTAAATGCAGATTAAAGAAAAAATATTAATATCAAAATACCTGTCCTTGAATGTGAATTAATATCACACAAGGTATCATAATTATATCAATATCGGATTAGGTATCATCAATAGATATTAATATTTTTTCAATCAGAATAGGCTTCATATATATAACATTTCAGAATATGTTTTTTCAGAATATATAACATTTCAGAATAGCTATCATAGAAATGCAATTAATATCAGAATATTTATCATAGAAATGCAATTAATATCGCAGTAGTTATCTTAAAGACTATTAATTTAAGAATAACTTTTTTTAAATGCAGAATACATATTTGTAATTCTGAAAAACAAAAAAGATTAAATTAACAGTTCATAATGAGAATTACTCGTTTTTTAATAATAAAAATGTTAGTATCGTAATAGCAATCATACTGATGTACTCTTATCAGAATACGTATAGTTAAATCGTATAATAACAATATGAAATACTTAAGAATACCTTCTATAATTTCTGCAAATCTTACTTTCCTTAAATTCATTATCGATAAATCTGTTTTTTTTTTTTTTTTTTTTTTTTTTTTTATTTTTGTGTTTTTTTTAAGCAAGATATATAACGATATTATCTTATTAGAGCATGAGCAATGCAAAAAAGCTTGGATGACTTTTTGCATTTAATGCATTAAATGCATACCACATTTAATACATACCACTTTGAAGAATGACTTGAAGTATAGCAAGTCATTGTAAAAAGCTTTTCAAAAAGCTATGAATGCAATACACAAAAAGTCTTTCAAAAAGCTTATTTAAATAGTGAAAAGCTATTGTTGTTAGTATGCATTGGGGATGCTCTTAGTGTAAACGTTTTGCACTATTTACGAAAATGCCACCGCGTTTTTTTTAATCTTTGATGAGATGGATGGATGATCGTGTGGTCCACATTCATCCGTACCATCCGCACTTAAAAAGTGAAACGCACCCGATCTCTTCCCTATATATATATATATATATATATATATATATATATATATATATATATATATATATATATATATTTTGCATACACTCTTACCCTACCATCCAAAATAATACATCATAGGGGATGAACATTCCCCTTAAACTTGAATTTTCACATAGTTTACAATAAACTAATCTAACGACTCGAATTAAGAAAATCAAAACACTTGGAGTACTTTTAAGATTAACGTACATATGGGGGTAATATATGATGTTCTTTCCCATTACTCCATAAAATAAGTATTTTACCCATGAGTCCCAATCGTCCCAAAACAATATGTACAAGGATATGACTCGACTTAGCAACTATGTAATCAATTAGATAGTTAACTTAGGGTTTAACAAATAACAATAATGCACTAAAGATGAGTGCATACACGGAAGGCTAAGGCGATTTGGGTGTACATTTAAGTGGGGTGTAACAAATTCTTCCTTTAAGTAAAATGCTTAAAGTCAGAAACGAAAAGATAGGCTCGGAGGGGTGTACTAGGGGTATCGTGTACTAAAAATGAGTACAACGCTAAGGGTGTAGGAAAATTAATTGACTTAACTAGCCAAGTAATATGACTTAAATGGTCAAGTAATTATGATACGGGTTTAACACAAGGGTGATCCTAATGCCTCTTATCATGTATTAAATCCTACTACACGAATGTAGTCTCACTAGCGGTCTCGGGATGCATCACTAACGCAAGTTCTAGAATCTAAATGCTATCGGTACACTCATAAGCACTAATAGTAAATGCTTTTCCTATCAAACCTAAAAGCGAACCTCACATATTTGGGTGGAAAATTTTTCTGAATGATACGGTTATGTGCTAGTCATACAATCTCCTATCCATGAGACGCTTGCTATGGCTAAAGTTTCACTCCTAAATGTTGTAAAAAATTTTAAATTTGGCACTAAAATTACACTAACAAGTATTTCTCATAGTTTTATTACACATCTACTATCAAACAAACAAACTCAAGCGAAAGTGTATTTGTAAGGTTTCATCATTTTACCCTCCCCTTACACTTAGGATGAACATTGTCCCCAATGTTCAAGTAAAAAATGTAAAAGTGAAATAAGTAAAACAAATGAAATCAAATACTCCCCTGATTCGCTCGGTATGGATAATAAGGTGGCCAGGTTAGATTTTCCTCCAAGAAAATGAACAATCAAAGCTTCCCTTACAGAATAATAATCATCTTCTTGTCATACATAACCTGTAAAACCTGAGAAAACAGACAAGGCAACCTCGCATAAAATCGGCGGCAATCTACATATGTTACTAAATCCTAGAAAACAAAATAAGATATAATGCTTGTGGAATGATGTTTGCGGATTTCCTGGAGATTATAAAACTGATAATTCAACAAAAACTTTAAGACTCCGTTAGAAAAACAAAACTGGTAAAATTTCCAGATTTTTACACGTAACGCCGTCAAGAGTAAACTCGTGACCGTCAGAAGTGACCTGCAGAAATTCTTATGTTAAGTTTCCGGAAAATTTCTGGAAAAACTTGGTCCTACTTCCTAGAAAATCCTGCAAAACATCATTATGACTCGATACAAGCATTTGACTCTAACAAATACAAATATATATGTTCATTTAATATTGTGGAGAATCATGATCGGTTAGTTTCTTAAAAACATATTTGGGGTTTCCCCTTACACTTATCTTTTGCAAAAATACCTTTTGGTGAAGTTAAGACTAGGCCAAAACAACAAAGTAAAGTATTTCCACTTTTTAGTTTAGAAACATGATCTAGCAAAAATAAAATAAAGCATGTATACGGAAGCAAATAACAAACAAACAAACAAAGTCACACAAAACATGGGTTGCCTCCCAAGAAGCGCTTTTCTTTATTTACGAGTCTTGTAGCTAGACTCAAGGTCATGGGCTACTACGTGACCTCATCGTTGGTTTCACTCTCTAGGTCGTCTTCTAAACCAGTATCACTTTCATAGTGTAAGTACTTCGGGTCTTCGAACTCGAAGAAATCTTCTCGATACTTAGAACTAAGTTTACTAACATCTTTAAAGAACCCACATGATAGATCGGAAGTGGCGCCAAAAACTTGATGCGTAGGGTTTGCACTAGGCTTTACCTGTCAAGGGATCTCGAGAAGCTTACAACCCCCACCAGGCAGTGTACTTGATCGATGTAGTGTAGTTTAATGACAAGTACCAGGGGATTGATCATTCAGCTAGGAATAGAGTCGCTAGGATTAGAAAACCTGAAGACTAGGTCTAGAGATGAGGGATGATTCTTTTTGTATTTTTATATTTTTATGAAAGCAAATTAAAATCTCGGGTTTGAAGGAGTTGGGCGGAATTAGTTGCTAGTCAACTAACCCAATACTAAAGATGCAATCAAAATAAAATACTAAAATGAAAATAAAACTATATTAACTAAGGTTGTAAGCAATATATGGGAAAAATGTGTTTACTTAGATTTCACTACTCCCTAGACATCTTTTACACGTTAATTACTTGTTATAGTTGCGTGGATGACGGATTGTATTCCTTAATACCATTCATGGGGTGGCGTACTTACTTCCCCAATCCTATGAGTGCCTACTTCACTCCTATGTCGAGCCGGCTAAGAAGCTCCTAACATGGGATCATTAGAATTTACTCATGCATTAAATACAACCAATAAAACCTAGTACACATCGGTTCATGTTTCCTAAGACGTTCAAGCATGTTACACAATGGAGATCTGCCAGTTTTCTTAAGCCTAACATTGAAATCATTCATCCAATACAACCATAAACAAGTAATCAACGCATAATTAACATCTATGTTTCATTAGATCTAAGCAAACACAAGATAAATCTAGCCTAACATGTTGAAATCAAGACAAGCACAAGATATAGACAACCAACACATAGACATATTGATTGAATTAAAGAGAAGACTTATCTTAATAGCACATGAAAGGATTCAAGGGGTAAAAACCCTTGAATTTACTGTAAAGTACGAGCTAGGGTTCACAAAGTTCGGCCCTAGGGTTTCTCCACACCAGTTCCTCTTAATGAATGAAAATTAGAAAACTATATATAGATTTTAGAAGGTGACGGCGTCAAGAACAAATGTTTGACGCCGTCATCTCGCCGCCAAATAGTTCCTTGGACTGCCTAGATCTGGATCTGACGCCGTCATGTGTACACCTTATGCAGGCCGTCATGATTTTAACTCTTGACGCTCTAGTTGTGACGCCTTCAGGTTTCTTCTGGGTTGTCATGGACTTTACTCTTGACGCCGTCAGGGATTCCCTCTTGACGCCGTCATACACTGTTCTCAGCTTGGAAAATTAAGTCTTTGGCGTTTTCTTCACTTTTATGCTCCAAAAACGTCTGAATTGCTTCCTTTTCCAGATTTCTCTCCCAAAGTACCTAAAATCACAAAAGGAACAATTTAGGGTAATATTTGATAAAATAAATTCAATTTCGGGCTTAAATGACCCCCTAAAAGTGGTTCATTTTTTGCCTCATCATTCCATCACTACTAGTAGCAAATTTACACCCTTATGGTGCTTATTGCTTCTATCACCCGCACTTGATTCCAAGTGGGGGGAAAAATACCCTATTACATAGTAAATAAGGGTGGAGTCAGGCTCGTGACTCTAACAAAAACAAGCGCTTCGTGGGAGGCAACACATGCTTATTTTTTATTTTGTTTTAGGTTTATTTTCATTTTTGTATTTCTGTCAGTTGGTCAATACGGCGCATGCACTTTGAGTGGATGCGGCGCATTAACCCCTGACATGCACTTTAGTATTTCCTACAGGTAGTTGATGCGGCGTATCCAATATTCCATGGATACGACGCATCGACACTCTGGCCTGTAATTTTTCATTTTATTGTTCTAACCAATGATTAACGAGATGTTCTCGAGTTTCTTTTCTGTGGTCTCTATATTTTTACATGTCTGGATGATTGAAGATATTAATAAACTCCCACATTACATATGCTCGCATTCTTACCATGGAGGATCATACCGAGCAAATCTCAGTGGAGTTTTATATTCTAATTCTTTCTATTTCCTGTTTTTAATTTCAATTTAAAACAACGAGGATGTTGTTTATCTTAAGTGGGGGGATGGAGAATTAGAACATTTGTTTGTCCTTATTTTTCAAAAATATGCTTAATATGTACTTAATATGTCTACTTTAAAAAATTTTCTAGCATGTTTTTGTGAAATCAAAGTTGCATGACCGCACACATAACCCTTATTTCTAAATTGTGAGAATTAAGCCTATTCCGTTTCCTAATATTTTACCCAAATTCCACAAAAATATGAGTGTGCCGGTGACTTGTAGTAAACTTTAGAACTTGGCTTGTATACTATTCGAGAGCACCATAATGATTATTATTGATATAATTGGAGTGACTTGGCTAACTTGGTAAATTTCTAGGATTACACCCAAAAAGCCTATAAATGTTATGTGATATTAACTAACTACATTGGTTAGTTAACCCCCCTCTAAACTCTTTGTTTACTCTCATTTTTAGAGTAAGATACCCCTAGAGAAACCCTTAGAGCCATTCCCTTTGTTTCTTATACCCAAATTTTTAAATGTTTCGTTACACCTATTCACCTTAGCCTACCCTGTAGATTTAAGTCCGTGGTTAGTTGCTTTTGGTAAAAGTATGTGTTTCCCCGCGTTTCCTATGTTCGCGTGCGTAATTATTATCTTTGGTTAGGTCGGGAATTGCACAATACAATGAGAAGTGAAAGTAGATATTATATATTTTTGTTTTTCGTGTGTTTACTACTTTCACTATTATTTTTATATCTGAAGTTATGAAGTGTATGGAAAAATTATCCAGATTTATTATTATAGTAATGTGGTGAAATTTTACACCATTAGTTTTTTTTTTATTTGTTAAGAAAAGAAAAAAAAGGAAAAAAAAAATGGAAAAGAAAAAGAAAGAAGAAGCTGGTAAGATTGATAAACCAACAACGTAAAGTTATGTACCTGTAGTGATATCGCTGATGCTTGTTGTATTATATTTATGGATAGAATGGGAGTTGGCCATTATGGGAACGCCAACTAAGGTTTGTTCTTTGATTAAGATATTATTGAGTATGATTCATGTGTACCTACTAAAGCGTGAGTTTCCGTGTTAAAGCGTCAGTTAGTCTATGATTTGTGTCTTATTCATGGGATGGTTGGGAAAGTGATTAACCACACTCGTAGGACTAAATCTATTTGTTTGTTTATTTTTGTTTTACACCAATTTATTTCCCAAATATTATCCATACCCTATAACCATATATAGCTAAGTAAGAATGTTAAATGTATGAATAAGTTAGTGACCATCTGAGTTTTAGACTAATCGAATGACGCACCAGCGATCTGGTGTGTGACTTGGTGAGAATCCGAGTTAAAGATTCATTAAAAGATGTGCCAGCAATCTGGTGTGCAACTTGGTGACCATCCGTTATGAAAGTAACGCGCCAGCAATCCAAGGAACACATTAGTAACCATCCATCATTTGAAAGATCAAGGACTCGCGCCAGCGATCCAAGAAACACGTTAGCGATCATCCATTGTTTGAGGAATCGAGGACTCGCGCCAGCGATCTACCAAGTTTGTGCAAGAGATGTTCAAACAAAGCTAGGTTTAACCCTTAAACCTTATCATAACCCAATTTACTGCTTTAGACTTGTTACTCCTTAGCTTTAGTGGTGGAGATGTGTATCCTTGCCAAGCTTATGATAGAATACTCGTCACACTGAGCAATTGAGCGAATTGCCAAAATGTTACCACATAGATTAGTTGAGTGATTTAAGTGATTTCATTTTCCTATTTCGTGAGGTGTTTGGTTGTGTAATTGAGATTAAACGAATGAATGCTTAACTATAAAAATCCTAGACAATTGTTTAGGATACATTTTCATAAGTTTAAATCTAAGGTTTACTTGGGGACAAGTAAAGCTCAAGTGGGGGGGATATTTGACGATATCAAATAAGTACATTTTATTAGCATCATTTATCATATGTATATTGCTTCTTTTGTATTATTCTATATGGGAATTGATACTTAATCGCTTAGTTTTGTAATTTTGAGTTATAAACAAGCATTTGGTGAAAATTAGCTATTATGGACGTAAAATGGATCAAGTTGGAAAAGTCTACTAAACTAGCGAAGAAGATCTGACAATCCTACTCCAGATGTGCCGCCTAAATTTCCTAACATACGACGTATCAATCTCAAGACTTCACCAAAGATTATCTAAGATACAGAAGAACATGCGCCACATAAGATATTGAAGCTACGCGTCATCGGATCACACCGATGCGCCGTATCGGCCGTATACGAGCCTTAATCAAGAAACCAAGTGAAGAATCGAAGGCAAATGAAGAAATAATGTTTATGTAACAACTTTAGAGGATGCTTCACTGTTTTGGTCATAAAATCTTCATCCGGAATCCGTTTTAATCCGTTCAAGTGGCCACGCGAAGAGAAAAAGAAAATCTATCTATGTCTGAAGGAGATGTGGCGCATAAGGTTATTAGATTCGGCATATCTTGGTCGAAGCAGCAGCAGGTTATTTTCAGCATTACTTGGAGGCTACTCTTGCTTACCCCTATAAATACCAAAACCCTAGAACGACTTTGGCATCATTATTATCATTTGGGAACAACTCCAAATCGTCCCCAACACCCTCCATTCATCCATGAAAAATATCTCGAAGCGTATTTAATTGTTTAATCATCCGGTTAGCGTGTAGTTTTCATTATGAATTCTATCTTTTATGCTATGATTCAAACATTGTGTATTGTTACAGAGATTATGGGCTAACACCCTTAGGTGTTAGCCAAGTTTATGAAGTCTATTTACTTTTTATATATTTTTGTTCTTGATTTACTTTGTTATTGGATTGGGTGCTTATCGTTAAAAACTCGTTTATTGCTTATAACTAGTAGAAGTCTATGTAACTAGGTTATTATCCTTATAACTTTAATTGATGTGATTTAACTTCCTGCAATTGTGGTTACTTTGATTTAGTTATATGTGTGTTAACCCGAATCCACCTTAGGAATCATTGTTTGGCATAAACGAAACGTGTCTACAACCTAATAGGACTAATAGCGTGTAATACCAAACTAGGTTAGATGGTTTAAAGCAATAAGTTAGTATTGATGCTAGATAATTCACTATGATGAAGCCCTCTTTGTCACCATGATGGTAGGTTATTTGATCGTGACATGGTTAATAATCGGATTGGCGACTAAACAATTGAATGAATTAAAACAAGTAGACATAAGCATATATAATTAATAGATGGATTAGGCTTGGCTAACCTGTTCTTCCTATTGATCTTCATCTATCTTTAATTTGCTTGTCTTTAGGTTAGTATTTATTTTCTCGCATTTAGGTTAATTAATTACATAAAAATCGTGTTAGCCTCTCAGGCTAAACCCCCCAAAACATTTACTTGCTTTCTAGTTTAGTTATTAGAATACCATTAGATCACTTTAGCTTCACTCCTAGTGAACGACCCTTGCTTCACTGCTCGTTAGTGTTTAGAGTCCACTAGTACAAAACGTGGATTTGGTCACACATGCTCGAAATTGACCAGCCACACATCGACATGTTTGTGTGGCTGAAGGTCCGAAAATTGACAGCATTTACTAATTAGTCACACATGAACGTTTTGATTGTGCGACCATAAGGACTCTATTGCTACACAATCGATCGTTATGTGGCTAAAGGTATCTGGTAGTTTTGTTTCAGATCATTTAGCCACATATGAATTTGGAACGTGTGACAAATACAAGTAACCTTGATGCATTAGTCACATGACGTAATTTTTTGTGTGTCTAAATCATACAGTCAAGTTTGTTACACATTATTTAAGGGTGACTGATATGTTTTGCTAATTATTTAGCCACATATCAAATTGGATCGCGTAACTAATTAAAAGTAAGGTTGAAACATTAGTCACAATATACATATAAAGAGTGACAAATATATGTCATACACTTGAACACTGTGACCAAATGTCATATATGGTCACACTAAATGTTTTGTCACACATTGGTTAAGTGTAGCCAAAATCCAGTACATATGGTCACGTAAGTTAATATGTGTGTTTAAAGTTTAATTTGCATTAGCTTGCCAAAAGCTTATTTGCAGTCACATTTACTTCAAATAGTATGACCAAATGTCATATATGGTCATACTAAACGTTTGTCATACATTATTTAAGTGTATCCAAAATCAAGTACATATGGTCACGTAAATTAATACACATTTCTTCATTTTAAAAATACACCATATGGTCGCACTTCTTAACCGTTTTGGTCACTTTATTCATAATTGTATGTGACTAATTACCAAAACAAACATAAAAGCCACAAAAAAACAAAATTCATGTGGCCATTGGATGATAAATAGTCACACAAAATACACATTCCTTCACTTTAAACATCATATGGTCACACTTATTCAAACTTTTGTTCAATTTATGCTAGGTTGTATGTGACTAATTATACCCCAAAGGCATGCTTTGTGTGACTAAATGTTAACAAAGGCCACAAAAAATCAAAGTTCATGTGGCCATTGGATGATCAATAGCCACACAAGATACACATTCCTTCACTTTAAACATCATATGGTCACACTTATTCACACTTTTGGTCACTTTATGCTAGGTTGTATGTGACTAACTACACCTCCAAAAACATTCTTTGTGTGACTAAATGTTACCAAAGGCCACACAAATACAAAATTCATGTGGCCATTGGATGATCAATAGCCACACAAGATACACATTCCTTCACTTTAAACATCATATGGTCACACTTATTCACACTTTTGGTCACTTTATGCTAGGTTGTATGTGACTAACTACAACCCCAAAATCATGCTTAGTGTGACTAAATGCTACCAAAGGCCACACAATAACAAATTTCATGTGGCCATTGAATGATCAATAGCCACACAAGATACACATTCCTTCACTTTAAACATCATATGGTCACACATATTCATACTTTTGGTCACTCTATGCTTACTTTTATGTGACTAAATACATCCCCAAAAGCATGCTTTGCGTGACTAAATGCTACCGAAGGCCACACAAAAACAAAATTTATGTGGCCATTGGATGATCAATAGCCACACAAGATACACATTCCTTCACTTTAAACATCATATGGTCACACTTATTCACACTTTTGTTCACTTTATGCTAGGTTGTATGTGACTAACTAAACCCCAAAAAACATGCTTTGTGTTACTAAATGTTACCAAAGGCCACTCAAAAACAAAGTTCATGTGGCCATTGGATGCTCAATAGCCACACAAGATACACATTCCTTCTCTTTAAACATCATATGGTCACACTTATTCATACTTTTGGTCACTCTATGCTTACTTGTATGTGACTAAGTACACCCCCAAAATCATGCTTTGTGTGACTAAATGCTACCAAATGCCACACAATAACAAAATTCATGTGGCCATTGGATGATCAATACCACACAAGATACACATTCCTTCACTTTAAACATCATATGGTCACACTTACTCACACTTTTGATCACTTTATGCTAGGTTGTATGAGACTAACTACACCCCCAAAATCATGCTTTGTGTGACTAAATGCTACAAAGGCCACACAATAACAAATTTCATGTGGCCATTTGATGATCAATAGCCACACAAGATACACATTCCTTCACTTTAAACATCATCTGGTCACACATATTCATACTTTTGGTCACTTTATGCTTACTTTTATGTGACTAAATACACCCCCAAAAACATGCTTTGTGTGACTAAATTCTACCAAAGGCCACACAAAAACAAAATTTATGTGGCCATTGGATTATCAATAGCCACACAAGATACACATTCCTTCACTTTAAACATTATATGGTCACACTTATTCACACTTTTGCTCACTTTATGTTTACTTGGATGTGACCAAATACACCCCTAAAAGCATGCTTTGTGTGACTAAATGCTACCAAAGGCCAAACAATAACAAATTTCATGTGGCCATTGGATGATCAATAGCCACACAAGATACACGTTCGTTCACTTTAAGCATCATATGGTCACACTTATTCACACCTTTGGTCACTTTATGCTTAGTTGTATGTGACTAAAGACACCCCAAAAGCATGCTTTATGTGACTAAATGCTACCAAAGGCCACACAAAATACACATAAATAACAGGTCAAACAATTTTTTTTATCTTTAAGGTAAATTTATTAAGAAAGTGAGACATAAAGGCAATGTTACATACATCCCTAACATAACACAACAATTCCCAAACTCTTATTACATATCATGGTTCACTTGGATTTTCATATAACAACACCTCCACAGTCAGTTCGATAGTAGTCATTTCATGATTCATTACCCAAGTCACGTCGATCCACACATGGCAACATGTTATCATTGTGCTGGTAACTGACGGTACTAAATTCCTCATCGAATTCATCATACTTATCTTTGTAATTCTTGGGAGGTGTCTTAAACACAATAGACAATTTTTTATCTACCTGGTCTTGAACATAAAACACTTGTCGTGCTTGTGAGGATAATATGAACGGATCAACCTTGTGGCCTAAATTATTCAGGTCAACCAACGTATACCCAAGAATAGTATCGCGTTTCACACCACCTCTATGATTAACCCAATCACATTTGAAAAGAGGAATTTGCCTATAACGGTAATCTAGTTCCCGTATCTCTTCCAAAACCCCATAATAAAAGGCTTGCCATGTGGTTGCAATTTCTTTAGATATGTGCAGATCTAATGCCTCAACACTAACCCCACTGTTCTGGTAAACTTTGCCTTCATGACATTTCGTACGAAATGTATACCCATTGATGTTATATGCATCGTATTTCTCTAAGCTGGCGCGTGGTCCATATGATATCCACCTTACAGCTTCGGATACACTTTCTTTGTCAATTTGCAACTCTCTCTCAACCTGAATTTCATTACAAGTAATTTTGTTATTATGTATATTTTGGGAAGATTAATAAAATATTCATCTTTGCACAAAAATATAAAAATTAAAAAAAAAAAGAAAAGAAAAAAAAACTCAATTATAAATAACATAAGATTAATTACCTCTTTGTGTAACCACTTAGCAAAAGATTTACTGTGCTCATTCTCTAGTAATGCTATTCGCATACCCGGGTTTTCTCTTTTCAAAACTTGCTTGTGTCGCTTGAAACAATTTATTTGATTATTATATTTCATAGATCATTTTAAGTAAAGAAATAGACATGTGTTAAGTAACACTTACTCGATATACGGTACAATTTCATCTGTATTCTGTAATACATACAAATGTGCTTTCTGAAAGAGTTCCGCAGAAAATTCACTTGATTTGCCAGCCGACAATGGCTTTCCTTCCTCATTTTCATCAATTTCATGTTTATCATGTGCGATACCAATAGTTTTCATGGATTTATGATATTCGCTAAAAAACTCTATTGTTTCTTCCACAATAGTCTCCTCAGCAATGCATCCCTCTGGTCTATTCCTGTTTCTCACATGTCCTTTAATAAGCTTCAGACATCTTTCGAATGGGTACATCCACCGAAAGCATATTGGATCACATAATTTTACCTCCCTAGTTAGGTGCACAGTCAAGTTTATCATAATATCAAAAGATGATGAGGGAAAGAACTTCTCAAGTAGGGAAAGTGTCACTACCAGTTCTGTTTGCATAGTACCTAGTTCTTGCGATATTATTTCTTTCTTACATATCGATTTAAAGAAAAAGCAAAACCTGATAATGGCATATCGTGTGGGTGGGTGCATGATTGAACGTATTGCAATGGGCAGGAAATCTTGCATTAGCATGTGATAGTCATGCGATTTTAGCATTAGTTAATGTGTAACCTGCTGGAGGTAGTGTTGTACTGTCTTGTCCTTGCATAGTAAACAACTCTTGTTTTACCCCCAACGCAGCCAGATCCAATCGAGCATTAAGTCCATCTTTCGTCTTTCCTGCAACATGTAGCAAAGTTCCCACGAGGCTCTTAGCAACATTCTTTTCTACATGCATAAAATCAATACAATGTGGAACAGAATTATGCCTCCAATACCGAAGTTTTTGGTACCAAATGTTGAATTTCTTCCAATACACATCGTTTTGTCCGTTTACTTGGCTTGAACTCCCCTCTTCTTCTGTTGTGTTTCTTTTCTTCTTTTTAATCTTCCCACCTCCGCCTCTCGTATCTTCTTGGTTTTCTGATGCATTATTGTTTGTTCGTTTTCCTTTTCCCTACTTATTTTCAATATGTTGTACCTCGTTGTATATTTGTTCCCTGGTCATTGGATTTGGAGCCGGGAGAAATTCTGGTTGTCCATTAAATGCCTTCCTTTGCCTTATGAAAGGATGGTCATATGGTAGATATCGTCTGTGACCAACATAGCTTTGTTTGGATGACGGAGGAAGTCGAACACAGTTTGTATCTTTCCCACATACCACACAACCTTTGATTCCACTGTATAGGCAGCCACATAGTGTACCAAGTGCAGGGTAATCATTTATTCTCCATAACACAACATCACGTAGCTTAAAGGTATCTTTTGTGGATGCATCATATGTATCAACCCCTTTATCGAATAAGGTTTGTAGATCATCAACCAACGGTTCTAAAAAAACATCGATATCATTTCTCGGTTATCCCGATATTAATACTGAAAGATTGATAAACTTTCTTTTCATACACAACCATGGAGGAAGGTTGTATATGACAGTTAAAACTGGCCATACACTGTGATGCCTATTTCCCATGTGGACTTCAACCCCATCAGCCGATATTCCTAGCCGTAAATTTCTTGGATCTTCAGCAATTTAAGGGAATTTTTCATCTATGGTACGCCATGCCTGTGAATCTGCGGGGTGACGTAACACACCATCGGTTATCCTCCGTGTCGCGTGCCATCTTAAATTTTCTAAAATACTTTCTATCTTAAATAGTCATTTCAGTCTTGGTATAATGGGAAAGTACCACATTACCTTTGCTGGAATGTTTTCGTACACTTTATGTGTCTTATTATCCACCTTCCATCTTGATGTCCCACAAGTTTGACACGCAGTCAAATCCTTGTCACTCTCCTTCCAGTAAAGCATGCTGTTGTTGATACATACATGTATCTTTTTGTATCCTGAACCCATCAACTTCATAACTTTCTTGGCTTGATAAGTTTTTTCCACCATTTTGTTACCAGCAGGTAGCATCTTTTTTAACAATCCTAGTAATTCAGTAAAGAACTTATCAGAACATCCGTACTTACCCTTCAAGTTGGGTAGTTTAACTATTGCGGACATCTTTGTGAAGTCGGGACATCCTTCGTAAAGAGGCTTCTCTGCCTCTAATAATAGTTCTTGAAACTTGACAAGGTCATCCTCAGATTCAAAATTTTCTTTTGTAGCATTAACCATTTCTACTATTGTTGGGCCATCTCTTGGAATATCTTAAGCAAAATCCGTGTCGTCAACAAACTCTATTGTATCGTTAATAGGTTTTGGGTCACTTATTGATGGGTCAGTCTTCTCTCCATGTTTAGTCCAGTTTATGTAGGTTAGATCAATCCCATTGCTGAATAAATGGAACTGCACTTCACCCACTTTACGCTCTATGTGGTTTAAACAATTTGTACACGGACATGGCAGTAAAAGATGTCGTTTATTAACTCGTGGGTCGATGTTCCCCATCATTAGAAAGTTTTCTACTGCATAATCAAGAAAGGCTTCTACTTCATCAACATAATATTTGCCGGTCCTATCAGTTCCCATCCAAGACTTGTCCATGTTTATAAATGTAGTCCCTGTAGCTAAGTTAAAAAGAAAGTCCAAGTTATTGATTATAGAAGACAACATCAAAATGCAATTGATGAGCTTAAAAGTTAAAAAGACAGTCCAAGTAATGAGGATAGCTCAAAGATGAAATGTGGTTTTGCATTATGCTAAGAATTGAATGAAGTCTAATGAAACAGTTCCTAAAGGTGTGTTTGGGTCAATGAGGAATTACCAATTCACTAGCTAAATTCTTGTTCCATGAATAAGCAGTTGATGAGCTTAAAATTTAAAAAGACATTCCAAATAATGATGAGGATTTATAAAAGATAGAATTTGGTGTTGAATTATGCTAATATTTCCATGAAGTCTAATGAAACAGTTGTTAAAGGGGTGTTTGGGTCAAGGAGGAATAACCAATTCCCTAATAGGCTTAACATGTTTACTTATATATTTTGTTAGAACGATGTGTACAAAAGGAACATAACAATACTTACTAGTGGTGACGGGAGTGGTGGGTCTATGACAGGAGACTTGTGGTGGTGACCGGATTTGTGGTGATATGAGAGGGATTTGTGGATGTGATAGGAGGAGTTTTTTATTTATTTATTTATTTATTTTTTTTTATTTTTTTTAGTTTGGAATGGGATTGATGCAAACTTTGGGGGGAATACATTCAACTTTTCTATGAAATTTTACAAAATTTCACAAAAACATTGGAGGGAAAATATCTTTAGCCACGATTAACAACTAGTAGCAAAGGTTAAAAACAAGTTTAAAAAAAATTGCAAAAAGGGGTGAACTAGGACTTGAACCCCTGACCTCAACAACACCTCATCCTCAACCACAAACCACAACACCATCTCTGCAATTGGGACTTTCTCGTTATACCCTTCTTCTTTAATTCTTTTAACCACCTTTTTAGCCTTTTAGCTTGTTTCTCCTTACTTAAATAAGCTTATTACAGCTTATTTAAATAGGCTGTTTTTCTCACTTTTATTTATCCTTCAAACTTCAATACTTTAAGTATTTATTGCAAATTTTTTCTTGTGTATTCTTCATAAGTCTAATATTTTTAATTATTTAATTACTTTAAATTAGTGTTTAATTCATAAAAAATAAAATAAAAGTAAAAAAAAGGAAATTATTTTTAGTCATTTATGACTTAAGAAAAATAAATTTGCATTTCTAGGCTTTAAATTTCATATTATATTCCCCGGCCTTTTAGAATCCCGTAGGTAGGGCTATAAATAAACTGAACGTTAAGTGATCATTTCTTGAACCGTTTGGTAAAATTTTGTTTATGGTCGCGTTTTTCATAATATAATAGTATTTATACTATTAATTGAATCATGTCGTAACATGACAGTCTAAGAAACTATAAACCAATGCCCATATGATGTCAAATACCAATTAATGAATGTTACCTGTTATAACTTAATACCCATGACCCACCATGTGTGAATTAGTCATTATCACCGGGCATGCATGGGTTGCACCGGCTTGTTAGATAAGTTTGGCACTGTAAGTCATATGTACTATGGTGAAGACTATGTGATACGAGTACTATCTTTAGGGTGTCATTAGATAAGTTGGGCACTGTAAGTCGGTAACCCGATCCTTGTGAATATTTGTCCGTTCTAGTTGTTTCTAAACGTTTTCAGCCATTTTCATATGTTATCCTACTTTTATACACCTTTTAGTCCTTTTCCATATGTTTCGATACGTTTTCAATCGTCTTTGTCCTTTTCAGTCAGTTTTTATACGTTTTCCCGTCATTTTAGAATCCCGACATTTTTATACGTTTTCCCGACATCTCATGAACCGTTCGGTAAAAGTTCGTTTATTTAGTAATTAAGTGCACGAACATGAACAATATTTTACGTTAGTTTAGTTAAATGAACGAACATGAACAAAAGTCGCGGCCATTCTTTTATGTTTGTGAACGTCCGATTTTGAATTAAAAAAAAGATTTATTAATATTATTTTTTTTATATTTATTTATTTTTTAATATTTATTATTATTTTTTTTAACAAAATACATCTACCACTTAGACCAAAATTTTTTGCATGATAGTCTATGAAGCAATGATGCCATTGTATCTCCCAATATATCTCACGTAAAAATAAAATCCGGCCATTTGGTTACCACACCATTACTATTCACAAAAACACACAAGTCGGCAAAGGAACCGTCATCCCCAACTCATCTCAACTACCACAAGTTAGGTTTTTTCCATTTTTGATCAACATCAAAGTCAATTTTTGTATTTCTCTTTTTTTGCATCTTGTTTGAAGTAATTTAAATATACCGATGTTAATAATGTGTCCATGAGTTTACATTATACATATTGGTCTGATTGACTACTTTATTCATGTTAATGAAGTTTAAACTCATTTGTGTGAAATGGTTGTAGTCAATATTTGAATGATAAGAACCTGCATGTAGGGTTGCCTATAAAAAATAGTTGAAAGCCTAGAAAATTAGAATCTAAGAGTATGTTAGTTATATTTGTCAAGTATAGTAACTGTGTTGATTAGTTATGAGATAACTTATGAGAGATTGTTAATTCTTTAGGGGCTAATTGTACATATTGAATGGGTTGAAGTTGTGGTATAAAATTGCTTATTTGACTCACAAATAATTCAGTAGGAATGGTATAAAATTGGTATAAAATTGATATGCATTTGAGTTATATTTGTCAAGTATAAACAATGTATTACCTTTAGGAATGAGTTGGTTACGGTCGGGTTCAGTTGTAATTGCCTGTAGGAATGAGTGGGCTTCGGTCGGGTTTGGTTTGTAAATATAGAATTACTTTAAAGGTAGAATGTTAAACTATTTGCGTGTTAATCCATTTGAGTTTCATTAGCAAATGTTGATTAGCAAGTCAGGATGGAAATGTATAAGTTGCCACTTAACAAAAAATGTGACCCCGGCGTAATTATTTCTTTCTGATACATAAAGATTTTATTTGTGTTTCAATTTTATAGTATAAACAATGTATTACCTTAACGTATGCTCTGTTTTTGTGAAGAAACATGGCTGAATTTGTTGTAAGGTTAAACCCAAACACGTATCCAGAGTCGCAGGTAATCGCACACATAGGCCTTAATGAATTTATATACCATAAATGTTCATTTAGTAAACGTCAAATACATTATTGAAATGTTTTCAGGAACTACCATCCGTGTACGCGACATCATGTTTCAATGGAAGGAGGACAATCTACATCACTAGTACAGAGAGGGTTCGTTTCAGAGTGACATTACAGACTGAAATTGACGGCCCCATACAGTTAAGCGGTGAAAGATGGAGGGCATTTGCTTTGGCAAACCTTAATCGGGATGTTAGAACATTGCATTTTGTTGAGGAAGGCGACGACTGCTTCTATGTCACAGGATACAATCAAGACGGAACAGAATTTGGTGGGTACAACATGAATGTCGGTCGGTTTTCAAGGTTCCAGTCTCGTGTTTTTCACTTCTATGATGAGATCCAGGTATAAGATTTTGATAATTAATTAATCTTACGTCAAATGTGTGATTTCATAACTCAATGAATGTTTAATTTTTATGTACTAATAAGGTTGGTATTAAAAATTATTTGTAGACACTACCTGCTGCATTCCTTAATGGAGTAGGTAATGCACACCAAATCAGAATCCACGGAGACAAGATCAACTTTGACGTGAATGTGAATATTGTTCAAGCGGGAGGAGCCAATGGCCAGAATGTGTATGAATTGGACATGGATGACTGGAACCACATTGAAGAAGTGTTGGGTTTAGAAGCTGGAATGACAATCATCTTCACAAGGAAACACGCTACAGAGTTATTGCTTACTGGCTTCAAAAGTGACGGTAGTCTAAGTACAGACGCGCATTTCCTTGGTGCCACCAATTTGCTAATGGTTCAGCCTGGTTTGTTAGAGACCGAAAGAGGTAAAAAGTTATGATATACTTTCATACTCCAAATTATTATTGTCAGTGATTTATTTATTAATAAAAATTAAAAACAATTCTTTGTAGATGACAATCGAATGAAACATATTTGCCAATGGCCTTCACATCGAGACCACTTTGGTGAAGGGCATTCATTCTATAAAAGATTTTCAGCAATTCTACTGCCAGGGAAACTTGTACGTATATATGCATTCATAAATATTGTTTACATTTGTTTAAGTCGTTGAAACAAAATATTTACTTACTAGAAACAACTGCAGGAAATCCCGGAAGAATTCCTGCTCTACCATCCTATCCACCCATACTGTAAGGTGCTCATGAAACATCGTGATGTTCAGTGTTTCATGACTATGGAGTGCGAGAATGAGGAGCCGGAGATGCCTGCAACTGTTAGTGTGTTTGGAAGGTGGAGGATGTTTGCCAAACAATGCTCTTTCGACTTTGAGAAAGTGATCAGATTCAAGTTTATACATTTGAAGTTTGATGTCAATGGATATGATTTTCAAGACAATGTCTATCCCATTTTTCATCTTTGCTAAGTTAATTTTGGATTTGATTGTTGATGTTCTGGAAGTACATTTGATATTTTTTGCATACCCCATCTTTAGTATATAACTTGTTTTGGATGTGTGTTGTGAATCACACATTGATGGGGGTACTTTACCAGGAACATGTAAGTAGAAACATGTAAGTATTACTAATGTTAGTTATGACATCTTAGTTAGTTTGGTCACTTATGCAATGTAATCTAACAATACTAGTATTATGCAATGATTGTACATGTTTTATGCATTTGACTGTGTTGTAATTTATTATGTTTTATGCAATCTTGTTAAACAAATGCTCAATCTTAAACTGAGTATTTCTCATGTCAAATTGGAGGGAATTAACCACAATATTTGACAAGCATATTGGAGGGAAAGTTGATTAGAAATATCTTATCAAAAAGTTTTGTTAAAAACATAAAAAGGGAAGCTGGGAAATCAAAGGGAACCATAGGCTCGAACCCGAGACCTCACCAGCCTCAACCTTTTGAATGCCTCAACACACCACACCCTTACCACTTGCCCTTGGGACTTTTTTGGTTATACTCCTACATAGTATTTATTTAACCAAACGTTTTACCCTTTTAGCTTATTTATCCTTTTAAGCTTATTACAGCTTATTTATATAAGCTGTTTTCTCACTTTTATAGTTCCTTCAAACTTCAATACTTTAAGTAATTATTGCAAAATTTTCTTGTGTTTTATTCATCAGTTTAATATTTTTAATAATTTAATTACTTTAAATTTGTTTTTAATTCATAGCAAATAAAATAAAAGTCAAAAAAATAAAATTATTTTTAGTCATCTAGGACTTAAGAAACATAAATTAGGCTTTAAATTTCAAATTAGTATTTCCCGGCCTTTTAGAATCCCGTAAGTAGGGCTGTAAACAAAATGAACGTTCAATGAACATTTCATGAACCGTTTGGTAAGTTCATTTATGTTTGTTTATTTATTAAGTGAACGAACATGAGCAAAAGTCACGTCCATTCATTTATCTTTGTGAACGTCCGATGTACGTACATTTATGTTCATCTTATTTACTTAAAACGACCCGGTAATATCTCATATTTCTGGAAAATATTGTGTTTTGACTTTCTTTGCCCAAACTAGAATTTTCATTATTGGGGAGAGAGCTAATTGACAATTTGGTCAGGTTTTCATAATATAATATTATATATACTATTGATTGAATCATGTCGTAACATGACAATTCGTAGGTGTATAGATAAGTTGGGCACGGTAACCCAGTTATAACATAATATCCATTACCAATCATGTAAATTATATATACTATTAATGTATGTGACCAGTTATAACCTAATATCCATGACCCACCATGTTAATTAGCCATTATCACCGGTCATGCATGGGTTGCACCGGCTTGGTAGGTGTAAAGATAAGTTCAGCACGGTAACCTGACCCTTGTGCGTTTTCGTCCGTTTTCATACGTCTTTGTCCTTTTTAGTCAGTTTTTATACGTTTTCTTCCGGATTTACATGTTTTCGTCAGTGTTTACACGTTTTCGCCCGTTATTTCATGATTTACTCCGTTTATACATGTTTTCCCGTTCTCATACGGTTTTGTCCTTTTTCATGTGTTTTGATACGTTTTCATCCGTTTTCTTACGTCTTTGTCCTTTTTAGTCAGTTTTTATACGTTTTCTTCCGGGTTTACATGTTCTCTTCAGTGTTAACACGTTTTCGCCCGTTATTTCATGATTTAGTCCGTTTATACACGTTTTTCCCGTTCTCATAGAGTTTTGTCCCTTTTCATATGTTTTTCCTTGTTTACACGTTCTCGCCCCGTTATTTCATGTTTGAGTCCGTTTCAACAAGTTTTTGTCCATTTATAGCCGTTTTCATCTATTTTAGATGTTTTCCTCCGTTTCATACTTTTTCTTACTTTCTTACACGTTCTCGTCCAGTTCTATTCCTTTTCTCTGCTTTCGTCTGGTTTGGTCAATTTTGTCCGTTTTCGTTTATTTAGTATGTTTTTAAACGTTTTTGTGTTTAATGACCCGAATAAAAATATAGCCGATTTGACAAAACCGAACTAAACGAACAAACCCGAGAATTGAACCAATCAACAACCCTAATTTATAGTGATAGTTTAAAATAAGGAGGAATTAGTTTGACTTTTTTAAACATTATGACTTGTCATACACAGGATTTATGAGTTCTCATCATCACAAGTACTCTCTCCTCGTTTTTCTTAAAGAAACTGCCCCCTGCAACTTAATCGTAAAATCCATCATGATGGTTCCAACGCGTATTAACCACACTACTTTCACACCGCTAATCTCCACCACAAAAATCCCCTATATAAACCCTACTTCCCACATCACGATCCCCACCACTCTTCTTCATAAATTATTAAAATCATTTCAATCAATCCTTATTTTACCCAAATTCATTATCAATGGCAGCACCATCACGATGCTAGGCGTGTGATTGATGACCTTGTTGAGTTTAGCGGGGAGACCTCTGTTGATGGTTACATGAGTTTCTTCAAGGGTCAGCAAATCTCCAGTATCTATGGCTTTATAAACAGGAGACCACATTGAAGAATGAGATTGGGCAGCTTAATGCTTTAATAGCTGAGTTGGAAGCTCTTGGAGAGGAAGACCTCTTTGACACTCTGCATGATCTTAGGCATGACAGGGAGAATGTCAATGCTAAGCTGCAAAGCCTGAATGATCTCATTGCTGATGCTGAAGAGGATGTCCGGACCAAGGAAGAACAGATTGAGGCCATGACTGGTTGAAGGGTTGTCTCCATGGGATGTGAAGTTTCTTTTGTTTGATCTCATATGTTTATGTTTTATGTCTTTTGTTTAATTTCCATGGTTTGTATGTATGAACAATTGAAATGGTTTCATGTATGGAATTATTGATCAGTTGTTAATGTTATCAATATTAATGGAAAATTAGATTAAAAAGAAATGCCTTTGATAGTTTGTTTCAGTTTATTTTAGATGTTGTTTTGCAATTTGGAATATGTTGTGGTGTTTGAATATGTTAGCAATAGTTAGTATTCAGTTAGTGTGCATTTGGGTCAATTTAACTTAGGGCTGCAATCTAGTATTCAAGCTATACGAGTTCAAACTCGATGCGAGATCTTTTGAGGCAAGCTTTAGTGATTTTGGTGTTTGAGGTTGAGTATGAAAACGTCCTTGAAATGAATAACGAGTCAAGGTTGAAAATATAAGAATGCAACTGGATTTTGTTTAAGCATTTCGATTCATGTGTAAGTTTTAAGTGCTAATAATAATGTAACTAAGGCTGCAAACAAAGCGATATTTATTAGGTAATTCAAGCTAGTTGAGTCTTAGAGTCAAGCTTAATCTTAATCGGCTAATTTGTAGCCCTGATTTAAACATAAGTCTAGTGTTGTATGATTCTTGAAGAAACAAGAACATCTGATAGTTAACCATGGCTTAAAAAGCCAAGGCAAAAGACTCACACACTGAATATACACCTATTGGCTGAAAAAGCTTTTAGAGTATTATGTGCTTGCAGGTAATTACTTGTTCTTATGTTTTTGTAATCGATCCCGAACACCTACGTTAAGTTGATAATTACTTGTTCTTATGGTTTTGTTATATGTGCTTGCACGTATAGGGTTCCATTTTGAAGATATAAAACGGTAGAAACAAGCTGCTTGAGAATATCACAGGCTATGTTGTTGTTTACAGGTATGGTTCCCAAACAAGTTTATTGTTAGTGCTTATTTTTAGTTAAAATATACTTTTCAGTGCTTAATATAGTTACTAGAACATTTAACTTTCAAAATCTCAGCTTGTATAACCATTATTTAGTTTTAAAATCACAACGGCCCTTTTAAGGGGGTGTTTGGCTGGTTGTTGTATCAGCAGTCCTTCGTTGGATTTGCTTTTTTTTTTTGTGCTTAATTGTTTACCTGGGACTGCTTATGAGTTATAGTTTCTTAATTAGTTGCTTTAAGTCAATTTTTTGCTTTTGTTTGTTCATTTTTATGTGACGTGTGGTGATTTTAGTATGTCTGCAGTGTGTTTAGGACAGCGGGTTTGAAGTTATATGGGTTTCTCCAGGTATTTAGGTTTAAATATTAAAATTGCAGCCAAAATGAAATATTTAAACTCTTAATTATAACTTTGGAGCCAAAATTTTTAATTCTCAAATATGGCGCCAAATTTTCAGCCAAAAATTTAAAAAAACTTAGGAAATTATGGTTTCCTTATTTGAAAAACTGCCCCATCATGAGGCCTATTTTCACTCCATAAAATTAGGGTTCGACCAAAACATCAAAACCTTTAATTTTTAAACCATTACTTACCAACTAAGTTTACTAATTCTCTTTTACACATTACTTTTGATGAATCATGGAAACTCTAGATAATAATCCCGATGTAATGTTTCATTCTGATCATGAAAATGATCATTTAAATGATAAACATTTAGGATATGAATCAGAGGTTTATTCTATAGATGGTGAGGATGATGAAAACAACCATTCAAATACTAATATAGTTAAGAGGGGGATAACTAGGTTAGCTAAGTTTCGTCGGGAATATGGAAAACCCGATGGAATAAAGGTCAGTGTAACCTTTGATGCTCTGAATAGGTTAACAGGAAAAAACAGAGCATTGTTTTTGAGTTTTTTGGGTGACTTGGTTCGTGAGCATATAGGTGTCAGGATTCTATCGTGGAAGAAAGTTGATTCAGAAGCTAGAGATAAAATGTGGGATGAAATCACGGTACACGTATACCTTTTTTCAACCGACAATATTGAATTAAATCTATACGTAGCATGAAATCAAGAATCCATAATACATATATGTCGACCTTATTTCTGTGTTGGAAGCATTTGATATGTTGTGGTATACGGTTGTGAATCTGGTCATTTGAACATGTATGTGGTATCTAGAATACGAATAAGAACCTAGATAAACTATGGAATAAAAGAAGGATCGATACTTGTTTAGTATACAAGTTGTGTTTGTGTGAGTGTGTGTTATGTCGATATGTTTGTTCTTGTTTGAGTGTATGTCGTGTGTGTGATAGTAGTGGGTTGCTTGTTGTAGGTACAAGGTGTTAATAAGTTTATCTCTGCATTTAAATTATGTGCAACAAATTAACAACATTGTGTTACTCTTTGCAGCGATATTTTGCTGTTGACTTGACAGTAAGAAAGATGATAATGAGTCGTCTTGGTCAACTTCTAAGGAATTTCAGAAGGAAATTGGCACAAAACTACATATTTCCAAACCAAAATACACTTTCAAAACTAAATGAAGTACCGGCGAAGTACAGTGCAATTATAAAAGCCGAAGATTGGATCAATTTTGTAAAGTACACGGCTACGGTGGAATACAAGGTGTTAATTAGTCATTTTTATTCAAGTTTCACTATCTTTCACATATATATTAGTTCTATAATGTCAACATTAATACATATACACGCCTTATGATTTTGTGTTACAAGGTGAAATCAGCTGCAGCTAAAGTGGCGCGTTCCAAGTGTGTTTATCAGCATACAATGGGACGAGGTGGATACGCCCATGTGATAGATAAAATGGTAACATTAAACATTTTCACATTTGCATTTAATAGCATCATAGTATCGTTTATATTGGTTTATCTTACATGTGTATGTATTTGATGGTTATAAGATCGAGAGAAAAGAAATTGAACCAGATGAAGAACCACCGCGCGGTACGCTGTGGTTGAAAGGATGGGAGAAGAAAGATGGAGAATATCACGATGATGAGATTAGGACTGTGGGAGAAAAAATAGTAAGTTTTACTGCAAAGTTTGTATTATGTTCATTGTTGAAAGTGGGATCAACATATAATAACCTATTTCCCGTATTCTATGTGCAGAAAGAAATGGAGGACAAGATCAAACAAGGAACCTTGAAGGTTGATCATGGCTCTGATGCCATGACAGTTGTATTAGGTAAGGAAAATGGAGGATATGCGAGAGGCGTGGGAGGTGGAGTAACCTACAAGAGGTATTTTGATCTGCCTCGAATAAGACAAGCATCTGATGAAAGAGTGGTGTTACTTCAAAGTGAACTTGAAAATGAGAGACGGAAACGTCAAGAAAAAGATGCGGTAATCCAGGATTTGATGAATCAATTGGCTGCACAAAAGGGGCAGTCGCAGTCAACGCCAACTCCATTGACACCAACACAAGTAAGACATTTTTTACGTTGCTTTTTTTTGTTACAAATGTGAAATTATATTACCAAATAAGAGATTATAACTTCAAAACACTAGGAAGCTTCCAACCTATTTACAAAAACAGATTATTTCTCAACATGTTTGCTGATAAACCATGATCCAAACACTCTTCCACATAACAATAAAATCCATTCAGCCTTAAATACTGTTGCGGTCTTCTTGAACAATTTATAATGCAGGAGACTCCGGTGAACATTAATCTTATAAATAGCAGTGCTGATGAGGATGCCGAAACACGTGTTGTTAGATGTGAGAAAGTTGCAAGCATTCAGAAGTCTAATGGACTTCCAAATTTGGAAAATGAAACGGAAATAAGTGTAAGTAATAAAAAATCCCCTTGTTATTTTAGAATTATACATACATGTCTTATTTACCATGTTTTATATGTACAGGAACCTGTTAAATCTGTCGCATCGAAGAAACCGACTAGATTCAAATGAAAGGATTCTTCACGTCAAGATTCCCAATCACAAGAACATGAGTCTCCATTACAAGTATGTATTTAAACATGTTCATATATTCTTTTGTTTAATTAATTTCGATACATATATACATGCAACAAATCATTTTTTTAGGCAATTAAGTGCAAACTGTGGCACACAAAGAAAGCAACTATTATAGCGTTGGGTACTGTATACAAGAGTGAAGGAAAACAAATGCTTCATAACAAACCACTCCTAAAGGATTGCTACAAAGTGTCTATTGATAAATCTTTAGTGGATGCAGCATGCATCCCGGATGTAGGAAGTAACGGTTTCAAAACAGTTCAGGCTACATGTGGTGGTTTTTGGGCATGGCCAAAGGATCAAGTGTGATTTTTGATGAAAAGGTACATACATGCATGTGTTTAATTTATCAACTTACATATATATAATTCTTAATATTCGATTCAGTGTTTGATACACCCGGCTTTTGTTTCCTACAGGCAACACCACCAGGTACCATACAAATGATTACTTAGAAAAAAACTGCACCTAAATTAACACCGATGCGCAAAAACATTTACGTATCTATTAATGGCATGCAAAAGGAAGCTGCTAAGAAGTCATTAAATTATTGAGAATTTTATTATGTACGACATTACAATTTTATATATATTCAAATTTTATTGTATTTGAATTCGTTTTGATATTTTATACGCATATATATATATATATATATATATATATATATATATTTGAATTTGTTTTGATATATATTGATTTCTTATATGTGACTAAAAGATGCATATAGTCACAATTATTACACTTTTGGTCACTGTTTGCTTCATGCTTTGTGTGACTAAATAATACAAATGGCTACACAAACAAAAAATGCATGTGACCATTGGATGAACAATAATCAAACAAAACACACATTTTTTCACTTGAAACAGCATATGGTCACACTTATTCACACTTTTAGTCACTTTATGCTTAATTGTATGTGACTAAATACCCAACAGAAACATGCTTTGTGTGACTAAATGTTACAAAAGGCTACACAAAAAAATATTCATGTGACCATTGGATGAACAATAGTCACAAGAAATACACATTTCTTCACTTTAAACACCATATGCTCACACTTATTCACACTTTTAGTCACTTTATGCATAATTGTATGTGACTAAATACCCAAAAGAAACATGCTTTGTGTGACTAAAAGTTACAAAAGGCCACACAAACAAACAATTCATGTGACCATTGGATTATCAATAGTCACACAAAATACACATATCTTCACTTTAAACACCACATGGTCACACTTATTCATACTTTTGGCCACTGTGTGCCTAATTGTATGTGACTAAATACCCAAAAGAAACATGCTTTCTGTGACTAAATGTTACAAAAGGCCACACAAACATACAATTCATGTGGCCATTGGATGACCAATAGTCACACAAAACAAACATTTCTAGACTTTAAACACCACATGGTCACACATATTCACACTTTTGCCCACTTTATGCTTAATTGTATGTGACTAAATACCCAAAAGAAACATGCTTTGTGTGACTAAATGTTTGAAAAGGCCACACAAACATACAATTCATGTGGCCATTGGATGATCAATAGTCACACATTTCTTGACTTTAAACACCATATGGTCACACTTATTTAAACTTTTGGCCACTTTATGCTTAATTGTATGTGACTAAATACCCAAAAGAAACATACTTTGTGTGACTAAATGTTACAAAAGGCCACACAAACATACAATTCATGTGGCCATTGGATGATCAACAGTCACACGAAACACACATTTCTTCACTTTAAACACCATATGGTCACACATATTCACACTTTTGGCCACTTTATGCTTAATTGTATGTGACTAAATACCCAAAAGAAACATGCTTTGTGTGACTAAATGTTACAAATGGCCACACAAAACTAAAATTCATGTGGCCATTGGATGATCAATAGTCACACAAAACACACATTTCTTCACTTTAAACACCATATGGTCACACATATTCACACTTTTGGCCACTTAATGCTTAATTGTATGTGACTAAATACCCAAAAGAAACATGCATTGTGTGACTAAATGATACAAAAGGCAACACGAACATACAATTCATGTGGCCATTGGAAGATCAAAAGTCACACAAAACACACATTTCTTGACTTTAAACACCATATGGTCACACATATTCACACTTTTGGCCACTTTATGCTAAATTGTATGTGACTAAATATCCAAAAGTAACATGCTTTGTGTGACTAAATGTTATAAAAGGACACACAAACATACAATTCATATTGCCATTGGATGATCAATAGTCACACAAAACACACATTTCTTGACTTTAAACACCATTTGGTCACACATATTCACACTTTTGGCCACCTTATGCTTTATTGTATGTGACTAAATACCCAAAAGTAACATGCTTTGTGTGTCTAAATGTTAGAAAAGGCCACACAAACATTCACTTCATGTGGCCATTGGATGATTAATAGTCACACAAAACACACATTTCTTCACTTTAAACACCATATGGTCACACTTATTCACACATTTTGCCACTTTATGCCTAATTGTATGTGACTAAATACCAAAAAGTAACATGCTTTGTGTGACTAAATGTTACAAAAGGCCACACAAACGTACAATTCATGTGGCCATTGGATGATCAATAGTCACACAAAACACACATTTCTTCACTTTAAACACCATATGGTCACACTTATTCACACTTTTGGCCACTTTATGCTTAATTGTATGTGACTAAATATATAAAAATAAAATGTTTGTGTGACTATACAGTGTTTATGGTCACTAATACTGCTTAATCCAACAAAATTTGTACCAAGTTAGTCACACATATTTAGGTGTTGGTTACTGTTTTGTAATCGAGACTAAAAAGAACTCGAACATGTGACCATAGGTACCCTATGGTCATACAACCTTTAGTCACACACACTCGAAAAATCATTTGTTACTATATGTATTTCGTCACACTTATTGGGTGTAGCCAAATCCAGTTTTTTTTCTAGTGGTCTACATGTTAGTTAGGCAATAAATAAATTTAAAACTTGGTAGTTTATTATAGACCTAAAAAACACATCAAGTTTTTGGCGCCGATGCTGGGGAGTGATTGTTTTAATTTGATTTATTGGTATTTTAGTTTTTCGTTTGTTTTGTGTGATTTTTAGTGTTCAAATTTTCTAAAAAATTTATTGCAGGAAGCTAATACGGCGTATCTATTGTCTGTTAGATACAACACATTAACTTGTGTCGATACGGCGTAAATGGCTACTTAAATGGCTACTTAAAAAAAAAGAAAAAAAAAACTTATTCAAACCGATTTTATCACAACTATAAATACCCATTCACCCACACAATTTATTTTCACACTTCCACTACTCTATATACTCTGCAATACACTTCTATTAGCAAAAAAAATGTCGGGCGGCAACAACAACAACAATGACTCATTCACGAATTTCCTCAGTGGGTGGAATAACCCATACGCGGGTTCGTCCTCAAATCCGAATCAAAATCATCAAGAAGAAAGGAGTTTCTCCGATGTAGATGATGAAACTAACATGGAGTTTAAGATAGCCGCGTACAAATATCATCAACATTTGGAACAAGCAGAAGCAGCAGCAACAGCTCCACCACGCATCCGGCGTACCTTAGTCCACCGTAAATGCGAGATTGCCGAAGAACGTTTGCGTAACGACTACTTTTATCAAGGGTGTAAGTATCCGCACCGGAATTTTTTAAGAAGGTTTCGTATGAGCCGGAAACTATTTATAGAAATAGTTGAAGATATTGAATCTTATCATTCTGATCCTCTTCTTGATCATTTTAAATTTTTTAAAAAAGGATTCGATTGCAAGGGTCGAAAGAGTATTAGTACAATTATGAGGTGTACATCTGCCATACGCCAATTAGCGTACGACACCGCACCCAATGCGCTTCATGAGTCATTGCAATTGGGTGAGCGTACTTCACGTGATTGTCTTGATATTTTTAACAAGTGCGTTATGGTTTTATTTATGCCGGAGTTTTTAAGAAAACCAACATGGTTCGACGTTCAAAGTATTTACGAAAAACATGAACGTGAACATGATTTTTCAGGAATGCTTGGTAGCATTGATTGCATGCAATGGGAGTGGAAAAATTGTCCGGTTGCGTGGCAAGGGCAATATGGTAGCGGTTAATGTACCAAGAATTCCCGAAAAATGATGTTCACATTCATGTTTTTCATAAATACTTAGAATGTCAGACCATGTTGGTTTTCTTAAACAAGTATTTAGTTGTTAATATACATTTCAACAACTCAATCACTTAAGGTATGAATAAACAAAATGCCTAATGCATTTTACGATCAAAGGAACATTTTCTTAAACACTAGTATTTTTATAAAATGTCACAAAAAATTTTATTTTTTTTACAAAATCATTTTCGGAGTTAAAGAAATATGTTTAATCTAAACTAAATATATGAATTCAAATTCTCAACCAAAAATGCCAAAAATGTTCCAGAAAAACCTTGCTCACAAAAAGACAAAGCTGGGAAACGGATACATTGGGCGGCCCCCTTAAAATACTAGGCGGCCCCCTTAATAATAAAGGGGACTAACCCCTATTTAAGGGGTCCGACCACGCTCCTCCTGTCCCTAGCTTTGCCTATAAATACAAAACTATTCCTGGACTTTTTCCACGCCTTTTGCACTAAAAACTTTCTGATCTAATTTGCCTGTTCTATCTTCCTAAATCCTTTGATCATTTAATCTTAGGCTTTTGTTTCCAAGTGATTCAAGCTTCCACCATCAAAGTGTAAAAGAAGAATACTCCTTCAACAACTAGAGAAGAAGTATTGTAGCTCAATCTTTATTGTTTGCTTGTTGTGTAAAGTGTTGTGTATTTGTAATAAGTAGATCCAAGTGTAAGTAAATAGTTGTGTTGTAAAGAAGTAGTGTAAAATTAGTGTGAAGTTGTGAAGTAGTTGAAGTGTAAAGAAGTCGTGAAGCCATCATAAAGAAGTCGTGAAGAGGTTGTGAAGAAGTTGTGTATTATTTGTGAAGAACTCGTGTAGAAGTCGTGAAGAAGTCGTGTAGAAGTCGTGAAGAAGTCGTGAGATTGGTTCTATCTATTATTAGAGCTCGAAATTTAGGTTAGTGTCGTAAATTGGGGTAAGAAAAAGTGTGTAAGGTTTCTCCGCCACAAAGGGAGTTTGTTGACATAGTGAAGTGAACTCTCGAGTAGGTGACTCGAGGAGTGGAGTAAGGCAAGGAAGGTGTCCTTGTAGCCGAACCACTATAAATCCTTGTGTTGTAGTTTGATCTTTCCATCCCTATCTTTTCATTTATTACTTATTTATGTTGCTTTTACTTACTTACATATATTTGTTCATATTTCTCAAGTATTGAATTCACATGTGATTGAATCAAAGTTTTTAAAGTAAACAAAAGTTTTCACAACAAATTAAAAAGACGTAAAACAATTCAACCCCCCCCCCCCCCCCTTATAGTTTTCCACATTTATGCTTAAGTAAATAAACATAACCCTAACGACTGTAATCATCCGTAAATGTTAAGAAGTAGCTAGCACCACGCTTTGACACATATCTAGGTGGACGCACACATCAGTATGTATTAATCCAAGTAGATCTATTGCCGTTTCCAATTGATGTCTAAATGGTATCCCTGTCATCTTTCCAGATATGCAAGATTCACATTTATCAAATGATTCATCATTGATATTTTGAAAAAGCCCATCATATTGCAGTTTTTCCATGCGTTTCTTGACAATATGTGCAAGACGACAATGCCAAATATAAGATAAATCTAAGTTAGACTTGATTCTCTTATTGCTAATGCTATACAAGAATTATTTCTATTGGACACATGATTTTGCATGTCAATTTCAAACATACCATTTATTGGAATTGCATTAAAGTAAAAAACACTATTTAAAGAAACAGAAATTCCATTATTAATAAATGTGTGAACAAAACCCATATCCAATAACAAAGAAACTGAAATGACACCGTTTACAATAGAAGGTGCATAATGACTATTATTCAATACTAGTATCAAACCCTAAGGTAAAACTAAATCAAAAGTCCCTATGGCTTCAACTGCTGCATGTATGCCATTCCCTACGTACAAGTATCTTTCTCCATAGGCTAGCTTCCTTGCTCCTGTAAGTCTCTGCGATGTGTTACAAATATGAGTACCACACCCCATATCATATACCCAGGAATTATGCTTACGAGGAAAAGAAAATAATTCAAATCATAAAAATACCTGAAGTGCTTGCGACGTTATCATGATTTTTACTCTTGTTGAGGCGCGACTCTTCTAGAAACAATGGACAGTTTCGCTTCCAATTTCCAGGTGTGTTGCAGTAGTGACAAGCAGCCAAATCCTTATTAGGAGTCTCCTTCTTCTTAGGAAGAGGATTCTTCTTCTCAAGCATTTGTTAGTGAGTCACGACTTGTTTACCCTTTCCAGTGCCTTTACCCTTCTTGTTCGCATGTTGCGGTTTGTTGGGTATAGTAATCCTACCACCTTGTATTGCCATTACAACAGGTGTAGGTGCCTTCTTTGACAAACCTTTTTCAAAGTCAATGAGCATTGCATGTAACTCACTGATTGTCTTCCCCGTGCAATGCATATTATAGTTGCACACAAACTCACTATACAAATTCTGATTACGGGACCACATAATTAGGCCAACACATACACTTTGCACATATCCACAGCCGAGTCGCTCCAATTGGTCCAAATAACTTTTCATCTCCAATACATGGGGCACTCACGGATTTTCCTGCTTCCTGCTTACAATTATGCATGCAATCAATTATTACCGTATTGTGCTCTGTAACACTAAAATTGACTTATGTTTATAAGGAATGCTATGTTCACATAATTTTTACAAAAAAATGTTCATACAATGATGTGTCAAGATTAATAGTCTAATTAAAACAATTACCAAAAAGTAGGAATTTTTGACCTGATAATTAATCTTGCCACATCATTGTGTGTACATTTTTTTTTAAATTATGTGGACATAACATTTTTTTTTATGTTTATAGTGGGCCTAGTCATTGATGAACACTTGTTCGTAAAAAGAAACTTTTGACGGTATATTCTATGAAAAAATATGTATGTGTGCATGGTCAGGAGTCAATACAAAGTCAAATATTAAAATACTAATCCACAAATGTCAAATACTAGTTTTCTGAAGCTTTTCGTTAAAAACATACACGAACCACCAAATGGCTCATGTTTGATAATAACGCGTATGCAAGGAACATGGTAAAGAACTAAAGATGGTGCTACAAACAATTTTTCTGAGATCATAAGTATTGTGTGAAATTCGAAAGCATTACTAAAACGTATAACATATTGGCTAATGATGCATTGCTAACAATATGAGAATGACTGTCACGTTAAGAATAGGTTTATTTGAGAATATGTAAAATAGCATAACAATATGACCAAAACATTAATAGCTTAATAACCAACTTTATATAATAATTATATTGTATTTGTTGATAAGGCAATTACAAGTTTTACCAATAATGCCAAAAGTTCCAATATTTAGCATCTGTACGGTTATATTGACTTATAAGGAATCCATCTGATTGTACCCTCCAATAACAATGTTGTACCTTAAAATAATTTCCATCGAAACACAAATTAAAAACATCTCCATTGTAAACATTAAAACGTATATATTTTTTTTCCCACCAAAATTCGCCTACAACATGTGTACCTATACCCACCCCAAATTTCCATGTAAAGTCCTCTTGAAAACGAAGTGTGGCTCTTCCATAATCATCTCCACCGCTTCCATAGACATGGAGTAAAAGGTCTCCTTCAATACTATTGTGGATCCATATCCTAAAATGAATAAGAGCATTTGGCCTTAAAGCAACACTGAATGAAAGTGTTGTAAGGATAAAAAGTACACCTATGATTAATTTCATGTTTGATTTGCAGGAAGTGTTTATGTGCACTCTTTATGTTTCAAATATATATAGAGAGTTGATGATTCAAAACTATGTTTGATGTAATAGGATATCCTTAATATAGAATAATAATAATGGTATTATATTTTCTTTTAAATATAGTTTCCATAAATATATCATTGATAATATTTCCTATGTATGTAGACATGCAGTTAATTAGAATTAAATTCTTTTCTACTTTTAATTGATACGCTTTTCACAACCATTGATGTGTGTTCAATTATAGTATATATATTTATTTTCCGAAGAAATACTTAGGAAAGTATTTCCCGGGTCGTTCCCCCAACGAAAATCGAATGGAATTTCGAATAATCGAAATGTGAATCGTGTAGTGAAAAGTGAATAGTGAGAAGTGATTGTGAAATTCAAATTATAAAAAGATATATTGAATAATGCAAAAGGTACAAGCTATATATGCACAAAAATCTAAAACGTAAAATCGGAAATGCAAATGCAATTTTAACGTAACGCACGAAATAAAACGCGACTTTTATACTAAAAATGATCCTACAAATGTGAAACTAATTTCTAAAAATGTTAAACTATTAAAAAGAGTTTTGAGAAAAAAAAATATTTTTTTGACTTTTTATTAATTTTCTATGATTTATTTTCTATTAATTGAATTAAAAAGTAATTAAAAATAAAGGAAAACGTGAAAAATAATGGGAAAATTATAAAATTAATTCTAAAAATTCTAAAATATTATTAAATAATTTCCTAAAATACTTTTGTATTTTTAAAAGCTTTTTCTGATTTTTTATGGATTTTTGTTTATTTAAAAGTATTAAAAATTGACTAAAAGCTAAGAAATATTAATAAAAATATTAAAACAACTTGGAAAAATCTGAAAAATTCACAGAAAATCTAAAATATTATAGAAAGATTGCAAAAAAATTTTGAAATGAAAATGAAAAGCAGAAGTGCTTATTTGAGCAGAAACAACTTATGGCAAGTGCTTATTTACAAGCACTTGCCACTGAATCTTAACCAAACTTATCACACAAATGTAATATGCAATAATGGACTCAGTAAAGCTCAGAAAAGATGAGAAATCACTCAGAAATATTATATGCAAACAATAAGCAGTTTGGACAAAAGCTTATGAATAAGCAGATAAGGAAAATGATTAAGCCAGCAACTCAGAAGCAATGAATTCACTTTAAAACACAATGTGGAGCACAGACAAACCAACAATTCACAGATTCAAACCCTAATGAATAAAAGCAGGCCTTAACTAATGATAGAAATCCTGTCCAAAACCACTATCAAACAGGTATAATAAGCTACCCTTAAAAAGCTAAGAAATGTAAAATAATGGGGGCAAAAGCTACTTACTACTACTGAATGTCTAAAAACACTAAAAGCCCTATGAGAATCCTCTAATTGCTGCCTTAATCAAAGCCTAGTACAGGTGCCTGAACTCACTATTATGCTGCTACTAATTTATGAGGTTGACTTTTTGATTTCAAACTATCTTTGACTATTCTGGATTTTAATGCTTAAATTCTGTTACTAGGTGATAATTAAACATGTTTAAGCCATAAATTCTCAATTACAAACATTAAATGGACCTTTTCAACAAGTTCAACAACATCAGAACTCAAAAGCACTAACAGATATGGGATTATAAAGCTATTTTCACTTATCTCTTAATACCTACTGATTTTATGCTTCCATTATTCTAAACTAACTAAGTGTGAACTGATAATGCAGAAACTACAACAATCTAACAACTATAATCAGCAGGAACAAGTAAATCCAAACAGTATCTTATCCTAGCAAATACACTATTAATAGAAACAAACAGATACAAACTAATAACCAAATGACCTAACTAGCTATAATATCACAGATAAAAACTTAATCAACAATCATAAACAACAGAATCAAACAGCAATATAGAAACACAGATTTTACACTAAATCATAGCAAAAACTCATTTCAATTAATGAACAAGGAACTTACTTAACACCTTCAGCATGAACAGAAGGTTTTCCACAGTTGCCTATCTTTAGATAGGCTAGGATCTTCCACCTCTATCCTATTCTATCAACCATTCACCCAAAAATCACCACAAATCACCACTGTTGACCATTGAAGCTTATGAACAGAGTTGATGTAAAATACTCTCACAGAGCTTATGTTACACTAGAATTTGTTGTAAAAATAACATCAATCTACTTCAACTAGAATCTAACAGACTGAATGAAACAAATCTTTGTATTTTTATATTTTCTGATTTGTAAAAGACTAATTTGATGTAACAGTAAATGATTTGAAAATAAAGAGTTATTTTAAACTACTGAGACAGAAGTAAATCTATTTTATCAATGGTAAACTAGAATAAGCAGTAATCAAAAACAACAAAAGCTGATTATATTGATAAAAGAAGAATTACAAGTGGAATTTAAAGTGAATAACAATTCTAAAATAAAAGTTGCAGAGCTTCGCTACTCAAAACTATACACTCGATACAATCACCCTAAGCATCTATTTATACTAACTAATAGAAGAACCTAGAGAGGAGTGCTCACGGATTGCCACCTTGGCAATCTGTGTGGTGTGTTTCTTCTATGCCAACCTGAGCCATCGATCATCCTTCAATCATTTCCCTTTGATATTCAGCCTTTGGATTAGATTTGATGAGGTGTCTCAACCAATAGTGTGATGCCATTTGTCCCATGTGTGCTTCTTAGCTGATTGGCTCCAAACGGTCAACCTAAATTGACCAAAGGATGGTCAACTAGGTCAAACAGCTTAGAATCAATCTCCGTGGAAGTATAAGGGTTTCCCCGGGTCGTTATATCCCGACGAGGTGTGGATTGTATTTAAACAGTTTCGTGATCGGGTGAATTTGGACAGGAAAAGGTTGTGAATGATTAAACCACAGAATGAGGAATGAAAATAACTTAGAAACACTATACAAACGATTACTGATGATCAGATTTACTAAAAACGTGAGCTAAACCTAAAAACGCGTTCGTATGATTTAAAGTTACGTTGACGTACGAAATAAAACGCGAGTTTTAGTGAAATAAAATACCTATGGATGTGAAAATTACATTTTTAGAATCCTAATGATAAAAGAAAATTTTTAGAAAAAGAAAAATAATTTTTACACTATTTAATTAATTACTATTAATTAATTACTATCTAATTACTAATTAATAATATTTAAATTACATTAATTATGAAATTAAGCTAGAAAAATGAAAATTTAATCCTAAAAATTTTAAAATAATATAAAAGTAATTTTAAAACTAAAAATATATTTTTCCTACTTTTTCTCTAATTATTATTAATTAACTACTATTTATTAATTAACTAAATTTAAGATGAATAGAAAATGAATAGTGAAAATTATGAAAAATTTCCTAAAATTATTTTATGACATATAAACCCTAGAAAAAATATAAAAAAGTACTGTTGTTAAGTAAAAATTAATAAACTTAATTAATTATCTAATATTACTTAATTATTAATAAACTAAGACTAATTATAATAAATACTAAATAAAAAGGGAAAAATCTGGAAAAATTCCTACAATTACTTTAATATACTAGGAATTTAATAAAAATATAAAAACATATAAGTACTTAACAAAAATTTTAAAAAGAAATATTAAAAACCTAAATTATGTTAAATGGAAGCTATCACTAAAAATTAAGTTTGGTTTTTTGGATTTTTTTCTTTTTCAAAACTAACTAACTACTGATAATAACAACTTTTTACAAAAGCACTTTTGGTGGATCATGAAAATAAGCTCAGTGGGGGTGTAAGAGCTTATCAGGTTGAGCTTTGGGCTAAAATTTAGGATTTCAAGCTCAAATAAGCTTGCAATAAGCTACAAGCTAGGAATAAAAGGAAAATAAAATGAAAACAAGTTTAATGAACTGATTTTAAGCTAAATGGGGAAGAAAGAAACACAAAATAAGCTTACAGAGGCAAATAAGCATTTCCACCCAACTGAAAATCGAACAGGTTCAAAGGGGAACCTGCAGGCTTGAGTGGGGCCCACCTAGGTGACCAAGAGTCCAAGGTAAAACTTACTCTAAGAAGCTGTGGTGGTAAGCTTCTTAATAAACGAAAAACCAAGGTCTGGGATCCACTATCAAGCTTGGGAGAGACTTGTGAATATGGCTAGGAAACCTCTGAGTCAGTGTTTGGCTCAGTGTTGGTTTATCAAAAATAAACTTTCAAGCAAACAGCTGAATCTCCAAGCTTACAACTAGAAATTTAGTTACAAAGGCTTAAGTGACCTAAAATCAACTCAAGCAACTGAACTAATGAATTCTTCAAGCTTAAACAAGTTATTGATTGCAAACAGTAGTGAGATAAACCAAGTGAACTTTTAGAAATAAGCAACTAACCAAATAAGCATGTAAGGACAAGCCAAGGCAAACACAGACCAAAATAAACTTAGGCAACCTAAAATACCTGAGAATCACTATAAAACAATACTAGCTCACATAAGAACAAGAAATTAACAAGCATACTTCATACTGATGAAGCAGCAGAAACAGTGGTCACAAGAGCAATTTTAAAGGGGAAAATAAGCTATTAAATAGCAGGAAAAAGCAATCAATGAGCATAAGTCACAAGACAGATTACCAAGTAACACATAACAACAAAAATTAGAACAAGAACTCAACCAATGAATAAGAATTGATCCTAGAAAATGGGTCAGTTGAGGCAAAGCCTGGGTGCAGGGCAGTTAAATGCTCAAACAGCTGACTTTGAGGCTCAGTTTTCATGATCAAATGAGTTTCAAACACCATTTTTCTTTTTGATTATCACTCACAAGCTGAAAAGGATTTAGAAACAACAAACTTTATTTATTTCCATTCATTAAAGAACCCTAGAGATTCACTTGAAATCTGTCCCCTATTGACAGTATGCAAAATTGACTTTTGTCAATTTTCACTAATTTTGACTTTGTCTAACTTGAATCCAATCTAGATTAGTGAAAATGATTAATCAAACTGAAAAGTGGGTGAATTATGCTACATCAACTATTTATGCAACTTAATAAGTGACTGTGGATCCTAAAAAACACTATCTGTTAGGCAGAATTTTATCTAAGCAATGCATTTGACTTTTTAACAATGGACTATGAAAGTATTGCAGTTACTATTCTATATAAACTTAATCTAACTTGACCAAACTAAGAATAGTGACTAAACCAAGGGCTAACACTTAGAACTGCCTTAACCCAAACACCCCTTAAGGTGGTACCTGATAAGAGTTTAGAAGCAAAACAGATTCTATGCTAGTACATGAAAGACATAGAACATATTATGCTATATTGAGAGTGCATAAGCAAAAATAAGTAGTAAATAGCAGTGAAATAAATTAACATGTAAAAAAAAAGTGAATTGAGCAAAGTGATAAAAGAAAATTTGAAATTGCCTTAAACTGAATTTTAAAGAGTACACAAATGAAATTGATACTGAAAAACGATACAAATTACACTAATAAACTAAACTACACTAACATTTATTTTAATCCTAAAATCTACTACTGCTACTTCCTGGTTTCTCTTCTTTTTATACTGGTACTATAGGGTTCATGTGACCCTCTTGAGCTTTTCCACTTCCCTCTTTGTCCCTTGGATCAATAATCTTTAATCTTGGCCGTTGGTCTGACTTGGGCGTGAAAATGGGTTTTTATCACTTTTGGCAGTTGTAACTTGTGGCAGGGTACAAAGTTTAGAGGGTAGTGGTGAAAAGTGAGTGTAAGGTGGGTGATGGCAGAGATGGAGTGTGTAGGGTGGCTTTGCAGGGTGATGATGGTGTTGGTTTGGCAGGGGTGTAGGTCACGGGTGTGGGAAAAGGTGGGAGATGGGTTTGACTAGGTCAAAGGAAAAGGGACGGGGTAATTTGGTTTTTATTATTTGAAGTGGTGGTGGGCTAATGGTGAGAATGGGCCAAGGGGAAAGGTACATGGGCTGGGGTGCTATTTGGTTTTGGGTTTTAGAATAACAAAGGTCCGGTTAGTGAGGTATTGTAAACAAAGGGACCAAAAATGAAATTTCCACCAAAGTTAGGGACTGAAATTGTATTTATCCCATAGTACCAATAGGGACCAATGTTGCCAAGTTTAGTATTCCATAAACCAATTTTGCAAAGTTTTAATTTTCAAAATTCCCAGGGACTAAACTTGCAAATTTCAAAACTCCAGGGACTAAAATGTAACTTTTCTAAATTTATCACCCAAAGTCCGTTTTTGATAACTTTTGAATTTTTAGGGACTTGGGTTGACTTTTATTTCAAAATAAATGCATAGGGACTATTTCTGACAAATTTTGAAACTTGGGGGACTGAAACTGCCAATATTGCAAACTTTGATCGTTTTTCATTTGTTTTTGCTCGTTTTGCATTTAAAACACATAAAACACAATCCCTGGGATAATTTAAGTATTTTGATTACTTTTTGATTGTTTTTGTATGTTTTGGCAGTTTAAATACGATAAAAATGATGAGTGTTTGCGCACTCATCAATCCCCCACACTAAACTATTGCTAGTCCCTAGCAATATTTTTGGAAAACTTGATGGATTTTAAACTCTTTATCAAAAGCCATCACTTCTGGAGTAGCCAGGTGTAAGAACTGTGGCACACCTAATAACCGTGTGATTTTGAGCAAACCACCAGCTGTCAACGGATTTGATTTGTCTTTACCAGGAGCCGTTTGCTCCTGGACTAGCCAGCTCTTGATGGAATAGTCAACATCTTGGTGAGCTGATTACCAATTATGGTTTTTCCACGGCCTTTACCACAAGCCATAATCTTGCGGGCTAGCCAACTCATTTATTTTTGGGGAGTTGAGGAACCATACAATTTTGGGCAAATTGCAAGCCGTAAACGGATTTGAGATGTCTTTACCAAGAGCCGTTTGCTCCTGGACTAGCCAATCCCTTTTGCCGGTTAGACAAGGCGGACTGATTACCACAAAAATTTTGAAGCACCAGTGAAAAATTTTTTGAAAAATTTTTGAAATTTTTGAAATTTTGGCAAAAACGGGGGTATAAGATAGTAAAATGTGATAAAATTCGCTAGAATAGCAAAATACCCCCCCCCCCCCCCCCACACACTTAGCATGAATATTGTCCTCAATATTCAAAGTCCCGGCTATTATGCCGACATTTTGAAGATAAAAGGGCAACATTACAAGCCAAGCGTGGAAAACACCATTTTGTATTTTCACTTCATTTGTAACCACAGCATGGGGGACTCCACCACACATAGGGTGAAAACCCTATAAGCATGATACTGTTTTTGTTTACCGAGTCGCTAGCTTGACTCGACCCCGAATTCATTTGTCGTTGGGGAAACATGATGTGGAAGAAACAATCTCAATCGGACTTTCATTCAAGATGTTTGGACAAACATTTGAAGCACGTGAAAGTTCCACACCGATGAGATAAGTACCCGGCTCAAGATAATGATACATGAAAATGCCGGGATCAAAGATGGTATCTTCATTCCCGAAGGAGTGAAGAACAAGAGAAGTCACCTTGTAGGTGAAGAAAAGGAAGAAAAGCATGATGAAAATCATGATTTGATCTTCTTCCTCGAGAGCAGGCTCCGTAGCCTGAGTTTGGATTTCAAAGGGTAAGCTCATAAACAACCCGGGAGGGTGGGTGGGAATTTGCAAATTCTCATAATTGAGAGCATCTCCCCCCGGGCTATCAAACTCCGGAGGAGTTATGATATGATGAGTGAGTTCACCGGAAAACTCCTCATGAAGAGAATTATTCACAAGATGTGAATCTGTGAACTCATGTTCCATTGTGGACTCATCACAATCCTCGTCAAAGATTGGATTGTTAGAAATCAAAGTGAATTCAGATTCGAATTCAAATAGAGGATTGGTGAGAGTCGTATCGAATGTTTCGGGAACAAAGAGATTATCATTCTCTATTGGATTGTCGGGATCAGAAGTGAGTGACAGATCATGATATAGGAGACTTTCAATTTCTCCCAGATCGGCTTGGAAATCGAGGAGACCGTCATCACTTTCCAATGAAAGTGGATTGATGTGAGTAAGTTCATCAGCGAACTCCTCAAGAAGATGATCAACATCAGTTTGTGGAACTGATGCCTCAACATACTCGATGTCTCCATAAGATGTGCAATCATCGCTAAAATCTGAGAAAGTCTCAAATTGATCTTTAGGACACTCAATAGATGAAGGAATATCACATACATGATCCAAAGTTCCCTGTGACTCTCTCGGGATTGGGACAAGGATTTCAACACTAGACTTTATTAATTCGTCCGATTCCTTATTAGGAACAGTGCTAAGATGCTCATCCCCCATGTTTAGAGAGTGAGTGTGAACTTCGGGTGTGATAACAACAGACTGAGGGAGTTTAGAAGGACTAGCAGACATGAGTTTTATAAATTTCATTTGTTCTTCTGCTAGTAATTCTATCATAGTCTTTTCTCCCTGATTTTTCGAGGAAGGAATCACAACAGATGAAATTGATGAACCCTTACAAAATTGAGAAATATCAAGGGTAACATCATCATCATCATCGTCAAGAAGAGCAGCATGGCAAAATATGGCACGTGTTTTAGCTGCTTGTTCTAAGACTAGCAATTCTTCCTTGCTCAATTCGTTTCTAGCATCTTGTTCTTCAGCAAGTAATTCTGCCATAGATTTCTCACGAGAATCTTGAAACGATGAAGTAGCCAACTCCTCCTTGAGTTCTTTCAATATATTAAGAGCCTCAAGTAAAAAGTCTTGCTCAGTGTCATGAGGAGTTGCTTGGTTCATTTGGTACTGTGGAGGTGGGTTTGAAAACGAATAGTCGTAATTGTTACATGGAAATGGATTCCTTGTTTGACAATCCGAACTGAAGTGTGGACCTCCACAGTAATCACAACAGTAAAACAGATGTGGCTGTGGGTTGTATGTGTTTAAGTCATAATTGTAATCAGGAAACTGCTCATAGACAAGCGTGTTTCCCGATTGACAATCAGAACTGTAGTGTGAACCACCACAGTACTCACAACAGTAAAACTGCTGAGTATCATGGTGTGGTAACTGATGGAATGAATCAGTCGTGTCATGGTAGGAATAGGGATCTGGGTTATAGACAGACCTGTTTCCGGATTCTACCCTGCCACAACCGGGGCAATTGCCACCATTATAAGGATTACCACACCAATGGCAAACCAGAAAGTGTGGATGAGACATAGAAAGAATCAAATGTGTATAGAGGGTGAGGAAATGAGAATCAAAGGGGTAAGAGGGTAAAGGTGAGTATTTTTGGGTTTTTGGATAAACATTTTGTACAAATGAGAAAGAAAATCTTTTTGGTTTTTTTGTGTTCGTTGAAAACTAATTTTAAAAAGTTTTCGGGAACGGTTTTGTTTTGAAAATAAAAAAATATGAACAAGGGATGGTAAATATACAATGAGTGTATATCCAGATTCACTAATCTGTAAACCGTTTAGAAAAACGCGCACGACCTCCCCGGCAGCGGCGCCAAAATTTGATTGGCTCCAAACGGTCAACCTAAATTGACCAAAGGATGGTCAACTAGGTCAAACAGCTTAGAATCAATCTCCGTGGAAGTATAAGGGTTTCCCCGGGTCTTATGTCCCGACGAGGTGTGGATTGTATTTAAACAGTTTCGTGATCGGGTGAATTTGGATAGGAAAAGGTTGTGAATGATTAAACTACGGAATGAGGAATGAAAATAACTTAGAAACACTATACAAACGATTACTGATGATCAGATTTACTAAAAACGTGAGCTAAACCTAAAAACGCGTTCGTATGATTTAAAGTTACGTTGACGTACGAAATAAAACGCGAGTTTTAGTGAAATAAAATACCTACGGATGTGAAAATTACATTTTTAGAATCCTAATGATAAAAGAAAATTTTTAGAAAAAGAAAAATAATTTTTACACTATTTAATTAATTACTATTAATTAATTACTATCTAATTACTAATTAATAATATTTAAATTACATTAATTATGAAATTAAGCTAGAAAAATGAAAATTTAATCCTAAAAATTTTAAAATAATATAAAAGTAATTTTAAAACTAAAAATATATTTTTCCTACTTTTTCTCTAATTATTATTAATTAACTACTATTTATTAATTAACTAAATTTAAGAAAAATAGAAAATGAATAGTGAAAATTATGAAAAATTTCCTAAAATTATTTTATGATATATAAACCCTAGAAAAAATATTAAAAAGTACTGTTGTTAAGTAAAAATTAATAAACTTAATTAATTATCTAATATTACTTAATTATTAATAAACTAAGACTAATTATAATAAATACTAAATAAAAAGGGAAAAATCTGGAAAAATTCCTACAATTACTTTAATATACTAGGAATTTAATAAAAATATAAAAACATATAAGTACTTAACAAAAATTTGAAGAAGAAATATTAAAAACCTAAATTATGTTAAATGGAAGCTATCACTAAAAATTAAGTTTGGTTTTTTGGATTTTTTCTTTTTCAAAACAAACTAACTACTGATAATAACAACTTTTTACAAAAGCACTTTTGGTGGATCATGAAAATAAGGTCAGTGGGGGTGTAAGAGCTTATCAGGTTGAGCTTTGGGCTAAGATTTAGGATTTCAAGCTCAAATAAGCTTGCAGTAAGCTACAAGCAAGGAATAAATGGAAAATAAAATGAAAACAAGTTTAATGAACTGATTTTAAGCTAAATGGGGAAGAAAGAAACACAGAATAAGCTTACAGAGGCAAATAAGCATTTCCACCCAACTAAAAATCGAACAGGTTCAAAGGGGAACCTGCAGGGGCCCACCTGGGTGATCAAGAGTCCAAGGTAAAACCTACTCCAAGAAGCTGTGGTGGTAAGCTTCTTAATAAACGAAAAACCAAGGTCTGGGATCCACTATCAAGCTTGGGAGAGACTTGTGAATATGGCTAGGAAACCTCTGAGTCAGTGTTTGGCTCAGTGTTGGTTTATCAAAAAAAACTTTCAAGCAAACAGCTGAATCTCCAAGCTTACAACTAGAAATTTAGTTACAAAGGCTTAAGTGACCTAAAATCAACTCAAGCAACTGAACTGATGAATTCTTCAAGCTTAAACAAGTTATTGATTGCAAACAGTTGTGAGATAAACCAAGTGAACTTTTAGAAATAAGTAACTAACCAAATAAGCATGTAAGGACAAGCTAAGGCAAACACAGACCAAAATATACTTAGGCAACCTAAAATACCTGAGAATCACTATAAAACAATACTAGCTCACATAAGAACAAGAAATTAACAAGCATACTTCATACTGATGAAGCAGCAGAAACAGTGGTCACAAGAGCAATTTTAAAGGGGAAAATATGCTATTAAATAGCAGGAAAAAGCAATCAATGAGCATAAGTCACAAGACAGATTACCAAGTAACACATAACAACAAAAATTAGAACAAGAACTCAACCAATGAACAAGAATTGGATCCTAGAAAATGGGTCAGTTGAGGCAAAGCCTGGGTGCAGGGCAGTTAAATGCTCAAACAGCTGACTTTGAGGCTCAATTTTCATGATCAAATGAGTTTCAAACACCATTTTTCTTTTTGATTATCACTCACAAGCTGAAAAGGATTTAAAAACAACAAACTTTATTTATTTCCATTCATTAAAGAACCCTAGAGATTCACTTGAAATCTGTCCCCTATTGACAGTATGCAAAATTGACTTTTGTCAATTTTCACTAATTTTGACTTTGTCTAACTTGAATCCAATCTAGATTAGTGAAAATGATTAATCAAACTGAAAAGTGGGTGAATTATGCTACATCAACTATTTATGCAACTTAATAAGTGACTGTGGATCCTAAAAAACACTATCTGTTAGGCAGAATTTTAACTAAGCAATGCATTTGACTTTTTAACAATGGACTATGAAAGTATTGCAGTTACTATTCTATATAAACTTAATCTAACTTGACCAAACTAAGAATAGTGACTAAACCAAGGGCTAACACTTAGAACTGCCTTAACCCAAACACCCCTTAAGGTGGTACCTGATAAGAGTTTAGAAGCAAAACAGATTCTATGCTAGAACATGAAAGACACAGAACATATTATGCTATATTGAGAGTGCATAAGCAAAAATAAGTAGTAAATAGCAGTGAAATAAATTAACATGTAAAAAAAAGTGAATAGAGCAAAGTGATAAAAGAAAATTTGAAATTGCCTTAAACTGAATTTTTAAGAGTACACAAATGAAATTGATACTGAAAAACAATACAAATTACACTAATAAACTAAACTACACTAACATTTATTTTAATCCTAAAATCTACTACTGCTACTTCCTGGTTTCTCTTTTCTTTTTATATTGGTACTTTAGGGTTCATGTGATCCTCTTGAGCTTTTCCACTTCCCTCCTTGTCCTTTGGATCAATAATCTTTAATCTTGGCCGTTGGTCTGACTTGGGCGGGAAAATGGGTTTTTATCACTTTTGGCAGTTGTAACTTGTGGCAGGGTACAAAGTTTAGAGGGTAGTGGTGAAAAGTGAGTGTAAAGTGGGTGATGGTAGAGATGGAGTGTGTAGGGTGGCTTTGCAGGGTGATGATGGTGTTGGTTTGGCAGGGGTGTAGGTCACGGGTATGGGAAAAGGTGGGAGATGGGTTTTACTAGGTCAAAGGAAAAGGGACGGGATAATTTGGTTTTTATTATTTGAAGTGGTGGTGGGCTAATGGTGAGAATGGGCCAAGGGGAAAGGTACATGGGCTGGGGTGCTATTTGGTTTTGGGTTTTAGAATAACAAAGGTCTGGTTGGTGAGGTATTTTAAACAAAGGGACCAAAAATGAAATTTCCACCAAAGTTAGGGACTGAAATTGTATTTATCCCATAGTACCAATAGGGACCAATGTTGCAAAGTTGAAGTTTAGTATTCCATAAACCAATTTTGCAAAGTTTTAATTTTCAAAATTCCTAGGGACTAAACTTGCAAATTTCCAAACTCCAGGGACTAAAATGTAACTTTTCTAAATTTATCACCCAAAGTCCGTTTTTGATAACTTTTGATTTTTTAGGGACTTGGGTTGACTTTTATTTCAAAATAAATGCATAGGGACTATTTCTGACAAATTTTGAAACTTGGGGGACTGAAACTGCCAATATTGCAAACTTTGATCGTTTTTCGTTTGTTTTTGCTCGTTTTGCATTTAAAACACATAAAACACAATCCCTGGGATAATTTAAGTATTTTGATTACTTTTCGATTGTTTTTGTATGTTTTGGCTGTTTAAATACGATAAAAATGATGAGTGTTTGCGCACTCATCATTAGCTCTGACATGATACTGACACGTACTGACATCTATCTAGAAGTAACTGATTTGACCAATTTGCCATTAGTTGTGGTAATTGGTTAAAACGGTATTTTTAGGGTTCTAGGTAACTGGGCAATTGGGGGTGATTTTGGGGCGGGAAGTGAATTGGGTAATATTTTATTACTCAAATTGACTTGTTGACCTTTGACTGAGAGGAATGGAGAGTTGACCGAGTGGGAATGGGCTCGGGTTTTATTTTGGTATCTTTGGGCTTTTGTTAAGTGGATTTGGACTTTTAATTGTTATTTGGATTAAGCCTTGGTCTAATTTTCAGATTTTGAAATCGAATATACAAGGACGAATAGTGTAAAACTGAAATACAAAGGACCAAATCTGTTATTCTTCAAAAGTGTAATCCAAGGTTTTTGTTGTCACTTTCTGAATTTCCAAGGACCTTAGATATTATAGTCTTGAGAAGTATCTTCTAGGGACTAAAATTACCTAAATCTGGAACTTGGAGGACCACTTCTAACAAACTCATGAATCTTTAGTCAGGGATCAAAACTAACAAATCACATATCTCTGAGGACTTCTAAGGCTCTGAATTGACTTTTCTTGACCAACTTGCACACATTTTACTCTCGTGCTCGTTTTTGCTTGTTTCCATTTGTTTTTCATCTTTTAACGAGATATCCGTACCTGCACGTTCACAAACATAAAAATATACAATTCTTTGACATTTGTTAGCTTATTTAGTCTATTTGGGTCTGTATTTTTCCATAAAATAGTATGTGAATTAACACATACCAAAATCCCCCAAACTAAGGTATTGTCGTGTCCTCATGCAATGTGATCAATTCAAGCTTTTGGGATGAATTATTTCAAAACTCTTCCTACTAACTTTGTAAAGTAGCAAGGATGTTCGAAAGAAGTAATAAAATCATTTATTCCCACAAACGCTCCGTTTTCCGAAATTTTTCCTTAATTCCACTTTCACTTCTATTTTTGTACTTTTTAAACTTCATACTTGTGACGGTTTGTTGAACTTTCATTATTTTGCAATAATTATTAGGGTCAACGAGTAGAAACACTTCTATTTAAGAAGTGGCCATACGGATAAAAATCGTCATCCTTGATTTTTCACAAGTCCCCCAACTAAGCATACAAACGAGATCCCAGCTTATCTACAAATTAGATGCTAACACTACTCATAAAAGTTACTTGTGGAAACTCCTTACTCCCATGTACTAAGTTTTGTATCTCAATATTTTATTTTTTTGAGAAATGAATTGCTTCATATTTTCTCGTTTCAATACTTTTAAGTCCGATAGTGACACCTAAATTTAAATGATAAGTAGTTATTCATTTTCTCTTAAGAACCACTGCAATAGAAATTCGGTCCACATCAAGGAATTTTGGTACATACAATATCATAAATATAAGTTGCGGAGTACTACACGTGAACCTCATGTGTCCAATTTCAGAATCATTCACATGCACCTCACGTGCTAACAACTTATTTTACATTCAAACTCTTATTCAACATAACTTTCAACTTTCACTTTTTTCATTTTTCACTTTTTTCACTTTTTTTCTTTCTTTACTTTTCTCATAACATCAATGGAAGCTTATCGGGTAGCCCCAAAACCACATCGATAATCAACTTTTGACTTTTGATTTTTCACTTTTTGCTCTTATTTTTTATGTTCCTTGATATGTACCCAATTTCTAAAGCAAAAATTCTCTTAAGAAAATAAAGAACTAAATATTATTCAAATCGAAATACCACTAATTAACCTAGAACATCTATTATACATTGGTGACGTATTTTATGGGAGTAAAAAGCCACAAGTGCCTCTAATGATCTCTAAAGTGAACCACTACTCCACGTTTAGCATCTAACTTCTAAATAAACTCTATCATTTCTCGCTCTTCGCAATTTAAGATTCCAAATAATGAAACCCGCAAATACTTAGCCGATAATCAGCCATGCATATATAAAGTTAGATACGGAAACTTGCAAATTCTAGAAGAAGAATTCACGTTTTCTAGCTCATGATGTAAAAGGCTAGCGAAAGCTTTTAAGCTGCGCATGTATAAAGTCAAGTACGGGAACTTGTAGACTCTTAAGAAAGAATTCACATTTTATAGCTCCTTGTGTACAAAACTAGCACAAGCTTATGTGATCATCATTGGTTAAGGGAACAAGCTAGGGCTCAACACGCCCGGTCAAGTCAAAATATTTATTCCTACTCTCGCCAGCAAGAAAGTCAACAAGGTGTCAAAACACTTATTCAAACTTTATTATATTTTTGCACAACTTTTTCAACTTCTCCCATTTTTTTCACGACTTTTTCATTCATTTTTCTTCAAAATTTTTGAAATTTTCAATTTTTTATTTATTTTTTTATTTTTGGTGGAAAACGGAGTTGCAAGAGTGCACGACATTGTGAAAAATGCATGGTCAAATCGAATCGAAGATTCAACCTCCCCAGACTAGAATGAAACATTGTCCTCAAAGTTTTACGGGTTAAAGTAATCCTAACAAAATTCTAGGCCGTTTATTAATTATGCCAAAGAAAAACGTTAGTCTATAAGATTCACGGATATAGGATTTCCAGTAGCACCGATGAATGTAACTCAAGCGGAAAGAAGATAACGAGCACGAGAGTCATCATAAATCGCAAACAATCCTAAACAATCATCATAAACAACCACGGAACACAAGAGTAGAAGAGGCACCCCCTCCTTACGTTATTCGTTAGAAAATAGAAAATAAGAAGATGAAATTGGATAAGCATGGGTTGCCACCCACGAGGCGCTTTGTTTTTTATTTCCGAGTCACATGAGCTTGACTCGATCCCCGAATTAATTAGTCCTTGGGGAAAAATCCGTGGAAAAATAATCTCACTCGGGCTTTCATTCAAAATATTTGGAAAAACATATGAATTAGTTGAAAGTTCCACCCCGAAGAGATAACCGATGGTATTTTAATGGTGAAAACTTTTAGAAAGGACACCAGGGTCAAAAACAACATCCTCACTCCCTACGGAATGAAGGATAAGAGAAATCACACCAAATGTTACAAATGGCAAGAAGGTCATGATAACCATCATGAAAAACTCATCATCATCAAAAGAAAACTTCATAATTGTAGAATTATGAATTTTATCATTCAAGCTCATTTTAAAAACTTTCCCGGATGGGATAAAATTTTCATTAAAACTTTCACTCTTAAGAACACCACCCGGATCATGATCAACTTCAAGATCAAAACTGAAACTTTCATATTCTGGATTAGAAAACTTTTCAATTTCATATTCAAATTCATCAAAACGAAATGACTCATACTCCGGAAGAGAGATAAAAACATGAGAAGTGGTATTGCCACGACTCGTCTCTTCCGAGTGATCGATATCAAAATGAAAAGCTTCATAAGTCATATTAGAAAAATCAGGACGATAAGTGGGATTGCTACTTATCTCCTCAGTCGTATCAAAGGAAAAACTCTCAAAGTCGGGTAAAAATTCCTCGAGCTCGGGCTCCAAAGGATCGTCAATTATAAGCTCAGTCTTCGTCTTAACTTTATCTGGAGGGATTGACGGTTCATCTTTCAACAAATTGTCAAGAAAAATGATATCTCCCTCCGAATCAAAATAGCATTCGTCAGTCTCAGAAAATGGAATCGTTTCAATAGCAAGAAATTCATCGACCTCTTCCCAAAGAGAATCATAATCCTTAGTCAGAGGAAATGTTGGGGAAGAATCGGAGATGAAAGTTTTCACAAAATCATCAAAGGAATAATCACAAACATCAACGCTTTTGACGGAATACTTCTTTGATTTCGAAGCATCGGCTTTAAAAATCATTATGTCATCATCATGTCGTAAAGTTAGAGTATCCTCAAAATGATCTACTAGGGCTTTTGCGGTTCGTAAAAACGGTCGCCCAAGTATAAGAGGAACTCTCGGATCAGCCTCAAAATTAACAACAACAAAATCTGCCGGAAAAGTACATGAATTCACACGAACAAAAACGTCTTCAGCAATTCCAACCGGATGAGTTATCGATCGATTAGCAAGCTCTAAAGTCATTCTCGTCGGTTTAAGCTCCGCCATTCCAAGTTGTTCATAGATCGATAATGGCATGAGGTTAATACTCGCACCTGAATCGGCCAGGGCGTTGCAAAATTCTTGATCTTTCAATGAACAAGGAATGAGAAACTTTCCTGAGTCACCAAGCTTCTCCGGAAGCTTCTTGAGAAGAATCTCGGAACATTGAGCATTGATCGGCGTTTTGGCTAATTCAAGCAATTTCTCTTTATTACTTATGAGGTTTTTGAACGTTGAAGCAAATTTTGGCATGTACATGAGAGCATCCATAAAACTTATATCAAAGTGCAATTTTTGAAAAATATCCAAAAAATTTTCCATTTGTTTTTTAGACTTTTCACGGAGCTCTTCATCATTAAATCGTGATGGATAAGGCAATTTAGACTTGTATTTCACATTATTCTCAAAAATGAAATTTTCTTTATCTTTTGACTTTTGGACAACCGGAGGTTGGACGTTTTCGGAACCTCCATTATTAATAAGAGGAACCGGGTCCTTTGTTGCCTCGGTCTCACAGTCCACTACCTTAGGCGGAGACGAAGAAGAAGAGGTAGTAGGAGCTGTGGGTCCATCATTTTTAGCACCACTGCGAGTCATGATCGCCTTTACTTCGCCTCTCGGGTTTGCGATCGTGTTGCTTGGCTAAGAAGTAATACCCGAACCCGAGGGTCGATGTAACACCCCAACCCGACAAGGGTAAAGATATCACAACAATGGTTTCACATCAGATCATAATAAAGCATACAATTACAGTAATACAAAAGTTTCAAATAAGATTTAGGATCTACCAGGTTATCAAGTCCAGATTTGCTATCCAGTCTTCTAATCCAAGGGTACACTCTTTTTCCATAACCCAGCTTCCTACTAAAACCTGCCGCAGGAAAAGGAAATGCGGCTGAGCTTAAAAAGCCCAGTGAACAGATACATATACAAAGCAAAGATAATAAAACAGAACTGAAATAAAGTGCATTGGAGAAATAGAATAAGGAATAGAATAGAAGAGTAATAGAATAGAAAGAAGAAAGGATAGTCATCTACCACGAGCCCAAAAACTCAAAATCATATATCTCAAAATCATAAGCCGTCAATACCATAATTCTTCATAATCATACAGAGGGGAGTCCTCTCAGATAATCAGAAAATATGAGGGGTGTCCTCATTCTTCAAATGGGTGGAGTAGCTAGCTCCCAGAAATTGTGAAAGGCGTGTATTGCACACAGCACCAGTCACCTCAAAGTCAACTCAAAGTCATAGTTAAATCCACTAAACAGATCAGATCTAGGATTGCAATCCATACGCCCCTTACTCAAAGTCAATCTCAAAGTCATATACTCAAAGTCATAATAGCCGGCAGATAATCATAAAAGGGACGGCGTGAGAAATCACTCACCCACACATGAGTCATGCCAGTGGTGCATCACAGACATGCCTATGGTACCTCCATAGGTAGGGAAACATAAATGGCTCGGGTATCAAACTCAGAGTCAGGTCTCAAAGTCATACAAAAGGTCATATAGCAAAGGTTTATCTCAAGGTCATGTCTCAAAGTCATCTCAAAATCATAATATCAGAAGTCATATCAATGGTTCAGAATATCCAAGGTTCATTCCCAAAGGTTCATTTCAAAAGATTCGTTATTAAGTTTCGTAAGTTCAAAATAAAATGTGAAAGAGTTAAGATAAAATAGATTTAAAAACTTTAATAGTCATTTACCCATTTCATCTCAAAGATCTCCCTTTTTAAACATTCTTCGTAGAAGCCAATTAATCCTTCCTTTAAAATGGTTTCGTTTCAAAATCATAGAGTGTCATTTCAAAACAGTTTCCTTCCATAACATCAAGTTATATTTTCAAAATGTTTTCATATCAAATTATCATAACAGATGAACCAGAGATATCGGATATTCAAGGGTCAGAAATCATAGCAACGAAATCAAATTAGAAGCTAACCAATCAAAGTTTAATAGAAATCAGAGGAAGTTCACAACAGAAGGAAACATAGCAATGGCTTGGGGAATCTTAACTGAATCATAGCTCAAAGTCATAAGAAGAATATAGGAACCTTTACTGAAAAGGCAGAGTATCCGTACCTTATTACGAAAGCACAAATAGAAACAAGCACAGAATAAGGAATAGCTCAAGATCTTTTCTTCTTCACACCTAGAGGAGAAGAGGGGGAATCATAATTCATTCTCAAATTCATGCCTTTCCATTTTAAGTAACTTTCCACTTTTAGCAGGTTTCCATAATTAGTAAGTTTCCACTTTTAGAAAGTTTCCATATTTAGAAAGTTGAATCATTATTAATGGAAATAAAGTATCTTTTAACCTTTTTACTCATTTGGTCCTTAGGGTTTCATAACTTTGCATTTTATATCCTTTACTTTCCAAAATTACACTTTAAACCTTTTAGTATTCAAAGTTACACTTTAAACCCTTAACTTATCCATTTTACATAATGAGCACTTATTTTAAGAGGTTATACGAATGGATACTCAAACTTTCATAATTTACACTTTAAGTCCCTCAAGTTATAAAAGTTACATATTTAGCCCTTTAATTTACAACTTCAACTTTTAATTATCAATAGTTACATATTATGCCCTTTAGTTATCAAAATGACACATAACCCCCTGAATATATTAAATTACTCAAAACAGCTCCAAGTTTCCAGAAATTACATGTTTAGTCCCTCTCTTTTAATTATTTTCAAAACAAACCCTAATTAGGTTTAAAATACATTTTAACCCTTTAAAATATAAAAATTACATATGGTACCCTTAGGTTACATTTTATTCGAATAGTACACAGCCCAAAATAAGTTCTAAAAATAACCCTTGAGTTTTAAAAGTTACAAATCTCACCCAAAACCTTTATATCAAATCGTACAAACATAAAATACCAAGATTAAAAACCCTAACCAACTCTAATTCATTTTTAATCATCACCTCATCATTAAATGTCATTTAATATCACAAAACAAACCCTAAATCCAAAACCCTAAGTCACACGATTTATTTTCTTTTTCTTTTATACGATTTAAATCAAAACCCAATAAATCAAAATAAATTCGAAATACATGATTTAGGCCATGACAATTCTTTCCAACATTTTTCCAGATCATATTACATCATAATAAGTGTATAAAAATTTTATTAATAATTATTCTGGATCGGAGCATATATTTCACAATTAAACATGTTTTTAGGGTTTTAAATCACGAAAATGATGTAGAGCATGCATGGATCGAATCAACCATTTTATTTGATGTTTATATGATGTAAGGGACGTGAGAAAAATACCAGACCAGATCTGGAACAAATAGAATAGGCTGGACAAATTATAGCACACGCGTAGAGCCAAAACGATCCAAAAATCACCACGACTTCACCAATGATCTACCAACCTTGAAACCAATTTTCGTGGGTCTTATATGATGTAAGGAACATCAGAAAAATAAGAAATCATTTTTATAGAGGTCGTATTAGGCACAACGAAATTACCTTTGTTTTAGGGCTCGACAAAAGAAAAACAATGTTACGATCGTATAGGGCTTCCACAATTCGAATGGGATTTTTCTTGGCTTCTTAGAATAATGTATAATCACAGAAAAATGCTTGAGATGTGTGTGTGAGTCGAATGGAGGCCAAAGGGATTTGTGTGTGTATTATTCCAATCGGTTTTTAGGGTTTAGGAGCAAAAATATATGGAGATCTTTTTAATTAGGAAATGCCGTGTGGGGAGGGGGAATGGTGGACCAGAATTTTCATGATTATGGTTGGGAGGAAATATTGTGATGATAATCTTCCATAATTAGATATTATATATCTTTTTAAATCAAAATAAATCATATTAAAACTAAATGTATATCATTCGGCCATATGAGGGGTACTTTGGTCATTTTGCAACTTGTATAAATGTTAATTGAAGTTGTTAAAATTATTTGGATACATAACTTATGCATTGTTAGGAGTTTTAGGATTTATTTGGTACTTTAATAAGCTTTTAATTAAATTTCAAGTTTGTAAGGGCAATTTGGTCTTTTCACATGCTTTTAGATTTTAGGTGTTACAACTTCTTCCCCTCTAAAAAGAAAAAATTTCGTCCTCGAAATTTGAAGTCGCAAAGTTCGACGAAGTCGTAGCAAACCGCAAAAGTCGTCACAAACATTTTCACGCCCGGGAAGGTTCTTCCAAAAGATATTCAGTCCAACTGGTTTCTCATGACTCGTAACTATTGTCAAAATAGTTTCAGATTTCTTAGAAAGGCATATCATACTGAATTTGAATCAAAAGGATAATGTACCAAACATAACGGATGATAATCGAATTTTCCAGGAAGAGGTATAAAAATACATAGGATTTTCATCGAATTGATTAGGCGAATCAGATGAGAATACATTGAATTGTAGCAAACATGGGGTGATATAAGGTTTACTTCTTCAACTTCTCGAATAGTCTCGACTTTCAGATAACCTTCCAAAGGTATTCTCATAAACGAACAGATCTCATTTCCTCAAAGTCCATAATCAGATATTTACTCATAGCAGATCATAATGAACAACTTCAACGAATGCGAAACGTATACGGACAAAAAGCATATCGTTAGATATCGTCAACGGCAGAAATTTCGTAATGGAACCTAAGATCCTTATCAGAAGTTGCAAAGATCAGCAAAACACGTGTCGAGAGTTCAAACGTATCGAATCGTATATCAAGGGTAGCAGATCAAACGTATAGGTAGAATGAACCTAAAGTCTCACTAAACTCAGATGATCTTGATCAGATGTCAGAATTCTTAAGCTTCTAAGGCACTTCTTAAAATATCATATGCCCACCATAAGTGCACGTTATATGATGTAAGTATTATCACGTTGGCCAGGCGTCATAATACTGGCATCATATACATATGCCCTCATGATGATCATACTTTATCTCAAGTCGTGAACACCCAAACTTATTTAAATCCACCTAGTCCACCTATAGTCTCAGAGGTCACCAAAATCAAACATCATAACTAAGAGAACGAAATTACTCGAAGAGTAACGGAGATCCGAGAATGTCATTCAAAATTAAGGTACGTCATCAGTAACGTCAATTCTTTACAGCATCATCTCGTCTAAACACAATGTCCGCTTTCAAATCCGTCCACTCATTTACAAATTTCAAAATTTCTTCCAAGTTGGAGTAGTCTGTTTATTCTTGTCCGTCTTACCTCATGATTAAGAGAATTTAAAATTCGAGTCTGGTTCCTCAAGCCTTCAGCAACTCTTCTTGGTACTGTGGCGTCGTAGCGGCAGTCTCTGACACGATCACTGTGCATCCCTCCATCCGCAGGTCTGCTTCTGCTCTCAATTCATCTTAGTACAACTAAAATGAATAGAGAAACAAGACTGCGTTTCTTCGACAGGTCTTCTAACATAGCTCCGGGTTTTAAGGTACATGATGTTGTTGTCGACTCCAGGTTGTGTGTTGAATGGTTCGTCTTCTTTGGTCTGGTTGTCTTGGTGCCCAAACTGAAATCTTCACGTGTTGCGTGATGCATGATTGAGCACTATCCTAGTTCCTCACTTCTTCTTGTATGCTTCTTCCATGGTAATGCTTGTCGCAACCATCTTCTACGACTCTTCCACCAAGTTTCTAACTCCGATAACGATCTTCGATCTTGGTCCTTCTTGTGAGAGCTCTGTCTTTACATTATACAGGGTAGTGTTGTCTATTATGCTTTCTCAATTTTCTCTTCCAGAACAAAGGGTCGTCTCACCAATAATCTCTATGTTCTTCTTTCGTTTTAGAACACAACACAATGTCATACTATGACAATTTGTCCAAAACACGCGAAAACATGATTATTCTAGCCAACACCATTGGCATCATTCAAGTTCATAAATGTTGTAACGAGTGCAAAGGCAACTTCAGAAATCATCTCAGGGAATTTTCACATCGCCTTCTTTCTTCTTTAGGAACTGAAATACCTCACAAAGGTTACTCTCGGTTAGTTAACTCTCTTCTTAGAAGTTCTTGTGGTTGCTTCTTCAGTCCTTCAAATCTAAAATGATGCAATCAAATGCGGGGTTCAAAGGAAAAACAAATTAATCATTGATACGCGGAAACAGATAATGATTGCTGATGGTGGTACGTTTAAGTTCACGATAGTCGATACGTCATCGCATACTTCTCTTGTTCTTCTTCATAAACAAACGAGAGCATCCAAAGAGAATCACAAGGGTTAACAAAAATCATATTCCATCAGTTCCTTCAAATACTCAACTTTTATAGCACCATGGTTTCTTCAACTGAGATCAGTTAAATGCCCACTCTACTTCCTAGCAGGAAGGAGTACCAAAAGGTTCATCAGAGAATACCGGAAAATCTTCGTATGACAAAATATTTCCCAATAGTAGAACTTTATAAGGGTTGATAATAATGGTTTTCAGGACAACTTGGTAATCACATGTGTTTGGGGTAGGTGTTTCCATAGTGACAGAAATTTTAGCAGATGTAGAGAGTCATCATAATGGAATAGGGTGAAGCAGATTTTTAAGGTCACACTTCAGATATGGTAGTCTATGATATCTTCACGAATAGCCATTTAGTCCAAAAGACCGTACAATCAGACATCTCAAAGTCAAAGGATTCATAGAGTGAATACAGTCGTCAAATCATACAGATAGTTCATATATCAGAGTCAAGTACATGGTTCAACAAAAATGTTGGGGTGGATAAACGAACAGTTCAATGTGTGGGAATTTCGTTTAGCTTCTTAGCATAAGTAGCAGGTAGGATGTGTATCATTGGTAATACGAATATCGTATAATCGTCAATTGTGAGAGGTACAGAATCTCAGTTATCAGCATCATCATGCTTAGTTAACAAATCCATATAGAGATAGTATTTACATCATACCCTTCCAAAGGAAACGGTTGGCAGAACAAGGTTCATCATTCAAAGAGAGGAAACAAAACTTCTCATATTCGTGGTTCATAATTACCAAAATTCTCATAGGAGTAGTAATGGATCATACAAAGTTAAGTAGTATCAGATGATACATTCATACCCAGCATGAGTAATGAATTCACGGGATGTGTCGAACACATTGCGGTTGAATGACCTACGATATAGTCAAAAAGGTGTCAAACAGCTTATCAAACAAATCGGAGGCGGAGATCAAAATCTGAAGGTGAAACTTAAATGTGTAAGGTATCCAGGTAGCCTCCCGAGGTATTCCAAACTTACTTGGTTACTAAGCTTAAGTTGCAAAACTTCTAACTTCTGAAACAAGGGTCCTTATAAGGCTTATCCAAGAGCAAAGGCACGATCAGAGTGATACGGAAGCAAATGATACTTACATAAACGTCTTAGTCTACCCATTCCTCACTGGTAATAACTTGGGTTCCTATGGGGAATCCTAAGGTAAAGTTCCAAAGGTTGTCTTATGAGCGCCTACAGGGAAACTTAGGGGTCCAAACTTCACAGGTCAAGGGTAAATGTATTACGAATCGCAACCTGTCTCTGATACCATAATTGTAACACCCCAACCCGACAAGGGTAAAGATATCACAACAATGGTTTCACATCAGATCATAATAAAGCATACAATTACAGTAATACAAAAGTTTCAAATAAGATTTAGGATCTACCAGGTTATCAAGTCCAGATTTGCTATCCAGTCTTCTAATCCAAGGGTACACTCTTTTTCCATAACCCAGCTTCCTACTAAAACCTGCCGCAGGAAAAGGAAATGCGGCTGAGCTTAAAAAGCCCAGTGAACAGATACATATACAAAGCAAAGATAATAAAACAGAACTGAAATAAAGTGCATTGGAGAAATAGAATAAGGAATAGAATAGAAGAGTAATAGAATAGAAAGAAGAAAGGATAGTCATCTACCACGAGCCCAAAAACTCAAAATCATATATCTCAAAATCATAAGCCGTCAATACCATAATTCTTCATAATCATATAGAGGGGAGTCCTCTCAGATAATCAGAAAATATGAGGGGTGTCCTCATTCTTCAAATGGGTGGAGTAGCTAGCTCCCAGAAATTGTGAAAGGCGTGTATTGCACACAGCACCAGTCACCTCAAAGTCAACTCAAAGTCATAGTTAAATCCACTAAACAGATCAGATCTAGGATTGCAATCCATACGCCCCTTACTCAAAGTCAATCTCAAAGTCATATACTCAAAGTCATAATAGCCGGCAGATAATCATAAAAGGGACGGCGTGAGAAATCACTCACCCACACATGAGTCATGCCAGTGGTGCGTCACAGACATGCCTATGGTACCTCCATAGGTAGGGAAACATAAATGGCTCGGGTATCAAACTCAGAGTCAGGTCTCAAAGTCATACAAAAGGTCATATAGCAAAGGTTTATCTCAAGGTCATGTCTCAAAGTCATCTCAAAATCATAATATCAGAAGTCATATCAATGGTTCAGAATATCCAAGGTTCATTCCCAAAGGTTCATTTCAAAAGATTCGTTATTAAGTTTCGTAAGTTCAAAATAAAATGTGAAAGAGTTAAGATAAAATAGATTTAAAAACTTTAATAGTCATTTACCCATTTCATCTCAAAGATCTCCCTTTTTAAACATTCTTCGTAGAAGCCAATTAATCCTTCCTTTAAAATGGTTTCGTTTCAAAATCATAGAGTGTCATTTCAAAACAGTTTCCTTCCATAACATCAAGTTATATTTTCAAAATGTTTTCATATCAAATTATCATAACAGATGAACCAGAGATATCGGATATTCAAGGGTCAGAAATCATAGCAACGAAATCAAATTAGAAGCTAACCAATCAAAGTTTAATAGAAATCAGAGGAAGTTCACAACAGAAGGAAACATAGCAATGGCTTGGGGAATCTTAACTGAATCATAGCTCAAAGTCATAAGAAGAATATAGGAACCTTTACTGAAAAGGCAGAGTATCCGTACCTTATTACGAAAGCACAAATAGAAACAAGCACAGAATAAGGAATAGCTCAAGATCTTTTCTTCTTCACACCTAGAGGAGAAGAGGGGGAATCATAATTCATTCTCAAATTCATGCCTTTCCATTTTAAGTAACTTTCCACTTTTAGCAGGTTTCCATAATTAGTAAGTTTCCACTTTTAGAAAGTTTCCATATTTAGAAAGTTGAATCATTATTAATGGAAATAAAGTATCTTTTAACCTTTTTACTCATTTGGTCCTTAGGGTTTCATAACTTTGCATTTTATATCCTTTACTTTCCAAAATTACACTTTAAACCTTTTAGTATTCAAAGTTACACTTTAAACCCTTAACTTATCCATTTTACATAATGAGCACTTATTTTAAGAGGTTATACGAATGGATACTCAAACTTTCATAATTTACACTTTAAGTCCCTCAAGTTATAAAAGTTACATATTTAGCCCTTTAATTTACAACTTCAACTTTTAATTATCAATAGTTACATATTATGCCCTTTAGTTATCAAAATGACACATAACCCCCTGAATATATTAAATTACTCAAAACAGCTCCAAGTTTCCAGAAATTACATGTTTAGTCCCTCTCTTTTAATTATTTTCAAAACAAACCCTACTTAGGTTTAAAATACATTTTAACCCTTTAAAATATAAAAATTACATATGGTACCCTTAGGTTACATTTTATTCGAATAGTACACAGCCCAAAATAAGTTCTAAAAATAACCCTTGAGTTTTAAAAGTTACAAATCTCACCCAAAACCTTTATATCAAATCGTACAAACATAAAATACCAAGATTAAAAACCCTAACCAACTCTAATTCATTTTTAATCATCACCTCATCATTAAATGTCATTTAATATCACAAAACAAACCCTAAATCCAAAACCCTAAGTCACACGATTTATTTTCTTTTTCTTTTATACGATTTAAATCAAAACCCAATAAATCAAAATAAATTCGAAATACATGATTTAGGCCATGACAATTCTTTCCAACATTTTTCCAGATCATATTACATCATAATAAGTGTATAAAAATTTTATTAATAATTATTCCGGATCGGAGCATATATTTCACAATTAAACATGTTTTTAGGGTTTTAAATCACGAAAATGATGTAGAGCATGCATGGATCGAATCAACCATTTTATTTGATGTTTATATGATGTAAGGGACGTGAGAAAAATACCAGACCAGATCTGGAACAAATAGAATAGGCTGGAAAAATTATAGCACACGCGTAGAGCCAAAACGATCCAAAAATCACCACGACTTCACCAATGATCTACCAACCTTGAAACCAATTTTCGTGGGTCTTATATGATGTAAGGAACATCAGAAAAATAAGAAATCATTTTTATAGAGGTCGTATTAGGCACAACGAAATTACCTTTGTTTTAGGGCTCGACAAAAGAAAAACAATGTTACGATCGTATAGGGCTTCCACAATTCGAATGGGATTTTTCTTGGCTTCTTAGAATAATGTATAATCACAGAAAAATGCTTGAGAGGTGTGTGTGAGTCGAATGGAGGCCAAAGGGATTTGTGTGTGTATTATTCCAATCGGTTTTTAGGGTTTAGGAGCAAAAATATATGGAGATCTTTTTAATTAGGAAATGCCGTGTGGGGAGGGGGAATGGTGGACCAGAATTTTCGTGATTATGGTTGGGAGGAAATATTGTGATGATAATCTTCCATAATTAGATATTATATATCTTTTTAAATCAAAATAAATCATATTAAAACTAAATGTATATCATTCGGCCATATGAGGGGTACTTTGGTCATTTTGCAACTTGTATAAATGTTAATTGAAGTTGTTAAAATTATTTGGATACATAACTTATGCATTGTTAGGAGTTTTAGGATTTATTTGGTACTTTAATAAGCTTTTAATTAAATTTCAAGTTTGTAAGGGCAATTTGGTCTTTTCACATGCTTTTAGATTTTAGGTGTTACAGTCGATCATTTAAACGCTTGTTAATATCACTGATTTGATTTGCAAACAACCGTGTTGATTCTTCATATTTTGCCATAAAAGATTGTTGGTTTTGAAGCAATTGCTTAATCAAATCATCCGTGGGCGACGGATTTTGAGTAACACCTTGATTTTGATTATTATTGAAATTCTGCCCACGGTTTTGGAAATTACATTGATTTTGATTCCCATGATTTGCGTTCTGAAAATTCCCAGGGTTTCCATAGTTTTGTTTGTTTTGAAAATTCCCTTTAGGCGGGCCTTGATTGTAATTACCTTGAAAACCCCGGTTTTGATTAAACCCTTGATTATGATTTTGAAAACCGCTATTAGCTCGACTCTGATTTTGATTTCCTTGATTATTATGATTCACAACATTATGATTCTGGTTGACTTGATTAACTTGGTTTGGTTGTTCGAGAACTGGTGGTCCAAGATAATGAGTAGAACGGTAGCTGAGGAGATTACGGTCTCCTTGAGGTTGTGGGTAACCGTTGTTACCCGTATTTGCAGCATACGCGTTCTCTTGAGAAAAGGCACCGGTGGCCGGACATTCATAATACAAATGTGGACCACCACAAGTCTCACAACCATGACTAACCACATTGACTTGATGGTTTGATTTCTCAATTGAAATTGCATCAACTTTCTTTGTTAAAGCCAATAGCATACTCATCATTTCATCAATATTTTTACCATTATTCGACACTTGAGGTTTATTCCTAGATATTCTCACACGAGCCTTATTCTCAAGTATCATGAAAGCATCATTCGTGTTCCTAGCCAATAAGTTCCCACCCGCAGCAGAGTTGAGTGAGTCTTGGTCAACATGACATAACCCATTATAGAAAGTGTCAATCTGCTGAAGGTCGGTGAACCCATGGTTAGGACATTTTTCCTTCAAATCTTTGAATCAATCCCAAGCTTCACTAAATGATTCATCAAAAGCTTGTTGGAACCGAAATATTTGGGAACGTAGGTTAGAAGTTTTAGAGGGAGGATAGAAATAGTTCACAAACTTGGAAGCAAGATCATTCCATGTGTGAATCGAATTAGGCGGTTCCTTTTCCAGCCAAGTCCGGGCTGCTCCTTTTAAGGAGAAAGGAAATAACTTCAATTTCACCACATCGTGAGGAACTTGGTTCATTCTTATGGTCTCAGCGATGTCGGTGAAATTTCTGATGTGAGCGTAGGGGTCTTCGTGATCAAACCCGTGAAAGGATATACCCGTGAGCAAATTGAGTAATCCGTGATTGATCTCAAAATTGGCATTGATGTCCGGAATCACAATAGCTCTCCTCACACCATTGAATGGTGATTGGAGTTGTTCTTCCATTAGACGTGGATCAAATGCCGGTTGTTGTCCCATCGGCGGGATAACATTGTGTTGCGGACCACTCATCGGTGGGGGTCCGTTGTGTTGTTCGTTTTGGTTCATCTCCTCGTCGTCAAGGAAATGAACCCGACTAGTATGTCGTAAAATCCGCTCGGGGTTTGAAAATGGAGACGTAAGACTCTCAAAAGAAGAACGGGTGTGCATACACCACAAGCAAATTCAAAAAGAAAATGAAAAAGAAAAGAGAAAGGAAAATCTTTTTGTTTTTATTTTTATCACAAAAACTTTTTATTTCTTTTGTTTTTCTTTTTATAAAATGTAACGTTAATTGAAACCGTTTCTTTCAAAACCACGCGCGATGGGACGGGAGAGAAGAATGGATCTCTCTTCAGCTAGCAATTTAATGTCTTAGCTTCCGTATTTCCCGCTTAATCGGTTGTAGTAATTGAAATAATCCGATAAACAACTAATTTCACGTTTTTGTTATATTGTGAGATTTATTTGGTTTACAACGCCCTCCCTTCCACGGCAGAGTCGAGGCTGTAACTTTAATAATTTTTTGGTATTTTTGTAAACACTTTAGGAAAAGTGTTTTGAATTTTTCAATTTTTATAGAAATATATACACAAAGTAGAGGAAGGCTTAACAAAACACGATTTTTGAAAATGATATTCAAAAACTCACTTCGACCTTCCCCGGCAATGGCACCAAAAATTGATGTGTGTTCAATTATAGTATATATTTATTTTCCGAAGAAATACTCAGGAAAGTATTTCCCGGGTCATTCTCCCAACGAAAATCGAATGAAATTTTGAATAATCGAAATGTGAATCGTGTAGTGAAAAGTGAATAGTGAGAAGTGATTGTGAAATTCAAATTATGAAAAGATATATTGAATAATGCAAAAGGTACAAGCTATATATGCACAAAAATCTAAAACGTAAAATCGAAAATGCAAACGCAATTTTAACGTAACGTACGAAATAAAACGCGACTTTTACACTAAAAATGATCCTACAAATGTGAAACTAATTTCTAAAAATCCTAAACTATTAAAAAGAATTTTGAGAAAAAGAAAAATATTTTTTTGACTTTTTATTAATTTTCTATGATTTATTTTCTATTAATTGAATTAAAAAGTAATTAAAAATAAAGGAAAATGTGAAAAATAATGGGAAAATTATAAAATTTATTCTAAAAATTATAAAATATTATTAAATAATTTCCAAAAATATTTTTGTATTTTTAAATGCTTTTTCTGATTTTTTATGGATTTTTGTTTATTTAAAAGTATTAAAAATTGATTAAAAGTTAAGAAATATTAAGAAAAATATTAAAACAATATGGAAAAATCTGAAAAATTCACAGAAAATCTAAAATATTATAGAAAGATTGCAAAAAAATTTTAAAATGAAAATGAAAAGCAGAAGTGCTTATTTGAGCGGAAACAGCTTATGGCAAGTGCTTATTTATAAGCACTTGCCACAGAATCTTAACCAAACTTATCACACAAACGTAATATGCAATAATGGACTAAGTAAAGCTCAGAAAAGATGAGAAATCACTCAGAAATATTATATGCAAACAATAAGCAGTTTGGACAAAAGCTTGGGAATAAGCAGATAAGGAAAATGATTAAGCCAGCAACTCAGAAGCAATGAATTCACTTTAAAACACAATGTGGAGCACAGACAAACCAACAATTCATAGATTCAAACCCTAATGAATAAAAGCAGGCCTTAACTAATGACAGAAATCTTATCTTAAACCACTATCAAACAGGTATAATAAGCTACTCTTAATAAGCTAAGAACTGTAAAATAATGGGGGCAAAAGCTACTTACTACTACTGAATGTCTAAAAACACTAAAAGCCCTATGAGAATCTGCTAATTGCTACCTTAATCAAAGCCTAGTACAGGTGCCTGAACTAACTATTATGCTGCTACTAATTTATGAGGTTGACTTTTTGATTTCAAACTATCTTTGACTATTCTTGATTTTAATGCTTAAATTCTGTTACTAGGTGATCATTGAACATGTTTGAGCCATAAATTCTCAATTACAAACATTAAATGGACCTTTTCAATAAGTTCAACAACATCAGAACTCAAAAGCACCAACAGATATGGGATTATAAAGCTATTTTGACTTATCTCTTAATACCTACTGATTTTATGCTTCCATTATTCTAAACAAACTAAGTGTGAACTGATAATGCAGAAACTACAACAATCAACAACTAGAATCAGCAGGAACAAGTAAATCCAAACAGTACCTTATCCTAGCATATACACTATTAATAGAAACAAACAGATACCAACTAATAACCAAATGACCTAACTAGCTATAATATCACAGATAAAAACTTAATCAACAATCATAAACAACAGAATCAAACAGCAATATAGAAACACAGATTTTACACTAAATCATAGCAAAAACTCATTTCAGTTAATGAACAAGGAACTTACTTAACACCTTCAGCATGAACAGAAGGTTTTCCACAGTTGCCTATCTTTAGATAGGCTAGGATCTTCCACCTCTATCCTATTCTATCAACCATTCACCCAAAAATCACCACAAAATCACCACTGTTGACCATTGAAGCTTATGAACAGAGTTGATGTAAAATACTCTCACAGAGCTTATGTTACACTAGAATTTGTTGTAAAAATAACATCAATCTACTTCAACTAGAATCTAACAGACTGAATGAAACAACTCTTTGTATTTTTATATTTTCTGATTTGTAAAAGACTAATTTGATGTAACAGTAAATGATTTGAAAATAAAGAGTTATTTTAAACTACTGAGACAGAAGTAAATCTATTTTATCAATTGTAAACTAGAATAAGCAGTAATCAAAAACAACAAAAGCTGATTATATTCATAAAAGAAGAATTACAAGTGGAATTTAAAGTGAATAACAATTCTAAAATAAAAGTTGCAGAGCTTCACTACTCAAAACTCTACACTCGATACAATCGCCCTAAGCATCTATTTATACTAACTAATAGAAGAATCTAGAGAGGAGTGCTCACGGATTGCCACCTTGGCAATCCGTGTGGTGTGTTTCTTCTATGCCAACCGGAGCCATTGATCATCCTTCAATCATTTCCCTTTGATATTCAGCCTTTAGATTATATTTGATGAGGTGTCTCAACCAATAGTGTGATGCCATTTGTCCCATGTGTGCTTCTTAGCTCTGACATGATACTGACACGTACTGACATCTATCTAGAAGCACTTGATTTGACCAATTTCCCATTAATTGTGGTAACTGGTTGAAACGGTATTTTTAGGGTTCTAGGTAACTGGGTAATTGGGGGTGATTTGAGGCGGGAAGTGAATTGGGTAATATTTTATTACTTAAATTGACTTGTTGACCTTTGACTGAGAGAAATGGAGAGTTGACCGAGTAGGAATGGGCTCGAGTTTTATTTTGGTATCTTTGGGATTTTGTTAAGTGGATTTGGACTTTTAATTGTTATTTGGATTAAGCCTTGGTCTATTTTTCAGATTTTGAAATGGAATATACAAGGACCAATAGTGTAAAAACTGAAATACAAAGGACCAAATCTGTTATTCTTCAAAAGTGTAATCCAAGGCTTTTGTTGTCACTTTCTGAATTTCCAAGGACCTTAGATATTATAGTCTTGAGAAGTATCTTCCAGGGACTAAAATTGCCAAAATCTAGAACTTAGAGGACCACTTCTAACAAACTCATGAATCTTCAGTCAGGGATCAAAAATGACAAATCACATATCTTTGAGGACATCTAAGGCTCTGAATTGACTTTTCTTGACCAATTTGCACACATTTTACTCTCGTGCTCGTTTTTGCTTGTTTCCATTTGTTTTTCATCTTTTAACGAGATATCCGTACCTGCACGTTCACAAACATAAAAATGTACAATTCTTTGGCATTTGCTAGCTTATTTAGTCCATTTGGGTCGGTATTTGGCCATAAAATGGTATGTGAATTAACACATATCAACCATTCATTTTAGATGCACCTACAAAAATAGATGCATCTCCTATTAAAATTCTCCCACCAATTTGATTTGTAGGAAATGTTTATGTGCTCTTTATGTTTCAAATATATATGGGTGTTGATGACTTCAACACTATGCGTGATGTAATATGATTTCCTTAAAATAGATAATAATAATTATAATGGTATTATGTTTTCTTTTTTACATAGTTTCCATGAATATATCATTAATAACTAGCAGGGTATCCCGCGCGTTGTGGCGGCGGGTACCATGAAATAAAATTTTCTGATTAATTATGTATTTTAGTTTATTATATTCTTTTTGACAAAGAATTTACGGATATCAAGAATTTCGTTTAGCCCTTGCACGTTTGGGCTCGAGCCGGTTGGTCCGTGCTCATTTGGCCCGTTGCCCGTTCGGGCTTGAATATTTGTATAATGTGCTTTATCATTTGTATTAGTGACATTTAATGTAGGAATTGTGGTTATTTTGGTTGTACATTATGTTTGATAATTTGTATTCTTATGTAAGGGTTGTTTTAATAACTGTATTAATTGTATTTATTGACCAGTTAATTAATTGACTAAATTAAATAACATTAATGTTGTGTTTTGTTCTTTTTAATATGTGCATTAAAGTGTTGTATACTACGCTTATTTTATTGTAAGTCTAAAAATTATGTGCATTAAAGTGGTGTATTCTATGCTTATTTTCTTATAAATCATAAAATTTGGAGAGAGTGTCATCCATCTATTATATGTAGTATAGATATAGATACTCCGTATGTATATAGTTAATTAGAATTAAATTCTTTTTTACTTTTACAGATTAATTGATAAGCTTTACTTGGTAGAGAATGTGTTGTATCGATTCATATACAATGCATGTATAGAACACACAAGGGCTTGTATTTTGCACATTATAACCACTCATTGAGGTAGGGTTGTTCATCGGTTCGGTTCTCGGGTTTCATGGTTGTATGGTTTGGGTTTATCGGTCTGAAATTTTTTTAAGTTAAAGCCAAAACCAAACCAAACCAATTACAGAATGGATAAAACCAAAATATACACCAAATTTGAATTCAATTTGGTGTTGGTTAAAACCAAGAAAAGCAAATTCAAGTAAACATAAAATTATAATCTACAAATCATAAATAAAAACCTATAAGTTCAAATAAAATTAACAAATAAAAAGGTTTCACAAATTGCTCAAGTATATCAACAAAATATGAGTTTAAGAAACCAAAAGGTTTCACAACTTCAAAGAAGTAAATGAAAGCGAAACAAGATAAATTTTCTTTATCAAAAGTCTTCAGAAGTGGCAAAAGGGCTTGTGACTATCACTCTAAAATGTGTGAGGTCTCAAGTCTAATTTCTGCTACGTGCAAACAACCGTAAGTGGCAACGGAAACCTCCTAAAAAGGAAAGACTTTACCTGGTTTGTGTCTGTGTGGTGGTGGATTCAAACCCCGTGGATTAGTCGGCGAAAATGTAAGAAATCATGGTTAACAAAAAACAGTATCCAGAATTCTTATTAGTTTGCATATTCCATCTTCGAGTATCTAAACCTAGTTGAACATCATGATTCTCATTTATGATGATAATAACAAAAGTATGTATATGTACATTATTATTTTTTACGGAGATAGAGATATTCAGTTTTTTTGAGCTCAGTTGGGTATATTTTCATCAAACCATAAACCAAACCAAACCAAGCACCAATTAAATACCTTGGCTCGGTCTCAAACCAAACCATACAACAATTAAAATATTTAGTTTGGTTATATTCGGTTTTGGTTTGGTTTATTTTTTGGTTTATTTTGTGTCAAACCAAACACTGAACACCCCTACACTGAGGGGTGTGTAAAAGATAAAAGATAAAGTTATTAAAAAATAAAAGAAAAAAGAAAATAAAAAACCTCGACTATATCACTAGAATGTAAGATACATCAAGGCGAATCTTACTTGGTACAAATACTTTTAAGGTGACTACATTAACATCTTAGAGAGAGGATTTTGATTAGCTTGAGCTTGTGTGACGGTGTATTACCCGAATATTAGTGTACACAAAAGTCAAAAATCATGATTAGTATTTCATTAATTAAAATATAATATTATTAGTATTACGATGTATTCCCTACTACCCATTTACCTAGTGAGGTTCTTACCCAAGATATCTGTTAGTTTTTGTGGATAAAAATTAATATAGTATGACCGGATTCGAATACAAGACTTCGGGATTGTACAAATTGCGTATGAGTTTCTATGTTTTAATAATTATTATATTTAGTTATGAATAATTATTAATTTCACAAATAAACATGTAACGGTCGTTAGTACTTAACGAGAATTGATTAACGGTCTAAGAACCCCTTGGGCTCCCATAACCGGCCGAACAAAAAAAGGGGGGGTTCAACCCTAACTTGGTCACCAAGATTTGATGAGTATAATACAAGGCCTCTTATATTCATTCTCTTAACTCTTGATTCCAAGCAATCCCTAACTTCTTTCTTCTTCTCTCCCTTTGTGCCTAATCGATCAACTACACCCTCTTAAGGTTCCTACGCGATCTTCTAAGCTCAAACATTAGTTTTTGGATTGTTTGTGATCAAGAACCTAGCTTTTCTCACTGAAATGCTACTAATACGTGTGTACAAGAATGAAGAGCTAACATACATTTGTTAGTGAATTTTTCTCTATTCGACTAGGAGATAGTCGAATTCTTTAAACCCTAATTTAGGGTTTTACTTATTATTGTTTATGATTTCTTGTTTTTTGCTAGAAATCACTAAGGTACACATATCTTTTTAATTTGGTTAATTCATTACAAGTATTTGATCTAGTACTTCTGCTGCATGCTTTGATGATGTTATGTGATTTAGTATAATTGTTATGATTTATAAATTCCAATAATGGCATCAAGAGCCGTTAATACAGTGTAATTAATTACCGAAACACATAAAATTGGATCTTAATTGATTATTACATGTTATGGTTTTCTAGGGTTTTGAAAATTGTAAACCCTAATTTTTTTAATAGAGGGTTGGTTACCCTTATTTTGTGTTAATTAAGTTTTGATTTTGTAAAACTTGTAGAAACCCAAGGATGCATGTAATTTTTTATGTGATTATTAATGGATATTTGCTATATTTCATTAATTGATATGCGATCCTTGACTTGATTATTGTTATAATAAGTGATATGTGGGAATCCATGACGAATACATACAAGTTTTGTCATGGATTATGATATATTTGATATGATTTTGATTGTTTTGTGAATTACATGCTAATTATGTGATTGAAATTAATTAATTAGGGTTTTAGTAATAAAATTGTTATGACATGTTTACTTACTAAAAATCAATTAATTATGTAATTAGGGAATACCTAAAATTGCGGAAGACTCCATATAAATCGTTATATTAAATCAATTATGTGTGCTATTGTATATATTGATCGTAGGACTTACGCAACCAATTATTGGTGTATGTGGTTCATTCGTACCTAGCTCGAAAACAAATGGGAGTCTTAGATCGATATATACATGTCTATTGATTTATTTAGCACGTTCATTATTTATGTCATTTATTTGTTTTATTAATTCCGTATTTGTTTATATATGTTTATGACATGATAGTAAGCAAATGGGTAATTTTTCGAATAGAAACTATAAATTGGACTAAATAATGGTGAAATTTATTTTGAGTTGTAAAATCATGAACTATTAATTGATTGATGCGACTGTACTAATAATGGTCGAAACGGCGGACTTGATTTGACAAACTGTGTGGTGGGTTTCAGTGGAAACGGGTAATAAGCTTTGCGCTGACCTCTGTTTTTGTCCCCGCTTGTGCGCCAATGAGAACTTACTGTAGTACAACCATTATCTATGTACGAAGCACTTAAGGTAAAGTTGTAAGTTTCTCAACGCCTTAATTAAAACTTTGTAGATTTAAGTTTTATAAAGAAACTAATGAGTAAAAGTTTTTTTTATATGAAACCTTATGATACAAAGATGAATGCATGACATATTTGTACATATTTTTGATTACACACATAAAAACTACTACCCTTTAAAATTTAAGTTATATGCCATCAAATGAAACGGAAACACATGAAGTTGTAATTTACGTCAGGGTGTAACCTAGCTAGATTGCAATAGAAGGGTAAACTACATGATTTCAATACTAGCAGATCAACTGATGTGATGGAATTATGTGAGTTTGCAGTTTCTTAAAAAGGTTAACTTAATTGAGTTGATAGTGGGATCTGATCACTCAAGGCATAAGATGGGGATAAAACATGCTTACATTGCAACTGCGGTTGGCAAATATGTAAATCCCATCACTTCTAGGAATTGAAATTGAATATTAGCAATTGAGGTTCGACTCGTACCTTATTGAATACATGCATCACTAGCAGATCAATTGATGTGATGAAACTATGTCGATTTGGTCCTAGTTTTTGAGTGAAAATTAAATGGTTATATGTTAATTTACCATGGGCATTTAATTTTATTGAAATTTTATTATCGAAAGTACTAACTTTTGAATTTTTTCTATACAAATGGCTCTACCCGAAAACATTAATATGAGCAACATGAGTTCTGCTTTCAAACAAATGATTGATCGAGAAAAGTTGACTGGTAGAAACAATTTCAATGATTGGTATCGATCCTTGAGAATTGTTTGAAGGATGGCCAAAAGAGGTGATTATATTAGTAAGCCACTTCCTACTGCACTTGAAGGTACTGCATCAACTGTAGAACATGAAGCTTACAACATTGAATATATGAGAAGCAAAATGGCATGGCTTGTCTTATGTTAGCTGGAATGGACACTCAATTGCAAAAACAATTTGAGAACTTTGGTCCCATGGACATGATCAATGAACTCAAACGAATGTTTGAGAAACCACAAACTACAGAATTATATGATTTGATAGAATCTTTGCAAAATTGTAAGCAGGAAGTAGGAGAATCCGTGAGTGCTCATATATTGGAGATGAAACTTATTTGGACCAATTGGGAGCATTGATTGCATGCATTGTGAGTGGAAAAATTGTCCGGTTGCGTGGCAAGGGCAATATGGTAGCAGTTAATATACCAAGCATTCCCGCAAAATCATGTTCACGTTCATGTTTTTCGTAAATACTTTGAACGTCGGACCATGTTGGTTTTCTTAAACAAGTATTTTGTTAATATACATTTCAACAACTCAATCACTTAAGGTATGAATAAACAAAATGCCTAATGCATTTTATGATCAAAGGAACATTTTCTTAAACACTAGTCTTTTTATAAAATGTCACAAAATATTTTATATCTTTAACAAAATCATTTTTGGAATTAAAGAAATATGTTTAATCTAAAATAAATATATGAATCAAATTTTCAACCAAAAATGGCAAAATTGTTCCAGAAAAACCTTACCCACAAAAAGACAAAGCTGAGCAACGGATACATTGGGCGGCCCCCTTAAATTACTGGGCGGCCCCCTTAATAATTAAGGGGACCGGCCACGCTCCTCCTGTCCCCAACTTTGTCTATAAATGCAAAACTATTCCTGGACTTTTTTCACCACCTTTTGCACTAAAAACTTTCTGATCTAATTCTCCTTTTCCATCTTCCTAAATCCTTTGATCATTTAATCTTAAGCTTTTGTTTCCAAGTGATTCAAGCTTCCACCATCAAAGTGCAAACGAAGAATACTCCTTCAACAACTAGAGAAGAAGTATTGTATCTCAATCTTTATTGTTTGCTTGTTGTGTAAAGTGTTGTGTATTTGTAATAAGTAGATCCAAGTGTAAGTAAATAGTTGTGTTGTAAAGAAGTAGTGTAAAATTAGTGTGAAGTTTTGAAGTATTTGAAATGTGAATCAGTCGTGAAGCCATCGTGAAGAAGTCGTGAAGAGGTTGTGAACAAGTTGTGTATTAGTTGTGAAGAAGTCGTGTAAAAGTCGTGAAGAAGTTGTGAGATTGGTTCTATATATTATTAGAACTCGAAATTTAGGTTAGTGTCGTAAATTGGTGTAAGAAAAAGTGTGTAAGGTTTCTCCGCCACAAAGGGAGTTTGTTGACATAGTGAAGTGATCTCTCGAGTAGGTGACTCGAGGATTGGAGTAGGGTAAGGAAGATGTCCTTGTCGCCGAACCACTATAAATCCTTGTGTTGTAGTTTGATCTTTCCATCCATATCTTTTCATTTATTACTTATTTACGTTGCTTTTACTTACTTAGATATATTTGTTCATATTGCTCAAGTATTGAATTCACATATGATTGAATCGAAGTTATTAAAGTAAACAAAAGTTTTCACAATAAATTAAAAAGACATAAAACAATTAAAACGTTCTTCTAGTTTTCCACATTTATGCTTAAGTAAATAAACATAAGCCTAACGACTGTACTCATCCGTAAAGGTTAAGAAGTAGCTAGCACCGCGCTTTAACACATGTCTAAGTGGACCGCACACATCAGTATGTATTAATCAAAGTAGATTTGTAGCCCTTTCCAATTGATGTGAAAAAGGTTTTCTTGTCATCTTTCCTGATATGCAAGATTCACATTTATCAAATGATTCATCATTGATATTTTGCAAAAGCCCATCATGTTGTAGTTTTTCCATGCATGCGTTTCTTGCCAATATGTGCAAGACGACAATGCCAAAGATAAGATGAATCCAAGTTAGACTTGATTCTCTTATTGCTAATGCTATACATAGAATTATTTCTATTTGACACATGATTTTGCATGTCAATTTCAAACACACCATTTATTGGAATTGCATTAAAGTAAAAAACACTATTTAAAGAAACAGAAATTCCATTATTAATAAATGTGTGAAGAAAACCCATATCCAATAACAAAGAAATTTAAATGAAACCCTTTACAATTGAAGGTGCATAATGACAATTATTCAATACTAGTATCAAACACGAAGGTAAAACTGAATCGAAAATCCCTATGGCTTCAACTGTTGCATGTATGACATTCCCTACGTACAAGTACCTTTCACCATAGGCTAGCTTCCTTGCTCCTGTAAGTCTCTGCGATGTGTTACAAATATGAGTACCACATCCCGTATCATATACCCAGGAATTATGCTTACGAGGAAAAGAAAATAATTCAATCATAAAAATACCTGAAGTGCTTGCGACATTACCAGGATTTTTACTCTTGTTAAGGCACAACTCTTCTAGAAACAATGGATAGTTCCACTTCCAATGTCCAGGTATGTTCCAGTAGTGACAAGCAGCCAAATCCTTATTAGGAGTCTCCTTCTTTGGAGGAGGATTCTGCTTCTTAAGCATTTGTTGGTAAGTCGCAACTTGTTTTCCCTTTCCAGTGCCTTTACCTGTCTTGTTCGCATGTTGCGGTTTGTTGGGCTTGTTGAGTTTAGTAATCCTACCACCTTGTATTGCCATTATAGCAGGTGTAGGTGCCTTCTTTGACAAACCTTTTTCAAAGCCAATGAGCATTGCATGTAACTCACTGATTGTCTTCCCCATGCAATGCATATTATAGTTGCGGACAAACTCACTATACAAATTCTGATTAAGGGACCACATAATTAGGCCAACACATATACATTGCACATATCCACAGCCGAGTCGCTCCAATTGGTCCAAATAACTTTTCATCTCCAATACAAGAGCACTCACGGATTTTCCTACTTCCTGCTTACAATTATGCGGAGATTCTATAAAATCATATAATTATGTAGTTTGTGGTTTCTCAAACATTCGTTTGTGTTCATTGATCATGTCCATGAGACCAAAGTTCTCAAATTGTTTTTGCAATTGAGTGTCCATCCCAGCTAACATAAGACAAGCCACGCCATTGTGCTTCTCATATTCAATGTTGTAAGCTTCATGTTCTGCAGTTGATGTAGTACCTTCAGGAGTAGTAGGAAGTGGCTTACTAATATAATCACGTCTTTTGGCTATCCTTAAAACAATTCTTAAGGATCGATACCAATCACTGAAATTGTTTGTACCAGTCAACTTTTCTCGATCAATCATTTGTTTGAAAGCATAACTCATGTTGCTCATATTAGTGTTTTCGGGTAGAGCCATTTCTACAGAAAAAATTCAAAAGTTAGTACTTTCAATAATAAAATTTCAAGAAAATTAAATACCCATGGTAAATTAACATATAACCATTTAATTCTCACTGAAAAACTATGATCCAAATTGACATAGTTTCATCACATCAGTTGATCTACTAGTAATGAACATATTCAATAAGGTACGAGTCGAACCTCAATTGCTAATATTCAATTGCAATTCCTAGAAGTGATGGGATTTACATATTTGCCAACCGCAGTTGCAATGTAAGTGTGGAAAACTAGAAGGGGGTTGAATAGTTTTACGTCTTTTTGTTTTATAAAAGTTTGCTTCTAAAGAATAGATTCAGATTACAATAACTTTGATTCAAAAATGTAGATTTGAGTTTATTCACTATTGTCGTTTGAACACTACTAAAATAGATTGTTTAGTAAAAACTACAAAGTTATTTATCACACACACACACACACACACACACACACACACACACACACACATATATATATATATATATATATATATATATATATATATATATATATATATATATATATATATATATATATATATATATATAGGGGGTCATTCATTTGAAAAATCTAATTTTTGTGAGAACGCGAGAACTAATCATAGCCACTCATTTTATCCTCCTTAAACTTTGATCTAATTGTTATTATTAGCTAACTATTTTTTTGAAAAATTTCAAAAAAATTTCGAAAAAATTTCAAAATTTTTTATGAAAAATTTTAAAAAAAAATTCAAAATTTTTTTGAAAAATTTTCAAAAAAACTCCGAAAATTTTTTTGAAAAATTTTCGAAATATTTTTTTTCACATGTAACGAAATTTTTTTCACATGTGACGGAATTTTTTTTCACATGTGCCAAAAAAAAATTTACATGCGACGAAATTTTTTTTTCACATGTGACGAATTTTTTTCACACGTGACAAAAAAAATTTCGTGAAAATTTTAAATTTTTTTTTCACATGTGATGAAATTTTTTTTCACATGTGACAGAATTTTTTTTTCACATGTGACGAATTTTTTTTTCACACGTGACAAAAAAAATTTCGTGAAAATTTCCAAATTTTTTTTCACATGTGACGAAATTTTTTTTCACATGTGACCGGAATTTTTTTTCACATGTGATCGGATATTTTTTTTTTCGAAAAAAAACAATTTTCAAATTTTTTTTTTTCGAAATTTTTTTTTTCAAAAAAAAATTTTTTCTAAAAAAAAAAATTCGAAAATTTTTTTCGAAAATAAAAATTCGAAAATTTTTTGAAAATTTTCTGAAATTTTTTTAAAATTTTTCAAATTTTTTTAAGAAATTTTCAAAAAGCTGATTAACTAATATTAGCCATTAGATTAAAGTTAAAGAAGGATAAAATTAGTGGCTAGAATTTCTTCTAGCGTTCTCACAAAATTTAGGGTTCTCATTTGAACGCTTCACTATATATATATATATATATATATATATATATATATATATATATATATATATATATATATATATATATATCCTTTTAGTTTGTTTATATGAGATTAGTGTTATGAATGGAACCTAGTTTGATCTTTATGTGAAATCAATGCATTCACAACGCAAGCTATTATAACTATATACTAAGCGTAAATAAGTAAGTAAGTAAAGAGTGAAAGATGGAAAGATCAAACTGAGAGACAAAGGGTTTATAGTGGTTCCGCTACAAGGACACCTTCCTTGCCCTACTCCACTCCCCGAGAAACGAACTCGAGAGTTTTCTTCACTAAGCCAATAACCTCCCTTATGGCGGAGAAAACCGTACACACCTTAGCTTACACCAATTTAATCACACAAAGCTAAATGTCGAGTTCTAATCATAGCTAGAACCAATCTCACACCTACAATCATACCACAATTTCTTCACACCCTTTTACGCCTTCTACACTTCTTCACAACTCTTGTTTCTTCACGCCTTCACAACTTCTATCTATTCACTACTTCAAGGCTTTTGCTTCTTCACAACTTCTAGGCTTCTATGTCTTCACAACTTCAATACTTCTATGTCTCTACTTGAGGACTTTTATCTATGTACCACTACAAGGATTCTTCTACTTTATAAACTTCTATGTCTTCGCTACTTCAAAGCTTCTACGTCTTCACACCTTCTAGTCTTCAATGTCTTCTCAACTTTGAGGTTTTAACTTCTTTATTACTTCAAGGCTTCTATACTACTATAAGGCTTCTTTATCTTCACTACTAACCACTACTTCAATATACTACCACTTCTTATATCTCCTACCACTAATCCTATGCACCTCTACTTCTTCACTTCTTGTACCACTTCACACTTTAAACAAATCTAGATCCTATATCTAAATCTAACTAACCAATGTACACACCTTATACACCAAAGAATGAATGATTTACAAAATGAAATAAACAAACAACTTAGATAGCAAGATGATACTAAGTTGTAATACTTCTAGTTTTGATTGATAGAAGTATTCTTCTCTTTGCACTTGAGTGTAGAAGCTTGAATCACTTTGAAACAAAGATTTATGTATATGTGATCAAAGGATTTTAGAGGATAGAAATGGAAGTTTAAATCAGAAAGTTTCGAGTGCAAAAAAGATAAGAAAAATCTGTGAGATAAATCAGTATTTATAAGCAAAGTTGGGGAGGTCAGGAGGGTGGTCGGTCCCCTTAATAATTAAGGGGGCCGCCACTCCAGAACGTTGCCCAACTTTGTCCTTTTGTGGGGAAGGTTTTTCTGGATTAAATTTGCCTTTTTTTGTTGAAAATTTGAATTCATATATTTATAAAGATTTAAACATATTCTTTTAATTCCAAAAACGATTTTTTAAAAGATATAAAATGTTTGTGTCATTTTATAAAAAATCTAGTGATTAAGAAAATGTTTCTTTGATCATATAATGCATTAGACACTTTGTTTGTTCATACCTTAAGTGATTAGATGGTAAAAGTGAGCATTCACTACTAAATACTTGTTTACGTCATAATCTTTGGTTTGATGAGATTAGGTTTTGTGATTATCAAAACATAGAGATATCGAAAGATATGAATAACATTTTTAGGTATTATTTATATCAACAATCTCCCCCTTTTCGATGATTACAAAACCTAAACTCATTAAATGTAAAAATTAATTTTTAGACAAGTATTTACTGAGTTTATATTCACTTCTCCCCCTTTTTGTAGAATCAAAAAGGTTTAAGCCTTCAAATTGAAAGCTCCCCATTGATGTATGCTCCCCCTCGTTTGAGGGCACCAAGGGTTTGAGCTATGGAATTCTTGCAAGAAAAATATTAGAAGCACAAGTAAATATATAGCATAGTAACAACTAATGATAAGCATGGCAAAGGAAAATTAGGAACACATATAAAAGCATTCATTAATTCAAAATGATTATATCAACCACATAATCATTGTTACACCATACATAATACTAGAATTCTAAACCAAGTAGAACATCCTATTGTGCCAATAGAGAGTGTCATCAAATTTGCTTGTATCCTAAAAAGCTTGAAGTGTTTTATTTGAAAAATAAAAAGCATAAGCATATAGTATTCTTAGGTGAGAGTGATGAGTGGGAATCATGTTGATGGCTTAATGGAGGTATATTTTTTGTTTCATGGATGTTGGTGAGTTTGGTGATGGAGAGCTTGGAGGTGGTGAGTTTGGAGTTGAGTTTTTTGGTTGAGGGTTTTGATGTTGTTCAAGTGATGGTGTTTGTTGAGATCTAGTGAGAAGATACTCAATCCAAGTAAAGTGCTCATTCAATGCAATGGTTTGTTTTTGGAGGAAGATGCAACAAGGGAAATTGTTGACATGCTTCTCAATTTGATTTATGTTGTGTGGTGATGAGGGTGAGCTAGATGAAGGTGGATCCAAATTGCTTTGAGCAAGATGTAAGGCTAAAAGAGCACTAAGCTCATGTGCTTCTTTTAGCTCCTCAACGAACTTCAAGTGTTTGGAGGAAGGTGATGGTGGTGGAGCATGAATGTTTTCTTGGGTGAGGGTTTGAACATGACATAGGAGTGGCATGTGAAGTTGTAAGATGTGGTGGTGGTACTCTTTGTGGTGGAGACATGTTTGAGCTTGGGTAATCATGAAAATATGATATGGGTGGAAGAGATGCTTCATGAGTGGATGGTGTTTTTGTTGAATGAGCAACATGTGAAGTGTTGGCAATGAGGTTAGGATTGTTGTTTTGGGATTGTGCATGCTCATCATATGAAGGAGCATTAGTGGAAGCAAGAATGGATGATTGGTTGTTAAATGGATCATTTGTGTGAGTATGAGGTTTAGGTGTTGGTTGATTATGAACAACATCACTTGGGTTGTGACAAGAGTCGAGTTTTCTCCTCCAAACGGGTTTGACGGATATCCTAGCAACTCTTGAAAACTTGGGTTTTTGGTTGTTGGGAGATGACATGTTTGTATGTGTGAGCATTTATGATGGAAAGGAGGTATTTATAGTGTAGGAAAGATGTGGTTTAGGAAGGTAAATTTTGAGGGATAGTTTAGGACAAAATGTGTTTGTGAATTTTGGGAAGTATAGGGTGAAGTGGGTCAAAAAGTGATAATGAAAATAGTAACCCCAACCATCGGATGGCCGGTCCCCTTAAATAGGGGCCGGTCCTCTTAAATATTAAGGGGTCGCCTTATACTTTAAGGGGGCCGCCCATCTGATAATTCCCAGATTTCTAGAAATGGGTTTTTGGCAGAAATGTTTTAAAAAGGTTGTGTTTTTAGGTTTGGATTCAAGTAAGTTCAACTCTTTGAGGCAATATAGGATATACTAATCATGTATATAAAGCATGTTATTTAAAGAGATCAAGTAAACAAGTAATTTCTAATATACATGCAACCTACACATTAAGTAATTAAATCATATAGACTAGGAAACAATGAAACATGCTAACCGTATATTCAACTATATGAATATGAAGATTAATGGGCAATTTCAAAACATCTTGATGAGTGCCTATAAGTAACAAATGGGAAGTTATGATTGCATGGACTTCAAGACTTGTTACAAACAAGATCATTATAGGCAAACCATGATTCTCACAAAATGATTTGGTTTTATTATGAATGTCATGTTTATAAAAGTATATGATTGATGTGAGATTATCATAGATGGCTTAAGAAAACATTTCTAGAGTTATTAAAAAATGCTTTGAAGTAAATTCAAGTGTGTATTTGAGTAGAATAGATTGGGTTTTACTTCAAGAGATGTTGCTAAAAGAGACAAGAAAAATTTCCCAATCTTGATTTTGATTAAAACAAAGTTGTGATTGCTCTTCGTCAAAGGTGTTGTTTGAAGGAAAATGAGATAGTTATTTGAAAGATTATTTTTCAAAATGTGAGGTTTTATGCATGATATTTGATTTTTGCTAGCATGAATAACTTGTTATTGATTTATAAATCATGTTTAAAGATTTCATGTTCAAGAGAATCGGTTAAGCCCGTTGTCAAATTTAACCATTTTGTATGTTAACTAAAAGCATGGAAAAGTGATGATATAATCTTATGGGCTTAATAATATAAATGAGAGGGATATAACCAATCATCTATGGATGCAAAATTTACGCATATACTCACTTATCACTTCATTTTATTTCACAATAACTTATCTTAATCTTTGGTTAAATTATAACTTATCTATTATTTCTATTAGATTGGTCATTAATCCTAAATGATAAACATTCTACTAGTGGTCATAGATGATGTCCAAATTCAATGATGAATAAGAAAGTTGGCAATAACTCCAAAATCTAGAGGGTCAACTAAACAGATCACTAGTATATATATATTAGTAATTTTAATAATATATGAACAAGGCAACCTACAAGCATAAGCATATTAATAGACTAATTATGGCATAATATGATATAGTGTGATATTTATAAGTTTTTTAAAAGAAAACTTACCTCATGTCCAGCAAACAAAAAGAGTAGGCATGTCAGAGTTGGTTGACATCTTCAATGTTTGCCCAAAGCATGATATCGTAGCAAGGTAATACTCCACGCTATTAAAGATCAAGGTAGCTTGATCCGAATCACGTAATAGATCATTTCAAGCATCTTTGATGAGTGCCGTTAGAATATGACTCATTGATGGTAGTGGGTGTAGAATGATGAGATGACAAAAATATCTTCAACAGAGGTATTTCTTTTAATGGCCACAACTACGTCATTTGTAAATCATGTGTAGAATAAGATACAAGGTAAATGATTCACTAGTCTTCATATGTAAGTTAAGAAAGTGAACGATCCATTGTAAAATATAGAGACGTCTCTTCATTCGTTTATTACCTAATCATGAAAGACAACTTGGTACCCAGATTCTCATGGGCCCGAGATGGTTAGTTGAGAACATCCATTGCATTAGAATGCACATAGTGAGGATGTCACCAAGGAGTACAAGAACTCGTCAATAGTTTGTCTTAACAAACAAACAATGACTTTCTTGACTTATATGATAAATAATAGATGTAAGTAATATTAATTTTAAGTTTCTCTACTAGGTTTTACAAATTTTATTTGCCTTAATTTCCTTGTTGAAGGATTATTTTCATTAAATCCTAAGCCGGTTTTATCATCAAATGGCTTTTGAATATTACGTAAGTATCTTAAAGATTTGGAACTATTTTCAAATTTTGCTAATATTTTTGCTTTTTCGTTTTCCTTTCTAATTTCTTGTTTGTAGTCTTGGCATTTTTTACATTCAAGATCAATTTCAATATTACTTTCAAGTCCAGACATCTTATCTTCTAAAATTATTTCTTTTTCAAGGTTACTTTCAACGGATGTTGAAGATTCATTTTTAAGATTAATTTTTGGGTCTATGTTGCAGAAATGTTTGAAGTTGTTTTCTAATTTTGATTACTCTAATATAAATTGATCATAGCAAAAATGTTTGGTTTCGAATTGTACCTCATTTGTAGCTTTATTTGCTTCATAATCTTCACATACCATATGATGATCGTTTTCATCGTCCATGTCACTCGATGATTCATTTACAATCTTTCATCAGATTTGGCTCTTGTATTCTTCTTCATCGATACCTTCAATGATCACATTTGAACTAGTAGCACTTGTATTTATTTCAACTAATTAAATGTTTATCTATCAAATTTTCTAGAGTCACTAATTCTTGTGCAGCATCCAGTTTATCATCTTTGGCATTACATTTCCCTTGGTGAAAGTTTAAAAGACATTTCCAAATATCACTTGCCATTTTACAAAAGAATATTCTTTCGTATTCAACTCTTGGTATGCATTTATAAATTATTAATTTAGCTTTAGTATTTTTATCAATCTTTGTTTGAAGATGATACATTGATTTTCAAAATTCGTTTTAGTTGTTTGAAGATCACCAATTGAAATGATATTCCGAAGATCAAGATCTATTGATTTCACATAACTTTCAAATTTATTTTTCCATTCACCAAAATTGAAGTTTTCAAATAATGGTAGTTGTTGAGTTAAATCTCCTTCTAAACATTCTTTAGATTCCATAGATCGTTACAAGTTTTAAAATACAATATATTTTAAAAGTCTTGCTTGACGTGGCTCTCATACCAATTGTGGAAAACTAGAAGGGGGTTGAATAGTTTTACGTCTTTTTGTTTTATAAAAGTTTGCTTCTAAAGAATACATTCAGATTACAATAACTTTGTGTTTGTTCACTATTGTCGTTTGAACACTACTCAAATAGATTGTTTAGTAAAAACTACAATGTTATTTATCACACACACACACACACACATATATATATGTAACTGCATCACAATTAAAATACGATTCTATTTTAAGTTTTGGTACATCACGGTTACTGTATTCATGGTTTTAATGTTACTGCATCATGGTTATAAAGTTACTGCATCATGGTTATAAAGAAACTGAATTATCATAAGTTTTCTGCATCATATATGTATGTAACTGCATCACAATTAAAATACGATTCTATTTTAAGTTTTGGTGCATCTTTATTATAAGTTACTCCATCATAGTTAATAGTTTAGTGCATCAACTATGTTGCAGTAACTTATAACGTTAATGCACTAAAATTTAAAACTGTGATGCAGTAACTTTTATAATTGTGATGCAGTAACTTTATAACTGTGATGCACTAAAAAATTTGGCGGGAAAAAAAATTTTTTTTGCTCCAAAATTTTTTTTTTGGCGTGATTTTTTTTTCTTTTTTTTTTTTTTTTTTTTTTTTTTTTTTTTTGGCGGGGGGGGTGGGGGGGTCGGGTGACATGCGTCATATGATGTGGCATACGGGTGACACATGTCGCCCTCACAATCCTTCCTACACTTTTTATTATAAGGCCCTTTTTATTTTAACCCATATATATATATATATATATATATATATATATATATATATATATATATATATATATATATATATATATATATATATCCTTTTAGTTTGTTTATATGAGATTAGTGTTATGAATGGAACCTAGTTTAATCTTTAGGTGAAATCAATGCATGCAAAACGCAAGCTATTATAACTATATACTAAGCGTAAATAAGTAAGTAAGTAAAGAGTGAGAGATGGAAAGAGCAAACTGAGAGACAAAGGGTTTATAGTGGTTCCGCTACAAGGACACCTTCCTTGCCCTACTCCACTCCCCAAGAACCGAACTCGAGATTTTTCTTCACTAAGTCAATAACCTCCCTTATGGCGGAGAAAACCGTACACACCTTAGCTTACACCAATTTAACGACACAAAGCTAAATATCGAGTTCTAATCGTAGCTAGAACCAATCTCACACCTATAATCACACCACAATATCTTCACACCCTTTTATGCCTTCTACACTTCTTCACAAATCTTGTTTCTTCACGCCTTCAAAACTTCTATATATTCACTACTTCAAGGCTTTTGCTTCTTCATAACTTCTAGGCTTCTATGTCTTCACAACTTCAATACTTCTATGTCTCTACTTGAGGAATTTTATCTATGTACCACTACAAGGATTCTTCTACTTTAAAAGATTCTACGTCTTCACTACTTCAAAGCTTCTACGTCTTCACACCTTCTAATCTTCAATGTCTTCTCAACTTTGAGGTTTCAACTTCTTTACTACTTCAAGGCTTCTATACTACTATAAGGCTTCTTTATCTTCACTACTAACCACTACTTCAATATACTACCACTTCTTGTATCTCCTACCACTAATCTTATGCACCTCTACTTCTTCACTTCTTGTACCACTTCACACTTTCAACAAATCTAGATCCTATATCTAAATCTAACTAACCAATATGCACCAAAGAATGAATGATTTACAAAATGAAATGAACAAACAACTTAGATAGCATGATGATACTAAGTTGTAATACTTCTAGTTTTGATTGATAGAAGTATTCTTCTCTTTGCACTTGAGTGTAGAAGCTTGAATCACTTTGAAACAAAGATTTAAGTATATGTGATCAAAGGATTTTAGAGGATAGAAATGGAAGTTTAAATCAGAAAGTTTTGAGTGCACAAAAGATAAAAAGAAATCTGTGAGATAAACCAGTGTTTATAGGCAAAGCTGGGGAGGTCAGGAGCGTGGCCGGTCCCCTTAATTAAGGGGTCGTTCCCCTTAATAATTAAGGGGGCCGCCTAGTTAATTAAGGGGGCCGCCTCTCCAGAACGTTGCCCAGCTTTGTCCTTTTGTAGGGAAGGTTTTTCTGAATTAAATTTGCCATTTTTGTTTAAAAATATGAATTCATATATTTATAAAGATTTAAACATATTCTTTTAATTTCAAAAATGATTTTGTTCATACCTTAAGTGATTAGATGGTAAAAGTGAGCATTTACTTCTAAATACTTGTTTACGTCATAATCTTTGCTTTGGTTAGATTAAGTTTTGTGATTATCAAAACATAAAGATATTGAAAGATATGAATAACGTTTTTAGGTATTATTTATATCAACAATAAGCATGTTTTATCCCCATCTTATGCCTTGAATAATCAGATCCCACTATCAACTCAATTAAGTTAACCAACTTAAGAAACTGCAAACTCACATAATTTCATCACATCAGTTGATCTGCTAGTAATGAAATCATGTAGTTTACCCTTCCATTGCAATCTTTCCAGGTTACACCCTGACGTAGATTACAACTTCAGGTGTTTCCATTTCATTAGATGGCATATGACTTAAATTTTAAAGGGTAGTAGTTTTTATGTGTGTAATCAAAAATATGTCATGCATTCATCTTTGTATCATAAGGTTTCATATAAAAAAAACTTTTACTCATTAGTTTCCTTATAAAGTTTAAATCTACAAAGTTTTAATTGAGGCGTTGAGAAACTTACAACTTTACCTTAAGTGCTTAGGACATAGATAATGGTTGTACTATGGTAAGTTCTCATTGATGCACAAGCGGGCACAGAAACAGAGATCAGCGCAAAGCTTATTAAGAACCCGTTTCCACTGAAACCCACCACACAGTTTGTCGAATCAAGTCCGCCATTTCGACCATTATTAATACTGTAAAACCCGGAAAATTCAAACTTATGAAATACCCAAAATGCCCTCAAATTTTAAACTTCTGAAGAGAAGTTAATAATCTAAAACATTTCATTCCGATTTTGACTACGTATTTAATTCGTTAATAATTGATCAAATAAACATTATGTGGATAATATACATATGCTAAACTAAATTATGCACGTGCACGTTTTTATACATTTTTACGATTATAACATAAAGTCTAAATAGATAATTGAGTATTAAAGCCCATATATTAAAATAAAAGTACAGAGTTTATAAACTTATTCTAAATCTACATGAATATGACACACCTTCCTAAATTGAGGAGTCTACACCTTGGAATATACACGTATGTTTTGAAGAGGATAAGAACCAGGAATATAATATTTACCTAATAGATGATATGCATATATCTTTCACTCTTAAAAACTTGATACAACTTGCCTAATCCAAAAACACGGTTTCCTCTAAATCTCATACATTTTTCTCTTTTTTTCTTAAATCGTATAATACATCCTTTGATCTCCTCTTATCACCGAAGCAATACAACTCCATTCATCATCCTTTTTTTATCAAGTTCAGAAGACGGAAAAGATAGCAAGTGAGGTGTGTGTGTGATGATCGATTTGGTGATTTTAGTTGCAGCCTTGGTTTTTATGTGTACAAGACATTTGGTGAACGAATCGATCTGTTTGTGTTAGTTATGTCCTCGTCGCCTACTATTATTCCAGCTTAAGGTACTTACCAATCTCATCATGTTCTAAGCTTTATCCTATACGACCCAAATGTGTAAACTAGCCTGAACATGCAGGACAAGACTTGTCTATAGTTAATATTTTGTCACATAAAAAGATCACACATATATAAGTATAAGCTAATAATAAAACACGTTATACGATCATGAATGAATGTGTTATATATGGATGTATAAGTGTGGCCACGTTAATAAAAGGAATTCAAGGGAAATACATTTACTCGATAGTCACATAAAATCAAAAGATATAATACACCAGGTGAACTACTTTCGAATCGATCTTTGCTTCAGTCTCGTTAATCAAACATGTTGCTATATATACGTCTTTAATCCGGATTTTTGACATTTGTTTCGATCTATAATATAAGTCCTTATAACCTGAAATAACAACTAATAAATGGAGAGGGATGTGCATGTTTTCGTAAATAAAGGCCTAGCCATGCGTGAGTTCATGTGAGGTTATGGGCTCGTTAAGTCGTGTAGTGCATGAATATCGTGTATGTGTGTGCATGCATGGGTCGTGTGAGTATAAGGAAAGACATGCATGGTTTTATGACCTGATAATATGTAATATTTCATGAGTGAATTTTTGGAGATGTAGTACATGCGTTTTTATCTCAGTGCATGTCATGGTTGTTTCTTTTTCTTTTTTTTTTCTTTTATATATACATGCATAGGGAAATGTTGGGTGAGTTGTGTTTCAATCAGTAAATATGTGTGTGTACGAATGGAATAAAGGGTGCGTTTAAGTGTAACCTTATGTGGGTACATTCATGTTGCGTCTCGTTAATATTGGTGCGTGCATGGGAAAATCATGTGTGTGGTGTCGTATTCTTGTGGTCGTCGTGGTATTTTGTGATGTAGTGTATACATATAAATAAATTATGAACTACGGGGTCTAAAATTATCCTTTTAATATAAAATTATAGTATAAGCATTAAAATAATTTATTTGACATTTTTAATATTAAAATTTTGATAATTTACATTTATGACCCTAAACTTTACTAAACTGACAAAATTAACAATAAGCTATTGCATTGGTCATTTTAACCTTAAATATTATAAATTGTCAGTCATAACCTAAAGTATTAAATTACTATTCTTGGAAACTTGCTCGGGAAAGTTACTAATAATGGAAAGTACTATATTTGGCAAGTTACTAAAAATGGAAAGCTGACTAAAATGAGTAATCTGATTTAAAATAAGTTATTTGATAATAAGCCGATCATTAATTCGTGTTGATTCACTGAAGAAGGAGTGACTTCCTATTCTTATATTATGACATGGTTTCGTTGACGTCTTAAGGTACAAATATTCTAATCTTTCAGTAAGGTTTCTTATGACTCATGGTACGTTCCATTGCCAATATTATGATTTCTGATCTTTATACGCCTGATATCCTTGGTTCATTTGATAGTATGATTTCGTATGAAGACCCTTTTAAAAATATAACCTGATGACTTTTGAGAAAAACAATTTTTGACATGATTTCTGTGATTACGATACGATGCCAGTTTTATATGAAGGTTTTATGAATTTTATGAAATTTGTTTTTAAAGGAATACTTTTACGATAAAAAGGTTTTAAATAATTTTCTAAAGTCCTTAATCTGTTTTATTCTCTAAGATTTCTCATGACTTTCTTTAACATCTTTTTATTATTTAAATTCAAATTTTGAACCTTTGCTATGAACCCTTTTGCTATTATGCACCTTTGATTTGAACCTCATGATATGAATCTTTGATTTCGACCTTCGACTTGAACCATTGCTATAATTCCTTTGTATGATCCATATTTGATCGATCCATTTTTGTCATGATTTGCTTGATATTTGTTGCATGCTATAGTTCTTATTCTTATAACATTCCTATGCTCTATTTGTTGCCCATTATATGATTAATTTGTAGCTAGTCATGGGGAGTCCATGGCCTTGCCACTGATGCACCAGTGGTATTGACAGTATCTGTGGATGTGGGTTTTAGTCCACAACGTTCCCTTTAAGCTAGCTATTCAGGCCTATATTTATTATTGTATATGTTTACTTAGCCTAGAGCTTTGTGCATATATATTTGTTTTTGCAGGGAGCGTATGGATACATCCTAGGTACTTTGTTTCATTTTGAATTTGGTGAATGGGTATGTGTGTGCAATACACTCCATTTCACATTTGGTACATCGAGCTAGCTACTCTATGTACAATTTGATATAAGATTGTTGGGCATTTCTGTTACGTCTACTATATATGTGATCCTTATTGTTCTAACGTCTTTATTGTCATTGACTTTTGCTTTCCTTAGTTCATTTGCTTACACTTATGATTCGTTTCATTTTCCTTTGATTCATTTGATATTCCTTATACGTATTCCCTTTAATCGTGTTCTGTTGATTCTATCATATGTTCCATATTCTTTGATATTCGTCTCAACAGGTTTGCTTGGATTCATTTCGGATTCACTTTTGTTTCCCTTTTTTTATTAGCTTTTGTTTGTTTATATTTGTTCACTGGGCTTTTTAAGCTCAGCCGTATTTCTTTTCCTGCGGCAGGTTTTAGAAGGAAGCTGGGTTGGGTGAAGAGTACTTAGGAGCACTTAGTGGACTACACTGTTGATAGCTTCCCATGGATTAGAGAATAGACTTAGAGATTCTCTTTTGGTTCTTAGTTTGTAATTAGTTTGGAAGTTGTAATGTTTAGAATTAGTCTTTATCTTTTTTTTTAGAACTGTTTTGTGAGCCTTGTATTACCAATGTATTCCGCTTGCTTATGTTCTGATTTGACCCCATAATGTTACACTTTAGCCCTTTTCGCGTTGGGGTGTTACAATTATGGTATCAGAGACAAGTTCGATCGGCGGATTCAAAACCCATAGAGCTTAGGCTATGACCTGTGAGTATTAGACCCGCTAAGTTTGCAACCATAAGAGTTATGAAACGACCTTTGAGAACTTGCGTTAGGATTTCCACTCTGAAACTTAAGTTATGACCGGTGAGGATTGGGTAGACTATAGGGAATTTGTTTAGATATAGTTGCTTCCGCATCACTCTGATTCGTGCCTTACTTCTTGTTGAGCCTTTAAAGATTTCTCCTTCTGGAGATTTGAAGCCTATTATTTTGCATAACATAAGTTTAGTGACCAAGTAATTTTAGAATGCGCTGAGAATTTTGCGGTAATGTTTGACATTACATAAAATTTATCTTCTTTGATTTCAACCTCTGATTCATTTTTTAACCCTTTAGATGTCTCTACAGGCACTCTGAGAATTTCTATGATGATGACGTGTTTGACACGTTCTGTGAAATCTCTTGCTTTTGATAAGCATATTTAAGTTTTCCTAGCCATTAGATTTTGCCTTATCCAGTTGTATTCCTATGAGAAATCTTGTGGTGATCAACCACGAGAATAGGAATATTATTCCTCACTTCTGAATGATAAGATTCGCTATGCTGATTTGTCTTTCCTTGGGAAGTTTAAATTCGATTATCATTCTGATATTGACTGGTGGATTGAGCGTCAAGATGCTAACTACTGTCATACTACGTCTCTCCTTTGACATTTTGAACCACTCTGATTTATTTTTGTCATGACTTCTGATTGTTAAAATTTTGTTATCCTTACTACCTTGGAAACTCGTATGTTACTTTCATGGTTGTGGAGTTTTACTAGCATCTATTCTTGTTTCCCGTGGAATGAATCTCGAATTCATCCAATGAATCCCTGAATGAACCACCCAGATTTTCCACCAATTATGAAATTGATTTGACTTAGTACTAAGAAATGTTTAGTCACAACTCGAGGTAGAATATGATTTTAATAAAGGCATGTTTATATGATGCAAGTATTATGACGCCTGGCCAACGTGATAATAATTACATCATATAACTTGAACTTATGGGGATCATAGGATATCTTTGAGGAGTGCCTGAGAACAGTTAAGTTTGATGAGACAAAACCCTATCCGTATAAGATGACGTTTTGCCTGATTTACCCATATTGAACAGCACCAGCCGAATTGAGAGTTGAGAGAACTGGAGGAGTGGCAACTAAAAAGCTATGAAATGGTTTGTTGTCTTAGTGTATCTCCTTGGAGTGCTTCATTTTTTTCGTGATGAAGAAAGATGGTAGCAGGAGATTATGTATTGACTTCTGGAAGCTGAACCGTATTACTATTTGAACCCATTATTCACTACCTCGAATCAACGATGTATCTGATCAACTTTAAGACGCGGAGTTTCCCTTTAGATGGATTTATGGCTTGAAGTTAATCCATACATTTCATTTCGTATTCGTATCGGCCACTATGACTATTAATGATGCTAATAGTATTAGCTAATGCTTTGACTATTTATTGAATTTAATGAATCATGTCTTTCATGAGTACTTAGACAAATTGGTCATAGTATGACATAATAGTACATTCAGAGACAAAGGAGAAACATGAGAATCATTTTCGTATTATGTTGGAAACATGAGGATCATTTGTATATTCTAGAAGCATGATATTGGTTGGAATTATTCAATGCATGACTTGGAATTGGCGGTAGTGTGGTTGATCTTAAGATCGAAAGACATATCTTACAAGGTAAATTTGGTGGTAGATTCATTAAGAAATTTGAAGTTCGGTTTGTCTTGGAGATTGAGCTTAAGAAAAATCAAGGCTTAGAACTCAGGGAAGTTGAGTCGTGGCGAACATGAAGGTTGAATCCAATTACAAATTTTAGAAGCTCAGGAGCAAGATGGCGAAGTATGATCTATGTTAGAAGACTGGAGAGAAGCTGTTATGGTTGAGGCACAGTTTTATTTTCTTTATCCCTCTTAGTTGTACTAAGATGTATAAGGGATCTAAGTAGAATTTTCAGAGGGAATGACATAAAACTGGTTGTGATCACATTAGTGACGATGTGCTTAATATGTTACAAGTCAAGATTGAACTTCAGCATGCAAGGGGGTTCCTTTAACTTATGGAATTTCCGACATAGAAGTAGGATTAGACTTTTCATGAACCTTGCAACGAAACCTCCTCGCACACTTGAGAAGAATGATATAATTTGAGTGGTGATGGATCGTTTGATTAAGTCGGCTCATTTTGCCTCTTAGAATGTGTATGCAGTTAGCAAGTGGACATAAATCCTTCGACAGAAGATTATTGAATTACATGGCGCACCAACAGTGACCGTGTCAGAGATTCGCGTTTTACTTCACATTCCTGGGAAGGACTACTAAAGGCTTGAGGGACTAGACTCAAGTATAGTAATTTTATTCACCTACAGACTGATGGATAAGCAGAACAACAATTCAAACTTGGAAGAAGGATTGAGCAGGAAGTTTGACCAGTGGTTGGTCTTGTTGTGTTTTCTCATTAAGATTTATGTCATGCAAGTGACAAGGGTTTTCCCTTCAAATTTTGTATGAACGGAGATGTAGAACACCTTCTGGTTGAATTAAGTCGGGAAGCTGCTTATTGAATGTTTGTAGTCGATTACAATGACTAATGAATTAGTTATCATTGTGCAAGAGAAGTTCTGAAACTTTAAACCAGGAATCTGTGTGTCCCGTATGATGTTTCGTATAGAAGAGTTATGACATTTTGGCATATATGTAAGATTTGGTTCGTGATACGTCAATCCTTAGATTCATTCTTATCCGTGCGGTTATCCTATATATCCCATTTTACATTCCGATGCGATTCGATACTCCGATGTATGCTTAGTAAATTGTCAGTGCGAATAGGTTACAAACCTCTTTAGGAAACTCTCGGTATGTCTGATAATTTGATATATGCTTATCTGGTTGTTAGCAAGGTTCTTAGTTCGTTCAAAACCTGATTGGACTTGTGAAATTTCTACCATCTAGCGTCACTTCCGTATTTATTCTATATTCATCTTATGTTCATGTATCTCTCTATGAGATTTCGACTGTCAACTGTTTCATGTTCAATTCGTACTCATTGGATCAGATTTGTTATGATTTGTTTTATGTGGAGGACCTGAGGCTCTCCTATTTGTTTAGATCGGGTCATGAGAAACAAACACTTCCGTTCGTTGAAATCCTTTGGAAGGACCTCCCCAAGCATGAGTTAAATTGTGACGTCCTTTTGAAATTTGCTACGTCTTCGTCTAACTTTACGACTTCAATTTTCGAGGACGAAAATTTTCTTTTTAGAAGGGAAGAGTTGTAAAACCCGGAAAATTCAAACTTATGAAATACCCAAAATGCCCTCAAATTTTAAACTTCTGAAGAGACGTTAATAATCTAAAACATTTCATTCTGATTTTGACTACGTATTTAATTCGTTAATAATTGATCAAATAAACATTATGTGGATAATAATCTTATGCTAAACTAAATTATGTACGTGCACGTTTCCATACATTTTTACGATTATAACATCTTTTTATTATTTAAATTCAAATTTTGAACCTTTGCTATGAACCCTTTTGCTATTATGCACCTTTTATTTGAACCTCATGATATGAATCTTTGATTTCGACCTTCGACTTGAACCATTGCTATAATTCCTTTGTATGATCCATATTTGATCGATCCATTTTTGTCATGATTTGCTTGATATTTGTTGCATGCTATAGTTCTTATTCTTATAGCATTCCTATGCTCTATTTGTTGCCCATTATATGATTAATTTGTAGCTAGTCATGGGGAGTTCATGGTCTTGCCACTGATTCACCAGTGGTATTGACGCTATCTGTGGAGGTGGGTTTTAGTCCACAGCGTTCCCTTTAAGCTAGCTATTCAGGCCTATATTTATTATTGTATATGTTTACTTAGCCTAGAGCTTTGTGCATATGTATTTGTTTTTACAGGGAACGTATGGATGCATCCTAGGTACTTTGTTTCCTTTTGAATTTGGTGAATGGGTATGTGTGTGCAATACACTCCATTTCACATTTGGTACATCGAGCTAGCTACTCTATGTACAATTTGATATAAGATTGTTGGTGTTAGGAATACGAATATTCCTATAAAAGACTCGGTCACCTAAATGATGTAATAGCATTATGATAGCTCGTAGTTAGTTTATTAGTTAGGTAGATATTAGTTTAGTTTAGGTAACATCGTGGAAGAAGGACGGGTCTTTACCCATTGTATACCTGATCCACAGCCCGCAGGAGGGCGTATACTTGTAAGTGTATATAAACCCTCTCCCACACAAGGGAAGGGTTGGTTGATTTAATTAATACGCACACACCTCAAAGGTGTTTCTCTCACTAGAAATCTTCCCCTCTCTCTCTTTCTCTTTCTAAAACTCTTATCATGGCTACCTTGTTATTCCATAACCCAAGACCTCCTGAATCACAAAAATCAACATATATGTTTGATCCTACAATTGGTATCAGAGCCAGGTTGTGTTATTTGGTTGATTCTTGTGGTTCGTTATTGTGTTTAAGCTGTTTTTTAACATTTTTTTGCATCCGAAATATTTTATTCCCACTTTGGCATTAACAGCTTTCTTGCAATATTTAGTGTATCAATATGGTCCGAAAAGTCTACTGCTTTTTACATTGGTTTTGATAATTGGTCATTATGGATTGTCAAGTTCCTTAACAGTTTGTGTCATTCTTATTCTACTGTGATTGTTTGTTCCATACTGTGTAATACTTGCGGCCAAAAAGTGGTCAAAACATTTGGCCGGAATACCCAGTTTGAATTTGCTTGTTTGGTACTTATATTCTTGGCTGCTGCTCGAATGGTCACAAATGTTTTCTTGGCTGCGGTTACCTCAAAAACGGGAAAAAGACGAAAAAGAACGACAGTGACTGGTTTGTTCTCATCTGGCCTTGCGTTTACCTCAGATAATCATACATGCGTTTAACTTTTGTCCCTGCGGTTAACTTTGTGTTGCGGTTACCTAGACTAGCGGTTACCTCGACTAGAGGTTACCTGACCTTGCGGTTTGTTCCAAGAAAAGAATGAGATGATGAAGAAAGACCTTTGACCTCAACCATTATATCTAAAACTTCGACCTCAGTTTCATACCATCATTGGTCCAAAGATTCAAAAACATGAAGACAAAAAGAAAAAGAAGATTCAAAACCATCATAGATCTAAACCAATCCTAATCCCTTCGCCACAAACACAATATGATCACTGATCCGTATTGAGCATCACCTCTTGTTAATATACGAAACATTTTGAAGAAAGATCATGAACAATTCTGCCCATATTTGTTCTCAGTTTCGATTTACAAAGCAATATAGTGCATTAACGCCTACCTGAGATCATTCAAAGATCTTGAAGCAATTATATTGCTCTCTTGATTCGGACTGAGAAGAATACAGTAGGGATCTTTCGTATGGTTGTGCCTGTGTGAATCAACATGAAGTAGTTATTATTCGATTGTTGCGATGAGATGGTCATTCGGATTAATATTGTGAAGATAAATGAGATTTGTGATTTGATGTGATGAGATTTGTTGATAAGATCTGATTTGTTGTAGATGACAATTAGGCGAGAGATAAGTTTGGTGGGAGGCGATACTTATGTGTGCTTGTTAACTAATAATGTAATTAGGATTAGGGTTGCTGATGCCTAAATATTTGGGATTAGTTAAGATTATATAACTGATTTGTTTGGTTTGGAATATTGGATCGGGTGTTATAAATTTGTGAATTGGGCCTGTGACCGGTTTTTGTTGTGGCGGACTCATATATTGGATCGGGAGACTCAATTCAGTCTTGGGCTTGTTTCATTGTTACCATACTATGCTGATGGATCACACAAACTCTGGACTTGTTATTTGAAAAAACATTGTTATCCTAACAATTGTTTCATCAAATATATTGAAATTTTTTTTGTGGTAATATGTGTAGCATTTTGGTCGTACAAAAGTTTAACGGGATACACATTTCACGGAAAGCATTGATATTTTATCAAAATGAGTCACGGGTTTGTTTGTTTGGGCTGTGTTGGATTGGATTTGGATGATTGTAATGTGTTGGGTTTAAACGAGTTTATCGAACAATTGTCCTAAGCTGCAAATTTATTTATATCTCCGGATCCGAAAATGACGCATCAGGCTAAATTCTAATTATTCAAATGTATTTTTTTTTGTATACATTGAGGTAATTTTTGGTATAATTTTTGGCAAAGAGTGTTAATTTGATTGTTCTTAACTCTCTCGGGGTTAAGTTTTCATTTAAACCGTCATAAGGCTAGTTTTAGGGTATTTCACCGCACGAGATGATCACAAAGTTTACTTGGTATCCCTTATTTGAGATTGAAGTGGGTTTCATGAAGGCGCGTGCTTATTTTTTTACTGAAGTCGGGGTTGGTTGGATGCATGACTTTCAATGATAACTTGCTCGTACTTAAGAGTTAAGTTGAAGACTTGGTTTATCTAGTTTCCAGAAGTCGGGGTGGATGGTTGAAGACCTGGTTAACTATCACTTAAAAGAGTTACATTATTGTACTCAGTGTCACACGCATTAGAATTTGTGGATAATCGCAAGAGGTGATTAAAGTCTCATACTTTGTCTTGATAGTATTGATTACTCAGAGATTTGCATGGTGCACTAATTCTCTACACCGTTCTTCCAACAACTATGCAAGCTTAAGTAACAAATTTGGGGAATTCTACTTCATTTTCAAATTGGGTATATCGGGTTTACCTCGCCAAGTGGTCACTGAAATAGCCGACAGAATCCGAGGTTGGGTTGTTAGCCAAAGTGTTCAAAGGTTGAATTGTGATCAACAATCCTCATGGGATATTTGATGCTACAGAATGTCAATGATACTTCACAAGAGCTTCTCGGGTATATGGTCGTACACGTCAAATGATGCTTTCGAAAGCTCGAAACCATCATTGGGGGAGAAACGTGAACTTTGATGAGATAAGGTCAACCTCCAGCGGTTTTCTCAAATCAGCGGTCACCTATATTTCTAGCGGTTAGCTCTTGTATTGTGGTGACTAAGCAGTGAGTTTTTTTTTGTGATTTGTTAACTACTTGTGCTTGGTGAATTGTTGCAACTTAAGTCGTTTAGATTAATCTGATTGTGATTGGACGTTGCGAGTGAACTCTTACGACTTGACTTAATCGGATATATTGTTACTTGACTTTTCGTGACTTGACATTCAGTACAAACTGTGACTTATCTAAAAATTCAATGATGTGGTGGTGTCCAGCGATTAACTCAGTTGTGAGATTCTAGTGATCTGTTAACTACTTGCGCTTGGTGAATTGTTGTGACTTAAGTCGTTTCGATTAGTCTGATTGTAATTTGACGTTGTGAGTTAATCTTCACGACTCGACTTATTACGATCAGATCTATTGTAACTTGACTTGTCGTGACTTGACACTTAGTGCTAATTGTGACTTATCTAAGTTCTCATTCTAAGTTTATTCCGCATATTACGTCTTTCGGTTTCTTCTGTTGACTTTAGTAAAATCCCGGGAAAGAATCGATTTCTCGGTTTAAGTCACTATAATTGTAAAATCCCGTTTAAGACTACATCATGACAACTACGGCTTCAACTGATGACATTCAACCTACTGGGTCCGATCCCCGACCTCCTATGCTCAATAAGATTGATTATGAATCGTGGTCACAACGATTTTGACTTTACTGTCAAGGGAAGGAGAGTGGGGAAAATAGTCAGAAATCAATTGATGAAGGACCATTTCTGATGGGCACTTCTAGAGACACAATTTCTACAAATGAAGATGGAACTATCCAGAACAAAGTAAAATGCATTTCCGGATCTTAAGTGATTCTGGTGCTACGGCTGCAACGTCAAAAGAAGGATAATGGGTTTACTTCATGTATTGGATGAGTTTGACATTCTTCATGGCATATTGGTTACAACAAAATTTTTATGGGGTTATGTGTGTTTGACAAGATCGGGATAAAACCATTATCAAAGTTCATTCATAACATCAAAGAGGCTAGATTTGGGCAGTCAAACCACAAGATGTGACTACGGCGTCAATTCATTATTATTTATTTGATGTTGAAGTGAAATTTCATGGGTGCGTGTACTTAGTATCTGAAGATATCGGGGCGGTTGGATGAAGATTCTTCGAGATCCTTGTTCGAGCTTTTAAGCTTTACAATGACGAAGACTTGGATATCTAGTTATTTTTGGGATTCTTCCTTCTATTACCACAAAATAACTATCATTTTAAGGAGTTACGTTGTAGTGCTCAGTGTCACACGTAGTTGTGGATTTTCAAGAGGTGATATACGTCTTATACTTGATGGTTGGTTGGTTGAAGAGTATTAAGTACTTAGGGATTCGATGTTGCACGAACTCTCTACACCGCCCTTAGTCACACGTTAGTGCAAGCTTAAGTCACAAGTTCAGGTTATTTTACTTCAGTCTCAAGTTCATCATATTGGGTTTTTCTCCATCAGTAGTCACGACATATAGCTGATAGAATGATAATGGGGTTGGTAATGAGTTAGCAGAGAGAAGATGAAAAGAGAGAGATGACGTTTGAACACAACGGTTCAAGCCTCTTTCTTCAATATTATGGCGTCTGTAGATAACACTTCAGGCCCCATTCCTCAAAGAAAAGAAAGGTGTATGTGTCAGTGCGCCTTATCTTTGGAAGAAGAGAAATCTTCTTATTTATGACCATTCTCATCAACAAGCTTCGTGCTTTTCCCATGTTCGTATAGTCATCAAGTGGATAAACGTGCATTGGATTATATTTTTGTGCTTCACTTATTCTATCAAAAATTGCAACAAGCATATGAAATTTTTGAGGGGGAGAAGGGAAAGGATGAAGAAACTACATGTTGATGATGTTTGTAAAATGGTCATTCGGCTCTTGTATGCAGATAGTTACTCCCTCTAAGGTTTAACACATTTCAACAAGTGGTTTAAGCATATTATAAGCTTAATTGAACTCTACATTTTCTTAGCCACTGACGAGGAGACAAAAGAGGGACTGCTTCAAGAGAGCTTTAATCATCATCTTCTTCACAGTAGTTTTTGGGCCTACACACATATTTATGCTGCACCTGCTATATCTCAAACATCACGGAATCTCAACTATGGCAAAAATGTCATTGCATGCCATTTTTGTGGGGGAGATAAAGAAGAAGATGGTTAACATCAAGACCCTCAAACGTGATCATGACTTTAATGTATTGAATCTATAAAAAGGGATTGTCAGTTTGAGGGGGAGCCGATTTAGAAACTTCACAAGTTCTTGAAGAAGCTCTTTACATACGATGGCCTAATTGAGGGGGAGTAAACTCAATTAGTCATCATCTCATGACTCCTGAATACTTCAATTCAGGACTCGTGAGGTTTATTGACATCTTTTCACGGGTTGATATTATTATTGATGAATGGCTTCCAGTTAATGCTTCATGTGCACATCATTATGATGATTTCGATTAATCGCAACCATCAGGGGAGAGGAATGTGTACACCAAGGACGCACAACAAGTTCACGTGATCGGGCTCAATCATTTATTCCGGGATTGATAACCGCAGAGATGATCAGGGGTTCAACTTGTTACTTTGGTGTTATCATTCCATGTGTACTTCACGGGCTGATTAATCGTAACCATCAGTGGAGAGAAATTTGTACATCAAGGATGCACAATAGGTTCACATGATCGGGCTTAATCATTTATTCTGGAGTTGGTATCCACAGAGATGATCAGTGCTTCAACCTGTTACTTTGGTGTTAACGTTTTCACTTATGTTGGGTACATGTGTGCATTATGGGCTGACTTGGGATATGTGATATAACTAGAAGACTAAAGACGTTGATATTCTATTCCCAATGAACAACCTTGAAGAAGGTCGAGTCTACAGTCTGCTCTACATTTTCCGCTGTGTGTTAGAAGACTAAAGACGATATGCATTTAATTATCAAAAGACTTCTTCATATTCAAGGAACTTATCAGAAAGGTTGTCAGTCTGGGGGAGAGCACTAATTAGGGGAGAGTGAAAAGTCAGAGTTAATCCCTAATTAGATGTTCTCATATTTCTCTTCAGCTAGTTGATTCTCACAGGATATATTTGAGCTTATTTTGTTCCTCTCACAAGATTTCAAGTATATGGGCGTAATATGTGTTGCTGATTCTGAGGTGTCAAAACCAGCAAGGGGGAAGGAGACATACATCGGAATGCACAACGAGTACACGTGATGAGCTTTACACTTCTACTTAATTGAAGTTATTAGAAATGTCATGACCGCAGAGGAAATCAGTGTTTTAACTCGTTCTTTTGGTGTATTATTCCAACTACGTGGGGGAAGAGATGTAAGAAACAGTTTCTGATGACAAAAGATGTACACAATTGATTGTGTGTGTACTTTGGGTTTCTGAGCTTCATATAATGAGACTGATTGCATCATTTCAACTACTTGGGGGGAAGTGGTCTCTGGATTCTTTTTGGTACACATTACTTCAGCCTTCAATAGGAAGAAAGTTTAGAAGAACTATTCAAGCGTGAGATGATACGTTGCTGATTTATCAAAGCTTCACAATGTGAAGGCTCAAGTTCAAATGACTATTCAGGAGCCTCGAAAGCTTTGGTGGAGAAGGTTTAAGAGATGTTGACTACTGACTTCTACAACGTGCAAACCGATATCCTCTTTTCGGTATTGAGGTCAACATCTTCTTAAACTGCATAATATCCTTTGTACATATTTTAAAACCAAAAAGAAAATAGAAAAATATAAAACCAACAAAAACCATAAAAATTTGCAAAATATAAAAACTCAAAAAATATTCTTCTCGCGACACGTCTCTCATATAATCAATATTATGTACGTTTCTGGAAATGTCATTCAATAATGGCACGGATTCATACATATGCTTGAACGAGAGTTTTTTTTCTATCTTTTTATAATAATGTTTTCTTAAAACATGTCGTTTCTCAAATAATTTCTTTCAAAATGGCTTGTAGTCATTTCAGGCTACAACCCGGACTTCAAAATTATGGCTTGCTATTACTTCAGATAGCAACCCGGTTTTCAAAATGAGGAAAACACGTCGCCAAAAAGACGGTTGTTCCTAACAAAGGGTGCCGTTCATGCGAGCGTGAATTACTTTACATTCATGCACCCTCGATCTAATGTACGCTTCAGTGCATTATTTCTTGATAAAGAAGAGAAATCTTCTTGTTATCGCCAAATACTTTCCCTTCTATGATTTTTCCGGAAAGTGTTTGTGCAAAACTTGGTGGTACCATGAAATTTTGATTGAAAATAAAATTGAACTCAAAATTTTGATAACATTTTCACTCAATCAATGACATCACTTATTTAAGTTTTAACATCCGTCATTGATTGAGGGGGAGAGTGATTTCTCAAAATTTTATGTATCATCAAAACTCCCCACACTTTGTACATAACAAAAGCAACAAAACGATTGTTGATGGTTATGTGTCAGAATGAGTACATTTTAAAAGAGTTTTCGTTAAAACATTGCATATTTTGTAAACTCTTCAAATCTGATACATAACAACCTCCCTCACAGATTGAGGGGGAGCAAGAAAAAGTTCCTTTTATCAGAAAATATTAAAATTGACCGCATTTCTCTCCCAAAAGCTTTCTAACTTATTTGAAATTTTTGATCGGGGGAGAGAATCTGATTTAAATATGAAATCTGATATTCAAATGTGATCTTTTCGACTCAATAATAGGCTCCCACATATGTGCTAAAGACTTTCGAATATCGATGCACATATTGAGGGGGAGCAAAGGCATTTGTGGAAGTAATACCTAAGACCGACCATTTATCTTTATGCATGGAGTTATAAGGACGGTTAAGGTTAGGTATAAGTTCCCATGATCCACCAGAACCGGAAGGATCTTCCTAGGGACAATCCATAGATAGATTAGAAGTCCTTAGAAATGATTGAAAAAAAAGGAGAAAAGTGAGAAAGGGAAGAGTGCGGACTGAGATAGAGCTAGGACTGGAACAAACCCAACAAGGTTCTAGTGGTGAAGTCTCGGTAAGCACTGAAGGGGTTGAAGAATGAAAAAGAAATGTAATGAGAAAGGGTGAAAAGAAATAGCCCTCCATATATTCAACCTTAGGACAGAAACCAGGTTCAATGCATAATCTACTGGCGGTTACTAAGATAACACCGGTATTGAAGACAAGACGTCATGGACCCAGTGACGCACGGCACCAAACTTCCCAACCACTCAAGTTCTCTTAAAAGAGCTTGTTTCATTCTCACGGGGAACCCTGTGCAATGTATCGACCGCTCATTGCGAGCTATGTTGATACCTAAAACAGGAGACACCTCCCCAGTCTCCAGGAGCGGATCAAAATGCACTATTGAGTCTAGAGCCATGAGATCATCCATAAATATCGATAGGACACATTCCAAATATGCTTATTGTTTCACACAATGCGGAAAATAAGATAAAATATTTAGAGTCCTACGCATTATCCTTGTGGGATTGCCCGAACATCCGAGTGATATGAAAATATTCACAATGAAGATGGAAATCCTTCTAGAGCGAACATCTCTCAAGCTCTTGGTAGGTGACAGGTGAGATCCATCTTGGATCAAAGATCAAGTGACAACTGGAAAGCAACGATGGTGCGATTCAAAATTGAATCAAACTTGTTCTAGGATATGGATTGACGGATACTTTTGCTAAAACCTCTCAATGTGCTCACCAACTAATCTTTCGAGCACATTGATTGTGTAAATTCTTTCAAACAAAAATATTTTTGATGGAAATCTGATTCAAAGTTTAAAACTCTTGTCGTGTCTCAAAATGTTTATCATATGACACGCGAGTGATTTCTATAAATCAATTTCTCATCAATCCGTGAATATCTATTCACCGATTCACTCTATCGTGCTATCTGCTTTGAGACGTTCCGGTATGAGAACATGCTAAGTATGAAGATTCCTAAGTGGATTCTTTGGAAAATTCATTACTACAAGCTGGAAATTCCTGTCAAGGAGAGTCTTCTTTAAAAGAGACTCTACCTGATCACAGGTCGGTTTTCACAAAACCGGGGGCTAGTCTGTCCTCGCAGAACGAATGACAAAGCCATATTCTTTCTCTATATTTATTGCTAACTGTTTTATTTCAGGGACACATATAAAGATGGCGTTGATGGCTCCTATTTCTAGCTGAATCGGGTCAATCCATACCTCATGCTCACACATCCTCATCACTATCAATGATGATGAGAGACTTGCTACAACAAATGTTGAGTGACGACCAACAACGTTTCCGCAACTCTGATGAAAAAGTCTCATGATCCACAACTCTAAAGTAATGTCTCCTGATCTAGAAGGGTTTGAGCATGATTGTCCTTAAGTCACTATGTCACATGAAGGCGATACTTTTATGGATGAGCTTGGAGATTTACTATGGCTGATGATCACAAAGAAGCTCAAAGATCACATATCACAAAGGAATCCTAATCACAAGTTCACTTGCTTGAAGTACAAAGTGTGCTGTAAAGTGAAGAATCAGAACCTACGAGCTATAAAGAAAAGAATGCTTGAAGATCAAAGAGCTTAATTTCCAAGGTGACATCGCTTAGGGGGAGATTGTTAGGAATACGAATATTCCTATAAAAGATTCGGTCACCTAAATGATGTAATAGCATTATGATAGCTCGTAGTTAGTTTATTAGTTAGGTAGATATTAGTTTTGTTTAGGTAACATCGTGGAAGAAGGACGGGTCTTTACCCACTATATACCTGATCCACAGCCCGCAGGAGGGCGTATACTTGTAAGTGTATATAAACCCTCTCCTACACAAGGGAAGGGTTGGTTGATTTCATTAATACACACACACCTCAAAGGTGTTTCTCTCACTAGAAATCTTGCCCTCTCTCTCTTTCTCTTTCTAAAACTCTTATCATGGCTACCTTGTTATTCCATAACCCAAGACCTCCTGAATCACAAGAATCAACATATATGTTCGATCCTACAGTTGGGCATTTCTGTTACTTCTACTATATATGTAATCCATATTGTTCTAACGTCTTTATTGTCATTGACTTTTGCTTTCCTTAGTTCATTTGCTTACACTTATGATTCGTTTCATTTTCCTTTGATTCATTTGATATTCCTTATACGTATTCCCTTTAATCGTGTTCTGTTGATTCTATCATATGTTCCATATTCTTTGATATTCATCTCAACATGTTTGCTTGGATTCATTTTGGATTCACTTTTGTTTCCCTTTTGTTATTAGCTTTTGTTTGTTTATATCTGTTCACTGGGCCTTTTAAGCTCAGCCGCATTTCTTTTCATGCGGCAGGTTTTAGAAGGAAGCTGGGTTGGGTGAAGAGTGCTTAGGAGCTCTTAGTGGACTACATTGTTGATAGCTTCCCATTGATTAGAGAATAGACTTAGAGATTCACTTTTGGTTCTTAGTTTGTAATTAGTTTGGAAGTTATAATGTTTAGAATTAGTCCTTTATCTTTTTTTTAGAACTATTTTGTGAACCTTGTATTACCAATGTATTCTGCTTGCTTATGTTCTGATTTGACACCATAATGTTACACTTTAGCCCTTTTCTAGTTGGGGTGTTACAAGTACAGTCGCATCAATCAATTAAAAGTTCATGATTTTACAACTCAAAATAAATTTCACCATTATTTAGTCCAATTTATAGTTTCTATTCGAAAAATTACCCTTTTGCTTACTATCATGTCATAAACATATATAAACAAATACGAAATTAATAAAACAAATAAATGACATAAATAATGAACATGCTTAATAAATCAATAAACATGTATATATCGATCTAAGACTCCCATTCGTTTTCGAGCTAGGTACCTGTGACAACCCGCAAATTTCCTGACTCGTTCTATTTAGAGAAACAATTATCTATTTTGAGTTTGGTATCATTCGTAAGAAGCTATACATGTTTATATTAATTTCTATCGGAAATTTTATTCTGAGCGCATTGGTGAAATTCCCGTGTCATGAGTCCATCATTTACTAGTCGAAACGAGCCCCAAATCTCATTTTGTGAAATATTCGATAAATTACAGCTATTGTCCCTGTGGTATATTTTACCCCGCGCTCCCTCATCTTTCATTACCTTAACACATTTAATTTGTAACTTTTGACTTGGGCTTATAAAAAAAAGGAAGCTAGGGATTCATCTCATTTGTAACTAGCCTCCATCTTGCTTCTCTCTCCCTCACCTAGGGTTTCCTGTCCATCACCTCTACTTCCAGCCGCCACTGATGCGTGGGATTGCGCCTACACAAAAGGTTTTACCTCTCAAGGGATCTTGAGAAGCTTGCAATCCCCACCAAGCAGTGTACCTGACCGATGTAGTATAGTGTAGTGGCAAGTACGGGGGATTGATCGTTCTCCACAGGGAATAGTGTCGCTAGGATTAAAACTAAATTAAACTAGGTCTAGAGGTGAGGGATTATTATTTTTGTATTTTTATAGTTTTAGGAAAAGCAAGTAAAATTCTCGGGTATTTGGAAGAAGGGGCGGAATTAGTTGCTAGTAAACTAACCCAAATGACTACAAATGCAATAAAAATAAAATAACACGAAAAGTAAATTAGAGAAAAACCTTATAATGAGGGAAATAAGTTTACTTAGACTTCACTACTCCCTAGCTATCTTTCGTTAGTTGATTAGTTTGTTACAATTGCGTGGATGACGGGTTATATTCCTTAATACCATTCGTAGGGCCGTGTACGATCTTCCCTAACTCTATAAGCTTCTACCTCTTCCTATGTCGAGCCGACAACTTGCTCCTAACATGGCATCCTTGGTAGTTACCTATGCATTAAATACAACCAAAATAATCGTAGTACACATCCGATTCATGTTTCTTAAGATGTTCAAGCATGTTACCAATTGGAAGTCTGCCAGTTTTCTTAAGCCTAACATCGATAATCATTCATCCAATACAATTAATAACAAACAACCTACCAACAATCAATAGCTAGGTTTCATTACATCTAAGTAAACACAAAGAAAACCTAGCCTAGCATGTTAAAGTAAAGACAAGCATAAGATAGAATCAAACAACACATAGACATATTGAAAGATTATTGGAAAACTTATCTTTATTAGAACATGGATGATAAAAGGGTGAAAAACCCTGTAAAATTCGACCTAGGGTTTCTTCAAAACTTGTCTCTAAACTTCTCCTAAAATTCTCCTCCTAATACATGAAAATTAGAAAACTATATATATATTTTTTGATCTGACGACGTCACGTATTAATCCTGACGCCGTCATCTCGCCGCCATAAAACTCCACGGATTGCCTAGATCCAGATCTGACGCCGTCCCTTGTAACTTGAACCTTGGCCTTCTCTTGTAATTTGAATGTGTCAGCCTTGGTGACGCCGTCATGTGTTAAATCTCAATTTCCATTCTGGGGCGTCACATGTGTTTTACATATCTACCTCTTTGTCAAAGAGTGATGGCATCTCAATTTCATCACTTTTTTGCTCAAAAAACGTCCAAAATGCTTTTTTTCCAGATTTCTTCTCCAAAGTACCTAAAATGACAAAAGGAACGATTTAGGGCAATATTTGATCAAATAATCTCGAATTAGGGCTTAAATGACCCCCTAAAAGCGGTACACTTTTTGTCTCATCAGCCACCCTACTCGGCCACCACCAACCCCATCATTAAAACAACCTCAAAGCCACCCTTATCTCACCCTCCACATCCCTGATCTATGTTGTACTCGCTGAGTAACCACCCAACGTGGCAACACCGCGGTGATAAACTCCACCACCGCCACCACCTTATGTCACACCCCCAAAATCGGGTCCAGCGGAAGCATACATGTAGCTGGGGTGTAACTCAATTGATATCACAACACTAGTTCAAAAATGGTTTGCACTTGAATCATTTTGGATAAAATAGTTAAATCAAAATGTTGAATTTACATTGTTAAAAGTAATGCGGAAGTAGGCCATTAAAATAGTTAAAAACGGTCCCCAAATGAATAATCAGAGTCTTCTATGACCATGCCATGCCCTGCCAAAACCTCCTGTAGCGTGCCATTGGTTAATACCTGAAAATACATGCTAAAGTGTCAACATAATGGTTGGTGAGTTCATAGAGTCTTGTGAAAAAGAATGTAATGCATTGAAATGAAGATTCCCCAGCAAAGGCATCGTAAATCCACTCAGTTCCAAGTCCCGCCATAAGAGACTTGTAACCTGTGTGTTTACAACCCACTGCCAAATGTAATAAGTTTGATACAAAAGCATTGTAATTCAGTAATAAGGCTGATGCAAAGGCATCGTATTTCAGTAATAAGACTTGATGCAAAAGTATCAGGAATTTGTCAGTAATTTTGTATGTACAATAGCCCAAGTATAAAGTAAAGTACTAAGATTTCAATAATGAAACCCACATTGTCTCTTAAGCTCATGGCCCCGAAGCTAGACTTTGTAATGCCCCAACAGAGTGTTTACCAGACACTCACTTGATAAGACATGAAATGCATTCGTCCCGTTGGAGCAACCCAAACACGAATGGAGGCGTCACCCTCAATAGATCTATTCATTCACTCTCGCTTAGTACTTGAAATTAACGGTCCATGAAATAAAGGGGACTTGTCGTGACGTGGTAATAAGACTACTTAAGCAATGTAAGAACTTTATACTTTGGCATTGTACAAAAATAGTTGCTGCAATGTATTCTCCCCCATAGGAAGTGAAATCGTATAAAAGTATAACACGAGTATTTAAGCATGTATCTCCCCCAAAGAGTTTGTAAAGTAATTAAACCAGTAAAAGTGGGGCTATGACTCACCTGAAGCTGATGTTACCATGAACATGTAATGAGCTGAAAAACAAGGCGCGCACACTAGCCGCAACCTAATGTGAATGATGAACGATCTACTTTAGATCATGAAATGATGTTATGAATGTCCATGCACATGTTTCTATACCACTCTACCCTTTGGAAAAACACTTGTTGTTATCAAAAGTATATAATCCAAGTATTTGGAAAATATTGCTATTAGAAAATATAAATAGCTAGTTATAATATATATATACTTATATATATATAACGTAAGTTTCCATGTAAGCGTTGAAATACTCGGGTTGTAATCCTTGAAATGATGAAAACATACTCGTAATAACTAATACTACGTTAGTTATAAAGCTCGGTACTTAATATTATGTTTAGCTTATAAATGTACTTCGTAGTTTTTGCGCCAAATTATATTAAAAGCTGTCAAATATAAAAGGGTTTTAGCCGATATTCAAACGAGTATATCTTTGTCGTTACTTGTCCGTTTTACTTGTTCTTTATGTCCACGGTTACGTCTTAGTATATAGTAATATATTTTGGAAAGCTCGGCTCCTCCGGGTTAAGTCTAAAGTCTCTTTTTGTCCAATGAAAAACGTCAAACAGCAAACATTTTCTGAAAAATACTTTTCGTCTACAATCTTGCAAAAATCATAACTCCTTCGTTATAGACTCTTTTTAATCCGTTCTTTCGCCTACGGATTCGTTTTTGAAAGTATTTTCTAAAAATTTTGCCAAAGTTCCCTTGGTGTTTACTGATTTTCCAGATTTTTACAAAACGGGACAGCATGTCCTAAACATGTTCCAAATCAAGTTTCCAAGGTTAAAAACTAATTTCTACCATCACCAAACCTCTTGTAATCACCACATGGCTAATCTAATCTTACCATACACCTTCTTAGGGTGCCATGGACTCCTAACCAAGTTATTATAGCAAGGGGATTCATAAGTAAAAAGTTAGGGTTTGTATGTTCCATTTTAGCCAAAATAAAGTGTGGTATAGCTACTTGTACATGGTTTTTAGCATGATACTTATGTAATACATGTAAAAATAGGATGATCCATGAAAAAATAAAGATGAAAACTTACTTGATAAAATGAGATGATTATAGGATGATTATGCTTGATGTTCTTGTGTTTTTGTTGCTTGATTCTTGATTAGGCTTGTAAAATGAACAAGTTTAGTGTTTTACTTTATGGAAAATGATCACTTGATCATGGAGATCAATTATGGGTCGTGGGTTTGGAGAAAAAATGGAAGAGATGAGCAAGTTTTGATCTTAGCCAAAATATTGTGAATTATGATTATGTAATTTGGTAAAGTTATGTTGTAAAAGGTTTATTAGTAAAATATAGTTAAGTTAATGCTAGGGGTTAAAAAGGGTGTTCTTGGGCTGGTTTTCAAAGGGTAGGAGGGGGGTTAGGGTACTTGGGATTTAATTAGAAATACTTGTATGAAATTGCACTAGTTTGCGGTTTTTAGTTACGATCGGGTATCGGTTTTATTAGAAATAAATGTTCACGAAGTATACCGGGATGAAATTAGTTATAATAATGTTAAAAACATATTAAAAATATGTTGGGTACATTTACTGAGTGATCGGGTGATTATTGTTTAGTTTTCACGAAAACCGTCGTTATATTTATACGCGTACGTTATAAATAAAATAAATTTCCAAAATACTGGGTAACTGAATGTTATAACTTTTATGATGTTAAAATGGATATAAAAATATGTCGAGACCATCGTGGGAATGTTTAGATATATTCGTCGTGTATAAACCGGGTGTTAACGTTTACTTAGAAATCATAATACGTAAAACGTTAAATGTACTGAATATAGAAATTTGAAAATCCTGAGAGTGGTATAACATGAAAATGCTGTTATGATGATATGCAGACTATCCCCAGTCCGTATGCAGTGTACTTAACACTAATGAAATGAATTCGCACCTAAACCAATCCGGTTACGCGAATTTGAATACCCGTAAACTAAATTTACGATGAAATGAGTAATGCAAGTGAATGATGAAAACTTTTCCGGAAATGAATAGTGTTCGGTGAATAGTAAATTTTCAAAAAGTTTCTCAGAACATCAAACTGACCTCGAAAACGATGAATAGTGTTTTTGATGAATAGTGATTTATGAATAGTAAAAAGTCGAAGTTTCGGAAAATGACCTGAAATGGTAAATGACGCGAAATGGTGAGTTGTGACATTCTTCCCCTCTAAAAGGAACTTCGTCCCGAAGTTCAGTTTATGTTGGTTTCTGAAAACATATTGGTGAAAAGGTGATGATATTCTAGAATTCCAGCGAACTCCAACGATAGGAATTCGACTCTGCTTCTACTGTTTGACCACACGGTCCATGATTTCTACTTGTTCTCCTGCAAGGTTTATGTTTGACTATGGGTTGGATTCCTTTCCAAATGGGATTATGGGTGACAATTCTGAAAAGCTGATAATACGTGGTTGTGTAATCTTGTTGCTGTTGTTCTCTAACAAGGCTCAAGTCTGACGACCACTAGGCCTACTCTGTTTGAAATATTACATGGTCCAGTGTATATCTCGGGTTTAACTTTCCAAGTTTTCTGAATGGTATCATGCCTTTCCTAGGCAGAACTTTCTGTATAACTCTGCTTACCAACTTGTAGTTTTAATGGTTTACCAAAGATCGATGTTTAAAATTTCCTAACAATTCAATAGTTTTGTAAAGATTAACCAAAAGGAATTTGCTTGTCAAAATAAGTGCCTCAGAAAAGTATTTCTTACAAGATATATGTTTTGCGTAACTGTAGTTTGGAGAAAAAATCCATTTGAAAGTGAAAGTATTAAGAGGATACAATAGTCAGGTATGTATGTCTGCACAAAGGCATAGGTGTCTAACATGTTTGGATAAAGTCTATTGGTGAGGACATGTTCAATCTATAGTCTCGGTTAAGAGGTTGGATTTATCTCTATGGTGTGGCTTAGTGAGCACTCGTATCGAAAACAATCCTGTAATTCTGTCAAGCCAATACTTTCTAGATGATGGAATTTTGGTGACCAGGCCAATAATAGTGGTTCGAATAGTTTGGTGATATCTTGAAATTTCTGTTGAGTTTTGAATGGTCTTAATGTACCGAGAGATTCTCCTTATAGATGGTATGGAAAGTCTTTCCTAGGGAGGTCATTGATAATATCCACTTAACAATATTGGTGGTAGTGAGGGATGAGTGGCATAGGAAACTATATAGTGTCAGCTAATTCTATATTTATATGGGGATGGGGAAAGGAAATGATAGTGATGGTGAGAAGGGAAGAGACTGTGACAACTGCGACAAAATGATATTGTAATAAAAGAAAATACCGTGATGTAAGTGTATCATGCATAGACGTGAATGTTCATGAAATGAAATGATCAATTGACATGCTTCCAAGTGGCGGTTCATGAGGTGATGAAAAGTATGAATGTTCTGACAATGAGGGTATACTCACACATGCATGAATGAAACATTTGGAAAATGAGTTGAGAATTTATTACAGACAGAATTTTATTATAACCATTCTCAGTGTTGCAAAATTCATTTCTGAGTCAGACATAGGTGGTCAGCCTATATCTCACTATCCCGGGTTGAATATAGATGACCAGTCTATATTCCACCGAGGTTCCATGAATTTTGAAATACTCAGCTCAGTTATACTAAGACTATGTCCTTCACAAATACCAAGACGTTCTGAAAGACAAAAGCAAATGACCAAACTCGAGGTCAAATGATGAAACTATGCAAGGAAAAACATAATGCGGTGACCTATATGATACGTGAACATGCTTATATGAAAGACAATTATAGTAATCAACTATAATAAATGAATATAATATATCAGGTAATGAGACATAAATCTCATCACCTATGTCAGCAACTAACCACAAATGAGGCTTCAGCTTGGCAGGCAGGCACGTGACGGTCATAGGGTTAAGTTTTCTTGAAAGTAGCTATAGTCTAGGTTTTAAAAACACTTAGTTCGCTATAGCCAAAGCTCTGATGCCAATCTGTCACACCCCCAAAATCGGGTCCAGCGGAAGCATACATGTAGCTGGGGTGTAACTCAATTGATATCACAACACTAGTTCAAAAATGGTTTGCACTTGAATCATTTTGGATAAAATAGTTAAATCAAAATGTTGAATTTACATTGTTAAAAGTAATGCGGAAGTAGGCCATTAAAATAGTTAAAAACGGTCCCCAAATGAATAATCAGAGTCTTCTATGACCATGCCATGCCCTGCCAAAACCTCCTGTAGCGTGCCATTGGTTAATACCTGAAAATACATGCTAAAGTGTCAACATAATGGTTGGTGAGTTCATAGAGTCTTGTGAAAAAGAATGTAATGCATTGAAATGAAGATTCCCCAGCAAAGGCATCGTAAATCCACTCAGTTCCAAGTCCCGCCATAAGAGACTTGTAACCTGTGTGTTTACAACCCACTGCCAAATGTAATAAGTTTGATACAAAAGCATTGTAATTCAGTAATAAGGCTGATGCAAAGGCATCGTATTTCAGTAATAAGACTTGATGCAAAAGTATCAGGAATTTGTCAGTAATTTTGTATGTACAATAGCCCAAGTATAAAGTAAAGTACTAAGATTTCAATAATGAAACCCACATTGTCTCTTAAGCTCATGGCCCCGAAGCTAGACTTTGTAATGCCCCAACAGAGTGTTTACCAGACACTCACTTGATAAGACATGAAATGCATTCGTCCCGTTGGAGCAACCCAAACACGAATGGAGGCGTCACCCTCAATAGATCTATTCATTCACTCTCGCTTAGTACTTGAAATTAACGGTCCATGAAATAAAGGGGACTTGTCGTGACGTGGTAATAAGACTACTTAAGCAATGTAAGAACTTTATACTTTGGCATTGTACAAAAATAGTTGCTGCAATGTATTCTCCCCCATAGGAAGTGAAATCGTATAAAAGTATAACACGAGTATTTAAGCATGTATCTCCCCCAAAGAGTTTGTAAAGTAATTAAACCAGTAAAAGTGGGGCTATGACTCACCTGAAGCTGATGTTACCATGAACATGTAATGAGCTGAAAAACAAGGCGCGCACACTAGCCGCAACCTAATGTGAATGATGAACGATCTACTTTAGATCATGAAATGATGTTATGAATGTCCATGCACATGTTTCTATACCACTCTACCCTTTGGAAAAACACTTGTTGTTATCAAAAGTATATAATCCAAGTATTTGGAAAATATTGCTATTAGAAAATATAAATAGCTAGTTATAATATATATATACTTATATATATATAACGTAAGTTTCCATGTAAGCGTTGAAATACTCGGGTTGTAATCCTTGAAATGATGAAAACATACTCGTAATAACTAATACTATGTTAGTTATAAAGCTCGGTACTTAATATTATGTTTAGCTTATAAATGTACTTCGTAGTTTTTGCGCCAAATTATATTAAAAGCTGTCAAATATAAAAGGGTTTTAGCCGATATTCAAACGAGTATATCTTTGTCGTTACTTGTCCGTTTTACTTGTTCTTTATGTCCACGGTTACGTCTTAGTATATAGTAATATATTTTGGAAAGCTCGGCTCCTCCGGGTTAAGTCTAAAGTCTCTTTTTGTCCAATGAAAAACGTCAAACAGCAAACATTTTCTGAAAAATACTTTTCGTCTACAATCTTGCAAAAATCATAACTCCTTCGTTATAGACTCTTTTTAATCCGTTCTTTCGCCTACGGATTCGTTTTTGAAAGTATTTTCTAAAAATTTTGCCAAAGTTCCCTTGGTGTTTACTGATTTTCCAGATTTTTACAAAACGGGACAGCATGTCCTAAACATGTTCCAAATCAAGTTTCCAAGGTTAAAAACTAATTTCTACCATCACCAAACCTCTTGTAATCACCACATGGCTAATCTAATCTTACCATACACCTTCTTAGGGTGCCATGGACTCCTAACCAAGTTATTATAGCAAGGGGATTCATAAGTAAAAAGTTAGGGTTTGTATGTTCCATTTTAGCCAAAATAAAGTGTGGTATAGCTACTTGTACATGGTTTTTAGCATGATACTTATGTAATACATGTAAAAATAGGATGATCCATGAAAAAATAAAGATGAAAACTTACTTGATAAAATGAGATGATTATAGGATGATTATGCTTGATGTTCTTGTGTTTTTGTTGCTTGATTCTTGATTAGGCTTGTAAAATGAACAAGTTTAGTGTTTTACTTTATGGAAAATGATCACTTGATCATGGAGATCAATTATGGGTCGTGGGTTTGGAGAAAAAATGGAAGAGATGAGCAAGTTTTGATCTTAGCCAAAATATTGTGAATTATGATTATGTAATTTGGTAAAGTTATGTTGTAAAAGGTTTATTAGTAAAATATAGTTAAGTTAATGCTAGGGGTTAAAAAGGGTGTTCTTGGGCTGGTTTTCAAAGGGTAGGAGGGGGGTTAGGGTACTTGGGATTTAATTAGAAATACTTGTATGAAATTGCACTAGTTTGCGGTTTTTAGTTACGATCGGGTATCGGTTTTATTAGAAATAAATGTTCACGAAGTATACCGGGATGAAATTAGTTATAATAATGTTAAAAACATATTAAAAATATGTTGGGTACATTTACTGAGTGATCGGGTGATTATTGTTTAGTTTTCACGAAAACCGTCGTTATATTTATACGCGTACGTTATAAATAAAATAAATTTCCAAAATACTGGGTAACTGAATGTTATAACTTTTATGATGTTAAAATGGATATAAAAATATGTCGAGACCATCGTGGGAATGTTTAGATATATTCGTCGTGTATAAACCGGGTGTTAACGTTTACTTAGAAATCATAATACGTAAAACGTTAAATGTACTGAATATAGAAATTTGAAAATCCTGAGAGTGGTATAACATGAAAATGCTGTTATGATGATATGCAGACTATCCCCAGTCCGTATGCAGTGTACTTAACACTAATGAAATGAATTCGCACCTAAACCAATCCGGTTACGCGAATTTGAATACCCGTAAACTAAATTTACGATGAAATGAGTAATGCAAGTGAATGATGAAAACTTTTCCGGAAATGAATAGTGTTCGGTGAATAGTAAATTTTCAAAAAGTTTCTCAGAACATCAAACTGACCTCGAAAACGATGAATAGTGTTTTTGATGAATAGTGATTTATGAATAGTAAAAAGTCGAAGTTTCGGAAAATGACCTGAAATGGTAAATGACGCGAAATGGTGAGTTGTGACACCTTATCGCCTATTTCCATCATCTAACCCCATTATCTACACCATATCTCGCCATTTGTAAAACCTACACGTGCTCATGCGCTACCATCTTGCTATTGATGTTATGGAGACAAGAAGACGAAGGTTTGGTTGTTAGATCGAGTTGTGGTTTTGACGATTCATGTCCGTGAGCAGCCTACGCACCACCTCTGTTCCTCCGTCTCGTCATCACCTCGCCCTCTCCTTTCTCTTTCTCATCTATCTGTGTGGTATGAAACGTAAACCTCATTTTGTTACCATTTTATATAAAAACCAACTGTTAAAAATCGATATAAATTTTCGTGGATTAAAACTGAACTAAAAGCTAAGATACATGTTTTTATTTGGAATAAGAATGATTTTGAATCAATCTCGTGTGGTGCAAATCCTGTGACTAAAATAGTGTTTGTATTGTTGTTTTGTATGGTTCGGGTCGACCTGGCTTATGTCACAATTTAAGGATTCAGATCTGATTGTCTTGTGTTGTTTTGATCTCGATGTGAGCCACACCCCGAGAGGGTGCTAATTGTGTTCTTTTGGGTCTCGGTATAGCAAAGAAACCCGTATAGGGTGTTGTTTGTTTATTCCAAATTGTTGGTCTTGGGTTCGATTCGAAACTATATAGGGTGCATTAGTTATTAGTGGTAATAGGGTGAGTTTAATATAAATGTGTGTCTAGATTTGTTTAGAAGTCATCAGGGTGCGTTTTTGTTAGAATTCATAATGAGTGCATTGTTTGGGGTTTAAAGATTTATATTTTACTTGTGTTAATAAATGTTTCGGATTATTAAAATTTTGACTAACATGTTGTTTGATTTGACGAAATGTACTTTGATAAGTTTCGGATTGATAATTAATATGGGATGATATGGATACTTAACGGATTAAATACATGGATTTCGAATATTTGTTGGGTTTGACCAAGTGACACTGCTGCTATGAGACTCTGCTGCTGAGTAATATTGCTGCTACAATGAAACTGCTGCTGGTGTTAATGACTCTGCTGCTGAAGACAATCTGCTGCTTGGTGAAACTACTGCTGAATGGATTAACATTGTATACGATAGGATAATTATAGAATAGATCTTTTGTATAGTTTATCTATTTAGATTATTCTTATCTTGTAGAGAAAGGTATTGTAAACCTAGTAGGACTCCTTGTCCTATAAAAGGAGGATCCTAGGGTTAGATTACATATGTATTATTATTCACTTCAAGGTTGTAAAACCCTAGCATTATTGAGTGCTCGTATTAATAATATTGAAGTGTTGAAAGAGAATTCTAAATCTTCTTAAGTTAAGCTTTTATATTCCGCGTTTAAGCTTGAGTATTTGTTTTAGTTAACTTCTATATAAGATCGTATTAGCTCAACTGGGATCAACAAGTGGTATCAGAGCTTGTGATCTAGAAGTTATAATCAAGAAGATTTTGTTACTTTAAAGTTTGCTGTTCCAAATCGTTTGCATAAGATGGGTGATGAAACTCATATGGTGACTGCTTCAAGGGTTCCCATGCTCAATCCTTCTGAGTATGAGCTGTGGAAGAGGAGGATCAGACAATACATTCGCATGATCGACTTCAACATGTGGAATGTAATTGTTAATGGTGATTCTGAACCAGAGAAGAGTGCTGATGGTAAGGAGATTCCAATTAAGTCTGCTGAAGCTAATGCAGCAAGGAAGCTGGAAATCAAAGCTCATAGTATTCTCTTAATGGGAATACCTAATGAATTTCAAATGGACTTTGATGATTGTGAAACAGGAAAAGCATTAATAGATGCAGTAGAATTCAGGTTTGGAGGGAATGATGCTACCAAGAAGTCCAGGAAGAATATGTTGAAGCATCAGTTTGAAAACTTTACTTCTGAACCTGGAGAAAAGATAATTGGCACATACAACAGGCTAAATCAACTGGTTAGTCATCTAAAGCTTGTTGGGTATGTTGTTCCACAGGAAGATGTGAATCTCAAGTTTCTAAGAAGTCTTGCACCTGAATGGAGTATGCACACAGTGGTGTGGAGGAATAAACCTGACTTTGAAACAATGAAGTTGGAAAGCCTCTACAACAATTTAAGGGTGTATGAATCTGAATTGGCTACTTCTTCTACTTCATCTTCTAGTACACAAAATCTTGCTTTTGTGTCTTCAAAATCCAAAGAGACTCAAGATACTCACTCTACTGCTTATGGAGTATCTACTGCTGATGGATCTGGATCTGCTGCTGGTTCAAATGACAAGATTTCTACCAGTGATGTTGCTTTATGTGCATTCTTGGCTGAGCTTACTACAACCATAAGATCACATGTCATAAATCAAGATTTGGATCATATTGATCCAGATGATCTTGAAGAAATTGATCTCAAGTGGCAAATGGCAATGTTGACTTTAAGAGCAAGAAAGTTCTGGAAAAAGACTGGAAGAGAAGTCAAATACAAGGCTAAGGATAGTCCAGGGTTTGACAAGTCTAAAATTGAATGCTACAATTGCAACAGGAAGGGACACTTTGCTAGAGAGTGTAGATCTCCAAAGAAGAATGCTGAAGTTCCAAAGAAGACTGAAGAATCAAAGTCTGCAATGGTAGCTTGTGATGGGCTGGGAGAATATGACTGGAGTGATATGGCTGAAGAAGAACCAAATTTCTCTTTGGTTGCTGCTGTTCAACCCAAAGTGCATAACTTTGCACTTATGGCATATGGTTCATCATCAGGCTCTGACTCTGAGGTATCTAATGATTCTGAATCATCTGGATGTTCTTTTAAATCTTGTTCTGACACTATAGAAGTTCTTAAGGCTAGGAATGAGAGTTTAAATAAAGAAGTTGAACATCTAAAACTTGATAACTTAGGTTATAAAGTAGGTATTCAAAATGTTGAGAGAAGGTTAGAATATCTCAAAGAGTGTGAAAAGGAATATGTAGAACAACTTAATCTCAGAGATATAGAAATTTTTAAGAAAAATAGTGAAGTAGAAGTTCTTAAAAATAAGCTAGAAGAAGCTGAAAAAGAAAAAGAGCAAGCTCTTGCTGAAAAAGATAAACATGTAGTAAGAGTACAAAAACAACAATATGCTTCTGATTTAGTTCATAAATCTATTGAGAATAATTTGATGAGAAAAGGAAGTGGAATTGGGTATAATGAAGTGGCTCCTCCAGCCAAAAGTGCTTTTGCTCCACCAGGAAAAGAACTATCCTTCATTAGTGAGCTGAATATTGAAAAACCTGTAGGTAAAAGTAGCACAAGTGTTAATGAGACACCTAAGGTTGAGGCTAGAAAATTTCCTGAAGCTCCTATTATAGAAGATTGGTATTCTGATAGTGAAAGTGAAGAAGAACAGGTTCAACCAAAACTTACAGTTAAAAAGGAAGAGATTTCTACTCAGGTTAAATCTAAGGTAGAACAGATTAAGTTTGTCAAACCTGTGTTAGGAAATAAGCTTGCTAGGAGAATGGTAGAGTACAATGAGGTGCCTAGAGAACAATTGAGAAGTTTCGATAATAAGCCTAGAGGTAACCAAAGAAACTTCAACAACCTAGTTTCACAGAGATTAGGTAACCAGTTTGAATTACAAAAGAAGGCTTGTTATAAGTGTGGTAGCTTTGACCACTTGATTGGTAGATGTCCTGAACACCAAAGACCTGTTTGGAATCAATATTCAAGGGTGAATCACAAATATGTCACAAAACAAACACACCCACATCCTAATAGAAACATGGTTCCTAGAGCTGTTTTGTTGAGATCTGGTGTTACTAGATCTATTTATGCTGCTAAACCAAAAGGTGTTTTCAAATCAACAACTAGTTCTTCTAATGGCTCTACTGCTAGTAAGCATTCTGCTGCCAGTATGCACTCTGCTGCTGGCAAGCAACCTGCTGCTAGTACAAAACTTTTTACTTCGGAGCCAAAACATCTTCCAAATACAGTTGTTGGTAATCACTTTTATGCTGTTAAGGCCTCAGCTTGCTGGACTTGGAAACCAAAATCTAATGTTTCAAATACTGTTTCCAAGAATAGTAGTGCATCAAGTGATTTAAAGAAATTTGATTATACTGATGCACAGGGCAGATCCAAGTCAGTAATGGCTTGGGTCATCAAGAGAAACTGATTTCTCTATTTTTCATGTGCAGGTCAATCTACTGGATGAGCTTAAGGATATGGTTATTGTTGACAGTGGATGTTCTGGACACATGACTGGTGATGAGTCTCAACTTGAAGATCTTGAGGCTTTTGATGGTGGTTATGTAGCTTTTGGGAATGATCCAAAAGGTGGAAAGATTGTTGGAATAGGAACACTAAGAACTGGAAATTTGGACTTTGAGAGGGTGCTCCTTGTGAAAGGACTTAAGTTTAACCTTTTTAGTGTCTCACAAATGTGTGACAAAAAGAATTTTGTTCTTTTCACAAACACTGAGTGTATGATTCTTTCTCCTGATTTTCAATTACCAGATGACAAATCTGTGTTACTGAAGGTCCCTAGAAAAGAAAATATATACAGTGACCATATTAAGAATATTATTCCTAAGAGGGCTTTGACTTGTCTAATTGCAAAGGCCACTATTGATGAGTCCAAATTATGGCATAGAAGACTGGGTCATCTGAACTACAAGACTATGAACAAGTTGGTGAAAGGAAATCTTGTGAGAGGCATGCCTACAAAGATTTTTGAGAATTGTGAAACTTGTGTTGCATGTCAAAAGGGTAAACAACACAGAGTTTCTTTCAAGTCCAAGACAATAAACACAAATACTGTGCCACTACACTTGCTACACATGGATTTATTTGGGCCTGTATTTGTAAAAAGTCTGAATAAGAAGTCATACTGTCTTGTTGTCACTGATGACTTTAGCAGGTTTACTTGGGTATTCTTTCTTGCCACTAAAGATGAAACTCCAGGAATACTCAAAGCTTTCATTACAAGAGTTGAAAACCTGCACAATCACAAGGTAAAGATTATCAGATGTGACAATGGTACTGAGTTCAAGAACAGTGAGATGAATCAATTTTGTGTGGGAAAAGGAATACTTAGACAATACAGTGTAGCAAGAACTCCACAACAAAATGGTGTTGCAGAAAGAAGAAACAGGACACTTATTGAGGCTGCAAGAACTATGCTATCTGATTCAAAACTACCTGTACCTTTTTGGGCTGAAGCTGTGAACACTGTATGTTTTGTGCAAAACAGAAGTAAGGTAGTCAAGCCTCACAACAAAACTCCATATGAGCTATTTCATGGAAAGAAACCAATGATTGATTTTCTCAAACCATTTGGATGTCCTGTTACTATCTTAAATACAAAGGATCAGCTAGGCAAATTTGATGAAAAAGCTGATGAAGGAAATTTGGTTGGTTACTCTGTTAACAGTAAAGCCTTCAGGGTATATAATAAAAGAACCAAACATGTGGAGGAGAATCTGCATATCAAGTTTAGAGAAAACACATATAATTCTGCAGGGAAGGGACCAGAATGGTTATTTGATGTCGACATTCTTGCTAAAACAATGAACTATGTTCCTGTCATTGCCAATGTTGATAAACCACAGGAAGAGTTTGTTGTGATTGAGAAATTGAAGATTGGTCCAACCTTTGTACCTCTTCAGAAGGAACAAAGCTCTCAAGATGATGTTGCTTCTCATGAAAAACCTAAGGAAACTGAAGAAGGTATTGTCATACCTAATGAAGCAGAAAAAGAAACTCCTGAAGTTCCCAAGGTAGTTGTTGATGTCTCTCCTAAACAGCCAAAAGACTCTACTGCTGAGCCAGAAGACTCTACTGCTGACTCAGATGACTCTACTGCTGGGCCAAAAGATACAACTGCTGCTTCACCACATTCTGCTTCTAAACTCACTAACTCTACTGCTACTTCCTTGTCTCCTAATTTGGACACTCAGGGTAGATTTATTGATGATACTATCTATCCTGATGATCCAAATATGCCTGATCTTGAGAATATTTATTATGACACAGACAATGATGCACTTGATGGTAAGTTATTTGGAGCTGCTGCTGATGTTACTAACTTGGAACTCAATATTCCTGTTAGTCCTACCCCTACCACAAGAATTCACAAGGATCATCCAAAAGATCAAATCTTAAGTGATCCACACTCATCCATTCAAACTAGGCAAATGACTAAAGCCTTGAAAGATCCACAACATCAAAGTTTCTTTGCCAGATCTCTGCATCAAAGAAATAGTCATAAAGATCTTCAAAATTGCCTGTTTGCATGTTTTCTTTCTCAAATTGAACCCAAAAATACTTACAAAGCCTTACAAGAAGCAAGTTGGGTAGAAGCAATGCAAGATGAGCTCTTACAATTCAAGCTGCAAGAAGTATGGACTTTGGTTGAATTGCCAAATGGTAAAAGAGTGATTGGCACAAAATGGGTTTTCAGATGCAAAAGAGATGAGAGAGGAATTGTCATAAGAAATAAGGCAAGGTTAGTAGCACAGGGATACACACAACAAGAAGGCCTTGATTATGATGAGGTATTTGCTCCAGTGGCAAGAATAGAAGCAATTAGACTATTCTTGGCTTATGCTTCATACAAAGACTTTGTAGTGTATCAAATGGATGTGAAGAGTGCTTTTCTGTATGGGACCATTACTGAGGAAGTTTATGTGTCTCAACCACCAGGCTTTGAAGACCCTGATCATCCTGACAAAGTCTACAAGGTAAATAAAGCAATGTATGGTCTACATCAAGCTCCTAGAGCTTGGTATGACACCTTGTCAACTTACTTGCTAGAGTCTGGGTTCAGCAGGGGAAAGATTGATAAAACCTTGTTTCTCAAAAGACAAAAAGATGATATTTTGCTGGTTCAAATTTATGTTGATGACATCATCTTTGGGTCTACAAACAAAGCTATGTGTATTAGTTTTGAGAAGCTTATGAAGGACAAGTTTGCTATGAGTTCAATGGGAGAACTCACTTTCTTCTTAGGTCTGCAAGTTACACAGAAAGAAAATGGCATCTTTATCAGTCAGGATAAGTATGTCAATGATATTTTGAAGAAGTTTGGATTTGAAGATGCTAAGCCTGCCAAGACTACCATGGAAAAAGATAAGCCATTGCTGAAGGATGAACAGGGAAAGGAAGTGGATATACACTTGTACAGGTCTACGATTGGATCATTGATGTATCTTACAGCATCAAGACCTGATATTATGTTTGCAGTGTGTGCCTGTGCAAGATTTCAAGTGTGTCCCAAGGAATCACATCTCAATGCAGTGAAAAGAATTTTTAGATATCTAAGGCATCAACCAAAATTGGGCCTTTGGTATCCTAAGGATTCACCTTTTGATCTGGTATCCTACTCAGATAGTGATTATGCTGGAGCTTCTTTGGATAGAAAGTCTACAACAGGGGGTTGTCAATTTCTTGGAAGCAGATTGGTGTCATGGCAATGCAAGAAGCAAACAGTGGTGGCAAATTCAACAACAGAAGCTGAGTATGTGGCTGCTTCAAGTTGTTGTGGACAAGTCTTATGGATGCAGAATCAATTATTGGATTATGGGTACAATTTCATGAATACTAAAATCCATATTGATAACAACAGCACACTTTGCATAATTAAAAATCCTGTGTTTCATTCTAAAACAAAACATATAGAGATAAGGCATCACTTCATAAGGGATTGCTATGAAAAGAAGTTGATTCAAATTGTTAAAATTCATACTGATAACAATGTTGCTGATCTTCTCACTAAACAGTTTGATGTGGGGAGGTTTCAATTTTTAATTGCAAACATTGGTATGATTAATCTTTGAAAAACTTATCTCTTTGTTTTTGTTAAAGTTTGTAATGCATGTGCTGCTTGTTATTCTGCTGCTTGTTAATGTGTATATGTTTGAGATATAATGTACTATGCTGCTCATGGATTTTCTCACTCTACTGCTAGTACATATGTTGGTTGTTTGCTTTGTGGTATTTGGTCTAACATTTTGCAGGTATATGAATGGTGATTTGCAAAAATTGAAACAAGAAAGTTCATTCATTCATTCCAGAAAAGTACAATGATTCAACATCAAATGACAAAACACAAAAACAGACATCATAACCTAACACCTACATCTTCATCACTTCCTAGGGCAAGGAAGCCCAAGTACAATCTCTCTATCCTTTGGGAGAGGAGGGTTTTGTCTTGATGGTCCAAGAGAAAGACCAGGTGATGGTTGTGGCCTCGCCCTTGAAGATTGTGGCCTCGGCCTTGAAGATTGTGGCCTCTCAGGAGTGGCAGGTGGATTGGTTGCTGGTTCTTCTTCCTCTTCATCTGAGGATGTAAAGATGAAGGGAGATTGGTAATGATGCACTGGAGGAGGTGGTTGCACAAACGTCCAAGCTTGGTCATCTGATGATTCTGATGATGCTGGAACCTCAGGGGACATAGGTTGTTTACCTCTTGAAGTGCTTGGAGTCTGATTTAGGTTGAGAAGATCTTTGAATACAGGAAGATCATGCTTCCTCTTGCGTGCTTGTTCTTTGGTTCTACAACCAAATCGTGGAGGACGAAAGGGTGGAACATAAGGTTCCATTGGGGATTCATCCTCTGATGATGAATCAGAAGAGATATTGATTATTTCGGGTGTTGATTTCATTGTGTGATGATTTGATTGTAAAGATGGATAGTATTGATTGTGAATGTGGCGTTTTTGAAAGTAATTAGGGTTTGATTGCGTAATTTGGGGAAAAGATCTTGCCGGTTTTATAGAGATTACGGAGTGATATGTGCATTAATTGTTATGCATAGTTGACCAAGGTCTATAGTCAACTCTGCTGCTGGCTCCAGTTCATTCTACTGCTAGGTTTATCATTCTGCTGCTAGTTGTGAATGATACGGTTCTGCTGCTATTATTGTAAGTAAGAGGGTGGTATGTGTAACTTTCATCCATCAGTTTAAAACCTAATTGAACTTCATAATTGGTTTTTATCTGTTCTCAATTGAAGTTATCACAAACCCTTACACCTAATCATTCCAATAATCACAAATCCCCAAATTCTCTAAACCTAATTCATGGAGCTATCACGTACCTGGGTTGAGCAACACAATAGTGTGATCGTTTTGAATGAAGAATTAGTTCCTGAAGGTTTCACAGACATGGTAAATTTTTTGAATGCTACTTCTCTTAGGTATGCACTCACTGTGAACCCTACTATATTTGTTTCCTACGTCAAACAGTTTTGGTCTACTGCCAAAATCAAAACTATGAATGGGGAAAAACATGTCAGTGCTTTTGTATATGGGGAAAAGATTCGTGTAACTGAATCATCTATAAGAGAATCTCTTCTCTTAGATGATGAGACAGAGACCACTTGTCTTAACAATGATGCTATTTTTGCTGGTTTAAAAGAATTGGGATATGAGGGGAAACATAACAATTTAAAATTTCAAAAAGCTCTCCTCTGTCCTCAATACAAGTTTTTGGTACATCTATTCCTTCATTGTTTGAGCCCTAAAACATCTGGGTGGCATGAGTTCAATACTACCATTGCTTCTGCAATGATATGTTTGTGCAAAGGTCAACCATTTAATTTTTCAAAAATGATATTGGCTGGATTGTTTAAAGGTGTTGAAGATGGTTCTTATTTGCTATATCCAAGATTTCTTCAAATCTTTATTGAAAACCAACTTTCTAAACCAAGACGCCATACTGCTGAATATGATGCTCCAAAATTGGCCTCAAGGACTTTTACCTTTTTGCTTAAACATGGCAAAGGTTTTTCTGGTGCACATACAAATCTGACTTCTTTTATGGAACACATTGTGCACAACAACCAGGGTGAAGGATCAGGAAATCCCACTGATTCCCATCACACACCCAATGTTACTACATCTATTACACAACCTACAAAACAATATTCCCGTAGGAAAACCAAAAGGAACACTAATCTACCTCAGGATAGTGTTAGTATGGCTGTACCAGATGAGGCTGTCCTAGGTGATGGAGAGGACATGTTGGCAAGGGCTGTCACTACTGCTTCTAGCTTAGCAGCAGAGCAGGATAGTGATAACATCATTAAGACCCAAACCAAGGCAACATCTAGAGAAACGGACTCTTATGAGTTTGCTTCTCAGGATGGTAACCCTAGCCAAATGGAAAACATAGGGGGCTCAGATGATCAAACTAGGTTTGATACTGAGTTTTTGTCCCAAGATTCACCTCTCAGACCAGGTTACACAGGTCGAAGTGATGAGGACAGGCCAGTGACTCATGAATTGACGGATCCACTTGTACATGATGACAATGTCATTGATTCACCTCTCGGACCAGGTAATACAGGTCGAAGTGATGAGACTACAATGCAACTTATAAAAGAATTGACGGATACTTGTACTGCTTTGAGGTTGAAATGTGAGTCTTTGGAAGATAAGGTTCTTAATCTATCTGATGTTGTTGCTGGTCAAGCCAAGGTCATCATCAAAATGCGAAAACAGATTAAGAGCTTCAAGAAATCAAGATCTTCAACCTCATTGAAAAGATTGAAGAAAGTGGGGACTACTCAGGTTGTAAGTTCTTCTGAACCATCTACTCATTTGGAAGAGGATGCTTCCAAACAGGGGAGGAAAGAGATTGTCATGGATTCAGGGGAGGAAAATCTTGAAAAAGTTGATAATGTTCAAGATATGGATACTGGAATAGTTTCAGGGGAGGTTCCAGTGATTGAAGATATGGATGTGGATAGTTCTCAGAATAATGAAGTTGGTATGGAAAAGGTGGTTGCTGCACATGAAAAGGTGGTAGATACTCTTAAAAATTTGGAGTCTGAGCAATTAGTGAAGGCAACAGGGTTGATGGGTAATGTGTTAAAGACTTTGGAAGATTCAGTGGAAAATGCTGCTCCTGCTATTGCTGACTCTACTGCTGTTCATAATTCTGCTGCTAAGAGTTATTTTGATTCTGCTGCTAGTGGAATAGTGAATACTGCTGAAGTTCAAGACTCTGCTGCTGGATCTTTGGACAATGCTGCTGCAGAGGCAATGGTCTTGCTAAGTAAGAAGACTACTGCTAACACCCTTACACCACAATTACCAACTCAATCATTATCACAACCTATCACTAACATAACATCAGCAACAAGAAAACCTCAAAAAGGAATAACAATAAGAGAACCTGCTGCTACTCAAAAGAAGACAATCACATCATCTTCTACAGATAAGGGTAAAGGCAAGCAAGTTGATGTTCAGAGGTGGATATATAAAGGGGTTGATTTTACTGATGTACCTTTTGATTCTTGGCCTAAGCCATTGCAAGTTGAACATGATGAAGCTGCTGCTATTAAAGCACAAGAGTTGATTAACTTGGAAGATCAACAGCTGGCTGAGAAGGAGGCTGAAGGTTTAAGAATGTATGATGAATGGGATGATGAAAAGATCAGAATTGCTGCTGATATTGAACTAAGTAAGCTTATCAAGATTGAAGAAAATGAAGTTCCAAATTTTAATGTGCAATCTTGGTATAGTGAATTTGCTTCTAAGAAGAGAAAAGAGAATGCTGCTGCTAGAGGAAAGGTTAAAGTATTTAAAGGTCCAACTGTTAAACAGCAAAGGAAAGAATATGAAAGGTATCTAAAGAATATGGGTGGATGGACATTGGTGCAGTTGAAAGCTTATTCTGATAAAGAAGTTTTTGATTTGTATCAACAAACAAAGAAGAGAACAGATACTTTTTATAATATGGGATGTGCTGAGGACTTGGAGCAAATTGCTCAAATGAACAAGAAGTTGGTGCCTGAGAAGATAGCTGAAGCAGAGCAGATTCAAGAAGTTAATGTTGAAAAGCTTGAAAGTGATGCAACAAAGATTACTTCTTCTGAGCAAGGTGATAAAAGAAAAGGTGTTGTTCAAAAATCAATTGCCAAGAAGAAGAGAAAGATTGGAGAAGGAAGCAGTTCAATGCCAGAAGGAGATATGTTTCAACATGATTTTGATCACATTCCTACTGAGCATCTTAAAGAAAGATTGAAGGTGTATACTGTGGTTGGCAAAATGGAAGATCCTGAAGTTGTGGATGCTAAACCATTAGGAGTCAAATATCCAATTGTCAAAGTAACTACAGGGTATGATACTAATATTGGAACATTTCATGATATCCAGAGATCTGATGGTAAGTCTCACAGATTTCTTAGATTTCAACAAATGTTACATTACTTTGATAGAGAGGATGTTGAAGACTTGTGGAAGTTATACAAGGCAAAGTTTGGAGCTAAGAAATTTGATGGTAAAAAGTATGAGACAGATAAAATTGATCATGTCTTAACTTCTTCTGATAATGTTTTGTGGAGAGCTCTTAAACTTATGTTTGAACCTTCAATGGATGACTCTGAATGGACAGAGATAGCTGATTACAAGGTAAGAAGATGGAAACTTTTTCAAGATTCTGGAGTTCATATGTTAACTCTTGGACCAATTACCTTGTATATGCTAGCTGAAAAGGATTATCCAGTGGTAAGATACTGGAATGTTGTTAATCAGATGGTTAATAGTGATAGAACACTTAAGCTGCAGAAAGACTATGATTCTGATGATCAAGCATTTGATTTGCTGACAAAGTATAAGAAGATATTTGATCAGATGAATCCTCAAGGGATGAAGTGTTTGGAAGCATCCTCCTAGTAATAATTTGAGCTTTGAAGAAACTTGAATATTTAGAAATAAATATTAAGTTTAGGGGAGGATTGTTGGGTTTGACCAAGTGACACTGCTGCTATGAGACTCTGCTGCTGAGTAATATTGCTGCTACAATGAAACTGCTGCTGGTGTTAATGACTCTGCTGCTGAAGACAATCTGCTGCTTGGTGAAACTACTGCTGAATGGATTAACATTGTATACGATAGGATAATTATAGAATAGATCTTTTGTATAGTTTATCTATTTAGATTATTCTTATCTTGTAGAGAAAGGTATTGTAAACCTAGTAGGACTCCTTGTCCTATAAAAGGAGGATCCTAGGGTTAGATTACATATGTATTATTATTCACTTCAAGGTTGTAAAACCCTAGCATTATTGAGTGCTCGTATTAATAATATTGAAGTGTTGAAAGAGAATTCTAAATCTTCTTAAGTTAAGCTTTTATATTCCGCGTTTAAGCTTGAGTATTTGTTTTAGTTAACTTCTATATAAGATCGTATTAGCTCAACTGGGATCAACAATATTATACTTGGACATATATCGGACTTGAATTATTGGACATTGAACGTTGGACAACATGGACTTATTGGACTTGAAACGAATACAATATATTAGACTCATAACGAATTTAATATATTTTATTCGCAACGAATATACAATAAGTAAATAAGGTCTAATAACTAATGTGTAATTTTATAAAATCGTTATTAATTGTGTTTAGGAAATTGATTTATTTAATTCACGTTGACTTGGAAATATGTATAAAAGAATGTGTCATGCTAAATTTTATACAACTTTCTAAACTTATATTTCTTATTCAAAACCTTCTATTCTTATAAAACCCGACAAGAATATAAACTTATGTTTTATGAAGTTGAAAAGCCTTTTGCTGGAATTGTGAATTCAAACTTATTTTGTTTATAAAACATGTATGTTTTACATAAACTATTTGGGATTATGGGTAAACACCGGAACTTACCTATTTTATATTACATAGCTAATTTTCGTCATGATTTATGTTTTGTTTGGTTAGCTTGAGCGTTCTTAGCATTTTCACGACTATGTCGATGTTTATTCCTCTTTGGTGTGAGTTGTTTGTCGATATCTTTCCACTTTGGCATGAGTAACATTTGGAGTCCGTACTTTTTTACCACCACACGAAACATAAAACTTTCTTACGAAATCGTTGATACTGAACTTTTTACAAGTAATGACATGAATAATCTATGAAAACTATGACACATTGTCTTTTATAGACTTTATTATTTCGCGAGCTATTTTCTAAGATAATCGTATGCGTATTAAGTTACGTCATCTATATACCAATTGTAATCGTGATACCTATCTTTCAGGATTATCATTGTGATTAGCTCTAGATGCTAGTCGTGTTAGTCGTGATTATTGCAATGATGTGGCTAAGGTGAGTTCATACCCCCTACTTTTTAAACAGTTTTCATAACTATTTTGGGGGAGGATACATGCTCATTTTAACTAAACTCAATGATTGTTTATCTAAATACATGAACTGTTTGATTTGGATTTGATTGATTGACTGATTGACTGATATACTTGAATTGGCTATCCGAAGGCATTTTGTGTTTACCTGGTATATTTGTGAGCTCCCTAGCTCAAAACTATTTTCTGGACCTGCAACTGATGAGACGAAAAGTGTACCGCTTTTAGGGGGTCATTTAAGCCCAAAGTCGAGATTATTTGATCAAATATTGCCCTAAATCATTCCTTTTGTCATTTTAGGTACTTTTGAGAAGAAATCTGGAAAAGAAAGCATTTTGGACGTTTTTGGAGCGACAAAAGTGAAGAAAACGACAAAGTCTCCAAAATCATGCTCAAGATTGTCCCTGACGGCATCAAGAAATGTTAGTGACGGCGTCAAGCCTTGGAAAAAGAGGTGGATATGGCAAATACACGTGACGGGCCAGAAAGATTTCAATGCAAATAATCATGACGGCGTCACCAAGGCCATCAAGATCAAAATACATGTGACAACCCAGATTATATTTACACATGACGGCGTCAGAAGTGGATCTAGGCAATACGATTGTTATTTTAGCGGCGAGTTGACGGCGTCACAAGCCATAACGTGACGCCGTCAAACTGCAAAATCTATAAATAATTTTCTAATTTTCATTCAATAAAGGGTGGAACTTTGTGTCTAACTTTGGAGGAGAAACCCTATATGAATTTTCTGTATTTTCAAGGGTTCAAACCCATGTTTCATCCATGCTTAATTGAAGATAAGTTTTCCAATAATTATTCAATATGTCTATGTGTTGTTTGATTCTATCTTATGCTTGTCTTCTCTTTAACATGTTCGGGTAGGTTTTCTTTGTGTTTGCTTAGATGTAATGAAACCTAGATGTTGATTATTGGTTGGTTGTTTGTTTATAATTATTGTAGATGAATGATTTCGATGTCAGGCTTAAGAAAACTGGTATACTTCCAATTGGTAACTTGCTTGAACGTCTTAAGAAACATGATCAGAGGTGTACTACGATAAATTAGTTATATTTAATGCGTAGGTAACTACTAATGATACTATGTTAGGAGCTAGTAGTCGACTCGACATAGGAAGAAGTAGAAGCCTATAGAGTTAGGGAAGATCGTACACGGCCCTACGAATGGTATTAAGGAATATAACCTATCATCCATGCAATTGTAACAAATTAATCAACCAGTAAAAGATATCTAGGGAGTAGTGAAATCTAAGTAAACACATTTTCTTTTATTATTGTTTCCACCACATTTACTTTAGTTTCATTTTATTTGCATTCGTAGTAATTTGGGTTAGTTGACTAGCAACTAATTCCGCCCATCTTTCCGAAACCCGAGATTTTTTACTTGCTTTCCATAAAATACAAAAATACAAAAAGAATCATCCCTCAGCTCAAGACCTAGTTTTATTGAGTTTTAACCATAGCGAACACATTTCTTTAAGTTGAACGATTAATCCCCCGGTACTTGTCACTATACTATACTACAACGATCAGGTACACTGCCTGGTGGGGATTGCAATCTTCTCAAGATCCCTTGAGAGGTAAAACCTTTTGTGAGGGCGCAATCCCACGCATATCAAGTTTCTGGCGCCGCAGCCCAGGGAATAGTTATTGTCTAGGTTGAAATTTCTTTTTATTAGTTCTTCATGCTAGATTCCTTTCTAGTAAGATTTTTATTTTTATTTTTATAGGTTTTCTTTAGTCTATCCTATTTCTTTGTTTCCTTTGTTCGTAACCATTACCATCCGCCAGCATGGTAAATGAAGATCTCTCTAATCTTAGAATCACTAGGAGTCGTAGTTCCTTAAGAAATCTTGTTCCCCCCTATGCTGAACCTGAAAGGGAAATGCATAGGTTAAGGAAATCTCTTCCAACACCCGAGCCATCTGGAGCAGCCATCAACTTTGATGAGGCCCTTTCTGAAGAAGTTTCTGATCATCACCTCACACCCCCTAGCCCCCAATCCAACCATGATATGGGCACTCCTGAAATTCCCATCCCTAAGCACCTTAAGGATTATTCCTCCCCGAACCCTCGCGGCTTCTCAAATGCCATTGTTTTTCTAAACGAACGCACCGATGAAGTCTTGCGTGCAAACGATGTTTGGCTAGTCCAACGTGTATGCAAGTTTCGCGGTTGAACCGATGACCCAATTCAACATGTTAGGGATTTCTTGAAGATAGTGGACACCCTTCATGCGGATGGGGCCACTAGAAACACGTCCTGATTACAATTCTTCCCTTTTACCCTTCAGGAAAAAGCCAAAGACTGGTATGATAAACTTCCCTCCGAGTCCATTTTTACATGGGAGCAACTTATCTCTAAGTTTTACAAGAGATTCTTCCCAGCGGGAAAAACCTCAACACTTAGGGATAGGATCCTCCGTTTCCATAGGGGAAAAGATGAACCCATAAGTAGATCATGGATTAGATTCAAGGATCTAATAAGACAAGTTCCCCATCATGGCATCGAACTTTGGCTTCTTGTCCAAATCTTCTATGACAACATTTCCCAAAATGACCAGAACGGAATCAATAATTCGGTAAAAGGGAAAATAGCCAATCTAAGCGCCGAGGAAGCCTATAGAGTTACGGAAGATCGTAAACAGCCCTACGAATGGTATTAAGGAATATAAACCGTCATCCATGCAATTTTAACAAACTAATCAACAAGTAAAAGATATCTAGGGAGTAATGAAATCTAAGTAAACACATTTTCTCTTATTATTGTTTCCACCACATTTACTTTAGTTTCATTTTATTTGCATTTGTAGTAATTTGGGTTAGTTGACTAGCAACTAATTTCGCCCATCTTTCCAAAACCCGAGATTTTTTACTTGCTTTCCATAAAACACAAAAATACAAAAAGAATCATCCCTCAACTCTAGAGCAAGTTTAATTGAGTTTTAACCCTAGTGAACACTATTCTTTGAGTTGAACGATCAATCCCCCGGTACTTGTCACTATACTATACTACAACGATCAGGTACACTGCCTGGTGGGGATTGCAAGCTTCTCAAGATACCTTGAGAGGTAAAACCTTTTGCGAGGGTGCAATCCCACGCATATCATGTTTTTAGCACCGCAACCCGCGGAATAGTTATTTTCTAGGTTGAAATTTCTTTTTATTAGGTCTACTTGCTAGATTCCTTTCTAGTAAGATTTTATTTTTATTTTTATAGGTTTTCTTTAGTCTATCCTATTTCTTTGTTTCCTTTGTTCGTAACCACTACCATCTGCCACCATGGTAAATGAAGATCTCTCTAATCTTAGAATCACTAGGAGTCGTAGTTCCTTAAGAAATCTTGTTATGCCCTATGCAGAACCTGAAAGGGAAATGCAAAGGTTAAGGCAATCTCTTCCAACACCCGAAGCATCTGGAGTAGCCATCAACTTTGATGAGGCCCTTTCTGAAGAAGATTCTGATTATCACCACACACCCCCTAGCCCCCCAATCCAACCATGATATGGGCACTCCTAAAATTCACATCCCTAAGTGCCTTAAGGATTATTCCTCCCAGAACCCTCGCGGCTTCTGAAATGCCATTGTCCAAACTGTATGCAAGTTTTGCGGTTTACGAACCGATGACCCAATTCAACATGTTACGGATTTCTTGAAGATAGTGGACACCCTCCATGCGGATGCGGCCACTAGAAACACGTCCCGATTATGATTCTTCCCTTTTACCCTTCAGGAAAAAGCCAAAGACTGGTATGATAAACTTTACTCCGAGTCCATTTTTACATGGGAGCAACTTATCTCTAAGTTTTACGAGAGATTCTTCCCAACAGGAAAAACCTCAGCACTTAGGGATAGGATCCTCCGCTTCCGTAGGGGAAAAGACGAACCCATAAGTAGATCATGGATTAGATTCAAGGATCTAATAAGACAAGTTCCCCATCATGGCATCGAACTTTGGCTTCTTTTCCTAATCTTCTATGACAACATTTCCCAAAATAACCAGAACAGAATCAATAATTCGGTAGAAGGGAAAATAGCCAATCTAAGTGCCGAGAAAGGGTGGAATAGGATTGAGGAATATGTTCAAGACCAGGACGATACCTGGGATGAACCCGATTCGACTATGAGTATATCCGAAATCGTACAAACACCCTCGCCTGAGAATCGGCTGAGAAAGCTTCACGAGAATGCGGAGGAGAAACCACCACCGAACATGCGTGTCTGTCAGGCCATGACAACTTCGATGACCCTTCCCTTTTGACTTTTTACTAAAATGATGATTATACCCTTTGGGGGAATCTGGTGAGGAGAAAGGAAGGAGAAGAAGGTCCTGACTTCAAAATCAGGAGCACTTTTGAGGATGATCTTGGACACTTCACTCATGAAAAAGGCTTAAAATTGAAAGGGCTTGACGAGCTCATCACTGAACAACAAAATGACATAGAAAAATGGTTCCATGAACTTAATACTACCCTTGATGGTCATAACAAGCCTTAAGTAAGCCAAAATGACCCCTTGCTCGCTATTACTTCTCTTGCCGGAGCAATAACCACGGACCCTCCTTATCCGAGCCTGAATTCTGTCGTGTTGGGAATTTTGGAAGTTCCTGCTTATAGAGATCTACTGACAGGTTCCTGCTGAAGCTATAGATGGTTTCTGCTGATATACTGGTTCCTGCTGACAGAGTGTTTCTGCTATTAGTATTGATTGTGCGGGTGTTAGTAAAAGTCAAACCCGTAATTTTAGTAAGTTGTTAGGATGTGATATGTTTTGATTTTATATTTATTATTGTATTAGGGTTCCTTGTGTATAAAAGGAACCATAGGCTTTTGTATTATATACGCTTCTTGAATAAACACTCCAGGAAAAACATTGTGAGAGGAAGCAATAGAGATCCATAGAGGATCATTGTTTTATTAGTAAAACCTTGTGATACTTTGATTGTTATTATCATTATTCCGCTGTGCAAATCATTGTTTCTATTATCTTAGATAAGGCTTAAACGATCTTTACAATTGGCATCAGAGAATAGGGGCTCGTAATATCTCGGGTTCTAAAAGGTTTTAAGGATTGAAGAAAGCAGTTTTGAAAAAGGTTTGGTCGACGTTTAAGGTTTATTCACGAATTGATCATATTGGTATCAATAAAATTATATGGTACATTAATTAATTCTTATTCTGTTTATCATATTGCACATGGGTATTTTTAATTAATTATTGATTTGCTGATGCATTATATCTGTTTCGTACCTACTTGGATGATTAAAAGAATACCTCATTACTTTTTATTCAAATCGATGGTGACGTATTGATGTTTTTGGGATTTGCTTTTGATATGTCGTCTTTTGCAAGTTGAGGTGCGGATTGGATATTTAGTATTCTCGTACTATTATTTAATCGTGGGTCAATATCACATGGATATGTGATAACTTTTCAAGACTTGTTTTCCATTGTTTTGTCGCTTAATAACTCAAGAGCGTGGGACTTGATTTGTCGTCTATTGATACTTCATATATTTACCTCATCCTGATCTGCTCATGTGACAATATAGTTATTAATGAGTCAGTGTGATTTATTAGTTGATATGTGGGGTTAATGTTTGTTGAGAATTTATATCAATACACATTGTTCTTGTCATCTTTTGCAAATTGGGTGATCAATTAACTGATCGATTTGTTTATAAATTATCAAACGTGGGGCCCTGATTTGTTTGTAGTACGGGATTTTTGTGGAGTTATTGGCAAATTCGTTTTCAAGGATTAATGGTGCAAGGAGCAGAATGTATATTTAAAACAAAGTGTTGCTGTTGAACGTATTTGTATCGTTGAATTAGTCAGTGAAAAGGGTTTTGTCACTAGTATTGTGATTTGTCGCTTTCATCTTTCTTCAAGAGATACGATAAGGTTAGTTATTTTGGTACTGATATTGATATTATATTGAGATGCTGCTGTTGATCTTATGGACTTTTTGAGTAATACTGCTGCCATCACTATTTAATTATGCTGCTCTTGGTTTGTGCTGGTATTTTTTGTTTCTGCTGCTCATTAGTAACATGGCAGAATATGACAATGAAAGGGATTTTGTAAAGTTTCCTTATTTGATGAATGATAAGTATGAGGTCTGGGCTAAGAAGATGGAACACTGCATCATGAAAAAGGATATGAATATCCGGAAGGTGATTCAAAATGGCAACAGCTTGAAAAGGCATAAAAGAGATCAAGATGGAAATGTCATTATTCTTCCTCCAATGACTGCTGATGAACACATTGCTGTACAAAGGGAATCAAAGGCAAGAACTACCTTGCTTAAATCTATTCCTGCTGATCATGTAGCAGATTTCCATTATATGGATGAGGCAAGTGATATATGGAATGCAATCAAAGCAAGGTATAGTGGAAAGGCTGAATCCAAGAAGATGAGAAAAGAAACTTGCACTATATCCGAGACCGAAGAATTTGCACTGATGGGACTCCCTTCTCAAGTACATAATTGTGTCTTTGGTTGTAGTGAAAGATATAATGAACTTAAAGAAGCTTATGATGAATTGAAACCTAAATATAATGAATGTTATGTAGAAGTTGAGGCTTACATACAGGCTTTAAAAACTTTAGAGAGACTAAAAATTTGGTTTCAAAAGAATCAGCTTGCTTATGATGAAAAGATAAGGGTGTTAGAAAGTGATTTAGAATGTACTGAAATTGATTTAAAGCGTACTGAGAAAGAAAAAGCCAATGTAGTTTCAGAAAACCAAGTGCTGAAAGAGAAACTAGATGAGGAAGTAGCTAGACATAAAACATGGTTAATGTCAAGTGACAATTTAGCTAGCTTACTCTATGGTAGTCAATCTGTAAACTCTGGGATAGGTTTAGGTTTTAAGAAGTATGTTGGTTTAGAAGCTAGGAATGATCTGGGTAAATCTACACCAGCAGGATTAGCTAAGTATGTAAAAGAAGGTAGCTTACATGCTGTACCTGGACCTATTAGAGGAGAACATATGCCCACTGACCTTTCCATCTCTATAGACTTTGATGGATCACACTATCTTTATGGCAAAAAGTCAAGTGACTTACCAGACCCTGATTCTAAATCTACTGACTTTGTCTCTTGTTCTGACAGTGACAAGTGCTCTGACCAAGGGTCTACTACATATATCAGTTGTGATTCAAATGAAAAGTCTGACTCACCTAGGCAGTCACTCAAGACCACACCCAAGTCCAAAGTAGCTGATAATGAACCCAAAACAAAAACAGTGACTTATTCTGTTAAACACAATTTTGTTTCTAGTTCTGTTTCTGATAAGTTTGTGTGTAATAAACAAAGTTGTGTTAAGGATAAGTCTTTTAAGAAGAAAACCTGTTTTCTATGTGGTAGTAAGTCTCATCTCATTAAAGACTGTGATTATCATGAGAATAGGATGGGTGTTTCCTATGGACAGCGGACCTCTAGACCCAAATGGAATAATGTTGCTAGTATTCCTCCATTTGTCCCACAAGCACATGTAAAAACCAGCAGACCCAATCCTGCTGATAAATCAGTTTCTGCTGATAAGTCAGTTCCTGCTGGTAAGCCAGTTTCTGCTGGTAGACCTTTTCAAGCCGGCTGGAAAAGACATGTTGCTAGACCATTTTCTAGACCTACTAGCACTTACTTTCATACTGGTTTTTGGCCTAGTTATTATGACCCAATGTATATGGGGTGGGGGACAAGATGGTATACTACTGTTAAACCTTCAGCATGTTATTCTTGGAAAACTCAAAGAAAAGGTTCATTATGGGTACCCAAGAACAATAGTCTTTCCCAGAAGCAGTGATTGAGGGGAGGCATAAGCCTAAGGGGAGGCTTATTGTTGTATTATTTGTTTTCTAACCATTTTTGCAGCTTATGGATCCTCGTTGCTGCTGGTGGACACGGTTTCTGCTGATTGCTTAGTGTTTCTGCTGGCAGTACATTTTTCTTTGGTTTCTAATGATGCTTGATGGTATATTTTCCATATTTTGTATTTCTTTTTCTTTCTTTCTTCTATTATTAAAAAAATTAGAAATTAAAAATTAAAAAAATTAAAATTTTTTTAAAAAAAATAAATAAATAAATAAATAAAAATAAATAACTAACATATATTTGTATAGTTTTTGTTTTCTCTTGTTTGCAGGTTTTGGTGTTTGGTTAATTACCACACAACAAGTGGTTCTCAACTCACCATGTCTTACTGACACAAGAATTGGCTAGCCCACAAGATTATGGTTTGTGGTAAAGGCTGCGGAAAACCATAAATGGTCATCAACTCACCATGATGATGACGACATTCCATCCAAGAGTTGGCTAGTCCAAAAGCAAACGGTTTTTGGTAAAGACACATCAATTCCGTTGATAGCTGTAATGGTTTGCTCAAAACCATAGGGTACTCAACTCACCCATGCTTCATTGTTGAGAGTTGAAATGGTCATCAATTCACCATGGTTGCTGCCCTATTAGGTAACCAAAGGATTGGCTTGTCCTGAGAATACGGCTACAGGTAAAGACATGTCAAATCCATTTATGGTTGTGATGATTTGCCAAAAATCATTAGGGTTATTCAACACACCGATGATTCACGTTCTAAGTGTTGGACTGGTTCCTAGTTCGCCAGGGTGATGTCATGATTCCACCAAAGGACTAGCTAGCCCAAGAGTGAGTAGCTACTTGGTAAAGGCTTATCAAATCTACTCATGTTGCTGCTGGTTCCTGTTGCTGCTGATAGATTGAAGTTGCTGCAGGTTCCTTGTTCTTAAAAGATGGTTACTAGTTGCTGCTGATATATAGATTGGTTGCTACTAGTTACTTATTATTGCTGCAAATATTAAAGTTTCAATCCTCACACTTTCAAAGCTAAAGCTCTATCTGGAATCTTGAACTTAACCATGTCAAATTCAAGATTAGGGGAGGATTGTTGGGAATTTTGGAAGTTCCTGCTGATAGAGATCTACTGACAGGTTCCTGCTGAAGCTATAGATGGTTTCTGCTGATATACTGGTTTCTGCTATTAGTATTGTTTGTGCGGGTGTTAGTAAAAGTCAAACCCGTAATTTTAGTAAGTAGTTAGGATGTCATATGTTTTGATTTTATATTTATTATTGTATTAAGGTTCCTTGTGTATAAAAGGAACCATAGGCTTTTGTATTATATACACTTCTTGAATAAACACTCCAGGAAAAACATTGTGAGAGGAAGCAATAGAGATCCATAGAGGATCATTGTTTTATTAGTAAAACCTTGTGAAACTTTGATTGTTATTATCATTATTCCGTTGTGCAAATCATTGTTTCTATTATCCTAGATAGGGCTTAAACAATCTTTACATCCTCAACTTCCTTAACCTCATCCTTAGGTTCAATTTCTATTCCAACTTCATCCTTATCACTTCATTCCCTATTCTTATCGATTGGCTTAATAGTGACAACATTGACAAAGTGGACTTGCTTGGATGATGAGGGATCCTTGATTTGGGTCCCACTATTAGTGTTCCTATTGTCCTTATTCGGCGTGGTCAACACCTGGTTGTTAAGGGCTTTCAACAAGTTATCAATTTTATTGGTCATCTCCGTCTGTTGTTGATTGAATTCGGATTCAAACTTAGCCATACGAGCTTCTTGAGATGCCATAAATTTGGACATCAACCCTTCAAAATTATTGGTACTGCCATAGTTGTTGGAAGGATTGTTGCTGAAAGTACGGTTCGAGTTTGAACCGTTTGATTGGAAACGATTAGGTGGATTGGAAGAATTATTTTGGGGCATGTTTTGATTTTGTTTCCACCTAAGGTTTGGGTGATTTTTCGAATAGGGATTGTATGAATCACCGTAAGGGTTTGGCTTGGGTTTGAAAGTGTACCACTTTTCTCCCGCTCCGTCGGTACGCGAGGATGCGTAATCCATAAAAGCTTGTTCGGTGAGTTCCATGCAATCACGAGTGTCGTGGGTGTAACAATTCGCATTTTCGGATTACTATTCATTTTTACTATTCACTTTCACTATTTACTCCCGAAATTTTTATTTCATATTCTCGTAAGTTAAACTATTTTAATGATAATCTGAGAGTTTGACACTCGCCGGATCATTTTTGCAAAAATCACGAAACCGTGTCCGAGATTTACTTTTAGGTTTAAACGTCATTCCAGCATCCCGATATATCCATAAAACACTATAAACAATAGAAATATGATTTTCTCTCATTTTACGACAATTCCAAAAGTTTTGGAATTTTACGTTTTCCAGTTCAGCGTTTTACGCGAATTACGCGTTTTAGACCCGTGTTTCCAGTTTTAGCAGCGTTTAAGCAACCTGATAGAACTTGTCACTCATTAAATATGCTAAGATAGGTTATATTAATAGGTTTTAACATATTTATAAGTTTCATATTTTTAACGATACCCGGTTTTACGTTTTGTGGCTGAAGCATTTACGGTTAGCAATTTACGGATTCAAAACTAGCTACATAAGTAAGATAATGACCAAATCTTACATACTTATCATACTACATCCTATTTAAACGTTTTATAAGTCAAAAAAACAATATAGGAAGCTTACATGGGAAGATTGAGCACATGTGCAAGTAAACTTGGCAAACAAGCCTTGAAAAAGTATCCTAAACACTAACCTCCTCACTGCACCTTCCTAGGCACCTTCCTTGCACCTCCTCTTCATGCTATAAAAGCAAGCTCATCCCTTCCTTTCTCTTCATTCCAAACAACACACACATAATCCATAAACCATGATCCTTTGATTTTTAGGTTATAAGTTACATACCAAAGTTGAAGGCCTAGTTATTCTCTACATGAATCAAGAGTTTGTTTGGTGATTCCATGGTTGAATTAGGTGCTACACAAGGTGTTAGGGCTGAGGTTAAATGCTTTTCACAAGGTTTATGTAAAGGTTAGCAAGGGTTTGCAAGAGTTGGGGTGAAGGGTTTGTAAGCATAGGTTTAGTGTCCTAGTTTCATACTTGACTTTCTTTCTTTAGAAAGCCAAAAGTTGTAAGAAACCCTAATACACTTTCTTGCTCAATATCATTTTCATGCTTATCATGTTTCGTTCATGCTATATATGGTCTTTGTATTATGTTCATGATGTATAAAAACTAGTAAAACAAATTATGGACACTATATGTTAACCTATGTTAAGTAATCAAGGAAACTAATGACTTATATTGAGAACCACGACCAAAATAGAGTAACCATGATATGAAAAACTTACCTACTGTTATAGAGGGTTTAAAAAGGAAAACATATCAATTTGAATCACCTAAAACAAGTACACGAGTCAAAAGATACGGCCAAATGAAGTTATTAAATCGGAAAGACCAAAACTGCCGATACCTACTGTATGCAATCTGACCTAAATAAAAGAGGCTCTTCTGGTCCGTTTCATCAAAAAGTTAAAACACGAAAGTTGTCCGGAACGACGTTTTCGTTCGGATTCAAAGAAGCTCGAACCCTGAAAACGCATAACGAGTGATATTTTTATTCAAATTCTTAACAGCCCCATTATTACCTATAAGACTATGCCTTTTTGTCACGGCTAAGGAAAACCAAATGGCCTAAAGGCCTAGAGCTGAGATCACAAACGCGACTAAGTCCAAGGTTGAGATCTCAAGGCCATGGTAGCCAAGACCAAATCCACTGCAAGGCTACGGCTAAGACCTCAAGGCTTTCTAAACCGAAATCATTATAACTATTATACATGTTTTACAAATTGAATACTACAACACTAGGGAACTTCATGTGAGGGGTTCATTAGAGTAAACCATCGAGATGAGTTGTGGATTGACGAATTAAAGTGTCATGGCTCCTCGAACGTTTACTACCTGATCTCTGAATTATGACGGCCCGAACGGTAGTAAGAGATATACAAACTATACATGTTTCATAAACCACTTTTATTCAACGACTTACGCTATATACTAAGTACTACATCATGAACTATATGCAAAACATATATAGTCAATTCTTCGTATTCTTAGACATTACTCCAAACCTAAGTTGCAACGTTCTATTATAGGCTGCTCTTAGAGACTTTCGCGATTTGACTACCATTTTCATTACTCACTACATAAACTTAAGGTGAGTCATAGCCCCTACTCTTTTTATACTTATTTTAACTCTTTGGGGGAGATACATGCTCAACTACTTGCTTACTTGTACAAATACTCAAAACATTTATACTTGATTGTTTTATACTTGATTGTCTTATACTTGATTGCCTTATACTTGATTTCATACATACATGATTGTGTTATACTTAACTGCGTTATACTCAATTGTGAGACTTCCAGTGGCTCCAAATTAAGTTGTTGGATGACCATTGAGACTTCCAGTGGCTCCAAATTAAGTTGTTGGATGACCATTGAGGCTATCTAGTGGCTCCAAATTAAGTTGTTAGATGACCATTAGCTTTGATACATCCTAACATTTGCGAATGTTGGATACATCATAAACGTGAGGTCTTCGGAGATGAAGTGTAGACTCACGACTAATTGCTTATCTGTTTTGATGAACTTATACATGTCTTTATCATACTATATTTTAGCAGCGGGTTGTGAACACACAGGTTGCAAGTGTTGTTATGGGCGGGACTTGCAACTGAGTGGATTCACAATGCCTTTGCTGTGTGAACATTCTTTATAGGCTTCCCAACTGTTTTAAGACAAACTCTATGAACTCACCAACCATTGTGTTGACACTTTAGCATGTTTATCTCAGGCTAGTAAGGCGATAGATAGTGCGTGGAACATAGAGTCAAGCTGCATATTCTGAAGACTTATGCTTTTATCATTTATCATTCGAAACATTTTGTATACATTTATGTATCATACTTTGGAATCTCATGTTTGTAACTTTGAATTCATTAATCGAATGGTAGCTTTTCAAAACGTCTCATTCAGAGGTCGTTTTCTATAACTTGTACTTTGTATTATGAAGTGGCACCCCCAGTGACACAGTCTTCCGCTGCGGTATTTTGGGGGTGTTACAGTGGGGACCACTACATAATTCGCATGAAGAGGTGATTTTGTTCACTTGGCTTGAAGGTTTAGGAGCTTCGTAGGATTTCATGAGAAACTTGACTTAGTCTTCAAGTTCCATGATCCTACGGTCGGGAATGCTTGAATTGTTCGAAGACAAAGATATTGCCTTGACCTTTTTGTTCAAATCACGGGGATCATTCCAAATTTCGTTGTCATAGAGAGCAAGATCTTCTATTAGTTCCCATGATTCTTGTACACTTCGATCACGTAGCTTGCCACCGGCCGCTTGGTCAATGGTTTGCCTCGTGGAGAGATTGATGTGGTCATAGAAGATTTGGACTTAGAGCCAAAGATCTATGCCATGATGAGAGACTTTTTGGAGTAAGTCCTTGAAACGAGTCCATGCTTCATAGAGAGTTTCACCTTGATATTTTTGGAACATCAAGATGTCATTTCTTAGCTTGGTGGTTCTCCCCGGTGAGAAAAATTGAGCAAGGAAATGAGTGGTGAGATCATCCCAAGTTGTTATGGATCTCGCGGGTAAACGCTCAAGCCATTGACTAGCTTGGTCACGTAGAGAGAATTGGAAGAGACACAATCGGGTCGTCTCTCGAGTTTCAACATCAAAGTCTATGGAATCTACTATTTTGAGGAAGTCCTTGAGATGTTGATTTGGATCTTTTGAACGAAGTCCATGGAATGCACATCCGCTTTGCACCAACCGGATGGTGTTAGATCGCAAGGGAGACATATTGGCTCCTTGGGTGAGCTCAATGGTGTTTCAATAGCCTTAGTGACTAGGACGGGAATACTCTCCTAAAGTGCGGGTTCTAGGGGTTTGGTTTGGTTGTGGTGGGTTTTGTTGTGGTGGGTTTATAGGATCAAATATATTACCACCTTCCATGATGGCGGATGGTAATGGTTACGAACAAAGGAACAAAGAAAAAGATAGACTAAGGAAATTTAATAAAAATCAAAATCAAAATCCTACTAGAAAGGAATCTAGCAAGTAGGCCTAATAAAAAGAAATTTCAACATAAACAATAACTATTCCCCGCCAGCGGCGCCAAAAACTTGATGCGTGGTTTTGTAACCTTGCAAAAGGTTTTACCTCTCAAGGGATCTCGAGAAGCTTGCAATCCCCACCAGGCAGTGTACCTGACCGATGTAAAATAGCGTAGTGGCAAGTACGGGGGATTGATCGTTCTCCACAGGGAATAGTTTCCGTTAGGATCAAAACTTAATTAAACTAGGTCTAGAGGTGAGGGATGATTCTTTTTGTATTTTTATGGTTTTTTAGAAAGCAAGTAAAAATCTTGGGTATTTGGAAGAGTGGGCGGAATTATTTGCTAGTCAACTAACCCAAATAACTACAAATGCAAATAAAATAAAATAACAAGAAAATGAAATGTTGAGAAAAACCTTATAATGAAAGAAACGTGTTTACTTAGATTTCACTACACCCTAGCTATCTTTCATTAGTTCATTAGTTTGTTACAATTGTGTGGATGATGGGTTATATTCCTTAATACCATTCGTAGGGCCGTGTACGATCTTCCCTAACTCTATAAGCTTCTACCTCTTCCTATGTCGAGCCGACAACTAGCTCCTAACACGGGATCCTTAGTAGTCACTTATGCATTAAATACAACCATTAAAATCATAGTACACATCTGATTCATCTTTTTAAGACGTTCAAGCATGTTACCAATTGGAAGTCTGCCAGTTTTCTTAAGCCTAACATCGATAATCATTCATCCAATACAACTAATAACAAACAATCAACCAACAATTAATAGTTAGGTTTCATTACATATAAGCAAACGCAAACAAACCTAGCCTAGCATGTTAAAGTATAGACAAGCATAAGATAGAATCAAACAACACATAGACATATTGAATGATTATTGGAAGACTTATATTTATTCAAACATGGATGAAAGAAGGGTTTGAAACCCTTACAAGAAGGTTAAAATTCGACCTAGGGTTCTGATGAGGCGAAAAATGGTCCGTTTTTAGGGGGTCATTTAAGCCCGAATCCGAATTTATTTGATCAAATATTGCCCTAAATCGTTCCTTTTGTGATTTTAGGTACTTTGGGAGTGAAATCTGGAAAAGGAAGCAATTCGGACGTTTTTGGAGCATAAAAATGAAGAGAACGCCAAAGTCTTAATTTTCCATGCTGGGAATAGTAGGTGACGGCGTCAAGAGCAAATCCTTGACGGCGTCAAGAGCAAATTTCACAAATTTCCATGACGACCCAGAAGAGTTTTGACGGCGTCACGTGGGAAGGGCGTCAAGAGTAAAAGAGTCATGACGGCCTGGAAGTATATAAGTCTTGACGGCGTCAGAAGTAGATCTAGGCAGTCCGAGGAGAGTTTTGGCGGCGAGGTGACGGCGTCACAAGATTACTCTTGACGCCGTCAAACCTATTTTTCTATATATACTTTTCTAATTTTTCACATTTAAAGAGAGAAGTTTTGGGAGAAACCCTAAGTATGATTTTGGTGTAACTTTACAGGTTTTTCAAGGGTTCCAACCCCTTGATACCTTGCATGATTAATCAAGATAAGTGTTCTTCTAATTCAATCAATATGCCTATGTGTTGGTTGTCTATATCATGTTCTTAACTTCATTCTATCATGCTAGGCTAGATCTCTTTTGTGTTTGCTTAGATCTAATGAAACCTAGATATTGATTATGTGTTGATTACTTGTTTATTCTTGTCTTGGATGAATGATTTATATGTTAGGCTTAAGAAAACTGGCAGATCTCCAATTGGTAACATGCTTGAACGTCTTAAGAAACATGAACCAACGCGCACTAGGTCTTTATTCGTTGTATTTAATGCATGAGCCACTGTTTACAATCTCTATAGTTGTGCTGGGCATGGTGTAGGAGGAGATAAGAGCTCATAGAATTAGGGAGTTATGTGTGCCACCCCATGAATGGTATTAAGGAATACGATCCGTCATCCATGCAATTATAACAAGTAATTAACGTGTAAAAGATATCTAGGGAGTAATGAAATCTAAGTAAACACATTTTCTCCAATTACTTCTCACAACTTTAGTATAAATTAGTTTATTTTCATTTTTAGTATTTTATTTTGATTGCATCTTAGTATTGGGTTAGTTGAATAGCAACTAATTCCGCCCACTCTTCCAAAACCTGAGATTTTTAATTTGCTTTCTAAAAAATATAAAAACACAAAAAGAATCATCCCTCACCTTTAGAACTAGTATTTAGGCTTTCTAATCCTAGCGACACTATTCCTAAGCTGAACGATCAATCCCCCGGTACTTGTCACTATACTATACTACAACGATCAGGTACACTGCCTGGTGGGGGTTGTAAGCTTCTCGAGATCCCTCGAGAGGTAAAGCCTGTTGCGATTCCCACGCATCAAGTTTTGGCGCCGCAGCCCGGGGAATAGTTATTGTCTAGGTTAGAATTTCTTTTTATTAGGTCTACTTGCTAGATTCCTTTCTAGTAAGATTTTATTTTTAGGTCTTCTTTAGTCTATCTTATTTCTTCGTGTTTTTGTTTGTACTAGTGTGGTCATTATGGAATCAGAGAGTCGCCATTTAGAAATTAGCAAGAGGCTTATTGTGCATAAAAGAAGAAAGAGAGAAGTTAACACATTTAAGAAATTCATTAAGCCTCTCCAAATGAAAATTGAGTTTACAGACTTCGCTCCAACACTGGATGAGTTGAGTTACCATAGGTTCCTTTTACAACATCCTTGTCCCTCAAAATATAGAAGAACACCATGGATTAGGAGGTATAACTTTAGGAACATAAAAATTCCTTGCATGATTGGGTACATGTCTAGAGAGCATACATACATTGACTTAAAAGCACCCATGAATATCATGTCTAGGCTCTATTACAATTGGATTATGAGTGAAAGGTTAAGCCCTAGAAAAGACCCTTACAATTTTAATAGGCTATGTAATTTGTCAGGAGAGTAAAAGGGGTACACATCTTTATAGGAAATTTTACTTATCAATGCGACTTTGTAATCCTAGAAGATGTTAGAGGCATTATTGATCCACACCTTGGAGAAGTAGTTTTAGGACAACCTTTTGTTGAGAAAACTAAGATGTATTACGACCATGAGAAGGGGATAGCTCAGTCTACTGATGGAATAGAGAAGGTCACTTTTATGATGCCTCACATGAAGGAAGAATTAAAGGGCATCAAGAATCTACAGATTGATGAAATTCGACCTTATTAGGTTAAGGAAGATAGAATCACTAATGAAGCCTATTATAAGAGGAGGAGAACATATTATTCGGGTTGCATGAACCTAGGCCCAGAATACAAGCGTGATGAGAATTGGGTTAGATGTTTTGAGTTAGCACAAAAGTGGGAAAGGAAAACGTAACCCATGGCCTTGAGTCTAGCTACAAGACACGTAAATAAAGAAAAGCGCTTCCTGGGAGGCAACCCATGTTTTGTGTGATTTTATTTGTTTGATTGTTATTTGCTTCCGTATGCATGCTTTATTTTTATTGTTGGTAGATCATGTTTCTTAACTAAAATGTGGAAATACTTTACTTGTTTCTTAACTAAAATGTGGAAATACTTTACTTTGTTGTTTTGGCTTAGTCTTAACTCCACCTAGAAGTATTTTTGCAAAAGATAAGTGTAAGGGGAAACTCCAAATATGTTTTTAAGAAACAAACCGATCATGATTCTCCACAATATTAAATGAGCATGTATATTCGTATTTGTTAGAGTCAAATGCTTGTATTGAGTCATAATGAAGTTTTGCAGGATTTTCCAGGAAGTATGACCAAGTTTTTCCAGAAATTTTCCGGAAACTTAACATAGGAATTTCTGCAGGTCTATTCTGACGGCGTCAGGAGTTAAAATCTGGAAATTTTACCGGTTTTGTTTTTCTAACGGAGTCTTATGGTTTTTGTGAATTATTAAGTTTTATAATCTCCTGGAGATCTGCAAACTTCATTCCACAAGCATTATATCTTATCTTGTTTTCTAGGATTTAGAAACTTATATAGGATGCCGCCGATTTTACGCGAGGTTGTCTTGTCTATTTTGTCAGGTTTTACAGGTTATGTATGACAAGAAGATGATTTATATTCTGGAAGGGAAGCTTTGATTGTTCATTTTCTTGGAGGAAGATTTAACCTGGCCACCTTATTATCCATACCAAGCGAATTAGGGGAGTATTTGATTTCATTCTCTTTACTTTTTCACTTTTACATTCTTTACTTGAACATTGGGGACAATGTTCATCTTAAGTGTAAGGGGAGGGTAAAAAGATGATACCTTACATATGCACTTTCGCTTGAGTTTGTTTTGTTTAATGGTAGATGTGTAATAAAACTATGAGAAATACTTGTTAGTGCAATTTTAGCGCCAAATTTAAAATTTTTTACAACATTTAGGAGTGAAACTTTAGCCATAGCAAGCGTCTCATGGATAGGAGATTGTATGACTAGCACATAACCGTATATTCAAAAAAATTTTCCACCCAAATATGTGAGGTTCGCCTTTAGATTTGATAGGAAAAGCATTTATTATTAGTGCTTATGAGTGTACCGGTAGCATTTAGATTCTAGAACTTGCGTTAGTGATGCATCCCGAGACCGCTAGTGAGACTACATTCTTGTAGTAGGATTTACTACATGATAAGAGGCATTAGGATTACCCTTGTGTTAAACCCGTATCATAATTACTTGACCATTTAAGTCATATTACTTGGCTAGTTAAGTCAACTAATTTTTCTCACACCCTTAGCGTTGTACTCATTTTTAGTACACGAAACCCCTAGTACACCCCTCCGAGCCTATCTTTTCGTTTCTAACTTTAAGCATTTTACTTAAAGGAAGAATTTGTTACACCCCACTTAAATGTACACCCAAATCGCCTTAGCCTTCCGTGTATGCGCTCATTTTTAGTGCATTATTGTTATTTGTTAAACCCTAAGTTAACTTTCTAATTGATTACATGGTTGCTAAGTCGAGTCATATCCTTGTACATATTGTTTTGGGACGATTGGGACTCATGGGTAAGTACTTATTTTATGGAGTAATGGGGAAGAACAATATATATTACCCCCATATATACGTTAATCTTAAAAGTGCTCCAAGTGTTTTGATTTTCTTAATTCGAGTCATTAGATTAGTTGATTGTAAAGTATGTAAAGATTCAAGTGTAAGGGGAATTCTCATCCCCTATGATGTATTATTTTGGATGGTAGGGTAAGAGTGTATGTAAAAAAAAAAAAAAAAAAAAAAAAAAAAAAACGTACGGACTACCATCCCGTTTTATTCTATGTTCATTTTATGTTTTTGTTATTTTTCATTTATTAGCTTAAGTCGAGTCTAGTCTTGGCTTAGCAACGCCACATTGTACATGTAATTAACCAAGATTGTTAACTCGCCACCAGTAAAACTTCCTTTATCCAACAAAACCGTGTATTTCATATCCCTACACCTAACATTACAACCCTTTAAAAGACCTCTTTGATAGTTTATCCTAGGTGCTTACGCCATGTGGTGGAGGTTTGATCCTTTCCCAAGCCTATGGTAATCTATTTTGCTATGACAGGTAGTGAGAGATATCTTCCGTTTCCATATTGTAATTTACACTTTATTACACCCGAGAGATGTGAGTATCTAAACACTATTTGTGAGGTGCTTGTGTATGACCTCCGTGCTTGTCTATTGGTCTTTAGTGGAACGATTATTTGTTGTAATTACTTTTATGTTAGTGTTAAATGACCCCTAACTTGTATTTTGAGTAGAATAAAAGAGCATTTGCTTGAGGACAAGCAAATCTCAAGTGTAAGGGTATATGATGAGGCGAAAAATGGTCCGTTTTTAAGGGGTCATTTAAGCCCGAATCCGAATTTGTTTGATCAAATATTGCCCTAAATCGTTCCTTTTGTGATTTTAGGCACTTTGGGAGTGAAATCTGGAAAAGGAAGCAATTCGGAAGTCTTAATTTTCCATGCTGGGAACAGTAGGTGACGGCGTCAAGAGCAAATCCTTGACGGCGTCAAGAGCAAATTTCACAAATTTCCATGACGACCCAGAAGAGTTTTGACGGCGTCACGTGGGAAGGGCGTCAAGAGTAAAAGAGTCATGACGGCCTGGAAGTATATAAGTCTTGACGGCGTCAGAAGTAGATCTAGGCAGTCCGAAGAGAGTTTTAGCGGCGAGGTGACGGCGTCACAGGATTACTCTTGACGCTGTCAAACCTATTTTTCTATATATAGTTTTCTAATTTTTCACATTTAAAGAGAGAAGTTTTGGGAGAAACCCTAAGTACGATTTTGGTGTAACTTTACAGGTTTTTCAAGGGTTCCAACCCCTTGATACCTTGCATGATTAATCAATATAAGTGTTCTTCTAATTCAATCAATATGTCTATGTGTTGGTTGTCTATATCATGTTCTTATCTTCATTCTATCATGCTAGGCTAGATCTCTTTTGTGTTTGCTTAGATCTAATGAAACCTAGATATTGATTATGTGTTGATTACTTGTTTATTCTTGTCTTGGATGAATGATTTATATGTTAGGCTTAAGAAAACTGGCAGATCTCCAATTGGTAACATGCTTGAACGTCTTAAGAAACATGAACCAACGCGCACTAGGTCTTTATTGGTTGTATTTAATGCATGAGCCACTATTTACAATCCCTATAGTTGTGCTGGGCATGGTGTAGGAGGAGATAAGAGCTCATAGAATTAGGGAGTTATGTGTGCCACCCCTTGAATGGTATTAAGGAATACGATCCGTCATCCATGCAATTATAACAAGTAATTAACGTGTAAAAGATATCTAGGGAGTAATGAAATCTAAGTAAACACATGTTCTCCAATTACTTCTCACAACTTTAGTATAAATGAGTTTATTTTCATTTTTAGTATTTTATTTTGATTGCATCTTAGTATTGGGTTAGTTGAATAGCAACTAATTCCGCCCACTCTTCCAAAACCTGAGATTTTTAATTTGCTTTCTAAAAAATATAAAAACACAAAAAGAATCATCCCTCACCTTTAGAACTAGTATTTAGGCTTTCTAATCCTAGCGACACTATTCCTAAGCTGAACGATCAATCCCCCGGTACTTGTCACTATACTATAGTACAACGATCAGGTACACTGCCTGGTGGGGGTTGTAAGCTTCTCGAGATCCCTCGAGAGGTAAAGCCTGTTGCGATTCCCACGCATCAGGTTCCTCCAAAATTTCTCTCTAAAATTCTCTTCTCAATGAATGAAATTTAGAAAACTATATATAGATTTTACAATCTGACAGCGTCAAGTTATACGTGTGACGCCGTCAACTAGCCGCTAAAGAAATCTACGGATTGCCTAGATCCAGATCTGACGCCGTCCCGTGTTAATCCACTCTTTGCCGTCTCTTGTATTTTGCACGTGACGGCCTTGGTTGACGCCGCCACGCTTTAAATCCCAAAATCCATTCTGGCGTGTCTCATGTAACTTTCATATCCACCACTTTGCCATAACGTGACGTCGTCACATGCAATACGTGACACCGTCAGGTACTATTTCCAGCTTGATTTGGAGACTTTGCCGTTTTCTTAACTTTTCGCTCCCAAAACGTCCAAAATGCTTCCTTCTCCAGATTTCTTCTCCAAAGTACCTAAAATGACAAAAGAAACGATTTGAGGCAATATTTGATCAAATAATCACGACTTAGGGCTTAAATGACCCCCTAAAAGTGTAACACTTTTCATCTTATCAGTTATGAACTTAACGTGCGTTACCTTCAAGTTGAGTAAAAAAATCATTTCAGCCCCCTCTGACGGCTACTTCACACGTTTAATTAAAAAAATTCATTCTAGCCCCCTATACTTTTATTACTGTTGTAAACGGCAAGTTGAAAAAAAAGAAAAAAGAAAAAAAAATCTTATTCAAACCCATTTTATCACAACTATAAATACCCATTCACCCACACAATTTATTTTCGCACTTGCACTACTCTATATACTCTACAATACACTTCTATTAGCAAAAAAAATGTCGGGCGGCAACAACAACAACAACGACTCGTTTACAAATTTCCTTGGTGGGTGGAATAACCCATACGCGGGTTTGTCCTCAAATCCGAATCAAAATCATCAAGAAGAAATGAGTTTCTCCAATGTATTTGATGAAATTGACATGGAGTTTATGATAGCCGCGTACGAATATCATCAACATTTTGGAACAAGCAGAAGCAGCAACAATAGCAGCTTGATGTGCTATTTGTTAGTGCAAGTTTTAAATTTATAAGGATGATGTAACACCCCCAATTTTAAAATATTTGCAGCGGAATAAAGATTGGGTGTTACTTCACAGCTCATAGTTTTTCAGTAGAAAATGATTTTCTAAAATATCTATCATTCGAAGTTTTGTAAATATCAGAGTTTTCAAAATGAGGTCCCAGTGGTTTTCAAAATTTGTTAAATAGGTTTTCGAATGATAGTAAAATTTTATAGCCTTTGTAAGAATTTCGTGCTCTTCTGCCCCGTCCTTGCTCCTTTTAGACCTGAGATAAACATGCTAAAATTCAACAAAAGTTGAGTGATATTCATAGGTTTAAGTTTAAAAGATTGAACACAAGCTATAAGTGATAATTGCACCGTCATACAATTATAAGTTAAAAAAAGTTGTTATTGCATTAAGGTCATGACGCTCAGCCGATTAACAGATCTCATCATAAATGATGGATTATAGTAACAGGGGGCCCTCGGGATAGGTTCTTGCCAGTAACCTATTAGATTTCAAATAAAGTGCGTTTGGTTCTTTTCTCCAATGCCCAAATGGGGATGGTCAATCCCTAATAGATCTATCCACAATTATTTACGTTCACCTCTCTGGGTGACTAAGGCTCATGATATGAGGGGCTTTTGGCAAAAAGGTACTTAAGCAATAACGAGATCAAGTAAAGCATACCAAGAAAATACTTGTGTTCAGTTTGTAAAAACTAGCATGTATCCCCCTCGCAGGGTTTATAAAACATTTAAATATGTAAAGGCGAGGCTATGAACTCACCTTAGTGGTTTAGTGAAATAAAATATCGATACTCAGTTTGCAAAAATGGGAACGGCTCCACACACGACCTAGATAATATATGTCAAGTTTTAGCGTTTGATAGTCTTAGTGTTTTAATCGCGAGTAGTTTTTAAATGCATGATTTGTTAATTTGACGTTAGTAAGACTTTTGGTTTTTATAGTATATTGTTCGTTTAGTTTAGTTATATATAACGTAAGGTTTAATAATAATAATAATGATAGTTTGAAATAAAACGTAACGTTTAATAATAGTAATAATAATAATAGTTTGAAAATAAACGTAACGTTTAATTAATAATAATAATAGTAATAAAAATAATAGTTTGAAAATAAAGGTAACGTCGCTACGTGAAATTGTAAAAATGGAAAGTAAAAATAAAAATATTAATTTTATATATATGGCCCTTGAATTTTCTAAAAATTTACACTTTTTACCCTAACGGCGTTAGCGTTACGCCGTTAGTCCAAAATTAAATATATTTACATTTTACGTCCAAAACTTTATATTTCTTACACCTTTCACCCTAAAGTTTATAAAAATCAGTTTTCATCCTAAAATTTACGAAATGACAGTTTTCTCCACAACTTTGAAAAGTTGACACTTTTGACCCGATTTTCATAAAATTTGCAAATTTAGTCCAAACTTCACAATTTTAAAAACTTAATGTTTTCATTTCTTAACTAGTTTTAAAACAGCTTATTGAACTTATTTTGACAGCTTATTAGTTCGAAAAGTAAAGTTGATAGCTTATGGGCTTTTAACGAAAACTTAAGCCCGTTAAGGTTTTTAGATCCAATGGGCCTACGGGGTTTTTGGGCTTTGTTTTGGGCTAATGTTAGGAGTATAAAAACGTTGCCAATCAGCTTATTGTAACAGCTTATACGATCAGCTTATTTTGAAATGATTGGGCCTTAAGGCCCAGTCGATACTAAAAATTTTCCAACACTAGTTTCCAAGTCGATTTGCTTGGTGACTTTTATAGGTTCAAAACGCGATTTTGATTATAAAGTTTTTATACGAAAATGATTGTTTGTCATGAGGACAATTAGTTTGTGAAATAAAATGGCATGCTTGTTAAGTAAAATTTAAAGATATACGTGCGTTTTGGGCTAGCATGGGAGGAGTTTTTATAAAAACAAAGACTTAGAAAATTTTAATAGTTTTCCATACTTGTTTGTATACGTTAGAAATGTATTCTAAAATAGGTTGTACATAGCTTTTTAGTTTCAAAACTCTACATAGTTTATTTCTTAAGGTGTCAAATATATAAATGGACGTAAAATATATATAGGTTGTTTATATAATTTTCGAATAAAGTGGTGCAATTGTGTGTGTCGCGAATAAAAATGATGCAAATGAAAGTTTTATTTAAATATTGAAAAGAGTTTTGTTAGGAACTTACGACATCAAAATGGTGGGTAAAACAAGACGTAGAGGCGAGAAGTGAGTGAGATGAGTACGTAGTGTGTATGTGTGCTCGACCAAGGTTCACAAACAATAACGTGTTACTCCTAAACCCACACGAATTCCTTAAATTTTTACCCAATGTTTCGACCCAAAGCCTAGTTCACTACTTAGAAATATTTGGTGGAATTTTGGTTTGCATGGAAAGTAGAAAATGCAAGCATGCATGCATGCTATTTATATAAGGTTGCTAGTGTGTACTAGTATATAAGTTTTAAAGTGACGTGATTGTTGCTTGTTATTCAAAAGTCATGAGAAAGAGTAGAAGCAACATGTTACTCAAAGTCTTGGTTCCTAGTGTCGACATCTCCATTCTCAAAAGAAACGTGTGCATTGAAATATTGAAATGAATTTGGTACTTGTGAAATGCATATTAAAATTGGTGTAGTACTTGCCTAGGACTTTAATATGTATTGTGTGCGAGCATGAATTTGGGAAGTACTCTTTTGTTTCAAAACTATATGTCGACTACTTATTTCTTTTGGTAAACGATTTGTAAATCGGTTGTGACTTGAGATTTTGATAACTTTGAAATATTTAGACACTAGTTTGTGTTTAGAAATGATTTTAGGAAGTTATAGAAACAAACGTGGTTTAAAACGGTTGAGTTTTGGATTAGTTGAAAATCGTATGAAATCGTTTTTGGGACAAAAGCTTTGCCTAGTGAAATCGTATTTAAACTCGATGTGAAAAACTAATAATCGACCCTCTAATTGTTGGCTAGGGGAGGAATGAGTATGTGTAAAAATATGTGTGAGTCGTGTGTAAGAATAGGGAGTACGAGACTTGTTTCTGGCTTGTCTTAGTCGAGTGAAAAGAAAAACAAAAGAAAGAAAAATGGGCTTAGTTGCTTTGGGCCATGAATAGTAACAGGCCAAGAAAAGAAATGGGCTTTGGGTGAGATTTAAGGTCCGGTTAGGTGGATTTTAGGATTAGTAAAATATTAATTGTGATTAGTGAAAATTTTAAAAATTAATTAATGAGACGTTTGCGTGAGTCCGAGAGTGAATAGTGTTTTGTGAATAGTGTTTCATGAATAGTAAAATTTTTGAATAACATCTCAATATCGCTAATCGACTCCAAAAATGATGAATAGTGAAATGATGAATAGTGTTTTGTGAATAGTAACCGATGAATAGTAATTTTGAAAAAATGTCGAAAAATGCAGGTTTGTAACGAATAAAAGAAATTTTTAATATTCTCGCGATTTTAGACTATAGTGGTACATGTGTGAGCATCGTTCCAAGCAAAAAAAAAGAATCATGAATATCGTAGTGATTTCAAGTAACATAGCATATTTGATAATAAAATATATAAAAAAAAATATTATTGGTAAAAATGTTATTAATTTACGTAATGATATATTAGTCCTTGATTTACGTTTACTATTTATAGGGAAATTTACGGGGGATTACAATACCTACCCCTCATTCTGAATTCCGTCCCGGAATTCAAGTTTAACGAAATTTCTGTATTAGAAAAATTTTGATCAGAGGGTTGTCGAGAGATTAAGATTTGGGAGACATGGTTTAGTTAGACTTATTTGTGCTAGACAGGATCTAGTAACTGGTGTACTTAAGGGTCGTGAATATTGAAGGTAATGGTTTTGAATAGTAAAATAACGGCTAGGTGTACCGTACCCAACGGTCGGGAATAGTGATCCTAACGGTCCGTAATGGTGATCTAACGGCTAGTTTTCTTCCTACATATACTCCTTTCAAATTTCCATTTCTTCCACCAACCATTTTCCTATCATTTCACATTTTCTATTCTTAATACTTCCGAAAAAAATGCCAAGCCTAATTACTATTATCGCAATGGTATATACTGTTGTTGCCATCACCTATTTGACTTTTGTTACGGATGAAGATTATGCAGTTTTGGTCGGGATTTTGGGGTTCCTAATACCACTCATGGTTCTATCGTATGCGGTTGATAAGGCATGGAGGCACTAGTCTTGAGCTAGGGTTGTTTTAACTTAATTCCTTGTCGTGTTTCTATGTAATCCTCAATAAATGTGAAATAAGACTTATTTGTTCTTATGTTTAAAAACTAGTCTTGCTATAGTTTTTAATGATTTTTTTATATTTATCTTTCAGCATAATTAAGGTGATTCATCCTGTGGTGGCTTTTTCTATGGTTTTGTTGGTGGGGGTTTTTGTTGTCATAGCGGATCAACCTATTGAAGATTCTATGGTTTATATTGTAATTATTGTGACGTTAGCACTTTCGATGCTTATTATTTGTTTATTTATTAATTTCCATGGGTTCGGATAAACCTTTCATTATTAGAGTTTCCTATTAGTCTTTGTGAATTATTAGGGTTTTCCTATTTGTACTTTTGTTGGCTTCTCGTCCTAATGACGAAGGGATAGGATAGGTAATTATTGTGATTTGTTCAAGGTAATTTTTACGAAGAGTTAAGTTGTTGTTTCTATATTTTTCTTTTAAATGAAGATTGTTATTTAGTAAATTTGGCATTATGATTGTTCCTTCATAACATGATTCTTCTTAAATTAGACATAGTTGATCAGGCTATGTATAATTGAGGACTAAACGATGTGATGTTTGGCTTAGTCACAATGGTGTTTATGCTTTTCTTTAAGTTGTTTTAGACGATGTTCAACGTTTTGTTATTATGATATAATACGTAATTTCTTTTAAGAATAAAGTAGGAACTTTATTCATTGATTTATTTATTTATCTTGTATATATATATATATATATATATATATATATATATATATATATATATATATATATATATATATATATATATATTTGATGATGAGTCAGAAATTTCTAGTCAGAAATTTCTAGGGAAATAACAGTATGCTGTTATTTGGTAAATGGGATAGGAATTGAAATTGACGTAGATTATAGTTATTTTGGAAATATTACAAGGTAGATTTTTCAATACGGTAGAAGGATAGTTGTTTTACTTAGGTTACATCCATCGTAACTTAAAGTAAAATACGGGGAAGAGATACAATCTCAGGAAATTGTCGAACTAGGATTTATTTATTTACAACAGGAATTTATTCATCTGCTTCAATCTAGTCATCATTCCTTTGATACTATCGAAGTCTTGAAAGGTTCCTCATTCTAATAGTTTTCGCTTTTGTTTATTTCCATTAGGTATAACTCTTTGCCTAATTCCTTGGTTATGGGTGATGGTAGGGTTAGCCATTTCTTCTGGCGTTCTAAAGGGGTTTGGCCTATATTCGATGTAGTTTTCCTGCTTGTCAGGCGTATCCGACTCTCCTCTTGGATAAACTATGGTGACTCCTTTAAGTACTACTTATATGATGTTACTTATCAACTCCCTGACATCTTCAGTAGTCATGGTGATTTTGATGATGATGGAGTACATGTATTGTTTACGTTGTCCATCTTCTGAAATCATTAATGAAACTTAACTTAGAATCCTTCTGATGTCAGAATAATTCAAATAATGAATTCTAATTATTTTATTGATGATAGAATGAATTGACTCCTTACTGTAATCTAATTTCAAGATATGTCTGTGTTGTATCATAGATAGATAATCAACTCTTGATTTGGGATTACTAAGGAACAAACCGATTCATCCACTAAAATAAATTTTCTCTCTCTTGAAAATTTATTTTTTAGACAATACTTTGGTTTCTGGTCAATTATAGTATGTTTAAGAATTTCTTACAATTGTAAGAAATCTCACGGTAGATTTGAATAGTATAGTAGAAGTCATCATAATATTAATAACCTGACTGATCGTTTTTGTAAAATAATTAGTACAAGGTCTTTTATTAATATGTCATGGATCTACGTGGAGTTATTTGTTCATCAAGGGAGGTAACAATTGATGAGATCTTTGCATGAAATTATGAGGATTCATAGTATGCATGCTTGATATGAAAGAAAACGATTGATTTATAACGGAGAGATGAAACGGAAGAGGAGGTTATATTATGATTTGATTACGAATTCTGAAAGGTTCAGATTTATTGAACATTACATGAAATACTAACCAAGTCTGTCAAACCCACATTTTCACATCATGATTAAATGACTAAAATACCCTCCAGTTTGAATTTTTTGAAGAATTAAGTACGTTTACCAAACAAGCCCGAAATCAAAAACGGTTATCGTGCGAACACAAACATGGACATGTAACTTCAAGTAAATCACAATTGAGCTACTACAACATTATGAGAACTCAAGAATATGAAATTTGGACTTAGAAACAAATATTGCACGTTACGTGACCTAACGGGTCCGAAAACCTCCAAAACTTGTACACTACATATAAAATAAATACTACAAGATAACCTAAAGTATATTTATTGATAAAAGTCAAAACTCTTGGTCTTATCCACCCTATAAAAACCGGCCAAGGGGGGAGGGAATCCCTACAAGATAGCTAGAAATTGATAATTCCCTTCAATTTGATTTATTTTGTTCCTAAAATACAACTAAACCTAAAAATAAGACTCCTTCCTCCTCCTCCTTCACATGAACGACTCATACAACACCACCATCATCAAAATCTTGCTCTTGATCATTGATAATTAATTTTACATGCTCGTGGAAGAATTTGGTGCACATTGGAGATTATTTGGAGGCCTTTGGAGGCATTCTTTTGTGTTTTTCTTGCCCTATTCGAACCAATTAACACCCATAGAAGGGTTTGGTATTTTTATTTCATCCTTGATTAATTCCTTGAATTCCTTTCATTACGAATATCATTATACACAAGAATAAAAAAGATACGAATTGATATACATATTGCACATAAAATTGAACCATATAATTGTTATGGGATAATTGATAAACCTTGATTTACTTGATGATATAATAATTAAAACATGCTTGTGATGACATTTGTAATACTCTAATACGTTTGTTTGATTGAAAACCGGATTTTCTCTTGTTGTGATATTATGGCCGACTGGTATATGTGCCATAGATGATTTTGATGTTGAATGTGATAATGTATATGTAGTTGATGCTTAACTTCATATTTGGATTGATATTGGTATTTTATGTGATTGAGTGGTTTGGTTAAAATTGATGAAAAAGGGATTTTGGATACATGTATGGATTGACCTATATCTTATTATATGAATACTTGATGATTTTTGATGTTTAATGATGATAACATGTTTATAATGATGATATGATGTGAATTATATAATTAGTTGGTTGATTTTTGGATTAAAAGGGGTGAAGGAAGTGGTTTTTATGTATTGAAATTCTGGACAGATTTGATAGCTGAGAATGTGTGCATCATAAAACGAAATTGGTAAATGGTTAATTCATAATTTTTGCTTGTAAACTCAGTTTAGGGTCCTAATTAAATGTTCCAATTGGTTTGGAGGTGATTGAGGATGATTTGGGTGTATTTTTGAATTTTGTGTGATGATATGTCAAATCTGTGTTTGCAGAAATTTATTTCAGTGGTAGTTTTTGATTTTTCATTTTCCAACCGTAAGGATTTAGAAGCTATACATTTACTGGGGTAATATTTGGGTTATTTGAGACTTCCTGGAATTTTTGTGAATTTTTCTAAGGTGCGTAAATGGGTATATTAAGTGCAAACTTTCTGCATGTTCGTGCAGTTAATTTTCTGGGTAAGTCTGGGAAGACGATTTTTCATATCGTGTTACACTTAAAAATAAAATCTGGGAAAATTAATGTAGATTCTCAAGACATAGGTGCTTCTGTGGGAATTTTGGTGATTTTTATTTTGGACCTCTGATACGTTTTAAAAATCCGTTTTGTGGGAAAAATTCTGCAAGAATAACCGGTCGTTTTATTTGCATATGTCTAATGTGTTAACTTGATGATTTGGTGGCCTATTGCATGTCCCTCTTCGTGTGTGCTCTTAAATGTTGTAGTTTACTTATGCTAATGTGTTATAATGTGAATGTGTGCTATCGTGACCTTTAACTTATGAAATTGACACTTTTAACCCTAAAACATGCTCGGTGACATAATGAAACCCTAATATCGGAAAACGTCTATAAAATGAAATCCGTAACAAACGAGGCTATGAAACTTGATAATATGATAAGATTAACTTATAAGAATATGTTAACATTTGGAAATTTGCCAATTTTGGAAATATGCTAATTATGGAAACTTGCTAATTTTGGAAAGTACTATTTATGGAAACCTTCTAAAATTGGAAACTCTCCAAATAAGGAAACTTACTAAAATTAGAAATTCTTCTAAAATACTCAAACTACTTAAAGTGGGAAGTTACTAAATATAGAAAGTTACCTAAAATAGAAAGCTGCTAAATATGGAAAGTTTCTAAAAATGGAAAGATAACTAAAAGAAGTAACTTTAGTAATTCAGACTCGTCTTGATTCGTATCCATTATCTTCTAGGTTCGGTGAAGCGGAAGTGACCCATTCTCTCTTTGACTTGTGACTTTGCTTGTGCAATTGGACTGAGGTACCGATATTCCGTACTCTTTCAGCAAGAGTACAACTTTATTTATCTCTCATGACTTCCTCTCTCTCCTTATATTATTGCACCTTGATATTGAACTTTGATTGACCCATTGATATTGGTCCTTTGACCTACCTCTTGATATTGACCTATGATCTATTGATAATGACCTTTGGGTATTTGAACCTTTGGATATTGGACCTTTTATAATAAACCTTGATATTGAACCTTGACAATAAACATTTGATACTAAACTTTGATATTGAACCATTGATATTGAACCTTGACCACTTGACCTTTCAGTATTTACCCGGGGTATTAGTTGTTGTGGAGTAGCCACAACCATAGCATTGATGCACCAATGTTATGTACTCTAGCGTAGTTGGAGAGATGTACTACGCCGTCCCCGATCTACTATTGACTACTGCTTTGATTGTGATTGTTATTGGCCTACGGGGGCGTATGGATGCATCCTAGATTTGTATTGTATTGTATTGTATTGATTGATTGATTAATTATTGGAGCTACTACATTGTCTACATTGCTACATATTGTATTGGTGACTGGGTATGCGTGCATTGCAACCCCTCACATATTGGGAGTTGATCACTCCATATTGGGCTACTATTGTATTGTATTGTATTGATTGGCCTTGGGTAAAATACTGAAAACTTACATACACTATACTTTACACTTAACCATGTCATCTTTTGATTACCCACTTGGATACCACATGTAATCCTATCTTCATATCCCTTTGATTACTTCCTAACTCTATTGCATCGGTTGTTATTTTGTTGATATCTGTTCACTGAGCTTTTTATGCTCAGCCGCGTTTTCTTTTCCATGCGGCAAGTACTTAAGCTAGGATGCGGGGTTTAACTTTGGGGATGAGAGAGTGTGGACCAACCTTAGAGTTCCTTTAAATAATGGACCTTGTTTTATTATTGTATTTTCCTTATTTTGGAATTCATTTGTAACCCTTGTACTCATTGTATTGTTAAAGTATGTTAGCTTGTGTTTTGCTCTGTTGGACACTATTTATTGTGATATATTTACCCTTGACAGGTTGGGGTGTTAAAATTTATGGTATCAGAGACCAGGCTGACGACTTATAATACATAAACCTAGACCTGTGAGTTTTGGACCATTAGGTTTCCACTGTAGGAACATTGATAAACACCTTGCAAACTTGATTTAGGATTCTTCCCTGCGCGAACTTAAGTTTTAACCTATGAGGATTGGGTAGATATTAGGCTTCCTTCGGCGTACCTTCCTTTCATGTTGTCCTTGACTTCCTTATTCTGACCATTTGGTAACCGTTAAGATGGTTAAATCTTGTCACTCTGGAACACCTGACGAAAACCCGAAGAAAATGGTGATTCATGCCATTAAGGATACCTCGAGGCATATCCAGCACGTAAGAGGAGTAAGGGGACTACTGTTGATGCTACGGGTTGCCAGAAGATGGATGAGAAGGAGAAAGAGATGTACAGAACTAAAGCAAATGATAACAAAAGTATTAACACCAAGTATTACAGAAAGTGCCATAAGTCTGTAAAAGAAGAAGAGAGAGATCGCAAAAGTGGTTTTGCTAGCCGTTGTTTGCCTCAACACGAGAATAACATGAATGGTTGGATTAGTTAAAGGGAGGAAGAGAAAGAAGAGAATGATGTAGACTCCGATTTAGAGTCTACGGCGACCAGCCGTTATAATCTAAATTGAACGAAGGGAATTTGTGATCGTGAACTAGTTTCTTTTACTCTTCTGTTTAACCTATATTAGACTTCATATTTCATTTCCATTTCCAAGTTACTCGAAAAAATATTAAAGTTTTGAATTAAGTTTCCCTTCTGTGAGTTTTATTATGGCAATCTTGTTTGTGTTCATCAGCAAATTGTAATGGGAATTGTGATGATCTTGGAAGTATTGGTACGATAGTTTTGCACCCTAAATTGATTGACCTGATAGATTCCGTTACTTTCGGATAATTCTCATTCTTCTATTTGACTCCATTGACGATGTTAGCAACTAGTATTCCACGCGCATCACTTTGACTTCGCAATGAGGCACATTCGGGCTAAGAAGCTGAACAAAATCCCAACCTCCTTGAATGGTTAACTTATGTGCCTAAAGACTTTTGACGAACCTTGTACTTGATCCTAATTCGTGAATTATCCGTCTGGTTTGGAAAATGTAGTTGTTATACAATTCCGTTTACCTTTGATATGATCTTGACCTACCTTTGAAAATCCATTTCCGAAGGCTTCATTGAAAGACTGAAGAAACAAATAAAAGAACTTCTAAGAAATGAGTTAATAACCGAGAGTAAGCCCGTGAAGTATATCAGCTTTATTGGTGAAGAAGAGGAGAGATGATGTGGGGTGAACGGGAAGATTCCTTAAGATGATTTTGAGTCCGTATTTGTATTCGTAATAATAAGTTAGCGATTCCAATTGTATTGGCTATCACCTTAACTATATCCGTGTACATGATGAGATTATGTTTTCGTGAATAATTGGAAGAATTTTATAGTATGACCTTGTGGTATGTTCTGAAATGGAGTTATGATTTGAGGTAATTTTTTTTTTAAATCGCTTTCCGTATTCGTGACGACTACTATGACGGTTAGTGACGCTAATAGTATTAGCTAAAGCTCTGACCATTTTGTGAATTTGATAAATAACGTTTTCTCGTGAGTACTTGGACAAATAGTCATTGTATGACGTAATAGTACATTCGAAGACGAGAAGGAACATGGAAACTATTTTGTACCTTGTTAGAAATTTGGCGACCATTTGTGCATTTGGGGAGATTGATAATTGTTGGGCAACGACTTTATTAGATTAAAATATCTCTTTAAATTCCGCAAAATCTGAAACTATCACCAAGTGATCAAGACCGACAATAAATTTGAAAAGCTAGTCTTTTGAATCTTACGGAAGAATCTTGGAAGATGCTTACCATTTTGCATCAACTAGAAACTTATGAGAAGATTAACTTCACTGCCTGACCTGGAATGGACAACAAAAATGGCTACCATGAAGAGTGAAGACACTCCTTACAAGGCAGAAGTGTTGGCGTGCAGGGAACAAGAGCTGGTCAAGGTGGCGAACCTGGAGCTGATAAAGACATGCAGTCTCATTTCCCTATTCATCTTGGTTGTACTAAGATGAATTAAGAGTGGAAGCAAACTGGATGAGGAAGAGATTTAAAGATCGTGTCAGGAATTCACATTACTCCATTGCATTCCAAGAAGAACTACAGAAGGCTTGATGAATCAGACTCAAGTTTACAGTTTTGTTTCACTCCCAGATTGATAGAGAAAAGAAGACAGATTACTTAGACTTGAAGAGAATTGAAGTTTTGAATGGGTGGTTTTTGGAACAGACCATTTTGTTGTTTAGATGAGTTGATTCTGTAAAGGATGAAGTTAATGTTGACTAATGCTCACTCTCGTTAATTTCTTGAGTTTAATTATTTGGTAATGTAATCCTTGGATGAATTAGGTTCTCCAATATCATCTCTATTCCGTGTTCATTCTGCGTATGCTTGATAATGGTCTTGTTTTGGAAATTTAGGTGAATTTTGGGAAAATTGATGTTTTTGAGACGACGTACCTAAATTGCCGATATGATTAGATTTCCGCCACCCTTGTGAGCAGTCTTGTTTTCCTTTAGTTATTCATTGAGACTTCCATTGCTTTGTCATTGAATGTTCCTCCTAGTTCTGACGCTTGGTTTCGGTTGACCTCTTAGATGATAGAAGTAATAGATGAACTAAGGTTGGCTTGTTTGTTTACGACTCGTGATAAAGTATGACCATCATGAGGGCATATTTATATGATGCTAGTATTATGACGCGTGGCCAACGTGATAATACTTACATCATATAACGTGCACTTATTGTGGTCATAGGATATCTTGGGGAGTATCTAAGAAGTTTAGAATTTGAACTCCGTTGAATTTTCTGCGACTTGTGAGACTTTAGGTTCATTCTACCTACGCGTTGACTCGCCATTCGTCGTTAAATAATTGGATAAATTTGAACTCTCGATTTTGCTTTCTGTTGACCTCGATACAACTGTCACCAATCTCAAGCTCTTTGAAGAGATCTCTACTGCTTGATGTGACTTGAAGTTTTGTTCGTATTTCCATATGAGCATTCCAGAAGATACAATTATCATCCTCTACATATGGTGTCATACCCTTGTAATCAGATTCAACCAGATATGTCACTTGCAATTCTTGATAGATAGGAGAGAGTCATGAGAAATAAGTTATTCGTTTTGTTAAAGTTCCTTGGAAGAACCGTCCACCACGTGAGGCGACCTGGGAGACCGAGGAGTCTATGCGAGCCAGCTACCCATTTTCCCTTGTAGTCTAGTAAGCGTTTGTTTTGTTTCGCTACCGTATTCCTTCTTTCATTTTCGCGGACAAAAATTCTTTTTTGGGGGGGAATAGTTGTCAAACCCACATTTTCACATCATGATTAAATGACTAAAATACCCTCCAGTTTGAATTTTTTGAAGAATTAAGTACGTTTACCAAACAAGCCCGAAATCAAAAACGGTTATCGTGCGAACACAAACATGGACATGTAACTTCAAGTAAATCACAATTGAGCTACTATAACATTATGAGAACTCAAGAATATGAAATTTGGACTTAGAAACAAATATTGCACGTTACGTGACCTAACGGGTCCGAAAACCTCCAAAACTTGTACACTACATATAAAATAAATACTACAAGATAACCTAAAGTATATTTATTGATAAAAGTCAAAACTCTTGGTCTTATCCACCCTTTAAAAACCGGCCAAGGGGGGAGGGAATCCCTACAAGATAGCTAGAAATTGATAATTCCCTTCAATTTGATTTATTTTGTTCCTAAAATACAACTAAACCTAAAAATAAGACTCCTTCCTCCTCCTCCTTCACATGAACGACTCATACAACACCACCATCATCAAAATCTTGCTCTTGATCATTGATAATTAATTGTACATGCTCGTGGAAGAATTTGGTGCACATTGGAGATTATTTGGAGGCCTTTGGAGGCATTCTTTTGTGTTTTTCTTGCCCTATTCGAACCAATTAACACCCATAGAAGGGTTTGGTATTTTTATTTCATCCTTGATTAATTCCTTGAATTCCTTTCATTACGAATATCATTATACACAAGAATAAAAAAGATACGAATTGATATACATATTGCACATAAAATTGAACCATATAATTGTTATGGGATAATTGATAAACCTTGATTTACTTGATGATATAATAATTAAAACATGCTTGTGATGACATTTGTAATACTCTAATACGTTTGTTTGATTGAAAACCGGATTTTCTCTTGTTGTGATATTATGGCCGACTGGTATATGTGCCATAGATGATTTTGATGTTGAATGTGATAATGTATATGTAGTTGATGCTTAACTTCATATTTGGATTGATGTTGGTATTTTATGTGATTGAGTGGTTTGGTTAAAATTGATGAAAATGGGATTTTGGATACATGTATGGATTGACCTATATCTTATTATATGAATACTTGATGATTTTTGATGTTTAATGATGATAACATGTTTATAATGATGATATGATGTGAATTATATAATTAGTTGGTTGATTTTTGGATTAAAAGGGGTGAAGGAAGTGGTTTTTATGTATTGAAATTCTTGACAGATTTGATAGCTGAGAATGTGTGCATCATAAAACGAAATTGGTAAATGGTTAATTCATAATTTTTGCTTGTAAACTCAGTTTAGGGTCCTAATTAAATGTTCCAATTGGTTTGGAGGTGATTGAGGTTGATTTGGATGTATTTTTGAATTTTGTGTGATGATATGTCAAATCTGTGTTTGCAGAAATTTATTTCAGTGGTTGTTTTTGATTTTTCTTTTTCCAACCGTAAGGATTTAGAAGCTATACTTTTACTGGGGTAATATTTGGGTTATGTGAGACTTCCTGGAATTTTTGTGAATTTTTCTAAGGTGTGTAAATGGGTATATCAAGTGCAAACTTTCTGCATGTTCGTGCAGTTAATTTTCTGGGTAAGTCTGGGAAGACGATTTTTCATATCGAGTTACACTTAAAAATAAAATCTGGGAAAATTCATGTAGACTTTCAAGACATAGGTGATTCTGTGAGAATTTTGGTGATTTTTATTTTGGAACTGTGATACGTTTTAAAAATCCGTTTTGTGGGAAAAATTCTGCGAGAATAACCGGTCGTTTTATATGCATATGTCTAATGTGTTAACTTGATGATTTGGTGGCCTATTGCATGTCCCTCTTCGTGTGTGCTCTTAAATGTTGTAGTTTACTTATGCTAATGTGTTATAATGTGAATGTGTGCTATCGTGACCTTTAACTTATGAAATTGACACTTTTAACCCTAAAACATGCTCGGTGACATAATGAAACCCTAATATCGGAAAACGTCTATAAAATGAAATCCGTAACAAACGAGGCTATGAAACTTGATAATATGATAAGATTAACTTATAAGAATATGTTAACATTTGGAAATTTGCCAATTTTGGAAATATGCTAATTATGGAAACTTGCTAATTTTGGAAAGTACTATTTATGGAAACCTTCTAAAATTGGAAACTCTCCAAATAAAGAAACTTACTAAAATTAGAAAGTCTTCTAAAATACTTAAACTACTTAAAGTGGGAAGTTACTAAATATAGAAAGTTACCTAAAATAGAAAGCTGCTAAATATGGAAAGTTTCTAAAAATGGAAAGATAACTAAAAGAAGTAACTTTAGTAATTCAGACTCGTCTTGATTCGTATCCATTATCTTCTAGGTTCGGTGAAGCGGAAGTGACCCATTCTCTCTTTGACTTGTGACTTTGCTTGTGCAATTGGACTGAGGTACAGATATTCCGTACTCTTTCAGCAAGAGTACAACTTTATTTATCTCTCATGACTTCCTCTCTCTCCTTATATTATTGCACCTTGATATTGAACTTTGATTGACCCATTGATATTGGTCCTTTGACTTACCTCTTGATATTGACCTATGATCTATTGATAATGACCTTTGGGTATTTGAACCTTTGGATATTGGACCTTTTATAATAAACCTTGATATTGAACCTTGACAATAAACATTTGATACTAAACTTTGATATTGAACCATTGATATTGAACCTTGACCACTTGACCTTTCAGTATTTACCCGGGGTATTACTTGTTGTGGAGTAGCCACAACCATAGCATTGATGCACCAATGTTATGTACTCTAGCGTAGTTGGAGAGATGTACTACGCCGTCCCCGATCTACTATTGACTACTGCTTTGATTGTGATTGTTATTGGCCTACGGGGGCGTATGGATGCATCCTAGATTTGTATTGTATTGTATTGTATTGATTGATTGATTAATTATTGGAGCTACTACATTGTCTACATTGCTACATAATGTATTGGTGACTGGGTATGCGTGCATTGCAACCCCTCACATATTGGGAGTTGATCACTCCATATTGGGCTACTATTGTATTGTATTGTATTGATTGGCCTTGGGTAAAATACTGAAAACTTACATACACTATACTTTACACTTAACCATGTCATCTTTTGATTACCCACTTGGATACCACATGTAATTCTATCTTCATATCCCTTTGATTACTTCCTAACTCTATTGCATCGGTTGTTATTTTGTTGATATCTGTTCACTGAGCTTTTTATGCTCAGCCGCGTTTTTTTTTCCATGCGGCAAGTACTTAAGCTAGGATGCGGGGTTTAACTTTGGGGATGAGAGAGTGTGGACCAACCTTAGAGTTCCTTTAAATAATGAACCTTGTTTTATTATTGTATTTTCCTTATTTTGGAATTCATTTGTAACCCTTGTACTCATTGTATTGTTAAAGTATTTTAGCTTGTGTTTTGCTCTGTTGGACACTATTTATTGTGATATATTTACCCTTGACAGGTTGGGGTGTTACAATTGATGAGATCTTTGCATGAAATTATGAGGATTCATAGTATGCATGCTTGATATGAAAGAAAACGATTGATTTATAACGGAGAGATGAAACGGAAGAGGAGGTTATATTATGATTTGATTACGAATTCTGAAAGGTTCAGATTTATTGAACATTACATGAAATACTAACCAAGTCTGTCTGGTTTAGTAGATGCAGCAGGGATACTTGTAAACTTAAGATTAGTTACGCCTCTGACGTAAATATCTAATCTCTTTCTCAAGTTCAAGTTGTGCTGCTTCCATGTTTGAGAAATGTTCCTGACACATGTTCATTTGGTTTGCCAACATACTCTCTAATGCGGCAATCTTTTGACCTTGGCTCCTGGCTGTCTCTCTAGCCATCCACTCTTTTGAACAATGCGTCAAGGTTACGGTCGTACCATTCAAATTTTGTTGGTCATAAACCTTTCAGCTGTTTAGTGTGAGTCTCTAATGTGCTAGCTTGTTGATAAACAAGAGTCCATATTGAATCAGGTGTGCTTATATCGTAGTTGGGGGAATTAGGTGAGGATAAGGTATTTGGGATATCTGGTATTTGGGGAATCTAAAGTGTAGGGTAACGGAGAATTTGGCTCAACATTCTTCCACGGCCTCTCTTGACGTGAACTTTGTCCAACTTCGAATGTTGCCTGACCACCAATCACATCTTCATATGATTCAGTGGTTCTCCTAAGTTTTTGACGTAGAGGTGAAGAAATAGGTGACAATAGGAGTGATTTCTGAGTGATTCCTATATTAAGTTGGGGCTGTGATATTTGTACGTAGGGATCTTCAGTGTTCGGAGAATTTTGATTGACGGGGGATGTATTAGTATTACGGAGAGTAGTTTTGGCGTTCAAGGAAGTTTTTGGAGACATGTTACTGTAGTAACCGGGAATAGTATTTTATAAGTTGCTTTTACATTATAGATATAATAGTACGGATGAAATAAAAATTATGTAAGCGCAATTTCTAAACATGCAGAATAATCTTAACAGGTAATGTACTGAGCAAGGTAGTCTGCAGGCACGGAAAGAACGAAGAGTGTAGGGCTATAAAATGTTGTGTTTGTAAAAACGGTTATAGTTCAGATCTAAAATAGATCTGTTTTGCTATAACCAAAGCTCTGATACCAATCTGTAACACCCCCAATTTTAAAATATTTGCAGCGGAATAAAGATTAGGTGTTACTTCACAGCTCATAGTTTTTCAGTAGAAAATGATTTTCTAAAATATCTATCATTCGAAGTTTTGTAAATATCAGAGTTTTCAAAATGAGGTCCCAGTGGTTTTCAAAATTTGTTAAATAGGTTTTCGAATGATAGTAAAATTTTATAGCCTTTGTAAGAATTTCGTGCTCTTCCGCCCCGTCCTTGCTCCTTTTAGACCTGAGATAAACATGCTAAAAGTCAACAAAAGTTGAGTGATATTCATAGGTTTAAGTTTAAAAGATTGAACACAAGCTATAAGTGATAATTGCACCGTCATACAATTATAATTTAAAAACAGTTGTTATTGCATTAAGCTCATGACGCTAAGCCGATTAACAGATCTCATCATAAATGATGGATTATAGTAACAGGGGGCCCTCGGGATAAGTTCTTGCCAGTAACCTATTAGATTTCAAATAAAGTGCGTTTGGTTGTTTTCTCCAATGCCCAAACGGGGATGGTCAATCCCTAATAGATCTATCCATAATTATTTACGTTCACCTCTCTGGGTGACTAAGGCTCATGATATGAGGGGCTTTTGGCAAAAAGGTACTTAAGCAATAACGAGATCAGGTAAAGCATACCAAGAAAATACTTGTGTTCAGTTTGTAAAAACTAGCATGTATCCCCCTCGCATGGTTTATAAAACATTTAAATATGTAAAGGCGAGGCTATGAACTCACCTTAGTGGTTTAGTGAAATAAAATATCGATACTCAGTTTGCAAAAATGGGAACAGCTCCACACACGACCTAGATAATATATGTCAAGTTTTAGCGTTTGATAGTCTTAGTGTTTTAATCGCGAGTAGTTTTTAAATGCATGATTTGTTAATTTGACGTTAGTAAGACTTTTGGTTTTTATAGTATATTGTTTGTTTAATTTAGTTATATATAACGTAAGGTTTAATAATAATAATAACGATAGTTTGAAATAAAACGTAACGTTTAATAATAGTAATAATAATAACAGTTTGAAAATAAACGTAACGTTTAATAATAATAATAGTAATAAAAATAATAGTTTGAGAATAAACGTAACGTCGCTACGTGAAATTGTAAAAATGGAAAGTAAAAATAAAAATATTAATTTTATATATATGGCCCTTGTATTTTCTAAAAATTTACACTTTTTACCCTAACGGCGTTAGCGTTACGCCGTTAGTCCAAAATTAAATATATTTACATTTTACGTCCAAAACTTTATATTTCTTACACCATTCACCCTAAAGTTTATAAAAATCAGTTTTCATCCTAAAATTTACGAAATGACAGTTTTCACCCCAACTTTGAAAAGTTGACACTTTTGACCCGATTTTCATAAAATTTGCAAATTTAGTCCAAACTTCACAATTTTCAAAACTTAATGTTTTCATTTCTTAAATAGTTTTAAAACAGCTTATTGAACTTATTTTGACAGCTTATTAGTTCGAAAAGTAAAGTTGATAGCTTATGGGCTTTTAACGAAAACTTAAGCCCGTTAAGGTTTTTAGATCTAATGGGCCTACGGGGTTTTTAGGCTTTGTTTTGGGCTAATGTTAGGAGTATAAAAACGTTGCCAATCAGCTTATTGTAACAGCTTATACGATCAGCTTATTTTGAAATGATTGGGCCTTAAGGCCCAGTCGATACTAAAAATTTTCCAACACTAGTTTCCAAGTCGATTTGCTTGGTGACTTTTATAGGTTCAAAACGCGATTTTTATTATAAAGTTTTTATACGAAAATGATTGTTTGTCATGAGGACAATTAGTTTGTGAAATAAAATGGCATGCTTGTTAAGTAAAATTTACAGATATACGTGCGTTTTGGGTTAGCATGGGACGAGTTTTTATAAAAACAAAGACTTAGAAAATTTTAATAGTTTTCGATACTTGTTTGTATATGTTAGAAATGTATTCTAAAATAGGTTGTACGTAGCTTTTTAGTTTCAAAACTCTACATAGTTTATTTCTTAAGGTGTCAAATATATAAATGAACGTAAGATATATATAGGTTGTTTATATAATTTTCGAATAAACTGGTGCAATTGTGTGTGTCGCGAATAAAAATGATGCAAATGAAAGTTTTATTTAAATATTGAAAAGAGTTTTGTTAGGAACTTACGACACTAAAATGGTGGGTAAAACAAGACGTAGAGGCGAGAAGCGAGTGAGATGAGTACGTAGTGTGTATGTGTGCTCGACCAAGGTTCACAAACAATAACGTGTTTCTCCTAAACCCACACGAATTCCTTAAATTTTTACCCAATGTTTCGACCCAAAGCCTAGTTCACTACTTAGAAATATTTGGTGGATTTTTTGTTTGCATGGAAAGTAGAAAATGCAAGCATGCATGCATGCTATTTATATAAGGTAGCTAGTGTGTACTAGTATATAAGTTTTAAAGTGATGTGATTGTTGCTTGTTATTCAAAAGTCATGAGAAAGAGTAGAAGCAACATGTTACTCAAAGTCTTGGTTCCTAGTGTCGACATCTCCATTTTCAAAAGAAACGTGTGCATTGAAATATTGAAATGAATTTGGTACTTGTGAAATGCATATTAAAATTGGTGTAGTTTTTGCCTAGGACTTTAATATGTATTGTGTGTGAGCATGAATTTAGGAAGTACTCTTTTGTTTCAAAACTATATGTCGACTATTTATTTCTTTTGGTAAACGATTTGTAAATCGGTTGTGACTTGAGATTTTGATAACTTTGAAATATTTAGACACTAGTTTGTGTTTAGAAATGATTTTAGGAAGTTATAGAAACAAACGTGGTTTAAAACGGTTGAGTTTTGGATTAGTTGAAAATAATATGAAATCGTTTTTGGGGCAAAAGCTTGCCTAGTGAAATCGTATTTAAACTCGATGTGAAAAACTAAAAATCGACCCTCTAATTGTTGGCTAGGGGAGGAATGAGTATGTGTAAAAATATGTCTGAGTCGTGTGTAAGAATAGGGAGTACGAGACTTGTTTCTGGCTTGTCTTAGTCGAGTGAAAAGAAAAACAAAAGAAAGAAAAATGGGCTTAGTTGCTTTGGGCCGTGAATAGTAACAGGCCAAGAAAAGAAATGGGCTTTGGGTGAGATTTAGGGTCCGGTTAGGTGGATTTTAGGATTAGTAAAATATTAATTGTGATTAGTGAAAATTTTAGAAATTAATTAATGAGACGTTTGCGTGAGTTCGAGAGTGAATAGTGTTTTGTGAATAGTGTTTCGTGAATAGTAAATTTTTTGAAAAACATCTCAATATCGCTAATCGACTCCAAAAATGATGAATAGTGAAATGATGAATAGTGTTTTGTGAATAGTAACCGATGAATAGTAATTTTGAAAAAATGTCGAAAAATGCAGGTTTGTAACGAATAAAAGAAATTTTTAATATTCTCGCGATTTTAGACTATAGTGGTACATGTGTGAGCATCGTTCCAAGCAAAAAAAAAAGAATCATGAATATCGTAGTGATTTCTAGTAACATAGCATATTTGATAATAAAATATATAAAAAAAAAAATTATTATTGTTAAAATTGTTATTAATTTACGTAATGATATATTAGTCCTTGATTTACTTTTGCTATTTATAGAGAAATTTACGGGGGATTACAGATGAGTTACCAAATCTAGAAACAACACATACGAGCAAGTGTACTCGTCCGTTATAGCAAGATATGATGGTAAGTCGGGATCGTTCGCAGGGATTTGTGAGTGAATCGAAATATAAGTCTAAAAGTAAATCTCTAATGTACGCAAATAAGATAATAAGCAAATTCAATAAATTAAAAACTACACTTGTTTAGATTAGTTTTCTACTTAACGACACACATGATTCTGATAACTTTTGATAACATGTTGGTTGAGATAATTAGATGGTGATCTAATCTATTGTTTCTACAAGTTAAACTTCGGCCAAGAGTTTAGTTCATAAAAACAAGCTTTAGGTGTAAACCAATCAATTCAAGATATATCCAAGGTTCATAAGGTATGGTGGATATCTTAAACACAAGACAAACTTTTATTACCAATCAAATACTCTTAGGAAATGGTCAATACAAAACGTAACCTCTTCATAGACAAAAAGGTCACAATCGTTTATAAACATTTAAACTTTCGTCCTACTAAAGGTTTACAAACAATCCGATTTGATGTTATAAAATAATTCTTATTACAATCATACTTCTTGTTTCTTTGTTTAGTCAAGAATAATTATGGTGAAAAACAATCATTCATAGACAAATGATTATAACTAGTTGTGTAATAACAAATCTTTCGACCTTTGAAACTATTATCAATTAGTTAACCTTGGCTAAACAAATGTCACGATGAAACTTAGGTACAATTGGTTCTTAGGATTGACTTGAAATTGAATTAAATCAATCATCACTATCACTAAGTATAAAACATCATCAAAACACGTGTAAAAAGATTACTAGCCACTCATGGCAAATATGCAAATAAACTCATAATATTTAACATAAGAATCCATGGTTATAAATCTTACAATGCTTTGAAATTGATAACTAATGACAAGGTATTGATAACCTAAGAGTTGGTGATGATTTCTTGAGATTTTCGGACTCCAAATGTTGCTTCCTTGGTCCTCCAAAGTTCCTGGTTCTTTCTGCACGAATTTTCCTCCTTAGAGAGCTAGAAGATGATAATAATTGTGTGTAGTAATGAGAGTAAATGGTATCTTCAATTGTGTGTTGAGTTATGCACTTTTGAGGTCCCTTATAGGCTTGTCCAACACTCATGGTAATAAATAGGAACTTAAATGCTTGAACTTGGACAATAAGACACTAAAAAGGGCCTAGAACCATGGGACAAAAGACCAAGATTCGTGCACAAAAGTTGGCAAAAACATGCAGTGTTGACCATCCGATTGGTTGCGGGTTGGTACCGATCGGATGGAGAGAGGTAATTATGGCAATCTGATCGGTTTCACACCAACCGATCGGATGGTAATTTCTGGCAAATTTGGACTTTGACTTTGACTTGTGTAGTTCTTTATGTACTATCCAAACTTGATTAACTTCTGAACTTGGAACTTTGAGATGACAAAACTCTAGTTCTCATATGAATTACTTCATAGATTGAACTTTTGAGCTTGGGAATCTTCGTGTAATCGCCTATACTTCATTTCCTTCACTTTTTCTCCATTTTTCCTGCATTTGGCTACATATGCTACAAAAACATACTTTGATACGATTTAGTGGCAAAAGCGTATAAAAACAACCAAATAACATACACAAAAACACTAATAACGCTGATAAAAACATGTTAACTTTGAGCGTTATCAAATCCCCCACACTTAAACTTTGCTTGTCCTCAAGCAAATCCAGAAGAAAACTAAATATCCACATGGTAACCAAAAATGATTAGAAAAATATGATGCAAATCCACCAAGTACAAGTACAAGATGAGATTCATCCTTTTTAAGCTTGAATAGTGAAAATTCGAGATGTTTGACAATACCCAATGATTTTCTTGCTTGATTTGTTGACATAAATAATGTCTTAAAACATTGTTAGCATATTAACAATGTCTCTATGTTTTGATGGTTACAAAGCATAAACTCATTAATCTAAAACTTATGACATAAACAAGTTTTTGGTGCTTAATACTTGTCTTTGCTTCCATATCACTTAAGGTATGAATAAACAAAGAGTTTATTACATTTCATGATCAAAGGAAATTTTATATTAATACATAACATTATATAAAATGATTTTAACATTTTATATATATTTGTAAATCATTTTTGGTATAGCTTTATTAAACCACAAAAATATGATTTCAAATTTCCAACCAAAAAGGGCAAATTTTATCCAGAAAAACTTTTGAAACGTTCAAGAGGGCGGCCCCCTTAATTTTACTAGGCGGCCCCCTTAATCATTAAGGGGACCGGCCTACAATTAAGGGGACCGGCACGCTCCAAAACAGTATTTTCCCCCCCTTTAAATACTGATTCATCCCTCAGATTTTTCTCACCTTTTGCACTTCTAAACTTTCTGATCTAGATCTATTTCTTTATTCTCTCATCCTTTGATCATAAGTGTATATATTCTTTGTTTCAAAGTGATCCAATTTCCATCCTCTCAAGTGCAAGAGAAGAATACTTCTATCTTCCTAGACAAGAAGTATTACAACTTGTTGTGATCTCCACATCCAAGTTGTTGGTGTATCATCAAGATTATTTACATATTCTTTGTGAAGATTGTTGTGAATATTTGCTTGTAGATAGTTGTGTTAGATATAGATTGTGTGATTAGTTGATAGCTTGGTGTGAAGAAGAAAAGCTAGGAAATCTATTGGTGTGAAGAAGATAGAGTTGAAGTAGTTAGTTGTGAAGTAGATTGATTTGAAGAAGGTGTGTAGAAGTTGTGACTTAGGTGTGAAGGTGTTGTGGTGTGATTATTGGTGTGTAAATTGGTGTGTATATTGGTGTGTAAATTGGTGTGTAAGGTTTTCTCCGCCATAAGGGAGCTTGTTGATATAGTGAAGAAAACTCTCGAGTTAGGTGCTCGGGGAGTGGAGTAGGGCAAGGAAGGTGTCCTTGTAGCCGAACCACTATAAATCTCTTGTCTCGCGGTTCGATCTTTCCATCTCTTACTTATTTCATTACTTATCATTGTTATATATTTCGTATTGATATTTGTTTGTATTGTGCAATACTTGAGATCACATATTATCGAATCCAAGTTTGAAAAATTAAGTAAACACTAAAACTCTTTTTACAACTAATTAAAAAGACGTAAAACTATTCAACCCCCCTTCTAGTTTTCCACAATTGGTATCAGAGCCACGTCTAGCAAGAATTTTAAAATATATTGTATTTTAAAACTTGTAACGATCTATGAAATCTGAAAAATATTTAGAAGGGCAATCTATGCAAAGACCACCACTATTTGAAAGTGATGGATTTTTATATTGGAAAAATAGATTCGAAACCTATGTGAAATCAAAAGATCTTGATCTTTGGCATATTATTACCTTTGGTGATTTTCCCCCTATTCAATATAATGTTGAAACTAAAATGGATGAAATTGTAGCTTTTGAAAAACAAAATGATGATTTGAAAAAGAAACTAGCAAAAAATAATGAGGCTAAAATGGTTATTTATAATGCGTTACCACGCAAAGAATATGAAAGAATTTTTATGTGTAAAACCGCAAAAGAAATTTGGGATTCTTTACTAATCACTCACCAAGGTAATAGTCAAGTTAAAGATAACAAAATAGATCTTCTTGTACAACAATATGAACAATTTACGATTCCGGAAGAGGAATCCATTGATAATGCTTTTGCTAAATTTAACACCATTATCACAAGTTTAAAAGCACTTGATGAGACATTTTCTAGTAAAAATTGTGTTAGGAAATTTCTTAGGGCATTGCATCCGAAATGGCGAGCTAAAGTCACGGCTATTGAAGAATCAAAGAATTTGATGACATTGTCACTAGATGAGCTTATTGGCAACTTGAAGGTCCATGAAGAAATTATAAGAAAAGATTTGGAAACGGTTAAAGTCAAGAAAGAACAAGTCAAATCCGTTGCTCTAAAAGCCAAAAAGGAACTTTGTGATGATAGTGACTCAAGTGACGAGAGTGAAGATGAAGAATATGCAATGGCCGTAAGAGAATTCAAGAAATTCTTCAAGAGACGAGGAAGATTCACTAGATCATCACATGATGATAGAAAATCATTCCAAAGAAATAGAAGTGACAATTACGTGAAAAGAAAATGCTTTAGATGTGGAAGTCCAAATCATCTCGTTGGTGAATGTCTAAAGCCGCCGAGTTACGATAATCAAGGTGCATTTGTTAGTAGAACATGGAGTGATAGTGACAAAGAAGAAGTGGAAAAACCAAGAGAAGAAAAGTGTTTCATGGCAAAAGCAACCGACGAAATATGCCTTGGAATTGACTTGGAGCCTAACGAATGGATCAAGGATAGTGGATGCTTGAGGCACATGACAGGGAACCAAAAGCTATTCTCTACATATAAGGCATACAACGGAGGTAACGTTATTTTTGGTAGTGACTTGCGTGGAAAAATTATTGGCAAAGGTACGATTTCTCAAGACTCACTTACTATTGAAAATGTTGAACATGTAAATAATTTAACATATAACTTACTTAGTGTAGGCCAAATATGCGATAATAAATGTAGAGTTATCTTTTCCGAAGAAGATAGCGAAATAGTTAAGAATGGAAAAATTATATGTAGAGGTATTAGGAAAGGAGGTGTATATGTTATGAAACTAGGAAACAAACCTGAAGATAGGATATGCCTAACGACCCTAGACGAAAACTCCACATTGTCGCATAGGAGATTAGGACATGCTAACATGCAACAAATACAATCTTTGGCCTCTAAGGAATTAGTTAGAAACTTTCCTAATCTAAAATATGACAAACATTTTTGTGATGCATGTAAAATTGGAAAACAAGCTCATGCTAGTCACAAAGCTAAGAATATAGTATCCACTACTAGGTGCCTAGAATTATTACATATGGATCTTTTTGGTCCATCCGCTGTGCGGAGCTATGGAGGAAACAAATATACCTTAGTAATAGTAGATGACTACTCACGATACACGTGGACTAGGTTTTTAAGTGACAAAACCCAAGCCTTTGAAAAATTCAAAATATTTAGTAAAATGATTCAAAATAAATTAGGATGCTCAATAGTTGCCATTAGGACGGACCATGGTAGGGAATTTGATAACGAAGTACAATTCGGAAAATATTGTGAGTTAAATGGAATATCTCACAATTTCTCCGCTCCTCGTACTCCTCAATCAAATGGGGTAGTAGAAAGAAAAAATAGGTCACTACAAGAAATGAGTAGAACTATGTTAAATGAACAATCCATTCCACAAACATTTTGGTGTCACGCCGTAGATACATCGACTTATATTTTAAATAGGGTATCAATTAGAAGAATTCTAGGAAAAACTCCTTATGAGTTATTAAGAAATAGAAAACCAAACTTAAGCTACTTTAGGGTATTTGGAAGTAAATGCTATATCTTAAACACTAAGGACTACCTCACTAAGTTTGATCCAAAATCATATGAATGAATATTTTTAGGATACTCACAAAATAGTAAAACATATATAATACTTAACAAACACTCCATGAAAGTAGAGGAATCACTAAATGTAACATTTGATGAAACACCACCACCTCCTAAAACGCTACCTTTAGAAGATGATGATTTAGTCGAAGATGAAGCCATTGAGGTTAGTAAAACAAAACCCATAGGAAATGATAATGAAGACATTCACTTAGAAAATAACGAAACTGTTAATATTAAAGAATCTAGATCACATCCATTAGATAATATAATAGGACATCTTAACCAAAGAACCCTTAGGTCACAAGCCCAAGATAAAAACAACTTCTTTTGTTTCCTCTCAACAATAGAACCTAAGAATATTAGCGAGGCTTTAAAGGATGAAAGTTGGATTATAGCTATGCAAGAAGAATTAAATCAATTTAAGGCAAATGATGTTTGGGAACTAGTCCCAAATCCAAAGGATATGACTATCATAGGAACCAAATGGGTATATAGGAACAAGTTAGACGAGAATGGAATAGTTACTAGGAATAAAGCTAGGTTAGTTGCCCAAGGTTATAATCAACAAGAAGGAATTGATTATGATGAAACTTATGCCCCCGTAGCTAGACTAGAATCAATTAGGATATTACTTGCCTATGCTTGCGCCCTAGATTTTAAGTTATTCCAATTGGATGTGAAAAGTGCATTCCTTAACGGTTTTATCAATGAGGAGGTATATGTGGCACAACCTCCAGGATTCATTGACTTCGCGAAACCTGATTATGTTTATAAGTTAAAGAAAGCTTTGTATGGACTCAAACAAGCTCCCAAAGCTTGGTATGATCGATTAAAAGCTTTTCTTATTAAACATGATTATTCCATGGGAATGGTAGATAACACTCTTTTCACTAAAAGGAAAGACCCTAATCTCATCATTGTTCAAATATATGTTGATGACATTATATTTGGATCGACTTGACAAGACATGTGTGATGAATTTGCCAAAATCATGCATGATGAGTTTGAGATGAGTATGATGGGTGAACTTAACTTCTTCCTAGGATTACAAATAAAACAATTAGAAGATGGAATATTCTTTAACCAATCTAAGTACATTAAGGAAATGCTTAAGAAATTTGGCCTAGAAGACTCAAAACCCATGAAAACACCCATGTCTACGAAGGTAAAGCTCACAAAGGACGATGAAGGTGAGTCCGTAGATAACACCAAGTATAGAGGAATGATAGGTAGTTTACTATACTTGACGGCAAGTAGACCCGATATCATGTTTAGTGTCTGCCTTTGTGCCCGTTTTCAAGAGGATCCCAAAACCTCTCACCTAGAAGCGGTTAAGCGTATCTTCCGATACGTTAAAGGCACTATACACTTAGGATTATGGTATCCTAAGGAATCCGGCATAGAAACCATTGTCTATGTGGATTCGGATCATGCGGGAGACTACGTAGATAGAAAGAGCACTAGCGGTATTTGCACGTTTATGGGATGTTGTCTAACGTCTTGGTTTTCGAAGAAGCAAACCGCTCTTGCTATTTCTACAACCGAAGCCGAATATGTAAGCGCCGGAAAGGCATGTCAACAAGCACTATGGATGAAACAAGCTCTCGTAGACTATGGCATTAGGTTAGAAAATGTCCCCATTATGTGCGATAACAAAGGTGTAATAGATTTAAGTAAAAATCCGGTGCAACACTCTAGGACTAAACACATAGAAATACGTCACCATTTTCTTAGGGATAATGTACAAAAAGGAAATATATCTATAGAAAAGGTTGCATCGGAAGACAACATTGCGGATATATTCACAAAACCCCTTAAGCGTGAATTATTCAACCACTTGCGTTTAGGATTAGGAATGATGGAACAAGTTGACTAAATTATATTGAATTAATTCAAGTTTATACATGCATGAAATTTATTTTTTTTCATTTCACCTTTTCTGAGTCTAGGAATCTATTTCGCACAAAATTAAAGATTGAGAAGATTCATTTTCTTTGCATAAACCTTTTTGTAAAACTCAATCAATTCTTTCTAAAAATTATTCTCACAATCTAGGAATCACATGAAGATCGTTTTCCTTGCATTGTTGACAAAGTGTAAAAAATATTGTCTTTCAAAATCATGCATAAACTCACACATAAATTGTCAAGGTATATAATCTAATATATGTCTTTGACATTCATGATCGAGCAAAAATTGAATCAAGGAGATCATTTAGATTGTTTCTTAGGATCGTTATTTCGTTGTGCATCTAGGAGTCGAAACAATCACAACTCCACATTTGTTGCATATAGACACTCACTAGGACAAATTCCTTAATAATGATGTCATCTCGATCCATCACTAGCTTTTCACTCACTAATTGCCTTTGCCTTTTATCTAAGATAGGTGCCTTAGGAAACTTAAGTGTGTGTGCCTTTACTTACCTCCTATTGCTTATTATGTGTTGATTATGTGTCCTCTTGCATGCATGCCATATCTTAATTAGATTAGATCCTATATTGCCTTAGAGAATTGAACTTGCTTGAATTCTAATCCAAACACATAACCTTTCTGAAAATTTTCTGCCAAAAACCCAATTTTGGCAACCTGGAAATCACCAGATGGGCGGCCCCCTTAATTATTAAGGGGACCGCCCCCTAATTAAGGGGACCGGCCATCTGATGGTCGGGTTTACAGAATCTTTTCTGCTTTTTAGCCCATTTCAACCTACATTTCCCAATTTTAACCAACACACTTTGTCCCAATCTTCCAAACAAACCTTATCCATCCTTAAACACACAAATCTTACACTATAAATATCCCCAATCCTCAAAACTATCCATTCATCCCATCATGAACTCTCCAAACAAACCAAAATCAAAAGCCTCAAGGCTAGCAAGGATGACGGAAAGACGCGTTTGGCGAAGAAAAAGCCCTCGAAACAAATCCATCATAACCAATGAGATTGGAAGTCATTCAGCACCTCCAACTTCTTACTTCCCAAACTTTACCTCAAACCCACAAGGTCATTCATTTGATCCTCTTTACAAACCATAAAACATTGGCTAACCATCTTCCTACAATTCCAACTACACAAATCCAACACATCCATACCAAACCTATGATCCTCTTCACATTGCCACGGAAAAGCAAAAGTTCCGTGATGAAATAAACCAAATCCATGATCTTAGTGATCTCCTTGCTATGCATCTTGCACAACGCAACAAAGGGCAACCTCCATCATCACCCTATGCAAATTGCCTTCCCCACTCTCTCAATTTGGATCAAGTTACCAACCACACTCACTTTTGCCCTTGTTGCATATTCCTTCAAAAACAAATCCTCTACTTGAGTGAAGATATTTCTTGGATTGAATATCTTCTCACTCGTAATCATCCAATACCACCCTTAACACGATACAACATCGTGAGATCCACCTCTTCCGCTCCATACTCCACCCCATATCCCTCTCAATCAAACATCTAAGCTTTATGCTTATGTTTCCATTCAAGCAAATAACACAATCAACTATGAGTTGCAAGCAAGTCCAAGTGCTTCTTTAGGCTATATAGGACTATGTCCTTCCTTTTGTTTTATTATGATTAATATGCCTTAAGCATATTAAATATTGTAATGTTTTCTATGATGCTTGAATGAATCTATTTTTATAACTATTGCTTTGCATATATATGTGCCTTGTTCTTTTCAAATATTTTGTGTAGCCAAGACTTCCATAGCTCATTCCTTTTATGCTCTCAAATGAGGGGGAGTTTACATCAAGGGGGAGCATTTACCTTTTTGATTCTACAAAAAGGGGGAGAAGAGAATGTTAAACTCTAAATTCTTGTCTAAAAATTATGTTTTAGACCTCATGAGTTTAAGGTTTTGTAATCATCAAAAAGGGGGAGATTGTTGACATAAATAATGTCTTAAAATATTGTTAGCATATTAACAATGTCTCTATGTTTTGATGATTACAAAGCATAAACTCATTAATCTAAAACTTATGACATAAACAAGTTTTTGGTGCTTAATACTTATCTTTGCTTCCATATCACTTAAGGTATGAATAAACAAAGAGTTTATTACATTTCATGATCAAAGGAAATTTTATATTAATACATAACATTATATAAAATGATTTTAACATTTTATATATATTTGTAAATCATTTTTGGTATAGCTTTATTAAACCACAAAAATATGATTTCAAATTTCCAACCAAAAGGGGCAAATTTTATCCAGAAAAACTTTTGAAACGTTCAGGAGGGCGGCCCCCTTAATTTTACTAGGCGGCCCCCTTAATCATTAAGGGGACCGGCCTACAATTAAGGGGACCGGCACGCTCCAGAACAGTATTTCCCCCCCCCCCCCTTTAAATACTGATTCATCCCTGAGATTTTTCTCACCTTTTGCACTTCTAAACTTTCTGATCTAGATCTATTTCTCTATTCTCTCATCCTTTGATCATAAGTGTATATATTCTTTGTTTCAAAGTGATCCAATTTCCATCCTCTCAAGTGCAAGAGAAGAATACTTCTATCTTCCTAGACAAGAAGTATTACAACTTGTTGTGATCTCCACATCCAAGTTGTTGGTGTATCATCAAGATTATTTACATATTCTTTGCGAAGATTGTTGTGAATATTTGCTTGTAGATAGTTGTGTTAGATATAGATTGTGTGATTAGTTGATAGCTTGGTGTGAAGAAGAAAAGCTAGGAAATCTATTGGTGTGAAGAAGATAGAGTTGAAGTAGTTAGTTGTGAAGTAGATTGATTTGAAGAAGGTGTGTAGAAGTTGTGACTTAGGTGTGAAGGTGTTGTGGTGTGATTATTGGTGTGTAAATTGGTGTGTATATTGGTGTGTAAATTGGTGTGTAAGGTTTTCTCCGCCATAAGGGAGCTTGTTGATATAGTCTCGAGTTAGGTGATCGGGGAGTGGAGTAGGGCAAGGAAGGTGTCCTTGTAGCCGAACCACTATAAATCTCTTGTCTCGCGGTTCGATCTTTCCATCTCTTACTTATTTCATTACTTATCATTGTTATATATTTCGTATTGATATTTGTTTGTATTGTGCAATACTTGAGATCACATATTATCGAATCTAAGTTTGAAAAATTAAGTAAACACTAAAACTCTTTTTACAACTAATTAAAAAGACGTAAAACTATTCAACCCCCCTTCTAGTTTTCCACATGATTAACATTTCGAAAGACCTCACGAAAAAGGAATGAAGTATAATTCACTCAATCACTCATTTATTTAAGAAGTGGAGTAAATAAGAGAAATCACACTCTTTGCTCAGTCATGATCTAATTATTACCATAAGCTTGTACAAGAAACAAAACTACACCGCAATGGAGTAAGCACCAAGTTTACATATCAAAGAGGTCTTTTATTCGGGTTGTAATGTAAGGCTTTGGGTTTTACCTGGCTTATGTTTAAACATCTCATACAAAAACACAATAGATTATTGGCGCGAGTTCTTGATTACTCAAAAACCGGATGGTCACTACAATATTTTTGCATTTGACATTCTCACAAAGCCATTACAATATCCGGATAGATAAAGAAATTTGGTAAGGGTAGGGATAAGGCATGGGAATATTTATGAAATTAGTTTTAAAGAAAAATAAAATAAAGTCTAAGTCCCATTGTTGCTAGTTAACAAACAAACCACGAACCCGTAAGTGATTATAGTTACAATCTTCCTCTTCTTCAAATAACGATACATCGATTCGCCATAAAAATATTCTTCATACTTAGAACATTGGCTAACAACATATCACCAGGTTTCCTTTATTCACATATATAGAACATTTGCTATAATTGTCACCTTATAGTTACGATGACTTATTCATATTATTTTATTTATTTATTATTATTTTTTTAAACTCCCCCACACTTCGCATAAGCAACACCACAACAATACAAATAAGAAGCTGCAGTCTCCGTCTTTGTCGGAATGGCACACACATAATTGGTGAAGTGTGGCTAACTAATAATCATCAAAAACTATCCAACAACCAAGCAACTAGCAACCCACCATTTAGACTTTGACAAGGGTTAGGCTAAGGTTTAAAGTGTAAAATATTTTTGTATTTTTCTGGATTTATCAAAAACGAAAAGGATGGCTCGAAGGGTGTAACTAAGGGTATCTAGCATTAAAAATGAATGCTAACAGGTTAAAAATTGGAAATTAACTAATCAATGTGACTAGTTAAAAATCAATAATGAAGGCTATTTGGTTAAAATCCTAAGGTTGCCTCTTATCACGTATCTATACTTATATTACAAGAATGTAATCTCACAACGGTCTCGTAAGGATTTACAAGCACAAGTTCTAGAATAAATAAAATCACCGGCACACTCATAACAAAAGATTCAAGCATAAAAGATGTATGCTAGATATGAAATAAGCTTAAATCCTCACAATTTAGTGGAAAAGGTTATAATATGCGCTAGCAAATGTTATCGATCCCAGAATGGATTGCAATATTAATCGGGACACATCTCAAATTTTTCAAAAATTACTAATTTTTACCAGTGGATAGATCCAGTTATTCTAATAAATTATTCCTAAAAGCGTGAAAATAACTAGATTACAAGGACAAACAAAATTTAAAAATTAAATCGATATTAGACTTAATTTCTTATTTTACCTACTCACCCCCCCCCCCCCACACTTAAGTTAAACATTGTCCTCAATGTGATAAACGAAAAAGCATGAAAGTAGGGAAAATTAGAAAATAAACCATGATATCCGGTGTTATCCAATCTTCTATTTCTTGTAGTCAACACCTGCATTATTAGAAACAAAAACAAACAAAAAAAAAAGCATTGCAATTTTATTCAAATTAGTGGCACACCCCCCACACTTAAGTTATACCAAGTAGTAAAACTTTGGGGTATAAACACTGAAAATCAAAAACAAAAACAAAAATAAAACACACGGGTTGCCTCCCGAGAAGCGCTTGTTTTATTAACGAGTCCTCAGCCGGACTCAAACTTCAAAAATAGATTATGAAGTTTTAGTGTTATGTTTCCTTTTATGGACATACAACACATTTCCTATCACAATTCCCTCTCCTGTTTCATCTATGTTTTCCAATTTAACATTTTCCCTTGCTCTAGGAAGAGCATCATAGATAAAACCATTACTGTGTGCCCAAGGAACCATTTCCTTGTGTGGAGCCATGAATGTGATAGCTTCATGTTCAAAGTCGGATGAAATTTCTTCATTAGAAATCACGTTTAATTGCTCCTTATCATAATAGAGTTTAATTCGGTGCCCATTTACAATGAAACTTCCACCATGTTTCTCATAAAGTTCAACATAACCTGAAGGAAATCCATGTTTCACTACATATGGTCCAAACCATTTTGGCTTGAGTTTCGGAGCTTTAAACTTGTATTTCATATTGAAAAGCAGAACTTTATCTCCAGCTTTGAATTGTTTTCGAATTCTCAGCTTTCTATCGTGATATGCTTTGGTTCTTGCTTTGTATAGCTTAGAGCTTTCATAAGCATGAAGTCTTAACTCATAAAGTTCATGTAATTGCAAAAATCTCTTTTCTCCAGCTATTTTTAAATCAGGATTATAGCTTCTTAACGCCCAATAAGCACGGTGTTCAAGTTCGAACGGTAGATGACATGTCTTCCCGTACAAGAGTCTGTACGGTGTCGTACCAATTGGTGTCTTATATGACGTACGAAATGCCCATAGAGTATCATCTAATTTCCTTGACCAAACGGAAGGATTGTCTTTAACCGTTTTTTCAAGTATTCTTTTTATAGCTCTAATGGTATTTTCGACTTGACCACTAGTTTGTAGATGATAAGCTGTAGTAAAACGATGATGAACTCCATATCGTTTCATTACTTTCTCCATTTTTTTATTACAGAAATGGGATCCTCTGTCACTTATTAAAGCTTTAGGAATTCCATAACGAGCAAAAAGCTTTTTGAGAAAGTTGACAATAACTCGTGCATCGTTAGTAGGAAGAGCTTCAGCTTCAACCCATTTGGAAACATAATCGATTGCAACGAGGATATATTCGTATTTGTGTGATTTAGGGAAGGGTCCCATAAAATCAATTCCCCAAATATCGAATATTTCACAGACTTGAATGCTCTTTTGAGGCATTTCGTCTCTTCGAGAAAGGTTACCGGATTTTTGGCACGCATCACAGTTTTGAACCAGAGTATACGCTTCTTTGAAAATTGTAGGCCAATAGAATCTAGCATCAAAAACTTTTCTAGCTGTAATGGAAGGACCATAATGTCCCCCAGTTGGGCCATGATGACATTCATCAAGAATTTTTCTTGTTTTGGCACCCGAAACACATCTTCGTATCATTCCATCCTTGCACATCTTAAAAAGATAAGGTTTCTCCCAATAATAGTGTTTTAGTGCTGAAAAGAACTTTCTACGTTGGTAGTGACTCATCCCTTTTTTAAGAATGTCTCCTGCAAGATAATTTGCGTAATTTCCAAACCATGGTATTTCCTCATCATCATCTTTATCTATCGTCATGAGAGTTTCTTCTGGAAAATAATCATTAATTTCATTTTCTTTTAATTCTTCCAAATTTGGATTCTCGAGACGTGATAAATGATCTGCTGCAAGGTTTTCTGCTCCTTTCTTTTCTTTTATTTCAATATCATATTCGTGCAGTAATAAAATCCATCTGATAAGACGTGGTTTTGCATCTTGTTTGTTAAACAAATATTTGAGTGCGGAATGATCGGTAAAAACTATCGTTTTTGAAAGCACAAGATAAGATCTGAATTCGTCGAATGCAAAAACTACGGCTAATAATTCTTTCTCCGTAACTGTATAGTTTTGTTGAGCATTGTTAAGTGTTTTACTAGCAAAGTAAATAGGACAAAAATGTTTTCCTTCACGTTTTCCTAAAACACCTCCAACAGCGAAATCGCTTGCATCACACATGATTTCAAATGGTAGTGACCAATTAGGTGCAACCATAATTGGGGTACTAGTCAATTGACTTTTCAATGTTTCGAAAGCTTTAATGCAGTCAGCATTGAAATCAAATAAGGAATCATTTTCTAAAAGTTTAGTCATAGGACGTGATATTTTTGAAAAATCTTTGATAAATCGGCGGTAAAAACCGGCATGTCCTAGAAAATTTCTAACGGCTTTAACGTTAGTTGGTGGTGGTAATTTGGTGATAACATCTATTTTAGCTTTGTCTACTTCCATCCCTGAACTTGATATCTTGTGTCCTAACACAATTCCTTCAGTTACCATGAAATGACATTTTTCCCAATTAAGTACTAGATGTGCAGCTTCACATCTTTCAAGCATTTTATCGAGATTGGAAAGACAAGTTTCAAAAGAATCACCAAAAACTGAAAAGTCATCCATGAAAACTTCCATTGATGTTTCAAGCATGTCTTGAAATATTGCGATCATACACCTTTGAAAAGTTGCAGGTGCATTACATAGACCAAAAGGCATACGCCGGTAAGCGTAGGTTCCAAAAGGACATGTAAATGTGGTTTTCTCTTGATCGGCTGGATCGATAGGAATTTGGAAATATCCCGAAAAACCATCAAGGAAGCAAAAGTATTTGTTTCCTGCTAATCTTTCTGTTGGGTTTGACCAAGTGACACTGCTGCTATGTGACTCTGCTGCTGAGTGATACTGCTGCTACAATGAAACTGCTGCTGGTGTTAATGACTCTGCTGCTGAAGACAATCTGCTGCTTGGTGAAACTACTGCTGAATTGATTAACATTGTATACGATAGGATAATTATGAAATAGATTCTTTGTATAGTTTATCTATTTAGATTATTCTTATCTTGTAGAGAAAGGTATTGTAAACCTAGTAGGACTCCTTGTCCTATAAAAGGAGGATCCTAGGGTTAGATTATGTACGTATTATTATTCACTTCAAGGTTGTAAAACCCTAGCATTATTGAGTGCTCGTATTAATAATATTGAAGTGTTGAAAGAGAATTCTAAATCTTCTTAAGTTAAGCTTTTATATTCCGCGTTTAAGCTTGAGTATTTGTTTTAGTTAACTTCTATATAAGATCGTATTAGCTCAACTGGGATCAACAAGTGGTATCAGAGCTTGTGATCTAGAAGTTATAATCAAGAAGATTTTGTTTCTTTAAAGTTTGCTGTTTTAAATCGTTTGCATAAGATGGGTGATGAAACTCATATGGTGACAGCTTCAAGGGTTCCCATGCTCAATCCTTCTGAGTATGAGCTGTGGAAGAGGAGGATCAGACAATACATTCGCATGATCGACTTCAACATGTGGAATGTGATTGTTAATGGTGATTCTGAACCAGAGAAGAGTGCTGATGGCAAGGAGATACCTATTAAGTCTGCTGAAGCTAATGCAACAAGGAAGCTGGAAATCAAGGCCCATAGTATTCTCTTAATGGGAATACCTAATGAATTTCAAATGGACTTTGATGATTACGAAACAGGAAAAGCATTGATGGATGCAGTAGAATTCAGGTTTGGAGGGAATGATGCTACTAAGAAGTCCAGGAAGAATATGTTGAAGCATCAGTTTGAAAACTTTACTTCTGAATCTGGAGAAAAGATAATTGGCACATACAACAGGCTAAATCAACTTGTTAGTCATCTAAAGCTTGTTGGTTATGTTGTTCCACAGGAAGATGTGAATCTCAAGTTTCTAAGAAGTCTTGCACCTGAATGGAGTATGCACACAGTGGTGTGGAGGAATAAGCCTGACTTTGAAACAATGAAGTTGGAGAGCCTCTACAACAATAATGCTAGGGTTTTACAACCTTGAAGTGAATAATAATACGTACATAATCTAACCCTAGGATCCTCCTTTTATAGGACAAGGAGTCCTACTAGGTTTACAATACCTTTCTCTACAAGATAAGAATAATCTAAATAGATAAACTATACAAAGAATCTATTTCATAATTATCCTATCGTATACAATGTTAATCAATTCAGCAGTAGTTTCACCAAGCAGCAGATTGTCTTCAGCAGCAGAGTCATTAACACCAGCAGCAGTTTCATTGTAGCAGCAGTATCACTCAGCAGCAGAGTCACATAGCAGCAGTGTCACTTGGTCAAACCCAACAATCCTCCCCTAAACTTAATATTTATTTCTAAATATTCAAGTTTCTTCAAAGCTCAAATTATTACTAGGAGGATGCTTCCAAACACTTCATCCCTTGAGAATTCAATTGATCAAATATCCTCTTATATTTTGACAGCAAATTGAATGCTTGATCATCAGAATCATAGTCTTTCTGCAGCTTAAGTGTTCTATCACTATTAACCATCTGATTAACAACATTCCAGTATCTTACCACTGGATAATCCTTTTCAGCTAACATATACAAGGTAATTGGTCCAAGAGTTAACATATGAACTCCAGAATCTTGAAAAAGTCTCCATCTTCTTACCTTGTAATCAGCTATCTCTGTCCATTCAGAGTCATCCATTGAAGGTTCAAACATAAGTTTAAGAGCTCTCCATAACACATTATCAGAAGAAGTTAAGACATGATCAATTTGATCTATCTCATACTTTTTACCATCAAATTTCTTAGCTCCAAACTTTGCCTTGTATAATTTCCACAAGTCTTCAACATCCTCTCTATCAAAGTAATGTAGCATTTGTTGAAATCTAAGAAATCTGTGAGACTTACCATCAGATCTCTGGACATCATGAAATGTTCCAATATTAGTATCATACCCTGTAGTTACTTTGACAATTGGATATTTGACTCCTAATGGTTTAGCATCCACAACTTCAGGAACTTCCATTTTGCCAACCACAGTATACACCTTCAATCTTTCTTTAAGATGCTCAGCAGGAATGTGATCAAAATGATGTTGAAACATATCTCCTTCTGGCATTGAACTGCTTCCTTCTCCAATCTTTCTCTTTTTCTTGGCAATTGATTTTTGAACAACACCTTTTCTTTTATCACCTTGCTCAGAAAAAGTAATCTTTGTTGCATCACTTTCAAGCTTTTCAACATTAGCTTCTTGAATCTGCTCTGCTTCAGCTATCTTCTCAGGCACCAACTTCTTGTTCATTTGAGCAATTTGCTCCAAGTCCTCAGCACATCCCGTATTATAAAAAGTATCTGTTCTCTTCTTTGTTTGTTGATACAAATCAAAAACTTCTTTGTCAGAATAAGCTTTCAACTGCACCAATGTCCATCCACCCATATTCTTTAGATACCTTTCATATTCTTTCCTTTGCTGTTTAACAGTTGGACCTTTGAATACTTTAACCTTTCCTCTAGCAGCAGCATTCTCTTTTCTCTTCTTAGAAGCAAATTCACTATACCAAGATTGCACATTAAAATTTGGAACTTCATTTTCTTCAATCTTGATAAGCTTATTTAGTTCAATATCAGCAGCAATTCTGATCTTTTCATCATCCCATTCATCATACATTCTTAAGCCTTCAGCCTCCTTCTCAGCCAGCTGTTGATCTTCCAAGTTAATCAACTCTTGTGCTTTAATAGCAGCAGCTTCATCATGTTCAACTTGCAATGGCTTAGGCCAAGAATCAAAAGGTACATCAGTAAAATCAACCCCTTTATATATCCACCTCTGAACATCAACTTGCTTGCCTTTACCCTTATCTGTAGAAAATGATGTGATTGTCTTCTTTTGAGTAGCAGCAGGTTCTCTTATTGTTATTCCTTTTTGAGGTTTTCTTGTTGCTGATGTTGTGTTTGTTGTTGTGATAGGTTGTAATAATGATTGAGTTGGTAATTGTGGTGTAAGGGTGTCAGCAGTAGTCTTTTTACTTAGCAAGACCATTGCCTCTGCAGCAGCATTGTCCAAAGATCCAGCAGCAGAGTCTTGAACTTCAGCAGTATTCACTATTCCACTAGCAGCAATAGCAGCATTTTCCACTGAATCTTCCAAAGTCTTTAACACATTACCCATCAACCCTGTTGCCTTCACTAGTTGCTCAGACTCCAAAGTTTTAAGAGTATCTACCACCTTTTTCATAACAACTTCATTCCCAGACTTATCAGCAACCACAAGGTCTTCATCATTCTGAGAACTATCCACATCCATGTCTTCAATCACTGGAACCTCCCCTGAAACTATTCCAGCATCCATATCTTGAACATTATCAACTTTTTCAAGATTTACCTCCCCTGAATCCATGACAATCTCTTTCCTCCCCTGTTTGGAAGCATCCTCCTAGTAATAATTTGAGCTTTGAAGAAACTTGAATATTTAGAAATAAGTATTAAGTTTAGGGGAGGATTGTTGGGTTTGACCAAGTGACACTGCTGCTATGTGACTCTGCTGCTGAGTGATATTGCTGCTACAATGAAACTGCTGCTGGTGTTAATGACTCTGCTGCTGAAGACAATCTGCTGCTTGGTGAAACTACTGCTGAATTGATTAACATTGTATACGATAGGATAATTATGAAATAGATTCTTTGTATAGTTTATCTATTTAGATTATTCTTATCTTGTAGAGAAAGGTATTGTAAACCTAGTAGGACTCCTTGTCCTATAAAAGGAGGATCCTAGGGTTAGATTATGTACGTATTATTATTCACTTCAAGGTTGTAAAACCCTAGCATTATTGAGTGCTCGTATTAATAATATTGAAGTGTTGAAAGAGAATTCTAAATCTTCTTAAGTTAAGCTTTTATATTCCGCGTTTAAGCTTGAGTATTTGTTTTAGTTAACTTCTATATAAGATCGTATTAGCTCAACTGGGATCAACACTTTCGAGCATCTGATCCATGAAGGGTAAAGGAAAATGATCTTTCCTGGTGGCTTTATTAAGTTTTCTGTAATCAATACATACTCGCCATCCAGTGACAGTTCTAGTAGGAACTAACTCATTCCTTTCGTTTGTCACTACAATCATTCCTCCTTTCTTTGGAACACAATGGACTGGACTCACCCATGGGCTATCCTCAATAGGATAAATAATTCCTGCGTCAAGAAGTTTAATGATTTCCTTCTTAACAACCTCTTTCATATTTGGGTTGAGTCGACGTTGTCTTTCTACAACGGGTTTAGAACCTTCTTCATAATTGATTTTGTGTTTGCGAAAATCAGGACAAATTCCTGAAATATCAGAAGTTTTCCACGCAAAAGCGCGTTTATGCTTCTTAAGAACAGAAACGAGTCTTTCTTTTTGATTTGTTTCGAGCAACGACGATATGACTACTGGAAGAAGTGAATTTTCTTCTAAGTAAGCACATTCGAGCTTATTGGGAAGGGTTTTAAGTTCCAAATCTGTGGGTGGTTCTTCTAGAGATGATTTGATTTTCAATTGATCTTTCTCAATGATATCTTCAAATTTCTCTTCTTCCTCTTCTTCTAATTTTATTTCCATGAATTCCTCAAATTCTTTATCAGAATCTATTTCACTAATCTTTTCTGAAGTAGTCATGAATGGTTTCGAATCATCAAGTAATGCATCCAATTCTTCTTCAGTGACTTCATCAATTACGTCGATGTTATAGCATGTGTCATCACTGGAATTCGGATATTTCATTGCTTTATCGATTAAGAATGTGATTCGATCTTCTCCTACTCAGAGATTTAGTTCTTTACCTTTAAATTTAATCATTGCATCAGCAGTGTTTAAGAAAGGTCTTCCTATGATTAAGGGTACTCGACTATCTTCTTCCATTTCTAAGATAACAAAATCCACAGGAAAAACAAATTTACCAACTTGAACAAGCATATTTTCAGCAACTCCAACAGGATATTGGTATGTATGGTTGGTTAATCGTATACTCATCTTAGTAGGTTTCAATGTATTGATGGAAAGTTTAGAATACAACGAATAGGGCATCAAATTGATACTTGCACCTAAATCGGCTAAAGTATCACATGTGATGTTGTTTCCTAACGAATGAGTGAATACTTGCACCTAAATGCTGTATTCACTCATTCCTAACGAATAGGGCATCAAATTGGTATGTATGGTTGGCTAATCGTATACTCATCTGTTGTGTGGTGGACGATAATTCTTATTGTTTGATCCAGATGGTTTAGGATTGGATTGGGTGTTACTTGGTAATGTACCAGGAATTCGAGAAAAAAATTAATCAGAAAGTCTATCAAATTTTTGTTCAAGATCCTGAATAGAAGCTTGATGATTTTTCTGACCTTGCTCAACTTTGGTTTTGAGATTGAAAAATTGAGTTTTTACGAACTCATTTGTGGTTCTTTGAGCATTTACGAATTCTCGCATCATTTTTTCGAAATCAGATTCTTCCTTTTTATCTGAATTTGTTGGGTTTGGATTTTATGTTCAAGGTTAAAAATCATGGTTGTTATCCCTTTGTTGGCGATCTTGCCTATTTCCAGAACTTCTTCCGTAATAATTACCATGAAAACCTCCTCCACGATATCCTCCTTGGACATAATTGGCTCCCCCTTCGTTGGGTCCATTCATAGGTTGGTCATCACACTCGGATGATGTGTGATTTCCTCCACAATTAATACAGCTATCTCGCATTTCTTTCATTTCTCCTTTTATATCTTTGTATTGCGAGTCCATTTTAGAAGACAAGGCTTCTATTTTGTCCATGAGTTTTGAATTATCTGAACTTTGACAAAAGCAACGGTTTTCCGTAAGGGTTTGGTTTTGGAATCTTTTGACCAATCGAGTTTAAGAAGTACTCGATCTTCAAGAAGTTGATATGCCTCATTTGGTGTTTTGTAAAGGAAAATTCCTCCGGCATCAAGGATTGCTTGAGATGCTTCATCAAGACCATGATAAAAGATTTGGATTATTGTTCCTCGTCCTAAATTATGACCATGACAACTTCGAAGCAAATCTTTCATGCGAAGCCAAGCTTCAACAAGAGATTCATTAGGATTTTGTGAAAAAGCACGGATTTCTCCCATTAACCTATCATACATGGCAGGTGGAAAGAATTGGCTTACAAAAGCTTGCCTCATCTCCTCCCAGGTATTAATAGTTCCTGGGGTTAATTCGTTATACCATACTTTGGCATCTCCGGCGAGTGATGATGGAAAAAGTTTGAGCTTGATAGCATCGACATTAGTGTCTCCATAACGAAACATGCCACAAATTTCAATGAATTCGGCTGTGTGTTTATGCAGATCAGCCCGCGAACGGCCATCGAATTGACGGTCTTTGATCATAGAAAGATGGTGACCTTTAACGGTAAAGTTTTCACCAAGGTCGGCGACAACAATAGCAGCTCCAGGAGTGGGTGCTACGGTTGTATTGGCGGCCCACATGGGTAAATCGTCAGCCATTGGTGTTGGTTCAAAAAGATTAGAAATTGGGTGTTCTTCGGAAAGATTATCAAACCAATTAAGAATAGTTGAAGATCTCTTCTTACGAAACAAACTGTCGGGATCGGATAAAGGTGTACTAAGCTTTTTAGTAGTAGAACGAGTGTTCATACAACTATCAAGAGGATCCAGTTAATTACCTAAATAAAAGAACAAGAAAAATAAAAAATAAAAACAGAAAAATTCAATCCGAATTGGTTGGGAACCAAACCGATCGGTTGGACGCTACGGTAAAATTAAATTGTGAGAAACCGAATCGGTTAGAAGAGAAACCGATCGGTTGGTTACTACGGAATTTTTTTTTTTAGAAAACGAACACAAAAAGAAACGGACATTTAAAACTTAAAGAAACACGATCAAAATCCTCGGCAGTGGCGCCAAAAACTTGATGTGCTATTTGTTAGTGCAAGTTTTAAATTTATAAGGATGATTTACCAAATCTAGAAACAACACATACGAGCAAGTGTACTCGTCCATTATAGCAAGATATGATGGTAAGTCGGGATCGTTCGCAGGGATTTGTGAGTGAATCGAAATATAAGTCTAAGAGTAAATCTCTAATGTACGCGAATAAGATAATAAGCAAATTCAATAAATTAAAAACTACACTTGTTTAGATTAGTTTTCTACTTAATGACACACATGATTGTGATAACTTTTGATAGCATGTTGGTTGAGATAATTAGATGGTGATCTAATTTATTGTTTCTACAAGTTAAACTTCGGCCAAGAGTTTAGTTCATAAGAACAAGCTTTAGGTGTAAACCAATCAATTCAAGATCTATCCAAGGTTCATAAGGTATGGTGGATATCTTAAACATAAGACAAACTTTTATTACCAATCAAATACTCTTAGGAAATGGTCAATACTAAAGGTAACCTCTTCATAGACAAAAAGGTCACAATCGTTTATAAACATTTAAACTTTTGTCCTACTAAAGGTTTACAAACAATCTGATTTGATGTTATAAAAGAATTCTTATTACAATCATACTTCTTGTTTCTTTGTTTAGTCAAGAATAATTATGGTGAAAAACAATCATTCATAGACAAATGATTATAACTAGTTGAGTAATAACAAATCTTTCGACCTTTGAAACTATTATCAATTAGTTAACCTTGGCTAAACAAATGTCACGATGAAACTTAGGTACAATTGGTTCTTAGGATTTACTTGAAATCGAATTAAAACATGTTATCACAATCATCACTGTCACTAAGTGTAAAACATCATCAAAACACGTGTAAAAAGATTACTAGCCACTCATAGCAAACATGCAAATAAACTCAGAATATTTAACATAAGAATCCATGGTTATAAGTCTTACAATGCTTTGAAATTGATAACTAATGACAAGGTATTGATAACCTAAGAGTTGGTGATGATTTCTTGAGATTTTCGAACTCCAAATATTGCTTCCTTAGTCTTCCAAAGTTCCTGGTTCTTTCTGCACGAATTCTCCTCCTTAGAGAGCTAGAAGACGATAATAATTGTGTGTAGTAATGAGAGTAAATGGTATCTTCAATTGTGTGTTGAGTTATGCACTTTTGAGGTCCCTTATAGGCTTGTCCAACACTCATGGTAATAAATAGGAACTTAAATGCTTGAACTTGGACAATAAGACACTAAAAAGGGCCTAGAACCATGGGACAAAAGACCAAGATTTATGCACAAAATTTGGCAAAAACATGCAGTGTTGACCATCCGATCGGTTGTGGGTTGGTACCGATTGGATGGAGAGAGGTAATTATGGCAATCCTATCGGTTTCACACCAACCGATCGGATGGTAATTTCTGGCAGATTTGGACTTTGACTTTGACTTGTGTAGTTCTTTATGTACTATCCAAACTTGATTAACTTCTGAACTTGGAACTTTGAGATGACAAAACTCAGGTTCTCATATGAATTACTTCATAGATTGAACTTTTGAGCTTGGGAATCTTCGTGTAATCGTGTATACTACATTTCCTTCACTTTTTCTCCATTTTTCCTGCATTAGGCTACATATGCTACAAAAACATACTTTGATACGATTTAGTGGCACAAGCATATAAAAATAACCAAATAACATACACAAAAACACTAATAACGCTTATGAAAACATGTTAACTTTGAGCGTTATCACAGTTCCACCACGCATCCAGCATACCTTGGTCCACCATGAATGTGAGATTGCCAAAGAACGTTTGCGTAACGACTACTTTTATCAAGGGTGTAAGTATCCGCACAGAAAATTTCGAAGAAGGTTTCGTATGATCCGGAAACTATTTCTAGAAATAGTCGAAGGTAATGAATCTTATTATTCTGATCCTCTTCTAGATCCTTTTAAAAATTTTAACAAAGGATTCGATTGAAAGGGTCGAAAGAGTATTAGTACACTTATGAGGTGTACATCTCCCATACGCCAATTGGCGTACAGCACCGCACCCGATGCATTTGATAATTTTAACAAGTGCGTTATAGATTTATTTATGCCGGAGTTTTTAAGAAAACCAACACGGTCTGACATTCAAAAGTATTTACGAAAAACATGAACGTGAACATGATTTTTCGGGAATGTTTGGTAGCATTGATTGCATGCATTGGGAGTGGAAAATTTTCCCGGTTGCGTGGCAAGGGCAATATGGTAGCGGTTATAAAAAAATACCCAACAATAATGCTTGAAGCTGTTGCTTCGCAAGTTTTATGGATTTGACATGCATTTTTTGGGATGGCGGGGGCGAATAATGATATTAATGTTTTAGATAACTCTCCATTATTCGATGAAATTCTTGCTAACGAAACCCCAATAGCACCTTATATGATAAATGGACACAGGTATGAACGGGAATATTACTTAGCTGACGGAATTTACCCACGGTAGTCAACTTTCGTCAAATCTTTCTCGGTAACAACTGACGAAAAACATGGTTATTTTAAAAGGAAGCAAGAAAGTGCATGAAAGGATGTCGAACGTGCTTTTGGTGTGCTTCAAGGACGTTGGTGTATACTACAACAACCGGCATGTGCACCGGAAGTCGTGAAGTTACATAGAATAATGTATACTTGCAATATTTTGCATAACATGATTTTAAAAGGTTAAAAAGTTTGCACTACGTGAGTATAAGGAAATGTGGGTGGATCTGACACCACGTTTTAGCCGAGACAGGTAGATCGACAGATGTGAGACCCAACGTCTCAAAAATAGAGAATTACGCGACCAAGATATGCATACTCAACTACAACAAGACCTTATGGAACATGTTTGGCAAAAACGTCTTGAACATCAAAATGAAGAAGAAGATTCCGAGGAAGATGAATAAGTATTTGTAATTTTTATGTTTTTTTAAATTTCATATGTTTAGTTTTTTTTTTCGTTGTATTTTTTTTAATTCCGGATTGTAATATGTTTAAGAATTAATGTTATGTTTTTAATAAGTGAAGTATTTGTTTCAGTTTAGGGGTTGAATTTGGAAATATTTGATTTAAAGTTGAGTTAACGTGAGTTATAGCCTTATAGGTGAGTTAATGTACCATGGTGTTTTTTGGTGAATTAAGGTGAAAATGTTAAAGCTTGTTGACATAAATAATGCCTAAAAACATTGTTAACACTCATCGTCATCTCTATGTTTTGATAATCACAAAACGTAAATCCATTGAATTAAAAATTATGACGTAAACAAGTATTTAGCGATTAATTTTTCACTTTACATCCAAATCACTTAAGTTGTGAATAAAGAAAGTGTTTATTGCATTCTATGATCAAAGGAACATTTTCTCAGTCGCTAGATTTTTTATAAAATGTCACAAACATTTTTCTATCTTTTACAAAATCATTTTTGGAATTAAAAGAATATGTTTAAATCATATAAATATATGAATTCAAATTTTCAACCAAAAAATGGAAAAAATGATCTAGAAAAATCTTCCTCACAAAAGGACAAAAATGTCCAACGTTCTGGAGGGGGAAGCCCCCTTAATTCACTAGGCAGCCCCCTTAATTTTAAGGGGACCGACCCCTCAATTAAGAGGACCGGCATGCTCCAGAACAGTAATATTTTTGGCTATAAATACTGGTTCATTTCACAGAATTTTCTCACCTTTTGCACCTTAAAACTTTCTGATCTAAATTTCCATTTCTATTATCTAAAATCCTTTGATCATATATACATAAATCTTTGTTTGAAAGTGATCCAAGCCTCAACCTTTCAAGTGCAAAAGAAGAATGCTTCAATCTACCAAGACAAGAAGTATTACAACTTGTTGTGACCTCCACATCCAAGTTGTAAGAGCATCATTCATTATATTTATTTCTTTGTGTAACTAATTGTGAATATTTGATAGAAGATAGATTAGCAAGTTGTGTTGATATAAATAAATGCCTAAAAAAGTTATTCTTATCTTTAGATTTCTTTATGTTTTGATAATCACAAAATAAAAACTCATCAATCCAAAGATCATGACGTAAATAAGTATTTAGTAGTAAATGCTCACATTTACCATCTAATCACTTAAGGTATGAATAAACAAAGTGTCTAATGCATTATAAGATCAAAGGAACATTCTTGTTAATCACTAGATTTTTATAAAATGTCACAAAACATCTTATATCTTTTATAAAACATTTTTGGAATTAAAAAAATATGTTTAATTCATTATAAATATATGAATTCAAATTTTTAACCAAAAATGACAAATCTAATCCAGAAAAACCTTCCCCACAAAAGGACAAAGCTGGGCAACATTTTGGAGGGGTGGCCCCCTTAATTAACTAGGCGGCCCCTTTAATAATTGGTGAGTGCTTATTCACTCACCTTTTCTTATCCAAAATAGGACTTAATAATCCAAAAACTAACCTAAAATGCCAAAGAAAACATGTTTTTGTGATTGTGAATGTGCAAGTACGGATATTTCTTAAAATGACGAAAAACAAATGAAATCCGGCAAAAACAAGCACGAGAGTGGAACGAGTCAGAAAGTCAAAGCTGGCAATCAAGTTGAGCTTAAAAGGTCAAGTGAGATCCCTAGAGATTGAAGATTTGCGAGATTCATCTTTTTTGAGAAAGTTTGAAGAAATGACAGAAATAGTCCCTGTACTTTGAAAGTTGACACAATCAGTCCCTCAAAGATTTATTTGGAGAAAAAATCAACTCAGTCCTTCATAAATCAGAAAATTGCTACAAAATCCCTTGGATAATACTTTGGTAGAATTACATATTGGATCCTTGGAATTTCAGCAAAATACATAATTGGTCCTTGTATTAAATCTGATTACCAAAACAAAAGTCCAAATCCAATTCATTAAATTCATATTACAACCCAAAAGCCCAATCCAACCCAAAGTAAAACCCAAGCCCAACCATCCCGTAACTCGACCCAGTCACCATCCACGGTCAACAAAATATTACTCAGGGTCAATGGTCAAATAGTCAATAAAGTTAAAATAATATAAACAAATAACCCGCCCCCCTTTTTCCCCCATTTACCCAAAAGTTACTATTCAAACAAGAACCCTAATTTACTTTCCCATCTAATTACCACAATTAAGGGTAATTCAGTCAAATCCATAGTGTTACTAGAAGCTTAGTGGGTGTCAGAGGATGTCAGCATCAAACAAGCACACGATTGGCTACGTGGCAGGCTGCTATTGGATTGGACGCGTCATTGGGTGTTGGGATTCTTGATTTGACGTGACAAAATAGATAAAAGAATGAAACAAAGGGACTATAATGCAAAGCTGGAATTCTACAAAAGATGAAGATTGAAACAAGAAGGACTTGCTTGATAAAGAAGATTTTATATTTAGTCCTTCGTAGTCTTTTGTAAACCCTAAATCTCTATTATATAAAGAGATCAAGGGTACAGGTTATTTATTATGTCTTTGTTGGTCCCTTTTACTTGGTTATCAGTAACTAAAAAGCTAAAGTAACCAAGTTGTATGACATGAACACAAATGTATGAAAATGATTAACAATAAAGCAACGTAAAAATAAGAGACAATATTTTCCAACGTTTAATTCTTTATTAGAAGTTAATCAAAAAGAATCGTACCCAAGTGTTTGCGGAATAACACTTGGGGTTGAATTGACAAGTATTGTATGGACTCCTCACTAAACTCAACTAAGTTGAGTGACAACTTAAATTACCCACTGAGCTATCTCAGGGGCTTGTGTTGTTCTTTGGAGGAGTAAAGTGGTTTGTGAATGCTTTGCATTAATTGCACAAACTTGTCAACTTTTACTCCTCACATTTGCTTCCTATTTATACACAAGTATAGAACAACTAAATATACATTGGACCTAAAGCTTCCTTAATAATATCTTGAAAGATATTATTCTTCTGGCAAGGAACCTTCATTGAGTTAGATCCAAAAGGCACTTTCTGATGACAGACTGGTTTTAACCATTTGGGGAAAGTTTGAATTAAAGTGATAAAGCACTTTAATAAAGCAGCTCAGACTTTCCCGCCCAGCCCCGCCAAAACTTCAGTCTTCATGTCATCAGTCTTCAGTACGATTAAGTTGTTGAGGAGTCATTGGGGTTCAGTGAGTTATTGTCATTCTCACTGAACCCATCACCTTCTTCTTGGCTTAGATCACACTTCACTTAGTTCCGCCTCACTGAATGGAGAACCTTTCTTCTTAGGCTCGGTCTTAGCATCCTGAAGGTGACTCACTGAGTTACTGTTCACTCAGTGACTTGTTTGCGCTTAGGTTATTTTACGTTCAAATCCTTGTTAGAAGATGTGGGGAATTCAGTGACCCAACAATCTCCCCCTATTTGAACATACAAATAGCCTAAGTGATACTTGATTCAGCATGAGTTGTCAGGGTACATCTTCTCTTGCTGAATGTTTGTTGTAATTGTAAGTAGGACATAACTATTTAAACAAAACATCATTTTATTTATAGCTATTACATTTTTCCTACAAATCACAAACAAAATAAAGATAGTTGTTGCAGATCAGATGTTCAGATGATAGCCAAGTCCCTCAATCTTAGCTTTCTTTGATCTCAGTATGTGTTTCTCAGGATGCTTCTCAATCTTTTCCCGAAGGTCCTTACAGAACCTTTGGTTTGCACCATGATGCGTGGGAATCGCAACGGGCTTTACCTCTCGAGGGATCTCGAGAAGCTTACAACCCCCACCAGGCAGTGTACCTGATCGTTGTAGTATAGTATAGTGACAAGTACCGGGATATTGATCGTTCAGCTAGGAATAGTGTCGTTAGGATTGAAATTAATCTAACTAGGTCTAAAGGTGAAGGATGATTCTTTTTATGTTTTTATATTTTATGAAAAGCAAGTAAAAATCTCGGGTTTTGGAAGAATGGGCGGAATTAGTTGCTAATCAACTAACCCAAAAGCTACTAATTAAACTAATAAACAAGAAAACTAAACTAGGGTTCTACAAGATAAGTGAAGCATGTCTACCCATGATATGTTCCTCCTTGCTAGCTATCCAATCCTACCTATTGAATTGTAACCTTGTTTTAATTGACGGGTTGTATTCCTTAATACCATTCATGGGGTATCGCACATAACACCCCAATTCTATGAGCTCTTATCTCCTCCTACACCATGCCCAGCACAACTATAGGGATTGTAAACAGTAGCTCATGCATTAAATACAACCAATAAAGACCTTAGTGCAATAGGTTCATGTTTCCTAAGACGTTCAAGCATGTTACCATTTGGAGATCTGCCAGTTTTCTTAAGCTTAACATATAAATCATTCAATCAAAACAAGAATCAATGGGAAACAAGGATTATCAACTAAACCAACTAGATCTATTGAAGTTGTCATGCCTTAATTGATGGAGATAGACACAACATCAACAAGAAATCAATGAGATCTAATCAATTATATACAAGTTTCACATAATCATAAGTAGACACAAGGTGAATTAGCAAATCATCATCAAAGAAGAGCAAACAACAATGATAATGGAAAACATAATTAAGATAGAATCATCAAACCAATACATGATGTTTATGGAGTGATTGAAACCCTCTAAGTTGCTGGAAAAACACCCACCTAAACCCAGGAATCGACCTTAGGGTTTAGGGCTTACAAAAAGTGAAGTTATGATGTTATATTTATAAGCATGTTTTCTGTCGGCAAGGCTTGACGGCGTCAGCTCATTCTCTTGCCGCCACCACTTTTACTCTTGACGCCGTCACCAAAATGCTCTTGACGCCGTCAGGTACTGTTCTCAGCATGGAAAATTAAGTCTTTGGCGTTTTCTTCACTTTTATGCTCCAAAAACGTCCAAAATGCTTCCTTTTCCAGAATTCACTCCCAAAGGACCTAAAATCACAAAAGGAACGATTTAGGGCAATATTTGATCAAATAAATTCGAATTCGGGCTTAAATGACCCCCTAAAAACGGATCATTTTTCGCCTCATCATATACCCTTACACTTGAGATTTGCTTGTCCTCAAGCAAATGCGCTTTTATTCTAGTCAAAATACAAGTTAGGGGTCATTTAACACTAATATAAAAGTAATTACAACAAATAATCGTTCCACTAAAGACCAATAGACAAGCACGGAGGTCATACACTAGCACCTCACAAATAGTGTTTAGATACTCACATCTCTCGGGTGTAATAAAGTGTAAATTACAATATGGAAACGGAAGATATCTCTCTCTACCTGTCATAGCAAAATAGATTACCATAGGCTTGGGAAAGGATCAAACCTCCACCACATGGCGTAAGCACCTAGGATAAACTATCAAAGAGGTCTTTTAAAGGGTTGTAACATTAGGTGTAGGGATATGAAATACACGGTTTTGTTGGATAAAGGAAGTTTTACTGGTGGCGAGTTAACAATCTTGGTCAATCACATGTACAATATGGTGTTGCTAAGCCAAGACTAGACTCGACTTAAGCTAATAAATGAAAAATAACAAAAACATAAAATGAACATAGAATGAAAAAGGATGGTAGTCCGTATGTTTTTTTCTCTTTTCTATTTTTTTTTTCAATTTTTTTTTTTTTTTCATACACTCTTACCCTACCATCGAAAATAATACATCATAGGGGATGAGAATTCCCCTTACACTTGAATCTTTACATACTTTACAATAAACTAATCTAATGACTCGAATTAAGAAAATCAAAACACATGGAGTACTTTTAAAATTAACGCATATATGGGGGTAATAAAATGATGTTCTTCCCCATTACTCCATAAATAAGTACTTTACCCATGAGTCCCAATCGTCCCAAAACAATATGTACAAGGATATGACTCGACTTAGCAACCATGTAATCAATTAGAAAGTTAACTTAGGGTTTAACAAATAACAATAATGCACTAAAAATGAGCGCATACACGGAAGGCTAAGGCGATTTGGTTGTATATTTAAGTGGGGTGTAACAAATTCTTCCTTTAAGTAAAATGCTTAAAGTTAGAAACGAAAAGATAGGCTCGGAGGGGTGTACTAGGGGTATCATGTACTAAAAATGAGTACAACGCTAAGGGTGTGGGAAAAATTAGTTGACTTAACTAGCCAAGTAATATGACTTAAATGGTCAAGTAATTATAATACGGGTTTAACACAAGGGTAATCCTAATGCCTCTTATCATGTAGTAAATCCTACCACACGAATGTAGTCTCACTAGCGGTCTCGGGATGCATCACTAACGCAAGTTCTAGAATCTAAATGCTACCGGTACACTCATAAGCACTAATAGTAAATGCTTTTCCTATCAAATCTAAAGGCGAACCTCACATTTTTGGGTGGAAAATTTTTCTGAATATACGGTTATGTGCTAGTCATACAATCTCCTATCCATGAGACATTTGCTATGGCTAAAGTTTCACTCCTAAATGTTGTAAAAAATTTTAAATTTGGTGCTAAAATTGCACGAACAAGTATTTCTCATAGTTTTATTACACATCTACCATTAAACAAAACAAACTCAAGCGAAAGTGCATATGTAAGGTTTCATCTTTTTACCCTCCCCTTACACTTAATATGAACATTGTCCCCAATGTTCAAGTAAAGAATGTAAAAGTTAAAAAGTAAAGAGAATGAAATCAAATACTCCCCTAATTCGCTCGGTATGGATAATAGGATGGCCAGGTTAAATCTTCCTCCAAGAGAATGAACAATCAAAGCTTCCCTTCCAGAATATAAATCATCTTCTTGTCATACATAACCTGTAAAACCTGTCAAAATAGACAAGACAACCTCGCGTAAAATCGACGGCATCCTATATAAGTTTCTAAATCCTAGAAAACAAGATAAGATATAATGCTTGTGGAATGAAGTTTACAGATCTCCTGGAGATTATAAAACTTAATAATTCACAAAAACCATAAGACTCCGTTAGAAAAACAAAACCGGGAAAATTTCCAGATTTTAACTCCTGACGCCGTCAAGAGTAAACTCCTGACGCCGTCAGAATGGACCTGCAGAAATTCTTATGTTAAGTTTCCGGAAAATTTCTGGAAAAACTTGGTCTTACTTCCTGGAAAATCCTGCAAAACTTCATTATGACTCAATACAAGCATTTGACTCTAACAAATACGAATATACATGTTCATTTAATATTGTGGAGAATCATGATCGGCTTGTTTCTTAAAAACATATTTGGGGTTTCCCCTTACACTTATCTTTTGCAAAAATACTTCTAGGTGGAGTTAAGACTAGGCCAAAACAACAAAGTAAAGTATTTCCACTTCTTATTTTAGAAACATGATCTACCAACAATAAAAATAAAACATGCATACGGAAGCAAATAACAATCAAACAAATAAAATCACACAAAACATGGGTTGCCTCCCAAGAAGCGCTTTTCTTTATTTACGAGTCTTGTAGCTAGACTCAAGGTCATGGGTTAACGTGTATCGCTTATGCTCACATAACCAAGTGTGAGCCATCTAATAGTCGCCTCATCTTTCTTATACTCGTCTCCTAACTCTAAGCACTCGCGATACTATCTTTTATTCTTTTCATGCGTGTACTTAAGTCCTTTTCTCTTATCATTCTCACTTAGCATTTCCATAGGCGGATACCTACTACAATTTTCCATGGAAAAATTTTTGAACCTAGGGTGTGCGCGGGGCATTTGATAGACAAAATCTTCATCCCCATCCGAGAATGTAATTCGCCCTTCTATGAGTTTTTCATCGAGGTTGGTCAACCGTTTGAAGGGTTTTCCAAACACAACTTGGGTCAATTTATTATCAATAAACTCTCCTAGATTCTCCATAACCATGAACTCAACAAGATAAACCAACCTTCCTACAAACACATGCAATGGTATTGCCTTAGCAATAATGTTTTCTCCTTTGTATTCTAACTCGTCTACCATGATTTTATTGTATTCATTACGTGAGATTATATTCATTGGAAGAGATGAGTTGAGATAGGCGTTAAAGCTCTTAAATCCAATCTTACAAGGGTATTGCATGTTAAATGAACTATCGCACTTAATCCTAGTTCTAGGGTCGTCATACCTAAGAGGGTTTATTTCCTCTTCCATTCTATCCTCATTAATCACGTCACCATCATCAAGATCCTCATCGGAGTCTGAATAGTAAAAAGGACTAGCCCTACGGTCATCATCATGATCAGACTCTTCTAGCTCAGAATTATTGTCAAAGTGGTGGTTGGGTAAGAGGTTAGGTGGGTTCTCATTTTCTGCTAAAGGAAGTGGGGCGGGCATTTGGAAGATCCTACGACGAAAAACACGAATAACAGGAATCAAACGATCAATGATATTATTATCCATCGAAATAGTTTACGAACAAAGACACAAAGAAATAAGATAGACTAAAGAAAACCTAAAAATAAAAATTAAAATCTTACTAGAAAGGAATCTAGCAAGTAGACCTAATAAAAAGAAATTCTAACATAGACAATAACTATTCCCCGGCAACGGCGCTAAAAACTTGATGCGTGGGAATCGCAACAGGCTTTACCTCTTGAGGGATCTCGAGAAGCTTACAACCCCCACCAGGCAGTGTACCTGATCGTTGTAGTATAGTATAGTGACAAGTACCGGGGGATTGATCGTTCAGCTAGGAATAGTGTCGTTAGGATTGAAATTAATCTAACTAGGTCTAAAGGTGAAGGATGATTCTTTTTATGTTTTTATATTTTATGAAAAGCAAGTAAAAATCTCGGGTTTTGGAAGAATGGGCGGAATTAGTTGCTAATCAACTAACCCAAAAGCTACTAATTAAACTAATAAACAAGAAAACTAAACTAGGGTTCTACAAGATAAGTGAAGCATGTCTACCCATGATATGTTCCTCCTTGCTAGCTATCCAATCCTACCTATTGAATTGTAACCTTGTTTTAATTGACGGGTTGTATTCCTTAATACCATTCATGGGGTATCGCACATAACTCCCCAATTCTATGAGCTCTTATCTCCTCCTACACCATGCCCAGCACAACTATAGGGATTGTAAACAGTGGCTCATGCATTAAATACAACCAATAAAGACCTTAGTGCAATAGGTTCATGTTTCCTAAGACGTTCAAGCATGTTACCATTTGGAGATCAACCAGTTTTCTTAAGCCTAACATATAAATCATTCAATCAAAACAAGAATCAATAGGAAACAAGGATTATAAACTAAACCAACTAGATCTATTGAAGTTGTCACGCCTTAATTGATGGAGATAGACACAACATCAACAAGAAATCAATGAGATCTAATCAATTATATACAAGTTTCACATAATCATAAGTAGACACAAAGTGAATTAGCAAATCATCATCAAAGAAGAGCAAACAACAATGATAATGGAAAACATAATTAAGATAGAATCATCAAACCAATACATGATGTTTATGGAGTGATTGAAACCCTCTAAGTTGCTGGAAAAACACCCACCTAAACCCAGGAATCGACCTTAGGGTTAGGGCTTACAAAAAGTGAAGTTATGATGTTATATTTATAGGCATGTTTTCTGTCGGCAAGGCTTGAGGGCGTCAGCTCATTCTCTTGCCGCCGTCATGACCATTTTTTAACCAAATTGTAGATCTCTTCGTCCTCTTCACCTGGGCTTTTGAATCACCTAAATCCGAGTTTGTATGCAAAAGTTATGACCAAAACAATATTAGCTACTTCGCGCGCAAGTTTTGACAAGTTAACACGTGACGGCCTTGGGTGACGCCTTCACATTCTCTCTGGGCCGTCACCACTTTTACTCTTGACGCCGTCAACAAAATGCTCTTGACGCCGTCAGGTACTGTTCTCAGCATGGAAAATTAAGTCTTTGGCGTTTTCTTCACTTTTATGCTCCAAAAATGTCCAAAATGCTTCCTTTTCCAGAATTCACTCCCAAAGGACCTAAAATCACAAAAGGAACGATTTAGGGCAATATTTGATCAAATAAATTCGAATTCGGGCTTAAATGACCCCCTAAAAATGGATCATTTTTCGCCTCATCACACCACTATGTATAGGAGAAGCTAACATCAGGTATGTTACCATTGCTGTGACCCCTGCCTTGTCTATATCAGACCATCTTTGGAAAGCAAGGTCTCCATATTCATCAGTGAAGCATAGACCTCGTTCAGGGTGTTCAAGCACGGTGTTGTTCACGAAGGTGATTCCTTCAGGAACGGACCTATCACAATCCAATCCTGGGACCTTGATCTCAGGCTCGGACTCAATGTGCTTCCTTTTTCTCCTGGTGGTGGTTGATGAAGCAGTTCCTGTTGTTGGAGCAGGAAGAAGTTAGGGAATGTTGAGGGCTTCAAGCATTGCTCTCAGTCTGTCATACCTTTCACTCAGTGACTTGAGGAGTTGATCAACAACGGCACCATTTTTCTTGGCAATGATGGGACGGAGTTCATCAAGTTCAGTGATCCCAAAGTCAGCGAATCTGAATGGGTTATGAATGTCCATGATTCTTTTATCAGCCCCCCTGAAGACAGTGACCGTTGCGGGTTTGGTATTCCTGTGGATTTTGATGTCAGTGATGGTTTTAGGCTTCAATCTTTCCTTCATCACCGAATGATATCTTTCAACCCTGGTCTTTCTGATTTGAGGTTGCCTTTTCAGCTTCTCTTCCCTTTCCCTTTTCAGAGCAATCATCTGTTCTTCCTGAGCCTTTTTAAAGGCTGCACCAGCTTGCTCAGTAGCTAGTGCCTCAGCATCCAGACCAATCTTTTCAGCTTCCTCATGAACAACCTGTATCAGTTCAGGCTTGCTCAATCTCTCTTCTTCAGCTGCCTTTGCCACTTTCTCAGTTCTTTCCATGTAGTCTTGTATTTGGTCATTGGTGAGTTGATAGATTTTTCCATTGATTGCAAATGGGACCCTGATAGGTTCATCAGGGTCAGTTCTCACAATTGTGGAGGCAGGCTGGAGTCTTACTTCAGGTTCTGAGGTGGTGGCTATGCTTTTTCCTCTGTCCTGAAAGAGAGTGGAGGAGACTGGTTCCTCTTGTGGTGGAACTTGTGTGATTGGTGTGGCTTCAGTGACATGCTCCCCCTCAGTGTGAGAGGGCTGTCCAGCTTCTTGTTCATCAGTAACAGGGGTTTCAGGAACATTCTCCCCCTCAACAATTGCCGGAGCTGCAGTGATGGCAAGTGTTGGAGTTACTGAAGATGAAGTAGAAGTACCCTTGAAGGCTTGAAACATTTCCGTCATCATGGACTTGATCTCCGTAGTATCCTGATGAATGAGAGATACCTTGGAGTCAAGTGAAGCCTGAGAATTTTCAAGGGCAGTCATCCTGGATCCCATTGTCCATGCCAGAGATGTGGACTTCAGGGATTGAGCTGTCACTGATGCTTCCAACTGAGTGAAGGAAGACCTGAGGGACTCCACCGTGGAGCTGAGATTCTGAACATTTGAATCCCTTATCAAACCAAGTAACTCAGTAAGAGCTGCTGAGTTGACCTGGTACGTCTCAGATGCCTGAAGAATTTTCTTGTTGAGCTCAGGATCATCCTTGACTAATTCTTGAACTGACTTAACCCCTGTAGCCAGCTCCTTTAGGGATTCCAAAAACTGATTGATGTGTGAAGCCATTTGTGTCAGGGAGTGAGAGACAGTGGAATTTTGCTCCCTGACATCATCATTGTAGTCTTCAACATCATCTTTGAGGAGGTGATAATGAACTGCTTGCTCAGCGTGCATATCAAACACCTCTTCAGTGACCCCCCTGTATAAAACATTAGTCATTTTCTTGATGAACTTTTGGAAGGCTCTTTCAGTGAGAGGAGTGGAAGCGTCTCCTGAGGTTTCCGGCTCGGAATGTTGTTCATCTTCGTCATGGTTAGAGGATTGAGGAGACTGAGTAACAGGTTCAGGGACTGTCTCCTCATCCTCCATATCATCTCCGACCGTGAAGACTTCCTCGTCACTGTTAAATTCATCATCAGAAAATAAGAATGCCTGAGCATCCGCCAGGGAGGTAATCTGCAACAAATGGAGGTTATCCGGCTCCTCTTCATAAGAAGATTTGCCTACGTTTTGGCCAGGTCCTGACCCCTCAAATCCGGTAGGTTGGGTTTTACCTACCTGGTCTTTAAGGTCAGTTCCCAAGTAATGCGCACCTCCGGGAGTGGTTTTGGGTTCCATATCAGCGGGTGGTTTATATCCCTCTGAATCTTTGTCCCCCGTGACCCCTTCAGACACTGATGGGTGTTTCTCAGTGCCATCATTAGGAGCCATGAATGTTGTATCCCTATCAGCGGGTTGTATGTTTCCCATTGAGTCTTGGGGATGAGTAGGGGTGCCCTCAGACAAAAGCTTTGATTTGCGAATGTCCTCATCAGGTATGTGAGTGATTGAGTCCCCCTTTCCAACAGGCTTGTTCTGGCCTGTCGAAGGTTTAGGGACATGAACTCCCTGATGCTTGGGTTTTGATCTTCCCGAGCCTTTAGCAGGATGTGATTGTTTGTGGACCCCCTTCTCAGTGGAGTAGTGCTGCCCCACCGAGGATTTAGGATCCCTTACTCCCTGAGACTCTGGTTGTGATTTGCCGGAGCCTTTAGCAGGATGTGAAGGTTTGGTTTGTTTCGGCTCAACTGTCTTGTTTATGACAGTAGAGTCTTTGGAAACGGGTTTGCCCGAGGACACTGAGTGTGATGTCTCAGTGCCCTCCGATGGCTTTTGTTGCAGGCCTAGTGACTGGGTTATTATTCTTAGGGTGTCCGCAGTCAAGGGCGGTATTTCAGGCCCCTTTTTGGCAGCCTTAAGGTCAGAGGTCTCAATGTCGAGTGGCTTGGGTTGAGCCACCTTCCTGGACCCCTGTCCCTTCTTCCTCTTCACCTTTTTGGTGGGAGAGGGTACTGGTGATATAATATTGTCACCCTGGATAGCAGTACGCATATATCAGGCTCAAAACCTACTGCATCAGGCTTTGCATACTCAGACCCAAGCAAGTCTTTTAGGGCACAGGAAATGAATCTAGGGTATGACATAAGTTTTTGCCTAGACTTCCCCCCTAACTTTGCTATGAGGTCCTTGAAGATCAATTCTCCAAGGTCAATAAATTCACCCTCAATGAGACTGAACAATATCATTGCTTGAGTATTGTTCAATTGCTCAGTAGAGGATTTATTTCCCCCGAGGACCTGAATGACAAAGGTCATTATTATCCTCCAGGGGGCTGGGAACCAGGTCTTGATGATTGGGGCTTTGGATAGTAGGGCCCCTAGTGACACTTTAGGGTGAAGTTTGTCATAAGGCCCTAGGGTCAGTAAGACCTCCTTCACATCTTTATCAGATGGTGGGACAACGAAGGTCTGTGTGTAATCAAGCCCAGTGGCTTTGGCAAAAGTTTTATAGTCAAGAGTTAGGGACTTAGTTCCATTCTTGACTGTAAACTTAATTTTGGCCTCTTTGGGCACATCAGGGCTTTCAACCACTGCTGTGCACCAAAATTCCCTCAAATACACGGCAGATGACTGAGGGGGTCTTTGTGAATGCGGTGGTCAGAAAGCAGTTCTGAAGGAACTTCACCACTTCCCTGTATTCAGGGAACCCTTCAGGGTAGGCAAAGTTCCCCACCACATTATTCTTGGTGAGGTCTATGCTTTCCATTTGGAAATCCACATTGGGTGCGTATTTTATGAACTTAGAAGAAGCCATTTGGTTTGATAAAAAGCCTGGTTTTGGTTTGAAAAATGGGTATGGGTGAGGAAACACACGCAGTTTTGAAAACAATTTGCAAGAGTTTTGTTAAGATTATAAAAAGCGTGTGTGTGTTTCCCTTTTTGTAGGGGTATTTATAGGGTAAAGATTTGGGTGGTGATGTTACGGATACCAAAGGTTTAATTTATTTAACCGAAACGGCATAATAATTTTGGTTTGATATCCGCATTAAATATCACGATTCCCATTACCCTATTTTCTCTCACATCGTGGATGAACAGTTGTGCGGCTCTGCAAATAATGCACTTTTGCAGAGAGAAATTATCACAACTTTTGTGTGTGAGGGAGCATTTAATGCTCAGTGATGTTTGGTGAGAGGGATGTGGGGCCCAAGGAGTGGATGCCAGTTGTGTAAGTGACATATATTCCTATATTTAATAGGATTCAGTTACCTACCTGGGACATTAACTGACTAAATACTTAGAGCATTTAGTTAGGGTATTCAATGCCATTATTCATCCTTAGCCCCCTGAATGATTTTTTTTTCATTCAATAAAAAATGAGTTTTCAGGAAGGGTGTGATCAGGGACCTAGAGAATTTACATCAGGTTGGAACACTTTTGATCAGTTTCCTGATTCTATGTCCAACATGCCCAATTCAGCTTTCAATCTTGTGAAAGTGGGTTCATCCAAAGGTTTTGTGAAGATATCAGCTAGCTGATACTCAGTGGGGATGAAATGTAGTTCAATTTCTCCATTTGATATATGGTCCCTGATAAAGTGGTATCTAATGTCAATGTGTTTGGTTCTTTGATGAAGCACTGGATTGTTTGAGATGGCTATGGCACTTGTATTATCACAAAAGATAGGTACCATCTTATACTGAATGCCATAGTCACTCAGTTGGTTTTTCATCCATAGTACATTTGCACAACATCCTGCAGCAGCCATATATTCAGCTTCAGCTGAGGACATGGCTACTGATTGTTGTTTCTTTGTACTCCAACACACAAGTTTACCACCAAGAAATTGGCAGGATCCTGAAGTACTTTTCCTATCCATGTTACATCCTGCATAGTCAGAGTCAGTGTACCCTTTGAGATCAAATCCTGAACATTTTGGGTAATACAAACCAAGGTTTGGAGTACCCTTCAGGTACCTGATAATTCTCTTGACAGCAGTGAGATGTGATTCTTTTGGGTCAGCCTGGTATCTTGCACACAGGCAGACTGAGAATTGGATATCAGGCCTTGAGGCAAGTAAGTACATCAGGGAGCCAATCATTCCTCTGTATTGGGTTTGATTTACTGATTTTCTAGTGAGATCAGGGCCAAGGTTGTTTGGAGGAACCATAGGAGTTTTTACTGAAGAGCAGTCAGTGAGCTCATACTTCTTCAGTAGGTTCCTGAGGTATTTCTCTTGGCAAATGGATATTCCTTTTTCAGTTTGTTTAATATGTAGTCCAAGAAAGTATGTGAGTTCACCCATCATGCTCATTTCAAACTTTGTGGTCATAAGTTTTTCAAATTGTTTGCAAAGTTTGTAACTTGTTGAGCCAAAGATGATGTCATCAACATACACTTGGACAAGAATGACATCATCCTTTGTTCTGTAGATGAACAGTGTGTTATCAATTCTTCCTCTGATAAACTTGTTTTGGATCAGGAAGGCTGAAAGAGTTTCATACCATGCCCTGAGTGCTTGTTTCAGTCCATAGAGTGCTTTGTTCAGCTTGTAGACATGGTTAGGGTATTCACTACTTTCGAAACCAGGAGGCTATTGCACATAAACATCTTCTTTGATGTTACCATTCAGGAATGCACTTTTAACATCCATTTGGTAAACTTTAAAGTTCATGTAAGTTGCATAGGCAAGGAAGATCCTGATGGCTTCCATTCTAGCAATATGTGCAAAGGTTTCCTCATAGTCTATACCTTCCTGTTGATTATATCCTTTGGCAACCAGTCTTGCTTTGTTTTTGATGACTGTGCCATTCTCATCAGTCTTGTTCTTAAAGACCCATTTCATACCAATGATTAAAACACCCTGGGGGCATTCAACAAGGGTCATGACATCATTTCTGTCAAATTGTTCCAGTTCATCTCTCATGGCCTGAACCCAACTTTCATAAGTCAGGGCTTCTTTGACATTTTTAGGCTCAATTTCTGAGAGATAGTCAGCATAAAGACATATATTGGCAGTGGCAGCCTTGAGTTTGGCAGCCTTGCTTCTTGTGAGCATGCCTTCAGTGGGTTCACCAATGATGTTCACAAGCTCAATGATTTTGGATCTAGTCCAGCTATCCTGGGGTTTGGGATAGGAATTTGAGCTTGTAGGAGCCTGATTAGGTTCAGACTCAGGAACATGAGGTAACTCATCAATATGTACTTCAGTGACAGCTGTAGGAACAATTTGTTCTGTAGGTTCCTGAACATTTTGTTCAATGGTGTCAGTCTCATTTGAGACAGGCTGAGTTTCTATGAACTCACTAATAGGTGGTTGGGGTAGGTTGTGAGGGATGATGTAATAGGAGACATCAGCATCAGATTAGTATTGAGTTGAGGGATTGTTCTCAGGATGATACTCATCAGGAGGATATCTTGATGAGTCATCAATACCAATCTCTTCTACTGAGGAATTTGAGAACCTGATGGATTCAGTGCTCTCATCAACAGTAATGTGATAAGTTTCCTCAGTTTGCTGTCTCCTTGTGTTGAACACCCTGAAGGCTTTAGAGACCAAGGAATATCCCAGGAAGTATCCATCATCAGCTTTGGCATCAAATTTACCTAAGTGATCCTTGTGATTATGTATAAACATAGGACACCCAAATACATGAAAATAGCTGATGTCAGGAATCCTTCCTTTGAATGTCTCATAAGGTGTCTTATTACGCCTTTTCACAATGATTGACCTGTTTTGAGTGTAGCAGGCTGTTTTAACTGCCTCAGTCCAAAAATATTTTGAGAGGACTGAGCCATTCAGCATTGTTCTTGCTGCCTCAATGAGTGTTCTATTTCTCCTTTCAGCTACTCCATTTTGTTCAGGAGTATAGGGAGAAGTGAAATTTTGAGAAATTCCTTTCTCATCACAAAAACACTCAAGGTCTTGGTTTTTGAATTTAGTGCCATTGTCAGTCCTGATCTGTTTAACTTTGATATCATTTTGATTTTCAATGTTCCTGACAAATGACATGATGGTTTCAGCTACCTGACTCTTTTTAGTCAGGAAGTAAACCCAAGTATATCTTGAGTATTCATCCACTATGACCAGAGTGTACTTCTCATGGTGTATGGACATTGGACTGACAGGTCCAAAAAGGTCCATATGAAGAAGATGCAGGCAGCTTTTGATGGAAAAGGTTTGTTTGGTTTTGAATGTTGCCCTGTGGTGTTTTCCTTTTTCACAAGCAGAACAATGCTTGTCTTTGGTATACACCAGGGATGGAAGGCCCAGAACTTTGTTCTGTTTGGCCAGGTTGTTGATGTTTTTGAAGTTGAGATGAGAGAGTCTCCTATGCCATAGCCAGTTGATTGTCTCACTTGCCTTTGAGAATAGGCAAGTCCCATTTTGAGTCAGGGATGACATGTCAAGGACATATACATCATCCCTTCTGGGGGCAATCAACACAACTTCCTTATTGGCATTAAAGATGGTCCCTCTCTTGTCATCAAACTGAACTATGTATTTGGCATCACATAGTTGGGAAACACTTATCAGGTTGTACTTCAGACCATTAACATAAGCTATTCTTGTAAAAACTATACCATTGCAGTTTACTGAACCATAACCCTCAGTGGGAGCTGATGAGTTATCACCAAATACTACTTTGGGTCCTGGTTCTTCCACATATTTGTGCAGAAAACTTTTCACATTAGTCATACTTCTGGAGCATCCACTGTCTAGATGCCAGGTAGGATCCTTCATGTGTTTCTGCACAAACAGTAAACTGGGTTAGTTTTGCTTGTTGACCCACCTTCTAGTGGGCTTAGTCCTCAGGGACTTTTTGAACTTAGTTAGTGAATCATGGTCTGAAGTTGTGTGACCTGAGCTTCTACATGTTTTACATTTTGTGGATGTTGATGCATCAGGTGACTGAGAAGTGTTGGTTTGGTTTTTCCTTCTGGACTGAATCACTTTGTCATGCCCCCTGGTTTCATGGGAGGGATCTCCACAGATGTCACAGCATTCTTTCATCATACAATCATCAGGAAGATGATCATTGAAACCACAGTGAGGACATGGTGAGAAAGGCTTAGCCTTCAGTCTTTGTTTGGAAGGTGTGGCATACTGATAGCCTTGGGTTTTGTATTGACCCCTTGCCTTTAAAGAAGCAGTGTGGGGGATGTGATCACAAGTTCTGTGGTCCTCTTGTTTGTATATCATACAAAACAGGACTCTGTAGCATTTATCAGTGCTGTGATTTGGATAATTGCACAGTTCACATCTCCTTGAGGGTCTGGGTGTGGTTTTTGGTTTGGAAGAACCTGAGGATACTGAGGGCTTTGTAGATTTAGAGTCAGAGTTTTTCTCAGTAGACTCAATTTTCTCACTCACGATCCTGACAAGTTTAGCAAGCTGATCAACCTTTGAATCAGTGCTTTCAGGCTTCACTTTAGTAGTTACTAAAGGTTTTTTGTGTTCAGTGGGTGCAGGAGTAGGTCTTTTCAGTATAGTCCTTCCTAACCCTGATTTCTCTTTAGGAGAATGTGGTTGAAAGACTAATGGTGCAAGGTCAGAATTGGGTTCTGCTCCCTGAAGTTGTTTCAGTGGAGGGAGTGGTGAATCAGACTTAGACTCTGTGATGGACTCAGTAGGACTAAGTTCATCAGTGACTCCTAGCAACTCCTTGATAGCCTGACTTTCAGGCTCCAGGATTCTTCCAGTGTTAAAATTTGGCAATTTACTATCAGGATTGTTTCTTTCAATCCAATCACTGGGTTTGGGAGCTAGTTCTTTGCTAGAGAGTATGTTGGTTAATAGAAAAGTTGTGGAATGGCTACTCTCCCCAGAAACTTCAGTGAGTTGATCATCACCCAGACCAGCCTTATTGGGGCTGGGTGAGAGACTCAGTGTTTCATAAAGTTTGGGGTTTTTCTGAGTCCACTTCTAAATAATTTCCTTTTCTTTCTTAAGTTCTTCCTGAAGAGCTTGATTTTGTTTTACAAATTCAGAGTTTTGAATTTGAAGTGTGACACTTTCAAGCTTGGCTTGTTTTAAGGCAAGTAATTCATCTCTACAATGATTTAATTCAAAACTAAGTTTGTTAAATTTTGAAAACAAATTAAGTCTTTGCTCTTCAACATACTTAAGATCAACATTAATATAGTCTAAGTAAGATTTCCAATCATCATTATCATCCATAGAAAGTAAAAGATTTACCTTCCTCATTGTGATGTTGACCCATTCACCATTTCTTGCATGACTCTTCTCCACAGCAAGTTTGTTGTCTTCTGACAGAGCCATCAGGGCACTGATGTGAACTTCATCATCATCAGAGGACACTTCAACCTCATCCCAGTCATATGTTTCAGCAACAAGCCCTTTGTTCTTGGCTTGAGTAGGCTTTGGAGCCTGAGGAGGCTGAGAGACTGTTGAGGATGATTCAAGAAGGGCAAGCTTAGCTTTTGCCTTTCTGTACTTTGCTTCAAATTCAATTTGAGGGACTTTTTCAAATCTTTGACTAGACTGAAGCATTTTTGGTTGAAATTTGCTGGGGCCTGAAAATGAGTTATTTCTGAAAATTTGAAGGATGGTTCTGAGGTTGTTTTTGAAAAACAATCTTTAGCAAAATGCCCCATTTTGCCACATTTAAAGCATTCAGTATTGTCATTTGCTTTAGAAGGAAATTTGTTTTTCTTAAAAAACCTTTTTGAATTAGCAAGGAGTGCTCTTTCATGAAATTCAATTTGAATATCATTAAGATACTCCTCACTGGTTCTTTGGTCAACCTCATCATCAGATCCATCCTGAAAATCCTGCACAACTCCTTTTGAATAGAAAGCAGTTGATATGGGTGTAATTGTCAAGGCCTTTTTGGTCTCCTAAGCTTTACCAGGGTATCTCCTGGTGGTAAGATTGTCTTCATAGACAAACTTCCCATAAATGGCAGGGAGCTCAAGGTTCTGAATGTGGTTACCATTTCTCAATCCTTGAGAGAAGTTTAACCACTTCTCAGGGAGACTGTTGACAAAACCAACATTGATTTCATGTTTTGACAGTATAACACCATCATTGGTCAGCTCATTCAGGAGGGTCTTATACCGAGTATAAGTCTCAGAGAGACTTTCAAAATCCTTGGCCTTGAAGGTATTGAATTCAAGCTTCAGGTCCATGATTCTATTCTCTTTGGTATCAGAAGGCCCTTCATAGCTATGAACCAGGTCAGTCCATGTCTGCTGGGCAGTGGGATAATTGATCACTGATTCCATTATATCATCAGGAAGGCATGATATAATGATGCTTTTCAGGCGCTGGTCTTGATTGACCACCCTCCTTTCATCTGGGGTCCACTGAGCTTCAGGTTTGATTAAACCTTGGGAAGTTGTTGGGACATATGGACCCTCATTAATCAATTTGATGTAATAAGGTTCCATCCCAGTTAAGTAGCAAAGCATTCGCTTTTTCCACTTGTTAAATTTGCCAGCTTCAAGTCGAGGGGCAGTTGCTGAATAACTTCCACCCTTTTTATCAACAAGCTGGGGAACATCTATGTCAGTCATAGTGGGAACTTGATTTTAAAAACTTGAGCACTCTTTAGGTTTTGAAAACAGGTATAAGTTTTACAAATCAGAGGCTCTGATACCACTTGTTGGTCCCTTTTACTTGGTTATCAGTAACTAAAAAGCTAAAGTAACCAAGTTGTATGACATGAACACAAATGTATGAAAATGATTAACAATAAAGCAACGTAAAAATAAGAGACAATATTTTCCAACGTTTACTTCTTTATTAGAAGTTAATCAAAAAGAATTGTACCCAAGTGTTTGCGGAATAACACTTGGGGTTGAATTGACAAGTATTGTATGGACTCCTCACTAAACTCAACTAAGTTGAGTGACAACTTAAATTACCCACTGAGCTATCTCAGGGGCTTGTGTTGTTCTTTGGAGGAGTAAAGTGGTTTGTGAATGCTTTGCATTAATTGCACAAACTTGTCAACTTTTACTCCTCACATTTGCTTCCTATTTATACACAAGTATAGAACAACTAAATATACATTGGACCTAAAGCTTCCTTAACAATATCTTGAAAGATATTATTCTTCTGGCAAGGAACCTTCATTGAGTTAGATCCAAAAGTCACTTTCTGATGATAGACTGGTTTTAACCATTTGGGGAAAGTTTGACATTAAAGTGATAAAGCACTTTAATAAAGCAGCTCAGACTTTCCCGCCCAGTCCTGCCAAAACTTCAGTCTTCATGTCATCAGTCTTCAGTACGATTAAGTTGTTGAGGAGTCATTGGGGTTCAGTGAGTTATTGTCATTCTCACTGAACCCATCACCTTCTTCTTGGCTTAGATCACACTTCACTGAGTTCTGCCTCACTGAATGGAGAACCTTTCTTCTTAGGCTCGGTCTTAGCATCCTGAAGGTGACTCACTGAGTTACTGTTCACTCAGTGACTTGTTTGCACTTAGGTTATTTTACGTTCAAATCCTTGTTAGAAGATGTGGGGAATTCAGTGACCCAACAGTCTTTCACAATGTAGTTGACTAGAAAAGTGTGTGTGTGTGTTCTAGGGCGTATAAACTATAAACGTCTAGAACTATTTAGTGTGAGTTCGTATCCTCTAAGATCTGAGATGTCTTAGATCCTTGTTACAGTTAGGTAACACGTTGTTATTCTGATCAAATAATAATTAGAGGTGATTGGGAAAAACCTTTGTGTCAATAACTTTGATTTGTTCTTATTCCGCAGCATGTTATTATCATTGTTATTGTTAAACCCTAGGGCATGGAAGTCCAAGAACTATTTTTCTTTCCTCAGGGAGAGGAGGGTTTGTCTTCCTTGTCTTCTTTGCCTTGGTGGATTTCTTTGGTCGTGGCCTTGATGACTGAGGCCTCTCAGGTGTGGAAGGTGGTTCATTTGGAGGCTCATCCTCATCTGATGAAGTGTAGATGAAAGGAGACACAAGCTCCCTTGGAGATGGTTGCCTGACAGGGATCCAAGCTGTGTCTTCTGATGACTCTGATGTAGATGGAGATTTGGGGGACATCACAGCTTTACCTCTGGAAGTGCTTGGGGTTTGATTCAAACTGAGGAGATCTTTGAAGATAGGGAGATCATGCTTTCTCATCTTTGCTTGCTCTTTGGTTCTACAACCATTATGCGGAGGACGGAAGGGAGGCACATATGTTTCATAAGGGGTCTCATCTTCCGATGATGAATCGGATGAGATATTGATGATTTCGGATGTTGATTTCATTATGATTTGATCGGATTTGGGTAATTGGATGTTTTGATTTGGTTGATTGGCGTTTTGATTGCGATTAGGGTTTGATTATGTTGATTTAGGGAAAATATTTAGTCCGCTTTTATAGGGATTACGGCATATCATCACATTAATTGTTGAGGATTCTTGACTTTTTTACCAAGCTTATTTCGTCAACTCTGATGCTGGAATATTTCACTCTGCTGCTAGTTATATAACTCTGCTGCTAGTGTTATTGTGCTGCTACGGTTGAAAGTGTGAGGGTGGGATGTGTAACTTCTTCAATCAGTTTAAAACCTAATTGCTCTTCCTAATTGGTTTTCTCATGTTTCAAATTGAAGTTATCACAAACCCTAACACTCCATCTCTCTCAAAGTCAATAATTCCCAATTTCCCTAAACCCTAACTCATGCAGTGCGTTCGTACCTGGGCAAAGCAACACAACAGTGTGGTCGTTCTTGATGCAGAATCAGTTAATGAAGATTTCACAGACATGGTAAAATTTTTGAATGCTACTTCTCTTAGGTATGCACTCACTGTGAATCCTACTATATTTGCTTCCCACATCAAACAGTTTTGGCTTATTGCTAAAATCAAAACTAACAATGGGGAAAAATATGTTAGTGCCTTAGTAGATGGGCAAAAGGTTCGTGTAACTAAATCATTAATAAGAGAAACTCTTCTATTAAATGATGAAATAGAGACCACTTGTCTTGCCAATTCTGCTATTTTTGCTGGATTAAAAGATTTGGGATATGAGGGGAATCATACAAATTTTAAATTTCAAAAATCTCTCCTCTGTCCTCAATACAAGTTTTTGGTACATCTTCTTCTTCATTGTTTGAGTCCTAAAACTTCTGGATGGCATGAGTTTAGTACTACTATTGCTTCTGCAATGGTATGCTTAAGCAAAGGTCAACCATTTAATTTTTCAAGAATGATTTTGGAAGGGATGTTTCAAAGTATTAAAGAGTCTGGTTCCTATTTGCTTTATCCAAGGTTTATACAACACTTTGTTCAAAATCAACTTACAAAGTTTAGAGGCCATGTTGCTACCTATGATGCTCCAAAATTGGTTTCTAAAACTTTTACTTTCTTGGTTAAACATGGAAAAGGTTTTTTAGGCACACATACAAATCTTACACCTCAAATGGTGCAACTAGTGCAAAACAATCAGGGTGAAGGATCCGGAAATCCCACTGACTCCCATCACACACCCACTTTTACTGCATCTGCTACACAACCTAAAATACTCTATACCTGTAGGAAAACCAAAAAGAACACTGATCTTCCTCAGGATAGTGTTAGTATGGCTGTACCAGATGAGGCTGTCCTAGGTGATGCAGAGGACATGTTGGCAAGGGCTGTCACTACTGCTTCTAGCTTAGCAGTAGAGCAGGATAGTGATAACATCATTAAGACCCAAACCAAGGCAACATCTAGAGATGTTGATTCTTCTGAATCAAATTCTCAGGATGGTAACCCTAGCCAAATGGCAAATACAGGGGGCTCCGATGATCAAACTAGGTTTGATACTGAGTTTATGTCCCAAGATTCACCTCTCGGACAAGGTAATACAGGTCAAAGTGATGAGGACAGGCAAGTGATCAATGAATTGACGGAAAATCTTGTACATGATGACAGTGTCCATGATTCACCTCTCGGACCAGGTAACACAGGTCGAAGTGATGAGACTATTATGAAACTTATTCAGGAATTGACGGTTACTTGTACCAACTTGGGGGTGAAATGTACTACATTGGAGGATAAAGTTCTTAGTCTTTCATCTGTTGTTGCTGATCAGGACAAGACTATCATCAAATTGCAAAAACAGATTAAGAACTTTCAGAAATCAAGATCTTCAACCTCCTTGAAAAGATTGAAGAAAGTGGGCACTTCTCAGATTGTTAGTTCTCTTGATGTCTCTACTCACTTGGAAGATGATGCTTCCAAACAAGGGAGGAATGAAGAGGCAATGGGTTCAGGGGAGGCAAATTTGGAAAAGATTGATAGTGCTCTGGGTTTGAATGATGGAATGGTTTCAGGGGAGGCTCCAGTGATTTGTGATATGGATGTTGAAAGTCCTCAGGATGCTGAAAATTTTGTGGTTACTGATAAATCAGGGAATGAGGTTGTTATGGAAGAGGTGATTACTATTCAAGAGAAGGTGGTAGAACAACTTACAACTTTGGAGCCTGAGCAATTAGTGAAGGCAACAGGGTTGATAGTTGATACATTGATGAAGTTGGGAGATTTAGGGAAAAACAAAAGTCTTGAATCTGCTGCTCAAGAATCTACTGCTAAGGATCTTACTAACTCTGCTGCTAGTGGATCTGCTGATGCACAAGACTCTGCTGCTGGGTCTGGTGACAATGCTGCTGCTGAAGCCATGGTATTGTTGAGCAAGAAGACTACTCCATTGTCAACTCCTTCACTACCACAACAAACAACAACAACAATCAAATCATCAGCACCTAGAAAACCTGAAAAAGGGATTGTTGTTAAAGAACCTGCTGCTCAACAAAAGGAGGTTATTTCTTCATCTTCTACTGATAAAGGCAAGGGCAAGCAAGTTGAAAAACCAAGGATAATGTATAAGGGGATTGATTTCACTGATGTACCATTTGAGTCTTGGCCTAAGGAATTACAAGTTGAACATGATACAGCTGCTGCACATAAAGCACAAGAGTTGATTGATATGGAAGATCAACAGTTAGCTGAGAAGGAGGCAGAAGGCTTGAAGAGGTATGATGAATGGATAAATGAGAAGATCAGAATAAAAGCTGATATTGAACTCAATAAGCTGATCAAGATTGAAGGAAATGAAGTTCCAACTTTTGATGTGCAATCTTGGTTAACTAAGTTTACTACAAAGAAGAGAAAAGAAAATGCTACTGCTAGAAGAAAGATAAAGATATTTAAAGGTCCAACTGTTAAACAACAAAGAAGAGAATATGAAAGGTATCTAAAGAATATGGCTGGATGGACATTGGTACAGTTGAAACCTTATTCTGATAAAGAAATTTTTGACTTGTATCAAAAAGCTAAGAGGAGAACAGATACTTTTTATTCTATGGGATGTGCTAAGGATTTGGAACAAATTGCTCAGATGAACAAGAAGTTGGTACCTGAAAAGATAGTTGAAGCAGAGTATGTTCAAGAAGCTGATGTTGTTAAGCAGATTGATGATGCAGCTAAGACTACTTCTTCTGTGCAAAGTGGTAAAAGAAAAGGTGTAGTTTATAAATCATTTGCATAGAAGAAAAGGAAAACAGGGGAAGGAAGCAGTTCTAAGCCAGAAGGAGATGAGTTCAAGAATGATTGTGATCATATTCCTCCTGAGCATTTGAAAGAACAATTGAAGGTTTGCACTATGATTGGCAAGATGGAAGATCCTGAAGTGGTTGATGCCAAGCCAATAAGAGTCAAATATCCTATTATCAAAGTTACTACAGGATATGATACAAACATTGGAGCATTTCATGATGTTGAGAGATCTGATGGTAAGTCTCACAGGTTTCTTAGATTTCAATAGATACTATACTACTTTGATAGAGAGGATGTTGATGACTTGTAGAAGATATACAAGGCAAAGTTTGGAGCAAAGAAGTTTGATGGTGAAAAGTATGAGAAAGATCAAATTGATCATATCATAACTAAGACTGATAATGTGCTATGGAGAGCTCTAAAAATTATGTATGAACCTTCAATGGATGATTCTGAATGGACAGAGATAGTAGATTACAAAGTAAAAAAATGGAGACTCTTTCAAGATTCTGGAGTTCATATGCTGGATATTGGACCAATTACTTTGTATATGCTAGCTGAACAAGATTATCCAGTGGTAAGATACTGGAATATTGTCAATCAGATGGTTAATGGTGATAGATCACTTAAGTTGCAGAAAGACTATGATTATGATGATCAAGCATTCAATTTGCTGTCAAAGTATAAGAAGATATTTGATCAACTGAATTCTCAAGGTTTGAAGAGTTTGGAAGCATCCTCCAAGTGATTATTTGTGCTTAGAAGAAACTTATTTATTTAGAAATAAATAATAAGTTTAGGGGAGGATTGTTGGGTTTAAAACTGCTGCTATGAACGAAACTGCTGCTAGTGGTAATGATTCTGCTGCTAATGTCAAAGTGCTGCTGAGGTTAAATACTGCTGACAGAATCTACTGCTGATGGGATAAGGATGTATACGGTTTAGATAAATACAGAATAGATTGTGTAAATATTATATTTATCTAGAATATTCTTATCGTGTAGAGAAAGGTATTGTAAACCTAGTAGGATTCCTTAGTCTATAAAAGGAGGATCCTAGGGTTAGTTTATGTACGTATTATTATTCACTTCAAGGTTTTAAAACCCTAGCATTGTTGAGTGCTCGTATTAATAATATTGAAGTGTTGAAAATGAATCATTATTCTTCTTTAGTTAAGCTTTTACATTCCGCATATTAGCTTAAATGTTTAATCAAGTTAACTTCTATACAAGATCGTTTAAGCTCAACTGGGATCAACATTGGGTATGATCTAAGGGCTATCATGAATTGGGAAATGATTGCAATGATCAAACGGTTTTCAGAGGCTTCAAACTAACACAAGCTCACACGGATTGCCAGCTTGGCAATCCATGAACCCTCACCTCACATCTCCTATATATAGATGTTATTGTAAGCTCATTGAGTAGTTAGGGTAGTTGTAGCGAAGCTCTGTTAAAATTTCTATTGAATGTACCTAGACTAGTTATTGTAATGTTTACTTTTTAGTTTTAATACAATTTTAAGTTTCCTTTAATTTCAATTTGCTTATTACTCATTTCATTCTGCTTAATTGTTTTCATACCTTTTATATTCTGTCTAATCTCAGTTTCCACTTACCTTAATTAGTATTTCTTTTAATTCAACTTAAATCATTTGCAGAAAATAAATAAAAATCAGAAAAATAAAAAAAAATAAAAATAAGTTTTCAATCTGTTTTGATAAGCTTTCAAATAAGCTTGTTGTTATTAGGACGTTATTTGGTTGTTCATAGACATATTATGTGACCATAAATTTGGTTTCATAATCGTATTTGGGATATTAGGACCCTTTTCTTGGTGTTAAAGTAACTATAATGGTATATGATAATCGTCCTAAGAATTAACATTAAAGGACGCTTGTATGTGTATCAAAAGATTAAAAGTAGGTTACCACATGTTAGAACATTGTAAAAGTGTCCGAATATGTTTTTATTAGGACGTTATTTGGGTTGTTTATAGACCTAAAATGCGACCATAAAATTGGTATCATAATCTTATTTGAGTTATTAGGACCCTTTTCTTGGTTGCTAAAATAGATATGATGTTACATCATAAGTGTCCTAACAATACTTTTAAGGACGTTTTTATGTGTCTCAAAAGATTAAAAGTAGGTAATCACATGTTAAAACAATGTAAAAGTGTCCTAATATGGTTTTATTAGGACGCTATTTGTGTTGTTCATAGACATATAATACGACCATAAAATTGGTTTCATAAGGGTTAGGACGCTTTGGACCTATTACAACCGCCTTACATGAAACGCTTTCATCCTTGGTCCTATTAAATGAAAGGTCCTAAAAAGTACCATTTTGTGACGCTTATGGGGGTCCTAAAAAGCCACTTTTCTTGTAGTGGGGTTTGAATCATTGAAATTTGAGGTGTTTGGATAAGTTGAGACAGATTTGGAAGGTCTCTGCCTATCCTAGAGATTGGCAAGCTAAGTGAATCCACCTCGGTTCTTGCTGAAGTGGAAATTCATTGTAAGTGTTGTTCAAATTTTTAATATCTAATTCAAATCTGTGGTAATTTTGTTAGGATTTGTTAGTGTACTGTTTCATTGGTTGTAATTGTTGTGTAGTAGTAGTAATTGATATGGTACAGCTTGTTTGATCATTTGATTTAATTTGTTTTAGAGATCTGTGTTTAATAGTTTTTTAGTATCTATCATTCTACTTGATCTTTGAATTTGTGATAGTTTGGAATTGGAGATCTGTATTTCTGGTTTATACTAGCATAATCGATCATAGATTATACAGATTTGGTGGATTGGAGTGTTGGAACACTGATTTACTTTGCAAATTAGTGAGACAGATTCACTATAGGAGTGTTTGGAATTGTAGAGTGTTGATATTAGCTGTTGCTTTATTACTGATTCAAAAGGTCATTTAGGTTCTAATAGAGTAATAATGAAGTTTTAATCAGTAAAACAGTAGGTGTAGTAGATAAAAAGTCAAATCTAGTTTTTAGTTCCATTAACTGTTGGTAAACTTGTAGACAGTTAGTAATATTGAAATTATAGGTGCATATTAGTTAAAGTTAGTAAAATCTAGAGTAATTGTAACTATATACCACATATTAGTAGTAGAATATAGCTGATAAAATTGGAATTGGTCAAGTTTAGGTTGAATAATAATTAGTCAACTGTCATTTGATTTGTAGTGTAACAGGCTGCTGAACTTGATAGAACTTAGAATAGCATATAGTTGTTTCTGGTTAGGTAATTGATTGATTTAGGTGCTCTATTGTACCCTTGTGCTTTTGCCCCCATAAGCTGGTATTTTTGAGCTTATTTTGTGAGCTTATTACTTCTTTGCATTGGTACATTTGAGACAGAATATCTGTCTTGGAAATTAGGCCTGCTAGTGCTAGTTTGAACTTAATCTAGTGCATTTTTGGATTCTCTGAGATCATTGGAGATTATCTTAGTGCTATGTATGGTCTTTTACTCCTAGCTTATTCTGTGTGTGATTGTGCTTATGCATGGGCTTATTTGACTGCTATTTGACTTGTCTTAGTACATTCTGAGTTTCCTTTGGTAAAAATTTGGCATTTCTGAGCATAATTGAACATCATTCAACTGAGTTTGAAGTTTCAATAACATTTGACACAAGTGCTTAATAATAAGCACTTATGATAAGCTGAATTTGTCTAAATAAGCACTTAAACTGCTTCTTTTTGTTTCAAAATTTTTCTCCAAACTTCTTTTATTATTTTTGATTTTCTGTTAATTTTTCAGATTTTTCTGAGTTGATTTGATATTTTTTTAATTTTTCTTTGATTTTAATCAATTTTATATAGTTTTTAATAACTAAAAATCAATAAAAATTCAGAAAAAGCCATAAAAAAGATAAAAATATTTTAGGAAATTCTTTTATAATATTTTAGATTTTTCAGAAATTATTTTGAATTTTTCCCTTTAATTTTTCTATTTTCCTTTATTTTTAATTCACTTAAAAAATACAAAAACATAAATAAATTCATAGAAATTAAATAAACAGTCAAAAAAAATATTTTTCTTTATCTGAAAATTCTATTTATTAGTTTAAGATTTTTAGAAAATTGTTTCACGTTTGTAGGATCATTTTTCAATTAAAATTACGTTTTATTTTAAACGTTACGTTTTAAATAATCGCGTTTGCATTTCCGTTTTTAGATTTTTAACTTTAGTGCATACCTAGCTTGTACAATTTGCATAGTTTGTGTTTGTTTGTCATAATTTGAATTACTTGATCACAATTTTTACTTTAATCACTTTTCACTACACGGTTTGCACGAATCAATATTCTTTTATTCCATTCAGCTTCGTACGAATACGACTCGGGTGATCCGTATTTCTTGCGGATCTCTTCGATACAATACAACTATATTATATAATTATCATTAGATAGGCTCAGTACACCATGGAAACACTGTTCTAATCATCCAAAACCCAGTACGATCATTATGTATCCCCCTTTGACTTTTGTTGACCAACAACTGTTGGATCGATATACTCTGATCAAACTACTTTGTAGCTTGTAAAGGTTTAATAATATTAAGTAAACTTAACACTATTAATATTGAAACACTGTTTAACCTTTTAAAGTATGCGGAATCTATTAACACAAAGCTTAAGAAGAACTTTTATATTAACCAAACTTTGAACCTGCTTTGTTACACAGATTCACTAACAATCCCTAACTATTATCGACTTTGAATAACTCTAAAACTTATATCGACTAATACCTCTTAAGGCTCTTTATATAGATAACCTTAAGTCAGTTTACAACATATAACTTGAACGATAAGTCATTATCCTTAACTAATTCTAGAATATTCGTTCAATATTACACATTAATCCTTTAACTAATATTGCACATAAGTCCTTGTTTCCTTCGAAGTACTTTGAACATTCTTTAGTTAACAGCAGTACTTTGACTTTTATCTTCAGCAGTACTTTGACTTTATTCTTCATGCAGCAGTACTTTGACATACAAAAGTACCTTGATTTTTAATATCCCAACAATCCTCCCCTAACTTGAACTCCACTTGCTTGATTTCAAGTTTGTTTGTTATCTTTGATCTTCAAAATTTTTAATCATTCAGAAAGATTGTTTCTTTATCTCTTTATCTTCTGTCTATCATGTGTCAAAGTACTCTTTATCAGCATCTTCTCTTGCAATAAATCTTCTCAGCAACATTTTGGTACAATAGTCATCAAATCTTTGAAAGTTTCATTCTATTCTCATCACTTCAAGGTGTGTTAACTCCTGTGAGAGTTAAATCATTGAAAATTAATGATTTTTAGCAAATCATCAGCTATCAACGGATCTAAGTAGTCTTTACCAATAGCCGTTTGCTTTTGGACTAGTTAGTTCTTTGATATCAATCATGGTGAACTAATTACCAAAAATGGATTTTCCACAGCCTTTACCACAAGCCATTTTTCCTTGTGGGCTAGTCAACTCTTAACTTATACTGATATGGTGAGTTGAAACCATACAATTTTTAGTAAATTGTCAACTAAAAACGGATTTGATTATCACATCAGAGCCGTACCCTCTTGATGAGTCAAACTCTTTCTTGTCTGTTAAACATGGTGTTGGAAACGCAAAAGTGATGATCATATATGCAATAATGAGAAATCTCAATGATCGTCCCTTAGGGGGAGATTGTTGGGAACACTTGAAGTGACGATCATTATCGAGTCAATGAGTCTTGTAATAGGTTACAATATTATATTAGTATGTTAAAGTTTTAATATGTTTAGAATACATGTTTTGTTAAAGTCTAAGGGCCATTAGTGATATTATGTGAAACATGTAAGATGCCCTAGACAATGAGTGTAAATACTCTTGTAAACCCTCCAAGGAGGGTGTTGGTTCATTATGGAATAAGAAACTTTCTCTTATTTTCCTCTCTTGTACTCTCTCTCTCTAAAATACATCTTCATCTCTCTAAACATATCTTATGTGTGAAATGATATAAACTTGGGTCCTAACAATTGGTATCAAGAGCTAGAAGATGATATAGAAGTTATTTGTGTTTTTAAAGTTTTCATTTTGCTTATTTCGAGCTTATTTTCTGCTTATTTCGTGCTTATCGAGTCAAATCTAAAGCTTGTCAAACTGTTTTTTCGTATTTTATATTTTTAGCTTACTTCATAAATTTGTTTACTTTTTTTGCTTATTGTTGAGCTTCTTTAAGACAAAAGAGCTTAAAATAAAAACAGTTCTTACTTTGTCCAAATTCAAGATTTTATGGTTCAAAATATCAAGATCTAAACTTATTATCTCCTTTTTCAATCCAAACAAAAACATGTCACAGTCATATCCAAAACAACTTTTCGTGCGTATTTCTTGTGGTCAAAACGTGGTCAGAAAAAGGTAATAGGAAAATCATCGGAAATATCATCGAAAAAGTGGTCGGAAAATTGGTCAAAAAGTCTAATACCCTTGATTTACGCATAAGATGGTCAAGTTTAGCAAAAAACCCTCTTTTTACGTGTAAGTCACTACTCTTACGCGTAACTCATCTCCAGTAGTATACGCATAACTTGGAAAGTTATGCGTAAGGTATTTTAGGCGTAAAACCCTAAAACTTAGGAGTAAGACTACGTCTACGCGTAAGGTCTTTACGCATAAGCACCAAGGCTTACGCAAAAGGTTTCTTACGCCTAAGATTTACGCATAAGGATTGAACTTTCACAATAGATGGTTTACGCGTAAGATTAGTATTTACGCGTAAGTTTGTTGAAAAAAAAAATACGTGAAACAGATCCACAATTACAGCCTTAACTTTCAACAAATCCAAACACAAACTAGTACTATAATCTATCAACTCACAAGTCTAAATCCTATCTCATATATGCAACGAAAACAAATAATGAAGATCTCAGTTTGTGTTCAATTAATCACCAATCTTTAAAGATCTTTAAGAAGGAACACCCATCACAGATCCGTGAGAAACAAAAGCTTCTATTTAATTTTCGAATCACAAAGAAAGCCCAAAACCAACAGGTTTCAACCTTTCTTACATTCGGCTTATACAAAACGAGAATCAAAAGAAGCTTCAAACCTACCTGAGACCTCGACATAGATCTTGAAGTCACAACAAATCTCTTCGTGGGTAACAAATTTCCAACAGTAGTGAGTATTTAATTTTGTTTTTGGTGCTCGGATTATAAGAAGAAATCAAGGGAGATATTGTTTTTTTTTTTTTTTGCTGCATCTGGTCGAGAGAAGAAACACATAAGGTGTTGCTGTGGTTATTTTTATTTTAGGTGAGAGGATTGACTGCATATTTTTTAGGATTAGGGTAAAGCTTGTGTGAGATATTATAGTGCAAGTGTGAGATTACAAGGTTTTATATACCCGAAAATTAGGTTTGTGGTGTTGTGGTTGGACCATAATCTTTTCAGATATTCGTGGGCTTGAATTTCTCTTGGGCTGAAAATTTTAATCGATTGGACTTTGGTTTCCCACTTTGGATTGTGCTTTTTGTTAAAGGACGAGTAGAGTTTTTTTTCTTCCCCAAAGGACGAGTTTTGTTTGTGTGTTAAACATATATACGGGTGAAGTGTTTGGTAAACTGAAGTTGTAGTAATTTTGAGATCACGGTTTGGTTTGAGCTTCAATATTCCGAGATTGAATATTATTTTTGGTTGAGATTATTCGGGTTCATGTGGACATAACTACCGAGCTAGTTATTGAGAAATCGTGAACAACGGACAAGAGATTCATTTGTGAAACACAATTACTTCTTTATCGTCTACAAGATCCACTTTCATTTCACACATACAAAACCAGTTTTGTATCTCTTATTTCTTAAAAAAAAAAAAAAAAAAAAAAAAAAAAAGAAAAAAAAAATTACGCGAAATTCAAATTTGAGTAAAATTTATTTTTTACTGGAAACTAAACGTTCAATTTTTACGCGAAATTCAAATTTTGGCTTAACGGTGAAATTTTTGGCCCAAAATTCAAATTTTTTAGGTCAAAATTCAAAATTTTTTGGTAAAATTTGGTGGAAAATTTTTGAAACTCAAAATTTTCTTGCAACCTTTAAATTGTATTTCATAGTGATTTTAAAAATTTTGGGAGAGAAAATTTTAAAATTAATTTTTGGAGGGAAAATCAGAAATCACTTTATCGACCTTGTATGTGACATTTTTGGTTGATTATTTCGATTACGTCGCAACAATCACGGGGGAGAGAAAATGTATCAATCAAGTTCACAAGAGAGAAAGATGACTGAAGTTGAGAAAAGAGCCATCAATTCTACAGAAAATTGTTTAGCACATTTTGAATCAGTTAAGATTCAATGCAAGATTCTCTCAGATGCAAGGTTTCCTTCCTGGAGTACCTTTACTGCATTCTTCGGAACTGAAATTGACCGTCTAACCTTCCAAAGGAAACTCCAAGAAAACATCGTTCAACTAGAAAAACAAATTGAACTGGGAAGTGATTGCATGGAAGAATTTAGAGCGCTCAAGACACAGTTCAAATGGTTCATGACCATGGATTTTAAAGCTTCTCTTATACACTATAAATTTGAAAGCAATTTATGGAGAGAGAACATCACTAGTATGGAAGTTGAAGCTTTTAGAGATCGACTGGTTTCACGACTGAGACGCTTAGAATATGAGCTTAATGAAAGGTCACTTCATCTGAGTGTTGTCAAAGAACTGGAGATGCAGAAACGAGGAAGAGAATTGAATGTACAGGAAAATGGAAGTAAAAGGCAGACACATGAAGGAACTGTCAACAATGAAGGGACGTTGGATGATAGTTTGGTATTCACGGGTAACAATGCATTATCAGAACTACAGACAAAAAGCAGCACGTCAAGGAATGATTCAGATGCTGACGGGAAACACAAATGTAAGGATGGTTTGAATAATGCAGCTGCTATCAGTCCTTCACAAAGTTCAGTTGCACTCGTTCAGGTTCATCAATCTAATAATGATGATGATATATTTGAAAATGTGTTTGCTTATGAGACACAAAGTCATGGACAACCAGAGTACATTAACGACACATATGTAGTGAATCAGGATGATAGAAATATTACTCCTGAATCTCCACATGTGGATCTTAATGGAGGTAAGGTTGAACATAACAATGTGACTCATGATCAAGAATGTGCTTCAACTGCTTTAATGATTAAGAATATGCAAAACGAAGTTGATCGATGTAACAGGCTCAACTGTGAACTAAAAGCAAAAAATGTGTCATTAACAAGGGACATTGAGTGCTATAAAATACAACTTTCAAATCATGAAAACAAAGCCAAACGTGAAAAAAGTTTTGAAGTGGGATTTCAAGAATATTACAATAAAGAACAAGATCTTCAACACAAAATACGCGAATTAATTGAGTCGAACGGAAAATTGGTTTCAAAACTCGAAAATGAAAAATGTGAACTCATACAACAAGTTGAACAACTTCAAAAAGAGCTTTCAAAAACACAAACAGAGTTGTCAACTTGCAAAAAGGAATTTTGTGAACATAAAGTGAGAAAAAGGAAAAAGGAAGACTCGTATCTTAATGACATTGTTGATTTAGAAGCTAAATTGAAAGTTTTTGAAAAAAAAGCTTGTGATAAATCATTGAATGTTGAGTCTGAAAACTTAAGAGTGGAAAATGGGATGTTGAGACACGAAAATGAGAAGATTTTAAAAGAGTCAAGCGACATCCAAGAGAAACTTAAACGTCAAATATTTTCTCTTGAACAAAATTTTCAAAGATGTCAAGCACAAAGCATTAACTTTGAGCTAGCTTTACAACACAATCTTGAAAAGCAGTCTTTTGAAAACCCCTGGATGTCACAGCTTGAACAAGTTGAAAATGAAAACGTGTCAATGAAATGTCAAATTTCAAAATACGAAAAAGAAATTGAGCGTTTGAAATAGATTTACAAAAACCTGTTTGATTCAATCAAAAGTTCACGAGTTCAGAAACAAAACTCAAACTTGAAACAAAAAGAGACTGAAGATTTGAAGTCTCAATTGAATGAATTTGCAGATAAAATGTTTGAAAATGTTTTGCAAAAGATTGAATCAATGAATAAGAAAAATGTTGATTTTCAAATCACAAAAGTTTCCTTCCCAAAACCCGTGTTCGATTCTAATACTCCAGATTTTGAAAAGGAAACGGGGGAGAAAATGTATCTTTTTGAAAATGAAAATCATGTGCTTCAAACGAAAGTGGTTGAGCTTGAAACGGTTTTAGCTCCACAAACAAACGATTTTGAGGATGCCAAAACCGACTTTTTCAACAAAGTAACCAAATTTGAAAATTATTTTGAAAGACTTGAAAAAGAAAATGTTGAGTTCGAACGGAAATTGGCTCGTAAAACGGATGATTCTAAAGCCGAAAAGGATCAACTTTTGAAACAAATTGCTTCTTTAGAATGAAAGTTGGCATCCCAAGATCATCTTTCTCTTCAAAAAGAATACAATGATTTGAGAATTTCATACAATGCTTTAAAAGTGAAGTTTGATACTCTTAACCGATCAAAGGGTAAAGCTCCAATTTCAAATGTTTCAACACCAGAAGTGAGTGTTTCGAAGAAGGTTTACACGGGTGAATCTTCAATACCATTTTCGAAAAGGGTGTCTCAGTTTACAACCTATTCTTTGCAAAAAGGAAGGAAGTTTTCAAAGAGACCAAGTTTTTCCGAAACATTTACTTCTATAAGTTTTTCAAATTCAAATGCTTCAAAAGAAAAGAATCATGTTTTTCAAACTCCACACTCTCGTTTTACAACGGTAAAGCAAGTGTGGCGACCAAAACAAAGTTTTTCGAAACATCCAAATGCTTCAAAAGAAAAGAATCATGTTTTTCAAACTCCACACACTCGTTTTACACCGGTAAAGCAAGTGTGGAGACCAAAGCAAAGTCGTTCTAAACCTTTCAAATATTCTATATCAGAATTGCTTTCCCTGCAACATGAAAATGACTCTGCTTTGAACATTCCAAATACCGGAAGGTTTCCATTTATCACAGAAACAAATCTTCAAAAAGAACCCATGAGGTTCAACTCTAGATGGAAATCTTCTTCTTCATATTTTAAAACTCCAAGAGAAACGCCGGGTTTCTCAAACAATTTTCAACAGAAAATGAGTTTTAAATCTCCAATGATTCCACGAGTGTTATTTCAAAATGAAACACCGGTTTTCAGTCCTCGTTGGAATTCAACATCTTTAAGTCAGATTGACACAACTTACAAATGGATTTCAAAATTTGGTAAACCCGTTGGCGCCATGCTTAAATGGGTTCCCAAGGTTTTTGTCTAATCTATCATTTCTTGATGGCTTGTAAGTATTTCAGCTTACAACCCGGGCTTAAACATTACGACTTGTGCACACATTACAGTGTATAACTCGGGTTTCAAAGAAAGGAAAGTGCCTTGCTAAACCATTCTTTAAAACCAAATGTGCACTTATCCTTAAAAACAAGAAGAAGTTCTCATGCAAAGCTTATCTAAAACTTCTTAATCTTGAGTAAAATTTATTCAAAATTTTTCAAAAGGTTTTTCAAAACTTTCAAAATTTTACTCAAGATTTTTTCAAATCTTTACTCCCCAATTCGCTCCAAAGTTTAAAAAATGTCAAAACATATGCTAGTTTTGAGGGGGAGTATTTCAACGTATAAAGTTTTAGTTACCTTGAAGCAAAATTTATTCAAGAATTTTTCAAACTGAAATTTCTAAATCTTTCCGAATTTTGCTTCAAGAAGACTCCTTCCCTCAAACTTTAAAAAGTTTAAAATTCTCAAAACGTATGCGAGTTTTGAGGGGGAGTATTTCAAAACCAAAATGTTCCGTCAAAATCATGCTTAATTGCTTGTGCACATATGGCAGTGTACAACCCGTTCTTTAAATTTAAAGGACCCTGAGGTACGCTTCAGTGCCTCAATCCTTACATAAGGAGCGAAAGCTTCTTACTTTTGAGTAGAATTAATCAAATTTTCAAAGTTTTTTCTAAATTCTACTCAAAAGGACAAGTATTCCCTCTCGTAATCAAAATCTCAAAAAGTTATTTCACTTATTGAGAGGGAGTATTTGAAATGATCTTTGTTCTATATGATTAGTTCTTGGTGAATCTCCCCATAAAACTCAAAAAGCATATTTTAATCAAAAGTTCATCAAAAACAACATCTTATATGCTATTTTTGAGGGGGAGAAAAGTAAAAGTGATTATGTAACACCCCAACCCGATAAGGGTAGAAGTATTACATTACAGTGACATATCAGAACAAACACAAGCATATGATTCATACATACAAAGATATTTAGGGTTACAATTGAAAAATCTGAAACTACAAGGTTACAAAATAAATACTAAGTCTAATAAACTGAAACTCCATCTAATCGTCTCTAGTCCAAAGCATAGTCTTCTAAGTCCAGTCACACTCTCTTCCCATAACCCAACTTCCTATTAAAACCTGCCGCAGGAAAAGGAAATGCGGCTGAGCTTAAAAAGCCCAGTGAACAGATACATATACAAAGCAATGATAATGAAACAGAACTGAAATATAGTGCATTGGGGAAATAGAATAAAGAATAGATAAAAGAGTAATAGAATAGAAAGAGAAAGGATAGTCATCTACCACGAGCCCAGAAACATATCATATCATATAAGCCGTCAATACCATAATTCTTCATAATCGTATAGAGGGGAGTCCTCTCAGATAATCAGATAATATGAGGGGTGTCCTCATTCTTCAAATGGGTGGAGTGGCGAACTCCCAGAAATTGTGAAAGGCATGTATAGCACACAGTACCAGTCACCAGACATATATCATAATCATAATCATAGTTAAATCCACTAAACAGAACAGATCTAGGATGCATCCATACGCCCCCGCAGAAATCATAGTGGCCATAACAAATCATATCATAAAGCGCGCATATCATATAACAGAAAGGGGACGGTGTAGCCAAATCACTAGGGCCACACACTAGTCATGCCAGTGGTGCATCACAGACACGCCCATGGTACCTCCATAGGTAGGGAAACAGAAATGGCTCGGGTATCAAACTAAGAGTCAGGTCTCATATCATACCAAAGGTCATATAGCAAATGTGTATCTCAGAATCATATCAAAGGTTCATAATAGAAGTTCATAGCAAAGGGTTCATATCAGAAATAGTATCAAAGGTCCAAATCAGAGTTTATCAGGTCAAAGTTCATATTCAAAAATCATTTTATGGTTCAGTTCAAAAGTCCGTTTTCAAAAGTTTCTATTCAAAGTCCAATTTAAATAATCTTTTTAAAACAGTTTTCATAAAAATGGTCTTTCAAAATATAGTGTTCATGAAAGTTAAATAACCTTTCTTTTAAAAAGAAATTTAGCATCATTTATAAACATCTTTTCAAATCGGTTCTTCTCAAAACATTCCCATGGTATCATTAAGAAGGTTTTCATAGCATAGGTTCATAACGGAGGTCATATCAAGTGGGATCAACAGAGAAGGTTCAAGTAAAGGGGATCATAGCAATGGCATCAATTCGGGAACTAACGGATCAGAATATGAAAGAGATCATGAGAAACCTTTTGAGAAAGGTCAGAATATCTGTACCTTAACCCGATGACAAAGCAAAATAATGGAAAAGACCAAACGGAAAAAGAAACCATTCCTTCTTCACAGGACCTAGATGAATTAGAAACCGAGAATTATTCAGCAGTTGATTTTAGTCAGATTACACGCATCCAAATTTAGTAAGTTTCCCAAATTAGTAATATGTCTTGAATTAGTAAGATTAGTCATTTGTAGTCAAAGTCACCATTTAATCGAGTTAAAGTATTTAAAATGTCGGTTACAATAGATTAGGGTTTAATATGACAATTTATGAAAGTCTAGGGTTAATTATGACAATTTAGTTAAGTTTTGGGTTGACTTGTGTAATTTATCAAAGTCTAGAGCTTCAAACGTAGATATTGTAATTTAAGGACCACTTAGGACTTAGCCGATTTTATAAGACACATTGAACGTATTTCCGACTCAATCTAAGCCCGAGACAAACGCACACCCATGACAACACACTCACTTTCTTATATCGTTTTCGAACCAACAAGCTCACACGACACCACATGCATGCTTCTAGCCTTTTTAATTCATGTAGTCTACCCATGGTTTTTATGACATTCTATTACTCAAGATTAACACCAATAAACACAAGTTAAAGTACAACTGTCACACACACGCGACACAAAAACAACAAAACTTGGCCTATCTCTACTGAATGTATTCACACGTCAATCACCAACCAAAACTCACCCTTGTTTTAAAAATAGCATGCAAGAATATTAAATCACAATGTTCCAAAGAATCCACGTAACTCATGCAAATCACAAATTTTATTTAACTCAACCATTGTTCTTGAAAATTTCATCAGTACATATTATTGCCTCCATAAACAGTACGACTCACCCACACAACAAAATTTGATGGAAACGAAACATTAACCATAACACCCATGATCAAGACCTTTTCTATTTATTTTGAATTAAACAATACGTGACACCCTCTTTGTGTTACATTCGCGATATAGAAAATAAGCCGAGACAAACACGTATATATTTTACTCTTTTCTTTCAGCTTGATACTGATTAGGTGGAACATGTTTATGTCGTATATATGTAGGTCGAAACAGATTTAATACAACTGGTTAAATGGGTCAATATACAAGGCTCCCTTATTCGTTATTTCATGTGATGAAAGTTATGATTTCATGTGAGTTTTCTAGTAGTGTACAAGTCTAGATATTAGCCGATTCATAACAGGTTGTAGGGGACATGTAATATACGCATAACATAGGTCACAATGAGGAGAAAACAAGACGGAGGTAGAGTATACCTTGAGCCGATTCAAGACAGAAAGGAGGACCACCGGAACCAACATTTGTTGAACCAACTATACTCCCTTGATGATCGAACAGGAAGGATACGAGAGCCATGAGACCACCACCAAAGCTGAATTCAAAATGCACCAGCCCTCTTTGTACCCAACGCAAACACCACAATCATGCATCATCTTCGTACCTCCCACGAATCACTCCTCTCTTGAGCCTCCTTGATGGTCGAATAGGGAAAAATAATTTATGTGCCGCCTCTTTGAGCACTTAGGGTTTCATGTGTGTATTTTTGAAGGGTATTCGGTTATGAGATTTTGAGGAGAAAATGAGATATATGGGGGTAGATAGGGCCGAATATGTGTGAGACTAGAAGGAAAACCGTGTTTCTCAAATAGGTATGTTGTATAATTATTTTTTTTTATTATTATTATTATTTTTTTATGTAGCGAATATGTAGGATAAAATCTCAATCACAATAAATGTGTGATACAGTTTAGGCGTTTGTATAAGGAGAGAAATTGTATTTGCTAAACATGGAAACAAATAAGAATCATGTCAATCATGAGGAAGATATGCGGACTGCACTTAGGGTATTATTCAATATTGGTTATTTAGCTTCTTATCTTTAAATGTGATGTTTTGTTATAGTTATTTGGGTCTACGGTTAATCCACTTAATTATATGCGCGTTTAATTATTTCGTAACGTATTTATAATTTTTTTTTTAAATTATACGTAATTTAGGTATTCGAGATTTAGGGTTTTACAACTCTTCCCCTCTTAAAAAGAAAATTTCGTCCGCGAAATTTGAAGTCACTAAAGTTATACGGAGGCGTAGTAATTTACAGAATATCGTCACAATATTTTCACGCCCGGGGAGGTTCTTCCAAAAAGATCTTCAGACCAACTGGTTTCTCATGACTCGTAACAATTGTCAAAACAGTTTCAGGTTTCTCAGAAAGGTATATCATACTGAATTTGAATCAAGAGGATAATGTACCAAACATAACGGATGATAATCGAATTCTCCAGGAGGAGGTATAAAAATACATAGGATTTTCATCGAATTGATTAGGCGAATCAGATGAGAATACATTGAATTGTAGCAAACATGGAGTGATTTAAGGTTTAACTCTTCAGCTTCTCAGATAGTCTCGGCTTTTAGATAACCTTCCAAAGGTATTCTCATAAACAAACAGGTCTCGTTTCCTCAAAGTCCATAATCAGATATTTTACTCATAGCAGATCATAATGAACAACTTCAACGAATGCGAAACGTATACGGACAGAAAGCATATCGTTAGATATCGTTAACGGCAGAAATTTCATAATGGAACCTAGGATCAGCAAAACACGTGTCGAGAGTCCAAACGTATCGAATCGTATAACAAGGACAGCATATCAAACGTATAGGTAGAATGAACCTAAAGTCTCACTAAATGCGAATGATTTCAATCAGATATCAGAAATTCTAAGGCTTCCAAGGCACTTCTTAAAATATCATATGCCCACCATAAGTGCACATTATATGATGTAAGTATTATCACGCTGGCCAGACGTCATAATACTGGCATCATATACACATGCCCTCATGCTGGTCATACTTTATCTCAAGTCGTGAACAACACAAACTTATCTAAATCCACCTAGTCCACCTACAGTCTCAGAGGTCTTCAGAATCAAACAGCATAACTAAGAGAACGAAATTTACTCGTAGAGTAACGGAAATCCGAGAATGTCATTCAAAATTAAGGTACGTCATCAATTGCGTCAATCCTTTACAGAATCATCTCGTCTAAACACAATGTCCGCTTCAAAATCCGTCCACTCAAATACAAATTTCAAAATTTCTTCCAAGTTGGGGTAGTCTGTTTACTCTTGTCCATCTTACCTCATGATTAAAAGAATTTAAAACTCGAGTCTGGTTCCTCCGGTCTTCAGCAGCTCCTCTTGGTAGTGTGGCATCGTAACGGCCGCCTTTGACATGATCACTGTGCATCTCCCCATCCGCAAGTCTGCTTCTGCTCTCAATTCATCTTAGTACAACTAAAATGAATAGAGAACAAGACTGCGTGTCTTCGACCGGTCTTCTAACATAGCTCCAGGTCTTAAGGTACATGCTGTTGTTGTCGACTCCAGGTTGTGTGTTGAATGGTTCGTCCTCTTTGGTCTGGTTGTCTTGATGCCCAAACTGAAATCTTCACGTGTTGTATGATTGAGCACTATCCCAGTTCCTCTCTTCTTCTTGTATGCTTCTTCCATGATAATGCTTGTCGCAACCATCTTCTACTACTCTTCCACCAGGTTTCTAACTCCGATAACGGTCTTCAATCTCACCAATAATCTCTATGTTCTTCTTTCGTTTTAGAACACAACACAATGTCATACTATGACAATTTGTCCAAAACACGCGAAAACATGATTATTCTAGCCAACACCATTGGCATCATTCAAACTCATAAATGTTATAACGAGTGCAAAGGCAGCTTCAGAAATCATCTCAGGAAATTTTCACATCGCCTTCTTTCTTCTTCAAGAACTGAAATACTTCACAAAGGTTACTCTCGGTTAGTTAACCCCATTCTTAGAAGTTCTTGTGGTTGCTTTTCCAGTCCTTCAAATCTAAAATGAGGCAATCAGATGCGGAGTTTCAAAGGAAGACCAAATAATTATTGATACGCGGAAACAGATAATGATTAGTGATAGTGGTACGTTTAAGTTCACGATAGTCGATACGTCATCGCATACTTCTCTCGTTCTTCTTCATAAACAAACAAGAGCATCTAAAGAGAATTACCAAGGTTAAAAATCATATTCTATCAGCTCCTTCAATCTCTCAACTTCTATAGCACCATGGTTTCTTCAACTGAGATCAGTTCAATGCCCACTCCACTTCCTAAGCAGGAAGGAGTACCAAAAGGTTCATCAGAGAATACCGGAAAATCTTCGTATGACAAAATATTTCCCAATAGCAGAACTTTCTAAGGGTTGATAATAATGGTTTTCAGGAAAACTTTGATAATCACATGAATTCGGGGTTGGTGTTTCCATAGTGGCAGAAATTTTAGCAGATGTAGAGAGTCATCATAATGAAATAGGGTGAAGCAGATTTTTAAGGTCACATTTCAGATATGGTAGTCTATGGTATCTTTACGAGTAGCCATCCAGTCCAAAAGACCGTACAATCAGACATCTCAAAGTCAAAGGATTCATAGAGTGAAATACAGTCGTCAAATCATACAGATAGTTCATATCTCAGAGTCAAGTACATGATTCAACAAAAGTGTTGGGATGGATAAACAAACAGTTCAATGTGTGGGAATTTTGTTTAGCTTCTTAGCATAAGTAGCAGGTAGGATGTGTATCATTGGTAATACGAACATCGTATAATTGTCAATTGTGAGATGTACAGAATCTCAGTTATCAGCATCATCATGCTTAGTTAACAAATCCATACAGAGATAGTATTTACATCATACCCTTCCAAAAGAAATGGTTGGCAGAACAAGGTTCATCATTCAAAGAGAGGAAACAAAACTTCTCATATTCGTGGTTCATAATTATCAGAATTCTCATAGGAGTAGTAATGGATCATACAGAGTTAAGTAGTATCGGATGATACATTCATATCCAGTATAAGAAATGAATTCACAGAATGTGTCGAACACATTGTGGTTGAATGACTTATGATATGGTCGAAGAGGTGTCAAACAGCTTATCAAACAAATCGGAGGCGGAGATCAAAATCTGAAGGTGAAACTTAAATGTGTAAGGTATCCAGGTAGCTTTCCAAAGTATTCCAAACTTACTTGGTTACTAAGCTTAAGTTGCAAAACTTCTAACTTCTGAAACAAAGGTCCTTATAAGGCTTATCTAAGAGCAAAGGCACGATCAGAGTGATGCGGAAGCAAATGATACTTACATAAATGTCTTAGTCTACCCATTCCTCGCCGGTAATAACTTGGGTTCCTATGGGGAATCCTAATGTAAAGTTTCAAAGGTTGTCTTATGAGCGCCTACAGTGGAAACTTAGGGGTCCAAACTTCACAGGTCAAGGGTAAATGTATTACGAATCGCAGCCTGGGCTCTGATACCATAATTGTAACACCCCAACCCGATAAGGGTAGAAGTATTACATTACAGTGACATATCAGAACAAACACAAGCATATGATTCATACATACAAAGATATTTAGGGTTACAATTGAAAAATCTGAAACTACAAGGTTACAAAATAAATACTAAGTCTAATAAACTGAAACTCCATCTAATCGTCTCTAGTCCAAAGCATAGTCTTCTAAGTCCAGTCACACTCTCTTCCCATAACCCAACTTCCTATTAAAACCTGCCGCAGGAAAAGGAAATGCGGCTGAGCTTAAAAAGCCCAGTGAACAGATACATATACAAAGCAATGATAATGAAACAGAACTGAAATATAGTGCATTGGGGAAATAGAATAAAGAATAGATAAAAGAGTAATAGAATAGAAAGAGAAAGGATAGTCATCTACCACGAGCCCAGAAACATATCATATCATATAAGCCGTCAATACCATAATTCTTCATAATCGTATAGAGGGGAGTCCTCTCAGATAATCAGATAATATGAGGGGTGTCCTCATTCTTCAAATGGGTGGAGTGGCGAACTCCCAGAAATTGTGAAAGGCATGTATAGCACACAGTACCAGTCACCAGACATATATCATAATCATAATCATAGTTAAATCCACTAAACAGAACAGATCTAGGATGCATCCATACGCCCCCGCAGAAATCATAGTGGCCATAACAAATCATATCATAAAGCGCGCATATCATATAACAGAAAGGGGACGGTGTAGCCAAATCACTAGGGCCACACACTAGTCATGCCAGTGGTGCATCACAGACACGCCCATGGTACCTCCATAGGTAGGGAAACAGAAATGGCTCGGGTATCAAACTAAGAGTCAGGTCTCATATCATACCAAAGGTCATATAGCAAATGTGTATCTCAGAATCATATCAAAGGTTCATAATAGAAGTTCATAGCAAAGGGTTCATATCAGAAATAGTATCAAAGGTCCAAATCAGAGTTTATCAGGTCAAAGTTCATATTCAAAAATCATTTTATGGTTCAGTTCAAAAGTCCGTTTTCAAAAGTTTCTATTCAAAGTCCAATTTAAATAATCTTTTTAAAACAGTTTTCATAAAAATGGTCTTTCAAAATATAGTGTTCATGAAAGTTAAATAACCTTTCTTTTAAAAAGAAATTTAGCATCATTTATAAACATCTTTTCAAATCGGTTCTTCTCAAAACATTCCCATGGTATCATTAAGAAGGTTTTCATAGCATAGGTTCATAACGGAGGTCATATCAAGTGGGATCAACAGAGAAGGTTCAAGTAAAGGGGATCATAGCAATGGCATCAATTCGGGAACTAACGGATCAGAATATGAAAGAGATCATGAGAAACCTTTTGAGAAAGGTCAGAATATCTGTACCTTAACCCGATGACAAAGCAAAATAATGGAAAAGACCAAACGGAAAAAGAAACCATTCCTTCTTCACAGGACCTAGATGAATTAGAAACCGAGAATTATTCAGCAGTTGATTTTAGTCAGATTACACGCATCCAAATTTAGTAAGTTTCCCAAATTAGTAATATGTCTTGAATTAGTAAGATTAGTCATTTGTAGTCAAAGTCACCATTTAATCGAGTTAAAGTATTTAAAATGTCGGTTACAATAGATTAGGGTTTAATATGACAATTTATGAAAGTCTAGGGTTAATTATGACAATTTAGTTAAGTTTTGGGTTGACTTGTGTAATTTATCAAAGTCTAGAGCTTCAAACGTAGATATTGTAATTTAAGGACCACTTAGGACTTAGCCGATTTTATAAGACACATTGAACGTATTTCCGACTCAATCTAAGCCCGAGACAAACGCACACCCATGACAACACACTCACTTTCTTATATCGTTTTCGAACCAACAAGCTCACACGACACCACATGCATGCTTCTAGCCTTTTTAATTCATGTAGTCTACCCATGGTTTTTATGACATTCTATTACTCAAGATTAACACCAATAAACACAAGTTAAAGTACAACTGTCACACACACGCGACACAAAAACAACAAAACTTGGCCTATCTCTACTGAATGTATTCACACGTCAATCACCAACCAAAACTCACCCTTGTTTTAAAAATAGCATGCAAGAATATTAAATCACAATGTTCCAAAGAATCCACGTAACTCATGCAAATCACAAATTTTATTTAACTCAACCATTGTTCTTGAAAATTTCATCAGTACATATTATTGCCTCCATAAACAGTACGACTCACCCACACAACAAAATTTGATGGAAACGAAACATTAACCATAACACCCATGATCAAGACCTTTTCTATTTATTTTGAATTAAACAATACGTGACACCCTCTTTGTGTTACATTCGCGATATAGAAAATAAGCCGAGACAAACACGTATATATTTTACTCTTTTCTTTCAGCTTGATACTGATTAGGTGGAACATGTTTATGTCGTATATATGTAGGTCGAAACAGATTTAATACAACTGGTTAAATGGGTCAATATACAAGGCTCCCTTATTCGTTATTTCATGTGATGAAAGTTATGATTTCATGTGAGTTTTCTAGTAGTGTACAAGTCTAGATATTAGCCGATTCATAACAGGTTGTAGGGGACATGTAATATACGCATAACATAGGTCACAATGAGGAGAAAACAAGACGGAGGTAGAGTATACCTTGAGCCGATTCAAGACAGAAAGGAGGACCACCGGAACCAACATTTGTTGAACCAACTATACTCCCTTGATGATCGAACAGGAAGGATACGAGAGCCATGAGACCACCACCAAAGCTGAATTCAAAATGCACCAGCCCTCTTTGTACCCAACGCAAACACCACAATCATGCATCATCTTCGTACCTCCCACGAATCACTCCTCTCTTGAGCCTCCTTGATGGTCGAATAGGGAAAAATAATTTATGTGCCGCCTCTTTGAGCACTTAGGGTTTCATGTGTGTATTTTTGAAGGGTATTCGGTTATGAGATTTTGAGGAGAAAATGAGATATATGGGGGTAGATAGGGCCGAATATGTGTGAGACTAGAAGGAAAACCGTGTTTCTCAAATAGGTATGTTGTATAATTATTTTTTTTTATTATTATTATTATTTTTTTATGTAGCGAATATGTAGGATAAAATCTCAATCACAATAAATGTGTGATACAGTTTAGGCGTTTGTATAAGGAGAGAAATTGTATTTGCTAAACATGGAAACAAATAAGAATCATGTCAATCATGAGGAAGATATGCGGACTGCACTTAGGGTATTATTCAATATTGGTTATTTAGCTTCTTATCTTTAAATGTGATGTTTTGTTATAGTTATTTGGGTCTACGGTTAATCCACTTAATTATATGCGCGTTTAATTATTTCGTAACGTATTTATAATTTTTTTTTTAAATTATACGTAATTTAGGTATTCGAGATTTAGGGTTTTACAGATTAAAATATGGATGACAATGGATGCTTTAAGATTGAATCTCATGCGAGCTCGACTCAGAATTGACCCAGGAATTGACGAAACATAAAAGTTAGTAAATTCGAAAAGACTTTTCCTCGATGGGTAATAACATCAAGTTAGTTACTAGAGCTAGTTGTCACCTAAAAGCTGACAATGGAACTCTTTAACTAGCCACGTAAGCGTGTCTCGAAAAGGATTTGTCTTAGTAGAAATGTACCGTTTCGAGAAACTTTCTGTGGACTTGACCAGGCCGGGTAATAAATTCAAGCTAGTCTAACTAGTGATGTAAGCGTGTCTCGAATCGGTCTTGTTCACTGAAAGTGGATCAATTCAAAAAGTGCTTGCTCCTCCCGCATGTGCAAATTTCTTAAATAATCATGAGCACGTGTGAAAGGGGAGCCCTTCATAAGTAAACACAAAACTCTCAAAGTGTTATACAAAATGTTTGATAATCACAAACACTTTGAGAGATTTTTCAAAGGCTTCTTGGCTATTATCGGATAATCACGGAGTTATAAGGTGATTAAGATAGAAAAAAACCGTCCTATGATCCGCCAGAGCCGGAGGGATCTACCCAAGGACATCACCAATAGTTAGAATTAGAAGTCCTTAGGTATGATACGAAAAAAGGAGAAAAGAATGAAAGGGGAAAGAAGGAGTTGAAGAATTAAAAAGAAAAGTAAAGAAAAGGGTGAAAAGAAATAGCCCTCCATATGTTCAACCTTAGGGCAGACACCGGGTTCAATTCATATTCTACTGGTTGTTGCTAAGGCGACACCAGTATTGAAGATAAAGTCGTCATGGACCCAGTGACGCAATGCACTAAACCTTCTTAACCACTCAAGTTCACTTAAAAGAGCTTGTTTCATTCTCACAGGGAACCGGTGTAATCTATCGACTTGTCTCTTAGAGCTGGTTGATATTGAAGCAGGAGACCCCTCCCTAGTCTCCGCATAGGAAACCTAAGTGTGCACTTATCGAGTCTAGAGCCATGAGATACATCAAAGATCAATTAGGGACACTTAGTATTTCTACAACTGGTGTTCTACATCAATGGACACCAGCTGTAAATTATCGAGTCCTTCGCAGATCTTAGCAATCTGCCAAGAACGTTTATGAGAGGATTTACTTATGTATTTCTCAATGATTGAACGGAAATTCCTGCCAGGGTCATCATCAAACAGCCCTGATAGCAGGTCACTTCGGTAACCCCACTCGGGTTACGCCTAGTGTTCGCGGTGGTTCTTTAGCGGTCTACAGTCGTGGAGTGATCCTCAGCGACTCACCCAGTCATTGAGCTACTTAGTAGGTCTCGTAAGCTCCTTCGAGGGTATCTGACTTGGGAACGGCCATGATAAGGATTAGAAGGAATCTTCACACTATGCTGTTGACGATCTCTAATTCCTTATCTATAAGTACCGGATGTTTTATTGCTAACTGTTTACCCACAGGTACACATCATCTCCATGGCGATAGATTCTGCATGCTCATTCATACATCTTGAAGTCAAAGAAAGCTTCCTCAAAGATCTAAGCAACACAAAGTTCTAAGAAAGATTCTACACCAAAAAGAAGAATCTACAAAGTAAAGAGACTAAAGATCAAAGTGAAAAAAAGGGAACTACGTGCATGTGAAAAGTCAAAATCCAAAGATGTATGAGCATGTTGGAATGGCGGACAACCACCACAGACGCAGAAGTGACGAAAGGCAGATTACCCCATCATTTGATCACAACAACAAGAACGAAGAAAAAAGATCACAAAGCATGATTGGAACAAAGAATCTAGCAAAGCTATTACACAAAGACTCAAAGTTCAAAAATAACAAGCATTAAAGAAGTCAAAAGATCTGTCATTTCTATTGGTGGACCCATAACCCACAGGTCGCAAAAGAGATCTCAAATGATCACCCCTTTAGGGGAGATTGTTGGAAACGCAAAAGTGATGATCATATATGCAATCAATGAGAGATCTCAATGATCGTCCCTTAGGGGGAGATTGTTGGGAACACTTGAAGTGACGATCATTATCGAGTCAATGAGTCTTGTAATAGGTTACAATATTATATTAGTACGTTAAAGTTTTAATATGTTTAGAATACATGTTTTGTTAAAGTCTAAGGGCCATTAGTGATATTATGTGAAACATGTAAGATGCCCTAGACAATGAGTATAAATACTCTTGTAAACCCTCCAAGGAGGGTGTTGGTTCATTATGGAATAAGAAACTTTCTCTTATTTTCCTCTCTTGTACTCTCTCTCTCTAAAATACATCTTCATCTCTCTAAACATATCTTATGTGTGAAATGATATAAACTTGGGTCCTAACACATGGTGAGTTGATTACCAGTTGTTGTGCAGTATAAATACTAACACCATGTGTTTCTTTTCAAATCGTTTTACTTCTCTTTTAAACATCAAAACTTTTTATTTTATTTTTATTTTAAAGGACTTATACTGGTTTATATCAGCAAGCAGTACTTTGATAAAGTACTGTTTGTCTTTGCAGTACTTTGAAAAATACTTATTATACAAAACAAATCATACCAGTATTTTGCAATATTACTCTTCAGACTTGGTGCATCTAATAAATAGCTTGATAACATCCAAACGGGTTTGTGATCGGGTGAAGTTAGATCGGAAAGGGTAATAAGGGTTTGAATGATTACTGATTGAGCCCGAGCCGTCAGATAATTATTGACCAAGGTCAACAAGTCAAATACAGCCTAGAATCAATACTCCGGTGATAGTGTAGTGTTTCCCCGGGTCGTTATGTCCCGACGAGATTGAAATGGTGCTTTTGGAATCGTTTATGAGTGAGTGGGACTGAGGACAGTAGCCCAGATGATATGGAATTGATATTGCTACTGTTATTTTGGTATTGACAAACAGATATAATATTCACAATAATCAGATATCAGATATATGCACAAATTCACAATTAAGATCACGTATCGGACTAGAAAAGTGGGTTTTTTTGGTAATTATCAAACTACAGGGGGTGCTTTTGACACTTTTCAAAACATAAAATTAAAAATGAAAAAGAAATTATAAAAGTGATTAAAATAATATTAAACTATTATTTAATTAATTAAACTATTTAAAATCTAAATTAAAATCTAATTTAAATAAACTAAAAATGACAAATGATTTAAATTAAACTAAAAAATTAACCAAAATATTTTCTAAACCTAAATTAGAACTTGAAGAAAGTATAAAAAATTAAAAATAATATTTTTGTCTTTTTGTGGTTTTGTAATTAATTAAAAACTATTTAACTTAATTAAACTAATTAAACTACTTTTAATTAATATTAATACTAAATTAACTTAGAAAATTAAGATAAAATTTATAAAATTACTTAACCATCACTGGAATCCTACAAAATTATAAAAACTCTAAAAATTATGTTTTAAGATTAAACAACTAATTATTTACCTATTAATTTACTTAAATCTATTTTAAACAAATAAAATAAGAAAAATAGAAAATGAACAGTAGAATCTCAAAGTTTATTTTCTAAAAACTTTTTATACTATATTAGAACTAGGAAAATTATAAAAACTAGATTTAACCTTATAAAAACTAATTAAGCTATTTAATATTTGATATTAATTAATAATAAAGAAAATTAAAATTAAATCTAATTAACACTAAATGACAAAATAAAAATCTGAAAAATTTATCAAAATTACTTTGCTATATAAGGTATTTAATAAAAATATAAAAACACTAGTGACTTAATTAAAATATAAAAATGAAAATTAAAATTAACTTGAATTAAATAGAAACTATCACTTAATTTAAAACTATTTTTTTTGGATTTTTCTTTTACAGAAATACTTAACACCTTAAATTGACAAACTTTAATGAAAACACTTTTTGAAATAGCTTATAAATAAGCTGTGACACCCCCTTGTCTTAAACAGTTGACTTTGGTTGACTGTTTGGTCAAATAAGGTCAAATGGCCTTGGGTGGGGTCCACAATGGTGAAAACAGATGCAAACAGGTTTAACAAACTCAAATAAGCTAGGAATAACAAACAATAAGCACAAATAAGCTGAGTAAACTGAAATAAGCACTTATCACTTTCAAACTGAACCAAGTTTGGGGACAAACTTTAAGGCTTAAACTAGGTGGGGTCCACTTGTCCCAAGGTCAATCCAATGGTCAAAGGTGAGACCCTGGTAGGAGGGGGGATGTAAAAACCTATCTATGGGGTCTGGGGTCCACTGAGGTGGTCACAAAACACCACCAAAGTGGTGGTGGTGACTGGGTGTGCAGGTGAGCAGGGCACAACCTTGCCCTGCAGGTCACTTTGATGGTTTGTGGGGCCCAGGTTAATTTTTCTAAAAATGGAATGAAGGCATATTCTCAAAGTTGAGCTGGTAGAAAACTAAACCTCCAATTCTCACAATCCCAAATAAATCACAAAATTCAGAAATGAACAAGCAAATTTGATGAAATCTGAGAACAAGTATTTTGACTTTCGACAAGAACACTCAAACTTTGACTTTGGTGAGATTCTAAGTGATCTAACTTACTGACTATGATGTTTTAAGCTAAAATAAGTTTACTAAAAGCTAGATTAACAACTTCCTATCAGATTATGAGCTTATGGACTCCTAACTCTTACACAGTTAACTGTGTGGAGAATTAGAGTATGAATTTGACTTTTTACTCTATAATCACTCAATTTTATGACTTGCTTAGCTAACTTAGGCCTAGTATGACTTATTTAAATCAGAAGTTACTACTAATTAATCCTTGAACATAGTGAACACTGATTATCCAAACACACCCTTATCTACTGATTCAATGGCTTTTCAAAGCAAATGGTGATTAGGGTGCACAAACTTAATCCCAAACAACAAAATATGATTATTGTAACTGGTTTTAAGTACTTGATATTCAGATTATCACATTACTCATACACACTTAACACCAAAACAAATGAGACAGTTAAACTTATAATTTTTAAGTAACTAAATATTTTAAACAACAAGCTGTAATTTTTAAGCTAAGAATTATCTAAACAAGACTTAAATAACACAAACAAACAGGCATTAGCAGATATAAGCAAACAATTAATCAAAAGCTTAAACTAGGAATTTTAACTAAGAATTAAAATAAGCAAGTCCTTACTAGGTTACCCTCAGCATGAACAGAGGGTCTTCCTTTGTAGCCTATCTTTAGATAGGCCAACTTCACTCAATCCAGCTCCTCAATTGTGCTTAGAACCTGAAACAAATATCAAACATACAAACAGTTGACTAGTGTTGACTTTTTTAACTTTTTGATTTTCTTCTACTGGTACTGGATTTTAGGGTCTCTAATAGCTTCAATGAGCTTGATGGAACTTATATGAACCTAAATACAGTCCATAATCAAAATGCTAAAACAACAATTGAGTAATATGAGATATAGAAATAGAGTTAAAATTGCATACGATGTAATAATAAAAGAAGCTTGAAATTTATAACTGAAATGAAGTACAATACAATAAAAAAAGAGGTTACCACTGCTTAAGAGCTTGGGTGTACCCTAAAATTGAATATTACAATTACACGACATAAATAAAACTAAAATTAACTAACTGCTTCATCCTTGTGCCTCCTCTTCTATTTATAGCTCCCAATTAGGGTTCCCAGTTGCATTGCCATCATTTCCCACCACTTTGTTGTAACTTTGGTCCACTCATGAGGCTCCACGTATTTTGGCGGGAAAATATGCTTTTGCAGCTTATATCTGATACACGCAATGGGAGGGGGGTAGCATTAATTGTGGTGTGAAAGGGTAGGTATAGGGAGGTGGGAGCATTAATTGTGGGGTGCTTTGGCTTGTGATTGGAGGAGAGGGGAGGCTGCAAGTGGTGGTGTTTGTGGGGAAGGTCTGAGAGGGAAAGGGGAAGAGGGTAGCGTTTGACTGGGAGTTGACCAGGTCAACGTTGACCTGGGTTTAGGGGAGGTGGACTGGGCTGGATGTGGACTGGTGGTTTTTGGGCCCAACATGGGTTTAAGTGGTATTTGGTTTTAGCTTATTTTGAGTCCGGTTAGGATTATTTTCACAAGGACCTATTTTGTAATTAGCTGAAAGTTGAGGGGCTGTTTGTGATTTTTTTTTCCAAACTTCAAATAAGGATCAAACCTGCAATTTAACATTAGTACAAGGACCACAAGTATAAATTTTATTATTTTAAACCTCAGGGACCAATTTTGTAAATTCCACAAACTCCAGGGACCATTATTGTAATTTTCTGATTTTTGAAGGGTTAAAGGTTGTAAATTCTCAAGAGTTATCATAAGGACCAATTTTGTCATTTTTAGAATAGTATAAGGTTTATTTTTCACATTTTCCATTTTTCAAAACCTTAGGGACTATTTTTGACATTTTTCAAAGTTGAGGGACCAAAGTTATAAATATGTGATTTTAAACTTTAAAGGACTATTTCTTATAACTTATGAATCCCAAGGACCTTTTATGATATTTGTACAAGTTTTGATTTACCAGGGACTAGTTTTGCAAATTTATGAAACTTGAGGGACTGAAACTGCCAATTATGCAAACTTTGTACGTTTTTCATTTGTTTTTGCATATTTTGTGTTTGAAACATATAAAACACACCTCTAAGATATTTTAAGTATTTTGATACATATTTGGGTGTTTTTGTATGTTTTGGCAGTTCAGAATTGGTAAAAATGATGAGTATTTACACACTCATCAATCCCCCACACTAAACTATTGCTAGTCCCTAGCAATCTTTTGAGAAAAATTAATGGATTTGAAACTCTTTACCAAAAGCCATTACTTCTGGAGTAGCCAGGTGTAAGAACTGTGGCACACCTGATAACCGTGTGATTTTGAGCAAACCACCAGCTGTCAACGGATTTGATTTGTCTTTACCAAAAGCCGTTTGCTTCTGGACTAGCCAGCATCTTGATGGACTAAGTCAACATCTTGGTGAGCTGATTACCAATTATGGATTTTCCACTGCCTTTACCACAAGCCATAATCTTGCGGGCTAGCCAACTCATTTGCTTATGAGGATACGGGGGAGCTGAGGAACCATGCAATTTTTGGCAAACTGCCAGCCATCAACGGGTTTGAGATGTCTTTACCAAGAGCCGTTTGCTCCTGGACTAGCCAATCCCTTTGTCATTTAGACTTTGGCGGATTGATAACCACAAAAATTTTGGAATAAAGTGAAAAATTTTGAAAAATTTTGGCCTAAAAATGGGGGTACTTGGAAAGTTTTGTGATGAAATTCGTAAGAATTCCCCCCCCCCCCCCCCACACTAGAACTGAATATTGTCCTCAATATTCAAAGTCCTGGCTATTATGCCGAATCTCTGAATGGAAAAGCTAATATTCGATTCTAACTGTGGAAATTTCTATTTTTCACTTTATTTTATCTGTACATACAATCTTTTTTTTTTTTTTTTTTTTTTTTTTTTTTCTCACTACCTCCCAGGCTTGTGTTAGGTTTACCACGCTAGCTAATCACTTGTGAATGATTAACTGTAATAAATTTGCCCTAACAGCCCGGGAGTTGAATGATAAAGTTTATAAAATACATACACCTTCCAGGTTTGTGTCAGGTTTACCACGCTAGCTAATCACTTGTGAATGATTAACTGTAATAAATCTGTCCTGACAGCCTGGAAGATGAATAATAAAATATATAATATACATACACTTCCCAGGCTTGTGTCAAGTTTACCATGCTAGCTAATCACTTGTGAATGATTAACTGTAGTAAATTTGTCCTGACAGCCCGGGATTTGAATGACATAATATACATACAAAACATGTTTATTGAATTTTGAAAAATATTTACTTTTGAAATGGTGGGGGATGGCCACTCCCCCACACTAGGGTGGTAGAAAGTAGAAAGAAGTCAGAAATACGGGTGAAAACCCATATATGCTGCTAATTTTTGTTCACCGAGTCACTAGCTTGACTCGATCCCCGAATTCATTGGTCCATGGGGAAAGTTTGGAGATCCGGGACAACCAAGGGTGGTGTGTCCTCTCCAAAATAATGTTTCAATCTGTGACCATTCACTTTGAAGCTGGGACCTTCGGGTTGAGATAACTCAACAGTCCCGTATGGGTATACTTTAGCAATAGTGAATGGTCCAGTCCATCGGGTTTTTAATTTCCCCGAGAAGATCTTTAATCTTGAGTTGAAAAGAAGGACTCTGTCACCGACGTTGAAAACGCGGTTCTTAATCTTAGAGTCGTGAATCTTCTTTGTCTTTTCTTTGTAGATCAAAGAGTTCTCGTAGGCTTGATCACGAAGTTCATTTAATTCATTGATTTGAACCTTACGGTGATCACCCGCTTTATGAAGGTCGTAGTTAGCATGTTTCAAGGCCCAGTAGGCTTTGTGCTCGAGCTCGATCGGTAAATGACACGCCTTCCCGTATACAAGCTTGTATGGAGTACACCCGATGGGTGTTTTGTAAGCTGTACGGAAGGCCTAGAGTGCATCATCTAGTTTATCCGACCAGGAGGCACGGTTTTCACCTACTGTCCTCTCAAGAATCCGTTTAATACCACGGTTGGAAACCTCCACCTGCCCACTTGTTTGGGGGTGATACGCGGTAGAAAGACGATGAGTAACACCGTACTTAAGCATGACTTTTGCAAATTGATCATTGCAAAAGTGAGTACCGCGATCACTAATGATGGCACGTGGGGTTCCAAAACGAGCAAAGAGGGATTTCAAGAATTTCACAACTACTCGGGCATCGTTAGTGGGTAAGGCCTTAGCCTCAACCCATTTTGACAAGTAGTCAACAGCCACGAGTATGTATTTGTTTCCACGAGAAGATGGGAATGGCCCCATAAAGTCAATGCCCCAGACGTCAAAGATTTCACAAACTTGAATAGCATTTTGCGGCATTTCGTTCTTTTGTGAAATATTCCCGTGACGCTGACAAGCATCACAGGCTTTGACTAACTCGTGGGCATCCTTGTAGATTGTGGGCCAATAGAAACCGGAATCAAACACCTTTTTGGCGGTGTAGTTAGGACTATGGTGGCCCCCGGTGGGTCCAGCATGGCAAGCCTTGAGAATATCAGTGGCTTCCTGTCCGTATACACATCGCCTGATGACTTGATCGGCACAGATTTTGAAGAGGAAGGGGTCGTCCCAGAAGTAATGTTTAACGTCTTTGAAGAATTTTTTCTTTTGTTGGGACGTCAACCCCCTCACTATGAAGTTACCCGCATGGTAATTTGCAAAGTCGGCAAACCATGGGGTAGTAGAGTCACCACGAAAAGCAACCGCATTGAGTGTCTCGAGAGGAAATGTTTCATTTATTTCCTTTTTCTCGGACACATCCTGATGCGGGTTCTCTAATCGTGAGAGATGATCAGCAGCAAGGTTCTCGGCTCCTTTTTTATCACGGATAATGATATCAAATTCCTGAAGGAGGAGAACCCAACGAAGAAGCCTCGGCTTTGCATCTTGTTTTGCAAATAGGTATTTCAAAGCCGAGTGATCTGTGTACACTATGCATTTAGTCAAGATTAGGTATGACCGGAATTTCTCGAAGGCATACACCACAGCTAGGAGTTCTTTTTCAGTGGTGGTGTAATGACCTTGAGCCTCAGTCATAGTTTTGCTTGCGTAGTGTATGGGCTGAAAGTATTTTGCTTTTCGTTGCCCCAAGACCGCACCTATGGCAAAATCACTAGCATCGCACATAAGCTCAAAAGGTTGGTCCCAATCGGGGGCAACAAGAATCGGTGCCTCGGTAAGCTTTTTCTTTAGTGTTTCAAAAGCTTCGATGCACTCAGGAGAGAAGATGAAAGGAGCATCCTTCTCGAGGAGATAGGTCATAGGTCGGGCAATCTTAGAAAAATCTTGGATAAACCTACGGTAGAAGCCGGCATGACCCAAAAAGCTCCGAACACCTTTTACGGTGGTGGGATGAGGTAATTTGGCAATGACATCGATTTTAGCTCTGTCAACCTCGATCCCGTTTTTTGAAATCTTATGGCCGAGGACAATGCCCTCCTTGACCATAAAGTGGCTCTTCTCCCAGTTGAGACTTAGATTCGTTTCTTTGCAACGTTTAAGCATCTGTTCCAAGTGGGAGAGGCAAGTCTGAAATGAATCCCCAATGACCGAAAAGTCATCCATGAATACCTCCATAGTTTTCCCGATCATGTCGGAAAAAATAGACATCATGCATCTCTGGAACGTGCCTGGTGCATTACATAAGCCGAAAGGCATACGTCTGTAAGCAAAAGTTCCGTAGGGGCATGTGAAGGTAGTCTTCTCTTGATCTTGGGGATCAATGGGGATTTGGAAGTAACCCGAGAAGCCATCGAGGAAGCAGTAGTATTCATTCCCCGCAAGTCTTTCGAGCATTTGGTCCATAAAAGGGAGAGGAAAATGGTCTTTACGGGTGGCTTCATTTAACTTTCGATAGTCAATACAAACCCGCCAACCCGTGACCAAACGAGTTGGAATCAACTCGTTATCCTCATTGGTGACAACGGTAATGCCACCCTTTTTGGGAACACAATGAATTGGGCTAACCCAAGGACTGTCAGATATAGGGTAAATCAATCCCGCATCAAGAAGTTTAAGAACTTCTTGTTTGATAACTTCGTGGATTTTGGGATTTACCCTTCTCTGATGTTGCACAGTTGGTTTAAAGTCATCCTCCATTAAGATTTTATGAGTACAAAAGTTCGGGCTTATGCCCTTAATGTCGGAGAGTTTCCAAGCAATTGCTTGCTTGTTTGACTTAAGAACCTTTAGGAGTGCAGCCTTTTCCTCATCTTTTAAGTCTTTGGCAATAATGACGGGTAATTTATTATCACCCTCCAGAAATGCATATTCTAGATGAGGAGGCAAGTCCTTGAGCTCAACCTCGGGAGAGTCTTCAGTTATTTCAACATTTTTGACTTCCGCTTTATGAAGTATTTGTGGAGACGGAGAGGGTGAAGGATCGTCATTTAACAATCTTTCAAGGAGAAGAATGTCCCCCTCCGGGTCAAGATAGTTGTAACACCTAAAATCTAAAAGCATGTGAAATGACCAAAATGCCCTTACAAATTTAAAAGTTAATTAAAAGCTTATTAAGTATTCAAATAAATCCCAAACTTCAAACAATGCACAAGTTATGTGTCCAAATAATTTTAACAACTTCATTTAACATTTGTTCAAGTGGTAAAATTACCAAAATACCCCTCAAGGGCCGAAGGACAATTTATTTATATTTACTTTGATTTAAAAATCATATAAACCTTTTTAAATATGGAAAATAGCTATCAATCCTTATCCTCAGCTCAAGGGCCGAATTTTTGGCCCATATCCCCCCCCTAATCGGCCAAAAACTGAATAAGGTCAAAGCATCCCATTTGTTCCCCCAAAAACCCTAATTCGATTAGAAATAAACCCACAAAATATTCCATAGCCTCCATTCGACAACCCCAAAATCCCTAGGCATTTTTCTGAGATCATACACTATCCAAGGAGTCCTGTAAAAATCCCTTTCGAATTGTGGAAGTTTGGTTCGATCGTGGTACCATTTTTCCTTTGTCGCGCCTAATAAAAAGGTAAAATCGTTTATACCTCATTCGATCTCCACAAAAATTATTTCTTATTTTTCCTGAGTTTCTTACATCATGTACGACCCACGAAAAATGTTTACAAGGTTTGAGAATCGTTCGTGGGGTCGTGATCAATTTTGGGTTCGATTTATTCAAGCGTATACAAGAATATTGTGCAGCCTTTTCTACACGTTCGAATCTTGGTTTGGTATTTTTCTCAGGTCCCTTACATCATATAAACATCATCTAAACTGGTTGTTTCGATCCATGCATGCTCTATATCAATTTCGTGATTTAAAACCCTAAAAACATGTTTATTTGTAAAATATATGATCCGATCCAGAATAATTATTAATAAAATTTTTATAGGCTTATTATGATATAATATGATCTGGAAAAATGTTGGGAAGAATTGTCATGGCCTAAATCATGTATTTCGAATTTATTTTTATTTATTGGATTTTTATTAAATCGTATAAAAAAAAAGGAAAATAAATTCGTATGAACTAGGGTTTGTGATCTAGGGTTTGTTTTGTGATAATAAATGATAATTAATGATGAGGTAATGATTAAAAATGAATTAGAGTTGGTTAGGGTTTTTAATCTTGTTATTTTATGTTATACGATTTGGTATAAAAAGATTTGGGTGAGTTTTGTAACTTTTAAAACTTAAGGGTTATTTTTGAAACTTAATTTGGATCAGGTACTATTCGAATAAAATGAGAGATGAGGGTGCTATGTGTAATTTTTGTATTTAAATGGATTAAAATGTATTTTAAACCTAATTAGGGTTTGTTTTGAAAATAATTAAAAGAGAGGGACCAAATATGTAATTTCTGGAAACTTAAGGTTGTTTTGAGTAATCTAATATATTCAGGGGGTTATGTGTCATTTTGATAACTTAAGGGCATAATATGTAATTATTGATATTTAAAAGTTGAAATTGTAAATTAAAGGGTTAAATATGTAACTTTAATAACTTGAGGGACTTAATGTGTAAATTATGAATAATTAAGGATCCATTAGAATAACTTAATAAAATAAGTGCCCATTATGTAAAATGGATAAGTTAAGGGTTTAATGTGTAACTTTGAATACTAAAAGGGTTAAAGTGTAATTTTGGAAAGTAAAGGGTATAAAATGCAAGTTATGAAACCCTAAGGATCAAATGAGTAAAAAGAATTAAAAGATACCTTATTTCCATTAATAATGATTCAACTTTCTAAATATGGAAACTTTCTAAAAGTGGAAACTTACTATTTATGGAAACCTGCTAAAAATGGAAAGTTACTTAAAATGGGAAGTTACTTAAAATGGAAAGAATGAATTATGATTCACCCCTCTTCTCCTCTAGGTGTGAAGAAGGAGAGGTCCTGAGCCACATCTGTTTTTTTTCGAGTTTATTTCTATTTTCTGTGCTTGCAATAAGGTACGGATACTCTGCCTTTTTCAGTAAAAGGTTCCTATACAATGATGTTGAGTTATGATTCAGTTAAGATTCCCCAAGCCACTGCTATGTTCCCTTTTGATTGAAACTTTGATATGATTTTGAGCTGACTTTGAGATAAAACTTTACTTTAGGACCTTTTGTTGATTTTGAGACCTGACTATTAGTTTGATACCCGAGCCATTTATGTTTTTCTACCTATGGAGGTACCATAGGCATGTCTGTGATGCACCACTGGCATGACTCATGCGTGGGTGAGTGATTTCTCACGTCGTCCCTTTTATGATATTATTATGGCCATTATGACTTTGAGTATATGACTTTGAGATTGACTTTGAGTAAGGGGCGTATGGGTTGCAATCCTAGATATGTATGCTTAGTGGATTTAACTATGACTTTGAGTTGACTTTGAGGTGACTGGTGCTGTGTGCAATACACGCCTTTCACAACCCCTGGGAGCTGATCACTCCACCCTTATGATACATGAGGACACCCCTCATATTATCTGGTTGCCTGAGAGGTATCCCCTCTGATTGTGAGATTATGATATTGACGGCTTATGACTTTGAGATATGACTTTGAGTTTTTGGGCTCGTGGTAGATGACTATCCTATTTTCATTTCCATTATTCATTTGTTTATTCCTTATGATTTTCCCCAATGCACTATATATATATCGGTTCTATTTCATTATCGTTGCTTTGTTTATGTATCTGTTCACTGGGCTTTTTAAGCTCAGCCGCATTTCCTTTTCCTGCGGCAGGTATCTAAGCTAGGAGCTGGGCTTTTGCTATGGGATGAGAGTTAGAGCTTGTGTTGGAGCTTTTACCTTAGATGACCACCCTATGTTATGACTTTGGATTTGGATTATGTTCTTATTTCCTTTGGATTATTTCTTCATCTTTGAACTTATGTACTTTGACTTAAGCTGTGTTGGCTTGGTCTTTCTTATTGATTTATGTTTTAGACTTCCGCTGTGTATGATATTATGTATGTATGCTTTGATATGTCACCATTCTTGTGGCACTTCTACCCTTGTCGGGTTGGGGTGTTACAATTATGGTATCAGAGACCAGGCTGCGACCTGTAGTACATAAACATGGCCTGTGAGTCTTATGGACCTTAGGATTTGACCCTTAAGACTTTAGGTTTGACTGGTGAGAATTTGGGTAGCATAGGTTTCTGCTTCGTCTCCCATTTCGTGCTTATTTTCTTTTATGTTTTGCTAATCCTTTCCATGATCATTCAGATGGTGAACACCCGCTTTACTCAGTACACTGATGGGGATGCCCCTGATTTCCAAGCTATGATTAACGCTGCTTTGGAAGCTGCTCTTCCACGAGTAGTGACTGAAGTGACCAATAACCTCAGGAATGGGCCGGGTCCTTCTAGTAGTGGTGATAGACCTCCTACTCCACCAAATACTCAACCTAATGCTAATGCTTCACCTCATGTTCCCCCAACTGGTATCCATGTGTGGATCGAGAGGTTTAACAAGCTCAAGCCTATCACATTCAAGTCCGCTGCTACTCCCCATGAAGCGGAGGATTGGATCACACATGTTGAGAAATTGTTTCGTGTTCTGGGATGTGGTGACGAGTTTAAGACTCGTTTGGCTACATTCAAGTTGGAAGGTGATGCTCAGAACTGGTGGACTGCTCTTGTGCAGGCCAAAGGAGGTGATTTTGCTGAGACTTGTTCGTGGGCTGAGTTCATTGAGGCATTTTACCGACAGTATCTTCCTATGGCTGAACAGTTAAGGTATGAGAGAGAGTACGGGTCGATTCGTCAGGGTGATCAGGAATCATCCGGAGAGTTTATGCAGAGATTTTTGCGTTTGGCTAGTTTTGTTGGACCAGAGGTTACTGGTGATGCTGTGCGTCAGGCACGTCATTTTAAGTGGGCTTTGAAGAAGTGGGTTTTGGACAAGATCGTTAACACTACTTTCGAGGATGTTGCTGGAGTGCAGGATGCCGCCCGCAACATTGAGTTACTGCATGCGGATCGGGTATCTTATAAGCGTGATAGGGATGGTAACAGGGTGGATTCTCGTAGTCATGGTCGGCAGGACCATAGGCAGGATTCTCGGGGTCGACAGGACCAGGGGTATGATCAGAGGGGTCGTCAGGACCGTGGTTATAATAATAGACAGCAGGATTACAGGAACCAGGATCGTCGGGATACTGGTAGGTATGGTGGTGATCAGCAAGGGCAGAATAATAACAACCGACGTAGGGACTCTCAGCAGTATCAGCAGTCGGGATCGTCGGGTCAGAAGAAGTCTTTTGAAGCTCTACCCCCTCCTCCTACATGTCCTTCTTGTGGGAAGACTCATCCAGGTCCTTGTTATAAAGCTTCTGGTGGTTGTTTCTGGTGTGGTTCTACTCAGCACAAAGTCGTAGACTGTCCTAAGAAGAAGGCTGGTGAACCTAAAGTTGATGCTAGGGCTGCTCCTAATTCAGGCCGGGTTTACTCTATGACTCGTGATCAGGCAGCTGGTTCCTCAGGTACTATTACGGGCTTTCTTTATATTGGAGATCGTACTGTCTTTGTTTTATTTGACACCGGTGCTACACATTCCATAATATCTACTTCACTTGCAAATAAGATAAACATAACCCCAAAACGACTAATGAACCGTATATCTATTGCTACTCCGATGAAAACTAATGTGATTATTGATGTTGAGTATGTGAATTGCCCTCTTCGTTTCGATGATCGTATTCGTGCTGCAAACCTTCTTCCCATCGATATGATTGACTTTGATATTATTCTGGGCATGGACTGGTTGGCTACTCATAAAGCGACCATTGATTGTTATGCTCGTAAAGTGATCTTTGGTAATCTTCATCATCCTGATTTTGTCTATTCTGGTTCACAACCCCTGAAATCCGTGAAGATTATTTCGGCTATGAAAGCCCGGACACTGATTTCACATGGCTGTATTGGTTTCCTTGCTTCTATCAAGGATACTTTTGTGGATGTTCCGAGCATTGATAGTATTCGTGTTGTGCGCGATTTTACTGATGTGTTTCCAGATGAACTTCCTGGTATTCCTCCTGTTCGAGAAATTGAGTTCAGTATCGATCTGATTCCGGGTGCTGAACCCATATCTAAGGCTCCATACCGTATGGCACCGATCGAATTGAAAGAATTGAAGGAGCAATTGCAAGAACTGTTAGATAATGGATTCATTCGTCCGAGTGTGTCTCCATGGGGTGCTCCCGTATTGTTTGTTAAGAAGAAGGATGGAAGCATGCGTCTTTGTATTGATTATCGGGAACTTAACCGTATCACAATCCGTAACCGTTACCCTCTTCCACGCATTGATGATCTATTTGACCAATTACAAGGAGCGAGGCATTTCTCTAAGATTGATCTGAGGTCCGGTTATCACCAACTTCGGGTGAGGGAGCAAGATGTTCCTAAAACGGCTTTTTGAACTCGGTACGGTCATTATGAATTCTTGGTTATGCCTTTCGGGTTGACCAATGCTCCTGCAGTTTTCATGGACCTTATGAACCGGGTATTTCACGAATTCCTCGATAAGTTCGTCATTGTCTTCATTGATGACATCCTTGTGTATTCTAAGTCCGAGGAGGAACACGAGCAACATCTTAGTATGGTTCTGGAGGTTCTTCGACAGCAGAGATTATATGCGAAGTTTTCGAAATGCGAGTTTTGGTTGGATCAAGTAGCTTTCTTGGGTCACATTGTTTCGGCGAACGGTATTACTATGGACCCTGCGAAGGTTGAGGCTATCACAAAATGGCCGAGACCTACAAACGTGACGGAAGTAAGGAGTTTTCTGGGTCTTGCTGGGTATTATAGGAGATTTGTTGAAGGCTTTTCACGTCTCGCTTTGCCTTTAACACAATTGATGAGGAAAGGAGAGAAGTTTGTTTGGACTGATGAGAGGGAAAGTAGTTTCGAGGAGTTGAAGAAACGTTTAGTGTCTGCACCTATTTTGACTCTTCCATCTGGTTCAGGTGGTTTTCAAATATATAGTGATGCATCGAAGAAAGGTTTGGGATGTGTGTTGACACAGCATGGGAAGGTGATTGCTTATGCTTCGAGGCAGTTGAAACCTCACGAGTTGAATTATCCGACACATGATCTTGAGTTAGCGGCTGTGGTTTTCGCGCTAAAGATTTGGCGTCATTATTTGTATGGAGAGTCTTGTGACATTTTCACTGATCACAAGAGTCTTAAATACATTTTCACTCAGAAGGAACTGAATATGAGACAGAGGCGGTGGTTAGAACTTCTGAAGGATTATGATGTTAATATTCAGTATCATCCCGGTAAGGCGAATGTAGTCGCGGATGCTCTTAGTAGGAAGTCTGGTATGGTTGCGAGTTTAGAGTTTGATCCTCGTGTTTTGCATGACTTAGAGCTTCTGGATGTGGAGTTTTGTGTTCGAGGTCAGGATGGTTATTGGGCTAGTCTTAAAGTTGAGTCCAATCTTATCTTGCGAATAAAGGAAGCTCAGAAGGAGGATGGTGAGCTGTGGTCTATAGTTCAGAACGTTGAGGAAGGCAAACCGTCAGAGTTCAGAGTTGACGAATTCGGTGTGGTTTGGTTTGAGGATCGTCATTGCGTTCCTAACGATCCGGAACTTCGAGAGACTATTCTATCAGAGGCTCATAGTTCCCCGTTCACTATTCATCCTGGTTCTACCAAGATGTACAGGGATCTTAAACAACATTTCTGGTGGAATGGTATGAAACATGATGTGGCGTTGTTTGTATCTAAGTGTTTGACTTGCCAGCAAGTAAAGATTGAGCATCAAAGAGCGAGTGGGTTATTACAGCCGTTAGAGATTCCGAAGTGGAAATGGGAGGAGATTTCCATGGATTTCGTTACAGGTTTACCTCTTACCCGTAAGAAGCATGATGCGATTTGGGTGGTTGTTGATCGACTAACTAAGTCTGCTCACTTTCTCCCTATTCGTGTGGACTACAGAGTTAGTAAGTTGGCGGACATATTTCAGCAGGAGATCGTTAGGCTTCATGGTATGCCTACGGCTATCGTATCAGATAGAGACCCACGGTTTACATCTCGTTTCTGGAAGGGATTGCATAAGGCATGGGGTACGCGCCTTAAGTTCAGCACGGCTTTTCACCCTCAGACAGATGGTCAGTCGGAGAGGACCATCCAGACATTAGAGGATATGTTGAGGGCATGTGCCTTAGAGTGGACTGGTAACTGGGACGAATATTTGTGTTTGGTTGAGTTTGCATACAACAACAGCTGGCACGCGAGTATTCGTATGGCTCCTTTCGAGATGTTGTATGGTAGGAAGTGCAGAGCTCCAGTTTGTTGGAATGAGGTTGGTGAGCGTATTATTGAGGGACCGGAGTTGGTTCAGATCGCTACCGAGAAAGTGGATGTTGCTAGGGAAAAGTTGAAGGAAGCACGTGCGCGTCAAAAGAGTTATGCTGATAAACATCGGCGTGACTTAGAGTTTCGTGTTGGTGATCGGGTATTCCTTAAAGTTTCACCGTTTCGTGGAGTTAGACGTTTCGGGATCAAGGGCAAGCTTAGTCCTCGATTCATTGGACCGTTTGAGATTTTGGAGCGCATTGGAGAGGTTTCGTATCGTTTGGCTCTTCCTCCACAGTTATCACATGTTCACGACGTCTTTCATGTATCTCTCCTGAGGGGATACAATTATCATCCTTTGCATGTGGTGTCCTATCCTTTCGATCAGATTCAGCCTGATATGTCTCTTCCGGAGGAGCCGGAAGCTGTTCTTGATCGCCAAGAGCGAGTGATGAGGCGTAAAGTTATTCCTTTCGTTAAGATTCTTTGGCGGAATCACCCAGAGCGGGAAGCTACCTGGGAAACCGAGGAGTCTATTCGAGCTAGTTATCCTCACTTTGTATTCTGATCTGGTATGTCTCCGTTATGTTTCGATTCGTTTCATTTTTGATTCCTTTCAAATTTCGAGGACGAAATTTTTCTTTTTAGAGGGGAAGAAGTTGTAACACCTAAAATCTAAAAGCATGTGAAATGACCAAAATGCCCTTACAAATTTAAAAGTTAATTAAAAGCTTATTAAGTATTCAAATAAATCCCAAACTTCAAACAATGCACAAGTTATGTGTCCAAATAATTTTAGCAACTTCATTTAACATTTGTTCAAGTGGTAAAATTACCAAAATACCCCTCAAGGGCCGAAGGACAATTTATTTATATTTACTTTGATTTAAAAATCATATAAACCTTTTTAAATATGGAAAATAGCTATCAATCCTTATCCTCAGCTCAAGGGCCGAATTTTTGGCCCATATCCCCCCCCTAATCGGCCAAAAACTGAATAAGGTCAAAGCATCCCATTTGTTCCCCCAAAAACCCTAATTCGATTAGAAATAAACCCACAAAATATTCCATAGCCTCCATTCGACAACCCCAAAATCCCTAGGCATTTTTCTGAGATCATACACTATCCAAGGAGTCCTTTAAAAATCCCTTTCGAATTGTGGAAGCTTGGTTCGATCGTGGTACCATTTTTCCTTTGTCGCGCCTAATAAAAAGGTAAAATCGTTTATACCTCATTCGATCTCCACAAAAATTATTTCTTATTTTTCCTGAGTTTCTTACATCATGTACGACCCACGAAAAATGTTTACAAGGTTTGAGAATCGTTCGTGGGGTCGTGATCAATTTTGGGTTCGATTTATTCAAGCGTATACAAGAATATTGTGCAGCCTTTTCTACACGTTCGAATCTTGGTTTGGTATTTTTCTCAGGTCCCTTACATCATATAAACATCATCTAAACTGGTTGTTTCGATCCATGCATGCTCTATATCAATTTCGTGATTTAAAACCCTAAAAACATGTTTATTTGTAAAATATATGATCCGATCCAGAATAATTATTAATAAAATTTTTATAGGCTTATTATGATATAATATGATCTGGAAAAATGTTGGGAAGAATTGTCATGGCCTAAATCATGTATTTCGAATTTATTTTTATTTATTGGATTTTTATTAAATCGTATAAAAAAAAAGGAAAATAAATTCGTATGAACTAGGGTTTGTGATCTAGGGTTTGTTTTGTGATAATAAATGATAATTAATGATGAGGTAATGATTAAAAATGAATTAGAGTTGGTTAGGGTTTTTAATCTTGTTATTTTATGTTATACGATTTGGTATAAAAAGATTTGGGTGAGTTTTGTAACTTTTAAAACTTAAGGGTTATTTTTGAAACTTAATTTGGATCAGGTACTATTCGAATAAAATGAGAGATGAGGGTGCTATGTGTAATTTTTGTATTTAAATGGATTAAAATGTATTTTAAACCTAATTAGGGTTTGTTTTGAAAATAATTAAAAGAGAGGGACCAAATATGTAATTTCTGGAAACTTAAGGTTGTTTTGAGTAATCTAATATATTCAGGGGGTTATGTGTCATTTTGATAACTTAAGGGCATAATATGTAATTATTGATATTTAAAAGTTGAAATTGTAAATTAAAGGGTTAAATATGTAACTTTAATAACTTGAGGGACTTAATGTGTAAATTATGAATAATTAAGGATCCATTCGAATAACTTAATAAAATAAGTGCCCATTATGTAAAATGGATAAGTTAAGGGTTTAATGTGTAACTTTGAATACTAAAAGGGTTAAAGTGTAATTTTGGAAAGTAAAGGGTATAAAATGCAAGTTATGAAACCCTAAGGATCAAATGAGTAAAAAGAATTAAAAGATACCTTATTTCCATTAATAATGATTCAACTTTCTAAATATGGAAACTTTCTAAAAGTGGAAACTTACTATTTATGGAAACCTGCTAAAAATGGAAAGTTACTTAAAATGGGAAGTTACTTAAAATGGAAAGAATGAATTATGATTCACCCCTCTTCTCCTCTAGGTGTGAAGAAGGAGAGGTCCTGAGCCACATCTGTTTTTTTTCGAGTTTATTTCTATTTTCTGTGCTTGCAATAAGGTACGGATACTCTGCCTTTTTCAGTAAAAGGTTCCTATACAATGATGTTGAGTTATGATTCAGTTAAGATTCCCCAAGCCACTGCTATGTTCCCTTTTGATTGAAACTTTGATATGATTTTGAGCTGACTTTGAGATAAAACTTTACTTTATGACCTTTTGTTGATTTTGAGACCTGACTCTTAGTTTGATACCCGAGCCATTTATGTTTTTCTACCTATGGAGGTACCATAGGCATGTCTGTGATGCACCATTGGCATGACTCATGCGTGGGTGAGTGATTTCTCACGTCGTCCCTTTTATGATATTATTATGGCCATTATGACTTTGAGTATATGACTTTGAGATTGACTTTGAGTAAGGGGCGTATGGGTTGCAATCCTAGATATGTATGCTTAGTGGATTTAACTATGACTTTGAGTTGACTTTGAGGTGACTGGTGCTGTGTGCAATACACGCCTTTCACAACCCCTGGGAGCTGATCACTCCACCCTTATGATACATGAGGACACCCCTCATATTATCTGGTTGCCTGAGAGGTATCCCCTCTGATTGTGAGATTATGATATTGACGGCTTATGACTTTGAGATATGACTTTGAGTTTTTGGGCTCGTGGTAGATGACTATCCTATTTTCATTTCCATTATTCATTTGTTTATTCCTTATGATTTTCCCCAATGCACTATATATATATCGGTTCTATTTCATTATCGTTGCTTTGTTTATGTATCTGTTCACTGGGCTTTTTAAGCTCAGCCGCATTTCCTTTTCCTGCGGCAGGTATCTAAGCTAGGAGCTGGGCTTTTGCTATGGGATGAGAGTTAGAGCTTGTGTTGGAGCTTTTACCTTAGATGACCACCCTATGTTATGACTTTGGATTTGGATTATGTTCTTATTTCCTTTGGATTATTTCTTCATCTTTGAACTTATGTACTTTGACTTAAGCTGTGTTGGCTTGGTCTTTCTTATTGATTTATGTTTTAGACTTCCGCTGTGTATGATATTATGTATGTATGCTTTGATATGTCACCATTCTTGTGGCACTTCTACCCTTGTCGGGTTGGGGTGTTACAATAGTTTTCATCAACTCCATCGGGAATTGAGCTATCTTGAGCAAGAAAAGCCTCGAGCTCTTCCAAAAGGAAGTCACTTCCCTCAAACGGAGTGAGGGAAGGGGAAGAGTCGGAAATGATAGGGTCAGTAGAAAGACTGCCACTGGATGAGAAACCAAGGACTTCTTGGGACGATTCCTCCGACACAATATCAATGATGTCAATACGGTTAACCGTTTCAGCGTCATAATTGGAGGAATATCTTGAAGTCTGATCAAGATTGAATGTTATGGCTTCGCCATCAACACGTAGAGTGATTTCTTCTTCGAATACATCGATTAAAGCACGACCCGTTCTTAAGAATCCTCTCCCGAGAATGAGAGGAACTCGTGGGTCAGCATCGAAATCAACAATCACGAAATCTGCCGGAAAATGGAACTTTCCTACTTTCACGAAGATATCTTCGGCAATGCCGAGAGGACGGGATATGGTACGGTCTGCAAGCTCGAGTGTCATGCAGGTCGGAGTGAGAGCAGAGAGTGAGAGTCTTTTCCAGACTGCGTAAGGCATCAGGTTAATGCTTGCGCCAAGATCGGCCAAGGCAAAGCATTCAACCATCCCAGGGAAAACACAAGGAATGAGAAATTTCCCGGGATCTCCAAGCTTTTCGGGAAGCTTTTTCAAGAGCACTGCTGAGCAATGCTCGTTAAGAGGAGTTTTTGCCATCTCACAAAGTTTTTCTTTATTGCTTATCAGATTTTTGATGGTTGAAGCAAACTTAGGCATGAGAAGAAGAGCGTCCGCGAAGCTAATATCAAAGTGTAATTCTTGGAAAATTTGATAAAATTTTTCCATCTGATGGTTAGCTTTTTCGCGGTTCTTTTGTTCAGTCACTCGTGAAGGATATGGAATTGACGGCTTAGGGTTATTCTTTGAGATTTCATCAGGACACACAGGAGGATCAAATACAACTTTCGGCTTACGAGCCGGGACCGGGACAACTTGAGGTTGGACGTTGTTGGTACCTCCGTTATTAGTAGGAAGTACCTTGTCCGTAGTGGCCTCAGGTTCACGTTCCGCTACCTTAGGAGGAGAAGAAGAGGTAGAAGGAATCGAGGGTCCATTGTATGATACCCCACTTCGGGTAGTGATCGCCTTGACATCGCCCCTCGGGTTAGCGATCGTGTTGCTCGGTAATGTACCAGAGCCCGAGGGTCGATCATTTAAAGACTTCTGAAGTTCAGAGATAGTCTTGATCAATAACCGATTCGTTTCCTCTTGTGCTTTCATGAATTGTTTAATTTCAGCATCGGAGGAAGACGGGGGTGGAACAACGTTTTGATTTTGAACAGGGGGATTTTGAACACGGTTGTTTTGAAAATTCCCTTGGTTTTGATTGTTGTTACCCTGAAAAGTGTTTCTCTGATTGAAATTACCCTGATTGTAATTCCCTTGATTCTGGTTTCTTTGAAAATTTCCTTGAAAACCTTGGTTTTGATTGCCATTTTGAAAATTGTTTTGATTAAACTGGCCTTGATTTTGGTTCGGGTTTTGGAAATTTGAGTTTTGACCTTGGTTAAAATTCTGATTCGTGTTACGGTTTTGATTTTGGTTAAAACCGGGAGGTCCGAGAAAATTGTTGGAACGATAGCTTAAGAGATTACGGTCCCCTTGCGGTTGGTAAGAGTTACCCCCCGTGTTGTAGGAACCGTTAGCAGCATAAACGTTCTCTTGAGAAAATTCAGCAGTAGCTGGACACTCGGAATACAAATGTGGGCCCCCACAAGTTTCACAACTTCGGGCCACGGCTTTCACTTGTTGATTTTGAACCTGATGTTGTATCGTTTGGTTCATTCTCAACACAGCCGTAGAAATATCATCCATCTTTTTGGTAAGAGCGATTATTTCAGGAGATGATGATGAGGGAGTAACGGAATTACATGACGCTTCCCTCTCCGCATAGGAATCCCAAAAGTTATGATGGGCAGTCATGTTCTCGATTAAGTCATAGCACTCCTCGGGACGCCTTTTCATAAAGGTCCCACCAGCAGCAGCATTGAGAATGTCTCGGTGCCTCAATGTCAGACCATTATAGAAGGTATCTATGATGGTAACTTGTAACATGTTGTGGTTAGGGCACCGATCAATGGCTAGCTTATAACGCTCCCAAGCCTCAAAAAGAGACTCATCGGGAAGTTGCCGGAAGTTGCTGATATCATTTCGTAACTTGGTAACCATGGATGGTGGAAAATATTTTGCTAGAAACTTGGTTACCATTTCATCAAAGGTTCGAATAGAATTCTTTGGGAGTCGGTCAAACCATGCAGTGGCATGATGAGCGAGAGAATAGGGGAAGAGGTACAGCCGAAGGGCATCATCGGTGACACCATGCTGTTTCATGCTTTGGGTGACCGTAAGATATTTGTCAAGATGCTTGTTGGCATCGTCACCCCGGTAATCCGTGAAATTGACACGAATTCTGGACTTGTTGGATCATGTGATGCTTGAGGCCGAAGTCCGCAGCTCCAATAGTGAGTGGTGCAATAGGCCCACCCCGCCCTTGCATGGTAGGCTGGCACAGCTCCTCCATCGATCGGAGATCGGGAGCTGGCTCATCAGGGGGTGGTAATAGTGGTGGTGGTGGCCCAGCGGCCATTTTGGTTTCTGTATTAGAACGTAGCTCGGGTACGTCTTTCTGTTTTTTATTCTTTGTTTGAGACCGAGTGCGCATGCACTAAAAACAATTTTTCAACACAAGTTCGAGGCAAAACCACAGTGAACTTAAACCAATAATCACAAGTGAGCAGCTTCTTTGAAAAAGGTACACTACTCACAGGGATACAAAGGCAAGTTTTAATCTTAAGTTTGGGAACTTATTATGGGTTTATTAATTGATTTTTGAAAAACTGCTTTAGGCTTATGGGTGTGTGTGCAGAAAACTTGGGAAATATTTTTGGAACTGATTCGTTAACCGAAATCGTCCCTTTAAGATTACTCGCAGGCTGGCGGGAGGAAGTAAATAGGTTTCCTCTTCAGTTCGCAATTTAATGTCAGAACTTACCTTAAACCAACTGTTTCAGGTTGTAATCTTAAAGAACACGAAGTAATTTAACTTCACAGTTTGTTTTTGATTGTTTTTAATTTTTTTTGGTGTTTTTCAACACTTCAGGAGAAGTGTTAATGAACGTTTTTGATATGATTATGTTTTTACAAAACTTTTTACAAGGAGGGTTTTGAAAACCACTAAACTTAAAACGATTTTAAAACACGCAACAACCTCCCCGGCAACGGCGCCAAATTTTGATTGAGCCCGAGCCATCAGATAATTATTGACCAAGGTCAACAAGTCAAATACAGCCTAGAATCAATACTCCGGTGATAGTGTAGTGTTTCCCCGGGTCGTTATGTCCCGACGAGATTGAAATGGTGCTTTTGGAATCGTTTATGAGTGAGTGGGACTGAGGACAGTAGCCCAGATGATATGGAATTGATATTGCTACTGTTATTTTGGTATTGACAAACAGATATAATATTCACAATAATCAGATATCAGATATATGCACAAATTCACAATTAAGATCACGTATCGGACTGGAAAAGTGGGTTTTTTTGGTAATTATCAAACTACAGGGGGTGCTTTTGACACTTTTCAAAACTTAAAATTAAAAATGAAAAAGAAATTATAAAAGTGATTAAAATAATATTAAACTATTATTTAATTAATTAAACTATTTAAAATCTAAATTAAAATCTAATTTAAATAAACTAAAAATGACAAATGATTTAAATTAAACTAAAAAATTAACCAAATTAGAACTTGAAGAAAGTATAAAAAATTAAAAATAATATTTTTGTCTTTTTGTGGTTTTGTAATTAATTAAAAACTATTTAACTTAGTTAAACTAATTAAACTACTTTTAATTAATATTAATACTAAATTAACTTAGAAAATTAAGATAAAATTTATAAAATTACTTAACCATCACTGGAATCCTACAAAATTATAAAAACTCTAAAAATTATGTTTTAAGATTAAACAACTAATTATTTACCTATTAATTTACTTAAATCTATTTTAAACAAATAAAATAAGAAAAATAGAAAATGAACAGTAGAATCTCAAAGTTTATTTTCTAAAAACTTTTTATACTATATTAGAACTAGGAAAATTATAAAAACTAGATTTAACCTTATAAAAACTAATTAAGCTATTTAATATTTGATATTAATTAATAATAAAGAAAATTAAAATTAAATCTAATTAACACTAAATGACAAAATAAAAATCTGAAAAATTTATCAAAATTACTTTACTATATAAGGTATTTAATAAAAATATAAAAACACTAGTGACTTAATTAAAATATAAAAATGAAAATTAAAATTAACTTGAATTAAATAGAAACTATCACTTAATTTAAAACTAATTTTTTTGGATTTTTCTTTTACAGAAATACTTAACACCTTAAATTGACAAACTTTAATGAAAACACTTTTTGAAATAGCTTATAAATAAGCTGTGACACCCCCTTGTCTTAAACAGTTGACTTTGGTTGACTGTTTGGTCAAATAAGGTCAAATGGCCTTGGGTGGGGTCCACAATGGTGAAAACAGATGCAAACAGGTTTAACAAACTCAAATAAGCTAGGAATAACAAACAATAAGCACAAATAAGCTGAGTAAACTGAAATAAGCACTTATCACTTTCAAACTGAACCAAGTTTGGGGACAAACTTTAAGGCTTAAACTAGGTGGGGTCCACTTGTCCCAAGGTCAATCCAATGGTCAAAGGTGAGACCCTGGTAGGAGGGGGGATGTAAAAACCTATCTATGGGGTCTGGGGTCCACTGAGGTGGTCACAAAACACCACCAAAGTGGTGGTGGTGACTGGGTGTGCAGGTGAGCAGGGCACAACCTTGCCCTGCAGGTCACTTTGATGGTTTGTGGGGCCCAGGTTAATTTTTCTAAAAATGGAATGAAGGCATATTCTCAAAGTTGAGCTGGTAGAAAACTAAACCTCCAATTCTCACAATCCCAAATAAATCACAAAATTCAGAAATGAACAAGCAAATTTGATGAAATCTGAGAACAAGTATTTTGACTTTTGACAAGAACACTCAAACTTTGACTTTGGTGAGATTCTAAGTGATCTAACTTACTGACTATGATGTTTTAAGCTAAAATAAGTTTACTAAAAGCTAGATTAACAACTTCCTATCGGATTATGAGCTTATGGACTCCTAACTCTTACACAGTTAACTGTGTGGAGAATTAGAGTATGAATTTGACTTTTTACTCTATAATCACTCAATTTTATGACTTGCTTAGCTAACTTAGGCCTAGTATGACTTATTTAAATCAGAAGTTACTACTAATTAATCCTTGAACATAGTGAACACTGATTATCCAAACACACCCTTATCTACTGATTCAATGGCTTTTCAAAGCAAATGGTGATTAGGGTGCACAAACTTAATCCCAAACAACAAAATATGATTATTGTAACTGGTTTTAAGTACTTGATATTCAGATTATCACATTACTCATACACACTTAACACCAAAACAAATGAGACAGTTAAACTTATAATTTTTAAGTAACTAAATATTTTAAACAACAAGCTGTAATTTTTAAGCTAAGAATTATCTAAACAAGACTTAAATAACACAAACAAACAGGCATTAGCAGATATAAGCAAACAATTAATCAAAAGCTTAAACTAGGAATTTTAACTAAGAATTAAAATAAGCAAGTCCTTACTAGGTTACCCTCAGCATGAACAGAGGGTTTTCCTTTGTAGCCTATCTTTAGATAGGCCAACTTCACTCAATCCAGCTCCTCAATTGTGCTTAGAACCTGAAACAAATATCAAACATACAAACAGTTGACTAGTGTTGACTTTTTTAACTTTTTGATTTTCTTCTACTGGTACTGGATTTTAGGGTCTCTAATAGCTTCAATGAGCTTGATGGAACTTATATGAACCTAAATACAGTCCATAATCAAAATGCTAAAACAACAATTGAGTAATATGAGATATAGAAATAGAGTTAAAATTGCATACGATGTAATAATAAAAGAAGCTTGAAATTTATAACTGAAATGAAGTACAATACAATAAAAAAAGAGGTTACCACTGCTTAAGAGCTTGGGTGTACCCTAAAATTGAATATTACAATTACACGACATAAATAAAACTAAAATTAACTAACTGCTTCATCCTTGTGCCTCCTCTTCTATTTATAGCTCCCAATTAGGGTTCCCAGTTGCATTGCCATCATTTCCCACCACTTTGTTGTAACTTTGGTCCACTCATGAGGCTCCACGTATTTTGGCGGGAAAATATGCTTTTGCAGCTTATATCTGATACACGCAATGGGAGGGGGTAGCATTAATTGTGGTGTGAAAGGGTAGGTATAGAGAGGTGGGAGCATTAATTGTAGGGTGCTTTGGCTTGTGATTCGAGGAGAGGGGAGGCTGCAAGTGGTGGTGTTTGTGGGGAAGGTCTGAGAGGGAAAGGGGAAGAGGGTAGCGTTTGACTGGGAGTTGACCAGGTCAACGTTGACCTGGGTTTAGGGGAGGTAGACTGGGCTGGATGTGGACTGGTGGTTTTTGGGCCCAACATGGGTTTAAGTGGTATTTGGTTTTAGCTTATTTTGAGTCCGGTTAGGATTATTTTCACAAGGACCTATTTTGTAATTAGCTGAAAGTTGAGGGGCTGTTTGTGATTTTTTTTTCCAAACTTCAAATAAGGATCAAACCTGCAATTTAACATTAGTACAAGGACCACAAGTATAAATTTTATTATTTTAAACCTCAGGGACCAATTTTGTAAATTCCACAAACTCCAGGGACCATTATTGTAATTTTCTGATTTTTGAAGGGTTAAAGGTTGTAAATTCTCAAAAGTTATCATAAGGACCAATTTTGTCATTTTTAGAATAGTATAAGGTTTATTTTTCACATTTTCCATTTTTCAAAACCTTAGGGACTATTTTTGACATTTTTCAAAGTTGAGGGACCAAAGTTATAAATATGTGATTTTAAACTTTAAAGGACTATTTCTTATAACTTATGAATCCCAAGGACCTTTTATGATATTTGTACAAGTTTTGATTTACCAGGGACTAGTTTTGCAAATTTATGAAACTTGAGGGACTGAAACTGCCAATTATGCAAACTTTGTACGTTTTTCATTTGTTTTTGCATATTTTGTGTTTGAAACATATAAAACACACCTCTAAGATATTTTAAGTATTTTGATACATATTTGGGTGTTTTTGTATGTTTTGGCAGTTCAGAATTGGTAAAAATGATGAGTATTTACACACTCATCAATTACACTAAGGAAATACGAGTGAGAACGATTGAACACACTATATTAACAATAACGTGAAACCTAATTAACCTAAAACGTAATTTAAAAACTTAAAATCAGAATTTGCTTATAAATAAGCAGAAAAAATAAGCCAAACGGCTTAAATAGAAGCTATCACTTTATTTACGTTTTTGGTTTTTTTATTTATTTAACAACTACTTTTACAAACGTAACCTAAATTTAAAAACGTAAAAGTTATTTAAATAAAACGCGAGTTAAAATTAAAATAAATGCGAGTGCGCGAAATAAAAAGTGAAATTTGGGCTACGCTAACCCTACGGACATGAAAATTATATTTTTACGAACCTAATAATCAAAGAAAATTTTAGAAAAAAGAAAATTATTTTTTTGACTTTTATATTATTTATTATTAATTAAATACTAATTAAACTAAAATTAATTATTAAAAATATTAAACTAATTATGAAAATTACGAAACTTTTTCTAAAATTACTTTATAATAACATTAAGCTAAGAAAAATAAAAAAGTGGACAAAAGCTTATAAATAAGCTGGAAAATAGGCAAAACAGCTTATATAAGCTTTATAAAACTAAATGTATTTAAATAAAAAGGAAAGAAAGAAATGAATGATGAAAGTGTAACACCCCGCCTTACGCAGACCACAATATTGTCCGCTTTGCCCGCAGGCTCACGGCTTTGTTTTTGTGGCCTCATTTGAAGACTTCCCGGCAGGTCACCCATACCAGTGCTACCCTCACATGAGCACGCTTAACTGCCAGTTCCTAAGAACCCCACACGCAGTAGACCACAAAACGCGTTGTGTCTGATAAGGCGAATGTTATCCTTATATCCCAGCATCACTCCAGGCCACAGCCGATGTGGGATTTGCCTAGGGTGTTACAAGTGGTATCAGAGCCACTCCTGAGCCGTTCGGGATGGTGGGGCAAACCTCATCGAGGACGATGAGTCCCTAAGGGGGGGTGATTGTAACACCCTAGGTAAATCCCACATCGGCTGTGGCCTGGAGTGATGCTGGGATATAAGGATAACATTCGCCTTATCAGACACAACGCGTTTTGTGGTCTACTGCGTGTGGGGTTCTTAGGAACTGGCAGTTAAGCGTGCTCATGTGAGGGTAGCACTGGTATGGGTGACCTGCCGGGAAGTCTTCAAATGAGGCCACAAAAACAAAGCCGTGAGCCTACGGGCAAAGCGGACAATATTGTGGTCTGCGTAAGGCGGGGTGTTACAACCCGACAAGGGTAGAAGTGCCACAAGAATGGTGACATATCAAAGCATACATACATAATATCATACACAGCGGAAGTCTTAAACATAAATCAATAAGAAAGACCAAGCCAACACAGCTTAAGTCAAAGTACATAAGTTCAAGGATGAAGAAATAATCCAAAGGAAATAAGAACATAAATCCAAATCCAAAGTCATAACATAGGGTGATCATCTAAGGTAAAAGCTCCAACACAAGCTCTAACTCTCATCCCATAGCAAAAGCCCAGCTCCTAGCTTAGATACCTGCCGCAGGAAAAGAAATGCGGCTGAGCTTAAAAAGCCCAGTGAACAGATACATAAACAAAGCAACGATAACGAAATAGAACCAATATATAGTGCATTGGGGAATATCATAAGGAATAAACAAATGAATAATGGAAAGGAAAATAGGATAGTCATCTACCACGAGCCCAAAAACTCAAAGTCATATCTCAAAGTCATAAGCCGTCAATATCATAATCTCACAATCAGAGGGGATACCTCTCAGGCAACCAGATAATATGAGGGGTGTCCTCATGTATCATAAGGGTGGAGTGATCAGCTCCCAGGGGTTGTGAAAGGCGTGTATTGCACACAGCACCAGTCACCTCAAAGTCAACTCAAAGTCATAGTTAAATACGCTAAACATACATATCTAGGATTGCAACCCATACGCCCCTTACTCAAAGTCAGTCTCAAAGTCATATACTCAAAGTCATAATGGCCATAATAATATCATAAAAGGGACGACGTGAGAAATCACTCACCCACGCATGAGTCATGCCAGTGGTGCATCACAGACATGCCTATGGTACCTCCATAGGTAGAAAAACATAAATGGCTCGGGTATCAAACTAAGAGTCAGGTCTCAAAATCAACAAAAGGTCATAAGTAAAGTTTCATCTCAAAGTCAGCTCAAAATCATATCAAGGTTCAATCAAAAGGGAACATAGCAGTGGCTTGGGGAATCTTAACTGAAATCATAACTCAACATCAATGTATAGGAACCTTTTACTGAAAAAGGCAGAGTATCCGTACCTTATTGCAAGCACAGAAAATAGAAATAAACTCGGAAAACAGATGTGGCTCAGGACCTCTCCTTCTTCACACCTAGAGGAGAAGAGGGGTGAATCATAATTCATTCTTTCCATTTTAAGTAACTTTCCATTTTAAGTAAGTTTCCACTTTTAGAAAGTTTCCATACTTAGAAAGTTGAATCATTATTAATGGAAATAAGGTATCTTTTAATCTTTTTACTCATTTGGTCCTTAGGGTTTCATAACTTGCATTTTATACCCTTTACTTTCCAAAATTACACTTTAAACCTTTTAGTATTCAAAGTTACACATTAAACCCTTAACTTATCCATTTTACATAATGAGTACTTATTTTATCAAGTTATTCGAATGAATCCTCATTTATTCATAATTTACACTTTAAGTCCCTCAAGTTATAAAAGTTACATATTTAACCCTTTAATTTTATAATTTCAACTTTTAAATTTCCATAATTACATATTAAGCCATTAAATTATCAAAATAGCACAAAACCCCCTGAATATATTAAATTACTCAAAACAACCTTAAGTTTCCAAAATTTACATATTTAGTCCCTCTCTTTTAATTATTTTCAAAACAAACCCTAATTAGGTTTAAAATACATTTTAAATCATTTAAATACAAAAATTACACATAGCACCCTCATCTCTCATTTTATTTGAATAGTACCTGATCCAAATTAAGTTTCAAAAATAACCCTTAAGTTTTAAAAGTTACAAAACTCACCCAAAACTTTTATATACAAATCGCATAACATAAAATCATAAGATTACAAACCCTAATCATAACTAATCCAATTTCAATTATTAAGCAATCATTAAACATCATTAATAATCACAATTACAAGCCCTAGATCATAAACCCTAGCCTACGATTTATTCTTTTCCTTTTTCTTTTATTTTGCCGAATTAAACATATGATCCAAAATAATTGTTCCAGGTCTTAAAAATTCGAAACAACATTTTTCCCAGGTTAATATGATCATGTAGAGTCTAAATAAAATAGATTTCAAGCCTCAAAAATTCGGATTCAATTATTTAGGTTTTATACACGTTTTTAGGGTTTGATTCACCAAGATGATATCGAGCATGCATGGATTGAATGGAACATTTTATTTGATGTTTATAGGATGTAAGGGACCTGAGAAAAATACCAAACCAATATTCGAACGTGTGGAAAGAGCTGTACGAATTTCTTGTATACGCTTGAACAATTCGAACCCAAAATCGATCACGCCTTCACCAACGATTCTCCAACCTTGTAAATATTTTTCGTGGGTCTCATATCATGTAAGGAACTCAGGAAAAATAAGAAATAAATTTTGTGGAGGTCGAATGATATATAAACGATTTTACCTTTTTAATCGGCTCGACAAAAAGAAAATCTGAACCACGATCGAACTAAGCTTCCACAATTCGAAAGGGATTTTTACAGGACTCCTTGGATAGTGTATGATCTCAGAAAAATGCCTAGGAATTTTGGGGTTGTCGAATGGAGGCTATGGAATATTTTGTGTGTTTATTTCTAATCGATTTAGGGTTTTGGGGAACAAATGGGATGATTTGACCTTTATGCAGATTTTGGCCGATTAGGGGGGGGGGGGGATATGGGCCAAAGTTTCGGCCTAGTAGCTGAGGATAAGTGTTGATAGTTATTTTCCATATTTAAAAAGGTTTTTATTATTTTTAATTCAAAGTAAATATAAATTAAATGTCATTCGGCCCTTGAGGGGTATTTTGGTAATTTCACAACTTGTATAAATGTTAAATGTAATAGTTAAAATTATTTGGATACATAACTTGTGCATTGTTTGAAGTTTGGGATTTATTTGGATACTTAATAAGCTTTTAATTAACTTTTTAAATATGTAGGGGCATTTTGGTCTTTTCACATGTTCTCAGATTTTAGGTGTTACAACTTCTTCCCCTCTAAAAAGAAAAATTTCGTCCTCGAAATTTGAAAGGAATCAGAAATGAAACGAATCGAAACATAACGGAGACATACCAGATCAGAATACAAAGTGAGGATAACTAGCTCGAATAGACTCCTCGGTTTCCCAGGTAGCTTCTCGCTCTGGGTGATTCCGCCAAAGAATCTTAACGAAAGGAATAACTTTACGCCTCATAACTCGCTCTTGGCGATCCAGAACAGCTTCCGGCTCCTCCGGAAAAGACATATCAGGCTGAATCTGATCGAAAGGATAGGACACCACATGCAAAGGATGATAATTGTATCCCCTCAGGAGAGATACATGAAAGACGTCGTGAACATGTGATAACTGCGGAGGAAGAGCCAAACGATACGAAACCTCTCCAATGCGCTCCAAAATCTCAAACGGTCCTATGAATCGAGGACTAAGCTTGCCCTTGATCCCGAAACGTCTAACTCCACGAAACGGTGAAACTTTAAGGAATACCCGATCACCAACACGAAACTCTAAGTCACGCCGATGCTTATCAGCATAACTCTTTTGACGCGCACGTGCTTCCTTCAATTTTTCCCTAGCAACATCCACTTTCTCGGTAGCGATCTGAACCAACTCCGGTCCCTCAATAATACGCTCACTAACCTCATTCCAACAAACTGGAGCTCTGCACTTCCTACCATACAACATCTCGAAAGGAGCCATACGAATACTCGCGTGCCAGCTGTTGTTGTATGCAAACTCAACCAAACACAAATATTCGTCCCAGTTACCAGTCCACTCTAAAGCACATGCCCTCAACATATCCTCTAATGTCTGGATGGTCCTCTCCGACTGACCATCTGTCTGAGGGTGAAAAGCCGTGCTGAACTTAAGGCGCGTACCCCATGCCTTATGCAATCCCTTCCAAAAACGAGATGTAAACCGTGGGTCTCTATCTGATATGATAACCGTAGGCATACCATGAAGCCTAACGATCTCCTGCTGAAATATGTCCGCCAACTTACTAACTCTGTAGTCCACACGAATAGGGAGAAAGTGAGCAGACTTGGTTAGTCGATCAACAACCACCCAAATCGCATCATGCTTCTTACGGGTAAGAGGTAAACCTGTAACGAAATCCATGGAAATCTCCTCCCATTTCCACTTCGGAATCTCTAACGGCTGTAATAACCCACTCGCTCTTTGATGCTCAATCTTTACTTGCTGGCAAGTCAAACACTTAGATACAAACAACGCCACATCATGTTTCATACCATTCCACCAGAAATGTTGTTTAAGATCCCTGTACATCTTGGTAGAACCAGGATGAATAGTGAACGAGGAACTATGAGCCTCTGATAGAATAGTCTCTCGAAGTTCCGGATCGTTAGGAACGCAAAGACGATCCTCAAACCAAACCACACCAAATTCGTCAACTCTGAACTCTGACTGTTTGCCTTCCTCAACATTTTGAACTATAGACCAAAGCTCACCATCCTCCTTCTGAGCTTCCTTTATTCGCAAGATAAGATTGGACTCAACTTTAAGACTAGCCCAATAACCATCCTGTCCTCGATTACAAAACTCCACATCCAGAAGCTCTAAGTCATGCAAAACACGAGGATCAAACTCTAAACTCGCAACCATACCAGACTTCCTACTAAGAGCATCCGCGACTACATTCGCCTTACCGGGATGATACTGAATATTAACATCATAGTCCTTCAGGAGTTCTAACCACCGCCTCTGTCTCATATTCAGTTCCTTCTGAGTGAAAATGTATTTAAGACTCTTGTGATCAGTGAAAATGTCACAAGACTCTCCATACAAATAATGGCGCCAAATCTTTAGCGCGAAAACCACAGCCGCTAACTCAAGATCATGTGTCGGATAATTCAACTCGTGAGGTTTCAACTGCCTCGAAGCATAAGCAATCACCTTCCCATGCTGTGTCAACACACATCCCAAAGCTTTCTTCGATGCATCACTATATATTTGAAAACCACCTGAACCAGATGGAAGAGTCAAAATAGGTGCAGACACTAAACGTTTCTTCAACTCCTCGAAACTACTTTCCCTCTCATCAGTCCAAACAAACTTCTCTCCTTTCCTCATCAATTGTGTTAAAGGCAAAGCGAGACGCGAAAAGCCTTCAACAAATCTCCTATAATACCCAGCAAGACCCAGAAAACTCCTTACTTCCGTCACGTTTGTAGGTCTCGGCCATTTTGTGATAGCCTCCACCTTCGCAGGGTCCATAGTAATACCGTTCGCCGAAACAATGTGACCCAAGAAAGCTACTTGATCCAACCAAAACTCGCACTTCGAAAACTTTGCATATAATCTCTGCTGTCGAAGAACCTCCAGAACCATACTCAGATGTTGCTCGTGTTCCTCCTCGGACTTAGAATACACAAGGATGTCATCAATGAAGACAATGACGAACTTATCGAGGAATTCGTGAAATACCCGGTTCATAAGGTCCATGAAAACCGCAGGAGCATTGGTCAGCCCGAAAGGCATAACCAAGAATTCATAATGACCGTACCGAGTTCGGAAAGCCGTTTTAGGAACATCTTGCTCCCTCACCCGAAGTTGGTGATAACCGGACCTCAGATCAATCTTAGAGAAATGCCTCGCTCCTTGTAATTGGTCAAATAGATCATCAATGCGTGGAAGAGGGTAACGGTTACGGATTGTGATACGGTTAAGTTCCCGATAATCAATACAAAGACGCATGCTTCCATCCTTCTTCTTAACAAACAATACGGGAGCACCCCATGGAGACACACTCGGACGAATGAATCCATTATCTAACAGTTCTTGCAATTGCTCCTTCAATTCTTTCAATTCGATCGGTGCCATACGGTATGGAGCCTTAGATATGGGTTCAGCACCCGGAATCAGATCGATACTGAACTCAATTTCTCGAATAGGAGGAATACCAGGAAGTTCATCTGGAAACACATCAGTAAAATCGCGCACAACACGAATGCTATCAATGCTCGGAACATCCACAGAAGTATCCTTGATAGAAGCAAGGAAACCAATACAGCCATGTGAAATCAGTGTCCGGGCTTTCATAGCCGAAATAATCTTCACGGATTTCAGAGGTTGTGAACCAGAATAGACAAAATCAGGATGATGAAGATTACCAAAGATCACTTTACGAGCATAACAATCAATGGTCGCTTTATGAGCAGCCAACCAGTCCATGCCCAGAATAATATCAAAGTCAATCATATCGATGGGAAGAAGGTTCGCAGCACGAATACGATCATCGAAACGAAGAGGGCAATTCACATACTCAACATCAATAATCACATTAGTTTTCATCGGAGTAGCAATAGATATACGGTTCATTAGTCGTTTTGGGGTTATGTTTATTTTATTTGCAAGTGAAGTAGATATTATGGAATGTGTAGCACCGGTGTCAAATAAAACAAAGACAGTACGATCTCCAATATAAAGAAAGCCCGTAATAGTACCTGAGGAACCAGCTGCCTGATCACGAGTCATAGAGTAAACCCGGCCTGAATTAGGAGCAGCCCTAGCATCAACTTTAGGTTCACCAGCCTTCTTCTTAGGACAGTCTATGACTTTGTGCTGAGTAGAACCACACCAGAAACAACCACCAGAAGCTTTATAACAAGGACCTGGATGAGTCTTCCCACAAGAAGGACACGTAGGAGGAGGGGGTAGAGCTTCAAAAGACTTCTTCTGTCCCGACGATCCCGACTGCTGATACTGCTGAGAGTCCCTACGTCGGTTGTTATTATTCTGCCCTTGCCGATCACCACCATACCTACCAGTATCCCGACGATCCTGGTTCCTGTAATCCTGCTGTCTATTACTATAACCACGGTCCTGACGACCCCTCTGATCATACCCCTAGTCCTGTCGACCCCGAGAATCCTGCCTATGGTCCTGCCGACCATGACTACGAGAATCCACCCTGTTACCATCCCTATCATGCTTATAAGACACCCGATCCGCATGCAGTAACTCAATGTTGCGGGCGGCATCCTGCACTCCAGCAACATCCTCAAAAGTAGTGTTAACGATCTTGTCCAACACCCACTTCTTCAAAGCCCATTTAAAATGACGTGCCTGACGCACAGCATCACCAGTAACCTCTGGCCCAACAAAACTAGCCAGACGCAAGAATCTCTGCATAAACTCTCCGGATGACTCCTGATCACCCTGACGAATCGACCCGTACTCTCTCTCATACCTTAACTGCTCTGCCATAGGGAGATACTGTCTGTAAAATGCCTCAATGAAATCAGCCCACGAACAAGTCTCAGCAAAATCACCTCCTTTGGCCTGAACAAGAGCAGTCCACCAGTTCTGAGCATCACCTTCCAATTTGAATGTAGCCAAACGAGTCTTAAACTCGTCACCACATTCCAGAACACGAAACAATTTCTCAACATGTGTGATCCAGTCCTCCGCTTCATGGGGAGTAGCAGCGGACTTGAATGTGATAGGCTTGAGCTTGTTAAACCTCTCGATCCACACATGGATACCAGTTGGGGGAACATGAGGTGAAGCATTAGCATTAGGTTGAGCATTTGGTGGAGTAGGAGGTCTATCACCACTACCAGAAGGACCCGGCCCATTCCTGAGGTTATTGGTCACTTCAGTCACTACTCGTGGAAGAGCAGCTTCCAAAGCAGCGTTAATCATAGCTTGGAAATCAGGGGCATCATCATCCCCATCAGTGTACTGAGTAAAGCGGGTGTTCACCATCTGAATGATCATGGAAAGGATTAGCAAAACATAAGAGAAAATAAGCACGAAATGGGAGACGAAGCAGAAACCTATGCTACCCAAATTCCTCACCAGTCAAACCTAAAGGCTTAAGGGTCAAATCCTAAGGTCCATAAGACTCACAGGCCATGTTTATGTACTACAGGTCGCAGCCTGGGCTCTGATACCATAATTGTAACACCCCAACCCGACAAGGGTAGAAGTGCCACAAGAATGGTGACATATCAAAGCATACATACATAATATCATACACAGCGGAAGTCTTAAACATAAATCAATAAGAAAGACCAAGCCAACACAGCTTAAGTCAAAGTACATAAGTTCAAGGATGAAGAAATAATCCAAAGGAAATAAGAACATAAATCCAAATCCAAAGTCATAACATAGGGTGATCATCTAAGGTAAAAGCTCCAACACAAGCTCTAACTCTCATCCCATAGCAAAAGCCCAGCTCCTAGCTTAGATACCTGCCGCAGGAAAAGAAATGCGGCTGAGCTTAAAAAGCCCAGTGAACAGATACATAAACAAAGCAACGATAACGAAATAGAACCAATATATAGTGCATTGGGGAATATCATAAGGAATAAACAAATGAATAATGGAAAGGAAAATAGGATAGTCATCTACCACGAGCCCAAAAACTCAAAGTCATATCTCAAAGTCATAAGCCGTCAATATCATAATCTCACAATCAGAGGGGATACCTCTCAGGCAACCAGATAATATGAGGGGTGTCCTCATGTATCATAAGGGTGGAGTGATCAGCTCCCAGGGGTTGTGAAAGGCGTGTATTGCACACAGCACCAGTCACCTCAAAGTCAACTCAAAGTCATAGTTAAATCCGCTAAACATACATATCTAGGATTGCAACCCATACGCCCCTTACTCAAAGTCAGTCTCAAAGTCATATACTCAAAGTCATAATGGCCATAATAATATCATAAAAGGGACGACGTGAGAAATCACTCACCCACGCATGAGTCATGCCAGTGGTGCATCACAGACATGCCTATGGTACCTCCATAGGTAGAAAAACATAAATGGCTCGGGTATCAAACTAAGAGTCAGGTCTCAAAATCAACAAAAGGTCATAAGTAAAGTTTCATCTCAAAGTCAGCTCAAAATCATATCAAGGTTCAATCAAAAGGGAACATAGCAGTGGCTTGGGGAATCTTAACTGAAATCATAACTCAACATCAATGTATAGGAACCTTTTACTGAAAAAGGCAGAGTATCCGTACCTTATTGCAAGCACAGAAAATAGAAATAAACTCGGAAAACAGATGTGGCTCAGGACCTCTCCTTCTTCACACCTAGAGGAGAAGAGGGGTGAATCATAATTCATTCTTTCCATTTTAAGTAACTTTCCATTTTAAGTAAGTTTCCACTTTTAGAAAGTTTCCATATTTAGAAAGTTGAATCATTATTAATGGAAATAAGGTATCTTTTAATCTTTTTACTCATTTGGTCCTTAGGGTTTCATAACTTGCATTTTATACCCTTTACTTTCCAAAATTACACTTTAAACCTTTTAGTATTCAAAGTTACACATTAAACCCTTAACTTATCCATTTTACATAATGAGTACTTATTTTATCAAGTTATTCGAATGAATCCTCATTTATTCATAATTTACACTTTAAGTCCCTCAAGTTATAAAAGTTACATATTTAACCCTTTAATTTTATAATTTCAACTTTTAAATTTCCATAATTACATATTAAGCCATTAAATTATCAAAATAGCACAAAACCCCCTGAATATATTAAATTACTCAAAACAACCTTAAGTTTCCAAAATTTACATATTTAGTCCCTCTCTTTTAATTATTTTCAAAACAAACCCTAATTAGGTTTAAAATACATTTTAATCCATTTAAATACAAAAATTACACATAGCACCCTCATCTCTCATTTTATTCGAATAGTACCTGATCCAAATTAAGTTTCAAAAATAACCCTTAAGTTTTAAAAGTTACAAAACTCACCCAAAACTTTTATATACAAATCGCATAACATAAAATCATAAGATTACAAACCCTAATCATAACTAATCCAATTTCAATTATTAAGCAATCATTAAACATCATTAATAATCACAATTACAAGCCCTAGATCATAAACCCTAGCCTACGATTTATTCTTTTCCTTTTTCTTTTATTTTGCCGAATTAAACATATGATCCAAAATAATTGTTCCAGGTCCTAAAAATTCGAAACAACATTTTTCCCAGGTTAATATGATCATGTAGAGTCTAAATAAAATAGATTTCAAGCCTCAAAAATTCGGATTCAATTATTTAGGTTTTATACACGTTTTTAGGGTTTGATTCACCAAGATGATATCGAGCATGCATGGATTGAATGGAACATTTTATTTGATGTTTATAGGATGTAAGGGACCTGAGAAAAATACCAAACCAATATTCGAACATGTGGAAAGAGCTGTACGAATTTCTTGTATACGCTTGAACAATTCGAACCCAAAATCGATCACGCCTTCACCAACGATTCTCCAACCTTGTAAATATTTTTCGTGGGTCTCATATCATGTAAGGAACTCAGGAAAAATAAGAAATAAATTTTGTGGAGGTCGAATGATATATAAACGATTTTACCTTTTTAATCGGCTCGACAAAAAGAAAAACTGAACCACGATCGAACTAAGCTTCCACAATTCGAAAGGGATTTTTACAGGACTCCTTGGATAGTGTATGATCTCAGAAAAATGCCTAGGAATTTTGGGGTTGTCGAATGGAGGCTATGGAATATTTTGTGTGTTTATTTCTAATCGATTTAGGGTTTTGGGGAACAAATGGGATGATTTGACCTTTATGCAGATTTTGGCCGATTAGGGGGGGGGGATATGGGCCAAAGTTTCGGCCTAGTAGCTGAGGATAAGTGTTGATAGTTATTTTCCATATTTAAAAAGGTTTTTATTATTTTTAATTCAAAGTAAATATAAATTAAATGTCATTCGGCCCTTGAGGGGTATTTTGGTAATTTCACAACTTGTATAAATGTTAAATGTAATAGTTAAAATTATTTGGATACATAACTTGTGCATTGTTTGAAGTTTGGGATTTATTTGGATACTTAATAAGCTTTTAATTAACTTTTTAAATATGTAGGGGCATTTTGGTCTTTTCACATGTTCTCAGATTTTAGGTGTTACAGAAAGACCCTAGGGCACTAGTTTATTAGTTTTCTTTATTGCAAAACTTTGAACAACCGAAAACAACTTTTTGTTAAAGAAACTTTCCTGAAAAGCTTTCAAACAAGCTTATACAAGCTGAAAATCTCAACAGTGGTGGTGTTTATGATGTTTGATAAGCCAAAATGAGTAGCAGACATCACTAATTGAGCACAAGGGTAAAAGCCAAGTTATACAACAACCAAGACAACTTCAAGCAAACTAATAAACTAGTTTCAACAAAAAAAATCAAGCTTAGGATCAACATGGAAACACAAAAATCAACAAGCTCAGCTAATCTAAGACCAACAGCAGCAGCAGATGCAAAAAGTGCCAAAGTATGGCTCAAAATAAGCTATTTAATAAGAAATTAAGCTGAACAAAGGTGCAAATAAGCAAAACACAACTTTAACACATGCAATCAACAATATTTTAACAATTAAACAGTTAGAATGAAGCAAACTTGTAAAGATCAAACAAGCTCAGATGAACTAAGACCTCAGCATGAACAGTGGTAATGGGTGACTTTAAGGGCAAAAATAAGCTAAGTTTAAGTGATGTGAGACCCTAAATAAGCACTGAACTAACAAGCTACCCTGACAAGCTTTCCAAAAAGCTAATGGGTGGGTCCTGGGTCCCACAAATGAGGTTAGGGTGAGACCTAGAAGGCTGATGAAAACTTTGGTGCAGGGGAGGTGGTCTCCCTATAAGTCCAAAGAAGCCCCTCAATAAGCTACAAGTAAATTCCTTAAATTAAGCAGGCCTGGTACTTCACAAGTTAAGTTGGTAGAGCTTAACTTGTGAAAAGCTCACACCCTAATTCCAAACACACAAATCAGGACAAATCATTCCAGATTTGGAAAAAACTAAGAATCATGCATTTTGACTTTTTTCAAACCATTAACTAAGTTGACTATATTGAACTTCTATCCTAATTTATTAACTGAAATAGAGATTATAAGCTGCTAGGAGACTAAAATAAGCTAAGCTACTTGATTATATGACTGATGACATGATTGTGGAATCCAAAATCCTCACAGTTAACTAATCAAAGTGATATAGAAGCTAATTTTGACTTTTTGTTCTAAAGATGCAAATTTTATTTTTTATCTAGTTCCAATATTACCTAGGGAACCTGAGGGTACAAACAAACAAGTGAATTGACAGTTAACACATGTTAAACTAAGTTGAACCAAACACCCCTTTTACAAAGTGACAATGAGATTAATACAGTTAAACACTGAATCAGGCCATATCACAGTTTCATAAGGCCATAATATGGTAAAATAAACTGAGATGAACACCTAAACATCAAATCTAACAACATTAACATGAGAATCTCTAAAATGCTTGTGGAAAACTAGAAGGGGGGTTGAATAGTTTTATGTCTTTTTACTTTGTTTAGTTTTAGATTTTTTTACTTAGCTTTTAAAAACTTAGATTCGATAATATGTGATCTCAAGTCTTGTACAATATAAACAATTAATACTACACAATATATTATAATGATAAATAATGAAATAAGTAAGAGATGGAAAGATCGAACCGCGAGACAAGAGATTTATAGTGGTTCGGCTACAAGGACACCTTCCTTGCCCTACTCCACTCCCCGAGCACCTAACTCGAGAGTTTTCTTCACTATATCAACAAGCTCCCTTATGGCGGAGAAAACCGTACACACCAATATACACACCAATCCACACACCAATCTACACACCACTTTTCACACCACAACTTCGTCACACCTAAGTCACAACTTCTACACAACTTCTTCAAATCTATCTACTTCACAACTAACTACTCCACACCTATCTTTTTCACACCAATCTAGTACCTAGCTTATCTTCTTCACACCAAGCAACTAACCAATCACACAATCAATATCTAACACAACTATCTACAATCAAATTGTAGGACCTTAGATCTATCAACTTTAACACAAATACAATGACTAGATGAAGTAAAGATGGTGACTTGGTAATATATGTGTGGCGTTAATAAGTATAAAACAGAGAATAAGATGAAGAGAACTTTTATTAAAAAACACACACAATACACACCCAAGCACACACCTCAAATGAGCTTTGAGGTGCTTATATAGTAACTTACATATTGCCCTAAAAGGCTTTCCATGGGCTTTATCTAATGGGCTTGGTTTACATTTTCTAATAAAGGCTTACATGATATACTTAATAAGTACCAAGTCCATAGCCCAATATACTTAACTATTACAATAGTTATCGACTCAATAATGATCGTCACTTTTAATGCTAACAATCTCCCCCTAAGGGACGATCATTGAGATCTCCCTTTGATTACGTAAATGATCAACACTTCTAATGCTAACAATCTCCCCCTAAGGGTGATCATTGAGATCTCTCTTTTGTGACCTTGATCTTTGATCTTTGAAGCATGTTCTTTTTGAACTTTGAGTCTTTGTGTAATAGCTTTGCTAGTTCCTTTGTTCCAATCATGCTTTGTGATCTTTCTTGCCTTTGATCAATATCTTCAAATATGGGTGTCTTTACGTCTTTTCCAACATGCTCATACTTTGTATGACTTTGAATTTTTGTGAAGTTCTCTTTTCTTAGACTTTAATCTTTGTTTCTTTAGTTTGTAGATTCTTTGACTTTGACTTAGAAACGTTCTGAACTTTGCTTTGCTTTGATCTTTGAAGAGAGCTTTGCAGAGTATGAGCATGTGGATCTTTGAGTGATGGTAACGGTCTTTCTCCAAGGAACATTCATCAGTACCTGCATAAAACAGTTAGCAATAAAGCATCCGGTACTTACAGGTTCGGAATTAGAGATCGTTAACAGCATAGTGTGATAACTCTCTCTAACCCTTGCCAAGGCCGTTTCTGAACCAGATACCCCCGAGAGGGCTTACTAGATCCACCGAAGTACATCAATGATTCAGGTGAGTTGCTGGAGATCACCCCACAACTGTAGACTGTTTTGGAACATAGTAACCATCATGAGAGATAAGGCAAGATCCGTAGATCTCATAAAGACTCTTACAACTTGTGTCCTTTTTGGCGAACACAAGTGTATTCATAGGAAGTGTATCCTAAGAGATCTTTTGATGAATCTCATGGCTCTAGACTCGATAAGTGCATAATTTGGTTTCCTATGCGGAGACTAGGGAGGGGTCTCCTGCTTCAATATCAACCATCTCTAAGAGATAAGTCGATAGATTACACCGGTTCCCCGTGAGAATGAAACAAGCTCTTTTAAGAGAACTTGAGTGGCTAGAAGGTTAAGTGCAGTGCGTCACTGGGTCCATGACGTCTTTATCTTCAATACCAGTGTCACCTTAGTAACAACCAGTAGCATATGAGTTGAACCCGGTGTCTGCCCTAAGGTTGAACATTTGGAGGGCTATTTCTTTTCACCCTTTTTCATAACTTTTCTTTTTAATTCTTCAACCCCTTCTTTCTCCTTTCTCATTTTCTCCTTTTTTCAATCATACCTAAGGACATCTAATTCTAATCTATTGGAATTGTCCTTGGGTAGATCCCTCCGGCTCTGGCGGATCATAGGACAGTTTTTCCTAACCTTAGTCACCTTATAACTCCATGACTATCCTATAATTGCCATCAAACCATTTGTGAAAATCTCTCAAAGTGTTTATAATAAAACATACTTTGTTAAAACTTCGAGAGTTTTGCATTTCATTTGAAGGACTCCCCCTTCACATGTGCTCATGGATTTTTAAGAAATTTGCACATGCGTGAGGAGTTTGCACTTTTGAATTGATTCACTTTCAATGAACACAACCGATTCGAGACACGCTTACATCACTAGTTAGACTAGCTTGAAGTTATTACCCGGCCTGGTCATATCCACAGAAAGTTTCTCGAAACGGTACATTTCTACTAAGACAAATCCTTTTCGAGACACGCTTACGTGGCCAGTTAAAGAGTTCCATTGTCAGCTTTTAGGTGACAACTAGCTCTAGTAACTAACTTGATGTTATTACCCGTCGAGGATAAGTCTTTTCGATTACTAACTTTTGTTGTTTCGTCAATTCTTGGGTCAATTCTGAGTCGAGCTCTTTTGAGATTCAAGACAATCACATTTTAATCACGTCTTCTCCCCCTCAAAAATAGCATATCCATGGTATTTTTGATACCAATTGATTAAAACCTTTTCTTTTTGGATAGCTGATGGGAGAAACGGATGTTTGTTAATTCCATATTTGTTTCCTTTAAGTATGATCTTTTTGGAACAACTTTATATTACTCCCCCTCAAAAATAGAACATTTTGATTAAATTTAAGCCTTTAAGGATTGAGGGAGTAATATCTTGAGCTAAAAAGTTTTGAAAACCTTTTGAAACATTTTTCAACATTTTGCTCAAAAAAAAATTAAGAAGACTTTGAAAAGCTTTTGGTGAGAAGTCTTCTTATCTTTTAGGATTGTCGCACAGAAATGTACAACAGGGTCCTTTCTTTGAAAATCGCGGGTTATACACTGTTATGTGTGCATAAGCCATTATGTATTTAGGATAAGTGCACGAAAATATTTAAACCTTTGATTGATTAAGCACTTTCCTTTATTTGAAGAACGAGTCCTTAGCAGAAGTACTAAGAAGTCATAAATTTAAGCCCGGGTTTCGTACTGAAGTATACGAAAGCCATTATGAATTTGGATTAGACAACAACTTTTGGAACCCATTTAAGCACGGCGCCAACTGGGTTACCATATTTTGAAATCCATTTGTAAGTTGTGTCAATCCGAGATAAAGAAGTTGAATTCCAACGAGAACTGAAAACCGGTGTTTCATTTTGAAATAAAGCTCGCGGAATCAACGGTGATTTAAAACTTTTTTGCTTGTGAAACTTGTTTGAGAAACTCGGTGTTTCTCTTGGAGTGTTAAAACTTGAAGAAGTTTTCCATCCATTGTTGAAACTCGGTATTTCATTTCGAAAATTCATTTTTGAGATGAATGGAAACCTTCCAGAATTAGGATTTTTCCAAGCATAGCCATTCCTTTGTTGTAGCGGAAGCATTTCAGAGTATGAATATTTCAAATGTTTTGAACGGCTTTGCTTTGGTTTCCACATTGGCTTTACCGGAGTAAAACAAGAGTATGGAGTTTGAAAACCTTGATTATTTTCTTTATGAGCACTTTCATTTGAAACCTTTTGAGGAGTAAATGTTTCAGAAAAATTAGGTCTCTTTGAAAACTTCCTTCCTTTTTGCAAAGAATAGGTGGTAAATTGAGAAACCCTTTTAGAAAATGGTTTTGAAGATTCACCCGTGTAAACCTTTTCCGAAACACTTACTTGTGGTTTAGACTCGTTTGAAACTTGAGATTTTCCTTTTGACCGATTAAGAACATCAAACTTCGCTTTTAATGCATTGTATGACGTTCTCAAATCATTGTATTCTTTTTGAAGAGAAAGATGATCCGATGATGCCAGTTTTTCTTGCAAAGAAGCATTTTGATTTTCAAGATGTGCAAAATATTTTTCATATTTGTCTGTTTCGATTGAAAAATCATTTTTGGCATCACCAAAATCCTTGGTTTGTTGTGCAATCGTTTTTTCCAATTCAACAATTTTCTTTTGAAGCACAGACTTTTCTTTTTCAAAAAGATGATTTGGTGTGATCTGAGAGTCAGATTTGTTTAAAGTTTGATTCTGAACTCTTGACCGCTTGATTGAATCAAACAAGTTTTTGTAAGTCTGTTTCAAATGCTCATTTTCTTTTTGTAATGATGCCACAGCATGTTTCAATTCAAGATTTTTTGTATCAAGTTCGTCTAAATCAAACTTGATATTGGTATCATCACATTTTTCGTCAAAAATCTTTTCTTTTTCTTTAAGCACTGATGTCAAAGAGTTTTCAGAAGACATTTTCTCATGCTTCTCTTGCAGTTTAAGTTGGAAAGAGATACTTTGTGCTTCGAGTATTGCAAGATGTTTCTCAAAGTGAGCAGTTCTTTTCGACAATTCTGCTTTGACATCAGTTGCTTCTTGTGAAAGCTCGGTGATTTTCTTTTTGAGACAAAGATTTTCAGATTTCAAAGAAGATGTTTGTTCAAAATGCACATTCTCATACTCATGGCTGACAGATGCTGACTTGAACGACTCTATTTGATTTGTGAAAAATTCTTTTTGAATGTCCAGTATTAAGCATTTTTCATCAAATTCGTCTTCAAGAGAATGAACGTACTTTAGATCTTCTCTCATTTCAGTTACAAGATATTTTTCAAAGTACTCAAAACATAAATTGATATCTTTCACACGAGGTTCAATCTCATCTTTCAAAATCTTTTTGACTTCTAAGTTAAGGCGTACATCTGATGAAAGAGGATTAGAGAAAACGTTGTTTGTGATGTTTTCTTGCTTAAACCAAATGACTTTTAACGTTTGTTCAATGTGATGTTTAAGATTACAAAATTGTTTCCTTGCTCTGTTTTGCCATAACTTAGCATTATAGGTAGCAAGTTGAGCTTCTTTGAAAAATCTCTTCACATTTGTGTCTTTTCTTTTGAAAGGTTCTTTTGGTATATCTGTCAATTGTAGACAACCATACACAAAGCCGTGGTATGAGAGTGGGTTTTTTGTTTGTTTTACTTTCAAACGTTTTTCCTCTTCAGATTTTAAAATATCTTGAGACTCAAACAAAAGATCATCTGACAATTCTTTTCCCATATCTTCAGCATTGTACAAAATAGGTGTCAGCTTTTTCACTTTGTTTAGAAAACACGGTTTTCCATTTTCCACATTAGCATTATTCACAAAACCAATCCCATATGTTTGTTTCTCAACCTCCTCATCTTTAGTAGGCAGCATGTTGATAGTCTGAGAAGTCTGTCCCAATTTTCGAAGTTTGTTTTCAAGATCGTTTGTTCGTTTCAAAAACTCTTGGTTTTCATTCTTAAGGTTTGTGTTTACAATCTCAAAATTTGATGTGGTTTTCTGAAGCTTTGAATTTTCACTTTTTAACTCATTGTTCTCTTTTAAAAGCGCTTGAACCTTTCTGTTGTTAACAACCATTTGAGCATCCAGATTTTGAATGGAGCGTTTTTCACGAAGAACAGCTTCTCTATAACCAACTTCAAGTTCTTCATTTCTTTTTAAAAGTGGTTTGACAGACTCTCCATACATTTCAAAATTTTGAGCGTGAGATTTAAGTTTTGAGATTTCAATTTCAAGTTCAGCATTTCTTGTTGTTGCATTTTCAAAACGTTTTTCCATTTCTTTAAATCTCTCAAGCTCTTTGTTTAAAAGGACATTTGCTTGCTTAGCTTCACGATTGTCGTTTTTGCACTTCTCAAGTTCATGTTTGAAATTATTGATTAATGAAGCAAATAAGGCACGATCTTGTTCATAAGAAGATCCATCCTGGGCAGGCTCACCTCTATTAGGATCCATATCTGGAGTATCAAAAGTGATATTACTATCATTTTGTTGCACCACATAAGTGTCACTAATAGACTCAGGATGCGCAGGATGTGTCTGATCATGAACAAACATATTCTCAAATATATCAACATTATCATGAGCATGTGAATGTTGTACCGTAGCCAATATCTCTGTGTCTGATGAAGGTCTGATATGATCATCTTCGGTGTCCCAAACAGCTTCATTCCTTTGTGTACCATCAGTATCTGAATCATAGCTAGGACTGCTGCTTTCAACCTGCTGTTCTGAAGATGAATCACTTCCCGTGAAAACCAAACTATCATCTGATGCATCACCCTCATTGACCGTTTCCTCTTCTGTTTGAAAATCTTTCTTTGTCTCTTTCTCAATCACCTCTGTTTCCTTTAACTGCATCTCTCTTTCAATTAACTCTCTTTCTTTTAACTGCATATCCTTTTCAATCTGCTCTCTTTCCCGTTTCAGCTTCTCAATTTCATTTAACTCAGCTTCCTCAGCATCAAGTATCTTTTCGAGTTCATCCATTTGATTTATGCATTGAGTTCTGAAGGTAGAATAGGTTACCCAAAATTTTCTATAAAACGCATCGATAAACACTGACTGGTTCATTATCCAAGGGTTAAATATTCTCTGAAACTGAGTTTGGATGACTTTAAGAGATTCTTTGCAGTTATGCGTATGAAGTTCTTCTTCATTAAGAAGCTTTTCAAGTTGATTCAGGTTTTGGATGAGTTCTTCTTTGAAATAATGAAATCGGTCTCTGACGTAGTATTCAAATGCCTCATCGAAACTTACTTCTAAGCCATAAATATTGATGATCTTCTCTACATATGACTTAACACTGTAAACACTTTCTTTGAATCTCTCTCTTTGATTTGCATTTCTATTTCCATTAGGTTCTGATGTTCGATAAAGTTGATATTGGATCGTTCCAACGAAGTAGGAGTTGTGTTTAGTGTAAGTTGATGCAAGTTTTTATGGTGAAAAATTTGATCTAAAACCTTAAAACCTCAATAACTTCTTCTCGGAGCGTTTTTAGGCCTCGAAACTTGGGTTGAATGAATAAATTAATTCAACGTGTCCTTCTTCTCTGTCTCGCGGTCGTTTTGACAGCTGATTCGTCGAAAACGGAGTTACGGTTCAAAAGTTATGGCCGTTTGAAGTTTGGTTGTCAAAAAGTCAAAAACTTACGCGTAAACCCAGAAACTTATGCGTAAACAGTGATTCTTACGCGTAAATAGTAATCTTACGGTTAACTTCAAATCTTACGCGTAAGAAAAGTTATGCGTAAACTTTCAGGTTATGCGTAAAAATTAAGGTTATGCGTAAACAAAAATGTTTATGCGTAAGCTTTGATTTTTACGCGTAAACTTTGAGTTTATGCGTAAGAAAAGTTACGCGTAAGGTTTTTCAACCAAATTGATCTCTCAAACTTATCCAAGCTTGAAAGATATCCCTTGTCGAAGTATTCCACAAACTTATCCAAGTCAGGGAAATACCGAGTCACCGTAGCACGAAGAGAAGACCTTTGAATGAAGTTATGCTTAGAACTCTGAAACTTACGCGTAAGATCTTGCGCGTAGGAACTAACGCGTAGGATTTCAATCTTATGCGTAGGAATCAATGTTAAGCGTAGAAAACAGACTTAGGCGTAGGATCTTATGCGTAGACTTCCAAAGTTACTCGTAAGAACAGGGTTTTGACTACAAACTTACGCGTAAACAGTACTTTTATGCGTAAAAAGTACCAAAATGTACTATTGACAGCTTTGAAATTGTACTATGCTCAAAATCTTACGCGTAGACTTGCCAAAACAGCTAAAAATTCGATTTTTTCAACCAAAAACACTTTTTTCACTTGTTTCTAATGATCAAATCTTTCCCAAAACACTTAAAAACACTAAAACTTCAATAAAGACAACAACTTTAACACCAAAACTTGTAAAAATCAAACCTTTTTTGAAGAAAAAGTACACAAATGAATGAAAAGTGTAACTTTTTAACAAAAAAACTTGATAAAAACACTCCTAAATCATTGTTAGGCGATTGATACCACTTGTAGGACCTTAGATCTATCAACTTTAACACAAATACAATGACTAGATGAAGTAAAGATGGTGACTTGGTAATATATGTGTGGCGTTAATAAGTATAAAAGAGAGAATAAGATGAAGAGAACTTTTATTAAAAAACACACACAATACACACCCAAGCACACACCTCAAATGAGCTTTGAGGTGCTTATATAGTAACTTACATATTGCCCTAAAAGGCTTTCCATGGGCTTTATCTAATGGGCTTGGTTTACATTTTCTAATAAAGGCTTACATGATATACTTAATAAGTACCAAGTCCATAGCCCAATATACTTAACTATTACAATAGTTATCGACTCAATAATGATCGTCACTTTTAATGCTAACACAAATATTCACAACTATCTTCACAAAGAATAATGTAAATGATCTTTGATGATACACCAACAACTTGGATGTGGAGATCACAACAAGTTGTAATACTTCTTGTCTTGAGGGATAGAATTATTCTTCTCTTGCACTTGAAGGGATGAAGGTTAGATCACTTTGAAAAAAAGAATTTATATACTTATGATCAAAGGATAAAAGATTGGAGATTTGGATCTAGATCAGAAAGTTTAGTAGTGCAAAAGGCGAGGAAAAAATTCAGGTTTAAGGTGGTATTTATAGGCAACAGAATCTGACAGAGGAGCGTGGCCGGTCCCCTTAAATCATGGTCGGCCCCCTTAAAATTAAGGGGACCGCCCTTTATAATTAAGGGGGCCGCCCAGCTGAAATGGCCAGATTCTTTGTCTTTTAGTGGGGAAAGTTTATTTGGTGAAAAACTAACTGATTTTGGTTAAAAATTTGAATTCATATATTTAGTATGAATAAAACATTTTTCTTTATTACCAAAAGTGTTTTTCAAAAATATATAATATGTTTATATAATTAAATAAACTTTTTAATGCTTAATTAAACTTTCCTTTGATCATAAAATACACTAAACACTTTGTTTATTCATACCTTAAGGGATTTGGATGTAAAGAGAAATATTAATCACTAAATACTTGTTTATGTCACAAGTTTTAGTTCTATGAGTTTATATTTTATGATAATTAAAACATAGAGACATTGATAACATGTTAATAATGTTTTTAGGCATTATTTATGTCAACAATCTCCCCCTTTTTGATTATTACAAAACCTTAAACTCAATATATCTAAAACCTGTTTTTAGACAAGTATTATATAGTTTACATTTCTCTTCTCCCCCTTTTTGTATTAATTAAAAAGGTTTAGCCGAGTAAGCTCCGCGAGGGAAGTTTAAACGGGTAGAAAGCTCCCCCTTAATGTATGCTCCCCCTCATTTGAGAGCACCAAGGGAACGAGCAATCGAGATCTTTGCTACAAAAATATTTGAAGAGAGCAAGATACACATATATGCAAAGCAACAATTATGCAACTTAACATAGATTCATTCAAGCATTATAGGAATAATAAGCATTACAACATCCAATATGCTTGGAGCATATTGATAAAAATAACACAAAAGAAAAGACATAGCCCTATTTTGCCTAAGAGAGCACTTGGATTTGCTTGCAACCCATGGTTGATTGTTTTATTTGCTTGAAGAGAAACATAAGCATAAGGCTTAGATGTTTGATTGAGAGGGATATGGAGTGGAGTGTGGAACGGAAGAAGTGGATCTCACGATGTTGTATCGTGTTAAGGGTGGAATTGGATGATTGCGAGTGAGAAGATATTCAATCCAAGAAATATCTTCACTCAAGTAGAGGATTTGTTTTTGAAGGAATATGCAACAAGGGCAAAAGTGAGTGTGGTTTGTAACTTGATCCAAGTTGAGAGAATGGGGGAGGCAATTTGCATAGGGTGATGATGGAGGTTGCCCTTTGTTGCGTTATGCAAGATGCATAGCAAGGAGATCACTAAGATCATGGATTTGGTTTATTTCATCACGGAACTTTTGTTTTTCCGTGGCAATATGGAGGGGATCATAGGTTTGGTATGGATGAGTTGGGTTTGTGTAGTTGGAATTGTAGTTTGATGGTTGATCAAACTTGCATGGATCATTATAAGTTGTTGGAGGTTGAGAGGTGTAGTTTGGCTTGAAGGAAGATGTTTGGCCAATGTTGTATGGTTTGTAAAGTGGATCAAATGAATGACTTTGTTCGTTTGATACAAAGTTTGGGAAATAAGAAGTTGGTGGTGAGGAATGATTTCCAACTTCATTTATGATGATGGATTTGTTTCGAGGGCTTTTTCTTCGCCAAACGGGTTTTTCCGTCATCCTTGCTAGCCTTGAGGCTTTTGATTTTGGTGTGTTTGGAGAGTTCATGATGGGATGAATGAAGAGTTTTGAGGATTGGGGATATTTATAGTGTAAGATTTGTGTGTTTAAGGATGGATAAGGTTTGTTTGGGGGATTAGGACAAAATGTGTTGGTGAAAAATGGGAAATGTAGGTTGAAATGGGCTAAAAAGCAGAAAAGATTCTGTAAACCCGACCATCAGATGGCCGGTCCCCTTAATTAGGGGGCGGTCCCCTTAATGATTAAGGGGGCCGCCTTACAGAATTAAGGGGGCGGCCCATCTGGTGATTTCCAGGTTGCCAGAATTGGGTTTTTGGCAGAAAATTTGAAGAAAGGTTATGTGTTTGGATTAGAATTCAAGCAAGTTCAATTCTCTTAGGCAATATAGAGTCTAATCTAATCAAGATATAGCATGCATGCAAAAACACAAAAACACAAGAGCAAATAATCAACATATAATAAGCAAGAGAAAGCAAATAAAGGTAAGCACAATTAAGCTTCCTATGGCATCTATCTTAGATTAAAGGCAAGGATAATTAGTGAGTGAATAACTAATGATGGATCAAGATGACACCATTATTAATGAATTTGTCCTAGTGAGTGTCTATATGCAACAAATGTGGAGTTGTGATTGTTTCGACTCCTAGAAGCAAAAAGAAATAACGATCCTAAGAAACAATCCAAATAATCTCCTTGATTCAATTTTTGCTCGATCATGAATGTCAAAGACATATATTAGATTATATATCTTGACAGTTTATGTGAGAATTTATGCATGATTTTGAAATAGAATGTTTTTAGGATTAGTCAAAAATGCAAGGAAAATGATTTTCATGGGGTTCCTAGATTGTGAGAATAATATTTAGAGAAAATTGATTGAGTTTTACAAAACGGTTTATGCAAAGAAAATAGCTTTTCTCAATCTTTAGTTTTGTGCGAAATAGATTCCTAGACTCAGAATAGGTGAAGTGGAAGAAAATTGAATTTCATGCAAGTATAAATTTGAAATGATTCAATATAATTTAGTCAACTTGTTCCATCATTCCTAATCCTAAACGCAAGTGGTTGAATAATTCACGCTTAAGGGGTTTTGTGAATATATCCGCAATGTTGTCTTCCGATGCAACCTTTTCTATAGATATATTTCCTTTTTGTACATTATCCCTAAGAAAATGGTGACGTATTTCTATGTGTTTAGTCCTAGAGTGTTGCACCGGATTTTTACTTAAATCTATCGCACCTTTGTTATCGCACATAATGGGGACATTTTCTAACCTAATGCCATAGTCTACGAGAGCTTGTTTCATCCATAGTGCTTGTTGACATGCCTTTCCGGCGCTTACATATTCGGCTTCGATGGTAGAAATAGCAAGAGCGGTTTGCTTCTTCGAAAACCAAGACGTTGGACAACATCCCATAAACGTGCAAATACCGCTAGTGCTCTTTCTATCTACGTAGTCTCCCGCATGATCCGAATCCGCATAGATAATGGTTTCTATGCCGGATTCCTTAGGATACCATAATCCTAAGTGTATAGTGCCTTTAACGTATCGGAAGATACGCTTAACCGCTTCTAGGTGAGAGGTTTTGGGATCCTCTTGAAAATGGGCACAAAGGCAGACACTAAACATGATGTCGGGTCTACTTGCCGTCAAGTATAGTAAACTACCTATCATTCCTCTATACTTGGTGTTATCTACGGACTCACCTTCATCATCCTTTGTGAGCTTTACCTCCGTAGACATGGGAGTTTTCATGGCTTTTGAGTCTTCTAGGCCAAACTTCTTAAGCATTTCCTTAATGTACTTAGATTGGTTAAAAAATATTCCATCTTCTAATTGTTTTATTTGTAATCCTAGGAAGAAGTTAAGTTCACCCATCATACTCATCTCAAACTCATCATGCATGATTTTGGCAAATTCATCACACATGTCTTGACAAGTCGATCCAAATATAATGTCATCAACATATATTTGGACAATGATGAAATTTGGGTCTTTCCTTTTAGTGAAAAGAGTGTTATCTACCATTCCCATGGAATAATCATGTTTAATAAGAAAAGCTTTTAATCGATCATACCAAGCTTTGGGAGCTTGTTTGAGTCCATACAAAGCTTTCTTTAACTTATAAACATAATCAGGTTTTGCGAAGTCAATGAATCCTGGAGGTTGTGCCACATATACCTCCTCATTGATAAAACCGTTAAGGAATGCACTTTTCACATCCATTTGGAATAACTTAAAATCAAGGGCGCAAGCATAGGCAAGTAATATCCTAATCGATTCTAGTCTAGCTACAGGGGCATAAGTTTCGTCATAATCAATTCCTTCTTGTTGATTATAACCTTGGGCAACTAACCTAGCTTTATTCCTTGTAACTATTCCATTCTCGTCTAACTTATTCCTAGATACCCATTTGGTTCCTATGATGGTCATATCCTCTGGATTTGGGACTAATTCCCAAACATCATTCGCCTTAAATTGATTTAATTCTTCTTGCATAGCTATAACCCAACTTTCATCCTTTAAAGCCTCGCTAATATTCTTAGGTTCTATTGCTGAGAGGAAACAAAAGAAATTATTTTTATCTTGGGCTTGTGACCTAAGGGTTCTTTGGTTAAGATGTCCTATTATATTATCTAATTGATGAAATCTAGATTCTTTAATATTGACAGTTTCATTATTTTCTAAGTGAATGTCTTCATTATCATTTCCTATGGGTTTTGTTTTACTACCCTCAATAGCTTCATCTTCGATTAAATCATCATCTTCTAAAGGTAATGTTTTAGGAGGTGGTGGTGTTTCATCAAATGTTACATTTAGTGATTCCTCTACTTTCATGGAGTGTTTGTTAAGTATTATATATGCTTTGCTATTTTGTGAGTATCCTAAAAATATTCCTTCATATGATTTTGGATCAAACTTAGTGAGATAGTCCTTAGTGTTTAAAATATAGCATTTACTTCCAAATACCTTAAAGTAGCTTAAGTTTGGTTTTCTACCTCTTAATAACTCATAAGGAGTTTTTCCTAGAATTCTTCTAATTGATACCCTATTTAAAATATAAGTTGATGTATCTACGGCGTGACACCAAAATTTTTGTGGGATGGATTGTTCATTTAACATAGTTCTACTCATTTCTTGTAGTGACCTATTTTTTCTTTCTACTACTCCATTTGATTGAGGAGTACGAGGAGCGGAGAAATTGTGAGATATTCCATTTAACTCGCAATATTTTCCGAATTGTACTTCGTTATCAAATTCCCTACCATGGTCCGTCCTAATGGCAACTATTGAGCATCCTAATTTATTTTGAATCATTCTACTAAATATTTCGAATTTTTCAAAGGCTTGGGTCTTGTCACTTAAAAACCTAGTCCACGTGTATCGTGAGTAGTCATCTTCTATCAGTAAGGTATATTTGTTTCCTCCATAGCTCCGCACAGCGGATGGACCAAAAAGATCCATATGTAATAATTCTAGGCATCTAGTAGTGGATACTATATTCTTGGCTTTGTGACTAGCATGAGCTTGTTTTCCAATTTTACATGCATCAAAAAAATGCTTGTCATATTTTAGATTAGGCAAATATCTAACTAATTCCTTAGAGGCCAAAGATTGTATTTGTTGCATATTAGCATGTCCTAATCTCCTATGCCATAGTGTAGAGTTTTCATCTAGGGTCGTTAGGCATATCCTATCTTCAGGTTTGTTTCCTAGTTTCATAACATATATGCCACCTTTTCTAGTTCCTCTACCTATAATTTTTCCATCCTTAACTATTTCGCTATCATCTTCGGTAAATGTGACTTTACATTTATTATCACATATTTGTCCAACACTAAGCAAGTTATATGTTAATTTATCTACATGCTCTACATTTTCAATAGTAAGTGAGTCTTGAGAGATCGTACCTTTGCCAATGATTTTTCCACGTAAGTCACTACCGAAAATAACGTTACCTCCATTGTATGCTTTGTATGTAGAGAATAGATTGCGATTCCCCGTCATGTGCCACGAACATCTGCTATCTTTGATCCATTCGTCAGGTTCCAAGTCAATTCCTAAACATATTTCGTCGGTTTCTTTTGCCATAAAACACTTTTTGTCTCTTGGATTTTCAACTTCTTCTTTGTTACTATCACTCCATGTTCCACTAACAAAAGCACCTTGACTTTTGTAACCCGGTGGCTTTAGACATTCGCCAACGAGATGATTTGGACTTCCACATCTAAAGCATTTTCTCTTCCCGTAGTTGTCACTTCTATTCCTTTGGAATGCTTTTCTTTCGTCTCGTGATGATCTAGTGAATCTTCCTCGTCTCTTGAAGAACTTCTTGAATTCTCTTACGGCCATTGCATATTCTTCGTCATCACTTTCGTCACTTGAATCATCATCATCACTAGGTTCCTTTTTGGCTTTTAGAGCAATTGATTTGGTTTGTTCATTCTTGACTTTGACCGTTTCCAAATCTCTTCTTATGATTTCTTCATGAACCTTCAAGTTGCCAATTAGTTCATCTAGTGATAACTTCATCAAGTTCTTTGATTCTTCGATTGCCGTGACCTTAGCTCGCCATTTTGGATGCAATGCCCTAAGAAATTTTCTAACACAATTTTTACTAGAAAATGTCTCATCAAGTGCTTTTAAACTTGTGATGATAGTGTTAAACTTAGCAAAAGCATTATCAATTGATTCCTCTTCCGGAATCGTAAATTGTTCATATTGTTGTACAAGAAGATCTATTTTATTATCTTTGACTTGGCTATTACCTTGGTGAGTAATTAGTAAAGAATCCCAAATTTCTTTGGCAGTTTTACACATAAAAATTCTTTCATATTTTTTGCGTGGTAATGCATTATAAATTACCATTTTAGCCTCATTATTTTTTGCTAATTTCCTTTTCAAATCATCATTTTGTTTTTCAAAAGATACAATTTCATTCATTTTAGTTTCAACATTATATTGAATAGGAGGAAAATCACCAAAAGTAATAATATGCCAAAGATCAAGATCTTTTGATTTCACATACGTTTCGAATCTATTTTTCCAATATAAAAATCCATCACTTTCAAAGAGTGGTGGTCTTTGCATAGATTGCCCTTCTAAATATTTTTCAGATTCCATAGATCGTTACAAGTTTTAAAATACAATATATTTTAAAAATCTTGCTAGATTGAGATGAACACCTAAACATCAAATCTAACAACATTAACATGAGAATCTCTAAAATGCTTGTGGAGAACTAGAAGGGGGGTTGAATAGTTTTACGTCTTTTTACTTTGTTATAAAAATTAGTTTTAGATTTTTTTTACTTAGCTTTTAAAAACTTAGATTCGATAATATGTGATCTCAAGTCTTGTACAATATAAACAATTAATACTACACAATATATTATAATGATAAGTAATGAAATAAGTAAGAGATGGAAAGATCGAACCGCGAGACAAGAGATTTATAGTGGTTCGGCTACAAGGACACCTTCCTTGCCCTACTCCACTCCCCGAGCACCTAACTCGAGAGTTTTCTTCACTATATGAACATGCTCCCTTATGGCGGAGAAAACCGTACACACCAATATACACACCAATCTACACACCACAACTTCGTCACACCTAAGTCACAACTTCTACACAACTTCTTCAAATCTATCTACTTCACAACTAACTACTCCACACCTATCTTCTTCACACCAATCTAGTACCTAGCTTATCTTCTTCACACCAAGCAACTAACTAATCACACAATCAATATCTAACACAACTATCTACAATCAAATATTCACAACTATCTTCACAAAGAATAATGTAAATTATCTTTGATGATACACCAACAACTTGGATGTGGAGATCACAACAAGTTGAAATACTTCTTGTCTTGAGGGATAGAAGTATTCTTCTCTTGCACTTGAGGGGATGAAGGTTAGATCACTTTGAAACAAAGAATTTATATACTTATGATCAAAGGATAAAAGAGTGGAGATTTGGATCTAGATCAGAAAGTTTAGTAGTGCAAAAGGTGAGGAAAAAATTCAGGTTTAAGGTGGTATTTATAGGCAACAGAATCTGATAGAGGAGCGTGGCCGGTCCCCTTAAATCATGGCCGGCCCCCTTAAAATTAAGGGGACCGCCCTTTATAATTAAGAGGGCCGCCCAGCTGAAACGGCCAGATTCTTTGTCTTTTAGTGGGGAAAGTTTATTTGGTAAAAAACTAACTGATTTTGGTTAAAAATTTGAATTCATATATTTAGTATGAATAAAACATTTTTCTTTATTACCAAAAGTGTTTTTCAAAAATATATAATATGTTTATATAACTAAATAAACTTTGTAATGCTTAATTAAACTTTCCTTTGATCATAAAATACACTAAACACTTTGTTTATTCATACCTTAAGTGATTTGGATGTAAAGAGAAATATTAATCACTAAATACTTGTTTATGTCACAAGTTTTAGTTCTATGAGTTTATATTTTGTGATAATTAAAACATAGAGATATTGATAACATGTTAATAACGTTTTTAGGCATTATTTATGTCAACAATGCTAGTATGGCAGTAAGCTTAAAAAGAATCTGAGCAACAATGTAAACTAATAAACAAGGTAATTAAATTAAACATTTACTGAGCTAACCTACATCAAACAGCCACCAATCAACAGAAATAAGCAACAAATAAAGGGTTCTACACTACAATGCCAGAAATGGGAGTTTTGCTTACAAAAGGCATCCAAGATTGAATCTAAGAACCTGGAACTCTAACCACATCCCTATTGCTCCCAAGAGCTTCTAAAACCATGTAAGTTCATAAACCATAAACTCCTTGCCCTCTTCTCTCTTCTACACTGATTTCTCATTAATAGCTATTTTTGAATGAATTATTTGTGATTTTTAGTAAGACTGAATTAGAACAAGCTTAGTTATTTATGAAGCTTATAAAAGCATCTTAGTGACTTGTATGAACTCAATTGTAACAGTTTTAACAACCCTTAATAACATTAAGGCTAAAATAAACTTTGAAGTGAAAATGGTAAATTCTGAGATTAATCAAGGGAACTTGAAATTGAAACTGAAGAACACTTGAATTACACTTATAATACTGAAATAACACTTTTAAAACTAATTTTGATAAATAAAAGTGGAAATTACATAAATATGACATTTTACACTAAAACTACAACTAAATTAACTAACTAGCCTTCTCTGCTCCATCTTCTTCTTTTTATAGTCCAAAATTAGTGTTTTGGATACCTATTTGTCTTTTCCCAGCAACAATTTGAACCATTGGATGTGTGAAATTCAATCTTGGCCATTTTTGTCTTTTGGCGTCAAAACCCTTTTTGTCTGCTTCTTTGATTATTAAGGCTAGGGGAGGAATCTTGGAGTTTAGCCCTTGTTTGGAGATGCAAGAGGGGCGGGGGGGTTTGAGTGTGACATAGGAGAAGGTGGGTTTGTGATGATGGTGTTGTTGCAGGCTAGGGAGGTAGGGGGTGAGGTAGAAGGAGTTTGACTGGGGTGTTTGGGATTTGACTTTGGTTCACCCTGGGTAATAATAATACGGGGTGTTTATTTGTGTGGGAGTGGGCCGGTGGTGAGGTTGGGCCAAGGGTTTGTATTGGTGGGCTTGATTTGTTTGTGGGAATTATTTGGGTTGTGTTTGTTTTTTTTAAAGCTTAGGGTCCAATAGGTTGTAGAAATAAATTACAAGGATCAAATATGCAATTTTCTGAAAATGAGGACCAATATTGTAAACTTCCCAAACGTATTCCAAGGTTCCTTCTTGCCATCTTTTAATTCCAAAAAGGTAATTTTCCAAATTTAAATTTCCCGGGGACCAATTTTGCCAGTTTTCAAAGTTAAGGGACCAAACTTGCAATTTTTCCAAATTTTACCACCAAGGACCAATTATGATAACTTTTGCTTTACAAAGGACCATTGATGATAATTTCCACATTTTGAATACCAGGGACTTATTTTGATAATTTCTGAAAGTTCAGGGGCCTTTTATGTCAATTTTTGATTTTGAGGGGTAAAAGTTGCCAGTTTGTTAAAACTTTTATCCATGGATTAATTTTGAACATGTTTGACTTTCCAATGACCAAAGTTGACTTTTATTCATTTAAAACCTTCAGGGACTAGTTTTGTCAATTTTTTGAAACTTGAGGGACTGAAACTGCCAATTATGCAAACTTTGTTCGCTTTTCACTTGTTTTTAAACATTTTGCATCAGAAACATATAAAACACAATCCTGGGATATTTTTCAGTATTTTGATGCGTATTTGAGTGTTTGTGGATGTTTTGGCAGTTCAGATACGATAAAAATGATGAGTATTTACACACTCATCAATCCCCCACGCTAAACTATTGCTTGTCCCTAGCAATCATTTGAGAAAATTTAATGGATTTGAAAAACTCTTTACCAAAAGCCATCACTTCTGGAGTAGCCAGGTGTGAGAACTGTGGTACACCTGATAACCGTGTGATTTTGAGCAAACCACCAGCTGTCAACGGATTTGATTAGTCTTTACCAAAAGCCGTTTGCTTCTGGACTAGCCAACTCTTGATGGAATAGTCAACATCTTGGTGAGCTGATTACCAATTATGGTTTTTCCACTGCCTTTACCACAAGCCATAATCTTGCGGGCTAGCCAACTCATTCGCTTTATGGGATATGGCGAGTTGAGGTACCATACAATTTTGGGCAAATTGCAAGCCATAAACGGATTTGAGATGTCTTTACCAAGAGCCGTTTGCTCCTGGACTAGCCAATCCATTTGTCATTTAGACTTTAGCGGGCTGATTACCACAAAAATTTTGAACTTTTGTGAAAAAAAATTTTAAAATTTTTGCCAAAAACGGGGGTATAAGATAGTAAAATGTGATAAAATTTGCTAGAATAGCGAAATACCCCCCCACACTTAGGATGAATATTGTCCTCAATATTCAAAGTCCCGGCTATTATGCCGACTCTTTGAACGTAAAAGGGCAACATTACAAGCTAAGCGTGGAAACACCATTTTGTTTTTCACTTTTGGTAACCATAGCATGGGTAACTCCCCCACACTTAGGGTGAAAACCCTATAAGCATGCTACTGTTTTTGTTTACCGAGTCGCTAGCTTGACTCGACCCCGAATTCATTTGTCCTTGGGGAAGCATGATGTGGAAGAGACAATCTCCATCGGACTTTCATTCAAGATGTTTGGGCAAACATTTGAAGCACGTGAAAGTTCCACACCGATGAGATAAGTAGACCCTGGCTTAAAATAGTATAAACTATAAGCGGTGATGCCGGGGTCAAAGATAATGTCTTCATTCCCGAAGGAGTGAAGAACAGGAGAAGTCACCCTGTAGGTGAAGAAAAGGAAGAAAACCATGATGAAAATCATGATAAGATCTTCTTCCTCGAAAGCAGGCTCATTAGCCTGATTTCGGATTTCAAGGGTTAAGCTCGTAAACATCCCGGGAGGGTGGGTGGGAATTTGCAAATCCTCATGATTGAGTGCATCTCCCCCCGGGCTATCAAACTCCAGAGGAGTCGTGATATGATGAGTGAGTTCACCGGAGAACTCCTCAAAGGTGAATGAATCATATTCGGGGAGAGAAATTTGAGAATGAGAAGTGGTACTGCCACTAGTCTTCTCTCCCATATGATCAAAAGTAAAGGCTTCAAACTCCAGAATAGGATCATCGGAGAAAATGTCACTATCCTTAATGGGGATAGGAGATGAAATAGGTTTCTCTTTGAAAGCCTCGATTTTTGCAATGAGGAGATTGACATTCAATAATGTTGAACGAAGTGCTTCATCCTTGATTTCAGTGTCAGTCTCATCATTCTCTTCTTCTAAGCTGATTAGCTCAGAAGGTAATCCTTCCACATGACTGATGTCTCCAGAAGATAAAGAATTTTCATCAGCAAGTGAAGTACTAAGCTCGATGTTGGGATTAGAGTTTAAAAGATTTTCAGTTTCTCCCATATCGGCTTCAAAATCAAGGAGACCATCATCACTTCCCAATGGAAGTGGATTGATGTAAGTTCATCTGTGAACTCCTCAATAAGAGGGTCAACATCCGAATGAGGCAGTGGTGCCTCTTCATACTCAACTTCTCCATAAGATGTACAATCATCATTAAAATCGGAGAAAGTCTCAAAATGATCTTTTGGATTTTCAGGGTGAGAAGGTAGATCACACACATGATCAAAAGTCCCCTGTGACTCTCCTTGGATTGGGACAAGGTTCTCAACACTAGACTTTATGAATTCGTCCGATTCCTTTTGAGGAACAGTGCTAAGATGCTCATCCCCCATATTCAGAGAGTGAGTGTGAACTTCGGGTGTGATATCAATAGACTGAGGGAGTTTAGAAGTACTAGCAGTTATGGAATTTTCAAGTTCCATTTGATCAACGGCTAGTGACTTTGTCACATTATTTTCTCCCTGATTTTAAATAGAAGGAATTACAACTGATGAATCTGACGAATCTTTTTGAATAATGACAATGTTATCTTCATCATCATCACTGTCATCCTCGTCATCATAAAGAGCAGCATAGCGAAGATTGGCACGTATTTTAGCCGCTCTTTGCTCAGCAAGTAATTCTTCCATGCTCATTTCGTTTCTAGCATCTCGTTCTTTAGCAAGTAATTCTGCCATTGATTTTTCACGAGATTCTTGAAACGATGTAGTGGCAAACTCCTCCTTAAGTTTTTGCAAAATTTCACGAGCCTCTAGTAAGAGGTCTTGCTCGGTATCATGAGGAGTTGCTTGGTTCATTTGGTACTGTGGAGGTTGGTCTTGAATTGAATAGTCATAATTGTTACAAGGAAATAGATTCCTTGTTTGAAAATCCGAGCTAAAGTAAGGACCTCCACAGTATTCACAATAGTAAAACTGATGTGGCTGTGAGTCGTATGTGCTAGAGTCATAATTGTTATCAGGAAACTGCTCATAGACAAGCGCGTTGCCCGATTGACAATCAAAACTGTAGTGTGGGCCACCATAGTACTCACAACAGTTAAACTGTTGAGTCTGGTTCGGTGAGTTGTATGGATATTGGTCGTAACCAACATTTTGACTATTATAACAATCAAAACCTTGGTGAGGACCTCCACAATACTCACAAGAAATGTTTGGTGTATTTTGATACGAAGCATCATTGTGATTTGGATAATATGATTCTTGCTCGTATGAATGTGATGGGTAATTGGAAAAATTTGAAGACTCGTTGAATGAGTTCTGATTAGGATCATAAGCAAATGAATTCCTCGAACCAAAAAACAAACAACTTCCATCTCGAATATCATTACCACATTTCTCACATGTATACCAATGACATGGTAAACCAAAAAGCGGCTCACCACAACCAACACAAGGGATAAAATTCGGAGGTGGGACAAGTGGTGTGCTCTTAGAGCTAGGAATTTCCACCACTTCCGTTATGGTCTCGGGTTTTTGTTCTTGATAATCGTGAAGATTTGGCAAGTCGTTCTATTCAGTCACTGCCCTAAGCTCTGTACGTTTGTTTGACAAACTTTTAACCGTAAACCGTGAAAGGTTAGGATCAATTCTTGACGATTTAGGAGCAATTATGAGCTTAGGTTTTTGGACAACCGTAGGTTGGACGTATTTAGCACTTTCATGGTTAGAGGAAAGTACAGGGCCCTTTGTCACCTCGGTTTCATGATCTCTTTCCCTCACCGGAGAGGGAATAGGAATCGAAGGTCCATCATAATCAACACGACATCTCTACATTTTTGACAAGGCCATAAGTTTTTCAACTTTGCTTTTAAAGGCCCTTTGTTCAAAGAAATCGTCATCGAGAGATGCCATTAGAATCAATTATGGGACAAGTGGAAGAAAGTAGAATCAAAAGGATAGAGGGTAAAGGGATGAAGAATCAAAAAGGTAGGAGGGTAAAGATGGATATTTTTGGTATTTTTGATAAACATTTTATAAGAAAGAAAATCTTTTTGTGTTTTTGTGTTCGTTGAAAACTAATTTTAAAAAGTTTTCAGGAACAGTTTTGTTTTGATAATAAGAAAATATGAACAAAGGATGGTAAATATACAATGAGTGTATATCCAGATTCACTAATCTGTAAAACCGTTTAGAATACGCGCACAACCTCCCCGGCAGCGGCGCCAAAAATTGATTGGCTCCAAACGGTCAACCTAAATTGACCAGGGAATGGTCAACAAAGTCAAACAGTCTAGAATCAATGCTCCGCAGAATATAGTGATTTCCCCGGGTCGTTATGTCCCAGCGAGGTGTGATGGTAATCAAAACGGGTTTGTGATCGGGTGAAGTTAGACGGGAAAGGGTAACAAGGGTTTGAATGATTACACTAAGGAAATACGAGTGAGAACGATTGAACACACTATATTAACAATAACGTGAAACCTAATTAACCTAAAACGTAATTTAAAAACTTAAAATCAGAATTTGCTTATAAATAAGTAGAAAAAATAAGCCAAATGGCTTAAATAGAAGCTATCACTTTATTTATGTTTTTGGTTTTTTTCTTTATTTAACAACTACTTTTACAAACGTAACCTAAATTTAAAAACGTAAAAGTTATTTAAATAAAACGCGAGTTAAAATTAAAATAAACGCGAGTGCGCGAAATAAAAAGTGAAATTTGGGCTACGCTAACCCTACGGACATGAAAATTATATTTTTACGAACCTAAGAATCAAAGAAAATTTTAGAAAAAAGAAAATTATTTTTTTGACTTTTATATTATTTATTATTAATTAAATACTAATTAAACTAAAATTAATTTTTAAAAATATTAAACTAATTATGAAAATTACGAAACTTTTTCTAAAATTACTTTATAATAACATTAAGCTAAGAAAAATAAAAAAGTGGACAAAAGCTTATAAATAAGCTGGAAAATAAGCAGAACAGCTTATATAAGCTTTATAAAACAAAATGTATTTAAATAAAAAGGAAAGAAAGAAATGAATGATTAAAGACCCTAGGGCAGTTGGTTGTGGTGCGTGTGTGTGAGGCTTGGGGGTGCTGGAGGTCCGGGGTTCAAGTCCCACCTCTAGCACTTTTTGCTATTTATTTTTTTTTTCAATTTTCTTTATTGCAAAACTTTGAACAACAAAAAACAACAACTTTTTGTTAAAGAAACTTTCCAGAAAAGGTTTCAAACAAGCTTATACAAGCTGAAAATCTCAACAGTGGTGGTGTTTATGATGTTTGATAAGCCAAAATGAGTAGCCATCACCAATTGAGCACAAGGTTAAAAGCCAAGTTATACAACAACCAAGACAACTTCAAGCAAACTAATAAACTAGTTTCAACAAAAAAAATCAAGCTTAGGATCAACATGAAAACACAAAAATCAACAAGCTCAGCTAATCTAAGAACAACAGCAGCAGTAGATGCAAAAAGTGCCAAAGTATGGCTCAAAATAAGCTATTTAATAAGAAAATAAGCTGAACAAAGGTGCAAATAAGCAAAACACAACTTCAACACATGCAATCAACAATATTTTAACAATTAAACAGCTAGAATGAAGCAAACTTGTAAAGATCAAACAAGCTCAGATGAACTGAGACCTCAACATGAACAGTGGTAATGGGTGACTTTAAGGGCAAAAATAAGCTAAGTTTAAGTGATGTGAGACCCTAAATGAGCACTTAACTAACAAGCTACCCTGACAAGCTTTCCAAAAAGCTAATGGGTTGGTCCTAGGTCCCACAAATGAGGTCAGGGTGAGACCTAGAAGGCTGATGAAAACTTTGGTGGAGGGGAGGTGGTCTCCCTGCAAGTCCAAAGAAGCCCCTCAATAAGCTACAAGTAAATTCCTAAAATTAAGCAGGCCTGGTACTTCACAAGTTAAGCTGGTAGAGCTTAACTTTTGAAAAGCTCACACCCTAATTCCAAACACACAAATCAGGACAAATCATTCCAGATTTGGAAAAAACTAAGAATCATGCATTTTGACTTTTTTGAAACCATTAACTAAGTTGACTATATTGAACTTCTACCCTAATTTATTAACTGAAATAGAGATTATAAGCTGCTAGGAGACTAAAATAAGCTAAGCTACTTGATTATATGACTGATGACATGATTGTGGAATCCAAAATCCTCACAGTTAACTAATCAAAGTGATATAGAAGCTAATTTTGACTTTTTGTTCTAAAGATGCAAATTTTATTGTTTATCTAGTTCTAATATTACCTAGGGAACCTGAGAGTAAAAACAAACACGTGAATTGACGGTTAACACATGTTAAACTAAGTTGAACCAAACACCCCTTTTACAAAGTGACAATGAGATTAATACAGTTAAACACTGAATCAGGCCATATCACAGTTTCATAAGGCCTTAATATGGTAAAATAAACTGAGATGAACACCTAAACATCAAATCTAACAACATTAACATGAGAATCTCTAAAATGCTAGTATGGCAGTAAGCTTGAAAAGAATATGAGCAACAATGTAAACTAATAAACAAGGCAATTAAATTAAACATTTACTGAGCTAACCTACATCAAACAGCCACCAATCAACAAAAATAAGCAACAAATAAAGGGTTCTACACTACAATGCCAGAAATGGGAGTTTTGCTTACAAAAGGCATCCAAGATTGAATTTGAGAACCAGGAACTCTAACCACATCCCTATTGCTCCCAAGAGCTTCTAAAACCATGTAAGTTCACAATCCATAAACTCCTTGCCCTCTTCTCTCTTCTACACTGATTTCTCATTTATAGCTATTTTTGAATGAATTATTTGTGATTTTTAGTAAGACTGAATTAGAACAAGCTTAGTTATTATGAAGCTTATAAAAGCATCTTAGTGACTTGTATGAGCTCAATTGTAACAGTTTTAACAACCCTTAATAACATTAAGGCTAAAATGAACTTTGAAGTGAAAATGGTAAATTCTGAGATTAATCAAGGGAACTTGAAATTGAAACTGAAGAACACTTGAATTACACTTATAATACTGAAATAACACTTTTAAAACTAATTTTGATAAATAAAAGTGGAAATTCCATAAATATGACATTTTACATTAAAACTACAACTAAATTAACTAACTAGCCTTCTCTGCTCCATCTTCTTCTTTTTATAGTCCAAAATTGGGGTTTTGGATACCTATTTGTCTTTTCCCAGCAACAATTTGAACTATTGGATGTGTGAAATTCAATCTTGGCCATTTTTGTCTATTGGCGCCAAAACCCTTTTTGTCTGCTTCTTTGATTATTGAGGCCAGGGGAGCAATCTTGGAGTTTAGCCCTTGTTTGGAGATGCAAGAGGGGGGGGGGGGTTTGAGTGTGACAAAGGATAAGGTGGGTTTGTGATGATGGTGTTGTTGCAGGCCAGGGAGGTAGGGGGTCAGGTAGAAGGAGTTTGACTGGGGTGTTTGGGATTTGACTTTGGTTGACCCTGGGTAATAATAATACGGGGTGTTTATTTGTGTGGGAGTGGGCCGGTGGTGAGGTTGGGCCAAGGGTTTGTATGGGTGGGCTTGATTTGTTTGTGGGAATTATTTGGGTTGTGTTTGTTTTTTTTATAGCTTAGGGTCCAATAGGTTGTAGAAATAAATTACAAGGATCAAATATGCAATTTTCTGAAAATGAGGACCAATATTGTAAACTTCCCAAACATATTCCAAGGTTCCTTCTTGCCATCTTTTAATTCCAAAAAGGTAATTTTCCAAATTTAAATTTCCCAGGGACCAATTTTGCCAGTTTTCAAACTTAAGGGACCAAACTTGCAATTTTTCCAAATTTTACCACCAAGGACCAATTATGATAACTTTTGCTTTAAAAAGGACCATTGATGATAATTTCCACATTTGGAATACCAGGGACTAATTTTGACAATTTCTGTAAGTTCAGGGCCTTTTATGTCAATTTTGGATTTTGAGGGGTAAAAGTTGCCAGTTTGTTAAAACTTTTATCCAGTGATTAATTTTTAACATGTTTGACTTTCCAAGGACCAAAGTTGACTTTTATTCATTTAAAACCTTCAGGGACTAGTTTTGTCAATTTTTTGAAACTTGAGGGACTAAAACTGCCAATTATGCAAACTTTGTTCGCTTTTCATTTGTTTTTAAACATTTTGCATCAGAAACATATAAAACACAATCCTGGGATATTTTTCAGTATTTTGATGCGTATTTGAGTGTTTTTGGATGTTTTGGCAGTTCAGATACGATAAAAATGATGAGTATTTACACACTCATCAGGTACCATCTTCCATCTCTAGTGCATGAACTCCTGATGACTCAAAGAATCTCCATCTTGTGATTTCCAAATTCTCTTGATCATTCCAGAGAGGATCATCACTTGTTTCTTCAGTTTCCCAGATGGTAATTAAATCTCCAAGCAAAATTAATCCCACTCCTGATGCTTCAATCTCTCCATAGTATGTCTGCACTTGCATATATAAGTCATAGAGATCTGCTCTTGTGATAAAATGCAAAACATCCCATAACATGTTGAATACAGTGAAGCTTTCATCTTCTCTGTTGAACATAAGATAGTTTCCTTCTTTTGATTCAACCACAGATAATGAGATTATCTTCGACTTCTTTCCAGAATATTTAGTCTTCTTATTCTCAAAATCTACAACTCTGAAATAGTTTCTAAGTTCATCAACTGTATCTTCATGAATCATCTTTAATCTTTTTGAAAGTTGATCATCTTGAACTACTTTCTTTCTTTTCAATCTTCTTTGCTCAGCTTGTTCCTTTCTAATATCTTCAAACTTCTTCTTTCTATCAACATCCATGGGTACAAAGTTTTCTACTTCTTTCCTGATATCTTCTTTTACTTTATCCCACAGAGCTTTCACCTCTGGATACCTCATTTTGTGTAAGTTTTTGTATCCTCTTCTTTTCAAGAAACTTATCATCCAGTTTCTTTCCTGAGCAATAGTCATTGGCTTCTTTGTAATTGGCCTATTAACTTCTGCCAAATACTCAGCATCATACTCAGCTTGTTGCTTTCTAGCAACCTCTACATCCTCTGCAATCTTTAATTCTCTGATCTGAGCAAGAGAAAATTTCTTCTTTTTCTTCTTAATATCTTTCTGAACCGTGATCCCTTTCCTTTTATCTTTGGGATCTAACTCTTCAGATTCAGAAGTACTTTCAGCAACTTGTTGTGCAGACCCAGAAATATGTATTCCTCCAGTAGATCTATTCAAATTCATCATAATCTGAGCAATTGTTTCATCATCACTTGCAGTATGCACCTTAACTTCTTCTTGCTGTATAAAAGTAGAAGGACCAGCTTCATCTTCATAATTCATTGTAGAAGGTCCAGCTGTAGTAACTCTACTTTCATCAATATTCATAGTAGAAGTACCTTGCTCAGCAGTACCTTGCAGACTTATGTTTTCTGCAACAGTACTTTGAACACCAGCACTTTGAATTTGAGTACTTTTAATATTATGTGCATCAACATCCTGCTCAACAATTTCTTGCTCAACATCTTCTTGAGCAACTTCTTGCTCAATATCTTCCTCTTGTGCAATATTCACATCCTCTTCAATGTATTTTTCTGGTACAAGAATCTTTGGACTTTCTGGATATTGCCAAAGGTGAGCATCTTCTGAATATTTAATCTCAGCATAATCTCTATCCAAATTATCATCTTGATTCCTCCCCAATTTGATTGATGATGACTTCTATGCCTCCTCTTGGATGTAGAAGACTTCTTTGAAGATTTAGACTTTGATTTTTGAGATTGTTTCTTTTCTTTCACATAAAGTCTAAAATTTTGAACAAGAGGCCAAACAAATTTCTTTAACCTTCTGAACTTCTTTCTTAACTTCTTGATTTCTGCAGCTTGAGCATTAACAGTTGTCTTCATCTTCTCCAATTCTTTAGTCAAAGCAAAAGTACCCATAGCACCTTTAATTCCCTCATCTCCTCCAGGTGTTTGAATCCCACCTATGGAAGTATAATCATTGGGAGTAGGTACTTGTGTATGCTCTGAAGCAGTACCTTTAGAAGAAGTACTTTGTGGAGAAGTACCTTTAGCAGAAACAGATTTATCCAAGGAAGCTGACACTGAGGGAGTCCTTTCACTAGAAACATCATGCTGAGGTGAAACAATAGGTGGTGTAGGGGTATGTACTGATCCAGAATGCTCAGTAGAATCAGGTTGATCAGTATTATCAAAATGTGCAGAACCACTATTGTCTTCTTCATCCCTAACAGCTTGAGCTACCTCTAACATATAAGCATTGAGAGGTGTGTTTCTACCCGAAAAATTTACTCCATTATAAGACATAAAAATGAACACTTTAGGTGGCATCCTAATAGTGGGTACATAATCCTGAGGTTTTGGTATCCCATCTAATGGATTCTCTAAGAGAAGTTGAACAAATCTAGGATACATTAGAAAAGGTTTGCCAGCCTTAATATGTGTGAGCATACCTTCAAGGATCATGTATGAGAAACTGAAGGGTTGATTGGTAATAAGGCCAACAAATGTAGAAGCTATGGAATGACTAAATTGATCCCAAGCAGTACTCTTTGAACTTAAACAATGTAGTAAAACATGAATAAGAAACTTCCAATGAGGACTAACCATGGCTTTCTGAAAAGTAAGCTTAGTCAACAAACCTTCATACCCAATGTCTCAAAGTGTATTCCAAACCTCTTGTTTACCAAACAAAATTGAGACTCCTTCATCTTCAAATAACAGAGCTTCTCTGATTGTTGCTTTTGTGACATGCATAGCTCTCCCAGCAACTGTAGCAAGTATAATATCCTCTCCATCTTCAACCTCTGACCTTGTTGTATCCCAAAACTCATGTATCCAAGGTCCAATAATCTCTGGGTTGACTAAGATTGAGTAACAGATGTTGGTTCCAGTGAGAAAATCAATAATTCCATGAAAATCAAGGTTATGTTGCGTTTTCTCAAGGTTTGCTATCATGTTGTGTTTGGTGTTGGTTGGTCGATGTGCCATTGTGAATAGGTTTAGAGAAAATAGTTGTAATCGGTGAATTAGATGAATGAGTTTGATGAACAAGAAAGGTGAATGGGTACGAGTGAATAAATAAGAAAAGATATGAGGTATATAAGGATAAAATACAAAAAATCACGGTTAATTAATAATTTTACCAAGCAGTACGTTCCATAAAATATGTAGCAGTACCTTCAGTTATAAACCCACACAGTATGTTGACCAAAGTACTTTCCAAGCAAAATATCTTGAAAGTTGACTGTTTGACCAAAATATCTTTGAAAGTCAAACCTGAGTAATGACTATCTCCCCAAATTAATTCCCAAAGCTACCATGGTAAGTGAACTTCAATACACTTCATTAAATGACCATTTACCTGTACTTTGCCTATAAAAGCAACTTCACCAACAACAAATTGCATTCATCTCTTCCTTCATTATCAGAACACAAAAACTAGTAAAAACAATGAGTCATATTCCTGTTGTGAACATCTCCTCTGACTCTGAGGGCTCCACAGATTCAGAGATAAGCTACTACTCTCATTCTGAGTTTGAAGATCCAGGATGGTTGGATTACTTTCCTCCCCATGTAGAGTTTATGAGAGCCCATGAATCATCCTCATCAGTGAGTGTTGCAAACTCTTCCATAACTGATGCAGCCAGCACTACCAAAAAAAAGCCCAAGAAGAAAAGTCTGTCCCTAGTTCATCTCTGGCTAATGAGCTTCCACATGCTTTAACTCAAGCCCTGGAATCAGCAATACAAAACATGAAGTGGCCGGCTCCAAGAAAAAAGAGACCTCCCAAGCAAGTTCTTGGCCTGGCTTGCCCAAGAAAGCAGGCTTCTTTTGATGACAAGAGAAAGACTGCTCAGAAGGGAAAGCAGAGCTATGAGGGCAAGGGAAAAAGGCCTATGGAATGTGGAGCTTGGTAGTAGGGTGTGTAATTGTTTGTTTGTCTTATCTTGTCTGTGTCTGTGTCTTGGTAACAACTTAGTGATGATGGATCTTGTGGAATGGTTGTTGTAACTCCTTTCTGAATGATGAATAAAATAACTTTTCTTTTGAATGATACATGTAGCCTCCCCTCAAATAATGACTAACTACGAACTATTAATGCCTCCCCTCAAAAATATCTTACATAATCATGCCAATACTCACAACTAAAAAAGTAAATCTTGAAACATCAAAGCCCTTTGTGAGTAGATCAGCTACATTATCATTAGTATGAACTTTAACCACATTGATAAGCCTGTGTTCTTAGCAATCTCCAATAAAATGATGTCGAATCTGAATGTGCTTGGTCTTGGAATGATACACTGGATTCTTCACAATACAGATTGTACTCTCATTATCAATGTTGATAGGAGTATTCTTGAAGTTGAATCCATAGTCCAAAAGCTGATTTTGCAACCAAAGTACTTGTGCACAACAACTTGCAGCAGCTACATACTTTGCTTCTGTGGAAGAAGTTGCTGCAATTGTTTGCTTCTTACATTGCCATGAGACTAATCTGCTTCCAAGGTACTAGCATCCTCCAGTTGTGGATCTTCTGTCATAGTTGTCTCCAGCATAATCACTGTCTAAAAAGGCTTGTAGATGGAAAAGTGAATCCCTTGGATACCATAATCCTAGCTTAGGTTGTTGCCTAAGATGCCTGAAAATTCTCTTGACGGCATTCAAGTGTGATACCTTTGGAAGAACTTGATGTCTTGCACATAAACATACAGCAAAAGTAATATCAGGTCTTGATGCAGTTAAATACATGAGACATCCAATAATAGACCTGTATAGTGTGACATCAACATCTTCTCCTTCTTCATCTTTTCCCAAAGGTTTGTTAGTATCCACTGGTGTAGATGTATGCTTGACAGTTGTGAAATTGAATCTCTTAAGAATATCTGCAACATACTTATTGATTGATGCTAAACCGTCAACTTATATTGACCAAGTAATGGTCAACAAAGTCAAATAGCCTAGGTCAATGCTCCGGGTAATATAAGGTATCACCAGGTCGTTAAGTCCCGTTGAAGTGTGAATTGTAACTATAGCGTATTCGTGATCGGGTGATTATTCACAGAAAAGGGTTATGATCAGAATTATTTGGAAATTATTAACAAATATAGCTTAGGAAAGCTACGTGATTGATTACGAGAATAAAGATTACAAAGATTTGAGCTAAAACCTAAAAACGTACGTTTTAATTAAAAACGTATACAGACGAACAGAACAAAAAGTACAACAGATGAACGGAGAGGGTTAAAAGTGTAAAATTAATATTTTTACAATTCTAATAATTAAAGAAAATTTTAAGAAAAATAAAAACTGTTTTTACACTATTTAATTATTTAGTATTAATTAATTACTAATTATCTATTTAATACTAACTAAACTGATTAGAATTATTAAAAATACTAAAAAGACTTAGAAAATCAAGAAAAATTTTACAAATCTAATTAAACATCACTGGAATCCTACAAAATTACAAAAAGTTAATTTTAAGTATTTTTAACCTAATTAATTAATTATTAATCTAATTACTTATTAATTTCTAATTAAAATAATTATATTATAAAAAATAGAAAATGAACAGTAAAAATTCTAGAAAAATTTATGAAAATATTTTAACTAAAATAAAAGCTAGAAAAATTATAAAAACTAGGTTATACTATATAAAATCTAATTATGCTATTTAATTAATTAATATTAATTAAAACTAAATTAAACTAAAATTAATTAGAAAAACCACTAAAAGACAAAATAAAAATCTGGAAAAATTTCTAAAATTATCTTAACCTAAAATAGAATTTCTAAAAATATAAAAGTGATATATTACTTAGAGATAAATTAAAAAGAAAAATAAATTGATAAATCCTATTAAATAGAAGCTATCACTAATATAAAAATTGGTTTTTTGGTTTTTTTTCTTTTCCTAAACTGATTATAAACTAAAAACAACAACTTTTAACAAAAACACTTTTATTTTAACCCAAGAAATAAGCACATGAAGTGCTTATTGATCCCACAGTTGACTTTTGTTGACTGTGGAGGTTTTTTAGCTCAAATGGGAAAGTGTGGGGTCCACAATAGCAACTTATGGTTTCTCTGAGTTTAAGGAACAAGTATAAGCAAGCTTCAAGCAATAAGGTGGCCTGAATAAGCCATAAACTCATAAATAAGCACTTGCTTATTTGAAATCTGAGGCAGTTTGGGACAAGGTTTAGGGAGCAATTCTAGGTGGGGTCCACTGGACTAGGGGTCAAACAAAAGCTCAAAAGGCACTCCCTGGTAAGAGGGGGTTGTAAGGAACCAAATTGGGGGGCTGGGGCCCACTCAGGTGGTCAGAAAACCACCACAAAGGTGGTGGTGTGGACTGGTTATCTGTGTGCAGAGCAGGGGTCTTCCCCTGCAGTTCACTTTGGGTAAGTGTGGAGCCCTCAAATAAAATCACAAAAATGAAATAAGGGGGGGGGGGGGGGGTTCAATAGCTGGGATGGTAGAGTAGCTATGGAAATAAGTTTCACAATCTGAAGCAACACATAAAAATCAAAACAATTGCTCAACTTTTTTGAAAAATCTTATGACTCGTAATTTTGACTTCTCATAAAACTTAGAACTTTGACCAAAGTTGATTTCTATTGATCATTACTGACTTATCATGAAGTTATAAGCCATAATAGACCTAGATTAAGCTGTAAGGTGAACTTATGCAACAATGTGATGAGGTTTGGAACCAATTATCCTAACAGTTAACAGATTATGAAGAGTTGAGAGCAAAATTGACTTTTAAACTGAATCTACCCAACTTTATGACTTTAGTAACTGACTTACATCTAATATGACCTTTTCAAACAGAAAACAACACCAAACAAGCCATGGAATTCAGGGTAACAAGCTGATCCAAACACCCCTTAATATAGACTAACTTTTGAGTTTTCAAAGCACACCACTGAATTAGCCTAGGATACTCATGCAAACTGATCATTCATACTATATTTGACTTATATAAGTCAAAATACACTGAGAAGGAGTCTAAATGAGGCTAAGCTATATATTGCTAAGTGACAGTTGGATTTAAAACATAAACAACAAGGAGTTTTAGTTAACAAATATTATCTTAATTAACAAACATTAACTTAAATACTATAACTAAACAAAGAAACATTAGAATGATGCAGGTTTGAGCTAGTCTATAGTAAATTGCAAAAGTTAGAGAAAATGCTTACAAAAGCTATCCTGCTCAAATCAAAGGGTGCCAAGATACCAAAGTAACCACCTACAGCCTCCCACAAGGCTCTAAAACCAGGTCCATCCAAGATTTAACCTGCTCCTATGCTCATTCTTGCTTTTCTTCTATATTTTTTTTTTCTGTTTATTTTTTTTTATATTTATAATTTTATTAGATTGGAAATGCACAACACAACATAAGTTTCTGAAACAAAACTCTTTATTAATACTGAAATGAGTACATTACAACTGCAAACTTTGATTAAAATGAAAAGGTACAATATTAAAAATTACAATAAAAATACTAAAACTAGACCAGTGCTCCATTGCATCTTCTTCTTTTTATAGTCCAAAATTAGGGTTTAGGGTACCCATTTGTCTTTTCCCAGCAACAATTGGAGCCATTGGATGTGTAGAAGCAATCTTGGCCTTTAAATGGTTTTGGCGCCAAATTGCTTTTGTCAGTTTCTTGGATTCATTTGATGCCAGGGGTGGTATTTGGAGTTTAGTTGTTTGTTTGGTGTGTCAGGGGGGGGGGGGTTGAGTGTTATCAGGTTTTTAGGAGTAGGGTGATGATGAGGGGTTTGGTTTGTAGCAGGGTTGAGTGGGGGTGTGGAGATGGTGGGAGTTGACCGAGGTCAAAGAGGTGGAGTGAGTATTATTTAAAAACGGTTAAAGGGGGTGGGCTGGTTTCTTTGGTGGGCTGGGGAAGGGTACATGGGCTTGGGGGGTAATTGTTGGGTTTTGTTTAGGTCCGTTTGGTTTGTTGTATTGTAATCACAAGGACCAAATTTGTAAAATGCCAAAAGTTAGGGATTGAACATGGCATTATTCAAAAATATTACAAGGACCACTTTTGCCAAGTTAAAATATCCCAAGGATCAAATATTGCATTTTTTCATTTTTTCAAATTCCCGGGGACTAAAATTGACAAGTTGCCAAACTTCGGGGACCAAACATGTAATTTCCACAAATATTTTACCCAAGGACCATTTTTAACACATTTTGACTTTCCAAAGATAAAAATGATTTTTTCTTTCAAAATTATCCCACCAAGGACCAATTCTGCCATTTTCTGAAATTCCAGGGACCATTTATGTCAATTTTGGATTTTGAGGGGTAAAAGTGTAATTTTCTCAAATTTTTTCACCCAAGGACTTATTTTGATAATTTTTTACTTTTCTTTGCCTTGGGTTGACTTTTCTTTCATTTTAAACTTCCAGGGACTAGTTTTGCCAAATTTTGAAACTTGAGGGACTGAAACTGCCAATTGTGCAAACTTTGTTCGTTTTTCATTTGTTTTTAAACATTTTGCATATAAAACACACTTTTGGGATAAATTGTGTATTTTGATGCGTTTTTGGGTGTTTTTGGATGTTTTGGCAGTCCAGATACGATAAAAATGATGAGTGTTTGAGCACTCATCAATCCCCCACACTAAGCTATTGCTAGTCCCTAGCAATCTTTTGAGAAAAACTTGATGGATTTGAAACTCTTTACCAAAAGCCATCACTTCTGGAGTAGCCAGGTGTAAGAACTGTGGCACACCTGATAACCGTGTGATTTTGAGCAAACCACCAGCTGTCAACGGATTTGATTAGTCTTTACCAGGAGCCGTTTGCTCCTGGACTAGCCAGCATCTTGATGGACCTAGTCGACATCTTGGTGAGCTGATTACCAATTATGGTTTTTCCACGGCCTTTACCACAAGCCATAATCTTGCGGGCTAGCAAACTCATTTGTTTTTGGGGAGTTGAGGAACCGTACAATTTTGGGCAAATTGCAAGCCGTAAACGGATTTGAGTTATCTTTACCAAGAGCCGTTTGCTCCTGGATTAGCCAATCCCTTTTGTCGTTTAGACACGGCGGACTGATTACCACAAAAATTTTGAAATAAAGTGAAAAATTTTTGAAAAATTTGGGCCAAAATGGGGGTACTTAAAAGTATTTTGCGATAAAATTCGCTAGAATTTCCCCCCCACACTTAGAAATGAATCTTGTCCTCAATATTCACAGTCCCGGCTATTATGCCGAATCTATGAACGTAATAAGATAATATTCGAAGCTAACTGTGGAATTTTTGTTTTGTATTTTTCACTTTATTTAACGGTACATACAATCACTTTTTTTTTTTTTTTTTTTTTTTTTTTTTTGAGATATATACATTTTCAAATTAGCGGGGGATTGGCTATTCCCCCACACTAGGGTGGTAGAAAGTAGAAAGAAGTCAGAAATACGGGTGAAAACCCATATATGTTGCTAATTTTTGTTCACCGAGTCGCTAGCTTGACTCGATCCCCGAATTCAATTGTCCTTGGGGAAAGTTTAGAGATCCGGGACAACCATGGATGGTATGTCCTCTCCAAAGTAGTGCTTTAGACGATGTCCATTCACTTTGAAATTAGGGCCGTCATAGCACGTTGAGTTCCAAATCGAGCAAACAGAGCTTTCAAAAATTTCACAACTACTCGGGCATCATTTGTGGGTAAAGCTTTCGCTTCAACCCATTTTGACAAATAGTCAACAGCCACGAGTATGTACTTATTTCCATGAGATGACGGAAATGGCCCCATAAAGTCAATGCCCCATACGTCAAATATTTCACAAACTTGAATTGCATTTTGTGGCATTTCATTCTTTTGTGAAATATTCCCGTGACGTTGACAAGCGTCACAGGACTTGACCAAATCTTGGGCATCCTTGTAGATCGAGGGCCAATAAAAGCCGGAATCAAACACCTTTTTGGCGGTGTAGTTGGGATTGTGGTGGCCCCCCGTGGGACCAGCATGGCAAGCCTTTAAAATTTCAGTGGCTTCCTAACCATACACACACCGCCAGATGACTTGATCCGCGCATATCTTGAACAAGTAGGGGTCGTCTCAAAAGTAATGTTTTACATCTTTGAAAAATTTATTTTTTTGTTGGGACGACATCCCTTTCACAATGAAATTACCCGCAAGATAGTTTGCAAAGTCGGCAAACCATGGGGTAATCGAGTCTCCATGAAAGGTAACCGCATTGAGTGTCTCGAGAGGGAATGTTTCATTAATTTCTTTCCTCTCGAAGACATCTTGATGGGGGTTTTCCAAACGGGAGAGATGATCAGCAGCTAGGTTCTCAGCTCCTTTTTTATCACGAATTATGATATCAAATTCCTGAAGGAGGAGAACCCAACGAAGAAGTCTCGGCTTTGCATCTTGTTTTGCAAAAAGGTACTTCAAAGCCGAGTGATCCGTATACACTATGCTTTTAGTCAGTATCAAGTATGGCCGGAATTTTTCAAAAGCATACACCACAGCTAATAATTCTTTTTTGGTGGTGGTGTAATGGCTTTGAGCCTTGGTCATAGTTTTGCTGGCATAGTGTATAGGCTGAAAATGTTTTGTTTTTCGTTGCCCCAAGACTGCCCCAATAGCATAATCACTCGCATCACACATGAGCTCAAAGGGCAAGTCCCAATCGGGGGCAACAAGAATTGGTGCCTCGGTAAGCCTTTTCTTTAATGTTTCAAAGGCTTCGATGCACTCAGGGGAGAAGATAAAAGGAGCATCCTTTTCAAGGAGATGGGTCATAGGCCGGGCGATTTAAAAAAATCTTGAATAAACCTACGATAGAAGCCGGCGTGACCAAAAAAGCTCCTAACACCTTTCACAGTCGTGGGATGAGGTAATTTTGCAATGACGTCCACTTTGGCTCTGTCAACCTCAATCCTGTTTTTTGAAATTTTATGGCCGAGGACAATGCCCTCCTTGACCATAAAGTGACTCTTCTCCCAATTTAGACATAACTTTGTGTCTTCACAACGTTTTAGCATATCGTCTAAATGGGAGAGGCACGACTGAAACGAATCCCCAATGACCGAAAAATCGTCCATGAAGACCTCCATAGTTTTTCCGATCATGTCGGAAAAAATGGCCATCATACATCTTTGAAACGTGCCCGGAGCATTACATAAGCCAAATGGCATACGTTTATATGCGAAAGTTCCATAAGGGCACGTGAACGTGGTCTTTTCTTGATCTTGCGGATCAATGGGAATCTGAAAGTAACCCGAGAAACCATCGAGGAAGCAATAGTACTCATTCCCCGCTAATCTCTCAAGCATCTGATCCATAAAGGGCAGAGGAAAATGATCCTTACGGGTGGCATCATTTAACTTACGATAATCAATACAGACACGCCATCCCGTAACCAAACGAGTTGGAATTAACTCATTCTCCTCATTTGTGACAACAGTAATGCCACCCTTTTTTGGAACACAATGGATTGGGCTGACCCAAGGACTATCTGAGATAGGGTAAATCAATCCAGCATCAAGAAGTTTTAAAACCTCTTGTTTGATAACCTCGTGAATTTTTGGATTCACCCTTCTTTGTTGTTGGACTGCAGGTTTGAAGTCGTCCTCCATTAAAATCTTGTGTGTACAAAATTCAGGGTCAATGCCCTTGATGTCGGAGAGTCGCCAAGCAATTGCTTGTTTATGAGACTTCAAAACCTTTATAAGAGCAGCCTTTTCCTCATCACTTAAGTCTTTGGCAATTATGACGGGTAATTTATCGTCACCCTCCAGAAATGCATATTCAAGATGAGGCGGCAAGTCCTTAAGTTCAACCTCAGGGAAGTCATCAGTTTTCTCAACATTTTTGACCTCCTCTTTATGAAGTTGTTGTGGTAGAACAGGAAGAGGAGAGGGATCTTCGTTTAACAATTTTTCAATCATGAGAATATCCCTCTCGAGGTCGATCTCTTGGTTATCAACTCCATCGGGAATCGAGTCACTTTTGAGAAACGCCTCCATTTCTTCTAAGATGAAGTCACTTCCCTCAAACGGAGTGAGGGAAGGAGAAGAATTGGCTATGATGGGGTGAGAAGATTGAGTGAGATTTTCACTCGAAGAATCATCAATGAAACCTAAAATCTCTTGAGCATACTCCTCAGCAGCAACATCGATGACATCAATTTGATTCACCGACTCACAATCATAATTGGAGGAATATCTCGAAGTTTGATTTAGGTTGAAGGTTATGGCTTCCGTCCCAACACGTAATGTGATCTCATGCTTAAATACATCGATAAGAGCGCGCCCAATTCTAAGGAATCCCCGCCCAAGAATGAGGGGAACCCTTGAATCGGCATCAAAGTCAACAATCACAAAATCTGCCGGAAAATGGAACTTCCCCACTTTAACGAATACGTCCTCGGCAATGCCAATGGGACGAGAAATCGAACGATCGGCAAGCTCTAAAGTCATGCACGTGGGGGTAAGTTCGGGAAGAGAGAGTTTCTTCCACACAGAATATGGCATTAGGTTAATGCTAGCACCTAGATCGGCCAAGGCGAAGCAATCAACCATACCCGGGAAAGTACAAGGAATTAGAAATTTCCCGGGATCTCCAAGCTTTTCAAGAAGCTTTTTCAAAAGAACTGCAGAGCAGTTCTCATTCAGAGGAGTCCTTGCCATCTCAAATAATTTTTCTTTATTACTCAACAGATTTTTGATTGTCGATGCAAACTTGGGCATCAAGAGAATAGCATCCGCGAAGCTGATATCAAAATGCAAATCTTGGAAGATTTGGAAAAATTTATCCATTTGGTGATTAGCTTTTTCGCGGAGCTTTTGTTCACTGAGACGTGATGGATAGGGAATAGAAGTTTTGGATTTAGGGTTGTCCACTGGAGTTTCTGGTGGTTCAAAGACAACTCCAGGCTTACATCTGGTTTCAGGATTAACCTGAGGTTGGACGTGTGCTGTACTTCGTGAGCTAGGATTGTGCACTTTGTCCTTTGTCACCTCAGGTTCACGATTCACTACCTTTGGAGGAGAGGAAGAAGAGGTAGTAGGAATCGCGGGTTCATCATATGAAGCACCACTTCGTGTTGTGATCGCCTTAGCATCGCCCTTCGGGTTAGCGATCGTGTTGCTCGGTAAAGTAGTACCTGAGCCCGAGGGTCGATCATTTAAAGACTTCTTGATGTCAGAAATCTGGCTGACCAGCAACTTGTTCAACTCTTCTTGGGACTTCATGAATTGTTTCAACAACTCGTCAGATGAAGGCCCGGTTGGAACAATGGCTTGATTCGGATTAGGAATATTTGGAGCTCGATTGTTCGGATTGGGACCTTGATTTTGAAAATTACCCTGATTAGGGTTGTTGTTTCCATGAAAATATCCCTGATTAAAATTACCCTGACCTTGGTTCTGATTAAAGTTTCCTTGATTTTGTTGTTGGAAACCTTGATTTTGGAACCCGTGGTTTTGATTGTGAAAACCATGACCCTGATTGAAGTTACCTTGGTTTTGATAACATTGGTTCGCTCTATTTTGATTTTGGCCACGGTTCTGGACATTTTGGTTTTGATTAAAACCAGGAGGTCCAAGATAATGATGTTGAGGACGATAGCTAGGGTCCATAGGAGGGCGATATTGATTGCCTCCTTGATTTTGGGACCCCGCTACAGCATGAGCTTCGTATGGAGTACCATCAGTAGCTGTGCAATTGTAGTAGGCATGCGGCCCACCACAAGTTACACAGACTTCCACTTTTTTAACCTCAGCAGGTGGAGGATGTTGTGGAAATGAAACTTTCTTTGTTTGGGCGAGAACCAAAGCTTGGATCGCTTCATTGAGCTTGTCAATCTTAGCATCCGTGCTAGATTGACTCACAGAAGATGAAGTGGAAGGACCCGCATTAATTTGGGAAACAATCGGTTTGCTTCGTATAGAGCGGACCTTAGACTTGTTTTCTATGATTTGCAAAGCTTCTTTTGTGGTTCTACTCAAAAAGTTACCTCCCGCGGAGGCATTGAGAGAATCCTGATCAGCTTGGCTCACGCCATTGTAAAAAGTATCGAGTTGCATCAACTTAGAGAAACCATGATGTGGACACTTGCGAAGTAATTCTTTGAAACGATCCCACGATTCACCAAAAGACTCATCATATTTTTGAGTGAACTTGGTGATTTCGTTCTTAAGACTCGTGGTCTTGGAAGGTGGGAAGAATTCATTCACAAACTTTTTGACAAGATCTTCCCAAGTCTCAATAGATCGTGGAGGTTGTTTTTCAAGCCAAATCCGGGCTTGTCCCTCCAAGGAGAATGGGAAGAGAAGAAGTTTTATTGCTTCACACGGGACATTCTTGTACTTGATGGTCGATGTGATTTTATTGAACCATCGAATATGAGCATGAGGATCGTCCCTCTCAAAACCGTAGAATTGACTTGAGGTTACAAGATTGAGTAACCCGGTTTTGAGCTCAAAACTATCAGCCACGATGGCTGGGACAATAATGGCATCTCCGTAACCCTCGATGGGTGCTTGGAGAAGCTCACACATGGGGCGGTCTTCTACCATGGTGACAGTGGGTGTGGCAACAGTACGGATCTCAAATCCGACTGTTGGTGCTGAACGTCTACGAGGTCTTCTAGGTTTTCGTACAAGCTCACGTAATGGGCTAGTAGACCTAGAAGAACGAGTGCGCATGCACTAAGGACAAAAATCAATCAAAACAAAGTCGAGACAAAACCACAGTGAACTTAAACAAATAATCACAAGTGAGTGGCTTCTTTAGAAAAGGTACACCACTCACAAGGATACAAAGGCAAGTTTTAATCTTTTTGGTTTGGGAACTTATTTGTTCACACCCCCAGTTGGCAGGTGTCTGTCTTGGTTTTCGACGGTTTATTTTTATGTAGAATTATTATTCACAAGAAAAGACGGATGTTTTTGTGTTTTGTCTATGGGTTTAAAAACTTTTGGAAAATATTTTTGGTATCGTCTAGTTTACCAAAATCGTTTCTCTTTAAGAATCACCTTAAAAGAAAACCGAATCAGAAGACGTTACGATCTGTTTTGTTGTTTTTAATTTTTTTTTGGTGTTTTAACACTTTAGGAAAAGTGTTAATGACTTTTTTTTTTTTTTTTTTTTTTTTTTTTTTTTTTATTTTGAAAATATACACAAGTGGTGGTATTTGTACAGTGAGTGAGGTGAGATAACACTAATCTCAAATAACGCTATAGAAACGCGCACACTTCCCCGGCAGCGGCGCCAAAAGTTGATTGATGCTAAACCGTCAACTTATATTGACTAAGTAATGCTCAACAAAGTCAAATAGCCTAGGTCAATGCTCCGGGTAATATAAGGTATCACCAGGTCGTTAAGTCCCGTTGAAGTGTGAATTGTAACTATAGCGTATTCGTGATCGGGTGATTATTCACAGAAAAGGGTTATGATCAGAATTATTTGGAAATTATTAACAAATATAGCTTAGGAAAGCTACGTGATTGATTACGAGAATAAAGATTACAAAGATTTGAGCTAAAACCTAAAAACGTATACAGACGAACAGAACAAAAAGTACAACTGATGAACGGAGAGGGTTAAAAGTGTAAAATTAATATTTTTACAACTCTAATAATTAAAGAAAATTTTAAGAAAAATAAAAACTATTTTGACACTATTTAATTATTTATTATTAATTAATTACTAATTATCTATTTAATACTAATTAAACTGATTAGAATTATTAAAAATACTAAAAAGACTTAGAAAATTAAGAAAAATTTTACAAATCTAATTAACCATCACTGGAATCCTACAAAATTACAAAAAGTTAATTTTAAGTATTTTTGACCTAATTAATTAATTATTAATCTAATTACTTATTAATTTCTAATTAAACTAATTATATTATAAAAAATAGAAAATGAACAGTAAAAATTCTAGAAAAATTTATGAAAATGTTTTAACTAAAATAAAAGCTAGAAAAATTATAAAAACTAGGTTATACTATATAAAATCTAATTATGCTATTTAATTAATTAATATTAATTAAAACTAAATTAAACTAAAATTAATTTGAAAAATCACTAAAAGACAAAATAAAAATCTGGAAAAATTTCTAAAATTATTTTAACCTAAAATAGAATTTCTAAAAATATAAAAGTAATATATTACTTAGAGATAAATTAAAAAGAAAAATAAATTGATAAATCCTATTAAATAGAAGCTATCACTAATATAAAAATTGGTTTTTTGGTTTTTTTTCTTTTCCTAAACTGATTATAAACTAAAAACAACAACTTTTAACAAAAACACTTTTATTTTAACCCAAGAAATAAGCCCTTGAAGTGCTTATTGATCCCACAGTTGACTTTTGTTGACTGTGGAGGTTTTTTAGCTCAAATGGGAAAGTGTGGGGTCCACAATAGCAACTTATGGTTTCTCTGAGTTTAAGGAACAAGTATAAGCAAGTTTCAAGCAATAAGGTGGCCTGAATAAGCCACAAACTCATAAATAAGCACTTGCTTATTTGAAATCTGAGGCAGTTTGGGACAAGGTTTAGGGAGCAATTCTAGGTTGGGTCCACTGGACTAAGGGGGGGGGGGGGGGTCAATAGCTGGGATGGTAGAGTAGCTATGTAAATAAGTTTCACAATCTAAAGCAACACATAAAAATCAAAACAATTGCCCAACTTTTTTGAAAAATCTGATGACTCGTAATTTTGACTTCTCATAAAACTTAGAACTTTGACCAAAGTTGATTTCTATTGATCATTACTGACTTATCATGAAGTTATAAGCCATAATAGACCTAGATTAAGCTGTAAGGTGAATTATGCAACAATGTGATGAGGTTTGGAACCAATTATCCTAACAGTTAACAGATTATGAAGAGTTGAGAGCAAAATTGACTTTTAAACTGAATCTACCCAACTTTATGACTTTAGTAACTGACTTACATCTAATATGACCTTTTCAAACAGAAAACAACACCAAACAAGCCATGGAACTCAGGGTAACAAGCTGATCCAAACACCCCTTAATATAGACTAATTTTGAGTTTTCAAAGCACACCACTGAATTAGCCTAGGATACTCATGCAAACTGATCATTCATACTATATTTGACTTATATAAGTCAAAATACACTGAGAAGGAGTCTAAATGAGGCTAAGCTATATAATGCTAAGTGACAGTTGGATTCAAAACATAAACAACAAGGAGTTTTAGTTAACAAATATTATCTTAATTAACAAACATTAACTTAAATACTATAACTAAACAAAGAAACATTAGAATGATGCAGGTTTGGGCTAGTCTACAGTAAATTGCAAAAGTTAGAGAAAATGCTTACAAAAGCTATCCTGCTCAAATCAAAGGGTGCCAAGATACCAAAGTAACCACCTACAGCCTCCCACAAGGCTCTAAAACCAGGTCCATCCAAGATTTAACCTGCTCCTATGCTCATTCTTGCTTTTCTTCTATATTTTGTTTTTTTTTTATTTTTCTGTTTATTTTTTTTATATTTATAATTTTATTAGATTGGAAATGCACAACACAACATAAGTTTCTGAAACAAAACTCTTTATTAATACTGAAATGAGTACATTACAACTGCAAACTTTGATTAAAATGAAAAGGTACAATATTAAAAATTACAATAAAAATACTAAAACTAGACCAGTGCTCCATTGCATCTTCTTCTTTTTATAGTCCAAAATTAGGGTTTAGGGTACCCATTTGTCTTTTCCCAGCAACAATTGGAGCCATTGGATGTGTAGAAGCAATCTTGGCCTTTAAATGGTTTTGGCGCCAAATTGCTTTTGTCAGTTTCTTGGATTCATTTGATGCCAGGGGTGGTGTTTGGAGTTTAGTTGTTTGTTTGGTGTGTCAAGGGGGGGGGGGGTTGAGTGTTATCAGGTTTTTAGGAGTAGGGTGATGATGAGGGGTTTGGTTTGTAGCAGGGTTGAGTGGGGGTGTAGAGATGGTGGGAGTTGACCGAGGTCAAAGAGGTGGAGTGAGTATTATTTAAAAACGGGTAAAGGGGGTGGGCTGGTTTCTTTGGTGGGCTGGGGAAGGGTACATGGGCTTGGGGAGTAATTGTTGGGTTTTATTTAGGTCCGTTTGGTTTGTTGTATTGTAATCACAAGGACCAAATTTGTAAAATGCCAAAAGTTAGGGATTGAACATGGCATTATTCAAAAATATTACAAGGACCACTTTTGCCAAGTTAAAATATCCCAAGGATCAAATATTGCATTTTTTTCATTTTTTCATATTCCCGGGGACTAAAATTGACAAGTTGCCAAACTTCGGGGACCAAACATGTAATTACCACAAATATTTTACCCAAGGACCATTTTTAACACATTTTGACTTTCCAAGGATAAAAATGATTTTTTCTTTCAAAATTATCCCACCAGGGACCAATTCTGCCATTTTCTGAAATTCCAGGGACCATTTATGTCAATTTTGGATTTTGAGGGGTAAAAGTGTAATTTTCTCAAATTTTTTCACCCAAGGACTTATTTTGATAATTTTTTACTTTTCTTTGCCTTGGGTTGACTTTTCTTTCATTTTAAACTTCCAGGGACTAGTTTTGCCAAATTTTGAAACTTGAGGGACTGAAACTGCCAATTATGCAAACTTTGTTCGTTTTTCATTTGTTTTTAAACATTTTGCATCTAAAACATATAAAACACACTTTTGGGATAAATTGTGTATTTTGATGCGTTTTTGGGTGTTTTTGGATGTTTTGGCAGTCCAGATACGATAAAAATGATGAGTGTTTGAGCACTCATCACTTATCTTGACAAATATATATTCCACTGCTTGACTGTTTCACTTGAAGTCCCAAGAAGAATGTTAATTCTCCCATTGAACTCATCTGAAACTCTTTCTGCATAAGATCTTCAAATTCCTTCACCATAGATTGCTTAGTAGCACCAAAAATAATATCATCTACATACACTTAGACAAGCATGATATCCTTCTTATCTCTCTTGATAAACAAAGTCTTGTCAATAGCTCCTCTCCTGTAACCATGCTGTAGTAGAAAATTAGAAAGTCTTTCATACCATGCTCTTGGAGCTTGATGAAGGCCATATAGGGCCTTGATAACCTTGTAGACTTTGTTTGGGTGTCCAGGATCTTCAAAACCAGGAGGCTGTTTGACATAAACTTCTTCTGTAATTTTGCCATATAGAAAAGCACTTTTAACATACATTTGATATACAGGAAATCCCATGTAAGATGCAAAAGCCAAAAATAGCCTGATGGCTTCAATCCTTGCCACAGGAGCAAAAACTTCATCATAGTCTACTCCTTCTTCCTGTCTATATCCTTGAGCCACTAACCTTGCTTTATTCTTGATAACATTCCCTCTTTCATCTCTTTTTACCCTGAAGACCCATTTTGTTCCAATCAGTCTCTTACCATCAGGTAGATCACATAATACCCATACTTCTTGAAGTTTAAACTGTAAGAGTTCTTCTTGCATAGCTTCCACCCAACTCTCCTTGGCTAATGCTTGTTTGATATTCTTTGGCTCTTCTTGAGATAGAAAACAAGCAAATAAACACAACTTCTGATCCTTATGATTCACCCTGTTTTGTTTGTAGATAAAACTAAGTAAAAAAGTATGTTGTTGAGACATATTTTTAGCCTTAGTCCTTGTGAGCACTCCTGAAGCTGAGGGTCCAATGATGTTGGTAACAGGATGAGTTTTGTAAATTCTGAGAGTAGGAGTTGGTGAGACTTCAAGATTATCTTCCAAATTAGTTAAATAAGGATCTTCATTAGAATTTGAGAAAATGCCTTCTTGATCCAATTCATCATCAGTGTCTTCTAAGGTAATCTTGTTTGGATCATTCAAATCATCAGTATCTTCTAAGTCAGGCATATTAGAATCATTCACAGCATCAATATTTATCCAATTTGAAGTATCTAATGGTTGAAAAGTACTTTCAAATGGATTAGCAGCACTTTGGGGTAAAGTACTGGTAGTGCCTTTAGCCTTCTTTTTTTCTGCCTCATAAGCTCTCCTTTGTTCATCTTCATAAGACTTAGCCATTGTTTCTTGAAAAAGCATCCTACTAAGTTCATCTTGAATGGCTTGATCTTCATCAGATACTGGTATTTGTGGTGGAACAGTACTTTGAGGATCAACAGTACTGTTAGGTTTAGCAGTACCTTAAGGCTCAGAAGTACTCTTCTTCTCATCATTGGCATTATCATTTGGCTCATCTTCAGATCTTAAACTAATATCATGAACAATGTACTGTGCTTCTTCTTTAGTGGGAGCAGCTTGATTTTCTTCCCTTACAGGCACATAATTCATTGATGAAGACATTAAATCAAGATCAAACATCCAATCAGGACCTTTACCTTTAGAATTTTCTTATTCTTCAAGAAAATCAACATGAAGACATTCTTTATAACATCCCGTAAATTTCCCCTCTAAATTTTAATATCAGTAATCTATCGTCACCGTTTAACTATCCGTTTTACGGGCTAAATTTTTGCTTTTATCCGACTATGTTACAAATCAAAGTGTCGTGACGCGTTTTCACCATTCCTTAATATACTTGTGTATATTTTCTATATGATACGTTCAATATCATTCTACCTCATAAGTCCAAACTAATTAAACTCACTATAATGTTTAGATCCTATAAAATCATAAGATGAAAACTAATCAAGAGCAAGAGCTTAACATATTCTTTATTTCGAAATATTCATATAATGTGTCATCAAACCAAACCCTTGGACATCTTTCTAGTCGATCTATCTATATTTCTTTTGTTTATGTTTTCTCATCAACAAAACAAAATGCCACTTGTTCAAGGGGTTAAAGCCACGTCCATGATCCAAGTCTTGCTCATCCTAGATCCTTGGTGGGTCAAGAATCGAACCACGTTCCTCTTTTGTTCCAGCTCGAACCACACTTTCGAATTTCACATCCTTTTGTGACAAGGTGAGACACGTTTACTCACTTTTCTATATATATACTTTTGATTAATTTTAGTTTTTGCATTTCACTTTGATCAATTATCTTGTAAATATAAAACATGACACACATGTATTATTGGTTCTTCTAGATGTCTATTATACTAGTAAACAAGAGCCATAAAGTTTTGATACTAATAATAAAGATTTAACATTAAACTCGACACGTATAGGAAGTCATTTGGGCATTTTGAATTATTTTCAAACACTTATTTTTGAGTTTACAAAACCTTTTTCAGAATTGATAAGTAACGTTTCATTTGACCTTATTATTCGAAATCTAGAAACATGACCGAGTAATATTATTGCTCGACCTCATTGTCGAGACTACTAGCAACCAGCGAAGCTCACCAGGCCAAAAGGCCCAACTGCACCCTTTTGTTCTAACATTTCCAGTTGCGTATAACATTGAGTTTGGCTCATTCTCTTCCAAATTCGACTAACAACGTACTCATATTATTACACCTCCTAGTTAACCTTGTTTCAAGGACTCAAGAATGCCATTTGTCTCTCAATCTCGTGTACATTGCTACCTGAAAAACTAACCAAACAAAAGAGACAAACATGTTATATGCGCCCACAGTTTTTATCTTCAGCCAAAACCTTATAACATTCCACCTCAAATACAACTAAGCTACTTCTCTTTCTTGTTCCCTTCTCCTGGTCGACGAGGCAAGAGCAAGAGAACCACCTCCCTCACTCGTTACTGCCCCAAGTATACCTAAGAAAACCATGTGTCATAAGCTTTCTATCAGCCACCCTTGCTCCCCAATCATCACAAAACATTGTGACAACTGTCAGGAACATTCAGCCACAAACCCTACACATTCCCTTGCTCATGATTGTTGTTAAATCTCGATTGGTTACTGTTGGAGGCAACCTGCAAATGGCAGCTCGTCATTCACACCTTCGCCCTCCCTCACTTGATACTACCTTAGATATAACCTAGGAGAAACCATGTGCATGTCTTACACCACCTCTCTGCTCCATTTCACCACTTGATCATTTCACCAACTCGTGTATATAAGGAAACATGCAATCAGATTACTAACACACAAACACAACTTGTTTACTTCTTTGCTACTGCACACGAGGAAGGGAAACAAACATATAGAAGCCATGCATCACAAACTGAAAACAAAAGACAAACACTTCATCCTATTTGCTCTTGTTGTTCCTGTCGTAAGAAGAAGAAGAAACCATGCGAGTCGACCGTTACACTCACAAAACTATCACCTTTCAATATTATTCTAAGCCCTTCCTTTACTGTGGTGTGTACGAGAGTTTTGGCCAAGATCACAAGAGTTTTATGCCACGCATAGGATCTTTGGAATGAAGCTCTCCTTTACTTGACAAGCCGTGATACAAGTAGCACCAACCTCTTTTCAACTTCGAGCCTCTAGATCACGTTTTACCCACCCTTTTGCTGTGCCGTAAGTCTTTCCATCCATTCTCATAACATATTACATCTTTCAAGCTTTTGTTTTGTTGTAATGTTTTCTCGTTGAACACTTTCTATTAGAAGTGGCTTTTACGAATCTTCTTGTGGCTATGCATGATGTAGTAAGATAAAATAGAATTAAAGATAACGTATCACTTATATATATATATACATATACAACATAGAAGCTGAAAGGAAACTATAACAAAAGCAAAGCATTGACAAACAAGTTAAGTACAATTAAGTTGCAAAGTAAAACAAGAAAGAGCACTTAGCTCAGTTGGTTTTGTTGTTATATACTGAGCCAAAGGTCTTGATTTCGAATCCTTCTTATGGCAGTTTTATTTTTCTAATTGCAACTTTCGCATATTGACTGTTTCAGCCCCTCGGCTTTGCACCATTTACTATTTTTTTTAAAGAACTTTCATAAGTATTAAAACTAATATTTATTTTACACTCTCAACCCTTCAATTTAGAAACATATATCATTTTCTTAAAAACTTTCATATTTATTTTGGACTGAATATGTAATCATTTAAATATTGGGGTTAAAAGATAAACTTTTGTATGACTTAAAGGTTTACATGGAAACTTAATTACGTTTTGACAAAATAATATTTTACGACTATATCGTAATCACATATATCGAAATTTACATCTTGAGTCTATAATGAATATATATATATATATATATATATATATATATATATATATATATATATATATATATATATATATATATATATATATATATATATAACATAGTAACTTAACGTTATTAGCGGTTAACTTAAAAATATATCAAGAAAGGATTATTTCTCAAAACTCATGGATTCATTTAAATAAAGATAATTGACATTTACTACAAATTTATCATTCACCAACTTTTGATTTATGACGAGAAATATAAATAATAAACGATACTTATACATAAAGACAAGTTATATTGTATATAACTTGCTCTTGAACTATTAAGTGTTTTGCCACGCAAGCCACCTCTGCCACAAAAGTCGTTCTGTCATCAAACACTATTCAAATCACGATTCTCGATAAGTCGAACTTATCTCGAACTTCCATATCATTCAGGTTATCTTTGAAGTCATTTCCATTCTACCTCTGACTTTACGTTATCTATACCTATCATAACTCTCAGGTGAGTCATAGCCCCTACTCTTACTTGTTTTACAATGATTTATAAATGTTTTTGGGGGAGATACATGCTTAACTATTGTTTTATACTTTTACAAGTACTCGTTAACTATTTACATATTACTATAAGTTCATAGCTACACTTTCTATCGTTTAACTGTTTTATAAACTCTTTGGAAGAGATGCATGTGTAACAACTTTTCTAACGATTTTACTATCGATATTTGGAATTATGGAACAAACTGTTTAAATACGGTTTCAACTGTTTAAATACGGTTCTCCACACACTGTTTGGATACAGCTTCAACTGTTTAAATACGGTTCTCTACAAACTGTTCGGATACAGTTTCAACTGTTTAAATACGGTTCTCTACAAACTGTTCGGATACAGTTTCAACTGTTTAAATACGGTTCTCTACAAACTGTTCGGATACAGTTTCAACTGTTTAAATACGGTTCCCCGTAAACTGTTTATGTTATGGATGAAATAACGTGGCCCAAATATCGAATCTCGTGTTAAATGGATTTATAAACCAATTACTATTTTGATGTTGACCCAGTGAAGGGCAAACCAACGAACTATTTTTGAATTGATAAGGAAATCACTCATTTTCTAATTAACGATTTAAACTATAAACTCTATGAACTCACCAACCTTTGTGTTGACACTTTTAGCATGTGTTTATCTCAGGTAACTAAACAAGAAGGAACTTGAAGGCACGGAGTGGGCTTGTAACCCGGCATGGGCTTAAATAAACATTTTGACATATTTCAAATAAACTTGTTGTTTAAATTATGAAACATCTTGATGTCTCGAATATTTGGTATTTTGAATGAATTAAACTTTAAAGCGTCACTTTTGTGTCGTTTTCTATGATTGTGATAAAGATCCTCGAAGTAACACCCAAAAAGTCTTCCGCTGACATTTTAAGTCTTCCGCTGACGTGATGATTTTGGGGGTGTTACATTCTTGAACCTTTTTGGTAGCCCTGTTGTACACTCTGAATCCTTTGCTATTGGTACAATATCCCAATAAATATCCTTCATCTGACTTCCCATCAAATTTGCCCAAATTATCAGCAATGTTTAAAATGGTTAGGGGACATCCAAAAGGTTTCATAAACTTGATGCTAGGCTTCTTTCCCATGAGTAACTCATAAGGTGTCTTCATTTGAGGTTTTGTAACTGATACTCTATTCAACACATAACAAGCAGCAATTACAACTTCAGCCCAGAATGGAACAGGTAATTGGGAATCTGCAAGCATTGTTCTGGCTGCTTCTATTAGAGTTCTATTCTTTCTTTTTGCAACTCCATTTTGCTGAGGAGTTCTAGCAATACTGAACTCTCTTTTAATTCCTTTCTTTGCACAAAAATCATCCATTAGCTGATTCTTGAACTCAGTCCCATTATCACATCTAATGCCTCTAACCTTGAGTCTTAACTGATTTTCAAGTGCTATTATAAGATCATGAATAGCATCAAAAGTTTTATCTTTGAAGCATAAGAAAAAGACCCAACTAAATCTGCTACAGTCATATGTTACAACCAAGCAGTACTTCTTCTTGTTTAGACTAACAACTGAAACAGGTCGAAACAAATCCATGTGAAGTAATTCCAAAGGCTCTCTAATGGTTTTCTCATCAATCTTCTTACAGGAAGCCTTGTGCTGTTTACCCTTCTTAAAAGCATGACATGAGTGATCATTCTTGAATGTTTTAGAAGGTAAACCTCTAACTAAATTTCCTTTGACCAGCTTATTGATGTTCTTGAAATTTACATGCCCCAATCTTCTGTGCCATTGATGTGCTTCTTCCATTGTTGCTCTTGCAATCAAACATGTTGCTCTTTCAGTAGAATTGATATTCTTTAAATCTATGTTGTACACATCATTAGTTCTTGGTGCTCTCAGCATCACCAAGTTTCTATCTTCTAACTTAAAGTCAGGAGAAAGTATAAGACATTCTGTGTCAAAGAATAACACAGGGTACTTCTTATCACAAATCTGATAGACTGGCAAAAGATTGAATTTGAGCTCCTTCACATATCTAACATCCTCAAAATCAATGTTTCCTGCCTTGATAGTTCCTTTGCCAGTTATTCTTCCTCCATCAGGATCATTCCCAAAAGGAACTTTTCCTCCAAAATAAGATTTAAAATCTGACAAGAGCTCCTTTTCTCCTATCATACTTCCAGAGTAACCACTATCAACAATAAGATGATCTTTAAGCTCCTCTTCTGGGTTGCCCTGCATACACATGAAAAAGGTTAGTTATTTTTAGGAACCCAAGCCATTACTGACTTGTGTTCCCCTTGTGGAGTGACATACTTAAAGTTTTGAGTATGTAACCACCACTGTCTTTGAAAACATGATCAAGAATTAAGGTTTTTGTTTCCAAAACTATTAGTTTATCATGATCAATTTTCCCTTTTTCACCCTTAACCTCTGAAGGTACTGGTTCTTCCCCAGCAGTACTTTCTTTCTTAACCCATTTAGTTGTAACTTTTGGAGTTGGGCTCTGATTTCTAGCATCTTTTCTTGTGTTGTAAGGCCTTCTAGGTTTGTAGTAGTTGAATTTCCTAGGTCTTACACTTGAGTGTTTGCTAGAAGCATCTTGGTTAGGGAACTTTCTATCAGTACTTTGTGAAGGTACTGGGGGTTTGGAGTATGATCTTTTCTGATGAGGGTACCTATAGTCTTTTGAGAAATTACTATGGTTAACCCTATTTGTATAATTCCAAACTGGTTTGTTGTCCCTTGGCTTGTTCTTCCTATGACTTGGTTGTGCAGTTCTGGTCTTTGGATATTTACTTAAGTATTCTGAATGATAATCACAGTCTTTAATCAAATTATGAGGACTGTAACATACATAACAGACCTTTAGACCAATATCCCCAAATCCCTTTCTATCATGTTTTCTAAAATTAGCAGTATTTTGAAAGTATTTTCTTTGAGGTACTGCTGAGTGATCAGCAGTACTTTGAAAAGTGTTTGAAGGTACTGCTTGTTTTGAAAACTTTTTCTCATCAACCTTAGGTGCTTCAACAAATTTTTCTAAAGTTTGAGGATTAGATTGACTTTTAAGCTTCTTCCCAAACTCTAGATTAGGAACTGCATTATATCCCTTGTCTTTCTTAAATTCAGGAGGTGTTGGACTAGGGTATTCCTCATCATTAGAAGTATTTTCATCTAAACTTATGAATTCTTCATCACTAGTGGAGGTATCTACTGTAAGATTTAGTTCCTTACCCTTAAATGGAATGCCTTCATTACTATCATTATCATAACCTAGGCCAGTTTTAATGTTTGATGTTCTTTGCTTTTCAACAAATTGAACATGTGACAGACCTGATTCATTCGAAACAACATGTTTTTCTAATAACTTATCTCTCTCAGCAGTAACTTTCTCTAGTTCAGACACCTTACATCGTAGTTTCCATTCACTTAACTTAACTAGGTATTCCTGTTTCTTATATGTTTCAGCCCATGCTACTTCATTATTTTCATGTGTAATTATTTTGGCCTCCATTGACTCTAAAGTCAACTAGTAGCCAGCTATCTCTGCCCTAGCCTTTTGAAATTTATCTCTTTCAGCTACATATTCACTAAGTAACTTTTGATACATATCATTGCACTTAGAGCATACCTCAGAGCTAGTGGATGAACTTGGTGAAGTAGCTACCATAACAAGCTGAACAGGATCATCTTCAAACTCCATGCTCCAATCAAAGCTTCCTAGACCATCTCTTGACTCCAAAGCAGCATATCCAGGCTCTTCATCAAATGCTCTCCAGTCTTCCAATGCAACCATTGAATAGGTTACAGGTTCATCATCAAACTAATTGGACCAATCAATCTCTGACAGATTCTCTTGAGCAACCAAAGCTTTTGGTTTTGGTTCAGTAATAGGAATCTCTTTTCTTTCAGGCTTGGGTGGTTCAATCATCTTGTTTGCTTGATACTTTGCAAATTTGCATTCCCTTGCAAAGTGACCAATTCTTTGACAGTTGAAGCACTCAATTTTGGACTTATCAAATGTTATTCCTTGTTTAGCTATGAAATTGATGCCTTTTCCTGTCTTATTCACATACTTCTTGATCCTTGCAGTGAGCATGGCAACTTGCCATCTGATATCAATTTCTTCCAAAGCATCATCATCTATTTGCAATACGTCCTCTTGATAGGTGGTGTGCTAATTAGCAACCATGTTTTAAATTTATAGAAACAAGAATTACCGGTTAACTAGGAACACATTCGGGCAAGTATACCTTACTCAATTGTAGTATAGGAGTGGTAAATCAAGGTCGTCCCAAGAGACTTGGTAGCACTAAAGTGTCGTTTGTTTGTTTAAGCAAGTAACAAGTTGGTGGTTATGATTGTCACAGATCAAACCACAAGAAAAATAATAATATAACATCACACAAAGAACATTAATAGTAACCAAACATCTGTTTATCACAAGTCATCATAATATCCAAACAAGTATTCAAAACAAAACCAAATTGTATTCAACCAAACATAAGTCTTCAACCAACATAGCAATGATAAGCATCATGCAATATAAAAGTAACAAGGTTTACCTAAAGTATGAATTACAATAGGTAAAGGTGAAAGATTATAGCAACCTTCAAGCCCAATGAACGTAACAAAGTTTCCGATCAACTACAACTTCTAACCAAACTAGAGAATCGCTCCAATATTTGGTGATACGCCCTCCATGAACGGCAGAGTTGAGATAAAAGTGGTGACAAATCTTCCTTTAGAGTAAAGGATAGAAATGCACACTTGTTTTGGTGACAATCCTTCCTATAAGGTGTAGGCTAGGCGTGCACCTTTGTTTTGGTGACAATCCTTCCTTTAGGAATGCACACATAGAACTAAGCCTAAGCACTCATATTTGTAGTAGAAATCAACCTTAGCCTCCAAGCAAGTTTCTTGGGCACTAAGTGTCATAAAATGCCAGGTTTAGGAGTTATTATGGAGACATGATCGGACTTGGGGCTTAATGACACTTAATTATGCATTAAAAATGACTTGGGGAGGTCAGCAAGCATCCAACCGATCGGTTGCATTCCATCCGATCCGGATGGATGAAAAAGTCAGTTCCTATCCGAATCGGTTGCGGACTCCTACAGATCGGATGGATCCTCCTGGGCAGAAATGACAAAGACCAAAGTTGTAGATCTTTCTCTTAGCTTTACGTGGCCGCGAACGGGGGGGGGGGGGGGGTCAAACGGAGTCCGTATGCTCAAGTTACGGCCAAAATGATGAAGGTGTGTCGGGAACAATGAGTCTTCCAATAATTCTTCATTTTAGCTTCTTTCCTTCATTTCACTTCTCGTTTTCCTTCTTGTGCTTTATTCTTGAGTCCTTGGAGTGACAATCTTCATGACTTTATCTTCTCGAATATACTCCAAGAGACTTTCATTTGTCGAGAATTCCTCCGTACATTTATAAATCTTCGTTTTTGATCATTTTTACGTCTTTTCCTTCATTTTCCTTCCATGAACCTAAAATAGAGAATATACTTCATTAAGTACCATAAGTTCATAAAATTGACCAAAATATATGCATAAAATCCCCAATAACGCTCCTAAAAACATGTTAATTTTGAGCGTTATCAAATCCCCCACACTTAAACTTTGCTTGCCCTCAAGCAAATCTAGAATTAAAGAAAATAAATCCACATGGTGCACAAGAATGATTAGAAATATATGATGCAAATCTATCAAGTACAAGTGCAAGATAAGATTCATCGTTTTAAGCTTTAAGGTGAAAATTGAGATGTTTGACAATACCTAATGATTTTCTTGCTTGATTAACATTTCTAAACACCTCACGAAAAAGAAACAAAGTATAATTCACTCAATCACTCATTTATTTAGGTAGTAGAGTATATATAAGAGAAATCACACTCATTGCTCAGTCATGATTTGTTTATTACCATAGGCTTGTACAAGAAACAAAACTTCACCGACGAGGCGTAAGCACCAAGTGTAAACATCTAACGAGGTCTTTTATTCGGGTTGTAATGTTAGGCTAAAGGGTTTATACCAGGATTATGTTCAAACATCTCATACAAAAACACAATAGATTACTGGCGCGAGTTCTTGATTACTCAAAAACCAGATGGTCACTACAATATTCTTGCACTTGATATTCTCACAAAGCAATTACTATATACGGATAGATAAAGTAATTTGGTAAGGGTAGGGATAAGGCATGGAAATATTTATGAAATTGGTTTTAAAAGAAAAATCAAGTCAAGTCTAATACCCATTGTTGCTAGTTACCGAACAAACCACGAACCCATAATGATTATAGTTAACTTCCTCCTCTTCTTCAAATATCGATACATCGATTCGCCATAATAATATTCTTCATACTTAGCACATTGGCTAACAACATACCACATAACTTTCTTTCTTCATCTTCATAATAATATAGCACTTTGGCTATAATTGTCACCTTATAGTTGCGATGACTTATTCTCTTTTTTTTTTTCCTTTTTTTTCTTTTTAATTTTTTTTTCATTTTTATTTTTTTCTTTTTTTTATACATCGCATCTCCCCCACACTTTGCATAAGCATCACCACAAAAATACAAATAAGAAGCTGTAGTCTCCGTCTTTGTCAGAATGGCACACACATGATTGGTGAAATGTGGCTAACTAATAATCATAAAAAACAATCCAACATACCAAGCAACTAGCAACCCACCGTTTAGACTTTGACAAAGGGTAAGGCTAAGGTTTAAAGTGTAATTTTTTTTTTTTATTTTTTTTTTTTATTATTATTTTTTTTTCTGGATGTAACAAAAACGAAAAGGATGGCTCAAAGGGTGTAACTAGGGGTATCTAGCGTTAAAGATAAACGCTAACAAATGAGTTCCAAATACGAGGGTAACTAACCGATGTGGTTAGCAAAAATTATTTTGTAAACGGATGGCCATTTAGTTTTATTCCTAAGGTTGCCTCTTTATCACACGAATACACTTATATCACACGAATGCGATCTTACTGCGGTCTGGTAATGATTTACAAGTACAAGTTCTAGAATTAATAAAGTCACCGGCACACTCATAGCAAAAGATTCAAGCATAAAAGATGTATGCTATATATGAAATAGGCTCGAATCCTCACAATTTAGTGGAAAGGGTTATAATATGCGCTAGCAAATGTTATCGATCCCAGAATGGATTGCAATATTAATCGGGACACATCTCAAATTTTTCAAAAATTATAGATTTCACTAGTGGGATTATCCAGTTATTCTAATATATATCCTATAAGCGTGAAAACAACTAGATCACAAGGGCAAACAAGTATACAAAAATTATTTTCAAATTGGCCCAAAAATTCGGAAAGTTAAAAATGAGTTTCGTTTTTCACTATTTTATTTTCCCCCACACTTAAGTTAAGCATTGTACTAAATGTGAATAATAAACTTCAAAGCATGTGAAATAGGGAAAAATAAATAAATAGATAGTCCAAGAGAAACGAAACTTCCCGGGCCGTAGAAATCGTGATCGAACTCCATATGATAAGTTGCTAAGCATGTGAGATCAATCAATTTCTCATTCAACAAATCATCTTCACACCAAGTATAATGTTACCAATAATCCAATCTCCAAGAGCTTATTAAATCTGCAAAAACAAACTAAACTACAAAAACACGTAAAATCCTAAAACTCACTTTCGTAGGCATCACAGTTACATTTAGCATATGCAACAAGCCTTTTAAACCCCTCGGTGGCCAGAGTGGACGGGGGAAGTCTCGTGAGGGTTACCAGTGAACATACCCACAAAGTTCAAAATATTTTTTTTTTAAAAAAACATGTACTTATTTATTTACAACGTACTAAAATTAAAAATAGCAAAACACGAGTTTAAGTAGAATTATAAGAAATGAGACTCTTGCAAAAACCAAAAGACATTTAAAAACAAACACAAAAGAAAAGAATACGAAAAATGAAAAATAACTAAACATAACACTATACATAACATTTAAATAAGCAACTAAGCAATATTAGCACTTACTAAACATTTACTCACATAAACCAAACATCAAGTACTAAAGAAAACACAAAATAACAAAACTTAAAAAAAAATTACCGAGACATCCATCCGTTCGGTTGGAAATCCAACCGATCGGATGGGATAAAAAATATTTTTACGAGAGCTCCAACCGATCGGTCGGACATCCAACCGTTCGGTTAGAGAAAAATTTCATTTTTTTTTTCAAAACAATTTTTACTAAAAACTTTTTATTTATAAAATAAAACAAGAAGACATAAGGTAACAAACACGAAAATAAACACTGGTAAACAAACACATATGTACTAGAAAAATATCAAGAACACTAAAAACAATAATAAAAGCACAAACAAATAAGAGCACGATCACATAAAATGAAAATCACATAGACACAAGCAAACACAATTAGTCACGTAACACAAATCAAAACAAAACAATCTAAAACAAGATAGTCTTATTCCAAATTAATACGAAACTAATCAACACAAAATATCACAAACAAAAAGAAACACAAAAACATGCAAGAGATCACATAACATATAAAACATAAACTCATAAAACAAGAAAAACACAAACTAAAAAAAATGGGAAATAAGCCTCCAACCGAATTAGTTACGGGTAGTGACCAATCGGTTGAAATGATTTGGGTAGTTTTAGTGGGGTTTTTTTTTTTTTTTTTTTTTTTTTTTTTTTTTTTTTTTTTTTCCGCAAACACTTTCGAACACATTTTTGAAGCAAACTTTGAAATGAGCATTTTTAAGAAAACATGAAACATAAGCATTCAAGCAAACATCAAAGAATAAAAACCAAAACTCCAACAACGGCGCCAATAATTTGTTGCGGCGATGCCGGAATAATGATTAAGCAAGCAAACAATATAACAAGCAAACGAGCAATTAAACAAACACAAGAATACAAACGCAAGTCCCCGGCAGCGGCGCCAAAAACATGGTTTGCTAATTAGCAACCATGTTTTAAATTTATAGAAACAAGAATTACCGGTTAACTAGGAACACATTCGGGCAAGTATACCCTAGTCAATTGTAGTATAGGAGTGGTAAATCAAGGTCGTCCCATGAGACTTAGTTGCACTCAAGTGTCGTTTGTTTGTTTAAGCAAGTAACAAGTTGGTGGTTATGATTGTCACGGATCAAACCACAAGAAAAATAATAAGATAACATCACACAACGAACATTAATAGTAACCAAACATCTGTTTATCACAAGTCATCATAATATCCAAACAAGTATTCAAAACAAAACCAAATTGTATTCAACCAAACATAAGTCTTCAACCAACATAGTAATGATAAGCATCATGAAATATAAAAGTAACAAGGTTTACCTAAAGTATGAATTACAATAGGTAAAGGTGAAAGATTATAGCAACCTTCAAGCCCAATCAACGTAACAAAGTTTCCGATCAACTACAACTTCTAACCAAACTAGAGAATCGCTCCAATATTTGGTGATACGTCCTCCATGAATGGCAGAGTTGAGATAAAAGTGGTGACAAATCTTCCTTTAGAGTAGAGGATAGAAGTGCACACTTGTTTTGGTGACAATCCTTCCTATAAGGTGTAGGCTAGGAGTGCACCTTTGTTTTGGTGACAATCCTTCCTTTAGGAATGCACACTTAGAACTAAGCCTAAGCACTCATATTTGTAGTAGAAATCAACCTTAGCCTCCAAGCAAGTTTCTTGGGCACTAAGTGTCATAAAATGCCAGGTTTAGGAGTTATTATGGAGACATGATCGGACTTGGGGCTTAATGACACTTAATTATGCATTAAAAATGACTTGGGGAGGTCAGCAAGCATCCAACCGATCTGGATAGATGAAAAAGTCAGTTCCTATCCGAATCGGTTGCGGGCTCCTACCGATCGGATGGATCCTCCTGGGCAGAAATGACAAAGACCAAAGTTGTAGATCTTTCTCTTACCGCAAACGGGGGGTCAAACGGAGTCCGTATGCTCAAGTGATGGCCAAAATGGTGAAGGTGTGTCGGGAACAACGAGTCTTCCAATAATTCTTCGTTTTAGCTTCTTTCCTTCATTTCACTTCTCGTTTTCCTTCTTGTGCTTTATTCCAAGAGACTTTCATTTGTCAAGAATTCCTCCGTACATTTATAAATCTTCGTTTTTGATCATGTTTACGTCTTTTCCTTCATTTTCCTTCCATGAACCTGAAATACAGAATATACTTCATTAAGTACCATAAGTTCATAAAAGGGACCAAAATATATGCATAAAATCCACAATAACGCTCCTAAAAACATGTTAATTTTGAGCGTTATCAATAGGTTACAGGTAGAGATGCTTGTTGAGCAAAGAATGAACATAGAACATCATCTGAGGTGGGGGTAATTGATTGTGATGAATTGGTATTGACCATAGTTGTACATGGAACCTGGGTTTCAGTCACAGTACTTTGGACAGGATAAGCAGTACCTTTGTTGGAAGTACTGCTTTTGTTTTCAGAAGAGACAAAAGCAATGTTTTGGGGTTTCTCATTCATCTCATGCTCATACACCTTTAGATTGTTGTAGAGATCATCAAAGTCCATTGTATCTAGCCCTGGTTGTCCTCTGATCATAGTAGCAACTACATGCCATGCTGATGGCAAACTTCTCAAGAACTTCAAATTAGCATCTTCAACTGATGCCTCAGCATCATATAGTTCTAGCATACTCAGAAGATTTTGGAATCGTTCATAAGCAGAATCAAGACCTTCTCTTTCACCAACAGTGAAAGTTTTAAACTGTTGCTTCAGCAAGTTCCTGTGCATCTTCCTGGACGTATCATTACCTCCAAACTTCTTCTTAATTGCAGCCCATAGTTGTTTGGCATCCTTGGCATCATGAAACTTTAATAATTGACCATTAGGTATAGCAGAAAGCAGTATGTTGAGATCTTTGTCTTGATTTCTTTTGGTAGCAGCAGGTATGGTAGGTTTAGGTGGTGTTGGTTGTCCAAGTACCTCTACTGGTTCATCAATTTGCATGTTACCATTGACAATCACATCCCATAGTGCATGGTCTGTGATGGTAATGTACTGCCTTATCTTCATGGCCCATAAGTCATATTCTCCCTTCTCAACAATAGGGATTCTAACAGCAGTGATTGATGGAACAGGTGCAGCTTCTATCGACATCTTGAAGGGTTTGTAGTGAAATCGGTTTAAAGGTTTGTCTTCTTAATCAGAGTTTCCAACACAAGCTCTGATACCACTTGTTGGATCGATATACTCTGATCAAACTACTTTGTAGCTTGTAAAGGTTTAATAATATTAAGTAAACTTAACACTATTAATATTGAAACACTGTTTAACCTTGTAAAGTATGTGGAATCTACTAACACAAAGCTTAAGAAGAACTTTTATATTAACCAAACTTTGAACCTGCTTGGTTACACAGATTCACTAACAATCCCTAACTATTATCGACTTTGAATAACTCTAAAACTTATATCGACTAATACCTCTTAAGGCTCTTTATATAGATAACCTTAAGTCGGTTTACAACATATGACTTGAACGATAAGTCATTATCCCTAACTAATTATAGAATATTCATTCAATATTAATCATTAATCCTTTAACTAATATTGCACATAAGTCCTTATTTCCTTCGAAGTACTTTGAACATTCTTCAGTTAACAGCAGTACTTTGACTTTTATCTTCAGCAGTACTTTGACTTTATTCTTCATGCAGCAGTACTTTGACTTACAGAAGTACCTTGATTTTTTATATCCCAACAACAACTAATTTACTATTTAAAGCAGATGTAAAGTAATAGAACTCACTACAAGCTATTGATAAGCTTGAATGAGCTTATCAGAAAAAGAATTAAAAGAATATGAAAGCTTAATTGAACTTAATGAAAACTTTGAAATTAGATTGCATAAGAATGAAAACTGAATTATATTTGTAAAGAGATTACAATACAATATTTTGAGAAAAATTAAAAACAAGAATCTAAATTCTTAATAAGCTAAACTATTACAGTAAAGTAAGCTACAAACTACACTACTCCTACTCCTAAAGCTAACCACCTCAAATCGTGGATGAGAAAGGCTATTTATAGCCTGAGCTTGAAGAGAGATGAGGGTATTTGAGAAGCTTCTTGACTTTAATTCTCTGCCTTTGATTAAATCCAATCATTAGATCTTAAGTTTCAGCCTTTGGATTAGGTTGTGAGGTTTTTTTACCAATGAAAGTGCTCCATATTGCCAGCTTGTCATTCCCTTGATGTCATACCCTCTGACATGTTGTCAGACCTTCTATAATCATTAAAGGTGGGTAAACATGTGGAGGGTGCGGGGTAAATGGGATTGGGGAAGATGAATAGTAAAACTCAGGGAAAAGGCGCGTATTTTTATTTTTTTATCTTTCTTTGACCTGACTGGGTATTGGGGATAAAAGGTTGTTTGACCGTGTAATTATAAAGGGTAGGGTCGGGTTTGATTTATTGGATAATGGATTTATTATTAGGTGTGTGGACTGGGCTTATGGGTTTGGATTGGATTTATTGTATTTGGCAGATTTGGTTACATTAGTAGTTGGTACTTTAGTTATCCTTGATTTTTCACAAGCCCCCAAACTAAGCGTACAAACGAGATCACAGCTTATCTACAAGGTAGATGCTAACACTACTCATAAAAGTTACTTGTGGAAACCTCTTAATCCCATGTCCTAAGTTTTGTATCTCAATATTTTACTTTTGTTGAGAAATGAATTTCTTCATATTTTATCGTTTCAATACTTTTTAGTCCGATAGAGATACAAAGTTTAAATGATAAGTAGTTTTTCATTTTCACTCAAGAACCACTGCAATAGAAATTCGGTCCACATAAAGGAATTTTGGTACGTACAATATCATAGATAAGTTGCGGAGTACTACACGTGCACCTCATGTCTCCAATTCAGAATCATCCACATGCACCTCACGTGCCAACAACTTATATACATTCAAACTCTTATTCATCATAACTTTCATTTTTCACTTTTTTCATTTTTCACTTTTTCTTTTTTCTCATATTTATTTTGGTGTGTATTAGTTTACACACCTTTTATAAGATCAAAACCGGACCTAAAAGACCAAAAACTAACTAATTATGCCAAATATGTTGTGTTTTTTTGTTTTTGAAAGTGCAGGTATGGATATTGTATAAAAGGATGAAAATCAAGCCAAAAATGATAAAACGAGCACGGGAAATGGAAAGAGTGTAAAGTAGCCGAGGTCAAGGAAGGAATTTACAAGTTTAGACCTTAATTATGCTCAAATCTACCTTGAAGATTCATAATTGTCACAAATTGTCCTTGGAATAATTTTACAGAAGTGGTCCCTTGTTTTTGCAAATTGGCAAAGTTGGTACTTTAGTTAAATCCTAAAAACCTAAACCTAGACTACTACAGTAACCAAATCTACCAAATACAATAAATAAAATCCAAACCCATAAGCCCAGTCCACACACCTAATAATAAATCCATTATCCAATAAATCAAACCCGACCCTACCCTTTATAATTACCCGGTCAAACAACCTTTTATCCCCAATACCCAGTCAACAGGTCAAAGAAAGATAAAAAAAATAAAAACACGCGCCTTTTCCCTGGGTTTTACTATTCATCTTCCCCAATCCCATTTACCCCACACCCTCCACAAGTTTACCCACCTTTAATGATTCTAGAAGGTCTGACAACGTGTCAGAGGGTATGACATCAAGGGAATGACAAGCTGGCAATATGGAGCACTTTCATTGCCCAAAACACCTCACAACCTAATCCAAGGGCTGAAACTTAATATCTAATGATTGGATTTAATCAAGGGCAGAGAATTAAAGTCGAGAAGCTTCTCAAATACCCTCATATCTCCTCAAGCTCAGGCTATAAATAGCCTTTCTCTTCCACGATTTGAGGTGGTTAGCTTTAGGAGTAGGAGTAGTGTAGTGTGTAGCTTACTTTACCGTAATAGTTTAGCTTATTAAGAATTTAGATTCCTATTTTTAATGTTTCTCAAAATATTGTATTGTAATCTCTTTACAAATATAATTCAGTTTTCGTTCTTATGCAATCTAATTTCAAAGTTTCATTAAGTACAATTAAGCTTTCATATTCTGTTAATTCTTGTTCTCATAAGCTCATTCAAGCTTATCAATAGCTTGTAGTGAGTTCTATTACTTTACTTCTGCTTTAAATAGTAAATTGGTTGTTGGTCACCGAAAGTCAAAGAGGGATACATAATGATGATACTGGGTTTTGGATGATTAGAACAGTGTTTCCATGGTGTACAGAGCCTATCTAATGATAGTCTATGGTTCAAGTTTACCTCTGTTCAGCTGAGGTTTAACTTGTAAATTCCCAATCCAGTTTTAGTTTAATAAATCTATTGTTTAGCTATTATTAGTTTATATCTGTTTAGAATTATAGTTTACTGTTCTATTGTTCTAATTTTTGATTTGATTTAGTAGATTTGGTAGTATTTGAGCTTGATTGTTTCATTTGTGTTGTTATGCCACTAAATAGTTTTATTAATGCATTGATTCTGCTAGATCTTTGATATTGTGCTCTTATTGTTCATTGTTGTTGATTGATGTCACTTTAGCTTCTAATGTTGTTAGTATATCTATTTTGATCATTTTTTTGGAGTTTGTTTAGTTTAAATCTCATTTTCATAGTGAAACTCGTGGAATAAGGGGTGTTTGGATCTGCTTTGTTCTTGGTGTTCTTGTTGTTATTTTGTGATGTTTTCTACTCTACTAGTGCACTATAGGTTAGAATAGGTTAGCAATAGCATAATATTGGTAGTTTGTTCACATAAAAGTCAAAATCAACCTTTATGATCAATTCTCTTCTCAATTTGTTGTTGCAGTAGCCATAATCTTAGATATAGGTTAAAAGTGTTTGCACTTAGCTTAATTAACTTTTGTATCAGCTTAATTTCATTTTTAGATTCAATTAGTGGTGTTTGAATTTCATTTTAGTCAAAGTTTCATAAATCATAAAAAGTCAAAATTTCCAAAATAGTTTGTAAAACCATTTTTGCTTTGATTTTTCATTTCCTTAATTCCTAGCCAAATTGTTTGTAAATCTGGGACATTAATATTTGTTAGCTCATCTTAACGTTCCACATTTTTGTTGAATTTTGTGAATTTTTCTAATAAGTTCTTTAGTGGCTTTTTGTGGATTGATTAAGCATAGTCTCCCCTGCACACCAGTTCATTGTTCTTACAGCCATTTATCAAGCTTAATTTTGTAGCTCATTTTAAGCTCTATTGTTTCTAAAATTTGGTGGGATTTAGATTTGGTTGCTTGTTTATGAGTTTTTATAGTTTTGATAGATTAGCTTTTAGAAGATTAGCTTGTGCATCAGCTTGTTATTGCCCCTTCTAGGCCTGAACTCCCCTGCACCATTGTTTCTTGCTCATCAGCCCTGCAACATCTGACCTGAAGCTGCACTACTCCCTCTATAGCTCCATATTAGCTTAACCTTTGCAATCGTATTCACTAGTGGTTAGTCTATAGGGGTATAAGCTTATGTGGTAATAGCTTGTTGTAGTTAAGCTTGTGCATTGGCTTTTAGATAGGACATTAGGACTGTTTGTTTGATTGGTTTGCTCGGTTCTTAGCTTTTGTTGTTTCAGCTTATTTGATTGTTAGAACTGCTCATTTAGTAATGATTTTACTATCTTGGTTTGTATGAGGTTAGTAGTAGCTAATTAAGTCCAGCTTTTAGCTTGTTTCCATTTTTAGTTTTATCATTGTCTAGTTTTCTCTCATTTACCATTTGACTGTTCCCATTTAGCTTAAATCTCCAGCTTATTTTCCATTTTTAAAAAGTTTCACTTTTACAAAAAGAACTTATTTTTAAGTGCTTAAACTTTTTCCAAAAAGAAAATCATAAAATAAAAGTTTTCTGCAAAAAGGGGGTGAAGGGATTCGAACCCTGACCTTCCATCCTTCCAAGCCTCACACACAACTCTCTGCTACCAAAAGTCACCCTAGGGATTTCTCATAATGTTTTACACCATTAATTCGTTTAACATGCTTTCTTTTCCTAGCTTCTTTAAGTCTTAAATCTGCTTTAGCTTATAGTAGCTTTTCCAAATTGGCTTTTCTACTTTTTACATTTCTATTATAATAAAAGAGTTTTAGGAAAAATTTCATAATTTTTGCTTTTCATTTTCTATTTTTAAACATTTATTTTCTTTATTTTAGCTTTTAAATCTTAATAAATAAAAAGTCAAAAAAAAAATCTTTTTCTAAAAATTTTCTTTTATTGTTTAGAATATAGAATAGTCATTTTCATGCCCATAGGATTAGTGTAGCTCTAATTTCACTTTTAATTTCGCGCACTTACGTTTATTTTAGTATAACTCGCGTTTTTAGAATAGGTTGCGTTTTCGGTTTATATAGCTTTACGTTTTTATTCTAATTGCTCTTTATTATCGTTTCACTTTCCGTAGTGATAATTTCCCTCATTTTCACTATTACACTTTTTACGACACGGTTTTCACGAATCAATATTCAAGATTCCATTTACACCTTCGTTGGGAGAACGACCCGGGGAAATACTTTCACCGGTATTTCTCCGGAAACACAAACCTATACTAAAACGATTAAATCAATAATTAAGGGGACCGACCCCTAATTAAGGGGACCGGCACGCTCCTGATCCCCCCCCCCCTCCAAACTCTGCCTTTAAATACTGGTTCATTCCACTAATTTTTCTCACCTTTTTGCACTCAAAACATTCTGATCTAAAACCCCATTTCTATCCTCTATAATCCTTTGATCATATATACATTAATCTTTGTTTCAAAGTGATTCAAGCCTCAACACTCAAGTGCAAAGAGAAGAATACTTCTATCATTCAAGACTAGAAGTATTATGATACGTGGGAATTGCACCAGGCTTTACCTCTCGAGGGATCTCGAGAAGCTTACAACCCCCACCAGGCAGTGTACCTGATCGTTGTAGTATAGTATAGTGACAAGTACCGGGGGATTGATCGTTCAACTCAGGAATAGTGTCGCTAGGATTAGAAAGCCTAAAAATTAGGTCTAGAGGTGAGGGATGATTCTTTTTGTATTTTTTATATTTTAGAAAAGCAAATAAAAATCTCGGGTATTGGGAGAGTGGGCGGAATTAGTTACTAATCAACTAACCCAATGACTAAGATGCAATCAAAATAAAATAATAAAAATGAAAATAAACTAAATTAAACTAAGGGTGTGAGCAATATGTGGGAAAATGGTGTTTACTTAGATTTCACTACTCCCTAGATATCTTTTACAGGTTAATTACTTGTTACAGTTGCGTGGATGACGGATTGTATTCCTTAATACCATTCATGGGGTCGCGTACTTACTTCCCCAATCCTATAAGCTCCTACTTCACTCCTATGTCAAGCCGGCTAAGAAGCTCCTAACATGGGATCACTAGAATTCGCTCATGCATTAAATACAACCATAAAAACCTAGTACACATCAGTTCATGTTTCTTAAGACGTTCAAGCAAGTTACACAATGGAGATCTGCCAGTTTTCTTAAGCCTAACATTGAAATCATTCATCCATCACAACTATAAACAAGAAATCAACCTATAATCAACATCTATGTTTCATTACATATAAGCAAACACTCAAAAGATCTAGACTAGCATGTTAAAATCAAGACAAGCATAAGATATATTCAAACAACACATAGACATATTGAATGAATTGAAAGAGGACTTATCTTAATTGAACATGAAAGGTTTCAAGGGTGAAAACCCTTGAAAATACTGTTACAAACGACCTAGGGTTTATTAGGTTCGACCCTAGTATTCTCCACACAAGTTCCTCCCTTAATGAATGAAAAATAGAAAAGTATATATAGATTTTGTGAGGTGACGGTGTCAAGAGTAAATTTCTGACGCCGTCATCTCGCCGCCAATAAAGTTCTCGGACTGCCTAGATCCGGGTCTGACGCTATCATGTGTAATCCATCTTCAGGCCGTCACCAAAATAACTCTTGATGCCCTCCATCTGACGCCTTCAGGTTTTCTCTGGGTCGTCATGGATTTTGCTCCTGACGCCATCAGATTTTCCTTCTTGACGCCGTCAGGTACTGTTCCCAGCATGGAAAATTAAGTCTTTGTTGTTTTCTTCACTTTTATGCTCCAAAATTGTCCAAAATGCTTCCTTTTCCAGAATTCACTCCCAAAGTACCTAAAATCACAAAAGGAACGATTTAGGGCAATATTTGATCAAATAAATTCAATTCCGGGCTTAAATGACCCCCTAAAAACGGTTCATTTTTTGCCTCATCATATACCCTTACACTTGAGATTTGCTTGTCCTCAAGCAAATGCGCTTTTATTCTAGTGAAAATACAAGTTAGGGGTCATTTAACACTAATATAAAAGTAATTACAACAAATAATCGTTCAACTAAAGACCAAAGACAAGCATGGAGGTCATACACTAGCACCTCACAAATAGTGTTTAGATACTCACATCTCTCGGGTGTAATAAAGAAATATCACAATATGGAAATGGAAAACATCTCTCACTACCTGTCATAGCAAAATAGATTACCATAGGCTTGGGAAAGGATCAGACCTCCACCACATGGTGTAAGCACCTAGGATAAACTACCAAAGAGGTCTTTTTAAAGGGTTGTAACGTTAGGTATAGGGATATGAAATACACGGTTTTGTTGGATATAGGCAATCTTTACTGGTGGCAAGTTAATAATCTTGGTTAATTACATGTACAATATGGCGTTGCTAAGCCAAGACTAGACTCGACTAAAGCTAACAAATGAAAAATAACAAAAACATAAAACAAGTACTTTACCCTACTGTTGGATAGTAGTCCGTATGTTTTTTTTTCTCTTTTTTCTCTTTTTTTTATTTCTTTTTCTTAATTTTTTCATTTTTTTTTTATTATTTATTTTATTTTATTTTTTTTTTTTGCATACACTTTTACCCTACCATCCAAAATAATACATCATAGGGAATGTAAATTCCCCTTACACTTGAATTTTTACATAATTTACAATAAACTAATCTAATGACTCGAATTAAGATAATCAAAACAGTTGGAGTACTTTTAAGATTAACGCACATATGGGGGTAATAAATGATTTTCTTCCCCATTACTCCATAACACAAGTACTTTACCCATGAGTCCCAATCGTCTCAAAACAATATGTACAAGGATATGACTCGACTTAGCAACCATGTAATCAATTAGATAATTAACTAAGGGTTTTAAACAAATAACAATAATGCACTAAAGATGTGTATACACGGAAGGATAAGGTGATTTGGTTGTACATTTAAGTGGGTGTAACAAATTCTTCCTTTAAGTAAGATGCTTAACGTTAGAAACGAAAAGATAGGCTCGGAGGGGTGTACTAGGGGTTTTGTGTACTAAAAATGAGTACAATGCTAAGGTGTGGGAAAAATTAGATGACTTTACTAGCCAAGTAATATGACTTAAATGGTCAAGAAATTATGATACGGGTTTAACACAAGGGTGATCCTAATGCCTCTTATCATGTAGTAAATCCTACTACACGAATTTAGTCTCACTAGCGGTCTCGGGATGCATCACTAACGCAAGTTCTAGAATCTAAATGCTACCGGTACACTCATAAGCACTAATAGTAAATGCTTTTCCTATCAAATCTAAAGGCGAACCTCACATGTTTGGGTGGAAAATTTTTCCGAATGATACAGTTTTGTTCTAGTCATACAACTCCTATCCATGAGACGCTTGCTATGGCTAAAGTTTCACTCCTAAATGTTGTAAAAAAATTTAAATTTGGCGCTAAAATTACACTAACAAGTATTTCTCATAGTTTTATTACACACCTACCATCAAACAAACAAACTCAAGCGAAAGTGTATCTGTAAGGTATCATCATTTTACCCTCCCCTTATACTTAGGATGAACATTGTCCCCAATGTTCAAGTAAAGAATGTAAAAGTGAAATAAGTAAAAAGAATGAAATCAAATACTCCACTGATTCGCTCAGTATGGATAATATGGTAACCAAGTTAGATCTTCCTCCAAGAAAATGAACAATCAAAGCTTCCCTCCCAGAATATAAATCATCTTCTTGTCATCTATAACCTATTAAACCTGAGAAAACAAACAAGGCAACCTCGCGTAAAATCGGCGGCAATCTATATATGCTAACAAATCCTAGAAAGCAAAGTAAGATATAATGCTTGTGGAATGATGTTTGCAGATTTCCTGGAGATTATAAAACTAAAGATTCAACAAAAATTTTAAGACTCCGTTAGAAAAACAAAACTGGTAAAATTTCCAGATTTTTACACGTGACGCCGTCAGGAGTTTCTCCCTGACGCCGTTAAAAGTGACCTGCAGAAATTCTTATGTTAAGTTTCCAGAAAATTTCTAGAAAAACTTGGTCCTGCTTCCTGGAAAATCCTACAAAACATCATTATGACTCGATACAAGCATTTGACTCTAACAAATAGGAATATACATGTTCATTTAATATTGTGGAGAATCATGATCGGTTTTGTTTCTTAAAAACATAGTTGGGGTTTCCCCTTACACTTATCTTTTACGAAATACCTTTGGATGAAGTTAAAACAAAGCCAAACAAGAAAATAAAGTATTTTCACCATTTTAGTTTTGAAACATGATCTACCAACAATAAAAATAAAGCATGCATATGGAAGCAAATAACAATCAAACAATTAAAAATCACACAAGACATGGGTTGCCTCCCAAGAAGCGCTTTTCTTTATTTACGAGTCTTGTAGCTAGACTCAAGGTCATGGGTTACTACGTGACCTCATCATCAAATGTTACATCCTCCTCACTAATCATTTCATTACTATTTTCTTCATAATATTTTACACGTTGTATGTTGACAGTAAATTCCCTACCTTCATCGTCTAGTAACACAACAACTCTAGTTTTAGAGGAACTTTTCACCGTAAATGGCCCATACCATCTAGACTTGAGTTTCCCTGGAAATAACCTTAACCAAGAGTTATACAATAGGACTTTGTCCCCTTCCGAAAATTCCTTGGGTTTCTTAATTCGTTGGTCATGCCATCTTTTTGCCCTCTCTTTATATGTAATGGAGGACTCATACGCTTCTAACCTAAGCTCATCAAGCTCGTGTAATTGCAAGAACCTATTGGTTCCAGCAATTGTATAATCTAAATTACACGCCTTAAGCGCCCAATAAGCCTTATGTTCTAATTCTACCGGAAGGTGACATGCCTTACCATACACCATGCGGAACTGGGTCGTTCCAATAGGTGTTTTGTAGGCAGTTCGGAATACCCATAAGGCCTCGTTGAGTTTAAATGACCAGTCTTTTCTATTCTGACTAACCATTTTTTCTAATATTCTTTTAATAGCCCTGTTTGTGTTTTTGACCTAGCTATTGGTCTGTGGATGATAGGCGGTGGAGAATCGATGGGACACCCCATACCTCCTCATGACCTTTTCCATTTGCGCATTGCAAAAGTGGGTTCCCCTATCACTGATGAGGGCTTTAGGAATCCCAAACCTAGCGAAAAGCTTTTTCAGGAAATGAATAACCACCCTGGCGTCGTTGGTCCTAAGGGCTTGTGCCTCTACCCATTTTGAAACATAATCGATGGCAACTAAAATGTATTCATTCCCCCCTGAAGATGGAAAGGGTCCCATGAAGTCAATTCCCCAGACATCAAAAACCTCACATACTTGTATAAAATTATGAGGTGCTTCATCCCTATGTGATATGTTCCCGGCCCGTTGACATGCATCGCATCCTTGTACCATTACTTTGACATCACAGAAAATTGTGGGCCAATAGAATCCTGCGTCAAAAATCTTTCGGGCGGTGGTGCTTATCGCATGATGGCCTCCAGAGGGGCCAGAGTGACATTCTCTCATTATTTTTACTGCCTCACTTTCCGAGACACAACGTCTTATTATCTTATCAGGACACCTCCGGAATAAAAATGGTTCATCCCAGAAGTAGTATTTTAGTTGGGAAAAGAACCTTTTTCTTTCATATCTAGTAATGTGTTCTGGAATGAGTCTGCTTGCGAGATAGTTGGCAAAATCAGCGTACCAGGGTTCAGAATCTGTCATTGACATGATTTGTTCGTCAGGAAATGAATCCCGAATCTCACTTCTATCGAACTCATCAAGGGGATTTTCAAAATGAGATAGGTGATCAGCGGCCAAATTTTCTGCCCCCCTTTTATCACGGATTTCAACGTCAAATTCTTGTAACAACAAGATCCACCGAATGAGTCGTGGCTTAGCATCTTGCTTAGCAAAAAGAAATCGGAGAGCCGAGTGATCGGTGAAAACGACTGTCTTTGAAAGGACCAGATATTGACGGAATTTGTCGAATGCGAACACCACGGCTAATAATTCTTTTTCAGTGGTAAAGTAATTCTTTTGAGCAGGATTCATGGTATTGCTAGCGTAGTAAAAAGGTCGGAATAGCATGTCACGCCGCTGGCCTAATACAGCCCCGACAGCAAAATCGCTAGCATCGCACATGATTTCAAATGGTAACTCCCAGTTGGGTGTAACCATGATTGGAGCCTGTGTAAGCTCTTTTTTCAGGAGATCGAATGCATCCTTGCATTCTTGAGAGAAATCGAAAGGAGCATTCTTCATTAGCAATTGAGTCATTGGCCGAGCTATTTTGGAGAAATCTTTGATGATTCTCTGATAGAACCCGGCGTGGCCCAAGAAGCTGTGTATTGCTTTAACAGTCATGGGATAAGGTAACTTAGATATAGCTTTCACCTTAGCTTGGTCCACCTCTATCCCATTCCATGAGATCTTATGTCCTAACACAATCCCTTCTTTTACCATGAAATGACATTTTTCCCAGTTTAACACCAAGTTTGTTTCCTCACAGCGTTTGAGCATTTCTTCTAGATTAGCAAGACAACGGTCGAAAGAGTTCCCGAAGACCAAAAATTCATCCATGAAAACTTCCATGCTGTCTTCCATAAGTTCGTGAAAGATCGCGGTCATGCATCGCTGAAAAGTGGCGGGGGCGTTACACAGTCCAAAAGGCATTCTTTTGTAGGCGAACGTTCCATAAGGGCAAGTAAACGTGGTCTTTTCTTGGTCCTCAGGTGCTATGGGGATTTGAAAATATCCTGAGAATCCATCCAAGAAACAATGGTACTCGTGCCCAGACAATCTCTCCAACATTTGGTCAATGAATGGTAAGGGAAGGTGATCTTTCCTCATGGCATCATTGAGCTTTCTATAATTGATGCATACCCACCAGCCAGTGACCGTTCTCTGGGGTACCATCTCACCTTTTTCGTTCTTAACCACAATCATTCCTCCCTTCTTTGGTACAACCTATACAGGACTAACCCACGGGCTGTCCGAGATTGGGTAAATTAATCCTGCATCCAGAAGTTTGATGACTTCTTTCTTCACAACTTCCTTAATGTTGGGATTCACCCGCCTCTGGGGTTGCACGGTAGGTTTATAATCTTCTTCCATGAGAATCTTATGCGTGCAAAAAGTTGAGTCAATCCCCTTAATGTCGGCTACACTCCATGCAAGCACTCCCTTATATTTCTTTAGGACTTCTAAGAGCTTACCTTTTTGTTCATGTTCGAGGGAAGAGTTTATGATTACCGGCAGTTGGTCCTCTCCCTGAAGGAAGGCGTACTCTAAATGGTTAGGGAGTTCCTTAAGATCTAGCTCAGGGGGTTCGATAATAGAAGGCTTAAGCTTGTTTTCGGGTTTTCGGAGTTCAAGATGCTCAGTGGCCTCCTGTCTAGGGTAAAAGGAGACTTCTCCAACATCCTCCATCTTTTCTACCTCCAAGAAGGGGAGAAAACTCTCATCCCGTAACCAGCCTTCCTCGATCTGTTCATCAAGACAGTCATCAATGACATCCGTGAGTTCATCGACCTCTCCAATGAAATAGAGCCGGTTAGTTGCTTCGAGAGAGAGGTCCATAGTTTCTTTAATGTCGAAGGTTAAGCTATCGGTTCCTACTCGTAAGGTTAACTTGCCGTCATGAACATCAATGACTGCACGAGCAGTAGCAAGAAATGGTCTCCCTAAGATGATGGTTACCAAGTCATCCTCCTCCATCTCGTGGATTACGAAGTCAACCGGGAATTTGAGTTTTCCAACCTTGACTAGCACATTCTCGCATATCCCTACGGGGTATTTGGCTGATCTATCGGCTAGTTGGATGTTCATACGGGTAGGCTTTAATCCAGAGTATCCTAGTTTGAGGAACATGGAGTGAGGCATAAGGTTGATACTCACCCCTAAATCGGCAAGAGCATTCTTAATCAATAGAGATCCTATGGAACACGGCTAGGTGAAGCTGCCTGGATCGTCCACCTTTTTTGGTAGCCCTCATTGGGTCACCACCGAACATTCTTCCCCCAGAGTCACAAGACCCTCGAGTTTCTTTCGGTTGGCGAGTAATTTTTTAAAGTATGTGCTATACTTTGGCATGTGATAACAAGCATCAAGGAGGGGTACAGTGATTACTGAGTCTTTTAGATATGACAAGAATCTTTTATTATCGTTCTCAGTTTTTTGGTTTTTTAATCGGGATGGGAATGGGACTCTCACAGGTTGGTTAGGCGGGGTTGATGGGGACGGGATTGCCAAGGAAGGTTGTTCGGGAGCCTCGCTGCTCACATCACCCTCCTCTTCGCGAGGCTTGTTTGGATTGGGGGTGATAGGGTGCGAGCTCGGGTAAGGGGGTCCTTGGTTGTTGTTCCAGCTCGAGTGGTTATCGTGAGCATAGGGTCTTTTTGGTTTACTGACGGCATGTCTAGGTTATCGAGGGTGGAGTTAAGCTTGTTGAACCATTCTCCGATGTCATTCTGTTGCTCATCGATAAGTTCATCAAGACCTTTTAATTGTAAGCCTTTTTCTTGAGTGAAGTAACCAAGGTCATCTTCAAAAGTGCTCCTGATTTCAAATTCAGGGCCTTCCTCTCCTTCTTTTCTCTTCACAAGATTTCCCCAGAGGGTGTAATCGTCGTTTTGGTAAAAAGGCAAAAGGGAGGGATCAGCATAGATGTCACCTCCTGACAAGCACACATGTTCAGTCGTTAGTTGTAAGGAATTATTGAAGATACTGCTGACAGGTTCCTACGGAAGGCTTAGTGACTTTCTGCTGATGACTGGTTCCTGCGGATATTTAGAGATCCTATGGATAGAGTTTAGCCGTGGATATAACTTATGTATTTTAGGACAAGATATGTAGAATATCTTTTATTAGTTTTTCATTATTCGTTTCTTATAAGAAAGGTTAGGGTTTCCACTAGTATATAAGGAACCCTAGGTCATTGTAATAGACAAGTTTCTAGTACGAAGTTTTATTAATATTATCGATCCATAGAGGATCAAGTTTAGTAAACGTTTGTTTTTATATTCCGCATAATTACAAGCTCACAGAGATTATCTAATTTAGTCTGGCTAGTGATTACATTAGTTGGCTAACGATCTATTGCCTCGTGATCTATCAAAGTATAGATCCCTACAAGTGGTATCAGAGCCACTAGATACTCTCTGTAACCTCTACACAATCACATAACTACTCAATCAATACCTATGGCAGACAAACCAGGTGGTGACGTTGCTCTCTCTGAAGCAGGCTCTCTCACTCAACAACTACAACAAGTGGCCTTCTCCAACAGCAATGCAAAACTTCCTTTTCTTAGGAAGGATGAGTATGAAATCTGGGCCATGAAGATGCAGAATTGGATTGCAAGTGTTGATTATAACCTCTGGAATGTTATACTCAATGGTTGTCATCCTAAAAAGCAAAGTGTTGATGCTAATGGGAAAGTTACAATATTAGAACCTGTTTCTGCTGATGAAATTCTTGCTATTCAAAGGGAAAACAAAGCTAGAACCATATTGTTGCAGGCAATCCCTGATGACCACATGGGAGATTTTCATTCCATGTCTGATCCAAGAGAAATCTGGTGGGCCATAAAAGCTAGATTTGGTGGGAATGAATCAAAGAGGATGAGAAAAAGTATGCTGAAGATGGAGTTCCAAGAATTCAAGATCACTGAAGAGGAAGGTCTTCACAAAGGTTATGACAGGTTTCAGAAGATTTTGAGTCACTTGAATCAGTTGCTGGCCAGACCTGATAATGAGGAGGTGAACTCTAGGTTTCTAAGAGCCTTGCCTCCCTCATGCTCTCAGGTGAGTATATCATTGAAAACCAAAGGTGGCTTGGACTACCTCACTTTTGATGACTTGTACAACAAACTCAGAGCTTTGGAAGGTGACATAAAGGGATTCTCTCCATATGCAGCAACTCCTTCACAATCTGCATTTGTCAGTTCTAATTCAAACTACATGCCACATTCCTATACAAGTCCATCCTCAGCACCACAGGTTTACTCAAGTCCATCCACCCCAAGCCAAAGTCTTCCAATGACCACATTGTCTTTTTCAAGTGCTAATCCAATAACTCATCCAAAGATTAGCAATGTGATGGAAGATGTACTTCATTCATTTGTTGCTGAAGTTGATAAACAGCAACAAATAGCTTATGAAGATTTTGAGCTGATTGATGAACTTGCCTTAGAAGAATTGGACTTAAAGTGGCAAATGGCTATGCTATCTCTCAAGGTGAGGCGATTTGAGCAAAAGGTTGGTAAAAAGCTCAATGTTGAAGGAAAAGATGCAGCTAGGTTTGATAGAAGGAAGGTGAAGTGTTATGCTTGTGGAGAAATTGGTCACTTTGCAAGAGAATGCACAGCTAAGAAGGGTGAAGCTAGTACCAGGTATTCAGCATACAAGAAGAAAGAATTGGAAGCTGGAGAATCAAAGGCCTTGATCACTGCTATAGATACTAGTGTGGACTGGAATGAGCATGATGATGATACAAGCAACTCTCCTCAAATATCCTGCATGGCTAGTTGTGATGATAGCTTTGGTCTCATGGGAATCTCTCCTCGGGTATTTACTTGTGCTTGTTATTGTGATTCTAAATATACAACTCTAAAAGAAGCTTATATGAAACAAAAATATAATGCTTGTTTTATTGAAGCTGCAACTTATAAAGAAGCTTTTAAAACTTTAGAACAACAAAAGGTGTGGTTTCAACAAAATCAATTAGCTTATGAGGAAAAGATTAGAGTTTTAAGTAGAGATTTAGAATGTGCTAGCAATGAATTGAAATTTTCTGAAAAAGAAAAAGCTAGAATTCAGTCTGAGAAAGATGTTTTACAAGAAAAATTGAATAAAGAAGTAGCTAGTCGTAAGAAGTGGCAAGAAAGGTCTTCACATTTAGAAAAACTTATTGATAGTAGTCAATCTTTTAGGTCTAGAAGAGCATTAGGGTATGATAAATATATAGATCCAGAGGAATTAACTTACCATGATATATCCAGTGTTTTTGACCCTGAACCTGTCCTAGAATTTCAAAAACCTGTAAAATATGTTAAGGAAGGGGGGATGCATGCTGTACCAGGACCTATCAGAGGTGTATTTATGCCTACCACCAAAACTTCTGACTTTGATGGTTCACACCATCTCTTTGGTAAAAAGTCTAAAGACTTGCCAAATAAGTCTGAAGACTGTCCATCCATAGGAACCCCTAAACCCACATCCCATAAGTTTGACTCATCAGAATCAAAGGAAACCACTGGCATTAGGATCAATAACTCCCCTGACACTAGAAGTATATCTAGTAATGATTCTAACACTTATGTCTCTTGTTCTTCCAGGGACAAGACCTCAGAGACCTCTAGTTATGCCAGCTGTGATTCCAAGACCAAGTCAGACTCACCCAAGTCCTCAACAAAGATTTCTGACAAGTCAACCTACAAGTCTGTGGACTCTGAAGTTGCTGTTGATGAAGTTCTTTATCAACCAGCCTCTTCTGAAGACTTGTTATTTACTTCTTATGAAAACAATTCCTTTCAGTGTTTACAAAACAATTCTGTTTCTGATGTTTGTTTGAATAATTCGATGTTTAATAAGACATCTTTTGGATTTAATAAATCTTATAAGAAAAAGAAGTGTTTTGTTTGTGGTAGCAAGTTGCATTTAATTAAGGATTGTGATTTTCATGAAAAGAGGATGGGTGTTTCTGTTGTTAACAATAGACCTAGACATAAGTGGACTAATACCAAACACTCACTAGCTCCACAGGCCAATTATCATGTCAGCAGAATGTATTCCACTCCAGCTGATTGGCCTGTTTATTCCAATAGGTCTGTTTTTAACAATAGATATATGAATACCAATAGAAATAGATATGGATTTCAACCATTTATTGGTGCTAATCATTGGTATGAATATACTGACCCAATGAGTATGGGAAGGGGTAATTGGGATTCTGTTGAAAAGTCCTCAGCAGATTGTTCTTGGACATATAAAAGACCATTTAACTACAGGGAATCCAGGAATAATTATGGATCTAACTCATCATCTTGGGTTCATCAGAATGATTCACAAGGCAGGCTCAAGTCTTTCATGACTTAAGTCTCAGACTACTTGCTGTTGTTGTATATTAACTTTCTTTGTTGTAGGAACATCCTCTTCTTAATAAAGACTTAGGTATTGTTGATAGTGGCTGTTCAAGAAACATGTCTGGTAATGAAGAGAAGCTGGATGACTTTGTGCCTTTTAATGGTGGCATTGTGATGTTTGGAAGTGGAGTAGGAAGGATTACTGGCAAAGGAACCATTAGAACTCCAAAGGTGGATTTTGAGAATGTCTACTATGTGAAGGAGCTTCAAGGATTCAATTTGTTCTCAGTCTCACAAATTTGTGACAAAAAGCTTCCTGTGCTTTTCACTGAAGATGGTTGTTTCATTCTATCACCTGAATTCCAAATGCCTGATGATAATCTTGTGTTACTTAAGGCTCCAAGAAACCATAATCTTTATACCTTTGACTTGAAAGACGTCAAGCCAGAAGGTGATCTTACTTGCTTGGTGGCTAAAGCATCCTTGGATGAATCTACAAAATGGCATAGGAGGATGGCACATGTTAATTTTAAAGTCATCAACAAACTTGCTAAAGATGGACTTGTTCATGGACTTCCTTCCAAGATCTTCACCAATGAGCATAATTGTGTAGCTTGTAACAAGGGAAAGCAACACAAAGCTTCTTATAAAACCATTACCACTGTGAGCATAATCTCAGAACCATTGCAGCTGCTTCACATGGATCTTTTTGGTCCTACATCCATCAGGAGTATTGTTCATAAGTACTTCTGTTTGGTGATCACTGATGCTTTCAGTAGATTCAGTTGGACATTTTTCTTAGTGACTAAAGATCAAACCTTTCAGGCACTCAAAGAATTATGGCTCTAGCTGAAAATCAACTTAACAAGAAGATTAAAGGTATTAGGTGTGACAATGGGACAGAGTTCAAAAATGCCAAACTCATTGAACTTTGTGGTTTAAAGGGTATTAAAAGAGATTATAGCTCACCTAGGACTCCACAACAGAATGGAGTTGCTGAAAGGAAGAATAGAACCCTTATAGAGGCTGCAAGATCTATGCTTGCTGACTCTAAGCTTCCCACCATGTTTTGGACTGAGGCAGTTGGTACTGCCTGTTATGTATTGAATAGGGTGTTGATTACTAGACCTCATAATAAGACACCCTATGAACTATTGACAGGGAAGAAGGCTACCATTGAACACTTGAAACCTTCTGGTTGTCAGGTGACCATTCTAAATACAAGTGATCATCTAGGCAAATTTGAAGCAAAAGCTGCTGAAGGTTATATTGTTGGTTATTCAGCACATAGCAAGGCTTATAGGGTCTATAATTTGGCTACAAAGAAGATAGAAGAGACACATAACCTGAAATTTCTGGAGGATAATGTAAATGTACAGGGCAAGGGTCATGAATGGTATTTTGACCTTGATTACCTTACTGATTATTTGGGGTATGCTAGACACACAGCTAACCCATCTACAAGAATACAAGTGTCATCTTCTAACAATGCAGGTACACTAAAGGATGATTCAGACAGTGATTCAGAATGTGATGAACCCACTATTGTTGTAACAACTCTACCAATCCAGATAGCAGATCCTCCTACCAAAGAAGCCTCTGATGCCCAATCTGCGGATGATGTGGAAAACTCAACTTATGCAGAAGATCTTGCTTGACTCAAAAAGCAAGAACATGCAGCTGCTGAGGAAGCTAAAAGACTTGGTCTTGAATTTGCTCAAGACACTGCAGCCATCTTAAAACAAGCTGCTGTTGAAGAAAGCAGAAAACCTAGTTCTGCTGATGCATCAGCTGATGCAGCTGTTGATTCTGCTGATGGAGATTCTGCTGAAGGCATTTCTGCTGAAGTTCCTGTTTCTAATGAAGTTTACACAAGTTATGCTGAACCTTATGGCAGGTTTCCCACTCCCTCAGATCTTGCTAATGTTCAGCAAACTGATGGCATTTTTCAATCAGCTTCCTATGATCAAGACTTTGCTCCCACTTTAACCAATCTTGATACCTCAATTGATGTTAATCCTGTTACAAGTAAAAGGATCAACACCATACATCCGCAGGATAATATACTTGGTGATCCAAATGCAATGGTACTCACCAGAAGTGCCATTAAGAATACCAAGTTTGGACAATGTGCATTTTTGACTTATGTATCCACTCAGAAGAGAGACAAACTCACAGATCAGAAGCATTGTATTTTTGCTTGTTTCTTGTCTCAAGTTGAACCCACAAGCATTAAACAGGCTTTAAGTGAGCCTAGTTGGGTTGAAGCTATGCAGGAAGAGATGCAACAATTCAAGAATCAAGATGTTTGGGTACTTGTTGATCTGCCTGCAGGGAAGATTGCAATTGGGACCAAGTGGATCTTAAAATGCAAGAGGGATGCCAGAGGTATTGTGGTCCGAAATAAAGCTAGATTGGTGGCTCAAGGTTTCAGACAAGAAGAAGGTATTGACTACACTGAGGTCTTTGCACCAGTGGCTAGGGTTGAAGCCATTCGACTATTTTTAGCCTTTGCCTCATATATGGGGTTTAAGGTCTATCAGATGGATGTCAAAAGTTCCTTCCTTTATGGCAAAATTGAAGAGGAAGTGTATGTTACTCAACCACAGGGCTTTGAAGACCCTCATCATCCCAAAAAGGTGTACAAAGTTGTCAAAGCACTTTATGAACTTCACCAAGCACCAAGAGCATGGTATGCTAGATTATCTACATTTCTATTAGAACATGGATACAGAAGAGGAGCTATTGATAAGACCCTCTTTATTAAGAAGAACTCCAGGGATATCATTCTAGTACAGGTATATGTGGATGACATCATTTTTGGCTCCACAAAGGAAGCATGGTGCAGGGAATTTGAAGATTTGATGAAAGGTGAATTTCAAATGAGTGCAATGGGGGAGTTAACCTTTTTCCTAGGGCTACAAGTCAAACAACACCCTGAAGGGATCTTTATTCATCAGGAGAAATATATTAAAGATATCTTAAAAAAGTTTGACTTTGAACTTTTGAGGACTGCTACCACTCCATATGAACCACCCAAGCTGAAGAATCCAAATGAGCAAGATGAGGCTGTTAATGTTCATCTTTATAGATCCATGATTGGCTCACTCATGTATCTCACAGCCTCTAGGCCTGACATTACTTTTGCTATCAGTGCTTGCTCAAGGCATCAAGTCACTCCATTGACTTCTCATCTAAATGCTGTGAAGAAAATTTTCAAGTACATTAAGGGCCAACCCAAACTAGGCCTTTGGTACCCAAGGGATTCACCATTTGTGCTGGAGGCTTACAGTGATACTGACTATGCTGGAGCTAATTTGGATAGGAAATCCACAACAGGAGGTTGTCAATTTCTGGGAAGAAGACTCATCTCTTGGCATTGCAAGAAACAAACCATTGTGGCCACTTCTACCACTGAAGCAGAATATGTGGCTGCTGCCAATTGCTGTGGTCAGGTACTTTGGATTCAAAATCAGATGTTGGATTATGGGTTTAATTTTATGAACACTAAAATCTTCATTGACAATCAAAGTACTATTTCCATTGTTAAAAATCCTGTTTTTCATCAGAGAACTAAACACATAGAAATTAGGCACCATTTTATAAGAGATGCAAATGAGAAGCATCTAATTCAAGTGCTTAAGATTCACACTGATGATAATGTGGCTGATTTGTTAACAAAAGCTTTTGATGGACCTAGGTTTAATCACCTGGTTGTCAATATTGGGATGGTTAACCCTTGAATGCAATGTTTGAGGGGAGGCATAAGCCTCAGGGGAGGCATATGCCTCAGGGAGGATTGTACATGTTGTATATATGTAGATTATTATGTTTACTAACTTTCTTTTGCAGGTTTTTACTAATCTTGTACAATATTCTGGTTGTTCTTTTGTGCTTTTGTGTTTTGTGTGAATGTCTGGTTTTAGTTCATGTTCCTGTTGATGTTCAATGATCTACATTCAATGGAATAAGATGTAAAGACATAAAAGTAAATTTTATTCATATGTGGCAAGCTTGGTACATCAAGATCAGTCATCAGAAGAAATACAGAATACATAAAACATCAACAAAACAACCAATCACCATCCTACCACCACATCCCTAAACTACAATCAACCACCAACATACCAACACACCCCCAAGAAACAACCTAATCCATTTTTCTCTTCCCTTTACCTAAGTCCTTTGGGTCTGGCATCTTCTTGTGGATTCCTCTGGATTGCATGTCCTTGTTCCAGAGTTTGGGAGCTGCAAGACCAAGCACCACCCTTAATGGACCCTTCTTTCTGACTGAGGACTGTGGCTCTTCAGGGATAGAGATTCTTCTCATATCTGCACAAACTCTTTCCATTTCACTAGTCAAGAATGCAGTGACAGGAGTGAAGTCAGGGACAACCATAGCTAGAGGAGCTGGTGCTTCCTCAGCTTTAGTGGTTTCCTCTGATGAGGTTGGAGATGGACATAACTCTGAAGGACCTTCATTTAAGTAGTAGTATGATCTTTGGATTTGAGGTACGTCAAAGTTAGAGTCTGATGAATCAGAAGAAATTTCAATGACTTTGGGGGATGGCTTCATGACTCAATTGTAAAAATGAATTTGGGATTTATTTTTGTGGAATGGTGAGTTGATTATATCTTGAAGACTTCTTTTAAAGACTTGATTTGAGTTTACTGGGAGTTAATGTAAGTTAATGGGAGGTAGTTGAGTCAGTAGCAATTACTAAGTGTGCAAGTTGTCCAATTTACTGGATACTTCGGATGAAAGTCAATGGTTTGACCAACATGCTGCTGATACTATTTATCTTGTTGATTAAGTGTGTTCCTGCTGATGATCTATTCAAGTTTAATTTATTTAGGGGAATGCTAATCAGAAGAATTTAAACAAACAATAATTAAGAAAGTAAATTTTATTGATTCTTCAGAGGTACAATACAAGATAATGAAAGTGAAAGACAAAAAACAAAGTCCCTATTCTACTTTGCCCTTGCCCTTGCTGTCCACAGTCTTTTTCTTGCCCTTGTTATTGATTTTGAAGAGTCCTTGCCACTAAGGACAGGGCAAACCTAGTACAATCTTTCTGGTCTTTGGCAATCGAAGATTTATTTTTCTTCTTCTTGGACAAGAGGACTGAGGCTTATCAGAGGTTGTAGGAGTGTAAAGTTCATCATTCTCATCATCCTCTTCATCAGAAGATGTAAAGAAGATGAGAGACTCATCAGGACTGAGAACTCTGTTTGCCCTCTCCAATTCATTCCACTTTCTCTCCAATTCTCTCTGATACTCAGGATCATCAATCTCAGAGGGATATGGTGGAAGATCTTCAGATGATGATGAACATGGTGCAGGCACATCATGTTTCTTCTTCTTGGCTTGTTCTTTTGTAAGACCACGGGGAAGAGTTGGCATTCTGAGTGGAGTAGGACTTGTTAGTGAATCAGAGGATTCAGAGGAGTCAGAAGAAAGGTTGATGATGGGTTGATTGGAAGCCATGGATGTATTTTTGGTTGAAGATATGATAATTAGGGATTTGATTTGAAGTTGAGAGATTTGGGGATAATTAGTCTTTATTTATAAGATTCCCCAACCGCGTGTCTTTATTACCATTAATGCGAGGCAGTTTGGAGATAATTAAGGGTTCTTTGAATTTTGAAGTAAAAAAATCTTTGTTAAAGATATTTGGTTTCCACTGAAGGGTAGATTCTGCTGAGTGATGCTGCGGATGGATCTGTTGACCATAGTCAAAGTTTGACTATATTCTACGGATTGACCATTTGTTTTCAGCCATTTGATTTGGTTTCTACGGATGAGTCAGTTAATTGGGATTTGCTTTCGTTGATTATTGGTCAAGGATTACTTTCCAATAATTCACATCAGTTTCATTCCACGTTTGGTAACTTCCATACTTAACCAAGACGTGCATATCCCACTCCCAGATTAACTGATTCCCTCTAGCTATATAATTTCAAAAACCATTTCAATATCTTTCAGAACACCCAACCCTAATTTCTCAATCTCAATCAACGGCTGAACTATATTTCAAAGGAGATCATAACAAACATGCTTTTCTCGATCGTGGTAAGAATGATGAAGATTATGTGGACATGATGGAATTTCTTCAAAGGTCCAAGATTCGTTTTGCTCTGCTCCTGTATCCAGATGTTATTTATGAATCTCTTGTTGTACAATTTTGGGAAACCGCTCAAACAAGGACTGCTGAAGATGGATCAACAGAGATTGTTGCTGAAATAGATGGGAAAGAATATGTGGTTACTGAGTCATTGGTCAGGACCAAACTACAGTTGGATGATGAAGGAGGGGTGACTGAGTTGCCTAAGAGTGACATACTTAGAGGGCTACAGGCTGCTGGTTACACTGGTGATGGGAAAGTATGGTACAAGAATCTGTTTTGTCCAAAATGGAGATTTTTGACACACACTTTACTTCAATGCATGGGTTCTAAGTCTGGTGGAAGGGACCAATTCTCTACAGACATTGCTCTTGCTATTGTGTGTCTCTCTCAGGGAAGAACATTCAACTTTTCTAGGTATATCTTTAATGCTATGCTTGAAAATGTTAAGGATACCAAACTTAAATATTTATTGTATCCTAGGTTTCTTCAAATCATTTTAGACATAGAGACCAATGACCCCACTCACTTGCCTGTTAAGGGTCTATCTAAAAAGTTGTTTACCCAAATGAAATTTAGATTTATTGGTGAAATAAGACCCTTACTTCCGGCCATGTTGCCTGGTGGCAATCCTCCTGATGGAGTAGCTGCTGATGTAGCTGCTGATGCCCCGGTGGGCAATCCCCCTGATGGAGATGCAGCTGATGTAGCTGCTGGTGGTCAAGATTCCCCTGATGCTCTAGCACCAGAGGATTCTCCTGATAGAACTGAAGATGCTCCTGATGCAAATGCATCAGTTGCTTCTAATGTTCAGCCTCCACTCTCTCCAAGGCTACCCACACCTGTACATTCACCAATGGATCTCAATTCTCCTGAGCATGAGCCCAATGAGAATTTAGGCTTTGACCAACCTGTAAACTCACCACACTTATCAAGACTTTCTTCACCCAGTCCTTTGAGACCTCAATTTAAGGAACAGGTAGATGTAAATGTAAATTTAGATTATTCTACTCACAGGACCAATGATGCTCCAAATGCCACAGATATCCCTGTTGGTGGAGCTGAAGGTCCTGTTACTCTCACTTCTATATCAGCTTTGTTGAATAGGTATGTATTAAAGGTGGACAAATTGGAGAATGATCTGAATTTCACCAAAAAGAATCTCAGCAATGCTGTTCTGACTCTAATTGGGAGAGTTAAGAATTTGGAGGGTAAGCTGAAGCAAAGAAAGAGACAAGGGGTGGTGTATGACTCAGATGAGGATTCTACTAAAGCATCTGATAACATTGACTTAGAAGGCCTTGAACTTCTTGCTGCTACCACTTTGGAGAGTGTTCATAAGCATGGTGATACTAGGCCTGAACCATCTGTTGCTCCAACTACTGATGCTGCTCATTCTACTGATACCAGTGTTCCAAAGGATTCCATAGCCAAGAAGTCTACTGGTGTTGCTCATTATGTCAGAAGGAAGCATTCTACTGATAAGAAGTCTGCTGATGTTCCTAACAAGAAGACTTCTGCTGATGTTTCTGGAAAGGAATCTTTTCCTAATCCTTTGCCAGAAGTGGACACTCCTGGTCCATCAGTAGATATTCCAGCTGATCTTTCTCATGATTCTCCTGATAAGACTTTTGTCCCTCCTAAGAAGCAAGATAAAGGAAAGTCTATGTTGATTGATCAAGACATTCCTTCTAGAGTCAAATCCAAGGAGGAACTTGCTTTTGAGAAGCTTAGTGAGAATGTTGCTGCACATTTGCAAGCTAAAGAGGATGCTGCAGTTACTAAAGTTCAATTGGATTTGAAAGACTCAGAAGCATTGGCTCAGAAGATTCAAGATGATTTGGACAAGATGGGACCTCAGTATACTACCACCTTGCCTGCTGAAAGAAAGAAGGAGCTTGATGAGATAGCTAAGAATCTTACTGCTGAACAATGGGAGAATTTGACTGAACAGGTTGCTTCCAAGCCTAATTTGGGTGAATCTGAGCTTGGAGTTGATAATCCTGATTTTGTTCAAATGATGGTTGAAAGAGGAAGATTACTGAGACAACAAGCGGCAGAAATTAAAGCTACGTATCAAAAGGAAAGACCTTGGACAAAGAATGAAATCAAGAAATATATGAGGAACTTTGTGAAGAATCAGGGATGTTCTATGTTTGGATTAGGTTGGAATCAAAAGAAGGTTTGGGGATTTTCTGATAAGCAGCTCACCTTCTACTATGACAAGATCATTTCAAATCTTCATTCCTCTGGTATAAATGTTGAAGATGTGTTGGAGATTAGAGGACGACTCTTGGATGAGCCTCAAGCTAAGAAAGCTAAGTTTCATGATACTACTAGTCAACCTGCTGAGTCTATTGGGTCTGTTCATGGTGGTCAGGAGAATGTGCAACATCCTTCCGTTTTACCTCAGAAGAATGATACTCCTGATGCTCAGAATGATGACACTCCTGATGCTCAGATGGATGATATTCCTTCTGGTTCTCATCAATATACTGCTGAATCCCATCATGATACCACTGAAGCTCCACATGATGTTACCAATGATGCTTCAGAAGATACTCCAATTGAAGTACCTGATGATGATGATTCTGCAGATGTTCCTGCTGATACTTCCAAACAAGTACCTAAAGAAGAACCTGTTGATGGTCCTTCTATTCCTGTTACTGGTACTAGGAGAAAGACTAAAGCTATCAAGAGGAAGGCTCCAAAGGATATTCCTTTAGAGGATAGTACTACTTTTCTTGATTATGCTTCTGATGAAGGTCAAGACCCTGTTGTACGGGAGAAAATTGTGAAGTGGGAACTTGTTGACTCTGAGCTTGGTGAAGGAAAAGTGAATGTCATAACTAGACAAGATGGATCTACCAAGCCATTCTTATTTCTAAGCCAGATTTTACATATGGTGGATAAACAAGATCTTCTCTCACTTTATGATTGGGTCACTAAGTACTATCAAACTCATTCTCCTGATGAAATTGGAATGTATTTGATGGGTGATTTGCAGATTCTGTGTGATTCGTATAAAGGTAATTCTGGTGTAAGGTTTCAAGTTTGGAAAGGTCAAAAGACATGGGTGGTTGACTCTTGGAAGTTCTTTCCACTACCTAATGTTCACATGATTGTCACAACCACTGGTAAGACCTTATATTGCTGGGCTGATGTTCTATACCCAATCACAAAGGAAGTTATGAATCTCATGCTGGAGACAAAGCTATCTGTTCCTTTGGATATGACTGCCAATGATCTTCATCTTGCTGAACAATTGGTAAGGTTCATCAGAAGAAGTATCTTGACTAAGAAGGAGTTAGCAACCAAGCATGGCATTCAGATGGATTCATATCTGCAATGAGCTGATCTTGGTATTGTATTTTATTGTATAGTATTAGTTTAGTATAAAAAAAAAAAAAAAAAAAAAAAAAAAAAACACATGATGAATCTATTGTATAGTTTTGTGTTTGTTGTATGCAGGTTGGGTGTTGATTTTTATCATACTATTTCTGGTCATCAACTTGCCTGATGTTGACTATTCCATCAAAAAGTTGGCTAGTCCAAAGGGTACAGCTTTGGTAAAGACTCATCAAATCTGTTGATAGCTGTAATGGTTTGCTCAAAATCATAAGGTTTTCAACTCACCTATGCTTTATTGCTGAGTAGTTGAAATGGTTGTCAATTGACCATGGATTTTGCCTTTATGGATTCCAAATAATTGGCTAGCCCACATGTATATGGCTTGTGGTAAAGGCAGTGGAAAACCATATTTGTTATTCAATTGACCAAGATGATGATTCATCAATAATTGACTAGTCCTGAGCAAACGGCTACAGGTAAAGACATCTCAAATCCGTTTATAGCTGATGATTTGCTAAAAATCATGTGGTTATCAGTGTACCTTTGAACACTTGGCTACTCCAGTAGTGATGGCTATTGGTAAAGAGACATCAAATCCATTATTTTCAATGATTCACCTCTCACAGGAGTTAACACACCTGGATGTGATGAGAATAGTATGAAACTTATATGTTTTGATGTACATTTAGTCTTGTGTTGCTGCAAAGAATGGTGCTTTTCAATTGGTTGCTGATCATAGAGATTCTGCTTATGAAGATTCTTTGCTGCTGCTGTTCATCCTCAATCCTCTAGTTTATGTTATTCGTGCTCTATCAAGAAATCTTGAACTTAACTATGTCAAATTCAAGATTAGGGGAGGATTGTAAGGAATTATTGAAGATACTGCTGATTGATACTGCTGACAGGTTCCTACGGAAGGCTTAGTGACTTTTTGCTGATGACTGGTTCCTGCGGATATTTAGAGATCCTACGGATAGAGTTTAGCCGTGGATATAACTTATGTATTTTAGGACAAGATATGTAGAATATCTTTTATTAGTTTTTCATTATTCGTTTCTTGTAAGAAAGGTTAGGGTTTCCACTAGTATATAAGGAACCCTAGGTCATTGTAATAGACAAGTTTCTAGTACGAAGTTTTATTAATATTATCGATCCATAGAGGATCAAGTTTAGTATACGTTTGTTTTTATATTCCGCATAATTACAAGCTCACAGAGATTATCTAACTTAGTCTAGCTAGTGATTACATTAGTTGGCTAACGATCTATTGGTTCATGATCTATCAAAGTATAGATCCCTACATTGGTTCTCCTCCGCACTCCTCTACCTCATGCGGGCCCCCACAGCAGTTGCAGATTAAGTAAGGATTTGAAAGTTGTTTTTTTAATTGCGACCTAGCTAGGTATTCCATTCTTTTGTGAATTTTTCTTAGCCGATCTGAAGATGTTGAGGTGTTTTCGCTCATGCTAGCAGTCGACTCAGGTTCATCCCAAGTGTCATCCTGGTCTTGAGCATATTCCTCAATCCTATTTTTAAGAAGTCCTTGATGTGTTGAATCGGGTCATCATCATCTAACCCACAAAACTTGCACACACTTTGGACAAGCCAAACATCGGTCGCGTGCAAGACCTCATTGGTGTGTTCGTTCGGGTAGACAATGGCGTTTGAGAAGCTACGAGGGTTTGGGGAGGTGATGCGTGGGAATCGCAACAGGCTTTACCTCTCGAGGGATCTCGAGAAGCTTACAACCCCCACCAGGCAGTGTACCTGATCGTTGTAGTATAGTATAGTGACAAGTACCGGGGGATTGATCGTTCAGCTTAGGAATAGTGTCGCTAGGATTAGAAAACCTAAATACTAGTTCTAAAGGTGAGGGATGATTATTTTTGTGTTTTTATATTTTATGAAAAGCAATTAAAAATCTCGGGTTTGAAGGATTTGGGCGGAATTAGTTGCTAATCAACTAACCCAATACTAAAGATGCAATCAAAATAAAATACTAGAAATGAAAATAAACTAATTTAAACTAAAGTTGTGAGCAATAAGTGGAGAAAATGTGTTTACTTAGATTTCTTTACTCCCTAGACATCTTTTACACGTTAATTACTTGTTATAATTGCGTGGATGACGGATCGTATTCCTTAATACCATTCATTGGGTGGCACACTTAACTCCCCAATTCTATGAGCTCTTATCTCCTCCTACACCATGCCCAGCACAACTATAGGGATTTTAAACAGTGGCTCATGCATTAAATACAACCAATAAAGACCTAGTGCGTGTCGGTTCATGTTTCTTAAGACATTCAAGCATGTTACCAATTGGAGATCTGCCAGTTTTCTTAAGCCTAACATATAAATCATTCATCCAAGACAAGTATAAACAAGTAATCAACACATAATTAACATCTAGGTTTCATTAGATCCAAGCAAACACAAGATAGATCTAGCCTAGCATGATGGAATTAAGACAAGAACAAGATATAGACAACCAACACATAGACATATTGATTGAATTAAAAGAACACTTATCTCAATTACACATGAAAGGTATCAAGGGCTTGGAACCCTTGAAAAACCTGTAAAATTCGCACCAAGTTCGTACTTAGGGTTTCTCCAAAACTTCTCTCCTTTTAATGTGAAAATTAGAAAACTATATATAAGAAAAGAGATCTGACGGCGTCAAGACCAACATTGTGATGCCGTCACCTCGCCGCCAAAACTATTCTCGGACTGCCTTGATCTACATTTGACGCCGTCAAGACTTAATCACTTCCAGGCCGTCATGACTTTTACTCTTGACGCCCTACCTTCGTGACGCCGTCAAATCTGTACGGGATCGTCATGGAATTTTGCTCTTGACGCCGTCAGAGAGTTACTCTTGACGCCGTCAGAGAGTTACTCTTGACGCCGTCACCTACTATTCCCAGCATGGAAAATTGAGACTTTGGCGTTTTCTTCACTTTTATGCTCCAAAAACGTCCGAATTGCTTCCTTTTCCAGATTTCACTCCCAAAGTACCTAAAATCACAAAAGGAACGATTTAGGGCAATATTTGATCAAATAAATTCGAATTCGGGCTTAAATGACCCCCTAAAAATGGATCATTTTTCGCCTCATCATATACCCTTACACTTGAGATTTGCTTGTCCTCAAGCAAATGCGCTTTTATTCTACTCAAAAGACAAGTTAGGGGTCATTTAACACTAATATAAAAGTAATTACAACAAATAATCGTTCCACTAAAGACCAATAGACAAGCATGGAGGTCATACACTAGCACCTCACAAATAGTGTTTAGATACTCACATCTCTCGGGTGTAATAAACTTTAAATTACAATATGGAAACGGAAGATATCTCTCACTATCTGTCATAGCAAAATAGATTACCATAGGCTTGGGAAAGGATCAAACCTCCACCACATGGCGTAAGCACCTAGGATAAACTATCAAAGAGGTCTTTTAAAGGGTTGTAACATTAGGTGTAGGGATATGAAATACACGGTTTTGTTGGATAAAGGAAGTTTTACTGGTGGCGAGTTAACAATCTTGGTTAATTACATGTACAATATGGCGTTGCTAAGCCAAGTCTAGACTCGACATAAAATGAACATAGAATAAAAAGGGATGGTAGTCCGTATGTTTTTTCTCTTTTTCTTTTTTTTTCTATTTTTTTTTTCTTTTTCTTATTTTTTCGATTTTTTTTTTATTTTTTTTTATTATTATTTTTTTTTTTGCATACACTCTTACCCTACCATCTAAAATAATACATCATAGGGAATGAACACTCCCCTTACACTTGAATTTTTTACATACTTTAGAGTTAACTAATCTAATGACTCGAATTAAGAAAATCAAAACACTTGGAGCACTTTTAAGATTAACGTTCATATGGGGGTAATAATTGATGTTTTTCCCCATTACTCTATAAAATAAGTACTTTACCCATGAGTCCCAATCGTCCCAAAACAATATGTACAAAGATATGACTCGACTTAGCGACCATGTAATCAATTAGATAGTTAACTTAGGGTTTAACAAATAACAATAATGCACTAAAAATGAGCGCATACATGGAAGGCTAAGGCGATTTGGTTGTACATTTAAGTGGGGTGTAACAAATTCTTCCTTTAAGTAAAATGCTTAAAGTTAGAAACGAAAAGATAGGCTCGGAGGGGTGTACTAGGGGTTTCGTGTACTAAAAATGAGTACAACGCTAAGGGTGTGGGAAAAATTAGTTGACTTAACTAGCCAAGTAATATGACTTAAATGGTCAAGTAATTATAATATGGGTTTAACACAAGGGTGATCCTAATGCCTCTTATCATGTAGTAAATCCTACCACACGAATGTAGTCTCACTAGCGGTCTCGGAATGCATCACTAACGCAAGTTCTAGAATCTAAATGCTACCGGTACACTCATAAGCACTAATAGTAAATGCTTTTCCTATCAAATCTAAAGGCGAACCTCACATATTTGGGTGAAAATTTTTTCTGAATATACGGTTATGTGCTAGTCATACAATCTCCTATCCATGAGACGCTTGCTATGGCTAAAGTTTCACTCCTAAATGTTGTAAAAAAATTTAAATTTAGCGCTAAAATTGCACTAACAAGTATTTCTCATAGTTTTATTACACATCAACCATCAAACAAAACAAACTCAAGCGAAAGTGTACATGTAAGGTATCATCATTTTACCCTCCCCTTACACTTAGGATGAACATTGTCCCCAATGTTCAAGTAAAGAATGTAAAAGTGAAAAAGTAAAGAGAATGAAATAAAATACTCCCCTGATTCGCTCGGTATGGATAATAAGGTGGCCAGGTTAAATCTTCCTCCAAGAAAATGAACAATCAAAGCTTCCCTTCCAGAATATAAATCATATTCTTGTCATACATAACCTGTAAAACCTGATAAAATAGACAAGACAACCTCGCGTAAAATCGGCGGCATCCTATATAAGTTACTAAATCCTAGAAAACAAGATAAGATATAATGCTTGTGGAATGAAGTTTGCAGATCTCCTGGAGATTATAAAACTTGATAATTCACAAAAACCATAAGACTCCGTCAGAAAAACAAAACTGGTAAAATTTCTAGATTTTTACACTTGACGCCGTCAAGAGTTATCTCGTGGCGCCATCAGAAGTGACCTGCAGAAATTCTTATGTTAAGTTTCCAGAAAATTTCTGGAAAAACTTGGTCCTACTTCCTGGAAAATCCTGCAAAACTTCATTATGACTCAATACAAGCATTTGACTCTAACAAATACGAATATACATGTTCACTTAATATTGTGGAGAATCATGATCGGTTTGTTTCTTGAAGACATATTTGGGGTTTCCCCTTACACTTATCTTTTGCAAAAATACTTTTAGGTGGAGTTAAGACTAGGCCAAAACAACAAAGTAAAGTATTTCCACTATTTAGTTTAGAAACATGATTTACCAACAATAAAAATAAAGCATGCATACGGAAGCAAATAACAAACAAACAAATAAAATCACACAAAACATGGGTTGCCTCGCAAGAAGCGCTTTTCTTTATTTACGAGTCTTGTAGCTAGACTCAAGGTCATGGGTTAACGTGTATCGCTTATGCTCACATAACCAAGTGTGAGCCATCTAATAGTCGCCTCATCTTTCTCATATTCGTCTCCTAACTCTAAGCATCCGCGATAGTATCTTTTATTCTTTTCATGCGTGTACTTAAGTCCTTTTCTCTTACCATTCTCACTTAACATTTCCATGGGCGGATACCTACTACACTTTTCCATGGAAAAATCTTTGAACCTAGGGTGTGTACGGGGCATTTGATAGACAAAATCTTCATCCCCATCCGAGAATGTAATTAGCCCTTCTATGAGTTTTTCATCGAGGTTGGTCAACCGTTTGAAGGGTTTTCCAAACACAACTTGGGTCAACTTATTATCAATAAACTCTCCTAGATTCTCCATAACCATGAACTCAACAAGATAAACCAAGCTTCCTACAAACACATGCAATGGTATTGCCTTAGCAATAATGTTTTCTCCTTTGTATTCTAACTCATCTACCATGATTTTATTGTATTCATTACGTGAGATTATGATCATTGGAAGAGATGAGTTGAGATAGGCGTTAAAGCTCTTAAATCCGATCTTACAAGGGAATTGCATGTTAAACGAACTATCGCACTCAATCCTAGTTCTAGGGTCGACATACCTAAGAGGGTTTATTTCCTCTTCCATTCTATCCTCATTAATCACGTCACCATCATCAAGATCCTCATCGGAGTCTGAATAGTAAAAAGGACTAGCCCTACGGTCATCATCATGATCAGACTCTTCTAGCTCAGAATTATTGTCAAAATGGTGGTTGGGTGAGAGGTTAGGTGGATTCTCATTCTCCACTAGAGGGAGTGGGGCTGGCATTTGGAAAATCCTACGACAAAAAACACGAATAACAGGAATCAAACGATCAATGTTATTGTTATCCATCGAAATAGTTTACGAACAAAGACACAAAGAAATAAGATAGACTAAAGAGAACCTAAAAATAAAAATTAAATCTTACTAGAAAGGAATCTAGCAAATAGACCTGATAAAAACAAATTCTAACCTAGACAATAACTATTCCCCGGGCTGCGGCGCCAAAAACTTGATGCGTGGGAATCGCAACAGGCTTTACCTCTCGAGGGATCTCGAGAAGCTTACAACCCCCACCAGGCAGTGTACCTGATCGTTGTAGTATAGTATAGTGACAAGTACCGGGGGATTGATCGTTCAGCTTAGGAATAGTGTCGCTAGGATTAGAAAACCTAAATACTAGTTCTAAAGGTGAGGGATGATTATTTTTGTGTTTTTATATTTTATGAAAAGCAATTAAAAATCTCGGGTTTGAAGGATTTGGGCGGAATTAGTTGCTAATCAACTAACCCAATACTAAAGATGCAATCAAAATAAAATACTAGAAATGAAAATAAACTAATTTAAACTAAAGTTGTGAGTAATAAGTGGAGAAAATGTGTTTACTTAGATTTCACTACTCCCTAGACATCTTTTACACGTTAATTACTTGTTATAATTGCATGGATGACGGATCGTATTCCTTAATACCATTCATGGGGTGGCACACTTAACTCCCCAATTCTATGAGCTCTTATCTCCTCCTACACCATGCCCAGCATAACTATAGGGATTTTAAACAGTGGCTCATGCATTAAATACAACCAATAAAGACCTAGTGCGCGTCGGTTCATGTTTCTTAAGACGTTCAAGCATGTTACCAATTGGAGATCTGCCAGTTTTCTTAAGCCTAACATATAAATCATTCATCCAAGACATGTATAAACAAGTAATCAACACATAATTAACATCTAGGTTTCATAAGATCCGAGCAAACACAAGATAGATCTAGCCTAGCATGATGGAATTAAGATAAGAACAAGATATAGACAACCAGCACATAGACATATTGATTGAATTAAAAGAACACTTATCTCAATTACACATGAAAGGTATCAAGGGCTTGGAACCCTTGAAAAACCTGTAAAATTCGCACCAAGTTCGTACTTAGGGTTTCTCCAAAACTTCTCTCCTTTTAATGTGAAAATTAGAAAACTATATATAAGAAAAGAGGTCTGACGGCGTCAAGACCAACATTGTGACGCTGTCACCTCGCCACCAAAACTATTCTCGGACTGCCTTGATCTACATTTAACGCCGTCAAGACTTAATCACTTCCAGGCCGTCATGACTTTTACTCTTGACGCCCTACCTTCGTGACGCCGTCAAATCTGTACTGGATCGTCATGGAATTTTGCTCTTGACGCCGTCAGAGAGTTACTCTTGACGCCGTCACCTACTGTTCCCAGCATGGAAAATTAAGACTTTGGCGTTTTCTTCACTTTTATGCTCCAAAAACGTCCGAATTGCTTCCTTTTCCAGATTTCACTCCCAAAGTACCTAAAATCACAAAAGTAATGATTTAGGGCAATATTTGATCAAATAAATTCGAATTCGGGCTTAAATGACCCCCTAAAAACGGATCATTTTTCGCCTCATCAGGAGGAGTAGTCCTTAAGGTGCTTAGGAGTGGGAGTCGCGGGGGTACTCATCTCGTTGTTGGATTGGGAGCTAGGGGTTGTAAGGTGATTTTCTAAATTTTCTTTAGAATGGGGTGCATCGAAACCGATGGCTATGCTGGATGGTTCAGGTGTTGAGTGAGATCGTCTTAACCTATGCATTTCTCTATCAGGTTCTGCATAGGGCAAAACAAGGTTTCTAGCAGAACTACGACTCCTAGTGATTCTAAGGTTAGAGAATTCGTCGGTTGCCATGATGGCGAATGGTGAAGTGATGCGTGGGAATTGCACCAGGCTTTACCTCTCAAGGGATCTCGAGTAGCTTACAACCCCCACCAGGCAGTGTACCTGATCGTTGTAGTATAGTATAGTGACAAGTACCGGGGGATTGATCGTTCAACTTGGGAATAGTGTCGCTAGGATTAGAAAACCTAAAGACTAGGTCTAGAGATGAGGGATGATTCTTTTTGTATTTTTATATTTTATAAAAGCAATTAAAAAATCTCAGTTTTAAAGGAGTTGGGCGGAATTAGTTGCTAATCTACTAACCCAATTACTAAGATGCAATCAAAATAAAAAACTAAAAGTGAAAATAAACTAAATTAAGTAGTGGTGTGAGCAATATATGGGAGAATTGTGTTTACTTAGGTTTCACTACTCCCTAGATATCTTTTACAGGTTAATTACTTGTTACAGTTGCGTGGATGACGGATTGTATTTCTTAATACCATTCATGGGGTAGCGTACTTACTTCCCCAATCCTATAAGCTCCTACTTCACTCCTATGTCGAGCCGGCTAAGAAGCTCCTAACATGGGATCAGTAGAATGCGCTCATGCAGTTGCGTGGAGGGATCCCCGAGAGCATCATAGCTTGGGGAGAGTTCTACACCCGTGCTACTAGTCACCGGAGAGCCGGTGCATCACACTGTTCCATTACTAGTAGCTAGACTGGTCAGACATGAGGATCGGATCGATGAGATCGTAGGTGTTGTGGAGGAGATTTCTCTTGAGCGGGTAGAGAACATGGAGGAGGAGGTGACTAACCTCGTAATTCATATGGTGGCTTTGGAGCAGGTATTTCAGATGATGGGCACCGAGTTGGTGGAGACCATGGATACTGTTACTGAGATGGGCCACAGGATGGACGCCCAGAGGTATGAGATGCAGGATCAGAGAGAGATTTCAGTGATCACGCAGCAGATGCAGGAACATCAGGCTTAGGAGTTAGCTGCTACTACTGCTACAGTCCATGCACTCAGAGCATCCCTTGAGGAGCTGCGAGCCCGAGAGAGAGCGAGAGATGCAGTGATGCTAGGGATGATACGGATTATTCGAGACTTGGAGAGGAGGTTAGGAGGCGCACCTGGAGCCCCGTAGATCTGTGACGTATCACTGCATGCTGAGACATCTGACTTGCCCTATGCGGCATTAATGATGTTGTATTTTGTTATTTTGAACAATGTACCAGATTATTAAAACCTCGTGTTGGTTATGATTGTATTGTATGGATATTGATTTATGTTGTTCTAGTATTTGATCTTATGTTATGATACTCTCGTGTACCACCATGTTGTGATTCATTATGAATGTCATGTATGTTACGGAATTTTATTTTTCAAGCATGTCGTGATACTTATTATGATTGATGTGGTTGTGTTGGTGATGATGTACTCATTGTATGATTGAATAGCATTATGACCTCGACTATTATGTGTTTGGTTGTGATGGTTCACTATATTGTGTTGATCTTGGTAACAATATTCTCAAGTGTGTATTGTGACTTTCTTTTTAGAAGGATGGCTCCTCCAGCTGATATTCAAAAGTTGATTGCTGACAGTATTGCGCCGCATTAGGAGTGCAAGCGGAAGCTATGGCACGTTCCAGCAGCACAAACAGGCCAAATGGAGATGGCGAGACATCTGGGACACAAAAGTGCACTTACAAGGACTTTATGGCTTGCAAACCTACTTACTTTAAGGGGACCGAGGGAGTAACTGAACTCGCTCGTTGGTTTGAGCGCTCTGAAATAGTATTCTCAAGGAGCGGGTGCTCTAATGACTGCAAGGTCTCGTTTGCTACTGGTACGCTACTAGAAGATGCCTTGTCCTAGTGGAACACTATTACACAGAACATGGGCATAGAGGAAGCCTACCAGATCACTTGGGCTGACTTCAAGCAAAGGATGCTAAGGAAATACTGCACCCGCACCGAGATTAGGAAACTGGAAGATGAATTTGATCGTTTAGTGGTAAAAGGGGATGATATTAAGACTTATGATCGAAGGTTTCAGGAACTAGTTGTGCTATGCCCAACCAAGGTGCCGGACCGTGAGAAGACACTGGAAAAGTATATGGAAGGTCTGCCTAGGAGCATAGAAGGGGATGTCACTGCATCCAAATCTCAGACACTAGAAGAGGCCATGGAAATTGCTCAGAGATTATTGGAAAGATAAATCAAGCACGGAAAGACCCATGGCAACAACAATCATAAACAAAAATTTGATGACCGAAGAAACAACCACAACTCCTACAACAACCACACTCCCCATAACAACAATAACTACAACCGCAACAACAATCAGAATTATCAACAAAACCGAAACCATCACCACAACCAACAAAATCGCCGGCAGGAAGCCGCCAGGGCTTACGTTGCCGCACCCACTAGAGCTAGAGGCTATGCTGGACTCACTCCTATGTGTAACCGATGCAAACTACATCACAATGGACCCTGTTATGTTAAGTGTAGGAAATGCCAGAGGACCGGGCACCAGACTCGAGACTGTAAGGCCACCGGCGCCAACTTACAACCAGTGGTCATGGTGTGCCATGGATGTGGTGAGAAGGGGCACTACAAGAATCGGTGTCCGAAACAAACTGCCAACCAGAAAAACAATGCTCGTGGACGAGTTTATGTGATGGGAGAGGGGAATGACCAACAAGGCCCCGACATAGTCACGGGTACATTTCCGCTTAACAACCATCTTGCTAAAGTTTTATTTGATTCTTGAGCCGATAGGAGTTTCGTTTCCATTGCATTTGCATCTTTACTTAACCGCACCCTAACCAAGTTAGACACCATTTATGAAATCGAATTACCCAACGGGGAACTAGAGAGCACTAACACCATAGTCCGAGTTTGTACCTTAGTCTTACTTGACCAACCCTTCGAAATCGACCTTATGCCTGTTAAGCTTGGTAGTTTTGATGCCGTTATCGGCATGGACTGGTTATCTAAGAACCATGCTAGGATCATTTGATATGAGAAGGCCGTTCACATTCCGTTTCAAGGTAACACCCTAATCGTTCGTGGCGAACATAGTAAGACTCGACTCAGCATCATATCATTCGTTAAGATGGTAAAGTATATCGATAGAGGATGTCACGCCTTTCTGGCACAGGTGACAGAAAAGAAGTCGGAAGAAAAACATCCTGAAGATGTGCCGGTAGTAAGGGACTTTCTTCAGGTATTTCCCGAGGAGTTGCCCGGCCTCCCACCGGTTCGCCAAGTGGAATTTCAGATTGACTTAGTACCAGGAGCCGCGCCAGTGGCGAGAGCACCATATAGGTTGGCGCCATCCGAAATGGAAGAGTTATCTAAACAATTACGAGAGTTGTTGGAGAAAGGATTTATTCGCCTAAGTTCTTCACCTTGGGGAGCTCTGGTGTTATTCGTTAAGAAGAAAGATGGATCTTTTCGGATGTGCAATGACTACCGTGAGTTGAATAAACTTACCGTGAAGAATCAATATCCATTGCCCAGAATCGACGACTTGTTTGACCAGCTACAAGGATCGAGCGTTTACTCAAAGATTGACCTAAGGTCAAGCTATCATCAACTGAGAGTTAGGGAAGAAGACATCCCTAAGACAGCTTTCAGAACACGATATGGTCACTACTAATTCCAAGTAATGCCCTTCGGTTTGACTAACGCACCAGCTGTGTTTATGGACCTAACGAACCGAGTGTGCAAACCCTACTTGGACAAGTTTGTAATTGTATTCATTGATGATATCCTCATTTACTCCCGAAGCAAAGAAGAGCACGAGAAACACTTAAGGACCCTCCTGGAATTGCTCCAAGAGGAGAAGTTGTATGCAAAATTTTCCAAGTGTGATTTTTGGATTGAGAAAGTACAATTTTTGGGACACGTGATCGATAGTAGAGGTATTCATGTAGACCTCACAAAGGTTGAAGCGGTTAGGAATTGGGCATCTCTTACGAACCCTACGGAGATCCGTCAATTCTTTGGTCTTGCTGGAAACTAACGGAGATTTATCGAAGGTTTCTCGAAGGTCGCCAAACCTTTGACAGAACTGACTCAAAAGAAGTAGAAGTTTGACTGGGGAGAAAAACAAGAGTCGTCATTCCAACTCTTGAAACAAAAACTTTGTGAAGCTCCAATCTTAGCACAACCCAAAGGAAGTGAAGACTTTGTAGTATACTGCGATGCATCGTACCAGGGCTTAGGCGCCGTGTTGATGCAAAGAGATGCATCGTACCAGGGCTTAGGTGCCGTGTTGATGCAAAGAAGTAAGGTGATCGCGTATGCTTCCCGACAGCTCAAAACTCACGAGAAGAATTACACCACCCATGATCTTGAACTAGGAGCGGTAGTATTTACTCTTAAAATGTGGAGGCATTACTTGTATGGCACCAAGTGCATGGTGTATACAGATCACAAGAGTCTCCAGCATATTCTAGATCAGAAGGAATTGAACATGAGACAACGCCGATGGTTGGAGTTGCTTAGTGACTACGATTGTGAGATCCGCAATCACCCCGGAAAGGCAAATGTCGTAGCGGATGCCTTAAGTCGAAAGGAGCGAATTAGACCCCTTAGAGTCCGATCTTTAGGGATGAAAATTAGGTCACCATTACCAACAAAAATCCTGGAAGCTCAGGTCGAAGCCCTCAAAGAAGAAAACTGGCCAAAGGAGAAGATCTATGGTATGCCAGAGAGTGAGAATGGTTTCGTGAAGAAATTAGACGGGAGATTGTGCTTCAAGGACCGAAGCTGGATTCCACTCTATGGAGGGATTCGTGACCTCATCATGCACGAATCTTAAAAGTCCAAATACTCCATTCACCCGGGTTCTGACAAGATGTACCAGGATCTCAAGAAACTTTACTGGTGGCCAAACATGAAGGCTGACATCACCGAATAAGTCGGGAAATGTCTGACGTGCTCAAGAGTAAAAGCTGTGCACCAAAAACCATCCAGTTTATTGATACAACCTGAACTTCCAATGTGGAAATGGGAGAGGATTACAATGGACTTCATCCCAAAACTACCTAAGACATCGTGAGGATTTGACACCATATGGGTCATTGTGGACCGTCTTACTAAATCCGCACACTTCTTGCCAATCAAAGAGACTGACGATATGGAAATCCTTGCACGGTTATACGTGAAGGAAATAGTCTCACGACATGGAGTGCCGATTTCCATCATCTCGGATCGAGATAGCCGTTTCACGTCATGCTTTTGGCAGTCATTGCAAAAAGCTTTGGGTACTCGATTGGATATGAGCACCGCGTATCATCCGCAGACTGATGGGCAAAGTGAGAGAACCATCCAGACCTTAGAAGACATGCTACGAGCATGTGTGATCGATTTTGGGAAAGGATGGGATAAGCACTTACCATTAGCGGAGTTCTCCTACAACAACAGCTACCACGCTAGCATCAAGGGAGCGTCATTTGAAGCACTTTATGGACGAAAGTGCCAATCACTAGTTTGTTGGGCAGAAGTTGGAGATGTTCAACTCTCAGGGCCCGAACTTATTCATGAAACCACCGAGAAGATTGTACAGATCACGCAATGCTTGCTGGCTGCCCGTGACCGGCAAAAGAGCTATGCCGATGTAAGGCGAAAGCCTATGGAGTTTCAAGTTGGGGATAGAGTTTTGTTGAAGGTATCCCCTTGGAAAAGAATGATCAGATTTGGGAAACGTGGAAAGTTAAATCCTAGATACGTTGGACCATTCAAGATCCTGGAGAGGGTTGGTCGAGTAGCATACAAACTTGAACTCCCTGAGGAGCTCAGTAGGGTGCACAATACCTTTCATGTGTCCAATCTAAGGAAATGTTTATCGGATGAAACTCTTGTTGTAACAATTCGCAATTTCAGGTTAACTTTTATTCCCAAAAATTTTACTATTCACTTTTTACTATTCACTTTTCACTCTTCATCTCAGAAATTTTTATTTCATATTCTCGTAAGTTAAACTATTTTAACGATAATCCGAGAGTTTGACGCTCGTCGGATCATTTCTGCAAAAATCACAAAGCCGTGTCCGAGATTTACTTTTAGGTTTAAACGCCAATCTAGCATCCCGATATGTCCATAAAACATTATAAACAATAGAAATATGATTTTCTATCATTTTATGACAATTCCAAAAGTTTTGGAATTTTAAGTTTTTCAGTTCAGCGTTTTACGCGAATTACGCGTTTTAGACCCGTGTTTCCAGTTTTTAGCAGGGTTTTAGCACCCGATAGAACCTACCACTCATTTTATATTTTATTATGGAGTATATTGACATGTTTAACCATATTTATAAGTTTCATATTTTTAGGATACCCGGTTTTACGTTTCGTGACTTAATAACTTACGGTTAGCAATTTACGGAGTCAAAACTAGCTACATACTTAGGATATTATCATCCAAAGACCATGACTACTCATCTAGTCACCCTTATCTCTTACAAACCGACTTAGGAGGGGGGGAGTGATGAGTGTTTAATCACACATCCTTTTTAGACCTTTATTCAGACCAAATACACGAAATACTAACCAAATATGCCATGAGAATGCATGTTTTTGTATTTGTGTATGTGCAGGTACGGATATGTAAAAAAATGAACAAAAACAAAGCAAAACCGACGAAAACGAGCACGAGATTGGAAAAAGGTCAAAAGCCGAAGCCGAGGAAGAAAATTATCCAAGAAAAGCCCAAACGACAATTCAAATTCTTAAATCTTCAAAGAATGACAAAAGAGACCCTTAGTGGAAGCGTGAAGATATTGACAAGAAAAATACTTCAAGTATTCACAAGTTGTCAATTTTGGTCCTTTGAAGAACTTTGGAAGAAAAGTCAACTTAATTCCTCCAAGTTACGAGATCGTTACGTTTAATATTAAGTGTATTAGTTACATTTTATAATGTTTAAGCTTGTATTTCATGTTTTGTAAAGGTCTAGGGGCTAAATGTGCAACAATGTAAAAGATAGGTGAAGCCCTAGCCACTAGCCTATAATTAGAGTAGTATGCCTCATTTTTGAGGTTGGTCTTTTTGTTAGTAAGTTTAAGTTTTAAGCTTTTATTATTGTTTGTTTTATTTTAAAAGTTAAGTTTTTAATTTTAAGTTGTTGCTCTTTAATTTTTATGCTTTAATTTTCTTGTCAAGTCTTATCTTACTTTACTTACTCTCTTTAAAAAGCTTTATTTTTCTTAAAAATCTTTAATTTCAAGTTGTTAAATTTATGTTTTTAATGATGGGCTTTATTGTTTATGGTTAAATTAGTTTGTTTGGTAATAAATTTGTTGAAAAACATTTATTTTAAGTTTTATTTTGGATCAAAATGGTGTTTGGTTGTGATGTTTTCAAGTTTACTTTTTATTAAAATTACTATCGAGTTTTATTTTTTTTATTAAAAAAATCAGTATCGAGTTTAAGATTTAAAAATTACTTCCGAGTTTGATTGTTTAGAAATAGGGACCTATTTGCAATATTAAATTTTCGAGTTAGGGAGTAAATGTTGTTTCGAGTTAAGTTTTTAACTTTTTATCGAGTTGGAAGTCTATATCTATCGAGTTAGGGTCCTACATAGGGTATCGAGTTAGGGTCACATAGGGTATATCGAGTTAGAGATTTACATGTAGTATCGAGTTAGGTGTACAAATTCTTATCGAGTTAGGATTTCAAAAAGAAAAAATATATATATATATATATATATATATATATATATATATATATTTTTTCGAGTTAAGTTTTAATTTGTACCAAGTTTCATTTCTTTTGGCGAGTTAGCCATGATTATCAAGTTAGATAATCGTTCCCTCATCGTTCTTCGAGTGAGGTTTTCTTTTCTTATTATCTAAACGAAACTCTGCCGAAATTTTCTAAAATTTTATCAACTTAGGTTTTATTTCATAACAAGTTAGTTTCTTTTATTTAGTCACGTTATCTAGTAAACATTTTTTTTTAGTTTAAATATAAATAGTTTTTATTTCTTTTACGTATTTCCTTTTTAATTAGTCTTCACATCCTTTTCATTTATAAAAACAATTAAAAAGCCAAAAATATAATTTTCCCCTTACGTTATTTTTCTTTTACATCTTTTTATTTAGATAAATTCATTTTTGCAATCGTAGAACTAGTTTCACTTTTATTTTTATTTTTATTTTAAAATTAGTCGTGTTAAGTTTTCTTTACGTTTTTATTTCTTTTTTTTTTTTTTTACTTTTGAGTATGTTTGTTTTATTTGCTAATGTGTTTTGCATTATTTGCTTATTCTCTTTGTTTTAATTGCAATTTTATTCTCAATTGTAGCATAATCAAAACCCAAAACATCTTTTGAAACCCCATTCACTTCACAAGATTCACAAACCGTGTCGACAAGATCAATTCAACGTTTCGTTGGGGACACGACCCGGGGAAATACTTTCCTAAGCATTTCTTCGGTTTTAAAAACTATACTACAAAACAAATGAATCAATTTTGGCGCCGTTGCCGGGGAACCGTTGTTAAGATTTCGTCGATCGTTTGTTTGATTTGTGTTTTGAAGAACCTTCCTTTGGAAGTTATCGCTTAAACAAAAAGAAAAAAAAAAAAAAAAAATTAAAAACACCAAACAAACAAAAAGATTTTCTTTTCAAATTTATTTTCCTTTTTTCTTTCACTTTTGTTTCTTTTAAGTGTATGATCACACGTTCACGGTCGAGATTAATCGATAATTCTCCGACCATACCGAACCAACGTTATCGTAGACGTCGTAAACAAGCTTACGTACCCGAGTTACGTACTCTTATTGAAGCACCCATCACCGAGATGGCCGATCAACGTACTATGCAAGAATTGCTCCAGTGTCCCACCGAGGGATACGGGGACGCAATTGTTTTACCACCAATTCTTTCCGATAATTTTGAACTTAAAACTGGATTAATTCAACTTGTCACATCTAAACAATTTCAAGGTTTTGAAAGGGATGATCCTCACGCACACATCCGATGGTTCAATAAGTTAACTTCGACCATGAAATTTAAGGATGTCCCTCACGACGCTATCAAATTGATGTTGTTCCCATTTTCACTCGAGGGTTCAGCCCGGATTTGGCTTGAAAAAGAACCTCCTCGTTCAATTCACACATGGGAAGAACTCGTCTCGAAATTTGTTAATCATTTCTTTCCACCGTCTAAAACGACTAATCTTAAGAATGATATAACTAATTTTCAACAACGTTTTGATGAGAGCTTTGGTGAGGCATGGGAACGATTTAAGGATCTTCTTCGAGGGTGTCCTCACCATGGTTTCTCCGAATTGCACCAAATCGACACTTTTTATAACGCTTTGACTCAAAACGATCAAGATTCTTTAAACGCAGCCGCCGGTGGCAATATCTTGAATCGTACTCCAATGGATATTTTAACGATCATCGAGAACAAATCAAAGGTTCCAACTTCTCGTAACAAACCGAATGTTTCGAAAGTGACTTCTTCTACTCCTTCTTCTTCATCGGTCCAACCATCAGAAATAGCCGGACTTACCGATGCTATCTATTGTATGATGAAAAAGTTTAAGTGTCAGATCCAAAAACCCGAGCCCGTTAAAGCAATTAATGAAAAATGTGTGATTTGTGGTGGACCCCATCCGTATTATGATTGTCAAGCCACCGATGGCCAAGTTTACAATGCTAACGTTGCTGCCGTAAACTACAATCAAAACCAAGATTTTCGTACTCAAAATAACCAAACAGGGCCACCTGGGTTTCCACCCGTACAAACTAATCAAAACCGTTATCCTCAAAATAACCAAGGTTATCAAAACCAAGGTTACAATCAAAACCGTGGAACCAATTTCAATCAAGCTCAAAATTATCAAACCACTCCACCCCAACCAGTTTATCATCAACCTCTACAACCTTCTCCTGAGCTTGCTAATTATATGATAACCAATGATGTTAACATGCGAGTAATGCAAAATCAAATCAACAACATGAAGGTTGAATTTAAGAAGGAGATCGACACATCCATAACTCGACAAACAAATGAGCTTAAGCAAATGATGAGCAGTTTTATGCAGATGAATCAAGCGTCGACATCTGGTACTCTTCCAAGTAATACAATACCAAACCCGAGAGGCGACGTCAAGGCAATCACGACTCGCAGTGGTGCTTTATACGAATCCACGGTTCCGACTACCTCTTCTTCTCCTCCTCCGAAAGTAGTGGATCGTGAGACCGAGGTGACAAAGGACCCAGTTCCTCCTACTAATAACGAAGGTCCTGAAAACGTCCAACCTCCGGTTTTCCAAATGTCAAAAGATAAAGAAAAAGTCGTTTTTGAAAAGAATGATAAATACAAGTCAAAATTGCCATATCCGTCAAGGTTTAATGATGAAGAGCTCCGTGCAAAATCTAAAAAACAAATGGAAAAGTTTCTCGATATTTTTCAAAAATTGCACTTTGATATCAGTTTCATGGATGCTCTTGTTTACATGCCAAAGTTTGCCTCAACGTTCAAAAATCTCATAAGTAATAAAGAGAAATTGCTCGAATTATCCGAAACACCGATAAATGTTCAATGCTCCGCGATTCTTCTCAAAAAGCTTCCCGAGAAGCTTGGAGATTCGGGAAAGTTTCTCATTCCTTGTTCGTTGAAAGATCAAGAGGTTTGCAAAGCCCTGGCCGATTCAGGTGCAAGCATTAACCTTATGCCGTTTTCGATCTATAAACAACTTGGAATGGGAGAACTTAAACCGACACGAATGACTTTAGAGCTTGCTAATCGTTCGATTGCTCATCCAGTTGGAATCGCGGAAGATGTTTTTGTTCAAGTAAACTCATGTACTTTTCCGGCCGACTTTGTCGTTGTTAATTTTGAACCGGATCCGAGAGTTCCTCTTATACTAGGGCGACCGTTTTTACGAACCGCAAAGGCCCTAGTAGATCATTTTGAGGATACTCTAACTTTACGACATGATGATGATATAATGATTTTTAAAACCGATGCTCCAAAATCAAACAAGTATTCTGTAAAAAGCATTGATGTTTGTGATTATACTTTTGATGATTTTGTGAAAACATTTGTCTCCGACTCTTCCCCATCATTTCCTCCGACTAAGGAACATGATTTCATTTTGGAAGAGATCGAGGCCTTTCTTGCTAATGATTCGATTTCACCGGAAATTGATCATTCCGATTTTGACATGGAGGGAGATATTCTTTTGATTGAAAAGTTATTAAATGCAGATTCCAACCCGTCCCTCCCTCCATTGGACCTTAAAATGGCCGATTTTAAAGAAGTTAAGCCATCTATTGAGAATCCTCTGGAGCCCGAGCTCGAGGAAATTTTACCCGACTTTGAGAGTTTTTCGTTTGGTACGACTAAAGAGATAAGTGGCAATCCCACTTATCATCATGATTCTTACCCGACTTATGAAGTTTTTAACTTTGATATCGATCACTCGGAAGAGACGAGTCGTGGCAGTACCACTTCTCATGCTTTTATCTCTCTTCCGGAGTATGAGTCATTTTGTTTTGATAAGTTTGAATGTGAATTTGAAAAGTTTTCTAATCCAGAATATGAAAATTTCAGTTTTGATCTTGAAGTTGATCATGATCCGAGTGGAGTTCTTAAAAATGAGAGTCTTAATGAAAACTTTTTCCCAACCCTCCCACCCGGGAAAGTTTTTAAAATGAGCTTGAATGATAAAATTCATAATTCCACAATCATGAAGTTTTCTTTTGATGATTATGAGTTTTTCAAGATTGTTATCATGACTTTCTTGCTGTTTGTAACATTTGGTGTGATTTCTCTTATCCTTCATTCCATTGGGAGTGAGGATGTTGTTTTTGACCCTGGTATCGTTTTTAAAAGTTTTCACTATTAAAATACCAGTGGTTATCTCTTCGGGATGGAACTTTCAACTAACTTAACTGTTTTTCAAAAATTTTTATGAAAGCCCGAGAGAGATTAATTTTTCCATCTGCTCTCCCCATGGACGATTAATTCGGGGATCGAGTCAAGCTCATGTGACTCGGTAATCAAAAACAAGCGCTTCGTGGGAGGCACCCCATGCTTATCCATTGCATTTTCTTAATTTTCTATTTTCTTTAATAACATAACTTGAGGAGGGCAACCTCTTCCATATCTTGTGTTTTCGTGGTTGTTTGTGAATGTTCAGGAATTTCCCCGAAGTTTGAGGACTCTCGTGCTCGTGGTTTGTCGCTCTCTCCACTCGAGTCTCATCCTTCGCTGCTCTATCGGAAATTCACCATATCCTAAATCTTATCGACTAACGTTTATCTCTTGGCATACCTAATAAACGGCCTTAGATTTTACGTAGGATTACCCGTACCCCTTAAAACATTGAGGACAATGTTTCACTTTAGTCTGGGGGGGTGAATCTTCGATTCGATTTGACCTGTACCATCGTCTGAGCTGTTAACTTACGCAACTCCGTTTTCCACCAAAAATTTTAATTTTTGTCACCGCCTTATTATGCAAAAAAAAAAAAAAAAAAAAAAAAAAAATGATGAAAAAATGAAAAAAAAAAAAATATATGATATGAATAATAAGTTTTGACACCTTGTTTTGACTTTCCTACCGGCGAGAGTAGAAATAAATGTTTCGACTTGACCGGGCGTGTTGAGCCCTAGCTCGTCTCCCTTAACCAAAATAATCAAAAGATTATGGCTAAGCATCCGCGGATCTCATTACTTGGGATTTTAAATTTGCGGAGATCGAGGAATGATAGAGTTTATTTAGAAGTTTCGTGCTATACACGGATCTCAACCTTGGGATTTAAAAAACCCACGAGAGGTACTTGTGACCTCCTTGTTCCCATCAGAAACGTCACCAATATATAAATAGATGTTCTAGGTTAATTAGTGGTATTTAGGTTTGAATAATATTTAGTTCTTTGTTTTCTTAAGAGAATTTTTGCTTTAGAAATTGGGTACATATCAAGGAACATCAAAAATAAGAGCGAAAAAGTGAAAAATCAAAAGTCAAAAGTTGATTATCTATGTGGTTTTGGAGCTACCCAATAAGCTTCCATTGATGTTGAGAAAAAAATCAAGAAAGAAAAAAAAAGTATCAAAAGTATGAAAAAAGTGAAAAATGAAAAAAAAAGTGAAAGTTGTAGTATTGTCGAATAAGAGCTATGTATGTATCAACAAGTTGTTGGCGCGTGAGGTGCATGTGATAAGTGATTAGTAATCAGTCACATGAGGTGCACGTGATTGTACTCCGCAACTTATATCCTTGATATTGTATGTACCCCAAATTCCTTGATATGGACCGAATTTCTATTGCAGTGGTTCTTAAGAGAAAATGAATAACTACTTATCGTTTTAACTTAGGTGTCACTATCGGACTAAAAAAATATCGAAATGAGAAAATATGAAGCAATTCATTTCTCACAATTAAAATCTTTAGACACAAAACTTAGGACCTGGGGACAAGAGGTAATACACAAGTAACTTTTGTGGGCAGTGTTAGCATCTAACTTCTAGTTAAACAATGATCTCGATTTTACGCTTAGTTTGGGAGCTTGCGAAAAATCAAGGATGACGATTTTTATCCGTATGGTCTCTTCTCCTTGAAGTGTTTCTACTCGTTGACACTGAAAGTTATCAACAGATAAGAATTGATAATGAAAGTCAAAATAAACCGTCACATATAAAATGAAAAATACAAAAAGAGTAGTAGTAGTTGTTATTTATGAAAATCGGATAACGGAGCGTTTTTGAGAATAAATGATTTTAATATTTCTCTTGAAAGTCATTGCTACTTTACAACGTCAGTAAAGAGAGGTTTTGAAATTATTTATCTCTTAAACGTGAGGTGATGACATTGCGTGAGGGCACGGCAATACCTTAGTCTGGGGGATTTTGATGAGTGCTTAATCACACATCCTTTTTAGACCTTTATTCAGACCAAATACACGAAATACTAACCAAATATGCCATGAGAATGCATGTTTTTGTATTTGTGTATGTGCAGGTACGGATATGTAAAAAAATGAACAAAAACAAAGCAAAACCGATGAAAACGAGCACGAGATTGGAAAAAGGTCAAAAGCCGAAGCCGAGGAAGAAAATTATCCAAGAAAAGCCCAAACGACAATTCAAATTCTTAAATCTTCAAAGAATGACAAAAGAGACCCTTAGTGGAAGCGTGAAGATATTGACAAGAAAAATACTTCAAGTATTCACAAGTTGTCAATTTTGGTCCTTTGAAGAACTTTGGAAGAAAAGTCAACTTAATTCCTCCAAGTTACGAGATCGTTACGTTTAATATTAAGTGTATTAGTTACATTTTATAATGTTTAAGCTTGTATTTCATGTTTTGTAAAGGTCTAGGGGCTAAATGTGCAACAATGTAAAAGATAGGTGAAGCCCTAGCCCCTAGCCTATAAATAGAGTAGTATGCCTCATTTTTGAGGTTGGTCTTTTTGTTAGTAAGTTTAAGTTTTAAGCTTTTATTATTGTTTGTTTTATTTTAAAAGTTAAGTTTTTAATTTTAAGTTGTTGCTCTTTAATTTTTATGCTTTAATTTTCTTGTCAAGTCTTATCTTACTTTACTTACTCTCTTTAAAAAGCTTTATTTTTCTTAAAAATCTTTAATTTCAAGTTGTTAAATTTATGTTTTTAATGATGGGCTTTATTGTTTATGGTTAAATTAGTTTGTTTGGTAATAAATTTGTTGAAAAACATTTATTTTAAGCTTTATTTTGGATCAAAATGGTGTTTGGTTGTGATGTTTTCAAGTTTACTTTTTATTAAAATTACTATCGAGTTTTATTTTTTTTATTAAAAAAATCAGTATCGAGTTTAAGATTTAAAAATTACTTCCGAGTTTGATTGTTTAGAAATAGGGACCTATTTGCAATATTAAATTTTCGAGTTAGGGAGTAAATGTTGTTTCGAGTTAAGTTTTTAACTTTTTATCGAGTTGGATGTCTATATCTATCGAGTTAGGGTCCTACATAGGGTATCGAGTTAGGGTCACATAGGGTATATCGAGTTAGAGATTTACATGTAGTATCGAGTTAGGTGTACAAATTCTTATCGAGTTAGGATTTCAAAAAGAAAAAAAAATATATATATATATATTTTTTCGAGTTAAGTTTTAATTTGTACCAAGTTTCATTTCTTTTGGCGAGTTAGCCATGATTATCAAGTTAGATAATCGTTCCCTCATCGTTCTTCGAGTGAGGTTTTCTTTTCTTATTATCTAAACGAAACTCTGCCGAAATTTTCTAAAATTTTATCAACTTAGGTTTTATTTCATAACAAGTTAGTTTCTTTTATTTAGTCACGTTATCTAGTAAACATTTTTTTTTTTAGTTTAAATATAAATAGTTTTTATTTCTTTTACGTATTTCCTTTTTAATTAGTCTTCACATCCTTTTCATTTATAAAAACAATTAAAAAGCCAAAAATATAATTTTCCCCTTACGTTATTTTTCTTTTACATCTTTTTATTTAGATAAATTCATTTTTGCAATCGTAGAACTAGTTTCACTTTTATTTTTATTTTTATTTTAAAATTAGTCGTGTTAAGTTTTCTTTACGTTTTTATTTCTTTTTTTTTTTTTTTTTACTTTTGAGTATGTTTGTTTTATTTGCTAATGTGTTTTGCATTATTTGCTTATTCTCTTTGTTTTAATTGCAATTTTATTCTCAATTGTAGCATAATCAAAACCCAAAACATCTTTTGAAACCCCATTCACTTCACAAGATTCACAAACCGTGTCGACAAGATCAATTCAACGTTTCGTTGGGAGAACGACCCGGGGAACATACTTTCGCCGGTATTTCTTCGGAAAAACAAACAATACTACAAAAAGACTCGAATCAGGGAGTCACCATGTGTGGTTAAATCTTGACTTTAGCCATTAGATCTTACTTAATTACAACTTGGTCACCAAGTTTATGTAGTTTCCTAGTTAGCTTCCTAACCTCCTTTTCATAGTATAAATACAAGCTCATTTGCTTCCTTTCTTCATCATAAAAATGCCACAACATCAATACCTAGCACCATGATCCTTTGATCTTGAATATACAAGTTACACTACAAAGTTCAAGGTCTTAGTATTCTCTACCTAGTTCTTAAGTTTGTTTGGTGATTCCATGGTTGAATTAGGAGCTACACAAGGTGATTAGGGGCTGAAGTTAATGGGTTTTCACAAGGTCTATATCAAGTCTATCAATGGGTAGCAAGAGTTATGGTGAAGGGTTTACAAGCTTAGGTTTAGTGTCCTAGTTCTATACTTGACTTCCTTTCTTTAGAAAGCCAAAAGTTGTAAGCAAACCCTAACATACTTTCTTGCTTAATTATCATTTTCATGCTCTTTGTGTTCCTTTCATGCTATATATGTTCTTGTTATTGTGTTCATGATGTTTAAAAATGGATAAAACAAGTATTGGTATACATATGTTAACTTATGACAAGTAAACAAGCAAACTAGTGATTTTTATGGAGAACCATGACCAAAATAGTATAACTTTGATATTTGACACTTACTTACTGTTAAAGAGGACTTAACAAGGAAAACATAGCAATTTGAATCACCCAAAACGAGTATACGAGTCAAAAGTTATGGCCATAAGAATTTAGCGACACCAAAACGGCAAAACTGTCTAAATAGCATTCTGATCAGATTTTGATTTTGAAAGTCACCCTTCTGTTCCGATTCATCAAAAAGTTAAAACACGAAAGTTGTCCGGAACGACGTTTTTGTTCAGGAACAAAGAAGCTCGAGCCCTGAAAACGCTTTCCGAGTGATAATTTTCTTCAAAATCTTATCAGCCCATTTTAGACCAAAGTTACTATATAATGATTATATTTAGATGAGACCAAGAGGTCTAATGACCTAAAGCCAAGACCACAACCATGGCTAAAGCCAAGGTTGAGTCTCAAGACCATGGTAACAATGACCAAGGTCACGGCAAAGCCACGGCTAAAAACCATGTAACTTTTAAAGATCAAAACTTATATATGTTATCAAATACTACAATAGTAGGGAGCCTCATGTGAGGAGTTCATTAAGTAAGCCGTCGAGACGAGTTGTGGATTTACGAATTAAAGTGTCCTAGCTCCTCGAACGTTTACTCCATGACTTCTGAATTATGTCGGCCCGAACGGTAGTAAGAGATATACAACCTATACATGTTTCATAAACCATTTATATTTAAAGACTTACACTATATACTAAGTACTACATCATGAACTATATGCAAGACATATATTGGCAATTCTTCGTATTCTTAGATGTTACTCCAAACCTAAGTCGCAACGTTCTATTATAGGCTGCTCTTAGTGACTTTCACGATTCGACTACCACTTTGATTTCACATCACTTAAGCTTAAGGTGAGTCATAGCCCCTACTTATTCATACTTGTTTTAACTCTTTGGGGGGGATACATGCACAACTACTTGCTTACTTGTACAAATACTCAAAACATTTATACTTGATTGTTTTATACTTGATTTTTTATACTTGATTGTCTTATACTTGATCGCATTATACTTGATGTCATATATACATGATTGCATTATACTTGATTGTGAGACTTCCAGTGGCTCCAGATTAAGTTGCTGGATGACCATTGAGACTTCCGGTGGCTCCACATTAAGTTGTTGGATGACCATTGAGGCTATTGATACATCCTAACATTTGCGAATGTTGGATACATCATAAACGTGAGGTCTTCGGAGATGAAGAGTAGACTCACGACTAATTGCTTAATTGTTTTGATGAATTATACATGTCTTAATCATACTATATTGTAGCAGTGGGTTGTGAACACACAGGTTACAAGTCTCTTATGGCGGGACTTGTAACTGAGTGGATTCTCAATGCCTTTGCTGTGTAAACATTCTTTAAGGCTTTTCAACTGTTTTAAGACAAACTCTATGAACTCACCAACCATTGTGTTGACACTTTAGCATGTTTATCTCAGGTTAGTAAGGCGATAGCTAGTGCGTGGAACTTAGAGTCAAGCAGCATATTCTGAAGACTTACGCTTTTATCATTTACCATTCAAAATTTTGTATACATTTATGTATCATACTTTGAAATCTCATGTTTGTAACTTTGAATTCATTAATCGAATGGTAACTTTTCAAAACGTCTCATTTAGAGTTCGTTTTCTATACCTTGTACTTTGTATTATGAAGTAGCACCCCTATGACACAGTCTTCCGCTGCGGTATTTTGGGGGTGTTATAGATTGGTACCAGAGCCTTGGTTATAGAGAATTAGGTTGCATTTAGTGCCTAGACTATAACTGCTATATACGTTGGGACCTTCCTCTTTATTTGCCTTACACACAATACATACACATATGCATTTTGGTTAGAGGTTTGCTTAGTTCCACGCTACTAGATGATGTGACTTTAGCATTATAAGGAGCCCCAGAGATTCGTCGAGTCATTAAAAACATGGAGCTCAGTAATAACTAATTAGTTAACTTGATCTTGTGACAGTTCTTGTTTGATGAGACACAAGATTTGAGTTAAATAATATTATTGCTTAGCTTTAGCGATTTGATGACTTGATTATCTTACTATCGGCCTCAGAAGGCGGATTTTGTGTCGGAAATTCTTAAGTAGGATGATTTAGAATCTCCTTATTTAAATGGATTTGGACGCCTCTTCAGTTAAATAAAGAAATTGTAAATCACCGAACCATAAGTTTATGAGACCTTACTTACATAAATTTGGACGCTTCTTTATGTAAGTAATGTGTTATAAATAAGTGGGCTTAATTGTAGCCGATACAACTCCTTAACCAGAATCTTAGACGAATCAGAGTAAACACTACTATATTAGAGATCCCGAATTCTTTTAGACACACCGTAAGTAGTTAACATCAACTGAACTTCGGGACGAAGTTCTCCTTAAGGGGTAGAGACTGTAACAATTCGCAATTTCAGGTTAACTTTTATTCCCAAAAATTTTACTATTCACTTTTTACTATTCACTTTTCACTATTCATCTCAGAAATTTTTATTTCATATTCTCGTAAGTTAAACTATTTTAACGATAATCCGAGAGTTTGACGCTCGTCGGATCATTTCTGCAAAAATCACAAAGCCGTGTCCGAGATTTACTTTTAGGTTTAAACGCCATTCTAGCATCCCGATATGTCCATAAAACATTATAAACAATAGAAATATGATTTTCTATCATTTTATGACAATTCCAAAAGTTTTGGAATTTTACGTTTTTCAGTTCAGCGTTTTACGCGAATTACGCGTTTTAGACCCGTGTTTCCAGTTTTTAGCAGGGTTTTAGCACCCGATAGAACCTACCACTCATTTTATATTTTATTATGGAGTATATTGACATGTTTAACCATATTTATAAGTTTCATATTTTTAGGATACCCGGTTTTACGTTTCGTGACTTAATAACTTACGGTTAGCAATTTACGGAGTCAAAACTAACTACATACTTAGGATATTATCATCCAAAGACCATGACTACTCATCTAGTCACCCTTATCTCTTACAAACCGACTTAGGAGGGGGGGAGTCACCATGTGTGGTTAAATCTTGACTTTAGCCATTAGATCTTACTTAATTATAACTTGGTCACCAAGTTTATGTAGTTTCCTAGTTAGCTTCCTAACCTCCTTTTCATAGTATAAATACAAGCTCATTTGCTTCCTTTCTTCATCATAAAAATGCCACAACATCAATACCTAGCACCATGATCCTTTGATCTTGAATATACAAGTTACACTACAAAGTTCAAGGTCTTAGTATTCTCTACCTAGTTCTTAAGTTTGTTTGGTGATTCCATGGTTGAATTAGGAGCTACACAAGGTGATTAGGGGCTGAAGTTAATGGGTTTTCACAAGGTCTATATCAAGTCTATCAATGGTTAGCAAGAGTTATGGTGAAGGGTTTACAAGCTTAGGTTTAGTGTCCTAGTTCTATACTTGACTTCCTTTCTTTAGAAAGCCAAAAGTTGTAAGCAAACCCTAACATACTTTCTTGCTTAATTATCATTTTCATGCTCTTTGTGTTCCTTTCATGCTATATATGTTCTTGTTATTGTGTTCATGATGTTTAAAAATGGATAAAACAAGTATTGGTATACATATGTTAACTTATGACAAGTAAACAAGCAAACTAGTGATTTTTATGGAGAACCATGACCAAAATAGTATAACTTTGATATTTGACACTTACTTACTGTTAAAGAGGACTTAACAAGGAAAACATAGCAATTTGAATCACCCAAAACGAGTATACGAGTCAAAAGTTATGGCCATAAGAAGTTAGCGACACCAAAACGGCAAAACTGTCTAAATAGCATTCTGATCAGATTTTGATTTTGAAAGTCACCCTTCTGGTCTGATTCATCAAAAAGTTAAAACATGAAAGTTGTCCGGAACGACGTTTTTGTTCAGGAACAAAGAAGCTCGAGCCCTGAAAACGCTTTCCGAGTGATAATTTTCTTCAAAATCTTATCAGCCCATTTTAGACCAAAGTTACTATATAATGATTATATTTAGATGAGACCAAGATGTCTAATGACCTAAAGCCAAGACCACAACCATGGCTAAAGCCAAGGTTGAGTCTCAAGACCATGGTAACAATGACCAAGGTCACGGCAAAGCCACGGCTAAAAACCATGTAACTTTTAAAGATCAAAACTTATATATGTTATCAAATACTACAATAGTAGGGAGCCTCATGTGAGGAGTTCATTAAGTAAGCCGTCGAGACGAGTTGTGGATTTACGAATTAAAGTGTCCTGGCTCCTCGAACGTTTATTCCATGACTTCTGAATTATGTCGGCCCGAACGGTAGTAAGAGATATACAACCTATACATGTTTCATAAACCATTTATATTTAAAGACTTACACTATATACTAAGTACTACATCATGAACTATATGCAAGACATATATTGGCAATTCTTCGTATTCTTAGATGTTACTCCAAACCTAAGTCGCAACGTTCTATTATAGGCTGCTCTTAGTGACTTTCACGATTCGACTACCACTTTGATTTCACATCACTTAAGCTTAAGGTGAGTCATAGCCCCTACTTATTCATACTTGTTTTAACTCTTTGGGGGGGATACATGCACAACTACTTGCTTACTTGTACAAATACTCAAAACATTTATACTTGATTGTTTTATACTTGATTTTTTATACTTGATTGTCTTATACTTGATCGCATTATACTTGATGTCATATATACATGATTGCATTATACTTGATTGTGAGACTTCCAGTGGCTCCAGATTAAGTTGCTGGATGACCATTGAGACTTCCGGTGGCTCCACATTAAGTTGTTGGATGACCATTGAGGCTATTGATACATCCTAACATTTGCGAATGTTGGATACATCATAAACGTGAGGTCTTCGGAGATGAAGAGTAGACTCACGACTAATTGCTTAATTGTTTTGATGAATTATACATGTCTTAATCATACTATATTGTAGCAGTGGGTTGTGAACACACAGGTTACAAGTCTCTTATGGCGGGACTTGTAACTGAGTGGATTCTCAATGCCTTTGCTGTGTGAACATTCTTTAAGGCTTTTCAACTGTTTTAAGACAAACTCTATGAACTCACCAACCATTGTGTTGACACTTTAGCATGTTTATCTCAGGTTAGTAAGGCGATAGCTAGTGCGTGGAACTTAGAGTCAAGCAGCATATTCTGAAGACTTACGCTTTTATCATTTACCATTCAAAATTTTGTATACATTTATGTATCATACTTTGGAATCTCATGTTTGTAACTTTGAATTCATTAATCGAATGGTAACTTTTCAAAACGTCTCATTTAGAGTTCGTTTTCTATACCTTGTACTTTGTATTATGAAGTAGCACCCCTATGACACAGTCTTCCGCTGCGGTATTTTGGGGGTGTTACACTTGTCATCCCATTCAAAGGACTTCGACTCGACGAGAAACTCAACTTTATAGAGGAACCAGTAGAAATCATGGACCGAGATGTGAAACAACTAAAACAAAGCCGCATTCCTATCGTCAAGGTTCATTGGAACTCTAATAGGGGACCAGAATAAACATGGGAACGTGAAGACCGAATTCGTGCTAAATATCCCCACCTATTCACCGAGACAACCCCAACAACTACCACAGACTAAGAATTCCGGGACGGAATTCAGAATTAGGGGTAGGTACTGTAATAACCCAAAATTTTCAAGTTATTTATTTCCTGTAAGACTAAAAAATTTATTATTTAATGAGACCGTTCAATTGTTTCACTTATTCTCCTATTTAAATTTTTGCTAGCATTATACTATAAAGCAATGACGAATATTGTCAAACAAATATTGTGGCGAACTCGCATTCCACTTTTACTAAAACCGCACGCGTACCGACACCATGATAGTATGGCATAGGAATAATTAAATACGAGGGCTCAATAAAACACGGGATTCGTTTATTCCCGCTCAAGCATTACAAAGTCCAAAGTATTTATCACATCTCACTTTTACCTTTTATTTTTACACTCTTTCAAAAAATCTAAAACAAATAATACAAATAATTAAAATACACAATAATAATAATAATAATAATAATAATAATAATAATAATAATAATAATAATAATAATAATAATAATAATAATAATAATAATAATAATAATAATAATAAGAGATAACAAAAGAATCGTCCTTGTGCTGATCCACACAAACCGACACCCTCTTATCCCCATCTTTTTATCATTTTCCCCAACCCTCACCTCTCTCTCCCTCATCATCGATACAAACAAGAACACAGGGCATCAAACCCACCTGCTACGCTGCTCCTACTACCTCGCTTATTGCTAGAGATGACTCCCCACAACTGCCATGGCAGAACCATCACGCCATTAGGCTCCAAATGGTCCAAGCGCTTCAGTTGGAAAACCGTTGCCTTGTCTACATATTGAAGGTCAACACTGATGGATCTAAACACCTTGAACTTGTGTTAGATTGATACTTTGAGTTATATCACTAAGTATGCGGAATCTACTTAGTAACACTTAGAAGTTTGATTGTGAGTAAGACAGTTGTTTATGAATAAGAACAATGTATGTAAACAAACGATTAGCTCCAATATTATTAATGATAATAATACGAGTGATCTTGATATCACTAGGGTTACACCTTGAAGCTTTAGAAAACGTATATCTAACCTTTAACCTAGGATCTCCTTTTATAGCACAAGGAGTCCTCTTCTACAAGATAAGTAAAATGCTAATAGAATAAGATATACACAAGATCTATTCTATATTTATCTAAACACGTTTCCTAACAGTTATCTAAACAGCAGTGGTAATATGTGTTCTTGCAGTGGTAATGAGTTTCCACTGCAAGTACAATCTTCTGCAGTTGTAACATCTTCACTTAGCCGTGGTAACTGTTAGTATGATTCCCAACAATCCTCTCCTAACTTATGATTAGTAAATAAATCAATAAGTTTCTTCAAGTATTCAGTAAACATGAGGATATGGGAATTCTTCCAAACACTTATCTTCTTTTTCTTAACTCTTTATCAGCTCTCACACTTTGATCATAAATCCTTTGTAGCAAATCATCTATGACTTCAGTTCTTTCCCAGCACCTAAGCTTCACTGTCCTCATCACATCCAATACTCTAGCTCTCAATGAATATTCTTTCTCAGCCAGCATAAAGACATCAACTCCATCTTGAGTAGAAAGATGATGCACAGAACTTGAATCATAGAACTTCCACAAGGTTCTCATGTCATGAGCTTCAAATCTCCAATATCTATCACTTGGGTCAGGTTCATATAATCTTCTAAAGTGAACCCATAACTCCTTAGCTTTGACATCAACAAGTTCATCCTTCTTGAACTGTTCTTGAACAATCCTCCACAATGTATCCAAGTCTTCTCTATCACAAGATCTAACAATGTCTTCAAAATCTCTGCAAATACTTATGACACTTCCAGTTCTGATGATCTTCCAAGCTACACCAAAACTATCAAAAAAGATTTCCCAACCAACAACTGCATATTTTGCTTGTAGAGGTTCAATATTAAGTACATCAGTCTCTATCAATATCATGTTTGTAACTTGCTCTTCTGCCAACTTGCTAGGACCCTCTTCTGCTTGAGATGATTCCTGAGTCTTCAACTTCTTAGTATCTCTTGATTCAAGACTCATTCCAAACCTTTTTGTCTTCATTACTATGGGTTATTGATCTATTGGAATGAATTTACTATCTTGCCTTTTGATTCTGTAGTAAATACCTTCAATCTGATCATGTGACATTCCTTTGAATTGAGCCATCTTCATATTACCAACATGGCAACAAAAAGTCTTCATCTCAGCAATGATCTGTGCCTTTGTAAGTTTTCTTGGCTTCTTTTGACCTTTTCTAACATCCCCAATGATTTCATCAAGAGCCTGTTGATTCTTCATTTGAATGAAGTCTTTTAATTGAGCAGACCTTTGTTCTTCATTCAAGGTTGTATTTGCAATAAGTTCAATGGCCTTCTTCCTGATTATTTGATCAATGTTAATCAAGTAGTCAATCTCTTCTTCTGTAGGCACATTAGTGAATAAAGGAGGTTTCTCATGAATGACAGTTGGTGAAACACTTGAAATTGGTTCTGCCATTATAGCTTCAAGTTTATCCAGCCTCTTTGATTCCATAAAACTAGCAACTTCATCTTCCTCTAGCTTTCTTATCCTTTCATTCTCTGCTGCTTGCTGTTGCTCTACCAATCTTGCATCAAAATCAATTTGAGCTTGATCTTTCTTAGAAATCTTTCTTGTTTGCTCTTGTTCTGAACCAGCCACAATTGCTTTACCTTTGACTGATTTTATTCTGGCAACTTCTTCCTTTGCAGTAGTAACTAATTGAGTAGCAGTGGGAACTTTTTCACTTGCAGTGTGAATTGGTTGATCAGTGGGAACTTGTTCTGCTTCAATGGAAATTGGTTGAGCAATTCCAACTATATCATCAAAGTGCAAACCAGCATCAGCATCCATCTTCAAAATCCAATTTCCTCCCCTCAGTCTCAGCTACATCATCTCTTGCTTGAGCATTGTCAGAATCAGTGAGCTCAACAAACTCTTTCTCAAAAGTAGTACTCCTCCCCTTAAACTCTGCATCTGTTTTCCTCCCCTGTTTGGAAGAATCTCCCAAATCTTTAGTAGAACTTGCAGAAAATCCATCCTGAGGTGAAGATGATGAAGATACCACAACTTTAACAGGTCTTTTCTTCTTGAGATTCTCAACTTCATTCTGCAATCTTTGAATCTCAACCTTCAATTGATTCAGCTCTGTGGCATGTTGTTCTTTGGTCTGTGCCAGATCTTTCCCCAGAGCTTGAACCTGCTTGACTAATTTTGTACAAATGTCCATCAATTCAGGTAGTTGCACACTGCCTTCATCACTTCTAACTGTGTAACCTGTTGGGAGAGGTGAATCATGAGGCATTGATTCAGGCTCTTCCCTAGTTGGACTAGGATTAAGCCTTGAACCACCACTGCTTGTTCCTAAACCAAAGGGTTCAGCAACATGCAATGTTGAGATGAGAGAAGTTGGCTGTTTAGACCTTCTCTCATAAGTGTGAGTTACAGCAGGGGTATGGTGAATTGGTGGAACAACAATATTGGGTGTGATATAGGATACAACTGGGATGGTTGCATCTTCACCCTGTACTTGAGCAATTTTAGCAAGCATTTGAGGAAAAAGTGGATGAACCTCCCCATTCCAAAGATCTGAAGCCTTACTCATGTTTTGAAAAACTTTTGGCTTAAGACAGGAAGGTTCATAAATTCTATTGTGAGGTTGCAGTTGAAACTCATTTAACACTGCTTGCACAAACCTTGGATACATCAAAAATTTATATTTACTCTTTACATTGCCTTTCATATTATTGAAAATAAACTTTGAAAAATTGAAAGTCCTATCAGTTGCCAAACAAACCAAAGGATAAGCCATGGTTGATGCAAATTGTTCATAAGATGTTTTCTTAGGACTTAGGCAATGTAAAAGAGTATGAATTAAAAATCTCCAATGGGGACAAAAACATCCTTTTCTGAAAGTTACTTTTTTTCAGATGTATCATACCCCATTAAAGCAATATTAGTGAAAATTTCTGAATTAGGTAATGTGATGATACCATTGAGATCATCCAATTGGAGAATTCTTCTCAAGGATGACTCAGTAACATCGATAGTTACCCCATCCACTGTGGCTCTTAGAGCATCCACAGATGCATGTGTGTCTCCCTGTTCAAGAGTTATGGACTCCACAGTGTTCCAGAACTGTTTGATATGAGAGACATAGATTGTGGGATTAATAGTTAAGGCATACCTTATATGAGTTGTGTTTAGAAAATCCACAATCTGAAGAAAAACAGGGCCACTCTTCTTGTTTGACTTTTGTAGGTAGGCCACTTGGTTGTGCTCCTCCACAAATTTAAGAATCGCCATGATATTTGTGAAAAAGAGAATAAAAGTGTTAGTAATCAAGATAAAAATCAAACCGTATGAAGATCAATTTATACTAATAGGGTTTGAAGAGGTTGCGCAATGTGAATTATCTTTAGAAAGAATTATCATTGGAAAAGATTAATTTATAATAAGTAAGTAGATAATTCACAAAAGATTTTACCCTATTAATAAGGAAAGACAGTTATATTTATAACGGCTAGTAAAAAATGGATTACTGACACAACAGTTGTAACGGCTAGTTCATCAGTGGAAAAATTACTCTTGCAGTGGTAACTAATGAACTAGCAGTGGTAAAATTCTCACAACATATCAAAGAGCAGTGGTGAATAAAACATGAAAATTCGCTGCTCTTATCATAGTTTTTAGCAAACTACCAGCTATCAACGGATTTGATATGTCTTTACCATGAGCCGTTTGCTATGGACTAGCCAACTCTTGATCACTTGGAGTATGGTGAGTTGATAACCATATAGTTTTTGGTAAACTATCAACCATAAACGGATTTGATAAGTCTTTACCAGGAGCCGTTTGCTCTGGACTAGTTGATTCTTATGTGGATTAGACATGGTGAATCAATAACCATTTGTTGTATGTCTATTATACACACCTTATAGCTCCAATGACTCCAATAATATGGGTTGTATGTTGCACACCCAAGTAACTTTCAACTTAACCCATAAAGATTAACCCAAAGTAACTTTTTAACCAAGTTACTATTCATAAAAATATCTTCCAAAAGTCAACCCGATAATAACCAAATTTACTCCTCCAACCTACCAAAACAGGTAAGGGTAAATATTCTTCATTAATTAGAATTCGACCTTGACTTTGCTTATAAAAGGGGGCTCAAAACTTTTATCTCTCGTCAACAAACATCTTCAATAACACAAACCCTTAATCAACACAATGAGCTGGTTCCCAATAGTCTACATATCTTCTGATGATTCATCTGATGAGGAGATCAGCTATTGTTCAAACTCAGAGGATCTTTCAACAGGATGGAGTGATTACTTCCCACCAAGTGCAACCACTTCCACAGCATCCAACAAGCCATCCAAAAAGACTAAAGCTTCTCCTGCTCCATCTTTGGAGTTCTATACTAGTTCTTCCTCTGATGATGATAATGATCCAACCTTTGATCTTTCCAAAGAGCTTCCAAAGGCCCTCACCACAGCATTGAAGACTGCCATAAGCAACATGGAGTGGCCTGCTGTTGAGAAGCCTACCCAAGCACCAAGGCCTCCCAAGCAAGTTCTGGGACTTGCTTGTCCAAGGAAACAACTCTCTTTTGATGACAATAGAAAGAAATCTTCCAAAGGTAAGCATGATTATGAAGGAAAAGGAAAGAAACCTATGGAGTAGGTGTTAGGTTGTAGGTTTATGTCTTTTGTGATGGTTTTCTGTGTTGGTGACAATGTTTTCTGAATGGTTGTTATGTACTCTCTTTTATGATCAATAAAAGTACTCTTTGTTCTTGCTTTTATCACTAATCTTTCCACTGTTGTATGATTATTTCCACTGTGCTCTTGATAACTCTGCATACAAATTAGTAGAAAACCATACATACAATACAAACAATACTAGTACCTAAAAACTATCCTACAACACTGAAAAGTATTAGACATCAATGATTTATGGATTGAGCATTCCAATACCTGTTACCAAGTATTGAAACCTACCCACATCAAGCCCTTTTGTTAATAAATCAGCATAACTGTCATCAGTATGGATTTTGACAACATTAATAAGCTTTTTCTCTAAACAATCTCTAATAAAGTGATGTCTAATTTCAATATGTTTAGTTTTAGTGTGTTGCACAGGATTTTTAATAATGCATATGGTACTACTATTGTCTATATAGATAATGGAGTTCATGAAATTGTACCCATAATCCAATAATTGATTCTGAAGCCAAAGGATCTGAGCACAACAACTAGCAGCTGCAACATATTCTGCTTCAGTAGTTGAAGTAGCAACCATAGTTTGCTTCTTGCACTGCCATGACACCAATCTACATCCAAGAAATTGACATCCTCCAGTAGTTGATCTTCTATCCAAACTTGCACCAGCATAGTCACTATCTGAGTATGTGATCAATTCCATAGGAGATTCTCTTGGATACCATAATCCTAGATTAGGATAAGTCTTCAAGTACCTAAAAATCTTTTCCACTGCTGTCATATGTGATGTCTTTGGAGTCACTTGAAATCTTGCACAAGCACATACAGCAAACATAATGTCTGGCCTTGATGAAGTAAGATACATCAAAGAACCAATCATAGATCTGTAAGTGTGAACATCAACATTAGCACCACTAGCATTCTTCAACACTAGATGAGTGGTCTTGTCAGCAGGGGTATTTGAAGATTTTGCATCAGTAAACTTGAACTTCTTAATAATCTCAGTCACATATTTGTCTTGACTGATAAAGATGCCTTCTTTACTCTGTTGTACTTGCAGCCCCAAAAAGAATGTAAGTTCTCCCATAGAACTCATTTGAAATTCATCTTTCATCAGCTTCTAAAACTCTTTGCACATCTCTTGTTTAGTAGACCCAAAGATAATATCATCAACATTGGTGAGTGCTTATTCACTCACTATTATTTGACCAAATACCAACCCAAAACGACTATTTGAGCTAAAAAATGCCAAGAAAACACGTGTTTGTATGTTGTGAATGTGCAGGAACGGATTTATCATAAAAAGACAAAAAATCACGGGAAAACAATGAAAACGGGCACGAGAGTTAAAGTTGGTCAAAAAGTCAATGCCGAGGATCCAAAAGTCATCTACAGTCCTTCATCTATTCAGACTTGGCAATATTAGTCCTTGAATTATATTTTTGAAGAAAGTCACATTCATCCCTTAGAGTTTAGAAGTTAACACAAATGGTCCTTGTAATTTTAATAAGCTTACATCATATATTAAATCTGGTCCAGGCTTTTATCTCCAAAGCCCACTTTTTAAATCCACGCATAGTAACCTCAAGCCCAAACACCACATTTACCCAAGCCCAACCATTTCTACAACCAGGCCTACATTCTTCTTGGTCAAAAATAATAATAAGAGTGGTCAAAGAAGTCAACGAGTCAAACAAACATGAAAATATATTCACCCCGCTCCCACTTATCCCCAATTACCCCACAAACCCAGAAAGGAACAGTAAATAAGAACCCTAGACCCCCAATCCCAAAAATAATCACAATTAAGGTTACTATAGTCAAATCATGGGTGTTCTAGAAGCTCAGGGGTATGTCAGATGGTGTCAGAGAATCCAAACTAGCACATATTGGGCATGTGGCAGCTTTGGATGGGAGGAACACGTCATAAATAGTGATCAAAGGGCTGAAAAGAAAGATGCAATGATTGATTGTAATCTAAGGGCTCAAGATGGCTTGGAGAAAACACACCACACGGATTGCCAAGCTGGCAATCCGTGGGTAATCCGTTCCAGAACCCTCTCTATTGTAGTATAAATAAGTGTGTTTAGCTATTGTAATAAGTGTGGAGTTTCTAGGCTAGCTAAACTCTGCCCAATTTTACTTTGAATGTATTTAGTGTAGTTTGCTTGTAATCTCTTTTAATATCAATGAAGTTTCTCTTATTTTAAATCAATTCAGCTTTTTACTAATTCTTTTACTGCTTATTATTCAGTTCTTATTTTAGTCTTATTATCTTATTTCCTTTCAAAATTATTCAGTTTTCAAATCTGTACTTATAACATTTTAACTAGTTTCAATAAAACAGAAAATAAAAAATATAGAAATAGATTTGTGGAATTCAGCTTTTAAATAAGTTGAATGTTTGTTTGTTACATCTAAATTTAGCTTTACATAAGTTTGAGAAAGAGTATTTTACAGTTTCATTGATAATAAACTTGTGGTCAAATAAAGTCAACAGAACAGATTGTGTGGTGTATGGTAGTGAATTGGACAAGTTGAGTGGGAATTGGAAGTACTCAGCCTGTCAAAAGACAGGCAAGCAAAGGGAACTCCCTCTGTTTAGCTGAGGGAGATAAGTTGGTAAATTCTATTTTCAAGTTTTGCATTAATAGTATCTGTTCTATTTTGAGTTCTGAGTTTGCTTGTTTAATACTGTTTCATTGAGTTAAAGTAGTGTAGTTCATGTTTTAGTAATTGTAGTTTATAGTCTAATTGATCATTGTTTAATCTGTTGCTTTGATCTGAGTTTGATTGTTTTAACTTGTAGCATACTGTTTCATTCATTTGTATTTGCTGATATAATAGTTGATATAGGTGTTATAGAGTTTGATAAATCATTTGTTCACTTCTGATATATTGGATCTGAGTTTATTTCTGCTAGTTTGAGATTCTGATTTGGTAGTAGAATAGTGATTGTGTAATTGTTGAAACTAGTGGTTTATAATGGTGATAATTGATTCTAGTAGTAAGTAGTAACTGATATGGATACATTAGTTGAAGTTTAGAATCTGTTTTATACTAGTGTAGTATTATCTGTAGTTACAAGGGTGTTTGGATAGGTCTTGATAATTAAGTTTGAGTAGTTTATTTTGAGTTTGCTTTGCATAAATAGTTTACATTTGTTTTCCTTAGTTCATTTACAACATAAATCCAGTAGTCTTACTAGAATAAGTCAACATTAATCTTTTAAAAATTATTTTTGTTTGCATACTGCTGATTTAGTTGCTGCTGTAGTCATAGATCTAGGTAGAACTTGGTTTAATTTAGTCTGATTATGGCTTGAATTAGCTTAAAATAACAAGTAGATCAGTTAATGTTCATTTGAATTTCATTTCAGTCAAACTTGTAGGGAACTAAATAAGTCAACAAGTTGTAGAGATTTGTCACACAAGGGCCATTTAGATCTCTAATTTCAGTAGGTTAGAATTAGATTTAGGACTTGGAGTTGGTTTTATTAGTTTTTAGTAGTATAAAGTTTATGATTGTGAGCTTATTTTGCATCTTCTTATTTGTTTGTTTGTTTAAAATAGGCTGCAAATCAGTTCCCAATAATCAGACCTGCAACTTGCATAAGCCTTCATTAAAGCTATTTTGGGTCTAAAACTTGGTGTACTTTTAGTTCCAGGTTTTAGCATTGTTAGTTTATAGTTTCTTTATAGCTTCTGAACAGCTTGCATTAGCTCCGTTTAGCCTTGCACACCACTGCGCCATAGCTGTTCCTATAAGTTCCCTTATCAGTTACCTCCATAAGCTCTTCTGGTTGGATTATTAGGTTTGCCTTTGTGTTAAATTCTGAGTAGGATATTGGATGATTAGTAACTCAGTGGTATAGATATGTGGCTGCTTTCATGTGTTTGAAATTTGAGACTGTTTGGAAGTGTTTTTTAAAGTTAGTATATAAGCTGTGTTGAGTCAGTGGACTGCTTGTAACTTGAGCCCTGCTAACTGCCATTTGAGCTTAGTATTGTTTTCATTTGATTATTTCTGGTTCATTTACTGATTGTGCATGTTCAATTTTATCTCCGGATTAGCTTTTGATACTTGTGCTTCTAGTCTAAGTTTCCTTTGCTTTTCATATATAGCTTTTACTTTTGAGCTTATTATTAAATTTCAGTGTAACTATTGATTTCTGTGCTATCCATTCTTGCATTTCTGAGTTTATTTTATCATTTTTAGGTTGTGTTTAAAGTTTCATCAACTTTTGCTTACAAGTGCTTATTATTAAGCACTTGTAATAAGCTGTTACTCTTAAATAAGTAGTTTCCCTTTTTATTTTTACTTCAAAATTTTATTTTAAGTTCTTTTTATTATTTTAGAATTTCTGGAATTTTTCCAGATTTTTCCAATTTTTTTTTACTATTTTTCTTATTTTATTTTGGATTTATTCAATTTTTAAATCATTTTTAATACCAAAAATCCATAAAAAAATCAGAAAAAGCTTTGAAAAATACAAAAATATTTTTAGAATTTCTTTTATAATATTTTATAATTTTTAGTATTTAATTTTCATTTTTCCAATTAATTTTTCTATTTTTCTTTATTTTTAATTCATTTTTAATTCCAAAAATAGAAAATAAATTCTAGAAAATAAATAAAAAGTCAAAAAAAAAATATTTTTCTTTTTCTACAAATTCTTTTTAGTAGTTTAAGATTTTTAGCAAATATTTTCAAGTTCGTAGGATAATTTTTCTATATACGTTACGTTTTAAATTTTACGGTTGTGTTTACGTGTTTACGTTTTTCATTTCGGTGCATTATTAGCTTGTAATTTTCGCATATTTCATATTTGTTTGTGAATACATGAACTATTTGATTGCTATTTTTCACTTTCTCACTTTTCAAATCACGATTTCACGAATCGAAATTCTCGATTCCATTCGCCTTCGTTGGGAAACGACTCGGGTGATCCGTATTTTACACGGATCACTTCGATACTATACTATAAATATTATAATTGGTTTTCACGACAAATCAATTTTTGGCGCCGTTGCCGGGGAAGGCCGAAGTGAATTTTTGAATATCTTTTTGAAAAATCGTGTTTTGTTAAGCCTTCCTCTACTTTGTATATATATTTCTACAAAAATTGAAAAATCAAAAACACTTTTCCTAAAGTGTTTACAAAATACCAAAAAAATAATAAACGTGTTAGGACCCTTGATCTTATATCATACACAAGTTATATATAGAAAATAGATGAGATAAGTAGAGAGAGAGAGAGATGTAGAATAGAGATGGATACTTCTAGTGAGAGAAAGGAAAGATGTATTATATTTAGAGAGAGAAACACATAGAGTTACACATAGAAGCACCACCTCGAAATGGGAGCATTTGGAGGTTTATATAGCTAAGATAAAGAGATGGGCCGGGCTTGGGCTTTTGTAAAGAGCTAGACCTAAACTTATACAATATTAGATTAAACCAAGCCCGTTTACCCTTAACTAAACTACAAGACTATTACAACATTATTACAAGACTCGTTGATACAATAATGATCGTCACTTTTAATGCTAACAATCTCCCCCTAAGGGACGATCATTGAGATCTCCCTTTGATTACATAAATGATCAACACTTCTAATGCTAACAATCTCCCCCTAAGGGTGATCATTGAGATCTCTCTTATGTGACCTTGATCTTTGTTCTTTGAAGCTTGTTCTCTTTGAACTTTGAGTCTTGTTGTGTAATAGTTTTGCTAGTTTCTTTGTTCCTTCATGCTTTGTGATCTTTGATGATTGACTTTTCATCGTTCTTTGTTCTTTTGTGCTGTGGAGTTATCTGCCTTTCGTCACTTCTGCGTCTGTGGTGGTTGTTTGACATTCCAACATGCTCATACGTCTTTAGTCTTTGTGATACATGCATTTGTAGTTCCCGTTCTTTCACACAGATCTTTGTCACTTTACTTCTGTAGATTCTTTCATTTTGCGTAGAATCTTTCTTTGAACCTTTCTTTGCTTTGATCTTTGTGAGAACTTTCCTTTGACTTTGAGATGCATGTATGAGCATGTGGAATCTGTCGCCATGTAGATGAAGTATCCCTGCATATAAACAGTTAGCAATAAAACATCCGGTACTTATAGATAAGAATTAGAGATCGTCAACAGCATAGTGTGAAGACTCCTTCTAACCCTTACCATGGCCGTTCCCATGTCAGATACTCTCGAGAGAGCTTACAAGACCTATTTAGTAGCTCAATGACTGGGCGAGTCGCTGGGGATCACTCCACGACTGTAGACCGTTTGAAACCACCGCGAACACTAAGCGTAACCCATAAAGAATTACCGAAGTGACCTGCTGTCAGGGCTGTTTGATGTTGACCCTGGCAGGAATTTCCATTCAATCATTAAGAATCACTTGTGTGAATTCTCTCATAAATGTTTTGGCAGATTGCTAAGATCTGCGAAGGACTCTTAGGTTTACATCTGGTGTCCTTAATGATGAACAACCAGTGTAGAGATATCATGTGTTCCTATGAGATCTTTTGATGAATCTCGGGGCTTTATACTCGATAAGTGCTCATTTGGTTTCCTATGCGGAGATTAGGGAGAGGTCTCCTGCTTCAATATCAACCATCTCTAAGAGACTGGTCGATAGATTACACCGGTTCCCCGTGAGAATGAAACAAGCTCTTTTAAGAGAACTTGAGTGGTTAAGAAGGTTTAGTGCAGTGCGTCACTTTGTCCAGGACGTCTTTGTCTTCAATACCGGTGTCACCTTAGTAACAACCAGTAGCATATGAATTGTACCCGGTGTCTGCCCTAAGGTTGAACATTTGGAGGGCTATTTCTTTTCACCCTTTTTCATAACTTTTCTTTTTAATTCTTCAACCCCTTCTTTCTCCTTTCTCATTTTCTCCTTTTTTCAATCATACCTAAGGACTTCTAATTCTAATCTATTGGAATTGTCCTTGGGTAGATCCCTCCGGCTCTGGCGGATCATAGGACGGTTTTTCCTAACCTTAGTCACCTTATAACTTCATGACTATCCTATAATCGATCACGTGCCATAAAACCTTTTTGTGAAAAATCTCTCAAAGTGTTTATGATAATAAAACACATTGTTGTTACCACTTTGAGAGTTTTGTAATTTTGAAGGACTCTCCCTTCACATGTGCTCATGAATATTTAAGAAATTTGCACATGCGAGAGGAGTTTGCACTTTTGAATTGATCCACTTTCAGTGAACATGACCGATTCGAGACACGCTTACATCACTAGTTAGACTAGCTTGAAGTTATTACCCGTCCTGGTCAAGTCCCAGGAAAGTCTCTCGATATGGTACATTCTACTCAAACAAGTCCTATTCGAGACACGCTTACATCAATAGTTAGACTAGCTTGAAATTATTACCCGTCCAGGACAAGTCTTTTCGATTACTGACATTTTAAGCTTCGTCAATTCATTGGTACTTACTGAGTCGAGCTCTTTTGAGATTCAGTCACAATCTTTAAACATCTTTGATCACATTTTAATCATGTCTTCTCCCCCTCAAAAATAGCATAGCGTGATATTTTTGATATCAACTGATTAATAAAAAGCTTTTTGGAGAGAAAGACACATTTGTTTTTGCATGATTTCGGAACATTTTTGTTTTTGTACTCCCTCTTAATGATAGCACATTTTAAAATCAATTAAGGGTATAGAGGGAGTTATCTTGAGCACTAATTTTGAGAGATTTTTGAGAAATCTTTTGAACAATCTTGAAAAAGTGCTCAAGAATTCTGTTTGAAAATGAGTTTTATGCTTGAAATCTTTTTCGTTTGTTTAGACTCGAACATTTTGAAAAAGAGTTCGTCATTGAACGTACGAGTCCTTGATTTGAAAATAATCAGAAGTCATCATTAGGGTCCGGGTTTCGTACTGAAGTATACGAAAGCCGTAGTGAAGAAAATATTGAGAAACGACATGTTTTAGAAAAACATTTAAAAGAACTCCCGCTCAAGCATCTGTACATGTCCGTATCATTGTTGAATGATATTTCTAGAAACGTACAGAATATTGATTTATACGAGAGACATGTCGTGACAAGAATATTTTTGGATTTTTGATTTTATATTGTTTTTGTATTTTTTGAAAATTTTATATTTTTGTATTTTGTTTTTGGTTTTTATAAAAGAAAAGGAAAATCAAAAATAGAAGATTGAAAGAATGATTTTATAGAATTTACAGAATTTGAACCCTCTGATGAGCTGGGTTCTGAGATAGTTGAAGCACCTGCAACCAAAGACGAAGAGGTTTCACAAATAACCGTGTAGAAGTACATGAATCATCACTCTGAGGGTGTTGACTATCAACAGTTGTAATGGTTTCTACATCCTTAACCTGATGGTTATCACTATTATTTGTCTTGGTGCAACTATCAAAAATCTTTCCTGTGGGAATCCATCTAAGACCAACTGTTTGAAAAACTTTTCCCGTAGGAATCCACCTAAGGTAAGATCTAGACGTAGTTTTCTTATCAGATGCAGCGGAAGTCTCAGTTTTGGAAAAACTACATCCTTTAGATATCCACCTATTAGGTTTCTTACCATTTTGCTTGTTATCAACGGGTTTGTTTCGATTTGGTGTCTTAGTGGATTGTGTCTTGACACATGACTTTTCTTTCTTGAGAAATTGTGCAATACATGCATCGTGATTAGCTGAAAAAACACATTTTTGACATGTAGGACAGACAAATTCAACATTCTTGTTTAATACAACAATTTTAATTTTGTCACTACAGTCGTTTGGAAATTGTTTGTTGTTCGATGAGACTTTGGAATTCTTTGTGTTGCATTCTACGTTCCTAGCATTCTCTTTTGTGCCACTACTCTTAGATGTAAGCCAATCCCTAGTAATTTGTAGATTGTTCCTAGGTAATGGTTTACTACTACTAGCAGTGCTTTGGAATCTTGTAGAATTCATTACACTAGGTTTTGCACCTAAAATTACGTCTTTTCGATGTTGTGCCTTTTTCCTAGCTTCTTCTAGATGGTGATTGTGGACAATATCATTAGAACCAACAGACTTTAACAGTTTTTGAAGTCACATTTGGTGTACTATTCCTAGAAGAGCCAGGTGCACTCACATTTGTGTTTCTTTCAACAACCAATTTTCGTTTTTCAACAATCTTTTCCATTTCCTTTTTCTTGAGCAAGGGTTGTAGAGTGACTGGTTTTGACAAATCCTTTTTCTCATCGACTTTTGGAGCAAACCGAGAAATTGACATTTTTGGTTTTTGAACCGTGTTAGAAACATTTGGTTTCTCCGAAGTCGATGGTTTTGCAAACTTAGTATCCATACCCTTCCCTTCTATACTATCAAGCTGAGCTCTTAAAAGATCATTTTCCTTTTTCATGTCCTTGTAGGCATGCTCATACGACAATTTGTCATACTTGCATTCCTCTGATTTTCGATCAAGTTGTTTGAAAAATGACATGTTTTCTTTTTCAAGCTTTATAAGAGTATTTTCATATTTTGAAACAATTTCGGAGGTCTCAGCTCTAAGTCTTTCATCGTCTTGAACAGAATATGTTTGTAAAATGATGGACATAATGTCAGTGGTCATAACAGCTTCGAAGAGAGAATCATTTAGGTTTTCCAAAACATTCATGTTTTTATGAGTATCATTAGCTTCGTTTACCAGGGATTTGTGGTCCTTGACAAAGTCGGCCGTCTCTTTTAAGAAAGCTTGTTCAAAATGGATTACCCTCGCACTGATGTTATTCAGTGGGATATTAATTTCGTTTTCAAAAACTTTTTTCTGCTCAATATGAAAACTAGAATGCCAGTTGTTAATATTGATTGTAGTTTTAGAAGCAACAATATTTTGAAGTTCTTGAATTCTCTTTTTAATGTCATCCAAAATTTCTCTAGCCTCACTTGTATTAAAAGTGTTGTTAGAAGAAATTTGTTCCATTTTTGAAAGAGATTTGGAAACAATTACTTTCTTAGAAAACATTTTTGAGAATGGTCGCTTTATGGAAAACACAGATGGTTCTTTTTGTGGAACAAAAGTAATTCCCGAAAGTTTGTTCAATTTGTTGTAATCAATGGGTTTCAAATCCTTTTGTTTCATTTTAGTAATGCTCTCTTCGACATGTTCTATCGTTTACACAGAATCCCGAACGACGGGAGGATCATGTTTGGTGTAAATCATATTACCATTATACAAAACATTCTGTTCTTGCTGAGCTTTCTTGAGATTACTAGAGGTGTTGTTACCAAGAGCCACTTTATATTTCGTATGGTAAACCGGGTTAGTTTGATTTGAAATCATTTTCATTGTTTGACTTGACTGACCCGATTTAACCACTAATTCTTCTAAATGAGCAATCATGTGTTCTGACTCTACGATTTCGGCCAAAAGTTTGTCTTCTTTCTTTGCAAAGTCCTTTTTCAACTCATCCCTTTCTTTTTCAAGATTGGTATAAGCTGTTTTTTGTTTAGAAAGTTGGTTTTGTAAATCAGAAATTTCCGCGTTTAAAGCTTTTATCTTCTTGAAAGAATTAACATCAAGTGTATCAAACTTGAGTTGCAATTGTTTTTCCCTTGAAACGGAATTTTGATAACCAGTTTCTAATTCAGACAATCTTTTGTTATGAATTTCAAAAGCTTTAGCGTTTTCCTTGTAACTCTCAAGCTCAGCGGTCAATTTAACATTCGCAGTTTTAACATCGCGATTGACCTTTTTCACTTTCTCGATTTCAATACGACAATTATTCAATAATGATTCAAACAAAGCACGGGTTTCCTCATCATTAGCACCATTTTGTGCAACTTGAACTCCATTAGGATCCATGTATGGAGTTGCATAGTAAGCATTGGTATTAACTTGCTCCCCCACATATGTATCATAATTAGGTTCAGGTGGCACATAATGTGGCTTCTCATGAGCAAACAGATTAGCATTATTACCATAATTTGGTACCTCATGGAATGGATCTGAATCATAAGTAGGAGGAAGATCAGAATCACTGCTTGATGTTGTTGCCTGATGATTTGCCATAAAGAGGTAGTTTCCATTGATAGGTTCCACGTCCATTGATGGAAAGAAAGTTTTGAGATGTTCCATGAACGTGAAGCTTAATTAAAACGATTTTCGAGAGAGATCGACGTTTCCCTCCAAAATTTAGTTTGAAAATTTTTCTCTCCCAGAATTTTAAAACACCTAGAAATGCAATTCTAAGGTTACAGAAAAAATTTGAGTTTGAAAAGTTTTGACGCCAAATTTTACCGAAAAAATTTTTGAATTTTGGCCTAAAAATTTGAATTTTGGGCCAAAATTTTCACCGTTATACCAAAATTTGAATTTCGCGTAAAAATTGAACGTTTAGTCTCCTGTAAAAAATAAATTTTACTCGACTTTTCCAGCCAAAAAATAATTATTATTATTATTTTTTTTTAAAAGAAAGATAGGATAACTTGTGTAGATGAATGGATCTTTTAGAAGGTATAGATGTAATTCCAATTCTCAAAAATTATGGTTTTGCAAAAGTTTTGAGATTGCGAAAACAGTGATCTCGAAATTTTTTGATGATTGCGAAAACTATGATCTCGAAATTTTGATGATTGCGAAAAAAAAACTTGAGATTTCGAAAAAAATCAAAGGTTTGCGATAAGGACAGAATCTCGAAATTGTAGTGTTTTCGAAACTTTGAGAGATTATCGAAAACAGAAATTTCGAAATAGAAGTTTTCGAAATTTTCAAAGTTTTGCGAAAGAATGTTATGATTTCGAAATTTATGACAGTTTCGAAAACACAAATTCACAATCCCACTTTTCAAAATTATACAATTTCAAAAGTAATCCACAAGTCGAAGTATCTTCTTTCTTCTACAAGAAAGAAAATACTGAGTCCACAAAACGAAATCGATAACGAGCACTTTTCCAAATATCTCGATAATATGACAGAAATTGTTTTAAAGAAAGTTGATCAAAAACTCGTTTTTGTTTCAAGATACTTGTACTTTTAGCAATAAAATGATGATATCTTGATGAAAGTTGCAAACTTGAACCACTTTTCAAAAAATTTAAGAGATTTCGAAAAATAGTACAAAATGAAAAATGTAAGTTTTTGATGAAAAATTTGATACTTTTTGTTTGTTGTGATTTGTAACACAAGTTTGTAAGCAAAGATGTGATAGAAACCAAGAAACAAACACGAAAGTACAAAAAATTTTAAAAAAACGAGATAACCAACAAGGTTTTGAATCGATTTTTTAACAAAAACCACCTACTACACCTTCTTCCGGCGATTGATACCACTTGTTAGGACCCTTGATCTTATATCTTACACAAGTTATATATAGATAATAGAAGAGATAATTAGAGAGAGAGATATAGAATAGAGATGGATACTTCTAGTGAGAGAAAGGAAAGATGTATTATGTTTAGAGAGAGAAACACATAGAGTTACACATAGAAGCACCACCTCCAAATGGGAGCATTTGGAGGTTTATATAGCTAAGATAAAGAGATGGGCCGGGCTTGGGCTTTTGTAAAGAGCTAGACCTAAACTTATACAATATTAGATTAAACCAAGCCCGTTTACCCTTAACTAAACTACAAGACTATTACAACATTATTACAAGACTCGTTGATACAATAATGATCGTCACTTTTAATGCTAACAAAACGTTACAGCCTCGACCCGATCGAAAGAAAGGGCGTTGTAAACCAAATAAGTCTCGCAATATAACGAAAACGTGAAATCGATTAATTATCGGATTATTTCATTTACTACAACCGATTAAGCGGGAAATACGGAAGCTAAGACATTAAATTGCTAGCTGAAGAGAGAAACACTCTTCTTTCCCGTCCCGTCGCGCGTGGTTTTGAAAGAAACAGTTTTTGATTAATGTAACGTTTCAATAAAAAGAAAAACAAAAGAAATAAAAAAGTTTTTGTGAAAAATATTAAAAAAAACAAAAAGATTTTCTTTTCTCTTTTCTTTTTCATTTTCTTTTTGATTTTGCTCGTGGTGTATGCACACCCGTTCTTCTTTTGAGAGTCTTACGTCTCCGTTCTCTAACCCCGAGCGGGTTTTACGACATACGAGTCGGGTTCATTTCCTTGACGACGAGGAGATGAACCAAAACGAACACAACGGACCCCCGCCGATGGGTGGTCCGCAGCACAATGTTATCCCGCCGATGGGACAACAACCGGCATTTGATCCACGTCCGATGGAAGAACAACTCCAATCACCATTCAATGGTGTGAGGAGAGCTATTGTGATTCCGGACATCAATGCCAACTTTGAGATCAATCATGGATTACTCAATTTGATCACGGGTATATCCTTTCATGGGTTCGATCACGAAGACCCTTATGCTCAGATTAGAAATTTCACCGACATCGCTGAGACGGTTAGAATGAACCAAGTTCCTCACGATGTGGTGAAATTGAAGTTATTTCCTTTCTCCTTAAAAGGAGCAGCCCGGACTTGGCTGGAAAAGGAACCGCCGAACTCGATTCACACTTGGAATGATCTCGCTTCCAAGTTTGTGAATTACTTCTATCCTCCCTCTAAAACTTCTAACCTACGTTCTCAAATCTTTCGGTTCCAACAAGCTTTTGATGAAACGTTTAGTGAAGCTTGGGACCGGTTCAAAGATTTGAAGGAAAAATGTCCGAACCACGGGTTTACCGACCTTCAGCAGATTGATACGTTTTATAATGCGTTATGTCATGCTGACCAAGATTCGCTTAATTCTGCTGCGGGTGGTAACTTGTTGGCTAGGAACACGAATGATGCTTTCATGATAATTAAGAATAAAGCTCGTGTGAGAATGTCAAGGAATAAACCTCAAGTTTCTAATAATGGTAAAAATAATGATGAATTGGTAAATATGATTGTGGCTTTAACAAAGAAAGTTGATGCAATGTCTATTGAAAAACCAAACCATCAAGTCAATATGGTTAGTCACGGTTGTGAGACTTGTGGTGGTCCACATGTGTATTATGAATGTCCGGCCACCGGTGCCTTTTCTCAAAACGTGTATGCTGCAAACGCGGGTAACACCGGTTACCCACAACCTCAAGGAGACCGTAATCTCATCAGCTACCGTTCTTCTCATTTTCTTGGACCACCCGTTCTCGAGCAACAAAACCAAGTCAATCAAGTCAACCAGAATCATAATGTGAAGAATCGTAATAATCAAGGAAATCAAAATCAGAGTCGAGCTAATAATGGTTTTCAAAATAATCAAGGGTTTAATCAAAATCGGGGTTTTCAAGGTAATTTCAATCAAGGCCCGCCTCAAGGGAACAATTTTCAAAACCATGGAAACCCTGGGAATTTTCAGAACGCAAATCATGGAAAACAGAATAATGGTAATTACCAAAATCGTGGGCAGAATTTTAACAATAATCAAAATCAAGGTGTTATTCAAAATTCGTCGCCCACGGAAGATTTGATTAAGCAATTGATTCAAAACCAACAATCTTTTATGGCAAAATATGAAGAGTCAACACGGTTGTTTGCTAATCAAATCAGTGATATTAACAAACGTTTAAATGATCGACCCTCGGGTTCGGGTATTACTTCTTTGCCAAGCAACACGATCGCAAACCCGAGGGGCGAAGTAAAGGTGATCATAACTCGCAGTGGTGCTCAATATGATGGACCCACAGCTCCTACTACCTCTTCTTCTTCGTCTCCGCCTAAGGTAGTGGACTGTGAGACCGAGGCGACAAAGGACCCGGTTCCTCCTATTAATAATGGAGTAGCTAAAAACGTCCAACCTCCGGTTGTCCAAAAGTCAAAAGATAAAGAAAAAGTTGTTTTTGAGAATAATGTGAAATACAAGTCTAAATTGCCATATCCGTCACGATTTAACGATGAAGAGCTCCGTGCAAAATTTAAAAAACAAATGGAAAATTTTCTGGATATTTTTCAAAAGTTGCACTTTGATATAAGTTTTATGGATGCTCTCGTGTATATGCCGAAATTTGCTTCCACGTTCAAAAACCTCATAAGTAATAAAGAGAAATTGCTTGAATTAGCCGAAACACCAATAAATGCTCAATGTTCCGCGATTCTTCTCAAGAAGCTTCCCGAAAAGCTTGGTGACTCGGGAAAGTTTCTCATTCCTTGTTCTTTGAAAGATCAAGAAGTTTGTAACGCCCTGGCCGATTCCGGTGCGAGTATAAACCTCATGCCATTATCGATCTACGAACAACTTGGAATGGGGGCTCTTAAACCGACGAGAATGACTTTGGAGCTTGCTAATCGATCGATCACTCATCCAGTTGGAATTGCTGAGGACGTTTTTGTTCGTGTGAATTCATGTACTTTTCCGGCAGATTTCGTTGTTGTCAATTTTGCAGCTGATCCGAGAGTTCCTCTAATACTAGGGCGACCGTTTTTACGAACCGCTAAAGCCCTAGTAGACCATTTTGAGGATACTCTAACTTTACGACATGATGATGATATTATGATTTTTAAAGCCGATGCTTCGAAATTGAAGAAGTACTCCGTCAAAAGCATCGATGTTTGTGATTTTACCTTTGATGATTTTGTGAAAAATTTCGTCTCCGACTCTTCCCCATCATTTCCTTCGAATAAGGAATATGATTCTCTTTGGGAAGAGGTCGATGAATTTCTTGCAATTGAAACGATTCCGATTTCTGAGATGGACGAATCTTACTTTGATTCGGAGGGGGATATTATTTTTCTTAACAATTTGTTGAACGATGAACCGTCAATCCCTCCGGATAAAGTTAAGACGAAGATTGAGCTTATAATTGACGATCCTCTTGAGCCCGAGCTCGAGGAATTTTTACCAGACTTTGAGAGTTTTACCTTCGATACGACTGAGGAGATGAGTGGCAATTCCACTTATTGTCCTGATTTTTCTGATCCGACGTTTAAAGCTTTTCATTTCGATCACTCGGAAAAGACGAGTCGTGGTAGTACCACTTCTCATGCTTTTATCTCTCTTCCGGAGTTTGAGTCATTTAGTTTTGATGAATCTAAATGTGAAATGGAAAAGTTTTCTAAACCTGAATATGAAAGTTTCAGTTTTGATCTTGAAGTTGATCATGATCCGGGTGGTGTTCTTAAGAATGAGAGTTTGAATGAAAAGTTTATCCCACCCTCCCACCCGGAAAGGATTTTAAAAAGAGCTTAAATGATAAGATTCATAATTCCATAATTATGAAATTTTATTTTGATGATGAAGAATTTTTCAAGATTGTCATCATGATCTTCTTGCCATTCGTAACATTTGGTATGGTTTCTCTTATCCGTCACTCTGTGGGGAGTGAGGATGTTGTATTTGACCCTGGTATTGTTTTTCAACGTTTTCATAAGTAAAATACCATCGGTTATCTCTTCAGGATGGAACTTTCAAGTAAATCATATGTTTTCAAAATATTTTGAATGAAAGCCCGAATGAGATTATTTTTACACGGTTTTTCCCCAAGGACGAATTAATTCAGGGATCGAGTCAAGCTCATGTGACTCGGTGAACAAAAACAAGCGCTTCGTGGGTGGCAACCCATGCTTATCCAATTTCATCTTCTTATATTTTCTATTTTCTAACACCTAATGTGAGGAGGGGATGCCTCTTCTACTCTTGTGTTTCGTGGTTGTTTGTGATGTTTGTTCAGGATTGTCCATGATTTATGATGACTCTCGTACTCGTTATCTCTTCACTTGGGGTCTCATTCATCGGTGCTACTTGGAAATCCTATATCCGTTAAATCTTATCGATTAACGTTTTCTTTGGCATAATTAATAAACGGCCTAGAATTTTGTTAGGATTACCTTAACCCATAAAACATTGAGGACAATGTTTCGTTCTAGTTGGAGGGAGGGTGAATCTTCGATTCCATTTTGACCTTGCATGTTTCACATGTCGTGCACTCTTGCAACTCCGTTTTTCCACCAAAAATAAAAAAATTGAAAAAATTGAAAAATTTTGATAATTTTGATGAAAAAGTCATGAAAAAGTAAAAAATGTGAAAAAGTTGAGAAAAGTTGTGCAAAAATATAATAAAGTTTGAATAAGTGTTTTGACACCTTGTTGACTTTCTTGCTGGCGAGAGTTGGAATAAATATTTTGACTTGACCGGGCGTGTTGAGCCCTAGCTTGTTCCCTTAACCAATGATAATCATATAAGCTTGTGCTAGTTTTGTACACAAGGAGCTATAAAATGCGAATTCTTTCTTAAGAATCTGCAAGTTCCCGTACTTGACTTTATACATGCGCAGCTTAAAAGCTTTCGCTAGTCTTTTACATCAGGAGCTAGAAAACGCGAATTCTTCTTTTAGAATTTGCAAGTTTCCGTAACTGACTTTATATACGCATGGCTGATTATCGGCTAAGTATTCGCGGGTTTCATTACTTGGAATCTTAAATTGCGAAGAGCGAGAAATGATAGAGTTTATTTAGAAGTTAGATGCTAAACGTAGAGTAGTGGTTCTCTTAAGAGCTCATAAGAGGTACTTGTGGCTTTTTACTCCCATCAGATACGTCACCAATATATAATAGGTGTTCTAGGGTAATTAGTGGTATTTCGGTTTGAATAATATTTAGTTCTTTATTTTCTTAAGAGAATTTTTGCTTTAGAAGTTGGGTACATATCAAGGAACATCAAAAATAAGAGCAAAAAGTGAAAAAAAAAATCAAAAGTCAAAAGTTGATTATCTATGTGGTTTTGGAGCTACCCGATAAGCCTCCATTGATGTTATGAGAAAAAAAAAGTCAAGAAAGAAAGAAAAAAGTGAAAAATATGAGAAAAGTATGAAAAAAGTGAAAATGAAAAAAAGTGAAAGTTGAAAGTTGTATCAAATAAGAGCTTATGTATGTAAATAAGTTGTTGGCGCGTGAGGTGCATGTGATAAGTGATTAGTAATCAGTCACATGAGGTGCACGTGATCGTACTCCGCAACTTATATCTTTGATATTGTATGTACCCCAAATTCCTTGATGTGGACCGAATTTCTATTGCAGTAGTTCTTAAGAGAAAATGAATAACTACTTATCGTTTTAACTTAGGTATCACTATCGGACTAAAAATTATTGAAACGAGAAAATATGAAGCAATTCATTTCTCAACAAAATAAAATATTGAGATACAAAACCTAGGAAATGGGAGTAAGGAGTTTCCACAAGTAACTGTTATGAGTAGTGTTGGCATCTAATTTGTAGATAAGCTGTGATTTCGTTTGTACGCTTAGTTTGGGGACTTGTGAAAAATCAAGGATGACGATTTTTATCCGTATGGTCGCTTCTTAATAGAAGTGTTTCTACTCGTTGACCCTAATAATTATTGCAAAATAATGAGAGTTCAACAAACCGTCACAAGTATCAAGTATGGAAAAGTACAAAAATAGAAAGTGATAGTGGAATAAAGGAATAAAAGGAAAATTTTGGAAAATGGAGCGTTTTCGGGAATAAATGATTTTATAACTTCTTTCGAACATCCTTGCTACTTTACAAAGTTAGTAGAAAGAGTTTTGAAATTATTTATCCCAAGAGCGTGAATTGATCACATTGCGTAAGGACACGGCAATACCTTAGTCGGGGGGATTTTGGTGAGTGCTTATTCACTCACTATTATTTGACCAAATACCAACCCAAAACGACTATTTGAGCTAACAAATGCCAAGAAAACACGTGTTTGTATGTTGTGAATGTGCAGGAACGGATTTATCATAAAAAGACGAAAAATCACGGGAAAACAATGAAAACGGGCACGAGAGTTGAAGTTGGTCAAAAAGTGAATGCCGAGGATCCAAAAGTCATCTACAGTCCTTCATCTATTCAGACTTGGCAATATTAGTCCTTGAATTATATTTTTGAAGAAAGTCACATTCAGCCCTTAGAGTTTGGAAGTTAACACAAATGGTCTGTTAGCATTAAAATATTTATATATAGAAGTGATGGTCATTCTCATATTGTAACTTTGTGTCATTTGTTAAGATTAGTAATAGTTTAGTCATTAGGCTTTGGACTTGGAAAGCTAATATGTTATGTGCTATGTTTCATAAGCCTTGTTATATAATTCATGTAAACCAAGTCCAAGCCCAAGTCCATTAGAAAGCCCATGAGGCCTTTCTCTCTAACTATAAAAGGCACCTTACCTCTCATTTGTAAAGTGTGCTTGTGTGTGTATTGTGTGTGTTTTTAATAAAAAGTTCTCTTCATCTTTACCTCTCTTTTATACTTATTAACGCCACACCTTTATAACATCAAGTCACCATCTTTCCTTCTTCTAGTGCTTATATTTGTGTTAAAGTTGATATACCTAAGGTCCTATAAGTGGTATCAATCGCCTAACAATGATTTAGGAGTGTTTTTATCAAGTTTTTTGTTAAAAAGTTACACTTTTCAATCATTTGTGTACTTTTTCTTCAAAAAGTTTTGATTTTTTACAAGTTTTGGTGTTAAAGTTGTTGTTTTTATTGAAGTTTTAGTGATTCTAAGTGTTTTGGGAAAGATTTGATCAATAGAAACAAGTGGAAAAAGTGGTTTTGGTTGAAAAAATCGGATTTTTCATGTTTTCTGGTCATCTTACGCATAATTTGGGTGAATAGTACGATTTCTTAGCTGTCTACAGTACTTTCTACGCGTAAGATTAAGTCAAAACCCTTTTCTTACGAGTAACATTGGTCAAAACCCTGTTCTTACGCCTAAGATTGGATTCTACGCTTAAGTTGAAGTCTACGCATAAGATCTTACGCGTAAGTTCTTACGCATAAGTTTTTCTACGCAGAAGTTCTACGCAGAAGTTGTACTCAGTACTTCCCTGACTTGGATAAGTTTGTGGAATACTTCGACACGGGATATCTTTCAAGCTTGGACAAGTTTGAGAGATTTGTTTGGTTTTTAACCTTACGCATAAACATTTCTTACGCATAAGTTACAGCTTACGCGTAAAGTTCAAGTTTACGCATAAACTTAGTGTTTACGCTTAACCTTACACTTTACGCATAACCTTAACCTTACGCATAAGATTCCAAGTTACGCGTAAGATTCAGAGTTTACGCGTAAGATTACTGTTTACAGCTTTACGCGTAAGTTTTGACTTTTGACAACCAAACTTCAAACGGCCATAACTTTTGAACCGTAACTCCGTTTTCGACGAATCAGCTGTCAAAACGACCGTGAGACCGAGAAGAAGGACACGTTGAAACATCTAAAGATCATTCAAGCCAAGCTTCGAGGCCTAAATCCACTCCGAACAGAAGTTATTGAGGTTTTAAGGTTTTAGATCAAATTTTTCACCATAAAAACTTGCATCAACTTACACTAAACACAACTCCTATTTCGTTGGAACGATCCAAGATCAACTTTATCACACATCAGAACATAATGGAAATAGAAATGCAAATGAAGGAGAGAAATTTTATGAAAAAGTTTACGGTGTTCAAGTCACAGGTTGAGAAGGTTATCAACATATTTGGATATGAGTCAAGGTTCGAACAAGCATTTGAATACTACGTCAGAGACCGATTTCATTATTTCAAAGAAAAACTCAATCAAAACCTGAATCAACTTGAAAAGCTACTTAATGAAGAAGAACTTCATACACGTGACTGCAGGGAAGCTCTCATAGTGATCCAAACTCAATTTCAGAGTATCTTTAACCCTTGGATAATGAACAAGTCAGAGTTTATCGATGCATTTTCCCAGAAATTTAGGGTAAGCTATTCGACATTCAGAACTCAATGCATAAATGACATGGGGGAACTCGAAAAGATAATTGATGCTGAGGAAACTGAGTTAAATGAAATTGAGAAGCTGAAACGGGAAAGAGAGCAGATTGAAAAAGATATGCAGTTTAAAGAAAGAGAGCTAATTGAAAGAGAGAAGCAGTTAAAGGAAGCAGAGGTGATTGAAAAAGAGACAGAGAACGATGTTCAAACAGCAGAGGATACAGTCAATGAGGATGATGCATCAGATGATAGTTTGGTTTTCATGGGAAGTGATTCATCTTCAGAACAGCAGGATGAAAGCAGTAGTCCTAGCTATGATTCAGATACTGATGGTACACAAAGGAATGAAGCTGTTTGGGACACCGAAGATGATCATATCAGACCTTCATCAGACACAGAGATAATGGCTACGGTACAACATTCATATGCTCATGATGATGTTGATATATTTGAGAATATGTTTGTTCATAATCAGACACATGCTGAGCATCCTGAGTCTATTAGTGACACTTATATGGTGGAACAAAATGATAGCAATATCACTTTTGATACTCCAGATATGGATCCTAATAGAGGTGAGCCTGCCCAGGATGGATCTTCTTATGAACAAGATCGTGCCTTATTTACTTCATTAATCAATAATTTCAAACATGAACTTGACAAGTGGAAAAACGACAATCGTGAAGCTAAGCAAGCGAATGTCTTTTTAAATAAAGAGATTCAGAGATTTAAGGAAATGGAAAAACATTTTGAAAATGCAACAACAAGAAATGCTGAACTTGAAATTGAAATCTCAACCCTTAAATCTCACGCTCAAAAGTTTGAAATGAATGGAGAGTCTGTAAAACCACTTTTAAAAAGATATGAAGAACTTGAAGTTGGTTATAGAGAAGCTGTTCTTCGTGAAAAACGCTCCATTCAAAATCTGGATGCTCAAATGGTTGTTAACAACAGAAAGGTTCAAGCGCTTTTAAAAGAGAACAATGATTTAAAAAGTGAAAATTCAAAGCTTCAGAAAACCACATCAAATTTTGAGATTGTAAACACAAAATTTGAGAATGAAAACAAAGAGTTGTTGAAACGAACAAACGATCTTGAAAACAAACTTCGAAAATTGGGACAGACTTCTCAGACTATCAACATGCTGCCTACTAAAGATGAGGAGGTTGAGAAACAAACATCTGGGATTAGCTTTGTGAATAACGCTAATGTGGAAAATGAAAAACCTTGTTTTTTAAACAAAGTGCAAAAGTTGACACCTATTTTGTATAACGCTAATGATATGGGAAAAGAATTGTCAGATGATCTTTTGTTTGAGTCTCAAGATATTTTAAAATCTGAAGAGGAAAAACGTTTGAAAGTAAAACAAACAAAAAACCCACTCTCATACCACGGCTTTGTGTATGGTTGTCTACAATTGACAGATATACCAAAAGAACCTTTCAAAAGAAAAGACACAAATGTGAAGAGATTTTTCAAAGAAGCTCAACTTGCTACTTATGATGCTAAGTTATGGCAAAATAGAGCAAGGAAACAATTTTGTAATCTTAAACATCACATTGAGCATACGTTAAAGGTCATTTCGTTTAAGCAAGTAAACATCGATAACAGTGTTTTCTCTAATCCTCTTTCATCAGATGTATGCCTTAAGATTGAAGTCCAAAAGATTTTGAAAGATGAGATTGAACCTCATGTGAAAAATCTCAACTTAAGTTTTGAGTACTTTGAAAAACATCTTGTCACTGAAATGAGAGAAGATTTAAAGTACGTTCATTCTCTTGAAGACGAATTTGATGAAAAATGCTTAATACTTGACATTCAAAAGGAATTTTTCACAAATCAAATAGAGTCTTTCAAATCAAAATCTGTTTGCCATGAGAAAGTGAATGAGAATTTTGAACAAACATCTTCTTTGAAATCTGAAAGTCTTTGTCTCAAAAAGAAAATTACCGAGCTTTCACAAGAAGCAACTGATGTCAAAGCAGAATTGTCACAAAGAACTGCTCACTTTGAGAAACATCTTGCAATACTCGAAGCACAAAGTATCTCTTTCCAACTTAAACTGCAAGAGAAGAATGAGAAAATGTCTTCTAAAAACTCTTTGACATCAGTGCTTAAAGAAAAAGAAAAGATTTTTGAAGAAAAATGTGATGATACCAATATCAAGTTTGATTTTGACGAATTTGATACAAAAAATCTTGAATTGGAACATGCTGTGGCATCATTACAAAAAGAAAATGAGTATTTGAAACAGACTTACAAAAACTTGTTTGATTCAATCAAGCGGTCAAGAGTTCAGAATCAAACTTTAAACAAATCTGACTCTCAGATCACACCAAATCATCTTTTTGAAAAAGAAAAGTCTGTGCTTCAAAAGAAAATTGTTGAATTGGAAAAAACGATTGCACAACAAACCAAGGATTTTGGTGATGCCAAAAATGATTTTTCAATCGAAACAGACAAATATGAAAAATATTTTGCACATCTTGAAAATCAAAATGCTTCTTTGCAAGAAAAACTGGCATCATCTTTCTCTTCAAAAAGAATACAATGATTTGAGAACGTCATACAATGCATTAAAAGCGAAGTTTGATGTTCTTAATCGGTCAAAAGGAAAATCTCAAGTTTCAAACGAGTCTAAACCACAAGTAAGTGTTTCGGAGAAGGTTTACACGGGTGAATCTTCAAAACCGTTTTCGAAAAATGTTTCTCAGTTTATAACCTATTCTTTGCAAAAAGGAAGGAAATTTTCAAAGAGACCTAATTTTTCTGAAACATTTACTCCTCAAAAGGTTTCAAATGCAAGTGCTCATAAAGAAAAGAATCAAGGTTTTCAAACTCCATACTCTCGTTTTACTCCGGTAAAGCCAGTGTGGAAACCAAAGCAAAGCCGTTCAAAACATTTGCAATATCCATACTCTGAAATGCTTCCGCTACAACAAAGGAATGGCTATGCTTGGAAAAATCCTAATTCTGGAAGGTTTCCATTCATCTCAAAAACGAATTTTCGAAATGAAACACCGAGTTTCAACAATGGATGGAAAACTTCTTCTTCAAGTTTTAAAACTCCAAGAGAGACACCGAGTTTCTCAAACAACTTTCACAAGCAAAAGAGTTTTAAATCACCGTTGATTCCACGAGCTTTATTTCAAAATGAAACACCGGATTTCAGTCCTCGTTGGAATTCAACTTCTTTGTCTCGGATTGACACAACTTACAAATGGATTTCAAAATATGGTAACCCAGTTGGCGCTATGCTTAAATGGGTTCCAAAAGTTGTTGTCTAATCCAATAACAGGATGACTTCTTAGTATTTCAGCTAAGGACTCGTTCTTCAAAGAAAGGAAAGTGCTTAATCATTCAAAGGTTTTAAATATCTTTTGAGCACTTATCCTAAAAACATTATGGCTTATGCACACATAACAGTGTATAACCCGCGATTTTCAAAGAAAGGACCATGTTGTACATTTATGTGCGACAATCCTAAAAGATAAGAAGACTTCTCACCAAAATGCTTATCAAAGTCTTCTTAATTTTTGAGCAAAATTTCGAAAAATGTTTCAAAAGGTTTTCAAAACTTTTCATGATGTTGCTCAAGATATTACTCCCTCACATCCTTAAATCGCTTAATTTACTCAAAATGTTCTATTTTTGAGGGGGAGTAATAAAAAGACGTTCCAAAAAGATCATGCTTAAAGTAAACTTATACGGAATTTACAAACATCCGTTTCTCCCATATGCTATCCAAAAAGAAAAGGTTTTAATCAATTGGTATCAAAAATACCATGGATATGCTATTTTTGAGAGGGAGAAGACGTGATTAAAATGTGATCAATGAGTTTAAGATTGTGGCTGAATCTCGTGCGAGCTCGACTCAGAAAGTACCAATGAATTGACGAAGCTTAAAATGTCAATAATCGAAAAGACTTGTCCTGGACGGGTAATAATTTCAAGCTAGTCTAACTAGTGATGTAAGCGTGTCTCGAATAGGACTTGTCTGAGTAGAATGTACCATATCGAGAGACTTTCTTTGGACTTGACCTGGACGGGTAATAATTTCAAGCTAGTCTAACTAGTGATGTAAGCGTGTCTCGAATCGGTCATGTTCGCTGAAAGTGGATCAATTCAGAAGTGCAAACTCCTCCCGCATGTGCAAATTTCTTAAAAACACATGAGCACATGTGAAGGGGGAGTCCTTCAAAATGAAATCAAAACTCTCAAAGTGTTAACAAAATATGTTTCATTATCATAAACACTTTGAGAAGGTTTTCAAATGAATGGTTTTATGGCAATGATAGGATAGTCATGGAGTTATAAGGTGACTAAGGTTAGGAAAAATCGTCCTATGATCCGCCAGAGCCGGAGGGATCTACCCAAGGACAATTCCAATAGATTAGAATTAGAAGTCCTTAGGTATGATTGATAAAAGGAGAAAATGAGAAAGGAGAAAGAAGGGGTTGAAGAATTAAAAAGAAAAGTTATGAAAAAGGGTGAAAAGAAATAGCCCTCCAAATGTTCAACCTTAGGGCAGACACCGGGTTCAACTCATATGCTACTGGTTGTTACTAAGGTGACGCCGGTATTGAAGACAAAGACGTCATGGACCCAGTGACGCACTACACTAAACCTTCTTATCCACTCAAGTTTTCTTAAAAGAGCTTGTTTCATTCTCACGGGGAACCGGTGTAATCTATCGACCTGTCGCTTAGAGATGGTTGATATTGAAGCAGGAGACCTCTCCCTAATCTCCGCATAGGAAACCAAATGTGCACTTATCGAGTCTAGAGCCCCGAGATTCATCAAAAGATCTCATAGGAACACATGATATTTCTACACTGGTTGTTCATCATTAAGGACGCCAGATGTAAACTTTAGAGTCCTACGCAGAGCTTAGCAATCTGCCAGAACATTTATGAGAGGATTCACTTTTGTGTTTCTCAATGATTGAATGGAAACTCCTGCCAGGGTCAACATCATGCAGCCCTGACAGCAGGTCACTTCGGTAATTCTTTATGGGTTACGCTTAGTGTTCGCGATGGTTTCAAACGGTCTACAGTCGTGGATTGATCCCCAGCGACTCACCCAGTCATTGAGCTACTAAGTAGGTCTTGTAAGCTCTCTCGAGAGTATCTGACATGGGAACGGCCTTGGTAAGGGTTAGAAGGAGTCTTCACACTATGTTGTTGACGATCTCTAATTCTTATCTGTAAGTACCGGATGTTTTATTGCTAACTGTTTATATGCAGGGACACTTCATCTCCATGGCGACAGATTCCGCATGCTCATACATACATCTGGAAGTTAAAGAAAGCTCCCTCAAAGATCTATACAACACAAAGTTCAAAGAAAGATTCTACACCAAAAAGAAGAATCTACAAAGTATAAAGACTAAAGATCAAAGTGAAAGAAAGGGAACTACGTGCATATGAATATCAAAATCCAAAGATGTATGAGCATGTTGGAATGGCGAACAACCACCACAGACGCAGAAGTGACGAAAGGAACAAAGAACTATGAAAAATCAGTTATCTAAGATCACAAAGCATGAAGGAACAAAGACTAAAGACTATTCTACAACGACACACAAAGTTAAAGACAAAGAACACGGAAGACCCACTCAAGTGGAGCATCATTCGAATGACCATCCCTTAGGGGGAGATTGTTAGCATTAAAATATTTATATATAGAAGTGATGGTCATTCTCATATTGTAACTTTGTGTTGTTTGTTAAGATTAGTAATAGTTTAGTCATTAGGCTTTGGACTTGGAAAGCTAATATGTTATGTGCTATGTTTCATAAGCCTTGTTATATAATTCATGTAAACCAAGTCCAAGCCCAAGTCCATTAGAAAGCCCATGAGGCCTTTCTCTCTAACTATAAAAGGCACCTTACCTCTTATTTGTAAAGTGTGCTTGTGTGTGTATTGTGTGTGTTTTTAATAAAAAGTTCTCTTCATCTTTACCTCTCTTTTATACTTATTAACGCCGCACCTTTATAACATCAAGTCACCATCTTTCCTTCTTCTAGTGCTTATATTTGTGTTAAAGTTGATATACCTAAGGTCCTACATGGTCCTTGTAATTTTCATAAGCTTACATCATATATTAAATCTGGTCCAAGCTTTTATCTCCAAAGCCCACTTTTTAAATCCACGCATAATAACCTCAAGCCCAAACACCACATTTACCCAAGCCCAACCATTTCTACAACCAGGCCCACATTCTTCTCGGTCAAAAATAATAATAAGAGTGGTCAAAGAAGTCAACGAGTCAAACAAACATGAAAATATATTCACCCCGCTCCCACTTATCCCCAATTACCCCACAAACCCAGAAAGGAACAGTAAATAAGAACCATAGACCCCCAATCCCAAAAATAACCACAATTAAGGGTACTATAGTCAAATCGTGGGTGTTCTAGAAGCTCAGGGGTATGTCAGATGGTGTCAGAGAATCCAAACTAGCACATATTGGGCACGTGGCAGCTTTGGATTGGGAGGAACACGTCATAAATAGTGATCAAAGGGCTGAAAAGAAAGATGCAATGATTGATTGTAATCCAAGGGCTCAAGATGGCTTGGAGAAAACACACCACACGGATTGGCAAGCTGGCAATCCGTGGGTAATCCGTTCCAGAACTCTCTCTATTGTAGTATAAATAAGTGTGTTTAGCTATTGTAATAAGTGTGGAGTTTCTAGGCTAGCTAAACTCTACCCAATTTTACTTTGAATGTATTTAGTGTAGTTTGCTTGTAATCTCTTTTAATATCAATGAAGTTTCTCTTATTTTAAATCAATTCAGCTTTTTACTAATTCTTTTACTGCTTATTATTCAGTTCTTATTTAAGTCTTATTATCTTATAACATTTTAACTAGTTTCAATAAAACAGAAAATAAAAAATATAGAAATAGATTTGTGGAATTCAGCTTTTAAATAAGTTGAATGTTTGTTTGTTACATCTAAATTTAGCTTTACATAAGTTTGAAAAAGAGTATTTTACAGTATCATTGATAATAAACTTGTGGTCAAATAAAGTCAACAGAACAGATTGTGTGGTGTATGGTAGTGAATTGGACAAGTTGAGTGGGAATTGGAAGTACTCAGCCTATCAAAAGACAGGCAAGCAAAGGGAACTCCCTCTGTTTAGCTGAGGGAGATAAGTTGGCAAATTCTGTTTTCAAGTTTTGCATTAATAGTATCTGTTCTATTTTGAGTTCTGAGTTTGCTTGTTTAATACTGTTTCATTGAGTTAAAGTAGTGTAGTTCATGTTTTAGTAATTGTAGTTTATAGTCTAATTGATCATTGTTTAATCTGTTGCTTTGATCTGAGTTTGATTGTTTTAACTTGTAGCATACTGTTTCATTCATTTGTATTTGCTGATATAATAGTTAATATAGGTGTTATAGAGTTTGATAAATCATTTGTTCAGTTCTGATAGATTGGATCTAAGTTTATTTCTGCTAGTTTGAGATTCTGATTTGGAAGTAGAATAGTGATTGTGTAATTGTTGAAACTAGTGGTTTATAATGGTGATAATTGATTCTAGTAGTAAGTAGTAACTGATATGGATACATTAGTTGAAGTTTAGAATCTATTTTATACTAGTGTAGTATTATCTGTAGTTACATGGGTGTTTGGATAGGTCTTGATAATTAAGTTTGAGTAGTTTATTTTGAGTTTGCTTTGCATAAATAGTTTACATTAGTTTTCCTTAGTTCATTTACAACATAAATCCGGTAGTCTTACTAGAATAAGTCAACATTAATCTTTTAAAAATTATTTTTGTTTGCATACTGCTGATTTAGTTGCTGCTGTAGTCATAGATTTAGGTAGAACTTGGTTTAATTTAGTCTGATTATGGCTTGAATTAGCTTAAAATAACAAGTAGATCAGTTAATGTTCATTTGAATTTCATTTCAGTCAAACTTGTAGGGAACTAAATAAGTCAACAAGTTGTAGAGATTTGTCACATAAGGGCCATTTAGATCTCTAATTTCAGTAGGTTAGAATTAGATTTAGGACTTGGAGTTGGTTTTATTAGTTTTTAGTAGTATAAAGTTTATGATTGTGAGCTTATTTTGCATCTTCTTATTTGTTTGTTTGTTTAAAATAGGCTGCAAATCAATTCCCAATAATCAGACCTGCAACTTGCATAAGCCTTCATTAAAGCTGTTTTGGGTCTAAAACTTGGTGTACTTTTAGTTCCAGGTTTCAGCATTATTAGGTTTGCCTTTGTGTTAAATTCTGAGTAGGATATTGGATGATTAGTAACTCAGTAGTATAGATATGTGGCTGCTTTCATGTGTTTGAAATTTGAGACTGTTTGGAAGTGTTTTTTAAAGTTAGTATATAAGCTGTGTTGAGTCAGTGGACTGCTTGTAACTTGAGCCCTGCTAACTGCCATTTGAGCTTAGTATTGTTTTCATTTGATTATTTCGGGTTCATTTACTGCTTGTGCATGTTCAATTTTATCTCTGGATTAGCTTTTGATACTTGTGCTTTTAGTCTAAGTTTGCTTTGCTTTTCATATATAGCTTTTACTTTTGAGCTTAGTATTAAATTTCAGTGTAACTATTGATTTCTATGCTATCCATTCTTGCATTTCTGAGTTTATTTTATCATTTTTAGGTTGTGTTTTAAGTTTCATCAACTTTTGCTTACAAGTGCTTATTATTAAGCACTTGTAATAAGCTGTTACTCTTAAATAAGCAGTTTCTCTTTTTATTTTTACTTCAAAATTTTATTTTAAGTTCTTTTTATTATTTTAGAATTTCTGGAATTTTTCCAGATTTTTCCAATTTTTTTTACTATTTTTCTTATTTTATTTTGGATTTATTCAATTTTTAAATCATTTTTAATACCAAAAATCCATAAAAAAAAAATCAGAAAAAGCTCTGAAAAATACAAAAATATTTTTAGAATTTCTTTTATAATATTTTAGAATTTTTAGTATTTAATTTTCATTTTTCCAATTAATTTTTCTATTTTTCTTTATTTTTAAATCATTTTTAATTCCAAAAATAGAAAATAAATTCTAGAAAATAAATAAAAAGTCAAAAAAAATATTTTTCGTTTTCTAAAAATTCTTTTTAGTAGTTTAAGATTTTTAGAAAATATTTTCAAGTTCGTAGGATAATTTTTCGATATACGTTACGTTTTAAATTTTACGGTTGCGTTTCCGTTTTTACGTTTTTCATTTCGCTGCATTATTAGCTTGTAATTTTTGCATATTTCATATTTGTTTGTGAATACGTGAACTATTTGATTGCTATTTTTCTCTTTCTCACTTTTTAAAGCACGATTTCACGAATCGATATTCTCGATTCCATTCGCCTTCGTTGGGAAACGACTCGGGTGATCCGTATTTTAGACGGATCACTTCGATACTATACTATAAATATTATAATTGGTTTTCACGACAAATCAAACATATACTTGCACAAGTAGAATATCACCCTTGTCTTTCTTGATGAACAAAGTTTGATCAATCTTGCCACTATGAAACTGATTATTCAATAAATAAGTAACTAAGGTTTCATACCACTTCCTTGGAGCCTGATGTAAGCCATAAAGAGCCTTAACCACTTTATAAACTTTATTTGGGTGTTGAGGATCTTCAAAGCCTGGAGGTTTAGAGACATATACTTCCTCATCAATAGTACCATACAGAAAGGCACTCTTAACATCCATTTGATAGACTGTAAAGCCCATAAATGATGCATAGGCTAAAAACAATCTAATAGCCTCAATCCTTGCAACAGGAGCAAACACTTCTTTATAATCAATACCCTCCTCTTGAGTGTATCCTTGAGCAACCAATCTAGCTTTGTTCCTGGTTACAATACCTCTTTCATCTTTCTTGTTTCTGAAAACCCATTTAGTACCAATGACCTTCATACCATCAGGCAAGTCACAAAGAACCCAAACCTTTTCAAGTTTAAACTGAAACAACTCCTCTTGCATTGCTTCAACCCAGCTAGATTCTTCTAGAGCCATATAAACATTCTTAGGCTCCACTTGTGAGAGAAAACAGAAAAACTAACACTCATTCTTCCTTTTATGCTTCTTGGACTCATACACTTCACTAATGAACCCATGAATATCATCTTTCTTTTTCTGTCTTCTAGTCTTCACACCTGATTGAAGTTCATCAATAACATTATCAAGTGGATGCACTTTGTGAATTGAAGACTGTGATGTGCTAGGAATATCATATGTTGTAGGCATGTTTGAGATCTCTACATCATCACTTGGTGATTCCTGAGAAGTATGTTCCACATTTGGGCTGTCAGTGGAAACTTCTGGTGTAGCAGTGGGAGTTGAGTTACCACTGCTAGTAGGAATTTCTTTATTCAATTCATCAAAATTCACACCATCTGCATCACTTGTCTTTTCAGAATTATCAACAAAGTCCCAAAGTGGCATAACAATTTGATCTTCATCATCTTTACAAGCTTCATCTTCATCAATGAATTCTTCTAAATCTTCAAGATCTTTGTCTCCAGTGCTTGAAGTGAGAGGTACATAATTCATTGTATTGGATAATGTTTCAAGATCAAATAGCCAATCTGGTCCTGAACCTGCCATGTTTGCTTTATTTTCAAGAAACTGAACATGCAAGTTCTCTTCAATCTTCTTTATTCTTAAGTTATAGACTCTAAAAGCCTTGCTAACCATAGAGTATCCAACAAAGAAGCCTTCATCAGACTTTTCTTCAAATTTACCCAGATGATCAATGGTATTGAGAATAGTAACATGACACCCAAATGGCCTCATAAACTCCAAAGTAGGAGATATTCCTCTGAATAACTCATAAGGTGTCTTATTCTTTGTTTTGACCACTAAAACCCTGTTCTGGATGTAACAAGTGTTAGGTCACCATATTGATTTCACATAAATAAGAATGAGATAGATATAAGGATGGGATGAATATTTGAATAAGAGAATAATAAGAGCAAGAGTTTCCTTATGATTTCAAATAAACAACCAAGTTTTACAATAGCCTAAGACTTGTATTTATAGGTGAGGAGCTAGGGCAACACTCCTAGTCCTCCCCATCAAGTGAAACGTGTGGGCTTTAAGGCCCATGGACTCAATATCTTAAGCCTAGTAAACTTATAACATAACATAAATGAAAGTAACTAATAACTTAAGCAACCTATTATTACAAATGACCGAGACTTGATAAAATAGTAAAAACTATGATCCCAACAATCTCCCCCTAAGGGTCGGTCATCACGGTTGCTTGATGTCTTTGTCATTTCTTCATCTTTGACTTTCAATAATCATGAGATAAGAATCATTCATCATTCTTTGTTCTTTGTTGTTGTGATAGTGATCATGTTATGAAGTTGTCTGCCTTTCGTCACTTCCGCGTCTGTGGTGGTAGTCCGCCATTCCAACATGCTCATACATCTTTGAATTCTGACTTATACATGCACGTAGTCCCTTTCTTTCACATAAGATCTTTAGTCTTTATACTTTGTAGATTCTTCATTTTGGCGTAGAATCTTTCTTTGAACTTTGTGTTGCTTTGATCTTTGAGGGAGCTTTTGATGACTTCAAGATGTATGTATGAGCATGTGGAATCCGTCGCCATGGAGATGATGTAACCCTGCATGTAAACAGTTAGCAATAAAACATCCGGTACTTACTAATAAGGAATTAGAGATCGTCAACAGCATAGTGTGAAGACTCCTTCTAATCCTTATCAAGACCGTTCCCATATCAGATACTCCCGAGGGAGCTTACAAGACCTACTAAGTAGCTCAATGACTGGGTGAGTCACTGGGGATCACTCCACGACTGTAGACCGATAAAGAAACCACTGCAAACACTAAGCGTAACCCACAAGGAGTTACTGAAGTGACCTGCTGTCAGGGCTGTTTGATGTTGACCCTGGCAGGATTTCCATTCAATCATTGAGAAACACTTATGTAAATTCTCTCATAAACGTTCTCGGTAGATTGCTAAGATCTACGAAGGACTCGATAATTTACAACTAGTGTCCATTGATGTAGAACACCAGTTGTAGAAATACTAAGTGTTCCTAAGAGATCTTTGATGTATCCCATGGCTCTAGACTCGAAAAGTGCACACTTAGGTTTCCTATGCGGAGACTAGGGAGGGGTTTCCTGCTTCAATATCAACCATCTCTAAGAGATAAGTCGATAGATTACATCGGTTCCCCGTGAGAATGAAACAAGCTCTTTTAAGAGAACTTGAGTGGTTAAGAAGGTTTAGTGCATTGCGTCACTGGGTCCATGACGACTTTATCTTCAATACCGGCGTCGCCTTAGCAACAACCAGTAGCATATGAATTGAACCCGGTGTCTGCCCTAAGGTTGAACATATGGATGGCTATTTATTTTCACCCTTTTCTTTACTTTTCTTTTTAATTCTTCAACTCCTTCTTTCCCTTTCATTCTTTTCACCTTTTATCGTATCATACCTAAGGACTTCTAATTCTATCTATTGGTGATGTCCTTGGGTAGATCCCTCCGGCTCTGGCGGATCATCGGACTGAATTTCCTATCTTAATCACCTTATAACACCATGATTATCCGACAATAGCCAAGAAACCTTTGAAAATCTCTCAAAGTGTTTGTGAATATCAAACATTTTGTTTAACACTTTGAGAGTTTTGTGTTTACTTTTGTGAAAGGCTCCCCCTTCACATGTGCTCATAAGTAATTAATAAATTTGCACATGCGGGAGGAACAAGCACTTTTTGAATTGATCCACTTTCAGTGTACCTGACCGATTTGATACACGCTTACATCACTAGTTAGAACTAGCTTGAAGTTATTACCCGGCCTGGTCAAGTCCATTGAAAGTTTCTCGAAACGGTACATTTCTACTAAGACAAATCCTTTTCGAGACACGCTTACGTGGCTAGTTAAAGAGTTCCATTGTCAGCTTTTAGGTGACAACTAGCTCTAGTAACTAACTTGATGTTATTACCCGTCGAGGATAAGTCTTTTCGAGATTACTAACTTTTTATGTTTCGTCAATTCTTGGGTCAATTCTGAGTCTAGCTCGCACAAGATACAACTTAAAGCAACTTTAACTTTCGTATTTTAATCACATTCACTATTTCTCCCCCTCAAAAATAGCATATGAGATGTTGTTTTTGATAAACTTTTGATTAAAATATGCTTTTTAAGTATTGTGGGGAGATATCAACAAGAACTTTTGTATTACAAACGATGAGTTTTTCAAGTGCTCCCCCTCAACAAGTGAATACTCATTGAGGTGAAATACTTGTCTTTTGAGCAGAGTTATGAAACTCATAAAATGTTTGATTAACTCTACTCAAAAGTAAGAAGCCTTCGCTCCTTATGTAAGGATTGAGGCACTGATGCGTACCTCAGGATCCTTTCATTACAAGAACGGGTTGTACACTGTGATGTGTGCACAAGCCATAATGAAAATAATTCAATCAAATGAAACAATTGATATTGAAAAATGAATGATCAAATGTACCAAGTTAATCTTCGTCAGGAAGTGGAGCATCAAAGTCAGTGAACTTAGGTTCTGGTCTTTTGAAGAGTCTGATAGGGAATGATGGTCTGACACCGGTATAGCTTTCCAGTCGTCTAATCTGTTCTCATCGAAATAACCTTTCTTCAATCTTAAGACAAAGTTACGAACTTGTCTTCTTGAGCTGGATTTCCATCTAGGTTGTTCCCCCTTTGCTATCTTTCGGCGATCATCATTCAACCTTTTGACAAGCCCATCACGAACAGATTTGAGTGTAACATCACAGAATTTGTGTATCTCATCGAACCTCATGAAGCTTTGTATCTTTTTGCTGTTGATGTAGGTGAAACCAAAAGGTTCTTGGTTGAGAGTAAACTGTGGCGTTTGATAGATTCCATCAAATTTGAATTGCGGCTTTGTCAAATTGATCTTTTGTTGGTAACTTTCCACTCCAAGCTGAAGATCTTCCACTCTTTCTTGAACTATCAATCGTCGGATGAAAAGAAGTAGTGATGCCATGAAGTTGTACTGGACTTCTCTCTCAAATCCATGCATTCTTCCTTGAAGCTTTTCGAGATACATGTCTTTGATGTCATTGAGATTAAGGTCTGGAAAGTCTCCTTCGGAGAACTTGTACTTCTTTTCATCTTGTCGTTTAACAACAATCTCACACATGAATATGTAGTTAAACCGGTGTGACTCTTGAATCTCCAAGATAGCAATGATCTTAGATTTATGCTTCACATTTTCCAATGATTTCTCTCCTAATCTGCTGGTATAACCGAGACGACGATGTTCTGGCCAGTGTTGAATCCCGTGTAGAGCATCTCTGTCGTAAGCTACGATGGAGTTGCTGAAAACTCGAGTGGTCTCTTCAATAGCAGGAATTTCATATCTTGCGGCTGGTACTGAGATTGTGAGTGAGGAAGCATATTTCTTCTTGGATGTCTCTTGGGTGAGTTGGATGTTACGAAGATCTTTGTTGAAGAAGTAGCTGTAGGGTAACTTGGGTTTATCTGGAAATCCTGTCAATGGTAATGGTTTTGTCCAGTCAGTGAAGTAAGGCTTTTCATGGTTTCTGGAACTGAGATCGATATTCATTTCAGGATTTAGCCAGTCAAACTCGACAGACATTGCACTGGCTATATTCTGCATATGATACTCGTATTCCACTTTGTTCCCAGATCTGGTCTTAAGGAATTCCTGTGCATCCATATTGATTCTTTTGAGCTCCATCTTCGTGAGTTTATTAATCTGAAGATCCTTCATTATGACTTGAGTGAATTGTAGAGTATTACTAGGAAGAGGTTCTTCATCTTCAATGGGAGGTTGAGCTTGAACCATTTCTGTCAGCCAATCATTCTGAGGTGTGTCATCATTGTCGAGCCATGAATAACGTCTTCTCTTCTTTGATTTCTTAGACTTAGATGTAACATCCTTGTCTTTAGCCTTGGATGGTGACGATGGTCCAGTGTGAGAATCGGGAATAGGGGAGGCACGGTAATCGGTGTCAGGTTGACCTTGGTAGTCATCAGTAGGTTCCATGAAAGTTTCTTCCTCTTCTGTTTGACCTTGACCGGTAGCTGAGGTGTGTTGTTGAGTTCCTGGAGGAGTGGAGTCCTTTTGTGGTTGTAGAGAAGATGAGGGACCGGTTCCAGACTTAGGTTTCTTGCCTTTTGAGTTTGGGTCAGGGTCGTCATCTTTTCTTGACCTATTCAGGGTTCCAGCTGCATCTTTGCATGACTCTTTGGACATGTAAGCTGACATAGCATCAACAAGTGCTTTTTCTTTAGTAGTCTGTATGGTTTTGTAGGCAACTTTGTCAAAGAGTTTAGCAAGCAGATCATCGAGGGATAATTCAGGGACGGTTGGAGTTGCAGTAGAAGCTTTTGCAGTGTGAAACGTGAATGGTGTTGTTGACAACATTTTTCTAACGACACTTCTGATTCTGTGATCCAAGTTGTCCTTGATTGGTTCAAGAAGGTTTGCTACTTTAGGAGTGATCATCTCAACTAGATTTTCAGTGAGAAAATCTTGTGTGACAGTCTTAATAAATCCTGTGTAATCAAAGTTCAAGAACTTATCGATCAGCTGCTTTGACTCCTGAAAATCTTCAACTTGTTTGGTAAGACCGGTAACCATGTTGGTAAGTTTGTTGACTTGCTCATGAAGATCAACTGGTTGTTTCGGTTCATTGATTGAATGCTGCTTTGATGTGTAACAATTCGCAATTTCAGGTTAACTTTTATTCCCGAAAATTTTACTATTCACATTTTACTATTCACTTTTTACTATTCATCTCAGAAATTTTTATTTCATATTCTCGTAAGTTAAACTATTTTAACGATAATCCGAGAGTTTGACGCTCGTCGAATCATTTCTACAAAAATCACAAAGCCGTGTCCGAGATTTACTTTTAGGTTTAAACGTCCTTCCAGCATCCCGATATATCCATAAAACATTATAAACAATAGAAATATGATTTTCTATCATTTTATGACAATTCCAAAAGTTTTGGAATTTTACGTTTTTCAGTTCAGCGTTTTACGCGAATTACGCGTTTTAGACCCGCGTTTCCAGTTTTTTAGCAGGGTTTTAGCACCCGATAGAACCTACCACTCATTTTATATTTTATTATCGAGTATATTGACATGTTTGACCATACTTTCAAGTTTCATATTTTTAGGATACCCGGTTTTACGTTTCGTGACTTAAAAACTTACGGTTAGCAATTTACGGAGTCAAAAATAGCTACATACTTAGGATATTATCATCCAAAGACCATGACTACTCATCTAGTCACCCTATCCATATACAAACCGACTTAGGAGGGGGGGAGTCACCATGTGTGGTTAAATCTTGACCATTGATTCTTTAGATCATTTTAATTACAACTTGGTCACCAAGTTTAGGAAGCTTACTAGTTACCTTCCTAACCTCCTCATTTTTAGTATAAAAGCAAGCTCATGTCTTCATTTATTCATCATTCAAACGCCACAACCTCAATACCTAGCACCATGATCCTTTGATCTTCATTATACAAGTTACACTACAAAGTTCAAGGTCTTAGTATTCTCTACCTAGTTCTTAAGTTTGTTTGGTGATTCCATGGTTGAATTAAGAGCTACACAAGGGTACTAGGGCTGAAGTTAATGGGTTTTCACAAGGGTTATATCAAGGCTAGCAAGGGTTACAAGAGTTATGGTGAAGGGTTTACAAGCTTAGGTTTAGTGTCCTAGTTCTATACTTGACTTCCTTTCTTTAGAAAGCCAAAAGTTGTAAGCAAACCCTAACATACTCCTTGCTTAATTATCATTTTCATGCTCTTTGTGTTCCTTTCATGCTATATATGTTCTTGTTATTGTGTTCATGATGTTTAAAAATGGATAAAACAAGTATTGGTATACATATGTTAACTTATAACAAGTAAACAATCAAACTAGTGATTTTTATGGAGAACCACGACCAAAATAGTATAACTTTGATATTTGACACTTACTTACTTTTAAAGAGGACTTAACAAGGAAAACATAGCAATTTGAATCACCCAAAACGAGTACACGAGTCAAAAGTTATGACCATTTGAAGTTAGCGAAACCAAAACGGCAAAACTGCCTAAATAGCATTCTGATCAAATTTTGATTTTGAAAGTCCCACTTCTAGTCCGATTCATCAAAAAGTTAAAACACGAAAGTTGTCCGGAACGACGTTTTCGTTCAGGAGTAAAGAAGCTCGAGCCCTGAAATCGCTTTCCGAGTGATAATTTTCTTCAAATTCTTAACAGCCCATTTTTAGACCAAAGTAACTATATAATGGTTATAATTAGATGAGACCAAGAGGTCTAATGACCTAAAGCCAAGACCACAACCATGGCTAAAGCCAAGGTTGAGTCTCAAGACCATGGTAACAATGACCAAGGTCACGGCAAAGCCACGGCTAAAGACCATATAACTTTTAAAGATCAAAACTTATATATATGTTATCAAATACTACAATAGTAGGGAGCCTCATGTGAGGAGTTCATTAAGTAAGCCGTCAAGATGAGTTGTGGATTTACGAATTAAAGTGTCCTGGCTCCTCGAACGTTTACTCCATGACTTCTGAATTATGTCAGCCCGAACGGTAGTAAGAGATATACAAACTATACATGTTTCATAGACCACTTATATTCGAAGACTTACACTATATACTAAGTACTACATCATGAACTATATGCAAGACATATATAGGCAATTCTTCGTATTCTTAGACGTTACTCCAAACCTAAGTCGCAACGTTCTATTATAGGCTGCTCTTAGAGACTTTCGCGATTCGACTACCACTTTCATTTCTCATTACATAAGCTTAAGGTGAGTCATAGCCCCTACTCTTTTCATACTTGTTTTAACTCTTGGGGGGGGATACATGCTCAACTACTTGCTTACTTGTACAAATACTCAAAACATTTATACTTGATTGCCTTATACTTGATTATGTTATACTTGATTTCATTATACTTGATTGCATTATACTTGATTGCGTTATACATACTTGTTACACTATACTTGCTTAATTTAAATACAAGATTTGTATTTACGTGCATACACAATACTCTATGCTGTCAAAGGAGAGGTATTAATAGTACTAGTATGGGCCTACACCCCCCACCCAAGTCCAAGATTCGAGACATTAGGTGACATGTACTATTTGGGATGGTGGTTCCCCGCCTATGGGTCCAAAATGATGTGACCATGGGTGAATATAATCCTTAGAAACTATATATTAGCAGTGTGTTGTGAACACACAGGTTGCAAGTCTCTTATGGCGGGACCTGCAACTTAGTGGATTCACGATGCCTTTGTTGTGCGAATATTCTTTTAAAGCTTTTCAACTGTTTTAAGACAAACTCTATGAACTCACCAACCATTGTGTTGACACTTTAGCATGTTTATCTCAGGTTAGTAAGGCGATAGCTAGTGCGAGGAACTTAGAGTCAAGCTGCATATTCTGAAGACTTACGCTTTTATCATTTACCATTCAAAACACTTTGTATACATTTATGTATCATACTTTGGAATCTCATGTTTTTAACTTTGAATTCATTAATCGAATGGTAACTTTTCAAAACGTCTCATTTAGAGTTCGTTTTCTATACCTTGTACTTTGTATTATGAAGTAGCACCCCTATGACACAGTCTTCCGCTGCGGTATTTTGGGGGTGTTATAGATTGGTACCAGAGCCTTGGTTATAGAGAACTAGGTTGCATTTAGTGCCTAGACTATAACTGCTATATACGTTGAGACCTTCCTCTTTATTTGCCTTACACACACTACATACGCATACGCTTCTTGGTAGTTGTTGGTTTAGTTCCACGCTGTTAGATGATGTGACTTTAGTATTATAAGGAACCCCGGAGATTAGCCGAGTCATTAAAAACATGGAGCTCAGTAATAACTAATTACTTAACTTGATCTTGTGACAGTTCTTGTTTGATGAGACACAAGATTTGAGTTAAATAATATTATTGCTTAGCTTTAGGGATTTGATGACTTGATTATCTTACTATCGGCCTCAGAAGGCGGATTTTGTGTCGGAAATTCTTAAGTAGGATGTTTTAGAATCTCCTTATTTAAATGGATTAGGACGCCTCTTCATTTAAATAAAGAAATTGTAAATCACCGAACCATAAGTTTATGAGACCTTACTTACATAAATTTGGACGCTTCTTTATGTAAGTAATGTGTTATAAATAGGTGGGCTTAATTGTAGCCGATACAACTCCTTAACCAGAATCTTAGACGAATCAGAGTAAACACGACTATATTAGAGATCCCGAATTCTTTTAGACACACCGTAAGTAGTTAACATCAACTGAACTTCGGGACGAAGTTCTCCTTAAGGGGTAGAGACTGTAACAATTCGCAATTTCAGGTTAACTTTTATTCCCGAAAATTTTACTATTCACTTTTTACTATTCATCTCAGAAATTTTTATTTCATATTCTCGTAAGTTAAACTATTTTAACGATAATCCGAGAGTTTGACGCTCGTCGGGTCATTTCTGCAAAAATCACAAAGCTGTGTCCGAGATTTACTTTTAGGTTTAAACGTCATTCCAGCATCCCGATATATCCAAAAAACATTATAAACAATAGAAATATGATTTTCTATCATTTTATGACAATTCCAAAAGTTTTGGAATTTTACGTTTTTCAGTTCAGCGTTTTACGCGAATTACGCGTTTTAGACCCGCGTTTCCAGTTTTTTAGCAGGGTTTTAGCACCCGATAGAACCTACCACTCATTTTATATTTTATTATGGAGTATATTGACATGTTTGACCATACTTTCAAGTTTCATATTTTTAGGATACCCGGTTTTACGTTTCGTGACTTAAAAACTTACGGTTAGCAATTTACGGAGTCAAAACTAGCTACATACTTAGGATATTATCATCCAAAGACCATGACTACTCATCTAGTCACCCTATCCATATACAAACCGACTTAGGAGGGGGGGGGGGAGTCACCATGTGTGGTTAAATCTTGACCATTGATTCTTTAGATCATTTTAATTACAACTTGGTCACCAAGTTTAGGAAGCTTACTAGTTACCTTCCTAACCTCCTCATTTTTAGTATAAAAGCAAGCTCATGTCTTCATTTATTCATCATTCAAACGCCACAACCTCAATACCTAGCACCATGATCCTTTGATCTTCATTATACAAGTTACACTACAAAGTTCAAGGTCTTAGTATTCTCTACCTAGTTCTTAAGTTTGTTTGGTGATTCCATGGTTGAATTAAGAGCTACACAAGGGTACTAGGGCTGAAGTTAATGGGTTTTCACAAGGGTTATATCAAGGCTAGCAAGGGTATCAAGAGTTATGGTGAAGGGTTTACAAGCTTAGGTTTAGTGTCCTAGTTCTATACTTGACTTCCTTTCTTTAGAAAGCCAAAAGTTGTAAGCAAACCCTAACATACTCCTTGCTTAATTATCATTTTCATGCTATTTGTGTTCCTTTCATGCTATATATGTTCTTGTTATTGTGTTCATGATGTTTAAAAATGGATAAAACAAGTATTGGTATACATATGTTAACTTATAACAAGTAAACAATCAAACTAGTGATTTTTATGGAGAACCACGACCAAAATAGTATAACTTTGATATTTGACACTTACTTACTGTTAAAGAGGACTTAACAAGGAAAACATAGCAATTTGAATCACCCAAAACGAGTACACGAGTCAAAAGTTATGACCATTTGAAGTTATCGAAACCAAAACGGCAAAACTGCCTAAATAGCATTCTGATCAAATTTTGATTTTGAAAGTCCCACTTCTGTTCCGATTCATCAAAAAGTTAAAACACGAAAGTTGTCCGGAACGACGTTTTTGTTTAGCTTTAAAGAAGCTCGAGCCCTGAAAACGCTTTCCGAGTGATAATTTTCTTCAAATTCTTAACAGCCCATTTTTAGACCAAAGTAACTATATAATGGTTATAATTAGATGAGACCAAGAGGTCTAATGACCTAAAGCCAAGACCACAACCATGGCTAAAGCCAAGGTTGAGTCTCAAGACCATGGTAACAATGACCAAGGTCACGGCAAAGCCACGGCTAAAGACCATATAACTTTTAAAGATAAAAACTTATATATATGTTATCAAATACTACAATAGTAGGGAGCTTCATGTGAGGAGTTCATTAAGTAAGCCGTCGAGATGAGTTGTGGATTTACGAATTAAAGTGTCTTGGCTCCTCGAACGTTTACTCCATGACTTCTGAATTATGTCGGCCCGAACGGTAGTAAGAGATATACAAACTATACATGTTTCATAGACCACTTATATTCGAAGACTTACACTATATACTAAGTACTACATCATGAACTATATGCAAGACATATATAGGCAATTCTTCGTATTCTTAGACGTTACTCCAAACCTAAGTCGCAACGTTCTATTATAGGCTGCTCTTAGAGACTTTCGCGATTCGACTACCACTTTCATTTCTCATTACATAAGCTTAAGGTGAGTCATAGCCCCTACTCTTTTCATACTTGTTTTAACTCTTGGGGGGGATACATGCTCAACTACTTGCTTACTTGTACAAATACTCAAAACATTTATACTTGATTGCCTTATACTTGATTATGTTATACTTGATTTCATTATACTTGATTGCATTATACTTGATTGCGTTATACATACTTGTTACACTATACTTGCTTAATTTAAATACAAGATTTGTATTTACGTGCATACACAATACTCTATGCTGTCAAAGGAGAGGTATTAATAGTACTAGTATGGGCCTACACCCCCCACCCAAGTCCAAGATTCGAGACGTTGGGTGACATGTACTATTTGGGATGGTGGTTCCCCGCCTATGGGTCCAAAATGACGTGACCATGGGTGAATATAATCCTTAGAAACTATATATTAGCAGTGGGTTGTGAACACACAGGTTGCAAGTCTCTTATGGCGGGACCTGCAACTTAGTGGATTCACGATGCCTTTGCTGTGCGAATATTCTTTTAAAGCTTTTCAACTGTTTTAAGACAAACTCTATGAACTCACCAACCATTGTGTTGACACTTTAGCATGTTTATCTCAGGTTAGTAAGGCGATAGCTAGTGCGAGGAACTTAGAGTCAAGCTGCATATTCTGAAGACTTACGCTTTTATCATTTACCATTCAAAACACTTTGTATACATTTATGTATCATACTTTGGAATCTCATGTTTTTAACTTTGAATTCATTAATCGAATGGTAACTTTTCAAAACGTCTCATTTAGAGTTCGTTTTCTATACCTTGTACTTTGTATTATGAAGTAGCACCCCTATGACACAGTCTTCCGCTGCGGTATTTTGGGGGTGTTACATGATGCGGTTTCGGAAGGTGTGGGAGATGAATGCTCAGGTGATGATTCGGATGATGACTCATTGTGAGAGTTTGAAGAAGAAGCAGGAGGATTCGAATCCTTTGGTGGAGAGTCTTGAGGAGGTGGAGGTTGTGCGGAGGAAGTCTGCTGAGAAGATGACTTAAGAAATATGTTGGTGTCGAACGCGTTCTTCTCTTCATTTTCTTTTCTACGACGTTCCTCTGCTTCCTCTGCTTCTCGTGCAAGAAACTCTGGAGTAATGAGGTATTCATGTTCCTGATCCGTAGCAATATTCTCTTGTCCGCCAACATTCTCCTCTACATTATCAGTCTCAGTCATATTGACATCTCCTGTATCGTCTGTATCTTTAACGGTGTCATCAGGCTGTGGAGCTAATTCTAACGTAGTGGACACAACGGGAGGAATCATGTTGCTTGTAGCTCCTTCATGTTCTGACTGATCGATAGGTGGTGGTGTTGAAGATTGAGACATAAGTCGGCTTTCGAGAGCTGCTTTCCTTTGTTCTTTGCGAAGTTGCTTTTCTTCAGCTCGTGTGTCGACAACTATACTTTTCTGTTTGCGTTTATCGACCAACTGTTCAACGATTGGTTCGTCTTCATCATCATCATTAGGCTCATTGATAGTGATCCCTTTCCTTTTTCTTGTCTCTTCTTCATAAGTTTCTAGACTTTGTTGTATAGCGATCTCTGTTGCAGGAAATCCTTCTTCAGGTGCTCTTACTCTCAGTTCAAAGTCTGGTTCTTCTTCTTCAGATTCCGTGTCGAACTCAGATTCGCTGTCAGAAGGTGGAGGTGTAGGTTCATCTTGAAGAATGTACTTAGGATTTACCTTCTTCTTTGGCTTGGTTGCAAGTTTAGGTTTGGATGTTGGTTTAGGTTTGGTGGAAGTCTTGGGTGTTGCTGATGGTTTAGTCTTAGGAGCAGCCTTAGACTTAGTCTGAGGTGAGCCACTGGTGCTTGTAGTACTCCCGGACTTCACACTTCCTTTGCTTCGGGTCTGTATAGTAGCTTCTTCCTGTACCCCATTGTAAGCATTATCATAGTATTTGTAGTTCAGACTTTTCTTGATCTTGTCATCAAGAAGGTATTTGGGAAGCCTCATTCCTTTGATCTTGGTAAAGGAAGTGGTCGTCTTGATGAATGAGGTGGTGAAGTCATCCTCGAAGAGGTGCTTCGGCTCATTAGGATCTGCCATCCTCTTGATAAATTCTGGTGTGTCTTTGCATAAATGTTCTATTAGAAGCTTGGTGAATCTTGTGAACGGGATCATAGTCTTTACACGTTCGGTTTGAATGTTGTAGACTATATCGTTCATGATTGGAACTGCAAAGTCAATAGGTGTCAAAGTCACCATTCCCCAAAATGTTTGCAAATGTTCAAGCCTAGGATGTTCATGACCACTCTTTCTTCCTGATATCGATCTTACAACCAACAGACAGAATGTTCTCCAAGGCTGAGGGATATTCTTGGCATTTAATCGGAATGTTTGACTAGAGGTACGTCGTCATCAACATCATATCCTAACTCAACAAAGAAGTCAAGAAGGTCCAGTTCAGGTAGTATTGGAGCAAATTCGTTGTCAGTTTGAGGCAGGAGAAGGACTGTACGAAGAACGTCGTGATCTACAGTGTAGACTTGGCGATCCAATGTAACAGTAAAAGACTCATCATCCTAATTAGCCTTAGGCGTAAGCCAGAACTGATGAAGGTAAAACAGAGGTACGGAAGTAGAACAGATGAGCAGATGTTTGCATGGATGAGCAAGTAGAATATCTTTAACAATCTTTCACGAGTTCTCAGTAATTCTCAATTTGTCGAAATCAACTCATGGATTGTTGTTGCCAATCGTAACATTGTAGTTAGCGGGAGTGATATCATCCATGGTGAGTAATGGAAGAGCTTGTTCAGGGACGTTCTCGTTGTGTTCAGCCATATTATTCTGAAAAACATTATCATAAACAAAACATCGAGATTTATTACGAGTTAGCACGGTTGCAATGTTTGATTATGAATAAGCATTTAGAATCATGTAATCACGTATGGTTCAATAATTGCATGTATATTGATAAGTGACGTGTACTTAGAAAGACATATGCACAAGGAATTAAAACATATCACATCATATTATACATGACTAGAATCCATTATCACATTGTCACATAAAACACGTTTTCGAAATTACATAATCACAGTGTTTTCGAAATGTTACAATTGAAGTACAAGATACAACATAGTTAGTAATTTCGAAAACAATGCACTTCTGACCAATTTTTTCGCAAACCCAGTCACAAGTGCCAATAATTTCGAAAAACCGTCATAAAGTAACAATTTTTCGCAATCCTGTATAATAAGTATTTTTGAAAAAAGTTCAAGTGTGTTCTCGATAAAAAATTTATCGAGAACAGACCACTAGAAAGAAAATTTCGAGAATACATATTATAAGGGATTTCGAAAGTTACAGTTATGATGATTTCGAAAAAAATATGGCCATGGATGAGATAATTTCGCAAACACTCAAATATTTTCGAGAAGATGACGAAATGAGTATTTTCGAGAAAAAAATACAACATTTTGAAATTTCTCGAAAACTTGTGATTGCGAAATTCTTCAAACATGATTGCGAAAAGGATTTTCTCGAAAATTCTTATACAAGAATTTCGAAACAATGCTAACGTACGTTTCTTAGTGATATTATGTATTCCAAGTGATGAAACCTGTTGAAAAACATGTTATGCAATGATTAGAAACAATCTATCCACTCGAATAAGGTGATTTCGAAAATGTTTCAAGAACGTGTTCTCGATAAAGATCAAAATCGTGAATCAAATGAGGATAATAAGTTCTAGTACATCACAAGCATATAATAGAAGCATATTAGCACACCAAGTAAGCTCACATAAACACAAAACGAGAGTACCCATTAAAGAACGAACCCTTTATTTCGAAATTCATGCATATATGGAATTCGATCTAATTATTAAGCATAACCATGATTCTTAGACACATAATACCATATCCCACCATTAACAACACTCAAACAAACAACCAATCAACAAAACTCAAGTCGAACCAAAACCCTTGGTTTCGAATTTGTCAAGAACATGAAGTAAAGGAAGATTAAATAGCTTAGAAAGGTTAAAGATATGTAATGTAACAAAACCCCCATGAAAATTTAACCCCTAAACACGTTTTGAAGAATTTCGAAAACCACTAAACCCTAGGTATTCAAATTGATATTACATGAAATCTAACCGTAAGTATAGCAATTCAACGAAAACCATTGTTAGAAATTGTGTAAGGATCTTGTAGAAACTTACAGTTTGAAATTTGATAGCAAGGATTGTTCGTTTGAATCGTGGCCGTGGATTAAGGAGAAAGGGTTTAAGGGTTTTTGGTTTTTTTGAGTTTTAAAGAAAAGAAAAAGAAAACGGGGGGTGTTTGTTTGTGTTATTTTTAGAACTTTTGAAACAAGTCACTTATGGTCCCCTAACTACAGTAATTACAATATAAGTCCTAAAATATAGAACTAAGTAAAGGCACAAAGATATAATGACTTACGACACCATATTTAGAAAAGGAAATACGAGATATGAGATATTTAATGAAATCCCGAAATAACTTAACTTACCGCATCAAAGGTAATATGCAAGTATATCGTTTTTGAAAAAATTTATAAAATTTTTGGCGAATCTCCCCCTCAACACTTGTAAACAGTCAAAGTGTTGAAAAAGAGCGATATACTTGCAGTTTTTTTTTTTTTTTTTTTTTTTTTTTTTTTTTTTTTTTTTTTTGAAAAAGAGCGATATACTTGTGTTTTTGAGGTTTAATAAAAAATAAAGAAAAAACATTTTTGTTACAAAGATAGTTAAATATTTGATGTTTGACACTTTACGTTTGTTTTAAAAACTTTTGTAAGTCAAATGGTGTCAAACATCGCATACCAATTTGGTGAACTAAACTTGCAAACCTTGATGGAGCTAAGGGTTTTATAAGTAACTCCGCTAATTGGTACTCAGTACCCACAAAATATAACTCAACTGTACCCTTCTCGACATGCTCTTTGATGAAATGGTATCGGAGATCAATGTGTTTTGATTTGCAATGATGAACTATGTTGCAGGAGATTGCAATGGCACTCTTAGAATCGCAGTAAATAGGAATCTTGTTGAATAAGTAGCCATAGTCTTTAAGTTGTGATCTCATTCAAATGACTTGAGCGCAACTGTAACACCCCAACCCGACAAGGGTAGAAGTGCCACAAGGATGGTGACATATCAAAGCATACATACATAATATCATACACAGCGGAAGTCTTAAACATAATTCAATAAGAAAGACCAAGCCAACACAGCTTAAGTCAAAGTACATAAGTTCAATGATGAAGAAATAATCCAAAGGAAAATAAGAACATAATCCAAATCCAAAGTCATAACATGGGGTGGTCATTTAAGGTAAAAGCTCCAACACAAGCTCTAACTCTCATCCCATAGCAAAAGCCCAGCTCCTAGCTTAGATACCTGCCGCAGGGAAAAGGAAATGCGGCTGAGCTTAAAAAGCCCAGTGAACAGATACATAAACAAAGCAACGATAATGAAATAGAACTGAAATATAGTGCATTGGGGAAATATCATAAGGAATAAACAAATGAATAATAGAAATGAAAGAATAGGATAGTCATCTACCACGAGCCCAGAAACATATCATATCATATCATATAAGCCGTCAATATCATAATCTCATAATCAGAGGGGATACCTCTCAGGCAACCAGATAATATGAGGGGTGTCCTCATGTATCATAAAGTGGAGTGATCAGCTCCCAGAAGTTGTGAAAGGCATGTATAGCACACAGTACCAGTCACCAGACAGATATCATAAACATAATCATAGTTAAATCCACTAAACAGAACAGATCTAGGATGCATCCATACGCCCCCACAGAAATCAGATTGGCCATAATAAATCATATCATAAGTGTGCACATAATATAACAGAAAGGGGACGGTGTAGCCAAATCACTAGGGCCACACACTAGTCATGCCAGTGGTGCATCACAGACACGCCTATGGTACCTCCATAGGTAGGGAAACAGAAATGGCTCGGGTATCAAACTAAGAGTCAGGTCTCATATCATACAAAAGGTCATATGGCAAATGTGTATCTCAGAATCGTATCAAAGTTCAATCAAAGGGAACATAGCAATGGCTTGGGGAATCTTAAGTGTATCATATTTCTAAAATCATAATAGCATAATGGAGCCTTTACTGAAAAGGCAGAGTATCCGTACCTTATTGCAAGCACAGAAAATAGAAACAAACTCAGAAAACAGATGTGGCTCAGGACCTCTCCTTCTTCACACCTAGAGGAGAAGAGGGGGAATCATAATTCATTCTTTAAATTCATATCTTTCCATTTTAAGTAACTTTCCATTTTTAGCAGGTTTCCATAAATAGTAAGTTCCACTTTTAGAAAGTTTCCATATATAGTAAGTTGAATCATTATTAATGGAAATAAAGTATCTTTTAACCTTTTTACTCATTTGGTCCTTAGGGTTTCATAACTTTGCATTTTATACCCTTTACTTTCCAAAATTACACTTTAAACCTTTTAGTATTCAAAGTTACACATTAAACCCTTAACTTATCCATTTTACATAATGAGCACTTATTTTATCATATTATACGAATGGATACTCAAATATTCATAATTTACACTTTAAGTCCCTCAAGTTATAAGAGTTACATATTTAACCCTTTAATTTATAATTTCAACTTTTAATTATCAATAATTACATATTAAGCCATTAAATTATCAAAATGACACATAACTCCCTGAATATATTAAATTACTCAAAACAGCTCCAAGTTTCTAAAAATTACATGTTTAGTCCCTCTCTTTTATTTATTTTCAAAACAAACCCTAATTAGGTTTAAAATACATTTTAATCCATTAAATTGCAAAAATTACACATAGCACCCACAAGTTATATTTTATTCAAATTATATATGATCCAATTTAAGTTCTAAAAATAACCCTTAAGTTTTAAAAGTTACAAAACTCACCCAAAACCTTTTAGCCAAATCGTATAAACCAAAAACATAGGTTTTAGAAACCCTAATCCTTCTAATCAATTCTTAATCATCATCTCATCATTAATATCATTAATTAACACGATTTCCAGCCCTAAACCAAAACCCTAGGGCACACGACTTTTATTTCTTTTTTTTTCTTTATACGATTTAATCAAAACAAAATAATTACGAAACACAATGTTTTAGGCCATGATAATTCTTCCAATAATTTTCCAGGTCAATATACATTATAACAAGTGTAAATAAATTATATTAACAATTATTCTGGATCGGAATATGTATTTCACAATTAAACACGTTTTTAGGGTTTTAAATCACGAAAACGATGTAGAGCATGCATGGATCGATTAGAGCATTTTAGATGATGTTCATAGGGTGTAAGGGACCTGAGAAAAATACCAAACCAATATTCAAACGTGTGGAAAAGGCTGCACGATTTGTTGTGTACGCGTATGAGCAAATCGACCCAAAAATCCAACACGACTCCAAAAGCTTCTCCACGACCTTTCCAATATTTTTCCCAGAGTATACATGATATGAGGATTATGAGAAAAATCATAAACGAATTTTAGAGAGGTCGAACAAATCATAATCGATCTTACCTTGTTATTAGGCACGACAAAAGGAAAAATGTACCACGATCGAACCAAGCTTCAACAATTCAAAAGGGAATTTTTCTAGGACCTCTTGGATGTTGTTTGATCACAAAAAAATGCTTAGGGATTATGGGGTTGTCGAATGGAGGCCAAGGGAAATTGTTTGTGTGTTTATTTTGGATCGGCACTAGGGTTTTTGGAGTAAAATGATATGGATTGACTTTTTAAAAAGGGAATGTCGTGTGATGAGGGGGGGAGGACCAGAATTTCGGAATTTTGGTTGATAGAATATTTGTGATAATTATCTTCCTAAATTACAAAGATATCTTTCATTTTAAATCAAATAAATCATAATATAAATAACTTTTGTGTCAATCGGCCCTATGAGGGTATTTTAGTAATTTTGTAACTTTTATAAATGTTAAATGAAGTTGTTAAAATTATTTTGGATCATAACTTGTTCATTGTTAGAAGTTTGGAATTATTTGGAGACTTTATAAGCTTTTAATAAATTTTTAAACATGTAGGGGCATTTTGGTCATTTCACTTGCTTTCAGATTTTAGGTGTTACAGCAACAAGCAGACATAGCTACGTATTCAGATTCAGTAGATGATAGTGATGTGCAATCCTGCTTCTTTGATTGCCAAGACACAAGTTTATCTCCAAGAAACTGTAAGCCACCTGATGTACTTTTTCGCGAGTCTAAGCATCCTGCATGGTCAGCGTCTGAAAAAGCTATTAGTTCAAAACCAGAATCCTTCGGATACCAGATCCCCAAGTGGATGGTTCCCTTTATGTATCGAAGGATTCTTTTTGCCTCATTGAGGTGTTTTTCAGTTGGATTAGCCTGATAGCGAGAACACATAAACACAGCAAATACAATATCAAGTCTACTGGATGTGAGATACATGAGGGACCCAATAATACTTCGGTATTTGGTAGGGTCAACTAGAGTCCCATGTAAATCAGCATCTAGTTTAGTAGAATTGGCCATCGGTGTATTCATAGTATCACTACTTTGTATACCATGTTTCTTTAAAATCTCAAGAGAATATTTGGACTGATTTAGAAAAATTCCACAGGGTGATTGATGAACTTGTAGTCCTAGAAAGAACGTAGGTTCACCCATCATGGACATTTCAAAATTATCTGTCATTAATTTTGCAAAATCCATTGAGTAATTTTTGTTGGATGAAGCAAAAATAATGTCATCGACATAAACTTGAACAATTAATAAGTCCATCCCGTAGGTTTTTGTAAACAGTGTTGGATCCACCAAGCCTAAAGTAAAATCATTAGCCAACAGAAATTTAGAAAGCTTGTCATACCACGCCCTGGGGGATTGCTTAAGACCGTAGAGAGACTTCTTAAGCTTGTAGACATGATTGGGACGTTTTGGATCAACGAATCCTTCAGGTTGACTGACATAAACCACTTCTCGAAGTTGACCGTTCAGAAAAGCCGTTTTCACGTCCATTTGGTAAACAATCATATTTCGATGAGCAGCAAATGCAAAGAACATTCGTACAGCTTCAAGTCTAGCCACAGGAGCAAATGATTCTTCAAAATCGATACCTTCTTCTTGGGAATAACCTTTTGCTACCAAGCGTGATTTGTTGCGTATGACTGTGCCTTCTGCATCCAGTTTGTTTTTCCAGATCCATTTTAAACCAATGACGATGATGCCTTCAGGTTTTTCAACTAATTCCCATACTTCTAATCTTTGAAAGGTTTCGAATTCTTCTTGCATAGACTCAATCCAGTTTTCATAAGTCATTGCTTCTTTGACATTTTTGGGTATGGTTTCACAAACTGTGAGTGCATAAATGCAAGTTTCACTGTCTGTGTGAAGGCGTTGTCTTGTCATTATAGGTGCATCTGGATGGCCAATAATTTGAACTAAGGGGTGATCTCTAGTCCATTTGTGTGTCGAAGGATGAAGTTGATAAGTATCTCGCAAGTGAGCAGGACCCATGTTGCGTGTAGATGACTCAGCAATGTCGGGGACAGGTTGAGCATTTGCAAATGGATTAAAGAATGGTCCTGGGTCATGCTCTGCGGGTTGTGGAACTGATAAAGGTATGGAATCTCCAGCTGATTGTCGTGAGTTGGACCCGGTTTGTTCTGTTGTTGTAGGTGATATGACTGGAGGACCGTCTCTTCCAACAGTAGTTGTTGTTTGTTGAGGTGTATCAGGTACTTGATGTTGATCAAGGTTTGCAGCGGAATTTGGTGTGGCCTCAGGTGGACGGTTAACAGGCGTATCATCAAACAATGGAGCAAACAAGGTTTCCACTTCTTTACGAGAAAGTGACACTGGTTCAGCCGAAGAGACCGGAAAGTTAAGACGGTTGGTTGCGGGGTCCTAAGCCGTGTTGCTCAGAAGCCATTTGAGTGAGTTCATCGAAATTAGCATGAATAGTTTCTTGAATTTCCCGAGTACGACGATTCCAGATCCGATAGCCTTTTGAATTTTCACAGTAACCTATGAATACTCCAATGTCAGCCTTTGCTTTAAGTTTACCTAGATCATCACGATCATTGACTGGGTAGCATAAAGCACCGAATACGTGAAAGTGACTGATGTTTGGTTTCCTTTTGTGAACAATTTGATATGGGGTTTTGTTGTGGTATTTTGTGATCATGCAACGGTTTTGAGTGTAACAGGTGGTTGACACAGCTTCTGCCCATAAGTAATCTGGTAATTGAGCGTTGATTAACATCGTTCGAGCAGCTTCCACTAACGTTATGTTGCGTCTTTCGACTACTCCATTTTGTTCGGGTGTGCGTGGAATAGATGTTTGATGTTCAATTCCCACTTTCTCAAAATACGACCTTAGAGTCTGATTCTTAAATTCTGTGCCATTGTCAGTTCGAACAATTCTGACTGTGTTTCGAAGCTGAACTTGTATTTTGGTGAGAAAGGTGATGATCATTTGAGGAGCTTGATCTTTACTTCGAAGAAAATAAACCCAAGTCCAGCGAGAGTAATCATCAACAATTACTAAAATGTAGCATTTACCGTTGATTGTTTGAACACGCATCGGACCACACAAATCCATATGAAGCAATTGTAAAACATGATTAGTACTGTGTTCAGGTTTTGAGGGAAAATGAGCACGAGTACTTTTTCCTTGTTCACAGGCTGGACATAGATGATCTTTGGCATAACGGAATCTTGGAAAGCCTTCAACTAATTTGTGATGAGCGAGATCAGTCATCGTTTTGAAATTCAAATGAGAAAGGCGGTTGTGCCATAACCAAGATTTAGTCGTTTTAGCTTTGGATAGAAGACAGATTGGAGATGAAGCGATCATGTCTGACATTGAAATAGTATAAAGGTTAGTGCCACGTTTGCCAGACATCAAATCATTTCCTTGTAGATCACGAACAAAGCAGGTTTTCTCGCGAAATGCTACTTCTAAATCTCCATCACAAAATTGACTGACTGAGAAGAGGTTGTGACCCAAGCCTTCAACATAATAAACTCTGCTAATTTCAATGTTCCCATGCATGTAGTCTCCGTAACCCATGATTAAAGCATATTGATCATTCCCGAATCTGACAGTTCCAATAAACTTTGAGACAAAGTTCTTTAGCAGTTTGAGATTGCCTATCATATGTCGGGTGCAGCCGCTATCAACAATCCAGAGAACGATCTGAACCACCTGCATCAAAAGAAGACGACAGAGATGGAACAGAAGTAAGGGTGGAACCCGAGGAAATTGTGGGTTCCTGTTGGTTAGAAATGCAAATATTTAACAATTTAGGAATCCATTTAAAATTTAGTTTGTATTGTAACCAACGTTGCCAATTCCAACTAGTTTTTGCTTTGTTCTTAGTGAATGCACTAGCTGTGGGCGGTTTCCTATAATTGTTGATTGCTGCTTGTGGGTTGACTACAACATCTTTAGAAACTGTAGTAGGCGTTTTTCTTAAGGTAGACTTAGAAGCATTAGTGGACCTAGAAGAAGAGCTGGATATACGTTTATTTTTGCGGTGTAAGAGATTATTAGCTACACATTTGGTATGATCACCAGATAACACACTTTTACGACAAAACACACAAGATGCATTAATATTCAAAACATTTGAAGGTTCAGCATTCGTTACATTAAGATTTGGATTACAATTTGCCTTATTAGAATCTAAATCAGATGCAACATTAGTTTTATTCGAGTCCCTAAGGTGATCTTCTACTTCTTGCGCTTCTAGTGTTCCACTTTTATGTTGCGAGAGCCTACTCTTTTTAGTCTTCTTAACTCTTTTTGGCTTAGGGCTTCTAACGCTCTTAGGGGAAACTAGACCTGTGGAAGTGGAAGAGCTAACATTAGAACTCTTAGCTTGCTTACCTTTATCTGTTATGTCTATTTGAAACATTCCTGGTGCAATCACAGTTGTGTCGTTGAACTTTCCTTTTTGAAGTAGCTTAATTTTCTCTTTCAAATCAATGATGATGTGTTTTTTGTCCTAAATATTAGACTCAAACCATTGCAATAACGAATGTCATCGCGGTTTTTTTGCCATTCGGCGTTTTCAATTTTTAACTCCACAATTTCATTTTTTAACTCCGCAATTTCATTTTTACGTCGACGACATTTGTTTTTACGAGACTCAATATTGGTACATAGTTGCAATTCAGTTTCAATACTTTGAGGTTGACACCAATCAATCTTTTGTTTAAGTTGACAAATTTCGTTTGAAAGTTTGTTTATCACATCATCACTGTTTTGACGCAATGTTTCATTTTGATGTTTCAATGATTCATTTTGTGACCTCAACGAAACAAGTTCAGCACAGTACTCAGCAAATAATTTAGCATTGCTGGAAAAATGGAGTTCATTCATTAGAGAACTATGAAAATCAGCCTGAAGAAGTTGTTCCAAGAGTCAATCAGAGTCTGCTTTCAAAAATCGGTTTTTGCTTTGTTGAACCAAAATTGCATTTTCGATAAGAGCGAATATTTCTTTCATATATTTAACTTCTTTTTGGAGTTCCTGTTCCCAACGAGTAGCACAATAACTCAAGTTATGAACTAAAGGCAGAATTTGTTTTTGAAAAATGTCTCGCTTTTCCCGCTCGTAAGCTGATTGAAAAGTATGAATTTTAATTTCTGAATGTTGTTCAATGACGTTTTCCAAAGTATCGATGCCTTTCATGAATGTTTGAAAATAGTCTAAAACTTTACAGCGTGTAGGTAATGGTGTCACATGACCAGAAGAAGGTAATGGACCATTTACTTGTGCCACGGGTTTGACAGGAGTTCCAATGGAAGATGAAACATAAGACTCAGTAACATACCATGATTTCTCAGGTATTTCTCTTGATGGAACAAAAGATTTTGAAATATGAGGAGCTTTTGAGTAATCATATGGTTTGCAAAATTCAACATGACTCATTTTTTATCGACTCTTCTCTTCAAGTTCGTATTCTTCCTCAGTATCATGTACAATAACACGCACAACATTATTATCCATCAATTGGTCCATACTGTACAGTTTAGGATTTGTTTTGAACACAGTGCGAAGAAAAGAGGATCTGTAATCGCCTAGGCCAAAACCTTTACCTGGTCTTGGTTTTAAAGAAAACTTTTGAATTGTCGTTACAGATTCCCCATGTTTATAAACGATGTTTTGAAAAGCTTTAATTTGACTTTCGAGAGCGATATTATCATCAAGTAAAGAATTCACTTTTTCTCATTTTTGCACTTTATGTTCATAAAATTCCTGTTGGCAAGTTATCACCTCTTTTCGTGTTTTTAAAAGTTCCTGTTGGAGTTGAACAACTTGTGTTTGAAGATCATGTTTTTCATTTTCCAGTTTGGAAACGATTTTACCGTTTGACTCAACAATGTCATACACTTGTTTTTGAAGATTTTGTTCTTTGACATATGATTCTTGAAATGACTTTTCAAAGCTTTGTTCACGATGAACGACATATTGAAAGTTTGAAAGTTGCTTTTTATAACACTCAATGTCCTTTTTTAATTTGGCACTTTCTTTCAAAACTTGAGTATGCTCGTCAGTTATGTGATTAGAAAGAAGTTGATTATTAATTTGTTTGGCCGTAACTGTACAGTCAGGAGCTGGATCAGAAGGAGGTTCATGTTGTTCAATAAAGTCATTTTCGTTTTGCTCAAGAGGATCATCAAATGAAATGACAGTGTCATCATCAAATATAACAACTGTGTTTAATTGTTCATACTCTTGAGAAGAAAAAAATGTTTCAGAAGGAACAACTTGCGCCTGATCTGATTCAGAAACAGAGGGTGATGCATGAAATTGTATGGAGCTTGTGGTTAGGTCATTTACCTGAGACAAGCCATCAGTGGAGAACACTGGGCCTGAATCATTCAACTGATGTTCCTGCATGTTGGCCATAAGCATCACAGCTGCATTGGCTTCAAGATCTTCCATTTCATCATCGTTGTAAGCATTAGCAAAGAAACTGTTCTCATGAGCATTGAAAGTTCCTTCCTTTTCATCTTTGAGAGCCATAAGTAATGCCTGCTTGTGAAACTGACTACCTTTTCTTGGGTGAGGGCATGCAGTTGCAATATGACATTTTTCGTTGCAATTGTAGCACCATATCGCATTCCCAGAGACTGTGTTGTTACTAGCGGCATTGTCATTACTTCGCTGAGGAGCACCTGGATTGTTTCTGAATCCCCCATTGTTGTTAACTCTTTGTCCATATCCAGAATTTCCAGTATACCCATCTGAGCGTCCTGAATTACGATTCTGAATCTCAACTCGACCATCTTGAATGACAGCTTGGTTTCTTGTATTTGATGAAGAACGAAGACGGTTGTTGGTTTTGTTGGAGAATTTACTAAAAGCACGAGCACAAGAGCAAGTCCTTGATTCAACGTATTGACGACATCATCATCATCATCTTCAATCTGATTAGAGTAATACATGCTATCATTGTTGTCATATGGAGTAAGTTTATTAGAAGCGTGTTGAGAAGCAGGAGGTTGCTGGTGACTGAAATAATTCTGTTCATGATCATAAGCATGATTAGACATCGGAGGATGTGAAACACGAGTTTGAGCAACGAGTGCAAGGGGATTAGAAGTAGGTGGTGATATGTATCCTCCTTGGGCGATTTTTTCTTTTTCAACTTCAGACTCATAGTACTTGAGATAGTCGTACAACAATCCATATGGATCCCTGTGAAGATTCTTAGCTTGTCTTACAAATGTCACATACTTTTGCCACTCAGGACCCAGACTACTAACAAACTTTGTATTGACAGCGATTCTTGGAAGAGTTATATCATGTCTCTCTAAATCATTGACGACATTAGTGAAACGATGAAAGTAAGACTCAAGAGATTCCCCTGGTTCGATCATGATGTTAGTGTATTCAAAGTAAAGTTTAGATTCCATATCTTCCTTGTTCAGTTGTGTGTCTTGCATCAGTAGATGAACGTGTTCCCGCATAGCTTTTGCAGTAGTTTGAGCATCAACACTTCTGAATATGATATTTGGTATTCCTTGAAGTATGTAAGACATAGCATACTCATCTGCTTCACGATGGTGTTTTTGTTCCTCAGTAAGTTGAGACTCAGGAACACGCACAGCAGTTGGAGCTACCGGAGGATCAGCCTGTAGGTCACCGCCAACGTAGTTAACAGGCCAAGGAAATGGTCCTTCAAGGATAACTTGTTTCATGTACTTACCATTGGGTTTTTTGAGTTCAATAAACCTTAAGAATCGACTTGCCCATTGAACATAATTACCCAGTGTTAGCATTGGTGGGGTGTCAGGAGAGCCTGCTTCGTGTCTGGATTGTTGAGTTGAAATGACTTCACACATCCTGTCAAACCAGTGAGTAGGTTTTGGTGGAAGTTGGCTTTGTTGTTGTGACATCGGATAAGATTGTTGTATCAGAACCATTTGTTGCATGAAGTTATGCTGTTGTGAGTGAACCGGTTGATGATAATATTGTGGTGATTGTTGATACTGTTGCTGTTGCTGATGTTGCTGATTATACTGTTGATACTGATGTTGCTGAGGATTGTTGAAGTAGTATGGTGGTTGAGACATTATGAAAGACTTGTGTGAAAAGATGGATCTTGTAGAAGGTATAGGTTTGCCAAATCTCGAAAAATTTGCCCAAGTATGTGATTGCGAAAAGATGCTCTTAAATTGATTGCGAAACTTTGTCCAACCTTTTGTGATTGCGAAACAGAGATTTCGAAAAAATTATGAGATTGCGAGAGAAAAGTTTCTCGAAACTTAGGATATTTTCGAAAAAATGTGGGATTTCGAAAAACTGAAGATGTTTTCGAAAAAACTAGTGATTTTGAAAAATAAGAACTTTTCGAGAACACAATTTCACAAACACACTTTCGAAATTATACAATTTCGAAAGTTTATCAAAAGTCGAAGTACTTTTCTTCCTTATACAAGAGAGAAAAGACTAAGTCCACAATTCGTAAGGCAATTAGAACCACAAGAACACGATTTCGAAATTATGTCAAGGAAGTGATTTCGAAAATTTGCACAAATGTGTTTTTCAAGGAAAGCAATCCAAAAACGAGTTTTTAATCCAATATTTTTGTACTTCAAGTTATAAAATGATGAAATCTTGAAGAAAGTTATAAACTTGACAAATTTTTTCAAAAAATTAAAACAATTTCGAAAAATAGTACAAAAAAGCAAATCGAAAATTTGGAAATAAAGGTTGATACTTTTTGTTTGAAATGATTTGTAGCACAAGTTTGTAAGCAAAAATGTGATAAAAACCAAGAAACAAACAAGAAAGTATAATTTTGTTACCAAAATTTCGAATTAAAAGGAGTTTAAGGATCGAATTTCAAAGAAAAACAATAACTACACCTTCATATGGCGAATGATACCACTTGTTAGGTCACCATATTGATTTCACACAAACAAGAATGAGATAGATATAAGGATGGGATGAATATTTGAATAAGAGAATAATAAGAGCAAGAGTTTCCTTATGATTTCAAATAAACAACCAAGTTTTACAATAGCCTAAGACTTGTATTTATAGGTGAGGAGCTAGGGCAACACTCCTAGTCCTCCCCATCAAGTGAAACGTGTGGGCTGTAAGGCCCATGGACTCAATATCTTAAGCCTAGTAAACTTATAACATAACATAAATGAAAGTAACTAATAACTTAAGCAACCTATTATTACAAATGACCGAGACTTGATAAAATAGTAAAAACTATGATCCCAACAACAAGCAGTGTTAACTGCTTCAGCCCAAAAAGTCACTGGAAGCTTGGAATCAGCTAACATGGTTCTAGCAGCCTCGATTAGTGTTCTGTTTCTTCTTTCTGCAACTCCATTTGTTGAGGAGTTCTTGCAACAGTAAATTCTCTTTTAATACCTTTGTCTCTGCGAAAATCATCCATAACTTTATTCTTGAACTCTGTCCCATTGTCACACCTGATGATCTTGATTTTCTTTTCAAATTGATTTTCAACTTCAGTGACGAATGTCTTAAGGATGCCAGTGGTTTCATCCTTGGTTCTTAAAAAGAAAACCCATGTGAATCTACTAAAATCATCAGTCACAACAAGACAATACTTCTTCAAATTGATGTTGCTCACAGAAGTAGGACCAAACAAGTCCATATGCAGCATAAAGAGTGGATGATCAATAGAATTGAATGCTTTGGTCTTGCATGAAGCTCTGTGTTGCTTTCCTTTGAGACAGGCAACACAAGTTTGGTCATTTTCAAATCTTTTCTCTGTATTGGTAATATAAACGTTTATATAAGTATATAGACGTGAATAACGTATATATAAATATATAAATGCGTATATTAAAAATAAAACGATCACGAGTAATAATATAATAATAACATGACGATAAATATTATGCTATGAAAGTAGTGTAATAATGTTGGGAGCGTTATTATAATTAAACACTATAAATAACGACGAAATCTTTAACGTTGAATAATTATACGGGGAAAACTATCAAGGAAAACTATCGAGTTATACGGGGTCGTGGTCACTTGAGTCCAAGTGGATTATATTATTTGTGACGTTCGTGTTGTAACGGATATATGACAATTAATACATTCACTTTCGATAACTACGTAACTTATTTAATCGACGGGTTCAATAAGAGCTATTTAGTTATTTAAATTGAGTATATTAATGGGCATCGTATCCTACGACGCCCATAGGTTGTGGTATGTGTACAAGAATAATGAATTACTAAGTATCTCGTGAGGTTGCCAAATTGACGAATTTGGTAAACTTAACGGCATAATTAGAGAATTCATTAAACTTTGATATATACCATATAGTACGTTATGTGCAATATGACTTAGGTTTTGGGTATAATCTTGGAGTGATATATTAAGTAAATAAATATGGGAGATTACCAAATCGACGATTTGATGAACTTCGATGATTTATTTAAATAATATATTGGGATAATATTAGACCTATAGATTGTTTTATTATCCTTTTGTTGTGACTTCTTGGTTTGAGTTGTTTCGACCCACCACCCATATGGATACCAAACGTCAAACTCCAAACTAATACGAGACAATACGAGAAATGGATTTTTGGAAAGTAAAATGGAATACGTTCGGGTTTGGGAATATTTGATTTTGAGGAAATGATTTCTGAACGAGTTGATATTGTTAGGAAGTGCCGAGTCCGTAGTTGCCGTCTTTTGAGTTACTATACATCTTACTTCTACCGATTTCTTCTTGCTGATTTCTGGACTTGAGGTGAGTCATAGCCCCACTTTTACTCTTGAACTTTGTTTTCAATACTTGGGGTGAGAAACGTGCAAATTATTTTATGTGGACTATTATCGCTTTTATTTTTCAAAACTTGCTATGCGTATGGACTAGGATGAATTGTCAACTTTAGTCACATTGTTTCGTGTGAACTAGTTATCATTGGCTTATTTAGATACTATAGTGTGCACCTATAGGATATTAATACTTTGGAGGTTATCCGAGTATTTATGATATTACGGGGGGTACCTGTGTATCTATGTTGTGGCGGAGGGTATCCACAGGTTTATTACGGAAGGTATTCGTGTATTTATGATGGAGCGGAGGGTATCTGCAGGTTTTTAGTGAATCCCTAGTCTAGCTAGCAAGTGTTTTGCGTATATGTCCACTAGATTGAATTATGAATACTAACCTATGATCTCTCCAGCGAAAGCTGACTTTTAGCACATTTTCTCAGGTAATTAAGTGATGATTTGGATGCTTGGATTAGAAGGCTTGGCTATGGCACCTGGTTTACGGATCTATTTTCTAAAACTCTGATATTTAATTGTGGACCTATGTTTATTACTTTTGGGCCTGACTTTGGATGAATTTGGGATAAATGTAAACTTTAAAACCCTGTTTTGGTTGTGTTTTTCTTATGTTTACTTTATCTCATTCTTTTATGTCTTGTGTTGGATACCAATCTCCATAGCACCCCGAAAGCTTGTTGAGTCTTCCGCTGTACCAAATTTTGGGGGTGTTATAGACACCTACGATATCATCAATCCAATCCTCATGTCTGACCAGTCTGGCTGCTAGCAATGGAATAGTGTGATGCACCGACTCTCCGGTGACTGGTAGCACGGGTGTAGAACTCTCCTCAAGCTCTGATGCTCTCGGAGATCCCTAATAGCCTCTGGCAGATATGACCAACTCTGGGCATCATCCCCCTTATGGGTATCAGGTGAGGGAACAGTCTCAGTGGCAGCAGCTGGGGGTGTAGGAATAGGGGATGAAGTGGGAGGTGGTATGGGCACAGCAGTAGTCTGAGAGTAAAACACAGTAGGTGGTGGCATAGGTGGGAAAGTCTCAGTGGTGAAGGTAGGTAGCATGTAAGGATGAGGCGGGGGCAAAGGAGATGTCGGTGAAGCTAGTGGTGATGGTGAGGATGGTGGTGATGGAGAAAGAGGTAGGGGTGGTGCTACAGCAGCAGGTGGAGCACGTGCTCTCTTACGAGCAGTGAAATGGTGGGTAGGTCCATCTGGATGGTACTTGAACCTTTTTCCAAAAGGCTCAGGCTCAAAAGGCTTAAGGACACGCACACGCACACGCTTGTGCTGGCGAGCCGGGGCAGGCGGTGGTGGGGGTGGAGTGGATGCAGCATTATCAGCAGTATCTGATTCGGATGACTCACTGTCAGCATCTGATCCAGAATGATGACTAGGAAGTGGGGTGAGGCAATCATCAGCTGCCAAGAACTGCTGAGACTGTATGTACTGGTCCTGGAGGTACTAATCATAGGTCATGGGTCTAATGAGGGGACGGTAAAGTGGTCCATCATCATATGAGTCAAGAGGTGTTTGAGCGACTTCACCCTCCTCGAAGGGCTCCATCTCTCCGGAAGCATTCCCGGATGGGACATCAGAAGGGACAGCGGGGGAAACAGGTAAGGTAACATCGGATAGGATGATGGTAGGGATATGGGATGATGCCGGGGGTGCGTCGTCACTATCAGACAAGATAATGACCGGGGGTGACATGGTACTGTAACATACCAGAAATAAAATAAGGTAAAATAAGCCCAAAATAAAATAAAGTAAGATGAGCCTTTTAATATAAATAATATTAAACATTTACTAGTCATGATGTTTATAACTTATGCATCATCTGCAAATCTCAATGCATGATATTCGTAAAATGTGGGCACGGAGGGCATAAGGTAGTAAGATGTAAAATAGTTTATTTTGAAATGTGGTTATAGTCCAGTGTTTAGAAAATACACTTGGTTCTCTATAACCATGGCTCTGATGCCAATCTGTAACACCCCGAAAATCAAACTGTAGCAGTGGAACTCAAATCGGGGTATTACTTCATAGAAACATTGCCATAATCATTGAAAACGACATAAAGGAGCCGTTTTGAGAAAATTTTATATCATTCATCAAGCATAAAATCAGAGTAGCCACAACGGGTTTAAAGAGTTTAGAAATACATAATGAAAATGTTTAGAATAAAGGTGAATGATAACATTTCTGGGAGAAATCCAAAAGAGTGCCCATATCCACTCCGTGCCATAGATGCTATTTACTTACCTGAGATAAAACATGCTAAAAGGGTCAACACAAAGGTTGAGTGAATCCATAGTGTTTAAATTGTAATAGTTTGAACACAAGCCAAATAGTAGTAAAACAGTAACATCGTAATGTAGGATATTGCTCTAAGCCTCATGACACGCAAACCTTAATACTGTTATGCTGCCATAAGAGATATATAAAAATCTTATGGGAAAGAAGCCTACACATAATCATATGATGCAGGTAATAGGGCCCTCGGGTAATAGGAATTTGCCAGTTCCTAAGTTATTCGAATATAGTGCATTCGGTTACCATCCCAGGCTAACTTCAAATGGGTGTCAAATGCCAATAGATCTATTCACTATATTCGCGTTCACTCGCAAGTGATTAATGGGTCATGATATGAGGGACTTTTGGCAAAAGCGGTAACTTAGGCAATATCAATCAGGATAGCATACAGAAAAACACTTGTGTTCAGGTTTATAGCATGTATCTCCCCACGGGATTTGAAAACAGAGTAAAAAGTGAGACTATGAACTCACCTCAGCAAGTAGTAGTAATCCAAAATGCAATGCAGTCAAATAGCAGGTGATAGCTCTGAATCGTAACCTAAATTAGTATGGCATATTTAGTTCTGAGTTTTAGTTTAAGACTCATAACGAGGTTTAAAAACGTTTTGTTGTATTTGCTTGTGTGGCAACAATTTAGTTTGGAATCAATTTTGAAAATATAGGCACATGGAAGTGTGCACGTGTATAAATAGACAAAGAACACTTTCGAGGACATATACAAATCCGGTTCAACTATGACTGATGGATGAGGCGCATGAGCAGTGACAATAAGTGAGGTTAAATTAGGAGACGTCATTTTAAAAATGTATACATATATGTAAGGAAACAAAAGTACACATTATATGTATATTATTAGTATAATAGTTTAACTAAATCATTTGTATTTAAAATTATTTATAAATTATAAGATCTTTAGAAAATCGGGCGTGACTCGCGGATAAGTTTTAATTATACGCGATGACTAGATGTCAAAATAATTATTAATTTGTAGTATTATTAAAACAATTTCCGTTTAGTGTTTATAAAATATTGACAAATGATTTAAATGGTTAAGTTTTGAGTGTAGTCTATGATGGTTTATAGCTTTATTTGATAGTGAAAGTATTTAAGTTCCGATTACTAGTTGTAATCTAATACCCGGCCAAATAATTAGTGAATGTCGGGAATGGGTAGGACGAGGGAGTAGCGAACGAAATGTGAGGTGAAACAAGTAGCCGTGACTAGATTCGGGATGGCGATTCGAACCGCGTTATGTCATTCTATTGTTTTAAGTAACAAAAGTTTTTATCAAATTTTGTTTTGGAAAAAGCTTTGAGTTACAAGTTCTATTTATTAGGCGCGCCTTCTATTGACTCCCTTTGGGCCTTGGTCCAGTAAGTAACCCATACTGCGTCCGATTGGGCTTGGGCCCAGCTACGAGATTGTCACCCACACACTCCGACCCAACAACCAGCTTAACCAAAACCTTAGAAAGCCCGAAGATCTAGCTCCCTTATCAGTTGTGTCAAGTATCAACAAGGATAAAGGAGACTCAAGTTGCCTGATGTTCTTTGTAATACCGAAACAGGAAGAGTAACAATTTATTGAGAAGTGAGTTTGGCCACACCAAGACTCGAACTTGAGACCTTGGTGTGAGGCGTCGAAAAAAAAGAGATCGAACGAAAATCAAGGTCCAAAAATGTAACACCCCCAAAATACCGCAGCGGAAGACTGTGTCATAGGAGTGCTACTTCATAATACAAAGTACAAGGTATAGAAAACGAACTCTAAATGAGACGTTTTGAAAAGTTACCATTCGATTAATAAATTCCGAGTACAAACATGAGTTCCATAATACAATATATAAGAGTTTTAAGACATATCGAATGGTAAAGATAAAAGCATAAGTCTTCAAAACATGCCAAGCGACTCTATGCTCCATGCAACAGCTTATCATCTTATAGACCTGAGACAAACATGCTAAAGTGTCAACACAATGGTTGGTGAGTTCATAGAGTTTGTCTTAAAATAGTTGAAAAGCCTTAAAAGAATGTTCACACAGCAAAGGCATCGTGAATCCACTCAGTTACAAGCCCCGCCATAAGAGACTTGTAACCTGTGTGTTCACAACCCACTGCTAATATATATATGGTATAAGACATGTATAAGTTCATCAAGACAATTTAAGCACTTAGAAGTGAGTCTCTACTTCATCTCCGAAGACCTCACTTTTGGGAGCCAATTCCCAAAGACAACTGGGAGTCAATTCCCAAAGACAACTGGGAGCCACTTCCCAAAGATAACTACTAGCCCATAAATAGAAGAACGCAATTAAGTATAACGCAGTCATGTATGTATGCAATCAAGTATAACACAGTCACGTATAAACGTTTTGAGTATTTGTACAAGTAAACAAGTAGTCGAGCATGTGTCTCCCCCAAAGAGTTAAGACAAGTATGAAAAGAGTAGGGGCTATGACTCACCTTAAGCTTAAGTGATGTGAAATCAAAGTGGTAGTCGAATCGTGAAATTCTCTAAGAGCAGCCTATAATAGAACGTTGCGACTTAGGTTTTGAGTACCGTCTAAGAGTACGAAGAATTGCCCATATATGTCTTGCATAATGTTCATGATGTAGTACTTAGTATATAGTGTAAGTCTTTGAAAGAAAGATTCATGAAACATGTATGTTTTGGTATATCGTTTACTACCGTTCGGGCCGACATAATTCAGAAGTCATGTTAGTAAGCGTTCGAGGAGCCAGGACACTTTAACTCGTAAATCCACAACTCAACTCGACGGCTTACATAATGAACTCCTCACATGAGGCTCCCTACTATTGTAGTAGTTGATGAAATATATAGATATAAGTTTTGATCCGAAAAGTTACATGGCCGATATTTGAATAAACTTAAGAAAGTTTATTAGTACATGAAGATTGTTATTAGGGGTAGTTTCATAAGTCTTGAATGACCATTTTCTCTTGGTAAAATCTCATGGTTCCCTTTTAAGTGAAGTAGATCCAAATTGCTTGTTCAAGTTATCGCCTAATTCATTGTTTCACGTTTACGCCTATGTAAGTTGTTATGGTCATTTCGTCATGGCTTCGCCGTGACCTTGGTCATTTTTCCATGGTCTTGAGACTCAACCTTGGCTTTAGCCATGGTTGTGGTCTCGGCTTTAGGTCATTAGACCTCTTGGTCTTAGTAAATCATAACTATAATATAGTGACTTTGGTCTAAAATGGGCTGTTAAGATTTTGAAGAATTTTATCACTCGGAAAGCATTTTTAGGTCTCGAGCTTCTTTGTTCCTGAACGAAAACGTCGTTCCGGACAACTTTCGTGTTTTAACTTTTTGATGAATCGGAGCAGAAGTAGGACTTTCAAAACCCAAATTTGATCAGGAAGCTATTTGGCAGTTTTGCCGGAAATCTTTGGTAATTTCAAATCGCCATAACTTTTGACTCGTATACTCGTTTTGGGTGGTTTAAATTGCTATGGTTTCCTTGTTAGGTCCTCTTTAACATTAAGTAAGTGTCAAATATCAAAGTTATACTATTTTGGTCGTGGTTCTCCATAAAAATCACTAGTTTGCATGTTTACTTGTCATAAGTTAACATATGTATACCAATACTTGTTTTATCCATTTTTAAACATCATGAACACAATAACAAGAACATATATAGCATGAAAGGAACACAAAGAGCATGTAAATGATAATTAAGCAAGAAAATATGTTAGGGTTTACTTACAACTTTTGGCCTTAATGAAAAGGGAAACTAGGACAAGAACTAGGACTTTGATGGAATAAGCTTTCCTTCTTTGCAATCTATGATAAACCGAGGTTATTTGAAGATTATAACGACGCCTTCTTGAAGTCTAAAGCTATTTGAAGATTATAACGACGTCTTTTTGGAGACTTTAAAGTTATAACAACTTTTCTTAGAAAATTTCCAAGATTGAAGATCAAACACTAGTTTTCTTTCAAAAACTAGTTAACTTTCTTACAAAATATAAGAAAAGTGCCTTAGGTTTTAGGACTTGAAGGTTATAAGAAGGTGTGGTGCAAGGTTTTTATGTGTTATTAGTTGGCTATTTATAGGATGAGAAAAATAGTTAATCATATATTGGGTTAGAATTTAACCATGGTTAGTTTTAGACACTTGTAACCATCCTAAAGATCAAGGGTTAAGATTTAACCACCCATGGTGACTCCCCCCCCCCCTAAATGGCGGTTTCATGGAGATAAGATGACTAGATGATGAGTCTTGGTGTTATCTTGCTTAGTTTGTGCATTTTGACTCCGTAAAATGCTAACCGTAAATGATTAAGCCTTAAAACGTAAAACCGGGTATCGTAAAAATATGAAACTTGAAAGTATTGTTAAACATGTCAATATAGTCCATAATAAAATATAAAATGAGTGGTAGGTTCCATTTGGGGGTAAAACCCTGCTAAAAACTGGAAACACGGGTCTAAAACGCGTAATACGTAAAACGTACGAAAGTTGCGTAAAATTGAGAAAAGTAAAATGTAACTTTTCTAATAGGATAATTATGACTTAAAATGACTTATAATGTCTAGGCTGGGCTCAGTCTAGTGTCGGTTGGTGTTAAATGTCTTTTAGACCTAAAACCGCAAGCCTAAAAATCAAGGAATGACTTATAAAATCAAGGAATGATTTTTGGTCAAAGGAGGAGGGAAAAATATGTTGACTTTTTCTAATAAGTTGAAAACTCAAATCGTCTTAGAAACGCGGTGCAGGTATAGGCTAGGGTTACGGCTGAGTAAAAACGCTTAAAACTGAAAATTCCAGTTTTTCACGGCCGAGGCTTATTTTGGGTCATGTTTTTCTCAGTCATGATTAATTCTCTAATTAATCATGAGAGTACTAAACATTTTTCTGATGCGGGGTCACTTAACGCGGTCGAGTTTCGTTGTGCGTAGAATTTTTGAATGACGTTTTACCCTAAAACGTATAATTCCGTGTAATTCCTTAATAACTTTCACGAAAATGATCTAACGAATGTCAAACATTTAATTTGCCATGGAAATGATTTATCACTCGAGAATATGAAATAAAAATTCAACTTTCGGGAAAATTTCAGGAAAAATGAATAGTAAAAGTGAATAGTAAAATTTTCCGGGAATAGTAAATAAATCTGAAAATGCGAATTGTTACAGTCTCTACCCCTTCAGGAAACTTCGTCCCGAAGTTTAGTGTGTCTAGGTCTCTTATCTTAATAACGGCATAACAAAGCTAGATTTTGAACTAGAATAGAATAATATAGTAGGGTAAGATACGTACCCGTTACGCATTGCGGGCCTCCTTAGCACCCAAATAGTATGCTCGACCCCGTGGTGGACTAACTTTGTATTCACGCTTTGGGTTATTTTCTTCAAGCATTACTGCTAAAGTCGGGTTATCTAGCACTTGTCTCGGTGCCCTATTCAACTTAGGACAAGTATTTCGGAAGTGGTTTGGGCTGTTGCACTCATGGCATGTCTTTTGGTTGTTTCCTATATTGTCCGCATTCGCCTGCCTTGTAATTGATTTACACTGACTTGCAAAGTGGCCAGACTTCTTGCAATTATAACACACAGGGCATGGCTCAGACCCCTGATGATGATAAGCACATTTAGTACACTTAGGATGTGGACCCTCATACTTTTTCTTATTAGAAAGAGTTGCCGCAAATCCTCTTGCTTTCTTATTGTCAACCATTGTACCCACTTGTTCGCTCGATTCACCCGTTCCCTTCCTTTTGTCACTATTCTTCAAAGTTCCATTCCTAACCATCTCATCTGTTAGGGTCCCTGCTCTTAATATTGCACTTTGAATCGTGGGAGGTTCGGTTGTTTTCACCATCCCACGAATCTCGGGAACAAGGCCATAAATGTACCTCTCAATCCTCTTGGATTCAGGGGTAACCAGATGAGGAACTAGTTTAGCTAGTTCATGAAACCGGTCTGTGTAGGTTGCATGACCAGCCCCTACCATAGAGTGATGCCAAAACTCGTCTTCTAGTTTTTGCATTTCATTAACCGGGCAGTATTCTTCCTTCAGTAGTCCCTTAAAGTCGTCCCATGACATGCCTACAGCTGCTTCTCTAGTCCTTGCTTGAATCTGCATGTTCCACCATGTCAATGCCTTTTCCGATAGCAAGCATGCAGAATATTTTACTCTCTGGTGGATTGCACAGTTACTGATGTCAATCACTGACTCCATCTTCTCGACCCATCGTGTATATGCCAATGCACCTCCTTTGCCATTAAACTCAATTGGTTTGCATGACGTAAATTCCTTATACGTACATCCAGTCCTATGGTTGTTGTTGTTGTTGTTGTTGTTGTTGTTGTTGTTGTTATCATTCCTTCCTCCATCATTTGTAGCGTCATTTATGCTTCCGTGGTTTCCCGAATTGTTCATGTGATTACCAACTTGTGTGACTATGGTGGGAAGTAGGTTTTGTAGTTGTTGGGCAATAATGGCGGAGACATCTGGATTTCCACCATCGTTACTAGGGTTACTAGTGTCGTGAGCATTTCCTCTACCTCCACGTCCACCAGTTCTTCCACTATCATTACTAGTGTCGTGAGTAGTTCCTCTACCTCCACGACCACCAGTTCTTCCACCTCTTGGTGTTGCACCACCTCGGCTAGTGCTACGAGTTACTCTCTTTGGTGCCATGATATCTACAAGGAGGGATATTTTGTCGACGTCAAATATGAGGTGATATTCCTAGACTACTTAGTCTTAAATCTTGTCAATTTGAGTCAGTCGTTGATTAATGTAAGCATGGTCACATATGTCTACGTGAGTCGTGACGCATTTATAATTATGTTGGCCACCATAATTATAATTGCTTCCTTTCACACGTATACATATTTACCAGGCACACATAACTCAACAATTTGTACTACATAATTGGGTAGACTTTCTGCTCTTAAGTTGTGAAAGGGTAACGTAGTCTGGGTATCTAGAGAAGGTGATATGACAAAATGGACTAGTCGCGCTTGTAGAAAGGTTTGAGTGTCGTACTAGGACATATGAACCACTTCTAGGTATTAGAATCATATAAAGTAAGTATAAGGCAAATCATCAAATCTCTACAGGAAACTAATAATCTTCATTTAACTTAATCTTATGTCTTATCAAACAAGAACTGTCACAAGATTAAGTTAATTAAACAATTATTACTTAGCTCTAAATTTTTGATGACTTGACTATTGTCTGGGTTTTCTCCTAAACAAACAATTAGCAATAAGCATATGCGCATGAAGTGTGTGTAAGGCAAAATAAAGAGAAGAGTCTTAATGTTTATAGCAGTTATAGTCTAGGCACTCAATGCAACCTAGTTCTCTATAACCAAGGCTCTGGTACCAATCTGTAACACCCCCAAAATACCGCAGCGGAAGACTGTGTCATAGGAGTGCTACTTCATAATACAAAGTACAAGGTATAGAAAACGAACTCTAAATGAGACGTTTTGAAAAGTTACCATTCGATTAATAAATTCCGAGTACAAACATGAGTTCCATAATACAATATATAAGAGTTTTAAGACATATCGAATGGTAAAGATAAAAGCATAAGTCTTCAAAACATGCCAAGCGACTCTATGCTCCATGCAACAGCTTATCATCTTATAGACCTGAGACAAACATGCTAAAGTGTCAACACAATGGTTGGTGAGTTCATAGAGTTTGTCTTAAAATAGTTGAAAAGCCTTAAAAGAATGTTCACACAGCAAAGGCATCGTGAATCCACTCAGTTACAAGCCCCGCCATAAGAGACTTGTAACCTGTGTGTTCACAACCCACTGCTAATATATATATGGTATAAGACATGTATAAGTTCATCAAGACAATTTAAGCACTTAGAAGTGAGTCTCTACTTCATCTCCGAAGACCTCACTTTTGGGAGCCAATTCCCAAAGACAACTGGGAGTCAATTCCCAAAGACAACTGGGAGCCACTTCCCAAAGATAACTACTAGCCCATAAATAGAAGAACGCAATTAAGTATAACGCAGTCATGTATGTATGCAATCAAGTATAACACAGTCACGTATAAACGTTTTGAGTATTTGTACAAGTAAACAAGTAGTCGAGCATGTGTCTCCCCCAAAGAGTTAAGACAAGTATGAAAAGAGTAGGGGCTATGACTCACCTTAAGCTTAAGTGATGTGAAATCAAAGTGGTAGTCGAATCGTGAAATTCTCTAAGAGCAGCCTATAATAGAACGTTGCGACTTAGGTTTTGAGTACCGTCTAAGAGTACGAAGAATTGCCCATATATGTCTTGCATAATGTTCATGATGTAGTACTTAGTATATAGTGTAAGTCTTTGAAAGAAAGATTCATGAAACATGTATGTTTTGGTATATCGTTTACTACCGTTCGGGCCGACATAATTCAGAAGTCATGTTAGTAAGCGTTCGAGGAGCCAGGACACTTTAACTCGTAAATCCACAACTCAACTCGACGGCTTACATAATGAACTCCTCACATGAGGCTCCCTACTATTGTAGTAGTTGATGAAATATATAGATATAAGTTTTGATCCGAAAAGTTACATGGCCGATATTTGAATAAACTTAAGAAAGTTTATTAGTACATGAAGATTGTTATTAGGGGTAGTTTCATAAGTCTTGAATGACCATTTTCTCTTGGTAAAATCTCATGGTTCCCTTTTAAGTGAAGTAGATCCAAATTGCTTGTTCAAGTTATCGCCTAATTCATTGTTTCACGTTTACGCCTATGTAAGTTGTTATGGTCATTTCGTCATGGCTTCGCCGTGACCTTGGTCATTTTTCCATGGTCTTGAGACTCAACCTTGGCTTTAGCCATGGTTGTGGTCTCGGCTTTAGGTCATTAGACCTCTTGGTCTTAGTAAATCATAACTATAATATAGTGACTTTGGTCTAAAATGGGCTGTTAAGATTTTGAAGAATTTTATCACTCGGAAAGCATTTTTAGGTCTCGAGCTTCTTTGTTCCTGAACGAAAACGTCGTTCCGGACAACTTTCGTGTTTTAACTTTTTGATGAATCGGACCAGAAGTAGGACTTTCAAAACCCAAATTTGATCAGGAAGCTATTTGGCAGTTTTGCCGGAAATCTTTGGTAATTTCAAATCGCCATAACTTTTGACTCGTATACTCGTTTTGGGTGGTTTAAATTGCTATGGTTTCCTTGTTAGGTCCACTTTAACATTAAGTAAGTGTCAAATATCAAAGTTATACTATTTTGGTCGTGGTTCTCCATAAAAATCACTAGTTTGCATGTTTACTTGTCATAAGTTAACATATGTATACCAATACTTGTTTTATCCATTTTTAAACATCATGAACACAATAACAAGAACATATATAGCATGAAAGGAACACAAAGAGCATGTAAATGATAATTAAGCAAGAAAATATGTTAGGGTTTACTTACAACTTTTGGCCTTAATGAAAAGGGAAACTAGGACAAGAACTAGGACTTTGATGGAATAAGCTTTCCTTCTTTGCAATCTATGATAAACCGAGGTTATTTGAAGATTATAACGATGCCTTCTTGAAGTCTAAAGCTATTTGAAGATTATAACGACGTCTTTTTGGAGACTTTAAAGTTATAACAACTTTTCTTAGAAAATTTCCAAGATTGAAGATCAAACACTAGTTTTCTTTCAAAAACTAGTTAACTTTCTTACAAAATATAAGAAAAGTGCCTTAGGTTTTAGGACTTGAAGGTTATAAGAAGGTGTGGTGCAAGGTTTTTATGTGTTATTAGTTGGCTATTTATAGGATGAGAAAAATAGTTAATCATATATTGGGTTAGAATTTAACCATGGTTAGTTTTAGACACTTGTAACCATCCTAAAGATCAAGGGTTAAGATTTAACCACCCATGGTGACTCCCCCCCCCCTAAATGGCGGTTTCATGGAGATAAGATGACTAGATGATGAGTCTTGGTGTTATCTTGCTTAGTTTGTGCATTTTGACTCCGTAAAATGCTAACCGTAAATGATTAAGCCTTAAAACGTAAAACCGGGTATCGTAAAAATATGAAACTTGAAAGTATTGTTAAACATGTCAATATAGTCCATAATAAAATATAAAATGAGTGGTAGGTTCCATTTGGGGGTAAAACCCTGCTAAAAACTGGAAACACGGGTCTAAAACGCGTAATACGTAAAACGTACGAAAGTTGCGTAAAATTGAGAAAAGTAAAATGTAACTTTTCTAATAGGATAATTATGACTTAAAATGACTTATAATGTCTAGGCTGGGCTCAGTCTAGTGTCGGTTGGTGTTAAATGTCTTTTAGACCTAAAACCGCAAGCCTAAAAATCAAGGAATGACTTATAAAATCAAGGAATGATTTTTGGTCAAAGGAGGAGGGAAAAATATGTTGACTTTTTCTAATAAGTTGAAAACTCAAATCGTCTTAGAAACGCGGTGCAGGTATAGGCTAGGGTTACGGCTGAGTAAAAACGCTTAAAACTGAAAATTCCAGTTTTTCACGGCCGAGGCTTATTTTGGGTCATGTTTTTCTCAGTCATGATTAATTCTCTAATTAATCATGAGAGTACTAAACATTTTTCTGATGCGGGGTCACTTAACGCGGTCGAGTTTCGTTGTGCGTAGAATTTTTGAATGACGTTTTACCCTAAAACGTATAATTCCGTGTAATTCCTTAATAACTTTCACGAAAATGATCTAACGAATGTCAAACATTTAATTTGCCATGGAAATGATTTATCACTCGAGAATATGAAATAAAAATCAACTTTCGGGAAAATTTCAGGAAAAATGAATAGTAAAAGTGAATAGTAAAATTTTCCGGGAATAGTAAATAAATCTGAAAATGCGAATTGTTACAAAAAACATTCACAAGTAATTTACCCAACTCATGTTTAACAACCGAACATTTCTGCTTGCATTTTAACATTATGACGACTAGGGGAATTTGCTCCAACGCAAAAGCAAAACCAACACCGAAACATTGAAAGGTACCCTTCGTGAACTTAGTCCTATAAGCTCGAATGCACACTAATTTTGCAAATAGATTTATGATCAACTCAAAACCGAGACAAACCGGAACGAATTTGAAAGACAGTTAAGTAAAACTCCAAACCCATACGAGTTCTCAATCCAAATCCGTGAATAAGAACATATCAATCGGAAAACAACTACGAAACGAGCCACACAAATAAACACTTCCAGGCCTAAAGTAAATTGATTTCAATCCTAGTTTTTAACTTTTGCAAACAACTGGGTTTAAAGAAAGAACTAAGCCACACAACATTAATCTAGATTAAGTCCCAACATCAATAATCGATACCCAAAACTAACCACATATTATATTTCAAACCAACCCAATAATTATAAACAACAATTTACAAAATATAAACAAGGAGGAAAAGAGATTAATGAAAACCTTAGAACAAAAGAAATCGATCCGAGATGAAACAAGCAAGGCAAGCAAATCCACCAAGCCGAATCGAAGCAGGAACCACCAATAAACCCTTTTGTGATTTTTGATAAGAGTGGTGTCTCCCCTGTGGATCGGTGATAGTTTTAAAACAAAGAAAAGTGCATAGTTTGACTCCAACTTTCCTTGGATTGTTTTTGATGCCATCCTTAATGGAGAAAGACAGCAATCACTTCTTTGTTATATATTGGGTCCGTGATACCTCCTGAGTAGAAGAGAAAGTGTGAAGATGATAGATCGATCCTAGTTTGACTTATGACTCCTGCGTTGGTGATTGCGATAGTCGATAGGGACCCAACAAACAGGTGCATCATTGAGAGGATTTCCCCACATGATCTAAAGAAATAAATAATGAGAGTAGGGAGGCACATAGATGGAGCGGCTGCTTATCACCAAAGAAGGAGGTGGGAGTTTTGAGGGTGGGAGAGAGAGGCAAGATATTTACCAAAAAGAGAGAAGAAGAAAAGAAAAAAATAAATATAAATGTAAAGGAAAGTTGTGGTGGGGCGGTGGGAAAAAAAATTATAAAATGTGTATGTATGTATAGTGTGTTTTGTTTTGTGTTAGTGTGTCGAGTGTACTCCGTGTTCCGTTGGGCAAAAATGTAAACACGGTGCCTTGGTTTAGTAAATACGAAAGTTATATTTCCGGAAACGGTTTTATGAATGTAATATAAAAGGAAATGGTCGACTCCGAAAATAGTTATAGAATTTATGCCATTACTAATATAGTGTCAGTACGCCGGTTCCAGTAACTTTAAATATGAGTTTTTGTCACATTGATTGATCAAGGCTATACTTCATTGCTCTATAGATAAAATGAATGCAAGGAAGATAAATTTTGATACTGATCAAAATAGTTTACATAGCATTTGAAATCTGATAATTCCGGTTCACAACAATTTAAATAATTGGGAAAATCATGGGTTGCTATAGTGGTTGTTTATGATGAGGACGCAGATCTTGAACAAGTTCTTGTACGACCAACCGTCACCACATCTATGTTCCTCGCGTGGATGGAAAGGAATAAGACTGACGAGAAGGCAAGGGAGCTAACCTATGCTGAATTTCCTAAAAAATATGTTTGGAACTCTCAAAAAAGGATATGGACACCTCGAAAGCAGAGGGAGTGTATTGGAAGGATTCATAATGTCCCTATTTCAGCAGGCGATGCTTTCTATTGTAGGATGCTACTAAACCATCTAAAAGGCATTAGGACACACAACGAACTTAAGACTATAGATGGCGTGGTCTATCCTACATACAAAGATGCTTGCTTTGCTATGGGCCTTTTGGAAGATGATAAAGAGTACATTCAGGCTATAAAGGAAGCAAGTCACTGGGAGCCAGCCGATCATATCCGCGAGCTTTTTGTAACACTTCTCGCCTCAAAAGAACTTAGCACACCGTTGAATGTTTGGTTAGAAACATGGCATCTCCTTTCAGAAGACGTTGAACACAAACAGAGAATCATCCTCGAAATTCCAGGTATACGTTACATCGCTTACCCATTGCATGACTTATGGTAATATATAAATATAAATGGTGATAATATGGCTGCAACTCAATGCAGCCAAGTTGCTATACATATCTCACAAAGTTTGTCCAAGTACTTTTATTAGTATCCACCAAAACATCAAATGATCCAATAATTAGTTTTAGTGTACAACATTTGACATCCTTTAAAGTTTTTATTACAAGCATAATAAGCACATAAAGACAAACGTTATTTGACATCCTTTGTGTATTGAATAGTTATATTTTAATGTTAACACATTTATGTATACATACATTCATATTAACACATTTATCACTCATTTGGCTGCATTAAATATGTACATACTGTATTAAACCTATTGTTAAAAAGTTAGCCACAGTGATGTTAACACATTTATGTTTTTTCAGATTTGGTCCTTACTGACGAGGAAAAGAAAAATGTTGCGTTGTTCTTTATAGAGGAGCTAATGCGCACTTGAGGCAGATCTTTGAAGAATTTTGAGGATATGCCATATCCAAACGACATGTTCATACCAGATTTTTGTAACCGATTGCTATATGATGAGTTAGATTATGATCCAGCTCAGTTGCAAAGAGAGTATGTGCAGCTACATAGCTGTTTAACTTTGTAACAAAAGGGTGTTCATGACACCATCATGGACTCCGTCGAGATGGGTAATGGAGGTGTTTTTTTTGTGTACGGATATGGTGGGACAAAGACTTTCTTATGGAAGACACTTGTAGCTGGGATAAGGCGAAAAGGTGATGTTGTTTTGAATGTCGCATCGAGTGGCATAGCATCTTTATTAATGACCGGTGGTAGAACTGCACATTCACGATTCAAAATTCCCATCAACGTTAATGAATACTCTAGAAGTTACATCAACCCTTAAAGTGATCTTGCTAAATTGGTGTGCAAATGCAAACTAATTATATGGGATGAAGCCCCAATGACTCACAAGCACTGCTTTGAGGCATTAGACAGATCGTTAAGGGAAATTTTGCATGAGTCAAAACATGACACAATGGACACTCCATTCGGAAACATGACTGTGGTTTTTGGTGGCGATTTCAAGCAGGTCCTACCCATCATTCCAAAAGGATCCCGGCAAGATATTGTTGGTGCCTCTTTAAAACAGTCTTACTTGTGGGACCATTGTAAAGTGTTGCGGTTAACCGCAAATATGCGTCTGACCGTGGGTTGTCATCTAGAAGATGTAAATGAGATTAAAGACTTTCCTGAATGGATTCTGAAGCTTGGAGATGGCAAGCTGGGAGAGGAAAACGATGGGGAGATTAGCATTGAAATACTTGATGAGATACTCATTAAGGATTCAAGTGACCCAGTAGGCTCAATCATAGACTTTACTTACCCCTACAAATAGAAAGCATGGGAACTCATAGAAAGTGGATGCTCCGATCATATTCTTACGAAACATTGATCAATCCAATGGTTTGTGTAACGGAACACACCTTCGTGTGGATCGGTTGATGAAAAATTGCATTGATGCCACTATAATCAACAGAAGCCATTTTGGTAAACGAGTGCTTATTGCACGGATGAAAATATCACCTTCAGATAAACATTTGCCGTTAAAGATTGTAAGGAAGCAGTTCCTTACAATCACTCGGGCAAGTCGGTTTGTATTTGCAATGACTATCAATAAAAGTCAGGGACAATCACTCGGGCAAGTCGGTTTATATTTGCCACGACCTATTTTTACACATGGCCAACTATATGTAGCCGTATCCCGAGTTAAGAGCAAAAAAGGATTGAAGATGGTTATTCTTGACCAAGAAGGAAATCCCACTAATACCACCACCAACGTGGTCTATAAAGAAGTGCTACACGATTTATGAATGCATCTACATGTACATGTATATCACATTCATATAATAAAGGATTGAAGATGTTTATTTTTTCTATTTGATGTTTTTTTTTTACTATTGTGTTTCATATAATTCATGTTTGATGCTTACCAATTGCAACCCTTTACATTTGTTTATCCATATGTGGTTTAATCTAACTAATAACTTTGTAATACGCAGTGTTATTTACTACCTACTTCGACATTCCTTTAAAATACCCATGAATTTCACTGGTCTTTTAGCTAGTACACTATATATGGAAGACGTGTTCTCACCTGCTTTCTTCACCAGGTTTTATACAAAAGCAGATGTGATAATCACCTTAATGAGATTACAGAATGAGCAGCTGATAAACGTGAGGTATATTGGTGATTTGAAATCATGACTTCTTTCTTTCTATCTTTTGATTTTGGTTTTTTGTGGTTCTTGAGATTTGTCATTATCTAATCCCAAGCAGAGATGCTTGCTAAGAAATACGAAGAGAAGTACAAATAGGTGGCAGAACTGGCCTCTAAGTTAACTATTGAGGAGGCATCTTTCCGTGATATTCAGGTAAAATCCCCCTTTTTATTCTCTCACACAAAATAAAATATATTTGCACCTAGAAAAACGATAAAAAAACTCTACGACTTGACAATATACTGGTTTCAGTTGCTTTGTCTTCGTCTATTGTGCTGATAAATCTGACCATTCTTAGTGATTGCCATTGATTTTTCCACAATTCACCAACATTTTTATTCACCATGCTGTGGGTGTTGTCCCTTTTCGTCTTATGTCAAAAAAATGGGACCAGACTCACGAGCCCATTGCTACAAGTCTATAATTCTGTTGCCATAAAAGAAGTAATGAACGGAAAATGCTGGGAATTATGGGTGGCACATGGATGGGCTGGGTAATGGGTTTGAATTGTGTTGGGGTTGACGTGTTGAGAAATTTGTTCTTTTTATTTTATTAAAGATAAATTTTTTGATGTTTGTTACAAGGCCTATTAATTTTGTTTAAACAAGTCAATTTAGTATGTTGTGATTGGTTTAAACATATTTTGGAGTTGAATCACATTAATCGTAACATGTAATACATTACCATCTTTTTGTTAACTAGCGTGCAGCGGCGGGTACCCTGAAATTAAATTTTCCGGTAAATCATGTATTTTAGTTTATTATGTTCTTTTTGACAATAAATTTACGGATATCAAGAATTTCGTTTAGCCAATGCCCATTTGGGTTCGAGCTCATTGGCTCGTGCCCGTTTGGGCCACACCTGTTCGGGCTCAAGCCTATTTGGCCCGTTGCCCATTCAGGCTTGAATATTTGTATAATGTGCTTTATTATTGTATTAGTGACATTTAATATAGGAATTATATTTTATTTGGTTGTACAATATGCTTGATAATTTGTATTTCTTATATAAGAGGTTTTTTAATAACTGTACTAGTTGTATTTATTGACAAATTAATTAATTGAGTACATTAAATAGCATTAATATGATTTTTTTAATATGTGCATTAAAGTGGTGTACACTATACTTCTTATCTTGTAAGTCTGAAAATTATGTGCATTAAAGTTATGTATACTATGCTTCTTTCTTGTAAGTCTTAAAAGATTACAAGCATTGAAAGCTATACTTGTAGCAACCTAGACTTTTTAAAGACACTTAAATTTCTAGGCTTTTGAATTATATATATATGCATCTTTCTTATTAAAGAAATATTTTTGGCCTTAAACATTTTAAGACTTCTAAATATAGATGTCCCAAATACATTATAAGGTAGTATAGATCTGAAATATACATTAAAAGGTAGTTATAGTATAGATTTTTTTTTTTAATTTTTATAATTAGGTTGCTATTTCAGATTCATTAAATGGGCTATTGGAAGTTAATGAGGTTTATAAATATTAATGACTCTACAATTAAAGAGATTAAAATTCATAATGTGACTTAACTCCTATTCATATGTGGTTAAGATTAGTTTGAAATCCTTCCAATTAAAGAAATGTTTTTGGTTTTATTTTTTATAAGACTACATTTTTAGAAATGGCCTAAATGCATTATAATGTAGTTAAGATAAATTTCTAGGCTTTTAATTATATGTGTATGCATCTTTCTTATTAAAGAAATGTTTTTGGTCTTAAACATTTTAAGACTTCTAAATATAGATGTCCTAAATACATTATAAGGTAGTATCGATCTGAAATATACATTAAAAGGTATTTATAGTAGACATTTTTTTTTCTTTTTTTTTTGGGTTGTTATATCAGAGTCATTAAATGGCCTATTGCAAGTTAATGAGGTTTATAAATATTAATGACTCCTACAATTAAAGAGATTAAAATTCATAATGTGACTTAACTCCTATTCATATATGGTTAAGATTAGTTTGAAATCCTTTCGATTAAAGAAATATTTTTGGTCTTATTTTTTTAAGTCTTCCTTTTGAGGAATGGCCTAAATGCATTATAATGTAGTTAAGATTGAATTAAATTTTCTGTTGACTTTTAGGAGAGGAAGACGGAGTTGAATCAACAACTTGTGAAAATGGATCAGGGTGGCAGCGCTGATGGTATCTTTCAAGTAAGTTCAGTTACTTCCATATGATCCTAACAGATTTTAGTAAGTTTTAAGGACGGCTTGACTGACCCATAATTTTTTTTCACCTTTTGTTTTTAATCAAATAAATATAAAATAATAAATCATTAAACATATATTCGGCTGACCCAGGTTCGTGCTGATCGTATCCAATCCGATCTCGAGGAACTACTAAAGGCTTTAACTGAACGTTGCAAAAAACATGGAATTGATGTCAAGTCAACTGCAGTTATTGAGCTTACAAAGTGTATCATCTTTCATCTCATTTTATCAGGAATACTACATTAGCAATAATGTCTTTTTTTTTTCTTTTTTTTTTTTTTTTTTTTTTTTTTTTTTTTTTTTTTTTTTGTTGTTTTTTGTTTTTTGGGTAAAAGGTCAACGACCCGGTAAATATGCTACTCCAAAAATCATTTAAGTACAATGGATATGGGTGAATCCCATATCTCAGCCTGTTACATAGGCGAAAAGCTTACATAACAAGATATTTCTTATTTCTAGACAAGAAAACAAGCACTACTCAAATGATAACATAAGACATATCAAAATAAGACTACTTCCTAAGACCTTGAAGCTTTGTGCCGTGCATGGCATTAAAAGCATCCAAATTCCCTGGAAGATCATAAACCTGCTTTGCATAGTCATCGTGGTCATAGTCATCATAATCTTCTTCATACTCTTGTCCACCACTGAATAGATTAGCAGATTCATCAAATGTGTTAAGAACCCCCTCATTAGCAATAATGTCACTGCGTAATATTATAATAAAATGATTGATATTGCGTTATGGTTCACCTATTTTGTTTGTCAAGGTTGGCAGCCTGGAGTTCCAGAGATATCTGCAGTGTGATATGAGGATTGGGATAAATTCGAAGACGAAGGTATGACACTTGTTTGAGTAAATTCCTCCCCTAGCGGAGAGCCTTGAAAGTCCGCCGGATGAACGTCCCGTAAATCCTATGAACCTGAGGATAAACAAAGAACGCGTTACCCTCGCCCCGGGTTTTATCCCAGGACCAAGCTCCGGCGTGAGAGTAAGTAATGGGTTGGTGGTAATAAATATGTGTGAGAATATGCAGTAAATGCCAATGAAATAAGTAAGTAAATGAGAAGTATTTATACAACCTCAAACTGTACCTGTTTACTATTTGGTACTGTGCGAAGTACGAGTAGGTAACTGTTCCTGACATGTAGGGTGTGGCACCCACAAATGCCCCTATAATAGGGTGTCAGCTGAGGAGGCCACATGGTAGACATAGACCCGTGAAATCGGGGTTGAATACGGCACTGTCTGGTTCTTCCGGCTACTGTCCGTCCTGATACTTTCATCCGGATTCCTTCATCGCCGTCTGGCTATTATAAGAGCCGTCTGGTCATATACACAATCATGTCCCCCCCCCCAGTATCATGTTACAACTTTGAGAGTTGTGATATGATACTTTAAGTTCCTGGAAGAACGTCTATCCACCGGCTAACTTGTCGTTAATCATTGGTGTTGTGTTATTTTAGTTTGTTCTTTGTTGCAGAGGCTCGGGCTGGTTTATTTAAGATTGGGCTGATGGTGAATAAGCAGGCCCAGGCCCATTGTCTCTGGAAAATTAATTACATTTCATCGTGATATGTGAGATGATGCCATATGTTATGAGACATGCGCGTGGATGCCTGGGATTCGTCCATGGGTGTATCTGACACGATGCGACGTTTCACTATTCCCTACGTTGCCCTATATAAGGGTTTATGCCTCTCATTTTTACTGTTTTATTTTTCACTATTCTTCTCTCTACAGTAGTTGGTCTCTCCGTCTTTTAACCCAGGTGCGTCTCTCCGTCCTCCATTGTTTTCTTTATTGTTAGAGTTGCCTTCCCCTCCGACTCGTTAATTATGGTTTTGGATCCACAAGAAGATGTTGCCTCTGGTTCTATATCTTCAGACGTCATACCCAAGTTTGATATACATGTGATTATATCCGTTAAGATGGAGAAGAATGTGACCGACGCTGCTAGGGTTTACGGTATTCCTCCGGATCTGAATCCCCGTGTACCTCCTGCCGGGATGACTATGGACCGGCTTCCGAGGAACAACATTGGTATTTACGAGGCATATTTAGAATTTTCCGGTATTAGGGTCCCTTTTTCTACCTTCCTTCTCCAAGTGATTAATCAATTCCGGGTACATCTATCCCAGCTTGTTCCCATCGGTTTGTCGAAAGTAATACTTTTCGAGGTGTATTGCCGGAGTCTTGGTTTCGAGCCCTACTTGTCTTTATTCCGGCTGTTCTATGTTCTTCAGAAGCAGGGGCATTGGTTTTCTTTTGCTTGTCAGACGGGCAAGAAGGGCCAAAAGAGGATCTTCAATGAGACATGCTCTAGTATGAAGCATTGGAAGGAAAAATTTATCCTTATTTATCGTCGAGCGATTCCGGATGCTATGCCGTGGAGACATCAAGACTCCAGCATCTCTGAGTTTCCTCCCTTCGGTGGTTACGAGCTTGAGCATGTGGAAGCCCTGACCGCTGAGGTCGTTGACATTCAAGCGATTCATCCAGCTATTTTGTTTGAAGCTGGTTTGACTAAGATTTGGAAGTATCCCGAGCATCGTCCACTTTTTAAGGACGGGGAGGGGAACGGTAACTCACCGTTGTTAGTTATTGCATTGCTAGATACACATTTTATGGTTTTTTTTTTTTTTTTTAACTTACACGTTTTTTTTTCTTGCAGTGGTATCCATGTCCCGCTTCCTCCGATTTCCGAACAATTTTGTTTTTTGGGTTTCTAAGGGACCCTCCTTGCAGGATGGGGGAGTCGTTAATTAGCATATTACGGAGCCCCTTGGTCCTGATGATTCGCTTCCCAAGAAGACCGGTCTGCAAAAGATTGTCGAGAAGGCTGACCAAAGGGTGTTGGACTCAAGGGCTGCTAAAGAGAAGAAGAAACAGACTGCTCCTCATACTGGTTCCAAGAAACGTCCTGCCAGAGAGGCTTCTCATCGGAGACAAAAGAAACAAACCACCCCAAGTGTTGTGGAAGTATCAGTGGTGGAGATGGTGGGAACGGAGAAGATGGTGGTAATGGTGAGGATGACAATGGTGACAACCTGGAGAGGTTGCTGGCGGATCAAGATCCGCCAGATATTGAGAACCTTGCTCATGGAGGTGCCTTCGCTTGCCCCCCCCCCCCCCTCCTTTTTTTTGTGTGGCTTTTCGTGTTTTCCCCTTTACAACTTGGTGAGCTTGTTTTCACAGGTGTTCAGGCTTCGACTTCCAGTGGGTCTACCCGGCAGGCGTTCAGCACTTGGCTTCCCGAAGGTACTATTTTTGTTTCTCCATTCTTTCGCTTTCTCTTTATATATATATATATATATATATATATATATATATATATATATATATATATATATATATATATATATATATATATATTGTGGAAAAATAGAAGGGGGGTTGAATAGTTTTACGTCTTTTTAATTTTATTATGAAAACTTAGTTTAGTTTTAAAACCTTGTTTACTTTTAAAACTTTGATTCGATCTTATGTGAACTCAAATCTTGAACAATATGAACAACTATATCTAAGTATGAACAATAATAATAATGTAAGCTAAGTATGTGAAATCAACACATGCATAATATAAACAATTATAGCTATATACGAGAGATAAGTAAGTAAACTTTTATTATGTAATCCTTAATTATATGTTGTATGAAAACTATACTTGATCGAAATGATCAATTATATGTATGTGATCTTTTTAGTTTGATTGTAAAGACTTTGTTTTGTGAATGAAACTTTTGTTTGATCTTTAAGTGAAATCAACACTAGCACTATATGAGCAACTATATATATACGTCTACGTCTACGAAAGTAATAATGATATAAGCAAGATAATAAGTAAGAGATGGAAAGATCAAACTGTGAGACAAAGCATTTATAGTGGTTCGACTACAAGTACACCTTCCTTGCCCTACTCCACTCCCCGAGTCACCTACTCGAGAGTTTTCTTCACAATGTCAACAAGCTCCCTTGTGGCGGAGAAAACCTTACACACCAATATACGCACCACAACTTCGTCACAACTTATTCACACCCTGTACACAACTTCTTCACACCTAGTCACTACTTCTTCACACCTATCTATCTTCACAACTATCTACTTCACAACAATCTTCTTCACAACTATCTACTTCCCAACTATCTACTTCACCACAATCTACTAAACAATTACTCTATCTACACACCTTGCTAATCTATATTATCAAGTATTGTAACACCCCCAAAATTATCCCAGCGGAAGATTGTGTCACCGAGGTATTACTTCATAGTTCACAGTACAAGTTACAGAAAACGACTCTAAATGAGACGTTTTGAAATAAATTATCATTCGATTAAAATATCAGAGTTTACAAAGAGGTCTCATAAGTTTACAAAATGTACAACATTAAAGTTGTAAAGTTCTTCAAATGATAATATGCATTGTCTTCAAAATGTTTTCCGTGCGCCTTCACATGCCAGCTAATTCCTTTCGTACCTGAGAATACATGCTAAAAAGTCAACACAAAGGTTGAGTGAATTCATAGGTTTGTAATACAGTAATGGACAATAAAGTTCATAGTATAATTGCAATGTGCGCAATTATCATCCTGATAATTATTATTGCTCTAAGCTCATGGCACGCACGACTGACTGTATATATATATATATATATATCACCGTATGATATATATATTAAACAATTTGCCCCGAGTAGGTACTATGCCGTATACCAAGGAATTCAAATATAGTGCGTTTGTGATATCCGCTGTATGATTAACACAAACGGGATTCGTCAATCCCGATTAGCCTATCCACAATATTTGCGCTCACTCGCAACAACAAGTGATTAGTGGTCCATGATAAGGGGACTTTTGGCATAAACAGCTTAGACATGCATGCAATAATACAATCAAGGCTAGCATTCAGTTTACAAGTCATTGTCCATAATAATAAAAATAGTAGCATGTATCTCCCCCATGTAGTTTATAAAACAGTTAAACGAAAGTAGGGGCTATGAACTCACCGTAGTAATCAGTAGTAGTTTATAACAACAGGTAGTGTATGGCAGGACCACGATCCTTAACGATAACCTACGAGAGCATAGTGATCGCGTCTTAATATAATGTACAATATGAGTGTACAAGTATATGTAAAGTCATTGACTTGATTAAGATGTTGTACATATATCTTATGTTGCGTAAAGGAGTGAAGTATCCTTAAAGTATGGTTTGGCTATTAGCCTTTTATAAATAACTTCGTACTACTGTCCGGGCTATCTAGAGGTCACGTAGTGAACGTATGAGGAGCCAGGACACTTTAATTCGTAAATCCACAACTCGTCGATACGACACCCCGAAGAGGCCTCTTATGATTATGAAATTCCCTAGTGTTTTAGTACTTATCATTTATAAGTAAAAGTATTTGACAAGACAAATGTTGTATAAAAACATTTGTAATGTTTCGTCAAGGACTATTGGTAATAGTTATGTGCCGTGAAAAGATTTAGTGTAACATTTGTCGAGTGTGATTACTACCAATTTAATGGTCAAGTGTGTGTGATGAAATCACTAAGGGCGTTTCATAACTTTATCGTGTAAAACATTCAAAATGATATTTATATACCATATTAGTCAATAAAATCTCACAGATCAAATACGAGTTGAGACTTTTTGAAAATAGTATTCATATAATCAATAAGTGATATGGTCAATTTCACAAGTTTTCGAGATCGGGAAAAGGTTCAATCTATTGAAAAAGTCTCAAAAACGAGTTTCGGGTTATCGAACCCAAGCTAACCGTGCGGCTAAATTCACAACCTTAAGACAACAACCAAGACCATATCCGTTGCTATGTCTCGGCTAGTAAGCCGTGAGACAAAAGCTTTGGCTTATCCTTGGGTGTGTCTTGGCCTCAAGAGATCAAAACGCCACAAAGGCTCGTTAGCCATGGGTGTTTTTATAGTCTAACAGGTCCAGTTGGTTTCTGGAGTTTCTATCCTTAGTTATTCATTTCCAGGTTTCGTGCACGCGAGTTTTTGTATAAAACATCATTCTAAGCAACTTTTCTGCTTTACACTTTCTCTGGTTCGGACCAGAAAAGGGTGAAAATCGCGATTTATTAATCAGATCAGAACCCTTTTTTGCATCAGCACCAAATATCTTCTAGTAATCTTTGCCTAAGCATAACTTTTTAGCCACAAGCCATTTTTAACATGATTCAAAAGCTCAAGTTCTAGTTTTAGCATCCTCTATTTGTTCCTCAACTAGTTATACCAACAAGAATTTCTAACAAGTTTTATCCATCTTTTAAGTTATGTACAACATCAATCAAGTGTTATTACATAAGAAACTTGTACAAGATATGAATTACATCAAAGCTAAATATAGTCTTACAACTTTCTTGGATGAAAATCTCCAAAAACCCAAGAACCACTAGCCTAAGTCTTTGCATCACCAACTAGTCTTCCAATCTTTTACCCAAGTTGTTGTAGCCTTATAAAATCTTGTACTTAATCTTCTACTTCAGCCCTTAGTCTTGTGTATTTCTTATATTAACCTTGTAATCACCAAAACAACTCTTGAGCTTGTTAGAATATTAGTATCATGACAATCATATATATATATATTAATATCAAGTAGTCACATATGCGGAAGCGTAGGAACATCTATAACACATAAGAGATTAACATAAATTAAATAGGAACGTACCATGGTGATTCTAGCCCGAACAAGAATCAAAAGCAATTGTATTTAACAATATGAAGAACCCTAATTAGGGTTTATATGGATCAATGATTAACCCCTTACCGTTTTGTTAATCGATCCCTTGATAACAACAAAAGTATGTTGTTACCTCGTTCTTGTACACACGAATTAAACCGTATTAAGGTGATGCTAGTAATAACACAAGAACACTTTTGAAGAACAAAAGTTGATCCACAAACCCTAATGGGTGTTGTATGATCGGTTTAGAGAGCAAGGAGAATAGGAGAAAACTTTAGGGATAATTGTGTGTACAAAAGGTGTAAAACAATTGACCCTAAGGTTTGTTTATATAGTGTTTAAGAATCTTGGAGACCAAGTTAGGGTATGGGTTGCCCCAACCCATCATTCGGCCGATCCATGTCCCAAGGGGTTTCTAGACCCTTCTTGGGTTACCATATTACTTAAACAAATACTTTCCTTATTTTGCTTCTAACGGTCCTTAGTCATTAATGGTAAATACCAACGATCATTACATACTTGTGTATAATAATAAATATATAAATATATTAATTATTATTTCTTAATACTCATTCGTAGCGTGTACAATCCCGAGGTCTCGAGTTCGATTCTAGACATACGTTTATTAATATATATCCATAAACTCCAACAGCTCCCACTTGGATATCTATTAATAACATAATGACATTGGTAAGCGTCTAGCAATACGCCAATGCCCCTAGATCAACTCGAGGAAGGTTTCCTGGAAAAACCTTTAATGATTCATCATTATTATTATCATCCTTTTGTTTCTAATACCACGTTAATAAAGATATGGATCTTAGTCATTCTTTAATTAACAATTCTGTTTCTCGTTGTTTATGATTGAGTAAGATTACCAAAACATCTGAACGTATTCCAGATAGACTTTGGGCGTGCGCACGCATACATCTTGTCAACCCTACGAGGGGCCCAGCACTATTAAGCTTCAAAACGAATTTAAAGGAACAAATTCTTTCTTGACTACAAGAATAACCCATGGACTTTGTAACAATTCTGAAAGCAACCCTTATAACTCCATGTTACGGTGAGCGGTAGATTGCTTCACAAAATGCACTAAATCCATGACACTTATCTAGTATCTCAAGTCTGAGGATAACAAATTCATGATTTACTTAATGACAAGATCCATAAAGTAAACTCATGTAGTTGGGATAAGTCCTATATTCAATTCATCGAATATCATGTGAAATTGGTATGTCAACGCATCAATATACTTTCAAGCATATTTTAACCAATACTCAGATTTGTCTTAGTTTAATGATATTCCCATATCATTAATCGACAATGGACAATTTAGAATAACATAAATAATTCACGGATTTAAACATGCAAATATAGGACACAATTTATTATTAATGAAAACAAACGTACTAAATACTTTAATTCATTATAATAATTGCTTAATGTCCTTTATCCAAATACTAAATAGATCAATGCATGATAATTCTAGTTAATGAATTTGTCTCAAGTAATCACTTGTTGACAATTATGCCTCAAGTAATGACAATCATACTTGTTGACAAGGCATTATTCAACTAACTTTGATCTATCCGAATTTTGAGAATACTTCTTTCAAGAATTTAATTAGAAAAATTCTTGTATGTGTATATCCAACTATCTTGATATTGTTACACATAATTTTTAATAAATGATGTGATATCCTCAACCATCAATTTATGACAATCAAACTTTCAAACGTTTTAAAGTTTAAAGTATTCTAATTCTTTAATGTATAATGCAACTATGCTCTTAGTTGAGCACAACTAGTTCACATGGCTATTAACAAGGATAAAATCCTACCATGACTAGTTATTGAGTGTCATCTCAATCAAACCAACATCATTGTATATAAACACAATATGCTATTTAAAATCCCGTAAACTTAATATCCATTGTGTAATGTTTGATGCCCTCCAATCTTTCAAGATTTATTGTCGGCTAAAACAATTACGCAACTATTTGCCATATTGTTTATACTTAGAATTTAGGAGCAATTCCAGGCTGAGGATCATTTATTCTAAGTCAAACATATTTCATTAGAATATCTATTACACAAGATATCAAATATTTGTTAAATCATTATGCTCATGATACAACAATAATATGATACACATGAAAAATCCTTCCAGACATACTTAGATTTTATTCATGTTCTATCTTTACAAATATGTATATCCATTTACTAAATGATATATCATATTCTATTAGAATTTATTTACCGCATATGTTTATTAAATAATAAACTTTAATTCCAAAGTTGTATGTTTTATTTTCTAAATCTTTCACATATAGTTTCATTCCAAACTAAGTTTTAACATTTTACTTATATGGAATGTAACTTCTTATATGTTATACAACATATATGATTTAGTAAATCAAACATAATACTCCCACTAGCTTTCAGGAATACTTAGAAATTATCTTATTTCAATTATAAATCAATTCATGGATTTAATAATTAAACATAAGATTAATCTTCTAGATGCATGCATTTATCCATTCATGGATTATTGCACTTTGTACACTTCCAAAGATTTACTTGAATTCATAAACTCCTTTTTGATTACTTATCATCCTCGCTCAAGTAATTATTCAAGAAAGAGTTTTTGATATTCCATTGTCAAATTTCACATTCGTGTAAATATGACAATTACCATCTTTATATCTTTAATGTACTTAAGAAAGAGTATTCAATCATAGTTAATTGCTTAAGTATGATTAATAATCTTGTCATAAGATATTCATTAAGATATGTGTACAATTTTGTCCATATGATTTTTACACAAAGATTTAAACCACTAGGCTTACATTATCTTTGAACAAACTCATCTTTATTCTCTAACAATTAAGAATTAAGATAAACCAAATTTTAAATTTGAATATCTTTATGAACAGCATCTACAACATTCATAATATGAGTAATTTACCCAATTCATTATTCTTGGTAATACTACATCATATAATCGTCAGCATATTAATTAAATACCTGAGATATCCAAGTGGATCTATGAATGATAATTCCATCATCTTGAGGTTTATCATTTACATGTTTTGCCTCATCATGATTTTTACTAGTGTGTCTTTAGAAGATTATATATCTTGTAATTCTATCTTATCAAGATAAAATACTCCCACTTGCCTTTAGTATTATATAGAATAAGATACTTAGCAATTAGAGCAACAATCCAACGTTCTCTTTTAGGACATTATAAATGCACATTGACAGTTCCTGACATTCGTTTGTTAATGACCTACCCATAAGTAGCTTAACAAATTCAGAACTCCAATTTAAGACTTGATGTGATTCATCACATTTCAAAATGTCTTATTAATCTTCTAGGAGTCTAATTTAGTATATTCATTACATACTCAATTTTCTAACCTTGATAACTTTTCGGAAGAAAAGAAATCATAGTTATCTTTAATCAAACTTCTAACAAGAGTTTGATTTCCCTAACTTAACATACCATTATATTTTGGTATTTAAATTACAATAAATATTGTAAGAAGATCTAACAATATATATAAGATAACTATATTCCTTTTGGCATACCTATTTACCAACTAAGTCAACTTAATGATATAATAGTATTTCCAAACCAATTGCATGCTTTTTATATAACACAAGTACTTTTGACCAAGTCACTTCATGTTTATGTCTCTTCAAAACATGAACGTGTTATATTCCTACTTTCCGTTATTAATCATTGATCATCTCAATGACTTCTTGTATATGTCTTAATTAAAAGACCATAACAAGCTAACGTCTTACTTTATTATAAGTCTTGTAATACTTAGAAGACTTCATGTTTATAAATATACAATAATGTATAAACATGTATAATTAAAGTAATCATGAACACCATCATTTGGTTTCATCAATATTTTCAAGTTAACTCACTACTTCATTTTTATTTATGTCATTCTTAGAATACATAATTATTGAAGTAGTATTATATTGCTTCATGTATTTATGTCATTCAAATAATACATAAATGTTAAAGTTGAAATAGTATTGTTATTGACACATGTTCTAATAGATGTCTAATTTAGAAACTGTAAATTATCCATGTTGGTCTCACGCATACATAGAAATTCACCTTGTTGTTAATATTTAGCATGCGTCTCACGTTTACTAAATTTCAACACCAAGTGTTTCTTAGATTAGATTTATATAAATCATATTAGAACTATAGTCTCTTACTTTGCAATTAAGAGAATCCGTTAAATCATATTCTTATGTGTTGTACCTTGCACACAATGTAGATTTCTCCCACTTGTGCATAGAACAACATCATGTACCATATGAACAACACGCACGCGTTTGTTAATGTGAACAATATGATTTGTGTCATTGGTATAACTAGTAGATATAGAGTTTACTCAATCAATCAAGGAAACGCACATGACTATCCTTGAAAATATTAGTGTCTATATTTGGAAAGTATTTATCTTGAGATGTTCAAAGATAAAGTAGAGTCTTACCAAGATAACAATCATTGTGACTCCTACTGAATTAGAGATCATTACTATGATTCCTTATTCAGTAATACACACATAATACTCCCACTGAATTCGACAACATTGTAAATGTTTATTAATCCAGTGAAAAGAAAAAGTGTACTATTCACTTTCCTACATCTTTTAGAAAACCCATTCGTAACAATTAATTAGGTACTAAAAGAATATATTCTTCTACATAAATGTGATTCATCACATTCCAAACTATTAACTTGAAAAATTGAGCATACAATTTCTTCCTTAATTTGGTCTACCATTCCAACAATTGAATGTAGTACCTTTAAATGGTCAAAGCAAAACAACTAGATAAAATAATCTAATTTGTCTTTTACCATTTTGCAGTAACAAGTCTAGCTTCTTATTAAATAACTCATAAAGTGCAAATTATCATAACTATTAACATTTGCTTCGAGTTATGTATTAGAACATAGACAATTCTAACTTTCCTATTATACCTTTCTCATTCATGAAAAGGAATAGGATTAAGTCTCACACTTCTCCTAATGGAAAGAAGACTAGGTTTAATCTTTTAGTAAAATCGACTCTAACCAAAAAACCCATATGGGTGTAGATCAATTTATATGATAAAAGAATAACTTACGTTTACGGTTTTAACGTTGCATTAATACACTTAAAAGAATTTACAAAATTCAATTTTAGTATTTTCGATAATTCATATTTCCAAGAAAATATAATACCCAAGGATATATTCATATAACCAACAAATTTTCTTGAAAATCTAGGATCCAACTTTACATAGATTCCACCACATCAGTTGATCTGCTAGTGGTGAAAGTATAAAAGATGGTAATCTGTCGAACAATAATTGGCAAACACTTTTCCAATTCCTAGATTATTATGGGATTTACATCAAATTGATTCATCAATTTGTCATGTAAGCATGTTTCATCCCATCTCATGCCTTAAACTCTAGGTCTCACGCATCAACTTAATTAAGTCGTCTAACTTAGAAACTGCAAATTCTCCATGTGTGGTCTCACGCACACTCGGAAATTTACCTTGTCATTAAAATTTAGCCTGCGTCTCACGTTTACTAAATAATAACTTCAAGTGTTTCTTATAGTTAGATGGCATGTAACTTAAATTTTTTAAGGGTATTTAGTTTGATGTGAAAATCAAAACATGTATAAATATGCATGCACTCATCTTTATAACATAAGTTTTCAAAAAAAAACTTTTAATTTACCAATTCGTGAAATTAATACACAAAGTTTTACTTGAGGTTTAATAAACCCTAAGATGGCTTTCTACAATTATGATTTTAAAAGTAATTCGTTTAAGACATATTCAAGATTGTGATAACCAAGGCAGACTCTAAGGCTCTTTTCTAAGCCTTCATATCACGGTTATGAATCAAGTCTTAAAAGAGTTAATTTTTAAAAGCATATTTGCACAAAACATCAATCAAGCAAAAGTTTATGGATTCAATCTCAAAATCATGCAATAAAGTATGAATCTTGCTAGTCTCGCCTTGGAGCTAATTACCGTGCGAAGTGAACCATTGTTGGTATCTAAGACTCCGCAAGATTCAATCTTTATCACTTAGGGTTTCACCATTATTAGTCCGTATTATTTTCTTTATGAAAAATTACCCTTTTATTGCTTATAAACGTGTCCAACAATTAAACAATAAAACAAGTAATAAAGGCAAATCAAAACAACTAATAACCTAACAATTATAAAGGTGAAACAATTAGCCACATGCAATCTTTTTAGAAAAGATCCTAACAAAATCAATTCTAGGTTTTTATATGTATATAATTAACTAGGGCCTTCACCTCTTAATGGAAGTGAGCCACATACATTGACAAGTCAATTGCGTAGGCCAAAGCTAATCACATACCACATAGCACATAATTGATTTTAATGATTATGGGGCCTTCCCCAATATTAGATCTATCTAAACATGTGAAAAAACTTAACAATTAATAAACAATTAATAACCCATGACTAACATGCATGTTTCGTCACGGATCAAAGCATAACAATTACCAATTAGGTCAAGGATACGCCCAAATAACACATAAACATGTAGGCAACCTAGGGTTTCTAATCCAATTAATTAATAAAACTACAAACCCTAATTAGGGTTCATGGAATAAATCGACCCCCCCCCCCAAAATTAGGGTTAGGGTTTTGAAAAAATAAAAATAAAAAAACAAACCCTAGATCCAAAACATGTATCTAAAACAATCAAAATTCATTTTTTTATGTGTTTTATGTAATCAATTACATGTTATAGCAAGCTCGTGATACCACTGTAAGAATATTAGTATCATGACAATCATATATATATATATTAATATCAAGTAGTCACATATGCGGAAGCGTAGGAACATCTATAACACATAAGAGATTAACATAAATTAAATAGGAACGTACCATGGTGATTCTAGCCCGAACAAGAATCAAAAGCAATTGTCTTTAACAATATGAAGAACCCTAATTAGGGTTTATATGGATCAATGATTAACCCCTTACCGTTTTGTTAATCGATCCCTTGATAACAACAAAAGTATGTTGTTACCTCGTTCTTGTACACACGAATTAAACCGTATTAAGGTGATGCTAGTAACAACACAAGAACACTTTTGAAGAACAAAAGTTGATCCACAAACCCTAATAGGTGTTGTATGATCGGTTTAGAGAGCAAGGAGAAGAGGAGAAAACTTTAGGGATAATTGTGTGTACAAAAGGTGTAAAACCGGTTCGACCCTAAGGTTTGTTTATATAGTGTTTAAGAATCTTGGAGACCAAGTTAGGGTGTGGGTTGCCCCAACCCATCATTCAGCCGATCCATGTCCCAAGGGGTTTTTAGACCCTTCTTGGGTTACCATATTACTTAAACAAATACTTTCCTTATCTTGCGTCTAACGGTCGTTAGTCATTAACGGTAAATACCAACGATCGTTACATACTTGTGTATAATAATAAATATATAAATATATTAATTATTATTTCTTAATACTCATTCGTAGCGTGTGCAATCCCGAGGTCTCGAGTTCGATTCTAGACATACGTTTATTAATATATATCCATAAACTCCAACAGAGCTATGTTAAAATCACCTCCTAGTTGAATGAAAACCGGTTCGAGATCGAAAATGAATATGAGCAGTAGCACGGAATCAAACTCAAACACGAGTTAACCTGAACATACTTGAGCACTGGCGAACGTGAGCCCAAAACTCACGCTTGAGTTCCAAACTTGAACAAACGAAACCATCACCCCAACACCACGGTGAATGGCAAGTCGTCTAGCGAGTTTTGTACCGACTATAGCGACTTTGGTTTGCTTGTTTGGTTTGCGAATGGCTTGCTAGTTGGTATCTTATGTTTAGCGAATAGATTTCCCATTTCCCATCATTTAGCGATTTGGTCTATCACGTATGAATATAGAGAGTTGAATGGGTAATGGTATGGAATGCATGTACGTATTGCATGATTAGAACATTTTAGCTTGATGTGTATAAGTGTATTCCCGAATAGTTGATTGTGCATGGTTATCTACATAGTGACAACATATTTGATCTCATCACATATATATGATACGTGTGAGTAAACTGTGCATGACTATATTGTATCGGATATGAGGGAATGCCACATAAAGATACGTACGTCCTTATACTTTTCATTTTTCAAAAGTGTCTATCTGATATCAATCTTAATGTTTTATAATATGAGAAACATGCATGTGGATAACCTCAAATGAGTATGGTGTACATTAACGTGGCACAAGAAGAATTAACATGGGTATTTTGTGTTAATGTCATATCATACAGATAGTGCAATAGTTTAGAGTGTATAGTTTGATCTCGGTAATTACTAATGTTAAGCCTTTAAGTCCTAAAACTTAAAATCGAGTAACTTAAAAATGTAGTACTTACAAAAATGTTAAAACTTATCAATATACTTCAACTAAGTATATTAAAGGTGTGATAAGTCTAATGGAGTGCGTTATGTTGTTAAAACCTAATAACTTAGGTTTGAGCACGCGTATTACGTAAGAATAAAATGCTCACGTAAAGATGACAAAATGACAATAGTTCATATAAAATATGACTATTGGTGAGATTTGAGTATTTTCAACATATAGACTCATTCTAGTCTTGTGTTGGTTGCAAGAATAGTTCACACTATTAAACTTTCGTAATTACTTATAAAAGTAATTTAAATATTAAAAGTAATATATTATATGACTTTAAGAAAATCATAATCAAATAAATTTTCTTGTTGAATTTATTGTTGTGCCGGTACGCGTTGTGTGCAATTTTTATGTTTTGCGAGATATCGTCTCGTTAAATAGACAGAGGTGAACGAAAACGTTCAGAGAGTAATAATTCAAAGTAGAGTGACTTATTTAACTTGGGATGTTACCGGTTAACTACAGATTACATTATTTGCTTTCACGTTACGGTAATAGTCAAAAGTCAAAGTCAAAGGGTAAAATAGTCATTTTGCCTTGTGAAAATTTACAGGTTGCTACAGCCTCCACCGGTTACGGGAATCATGTCCTCATGATTTAGTTTGTGTTATGAGTTGATGATGTGCCCCAGAAGAGGTGGGGGTACATATGTAAGGGAACTTCATCCCGAAGTTCAGTGAGTGATATCTACTGACGGTGTGTTTGAGAAAAGATGGGAGTACTTGTGACACATCCGGTCTTCACGCTCCCACTTGAATTCGAGTACTTACTAGAGTTCCAAAGAACTTTGATAATAGGAATGCAATTTTACTTAAGTCGTTTGATGTCACAACTCGTAATTTCAGGTCCCTTTTCAAACGTCGAAATTCCATTATTCATCTCAAAAAGTTATTATTCATCCGTTACTATTCATCATTTACTATTCACCGATCACTATTCATCATTTTACTATTCATTGTTTTTGGAGTTAGTTTGAGATTCCGAGAAGTGTTTGAAAATTTTACTATTCATATGACACTATTCATTCCCGGAAGGAAATCACTATTCACGATTGTCGTTCATCATTTCGTAAATCTAGTTTACGGGTATCCAAATTCGCGTAACCAGTTTGGTTTAGCTGCGAATTCATGCATCTTCAGTAGGGACACGTCATATAGACTGGAGTAGTCTACATATCATCAATAACGTCATCAGCACTTTAGATCATGCACGGATGTGCATTATTTCCATTTACGTATGATTAATTTGTAATTAACGTTACCACTCAGTTTTTGCTACTAACATATACCCGATACTTCCGTCTATGATCCTAATATGTTTTCATACTCATTATAATAATATAAATTTTATATTATTAGTTTACCCGGTGTTTTGAAACCATTTGCTATATTTTCCGGTAAACGACTATAATTACGTCGAATCACGATATTTCAACTCGACAATTATTTTAATACCCGATTCTTATCAGGAAGGAATGTAATTTCATAATTTTTACAACTTTGTCATATTTTATTTCAACACGACACGATTTATTTTTGGTTAACTCGGTATCCGGTAACACCTAAACTACACAATAACTAACTAAATCTACACAAAAGTCTTCATTTTACTTACACACTCATCCTTTTCTTACTAAAACCCACCCTCCCCACCTTGATTTAGGGATCTTGTCCCATAAATATCTACATACACTTACATATTATTTTTTTCTCTCATTCTTACAATATACACTTCAAGTAAACAAGCTAAAAAGCTCTCTTCCTTTCTCTCTTCTTCATTTGGATCAGCCAAGAGAAAATCATCAAGAAGAATCCATCAAACTTTCAAGATCAAGACATAATCAAGCTTTACTTTCATTCCTTGTTAAGGTATTGTGATAAAAACCTAGGTTTCTTAATCAATTTCTCATCAAATCACCTCAAATCTTCAAGTAAGCTTCAAGTAAACTTTTTAATATTTTCATACTTCCATTTGATGTATTTTCAAGTCATAATAGTAGATCATGCAAATATATATATATATATATATATATATATATATATATATATATATATATATATATATATATATATATATATATATATATATATATGTTATATATACCACTTTGTACAATAATACTCTTTAATCTTAGATCTATAATTTTTATTAGTAACTTCAAGAGATCCACCAAGATTGGTGATGTTTAGGAACCCATGACACCCTAAGAAGGTGTATGATAGGATTGGGTACTTGTGGAGTTGATTTGCAGTAGTTTGGTTAGGTTTTGGACAAGTTACAAACTAGGAAAAACCCATTTTTGAAACAATACATAACCTACTGTCCCATTTTGTAAAACGTGGGAAACTCAGGGGCTAGAGTGTAATTTTGGACCAAAGATTTAGAAAATACTTTCAAAAACGAAGCTATGGGCGAAAGAACGGATTAAAACGAGTTTATAACGAAGAAGTTATGCTAAAAACAAGTTAACGACGAAAACTATATTTTCAGAAAATTTCATTGCTGTCTCAGTTTTTCATGGACTGTTTTGAAGCGTAAAACTTAATCTAGCCATCCCGGCTTATCAAAAATATGTTAGTATGTTGTCCCACGATTCCGGGGATATAAATAACGTAGAAAACAAGCTTATAACGACCAAGATCTACACGTTTGAAACCCGACGAAACTCTATTTATTTTGACAGCTTTTACTATAATAGAATTTTTCTAAGTATTGAACATTATATTTTCAAGTAACGACATTGGAAGCGATATTTCTTAACCGTCGAGGCGCGTACGATCAAAAGTTAAATGAGACAACACCTAGATAATGTTACAAGGTTTTCATAAACGCCGAGCTTGACCATTAACACTTAACGTACAATATTTTGCGACTAGTTTTGCGAGGCCAATTTGGGCATATTTTCAAGTAAGGAAAAATGTTATTTTACGACGAAAATACTATATTTACCGATAAAACACCAAACGAGGATCGTGGAGTACCGTTTCAACGTATTTACATGGAAAGTGGTTATTAACTTAACGAGACGTCAAAAATGTATTTTTCGACGATAAACATTATTTTCAAATTTCACGAGTGGTATCGATAACATACGTAATTGCATGTTTAGCATCATTTCATTTCTTACATTAGAGACTATCATTCATATTAGGCCTCATTTCAGTGTATCCACTTTTGTCATCATAACTATCGCTCCAGGTGAGTCATAGCCCCTACTCTTTTAATTGTTTTGTAAACTCTTTGGGGGAGAATACATGCTCGTTTTACTTAAACGCATTACTCGCTTTACATGGTTGATTACTCAAATATTTTCAGCTTTACCTAAATATATGTTTGATCACCTGCATTTCATTGGTATGTTCGATTACCTGTATTTCTTTGGTATGTTTGATTACCTGCATTTCATAGGATTTGTCATCCTTGTTTATATGACCTCATGGTCACCAGTTGTTCCTATATGTCTAATGTAATATTGTGGTTTCCCCACTTGGCTGTGATGTCAAACGTATTGTGGTTTCCCCACTTGACTGTGATGTCAAACGTAATATTGCTGTTTTCCTACTTGACTGATTTATCATATGACCTCCTTGTAATATTGTAGTTTCCCCACTTGGCTATGATGTCAAACGTAATATTGTGATGTCCCCACTTGGCTGTGATGTCAAACGTATTGTGGTTTCTTGGCTGTGATGTCAAACGTAATATTGTGGTTTCCCCACTTGACTGTGATGTCAAACCTAATATTGCTGTTTTCCCTACTCGACTGATTTATCTATCTGGCGACATTGTCAAACTTATTTACATGACCTCATTGTTATAGTTGTTTATCTGGCGACATTGTCAGCATTGTCAAGATTTGCTTATATGGCCTCATTGCCAGAATTGTTTATATTTATCTTTGAATCTTTTGCTATATTTATCTTTGAATCTAGATACAAGTATTACTTTTGTTCACATAACTACATCATATTTGGCAGTGGGTCGTAAACACACAGGTTACAAGTCTTTTATGGCGGGACTTGGAACTGAGTGGATTTACGATGCCTTTGCTGGGAAATCTTCATTCATATGCATTACATTCTTTTTCACAAGACTCTATGAACTCACCAACCTCGTGTTGACACTTTAGCATGTATTTTCATGTATTAAGCAATGGCACGCTACAGGAGGTTTTGGCAGGGCATCGCATGGTCATAGAAGACTCTGATTATTCATTTGGGGACCATTTTAAACTATTTTAAGGGCCTACTTCCGCACTACTTTTAACAATGTAAATTCAACCCTTTTGGTTAAACGATTTTATTCTAAATGATTGAAATGAAAACCATTTTGTACTTGTGTTGTGGTACCAATTGAGTTACACCCCAGCTACATGTATGCTTCCGCTGGACCCGATTTTGGGGGTGTGACATTTGACCTCATGGTCCATGATCTTGATAGGTTCTTCGTTAATCTAGATATTTTCCAGAGGAATAGTAAGTGTCTTGTCAGTATGACACTTCTTCTGATTGCACAACAGAAAGACGTTGTTTACGCTGCTAAGTTCTGGTGGTAGCTCAAGTGTACAAGCTACCGAACCAATCCTAATCAGGATCTTAAATAGTCCGATGTTAAGATGTCTGGGAAAAGGTATGGGTATTTGTAGTGAATTCTGATCTTCACAACCGAAGGGTCTAATGTTGCAGTGCTAGTTGGAGGGCTAGATATTGCAAGGCCAGCTGAAAACGCTAAAGAACCAAATGTTATGGGCCAGCTGAAGGCGCCAGAAATGTGAATGTCGTACCAGAGGTTAAAGACTAATTTTACAAGGATTTTGTGAGCGGCAAGCTCAGAGATTTCAAAAGCACTAAATGAGCGGTTGGTTTGGGTCGTTGGTTTGAGAGGATAGAGTCGGTATTTCTAATAAGAAATTGTGCTGAAAACTGCAAAGTCAAAAATGCCACAAGCATACTTCCGGAAGATGTTTTATCATGGTGGAATGTTGTTGCTCAATCCATTAGTATTTAGAATGATTACAAGGTTGCTTGAATTAAGTTGAAGAAGTTATTAATCAAGAAGTAATACCCTCAGAATGAGGTGTAAGAAATGGGCGTGAAGTTTTCTTGCGGTCAGTGGTGTTGATATCACGACTTATATTCGTTGCTTTCAAGAATTGGCAGTAGTGTACCCAATGATAGTCTCAACCAATGAGAAGTTATGAGAGAAGTTCATCTGAGAACTTCCATTCAGTATTCAAGGAAACGTAACTTCATTTAATCGACTCACACTGGATGTAACAATCCAGATGTCTCGTAGTCTAGTGGATCAAGTTGTGCGAGCTTGGTCTGCTCAAGGATCCAAACGGTCATGGAATGTGGAAGTGAGGACATTTTAAGAAACAGTGTCTCTAGAATAAAGGCCAACAAATTGGAGGAGCTCGTGGGAGAGCTTATGTGCAGGTGTTCACGCACCTAAGTAAAGTAGGCAACTATGTACCCAAGTAGTGTAGGTGGAATATCGTACTCAATTTGTTAGTTCGAGATTGAACTAAGTCAAGAGTGTAAGTCTGTCAACTCAATAAATAGCTCATGATTGTAAGGATTTGTAATGGCAAAAGTGATAACTTAAGAATGAACTCAGAGAGTCCAAATGAGTTCTTAAGATTTTTGTTGAATGGTAAAATACTGGTGATTCTCAAGTTCAAGTTTATACTCATGTCATATCGGATACAAATAAGCCCACTCATTTATAATTTATTATTTACATAGAGAGGCGTCCCAAACAATGTAAATAAAGAAATATAAACTAATGGTTCGGCAATTCACAATTTCTTTATTTAAATAAAAAGGCGTCCCAATTTATTTAAATAAGGATATTCCAAATCATCCTACTTAAGAATTCCCGACACAACACTCATACTTAACCGATGAGTTACAAGGCGGTGTATCACGAGATGTCGTAGGTGTTCCAAGAGTATGGAATGAACGTTCACACTCATCCTCGGTGATGAAGAGTAACACAATCAGAGAAAATCAACATAGCGTTCAAAAGAGTTGATGAGTTCATAGTTGTGAAATAGTTTTCTCACAAATTTTGAGAAATAGATAAGACTATTATGTGTCTCTCAATGTATGAGATATATCTAAGTCAATTGTATATCTCACGATACTTGAGATATATGAATAAACAAGTTATGCATCTTAAAATGTCTGAGATATATGAACAAACAAGTTGTGTATCTCACGATGTCTGAGATATAAGTATGACCATTGTATCTACTACAATGTCATGAGAAAATTTCGTAGATCACAATAAAATGTGTATGATCAAGGAAATCTGGTTGTGCCGTAATGCCTTCAAGTAGACATACGCAGTCATGTTTAGTCAACCGTTTATATAAATAGTCTGTATACAAATAATACAGTGTTGTGTTAAGAAGTAAGCATGGCGCACGGAATGTTGAAGACAACAATGAGTTATACGGGTTAAACGTAAGATGTAGTTATAGTCTAGGTTCATATGCAACCTGGTTCTCTATAACTGTAGCTCTGATGCCAATCTGTTACACCCCCAAAATTATCGCAGCGGAAGATTGTGTCACCGGGGTATTACTTCATAGTTCACAGTACAAGTTACAGAAAACGACTCTAAATGAGACATTTTGAAATAAAGTATCATTCGATTAAAATATCAGAGTTTACAAAGAGGTCCCATAAGTTTACAAAATGTACAACATTAAAGTTGTAAAGTTCTTCAAATGATAATATGCATTGTCTTCAAAATGTTTTCCGTGCGCCTTCACATGCCAGCTAATTCCTTTTGTACCTGAGAATACATGCTAAAAAGTCAACACAAAGGTTGAGTGAATTCATAGGTTTGTAATATAGTAATGGACAATAAAGTTGATAGTATAATTGGAATGTGCACAATTATCATCCTGATAATTATTGTTACTCTAAGCTCATGGCACGCACGACTGACTATATATATATATCACCGTACGATATATATATTAAACAATTTGCCCTGAGTAGGTACTATGCCGTATACCTAGGAATTCAAATATAGTGCATTTGTGATATCCGCTGTATGATTAACATAAACGGGATTCGTCAATCCCGATAGGCCTATCCACAATATCTGCGCTCACTCGCAACAACAAGTGATTAGTGGTCCATGATAAGGGGACTTTTGGCATAAACAACTTAGACATGCATGCAATAATACAATCAAGGCTGGCATTCAGTTTACAAGTCATTGTCCATAATAATGAAAACAGTAGCATGTATCTCCCCCATGTAGTTTATAAAACAGTTAAACGAAAGTAGGGGCTATGAACTCACCGTAGTAATCAGAAGTATTTTATAACAACAGGTAGTGTATGGCAAGACCACGATCCTTAACGGTAACCTACGAGAGCATAGTGATCGCGTCTTAATATAATGTACAATATGAGTGTACAAGTATATGTAAAGTCATTGACTTGATTAAGATATTCTACATATATCTTATGTTGCGTAAAGGAGTGAAGTATCCTTAAAGTATGGTTTGGCTATTAGCCTTTTATAAATAACTTCGTACTACCGTCCGGGCTATCTAGAGGTCATGTAGTGAACGTATGAGGAGCCAGGATACTTTAATTCGCAAATCCACAACTCGTCGATACGACACCCCGAAGAGGCCGCTTATGATTATGAAATTTCCTAGTGTTGTAGTACTTATCATTTATAAGTAAAAGTATTTGACAAGACAAATGTTGTATAAAAACATTTGTAATGTTTCGTCAAGGACTATTGGTAATAGTTATGTGCCGTGAAAAGATTTACAGTAACATTTGTCGAGTGTGATTACTACCAATTTAATGGTCAAGTGTGTGTGATGAAATCACTAAGGGCGTTTCATAACTTTATCGTGTAAAACGTTCAAAATGATATTTATATACCATATTAGTCAATAAAATCTCGCGGATCAAATACAAGTTGAGACTTTTTGAAAATAGTATTCATATAATCAATAAGTGATATGGTCAATTTCACAAGTTTTCGAGATCAGGAAAAGGTTCAATCTATTGAACAAGTCTCAAAAACGAGTTTCGGGTTATCAAACCCAAGCTAACCATGCGGCTAAATTCACAACCTTGAGACAACAACCAAGACCATATCCGTTGCTATGTCTTGGCTAGAAAGCCTCGAGACAAAAGCCTTGGCTTATCCTTGGGTGTGTCTTGGCCTCAAGAGATCAAAACGCCACAAAGGCTCTTTAGCCATGGGTGTTTTTATAGTCTAACAGGTCCAGTTGGTTTCTGGAGTATCTAGCCTTAGTTATTCATTTTCAGGTTACGTGCACGTGAGTTTTTGTATAAAACATCATTCTGAGCAACTTTTCTGTTTTACACTTTCTCTGGTTCGGACTAGAAAAGGGTGAAAATCGCGATTTATTAATCAGATCAGAACCCTTTTTTGCATCAGCACCAAATATCTTCTAGTAATCTTTGCCTAAGCATAACTTTTTAGCCACAAGCCCTTTTTAACATGATTCAAAAGCTCAAGTTCTAGTTTTAGCATACTCTATTTGTTCCTCAACTTGTCCAAGTCCAAGGTTTATGATTTCATACTAAAACTTAATACCAAACTAGTTTCAAACTAGTTATACCAACAAGAATTTCTAACAAGTTTTATCCATCTTTTAAGCTATGTACAACATCAATCAAGTCTTATTACATAAGAAACTTGTACAAGATATGAATTACATCAAAGTGAATGAAAAACATGAAAACTAAATATAGTCTTACAACTTTCTTGGATGAAAATCACCAAAAACCCAAGAACCACTAGCCTAAGTCTTTGTATCACCAACTAGTCTTCCAATCTTTTACCCAAGTTGTTGTAGCTTTATGAAATCTTGTACTTAATCTTCTACTTCAGCCCTTAGTCTTGTGTATCTCTTATATTAACCTTGTAATCACCAAAACAACTCTTGATCTATGTAAAAATCACCTCCTAGTTGAATGAAAACTGGTTCGAGATCGAAAATGAATATGAGCAATAGCACGGAATCAAACTCGAACACGAGTTAACCTGAACATACTTGAGCACTGGCGAACGTGAGCCCAAAACTCATGCTTGAGTTCCAAACTTGAACAAACGAAACCATCACCCCAACACCACGTTGAATGGCAAGTCGCCTAGCGAGTTTTGTACCGACTATAGCGACTTTGGTTTGCTTGTTTGGTTTGCGAATGGCTTGCTAGTTGGTATCTTATGTTTAGCGAATAGATTTCCCATTTCCCATCATTTAGCGATTTGGTCTATCACGTATGAATATAGAGAGTTGAATGGGTAATGGTATGGAATGCATGTACGTATTGCATGATTAGAACATTTTAGCTTGATGTGTATTCACGAATAGTTGATTGTGCATGGTTATCTACATAGTGACAACATATTTGATCTCATCACATATATATGATACGTGTGAGTAAACTGTGCATGACTATATTGTATGGGATATGAGGGAAGGCCACGTAAAGATACGTACGTCCTTATACTTTTCATGTTTCAAAAGTGTCTATCTGATATCAATCTTAATGTTTTATAATATGAGACACATGCATGTGGATAACCTCAAATGAGTATGGTGTACATTAACGTGGCACAAGAAGAATTAACATGGGTATTTTGTGTTAATGTCATATCATATGGATAGTGTAATATTTTAGAGTGTATGGTTTGATCCCGGTAATTAGTAATGTTAAGCCTTTAAGTCCTAAAACTTAAAATCGAGTAACTTAAAAATGTAGTACTTACAAAAATGTTAAAACTTATCAATATACTTCAACTAAGTATATAAAAGGTGTGATAAGTCTAATGGAGTGCGTTATGTTGTTAAAACCTAATAACTTAGGTTTGAGCACGCGTATTACGTAAGAATAAAATGCTCACGTAAAGATGACAAAATGACAATAGTTCATATAAAATATGGCTATTGGTGAGATTTGAGTATTTTCAACATATAGGCTCATTCTAGTCTTGTGTTGGTTGCAAGAAAAATTCACACTATTAAACTTTCGTAATTACTTATAAAAGTAATTTAAATATTAAAAGTAATATATTATATGACTTTAAGAAAATCATAATCAAATAAATTTTCTTGTTGAATTTATTGTTGTGCCGGTACGCGTTGTGTGCAATTTTTATGTTTTGCGAGATATCGTCTCGTTAAATAGACAGAGGTGAACGAAAACGTTCAGAGAGTAATAATTCAAAGTAGAGTGAATTATTTAACTTGGGATGTTACCGGTTAACTACAGATTACATTATTTGCTTTCACGTTATGGTAATAGTCAAAAGTCAAAGTCAAAGGGTAAAATAGTTATTTTGCCTTATGAAAATTTACAGGTTGCTATAAGTATTCACAACTAGTTACACAAAGAAATAGATATAATGGATGATGCTCTAACAACTTGGATGTGGAGGTCACAACAAGTTGTAATACTTTTTCTCTTGTAGGATTGAAGTATTCTTCTCTTGCACTTGAAAGGTTGAAGCTTGAATCACTTGGAAACAAAAGCTTATAATTATACGATCAAAGGGTTTAAGAGAATGGTATAGAAGATTTATATCAGAGAGTTTATAGTGCAAAAGGTGAGGAAAAATGCCAGATTTGAGCCAGTATTTATAGGGAAAAAATACTGTTCGGGAGCGTGGCCGGTCCCCTTAATAATTAAGGGGGTCGCCTAGTATAATTAAGGGGGCTGCCCTATTAAAAAAAAATTTCTTCAGAATTTTTTTGTCATTTTGTGGGGAAGGTTTATTTGAAGAATCTAGCCATTTTTTGGGTAAAAATTTGAATATAAAATATTTATTTTGAACAAAACATTTCTTATAAATATAAAAACATTTTGTATGAGTTTAAAAATGTTTGTCCCATTTTATAAAAAATGTAAGGTTCGTAAAAATAAAAATTCCTTTGATCATAGAATGCATTAGACATTTTGTTTATTCATACCTTAAGTGATTTGGATGTTAAAGTGAATATTTACGACTAAATACTTGTTTACGTCATAATTTGTAGTTCAATGAGTTTACGTTTTGTGATTATCAACACATAGAGATATCGATAAATGTTAATAATGTTTTTAGACATTATTTATATCAACAATCTCCCCCTTTTTGATGATTACAAATCCTAAACTCATCAAGTCTAAAAATTAATTTTTAGACATGTATTTAGTGAGTTTATATTCATTTCTCCCTCTTTTTGTAGAATCAAAAAGGTTATGGCGGCTAGCTTCATAAATGAAGGTAGACGGGATGAAAGCTCCCCCTTGATGTATGCTCCCCCTCGTTTGATGGCACCAAGGAATCGAGATATGGAATGCTCGCAAGAAAAATATTAGAAGCACAAGCATATATAGGAGAATATGTAATATACAAATAACAAGCATAGCAAACAACTATTAAGGATACATAACAATTAATTCAAAGTCATTATGTTAAAGATCCTAATTTTCCAAAGAGAGCCATCGGACTTGCTTGTAACAAAAGGTTGGTTGATTCTTATTTGAAAGTGAAAATCATAAGCATATATTATGCGTAGATGGTTGATAGTGTTTGAAATGAAAATGATTAAGTTAGGGTAGGAGTGTTGGATTAATGGAGGTATATGTATGGGTGCATGAGTGTTGGAGAGTTTGGTGATGGAGAGTTAGGAGCGGAAGAGGTTGATTGAGAGTTTAGATGTTGTTCAAGCGAGGGTTTTGGATGAGAACTAGTGAGAAGATGCTCAATCCAAGTGAAGTGTTCCTTCAATGAAATGGTTTGTTTTTGGGGAAAGATGCAACAAGGAAAATTGTTGACATGTTTTGCAACTTGTTTCAAGTTGTGTGGTGATGAAGGAGAGCTAGAGGAAAGTTATTCCAAGTTGCATTGAGCAAGGTGTAAGGCAAGAAGAGCACTAAGCTCATAGGCTTCCTTGAGTTCTTCAATGAACTTCAAGTGTTTGGAGAAAGGTGATGATGGTGGATTGTGGTTTTAATTAGGGATGGATGATTGGACATGCAACATAGAAATAGCATGTGAGTTGGTAGGAAGTGGTGATGATACTTTTGGTGGAGACATTTGTGAGTTTGAGTAATCATGAATGGATGAGGATAAACGTATGGAAGAGGAGGATGTTCCTTGAGTGGAGAGTGTTTTGGATGTTGGATTGGTAGGTTGAACAAAATGTGAGGTGTTAGGAATGAGATTGGGATTGTTGTTTTGAGAATGAACATGCTCTTCATATGGCTTATGTGGGTGAGATGAAGGTGTATTTTTGGGAACAAGGATGGATGTTTGGTTATTATGTTGAGGTTTGTGAAAGGGTTCATTTGAGTGAACATGAGGTTTGTGTATCACGAAATATGGTTTGACCTTCATGAGTTAAGTTGTAGTGGTGATGACACACTTTGTAGAGTGTAGGGAATGGTTATATGGTTGAATCTTTTTGTGAGGATGACTAGGTGGAGTTATTGGTGAAGATGGGAAATGAGTATCAAGTGATGTGATTGGTGAGAGTGAAAGAGCAATGTTCATGGAAAGGATTTCTTGGTAGGAGGGTGTTATAGATGATGCATTAGATGCACTAGGAGATGAAACTTGAGGTTAAGGTGAGTAAAGGTTATGAGGTTTGAGTGTGTAAAGGTTTTGAGGTTTAAGTGTAAGGTAGAAGGATATGGGTGAGTAGAGGTTGTTGATATGTAATGTTGGTGAGAAGGAGAGTGAGGTGTTAGGTATGTAATGTTGAAGACATAGAAAGAATTTGGTGTTGGATGTTTGACAACATCATTTGGTTTGACGGGTTTTTAATGGAAGTTAGGCTTTCTTCTCCAAACGGGTTTCTTGGTGGTTTTGGTTTAATGGGAAAGGACATGATGATATGAGTGGAGATTGGGAGGAATGAGAGTGTTTATAATGTAGGATTGGTTGGATTAAGGTTGTATAAATTTTGATAGAAAGTTTAGGATAAAATAGGTTTGTGAATTTTGGGAAGTGTAGGATGAAATGGGCTAAAAAGTAGAAAAATGAAATAACATCTTCGACCATCAGATGGCCGGTCCCCTTTATAATTAAGGGGGCCGCCTTATGATTTAAGGGGGCCGCCCATCTGGTGATTCCCAGATTGCCAGAAAAGGGTTTTTGGTAGTGAATTGCAGAAAGGTTGTGTTTTTTATTTCAAACAAGTCAAACTCTTTGAGGCAATTAAACATATACTAATTATGTAGGCAATTATGTAGCCAAAGCATGTTAACCAAAGAGATTAAGTAAACAAGCAATTTCATCTAGCATGCAAACATACTCATCTAGCAAGTAAAATATAAGTGCTAGGAAACAATAGGCAACATCAAGTATTTCATAACTACATAACTAGGAGGATTAATCCTAATGTGTATCAATGTGAAATAAGTGGGTAGTTATGATAGCATGGGTTTCTAGACTAGTTACAAACAAAGTCTTAATAGACAAACCATGGTCCTCTTGATTTGATTTAGTTCACTTATAAGTGTCATTTATATAAATATAGATGACAAATATGATATAACACCCCCATATTAGGATCGCAGCGGAAAGGGACATGGGATGTTATATACTAGTCACATTGTACAAATATAGTAAACAACTTTAAAACAAAGTCGTTTTTAATAAAAGTTCATACTTCACATTCGATAATTTATCAGAGTCAACGAAGGTCCCAAAAGGTTTTAACATAATCCAAAGTTACATAAGTTTAAAAGTTTGAAACATTATCGAATGAAATTTTTTATTTAAACATGAGCCATCATGTAGATATCCATTTCTTACGCCGCCCATCCAAGCCAAAAGTCACTTACGGACCTGAGATAAAACATGCTAAAAGTCAACACAAAGGTTGAGTGAATTCATAGAGTTTAATAAGTAATCAGTTGAATACAAGATAAATCAGTTTAAAATACGATGGGTTACGTTGTTATACGCCCATAATTAAGTTGACATGTAACAAATACAAGTCGGGAAACAAGATTTATAGCATGATCTCATGAAACTGAACCTTGACCTAGATTAATAGTGCCCCGAAAAGGTAAGATTTGCCATTTACCACGTAATCTCTCAATAATATGTGACCGTTGAAGTATGAGCGCTACTCACCCGGTCAGGCCCGCCAAGCCAAATATGCATATTCATAATACTAGCGTTTCCTACGGAATTAACAGTTCATGATGGGGACGTAATTGGCAAGAAATACTCAATGTCTATAATCATGTAATCGGGTCAAGCGTACCAAAAGCTACTTGTATTCAGTTTGTAAAACTAGCATGTATCCCCCTCGCGAGGTTTATAAAACATTTAAATGAGTAAAGGCGAGGCTATGAACTCACCGTGAACAAAGAGGAATAATCACAATCAAGCAAGAGAAGAAAGATAGCGGCGAAGCTCTACTAAGAACCTAAACATATATACGTTGTCTTAGGTTTTGAAAATAAATATTGATGTATTTTTGTTGTATATAAATTATACTCTTACTTATGCTTGGTACTAATTCTTATACTTGTTTATATGTCCAATTTAGTCCTAAGGTTCAAATTTAATTCAAATGTTCCATTTAAGCCAAAGGGTCCAAAATAACTTAGGTGGGTCAAAATATATTTAAAGGTCAAAAGTTTATAAAACTTAAACATTTTTATACTTTCAATTCCAAAGCTGTCAAAAATGTTTATAACTTGTTCACATTCAAAAATCCGTTACTCACAAACCATAAGTCCACAAATCTCGTTCTTTATATCCCCAGAAAGGTATACATCTGTACTAACAAGTTTTGTGGGCCCACTAAGTCAAAAATTACGTAGCATCATTAAAATAATCAATTTACCCATATTACTCAGTCCATCAGTTTTCAGATTTACAACTGTCCCGCGAAAAGTGCGATATATAGAGTTTTACTAACCCGATTAGTTCCCCGTTTTCGGCTACGTTTAAGTTAAGATATTATCTACAACTTTTATGTTTTGAGTAACAGTGGGTTATTCAAAAAAAAAATTACTTATACACGTTTCAAATCTGTTACTCAGAATGTGACATGTTTCACGAAAATAACTCTATTTTAATCATCGTAAAGAGTTATTCGATGAAATACCCGTCAAAATGACCACAAGACATAGGGCTACAACTAGATATTTTTAGTTTAGCTCCAATGTTTACTGATTAAATCAGTTTATTCCGTTTTTACCCCTGAATCAGATTCACAGTTTGCATGTCTAGTCCTTTAGGGTTTTAAGTGTTTCCTAACTATGTACCAAGCCTAATTAAGCATAATAATTTATATAATATACAAATACATCAAGATATATAACTTTTACAAAAGTGAAAATACAAATAAAATGAAAAGAGAGTGTTGAGTTTCCTTACAAAAGTGATGAACAAGAAAATCAAGAACAATGGACCACAAAACCTATGATTTTATCAATAACCCTTGAACCATTTTCTTTCAATCTTTTACCCAACTTTTTATACCCTTTTTAACTTTGAAACTACTCTAATATACCAGCCTTTAAACCATCTTGATCAACACTTGAAACAACTTCCCAAAGAAACCAATAAATTATGAGATTTGATGATGTTTTGAGTGAAATAAACCAAGAACAAGACTAGGCCTTCAAGATCTTTAATTTATTATGAATAATTTAGTAAAAATTTAGATGAAATATGAGTTTAGGACCTGTTCTTGGTCGTTTATGGAGAGGAGATGAGAGAAATTTTAGTGGTTTGCATGTAAAAATGAGAGAAATGGTATTGTGTTGATGGTTTTGATGGTTTATGAGTTAGTGGAAAGTTATGTGTCCAATTCTAATGCAAGGTGTAAGTATACCATGACTAAAACCAGCCACCAAAGATGGTGAGTGGGTTTTTTTGTGTGTATTAATTTGGTTATAGATGTGTTATAGATGTAGTTTTGATCCCGGTAATTAAAATGTAGAGTTTTTAAGACGCGTAACATAAAACCAGGTAACATAAAAATACAAAACTTGTAAAAATATTAAAACTTATTAAAATAACTACTTTTAATATATTAGTTGAGTCATGGGTTTATCGGAGTGTTTAAACATCGTTAAAACTGAAACCGTGAGTTGACACCGATTCTTGATAAAAGTGACGTAAGCTATAAAAATGGCACGACAAGTATAAAACTCATTTGTAAACATGAAATAGTTTAAAAATTAATAAAATATGTAAATTGTCATATTCTATGGTCGGTTCACTTTGCTAAAACCTTAAAACGTAAATTTAAATTGCGTAAAACGTAAAAGGTGCAAGGTTTACGTAAAATGGAAAAAGTAAAGTGTGACTTTTAAAATATGATTGTAAGGAACCAAAAATGCATAAAAAGTGTAGAATGGACATAGTCTAGTCGCGGTTAGATTAATTGAACGTACGCAGATAACTTCCGAAGATAGAATAGTTAAATAATAAAATATTAAAATTAGTGACATGAAAATTTTACGAAATGTCACAGCACGTACCCCTTAAGAGAGCGCCATCCCGGAGCTTAACTCGCTTTATCTCTAAACGGTTCACTTGCGAAAAGATGCGGATACTCGTAATAAATGAAGTCTAGAATAACTAACGACGCTGTTCGATTTTCGTCGTCTAGAAATACGGTGCAGAGTAAGGTTGACTATACGCGATAAAGATAGAGTGAGAATTTGTTTAGTTGTTTTGCTCGATCGAACGAATAACGCTGAATTACTTATGCTCACATAAAAATTTTGTGATTCTCGAAGATCAAGTAGAAGATCAATTAGACATAAGCCATATATAACTATTCCTAGTATTTGAAAAATCTAAGTCGAACATAGGTAGTCAGACTATGTTCCACTGTCCCAAGGTTAAATATAGCTGACTAGACTATATTTAATCGAGGTTTGATAAAATTTTTAAATACTTCACTTAGTTATACTCGTGATATGTCCATTGTTGAACAAGTATGGAGTTTGAATAAGTATCTTATATACAAAGAGTGATATAAGTTTGTACATACATAAGAATCAATCATAAGTAAGTAGTATGAGTATGTAACACAAGCGAATAAGGAAAATGCATGCAGAAAAGGAAGTTTTAAGTAGTTCTAAATCGGTCCACATCGGGCCAGAATCACGGACCTTTCACAATGAAGGATTCAAAAGAGAACTTGATGAATCTAGAAAAAGTTACTAAACTTCAGCTTTTGAAGATAATGAATCAGTTTATAAGAATTATAGAAGAATGAAGAACGATAACATAATAACAAAATAGTTATGATTTGCAAGAAGATGTCTAAATGATTTATAGGGTGGTGAAAATTTTGGTATAAGGTAAATGACAGAGCGATTTGTAAGATGATAACAAATAGTTTATTCGGAACTAGTCAAAACAGTTTATGTAACGGTAGTAAATTAGTGATTTAGTTTATAAGATGGTGGTGATGTAGTTTATAAGGGAGTGACAAAATGATTGATGGATGGTGACAAACATTGCAAATTATTTTAGCGAAATGATTTATGTAGCGGTAGTAAAATAGTTAAGTTAACGGCAAAATCATTTGTAGGGTGCTTAAAATAGTTTATATGAGACTAACAAAGGTGTTCATAAGTTGATATTAAGTATGGTTATACGCTATACAAGGTATTCATTAGGTAGTTCTTTGGAGAGTAGTAAATATGTTTGATAATATCGTGAAATAAAGTTTATATGGTAATAACGAAGTTGTTTATAAAATGGTAGTGAATTTCCAAGGTAAATAAATAGAATGTGATGGGTTTCATATAAAACACCATTGTATAAGGTCATGAAAAGATTTTAAAGATCATAGCATTACTTACGATTTTTGAGAAAATAAATGAGACCATTGTGTCACCCACAATGTACGAGAAAGTTTTAAGAGGATCATCAAAATGAATAAACATGTATTTAATAGTTTAGTAATCATGGTGAAATAGGTACATAATTGAGAGAAATAAAGTTTGACATGATGTTTTGTAGGTTCAGTATAAAGGGGGTAAGAGTCGGTAAAGCATTTAGAAAAGTAACATTTATACAAATAAGAAATAGTGCTATGGTAAATAGATATAAGCAGTCGAGAGAGAAATCCGGTATATATAAATAGTCTTTAGATAAATAGTATCAATAGCGGTGCTTCAAACTGAAATGCTTAGAAAATATAAGTGTACGGGGAGTAAGACAACCAATAGAAATTGATAAACTGTAACATGTTTCGCTATCATATGAAATGATATAACATATGGTTATGAAAGAGTTTAGAAACCATTGTAATCACATACAATGTTTGATAAATAAAAGAGACCATTGTAATCGCATACAATGTCTGAGAGAGACCATCGTGTAACTCACAATGGTTAGAAGAGTTCAGTATTCATGTGAGAACTTTATATAGAAATATATCGATGTTCCAGGATCAAGCAAGATAGTCGAGGAAAAAAAATATCGGAAGTACATATAGTAATAGTCACTATACATATACGTATAGCAACGGTGCACTCGAAGATGTGTATAAATTTCCGGATGGAAATTCACAATGCACATGAATAGCATAAAATACAACTAGGAAGTTTAGTGCACAAAAGGTTATATATATATATATATATATATAAGAATGATACTTTCGCGGATTATCGGATGAGTTAAGAAATAATTATAGTACTCCTATAATTATCCCTAATATAGTATGATTAAGATATATATACGAGGGAGAAATAGGAAGCTCAGGAGTAGGCGCGCATGGATATCAGACAAGATGATGGAAGCTCATGATTTTGAAAGAAAAAATAATAATAGGAATAATAATAATAATAATAATAATAATAATAATAATAATAATAATAATAATAATAATAATAATAATAATAATAATAATAATAAATGATTATAGTCTAGGTTTTTAAAAACAAAAAGACCTAGTTCACTATAATTTGTGCTCTGGTACCATTCTATAACACCCCCATATTAGGATCGCAGCGGAAAGGGACATGGGATGTTATATACTAGTCACATTGTACAAATATAGTAAACAACTTTAAAACAAAGTCGTTTTTAATAAAAGTTCATACTTCACATTCGATAATTTATCAGAGTCAACGAAGGTCCCAAAAGGTTTTAACATAATCCAAAGTTACATAAGTTTAAAAGTTTGAAACATTATCGAATGAAATTTTTTATTTAAACATGAGCCATCATGTAGATATCCATTTCTTGCGCCGCCCATCCGAGCCGAAACTCACTTACGGACCTGAGATAAAACATGCTAAAAGTCAACACAAAGGTTGAGTGAATTCATAGAGTTTAATAAGTAATCAGTTGAATACAAGATAAATCAGTTTAAAATACGATGGGTTACGTTGTTATACGCCCAAAATTAAGTTGACATGTAACAAATACAAGTCGGGAAATAAGATTTATAGCATGAGCTCATGAAACCGAACCTTGACCTACATTAATAGTGCCCCGAAAAGGTAAGATTTGCCATTTACCGCGTAATCTCTCAATATTATGTGACCGTTGAAGTATGAGCGCTACTCACCCGGTCAGGCCCGCCAAGCCAAATATGCATATTCATAATACTAGCGTTTCCTACGGAATTAATGGTTCATGATGGGGACTTAATTGGCAAGAAATACTCAATGTCTATAATCATGTAATCGGGTCAAGCATACCAAAAGCTACTTGTATTGATTTTGTAAAACAAGCATGTATCCCCCTCGCGAGGTTTATAAAACATTTAAATGAGTAAAGGCGAGGCTATGAACTCACCGTGAACAAAGAGGAATAATCACAATCAAGCAAGCGAAGAAAGATAGCCGCGAAGCTCTACGAAGAACCTAAACATATATACGTTATCTTTGGTTTTGAAAATAAATATTGATGTATTTTTGTTGTATATAAATTATAGTCTTACTTATGCTTGGTACTAATTTTTATACTTGTTTATATGTCCAATTTAGTCCTAAGGTTCAAATTTAATTCAAAGGTTCCATTTAAGCCAAAGGGTCCAAAATAACCTAAGTGGGTCAAAATATATTTAAAGGTCAAAAGTTTATAAAACTTAAACATTTTTATACTTTTAATTCCAAAGCTGTCAAAAATTTTTATAACTTGTTCACTTTCAAAAATCCGTTACTCACAAACCGTAAGTCCACAAATCTCGTTCTTTGTATCCCCGGAAAGGTATACATCTGTACTAACAAGTTTTGTAGGCCCCACTAAGTCAAAAATTACATAGCATCAGTAAAATTATCAATTTACCCATATTACTCAGTCCATCAGTTTTCAGATTTACAACTGTCTCGCGAAAAGTGCGATATATAGAGTTTTACTAACCCGATTAGTTCCCCGTTTTTGGCCACGTTTAAGTTAAGATATTATCTACAACTTTTATGTTTTGAGTAACAGTGGGTTATTCACAAAAAAATTACTTATACACGTTTCAAATCTGTTACTCAGAATGTGACATGTTTCACGAAAATAACTCTATTTTAATCATCGTAAAGAGTTATTCGATGAAATACCCGTCAAAATGACCACAAGACATAGGGCTACAACTAGATATTTTTAGTTTAGGTCCAATGTTTACTGATTAAATCAGTTTATTCCATTTTTACCCCTGAATCAGATTCACAGTTTGCATGTCTAGTCCTTTAGGGTTTTAAGTGTTTCCTAACTATGTACCAAGCCTAATTAAGCATAATAATTTATATAATATACAAATACATCAAGATATATAACTTTTACAGAAGTGAAAATACAAATAAAATGAAAAGAGAGTGTTGAGTTTCCTTACAAAAGTGATGAACAAGAAAATCAAGAACAATGGACCACAAAACCTATGATTTTATCAATAACCCTTGCACCATTTTCTTTCAATCTTTTACCCAACTTTTTATACCCTTTTTAACTTTGAAACTACTCTAATATACCAGCCCTTAAACCATCTTGATCAACACTTGAAACAACTTCCCAAAGAAACCAATAAATTATGAGATTTGATGATGTTTTGAGTGAAATAAACCAAGAACAAGACTAGGCCTTCAAGATCTTTAATTTATTATGAATAATTTAGTAAAAATTTAGATGAAATATGAGTTTAGGACCTGTTCTTGGTCGTTTATGGAGAGGAGATGAGAGAAATTTTAGTGGTTTGCATGTAAAAATGAGAGAAATGGTATTGTGTTGATGGTTTTGATGGTTTATGAGTTAGTGGAAAGTTATGTGTCCAATTCTAATGCAAGGTGTAAGTATACCATGACTAAAACCAGCCACCAAAGATGGTGAGTGGGTTTTTTTTTGTGTATTAATTTGGTTATAGATGTGTTATAGATGTAGTTTTGATCCCGGTAATTAAAATGTAGAGTTTTTAAGACGCGTAACGTAAAACCAGGTAACATAAAAATACAAAACTTGTAAAAATATTAAAACTTATTAAAATAACTACTTTTAATATATTAGTTGAGTCATGGGTTTATCGGAGTGTTTAAACATCGTTAAAACTGAAACCGTGAGTTGACACCGATTCTTGATAAAAGTGACGTAAGCTATAAAAATGGCACGACAAGTATAAAACTCATTTGTAAACATGCAATAGTTTAAAAATTAATAGAATATGTAAATTGTCATATTCTATGGTTGGTTCACTTTGCTAAAACCTTAAAACGTAAATTTAAATCGCGTAAAACGTAAAAGGTGCAAGGTTTACGTAAAATGGAAAAAGTAAAGTGTGACTTTTAAAATATGATTGTAAGGAACCCAAAATGCATAAAAAGTGTAGAATGAACATAGTCTGGTCGCGGTTAGATTAATTGAACGTACGCAGATAACTTCCGACGAAGTAAATTATTAAAAAAATAGAATAGTTAAATAATAAAATATTAAAATTAGTGACATGAAAATTTTACGAAATGTCATATATGAGATCACCATGCATGATTTAAAGAGACATTTTTAGCATTATTCAACAATGCTTGAAAGTAGGCTTTCATGTAGATGTGAGAGTTATTTCAATAAAATAGATTGGATTTTACTTCAAAATGTGTTAATGAAAGGTAAAGAAAATTTTCTCAATCTTTGGTTTTGATAAAAACAAAATTGTGGATATTGATAGTGAACACATCTTATTTAAAAGTGGGATAATTATTTGAAAAACTATTTTCCAAAATGTGAGGTTTTTGTATATTTTTAAAGATATTAGATTTTTGACAACAAATATCATTAATCATATATTTTAAAAGACTAGACGAGTACCCGTGCAAAGCAACGGGATTTTATAGCGACAGATAGTTTATTGATAAAAAATGTTTATAGGTTATAAATGAAAAATAATAAAAGTTTGAAGATTTGAGAATTAAACATAATGTTATGAAACCCGGTTCGACCTGGGTGGTTCAACCGGTTGAACCGTTCCGATCGAAAAATTGGTCGATTTAAACCGGGTCAACTTGCTAGGTTGGGTCAAAAATGGGTCAAATTAAACCGGTTCAACCCGTCGGGTTTGAAGTGTCCCGGGTCAACCCGGTTTGTGATTTTTATTAATTGTTTTAATTGGTTATAAAAGAAAAATAATAAAAGTTTGAAGATTTGGGAATTAAACATAATGTTTTGAAACCCGGTTCGACCCGGGTGGTTCAACCGGTTGAGCCGTTCCGGTCGAAAATTTGGTTGATTTAAACCGAGTCAGCTTGCTAGGTTAGGTCGAAAACGGGTCAAATTAAACCGGTTCAACCCGTCGGGTTTGAAGCGTCCCGGGTCAACCCGGTTTGTGATTTGTATTAATTGTTTTAATTGGTTGTACAATGTGTATAAATCATTGTACTTTTAAGTAATGGGGTGTTTTAATAAGAGTATTAATTACAATTCATAATTTCCTTTAATAAATTTTTTCAACATTTCACATTCCTTGACTTTTCACTTTTCCACTTTGACCATTTTTGCTTTATAGGTAGTATAGATGTTTATTAAAGATCTCATGCTCAAGAGAATTGGTCAAGCCTACTATTATCTCATGCTATCGTTTCTACATATCCTATGATCCTAAAGGAAGTGATGACCATAATTTATATGTTAGATGCGAGAGTGTTGAATGGGGTATAACCTAACATCTATAGTTCATTTGTTTTCGCACGCTTATCTAACTTAATACCATAGTCTACGAGAGCTTGTTTCATCCATAGTTTTCTTACGCGAGGGATCTAATCCTACTTCTATATTAACGATTGATCCACTTAACTCATTTCACTTTATCACCATGAGTTTGCAAATAGTGGATATAGAAGATTTCCACTTTCCATTTTGTTCGACAATGAACAATTTTATTTTATTCCTAGAAAACTTAACTAATGATGTTACTAGGTTATAAGTATATAAGCTATTATGTACGTATATATGTTTAAGAGTTACAAACAATATATATGTATAGCTAAGCATGCAAATTATAGCAATGAACTTAAAAGAAACGCGTACCTTTTAGTCTTCAATGGATTTTCTTCAAGCACTTCAAGTGACTATGTTGACTTATAGAAGTCATTTGTAGATGAGATTCCAACTTCTTCGAAGAATGACAACTTAGCCACTTGGTCCCCATTGTTTCATTGGTCCAAAGTTGTTTGGTCCAAACATATTTAACATTTGGCTAGGATGCATGTATGGTGGTAATATTCCCCAAGGATTGTAACTTGGTTGATAATTCCATATTTGATGAGTAGTATTATTGTAGTTTTGTCTATTTTGGTTTCTTCTATGTTGAGGTGTTTTAGATCGAGTATGAGGATTATTTGGTTTTCTTTGTGACAACTGGCAAAATAGGGAGCCATTTATAAAACCCGCATTACATTAAAATTATAAATTTGGAATTTTTGAAAGTTTATTGTAACGAGATATTTTACGAACGTTGGTACTTGATTTTTAATCGTACGATGTTTATGAGATTTGGTTATTTATTATGGTTTGGTTGATTCGGTCGTGATGATTTATTTTATGATCGTTACTTTGGCACTACATTGACTCCGGCACTAGATTAACCTAACGAATTTTAATCTTTTACAAAACGGTAGCTATTCACCGTTAAATAAACATTATATCTTTCATACATATCTATATGTTTCGGGAAATGTTGTTGGGAAAATCATTTATGACGTGTACGAATATGTTTGGCGAAAATTTAATACTTTTATGAACGAGTAATCGTGTTACGGGAAAACGGATTAAAAAGAGTTCACTAAATATTAAAGTTATTGTGGCTAGTTTAGGAAAAGTGAAACTTGAGGGACCAATGTGCAAATTTCGGGTATAATACCCACACCCTAACCCTAACCCTTTCATAATTATCATCACCACACCTCCCCTCTTCTCCCTCTTGTCGCCGCCGACTGCACACCCCAACACCATCACCACCACCGTTTTCCAAGCAACACCACCATCACCAAAATACTCACCATCATCTCCTTGTTCTTGTGGTGTGAAACACGCGCCCCTCCCCTTCGTTTTTATTGTTACCGCCACACCCCACACCACACACCACCACACCATCAATTTTCTTGGTTTTCATTCGATTAGAAGGTGAGAAATCGTGAGTATTGCATCGGGTTTGACTATTTTGAGTTGAACCCGAATTAAATCTTGATATATTGGGTGTTAAAAATTGAAATGAAAACGGGTTTTAATATAAAGACGTGTTTGGTATCCATGGAGGTCTTTTGCTTGTTTTGGTGCTCGGATCGGATTTTTGGATGTGCTTGGTTTCGAGTTTAGCTCGTTAGAGCCTAACCGAGACCCTATGGTCTCGGTGTGATTACTCCTCGACTCGGTTGAGAGTCTTAGAGGTGTTATGGTTCGATTGTTATTGATTCTTGGTGATTGATTATTTGCTAGTTGATGTTTGGTCGATGGTTGCTCTTGACTTGTTGTTGTGTTGTTTTGATTCTCGGCCGACACCCCCCCTTCGCAGGCTGTTTTGGGTCGAACGGCTCTTTAGAGCTAGCCGAGACCAAAGGGTCTCGGGTGAGGTTAATTCTTATGGTTTGTGGTCTCATAGTTGACCCGGGTTTGACTTGGTAGGTCGACCCGTAATATTGGTATATTTTGTTTTGGGTTAATATGGTGTTACCATTTTATGTTGTGGCATGTTGGACCGAAGCTTTGGACATTGGTTTACTTGTATTTGGATTTGGAGTTGTGTTGACGAGTATGGAATTGGGGACCGATTGTGAGACGGTCAATTAGATGACGGAGATAGGTTAGTTGGGTGCTGTAGTCGGACCCTCATGTTGTAGCACGTGGATATGGGATTGTTTGGACGGAGTTGATATATTTATTTGTGACTTGATTCTTATTATTTTGGACTTGGACTATGAGCCGAGGGTCATGACTCGGACATGTGACCAAATTCTATGACTCGATAAATATTTAAAAATCGATATTAAAAATAATACTCGTAATAATATTATTAAGAATATAATCATTTATATACGTATATATAGACGTGATAAACGTATATATATATATATATATATATATATATTAATAATAAAACGGTCACGAGTAAACGTTATAATAATAAAACGATAAGTTATTATACTATGCAAATAGTGTAATAAATGTCGGACTATTGTTATAAATAATAACTATATAAATAATGGCGAAATATAAGTCGGGTAACTAATAATTAAAAATGTGATTTTGTTTATAAATTAGAAACTTATCGAGTTATGCGAATTGTGGGTCTTTAAAGTCCAAGTGGGCTTTATATTGTGACTTTTGTGTTGTCACGGATATATGACGATTAATATAAATATTTTATATATCAAGTGACTCATTCTAGATCGAGTTATTTGACGATATAAAATGAGAATATTAATGGGCATCGTATCCCACGACGCCCATAGGATGTGGTATATATTTTAGGGTAATAAATTACTATATGTCTCGTGGAATTTGGCCGATTCGACGATATATATAGGGAATTCATTGGACTACGATATATATCAAATAGAATCTTTTGTGCAATGTGCTTTAGGTTGGGTATAATTTTGGAACGATATATTACGTAAATAAATATGGGAGATTATCATATCGACGGATTTAATAAGCTTCGATAATTATTTAAATAATATGTTGGGCTAACATTAGACCTATAGTTGGTTTATTATTTTGTTTGTTGTGGCTTTCTGGTTTGAGTTGTATCGACCCTCCACCCATATGGATACAAAACGTCGAACTTCAAATTAATATGAAGTTAATTCGAGAAATGGATATTTTTGGAAAGTAAAATGGAATACGTTCGGGAATGGGAATATTTGATTTTGAGGAAATGATTTCTGAACGAGTTTGATATTGTTAGGTAGTGCCGAGTCTATAGTCGCCGTTACGTGAGTTGCTTGAGATTACTTACGTCTTTCTTCTATCGTTTCTTTTGAGGATTTCTGGACTTGAGGTGAGTCATAGCCCCACTTTTACTCTTGAACTTTGTTTTCAATACTTGGGGTGAGAAACGTGCAAATGTTTTATGTGGACTATTATCGCTTTGTTTATTTAAAACTTGCTATGCTTATAGAACTAGGTAGGATTAAGCGAGGCCTAGTCCCGAACTAGGTAAGCTATTGATTTGGTTATAGAGCGAGGCCTAGTCCCGAACTAGGTAAGCTATTGATTTTGTTATTGAGCGAGGCCTAGACATGAGCTAGGTAAGCTATTGATGGATTGTTGAGCGAGGCCTAGTCCCGAACTATGTAAGCTATTGGATTGATGATAGAGCGAGGCCTAGACTTGAGCTAGGTAAGCTATTGATTGTATTGATTTGAGCTATAGCGTGCACCTATAGGGTTGATTTGATTTGATTTGATTTGATTTGATTTGGTTGGATTATTGGTTGGATTATTGGTTGGATTATTTTGGTTGGATGATTGAGGCCTAGTCTAGCTAGCAAGCATTTTGCGTATATGTCCACTATATTGAATTATGAATCTAAACATATGATCTCACCAGCGAAAGCTGACTTTTAGCACGTTTTCTCAGGTAATTAAGTGATGCTCTACGGATGCTTGGGATTGGAGGCTTGGTATTTGGCACTGGTTATGGATCTATATTTCTAAAACTCTGATAAATATTGTGGACCTATATTATTTCTTTTGGGCCTGACTTTGGATGATTTTGAGATAATGTAAACTTTAAAACCCCGCGCGGTTGAATTTTTATTATGTTTACTTTATCTCGTTCTTTTATGTCTTGTGTTTGGATACCAATCACCGTAGCACCCCGAAAGCTTGTTGAGTCTTCCGCTGTATCAAATTTTGGGGGTGTTACAGATTGGTATCAGAGCCAAGGTTATAGAGAACTAGGTAAATAGACACCTAAACTATAACCGATTTTTATAGAAAACGATCCTCGACCATTGCCCGCCAGCCCGCCAAGCCGAAGCATCATTGTTTATTATTGAGGTATTATGAGATTATTGAGACGATTATAGAGTTGGGATTTCTTGAGATGATTTGAGGATTTGAGGTTTATTGATTTAGTGATATGATGCGTTTTGAGGAATTATATGCGTTTTGAGGAATTATATGCGTTTTGAGGAATTATATGCGTTTTTGAGGAATTATATGGCTTAATTGTTTTGCGAATGGTTTTAGTAATGCGGTATTTTAAATCTTTCTTGATTATATACGATTTGGAATTATATGATGATTTTTGGGTTTGGTCTTTTGAGTTCGCGGTTTAGTTGTTTTGAAACACTTACACCTACCCTACGCCGTTGTCACAGACTATGGCCTCCCATACGCCTGATGTTGTTGAGGATATTCTTACTACACCGGTATTGCCAGCACAGTTCACCATGGCTCCTGATGACCCTTACTTGGTTGCCATGCATTCAGCTACTATGACACCGACAGGTTCTACTTCAGCACCACCTGCTGCATCTACGCAGGGACCCTCATCTTCTCTAGGGCTCCCTGGTACATCGAGGCAGCTTACTCTTCATCAGGCTTTGGCTCGTGTGGCTCCACGTTTTGCCCACCGAGCTACGGCATGCATGTCGGTACGCCCTACTTCACCACCTTTAAAGATTGATGCTCACTCTCTTCTGTCTGAGGCGCCACCCGCATCATTGCGTCGTCGTCCTAGATCACCTACCCCTTCACCACATGGTTCACCTGTTAGGAGACGACGATTGATGATGTACTCTTCTGATGAGGAGGAGGAGTACGAGGGTGAGGATGAGGCTGATGACCCTCAGGAGGCTGAGCAGGGTGATGATGATGACCCTGAGGAGGAGGAGATGCCTGATGATGATGATTTGATTGTACCTCCAGCACAGACTGAGGAGCCTGATTCACCTATACATCCGATTGAGCCTGATTCACCTGATCATCCGTTTTAGTTTGAGTTGCCACCTGGTAGTCCCATTGAGTCGGATGCACCTTCTGAGGTTTCTGCTGAGCATGCAGAGTTAGGTGAGATTGGTAGGTTGTGGGCTCAGATTACGGATCTTGGTGAGAGAGTTGCACGTATATCTGATCGACTTGAGAGGGTTATTGGAGAGTTCATAGCGGATCTGAGAGTGGATATGACTGTGGTTGTAGGCAGGACTACTGAGATGAGGAGAGTTTTGATGGAGGTTCATGAGCATATCGATAGTTTACAGCGAGGTTTTGTTACAGCTCGAGAGGCCGACCGCAAGCTATGGCAAAGGAATGCCGAGCTGGAGAAGGAGGTGGCTGACCTCAAGAGAGACCGAGACACCCATAGTGTGGAGTTGGGATCATTATGGAGGGATCTTGATGGCTTGAGGCAGGAGTTGAGGAACCTCCGCCAGCAGCGTGGCTAGACGTTCGAGCTATGTTATCTTGTTGCTTTCTTAACTTAGGAGTGTTCGGTTAGAAAAGCTAGTTATCTTATTTTGATGTATTTTCCGTTGATTACTCGTCTTGTTGGAACGATTGTTATCTTTGTGTTTTCGGTAGTTGGAACAATGTTGGATCTTTATTTTATGGTTGATGGTTATTATTTTATGGAATTATGTGGTTGTTGGATATTATGGAAATTGAGTTTCCTATGCGCCTTATTGATGTCTTGTGGTGTATTATTGATATTCTTTCCATGACTTGGCTTCGTTGAATTAATTCTTGTTGAGCATATGATAAGTTCTATCGGAGACTCACGAACTTGTATGATGTTTCAGATCAATGGCCACACGACGAAACCCTGTTAGAGCTACCAGAACTGGACCTACAGCGACTACCCCTGGTCGTCGAGGACGCCGTCCAACTCGAAATGTTGAGACTCCTACTCCTGATAACCTGGACACTACTAATCGCAACAACAGGAATCAAAATGTTGATGTTCAGGGAGACAATGATCATGTTCCACTTAATGCGCCTACTGTGGATCAAGCAATGATCAATCAACTTGTGGAGCAACGAGTTGCTGAGCTACTAGCTGAGTCAAATCATTCCAACAATTCTGCTGGAACATCTCCACCCGTTCGTGCTAATGGATGTCACTACAAGGAGTTTAAGATTTGTGGACCGATTGAGTTTGGTGGAACTAAAGGAGTGGTTTACTTGGTTAGGTGGATTGAGAAGACTGAGTCAGTGTTTAATGTCAGTGGTTGTGCGGAGAATGCGAAGGTAAAGTTTGCTTCTTTTACTTTCAAGGATGAAGCCTTAACTTGGTGGAACAATTACCGTAATTCGGTCGGGAGTAATGTGGCTTATGCTATGACTTGGGAGCAATTTAAGTCTTTGCTGATTCAGACTTACTGCCCAAGAAATGAGATTAAGAAGCTGGAGGTTGAATTCTGGAACCACAAGGTGAAAGGTACCGATATGGCAACTTACAATCGCCGTTATCGAGAGTTGGCCTTACTCTGTCCCGATATGGTTAGGACTGAGACCCAAAAGATTGAGAGGTATACCGATGGATTACCGGTAGCTACAAGGAACGATGTGATTTCTGCTAAGCCTGCAAACATTCATGAGGCTATCACTATCGCTCAACAATTAATGGACTCTTTGGCATTGGAAGAAGCTGAGAAGGATAAGAATGGAAAGAGAAAGAGGGATGAGCACTCTAAGGGTAATGATCGTCGAAACAAGCGACAAACAACTACTAGAGCTTATGCCATGGGAGATGGAGACAAGAAGAACTACAATGGAGATGCACCCAAATGTAACCGATGTTACAAGCATCATTCTGGTCGATGTACTGTGATGTGCAAGAATTGCTCTAAGATGGGACACATAGCTAAGGATTGTAGAGCTCGACCAATTGCTATGGTTCAAGCTTCTCCTGAAACTATGAGCAAAGCAAATGTTACTTGCTATGGATGTGGAAAGAAAGGACATTATCGGAATGAGTGTAGGGAATCGTGGAACCGAGGAAATCAAGGATCGGGTGGTAATGGGTACAATAATGGAAACCGTGGAGCTGGAGGAAACCGTGGACGACAAGATAATGGGGACCAACGTGTGGAAGCTGGAGCTACTCATGGAAGAGTGTATGCACTCGGGAACGAGAGAGGAGAAGATCCGAACGTTGTTACTGGTACGTTCCTTCTCAATAATCGTTATGCTTCCATACAATTTGATACTGGTGCCGATAAGAGTTTTGTGTCCACTAAGTTTGCACCCTTACTAGAGAAACCCCCGATGGCCTTAGGGATTGGTTACGATGTAGAGTTAGCTAATGGGAACATAGAGAGGATTAGGACTATCATTCGCGGCTGCACGTTAAACTTTCTGAACCGTCCTTTCAACATAGATCTTCTACCCTTCACGTTAGGAAGTTTTGATGTCATTATTGGTATGGATTGGTTGTCGAAGTATCGTGCTCACATAATTTGCGATGAGAAGATCGTGCGTGTGCCATACGGCAAGGAGATTCTGAACATACCAGGAGATAGAAAGGATTTGAGAGGCCCATCTAGATTAGTGGTCATATCTTGCACTAAATTGCCGAAGCTAATGGAAAAAGGATGTCATCTTTTCTAAGCTCAAATCTCCGAGAAAGGAGAGAAGGAGAAGAAGGAAAGGTGCATTGGAGATGTACCTATAGTTCGTGACTTTTCGGATGTGTTTCCCGATGATTTGCCAGGAATTCCGCCTAATAGACAAGTGGAATTTCAGATCGAGTTGATACCTGGTGCTGCACCTGTAGCACGAGCGCCTTATCGTCTTGCACCTACTGAATTAGAAGAGTTATCGAAACAATTAGCTGAGTTAGCCGAAAAGGGATTCATAAGACCAAGTTCTTCACCTTGGGGAGCCCCTGTCTTATTTGTGAAGAAGAAGGATGGATCGTTTCGCATGTGTATTGATTATCGAGAGTTGAACAAGTTAACGGTGAAGAATAGATACCCGTTACCGAGGATCGACGATTTGTTCGATCAACTTCAAAGATCGAGTGTGTATTCGAAGATCGATTTGAGATCGGGATATCATCAGCTTCGAGTTCGCGAGGAGGATATTCCGAAAACGGCTTTCAGAACCCATTACGGGCATTACGAGTTTCAGGTGATGCCGTTTGGGTTGACTAATGCACCGGCAGTATTCATGGATCTCATGAATCGGGTGTGTAAGCCTTACTTAGATAAGTTCGTGATTGTGTTCATCGATGACATTCTGATTTATTCGAAGAGTGAGAAGGAGCATCTAAGACTTATCTTAGAATTGCTCAGGAAGGAGAAACTATATGCCAAGTTTTCGAAATGTGAATTTTGGATTCCGACGGTACAATTTCTAGGTCATGTGATTGATAGACAAGGAGTTCATGTGGACCCTGCTAAGATTGAAGCGATTAAAGATTGGGCTGCACCTACGACCCCAACAGAAGTTCGTCAATTTTTGGGATTAGCCGGTTATTACCGAAGATTCATTGAGGGATTTTCAAAGATAGCAAAACCGTTGACCAAATTGACTCAAAAGAGTGTTAAGTATTAATGGGGAGATAAGGAAGAGGAAGCCTTTTAGTTGCTTAAGGAGATGTTGTGTGGTGCTCCTATCTTGGCGTTACCCGAAGGTAACGAGGATTTTTTCGTCTATTGTGACGCTTCACATAAAGGTTTAGGAGCTGTGTTAATGCAACGAGAGAAAGTGATAGCTTATGCTTCCCGACAGCTCAAGAAGCATGAGAAGAACTACACCACTCACGATTTGGAGTTAGGTGCGGTGGTTTTTGCTTTGAGGATATGGAGACATTACTTGTATGGAACCAAGTGCGTAGTGTTTACTGACCACAAAAGTCTGCAACACATTTTGAACCAAAAAGAGCTTAACATGAGGCAGCGACGTTGGATCGAGCTGCTAAGCGATTACGATTGTGAGATTCGCTACCATCCGGGTAAAGCAAACGTTGTTGCTAATGCTCTTAGTTGAAAGGAGAGAATTCCACCGCTACGAGTTAGGTCATTAGGAATGACTATTGTATCGCCACTACCATCTCAAATATTAGAAGCCCAAACAGAAGCGTTGAAAGCAGAAAATCGGTCTGCTGAGAATATATTTGGGATGGCAGAAAATGAGAAGGGTTTTGTTAGACGTTCTGATGGAGTATTATGTTTTGGAGAGCGAAGTTGGGTACCATTGTATGGAGGAATTCGAGAGTTGATTATGCATGAGTCGCATAAGTCAAGATACTCTATTCATCCTGGGTCTGACAAAATGTACCAGGATTTGAAAAAGTTATATTGGTGGCCAAATATGAAGGCAGATATAGCGTTGTATGTTAGTAAGTGCTTGACTTGCTCTAAGGTTAAAGCCGAACATCAAAGACCGTCAGGATTATTGACGCAGCCAGAACTCCCGGTTTGGAAATGGGAGCGGATTACGATGGACTTTATTACCAAATTACCAAAGACAGCTAACAGTTGCGACGCTATATGGGTAATTGTGGATCGTTTGACTAAGTCTGCTCATTTCCTGGCGATTAGTGAAGATGATAGTGTGGATAAACTTGCGAGGTTGTATGTGAAGGAGATTGTTTCTCGTCATGGAGTTCCGATATCGATTATTTCGGATCGCGACAGCCGCTTCACGTCAGCATTGTGGCGATCACTTCAAACCGCTTTGGGGACGAGACTTTATATGAGTACTGCATATCACCCCCAAACCGATGGTCAAAGTGAGAGAACTATTCAGACATTGGAGGATATGCTTCGTGCATGCATCATAGACTTTGGTAAAGGCTGGGAGAAATATCTACCCCTTGCGGAGTTCTCCTACAACAATAGCTACCACACAAGTCTTAAGGCTGCACCATTTGAAGCTTTGTATGGTCGTAAATGTCGTTCACTTATTGGTTGGGCAGAAGTTGGAGATAGCCAACTCACAGGCCCTGAGCTTATTTTGGAAACTACTGAGAAGGTAACGCAAATTCGAGATCGACTGCAAGCAGCTAGAGATAGGCAGAAAAGCTACGCCAATCAGAGGCGTAAACCCCTAGAATTCCAGGTTGGAGACAAAGTGATGTTGAAGGTCTCGCCTTGGAAGGGCGTGATACATTTTGGGAAACGTGGGAAACTTAATCCCCGTTACATTGGACCATTTCTTATTTTGGAAAGAATTGGGCCCGTAGCTTATCGTTTGGAATTACCAATGGAATTGAGTAAAGTTCATGATGTGTTTCATGTTAGCAATCTGAAGAAATGTCTTTCAGAGGAAACACCAGTGATACCAATAACCGTAGCACCCCGAAAGCTTGTTGAGTCTTCCGCTGTATCAAATTTTGGGGGTGTTACATTCTTGGTGGTGGAGTTTTAGATCTTAATTTAGGTTTAGAGGATCCTACTTCGGTCTTTAAGGATGGTTTATAAAAAGTTTTTACTTTTTCATCATTCGCAATGGGTATTTTTCTATCTTTTGTAAGTATATACTTAGGTTTTGATTCTAATGATTTTTGTTTACTAGATTCACATTCAAACTTTATACTTTCATTTTCACTAGTTGAAACATTAGTTGAGGTTAATCCTGGACTGGTTTTATCTCCCAAAGTTTCTTGAACACTTATTATTTTCTTAAGTGGGTTACTACTATTTTTAAACTTGTCAAGTTTGAAAATTTCATCTTTAAGTTTTTCGTTTTCATTTTTAACCTCTAAGCATGTTTTACATTCTATAAAAACTTCTTTTCCTTTTTCCAAATGTTGTAGTTTAATTTTTAATTCAAGTACTTCATTTTCTAATAGATTATTAATATGTTTTAGTGACTTATTTTTAGCTATAACCTTTTGACCTAATTTACATAACCTATTATATTCACTATCAAGGTCTTTTTCGTCTAATGATAAATTTTCGTCACTAACGTATTCGGTTTCGGAACGTACCTCGCTTGATGTCTTAGCCATAAGACACTTTTCCTCCTTTGTGGTTTCTTTCTTGTCCTCATCGCCATCACTCCAAGCACCTCTAATGAACGCCTTTTGATTTTGATCTCATGACATCATTGGACACTTTCCGATGAGATGATTTGGATCACCGCATTTAAAACACTTCCTTTCATTCTTCCCATTCTTGTCATCTTTACTTCTTTGAGATACTTTCATTTCATCATGCAGTTGTCTAATGAATCTTCATCGTCTTTTGAAAAAATTCTTGAAATCTCTTACAGCCATAGCATATTCTTCATCATCACTTTCTAAGGTTGAGCTTTCATCGTCACTAGATTCACTCCTAGCTTTCAAAGCAATGGATTTGCTTTGTTCTCTTTTTCCTTTGACTATTTTGGAGTCCTTCTTTATTATGACCTAGTGTACTTTCAAGTTCCCAATTAATTCGTCAAGTTGTAGTGTTGACAAATTCTTTGATTCTTCAATAGCCGTGACTTTAGCTCGCCATTTTGGATGAAGAGCCCTAAGAAATTTCCTGACAAAATTCTTACTAGAACAATTCTCATTAAGTGCTTTTAGACTTGTGATGATAGTGTAAAACCTAGCAAAAGCATTATCTATAGATTCCTCCTCCGGAATCGTAAATTGTTCATGTTGTTGAACAAGAAGATCTATTTTGTTATCTTTAACTTGACTATTACCTTGGTGAGTGATTAGTAAAGAATCCCAAATTTCTTTTGCGGTTTTAGACATAAAAATTCTTTCATATTCTTTGCATGGTAACGCATTACAAATAACCATTTTAGCCTCATTATTTTTTGCTAGTTTCTTTTTCAAATCATCATTTTGATTTTCAAAAGATACAATTTCATCCTTTTTAGTTTCTAGATTATATTGAATAGGGGGAAAATCACCAAATGTAATAACATGCCAAAGATCAAGATCTTTTGATTTCACATAAGTTTCGAATCTATTTTTCCAATAAAGAAAACCATCACTTTCAAATAGTGGGTGTCTTTGCATAGATTGCCTTCTAAATATTTTTTAGATTCCATAGATCGTTTCAAGTTTTAAAATACTTTTTATTTTAATAATCTTGTTTAACGTAGCTCTGATGCCAATTGTGAAAAACTAGAAGGGGGGTTGAATAGTTTTACGTCTTTTTAATTTTATTATGAAAACTTAGTTTAGTTTTAAAACCTTGTTTACTTTTAAAACTTTGATTCAATCTTATGTGAACTCAAATCTTGAACAATATGAACAAATACATCTAAGTATGAATAATAAAAATAATGTAAGCTAAGTATGTGAAATCAACACATGCATAATATAAACAATTATAGCTATATACGAGAGATAAGTAAGTAAACATTTATTATGTAATCCTTAATTATATGTTGTATGAAAACTATACTTGATCGAAATGATCAATTATATGTATGTTATCTTTTTAGTTTGATTTTAAAGACTTTGTTTTGTGAATGAAACTTTTGTTTGATCTTTAAGTGAAATCAACACTAGCACTATATGAGCAACTATATATATATATATATATATATATATATATATATATATATATATATATATATATATATATATATATATATATATATATATATATACGTCTACGAAAGTAATAACGATATAAGCAAGATAATAATTAAGAGATGGAAAGATCAAACCGCGAGACAAAGCATTTATAGTGGTTCGGCTACAACGACACCTTCCTTGCCCTACTCCACTCCCCGAGTCACCTACTCGAGAGTTTTTTTCACTATGTCAACAAGCTCCCTTATGGCGGAGAAAACCTTACACACCAATATACACACCACAACTTCATCATAACTTATTCACACCTTGTACACAACTTCTTCACACCTAGTCACTACTTAATCACAACACTACTTCTTCACACCTATCTATCTTCACAACTATCTACTTCACAACAATCTTCTTCACAACTATCTACTTCCCAATTATCTACTTCACAACAATCTACTAAACAATCACTCTATCTACACACCTTGCTAATCTATCTTCTATCAAGTATTCACAACTAGTTACACAAAGAAATAGATATAATGGATTATGCTCTAACAACTTGGATGTGGAGGTCACAACAAGTTGTAATACTTCTTCTCTTGAAGGATTGAAGTATTCTTCTCTTGCACTTGAAAGGTTGAAGCTTGAATCACTTGGAAACAAAAGCTTATGATTATATGATCAAAGGGTTTAAGAGAATGGTATAGAAGATTTATATCACAGAGTTTACAGTGCAAAAGGTGAGGAAAAATGCCAGATTTGAGCCAGTATTTATAGGAAAAAAAATATTGTTCGGGAGCGTGGCCGGTCCCCATAATTAGGGGGCGGTCCCCTTAATAATTAAGGGGGCCGCCCTATTAAAAAAAATTCTTCAGAATTTTTTTGTCCTTTTGTGGGGAAGGTTTATCTGAAGAATCTAGCCGTTTTTTAGGTAGAAATTTGAATACAAAATATTTATTTTGAATAAAAAATTTCTTATAAATATAAAAACATTTTGTATGAATTTAAAAATGTTTGTCCCATTTTATAAAAAATGTAAGGTTTGTAAAAATAAAAATTCCTTTGATTATAAAATGCATAAGACATTTTTTTTATTCATACCTTAAGTGATTTGGATGTTAAAGTGAATATTTATGACTAAATACTTGTTTACGTTATAATTTGTAGTTCAATGAGTTTACGTTTTGTGATTATCAAAACATAGAGATATCGATAAATGTTAATAATGTTTTTAAACATTATTTATATCAACATATATATATATATATATATATATATATATATATATATATATATATATATATATATATATATATATATATATATATATATAACCTTTTGGTTTATGTTTCTTTGTACAGGACGGAGTGGTTCTGCCGAGCCCTTTGTCCCTAACTGGGGCTTGACTGTGGGGGCGAGCCTGAATGATGCGGAGGTGTGCCGCGACTTAATGATGCATCTTGCCCCTCCCCCCTCTGTCCGTGCTGAGCAGTCAAGTTTGACCAACTATCAGGCCACCCAACGGGCCTGGTTCGAATTGGCCCGAAGCTCGCTGGCTCAATCGGACTTGATACAGCATTTCGAAAACTTGAGCTATCATTACAGCCAGCTGTGTCAAAAGCATCAGGCCTGCGAGAGTTCTTCTGAAAGGTAGAAAGATGCTGAAGCCAACTTTGAAGGTCAGCGCCGGGTGGTGGAAAGCTTGACCAAGTCTAACATGGAGCTCCATCGGCAGCACCAAGGTTGGGCCGGTCGTGAGGCTGACTTAGCCGGTAAGCTGGCATCCGCTCAAAGGGAAGGGGATGAGCTGAAGGGAAAAAATGTGGAGCAAGCTGATCGGATAAAATAGTTGGAGGAATTGTTGGCGGCCAAGAATGTTGCATTGGAAGAGTTGGAGAGAAGGTCTGCCGAGCTGGCTAAAGATGTTGAAAAGCTTACCATTGCGGGCAGGCAAGCGAAGATCTTAAGGCACAACTATGTACGCCAACTTGTTCCAACGGTGGTGAAGAGGCTTAGGGAGAGCGAGGAGTATCAGAGGGCATGGGCCAAAGTTTTCAATGTGGCCTTAGACGCAGGCTGGCTGGCAGGCATGAAATATGGTCATACGGAGGAAGAAGTGAATGCTTACATCGCCTCCCACGAAGGTTTTGACTTGGAGGCCGCTCAGAACTTCAGAGCGACGTATGATCAGATGTTCCTTTGCTCCTTCCCTTACATTGAAAAGATTGCTGCATCCTTCCGCTTGCCTCTTGCCGTTGTTATGAACCTTCAACCGGCTGGTGAGGAGAACACCATAGGTGTTGAGGCTTCCGGCTTGACTCCCTCCGACCAAGATCCTCATAATCCTTAGTTAATCTAATTTGTATTCTTCAGAATCCTTAGTTAATCTGATTTGTATTTGTCATGGCTTTGAGCCGTACAAAATTTGGCATGTAATCGTATTTTCTTTTGGGGCTTCGGCCGATACTTTATGTTTCATACATTCTTCTTTGGGGCTTCGGCCAATAAATTGTACTTATTGCTCTAATCTTATAACTTGTTTGTCGATGCATGATGTTCTTGTGACTTGATGTTTATTGTATCGAAGGACTGTTACGTTGGTGTCGTAGATGTTTATGTTCCGGGCGGTGATCTTTAGGACCCTCCGACCTTTTATACTTAGTTGTGCTATCGTTGTCAGCATCAAGCATGTTCCCAGATTGCCTCTAGCGACTTAGCACTATTGGGTCTTACGTTGTTGCCTCTAGCGACTTAGTGCTGTTGGGTCTTACGTTGTTGCCTCTAGCGACTTAGCATTGTTGGGTCTTACATTGTTGCCTCTGGCGACTTAGCGTTGTTGGGTCCAATGTTGCAAAAATTGGTCAACTCGGCCTTGTAATCGATGATTACAAGGTGCACGGTCTTTCACCTTGTTGATTTTTACAAGGTAATCGGTTATTAATCGCTACAAGACCTTCAACTGCCTCACTACCGACTCACGATTTTTGCAACATTGGTTGGCTCTTACATTTTTTCATTAATTCTTCATCGGTACTCGGATGGAGGTAGCTAAACTCCATCCGTATTTCCGTTAGATTGCCTGCAACAACTAAATAACGGAAAATTCTCCCTATCTCCGTCTGAGGAGGGATGATTGCAATTTTCATTAATAACCATACATTGATAGGGGCCATTGGCCTTACATTTGGAATTCTAAACAGAATAAAAACTATAAGTAGCATTTGCGAAGGTTGATGGTGTGCCATTTCCGGGGTATCTCTTGATCATCCATCATACACAGCTTATAGGATCCATTCTGGTATGCTTTCGTCACGCGATACGGGCCCTCCCACTTCAAGCCTAACTTCCCCTGGTTTTCCACATGACTTGCTTCGTTCTTCTGGTATACGAACTCTCTGGGTTTGAAAGACACCTGGTGGACTTTACGATTATAGTACTTTTCTACCTTCGATTTGTACTTGGCTTCACGTATCGCCGCCTTCTCTCTTCTCTCCTACAACAAGTCTAAATTCAGGTGTATTTCTTCCTCATTCATCTCCCCCTTATAATCATGGTCCGGTGTGTAGGCATGCCTATCTCCACTGGTATCACCGCTTCGCTTCCATAAGTGAGGCTGAACGGGGTCTCACCGTTGCTCATCTTAAGCATCGTTCTATGTGCCCATAAGATGTTGGGCAGTTCGTCCACCCATCCGGCTTTTTACCTACCCAACCTGGTTTTTATGCCGTTCATCAGACTTTTATTTGCAACTTCTACTAGTCCGTTTGCTTGAGGATGAGCCACCGTTGTGTTGATTTGTTGTATGTCTAGTTGCGCACACCATCTTTTGAATGGATCATTGACAAACTGTGTTCCGTTGTCGGTAACTATTATCTTTGGAAGGCCGAATCTGCAGACTATGTTGTCCCATGTGAACTTCTTAACCTCCTTTCCAGTTATCCGTGTCAGCTGTTTAGCTTCGATCCACTTAGTAAAATAATCTATTGCAACTATCACGTACTTCGCTTTTCCGGCTGATTGAGACAAGGGACCTAAGATATCCATTCCTCACTAGTAGAACGACCAGGGCGCCACTATCGACGTCATCTGTGTCTTCGGGAGCCTTGGAACTTTGGAGTGAATTTGACATGAATCGCACTTCCGGATCTCCTCTTGAACATCCCAGTGCATGGTAGGCAAATAGTATCCTTACCCCATGGCCTTAGCTACCACCATCAGGAGTTTAGAGTGCATTCCACAGGCACCCATGTGGATCTCCTGTATAACATAGTTGGCTTGTAGGGGGCACACACATCTCAACACGGGCACCAGATAAGACTTGATACGCGGGAATTGCGCCCTCGCAACAGGTTTTACCTCTCAAGGGATCTCGAGAAGCTTACAACCCCCACCAGGCAGTGTACCTGATCGTTATAGTATAGTATAGTGACAAGTACCGGGGGATTGATCGTTCAACTCAGGAATAGTGTCGCTAGGATTAGAAAGCCTACTAAACTAGGTCTAGAGGTGAAGGATGATTCTTTTTGTATTTTTATGTTTTATGGAAAGCAAGTAAAATCTCGGGCTTTGAAGGAGTGGGTGGAATTAGTTGCTAGCCAACTAACCTAATAAACTAAAGATGCAATCAAATTAAAATAAAAGAAATGAAAATTAAACTAATTATACTAATGTAGTGGAAACAATAATGAGGAAAGTTGTGTTTGCTTAGATTTCATTACTCCCTAGCTATCTTTTACAGGTTGATTAGCTTGTTACAATTGCATGGATGATGGGTCATATTCCTTAATACTATTCGTAGGGCCGTGTACAATATTCCCTAACTCTATAAGATCCTACTTCACTCCTATGTCGAGCCGTTAGAAGCTCCTAACATGGGATCAATAGAATTCTCTTACACATTAAATACAACCAAAAGTCGTAGTACACCTCCGATCATGTTTCTTAAGACGTTCAAGCAAGTTACCAATGGAAGTCAGCCAGTTTTTTTAAGCCTAACATAGGCTACAATCATCCGTAACAATTATAAACAAACAATCAACCCATAATCAACATCTAGGTTTCACTACATCTAAGCAAACACAATAAAAATCTAGCCTAGCATGTTAAAGAGAAGACAAGCGTAAGATATAATCAAACAACACATACACATATTGAATGATTTGAATAAGTACTTATCTTCAACTGAACATGGAAGAATCAAGGGGTTGAAACCCTTGAAAAAGCTATAAAATTCATCTAGGGTTTTATTCCTTCAAAGTTGCACACTAATGAATGAAAATTGGAAAACTATATATAGATTTTACACCTTAACGGCATCACGTTATAGCTTCTGACGCCGTCAACTTGCCGCCATGATGAAAATCGTATTGCCAAGATCTACTTCTGACGCCGTCATGTAGGAATGAGCTCTGGGCCGTCACATGTAACTTGCTCTTGACGGCCTTGGTGACGCCGTCATGTACAAATGCCTTGAAATCTTTCTGGGCCGTCACGTATATTTTCCACTTCCACCTCTTTTGCCACTCTTGACGCCGTCACGTGTAAACCCTTGACGTCGTCAGGTACTGTTCCAGCAAGGATTTTTGAGACTTCGTCGTTTGCTTCACTTTTATGCTCCAAAATCGTCCAAAATGCTTCATTTTCCAGATTTCTCCTCAAAAGTACCTAAAATGACAAAAGGAACAATTTAGGGCAATAATTGATCAAATAATCTCGAATTCGGGCTTAAATGACCCCTTAAAAGCGGTACACTTTTCGCCTCATCAAATACCCTTACACTTGAGATTTGCTTGTCCTCAAGCAAAGGCGCTTTTATTCTAATCAAAATACAAGTTAGGGGTCATTTAACATTAATATAAAAGTAATTACAACAAATTATCGTTCCACTAAAAACCATAAACAAGCACGGAGGTCATACACTAGCACCTCACAAATAGTGTTTAGATACTCACATCTCTCGAGTGTAATAAAGTATATATCATAATATGGAAATGGAAAACATCTCTCACTACCTGTCATAGCAAATAGATTACCATAGGCTTGGGAAAGGATCAAACCTCCACCACTAGGTGTAAGCACCTAGGATAAACTATCAAAGAGATCTTTTACAGGGTTATAACGTTAGGTGTAGGGACATTGAAAACACGGTTTTGTTGGATAAAGGCAATATTTACTGGTGGCGAGTTAATCATCTTTGTTAATTACATGTACAATATGGCATTGCTAAGCCAAGACTCGACTCGACTTAAGCTAATAAATCAAGAATAACGAAAACATAAAACAAACATAGAATGAAACGGGATGGTACTCCGTATGTTTTTCTCTTTTCTTTTTATATTTTTTTTTATTTTATTTTCGATTTTTTTTTTTTTTTTTTTTTTTTGTTGCATACACTCTTGCCCTACCATCCAAAATAATACATCATAGGGAACGTACATTCCGCTTACACTTGAATTTTTACAATAGACTAATCTAATGACTCGAATCAATATAATCAAAACACTTGGAGTACTTTTTAAGATTAACGCACATATGGGGGTAGTGTATGATGTTCTTCCCCATTACTCCAAAACATAAGTACCTTACCCCATGAGTCCCAATCGTCCCAAAATGATATGTATAAGATATGACTCGACTTAGCAACCATGTAATCAATTAGATAATTAACTAAGGGTTTAAAGATATAACAATAATGCACTAAAGATGAGTGCATACACGGAAGGCCAAGGCAATTTGGTTGTACATTTGGGTGGGTTGTAACAAATTCTTCCTTTAAGTAAAATGCTTAAAGTTAGAAATGAAAAGATAGGCTCGGAGGGCTGTACTAAAGGTTTCGTTTACTAAAAATGAGTACAATGCTAAGGTGTGGGAAAAATTAATTGACTTTACTAGTCAAGTAATATGACTTAAATGGTCAAGTAATTATGATACGGGTTTAACACAAGGGTGATCCTAATACCTCTTATCATGTAGTAAATCCTACTACACGAATGTAGTCTCACTAGCGGTCTCGGGATGCATCACTAACACAAGTTCTAGAATCTAAGTACTACCGGTAAACTCATAAGCACTAATAATGAATGCTTTTCCTAACAAATCTAAAGGTGAACCTCACATATTTGGGTGGAAAATTTTTTGAATGGTATGGTTTTGTGCTAGTCATACGACTCCTATCCATGAGACGCTTGTTAAGGCTAAAGTTTCACTCCTAAATGTTGTAAAAAAATTTAAATTTGGCGCTAAAATTACACTAAGTATTTCTCTTAGTTTTATTACACACCTACCATCGAACAAACAAACTCAAGTGCAATAGTATCCTATAAGGTATCATCATTTACCCTCCCCTTACACTTAGGATGAACATTGTCCCCAATGTTCAATTAAAGAATGTAAAAGTAAACTAGGTAAAAGAATGAAAACAAATACTCCCCTGATTCGTTCGGTGTGGATAGTATGTTAACAAGGTTAAATCTTCCTCCAAGAAAATGAACGTTCAAAGCTTCCCTTCCAGATATATAAATCATCTTCTTGTCATATATAACCTATTAAACCTGAGAAAACAATCAAGGCAACCTCGCGTAAAATTGGCGGCAATCTATATATACTAACAAATCCTAGAAAGCAATTTAAGATATAATGCTTGTGGAATGAATGTTTGCAGATTTCCTAGAGTTTATAAAACTAAAGAATTAACAAAAACTTTTAAGTCTCCGTTAGAAAAACAAAACTCGCAAAATTTCCAGAATTTTACACGTGACACCGTCAGGTTTTAAACCCTGACGTCGTCAGAAGTGACCTGCAGAAATCTTTATGTTAAGTTTCTGGAAAAACTTATGTCATATTTCCTGGAAAATCCTGCAAAACATCATTATGACTCGATACAAGCATTTGACTCTAACAATTACTAATATAGATGTTCAATTAATATTGTAGCGAATCATGATCATTTTCGTTCTTATAAACAAATTTTAGGTTTCTCCTTACACTTAGCTTTTGCAAAATACCTTTATATGAAGTTAAGACGAAATTAAACAACAAAATAAAGCATTTTCACAATTTAGTTTGAAACATGATCTAACAACAATAAAAATAAAACATGCATATGGAAACAAATAACATCAAACAAATAAAAACACACAAAACATGGGTTGCCTCCCAAGAAATGCTTGTTTTTGTTCGAGTCACGAGCCTGACTCTACCCTTATTTAACGGAAATAGGGGAGGTTTTCCCTACACTTAGGATTAAGTGCTGGTGGAAGTAGCGATACACACCCTTAGGGTGGAAATATGCCATGTGAGGGAAGAGTGGTGGATGAATTATATGCTCAAAGGGCTGTGCTCCTATCATCATAACCTTACCTAATTCAATCGGGTTAATGGGCTGATTAAGATTTTCTCCTAGAAAGGGATCATTTTCTATCAACTTCGAAAGACTCCTAGTTGGGGATCCATCTTGGCCTAATAAACCCGGTTTAAACCCATAATGTTTCTTGTGATCAATCATAAATGGGTGATGTAAGCATGTAAGGTCATTTTCCACTCCTATATTGGCTTCCTCTCTACAAGGCTTAGAGTCCACTATCTTTGTCCTAAGACTACCCGGACTATATGGTTTGATGGGTGGATCGGAACCTATTTCAATTCCTAAATTTTTATCCAAGGATGGAAGATTAGGTAACGGTTTTGGTTGAGGCTCCGGTTCATCAAAACTAGGAACTTCCCTAGAACTAAGAGTAAGGTTATCATTATAAGTATTCAAACCTATATCCTCTAGTTGTGTTTGGTTCAAAGGTTCTACCTCTATTGGGGTTCCTGTAGTCTCTTCTACTTCTTCTGGGTAAGTCAAGGGAGGTGTGTACGCATCAAATGATGGTAGGACCTGTGGAGCATTGAGTGGGCTTATGTTATTCACCTCGTCCTCCATTGTATCTAGATTACCTATGTGTTCATCTTGTATTATGGTGAAATCAAACCACTCTGTACACCTAGGTATCTCATCTATAAGCTTATTATCCCCAAACTAACTTCTTACTAGTTCCCTCAAACTTGCTATCAGTTGATTCGTAACAATGTTTGTTGGATTGTCCAACTTCTTAGCGAGTATGGCACAATTCTCTATGGCTTCCCATGCTTCTTCAGCAATTAATCCCCAAAGGTCTCCATATGTGGCATGGTCAATGTCCATTTTGCTATAGTGGTTGACACGATGGTAAAATATTTCAATTTGGGACCACATATCGAAACTATGATGAGGGACTTTTCAGAGTAAATATTTAAAACGACCCCATGCATCTTAGGTAGGTTCATCTTGATGTTGTTTGAACATCAAGATGTCATTTGGAGTGGGTGAATTTTGTGGTTAGTAGTATGGTGGATTCGCGTTCTTCATAATGGCAAACGAAATAGTCAATGAACATAATTTACTAACAAAGGCACAAAGAAAAAGATAGACTAAAGAAAACCCAAAAATAAAAAATAAAAATCTTACTAGAAAAGAATCTAGCAAGTAGACCTAATAAAAAGAAATTCCAACCTAGACTTTAACTATTCCCCAGGCTGCGGCGCCAAAAACTTGATACACGGGAATTGTGCCATCGCAAAAGGTTTTACCTCTCAAGGGATCTCGAGAAGCTTACAACCCCCACCAGGCAGTGTACCTGATCATTGTAGTATAGTATAGTGACAAGTACCGAGGGATTGATCATTCATCTCAAGAATAGTGTCGCTAGGATTAGAAAGCCTTAAACTAGGTCTAGAAGTGAGGGATGATTCTTTTTGTATTTTTATGTTTTATGGAAAGCAAGTAAAATCTAGGGTTTTGAAGGAGTGGGCGGAATTAGTTGCTAGCCAACTAACCCAAATAACTAAAGATGCAATCAAAATAAAATAAAATAAATGAAAATTAAACTAATTATACTAATGTGGTGGAAACAATAATGAGGAAAGTTGTGTTTACTTAGATTTCATTACTCCCTAGATATCTTTTACAGGTTGATTAGCTTGTTAAAATTGCATGGATGGCGGGTCATATTCCTTAATTCTAGTCGTAGGGCCGTGTACAATATTCCCTAACTCTATAAGATCCTACTTCACTCCTATGTCGAGCTGTTAGAAACTCCTAACATGGGATCATTAGAATTCTATTACGCATTAAATACAACCAAAAATCGTAGTACACCTCCGATCATGTTTGTTAAGACGTTCAAGCAAGTTACTAATGGAAGTCTGCCAATTTTCTTAAGCCTAACATCGAATACAATCATCCGTAACAATTATAAACAAACAATCAACCCATAATCAACATCTAGATTTCACTACATCTAAGTAAACACAATAAAAATCTAGCCTAGCATGTTAAAGAGAAGACAAGCGTAAGATATAATCAAACAACACATAGATATATTTAATGATTTGAATAAGTACTTATCTTCAATTGAACATGGAAGAATCAACGGGTTGAAACCCTTGAAAAAGACATAAAATTCGTCTAGGGTTTTATTCCCTCAAAGTTGCACACTAATGAATGAAAATTGGAAAGCTATATATAGATTTTTCACCTTGACGGCGTCACGTTATAGCTTGTGACGCCGTCAACTCGCCGCCATGATGAAAATCGTATTGCCTAGATCCACTTCTGACACCGTCATGTAGGAATGAGCTCTGGGCCGTCACATGTAACTTGCTCTTGATGGCCTTGGTGACGTCGTCATGTACAAATGCCTTGTAATCTTTCTGGGCATTCTGGGCCGTCACGTGTATTTTCCACCTCCACCTCCTTTGCCACTCTTGACGCCATCACGTGTAAACCCTGGACGTCGTCAGGTACTGTTCCAGCAAGGAATTTTGAGACTTTGCCGTTTTCTTCACTTTTATGCTCCAAAATCGTCCAAAATGCTTCCTTTTCCAGATTTCTCCTCAAAAGTACCTAAAATGACAAAAGGAATGATTTAGGGCAATAATTGATCAAATAATCTCGAATTCGGGCTTAAATGACCCCTTAAAAGTGGTACACTTTTCGCCTCATCAGGACTTTTTGAACAACACTCCATCTTCTCTCACGTACTGGTTTATCTTCATCCTTAGGGCTTGTGCCTCATTTTGGTCCTCTGGCCAGATCCCTTCCTCTAGGCATTTGATTATGGGTGTCATCTAGTTATCCATTTCTTCCTCCACCACTGTGTTCACCTCCTCCTTTTCAATGGGTCTCTCCGCCAACACTTCTACCAAGACTTCCTTGGTTAGGTGATCAAATGCCATGGTTGCTAACTTTCTTAGCACATCTGCCTTTTGGTTCCGCGCTCGCGGAATGTTGCTGATGGAGAACTTTTCAAACCTGCTGACCAATTCCTTCGTCTTGGCCAGGTACTTGACCATGTTAGCGTTGGTCGCCACGTAGTCACCATTTATCTGGCTTGCAACCAACTTTGAATCAACGTAGACCTTTATGCTCCGCACCTACATATCTGTGGCAATCCTTAAACCAGCCAGCAATGCTTCATACTCAGATTTGTTGTTTGTTGTGTCTTTAAAGTCCAGTCGGAGAGCATAGGTATATTCTGCCTTGGTGGGACTGATGAGTACTAGCCCTGCTCCGACACCTTTTTGATTAGACGCTCCATCCCTATACAGCGTCCATCGTTCGGTCTCGCCTTTACTTGGCTTTCGGGCAGGCTCTTGGAAGTAGGATGGTGAATTGTTTTCGATGGGTGTTTCTCAGAATGTATTCTATGTTGTATGCTCCCAATTCCACCGAGTATTTGGCCAGTTTTCCAGATGCTTGGGCCTTATTGAGTATTTGCTTAATAGGTTGATTGGTGATAACTTTGATTAGGTGGGCAGTGGGCTTCAAAGTACCGTCGTAATCTTCTAGACGCATGCAGCAAAGATAGGACCAACTTTTCCATAGGCGCATAGTTTCTTTCAGCCTCATTAAGGGTCCGGCTAACATAATGGACCGGATTCTACCTTCCCTTTCTTTCCATTATGAGAACAATACTAAAGGCTTCGTCAGCGGCTGCGAGGTACACGTACAAGGTTTCTTTGGCGACCGGGGTGGTTAGCGACGGGAGGTCTTCTACGAGTTTCTTCATGGCCTGAAAAGCTTCTTCCGCGGCTTCCGTGCATTTGTCCTCGTCCTTGTTTTCCTTGGTGATATTCTTTAAGGTTTCGAAGAAGGGAAACGATCATTCTGCCGACCTCGAAAGGATACGGTTTAGTGCCGCCAAGTTACTGCTAAGACTTTGCATTTCTTTTAGTGTCTGGGGCGACTGCATGTCTACTATTTCCCTCGTCTTCTTCGGATTTGCTTGTATTCCCTCTGAAGTGACCAGATATCCTAGGAATTTGCCCACCTCTATTCTGAATGAACATTTCTTTGGGTTAAGCTTCATGTTGATTCTCCTTAACTTGTCGAACGTCTCCGCAATGTCTTCTATCATCACCTTTTCTTCCTTACTTTTGATCACCATATCATCCACATAAGCCTCCAGATTTCTCCCCAACTGCGTTTGGAAGGCGGAGTCTACTAACCTTTGGTAAGTCGCCCCGGCATTCTTGAGACTGAAAGGCATTTTGGTGTAACAATAAGTCCCCTGGTCCGTATAGAAAGCTGTTTTTTCTTCGTCTTCTTTGGCCATTTGCATTTGGTGATACCCCTTGTACGCATCCAAGAAGCACTTGTACTTGTATCCCATGACCGATTCAATTTTCCAGTCTATGTCTGGGAGAGGATAGTAGTCTTTTGGACAGGCTGTGTTAATGTTTTTAAAGTCAACGCACATCCTCTAGCTTTCGCCACATTTTTTTTGACTAAAACTGGGTTAGAAATCCATGTGGGGTACTTTACTGGACGGACGATTCTGGCCCGGACCCATTCATCTACTTCTTTCAGTACTTCCTGACTTCTGTCCGGTGCGAACACTCTTCGCTTCTGGCAAACCGGTTCCACCGAGGGATTGGCATTTAGATTGTGCTCAATTATCCGCCTGGGTACCCCCGTCATGTCGGATGGCTTCCATGCAAATATATCCATGTTCCTTATGAGCAGATCCTTCAAGAGGGTTTTGCATTCTTCGGTTAAGTTTCCTCTAATGGTGACCAGCTGGTCGGGGTATGCTGGGTTAACCATTATCTCTTCCGACAGATTCACCTGTGGCTTGTCTTCTTCAGCCACTGCTTTATTATCACGTTCGTCCAGTTTCTCGTCTATCCTTCTGCATTCTGATATAGCGGATGATCGGGTGACCATCATAGCGATTCCTCGTGGCATTGGAAACTTCATCATCGAATGAATAGTTGAAGGAACCGCCCGAAGCGCCTTCAACCCACTCCGTCCAAGGATCACATTATAAGGAGACAGCGCACTGATCACCGTGAACCTCATAGTTGTTTTCCGAGACAAACCTTCACTTCCAAATTCCACATCCAGCTCAAGCTTACCCAACGGCTTTGTTACACTCCCAGCGAAACGGTCAGTGCGTGTTGTTCTCAACTATGACCTAATCGAAGAATCCAAGTTGTTGAAGCAATGCTCGAACATGATTTCCACTGAAGCCCCTTCATCCACAAAGACCCGTCGCACCAAGTACCCTTCTATCATAGCTTCTACGATGAGGGGCTCATCTAACACATCGTCTGCGGAGATTGGAGTAAAGATGATGGGTACGTTCATCCATCCCTCCGTCTGCTCTATGTCCTTCCTTTTCTTCTCCTCCGGCCACACCCGAATCATGTTGATGATTTTTCCTTTCTGCGGTTCTTACCCTCGTCACCCAGTCCCCCTTTTGTCTCACCTCCATAACTAGGTGATTGAATTTTCCCGACTCAAGTGCTATTTCCAGTTGTCTCCTCAATTGATAACAATCATTCGTGTGGTGTCCTTTGTCATTGTGATAGTCGCAATATTTTTCTTGGTTTTCCTTTTGGGGAGGATAGTTCATGGGCCTGGGGGGTGGTAGCTGCAGCTGGTGTTCGGTTGCTAGGATTTCTTTAGGGAGCTTGGTGAGGGCATTTAAGGTGAGTCGTAGGGGAGGGTTATTCTGTCGTACGGGGTAATCATTTTGAGGAGGGAGCAACGGCTGTCTTTCTCTGGGCCTGTAGGGAGCATACCCTTCGCACTGTAGTGGTTTGACCTTCCTTCATTATGCCTTTTGTCTACTCCATAGGGCCCTCGAAGCTGTCTGTCTTCTCGTCGGAAATTTCCGGCCGAAAACCTCTTTGTTGTCTCTACCCTTTCCCCCCGGGGTAATTCCATAGCGGCGAAGGCCTTTTTCCGATCTAACGAAGTTGTCTACTCGAGTCATCATCTATTCCATTGTCTACGGTACTTTATCGGTGAAACGCTTTGCCAGCTCTGGGGTTTTGCATGCGTCAATGAAGGACGAGATTCTCATGATCTCTGGCACCCCTTGTATAAAACCTGTCTCTATGGTCCATCTTTCTTTGAATTCGGGAATAGATTCATTCGCATTCCTTACAATCTTGGTTATTTCCGTTGGGTCTTTGAAGCATTTCTTGCATAGGGAAAATCGAATAACGAACTGATGATGAAGATCTGCCCACTCATCGATGCTCCCGAAGGGGAGTGATGAGGCGAAAAATGAACCGTTTTTAGGGGGTCATTTAAGCCCAGAATTGAATTTATTTGATCAAATATTGCCCAAAATGTAACACCCCAACCCGACAAGGGTAAAGATATCACAACAATGGTTTCACATCAGATCATAATAAAGCATACAATTACAGTAATACAAAAGTTTCAAATAAGATTTAAGATCTACCAGGTTATCAAGTCCAGATTTGCTATCAAGTCTTCTAATCCAAGGGTACACTCTTTTCATAACCCAGCTTCCTACTAAAACCTGCCGCAGGAAAAGGAAATGCGGCTGAGCTTAAAAAGCCCAGTGAACAGATACATATACAAAGCAATGATAATAAAACAGAACTGAAATATAGTGCATTGGAGAAATAGAATAAGGAATAGATAAAAGAGTAATAGAATAGAAAGAAGAAAGGATAGTCATCTACCACGAGCCCAGAAACTCAAAGTCAATCTCAACATCATAATCTCAAAGTCATAATCACACAATCAGAGGGGATACCTCTCAGGCAACCAGATAATATGAGGGGTGTCCTCATGTATCATAATAGTGGAGTAGCTAGCTCCTAGAAATTGTGAAAGGCATGTATAGCACACAGTACCAGTCACCTCAAAGTCATACTCAAAGTCATAGTTAAATCCACTAAACAGAACAGATCTAGGATTGCAATCCATACGCCCCTTACTCAAAGTCAATCTCAAAGTCATATACTCAAAGTCATAATAGCCGGCAGATAATCATAAAAGGGACGGCGTGAGAAATCACTCACCCACACATGAGTCATGCCAGCGGTGCATCACAGACATGCCTATGGTACCTCCATAGGTAGGGAAACATAAATGGCTCGGGTATCAAACTAAGAGTCAGGTCTCAAAGTCATGCAAAAGGTCATATAGCAAAGGTTTATCTCAAGGTCATGTCTCAAGGTCATCTCAAAATCATAATATCAGAAGTCATATCAATGGTTCAGAATATCCAAGGTTCATTCCCAAGGGTTCATTTCAAAAATATTCGTTATTAAGTTTCGTAAGTTCAAAATAAAATGTGAAAGAGTTAAGAGAAAATAGATTTAAAAACTTTAATAGTCATTTACCCATTTCATCTCAAAGATCTCCCTTTTTAAACATTCTTCATAAAAGCCAATTAATCCTTCCTTTAAAATGGTTTCGTTTCAAAATCATAGAGTGTCATTTCAAAACAGTTTCCTTCCATAACATCAAGTTATATTTTCAAAAAGTTTTCATATCAAATCATCATAAAAGATGAACCAGAGATATCGGATATTCAAGGGTCAGAAATCATAGCAACGAAATCAGATCAGAAGCTAACAAATCAACGTTTAACAGAAATCAGAGGAAGTTCACAACAGAAGGAAACATAGCAATGGCTTTGGGAATCTTAACTGAATCATAGCTCAAAGTCATAAGAATAATATAGGAGCCTTTACTGAAAAGGCAGAGTATCCGTACCTTATTACGAAAGCACAAATAGAAACAAGCACAGAATAAGGAATAGCTCAAGATCTCTCCTTCTTCACACCTAGAGGAGAAGAGGGGGAATCATAATTCATTCTTAATTACATGTCTTTCCACTTAAGGTAACTTTCCACTTTTAGCAGGTTTCCATAATTAGTAAGTTTCCACTTTTAGAAAGTTTCCATTTTTAGAAAGTTGAATCATTATTAATGGTAACAAGATATCTTTTAACATAATTACACCTTTGGTCCTTGGGGTTTCATAACTTTGCATTTTATATCCTTTACTTTCCAAAATTACACTTTAAACCTTTTAGTATTCAAAGTTACACATTAAACCCTTAACTTATCCATTTTACATAATGAGCACTTATTTTAAGATGTTATACGAATGGATACTCAAACTTTTATAATTTACACTTTAAGTCCCTCAAGTTATAAAAGTTACATATTTAACCCTTTAATTTACAGTTTCAACTTTTAATTATCAATAATTACATATTAAGCCATTAACTTACCAAATTAGCACAAAACCCCTTGAATACTTTTAATTACTCAAAACAGCTCCAAGTTTCTGAAAATTACATTTTTAGTCCCTCTCCTTTAGTTATTTTCAAAACAAACCCTAATTAAGTTTAAAAATACATTTTAATCCATTTAAATGTAAAACTTACACTTAGCACCCTCATCATATATTTTTGTCGAATAGTATACAACCCAAATTAAGTTCCAGAATTAACCCTTAAGTTATAAAGTTTACAAAACTCACCCAAAACCTTTTTGCCAAATCGTATAATACAAAAATAAAGGAATTAGAAACCCTAATCCTTCTAATCGATTCCCAATTATTAACTCATCATTACATATCATTAATTATCACCTTTTTCCATCCCTAAACCAAAACCCTAGATCCCACGATTTTATTTTCTTCTTTTTCTTTTATTATAGCCGATTATTTACATGGTTCCAAAATAATTGTTTTAGGCCTTAACAATTCGAACCAACATTTTTCCCAGGTTATTGTGATGGTATAGAGTCTAAATAAAATAGGTTTCAAGTCTCAAAATTTCGGATTCATTTATTTAGGTTTTGTATACGTTTTTAGGGTTTTATTTACGAATATGATATAGAGCATGCATGGATCGATTCAACCATTTTATTTGATGTTTATAGGATGTAAGGGACCTGAGAAAAATACCAAACCAAGGCTTGAACATGTGGAGAGGGCTGTATGATTTGTTGTGTACGCGTATGGACAAAAACGAACCCAAAATGCTCACGACTTCACCAACGATCTTCCAACCTTGTAACCATTTTTCGTGGGTCTTATATGATGTAAGTATCACAGGAAAAATGAGAAATAATTTTTATAGAGGTCGAATGAATCAAAACGAATTTACCTTGTTTATAGGGCTCGACAAAAGGAAAATTGTGCCACGATCGAACCAAGCTTCAACAATTCAAAAGGGTATTTTTCTTGGCTTCTTAGGATGATGATAGATCACAGAAAATTGCTTAGGAGTGTTGTGAATGTCGAATGGAGGCTGTGAGAATTTGTTTGTGTGTTTTATTAAATCGGCAAATTAGGGTTTTTGGAGAAAAAGATTTGGATTGACTTTTTAAAAGGGAAAACCGTGTGATGAGGGGGGTTTATGGACCAGAAATTTCGTGATTATAGGTGGGAGAATATTGGGATATAATTATCTTCCATATTTAGATTATATATATCTTTTAAAATCAATTTAAATCAAAATATAACACATATTAAGTCATTCGGCCCTATGAGGGGTATTTTGGTAATTTTCCACTTGTATAAATGTTAGATGAAATTGTTAAAAATATTTGGTATCATAACTTATGCATTGTTAGGAGTTTGGGATTTATTTGGATACTTAATAAGCTTTTAAATAATTTTTAAACTTGTAGGGGCAATTTGGTCATTTCACATGTTTTCAGATTTTAGGTGTTACACAAAATCTTTCCATTTGTGATTTTAGGTACTTCGGGAGTGAATTCTGGAAAAGGAAGCTTTTTGGACGTTTTTGGAGCATAAAAGTGAAGAAAACAACAAAGTCTTAATTTTCCTTGCTGGGAACAGTACCTGACGGCGTCAAGAGCAAAATGGATGACGACCCAGAGAACATGTGACGGCGTCAGAAATAGGGCGTCAAGAGTAAATTTGGTGACGGCCTGGAGCAGAATTACACATGACGGCGTCACCCATGGATCTAGGCAGTCCGAGAACTTTATTGGCGGCGAGATGACGGCATCAGAAATTTCCTCTTGACGCCGTCACATCACAAAATCTATATATACTTTTCTATTTTTCATTCATTAAAAGAGGAACTTGTGTGGAGAATACTAGGGTCGAACCTAATAAACCCTAGGTCGTTTGTAACAGTATTTTCAAGGGTTTTCACCCCTTGAAACCCTTCATGTTCAATTGAGATAAGTTTTCTTTCAATTCATTCAATATGTCTATGTGTTGTTTGAATATATCTTATGCTTGTCTTGATTTTAACATGCTAGGCTAGATCTTTCATGTGTTTGCTTAGATGTAATGAAACCTAGATGTTGATTATAGGTTGATTGCTTGTTTATAGTTGTAATGGATGAATGATTTCAATGTTAGGCTTAAGAAAACTGGCAGATCTCCATTGTGTAACTTGCTTGAACGTCTTAAGAAACATGAACCGATGTGTACTAGGTTTTTATGATTGTATTTAATGCATGAGCGAATTCTAGTGATCCAATGTTAGGAGCTTCTTAGCCGGCTCGACATAGGAGTGAAGTTGGAGCTTATAGGATTGGGGAAGTAAGTACGCCACCCCATGAATGGTATTAAGGAATACAATCCGTCATCCACGCAACTGTAATAAGTAATTAACCTGTAAAAGATATCTAGGGAGTAGTGAAATCTAATTAAACACAATTCTCCCATATATTGCTCACACCATTAGTTTAGTTTAGTTTATTTTCATTTTCATTATTTTATTTTGATTGCATCTTAGTTATTGGGTTAGTTGATTAGCAACTAATTCCGCCCACTCTTCCAAAAACTTGAGATTTTACTTGCTTTTATAAAATATAAAAAAATACAAAAAGAATCATCCCTCTCCTCTAGACCTAGTTTTTAGGTTTTCTAATCCTAGCAACACTATTCCTGAGTTGAACGATCAATCTCCCGGTACTTGTCACTATACTATACTACAACAATCAGGTACACTGCCTGGTGGGGGTTGTAAGCTTCTCGAGATCCCTCGAGAGGTAAAGCCTGGTGCAATTCCCACGCATCAAGTTTTTGGTGCCGCAGCCCGGGGAGTAGTTATTGTCTAGGTTAGAATTTCTTTTTATTAGGTCTACTTACTAGATTCCTTTTTAGTAAGATTTTATTTTTATTTTTAGGTTTTCTTTAGTCTATCTTATTTCTTCATGTCTTTGTTCATAATCTTTACCATCCGACATCATAGAAGGTGGTAACATCTTTGAACCCATCAACCCACCACAACAAGACCGCCCACAAAACCCACCACTAGCTAACCAACCTCTTAGGCCCTGAACCCTAGGAGAGTATTCCCGACCTAGCCACCAAGGCTACCGAAACACCATTGAGCTCACCCAAGGAGCCAATGTGTCTCCCTTGCGATCTGACACCATCCGGTTGGTGCAAAGCAGATGTGCATTCCATGGACTTCGTTCCGAAGATTCAAATCAACATCTCAAGGACTTCCTTAAAATCGTAGATTCTAAAGACCTTGATGTTACAACTAGAGAGTCAACTCGATTACGCCTATTCCAATTCTCTCTACGTGATCAAGCTAGTCAATGGCTTGAGCGTTTACCCGCGGGATCTATCACCTGATGGGATGATCTCACCACTCGGTTCCTTGCTCAATTTTTCCCACCGGGGAGAACTACCAAGCTTAGAAATGATATCTTGATGTTCCAACAACGTCAAGGTGAAACTCTATATGAAGCATTGACTCGTTTCAAGGACTTACTCCAAAAAGTCCCTCATCATGGCATAGACCTTTGGCTCCAAGTCCAAATCTTCTATGACCACATCGATCTCTCCACAAGGCGAACCATTAACCAATCGGCCGGTGGCAAGATACGTGATCTAAGTGCGGAAGAATCATGGGAACTCATAGAAGATCTTGCTCTCTATGAAAACGAAAGTTGGAATGATCCCCGTGATTTGAACAAAATGGTCAAGGCAATATCTTTGCCTTCGAACAATTCTAGCACTCCCGACCATAGGATCATGGAACTTGAGGATCAAGTCAAGTTTCTCATGAAATCTTACGAAGCTCCTAAGCCTTCAAGCCAAGTGAACAAAATCACTTCTTCATGCGAATTATGTAGTGGTCCCCATGACACTCGTGATTGTGTGGAACTCCCCAGAACATCTTTTGCGGACTACGCATCCTCGCATACCGATGAAGCGGGAGATAAGTGGTACACTTTCAATCCCGAGCCAAACCCTTATGGTGATTCTTACAACCCTTCTTGGAAAAATCACCCAAACCTTAGGTGGAAACAAAACCAAAGCAATTCTTCCAATCCGCCTAATTGTTACCAACCAAACAGTCCACCCTCCAACCGTACTTTCAACAACAATCCTTCTAACAACTATGGTAGTACCAACAATCATGAAGGATTGATGTCCAAGTTTATGGCATCTCAAGAAGCTCGCATATCTAAGTTTGAAGCCGATTTCAAACAAAAGCAAAGCGAGATGACCACCAAAATTGACACATTGTTGAAAGTTCTCAATGACCGAGAAATGGGAGCACTCCCAAGCAACACGGTCAAGAACCCGAAACTAAACGTTAATTCCATATCATCAGTTTCGTCACCCACTTCTTGTCCGCAATACTACTCGGTTAAATCAATGAGCACGTGTTTAAAAAAAACCAAATTCTTCAAAAGGACCAATCAAATAAAACACCCGATACAAAACCAGTCAAAAGCATAGTTGAAACACCTCCTACGCAAGACCTTGACGATGAATTCAAGGAGCTTCACCTTGAACGTCCCGTCATTGATGTCTTAGCCCATGCTCCCTACTATAGTGCCCTCCTGGAAAAATATGAGAAATTTAAACTAGGTAAAAATGGGACCGCCTTTGTTCAAAACAAGTTGCCTAAAAAGCTTGATGATCCGGGTATATTTGTTTTGCCATGTAAGATAGGAAGATCTGAAGCTTTTGACACACTAGCCGATTTAGAGTCAAGCCTCAACTTGATTCCCTTATCCCTTTTCACCACTCTCAAGCTAGGGAAGTTAGAGGAGACGGAGGTATTAATTGGTCTAGCGGATAGGAGTATTGCCCACCCGGTTGGGATGATTAAGGATGTAGTTGTTCACGTTGGGAAGTTAACTATTTTAGCGGATTTTCACATCCTTGATATGGTTAGTGATACTACATGCCCTTTATTAGTAGGAAGAGGATTCTTAGCAACCGCTAGCGCCATGATAGATTGTAAGGAGTCTAAGATAGCGGTAGGTGAGGGCGATACTTGGTCGGTATATGATGTCAAGAAACATAGCTATGATTGTGAGGATGAACCGACACCACATTGGGTAGAGATGAATAGGAGACCATCTAGATATGGACCTTGGATAGAAAGAAACTTTATAGGACCCCAACGCTCATTCTATTTAGAAAAAGATTTCATCGATAAGACACATTCGGTGGAACAACTCATAGCTAGAGATGAAGAGCTAGACCCTTTTGAGGACCCCCTAGTCTTTAGGAAAATGATTGAGTTCTTGAGCGTAATGCCCATTAACATAGAGATGAACAAGTGGAAAAGAGAGGGGGATAAGTGTAAATGGAGGTGGGACAAGCCACCTAAAGAAGGTGACGGATCATGGCATATGAAGATGATTTTGTATGATACGGATGGAGAAAAGTTTGAAAGGTCATACCGTACTAAAAAAACCGATAGGAAGTTGAAACCTAAGTTTGATCCCAAAGATGTCCTCAATGAGGAAGTCACCCATGTCACGTAGTAACCCATGACCTTGAGTCTAGCTACAAGACTCGTAAATAAAGAAAAGCGCTTCTTGGGAAGCAACCCATGTTTTGTGTGATTTTTATTTTGTTTGATTGTTATTTGTTTCCGTATGCATGCTTTATTTTTATTGTTGGTAGATCGTGTTTCAAACTAAAATGGTGAGAATACTTTACTTTGTTGTTTAACTTAGTCTTAACTTCATCCAAAGGTATTTCGCAAAAGATAAGTGTAAGGGGAAACCCCAAATATGTTTTTAAGAAACAAACTTGATCATGGTTCTCCACAATATTAAATAAACATGTACATTTGTATTTGTTAGAGTCAAATGCTTGTATCAAGTCATAATGATGTTTTGCAGGAGTTTTTCAAGAAATTTTCCGGAAACTTGACATAAGAATTTCTGCAGGTCACTTCTGACGGCGTCAGGAAGGAAATCCTGACGACGTCACGTGTAAAATTCTGGAAATTTTACCAGTTTTGTTTCTCTAATGGAGTCTTATAGTTTTTTTTCGAACCTTTAGTTTTATAATCTCCAGGAAATCTGCAAACATCATTCCACAAGTATTATATCTTACTTTGTTTTCTAGGATTTGTTAGCATATATAGATTGCCGCCGATTTTACGCGAGGTTGCCTTGTTTGTTTTCTCAGGTTTAACAGGTTATGTATGACAAGAAGATGATTTATATTCTGGAAGGGAAGCTTTGATTGTTCGTTTTCTTGAAGGAAGATCTAACCTTGTTGTCACATTATCCATACCGAGCGAATTAGGGGAGTATTTGATTTCATTCTTTTTACCTGTTTTACTTTTACATTCTTTACTTGAACATTGGGGACAATGTTAATCCTAAGTGTAAGGGGAGGGTAAAATGATGATACCTTATAGTATACACTTTCGCTTGAGTTTGTTTGTTTGATGATAGATGTGTAATAAAACTAAGAGAAATACTTGTTAGTGTAATTTTAGCGCCAAATTTAAAATTTTTTACAACATTTAGGAGTGAAACTTTAGCCTTAGCAAGCGTCTCATGGATAGGAGTCGTATGACTAGCACAAAACCGTACTATTCAAAAAAAATTTCCACCAAAATATGTGAGGTTCACCTTTAGATTTGATAGGAAAAGCATTTACTATTAGTGCTTATGAGTGTACCGGTAGCATTTAGACTCCAGAACTTGCGTTAGTGATGCATCTCGAGACCGCTAGTGAGACTGCATTCGTGTAGTAGGATTTACTACATGATAAGAAGCATTAGGATCACCCTTGTGTTAAACCCGTATCATAATTACTTGACCACTTAAGTTATATTACTTGGCTACATAAGTCAATTAACTTTTCCCACACTATTAGCGTTGTACTCATTTTTAGTACACGAAACCCCTAGTACACCCCTCCGAGCCTATCTTTTCGTTTCTACCTTTAAGCATCTTACTTAAAGGAAGAATTTGTTACACCCCATTTAAATGTACACCCAAATCGCCTTAGCCTTCCGTGTATGCACTCGTCTTTAGTGCATTATTGTTATATGTTTAAACCCTTAGTTAATTATCTAATTGATTACATGGTTGCTAAGTCGAGTCATATCCTTGTACATATTGTTTTGGGACGATTGGGACTCATGGGGTAAAGTACTTGTGTTATGGAGTAATGGGGAATAACATCATATTATTACCCCCATATGTGCGTTAATCTTAAAAGTACTCCAAGTGTTTTGATTATCTTAATTCGAGTCATTAGATTAGTTCATTGTAAAGTATGTAAAAATTCAAGTGTAAGGGGAATGTTCATTACCTATGATGTATTATTTTGGATGGTAGGGTAAGAGTGTATGCAAAAAAAAAAAAAAAAAAAAAAAAAAAAAAAAAAAAAAAAAAAAAAAAACAACATACGGACTACCAACCCGTTTCATTCTATGTTTATTTTATGTTTTTGTTATTTTTCATTTATTAGCTTAAGTCGAGTCTAGTCTTGGCTTAGCAACGCCATATTGTACATGTAATTAACCAATATGATTAACTCGCCACTAGTAAAGATTGCCTATATCCAACAAAACCGTGTATTCCATATCCCTACACCTAACGTTACAACCCTTTTAAAAAGACCTCTTTGATAGTTTATCCTAGGTGCTTACGCCATGTGGTGGAGGTTTGATCCTTTCCCAAGCCTATGGTAATCTATTTTGCTATGACAGGTAGTGAGAGATGTTTTCCATTTCCATATTGTGATATATACTTTATTACACCCAAGAGATGTGAGTATCTAAACACTATTTGTGAGGTGCTAGTGTATGACCTCCGTGCTTGTCTTTGGACTTTAGTGGAATGATTATTTGTTGTAATTATTTTTATATTAGTGTTAAATGACCCCTAACTTGTATTTTGACTAGAATAAAAGCGCATTTGCTTGAGGACAAGCAAATCTCAAGTGTAAGGGTATATGATGAGGCGAAAAATGAACCGTTTTTAAGGGGTCATTTAAGCCCGGAATTGAATTTATTTGATCAAATATTGCCCTAAATCGTTCCTTTTGTGATTTTAGGTACTTCGGGAGTGAATTCTGGAAAAGGAAGCTTTTTGGACGTTTTTGGAGCATAAAAGTGAAGAAAACGACAAAGTCTTAATTTTCCTTGCTGGGAACAGTACCTGACGGCGTCAAGAAGGAAAATACAACGGCGTCAAGAGCAAAATGGATGACGACCCAGAGAAAACGTGACGGCATCAGAAGTAGGGCGTCAAGAGTAAATTTGGTGACGGCCTGGAGCAGAATTACACATGACGGCGTCACCCATGGATCTAGGCAGTCCGAGAACTTTATTGGCGGCGAGATGACGGCGTCAGAAATTTCCTCTTGACACCGTCACGTCACAAAATCTATATATACTTTTCTATTTTTCATTCATTAAAAGAGGAACTTGTGTGGAGAATACTAGGGTCGAACCTAATAAACCCTAGGTCATTTGTAACAGTATTTTCAAGGGTTTTTACCCCTTGAAACCCTTCATGTTCAATTGAGATAAGTTTTCTTTCAATTCATTCAATATGTCTATGTGTTGTTTGAATATATCTTATGCTTGTCTTGATTTTAACATGCTAGGCTAGATCTTTCATGTGTTTGCTTAGATGTAATGAAACCTAGATGTTGATTATAGGTTGATTGCTTGTTTATAGTTGTAATGGATGAATGATTTCAATGTTAGGCTTAAGAAAACTAGCAGATCCCCATTGTGTAACTTGCTTGAACGTCTTAAGAAACATGAACCAATGTGTACTAGGTTTTTATGATTGTATTTAATGCATGAGCGAATTCTAGTGATCCCATGTTAGGAGCTTCTTAGCCGGCTCGACATAGGAGTGAAGTAGGAGCTTATAGGATTGGGGAAGTAAGTACGCCACCCCATGAATGGTATTAAGGAATATAATCCGTCATCCACGCAACTGTAATAAGTAATTAACCTGTAAAAGATATCTAGGGAGTAGTGAAATCTAAGTAAACACAATTCTCCCATATATTGCTCACACCATTAGTTTAATTTAGTTTATTTTCATTTTCATTATTTTATTATGATTGCATCTTAGTTATTGGGTTAGTTGATTAGCAACTAATTCTGCCCACTCTTCCAAAAACCCGAGATATTACTTGCTTTTATAAAATATAAAAAATTACAAAAAGAATCATCCCTCACCTCTAGACCTAGTTTTAGGTTTTTTAATCCTAGCGACACTATTCCTGAGTTGAATGATCAATCCCCTGGTACTTGTCACTATACTATACTACAACGATCAGGTACACTGCCTGGTGGGGGTTGTAAGCTTCTCGAGATCCCTCAAGAGGTAAAGCCTGGTGCAATTCCCACGCATCAAGGAGCTTATCGTACCATCCCCTGGACTTCCGTCCAGCGTTTGTTGGAACATACGACACCATACTAGCATAGGCCATCCTCCCTGCATTGCCGCCCCAGAAAACCTAGTAAGATGATCCTCCAGATCCGTAGAACCGTTATAAAGTTTAATGTGAGATGGCATCTTATGCTCCAGCGCTGAGAATTCCAAGAGTCTTTGGGATAAGGGCGAGTTAGCTATTTCTTTGAAAGGCTCTCCCAAATCTTCATCGGATACTTTCGCTCTGGTCACTATTCCTTCTTGCCTCCTACCAAACCCTCTGTCGTTTTTGGGTCCCCCTTCACCAAAATTCAACCGGATGGGTTGAACTCTTTCCCTTCGGTTATGTTCGTCTATTAAGGATATGAGAGCGGACAGATGTCCCTCGATGTGTTCTCTGGTTACCAATGGAGTGTCTTCTCCATTCCCTCCGGAACTTTGTGGTCCTAGACCCGACATTCTATAGCCCCGGTAGGTTGAACTCGGGTCTCACGGATGGCGCCAATTTGTTTGAGTGAATTCCTGTCCCCTATTAGAGAGTCTTGAAAGTCCACCGGATGAACGTCCCGTGAATCCTATGAACCTGAGGATAAACAAAGAACGTGTTAGCCTCGCCCCGGGTTTTATCCCATGACCAAGCTCCAGCATGAGAGTAAGTAATGGGTTGGTGGTAATAAATATCTATGAGAGTATGCAGTAAATGCCAATGAAATAAGTGAGTAAATGAGAAGTATTTATACTACCTCAAACTGTACCTGTTTACTATTTGGTATTGTGTGAAGTACAAGTAGGTAACTGTTCCTGACATGTAGGGTGTGGCGTGCCCAACTGCCCCTATAATAGGGTGTCAGCTGAGGAGGCCACGTGGTAGACATAGACCCGTGAAATCGGGGTTGAATACGGCGCTGTCTGGTTCTTCTGGCTACTGTCCGTCCGGATACTTTTGTCCGGATTCCTTCGTCGCCGTCCGGCTATTATAATAGCCATCCGGTCATATACACAATCAACGCTCTTTCTTTTATAGTAACTATTTATCAGAAAAGGAGCAATGTCAGCTCATTTCCGTTGAAAGATATTCGTGTTGTGGGTCAATTCAACCCGCGTTCCACACAAAATATCCATTTTGACCCATACCTCTTTCATCTATTACCAAGTCAGACCATCTTGCTACCTCTACCTTATGCTTTCATGTTATTCTCTTTAACCACATCTCACACAAAATATCCGTTTTGACCCGTACCTATGACAGGTTTCTCATTTGATGCTATTGTGCCTGCAAACACCAAATCAACATCTCAGGCAAAAAACTCGTCTACGATGGATGACGTTTCTGAGGATTCATATTCAAATGATGACAAGAAGTCAGAGAAGCCTTTCAAGACTGAATCAGCATACTCAAATAGCAAAGATGAGTCGGCTAAAATCCCAGCTGGTAGTCCCACGGCGCAAAAATATTTGAAAGTCCAACCAAGGAGGATTCATTTAACCATTTTGGAAAGAGCTTTGATGCTGACACAGAAAGGTACCAATTGAATTTAGTTTACGGTCTGATGTCTAAGTACAACAAAACGTGTACCTATAACTTGTTTGGTGGAAAGATCTAAACATGCAGTAGCTTATTACTCTTGTTTTCATTTTTTGTTTGTATAAAAAAATTTAGTTCGATCTTCTTCTATTAGGGGTTTTGATGACCAAGGATGGGGTACTTTTGACAACAATGATGATGTAGATTCAGTGTGGGGATTTAATAGTGACACAGGCACACAGCTAAGGTGAGTTCATATCTTTTTCTTCAATTACATCATCGCATTCAACGGATAGTGTATAATGTTATAGAAGTGACAACAAGCATCAGGGGTATTACAGCGTAAGCTAGAAAAATGCTACTCAATGAAAAGATAAAATAAACGCTTAAAAGTGAATTAATACAACACATTTCAACGTACTACTCTTGAGTGGACCTTTTAACTGAACCAATCTAAAACTGGTTTTGTATCAGTTGCCAACCCTTTTGGTATGCATGTCATAATTTGAAAAATATAAACCTAGAACGAAGCTGTTTGGAAGAGAAAAGTCCAAAATACATCCCTATGGTTTGGCATTTGCTCGCTTTACATCCTTTTTCTGTTTTTGACTCAAAAATTATCCCTGTGGTATTAAAGTTGGCACAAAATCATCCCTCCGTTAGTAATATCAGTTAATGAGGACTAATGATGCAAATTATTTTCCGTTATCTTCTAACAAGAGTTAAAATATTTGCATCGTTAGTCCTCATTAAGTTAAAATATTTGCATCGTTAGTCCTCATTGACTATAGAGTTAAAATATTTGCATCGTTAGTCCTCATTGACTATAGAGTTAAAATATTTACATCGTTAGTCCTCATTGAATTAAAATATTTGCATCGTTAGTCCTCATTGAGTTAAAATATTTGAATCGTTACCATCGCCACCACCCACCACTGCCGCCACCACCCACCACCCACCACCATCGCCACCCACCACTGCCACCCACCTCCACCCACCACCACCACCACCCACCACCTACCGCCGCCACCACCACTACCCACCCACCTCCACCCACCACCACCACCACCCACCACCGCCACCACCACTCACCGCTGCCACCACAACTACCCACCACCGCCGCCTACCACCACCCACCAACGCCACCACCACCCACCGCTGCCACCACCACTACCCACCATCGCCACCCACCACCACCCACCAACAAACCACCACCCACCGCCGCCACCACCACTACCCACCACCACCACCCACCACCACCACCACCCACCACCGCCACCACCACCCACTTCCAACCACCACCACCCACCGCCACCCACCGTCGCCACCAACACCGCCGCCGTCATTACCCATCGCCACAACTATCCACCACCTATCGCCACCACCACCCACCTCCAACCATCACCACCACCACCGCCGCCGCCCACCACTTCCACCCACCACCGCTACCAACACCCTCGACCACCCGCCGCCACCACCACCATACACTGAACGAATATTATAAGTGGTAGTGGTGGTGGTGGCGGCAGCGGTGGTGGTGGTGGCGATGGGTGGAGGTGGTTGGTGGTGGTGGTGGAGGTGCAATTTCAGGTTAAAATCTCGCTTGTCTTAATGTAAAACATTATTCCAGACAACTTTTGTGTTTCACACTTTTGATGATTCGGACCAGAAACGGGTCAAAATCGTGAATTAAAATCGATTCAGAAACATTTTAACTTATAAAAATGTGAGAAAAATAGAAGAAACAGATGAAAACATGAGAAAATGGTGGGTGGTGGTGGGTGGAGGTGGTGGGTGGTGGTGGCGTTGGTGGGTAGTGGTGGGTGGCGGTGGTGGGTAGTGGTGGTGGCGGCGGTGGGTGGTGGTGGCATTGGTGGGTGGTGGTGGGTGGCGATGGTGTGTAGTGGTGGTGGCGGCGGTGGGTGGTGGTGGCGGTGGTGGCTGGTGGTGGTGATGGGTGGAGGTGGGTGGGTGGTGGTGGCGGCAGTGGGTGGTGGTGGCGGTGGTGGGTGGAGGTGGTGGGTGACGGTGGTGGTGGTGGGTGGTGGCGATTGTAACGATGCAAATATTTTAACTCAACGAGGACTAACGATGCAAATAATTTAACTCTATAGTCAATGAAGACTAACGATGCAAATATTTTAACTCAATGAGGACTAACGACGCAAATATTTTAACTCTATAGTCAATGAGGACTAACGATGCAAATATTTTAACTCAATGAGGACTAACGATGCAAATATTTTAACTCTTGTTAGGAGATAACGGAAAATAATTTGCATTATTAGTCCTCATTAACTGATATTACTAACGGAGGGATGGTTTTGTGCCAACTTTAATACCACAGGGATGATTTTTGAGTCAAAAAAAAAATGATGTAAAGCGAGCAAAAGCCAAACCACAGGGATGTATTTTGGACTTTTTTCTGTTTGGAATTTAAAAGAAAATAGAAAACCTATCTCTATTATGAATGATAGATATGCCCTTGCAAATAACTTCATTTATACAGGATGCCGAACATGAGAAGCATGGAGAGAGTTATTTCTTTGACTCCAATAGCTTCACTGCAAGTCCAAGGAAAAGTGATTCCCCACAAGGTAGTAATAGTTTCTTCCAGAAAAAGAGTCCATTTGGGTTTGATGATTCGGTTCCTGGCTCACAAGCTTCTCGAGCTAGCACCTCACCACGATACAGTGGGGGAGGAGCAGAGAATTCTTTCTTTGATAATTTCTCAAGATACGACTCTTTTAGTGCCACTGAACGAGGTTCTCCCAAACAAGAAACCTTCTCGAGATTTGATTCCATGAGTAGCTCCACACAGGATAATAAGTTCTCAAGATTCGACTCAATGAGTAGCATGGCACAAGACCGTAGTTTCGCAAGATTTGATTCAATGAGTAGCAATTCGGGTTTTGACCATGGCCATACATACTCATTTGATGACTCGGATCCCTTTGGGTCAAGCGGACCGTTTAAGGTGTCGTCAGAAAGTCAAACGGGAAAAAATAAAACTGATAAATGGGCATTTTAGTTTTGGAGTTTGTTGGTGTTATTATACTGTGAAGAGGGTTTTTGTATTCATGAAGGATGGGTATGGGGATTACCATGTATTTTTTTTTGTCCTTCTACTAGCTTGATAGTCTGTTTGTATCACTTGCTTGTCTTTGATTCCATTGCATGAACTTTACAATATTTCTTTGGCATGATTTTGACTAGAAATTCTAATATTGGATTGTGATTACTCTAAATATTTGGTTTTGATTGTTAGATGTTTATGGTAAAAATAATGTACACTAAGGTTTAAACATTTTTATTGGTAATAAACTAGTTACCCAAGCACTTATATATGCCAAGAGGTAGGCTAGAATTAGATGTAGTCAAATTTGATACTCATTGTGTGTTTTTATAATTATGGATTGGCTTGTGTTAGAAAAGTATCATGAGAAAGTGTTTTGCGAGTCGTTGCACTTGTTACGAACAGGGATGATAGTGTTGATGCCACAACATCTATGTACTTTATACACGAAACACGTGCTCGCACACATACACGCACACCCCTCAAGTGCTTCCATTCCGTTTACGCCTTTTTTGTGATGAAAGTGGCATTGCAGTTCTCCATATTTATGGAGTGCAATTGGTATCGTCCAGGACTGATCACGGTACGAAAATCGGACGGAACCGAAAACTGTTTTGATCCTAAAGCCCACACCGAGGACTGGTCCAACAAAGCATAATAGTCATAATAGTCGGTTCAGCGTAAGACCGAACTGGACCGAGGACCGAAAATAGGAAAAGGGTGGACCGAGGACCAGACTGAAATATGAACGGTCCGGTTCAAGGTCTATAATGCTCAGCCCCATATCGTCCAAGGTACACATGCACTTACATGCATTAGAAGTGGGATTTGAAGTTGATTTTGGGTTAACCAACCCGTGTTACTTAAATTTTGATTTGAGAGTAGAATTATTCAACTTATTAGAAGTAAGAAGATCAATTGAACATAGTAGTTATATATAGGAACTGTTGAGCTTTTTACAAATTATTCAAGTACTACTAACATTGAAGCATCCGGAGAGGAAATGGTTGAGACCGGATGACAAATCAACGTCTGTACTAAGACAATCATCAAATCTCATAAGGGAAGAAATAGATGTAACTTCACAAATCCATTAAAGAATCAACTCTAAAAATTCTTCAGATTGTTAACCGAGAAGATAGTCTTATTTTCAAAAGACAAACTGCAACAAGGTTATTGTCTTACACTACACATCGCAACTTCAAAACACCACAATCTATTCTTAATCGATCGGAAATCCAAAAAATCTACAAACAAGCCGAAGAGTAATAGTTTGCTGGTATAATAATAAATTATATCTACTCATATACATTTCATCAAACACCTACACAAAAGCTATTAATCAAAATAAAAGACATCGATTAATAAAAAATTATTAAATGTATGGACATGTGGTCCTTAACATTGCAAATATTGGTTTCTCAAACCTTACTATCAGAAATAAATTGTGTTTTTGTTTGTAAGTGGTAACCAAAAAATAGGTTGTGCATTTCATCAAACACCTACGTAGGTGTCTACTAGAGAAAAAGTAAATCATTTTCCTTGTCAACAAAAAAACTAAAACTTAATATTTACGATTAATAAATCAAACTTGTAATTGGACTACCGGTAGTAGCTAACAAATATTAATTAAAATCTATTAGGAAAATATAGTTTGACATATAAGCAAACGCCTTTGTTATTGGACTACCAAGACCATTCAATAAATCTAAAAGTCCCAGAATACCTCAAGGCCCCACCATGTTGTGATTGAGTTGCGATGTCTTGGAAAATACTCAAGTTTGTGACGTCTTCTTGCTCTAAATCTTCATGAGAAATTAGTCTTACACCACACTCCTTCACCTCAACAACATCTTCATCATTCTCAAAAAAACAAAATGTAACATAATTCTTTGCTTCCTTCCATTCACCAAATGTATTCCTCCGATAATGCATCCATATCATATATGAATCTTGGATTCCTATCACCTCTTTCTCAAAATAATCCTTCAAATAACGCTCAATTGAATATGGAATGTAACCGTTTGGACCCAGAGAAGCTCCATCAAAGTTCTTTACAGAGATTCCTTTAAATTCTTTGAAAGGCTTTTTGAACTTGAAAACAACACAAGTTCCAAATCCCCTAAACTTATCATCACACCAATCTGATGGTAATCCAACCTTTACATCATTTCCCGTACTTCTATTTGTAAACCACTTTGGCATGCTATTCCTAGGATATACTATATCTAAAGAATGATAGTCGTCTTGCAGGAAGAATTCACATCTGTTAGTCTGGAAACCCACATACCCAAGGAAAGCAGAAAGCTGGTCAATAGAGCCTTGGGAAGCTATAGATGAGTCAAGAGTCTTTGATCTAGAACCCTCAGTATCAATGCAAACATTCTTTAACAGCTTTGGACAATTCCTAAAATAATTGTAACTATTCCTGAACGTGTTTTTAGATGATCCCGACACTTCTCTTAAGGAGGCGCAATCAGATGCCTTAATATATTCTAGGCTGGGTGGAAGTTCAGGCAACACTTCCAGCTTCTTGCAACCATCAAGATGAAGCCATCCAAGACTAGAAAGTTGACTGAAACTTCCAGGAAAGCTAGTAAAATTGTTCCCTTCCAAGTTTAGATACTTTAGACATGATAAGCCTCCAATGCTCTCAGGCACTTGTTCTAAATTGCAGTAGCTTAAATTCAGATCCTTTAACATATGTAAACCTGCCAATGAAACTGATCTTTGGGGATGTTGTTGTTTACTTAGTAAACCAAAAGGAGCAGTGATTGAAGTCCACCATCTAGGTTGAATCCTCCCTTGGCCACCAAATGAAAATGATTCAAGGTTTATTAGAGAGGATACAAAAGAAGGACGTTGGTACATTTTTAGGCACCCCGCTAGATTTAACATAACAAGCCTCTTGAGCATTCCAATAGAGGGATGAACGCTAACCAAATTCACACAACCTTCAAGATTTAGCTCTTCGAGATTTGTAATCTCCGAGAAATCAGGGGTGGTTGTTAGGTTACAACAGTACCTTAACTTCATTACTTTCAACCTTCTAAAGCACTGGCATTGATAGAACAAAAAAGAAGATAAGTTATTGGATCATTAGATATCAAATAGGAAAGCATGTGTGTACAAGGAAATACCTTTGGTTTTGTCCAAAAGTTTTTTATGTTGCTGTAAGACAGGTCAATGGCCACAATGTTTTCTGGATAGAAATCTGAAGGTAAGTAGTTGAAAGGGTATCCATGCCAACAAAACAACCTTAGCTCATTGGACAAAAAATCCAAACTTCCTGTCAACTTCACTGCAAATGGCTGCCAAAGTTCTTTGAATTGCGGAAAATAAATTTTTAGGATCCGCAAGTTTTTCATATGCGTAAAAGCTTTTCCATCTAAGGGAATATTTTGGCTATTATTCTTTAGCAAAAGGACAAGAACTTCAACTTCTTCTGTTACCTAAATACAAATAATAAATCATTAGACTGCAATTTCTTATACAGAAAAGATTAATACCTTGTTTTTATTCTTATTAGACTGTAATACCTTGTTTTTATTCAATGCATCGTAAAACTCTAATGAAATCCACAATATGTTGAACTCTTCACGTATAATTTCCCTTGCCATGCTTTGAATCAATTCATGCATTTGAAGAGATTTATTACTTGGAGATACTGTTATCAGGAACTTATCAACCAAAACTTCAATATTAGCATTTGCAGAACAGTTACTGCCGTCTAGTACACTTGCAGCAAAATATCTATTTTCCCCTATGAACGCACATGCAATGTTGAGAAACATTCTTTTCTGATCAGATGCTAGCCCATCAAAAGTTGGTCGAAGTTTTTGTAGTATATCTGAATTAGGATATGTTTGGAGTCTATCCAATTCACTTTTCCAAACGTGCATAGATTTTCCATACAATGATCGACCAATAACTTTGAGAGCCAAAGGGTGACCATGCAAATATTTCACAATTTGGGAAGCGAACTCTTCAAAATCTTCTGTAGGATGCCTTTTCCCAAATGCATTCAAACTAAAGAGCTCAAGAGCGTTATAATCATCTAAAATCTCCATTTCATAAATTTCATCCACTTTATGAGACTTTAGCAACTGTTTGTCTTTACCAGTGAAAATGATAAGACTTCCAGTGGAAAACCAATTAGGTGAACCCGCTAGAGCTTCTAACTGCTCCAGTTCATTCACATCATCCAAAACAAGTAGGATCTGCTTACATGCCATCCTCTGTTTTATCACCTTCGTTCCTTCACTAACACTTGATACCTTCAGATTTTCTGTTTTCAGGATCTTTACAAACATTTGCATTTGGACTTGAGTCAGGCCTTGTCGTTTTGAAACTCCTTGGACATCATCACAAAAGCAACTTCCCTCGAAGTAGGTATACATCGAGTTATAAATAGCCTTGGCAAGAGTAGTTTTTCCTATTCCACTAAAGCCACATATTCCGATCATGTGCACCTTATGTGACCCGACAAAACGCAACAAGTTCAATTCACATACACGGGCATCTACACTAACAAGGTTTTCAGCAACATCCAAGGGTCCGTCAGATATAACTTTGAGGATTTCATTGGAGATATTGTCAATGAACTTGAACTCGTACCTGTTTACCAAAAAGAACGACAAATAAATGGAGCGAACTTTCTGACAAATTTAAAAAAGAGACAAAATTTGTTGCACCTCAGTAAAATTAAATGAAACGAAATATGTTTGCAATAACACAAATTTACCCGTTAGTCATTTCCTGGAGATCGAATCCCGATAGATCAGCTGCTACAGATAATGCTTCCTTCCATTTATCCACCTCTCCTCTATTTAAAACATCATGTTTGGCAAATGCTTCTGCATAACTCCTTTTTCGTTTCCTCACCACATCAGGCTTGACATCATAAAAGATAATCCGAACCTCGTGTTTTGGATTTTCAATCTGCTTGCACTCAAGTATCTTAACAAGTTCCCTTAAACACCATGAGGAAGAAGCATAATTTTTGGAGAAGATAACTATCAAAAACCTTGATTCTTCAATGGCTTTGTAGTGTTGAGGGGATATGTATTCTCCTCTAGGCAAATCGTTATCATTTCTAAAAGCATGAATCCCTTTTTGCTTGAAATCGTTGAACATATGATCCATGAAGTTTTTGCGGATATCTTCACCTCTAAAACTTACGAAAACATCATATTTCCACCGATTAGGAATGGACGTAGTAGCCATTTTCAGTGATGAGATCGAGCTGCATTCACAAGTAAAGATCACCAGAAAGAGTAGCTATTATTAATAATTAGTACCAAGAATCCATGACTAAGATAATAAATATGTGACTCGGGTTAGATAGAATCGCATATACTAAATATGTGACTCGGGTTATAAATATCTAAAGTCTAGACAAATTTTAAAATGTTCCCTCTGATTAAACGCACCCAAAATGTGTGACTGTATAATTCAATCTTTAGATATTTTTATAATCATCATGCTATGTAAAAAATGGACAAAGATAGAACTATATTTAAATGCTATGCCTTAACATTGACAAGTATTATAAATTGTTTGTCTATGTAAATCTGCTCATTTGGCTCACTAGCTAGATCTAATAAACACGTACTTTAAATAATTAATAACCACACAAGATATTAAATAATGATTTACAGTTTGTATACAGACATAAAACAATGTTAAAAAGACAAGTGACTTTTGTATAAAGTATTTGGTCAAGTTATCAAATTAGACCTAATAAGTTTTGGGTTAAGTGATTTAGCCCATTGGATCGCTAATTATATTCTAATCTTATAAAATGAGACAATATTAAAAGGGGTTAGAATATAAGAAGAAGACTTACCGTTTAGCAGTTGGATGAAAAGTCTTTGAGAGTGAAGTATTGGTATGAAGGACTGCAATCAAAATGGAAGGAAGATTAAATGAAGTTACAAAAAGAGTAAAGGCTACTCCCCAAGTCAATTGAGAAATTACAAAGAAATTAAGTTACAAAAGAGTAAACGTAACTCGGGTTGACTCCAAAGTCAAGTTATTTTCATTTCTGGTCCCTCGGTTTTAGATAATATGCAATCTAATCTATTGGATTAAGCTACATGTTCAATGTTTTGCGATAGCATTATAGGCTTATATCATCGTTAGAAATCACATGTCAAACTGATAATTCAAGGGTCATACTTTTTTAAGCGACAAAAATTAAAATAAGTTATTTATCATTATTAAATTTTAACACAAATCCCACAAATATGTGTACTAGGTAACGTTTTATGCCGTGCTAAAAGCACGGCCCATGAACGCTTAAATATTTTTAAGAAAATATTTACATATGTAACCTTTAATGACTAACGTTTATGTAGCTCACGTGTGTAAAAAATTTATTTTTGCTTGTGACAATGTGATATGAAAATTCTTATACAATCTGGTGGTACAAAATGTGAAATTTAGTATTACTATCTTGAGAAATTCATAAAAGTCTTCACTAAGTATTGTTCAAATATCTTTTCTTTTGCCATGACTGGGTATAATATGATGAAAAAAAAAAAAGTAAATATGTCAAACATCAATTAACTTAGATACAATTAAAAATATTAAAAGACAATCTATCAAACATACCATCTCATGTCTCACCAATTTTTACAAGCCTAGACAAGGGTACCGGGACGCATTGTTTTACACTCTTTTGAATAATTGTTATGTAAAATTAAGATAATAAATAAGCAGATATGTGAACAATTTTTAGCAATTTTCAACTCTATTTGATAGTTCAAGTATAACACATTATTTGTCTATACTTCTAGTTCTTACCACTCAATCCACCTTTAGATTTAGACCATCTTGTCAACCTACTCTTATATAAAATACCATAAATTCAATTACAAGTTTACAGTGTATCATTTTGCTAGGATCCAAACCCACGTTGTGACTACAAACTCTCAGAAAATTTAAATCTCCACATTGTAAAACAATAAATATTACTCTCTTGAAAATTAAAATACAAACTAAAGAAAAACATTACCGTGCCATATTACCATGCCAATGCCAATGTTTTAGTGGCATATCTATTTATTACTGACAAATATTCTACCAAATATTACCACGCCAATGTTTGATGAACATTAAAACATTAGCGTGTATACTTTATTTAGTCAATGTTGTTTACGAAATGTTAATAAGTATTATAATACAGAAGTATAGTAGTATACTAAGTGTTTCAAATAAATGTATAATAAGTAGTGCAGTTTATGAAATGTTAATGAGTAATAAATTAAAGCGTAATAATCTATTGTTTCAAAGAAATATAAGGCTGGCCACAGTAATGTTAACGACCGAGTCGGTCGTGTAGGCCGATCTCGGTCGGCCTTTTTGTGGTGATTCAGTCGCGACCGAGTTGAGGGAGGAAAAGAAGGACAAGAGGTCGTGATCTCGACCGAGTATCATTTCCCATTTTGTTTGCTTTTTGATCCAAACGGTTACTATCTTAAATGTTTATATCCGTTTGAGCTAAAAAAATAATAAAATAAAATAAAATTACCATTTGAAAACTAGCTGTTTGGAAAAAAAATAATCCTTTAAATTACCTTATAAATACACAATATAAACACACTTCAATTCAAACATTCTCTATATTTTTTCACACCATGGATTCTTTCGAGATATTTTTTACCGATTCGTCTTCGGATGATGAAAATGAAGTTATTACCGAGTTTTTGATGTTTGCGGAAGATTGTTGGAAGGCTTATCAAGCGTCACAACCTAAAGAAACATGAAACCAAATTACTAGGAATCGTTTGGGTGCTCATGACCATTTAGTGACTGCTTACTTCCGCGCTCAACCAACATACGGTGATGAGCAATTCCATGAACGTTTCCGAATGAGCCGAAGACTATTCACACGAATTGTTCGATAGGTAACCGATCATTCACCTTATTTCCAACAAACTCCTAGTTGTGCGGGCTTACTTGGTATATCTCCATTGATGAAAGTTACTTCGTCTATTCGTCAATTGGCATATGGAGTCAATCCTGATAGGCTTGACGAATATTTGCAAATGGGTGCGTCAACAATTCGTGAGTGTCTCTATAAATTTTGTGAGGTCATCATGGAGTTATATGGTCCAGAGTATTTACGAAAGCCGACGGTTACTGACGTTGACAGACTCTATGAGCATCACTATCGAGTTCATGAGTTTCCGGGGCTGATAGGAAGCATTGATTGTACAGATTGGCCGTGGGAGAATTGCCCACATACTTTAAAAGCTCAATTTTGTAGGGGTGATCACGGAAAAACTCCTTTCATTTTATTGGAAGCGATCACCTCTCAAAATTTATGGATTTAGCATGCGTTTTTTGGTGTCTCCGGGATGAATAATGACGTAAACGTTTTACGTGCATCGCCTCATTTCAATGATCTCAAAATGGGGAGAGCACCGGATATGGAATTCTTTGCTAACAGCGTGCCTTATAAACGAGGATATTATCTTGCTGATGGATATATCCGGAATACTTTGTTATTGTGAAGTCCATTAAACATCTAGGGACGCATGATCACAAGCATCAATTGTATAAGAGGTTGCACGAAGCAGCAAGAAAAGATGTGGAATGTGTTTTTGGTGTACTAAAGAGGAAGTTCCTAATGATTAAACTTCCGGCTAAGGGATTTAACAAAGAGCGTCTTGGACATATTATGTGCACATGCATCATATTACACAATATGATAATTCAAGACGAAGGGCGCGCGATATCTCCCGAATTCTTTCCAGTGGAGCAGCACCGTTCTTATGATCCCTTAAGAACGCATGCGGAATCATTGGAAATTACTAGGGAGATATGCAACAAAACAACTTATCTTAACCTCAAAGCCGATTTGGTTGAAGACATTTGGCAGTATCATAATCCAAACTAGTTTAGTCATTTTATCGTAATGTTTTTAATGTTATTTGAATTCTATTGTAATGTTTTTATTTTATTTGAATTAATATGTAACGTTTTAATTATGAATGAAATTTTAGTTTGCGTTAAAAATGTTTTTATAAGAAAAAAAATGAACTCGGTCGCTCTTACTGGGGCACCCAATCGCCTGCATGTCGCTGGAGAGAGAAAGCTGATGTAGCAGGAAAAAATGAGAGGATTGGGTCGCCTTACTGTGGCCAGTCTAACAACACCGTATCTTGCCATATCTTCATGACTTTGATTTGATCCATTTTTTATTTATTTACTGATATATAAAGGCATGGGTTATATTGACGGTGGCTAGTTTTTTAGTTTAACCCTCTCTAGTAAAACTAGGGGGTACTTTATTTATTTATTTATTTTTTAACTTTTCCCCTTTTTTGTTGTTTTGCGCTTTTTTTTTGTGTTTAAATAGAAAGGATTGTGTATGTATAATAATGTATTGTATGTGTATAATGTTTTGTATAATTATTTTGTTTGTATAATAGCACGTTAAATATTACCACATTAAATAAATGCAACAACAACTGTTATTATTAAATTAAACGACAACGTTAACATATAATTTAAAAACAACAACATCTATGATATATGAAGATTATTCATTTCATTTAAAAGATCATGGAGCCTTGCACCCGACTGACAAGCGTGATCCTTAGGATTCCATACCAATTCTAACTCCATCTCCAGCGTCTTAATTCTTGTCATCAACAGCTTGTTTCTTGCTTCAAGGTCATAAATCTTATTATCTTTCGCAACGCAGTTTGAGCACTGCGTTGAAGAAGAGGCTTGATTAAAGTACCTCCTTTCAAATTTATCTTTCCACATGAAGTATCGACACCCATAGTTACTTGCGGCTTTCACTTGCGGCTTGTGTTTCACTTGACTTGTGTTATAACCCAACCCTAGGTACTAGAGAGGGTTAAACTAAAAAACTTGGCACCGTCAATATAACCCAACCCTATTAACTTGTTGTAACTTGTGGAATCTGCACTTGTTGTAACTTGTGGAATCTGCTTGACGAGAGGATTTGTTGTACCTAACTCTTTGAGATTCCCCTTGTGAGTTCCTTCAGTTTGGGAATCTTTACTTTTGCTTTTGGTACCTAACAGCCTGAGCTTGTGAACCTTGTGAGAATTGTGAAACATGTGTTTCACTTGTGTAACGTGGAATCTGCAATGTGTGAGAATTGTGAAACATGTGTAACCTGGGTGCAATCTGTGCACTTGGGCAATGTAACTTGGTTGCAATATGCTTGTGTCCAATCTGATCTGTGCACTTGGGTGCAATCTGCACTTGGACAAAAAAAAAATTCAAAAAAGGCGATGAAGAATGGTTTTACAAAAACCGAAAGGATGGCAAAGTGATATTTTTATCACTTTGCAACCTTCATATCCGAGCCTAACACTTTTTTATCACTTGTGCAAATAGTTTTCTAAATCGGCGATGATGATTATGTGTTAATATGAGCCTGTGTGCAATCTGCTTGTGTGCTAAATGCGTGTGTGCTTATGCACTTGGACAAAAAAAAAACTTGGACTTTTTGTGTGCTAATGCAATCTGCTTGTGTTCAAAATCGGCGATGATGATTACGTGTTAATATGAGCCTGTGTGCAATCTGCTTGTGTGCTAAATGCTTGTGTGCAATCTGCTTGTGAGCTTATGTACTTGGACAAAAAAAAATTGGACTGCTTGTGTGCAATACTGCTTGTGTGCTTATGCACTTGGACAAAAAAAATACTTAAGGAAAAAAAAGTTAATGTGGGACACAAAAAAACAGTAAACAAAAAAAATAAAATAAAAGAGAGAGAGAGAGAGAGAGAGAGAGAGAGAGAGAGAGAGAGAGAGAGAAAATCTGCAAAAGGGCTGAAAAAGTACCCTTACCACTAGGGAGGGTTTGCAGAAAATTGGGGTAGACCCCGTTTTCTTAACACAAACCTATATAAACCATTTACCACCATACTTTTACACTATGCTTTGATGTGAGAGTTGTTGATTTATTTTGACAAAAATAAATATTCCCATTCTCTGCATTGTTTTACACTATGCACGCAGTATGTCTATCTTATGGGTAGTCATCATACTTCTAGCATCATCATAGGTGTAACATATTGTTCAAAATATTATTTAATTTAATTTGTTTATTTTAATTCTAGTTGGAATTCTAAGTATGTAATTATGTGTCAAACTATATATTAACATCTGCTTAACATATTTTACACCAATTTATCATGCATCTTTACAACATTAAAAAAAATAATAAAAGAAAAAAAATAACTAAACCCTAATAAAATCAATCACTGTAATCTTATCTTATCTATAAACATATAAGATTGAGTCCTAAAATTTAATGTGGAGGCGTCAAGATTGCATAGAGTACAAGTTACCTAATGCTCGGAATTAAATACAGAAAATAGAGTTTCATTATGTGGAGGCTTCATGCGTAAGTACCTTGATTTAATGTTCATGCTTAAGTGGTAAGTACGTATGAGCTATATTTAGTATTTCAAATGTAAATGATTGAAACCATACGAAGTGTTGCTAGCCTTTATTTTCATTAATCATTTGCTCCTTTTATTTGCCTTCAAATAAATGTACAAACCCTTCAACCACCATCATTGAATACTATAAATAACACCATTTGGTCTTTGTTAATGATGTGTGTGTGTGTGTGAAACTTTAATTTGTGTGTAGTTTGATGATTTTGTATGAATCACATGTTTGATGTTAGTTTATTATTGTTTGTGTGTAAATTCAGTGCAGCACCAACTAACCAATTTCCTTTTGATCTCTACTTTTTATTTCTAGGCACATGATGAGAATGAAATGGATCGCATGCTAGCAATTGATGGCATTGAACTCAATGGCATCAATAATCGTAACCTTGGTATGTACCCCATCTGTTTTTATGGCTCAAAATCTGTGACTTAACAAGCTTTGTAATTAGATAAATAGTTTTGAAATAGATATCAAAATCTGTGACTTAACAAGCTTTGTAATTAGATAAATAGTTTTGAAATAGATATTGACATGATCAATTTTTTCAGTCAATAGTTTTTCCATATTTTTCCTTATAGTGTGATAAAGTTCTTTTTGGTGTAGCTTCTCACCTATGGAATTGAATTTAGTTGGTTAATGTAAAATTTCTCCGTCCAATGAAAGTGTACTATGCATATTAATTTTACGTGCAATGGTTCATGTAGAAATATTGACTTGATTAACGCAAGGGGGTATACATGCAAAGGTAAGCAAATGGTTAACGTTCTTGCATGTGAAGTCGGTTGATAGTCCAGCTTTGAAGTTTATGGAAGAAAAATGGATGTGTTGTTGCCTGAGAAGGAACCGAGGGTTAGATCTGCTAACCTATTTTAAAATGTTGGGTTGGTTAGTAGTTTATTAATGTTATTTTTGCAGGTATTGATAAGTGGTTAGTCACGCTAATGGGGTATATCAAGATGTTGATAACAAAACAAAGTGGAAGATGGAGACGGAGTGGATAATATCTCCACATTTATGAAAGAACTGTCAAAAAATTAGGCATGCAAGAAAATGAAAATCATATGTAAACAAGGTTTATAATTAGTGTGACAAAACTTTGATGAATACGAATTGTGGCTTGAATCTTGCTTTTATTTTTTTTCCTGCCACTTAAGCAGTTTAAGAGGTTGCAATGTATTCACCCCATGACATTAGAAATAATACAAAATCAAAGTTGAATTGATGGAAAGTATAACTAGAGAAAATTAATATTTTGAGAATTTATTTTAATCTATGTTTTTTTATAGGGATTTGAGGGTCTCTTTACCAATGGTTACTATATGGTATTAATTGAAGTTCACAAATTATTTGTTTTAATTTTGATCTTACAAATATGTATAAAATTTGATGTTGTTATTCATGAAAAGATGAGTTTTGGTATGTTGGTAGGGACATGAAAGTGAGAATGTGTCGTAATTAGTGGGAAGGGGTAATCTTAGGCTCCATTTTTTGTGTCGAATTCATTTTAATGTGGAGTAATCAAGATACTCAAGATGGAGTCTCATTGCATATAGTACAAGATAGCTAATGCTCGAAATTCAATGCAGCCTCATTATAATTATACAATCATGAAAGGAGATGAAGTGCAAGGGTTGCCTAATTGATCACATGGCATTTAGTATAAAATTAAAGTTGGTTAGATGAAGTGCAAGGGTTGCGAAAGGTTGCAAGAATAATTAATGATATAACCTAATTCATGCCTATATAAACCGGCCAAAATCACATTTAGTATGTACAGATTCACACATCTTTTAGATCTTTGATTGTTGGTAGCGGTATGTAAATTCTCTTTTGCAACATTTTGGAGATGATTCACGCATTTTTTAGATCTTTGTAATTAACTCAGCCATCTTTTTTTCTTAATTTAGTTATCATACGCAGGTACCAAGAAACTCACACAAGATAATCATACGCAGGTACCAAGAAACTCACACAAGATAATGCATGCTCAGATAAATGGAACCAAAGACTAGGATACCAACTATTTTCTTTGTTTCATACATATTTAGGTGATTGTTATAGATAAGCATATATATAGATATATGTATTATGTTAATGCATTGTTATAAACAAGTAATTTATGTGCATTTTCTATTGATGTAGCTCACATGTGCGAATTGATTCAAGAAAATGTGCACGAGCATGTATGTAAAGCAATATTTAAATTGTTAAATGATACTTTTTAGCTTGATTAGTTTATGTAAGTAGTTGCTTTCGAATGCTCTTTGAGAAATATTAAAATGAATTTATTGTGTGCAATTGAATTATTATTGAATAGAAGAAGGTTCGCACATCGCAAAGTGTTTTCTTTTTCTATATGTAGAATCATTAGTAAGAAACCAATATTTAAGCCCATTAAATGAGTTTGCCATAATAGCAAAATACAACATATTAAAAATATCACATTGAGTAACGAATAGAAAGGAAAAAATACATAATTTTGACTTAAAGCCATTTGTAAATTATAATATCAAATAAAAAAGTTGAGTTTTAAATATAAGCAAAAGTTCAAACTTTTATCGAAAAACAAAACCGGTGCATTTAATGTGAAGTATATACAACATCGAGATGGAAGTGCAAGGCTTTCCGGAATTGATCACATGATATTTAGTAATTAGTAGAGAATTAAAAGTCAGTTATGGATTGAGATGAAGTTGAAAAGGTTGCAAGAATAATTGATGATTTAACCTAATGCAATATATATATATAGATATATGTAGTATGTTAATGCATTTTCATATACAAGTAATTTATGTGTGTTTTCTATTGATGTAGCTCACATGTGCGAATTGATTCAAAAAAATGTGCACGAGCATATATGTAAAGCAACATTTAAATGGTTAAATGATACTTTTTAGCGTGATTAGTATATGTAAGCATGCAACTTGAATAATGAATATAAAAGGAAAAGTACATAATTATTTGTAAATTATAAAAAATAAGTTTAGGACATAATAGTGGAGTCCAGAGGTTTTAGGAATTATTAATAGTGTATTAATTAATATTCATTTGGTTAGCTATTTAGAATTGAGTTTATTGATAAAATTTATTAATATTAGTTAGACTTTAATGTTAATTTTCAATGAAATTAGTTGTACAGTAAAATGAGATGAAGCTAAAAAGGTTTGTAACGATTTTTATAAAGTTTATGTGCATTATTATATATACATTATTGCATAAACTTTAACTTACAAACTTAATAAAGAAAATATTTAACGCACATTAAACTATAACCAATTAGATCGACCCCGTGTGCTTCATATTACCATACAAAAACTATCTAATGGACAAGTATTGTAGGGCTAAGTAATAGACAAAAAGAAACAAAGCCATTTTTTTATCATGCAATCAGTAATAGGCCAAAAGAAACAAAACCATAACAACTTAATAACCAAAAGCCCATTTATGAAATACAACAACACAAAACCAAAACAACATCAAACATTTTTAAATTTTTATACAAGAAAGTTAAAACATTTCATACAACATACTAAACAATACTTAAGTATACACTTGCCAATATACAGAAAGAATACATGATTAACAATCAGATTCTCAGCCCGTGCGTAGCACGGGTTCTGCCTGCCTCGTATTATATAAAGCTTAAGTAGCCTTATAAAAGTAAAACGGTCATAATAAATGTCCCAAGAATTAAAAGTGAAATGTGGATGCTTCATATGTTAGTACATTGATTTAATAGTCATGCATAAGGGTAAATACATAAGATTAGTGATTCAAGTAATTGAAAAATTTTGTACGGTACAAGGTAGTGTAAGCAACATCAAAAGTATATCAATTACACAATATTGGGTGACTTAATTTAATGTGCAATAGGATTTGAGCACAAATTGTAGTACGGTTCAAGGTAGTTTAAGCAACATGAAAAGTATATCTTCTATACTATCTAAAGATTGGAGTGCTTAATTTAATGCGCAAGAGGCATTGTGCACAAAAATTTGTACGCTACAATATGTTTTGCATGAGGAATCGTGCATAAAAATTTGTACGGTACAACATGTTTCATGCCATCTCTAAACCTCAAAGAATACAAACCAAAAATGCCATGAATGCATAAATTAAACACACCAATTAGTGGTTAGTCTTTTTACCTACCCGTCTATGAGTTACAAATATTTTATCAACTATATAATGTGTCAAAAATCACACACAACTAAGCACAACTTCCTCCACACCGCGTGCACATTGGGCTACAACTTATTATGGTGGTAAAATAAGCATCATATTGTCTTACTTATTTAGCATATTGATTTATGTTATTTTATGTAAATTTCATGTGTGTTTTGTGTGTGTAAGAATGTAGGACATAAAGATGGTGCTTAGGAGGTTTGGTAGTAACATCATCTTCTCTAATGGCTTAAGAGATCCTACACATCATTGTCTTATCAATTAAGTGGGACATGCACGAATATTTTTACTTTGATCGAAAATGCAATATATTGATTAAATGTATTTAGGTTACTAATGATCATCTATATCTAATTGTTTTTTGAAGCGCGTCAAGAAGCATTAAAGAAAGAGATCGAGAAATCACAAAATTGTATCAAGAACAAAACATGCAAAAGACCAATGAACAACAACAACAACAACAACAACAACAACAACAACGAGAACAATGTCACGGCCACCGGTGGGTTGAATACTTGATGCGTAGGGATTGCACCAGGTTTTACCTCTCAAGGGATCTTGAGAAGCTTACAACCCCCACCAGGCAGTGTACCTGATCGATGTAGTATAGTATAATGACAAGTACCAGGGAATTGATCGTTCAGCTAGGAATAGTGTCGCTAGGATTAGAAAACCTAAAGACTAGGTCTAGAGATGATGGATGATTCTTTTTGTATTTTTATATTTTTTAGAAAGCAAGTAAAAATCTCGGGTTTTGAAGGATTTGGGCGGAATTAGTTGCTATTCAACTAACCCAATACAAAAGATGCAATCAAAATAAAATACTAAAAATGAAAATAAACTATACTAAACTAAAATTGTGAGTAATATGTGGGAGAAATGTGTTTACTTAGATTTCACTACTCCCTAGATATCTTTTACACGTTAATTGCTTGTTATAGTTGCGTGGATGACGGATTGTATTCCTTAATACCATTCATGGGGTGGCGTACTTACTTCCCCAATCCTATGAGCGCCTACTTCACTCCTATGTCCAGCCGGCTAAGAAGCTCCTAACATGGGATCATTAGTATTTACTCATGCATTAAATACAACCAATAAAACCTAGTACACATCGGTTCATGTTTCCTAAGACGTTCAAGCATGTTACACAATGGAGATCTGCCAGTTTTCTTAAGCCTAACATTGAAATCATTCATCCAATACAACCATAAACAAGTAATCAACACATAATTAATATCTAGGTTTCATTAGATCTAAGCAAACACAAGATAGATCTAGCCTAGCATGTTGAAATCAAGACAAGTAAAAGATATAATCAACCAACACATAGACATATTGATTGAATTAAAGAGAAGACTTATCCTAATAGCACATGGAAGGATTCAAGGGATGAAAACCCTTGAAAGAACTGTAAAATATGACCTAGGGTTTACAAAGTTCGGCCCTAGGTTTCTCCACACAAGTTCCTCTCTAATGAATGAAAAATAGAAAACTATATATAGAGTTTAGTAGGTGACGGCGTCAAGAAATGTCTGACGCCGTCATCTCGCCGCCAAATAGCTCCTCGGACTGCCTAGATCTGGGTCTGACGCCGTCATGTATACACCTTATGCAGGCAGTCACCAATTTAACTCTTGACGCCCTTGTTGTGACGCCGTCAGGTTTGCACTGGGTCTTCACCACTTTTACTCTTGACGCCATCAGGATATTCCTCTTGACGCCGTCCGGTATTGTTCTCAGCTTGGAAAATTAAGTCTTTGGCGTTTTCTTCACTTTTAAGCTCTAAAAACGTCCGAATTGCTTCCTTTTCTAGAATTCACTCCCAAAGTACCTAAAATCACAAAAGGAACGATTTAGGGTAATATTTAATCAAATAAATTCAATTCCGGGCTTAAATGACCCCTTAAAAGTGGTTCATTTTTCGCCTCATCATATACCCTTACACTTGAGATTTGCTTGTCCTCAAGCAAATGCGCTTTTATTCTAATCAAAATACAAATTAGGGGTCATTTAACACTAACATAAAAGTAATTACAACAAATAATCGTTCCACTAAAGACCAAAGACAAGCACGGAGGTCATACACTAGCACCTCACAAATAGTGTTTAGATACTCACATCTCTCGGGTGTAATAAAGTAATATCACAATATGGAAACGGAAAATATCTCTCACTACCTGTCATAGCAAAATAGATTACCATAGGCTTGGGAAAGGATCAAACCTCCACCACATGGCGTAAGCACCTAGGAAAAACTATCAAAGAGGTCTTTTTAAAGGATTGTAACGTTAGGTGTAGGGATATGAAATACACGGTTTTGTTGGATATAGGCAGTCTTTACTGGTGGTGAGTTAACAATCTTGTTAATTACATGTACAATATGGCGTTGCTAAGCCAAGACTAGACTCGACTTAAGCTAATAAATGAAAAATAACAAAAACATAAAATAAACATAGAATGAAATGGGATGGTAGTCCGTATGTTTTTTCTCTTTTCTTTTTCTATTTTTTTTTTCTTTTTCTTAATTTTTCGATTTTTATTATTATTTTTTTTTGCCTACACTCTTACCCTACCATCCAAAATAATACATCATAGGGAATGAACATTCCCCTTACACTTGAATTTTTACATACTTTACAATAAACTAATCTAATGACTCGAATTAAGAAAATCAAAACACTTGGAGTACTTTTAAGATTAACGCACATATGGGGGTAATAATATTATGTTCTTCCCCATTACTCCATAAAATAAGTACTTTACCCATGAGTCTCGATCGTCCCAAAACAATATGTACAAGGATATGACTCGACTTAGCAACCATGTAATCAATAAGATAATTAACTTAGGGTTTAACAAATAACAATAATGCACTAAAGATGAGTGCATACACGGAAGGCTAAGGCGATTTGGGTGTACATTTAAGTGGGGTGCAACAAATTCTTCCTTTAAGTAAAATGCTTAAAGTTAGAAACGAAAAGATAGGCTCGGAGGGGTGTACTAGGGGTTTCGTGTACTAAAAATGAGTACAACGCTAAGGTGTGGGAAAAATTAATTGACTTAACTAGCCAAGTAATATGACTTAAATGGTCAAGTAATTATGATACGGGTTTAACACAAGGGTGATCCTAATGCCTCTTATCATGTAGTAAATCCTACTACACGAATGTAGTCTCACTAGCGGTCTCGGGATGCATCACCAATACAAGTTCTAGAATCTAAATGCTACCGGTACACTCATAAGCACTAATAGTAAATGCTTTTCCTATCAAATCTAAAGGCGAACCTCACATATTTGGGTGGAAAATTTTTCTGAATAGTACGGTTTTGTGCTAGTCATACAATCTCCTATCCATGAGACGCTTGCTATGGCTAAAGTTTCACTCCTAAATGTTGTAAAAAATTTTAAATTTGGCACTAAAATTGCACTAACAATTATTTCTCATAGTTTTATTACACATCTACAATCAAACAAACAAACTCAAGCGAAAGTGTATCTGTAAGGTATCATCATTTTACCCTCCCCTTACACTTAGGATGAACATTGTCCCTAATGTTCAAGTAAAGAATGTAAAAGTGAAATAAGTAAAATGAATGAAATCAAATACTCCCCTGATTCGCTCGGTATGGATAATAAGGTGGCCAGGTTAAATCTTCCTCCAAGAAAATGAACAATCAAAGCTTCCCTTCCAGAATAATAATCATCTTCTTGTCATACATAACCTGTAAATCCTGAGAAAACAGACAAGGCAACCTCGCATAAAATCGGCGGCAATCTACATATGGTAATAAATCCTAGAAAACAAAATAAGATATAATGCTTGTGGAATGATGTTTGCAGCTTTCCTGGAGATTATAAAACTAATAATTCAACAAAAACTTTAAGACTCCGTTAGAAAAACAAAACTGATAAAATTTCCAGATTTTTTACACGTGACGCCGTCAAGAGTAAACTCGTGACGCCGTCAGAAGTGACTTGCAGAAATTCATGTTAAGTTTCCGGAAAATTTCTGGAAAAACTTGGTCCTACTTCCTGGAAAATCCTGCAAAACATCATTATGACTCGATACAAGCATTTGACTCTAACATATACGAATACACATGTTCACTTAATATTGTGGAGAATCATGATCGGTTTTGTTTCTTAAAAACATATTTGGGGTTTCCCCTTACACTTATCTTTTGCAAAAATACCTTTGGGTGAAGTTAAGACTAGGCAAAACAACAAAGTTAAGTATTTTCACTTTTTAGTTTAGAAACATGATCTACCAACAATAAAAATAAAGCATGCATACGGAAGCAAATAACAAACAAACAAAATAAAAATCACACAAAACATGGGTTGCCTCCCAAGAAGCGCTTTTCTTTATTTACGAGTCTTGTAGCTAGACTCAAGGTCATGGGTTACTACATGACCTCATCGTTGGTTTCATTCTCTAGGTCATCTTCTAAGCCAGTTTTGTATTCCAGACCTACTTGCAAGCATTCTTTGTAGAAACCAAGCATCCTATTCTTCACATACTCTACTCCTCTACGTCTATCCTCATCATTTCTATAATAAGCCACTTGTTTGTGTTCCTTTTCTATGTTAGAGAGAAGGCGGTATTGCTCAATTTTGTAGGGCATTTGGTAGGCAAACTCATCATTCTCTCCCTTGAACCTAACTATCCCTAAAGTTGGATCATAACTCATCTTAGTGTCCTCAACAAATGGTTTTCCGAATATTACTTGGCTTAGGCGATCATCTATCACCGGATGAGTGTCTTCTACTATCATAAAATCAATCTCATAAGTGAAGTTACCTATAATCACATGCAATCCCTTCACTCTTCCTACAAAATTACTTATCAAATTCTTATTTGGCATCATCCTATAATCAAGTTGTTTCTTCATCACCCAATTGTAATAAGTCCTAGTCATGATGTTTATAGGAGATCTAGGATCGATGTAAGCTTTCCATATATGCATATGCCTGATGTTGCATGGTATGTTGATGTTAGAGGGGTCTCCCATTTTGATAAGGGGTGTGCCAAGGATATATGGTGTCTCCGGGCCATCGAATAAATTCTTATGGTATTCCCGTTCTTCCTTGTTGGGCAACTTATCAAAGTGCTTTTCTATAGTCTCTACTTCCTCTAACTTCTCTCCCTTATTAACCTCAACTTCCCTAATTTCATCCCTAGTTTCGGTTTCTACTTCAACTTCCTCTTTGTCACTTTCTTCTATATTCTTATCTATTGGCTTAATGGTGACAACATTGACAAAGTGGACATGTTTGGAAGATGAGGGGTCCTTAATTCGGATTCCGTTATTGGTGTCCCTAGTGTCCTTCCTAGGTATAGTTAACGCTTGGTTGTTGAGGGCTTTCAACAAATTGTCTATCTTGTTGGTCATCTCCGTTTGTTGTTGGTTGAATTCGGTTTCAAACCTAGCTATGCGAGCCTCTTGAGATGCCATGAACTTAGACATCAATCCTTCAAGATTGTTGGTACTACCATAGTTGTTAGAAGGATTGTTGTTGAAAGTACGGTTGGAAGAATTGGCTTGGTTTTGTTTCCACCTAAGGTTTGGGTGATTTTTCCAAGAGGGGTTGTAGGAATCACCGTAAGGGTTTGGCTCGGGTTTGAAAGTGTACCACTTGTCTCCCGCTTCGTCGGTACGCGAGGATGCGTAGTCCGCAAAAGCTGTTCCGGGGAGTTCCACACAATCACGAGTGTCATGGGGATCACTACATAATTCGCATGAAGAAGTGATTTTGTTCACTTGGCTTGAAGGCTTAGGAGCTTCGTAAGATTTCATGAGAAACTTGACTTGGTCCTCAAGTTCCATGATCCTACGGTCGGGAGTGCTAAAGTTTTCGAAGGCAAAGATATTGCCTTGACCATTTTGTTCAAGTCACGGGGATCATTCCAACTTTCGTTGTCATAGAGAGCAAGATCTTCTATGAGTTCCCATGATTGTTCCGCACTTAGATCATGTAGCTTACCACCGGCCGATTGGCCAATGGCTCGCCTTGTGGAGAGATCGATATGTGTAACAATTCGCAATTTCAGGTTAACTTTTATTTCCGAAAATTTCACTATTCACTTTTCACTATTCACTTTTTACTATTCATCTCAGAAATTTTTATTTGATATTCTCGAGTGATAAATCATTTCCATGGCAAATTAAATGTTTGACATTCGTCAGATCATTTTCGTAAAAGTTATTAAGGAATTACACGTTTTAGGGTAAAACGTCATTTAGAAATTCTACGTACAACGAAACTCAACCGCGTTAAGTGACCCCGCATCAGAAAAATGTTTGACACACTCATGATTTATTTGAGAATTAATCGTGACTGAGAAAAACATGACCAAAGACTTCCCGGCAGGTCACCCAAGCCAGTACTATTCTCACATGAACACGCTTAACCGTATGGGCGATTAACCGTTAGACCACAAAACGCGTTTCTAAGACAATTTGAGTTTTCAACTTATTAGAAAAAGTCAACATATTTTTCCCTCCTCCTTTGACCAAAAATCATTCTTTGATTTTATAAGTCATTCCTTGATTTTTAGGCTTGTGGTTTTAGGTCTAAAAGACATTTAACACCAACCAACACTAGACTGAGCCCAGCCTAGACATTATAAGTCATTTTAAGTCATTATTATCCTATTAGAAAAGTTACATTTTACTTTTCTCAATTTTACGCAACTTTCGTACGTTTTACGTATTACGCGTTTTAGACCCGTGTTTCCAGTTTTCAGCAGGGTTTTAGCACCCGATAGAACCTACCACTCATTTTATATTTTATTATGGACTATATTGACATGTTTGACCATACTTTCAAGTTTCATATTTTTACGATACCCGGTTTTACGTTTTGAGGCTTAATAACTTACGGTTAGCGATTTACGGAGTCAAAACTAGCTACATACTTAGGATATTATCATCCAAAGACCATGACTACTCATCTAGTCACCCTTATCCTTGGAAAAACGACTTAGGAGGGGGGAGAGTCACCATGTGTGGTTAAATTTTAACCATTGATCTCTAGGATGGTTACAAGTGTCTTTAGGAAGCAAAATTGATAACATCTAGCCTACCAAAGTAACCTCCTCAATGAACCTTCCTAGACACCTTCCTAACCTCCTCTTCATGCTATAAAAGCAAGCTCATACCTTCATCTTTTCATCATAAAAACGCCACACCATTAATCTCTAGCACCATGATCCTTTGATCTTCAAACTATAAGTTACACATAAAAGTTCAAGGTCTTAGTATTCTCTACCTAGTTCTTAAGTTTGTTTGGTGATTCCATGGTTGAATTAGGAGCTACACAAGGTTACTAGGGCTGAAGTTAAATGGTTTTCACAAGGGTTAGATCAAGGCTAGCAAGGGTTACAAGAGTTATGGTGAAGGGTTTACAAGATTAGGTTTAGTGTCCTAGTTCTATACTTGACTTCCTTTCTTAAAGTGAAAGCCAAAAGTTGTAAGAAACCCTTATACACTTTCTTGCTCAATATCATTTCATGCTTATTATGTTTCTTTCATGCTATATATGGTCTTTGTATTGTGTTCATGATGTTTAAAAATGGATAAAACGAGTATTGATATACATATGTTAACTTATGACAAGTAAACAAGCAAACTAGTGATTTTTATGGAAAACCACGACCACAATAGTATAACTTTGATATTTGACACTTACTTACTGTTAAAGAGGACTTAACAAGGAAAACATAGCAATTTGAATCACCCAAAATGAGTACACGAGTCAAAAGTTATGACCATAAGAAGTTAGCGACACCAAAACGCCGAAACTGCCTAAACCTTACTGTTTGCATTCTGCCAATTTGAAAGTCCCACTTCTGGTCCGATTCATCAAAAAGTTAAAACACGAAAGTTGTCCGGAACGACGTTTTCGTTCAGGAACAAAGAAGCTCGAGCCCTGAAAACGCTTTCTGAGTGATAAATTTCTTCAAATTCTTAACAGCCCATTTTTAGACCAAAGTTACTATATAATCATTATAATTAGATGAGACCAAGAGGTCTAATGACCTAAAGCCGAGACCACAACCATGGCTAAAGCCAAGGTTGAGTCTCAAGACCATGGAAAAATGACCAAGGTCACGGCAAAGCCACGGCTAAAGACCATATAACTATTAAAGATCAAAAAGCTTATATATATATATATATATATGTTATCAAATACTACAATAGTAGGGAGCCTCATGTGAGGAGTTCATTGAGTAAGCCGTCGAGACGAGTTGTGGATTTACGAATTAAAGTGTCCTGGCTCCTCGAACGTTTACTCCATGACTTCTGAATTATGTCGGCCCGAACGGTAGTAAGAGATGTACAAACTATACATGTTTCATAAACGACTTATATTCAAAGACTTACATTATATACTAAGTACTACATCATGAACATTATGCAAGACATATATAGGGAATTCTTCGTATTCTTAGACATTACTCCAAACCTAAGTCGCAACGTTCTATTATAGGCTGCTCTTAGAGACTTTCGCGATTCGACTACCACTTTCATTTCTCATTACATAGACTTAAGGTGAGTCATAGCCCCTACTTTTTCATATTTGTTTCAACTCTTTGGGGGGGATACATGCACAACTACTTGCTTATTAGTACAAATACTTGATCGCATTATACTTGATTATTCTATACTTGATTGTCTTATACTTGATCGCATTATACTTGATTTCATACGTACATGATTATGTTATACTTAACTGCGTTATACTTGATTGTGTTACTGCCAGTGGCTCCAGATTAAGTTGCTGGATGACCATTGAGACTTCCGGTGGCTCCACATTAAGTTGTTGGATGACCATTGAGGCTATTGATACATCCTAACATTTGCGAATGTTGGATACATCATAAACGTGAGGTCTTCGGAGATGAAGTGTAGACTCACGACTAATTGCTAAACTGTTTTGATGAACTTATACATGTCTTATTCATACTATATATGTAGCAGTGGGTTGTGAACACACAGGTTACAAGTCTCTTATGGCGGGACTTGTAACTGAGTGGATTCTCAATGCCTTTGCTGTGTGAACATTCTTTCAAGGCTTTTCAACTGTTTTAAGACAAACTCTATGAACTCACCAACCATTGTGTTGACACTTTAGCATGTTTATCTCAGGTTAGTAAGGCGATAGCTAGTGCGTGGAACTTAGAGTCAAGCTGCATATTCTGAAGACTTATGCTTTTATCATTTACCATTCAAAACTTTGTATACATTTATGTATCATACTTTGGAATCTCAAGTTTGTAACTCGGAATTTATTAATCGAATGGTAACTTTTCAAAACGTCTCATTTAGAGTTCGTTTTCTATAACTTGTACTTTGTATTATGAAGTAGCACCCCTATGACACAGTCTTCCGCTGCGGTATTTTGGGGGTGTTACAATATGGTCATAGAAGATTTGGACTTGGAGCCAAAGATCTATGCCATGATGAGGGACTTTTTGGAGTAAGTCCTTGAATCGAGTCCATGCTTCATAAAGAGTTTCACCTTGACGTTGTTGGAACATCAAGATATCATTTCTAAGCTTAGTAGTTCACCTCGGTGGGAAAAATTGAGCAAGGAAACGAGTGGTGAGATCATCCCATGTGGTGATGGATCCCACGGGTAAACGTTCAAGCCATTGACTAGCTTGATCACGTAGAGAGAATTGGAATAGGCGTAATCGGGTTGACTCTCTAGTTGTAACATCAAGGTCTATAGAATCTACGATTTTAAGGAAGTCCTTGAGATGTTGGTTTGGATCTTCGGAACGAAGTCCATGGAATGCACATCCGCTTTGCACCAACCGGATGGTGTCGGATCGCAAGGGGGTCACATTGGCTCCGGTGAGCTCAATGGTGTTTCGGTAGCCTTGGTGGCTAGGTTGGGAATACTCTCCTAACGTTCGGGGCCTAAGAGGTTCTAGAGGTGGGTTTTGTTGTGGTGGGATGACGGGTTCAAAGATGTTCCCATCGTCCATGATGTCGGGTGGTGAAGAGTTACGAACAAAAACACGAAGAAATAAGATAGACTAAAGAGAAACTAAAAATAAAAATAAAATCTTACTAGAAAGGAATCTAGCAAGTAGACCTAATAAAAAGAGATTCTAACCTAGACAATAACTATTCCCCGGGCTGCGGCGCCAAAAACTTGATGCCTAGGGATTGCACCAGGCTTTACCTCTCAAGAGATCTTGAGAAGCTTACAACCCCCACCAGGCAGTGTACCTGATCGATGTAGTATAGTATAATGACAAGTACCGGGGGATTGATCGTTCAGCTAGGAATAGTGTCGCTAGGATTAGAAAACCTAAAGACTAGGTCTAGAGATGATGGATGATTCTTTTTGGATTTTTATATTTTTTAGAAAGCAAGTAAAAATCTCGGGTTTTGAAGAATTTGGGCGGAATTAGTTTCTATTCAACTAACCTAATACTAAAGATGCAATCAAAATAAAATACTAAAAATAAAAATAAACTATATTAAACTAAAATTGTGAGCAATATGTGGGAGAAATGTGTTTACTTAGATATCACTACTCCCTTGATATCTTTTACACGTTAATTACTTGTTATAGTTGCGTGGATGACGGATTGTATTCCTTAATACCATTCATGGGGTGGCGTACTTACTTCCCCAATCCTATGAGCGCCTACTTCACTCCTATGTCGAGCCGGCTAAGAAGCTCCAAACATGGGATCATTAGAATTTACTCATACATTAAATACAACCACTAAAACCTAGTACACATCGGTTCATGTTTCCTAAGACGTTCAAGCATGTTACACAATGGAGATCTGCCAGTTTTCTTAAGCCTAACATTGAAATCATTCATCCAATACAACCATAAACACAAGATAGATCTAGCCTAGCATGTTGATCAAGACAAGTAATCAACACATAATTAATATCTAGGTTTCATTAGATCTAAGCAAACACAAGATAGATCTAGCCTAGCATGTTGAAATCAAAACAAGTAAAAGATATAATCAACCAACACATAGACATATTGATTGAATTAAAGAGAAGACTTATCTTAATAGCACATGGAAGGATTCAAGGGATGAAAACCCTTGAAAGTACTGTAAAATATGACCTAGGGTTTACAAAGTTCGGCCCTAGGTTTCTCCACACAAGTTCCTCTCTAATGAATGAAAAATAGAAAACTATATATAGAGTTTAGTAGGTGATGGCGTCAAGAACAAATGTCTGACGCCTTCATCTCGCCTCCAAATAGTTCCTCGGACTGCCTAGATCTGGGTCTGACACCGTCATGTATACACCTTATGCAGGCCGCCACCAATTTAACTCTTGACGCCCTTGTTGTGACGCCGTCAGGTTTGCACTGGGTCGTCACCACTTTTACTCTTGACGCCGTCAGGATATTCCTCTTGACGCCGTCAGGTACTGTTCTCAGCTTGGAAAATTAAGTATTTGGCGTTTTCTTCACTTTTATGCTCCAAAAACGTCCGAATTGCTTCCTTTTCCAGAATTCACTCCCAAAGTACCTAAAATCACAAAAGGAACGATTTAGGGTAATATTTGATCAAATAAATTCAATTCCGGGCTTAAATGACCCCCTAAAAGTGGTTCATTTTTCGTCTCATCAATACTTAGCATTCATATTTATAGTACGTTACAAATTAAACATGCAATATTTTACTTCATGTAATACTGCTAAACGGGCTAATAGTATTGATTCGTTAGCAAGTAAGCTTATTTGACGAGCATTCAATTTTTAGTCAAAAATTATTACTACACTTTGTTGGTGCATTTCAATATTTTTGCTCTTAATGTAGTTTTTTGTCTTGCGGTGTGTTAATGTCACTTTCTTAATTAAATGTCTTGGAATATTGCGTGACTTTGATATTTGGTGTGATTGTGTAAATTATGTCGATGTTACAAATTGAAAATGGTAGTATATAATAAAAATATCTTCACATGATCATCTTAACAATAAGTATCTTCTAAATCGAAAAAGTATATAAACGAGAAGAAAATTGTATTTCAAATGTTATCCAACACCTATCACGAGGTAAGCATTATTCATTTGAGTTTGATATCATATAATTCATGTCGTCATACTGTAAATACTTAGAGTGATTTACTAATGAATGCTCCAAATTCGATATTATAGTTTATGGAAAAAAGTTGTAATAATGCAATAATTAAAAAATTATTTATGTAACTTACTCATATTAAAAGATTACATATGAAAAGCCTCATTTAAATATAACATTTTACAAAAAAACCTCTTCACATTAAAGAAAGAGATCGAGAAGTCACAAAAATTGTATCAAGAACAAAACATGCAAAATGCTAATGAACAACAACAAGACCAATGCCATAGCTATCGGTGTCAATATAGATAAACACTTAGCATTCATATTAATAGTACGTTACAAATTAAACATGCAATATTTTACTATACGAACTATAATTTATTATATGAATTATAATTTATACTCTTGAATATACTAATTACTTTAATGTTTTATGTTTTTATAGTTTTGTTAAAAAGGAAATTTGTTTTATAGTTCGCTTTTAATAATGTAATTTATTTGAACAACGAAGTCCGTCTTTCACAAAAAACGAGAGTTTCAAACATGAACCGAAAATTAGTCTCGAACATTACGAAAAAAACAATTAGATCCAACCTGTGTGCATCGCATGGGTCCTGAGGCAGTCCAAACCTGTGTGCATCGCATGGGATGAATATAAAAAGTTTCAAACATTAATGTCATCGCTTCATATTTAAAATAATTTATGTAATTTATACATATTAAAATATTACATTTGAAGAGACTCTTTTCAATGTAATATCTTGAAAAAAAATCTCTTCACAAATACTTTTTTAATGTCAATAAACTATTTTAAATGTGTGATATGCTTGGAAATGTGATACCATCACAACTCAGATATATAATGACGAAAACAAGTGTCGAAGATTACGCTATAAAAACTCATATACAGCCAATGTGCAACTCAATAAATTATTTTAAATACGTATAAAGCTTAGCAAATGTGTGACACCATCACAACTTAAATATAAAATGACGAAAATAAATGCCGAATATTACGCTATGAAAACTTCTATACAGCCCATGTGCGTCGCACGTATTTTAAATCTATGAAAACTTCTATACAGCCCATGTGCATCGCACGGGCATTGTTGACTATCATAAGAAATAGTTATAACTTAGCCGGATGTATTAATATTAGTTAGTTCCAATAAAAAAACGATAGAGTCAATACCAAAATAAATAGCCAAAAAATATTACATAAAAAATACATCTTAAAAGATTACATGTCAATAAACTATTTTAAATATGTATCATGCTTACAAAATGTATGCTACCACGAAAAATTATATATATAATGACAAAAATACATCTTGAATATAAAATGACGAAAATAAAAGACGGGTATTAAACTTCTATACAGCCCATGTGCATCGCACAGGCTTTCATGACTATAAACATTTAGATCGAGCCCGTGTGCATCGCACGGGTCTGAATGCATACTATTATATAAAGCTTAAGTAGCCTTATAAATGTAAAGGGGTCATAATAAATGTCCCAAGAATTAATTCTATCATATGAAGCCTTCAACATTAGTTCTAAGCAACTCAAACATCTCAATTAGTATGTGTACATTGATTTCAAGCAACTCAAACGTCTCAATTAATAGTGGTTAATCTTTTTTACCTTCCCGTCCATGAGTTACAAATATTTTATCAACTATATAATGTGTCAAAAATCGCACACAACAAACCACAACTTCCTCCACACCGCGTGCACATTGGGCTACAACATATTATGGTGGTAAAGTAAGCATCATATCGTCTTACTTATTTAGCATATTGATTTATATTGTTTTATTTAAATTTCACGTGTGTTTTGTGTGTGTAACAGTGTAGGACATAAAGATGGTGCTTAGGAGGTTTGGTAGTAACATCATCTTCTCTAATGGTTTAAGAGATCCTACACATCGTTATCTTATCAATTAAGTGGAACATGCATGAACATTTTCAATTTGATCGACAATGCAATATATTGATTAACTGTATTTAAGTTACTTACGATCAACTATATCTAATTATTTTTTGCAGCCCGTCAAGAACCATTAGAGAAAGAGATCGAAAAATCACAAAAATTGTATAAAGAACAAAACATGCAAAAGGCCAATGAACAACAACGACAAAGACAACAACAACAACAACTAGAACAACAACAAGAAGAACAACAACGCCACGGCCACCGATGGAATGAATACTTAGCATTCATATTAATAGTACGTTACAAATTAAACATTCAATATTTTACTTCATGTAATACCGATAAATGGGCTAACACTATTGATTCGTTAGCAAGTAAGTTTATTGAAAATAATGTGTCGAGCATTCAATTTTTAGTCAATAATTATTACTACACTTTGTTGGTGCATTTTAATATTTTTGCTCTTAATGTAGTTTTTTGTCTTGCGGTGTGTTAATGTCACTTTCTTAATTAAACGTCTTGGAATATTGCGTGACTTTGATATTTGATATGACTGTATAAACTATGTCGATATTACATGTTGAAAATGGGGTAGTATATAATAAAAATATTAAATTTCTTCACACTATAATCTTAACAATGAGAATCTTCTAAATCGAAGAAGTATATAAAGGAGAAGAAAATTGTGTTTAGTTAAATGTCGGGTCTATTGATTGATTGGAGCGGGTTTATGATTCGGACTTGGGTCATTGGATTTGATTTTTTATTATACGAGTTATAATTTATACTCTTGAATATACTAATTACTTTAATGTTTTATGTTTTTATAATTTTGTTAAAAAGGAAATTTGTTTTATAGTTCGCTTTTAATAATGTCATTTATTTGAACAACGAAGTCCGTCTTTCACAAAAAATGAGAGTTTCAAACATGAACCAAAAATTTGTCCCGAACATTACGAAAAAAACAATTAGATCCAACATGTGTGCATTGCATGGGTCCTGAGGCATTCCAAACCTATGTGCATCGATTGGGGATGAATATAAAATGTCTCCAACATTAATGTCATCGCTTCATATTTAAAATAATTTATGTAACTTATACATATTATAAAATTACATGTGAAGAGACTCTTTTCAATGTAGCATCTTGAAAAAAGTCTCTTCACATATACTCTTTTAATGTCAATAAACTATTGTTGTATATTTGGGCCTCACAATCATACTAACAACCCGACAATTAACACAATCATTTTTGCATGGGTCCTGACGTAAACCAAGTTATTTATGACGAAAATTAGTGGCAAACATAGTTTTTGACTAGACCTCAATTAAAACGGACATAAATAAAGGCACCAACATTTTTCAAGCCATGCTAAAAAAAGTTGTGGTAACATCACAACTTAGGAACTTATTGTTGGAATTTTTAAATCATAACAATTACATAAACAAGAAACATCATCAAGCACGCAGTGGAATTAGATCAAATACATGTAATTAAATTAACCGAATATAAAGAATCTGCGTACCTCAATTCATGAATCAAAAACAATTGAACAAGAACCCTAAACCCTAAAATTAGGGTTTAATATATTCGACTATACCCTAGTCGAATCACCAATAAATCACAAACAATAATGTGTTTATTCTTCGTTCTTGTACACACGTATTAGTAGCGTTTCAATGAGAAAAGCTAGGTTCTTAATTCACAAACAAACCAAATACTATGTTTAGAAGATCGCGTAGGAACCCTAGAAGGGTGTAGTTGATCAACTAAACAAGAATAGTTTGAGCTTAGTTGATCGCGTTGGAACCCTATAACGGTGTAGTTGATCGTGTAAGCTCAAGAGGAGAAAGAAGAAGAAGTTTGGCTGGCTAGAGAACCAAGGGATGAATGAATGGATACATAGGGACATACGTTTATACAATTCATGAAACTTGGAGCAAAAGCCACAAACCCTACACCCCTTGGGTTGGGCCGGCCGAGTATGGGTCTAGAATACCCATTATAGATCCATATTAAACACTATTACATGTTCAGTCCTTCTTCTTTTGTCTAACGATCGTTAGGTACCGTTAAGTGTTCATTTCATGAATTTAATAATTATTCATAACTAATATAATAATTATTAATACATTGAAACTCATACGTAATGTGTGCAATCCCGAAGTCTCGTGTTCGAGTCCGAACATATTCATTAATTTTTATCCGTTACTTCTAACAGCTCCCACTCGGATATACATTAATGCAATAATGACATTGATTAGTCTAGCATAACACGCCAATGTCCCCAGAACGATCACGAGTATGGTTTCCTAGAAAAAACCACCTTTGATGAATCATCATCATACTTATCCTTTTGTTTCTAATACCACATTAATATGGATATGGCTCTAAGTCATTCCATAATTAACTATTCTGTTTCTCATTATTTATGATTGAGCAAGATTACCAATTCATCTGAACGTATTCCAGATAGACCTTGGGCATGGCCATGCAAACATCTTGTCAACCCTACGAGGGGCCCAACAGTATTAAACTTCAAAACAAATTTGAAGGAAACAAATTCTGTGTTGACTACAAGCATAACCTATGAAAATTGCATCACCTCTGGAAATAGCTTTTATAGCTACCAGTTACGGATAGCGTTAGACTATCTCACAGAAAATGAGCTACATCCACATTAGTTATCTGGTATCTCAAATCTGAGGATAAATATTCATGATTTACTTTAGTGACAACATCCATAAGTATAATCATGTGATTGGGATCTGTCCTATATTCAATTTATTTATTCTATTGAATATCATGTGAATTTGGCATGTTCTACGCATCAATATACTTTAAGTATATTATACCAAAACTCAGATTTGTCTTAATTCAATGATATTCTCATATCATTGATTGACAACGGACTATTTAGAATAGCATAACATAAGTTATTCATGGATTAAACATGCAAATATGGGATACAATCTATTATTAATGAAATCAAACTTACTCAGTACTTTAATTCATTATTAAATAGTAATTGTTTAACATCCCTTATCCAAATACTAAATAGATCAATGCATGAAAATTCTCGTTAATGAATTTTGTCTCAAGTAATAACAATCATATTTGTTGACAATTATGCCTCAAGTAATGACAATCATACTTGTTGACAAGGTATTATTCAACTAACTTTGATCTATCGAAATTTTGAGAATACTTATTTCAAGAATTCAATTAGCAAAGTTCTTATATATGTGCATTCAAATAATTTGATATAACCACATAATACATCATAAAGTGTGTGACATCCTCAGTATTCAATTTATGATAATTAAACTTTCAAACATTTTAAAGTTTAAAGTATTCTTATTCTTTAATGTATAATGCAACTATGGCTTTAGTTAAGCATAACTAGTACACATGGCTATTTACAAGGATGAAATCCTTCTATGACTAGTATTGAGTGTCATCTCAATTTCATTAGCATCATTGTATGCAAACAATAATATGCTCTTTTCCGTAAACTTTAATGTGTAATGTTTTATGCCTTCCAAACTTCCAAGTTTGTTGGCTATGACAATTGACAAATTGTTCATCTATAGAATCTAGAAATTGTTCCAGGCTGAGGATGTGATTCTATAACCAAATCTATTTCTTTAGAATATTCATTACACAACTTATCTAATATATTTCAATTGGACATCAATGTTGTCAAATCATCTTTTATCAAAGCATGATATAACAACAACATGATGTACATGAAAAATCCTTGTGTCCAACTTTAATTTCATTCATGTACTACATATCCATTTAAACTTTCTAAATGATATATCATGTTCTATTAGATTCATTTGCCCCACATGTTTACATCACTAAACATATAATTAAGGTTGTATGTTTTACTTATTAAATCTTACAAGTAAAGTTTCATTCCAAGTTATGACTTAACATTTAACTTATATAGAATGTTACTTCCTATATATTATACAACATATATGATTTAAGTAAGTAAATATAATACTCCCACTAGCTTTCAGAATTACTTAGGAGCTATCTTATTTTAAATTATAAATCAAACATGGATTTAATATTTTAAACATAAGACTTATCTCCTTGATGCATGCATTTATCCATACTTGGATTCTTGCATTTTGTATACTTTCAAAGATTAAATGAATTCATAAAACTCTTAATTACTCATCGTCCTCGCTTAAGTAATTATACAAGAAAGATTTTATAATCCATTGTCAAATTTCATATTCATAAAAATGAGTATGACAATTACCATCATTGTATCTTTAATGTGCTTAGAAAAGAGTATTCAATCATAGTTAATTACTTAAGTATGATTAATGATCTTGTTATAAGACATGCATTAAATATGTATACAGTTTCATCCATATGACTCATTACACAAAGATTTAAACCTCTAGGGTTTTTCTTCTCTTGAAGAAACTCATCTTTATTAAGATAAACCAAGTTTTCAAAGTTGACTTATCTTTTATGGACAGCATCTTAACATTCATAGTATGAGCAATTTACCATAATTCAATATTTAGTGAATGCTTCATTATGATTAACAGGCTTACTTTGATCCTGTAATTCATATTTCTCAGTATATCAATCAAATATCTGAGACATCCCTACGGATCTATGAATGTGAATTTCATCATGTTGAGGTTTAACCTTTACATTTCAAGCCTCATCATGATTTTCACTAGTGTGGTTTTAGAAGATTATGTATTTTGTAATTTTGATCTTTTAAGATCTGAACAAAACTCCCACTTTCCTTTTGTAATTTATCTATAAATACTTTAGCAAGTTGAGCAACACTTAGTCGTTCTCTTTTGGGATATTACAAAACATTTTACAGTTCCTGACTCTTGTTTGTGAAAACTACTTATTAACAAAATTAGGACTTCATAAGACTTTAATGTGATTCATCACATTCCTTAATGTCTTATTTAATCTTCTAGGTTGGAGTCTTATTGAGTATATTCAATCCATACTCAATTTTCTAACCTTGATAACTTTTGGAAGAAAAGAAGTCATATTTATCTTTTAATCAAACAATATAACAAGAGTGTGATTTTTCCTAACTAAACACACCACCAACTTGTGATATTTCATTAGAACTAGTATTGTGAGACAAACTAACAATATGTAAGATAAACTTATACTCCGTTTGGCTTACCTATTTACCAACTAAGTCATCTTAATGGTATAATAGAATTTCCAAGCCAATTGCATGCTATATAACATAAGTACCTTTTGAACAAGTCACTTCATGTTCATGTCTTAAGAAGACATAAACTGTTATATTCTCACTATATGTTATAAATCATTCATCAACTCAATGATTTCTTGTTTAAAACATAACAAGTTAATGTCTTACTTTAATATAAGTCTTGTAATAGTTAAAAGACTTCATGTTTATAATAAGATATAAACATATATAACTAAAGTATTTGTGAACACCACCATTTGGTTTCAATAGTAATTTCAAGTTAATTTACTACTCCATATGCTTATGTCATTTTATGAATTATCCAAATTAAGAAACTATAAACTCACATAATTTCATCACATCAGTTGATCTTCTAGTAATGAAATCATGTAGTTTACCCTTCCATTGCAATCTAGCGAGGTTACACCCTGATGTAAATTGTAAATTCAAGTGTTTCTTTTAATTTGAATATCATAAGACATAAAAGTAGTCTTTATTATAATCATGACACATGTTCTACATAAGATAATCTTACACATTAAATGTATAAGTCCTATTAGAACATAGATCTCTTACCTTGCAATTAAGAGAATCCTATAATCATATTTCTATGTATTGTTCCTTTGCACACAATAAATAATTCTCCCACTTGTGCATTGAACAATATCATGTAGTATATAAATAGCACAACATACGTTTGTTTATGTGATTCAATATAATTTGTGTCATAAATGAACAAGTAGATGTAGGACAACTTTGCCTTATCAGGAAACGCATATGGCTATCCTAAGAACATGAGTGTCTACAATTGGAAAGTAATTATCTTGAAGATAATCTAGGCTACTACACAGAAATTAAAGCTTGTAGCTCCCACTGAATTAGAGAACATAACAATAACTCCATATTCAGTAACACAACACAACGCTCCCACTGGATTTGACAACATTGTAAGTGTTTCATCACCAGTGAAAACAATTTGCTTGCTTTTACTTTCCTACACATTTAAAAAAAAAAAACCCATACGTAATAATTACTCAGGTTCTAAAATGTGTATTCTACTATGATGGATTATCCAACAATGATATTAACTTAAAGAATTTTTGACTTGCAGCTTCTTCCTTAATAGGCCTTCCATCCCCATAATGGTATGTAGCACCTTTAAAGCAAAACAACTAGATAAAATACTAGATTGCCTTTTACTAATTTTGTGATAATCTGTCTAGCTTCTAATAACTCATATTTCCATTTAACCAAATGTCATGTTTGTTATAGAAGAATTCATTCATCAAATTGGGGTAATGAAATTTCTTATGGAAAATAGGATGTGCAATATTCTAAAGTATGAAAGATTGCTATGAGTTATATATTAGAATGTAGACAATTCTAATGTTCCTATCATACCTTTCTCAATCATAAAGAGGAATAGGATTGAGTCTTATTCTTCTCTCATGGAAAATAGACTTTGTGTATTTTCAGTATATTTTTCTCAATCAAACATTATGTTTGAAAGCAAAATCAGATCAATTTACTAATTTAAGATCGAACCACGTTTACGGTTTTAATGTTGCATTAATTCATTGAAAAGAATTACAAAATTCAATTTTAGTATTTTCGAAAATAAATTTTTCAAGAAAATTAAATGCCCATGGTTCATAATCATATAACCATTTAATTTTCACTGAAAAACTAGGATCCAAATTGAGATAGGTTCATCACATCAGTTGATCTGCTAGTGATGACGGCATTTAATAAGGTACGAGTCGAGCCTCAATTGCCAATTTTCAATTGCCATTCCTAGAAAGTATGGGATTTACATATTTGCCAACCGTAGTTGCAATGTAAGCATGTTTTATCCCTATCTTATGCCTTGAGTGATCAGTCCCACTATCAACTTAAGAAAAAGCAAACTTACATAATTCCATCATATTAGTTGATCTGCTATTAATGAAATCATGTAATTTGCCCTTCTATTGCAATCTAGCCAGGTTAGGCCCTGACATAAACCACAACTTTAGGTGTTTCCATTTCATTGGATGGCATATAACTTAAATTTTAAGGGTATAAATTTTGATGTGTTTAATCAAAAATATGTACAAAGATATCATGCATTCATCTTGTAACATATGTTTCATGTAAAAACTTTTACTCATTAGTTTCTTTACGAGCTAAAATCTTCAAAGTTTTAATTGAGGCGTTGAGAAACTTACAACTTTGCCTTAAGTGCTTCATATTTATAATGGTTGTTAGGTAAAACTAAAGTTGACGCACAGGCAAGCGTAGAGACAGAATGAAGTCTCTCTAAGGCCACAATTTAATGCGAAGCCACCTTATACCCACTTTATAGTTTGTCAAAATTAGCTTCACCGTCCAGCCATTTAATACAGTCGCGATCAATCAATTAAAAGTTCAAGATTTTTTCAAGCTCAAAACAAGATTTCACCACTATTAAGTCCAGTTTATAATTTTATTATGAAATTACCCTTTTGCTTACTATCATGTCACAAACATATATAAACAAATAGTAATTAAATAAAATAAATAAACAACTTAAATAATGAACATGCAAAATCAATCAATTTAAAACACACAATTGATCAAGATACACGATTTTCATAGGGTCTTCCCTAATATCATAATTAATCAATTTTAGTAATCTTTACATGTCAAACATTTACTAAAAAACCTTATTAATTATAACAAATCGCATAATAAAAGCATGAAATCTACATAATACGTAACAATTACTAGAAAATCACCATAATCCATGACAACACATGCATGGTTTGTCATGGATACCCACATAGCACTTATTATAAGCATATAATCAAGTCAAGGATCGCATAATCAAAATGGCTTATCACAAATATCCATTAAATACACATAAAGATTACATGCAACCTAGGGTTTCTACAAGTTTTTACAAAGTTTAAAACCCTAATTTTTCTTTAAAAAAAAGTAGTCGACCTATACAAAATATTTAGGGTTTACAAAATTCAAAAAACTTAAGAACATCAAAGCATGTAATAATCATAAACGATTCAATTTTATGTGTTTCGGTAATTAATTACAACGTATTAACGGCTCTTGATGCCACTGTTGGAATTTTTAAATCATAAAAATTGTATAAACAAGAAACATCATCAAGCACGCAGCGGAATTAGATCAAATACATGTAATTAAATTAACCGAATGTAAAGAATATGCGTACCTCAATTAATGAATCAAGAACAATTGACCAAGAACCCTAAACCCTAAAATTAGGGTTTAATATATTCGACTATACCCTAGTCGAATCACCAATAAATCACAAACAATAATGTGTTTGTTCTTCGTTCTTGTACACACGTATTAGTAGCGTTTCAATGAGAAAAGCTAGGTTCTTAATTCACAAACAAACCAAACACTATATTTAGAAGATCGCGTAGGAACCCTAGAAGGGTGTAGTTGATCAACTAAACAAGAATGGTTTGAGCTTAGTTGATCGCGTAGGAACCATATAAGGGTGTAGTTGATCGTGTAAGCTCAAGAGGAGAAGGAAGAAGAAGTTTGGCTTGCTAAAGAACCAAGGGATGAATGAATGAATACATAGGGACATGTATTTATACAATTCATGAAACTTGGAACAAAAGCCACAAACCCTACACCCCTTGGGTTTGGTCGGCCGAGTATGGGTCTAGAATACCCATTCTAGATCCATCTTAAACGCTATTACATGTTTAGTCCTTATTCTTTCATCTAACGGTCGTTAGGTACCGTTAAGTGTTCATTTCGTGAATTTAATAATTATTCATAACTAATATAATAATTATTAATACATTGAAACTCATACATAATGTGTGCAATCCCGAAGTCTCGTGTTCGAGTCCGGACATATTCATTAATTTTTATCCGTTACTTCTAACACTTATTGACCAACAAAAGTTGTGGTAACATCACAACTTAGGAACTTATTGTCAATAAACTATTTTAAATGTGTGTCATGCTTAGAAAAGGTGTGATATCATCGCAATTTAGATATATAATGATGAAAATAAGTGTCGAAGCTTACATGTCAATAAACTATTTTAAATGTGTGTCATGTTTAGAAAAGGTGTGATACAATCACAACTTAGATATATAATGATGAAAATATGTGCCGAAGATTACATATTAGTTTTATATCAAAATTTATGGATGTTACAATTTTGAGAATAAATACAAAATGTAAACTTTATAAATAACTACTAATATGTCATAAAAAGTTTAAATATAATGTTACAATCTTGAGAATAAATACAAAATATAAACTTTATAAATAACTACTAATATGTCATAAAAAGTTTAAATATAAAATTTATCGATCAACTAAGGCCATGCTTACAAAAGTCTAATAACGAAAAAAATTACTTCACATTAAACTATGACCAATTAGATAGAGCCGGTGTGCAACGTACGGGTCTGAATTACTCGTATTAAAGAGGATATGTTTTAATACATTAAATGTAACCTTTTATTAAGCAACATTAATCGTAACATATGATGGATTTAACACCTAAAACAAGACATCTGAGATTGAGATTTACAACATATCATGTAAGTTAGAAGTTTTACAAATAAAATTGTAAAACCAGGAATAACTTGAGTTTCATACTACTTATACTAAATACCATATACTAATATTACGAGCAATAAATTTTAGAATTAGTAACAAAATATACCTCCGATGTTCAATCATTCTTCATCACTCTTTTTGTTACTCGCAAAGTAGCCGTGATATAAAAGACACATAGCAATAACTAATTAAAGATATGAACATAATATATATATATATATATATATATATATAGGGTAGGGTTCTAGAGAAAAGTATCATTAGATAGAAAAGCTAGAAAAATAGTTTTAGGGTAGATTTTGAAAACATTGAAAGTTCAGGGTAAGAATTAAAAAAAGTAGGGATATCAATCAGATACATTTTCAGTTCATTCACAAACATGGACTACTCCATCTGTACCATCCCCAACAGTCCACCACCACCACCGTCTACACCTTCTACACCGTCGCGACCACCATCGTCGCCACAGCTTCCGTCGCCACCATCCCCATCGCCACCGCCACCATCATCTCCACCACTACACATCGCTACCTTTAACTCCATCGTCACCATCATCTCCACCACTCAATTATTCAAAACCCTAACTACATTCACTGCCGACATCATCTCCACCATCACCGGAGAAGCTTATACCCCCTAAACAGTACACCAGACCAGTCGTCATACATGTTTCGAACACCATATGAACATTGAAATTGAAGCAGAGATATAGACAACTGTAAGTTTTTAATTAGATATTTAATTTAATTTTTATGTTATTTAAGTGCATCATTGTGAAAATTAAAAAAAAAATAGTGTTATTGTGGAATGTATAAAATTACATTTTAGTGCATCTGAATAAAATATAATATGTTATAGCATTTAGTTGTATGAATAAGTTCATCAGTATAAATATTTTACTGCATCTGAGTTAAATAATATGTTATAACATATTTGAGAATCAGTGAGCATGATTAGGGCATCCATTTGTATGTTTAGTGCATCGGTAGAAATACTTGGGCCTTGCGAGATAGATTAAGGCATCTGTTTGTTTGTTTGATTAAGGCATCAGTGTGTATGTTTAGTGTATCCATGGTAATATTAGGGCATCCATTTGTATGTTTAGTGCATCATTGGAACTACTTGGGCATATGTTTGTATGTTTAGTGCACAAATGAAAACATTAGGGCATCAATGAGTATAATTAGTGTAATGCATCATCAGACAGATTAAGGCATCAGTGTATATGTTTAGTGCATCGTTAGTCATAGTAAGGCATCCATTTGTATGTTTAGTGCATTCATTTGTGTGTTTAGTGCATCGCTATTCATAGTAGGGCATCCATTTGTATGAGGCTACGATCACTGAGTTCTTTGGCAGAGTGTTGAGCGTTGACTTGCATTTGGATGATTTTTTCATTTGCCTCTATATTGATTGTGCCAGTTAGTGGGTGTTTGGAATGCTTATTATAAATGTTTATGGTTTTTAGTATAATTAGATAAGCAATTCATAATAAGCTACTCGAAAGCTGATTATATCTTAGTCACAAAGGGATATGACGAGCAGTTTGGATAAGCAATCCTAAACACCCTAAAACCGCTACCTACTGTATTACAATAAGATTAAGCAGATAAGTAGATATAATAAGCCATCCCAGTCAGACACTCATTGATTAGCTTGGAAAAACAAGAAGGTGTTTGGATTAGCTTGTTTTGTTGTGTTACAAGCTTATTTAAACTTGGAAAACTATGAGCTCAAGTTGATAAGTTCATAAGGTACTTTAAAATTGATCTTATTGGTTTTTTAAAAATTTTGAGTCGTCCATAAGCCTGCAAAATAAGCTAATCCAAACACCCCCTTAGTAGTTCTAGTTTTAGGAAATAGGAAGTAAATATAGTGTCTAAGGGGGTGTTTGGCATGGTGATTATCTGATATAGAATCAGATAATTAGTTTTTACAAGACTGGTTGTAGTTGATAGTGTTTGGACTTGCTTTTGAATATGTGATAATCATATGTTGCAACTACATGTGAACTTACTTTTTGACCCTTAAAAAATAGAAAATTAGAATAAGTAATAGTCGACACAAACCCAAGAAACTGATTATCTGCTAGTGCAGTGAGTTTGTTATAGTATTTTTAGTTTTATTAAATAAATATGATTTCTAACGGGGTCTTTGGCATGATGATTGTCTAAGAATCAGATAATCGGTTTTAACGAGACTAATATATAAGTTGAAATTTCTGATTATCTTTAGCAGTTATGGTAATTCCACCGAACGACGCACTACACAAATTAATTTGTGTTGGTGCATTAATTATGCTTTTGCAACCTCTTTATTACCTTCTATGTTGAGGGTGAATCTCAAAACAAATTTAGGTAGGTTGTTGTAGCATTTTTCTTATGTCAAAAACACACAATTGTGTTTGGTCATCCTATACCTTTTTATGCTTGAAAGTGAACTTTTTTTGTGACTCTTATGTTTGAAATGAATGACGTGATTCTGTTTTTGGTTCCATGCAAATTAAATTTCACATGATTGCTTCAGGTTGAAGCATCAAATGGATTCCTTCAAGTATTTAGATCTTACTGCATCTATATTTTACATTAGTGCATCTATACTTAGATCTTACTGCATCTGTATTATACATTACTACATCTGTTTTCAACTGTCTGTTATCAGTTTGGTTTGCTTTGGTCTGGAATCAGAACTGAATCAAGCTGCTGTGATAACTCATTTGCTTTTACCTCTAACCACTTGCCTATCAACTGATATAATTCATCGAGTAAGTACCAAATTTTCGATTATGATGCTGAATATCATCTTTTTTTTTTTTTTTTAATTTGCTTTCAGGTATTCTGGAAGCGTAGCCGCTATTAGCATGGTAGGCCATATATTGGGTCTTGGGGACAAGCATTTGGATCCTCTTGTGGAGTGGACATGTGGAGATTTTCATTGATGATGCAACAATTTTTGATGAAGAAAGTAAAGGCATGGAGCTAGCAGTTATCTTAAGTCTATTTGCATCTCGTGTGCAAGAAATACATGTAATTTCGCAGGTATTATCACATGCTTTTGCTTACTTTAGAAATTGTCAATATGTGATTGTTTAATCGCGAACATGTCAAACAAAAAAATCTAGAAAACTAGGAATGTTCACCCAAAGCTTATGCTTTACTACTTACCTCAAAAAATTAATGGACCAAAAGGTGTCACGGATTAACCCATCGCAACCTGTTTCAACTGTACTTAATATTATTCCTTTCTACCCAACCCCATTTTAATCCGTTAACCAATTGTGTGAAATCGACCCATTTACTTATAATAGGATTTATTTGCATAGCATGTTTAGTGCATCTGTGTACATGTTTAGTGCATCTGTGTGCCTGTTTAGTGCATCCATTTGCATATTTAGAGCATCTGTTTGGACATATTAGTGCATCCATTTGCATATTTACTATTTAAATCGAAAAGTAAATCAAATTGATCTTTTCTTCGGTATCTTTGAAACACTAGGAAAATTGGCATGTCAAGTGAGGTAAAGCTGTCAAAGAGGCTCGAGGGGTAGACCGAGTACTCCCTCTTTGCTGGAATCGAGAAAGGAGCAGTTCTCAAGAAGCTAGGGTCTTTAATTATAATCAAAGGAAATACTCATTGAGTTCTTTCAGTCTATTGAGGCATACAACACCTATCTTAAGTCTATTTGCATCTCGTGTGCAAGAAATACGTGTAACTTTGCAGGTATTATCACATGCTTTTGCTTACTGTAGAAATTGTCAATATGTGATTGTTTAATCGCGAACATGTCAAACAAAAAAATCTAGAAAACTAGGAATGTTCACCCAAAGCTTATGCTTTAATTCTTACCTCAGAAAATTAATGGACCAAAAGGTGTCACAGATTAACCCATCGCAACTTGTTTCAACTGTACTTAATATTATTCCTTTCTACCCAACCCCATTTTAATCCGTTAACCAATTGTGTGAAATCGACCCATTTACTTATAATAGGATTTATTTGCATAACATGTTTAGTGCATCTGTGTGCATGTTTAGTGCATCTGTGTGCCTGTTTAGTGCATCCATTTGCATACTTGTTTAGTGCATCTATTTGCATATTTAGAGCATCTGTTTGGACATATTAGTGCATCCATTTGCATATTTACTATTTAAATCAAAAAGTAAATCGAATTGATCTTTTCTTCGGTATCTTTGAAAAACTAGGAAAATTGGCATGACCAAAGAGGCTCGAGAGGTAGACCGAGTACTCCCTCTTTGCTGGAATTGAGAAAGGAGCAGTTCTCAAGAAGCTAGGGTCTTTAATTATAATCAAAGGAAGTACTCATTGAGTTCTTTCTGTCTATTGAGGCATACAACACCTGTCCAGGCCGAATATTTGTTATTAGTTGGACCGTTTCTAGATTACCGGTGACAGATAAGAGAGTAAGAGAAAACATCAGCTACCTAAAAGGCGCACGAGCAAAGACAGTTTGAAGCTCAACAGAATGTGGCTGCATAGGCTTCTGAGTCTTCAGTGTCATGGGTTCCGTTGAGTGCTATGGAACAAGCTTAATAGATCTAGAAATCTCAAAATGAGAAGGATGCTAAAGGCTAGTCATAGGGAGTCAATGCATGTATAATGGTAACAAACATGTTTATAATAAGCACTATCATGTATTAGGTGAAAAAGTTATGTTTAAAAGTAGCTGAACATGAGTCCAACCGGTACTGAACTAATTGGATTTTGTTATAACGTGTTATGGTTCAGTTTTGTACCAGTTGTGTAATGCTATGAGAATGATACTTGACATTTGGGTTTTACTAGATTCTTACTCGGCAATCATGTTAAATTCTTACTAACAACAGTTACTTCACTTGGTAAAAATGTGAAAAATCATATATTTAGAATGCAAATGTATATTTTTTTTTCTTTTTCAGAAATAGTTTAGGTAAAGATCTAGAATTCCCACGGATTCACTTATCAGCCATGGTATCTTCATATCTTTCTCTATCTACATTGGAGCTTTTCTTCTCATTCAATGTATCATTCTTAAATATTTATATATCCACATATAAAGAAAATACTTTATAGTAGTTTGTCACCTTATTGAACTAAAAATTATACAAACTAGACATAAATCATGATATACTTATATAAGCTTTCCCTAAACACTCTTTCGAAGTAAAAAAGAACTTGATACAAGGTATTAATACTACTAAATTATAATATATGATTTGATGATACCATATATGATAACATGTATGATATCTAATATATATTTGTCAATAAAGCATCTTTATCTTCCTAGTTACTACAAAACATAGTCACCTCCTTCACTAAATTCGGTTCCAACCTGCACAATCTCCTCCATTCTCATCTGACCCTCAATAAAAATCATGTAGTGTGAGTGTGGTCTCTCTCGGGCTTGTATCTTGTAGTGCTGGAGAGTCATTTAGAATATTATATGCACCTTGTTCTGATCCTGGTTCCAGTCCATACCATTTCAGGAAATTCATCACACGCCCCATTTGTTATAGCGAGTAGAGGCTCACTGTAATTCTTGTCCATTGTGGGTTTGTGTCATTAGGAGACCACTTGGCTAGCTCCCTGCAATCGAGCTTGAAATTGGGCATATTCTTGAAACGTCGTATCTAGAAATGTCAAAGTTGGTTACTGCACTTGTTCCCCTGAATTTTATGGCTGCTATATCATAAGCTTCTGCCGCTTCCTCTTGTGTACCTATATTATAGGACAACGATTATTACTATATGTCTCAATTGACTAATTTAGGAAGAAAATATTTCAGTAACTGAATGTCGAAATATTAGTGCAATGAATGAACTTACTAAAAAGTACCAAGACACAGGTCCTTATGTCCCCGCAATTCTTCCAATTCTAGCTTGCCACCTTCCATGTTGACGGTGCTTACAAATATTAAACCAAACATATATTTGATAAGTTATGGCATCATCAACCATAATTAAAGTTCCAAAATTACATATGCAGTAATGTTATACGAAAAAGTTACTTTGTTCGATTAAAAAATGTGGAGAAATAGCTTCTTCTTCACTTTCAAGGGCATAAGTTGAGCGCCTTGAATGCGATTGTTGTTGTGTTTGCTGGTAAAAAAACAATCAATAATGAACATATATAACCATGCTAAAAGGTGCATCACATTTATATGTAACAATTCGCATTTTCGGATTACTATTCATTTTTACTATTCACTTTTACTATTCACTTTCACAATTCATCTCAGAAATTTTTATTTCATATTCTCGTAAGTTGAACTATTTTAACGATAATCCGAGAGTTTGACGCTCGTCGGATCATTTCTGCAAAAATCACGAAGCCGTGTCCGAGATTTACTTTTGGGTTTAAACGTCGTTCCAGCATCCCGATATGTCCACAAAACACTATAAACAATAAAAATATGATTTTCTCTCATTTTACGACAATTCTAAAAGTTTTGGAATTTTACGTTTTCCAGTTCAGCGTTTTACGCGAATTACGCGTTTTAGACCTGCGTTTCCAATTTTTACGGCGTTTAAGCAACCCGATGGAACTTACCATTCATTTTATATTTTATTATGGAGTATTTTGACAAGTTTAGTCATTCTTTCAAGTTTCATATTTTTACGATACCCGGATTTACGTTTCGCGATTTAAAACTTTACGGTTTGCGATTAACGGAACCAAAACCGACTCCGTGAACCAGATAACACCAAGCTTCCTACATACTCATCCATACATGTGCAGCCCCCCTCCCCATGTTACTTGAACTTCACCACTTATTTACCAAAATGCCATTGAAATTAGATATTTCATACAAAAACACCTTTAACATATTCATTTTGTTTTCAAGAATTAAAGTGAGGTTTCTCTCCTTCCTTCCTCCCTAGCCACGACCCAAATTCATTCCAAGACCAAAATCCATTATTTATCAAAGATCAAAGCATAAAAGTTGTTCATTTCATCATTCTAGTTAGGAGCTTTGCAAAATAAACTCAAGGATCACAAGGTTTTGCCTCATCTAATCACCTCATATTTCAAAGTAAGTTATCAAATTTATTTTCATGATTTCATCTTATATTTACTAGTATCATATGGTTTTCATGCTTTAATTCATGCACATACTAGTTATACCACATTATTTTTGTTAACTTATTGAACATACAAACTCTAGAATTTGTTTTAGGTATTCCTTTGTTAAATTAACATGATTAGTGATGATTAGGAACCCATGGCACCCTAAGAAGGTGTATGGTAAGATTAGACTAGCTTTGTGGCGTTTGCAAGAGATTTGGTGATGTTAGAAACTAGTTTAGAACCTTTAAAATGGTTTTGGAACATATATTTATACCTACTGTCCCAAAAATGAAAATACAGAAAACTCAGTAACTCAGGATAATTTTTGACCAAAGATTTAGAAAATACTTTCCGAGACGAAACTATGGCCGAAAACGGGGATGAAAATGGGTTTATAACGAAGGAGATACGATAAAAACAAGTTTAACGACGAAAACAATTTTCCGGAAAATTTCATGCTGATGGACGATTTTCGACGGACAAATCGAGGCTTTAAACATAACCTAGAGGAGCCAAGCTTACTAAAATATATTACTACATACTAAGACGTAACCATGGATATAAAGAACGAGTAAAACGGACTTATAACGACAAAGATATTCACGTTTCAATATCGGCAAAACATATATTATTTTGACAGCTTTTAAAAATAATAATATTATTACTACGTAGTAACTCTAGATTTCTAGAAGTATTAACCAAGTACCCAAAATCATAACTAATGAAGTATTAATGAATACAAGCATATTTTTATTACTACAAGACGTTATTTCAAGGATTTCAAATCGAGGAGTTCAACACTAACACTTATATATACGATATATATACATTTCGACTAGCTTTATTTTTTTCTAGTTGCCTTATTTTCCCAAGTTTTGGAAAAATGTATTATTTTTTATAAAAACAAGTATTTTCAAGTTATGAGTGGTTTAGGTAACATGTGCATGGACATTTTCAACATCATTTCATGATCTAAATTAGATCGTTCATCATTCACATTAGGTTGCGGTTAGAGATCGAACCTCATTTCTGTGTATCCACTTTATCATCGTAGCTATCGCATCAGGTGAGTCATAGCCCCTACTCTTTTTATACTTGTTTTAACTCTTTGGGGGAGATACATGCTCAACTACTTGCTTACTTGTACAAATACTCAAAACATTTATACTTGATTACATTTATACTTGATTTCATTTATACTTGATAACACTTATACTTGATTGCATTATACTTGATTTCATACATACATGATTGATACATGCTCAAATACTTACTTGATACTTCACTACAACAAAAGTGGCTTTTTAGGACCCTTTGTGTGGGACGGTATGATAATGGAGTCCTAAAAAACTGTTTAATAGGACATATGAGCGTTTAGGGTCCTTTTTAAATATTTGCTACTTAGGCGATGTCCTAAAAAGGTATATAATAGGATGGTCGATGATTTGGGGTCCTATTATCATATAACTTAATAGGACACTTAAAATATGGATCTTAATAAATTACCTTTATAAGACGTTTATTCATTATGGTTGTATTATAATACACCATAATAGGACACTTGAGTTTTGAGTCATAAGACATCAGTTAGTTAAAATGCTTATTCACAAAAAGTTTTATTATAGCAAAATTTAATAGGACCTTTGACACGTGGGTATTATAACGTTAACCTTTATAGGACGCTTATGTACAATGGTTTTATAACATCATTTTTTTAAAACGATTATTTGCAAAAGTTTTATTATAACAAAACTTAATAGGACCCTTAAGACGTGGGTATTATAATGTTAACCTTTATAGGACGCTTATGCATAATGGCTTTAGTATCATACATCATAATAGGACATTTTATTTTTGAGTCATAAAATATCAGTATTTCAGAACGTTTATTCGCAAAAGTTTTATTATAACAAAACTTACTTGGACCCTTAAAGGATGCATATTAATTATGGTTTTATTACAATAAACCATAATAGGACACTTGATATATAAGTCATAAAACATTAATTATTTAAAACGCTTATTCGCAAACGTATTATTAAAACATAACTTAATATGACAGTTGACACTTGGGTCCCATAGATTGATACACCATCATAGGACACTTGATATTTGAGTCATAAAACATCGGTTTAATGGAACACATATTCACAAACGTTTTTTATTATAAGAAAAGTGAATAGGACCCTTGACAATAGCGTCTTATAACGTTAACCTTTATAGAACACTTATTCATAATGGTTTGTTTATGATACAGCATAATATGGCACATCTTTTTAGAGTCGTAAAACATCCACTTTTTATAACGCTTGTTCAAATTAAGTTTTATTAAAACATAACTTGATATGACACTTGACACTTGGGTCTCATAAATTCATCCACCATGACAAATGATTTTTATTTGACACGATTTATAATTTACCGTTCTAAATGCGCATTTGGCACACTCACATCTCCTTTGCCAAATAGTTATTTGGTACCGTCTCATATTCCATGCCAAATTCTTATTTGGTACGGTCTACCTCTTGTACCAAAAATGTATTTGGCGCGGTTACGATCTCCTTGCAAAACTTATTTGGCTTCAGTTTTTGCGATATCATATGTTGTAATTGGGACGGTTCTTGCTCCTTAATACAACAAGGCAAGCATATATATCATATCACTATTTGTTCGAAATTATGTTTAAAAGCGAAATATAAATATAAATCTACTTGCATTACTGTTTTAAAATTTGTCATTACAAAATGATGAATCCAATATACAAAAAAATAATGAGATAAACAAAAATCAAATTCTATTATAAGTACCCTAAACATGATTAATACTCAGCCCTCAGCACCGCCGTTGTCCGAATTAGCTAGGTTTTCATATGTCCTACATATAACAAAATTCAAGCATAAGTAATGTGGTTTAAACATTGATCAAAGTTAGATGTTAGATTAACAAAATATTGATTTAAAGAAATAACAAATAGAAACGTGTAACGTGGATGGAAAGTTTCTTACGAACCTACTATTTGAACACCTTTTACGCACTTGACATGTGTGACCTCCCGCCGCGCTTAATATAACACACTAATCTTGCATCAAATTGTTAGCGAAGACGATATGTAATAATCATAACAACAATTCATTGTCTAAATAAAGATATGAAACTCAATAAGCAAATAACGCTTACAAGGTGTATTTTATAGTAACAATCAAAAGGCCTTGAAGTTTCTAGGGGAGTAGAGTTGTATTTTATAGATAATGCACTTTGACATGCATTAAAATTCTGACCATTTAAAGATCTTGATGACCTATGCAAACTAGAACATAAGGAAGAACGAATTATAAAATGAAATTGACCCATGAACACCTTAAATTAGTTTCTAAATTGAACATAATATATTACCTGATTCCTATGTTAATAACCTTGATACCGGTAGCAATGATGGTGAACGACATTGGCTTTTGGTTCGTAAGAATGGGTTCGAGACTTCGAGGACTAGTGCGTGGTGAAGTTGGGCAACCACACCATGTCTAAGGAATGTATGTTTGAATCAAGTATCATATCATCTGCTAAGGCGTCACCCCAACCTGGTGAGACTGCTGAACTAGTGCTACCTCTACCTACATATGAATTTTTTTTTAAGCAACTAGTACTTCTCTTCTCCAAACTCAGCTTCATGTTCACTACAACATAAATGAAACCAATAGTTAGCAATCCAAATGATGGTATCATAAAATTTATAAAAGACAACATCCAAGAAAGAAAAATAAACAATAAGATGAACCCAAGTTAGTTGAACCTTAGGCCTGTAGTTGAGACTAACCTTTCGTCCATACAGTTTAGAATGCCTACCTCCATACATATAGCAAGACCAAATTGACCCAGCCACATGAAACCAGCAGCCAGTGCAGCAACATTTGCCATACTTGTGAGAACCCCTAATCCTAACTAAGATAGCATTCCTATAGGGCCCTACCATAGCATATGAAGCTGTTTATATACACCTGAGTGAACGTGTAAAAGCATTTTAGATAGCAGTTGTGAACCATCAAACTTGTAGATGTTTTGAACCCAGCAATTAATAAGCAAGTTCAAACCCAGTGAAGGAACTTTGCTTTGGAAGTTTGGCTATATTCTAATGGTTAGCATGTAGGGCATTACTTTAAAAAGCAGCAGCACCAGTTTACCTTTTAAAGACTAAAGCAGGCAACAAAAAATACCAAATAAACTTTTTTTTAAGAGGCCATTACTGATTACCTTGATAAGGTTGTACATCTGTTAACGCATTTGAGCAACCATAATATAGGGGATTGTAAATGGGTAAAAATAATGCAGGGGCCTTTACCTGTGAGTGAGTTCCTAAATAGTGAAAAACAAACAAGTTACAGAGACTAGTAATCACATGCGGCTATGGATGCGGCATGTGCCTTCTCTATTATGTCTTGCATCCAATTGAGTCTTCTCTCACACTTAGGATCCAAAGAATCTATGAGTTTATAAACTACCTCCACACCATATTTTATTTCAAAAAAATCATCATAGTCCTTTTTCAACATCGTCTTATTGTTGCTGATTTCACATATCAACTTAAATAGTTTATCAACTGACCCTACACTCGCACATATCTCATGAACAAACAAAGACGTGTGAAAGTGAAAATCTACAAACTAAGACAAGATCCCGACCCCCAAACCCACTAAAAGCAAAACCTGTCTGACTCTCACTAACTAGATGTACAACCAAAACCTGTCTGACTCTCCTCACTTTCCAACAACCACCAACTCCACTACTGAGCATCAGCAATGGGTGCTTTTCAAAAGACTTGGCACTATTTCATCAAGTCATAACATAGCTTTTTTGCATTGGAGAGAATGACTTGAAGGACCAAAGACTTGGTATGTATCAAGCGTTTGAAGCAAAGACTTGACACTATTGTTTATTAATTTTATAATCAAACACTCACTGCCAAATTCATATTGCAATGACTTGATACTTTTGAAAAAGCTTTTTGCATTGGAGAGCAAGTTTATAAAATGACTTTTCATAACAAAATTTATTAAAAAGTGTATGTAATAAATGCATCAAGTCATTGAATAACTTGATGCAATGCGGATGCTCTAACAAAAACAAGTCTGACTATTACCTTCCTGACCCTAACCAAACAATAAGATCTGATCTACCTTCACAACTAACCACAAACTAATCGAAACCCTATGACCCAACACAAACTACTACCTGCTGTAAACCACGTCGACATGAACCTCAACCTCATTAACCACATAACAAAACACCAATTACAACCGAATCTGAAACCACCTATCACCCTTGCAACACGACAATGACTATAAGATGAACAAATTCAAAATACAGTGGACTCATGTCAACCGAACCACAACCATTGTAGCAAATACATGTAATAAAAGTTAAGCATATAAGAAATTGACCCAGAAACACCATTAATTGGTTTTTAAATTGTAGAATGTAGATATAATATATTAGGGTACCTGATTTATAGATTAACGGCCTTGAAATTGGGACCTATGAAGGTGAATGGCGTTAGCTTTTGGTTCTAGTACTGGTGGCAGGGATGGGTAACTAAAGAAGAAGATGAAAGAGGATGTGATTTTGCTTTTGGGGGAAAAGATAAGTGTGGCTGAATAAATGAAAAAAAGATGGAGGTGATTTTGATTTTGGGGGAAACTTAGGCGGGATATGGTGAAAATGCATGGGGGGAATACTAAATTTTGGGGAAAATTTTATGAAACAAAGTTAACAAAAGTATAAAACATCTAAATGTTTGAAAACAAATAAGTGCATACACAAAATATTTAGTGCCGTATGGATAAAGATCAAAGGAGTGTTTGTTACCTTATTGATATAGTCCGTAAAAAATAAGTCTATTTTACTGTCAAAATAAAGTTACAAGCTTTGAATTATGAATACTATTGTAAGTAACGTGAACGTGAACGTGAATGACTTTGTATCGTTCATTTAATTTTATTCGAACAAATAAACGAATACAAAAACTTGAACATACGAATTTCTTTTTTTTATGTATGTTTGTTTAGAAAGAAAAAAATTGTTTGTTTTTATTTATGTTCGTCCATTAAGTAAGACGCCAATATAATCAACTTCTAGTCGATCCCTAAGTCGACTAGATCGACTCCATACTCTTCAACGCTGCATAGGATCTAGTCTTGGTTTAACTTGTGTAGCACCAGTTAGACAACGTGTCCGCCCATCTCCTGACCATTCACAATTGTGTACACCGAGACTAGTGTGCGTGAAACCTTAAGTGTGATACAATATAAATAAATAGCAAATGCGTAAATATGGGTATACGCTAAAATTACAATTACTTGTAACTATACAAATGTTATAGGTATCTAAAGACTATTGTAGTACTTAAAAATTATAAAAATCGCAAATTTCGTCAATAATCTGTCGGTGATAATGAAATATTACAAATGAACAACCTTACATCACTAATCCGTCGGTAATTAATGACGGATTACCAACGGATCATCATTCGTCGATAGTATGTTGGTTTTTGTGATGGAATATTGACGGAATCTCTCATCCGTCAATAGTCCGTCATAAATCCGTCAGTATTTGGTGACCAATTACTGACGTATTTGGCACTGGTGGCACTGGATGTCCCAAATACATATGTATTTGGCACCGCTAATGGGAACCGTTCCAAATACACATGCATTTGGCACCACTATTACACGGTGTTCCAAATGCATACGTATTTGGAACGTTTTCCCAATAGCTGTTCCAAATACCAAGTTTTTTGGTACAGTTAACCAGACAGTGCCAAATACTCGTATTCGGCACTCTTTTATTACTATTCCAAAAAGGTTCGTCCCAAAAAACCCCTTTTTTTGTAGTGAAATCACATGTGATTTCAGAAATCACATATGGTTTCACAAATCACTTGTATAATTTTAAAATAACAAACAACATCTGATTTTTTCAGTCATAAATTTCAACACTTACAAAAGTAAGCCGAAAAAAGGGTTCTTCGAAAGTATATAAAAGTTCTCCACTATAAAAAGATGATATAATTCTCGTTTTGATGGTATAATTCTTTTTGCGTAATGATTAACGGTTTGTGATATATTTATTTTTTTATTAAAAAATTAAAGTGTTTTTTTTTTTTTTTTTTTTTTTTTTTTTTTTTTTTTTTTTTTAATTAGAAAATTGATGGATGTGATTGGTTCATTGGGTCTAGAGAGAATTTTGGGTCTACATTGAATTTTTCTTATATTGATATTAATATTGATGAATAAAAAAAATCAAATGGCTTAATGGTAAGCCTTTAACTTTTGGACAATAGATTTAGGGTTCAAACTTACTAGCTAACATTTGAGAGTTGGCCGGGAAATAGGTTAGATATGGTCGGGGGTGCCTCAGTTAAGTCATACACTAATAGACCTAAGCTCACAGACAGGCTCGCCCCTAGCGTAGTGGGTTTAGTACGCCTCGCCAAAATGGCTCCGAAACAAACAAAAAAGGACAAATAATTATCATCTAAAATATTTTATGAATGATGTGATTCTTACACCTATTCATGGTAAAAAAACAACGTGGTTGGTTGTTTTCTTATAACTCTCAGACTCGCCCTGTCATGTAACCTGAACATAGATGACCTCAAGCATTTGTTTATCCGCTTTTGTATATACAATATGAATATTTTTAACTTGACCTTAAAGGACAAAATGTTTATTTGAGAAACAACAAAGTTAACTCATTAAAAATTAGAAGATGACGCGTTTTAAGTAATATCATAGATATTAATTCGTTATGTAGATTAAAAGTTAATCACGAAGGGCAACTGAATATTAGAGTAAATTAATAAAATCGATTATAAATTTAATTTGATGTTCAAGAAAATAAAAGCAAAATATAGACAACACATGCAGGAAAAAAGTGTCAATTGGGTTAGTTTTTATTAAATATTCAAAATACATAAGATTTAGAAACAGTTAAACAGTTTATAAAAATCACCCCAAATACATGTTTATTTTTCACAACCGTTCCAAAGACATAAATATTTGGCACCAACATATTAGATAATGGTCCAAATACATAAGTATTTGGCACCAACATTAGATAATGTCTCAAATACATATAGGTATTTGGCATTGTTCGTACCAACCGTTCTGGATCGTATTGGGGAGGTTTCTTATCGGTTGGCTCTACCTCCTCAGCTTTCTCACGTTCATAATGTGTTCCATGTATCTCTTCTTAGGGGATACAACTATCATCCGTTGCACGTGGTTTCATATCCGTTTGATCAGATTAAGCCAGACATGTCTTTGTCTGAAGAGCCCGAGGCTATCTTAGATCGGAAAGATAGGGTCATGAGAAACAAGGTCATTCCGTTTGTGAAAATTCTTTGAAAGAATCACCCAGAGCGTGAAGCTACCTGGGAGACCGAGGAATCGATGCGAACAAGTTATCCTCAATGCTTATTAACTGTTAATATCGTGAAAGAGAAACCATGTATACTTGTTCCATTTATTTGAATCGTTAAGATAAAATGGGGTGCGAGTCGTTTTCGGCAAAGTTTTTACGAGATAACACAAGCGTAAACGTATTTATAGTCACACAAATAAACCTAATAACACAACGCGAATCGGCACAAATAAACCTAATAACATGTGAAATATTCATTTTTACGAGATAACACAAGCGTAAACGTATTTATAGTCATTTATAATGGAAAAATGATTTTAAGAATATTGGCGCAACGTAGAAAATCACCCGACTATTTTTGAAACACTAAACGAGCCCAAGAATGTTTTTATTTAAATGTATAACAAAAACTACACTTCCTACCGTTGCTTAATTTTTCAGTTTTAGTCCTTGTGGGTCAATAGGGTTTGCACCACTAGTCCTAAGGCTATATAAGCCCACTTCTCTCTCATTTTAGGGTTAGTATCCCCATTTGCAACTTATAGCCGCCTTCCCTATCTCTCTCTAGAATCCGGCCACCTCCGATCACTACCACCGCTCACCCCCTCATCACACCGCCACCACCATCCTTCTCCTTGTGATCTCCTCATAACTTCTAGCCACCACACGCGCTAAAAACCTCTACCCCCACCTTGGTCACCCTCTGCCGCCATCTATTCTGGCCATCATCACCGAGCCACGCCACCATCCCAGCCGTTCAGCCACCATTAAAGATTGAAGATTGTGTGGTATGTTGATTTTTTTCAAAATCGTATTTGTTAATTTTTATTCAAACCAATTAATAAACCGATTTGTTAAGTTTTCGTGGAATAATAACTAGATTGAAAACGTTTTTACACAAATTCGTAAGGTTAAAAACTTTGATTAAAATGAGGTTGTTTGATTCGGTTTGCATACGGGTCAGGTCGGAGCCTGCTTACTTTCGGGTTTGCTACTGGATTTAGTAATGATACTGTTATTGTTTCTTTTGTTTTAAATTGGGTCGAGACCGTATTGTGTTTCAGATTGGATACTAATTTGTTTATTTATTTGACTTATTCGTTTGGCTGTGGGTATCTTATGCTAGTATATATTCTGCTTATTGAGTCATGGTTGCTTATTTGGTTGTCTCGGGTCGAGTGGTTATAGCCTATTTTGTCGTGGGTTATGTTTTGCTTGCTTATACATATTAGTTTTAATTGTGATTTGAAGTATATGACAATAAATAGATCTAGCCTAAACACTAAATATAAATGTAAAAGAAAAGAGATGTCAGAATTGGTCATTTAAGATATTATTAATAAACTTATAACTTATTTTGCGTTATTGGGTAGTTGTGATCATGGGTGAGTTCAGTGGCGAAGGTTATAAAGGGCAGGAAGGGGTATTGGCCCCCCCTAAAATATAGGTGACAGTTATACAAAGTGTATATCTTTGTAACTTGCAAGTATTGTTAGTTAGGATCTTGTTAGTCAACAAATAAAATTGATAAGAAAAAGCTATTGAGATTTTGTTATTTAGGAATATAAGTGATCTGAGATTGTGATATTCAATAATTTTACCAAGTACATATGACACATGAAAGGTTTTTAATGACAATAGGTGGCTCATTAAGACACGTTCTTTAAACTTGGTTCAAACATGCTCATGTTCTTTAATGAGCAAGAGATGTATAGTTTGTGAGATAAATCTGCCTTTTGAGTTGTGATAACTTTAGTTATTTGGATTTACACTGTGAGTATAATATGCGTCTCATATGAAGTTATATACACTATGTTGCATTTGTAAAACAATAAATATACATCAAATAGGTGGGTTGGTCTTGGGTTACATAGCCATGTCTAATGCAAACACTATGGTATTTGACAGAGATGACCTTCTAAAATATTCCATTCCTTTTTCCTAAACCATACAAAGTAGTTCCCCCGATCTTTGTTAAAAGTTTATGCAAAGTCTAACTTTAATAGCTTCTTTGTACCTGTTGCTATTTGTCATATTGTTTTATAGCAGGTTATGTAAGTAACATTTTTTTTCCTGTGACTACAGGATAGTGGCATAAACAAGATTTAGAATTCAACAAAGTATTCACAACAGATAACAATGAGCAAATGTTGCTGAGGTGTGGACATGGCTCGAAAACAGTCCCTTTTCTTGCGTAAAACACTTTGCTGTGATTGTATTTGATGCATTTTATATTTAGTTTTTGTTCACTTTTTTGGATTTCGTACATTTGTTGATTATGTAATATGACATGGATACATGTAAGATTATTAATTTAAGTTTTGATTTGTGCATATCAGAAATATTTTCTTTTAAATATTGGTATATAAAGAAATATTTGAAAAAATCGGAATTTTGCTGTTTTTATATGTAGCAAAATTGTTGCAGAAATGCGTGTCCGCAAACCGTTGCTATTGAATCGTTACAAAATTCGTTGCAAATATTTCTGTTCCAAATAGGTCGTTTAACATTGTAAAAGTGTCCTAATATGTTGTTATTAGGACGCTATTTAGGTTGTTAATAGACATTTTATACGACCAAAAAATTGGTTTCATAATCTTCTTTGAGATATTAGAACCTTTTTCTAGGTGCTAAAGTAGCTATAATGTTATATGATAAGCGTCCTAACAATTATCTTTTAAGTACGCTTGTATGTGTATCAAAAGATTAAAATTAGGTAACCACGTTTTACAACATTGTAAAAGTGTCCTAATATGTTGTTATTAGGACGTTATTTGGTTGCTCATAGACATATTATGCGACCATAAATTTGGTTTCATAATCGTATTTGGGATATTAGGACCCTTTTATTGGTGTTAAAGTAACTATAATGGTATATGATAACCGTCCTAAGAATTAACATTAAAGGACGCTTGTACGTGTATCAAAAGATTAAAAGTAGGTTACCACATGTTAGAACATTGGAAAAGTGTCCTAATATGTTTTTATTAGGACGTTATTTGTGTTGTTTATAGACCTAAAATGCGACCATAAAATTGGTATCATAATCTTATTTGAGTTATTAGGACCCTTTTCTTGGTTGCTAAAATAGCTATGATGTTACATCATAAGCGTCCTAACAATACTTTTAAGGACGTTTTTATGTGTTTCAAAAGATTAAAAGAAGGTAATCACATGTTAAAACAATGTAAAAGTGTCCTAATATGGTTTTATTAGGACGCTATTTGTGTTGTTCATAGACATATAATACGACCATAAAATTGGTTTCATAAGGGTTAGGACGCTTTGGACCTATTACAACCGCCTTACATGAAACGCTTTCATCCTTGGTCCTATTAAATGAAAGGTCCTAAAAAGTACCATTTTATGACGCTTATGGGGGTCCTAAAAAGCCACTTTTCTTGTAGTGCTTGAAACGTTTAAACTTTTATACTTTGGGAAATGGCACCCAGTAATCATACATACATGATTGTGAAACTTCCAGTGGCTCCAAATTAAGTTGTTGAATGACCATTGAGACATACATACAAACGTAAGGTCTTCGGAGATGAAGTGTAGACTCACGACTAATTGCTTAACTGTTGTGATGAACTTATACATGTTTTACTCATACTATATATGTTAGCAGTGGGTTGTGAACACATAGGTTACAAGTCTCTTATGGCGGGACTTGTAACTGAGTGGATTTACGATGCCTTTGCTGGGAAATCTTCATTCATATGTATTACATTCTTTTTCACAAGACTCTATGAACTCACCAACCTCGTGTTGACACTTTAGCATGTATATTCAGGTATTAACCAATGGCACGCTACTGGAGGTTTTGGCAGGGCATGGCATGGTCATAGAAGACTCTGATTATTCAGATGGGGACCGTTTTAAACCATTTTAAGAGCCAACTTCCGCACTACTTTTAACAATGTAAATTCAACATTTTTGATTAAACTATTTTATTCTAAATGATTGAAGTGAAAACTAATTTTGTACTTGTGTTGTGATATCAATTGAGTTACACCCCAGCTAGATGTATGCTTCCGCTGGACCCAATTTTGGGGGTGTGACAGATTGGCATCAGAGCTTTGGCTATAGCGAACTGAGTGTTTTTAAAACCTAGACTATAGCTACTTTTACTAAAAACTTAACCCTATGACCGTCACGTGCCTGCCTGCCAAGCTGAAGCCTCATTTGTGGTTAGTTGCTGACACATATGATGAGATTTGTATCTCATTATCTAATATATTATATTCAATTATTCTAGTTGATTACTATAATTGTCTTTCATATAAGCATGTTCACGTATCATTTATGTCACCGCGTTATGTTTTCTTTGCATAGTTTCATCATTTGACCTCGAGTTTGGTCACCTGCCTTAGTCTTTCTAAACGTCTTAGTATTTGTGAAGGACATAGTATTAGTATAACTAAGCTGAGTATTTCAAAATTCATGGAACCTCGGTGGAACATAGACTGGTCATTTATATTCAACCTGGGATAGTAGGACATAGGCTGACCACCTATATCCGACTCAGAAATGAATTTTGCAACACTGAGAATAGTTATAATGATATTTTGTCTGGATTGTGTGTAAGCAATTCCAAAGTCGAGCCAATCTTTCAGAAGACCTTTTTCAAGGATGTTGAATCCAGACCATGATTTTTAGCTTGGTTCTAGTGACAGTTCTTGTTTGATGAGTTGCGAAAATCAAGCTAAAAGTTAAAGTTATCACTCAAACCGATTTAACCTAATCTCATGACAGTTCTTGTTTGATGAGTTGTGGGATTAAGTGAAAATCGGTTACCTGAAGGATTAACCTAAGGGAGGTCTTTTGAGGACTATGCTCGGGATTGGGAAGGTTTGCCTCATCAAGTCTGACCACGAGAACGTACCTAGTTGGATAGGAAACCCACATACATAAGCTTTGACACATTTTCTTAAACACACACTTAACTGATTAACATTAACTGAACTTCGGGACGAAGTTCCCTTAAGGGGTAGAGACTGTAACAATTCGCATTTTCGGATTACTATTCATTTTTACTATTCACTTTTACTATTCATCTCAGAAATTTTTATTTCATATTCTCGTAAGTTGAACTATTTTAACGATAATCCGAGAGTTTGACGCTCGTCGGATCATTTCTGCAAAAATCACGAAGCCGTGTCCGAGATTTACTTTTGGGTTTAAACGTCGTTCCAGCATCCCGATATGTCCACAAAATACTATAAACAATAAAAATATGATTTTCTCTCATTTTACGACAATTCTAAAAGTTTTGGAATTTTACGTTTTCCAGTTCAGCATTTTACACGAATTACGCGTTTTAGACCTGCGTTTCCAGTTTTTACAGCGTTTAAGCAACCCGGTGGAACTTACCATTCATTTTATATTTTATTATGGAGTATTTTGACAAGTTTAGTCATTCTTTCAAGTTTCATATTTTTACGATACCCGGATTTACGTTTCGCGATTTAAAACTTTACGGTTTGCGATTAACGGAACCAAAACCGACTCCGTAAACCAGATAACACCAAGCTTCCTACATACTCATCCATACATGTGCAGCCCCCCTCCCCATGTTACTTGAAATTCACCACTTATTTGCCAAAATGCCATTGAAATTAGATATTTCATACAAAAACACCTTTAACATATTCATTTTGTTTTCAAGAATCAAAGTGAGGTTTCTCTCCTTCCTTCCTCCCTAGCCACGACCCAAATTCATACCAAGACCAAAATCCATTATTTTTCAAAGATCAAAGCATAAAAGTTGTTCATTTCATCATTCTAGTTAGGAGTTTTGCAATATAAACTCAAGAATCACAAGGTTTTGCCTCATCTAATCACCTCATATTTCAAAGTAAGTTATCAAATTTATTTTCATGATTTCATCTTATATTTACTAGTATCATATGGTTTTCATGCTTTAATTCATGCACATACTAGTTATAGCACATTATTTTTGTTAACTTTTTGAACATACAAACCCTAGAATTTGTTTTAGGTATTCCTTTGTTAAATTAACATGATTAGTGATGATTAGGAACCCATGGCACCCTAAGAAGGTGTATGGTAAGATTAGACTAGCTTTGTGGCGTTTGCAAGAGATTTGGTGATGTTAGAAACTAGTTTAGAACCTTGAAAATGGTTTTGGAACATATATTTATACCTACTGTCCCAAAAATGAAAATACAGAAAACTCAGTAACTCAGGGTAATTTTTGACCAAAGATTTAGAAAATACTTTCCGAGACGAAACTATGGCCGAAAACGGGGATGAAAACGGGTTTATAACGAAGGAGATACGATAAAAACAAGTTTAACGACGAAAACTATTTTCCGGAAAATTTCATGCTGATGGGCGATTTTCGACGGACAAATAGAGGCTTTAAACATAACCTAGAGGAGCCAAGCTTACTAAAATATATTACTACATACTAAGACGTAACCATGGATATAAAGAACGAGTAAAACGGACTTATAACGACAAAGATATTCACGTTTCAATATCGGCAAAACATATATTATTTTGACAGCTTTTGAAAATAATAATATTATTACTACGTAGTAACTCTAGATTTCTAGAAATATTAACCAAGTACCCAAAATCATAACTAATGAAGTATTAGTGAATACAAGCATATTTTTATTACTACAAGACGTTATTTCAAGGATTTCAAATCGAGGAGTTCAACACTAACACTTATATATACGATATATATACATTTCGACTAGCTTTATTTTTTTCTAGTTGCCTTATTTTCCCAAGTTTTGGAAAAATGTATTATTTTTTATAACAACAAGTATTTTCAAGTTATGAGTGGTTTAGGTAACATGTGCATGGACATTTTCAACATCATTTCATGATCTAAATTAGATCGTTCATCATTCACATTAGGTTACGGTTAGAGATCGAACCTCATTTCTGTGTATCCACTTTATCATCGTAGCTATCGCATCAGGTGAGTCATAGCCCCTACTCTTTTTATACTTGTTTTAACTCTTTGGGGAAGATACATGCTCAACTACTTTCTTACTTGTACAAATACTCAAAACATTTATACTTGATTACATTTATACTTGATTACATTTATACTTGATAACACTTATACTTGATTGCATTATACTTGATTTCATACATACATGATTGATACATGCTCAAATACTTACTTGATACTTGAAACGTTTAAACTTTTATACTTTGAGAAATGGCACCCAGTAATTATACATACATGATTGTGAAACTTCCAGTGGCTCCAAATTAAGTTGTTGAATGACCATTGAGACATACATACAAACGTGAGGTCTTCGGAGATGAAGTGTAGACTCACGACTAATTGCTTAACAGTTGTGATGAACTTATACATGTTTTACTCATACTATATATGTTAGCAGTGGGTTGTGAACACACAGGTTACAAGTCTCTTATGGCGGGACTTGTAACTTAGTGGATTTACGATGCCTTTGCTGGGAAATCTTCATTCATATGTATTACATTCTTTTTCACAAGACTCTATGAACTCACCAACCTCGTGTTGACACTTTAGCATGTATTTTCAGGTATCAACAAATGGCACGCCACTGGAGGTTTTGGCAGGGCATGGCATGGTCATAGAAGACTCTGATTATTCATATGGGGACCGTTTTAAACCATTTTTAGAGCCTACTTCCGCACTACTTTTAACAATGTAAATTCAACATTTTTGATTAAACTATTTTATTCTAAATGATTGAAGTGAAAACTATTTTTGTACTTGTGTTGTGATATCAATTGAGTTACACCCCAGCTACATGTATGCTTCCGCTGGACCCGATTTTGGGGGTGTGACATTATATCATGAAGTAAACTAAAATATGTTCACAGAATTAGGGCATCAACACATACATTTAATGAACAAAAGTTGAAAACCATATGCAATATAAAAATTAAACAGTGCATCACAGTTATATTGAAAGTAACGACAATATATTCACAAAATTAACATAATATCAGTGTTAAACATGGCATCACAATGCATCACTGTATGAAATTAATGCATCACAGTTAAAAAAAAAATATCATTTAGGCATTTTATCAAACTCCTTGCGTGCAGCTTTTGTAACACATTTTCAAGTCTTTTTTTTCTCAAAATTTGTTTACAACAACTAATCTATGTGGAAAACTAGAAGGGGGGTTGAATAGTTTTACGTCTTTTTACTTCGTTATAAAAATTAGTTTTAGAATTTTGCTTAGCTTTTAAAAACTTAGATTCGATAATATGTGATCTCAAGTCTTGTAGAATATAAACAACTAATACTACACAATATATTATAATGATAAGTAATGAAATGAGTAAGAGATGGAAAGATCGAACCGCGAAACAAGAGATTTATAGTGGTTCGGCTACAAGGACACCTTCCTTGCCCTACTCCACTCCCCGAGCACCTAACTCGAGAGTTTTCTTCACTATATCAACAAGCTCCCTTATCGCGGAGAAAACCGTACACACCAATATACACACTAATATACACACCAATCTACACACCACTTTTCACACCACAGCTTCGTCACACCTAAGTCACAACTTCTGCACAACTTCTTCAAATCAATCTACTTCACAACTAACTACTCCACACCTATCTTCTTCACACCAATCTAGTACCTAGCTTATCTTCTTCACACCAAGCTACTAACTAATCACACAATCTATATCTAACACAACTAACTACAATCAAATATTCACAACAATCTTCACAAAGAATAATGTAAATGATCTTTGATGATGCACCAACAACTTGGATGTGGAGATCACAACAAGTTGTAATACTTCTTGTCTTGAGGGATAGAAGTATTCTTCTCTTGCACTTGAGAGGATGAAGGTTGGATCACTTTGAAACAAAGAATTTATATACTTATGATCAAAGGATAAAAGAATGGAGATTTGGATCTAGATCAGAAAGTTTAGTAGTGCAAAAGGTGAGAAAAAAATCCAGGTTTAAGGTGGTATTTATAGGCAACAGAATCTGACAGAGGAGCGTGGCCGGTCCTCTTAAATCATGGCCGGCCCCCTTAAAATTAAGGGGACCGCCCTTTGTAATTAAGGGGGCCGCCCAGCTGAAACGGCCAGATTCTTTGTCTTTTAGTGGGGAAAGTTTATTTGGTGAAAAACTAACTGATTTTGGTTAAAAATTTGAATTCATATATTTAGTTTGAATAAAACATTTTTCTTTATTACCAAAATTGTTTTTCAAAAATATATAATATGTTTATATAATTAAATAAACTTTGTAATGCTTAATTAAACTTTCCTTTGATCATAAAATGCACTAAACACTTTGTTTATTCATACCTTAAGTGATTTGGATGTAAAGAGAAATATTAATCACTAAATACTTGTTTATGTCACAAGTTTTAGTTCTATGAGTTTATATTTTGTGATAATTTTTTGGGTAAAAGGTCATTGACCCGGTAAATTTATTACGCCAAAATCTTTGAAGTACAAATGACATGGACGTACATACCATGTCCAAAGCCCGTTACATAGGCGATATGACTCAAACTATGTAACTAAAGCAAACTACATCTGCTAAACGCAGATAACCTACCACTGCTAACCGCAGCTACTACCAATTACATTTAAATTACAATAAAAATTGACAATCTAAATGTAAAAAAACCAGGTTCAACTGAACCACTTCCATAGTGAATGCCTCTATCTTCAATATCTTCATTGCTAGAACCCGAGCATATCACCAACTTCCCGCCGCAACTGCAGCAAACAAGTAAAAAGTAGTGATAAAATTACCACTTTTCCGCAAGATGAATCTACCCTATCATCTCGACTAATGACAAAAGGTCCAAATTCACCAACAAAGCTGCACCCCAAGGAAATCGGGCTGCAGCAACCAAGCTAGAGACCATGTGATACTGAAAAAAGCCGAGAATAACAATAACCATGGCACCAGCAGACCAGCTTAGGCAACGACCACAATCGAGCACAATCATACTAAGGCAAGACGCACTAAGATTGTGATAACCAACCCAACACGGCTGCTCAAGAGGGAACCCAAGCAGGTAGACATCTCAAGAAGCCTTGCCAATCAACACCCAACGACCATTACGAGGGATTCGATGCTGAATATGAACCCTAAACATGGCCGCACAGCAACATGACACCAATTCGTGAACAAGAAACCCAGGTCGGATTACTTACCCATAATTATTGCAACAACAACCATTGTTGGTTCATCACCAGCAAACCCAGGAAACCCTAGACGAAAGTCTAGGGACTAGATAACCCGCGGCGAAAGAAGGGGCAGAAAAACCCTAGCCGCTCCCCACTCAAGGACGGTTGAACCAATCCATAGACATGAATGATTCAACACAAACGCGTCCAAGAGAAACCCTGATCAACTAGAAACCCTAGGCGATCTACAACCACAAGCAAGCCGACTGAATCAACTTTTCTCTATTGCTAAATCCTAACCGGATCAAGCAAGATATTAAGATCAAGAAGATATTTTGTGATAATTAAAACATAGAGATATTGATAACATGTTAATAATGTTTTTAGGCATTATTTATGTCAACAATCTCCCCCTTTTTGATTATTACAAAACCTTAAACTCAATATATCTAAAACTTGTTTTTAGACAAGTATTATATAGTAGTTTACATTTCTCTTCTCCCCCTTTTTGTATAATTAAAAAGGTTAAGCCGAGTAAGCTTCGCGAGGGAAGTTTAAACGGGTAGAATGCTCCCCCTTAATGTATGCTCCCCCTCATTTGAGAGCACCAAGGGAACGAACAATGGAGATCTTTGCTACAAAAATATTTGAAGAGAGCAAGATACACATATATGCAAGGCAACAATTATGCAACTAAATATAGATTCATTCAAGCATTATAGAAATGATAAGCATTACAACATTCAATATGCTTGAAGCATATTGATAAAAATAACACAAAAGAAAAGACATAGTCCTATATTGCCTAAGAGAGCACTTGGACTTGCTTGCAACCCATGGTTGATTGTTTTATTTGCTTGAAGAGAATCATAAGCATAAAGCTTAGATGTTTGATTGAGAGGGATATGGAGTGGAGTGTGGAGCGGAAGAAGTGGATCTCACGATGTTGTATCGTGTTAAGGGTGGTATTGGATGATTGCGAGTGAGAAGATATTCAATCCAAGAAATATCTTCACTCAAGTAGAGGATTTGTTTTTGAAGGAATATGCAACAAGGGCAAAAGTGAGTGTGGTTTGTAACTTGATCCAAGTTGAGAGAGTGGGGAAGGCAATTTGCATAGGGTGATGATGGAGGTTGCCCTTTGTTGCGTTGTGCAAGATGCATAGCAAGGAGATCACTAAGATCATGGATTTGGTTTATTTCATCACGGAACTTTTGTTTTTCTGTGGCAATGTGGAGGGGATCATAGGTTTGGTATGGATGAATTAGGTTTGTGTAGTTGGAATTGTAGTTTGATGGTTGATCAAACTTGCATGGATCATTATAAGTTGTTGGAGGTTGAGAGGTGTAGTTTGGCTTGAAGGAAGATGTTTGGCCAATGTTGTATGGTTTGTAAAGTGGATCAAATGAATGACCTTGTTGGTTTGATGCAAAGTTTGGGAAGTAAGAAGTTGGGGGTGAGGAATGATTTCCAACTTCATTTATGATGATGGATTTGTTTCGAGGGCTTTTTCTTCGCCAAACGGGTTTTTCCGTCATCCTTGCTAGCCTTGAGGCTTTTGATTTTGGTTTGTTTGGAGAGTTCATGATGGGATGAATGGAGAGTTTTGAGGATTGGGGATATTTATAGTGTAAGATTTGTGTGTTTAAGGATGGATAAGGTTTGTTTGGGGGATTAGGACAAAATGTGTTGGTGAAAAATGGGAAGTGTAGGTTGAAATGGGCTAAAAAGCAGAAAAGATTCTGTAAACCCGACAATCAGATGGCCGGTCCCCTTAATTAGGGGGCGGTCCCCTTAATGATTAAGGGGGCCGCCTTACAAAATTAAGGGGGCCGCTGATTGGTAGTAAACAGTCAGATAATATCAACCCAGTTATGGTCAACAAGTCAGACAGCTTAGGCCAATACTCCGTGGAATTTAGTGTTTCCCCGGATCGTTAGATCCCAACAAGATGTGAAATCTGAAATAAAACGACTTCGAGATCAGGTGAATTGAACAGGAAAAGGGTTTAAGTGATTGTACTACTGAAAAATAAGAGTGAATAGCTTTAATAAGCTATATCAATCAATGCGTGAAATCAGATACGTACAAGTGAAAAAGGGACTGGAAAACGTAAACGTTTATTAATTAAACGTAAACAAAAACAACTTTAATAATAGTAGGATTTTACAAGCCTTAGGGGCTTAAATGCAAATTAAAAAAATTTAAAATATTTATTTTATAATTAATAACTATTTAATTAATTATTTTTTATTTAATAACTATTATTAATTATTTAATAATTAACTAATAATTAGAAAAATGTAAAATAAGTCTAGAAAATTAAAATTAAAATTTTTAAAAATCTAAAATATTATAAAACTTATTTTAAAACTAAAATTATATTTTTCACACTATTTATCTATTTATTATTAATTAATTATTATTTAACTAATTATATTGATTTAAATTATTTATGAATACTAAAAAGACTTAGATAATTAAGAAAAATTTTATATATCTAATTAACCATCATGGGAATCCTAAAAATTATAAAAACTTTATTTTATGTATTTTTAATCTAATTTACTAATTATTATTCTATTTATTAATTATTTATCAATTAAACTAATTATATTATTAAAAATAGAAAATGAACAGTATAAATCCTAGAAAAATTTATAAATTTTTTTACCTTATATAAAAGCAATAAAAATTATAAAAACTATGTGGTACTTTATAAAATATAATTATGCTATTTAATTCTTATTTATTATTTAATTATTAATTTAACTAATATTAATTCTAAATAATACCAAATGACAAAGGAAAATTCTGGAAAAATATATAAAATTACTTTAATATATAAGAGATTTAATAAAAATATAAAATAGCAGAAGTGCTTATAAATAAGCTAAAAAGAAAATTAAATAGATAATTTCTATTAAATAGAAGCTATCACTATAATTAAGTTTGGTTTTTTCTTGTTTTTCTTTTATAAAACTAATAAAATACTAAAAATAAGAAACTTTAATAAAGGAAAATAATTTATAAACTCAAAATAAGCACTAAGAGAGCTTATAAGACCACACAGTTGACTTTTGTTGACTGTGGTGGGATTTAAGCACAAATGGACTAATGTGGGGTCCACAATGGTAAAAGTTTATCTCTCTGAATTGTATGAACAAAATTAAGCAAGATAATCACAAGTAAGCAACTTAAATAAGCTACTAAACACAAATAAGCACTTAGCTTAATATGATTCTGAGACAGAATGGGGACAGAGTTCCAAGCTTATTTCAGGTGGGGCCCAGTGGTCAAATGGTCAGACCAAGGGTTAAGGGTTCAAGCCTGGTAGGAGGGGGATTGGGAGAACCCAATTGTGAGGTGTGGGACCCACGGAGTGATCCACAAAACACCACCAAAGTTGGTTGGGTGGCTTAGGTCTGCTGAGACAGGGTAATCACCTTGCCCTGCAGCTCAGTTCAAGGGGCATTTTTGTCCACTTAAAAAATTCTCAAAATTATGAAACTTATGAAAATCAAAGGTTTAGCTGGTAGAGTTTACACAAATCAAGTTTCAGGCCCTAGATCATGACACAAAAATCACTAATATTCTTGCTAATTTGGTAAAAATCTGAACAAGCAGCTTTTGACATTTTCTAATTTTAAGCTCAGTTGACTAAAGTGAGATTCTAACTTGATTTGTTGATTGATTATGATATGTGAAGCTATAATACAACTAGATTGATCTAATCCAATTACTTTTAAGCTGTTTTGATGGTTTATGGATCTCAAATCATTAACAGTTAACTGTTATGAAGATCAAAAGGCTATTTTGACTTTTACTCAAAGAAGCACTTGATAATATGTTTTCACTAAGCTATTAGGCACATAAGCATCCTACATCAAACAAGAACAAGGGCACTTGGACTTACTAACACAGCTTATACACTTAATCCAAACAGACCTTAAAAATACTCAACTTGTGATTTTCAAAGCAAATCAATCACTTGATCCTCAAATCTGTATTCAAACTCTATAACATGATCATGTAAGGCCTAAGGAACATAAAACAGCAACAATAACAACATGAAGCTATAAAATGGCAATTATGCTATTTTTAACTGAAAAACTAATTTTTTAGCAACTATGATTAACAAAGAACAAGTAGGGTATTTTATGCTAGATTATCACTCAAAGATATCAAAGAAGGAAGTAAGAACAAGAATTAGCAGCAAAGACCAAAGAAACAAGAAAAATGCTAAAAATGAGAATTATGCTTACAAGTGATTTCTAGCTGAGAACCAAAGAACTAGAATCAAGAACAATCCTATGGGTTCTCCACAGAACCACTAACCCAAAGCAATCCAAAATTTACTTTGCTCCAGCTTAGATCATCATCTTCACAGAGTTTGCCATTTTTAACATTTATTCGATATATTTGGTACTTTTGATTTTTAACTAACACAACTGTTTTTAAAGTATCTAAAAGCCTTCACAAGCTTTGTTAGAGCCTATATGAGCTTAAATAAGTCCTTATAATCCACTAGAATAGCATCAAAGAAAAATTGAGAATTTAAGCTAAAATAGCAAAAATCTACATTCGTACAAAAAACTTGGAATTTATTATTGAAAAGAGTAAAGGTTACACTGAATTGACTGAAAAGTTAACTAGAAATCTTGAACAAACACTGGAAATTGAAAACTTAATTAATCGACATACATTATTAAAATTAAAACTAGATATATCTCTCTTCTGCTTCTTTCTTCAACTTTATAGACTTTTTGGACTCCCCATGTGTTTCTGAATCTTTCCCATCAATAATTGTGACCATTAGATGGGTCAAAGTCATCCAAGCCGTTTAAAAGGATTTTGGCGCCAAAAGTTCATACGTGGCATTGAAGCAGTTTGAGACTAATTAAGGATTCTTGGTGTTATGTGGAGGTGTAGGGGACAACTTAGGATAACAAGGGTGGACTATGGGTGAGTTTTGTTCAATAAACAGGCTGTAAGTATGGAGGTTGAGTGAAAATGGTGGGGAAAGCATTTAATGCTAAAGTGGGGTGAAATGATAATGTTGGGAGTGAGGTGGAAGTGTACAGGTGGTGTGGTGAGGTGGTGATACCACCCTGGTATTGGAGAAGGAAGCTGAGGGAGAGGGGGGTGTACAGTGATGATGGTATTGGGGAAGAAGGGGGTCAACGGGGTCAACCCCTATTTTATTAAAAGGGAAGTTGGGTTTGCTTGGTGGGCTGGGAAAAAGCTAGGGCCCAAGAAATAAAAAGGGTGGGCTGGGAAAGGACTAGGCTTAGTTTGGGTTTATAATAAAATGGGGTCCGGTTGGTTTTTAGTAAACAAGGACCAAATTTGTAATTTTGACAAAATAGAGGGACTGAATTTGTAACTTTCCCAAATATTTATAAGGACTATTTTTGTCATTTATTAAATAACCCAAGGACCAAAAGTATGATTTTTTAATTTTTTAAAAACCCAGGGACCTTTTCTGCCAATTCCACAAACTTCAGGGGCCTATTTTGTAATTTTTTGAATTTTGAAGGGTTTGATTTGTAACTTCTCAAAAGTTATCATAAGGTCCATTTTTGTCAATTAGGAATAGTACAAGGCTTATTTTTCATATTTTTGTATTTACAAAACCTTAAGGACTATTTTTGACATTTTCCAAACTTGAGGGACTAAAGTTGTCATTTTGCAATTTTTAACTTTAAAGGACTATACTTGACAACTTATAAATCCCTAAGGACCTTTGATGATATTTTTCATGTTTTGATTTACCAGGGACTAGTTTTGCCAATTTTTCAAAGTTCAGGGACTGAAACTGTAAATTATGTGAAATGTTTTGTTTTTCATCAGTTTTCAATCCTTTTGCATAAAAACACAATCCAGGGATATTTTATGTATTTTAAGGCATTCTTGTGTGTTTTTATATGTTTTTGCAGTTTAAATGTAACAGAAATGATGAGTATTTACACACTCATCAGCCGCCCATCTGGTGATTTCCAGGTTGCCAGAATTGGGTTTTTGGCAGAAAATTTGCAGAAAGGTTTTGTGTTTGGATTAGAATTCAAGCAAGTTCAATTCTCTTAGGCAATATAGAGTCTAATCTAATCAAGATATAGCATGCATGTAAAAACACATAAACACAAGAGCAAATAATCAACATATAATAAGCAAGAGGAGGCAAATAAAGGTAAGCACAATTAAGCTTCCTAAGGCATCTATCTTAGATTAAAGGCAAGGATAATTAGTGAGTGAACAACTAATGATGGATCAAGATGACACCATTATTAATGAATTTGTCCTAGTGAGTGTCTATATGCAACAAATGTGGAGTTGTGATTGTTTCGACTCCTAGAAGCAAAAAGAAATAACGATCCTAAGAAAAAATCCAAATAATCTCCTTGATTCAATTTTTGCTCGATCATGAATGTCAAAGACATATATTAGATTATATATCTTGACAATTTATGTGAGAATTTATGCATGATTTTGAAATAGAATGTTTTTAGGATTAGTCAACAATGCAAGGAAAATGGTTTTCATGGGGTTCCTAGATCGTGAGAATAATTTTTAGAGAAAATTGATTGAGTTTTACAAAACGGTTTATGCAAAGAAAATAGCTTTTCTCAATCTTTAGTTTTGTGCGAAATAGATTCCTAGACTCAGAATAGGTGAAATGGAAGAAAAATGAATTTCATGCAAGTATAAATTTGAAATAATTCAATATAATTTAGTCAACTTGTTCCATCATTCCTAATCCTAAACGCAAGTGGTTGAATAATTCACGCTTAAGGGGTTTTGTGAATATATCCGCAATGTTGTCTTCCGATGCAACCTTTTCTATAGATATATTTCCTTTTTGTACATTATCCCTAAGAAAATGGTGACGTATTTCTATGTGTTTAGTCCTAGAGTGTTGCACCGGATTTTTACTTAAATCTATCGCACCTTTGTTATCGCACATAATGGGGACATTTTCTAACCTAATGCCATAGTCTACGAAAGCTTGTTTCATCCATAGTGCTTGTTGACATGCCTTTCCAGCGCTTACATATTCGGCTTCGGTGGTAGAAATAGCAAGAGCGGTTTGCTTCTTCGAAAACCAAGACGTTAGACAACATCCCATAAACGTGCAAATACCGCTAGTGCTCTTTCTATCTACGTAGTCTCCCGCATGATCCGAATCCGCATAGACAATGGTTTCTATGCCGGATTCCTTAGGATACCATAATCCTAAGTGTATAGTGCCTTTAACGTATCGGAAGATACGCTTAACCGCTTCTAGGTGAGAGGTTTTGGGATCCTCTTGAAAACGGGCACAAAGGCAGACACTAAACATGATGTCGGGTCTACTTGCCGTCAAGTATAGTAAACTACCTATCATTCCTCCATACTTGGTGTTATCTACGGACTCACCTTCATCATCCTTTGTGAGCTTTTCCTCTGTAGACATGGGAGTTTTTATGGGTTTTGAGTCTTCTAGGCCAAACTTCTTAAGCATTTCCTTAATGTACTTAGATTGGTTAAAAAATATTCCATCTTCTAATTGTTTTATTTGTAATCCTAGGAAGAAGTTAAGTTCACCCATCATACTCATCTCAAACTCATCATGCATGATTTTGGCAAATTCATCACACATGTCTTGACAAGTCGATCCAAATATAATGTCATCAACATATATTTGGACAATGATGAGATTTGGGTCTTTCCTTTTAGTGAAAAGAGTGTTATCTACCATTCCCATGGAATAATCATGTTTAATAAGAAAAGCTTTTAATCGATCATACCAAGCTTTGGGAGCTTGTTTGAGTCCATACAAAGCTTTCTTTAACTTATAAACATAATCAGGTTTTGCGAAGTCAATGAATCCTGGAGGTTGTGCCACATATACCTCCTCATTGATAAAACCGTTAAGGAATGCACTTTTCACATCCATTTGGAATAACTTAAAATCTAGGGCGCAAGCAAAGGCAAGTAATATCCTAATCGATTCTAGTCTAGCTACAGGGGCATAAGTTTCGTCATAATCAATTCCTTCTTGTTGATTATAACCTTGGGCAACTAACCTAGCTTTATTCCTAGTAACTATTCCATTCTCGTCTAACTTATTCCTATATACCCATTTGGTTCCTATGATGGTCATATCCTTTGGATTTGGGACTAATTCCCAAACATCATTCGCCTTAAATTGATTTAATTCTTCTTGCATAGCTATAACCCAACTTTCATCCTTTAAAGCCTCGCTAATATTCTTAGGTTCTATTGCTGAGAGGAAACAAAAGAAATTATTTTTATCTTGGGCTTGTGACCTAAGGGTTCTTTGGTTAAGATGTCCTATTATATTGTCTAATGGATGAGATCTAGATTCCTTAATATTAACAGTTTCGTTATTTTCTAAGTGAATGTCTTCATTATCATTTCCTATGGGTTTTGTTTTACTAACCTCAATAGCTTCATCTTCGATTAAATCATCATCTTCTAAAGGTAATGTTTTAGGAGGTCCAAGTCCATCTTTCACAATCTTGTTGATGGTCTTGAAGTTGACATGACCAAGTCTTCTATGCCAAAGCATTGTGATGCGTGGGAATCGCAACAGGCTTTACCTCTCGAGGGATCTCGAGAAGCTTACAACCCCCACCAGGCAGTGTACCTGATCGTTGTAGTATAGTATAGTGACAAGTACCGGGGGATTGATCGTTCAGCTTAGGAATAGTGTCGCTAGGATTAGAAAGCCTAATTTACTAGTTCTAAAGGTGAGGGATGATTATTTTTGTCTTTTTATATTTTTATGAAAGCAAGTAAAATCTCGGGTTTTGGAAGAGTGGGCGGAATTAGTTGCTATTCAACTAACCCAAAACTAAGATGCAATCAAAATAAAATAATAAAAATGAAAATAAACTAATTATACTAAGGTTGTGAGCAGTAATTGGAGAAATTGTGTTTACTTAGACTTCATTACTCCCTAGATATCTTTTACACGTTAATTACTTGTTATACTTGTATGGATGACGGATTGTATTCCTTAATACCATTCGTGGGGTGGCATACATAACTCCCCAACTCTATGAGCTCTTATCTCCTCCTACACCATGACCCAGCACAACTATAGGGATTGTAAACAGTGGCTCATGCATTAAATACAACCAATAAAGACCTAGTACGCCTCGGTTCATGTTTCTTAAGACGTTCAAGCATGTTACCATTTGGAGATCTGCCAGTTTTCTTAAGCCTAACATATAAAATCATTCATCCAAGACAAGAATAGACAAGTAATCAACACATAATCAACATCTAGGTTTCATTAGATCTAAGCAAACACAAAAGAGATCTAGCCTAGCATAATGGAATTGAGACAAGAACAAGATATAAACAACCAACACATAGACATATTGATTGAATTAGAAGAACACTTATCTCAATTACAATGTAAGGTATCAAGGGTTTGGAACCCTTGAAAAACCTGTAAAAGATACACCAAATTCGTCTTTGGGGTTTCACCAAAACTTCTCTCTTTTTTTTTATGAAAATACTAGAAAACTATATATAGGAAAACTGGGCTGACGGCGTCAAGACAACCATGTGACGCCGTCACCTCGCCGCCAAATACTTCCTCGGACGGCCTTGATCTACTTATGACGGCCTATGTGACGCCGTCACCAACCACGGTATTTTATTCTTTGTACTTTGACGCCGTCAGGATGACTTTTGACGCCGTCATAAACTACGGTGTTTTATTCTTGATGTCTGACGCCGTCAGGGCATAACTCTTGACGCCGTCACCTAGTGCTTCCAGCATGGAAAATTGATACTTTGCCGTTTTCTTCACTTTTATGCTCCAAAAACGTCCAAAATGGCTTCTTTTCCAGAATTCACTCTCCAAACACCTAAAATCACAAAAGGAACGATTTAGGGCAATATTTGATCAAATAAAGTCGGATTCGGGCTTAAATGACCCCCTAAAAACGGATCATTTTTCGCCTCATCATATACCCTTACACTTGAGATTTGCTTGTCCTCAAGCAAATGAGCTTTTATTCTACTCAAAAGACAAGTTAGGGGTCATTTAACACTAATATAGAAGTAATTACAACAAATAATCATTCCACTAAAGACCAATAGACAAGCACGGAGGTCATACACAAGCACCTCGCAAATAGTGTTTAGATACTCACATCTCTCGGGTGTAATAAAGTAATATAACATTATGGAAATGGAAGATATCTCTCACTACCTGTCATAGCAAAATAGATTACCATAGGCTTGGGAAAGGATCAAACCTCCACCACATGGCGTAAGCACCTAGGATAAACTATCAAAGAGGTCTTTTAAAGGGTTGTAACGTTAGGTATAGGGATATGAATTACACGGTTTTGTTGGATAAAGGAAGTTTTACTGGTGGCGAGTTAACAATCTTGGTTAATTACATGTACAAGATGGCGTTGCTAAGCCAAGACTAGACTCGACTTAAGCTAATAAATGAAAAATAACAAAAACATAAAATGAACATAGAATAAAAACGGGATGGTAGTCCGTATGTTTTTTTTTCTCTTTTTTTTTTCTTTTTCCTCTTTTTTTTTTTTTTTTTTTTTTTGCATACACTTTTACCCTACCATCCAAAATAATACATCATAGGGGTATGAACAGTCCCCTTACACTTGAGTCTTTACATACTTTACATTTGACTAATCTAATGACTCGAATTAAGAAAATCAAAACACTTGGAGCACTTTTAAGATTAACGTACATATGGGGGTAATAATATGATGTTCTTCCCCATTACTCCATAAAATAAGTACTTACCCATGAGTCCCAATCGTCCCAAAACAATATGTACAAGGATATGACTCGACTTAGCAACCATGTAATCAATTAGAAAGTTAACTTAGGGTTTAACAAATAACAATAATGCACTAAAAATGAGTGCATACACGGAAGGCTAAGGCGATTTGGGTGTACATTTAAGTGGGGTGTAACAAATTCTTCCTTTAAGTAAGATGCTTAAAGTTAGAAACGAAAAGATAGGCTCGGAGGGGTGTACTAGGGGTTTCGTGTACTAAAAATGAGTACAACGCTAAGGGTGTGGGAAAAATTAGTTGACTTAACTAGCCAAGTAATATGACTTAAATGGTCAAGTAATTATGATACGGGTTTAACACAAGGGTAATCCTAATGCCTCTTATCATGTAGTAAATCCTACCACACGAATGTAGTCTCACTAGCGGTCTCGGAATGCATCACTAACGCAAGTTCTAGAATCTAAATGCTACCGGTACACTCATAAGCACTAATAATAAATGCTTTTCCTATCAAATCTAAAGGCGAACCTCACATTTTTGGGTGGAAAATTTTTCTGAATATACGGTTATGTGCTAGTCATACAATCTCCTATCCATGAGACGCTTGCTATGGCTAAAGTTTCACTCCTAAATGTTGTAAAAAATTTTAAATTTGGCGCTAAAATTACACTAACAAGTATTTCTCATAGTTTTATTACACATCTACCTTTAAACAAAACAAACTCAAGCGAAAGTGCATATGTAAGGTATCATCTTTTTACCCTCCCCTTACACTTAAGATGAACATTGTCCCCAATGTTCAAGTAAAGAATGTAAAAGTTAAGAAGTAAAGAGAATGAAATCAAATACTCCCCTGATTCGCTCGGTATGGATTATAGGTTGGCCAGGTTAAATCTTCCTCCAAGAAAACGAACAATCAAAGCTTCCCTTCCAGAATATAAATCATCTTCTTGTCATAAATAACCTGTAAATCCTGACAACAATAGACAAGACAACCTCGCGTAAAATCGGCGGCATCCTATATAAGTTACTAAATCCTAGAAAACAAAGTAAGATATAATGCTTGTGGAATGAAGTTTGCAGATTTCCTGGAGATTATAAAACTTAATAATTCACAAAAACCATAAGACTCCGTTAGAAAAAACAAAACCGGTAAAATTTCCAGATTTTTAACTCCTGACGCCGTCAAGAGTAATACTCTGACGCCGTCAGAATGGACCTGCAGAAATTCTTATGTTAAGTTTCCGGAAAATTTCTGGAAAAACTTGGTCCTACTTCCTGGAAAATCCTGCAAAACTTCATTATGACTCAATACAAGCATTTGACTCTAAAAAATACGAATATACATGTTCATTTAATATTGTGGAGAATCATGATCGGTTTGTTTGTCAAAAACATATTTGGGGTTTCCCCTTACACTTATCTTTTGCAAAAATACCTTTAGGTTGAAGTTAAGACTAGGCCAAACAACATAGTAAAGTATTTCCACATTTCATTTGAGAAACATGATCAACCAACAATAAAAATAAAACATGCATACGGAAGCAAATAACAATCAAACAAATAAAATCACACAAAACATGGGTTGCCTCCCAAGAAGCGCTTTTCTTTATTTACGAGTCTTGTAGCTAGACTCAAAGTCATGGGTTACTACATGATCTCATCATTGGTTCCACTCTCTAGGTCGTCTTCTAAACCAGTTTTGTATTCCGGACCTAGTTGCAAGCACTCTTTGTAGAAACCAAGCATCCTATTTCTAACATACTCTACTCCTCTACGTCTATCCTCCTCATTCCTATAATAAGCCGCTTGCTTATGTTCCTTTTCGAAATTAGAGAGAAGGCGGTATTGTTCGATCTTGTAGGGCATTTGATAAGCAACCTCATCATTATCTTTCTTGAACCTAACTATCCCTAAAGTCGGATCATAACTCATCCTAGTGGCCTCAACAAATGGTTTCCCGAATATTATTTGGCTTAGGCAAGCATCTATCACCGGACGAGTGTCTCCCACTATCATAAAATCAATCTCATAGGTGAGATTCCCTATAATCACATGTACTCCCTTAACTCTTCCTGCAAAATTACTTATCAAATTTTTACCGGGCATCATCCTAAAATTGAGTTGCTTCTTCATCATCCAATTGTAATAAGTCCTAGTCATGATGTTCACGGGGGATCTAAGGTCGATGTAAGCTTTCCATATATGCATGTGCCCGATATTACATGGGATGTTAATGTTAGAGGGGTCTCCCATTTTGATCAGGGGGTCGCCAAAGATATATGTTTTCTCGGGACTATCGAATAAATCCTTATGGTATTCCCGTTCTTCCTCGGTTGGCAACTTATCAAAGTATTCCTCTATAGGTTCTACCTCCTCCAATTCCTCATCCTTATTAACCTCAACTTCCCTACTCTCATCCTCACTATCGGCTTCTACTCTAACTTCTTCCTTGTCACTCTCCTCTATCTCCTTATCTATCGGCTTAATGGTGACAACATTGACAAAGTGGACATGTTTGGATGATGAGGGGTCCTTAATTTGGATTCCACTATTGGTGTCCCTAGTGTCCTTCCTAGGTGTGATTAATGTTTGGTTGTTGAGGGCTTTCAACAAGTTGTCAATCTTGTTGGTCATCTTCGTTTGTTGTTGGTTGAATTCGGTTTCGAACCTAGCTATGCGGGCTTCTTGAGATGCCATGAATTTTGACATCAATCCTTCAAGATTGTTGGTACTACCATAGTTGTTGGAAGGATTCTTGTTGAAAGTACGGTTGGATGGTGGACCGTTTGGTTGGTACCGATTAGGTGGGTTGGATGAATTGGGTTGATTTTGTTTCCACCTAAGGTTTGGGTGATTTTTCCATGAGGGGTTGTATGAATCACCGTATGTGTTTGGCTCGGGTTTGAAAGTGTACCACTTATCTCCCGCTTCGTCGGTACGCGTGGATGCGTAGTCCGCAAAAGCTGTTCCGGGGAGTTCCACACAATCACGAGTGTCATGGGGACCACTACATAATTCGCATGAAGAAGTGATTTTGTTCACTTGGCTTGAATGATTCGGAGCTTCGTAACATTTCATGAGAAACTTGACTTGGTCCTCAAGTTCCATGATCCTACGGTCGGGAGTGCTAGAATTGTTCAAAGGCAAAGATATTGCCTTGACCATTTTGTTCAAATCACGGGGATCATTCCAACTTTCGTTGTCATAGAGAGCAAGATCTTCTATGAGTTCCCATGATTGTTCCGCACTAAGATCACGTAGCTTACAACCAGCCGATTGGTCAATCGTTCGCCTCGAGGAGATGTCGATATGGTCATAGAAGATTTGGACTTGGAGCCAAAGATCTATGCCATGATGAGGGACTTTCTGGAGTAAGTCCTTGAAACGAGTCCATGCTTCATAAAGAGATTCATTTTGACGTTGTTGGAACATCAAGATGTCATTCCTAAGCATAGTAGTTCTCCCTGGGGGGAAAAATTGAGCAAGGAAACGAGTGGTGAGATCATCCCATGTGGTGATGGATCCCGCGGGTAAACGCTCAAGCCATTGACTAGCTTGATCCCGTAGAGAGAATTGGAATAGGCGTAAACGGGTAGTCTCTCTAGTTTCAACACCTAGGTCTATGGAATCTACGATTTTGAGGAAGTCCTTAAGGTGTTGGTTTGGATCTTCAGAACGAAGTCCATGGAATGCACATCCGCTTTGCACCAACCGGATGGTGTCGGATCGCAAGGGGGTCACATTGTCTCCGGTGAGCTCAATGGTGTTTCGGTAGCCTTGGTGGCTAGGTCGGGAATACTCTCCTATGGTTCGGGGCCTAAGGGGTTCTAGTGGTGGGTTTTGTTGTGGTGGGATGATGGGTTCAAAGATGTTACCACCTTCCATGATGTCGGATGGTAAAGAGTTACGAACAAAGGCACGAAGAAATAAGATAGACTAAAGAAGACCTAAAAATAAAAATAAAATCTTACTAGAAAGGAATCTAGCAAGTAGACCTAATAAAAAGAAATCCTAACCTAGACAATAACTATTCCCCGGCAGCGGCGCCAAAAACTTGATGCGTGGGAATCGCAACAGGCTTTACCTCTCGACGGATCTCGAGAAGCTTACAACCCCCACCAGGCAGTGTACCTGATCGTTGTAGTATAGTATAGTGACAAGTACCGGGGGATTGATCGTTCAGCTTAGGAATAGTGTCGCTAGGATTAGAAAGCCTAATTTACTAGTTCTAAAGGTGAGGGATGATTATTTTTGTCTTTTTATATTTTTATGAAAGCAAGTAAAATCTCGGGTTTTGGAAGAGTGGGCGGAATTAGTTGCTATTCAACTAACCCAAAACTAAGATGCAATCAAAATAAAATAATAAAAATGAAAATAAACTAATCATACTAAGGTTGTGAGCAGTAATTGGAGAAATTGTGTTTACTTAGACTTCATTACTCCCTAGATATCTTTTACACGTTAATTACTTGTTATACTTGTATGGATGACGGATTGTATTCCTTAATACCATTCGTGGGGTGGCATACATAACTCCCCAACTCTATGAGCTCTTATCTCCTCCTACACCATGACCCAGCACAACTATAGGGATTGTAAACAGTGGCTCATGCATTAAATACAACCAATAAAGACCTAGTACGCCTCGGTTCATGTTTCTTAAGACGTTCAAGCATGTTACCATTTGGAGATCTGCCAGTTTTCTTAAGCCTAACATATAAAATCATTCATCCAAGACAAGAATAGACAAGTAATCAACACATAATCAACATCTAGGTTTCATTAGATCTAAGCAAACACAAAAGAGATCTAGCCTAGCATAATGGAATTGAGACAAGAACAAGATATAAACAACCAACACATAGACATATTGATTGAATTAGAAGAACACTTATCTCAATTACAATGCAAGGTATCAAGGGTTTGGAACCCTTGAAAAACCTGTAAAAGATACACCAAATTCGTCTTTAGGGTTTCACCAAAACTTCTCTCTTTTTTTTATGAAAAAACTAGAAAACTATATATAGGAAAACTGGGCTGACGGCGTCAAGACAACCATGTGACGCCGTCACCTCACCGCCAAATACTTCCTCGGACGGCCTTGATCTACTTATGACGGCCTATGTGACGCCGTCACCAACCACGGTATTTTATTCTTTGTACTTTGACGCCGTCAGGATGACTTTTGACGCCGTCATAAACTACGGTGTTTTATTCTTGATGTCTGACGCCGTCAGGGCATAACTCTTGACGCCGTCACCTAGTGCTTCCAGCATGGAAAATTGATACTTTGCCGTTTTCTTCACTTTTATGCTCCAAAAACGTCCAAAATGGCTTCTTTTCCAGAATTCACTCTCCAAACACCTAAAATCACAAAAGGAACGATTTAGGGCAATATTTGATCAAATAAAGTCGGATTCGGGCTTAAATGACCCCCTAAAAATGGATCATTTTTCGCCTCATCACATTGATTCATCCAAAGTGGCTTTAGCAAGCAAGCAAGTAACATCATTATTAGCCACTATGTTCTTCATGTCAATGCTATACAGATTACCTTTTCTAGGGATTTTAAGCAAAATGTCACTTTCATCAGGAAGCTTATAATCCTTAGATAAGATATAGCATTCATCTTCTGTGAATAGAACTCTATGCTTCTTGTCACACATCTGTGACACACTAAAGAGGTTGTACTTGAGTTCTTTCACATACTGCACATCTTCAAAGTCAATGTTTCCAGCCTTGATTGTTCCTTTGCCAGAAACTTTGCCACCAATTCCTCCTCCAAAGCTGACAAATTGTCCATCATAAGGTTGAAAGTCTGAAAGATAGGACTTATTGCCAGTCATGTGCCTGGAACATCCATTGTTTGAGTATCCTTGATCATTTGTAGTCTTTGAATGTTCCTGCACACAAAAAAAGGAATTAGTTCCTTTTGGGGACCCAAGCCACAAATGACTTGGATCTGCCTCGTGTATCAATATAATTATATCTATCAAAGGTCATTGATACACCATTGGGATTGTTTGAGGTGATAGTTCCTTTTGGTTTCCATTCCCAACGTGTTGAGGCCTTAATAGCATTTCCCATTTTTACCCTTTTCTTGTTAACAGACCCACCAGTGGTAACCTTTGGCCTTGCAGTGGTAACTGCTGGCTTAGCAGTGGAAACTGCTGGTTTTGAAACTTTGGGTACCCACTTCTGATTATTGTTAACTTTCTTTTCAAAATTGGTCTTTTTCCCTGTTTGAGTAGATTTAACAAAAGTAGTAACAGGGGGCTTAGGGTAAACTCTGTTTTTATTTCTGGCAGTGGCAACTGCTGGTCTAGCAGTGGAAATTGGTTTAATGCAAGAGTTAAGCAAAACAGACCTGGGAATCATCTTGCTAAGTGGATTTGGGTGAGTTAAGTTATTAGCATTTTGTCCATTCACCCTAGTATTCCCAAACACTTCCCTTCTTCCCAAGTGGTAGGTACAACTATAAGATAAATGGTCAAAGCTACCACATATATGACAGGGTTTGTTATTGAACACAAAATCACTACTAAATTGCCTAGATTTAACATGATTCCAACTCCTCATATTACCCCTAGGAGTTGGTGACCTACTTCTGTACATCTCTGCATATCTAGTAGTAGGCCTAGTGAAATTAGGTTGTGACCTAGGCTTCTCTTTGACAACATCAGGAATACTCTTTTTAACCTCCACTTTAACATTCTCAGGAACACTAGGTTTAGACTCAACTTTCAAATTTTCATCTTTAAGAGATGAGTCACTAGCACTATCAAATATATCAACCTCAACCTGAACCTTTTCAATTTCAACTGGTTTAACAAACTTTGGTCCATAGGTCATAGGTGGTTCCTGGAATTCTTCTAATCCTGTGTGAGCTAAGTCAATGCCAGGAGGTGATGGAACACCTCTTAGAGGTGGTAGAACTATTTTGTAACCAACTCCTGATTTGGCTTTGTTCACAACTTGGGCTTCCCAAATTTTGTCAATACACTTGGATTGATGATCCAGTGTTTGCTTAGTTATCATTATATTCTCACTAGCCATTTTAACCTTTTCTAGTTCTTCTCTAAGAACCTTATTTACAGCAACTTGATAATCTAAGTCTCTTCTTAATACTGCAATATCATCATTGAACTTAGATTCATTTGCCCTATAATGCTCTAATTGAGTTTCTAAAACACCTAGGCCTCTTTTATGATTTGCTAAGTTATAATTAGTATGATGTAACTCTAGCAATTGTTCATTATATTGTGCTTTAATTTTCTCATACTCTTTTAAGGCCTTACAAGATTTAGAAAAGGCATTATTAATTTGTACCTCATAGTCAGAAAAAGCCATTAGTGCAAGCTCAGTAGAAACCATTGCAGACTCTGAATCATCTTCCTCATCCTTAGTCATAAAGCTCCAATCAAAGCTCACTCCATCAATAGCCAATAGCCCCTTTGGCTCATCAGTAGTAGGTTCCTTCTTCTTGTCCTGCTTATACCAAGTTGACATGTTGTCAGATTTCCTTGGCTTCCTGCACTCCCTGGCAAAGTGACCCTTCTTATGACAATTATAGCACTCCACCTTCTTTTTGTCAAAACCTACTGTTTCATTGCCACTGAGGTTGATCTTTCTTCCAGTCTTCTTCCAAAACTTCTTTGTCCTTAAGCTTACTAATGCCACTTGCCATTTAATGTCCATCTCTTCCATATCATCCTCATCAATTTGATCCAAATCCTCATGATTGAGAATTGAACCACCCACTTGACTTGATATAAAGGCATAAAAAGTAGTATCACTAAGTCCTGCAATCTGTCTCTTTGAGCTACCAGTGGAAACACTTCCACTACCAGTGGAAAAACAATGTTAGAACTGTCATCATCACTATCACTTTCTTCATCTGAACTATCATCAAGAGATGATGATATGAGTGCTACACTTCCTGAACTTGAGCTTAATTTTCCAGCTTTCTTCAATCTTTGTTCAATAACCTTAAAGTTATTGTACAAATCATTGAGTTTCATGGTCTCCAAATCTGGCTTATCTTCCCACACAGCAACATTTTGGATCCAAACTCAGAGGGTAAGCTTATTAAGAACTTTAGATTGAGGTCTTCCCTTTCCACCTCAATTCCAAAAATAGTGAGTTGAGTAACGATCTTTTGTAGCCTTGTGAAGATGCTATCAATAGATTCATTACTTGTTGAACCAAAGTTTTCATAAGTCTGCTTCAGCAGGGTCTTTTGAGTCTTCTTGGTGGAATCATTACCACCAAAAACATTACAGATCTCCTCAAAAAGAGTCTTTGCAGTCTTGTACTTGCTGAATGCTAGTACTTGGTCTCTGGGAAGTGTCATCAGCAACAAACCTCTGGCCTTCAGATCATTCTTCAGCTGAAGTCTTTCATCATTAGTAACAGGTCCAGTGTTGACCTTAATTACTTCCTTGCCATTAACCATCTCTGAAGTAGAACTTGGTTTGAAAGAATTTCCAACCATAATGATTTCCCAGAGTGTGTAGTCTTGGACCATAAAGAATTGTTCGATCATTAGCCTCCACATCTCAAAGTCATTCAACATAAGCTTTGGAAGCTTAGCAGCAATGTTTGAGTTACTGGTTTCTGTCTCCATTGATTCTTCTGAGTGAACTAAAGTCTTCTAAATCAAAGTATCAAAACCTGGCTCTGATACCACTTGATGGATCTAAACACCTTGAACTTGTGTTAGATTGATACTTTGAGTTATATCACTAAGTATGCGTAATCTACTTAGTAACACTTAGAAGTTTGATTGTGAGTAAGACAGTTGTTTATGAATAAGAACAATGTATGTAAACAAACGATTAGCTCCAATATTATTAATGATAATAATACGAGTGATCTTGATATCACTAGGGTTACACTTTGAAGCTCTAGAAAACGTATATCTAACCTTTAACCTAGGATCTCCTTTTATAGCACAAGGAGTCCTCTTCTACAAGATAAGTATAATGCTAATAGAATAAGATATACACAAGATCTATTCTATATTTATCTAAACACGTTTCCTAACAGTTTTCTAAACAGCAGTGGTAATATGTGTTCTTGCAGTGGTAATGAGTTTCCACTGCAAGTACAATCTTCTGCAGTTGTAACATCTTCACTTAGCCGTGGTAACTGTTAGTTGTTGGGAATTATACTAACAGTTACCATGGCTAAGTGAAGATGTTACAACTGCAGAAGATTGTACTTGTAGTGGAAACTCATTACCACTGCAAGAACACATATTACCACTACTGTTTAGATAACTGTTAGGAAACGTGTTTAGATAAATATAGAATAGATCTTGTGTATATCTTATTCTATTAGCATTATACTTATCTTGTAGAAGAGGACTCCTTGTGCTATAAAAGGAGATCCTAGGTTAAAGTTTAGATATACGTTTTCTAGAGCTTCAAGGTGTAACCCTAGTGATATCAAGATCACTCGTATTATTATCATTAATAATATTGGAGCTAATCGTTTGTTTACATACATTGTTCTTAGTCATAAACAACTGTCTTACTCATAATCAAACTTCTAAGTGTTACTAAGTAGATTCCGCATACTTAGTGATATAACTCAAAGTATCAACTAACACAAGTTCATGGTGTTTAGATCCATCAAGTGGTATCAGAGCCAGGCTTTGATACCACTTGATTTAGAAGACTCTAGTTCACTCAGAAGAATCAATGGAGACAGAAACCAGTAACTCAAACATTGCTGCTAAGCTTCCAAAGCTTAAGTTGAATGACTTTGAGATGTGGAGGCTACTGATCGAACACTTCTTTATGGTCCAAGACTATACACTCTGGGAAATCATTATGGTTGGAAATTCTTTCAAACCAAGTTCTACTTCAGAGATGGTTAATGGCAAGGAAGTAATTAAGGTCAACACTGGACCTGTTACTAATGATGAAAGACTTCAGCTGAAGAATGATCTGAAGGCCAGAGGTTTGTTACTGATGACACTTCCCAGAGACCAAGTACTAGTATTCAGCAAGTACAAGACTGCAAAGACTCTTTTTGAGGAGATCTGTAATGTTTTTGGTGGTAATGATTCCACCAAGAAGACTCAAAAGACCCTGCTGAAGTAGACTTATGAAAACTTTGGTTCAACAATTAATGAATCTATTGATAGCATCTTCACAAGGCTACAAAAGATTGTTACTCAACTCACTGTTTTTGGAATTGAGGTGGAAAGGGAAGACCTCAATCTAAAGTTCTTAAGAAGCTTACCCTTTGAGTTTAGAACCAATGTTGCTGTGTGGGAAGATAAGCCAGATTTGGAGACCATGAAACTCAATGATTTGTACAATAACTTCAAGGTTATTGAACAAAGATTGAAGAAAGCTGGAAAATTAAGCTCATGTTCAGGAAGTGTAGCACTCATATCATCATCTCTTGATGATAGTTCAGATGAAGAAAGTGATAGTGATGATGACAGTGCTAACATTGTTGTTTCCACTGGTAGTGGAAGTGTTTCCACTGGTAGCTCAAAGAGACAGATTGCAGGACTTAGTGATACTTTTTATGCCTTTATATCAAGTCAAGTGGGTGGTTCAATTCTCAATCATGAGGATTTGGATCAAATTGATGAGGATGATATGGAAGAGATGGACATTAAATGGCAAGTGGCATTACTAAGCTTAAGGACAAAGAAGTTTTGGAAGAAGGCTGGAAGAAAGATCAACATCAGTGGCAATGAAACAGTAGGTTTTGGCAAAAAGAAGGTGGAGTGCTATAATTGTCATAAGAAGGGCACTTTGCCAGGGAGTGCAGGAAGCCAAGGAAATCTGACAATAGGTCAACTTGGTATAAGCAGGACAAGAAGATGGAACCTACTACTGATGAGCCAAAGGGGCTATTGGCTATTGATGGAGTGAGCTTTGATTGGAGCTTTATGACTAAGGATGAGGAAGATGATTCAGAGTCTGCAATGGTTGCTACTGAGCTTGCACTAATGGCTTTTTCTGACTCTGAGGTACAAATTAATAATGCTTGTTCTAAATCTTGTAAGGCTTTAAAAGAGTATGAGAAAATTAAAGCACAATATGATGAACAATTGCTAGAGTTAAATCATACTAATTATAACTTAGCAAATCATAAAAGAGGCCTAGGTGTTTTAGAAACTCAATTAGAGCCTTATAGGGCAAATGAATCTATGTTCAATGATGATATTGCAGTATTAAGAAGAGACTTAGATTATCAGGTTGCTGTAAATAAGGTTCTTAGAGAAGAACTAGAAAAGGTTAAAATGGCTAGTGAGAATATAATGATAACTAAGCAAACACTGGATCATCAATCCAAGTGTATTGACAAAATTTGGGAAGCCCAAGTTGTGAACAAAGCCAAATCAGTAGTTGGTTACAAAACAATTCCACCACCTCTAAGAGGTGTTCCATCACCTCCTGGCATTGACTTAGCTCACACAGGATTAGAAGAATTCCAGGAACCACCTATGACCTATTGACCAAAGTTTGTGAAACCAGTTGAAATTGAAAAGGTTCAGGTTGAGGTTGATATATTTGATAGTGCTAGTGACTCATCTCTTAAAGATGAAAATTTGAAAGTTGAGTCTAAACCTAGTGTTCCTGAGAATGTTAAAGTGGAGGTTAAAAAGAGTATTCCTGATGTTTTCAAAGAGAAGCCTAGGTCACAACCTAATTTCACTAGGCCTACTACTAGATATGTAGAGATGTACAGAAGTAGGTCACCAAGTCCTAGGGGTAATATGAGGAGTTGGAATCATGTTAAATCTAGGCAATTTGGTAGTGATTTTGTGTTCAATAACAAACCCTGTCATATATGTGGTAGCTTTGACCATTTGTCTTATAGCTGTACCTACCACTTGGGAAGAAGCAAAGTGTTTGGGAATACTAGGGTGAATGGACAAAATGCTAATAACTTAACTCACCCAAATCCACTTAGCAAGATGATTCCCAGGTCTGTTTTGCTTAACTCTGGCATTAAACCAATTTCCACTGCTAGACCAGCAGAACAAACACCAAGAGCCAAGAGCTGACTGGATGGTGATGGTGTGATACCCTTTTTAGCTACAAATCGACTGACCTCGAAAGGGAGGAGGAATCAACCTTTCTTGTATTAATTTTATATTAACCAAACGAACCACAAGTGATTCCACACACTCAAAAATCTTCACAACAAAATTCCATTGTTAGTTCTCAAAAAGGATTAACGTTCCGGTGTCGAAGGTGTGTGGATCGCTTGTGGAATCAGAATCGGGCTTTGTTATTTTTTTTAATCTTCCTTGTAATCGACTTCTGATTGGTAACCCTTTCTCCTTTGTTCTTTTCCTTTTAATTCGAACCTGTAACTGTTTTCCTTTGGTGTTAAGTAGCTTTGATTTGTTTTGCCTTGTGGGTTTTCTGTGGTCAATCGAATTAATAGTTTTGATGTTAAATCTTGATGATAAAATGTTTGTGTGGCACTAAAATGATGGGAAAATGGAAACTAAACTAAAAACCAAAACATACTAAGTATTGACTTACTCTTGGAAGTGTTATCTATGAGCAGATTATCTTGTTGTATCCGATCTTTGTTTTTGAATTGGACTAGAGTCTGGTTTTGACTTGGCTTCTGGTCTTAATGTGTTGGTATTGGTTTCTTTCTTTTTCTTTTTCCTTGCCATGCTGTCGAGACACTTGACCCATCAGTGGGTCTTGTTCACCTTAATCCCAAAATTGGCAAACTTGGTCTAGCCTTACTCATTTGTGTAACAAATCAGTGATTGGAATGGCTTACTAGTTTTGACTGCCCATCTTCGCGGCACCACCAAACCGAGAGGTCTCCAGTTCGAGCCTCTGTGTGGCCATAATTGCTCCTCATTATTTTGTGTTTCTTTGGTTTATAAAAGAGAGATTGAAACTGTGTTTCCTCTTCTTTGTTAGTCAACCACGAAATCAGATTGTATGCAAATTGTTTTATCATTGGGCTTGCAAGATTGAGTAGATTAACCAAGTTTTATGGTGGGCTTGTGTGTGTGGGTTAGTGCTGAGGCCCAACACGCTAAGGAATTGTTAGTTGCGTTTGAGTAAAAACAGATATATACATTTCGAAACATAAAATTTGCAATGTGTGTGACAAATAAAATGGTATAGTGTATACTCGAATCTTCATTCTAATCTGGTCACGATTACTCGTTTTTCGCCAACGTATTACACAATTCATTCTCGACTCACTCGACTCATTTACTTCCAACATTATTTCACGACATATCCTAATTTATTAAACATATTTATAAATGAATTATAAACTATAATCGAAACTAAAATTTTGAATCATTAGCCTATAACTCTTATAATGATATTATAACGGTTTACTATTTATCATGACACTTAATCACTACGTACAACTAAGAAATGTATACGGGTCATGCCCAACTTTCATACTCTTAAACAGCACTAATAAAAGGACGATAAGCAATTTTTTAAAACAAACATACATTTTAAAATATATAGTTACTAGTTATTTTAAATATAAATAGAGCCATCACTTAAATATATATTTTTATAGAGATAAACATTTTATACATAGTTGAACATGTAGATATACTACTAACCTCAATGTCATTAAACTGCGCCAACGTCTAACAACCATTGCATTTATTCCCCCGTGCTCCGCCTTTCATTTATTGTCAAATAAGAAATCCTATTCGTTCTCGATACGTAAGCACTTCCAAGAGCCAATATTTACAAAACTATTTGCAAACTTAAATGCTGCCACACAAGCAACAATAACGCAACACTTTAAAACTTTTAAGTTTAATTAAAACTTCGTTAAGTCTTAAACATAAACTATGAACTAAATCATGCCATACTAATCTAGGTCACGCGTCGGAGCTACCACTTACCATTTGACTCTATTACATTCCTGCTGCTATTGCTGAGGTGAGTTCATAGTCCCACTTTTTACTATGTTTTCAAATCCCGTGGGGAGATACATGCTATAAATCTGAACACAAGTATTTTTCTGTATGCTATCCTGATTGATATTGCCTAAGTTACCGCTATTGCCAAAAGTCCCTCATATCAAGAACCATTAATCACTTGCGAGTGAACGCGAATATAGTGAATAGATCTATTGGCAGTTGACGCCCCATTTGAAGTTAGCCTGGAATGGTAACCCAATGCACTATATTCGAATAACTTAGGAACTGGCAAACTCCTAATTACCCGAGGGCCCTATTACCTGCATCATATTATTATGTGTAGGCTTTTACCCCATAATATTTTATATATCTCTTATGGCAGCATAACAGTGTTAAGGTTTGCGTGTCATGAGGCTTAGTGCAATATCTTACGTTACGATGTTACTATTTTACAGCTATTTGGCTTGTGTTCAAACTATTACAATTTAAACACTGTGGATTCACTCAACCTTTGTGTTGACCCTTTTAGCATGTTTTATCTCAGGTAACTAATTAACATCTATGGCACGGAGTGGATCAGGGCATCCTTTGGATTTCACTTAAAAATGTTATCATTCACTTTTATTCAAGACCTTTTATTATGTATTTCTAAACTTATTGAACCCGTTGTGGCTACTCTGATTTTATGTTGATGAATGATAACAAATTTTTCTCAAAACGACTCTTTTGTGTTGTTTTCTATGATTATGGAAATGTATCTATGAAGTAATACCCCGTTTAGTCTTCCGCTGTTTTAGTTCGATTTTCGGGGTGTTACATCTTCCGCATTACTCCATAACATAAGTACTTTACCCATGAGTCCCAATCGTCCCAAAACAATATGTACAAGGATATGACTCGACTTAGCAACCATGTAATCAATTAGATAATTAACTAAGGGTTTAAACAAATAACAATAATATACTAAAGATGAGTGTATACACGGAAGGCTAAGGCGATTTGGTTGTACATTTAAGTGGGGTGTAACAAATTCTTCCTTTAAGTAAGATGCTTAAAGTTAGAAACGAAAAGATAGGCTCGGAGGGGTGTACTAGGGGTTTCGTGTACTAAAAATGAGTACAACGCTAAGGGTGTGGGAAAAATTAGTTGACTTTACTAGCCAAGTAATATGACTTAAATGGTCACGTAATTATGATATGGGTTTAACACAAGGGTGATCCTAATGCCTCTTATCATGTAGTAAATCCTACTACACGAATGTAGTCTCACTAGCGGTCTCGGGATGCATCACTAATGCAAGTTCTAGAATCTAAATGCTACCGGTACACTCATAAGCACTAATAATAAATGCTTTTCCTATCAAATCTAAAGGCGAACCTCACATATTTGGGTGGAAAATTTTTCTGAATAGTACGGTTTTGTGTTAGTCATACGATCTCCTATCCATGAGACGCTTGCTATGGCTAAAGTTTCACTCCTAAAGGTTGTAAAAAAAATTAATTTAGCGCTAAAATTACACTAACAAGTATATCTCATAGTTTTATTACACATCTCCCAACAAACAAACAAACTCAAGCGAAAGTGTATCTGTAAGGTATCATCATTTTATCCTCCCCTTACACTTAGGATGAACATTGTCCCCAATGTTCAAGTAAAGAATGTAAAAGTGAAATAAGTAAAAAGAATGAAATCAAATACTCCCCTGATTCGCTCGGTATGGATAATAAGGTGGCCAGGTTAGATCTTCCTCCAAGAAAATGAACAATCAAAGCTTCCCTTCCAGAATATAAATCATCTTCTTGTCATACATAACCTGTAAAACCTGAGAAAACAGACAAGGCAACCTCGTGTAAAATCGGCGGCAATCTATATATGCTAACAAATCCTAGAAAACAAAGTAAGATATAATGCTTGTGGAATGATATTTGCAGACTTGCTGGAGATTATAAAACTAAAGATTCAACAAAAACTTTAAGACTCCGTTAGAAAAACAAAACTGGTAAAATTTCCAGAATTTAACACGTGACGCCGTCAGGAATTTCTTCCTGACGCCGTCAGAAGTGACCTGCAGAAATTCTTATGTTAAGTTTCCAGAAAATTTCTGGAAAAACTTTGTCCTACTTCCTGGAAAATCCTGCAAAACATCATTATGACTCGATACAAGCATTTGACTCTAGCAAATACGAATATACATGTTCACCTAATATTGTGGAGAATCATGATCGAGTTTGTTTCTTAAAAACATATTTGGGGTTTCGCCTTACACTTATCTTTTGCGAAATACCTTTGGATGAAGTTAAGACTAAGCCAAACAACAAAATAAAGTATTTTCACCATTTTAGTTTGAAACATGATCTACCAACAATAAAAATAAAGCATGCATACGGAAACAAATAACAATCAAACAAATAAAAATCACACAAAACATGGGTTGCTTCCCAAGAAGCGCTTTTCTTTATTTACGAGTCTTGTAGCTAGACTCAAGATCATGGGTTACTACGTGACCTCATCGTTGGTTTCACTCTCTAGGTCATCACATATATTGGTATCGCTTTCATAGTGCAGGTATTTTGGGTCTTCGAACTCAAAGACATTTTTTTGATACTTAGACCCAAGTTTACTAACATCCTTAAAGAACCCACATGATAAATCAGAAGTGTTCTTACACCCTCTCCGAACATCTTCGTCACATAAGATAAGTTGAGAACTTAGCCTATCAAGCCCGTCACAATCGATTTCCTTGAGATCTTTTCTCTTGTATGGCGTTTGGTATGAAACCCTCCTAATTCCATCAGCGAAGGTCATGATTCCGTTCCGGTCATCAACTATTAAACTAGTGATTTCGCAAAAGGATGCTCCAAAAACAACTTGTGACAACCTCGGGTCGACATAGTCTTCGATGTTGTCCACGATCGTAAATTCCATAGTGAATGCCATATTTCCTACGAATACCTGGGTTTCATGATCTCTACCAACCACTTTCTCTACCTTATAAATCATTCCCTATCTACATATGTTGTTATAGTGGAATAGGGACATAAAATTCTTAGGCAGGAATACGTTAATGTAGACGTTATCGAAATACTTATGACCGATCATGCAGGGGATTTTGAGATTATTCGGATCACGCCGCCTTATCTTCCCCGATCCTCCATCTCTTGATCCATATAGATTCCCCTCAAGGGAAGGACGGTACTCGTACACCTCCTCATTACCTCTACGAAAAATTACCTTTTTGACACCATTGCTGAACAATGCACTACCATCCTTCTCATCAAGGATTACTCCCGATTCATTGATAAATGGTTTCCCTAGAACAAGGTTGGTTAATGTTAGATTAGTGACAGGGTCTATGTCATCGACCACAGTGAGGTCAATGTTGTAGACAAGTTCTCCAATCATGATTGATAAATCTTTTATTACCCTTGCGTTATTGACTCTCTCATACACCATGCGTTCAGGGAAGGCTTCGTGGTATAGAAAAAGGGGGATTATGTTGACGGGGAGGCTAGGATCTATATGACTATCGGTTAAGAGCCTTTTCCTAATAGTGCAGGAAATCTTGAAAACTTTAGAGTTGCTTTCCTCAGTCTTATCACTACTCCCACTAGTAATATCCTCCACTTTTCTCTCGGGTTCCTCTATAATAGATTTACCCAAAATGGCTGGATTTCTCGTATGCTCTTTCGATCTCTTTTTCACCTCATCCGATTCGCTAGACTCTTGCGTGGCGGAGTGCTCGATTGAGTTGGTAAGGCTTTTGGCCAATTCGTGGTCCAACCTTGAGGTTTCATCTTTAGCTGTATGGCCCATATTTCCAGTTGGTTGTTGGTTCAGGTTAGGTGTAGAAGCAGATATTGTGGTGATAGTATTTACGAAATGGATCGGTCCTAGGGGGTTGACAGGGTCTTTCACTTTTGGTGATAGATGTTTAAATAGCTTACTAGGACTTTTTATTTTCACAGGAGAAGTTGGTTGATTCATGATGGTAACAGATTTGACCTCTTCAGCTTGAATCGGTTTATCAACAGCGTGCTCTTTGATAGCAGTTAACAGATTACAAATCTTGTTATTCATATTGGCTTGCTGTTGTCTAAATTTAGCCTCGAGCGTAGAGAGCTGTAATTCTTGAGATAGAATGAACTTTCGCAAGGCATCTTCACAGCTTTGCCTAGGAGTGCTCTGTGATGGAAAATGCTCAGACCATTCGAGTGGGGAGGAGTCATTGAAGGATACGCTCCGTGTTTGGTACCCTCTGAAATTAGGTTTATCCTTCCATGCCTCATAAACCTCGTCAAAGTTTCGAGGACCTCGACCAACGTGTGACGATGTGAATTCGTTATAAGTGCGTTTTGGAAGCTCCATGCAGTTATGAGTTTCGTGAGGGCCATTACACAATTTACATGAAGAAGAGATTTTGCTCACTTGGCTTGAAGGCTTTTGAGCTTCGTAAGATTTCATGAGAGACTTGACTCGACCTTCAAGTTCCATGATCCTACGGTTGTGAGTGCTAGAATTGTTCGAAGGCAAAGATATTGCCTTGACCGTTTTGTTCAAATCACGGGGATCATTCCAACTTTCGTTGTCATAGAGAGCAAGATCTTCTATGAGTTCCCATGATTCTTCCGCACTTAGATCACGTAGCTTACCACTGGCCGATTGGTCAATGGTTCGCCTCGTGGAGAGATCGATATGGTCATAAAAAATTTGGACTTGGAGCCAAAGATCTATGCCATGATGAGGGACTTTTTGGAGTTAGTCCTTGAAACGAGTCCATGCTTCATATAGAGTTTCACTTTGACGTTGTTGGAACATCAAGATGTCATTTCTAAGCTTGGTAGTTCTCCCCGGTGGGAAAAATTGAGCAAGGAAACGAGTGGTGAGATCATCCCATGAGGTGATGGATCTCGTGGGTAAACGCTCAAGCCATTGACTAGCTTGATCACGTAGAGAGAATTGGAATAGGCGTAATCGGGTTGACTCTCTAGTTGTAGCATCAAGGTCTATAGAATCTACGATTTTAAGGAAGTCCTTGAGATGTTGATTTGGATCTTCAGAACGAAGTCCATGGAATGCACATCCGCCTTGCACCAACCGGATGGTGTCGGATCGCAAGGGAGACACATTGGCTCCTTGGATGAGCTCAATAGTGTTTCGATAGCCTTGGTGGCTAGGTCAGGAGTACTCTCCTAGGGTTCGGGGCCTAAGAGGTTGGTTAGCTAGTGGTGGGTTTTGTGGGTGGTCTTGTTGTGGTGGGTTGATGGGCTCAAAGATGTTACCATCTTCCATGATGTCAGATGGTAAAGAGTTACGAACAAAAACACGAAGAAATGAGATAGACTAAAGAAAACCTAAAAAATAAAAATAAAATCTTACTAGAAAGGAATCTAGCAAGTAGACCTAAGAAAAAGAAATCCTAACCTAGACAATAACTATTCCCCGGCAGCGGCGCCAAAAACTTGATGCGTGGAATTGCACCAGGCTTTACCTCTTAAGGAATCTCAAGAAGCTTACAACCCCCACCAGGTAGTGTACGTGATCGTTGTAGTATAGTATAGTGACAAGTACCGGGGGATTGATCGTTCAACTTGGGAATAGTATCGCTAGGATTAGAAAACCTAAAGACTAGGTCTAGAGATGAGGGATGATTCTTTTTGTATTTTTTTATGTTTTATAAAAGCAATTAAAAACCTCGGTTTCGAAGGAGTTGGGCGGAATTAGTTGCTAATCAACTAACCCAATTACTAAGATGCAATCAAAATAAAATACTAAAAATGAAAATAAACTAAATTAAGATAAAAGTGTGAGCAATATATGGGAGAATTGTGTTTACTTAGATTTCACTACTCCTTAGATATCTTTTACAGGTTAATTACTTATTACAGTTCGGTGGATGACGGATTGTATTCCTTAATACCATTCATGGGGTGGCGTACTTACTTCCCCAATCCTATAAGCTCCTACTGCACTCCTATGTCGAGCCGGCTAAGAAGCTCCTAACATGGGATCACTAGAATTCGCTCATGCATTAAATACAATCATAAAAACCTAGTACACATCGGTTCATGTTTCTTAAGACGTTCAAGCATGTTAAACAATGGAGATCTGCCAGTTTTCTTAAGCCTAACATTGAAATCATTCATCCATTACAACTATAAACAAGCAATCAACCTATAATCAACATCTAGGTTTCATTACATCTAAGCAAACACATGAAAGATCTAGCCTAGCATGTTAAAATCAAGACAAGCATAAGATATATTCAAACAACACATAGACATATTGATTGAATTGAAAGAGGACTTATCTTAATTGAACATGAAAGGTTTCAAGGGGTAAAAACCCTTGAAAATACTGTCTCAAACGACCTAGGGTTTATTAGGTTCGACCCTAGTATTCTCCACACAAGTTCCTCCTTTAATGAATGAAAAATAGAAAAGTATATATAGATTTTGTGAGGTGCCAGCGTCAAGAGTAAATTTCTGACACCATCATCTCGCCGCCAATAAACTCCTCGGACTGCCTAGATCTAGGTTTGACGCCGTCATGTGTATTCCATCTTCAAGTCGTCACCATATTAACTCTTGACGCCCTTTTCTTCACGCCTTCAGATTTTCACTGGGTCGTCATGGATTTTACTCCTGACACCGTCACAATTTCCTTCTTGACGCCGTAAGGTACTGTTCTCAGCATGGAAAATCAAGTCTTTGCCGTTTTCTTCACTTTTATGCTCCAAAAACGTCCAAAATGCTTCCTTTTCCAGAATTCACTCCCAAAGTACCTAAAATCACAAAAGGAACGATTAGGGCAATATTTGATCAAATAAATTCAATTCCGGGCTTAAATGACCCCCTAAAAACGGTTCATTTTTCGCCTCATCATCTAGTGAATTTTATCACATTTTACCATCTAGTACCCCCGTTTTTGGCCAAAAATTTTAAAAATTTTTCACTTGAGCTTCAAAATTTTGTGTGGTTATCAGTCCGCCATGTCTAAACAACAAAAGGATTTGCTAATCCAGGAGCAAACGGCTCTTGGTAAAGATATATCAAATCCGTTGACGGCTTGCAATTTGCCCAAAATTGTATGGTATCTCAACTCGCCATATCCTAAAAAGTGAAAGAGTTGGCTAGCCCAAAAGATTATGGCTTGTGGTAAAGGCAGTGGAAAAACCGTAATTGGTAATCAGCTCACCAAGATGTTGACTATGTCCATCAAGAGTTGGCTAGTCCAGAAGCAAACGGCTTTTGGTAAAGACAAATCAAATCCGTTGACAGCTGGTGGTTTGCTCAAAATCACATGGTTATCAGGTGGACCATAGTTCTTACTTGAACTGAACCATTTGGCTACTCCAGAAGCAATGGATTTTGGTAAAGAGTTTCAAATCCATTAAGTTTTTCTCAAAAGATTGCTAGGGACTAGCAATGGTTTAGTGTGGGGGATTGATGAGTGTGTAAATACTCATCATTTTTACCTAATCTGAGCTGCCAAAATATCTAAAAACACTCAGAAATGCATCAAAATACTGAAAATATTCCAAAGATTGTGTTTTATATGTTTCAGATGCAAAATGTTTAAGAACAGATGAAAAACAAATAAAGTTTGCAAAAATGGCAGTTTCAGTCCCTTAAGTTTCAAAAATTGACAAAACTAGTCCCTGAAGGTTTAAAATGAAAGAAAATTCAACTTTGGTCTTTGGGAAATCAAATTTGTTCAATATTAGTACCTGGATGAAAGCTTTCACAAAATGACAACTTTTACCCCTCAAGTTTCACTCTTGGCAGTTTTAGTCCCTGGAGGTTTAAAAATGGTAAATTGATAATTATGGTACTTGGGTTATTTATACTTGACAGGTTTGGTCCTTTTGATGACTTTGGGGTATTTACAAAACCAGCCCCCAATATTCAGTAAATTGCAAAATAGGTCCTTGTGTTAACATTTACAACCAAATGGACCTAATTAATCCAATACCAAATCCAATCAAAGAACAAACACAACCTGATCCAACCCACACCCTTAATACCTCCCAGGCCCAAACCTACACCAATCCAAGCCCAAACATACAAAACCCACCTCCCTGTTTTAATAACTCCCACCAGGTTTGACCTGGTCAACCTCCACCTCAAAACCACTTCCCCCCAATAATACCACCCCTCCCACGTGACCTGCAACCCTGCCATCTCCATCATCACCCCCCCTCCTCTGCCAACACTCAACACCCCTAACCCTACCCTTATACCTTCAAACAAACACTACCCTCCAAACCTTTCCCCTGCCCAAGTTATCAGAAACCACTTGAAAACTAAGTTTCCCGCCAAGAATAAATTGAATGCTAGGATCAGTCTAGCTCATCCAACGGATGAAAAGTGCCAATGACCCCTGGAAGCCCATAAAAGAAAGAAGAAAGAGAGAAGAAGGGGTTAATCAGTGTAGTATTAGTGGTAGCTTAGTGTAGTGTTGTCATTAGGTAGTAATCTACCACTTTAATATTTAATTTAGTTTCAAAATGTAATTTTATTATCTCTGTTGTACTAGAAGCATTGTTTGAATCTTAATTTAAAGTAATCTTGGTTTAAACTCAGTTTGCACCTTTTCTTCTAAAACTCAATTTACTTCAAAGTTGCTTAAGGTTCTATTTTAAGGGTCATTTAAAGTTCGTATATATTCCTTCTAAGCTTCTTGAAGCTTTGATAGCATGTAGGGGACTCATAACTCAATAAACCAAAAATACAAAAAAAATACCAAATAAATAGATAAAAATGCAAAAATCAGTTTGAATGAAGAAAAAGGAAAGGAGCAAGGTTGATTCATGAATGCATGGGAAATAGTTGCTTGTGTGAAGCATTAAGAAGTACTTTGGGTCCATGGTTCTCAGTTTCACCCTTGGATGCAAATGGTGTAAGCCAAATCCCCTTTTTTTTTTACTATTTACTGTTCCATTCACTCCAATATCTGTTCATTTGAGCTTACATGTTTATTCAAGTGTTGTGGATACAATGTGATGCCATTTGGTACCTGTTGTTCATTAGAATTCATAAATGCTAAGTTTTACTTTACTCACTGTCATTTTAGCTTGTTGTGGTTTAATGGTAATTTGTTGTTATTATTGTTGTTAAATTGTTCCTTTTAACTCATTACATCATATTAGAACCTGCACAATCAGTTTCATGGTAAGTTGCTTTAATATGCTTGCAAAATCTCAGTTTCATGTATGTTAAGGGGTGTTTGGATTTGCTGTTTACACTGTGGTAGAGGATAGATGTGATGTTGTTCTTTTTTGATGTACATTGCATTATGTTCTATTAGCTCAGTAAAAACTTAAAACCAATGATCTTTATGTTCAAAAGTCAAAATCCATTTTGAATCACCATTTTAGTTAACTGTTAAGCATTTGGTTTCCAACATCACTCATATCATTTCATAATTAGTTGTTTTAGCATTATATCATCTCATTGTAGCTTATTATCATGTTATCAGCTCCTAGGATCAAATCAAACCTCAATAAAGTCAACCTTTCATCATAACTCATAAAAGTCAAAATCCACCCTTGGTAGAAATTCCCACTTTTTGTGGGAATTAATTAGAACTTTGTGTTGTGATTCATACCTTCTACTTTTTAGGAGTAGTAGTGTCCCAGCAAAACTTCAATGTCCCATTGTTACTTCATTTTTAGGATTTTTCCTGTGGTCCCTACAAGCCATGAAACACACCTGCAGGGGGAGTGACCTCCCCTGCACCACCATTGTTTCACCAACTGACCCAATTTGATGAGGTCACACAGACCTCATTAGTGGGCCCCAGTTGATAAACATTAGCTTAATTTGAAGCTTATCAGTCCATCTAGTATAATCAAGTTTCACCTTGTGTGACACCTCTAAAATTTACAACGCAGCGGAATACCAATTTGGGTGTCACTTCATAGTTCATACACACAAGTTACATAAAACGACCTCAAAAGAGACGTTTAATAAAATGTCACATTCGATTTGATAAATCAGAGTACAAAGGTCCCAACAATTTCTTTTTAAAAGTTAAGTTACAAGAATTAAAACATGACACATATATGTATTTTAAAGATAAAAAGTTATCGAATGTGTAGAAAACAAGTCTTTCAATATTTGATATCCACGCGACTCCGATTGCTCCCAATGCTCAGCTAGCAAATAATACCTGAGAAAATACATGCTAAAAAGTCAACATAAAGTTGAGTGAATTCATAGAGTTTAATATGTAAGCAGTTGAATACAAGCATAAATCATAGTTAGACATGTAAAGGCCTTTTACAAGTCAAGAAAAATCAAATTTATAGCATCGAGCTCATGACACCGAACCTTGGCCAGTTTAAATGCCCCTCACAAGGTATTCAATTGCCATTTACCTCAATTCTCAATATTATATGTCCGTTTGACCCACAGTTGTCAAATGAGCGCTACTCACCCGGACAGGCCTGCCTGGCCAAATATGCATATCTATAATACTAGCGTTTACGCACGTAATTAACGGTTCATGAAATTAGGGACTTGTTGGCAAGGTACTCAATGTCTATAATCAAGTAATCGGGTCAAGCATACCAAAAAGTACTTGTATTCAGTTTGTAAAACTAGCATGTATCCCCCTCGCGAGGTTTATAAAACATTTAAGTAAGTAAAGGCGAGGCTATGAACTCACCGAGAATGAAGGAATAATCACAATCAAGCAAGCGAAGAAAGATAGCCGCGAAGCTCTACGAAGAACCTAAACATATATAGGCTTGTCTTAGGTTTTTGAAAATAAACATTGATGCAACTTAGCTACATATATAAGTTATTATCTTGTCTACGCTTGGTACATAATCCCTATCTATATGAAGTGTTCAAAATAAAGTTTTAAAGATATAATCATATGTGTTTTTGAATCCTTTATACTTTTAAAGTCAAAATCTGTTAACATTTTTATAATTTGAGCAATTTAGAAGATTCGTTACTCTTAAACCATAAGTCAAAAGTTTAAGTTCTTTATATTTCCGGAAAGGTATTTACCTGTACTAACTAGTCTTGTGGGTTTTACTAAGCCAAAAGTTAAATAATATTAGTAAAAATATCAAGTTATCCATTCTATCCAGTCCATCTGCTTTCAAAATTACAACAGTCTCGCGAAAAATGCGATATCTAGAGTTTTACAAGTCCAATTGATTCCCCGCTTTCGGCCACGTTTAAGTTAAGATGTTATCTAAAACTTTTATTCTTTGAGTAACAGAGGGTTATTCACAAAAATAATGACTTTTATACGTTTCAAATCTGTTACTCAGAACTGGACATGTTTTACGAAAATATTTCTAGTTTAATCATCGTAATGAGTTATTTAATGAAATACCCGTAAAAAATGACCACAAGACATAGACCTACAACCCCATATTTTTAGTTTAGTCTCAATGTTTACTGTTTAGTACAGTTTATTCCATCTTTGCCCCTGATTCAGAAATCACAGAAGCATGTCTAGTCCTTTAGTGTTTCTAGTGATCTAGTTTCATGTACCAAGCCTAACCAAGCCCGATAACTTATATACTATACAATTACATCAATATGTATCATTTTTACAGTAGTGAATATAAAAATAAATTGAAAGTTAGTGGAGGAGTTTTCTTACAAAAGTGATGAACAAGAAAGATTACAACAACAAAAACACTAAACCTAGTTTAACCCAATCAACACTTGCACCATTTCTTTACCCCATATCAACCCAATTTTTATCCACCAAAAACCTTTGTAAAACTTGAAAATCTCAGCCCCTAAACTATCTTGATCAAAACTTGAAACTACTTCCCAAAGAAACCAAGAAATGATGAGATTTGATGATGTTTTGAGTGGAATAAACCATGAGGAAGACTAGGCCTTCAAGATCTTTAATCTATGTTCAATAATTTAGTTAGAATTTAGATGAAATTGGTGATTGGAGCTGAGAATGGGTCGTTCATAATGTGGAGAAAACAAGAGAGAAGAAAATTTTTATCATAGATTTGCATGTGTAAAAGTGAAGTGATGAGTTTGGTGTATGAGTAGTATCACACTTGTTTCATACATGAGACAAGTGTCTTGGTGTAAGATGGAGGTGGCACAAGGAGGTTCTATGTGGAATATTTTTATAAATCTTGCATTATAATGATAGTTTAGTAATTAGAGGGTATAGTTTGATCCCGGTAATTGCAAACGTAAAGTTTTTAAGACGCGAAACGTAAAAGCGGGTAACGTAAAAATACTAAACTTGTAAAAATTTTAAAACTTGATAAAATAACTACTTTTAGTATATTAGTTGAGTCATAGGTTTATCGGAGTATTTAAACGTCGTTAAAACTGAAACCGTGAGTTGAAAAACGCGTTTGGTGACACCGGTTTTTGATAAAAGTGACGTAAGCTATAAAAATGACACGACAAATATAAAACTCATTTGTAAACATAAAATAGTTTAAAATTTCATAAATATGTAAATTATCATAGTCTAGGGTTGGCTCACTTTGTCAAAACCTTAAAACGTAAATTTAAATCGGGTAAAACGTAATGGTGCAAGGTTTACGTAAAAATGGAAAAATTGAAAAGTTAAATAATATTAAGATTAATGACATGAAAATTTTGAAATGTCACACCTTGGACCCTTGATCACTCAGGTGGGCCCCACACAAGCCTGCAGGTTGCCACATAGGCCTGTTTGGTCTGTGGAATCATTGGATTGCTTATTTGGCCTTTGTAGCTTATTCAGTGAGCATATCTAGTTGTTTCAGCTTCTTTCTAGTTCATGTAACTTGTTTAAAGCTTATTTTAGTTTTGGTTTTCAGTGTGTAGCTTATTTAATAGCTTTTCAACTTCAAAAATACACTTTGAGCTTAAAAAGCTCAACTGTGTAGAAAAGAAGCTCACACAAAGCTTATTTGTGAGATATAAAAAAGTTGTGTTTATTAAAGTTTTCTATTTTTGTTGTTAAAGTAGTTCTGTAAAAGAAAATCAAAATAAAAAAAATAGTTTGTGAAATTTACACCTTGTGGGATTCGAACATGGGACCTCCTGGTTACAAGTGACAAAACCAAACGGACCCTAAGCACCATCTCCCCTAGGTGTATCTTGGTGTTTATTGTTTCCCTTTTTATTTTTATACTAGTCTTGTTTATTTTTAGCTTATCTTGCTTATTAGCTTAATTTTCCAGCTTATTTATAAGCATTTCTAGCTTTTTATATTTTTCTTAGCTTATTAATAGTATAAAGTATTTTTAGAAAAAGTTTTATAATTGTTACTCTTTATTTAGTATTTTTAATAAATCAAAATAGTTTAATTAGTTAATAAATAGTTTTTAATTAATAATAATTAATTAAATAGTTATAAAAATTATTTTTTTTTCTAATAATTTTCTTTTATCTTTAGGTCCGTAAAAATATAATTTTCATGCCCATAGGATTAGCGTAGCATAAAATTCACGTTTTATTTTGCGCACTCGCGTTTAATTTAAATAACTTTTACGTTTCTAAATTTAGATTACGTTAGTAGAAGTAGTTTGTAAAAGAGAGAAAAACCAAAAAAAAAAAAAAAAAATGATAGCTTCTATTTAAGCCCTTTTGGCTTATTTTTCTGCTTATTTATAAGCAAACTCTAATTTTAAATTTAGATTACATTTTAGGTTAACTAGGTTTCACGTTATTGTTAATATAGTTTCTTTAAATTGTTCTCATTCGTATTTCCTTAGTGTAATCATTCAAACCCATATATACCCTTTCCCGTCCAAATTCGCCCGATCACAAACCCGTTTTGATTACCATCACACCTCGTCGGGACATAACGACCCGGGGAAACACTGTACTTCCACGGAGATTGACTCTTAGGCTGTTTGACCTTGTTGACCATTACCTGGTCAATTTAGGTTGACCGTTTGGAGCCAATCAGGCGCCAAAAACTTGATGCGTGGGAATTGCACCAGGCTTTACCTCTTGAGGGATCTCGAGAAGCTTACAACCCCCACCAGGCAGTGTACCTGATCGTTGTAGTATAGTATAGTGACAAGTACCAGGGGATTGATCGTTCAACTCAGGAATAGTGTCGCTAGGATTAGAAAGCCTAAAAACTAGGTCTAGAGGTGAGGGATGATTCTTTTTGTATTTTTTATAATTTAGAAAAGCAAATAAAAATCTCGGGTATTGGGAGAGTGGGTGGAATTAGTTGCTAATCAACTAACCCAATGACTAAGATGCAATCAAAATAAAATAATAAAATTGAAAATAAACTAAATTAAACTAAGGGTGTGAGCAATACGTGGGAAAATGGTGTTTACTTAGATTTCACTACTCCCTAGATATCTTTTACAGGTTAATTACTTGTTACAGTTGCGTGGATGACGGATTGTATTCCTTAATACCATTCATGGGGTGGCGTACTTACTTCCCCAATCCTATAAGCTCCTACTTCACTCCTATGTTGAGCCGGCTAAGAAGCTCCTAACATGGGATCACTAGAATTCGCTCATGCATTAAATACAACCATAAAAACGTAGTACACATCGGTTCATGTTTCTTAAGACGTTCAAGCAAGTTACACAATGGAGATCTGCTAGTTTTCTTAAGCCTAACATTGAAATCATTCATTCATTACGACTATAAACAAGAAATCAACCTATAATCAACATCTAGGTTTCATTACATCTAAGCAAACACTCAAAATATCTAGCCTAGCATGTTAAAATCAAGACAAGCATAAGATATATTCAAACAACACATAGACATATTGAATGAATTGAAAGATGACTTATCTTAATTGAACATGAAAGGTTTCAAGGGGTGAAAACCCTTGAAAATACTGTTACAAACGACCTAGGGTTTATTAGGTTTGACCCTAGTATTCTCCACACAAGTTCCTCCCTTAATGAATGAAAACTAGAAAAGTATATGTAGATTTTGTGAGGTGAAGGCGTCAAGAGTAAATTTCTGACGCCGTCATCTCGCCGCCAATAAAGTTCTCGGACTGCCTAGATCTGGGTTTGACGCCGTCATGTGTAATCCATCTTTTGGCCGTCACCAAAATAACTCTTAACGCCCTTCATCTGACGCCTTCAGGTTTTCTCTGGTCGTCATGGATTTTGCTCCTAACGCCGTCAGATTTTCCTTCTTGACGCCGTCAGGTACTGTTCCCAGCATGGAAAATTAAGTCTTTGCCGTTTTCTTCACTTTTTTGCTCCAAAAACGTCCAAAATGCTTCCTTTTCCAGAATTCACTCCCAAAGTACCTAAAATCACAAAAAGAACGATTTAGGGTAATATTTGATCAAATAAATTCAATTCCGGGCTTAAATGACCCCCTAAAAACGGTTCATTTTTTGCCTCATCATATTACAACTTAGTATCATCTTGCTATCTAAGTTGTTTGTTCATTTCATCTTGTAAATCATTCAATCTTTGGTGTATAAGGTGTGCATATTAGTTAGTTAGATTTAGACTTGTTGAAGGTGTGAAGTGATACAAGAAGTGAAGAAGTAGAGGTAGTTAGGAATAGTTGTAGGAAGTACAAGAAGTAAAAATACTTTGAAGTGATGGTGAGTAATAAAGATATAGAAGCCGTATCGTTGTGTAGAAACCTTGAAGTAGCAAAGACGTAAAAGCCTTAGAGTAGTGAAGACGTAGAAGCTTTTAAAGTAGAAGAAGCCTTGTAGTGGATCATAGTTTAAAGCCCTCAAGTAGTGACATAGAGGTATTGAAGTTGTGAAGACATAGAGGCTTGGAAGTTGTGAAGAAACATTAGATTTGAAGTAGTGAAAAGATAGAAGTTGTGAAGGTGTGAAGACATAAGTGTTGTGAAGAAGTGTAGAAGGAATAAATGGGTGTGAAGAAGTTGTGGTGTGTTTGAAGTTGTGAGATTGGTTCTAGATAGGATTAGAACTCGACATTTAGCTTTGTATCGTTAAATTGGTGTAAGCTAAGGTGTATACGGTTTTCTCTGCCATAAGGGAGCATATTGATTTAGTGAAGAAAACTCTCGAGTTCAGTGCTCGGGGAGTGGAGTAGGGCAAGGAAGGTGTCCTTGTAGCCGAACCACTATAAATCCTTTGTCTCTCGGTTTGATCTTTCCATCTCTCACTCTTTGCTTACTTACTTACTTACTCACCTACATATTGCATATAGTTATAATTGCTTATATTGTGCATATATTGATTTCACATAAAGATCAAATTAAGTTCCACACACAACACTAATCTTATTTAAAACAAACTCAAATCTATATTTTTTGAATCAAAGTTTTTATAAACTCGAACTATTCTTTTGAAGTAAACTTTTATAAAACGAAAAAGACGTAAAATTATTTAACCCCCTCCCCCTTCTAGTTTTCAACAATTGGTATCAAGAGCCACGTCAAGCAAGATTTTTAAAATATATTGTATTTTAAAACATGTAACGATCTATGGAATTTGAAAAATATTTAGAAGGGGAATTAACTCAACAACCACCATTATTTGAATATGATCATTTTCTTGAATGGAAAAATAAATTTGAAAATTATGTGAAATCAATAGATCTTGATCTTTGGCATATCATTTCAATTGGTGATCTTCAACCAACTAAAATGGATTTTGAAAATCAATACAATCATCTTCAAACAAAGATTGATAAAAACACTAAAGCTAAATTAATGATTTACAAAACTCTACCAAGAGTTGAATATGAAATAGTATTCTTTTGTAAAATGGCAAATGATATTTAGAAATGTCTTTTAAATTTTCACCAAGGGAAATGTAAAACCAAAGATGATAAACTTGATGTTGCACAAGAATTAGTCACTCTAGAAAATTTGATAGATAAATATTTAGTTGAAATAAACACAAGTACTACTAGTTCAAATGTAATTATTGAAGGTATCAATAACGAAGAATATATGAGCTAAATCCAAAGAGAGAGTGTAAATAAATCATGGAGTGACCAGGACGAAGAAGATGATGAGAATATGGCTTGTGAAGATATTCAAATTAATGAAAATACAAGTATTGATGGCAAGGACTACATGCGCCAAGATCTAAGTGAACCTACAAATAAAACATGGAGCGACATGGACGATGAATATGATCATCGTATAGCATGTGAAGATTGCAAAACTACAAATAAGGTACAATCTGAAACCAAACATTTTTGCTATGATCAATTTATATTAGAGTTTTCAAAATTAGAAAACAACTTCAAACATTTTTGCAACATAGACCCAAAAATCATTTTTAATAATGAATCTACAATATCCGTTGGAAATAAATTTGAAAAAGAAATAATTTTAGAAGATAAAATGTCTAGACTTGAAAGTAATATTGAAATTGATCTTGAATGCAAAAAATGTCAAGACTACAAACATAAAATTAAAATGGAAAATGAAAAAGCAACAATATTAGCTAAATTTGAAAATAGCTCTAAATCTTTAAAGTATCTACTTAATATTCAAAAGTTATTTAATGATAAAACCGGCTTAGGATTTACTGCAAATGATCCTTCAACAAATAAATCAAGACAAATAAAATTTGTAAAACCTAGTAGAGAAATTTAGAATTAATATTATTTGCATCTATTATTAATTACTTAAGTCAAGAAAGTCACTGTTTGTTCGTTAAGACAAACTATTGATGAATTCTTGTACTCCTCGGCGACATCCTCATCATGTGCATTTAAATGCAATGGATGTCCTCAACTAACCATCTCGGACCCATGAGAATCTAGGTACCAAGTTGTTTTTCATGATTAGGTAGTATACGAACGAAGAGACGTTTTTTTTAATCGCTCACTTTCATATCTTACATATAAAGACTAGTGATTCATATTACCTTGATTCACATTCTACACACGATTTGCAAATGACGTAGTTGCGGCCATTAAAAGAATTGATGATAAGATCTTCACTATTGGAGTGTTGATTTTGTGATGAATTCTTTACTATCTCAAGATGAAGGAATCAAACGCAATTATTTTTGACAAACATGACTTATGATGCTTGAAGTGATCTATTACATGTCTCGTATCATGCTACCTTGATCTTTATTAGCGTTGGGGTTATACCTTGCTACTTTGTCATGCTTTGGGCAAACATTGAAGATGTTATCCAACACTCACATGCCTACTCATAAAGAAAAGCTGGACCTGAGGTAAGTTTTCTTTTCAAAAACTTATTAATATCACACTATATCATTAATATTACTAATATATGTATACTTGAAATTAGTTTACTTGACCCTCTTGATTTTGAGTCTATTGCCCATTTTCTTATTCATCATTGAATTTGGAAATCATCTATGACCACTAGTAGAATACTTATCATTTAGGATAAATGACCATTCTAGTAGCAATAATAGATATGTTATAATATAATTTATGATTAAGATAAGTTAGTATTAAATACAATGATGAAATTAGTATGTATATGTGTTAATCTTGCATCCATAGATGATTGGTGTTATCCCTCTCATTTATATTGCATTAAGCCCATTAGATTATGTCATCACTTATCCATGTCTTTACATATCATACAAAGTGATTATATGTGACAACGGGCTCAACCGATTCACTTGAACATGATATTTTTTTTAACATACTTTATAAATCCATAACTAGTAATTTTTGCTATCAAAAATCAAATATCATGCATTAAACCTCACATTTTGAAAAATAATATTTCAAATAACTATTTCATTCTTTTTCAAACAACATATTTGGCTATAAGCTATCACAACTTTGTTTTAATCAAAATCAAGATTGGGAAAATTTTCTTATCTATTTTGTCAACATCTCATGAAGCAAAACCCAATCTATTTTTACTCAAATATACACTTGAATCTACTTTGAAGCATTATTGAATAATGCTAAAAACGTTTTCTTATGTCATCTATGATAATCTCACATTTATCATAAACTTTTGTGAACATTACACTCATAACAAAACCAAGTCATTTCAAGAGAATCATGGTTTGCACATATGAATCTTGCTTGCAACATGTGTTAAATGCCCTTACATTCATACCTCTCCTTTTATTGCACATAGGCACTACTTAGTTCATTAATCTCATTAGTTAATCATTTTATTAACATGATTTGTTGTCTCACTACTTATATAATGTAATTGTTTAATAAGTAGGTTGCATGCTTATTTAAAAGGAAAATGCTTGTTTTTTTAATCCTTGCATATAATTTGTTTTATATGTATGACTAGTATATCCTATACTGCCTCAAAGAGTGAACTTTCTTAAAACCAAACCCAAACACATAACCATCCCTAACAATTTCTGCCAAAAACCCACTTTTAGTAACCTGGAAAACACCAAATGGGCGGCCCCCTTAAATTACAAGGCGGCCCCCTTAATTATTAAGGGGACCGACCCCTATTTAAGGGGACCGGCCATCTGATGGTCGGGGTTCCTGTTTTCTTTATCACTTTTTGACCCACTTCACCCTATACTTCCCAAAATTCACAAACACCTTTTGTCCTAAACTATCCCTCAAAATTTACCTTCCTAAACTACATTTTTCCTACATTATAAATACCTTCACTTCATCATAAATGCTCATCCATCCAAACATGTCATCTCCCAACAACCAAAGACCCAAGTTTTCAAGAGTTGCAAAAATCTCCGTCAAACCCGTTTGAAGGAGAAAACTTGACTCTTGTCACAACTCAAGTGATGTTGTTCCAAATCAACCAACAACTAAACCTCATACCCACACAAATGATCCATCTCACAACCAATCATCCACTCTTGCATTCACTAATGCTCCTTCATGTGATGAGCATGCACAATCCCAAAACAACAATCCTAACCTCATTACCAATACTTCACATGTTGCTCATTCAACAAAAACATCATCCACTCATGAAGCTACTCTTCCACCCATATCATGTTTTCATGTTTACCCAAGCTCAAACATGTCTCCACCACCAAGAGTGCCACCACCACATCCTACTACTTCACATGCCATTCCTATGTTGCATGTTCAAACCTTCACCCAAGACAACTTTCATGCTCCACCACCATCACCTTCCTCCGAACACTTAAAGTTCGTTGAGGAGCTAAAAGAAGCACATGAGCTTAGTGCTCTTTTAGCATTATATCTTGCTCAACGCAATTTGGATCCACCTCCATCTAGCTCACCCTCATCACCACACAACATAAACCAAATTGAGAAGCATGTCAACAATTTCCCTTGTTGCATCTTCCTCCAAAAACAAACAATTGCATTAAATGAGCACTTTACTTGGATTGAGTATCTTCTCACTAGATCTCAACAAACACCATCACTTGAACAACATCAAAACCCTCAACCAACAAACCCAACTCCAAATTTACCACCTCCAAGCTCAACATCACCAAACTCACCAACATCCATGAAACCAAACATTTACCTCCATTAAGCCATCAACATGATCCCCACTTACCACTCTCATCTAAGCATTTCATATGCTTATGCTTTTTTATTTTTCAAATAAAACAATTCAACCTTTTTGGGATGCAAGCAAGTTTAATGACACTCTTTATTGGCACAATAGGATATTCTACTTGGTTTAGATTTCAAGTATTATGTATGATGTAACAATGATTATGTGGTTGACATAATCATTTTGAATTAATGAATGTTTTAATATGTGTTCCTAATTCTTCTTTGCCATGCTTATTATTAGTTGTTATTATGCTATATATACTTGCTTGTGTTTCTAATATTTTTCTTGCAAGTATTCCATAGCTCGAACCCTTGGTGCCCTCAAACGAGGGGGAGCATACATCAAGGGGGAGCTCTCAACTTATCGGCTTAAACCTTTTTGATTCTATAAAAAGGGGGAGAAGTGAATATAAACACACTAAATACTTGTCTAAAAATTAATTTTTGAATTTAATGAGTTTAGGTTTTGTAATCATCAAAAAGGGGGAGATTGTTGATATAAATAAATGTCTAAAAACGTTATTCATATCTTTCGATGTCTCTATGTTTTGATAATCAGAAAACGAAAACTCATCAATCCAAAGATCATGACGTAAATAAGTATTTAGTAGTAAATGCTCACTTTTACTATCTAATCACTTAAGGTATGAATAAACAAAGTGTCTAATGCATTATAAGATCAAAGGAACATTTTTGTTAATCACTAGATTTTTATAAAATGTCACAAAACATCTTATATCTTTTATAAAACATTTTTGGAATTAAAAGAATGTGTTTAATTCATTATAAATATATGAATTCAAATTTTCAACCAAAAATGGCAAATCTAATCCAGAAAAACCTTCCCCACAAAAGGACAAATCTATGCAACGTTCTGGAGGGGCGGCCCCCTTAATAATTAAGGGGACTAGCACCTAATTAAGGGGACCGGAACGCTCCTGATCCCCCCAGCTCTGCCTTTAAATACTGGTTCATTTTACTAATTTTTCTCACCTTTTTGCACTCAAAACATTCTGATCTAAAACCCCATTTCTATCCTCTATAATCCTTTGATCATGTATACATTAATCTTTGTTTCAAAGGATTCAAGCCTCAACACTCAAGTGCAAAGAGAAGAATACTTCTATCATTCAAGACTAGAAGTATTACAACTTAGTATCATCTTGCTATCTAATTTGTTTGTCCATTTCATCTTGTAAATCATTCAATCTTTGGTGTATAAGGTGTGCATATTAGTTAGTTAGATTTAGACTTGTTGAAGGTGTGAAGTGATACAAGAAGTGAAGAAGTACAGGTGGTTAGGAATAGTTGTAGGAAGTATAAGAAGTAAAAATACTTTGAAGTGGTGGTGAGTAATAAAGATATAGAAGCCGTATCGTTGTGTAGAAACCTTGAAGTAGCAAAGACGTAGAAACCTTAGAGTAGTGAAGACGTAGAAGCTTTTAAAGTAGAAGAAGCCTTGTAGCGGATCATAGTTTAAAGCCCTCAAGTAGTGACATAGAAGTATTGAAGTTGTGAAGACATAGAGGCTTGGAAGTTGTGAAGAAACATTAGATTTGAAGTAGTGAAAAGATAGAAGTTGTGAAGGTGTGAAGACATAAGTGTTGTGAAGAAGTGTAGAAGTTTTAAAAGGGTGTGAAGAAGTTGTGGTGTGTTTGAAGTTGTGAGATTGGTTCTAGCTAGGATTAGAACTCGACATTTAGCTTTTTGTCGTTAAATTGGTGTAAGCTAAGGTGTGTACGGTTTTCTCCGCCATAAGGGAGCATATTGATTTAGTGAAGAAAACTCTCGAGTTCGGTGCTCGGGGAGTGGAGTAGGGCAAGGAAGGTGTCCTTGTAGCCGAACCACTATAAATCCTTTGTCTCTCGGTTTGATCTTTCCATCTCTCACTCTTTGCTTACTTACTTACTTACCTACATATTGCATATAGTTATAATTGCTTATATTGTGCATATATTGATTTTACATAAAGATCAAATTAAGTTCCACACACAACACTAATCTTATTTAAAACAAACTCAAATCTATATTTTCTGAATCAAAGTTTTTATAAACTCGAACTATTCTTTTGAAGCAAACTTTTATAAAACGAAAAAGACGTAAAACTATTCAACCCCCCTTCTAGTTTTCCACAAGTTGTGTTGATATTGTGAAGTAAGATAGTTGTAAAGAAGAAGTAGTGTAAATCAAGTAGATAGGTGTGAAGAAGAAGTAGTGAAGATTAAGTAGTGACTAGCTGTGAACAAGTAGTGGTGTGATTAAGTAGTGACTAGGTGTGAAGAAGTTGTGTAGAAGGTGTGACTAAGTTGTGGTGTGTAAATTGGTGTGTAAGGTTTTCTCCGCCATAAGGGAGCTTGTTGACATAGTGAAGAAAACTCTCGAGTTAGGTGCTCGGGGAGTGGAGTAGGGCAAGGAAGGTGTCCTTGTAGCCGAACCACTATAAATCTCTTGTCACGCGGTTCGATCTTTCCATCTCTCACTTATTTCATTACTTACATTATTATAGCTTTAGTATTTAATTTTAGTTGTTTATATTATGTAAGACTTGAATTCATATAATATCGAATCTAAATCTTTGAAAGTAAAACAAAAAGCGTAAACAAGGTTTTTCATAACAAATTAAAAAGACGTAAAACTATTCAAACCCCCCTTTCTAGATTTCCACAAAACTGATGTGGCCCTGACGTGGCAGTGAGTTATAAGATAACTCACAGTTACCTTATCGCTTGCTCTTATGTTATCTCTCGACAGAAAGAAATCACATGTAGAATTCAGACTAAAATATTAATTCAAAGATAAAAGTGAACTTATATTTGTCATAGAACCAATGAACTAATTCTAGCAATTCAATTTATTTTTATCAAAAAAAATAAACTAAAATAAACTTTCTAATTTTTTTTTAAATTAAATATCTCGCAAACCGTTAATTGTTACGCGAAACAAGTCATACCATCGCCACGAGAATTAAATTATCTTCTATAGATATGCAATTCTATATACTTTCGACGAATTTTTTTTTCGACAAACTTTTTTTTTCTTCAAAATTTCACCCCAGAAAAATCACATGTGATTCGTTAAAATCAAATCATATGTGAATTTTACAAATCACATGTGATTCGTAAAAATCATATGTAATTTGTAAAAATCAAATCATATGTGATTTTTACGAATTACGGACGGAAATTTAAAAAAAAAAATCGTTTAAAGTATGTAGAATTGCATATTTATAGAAAGATAATTTAATTCTCGTTGCGATGGTGTATTTTTGTAGCTTGAAAATTTACCGTTTGCAAGATATGTTGTTTTTTAAAAAAATGAAAAATGATTTTTTATTAATTTAGATAAAAAAAATAAAAACAAAAATAAAAATAATTGATTTATTGGTTCTATTACAATTATGAATTCTATATTGATCCCACCTCATGAGAATTTGGAGTCTAACAACTCGTAAGGTTGGGCACAACGGACCTGAGAACATCGGTTGGTCACACACCACGACCGATCTCCAAAATGGTCGACTCCACTGTGGAGTCTTGTCGGTCGCCGGAGGAGAAAACATACAATCGGTTGATTTTGCGACCGATGTTAAATGCACAAAAACAAACAAAATTCTTACCATTTGCTAAAAAGTGATCACCACAGGGACATGTTTTGAGTTTTGTATGCAACTGCTTTTACAAATTTGATGAGAAGCGTTTGCATGCATATGTGAAGTTTTATAAACTTATTATGCCACTGTCAAAAACACTTCACAGATGGAGCTAACAAAGCAATAGCAGTTATGAACCAGATGGTGCTAAAACAGAATACGAAACAAAAGGCAATTGCATGCATATGTGAAGTTATAAACTTATTATAACTTGCCACTGGCAAGTCTTTTAGCATGTACACGTCTATAATGAAGTTGATTAGTAATTTGCATGCATGTACACATGTGTGTGTGTATATATATATATATATATATATATATATATATATATATATATATATATATATATATATATATATATAGTGTAACTTTCAAACGAGAACCATTTTAACTGCGAGAACTGAGAGAACCACCAAAAACATACACGCACGCCTTCAATAATTGTATTTTTGCACATATGTTTTAAAAACAACACATATGTTTTAAAAAAAAAACATAGTTGTTCTAAAGAATTTGATAAGAAATTGAAAATACAAAATTTTTCTTTGAAGGTGTGCATGTATGTTCTTATAAGACGTGCAACGACAATATTGCGGCCGTGGGAAAGGTTTTTGTGAAAAAAGATGAGTTCATAATGATATTGAAGAACATAGGTGGATGCTTACGATTATTGATGATTTGCATGTATTTTTATTTTATTTTAAAAGGCGTGCATGCATGTTTTTGGTGGTTCTCTCAGTTCTCGCAGATAAAATGGTTTTCGTAAGAAAGTCCCCCTATATATATATATATATATATATATATATATATATATATATAGTGAGGATCACGTGCGGATGTTTTGTTTTAGTGCGGACGTGCGGATAGATCTAGGCCGTCTAATCCAGATCTGATCTTGACTTTTTGTAAAAAAGTCAAGATCTACGCAACTATCACAGTACCAAATCATCATTCAAACGATTTTTTTAATTTTTTTCCTTTTGAGCGATCCTTAATATTGTTATCTTCTTTCATTTTTTTATTTTTTCAGATTTTTCTGAGAACTTTTTGTTTTTTTGATTATGAGTGCTACCGTGATATTAACCATATTATGAGTTCTACCGTGATATTAACAATATTATGAGCCGTGATATTAAAAACTCATGATAGCTACGGTGATATTGTAAAACCAACGTGATATTAAACTTTTTTACATGTAAAAATGAACCGTGATATTAGTGAAAAGCTTAATATAATTGTTTTTTTTATTACGATATTAAAAAAACTTACGGTGATATTAAAAAAACTGAAAAAGAATGTATGAATATTAGAGTGATATTAAGAAAGCATGATAGTTACGGCGATATTAACAATTTTTATTAAGAAAAAGTTTTTATGATATTAAAAAAGTTATTGTGATATTAAAATTTTTATTAAAAAAAAGTTTCAGAATCTGATTTTGACTTTTTTACAAAAGTCAAGATCTGATCTTGACTTTGTCAACTTTTGTCAAGATCAGATCTTGACTTTTGTAAAAAAGTCAAAATCATACGCTAATATCACAATACCTTTAACGATGAAAACGATTTTTTTTTTAAATTTTTTTCAGCGATTCTTAATTATTTGTTGTCCTCTTTATTTTTTTAATTTTTTCAGATTTTTTTGAATTTTTTTCAGAAAAAAAGCTAATACGATAGTAACGTTTTTGAAAAAAGACGGGATATTTACGATATTACCACCGCGTTTTTTTTATCAGAATCTGAGATGGACGGATGATCGTGTGGTCCACATTCATCTGTACCATCCGCACTATATATATATATATATATATATATATATATATATATATATATATATATATATATATATATATATATATATATTTGAACTAAAAAAAAGAAGAAAAAAAAAGTCAGTCACCACTGTGGCACTTGGGTCATGTCTGGTCGCCGGAAAGAGAAAGCTGACGTGACAGCCGGAAAGTTGGTGAATATGAGTCACCACTGTCACCAGCATAAGAATTTGGACCAAAATCTCTTAGGACGACTAATGTGCATCGTTTTAGGGGGGTGGCAACCTTGCGGTTTGGAGGTCTCGGCAATGGTTGCCGATCGGCAAGGAGGATTGCCAGTGGATCGGCAAAGGGATTTCGGTGCCTCAAGCAGTAAGTTATACCGATTCGGTGGGGAGAAAAACAAGGAAGAAAGGGAGTAAATGCTTGGAGTGTTTAATGTTGAGGCAAGGCTAGATAAGGTTGCCACTAAAAATTCATGTTGAGGCAAACTTAGGCATAAAATGTGTTGGGAGTAAGTGATTGGTTGTTTGCATAAAAAGTTGAGGCAACCTTAGGCAAGGTTGCCACCCCCTTATGATTGTCCAATATATATATGTCAAAAGTCAAAACCACATTTTGTTTTTAAGTTTAACATTGCGATTAGTTTACTAGTTGAGGGAAAACTGAGAAAGCCGTGTTTATTTTTGCTTGAAAACTTCGATAGCTTCCTTGTACATAGTATATGATTCGACTATTCTTTGTAATATAGACATTGTATTATCGTAAAGCTATGGTCCATTCTTATACTATCGGCAAAGTTTCCTACTTGTTAGGTTATCATGAACGTATATATCAAAATGATAATCGCTAGAACCCGAGAACATAGGCAAAGATCGACACAAAAATATGTTACAACGTTACGCTTTTATTCCTCTTGGAAGAGCAAGTAATAAATAAACTTGATAGTAAATCAACAAATATTTTATTTAATTAATGTATGTGCTAAACAAATTTCTGTTCCAATGGTACACACTACACAGATTGAGAATATATAGAAATTTCTCTTAATAGCTTTATTTTTATATAATGATGCCATGAATGACACATGATAGGACCAATAGCCCATTGATCACATGAAATTGGAACATAAAATCAAGTAATTGACTTTAGCAGAAGACCAAACTTGGCTAGAGATAAACATGTTGATCATGTTCTAGTGGTGGCTGGGCATCCGATATAGGCGGTGCGCCGTCACCTAGGGGTGATTGAACAACTTCTGGAAATGGTAGACCTTGTGGTGGTGAACCGTCACTAAGGGGTGGTTGACCAACTACTGGAAATAGTTGTCCTTGTGGCGGCTCAGGTTGCTCCGGTCCTTTTTTAGGAGGCTTAGGGGGTTTGGGAGGAAATGGGGGTTTAGGAGGAAATGGAGGCTTTGGTGGTCTGGGTGGAAATGGAGGCTTTGGTGGTCTTGGTGGAAACGGAGGAAATGGGCCAGCATATCCACACATCCCATAATTACAAAATGTAAAAAACGGGCATCTGTTGAAACACTTCCCACAATTAAATGGATTAATATTGGTATCAACACATACCCCTCGACAACATTGCCAAGTAAACGGGCATCGAATCCCGCATACTCCACAATTATTCACATCTGAAGTTACCTCAACACAACGATTGCCACAACACCTCCACCTAACCGGTGATGGAAACTCACCTTTATTACAAACCCAAGGCCTGTCCCAACACCCAACAGCTTGTTTCCTAACTCGCCTAACCCATGGCACCATGGTTTGAGACCCGTTTGAGCCATTGTGGTCCAAACCAATGAGCCATGTGCGGTTGGTCTTGTTACCTTCAGTTTGTACAATATACAAAAGCAATGGAACAAGAACCAACAGCTTGATTTGAGTACATGTTAAGCGAAGCATTTGAAGGATGCATTAGTTTGAAAAATGTGTTAACAGAGTGACAATATTTATAGAATGATAGGGTAATGTGGCAAGTCACGAGAAACTTATACCAACGGGTGAGTTCATGTTTTCTAATGAGCAAATTTTAAGGCTTTCGGGCTGTAAAAATAACTAATGTGTACAAGCCAGGTTTTACAATGCATTATGGTTATGTGGGGGTGTCTTAACATAGGCTTTTTATTCTTTTTTTTTTGCTTTAGACATTTCCATGTGAGTAAAGCAAGATTAACACACTCCTATCCAGCCTTTATAACGTTATATTAACAGAATTGTGAAGATTATGTGATGGTAAATATGGGCCCTGAATAGTATACCTGAAAATGATTTAAGCCCACTTAGGCTGTTGACCAGGATCTTAATAGTCAACATCAAATCGACTAAACCAGACAACCACAAAAAAGTAAACAGATCAAATCTAAGGGGGGGTGTTTGCCATTGTGCTTCAAGAGAGATTATCAGATTAGTATGTTATCAGGTCGCAAATAATCTATACCTAGTGTTGGGGTATTCTGAAACTTATTCTGGTTATCTAACTCGTCATGGGTCAAATAGTCAGTTTGCAAAAATCAGTTAGGACGAGCTGCAACAAATTGACTCTGATTATCGCTTATTTCAGGGTCATCCTACACTATCTTGAACAAAATTAACATTGAGAACACCTTTCAAATAAGACCAAACCTGAGAGGCAGTTTCATCTTGACAAAACATATGACGTAAAGAATCCTGTTAACTTCTAATGCAGAAATCATAAAAATCTAAATCAGAATTTTTCTCACTCTTAAACATCTGAATAACTGATGATCACAACTTCAAATAGCGCAAGCACGTCCAAACACTAGCTTATAGATATTTTATAGCATGTACGATAATAACTTCAAAAAGCAGTATCAAATATCCTCTCAATCTTACGACTAATGGACACATACTATAAGGGATATAGACTAAATCATGCTAAAATATCATCAAAGGCAATTGATGCTCTCGCTCAACGGCTCAAGTACCAAGCACTTGAGCAGAATAAATCCGCATATTAGATAATAATATCCTTATGACAATTTGAAAATAATATCTCATATCAATTGAGCAGAAATACTAGCAAAACAAAAGATAAGTTTATGGTGAGATTATAGCATAAGAAAAAAGGGAACCTACTAATTCACTTAGTTTCGTCTTCTTTTTCCTCTTCCACTTGTCCATAACGACGCTTGAATTTAGCAACCTGGCCGACACTTTCAGCCATCTGTCGTCTTGCTCTGAAGTGATAAACTTTGCCAGCTTGATGTATTTTGGTCATCATAACTTGCATCAGTCGGCCACTTTGGGTCACGTATGAGATCCATTGCATCTGAGGGTGAATTCCTTTCTTCATATTCGTTTCCCTTCAACTATAAGAACAAAGATTAGAAGAATTGTATCCAAATAGTCACAAAGCAAAGCAATCAAACTACAAATTCTAACTTTCAGAAGTTACGCAGTATTTGAAATTGCTTACTAGAACTGCTTATACTTTTTGAAATAAGCAGAAGCAGTTAATGAGTTGTAACAATGAGTAATAATCAAATAAGCAGTATTTGAGTGCCTGCCAACTATGGTTATTCAAGGATTCAATAGGTAGAATTTTCAGAATAAAGGGGTGTTTTCTTTAGCTAGTATTTGGCCTTATGAGCTTACTCAGTTCGGCTTATTTATCATGACTCCATTTTTTTCCGGCTCATGAGCTTATTATGGCTCAACTTCGAAAAATAAGATCATAAACTGTAATATAAGCTTAAAAAACTAGGCTTTATAAAAGATAAGTCGAACACTCATAATCCCAAAAATACGCTAAAAACAGCAGAACAAAGAGTCCCAAACTGCTTATTCAGCTTTTTTCACCCCCATATAAACACATTATGGATAAGCAATTTGCACTTCAGTTATCTTCTATATCTAAGCAACCCGAAAACCCTCTTAGCATATTCATTAAAACAAATAATGATGACACAACACATTATATTCATTGAGGCATTTCATCAAACATGTGGTGCTCATTACAAAAAACACTCATTTCTCAATAAAAATGCACCAAACTTAAAACCCATGAAATAATTCTATTTCCAAACTTATGGGAAGCATAAAAATTGGATATTTATAAACAAAATTTAAAAGGGTGTCTAAATTAATACAAAAACAATTAGGGTTCTTATTAAAAAACAGTACTTGTAAGTTAACTATAATTAAAATAAAAAAAGAAATGAAATAAGAACCTGGTAATAAATAAAATGATGAGATTTTGAGAAGTCAGTGGATCACCTTCAAGAACTAGCCGTCAGCTTCACCATCTGGTTTTTCAATAAAGAGTGAAATGCATATTTACACTTTACTCCCCTGAACTATGTTTAGCTGTTACTCACGGCCTCTAGTGAAACTTAGGTGTGTAAAAAAAATTGAAAATCTGTAACACTTTTTTCCAAAAATATAATAATAATAATAATAATAATAATAATAATAATAATAATAATAATAATAATAATAATAATAAAATTACCACTTTTCAAATATTAACTTAAAAAAAAAAAAAAAAAAAAAAAAAAAAAAAAAAAAAAAACCCAATCTATCATTTTCTAGTTTTTATACTCTAAAAAAAACAATAAAATAAAATAAAATAAAAATCTCAATTTACCATTAAAATATCTTATTCTAATCCTAATCATCATTTATAGCATCTACTGATCTACGCATTCCATCCACGCCGTCGCCTCCCACCGTGGTAATCTTATAAAAAGAAGAAAAAAAAATATAACTCTACTTAAACGGGTTTTCAAAATTCTCTACTATTCCATTCTCAAATAATCTAGAAATGGAAAAAGAAGAAAAATTTTCTACAACTACACGCTACCTTAACTTTTTTATTTTTATTTTTTATTTTATTTATTTATTTTTTTCCTTCTTCTTCTTCTTTTTAGCAGGTGGAGGTGGAGGGGTAGTGTTAATTTTTGTAAAAAATCTTAGAAATGTGTTCCTAATATTCTCAATTTCTTTAAATTCAATCTGTTTTATTAAAATTGCATCCTTTTTATTAAAATTCGTTTATAGTACACATAAAAAAAATTGTGTGCTTAGTCACTTTTAGTCAAGTTTCCGCCACCATAACATTTGTTTATCGATAGGACTTGAACCCACAATTAGAGATGTCACTTGAGTTTGTCGGGTTTTGGGTTGATTGGAACTATAAAAGAAAAAGTTCACTCGTATCAAATAATATTTCAGATTATCCAGGTTAATGTTACTCAAATAACGATAGTCTCTGGCCACCAAAATTCACTCATATAAATACTCTTTCAAAATTGAGTTTTCATGCAAATAATTACAAGCTGAACCATGATGAAACTTTAAATGAAATATTACACTGACTTTTTATATCTTTGTACCATGGTTATCAAGATTGTGATCATGATCGTAGGATCGTACGATCTTACATAAGAAAACCTTGCAAGATCAGAGTAGGATCGGAGATAGAATAGGATCGAAATAAGATCATTAGATAGCTAATAAGATCATAGGATCGCTATCGATCACGATCCTAGTAAAAAGTTTAATTGTTACTATTATTAAACATATAAACAAGCCCACTTGACCCAGTTTTGCCCATATACGTGGTCCAACATCACAATTAAAATCATTAAAAGAGTGAAACTTTAAATTTAAATTATCATAGGTGACGATGTAGAGTTTGGAGAGGAAGCACATACGATTTTGAAGGGCGAAATGAAGTTAATGCAACGTTCGAAATCATAAATTGGTCATTGATAACTAATGTTTTAAAATTTTTGGCTTTTGACATTTAAGCTAGGACGTTTAAATAACTTTTATTATATACGACTCTTGTTGTATTTTTTTGTACCCAAATCGTTCATCTAATGTTTTGAAATATGAACTAATTGCATGTATTTGCATTATATATAAATTATCACGATGTTTAAACTTTCAAATTTTCATTCTATCCATTTAAATTGGTTATTCTGATCAAATTATATATTGAACTATATAAAACTAAAAATGCTATTAAAAATTCACATTTTTGTAGGATCTTACGATCCCGATCTTGCGGAAATGAAAACAATCCTAGGTAGGATCACGATCTTTATAGCCTTTGCTTTGTACCATGGAGATCGCATTGTTTTAAAGAACCTCGGAGTTTTCATGTTCTTGACAACTTTAAAACTACAAAAGAGATTGACAAAACCCTACATCTAATCATCTAAAGAAAACTGATGCAATAAGTATTTACTTTTTCTAGCTAGGTTTAAATGATGAATATAAAGAATCCATGACATTAAAAAGACGTTGATAAAACTAGCGATACAGTCGAAAGTTGAAACTATTGACCAAGTAATAAGTTGGTGGTGAGGCACGTTTGAAATTAGATGGGCATATTTGGTAGCATTTAGTAAGTTGTTAACTTAAGGATGGGGTCAAATATGTGTCGGCTTACCATCTTAACTTAAGGATGTGATTTTTTTGCACTAAAAAGGTTTGTATTTCACATTTCAAGTTTGCATCAATAAACTTTGTTCATACTCCCTCCACGTGTCTCGTTAGCCAGGAAGTACAATCTTGCATTAAAGATATATTATTACTAAAGAGCTTGTGTCTTAATGGCATCTTAAGTCGTGTGAGAATGCTCATAAACTAAATAATTGTGGTTATACGTCCTGTTTAAGACATATAAGATAGATTTATGATGTATATATTGTGAGATAATTAGTTAACGTTAAAAAAATAATATTTTGTAGAAAGATATCATTTGTTACAAGATTATGGATGCGTTTGGTATACCGTCATCAATCACAATGGGAATGATTTTCATATTAGTGGTGGGCCTCTCGGTATGAAAGATCATACCATACTCTTTTGAGGTATATGGAGTATGGAGCATTTCTATCATTTATTACCATAGTTGTGGGCCCCTCATCCTAAACAAACACATTTAATCACTTTCATAGTCATAGTATCATTCCCATAATCGAATACCAAACGCACCCTATGTCCCACATGGATGTGAGATAAGAAACTTAAACCCTTTATAAGTCCAAATAGGTAGCTGACTATTGACTTGTTCAATGGTTTTTAGTAAATGCGTTGAACTCGTTTATTTAAGGGCTTATCCAAAAAAAATATATATATATCAAACTACCATTTTTGTCTTTTTGTGTGTACTTTATGATCATGTTTCCCTTCCGAGCTAATAAAATAAGGGACAAAATGATTATAAAGTACACACATAAAGACAAAAATTGTAGTTTAATACACATATAAGCAAATTTTTTAATATGTTACACATAAAAAGATATAGTGACAAGTATGATTTATTTATTTATTTATTTATTTATTTATTATTATTATTATTATTATTATTATTATTAGTATTATTAGTTTGTGATTAGTCCTTTTTTTTAATGCTAGTTTGAACTGCTGGCTGAGTAATGTCTTTACCGTCTTTTTTTATTCAGAATCGCTAGTCCCAACTTTGGGATGGGCGTTACAAACTGGAATTCCATATATGCACGGGGTTTTAATGCTAGGTAGTCCGAAGTACTGGTTGATTAATGTCTTTACTTAGTCAAAGTCGCTTCCCTTCTTTGGGATGGGTGTTACAAAGACAACCTAAATCTTATAATTAAAGAGCCCATCACCATGTTCTTTTCTTATTAGCAAATCCAAAAACAAGCATAAGTGATATTTCTACGGACAATTTTACATTGCACACAGAAAATAGACGTGCTTTTACAACTATGCCCTTATACATGTTTTCACTTTTATCCATTTAAAATTCTATTTACCCATTTTCTGGTGCATGTGGATCAATAGTTATTGTGCCTCCACGCATTTTTTATCCAAGGATCAACATGTTTCTGTCCAAAATATTTGTTGACGTTAAAGTTTCTTGACGTCCCAATTGTAGTAGACTCCCTTGTTAACGTTACGTTTTCTGGAGTAATGTATATGTAGCTCAGTATCTGTCATGTTGTCAACCTTTAATTCAACAAAATAACTCCTGGTATCACACATTTTAAGCTTTGTGAATCATGTTAAGTTGCCATAGGTATCGGGGAAACATACGTATCTTACTATGTACACTTTTATGTGAAATATAGGAAATTAACTATGCCTAGAACTTTTATCAATCTTCTTGTAATCTAAATTAAACCATTCGATACAGTTGACAAGATCACACATTTGCTTGTTCTGTTGGTGTCGGGGGTAGCGTAAAATCATTGCTCTATCATTACGGATACTCGCTCGGTGCGGTTTAGTTTTGGCTCAGTTTATATCATTTAATTTAATTTCCTCTTGCGTATTCACGAAATTCATACATTCCGTGCCAAAGCCAATTAGTACGATTAAAATTACTTGAATCAGCGAGTTTTCAATGGAAATTGGAGATCGTGAATGCAGGAACTTATTTTCGAATATATGTGATTGGTTTGTTAACTCTTGGTCATGATAGGATTGCGATATTGATGCTCATGACAAAACTAGCTCGAAATTCTTGAAAGGAAGTCCATATGGTCCAATTAAATGATATGAGTACTCCGTTGAAGTTAAAAATCAGAAACAATAGGTAAACATGACTTTGACGGTACTAGAAGGGTGCTGCGCAATGCGGGGGCGGGTACCTGTGACTATATTTTGCGTAATATATTTTGCGTAATTCGGTTACACGTTTAGTTATCTTCATGCTTTATAAGTTTACTATGGATAACAAACTGTCTGCAAGTGTCTGCTGGTTTAGTTTGGTTCTATAAATTGTGTGTTGCTGGTTCTAATTTATAATGCCATAATTAGTAAGAAGAAAGTCTGAATTTTAAGTCTTTCTAATTATAGAATAATCTATGCATTATAATGTAGTATACATAATAGTAAAAGCATCATATTTTCCCGTGTGTGGAGTGAAATGCTCCATGTAAATATCAGTGGCCATTCTCTTATTCCTTAAACACATGAGGTATTTAAAATGCACCAAATACTCCAACCTCATTTGTTTTCATGAAAAAAAAAAGTGCTCACAAGTCATAAAACACAACACACCCTTCAAGTACTTAAGTAGAGGAACAAACATTATAAATCTTTAACAGAATTTAAAGCTTTTATACAAAACATAGCTCCAAATCCACGTCCAACTATATCTCAATCTTTTGGATAAAATACAAGTTCGAACAGCTAATCTAATAGGCATTAGAGAGAGTATGTGTGAAATAAGCTCTTCAGGCAAGCTGCTAAGCCTATCTAGATTATCACCATGGGAACTCATCTCGTAGCTTTTGGAGTCCCTGAGGATTAAAACACGCTTTTTAGATAACACAAATCTAACAATCATAGTGAATGTTAATTATTGGTGTCCTGTCCTGATGGTAAACTAATATTCAAAACAAACTTCCATCGTTAAAAGAAAATAAAAATTGAGTTTGGCGATGTTCTAAAGTTCATTCCACTTAAAACTAAGCAAAATTCTATATTGACTTCAAGCAATAATAATAATAATAATAATAATAATAATAATAATAATAATAATAATAATTCAGAAAAGAGTGGGAGCACAGCTTGTGTCTGACTCCCATCCAACTTTGTATAAGCTTATTATGTATCAATGAAGTTAATAATAATAATAATAATAATAATAATAATAATAATAATAACCTGAAACTAAGGTACACTATTACTGAAACATTAATGATTACCTGCAAAAAAATAAAATAAAATAATAATTTAGAGCAACCAGGTTATTCTGATGCAAATAAAAACTTCCGTTGGGAAGTTTTAAAGTTTTTAGCATCCATGTTATGGATAAGATGATGATGTGGTTTTAGTTTGAGTCGCTTGTCCCGGCTATGGGGGAAGGGTGTTACATTCAAATTGAAACCCTATACAGGTTGTTTTTAAACATCCTCTTTAAAGTTTTTAGCATGCCTAGCTGTTAGGGTGAAATGGTAATGTGGTTTTAGTTGGAGTCGCTAGTCCCGGTCATAGTCACATGGATCGCCCAATATGCAGCGATTTCCAATCTGGATCGAGCGTATCAGATCGCGGTATGGTTGTGACCCGGATCGCCAGGGATCACGAACTGAAACCCATAATCGTCGTTCCCAATTGGTATTCCATTTTTATTTTTATTTTGAACGATGGATTTTATTAAAAACTAACAAGAAGCTAGAAAAGGATTACAAATCATTTGTACATACAACTTTCGGATTAACAATCCAATCAAGCCACTTAGGGCATGAAAGTTTACTCCTATGTGAGATCCAAGAATGAGATAAAATCATAATATCATCTCCAAGAGTGTCATTGCTTGGAGGTTTTGAATCGAAACAAATTCTATTCGAGTATCTCCATATGATCCAAGTAGTTGATTGAACAACCACATCAAACCAAATCTTTGTGTTTCCATTGAGATCGACCGAATCAGCCCATGTGATTAAACTGCAAACATCCTTAGGATAATCATGTAAACCTCACCAAGAGCAAACCAATTTCCAAAGTTTAGAAGCAATCGAGCAATCAATGAAGAGGTGTTTAGAGGTTTCTATATGTTCATCACATACAGGACATAATGATGAATGGAGGTCGATACCGCGTATATACATATTATATCGGGTCGGAAGGTGGTCACGAAACCGCCTCCATGTGTGAACATTAATCTTTATTAGGAGACATTTGTTCCATCCCACATGATCTTCGATTGACAAAAAAGTCTAGTTCTGTATAAGGCGTTGCATGGAGGATACTGAGAAGTCAGGTGTATTGCCCAATGAACATGTCCAAGTGTCTTGAGAAGAGCTAGGGAATGTTTACTAGAAGACAATAACTCTCTATATTTTGCTCCATCTCTAATCCATCTCTAACAGGCCTTCTCCATGCCCATGTAAAGTTGCATGACCCATTTAATTGATGGCATTGGTCACTAATCAAACATACTTTAAGCGCCTCTAATTCATACACTCGCGGGAATAAAAGACATAGTTTAGTATTCTCCAACCATTCATCATTCCAAAAAAGAAAATGTTTCTCCGTTCCCGACTTTCCTTAAAAAAATAGAAGACAAGTTTACGCTAAGCTGAGACAATGGTTTTTTCAGATCAATTATAGACTTCCAAGGGCTGTTAGGAAGATGAGAAATTTGGTTTTCAATTAAATCGAATCCACCGTGAACACCATGAATCCGTTTTGTTTCACATCAGATCGTGATCCAACAATTCGCGAATCGGCGATCCAATAATTCACAAATCGGCGTTTTATAGGGCTTGAAAACGCGTTAAAAACTTAAAATATTATGTAATACACCAACCGTGGGAATTTGAAGGGTTCCAATACTCTGTTTCTATTGAATGCGTGTAAATGGGAAGTTTGAAGGTTCGCTGGTAATGTGAATAAGTGTGGAATAAATAGTATATATTAAGGCTATGTTTGGTGCTTTTTGGGGCGATGAGCAGTGAGCAATGAGGTTTTTGATTTTTAGTATTCGTTTGGCAATAGAGCAGTGAGCTTTGTTATTTTTTAGAAAAGCTCATTTTTCCAATGCTTCTTTTGAAAAGCAGTGAGCTGTGCCACAACTCACAGCTCACTGCTACTACTCACTGCTACTGCTCACAGCTATTTTTGCCAAACATAGCCTAAATACATATAGTGTTTTATGATAAAGACTCTTATCATGACTCATATATTTTCTGTTTGTACTTTGTATAGTGTATTGGCAAGGCTATTAATATATATATTAAAAGCCGTTTGAAACGGCGTCGTGTCATGTAGTGGGCTTCACGCAAAATTCCTTGGCCTGCTAGCTGTGGCCCGATCCAATGTTGTTTTCTATACACAAAACACCCACATAAACCTAGAACATTCACGCACCCTCCCATCAAACCCTCCATCACAGAAATCTGTCAAACCAAAAATTTTGATCCGCTCTTCATGTACAACAAAAACAGTGGCTCAGCACCTCAGGTTAGTTTTTTTTTTTTTTTTTTTTTTTTTTTTTTTTTTTTTTTTTTTTTTTTTTTTTGCCATCTACGATTGGTTATTATATATTTTATTTTTATTTTATTTTTTTGTAATCCATAGGAACATCAAAATCTGTTTGTTTGATCTTGGTGGGGATGTGTTCCATTGTTTGTTTTAATTATACCTTAATTTTTTTTTGCTGGTTTGGTATTTTTCTTTTTTCAGGAAAGCATGAGTTACCATGCCGTTTCGGAAGCCTCATAGATTCGTAGGAAATGCAATGACCAGCAGGCAAGGTTTTCTTTGGCATAATTTATGTGTATTAATGATTTACATTGCTTTTGGGTTTTAGATTGTTGCATAAATTAGTATTTGAGCTTCGCATAAACAAATAAGGGGTTTTGGTTTTTATGTTTTGATTAGCTGGAATTAAAGTTTATTTGTGTGATTGATAAGTTAGAGATTGTGTAACAAAAATATTTAGTGAAACTATGTAAAAAAAAATTAGGGGTTTCAGTTTCTATGTTTTGATTAGTTAGAAAAGACTATCTTTAAAGTAATTTATTTGGCGAGTTCTGTTTTATCCTAATTCGGATTTAACTTATAGTTATAACTTTAAGCTTAATTATTTATGCGGCTCGCATAGACACATTCTTAGATTTTAATATCTTTTTTGATGATGAACTTGCAGAGAACTATAAAATGGGAATGCGCACAATGGAGAAACAAGGATGGCTACACCTGTAACTATAGCTAATATGCGTCGATACACTCCATAAGATAACTTATAATGCACATTTTTAGTATGGGAAAGGTTATGTGGTATTTAATTAATTTAAATGATATTTGCAGCGTGGATCCAATGTGAAAGGCAGTGGATCTTACCGACCAAACAACATTGCACTGGAATGCTGTTAGGGGAGTCATTCAGGTTCCATATCTTTTGCTGGAAAAAAGCGCTCGGGTTAATGCAGTTGATATATATGGATATCAGGTTAGATTTTATTTGCTAATTGTTTGTAGATACGTTAGTTTTTGTTTATACGGAATATGGTAAACATGGACATTTACACCTTCATTCTGGATTTATAAAGGATTGCAGCTTAGTAGAAAATGTTAAACTCTTGAACATTGTACATGGTACATATACTTTTGTGCACCCATTCTTTGATAATTGTAGTTCGTGCATCCATCTGATGACTCATACAACCTTTTTCTCCACATATTATTTAGGTGATTGTATGTATAAAGAAATATAAGAAAATTTTAGATATTGACAAGATTTATGTACATGTAGGTAGTAATTTTTCTCTATATTGTGCCAGGCCGCTAGCACATATCTTTCCAAAGATAGAAGCAGATACAACAACAGTTGCACATATTTTGCTGAGACTGCCACCAACTCAAGATCCATGTGTAAGTAAAAGTAGTAATATATATTACTACAAAATTTGTAGGATCCCGAATTTAACTGTTTTTGTTTCTATTACTTTTTCAAGCATAATGATTATTACAGGTGTATTGATAAAGGTGCTGAAGATTGGTATGTTGGTCCGTTGCTGGAAGTGCGTTATAGTGGTAGTGGCCATGGTCACCGGAGTGTTAAGGGTTGTTATGATAGTGCCACACACCGAAGGAGGGTCAGGTCAATGGAAAACAAGGGGTTCGTGAAGAAATGTCGCAACGTATGCCCCAGTCGAATCAATTGATATGGTAGCAACAAAATTGTGCTTAAGATCGGTAATTCTTTATTAGTAACTACCCTTATCTAAATTTATAAATGTGAATGGGGTGTTTGGACATGCACTTAAAATTGATTATTATTTTCTGCTTAGGGAAATTTAATTTTTGAAAAGTAAGTTTAATGTCTTACTTTTAATTTCAATGGACATGTTAAAAGTATAGCTGATTTGAAACTTTGCCATGGTGTTGTAGATATAACGAGAGGGAGCACTCTATTACCTGTTTGTTTAAAGAGGCTGAGAAAGTGATTAATGCGGTGGCAATCATCATTGGTCCAAAAGAATGAGGTACTCCTAATCAGTCCAGGCTCAGTCAGGTAACTCTCGAATTTGTTTACTTATTGGTTCATTAAATTCAGAGTACTCATACATATTCTTTCTTTTGTACATGATGACAGAAAACAGATGCTAAACTTGCAAAAGATTTTCAACCAGTTTTGAAACAATTTTAGAAGAGTCAGCACCTTGCACCATAAAGAGAGGCGTCTTATGCTCATTTTGTTCCACAGGTCATAACGCAGTTGGTTCATGGGTTGTAGAAAAAGCGGGTGCGCCACAATCCAAGTCTATCTATGCATAACAATGGTGGAAAGGTGAGTACTTTTAACATAATTTCATATACGAACTTAATGTAAATTTAAGTAACTTACGATAATCCAGTACGTATAATTAGATAGCTGGTGGTAACGAAACAACGACAGATGGATAAATTTACTCTATTGGCCCTGAATTATTTAAGTAAAATGGGACACAATGCCATTTTCCAATAGGAATAGGTTTATAAAGCTATCCATTCTTTGTTTTTCATATTACCTTAGCCCTACTTTTTGTTTTTCATAATCTTATACCTATATATATTCAGGTATATTGCTTTTTCATGAACATTTGGAGTCGAGTTTCGGTTGCAATACAATAATACATATTTGTTATTTTGTTGTGCAGTCGTCGGTTACAAAGAAAGCCACAAAATCCAATTTACCTTTTTCAGAGTTTGGTTTATGGGGCAAAGCTTCATGAAGATGTGCAAAAGGCGGTGGAAAAAGAGTTTGAAACGTCTTTGCAGGATAGCTTACGAATGTGACACGAGGAATAAGGTATATTCCATAGTTGTCAAAAGCGTGCGCTTCATGCGCTATAGCGAGAAACGACGCGCAGGCGGGCCCACATCGCTCAGTCCATGAGGCAAAAGCCCACCAACATTAAAAGCGACGATTTGGAAATTAGGGTGTGATTAAATGGGTGGGTTTTGGTCGGAATCATGTTATAAACATGATACAAGGATCCAATCATACCTAGAAACACGTTTGGTTTGATTTTGGAAATTAGGGTTCATGGTAAGATTTGAGATTTTTTTTATTTAGAGTGTTTTAATCCAATTAAGTTAGTGGGTTTTGGTTGGGATCATGTTATAAACATGATACAAGGGTCGAATTATACCCAGAAACACGTTTGGTTTGATTTTGGAAATTAGGGTTCATGGTACGATTTGGGATTTTTAGATTTAGAGTGTTTTAATCCAATTAAGTTAGTGGGATAGTGTTAGAATGCAGTGTGAATCTTATTACAACCCTAGAATCTAACCAGAAACACAAAATGAATCAAAATCAAAGTTTATTGCAACCCTGCGCTTTTTTTTTCTCGAGCCCGCGCTTTTTATGCGCCTCTCGCTTTAGCCATTTTTGGGTCTTTGCGCTTTGCAATCGCTTTCGCTTTTGACAACTATGGTATATTCTATTTTACATATTCCTTAAAATTATACACATTTGACATAACGACTTACCATCCAGTTCTGTTAACTGAAATTATCATAGCTGCTGCCGCAAAGAAGGCTTACAGGAAAACCACCCTATGTGTCCATCTGGATAAACTTTAACACGACGTTGCAAGCATTCAGAGAAAGTATATTTGTCAAAAGGTTTTTGATCTTTTCAAGGTTTGTCTCTGGTACCCGTGTGTTATTTGTTGGCTTTTAATCTTCCAATTTGAGGATTTGCAAACCTGCTAAGTGATAACCAATCCATATATAAGATTATAAAATCTTGAGTCAACATTCTTTTCATTTTGTTGATCTTTGTATAGGACTATAGGAACCTTGGAACAAATTTTTCTTCCTCTAATAGCCGTCATGGAGACTGTATGCCTGTGTCTCAGCCTGCAACCGGTGCCTTAACCTTTGCTAAGAATGTTCAGCCAATCAGAAAGTATTCCTGCTTGCATTCGCCTGTGATATTATTTTTGGCGCTATGATTTTCAGAGGCAAGTATATATTTCTTTAACTATCATAGCTGCCTCATTTATAAAAAATTTGTTTAATGGTATGTGGTACCTCTGTATTAAATCTGCAGGAAGATCTTCTAAGTCAAAGCGCTACCGGTCATGATAGGCAGCAGGCAGCATCTCCATGCTATATTTCCAGGAGAAAATCCACCTTCAATAATCCCTTTTGCAGAAATCAGGAACGCGCGTGCCATTGCATTTGTTGCAACCGTATGCTTCAGGTGCCGATTAAGCAATTTTAAAACCAAATAGAATAAACTCATGTTCTGATGCTAGGCTATTATGAATGTCTGTTCAGAATTTTCTGCTACAACTAATAATAATTGGTTGTTCACTTGGTTCCTTAATGTCGTTTGTTAATATAGAGTTTGAATGGATTCAATTTTTGGTGCACGGATGTTTATAAATACCGTGCAATTATCAACGACGTGAAACGACGCCCAGCCGCAACGCGGCGGTCCGTCGCCCATCTCGTTAATATTAATATATCATTGAAGTTTATTTATGAGTTATGACTTGTGAATTTATAAAAATATATGAAACTAAACAATATTATTATTGGGTACGCCGTACCAAAGTATTTGGTACATCGAACCGAAACGAACCGGAATGAGCCTACCCATGGTCGTACCGGATTTTGAGAAATAGCGAACCGCGATCCCGTACTGGAGTGATCCCCGTTACATGTGACAATGGTCCCGGCTATGAAAAGGAAGTTACATTTCGGTTGTTTTTAAGTTAACAGAATTGAATAATTAATATTACAAAGGCCAAGTAAACAAGTTCCCAGTAGAGAAACTAGTCTAACATCGTAAGTTATCTCCAGGTGCAACCCCAAGCTGGCTACAGTATTGATTGTAGTAACGGACACGAGAAGTTACAGTATCAGGATTTCCACCGTCGCATTCCAGTACTCCATTGATAGCTCGGATAGTTGCTCCAAAGCCTTGGCCCGAAAGTATGATTGAGTGGACATTATTCATCCAAAACCATAATGCTGTTCGAAAGGAGATGATTGGATCGGTAGCTACAGTTTCTGGATTGTTTAGTCCGTCAAATCCGATGCTGCTCCCAGCTGGACCGTAGTTGTAATTCCATGATAGTTGGATTGGACCTCTCCCATAGTAACCCTTGTTAGGATTACATGGATATTGTGTATTGTTTTCATCACAATAGTCCCTTGAAGGACCGTTTACTTCCTCAATGTAGCAAAAATCTGCTCATGGAAAAAAATTAATTTAGCTGATTAATCATTTTATATCGATTATTCATAAACTTTAATTAGTATTACTATCAGTAGTTAATTCAGAATGGATCAATGCAACCGGGTTATCACTAATCAAGTCAGCTATGGTTAGCCAGTTGTAATAACATTGTCAAACTGAGACATAATTCTGGTAACATATCAATTTCAAAATTTGTTCAACTGGTGGAAGATATTCTAGTAAAGAATCTGAGATAAGATAAGAAAATATTGTAGCGATTTTATGGTATATGCTAACAACATGCATGTGTTTCCGCAATTTGATTTCATGATCAATAAAGGTACATAATTCAAAATGAGATCGAGATTGTACATGAAACTAAACTTCAAATAAGGCAGTATATATATAATATATAACAACATATATAGTATAGTTTCTGTAAATATGGAGCTTAGTAATGTATCATACTAAGGTTATCAATGTATCTGTAAACTTAGATTATAGTCATGTTGAGTTATCATGTAAGCTTTTACACACTGCCTCCGTTAGCTCAGCTACGGCCCTGATTTTCAATCTATACTTAATACTTATCAACTATAAAGGCCGCTACCTTAAAAAATTGGACTGGTCTTTGGCCTTAAAGTATGTATACTAATATGAAATTTGTCTTATAGTTGTATTTTACATAAATAAGAAATTCTAATTTGCAAATATTTATAGAAAGTACTTACGTCCAGTTTCATGAGTTACATGTGCAAAGAAAGCAGCAATCTCCCGTTTGGAATCATCTTCCGAACCAACTCTACCAAATTGTTGATAGTTACCAAGAGCTTCAAGGAAAGCGGCACGTGTATAAAACTCTCTCCCTTCACAACTCGCATCCGATTGATCCTTGATCCCATTAAAGAATGCATCTGTCACGATACTTTCAACCGATACATCATTAGTAGGTGGAGGTGAGAAACATGGCCCTTGTTGGCACCCAGTGCCACAGTATGCCTCGTCGCTACCACAAAAACCGAACCGGCTGCAGCACAAGTCTGGGCTGCAGCCGCAGTTCTGGGCAGTTGTGATACTTGCGAAAAGTAGTCCAGATATGAAGAGGGTTAAGAAAGTTTTCATTGTGGTTTGTGTGATATGGTCAGTATTCTAAAGGTGGATTTATAGTGTCTGATGTGTGAACATGAGAAAGTGGATATGAGGAATGGAGTATCTAGAAGTGTCTGACTTGGTACCTAAGTTGACTTTGGTAAATTTGGTTTGACTTTGAATTGTCAGAGTTTGAAAAGGTTTCATGCTAGCTACTTGCAGTTCTATATTTTTATATCATCTTTGTTTTGACTAAAGAAAGTCCAATTAAGGATGCTCAGTTGCATGATTATATGATAACAAGTTATAGAAATGATTATATCATCATTGTTTTATGCGCTAGAGGTAAATTAAAGAAGTGAGCTATAGTCCAATGTTTAAGGGTTTTCAAATGGTTATCTTGTATCGGAATCACAATCACATAGATGACAAACTACAATACTATCTAATGACTTTTTAAGTCTTTTAACAATTCCTGTTGGTTTAATTAATAAGTCATCTTTAACATCTCTGTTTGGTTTGAAGTCATTAACATCGCTGTTTGTGTCAAATTATGATGTACTTGTTAAAACTTAAGAGGATACTTATAAAACTAGAACATGCTGTTTAAGTTGGAGTCGCTAGTCCTTGCTATGGGAAACCCCACATCTAATCATCTAAGGAAAATCGACAGAGACAAATATTTACTTTTTTCTAGCTAGATTTAAACGACGAATATCGAAAATCCATGACATTAAAAAGATTGTTGGATTGGATCAAAAAGTGTAGATTGGCAGGGACACCTCAACCCTGTGTACCATAATGGTACCCATCAACCCTACCAGCAAAAGTTTGATGCCTGTGAAACGCCTCCACCCAATACCCAACCATGCTGCGGAACGGAATCGAACTCGCGTCCTTTAGTTAGATCAAGACATCACATGGTTGGCCCAGGGACGGAACCACTCGTAGTGTTAATTTTGTTACAAAACCTCTATTTTTTTTTTTATAAATGCACCCGGTCCCAAAAAGTTATGCATGTAGTCTTGTTTGATTTCTCATAAATGCACCCGGTGACTTTGTCTTCTCTGGTTCCGTCCCTGGTTGGGCCCAGACTTCTAAGGTGGTTGATATCATTAGAGTTTGTGGTCCCTAAGTGAGAACTTCCCGGTTGGTCACCCAACCCGGTACTACTCTCACATAGGCTCGCTTAACTTAATAAGCTTCACCCAGTGGACCACAAAGCCACATGATACATTAAAAAAAAAAAAAAAAAAAAAAAAAAAAAAAAAAAAAAAAAACTCAAGTAATACATTGAATATGAATTACTTTCTTCATACATTCTCCGTATGTATATCATTAGTTTGGAAGATACGATCTTGCATGAAAGATGTATCATTTGTTGCAAAATAGTATGTGACAGTCCGACCCGCATTTGTGTGAGTTAAGAAACTTAAGCTTCTTATAAGTCCAAAGTAGTGGCTAGCCAATGGCTTCACGTTGGTTTTTGTTGGAGTCGCTAGTCTTAGGGCATTACATTCTCATACAACAAAAAGACCATATCCGGAAGTTTTAAGTTTTTATCATCCCTGTTTATATAATGCCGGTTATGGGTAACTGGCAACTTATTGGGAAGTTTTTATTATCCCTGTTTAAATGATGATGTGGTTTTAGTTGGCGTTGCAGGTTGTGGATATGGTTTCCATAATGAGGTTTTAGTTGGAGTCCGTAGTTCCGGCTATGGGAAAGGGCGTGTTACATTCAGATACAAACTGAAATCCTATCTGGGCAGTTTTTAGTTCTGAAGCAAGAGCTATCGTAAAGTTTCATTTAATTTAATATAATTTTTGCATGGAATTGACTGGACCTAAAAAGTAAAAAAGTTCACTCGTACCAAATAACACTTCCAATTATCAACGTTAAGGTTACTTGATTAACAATAGTCTCGGACTACCAAAGTTGTATTGATTGAGAAAGCTTGTCATTCTAATAATTCATTGAAAATGAAAGTACTTTTTCAAATTGAGCTTTCTACAATTTTCTTGCAAATAACAAGCTAGTCGTTACTCGTTACCATGCTATTTATATCTTTGCACTAATCGAGATTGAATCATTTTAAAGAACCTAAGGCTTCAGATAATGTAGACAGGTTTAAATTTAAAAACAACAAAAGTAGCTGGCAAAACCCCTCATCTAATCATCTAAAGATAATTGATACAAACACATATTTATTTTTTCTAAGTACGTTCAAACGATGAATATCGAAAATCCATGACACTCAAAAGATCATTGATAAAGCCATTGATATAAGACTAATGATAACGGGAGTCTCTTGGCAACCACAACCTCAAAAATGCAACGCGTTGCCCCACTAGCCAAGGCAAATGTGACGCGTCGCTTGGCAAACTTTTCAAAGTTATGGTTGCCTGCACAACCGAAACTTTCAATTCTTTTGTGTGTGTACTTTTTTGTTTATTTATTTTTGCGGGGTATGTTTTTTGTTGTAGTTGGGGTCGCCTTATTAGCAAATTGTGGTTGGGTGGACTTGTGGAAGAAGAAAGCTGAGGTGGCGCTGACGTGAAGGGGTTGCTTGGGTGATAATGTGGTCACCACTAGCATTAGTCTAATGGAATTGTGGAAACATGAAACTATTGGCCAAATCTCAAGTAATAAGTTGGTAGTGAGGCATCTTTGAAGATGACATGTTTCCACTACATGAGATACAGACAAATACTTACTTTTCTAGCTAGATTTAAACGACGAATATTGAAAATCCTTGACGCTGAAAAGATCTTTGAAAATATAGTGGAAACTTGAAACTATCGGCCAAATCTCAAATAATACTTTGAAAATGAAGCACTTTCTTTGGCCAATAGTTTAAAGTTTCCACTACATGAGTGGCTTTATCAACGATCTTTTCAATGTCATTGACTTTTGATATTCATCATTTAAAAGTACTTAGACAAAATAAATATCTGTTTGTATCATTTATCTTTAGATGATTAGATGAAGGGTTTTACCAGCTACTTTTGTTGTTTATAACCTGTCTAGAACAGGTGAACTCCTAGGTTCTTTAAAATTATTATCTCAATTAGTACAAAGATATAAAAAAGTATGGTCCAACTTGTTATTTGCAAGAAAAGTAGAAAGCTCAATTTTGAAAAGGGCAAAGGCTAAAAAACCTAATGTACTTATCAAACTGTATTGAAATTGTTAGTGAACTTCAAAAAGATCCGGTATGACTAGTATATATTCAAATTTAAAACAAAATGAATAACTTTTTAAGCCTTTCTTTCTTATCTTCAATCCCATATTCCGGAAGACTTTTCTTGCTACCGACCTTCAACTCGGACTAACAAATCATTCTTAATTATAAGAAATTGGTGCCGGAGTTGATGGTTGGTAGCCGGAAAAAGTTACCCGAATCCGGTTTTGAAGATGAGAAATATGAAGATCGAAGAAAAAAAAAGGGTATTTTAATCGAATCACTAGGAAGTTCTTCATTTTGTTTTAATTTTGAATGTATACTAGTGTTGGTAGCTGGAATGTAGGATTTGATTGAGAAAGATGAAGATCGAAGAACAAAAGGGCATTTAGTCAAATCACTTAAAAGGTTATTCATTTTGTTTTAAATTTGAATGTATACTAGTTATACTGGACCTTTTTAAAGTTCACTAGAAATTTCGGTATATTTTGATAAGTGCATTAGTTTTCTTTGACCGTTTCCTTTTTGAAAATGGATTTTTATTTTCAATGAGTTATTTAATGACAAACTTTCTCAATCAATACAACTTTGGCAGTCCGAGACTATTGTTATTCTAGTAACCTTAACTTGGATAATCGGAAGTGTAATTGGTACGAGTGAATTTTTTTTACTTTAAAGGTCCAGACAATTCCATGCAAAAAATATATTGAATTAAATTAAATTTTACAATGGCTCTTGCTCTAAAATTATCTAATATCTTTACAAGCAAATTAAATGAAGGAAGTGTTACGCTCATAGACGCGCTCTTGTAGAAGTGAGTGTCTAGAAGCTATACACTCAAGTGAATCCAGCTGTTTGGGAGTAAGTGGACACATGTTGTTGAAACGTAAAGAAGGCATTGGAGTATGTGGTGCTTTTAAATCTCCCCAAGTGCATAAGAGAATAAGAGCATATGCTTATACGCGCGATTTAGATTATCATCTTCTAAAATTATCTTAAGAAGACATTGGAGTATGTATGTGTGTTTCGCACACATATCCACATCGTCACTTTACCTAAGAGGGATTTTAGTTTGTCCTAGAATGTATTGCGCTTCCTAAATACGAACTAGCCAAATACATTTGGATTCGAGCTAAAAACTATGATAAAATGGAATTAGTTGGATTTTCGAATGTGTTTTTTTTAGTAAAGGTGAGTAATCTTGCACCCTGGTAAATATATAAACCAAATAAACGTTTAAGTACAATGGATATGGGTGAAATCTCATATCTCAGCCTGTTATATAGGCAAAACGACTTACATAACAAGACACTACCTCTTCTTTTAAGACAAGAAATAGACCACTACCACATAAACAAAACAAGACTATAAAAAGACCAACTACTTCCTAAGCCGACCTTGGAGCTAGAAATCTTCATAAAATGCACCCAATTGTCCTGGAAGATCATAAAGTTGATCCGTAAAGTCATTATATTCATAATAATCTTCCTGTTCATGTTCACCACCTATAGATGAGAGGGTACCCATAGGCATATCAAATAGATTCGCAGAATCATCAAAAGCGTTAGAACCTCCTCCTCCTCACTATCAGAATCAACAATCACTCCAACCTTAGAAAACAGGTTGACTCTCTTGCTGACAGAAGTAGAAGGAGCAGAAGAGGAGCTAGGCATAGAAGTACCAACCTCCTTTTCATTAATAACATTCACAGGCGGATCATGCAATGTAGTATCTTTAATAGAAAACTCATTTACCTTATCCTCCATTGCACTTCCACCATCAACATCCTTAGGCACATCCACCTTTTGGATATCAAGCACTGCCTCATCCTCCATGTGTTTATCAACATAACTCCTCAGGTCACTTAGATTAATATTATCATTGAAGTATTTTCCATCAGTTGTATAACTGTTGACATATCATTAGTCACCTTGGGGATAACATGAGGATTAACAGTATCATTCACCATCTCCTTAGTAATAGGAGGAGAATTATCCTTTAGTATGGACGTAGTAGCCTGATTGTTATTACTAGGCTTAGAAACAGGTCTATATACCATTTTAGGCTTACCATATACCATTACCTTGTTAACAACCTTAGATTTACGCTTTTCAGACACAAAACCATCATCCACACCCATTTTCTGATTGACTTCCTTCACTTTCTTATGGCACTCCTTATCAATATGATTAAAATTTTTGCAAACAGAACAACGAGGCGGTTTATATTCAAATTCAATATCAATGGTAACCATACGATGTTTTTTAGTTTTTGCTACAGGAACTGCCACAACAAGGGATTCAACAAAATCATTCTCCGCTGATATCTCAACTAACACTCTAGCATAAGCATTCATACCCGACGAGTTGAGACACATATTACTTGTGTGCTCATCAAGCATAAGAAGTCGTCCTAGTTTAGAAGTAATCATGTCAAGACCAACCTTCGAGTATGCTACAATAGGCACGTTAAACATTTTCACCCACACAGGAACCTTCTTTATCTCCTCTTTTTTCAAATCAGAACTGTGATTCCTAACGTTAAGAATTAAAGGGACTAACCTAATTCGCCAAGGACCAAGATTAAGGACATTTTCCATACCTTCCTTAGTTGAAAACTGAAAAATAAAGAACCTTGATGTATCATGACATGCATAAACCCATACTTCCTCCAAACATTACGAACAAAATTTTGGACAACCGGGAACGCAGGTCTTTGTCCAACAAAATAACCATATAGTGAATTCTCCAAACGTGCACTAATTAATTCAACTTCAGCTTGCGGTAACACAACATCAGCCAAAGAAAGAGCAGCATCTTCCATGACTTTAGAACCTAAGCAAATTGGTATTTCACTTTCTTTACTTGTATGACCAGCAGCATATATCATGGTTATTTTCACTTCCAGCTGAAGTGGATGTCGTAGTCCCCACCTCACCATCATTCATCACGTTACCCATAACACATAACACAAGCAGCAACATCAACATCAGCCATCGATACCACTTTGTCTTTCACACACCTATATGGCTTCAACAGTTTTCCATCTTTACCCAAGATTTTACCATCAATATTCTTAACCCTTTTAGCCAATCCACTCAACACCGAACTGACATGACCATCTTTCATTGAATTCTTGTTTGATTTGTTGAGAAAACCTTGTTCCATCTCTCTCGTATACCCACAACCAATTAAAACTCTAAACAGTTCCACGACAAAACAAGCCCTAGATGAAGGGTTTTGTTCCACACGATAAGAATAAACCAAACCCTAAAAAGAGTTTTAGTTTCGTTGAAGCTTAATCACAGCCAAACCACCAAATCAATATATATAACAATGAAGGATCAAAACAATAACCGACTAATGATAATCAGTGAAAACGTCGGCCAAATAATACCCTAACAAACCGATTAGGGATAAAACAAATAAAACAATCCCAAAACCCTAAAAAAGAATCCCAACAAAAACCCTAAAACCTTGTTAACGAATTAATAAGAATGATGTACGAATACAAGGTTTAAAGGATGATTTGATGGATAAATCGATTGATAGTAAGTGGCTTAGGGAATTGACTCAAGTTGACGATTAAAAAACCCTAAAAGATGAACAAAAATCGTCCTAAATCGAATGAAACAAACACGATTAGCATAAACCGGTGATAAACACAAAGCTTAATCACTAGAATAGTGAATTCACAACAAGAATCAATTGATTTAGGGTCGATTTTGATGAAATCCGATTGAGAATAGGTTAGGGTTTAGAATCGCCACTTTTAATTTTTGAATGTGTTTGACACAATAAAAAGGGCATCTCGTCACTTTAACCAAACAGAAAGCACCCATCAGCTAATTTAGTTTGTAACGCCCGTCCAAGAGATAGGTTAGTGATTTCACACCCTTAGTAAGGGTACATTGTCACTTTGATTATAGTTTGTCGTAGAATGTAATGCCTTCCCAAAGGACTAGCCAAAATACCTTTGGACTCCCACTAAAAACTATGATGGAATGGCGTTAATTAGACTTTTTATATGTGTTTCACACATCTTTTAATGTTATCTCCTCAATTTATCGAAAGTGATAAAAAAAATGGAGTGTGCATTGGTTAGACTTTTTATATGTGTTTCAAACATTTTTTAATAGTGTCTCCAAAATTTATCGAAAATCTTAAAAACCGCCTAACAGGTTATTAGTGGTTATTGTCAGTAACAATTATTCTAAAGACGGGATTAATGAATCCAAATGTTTGCGTAAGGTATGTATTAGAGGGTGAATTCACTCAGTGTATGTGAGGTGAAGTTAAGCTGGTTCATTTGAGGAAATGAACCTTCTATTTATAGGGATGGCCCTAGGGTTTCATACCGTGCCCGGGAGTCATCTAAAATTTTCAGGATAGTCCACGTGGTGGACATCCAACGGAGGAGACAATGAATGACACGTGTTTGATGTTGCAACCTGTCGGCCACGGAGTATGTTTCCTAGGCGTAAATGTGATGATTTGCAGCCACCGTTAGGCTTAGTTCGAATGTGTGGACTTTAGTCAGCTGGGCTAAAGGTCCTATACGCTATCACCAACCTTAATGGAAGCTATTAGCTAGCTATTTCTTTAGACATATAAATGACTCAAATTTGTTATCTCATACCAATGTGGGACATATGGTAACATATAATCTTATAACAAATGATACATTTTTTATGCAAGATCTTAACTTCCAAACTAATGACCTTACATATGGAGCGGGAGTATAAACAAAGTTTATTGAAGAAAACTTGAAAGTGATATATAAACCTTGTGATTGTACTGCAAAAAAATCACATCCTCGAATTAACACAGGTAAGCTGATAAATTTGATACATCACACTAAAATAAATCTTTATAAATGATTGTTATCTTTGTGATTGTAATTGTGATACAACACAACCATTGAAAACCTTTAAACCTTGGACTCTAGCTCATTAGTTTACTTTGTTTAAACATACGAAGAATAAAAGTTACCAAAAAAATCTTGTTCTCAATACACAAATGAAAGGAAAAAGAACATTGACAAGAAAATTACCGAATACGAAAGGGTTGATGCTTAAGTTTGCAGTTTGTTGCTTTGAATGGCAGAGAGAAATGTATGTAATTTATATCAAGTTAAATGAAATTTTGCATAGCTTGTTGGGAAATTTTCAAAATATATTATATTAAAATTATTTTGGGATTGAGTCTTAGGAAGGAAATTAAGTGTTTTGTTGTGTATTGTTAATGACCCACGAATAGGAAATTAGTGACAGTTTTTCTGTCAAAAAACCGTCGCTAATGAACCATTACAATTGTAAAGGTGCACCTATTCGTAAAGGTGGCGGTTAATACGCTGGAAATGGTGTCTGTGACTACTGAACCATCGCGTCTGTTAGAAACGTTCCATTTAGCGACGGTTTTTCTGTCGCTAAGTCGTCGCTAAACCGTTGCTAATTGCACCTTTTAGTGAACCATTGTGACTATTTGAATGGTCACGAGCATGCCTATATATAGGGCCATTATTCCAGCGTTTTTCATCATCCAAAACCAAAAACAAACACATACAAAACCTTTCTTTCAATATACCCGATTGCTATACATAATAGTGCTATAGAATTATTATTTGTAGTGTCTTGAAACCCCCGATAACTCGGTAGTTCATCCAGATTATCACCACCATCGTGTAGTGTTGATAATTGCTACATACGTTGCTTCATTGTATCTTGGGAGGCAATTCGTCAGTAACCCATAACACGATTGTTCTAAAAGAACGGTGGGGGCGAAATTGCTTTAAGGATAGAGAGAACTCGCCTTGAAGTAACAAGTAGTAGCATTAAACTTCATTTTACAAAACCATTATTCTAGAACCCCAGAACTAACAATCTTAAAGCAATTTTCCGTGTCAAGATGACGTCCAAGAACCTGATGCAGATGTCGACCGACATCGTGAAGTTGGACCGTTTCGATGGTGGAAGTTTTAAGCGTTGGCAAAAGAAAATGCAATTTCTTTTGGCCACTTTGAAAGTCGCATATGTCCTGACCAACCCATACCCTGAGGAATCTGAAAACGAGACCTTGACTGCATCCCGTGAACGTCTCAAGTTTGAAAATGACGATTTCATGTGTCGTGGCCATATCCTCAATGCTATGTCAGATCCACTCTTCGACGTGTATCAGAACTATCCCACGGCTAGGGAACTCTGGAACGCTCTCGAGGAACGCTACTTCACGGAGGACGCAACAAGTAAGAAATTTATTGTTTCTAAATTTAATTCTTACAAAATGGTAGATTCACGTCCTATAATGGACCAAATGTATGAACTTGAGCACATTCTTAGTATGTTTACACAAAACAACATGAACATGGATGAATCCATACAAGTGGCATACATTATTGATAAACTCCCATCCACTTGGAAAGATGTTAAGACAAATCTTAAACATCGTAAGGATGATTTATCCTTGAAAGACCTTGGTAAACATCTTCTTGTTGAAGAGCAATATCGTTTGGAAAACAAAGCAAATGATGACACGTCCAAGGTACACGTCGTGGAGGAAAAAGGAGAATCTTCCAAAGCTGGTGGAAAGAAACGTAGGCACGATGACAAAGACAAAAAGAAGTCCAAAAGGAACAAAAAGGATGTCATCTGCTACAACTGCAAAAAGCCGGGACATATCAAGCGGGATTGTCGCGCCCTAAAGAAAAAACAAGATGGAGGAAACGACAATAAGAACAAAGATAACAACTTTGTTGCAATGATATCTGAGGCATTCACTCTCGAAGAAGAGAAATCTTGGTGGGTAGACTCTGGAGCCACTCGGCACGTGTGCAACGACCAGGCCATGTTCAAAACATACGAGCCTTTGGACTCTATGCTCTACATGGGAAACCAATCAACTACACAAGTGAAAGGAAAGGGTAAAATCGATTTGGTGTTCACTTCTGGCAACACCTTAACCCTTAAAGATGTCCTCCATGTCCCCGATGTCCGCAAGAATTTGGTATCTGGATCCATCCTGAACAAATTCGGCTTCAAACTTGTCTTCGAATCCGATAAGTTCATTCTCTCTAAAGGTAGCAAGTTCGTTGGCAAAGGATATCACACCAGTGGAATGTTCAAATTGAACATTAAAGATGTTGTAAACAGTAGTGTGAATGATGTAAACATGACTGAAATAAGCGACGCTGATAATGCATCTGCTGATACTGTAACTAACAATGATGCTATCAATAAAATACCTACTAGTTCTGCTTACTTTGATTCTTCTTTATTATGGCATGCTAGATTAGGTCACGTATATTTTAAACGCATAAGAAATATGGATAATGCAAATCTAATTCCTAAGTTAGATTCCAAAAATGATAAATGTCAAACTTGCATGCATACTAAGATTACTAGATTACCTTTTCCTACAATTCAACGATCTTCTAAAATCTTAGAATTAGTGCATAGTGACGTATGTGACTTACATGCTACACCAACTCTTGGTGGGAAAAAGTACTTTGCTACTTTTATTGATGATTATTCACGATATTGCTATGTCTATCTTTTGCATTCAAAAGATGAAGTCCTTGAAAAATTTAAGATCTACAAAAATGAAGTGGAACTTAAGTGCGATACTAAAATAAAATGTCTACGGACTGATAGGGGTGGTGAATACTACGACCCTAGATATTTCCAATCTACGGGAATTGTTCACCAAGTTACAGCTCCGTATACACCACAACAGAATGGTATTGCGGAAAGAAAGAATCGCACTTTGATGGATATGGTTAACTCCATGATGTCCTATTCCGGATTAAGTTCTGGATATTGGGGCGAAGCATTGCTTACAGCTTGTTACATACTTAACAGAGTACCAAGCAAAAGGAGTAATAAGACTCCATACGAGTTATGGAAACGAAGAACTCCAAAACTAGATTATCTTCGGATTTGGGGTTGTAGGGCCGTAGTCCGACTTCCTGAATCGAAGAAAAGAAAATTAGGAGATAAAGGCATTGAATGCATATTTTTGGGTTATGCCCAAAATAGCAAAGCCTATAGATTCATAGTAATGGAACCGAATGATCTAATTTCGGTTAATACTATTATTGAATCTAGAGATGCTCGCTTTGACGAACACAGGTTCAAAACTATTCCTAAGGCACATGAACTTTCCAAGAAAATTGTGTCTACATAAATTCCTACAACTGTTGAAAGGAATGATGATGATTCTTCCCAAGATCATCAACAAGTTGAACCTAGAAGGAGCACTCGCCAACGAAGGCAAAGAACCTTCGGTCCTAATTTTGAAATGTATCTAGTTGAAGGAGATAGACAAGGTTTAATAAGGGAATATCCAATTATTTATTATTTGGATGAAGACCCACAAACATACTCTGAAGCAATGAAATCTCATAATTCCAGTTTCTGGAAAGAAGCCGTGAATGATGAAATGGATTCCATCATAGGAAATAATACTTGGATTCTTGTAGACTTACCCCCTGGATCAAAAGCCATCAAAAGCAAATGGATTTTCAAAAGAAAATTAAGAGTTGATGGCAGTGTTGAAAAATTTAAGGCGCGATTAGTTGCCAAGGGTTTCACACAAAAGGAAGGACTTGATTACTTTGACACATACGCCTCGGTTGCACGGACTACAACCATTAGAATTTTGATTGCCTTAGCTTCCATCAATAAACTCATAATTCACCAAATGGATATCAAGACTGCTTTCTTGAATGGTGAATTAGAGGAGGAAGTGTACATGGAACAACCAGAAGGTTTCATAATACAAGGACAAGAAAACAAAGTCTGTAAGCTTGTTAAATCCTTGTATGGGCTTAAGCAAGCTCCAAAACAATGGCATCAAAAATTTGATCAAGTGATCTTATCTAATGGCTTTAGAATTAACGAATCAGACAAGTGTGTATACAGTAAATTCGTTAATGGAAAAGGAGTTATAGTTTGCTTATATGTAGATGATATGTTAATCTTTGGAACCGACCTAGAACAAGTGCGAATGACAAAGAAAATTTTGTCTGAAAACTTCGATATGAAAGATTTAGGAGAAGCTGATGTTATCCTAGGCATCAAGATTCTTCGAAAGGAAAATAGACTGATGTTAACACAGTCTCACTATATCGAAAAGATATTAAAGCGTTTTGACAGCTTTGATTGCTTGCCTGTTAGCACTCCATTCGAAGTAGGTTCCAAATTAACTTACAACACTGGTAGAATCTTAGCCCAAAACAAGTACGCTAAGGTTATTGGTAGTCTTATGTATGCCATGACATGTACTAGACCTGATATTGCATATGCCATAGGTAGATTAAGTAGGCATACTAGTAGTCCTAGCAAGGAACATTGGGATGCTGTAAATCGAGTATTTAAATACTTGAAGAAAACCATGGATTATGGTTTGGAATACAGCGGAGAGCCATCAGTATTAGAAGGTTATACTGATCCAAGTTGGATAACTGATCAAGAAGACTATGCATCCACAAGTGGATGGATATTCACTCTTGGTGGGGGTGCGGTGTCTTGGGGATCAAAGAAACAGAGTTGTTTAACAGACTCTACTATGGCAGCAGAGTTTGTGGCATTAGCTTCATGCTGCAAAGAAGCGGAATGGCTACGGGACTTGCTAATAAACATTCCCATATGGCCAAAACCTATGCCACCAATCTCTGTGCACTGTGATAGTCAATCTACACTATCAAGAGCGTACAATCAAGTGTACAATGGTAAGTCTAGGCATATCGGACTTAGGCATAGACAAGTCAATCAGTTGATAAATGATGGGGTGATCACCGTTAGCTTCTTATGATCTAGTAAGAACTTAGCAGATCCTTTCACAAAAGGATTGCCAAGAAAACTGATTGAAAGTACTTCGCAAGGGATGGGACTTAAGCCCACATACAAGTAGTCACCCATGATGGAACCTTGTCTTGACGCTTGGTTATTCACCAAGTCTCTAGAGAAGCAAAAGTACATCATCCGAACGTGACATGGAGTTCTGCAAATTTCATAATCATCCCAGGGTTAACAGAACTTGAACCGTAGTGTAAGATAAGGGTGAATTGTAAAATTCTTAATGGAATTATAACACATGTTGTGTTGGGATGTTTAAGCTACGGTAACATTCCTGATAATATCCACCTATCTGAATGTGGAAGTGAGGCCGCTTCCTATGAGCTAAAGGGCTTGGCTCTAAAGCATTCTGAGAAACCGAGATATAGATCCATGGCCAATTTCAACGGGTCGGCATAAAGTGGATTGAATGAACGAGAGGAAGGATATGCGTGAAGCGTTTCCGCTTAACATATAAAGGAAGATGGTTCAATGGCTTTGGTCCAACCATTCTTACCCTAGTTAAGCTTGAGCGCTTTCACTACGTAAAGATTCAAGGTGTAATATTCCATCTTTACTTATGCATAACACCCCCGGGGTTTTCTGAATCGGGTTAGGTCGTGTGTATCTTTCAAAACATATGTCTATTTTGAAAATGGTGGGGGATTGTTGGGAAATTTTCAAAATATATTATATTAAAATTATTTTGGGATTGAGTCTTAGGAAGGAAATTAAGTGTTTTGTTGTGTATTGTTAATGACCCACGAATAGGAAATTAGTGACAGTTTTTCTGTCAAAAAACCGTCGCTAATGAACCATTACAATTGTAAAGGTGCACCTATTCGTAAAGGTGGCGGTTAATACGCTGGAAATGGTGTCTGTGACTACTGAACCATCGCGTCTGTTAGAAACGTTCCATTTAGCGACGGTTTTTCTGTCGCTAAGTCGTCGCTAAACCGTTGCTAATTGCACCTTTTAGTGAACCATTGTGACTATTTGAATGGTCACGAGCATGCCTATATATAGGGCCATTATTCCAGCGTTTTTCATCATCCAAAACCAAAAACAAACACATACAAAACCTTTCTTTCAATATACCCGATTGCTATACATAATAGTGCTATAGAATTATTATTTGTAGTGTCTTGAAACCCCCGATAACTCGGTAGTTCATCCGGATTATCACCACCATCGTGTAGTGTTGATAATTGCTACATACATTGCTTCATTGTATCTTGGGAGGCAATTCGTCAGTAACCCATAACACGATTGTTCTAAAAGAACGGTGGGGGCGAAATTGCTTTAAGGATAGAGAGAACTCGCCTTGAAGTAACAAGTAGTAGCATTAAACTTCATTTTACAAAACCATTATTCTAGAACCCCAGAACTAACATAGCTCTTGCTTGAGAATCATCCACACTAGTGAGACACGGCTCTTGGATCGAGAAGTGAGTGCCGAACTTCTAAAAGCTCAAGTGAATCCAACTGTTTGGGAAATCGATGGGCACATGGTGTTGAAATGTAAAACAGATTTCGATAGTGCAACCGGGGAAAAGGCTTGGAGACTTTTAATTTGCAGAGGTTTCACTCACTGTGGAAAGGTTTCAAGAAGTGATAGCCATCATGTTTAAAGCCATATCATGTATGGTTATATATTGAAACAACAAGCTTTCATGATGAGGATGAACGAGATGATGTTGAAGACGTTGCTGTCCTTAATAATGGGTCCCACCACATTATGAACAGTGCCATAGCTAAGCTAACGGAGGCCTTGTGTGTGAATTTATGCTATAACTAACTATGACATTCAAAAATATATTATATCAAACAATTGTAATAAAAAACATAGTAATTTAATGCTTTAGCTTCAAATTTACAAATATTAGCATAATAAAACTATACTACATTTAAAAATTTTGTTGGGCGTGAAAATTTTGAGACCCCAATTATAAAAACGAGATGTACATTTTGAGGCCATGTGCGCTAGCACACCTAGCGCACCCTCATGTACGGCTGTGATTATGAAAGAATAAAGAACTCAGTTACCTTGACCAACCATCCATCCACATCATAACAATTAAATTTTGGAAAGTCAAACTTGGTCAACTTCACATACAATAAAACCTCTATAAATTAATAGTGTTGGGACCGGGATATTTTATTAATTTAGCGAGATATTATTATATCGATAAATTAATAATTTATTAATTTAAAAAGATTTTACGTATGGCCTTTAAACTTTCAAGTCCAATATACTAGTTACAATGTATGCTAGTTAGAGATGAAAACTAAATTAGAAAAACAAGTTCCAATTAACATTTTATGAATTCAAATTCACAAATTAATTGAATTTGTTAAGTTAAATACTTTTTAATAAGTTAAAAGTTAGTTTCATTGAGACAAGTTTCAATTACGTATAACCCTAATTGAATTAATTGAATTTGTATAAGTTTCAATTACGTATGACTTTTATATGTATATGGAATTTTTTAGTAATTATTTATTTATAGTTTCGTTGGGATATATATATATATATATATATATATATATACTGGGGTTTTAAAAAAATTATTATTTTATTATTTTATCGATTGAGGTCTAAATTTGTACTGGTCTCAAGTTGAGACTGGACAAATTATTAATTTTATCGAGGTTATTAATTAATTTATCAAGTATTAATTTATAGAGGTTTTACTGTAATTGAAACAGGTTTACCCAAGGGAGGTGATTGGCCCACTCCCAAATTTTATTGAGACACTCTATTATACAAGTAGTTAAAGCAGCTTACACTTAATGTACAACTGTCTGTTGTATACAGTAGAGTGTCCCAATAAATTTTCAGTGTGTGCGAATCATTTCCCTTTACCCAATGATATTAATGGCGAGGGTGTCAAGTGACTCCACCCAATGCTCTAAGGACATAATGATAAAACAATTAAAAGAAAAAGGGCTGGAGTTGACAAAAGAGAGAAAAGGATGTTTCCAGGAAAGAGACAAGAATGAAAAACTGAAAACAATTGGGTAAAATTCATTTACAATTGTGAGTTTGTCATGTGAATTTAGGATAATGGCTTGTGCTAATTAGGAAAAAAAATTATTTGAGGCTCTTGAGAAGCGGGAAACTGTCCTAACTGTTGAGCATTACGGAATAAGTGAAGCAGCAAAGTATCATAATCTTCCTAAATCAGACGTGAAAGAAATGGTTTTGGGAGCAATACAAAGCCACCAAGACCTTATTAAAACCCATCAACACATTATAGCAACCCTACAAAAATGTATTCAAGAAGAAGAAAAAAAGGATCCCAGTCCCACAATGGAACCTAAATCATCAGGTAGTAGTAGTAGTAGCCAGGGTGGTGATGTTTTGTGTTATATATGTGGTAAGAATGGGCATAAGGTAGGGACTGCTGTGGTCGTGGTTGTTATAGGTGTGCTCAGGTTGGGCATATCGCTAGCAGATGTAATGAGGTTGAAGTTATTCGTGGTGGTGGCGGTGTTTGTTATTCTTGCGGTCTGAGGGGGTATATCGCTGTTTGTTCTTTGTGTGGCGAGACAGGGCATATGGGTAACGAATGTTGGTAAATTTTAATGTTGGCTATGATGCTTATGGATTAATGGTGGTTTAACCTTCTTAGTTTATGTTATATTATGTACTTTAATTTTTATCAATTACTCTAGTTATTAAAATGTTATTGTTATTGTAATGATGTTGAATTGCCTCAAAACTTATGATTTGGATTGGAATGAAATTGGATGAAGATCTGTTAGGTTTTTGTAAGGTGTATTTTCTTTTCCCCTTTCTAATATAGAAGCCAAGCGTTCGGCCACACCGAAATCCAGGAGATATTAGTCGCATCCTGTCTATTATTGATTTTCTTACCAAAACTTGTGAACTTGTAGTTTTGAATTGGAGTATCATGAGGTCAGCTCTTGCTAAAAAAATATTTAAGTTGGACATACTTTGATGATCATGATACAATCAATTTTATGTAGGACTAACAGAAAGTGTAGGTCTGTTTTTATGTGAATTTGTTATTTTGGCTCGATACGCCTGCCTAAACATTTTATGTTGTAATGGATATCGGCAAATTTCATTGAACTTTAAGATATATATGTACTTTGAAAGGGGGAGGTTGTGGAAAAATCTGTTAGATGCTTGTTTCTGCAGTGGTGCACCTATATATTTTTCCTGCAGCACCTTGCAAATGGGGAGAAAGATGTGTCCGCAGTGTTGCTATGATGACTGACTATGCATCCTTAGGAATTGAACCTGCTCCAGATGAGGTTCATGACTGCAAGAGAACCACTAAAGTGCGGTTTGGCATCATGATGACATACAGAAGCGTATGAAGTTGCATCCGTGTTCGTAACGTTTGGTAGTTAAGTTAGTTAAAGTAGTTATGTTAGTTAATTTCTGGAATTAGGCGAAAGGTCATGTCGTTTGGCATGTGACTATTCGAATGGTTGTGATGGTTGGAACGCAACCTTTCACAAACTATATATATGTACATACTTGTAACATTACATTGGTTAGACGAAATAAATAAGTTATCTTTGTTATTATTGTTTGCAAATCATTCATTTCGACTCACACATATCCGAACACAATTGGGACCAACATTTGGCATCAAGAGCCTTGTTTGAACCCACTCTCGTTACATCAAAAAAAAAACCAGAAACCCAGAACTTGTTAATGAGAACCAGAAACCAAAAACCCACGCAGAAACTTTTAGTTTCAGGAACATACGCAATACTCTTGAACCTTGTTAACGAAAGAAGAGATTGCCTAGATAACTTAGGAACACAAGAAAGTCGTATACAACTTTCTTAGTGTTGGATTTTGCAAACAGGAAGGACACCAAATGAAAGGGGTGGCCTTGTTTTGTTGTGATCATTCGTACGTGACAACAAAACCAGAAAAAAGGAGAAACAATTGCTTGAAGAATCCTTGTTGGTGTCTTGCACACGACAACAAAGAAGGGACTTGTTGGTTTACTACAACGCAACAAGGGAGAAAGAAAAGCGTCGAAAAGATTGTGTATTTACCGAGATACACAAGAAGAAAAGGAAAATTTAAAGGAAGCGTTGCTTGGGCAGATTTTGATAAGGTATACCGGTTACAAACAATCAATGATTGTTTAGAAGCGTTAGCAATACAAGAACAAAAACATATATCGAATTGTAGGCGAACTGATCACTCGTCATAAGGAAATACCGAAAGGTATTGAAAGGTTGTTGGAGACACGGTGTGGACAAAAGAAAAAACGAATATTGTGGTACAACGCATAGAAAGGAGACAAGCAACAACAGTGAACGACAAACAAAATATTTTGTTTAGATGTTGGATTAATACCGTGGGGTATTAAAGACGAAAGCAAATCGAATTACTTTGGTAAAAGTGAATACCGAGAGGTATTGGTAGGAGACTTGGAACAGAAAACAACGACAACCATTGAAGTTGATCGTGGCCAAAAAACACTAAGGGTGGATTTGGAGAAGAAAGCCGAGACATAACAAGGGTCTAGGGCACGAATTGGAACCAAGTCGTGACGAACAAAAGAATAACGTGAAGTGTGGTATTAGAAGGAGAAAACTTTTTGGTTAGTATTCGACAACAACATCAATATGACCGAACTGATTTAGAAGGAGACGAGGAAAGAAAGGAAACGTGGTTGGTAAAACTCTAGTTACCGATACACAAGTGGGAACACAAACGAGGTCATAAATTCATTATTTGGATTTCAATTATACGTTTATAGTATAGATATTTACTTTCATACTATTAGGAAATCCCGAGAACTATATATGTCACACCCCCAAAATCGGGTCCAGCGGAAGCATACATGCAGCTAGGGTGTAACTCAATTGATATCACAACACAAGTACAAAAATGTTTTCACTTCAATCATTTAGAATAAAATAGTTTAATCAAAAATGTTGAATTTACATTATTAAAAGTAGTGCGGAAGTAGGCCCTTAAAATAGTTTAAAACGGTCCCCAAATGAATAATCAGAGTCTTCTATGACCATGCCATGCTGATTGATGCTAAACCGTCAACTTATATTGACCAAGGAATGGTCAACAAAGTCAAAGAGTCTAGACCAATGCTTCCGGGTAATAAAGGGTATCACCAGGTCGTTATGTCCCGACGATGTGTGGATTGTGCTTTAGCGTACTTGTGATCGGGTGATTATTCACAGAAAAGGGTTGTGATAAGAATTATTTGAGAATTATGAAATTAAATAGCTTAGGAAAGCTATGTGATTGATTACTGGTATTGAGATTAAGAAGATTTGAACTAAAACCTAAAAACGTACGTTTTAATTAAAAACGTACGCAGACGAACGAAACAGAAGGTACAACTGATGGACGGAAAAGGTTACAAGTGTGAAATTATTATTTTTATAATCCTAATAAACAAAGAAAATTTTAAGAAAATTAAAAATTATTTTTACACTATTTAATTACTAATTATTAATTATTAATTAATTACTAATTATCTATTTATTAACTAACTAAACTAATTAGAATTATTAAAAATACTAAAAAGGGTTAGAAAATTAAGAAAAATTTTACAAATCTAATTAACCATCATAGGAATCCTAAAAAATTATAAAAAGTTGATTTAATGTATTTTTAAACTAATTTACTAATTATTATTATAATTACTAATTAATTTCTAATTAAACTAATTATATTATAAAAAATAGAAAATGAACAGTATAAATTCTAAAAAAAATTTATAAAAATGTTTTAACTTATATAAAAGCTAGAAAAATTATAAAAACTAGGTTGTACATAACAAAATATAATTATGCTATTTAATTACTTAATATTAATTACTAATTAATTAAACTAAAATTAATTCTAAAAACCACTAAAAACAAAAGAAAAATCTAAAAAAATTTCTAGAATTACTTTAACCTAATAGAGAATTACTAAAAATATAAAAATGATATATTGCTTATATATAAGCTAAAAAGAAAATTAAAATGATAATTTCTATTAAATAGAAGCTATCACTATAATTAAAGTTGGTTTTTTTGAGTTTTTTCTTTTTCCAAACTAATTCTACACTAAAAACTAAAACTTTTTATGAAAACACTTTTAATGTAACCCAGAAATAAGCACTTGAGAGCTTATTGATCCACATAGTTGACTTTTGTTGACTGAGAATGGAATTAAGCTCAAATGGAGTAATGTGGGGTCCACAATGGTGAAAATTGGTTTCTCTGAGTTGGTTGAACAATATTAAGCAAGTTTCACACAATTAAGCAGCTTGAATAAGCCAAAAACTTGAATAAGCACTTGCTTATTTTTGTGTTCGGAGTCAGAAATGGGACAGAAATGGGAAGCCAAATTAAGTGGGGTCCACAGGTCAAATGGTCAAACAAAGAGTCAACTCTTAATCCCTGGTAGGAGAGGGGTTGTAAGGACCCAAGTTTGAGGTATGGGACCCACTGGGGTGGCCACAAACTACCACCAAAGGTGGTGGGGTGAGGGCTGATCTGATGCACAGGGCAAATGGCTTGCCCTGCAGGTCAGTTCCAAGGGCAATTTGGTCCACAAAAAAAATTCTCAAAATTACAAAAACTATGGAAATCACAATTTCAACTGATAGATTAACACTAGAACAAGTTTCAAGGCCTAATACAACTCCTAAAAATCACAATAAATCCTGCTAGTTTTGGAAAAATCTAAAATCATGCATTTGACTTTTTGAGTAAAACTTGAAAATTGACTTTGATGAGTTTAGATCTTGATTTAATGACTTAAATTACACTGATAAGCTTAAATGAAGTTAAACTAATGAAAATTATCAACTTTCAAATCAATGTGCATGCTTTTTGGACTCCAAAACCCACACAGTTAACTGTGTGGGTAAGATTGTTGTGATTTTGACTTTGGGTAGAATTGGGTCTGAATTGATGATCAATTTGACTTAGTATGACCCTAAGCAGTTAATCTAAACCAAGAAATACACTAACAAACAACTAGAGCTCAGCCAAATAGCATGATCCAAACACCCTTTAATGACAGTTCTACACAACTTTTCAAAGCTTTTCAAGGATTTAAGCCATAAGTCCACTTGATTATGTTTCAATGTGAAGTGTGGAGTTGAGTTAAGCACTCAGGGACCAATTTTAACTGCTTTTATCCAATAAATACCAACTTTTAAATTGTGACAGTTAATGAAGTAAATGGTTCAAATCTTATCAAAATGATTTCTAATGGACTAAATTACTTTTAACAACCCATAAGTACTACAAATAAGCTAAAGTAAGCAGATTCAAACAACCAAATACACTTATAATTATTAATTACCAAATATGCTAATATTACACTAAGAATTTGAAAAAATGAAAACTGAAAATAATAAAACTTGGTACTAGCTTAACTAGAACTTCTTGAAACAGCAACAAGCTCCTAGCTTGTTATAAACAAGCTAGGTAAAGTCCACCTACCAATTCCAAAACTTGGTACTTCCAAAAGCCTCCGCAGTTCACATGCTAAGGTACCCTGTTGGCCAATATTTTGTTCTTGTTTTATTCCTTTTTTTTGTGTTTTCTAATGTGTTTAAGAGCTTATGTGAGCTTGTGAACCAGTTATGATAAGTAACAAGCTTAAACTATATAACAGCTTAAAACTAAAATTCTTAAAATGAAACTGAGCAATGTAAAAAGAACTCGAATTTTGGAAATCGAACTTGATATTAATTAAGATAAAACATATTACACTCTAAATGTTTGCTAGAAAAAGTAAATTACATAAATTTTGACATAATCTTAAATAAGCTAAAAACTACACACCCTCTCAGCTGCATCTCTTTATCTTTTATATCTCCAAATTAGGGTTCCCAAAGTTCCTTGTCTCTTTCCCAGCATCATTTTTGACCCTAGGATCAATAGTTTTTAATCTTGACCGTTTGAGAGTTTTGGCGCCCAAAATCCTTTGGTTGTTTCCTCAGATATTATTGATGCCAGAAGTGATTTTTGGATTGTAGCTTTTGGTTTGGAGTGCAAGGGGGGTTTTGAGTGTTGCAGGGGAGAAGGTAGTAGGGGTTATGATGGGGGGGGGGGGGGGGGGGGGGTTTGGCTGGTAGTAGGGGTGAGTGGGGTGAGGTGGAAGGGTTGATGATGTGGATGGTGGTCAAAGGTTGGGGGGTCAAATGGTTGACCAAGGGGGAGTAGTATTATTAAACGGGGGTGAGGTGTTGGTGGGCTATGAGGGTGTTGGGCCAATGGTTTGGAGTGGGTTGGAGAGATAAGGGTGGGCTTGGAGTTTGTTTTGGGTTTAGTTTGGTTTTGGTTTTATTACATTAAGGATCCGGTTGGTATAATAGATAAACACAAAGACCAATTTTGAATTTCCACAAAACCAAGGGACTGAAATTGTAATTTTTCCCAAAGTATCACCAAGGACCAAAGATGCAAAGTCTAATATTCCAAAACCCATTTTTGCAATTTATTTTAATTTTCAAAATTCCTAGGGACTATTTCTGCAAATTTCCAAACTCCAGGGACCAATCTTGTAAATTTTCCAAACTTTTCACCCAAAGTCCGTTTTTGATAATTTTTGATTTTTTAAGGACTTGGGTTGACTTTTCTTTCAAAATGAATGCGTAGGGACTATTATTGACAAATTTTGAAACTTGGGGGACTGAAACTGCCAATATTGCAAACTTTGATCATTTTTCATCTGTTTTTGCTCTTTTTGCATTTAAAACACATAAAACACAATCCCTGGGATAATTTAAGTATTTTGATGACTTTTCGATTGTTTTTGTATGTTTTGGCAGTTTAAATACGATAAAAATGATGAGTGTTTGCGCACTCATCACATGCCCTGCCAAAACCTCCTGTAGCGTGCCATTGATTAATACCTGAAAATACATACTAAAGTGTCAACACGAGGTTGGTGAGTTCATATAGTCTTGTGAAAAAGAATATAATGCATATGAATGAAGATTTCCCAGCAAAGGCATCGTAAATCCACTCAGTTACAAGTCCCGCCATAAGAGACTTGTAACCTGTGTGTTTACGACCCACTGCTAAATATGATATAGTTATGTGAACAAAAGTAATACTTGTATCTAGATTCAAAGATAAATATAGCAAAACTGCTATATAAATATTTTTAACAATGAGGTTATATAAAGGCAATGAGGCCATATAAGCAATTTTTGACAAAGCTGACAATGTCGCCAGATAAACAACAATGACAATGAGGTCATATAAATAAGTCTGACAATGTCGCCAAGTAAACAATAATGACAATGAGGTCATATAAAATAAGTCATAATATTTAAGAGACAAGTCACATGAAATACAGGTAATCAAGTATACCAATGTAATGCAGGTAATCAAACATACCAATGAAATGTAGGTAATCAACTAGGTAAAGCGAGTAATGCGTTTAAATAAAACGAGCATGTATTCTCCCCCAAAGAGTTTACAAAACAATTAAAAGAGTAGGGGCTATGACTCACCTGGTGCGATAGCTACGATGACAAGAGTGGATACACAGAAATGAGGCACGATCTCTAACCGCAACCTAATATGAATGATATGATCTAATGTAAGAAATGAAATGATGCTACACATGCAAATACGTATGTTACGATACCACTCGTGAAACTTGAAAATAACGTTTATTGTCGAAAAATACATTTTTGACGTCTCGTTAAGTTAATAATCACTTTTCATGTAAATATGTTGAAACGGTACTCCACGATCCTTGTTTGGTGTTTTATCGGTAAATATAGTATTTTCGTCGTAAAATGACACTTTTCATAACTTGAAAATATGACCAAAATGGTCTCGCAAAACTAGTCGCGAAATAGTGAATATTAAGAGTTAGGAAAGAAGCTCAATAGTTTTGAGAAGATTTTCACCATATCTAAAAAGTCACAGAACTGAAGTTTGTCTATACGGGTCTCGATCATAAAGGAAAATAGCTGTCAAGTGAAATGTTTGGGCTGTTTTGGCAGATTTTGGGCAGTTTTCGGGAAAGTTTGGAAGGCCATAAGTTATTCGTTATAAATCCTTTTGACAAATGGTTGGATGTTTTGAAAACTAGGCTGGGTGAACTAACTTTTTGTCAATGATGTAAATTTTCTAGAAATGAGTTTATCAATGAGTAAAATGGCTCTCAACCTGGTCACTTGGCGAAATGGTTAATACTTTGAAAAATTTTCCAAGTGTTGGGCTGAAGGAAAATATTAAAATCGTCTAAAATTCAAATGCTTGTATCTTGGTCGTTATAAGCTCGTTTTCTACGTTCTTTATATCCCCGGAATCATATTGACATATACTAATATATTTTTGATAGTTCGGTTCCCCTAGGTTACGTCTAACGCCTCGATTTTACCCATAAAAATCGTGTGACAGCTTACTATTTTTAGAAAATAATAGTTTTCGTCGTTAAACTTGCAAAAATCATCTCTCCTTCGTTATAAACCCGTTTTAATCCGTTCTTTCGCCCACGGCTTCGTTTTTGAAAGTATTTTCTGATTCTTTAGCCCGATGTTACCCGGAAACCCCTGATCTTTCCAGATTTTACAAAAATGGACAGCAACTTATATATAGTTTGAAAAATCAACTTTTCTAGTTCAAGGCTTGTTCAAAACTTAACCAAACTATCTCAAATCAACTCCACAGATACTCAATCCTACCATACACCTTTTTAGGGTGTCATGGGTTCCTAAACATCACCAATCTTGGTGGATCTCTTGAAGTTACTAATAAAAATTATAGATCTAAGATTAAAGAGTATTATTGTATAAAGTGGTATATATAACATAACTACTTGCATATTTAACCAATATATCTTGAAAATATATCATGTTACTAATGAAATGAAGGTATTAGATGATGAAAATATTCATGTAAAGCTTACTTGAAATAGGAAGGATTTGGAGAAGATTTGATTAATAACCTTGAGGTTTTTATTTCAAAACCTTAACAAGGATTATATAGAAGACTTGTAAATGACTTTTTCTTGAAAAATTAAGATGTTCTTGCTTGAGTTTGATCCATGGCAGAAATTTGAGAGCAAAAGGAAGTGGTTTCACCTTTATATTTTGGTAAATATGTGTTGTATCAAAAGTCTTGCAAATATCTTGTATGTAATGGCAATTTGGTAAATAATTGGACAAGTTGAAGTATAAGTCTTGTACACCTCATGAGGATGTCGACCATGGTGTATTCCTTGGTGATATTTTGTAGTTTCATGTATTTCTTGAAGTATAAGTATGTATTTGAGGTGTATAATGTGATATGTTATATGTTTTGGGTACCGGGTTCATTAAAATAAATCGTAATGAGTTGAAATAAAATATGACGAAGTTGTAAAAATCATGAAATTACATTCCTGATGAGAATCGGGTGTTAAAATAATTGTCGGGTTGAAATATCGCAAGCCGACGGAGTAATAAGCTCCGACCGTAAAATGTAGCAATTGATTTGAAAACACCGAGTAAATTAATAATATAATTTTTATATTATTATAATGAGTGTAAAAATTTGTTAGGATCATAGTCGGGAGTATTGGGTATACTTTAGTAGTAAAAACTGAGTGATAACGTTAATTACAAATTAAGCATACGTAAATTGAAATAATGCGTATCCGTGCATTATCTAAAGTGCTGATGACGTTACAGTTGATATGTAGACTATTCTAGTCTATATGACGTGTCCCTACTGATGATGCATGGATTTGCAGCTAAACCAATCCGGTTACGCGAATATAATACCCGTAAACTAGATTTACGATGAAATGAATGACGAATGTGAATAGTGTTTTCCCTCCGGGAATGAATAGTGTGAATAGTGAAATTTTCGAACGCTTCTCGAAATTTTAAACTAACTCCGAAAATGATGAATAGTAAAATGATGAATAGTGATTGGTGAATAGTAAATGATGAATAGTAACTTTCCGAAATGATTAATGAAATTTCGACGTTTGGAAAAAAAAGACATGAAATTACGAGTTGTGACAATATATTGATCCCGTATTACTAGGATTCCCGGATAACTATTTCTGTTCCCGTAGTAGTAGGATATACCATACTGGTTAGAATTCCCATACGAATTAGAAGGTGAAGATCGTAAACACATCTAAGATGTCCGGTGAAGATGATGATACTAATATCAATAACACTATAGTGAAACCCATTACACCCATTACATAATATCAATGCCCTAAACTCAAAACCACAAACTACACGGTTTGGGCTATACAAATTAAGGTTATATTAGAGGCACATGGTTTATGGGAGACTATAGAACCTAAGGAGAACACCCAAGTAGATGATAAGAAGGATAAGGCAACTATTGCCCTCCTATATCAAACGGTGACTAAAGATGTGATATTACAAGTATCAAGTTGTAAAACTGCAAGAGAATTATGGGAATCATTAAGAAAGAGACACGTTGGAGAAGAGAGAGTGCAACAGGTACGATTACAATCACTGATGATTGGATTTCATACACTTCAAATGAAGGAGGATGAAATGGTGGATGCATTTATGAACAAACTAAATGGTTACGCCACGAAGGCAAAAACCATGGATGAATCACTTTTAGTATGAAAACTATTAGATTCCACACCCGATAGGTTCATTCAGATAGTAGCATCCATAGAACAAACAAGTGATCTAGATGATATCACCTTAGATGAGATCACTGGAAAGTTAAAAGCATTCGAGGAAAGGATAAAACTCCGAAAGGGAGGACAAGCAGAAAGCCAGGATAACTTATTATTCGCACAAGGCGAACACTCTAGAAATAAGAAACGGTTTAACAAGAATAGGGGTAGATTAAACTACTCACGTGGAAACTGGCAATACAAAGGAAATAGAGATAACTCGAATGGATAAAATTCAACTCACAACGACAAGCCCAATAAGAATAGAGGTGAGTGGAATAATAAGAACAGTGGAAAATGTTTCAATTGCGGGAAACATGGACATTTTAAGAGAGACTGTAGAAGCAAACCAACAACTCAGGAACAATCAAACCTTATCTTAGAAGACGATGAACCATCACTGTTAATGACTACACACGAAGAAGTATTGTTAAATGAAAGACAAATACAACCCGGGAAATATGCTACAACAGATACTAGCATATGGTACTTAGATAATGATGTAAGCAACCATATGACGGGAGCCAAGAGTCATTTTAAGGATATTGATGAAAGTATCACTGGATACGTTCGTTTTGGAGATGGATCGTACGTAGAGATAAAGGTTAGAGGTTCTATATTACAAGGATGTAGAAACAAGGAACAAAAGATAGTTTCAGATGTGTACTACATACCAAACCTCAAGAGCAACATACTAGTCTAGGACAACTTACTGAGATAGGTTGTAAGATCATCATGGATGGAAACAAGCTGACTTTGTATGATAAAAATAGGAAGTTGTTGATGAAAGTAGAAAGATCCAAGAATAGACTATACTGTATTAGACTGCAGATAGAAGCACCTGTATGTCTCGTAGCAAATGTGGATAACCAAGCATGGTTATGGCACGCTAGATTAGGTCATCTGAACTCTGTCGATATCAACAAGATGACAAGAAAGGGTCTAGTAGAAGGAATACCAAGGATAAATCATGCAGGACAAGTATGTGATGCATGTTTATTAGGAAAACACAACAGAATACCATTTCCCAATCAAGCTAAATTCAGATCTAAGAACCCATTGGACTTAGTTTATGGAGATCTCTGTGGTCCCATAAGTCCAGCTACACACTCTGGAAAGAAGCTCATCTTCTAATTAGTAGATGACTGTACACGTTTTATGTGGGCCTATTTTCTAGCATTGAAAGATCAGGCATTGAACACATTTAAGGAATTTAGACAGAAGATTGAAATGGAGTTACGATTGAAGTTAAGAATGCTAAGAACAGATAGAGGTGGTGAATTTACATCAAATGAATTCACTAAATACTGTAAGGAGAATGGAATGGCAAGACAGTTAACAGCACCATACTCACCGCAACAAAATGGAGTGGTTGAAAGAAAGAATAGGACGGTGTTATCAACTACTAGGAGTATGATGAAAGCAATGAAGTTACCCTTAACTTTTTGGGCGGAAGCATTTAAACATGCCATTTATATACTAAATAGGGTACCTACACTAGCATTGGAAGATAAAACACTGTATGAAGCACTCTACAACAGAAAACCGAACCTGGAAAACCTAAGAATATTCGGATGCACAGCTTATGCTAAGATAACGATACCTCACTTGAAGAAGTTAGATGATAGAAGCATACCGATGGTTTACTTAGGAGTAGAGGAAGGATCAAAAGCTTGTAGACTATATGATCCAGTAGGAAAGAAAAGACATGTTAGTAGGGACGTAAAGTTTATGGAAACGAAACCGTGGAATTGGGATAAGAGTGGAGAGGATACAAGTAGACAAGACACATTTTAGGCTAGTTTTGTGGTAGAAGAAGTTGACAATGGAAATCCTACACCAGTCAACATAGAACACAATGATAACGTGTATCCAACACTAGAACCAATACCGGATCAAATACAAGATCCAGACTAACCAATTACACCACCAGCATATACTTACGAACCCAACTCAGAAGATGAAGAGGAAGCTACTCTTAGCTCATTAGGAAGCTCAGAACAAAGATTTGATGATACACCAGTATGAGGTTTCAAAGAGATAAAAGATATATATAGGACAGCACGTGTCGTTGAGACTGAAAGTTTACTATTCATAAAAGAGGAACCCCGTAACTATAAGGAAGCATCAACAGATAAAAGATGGATTAAGGCCATGAAAGCTGAACTGGATTCAATTAATAAGAATCACACATGGACTCTAACAACATTGCCAGAAAATCTGAAGGCAATCGGACTCAAATGGGTTTATAAAACTAAGAGAGATGCACAAGGAAAGATCATCAAATATAAAACAAGATTAGTAGCAAAAGGTTATGTACAAGAACAAGGAATAGACTTTGATGAAGTGTTTGCACCAGTTGCTAGGATAGAGACAGTTCGGTTAATATTAGCACTAGCAGCATATCATGGATGGCAAGTACATAACTTAGATGTAAAATCAGCATTTTTACTTGGAGAATTGAAGGAAGAAGTCTATGTAACACAACCTGAAGGTTTTATTCAACAAGGAAACCTAGGAAAAGTATATAAGTTAACCAAAGCTTTGTATGGCTTAAGAAAAGCACCGAGAGCTTGGAATGTGAAGCTTGATCAAATTTTAAAGTCACTAGACTTTAAGAAATGTAATCTCGAACAAGCAGTTTATACGAAGAGAAGCAAGAATTCTACACTTATAGTTGGAGTATATGTAGATGATTTGATAATCACGGGCACTCCAAAGAAGGAAATAGACTTGTTCAAATCCCAGATGGAAGATAAATTTGAAATGAGCAATTTAGGATTGCTAGCATATTACCTTGGGATAGAAGTTACACAGACAGGAGGAGATATTACAATCAAGCAAACTGGATATATTAACAAGATCTTAAAAGAAACAAGTATGGCGGATAGCAATGATACGAAGATACCATTAGATCCCGACACTAAGTTGGTCAAGGCGGAAGATGGAAACCCAGTTGACGCAACTTATTACCGAAGCTTAATTGGAAGCCTCATCTTAGTTACTCAGTCAGACTACTCAGCAGATTTATGCAAGAACCAAAGGACCATCACCTGAAGGCAGTGAAACAAGTAATCCGATATATTAAAGGAACAAAGGAACATGGTATAATGTACAAGAAGGAAGGCGGCTGCAAGATAACAGGTTACAGTGACAGTAGTTATGGAATCAACACCGATCAAGGAAAAGGAACTACTAGAATAGTATTTTACTATGGAGAGTCACCTATCACCTGGTGTACTCAGAAGCAACCAACAGTGGCGCTCTCATCATCTAAATCAGAATTCATGGCGGCTACTGCAGCAGCATGTCAAGCCTTATGGTTAAAACGTTTACTTAGTGAATTGACTGGATTGGAAGAAAGAAGGATAACGCTTAGAGTTGACAATGTGTCACACCCCCAAAATCGGGTCCAGCGGAAGCATACGTGTAGCTGGGGTGTAACTCAATCGGTATTACAACACAAGTTCAAAAATGATTTTCACTTTAATCATTTAGAATAAAATCGTTTAGTCAAAAATGTTGAATTTACATCATTAAAAGTAGTGCGGAAGTAGGCCTTTAAAATAGTTTAAAACGGTCCCCATATAAATAATCAGAGTCTTCTATGACCGTGCCATGCCCTGCCAAAACCTCCTGTAGCGTGCCGTAGGTTAAAACCTGAAAATACATGCTAAAGTGTCAACACGAGGTTGGTGAGTTCATAGAGTTTGTTTAACAAATAAAGTATATAGAAAAGTGATCACACAGCAAAGGCATCGTAAATCCACTCAGTTACAAGTCCCGCCATAAGAGACTTGTAACCTGTGTGTTCACAACCCACTGCTAAAATATAGTTGCATGTTTAGTAGTCAAGTACCCGCGGTCATAATAAGTCACAATATAAGCACCACCTATATAATAATGTATGCCATGCAAAGCCCCTAATTAAATAATATGCGTCCCGTAACATGGTGGACGAGAGGTTGGCCGACCTCTAATAGCGCTATCCATACTACTAATAGGCGTCGAACAATGCGAATGTACGAACAGTACATCATACAACTATTATATACGATTAAGAACGCTCCAAACATGGGAGACTTAGCACGCTCCACCAATAAGGCGAGACTTTAGGGTTAAGAACGCTCCAAACAAGGGAGACTTAGCACGCTCCACCAATAAGGTGAGACTTTAGGTCATAGTACGTACGGTACATTAAGTTCAAAAGTTCAAGTTGAGTTCAATAGTTCAAAACAAGTTATAAGGTCAAGACAAGTCAAAAGAGTTTGTAATAATCAAAGGGTTCAAAACAATGTTCAAAGAGTTCAAGTAATAATTCATGTAAAAACGAGCATGTATTCTCCCCCAAAAAGTTAACAAAACAATTTAAAAGAGTAGGGGCTATGACTCACCTGATGCAACAGCTATGATGACAAAAGTGTATACACAGAAATGAGGTTCGATCTCTAACCGCAACCTAATATGAATGTTATGAACGATCTAATTTAGATCATGAAATGATGTTGAAAATGTCCATGCACATGTTACCTATACCACTCTTAACTTGAAAAAATACTTGTTATAGTCATATGAAAATATATTCCATACTTGAGAAAAATAAGTCTTAACTAGACTTGTGTAAACTTGTCGTAATATATATGTATAGAAAGTTAGTGTTGTATACTTCGTCTTGAAAACCTTGAAGTAACATCTAATGATCGTGAAAATAAGCTCATAAGCATAAGTACTTCGTTAGTTATAAATTTCGGCAATTTAGTAGTATTTCTAGAAAATCTAGAATTTAGTACGTAGAAATAGTGTCATTATTATTTCTATTAAAAGCTGCCAATTTTAGTGAGTTTTTGCCGATATTGAAACGTGAATATCTTTGTCGTTATAAGCCCGTTTTACTTGTTCTTTATATCCATGGTTACGTCTTAGTATGTAGTAATATATTTTGGAAAGCTCGGCTCCTCCGGGTTACGTCTAAAGTCTCTTTTTGTCCGACGAAAAATGTCCAACAGCAACTATTTTCCAGAAAAATACTTTTCGTCAACAATCTTGCAAAAATCATAACTTCTTCGTTATTAACTCTTTTTAATCCGTTCTTTCGCCTACGGATTCGTTTTTGAAAGTATTTTCTAAAAATTTTGCCAAAGTTTACTTTGTATTTATTGATTTTCCTAGATTTCACAAAATGGGACAGCATGTCTAAAACATGCTCCAAATCACGTTTTCAAGGTTTATAACTAATTTCTAACATCACCAAACCTCTTGTAATCACCACATAGCTAATCTAATCCTACCATACACCTTCTTAGGGTGCCATGGGCTCCTAACCAAGTTATTATAGCAAGGGAATTCATAAATAAGAAGTTAGGGTTTGTATGTTCCATTTTTGACAAAATAAATGGTGGTATAGCTAGTTGTACATGGTTTTTAGCATGGAACTCATGCAATACAAGTAAATATAAGATGATTCATGTAAAAATAAAGTTGATAACTTACTTGATAAAATGAGATGATTGAATGACTAGATACCTTGGATTACTTGTGTTTTTGTGTTATGATTCTTGATTAGGATGATGAAATGAACAACTTTGATGCTTTGTACTTTGGAAAATCATGGATGGATCATGGTGATGGTCTTGGGTCGTGGTTATGGAGAAAAAAATGAAGAAATGGGTTTTTGATTCTCAAAAATAAAATGTGTAGTGTTTTTGTTGTTTAAGGTTAGATATTTTTCTAAGAATGGCATTTTGGTAATTAATAAGTCAATATGAAGTAACATGGGATGGGGAGGGCTGCACATGATTGATGAGTATGTAGTAAGCTTGGTATTATCTGGTTTACGGAGTCAGTTTTGGTTCCGTTAATCGCAAACCGTAAAGTTTTAAATCGCGAAACGTAAATCCGGGTATCGTAAAAATATGAAACTTGAAAGAATGACTAAACTTGTCAAAATACTCCATAATAAAATATAAAATGAATGGTAAGTTCCATCGGGTTGCTTAAACGCTGTTAAAACTGGAAACGCGGGTTTAAAACGCGTAATTCGCGTAAAACGCTGAACTGGAAAACGTAAAATTTCAAAACTTTTAGAATTGTCGTAAAATGGAAGAAAATCATATTTCTATAGTTTATATTGTTTTACAGACATATCGGGATGCCGGAAGGACATTTAAACCTGAATGTAAATCTCGGACACGGCTTCGTGATTTTTGCAGAAATGATCCGACGAGCGCCAAACTCTCGAATTACCGTCAAAATAGTTTAACTTATGAGAATATGAAATAAAAATTTAGGACATGAATAGTGTTTTGTGAATAGTAAAAGTGAATAGTAACTTTCCGAGATAAAAAATTGGAATTTCGACATTTGAAGCAGGACATGAAATTACGAGTTGTGACATTCTTCCCCTCTAAAAGGAACTTCGTCCCGAAGTTCAGTTTGTGTTGGTCTCTGAAGTGTTATAAAGGTGAAGATTCATGAGATGAAATGACCAGTTGACGTGTTTCCAGGCGGCGGTTCACAAGGTGATGAAAAGTATAAGCGTTCTGACAACGAGGGTATACACATACATAAATGAAGCATTTCGAAATTAAGTAGAGAATTCAATCCAGACAAAATTTTATTATAACCATTCTCAGTGTTGGAAAATTCATTTCTGAGTCGGATATAGGTAGTCAGCCTATGTCCCACTATCCCGGGTTTAATATAGGTGACTAGTCTATATTCCACCGAGGTTCCATGAATTTTGAAATACTCAGTTCAGTTATACTAATACTATGTCCTTCACAAATACCAAGACGTTCAGAAAGACTAAAGCAGGTGACCAAACTCGAGGTCAAATGATGAAACTATGCAAAGAAAACATAACGCGGTGACATATATGATACGTGAACATGCTTATATGAAAGACAATTATAGTAATCAACTAGAATAAGTGAATATAATATACCAGATAATGAGACACAAATCTCATCACCTAAGTCAGCAACAAACCACAATGAGGCTTCAGCTTGGCAGGCAGGCACGTGACGGTCATAGGGTTAAGTTTTTCATAAAAGTAGCTATAGTCTAGGTTTTAAAAACACTTAGTTCGCTATAGCCAAAGCTCTGATACCAATCTGTCACACCCACAAAATCGGGTCCAGCGGAAGCATACGTGTAGCTGGGGTGTAACTCAATCGGTATTACAACACAAGTTCAAAAATGATTTTCACTTTAATCATTTAGAATAAAATCGTTTAGTCAAAAATGTTGAATTTACATCATTAAAAGTAGTGCGGAAGTAGGCCTTTAAAATAGTTTAAAACGGTCCCCATATAAATAATCAGAGTCTTCTATGACCATGCCATGCCCTGCCAAAACCTCCTGTAGCGTGCCGTAGGTTAAAACCTGAAAATACATGCTAAAGTGTCAACACGAGGTTGGTGAGTTCATAGAGTTTGTTTAACAAATAAAGTATATAGAAAAGTGATCACACAGCAAAGGCATCGTAAATCCACTCAGTTACAAGTCCCGCCATAAGAGACTTGTAACCTGTGTGTTCACAACCCACTGCTAAAATATAGTTGCATGTTTAGTAGTCAAGTACCCGCGGTCATAATAAGTCACAATATAAGCACCACCTATATAATAATGTATGCCATGCAAAGCCCCTAATTAAATAATATGCGTCCCGTAACATGGTGGACGAGAGGTTGGCCGACCTCTAATAGCGCTATCCATACTACTAATAGGCGTCGAACAATGCGAATGTACGAACAGTACATCATACAACTATTATATACGATTAAGAACGCTCCAAACATGGGAGACTTAGCACGCTCCACCAATAAGGCGAGACTTTAGGGTTAAGAACGCTCCAAACAAGGGAGACTTAGCACGCTCCACCAATAAGGTGAGACTTTAGGTCATAGTACGTACGGTACATTAAGTTCAAAAGTTCAAGTTGAGTTCAATAGTTCAAAACAAGTTATAAGGTCAAGACAAGTCAAAAGAGTTTGTAATAATCAAAGGGTTCAAAACAATGTTCAAAGAGTTCAAGTAATAATTCATGTAAAAACGAGCATGTATTCTCCCCCAAAAAGTTAACAAAACAATTTAAAAGAGTAGGGGCTATGACTCACCTGATGCAACAGCTATGATGACAAAAGTGTATACACAGAAATGAGGTTCGATCTCTAACCGCAACCTAATATGAATGTTATGAACGATCTAATTTAGATCATGAAATGATGTTGAAAATGTCCATGCACATGTTACCTATACCACTCTTAACTTGAAAAAATACTTGTTATAGTCATATGAAAATATATTCCATACTTGAGAAAAATAAGTCTTAACTAGACTTGTGTAAACTTGTCGTAATATATATGTATAGAAAGTTAGTGTTGTATACTTCGTCTTGAAAACCTTGAAGTAACATCTAATGATCGTGAAAATAAGCTCATAAGCATAAGTACTTCGTTAGTTATAAATTTCGGCAATTTAGTAGTATTTCTAGAAAATCTAGAATTTAGTACGTAGAAATAGTGTCATTATTATTTCTATTAAAAGCTGCCAATTTTAGTGAGTTTTTGCCGATATTGAAACGTGAATATCTTTGTCGTTATAAGCCCGTTTTACTTGTTCTTTATATCCATGGTTACGTCTTAGTATGTAGTAATATATTTTGGAAAGCTCGGCTCCTCCGGGTTACGTCTAAAGTCTCTTTTTGTCCGACGAAAAATGTCCAACAGCAACTATTTTCCAGAAAAATACTTTTCGTCAACAATCTTGCAAAAATCATAACTTCTTCGTTATTAACTCTTTTTAATCCGTTCTTTCGCCTACGGATTCGTTTTTGAAAGTATTTTCTAAAAATTTTGCCAAAGTTTACTTTGTATTTATTGATTTTCCTAGATTTCACAAAATGGGACAGCATGTCTAAAACATGCTCCAAATCACGTTTTCAAGGTTTATAACTAATTTCTAACATCACCAAACCTCTTGTAATCACCACATAGCTAATCTAATCCTACCATACACCTTCTTAGGGTGCCATGGGCTCCTAACCAAGTTATTATAGCAAGGGAATTCATAAATAAGAAGTTAGGGTTTGTATGTTCCATTTTTGACAAAATAAATGGTGGTATAGCTAGTTGTACATGGTTTTTAGCATGGAACTCATGCAATACAAGTAAATATAAGATGATTCATGTAAAAATAAAGTTGATAACTTACTTGATAAAATGAGATGATTGAATGACTAGATACCTTGGATTACTTGTGTTTTTGTGTTATGATTCTTGATTAGGATGATGAAATGAACAACTTTGATGCTTTGTACTTTGGAAAATCATGGATGGATCATGGTGATGGTCTTGGGTCGTGGTTATGGAGAAAAAAATGAAGAAATGGGTTTTTGATTCTCAAAAATAAAATGTGTAGTGTTTTTGTTGTTTAAGGTTAGATATTTTTCTAAGAATGGCATTTTGGTAATTAATAAGTCAATATGAAGTAACATGGGATGGGGAGGGCTGCACATGATTGATGAGTATGTAGTAAGCTTGGTATTATCTGGTTTACGGAGTCAGTTTTGGTTCCGTTAATCGCAAACCGTAAAGTTTTAAATCGCGAAACGTAAATCCGGGTATCGTAAAAATATGAAACTTGAAAGAATGACTAAACTTGTCAAAATACTCCATAATAAAATATAAAATGAATGGTAAGTTTCATCGGGTTGCTTAAACGCTGTTAAAACTGGAAACGCGGGTTTAAAACGCGTAATTCGCGTAAAACGCTGAACTGGAAAACGTAAAATTTCAAAACTTTTAGAATTGTCGTAAAATGGAAGAAAATCATATTTCTATAGTTTATATTGTTTTACAGACATATCGGGATGCCGGAAGGACATTTAAACCTGAATGTAAATCTCGGACACGGCTTCGTGATTTTTGCAGAAATGATCCGACGAGCGCCAAACTCTCGAATTACCGTCAAAATAGTTTAACTTATGAGAATATGAAATAAAAATTTAGGACATGAATAGTGTTTTGTGAATAGTAAAAGTGAATAGTAACTTTCCGAGATAAAAAATTGGAATTTCGACATTTGAAGCAGGACATGAAATTACGAGTTGTGACACAATGTATCAGCAATAGCACTTGTAAAGAACCCAGTATTTCATGGAAGGAGTAAGCATATAGACATTCGCTATCATTTCATTCGGGAATGTGTAGAGAATGGTCATATTAATGTGGAACACGTTAGTGGAGAACTACAAAGAGCATATATCTTAACAAAAGCATTACCAAGACTCAAGTTTGTGACTATGCGACAAATGCTCGGAGTTCAAGACCTTGGACAAAGCAACGATCAAGATTAAGGAGGAGAATGTGAACCAAGATAATCTCGATATTGCTTTTACAGAAAACGTGAAGGACCAAACGTGTTCATCAGAAACTTAATAACCGTTTGGTAGTTAATTTAGTTAAAGTAGTTATGTTAGTTAATTTCTGGAATTAGGCGAAAGGTCATGTCGTTTGGCATGTGACTATTCGAATGGTTGTGATGGTTGGAACGCAACCTTTCACAAACTATATATTATGTACATACTTGTAACATTACATTGGTTAGACGAAATAAATAAGTTATCTTTGTTATTATTGTTTGCAAATCATTCATTTCGACTCACACATATCCGAACACAATTGGGACCAACATTTGCTTTAGGGGGTAGTTAAATTTGCATTCTGGTACTTATTATCTCATTATTGTGTTATGAATTGAAATCACAATAGTATGTCTATACTATAATTGTATAAGGTATGTATCTCTGACCACAATCTTTGATTACAACCATTGAAATTTGACATAGCCTACTAAAACATTTGCACGTTAGGGGCCAACAAAACACCTTGGCTAAATGATTGTGCTGACTGAATCACTGAAAGAGTGAAATTGAGATGATGGATCACTTGAAACTAAACAAACCTTTCTTAGAAACAATTCAAAGCCACAGTAAACACCTTTCTCCTAATTCTTTCAAGAACCCTTTGTACGTCAAGTCATTTGTAAAATTCCCTTTGTCTTTGTCTATATAAATACCCAAAGATCTCCCTATATATCTTATGTTGTCATTCGGCATCTCCCTCGATAGAGCGTTCTTCATTACACGAGTCATTTACATACAAGTCTTCCTCACAAATCCAAAAGCACTTGATTCTTCTTATTACCAATTTCAATTTCTTTTTGAAATACCAGAGGTGTTTCTAAAGATGGAGGATTTAAAATTATAAGGCATATTCTCTTTTAACTTCTCATTATCTTTCTTTTTCCTATCCTAGCGTACACCAGTTTTGTATTTGTGCGGATGTTTTATTTTTTAATGTATTTAAAATGAGGTTTGTTAGTGAATATTGTGTCTTAATTGGATATGGTGGGTCCCAAAAGGTGAAACGGATATGGTGGGTCCCAAAAGGTGAAACTGGCTCAAGCCACAAGAGAGAAGTATTTGACTCAAGGCACTAAGGTGTCAAACTGGCTTGAGCCAGTCCAAGCCACCATACTCAATGCTCTAAATATGATTGAGTTAGTGGTGGGGGTGTTGGTGTTAGATTATGGACATTATTTTAGTAGTCGTATGTTAGGATCGAACTCGAGATCGTAGGATTGCACACTTTACGTATGAAGAGTAAAAGAATAATTATTTATAAATGTTATATATAATTATTAATAAACACAAAACTAGTAACGACCGTTAGTATTTAACGGAGAATGACTAACGACCGTTAGATGAAGATTAGGAAAGTAATACTTGTGATTAATTGGAAACAAGAGAAGGTTCCGGAATCCCCTTGGGGAGTCTATGACCGATCGGCCAAGGGAGGGATTCCACCTCCTTTGTGCCTTGAGCTCCAAGTAATCTCTAGTATATAAACACCTCATGGGATATTGGTTTCTCATAACTTGTACACACATAATAGGTGTTTTCTTTCTCTCATCTTGTCCTCAAAACCGATCCATCTTTATTACCCATAAGGGTTTCGATTTTTATTAAGCTCAAAAGGTTTTGTGTTCTATTTACTTGCATAAACTTTTACTTGAATTAGTATGTGTGTACAAGAACACGATTCAAACACACTATTGTTTGATTCTTGGATTGAATTACAAAAGAGGTAAGGGGTAATTCTTATAATCCACATAAACCCTAATTAGGGTTCTTAAGTTGAAGATTGCATTTGATTCTTGTTCGGGCTAGAATCGCAAAGGTATGTTTACTATTTATTATTGATTAATTAATTACATGTTATATGATCTTGTTATAACGCTTCCGCATATGCTGTCACACCCCGCCACGGCGGAAATGCGCGGGTGTAACTTCATGGATATCATCACAACACCTGGTGTCTACATAGAGAACAACTACATGCACATAAATAGAGCAATGTACAAACACAAAGTGTTGTAACAATACCCCAAAATAATATAACCAAAACAAAACATAAATCCAAACATAGATGATAAACCACTTCCAATGCAACTAAGGTCTCGTCTATCCACATCCTTCTATCTTATCCTTAGAAAGCTCACCGGAAAATGATGCTTAAAACGTCAACATAATGTTGGTGAGATTCATAGGTTTAAGACACACATACACTCTCAAGGCAACCAGTTTACTGTGATTATAAAAACATAGCTGGACAAATAATTATAGTTATCATATAGCTACATGCATTTGCAAGTCAATATTCACACTCAAAGGCAACAACACTCATAAGGCAACCAATAGGACGGCTCGTGTCCTCGGACCCCATAATCATCAATTAGGTCGCATGCGCGAGCAACAGGATAAGCATCCTCCTAATTGGATCCCATCAACCATATCAAACATCAATTAGGTCGCATGCGCGAGTAACAGGATAAACATCCTCCTAATTGGATCCCATAAACATCCACACAAGCAAATAATCACACATAGCATGCATATAATAACCTTATAAGTCCAAGCTCTTTAATACCACACACATAATCACAGTAAATCAAATCATTTAAGACAAGCATCATTCCCATCCCAAGTTTAAAACAAAGTAAAAATATAGGACTATGAACTCACCTTAAACTCCGCAACTTCCACAAAACAATTCACAAACTATAACACACAAAAAAATAATCCACATTACACAAGGTCAAGCTAAAAGCTACAACCCATGTAATACTCATATGATGGACGTCTAAGACTTATATGACCCACCATGGATCTCCTAGACACCATACTAACCGCTACCATAACCTAACACTCACTAAATAACTTGCACTTTAAAAATCAGAAAACGCAGAATTTTTTGGTACATTAGCCCACATGAAATCACGACAAATAAAACTCAAAAACTCACACAAAAAATTTACCATGGTCTCTCATAAGCATACAAGCTAATCCTAGAAGGCCATGGACCAATAACACACACAAATACTCATAATAAATTCAAACTTGTCAACTACTCAAATTCGGATCTGAACGCACACCAAAAAGTTTTGATTTTTAATAATTACTTCCACAAGTTTTTATCGCGAATCCTGTTCGTAGTAGTCTAATATAACCTAAAACTTAACTATTCCAGAAGGCCAAGTCAAAATACCACTTTTACAACCACATGACACCCTCAAACTTTTACCCAAAATCTGTCCCGGTTTGACAGCTTTGACACCTTAACAAAGAAAAATCAAAAGACCAACTTCCCGACCTTGAAATCAATCGTGGCAGGACTTTTTGGAAATCTCTTTCATTATACTTCAATTTAGACCTAAAATTCGTGACCTAACTCATCACCATCTGTTATTTACACTCACATCTTTACAGCCTTACAAATCTGTCCAAACCCTAACTCAATAACTAGCATGTTTTACGCTCAATTCTCTTAACCAATCATCATACTACTATCATTAATTGATCCCAACATGTTTAATAACATTAATTTACAGAAGTTAACACAAACCCTAATCCATCATATAACTATTACATGAATTAGATCAATAACTAATTAATTACACATAAGGGATAGGATTTTACCTTGATTCTTGATTATTGCTTGCAAACTATGAAACCCTAATTTTTTTCTTCTTGTTTCGTCCTTGTGTCGACTCTAAATTGCAGGAAAAAGGGGTTATGGGTCGTTTGTTATGTTTATATGGGTAAGGGTTGGGCTTGTTTGGGTTGAACTAGGATTCCTTGGACCTAAGAGTCATCTTTGGACTCAAATTGGGTTTCCTTTTCCTTTTCCTTTTTTTCCCTAGCCGATTTTTATACCGTATATATATATATATATATATATATATATATATATATATATATATATATATATATATATATATATATATATATATATATATATATATTAAACTTAATTATTACACTCAAAACCTCATACTTTTCATATTTTATGTATTCCCATATCGAAACCTAACGTCTTACGCGATAAACCTTAATTTTACGACAAACTGGAAAATATTCATTTTCAAAATAAAGTTTCCAAAAATAATTTTTTACACTCTTTTATAAACATAACACATAAAAACAAACTTCTCGTACTTGCTAACGCTCAAATACTTGAACGAAGACTCGTTACACAAAAACACAAAACACCAAAAACTACACAAGTCATTTCTACACCACAAAGGTGATCAAAATGAACTTTCCCAAATTCCAAACTTTCCAAATCACAATAAAACCATTTACGCAAAGGGATTTAGTACTAAAACTCACCTATATCACACATATAACACTACAACCACCTAGGATACACCAAACAAACGTCAACCGAGCCAAGACTATCAGTCAAACTGACCTGCCAAAACCACGGTTGTTACATCATCCCCCACTTAGGGAAATCGCGGCCCGAGATTTCAACTACTATAGTCACCACTCACAACAGCAAAAGGAAATTTATGGATTTTTAAGCGGATAAATACCACACCATAAAATCACAAAGAAAGAATCGCAAAAATGTGAACCAACTAAATACTCGAATTCACACGATAGAAAACACTCCGACACTCCAACGATACACAAAAATAGATACACTCCCCGAACAATAACACCAACGATCAAAACGACTTCTCACAGGTAGGTACGATACTCTCGAACCAAATGAAAACCAAATGATAACCGAAAGACGCACTCACAAGTAACAGATACCTATAAAACAAACATTTATGAATACCCTGCATCAAACTTCCACGAATCTGAAATCCAACTACAAACGATGTACTTCACCAACCACATCAGCAAACAAAATTGGGTACTTAAATTTCATCGGATCCTCACGTTCCCAAGTAAACTCAGGACCACGCTTAGAATCCCACCATACCTTTACCAACACTATCTCACCATACTTCAACCCTTAACATCTCGATCTATAATCTCAACAGGTTTCTCGACAAAACGAAGAGTTTTGTCAACCCCTACTTTCATCTATTGGCACGTGCAGACTAGCATCCGCCAAACACTTCTTTCCATTAGATACGTGAAACGTATCATGCACTCTACTAAATTCCTTAGCTAACTTCCACCGGTATGCCACAATTCCACTCCTTTCCGTAAATCTCAAATGGTCCTACGTATCTCGGTGCTAGCTTGCCTTTCTTACCAAAATGCACAACACCTTTCCAAGGAGATACTTTTAACCTCACAATATCACCAACACCAAACTCTAAAGGCTTACGGAAATAATCCGCATAACTCTTTTGGCGATCTCTTGCTGCCTTAAGTCTTTCCTTAATTGGAAAACCTTATTCGTAGTCTCTCGTACCAGTTCAGGACCAATTAGTTGGCTTCTTCCAACCTTTGCCCATAGAATAGGTGACCTACATTACCTTCCATACCACACTTCAACGACACATTCTTAATACTAGACTGATAATTATTGTTATAGGAGAACTTAGCTAAAGATAAATGCATACCCCAGCTTCCTCCAAACTCAAATACACCCATGCTCTCATCATACCATCCAACGCCCGATTTGTACGCTCACTTAGTCCATTCATTTAAGAACGATAAGTCGTACTCATCTTCATACGCGTTCTCAAAACTGTATAACACGTTTACCACTATCGCAAAGTAAATATTTCATCATGTTTCTTGATGATCAACGCGACACCCTATGGTTCTTTACCAACTCCTCCTTAATACAATCTCCAGGTACCTATGGCTGTTGCATCACCCCAATAATCATTGACATTAACATTTACCTTCAAGCGTATAAAACACTTGCTACGGTATCTGTATTCCTCTTCACACTTGCTCCTTAATACATTTCTTGCTAAGGTAATAATACGTCTTATCCATTCTCGGATGTATCTTATACCTTGCATGATCGATGTCCTCAAGCTTCCTCTCCATGAAATCATTAGCGGGTCCGCAAAGTACAATCGTCCATCTTCATTTTTTTCCATTTACTGGTCTAAACCAAGTAATCATTCTTCTTACATGTTCTCATCCGTGAACCTCTCTCTCTAGGCTGTCAACATCATCCTCTTAACTCCGAACTGAATTATCATAATCACTGCTCACAAACATCTAGATTTCACTCGTTCACTCTCGCTCAGCGCCCTTACCACGATGTCCTCCCTTCCTTGACGATAGCGAATCAGACAATCGTAGTCACTGAGAAATTCCACACCCAACTTCTCTTCAACATATATTAACCTCTTGTCAAATATATGCTAAAGCTTCTTATGATCTGGGTAGACCACACTCTTTGCTCCATAAAATATCATCTCCAAGTTCTACTCCCCAACTCTAAGTCATGCATCACATAGTTTCTCTTATGGATCTTCTACGCCCACGCAATCCGAAGAACGTACATCTTGAAGCTAAAACTCTCACTTGAACAACTTTTTAAACACCCTCTTCCTCTTCAACGAACAAATTGATAACCAAAACGACAATCTATCCTAAATAAACGACGCGAACCATGAAACCGGTCGAACTAAAACGTATATCAACGAACTCAAAAGGGGTACAAATTACCGACTAGCGAAGTAACAAACATCAAAATCAAAGCTAGAAAAACACAATGAGAAATTTTCCCCAATAAAAGTAAAAACGGATAAAATGTTCATGAAAACCCATACAAAGAAAATATAAAATACACGTACCTATAAAACATCCACAAGCGTACCTCAACGAAAGAAACACTCGATGAACCAAATACATAACAAGTTTGGTAAATGAGAACCATAGACAGTTCTTATTCCCGTACTCAACCTTCCCAAAAACAAATGAACACCGTTTCTCACAAGACATATCTTAAACTCATACTTTTTTTTACATAAAATATATATAAACCATTTTATGTAAGACATCAACATAACAATTTTTTTTCCACACTTCATTTTCACCATAAAAATAATAGTTTCCAACAAATGACCTTAAAAATACCCAAAATGAATTTGTAAAATGCCATAAAGACGCTAACACAACCTCTTTATTGGATGCGAAAAACACAGAAGAATCACATAATCAAAATAACCACCAAACGAATCTCATACCAGGGAACACTCACGCATATACATTGCAAACCAAGCGAAGAACACAAAGACTCATTCGTACAACAATCAAACCAAAATCATAGAAAAACACCGATACTAACGGGCCACAAAACATGTCACGAAATTCAATTGGTGTGTGTAAATGAGGGATTAAATATCCACACCACTTGTCACGAACCAACAATACTTGAAGAATAACATAACATTCATCCGAGGAATGAATGCAAGGAATAACCAAAGAAACGAACCAGTATCCAACAAAAACGAATTCGATTACCCAACACCTATCACGACGTCAAATAGAAAGAATATGGCATATGTACCATCATGGTACGAATAGGAATGCCAACCAAAGAATTAGGTATACAAACGAAGCGTCTAGCAAACGAATCAACTTAAATACCACAACATAAGTACCCACCAATATTTGAGGTATCAAAATATGATAGGTAGGATGGAATCTTACCACCTACACACCCCAACATATAACGACTGCCCAAACGGTTAAGAGAATACTTCTCTAACCATACAGCCATCACCAACATGATATCACATACCATCTACCACAACATATAACAACAAACATCAATCAATGCAATAATGGTCACAAGTCCACATGTGTAATACCCTTATAATTACGTTCGCGACCATAGTTATAAGCCTATTCCACATGCATTCTTACTTCCAAAATGACATATCTCAATGATAACGCACATATATCACATAGCACCTAATACCCCATGCAATCCATGCTATCTGTCACAACTCACCATTTCAGGTCATTTACCGTTTCAGGTCATTTTCCCAAACTTCGACTTTTTACTATTCATAAATCACTATTCATCAAAACACTATTCATCGTTTTACTATTCATCGTTTTCGAGGTCAATTTGATATTCTGAGAAACTTTTGGGAAATTTACTATTCACTAAACACTATTCATTTCCGGAAAAGTTTTCATCATTCACTTGCATTACTCATTTCATCGTAAATTTAGTTTACGGGTATTCAAATTCGCGTAACCGGATTGGTTTAGGTGCGAATTCATTTCATTAGTGCTAAGGACACTGCATACGGACTGGAGATAGTCTGCATATCATCATAACAGCATTTTCATGTTATACCACTCTTAGGATTTTCAAATTACTATATTCAGTATATTTAACGTTTTTACGTATAAGTATTTATAGTAAACGTTAACACCCGACTAATATATATATACGACGAATATATCTAAATATTCCCACAATGGTCCCGACATATTTTTATATCCATTTTAACATCATAAAAGTTATAACATTCAGTTACCCAGTATTTTGGAAATTTATTTTATTTATAATGTACGTTTATGAATATAACGACGGTTTTCGTGAAAACTAAACAATAATCACCCGATCACTCAGTAATTGTACCCAACATATTTTCAACATATTTTTATCATTATTATGACTTTATTTTGTCCCGGTTAACTTTGTTAACATTTATTTCTATTAAACCCGGTACCCGATTTTAACTAATAACACATAATAATACTTAATCTTACATTAACTTCCTAAATAAATCACAAGTACCCCTACCCCCCCCCCCCCCCTCTTGCTCTTTGAAACCAGCCCTCAAAGTCCTCTCCTAGGCAAAATGAACCAAGTTTACTAACCTTATGCATTTATGTGACAATATAATACATTATACTTGACCAAAATATCTAAAAACCTAATATAACATACACTTGTATAATTTTTGGATCAAAAGTTCATATCTCCTCATCATCTCCGTCAAACCCACGACCCTAATCCAAAATACATGATCAAGTGAAGTTTTTACAAAAGTTAAAGCACCAAAGTTGTTCATTATACTTGCCTAATCAAGAATCATACAAGAAATACACAAGAAAACCAAGGTTTCTAATCATTCAATCACCTCATATTTCAAAGTGAGTATACAAATTTATTTTCAAGTTTTCTTCAAATTAACACTTATATATCATGGTAATCATGCTTAATTTCATGCTCATACTAGTTATACCACTTTATTTTTGAAGACTTTTGAAACATACAAACCCTAGATTGTGATTTAGGTGTTTCCTTGTTAGATTAACTTGATTTCTAGTCATTAGGAACCCATGGCACCCTAAGAAGGTGTATGGTAGGATTAGATTAGTTTTGTGAAGTTTGCAAGAGTTTTGATTGAAGTTGGAACTAGTTTTGAACCTTTGAAATGGATTTCTAACAAGTTATTAAACATGCTGTCCCATTTTGTTATTTTCTGGAAAATCAGTAAACACCAAGGAAACTTTGGAAAAATTTTTAGAAAATACTTTCAAAAACGAATCCGTAGGCGAAAGAACGGATTAAAAAGAGTTTATAACGAAGAAGTTATGATTTTTGCAAGATTGTTGACGAAAAGTATTTTTCTGGAAAATAGTTGCTGTTGGACGTTTTTCGTCGGACAAAAAGAGACTTTAGACGTAACCCGGAGGAGCCGAGCTTTCCAAAATATATTACTACATACTAAGACGTAACCGTGGATATAAAGAACAAGTAAAACGGACATATAACGACAAAGATATTCACGTTTGAATATCGGCTAAACCTATTTTGATTTTGACAGCTTTTAGTAAAAATTGACACTAAAACTACGTAGTACTTTTATAAGCTAGAAATAATATCAAGTACCAAATTTTATAACTAAAGAAGTATTAGTTATTACAAGTATATTTTCATCATTTCAAGGCGATATTTCAAGGATTACAACCCGAGTATTTCAACACTAACATGAAAACATACGATATATATATAAGTATATATATTGCTACTAGCTTATTTTATTTTCTAATAGCAATATTTTTCCAAATTCTTGGATTATATATTTTGATAACACAAGTGTTTTTCCAAAGAGTAGAGTGGTATAGGAACATGAGCATGGACATTCATAACATCATTTGGTGATCTAAATTAGATCGTTCATCATTCATATTAGGTTGCGGCAGTTAACCGATCATTGTTGTTCACTTCATTTCATTTCAAGTATCATCACTTAAGGTGAGTTTTCATAGCCCCGTTTTCAATTACTTATTTGATTTCAAATCCCACGGGGGAGAATACATTGCATCAATTACTTTCGTACATGCCCAAGTATTACAAATTCCATACATTGCTTAAGTTGCCTTTATACCATATCATAACAAGTCCCCTTTTCAATATCATGGACCGTTAATTTCAGTACTAAGCGAGAGTGAGTGAATAGATCTATTGAGGGTGACGCCTCCATTCGTGTTTGGGTTGCTCCAACGGGACGAATGCATTTCATGTCTTATCAAGTGAGTGTCTGGTAAACACTCTGTTGGGGCATTACAAAGTCTAGCTTCGGGGTCATGAGCTTAAGAGACAATGTAGCATTTTGACATTTTTGTCGGTTTACTTTATACTTGTGGCTTATGTACATACGATTTAAATTACAAACCTATGATTATTCACCAACATTCGTGTTGACCGTTTTCGCAATGTATTTTCAGGTAACTAAGAGCATAAACTTCATGGCATGCATGGAGTCATTTTAGTGGGGACCTAGGATGACGCGTCTCACTTTGACACTTTCATGCACTTATGTATAATTATCGTTTGACATGTCTAAACTTATTTCTGTAAACCTTTCATGACTTTTGGGACCTATGTAATATACTCTGAATGTTTTAATAAGTCAAACGATGTATTTTCAAAACGACACTTTAGGTCGTTCAATATTTCCTGGTTATGGTGCTATGACAGTTACACCCCTAGGCATTCCATTCCGCTGCAAGTCAGGTATGACACTATCGTACTTGCAAGTCCACTTGTGTCGTGACGCATGTATAATTATGTTGGCCACCATAATTATCTATGCCCCCTTTCACAAACGTACTCCCTCCTATGATAACACACCATGCAAACCATCACGCAAACAAAACAAAAGACGTCGCAAACAATCATCTCGCATGGAACAATTCCAACGATCACGTAAACTCTATAATCAAAATTACTTGGATAAGGTCGATCCAATATCCAAGAGTAATCACGCTCTAACGTGGCTCCAGACGGCAAAAGACAATATACAAATTCCAATAACATAACACAAAACAAAAGACGTCGCAAAATGGCTCAAACTCCATTCTCGCACTTGCCTCCCCACTCAAATCAATTCAACTTACTACTCGCTATGGACTCTAGATCCGAATCCACACCATTCCATCCTAACTCCCTTTCATCTTTACTCAACCAACCATTCATGTTTCCTACACGTTGTGGTAGTCGACAACATGCAAAATCATCTCTATTCTTTTCTTCTAATTCCACATGATTCACAAGCGCATACAAATCACGAGGTTTAGACTAAACCACCTCTCCTTCCTATGTGAAGTGAGGACACTACCAATGGTATTTGGTAATGGCTCCTTCTCCAGAAGTTACCGCGGTTCCAAACCTCTCCACTTCTTCTCCACCAACATTTCCCATAAACATCCTCTCCTTGTCCGAACGTAGATACATGCTATCGGAAACTCGGATTCTACGTTTAGTCTGCTTCATCCTACCACCTCTCTCGCATCCGATAGCGACAACGGTTGTCCAACGAAGCATCTTACGCGCGGAAGACGATATAAGAAAGTCGATATATAAAACATTACGTATAGGGTATAGAATAGACGTCCGAAACTCAATAAAACATCTCAGAAATATAGGAAAATAGACATATAAAATACTATACTTACACATAGATCCTAAATGCAACTATATGAGGGACTCCTAGGTTATAGTCTAGGTCTAACCACCTAATTCTCTATAACCAAGGCTCTGATACCAATCTGTCACACCCCGCCACGGCGGAAACGCGCGGGTGTAACTTCATGGATATCATCACAACACCTGGTGTCTACATAGAGAACAACTACATGCACATAAATAGAGCAATGTACAAACACAAAGTGTTGTAACAATACCCCAAAATAATATAACCAAAACAAAACATAAATCCAAACGTAGATGACAAACCACTTCCAATGCAACTAAGGTCTCGTCTATCCACATCCTTCTATCTTATCCTTAGAAAGCTCACCTGAAAATGATGCTTAAAACATCAACATAATGTTGGAGAGATTCATAGGTTTAAGACACACATACACTCTCAAGGCAACCAGTTTACTGTGATTATAAAAACATAGCTGGACAAATAATTATAGTTATCATATAGCTACTTGCATTTGCAAGTCAATCTTTACACTCAAAGGCAACAACACTCATAAGGTCACCAATAGGACGGCTCGTGTCCTCCGACCCCATAATCATCAATTAGGTCGCATGCGTGAGCAACAGGATAAGCATCCTCCTAATTGGATCCCATCAACCATATCAAACATCAATTAGGTCGCATGCGCGAGTAACAGGATAAACATCCTCCTAATTGGATCCCATAAACATCCACACAAGCAAATAATCACACATAGCATGCATACAATAACATTATAAGTCCAAGCTCTTTAATACCACACACATAATCACAGTAAATCAAATCATTTAAGACAAGCATCATTCCCATCCCAAGTTTAAAACAAAGTAAAAATATAGGACTATGAACTCACCTTAAACTCCGCAGCTTCCACAAAACAATTCACAAACTATAACACACAAAAAAATAATCCACATTACACAAGGTCAAGCTAAAAGCTACAACCCATGTAATACTCATATGATGGACGTCTAAGACTTATATGACCCACCATGGATCTCCTAGACACCATACTAACCGCTACCATAACCTAACACTCACTAAATCCCTTGCACTTTAAAAATCAGAAAACGCAGAATTTTTTGGTACATTAGCCCACATGAAATCACGACAAATAAAACTCAACAACTCACACAAAAAATTTACCATGGTCTCTCATAAGCATACAAGCTAATCCTAGAAGGCCATGGACCAATAACACACACAAATACTCATAATAAATTCAAACTTGTCAACTACTCAAATTCGGATCTGAACGCACACCAAAAAGTTTTGATTTTTAATAATTATTTCCACAAGTTTTTATCGCGAATCCTCTTCATGGTAGTCTAATATAACCTAAAACTTAACTATTCCAGAAGGCCAAGTCAAAATACCACTTTTACAACCACATGACACCCTCAAACTTTTACCCAAAATCTGTCCCGGTTTGACAGCTTTGACACCTTAACAAAGAAAAATCAAAAGACCAACTTCCCGACCTTGAAATCAATCGTGGCTGGACTTTTTGGAAATCTCTTTCATTATACTTAAATTTAGACCTAAAATTCGTGACCTAACTCATCACCATCTGTTATTTACACTCACATCTTTACAGCCTTACAAATCTGTCCAAACCCTAACTCAATAACTAGCATGTTTTACGCTCAATTCTCTTAACCAATCATCATACTACTATCATTAATTGATCCCAACATGTTTAATAACATTAATTTACAGAAGTTAACACAAACCCTAATCCATCATATAATTATTACATGAATTAGATCAATAACTAATTAATTACACATAATGGTTAAGGATTTTACCTTGATTCTTGATTATTGCTTGCAAACTATGAAACCCTAATTTTTTTCTTCTTGTTTCCTCCTTGTGTTGACTCTAAATTGCAGGAAAAATGGGTTATGGGTCGTTTGTTATGTTTATATGGGTAAGGGTTGGGCTTGTTTGGGTTGAACTAGGATTCCTTGGACCTAAGAGTTATATTTGGACTCGAATTGGGTTTCCTTTTCCTTTTTTTTCCCTAGCCGATTTATATATATATATATATATATATATATATATATATATATATATATATATATATATATATATATATATATATTTTATTAAACCTAATTATTACACTCAAAACCTCATACTTTTCATATTTTATGTATTCCCATATCGAAACCTAACGTCTTACGCGATAAACCTTAATTTTACGACAAACCGGAAAATATTCATTTTCAAAATAAAGTTTCCAAAAATAAATTTTTACACTCTTTTATAAGCATAACACATAAAAACAAACTCCTCGTACTTGCTAACGCTCAAATACTTGAACGAAGACTCGTTACGCAAAAACACAAAACACCAAAAACTACACAAGTCATTTCTACACCACAAAGGTGATCAAAATGAACTTTCCCAAATTCCAAACTTTCCAAATCACAATAAAACCATTTACGCAAAGGGATTTAGTGCTAAAACTCACCTATATCACACATATAACACTACAACCACCTAGGATACACCAAACAAACGTCAACCGAGTCAAGACTATCAGTCAAACTGACCTGCCAAAACCACGGTTGTTACATATGCTCTCTTGATGTGTTTGGTTTATTTTATATGATTGTTATGATATCATAATTCCAACAGTGGCATCTAGAGCCGTTATAATGTGTAATTGATTATCTAAACACATAAAAATTGAATTTTGATTCGTTTAATTACATGTTTTTAGGGTTTTTCAATTCCTAACCCTAATTTTTTTATTAGGTCGATTGACCTATTAGGGTTTTAGGGTTTTGTTTTTTGAATTTTTTTAATATAATTAGAAACCCTAGGATGTCATGTAATTGGTTATGCGTTTTAGTAAATGATCTTGGTGCAATATGTTAATTGTTAAGCATATTCCATGAAAAGTGCATGTTTGCATGGATTTTATTGTGTGATAATTTAAATAGTTTAAATTGGATATATGAATTAATTGTTAAGTTATATAGAAACATGTAAATTTATTAATAGATGTCGAATTGGGGAAGACTCCAATATTAAGTAATCAATTATGTGCTATGTGGTATTTGTTTAGTTTTGGCTTACGCAATCGATTTATCGATGTATGTGGCTCTTTTTCCTTTGAAGAAGAAAGCCTTAATTGAATAAATGCATAATACACCTAGATTTGATTATTAATAGGACTATTGAATAAGATTTGCATGTGGCTACATGTTTTATACATATTTAATTGTTATGATTATGTATATGTGTTTATTTAGTTGTTTTATTTTTTATTTTATATTACTTGTTTTTGTTTATTATTATGTTAGACATGTTTATAAACGAAAAGGGTAATTTTGAATAGAAAAATAATATGGACTAAATAAATGACGAAATTGTTTTGGTTTTAAGAGTTTAAATTTCAAATGATTGGTTAATTAATGTTTTTGTACGTAATGGTTAACTAGGCCCGACCGAAGTTTACACACTATAAGATGGGTATAAGGTTGGCTTCGCATTAAATTGTGGCCTTAGATAGACAACATTCTGTCTTAACGCTCGTTTGTGTGTAAATTAGACTTACCGAACAACCATTACATGTACACTGTCATCTTAAGGGTGAATTGACCACAATTCCACAATAATTATCCGAAACGCTAAGCTTTATGGCTTATGCAAAAGTATGATATAGTGACGATAATTGTTGGTAATTCTTTAATTGGTGAACCCGATACCTCAATCAAAACTTTGCTATTTTACTCTTAGTAAATTGGTAATAAAAATGTTTTATAAAACCAATGTTATGAAGTTGTATGCATGCTTCTTCATACATTATTTTGATTACACGTCAAAATTAATACCCTTATAAAATTAAGTCGAATGCCATCTAATTAAGAACACTTGAAGTTGTAATTCACGTCATGTGAGAACTTGGCGAGATTGCAATGGAGAGGTAAATTTCGTAATTTCATTGCTAGCAGATCAACTGATGTAATGGATTTATGAGTTTGCAGTTTTTAAGTTAGACGACTTAAATTAAGTAGGAAGTGAGATCTTGGACTCAAGGCATTAGATGGGGATGAAACATGCTTACTTTGCAAAAGTTTTGTGAAAGTAAATCCCATAATAATCTAGGAATTGCATTATGATATTTGCAATTATTGTTCGACAATTACCTTGTTGAATACTATCATTACTAGCAGATCAACTGATGTAATGGTACTATGTCAATTATGATCCTAGCTTTAAGAAAGTACTATGGTTTATATGAATATTCACCAATGGGTATTTTATTTTCTTAAAGACCTAATTATCAAAAATACTGAAATTGAATTTTGTAATTCGTTTTAGTGTATTAATGCAACGTTCAAACCGTAAACGTACTTTGGGCTTTGGTAAATTGATCTCGTTCTGTTTTCAAACAAATGTTTGATTAAGAATAATTTACTTAAAAGACAAAAGAAGTCTCCTATCTTTGAAAGAAGAGTGAGATACAATCCTATTCCTTTTCATGAATGAGAAAGGATATTAGGAATATTAGATATGTCTAAATTCTAATATAACTCATAGCAAATTTTTTTTAATAGTTAAGAAAATTGCGAATATTTTTCATATGGATTTTATCATCCTCATTCGGTGATTAAATTCTTAGTAACAAATATGATATTTGGTTAACAGAAAATTATTTATGAGTTATTATAATTAGAAGCTAGACTATATACCGCAAAATGTTTAAAAACAAACTAGTTGTTTTGACCATTTAAAAGGTACTACATACATTGAAGGATGGTAGACCTATTAAGGAAGAAATTGCATGCCCAATTTTTCAAGTTAATAGCATTTGGTGGATAGTCCATCATTTACGTATTAGAATACACTTTTAGTGCATAAGTAATTGTTACGTATGGACATTCAAAGGTGTAGGAAAGTTAAAAGCACACTATTTTCTTTTACTGGATATGAAACATTTACAATGTTGTCAAATTCAATGGGAGTATTGTGTACTTATTACTGAATAAGGAATTATTGTAATGATCTTTAATTCAGTGGGAGTTACAAGCTTTGACATCTTGGTAGCTAAAGATAATTACTTTTCAAATGTAGACACTCATACTTTTAAGGATTGTCTTGTACGTTTCCTTACTAGACATTGTTGTTCTACATCTACTTGTTATGCTAAAATCTATGACACAATCATATTGATCACATAAACAAATGCATGGCGTGTTGTTTATCAACTATATGAGGTTGTTCCATGCACAAGTGGGAGAAATGTTATCTTTAATGTGTGCAAGAAACAACTCATAAAGATATGATTTAATGGATTCTCTTGACTGCAAGGTAAGAGAATTACTTTTTAATATGAATTATATACATCTAATTCAAGAAACACTTGGTGTTGCTATTTATGTTATGTGAGAGCTTAGCTAGATTGCAACAACAAGGTGAATTTCATATTTTCATTACTAGCAGATCAACTGATGTAATTGAACTATGAGAATTTGCAGTTTCTAAATTAGATACCTATTAGAACATGTGTCAATATGATATTAAGACTACTTTAATTTGTATATTTATGAATTCATGGAATGACATAAATTAATAAAGCAATCAAATGCTGCTTCAATCTGAATATTTATGTGTTCTTGGAATGACATAAATAAATGAAGAAATAATGTTATTTACATTATTGTGAAGTAATAAATTAACTTGAAATTACTATTGAAACCAAGAGATGGTGTTCATAATTACTTTAAGTTAAACATGTTTATGTTTCATTGTAAATATATAAACATAAAGTCTTTTAATTTTTACAAGACTTATACTAAAGTAAGACGTTATCTTGTTATGTTTTTTAATTAAGACATATACATGAAGTTATTAAATTCTTAAATGACTTATAACGTATAGTGGGATTATAACAGTTTATGTTTTCTTGTAAAGACATGGACATGAAGTGACTTTGTCAAAAGTACTTATGTTATAAAGCATATAATTGGCTTGAAAATTATTATACCATTAAAATGGATTAGTTGGTAAACAGACAAGTCAAGAGGAATATGGTTATCTTAAATATTGTTAGATTGTCTTACAATATTAATACTAATGAAATACCAAATGTTTATGGTATGTTCAATTAGGAAAATCAAACTCTTGTTATATTGTTTGATTAAAGATAACTATGATTTCTTTTCTTCCAAAAGTTGTCAAGGTTAAAATATTGAGTATGGCTTGGACATATTTAATAAAACTCCAACCTAGAAGATTAATAAGAAATTATCATATGATGGAATGTGATGAATGTAATCAATTACATTAAGTCTTAAATTAAACTTCTAAATTTGTTTAACTACTTATGAAGAGGTTATTAACAAAGTAAAGTCAGGAACTGTCAATATGTATTTGTAATATCTCAAAAGAGAATATTGTATTGTTTCTTTATTTTCTAAGTATTTAAAGATAGTCTTTAAATTACTAAAAGTAAGTGGGAGTTTTGATCTTTAAAAGATAAAATTACAAGATACATAATCTTCTAAAATACACTAGTAAATATCATGATGAAGTTTGACATTTGAATGTTAAATCCCAACATGATAATAAAGTTTGACATTTAAATGTTAAATCTCAAGATGATGGAATTATCATTCATAGAAAAGCAAAGATATCTCAGATATTTGATTAATATGCTGAGGGCTATGATTTACAGGATTATTGTAAACCTGATAATCATTATGATACATTACCAAATATGAAATTGGGTAAAGTATACATGATATGAATGATTAAGATGCTGTCCATAAAGATAATCAATTTTTGAAACTTGGTTTATCTTAATAGTTAGACTAGAAAATGAAGATGAGTTTCTTCAAAGATTAGGTAACCCTTGTGGTTTAAATCTTTGAATAGAAATCATATGGACAATATTGTGCACGTATTTAATGCATGTTTTATGACAAGATTATTAATCACACTTAAGCAATTAACTGTGATTGAATATTCTTTTCTAACCACATTAATATATAAAGATTATGATTGTCACATTTATGAAATTGACAATGGAATATAAAAACTCTTTCTTGAGTGATTACTTCAGCGAGGACGATAAGTAATCAAAAGGAGTTTATGAATTCAAATAAATCTTTAGAAGTGTACAAAGTGCAATAATCCATGGATGGACAAATGCATGCTTCTAAAAGGTTACTCTTATGTTTAATTATTAAATCCATGTTTTGATTTATAATTAAAATAAGATAATTTCTAAGTATTCCTAAAAGCTAGTGGGAGTAATATGTTTAAATTCTTAAATCATATATGTTGTGGAACATATAAAAAGTAACATTCCATATAAGTTAAAAGTTAAGTCTTAGTTTGGAATGAAATTTTACTTGAAAGATTTAGAAAATAAAACATATAACCTTGTAATAAAAGTTTATTATTTAATAAACATATGTGGTATATGAATCTAATATAACATGATATATTATTTAGAAAGTCTAAATAGATATGTATGACATGAATAAAATCTAAGTATGACTCAAAGATTTTTCATGAACATCATGTTTTGTTGTATCATGCTTGATTACAAGATGATTTGGCAATATTAATATCTAATTAAAAAGTTATTAGATAACTTGTGTAATATTCTAAAAAGAATATGTTTGATTATAGAATCACATCCTAAATCTGGAACAGCTTCCAAATTCTATAGATGAACAATTTTTTAATTGTTGTGAAAATTGTCATAGCCAACAAACTTGAAAGTTTGAAGGGTATCAAACATTACACAATAGATATTAATGTTTACGGGAAGTTTTAATAGCATATTGTTGTTTGCATACAATGATGCTAATGAAATTAAGATGACACTCAATACTAGTCATGGTAAGGATTTCATCATTGGCTATTACTAGTTATGCTTACTAAAAGCATAGTTGCATTATACATTAAGAGAATAAGAATACTTTAAACTTTAAAATGTTTGAAAGTTTGATTATTATAAATTGGTGGTTAAGGATGTCACATATTTTATGAAATATGGCATTATCAAAATAGTTGAGTATGCACATATAAGAATTTCAATAGTTGAATTCTTGAAATAAGTATTCTTAAAATTCCGATAGATCAAAGTTGGATGATTTATGTCTTGTTAACAAGTATGAATGTCATTACTTGATACATAATTCATCAACAAGAGTTATCATGCATTGATCTATTTAGTATTTGGATAAGGGATGTTAAACAATTATTATAATAAAATACATGGTATGTTTAAATTATAATATATTGTATTCTATATTTGTATGTTTAATACATGAATAAATGTTATTCTAAATTGTCCGTTGTCAGTTAATAATATGGGAATATTATTAAATCAAGACAAATCTGAAGGTTGGTATAATATACTTAAAGTATATTGATGCGTAGTCATGCCATTTCAGATGATATTCAATGATACCGAATATAGGACTTATCCCAACTACATGATGTTACTTTATGGATTTAGTTATTAAGTAAATCATGAGAAGTTATCCTCAGACATGAGATGCAAGATAAGTGTCATGAATGTAGTACATTTTTGTGGAACAACTTAACGCTATACGTAACTGGTAGTCATAAGGGTTGTTTTCGGAAGTGTTACAAAGTTTGTGGGTTTTGCTTGTAGTCAAAATAGAATTTGTTCCTTCAAATTTATTTTTGGAGTTTAATACTGCTGGGCCCCTCGTAGGGTTGGTAAGATGCATGTGCGGCCGCACCCAAGATCTCCCCTGAATATGTTCAGAAGATTTGGTAATCTTGATCAATCATAAACAACGAGAAACAGAATGGTTAATTAAGGAATGACTTTAATCCATATCCTTATTAACGGGGTATTAGAAACAAAAGGTTAATAATAATGAGAAATCATTAAAAGGTTTTTCCAGGAGCCTTACTCGAGATCGTACTAGAGGCATCGGCGTGTTGCAAGACGCTAACCGATGTGATTACACTATTAAAATATGTCCAAGTGGGAGCTGTTAGATTATGGACATTATTTTAGTAGTCGTATGTTAGGATCGAACTCGAGATCGTGGGATTGCACACTTTACGTATGAAGAGTAAAAGAATAATTATTTATAAATGTTCTATATAATTATTAATAAACACAAAACTAGTAACGACCGTTAGTATTTAACGGAGAATGACTAACGACCGTTAGACGAAGATTAGGAAAGTAATACTTGTGATTAATTGGAAACAAGAGAAGGTTCCGGAATCCCCTTGGGGAGTCTATGACCGATCAGCCAATGGAGGGATTCCACCTCCTTTGTGCCTTGAGCTCCAAGTAATCTCTAGTATATAAACACCTCATGGGATATTGGTTTCTTATAACTTGTACACACATAATAGGTGTTTTCTTTCTCTCATCTTGTCCTCAAAATCGATCCATCTTTATTACCCATAAGGGTTTCGATTTTTATTAAGCTCAAAAGGTTTTGTGTTTTATTTATTTGCATAAACTTTTACTTGAATTAATACGTGTGTACAAGAACACGATTCAAACACACTATTGTTTGATTCTTGGATTGAATTACAAAAGAGGTAAGGGGTAATTCTTATAATCCACATAAACCCTAATTAGGGTTCTTAAGTTGAAGATTGCATTTGATTCTTGTTCGGGCTAGAATCGCAAAGGTATGTTTACTATTTATTATTGATTAATTAATTACATGTTATATGATCTTGTTATAACGCTTCCGCATATGCTCTCTTGATGTGTTTAGTTTATTTTATATGATTGTCATGATATCATAATTCCAAAACAGTTGGAACTTCCAATTGACTAGAAGAGGACAAAAAATGCTCCCTGTGTAGAGTAGATGGAGGTGTGAAATTTCAAGTTTTAGTGTTTGACCCAAAGCTTCTTTTACCCTATCTAAAACTTGTGCGTAAATATAAGACTATTGCTAATGGGAGTTGGATTTCACCAAGTGACCCCAAAAGTGACGCGTCACTTCCCCTAGCACACCCCAAAAGCAACGCGTTGCCTTCCAACCTTTTTCACAATTCGGTTGCTTCACCAACCGAAACTTTTGAATGATAAATGCTTTAATTTGGGAGTAAAATATTCAAATGGTAGTACAAAGCATGCAAAAAATTGATGGGATATTTACTGCAAGGATATACTACAATGAAGGTCATGGGCTACTGAAGAAAAATTGAAAGAGGGTTACCTATATTTCTGTCGACCATGGGATGATCACCTCACGTTGCTTCAGATCTTTCTTTGATTCAAGATCAATTGAAGAAGAAGACATCTATTTTATATTTATCTAAAATATTTATTGTAATGTTTTTTTAAATATTGGATGAAATTTTAATTTCAAAAAAAAAAAAAAAAAAAAAAAAAAAAAAAAAAAAAAAATTGGAGTTGCTTTTGTGGTCACCACTAGCTAATTGTGGTTGGGGTGGAGTTGTGGAGAGAGAAAGCTGAGGTGGCGCTGATGTGGCGGGGTTGCTTGGGTGAGAAAATGGTCACCACTAGCATTAGTCTAACATTTAGGTTTAAAACCATTTCGTATCAACTATCAAGTCATTATCTAGTGGAATATTATCTTTATCTACTAGTTCATGAGGTGAAAAAGAATCTGACGAGAAATCTTTTTTGTTGTAAGACTATTGCTAATGGGTGTTGGATTTCACCAAGTGACCCCAAAAGTGACGCGTCACTTCCCCTAGCACACACCAAAAGCAACGCATTGCCTTACAACCATTTTCACAATTCGGTTGCCTCACCAACCGAAACTTTGAAAGCTAAATGTCATATCTGAGAAGCAACTTTATTTATTTAATGCCATTGAATATATTAACTCAACTTTGAAAGGATTGACCGTGTGAAACTTTGAAAGCTAAACATTTAATGCCATTGAATATATTAACTCAACTTTTACACATGAAAGTCAATTTGAATGTCATTGAATGATCAATGCTGCGTAGCATGAAACATATTTAATTTGAATTGAAAGCATATTTATGAAGATGCACATTTGTATTAAAATTTCAACTACACTCCACCAAATCCCAAACAATCTGTACATGCGTATTAAATATTTACTACTATATTAAATCAACTCATCTCTACATTGAAGTATTGAACCATATGAGTAAATCCCAAATAATCTCTTCAACTCATCTTCTCCATACGATCGGAAGAAAGTATGTTAGATCTTATTCAAGAAATACAAGACGAGCAAACTCACCTTCATCTTAAAGCCGATTTAGTGGAACACGTTTGGCGACGGACAAATCAACAAGCAGTTTAAATTTTATCGTAATATATTTTAATGTATCTTAATTATTTATTGTAATATTTATTTAAATATTGAATGAAATTTTAATTAAAAAATGGGGTTGCTTTTGTGGTCACCACTAGCTAATTGTGGTTGGGGTGGAGTTGTGGAGAGAGAAAGCTGAGGTGGCGCTGATGTGGCGGGGTTGCTTTTGTGAAAGTGGTGTTGCCATTAGCATTAGTCTAAGGCTGCCTCATTTGCACCCAAATTTGAATTCAAATTTTGAATTCCAAGAGAAGACCATTGTAAATCATCAATGATGGTTCAACAGCTGGAGATGGCTGCAAGTCACGACCTTGATGATGGCTCGATGGTTGGGTTTTGAAATTATTATCCTGGAAATAGGATAAATGATGCATCCATTCACCAATATCTACTTCTGTAGCAAATACTATAGTTGAGATGGTATCGTTTAACTTCACTTGATCACTTCAGTGACCATGATTATAGTCAAGGGCATGGACGGAATTTTCAGGAGGGTGTGGCACAAAATATTGAAAAAGGGTCTTAGACAAATTTTCTTCGGTCAAAAGCAGTGTTTTAAAACCCGGTTTGGCCTGGCCGGTTGAACCGCTTTTGACCCAAAAAATGGGCCAAAATGAACTGGTTCTTCGAAGCTTCAAAACTGAGTTTTAACCATCGAGTTTCATGTGACCCAAGTTAACACGGTTAACCAAAGTTAGCCATATTTGATATTTTTCTTTTAGTTTTATGTTACAAAATATATGATATGTTTGGATTGATTGTGGTGATGGATAATGTTGTTTTTAGGTTTAAAACTTGTATTCTCGTTGAATTGTATGTGTTTGATATTGTATAGTATGTTTTATGAACTTATTGTGTGATTGGTATTGATTTTTTTAGTGTTTATGTATGTTTCATATTAGATATTAATGGTATCATAATTGTTTAGTGGCGAAATATCGAAATCTATATAAATGAAACACCGACTCGGCTATCGAATCGGTGACCAGTGATCCGGTAACTCGAAAGCGGGTCAATTCAAAACCTGGTTTCTAAAACAATGGTAAAAGTACTAAATTTACATGCATTATAAGAATTTTAAGGATAAACTAAAGTTGCACCATAAAATAAAAAAGTAACACAACTAAATTTTAACTTCACTTACACAACTAAATGCTTCAATCACTTATTTTGCCCTCAACCTATTTTCAGCCTTTTGCTACAATAGTGATATAAGGGTTGTGTATGGTTTGCTTAAATTTTCAATCACTTACATAAATTTTCAACCTTTTTTCAACCTAGCATTAGAAATGCTCTAACGTGATAATACTGATATAAGGCCATAAGGGTTGTGTATGGTTTGCTTAAAGAATTATGTAAGTTGATAAAAAGCTTAAGGACTGAACGACAAAAAATTAAAAAGGTAAAGGGCTGAAGTTGACATAAGAGAGAAAAGGATGCTTCCTAGAAAGAGACATAAAAAAAGGTAAAAACTTGTTCCACAGGTTCATAACGAAGCCAATTCTTCTCCAACATGTTTCTATAATTCGACATGGTGTGGTTTTGCTTTAGATTGAAATAGTACAGGGTGTTTGGGACAGTAGATTATCTTTGACAGAATAATAAAACAACAATATGTAAACAACGTATATTGTATTTATGAATTGAAGTAAGTTACATTGTTTTACAGACTCTACACCTTTTATACATGATGAATCGATACTTCATTGAAGAGGCATACTGATTCTCTAAAACTAAACAACACAATGTTTCTATACGTTACAACCCTAAACTAAATAACTAACTGATAACCGTCCCTTATTAGGCCCATTTTGACCCAGCCCATATTCTACTTAAGTTTTACAGGCTTTACAAATTACAGACACATAAAACGTACTAAAATACAATTAAACTTTAAACCTATAAACTAACTACTGATTATATTATTACTTCCAACATTCCCCCTAATGATATAATCAGAAGTTTCTGAACTTCACTTCATATCCATCATCTTCTATCTTGATTCTCCTGTTCAGTGCACTTCCATCAATGAGTTCAACTTTGCCTATCATCCTTTCCTCATCATCAACTAGCCTTGCCTTGGTTCCAATATGCCCTTGTCTTGTCTCTTCACTTGTACCCTCGCGTTCCCTCGCCCTTGGTACATAACTCCTTGCCACTTCATAATAGGCTCCTAAGAGACTCAAGTGCGTCCCATAGCACTTCTGTAACTCACTCGCATATTCCTTCGGGAACCCCATCGCATAGGCTACCTCTATCCATTTATTCTCCATAACAACTTGGGTATGACCACCCAAACCTTTGACTGTGAGATAAAGGTCTAACAGATTCACTTTTACTCCATTTATTCTTGCGGGTATTGGTTGTTCTTCGTCTTCCATGTAATCCTTATGGAACCAATGCACCATTCGTTCAAAATGGTCCTTGACCAATTCCTTGCTTTTCGTCAACTATTTCCTGTTCACTAACCATTTCAATGAACCCAATTAAACTTTCAAATTCATTTTTTTGACGGAACCCTCGGTCCTTGTATACCATTCATACTTTCTTCAATTGTGTTCTCTTTAAAGTACAGAGAGTCACAAAACTGCATTATGGCTTCAATAGCCTTCCCCCTGACCGCGTCCAATCTTTGCTTTTCTTCCAGGCAATCAATATTTTCTACATTGTTCATACTTTCTCCACTCCTTTCTTTAAACAAAGTTTGATTATCAGTTAAGTCCTTCTTTAAAGGACACATATAACTTAGATGATAATCATTGCAAGTCCAACAGTGGACCATTCGTTCATAAACGGGATCATAACTTATCGTACCAATTGCTGATTTGTTGTCCATATCACCAAACAATCGTTTCACTATGCATTTGGTATCCTTGAAAACCACTTCAAAACCTTGTTGCATTAACTGACTTAAACTTAGTATATTTAAACTTGCATTAGGGACATAAAACACGCCTGGGATCACAAAGTTTCTCACTTCTGTTGGGAGTAACACTTCCCCAATCCCTTTGAACATTCAGACCCGCTTCACCGGTTGCACTCGTTCCCACTATTTCCGCTTTGAACTTCTCGAACACGTCTAAATTTGGGGTCATGTGTCTCGGATATTCATCAGAGACATACCAGATGTTGTCCCATGTCGTCCCTATCACTTCCCAATTTATGTAAGTCTTAACCGTTTCATCATGTTCGTTTCCTGTGGTTTTCTCAAATCCCGTTTTCGCTTCGGTTTCCTTTACTTTCATCTGTTTTCTTTTCTTGAATTCGTTCCTTCTGTGCTTACTTGGGCAATTCCAGTAAGCATGCCCTCTAGTGAAGCATATATAACATCTTGATCGCTTCATCTTTCTCGGGTTCTTCATATACATCAACGTGGCCTTGTAATCCTTTGGGTTGCACAAGTTTAAGCAATCCAAATTCTGAATTACTTCCCTTCGTCGTTGATTCCAGAAATCATCATCTTGGTACCGATACTTCTTCGCGATGGTACTTCCATCTTCTTTCCTTGTCCCGCGCACTTTTGAAGCGTTAAACGCTTCGATTTCCTTCACCCTATTCTTCAACATCTCCTTACTGTCAAAAGAAATTCGTTTCTTTGGACTGTACATAGGCAACGTGTCCACAGTCTTCTCTCTTGACAAGAAACGCTTTTCATAGTTTCTTTGCATATGATTTAGAGTCCGCTTCTCCCAAGATTTAATGCCTTTGCTCTGATGCCAATGTTCCACAGGTTCATAACGAAGCCAATTCTTCTCCAACATGTTTCTATAATTCGACATGGTGTGGTTTTGCTTTAGATTGAAATAGTACAGGGTGTTTGGGACAGTAGATTATCTTTGACAGAATAATAAAACAACAATATGTAAACAACGTATATTGTATTTATGAATTGAAGTAAGTTACATTGTTTTACAGACTCTAGACCTTTTATACATGATGAATCGATACTTCATTGAAGAGGCATACTGATTCTCTAAAACTAAACAACACAATGTTTCTATACGTTACAACCCTAAACTAAATAACTAACTGATAACCGTCCCTTATTAGGCCCATTTTGACCCAGCCCATATTCTACTTAAGTTTTACAGGCTTTACAAATTACAGACATATAAAACGTACTAAAATACAATTAAACTTTAAACCTATAAACTAACTACTGATTATATTATTACTTCCAACAAAACTTCACCTGGTCATGTCATTTTACAAACAATACCTTGAAGAAGTGTGTGAGTTTAGGGTTTATGTAATAATGGGTAAAAATATTTTTAAGGCTATTAGGGAGGGTAGAATTATCCAAACTGTTATGTACAAGCAAGGAATTGGAGAAGCAGCTAAAATTTTTGATATTCCTAAATCAGAAGTTAATAAAATAGTTTTGAAAGCAATGCAAAGCCACCAAGACCTTATTAAACGCCACCAAGACACTATATCAAAAATACATAAGGGGATACAAAACTTTGAAGAAAAGGAACGAATAATGGAACTTAAATCATGTAGTAGTGGTAGTGAAAATGTATCTTGTTATTTCTGTGGTGAGAGTAGGGATGGCAACGGGGCGGGGAATATCGGGGATTGTATTTACCATCCCCATCCCCGTTTCCCATCCCCATCCCCATCCCCGCCCCCATCCTCGCCTCCATCATTTTGTATCCCCGTCCCCGTCCCCAACGGGGATCCGGGATCCCCACAAGGATTCAGGGATTTTCGTCCCAAAAATTACATTACTAAGCGAAAATATAAAGACTTTGCCTATAAAATGTCTTAAAAACCGTACATTATACATAGTTGGATTAATTAAAATGTCATTCAACTTTAATGCATTGTATATATCGAAACATCACATATAATATAAATATTGAGTGCATCGAATGAGTGTATTCGGACAAAATATTAGTTGTATAATACATAGTAAGTGCTTAACATTTTAAAATACTTGATGATTTTGATCCATTAAATGTCATATATACATAAAAATATACTTCAAGTATAATACTTGTCGATACTTAGTAACATATACATATACAAGTACATTTAGTATTAATATACATAAAATTTATACATATTTGTATGTTAAAAAGTTCGGGTTCGGGTTCGGGGTCGGGGATTTATGCTATCCCCGTACCCGCCCCATCCCCGGTTTTATAATTCGGGTATTCCCCGTCCCCATCCCCATCCCCCGGTCAACTCGGGGATTCCCCCAGTCAAATCAGGTTTGGGGATCGGGTCCCGTCGGGTACGGGTTTTTTTGTCATCCCTAGGTGAGAGTGGGGATATAGCTAAGGATTGTAGTTGTTTTAAGTGTGGTGTGAGTGGGCATTTGGCTAAGGACTGTACTGATGATGGTGATGGTCAGGGTCGGGGTCATCAGGGTCGTTGTTATAAGTGTGGTCTGGTTGAGCATATCTCTAGGTACTGTAATCAGGTTGGGGTTGGTGGTGGTGGATGTGTATGTTATTATTGTGGTGAGAGTGGTCATATCGCGTATGAGTGTAGCGAGGGTTGTTCTATATGTTGTAAGAGTGGGCATACGGCTAAGGACTGTCCTGATGTTAATTGTTTTTGGTGTCGTCAAGTTGGGCATTATAAAACAGAGTGTCCTAGCTCTAGTGACAGTAGGTTATAAGTGTGGTTATGAAGGCCATATGGCCAGGCACTGTAATGAGGCTTGGGGTGGTGGTGGTGGCCGTGTTTGTTATTATTGTGGTCTGAGAGGGCATATGGTTGTTTGTTCTCTATGTGGTGAGACAGAACATTTGGGTAGGGATTGTTACTAAAGATGGCATTATGCAACAGATTGTCCAATTGTTTGTTTGATGTTTACTGCATGTTTTTAATTTAATTATGATGTATTTGATGTTTATGATTATCGGTGGTTTAGCCATGTTCTTAGTTTATGTTATATGATATCGGTGGTATTTAATGCAAAATTAGAGTTTCAACATGTTGCTTTATGTGTTTAACATTTACTTTAGTTATAATGTTAATGTTAATGTTAGTATAATGTTGTACTGACGTTGAGTTGCTTTAAAACTAACTTATGATTGGGATTGGGATGAAAAAGGATAAAGATCCACAAGGGTTTTGGTGACGTGTATCTTTTTTATAGAAGCCAAGAAATTGATGTCATTCTCTATTTGCCTCAAATCAATTTCACTGGCAGAAAAGAATTCGTTTATCCAAGACTTGAGATCCTTTTTTAGGCGTCTATGGACAGTTTTTGTTACCACATGATTTCAACTATGAAATGATCAGGTGCAATGAGAGAGACATACATATGAAGTATGAAAAGGGAAGGTTTTTTTTTTTTTTTTTTTTTTTTTTTTTTTTTTTTTTTTTTTTTTTTTTTTTTTGTGTGAACTGCGGATATTTATTAGACACATGCTAGTAACAAGCTAGCATGGACAAAACAAGAAAATATTACAATTAAATACAAAGAACACTCGGATTGCAACAGAAGTTAGATTCTAATACAAACCGAAACCCATCTGGGTTGTTTTTATTTTAAAACTGAACAATTAATAATACAAATGCCAAGTAAACAAGTTCCCAGTAGAGAAACTAGTCTAACATCGTAAGTTATCTCCAGGTGCAACCCCAAGCTGGCTACAGTATTGATTGTAGTAGCTGACACGAGCAGTCACAGTATCAGGATTTCCACCGTCGCATTCCATTCCATTGATAGCTCGGATAGTTGCTCCAAACCCTTGGCCCGAAATTATGACTGAGTGGACATTATTCATCCAAAACCATAATGCTGTTCTAAAGGAGATGATTGGATCTGTGGCTACAGTTTCTGGATTGTTTAGTCCGTCAAATCCGATGCTGCTCCCAGCTGGACCATAGTTGTAATTCCATGATAGTTGGATTGGACCCCTCCCATAGTAACCCTTGTTAGGATTACATGGATATTGTGTATTGTTTTCATCACAATAGTCCCTTGAAGGACCATTTATTTCCTCAATGTAGCAAAAATCTGCTCATGGAAAAAAAATTAATTTAGCTGATTAATCATTTTATATCGATTATTCATAAACTTTAGTATTACTGCCGGTAGTTAATTCAAAATGGATCAATGCAACCGGGTTATCACTAATCAAGTCAGCTATGGTTAGCCAGTTGTAATAACATTGTCAAACTGAGATAAATTAAATTCTGGTAACATAAAAATTTCAAAATTTGTTCGACTGGTGGAAGATATTCTAGTAGAGAATCTAAGATAAGATAAGAAAATAATGTAGTGATTTTACGGTATACATGATGACAATATGCACGTGTTTCCGCAATTTGGTTTCATGATCAGTAAAGGTTATAATTCAAAATGAGATCGCGATTGTACATGAAACTAAACTTCACATAAGGCAATTAATATGTAATATATAACAACATATATAGTACAGTTTCTGTAAAATAAGTAGCTTAGTAATGTATCATACTCAGGTTATCAATGTAGCCGTATTCTTCAATTATAGTCTTGTTGAGTTATCTCGTAAGCTTTTAATTACACAGTGCCTCCGTTAGCTCAGTTATGGCCCCGATTATCAATCTATACTTAAAACTTATCAACTATAATGGCCCCAACCTTACAAAATTGGACTGATCTTTGGACTTAAAGTATAATACTGATATGAAATTTGTCCTAGAGTTGTATTTTACATAAATAAGAAATTCTAATTTGCTACGTAATATTTATAGAAAGTACTTACGTCCAGTTTCATGAGTTACATGTGCAAAGAAAGCAGCAATCTCCCGTTTGGAATCATCTTCCGAACCAACTCTACCAAATTGTGGATAGTTACCAAGAGCTTCAAGGAACGCGGCACGTGTATAAAACTCTTTCCCTTCACAACTCGCATCCGATTGATCCTTGATCCCATTAAAGAATGCATCTGTCACGATACTTTCAACCGATACATTATTAGTAGGTGGAGGTGGGAAACATGGCCCTTGTTGGCACCCAGCGCCACAGTAAGCCTCGCCGGTACCACAATAACCGTACTTGCTGCAGCACAAATTTGGGCTGCAGCCGCAGTTCTGGGCAGTTGTGATACTAGCAAAAAGTAGTCCAGATATGAAGAGGGTTAAGAAAGTTTTCATTGTGGTTTGTGTGATATGAGTGGATTCTAAAGGTGGATTTATAGTGTCTGATTTGTGAACTGGAATGGTATCTAGAAGTGTCTGACGTTCTTACAATTTCTTTCTTCATATTATCATCACGTAGATAAAACACACAACAATCATATGTTGTAAACATTGTATGTGCCACGTAGCCTGGACCACAAACAATTTTGTAATCGTTCAATAATTGTACGTAAAAACAAACAATTTCGTAATCATTCAATTAATATTTGTACGAACAGCATCTCTATATCTTAGGTAGAGGTAAGGCTGTGTACATCTCACTCACCTCCTTCATACACCATCGAAGAAGTTATTTAGTCTCAAAACCCATAGAAAACTGTATTATAAATTATTTTACTTCACTTTACTATTTCTCATTTCATATGCACACAGTTTACCCTAATACAATTTTACATTGTCCTTTTCATGAAGTCTATCACAATATAAACATGCATGGTAATGAATTATCGATTTTCCAATTCCCACCGACTACCTTGACATACTATAATACAATTTTACATTGTCCTTTTCATGAAGTCTATCACAATATAAACATGCATGGTAATGAATTATCGATTTTCCAATTCCCACCGACTACCGTGACATACTATAATACAATTTTGCATTGTCCTTTTCATGAAGTCTATCACAATATAAACATGCATGGTAATGAATTATCGATTTTCCAATTCCCACCGACTACCGTGACATACTATATAATGATGCAAACAAATAACTTCCTCATCTGAGTTTTCGTTGGAGTTGCTAGACACGGTTATTCTGATACAAACAAAAACTTTAGTTGAGAAGTTTTAAAGTTTTTAGCATCCTGATATGGGTAAAATGATGATGTGGTTTTAGTTTGCGTCGCTTGTCCCGGCTATGGGAAGGGTGTAACATTCAAATTAAAACCCTATATGTGTACGCTGTTTTTTAACATCCCTCATTAAAAATTTTAGCATCCCTAGCTGTTAGGGTGAAATGGTAATTAATGTGGTTGTAAACCTCATGTAATTTTTATTATTTATCGCTATTTATATATTACAAAGTAGCATAAACATAAGCCTAATGGACCCTAAGCCTACAGTTAGCCTTGGGCCTAATTTATCCTCTAATAGAATAGTTTCAATTGGAAAGTCATTACGCGTCAAGTCCGGTGCCATTGATTATCTATAACCCTATTGGGAACCGATACAAATATACCAACAAGCTGGTAATTCTAATAATTCATTGAAAATGAAACTAAATTTTCAATTTTGAGCCATCTACTTTTCTTGCAAATAACAAGTTGAACCATACTTTTTATAAAGCCACTGATATAGGGAAACTTGAAAATTGGCCAAATCTCAAGTAATAAGTTGGGATCGGGTCAAATATATGTCATCTTACCATTTAACTCAAGGATGTGATTTCCGTTCACTACAAAGACAGATTTAGATATCACTTTTCAAGTTTGCTTCAATAAACTTGGTTCAAACTCCCTCCATATGTATGTCCTTAATCTCGAAGTTACAGTCTTGCATTAAAGATGCATCATTACCAAATGGCTTGTGCTCCAATGGCAAATTCATGTCGTGTGAGAATGCTCGTAAACCAAAATATTGTGGGTTTAATCCTGCTGGAGACATATGAGATAAATGTTAAGAAAAAAAAAATAGGATGTATCATTTGTTACAAGATTACATGTAACGTGCAATGCGTCCCATATTGATGTGAGATGAAACTTAAGCCCGTTATAAGTCCAAATAAGTGGCTAACTATTCCAAATAAGAGGCTAACTATTGACTTGTTCAATGGTTTTTAGTTGGAATCGCTAGTCAATGGGCGTTACAAACTAATAACCATTGACCTGGTTTTTTAATGCTAGTTCGAAGTGTTGGCTGAGTAATGCCTTTACCTTCTTTTCTTAGTCAGAATCGCTAGTCCCAGCTTTGGGATGGGCGTTACAAACTGAAATTCCATACATGCGGGTTTTTAATGCTAGCTAGTCGGGAGTAATGGTTGATTAATGTCTTTACTTAGTCGAAGTCGCTTCCCTGCTTTGGGATAGTCCAAGGTTCAGGGGTTTTCTAATGGTTATGTTGTATCGGAATCACAATCACAAAGATGACAATCATTTATTAAGATTTATTCTAGTGTATTTGATCAAATGTATCAGCGTACCTATGTTAACATACATGAGGATGTTGATTTTTTTATTTTTTATTTTTTTCTTTTATTTTTTATTTTTTATTTTTATTTTTTTTGCAGTACAAATGACAGGTTTATGCATCAGTTGTCAGTTTGTTTCATTTAACTTTGTTTACACTCCCTCTGTATGTTAATAACTAGTTATAATGCCCGCGCACGCGCGGGTTTTTTTTTTTTAATTTTTGAATCATATATTTTTATTTATTAAAAAATAAATAATTTAATCTTTGTTTTGTTTGATTTATTATATTTAATTATAGTTTTTTATTATTAAAGATAATTATTTAAAAATTTTAATCTTATTATTAATTGCATCTTATTTATATTTTTTGTATTTATCTTCTACTTGTGTTATGGATAAATATAAAATTACCTAATAAGAAAATAATTTTTTTTAAATAAAATTATTACTAAATAAGGTATAAATACATTTTTTTGAAATGAAAAATTCCCAATAGAGGTTTTGTTGTATTATATAAAAGATTAGTTTGGAAGTTATGATCTTGCATCAAAAAAAAATAATAATAAAATAAAATAAATAGTTGTTATAAGATAGTATGTAACAATCTGTCCCACATTGGTATTAGATAAGCTTGAGCTTCTTATAAGTCCAAAGTGGTGACCTGCTAATGTACATGGTGTTTTAGTTGAAGTTGATATCCTCTCCCTGTGGAAGGGTATTGCATTCTAATTATTATATATACTAAAAGGGGAACCTTCACTGTAGCAAATCACTGTAGCCACAGTAGACGAAATAGTGCTCATGTGCATTTTAGTCCCTAAGGTGAAACTGTCGTTGCAAGATAGGTCCTTTAAGGACTAACGAAGCAACACACTGGGGACTAACGATGCAACACGTCGAGAATTTTAGGGACTTTTTACGTAAAAAAAACATATTATTTTCAGAATTATTTTGTACCTAACGAATTTACAAAAGTGGTCCCTCAGGTTAGCTGTAAATAGCATCGTTAGTCCCCCGTTAGCGATATTTTGCAAATTTAGTCCTTAATAATTTTTTTCCCGATCGTTTTATTTCAATTTTAGATTAGACACAACATTCTCGCAGCAACGTGCGGGTGCCCCACTCGTTCAAACTAAAACATCAAGAGATTATTTTTTAAGTCATTTAACAATCCCTTATTGGTTTAATTATAAGTCATCTTTAACATCAACGTTTGTTTTTAAGTCATTAATATCCCTGTTTGTGTAGAATTACGATGTACCCGCCAAAAGGATGCTTATGAAACTGATACATGTTGTTTAAGTTGGAGTCGCCAGTCCTTGCTATGGGAAACCCCACATCTAATCATCTAGAGAAATTCGATACAGACAAATATTTAATTTTCTAGCTAGATTTAAACGACGAATATCGAAAATCCATGACATTGAAAAGATTATTGATAAAGCCGTATATAGTGGAAACTTGAAACTAATGGCCAAATTTTAAATAATACATTGAAAATGATGCACTTTCTTCACACATTCTCCGAATGTATATCATTAGTTTGGAAGATACGATCTTGCATCAAAGGTGTATCATCTATTGCAAGATAACATGTGATAGTTCGTCCCACATTGGCGTGAGATAAGAAACTTGAACTTCTTATAAGTTCAAAGTAGTGGCCAACTAATGTCGATGATCATTTGCTTTTAGTTGAAATTGCCTTGTCCCAACTTTGGGATGGGTGTTACAAACTACAACCAAAGATTGAACGTTTTGACATCCTTGTTTGGGATAGGTGCTAAAAACTAAAATGAAAGTTGGTTTTTAACATCCAACATCCATGTGAATCGAATGGCCGGATGGGCGTTACAAACTATCATACCATTTGGAGTGGATGAAAGTACAAACTACAAATACTATTGTGAGTGGGGTTTTAAAAACCATGTTTGGGTAAAATGACAAGGTATCCTTTGAATGGGTGTCAAACACATATAGAAGTCTAACTAATGCATTCCATGCATCTTGATTTTCGGTTGCAATCCAAAAGTATTTGGTAGTCCCTGAGATGGTTACATTCTACTACTAACTAAAACATCACTCGGTTGTTTTTAACATCCCGGCCTGGTTGGGGTAAACGGATGATGTACCCTTCATAAGGGTGTGAAACACAAATACAATGATCTTTACATGTAAATTATACATCTTAATTGATATGTGATCTTTACAAAGACAACCTAAATCTTATAAAGACCCCATCACCATGTTCTTTTCTTATTAACAAATTCTAAAACAAGCATGCATATGCTCTTATTCTCTTAAGCACTTGAGGTATCTAAAATGCACCAATCACCCCAAACGTCATTTGTTTTCGTGAAAAAAAAGTTCTCACGAGTCATGAAAACACAACACAACCCTCAAGTACTTGAGTAAAGGATCAAACATCATAGACCTTTAAGAGAATTTGAGGCTTTTACATTTCAACACCATGTGTCCACTGATTTCCCAAACAGCTGGATTCACTTGAGTGTCTTGAGGTTCGACACTCACTTCTCGATCCAAGAGTCGTGTACAGGGGCGGATGTACATGCAAGCCAGGGGTAGCGGTCGCTACCCGTGAACTTTTACCCGGTAGTGGAATTTTTTGCCATTTCGCGACCCCTGAAACAAATTTTCGCTACCCCTAAACAAATTTTCGTATTTCGCTACCCCTAAACTTGGCTCCTAGTTCCGCCCCTGGTCGTGTATCACTACTTGTTTCACTCAATACACATGTAAAGATGTTTGGATAATTCTTGCATCAAAGATTTATCATTTGTTACAAGATTATATGTAACAATGTGTCCCACATGCATTGCTTGAGATAAGAAACTTGAGCTTCTTATAATTCCAAAGTAGTGGCTAACTAATAACTTCTTCACCTGAGATTTTGTTGGAGTTGCTAGACACGGTTATTCTGACGCAAATAAAAACTTGAGTTGGGAAGTTTAAAGGCTTTAGCATCCGTGTTATTGATAAGATAATGATGTGGTTTTAGTTTGAGTCGCTTGTCCTGGCTATGGGAAGGGTGTTATATTCAAATTGAAACCCTATATAGGCTGTTTTTTAGCATCCCTCTTTAAAGTTTTTAGCATCCCTAGCTGTTACGGTGAAATGGTAATGTGGTTTTAGTTGGAGTCGCTAGTCCCGGCCATAGTCACATGGATCGCCCAATATGCAGTGATTTCCGATCTGGATCGGGGGTATCAGATCGCGGTACGGTTGCGATCCGTATCGCCGGGGATCATGAACTGAAACTCATAATCGTCGTTCGCAACCGGTATTCCATACCGTTTCATTTTTTACTAGATCGCGAATTGGCAATCCAATAATTCACAAATCGGCGATTTATAGGGCTTGAAAATGCGTTCAAATATATGTAATACGCCAGCCGTGGGAATTTGAAGGGTTCCAATACTCTATTTCTTTTGAATGTGTGTAAATGGAAGTTTGAAGGTTCACTGGTAACGTGAATATACGTGTGGAATAAATAGTACTCCCTCCGTCCCATTTTATAAGTCCATCTTTGAAAAGTCAAAGTCTTTTTCTTAAAAGTTTGACCGTAATTATTTTTTTTCGTGTTATATAATATTTGATGAAAAGTATATAAATTGATTTGTGTTTTAAATGTATTTTCATCGGTATACATTTCATCAAGTATTACATAACACGAAAAAAAATTATAGCGGTCAAACTATGAAGAAAAAGACTTTGACTTTTCAAACATGGACTTATAAAATGGGACGGAGGGAGTATTTATCAAATACATAGAGTGTTTTATGATAAGACTCTTATCATGGCTTACATATTTTCTGTTTGTATGGTGCATTGGCAAGTCTATTAATATTAATATATCATTGAAGTTTATTTATGAGTTATGACTTGTGAATGCATAAAAATATATGAAACTAAACAATATTATTATTGGGTACGCCGTACTAAAGTATTTGGTTCACCGAACCGAAGAGAACCAGAATGAGCCTACCTACGGTCGTACCGGATTTTAAGAAATAGTGAACCGTGATCCCGTACTGGAGTGATCCCCGTTACATGTGACTATGGTCCCGGCTATGAAAAGGAAGTTACATTTTAATACAAACTGAAACCCGTCTGGGTTGTTTTTAAATTAACAGAATTGAATAATTAATAATACAAAGGCCAAGTAAACAAGTTCCCAGTAGAGAAACTAGTCTAACAACGTAAGTTATCTCCAGGTGCAACCCCAAGCTGGCTACAGTATTGATTGTAGTAACGGACACGAGAAGTTACAGTATCAGGATTTCCACCACCGCATTCCATTCCATTGATAGCTCGGATAGTTGCTCCAAACCCTTGGCCCGAAATTATGACTGAGTGGACATTATTCATCCAAAACCATAATGCTGTTCGAAAGGAGATGACTGGATCGGTGGCTACAGTTTCTGGATTGTTTAGTCCGTCAAATCCGATGCTTCTCCCAGCTGGACCGTAGTTGAAATTCCATGATAGTTGGATTGGACCTCTCCCATAGTAACCTTTGTTGGGATTACATGGATATTGTGTATTGTTTTCATCACAATAGTCCCTTGAAGGACCGTTTATTTCCTCAATGTAGCAAAAATCTGCTCATGGAAAAAAAAATAATTTAGCTGATTAATCATTTTATATCTATTATTCATAAACTTTATTAGTATTATTTTTGTCAGTAGTTAATTCAAAATGGATCAATGCAACTGGGTTATGACTAATCAAGTCAGCTATGGTTAGCCAGTTGTAATAACATTGTCAAACTGAGACATAATTCTGGTAACATATCAATTTCAAAATTTGTTCAACTGGTGGAAGATATTCTAGTAAAGAATCTGAGATAAGATAAGAAAATAACGTAGTGATTTTATGGTATATGATAACAATATGCACATGTTTGGTTTCATGATCAGTAAAGGCCGGTTATAATTCAAAATGAGATCGCGATTGTACGTGAAACTAAACTTCAAATAAGGCAGTATATATTTCAGAGTATATAACAACATTTATAGTATAGTTTCTGTAAAATAAGGAGCTTAGTAATGTATCATACGTAGGTTATCAATGTAGCCGTATACTTAGACTATAGTCATGTTGAGTTATCACGTAAGCTTTTACATATGCCTCTGTTAGCTCAGCTACGGCCCTGATTATCAATCTATACTTTATACTTATCAACTATAATGGCTGCAACCTTACATAATTGGACTGATCTTTGGCCTTAAAGTGTATATACTAATATGAAGTTGTCCTATAGTTGTATTTTACATAAATAAGAAATTCTAATTTACTATTGTTTATAGAAAGTACTTACGTCCAGTTTCATGAGTTACATGTGCAAAGAAAGCAGCAATCTCCCGTCTAGAATCATCTTCCGAACCAACTCTACCAAATTGTTGATAGTTACCAAGAGCTTCAAGAAACACGGCACGTGTATAAAAATCTCTCCCTTCACAACTCGCATCCGATTGATCCTTGATCCCATTAAAGAATGCATCTGTCACGATACTTTCAACCGATACATCATTAGTAGGTGGAGGTGAGAAACATGGCCCTTGTTGGCACCCAGTGCCACAGTACGCCTCGTCGCTACCACAAAAACCGAACCGGCTGCAGCACAAGTCTGGACTGCAGCCGCAGTTCTGGGCAGTTGTGATACTAGCGAAAAGTAGTCCAGATATGAAGAGGATTAAGAAAGTTTTCATTGTGGTTTGTGTGATATGTTCAGTGGATTCTAAAGGTGGATTTATAGTGTGTGATGTGTGAAAAAAGTATGGAACATGAGAATGTGGATATGAGGAATGGAGTATCAAGACGTGTCTGACTTGGTAACTAAGTTGACTTTGCTAAATTTGGTTTGACTTTGAATTGTCAAAGTTTTTCATGCTACTAGTTCTAGATTTGTATTTGATTTTTTTTTTACTAAAGAAAGTTCAATTAAAGATGCTCATTTGCATGATTATGCCTAAAATCCTCCATTAAGCAAAACAAGCCTAAAATCCACCATTAAGCCCGCTACTAAGGACTTGATCCATTTGGAAATCACTGGTGGAAAGGCATTATAAAGATATGATAGTTTCATTGTGGCTCCTATGTGAGATTAGTTTTGCCATGTTCCAACAAAACATATCTCCAAGTCCACACATAAACCTGACTCAACTTCATAAACAAGCCCATATATGTGTTATTTAAGGAGTAACATAAACTTTACGACATAGGTACTAGTCCAAATTACGAAAACGCCTAGTGTTGCACTAGGCATTCTTGCATCCCAGCCACAATTGCTGCTTGGTGGGACCCAGTGTTAAGGGTCACGACTCTCCCAAAACTTTGAGGGTTTACTTATATTATCTTAAAGGAAATACAAATTTGGCTCTCCCAAATTAACTGATATAGCACTTGACCTTTCCTATAAATTCACACAAGTTCTGTCTATGAACGTCATCTAGTTCATCGTCATCAGGGAAGCTTCTTGTTTCAATAATCACACATGAAAACATGAAATGGCTTCAAAGATGATGGCTATCACTTCTAGAAACCTTTCATCGGAGAGTGACACCTCTGCAAAAAGTCTCCAAGCGTTTTCTTCGGTTGCACCATCAAAGTCTTGTTTACGTTTCAACACCATGTGTCCACTTGTCTCCCAAACAGCTGGACGATGTAAGCAATAAAACCCTTTTGTGAGATTCGGTATTTTTGTGATCAATAATATTCTTTTATCTTTCATTTTTGCATTGTAAATAAGATTTTTGGCAATTTTTACTGAAAACTTTTGGGTTTTCAAATGGTTATGTTATATCAGAATTACAAAAAAAAAAAAAAAAAAAAAAAAAAAAAAAAAAAAAAAAAAAAAAAAGCAAGCTAGTTAGTTATTAAGATTTATTGTAGGTTATGTTATATCAGAATTACCTATGTTAACTAAAGGATGTGATTTTATTTCCAATACAACGACGGGTTTATGTATCACTTTTCATGTTTGCGTCATTTACCTTTATTTACACTCCCTCCATATGTTAATCATTAGTTTGGAAGTTAAGATCTAGCATAACGTAATATTTGTTACAAGATAGTAACTAACTAAATATGTAACAATCTGTCCCACATTGGTGCTAGATAATAAGCTTGAGCTTCTTATAAGTCCAAAATGGTGACCGGCTAACGTAGTCGTGTTTTAGTTGATGTCGCTAGTCTCTCCCTATGGGAAGGGTATTACATTCTAATAAAAACTACAATATCATCTGATGACTTTTTAAGTCTTTTAAAAATTCCTGTTGGTTTAATTAATAAGTCATCTTTAACATCTCTGTCTGGTTTTAAGTCATTAACATCCCTGTTTGTGTAAAATTACGATGTACTCGTTAAAAGATACTTACAAAACTAGAACATGTTTAAGTTGGAGTCACTAGTCCTTGCTATGGGAAAGTACCCCACATCTAATCATCTAAGGAAAATCGACACAGACAAATATTTACTTTTCTAACTAGATTAAACGACGACTATCAAAATCCATGACATTGAAAAGATCGTTGATAAAGCAAGTGATTGTTGAAAAGGTGTAGCATCTATTGCAAGATAGCATGTGACAATCCGTCCCACATTGGCGTGGGATAAGAAACTTGAGTTTTAGTTAAAATCACTCGTCCCAACTTTGGGATGGGTGTTACAGACTACAGCTTCTAGATAGAAGGTACTGACAACCCTGTTTGCGATGGGTGCTATAAACTAAAATGAAAGTGAGTTTTTAAAATCCAACGTCCTTGTGTATTGGATGGCCGGATGGGCACAAACTAGAATACCATTTGGAGTGGGTTTTAACATCCCTGACTTGGATGGGAGAGTACAAAATACAAATACTATTGTGACTAGGTTTTAAAACCATATATGTTTGGTTAAAATGACAAGGTATCCTTTGAATGGGTGTCAAACACATATACAAGTCTAACTAATGCATTCCATCATGATTTTCGGTTGCAATCCAAAAGTTTTGGCTAGTCCCTGGGAAGGTACATTCTACTAGAAACTAAAACACCACCGGGTTGGTTATAACATCCTGGCCTGGTTGGGGTAAACGGACCATGTACCCTTTATAAGGGTGTCGAACACATATACAATGATCTTTACATGTAAATTACACATCTTGATATGTGATCTTTACAAAGACGACCTAAATCTTATAAAGAGCCCATCACCATGTTCTCTTCTTATTAACAAATCCTAAAACAAGCATGCTCTTATTCTCTTAAGCACATGATGTATTTAAAATGCACCAAATAACCGAACGTCATTTATTTTTTGTGGAAGAAAAGTGCTCACAAGTCATAAAAACACAACACACCCTGCAAGTACTTAAGTAAAGGTCAGACATAATAAATCTTTAAGAGAATTTAAAGCTTGTATACAAAACATAGATCCAAATGCACACATGAACTTGACTTAATGTCTTAAACAAGCTCAGGTTTGTGTTATTTATGGAGTAACGTTTTTTGCTTTCCGACACTAGGTACTATAGTCCAAATTACGAAAATACAAGAAGTATTGAACTAAGCATTTTTGCTACCCCACCACAATAATGGCTGCTTGGTGGGATCCACTGTTCATCCTCAATTCCTCATAGGCAAGCTTGTCGTTTCAATAACCACACATGATGGCTATTGAAACCTTTTCAGAGAGTGAAACCTCTGCAAAAAGTCTCCAAGCATTTTCCCTGGGTTGCACCATTAAAATCTTTTTTACGTTTCAACATTATGTGTCCACTGATTTACCAAACAGCTGGATTCACTTGAGTGTCTGGAAGTTCGACACTCACTTCTCAATCCAAGAGTCGTGTATCACTGCTTGTTCACTCAATACAAATGTAAAGATGTTCGGACGATTCTTGCATCAAAGATGTATCATTTGTTACAAGATTATATGTAACAATATGTCCCACATTGGACTGAGATAAGAAACTTGAGCTTCTTTATAATTCCAAAGTAGTGGCTAACTAATAACTTCCATAATATTAATGGAGTTTTATTTGTACTTGCTAGACACAGTTATTTTGATACAAACAAAAACTTTAGCCGGGAAGTTTTAAGGACAAATTATTAAAAAAACTATTATACTTGCCACTGTTTCATCTTCTGGGTAGCGAATTATTTTTTTTCATTTTGAGGGTAATATTCTTTCAAATTCATCATCTTTAGGGTAATATGTGACATTTTTTCCCTTCGGGAAAAAAAAATTTGTATTAGCTATGAGGGGAAAAAATGTCCAAAAATTTCGCAAAATACCCTAAAGATGATGAATTTGAAAGAAAATCACCCTGAAAATGAAAAAAAAAATAGTTCGCTACCCAAAAGATGAAACAGTGGTAAGTATAATACTTTTTTTTAGTAATTTGCCCAAGTTTTAAAGTTGGTAATAAGATGATGTGGTTTTAGTTTGAATCACATATTCACATGTCCCAGCTATGGGAAGGGTGTTACATTCAAATTGAAACCCTATGTAGGCCGTTTTAAAGTTTTTTAACATCCCTCTTTAAAACTTTTAGCATCCCTAGCTGTTAGGGTGAAATGGTGAAGTGGTTTTAGTTGGAGTCGCTAGCTAGTCCCGGCTATGAAAAGGGAAGGTGTTTTTTTTTTTTTTTTTTTTTTTTGAACTGCGGAGATTTATTAGACACATGCTAGTAAGAATCTAGCATGGACAAAACAAGAAAATATTAAAATTGAATACAAAGAACACTTCGATTGCAACAGAAGTTAGATTCTAATACAAACCGAAACCCATCTAGGTTGTTTTTAAGTTAACGGAACTGAATAATTAATAATACAAATGCCAAGTATCAAATTAGATACACAAAATTGGATCTTCAATGTTAATCTTACGCCCCAAAAACAAGTTCCCAGTAGAGAAACTAGTCTAACATCGTAAGTTATCTCCAGGTGCAACCCCAAGCTGGCTACAGTATTCATTGTAGTAACGGACACGAGCAGTCACAGTATCAGGATTTCCACCGTCGCATTCCATTCCATTGATAGCTCGGATAGTTGCTCCAAACCCTTGGCCAATGACTGAGTGGACATTATTCATCCAAAACCATAATGCTGTTCTAAAGGAGATGATTGGATCGGTGGCTACAGTTTCTGGATTGTTTAGTCCGTCAAATCCGATGCTGCTCCCAGCTGGACCGTAGTTGTAATTCCATGATAGTTGGATTGGACCTCTCCCATAGTAACCCTTGTTAGGATTACATGGATATTGTGTATTGTTTTCATCACAATAATCCCTTGAAGGACCGTTTATTTCCTCAATGTAGCAAAAATCTGCTCACGGAAAAAAAAAATTAATTTAGCTGATTAATCATTTTATATCGATTATTCATAAACTTTAGTATTACTAATGGTAGTTAATTCAAAATTAATGGATCAATGCAACCGGATTATTATTAATCAAGTCAGCTATGGTTAGCCGGTTGTAATAACATTGTCAAACTGAGACAAATTAAATTCTGGTAACATAAAAATTTCAAAATTTGTTCGACTGGTGGAAGATATTCTAGTAGAGAATCTGAGATAAGATAAGAAAATAATGTAGCGATTTTTCGGTATATATGATAACAATATGCACGTGTTTCCGCAATTTGGTTTCATGAACAGTAAAGGTTATAAATCAAAATGAGATCGCGATTGTACATGAAACTAAACTTCACATAAGGCAATGTGTAATACTCGTATATAACAACATATATAGTATAGTTTCTGTAAAATAAGGAGCCTAGTAATGTATACTTAGGTTATCAATGTAGCCGTATACTTAGATTATAGTCCTGTTGAGTTATCACGTAAGCTTTTACATAGTGCCTCCGTTATCAATCTATACTTAAAACTTATCGACTATAATGGCCCCAACCTTACAAAATTGGACTGATCTTTGGCCTTAAATTATATATACTAATATGAAATTTGTCCTAGAGTTGTATTTTACATAAATAAGAAATTCTAATTTGCAAATATTTATAGAAAGTACTTACGTCCAGTTTCATGAGTTACATGTGCAAAGAAAGCAGCAATCTCCCTTTTGGAATCATCTTCCGAACCAACTCTACCAAATTGTTGATAGTTACCAAGAGCTTCAAGAAACGCGGCACGTGTATAAAAATCTCTCCCCTCTCAACTCGCATCCGATTGATCCTTGATCCCATTAAAGAATGCATCTGTCACGATACTTTCAACCGATACATCATTAGTAGGTGGAGGTGAGAAACATGGCCCTTGTTGGCACCCAGTGCCACAGTATGCCTCGTCGCTACCACAAAAACCGAACCGGCTGCAGCACAAGTCTGGGCTGCAGCCGCAGTTCTGGGCAGTTGTGATACTAGCGAAAAGTAGTCCAGATATGAAGAGGGTTAAGAAAGTTTTCATTGTGGTTTGTGTGATATAGTGAGTGGATTCTAAAGGTGGATTTATAGTGTGTGATCATGTGTGAAAACAGTAGGGGATATGAGAAAGTGGATATGAGGAATGGAGTATCAAGACGTGTCTGACTTGGTAACTAAGTTGACTTTGCTTAATTTGGTTTGACTTTGAAATGTCAAAGTTTTTCATGCTACTTGTTCTAGATTTGTATTTGATTTTTGTTTTGACAAAAGAAAGTCCAATTAAAGATGGTCATTTGCATGATTAAGCCTAAAATCCACCATTAAGCAAAACAAAGCCTAAAATCCACCATTAAGCCCGCTACTAAGGACTTGATCCATTTGGAAGTCACTGTTGGAAAGGCATTATAAAGATATGATAGTTTCATTGTGGCTCCTATGTGAGATTAGTTTTGCCATGTTCCAACAAAACATATCTCCAAGTCCACACATAAACCTGACTCAACTTCGTAAACAAGCCCATATATGTGTTATTTAAGTAGTAACATAAACTTTACGACATAGGTACTAGTCCAAATTACGAAAACGCCTAGTGTTGCACTAGGCATTCTTGCATCCCAGCCACAATTGCTGCTTGGTGGGACCCAGTGTTAAGGGTGCAATGTCTTTAACGTCATCATGGATGGACCTTAGTGAAGACAGGGGTGGGCCACGCCTCTCCCAAAACTTTGAGGGTTTACTTATATTATCTTAAAGGAAATACAAATTTGGCTCTCCCAAATTAACTGATATAGCACTTGGCCCTTCCTATAAATTCACCCAAGTTCCGTCTATGAGCGTCATCTAGTTCATCCTCATCAGGGAAGCTTGTTGTTTCAATAATCACATATGAAAACATGAAATGGCTTCAAAGATGATGGCTATCACTTCTAGAAACCTTTCCTCGGAGAGTGACGCCTCTGCAAAAAGTCTCCAAGCGTTTTCCTCGGTTGCACCATCAAAGTCTTGTTTACCTTTCGACACCATGTGTCCACTTGTCTCCCAAACAGCTGGATTTACTTGAGTGTCACATATGTAAGCAATAAAACCCTTTTGTGATATTCGGTATTTTTTTTTATCAATAATATTCTCTTATCTTTCATTTTTGCATTGTAAATAAGATTTTTGGCAATTTTTACTGAAAACTGTTGAGTTTTCAAATGGTTATGTTATATCAGAATTACAAAATACTAATAATAATAATAATAATAATAATAATAATAATAATAATAATAATAATAATAATAATAATAAATTAAAAAAAAAAAAAAAAAAAAAAAAAAAAAAAAAAAAAAGCTAGTTATTGAGATTTATTGTAGGTTATGTTATATCAGAATTACCTATGTTAACTTAAGGATGTGATTTTATTTCCAATACAACGACGGGTTTATGGATCACTTTTCAAGTTTGCTTCATTTACCTTTATTTACACTCCCTCCATATGTTAATCATTAGTTTGGAAATTAAGATCTAGCATAAAAAATGTAATATTTGTTAACCCTATGTGTAGGCTGTTTTTAAGTTTTTTAACATCCCTCTTTAAAGTTTTTAGCATCCCTAGCTGTTAGGGTGAAATGGTGATGTGGTTTTAGTTGGAGTCGCTAGTCCCGGCAATTATGAAAAGGGAAGTTTTTTTTTTTTTGAACTGCGGATATTTATTAGACACATGCTAGTAAGAAGCTAGCATGGACAAAACAAGAAAAGATTACAATTGAATACAAAGAACACTCGGATTGCAACAGAAGTTAGATTCTAATACAAACCGAAACCCATCTGGGTTGTTTTTAAATTAACGGAACTGAATAATTAATAATACAAATGCCAAGTATCAAATTAGATACACAAAGTTGGATCTTCATTCTTCAATGTTAATCTTACGCCCCAAAAACAAGTTCCCAGTAGAGAAACTAGTCTAACATTGTAAGTTATCTCCAGGTGCAACCCCAAGCTGGCTACAGTATTCATTGTAGTAACGGACACGAGCAGTTACAGCATCAGGATTTCGACCGTCGCATTCCATTCCATTGATAGCTCGGATAGTTGCTCCAAACCCTTGGCCAATGACTGAATGGACATTATTCATCCAAAACCATAATGCTGTTCGAAAGGAGATGATTGGATCGGTAGCTACAGTTTCTGGATTGTTTAGTCCGTCAAATCCGATGCTGCTCCCGGCTGGACCGTAGTTGTAATTCCATGATAGTTGGATTGGACCTCTCCCATAGTAACCCTTGCTAGGATTACATGGATATTGTGTTTTGGTTTCATCACAATAGTCCCCTGAAGGACCGTTTATTTCCTCAATGTAGCAAAAATCTGCTCATGGAAAAAAATTAAGTTAGCTAATTCAAAATGGATCAATGCAACCAGGTTAATTATCACTAATCAAGTCAGCTGCCAGATATAATAACATTGTCAAACTAAGACAAAATTCTGGTAACATAGCAATTTCAAATTTTGTTCAACTGGTGGAAGATATTCTAGTAGAGAATCAGAGATAAGATAACATAATAGTGTAGCGATTTTATGGTATATGATATCAATATGCATATGTTTCCGCAATTTGGTTTCATGATCAGTAAAGGTAAATAATTCAAAATTAGATCGCGACGCGATTGTACATGAAACTAAACTTCAAATAAGGCAATATATATAATATATAACAACATGTATTGTATCATACTTAGGTTATCAATGTAGTCGTATACTTAGATTATAGTCATTTTGAGTCATCAAGTAAGCTTTTAACAGTACAGTACCTCCGTTAGCTAAGCTACGGCCCTCATTATCAATCTATGCTTAATACTTAAGAACTATAATGGCTGCAACCTTACAAAATTGGACTGATCCTTGGCCTTAAAGTATATATACTAATATGAAATTTGTCTTACAGTTGTAATTTACATAAATAAGAATTTTAATTTGCAAATATATATAGAAAGTACTTACGTCCAGTTTCATGAGTTACATGTGCAAAGAAAGCAGCAATCTCCCGTTTGGAATCATCTTCCGAACCAACTCTACCAAATTGTTGATAGTTACCAAGAGCTTCAAGAAACGCGGCACGTGTATAAAAGTCTCTCCCTTCACAACTCGCATCCGATTGATCCTTGATCCCATTAAAGAATGCATCTGTTACGATACTTTCAACCGAAACATCATTAGCAGGTGGAGTTGAGAAACATGGCCCTTGTTGGCACCCAGTGCCACAAAATGCCTCGTCGCTACCACAAAAACCCCACTGGCTGCAGCACAAGTCTGGGCTGCAGCCGCAGTTCTGGGCAGTTGTGATACTAGCGAAAAGTAGTCCAGATATGAAGAGGGTTAAGAAAGTTTTCATTGTGGTTTGTGTGATATGGTCAGTGGATTCTAAAGGTGGATTTATAGTGTGTGATCATGTGTGAAAATAGTAGGGGACATGAGAAAGTGGATATGAGGAATGGAATCTCGACGTGTCTGACTTGGTACCTAAGTTGAATTCCCTAAATTTGGTTTACTTTGAAATTGTCTTGAAATTGTCAAAGTTTGAGCATGCTACTTGTTCTAGATGCTTGAAATTGTCTTGAAATTCCCTAAATTTGGTTTACTTTGAAATTAGGGGTGTTCATGGATCGGGTAATATCCACGATAACCGAAAATTGAAACTGAACCGAACCAAAAAAAACCGAACAAAATTTGTAAACGAACCGAATTAGTCAAAACCGAACCGAACCAAACTAAATATTCGGTTATCGGTTCGGATATGGGTTTGGCAATGAAAACCAAAAATCGAACCAAAAACTGAATATATATATATATATATAATATATATATATATATATATATATATATATATATATATATATATATATATATATATATATATATATATATATATATATAGTGGGGTTATTCTAAAAAGGCCCTTATAATAAAAAGTGTAGGAAGGATTGTTGGAGTGACATGTGTCACCCCCATGCCACATCATATGAGACGTGTCACCCCACCAACCCCCCACCCCCCCCCCCAAAAAAAAATTCCCGCCAAAAAAAAAATTTTTTGGGCAATAAATTTTTTTTTTCCCGCCAAAAAAATTTACTGCATCACTGTTATAAATTTACTGCATCACGGTTATAAAGTTACTGCATCACAATTATGATTTTACTTCATCACGGTTACTGCATTCATGGTTTTAATGTTACTGCATCATGGTTATAAAGTTACTGCATTATAGTTATAAGAAATTGCATTATAACAAGTTTTCTTCATCATATATGTACGTAACTGCATCACAATTAAAATATGAATTTTTTTAAGTTTTGGTGCATCTTTATTATAAGTTACTGCATAATAGTTAATAGTTTAGTGCATCAACTATGGTGCAGTAACTTATAACCTTAATGCACTAAAATTTAAAACTGTGATGCAGTAACTTTTATAATTGTGATGCAGTAACTTTATAACTGTGATGCACTAAAAAATTTGGCAGGAAAAAAAATTTTGCCCCAAATTTTTTTTTTTTTTTTTTTTTTTTTTTTTGCGGGGTGGGGGGGTGACATGTGTCATATGATGTAGCATGGGGTGACACATGTCGCCCTCACAATCCTTCCTACACTTTTTATTATAAGGGACTTTTTATTTTAACCCCTACCTATATATATATATATATATATATATATATATATATATATATATATATATATATATATATATATATATTTTATGTGTTTATATATAAAAATAATCACTAAAAGTCTTTTTTAGTATAAATATAACATTATTTAAGTTTGAAAAAAAAAATTGTTCTAAAAATATATATAATTAAATAAAAAAATTTATTAAAATTACGTAATTCGGGTTATTCATTTTCGGTTATTCGGTTCGGTTTTCGGTTCGGTTGAATTAAATTTGAATTCGGTTCGGTTCGGTTCGGTTTTCGGTTTGACCCAGAAAAAAAATTAATCGAACAAACCGAACCAAATAACCCGATAACCGAACCGATAAACACGCCTATTTGAAATTGTCTTTAAATGATTTTTGTTTTGACTAAAGAAAGTTCAATTAAAGTTGCTTAGTTGCATGATTATATAAGAAGTTATTAGTGTTCAAAAAAAATATAAGAAGTTATTAAAAATAGAAGGATTTATCCGTTTAATTCATCTAATATCAACATACTTTCTAAAATGTTCACATAGTTTGACAAAAATCAAAACAATTACTACAATACTCTACAAGCTTTCATATTGTATTGATATCATCATAAACTTATAAAATTTAATAATTGACACATGTAAATGTCATGTCATTTCCGGTCATCTTCCTCGATATTCCATTCACTTCCTTAAGAAAAAACATGACCATAAAAACCTTTAATTAACTCACTGCAAATCAAATATTGAAAACCCACTTCTAAAAAACACATATCAATGCAACCCACCCCACACCCGACCTCAAACACACACATAAATTTTAACACTGCGTTCTCGAGTTATTTCATTAAAGAAAAGTAAAGGAAACACTTTTCTCCCAAAATGGGAGGGAACACTTTCCTTCCAAAATCATCAAAATAACACTAAGTTTTCTTCCATTTCCTTTTCTTTTCTTTCTTAAGTAATATTCGAGAACACACCATCTTATGTTTCATTTTCATTTTCATTTTCTTTCATAACCCAAACTCGAGAACACACCGTAAGATATTTTTGGTTTCCATCAATCAATCTGCAAGTTCTTCAACTCGTTTAAATCATACCCCATGTAAAACCTCGCAAAAATTCGTATAATTAACTTCGGTTAATTAAATAAATAATCTCTGTCATTATTGTAATCACCATTTTTACGGGGAAATTTAAAATTTTCTTAGTATATTAAAATGGTCACGATTACGATATTGCAAAATTCGTCAAACGACAAAACAAGTTCTCGACACAATTAACAAAATATTAATAATTCACTAATCTTAATTTATAACACTAATTATAAAACCAAACGGGCCCCTAATTACAAACTAAGCCCAACCTCTCGGTTACTATTCACCGGCCCAAAACAAAACCCATTTTCCCTTTTAATACTTCATATAAGTCGACTAACCAAGCTCCAAAACGCCTCGCGTATGCCAAATTTTTACACACGACACCTATATATTTTTGCACCATCTCGTTCACCACCTAGCCAAATATTAGTGTGTCAAATCCCAAGTTCATTGGACGACGTTTGATACGTTTTTAAGTGGCAAAATGATCGAACCAAAATCAACTCAATCAATTCATATATTATTCAAAACTTAACCGTTTTAATCCCGGTTTGTTTCTAAATGATCCTAATAATATTTCAAGCATGTTTTCATGTTTAAATATCATCCATGATCAGCCATAATCGAGTTGTACGAGATCAAGCAAATCGTTTATGGATATATGTATGTTGTCGACATGGGTGTGAATCACCAAGACACTTCCCATGTTTTGTGCACTCACATCCCATATTATAACAATAAATTTTGTCCTAGAAGCTAAGTATTACTGACATTGCATAGTTCATGTGTTTCCTTGAGTGAATTTTGCACCATACGATTCATTCAAATGGTACATATATACGTTCCATGCATGCACTTGTTTCTTTCCATTCTCAAACACTTTCACAACATTCTCTCTTCCTAAAAACTATTTCTAAGAACAATAGGTCGAGTGATATATTGTTTGGAAGCAAGAAAAGTGATATCGGGTTTAATATATAAGTATAACGTTTGGGTTATACGATTAGACGAGATTTTCTTGTGTTTCATCCTTTCCCTCTCGACTCTCCACCACCCTAGAGGTGTAGTAAGTCCTTTACAACTCATTCAAGTTCATTTCACGCGTTAAAATTTGTCCATGCATTATGTTTATATTTAGTCGATCCTATATAAGATTTATATATATTTTTACGTACGTATATAATTGTAGCAACACTAAACGTGACTAGCCTCAATCTTGGAAGGCCTAGGAGTCATGTAGCACACAAAGTTCACGTTGGTTTCACGTTACATGCATTACACGAATCCATTTTTGAACCATGTCCATCGTATGAGATTTTACCAAAACACTTAGAAATATTTACAACATTTTCATAAATAAAAACGTTCCATGTGACCCAAGAAACACACGTATAAAATGATATATTACTTAACAAGCACCCAATATTTTTACTCGACCTAATAGACCACCTAGAAAACTATTAATTTCGTTTACACAACTTGCAAAAATACTCACGTTTCGACACCCAAATCAATCTATTTTGAATCGGCAAACATAAGGTTTTCAAGTTCAAAAATTAGTTAATAAAACTAATTTTTGTCGAGTGGGCTAAATCAAGGCCCAACAAGAAATTAAGAACCGTAAGCCCACTGGGCCCATATGAAATATTTTTAGAATCACAAAAGTGGCCCAAGTTCAGGCCCAAAACATTTTACATGCCCTCGCCTCTAAATTTTTAAATGGGCTTTGTAGTTGGCTCGTTAAGGCCCATAAGCTAAAAAATAAGATTTTAATCAAACAAGCTGTTGAAATAAGCTTGGAATTAATAAAATAAGCTACGGAAATTTTTATAAAATTTTTATAATCATTTTTGTAATTTTGGACTAAAAATGTAACGCGACGACACCTAGAGGGACTAAAAGTGTAAATATTGGAAAGAAAGGACTAAAACTATAAAAACAGAAAGTTTAGGATAAAAATTGATATTATATGATGTTACAAGCTTAGATTGTAATTTTGGACAAGTAGTGGACTATAATTGTAAATTAGATATGAAAAGGACTAACGGTGTAACGCTAACGCCGTTAGTATAAAAATTGTAAAAATTGGAAAAGGACAAGGAATAAACATAATCTATTTGACATTCTTATTTTATTTTCTATTTTACGCCAACCATCACGTCATATGCATTTTTACTACGTTTTATTTATATATTATTTATTTTTACGTTAATAATATATAACGATATTTCAAAAGTTAATGTTTTTACTTACGTTTAAAAAGGTAAAACTTCGACGGATATTTTTAATAAAGTATTTTATCATATCATATCATGCATGGCATAATAATTATACTGCACATCATCTATTCGTCATAACGAATAAATATTATTTGTTATTCGTTCGTATTTACCAAATAATATTTGGTTATATTCTCAGATAAATTTATTTATCAGGTTCCGTATCAAAGACGTTTCCATAATCGTTCCCATAAATCTCATCCTACTTTACTTTTCATCTTTCCTGTATCAATCCAGTTGAGTCATAGCCCCATTTTCAATACTTGTTTTTAACTCATTGGGGGAGATACATGCTTACATATACTTTGATAAATTGATAAGTATATGAAATAAAATACATGATTCAAATCAATTTCCTAATTGATATTTATTTGATATGATTTGTGATTAAAAATGTGATATATACAATACTTGAAGAAATACTTAATTGAAATACTGATACTCATATGATAATACTTCCAATTTGATTATTGTGGTATGTGATATATATATTTTACTGATGAATTACTTGACTGAAATACTGATACTCATATGATAATGTTTCCAATTCGATTATTGTGGTATGTGATATACATGTGTTACTGGTAAAATACTTAAACTGTATTACTGATACTCAAACGATAATATTCCCAAACTTATTACTGTGGTATGATACTTGATTACATGATGTTATTCTGAATGATCCCATTATTACCTCTATATTGCCTAAGTTACCTTATCGCCATAAAGTCCCTCAATCATGAGCCATTAATCACATGTAAAGTGGGTGCGAATATAGTGAACAGATTCGAAACCTGTTAAGGACTGACCTCCTGTCCCACTAATACTTGACGGAATGCCATTTGCAAATGGTTAGTCGTATTAGTCGTGATAAACTATATTTGTAGACAAATAGGAATTGGCAAATCACCTATTATTAGAGGGCAAAATTTATCATTGATTTGATAAAACACCTCTTTTGGTTAAGCTTGTGTGTCATGAGGCTTGGTGCAATATCTATAAAGGAAATGTATGTTTTCAACATATATTTAGATACAGCTGTATATGAATTTGACCATACGTGAATTGTATATCTGATTAAATTAGCATCATGAGTTTCCAGCTCATGTTAGGATTATTGATTCCTTACTTGAATTTGAGTGATTATTTATATGATTTATCTGTGATTATAGACAATATTACTCAATACTTGTTAAATTATTGTTTGTATTTCTAAATTCCAAATATTCCGGAAACCTATCAAAATAAAGGGTTTTCCATAAAACTCTATGAACTCACCAACCTTTGTGTTGACACTTTTAAGCATGTGTATCTCAGGTAATTTAACGGAGCAGGACAAGACACGGAGTGGGCATTTATTACTCTGATAAATTAAAATGGTGTAAAAATCAAATTTGTCATTTTTACAAGCCTTTATATCTTTTAATAAGATTTTAAATCAATTTGTTTATCTTTTTATCAAAAATATTATTTGAATGACAAATAACTTTCAAAACGCTTCTTTTAAGCCGTTTTATGTGGTTAAAACTTCGATCCTCCCCGTAACACCCAAATTACTTTTCCGCTGCGACAAACTTAAATTTGAGGGTGTTACAGATTGGCATCAGAGCTACAGTTATAGAGAATTAAATGTTTTCAAACATTAAAACTATAACTATATTTTCAAAATAAATGATTTCACACCATACCATTTTATGCCCTCCGTGTCTGCAGACTGCCGTGCTCAATACTTTATCTGTTGAGATTATCTTACATGCTTAATAGTTACTCTTACACAAGGATTATTTCATCTGTACTGTTATAGTTTTAACATACAAAATACTCATAAAATATTATTCTCGGTTACTACTGTAGCATGTCTTCAGGAACGCCCGTGAATATCAAAACTACTCTCCATAATACTAATACCTCATCTATCAATAAAAATTCTCCGAATACTGAAGATCCTTACGTACAAATATCAAAATCCCAACCTAATATAGAACTCACTCAGAGATCACCTCCATCGTCACCTATTCGTTCACCTCTGCGTGAAAGACTCAGGAGAGCTACTGAATCATATGAAGATTTGATTGGTAGCCAGGCAACATTCGAAGTTGGACAAGGTTCAAGCCAAGAGATATAATGGACGAATGTTGAGCCAAATTCTCCGTTACCTTATACTTCAGATTCCACAATACCAGATTCTCCAAATAATTTATCCTCACCTAACTCTCCCGACTACGATATAAGCACTCCTGAATCAATATGGAATCTTATTTATCGACATGCCGGCATATTGGATGCTCACACTGAACAGCTAAAAGGGTTACGACCAACTCAATTTGAATGGTACGACCGTAACCTTGACGCATTGTTCAAGAGGGCGGATGCTGAGAGGCGAACAATGTGTGAGTTAGGAATAAAGATTAATGAAATAAAGGACAACACCAACCAGGAACTTGGAAGTTTGGACTCCAGGGTTCGTTGTGCAAGAAGAGAACACGGTCATACACATGTAAGAATTGGAGATATTGAGAGAACCCTATGAATGGCCAGAGATGCAGCCAGAAACCAGGGTCAAAAGATTGCCGCGTTAGAAAATATGTTGGCAAACCAAATGAACATTGTCAAGAACGTTTCTCAAATATGGAAGCTGCACAACTTGAACTTGAGAAAGAAATTAGATATTTACGTCAGAGGCGTAACTAATCTTAAGTTCACAAGTTTCCTTATTGTTCCTACTAAACCAAATAGATTTGGTTAATATTTCATGTAATGTTCAATAATTCTGAAACTTCAGAACGTGTAATCAAAACATATTGTATAATAACATCCTTTCTGTTATATCCATATGTTATGAATCAATCGTTTCTTTCGTATCAATCATGCATGTAATGAATCCTCATATTTTCATTCAAAAATCCCATCATTTGTTATTTTCTTTAATAACCAAATGATTCTATTCAGATCAATGGAGTATTAATAAAAGATCTTGTATCGTTTATCTTGCAAAAACAATCATACAAGTTATTAATATTCTGTTTACCTTTGTAATATTATTCAAATCTACCGTAAGATTTCTTACAAATTATTAAGATTTCTTAAAACTTACTATAATTAATCTAAAACTTTAAGAATCGTCTAAATACCAATTTTTGAAAAGGAATTTAAAGAATGAAGAAAAGATAATTAAACTTCATTTTAAATAGACAAGTCGGTTTGTTCCTTAGTAATCCCATATCAAGAGTTGATCATTGATAAATGATACAACAAAGACATATCTTGAAATTAGATTACAGTAGGGAGTCAATTCAGTCTATCATCAATGAAATAATTAACTTCATTACTTAAATTATTCTGATATTATATGGATTCTAATGTTGAGTTTCATTTATGTTTACAGAAAATGGACAACATGAACAATGCATATCAATCATCATCAGAAATCACCATGACTCCTGGAGCTATCCAGAAATTGGTAAAAGACATAGTGTCGGTGGTATTAGAAGGGACTACCGTAGTTTATCCGAGAAGAGAGACCGGTATACTTGGTAATCAACACCCTGCAAGTTTCATGAAGTATAGGCCACCTCACTTAAAGATTCAAGAAGGAATGATCAACCCTACCATCAACTATCATCAAGGAATTAGGCATGGAATTATACCAAATGGAAATAATCAAAAGAGGAAACTCCCCGAGACAGGAACCATCAATCCCATCTACTGCAACATCTTCAATGCTCAAGACCGTTATCGCAAACATCTAGAAGATCGTATGGAGTACCAACGTCAGCTGGGACAAAATCAGAAAGCTAATAGAAATTGTCTCGTCACACCTGTTACTGGAAGTGGTTATCGTGGAACTTTACCCTGGTGTCAAAAATGCAACCAGCATCACACCGGAATCTGTAGGGTTAAATGCACGAAATGTCAGAAAATAGGTCACCAGGCAATTAGCTGCAGGACTAAGGACAGGAAAGTACAAGCAACAACAGTTGTATGCCACGGATGTGGTGGACAAGGTCATCATGTGAGACGATGTCCAAACTACAATGTTAATTGGAAAGCCAAGACCTTTACAAGAAAATGAAGAATCTTTAAAGACCTTAATAGTATCGAGGGAATGGCAACTAGATTTACACAGATGAATAAATTCCTGTTGTAGATAAATAAAATCTAGTTTAAAAATTTCATATGTTGTATTTCTTTCCTGTATTTCACTTCAAGTTACGATGGATGTAACTTAGGAATAACAATCATCTTTCTACCTTATCGAAAAATCTCCATTGTAATATTTCCATAATAATAATAATCTACATTAATTTCAATTTCTGTTTCATTTATCAAATGACAATATACAATATTTACTCCATAAAATTCTGATTATTAACATGAACCCTAAAATTTTCTACTTTATTTCAAAAGGAATTACGTGTTATATCATGAAAACAACACGTTGAACACCATCTAAAACAATTTATAGAAATATATGATTGAACCAAACATCACATCATTTGGTCCTCAATTATATATAGCCTGATCAACTATGTATAATTTAGGAAGAATTATGTTATGAAAGGAACAATGATATTTTCAAATTTTTAAATAACAATCTTCATTCAAAAGCAAAATATAGAGCAAAAATAAACTGTTCGTAAACAATACATTGAACAACCCACAATAAATACATATCTTATCTCATCACCATTATGATAAGAAATCAACAAAAGTACAAGCAAGAGATCACAAATAATTCACAAAAACTGATAAAAGACTCCAATAGAGAAAATTTTATTAAAATCCATAAAAATTAATACATAAACAAATAATTAGCATCGGAAGTGCTATCGTTACAATTATTACAATACAAACAAAGGAATCTTCAATAGATTGATCCGCTATGACAAATAAGACTCCCACCAACAAAACAATAGCAAGAGCCACCACAGGATGAATCACTTTAATTATGCTGAAAAATAAATATAAACAAAATATTAAAAACAATAATGAGACAAATTCTTAAAAACAAAACGAGTTTTATTCCTTATTCGTTACAAGTACATAGAAACATAACAAGAACTTAATTCAAAACAACCTTAGCTCAAGATTTTACCCCCAGATCTTGTTGACGGTAATGGCTAGGATAGTGAGGGGTACGATGAACATCAAGATCGCGACCAAGAATCCAAAGTCTTCATCCGGAACGTACGCTAAGTAGATAGCGGCAAGGACGACATACACAATTTCTAAGATGGTGACGAGGTGCGGCATTTTGAGATGGAAAATGAGAGGAAAATGGTTGATGGAAGAAGTGGAAATTGGAAGTGGTATATATAGGCTAGAATATAGCCGTTGGGTTACTATTCCTGACCGTTGGACACTATACACTAGCCATTATTTTACTATTCATGACCACTATTTTCAATATTCACAACCCTTAAATACGTCAGTTACCTTGTCTTGTTTGGTACAAGTAAATCTAACTGAATCACATTTCCGTAATTTTAGGAATAAAAATCTCTCGACAACCTCTGTTCAAAAATTCTTTACTCAAGTAATCACATTAATTTTTAATTTCGAGACGAAATTCAGAATGACATGTGGGTACTGTAAAACCTCGCAAAAATTCGTATAATTAACTTCGGTTAATTAAATAAATAATCTCTGTCATTATTGTAATCACCATTTTTACGGGGAAACTTAAAATTTTCTTAGTATATTAAAATGGTCACGATTACGATATTGCAAAATTCGTCAAACGACAAAACAAGTTCTCGACACAATTAACAAAATATTAATAATTCACTAATCTTAATTTATAACACTAATTATAAAACCAAACGGGCCCCTAATTACAAACTAAGCCCAACCTCTCGGTTACTATTCACCGGCCCAAAACAAAACCCATTTTCCCTTTTAATACTTCATATAAGTCGACTAACCAAGCTCCAAAACGCCTCGCGTATGCCAAATTTTTACACACGACACCTATATATTTTTGCACCATCTCGTTCACCACCTAGCCAAATATTAGTGTGTCAAATCCCAAGTTCATTGGACGACGTTTGATACGTTTTTAAGTGGCAAAGTTATCGAACCAAAATCAACTCAATCAATTCATATATTATTCAAAACTTAACCGTTTTAATCCCGGTTTGTTTCTAAATGATCCTAATAATATTTCAAGCATGTTTTCATGTTTAAATATCATCCATGATCAGCCATAATCGAGTTGTACGAGATCAAGCAAATCGTTTATGGATATATGTATGTTGTCGACATGGGTGTGAATCACCAAGACACTTCCCATGTTTTGTGCACTCACATCCCATATTATAACAATAAATTTTGTCCTAGAAGCTAAGGATTACTGACATTGCATAGTTCATGTGTTTCCTTGAGTGAATTTTGCACCATACGATTCATTCAAATGGTACATATATACGTTCCATGCATGCACTTGTTTCTTTTCATTCTCAAACACTTTCACAACATTCTCTCTTCCTAAAAACTATTTCTAAGAACAATCGGTCGAGTGATATATTGTTTGGAAGCAAGAAAAGTGATATCGGGTTTAATATATAAGTATAACGTTTGGGTTATACGATTAGACGAGATTTTCTTGTGTTTCATCCTTTCCCTCTCGACTCTCCACCACCCTAGAGGTGTAGTAAGTCCTTTACAACTCATTCAAGTTCATTTCACGCGTTAAAATTTGTCCATGCATTATGTTTATATTTAGTCGATCCTATATAAGATTTATATATATTTTTACGTACGTATATAATTGTAGCAACACTAAACGTGACTAGCCTCTATCTTGGAAGGCCTAGGAGTCACGTAGCACACAAAGTTCACGTTGGTTTCACGTTACATGCATTACACGAATCCATTTTTGAACCATGTCCATCATATGAGATTTTACCAAAACACTTAAAAATATTTACAACATTTTCATAAATAAAAACGTTCCATGTGACCCAAGAAACACACATATAAAATGATATATTACTTAACAAGCACCCAATATTTTTACTCGACCTAATAGACCACCTAGAAAACTATTAATTTCTTTTACACAACTTGCAAAAATACTCACGTTTCGACACCCAAATCAATCTATTTTGAATCGGCAAACATAAGGTTTTCAAGTTCAAAAATTAGTTAATAAAACTAATTTTTGTCGAGTGGGCTAAATCAAGGCCCAACAAGAAATTAAGAACCGTAAGCCCACTGGGCCCATATGAAATATTTTTAGAATCACAAAAGTAGCCCAAGTTCAGGCCCAAAACATTTTACATGCCCTCGCCTCTAAATTTTTAAATGGGCTTTGTAGTTGGCTCGTTAAGGCCCATAAGCTAGAAAAATAAGATTTTAATCAAATAAGCTGTTGAAATAAGCTTGGAAGTAATAAAATAAGCTACGGAAATTTTTATAATCATTTTTGTAATTTTGGACTAAAAATGTAACGCGACGACACCTAGAGGGACTAAAAGTGTAAATATTGGAAAGAAAGGACTAAAACTGTAAAAACAGAAAGTTTAGGATAAAAATTGATATTATATGATGTTACAAGCTTAGATTGTAATTTTGGACAAGTAGTGGACTATAATTGTAAATTAGATACGAAAAGGACTAACGGTGTAACGCTAACGCCGTTAGTATAAAAAGTGTAAAAATTGGTAAAGGACAAGGAATAAACATAATCTATTTAACATTCTTATTTTATTTTCTAATTTACGCCAACCATCACGTCATATGCATTTTTACTACGTTTTATTTATATATTATTTATTTTTACGTTAATAATATATAACAATATTTCAAAAGTTAATGTTTTTACTTACGTTTAAAAAGGTAAAACTTCGACGGATATTTTCAATAAAGTATTTTATCATATCATGCATGGCATAATAATTATACTGGACATCATCTATTCGTCATAACGAATAAATATTATTCGTTATTCGTTCGTATTTACCAAATAGTATTTGGTGTTATTCTCAGATAAATTTATTTATCAGGTTCCATATCAAAGACGTTTCCATAATCGTTCCCATAAATCTCATCCTACTTTACTTTTCATCTTTCCCGTATCAATCCAGGTGAGTCATAGCCCATTTTCAATACTTGTTTTTAACTCATTGGGGAGATACATGCTTACATATACTTTGATAAATTGATAAGTATATGAAATAAAATATATGATTCAAATCAATTTCCTAATTGATATTTATTTGATATGATTTGTGATTAAAAATGTGATATATACAATACTTGAAGAAATACTTAATTGAAATACTGATACTCATATGATAATACTTCCAATTTGATTATTGTGGTATGTGATATATATATTTTACTAATGAATTACTTGACTAAAATACTGATACTCATATGATAATGTTTCCAATTTGATTATTGTGGTATGTGATATACATGTGTTACTGGTAAAATACTTAAACTGAATTACTGATACTCAAACGATAATATTCCCAAACTTATTACTGTGGTATGATACTTGATTACATGATGTTATTCGGAATGATCCCATTATTACCTTGTTATTGCCTAAGTTACCTTATCGCCATAAAGTCCCTCAATCATGAGCCATTAATCACATGTAAAGTGGGCGCGAATATAGTGAACAGATTCGAAACCTGTTAAGGACTGACCTCCTGCCCCACTAATACTTGACGGAATGCCATTTTCAAATGGTTAGTCGTATTAGTCGTAATACACTATATTCGTAGACAAATAGGAATTGGCAAATCACCTATTATTAGAGGGCAAAATTTATCATTGATTTGATAAAACACCTCTTTTGGTTAAGCTTGTGTGTCATGAGGCTTGGTGCAATATCTATAAAGGAAATGTATGTTTTCAACATATATTTAGATACCGCTGTATAGGAATTTGACCATACGTGAATTGTATATCTGATTAAATTAGCATCATGAGTTTCCAGCTCATGTTAGGATTATTGATTCCTTACTTGAATTTGAGTGATTATTTATATGATTTATCTGTGATTATAGACAATATTACTCAATACTTGTTAAATTACTGTTTGTATTTATAAATTCCAAATATTCCGGAAACCTATCAAAATAAAGGGTTTTCCATAAAACTCTATGAACTCACCAACCTTTGTGTTGACACTTTTAAGTATGTGTATCTCAGGTAATTTAACGAAGCAGGACAAGACGCAGAGTGGGCATTTGTTACTCTGATAAATTAAAATGGTGTAAAAATCAAATTTGTCATTTTTACAAGCCTTTATATCTTTTAATAAGATTTTAAATCAATTTGTTTATCTTTTTATCAAAAATATTATTCGAATGACAAATAACTTTCAAAACGCTTCTTTTAAGCCGTTTTATGTGGTTAAAACTTCGATCCTCCCCGTAACACCCAAATTACTTTTCCGCTGCGACAAACTTAAATTTTGGGGTGTTACAAATTGGCATCAGAGCTACAGTTATAGAGAATTAAATGTTTTCAAACATTAAAACTATAAATATATTTTCAAAATAAATGATTTTACACCATACCATTTTATGCCCTCCGTGTCTGCAGACTGCCGTGCTCAATACTTTATCTGTTGAGATTATCTTACATGCTTAATAGTTACTCTTACACAATGATTATTTCTTCTGTACTGTTATATTTTTAACATACAAAATACTCATAAAATATTATTCTCGGTTACTACTGTAGCATGTCTTCAGGAACGCCCGTGAATATCAAAACTACTCTCCATAATACTAATACCTCATCTATCAATAAAAATTCTCCGAATACTGAAGATCCTTACGTACAAATATCAAAATCCCAACCTAATATAGAACTCACTCAGAGATCACCTCCATCATCACCTATTTGTTCACCTCTACGTCAAAGACTTAGGAGAGCTACTGAATCATATGAAGATTTGATTGGTGGCCAGGCAACATTTGAAGTTGGACAAGGTTCAAGCCAAGAGATATCATGGACGAATGTTGAGCCAAATTCTCCATTACCTTATACTTCAGATTCCACGATACCAGATTCTCCAAATAATTAATCCTCACCTAACTCTCCCGACTACGATATAAGCACTCCTGAATCAATATGGAATCTTATTAATCGACTGCTGGCATATATTGGATGCTCACACTGAACAGCTAAAAGGGTTACGACCAACTCAAAATAAACAAGTACTCCGTAGTAGGTAAAAATTGTCATGACATGTTAGATGGATTTAACCCAAAATAAAATTGATATATATATTATTTTAGTGACATAGTGACGTTCAAGAGTGAACGACAAAATCTATATTTATACTGCTTTATAATGCATTTGTGACTATTTTATAATTAGAAATGCTTAAAATTCAGATTTTTTTCTTGCTTATTATGGAAAAATTTCAAAATTAATTTGTTAGGATGCGAGTTGGTTAGAAAGTTTGTTAGGAAGCGGTTGTTGTTCGAAATAAAATTATTTGGCTTAACCATCTTTAATATCTCTACTTATAAAGTATGAAGACAACTAAACGTGTAACCAAATAAAGCAAAATATAATCACACGGTACCCGCCACCACATTGCGCGGTACCGTTCTAGTTATATGTAAAGCACGGATAATTTTTCTTAGGGCTAATACCAAAATAGCGTATCATACTTGTCTAAAATATTAGTTTCGCGTATCGAACAAAATTTTTTTCTCATTTGTGCCTCATACTCAACTATTTTGTCCCCATATGTGCAACTTTCCACCCCATAGCCCGGTTGCCGGTTATAATACATAATTCATTTTTTTAGACATACCAGCGTAGAATATCACACACGCTTCTTCTTCCCCCACCACACTCCGCCCTTAGCCCTCCCACATGGACACAACCTTGTACTAGTTTAATAATATCAAGTACAATCTTATCCTTCTTTTTAACCCTACAATTGGGTTGATGTATCACTTTCAAGATTCCCAAAATCAGTTACGAAACCCTAAATCTTCCAACATATTAAATTCACCAAATCATTATCGTTTTACTAATTTTGGCATCATAGAAGGTATATTCAATACAGATTTTATTGTTTTTTTTTACTTCAATTGCATTTCTTTATTATAAAATTCTGTTTATTAGGGTTTTTTTAAATTAGGGTTTTGATTACTTTATTTTTTGTTATACAGGTTTGATGGAGGTACCACTTGATGTGGTATTCAAAATACACTATAATGGTATTTTCATGTTTGATCCATTAAGGTATGTCCATTGTAGAGAAATTGTAATGGAGGCGTCATCAAGTGATAGGATAATGTTTAGCCGCTTTTTAGACATTTTGCTTGCTAAGATAAGGCAAAACATATGGGGTTTGTTCATATGTATTCCTTTGTTAGACATAGACAGTGGGGGCTTAAAAATAATTGAAAGGGATGCTGATGTACATGTCTTATATGATCTAGCTAAACGTCATAAGACAGTAGACCTATATGTTGCTCATTCTCCACAAAATTTAGCTCCCTATTATCACAATAACTTGTCTTTAGATACTTCTGACTTGAAGGTTACATCAAAAAGGAAGCAACATGATAAGATGAAAAAGGATGCCGGGAATATGACTGTTGATGAGCTTATTTCCTGGGTAGAGGAAGAAGCTCAATCTCCCTACTTAAGGTCTCCCCCTCTTAAAGAAAGGCCTCTTAGAAATGATTTTGATGGTAAGGTTTGGTTCCATAAAATGTGGCATAATGACGATGACGGTGGTTACGATAACCCATTCTTAACTGGGGATGAGGTGTATAAGGAGGATAATATTTTACATGATAAGACACCACAAAATGTTGATGTTAATGACGATATTGACAATAGGGTTGTAGATGATATTGTTGTCGAAAATGTGGAAAATGAGGTTGTTGACATGGTCACAGATGAGGTGGTACCGAATAAGGTTGATGAAGTAATTCCAGAAAGGGCAGCTGATACTATTCTAGGTAATAATAACAATGCCGATAACTTGGTGGTAAATGACAACGATGTCCATGCTCAGAATGATGACTTATATTCCAACATAGATGAGGTTGTTCTTGTCAGGCAAAAAAGACTTGATAAAGGCAAGTCTGTTATGCAAACCAAAAAGAAGGCACTACAACATAACACAACCAACGTTCGTAGAGGTACTGGTATCACCATCAGAGAGAACACTAACCCAAATCCTTCCTCAGATTCTGATAGTGAAAGCGACGACAAGAATGTTAGATGTGGTAATGACTCCGATGGGCATGAGTCCTATGAATCTAGTGGTGAATCTGATAAGTCATATGATTATCTTAGCAATGGAGAAGATGAGGTTATTGAATTGAGAAAACGCAAAAGAGAACACAAACATAATGAAGACGAAGATATTGAAGAGTCTAATCATGATGAAGATGATGATTATGGTGAGGTTGTTGAGGATGCAGGCCTCAATGCTTTAGGGCCACCGGTGAAAGAACATGAAAAGTTCATGGAACGTTTGTTGAAGCAATTAAAGGGTAACGGAGTTGGCATAACTGACCCATTTTCTTTACTTCAAAAATCCAAAAAGAATGAATACAAGTACCCTATATATGATGATGACACTCACTGGAGGCTAAAGAAACCAATTGTAAGTCTTAATATTCTTTTTATTGTTAATTTCTCGTATTCTATTTGATGAGGCGAAAAATGAACCACTTTTAGGGGGTCATTCAAGCCCGGAATTGAATTTATTTGATCAAATATTGCCCTAAATCGTTCCTTTTGTGATTTTAGGTACTTTGGGAGTGAAATCTAGAAAAGGAAGCAATTCGGACGTTTTTGGAGCATAAAAGTGAAGAAAACGCCAAAGACTTAATTTTCCAAGCTGGGAACAGTGTGTGACGGCGTCAAGAGTAACAAGTTGACGGCGTCAAGAGTAAATATCATCGCGACCCAGTACAGAAATGAAGGCGTCACAAGGAAGAGCGTCAAGAGTTAAATACGTGACGGCCTGGAAAAGTGTAATACATGACGACGTCAAATGTAGATCAAGGCAGTCAGAGGATTCTTTTGGCGGCGAGATGACGGCGTCACAATGTTGTTCTTGACGCCGTCAGCCTCAATTATCTATATATAGTTTTCTAATTTTCATTCATTAGGAGGAACAAGTTTGGAGAAACCCTAAGGCCGAACCATATACGAATTTTACAGCTTTTTCAAGGGTTTTCAGCCCTTGAATGCTTACATGTGCTATTGAGATAAGTGTTCTTTTAATTCAATCAATATGTCTATGTGTTGGTTATCTATATCTTGTACTTGTCTTGATTCCACCATGCTAGGCTAGATTTATCTTGTGTTTGCTTAGATCTAATGAAACCTAGATGTTGATTATGTGTTGATTACTTGTCAATGTTAGGCTTAAGAAAACTGGCAGATATCCAAATGGTAACATGCTTGAACGTCTTAGGAAACATGAACCGATGTATACTAGGTTTTATTGGTTGTATTTAATGCATGAGTAAATTCTAATGATCCCATGTTAGGAGCTTCTTAGCCGGCTCGACATAGGAGTGAAGTAGGCACTCATAGGATTGGGGAGTTAAGTACGCCACCCCATGAATGGTATTAAGGAATACAATCCGTCATCCACGCAACTATAACAAGTAATTAACGTGTAAAAGATATCTAGGGAGTAGTGAAATCTAAGTAAACACATTTCTCCACTTATTGCTCACAACCTTAGTCTAATTTAGTTTTATTTTCATTTTTAGTATTTTATTTTGATTGCATCTTTAGTATTGGGTTAGTTGACTAACAACTAATTCCGCCCAAATCCTTCAAACCCGAGAATTTACTTACTTTCTAAAAAAACATAAAAATACAAAAAGAATCATCTCTCATCTCTAGAACTAGTATTTAGATTTTCTAATCCTAGCGACACTATTCCTAGCTGAACGATCAATCCCCCGGTACTTGTCGCTATACTATACTACAACGATCAGGTACACTACCTGGTGGGGGTTGTAAGCTTCTCGAGATCCCTTGAGAGGTAAAGCCTCGTGCAATCCCTACGCATCACTATTCATTGTAACTCATGCTTACAAAACTTGTAATTTGTAATGACAGCTTGGATAGAAGTACCCAAATGTTGAGAAGTTTAAAGAATGCCTAACTTTCTACGCCTTGGCAAATGGATTCTCAATATGGTTTGAAAGGAGCACAAGAAACAACCTCATAGCAAAATGTGAGCAACGTAAACAAAAACTTAAGGATCTAAGCAAGGGCAAACAAAGAAACTATCTAAAGCATCCTTCAGAAACTGCAGGAGACTCACATTGCCAATTGAGGTGTTACGGGAAGATGCTCAGAGGCTTATCCACTTTCCAGGTAATATCTTTAAGAGATACCCACACGTGTGTTAGGAGTCTCCATTACGGCATGTTAGTAAGTTATAAGTGGATAGCACGTCAATTTGGAGATAGGATTAGGATGAATCCTGATATCACTTTAATGAATCTAGCTGAATTAGTTCAACGGAAATACAAGTGTCATGTTAGCCGTGACCAATGTAGGAATGCTAAGATCTATGCTTTGAATGAAAGAGATGCTACAATCCAAGATCATTATGGCTTGCTTAGGTCTTATGCGAAGGCGTTAGTGGACTCAAATGAGGGTAGTACAGTTAAAGTAGGTGTGACCATGAATCTGGATGAGAAAACTTATTTTGACAGATTCTATGTATGCTTCAATGGTTTGAAAGAGGGCTGGAAGTTAGGATGCCGTAGGATCCTTGCTTTGGATGGTTGTTTCTTAAAAACACCAAACCATGGGGAAATTTTAACTGCTGTTGGTAGAGATGGGAATAACCACATCTTCCTGGTTGCATGGGCTGTGGTGATCGTAGAGAATAAAGATAATTGGAGCTGGTTTTTAGAGTTGTTGGCAGATGATTTGGAAATTCCACATGGACAGGGTGTAACCCTAATGTCTGACCAGCACAAGGTAATTGTTTGCTTATCTTTTTTGTTTTTTATATTTTTTTCTTTTAAGTTTTTACTAATTCTGCCACTTGCTGTCATGCCATAGCATGTATATTTAAATTGGGTAAGTTTGCTGAAGAGTATGTCCCTTAATGCTTTAGGAAGGATAGATATTTGTTGGCTTACAGTCAGTACATGAAACCCGTAGATGGAATAGATTTTTGGCCTGAATGTGGTAATCTCTCTAGGGTTTTAGGTCCTATAGCAAAGTGAATGCCTGGTAGGCCTAAGAAAAAGAGGGTCAGGGCCTCCCATGAGCCTAAGGTAGGTAGTCATAAGATAAGTAGGGCAGGGGTAGTAATGACTTGTAAAAACTATGGTCAAACTGGTTACAACAAAAATGGATGCAAAAACCCAAGCAAACCTACAGTCCCTAAAGAAAAAGGAAAAGGTGGTAGGCCTAGAAAGAAACAAAACACCCAACAAGATATTGTAGATGACCATGATATTCCTAGGTTTGTGAAGAACGATATGAATGAGTTTCAAATGGGTGCATCAAATATGAGGGAGTATTTAGCGATGGTAGGGTGTTCTGTATGGGAAGACGGAACAAGAGAGGTGGGACTAGTAACAGAGGTGGTCATTTGAAAATGAGAGGTGGAAAGACAAAATCAGGGAGACTTATTCCAGCAGGGAGACACATATTTTGTTAAATGCTAAATGTTGTATGTGCATAAAACACTATTTCCATTCTTAGGTTTATGTGTAATTATGTAGCCCTATTTTGTCCATGGAAGGGCCTAGTGAAACAACTAATACAGTGTTGCATGTACTGCCACTATACTAATGATGTAAGATATTTAAAGTAATGAAGCAAGTGATGCCACTACTGAGCCCTATTTTGTTCATTGAGGGCAGCTAACTGTAGGTATGTTGTCTGTGTTCTACTTGTAACATTGTAATGTGCATTTTCACAAACGCTTAATGTTATGAAAGAACACCTTTGTTTAGAAATGGATGTCATTCTTGTCATTTGTTATAATTTGATAATATATGTTTGTTCAAGACAGCAAATGTAAGTAAGTTAAGTCACTTAATATGGTTCTAAACATATTCATTAAATGAAAAGCATGACATGTTCCATTACATTGCTACATTCCATTTCCATTGGTACATCATAGACAATCTAACAGCAGTTTGGTAGATACAAGAATTGTTCATAATAGCAAGTAGCTTACATAGTAACAATACCAATGCATTCCACATTACATGAACATCTATCTTCTAAAGGACCCAACAATGACAGCAACAGTCAACACCAAAAGAACAATGATGATGCAAGTCGAAAACCAAAGAACAACATGTCATACATTTTTCCCTTCACCTTTAACTCATTCAATTCCTTGTAAATGACTGCCATGGACACATCTTGAGTTCCAATAACCTTTTGCCCTTCAGTTGCATTAACCTTGTTATCTTCATTTGATTTAATTTTATTTGGCTCTTGACCATGAACTTGATGGGTAAGGCAGTGAAGATTGCACTCCAATATTTCATTATCTTTATACAGCTCGAACATAAGGTCCTTGTAGTATTGTGAAGGCAACTCATCATCAAGAAATCCATACACATCACATTTTTTATCTTTGTTCTATGCAATTGGTCAAACAAAAAATTCAACTGCATATAAAGAAATTAACAAGTTAAACAACAAGTCAAATGTAGGTAACTTACATGCGTGGGACAAGCTTTGAATCTTCGACCAGGGTTCTCAGGAGTCCAAGAAATTTGTTCATAGATTGGGTAGTTACAACCACAATGTGTCATACGGGCAATTTCCTCTTTCGTATATCTACTACGATAATAACGAGATGAGGACGAAGATGAGGCCATGGTAACCCAGAAACTGATTTATGAGGTAGTTGAATTGGTATGAAGATGGCGAATTTTAAAGTAAAGATAAGGTTTTATTGTTTGAATTTTCTTAAAAAAAAGAGTAAAGTGGGTACAATTTAGGATTAAAATAATTACAAATAACTGAATTAGTGACTTGGAAAAAGAGAAAAAATAAATAAGAAAAAACCGGATGATATGTATGCGACCGGCTATGGGGTGGAAAGTTGCACATATGGGGACAAAATAGTCGAGTATGAGGCACAAATGAGGAAAATTTTTTGTTCGCTACGCGAAACTGATATTTTGGACAAGTATGATACGTTATTTTGGTATTAGCTTTTTTTCTTAAAACTTAAAAATGAGTAATGCGTTATACCTAATGTATCTTTGATTAAATTTGGTAGCAATATCTACCACTAAATTAATTGTTTAAATATTGTTTAATCATTAACTTTTATTATTTTTCGTTTCTAACTCATAGACTTTTTTCTCGCAATAACTACAATTAAACCCGTAAATGTTGCATCAAGGGTCACGACAAAACCACAAGTTCACATGTATAATAATTATTTGCCGTTATACACCATCGCTTTGCGCAGGTATTCATCTAGTATAATTCAATGGACGAATTTTAGTGACCTCCGGGTCGGATGTACCCTTGAAGAGGATATGGTTCTTAGTTGGAATCGATAGGTATTGGCTAGCCTAACTCTAACTAATGCATTCCATCAAGTTTCTTATATTCAAAATCCAGATGCATGTATTCGGCTAGTCCTGAATTTGAAAAGGGCGTACATCTTCTGATACAAAAACACGACATGGGAGGTTTTGCGGGTAAAATGACGATCAACCTTCAAAAGGGTGTGTTGGCCCACCTCCATAGCAATAAGGGTGTGTTCAGAGACGCGATGTTTAGATATATGCATGAGCTGGAGTTTTCACAATGCATTAAATTAAAGGATGTCACGTCTTTTTAGACTTCTCAATGAATTGAACGATGCATTGTGGATGGCCTTATTCGAAATCCAGATGCATGTATTCGGCTATTCCCGAACTTGGAAAGGGCGTACATCTTCTGATACAAAGTTGCAAACTAAAACACCGCGGGAGGTTTTTAGCACCCTTCAAGAGGGTTTCAAAAAAACATATACAACAATGATCTTTTACATGTACATTTAACAAAATGACAACCTAAGTCGTATAAATAGTCTATCACCATGTTCTATTCTTTTTAAGAAATCCTAAAGTTAAACAAGCTTATATGCTCTTATTCTTTTAAGCACTCGAGGGAAATTTAAAAACACCACATACCCCCAATGGCAGTCATAAAAAGTAAGTAAATGAGCAGACATCAAAAATCTTTTAACACAATTCAAATATTTTATAAAGAACATACCTCCAAGTCCACAAATAACATGACTCGACGTCGTAAACAAGCCCATATATGTGTTATTTAAGGAATAACATAAACTTTACGACATAGGTACTAGTCCAAATTACGAAAATACACCTAGTGTTGAACCAGGCATTCTTGCTTCCCAGCCACAATGGCTGCTTGGTGGGACCCATTGTTAAGGGCATCAACGTCTTCAACATCATCTTGTTCATCCTCATCAGGCAAGCTTGTTGTTTCAGTAACCACACATGATATGGCTTCAAAGATGATGGCTATCACTTCCTGGAACCTTTCCTCGGAGAGTGAAACCTCTGCAAGAAGTCTCCAAGCATTTGCCTCGGTTGCACCATCAAAGTCTTCTTTACGTTTCAACACCATGTGTCCACTTATCTCCCAAACAGCTGGATTCACTTGAGTGTCTAGAAGCTCGGCACTAACTTCTCCAAGAGCCTGTCTCTCAGCGTAACACTGTTTTTCATTCAATGAACACGTAAAATGTAAGATGACCCTGAAGCAAGAACTGTGGTAATTTGGGTAAAATGTCAGACCACGTCGGGTTGACCCAACCCACTTTTGTCCATTTAATAAAGTTTTGAACATTTAATTAATGTTTTCAATATGATTACAACGGCTAGAAGTGTCAACATGGGCGGCTCAGTAAGTTGACTGACGGGTCAATATTGGCTCGGTCAATAGGAAAGGTTTTGGTAACGTCCAAAACGGGTTGGGTAGGGTTGAAAAAACACCATTTGTGTAGATTTTCAAAACATAACCCCGGATTGACCCTTTCATAAGTATAATGAAATGAAATTGCCAACTATTAAAAAAAAACATTTTTTTTTTTTTGGAAAGTCAACCAACAATCTCGTAATAGTTTTTTTCATTATATTATTACCCATTTGACCCATTAGAAAAATCAACGAATAATTATATAATGGTGAAGAGAAAACTAGTAAATGGCTAATGCTCTGCAAATCTACCTGCGGGAGGAGAAAGACGCGTCTTCCAGAATCTGAGATAAGGACATTGTATGGTATATTGTTGTCTTGGAGGCACATGCATGAGTCAGAGACAGCTTTTGACAAATCTTCAAGTGAATATCCACCCTCAAAGACAAGCCCTCTAACCGGGTAGTTACGGATCTCAGAAATTACGACTCCGCCATTGAAGTCAGTGATCTTTCTAGTAGGAGCTTTCTCAATCGGGAAGGGTACAGCAAGATAGTAAGCCTGAAATGTAAATGGCATAAAAATAATCAAAATTAGCTACATTTCATCACATTATCCGATTCTTAAGATTAAAACACAAAGCCTATGTTTGATCAACTAATTATCTGATTCTTGAAGTTGCAATAATCACTTTGAAAACACATTTCAAACCACCTTAACATCAAAGGGTAGCATACTACGTGTACTAATAAGTAATAACGCATAGTATGAGATAAAGATAGATATGTACCTGGAAGTGAAGGTGATTGATAGTAGCAAAAGCGCCAAGACTGTTGTAACCCAAACGGAAGTATGGATTCCCAGCTTCTGCTGCCATGTACAATGCAAGCAAGAAGCTCTCGTTGTCAATCCTCTGAGGCAAACACTCAAGAATTCGAGGAATCAGAAGCACGTGTCCATATTCAATTGGACTGACCTGTTGATATAAACAACAAAATATTTATTAACATACTTAATCGACAGGTTGCTCATACGCACGACTATGAGAATAAACATCAAGGTAACTTACATTGATGGCAACAACACTAGGGGATTTTGCAGCATCAATAGGAGCGCTTGGATAGAACTTGACTTCACCATCATCACTTGATTCAAACTGGAAGAGGATCTCTTCCTGTCCAACTTTCGTGAAGTTGAACTTGCTCCCATCAAACGGCTGAAGAACTTTATCCACACGAAATTCAGTGGGACGCTTCTTGAGGTGACGACCCTCGTTTAGTTGAGCAACAAACCCATAATCCCCTGGAATCACCTGTTCAATCACATATATACTTAGGTAAGTAACAGCTAATATGCAACACATATAGACTTCCCCATCAACAGAATACCAAGAAATTGATGTTCTACCTTAGTTTCACAAGCAGTAACATCATAGCGAAAAAGCCCTCTCTCAACACGATCCTCCCACTGTATGAAAAATTTAACAATATTAGCTTAAATCGACAATCAAAATTCCAGCAATTTAAAACATTAGCTATAGAATTCGCTTATTACCTCTCCAAGGAGGAGGGAATCCAAGAAAGCGAAAGGAGGCTCCTTTTTGTCACCAGATTCAATGTTTTTGAATCTTTGAAAAGCATACAAAGGTAGCTTTGAACCTGCATCAAATAAAACCCCATGGTTATACAAAAAATTGATAATCCACATATAACAAACGGATAATGTACTGTAGACACATAAATTTATTCTCACTCGTACCTAAGAACTACTTTATGCAATCTCCTATATGTCTTGTTTCATTTATATCCAATTCAGTAAAAACACTTCCTTAAACCTATTTAATGTTTCATTTATATGCTGTTGCTTTTCCAAAATTTGTGATGAAAAACAAAACTTTTGAGGTCATTTTCGTCACTTAACTTGTTGTTATACAAATTAATACATACTTAGAAGGTGTTTGGGGAAGCTTAATTGGAAAACTTATGCCTACACTACTACACATACATATATCTTATTAGCTTATTGGGTGTCAAAAAGAGTGTTTGTGTTATATCTATAATGGTCAAATAAGCTATTCTGCTAAAAGAGTGTTTGTGTTATATCTATAACGGTCAAATAAGCTACTCTGCTAAAATAACCACTAAGGTGTGGCCTACTGGAAAAATGCTTGTGACGATCATCACTAAAATATAAGAGATAGTTCAATTTCTGCTAGGTACAAGCAACTCTCAAGTGCCATACAACCTTTCCCAAGAAAGTGAGGGTTGTACGTGGTTATAAGCTATTCTAGAATAGCATATTGGAGCAATAAGTTATGCTTATTTACTTCATCAAAAACACACAAGTTAACAAGCTTACCCAAACGCCACCAGTCTCTATAATATAATACTTAGTACTAAGTAAAACTACTTTCGTCCTAAAATAATTGTCCTCTCACAAGAAAAAAGACACGGTTTAAGAAAACATAATTATTACTGTTTTCTCTTTGTTACTTTTTACAGAATTGACAGTTTTATTCTTAACTAATTAATCCTTTATTTAAAGTTTGTAATAATAATTTCAAGCAAGGGTAAAATATGGTAAATTTGATCAAGCTTCCCTATCTATTTTTAGCACTGGACAATTAAATTAGGACATTCCTAAAACAAAACATGAACTATTAATCTAGGATGGAGACACGGAGTGACTATTAGCTAATGGGGTGTGAAAATAGCTTAAAATCGTATTATCAACTAATTATAAATAGGATTTTTCTAACTTATGCCGTATGTGCACAAGTTAAGTACACCATAAGTACACAGGGTCACACGAAAAAGTATAGGGATTTACTCAAAAGTAAAAATACAGACAAGTGTACTTTATACGGGTCTATCTATACTTTTGGTGTACTTTTGATGTGCTTAACTTGTGCCTCTAGAGCAAGTTAGAAAAACTAACTAGTCCTATACATATATATATATATATATATATATATATATATATATATATATATATATATATATATATATATATATATATATATATATATATATATATATATATATACCTTAACTGAAACAACATACATGTCAAACATAGTTTATTAACCCTAACTAAAAAGTATCATATAAACAAGTAGAGTACTATGTACCTGGTAGGCAACATTCCCTCATGCAGTTCCTGCCACACCCATTATTACCACCACTTTCCTCCACTTCATCCTTCTGATAATTCGATAGAATAGTAGGCACCCTCTTAATCTTCAACATCCTTCCTTCTTTTTTTTATAAAAAACAACCAAAACTAAAACACTAAAACTAAATCTAAACACTAACAAATTCAAAAACCCTTAAACGACCACCACCAGATAAAGACAACAAGTCAGAAGGACTACCGCCTTCAGACGGCAACGCCCCACGACCTCCGTGCGTACAAGGGTTGTTGGATTCAATAGCTAAATACCCACTGAAGAGTGATTGAGCATGTGACCGCGGTGACACGTGTATAGCCGTGATGTCTACAACTTGATCAACAAGGGTATTACCCAGTGAGAATGAATGCAAAGAAGAAAAAATAGCTAGATAGCTTGGAAGATGGTTTGATGGTATTTAATGAATATGGTTAAGTTGTTGTTATATAATGGTGGGTTTGATGGGTAATGAGTGGTGTTGGAGCGATTTGTATTTTTAGTGGTTTTGAGTGATTTTGGTTTGGTGTTTAATTGTTTGTCGAGTAAATTTAAGGTGAGGAAAAGAACACATATCACCGTCTTTGAACTTTTCTTTTTAAGAAAAAAAGTGTATGGAAAATATTGTATCGGATGTAATTGACTAGCTCTTGACATTTATAACTTCATAGGGTGAAAATGTGTAAAAGTAAGGTGAGAGTATAAATGTCAAGGCAATTTAATGGTTATGTTTGGCAAAAGTAGCTGTGAGCAGTGAGCAGTAGCTTGTGAGCAGTAGCCAAAAAAGCTCACAGCTTCATAAAAAAGTATAGGGAAAATGAGATATTCTAAAAAATAGCAAAGCCCACAGCTCTCATGCCAAACGAACACTAAAAATAAAAAAGCTCATTGTTCACCGCTCATTGCCCAAAAAAGCTCCAAAAAGCTTTGGGCCAAACATAGCCTTAGAGTGTATCAATCAATTTAAAAAGTGTGCAAATCACCTCCTTATTGTATTTGTTAGTAAATTGTTTTTTTTTTTGTGTTTTTTTTTAGTCAAGTAAATTGCATGTAACAAGAGGATTGCACGTAATGAGATGAGAACCACAAGTACAATTTTGTCCTCTTCTTTTACCACCTTAATACTTCACAGATTAGTAAAGCAATACGCGTTTATGTAGCTATCGCTCATAGAGCTTCTTATGTGGTTAAAGTCCTCTTTATTCTCTTGCGTTTACCGAAAGATGAACTGCTTAAGCGTACTTTTTTTAATCCAACGCTTGTTCTTTCTAAGTCTTTGTCTTGAATAAAAAAATACGATTGCTAAGTTTCTCTTTTAAATTCAAGTCACTACACCAAAACATGAGACGGGCGATCATAGTTTTGGCGAGGACACACTCATGTCCTCGCCAAAAGCCACAAAACAACAAAAAAAACACACTTTAATACTTTGACTAGGAAGTAAGTGGGATAGATTTTCTTCTAAACCCTGTGGTGAGAACATGTCCTCGCTAGGGATGGCAAAAATACCTTAACCCAATGGGGAAACCTAAAGCCGTAATATTTTTAGGCAGGACGAGGCATGCTTATCGGGTTAAAGGGGGGGGGGGGGGGGGGGGTTTAACGGGGATTTTTATTGGGTTTGGGGCGAGGACGGAGCTCAACATCCTCGCCTCGCCTCGTGCCGCCTCGAAACATATATATACATACACATACAAATATATCCATCAATGATAAGCCACTCAGAAAATAAGTTGGTATTTACCTAATAAAAATATAATTCTTGTTTCGTGTCATAATATTCTAAGAAGTTGATTTGTAACGCGAGTAGCTTATCATTTTTTATGTTTAATATTGTTTTTGAAAACTTAATAAGGCTAATGCTTAATTTATTAATAATGGCCTCTTTATTTTTTAAGTTACTGGATAAAATTATACTCTTTTCGTCTTAAAATAAGTGTCCGGTTTGACCTTTTAAACTCTTTTCTCCAACTTTGACTTTAATTTATTTTATTTTATTTTTTATTTTTTTATGTTACACAATACTTGATGAAAATTATATCAATAAAAATAAATTTAAAATCCAATTCAAAATAATTAAGGTCAATATTGAAAACAAAAGTTTTCAAAAAGTCAAACTGGACACTTGTTTAGGAACGGATGTAGTGTTATTTATAGTGTAAAAACAAAAATAAACTGACAAGAACACGAGTTTGGTGTAGCATCGCGGCCAAAGAAGATAACCCGATAAGATCCCCATTGCCATTTGACTCCTCGCGAAAGGGTTGACTCAATTTCGATTTTCCTCCATTTTTTCATTTTTTCATTTTGGCCTCTAGTTTTTTCTGCCAACCCTTTGGCGAGGACATGTTCTCACCAAAGGTGTTGACCAACTCTTGACCAAAGCATAAATTTAATTAAGAAATTATGGTTTAAGTATTAGCGACAGGTCCTTGCCAAACGTCTTATGGGGCCGACTACTTAACTTTGACTCAGAAGTGTTTGTTCCCACAAGTCATCGCCAAAAGCCACAATCTGTCGTCGCCAAAAGTATTAGCGACAAGGTAATAGCGGGGACCTTTGGTGAGGACAAATCGTTGCCAACGACCTTTAGCGAGCACTAGTCCTTGCCAAAAGTGGCAAATAGTCCTATCCAAAAGAGACGAATGTTGTAGCGAGTTAATATTATGTGGGGTGGGGATCCAGACCAATGAAAGACGATGATAGCTAAACTAACTATATGGGAGGCCCAAACCTGATGTTAGGTTTAAAAGCTCTTATCTCAACAATAAGCCACTCAGAAAATAGCATCTTCATATTGCTCCGGAACATAAAGCCTGACAAAGAGTAGGGCGAGGGCTTGCACCTACTCTGAACTCCTCCCCTCAGGTATAACAGAAGCCAAAAAACTTGAGATCTTTTATGGACGGATTCGAATCCAATCCCTTCTTTGATTCCAATTCAATTGTTGCTTGATGAAATAATAGAGGTTTGTCTCAAACTTTGAGAACAATTAGTTTAGCATCTGAATCGTACATTGGACAAGTTTTGTGCCTTATACAGCTCGACCCGAAACCCAAAAGGTTTGAGCTTATCACCACATGGGCTTAGTTGGGTAACACACACCTTTTTTTTATTTTATTTTATTTTATTTTATTTTTTTAGTTTGATGTGGCCATTATAAGGTGATTCAAACTTTAGGTATCTCATATTTTAGTGATGATTGACACAATCGTTTTACCACATGGTAAACCCGTGAGTGATTTAGCTCTCTTATTTTCTATATTTTTCATTCTTTAAAAATCCTATAATATCTTCTCTCTTTTTTCATATCCGTAGCCCTCCATATTTTCTTTCAATAACACAAACAAAGCTATGGTTAAAGGCAGTAAAAAATGTTATTGCACTAAACGAATTGCAAGATGGGGAGGGTGCAGAGTGGTGTACCAGCACGCTCTACGGGTTCAACATGTCCCTCCTTACATGTACTTCCATCATCTTGAAGCTAATTGATACACTTCCTGATTTCGACTCAACTATATTAGGTCTAGCACGTGTTTGCGAATTAACTAAAGACGAACAATCAATATCCTTGTATGTTGTTAAGTTAACTAGTTTTCATATTAGTCAAATATCAAAGTTTTAACAAATACATTTAAATTTAAATAAAAGGGTGTTTAGTGTCATGAATAATGTTTTATTGTATTTAATGTTTTACTATTTATTACTACGTTAATTAGTGTCAAGTTTAATACTAACATTGAAAAAAACTTTTTATAATATTTTGTACCTTTTTCATTAAATTAGTGAAAAAGTACTTTTAATGATATCATTGAAGATACATCTAGTCACGGTCTTAAAGTTTGTTGTTAGCAAAAACTTCTTTTTTATTGACAAAGTCGTTAATTCTTTCAAATTTGGCTTTGGTCACAAGGTTTGACAATTTATATCGATGGTTCACTTGGAAGCGATGCACATGCTTAGTCCCTATTTTGGATGGTCATCAAAAGTCCGTTAGATATATGTTATACATTTTGTACATGGGCATAATATAAAATCTTTACACTTTAGATTAATCTTTTGTTTCAAAAGTGTTACAATAGTACAAAATAGCAACATTGCATTTTATCTTCAGCTTTTGATTCCAGAAACAATAGTAATAGGAGATAGATATACTCTTAGAAAGTAGTCAAAATTAAACCAAAACGCTACAAGTTTTATAAATGGACTAGTTCATTTTTCATGATCCACTTTCCAAATAACTAACTAAAATAATGCAAAGTTCATGTTCTATAACAACCAATGAATTCACACCAATTTAATTTCACCTAATTAACAACAATTGTATGATTTCTTCTTATAAAGAGTTGCTTGGTGAATGATTTTATATTTGTATTTTTTGGATGAGATCCTCCCCATTCATCCATAGTAAAACATTAAAAGATACAAATTATGATTGTTGTAAGCATTCTCTTTGTGAACCTAATAAAGTATCTATCGTTATAGTTTGTGTAACGGATACCTGTTTGAGATATTGGTGTAAACTAAACACATGAATTATGTGAGACTATTGAAAGATGGGATGAGGGTTTCTCCCGTATATCATATTGTTAGTAAGTACATAGTAAGTTAATCAAGTTACACAAAAGTTATGTAATTATCAGATTTTCTTTCAGAAGATTCTGCTTCTTGTGCAAATTTGTTGTTAATGAGATGGCACTAACTATAAATGTTTTATTTGAGAGGATCATATTTTGGTTTTGGTTAAACTAACGAACAGAAGAACCGATCTACCAAAGTTCATCACTTCCGTTAAGATGAAATGTAGACTTTGTTGTTTAAATATGATATAAGACGTTGTCTAAATAAGAAATAAAATGCTCACACGTTGCGGCAGTGTATTATTTGATAAAACTCTTATGATATATTCACTTAAAATTGTTTAATTACTTTACTTTTTTGCACAAAAGATATTGCATATATTTATATTATTTGATACTAGTTATAATATGTAACACCCCCAACAGTCATAATAATAGAAAACGAACTCTAATTGAGTCGTTTTAAAAGGTTTATCATTCAAATTATATAAATATCAGAGATTACAAAATGAGGTCCCAGATGGTTCCATGTTTCCAATTTACATTAAATGAGTTTTTGAATGATAATAAAATTTATAGCCCTCTTGAATATCCGTGTCATCCTTGATCATCATGGACCTGAAATACATGCTTAAGAGGTCAACACAAAGGTTGAGTGATATTCATAGAGTTTGTTTAATGGTTGAACACAATATGTTGATAGTATGAGTTAATTAGACTCATACTAATGGTTGGAAAACAAAAAAGGTAGGCTACGTTATTATACGCCCATAAAATGTATTATACACTAAGCTTATGACACCAAAACATTAACGGGTACCAATATCAATCGGCGGAGTTATCCCAGTAGGTACTTTGCTAACATACCTAATTCTCAAATATTAGTGCATTTGTTTGAACTTAGTCAACACAAATGGGATTCGTCAATCCCAATAGGCCTATTCACAATATTCGCGCTCACTATTACTAGTGATTAAATGGTTCATAATAAGGGATATTGGTTTTAGCAAGGATGGTACTTAGTAATAATAAAACAATCAGGTAGCATACAATTTCAAAGCATTGTGTTCGATTTAAAATAGCATGTATGTGACAACTGGCAAATTAGGGAGTCGCTTTTAAAACCCGCATTACATTTAAAAATTATAATTTTGGAATATTTGAAAAGTTTATTGTGACGAGATATTTTATGAACGTGGAATGTGATTTTTATCGTACGTTATTTATGGAATTCGATTATTCACTTATGGTTTGGTTGGTTCATTCGTGATGATTTATTTTTGAGATCATTATTTTGGCACTACATTGACTCCGGCACTAGGATAACCTAACAATTTTAATTATTTTAATATCGGTTCGGATAATTATATTTTTGGAACGTATCGCGAGGTTTTGATTATTTTGGAACGAGTTTGGTTTGAGAAAGTTGGTTGGTATATTTTAAAAAAAGTTTCGGGTTTGGTCCGCGTTTATTTTATCGGGTTACCTCACCCACCTTTTTAATACTATTACCATTATTATTATTATCATTTTTATTTTTGTGGGCTTGGAGTCGGTTTTGGTTTGGGTATAATCACCCACGGACACACAAAACACAAACATAAAACACAACCATCACCCTCACCACTTTCACATCTCTCTCTCTTGTTCACCAACAAACCCTAGCCGCCCCCCTCTGCTGCCGCCTCACCGCCGCACCACCATCACCCCCACCATCATCAAAATACTCCCCAGCATCTCCATTACCTTGTTTTGTATCACACGCGCCTCAAAAGTGAACCCCCCACCTCTCGATTTGGTTCACCGCCGCGCGTACACCACACCCACACCACCATTTCTTTGAAGTTAATATAGATCCGTGAGTTTGAAGGTGAGAAAACACGTTTTTATGTGTGGGTTTGACTAAATCGAGTCAAACTCGTATTGAATATTGATTTTGGGGCAAGATTTAAAGAGTAAAAAGATATTGGGAAAGATTTTTGATAAAGTTTTGGTTTGGTATCCGGGTTGGGTCGATTTGGGTTCGAATTTGTGAAGGTTTTGGATTGTTGGTTGATTCTTGGAGGTTTGATGCTCGGATTGAGCATAACCGAGACCCAAGAGGTCTCGGGGGTCGCGTTTTTGTGGCTCGTTATTCATGCCGAGACCCTAAGGGGGTCCCTCGTTGCATTTTGTTGTTGTTGTTTGGGTTTACCGCCGACGACCCAAGGGTCCGTTTGGCTTGTGTTGGCTTGTTGAGAGCAAGACCGTGACCCTTTGGGTCCGGTCGAATGTTATTGTGGCTTGTTTTGCTATCCGACCATTATGGTCCGTTTGGTTTGGCTCGTTTGGAGCAAGCCGAGACCAAGAGGTCTCGGGTGAGATCACCATGCTTGTGGTTTAATATTTTGACCCGGGTTGACTTGGTAAATCAACCTGTAAGTGTGTTAGATTATTTAGTTGTCGTTTATGATTGTCGGATTATTTTTATTGTCATGATACTATTATTTTGGACTTGTGTTATTGTTGGAGTTGTTGACGAATGTGGATTTGGGGACCGATTGTGAGACGGTCATTAGATGATGGAGATAGGTTAGTTGGGTGACGTAGTCGGACCCTCATGTTGTAGCACGTGGATATGCGATTGTTTTGGACGGAGTTGATTTATTTATTTTGACATGGTTATTATTTTTGGACTTGGACTATGAGCCGAGAGTGATGACTCGGACATGTGACCAAATTCTTATGACTCGATAAATATTTAAAATCAAACATTAAAAATAATACTCGTAATAATATTATTGATAATATAATCGTTTATATACGTATATAGACGTGATAAACGTACATATTGATACGTGGGAATCGCACCAGGCTTTACCTCTCGAGGGATCTCGAGAAGCTTACAACCCCCACCAGGCAGTGTACCTGATCGTTGTAGTATAGTATAGTGACAAGTACCGGGGGATTGATCGTTCAGCTTAGGAATGGTGTCGCTAGGATCAGAAAACCTAAATACTAGTTCTAAAGGTGAGGGATGATTATTTTTGTATTTTATATTTTTTTTAGAAAGCAAGTAAAAATCTCGGGTTTAAAGGATTTAGGCGGAATTAGTTGCTAGTCAACTAACCCAATACTAAAGATGCAATCAAAATAAAATACTATAAATGAAAATAAACTAAATTATACTAAAGTTATGAGCAGTAAATGGAGAAAATGTGTTTACTTAGATTTCACTACTCCCTAGACATTTTTTACACGTTAATTACTTGTTATAATTGCATGGATGACGGATCATATTCCTTAATACCATTCATGGGGTGGCACACTTAACTCCCCAATTCTATGAGCTCTTATCTCCTCCTATACCATGCCCAGCACAACCATAGGGATTATAAACAGTGGCTCATGCATTAAATACAACCAATAAAGACCTAGTGCGCGTCGGTTCATGTTTCTTAAGACGTTCATGCATGTTACCAATTGGAGATCTGCCAGTTTTCTTAAGCCTAACATATAAATCATTCATCCAAGACAAGAATAAACAAGTAATCAACACATAATTAACATCTAGGTTTCATTAGATCCAAGCAAACACAAGATAGATCTAGCCTAGAATGATGGAATTAAGACAAGAACAAGATATAGACAACCAACACATAAACATATTGATTGAATTAAAAGAACACGTTTGTCAATTACACATGAAAGGTATCAAGGGCTTGGAACCCTTGAAAAACCTGTAAAATTCGCACCAAATTCGTACTTAGGGTTTCTCCAAAACTTCTCCCTTTTTAATGTGAAAATTAGAAAACTATATATAGGAAAAGGGGTCTGACGGCGTCAAGAATAAACTTGTGACGCCGTCACCTCGCCGCCAAAACTCTTCTCGGACTGCCTTGATCTACATTTGACGCCGTCATGTGATAATCATTTCCAGGCCGTCATGACTTTTACTCTTGACGCCCTACTTCGTGACGCCGTCAATTCTTTACTGGACCGTCATGGAATTTTGCTCTTGACGCCGTCAGGATGTTACTCTTGACGCCGTCACCTACTGTTCCCAGCATGGAAAATTAAGTCTTTGGCGTTTTCTTCACTTTTATGCTCCAAAAACGTCTGAATTGCTTCCTTTTCCAGATTTCTCTCCCAAAGTACCTAAAATCACAAAAGGAACGATTTAGGGCAATATTTGATCTAATAAATTCAATTCCGGGCTTAAATGACCCCCTAAAAACGGATCATTTTTCGCCTCATCATATACCCTTACACTTGAGATTTGCTTGTCCTCAAGCAAATGCGCTTTTATTCTAGTCAAAATACAAGTTAGGGGTCATTTAACACTAATATAAAAGTAATTACAATAAATAATCGTTCCACTAAAGACCAATAGACAACCACGTAGGTCATACACTAGCACCTCACAAATAGTGTTTAGATACTCACATCTATCGGGTGTAATAAAGTGTAAATTACAATATGGAAACGGAAGATATCTCTCACTACCTGTCATAGCAAAATAGATTACCATAGGCTTGGGAAAGGATCAAACCTCCACCACATGGCGTAAGCACCTAGGATAAACTATCAAAGAGGTCTTTTAAAGGGTTGTAACGTTAGGTGTAGGGATATGAAATACACGTTTTTGTTGGATAAAGAAAGTTTTACTGGTGGCGAGTTAACAATCTTAGTCAATTACATGTACAATGTGGCGTTGCTAAGCCAAGACTAGACTCGACTTAAGCTAATAAACGAAAAATAATAAAAATATAAAATGAACATAGAATAAAAAGGGATGGTAGTCCGTATGTTTTTTTCTCTTTTTCCTTTTTCTATTTTTTTTCTTGATTTTTCTATTTTTTTTCGATTTTTTTTTTTTTTTTTTTTTTTTTTTTTTTTTTTTTTTTTTTTGCATACATTCTTACCCTACCATCCAAAATAATACATCATAGGGAATGAACATTTCCCTTATACTTGAATTTTTACATACTTTACATTAAACTAATCTAATGACTCGAATTAAGAAAATCAAAACACTTGGAGTACTTTTAAGATTAACGTACATATGGGGGTAATAATATGATGTTCTTCCCCATTACTCCATAAAACAAGTACTTTACCCATGAGTCCCAATCGTCCCAAAACAATATGTACAAGGATATGACTCGACTTAGCAACCATGTAATCAATTAGAAAGTTAACTTAGGGTTTAACAAATAACAATAATGCACTAAAGATGAGTGCATACACGGAAGGCTAAGGCGATTTGGGTGTACATTTAAGTGGGGTGTAACAAATTCTTCCTTTAAGTAAGATGCTTAAAGTTAGAAACGAAAAGATAGGCTCGGAGAGGTGTACTAGGGGTATCGTGTACTAAAAATGAGTACAACGCTAAGGGTGTGGGAAAAATTAGTTGACTTAACTAGCCAAGTAATATGACTTAAATGGTCAAGTAATTATAATACGGGTTTAACACAAAGGTGATCCTAATGCCTCTTATCATGTAGTAAATCCTACTACACGAATATACTCTCACTAGCGGTCTCGGGATGCATCACTAACGCAAGTTCTAGAATCTAAATGCTACCGGTACACTCATAAGCACTAATAGTAAATGCTTTTCCTATCAAATCTAAAGGCGAACCTCACATATTTGGGTGGAAAAATTTTCTGAAAGTACGGTTATGTGCTAGTCATACAATCTCCTATCCATGAGACGCTTGCTATGGCTAAAGTTTCACTCCTAAATGTTGTAAAAAAATTTAAATTTGGCGCTAAAATTGCACTAACAAGTATTTCTCATAGTTTTATTACACATCTACCATTAAACAAAACAAACTCAAGCGAAAGTGCATATGTAAGGTATCATCTTTTTACCCTCCCCTTACACTTAAGATGAACATTGTCCCCAATGTTCAAGTAAAGAATGTAAAAGTGAAAAAGTAAAGAGAATGAAATCAAATACTCCCCTGATTCGCTCGCTATGGATAATAAGGTGGCCAGGTTAAATCTTCCTCCAAGAAAATGAACAATCAAAGCTTCCCTTCCAGAATATAAATCATCTTCTCGTCATACATAACCTGTAAAACCTGATAAAATAGACAAGACAACCTCGCGTAAAATCGGCGGCATCCTATATAAGTTACTAAATCCTAGAAAACAATATAATGCTTGTGGAATGAAGTTTGCAGATCTCCTGGAGATTATAAAACTTAATAATTCACAAAAACCATAAGACTCCGTTAGAAAAACAAAACTGGTAAAATTTCCAGATTTTTACACTTGACGCCGTCAAGAGTAAACTCTTAACGCCGTCAGAAGTGACCTGCAGAAATTCTTATGTTAAGTTTCCGGAAAATTTCTGGAAAAACTTGGTCCTACTTCCTGGAAAATCCTGCAAAACTTCATTATGACTCAATACAAGCATTTGACTCTAACAAATACGAATATACATGTTCATTTAATATTGTGGAGAATCATGATCGGTTTGTTTCTTGAAAACATATTTGGAGTTTCCCCTTACACTTATCTTTTGCAAAAATACTTTTAGGTGGAGTTAAGACTAGGCCAAAACAACAAAGTAAAGTATTTCCACTATTTAATTTAGAAACATGATCTACCAACAATAAAAATTAAGCATGCATACGGAAGCAAATAACAAACAAACAAAAATAAAATCACACAAAGCATGGGTTGCCTCCCAAGAAGCGCTTTTCTTTATTTACGAGTCTTGTAGCTAGACTCAAGGTCATAGGTTACTACGTGACCTCATCATTGGTTTCACTATCTAGGTCGTCTTCTAAACCAGTATCGCTCTCATAGTGTAAGTACTTCGGGTCTTCGAACTCGAAGATATCTTTTCGATACTTAGAACCAAGCTTACTAACATCCTTAAAGAATCCACATGATAAATCAGAAGTGTCCTTACACCCTCTCCGAACATCTTCATCGCACAGAATAAGTTGGGAACTTATCTTATCAAGCCCGTCACAATCGATTTCCTTAAGGTCTCTTCTCTTGTATGGCGTTTGGTATGAAACCCTCCTAATCCCATCAGCGAAGGTCATAATACCATTCCGATCATCAATTATCAGATTAGTGATCTCGCAAAATGGCGCTCCAAAAACAATTTGTGATAATCTAGGGTCGACATAGTCTTCGATGTTGTCCACGATCGTAAATTCCATAGTAAATGCCATATTTCCTACAAACACTTGAATTTCATGATCCTTACCAACCACTTTCTCTCCCTTGTAAATCATTCCCCATCTGCAGATATTGTTATAATGGAATAAGGACATAAAATTCTTTGGCAGGAATACGTTAATGTAGATGTTATCGAAGTACTTATGGCCGATCATGGAGGGAATCTTGAGATTATTCGGATCACGCCGTCTTATCTTCCTCCACTTTCCATCCTTTGACCCATATAGATTCCCTTCAAGGGAAGGACGATACTCGTACACCTCCTCATTACCCTTACGAAAAATTACCTTCTTAACACCATTGGTGAATAATGCACTACCATCTTTCTCATCAAGGATCACTCCCGATTCGTTGATAAATGGTTTTCCAAGAACAAGGGTGGTTAATGTTTGATTGGTGAAAGGGTCCACGTCATCGACCACGGTGAGGTCAGTATTGTAAACAAGCTCTCCAATCCTGATTGACAAATTTTTCATCACTCTCTCGCACGCAATGTGTCTTGGGAAGGCTTCGTGGTACAAGGAAAGGGGGACTATGTTGACTGGGAAGCTAGGATCTATTTGACTATCAGTTAAGAGCTTTTCCTTAATGGTGCAGGAGATCTTGAAAACTTTAGGATTACTTTCCTTAGTCCTATCGCTATTCCCACTAGTAATATCCTCCATTTTTCTCTCGGGTTCTTCTATAATAGACTTACTCCAAATGGTTGGATTCCTCTCATGCTCTTCCGATCTCTCTTTCCCTTCATTTGATTTGCCAGATTCTCGCTTGGTGTACTGCTCGGATGAGTTGGTAGGTTTTCTGGCCGAATCGTGGTCTACCCTTAAGGTCTCATCTTTAGCTGTCTGACTGAACTTGTTAGTTTGTTGTTGGGTTGGGTTGGGTGTAGAAGCAGACATCGTGGTGATGGTGTTTACGAAATGGATTGGTCCTAGGGGGTTGACAGGTTCTTTTCCTTTAGGGGATAGATGTTTGAATAACTTGCTAGGACTTTTTATTTTCACAGGGGAGGTTGGTGGGCTCATGACGGTAACAAATTTAACCTCATCAACGTGAATGGGCTTATTAACAACATGTTCTTTGATAGCCGTTAGCAGATTACAAATCTTGTTGTTCACATCAGCCTGCTGTTGTCTAAATTTAGCCTCGAGCGTAGAGAGCTGTACTTCTTGAGATAGAATGAATTTTTTTAGGGCATCTTCACAGCTTTGCCTGGGAATGCCTTGTGACGGAAAATGCTCGGACCAAGTGAGTGGTGAGGAGTCATTGAAAGATACGCTCCGCGTTTGGTATCCTTTGAAATTAGGTTTATCCTTCCATGCCTCATAGGCCTCGCCAGAACTTCGAGGGCCTTGACCCACATGTGATGACGTGAATTCGTTATAAGCACATTTTGGAAGCTCCATGCAGTTATGAGTCTCGTGAGGGCCACTACATAATTTACATGTAGAAGTGATTCTGCTTACTTGGCTTAAGGATTTTGGAGCTTCGTAAGATTTCATGAGAGACTTGACTCGACCTTCAAGTTCCATGATCCTACGATCAGGAGTGCTAGAATTGTTCGAAGGCAAAGATATTGCCTTGACCGTTTTGTTCAAGTCACGGGGATCATTCCAACTTTCGTTGTCATAGAGAGCAAGATCTTCTATGAGTTCCCATGATTGTTCCGCACTAAGATCACGTAGCTTACCACCGGCCGATTGGTCAATGGCTCGCCTCGTGGAGAGATCGATATGGTCATAAAAAATTTGGACTTGGAGCCAAAGATCTATGCCATGATGAGGGACTTTTTGGAGTAAGTCCTTGAAACGAGTCCATGCTTCATAAAGAGATTCATTTTGACGTTGTTGGAACATCAAGATGTCATTTCTAAGCTTAGTAGTTCTCCCCGGTGGGAAAAATTGAGCAAGGAAACGAGTGGTGAGATCATCCCATGTGGTGATGGATCCCGCGGGTAAACGCTCAAGCCATTGACTAGCTTGATCCCGTAGAGAGAATTGGAATAGGCGTAATCGGGTTGTCTCTCTAGTTGCAACATCTATGTCTATGGAATCTACGATTTTGAGGAAGTCCTTAAGATGTTGGTTTGGATCTTCGGAACGAAGTCCATGGAATGCACATCCGCTTTGCACCAACCGGATGGTGTCGGATCGCAAGGGGGTCACATTGGCTCCGGTGAGCTCAATGGTGTTTCGGTAGCCTTGGTGGCTAGGTCGGGAATACTCTCCTAAGGTTCGGGGCCTAAGAGGTTCTAGTGGTGGGTTTTATTGTGGTGGGATGACGGGTTCAAAGATGTTCCCGTTGTCCATGATGTCGGGTGGTTACGAACAAAGGCACAAAGAAATAAGATAGACTAAAGAGAACCTAAAAATAAAAATAAAATCTTACTAGAAAGGAATCTAGCAAGTAGACCTAATAAAAAGAAATTCTAACCTAGACAATAACTATTCCCCGGGCTGCGGCGCCAAAAACTTGATACGTGGGAATCGCACCAGGCTTTACCTCTCGAGGGATCTCGAGAAGCTTACAACCCCCACCAGGCAGTGTACCTGATCGTTGTAGTATAGTATAGTGACAAGTACCGGGGGATTGATCGTTCAGCTTAGGAATAGTGTCGCTAGGATCAGAAAACCTAAATACTAGTTCTAAAGGTGAGGGATGATTATTTTTGTATTTTATATTTTTTTTAGAAAGCAAGTAAAAATCTCGGGTTTGAAGGATTTGGGCGGAATTAGTTGCTAGTCAACTAACCCAATACTAAAGATGCAATCAAAATAAAATACTAGAAATGAAAATAAACTAAATTATACTAAAGTTGTGAGCAGTAAATGGAGAAAATGTGTTTACTTAGATTTCACTACTCCCTAGACATTTTTTACACGTTAATTACTTGTTATAATTGCATGGATGACGGATCGTATTCCTTAATACCATTCATGGGGTGGCACACTTAACTCCCCAATTCTATGAGCTTTTATCTCCTCCTATACCATGCCCAGCACAACCATAGGGATTATAAACAGTGGCTCATGCATTAAATACAACCAATAAAGACCTAGTGCGCGTCGGTTCATGTTTCTTAAGACGTTCAAGCATGTTACCAATTGGAGATCTGCCAGTTTTCTTAAGCCTAACATATAAATCATTCATCCAAGACAAGAATAAACAAGTAATCAACACATAATTAACATCTAGATTTCATTAGATCCAAGCAAACACAAGATAGATCTAGCCTAGCATGATGGAATTAAGACAAGAACAAGATATAGACAACCAACACATAGACGTATTGATTGAATTAAAAGAACACTTATCTCAATTACACATGAAAGGTATCAAGGGCTTGGAACCCTTGAAAAACCTGTAAAATTCGCACCAAATTCGTACTTAGGGTTTCTCCAAAACTTCTCCCCTTTTAATGTGAAAATTAGAAAACTATATATAGGAAAAGGGGTCTGACGGCGTCAAGAATAAACTTGTGACGCCGTCACCTTGCCGCCAAAACTCTTCTCGGACTGTCTTGATCAACATTTGACGCCGTCATGTGATGATCATTTCCAGGCCGTCATGACTTTTACTCTTGACGCCCTACTTCGTGACGCCGTCAATTCTTTACTGGACCGTCATGGAATTTTGCTCTTGACGCCGTCAGGATGTTACTCTTGACGCCGTCACCTACTGTTCCCAGCATGGAAAATTAAGACTTTGGCGTTTTCTTCATTTTTATGCGCCAAAAACGTCCGAATTGCTTCCTTTTCCAGATTTCTCTCCCAAAGTACCTAAAATCACAAAATGAACGATTTAGGGCAATATTTGATCAAATAAATTCAATTTGGGGCTTAAATGACCCCCTAAAAATGGATCATTTTTCGCCTCATCATATATATATATATATATATATATATATATATATATATATATATATATATATATATATATATATATATATATATATATATATATATATATATATATATATATATATATATATATATATATATATAAATGCGTATATTAATAATAAAACAATCACGAGTAAACGTTATAATAATATAACGATGATTATTTTACTATGCAAATAGTGAAATAACTGTCGAAGTATTATTATAGATAATAACTATAAATAATTAAATATTGTCGAAAACGTATATATCGGGTAAGTAATAAATAAAAACACGACGACTTTTATAAATTTGGGAAAACTTATCGAGTTATACGAGTTATGGTTATTTAAAGTCCAAGTGGGCTTTATTATGTGACTTTTGTGTTGTCACGGATATATGACGATTAATATAGACATTTTATATAACAAGTAACTTATTTAATCGACGGATTAGATCAAGTTATTTGGCGTTATAAAATGAGTATATTAATGGGCATCGTATCTCACGACGCCCATAGGATGTGGTACGTGTTTTAGGATAATAAATTACTATGTATCTCGTGGAATTTGGCCAATTTGACGATATATATAGGGAATTTATTGGTCTACGATATATACCAAATAGAACTCTTTGTGCTATGTGCTTTAGGTTGGGTATAATTTTGGAACGATATATTACGTAAATAAATATGGGGGATTACCAAATCGACGGATTTGATAAACTTCGATGATTTATTTAAATAATATATTGGGCTAATATTAGACCTATAGATGGGATATTATTTCGTTCGTTGAGGCTTTTCGGTTTGAGTTGTGTCGACCCTCCACCCGTATGGATACCAAACATCAAATTTCAAATATATATGAAATTAATTCGAGGAATGGATATTTTTGGAAAGTAATATGGAATATGTTCGGGAATGGGAATATTTGATTTTTGAGGAAATGATTTCTGAACGAGTTTGATATTGTTAGGAAGTGCCGAGTCTGTAGTTGCCGTTACGTGAGTTGCTTGAGTTTGCTTACGTCTTTCTTCTATCGATTTCTTTTGAGGAATTTCTGGACTTGAGGTGAGTCATAGCCCCACTTTTACTCTTGAACTTTGTTTTCAATACTTGGGGTGAGAAACGTGCAAATGTTTTACGTGGACTATTATCGCTTTGTTTATTTAAAACTTGTTATGCTTATAGAACTAGGTAGGATTAAGCGAGGCCTAGTCCCGAACTAGGTAAGCTATTGATTGGTTGTTGAGCGAGGCCTAGTCCCGAACTAGGTAAGCTATTGGATTGATTATAGAGCGAGGCCTAGACTTGAGCTAGGTAAGCTATTAATTGGATTGATTCGAGCTATAGCGTGCACCTATAGGGTTGATTTGATTTGGTTGGATTATATTGGTTGGATTATATTGGATGGATTATTTTGGTTGGATGATTGAGGCCTAGTCTAGCTAGCAAGCATTTTGCGTATATGTCCAATATATTGAATTATGAATTTAAACCTATGATCTCACCAGCGAAAGCTAACTTTTAGCACGTTTTCTCAGGTAATTAAGTGATGCTCTATGGATGCTTGGGATTGGAGGCTTGGCAATGGCACCGGTTATGGATCTATTTTTCTAAAACTCTGATAAACTATTGTGGACCTATGTTTATTTCTTTTGGGCCTTACTTTGGATAATTCTTGGGATAAATGTAAACTTTAAAACCCGTTTTGGTTGTGTTTTTCTTATGTTTACTTTATCTCGTTCTTTCATGACTTTGAATGGATACCAATCCCCGTAGCACCCCGAAAGCTTGTTGAGTCTTCCGTTGTATCAAATTTTGGGGGTGTTACAATGTATTCCCCCCAAGGGTTTGTAAAACAATTAAGTAATGGAAAGTGGGACTATGAACTCACCGTAAGTTGGATGATGTATAATGAGAATGATGGATATGCCGTGAGAACTTCTACGAGCAACCTAGAATAATTGTTGCAACTTAGGTTTGGAATAATGTCTAAGAATATGAAGAATTGCCTATATATGTCTTGCATTTAGTCCATGATGTAGTACTTAGTATAGTGTAAGTCTTTGAAAAGAAATGGTTCATGAAACATGTATAATTTATATATCGTTTACTACCGTTCGGGCCGACATAATTCAGAAGTCATGTAGTAAACGTTCGAGGAGCCAGGACACTTTAATTCATAAATCCACAACTCATCTCGACGGCTTACTTAATGAACTCCTCACATGAGGCTCTCTACTATTGTAGTAGTTGATAAAATATATATATATAAGTTTTGATCCGAAAAGTTACATGTCCAATATTTGAATAAACTTAGGAAAGTTTATTTTTACATGAAGATTGTTATTAGGGTAAGTTTCTTAAGTCTTGTATGACAATTACTTGTAAGATCTCATGGTTCTTTTAATGGAGTAGATCCAAATTGTATGTTTAAGTTATCGCTAACTCTTTAGCTCATGTTTTCGCCTAGGTAAGTTTATATGGTCATTTAGTCATGGTCTTGCCGTGACCTTTGGTCATTGTTCCATGGTTTTGAGACTCAACCTTGGCTCTAGCCATGGTTGTGGTCTTGAATCTAGGTCATAAGACCTCTTGGTCTTTTTAAACCATAACCATTATATAGTGACTTATATATGTAAAATAGCTGTTAATAAACTGAGAAAAATCTCATTCGTTATTGGTTTTCTGGATACGTGCTCCCGAGTTTTTGAAGAAAACGTGATTCCGGACAACTTTCGTGTTTTAACTTTTTCATGAAACGGACCAGAAGGGCCTCTTTTTGCGTATTTTATGTTCTGTCACAGAAGCTATTTAGGCAGTTTTGCCGCAAAGTTTTGGTAACTTCAAATGGTCATAACTTTTGACTCGTGTACTCGTTTTAGGTGGTTCAAATTGCTATGTTTTCCTTCTTAAGTCCTCTACTACAATATGTAATTGTTCAATATCATAATTATACCATTTTGATCAGATTTCACCAAGAAAGTCACTAGTTTACTTGTTTAACTAACATAAGTTAACATATATATATATATATATACCAATACTTGTTTTACTCATTTTTATACATCATGGACATAATCATAAGACAATATATAGCATGAATGATATGTAAATAGCATAAATATGATATTTAACAAGAATTATGTTAGGGTTTTGCTTACAACTTTTGGCTTTCTACAAGAAAGGTAAGTAACATGTAAGGTAAGGACTTTGATAGACTTAAGCTTCACCCTACTTCACTTCAAGCAATCTTTCTACACTTGTATTCTTGAAAGAGAGATGATGAAAGTTGAAGTGACTTGAGTGGATTCAAACTCAAGAGAAATCACCAAAGTTTCTAGGGTTTGAAAGTAGTTTTGATGAATCAAAACCAAACTAGAGTTTCTATGTTGTTGTAGCACTTGATACTTACATGAAATTGGAAGTAAATGAGCTAAGGTTATGGTGTTTGTGTGTGTTATGTGTGGCATACAAAAGAAGAGGAGGGGGTTATATATGAGCTTGAGGAGGTTACAAGATTAGGATATTTTCCTAAACTTGGTGACCAAGTTTAACACATGTAATGATCTAAGAGCTCTATGCATGAGATCAAGCCACAAGGGTGTGAATCCCCCCCCCCTATAGGCGGTTCATGAGGCTAGGGAGGGTGAGGTGTGCTTTGGATGATATTATCCTAGATATTGTGTTAGTTTTGACTCCGGGAAATGTTGGTTTTATAGACAAAATAATAATAGTTGTGTGTTAGGATCGAACTTGAGATCACGGGATTGCACACAATACGTATGAAGAGAAAATGTAATAATTATTTATAAAATGTTATAATTAATTATTAAACACAAAATAAATAATAATAATTAGTATTATTGATTAATGACTAATTATTTATTAAGCGAATATTAGGAAAGTAAATACTAGACAAAACATGGAAACAAGAGAAGGTTCCGGAAACCCTCTTTGGGCTCCAAAACCGATCGGCAAGGGGGGTGTACCCACCTCCTTTGTGCCTTGAGCTCCAAGTCTTGTGTAGTATATAAGCAAACCCAAGATGTAGGTTTTTCTCATAACTTGTACACACACATCTTGGTGTTTTCTCTCTTCTTTTCTTCCTTGGTCGATCCATCCAAACGAACCCCTTAGGGTTTCGATTTTCTTGTGTCTAAAACAAGGTTTTGTGTTTATTACTTGCAAATACTTTTCTTGAATTAGTACGTGTGTACAAGAACGTGAATCAAACACACTATGTTTGATTCTTGGATTGAATTACAAAAAGGTAAGGGGTAATTCATATAATCCTTATAAACCCTAATTAGGGTTCTTGGTTCCGGAAGATTGCTTTGATTCTTGTTTGGGCTAGAATCACAAAGGTACGTTTACGATTTAAATAATTGATTAATTAATTACATGTTATTCGATCTATTATAATCGCTTCCGCTTATGCTCACTTTGATGTACTTGGTTTATTAATATGAATGTCATGATATAATAATTCCAACAGTGGCATCTAGAGCCGTTATAATGTGTAATTAATTATCGAAACGCATAAAAATTGGATCTTTATTCGTTTAGTTACATGTTTTTAGGGTTTATTTGTTAGATTCCTAACCCTAAAATATTATATGGGTCGATTGACCTTATTAGGGTTTTAGGGTTTATGGTTTTTAATTTATTAATATGATTAGAAACCCTAGGATGTCATGTAATTGTTATGCGTTTTAGTAAACGATCTTGGTGCAATATGTTAATTGTTAAGCTAAATCCATGAAAAAGTGCATATTTGCATGGATTTTTATATTGTGATATAATTTAAATAGTTTAAATTGTTTATATGAATTAATGGTTAAGTTATATCGAAACATGTAAATTTATTAGATGTCGAATTGGGGAAGACTCCAATATTAAGTAATCAATTGTGTGCTATGTGGTATTTATTTAATTTTGACTTACGCAATCGATTTATCGATGTATGTGGCTCTTTTTCTAAGAAGAAGAAAGCCCTAATTGAATTAATATGTAATACACCTAGATTTGATTATTAATAGGACTATTGAATAAGATTTGCATTTGGCTACATGTTTTATACATATTTAATTGTTATGATTATGTATATTTGTTTATTTAGTTGTTTTATTTTTTATTGTATATTACTTGTTTTTGTTTATTAATTGTGTTAGACATGTTTATAAACGAAAAGGGTAATTTTTTTAATAGAAAAATAATACGGACTAAATAATGGCGAAATTGTTTTGGTTTTTAAGAGTTTAAATTTCAAAGGATTGGTTGATTGATGTTTTTGTACGTAATGGTTAAATAGGCTCGACCGAAGTTTACACACTATAAGATGGGTATAAGGATGGCAACGCATTAAATTGTGGCCTTAGAGAGACAACATTCTGTCTTAACGCTCGTTTGTGTGTAAATTAGACTTACCGAACAACCATTACATGTACATTGTCATCTTAAGGGTGAATAATCCACAATTCCACAATGATTATCCGAAACACTAAGCTTTCGGGCTTATGCAAAAGTACGATATAGTGGACGATAATTGATGATTATTCTTTAATTGGTGAACCCGATACCTCAATCAAAACTTTGTTATTTTACTCTTAGCTAATTGGTAATAAAAATGTTTTGTAAAACCAATGTTATGAAGTTGTATGCATGCTTCTTCATACATTATTTTGATCACATCAAAATATTAATACCCTTATAAAATTAAGTCAAATGCCATCTAATTAAGAACACTTGAAGTTGTAATTTACGTCATGTGAGAACTTGGCGAGATTGCAATGGAGAGGTAAATTTCATAAATTCATTGCAAGCAGATCAACTGATGTGATGGATTAGTGAGTTTGCAGTTTTTAAGTTAGAAGACTTAAATTGAGTAGTAAGTGAGATCTTGGACTCAAGGCATTAAGATGGGCACTAAACATGCTTACAATACAAATGTTTTGTGATTGTAAATCCCATATATCTAGGAATTGGACAAATGTTATGCCAATTGCTTGTACGACAAGTTACCTCATATTATACTTTCATTACTAGCAGATCAACTGATGTGATGAAAACTATGTTTATGGAGGATCCTAGTTTTCAAGATTATTCTATGGATATTATTTTCCTTGGGTATTTTAATTTTCTTGAAAATTGTATTATCAAAAATACTAATGTTTTGAACTTTCTTTATCTGTAGAAATGGCTCAAACTGATAACACCAACTTTCATTCTGTGTTCAAACTTATTTTGAACGAGAAAAATTGACTGGCTCAGAGAATTTCAATGATTGGTATCGTTCACTAAGGATTGTCCTGCGAGTGACTGGTCAACTTGAAATCTTGAAAATGCCTTGTCCTGCTGAACCTGAAGGCTCTGCAGCTACTGATGCTGCTAAGGCCAAATGGAATCTTGATTGCAAGGAACATATTGATGTGGCCGCAATGATGTTAGGGGCGATGTCCACACCTCTTCAAAGGCAGTTTGAGGAGTATTCCCCATGAACATGATTGATGAACTCAAGAAACTCTATGAGAAACCATCAAATGTAGAGATTTACGATTTGATGGAGGCCCTACATGGTTGTAAGCAGGGTGATGGTGAACCTGTAAGTGCTCATGTGTTGTAGATGAAAAGTTTCATGGATCAACTACAAACACTTAAGAAACCCTATGACAATGACATGGCTGTGAACTTAATCAATAGATCCCTTAACAAGGATTTTAATGGTTTTGTGAGGAACTTCAATATGCATTGCGTGGGGAAGACAGTAAGTGAATTGCACGCACTGCTCATTGATTATGAGAAAGGGTTGACACCAAAGGCTCCTACGCCCCAAGTTCTTGCTATACAAGGGGGTAGAATTAACAAGCCAAATGCGAACAAGAAGAAGGGTAAAGGAAAGAAGAAGGCTGATAAGAATAAGCAGGTTATGGCTGATCAACCACCTCAACCTAAGAAGAACCCTCCTGTCAAGAATAATCCAAAGAAGGATCAAGGATGCCATTACTGCAAGGTGATGGGCCATTGGAAGAGGAATTGTCCTCTTTATCTCGATGACTTGCGAAACAATAAGGTTAAGAAGACTGGGCACATGGGCGCCAGCACTTCAGGTAACTTATTTGTCATTGAATTATTTACTTTATCTCATAAATTAAATTCATGGGTATATGATACTGGATGTGGTATTAATATTTGTAATACATTGCAGGGGTTTAGAGAGGAAAGGAGACTAGCTTATGGGGAGCAATTTCTGCATGTGGGAAATGGAGCACAAGCAGCAGTTGAAGCCATAGGAATGTTTGATTTAGTTTTACCTTCGGGTTTAGTACTTTGTTTAAACAATTGTAATTATGCACCTTCTATAATTAGAGGTGTTGTTTCCTTTTCATGTTTGTTGGATCTTGGTTTTTCTCATATTATTGATGGCAATAAAATTTCTGTTTCTTTAAATGGTGTATTTTATTTTAATGTTGTTGCTGTGAATGGTGTGTTTGAAATTGATATGAATAATTGTATGACTTCCAACAATAATAATAATTCGATGTACAGCATAAGTAAGAGAATGAAGTATGACTTGAATTCGTCTTACCTTTGGTAATGTAGACTTGCCCATATAGGCAAGACTCGCATGCAAAAGCTGCAACGTGAAGGGCTTTTGAATAATATCAATGATGAGTCATTTGATAAATGTGAATCTTGTATTTCTGGGAAGATGACGAAGAAACTTTTTCATAATAATATGGAAAGAGCTTCAGATCTACTTGGTTTGATACACACGGATGTATGTGGACCACTTAGACATGTGTCAAGGAGAGGTGCTGTTTACTTCTTAACTTTTACAGATGATTTCAGCCGTTATGATTATGTTTATTTACTTAAACATAAACATGAATTGTTTGAAACATTTAAAGTTTTCAAAGCAGAAGTAGAATTGCAATTGGGAAAGAAGATTAAAGCTCTTCGTTCTGATCGAGGTGGTGAATACCTTAGTCAAGATTTTAAAGATTTCTTAACTGAGAATGGAATTGTCAAGAATCTCACATCTCCATATACACCACAACAAAATGGTGTATCTGAGAGAATGAATCGTACATTGTTGGACATGGTTCGATCGATGTATAATCTTACTAATCTTCCTTTGTCTTTTTGGGATTATGCTCTTGAATCAGCTGTTCGTATTTTGAATATGGTTCCCACCAAGAAGGTTGATAAGACACCATATGAGATGTGGACTGGAAAAGCTCTGAACTTGTCTTATTTAAAGGTCTGGGGTTGTGAGGCGTATGTTAAACGTGACTCACAAGATAAACTCCAACAAAGATCTGTCAAATGCATTTTTGTAGGATACCCAAAGGAAACAATGGGTTACTACTTTTACTACCCACCTGAGAACAAAGTGTTTGTTGCAAGATATGGTGATTTTCTTGAAAGTGATTTTGTGGTTCAAGAAATCAGTGGGAGTGTATATGATCTAGAAGATGATCTAAATAATGCATTACCTTCAGAAAACACTAGCACACTTTCTATAGAACCGGAAAGTCTGGGTCCTCCACCGGAAGTTGAAGTAGTTCCCATTCGCAGATCTTCAAGATCTGTAAAAGCTCCTGACCGTCTATGTCTTAATGTAGAGGTCGATGAGCATACACTAGGGGATCTTAATGAACCTACTAGTTATAGAGCTGCCATTAATAGTCCTCAAAAGGCTAAATGGAAAGCTGCTATGGATGGGGAAATACAATCCATGCATGACAATGAAGTCTGGGAAGAAGTTGACTTACCTCCTGGTGCCAAGGTAGTTGGGAGTAAGTGGCTCTACAAAATTAAGACTGACATGGATGGATATGCACACATTTATAAGGCTCGTCTAGTTGCTAAAGGTTTTACTCAAACTTTTGGAATTGATTACGAGGAGACATTTTCTCCTGTAGCAGACATAAGAGCTATAAGAATTCTCATAGCTATAGCAGCGTACTATGATTATGAGATTTAGCAAATGGATGTGAAAACCACTTTCTTAAATGGTCATCTAGATGAAGACATCTATATGGCACAACCAGAAGGGTTTGAAAATCCAGATTTCCCAAATCGTGTATGCAAGCTTAAAAGATCCATTTATGGATTAAAGCAAGCATCACGACAATGGAACAAGAGGTTTGATGCTGAGATCAAAAAGTTTGGATTCACTCAAAATCTTGATGAGCCATGTGTATATCACAAAGTTAGTGGGAGTGATAATGTAACTTTCCTAATTCTATATGTTGATGACATATTTGTGGAAAACTAGAAGGAGGGGTTGAATAGTTTTATGTCTTTTTAAATTTATTTCCAAAATATTTTGTTGGTTATAAAAACTTTCGATTCGATCTTAAGTGAATTCAAGCAACAACCAATATGAGCAAGTCTAAACTAATATTGATAGTATTGAAATATAATGAAGAAAAGATAGAGTTAGAAAGATCAAACCACAACACGCGAATTTATAGTGGTTCGGCTACAAGGACACCTTCCTTGCCCTACTCCACTCCCCGAGTACCACACTCGAGAGTTTTCTTCACTATTTCAACAAACTCCTTATGGTGGAGAAACCTTACACACCTTGGCTTACACAAGTTAACGACACTAAGCTAAATGTCGAGTTCTAATCGTAGCTAGAACCAATCTCACACCAAATATCACACCACGTGATCTTCACACCTTAATCACACCTTCACACCTTCTTCAAGACTTCACACCGTCTTCACACCTTATCAATCTTCACACCTTCTTCTATGCACAACTAAGTCACTACTACTAAACTAGTTTACAACACACCAAGATTCTACAATCAACAAGTATTCACAACACCTTAACAAATAGCTATCACTAGTACTATATGAAACTAGCTATACACAACACCACTACAATAAGATGGATGTAGAGAAGTGTTCTTCTTCTTGCACTTGAATGGATGAAGCTTTGGATCACTTGGAAACAAAGACTTATGAAATATATGATCAAAGGATTTTAGATCTAGAGAAGAGGATTGGATCAGAAAGTTTATAGTGCAAAAAGGTGAGAAAAATATGTGAAATGATCCAATATTTATAGGGCCAGAAAATACTGTTCTGGAGCGTGCCGGTCCCCTTAATTGTTGGCCGGTCCCCTTAATGATTAAGGGGGCCGCCTAGTAAAATTAAGGGGGCCGCCCTCCTGAACGTTTGAAAAGATTCTCTGGATAAAATTTGCCCTTTTTGGTTGGAAATTTGAAATCATATTTTTGTGGTTTAATAAAGCTTTACCAAAAATGATTTACAAATATATATAAAATGTTAAAATCATTTTATATAATGTTATGTATTAACATAAAATTTCCTTTGATCATGTAATGCATAAGTTACTAAGTTTATGCATACCTTAAGTGATATAAGATGTAGAAGTAAATATTTGTCACCAAATACTTGTTTATGTCTTATTCTTGACTTAATTTGATTTAAGTTTTGTGATTATCAAAACATAGGTTTATTGAGAAATATTAATAACATTCACAAACATTATTTATATCAACAATCTCCCCCTTTTTGATGATTACAAAACTTAAACTCATTAACTCAAAAATTAGTTTTTAAACAAGTATTTTAGTGAGTTTATATGTACTTCTCCCCCTTTTTGTAACATCAAAAAGGTTTAGCCGACAAGTTTTCATTCGTGAAAATTTTGACGGGTAGAGACTCCCCCTTGATGTGTACTCCCCCTCGTTTGGGGGCACCAAGAGAACGAGCTATGGAATGCTTGCAAAACAAAAATATTAGAAGCACAAGTATAGACATGCACACTAATATAACGTAATAAAGAAAGAAAGAAGCATTCATATTAAAGAAATAGTTGTGTTAACACACAACGATACAAGTACATAAGCTAACAACATAGAAGCAAGTACATAAGCCAATTAATCAAGAAAGATACATCATCATGCAAAAGTACATGGACTTCATAGAGCTTGCAAGCAAAAGGGGTGGCAAAGACTTTATTTTATTAAGTGATGCGTGGGAATCGCACCTTGCTTTACCTCTCGAGGGATCTCGAGAAGCTTACAACCCCCACCAGATAGTGTACCTGATCGTTGTAGTATAGTATAGTGACAAGTACCGGGGGATTGATCGTTCAGCTTAGGAATAGTGTCGCTAGGATTAGAAAGCCTAATTAATAGTTCTAGAGATGAAAGATGATTATTTTTGTGTTTTTATATTTTAATGAAAGCAAGTAAATCTCGGGTTTTGGAAGAGTGGGCGGAATTAGTTGCTATTCAACTAACCCAAAGCTAATATATAATTAAAATAAACTAATGAAAATGAAATTAAACTAAATTATACTAAGGTTGTGAGCAGTGGTTGGAGAAATTGTGTTTACTTAGATTTCATTACTCCCTAGATATCTTTTACATGTTAATTACTTGTTACACTTGTATGGATGACGGATTGTATTCCTTAATACCATTCGTGGGGTGGCATACATAACTCCCCAACTCTATGAGCTCTTATCTCCTCCTACACCATGACCCAGCACAACTATAGGGATTGTAAACAGTGGCTCATGCATTAAATACAACCAATAAAGACCTAGTACGCCTCGGTTCATGTTTCTTAAGACGTTCAAGCATGTTACCATTTGGAGATCTGCCAGTTTTCTTAAGCCTAACATATAATATCATTCATCCAAAACAAGAATAGACAAGTAATCAACACATAATCAACATCTAGGTTTCATTAGATCTAAGCAAACACAAAGGAAATCTAGCCTAGCATAGTAGAATTAAGATAAGAACAAGAGATAAACAACCAACACATAGACATATTGATTGAATTAAAAGTATACTTATCTCAATTACAATGCAAGGTCTCAAGGGTTTGGAACCCTTGAAAAACCTGTAAAAGAGGCACCAAAATCGTCTTTAGGGTTTCACCAAAACTTCTCTCCCTTTAATGAAAAAACTAGAAAACTATATATAGGAAAAACAGTCTGACGGCGTCAAGAGTAACTTCTGACGCCGTCACCTCGCCGCCAAATACTTCCTCGGACGGCCTTGATCCACTTGTGACGGCCTATGTGACGCCGTCACCACCTACGATATTTTATTCTTGCCACTTTGACGCCGTCATAAAGCCTTCTGACGCCGTCACCACCTACGGTGTTTAATTCTTCATGTCTGACGCCGTCAAGATGTTGGTCTTGACGCCGTCACCTTGTATCTTCAGCATGGATTTTTGGTACTTTGTCGTTTTCTTCACTTTTATGCTCCAAAAACGTCCAAAATGGCTTCTTTTCCAGAATTCACTCTCCAAACACCTAAAATCACAAAAGGAACGATTTAGGGCAATATTTGATCAAATAAAGTCGGATTCGGGCTTAAATGACCTCCTAAAAACGGATCATTTTTCGCCTCATCATATACCCTTACACTTGAGATTTGCTTGTCCTCAAGCAAATGAGCTTTTATTCTACTCAAAAGACAAGTTAGGGGTCATTTAACACTAATATAAAAGTAATTACAACAAATAATCGTTCCACTAAAGACCAATAGACAAGCACGGAGGTCATACACAAGCACCTCACAAATAGTGTTTAGATACTCACATCTCTCGGGTGTAATAAAGTAATATAACATTATGGAAATGGAAGATATCTCTCACTACCTGTCATAGCAAAATAGATTACCATAGGCTTGGGAAAGGATCAAACCTCCACCACATGGCGTAAGCACCTAGGATAAACTATCAAAGAGGTCTTTTAAAAGGGTTATAACGTTAGGTGTAGGGATATGAATTACACGGTTTTGTTGGGTAAAGGAAGTTTTACTGGTGGCGAGTTAACAATCTTGGTTAATTACATGTACAAGATGGCGTTGCTAAGCCAAGACTAGACTCGACTTAAGCTAATAAATGAAAAATAACAAAAATATAAAATGAACATAGAATGAAAAACGGGATGGTAGTCCGTATGTTTTTTTTTTTTTTTTTTTCTTTCTTTTTCCCCTTTTTTTTTTCCTTTATTTTTTTTTCTTTTTCTTAATTTTTTCGATTTTTTTTTTTTTTTTTTTTGTGTGTGCATACACTCTTACCCTACCATCCAAAATAATACATCATAGGGGTTGAGAATTCCCCTTACACTTGAATCTTTACATACTTTACATTTAACTATTCTAATGACTCGAATTAAGAAAATCAAAATGAATGGAGCACTTTTAAGATTAACGCACATATGGGGGTAATAATATTATGTTCTTCCCCATTACTCCATAAAATAAGTACTTACCCATGAGTCCCAATCGTCCCAAAACAATATGTACAAGGATATGACTCGACTTAGCAACCATGTAATCAATTAGAAAGTTAACTTAGGGTTTAACAAATAACAATAATGCACTAAAAATGAGCGCATACACGGAAGGCTAAGGCGATTTGGGTGTACATTTAAGTGGGGTGTAACAAATTCTTCCTTTAAGTAAAATGCTTAAAGTTAGAAACGAAAAGATAGGCTCGGAGGGGTGTACTAGGGGTATCGTGTACTAAAAATGAGTACAACGCTAAGGGTGTGGGAAAAATTAGTTGACTTAACTAGTCAAGCAATATGACTTAAATGGTCAAGTAATTATAATACGGGTTTAACACAAGGGTGATCCTAATGCCTCTTATCATGTAGTAAATCCTACTACACGAATGTAGTCTCACTAGCGGTCTCGGGATGCATCACTAACGCAAGTTCTAGAATCTAAATGCTACCGGTACACTCATAAGCACCAATAATAAATGCTTTTCCTATCAAAACTAAAGGCGAACCTCACATTTTTGGGTGGAAAATTTTTCTGAATATACGGTTATGTGCTAGTCATACAACCTCCTATCCATGAGACGCTTGCTATGGCTAAAATTTCACTCCTAAATGTTGTAAAAAATTTTAAATTTGGCGCTAAAATTACACTAACAAGTATTTCTCATAGTTTTATTACACATCTACTATCAAACAAAATAAACTCAAGCGAAAGTGCATATGTAAGGTATCATCTTTTTACCCTCCCCTTACACTTAGGATGAACATTGTCCCCAATGTTCAAGTAAAGAATGTAAAAGTGAAAAAGTAAAGAGAATGAAATCAAATACTCCCCTGATTCGCTCGGTATGGATTATAGGTTGGCCAGGTTAAATCTTCTTCCAAGAAAATGAACAATCAAAGCTTCCCTTCCAGAATATAAATCATCTTCTTGTCATAAATAACCTGTAAATCCTGACAAAAGTAGACAAGGCAACCTCTCGTAAAATCGACGGCATCCTATATAAGTTACTAAATCCTATAAAACAAAGTAAGATATAATGCTTGTGGGATGAAGTTTGCAGATTTCCTGGAGATTATAAAACTTAATAATTCACAAAAACCATAAGACTCCGTTAGAAAAACAAAACCGGTAAAATTTCCAGATTTTTAACTCCTGACGCCGTCAAGAGCAATACCCTGACGCCGTCAGAATGGACCTGCAGAAATTCTTATGTTAAGTTTCCGGAAAATTTCTGGAAAAACTTTTTCCTACTTCCTGGAAAATCCTGCAAAACTTCATTATGACTCAATACAAGCATTTGACTCTAACAAATACGAATATACATGTTCATGAAATATTGTGGAGAATCATGATCGGTTTGTTTCTTAAAAACATATTTGGGGTTTCCCCTTACACTCATCTTTTGCAAAAATACCTTTAGGTTGAAGTTAAGACTAGGCCAAACAACATAATAAAGTATTTCCACATTTTAATTGAGAAACATGATCAACCAACAATAAAAATAAAACATGCATACGGAAGCAAATAACAATCAAACAATTAAAATCACACAAAACATGGGTTGCCTCCCAAGAAGCGCTTGTTTTTGTTCGAGTCACGAGCCTGACTCTACCCTTATTCAACGGATAAAAGGGAAGTTTTCCCTACACTTAGGATTAGGTGCGGGTGGAAGTAGCGATACACACCCTTAGGGTGTAAATATGCCTCGTGAGGAAAGTGTGGTGGATGAATTATATGCTCAAACGGGTGTGCTCCTTTCATCATAACCTTACCTAGTTCACTTTGGTCAATGAGTGAGTTGAAGTTTTCTCCTAAGAAGGGATCATTTTCTATCAACTTCGAGAGATTCCTAGTTGGGGATCTATTTTGACCTAATAAACCCGGTTTAAACCCATAATGTTTCTTATGATCAATCATGAATGGGTGATGTAAGTATGTAAGGTCATGGTCCACTCCTATGTTGGCTTCTTCTCTACAAGGCTTGGGGTCTACTACCTTCAACGTAAAACTACCCGGACTACATGGTTTGATGGGTGGATCGGGACCTATTTCAATTCCTAAATCTTCATCCAAGGATAGAAGATTAGGTAATGGTTTTGGTTGAGGCTCCGGTTCATCAAAACTAGGAACTTCCCTAGAACTAGGAGTAAGGTTATCACTACAAGTGTTCAAACCTATATCCTCTGGTGGTGCTTGGTCCAAGGGTTCTACCTCAATTGGGGTTCCTATAGTCTCTTCTACTTCTTCCGGGTAAGTCACGGGCGGTGTATGTGCCTCAAATGATGGTAGGACTTGTGGGGTACTTTGTGGGCTTGGATTATCCACCTCATCCTCCATTGTACCTAGATTACCTATATGTTTGTTTTGTACTATGATATTAGGTGCCATCCAACTAGGTATCTCAACATGAGTATATTCATCCCCCAACAAACTTCCTGTTTGCTCCATCAAACTTGTTTATGATTGATTTGTGATGTTGTTTGTTGGGTTGTCTACTCTATAATAATATTGGGCACAGTTTTCTATGGTATCCCACGCTTCTTCATCATTTAATTCCCTAGGGCCCCCATCGACAAAATCATCGATGCGCATTTGGTCACATTGGCTGACACGATAGTAAAAGGTTTCGGTTAGGGATGATAAAGAGAAACTATGATGAGGGAATTTTCGAAGTAAAATTTTAAAACGAGTCCATGCATCATATATGGGTTCATCTCGATATTGTTTGAAATTCGAGATGTCAACAGGGTAGAATGGCCTTTTTGGTTGGTGGTATGGTGGATTCGCGTACTCCATAATGGTGAACGGAATAGTCAATGGAAATTACGAACAAACACACAAAGAAAAATATAGACTAAAGAAGACCTAAAAATAAAAATAAAATCTTACTAGAAAGGAATCTAGCAAGTAGACCTAATAAAAAGAAATCCTAACCTAGACAATAACTATTCCCCGGCAGCGGCGCCAAAAACTTGATGCGTGGGAATCGCACCTTGCTTTACCTCTCGAGGGATCTCGAGAAGCTTACAACCCCCACCAGGCAGTGTACCTGATCGTTGTAGTATAGTATAGTGACAAGTACCGGGGGATTGATCGTTCAGCTTAGGAATAGTGTCGCTAGGATTAGAAAGCCTAATTAATAGTTCTAGAGATGAAAGATGATTATTTTTGTGTTTTTATATTTTAATGAAAGCAAGTAAATCTCGGGTTTTGGAAGAGTGGGTGGAATTAGTTGCTATTCAACTAACCCAAAGCTAATATATAATTAAAATAAACTAATGAAAATGAAATTAAACTAAATTATACTAAGGTTGTGAGCAGTGGTTGGAGAAATTGTGTTTACTTAGATTTCATTACTCCCTAGATATCTTTTACATGTTAATTACTTGTTACACTTGTATGGATGACGGATTGTATTCCTTAATACCATTCGTGGGGTGGCATACATAACTCCCCAACTCTATGAGCTCTTATCTCCTCCTACACCATGACCCAGCACAACTATAGGGATTGTAAACAGTGGCTCATGCATTAAATACAACCAATAAAGACCTAGTACGCCTCGGTTCATGTTTCTTAAGACGTTCAAGCATGTTACCATTTGGAGATCTGCCAGTTTTCTTAAGCCTAACATATAATATCATTCATCCAAAACAAGAATAGACAAGTAATCAACACATAATCAACATCTAGGTTTCATTAGATCTAAGCAAACACAAAGGAAATCTAGCCTAGCATAGTAGAATTAAGATAAGAACAAGAGATAAACAACCAACACATAGACATATTGATTGAATTAAAAGTATACTTATCTCAATTACAATGCAAGGTCTCAAGGGTTTGGAACCCTTGAAAAACCTGTAAAAGAGGCACCAAAATCGTCTTTAGGGTTTCACCAAAACTTCTCTCCCTTTAATGAAAAAACTAGAAAACTATATATAGGAAAAACAGTCTGACGGCGTCAAGAGTAACTTCTGACGCCGTCACCTCGCCGCCAAATACTTCCTCGGACGGCCTTGATCCACTTGTGACGGCCTATGTGACGCCGTCACCACCTACGATATTTTATTCTTGCCACTTTGACGCCGTCATAAAGCCTTCTGACGCCGTCACCACCTACGGTGTTTAATTCTTCATGTCTGACGCCGTCAAGATGTTGGTCTTGACGCCGTCACCTTGTATCTTCAGCATGGATTTTTGGTACTTTGTCGTTTTCTTCACTTTTATGCTCCAAAAACGTCCAAAATGGCTTCTTTTCCAGAATTCACTCTCCAAACACCTAAAATCACAAAAGGAACGATTTAGGGCAATATTTGATCAAATAAAGTCGGATTCGGGCTTAAATGACCCCCTAAAAACGGATCATTTTTCGCCTCATCATTAAGCATATCAAATGCTTAATTTGGAGAGCATGATGGTGATGGTGGAGGAGTAGATGAGAATTGTGGTGGAGGAATTATTGGAGAGGATGGTGGAGTTGGAGGTGGTGGTGGGTTGGTAAGCAAATGTTCAATATATGAAAACATATATTGAATTTCATCTTTAAGACCAAAGATGATGGTTCGGTTGTGGATACAACAAAGGCAAGTATCACCATGTGATTCAAGCATCCTCCAAGGTATGGGATTGGCAAAGTATGGTGGTGTAATTTGTGGAGATGAGAGTTGAGTATCAAGTGGTGTTGTTGGTGAAAGTGAAATTGTAAGATGGGTGGATATAGGTTCTTGAGTGGGAAGTGGTGATGATACTTGTGGTGACAAGTGTGAATTGATGTAGTCATTAATTGATGAGGTTGATGGTAAGGAAGATGAGGAAGTTCCATGAGTGGAAGGTGTTTTGGATGGTGCATTAGGTGCACTTGGAGAGGAGCATTTTGGTGGAGGTGATGGGGTTATGTTGTCTTCATTTGTTAAGTCAATGAAGAGTTGTTTTGGAGGAATGACCACAAGTTTTTGTTTCTTGTAGGTTTTGGAGTTTGAGGTGCTTGGAGGGGTCATGATGATATGATGAATGATGAGATAAAGAATGGTGATAATGGAGGGAATTTATAGTATGGAAATTGGTGATTTAGGTAAATGTTTGAAATGGTTGAAAGAGATTCTAAAATCAGTTGGGTCAAAATGGGAAATGGTAGCTGAAACTAGAGAAAGGATTCACAAGATGCAAAAGAATACAGTAAACCCAGTTCCAGATGGCCGGTCCCCTTAATTGTATGCCGGCCCCCTCAATCATTAAGGGGACCGCCTAGGGAATTAAGGGGGCCGCCCATCTGGTGATTTCCCAGACGACCAGAAACCCAAAATTTGCAAAATTTGATGATTTTTCAAGTGTGTTTTTCCAGCAAGCTCTATTAGGAGTATATACTTTAGGAATGATGATATATAAACACATAAATATAATCAAATTTTGCATGCAAATAAACATATTATAATCCATTTTGAAAAGAAGCATGGAATAACATTAATATGAAAGCATGATAATAATTAAAGTCTAAACATCATTCCGAATAACACAAGAAATTAACACAAGTATTTCCGAATAAATCGGACAAATAGCAAACCATACAAATGTCAAAAAAAAAATAGCAACATGTCAATATCTTCTACTTCTTTTTCTTTCCAAGCATCTTCCTAAACATTTTTCCAACGGATTTGAATCCTCCTCGCATCTCTTCATGCATTTGTTGTTGTTGATTGATGATGGAGGTTTGGCGAGTGAAGAGAAGTTCATCGGTACGTTCGTGAGGAAGAGGAATTGAGTATTCGGAGTAATCAAGGTCAGGAAGATCATCAACAAAGGTCGTGGGGGATGGAGTACTAACACGTGAGGTGTCTTCCTCCTCATCATCATCGTCATCACGATGAGATGTAGAACCACGACCCCTAGAGTACAAAGGAGCATGAGATTTTCCTTTGTCACTACGAGGACGACGAGTACGAACATGAGTAAGTTGGTTCAAAGTAGGAAGGATATGAACGTAGTAGTCTCTTTGAAGATGTGGGTAATGTTCCATCACATAACGGTAAAGTCGTGTGAGAAACATACCGTAGGGAAGATTGGCATTTGTGGTGTTTTTGGCGGACATGATTCGATGAACAAAAAGATAAGCCAAGTTGTATTGCTCTTCAGCAATAACACAATAAAGCATGTGGGCAATGCTCGCCGTGACATGATCACGGTGACCACCAGTACCAAACGCATTCTCTCGAATGATTTCTTCCCACTTCTTCATATCTTGGCTTAGCTCTTTGAGGAGGATTTGATTGGCATGAATATCGACATTCTTCGACTTGATTACTCGACTAGTCGTACGACGTTCTAGTTCAAGCATTCGACGAATGTCTTCAGGACTAGGAATCTCAGAATAGTAGGGGCCATCCTGAGGACGATTTATTTCAAGAGTGGAAAGATCCCATTCATTTGAGAAAACGGCTTGGCCGTTGAATGGGATTCTAAGAATTTGCCCAAATTGAGCAAGAGAAAGAGTGATGAATTGATTTTGAATCATGAAGGAAATGAGGAGATGACCATAAGGATCGGTTTGCACCGTCACTTGGCTATAGAAGTCGAGGATAAAACGGGGGATGATAGGTTCGTTGATTTGGATAAGACATTCAAAACGAATATTGGTGAACATTCGTTCGGTTTGATCATTTTCATAGAAGGATGGATCGACAATTCGTCCTTCGTGAATGTTTCTATTTTCAATGGGACGATAGAAACATACAACTGAAGGGGACATGCCGGGAGTAGAAGAGACATTTGGAATGTATTGTTTGGTTTTGGATACATCACCAACCGTGGTCTTAGGCATTTTCACCTAAACAAAATAACAACAAGAATAAAATTAATATAAAAACAACCATCATGCATATATTGTTTATATATATATATATATATATATATATATATATATATATATATATATATATATATATATATATATATATATATATATATATGTATATATATAATTATATGCAATATGTGTGGAACGAAATTCTACTTCGACACAAAAAAAATATTTAATGAAGTAGTTTCATGATGTTCCTTTTATTTTGATTTTAAACTTGTTTAGAATGTACAATATCAAAAGGGTATGATATCATAATTCATTTCGAAATAAGGCTAGATATATATTATATTATATATCTTCCATTTCGTAAAAGTTTGACGCAACATAAGCTTGTTTAAAAGATTGAAATGCGAATTTTAGTTTTCAAAATTATCATTTTAAAGATAAACCAAACGCTCCCTTAACTAGACAACAATATCCTAAAAATATCAATATATATATTGATTATATATCTTGATGACCTCTATTGATTTTAGTATTATTAACAAAACTTATAAGCTAGTTATAGGTTTCAAATAACTTCATATAGTTATGGTTTGTTCATGAACCAAACGCCCATGTTGACTTCATGAACCATTTAACAACAACTTGAAAAGTATGCTTTGATTGTTTAGATTGTTAAAACAACGTAATGTAGTAAGTTTTAAATGGTTTTTAAGAGTTATATCAACAATGTGACTTATGAAAAATAAAATTCGACTAGGGTTTATGGGCGATTAATGATTTTGACAAGATGATATGTTATACTAATTTTGAGTTGCAAAACATCATCCTAATCCTATGGGGAGCATTTGGTAGTTCAATTTCTAGCTTCAATTACACTTAAAATTGAATTAAAATGAATTTTAATAAAATGCATAATTATTGATTAGACACTAAATTGAATGAAATGTGATGAAATGCATGTTGGAAAACTTACCAAAGATGTTGTTATATGTTTGGTTGATGCTTGCCCCTTGCGAAACAACCCCGGATTGGTGATATGATGGAGGATTTTGAAGTTTTTGGTGGTTTTGGTTCGTACTCAGTAGCAGTGGGGAAGAACAAATGAGTGAATGGAGTGTTTGGGAATGGAATTAAGAAGGAAAAACGGATTTGGATACTCTCAGATGGCCGGCCCCCTTAAACATTAAGGGGACCGCCCTCGATAACAAGCCGGTCCCCTTAATCATTAAGGGGGCCGCCTTTGAAATTTTCCAAATTTCGCGGAATTCGTTTCTGGAACAAAAATATTTATAAGTATATACTTAGATTTATAATATATCAAAAATACGTAAATGTCTATTGGCACGATGATAAGATACTTAACAACTTTTAATTACCGTTTCGATAATTAAAATATACCTTTGACAATTTTTGGATAAAATGATCAAAGTGTTAAGTTGATGAAGGGTTTGAGGTGTGTTCGGGAATATGTGAATAAGTGTATATATATATATATATATATATATATATATATATATATATATATATATATATATATATATATATATATATATATATATATATATAAGTATAAGTGTGTTTGAAAGATGGGTTGATGAGTGAGATTTGAAGGATAGTAACGGAGATAGGATATACTTGGCGAGAGGAGTTTGTTTCATCCATAGTGTTCATGTGCGAAGGCGTTCTTGCATTATAAAAGTCCACTTGACTCATATCCCTTCATCATCATGAGTCTCCTAAAAGAGGACTTACTAGAATATCGAGAGAGGGGGAAAGAAAGGGTTCGATAAAGAACGATTTCTTGGAGTTCTAGAAAGTCAACAAATGACGTATCTAGGTTATGTGCAAGTGAATATATATATATATATATATATATATATATATATATATATATATATATATATATATATATATATATATATATATATATATATATATATATATATATATATATATATATATATATATATATATATATATATATATATATATTTAGTATATTACGTATAATAGTATATATATATGTATATATAAGTATATATGTGATTCTAACACATAGAAGACAATGACAAATTGTATCTAAAAAATTGACGAAATCAAACAATACATATTTATCTAAGCATGGCAATGAGTTGTGAAAGAATGGCGTACCCGGTGGTCTTCAAAAGAAATCTTCAACATCATCAAGATGAAAAATAGACTTTGAAAAAGTCCATGTTGAGAGAAAAACCAAGATTGCCTCAAGGAATGTTATTCTAGCCATTTGATCTCCATTGTCCTTTTGGTCCAAAGTTATTTGGTCCAAACATGTTTAACATTTGACTCGGGTGCATGAAAGGTGGTAGAATGCCCCAAGGATTGTAGCTTTGTTGGTAGTTCCACATTTGATTACTATTGTTATTATAGTTTTGTCTATTTTGATTTCTTCTTGGTTGAGGTGTTTTAGACCTAGGATGAGAATTATTTGGTTTTCTAGGTGGTGGAGTTTTAGATCTTATTTTGGGTTTAGACAATCCTACTTCGGTCTTTAAAGACGGTTTATAAAAATCTTTAACTTCTTCATCATTGGCAAGAGGTATTTTCTTATCATTAATAAGTATATACTTAGGATTAGATTCTAAAGGTTTTTGTTTGTTGAGTTCACTTTCAAATTTTACATTTTTAGTCTTGCTTGTTGAAGCCTCATTTGAATTAAATCCTAAGCCGGTTTTGTCTCCGGACGTTCTTTGAATACTTATTATTTTACTAAGTGATTGACTACTATTTTCAAATTTGTCAAGTTTGCGAATTTCTTTCCTAAGCATTTCGTTTTCACCTTTAAGCTCTTGACATGATTTACATTCTTCAAAAATTTCTTTACCTTTTTCTAGTTGATGTATTTTAATTTTTAATTCAAGTACTTCATTTTCTAATTGATTGTTAATGTATTTTAGTGATTTGTTTTTGGTCATTACTAGTTGTCCTAGTTTGCATAGTTTAATATATTCATTATCTAGATCTTTTTCATCTAATGATATACTTTCATCACTAAAATATTCGGTTTCGGAACATACCTCATTTGGTGTATTCGCCATGAGACATTTTTCTTCCTTTGTCGTTTCATTCTCATCATCATCACTATCACTCCAAGCACCTCCAACAAATGCTCTTTGATTTTGATCTCTTGTCATCATTGGACATTTTCCAATAAGGTGATTTGGATCTCCGCACTTGAAACACTTTCTTTCAATCTTGTTGTTCTTGTCATCTTTACTCTTTTGAAATGTTTTCTTTTCGTCGTACGGTTGTCTTACGAATCTTCCTCGCCTTTTGAAGAATTTCTTGAAATCTCTTACGGCCATGGCGTATTCTTCGTCATCACTTTCGGAAGATGAGCTATCTTCGATACTAGATTCCTTTCTAGCTTTTAAGGCGATCGACTTGCTTTGCTCTCGTTTTTCCTTGACCATTTCGGAGTCCTTTTTAATGATGACTTCGTAGACTTTTAGATTTCCAATTAATTCGTCAAGTTGCAAAGTTGACAAATTCTTCGATTCTTCAATAGCCGTCACTTTAGCTCGCCATTTTGGATGAAGAGCCCTAAGAAACTTCCTAACAAAATTCTTACTAGAAAAATTCTCATCAAGTGCTTTTAAACTTGTGATGATAATGTTAAATCTAGCAAAAGCATTGTCAATTGATTCCTCTTCCGGAATCGTGAATTGCTCGTATTGTTGAACAAGTAGATCTATCTTATTATCTTTGACTTGACTATTACCTTGGTGAGTTATTAGTAAAGAGTTCCAAATTTCTTTTGCGGTTTCACACATAAAGATCCTTTCGTACTCTTTACGTGGTAGCGCATTATAAATAACCATTTTTGCTTCATTATTTTTAGCAAGTTTTCTTTTTAAATCATCATTTTGTTTTTCAAAAGGTACTATTTCATCTTTCTTAGTTTCCGGGTTATTTTGAATAGGTAAGAAATCACCATTAGTAATAACATGCCAAAGATCTAGATCTTTTGACTTCACATAAGTTTCGAATCGATTTTTCCAATATAAAAATCCATCACTTTCAAATAGTGGTGGTCTTTGCATAGATTGCCCTTCTAAATATTTTTCAGATTCCATAGATCGTTACAAGTTTTAAAATACAATATATTTTAAAGATCTTGCTCGACGTGGCTTCTGATACCAATTGTGGAAAACTAGAAGGGGGGGTTGAATAGTTTTATGTCTTTTTAAATTTATTTCCAAAATATTTTGTTGGTTATAAAAACTTTCGATTCGATCTTAAGTGAATTTAAGCAACAACCAATATGAGCAAGTCTAAACTAATATTGAAAGTATTGAAATATAATGAAGAAAAGATAGAGTTAGAAAGATCAAACCACAACACGCGAATTTATAGTGGTTCGGCTACAAGGACACCTTCCTTGCCCTACTCCACTCCCCGAGTACCACACTCGAGAGTTTTCTTCACTATGTCAACAAACTCCTTATGGTGGAGAAACCTTACACACCTTGGCTTACACAAGTTAACGACACTAAGCTAAATGTCGAGTTCTAATCGTAGCTAGAACCAATCTCACACCAAATATCACAACACGTGATCTTCACACCTTAATCACACCTTCACACCTTCTTCAAGACTTCACACCGTCTTCACACCTTATCAATCTTCACACCTTCTTCTATGCACAACTAAGTCACTACTACTAAACTAGTTTACAACACACCAAGATTCTACAATCAACAAGTATTCACAACACCTTAACAAATAGCTATCACTAGTACTATATGAAACTAGCTATACACAACACCACTACAATAAGATGGATGTAGAGAAGTGTTCTTCTTCTTGCACTTGAATGGATGAAGCTTTGGATCACTTGGAAACAAAGACTTATGAAATATATGATCAAAGGATTTTAGATCTAGAGAAGAGGATTGGATCAGAAAGTTTATAGTGCAAAAAGGTGAGAAAAATATGTGAAATGATCCAATATTTATAGGGCCAGAAAATACTGTTCGGGAGCGTGCCGGTCCCCTTAATTGTTGGCCGGTCCCCTTAATGATTAAGGGGGCCGCCTAGTAAAATTAAGGGGGCCACCCTCCTGAACGTTTGAAAAGATTCTCTGGATAAAATTTGCCCTTTTTGGTTGGAAATTTGAAATCATATTTTTGTGGTTTAATAAAGCTTTACCAAAAATGATTTACAAATATATATAAAATGTTAAAATCATTTTATATAATGTTATGTATTAACATAAAATTTCCTTTGATCATGTAATGCAAAAGTTACTAAGTTTATGCATACCTTAAGTGATATAAGATGTAGAAGTAAATATTTGTCACCAAATACTTGTTTATGTCTTATTCTTGACTTAATTTGATTTAAGTTTTGTGATTATCAAAACATAGGTTTATTGAGAAATATTAATAACATTCACAAACATTATTTATATCAACAATCTCCCCCTTTTTGATGATTACAAAACTTAAACTCATTAACTCAAAAATTAGTTTTTAAACAAGTATTTTAGTGAGTTTATATGTACTTCTCCCCCTTTTTGTAACATCAAAAAGGTTTAGCCGACAAGTTTTCATTCGTGAATAATTGTATGACTTCCAACAATAATAATAATTCGATGTACAGCATAAGTAAGAGAATGAAGTATGACTTGAATTCGTCTTACCTTTGGTAATGTAGACTTGCCCATATAGGCAAGACTCGCATGCAAAAGCTGCAACGTGAAGGGCTTTTGAATAATATCAATGATGAGTCATTTGATAAATGTGAATCTTGTATTTCTGGGAAGATGACGAAGAAACTTTTTCATAATAATATGGAAAGAGCTTCAGATCTACTTGGTTTGATACACACGGATGTATGTGGACCACTTAGACATGTGTCAAGGAGAGGTGCTGTTTACTTCTTAACTTTTACAGATGATTTCAGCCGTTATGATTATGTTTATTTACTTAAACATAAACATGAATTGTTTGAAACATTTAAAGTTTTCAAAGCAGAAGTAGAATTGCAATTGGGAAAGAAGATTAAAGCTCTTCGTTCTGATCGAGGTGGTGAATACCTTAGTCAAGATTTTAAAGATTTCTTAACTGAGAATGGAATTGTCAAGAATCTCACATCTCCATATACACCACAACAAAATGGTGTATCTGAGAGAAGGAATCGTACATTGTTGGACATGGTTCGATCGATGTATAATCTTACTAATCTTCCTTTGTCTTTTTGGGATTATGCTCTTGAATCAGCTGTTCGTATTTTGAATATGGTTCCCACCAAGAAGGTTGATAAGACACCATATGAGATGTGGACTGGAAAAGCTCTGAACTTGTCTTATTTAAAGGTCTGGGGTTGTGAGGCGTATGTTAAACGTGACTCACAAGATAAACTCCAACAAAGATCTGTCAAATGCATTTTTGTAGGATACCCAAAGGAAACAATGGGTTACTACTTTTACTACCCACCTGAGAACAAAGTGTTTGTTGCAAGATATGGTGATTTTCTTGAAAGTGATTTTGTGGTTCAAGAAATCAGTGGGAGTGTATATGATCTAGAAGATGATCTAAATAATGCATTACCTTCAGAAAACACTAGCACACTTTCTATAGAACCGGAAAGTCTGGGTCCTCCACCGGAAGTTGAAGTAGTTCCCATTCGCAGATCTTCAAGATCTGTGAAAGCTCCTGACCGTCTATGTCTTAATGTAGAGGTCGATGAGCATACACTAGGGGATCTTAATGAACCTACTAGTTATAGAGCTGCCATTAATAGTCCTCAAAAGGCTAAATGGAAAGCTGCTATGGATGGGGAAATACAATCCATGCATGACAATGAAGTCTGGGAAGAAGTTGACTTACCTCCTGGTGCCAAGGTAGTTGGGAGTAAGTGGCTCTACAAAATTAAGACTGACATGGATGGATATGCACACATTTATAAGGCTCGTCTAGTTGCTAAAGGTTTTACTCAAACTTTTGGAATTGATTACGAGGAGACATTTTCTCCTGTAGCAGACATAAGAGCTATAAGAATTCTCATAGCTATAGCAGCGTACTATGATTATGAGATTTAGCAAATGGATGTGAAAACCACTTTCTTAAATGGTCATCTAGATGAAGACATATATATGGCACAACCAGAAGGGTTTGAAAATCCAGATTTCCCAAATCATGTATGCAAGCTTAAAAGATCCATTTATGGATTAAAGCAAGCATCACGACAATGGAACAAGAGGTTTGATGCTGAGATCAAAAAGTTTGGATTCACTCAAAATCTTGATGAGCCATGTGTATATCACAAAGTTAGTGGGAGTGATAATGTAACTTTCCTAATTCTATATGTTGATGACATATTTGTGGAAAACTAGAAGGAGGGGTTGAATAGTTTTATGTCTTTTTAAATTTATTTCCAAAATATTTTGTTGGTTATAAAAACTTTCGATTCGATCTTAAGTGAATTCAAGCAACAACCAATATGAGCAAGTCTAAACTAATATTGATAGTATTGAAATATAATGAAGAAAAGATAGAGTTAGAAAGATCAAACCACAACACGCGAATTTATAGTGGTTCGGCTACAAGGACACCTTCCTTGCCCTACTCCACTCCCCGAGTACCACACTCGAGAGTTTTCTTCACTATGTCAACAAACTCCTTATGGTGGAGAAACCTTACACACCTTGGCTTACACAAGTTAACGACACTAAGCTAAATGTCGAGTTCTAATCGTAGCTAGAACCAATCTCACACCAAATATCACACCACGTGATCTTCACACCTTAATCACACCTTCACACCTTCTTCAAGACTTCACACCGTCTTCATACCTTATCAATCTTCACACCTTCTTCTATGCACAACTAAGTCACTACTACTAAACTAGTTTACAACACACCAAGATTCTACAATCAACAAGTATTCACAACACCTTAACAAATAGCTATCACTAGTACTATATGAAACTAGCTATACACAACACCACTACAATAAGATGGATGTAGAGAAGTGTTCTTCTTCTTGCACTTGAATGGATGAAGCTTTGGATCACTTGGAAACAAAGACTTATGAAATATATGATCAAAGGATTTTAGATCTAGAGAAGAGGATTGGATCAGAAAGTTTATAGTGCAAAAAGGTGAGAAAAATATGTGAAATGATCCAATATTTATAGGGCCAGAAAATACTGTTCGGGAGCGTGCCGGTCCCCTTAATTGTTGGCCGGTCCCCTTAATGATTAAGGGGGCCGCCTAGTAAAATTAAGGGGGCCGCCCTCCTGAACGTTTGAAAAGATTCTCTGGATAAAATTTGCCCTTTTTGGTTGGAAATTTGAAATCATATTTTTGTGGTTTAATAAAGCTTTACCAAAAATGATTTACAAATATATATAAAATGTTAAAATCATTTTATATAATGTTATGTATTAACATAAAATTTCCTTTGATCATGTAATGCATAAGTTACTAAGTTTATGCATACCTTAAGTGATATAAGATGTAGAAGTAAATATTTGTCACCAAATACTTGTTTATGTCTTATTCTTGACTTAATTTGATTTAAGTTTTGTGATTATCAAAATATAGGTTTATTGAGAAATATTAATAACATTCACAAACATTATTTATATCAACAATATTGATCATGGGAAAAGACATTCGAAGTTTGCAAAAGGTTAAGGCATATCTTGGAAAGTGCTTTTCTATGAAAGATTTAGGAGAAGCTGCATACATTATAGGAATCAAAATCTATAGAGATAGATCAAGGCGGTTAATTGGATTAAGTCAAAGTGCTTACATTGACAAAATATTGAAAAGATTCAATATGCAAATTCCAAGAAAGGATATTTGCCGATGGAAGTAAAACATGGCTTATGTAATGAGTTTTGTGCTTCAACACCTGCTGAGGTGGCTCGCATGAGTAAAGTTCCTTATGCTTCGGCTGTAGGATCTATTATGTATGCGGTTAAGTGCACAAGGCCAGATGTGGCGTTTGCTCAAAATATTACCAGTCAATTTCAACAGAATCCAGGTGATAAACATTGGATTGCTGTTAAGCATATTCTTAAGTATTTGAGGAATACAAAAGATATGTTTTTGGTATATGGTGGAAATCCAGCTGCAGAACTTTGTGTTACAGGTTTCTGAGATGCATCCTTTCAAAGTAATAAAGATGATTCGAAGTCTCAGACGGGTTATGTCTTTGTTATCAATGGAGGAGCTGTAGACTGGAGGAGCAAGAAGCAGAGTACAATTGCGATGTCTGCAACAGAAGTTGAATACATTGCTGCTTCAGAAGCTGCTATAGAGGCTGTTTGGATTAGGAAATTCGTTTCTGGGCTTGGTGTTATGCCCTCAATTGAATTACCTATTAATATGTATTGTGACAATTCTGTTGTAATCATATTTGCCAATGAACCTGGAGTCATGAGAGGCACCAGACATTTTCTATGGAAGTATCACTTTGTTCGTGAAAAGGTTGACGAAGGTGAAATAAATCTGTTGAAGGTTCACACAGATGAAAACTTAGCTGATCCGTTCACTAAGGCTTTGGCGAAAGAGAAGCTTAATGAATTAGCCAATGGAATTGGACTTAAATTAGCTAGTAGTTTCATGCATAACTGTGATTAGTATTTGGATAAAGGATATTATAAACAATTATTATTTTAATGAAATAAAGTATGTTGGTATGTTTATTTCTGTTGTTAATTATTGTTGTCCTATTTTTGCATGTTTAAATCCATGAATAAGAGTTATTCTAAATTGTCCGTTGTCAGTTAATAATATGGGAATATTATTAAATTAAGACAAATCTGAAGTTGGTATAATATACTTAAAGTATATTGATGCGTAGACATGCCATTTCAGACGATATTAGATGATACTGAATATAGGACTTATCCCAACTATATGATGTTACTTTATGGATCTTGTCATTAAGTAAATCATAAGAAGTTATCCTTAGACTTGAGATACAAGATAACGGTCATGAATGTAGTACATTTTTGTGGAACAACTTAACGCTATGCGTAACTGGTAGTCATAAGGGTTGTTTTCGGAAGTGTTATAAAGTTTGTGTATTTTGCTTGTAATCAATAAAGAATTTGTTCCTTCAAATTAATTTTTGAAGTTTAATACTGCTGGGCCCCTCGTAGGGTTGTCAAGGTGTTTGCGTGGCCACGCCCAAGGTCTTTCTTGAAAGGTTCAAAAGATTTGGAAATCTTGTAAATTTCTAAAAACGAGAAACAGAATGGTTAATTAAGGAATGACCTAGATCCATATCCTTATTTAACACGGTATTAGAAACAAAGGGATAATAATAATGAGAAATCATTAAAAGGTTTTCCAGGAGCCTTACTCAAGTTGTACTAGAGGCATCGGCGTGTTGCAAGACGCTAACCGATGTGATCACACTATTATGATATGTCTAAGTGGGAGCTGTTGGTTTTATAGACAAAATAATAATAGTTGTGTGTTAGGATCGAACTTGAGATCACGGGATTGCACACAATACGTATGAAGAGAAAATGTAATAATTATTTATAAAATGTTATAATTAATTATTAAACACAAAATAAATAATAATAATTAGTATTATTGATTAATGACTAATTATTTATTAAGCGAATATTAGGAAAGTAAATACTAGACAAAACATGGAAACAAGAGAAGGTTCCGGAAACCCTCTTTGGGCTCCAAAACCGATCGGCAAGGGGGTGTACCCACCTCCTTTGTGCCTTGAGCTCCAAGTCTTGTGTAGTATATAAGCAAACCCAAGATGTAGGTTTTTCTCATAACTTGTACACACACATCTTGGTGTTTTCTCTCTTCTTTTCTTCCTTGGTCAATCCATCCAAACGAACCCCTTAGGGTTTCGATTTTCTTGTGTCTAAAACAAGGTTTTGTGTTTATTACTTGCAAATACTTTTCTTGAATTAGTACGTGTGTACAAGAACGTGAATCAAACACACTATTGTTTGATTCTTGGATTGAATTACAAAAAGGTAAGGGGTAATTCATATAATCCTTATAAACCCTAATTAGGGTTCTTGGTTCCGTAAGATTGCTTTGATTCTTGTTCTGGCTAGAATCACAAAGGTACGTTTACGATTTAAATAATTGATTAATTAATTACATGTTATTCGATATATTATAATTGCTTCCGCTTATGCTCACTTTGATGTACTTGGTTTATTAATATGAATGTCATGATATAATAATTCCAACAGGAAATGCTAACCGTAAATGATTAAGCCTCAAGACGTAAAACCGGGTATCGTAAAAATGTGGAACTTGAAAGTATGGTTAAACATGTCAATATACTCCATAATAAAATATAAAATGAGTGGTAGGTTCCATTGGGGTGCTAAAACCCTGCTCAAACTGGAAACACGGGTCTAAAACGCGTAATACGTAAAACGTACGAATATTGTATAAATTAAGAAAAGTAAAATGTTACTTTTCTAATACGATAATAATGATTTAAAATGACTTGTAATATCTAGACTGGGCTCAGTCTAGTGTCGGTTGGTATTAAATATCTTTTAGACATAAAACCGTAAGCCTAAAAATCAAGGAATGATTTATAAAACCAAGGAATGATTTTTGGTCAAAGGAGGAGGGAAAAATATGTTGACTTATTCCAAAAATGTGAAAACTCAAATCGTCTTAGAAACGCGGTGCAGGTATAGGCTAAGGTTACGGCTGAGTAAAAGTGCTTAAAAACGAAAATTCCAGTTTTTCACGGCCGAGGTTTATTTGGTCATATTTTTCTCAGTCGTGATTAATTCTCAAATAAATCATGAGTGTATCAAACATTTTTCTGATGCGGGAAAAATTAACGCGGTCGAGTTTCGTTGTGTGTAGGATTTTTGAATGACGTTTTACCCTAAAACGTGTATTTCCTTAATAACTTTCGCGAAAATGATCTGATGAGTGTCAAACTTTTAATTTGCCATGGAAATGATTTATCACACGAGAATATGAAATAAAAATCAAATTTCGGGAAAATGGATAGTAAAAGTGAATAGTAAAAATGAATAGTGAAATTTTCGGGAATAGTAATTAACCTGAAAATGTGAATTGTTACATAATACCTGTGCACGCACAAGGTTTTTAAAATTTCTTTTTATTATATATTATTATCGATTAAGAAATGAATCACTTAATATATTTTAAATGGTTTAACTTGGTGGACTAAAAATAAAAACCACGTGTATATATGTTATAATCTACATATTATTTTAGGAGAATGTTTTTGAATTAAAATAATATTTTATTATTCAAGCAAAATCACATGATAATACTTGACTTGCATAAGATGTTAGTGATATATGCTTTTAGTTTTGCAAACCCGTGCTATCAATTTACGATGTGTTTTGTAATTATGGTATTTCTTTTACTTATATTTTCGTTAAAATATGTAACATATTTAGATAGCTTTGAAAATTGATTTATTTCCTTGATTACCATCATACCATGTTTATCAATGTATATTTTTGTTTGAAAAATTGTATTTTCATAAGTTTATGCTATTTGCTTCTCAAGTTTAGCCATAAAATTACCAAATTAACATATATGCTTACAATATATCTTCTTTATTACATAAAGAGAAACAAAAAAATATGTAATGGTAGAATAAGTTTATGTATAATATATAAGAATAATTTTTCTCTAAAACCGAACTATATAAGGAAATTATTATTACTTGCATAAGTAAATTATAAATGCATGAAAACAATGACAAATAGTACATTCGGAAGTCTTTTAGGATTGTTTGAATCCTTACCGACCTTTCACTTTAGTGCAACTTTCTTCACAATTGGCTTAAATCATCAAGGTTAAAGACACCCATATTTTAGACCGTTAGTTGACACCCATAGTGTTATGACGTTATCAATGACAGCAAACGCTTGCTAAGTTTCATTAACTCATTCAAAGACACCCGTTAAGAATTTCTACAATAAAATTTCTCATATAGGCACTAAAAAACATCTTTGGTACATTAAAATACATTCATGTATTATCTAAATCAGCAACTCAACTTAATTATACATTCATACCTTGAGAAGGCGTAGAAAATCCTTCCACGACAATCATGTGTTGATCTTAATCCTCCTCTAAAAAAATGCACACAACAAATCGCATTATATTTTAGTGTGTGCGATAAGATCATAAAACTGCAAACACTACTAACATGTTGCATTATAGTGAGGATAACAACAAAGTTAGTCATAACATCAAATAAGAAAACTTCAGATTATAACTAAAGGGGTGTTTGGGTTATGCTTAGTAAAGGTACTCATTGGATTATTCAATTACCATAACACAATAAGTTTATGATAACGCTTTAAGCTTTTTTGAGAATCTTAATAAAAAAAATCTCTGAACTTACAACTAATTCTATCATAGCTTAGTGTGTTTATAGTAAAAACACAAATATTAAATGTAGAACTTTTCATTAAAACATTCAAAAAAGTTACTAAAAATTGGTGTGTATAAAAAAAAATAATACACCATAAAAAAAGTTACTAAAAACTATCATTTAGATAAGAAATAAGTCAAAGTTCTATCGAGGTATCTTTCGAATTCAATTCAGAAGCAAAAAGAGGTTAACACATAAATCATTCGCATATTTACCAAATTTTGTAATTTTAATGGATGAAAGTCTAAAAATCAATACTAATACTCATGTAATTTTAAACAAAGTTAATATTATAAAGTATAGGGGTATAAAGTGTAAGGGGTTATTTGGTTCTTTTCTAAAGTTATTAAAAAACATGAAAACTTGTAATTTTACACTTAGCTCTATATAATTTATTTAAAATTCAACCACTAAAGTTTTATTAATTACTTCCTCTTTTTTTAAGTTTTTGTTTTCATAAATTTGACACTTATATTTTTATGCAATTTTTTTCTTAACCAAATTTCTTCACCAAATTTATTAAGTTTGACAAAAATCAATTTAATTTTGACTTTCTATTGACCAATCATATTGCTCGATTTCGCCTACGTGGCAAAATCGAGCTCTCCTATTGGTCTATTTTTTTTCAATAAGAAGGGATTTGTTAAAACACTCCGAAATGATGTAATTCTTTTAGTATATAAAAGATTCATGCGTTATCATATAATCAAATTATGTAATGCAATTCATATTCTTTATCTATTAACTTAACGTAAATACAAAAACATAGAAGTTCAATTATTGTGCTCGTAATTTGTTTTAACTAAATATTTTATATTCTAAAAGTAACGTGTATATAAAAACTCTTCCATAAACTAATATTGATTATTGTATCGAGTCTATTTTTTATATCATTCAAATACTTGCAATCATTTTGACATATTAGGTATGTTTAGCAAAAGTAACTGTTGTTGAAATTAAAGATAGAGCTGGAGATAGGGATGAAAATTCTAAAACGATGTTATTTTTTATAATCTACATAAAATAGCATTTGATTTTCAAAGATAAAGATATTTTTCTATAATCTCTTATAACTTATGTCTGTCAAACAAAACATATAATTTAAGTAGCTTATTCATTCAAAAAATAAGCATAATCTCTCAATAATCTTGTGTACCAAACATACCCATTACCTAGAAAATAAGAAATTAAAGTTTTTAATCCTTATATATTATAAGATGTAAGTTAAAGGTATTGCAATATTTGGCTCATTTCATTTGGAAACTAAAGACTTTTTTATTGGCATATTTTTTATAACAAAATTACTAAATTTTGACCTATTAATCGAATAAGAAGTTGATTTTAAAATTTTAATAACTTTTTAATCAAATCAAACGTAAGTCAAAGGCATTGCAATGTTCGGCTCATTTTGCTCGAAATTGAATTGTTTTATTAGAAAATTGTTGATATTTATTAGATATCAATAAATAAAGTTTGTTGTGTAAAAATTTTTGTAAAAAGTAAAAAATGTAAGGTAGTTTCATAAATTGTTACATAGTTTAGAGGTTTGTTTTGAAATTTTCTTATTAAATTTATATTTAAACGAACTCAGATTAATTTAAAAAGTATTATAAATTATATATGGGCCTATGGGTTATGTCTATTCATCCTATTCTTTAGGAACAAGTTAGGGTTTAGACTATTAGCCTTATATATACATCCTGCTTGTAACCTCATGATATTAATTCAATAATAATTTTCTCTTCTCTCTACTCTTGTTTATTACTTTTACAACACGTTATCAGCACGCTCTAGATTTTTGTTTTCTCACGTTTTCAACAGGTACTTCTCCGACTTTTTACATATATTAATATTGTTTATTCGCATCATTGTTACTGTATATGTTTGTATACATTAAACTATTAAAGCACTTGAATTATCAATACCGTTTGTTTTATATTGTTTGTCTAATAAATATGATCAGTATTGATTGATATGTGACTTCACCCAACTATTAATATTGATATGTATGTCTTCAACCGTTTTACACATATACTAGTAATTATTTATTTATTTTATTATCAGTACCGCAAAACGTTACTCTTCGTCTTATGATACGTGTCCTGATTCAATCGTATATTAGTTATATTATATTTGCTATATCTGGTTATATTTGCATTCTTTAATTGTATTCCCTCTTGCTATGACAATTTTTAATGCATGTGTTTCGCAAATAAATTTCACATTGCCTGTAACTTGGAATTGTAGATACCATTGCGTGTAATTGTAATATTCCACATGTTAACTAAATCTGTATAATATTTGCTTATATATATTGTCAAATCCTATTAATGTTGAATGTCTTATTGTAATATATCATCTATGATTGTCATAATATGTGTTTCTAATCATAGTTTATCGTTTAAGATTTATTGCTAGTTATAAAATTGACGGTAATTATAATTTGTATTTGTTTATCATTTAATATGATCTTTTCATAAAGATCAATATCATAACTTCATGTTATGACTTTAAATTTAAAAAAAAAAAAAAATTAGAACATCAAGTTCTAATATGATCTTTTCATAAAGATCAATATCATAACTTCATGTTATGACTTTAAATTTAAAAAAAAAAAATAGAACATCAAGTTCTAATATGATCTTTTCATAAAGATCAATATCATAACTTCATGTTATGACTTTAAACTTAAAAAAAAAAAAAAATAGAACATCAAGTTCTAATATGATTCTTTTCATAAAGATCAATATCATAACTTCATGTTATGACTTTAAATTTTAAAATAAAAAAAAAAATGTCAATGCTCAAATTGCATATATATTTTGTACTTCATGACGTAAATGTATATATACATGGATTATTCTAGTAATTAAATTTAGTCATGCTATGAATAAAAAAAAAGTACTTGTAGTAGTAAAGTAATCTATTATATGATTTTCTAATGCACTTGTCTTTTTATGTAGTTAAAAAAAATGTCAAATTCAAAACTTTCGAATATCGATTTTGCTGTTCTTGACATATCTGGAAAAAACTATCTCCCTTGGACTCTTGATGCTGAGATCCATTTAACTGCAAAAGAATTGGGAGAAACGATCCAAACTGGAAATACGGCCTCTGCACAAGCACGTGCCAAAGCCATGATATTCCTGCGTCATCATCTTCATGAGGACCTAAAAAAGGAATATCTAACGGTGAAAGACCCGTTAATATTATGGCAAAGTTTAAAGGAAAGGTTTGATCATCAAAAACAAGTAATCCTTCCTAAAGCTCGCTATGACTGGATGCACCTCAGGTTGCAAGATTTTAAAAGTGTCAGCGAGTACAATTCCGCAATGTTTAGCATCACATCTAAACTAATATTGTGCGGAGAAAAGATTACTGATGAAGACATGCTAGAGAAAACTTTCTCTACTTTTCATGCTTCAAATATGCTCTTACAGCAACAATATAGAGAACGTGGCTTCAAAAAATACCATGAACTAATATCTGTCCTTCTTGTTGCTGAACAAAATAATGAGCTTTTGATGAAAAATCATCAAGCACGCCCCACTGGTTCTACTGCATTGCCTGAAGTGCATGCAACATCAAATGTGAGGGGTCGGGGTCGTGAACATGGTAATAACCGTGGAAATGAACGAGGTCGTGGTCATGGACGTGGACGTGGTCGAAATATTGTTTGGCATCGTGATGGTTATAATCCTAAGCCATACGATTTCAAGAAAAAAGATGATAAAGGCAAAAAGATACAAAAAGAGTTACAAAATCATATGTTCCAGCTTTAAATGCACCTTCTCGAATTGATATTCCTGAAACTCTGAATGAGTCAAATGTACGCAGGAAGCGTGGAAGACCAATGGGGTCTAAGGATACAAATCCACGAAAAAAGAAAGAGCAGAATACAACTGGCAAAGTCCAAGAAGTTGTTATCAATAAAATCCCAGAAGAGATTAATAATAACACAGAAAATGTGGAAAAATCTCTTGAGAATGGTCATGTACCTAATGAATATGAGATCTCAATAAATTTTGTACAAAATGGTACAACATGGAATCGTAATGAAACATGTGTTGATGAAATTTTTGCATATGCTATAGCAAGTGAAATAATAAATGATGAAGTTTCTGTGCCAAAATCTATTAGAGAATGTCGACAAAGAAAAGATTGGCCAAAATGGCAAGATGCCATACAAGCTGAACTAGATTCACTTGAAAAGCGCCAAGTATTTGGCCCTGTGACATTAACCCCAGATAATGTGACGCCGGTAGGCTATAAATGGGTATTTGCTATAAAAAGAAACGAGAAAAATGAAATTGTGAGATACAAAGCACGACTTGTAGCACAAGGTTTCTCACAAATACCCGGGGTAGATTATGAAGAAACATATTCACCTGTTGTGGATGCAACGACTCTCAGATTTTTAATTGGTCTTGCAAATATTGAAAGGCTCCAAATGCGCCTTATGGATGTTGTCACAGCTTACTTGTATGGATCACTTGATAGTGACATTTACATGAAAATCCCCGAAGGATTGAAAATGCCCGAAGCTTGTAAATCTAAGCCCCGTGAAATGTTTTCAATTAAATTGAAAAGATCTTTATACGGTCTAAAACAATCAGGACGAATGTGGTATAATCGCTTGAGTGAATATCTTTCAAAAGAAGGATACAAAAGTAATCAAATAAGTCCGTGTGTTTTTATCAAAAGATCAAAGGGGGGTTTCACAATCATTGCAGTGTATGTTGATGATTTAAATATCATCGGAAATATTGATGAAATTGAACATACTGCAAATTTGTTAAAGAATGAATTTGAAATGAAAGATCTTGGTATAACCAAGTTTTGTCTGGGCTTACAAATTGAGCATTTGTCAAGTGGAATATTTGTCCATCAATCAAACTATACGGAAAAGATATTGAAAAGATTCAATATGGATAAAGCTCATCCACTAAGCTCACCAATGGTCGGTCGTTCACTTGACCGGGAACTTGATCCGTTCCGCCCCAAAGAACATGATGAGAACATTCTTGGTCCTGAAATACCATATCTAAGTGCGATAGGGGCTTTGATGTACCTTGCTAGTAATACACGTCCAGATATAGCATTCTCAGTAAACTTACTAGCAAGATATAGTTCCGAACCAACACGCCGACATTGGAATGGAATTAAACACATATTCCGTTATCTTTGTGGTACCCGTGATATGGGATTATTTTACCAAAAGAATTCGAAATCAAAGTTGGTTGGATATGCTGATGCTGGTTACTTGTCTGATCCACATAAGGCACGATCCCAAACAGGGTATATTTTCACATATGGAGACACTGCAATTTCTTGGAGGTCGACAAAGCAATCTTTAACTGCAACATCATCAAATCATGCTGAACTTATTGCACTTTATGAAGCTGGTCGAGAGTGCGTTTGGTTAAGATCGATGATTCAAAACATCCAAGAAGAATGTGGGCTCGATTCTATTCAAGGAAATCCAACCGTGTTATGTGAAGATAATGCGGCATGTATAGCTCAAATCAAGGAAGGGTATATTAAAGGAGAAAAAACAAAACACATTTCTCCGAAATTTTTCTTTACATATGATCTACAAAAGGATGGAGTTATTGACGTTCGTCAAGTTCGATCAAGTGACAATTTGGCAGATTTATTCACAAAGTCTTTGCCAACAAGATTTTTTGAGCTACTGGTTCGGAAGATCGGGCTTCGACGCTTAAAAGATATGCATTAATTTGAGGAGGAGCATTATGCGTACTGCACTCTTTTCCTTCATCAAGTTTTTATCCCATTGGGTTTTTTCTTGATAAGGTTTTTAATGAGGCAGTTTATGGCGATGAACGATGAATATCCAAGGAGGAGTATTATAAATTATATATGGGCCTATGGGTTATGTCTATTCATCCTATTCTTTAGGAACAAGTTAGGGTTTAGACTATTAGCCTTATATATACATCCTGCTTGTAACCTCATGATATTAATTCAATAATAATTTTCTTTTCTCTCTACTCTTGTTTATTACTTTTACAACAAAAAGTTATTATATAGTTTAAAGGTGTGTTTTGATTTTTTTTTTTTCAAAAAACATTTTATTTGTATAAATAAAGTTTAACATTTTATATAAAAGTGTGCGTAAGTTAAAAGTATTGTAATATTTGACTCATTTTGTTTGCAATTTAGAGATATTTTCATCGGCATTTTTTTTATAAAGACATTATTAGATATTTGATAAACAGATTTTGTTACGTAAAAAATCTATAAATAACTAAAAATATAAGGTAATTTTGTAATTTTCCTTGCAGGGTTTTGAAAGAAAGTGTTTTTTGGCCAAACGGCATCGTCCCCAACAACAATTGTATATATATCAATCTTTAAATAATTATTTACTTCTGTCTATTATATTATACACAACTATCATACTATCTTATAAAGCATTTAGGCCTTCTAAAAAAAGAAATACTTAAAATTAAGCATTACAATCATCAAAGCTACATGTACAACTAATTTAAACACACTAATGGCATTAAACTTAAAATGGTAATTTAAGCACACTAATGGCATTAAATATCTTAAAATTAAATAATACAACTAACAAAGCAATATGTACAAGTAAGGGTGCGTTTGGTTTGAGACTTTGGTTTGGGTTTTATGTTGACAAGACACTTAATTAGTGTTTGGTTCACTCTTTTGATTAAAGGAATCATTGTTTGGATTCAAATTTAATAGTATACCAATTTGGTGGTTTTAAGTGGGAATTATATTTTTGTGGGCCATTATTTTTTTCTTTCTCTCTATGCATGTGGGACCCATAGTATATTTTATTATACTTTTTGTTTCTTTTACTATTTAATAATAGTTTTTTTTATTTATAATTTATTATAAAATACATTTAACTAAAATATAATTTCTCTCTTCTAAACCTATACCAAATTCAAATTCAAATCTTAATCCATACCCACTAATAAACCAAACGGACCCTTATTAAACACAATTTTGAAATATTAAATATCCCTTAAACTTAATTTGCTAACATTAAACACATTAAATATCAAAAGTTTTAAAATTAAGACATACAACATATAAAGCACTTAGTACAAATCAATTAAACACACATATAAAAAAAACTTAAAATTAAGAATAAAACATTAAACACTAATTAATATTATTTTTAAAGCACCCCTATAATAAAAAATACATGTTATAATACATATTGTATAAACAAATAAAACACACAAAGCTTTATACAACTTACATTGATGGTACATATGATTTTGAAAACCGGACCGGACCAACGGGCTCAACCGGACCGGACCAACGAGTTCAACCGGAACCCGTAGTCGCCATTGGTTCGGCTAGCTAATAAAAGCCGTTCAAAAATGAAACGGAGAATGACCCGTCAGAATCGGTAAAAATGGGTGAATTGTGTCAGATTGGGATCATGTTTTTCTTTGGTTAATGAGTTCGCCATTGTTATTTTGTTGACGTCTAAACTTTAATCACAAGATACTCGCCGCTGCAACGCGCGAGTACCCTGCTAGTTTAATTAATTCATTTCTTAAACAACAAAAAAGATCATTAAGGAGTAATAACACCTACAACTTGCATTCAACTAATGTGATCAAAATCGATAACGTCAGTAGAACTACACGATTAATACACGTTTTGTGTGCAATTTAAACAACCACAAAATTAAATATTGATTAGTCATTTAGTATTCTATCTTGTTAAACATATAACTATAAGTGGGTCAACTTATTATCAATAATCAATTCAACATTTCAATCAATATGAAACCTGAGCTTTACGGCCACACATTCGTACATGCACTTTCTATCTAGTTTCGGACGAAGGTTAGATAGGACCCTCACACACATGTGGCCCTTGTGGATGGTATCATGCAAGTATCTATCTTTGAATTGACTTGCTATCTTTTGTGGACCAATTGAATCGCTGTATGTTTATTTGTGAACCAACTAAAAACATATTCTACGTATATTCGTCAACATGTTTGTGATTTGTCCACCACAAAATAGCATCCTACATGCCATCAACGAACCCTTTTTGAGCCCATTATGAGTTAGATATAAAACACTTTTTATTTTGTTATAAACTTTAATCTATCTTAGTCAGTAGATGACAAACTTTAATCCATCTTTAATGATGTAATAGATATATTATACATAAGGTTGCTTGTAAGTGCTCATAAGTTAGCTAGAAGTCAGTAAAATGCATTAAGTATAGCTCAAATGAAAATTCCTACAATGATCCATTGTCAACATAAGTATCAACACGGGTCCGAGCTTGTAGTCCACAAATGTCCATTGTAAATCAACGATCGGTTTCTATATCGGTGTCCAACTTGGTATTTGTTCGTATGTATATGACTATATAGCTATCACACAAAAATAAAGGACGGTCGTGATTTTATGTTTAATTAAGATTTACTACTTGTCATAAACAAAAATAAGGCACATCCGAAGATGTCCTTGAACGAAAACTACACTTTATCGCGAATTCAAGTAGTGTATATTTCAATGTACCGCGATTTTAAGTTTTGATGATAACGGTATAATGTTTTACAAACTGTTTTTCATATCTATCTGCTTATTTATAAGGCAACTACCTAAAACCAAAGGTCTTAACTATTTATTAAGCAAATACCAATCGACCCTAAAGTCAGCAGTTCTCTCTCTAGCCTCTATGGGGCGATTTTTGCCTCTTGATCTCTAGTTCGATCTTCATTATCTAGGGTTAAAATTCTTCTAATTTATTATCAAGATCCAATTATCTTCATTATTCGGTTAGAATTTTGAATAGAGAAAGTCCAATCCTATGTTTCATTCAAACCCGATTAGGTTTTTTTGTGATTGGAAAAGGCTGGTCTCATGGTGGTTCAAAACCGATTAAGGTTTTGATGGGTATCGGCATAGGGTTTTAATTCTGGTCGATCCATGGCAATCTAAAGGGTGCGTTTGTATTGCTTTCATCTAGACATTAGTTTAGGTTATGCAATCTCCCTTTATGAGGTGTTGGGTTTTGCGGTTAGGGGTTGGATTTTTCTAGCTCCTTTGCCGCCTGGGTGGTCATGGATGGGTGAAGCATGGATTCCGGTGGTCTGCTAGGGTTTAGTTGATTTTTATGGCGGCTAGGGTTTGGTGCGGTTTCATATTAGGGTTTCATATTTTCATTCAACCATGGTGGTGGTTTGGTGCGGCTAGGGTGTCTATGGAATCCGGTTAGGGTTTTTGGCTCGCTTTGTCGTTTTGGTTGTTCCTGCTCATGGTTAGAGATGGTGCGGCTAGGGTTGGGAAATTGGGTTTTTTTGTTTTTACATTTAGATTGTAATTTAAATGTAATTGGTTTTCTGCGTTTAGAAGTTGTGGTTGTTCTGCGTTTAGTAGTAGATTTGCTCAGTTACATTTGTAGAGTCAAATCGCCTATGTAACGGGTTGAGGGCATGGGATTCACCCATGTCAATTGTACTTCATAGTTTTTGGCATAATATATTTACCGGGGTTTACACCCTTTTACCCAAAAAAACTACCTAAAACCAAATTATTACTCATAAAAGAATACGTAGATGATCAAAAAAAAAGTAAGCTCCTTCCTTGACGGACATTTTAAATTTTTAGAGTATCTATGAACACTTCGAGTATTGATGAACATTTTTTATTGATGAACTTTTAGGCAGAGTATAGATGGACATTTTAAATTGATGAACATTAAAAAAATAATAATAATAAAAAAATAGATAAATATTTTTTAATAATGGACATTTTGTATTGATTAACATTTTTTATTGATGAACTTCTGCAGAGTATCATGAACACTTACTTGATGGACATTCTCGTGATGAACAAATACACATTCAAAGTTTTATTCATCACATATAAACATTATTCATCATTCCTAAAACATCATTAGTCAAATACATTTTGATTTTTCATCAAATATTGAAGCTTTTATGAATTAGTAAAGTATATACTGTATATTTTAATGAACAACTTCAAACTCTAAAAATAATAAAATTACATCATTAAGACATTTCATTAAATATCTTATGAGTTTTCATGAACACGATACTTTTTTTTGATAACTTAAATAATAATAATAATAATAATAATAATAATAATAATAATAATAATAATAATAATAATAATAATAATAATAAACTTTAGAAAATGAAAAATATACAAAATCGGTTTTAATTTAGGGTTTGTTGATCAAGAATTATCATAGAATTTTCATTTTGACTCAAATTGAACAAAACCCAATTTTTTTTTTTTTTTAATTTTATTTTATAAATTAAGGGACATCGAATTTGATGGAAAAAATTGTGATTTGTAGTGATTTAACGAATATATGATGAAACTAAATAGAAATCGAAGCCTAATTTTTCCAATACCAAGTTCAACTATTGGTTTTACCTTAGGATAGGATATGGTTGATACTAAATTCAATTATTTATATCAATGAGAAAAATATAAAGGTTGAAACGAGAATAGATAAATTAACTATAAAAGCATCTCCACTAGAGCTAAGCATCACAGACACCAAAATCGACCGGATCGACCGAAAATCGATCAAACCAAAAGACCAGCGGGCCGGTATCGGTCTCAACTTTTTTCTTATTTCAATCTCGGTTCTGTCCGGTCTTACGTACAAAATGACCAATAATGCCTTCTTGAACCAGACCGGACCAACCCGGACCGAACCAAACACATTCGGTCTGATCCTTGGTCCGTGATTTTGGTTTAATTCGGTCTCGATCTGTCCGGTCTTAGATCGATGGTCAACCCTAATCTCCACTACATTTAGCTATTAATACTTTTTTTTCCTTGCCAATCATCTTTCTACAACTTTCTGCATATTATGACTATTTTTATTGTTAGGTAAATTAAATTTGCAAAAACTATATATGTATTTTTTGTTATTGAAATACTTGGCGTGAGTAAGTGTTGTTCAAGGTATTATTGATGGGCTAGGAAAAGCTATCAAATTAGGGGTGTTCATTGTTTGGGTAATAAACCGAATAAACCGAAAACTGAACCGAACCGAACAGAAAAATCGACGGGCTAGGAAAAGCTATCAAATTAGGAGTGTTCATTGTTTGGGTAATAAACCGAATAAACCGAAAACTGAACCGAACCGAACAGAAAAATCGAACTGAATATATAACCGAACCGAATTTGTTAAAACCGAACCGAACCGAATTAAAAATTCGGTTTTCGGTTTGGATATGGGTTTTGCTATCTGAACCGAAAACCGAATTTATATATATATATATATATATATATATATATATATATATATATATTTATATACTTATATTATTTTATATATAAAAAATGTCATTAAAATTTTATACTAATATAAAAAACACTTTTTTATACTTGAAATATTTTTTTCCCAAAAATATATATAATTAAATTTAAAAAAAATATAAATAGTGTAATTCAAGTACAAAATTCAGTTTTCTGTTTTGACCCATAATCGAACCGAATTTCGGTTTGGTTCTCATTTTGGTTCGGTCATAGATATTTTCGGTTCGGTTCATTTTTTGATCATAACCTAATTTTTTTTAATTAAACAACCCGAACCGAATAAACCAATTAACCGAGAACCGAACCGATGAACACCCCTGTATCAAATAATAAACCAAATGGGATGGCCTAATATATGTGTTGGCACTTGGCATGCATTGTTTGTTTTCATCAAACTTGGCCCAACATTAATAATAAGTTAGGTACTACTACTAAATATAAGCCCAAACTAGTTTCACCACATGACCACATTCATAATTCTCTGAACCACTTAACTCATATTTCTCCGGTCACCGTCACCGGCTAACCACTTTTTTCCGGCCAAAATTCATTTGAATCGTAGTTGATTTTAAGCACCAATTGAATTGAATTTTGATGTGTTAAGGTTTTGTAAGAAGAAGATCTGATTGATAACAGCAATGGAGGAGGTGATTACGTCAGCAGATGCGTCATCAAGCCTGCGTTCATACTCATCTGACACGTCATCATCTCTACCGGCTAATTTGCCTCTTTTGACTGCTTTTTTGTCGCTCTTTATTGCCCAGTTTCTTAAAGTCTTTACTCATTGGTAAATTATTGGGCTTTTTTTATTATTTAGGATTTGGGGGCAATTTGGTAATTTTGAAATGTTGAACTTGTGATCTTTATTTGATTGATTAGCAAAATTGGGCTCCTTTTTTTTATATAGAATTGATGTCAATCTGAAGGAAAATGTTTGTTTGATCTTATTTTGACTAGACACTAAGGCAATGTTTGGCTACAAGTCTTTTTGAGGTTTTAGGAGCGTTTAGAATATAACGCTTGTTAGTGCAAAATATGTGATGGGTATTGGATTGGGTTAGAATTACGTATTGGGCTGTTCTAACGGGCCGTTGATGGATTATGCTTGCACTAAATCAAGTAATGAAGAGATTCCCTGCACAAATGAAAGTAAACCGTTAACCTTGCCGTGGGGACGGACCCCACGATTAAGCTCCGGCGTGAGAGTAAATAACCATGTTTGTCAGAGAATGTTCAAAGTGTGTATGTTGATATGTGTGAGAAAGTCATACCTCGTAAGATGTGTGAGGACCCCCTTTTATAGGCGAGTCCAGTACTAGGGTTTCCTAGTATTTCGCCTATTATGGTTAGTGGCCAGAGTGAGACCTTTGTCGGGCAAGGATCCACAATAATCGTGATTGCGGACACAGATCATCTTCCGCAACCCTTGGCTGATCCGCTGGAGGACTGCGGAAGTACCCTTTTGCGTCTTTGTATATCCGGGCAGTAGCTCGTTTGGCATTGGGCTTAGTGGCAGCCCGGTATACTCGCTTGTTTACTTTGTTGGGCCGGAGCCCAAATGCGTATAGTACGGTCCAGGCCCAATAGGCCTGCCATCCGTATTATACGTCATCAATGCTTGTTTATCTTAAGCTTTTCGATTTTGTTAAAACAAACGACGCTGTTTACGTCATTTTACACTTTATTATTATAATAAATAGTTATCTTACAAACCGCTGCTGCTTGCAGCTACTACTAACAGCTACTGTCACTTTTGCCAAACATAGCTTAAAATTGAAATGCTAGGATACAAACCATAGTCCATAGATATGAGAATTGGACGCCATTATAGATGAAAGTATGTAGGAAGTAAAAGAGAAAAGATCAATTAGTAATTGCCAATATGTTTTTAGTTTAGTTTCTTGTTTACCAACTTCCTTGCACTTTGTAGCGAAACATAGGTTTGCACCACCTGCATAGATTTTTTGTGTGTTTATGATTGAGATCTGTTATTGGTAGTTAAATGGGCGTGTTGTTAAGTTTTTGGGGGTTAATTTCGTAATTTTGAGATGTTAAGGTGCGTTTAGGGATGAGTTGACTTAAGAGGATAGTGTGATTGGTGATTTATGATATTTTGATGGAAACCATTGTGGTCATTTGAAATGTAGATAAGAATGGTTTTCACTGTGAATTTGTTGTGCTAACGCTTGATGGAAATGATAAAGTCTTGATCTTTTAGTTGTGAATACGGCAATTACGAGATTGCTGGTTGACGTTGCATTTCACTCCAAGTTGTAGACACTAAAATTTTGGAGTGCAATGATACAAACCATAGCTCAGTTAATAAGTTAACTTAGTCTTGCAGCACGTACATAGATGTTAGCTTAGTAGGTTATATACTCCCTCACAACAGTAAAGTATAGTCTTTGTTTAAGTGTTATCCGAGCTTTTTGATTCTTATCAATGTTATCGGTCCTTACCGTTCTACACAGGAAACCAAAAAACAAAACCATTCTCATCCCATCTCTAAACAGATTTGCATACCATACGTAAACAATGATGAAACTAAGTAGAAATCGAAGCCTAATTTTTCCAATACCAAGTTCAACTATTGGGTTTACCTTATGATAGGGTATGATTTGTCTACATTTCACCTTCTATATTTCGTTCGAGCGGAATTATGTATGATTTATTTTGTTTTTCTGATACTGATGACGTATAGTCTATATTTGGGCCATGAGCCCAAATGATTAACATTACTTGGCCTAAACCCACCATGAGTGGGCTATCATAATGAATAACGGGCCATAATAAACACGGCTTGGGCTCACGAAGCCCAAAGCCCAACCAAACTTAACCGGGTAGGCGATAAGGATCATTTATTCATGGAATAGATATACTTACCCTGGATAAGCACTACGAGTGCGAAGAGTAAGGAGCAAGAAACCTACACGGTTTCAGCCCCTATATAAGGAATGACATCTCTCATTCAAAAGGACGAGATACAAAACCCTAACTCTTAACGAGAACCCTAAATCAATTACTTACTCTCACGCCGGAGTCTAATCGGGGGAGACAATCCCTCGATAAGCCTAACGGTGTTGTTTATTTTCTTAGTGCGCAGGTAACAAGTACTAAGAAGCGAATTGATACGAGAGCAAGAGCCCATAACCAGGAACGCCCAACTTTTGTATCAACAAGTGGCGCCATTCGTGGGACCCTACTAAGAACTAAAGACTAGGATGACAAAGAATAAGAATTCAGGTCAGCGGACTCCGCAATCGGAAAAACGTGACCATCAGAGGAGGAATCAACAAGATCCAATCTCTAGACAGGTTGCTGGGACAACCAGTGCACCTGGCCACCAAGAGGCGGGAACAACCCAACCTCTTCCAGAGGTAGAACTACCAGTAAGGACTACCCAAATCATCCCAGTGGTCCCAAGCGCTGAGGAACTTCAGCGCACTCTTTTCACCACTCCTCATCAAACCATTCCCGCAGTGAACAACATTGTACCACCAGATGCGCCTAACCGAGATAGCGTGCTGAATACGGAGACGGACACCCTTGCAACAGCTGAGGACGCACCCAATCTCACTTTGGGAAACTTTGTATCCCAAAACTATGAAACTTTGACCGTCCTCATGCAGGAAGAAGCCAAAAGAAGGGCAAGTACGGGTCTACAGGCTCGATTGAATTTTGGTCCTGAACGCGAACCATCACCACTGCGCCAACCATGAAGAAGACGCGCAGAACGTACCACTATCCATGATAGGCTAGGTACGACATCTGAGTCACAATACTCGGAAGACAGTGAGAGGCGCACTAATGTTCACTCCAGACTTGGTAGTCGCGGGGTACACGACCGATTGGGACCTCAACATTCACCGAGCCAAGGATCCTCCAAACCTGGAAGTAAGAGGATCCAAGACAGACTGGGAAGAAGAAGATCCCCAAGCAGAGATCCCTCAAGCTCTTCCTCTGAAAGAAGTCGGCGCAAACGCCGAAAAAGGGACTACCCTTCTTCCAGTGACTCCTCTGATAACGAGGATAGAGAAACAGGACACTGGAAGTCAAGAGGAAGGCGTCGCGAGGAAGAGAACGAAGATATGTCTCTCCCATGGCGTCGCCAGAAAGTCGACGCGTTTACACGGCGCATCAATGATTACTCAGATCGCAAACGTAGGCGCATGCCTGCTAACGTAAAAACATATGATGGAACAGGTGATCCGGATGATCACCTAAAAATTTTCGAATCAGCCGCCACCATTGAAAACTGGCCACAGCTAGTGTGGTGCCACATGTTCAATTCTACGTTAGTAGGGAATGCGCGTACATGGTTTAGCAAACTCCCACGTAGGAGTATCGGTGGATTCGAGGAATTACGGAAAGCATTCCGCCTCAACTTCACCTAGAGAAAGAAGTGCGCTAAAAACCCCGTTGAGCTAGCAAGAGTGAAACAGCGCCAAGGAGAATCAACCAGCGCTTTCATGGAACGCTTCAAGGATGAGTGCATACAAGTTAAAGCGTGTCCTGAAATCTTAAAAATTTCAGGGTTCATGAATGGGATTAATAACCCAGAACTCATCCGAAAGCTAAACGACAAAGTTCCACAAACTTTTGATGAGCTAACAAAGCGCACTAGATCCTTTATACAAGGAGAAGCAGCCGCTGCGGATAGTAAAAAGGGTTATTCGAACTATAGGCAGCAAGAGCAGCCTCGGAGACAATCCAATGATCAGAATAACAACTGCAGCAGGAATTACCGCAATGGAAGGGACAATGACAAATACACCCCTCTTACAAAAACCCCAAGGGAAATATTTGTAACAGAGGGCGCAAACTTCCCAAAACCGCCACCAATGCGCACTGCAGAAGAAAAGCGCATAGGAAACGGATACTGCGAGTACCATGGTCAAAAAGGTCATACAACTAATGAGTGCGTCCAGCTAAAACAACTAATTGAAAAGTTAGTAAGAGAAGGCAGAATGGACCACCTTGTAAAAAATATCAAAGAAGGGAAAGACAAACAAAGGGGCAGAGGTAAGAAAGAGCCCCCCAAGGAGAAAGCTGATACCATATACATGATACAATCATGGCAGCGCAAGATAAAGCAAAAAGTCAGCCAAAAATTCTCTCCAGAAAAAGAGATATCTTTCCCTACTCTAGCTGCGGACAACGTAGTCGTGGAGCCTTTAACCATTGAAATACATACGGGAGGACATGATATCCACCGCATGTACATTGACGGAGGAGCATCCGCAGATATCCTGTACGAGCACTGTTTCAAAAGACTGCGACCTGAAATCCAAAGTCAATTGATACCAGCAACAACATCATTAACAGGATTCACAGGAGAAAAGATCTGGCCCATGGGGCAGTTACGCTTGTTGGTGGTCGTAGGAGATGAACAACACTCAACCGCAACATGGATAAACTTTATGGTAATAAAATCCCCTTCACCATACAATGGTATCATTGGGAGACCGGGAATATCATCCATGCGCGCTGTACCATCCACAGCGCATGGAATGCTTAAGTTTCCAGTGGAAGGAGGAGTTGTCACTCTCTATAACACAACAGTACCACCAAGAGAATGCAATGCAGTAACAACCGAAGTAGAGACTATTCCAGAACAGCGCACAGAGAAAACGCCAAATCTAAAAGTCGCTATTCATCCCGATTACCCGGAACAACAAGTTTCGATAGGGGGATCTTTATCTGACAAAGGTAAAGCAGCCGTATGCACACTCTTGCAAAAGAACCTAGACATCTTTGCATGGGAACCAAAACATATGACTGGAGTACCGCGCTCTATCACAGAGCATAAACTACAAATCCGACAAGGATATCCTCCAATACGACAAAAGAAGCGCGGCCAGGCCCCAGATCGCGCAAAGGCTATTCTGGAAGAAGTACATAAACTCGTAGACGCAGGCATCATGCGCGAAGTATACTACCATGACTGGCTTTCTAACCCAGTTATGGTAAAGAAGAGCGATGGCAGTTGGAGAATGTGCATGGACTTCACGGATCTCAACAAAGCATGTCCACAGGACTGCTATCCACTGCCAGAGATAGACTGGAAGGTAAAATCCCTGTGTGGATACCCTTTTAAATGCTTCCTAGATGCATATAAAGGGTATCATCAAATCCAGATGGCAGTTGAAGATGAAGAAAAAACAGCTTTCCACACCAGTCAGGGAGTGTACTGCTACACAAAAATGCCTTTTGGCTTGAAGAACGCAGGCGCGACATACCAACGACTGGTGGACACAACTTTTGAAAAACAAGTAGGCCGCAACTTGGAGGTCTACGTTGACGACCTTGTCATCAAAAGTCACACAGAGGATGAATTGGTGCGCGACATCGAGGAGACATTCAGAACATTGGGGGCGAATAAACATGGAGTTAAATCCCAAGAAGTGCACCTTTGGCGCAACCGAGGGCATGTTCCTTGGATACTTGATAGAACCCGATGGAATCAAGCCTTGTCCAGAAAAAACAAAGGCTGTTATTGATCTCCCCTCACCGCGCACACTCAAAGAAGTCCAGTCATTGAATGGAAAGTTAGCAGGGCTAAACCGTTTCTTATCTAAGTCAGCAGACAAATCCCTTCCTCTCTTTAAAACACTCACGAAGTGTACCAAAAAAGGAGACTTTCGCTGGACTACAGAAGCGGAGGAAGCTTTCCAACAACTTAAACACCATCTGGCATCTCTTCCCAAACTTGTCGCACCACGACCAGGGGAAGAATTAATCATGTACTTATCAGCAACTCACGGAGCAGTTAGCGCAGTGCTATTGACATATAGGAACTCCGTCCAGACACCCATATACTTTGTAAGCAAAGCCCTGAAGAAAACAGAGACTAACTACAGTGCTATGGAAAAGCTGGTCTTAGCTCTAGTATTCGCAGCCAAAAGGCTGCGCAGATACTTTCAAGCACACCCAATAGTTGTAATCACTGATCAGCCAATTAAACAAGTTATCTCTAAGCCTGACGCATCAGGACGCTTACAGAAGTGGAGTGTACTGTTAAATGAGTACAACATCTCATACAGACCGCGCACTGCAATCAAAGGACAAGTACTAGCCGATTTCATCGTAGAGAAGCCAGATAGCGACAGCCCGACATCTGCAACTAAAACAGATCTACAGGAACCCTGGATTCTGTTCACAGATGGGTCCTCATGTGTAGATGGATCAGGCGCAGGCCTTATTCTTACAAATCCAGAAGGTATGGAATTCACCTATGCGCTACGCTTTGAATTCACAGCCACAAACAATGAGGCCGAATACGAAGCATTGCTAGCCGGACTACGCATCGCAATCCAAATGGGTGTACGCAACCTAGAAGCAAACGTAGATTCGCGGCTAGTCGCTACCACGTGCTAGGCGAATATGAAGCCAAGGATGAACACATGGTCCAATACCTGGAAAAGACAAAATCCTTAATCAAAAACTTTGACAGGTTCACAATAAAACAGGTGCCTAGAGGAGATAACCGGAAGGCGGACGCACTCAGCAAGATCGCATCCACAAGCTTTGTGCACCTATCAAAACCCTAAAAAACAAGTCAATCTTGGAAATGGAGATATCCACAGTGATAGAAGAACAAGGTCCTACATGGATGATGCCTATCATCGACTTCATCAGCAAGGGAATCTTACCACAAGATCATAAGGACGCTCGAAGAGTGCGGCGCACAGCGCAACGGTTTGAACTACGAGACAACATACTCTATCGACGCTCTTTCTTACAACCCTGGCTCAGATGTGTTGGACCTCTTCAAGCAGACTACGTACTTAGAGAAATCCACGCGGGATCATGTAGTCTGCACTCAGGGCCACGATCTGTGGTGGCAAGCGCTCTAAGGTTAGGGTATTATTGGCCAACTATGCATCGCGACGCACGCAATCTGATAAAGAAGTGCAGCAATTGTCAAATACATAGGCCAATTCCGCGTCGACCACAACAAGAGCTAACACCTATTACCTCACCATGGCCATTTTATAAATAGGGCATTGATATTGCAGGACCATTTCCTGTAGCAGCAGGAGGAGTAAAGTTCCTCATCGTAGCCATAGACTACTTTACGAAGTGGATTGAAGCGAAAGCGGTGGTGAGCATCACGGGAAACCAAGTCAAGCGCTTTGTCTGGGACAACATTGTCTGTCGCTTCGGACTACCAGGAGAGATCATATCAGACAACGGAAAACAATTCTGTGATAACCCATTCAAAGATTGGTGCGCGCAATTGAACATCACGCAACACTTCGCTTCAGTAAAACACCCACAAACCAATGGCCTAGTTGAGCGCGCAAACCGTAGCCTAGGCGAAGGAATAAAAGCACGCCTCGACAGACATAAAGGAAGGTGGGTGGACGAGCTATCGCACGTCTTATGGGCGCACCGCACAACAATCAAAACCAGTACTGGCGACACGCCATTCTCCCTAGTCTATGGAACAGAAGCCGTCATACCAGCTGAGATAGGAATGCCTACTATACGCACAGCAGAGGTCAACGTCACAACAAACGACGAGGAACGACGCATAGATTTAGATTTACTGGAAGAAAGGCGTGAACGCGCAGCTATACGCGAAGCAAAGGCTAAGGCAAAAATGAAGAAGTATTATGATGCAAAGGTCAAATACACTTCATTTAGACCGGGAGACATTGTTTACCGCGCCAATAACGCGAGCCACGCAGAAGACACAGGCAAGCTCGGACCAAAATGGGAAGGACCTTACGAGGTCACAGATGCGCTTGGCAACGGCGCATACAGACTGCGCGACATGGAAGGTCACGACCTAGCGCACACTTGGAACATCTGCAATCTAAAAATATGCTACTTTTAGGCTACGGCCATTACACAGACACATTTGCACCCTACGAGGTGCCCAATAAATGTTTGTTTTTCTTTTCTTTCCTAGGAATTGTTTTTTTTTTTTTTCTTTTTTTTTTTTTTTTTTCAAAAAACTTGCAAGTATCAATAAAATGTTATGGTTTCTAGCTAACTCCATAGCGTACTTTACTTTATTGCATACATACTAATATATGTAAATATTGTTATCTTATATTTTTACTGCCTACATGGCGTGCATGCACCAATTAAAGACCCACGCAGGCATAAAGGATGAGTTAACCTACTAATTTACTCGTTGAGTAAGAGGGTTGCAAACCCATCAACATTGGATCACGCATCCTTGCTAAGCGCCTTACTTTTGAGACGTCGAAGTAAGTTCCACACGCACATCCCACGACGGGTGCGCATATATTAAGTACACCGTACAAGCTTAGCAAATAACGAGCCAAAACACTTGGTCAAATACAAAAACTTCGCAAACAATGCAAGTATCTCTTAAAGTCACGCACTTAAAACACTTGGTTAAATAAATTCTGGCAAACAATGCAAGTATATCTTAAGTCACGAACTTAAATAAAAAAGTATCTTATTCATAACTTATTCACAAAAATTACAAGGCAAGGTACAAAAAGGCCTATATGCTATGACGATGCTCAGGGCTCTCCTCCGCGGCAGCAGAACTCCCCGCCTCCTGCAGCTTCCTCAAAGTTAAAGCATCCTGCATAGATACGGTCGGAACACTCACAGGCACACCATCCGACCTGGGGATGTGTGCAGCACCAATGCCACACATCACTGCCTTACCCTTAATGCCCTTCTTCACAGCAGCCCTCTGCTCGTGACGCTCCAAAACCTCTTTCAAGGGAATTTCCCTCTCAAGAGCGAAGGGTTTGAGGATGTCGCGAGGCCGTGCGAACACAGGAATCTGCAGCTGCGACACATCAGGGTTCAGATAGTAATCTGATTGACCTTCCCCATTTTATCCAAGATGGCGCTGTAAGGTCAACCCCGCCATAAGTACATCTATGGGGTCGTCCTGGTCGCGCTCCAACTCCCAATGTGCGGCAGCTCGAGCACCTTCAACCCCGCCATAGCCTGCATCAACTCATCATAAGCAGTAGCACTATACCCAGGGAGGTCCGCCAAATCCTTCTTCAGCAGCTTGGCCTCATGGAGATCCTCCATAGCCTGTGACCTCCCACGCGCTATCGCACAGTGCACCACCTTCCCGAAAGCATCCAATACCTCTTGGGATTCCAGCACGCCCATAACTGCCAGGCGCAGCCCATGGCTAATCAACCACCTACATTAACAAAAACAATTTGTGTAAGTAAAAAGCATGGAAACAAAGTTATTAGGAAGAAGAAGAGTACAAGAGGAATACCTGCGCTCAGCAATGGTCGACATCAAATGAGGATATAATTCCTCGTCATACTCAATGCTCAGGCCACGCAGCTTATCTTCCTGCATCTGGATGATCTTCAGCATGTCCTCCCTAAACTTGGCAATGCTAGCAAAGTGCTCCACCTTCTTCTCCTCCAAGAAGCGCACGGCCCAAGTTAGGTCGGACTTATAGTGATGCAGTTCACCACGTGCCTTCTCCACCTCGGCCATGGCCGACAACTTCTCGTGGGTGATCTTCTCCGCATACACCCGCGAGGCTTCCAACTCTACCTGCGCATCAGCCAACTGCGCACGAAGCCTCGCCAGCTCCTCATCCTTCTGGGCGAGAGTGCTGCTCTCCCCAGCATACTTCTCCCTCAACTGAGCCACCAGCTCAGCCTAGCGCGCAGCAGTTGCGGCCAGCTCATCTATCAACGGCTGCGCCCCAACACCCTCACCACCTTCACCAACCTGGGCTTTCCCCTCCCTGTTTTTATTCTGCGGAGAGGAAACCTCGTCAACGAAGACCCCGTCGTTCTTCGTAGCACTATCCCTACAAAAAATACAAACAGTTAATAAATATTGCGACAAGTAACATTCGAGAAAAATAATGACGCAGACACTTACAGAGACGGAGAGACTTCATCATCTTTTTTATCCGCACTGGGAGCGGATGTCTTATCCTCCGCAGATGACTCCGCATCACTAATGATACGGCGTCGTCTCTTCCTGGTACCACTGGTCCCAGCCTCTCCCTTGCGCTTCATGTTCTGCGCCACTTCTTCCTTCAGCACCTCCTCGGGCTTTAGGATCTCCACGCTGTCAGAAGACTGAGCACGCGCCACCTCCTCCTCTTACACCACCTCCTCCGGCGCCACGCTCTGCACAGGGGTCACCTGGAGCGGTGGTGTATTCTCTGGGGCAATATCCGGCAGCACGGTCAACCGACCCTCAGTCGCCTCCAGTATTGGCTGCTCACCCTCTCTCAGGGGGCGCACGCCTATGGTCACCTGCTTCGGTTTATCCAGCTTAACGACGGCGAACAGATCCATCTCTGCGCACATTAACAAAACAACAACGAAGAAGAGATTAGTCAAGTAAAGATGTGTATACGAAGAAATACTTACAGAATTTGAAGTAGAAGGGACGAACACCCACCCCGGCCATCCTCACTAATAAAAGTTGGCACCTCGTCCGCAGCGCCGTAATAATTGCGACTCAACCCCATGTGAACCAAAAACGCCTCCGGATAAGGGTTAATGGTCAGGCGGTTGGCATCAAGAGTCTGCGCATCAATCAGCCTATAGGAACCGGGTGCGGGGCGCCCATCCCTTGGCAATGTATTCTGAGTATAAAACTCGTAGGGCGATGGAAAGACCACATCATCAACCCAGAAAAAATGTTCCCTCCAATGTCTGAGGGAGTCTACTTTCTCAATATAACATTGAAGCGCCCCCGGGCGCTTCGCAAAAGATACCCACCCATTTGACCACGTCGTGTGGTAAAATGAGTGGAAGAGGGGTATGGTAGGTTCTATCGCAAGTAAACGGCAGTTTACTTCAAAATTCGACACCTTAGCCGCACCTATACAGTGCAGCTGAGAGATGTAGAGGCGATAGTGGTTGAGCAAGTCGCTCAAAAAGATAGAAATTGGTACGCGGTAATTCGCGTACTCAAAGAATTTTGTGTATAGCCCTATTTTCCCTTCGGGGAAATCAGCTATACACGCGTCTACGTCTGGAGCCTCTGGACGCACGTCCAAAGGAATAAAATAATCGGACGAGAACTCGGTGACGTCCTCAATCATCATCGCAGAGCGAAAGTCCTCTAATTGAGCAACCATTTTTATCTATTTACGAGTAAAACGCACAGAAATTACCTACGAAAATGAGAGTTTTCTTTGCAAAAAGATTTCAAGAAAAGTGAATGATGGTGTGTGTGTTTTACTGTGTGATCGTAAAAAATGGGGTGGTGACTCTTATATAGGGGGTAATTAACCCTAGATCATGTCCACGTGGATCCCACTAACAATAACGTGTGGCTGGAACCGAACGGGTACATACACTTTTTCCCGACTTACGAGGGCCACGTGGACACCACCCCCATTTTTCGAGGTATACGTTTGAAATACCTATGACTAGGTGCATTGCACCTTAAATGGGCGGCAATATTTCAATATTTTCCCGCTACGCTTACCGCTGATCATATTAGTATAGTATCCGCGGCTACGAGCCGCGCACACTAGACTGGGGGGACATGATGACGTATAGTCTATATTTGGGCCATGAGCCCAAATGATAAACATTACTTGGCCTAAACCCACCACGAGTGGGCTATCATAATGAATAACGAGCCATAATAAACACGACTTGGGCTCACGAAGCCCAAAGCCCAACCAAACTTAACCGGGTAGGCGATAAGGATCATTTATTCATGGAATAGATATACTTACCCTGGATAAGCACTACGAGTGCGAAGAGTAAGGAGCAAGAAACCTACACGGTTTCAGCCCCTATATAAGGAATGACATCTCTCATTCAAAGGGACGAGATACAAAACCCTAACTCTTAACGAGAACCCTAAATCGATTACTTACTCTCACGCCGGAGTCTAATCGGGGGAGACAATCCCTCGATAAGCCTAACGGTGTTGTTTATTTTCTTAGTGCGCAGGTAACAAGTACTAAGAAGCGAATTGATACGAGAGCAAGAGCCCATAACCAGGAACGCCCAACTTTTGTATCAACAGATACCAAGTTGAATTATTTATATCCATGAAAAACATATGAAAAAAAGTTGAAACGTGAATAGATAAATTAACTATAAAAGCATCTCCACTACATTTAGCTATTAATATATATTTTTTTAGTTCGGTTCGATTTTTGATTTTACTTATAAAAATGTAAACCGAACAACTCGATAACTAAATCGATGAATACTGCCGCCCTATTTCAATGAGCAATGGGCTTCCCATTTCATCAAACTTGGTCCAACATTAATAACAAGTTAGGTACTACTACTAAATATAAGCCCAAACTAGTTTTCACTACATTCATAATTCCTTGAACCACCGAACTCATATTTCTCCGGTCACCGTCACCGGCTAACTACTTTTTCCGGCCAAAATCCAACGGTCGAATTGTACTTCATTTTAACCACCAATTGATTGATGTGTTAAGGATTAGGGTTTTGCAAGAAGATCTGATTGACACAACAATGGAGGAGGTGATTACGTCAGCAGATGCGTCATCAAGCCTGCGTTCATACTCATCTGACACGTCATCATCTCTACCGGCTAATCTGCCTCTTTTGACTGCTTTTTTGTCGCTCGTTATCGCTCAGTTTCTCAAAGTCTTCACTCATTGGTAGATTATTAAACTCAATTTCTGTGCTTTAATTTAACTCTGTTAAAATGAATGATTAGCAAAATTGGGCTCCTTTTTTTAGATTTGATGTCAATCTGAAGGAAAATGTTTGTTTGATCTTATTTTGACTAGACACTAAGGCAATGTTTGGTTACAAGCCTTTTTGAGGTTTTAGGAGCGTTTAGAATATAATGCTTGTTAGTGCAAAATATGTGATGGGTATTGGATTCGGTTAGAATTACGTATTGGGCTGTTCTAACGGGCCGTTGCTTGCACTAAATCAAATAATGAAGAGATTCCCTGCACAAATGAAAGTAAACCGTTAGCCTTGCCGTGGGGACGGACCCCACGATTAAGCTCCGGCGTGAGAGTAAGTAACCATGTTTAAGGGTGAGCATTCCGACCATTTGGACCGGACCGACCGACAAAACCGACCGGACCGACCGAAGGACCAACGGTCCGGTCTCGGTCTGGGATTTTTCATTAATTCGGTCCTCGGTCCGGTCGGTCAGGTCCGGACCGACCAAAAAACCGAAAAAACTTGCCAAAATCTTGCCTAATTGGACCGGACCGACCGGACCAAGACCGGACCGACCACATTCGGTCCGGTCTCGGTCTATGGTTTTTCTCTAACTCGGTCTTCGGTCCGGTCCGGTCTTGGCTGGTCCGGTCCTGGCCGGTCCGGTCCGGTTTTTGGACCTTGATCACCCCTAACCATGTTTGTCAGAGAAGTTCAAAGGGTGTATGTTGATATGTGTGAGAAAGTCATACCTCGTAAGATGTGTGAGGACCCCCTTTTATAGGCGAGTCCACTACTAGGGTTTCCTAGTATTTCGCCTATTATGGTTAGTGGCCAGAGTGGGACCTTTGTCGGGCAAGGATCCACAATAATCGTGATTGCGGACACATATCATCTTTCGCAACCCTTGGCTGATTCGCTGGAGGACTGCGGGAGTACCCTTTTGCGTCTTTGTATATCCGGGCCGTAGCTCGTTTGTCATTGGGCTTAGTGGCAGCCCGGTATACTTGCTTGTTTACTTTGTTGGGCCGGAGCCCAAATGCGTATAGTACGGTCCAGGCCCAATAGGCCTGCAATCCGTATTATACGTCATCAATGCTTGTTTGTCTTAAGCTTTTCGATTTTGTTAAAACAAACGACACTTTTTACGTCATTTTACACTTTATTGTTATAAATAGTTATCTTACAAACCGCTGCTGCTTGCAGCTACTACTAACAGCTACTGTCACTTTTGCCAAACATAGCTTAAAATTGAAATGCTAGGATACAAACCATAGTCCATAGACATGAGAAGTGGACGTCATTATAGATGAAAGTATGTAGGAAGTAAAAGAGAAAAGATCAATTAGTAATTGCCAATATGTTTTTAGTTTAGTTTGTTGTTTACCAACTTCCTTGCACTTTGTAGGTTTGCAGCACCTGCATAGATGTTAGCTAAGTAGAATCATCTCTGTTCTTGTGTTTATGATTGAGATCTCTTATTGGTAGTTAAATGGGCGTGGTGTTAGGTTTTTGGGGGTTAATTTCGTAATTTTGAAATGTTCAGGTGCATTTAGGGATGAGTTGACTTAAAAGGATAGTGTGATTGGTGATTTATGATATTTTGATGGAAACCATTTGAAATGTAGATAAGAATGGTTTTCACTGTGAATTTGTTGTGTTAACGCTTGATGGAAATGATAGAGTGGTGATCTATTAGTTGTGAATACGGCAATTACAAGATTGCTTTGTGTTGGGGTTGACGTTGCATTTCACTCCGAGTTGTAGACACTAAAATTTTGGAGTGCAATGATACAATCATACAAACCATACCTCAGTTGATAAGCTAACTTAGTCTTGCAGCACGTACATAGATGATAGATGTTAGCATAGTAGGTTGATCACCCAGTAACTTCTTGAGCAATGGGAAAAAAGTTGTAATATACGTGTATGTTGTGAAGTTTGGAAACTGGCTATTAATTTAGAGATGTATTACTTTTCGTTTGGAGATATGCTTTCTTCCGTGAACAAGGATCATGTTTCGGAATTTGGTTTGGGCTTTAGGAGATCCTCTTGGTTTTGTGGTTAAGAGTTAAGACAAAACAAGTTGGAAAGGGTGGGATACAGGTAAATGTTAGCCACCTAGCTCTTATTTCGACAATATTGGAGACTGGCTAATAGTTGCGCTTGGTAGATATATATGTTGCTTTCGTCTTATAGATATGTCTGGATCATTGACTAGGACCTTCTAGTGGAAAATGTTTGTAATGTAGGATACTGCCGTGTGGTTCTTGCTGTGTATTAGATAAAACGAGTTAAGAACTATGGAAAAAGGTTGATACCAGACACCTAGGTACATAAAAAATGGAACATATGCTGGTTTTCGCACCTAAAATGACATCGTTAATCTTTACATGCCTAGTGAGTTGGCTAGCGTTATCTTTCGAGACATAGAAGTCTTATTATTCTATAATGTGACTTCTTTTTGTGCATAAAATTTGCCTCTGGTTGTTTGCATAGTACTATTATTTTTCTTGGAACTTTACTTTGCTACCTTGGACGTGCAGGTATAAAGAGAGGAAATGGGACACGAGAAGAATGCTTAGCTCAGGTGGCATGCCATCATCACATTCCTCAACTGTTACAGCTCTTGCTGCATGCATAGGTCTACAAGAGGGCACTGGTTCATCGTCATTTGCCATTGCAGTGGTTTTGGCATGTGTTGTACGTACTCATAACACCCAATTCTCTTCTTACAAATATGCAGAATTACAAGAAAAACATACTAAGGGATTCAGAAGATATTTTAACTATTCTAGCCGATAAACAAATAACACGAAGTTTGATTACATTTATACTCATATATGGTTACCCCTATGAGACTCCATTTTACATTAAGATTTTTACTGACTGTTTGCAAATTGTGAGATGTGTGACCTGGATTTCTTGTCTCTCACTGAGATACTATGATTGTATTGGCTGGATTTCACAATCATAGTTTAATTGTATAGTGGTCAAATTAGTGTGACTAGTTTACCAATCTTAAGCTAGTCAGGTGTCAGACCATCTGCTTTATCATCAATTAATAGGAGAGTCTTGTGAGTTGTGACCCTATGTGGTGATGTGGGCAGTACAAGTATAATGTCTATGTGTTCTGATGTCCACATTACTCTTTGAATTATGACATAAGTCCTGATTCTTTCTCAGCTTAGCTTTAAGAAATCTTTATATATTCCAAAAGTAATGTTTACATTAATTGGTTAACTTTTTTTTGACAGGTAATGTATGATGCAACTGGTGTTAGACTTCACGCTGGTCGGCAAGCCGAGGTATATACCTTTATGTTTGTCAGAAGTCCTTAACTTTGACATTTTTCTTAAGAATTTCATACAGTTTGTCTAAGAAATTGTATATCTTATGGTTGGGATGTGGCGAGGATATTGCTGTAAATAATGATGTTTGACATCTATTTACGAAAGAGGAAGTTGTGTACATAAATATATTCTATTATAAGAAACTTATCTTCTTAGCAAATTAGTCTTATAAGCCTATGCCTTAGCTTACGCGTGCTTCCATGGAATAATTAAAAGTAATTTTATTATGTATGCAGTTACTGAATCAAATTGTTTGTGAGCTGCCTCCGGAACATCCACTTTCCAATGTTAGGCCTCTACGAGACTCACTTGGTCACACTCCATTCCAGGTGTGCTTTCAATCTAAATCTTTGCATGCTTCTTGCTTTACAATATGGAGCTTACTCTGATATGTCATGCCCATAAACTGTCATTCTTACCCATCATGTGTACTGGCTTAATGATCACCGTTTATCCTTACTGGTGTTTTGTGTTTATTCCTCGGTGGGTATTTGTTATTGTAAAATACTTAAATGCTACAGTAACGCAGATCTAGGAGTTATAACTTAGATATGCACTATCCCGGCAAAGTTTTTCTAGTTCACAATTTGTACATAATGAAACTTATAAGTTAATTTGTGTGGGACTAATTTGTGTTGGACTATCACCAACTAATGAGTGCATATAACTCTCTGAAGGAGCTGTATCCTCAAATTTAAACCACTGAGAACCAATGTTGTACGATGACCTTAAATAGATAGACCATTTCTATACTTCAGCTCTTAAATTACATAGTGGGAACATATAGAAGCGTATTACCCGAAAGTCACATACATAGATTGCTGGAAAATAGCATAAATACTATAATCCTGGCTTGAGCTACGCCCGAAATTAAATAACAGATTATAAAGAAGAGGGGACGACTTAAGACAGCAAGAATGGCATTTTGTTTTGTGGAGGAATCTTGTGGATTAAAAATGACACTAGCAATAGGTAGTTATTTTTCTTTAAAAAAAATATTAGTCAGTTCATTTTTTTTCTAAAAAATTTGTTGCCTAAATTAGAAAAAAAGAAGTTGATTACTATTTTTGGTTAAAGTAAATTGTGCAGTTAGAGTTTGAGGAAACGCATAAACGTTGATTTTCATTAATGTCATTTCAACGATTTTTTCAATACCAGGCTTAACAATTTTTACAATTTTATATATGTATGCTAAAATCGTTTCACTTCATTCCACTTCGTTCCACTTGTTAGTAGAAGCCAAGATATTTTTAAGGACTTTTCAGAAAACATTGATCCTTTTACGGGTTTGATGCACAGGTTGCAGCAGGTGCTCTTCTGGGAATAGTGATGGCCTTTATCATGAAACTGTCAACATAGTACTTCATTAAACTCAACATATCAGCTCGAAGATCGTTTAGGAGACCCTAAAGATAACATAGCTTCTTTTTGATAACTCAAAGATGGTCTCTCTCCCGTATATTCAAACCCATTTGCAAAAAGCTTCCCCGGATGACTAATGTAGTGTGTGACGACCATTATTCGTGTAAACACTCTATATTGTCTACGCTAGACACTTTATTCTGGAAGTTAATTGAATACACAAAGCTTGAAAATTATTTGTGGTTACATTTTTTTTAGTTTTTTAATTTTGACTTTTGTTTGTCTTATGCATATGTTGACAAGAAGTCAAGAAGTATTCTAATCGCCATCTTATTTATAAAATAAGCAGGTATGTTATGCAAAAATAAGTTATAATAATAAACTCCAAGTAAAACCTTACAAATCAAGTTAGATTTGAACTCAACCAGATTATAGGGCATTTACACAGGCACACAACCACTGGTCAAAAGATACGAATTCTAGTTGTCTTATATTTAAGCGACTAGTATATTTCAAACTTATTTTGTGTTCACGCATAACTTGATGAAGCTTAATGCAAGTCGGGTAACCAGAATATCAATAAAAGCTCAAACATAAATTTAGGTATTATGCGTTTTCTTTGTAAATGGTGCAAGGTTTTATTCCGACTATTATCGGTTCCCTCCAATAAAGCTTTTCCCTTTCAACCTTCCCGGGTAATGCTTGTGTAATCAAAGCTCCTTAAGTCACTGAAGTTGTTCAATACTCGTTTCCCTCAATTATAATAATTTCAAGTTTTAACTTTGTTCAGTATCATTACTAACGCGCGCAAAGAAAAGCTTTTAAGAATGAGTACAAAAACTTCGACTCAACTCGTACATGACAATCCACGATTAGAGAACATTATCATAAGTGCAAGGGCACAGTCAGCTAGTCTTATTTCCAAAGCAACAAAATAACCATGTGTCGGTGGCTATATCTCAGTCACAACCAGCCCATTACACCCCTTGACTTCACAACTGCGTCTTTTGAGTGAATATATATGAGTTTTAACCTTCGGAAAACAAGTTCTTTGCTTGTTTTCCCCTGACCAAACTCACAACAAAACCTCAACCCTAAATTCCTAATTCAATTATAAAAAGCATTAAATTTATCAATTTAGCTTTAATATACACATGACAGTAACACACCGTTTGCGGCTATAGCTAGAATATAAACAAGCTGAACATGGTTGAATAAGTTAAAAAAAAAAAAAAAAAAAAAAAAAAAAAAAAAAAAAAAAAACGAGTCTAATAATTGTAGAAATAAAAAGAGCAATTCTCCATAACCAAACTTCTTTTGATTAAACCATTAACCACTACTCGAAACCCAGCATTTAGTTAACGAGCATGTGATCAAAACCTCCACCTCCCTGAAGACCAACACGAGGTCCTTGAACATTATGAACCAGCTGTTGTAGCCACCTCCTTGTTGTTGGATCCTCCTGAAATAACATTACCAAGTATGAATAACTTGCATATCCAGAAAAAATACAAACAAACAGATTTAGAGGTGGAATTTCGATCCGTTTAGAGGTGTATGGTTATATTATATTTCCAATGAATCAAATGAGTTGTATATTTTTGTAGTTTCTGTAGATGTATTTCATACAAAACTGTTTTGCAAATTTAAAAATGCATTAGCATGTCAATGCAACCAAACCTAGCTTAACCCCTACCAAATTACCTGGTTAACCTGTTACCCAACATGCCATATTACCAGCAATAACTAATAGACGTGGCAAGATGTGGGCCAGTTGTATAACGGGTTGGCATTGACGAATGTCGAAAAAAATACAGGTCAAGCCAAGTTGGTCGACTAATGAAATGATTCAAGAGGTTGTATGGATTAAAGAGAAGACTTTGCACGACTTTCAACGTTCGACCCATTCCACCTTAGCTAAATTGTTTTCAATTGACTCCTTATAGATAAAGCACAGCATAGATCAACATATGTGCAATTAAATGGGTAAAATTGACACCTAAGACAAAATACTTACACGAAGGCAACTGCTAAAAGTAGCATCTCGTAGCATATCTGGAAGACAGCTCCTTAATGCATCACATGCCCTGCATTATTCACATGGTAAAGAGCTTATATCATATAAAGTAGATCATTATCTTGGGTTGACCCAAGAATCGTCCGCCAACAATTATGTGTTGACTATTTTCAGATACTATGACTTCACAAAAGATAATTTTTAGTGACTAACCTTGGATTATCTGACAAACGAAGGTAACATCGGATAATGTGTTTCAAGAGGCGTGACGAGGGTTGTTCAGCAAGTGCAGCAACCATATTACCAAGAACTCTACCAACCGCAAAGAACCGTTCGGCAGTGGTGCAGATGTAGTCCAACCCCACATCATCCAACAAGATCTTTTGAACTATGAATGTTGCAACCTGTGATCATGGAAGCTTCGATTAGACTTCTAGAAAGGCAAAGAGGTACATTCATTATGACAATTGAAAAAAATTCCACAAATTCGGGGACCCGAAATATGAATTGTAGACTGAAAAGTGACAAGAGTTCCCCGCTTTATGAAAAAATATCAGCAACACAGAATTAACTTTTTAAAGAAGAACTAGTGAGTCAGAATTCATTTATTCTCTAGTTACCATTAAATTTTCAGAAATTAATGACGTGTATTGATAAGTATTAAATCAAAAACTTAATGCCAGATGACAAAGGAAAAGAGCACTTATTAATCTACTATAACTATTTTGTTACTTATTATCAGAGTTTTTAGGGATAAGAAATGCATTATATGTTTTAAAATACCTATATTATTACAAGTTTTTAAGGGTTTTAAAAAGCTTTATGCAATAACACTTTGGCATGTTTAAGCTAACTGAACCACTTGGCACATTCCCTTGTCAATTACTAACATTTTTTTTATTTGACCAATTGACCCATAGACAAAAGATAACCCACATCAACCAATTCATATGCAAAGGGTACAAAATTGCCACAGTTTAAATACATTACTGGAACAAAATTTCTGCATAGCAACAGAAGGATGGCAAAAACTAACCGTTTTTGACAACTCACTGCCCATTTCCATCGTGCGCAGACAAAGGGGGATTATCTCTGTTGAAAGCAGAAAACTGATAACTTCTGTGTCATCAACCTGGAAAAAAACAAAGTTACATGTCAAATACTTCATTTATTTGTTTCGTATACCTGGAATGCCTACAAAAGCCAGAAAAAAATGAAGTACCTTCACCAGGGCACCAATGACACCTAAGCTAGTAAGCCTCAGATATTCAAATGGCCTCGATTTGCTTGTTGTGTTGAGAAAAGGGTACAAGTATAATGGAATGTGAGCTGCAAACAAGAAAGTAACCAATATTAACTATTAACTAACTTATAGAACCATTTGGCTTGAGGTATGGATAAGGGTTTTGTACAAGTAGGTGACACCTTGGGTTTTCTGCCTTATTCTGTATGTGTTTTTGGTATGTGGTATAGTTTAAGGCTTTAAGCTTATACTTGTGCTATGTTAAATATGAGGCTCCAATGATATGTAAGAAATCTTATGAACAAAGTTGTCTTGATACGACACGGAAATTACCTTAGATTCTATTCTATAAAAATGGGAGTTCAGACTTTCAGATTGGCCAACAATTATATCCAGCACGACATATATATCAATACTTTGTGGCAAATAAAAAAGCTAAATTTGGTAAAGACACTAGTGTAGTTCTTACCCACATGCATTTGGTATATCTTTTTTAATGGGAGATAATGATAAGAAGAAAAGAAGAAAAAAGGATACGATAATTTTGGTTCCCAGTGAAATAGTAAAAGATATTTTGTCTCCAATTTAAGAATTCGAACTAAATTAGGTAGCAATAATTTAATAACATAACCGATACCCAGTAACAAGAAAGGAAAAAAAATTATAGCCTCTTATATCTCTTATCTAGGGGTGAGCATCGGGCCGGATCCCGATCCTGAAAGTCACCTAAATCGTAAACCGAATACCGACCCGAAAGTAATTGGTTTTTTGGCCCGTCCCGAACTGTCCCGAAAGTAGTCGGTTTTTGCTTGTATTTTGTCGGTTTTTGGCCCGTCCCTGAAAATGCTAAAAATCCATCCCGACTCCCGACCCGAGAAGCTATTATTCGGTTTCGGGACTATCGGTTTATGTCGGGATCGGGTCGGTTGTCGGGACTCGGGCGGTTTTGCTCACCCCTACTCTTATCTATGTTTTTTTTTCCTTCCTCATGTGTCATCTGGAAACCCTTACTTCGTGCGGTTTAGACAAAAACTAGTTAGCCACTGATTTACTAATTTACCAGTTTAATTAGCAAATGAACCCTCAAAGAGTGTATCTAAATTGGTTCATAAGGATACAAGTGGAATTGGTAATACATATTTGACCACAAATTTTATTTGGAAACAATGTAATTTGTTTGAACGCAGAAGTTACCGTTCAGGAACAGCATTCTTGTGTCTGGATGCGAAGCTACGCACTGCAAAGATATAGGAAGAACGTTACCATGTGGGTTAATAATCATCCATTTTAAAATAGAAGCAAATTTTTAACTGAGCAACATGACAGTAATTGAACTTCCATATGTCTAAAGTGAAACTTGCTACTCTATAAAAAGATAAAAGTGTATTTAACAAACTCATCGTCTGTAAGGGGACTTCTATAAGGATCGGATCTTACCAATTACAAACTACTTGTATTTGCATTTGACACCTATTGTGTTCCAATTTTCTGTGAAATTTGCCTTCTTACTGATCAGCATTCCACTATATGGAGTATGTACTCTTTAAAGTTCTTAATGCGCAAAATCATTACTGATATATTTACGAACATGACATTACCAGGAATAAAGAACAATGCTTATAAGATACATCAATCCCATTATTAGCAATTGTACAAGCTATGCATGTTCATGCAAATGCAGAACTTCGTAAATAATGGAAGAAACTGAGAAACAAACTAATGAGGACGAAAACAGAAAAACAAGGCATGTTCCTTTATCTGACTTAGAACAAAGTTGAGGGCATGAATAAGTAACTGTGTGTGCTCTATAATAGTTGAAGGATAACAAGGCATGACTCGTCAAAGGAGTAATGATTATATTTAAATTGCCGAATGGCGATACATATATGAATAAGGACAACTAGCATTTACCATTTAAATAAGAAGATTCAGATATAAAAACCTGAAAATGCAGTAACACAAGTTTGGTTAAAATTTAAAGAAGTTCACCTGAAGAAGAGCAAGTGCATTGCAAACTCGGTTTGACTGAGCTGGAGTCAAATTGGGTGGTGACAGAAAGGGATATATTGAAACTATCTCCTGCAAGCATTCGAGACTTGGTATCAGTTATATCATAAGACGTGGCAGCATCAACATTTAATGAATCATTTATGTACATTAAGAGAAGACACAAAACTAATGAACCATTGACAATGGAGCTTTAGGTAACTACAAATAACAGAAATCTACACACTGTAGTTGATAATGGATAGAAATATTCCTGAAAAATACAATAGCATAAAAAACTATGACAAAAAAATCTAAACATGGAACAACATTAATGATATAACAAAGCCAAATATACATCAATATACTTGCATAAATTAGAAATCATCACCAGAAAAAGACTGTCCAGCAAAAAACACAATTAGTAACTTTCAGACTAGAAGTCTTGGATTAAAAACCATACCCACTTGAATAGTAATTTGGTAAAATATTATAGCAACGTAACAATATTGACCAAATATACATCATATAGAGATCAGAACTGTAAGCTTAGAGTTCTGGCCACGACACCCTCAATAGTAAGAAATACATAGGATCCAAGTATACACAACACTCACAAAGTATTTCCCAACTGAGAATAACACAAGCAATGGATGACGTACACTCAACTAGACTCTTTGCATGCAATGTCATTATACTTACGTCCCAAATCGCATTTAATTCTAATTCCTTTCAACCATTCACTTATTTCCTATAACATCTCTGTAAAAACAAAACACAACTACTCGCTAATATGAACACGAGTGTAGCAAGTCACATTTAAGAACACAATACTACTAACTACCATGAAACAAAGTAACAAACAAATGGTAAATCCATACATATCTATACTACACATCAAGTACACATAACGTGTCCTATAAGTCGCATTGATCAATCATGCGTGTAACAAAACCATACCCACTTGAATAAGATTTTGGTAAGATATCATTACACAACATTATGGACCAGACATACATCATATAGAGAACGGAACTGTAAAAGTCTATAGTTCTGTCCACGTCACCCTAACGTAAGAAGGACATGCTGTCCAAGTAAACTCAGCCTCGACAAAGTTTTGTCGAACCTTAAACAAAAATAACAGACATTGCACACTCAGCTAGACTCTTAACATGTAAGATCCTTTGAGCAATATCCCAAATTGCATTTAATTCTCCTTCCTTTTTCACCATTCATTTATTTCCAGTAATAACAACGCACTACAACTCATTGTCATAAAAACATTATGGACCAGAAATACGTCATATATAGATAACAGATCTGTAAGTCTATAGTTCATGTAACGTAAGAACGACACAAGGTCTAACAAAGTTTATTCCAACCGATAATAACATAAAACAAACGTTGCACATTCAACTAAACTCTTAGCATGCAATATCGTTAAACTTCGTTCCAAATTGCATTAAATTCTATTTCCTTTTCACCATTCATTAATCTCACCGCAATCTTATTAACAGGAACACGAGTGTAGCAAGTTACAATTATAAACACAAAACTACTAACTACCGTTAGACATTCATAGATATCTACACTTCACATCAAGTACACTGTACACATAACTTATTATTTCAGTCGCAAAGAGCATTAAAGTCAAGAGCACAATATTAAGTACAAGTCACGTGTCGTTTCAGTCGTATCGATCATACCTGTAACAAAGCTGCAATAGTGCCAAAGGAATTCCACAACAACGGTGCCAAGTCCTGAAACAGCTCTCTCTTCTAATAAACACAAAACAAGCACAATATCAATCTGCCACTATAATTAGTCATCAACTCAAAAATCTGATATCTCGAAACACATTCACACTCATTAAACCATATCTTTAAACTAGCTAATTAAGAAATTAAACAATATATTACCTACATTTCCACATCAATTGCCATTTTGCCCTAATTTAAACCACAATTACCTTACCTAACCGAACCGAAACCCTAAAATCAACAAATTCATTCATTTATTTAGCATTCGTAAGTACCGAAACTACGTAACAGTGACGTCATCAAAAGTGGATGTAACCTAGCTTATTTAACAGATGATTATATAGCTACGTAATGGTGACGTCATCATGAAACTGAGACCTAAAATGAATGATATCAATCAATAGATATGAAATTAATTAAGCAATTAATTAACAGTATTTGAGATGACGTCATCGTGGAATTGAAAGATATAAGATGATTGAATTGAATAGATGAAGGGAATGAAGAAGACCTTGGAGAGTTCGAGAAGTGCGTTTTCACGGAGATCGGGGCTGCTCAGATCGAGGACTAGTTGTTCGGCTGACTGCATTTTCCGGCGGCGGTTTGTTACTTAACGGTGGTGGTGGTGGTGGTGGTGTTTGTGTGTTAAAAGTGTTTCATTTTCGTTTGGATGTATATATATATATACTCGGTGCTTTTGTAAGAAATGAAAATATTACTTACTTGAGTAGGATTCAGTAACAAGTAAATTAAAATAAGAAGTGGTGAGAAGTCACCAAAACCACGCATTTGAGACGTAATGACTTGCAATAGATGCATTTTTATTCATATAGATGCAACATCTTGAGTTTTGAAAGTTAATTTGATGTATAGAAGAACAAAAAACAAGAGAAATCATGAAATGTATCTAATATACGTATATGCATCTGATTAAAAGCTAGAAAACACACTATGGTGCGTTATAATGCATCTAAGATTATAGGGATGCATCTAATTTAGGTCGGTGCATCTCGGATTTATGGTTATAGTTCTTCTTATTCTTTCTTATTTTAAGTAATCTTTTCATTTGATCCTAACTCTTACTTAGAAAACATAATTATTTATTTATTTATTTATTTTAATGTTTATAAAATGACAGTTTATTTTTAACTAATTAATTAATAATTTTTTCTAAAATTTGTAATATTAAGTTCAATTAAATATAATATGGTAAAACTCGATCAAATTTCTTTATTTACTTTTAGTACTGGATAATCAAATTAAGATATACGAAAAACAAAACATGATGGATTAAATGGTTTTACTTTATATTTTTGTTAACTAAATTGAACAACAACAACATACCTAAATCCTGCAAGGGCGAGGTACGGGGAGATGGAATGTAGACAGGTTATACATTTATCTCATGATAACCTCGATGGTAAAAAGACTGTGCATGTGTGCTTAGATATAAGTGCATGTGTGCAATAACATGACAATGGAAAATCAATACATAGGCCAAACAACAATTATACAAGCATACAAAAAGCAATAGGCAAAATACATTAAGATCTAAAGAGGATAAAAGCGAAAAGACATAAAAACAAACGTCCGCAGAAGAAATATAGAATACAGATTATCTCGGTTAGATCGCGTATATTTGGGTAATAAACTTGTTTTTCGCGGGTAACATGAACAAAGAAAAAACCATTCGTTTTGTGAGTGTTTTGAATTTCTCATGTACGTGAGTTGGTATTGATAAGAGTTAGCTTCTCAAACTAGGTTGATGTTCAAAGTTGTTCTAAAACTATTCTTTCCTTTATTATACTTTTTTCACTTTATACATAATGAGTCAATATCAACTCGTGCGTTACAACGGGGTTTTACCTCAAACAATCTTACCGAAAAATGCAAAATACCTTCTAGATAAAAATTTTAAGTGGCTAAATTCCGTGCTAGGCAAAAATTTGAAGTGCATATAGCTACACACATAATAAATTTAAGATTGAGATTCTCAAGTTAGAATGAACATGACCGGCCATGTTCTTTACATGCAAAATTGTGGGGTGACCCGGTCTTTCGTTTGTTTGTAAAGGAACATGACCGGTCATGTTCGTCTAAATTTGAGAGAATCTCAATCCATAAATATAATAGTTTAATATTTATACTAACATTTTGTGAGTGTTTTGATTTCTCATGTGAGTTGGGTGTTGACCTATTATCTAAACACAAAATTTGTGTCATGAGCTTTAACATGAAGTCTGACAGGACACCATTGCATTGATGTAGGGGTGAGCGTCGAATGTCCAAAACCGACCCGGACCGACGAACCGGACCGAACCGACAAAAACCGAACCGGACCGACGGCCCGTCGGTTCGGTTTCGGTTTCGGATTTTCATGGATTTCGGTTTCGGGTCGGTTCGGTTCGGTCCGGTCCGGCCCAAAACCGACAAAAGCATGCCAAAACACACATGGACCGACAAAACCGACCCGAACCGACGAAAACCGAACCGAACCGACGGTCCGTCGGTTCGGTTTCGGTTCCGGTTTTTGATGACTTTCGGTTCTCGGTTTTCTCGGGTCGGGTCGGTTCGGGTCGGTTCCGACCCTTTGCTCAGCCCTACATTGATGCTCCATACGAATTCTCAAAAAAGGCACATGTAGCAACTTTGGTAAAAACATCTTCATCAAAACATTCAAGGAATGGGATCAAAGTCACGGGAATACGACAAGGCCACAAAGATAACAAACTTCGAATGAATTTGAATCACAATGATGAAGTTACTTTTTGTATTAAAAGAAAGAAGTTCCAGATCCGCCTTTGCTACGCCATGAAAATCACTAAGTCCCACGCCCAGTTAATAATTAAAATAGGCATGCATTTACCTATTTCGGCTGATTTTGCAGTCACGGGCAATCATACGAGGTACTTCTGAGGCATAGAGCAGCAAATGCTATTAAAATACTTATAAAGGAGCAGCCAAAAGTATTGTTATCATATCTCTGACATAAATATATAACTTGCTCAAGTTTGACATAAATAATGTAACTGCAATTTTTCTAACAGTTCATTTACCAAAATGCCATATGTATGATGCTTTGGACCTTTGCCTTTTCAATGAGTTATTATGTGTTTTGTGAAAATAGGTTAGCAACAAGTGATGTTTATTATACAATGAATAGTGTAACTACAATTCTTGCTCATACTTCACCTACTGTAATGTTATACAATGTCTTTGACTTTTGCCTTTTCAATGACTAATCCACTGTCATGTCCTTTGTGATCATATCTCGGATACAACAAAATGGCATTCTGAAGATACCGAATCTTAACCAACTAAGAATAAAGTCATAACAAAGTGGATATCATTTGGAACAAAAGCATTTTTTCGCGATAACAGTCTTCTGTAATGAGCTTTAGTTACCAACTGCAGCCATGAAATAAAAGAACTTTATCAGCCATCATCAGTTTGTATTGCATATATGAATCTACCTGACCATTTTTATCCATCGCCCTTTATTTATAAACTTTCATCATACTACAATAGAAGAATCTAAGAAGTAGAAAGTCACTCACCTGCGCAAACAAGATAAAATGCAAATCTATTCAGGATCCTTTTGGTACTCTCTTTTGGAGAGCAGATTAGCTACCGAGTAATTTAGTCCTCGTTCTTTCCATTTGTCCTTGTTCCAACCTCTGATTCGCGCTTCTCCATACACATCAAATGCATCTTCTTCCTTAATCACTTATTCACTTAGACAACAACTTGCATAATTGCTGCACAAAGATATACATTAACAACCTAAAAATATAATACAATAGATCGATAACATAAAAACCGCAACATCGGTAAACTAAAATATTAATTAAACCCTGCAGGCGTAACTCACAGACAACATTATATGTCTGGTGACATGATATCAAATAAGTTTGGGCTAGAAAAAAAGCATACAAATAAAAAACTGCATATGAAACATGTGTCAGAGCACGATATAAGTATGGGTAAACTGCTAGATATATCAGTATGTCACTGCCACTATATAACTGTAGATAAAAAATGATGTATCCCTTGCTTATGGTTAACAGAAATAACAACTTAAGTTTAAAAAAGCCATCAACTTTAAGCAATCAGTCTTAGCTTAAACAGAGAGTTCAGTAAAAACAATAACTAAAACCGAAAAGACATCATATTGCAGCAGTTCACATAATGTTTTGAATCAACCATCTATACATCTGATATTCTGATATGTAGCACCATATAACAAGGTCTCTTTCATTTTCACCATATACATGTATTCATTATAGATCCCGGAAAACAAAGATACAATTTTGGGATTTGTAATAAATGAAAACAAAGATTATACCAAGTGTATCAAGACGTCTGCCACTACCTTCCCATAAGACGTCTCACTGTTTTAAGAATCCGAACATACTCATAAAATAAAGACGAATGTTCCCCATCAAGACCATCTCGTGTCCTCCTATTTCCACCCGCTAAGTTATTGCAGGGGCTTCCCCCAATCACCAAGTCAAACCCGCCGAACAAACTGATCCAACTGACCAATTTTTCATCTGTGACTTCACGTACATCGGATACGTGAACTAAATTTCCCTTCTGATCCGTTTTGTTCCACCAACCCTTAATGACTTTTTCGCAGACAGGATTGATTTCGACGCAGACAACGTTTTTCATAGGAATTCCGATCCGGTGTAAAGCTACTTCTGCCCCGCCAATCCCGGAGAATAAAGATAGTACATTTATACCTCGAGGGTATAGATTCTTAAGGACTGACAGTTGGTAAGCAATTGTATGCACCTAAAACATAAAATCATTAATTGAAACGTTAATCCGTTTACGGAACACAAATAACTGAAACGAAAAGGGAGGGGAAATTGTGCATGTCACATAGGTTGTAGCTTAACTGGTCAAACTAGTTTCGGGTCTATACAGGTGATTACAAGAATTATATAATTTCAAGAATATCAACCAGTTTGAACAAAACGATAATTTTCGACTTGTTTGACCAGCTCATTTTTGTTAAGAATAAAGAACAGACGTTGAATATACCATCCTTATCAAAGTATCAAGATAAACAAAAAAACTTTAAATTTTACCCGTTTGACTTATTCCTATTCAGATTAAGAAAAATATGAAATTTTCACCCTTTTGACCCAATTTTATAGATATCAAATATATGGCCCATGTCGACAATTTAAATGTAAATTCCATCTGTAGCTTTAAACTGGAGTGCGAGTTGTACAAAGGTATGGCCTGGTCCTTAAGCTTGGAATACGGGACTCATATGGACCTGTCGATCCTGACCTGGACCGGTACTAAACTTGTCTCATTTAAAACTTATTATTCAAAAAGCTTCATTTTCAAATTGTAGTCGGATATATATTTTAGTTAAAAATAAGATTTTCTTTAAATTCTTATGAAATAAGACTCTTTAACAAAATAGTTTTATAAAGCCAAAACATATAGACATTTACGTTTGCATTTAGATTTTGAGAGAAACAGCATTATGTATTGGACTTAACAGACCAGGCGAAACCAGGCTTTCTGAGAAAAAAATTAAGACTGATTACTACTTTCAGGTCTTGGACTAGTCTCCGGCCCATTTGTGCATCTCTGCCAAATCATAATAAAAGTGGGAAACAGTTAAGATTCAAACCTGAAATGAATTGCCGAGCCCTTTGAATCGTTCACTTCTGCTATGACCTCTAGTATGGGAGCGCGGGTAACCCATAATAAACTCAATCTCATCCGGCTCCAATGGTGCAACCGTATTTTTCCCGGTCCAAACCAGATTCCATGTTTTACATTCCTTCATAATATATTTCTTATCATGTATAGAAGGCTCATTGCTGTTTGAATTTTCAAGAGTTGATCTTATCCTATCAGTAACCTGGGCGCTTCCTTGGCAAGTTAGTATGCAGTTAAGTTGCTGTCTTGTGTCCCAAACTGGCCACCATTCTCTCGTTTCCAGAAGAGTCTCAAAGATCGTTAGTGGTGGAAATGGTAGAATAGGCAAACGGTTTTCTAAAGGTAAGTTGTGTATATAGCCTCTCTTTCGTTGTGCAGCACAGAAGAACTTTGAGTCTACAAATTCGGGTTCAATTTCATAAAGACCGGTTTTAATCTTGTTCCATACACCTTTTGGTGTTTGTGCCACATTCTCGTACAGGAAATATGGTGGCCCCATAGCTATTTCTGGAAGCTCTCGGGCAACAACACGAAATGGTTCGTGTGGGACCCCATACCCGATCATTGGGTTCGGGAGATGAAGAACCTCATCATCATCATCTCTTCTATTTCTGTCGGGTTTTCTCTCACGCTTTCTAAGTTTACACTGCAGCTTCCTTTTTTTATCCTTTGTTTATCCAAACAAAAAGAAAGTGATTTAAAGGCAAAGAGAACAGTGAACAAAGTTGGTAAAAAGTGATTTTGTACATGAAACACATTGGCATATAAACATAAAACAATAACATCATCTGATAAATGACACTTTAATCCATATAAGTTCTTACAAAAAAGTAGCTCATAATAAGAGTAGGAACTAAAAATTCTATGTAAAGTACTAAAGTTATACTACTTCATAAGTCAAACATCCGTCTCAAAGGGGCTTGTGTTAACTGCTGTTGGTCATAGCTTATAGTACAGAGGATCTTACGTAGACAGAATCTTTCTGCAAATTTAATTTTGAAATCCAATTAAGTATCCAGTTTAATAATGGAACACGTAATCTTTTATTGATTTCACATTTTCGTGTTGTGATTCTATAGCATTTATCTCAACAGTGTAAACAATAGTTCCGGATTCCTCAACAAACCCAAAACACTAATCTTACATCACACAGCTATTTTACTTCAATGTCAGTTTTGACGTTCTAAGTAAAAGTAATAACTTTAACACTAAACCCAAGAAGTTTATGAAACAAGGAAATAGAAGAACTGAAATTTACAAACCAGTAGGTGTGAGTGAGAAACAAGTGCGTTGTTCATTTCCGCGTCCTCTTCTTTTGATAGACGAGCAGCTTCGATAAAATCTATGAGCACAAATAAGGGATCATCTTTTCCTACAAATTCAAAAACAATTTATATTATGGGTCATGTTTATGTACATGGAATGAAGATGATTCACAAAATTAGAATGACGATACTTATACGCAACTACGCAAGTAATCACAGGCAGCTCTTTTTAAGCACAAAAGCTGATGGAAATAACTGTACCTACCACATTTATCAATAGCAACACAAACTTCTTCAAGAGTGTATCCCATATCCATCAAATTCACAAAGTGGTCGTCACCCTTGTCATCAGATTCACCTTCCTGGAAAACTGAAATATTAGCTATGAAAGAATTTTTTTTTAAAGAAAATACACTCAAGAACAAGAAAATAATTTTTTTTTATAGGAGTTCAGCTTTTCGCTTTTATGTACAAAAGATGCAGACAAGGTGTCGGTTTGTGCTTTTCATGAATAAGTCTACAAATTTTATGCAATCTACATGTCTGGATATTAATATAGTTTAAAGTTATGCATACGAGATGAGATCAGAACTTACATCACTTAAATCGCTGTCAATATCCGAGAAATTAAGCTCGAGATTGCTTTCAGACCTTGAAGATGGACCACTGAGTTCAGTATCTTGGTTCGGGATCCCATTAATAGCCTGCATAACCTTCAGTTAGAAACAATACATTTCTTTGATGGAGGGTGTAAAAACCAATAGACCAGTGGCAAGATAAATAGACTAGCTAGTGAAAACGGGTCATTTCTGTTAAGGGCTGATATGGATTAGACTGGGCTGATACAAGTCATACAACCAAAGCATTGATGTTTTTTTTTTTTTTTTTTTTTTTTTTTTTTTTTTTTTTTTCAAAAACAATACAAGTAGAATAGTCTTCTTAATTGTTGAACTGAACCATTTGAAAGGTTGTGTCGTGTCTGCATTATAAATAGACTCTGGGTGAGTTTCAACTTCAATGACCATTTGAACCGTTTTAAATAATACAAAACCAAAATAAACCCATACACAAGTAATTGCCTAATTGGGCGGAAATTGCCACATCTGACTGATATCTATCAGAAGATACCGAGCAGGAGTACAGGAGCAGAATTCATCAAAGAAGATGCTAATGTAATGTAACAAAATCGGAAAGATGACAAGGCAAGAGAAGAACTCACAGTATACGTAAGAATGGCTTCAAGTATGGCATTATAATCATCTTCTCCTGGAAATAAATCAATATTTCTTAAAACATAAGATACGTAAAGGGACAAACATGTATTCGTATAAAGAAACCAAAACTGCATGTATACCAGTTTCTGCTATGATTTCAGTAACCACACATTCAGGAAATCCCATTTGTATAAAATCTAACACGATCTTGGAGCGAGATTTGTGTTAGTTTGACGGATAATAAATTAATATATCATGACCGGATTCGAACTCGAGACTTCGGGATTGCACACTTTACGTATGAGTTTCAATTAACTAATAATTATTGTTTTAGTGACTGAATAATTATTAAATACACGAAATATAAACTTAACGGTAACTAACGACCGTTGGACGAAACATGAAGGACTAAATGTGGATAAGAGTGAAAGTTTGGTTCGGGTTGGGCTTTGAAAACCCATGGCCGGCCAAGGCCCCCCTCCCATAAGGTTTTGGGATGGCTTTTGCTCCAAGTCTCATGAATGGTATATAATGAGACCTCCTCTCATTCATTCATTCATCCCTTGGTTCCATAGCAACCTAATCTTCTTAATCTCTTTCTTTGTGTCTAATCGATCTTTGATTGATAGGACCAATAGTTTAATCTTTTCGTGTACTACGAATCTAGCATTTCCATTGAAACGCTTATAGTACGTGTGTGTGAGAACGAAGTGTTAGCATACTTTTGCTAACGGTGATCTTGCCTTGTGACTAGCCCTAGTCAATCCATATAAGCCCTCTCCTAGGGTTTATAAGTTCTTGTTCTTGCTATTGAATAAGAGGTACGCTTCCATTTAAATTCGGTTAATTTATTATTTGTATTTGATCTATTCCGCTACGTACTCTTTGATTTTATATGTTTATTGTTTTATATTATTCATGTATCACAGTGGCATCAAGAGCCGTTAATACATTATAATGAATTACCGAAACACATAAAATTGAATCGTTTGATTATAACATGCTTGGTGTTCTTATGTTTTTATTTTTTTTTCATAAACCCTAGTTTTTATTTTTTTTATTTCGAATTTATTTAATTATTTATATATATGTCGAAAGTTTTTTTTTATTTAAAAAGAAATTAGGGTTTGATGAATTATGTAATAAAAACTTGTAGAAACCCTAGGTTGCATGTAATTTATGTGTATGGACATTGTTATATGCCGTTTGGTTGCGTTCCTTGATTGACATGATTATTTGTATAATATGTGCAATATGGGCATTCATGACACATTATGCATGTGTTGTTATGGATTATGATTTGTTTGATTTCATGCTTATTTATGCGATTTTATTATAATTGATAAATTGTTTAGTAAATATTATGTTTAAAGATTACTAAAATTTGATTAATTATAATATTAGGGAAGACCCTATTAATCGTGTATTATAATCAATAGTGTGTTTTAATATTGATTTTAATTTGCATGACCATTATTGTTGTTGTTTGTTTATTTTATTTTATTACTTTTGTTTATATGTTTTTAACATGATAGTAACAAAGGGTAATTTCAATAAATAAAATATTAAACGGACTTAATAATGGTGAAATCTTGTTTTGAGCTTACTTAATAAATCTTGGACTTTTGGTTGATTGATCGCGATTGTATTAAGTGGTTGAAAGGTGGAACTAATTATGACAAACTATTAAAGTGGGTATAAGGATGGCTACGCATTAAATTGCGGCCTTAGTGAGCCTCCATTCTGGCTTACCGCTCGCCTGTGAGTCATATTTTAGTCTTTACCTAACATCCATGATAACTACGAAGCACTTAAGGCAAAGTTGTAAGTTTCTCAACGCCTCAATCAAAAGTTTGGAGATTTAAGCTCGTAAAGAAACTAATGAGTAAAAGTTTTTTTACATGAAACATATGCTACAAGATGAATGCATGACATCTTTGTACATATATTTTGATTACACACATAAAAAATACTACACTTAAATTTAAGTTATATGCCATCCAATGAAACGGAAACACCTGAAATTGGATCTACGCCAGGGCGTAACCTGACTAGATTGCAATGGAAGGACAAATTACATGATTTCATCACTTGCAGATCAACTGGTGTGGTGTCATTATGTAAGTTTGTTGTTTCTTAAATTGGTTAACTTAATTGAGTTGATAGTGGGAACTGATCACTCAAGGCATAAGAAGGGGATAAAACATGTTTACATTGCAACTGCGGTTGGCAAATAATGTAAATCCCATCGATTCTAGGAATTGCAATTGAATACTGGCAATTGGGACACGACTCGTACCTTATTGAATAACGTCATCACTAGCAAATCAACTGATGTGATGAACTTATGTCAATTTGGATCCTAGTTTTTTAATATAAAATTAAAATGGTTATATGTTTATCAACCAAGGGTATTTAATTTTATTGAAATTTAATTATCGAAAGTACTAACTTTTGAATTTTTTCTGTAGAAATGGCTACACCTGAAAACACTAATATGAGCAACATGAGTTCTGCGTTCAAGCAAATGATTGATCGAGACAAGTTGACTGGTGAAAATTTCAATGACTGGTATCGATCTTTAAGAATCACCTTAAGGATGGCCAGAAGATATGATTATCTTGGTGAACCTCTACCTGAGAAACCTGCTGATGATGCAACACAAGCCGTAAAGGATGCATACAACATTGAATATGAGAAGCACAATGATGTGGCTTGCCTCATGTTGGCTGGGATGGATACTCAATTGCAAAAGCGGTTTGAGCCCTTTGGTCCCATGGACATGATCAATGAACTCAGACGAATGTTTGAGAAACCACCTGCTGCAGAATTATATGATCTAATAGAATCTCTGCACAATTGTAAGCAGGAAGCAGGAAAATCCGTGAGTGCCCATTTTTTGTCCATGAAATATTATATGGATCAATTGGAGCGACTTGGTTGCGGATATCAGGAAAGTGTGTGCATTGGTCTCATTTTGCGATCCCTTAATCAGGATCTGTATAGTGAGTTTGTACGCAACTATAATATGCATTGCAAGGGGAAGACAGTAAGTGAAGTTCATGCAATGCTTATAGATTATGAGAAAAGCCTGAATAAGAAGGCACCTACACCTGCTGTAATGGCGATACAGGGTGGTAGGATCACCAAGAAACCCAACAAACCGCATAATGCGAACTTCAAGGGTAAAGGCAATGGTACTGGTAAAGGCAAGCAGATTGCAAATCACCAACAGAAGCATAAGAAGCAAAATCCTCCTTTTCAGAAGAAGAAGGAAAATTTCAATAAGGATTTGGCTAAATGTCACCACTGCAACACTCCTGGTCATTGGAAGAAAAACTGTCCATTGTTTCTAGAGGAGTTGCGCCTCAACAAAAGTAGAATGCCTGGTAACGTCGCAAGCACTTCAGGTATGTTTATGATTGAGTTATTTTCTTTTCCTCGTAAGAATAATTCTTGGATATATGATACAGGATGTGGTACTCACATCTGTAATACGTCGCAGGGACTTAGAGGAGCAAGGAAGCTGGCCTATGGAGAAAGATACTTGTACGTAGGAAATGGAGTACGTGCAGCAGTTGAAGCCATAGGGACTTTCGATTTAGTTTTACCTTCGGGAATGATACTAGTATTGAATAATTGTCATTTTGCACCCTCTATTGTTAGGGGTGTCATTTCAGTTTCTTTGATGTTGGATAATGGTTTTGTTCACACATTTATTAATAATGGAATTTCTGTTTCTTTAAATAATGTTTTTTACTTTAATGCAATTCCAATAAATGGTGTGTTTGAAATTGATATGGAAGATTCCATGTCCAATAGAAATAATTCTTTGTATAGCATTAACAATAAGAGAATCAAGTCTAACTTGGATTCGTCTTATCTTTGGCACTGTCGTCTTGCTCATATAGGCAAGGATCGCATGCAGAAGCTGCAACATGATGGGCTTTTACAAAAGATCAATGATGAATCATTTGATAAATGCGAGTCCTGCATATCTGGGAAGATGACAAGGAAACCTTTTTCACCACAAGTGGAAAGGGCAACAGATCTACTTGGATTAATACACACTGATGTGTGTGGTCCACTTAGACATGTGTCAAGACGTGGTGCTACCTACTTCATAACCTTCACGGATGATTATAGTCGTTATGGTTATGTTTATTTACTTAAACATAAACATGAAGTCTTTAATACCTTCAAGGTTTTCAAAAGTGAAGTAGAATTACAACTCGGTAAGAAGATTAAGGCACTTCGATCCGATAGAGGCGGTGAATATTTAAGCCAAGAGTTTAAAGATTATCTAGCTGAGTGTGGTATAGTCCAGCATCTCACGGCTCCTTATACTCCACAACAAAATGGTGTATCTGAAAGGAGAAATCGTACTTTGCTAGACATGGTACGATCAATGTTTAATCTTACATCTCTACCCTTATCCTTTTGGGATTATGCCCTTGAAACTGCTATTCGTATATTGAATATGGTTCCAACAAAGAAGGTTGATAAGACTCCATATGAATTATGGACAGGAAAAGCTCCTAGCTTTTCTTACTTAAAGGTCTGGGGTTGTGACGCATTTGTTAAATGTGATTCACCAGATAAACTCCAACAGAGATCTGTTAAGTGTATCTTCGTAGGATACCCAAAGGAAACAATGGGTTACTACTTTTACTTTCCACCAGAGAATAAAGTCATTGTGGCTAGGTATGGAGATTTCTTTGAAAAGAATCTTATATCTCAAGAATTCAGTGGGAGAGTTTATGATCTAGAAGATGAAGATACATCACCTTCTGAAAACACTAGCACACTTCCTGTGGAACCTGAAAGTTTAGGTCCTCCACCTGAAGTGGAAGTGGTACCCATTCGCAGATCTTCAAGAACTGTGAAAGCACCCGAACGTCTATGTCTTAACGTAGAGTGTGAGGAAACGATACTAGGGGATCTTAATGAACCTACTAGTTATAAGGTTGCCATTAATGGTCCTGAAAAGGAGAAATGACAGAGTGCTATGAATGGGGAAATGCAGTCCATGAAAGACAATGAAGTCTGGGAAGAAGTAGACTTACCTCCAAATGCTAAGGTAGTTGGAAGTAAATGGCTCTACAAAATGAAAACAGACATGGATGGCATTGTACACATCTATAAAGCTCGTTTGGTAGCTAAAGGCTATACTCAAACATTTGGTGTTGACTACGAGGAGACCTTTTCTCCTGTAGCTGACATTAGAGCAATTAGGATTCTCTTAGCCATAGCTGCCTACTATGACTATGAGATATGGCAAATGGATGTCAAAAATTAAGTATCCAAACATTTTGAATTTTTGTAAAACTTGTATATGAGTTTTAAAGTGAGAACTCATGTATCCCAATTTATGAATCAATTCCAATCAATATTTCGGATATCCGAATATGATTATTTTTTAACACGCCTAATGTTGTACTTTTCCTTTATGTCATTTAGATCAAGCCTTGTATTTTTATTTCATTTATATTAGCAACAGTTTTTATATGTCTTGAATCACTAATATGATCATCTTCGTAACCAATGAATAGAAATAAATGTTATAATTTTTATAATTATACCGTGTAAAGAATTCTGAAATGGGATTAGAAGAAAGTATAGGTGACTTATCATCATTGACTATTCGATTAATACAGGGTTGAAGATCTTCGTATGTGATAACTTGCAAAGTTTATTAAAAGTTTCATGTTTAGTTTGACCGTGAAACACATGACGTCGAAGATACTCAACGTCAGCAATTTGTGTTAGCATATCCGACAAAAACTTTTAGTGTTACCTCATCAGGATTTGAGGTCACATCTTCTATAAACTCACGAGTTTTTTTGTTTCTTTCGGTTAGATTGTAGTCCAGTGTGGGTGGAGCTTCTAGTGTGGTTGTGTGTTTAGTGAGAGAAACAACTGGTAGCATTTTTCTAGAGAGAGGAGAGGTGGTGGAAAGAATGGTCTCATTCGGGCTAGTGTAATTGGTATACAGGTCGTAAGGTCTTTCTTTAAAACGAGAAACTCTGCAGTAACTGGTTAAAACAGGTCGAGCTGCCAACCCACCAGGGGTTTTAGCTTTGGATTTTATGAATAAAAAGTACATGCCTTTGCCTTTATCTAAACCGGATACAAATTGGTTCATAACCGGCATCAAAAGACTATATAATTGTGACCTTCTTCCTAGCTCATCATTGATAGTGGGCATCAATTTTCTTTCACCTCCAGAAGTCCCTGAACTGTACAAAGTAACAAAAAACCGTTAAACTTTTAAATTCAGGACTATAAAATCTTGAAAAAAATATTATCTAAAAAGTACACAACTTTATGAACAAAGAGTTAAAATTAATATGATCATTTTTGTAACCAAAGAATAATAATAAATGTTTAGAATTTGTGTAATATACCTTGTTAAGAATTCTGAAATGGGGTGAGAAGAAAGTATTGGTGACATATCACCATTGCCCACACGATTAATATCGGGTTGAAGATCTTCATATATGATAACCGAAATTTTCTTAAAAGTTTCACGTTCAGTCTGACCGTGAAACCCATAACGTCGAAGATATTCAATGTCGGCATTTTGTGTCAGGATATATGACAAAATTTTTAGTTGTACCTCATTAGTGTTTGAGATCACATCTTGAATAAACTCAAGAGATTTATTGTTTCTTTAGGTTAGATTGTAGTCTAGTGTGGGTGGTGCTTCCGGCCAAGACCATCTTGAGTCTTTTGGAGGCCTAGAGCAAAAATATGATAGAAGAATTTCAAATATCTAAAGTTTCGAATAATGAGTTTATTTATCCGAATATCCGAAAATTAGCTATCCAAAATATGATATAGGAATTTCAAAAATCCGAAGTTTCGAATAATGGTTTTATATATCCGAATATCCAAAAATTATGTATCCAAACATTTTGAATTTTTTGTAAAACTTATTTATAAGTTATAAAGTGACAATTCACTTATTCCAATTTCGAAATCAATTCCAAACAATTTTTTGGATATCCGAATATGAATATTTTTGAATTTTGGATATCCGACTATGAATATTTTTAACACGCCTAATTAGAGTATTTTCCTTTTATGTCATTTAGATAAACTCTTGCATTTTTATTTCATTTATATTAGCAATCGTTTTTATATGTCTTTGAATGACTAATATGATCATCTTCGTAAGCAATGAATAAAAATAAACGTTAGAATTTGTTTAATTATACCATGTTAAGAATTCTAAAATGGGATGAGAAGAAAATATAGGTGACTTATCATCATTGGCTATACGATTAATATCTGGTTGAAGATCTTCATATGTGATAACTGGAATTTATTTGCTAGTGGTAACTTTTTTTCGCGATAAAATTTTCCAAAAATAAATACTTTAATAAAATCTCTTTTAGTATTTTTTTTTTTCTTGAATACACCACCTAGTATCTTTGTCGTAACATAATTTTTTTTATACTCATAACTAATGAATTATTGTTGTTGTTGCAGGTACGTGCCCGGTTTAGACAAAGGCAAGGGTCTATACTTCTTGTTCATAAAAGCTGAAACCAAAACCCCAAGCGGGCTAGTGGCTCAACCTGTTCTCACCAGTTACTACAAAAGCCAATAGTTCAAAACCCGCCCCTACGACCCATACAATGTCTACACTAGCCCAAATGAAACCATCCTTTGTATCGATTCCTTTCAAAGCATGTACTCTCAAATGCTTTGTGGTCTCATTTACCGTCAAGAAGTTCTTCGCTGTGGGGCCGTTTTCGCTTCTGGTCTTGTTCGGGCGATTAAGTTCCTCACATTACACTGTAAACAACTAGCACATGACATCGAAACTGGAACCTTGTACCCCAAAATCAGTGACCCGAATCTTCGGGCTTGCATGTCGAATATTTTGTAGCCCGACCCACAACTGGCCAGTTTGTTACTGGCCAATGCTTTGAAGGCAACTGGGAAGGGATTATAACCCGGGTTTGGCCCAATACCAAGTACCTTGACGTCATTGTGACTGGTGCTATGGCCCGGTATATACCGATACTTGATTTTTACGGTGGTAATTTACCTCAAACATGTACAATGTATGCTTCCGGCCAAGGCAATCTCGAGTCTTTTGTAGGCTTAGAGCACAAATACGATAGAAGAATTTCAAATATCTAAAGTTTTGAATAATGGGTTTATGTATCCGAATATCCGAAAATTAGGTATTCAAATATTTGATTTTTTGGAAAAACTAAAATATGTTTTCTAAAGTGACAATTCATATATCTCAATTTTCGAATCAATTCTAATCAATTTTTTGGATATCCGAATATAATATTTTTGGACACCCTTCATTGAATTATTTTCCTTTATGTCATTTAGATCAAGTCTTGCATTTTTATTTCGTTCTTATTAGCAATGGTTTTTATATGTCTTTGATTGCAAACAATGTCACTAATATGATCACTCCGTAACCGGTGAATAAAAATAAACGTGTAGAATTTGTATAATAATGTCTAGTTAAGAATTGTGAAATGGGGTGAGAAGAAGGTATAGGTGACTTATCACCATTTGCTATACGATTAATATCGGGTTGAAGATCTTTATAGTGATAATTGGAAAAAGTTTCTTGGTCAGTCTGACCGTGAAACCCATGATGTCGAAGATATTTGACGTCAGCATTTTGTTTCACGATATCTGAAAAAAGTTATAGTTGTAACTCATCAGCGCTTGAGTTCACATCTTCTATAAAGACAAGTTATTTTTTTTTTTATTTCTTTTGGTTAGATTGTAGTCTAGTGTGGGTAGTGCTTCCGGCCAAGGACGTCTTAAGTATTTTGGAGGCCTAAAGCGAAAATATGATATTGGAATTTAAAAATCCAAAGTTTTGAATAATGATTTTATTTACTGAATACCCAAAAATTAAGTATCCACACGTTTTGAATTTTTGTAAAACTTATATATGAGTTCTAAAGTGAAAATTCACGTATCCCAATTTCCGAATCAATTCCAATTAGTTTTTTGGATATCCGAATATGAATATTTTTGAACATGCCTAATTGTAGTATTTTCCTTTTATGTTATTTAGATCAAGTCTTGCCTTTTTATTACATTTATATTATCAATGGTTTTTATATGTCTTTGAATCACTAATATGATCATCTTCGTAACCAATGAATAAAAATAAACGCTAGAATTTTTTTAATTATACCTTGTTAAGAATTCTAATATGCGGTGAGAAGAAAGTATAGGTGACTTATCATCATTGGCTATACTATTAATATCTCGTTGAAGATCTTCATATGTGATAACCAGCAAAATTCTCTTAAAAGTTTCATGGTTAGTTTGACCGTAATACACATGACATCGAAGATATTCGACGTTAGGAATTTGTGTCAGCATATCTGACAAAACTTTTAGTTGTACCTCATCAGCGTTTGAGGTCACATCGTCTATAAACTCAAGAGATTATTTGTTTCTTTCCGGAGTTTGTAGTCCAGTGTAGGTGGTGCTTCTAGTGTGGTTCTGTGTTTAGTGAGAGAAACAACTGGTAGCATTTTTCTAGAGAGAGGAGAGGTAGTGGAAATGGTGTGTGAGGAAACATGAAACATTATGAAGGTATATATAGATGAACATGTACAAAGGGGAAAGAAAAGAAAGGTGCATATCGGGAAAGAAGGGAACGTGGAAGGGAAGAACAGTGGCCGAACTTGAGCAGTTTTCTAGAGAGAGGAGAGATAGTGGAAAGAATGGTCTCATTCGTGCTAGAGTAATTGGTATACGGGTTGTAAGGTCTTTCTTTAAAATGAGAACTTTGTTAGTAACTGATTAAAACGGGTCGAGCTACCAACCCTCAAGGGGTTTTAGCTTCGAATTTATGAATAAAAAGTGCATGCCTTCACCTTTATCTAAACCGGATTCAAATTTGTTCATAACCGGCATCAAAATACTATATAATTGTGACCTTCTTCCTAGCTCGTCATCGATAGTGGGCATCAATTTCTTTCACATCTAGGAGTCCCCGAACTGTAAAAAGTAACAAAAAACCGTTAGCTTTTTAAATTTAGGACTATAAACTCTTGAAAAAAATATTATCGAAAAAGTACACAACTTTATGAACAAAGAGTTAAAACTAATATGATCATTTTCATAACCAATGAATAAAAATAAGTGCGTAGAATTTGTGTAATAATAGCTTGTTAAGAATTCTGAAATGGGGTGAGAAGAAAGTATAGGTGACTTATCACCATTGTCTATACGATTAATATCGGGTTGAAGATCTTCATATATGATAACCGAAAGTTTCTTAAAAGTTTCACGGTCAGTCTGACAGTGAAACCCGTAACGTCGAAGATATTCAATGTTAGCATTTTGAGTCAGGATATTTGACAAGATATTCATTTGTACCTCATCAGTGTTTGAGATCACATCTTCTATAAACTCAAAAGATTTTTTGTTTATTTTGGTTAGACTATAGTCTAGTGTGGGTGGTGCTTCCGGCCAAGGCCATCTCGAGTCTTTTGTAGGCCTAGAGCAAAAATACGTTAAAAGAATTTCAAATATCTAATGTTTCGAATAATGGGTTTATGTATCCGAATATCCAAAAATTAGGTATCCAAATATTTGATTTTTTTGAAAAACTTAAATATGTTTTCTAAAGTCACAATTCAAATATCTCAATTTTTGAAGAAATTCTAATCAATTTTTCGGATATCCGAATATAATTTTTTTTGAAAACCCCTCATTGTATTATTTTTCTTTATGTCATTTAGATCAAGTCTTACATTTTCATTTCGTTCATATTAGCAATGGTTTTTATATTTCTTTGAATGCAAACAATGTCACTAATATGATCATTCCGTAACCGGTAAATAAAAATAAATGTGGCAAAAGTTTCATGGTCGGGCTGAAGATCTTTATAGTGATAACTGGCAAAAGTTTCATGGTCAGTCTGACCGTGAAACCCATGATGTCGAAGATATTCGACGTCAGCATTTTGTTTCACGATATATGAAAAAACTTTTAGTTGTACCTCATCGGCGTTTGAGTTCACATCCTCTATAAACACATGTTATTTTTTTTATTTCTTTCGGTTAGAGTGTTGTCTAGTGTGGGTAGTGCTTCCGGCCAAGGACGTCTTAAGTATTTTGGAGGCCTAAAGCGAATATATGATATATGAATTTAAAAAATACAAAGTTTCGAATAATGGTTTTATATATCTTAATATCCGAAAATTAAGTATCCACACATTTTGAATTTTTGTAAAACTTATATATGAGTGCTAAAGTGAGAATTCACGTATCCCAATTTCCGAATCAATTCCAATCAGTTTTTTGGATATCCGAATATGAATATTTTTGAACACGCCTAATTATAGTATTTTCCTTTTATGTCATTATGTTTTTTTATTTCATTTATATTAGCAATTGTTTTTATATGTCTTTGAATCACTAATATGATCATATTCGTAACCAATGAATGAAAATAAACGTTAGATTTTTTTTTTTTTTAATTATACCTTGTTAAGAATTCTAAAATTGACTACCTTGCTAGTGGTGTTTATTTATGGAAAGTGCTTGTTCATCTATAGGTTTTGATTGAACCTAATGGGATGCATCAGATATCATGAGAGTTGCTTTTTTCATTCAAATTTTTTGATAGAGTAAACAATTAAATTATTTCATTTCGAGTTAACAACTTAATACAACAAAGCTAGTTGAGCCCTTAAAAGCGCATTAGTATTTAACTATTTTCAATACCAAGGTTTGAATAATGTTATTATTAAGTTATTATTTGTATATATTAGACTTAGGATAAAATGAAAAGAAATCTTAAAATTAAAAGGATGAGAAATAACTATAAATACACATTAGAGATGCGTCGACTTGAATTAGATGCATACCTAATCTTTTAGATGAATCTTAATATATTTCCTAGCTAAAACCTAGATGCATATACATATATTAGATGAATTTCATCAAGTTAGACGAATCTTATGTATTTTTCTCTCTCTTCGAGTCAAATTTATTGCTAATACTATTTTATATCGTTTTCAATTCAAAATCATTTTCAAAACTAAGTAAGATGCATATAAATGAATAGAGATGCATCTAATTCAAGTCGATGCATCTCAAATATTTGGTTATAGTTATTTCTCATTCTTCTCATTTTAAGTTTTTTTCTCACTAGATCATTACCCATATATATTATTAGGGGGTGGCATTGTTGCCTAAGGGTTTATCAAGTTTTATTTAAATTGACCAATAAAGAGAAGGCAACACATTTCATGTCTAAACATGCCTAAAGTTTCATTTTTAGTGGCAATGTCATGCCTAAGCATGCCTAAACTTTTTTTATTATTTAAAAGGGATTTTATTTTTATTTTTATTTTTTGAAAACCACCAAACGGTCATAAACATTTAATTAGTGAGTTTTACCGATTCGGTAAACTTCACCGAATTACTTGCCGAAAGTATCATGCCGAGATAATGGCATTGAGGATGCCGAGTGATGCCTAGCTATGCCGAGCTTTGTCGAGAAACGTTGCCAACCCCCCTTAGTGGTTTTTAATCTCGCCTATAACGTGTGTTGTAAAGAGAATATTTATTCATATATTTTACTAAACTTATCAGAAGAATTGATACTTATATCAAGTCATTGCATTATAACTTCGTGCATTACAATGCATTTGGTATGGAGATCAAAATATTAAAAATATAATGGTACAAGTTGATCTTAAAGCCCGTGAACATCATGGGGGTGAAACAGGGGTTCGTTATTTAAATGATTATTATACCAATTAAGCTTATCATACTATATTATAAAGTATGAAAACCTACAATTAATAGAAATACTTAAAATTAAGTAATACAACTTTTAAAGCTATAAGTACAACAACTAATGCTACTTATATAAATTTTCCTCATATTTAATTCTAACATAAAATTAATACTAACATTAAATACAATAAATAAATCATTATGTACATTAAATACATTTAATTAACTGGTCAATAAATATAATTAATGCACTTATTAAAACACCACTTAAATAAGAAATACAAATTATCAAGCATATTGTACAACCAATTTAAACACAATTCTCGCATTAAATGTCACTAATACAAATAATAAAGCATATTATACAAATATTCAAGCACGAATAGGCAATGGGCCAAATGGGCTCGAGCCCGAACGGGCACAGGTCAAACGGGCTCGAGCCTGAACGCACACGAGCTAAATGAAATTTTTAATATCCGTAAATTTATTGTCAAAAAGAACATAATAAACTAAAATATATTCACATATTGTAAAACCAAGCAAATTACTAAACAAAATAATAATAATAATAATAATAAATAAAATAATACAAACTAAGCCAAATTTCATCAAACTTTTGGTATAAAAAACTAATCAGTAAAGCTATTGCCAAAAAACATACAAATAAAATATATTATTAGCCGTAAAAATTAAATTACAGGGTGCCCGCAGTTGCATCACGCGGGGACCCTGCTAGTTTTTTTATAAAGAAATTGTTTCTGAAGAATTTATTTAATTCAAAACTTATCATACTATATTATAAAGCATTAAGACCTACTATTAATAAAAATACTTAAAATTAAGCAATACAATTTCTAAAGTTATAAGTAAAACAACTAATGCTGCAATGTCAAACAACAAAATGCAAAGTCAATTACTTAAGGTATTTTGAATAGTTTTTTTGTAATGTAAGAACATTGATTGAAAGGTAACCAATAATCACCCACTAAAAGAAAAATGATAATGAGAAAATTTAATTATAAAAAACCAACGTATTTTTTAGTGCTTCTTTTTGAATGTAAAGCAAGACTCCAACAGCTTTCTTATTAATTTGTTTATAAAAGATTTCATGACATTGATGCAAGTTCATTTATTGTCTGTTTAACAAACACATATGACTGGTTCGGGAATAATCTGTGCAAGTATACTGGATGCAATAAACGAATGCATATAGGTTTGTCGTTTGTACTTCATTAAATATGTGACGTAATACTCACAGTAATGATAGTTTCTGTTGGTTGTATACCTGCAAAACAGTTCCAGATTAGGGTTAAGATAATCAATGGAGGTACCGGATATTCACTTGAAATCGTGGTATCACTTTTCAATAGAAACTATTCGACCCTATGCCTGGGTTACACGAATATCTCTATGGGATAAGACCAAGTGAAGTTCTTGTTTTAGGCACAAATCAAGAACCAGATGCGTATTTAGTTTTTTAGGGTTTGTATATTTCTTCTCTACCATGCAAATCAGTTATGACCTCTATTTATAATAGAGTTTACTCAAACCCTAGCCCATGGAATTATGTATAATTAACGGCCCATTAATTATACTTTCCATAATAATAGGGATCAGTGGTTATCAGTGGAAACATTATCACTAGCAGTCGTAATGTTAACACTAGCAGTGGTAACAATAACCCTTGCAGTGGAAACAATAACCCTTGCAGTGGTAATCGTTAACACATCAGTGGAAACACACTAGTAGCTAAATCAACTAGCAGCAGACTCACAACATAAGTCAGGGGATTCAGTGACCAAATGGGTATACTCCATACCTCCAAACCTATTACCAGGTGTGAATTGATCCTCAAGTGCACTAAATTTTCCAAACAGTTTCATGTGTTTTAACTAGATCTCTTATTTGCTGAACATGGTTTCCAATGAGAACCTTCTTGATGTACTTACTATTCCACATTAAACCTTATCGACAAAAAAATATCAGACCCAAATACATACACAAAACCACAGATACACACACAAGACCAGGTTTGCGTGCAAGCTTTTTTGATGTTTAGAGTTTCTTTGGCAGATTTTTATATTTGTTTTTAGATCTTCTTTATAAAAAATTTATGGCGTTTTTGTGAATTATGCGTTTGAGTAATGTTTTGTTTTAATGAATAAGTTTCTTGGAAAGAATAATTTTTTTTAATGAATCATTGGCAGGAAAAGCACGGTGGTGAAAATGAAGGAGTAGGAAGAAGAAGGTTAATGGTTAAAGTCGAAGGATTTGATTTTCGGAATTGAAACCAGTAGGTATCTCTATTGTGAGTTTGTGACCATGGTTACTTTTAAGCAATTTTCATGGATAGCTAAATTTGATATGTTATTAAGACCTAATTTACTCGATTGGTGAATCACGATTTGTTAAAGCTTGGATCTTTTGGTGTTTTTCGTATGTTTATGTGATAAAGATGGTGTCTTTAGACATGGGTTTGTATGCATTGCAGGTCTAAGTGGTCAACAAAAGACACTTCTTCCAGTACCTAATCAGTAAGTTTTACAATAGAGAATACTATATTATTGAGTAAGTAAAATGTATGCCAAAACCACGTTCGTGCACAGGTACAATATCAATTAAACAAATACAGTAGAAAGAGTTTCTTACTGTGATGCAACTCCACTCCCCTCTTTTTATTCGCCCTTATGAGCATTTGAGTAATGATTATCCAGTTTCGGCACAGATGTGAGCGTATGTATGTATGTGTGACGAGTATTCAGCGATCAATGGGCTGGATTAGGCTATTGTAGCAATAAAGGTACATGTCCTATGTTGGCATTTAAATGAGTTTACCGAGTCTGTGAGTCACTCTGCAACATTTTTTTTGAACTTACACTCTGTAACATTTCTTATATGCCAATGCAATAACTGGATGCTTATACACTAAGAAACTACAGCTTATAACTGATTCAACTATATATACTGTGATACAGTGACATAGAGTTACAAATGTCTTTTTGATATACGACTTTATAAAGTGATAATGCATTGTGCCAAACACCCTCTGTACACACAATTAAAATTGGTGTACCCACAGGCTGTTTAAAACTGTGATTTAAAATGATATAATAGCTTGATTAGGAGTTGCTTGGGTAGCTTATTTGAGCACCTGATTAACCTTTAGTCGTGCTTATAGGGACTGTTTGGAACCTGTTGTTAATAGAGGCTGTTTAGATAGCTTATTTCAATAGCTAATTAACCTTGACTTGCTGTTACACGGGTTGTTTTGATACCTTATTTTAGCATATCATAATCCCGAACTGCTCATTCTAATCTCTCTAAAATGTGTTTAATTAGAGGCTTTTTGGTCAGCTTATTTATTATCCATTATCTGTTTTGATGCATTTCTACATCAATAGCTTCTTTTTAAACATTAATAAAGGTCGTACGGTCTCACCTGAAATTAAAGTCAACACTCTATGAGGTTTATATGCTATGAGAATTATACGTGAACTTCCTCTAACTGGCCTACCATTTTGCGTTTAATCATATTTCTATAAACCTGATACAAATAACTAATATGTTTCAGGATTGGTGACGGTGAATGCTAAACGAGAGAAAAAAGCTGGAGTATTTTTAGAAACAGAAGTTGAGCAGATTATTATTGTATTCTACTAAAGTTGACCATGTAAGGCCAGGTATGGGGATATGCTTACTATTATTGCAACACAACATAACCAATTATATACGCACACTCTAATAAGCAAAATTATTTGTTACAGTGTTAGACGCTGTTTGGGATTGCTTATTTGTGTAAATTCTACTTATATCAGGTCAAAATATATAGTTCCTATTTCATTTTCAGTAGAGGAACATATTGCATAAACGTTCATGATACCATAAAGTGATTTGATAGAAAGTTAGCGAATTGTGTTGGATACATTAGGATTTATGCTGTTCACTTTGAAAGTTTGTAGCTGTGCAAAATGTGTCAAAGCTTTGAAATACTTAGTTAGTTGTGCCATCGGTATATCAATTTTTATCTGGATTTAAGACCGACTATGCATGTACTGTATAGCTTTATTTGGTATCCTAATACGCTTTGTCCGCCAAACGGCTGCTCTACAAATCACATAAGAGATGCTTGATATGCGTTTTGTTTCTGGATTTCTAATTTAAAGTAACATAGAAGTCAGTTGTGAGTTTATGTTGATGAGAAGTTTTTGTGTTTGTTATACAACAGGAGCATCATGTTACTAAAAAGAAAGAAGAACATCCAACAGCCATGACTGCTTTTGAGCTGATTTAAATGTCTAACGGGTGCTTCCTAAAAAGTGAATGTCAGGGTCAGCTACTCTCAGCCATTGGAATAGGAAGCTGTTTTACTTGCCTACATCTTTTTAAGTATGGTGAAAAACCTTATCGGCAACAGATTAAGAAGTTTTAGAAGCTTAAGTCTCAAGTATAAAATGTATTGCTTAGAATTCAGGGGCAATTTTTTTTCTTCCTTTTTCATAGAGCTGTTAAAAAACGTAACAAAATGTAGCCAAGAGATAGGTTTATTGTGGAATGTATCTAGCACTACGTATTGTGTGGTTCAATGTATGTTTAAAAGTTGCCCTTAACCAAACTAGAAAGGGTGCTAATAAGATAGACGAGATTGTATATAATGCTGATGGTTATGAATGGTTGGTTATTAGTTTGATTATTTGAGAGACATAAAATGTTACTTAAAGAGTGCTTTATTATTGTAGGCACAAACTAATCTTAAGTACATTAAGGATGACATAAAAGTTCTAAACACGGCATTCTCGCAGCAACAGATGTGCTCTCGACACTATCAACAAGGCAATCCCGCGGCAACGGGCGGGCTGCCACACTCGTTTTTTATATAGAAGCTTTTACAAGCTACAATGGTACCCTCGAATATAATAATTTCAAGTTTAATTTTGTTCAGTATCATTACTAACGCGCGCAAAGAAAAGGTTTTAAGAATTTGAGTAAAAACTTCCTACTCAACTCGTATATCATGACAATCCAAGATTAGAAAACATTATCGTAAGTGCAGGGGCACAGTTAGCTAGTCTTATTTCCAAAGCAACAAAATAACCACGTGTCGGTGTCTGTATCTTAGTCACAACTAGCCGTGACACCCCTTGACTTCACAACTGCGTCTTTTGAGTGAATATACGAGTTTTAACTTTCGGAAAACAAGTTCTTTGCTTGTTCTCCCTTGACCAAACTCACAACAAAACCTAAACCCAAAATTCCTAATTCAATTATAAAAAGCATTAAATTTATCAATTTAGCTTTAATATACACATGACAGTGACACACCGTTTGCGGCTATAGCTAGAATATAAACAAATTGAACATGGTTGAATAAGTTAAAAAACGAGTCTAATAATTGTAGAAATAAAGAGCAGTTCCCCATAACCAAACTTCTTTTGACTAAATCATCAGTCGAAACCCAACATTTAGTTAACCAGCATGTGATCAAAACCTCCACCTCCCTGAAGACCAACACGAGGTCCTTGAACATTATGAACCAGCTGTTGTAGCCACCTCCTTGTTGTCGGATCCTCCTGAAATACAATCCGTTTATCTAGAGGTGTACGATTATATTATATTTCCAATGAATCAAATGAGATATACTTTTATAGTTTCTGTAGATGTATTTCATACAAAACTGTACAAATTTAAAAAAGCATTAACAGGTCAATGCAACCAAACATAGCTTAACCCCTACCAAATTAACTGGTTAACCTATTACCCAACACGCCCATAATACCAACTATAACTAATAGACGTGGCAAGATGTGGGCCAGTTGTATAACAGGTTGGCATTGACGAGTGTTAAAAAAAGTACAGGTCAAGCCAAGTTGGTCGACCAATGAGATGATTGAAGAGGTTGTATGGATTAAAGAGAAGACTTTGCACGACTTTCAACGTTCGACCCATTCCACCTTAGCTAAATTGTTTACAATTGACTCCTTATAGATAAAGCACAGCATAGATCAACATCAACCTATGTGTAATTAAATGGGTAAAATTGACACCTAACTAAGACAATACTTACACGAAGGCAACTGCTAAAAGTGGCATCTCGTAGCATATCTGGAAGACAGCTCCTTAATGCATCACATGCCCTGCATTATTCACATGGTAAAGAGCCTTAATATCATATCAAGTGGATCATTATCTTGGTAAATCCATACATATCTATACTACACATCAAGTACACATAACGTGTCCTATAAGTCGCATTGATCAATCATGCGTGTAACAAAACCATACCTACTTGAATAGATTTTGGTAAGATATCATTACACAACATTATGGACCAGACATACATCATAGAACGGAACTGTAAAAGTCTATAGTTCTGTCCACGTCACCCTAACGTAAGAAGGACATGCTGTCCAAGTAAACTCAGCCTCAACAAAGTTTTGTCGAACCTTAAACAAAAAGACATTACACACTCAACTAGACTCTTAACATGCAATATCCTTTGAGCAATATCCCAAATCGCATTTAATTCTCCTTCCTTTTTCACCATTCATTTATTTCCAGTAATAACAACGCACGACAACTCATCATTGTCATAAAAACATTATGAACCAGAAATATGTCACACATAGAGAACAGATCTGTAAGTCTATAGTACACGTAACGTAAGAAAGACACAAGGTCCAAGTAAACTCAACACTCGAACAAAGTTTATTCCAACCGATAATAACATAAAACAAACGTTGCACACTCAACTAAACTCTTAGCATGCAATTTCGTTAAACTTCGTTCCAAATCGCATTAAATTCTATTTCCTTTTCACCATTCTAGATATCTATGAATTTGGCTTGTGTCTGTTTTACATTAGTTATTAATATTGTGCTCTTTACTTTAATGCTCTATGCGGCTGAAACGATACGTTACGTGTACTTGACGTGTAGTGTAGATATCTATGAATGTCTAACGGTAGTTAGTAGTTTTATGTTTATAATTGTAACTTGCTACACTCGTGTTCGGTGTTTCTATTAATAAGATTGCGGTGAGATTAATAGAAACACCGAACACGAGTGTAGCAAGTTACAATTATAAACATAAAACTACTAACTACCGTTAGACATTCATAGATATCTACACTACACATCAAGTACACGTAACGTATTGTTTCAGTCGCATAGAGCATTAATAACTAATGTAAAACAAACACAAGCCAAATTCATAAATATCTACACTAGATATCAAGTACAAGTCATGTGTCGTTTCAGTCATATCAATCATACCTGTAACAAAGCGGCAATAGTACCAAAGGAATTCCACAACAACGGCGCCAAATCCTGAAACAGCTCTCTCTTCTAATAAACACAAAACAAACACACACACAATATCATCAATCAGCCACTATAATTCATCATTAATCCGATATCTCGAAACACATTCACACTCATTAAACCATATCTTAAACTAGTTAATTACGCATTTCCACATCAATCGCCATTTTGCCCTAATTTAAACCACAATTACCTTACCTAACCGAACCGAAACCCTAAAATCAACAAATTCATTCATTTATTTAGCTTTCGTAAGTACAGAAACTACGTAACAGTGACGTCATCAAAAGTGGATGTAACCTAGCTTATTTAACAGATTATTATATAGCTACGTAATGGTGACGTCATCATGAAATAGATGAAAACTGATTTACAAAAAGTGAAGAAATTAATTAAGCAATTAATTAACAGTATTTGAGATGACGTCATCGTGGAATTGAAAGATATAAGAAGACCTTAGAGAGTTCGAGAAGTGCGTTTTCACGGAGATCGGGACTGCTCAGATCGAGTACTAGTTGTTCGGCCGACTGCATTTTCCGGCGGCGGTTTGTTAGTTAACGGTGGTGGTGGTGATGGTGGTGTTTGTGTGTGTGTTAAAAGTGTTTCATTTTCGTTTGGATGTATATATATACTCGGTGCTTTTTTAAGAGATAAAAATATTACTCTAAAAAAAAATAATAAAACATAATTATATTTTTTTAAGAGAGATGATTTGTGTATCATTTTTTCTTTGCTATATACCACTAAATCATATTGGTAATGCACACAATACAACACTGCTATGCATAATTTAGTGGCGGATGAAAAATAAAAATGGTGTACAAATCATCTCTTATTTTTTAATATTTATAAAATGATAGCTTAATTTTTAATTAATTAATTAATATTTTTTTTTAAAAGTTTGTAATATTAATTTTAACGAAAGATAATATGATAAGAGATAAAAGTATTTGTGAAAATATAGTTATTACTGTTTTCTTTACATTTTAATATTTATAAATTAATAGTTTAATTTTCAACTAATTAAGCTTGTAATATCAACTTGAACTAAAGGTAATATGGTAAATTCAATCAAATTTCTCTATTTATTTTCATAGTTAATAGTTAAATTGAGACATATAAATTTGAGACCTATGGATTAAATGCTTTTACTTTATACTTTTGTTAACTACTGGAACAACGACAAGACAACATACTTAATCCTTGCAAGGGCGAGTTACGGGGAGATGGAATATAGACAGGTCATACATTTATCTCATGATAACCTTGATGGTAAAAAGACTCTACATGTGTGCTTAGATATAAGTGCATGTGTGATTGTGTGTAATAACACAATAATGGAAATCAATAAAGACATAAGACCAACAACAATTATGCAAGCATACAAAGCTATAGACAAAAGTACATCATAAGATAAATGAAACAAACGCCATTGAATAAAGTCATAACCAAGTGGATATCATTCGGAACAAAAGTAATTTTTCGCAATAATAGTCCTCCCCTGTAATGAACTTTAGTTACCAACTGCAGCCATGAAATAAAAGAACTTTATCAGGCATCTTCAGTTTGTATAGCATATACGAATCTACCTGACCATTTTTATCCATCACCCTTTACTTATAAACTTTCATCATACTACAATAGAAGAATCTAAGAAGAAGAAAGTCACTCACCTGCGCAAACAAGATAAAATGCAAATCTATTCAGGATCTTTTTGGTACTCTCTTTTGGAGAGCAGATTAGCTACCGAGTAATTTAGTCCTCGTTCTTTCCATTTGTCCTTGTTCCAACCTCTGATTCGCGCTTCTCCAGCCACATCAAATGCATCTTCTTCCTTAATCACTTATTCACTTAGACAACAACTTGCATAATTGCTGCACAAAGATATACATTAACAACCTAAAAATATAATACAATAGATAACATAAAAACCGCAACATCGGTAAACTAAAATATTAATTAAACCCTGCAGGTGTAACTCACAGACAACATTATATGTCTGGTCACATGATATCAAATAAGTTTGGGCTAGAAAAAAAGCATACAAATAAAAAACTGCATATGAAACGTGTAAGAACACGACATAATCACAAAAGTGATGCTATTATCTGTAAAAGATATTAGCTCAAACTCCAGTTCACAAATTATAAACTTACACAATCTCCAAAACTGAATGCCATAAATCACTCTATTTTAGAGTGTTACTTATACAATAGAAGCCACTAAAACCAAATGCCATGAGCAGCTATTTGCAAGATCTCCATGACTCTGGTCATAGCAAGGAGTCCTCTATTCTTTTTACAGAAGATGCAGACTGAGACACTTAAATAAGCAATCCCAAACACCCCCTTACACTAAAATGAATTGTTTCATCCAAATACTTAATTATCTATCTGCTACTTGAAAACATGATAATCAAACAATCAATATGAAAAAATAATCCAAACACCTTTAAAGAGAATAACCAATTTCCATTCCACAATCCTCACCATCATGACATAAGCACTTTCATCCAAACACTAAAAAATGATTATCAAATTCAAATAATGAGGTGTTTGAAATTGCTTATCAGGTTCAAGCTGTACATGAATGAAGAAACAAAATTTTTGAGTACTCGCAACATTAAGTAAACGACCTGCACCAATAAAAATAGTTCCAATGCGAAAATTATCATCATGAGCTACAAAAAGCCTCCTAAAGAAGTAGAATCTGTGAGATTTCATATTTTTAACTTCATGTTACTTACCCCAAACATTTCTTAAGCATCATAGGTTATGACAAATAAGATTTACCCTAACATATCTCAAACAAGCTAAGTTACTAAAATGGTTAAATGGATAGTCACTGTAAAGAATTTCAAGTGCCAACTCACCACACCAATAATGCTAAATCCCCTAATCATTTTGGAAACCAATTCGATCAAATTTTTTATTTTTATTTTTTGCATTTAAAAATGATCTTGAGTAGCTAAATCAGCTAAGTATGGGTAAACTGCTAGTCTGCTAGATATATCAGTATGTCACTACCACTATAGAACTGTAGATAAAAAATGATGTATCCCTTGCTTATGGTTAACAGAAATAACAACTTAAGTTTAAAAAAGCCATCAACTTTAGGCAATCAGTCTTAGCTTAAACAAAGAGTTCAGTAAAAACAATAACTAAAACCGAAAAACTATAGAACTGTAGATAAAAAATGATGTATCCCTTGCTTATGGTTAACAGAAATAACAACTTAAGTTTAAAAAAGCCATCAGCTTAGCAATCAGTCTTAGCTTAAACAGAGAGTTCAGTAACAACAATAACTAAAACCGAAAAGACATCATATTGCAGCAGTTCACATAATGTTTTGAATCAACCATCTATACATCTGATATGTAGCACCATATAACAAGGTCGCTTTCATTTTCACCATATACATGTATTCATTATAGATCCCGGAAAACAAAGATACAATTTTGGGATTTGTAATAAATGAAAACAAAGATTATACCAAGTGTATCAAGACGTCTGCCACTACCTTCCCATAAGAAGTCTCACTGTTTTAAGAATCCGAACATACTCATAAAATAAAGACGAATGTTCCCCATCAAGACCATCTCGTGTCCTCCTATTTCCACCCGCTAAGTTATTGCAGGGGCTTCCCCCAATCACCAAGTCAAACCCGCCGAACAAACTGATCCAACTGACCAATTTTTCATCTGTGACTTCACGTACATCAGATACATGAACCAAATTTCCCTTCTGATCCATTTTGTTCCACCAACCCTTAATGACTTTTTCGCAGACAGGATTGATTTCGACGCAGACAACGTTTTTCATAGGAATTCCGATCCGGTGTAAAGCTACTTCTGCCCCACCAATCCCGGAGAATAACGAGAGTACATTTATACCTCGAGGGTATAGATTCTTAAGGACTGACAGTTGGTAAGCAATTGTATGCACCTAAAACATAAAATCATTAATTGAAATGTTAATCCGTTTACGGGACACAAATAACTGAAACGAAAAGTGAGGGGAAACTGTGCATGTCACATAGGTTGTTGCTTAACTGGTCAAACTAGTTTCGTGTCTATACAGGTGATTTACAAGAATTATATTATTTCAAGAATATCAACCAGTCTGAACAAAACGATAATTTTCGACTTGTTTGACCAGCTCATTTTTGTTAAGATTAAAGAGCAGACGTTGAATATACCATCCTTATCAAACTATCAAGCTAAACAAAAAAACTTTAAGTTTTACCCATTTGACTTATTCCTATTCAGATTAAGAAAAATATGAAATTTTCACCCTTTTAACCCAATTTTATAGATATCAAATGTGAACTTAAAAATCTACCACTTTGCCTGCAACAGATGAAATATGGCCCATGTCGACCATTTAAATGTAAATTCCATCTCTAGCTTTAAACTGGAGTGCGAGTTGTATAAAGGTATGGCCTGGTCCTTAAGCTTGGAATACGGGACTCATATGGACCTGTCGATCCTGACCTGGACCGGTACTAAACATGTCTCATTTAAAACTTATTATTCAAAAAGCTTCATTTTCAAATTGTAGTCGGATATATATATTTTAGTTAAAAATAAGATTTTCTTAAATTCTTATGAAATAAGACTCTTTAACAAAATAGTTTTATAAAGCCAAAACATATATACATTTACGTTTGCATTTAGATTTTGAGAGAAACAGCATTATGTATTGGACTTAACAGACCAGGCGAAACCAGGCTTTCTGAGAAAAAAATTAAGACTGATTACAACTTTCAGGCCTTGGACCAGTCTCCGGCCCATTTGTGCATCTCTGCCAAATCATAATAAAAGTGGGAAACATTTAAGATTCAAACCTGAAATGAATTGCCGAGCCCTTTGAATCGTTCACTTCTGCTATGACCTCTAGTATGGGAGCGCGGGTAACCCATAATAAACTCAATCTCATCCGGCTCCAATGGTGCAACCATATTTTTCCCGGTCCAAACCAGCTTATCTTCTATAGAAGGCTCGTTGCTGTTTGAATTTTCAAGAGTTGATCTTATCCTATCAGTAACCTGGGCACTTCCTTGGCAAGTTAGTATGCAGTGGAGTTGTTGTCTTGTGTCCCAAACTGGCCACCATTCTCTCGTTTCCAGAAGAGCGTCAAAGATCGTTAGTGGTGGAAATGGTAGAATAGGCAAACGGTTTTCTGAAGGTAAATTGTGTATATAGCCTCTCTTTCGTTGTGCGGCACAGAAGAACTTTGAGTCTACAAATTCGGGTTCAATTTCATAAAGACCAGTTTTAATCTTGTTCCATACACCTTTTGGTGTTTGTGCCACATTCTCATAGAAGAAATATGGTGGCCCCATAGCTATTTCTGGAAGCTCTCAGGTAACAACACGAAATGGTTCGTGTGGGACCCCATACCCGATCATTGGGTTCGGGAGATGAAGAACCTCATCATCATCATCTCTTCTATTTCTGTCGGGTTTTCTCTCAGGCTTTTTAAGTTTACGCTGCAAAAAGAAAGTGATTTAAAGGCAAAGAGAACAGTGAACAAAGTTGGTAAAAAGTGATTTTGTACATGAAACATATTGGCATATATAAACATAAAACAATAACATCATCTGATAAATGACACTTTAATCCTTATAAGTTCTTACAAAAAAGTAGCCCATAATAAGAGTAGGAACTAAAAAGTCTATGTAAAGTACTAAAGTGATACTACTTCATAGGTGAAACAACTATCTCAAAGGGGCTTGCGTTAACTGCTGTTGGTCATATCTTAAACTACAGAGAATCTTACGTAGACAGACTGCAATTTCAATTTTGAAATCCAATTAAGTATCCAGTTAAATAATGAAACAAGTAATCTTATATTGATTTCACATTTTCGTGTTGTTATTGTATAGCATTTATGTCAACAGTGTAAACAATAGTTCCGAATTCCTCAACAAACCCAAAACACTAATCTTACATCACACAGCTATTTTACTTCAATGTCAGTTTTGACGTTCAAAGTAAAAGTAAAAACTTTAACACTAAACCCAAAAAGTTTCTGAAATATGGAAGTAGAAGAACTGAAGAATTTACAAACCAGTAGGTGTGAGTGAGAAACAAATGCATTGTTCATTTCCGCATCCTCTTCTTTTGATACACGAGCAGCTTCGATAAAATCTATCAGCACAAATAAGGCTTCATCTTTTCCTACAAATTCAAAAACAATTTATATTTATGGGTCATGTTTATGTACATGAAATGAAGATGATTCACAAAATTAGAATGACGATACTTATATGCAACTACGCAAGTAATCACAGGCAGCTCTTTTTAAGCACAAAAGCTGATGGAAATAACTGTACCTACCACATTTATCAATAGCAACACAAACTTCTTCAAGAGTGTATCCCATATCCATCAAATTCACAAAGTGGTCGTCATCCTTGTCATCAGATTCATCTTCCTGGAAAACTGAAATATTAGTTATGAAAGAATTTTTTTTAAAAGAAAATATACTCAAGAACAAGAAAATAAACCTAAAAGTATAGGAGTTCAGCTTTTCGCTTTTATGTGAAAAAGATGCAGAGAAGGTATCCGTTTGTGCTTTTCATTACAAAGTCTACAAAATTTATGCAATCTACATGTCTGGATATTAATATAGTTTAAAGTTATGCATACGAGATGAGATCAAAACTTACATCACTTAAATCGCTGTCAATATCCGAGAAACTAAGGTCAAGATTGCTTTCAGACCTTGAAGATGGACCACTGAGTTCAGTATCTTGGTTCGGGATCCCATTAATAGCCTGCATACCTTCAGTTAGAAACAATACATTTCTTTGATGGAGGGTGTAAAAACCAATATATCAGTGGCAAGATAGATAGCCTAGTTAGTGAAAACGGGTCATTTCTGTTAAGGGCTGATACGGATTAAACTGGGCTGATACAAGCCTTGATGTTGATTTAAAAAACAATACAAGTGCAATAATTTTCTTAATTGTTGAACTGAACCATTTGAAAGGTTGTGTCGTGTCTGCATTATAAATAGACTCTGGGTGAGTTTCAACTTCAATGACCATTTGAACCGTTTTAAATAATACAAAACCAAAATCAACCCATACACAAGTAATTGCCTAATTGGGCGGAAATTGCCACATCTGACTGATATCTATCAGAAGATACCGAGCAGGAGTACAGGAGCAGAATTCATCAAAGAAGATGCTAATGTAATGTAACAAAATCGGAAATATGACAAGGCAAGAGAAGAACTCACAGTATATGTAAGAATGGCTTCAAGTATGGCATTATAATCATCTTCTCCTGGAAATAAAACAATATTTCTTAAAACATAAGATACGTAAAGGGACAAACATGTATTCGTATAAAGAAACCAAAACTGCATGTATACCAGTTTCTGCTATGATTTCGGTAACCACACATTCAGGAAATCCCATTTGTATAAAATCTAACACGATCTTGGAGCGAGATTTGCTCGTAGAACTAGACTGCATTCACCGAATAGAAAGAATAAAACACACATTAACAGTAATCATATGGTTTAATTACAGCTAATATGAACAGTTAGTGCTTGTGTTGAAGTACCTCCCCATGTTCGAATACACCGGCTGCAGTTGTACTCATTGCAAATGAGGAAGGTGATGAGTAATTATCAATTTCGCGATCGTCCTCTGAAGTCCAGTCAATACCATTACTTCCTTCATTGTAATAATTGTCAGCCTGCATCAAGATATATCCTTTAGAAAGACACATACTGTTTGCAGGCTACAATTGCTCTGCAACTATATACATGTTATGAAATGCCAGAAACGCAAATGGATAAATTCATATTATTTGAGCATAAGCAAGAACAGATGACTCTAGGAGGCAAATTTTAGTTACTTCCGTTATAGAAACCAATTGCAAAAAAGCTAAATATTGTCAAGTAAGTTTTGCAAATCAGTAGCTACGCCTTAAGACTCACAACTAACAGGAGACATATATGATCATTCATAACGGGAAACCCTAATCACGCATGCCAACAAGTGATTAAGCAACTACCAAAGTTTAAAACACAAGAATGCATGTTCAGCATGTTTCTGCTATGTTTTCTCAGTTTTCGAGTAGATTTATTTTGTAAGTCCCCAATTGTATTTCATGTGTACAGGACCACCCGCCCCCATTGAACATCATTTAGAGAAAATAAATAGCACAAAGTCACAAACTAACCATCTGTCCCCAACTTGCAGGATACCCCACTCTTCAGCAAATAAGAATCTGTCAAAGAAGCAATTTCAGAATTAATAAAAACGGAATCACTATTCGTCAAATATGGAATTACAAAATAAGACGGTTACAAGTACAAAACCTAAATGGGTGTTTAGGATATAGCTTATTTACTTGCTCCATTTCTTATAATCAAATAAGCACCTATAGGTATTTCGATAAACAGAAGCGCTTAAACTAATCAATAATCAGCTTACTTTGGGATGAAATTAGTTATATGCAATAAGCAGTTTGACATTACTTATTTCCAACTAATTATTCTTTGTGGACTCCGAAAACTTTAGTCTCCGAGACGGAATAAGCTGTTTTAAATAAGCTAATTTCCACTTAACAAACTTAGAGTCATCATATAAAGCAATATCACATCAATATCACAATCTAATTGATGGTAAAATCTAATGTCGACATTCTGCATTACCCATTTGTACTTCACAACTGATCGCTGCACAAATCAACCTTAATTCAATAGATTATCAGACTCATTATCTACTTGTGCTTATAAAATATCCAAATAAGCAATACCAAACAATACACCGAAATTCATAATTTATTCATCAAATCTAGGGCACAATATAGAATATCCCTAACTTTTTCCCCATTATGCATCACTCACTTGTACAGTTCAAGACTTCAAGTAACCATTCCACAAACCACAAATTAGCCTTATATAGTAATAATATCAGATTCTTTATTAAAATCACTAATTACACCACCATTAAGATACTAAACGTAACTATAATCCTGTAGTCCTGGCCATGTCACCCTAATGTAATAAGGACATTCTGTCAAGCAAACTCAGCCCTCAACAAAGTTTTACCGAACCGATACATAACACAAATAACAGACATTTCACACTCAGCTAGACTCTTTAACATTTTAATATCCAGTACACAACTACTCATTGCTACAAAAACAAGCCTTTACATACTATACATCAGTACACGTAAGGTATCATTTCAGTGATTCAGTCGCAATGTCTCATACCTGCAACAATGCCGCAATAGTACCAAACGAATTCCACAACAACGGTGCCAAGTCTTGCAACAGCTCTCCTCTCTCTTCTACAAAATCAAAACAAACAAACACACACCAAATCAGTCAACTGAAAACATAATCCATTTCTCTAATCACGCTTAATCTCAAACTAGCTAATAAAGGCCGTTAAATAAAACATTATTACATTTCCACATCAATCACCTGTTCGCCCTAATTTTAACGCAATTTCTAATTAAAACAACACTTAATCACGTGCCTAAGTCGTGTAATCAGGTGATCTAACCGTATATCATCAAATTGAAATCAAAATTAACAAATTCATTAGTTTATGGAATTACTCACTTGTACAGTACAAGTAACCATTGCACAAACCACAAATCAACCTCATATAGTAACAATATTAAATTCATTATTAAAATCACTAATTACACCACCATTAGGATACTAAACATCAATAACCTGTAACGCTACGTATTTCATTTCTGGTTACACAAATAGTAAGCAATCAACATTTTAAGTAATTCTACTAACTGATTAACAATATGAACCATTAAATAAGTCACAAACTCTCATTTTTATCCGCAAAAAAAACATTAACAACTAGTAACGCAACACATTTCCTTTTTAGTTACACAAACAGTAAACAATCATCTTTTAAGTAATTCTACTAACAGATTAACAATATTAACCGTTAAACAAGTCATAAACACATTTCATCGGCCAAAAAAAGTCAATAACCGATAACGCTAGGATTTCATTTTTAGTCAAACAAATAGTACACAATCAGCTTTTTAAGCATATCCACAAACAGATTAACAATATCATCCGTTAAACAAGTCATAAACTCTCGTTTTCATCCGCCAAAAAAAGTCAATAACCAATAACGCTAGGATTTCATTTTTAGTTAAACAAATAGTACACAATCAGCTTTTAAGCATATCTACAAACAGATTAACAATATCAACCATTAAACAAGTCATAAACTCTCATTTTCACCCGCGAAAAAAATGTCAATAACTAGTAACGCAACACATTTCGGTTTTAGTTACACAAATAGTACTCAATCAGCTTTTTAAGCATATCTACTAAGGGATTAACAATATCAACCGTTAAATGAGTCATAAACTCTCATTTTCACCCGCGAAAAAAACGTCAATAACCGATAACGCAACGCATTTAATTTTTAGTTACACAAAAAGTAAACAATCATTTTTTTAAGCATATCTACTAAGGGATTAACAATATCAACCGTTAAATAAGTCATAAACTATCTAATTTAGGCATAATAGGAGTGTATCAGCTGAAATATTTATAACCTAAAAGTACGTTACAGTTGGCCAAAATGTATATAATGTAGCTTAAACTGATGAATATTTGGTACCGTTTTTAGGTTACTTATTGAGCAAGGTAGAGAAGTTGAAGGTAGCTGAGGAGGAGCACAGAAACATGAGAATTGTGTGAATTTGGGAGTATTATGGGGGTGTTTGGTTAAGCCGTTATGCTCATGTAATTGAAAGTGTTTTTTTTTTTTTTTTTTTTTTTTTTTTTTTTTGTTAATTACTTTGAAATCATACTTTCTATTTTTTATTATTGTATTGTATGTACTGAACTATTTTTTTTTTTTTTTTTTATTATTGTGTGTTAAATTTCTATTATTGTATGTATTTTGTGACTATTTAGCCATGTACAATTATCATTTTACCATTCGAAATTTAAAAAAAGTAGGGGTAAAATGGTCACAAAATAAACACAATAATGGAAATTTGAAAGTTCAGTACACACAATAAGAAAAAAAAAGTTCGGCATACACATTAACAATAAGTAGCAAGTATGATACATTTTTAAGCAATTATTATTATTATTATTATTATTATTATTATTATTATTATTAATAGAGATGAGTTATTTAAGAGATAATAAAAATAGCCAAATTCATTTTGCTCCAAAAATAAACAATGATTAAAGTTTTGCCTTCAAAATAAATGAGTTTCACATTTACTTCACTTAAAATTAAAGTGACTTTTGCGACTCAACTCAAAAGTTGACACGTGTTGAGTGGTTGGTGATATTTTTTGTGCGACTTGTGCAACTCTACTCAAATATTGACACATGTCAAAAATTGACAAGTAGCAGAAAAATCTCATCAGCCCATTTAGACACGTGTCAAATTTTGAGTGAAATCGCACAAGTCGCTTATTTTGAGTGAGAAAAATGTAAAACTCACTTTTTTTGTGAGGCAAACCTTTAATCATTGTTTCATCACTGGGGCAAAAATGGAAGTAGCTCAATAAAAAAATATGAAGATTGAAGAACTCATTTAGAATAGTAGTCTCTAAAAGGTGAAGAACGGTGGGATCACTCTGGTCTCATGCATCCTAAAGATGTCAACTGAACCAGCCCAGACAATGAGCACCTGTCTTAGTGACTGTCAAGAGGTGGACTTTGAACCCTGACCATTTTCTTCAATAGGCCCCTCGTTGATCAGTCAATTTGAGCATTTGCGGTGAGGATGGTACCAATTGAAAGCTTTTAGGCCAATAGAGAGATTCGAACCCCGGTCTATTGACACAAGGTTGGAAGCTCTTACTATTGGACTAAAGGCCTATTGGTAATAGTAAACTCATGGGCGATTAAATGTCTCTGTCATTTCAATATCTCAACCTCTCTCTTTAAGATCAAAGGCATGACAAAAATGATCATAGTAAAGCGACCATGGTGACAATAATTTATTTTTTTTATTTATTTATTTTTTTATCACAATAAGTAATTTAAAGAACAATCACACACACAAACCATATGCAAACCATTATGTTGCCTAAGAGACCTACCAAACAAAAACAGAGAGGGGAACACGGCTCGAAAAGATAGACCAACCTTTGATTAGATTTCCAATACTACTAGCCTTATTTTTAACTAAAACAAAACATTCCCTTTTATCTTTTTCACCTTTTATCTCTTTTCAATAAAAACCCATTCCATTTTTTTTATACATCAAAACTGTTAATTGTTAAGCGAAAAAATTACGCGATTAAATCAACCATTTGATTATCTTTCGCAAATATATTTTTTTTGTTTTTTTTCCGGGTTTTTGGGTATAAGAGTTTGCATAATATATCACATGTGATATAACACTAATATGTATGTTTAAACACCCGACATGCAATCGTAAAATGAGCATAAATATTTGTGTAGAAATCCAAATGATTCACTATTTTTAGCATTTAAAAATCAAAATCTTTACCTTTACAACCATATATCACACATAACTTTTGAACTTCTAAATCATTACCGTTTATTCATAAAAAGTTGAAGAAAATGGAAGATCCTATAAAGTTGAGTCTAACATGATACATCATGTTCACCAATCACCAATAAATTAAATGAATAAAACTTTTTCTTTTAATAAAATCAAGAACCCATTTGCTTATTTCTTTTCACAACAAAACTAACATGATCATTCATGTTTGATCATAACTTTATAGAATTTTATCCGGAAGAAAATATACAAAATTTGACCGATCATGATGTGGTAAAATGAAAGTAGAGTGTTGATTGACACACTCTACTTTTTATCTGAACATTTTAATGTACAATATTCAGAAGCATCATATGATAAATGTATAACTACTTAAACTAGAATGTACAAATTAAAAATAAGAGTGCGCAAATGATTAGGTATCAAAATAATGAAAAATGATTTGGTAACCTAAAACCTACACCTAAAATTAGACCTAAAGATGTGATTGGTGCATTTTAAAAATTGATTGGTGAGAAATGATGAAAGAGAAAAAGTGTATAACACTTGTCAAAAGATGAATGGAGTAGGTCTATTGTTAGGTCTCATTCTTATGCCTATATATCACTACTCCAAAATAATTACCAGAGGTGTGCTACACCCACCTATACTTTACAAAAATTTTCCCACACGCTGACGTGGCGGAGTGTTGATTGGTTGGTTTTCTGTGGCCCACAGAAAACCAACCAATCAACACTCCGCCACGTCAGCGTGTGGGAAAATTTTTGTAAAGTGTAGGTGGATCTAGTATTTTTCTAATTACCATAATGTATTAATTTTTGATAATAATAATAATAATAATAATAATAATAATAATAATAATAAATGGTAAGAGATTTAGCCCAAAACAAAACCTTTCATCCCAGCAGTCACAACAATGGCGCCACACCTCTAAAACTTCAACCCAAAGATCTTCCTTACACACATTTCTCCAATCACTCACGCTCACTGGTAACATTTCACTCCCTAAATTACCCCTTTACATTTCATCTTTTTCTTTCTTAATTATCTATCTTTATAAACCCTATAAATATTCTACTTCAGTGAATCCATACCTTAAATTAACTGTTAATTGATCTACATGACTATAAATTTGACTTAATTTTGACCGTGTTATGTGGTTTTGATCCTGTTGTATTTTATGCCCACCAACTGTTTGATGAAATGCCCATATGAAATGTTTAGCCATTTTGAGTTTATGTATGTTTTTATGGTATGTGGCGGGTGTCGTTATCCTATTTCGTGTGTTTTTTGTTGTTTTATGATGCGTCTTCATAAACCCGTGCACCCTTTCTGGATTCTGACTGACCCTTCTCCAAAGAACTAGCATTAGGAAATGAGCAGTTGTTAATTGGGAGTGAACCTGATACCTGTTCTTCAAAGCCCTCTGACGGTGGGGCAGTGGCGGAGACAAGGAGGGGGCACAAGGGTCACATGCCCTCCTAGCAAAAAAATTGTAGTGTAAATTTTCTAAAATATCTGGCTTATTTCGTAATTTGACCCCCTTTAGAACGACTTTGTAGTGTAGTTTCTAAAATTTATTAAAGTGTGCCCCCTCGAACGAAATTTTCTGGCTCCGCCCCTGCGGTGGGGGACTGTTCCACTAAGGCAATGCCCCCAATGGTATAAACCATATAATTGTATATGTCAAAACTGCAGTGAGTTAGTTTCGTATAGTGAGATACCCGAGAGTGAACCCTTGTTAGATTAACCGACGGTTGTTTTATGTGATTACGACTTTGATTTGTATGATTGTTTATGTGAATACGACCCGTTGTTTTTTATGAGCTAGTTCCAAATGAAAGAATGGATTTTGACTATTTGGTTTTCTTTGTGTTTTTGTTGGTCATTATTGCGTCTTTATAAGCCTTAATAATTACTATTAGTGTTACACTATTGTAAAGGTGAATTTGCACTGACTTAGTTTTTTTTATGGTGAATCCATACCCTAGATTCAACCCATGTTAGACTAGCTGTTACGTAATTTATACATGACTATAACTTTGATTGCTTTGACGATTTATGAGAATTTGATTATTTAGTTGTTATGAACACCAAGTTTTGGTGAAATGACCCAGTGGAATAATATTTTTTCTACAATATTTTGATTAGTTATATCTATGTTTCTATGATATTTAGTGAGCTTCATTATCTTAATTTCTTAGTTTTTTTGATGAGTCTTGTTTATCCTTTAAGTATCAGTACATCAGTATATGTAAATGTGTAGTCGGCTCAATTTAGTGAATCTATGCCATATAGTATACCCTTTGTTTGATGATTTATTACTGGTTAAATCTGGGTATTTGATGTTCTAAATGAGCAGGACCCTTTTGTCTTTTAGGAACATCAAACTGAACACCAACTTTCGATGATATGCCTTAATGAAAGAAGAAACTTTTGTTATATATTACGATTTCTATCCATTATGCTCTAATAACACTGAAACAACTCAAAACTAACTGCAATGCACAATACGAGTTCTGGGTCAAATCCATTTTAACTTAAACAATTCTTATGAAGAAGTTGAATACTGACGCAGCTCATGAGAGGGGTATCGTGTATCCAGCACTTTGTACCAAAGTTCTTTTTTTAGCTTGCAACTTTTCTTTATTCCCAACGTAACAAATAGGCTCATGCATCTCTACATGGTTTTAAGTTTTAAGTTTAATAGTATGCATATGGACAGTGACTCAAAATAAGAGCTCATTTATAGGTCAACTTGCTACCATATAGCAATTCAACTACGAATTCTGTACAATTTGAGTGGGTATAGCCTCAGATACCCTATCCACTCGGTAGTCACTAAGATTCAAATAGTAGTTTTTAGTCATTATTTAGGTCACTGTATTAACAATCAAAGACATGCTAATCATAGTTGTCAAAAGCGAATGCGATTGCAAGGCGCAAAGACCCAAAATCTCGCCTAGGCGAGCATAAAAAGCGCGGGCCTGAAAAAAAAAAGCGCAGGGTTGCAATAAACTTTGATTTTGATTCATTTTGTGTTTCTGGTTAGATTCTAGGGTTGCAATAAGATTCACACTGCATTATAACACTATCCCACTAACTTAATTGGATTAAAACACTCTAAATCAAAAATCCCAAATCGTACCATGAACCCTAATTTCCAAAATCAAACCAAACGTGTTTCTGGGTATGATTGGATCCTTGTATCATGTTTATAACATGATTCTGACCAAAACCCACCCATTTAATCACACTCCTAGGCCCAAATCGTCGCTTTAAATGTCTGTAAGCTTGAGACTAGGGTTTTGGGCGCTGTGGGTCCACCTCGCCGTCGCCTAGGCGCTCGCCTTTGACAACACTGATGCTAATTTGATATTGGTCGGGCATAGTCATCCTTGAAGTGAAGATTTTTTTGTTTTTCATAGCTTTCATCATAATAAAGGTGTCTGATTGTAGCTTAAAGTCTATTTTTTTTTTTTTTTTTTTTTTTTTTTTTTGCGAAGGTAAAATTATATTAATCACCAAATGGTACAAATAACATCAAAAACTGTCTATTGGACATGCCCCAATAACAGATTCACAAAACAATTACATACACCTGATATAAGACAGTACTAGAACATATCTGAACATATCTCTAATATCAGACAATACTAGAAAACAGAGCATTCACAATTTTGCTGCACATCATCAAGCACCTATGATTCTTACCTTTTATGCACCCACCATCTAGCTACATTTCCCCTATATCTTCCCACCAAGACCATTCAACCAGCCACCCACAATGATCAAGGCAGAAAAGACAAGAGGCATCACTAGGAACCCTTTACCCTTCCAGACAAGGGCTATGCCATACAACCTACATTTCCATCTCGAAAATGGCTTCAGTTGTATGGGAACGCACACCTTGAAAGAAGACCAACCATTACCTCCTTGATGATGTATTGGATAGACCATGAAGGTTCATCTTTCACTCCTCTCAATTCTATCCATCATACATCATCCGCCAAACCATTACCCTTCTCAAAGCTCAAGCCTACTTTATGGTCTAGACCTCCTATTGCTTCAACATATATACATCAAACTCCCTCCCAAGGCCAAATTTGATTATCATATGTGACACGAATAGGTACAGTCATACCAATAAGACTCCAAGGTACAAGGTCTTGAAACAGTGAATGGTTTGCATAAGAGCACACTACAGAGAAAGTGCTAAAATATCCACACCTGTTTTTGTCAACCAAAAACAGATTTCAAAACACTCATATGATATACCCAAACTGTTACATTCTACTCCCACCTCTATTCAGGACTTCAAAAGCTCAAATCCAGATCTCCCAAACACCCCTTTAGCCACAAAACTCTAATCAGCTTGTATTAATAGTGCAGGTACCAGTTTCCCTTTTACCCATCTTAACTTCCACATATTAGCCACCATCAAAACTGCCGAGGATTTTTTAACATTGAGGTTTTGGAGAACATCTTCCATATACTTATAAATGACAGCAATAACCTCAATCTCATTTCTTCTAATATTCTGAAAAGTTCTCTTGTTCCTCTCATTCCACAATGTATAAACTGTAGCTGCAGTTAGGAGTTTGTTCACAATGTTCCAAATACTACTTTTGTTCCCACCATTAGCAATATAATTCACCACTTCTTCTAAATCATGACAATTTCTTGGAAACCTCCCTTTACTTTTCACCTCCTTCCATACTTTATCAGCAAATACACAATCAAAGAATAAATGCTGATGACTATCCAAACAACTGTTGCACAGTGAGCATTTCAAATCATCACCATTATACCTAGCAATCATTCTATCTTGTAGCTTAAAGTCTTGGTTGTATGGTCCTTTGGGATTTTCATAAATGTGTTCCAACAGTATGTTTTGTGATTAGTAAACTTTGTTAAACATAAATTATAACTCTTCCTGACACTTGCTCTAGGAAATCTCGGTTCATCGTAACTTCATATATAAGGATGTGTGTAATTTAAATTTATCAGCGATTGATAATTTTTGCAGGAAGAACAAAAAAATTCATCATTGAGATTCTCTCAAAAATTGGGAATTTTGTTTTAGGAACAGGAAATTTGATTCTAACCCTGCAATATATTAGAATGTTCATTTGCATATATAAATGTTTAGGTTAACTAAAGATATAGTTTAAAAACATAGCATTACTTTATGTTAATTTTGCGACGATTATGATATATCTCTACTAATTTGAGATTCTGATGTTTTTGGAAGCTATGTATATATATATATATATATATATATATATATATATATATATATATATATATATATATATATATATATATATATATATATTTTTTTTTTTTTTTTTTTTTTGTGTGTGTGTGTGGTATCTGCTGTTTAATTTATGTTTTTTTGAACTTGTTCCAGAATCTGCATTTAATCAATCATGAGACGAAGCTTGGGAAAGCTTTCACATCCAGCTATTGGACAAACAAGCAGACAAGTCCTTTTCTCATCTTCTGCTGGAAATGGTGGTGGTAGAGGTCGGGGTCGAGGCTCTGATTCCCCCAAATTCAGTTTCGTAGATTCCATTCCTGGCAAGAATGAGCCAGACACTCCTGGAGATCAAACATCAATCCCGTCCCCACTCGGTCATGGTCGAGGCAAACCTTTTCCACCCCCTCCAAACACTCCCCAATTCTCTTCTTCTCAGGCCCCACTCGCCAATAGTGGTCCCATTGCTGGTCGTGGGCGTGGCACTGTTCAATCTCCTCAATTTCAAGAAAAACCTGTATTCGAGGAAAATGCAAAACCTAGAACACCCATATTTATTCGCAAGGACGAAGATTTATCCCCAAACCAAGATAAGATTCTCCCTAAAAGTATTTTGTCAGTTTTATCTGGTGCGGGTCGTGGGAAGCCTACTCAATCACCAACATTTGTTGCTGATGAAAAGGTTGAGGAAGTAAACAGACATATCAGACCTAAACAACAACCGCAGCAACAACAACGTGTGCAGGCTGGGCCTGCGCCACCAAAGATGAGTCAAGAGGATGCAATAAACAAAGCAAAGAGTATTCTCTCAAGGGGTAGAGATAGTGCTGAAGATGTTGGAAGTGGGTCCCAGATGGGGACAAGAGGTGGTTTTGGTGGAAGAGGGCTTAGAGGTGGTGCTAGGGGTGGAAGGGGGGGAAGGGGTAGAGGAAGAGGTGGAGGAAGAGGAATGTCATACCGCGATGAAGATGATGATGAGGATGACGACAAAGACACGGAGGCTGATAAAGCTAATGATGATAAGCTTGCTAAATATCTTGGCCCTGAAAAAATGGACATTTTGGTTCAAGCGTTTGAAGAAGCTGGAGCTAATGTGTTGCCTTCGCCAGAGGAAGAGATCCATGTGGATGCAATGCATACCAATCTTTTGGTATTGACTTTCTTATAATCCTTCAGAATTGTATGATAACATCACAGATGGAAAGAGGGCGGGTAACAGTTGAAAATTGGTTTGGGTTTAAACCAGTCATTATTAAGTATGGGTCATAACAGGTTGTGTTGGGTCAACCTACACTCTTTTTGTTCAATATCAAATATAATTATAATACTTCATCTGTCAATCATATTACAATGATAATATTATTAATATTATTATGATGATAATCCGCATAAACATGGATCTTGGGTGACTTATAACATGTTAAAATTGATCGACATATTGGACCCGTTCACTTTAGCTGTTTTATACAGTAAATGATCTAACAGACCTGTCGAGATAGAACCCGACCGAAATATATTGGTTTATAAGTTGATGGGTCGAAATTTTTACCTTCAGATAACATATTTAATGTATTTACTATTTAATTATGGCTGCAGTTGGAGTGTGAGCCAGAGTACTTAATGGCTGATTTTGGTTCTAATCCTGACATTGACGAGAAGCCTCCCATGCCTCTTGAAGACGCTCTTAAGAAAATGAAACCTTTCTTAATGGCTTATGAAAATATTCAAAGCGATAAAGAATGGCAGGTAAGTCACAATTCCATCTCAGTCTTGACAAAATTAAAAAAATACTGTGTTTTTCTTATTCTTGTTTTAAGTAGTGGTTGCAATTTGTATTTCCACTAATTTGGTGTAAGTTGGTAGGTAGTTTGTAGAATGGTTGTCCTTTAAGTTATGTTTGGGTTTCAGCTGGTAGAACTACTGTATAAATGTTTACCAACTCATAATACAACTTTAGGTGTGGGATGAAATAAATTGATAGGCACTACTAGGGTCACTTAAGACCGATAATGGATTACACTGGGCTTGGACAATCAAGAAATAAGAATAGAAATTCGAAAGCTTCAATGCATTATCAATGGAGATAGTTTGGTTGTTACAAGTTTGTTACAACTGATTATAGAGAGAGTTACAGAGAGAATCAGAAGAGAAAATGAATTATCAAAGCTAGAAAATGAAATACAAGTGCTGGGTATTTAAAGACATTTTAGGCGGCAAAGTCTGTTATGACTTGGGAGAAACACACGTGCACCTCACGTGTGTAAAACACCCATGCCCCTCACGTGCCACAAATCATAACAGGACTTATCATAAAGTTCATTGCTTTATTGTAATAAGAATGTAGGTAAGTGATGAAAGTGTTTGAGGTGACATGATAGGCAGGTGAGATAAGATGGGTAGATGGTTATAATGGGTTTTGTTTGAAAGAAGCAGATTTTTAGTTTGGGGCAGGTTAACTCGCAAAGTTTTTGACAATTTTAAACAACTTTTACGTGTATATAAAATACCAACTATTACGTAAATTTTTGGATTGTCCAGTTTTAGTCATCACACCTAATTTGTACATGTGAGTCATCAAAAGATGTTTATGTCCCATTTGAGTTCTTTTGTGACAAAAAAATGACTTTCAAGAAGAATTCTATTCATCTAAAAACGTTTTATTTATGTATAAAAATGTTAAGATAACCGATTTAAACATGACCGAAAGGGACCCAAAACCATCTTTAAGTGACTCGTATGTAAAAAATGTACAATGACTAGAACGAGATAGATGAAAAGGTGAGTACACAATAAATGGGTTGAATTCGACTCTCTAGAAATTATTATTATTATTTCATTTATGTAACCGGTGAATCCAATGTACTTTTCAGGAAGTTGTGGATGCGACAATGAAGAATGTCCCTCTAATGAAAGAACTTGTGGATTACTATAGCGGACCTAACAGGGTAACTGCTAAACGACAAGGGGAGGAGCTTGAAAGAGTTGCAAAAACTCTGCCTGCAAGTGCACCTGCGTCTGTAACGCGCTTTACTGACCGAGCTGTTCTCTCTCTCAAGGTTTGACTTTACTCTATATTGACCTGATTATACGTTTATGGCACTGTAGGTTGCAAATACTCCAAATAGATAGGTTGGATAATAGGTCTAATTTAGTTTCGCCAATATTTACTATATTAAATAGATTATAAAAGCTATTTAATTAAACAATGCTCCACCTTTCCAATATTAGGTTGTAGAAACGTACTTTGGGCGATGTTTGATACGTTCAAACTGATTCTTTTTTAGCAATTTAAAATATATATATATATATATATATATATATATATATATATATATATATATATATATATATATATATATATATATTTTACTCGTTTGACACCTTATGTGTAAATATAACCCAAATTGACAAGTTTTTATGAACGGGTTGAAGTTCTCTTTACATGGCATGCTTATTTTAAACAAGAATATCTTCTTATTAACTTTTTTTGTACTTAAATGCATTAATAATATTATCAACCATCTATTGCATTTATAAAGGAAGACGGGTGGGACTAGAAGATATAGCAGAAAGAGAAATGGGTTGAATAGTCTAAAAAGTGTCCAAAGTATACTAAAGTGTTTCCCTAAGTGACTATTTTTTCTGTTAGTTATTGTAATCATCTTAGGTATATTTGTTATTTGCAAATTCAAAAAAATTGATCTATACTCCATGGTAGGTATCACCGTATCAGATGTAGCTTTTTCACGATCGTGTTAGGACGATATACGTGAGTTGATATGTGCATTTCGTTACTGTTTTAATCTTATCCGGCAATATATTTAAATGCAGAGCAACCCAAGATGGGGATTCGACAAAAAATGCCAATACATGGATAAGCTTGTTTGGGAGGTTTCACAGAGTTACAAATGAGAAAACTACTTCTCCAAATACGTTAGATTTATATAAAAAAGGAAATTGTTCTGTCCTGACAGTTTTTGCGTATGGCAAGATCAAATTTGTTTGGTATGTTCACTTCCTAACTGGTAAACGGAGAGACATTGCCTGAATTAAGGATCACTTATTATGTTACATACTTTTGTAGTTTGTAATAATCCATGTTGGAATTTTGTTTGATTCATGAGTACTGTCTAAAGGTCTCATGCATTTAAATTTGGCTTAAATTAAGGTGAATTTGATTATGATTATATGATCAGTGTCCTGCTTATTTGTTCCATAGCTTGACTTACTGTATTCACTATACAGTGTAATTCACACTTTGAGCCCCCTAATTAGAGGTAGCAAGACATCTGGTTCGGGTTTGGGCTGATATGAGTAAATTATTTGGTGAATGCAAGATTAGGGTAAAATATACGAGTAGACGAGTATTACTGTATTAGTCAGTTTATGGAAATGAAGGTTTGAACATGTGAATGGAAACAGAAGGTTTGAAAGCAAGTAAAGAATCATTAAATTCCAGGAATGAAGCTAGTCCAAGTTGCCTTTGCTTTTCCTGTTGCACCATTTCAAATGAACGTATTCGATCTCTTTCTATATGCCAAATACATTTCGATGCACAAAAATATAGCGAAAACCTTAAGTTAACACTTAACAACCTGGTATCAAAGCAAGATTGATGCACCCGAAAGGTTTAATAAACGAGTCGAATGAGTTGGGGTCTATCATGCAAGTGTTTTATGTGAGCTGAAATTAATTTGGTTTAATTATTATAAAATTTTACTACTAGCATATCAAGGGAAAAATAAATAATAAAATAAAATAAAAATCTCTTCGTCCTACAAATAAACGTCCACTAACACATACTTTTATCAAAATACAAACAATTTATTGTTAGCCTATCAAATATTTACCTTTTTCTCTAGAAATATTTTGATTGATAATTTGAAAGTGAGCACTTACGTTAGAAAATTTTTTACTAAAAACTAAAATGACAATGTGAACATTTATTTTCAGAGGAAAAGAGTAAATCTTGACATTTTACGAAGTATATATTTTCCACTCATATCGTCTCAAAACAGGCCTTCATAACTTCATAAGAATTATGATACTACAATAATAATAATAACGACTCTCGAATGTAAGAAAAGTAGGACATATTGGTCGGACAAAATATAGATAAACTAACAACATTTAATCATTAAAATATCCAAAGTGTCGAGGTATGCCAACACTTTTAGGATACAAAAGCAAAGGAGTGTGACCTCAAAAGTCCAACCATTTACTACTTTTCTTTACTATATCTTATCTTGCTTTCTTACTTTTTTACACTCTCACATAGTAACATGTTATATACTAGGTTGAGATATACTTTCCTACACAACTCAAAATTAAAAGTTTTCTTAACCTTCACTTCACTTGCCTTGTTTTGATACTTATATTCAGTGGCGGATCGATTATCAAAAGTCACTAGGTTCACTTTATCTAAAGTACAAAATAACCGTAACTTAAAAATTAGGGACCATCTACTATACATTTTAAAAAATCAGTATATTTGACATAATTTTACATTATGTAGAAAAAATATATGAGGTTCTCGTGCACCCTAGGAACACCCCTCGGTCTGGCCCTGCTTATATTGAGGTTCTACCTAGATATCTAAAGTCTAAACTATATTGGTCTCTATCGAACAAGGTTTGGTTAGTTAGTTATATGACCATACCGAGCCTCAAATGGTGTTCTTTTTGTCCATGTATAGTGTGTGTTGGCTATGACCAAGCTAATTAAGTGGGTCCAAAGTTCAAACCAAGAGACAAAGAAAAAGATTGGAAGAGTGTAAAGGTTGAATGATGATGTGGGTGTGGTGTGCGTTATCTTTTCAAAATGATTAGCATTTGCTTGCCGGTTAAACATTCCATTTCATAAAGATGCATGAGATAATAGGAATCCTAACCTAAATTATTTTTTCACATCTCAAACAAACAATTTTCTGTTGTGTAACTATATCTAACGCTCAACGTTAACTATATCTAACGCTCAATGTTAACACAATATAGTCGTTCTTTCACGTTATATAAATATAACGTGAAAAAGATGACTATGCATGAACATTGTGAATTGAAAAGATCTAAGATGTCGATACGAAGGATCTCAAAGAGAAGAAAACCTGAAGTGTGTTATCATCGGTCATCATGATTCACGACCACTATATAGCATATCGTTTTTTTTTTTTTTTTTTTTTTTTTTTTTTTTTTGGTTAGGAAATTGAATGATGACTAATTAGAGATGCACTAAAAATATAGCATGGCCAAATTGGTTTAAGGCCTTATATGGTTATTATTAAAACATAAAAAACCGTTTAGTTTAAATATCTTCATATTTGCACTAACAAATTCAGTGGCCAAAAAGGTTTGAGGCCTTATATGGTCACCCGCACACGTTAAATGAGTACGACTCTACTTTTAGTCTTTTACCATAACAAGGCTCAAAACCTGATCATATTTTTGTTAATATCTTGTCAAAGGTAGCTATGGACCATGCTAAAGTGTATCCAATCCAAGCCAATAGACATGAAAAAAAGGTAATGGAAGAGTGTAAAGGGTGAATGATGATGTGGGTATGGTGTGCATTTTTTCTTTTCAAGATGATTGGCATTTGCTTGCCGGTTAAACATTCCATTTCATAAAGTTGAAGGAATAAGAATCCTAACCTACACCATCATTCACCACTATCACTACCAACACAACACCATATCTTTGGTTTTACTTTCTTCTTATAGAAATATTATTTAATACTTATGAATTTAAACATAACTTAAGAAAAATACGTGCCAGCATTGTAAACTATGAGATTTTGAATATATTACCTATACTAAATTGATGAGAAATAAGTCGTGTGATACATCATACATTCATTATCTCACATTAGATGAATACTGCGTAAAGCAACGGTGTATAGCTGTAAATAATTATGTTTGCGAACCTATGGTTCTAGTGTGACCGTTGATGCAACACTTACGAGTTCAATTTGTAATAATTGCGAAAAAAAAAGTGAATAGGTTAAAACTGAAATGAATAACATGTGTTTAAATTTCGTTGAACAGAAAAACAAGCGAAACAGCATGATGCCTCGCGCTCATTGTTTTGTTGTTGCCTATAGTTCCACGACTCGACGCATATGTTTAATGAGTTTTTTGATGATAACAACATATGTTTGGGTTTATAAACGTTACATGCAAGTAATAAAATCGCAACTCATTTTCCTTCATTGTTCATATTTCTTTTACATGCCAAACTAACTATCTCGCACTATATACATTATAAATATATTACGCATGTCACAAACGGCCGGAACTTGAACCCACAAACATATTCTCGCACCATACCACATGAGGTACCTAGAGGCTACAAGCCATTTGGTCTTGTACGGAGCTTATTAGGTGCAAGAGGGGGTTGTCCCCCATCTAGGACCACTAACCATTATTTTTTGTAGTTTTGTTCATAATTTCTAAAAAATTAGTATAAATGTAAAATAATTATTGGTTTGGCCCCCTCAAAATTATTACGACTACATTTCAGCCCCTCCGATAACATTGCTCAAGCTCCGTCCCTGCATTTGGTAATACTTATAACTATCTTGTACGAGACAATATAATTAAAGTGCAAATTAGGAAGTTGATGATTTTTATTTATTTATTTATTTTATTAATATTATTATTATTATTTTTTTGAGCAAAGGAAGTTGATGAATTGGGACAGTTAAATCTGCGGCAATGTATAACTTGTAATTAGTGCAAAACAAAAACAAAAACAGGAGCCAAAGAAAAGGAATAGCTTGAGTCTCACGTGATTGGCTTTTTGGCTTTATTTTAAGCAAAGCAACTGCCGCCCCATCAAACCGAAGCTCCTCCTTCATGTTTTGCACGTGATCTAATCACAACTCACCGTTATCACGGGCGGAGCAAGAAAGTTATGGTCATAATGCCAAATTTGATAATTTTTTAGAAACTATACTACAAATCAGTTCATTAGAGAGGCAAATTACAAAAATAGCCAGATATTTTTAAAAATTGACACTACAATTTTTTTCGCTAAAGGGCACGTGCCCACCCCTCTTATACATACGGGTATTTAGTCTTTATCTCGTAAAAAAACATAATGTATCTATCTCGTAACTTAAAGTTATGGATCCGCCCGTGTTCAAACCTACAGTTTTTTTTTTTTTTTTTTTTTTTTTTTTTTTTTTTTTTGGTACAGTATCAATTATTATAAGCAAAACAAACTAGTTATTAACCTATTGTAAGTTTGTAACAAACTAACTATTTGCCAATTGTAACAAACTCTAACATGAAAATTCAGTGACTCAATGTGACGATGTAACTACTAATATTGTTTTAAAAAACATAAAATTACTCAGCATGTTCTGAACTTTTATTCCAGATCCACCAATCAAAAGTCATGAGTCATGAGGTTGAAACATATTTTACAATTTCAATTAATAAGTAGAACACTTTTGTATGTCCAATGATTAAAGGTTTTGCAAAGAATATTACGTTACATTAAACATTACGTAAAATAACAACATGCTATCATCCTTTTCATTTTACTATATATACACATACATTGCCTATTAATAAACATAACTTAAACCCTCATTCAATCTCTCAACCTACAATGGAGTGGCAAAGGGGTCCGGTTATCGGCCGCGGCTCCTCCGCCACTGTCTACCTAGCCACGGCCGTTACGGGCCACTCGTTCGCCGTCAAGTCCACCAGTCTTTTAACCTCATCTTCCTTACAAAAGGAGCAACATATTCTTTCACAATTAAGCTCACCAAATATAATTTCCTACATGGGTTATGATCATGATCAGGTTAAAAACGTACCCATGTTTAATTTATTTATGGAATACGCTCCATACGGGTCGATATCCGATATGATCAAGAAACATGGAGGATCACTAGATGAATCATTAATCCAATCCTATATTCATCAAATTCTTATAGGATTGAACCATGTGCACTTGAATAATATAGTGCATTGTGATATTAAGTGTGACAACATATTGGTATGTGAAAATGGTGTCAAAATAGGCGATTTTGGTTGTGCTAAACGGGTCGAAAACAGGGGAAAAAACAGAGGATCCTCTGTTTTTTCGGGTACACCGGTTTTTATGGCGCCTGAAGTTGCACGTGGTGAAGAGCAAGGGTTTGAAGCTGATGTATGGGCTGTTGGGTGTGTGTTAATACAAATGGCGACCGGGTTTAACCCGTGGGTCGATATGGGTGATCCGGTTAGTGTTTTGTATAAAATTGGGTTTTCGGGTGATATACCGGAGTTTCCTAAGTGGCTATCACCCGAATGTAAGGATTTTTTGGACAAGTGTTTGAAAGGGGATGTTAAAGAAAGGTGGACAGTAAATGAGCTTCTAAGACACCCTTTTGTTGATAATTTGAGCTCGAGTTCGGATAAATTAGAAGAGCGTATGAAATGTTCTCCTACTAGTGTTTTGGATCAGGATTTTTGGGGCTGTTTGGAGGTATCGGAGACTTCGCCAGCGTTGACCCAAAATGCTGACTTTTCGGACAAGTCTCCGGTGGAGAGGATAAGGGGGTTGGTTAAAGATAGTCCTTTATGTTTACCAAATTGGGATGAAGAAGAAGATTGGATCACGGTGAGAGGTAATGACAATGAAGAGAGTTCGATGATTTGTTCGGCTTTGGATTGCGATACTGAATTGACCCGCATTGGGTCAACTAGTAGCGAGTCGCGTTTATTTTCAGATTTTTATGTAGACAGAACAATGGCTTTAAATTCATTGTTGTTGGAAGATCTTGTTGTTAATGCTAGCAATCAGTGTGTCACAGTCGAATTTAGATCAAGATTTCTTGATTTTGAAAGAATACTTGATGATAATTATATGCTTTTTAGTTCAAGTTATGTATCTTTGGTGTTTGTATTAATCACAATGTGTTTGTTGTTTATGAATCCATATTTATCCATTTCTTCGCAAATTTAAACTACGAATGATGATCGATGACCACCGATAGTAACTACTTGAAAAACGTTTGGCCGACACATCTCAGTTGTGCTAGCTAATTCGCGAAATGGTTCTTCGGTATCTAGATAAAACTTATTGATTTATAAACTCGCCACACTTAAGTACTTGGATATCTTTGTTTGTGAAAACATACGACTTATTACATCCTCGGCCCTGTCGTACCGGATGCTCCTTAGTCCTTACTACACGTGAGGGTATATTTTTTCCCATGTTACGCGAGAAAAGTCATTACAAGGGTGAAAGGTATGCGGGAACGACTAAGAAAAGAGTTTCAATTGGTGTTGTAGACCATCGAGATAAAAACAACCTTGTGTCAATTTGTGTGTTTTTAAGTATGTTGTGGGTTTGTGTTTGTTAAGTGAATGTATGCATAAATGTTTAAAAAGGCGATAATCATAATTGGGACAAAAAATATGAGGCATAAAAAGACGTGACGCTGAATTGACGATGATAGTTGATAAACTTTTTACTGCACTATCCGGTATTTACCCTTAAGTCAACCAACCTTCACTATTTTTGGTTGCGAAAGAATTGAAGTTCGTCATGAAGTTAACTTCTCAAGTGTTGGTGATGTTTGTTTATTAAGAGGCTCTGAATCTGAATCTGATTTGCACATCTAAATCTGAATTTGAGGCGTAAATGTCTGAATCTGAATGAAATAACATTGGTTGTTTTTTTGTAAAAAAATAACTGAATGATATGAATACGATGCAATTCTATTCTTACGACACATAAACATTAAAAGGCATTAAGAGGCAACAAAACATCCCCTACACATCTTGTTTGTTAAGAGGTTTGAGCCTCTAATTGCCTCTGAACAAGAAGAAAAAAACAAATGCACTTAATTACCCAAATGTCTAACCGCTTCTGCACGAGTCAGATTAAGAGGCTGTTAAAAGGTATTTTTTAAAAAACAAACACCACCTTATTATATTATTATATGATCTTAACCATATTTAAGGCAAACATGTATTGTATAAAATAACACACATCTATGTTTGTATACAATTTTTGATGCAAATGGGTTGATGGGAACAAATTGGTGTTCTAGACTTCTACTTCGTGCACCTTCCATGCTACCCAATACCCATGCTTTGATATTGTATTGCCTAAAGAGGTCAACTTCGTTTATTTAAATGGTTTTAACTTGTTTTAGTTATGTGACCTGCTAATGACCCATATCTCAACCAACAATATAAAAATAACTGGTTTTGTTGTACTCATTTTCGTGCATAAAATGAAGAGTATCATGGTCATGCACTTTGTCTTTTATCAAGCAAGTGTACGTTGAGGGTATATTATTTAAAACCCTTTAGATTATACTATATCAAAATTTTGTATTGACACATGCTAACAAGGATCAGCGAAACAGACCGAAAACTGAATCGAACCGAAAATTCAAGCAGATTCGAAAAACTAAGCTGAACCAGTGCGACCGAAAACCGTCCATATTCGGTTCGGTTTTTGGTTCTATCTATTTATGATTTTTCGGTTTTGGTTCGGATTGGCTGGTTCAGTTGAAGCCAAAACCAAGAAAAACACACATAAACTATACAAACCGAACTCAGTACTTCCGTTTGGTTCTCGGTTCATGTCCAGGACCGTCCGGTGGATATTGAGGGCCCTGTACCATGATTACGAAAGGAGCCCTTGCGAACGAAAATTATAACATATTATTGGATTCAAATCATGAAAACCAACTTAATTTGTACATGAATGTGAAATATAACGCTAGGGTTTATTTTTTTTATTCAACTTAAATATTGGAACAATAGAAATAAGGCATATAAAAAAATAACAGTGATCCCACATCTCTGCCAATGTGAATATTTGATGATTCGTTGCCTTGATAATTTGTTGGAACAAGTATGGCAGCATGACGGCCGCAACACGAGGTTTTTTTCATTGTATTTGGTAGGCCAAGTCTAAAACGATATAAAATAGCATACTTTAAAACGGTCACTGGATTCAATGCAACTGCAGCTACAAACCTTTCTACAAAACTCGCAGTCACATGTGTCCAAGCCATCTTCCATCACAACTTTTGCTAATATTGTTTCCTTGATCTGATCACACCACGCAAGCTGGGAAGGTGTCACGATCATTGCCCGGTGTACGGCTAAAATGAGACTTTCCGTAGGCTGGTGACACCCTCTTGTTTTACCACCTAATGACACTGATACACAGAAAAAAAAGCCCATCAGTAGATGGCACACCAATGAATATACACATTGTGAGCCTGTAAAAAATGCATACGAATCACAATAGTCAACTGTAAAACCTAAATCCAAACACCCCTAAATCTTATAATAAGTATTTTTACCTGCTGATGTTTGTTTCCAATGAAATGTTCTGATCACTAAAATCCAGAACGGTTTCGTTAGCCATCTCTAGCACCTACGATCATTAAAAAAACAATCTTTTAAACACCTTGCATTAAACCAATGTACCGGAATAGAGACAGGCAACGATGATACCGAACCTTGTGATCTTTAGAATACGATTTCAATCATTCGCCATACCAAAAAAGCCACATTTGCATGAGCATAGGACTTGTAACAATCACCCAAATCGATATAAGAAGAGAACACTCCTATAACTGAACATCCAAAAAAATTAGTCACAGATCTTAACATTTAAACGGCATAATGACAATAATCATTTGTGACATAGCAAAATATAAACAAAATCCTACTGACCGTGTGCCGCAACATAAGTTGATCCCACATGGTCATTTAGTGTTATGCAGCAACATTTCCTGTAGATGGTGTTGTTACAAAGTTGCGTGACACAATTCTTAAAAAGCCGCATATAAAACAAAAGAGAACGACTTATCATAAATTTACCTGAGATATAAGTTTTCGGCGCCAAATAGTATCGACAAAACCCTCACCTACACCCTGACTAAACAGTTAATTTACGATGGTGTTGTTACAGATGGTGTTGTTAAATGGGCTGAAAGTCACAAAACTATCATTTTATTTTTACCCTTAGATATTCAGTTTTGTAGTAGTACTCGCAAAGTTGTTTATCCAAATGTGTTTATGAAACCATCAATCACTAAGATAATGAAAGTAGAATCTGTTCATTAAAGGTGAAAAACTAATCAGCAGGTAACTATTTCACAAAAACACAGATAAGAACGGTCACATAAAGTTAGGAAATGATACCCGGTTTCTAAACAGTTGAGTAGGTACGTCAATAGGTTCCTGTCGGTTGATTCGCAAGACAGAATCCAATGTAACCGTGCCACAGCCTGTTTGAGGGCTACGATAGTGTGTTTGAGGGCTACGATGTTGCGTTTTCATAGCTAACTCGTGGTTTACATTGGGCCATTGTTTGTTGCCTAATCATCCTCACTTATACTCATCTTAATGATTCGCTTCCATTGTTTTTTTTATACAGAAAAGGCACACGTAAACCTACAATATTGCTAAACCCTCGCTTGAAACCGTACATTTTGATCGGCTCATCATTCACAACAGAACACAATGGAGGGCTTCAAGCGAGGGTTCAGGAATATTCTAGATTTAGGTGTGCCTTTTGTGTATAAGAAAACCAATGAAAACGGATTATTAAGGTGAGTATATGCGAGGATGCTTGGGCAGTAATCAATGCGCCAAACCACAAACTCACATTAAAATATAATAAGTATACAATACCTGGAATTGTTCGACTATCTGTATAACCAAGTATGGCGTCATCTGCTACTGGTGTTGAAGGTGTATGTGTTTTCAGAGAACCCCAGCAAACGTATATCCTGATTAAAAGAGAACGGAAATGATCGTAAGGCCACGATTAATGAATATGTTGATTCGTAAGCATGAAATACATGTAGTAAAGGCACAAATAGTATGTTTATTAGGCAATAACTGAGACTAGTTTCAATTGATAGTCTCGAGTTTTATTAGGTAATAAATAGTAAAGACTCATTGAATGGTTAAAAATGCACGCAATGGGTGCAACCACAGAACAGGTCACCCAGACCCTTCTACCTTACACTCAAACCTCATAACCTTTACACACTCAAACCACCAAAGTGAAATGAAAAACCAAGGCATCCCTTCCGTGAACATCGCTATTTCACTCTCGCCAATCACACCACTTGATACTCATCTCCATCCTCACCAATAACTCCATCTAGTCATCCTCACAAAAAGATTCAACCATGAAACCATTCCCTACAATCTACAAAGTGTGTCATCACCACTACAACTTAACCCATGAAGGTTAAACCATACTTCATGATACACAAACCTCATGTTCACTCAAATGAACCCTTTCACAAACCACATCATAATAACCAACCATCCATCACATCACCCAAGTATACCTTCATCTCACCCTTCACCTCCAACACACATCACCATAATCCACCATGGATTCACCAAGAACTTCCATTTCCAAAACATCAAAGAAACTAAAGATCCTCATCATCACTCCTAAACAACTCTTCATTGACTTAACCAAAGATGACAACACAACCCCATCACCTCAACTTCAATGCTCATCTCCTAATGCACCAAATGCACCATCCAAAACAGCCTTTACTCATGGAACATCCTCCTCTTCAATACCGTCATCCTCATCCATCAATGACTACCTAAACTCACAAATGTTTCCACCACCAAGAGTATCACCACCACTTCCTAACAACACACATGATATTCCCATGTTGCATATCCAATCATCCATCCCTAATCACAACCCAACACCTCCATCATCACCTTCCTCCGAACAATGAAAGTTCGTTGAAAACCTCAAAGAAGCTCATGAGCTAAGTGCTCTTCATGTCATGCATCTTGTTCTATGCAACTTGGACCAACCACCTCTATCACCCTACTCAAATTGTCTCCCTCACTCACTCCACTTAAAGCAAGTTGAGCATCATACCCACTATTATCCTGTTGCATTTACCTCCAAAAACAAACCATTCTCTTGGAAGAACACCTCACTTGGATTGAATACCTCCTCACTAGGAAAAACTCAAACCCATCACTCACTCAAGACACCAACAATTCATCAACCGCTCCAAACCCACATCTTACCATTGAAAATGCATCCGTAGACATCACCCTTTCATTATCACCTATAACATCCCTTAATGCACACTTCTCCTCATCACCAATCAACCTACCATACTTCAATCCTATCCCATGAAGCTTACTTGAAGCCAACTACCATGCTTCCCATCAACAACCACCAAACTCTCCAAACACCATTCCAACAAAAATCTATCTCCACTAAATCTAACTACCATGATTCCCATCTTAAAATAAAATATCCACAAACCTTTTGTGTTCCAAGCAAGTCAAAGAGACCTCAAGTTGGCAACTTAGTATTATCTAGTGTAATTTGCTAGAAAAGCATATATATATATGCTTATGTATTAATGATTATGTTTTCAACATAATCTATTTAAATTAGTTATCTTATATTAGTTCCATGCATATATATATATATATATATATATATATATATATATATATATATATATATATATATATATATATATGTATATATCTCTACATTATATATAACAGGAGGCATTTGAAGAAAATGCCACCTCATTGCCCAGTCAATGCCCAGTAATTCATTATTAGCCATGTCATCTGCCATGTCATCACATTCAGGCCATGTCAGCAATTTTTATAATTTATTTTGTATTTTTTTAATTTATTTTGAAATTCTGTACATGAAATTCTGTACATTATATGTTTAAGCAAATAAAATTAGTTCAAAAATGTCTGTTGAGGGGATCGAACTTGGGGAGTTTGTAACATTGATAAACTTGATAACCACTAGACCAACACACTTTTTGGATTACATATTGCAAGTCCAAACACTTCAAGACTAAATCAGAATGCAAATTTCTAAAAAACATGCGTTTAAATCATCAACCTTTCCCAGGAAACCCTAATGTCCTTATTTTTCATTCATGCACCATTCATTCCCTCCTAAATCCCTAAACCCTAATTTTTCAATATACACACGCTCGTCACAAATCAAGCAACATCAGTTGTATATGATAAAGTATAATGCATGCATGGTGTTTTTAGTTTTTCTAACAGATGTTTATATTTTGTTTATTGGCTTTATTTACTATTCAATACTTTTTTTGTGCTCTCTTTTTTGCAGAAAAGATTAAGCGAATAGGAAAAATTCACATGCGCAACTTTAGTTATGTTTCCAGCATGATAACCTATTGATCTCAATATTTTATTCATTCTTTTCATTGCTAAACACTATGCCGAGGTCATTGGCCTGGCGGGAAGGGGTTTAAGTATTGAAGTTTTTGCTTGATCAGATTACTGTGATGACCTTTCTGTATTACCATTAAGGTACCTTTATAATCAGTTTCATAGTATGCCATCTCAATCTCATATGCTACAGATGGCGATTTGGTTTATGGTCGATCACAAGCGGGTCAAATGAGTCAAATTACTTACCTACTACAACTCCGTCACATATTTTCCATAACCCATTTTGACATGTTACCCAATACGTGGAACTTAGCAACTTAGCATGAGTGTAACTGAATGACAATGTCGTCATTAAAATCTTTTTTCAATCAGGTGAAGGTTATCGGAGCTTTATTCAAGGGTCAGTGATGGAGTGCAACAGAGAAGAAGCGTTGGGGGCCAAAGAGATGGCAGAAAATAAAATGGAGAACAAAGACTTCTATGCGGCTCTAACGATTGCAGTCAAGGCTAGCTAACTAACTGTTCTTTGTCCAAGGTATGGAAGAAGGGTCACTTCGTTGCGATGTTAATTTTTCCATTCGTCAAATTGGTCATTTAGAATTTGGTTACATGGTTAATTTTATTAATTGGGCAGGGAACTCACCAACCATTAGCGTCAATTAAGCTCGGATTAATATGTGAGAAGCGACATCAATACATGGTTCATTGATTCCATCGTCATACTAACATTCATTATCTTATTTAATGACAACATATGACACAAAGAGTTCATGTGTTGATATAAATACTTGACTAAAAACATTATTCATATCTTTCGATATCTCTAAGTTTTGATAATCACAAAACGAAAACTCATCAAACCAAAGGTTATGACATAAACAAGTATTTAGTAGTAAATACTCACTTTCACCATTTAATCACTTAATGTATGAATAAACAAAGTGATTAGTGCATTATAAGATCAAAGGAAATCTTGTCTTAAGACATAACATTTTATAAAATGTTTTTAACATTTTATACATATTTGTAAATCATTTTTGGTATAGCTTTATTAAACCACAAAAATGTGATTTCAAATTTCCAACCAAAAAGGGCAAATTTTATCCAGAAAAACTTTTCAAACGTTCAGGAGGGCGGCCCCCTTAATTTTACTAGGCGGCCCCCTTAATCATTAAGGGGACCGGCCTATAATTAAGGGGACCGGCACGCTCCCGAACAGTAAAATCTGGCCCTATAAATATTAGATCATTCCACATATTTTTCTCACCTTTTTGCATTAGAAACTTTTTGATCTAAACATACATTTCCTTTCTCTAAAAATCCTTTGATCTTATATACTTTGATCTTTGTTTCAAAGTGATTCAAGCCTCAACATTCAAAGTGCAAAGAGAAGAATACTTCTATTAGAAGTATTACAACTTAGTATCATCTTGCTATCTAAGTTGCTTGTTTATATTTTCTTGTAAATCTTTCATTCTTTGGTGAATAAGGTGTATGTATTAGTTAGCTAGATTTAGTTGAATAATCTAGAATTGTTGTAAGTGTAAAGTGGAACTTGAAGTGAAGAAGAAGGGTTAGATAGTATTGGTGATAGGAGATTGTAGCAATAGGGACTTGTTGTAAAGATATTGAGGGTTCCAAGTGAAGAAGACTAGAAGACATTAGTAGGTTGAAGTTGTGAAGACTTTAGTGGCTTGAAGGTGTGAAGACATTAGTGGCTTGAAGGTGTCAAGACATTAGTGGCTTACAGGTGTGAAGACATTAGTGACTTGAAGGTGTCAAGACATTAGTGGCTTAAAGGTGTGAAGACATTAGTGACTTGAAGGTGTCAAGACATTAGTGGCTTAAAGGTGTGAAGACATTAGTGGCTTGAAGGTGTCAAGACATTAGTGCCTTGAAGGTGTGAAGATACTTGTGGTGTGAAGAAGTATTGAAGTAGTGCAAAGGTGTGAAGAAGAAGTGGTGTGATATTTGGTGTGAGATTGGTTCTAGCTACGATTAGAACTCGACATCTTGCTTTGTGTCGTTAATTGGTGTAAGCTTTTGGTGTGTACGGTTTTCTCCGCCATAAGGGAGGTTATTGACTTAGTGAAGAAAACTCTCGAGTTCGGTGCTCGGGGAGTGGAGTAGGGCAAGGAAGGTGTCCTTGTAGCCGAACCACTATAAATCCTTTGTCTCTCGGTTTGATCTTTCCATCTCTCACTCTTTGCTTGCTTACTTACTAGCTTTTCATATATTGTTAATATTGTGTGTTGTGCATATATTGATTTCACATAAAGATCAAACTAGGTTCCATTTAAAACATTAATTATACTTTAGTAAAATATAAGTATAAACAATTACTAAGACACATATATCTATATTAGTACAAACTTGTAATTAAGTGAGATATATGAAATTATAATTTCTATTCATCACTTTAAATAAGTAGTGTATATATGATATATGTGAATTAGTTTGTATCTATATTTTAGCTTCAAAGGTTTTTACAATTACCATCAATTCTTTGAAAAGCAAATTCTTATTAAACGAAAAAGACGCAAAACTATTCAACCCCCCCTTCTAGTTTTCCACATCAAGTACTAGACGCGCTGAAGATTTATTGAACATCATTAACAACAAGTGAATTAGTGCAGACGTTCCTATCCGAATTGAGTAGCATTCACAGGTACTAAAATAATGTTGCAACTTTTACCAGGCTATCCGAGAATTTCAATGTTTAAATACCAATTTACTCATGTCAAATGGATTAGAACACCTACCTCAAGAACAAAACCAGGTAATTAAATACATTCTAAAGAATGCTTGGGACCGTTGGGCTAAAATGTTTAACATCATGTTTTACTATATTCGGAACTTGCTGGAGTCCTTTAATCGAGACCGTATGACATTCTTTCACTATGTACCAAAAATATTCTGGAGTCCTTTAATCGAATGCATTGCAACATTTGGCTATCTATCTGAATTGCAGTTTATGTAATTATCAAGTGTGAAGCATTTGTATCTACACGCTCAGCTTTTTTCGTTTTGCAGGCAATTCGAAAGCACAAGTTTGTTGATATGCTGGATGATTTGGGTTCCGCTGATCTAAGTGTATATGTTGACTTTCCTGCAATCAGGCAATCTGCTTAGGAAATTTCAGATTAGTATTGCTTTTAGTGGTAGTGTATTCTTGCATTTTCAAATATCACTCAGTCACAGTTTCTTGGTAATCTTGGAATAAATTTTCGCGTGGAAGCGTTGCTACATAACTTCACAGAGGAGCAATCTGAGTCTGTGCAAACATGGTACTAGCGGTTGGTGGGGGAAGGTGAAGCCCCATTGTGGGAAGGCCCGGATGAACAAAAGGTAACACCAGTTTTAAATTCATAAAGTTATGCTATTTCACAAGTATATAGGCCGTTTCAAGAGTCAAGGAGCAAGTAAAGATTGAAGGTTTCATTTTGCTTGCCAACACTCACCACTCTTGACTCCTATATATACTCTATAAGCACACCATCCTTTTCAAGACCAGTTTCCTTCCAAACGCCAGCATCTCCTTACTTTTGTACAAGAAAAATTAGGTAGATTTGATCATTTCAATTAGTAATGGAGAAAAAATGTAAAGATAAATGAGTTTTTTTCTTGATCAAATATCTTAAAAGCACAATATTTAGAGTGTGAATATTATATATACGTCGGCGGCCATGTTGTTTTTATGCATTTATTTTGTATGTATCATACTGACCTTATGTCATAGCAATACTCGAAGGGAAGGTCGGAACTAGGCTGACTTCGACTCTCTTCCGTCTGTGGAGCAACCTGAAAATGCATGAAACTATCATAATAAGTCAACAGATCAAGAAATTAGAATGTATATTGAACTTCTAGAGGTGAGAAATGAGGGGGTATCGGGTTGAAATCTGTAATCTTTATAACATATCAAAGCGGCGTAGATTGGGTTAACAATATTTGTCCAGAATAAAAACATTTTATAATAAATCATACTATTCTTGATCAGACATGCCATCATACACACCATGACTCTCAAGATTTTTTAAAGCCCCTTTTGGCCTCGAATCGGTATGTTTTCTCCAATGTTGATCTAAATATTACGGTATTCAAGAAATGGCTCGAGTTTTATAAAAAACAATACTTTTATTTTATATCAGTGAACTGAACCATTGCAATAAATGATTCCTTTATTAAACAGTACTGGAAAAGTTGAAATATTTGATCAATGTAGGTTAGAATTGAAATACAAAAAACGAAAAAGAAGCTGACAGTTGCTGTTATTTGATTTGTAGGGTTTGGATAATTTTCAAGTTACACCTGATGTGAGAAGCAACGGGATAGATATATTGGTCAATACCATACAATCATTAAATGGTCTTGCCCGGCCGATGTGCTGGTCTTAACGGTATGAAGTTGGGTGGGTGAGTCCTGACCGTAACTCAAGAAACTCCATATGCTTCTTAGTTGGTATACCTTCACTCTCTTCCTTGGTACATGGAATTAGTTTGGTAGAAAAATCAATTGCATTTCCGTTTTCACCAAGAATATAAGAAATCGCTCTTTAGGCTTATGATTTATGTTCTATCATCTTGAAATTGAAACCTTGATTATATTTAGGAAAATCATGGCGAACAGCCTTCATATGAAACTCCACTGCATGCACGACCACTTCTCGAGACACCTATGCAAGTTTTGAAACTCACTAAATACAACTGGAGTGTGCCAGGTTTAACACTATGACACCCTTTTCCTTCAAACTATGTTCTCAAACGGGTAAAATAAAAAAAATTATAACAAAAAGGGAAACATGTCGAAAAGTAACCCAAGTATATATACAAACAGGCCGATTTGTGCTTTCTTTATCTTTTTGTAATATGCTGTACAAACAATATATGTAGGTTTGGCATGGTCAAGTCAATCAATATCATTAAGCAAACCAACATGCCCACGAGCTCAGAAACAGTCAAAATCATCGAAGAAACTAATTCCATGGCCAATGAGACAAAGGATGACCACCGTATAGAAACTTTGCCACGACTGCAACATGCAAATTGTGCTGTAGTTCTTTCAGCTGTTAAGGTACTATTGTTCAGCTATATTTGTCTGCAATTTAGTTTCTGATTTCTCATAATCCTAATTATTATCATTAAACTTTTTGCAGATAATATTGCAACAAATGGAACTCATCACCAGTCCTGATGTGGTCTAGAATTTGTGCATGAAATACAGTATGGTGATCAATCAGTTACTGTGAAAGCATGTGCTGGTCTTAACGGTATAAAGTTGGGTGGGCCAGTCCTGACCGTAACTCAAGCAACTCCATATGCTTCTTCGATGGTACACCTTCACACATAGTAGTAGGAGTAGAATAGAGTATTAGTAGGAGCGGTTATCTTTTTGAGTTTTTTCTTTCATGCTTATTTCCTTTTAATAATGATGAATCCTTTCTAGATACTCTTAATAATGGTGTCGTACCTAATATAACTTTTGTGTGACAGTTAGTATCCAATTGCGTTGGTGCTGAATTCATGGCCATCTTTACACACCTTGATCTGCAAAAGTTTGACTTAACTAATCGCAATGGGCATATAAATTGTGGCTTTGGAGCAAAAGATGACGAGATAAAGGCAGTCATATGCATATTTGACTGTTCGCATCTTTTCTTTTGCATTGAATTTCTCATTGTTCATGAATAAAATTGACAAAGGTTCAATCTTTTCTTCTGTTTTGTGAATGGTTTTATAGGATCATTATAAGGATCTGAGCTCCAAGCCATTCTTCCCAAACTGATTAGCTACATAACATATGGTCATGTTGTATGAATGGTAATGTTTCTTGGTACTTTGCTTACAATTGTTTGGCTAACAAAACGAATTTAGGTTATTCGTTTTGAATATAATCTTACCAATAATATTGTGTTTGGGTAGGATTGGGAGGGAGTTGGTGTTGTTGCATCAGCACGTAAGCTAATTGGGGTCTGTCCAAATAGCCCCTTAGACCGAATATGTCCAAACAGCCCCTTAGACCAAATCTGTCCAAACAGCCCGGGCCCTCTACATTGTTTGCTTCAAATTCTAAGGCTAATTAGTAGTAACTACCAATAGACTATTAACTGTGTTTACTCCACAAGAAGCTACTGACTGTGGTTTCCATATGCAACCAAGATTTGTAATTTGATATAGTTGATAATCGTTAATGCGATAATTATAATTGTGAATTACTATATACCATTATGCTTCCTGTTGTGAATAAGAGTTATCTCTACGGTTTACTTATAATTTCTTATCAGATTGCTAATAAAATGCTTTAATTTAAAAGTTTTGTGCTCATGCCCATTATTTCCCTGTTGTCTTGGCATGTTTGGTTTCTTTGGCCAAACCAGCCCCCACGAGCTTGAATCCAAAATATTTAGTTTTTGTGACCCGGCAGAAATGATCCAGTCCGATACACTTTATGTCCAAAAGCATTTTTTTCCAAAAGCATTACTATAGTGTTTCAGAATATTTTTTTCACTGCAACATTTAGCTTAAGTGCAGTTTGCTGCTCATATTATCTATTTCTATGAAAGAACTCTATTTAATTACATTGTGGAAGACTTTTAACCATACACTTTTTATAAGTAACAATTCTGATTAATCACACAACATTGAGATTATTTGAATTATTGTGCCCAATTTACCTATAATTGACTATATAATTTTGTATTTGACTATACAACATGTTTTTGAATCTATGTTCAATCTCAAAGGCTGGAAACCTGTTACCAACAATCGATAGGTATATATGGTTGTATATGATGAAGTTGTAAAAACAACTACAACAGCTCAATCAGTTGCTAGCAACCACATTCGCACCATGGCTCATGATAATGCAACTCCAACATACCATTGAAAATCCCTTGCTCTTTGGTAGTAGAAGGAGCATTAGATACCGTCTTGAGGTTGTTTCCCTTCAAGCATCACACGGAATCGAGTCTCCATCTCAGCTCCAAAAAAAGAGTCATTCACTAAAACTATCTCTACCCGAGGACCATCAAAAGCCAATTGATGATTCCTTCTTCTAATGCATCCTTTAATAGGCCATGGATGAAAGGCGACGGGAATGAACGAGACTATACAGTTGGGACATAATTAAACTTAGATATTATAGATATGCATATAGTTTCATGACCTGTATCTAAGCATCATTCTTTTGTAAATTTTGTAGGACCTGCTAGAACCCACTTCGACCTCACCAAATTTGGATGAGCGTAAACTGGCCTCAGGTATATATCCGTTCTTTGATTCAAACATGTTTGATAATGTGGTACTATTCTCACCATAACTTTGTATGTACACTTTCCTCGATTTAAACTATTCTAACAATAAAAAAGCAATCGGACCGAATAAACCACCTGAATAGATTTCTTCGTTTGATGAACACCATTGAGTCAAATTAACTTATTTTTTTATGTAATCAGAATCCCGGAGAGCTTGAAGACTGATTAAATGATTTAAACCTAAAGTCCAAAGTGGTTATACCGTGTGCATATGCTGTACCGCCCGTCAAATATTTTGAGGTTGATAAAAAAATTATTGATAATAACAATTCTATTGGATTTTATATTGTTTCTATTGGCTCAGTTGTTCAAAGTAAATAAACGATTGGCGTTCCGTTAAATAATACCATCAAAATAATACTCCTTAAACTCCCCATCCTTAAACATGAATTTCAGTTAACTAACGCCATCAAAAGAATAAATATAAGTCATGCCCGCCCATCGGGCGGGCTTCGAAATCTAGTATGTATATATATATATATATATATATATATATATATATATATATATATGAGATCAAATGAGAACTTTCTTAAAGTTGTAAAAATGAGAACCAACCAAAATCTCACAAATGACACTCAATTTAAAAGAATATAAAAACATAATTAATTACAACTAAAACTGTTAAAGATTTGATGAGTTTTCTTATAAAAATTGACGTAAACTAAGTGATACACTTTGATTCAACATGTAATGTGTATCAAGGTTTAGTATTGTGTATCAAGTTTTTATTGGTTGTTGCGTGTTAGGTGTATCAATTTATGTATAAGAAATTAGTTTTTTTCAGATTTTAATGTATATGTATTAAAAATTTAATTGTGTATCAGTAATCCGTTTCTCATGTATGAGTTGGTTATTAGTCGATTTAATGTTAACTTGTATTAATATATAATATTTTGGTGCATCTTTGCTAAAATGGTTATGTATCAATGTTTTAATGGTATTTTAGAATAGTTCTCATTTTTACAACTTTAAGAAAGTTCTCACATTAACCTTCCCCAATATATATATATATATATATATATATATATATATATATATATATATATATATATATATATATATATATATATATATATATATATATATATATATATATATATATATATATATAGGTATGGGTTAAAATAAAAAAGGGTCTTATAATAAAAAGTGTAGGAAGGATTATGAGGGCGACATGTGTCACCCCTATGCCACATCATATGACACATGTCACCACCCCCACCCCCCACCCCCCGCAAAAAAATTTTTTTTTTCCCGCCAAAAAAAATTTTTTTTTGGGGCAAAAAATTTTTTTTTTCCCGCCAAAAATTTTTAGTGCATCACAGTTATAAAGTTACTGCATCACAATTATAAAAGTTACTGCATCACAGTTTTAAATTTTAGTGCATTAAGGTTATAAGTTACTGCAACATAGCTGATGCACTAAACTATTAACTATGATGCAGTAACTTATAATAAAGATGCACCAAAACTTAAAAAAGAATCGTATTTTAATTGAAATGCAGTTACACACATATATGATGCATAAAACTTATGATAATTCAGTTTCTTTATAACCATGATGCAGTAACTTTATAACCATGATGTAGTAACATTAAAACCATGAATGCAGTAACCGTGATGCAGTAAAATCATAATTGTGATGCAGTAAACGTGATGCAGTAAATTTTTAACCGTGATGCAGTAACTTTATAACTGTGATGCACTAAAAAATTTTGTGGCGGGAAAATTTTTTTTTTTCGGCGGGGGGGGGGGGGGGGGGGGGGGGGGGGGGGGGGGGGTGGGGGGGGTGGGGGGTGGGGGTAACACGTGTCATATGATGTGGCAAGGGGGTGACACATGTCACTCCCACAATCCTTCCTACACTTTTTATTATAAGGCCCTTTTTAGAATAACCCACCCTATATATATATATATATATATATATATATATATATATATATATATATATATATATATATATATATATATATATATATAGACATATAGGGTAAGGTTCTAGAGAAAAGTACACTTTGATAGAAAAGTGAGAAAAAAAGTTATAGGGTTTAATTTGAAACATCTCAAACTTCAGGGGTATGTCTTGAAACATGCCCCCACCCACCCCACCCCCCACCCCCCTCCCCCAAAAAAAAAATTTTTTTTCCCGCCAAAAAAAATTTTTTTTTTTTTAGGCAAAAAAAAAAAAAAAAAAAAAAAAATTCCCGCCAAAAATTTATAACCCAGATGCACCTTTTTTTTTAGTGCATCTCAGTTATAAAAATTAGTGCATCTCAGTTATAACTATGATGCACTAATTTTTATAACTGAGATGCACTAAAAAAAAAGGTGCATCTGGGTTATAAATTTTTGGCGGGAAAATTTTTGGCCCAAAAAAAAATTTTTTTTTTTGCCCGAAATTTTTTTTTTTTTTGGCGGGAATTTTTTTTTTTTTTCGGGGGGGGGGGGGGTGTGGGGGTAGGGTGCGAATTTACAAAACCTCCTTAAAGAATGAAGGAAAATACAATTAGGTCCCTGTAGTTTGGTGTGAAAAAAAGGAGGGGATGATTTGTACACTTTTCTACCAAAGTGGACTTTTTTCATGAACCCACCTATATATATATATATATATATATGTATATATATATATATATATATATATATATATATATATATATATATATATATATATATATATATATATATATATATATATATATATATATATATATTGCTTGTGCTCTAAATATTTTTGCAAGCATTCCATATCTCGACTTTTTATGACCTCAAAACGAGGGGGAGTACACGTCAAGGTGGAGCTCATACATCTTCGGGATAACCTTTTTGATGCTCACAAAAAGGGGGGAGAAGTGATATAAACTCACTAAATACTTGCATAAATAATAATTTTTGATTTAATGAGTTTAGATTTTGTAATCATAAAAATGGGGGAGATTATTGATATAAATAATGCGTAAAATCGTTATTAATATTTTTCGATATCTCTACATTTTGACGATCACAAAATGTAAAATCATTAAACATAAAATCATTACGTAAACAAGTATTTAGTGACAAAATATCATTACATCCAACTTAATCACTTAAGGTATGAATAAACAATTGCCTAATACATTTTATGATCAAAGGAAGGTTTATTTAATAAATACAAATTATATAAAATGGTATAAACATTTTATATATTTAGAAAAACACTTTTGGTAATTAAATAAAAATGTTTAATTCATAATAAATATATGAATTCTAATTTTTAACCAAAATCAGTTAGTTTTTCACCAAATAAACTTTCCTCAGAAAAAGACAAGAAAACTGCAGTTTTCGTCTGGGCGGCCCCCTTAATTTTAAGGGGGCCGACGCACAATTAAAGGGTCCGGCCACGCTCCCCTGTCAGATTCTGTCAGAAATTTTTCCCTATAAATACCACCTCAAACCCTTTGATCATAAGATTATTAATCCTTGTTTCAAGTGATCCAATCTTTTCATTCCCTCATCATTCTAAGTGCAAGAGAAGAATACTCCTTCCATTTCAAATCAAGAAGTATTGAAGATTAGTTGTGTAGTTTGTATATGTCAATTGTAAAGTTGTGTAGTGCTTGTAATAAGTAGATCTAGGTGGGTTTGTAATTAAGTATAGTAGAATTAGCGGTGTGAAGAAGAAGTAGTGGAGTAGTGTGAAGTTGTGAAGTAGTAGTGGTGTGTACATGTTGTGAAGAAGATGTGTAGTGACTAGTGGTGTGAGATTGGTTCTAGCTACTATTAGGACTCGACATTTAGCTTAGTGTCGTTAATGGGTGTAAGCAAAAGTTGTGTAAGGTTTTCTCCGCCATAAGGGAGCTTGTTGACATAGTGAAGAAAACTCTCGAGTAGGTGACTCGGGGAGTAGAGTAGGGCAAGGAAAGTGTCCTTGTAGCCGAACCACTATAAATCCTTTGTCTCGCGGTTAGATCTTTCCAACTATAACTTATTACTTAGCTTACTTACTTACATCTTGTATATAGCTATAATTGTCTATATTATGCATGTGTTGATTTTACATACTTAGCTTACATCGTTATTACTGTTGGGATATAAAAGATCAAGGTACTTCTGTATTTCAAAGTACTGCTGTGTCAAAGTGCTGCTTGAAGATCAAAGTCAAAGTACTGCTGCTTAAAGATCAAAGTCAAAGTACTGCTGCATATTGATAATTATTCAAAGTACTTCGATGAGTATAAGGACTTAATTGCAATATTAATTAAAGGATTATTATGTAATATTGTATGAATATTCTAGAATTAGTTAGGGATAATTACTTGTCGTTCAAGTAGATGATGTAAACCAACTTAAGGTTATCTATAAAAGGAGCCTTAAAAGGTATTAGTCGATATAAGTTTTAGTCGAAGTTTCTAAGAGTCTTAGAGCTTTACAAGTCGATAATAGTTAGGGATTGTTAGTGAATCTGTGTAATAAAGCAGGTTCAAGTTTGGTTTAATATAAAAGTTCTTCTTAAGCTTTGTGTTAGTAGATTCCGCATACTTTACAAGGTCAAAACAGTGTTTCAATATTAATAGTGTTGAGTTTACTCAATATTGTTAAACCCTTACAAGCTACAAAGTAGTTTGGTTAGAGTATATCGATCCAACAAGTGGTATCAGAGCCTGTGTTGGGAACTCTGATTAAGAAGATAATCTTTTAAACCAATTCTACTACAAACCCTTCAAGATGTCGACAGAGGCTGCACCTGCTCCATCCATCACTGCTGTTAGAATCCCTATTGTTAAGAAGGGAGAATATGATTTATGGGCCATGAAGATGAGGCAGTACATTGCCATCACAGACCATGCTTTATGGGATGTAATTGTCAATGGCAATATGGTACTTGAAGAACCAGTAGAGCTCCCAGGACAACCTAAACCACCTAAACCAACCATCCCAGCTGCTACAAAGAGAAATCAAGACAAAGCTCTCAACATATTACTGTCTGCTATTCCTGATAGACACCTATTGACGTTTCATGATACTCAGGATGCAAAACAACTATGGGCTGCAATTACGAAAAAGTTTGGAGGTAATGATGCTTCCAAGAAGATGCACAGGAACTTGTTGAAGCAACAATTTGAAACTTTCACTGTTGGTGAAAGAGAAGGTCTTGATTCTGCTTATGAAAGATTCCAAAATCTTCTGAGTATGCTAGAACTATATGGAGCTGAGGCATCAGTTAAAGATGCTAACTTGAAGTTCTTGAGAAGCTTGCCATTCGCATGGCATGTAGTTGCTACTATGATCATAGGACAACCAGGTTTGGACACAATGGACTTTGATGATCTCTACAACAATCTGAAGGTGTATGAGCATGAGATGAATGGTACTACAGGTTCAAGCACACATCAAAAACCCCAAAACATTGCTTTTGTATCTTCTGAAAATAGAAGCAGTACTTCCAATAAAGGTACTGCTTATCCTGTCCAAAGTACTGTGACTGAAACTCAACTTCCATGTACAACTATGGTCACTACCACTTCATCACCATCAAACACCCCCACCTCAGATGATGTTCTATGTTCATTCTTTGCTCAACAAGCAACTCTACTTGTAACCTATCAAGAAGATGTCCTGCAAATTGATGATGATGCTATGGAAGAGATTGATATCAGATGGCAAGTTGCCATGATCACTGCAAGGATCAAAAAGTTTATGAATAAGACAAGAAGAGGCATTAATTTCATAGCTAAGCAGGGAATAACATTTGATAAGTCCAAAAATTGAGTGCTTCAATTGTCAAAGGACTGGTCACTTTGCAAGGGAATGCAAATTTGCAAAGTATCAAGAAAACAAGATGATTGAACAACCCAAGACTGAAAGAAAAGAGGTTCCTATTACTGAACCAAAACCAAAAGCTTTGGTTGCTCAAGAGAATCTAACAGAGATTGATTGGTCCAATGAGTTTGATGATGAACCTGTAACCTACTCAATGGTTGCATTGGAAGATTGGAGCACAACTTTTGATGAAGAGCCTGGATATGCTGCTTTGGAGTTAAAAGATGGTCTAGGAAGCTTTGATTGGAGCATGGAGTTTGAAGAAGATCCTGTTTAGCTTGCTATGGTAGCTACTTCACCAAGTTCATCCACTATCTCTGAGGTATGCTCTAAGTGCAATGATATGTATCAAAAGTTACTTAGTGAATATGTAGCTGAAAGAGATAAATTTCAAAGGGCTAGGTCTGAGATAGCTGGCTACCAATTGACTTTAGAGTCAATGGAAGCCAAAATAATAACTCATGAAAACAATGAAGTAGCATGGGCTGAAAGATATAAGCAACAAGAGTACCAAGTAAAGTTGAGTGAATGGAAACTAGGATGTAAGGTGTCTGAACTAGAGAAAGTTACTAGTGAGAGGGATAAGTTGTTAGAAAAACTTGCTGTTTGGAATGAATCAGGTCTGTCACATACTCACATTTTCAATTTGTTGAAAAACAAAGAACAACAAACATTAAAACTGGCTTAGGTTATGATAATGATAGCACAGAAGGTATTCCATTTAAGAGTAAGGAACTAAATCTAACAGTAGATACCTCAACTAGTGATGAAGAATTCATAAGTTTGGATGAAAACACTTCTAGTAATGAGGAATACCCTAGTCCAACACCTCCTGAATATAAGAATGACAAGGGATACAATGCAGTTCCTAATCCCCCAGGTAGTTTTCAACCACCTAGGAAAGATGTCTCTTGTTATGGGGTAGATAACCTAGAGTTTAGGAAATAGCTTAAAGGTCAATCAAATTCTGAGCCTTTAGGAGAGTTTGTTGCAGCACCTAGGGTTCATGAGAAAAAGTTTTCAAAATAAGCAGTACCTTCAAACACTTCTCAAAGTACTGCTGATCACTCAGCAGTGCCTCCAAGAAAATATTTTCAAAATACTGGTAATTTTAGAAAACCTTTTGGAAATGGATTTGGGAATATTGGTCCAAAGGTCTGTTATGTATGTTATAGTCCTCACCATTTGATTAAGGACTGTGATTATCACTCAGAATATTTAAGAAAATACCCAAAGACCAGATCTGCAAATCCAAGTCATAGGGAGAATAAGCCAAGAGATAACAAACCAGTTTGGAATTACACAAATAGGGTTAATCATAGTAATTGCTCAAAAGACTATAGGTACCCTCATCAGAAAAGACCATTCTCCAAACCCACAGTACCTTCTCAAAGTATTGACAGAAAGTCCCCTAACCAAGGTGCTGATAACAAATACTCAAGTGTAAGACCCAGGAGATTCAATTACTACAAACCTAGAAGGCCTTACAACACAAGAAAAGATGCTAGAACACAGAACTCAACTCCAAAAGTTACAACTAAATGGGTTAAGAAAGAAAGTACTGCTGGGGAAGAACCAGTACTTTCAGAGGCTAAGGGTGAAAAAGGGAAAATTGATAAGAATGAACCAAAAGTTTTGGAAACAAAAACACTAATTCTTGATCATGTTTTTAAAGAAAGTGGTGATTACATACTCAAAAAATTTGAGTATGTCACTCCACAAGGGGAACACAAGTCAGTAATGGCTTGGGTTCCTAAAAGAAACTAACCTTTTTCATGTGTATGCAGGGCAACCCAGAAGAGGAGCTTAAAGACCATCTTATTGTTGATAGTGGTTACTCTGGGAGTATGACTGGAGAAAAGGAGCTCTTGTCAGATTTTAAAGCTTATTTTGCAGGAAAAGTTGCATTTGGGAATGATCTTGATGGAGGAAGAATCACTGGCAAAGGAACTATCAAGGCTGGAAACATTGATTTTGAGAATGTTAGATATGTGGAGGAGCTTAAATTCAATCTTTTGTCAGTCTCTCAGATTTGTGATAAGAAGTATCCTGTGTTATTCTTTGACACATAATGTCTTATACTTTCTCCTGATTTTAAGTTAGAAGATAAAACTTGGTGATGCTGAGAGCACCAAGAACTAATGATGTGTATAGCATAGACTTGAAGAACATCAATTCTGCTGCAAGAGCAACATGCTTGATTGTAAGAGCAACAATGGAAGAAGCACATCAATGGCACAGAAGATTGGGGCATGTAAATTTCAAGAACATCAACAAGCTGGTCAAAGGAAATTTAGTTAGAGGTTTATGTTAGCCTTAAAAGTAATGTTATATTCGGGAATAGCATCTCTTTCTATGTACAAGGACTAGTTTAGTCAATAGTGCTAAGTTAGGCTTGTATTCGTATAAATTCCCCTCCTAGCCTCAACTAGGAGGGTGGATGTCTCTTTGTATTTCTAGGTGTGTGTGGTTTCTTTCTTTCTCTCTCTAGAAAACACACACACCTTCCCCATTCTTTTAATCTAATAATATCATGTCTATTCTTTATTTCGAGCATCCTCGACCTCCAGAACGTGTTTCTTGGTCATAACAAGTGGTATTAGAGCTAACCGGGGGCGAAGCGTGGTGTTTTGGGTGAAAAATCGTGTTTTTGGTTGAAAATTCTCAGATCTGGTACTGTTCATCGGCGATCTTATCGAGTTAGACTAGAGTTTATCGAGTTAGGATTTTTTTTCTTTCGAGTTAGCATGCATTTTTATCGAGTTAGGGTCCTGAGAATCTAGGGTTATCGAGTTTGGTATGGTTTTACCGAGTTTAACCGTCTGTTTATCGAGTTAGGTATCGAGTAAGGATAGGCTTTTATCGAGTTAGACTGCTATCGAGTTACACTAACCTTATCGAGTTTGGGAAAAATTCTATCGAGTTAGGTTTTCTTTGCCGAGTAAGGCTGGTTCACCCTTATCGTTTATCGAGTAAGGATCTCACTTGGGTTTACCTAAACAAAACTCTGCCAAAATTGCTCTAGGTTATCGAGTTAGCTTCTTCTATCGAGTTAGCCACCAAGTTATCAAGTTACAAGGCTTACCGAGTTACAAGGCTTACTGAGTTTGAAGCTTACCGAGTTTGAAGCAATCTACCGAGTTTGAATTAATCTACTGAGTTACAACCTTTACCGAGTATTTTGGCGGGAAAATTTGAGTAAAATTTATTTTTGAGAGGAGACTAAACGTTCAATTTTTACGTGAAATTCAAAGTTTGGGATAACGTTGAAAATTTTGGCCCGAAATTCAAATTTTTAGGCCAAAATTCAAATTTTTTCGGTGAAATTTGGTGTAAAAATTTTCAAAACTCAAATTTTTCTGGTAACCTTAGGATTGCATTTCATGGTGATTTCCAAATTATGGGCGAGAAACTTTTCCAATTCTATTTTTGGAGGGAAAATACGAAATCACTACGAATCAACCAAATTGAATTTCAAGCTTCACCAAAACACTCCACGGATTGCTTAAATGATCCTGATCAAGAATCACAATCAAATGACAACGGCTAGTATCAGATATTTGTGACTATGGGGATAATTCGTTATTATTTATTTGGGTTTGAAGTAACGTTTTACGGGCGCGTGTACTTATTTCATCTTCTTTCTTTCTTTACTTCCGCAAAGATGACTTGTTTGGGCGTATATTAATGGTGACGAAGACTTGGATATCTAGTTACTTTTGTGGTTCTTTCTCTCTATACCCACAAAGTAGCTATCACTTTAAGGAGTTACGTTGTAGTTGAGGATATGTCAAGATGGATTGTGCTTATTACACTTCTTTAGGAGTATAAGGTACACTGTTCTTAGTCACAAGGATTGTACAAGCTTAAGTCAATAGCCGTCGTTGTTGATTCAGAGGTTGATAAAGAGTAAGACAGTTTCAAATGGTATTGTTAGTAGATTGGGTTATCGACATCTTCTCACGGGCTGATATGATTTATGATAGAGTGCTTCCAGTTAATGATTTACGTACACATTATGTCACACCCCCCAAAGTCGGGTCCAGCGGAAGCTTACATGTAGCTAGGGTGTAACTCAATTGGTACCACAAAACAAGTGTAAAAATGGTTTTCACTTCAATCATTTTGAATAATTTTTTTTAACCAAAAGTATTGGATTTACATCGTTAAAAGTAGTGCGGAAATAGGCCCTTAAAATACTTTAAAACGGTCCCCTAATGAATATCAGGGTCTTCTATGACCATGCCATGCCCTGCCAAAACCTCCAGTAGCGTGCGATTGCTTAATACCTGAAAATACATGCTAAAGTGTCAACACGAGGTTGGTGACTTCATAGAGTTTAGTGTAAAATGAAATACATTGCATTTGAATGAAGATTTCCCAGCAAAGGCCTCGTAAATCCACTCAGTTCCAAGTCCCGCCCATACAAGACTTGTAACCTGTGTGTTTACGACCCACTGCCAAATATGATTTGGTTTATGTAAACAAAAGTAATATGTGGACCAACATTCAAAGATAAGTGAAATTCGACCAATACATTTGGCTACGTGACCAATTCATTCGGTTATGTTACCCATACATTCGGTTATGTGACCCGTACATTCGGTTATGTGACCCGTACATTCGGTTATGTGACCTGTACATTCGGTTATGTGACCCGTTCATTCAGTCATGTATGTACATAGTGGTGGAGCCGGTTCATTCGGTTAAGTGTACATAATAATGGAAAAGGCTTGGGTCCAAAGGTAAAAAGGATTAAGTATGATGCGAATGAATATACACTACATTCAATTGAGTAACGAATTAATAACTGGAGCAAATAAATGTTTGACTAAACATGTAGCATAATCAATTAAATCAAGTATACATTTAGATGAAAACGAGCATGTATTCTCCCCCAAAGAGTTTACCAAAACAATTGAAAGAGTAGGGGCTATGACTCACCTGGTGTGATAGCTACGATGACAAAAGTGGATACACTGAAATGAGGCACGATCTCTAACCGCAACCTAATATGAATGATAGTCTCTATTGTAAGAAATGAAATGATGCTACACATGCAAATACGTATGTTATCGATACCACTCGTGAAATTTGTAAGTAATGTTTATCGTCACAAAATACATTTTTGACATCACGTTAAGTTAATAACCACTTTTTATGTAAATATGTTGAAACGGTACTCCACGATCCTCGTTTGGTATTTTTATCGGAAAATATAATGTTTTCGTTGTAAAAGGACACTTTTCATAACTTGAAAATATGACCAAAATGGCCTCGCAAAACTAGTCGAGAAATATTGTACGTTAAGTGTTAATGGTCAAGCTCGGCATTTTTGAAAACCTTGTAACATTATCTAGGTGTTGTCTCATTTAACTTTTGATCGTCCGCGCCTCGACGGTTAAGAAATATCGCTTCCAATGTCGTTACTTGAAAATATAATGTTCAACACTTAGAAAAATTCTATTATAGTAAAAGCTGTCAAAATAATAACTTTGAAAGGATTTTCGGGAAAAAAGATGAGGCAGTAGTTTATTCGTTATATGTCTATTCGACGAACGGCCAATTGATTTGAAAAGCTTGCTGGAAGATCTTGATTTCAAATGAAGACGGCTCGGACTCAAACCCTACCGATTATGGAGAAAAACAGCCGAGAAAGTGGTGTCTCGCAAAAACAGTTTAGCGGCAAAATTATAATTGAAATGCTCATGGAATTATATATATATATATATATATATATATATATATATATATATATATATATATATATATATATATATATATATATATATATATATATCGTCGGATTTCAAACACTTGTATCTTTTTCGTTATAAGCTCGTTTTCTACGTTCTTTATATCCCTGGAATCGTGAGACAACATACTAACATATTTTTGATAAGTTGGGACGGCTAGATTACGGCTAATGCCTCAGGTTTGCCCTTGAAAATCGTGGGACAGCAAGTATATTTTTCAGAAAATAGTTTTTCGTCGTTAAACTTGTTTTTAACATATCTCCTTCGTTATAAACTCGTTTTAATCCGTTCTTTCGCCCATAGCTTCGTTTTTGAAAGTATTTTCTAAATCTTTGGTCCAAAATTACACCCTAGCCCCTGAGTTTCCCACGTTTTGAAAAATGGGACAACAACTATATATATATTGTCAAAACTTATTTTCTTGGTGCCAAACTTGTTCAAGACTTAACCAAACTACTTCAAATCAAACCCACAAATACTCAATCATACCATACACCTTCTTAGGGTGTCATGGGGTCCTAAACATCACCAATCTTGGTGGATCTCTTGAAGTTACTAATAAAAATTATAGATCTAAGATTAAAGAGTATTTTTTGTATAAAGTGGTATATATAACATATATATTTGCATGATCTGCTACTATGACTTGAAAATACATCAAATGGAAGTATAAAAGATTAGAAAATTGATTAGTAACTTACTTGTGGTGATTATTGAAAGATGGTGATGAAAACCCATTTAATCTTTGTGGTTTTTATTTCCAAACCCAAACTAGATCATTACTAAAACTTGATAAACACTTGGATCTTAAAAAATTAATGATTTCTTCTTGTTGTTGTGTTCATGGCCAATCATATGAAGAAGAGAGGAAGAGAGGAAAGTTTTTGCTAGTTTATTTTTAGAACATGTGAGAAATGAAATGAAAATATCTATAAGTCTTGATATATTTTAGTTAGTCAAGTGAATATAGCTAGGGGGAACAAGATCCACATTTTAGGGGATTGGAAAATAGGAGGAAAAGTTTTGCAAGACTTTTGTAAGATTTAGGTTAGATATTATTAGTTTTAGAGGATACCGGGTACCGAGTTAACTAAAAATAAATCATGTCGTGTTGAAATAAAATATGACGAAGTTGTAAAAAAATTATGAAATTACATTCCTGATAAGAATCGGGTATTTAAATAATTTTCGTGTTGAGATATCGTGATCCGACGTAATTTATCAGCGTATACCGAAAAATATAGCAACAGGTTTCAAAACACCGGGTAAATTAATAATAATAATAATTTTATATTATTATAATGAATATGAAAATATATTAGGATCGTAGTCAGGAGTGTCGGGTATATGTTAGTAGTAAAAACTGAGTGGTAACGTTAATTACAAATTCAGCATACGTAAATGGAAATAATGCATATCCGTGCATGATCTAAAGTGTTGATGACGTTACTGATGATATGTAGACTAATCCAGTCTATATGACGTATCCCTACTGATGATGCATGTATTCGCAGCTAAACCTAACTGGTTACGCGAATTTGAATACCCGTAAACTAGATTTACGAAATGATGAACGATAATTGTGAATAGTGATTTCCTTCCGGGAATGAATAGTGTCATATGAATAGTAAAATTTTCGAACGCTTCTCAGAATCTCAAACTAACTCCCAAAACGATGAAAAGTAAAATGATGAATAGTGATCGGTGAATAGTAAATGATGAATAGTAACTGATGAATAGTAACTTTTTCGAGATGAATAATGAAATTTCGACGTTTGAAAAAGGACCTGAAATTACGAGTTGTGACAGTCTTCCCTTTTAACAGGAACTTCGTCCCGAAGTTCAGTTTGTGTTGGTCTCTAGAGTGGTATTGGTGAAAAGATGATGGTATTTATCGTGTAAGCTACTGAGCTCTAATGGGAGCTCAAGTCTGTAGGCCACTAGGCTCATTCTACCTGAAATGTTGAATGGTCCAATGTATCTCGGGTTTATCTTTCCATGTTTGTGAATTGTGTCTCAATGATGTTGTCCTTGGGATCGTGTGATATCTATTGTTGTAAGTGAGTCCTATTTATAGCAAATGGTCAGCTCAACTACCTCCAGAATCCATCACACCCAATTTGGGCATATCTCCCTATGTTTGAATCATTCTCTAATTCTGACCATTGATCTAAAGATGATAGGTGGTGTGGTTCCAAAAGAATCTTAATGAAATCTCTAGGAGTTTGAGGTGAATCAAATTCCTCTATTAGGAATAATTGAAATGGTATCATGGATCTTGTGGAGAAACTAACAAGGTTAAGTCCGTCAAAGGGTGTTTATTGGTAAGATTAGGTTAGGATAAGGTTGTGATCCTCCGCAGGAATGTCATGAATTGGGTCTCTCTCCACCTACGATGCTTAGTCTCCATTACTAAGATTTTCCCCAAGTTCTATGTCATCAAATCACAAAATCCTAAATGTATAAATGATGTAATATAGTGATTGATTTTCAAAGTTTGTTTTGAGATTGTGTGTTTTGTTCATAAACCTTCCCTGAATAAATAAATTTACAATTTTAAGCAAACGACTTTCTAAGTAACATTTTTCTTGATGTTTCAAAATTTAATAGTTATGCAAGATAGGACTGTTTTCAACATGAGGTGGATAATACAGTTTACCAAAGATTGATGTTTAAAATTTCTTAACATTCAATAGTTTTGTAAAAGATTAACCAAGAGGAATTTGCTTGTCAAAATTAGTGCCTCGGAAAAGTATTTCTTACAAGATATATGTTTTGTATAACTGTAGTTTGGAAAAAAAAATCCATTTAAAAGTGAAAGTATCAAGAGGATAAAATAGTCAGGTAGGTATGTCTGCACAAATGCATAGGTGCCTAGCATGTTTGAATAAAGTCTATTGGTGAGGACATGTTCAATTGAAGGTTCTATAGTCTTGGTTAGGTGGTTGGATGTATCTCTATAGTGTTGCTTAGTGAGCATTCGCATCGAAACTAATCTTGTAATTCAGTCAAGCCAATACTTTCTAGATGGTAGAATTTTGGCGATCAGGCCAGTGATAGTGGTTCAAATGGTTTTGTGATATCTTAGGATTTCTGTTAAGTTTTGAATGGTCTTAATGTACCGAGGGATCCTCCTCATAGATGGTATGGAAAGTCTTTCCTAGGGAGGTCAATGATAATATCCACTTATCAATATTGGGAGTAGTGAGTGATGAGTGACATAGGAATCTATAAAGTGTTAGCTAATTCCTTATATAAATTTCATGGGGAAGAGAAATGATAATGATGGTGAGAAGGGAAATGACTGTGACAGCTGCGACACAATGAGATTGTGATGAAAGGGAATACTGTGATGTAAAATGAAACATTTGGAAATTGGGTAGAGAATTCAATCTAGACAAAAATTTATTATAACCATTCTCAGTGTTGCAAAATTCATCTCTGAGTCAGACATAGGTGGTCAGCCTATATCCCACTATCCCGGGTCGAATGTAGATGACCAGTCTACATTCCACCGAGGTTCCATGAATTTTGAAATACTCAGTTCAGTTATACTAAAACTATCTCCTCACAAATACAAAGACGTTCTGAAAGACTAAGGCAGTGACCAAACTCTAGGTCGAATGATGAAACTATGCATGGAGAAGGCGTAACATGAGGCGCAAAATTTATGTAAGCATACTAATAGGGAAGACAATTATGGTAATCAGCTAGAATAAATGAGTATGATATATCTAATAATGAGGTACAAATCTCATCACATAAGTCAGCAACAACTACCAATGAGGCATCAGCTTGGCAGGCAGGCACGTGGCGGTCATAGGTTTAAATTTTCGTGAAAGTAGCTATAGTATAGGTTTTAAAAACACTTAGTTCGCTATAACCTGGCTCTGATACCAATCTGTCACACCCCCAAAGTCGGGTCCAGCGGAAGCTTACATGTAGCTAGGGTGTAACTCAATTGGTACCACAAAACAAGTGTAAAAATGGTTTTCACTTCAATCATTTTGAATAATTTTTTTTAACCAAAAGTATTGGATTTACATCGTTAAAAGTAGTGCGGAAATAGGCCCTTAAAATACTTTAAAACGGTCCCCTAATGAATATCAGGGTCTTCTATGACCATGCCATGCCCTGCCAAAACCTCCAGTAGCGTGCCATTGCTTAATACCTGAAAATACATGCTAAAGTGTCAACACGAGGTTGGTGACTTCATAGAGTTTAGTGTAAAATGAAATACATTGCATTTGAATGAAGATTTCCCAGCAAAGGCCTCGTAAATCCACTCAGTTCCAAGTCCCGCCCATACAAGACTTGTAACCTGTGTGTTTACGACCCACTGCCAAATATGATTTGGTTTATGTAAACAAAAGTAATATGTGGACCAAGATTCAAAGATAAGTGAAATTAGACCAATACATTTGGCTACGTGACCAATTCATTCGGTTATGTTACCCATACATTCGGTTATGTGACCCGTACATTCGGTTATGTGACCCGTACATTCAGTTATGTGACCCGTTCATTCGGTCATGTATGTACATAGTGGTGGAGCCGGTTCATTCAGTTAAGTGTGCATAATAATGGAAAAGGCTTGGGTCCAAAGGTAAAAAGGATTAAGTATGATGCGAATGAATATACACTACATTCAATTGAGTAACGAATTAATAACTGGAGCAAATAAATGTTTGACTAAACATGTAGCATAATCAATTAAATCAAGTATACATTTAGATGAAAACGAGCATGTATTCTCCCCCAAAGAGTTTACCAAAACAATTGAAAGAGTAGGGGCTATGACTCACCTGGTGCGATAGCTACGATAACAAAAGTGGATACACTGAAATGAGGCATGATCTCTAACCGCAACCTAATATGAATGATAGTCTCTATTGTAAGAAATAAAATGTTGCTACAAATGCAAATACGTATGTTATCGATACCACTCGTGAAATTTGTAAGTAATGTTTATCGTCACAAAATACATTTTTGACATCACGTTAAGTTAATAACCACTTTTTATGTAAATATATTGAAACGGTACTCCACGATCCTCGTTTGGTGTTTTTATCGGAAAATATAATGTTTTCGTCGTAAAATGACACTTTTCATAACTTGAAAATATGACGAAAATGGCATCGCAAAACTAGTCGAGAAATATTGTACGTTGAGTGTTAATGGTCAAGCTCGGTGTTTTTGAAAACCTTGTAACATTATCTAGGTGTTGTCTCATTTAACTTTTGATCATCCGCGCCTCGACGGTTAAGAAATATTGCTTCCAATGTCGTTACTTGAAAATATAATGTTCAACACTTAGAAAAATTCTATTATAGTAAAAGCTGTCAAAATAATAACTTTGAAAGGATTTTCGGGTAAAAAGATGAGGCAGTAGTTTATTCGTTATAAGTCTATTCGACGAACGGCCAATTGATTTGAAAAGCTTGCTGGAAGATATTGATTTCAAATGAAGACGGCTCGGACTCAAACCCTATCGAATATGGAGAAAAACTGCCGAGAAAGTGGTCTCGCAAAAACAGTTTAGCGGCAAAATTATAATAGAAATGCTGATGGAATTATATATATATATCGTCGGATTTCAAACACTTGTATCTTTTTCGTTATAAGCTCGTTTTCTACGTTCTTTATATCCCCAGAATCATGAGACAACATACTAACATATTTTTGATAAGTTGGGACGGCTAGATTACGGCTAACACCTCAGGTTTGCCCTTGAAAATCGTGGGACAGCAAGTATATTTTTCAGAAAATAGTTTTTCGTCGTTAAACTTGTTTTTAACATATCTCCTTCGTTATAAACTCGTTTTAATCCGTTCTTTCGCCCATAGCTTCGTTTTTGAAAGTATTTTCTAAATCTTTGGTCCAAAATTATACCCTAGCCCCTGAGTTTCCCACATTTTGCAAAATGGGACAGCAACTATATATATATTGTCAAAACATATTTTCTTGGTGCCAAACTTGTTCAAGACTTAACCAAACTACTTCAAATCAAACCCACAAATACTCAATCCTACCATACACCTTCTTAGGGTGTCATGGGGTCCTAAACATCACCAATCTTGGTGGATCTCTTGAAGTTACTAATAAAAATTCTAGATCTAAGATTAAAGAGTATTTTTTGTATAAAGTGGTATATATAACATATATATTTGCATGATTTACTACTATGACTTGAAAATACATCAAATGGAAGTATAAAAGATTAGAAAATTGATTAGTAACTTACTTGTGGTGATTATTGAAAGATGGTGATGAAAACCCATTTAATCTTTGTGGTTTTTATTTCCAAACCCAAGCTAGATCATTACTAAGACTTGATAAACACTTGGATCTTGAAAAATTAATGATTTCTTCTTGTTGTTGTGTTCATGGCCAATCATATGAAGAAGAGAAGAAGAGAGGAAGAGAGGAGAGTTTTTGCTAGTTTATTTTTAGTACATGTGAGAAATGAAATGAAAATATCTAAGTCTTGATATATTTTAGTTAGTCAAGTGAATATAGCTAGGGGGAACAAGATCCACATTTTAGGGGATTGGAAAATGGGAGGAAAAGTTTTGCAAGACTTTTGTAAGATTTAGGTTAGATATTATTAGTTTTAGAGGATACCGGGTACCGAGTTAACTAAAAATAAATCGTGTCATGTTGAAATAAAATATGACGAAGTTGTAAAAAAATTATGAAATTACATTCCTGATAAGAATCGGGTATTAAAATAATTGTCGTGTTGAGATATCGTGATCCGATGTAATTTATCAGCTTATACCGAAAAATATAGCAACAGGTTTCAAAAACACCGGGTAAATTAATAATAATAATTTTATATTATTATAGTGAATATGAAAATATATTATGATCGTAGTCAGGAGTGTCGGGTATATGTTAGCAGTAAAAACTGAGTGGTAACGTTAATTACAAATTAAGCATACGTAAATGGAAATAATTCATATCCGTGCATGATCTAAAGTGTTGATGACGTTACTGATGATATGTAGACTAATCCAGTCTATATGACGTGTCCCTACTAATGATACATGTATTCGCAGCTAAACCTAACTGGTTACGCGAATTTGAATACCCGTAAACTAGATTTACGAAATGATGAACGACAATCGTGAATAGTGATTTCCTTCCGGGAATGAATAGTGTCATATGAATAGTAAAATTTTCGAACGCTTCTCAGAATCTCAAACTAACTCCCAAAACAATGAATAGTAAAATGATGAAGAGTGATCGGTGAATAGTAACTGATGAATAGTAACTTTTCGAGATGAATAATGAAATTTCGACGTTTGAAAAAGGACCTGAAATTATGAGTTGTGACACATTATTATGCTGATTCCGATAAATTGTAACCATCAGGGGAGAGAAATGTGTACATTGAGGACGCACAACAAGTTCACGTGATCGGGCTTAATGATTTATGAAATGACTTGTGTCGGAGATTGGTTGATTCTATATCCTTATCCTCTCAGCCTTTTCTACGTACTTCTACCTTATCCACCTTCACCAATTTCAGGTAACAAATTCAAGATGATCAGTGTTTCAACTTGTTACTTTGGTGTTATCATTTCATGTGTACGTTACGGACTGATTTGGTATATGCAAGATAACTGGAATGCATTTGGTGAGATGAAGATGTTGATATTTTATTCCCCCGAATGGACAATCTTGAAGAAGGTCGAGTCTACAGTCTGTTCAAACATTTTCCGCTGCGTGTTTGAAGACTAAAGACGATTTGCATTTAATTATCAAAAGACTTCTTCAGTTTCAGGGCATTCATCAAAAAGGTTGTCAGTTTGGGGGAGAGCACTAATTAGGGGAGAGTGTAAAGCCAGATTTAATCCCTAATTAGATTTGCTCATATTGTTCTTCTGCAAGTAAAAAAATGGCAGCTGAGAAGATTCAGGAAGCTGAATGAAGGAATGAAGTTTGAAGACCACTCTCAGAGCTGCTGCGCTTATGTTTTGTATTTAATTTTACTTGTAGGGAACGTTGTAAGCTATTCCCATATAACATCACTTTGGGGAGAGATTGTTAGCCTTAAAAGTAATGTTATATTCGGGAATAGCATCTCTTTCTATGTACAAGGACTAGTTTAGTCAATAGTGCTAAGTTAGGCTTGTATTCTAGTATAAATACCCCTCCTAGTCCCAACTAGGAGGGTGGATGTCTCTTTGTATTTCTAGGTGTGTGTGGTTTCTTTCTTTCTCTCTCTAGAAAACCACACACCTTCCCCATTCTTTTAATCTAATAATATCATGTCTATTCTTTATTTCGAGCATCCTCGACCTCCGGAACGTGTTTCTTGGTCATAACAGTTTACCTTCTAAAACATTCAAGAATGATCACTCATGTCTTGCTTACAAAAAGGGTAAATAGCACAAGGGTTCCTGTAAGAAGATTGAAGAGAAAACCATTAAAGAGCCTTTGGAATTGCTGCATATGGATCTGTTTGGACCTGTTTCAGTTGTTAGTTTGAACAAGAAAAAGTATTGTTTGGTTGTGACAGATGACTGTAGCAGATTTAGTTGGGTCTTTTTCTTATGTTTCATGGATGAAATTTTTGATGCTATTCATGATCTTATAATAGCACTTGAAAATCAATTACGACTCAAGGTTAGAGGCATTAGATGTGATAATGGGACTGAGTTCAAGAATCAGCTAATGGATGACTTTTGTGCCAAGAAAGGAATTAAAAGAGAATTCAGTATTGCCAGAACTCCTCAGCAAAATGGAGTTGCAGAAAGAAAGAATAGAACTCTGATAGAAGCAGCAAGGACAATGCTTGCAGATTCCCAATTACCTGTTCCATTATGGGATGAAGCTATAAGTGCTGCTTGTTATGTGTTGAACAGAGTATCAGTGACAAAACCTCAAATGAAGACACCTTATGAGCTACTTATGGGAAAGAAACCTAGCATCAAATTTATGAAACCTTTTGGATGTCCCCTGACTATTTTAAACACTGTTGATAATTTGGGCAAATTTGATGGGAAATTAGATGAAGGATACTTATTGGGATATTGTACCAATAGCAAAGGATTCAGAGTGTACAACAGGGCTACAAAGAAGGTTCAAGAATGTCTTCATGTTGAATTTCTAGAAGAGCAAGAAAATCATAAAGGTAAATTAGGTCCTGATTGGATGTTTGATCTTGATTTAATGTCTTCATCCATGAACTATGTACCTGTTAGGGAAGAAAATCAAGTTGCTCCCACTGAAGAAGAAACATAGTACATTGTTCATGATGTTAATTTAAGATCTGAAGATAAGTCTAATGATAAAGTCAATGATGAGAAGAAAAGTACTTCTGAGCCTCAAAGTACTGTTGAACCTCAAAGTACTGTTGAACCTCAAAGTACTGTTGATCCTCAAAGTACTGATCCACCAAAGACCACAGTATCTGATGAAGACCAAGCCATCCAAGATGAACTGAGAAGGATGCTTATTCAAGAAACAATGGCTAAGTCCTATGAAGATGATCAAAGGAGAGCTTATGAAGCAGAAAAGAAGAAGGCTAAAGGCACTGACAGTACTTTGCCCCAAAGTACTGCTGATCCATTTGAAAGTACTTTTCAACCTTTGGATACTTCAAATTGGATAAATATTGATGATTTGAATGATCAAAATATGCCTGCCTTAGAAGATATTGATGATGATCCAAACAAGCCTGCCTTAGAAGACACTGATGATGAATTGGATCAAGAAGACATTTTCTCAGATTCTAATGAAGATCCTGATCTCACTAACTTGGAAGATAATCTTGAAGTCTCATCAACTCCTACTCTACGAATTCACAAAGATCATCCTGTCAGCAAGATTATGGGACCCTTAGCTTCAGGAGTGCTCACATGAACTAAAGCTAAGAATATGTCTCAACAACATACTTCTTTACTTAGCTTTATTTACAAGCAAAACAGGGTGAATCACAAGAATCAGAAATTGTGTTTATTTTCTTGCTTTCTGTCTCAAGAAGAACCTAAGAATATCAAACAAGATATTTGGAATGCACTGAGAGACATTGGGTATGAAGGACCTTTGGACAAGCTTACTTTTCAAAAAGCAATGGTAAGTCCTCATTGGAAGTATCTTATTCATGTTTTACTTCATTGCTTAAGTCCAAAGAGTACTGCTTGGGATCAATTTGGACATGCTATAGCTTCTGCATTAGTTGGCCTCATTATCAATCAATCCTTCAACTTTTTTTACATGATCCTTGATGGTATGATCACACATATTAAGGCTGGATCACCTTTTCTGATGTATCCTAGATTCATTAAGCTTATCTTAGAGAATCCACTAGATGGGATACAAAAACCTCAGGATTATGTACCCACTATTAGGATGCCACCTAAGGTGTTTACCTTTATGTCTCACAAGGGAGTCAACTTTTTTGGTAACAATACACCTCTCAATGCTTACATGTTAAAGGTAGCATAGGCTGTTAGGGATGATGTTGACAATAGTGGTTCTGCTAATTCTGATGATGCTGATCAACCTGATCCTTCTGAGCATTCTGCATCAGTCCGTACACCTACACCACCTATTGTTTCACCTCAGCATGATGACTTAAGTGAAAGAACTCCCTCAGTTTTAGTTTCTTTGGAAAACTCTATTTCTGTTGAAGGTACTTCTCCATAAAGTACTTCTTCAAAAGGTACTGCTTCAGAGCATACTCTAGTACCTTCTCCCAATGATTATACTCCCACAGGCGGGCTTAAAACACCTGGAGGAGATAAGGGAGTTGCAGGTCCTTTGAATAATTATGCTTTGACTAGAGAGTTGGAGAGGATGAAGAAAGTTATGGATGATCAGACTGCAGAAATCAAGAGTTTAAGGAAGAAGTTCAGAAGGTTAAAGAAGTTTGTCTGGCCTCTTGTACAAAATTTTAGGCTTTATGTGAAGGAAAAGAAACAATCTCAGAAGCAAAAGTCTAAATCATCCAAGAAAACTTCTAAATCCAAAAAGAAGCATAAGAGTCATCATCTATCAAATTGGGGAGGAATCAAGATGATAATTTGGATAGAGATGATGCTGAGATTCAATATTCAGAAGATGCTCACCTTTGGCACTATCCAGAAGATCCAAAGACTTTTGTGCCAGAAAAAAGGTTGAAGAAGATATGAATATTGCACAAGAAGAAGTTGTTGAGCAAGTCGCTGAAGCACAAAATATTCAAAGCACTCAAAATCAAAGTACTGATGTTCAAAGTACTGTTGATGAAAGTACTGGTCCGCAAGGTACTGCTGAGCAAGGTACTGCTGCTAAGGATATTGATGAAGTTGGAACTTCTACAGCTGGATTAACAAAGGATTTTGAAGATGAAGTTGGTCCTTCTAATCTCATGGAGCAAGAAGTTAAGGTGCATACAACAAGTGATGATGAAACTATAGCTCAGATTATGATTAATTTGAATAGACCTTCAGGAGGTATACATATTTCTAAGCCTGCACAACAAGTTTCTGAGTCTGATTATGAAACTGAAGAGTTAGATCCTAAAGACAAAGGGAAATGGATCATGAAGCAGAAGAATATTAAGAAGAAAAAGAAGAAATTTACTCTTGCACAGCTTAGAGAAATAAAGATAGCAGAGGATGCAGAGATTGCTAGAAAGCAACAAGCTGAGTATGATGCAGAGTATTTGGAAGAAATAAGTAAGCCAATTACAAGAAAGCCAATGACAACTGCTCAAGAAAGAAACTGGATGATTAGTTTCTTGAAAGGAAGAGGATACAAGAATTTACAAAAATTGAGATATCCAGAGGTGAAAGCTCTATGGGATCAAGTACAAGAGTCTATCAAGAAAGAGTTAGAAAGTTTTGTACCCATGGATGTTGATAAGGGAAAGAAGTTAGAAGAAATAAGAAAAGAACAAGCTGAGAAAAGAAAATTGAAGAGGAAGAAAGCAGTTCAAGATGATCAATTGTCAAAGAGACTTAAGATGATACATGAAGATACAATTGATGAACTAAGAAACTATTTCAGAGTGGTTGATTTTGAGAATAAGAAAACAGAAGACTCTGGAAAGAAATCAAAGATTGTCTCATTCTCTGTGGTTGAATCAAAAGAAGGGAATTATCTTATGTTCAACAGAGAAGATGATAGCTTCACATTATTCAATATGTTATGGGATGTTCTGCATTTTATTACCAGAGAAGATATATATGATTTATACTTGCAAGTGCAGACATACTATGAGGAGATTGAAGCATCAGGAGTGGGATTAATCTTGCTTGGAGATTTAATAACCATCTGGGAAACAGAAGAAACAAGTGTTGATACTCTGTGGAATGATCAAGAAAATTGGGAAATTACAAGATGGAGATTCTTTGAGTCATCAGGAGTTCATTCACTTGAAATGGAAGATGGTACCATGATTCACATGCTTGCTGAGAGAAGATATCCATTGATAAGAGAAATTATGCTTAGGATGTTGGATCATGGAATGGAACTTGAAGATGAATCTGATGTAGCTTTGGATGTGATTAAGCTATTTATCAGATGGACTAAATCTGAAGAATAATATTGCAAAGTACTGGTATGATTTGTTTTGTATTATAAGTATTTTTTTCAAAGTACTGCAAAGACAAATAGTACTTTATCAAAGTACTGCTTGCTGCATACAACCAGTATAAGTTCTTTGTAAAATAAAATAAAAAGTTTTTGATGTTTAAAAGTGAAGTAAATAAAAGGATTTGAAGAGAAACATATGGTGTTAGTATTTATACTGTATAACAAATGGTAATCAACTCACCATGTTTAACAGACAAGAAAGAGTTTGACTCATCATGAGGGTACGGCTCTGATGTGATAATCAAATCCGTTTTTAGTTGACAATTTACTAAAAATTGTATGGTATTCAACTCACCATATATGTAAAAGTGAAGAGTTGGCTAGCCCACAAAGAAAAATGGCTTGTGGTAAAGGCTGTGGAAAATCCATTTATGGTAATTAGTTCACCATGGTTGAGATCAAAGAACTAACTAGTCCAAAAGCAAACGGCTCTTGGTAAAGACTAATCAAATCCGTTGATAGCTGATGATTTGCTAAAAATCATATGGTTATCAATGTACCATGGTTGTTCTAACCTAAACATTGGCTACTCCAGAGTTAATGGCTTTGGTAAAGAGACATCAAAATCCATTAATTTTCAATGATTCACCTCTCACAGGAGTTTACACACCTGGAAGTGTTGAGAATAGTATGAAACTTTAAAAGATTTGATGAGTATTGTACCAAAATGTTGCTGAGTAGCTGTGGAGGTTTATTGCAGAGAAGATATCAAGTGATGCTGATAAAGAGTACTTTGACACACAAGACAAATAAAAGATAAAGAGATAAAGAAACAATCTTTCTGAATGATTAAAGATTTTGAAGATCAAAGATAACAAAGAAACTTAAAATCAAGCAAGTGGATTTCAAGTTAGGGGAGGATTGTTGGGATATAAAAGATCAAGGTACTTCTGTATTTCAAAGTACTGCTGTGTCAAAGTGCTGCTTGAAGATCAAAGTCAAAGTACTATTGCTTGAAGATCAAAGTCAAAGTACTGCTGCTTAAAGATCAAAGTCAAAGTAATGTTGCATATTGATAATTATTCAAAGTACTTCGAAGAGTATAAGGACTTAATTGCAATATTAATTAAAGGATTATTATGTAATATTGTATGAATATTCTAGAATTAGTTAGGGATAATTACTTGTCGTTCAAGTAGATGATGTAAACCGACTTAAGGTTATCTATAAAAGGAGCCTTAAGAGGTATTAGTCGATATAAGTTTTAGTCGAAGTTTCTAAGAGTCTTAGAGCTTTACAAGTCGATAATAGTTAGGGATTGTTAGTGAATCTGTGTAATCAAGCAGGTTCAAGTTTGGTTTAATATAAAAGTTCTTTTTAAGCTTTGTGTTAGTAGATTCCGCATACTTTACAAGGTCAAAACAGTGTTTCAATATTAATAGTGTTAAGTTTACTCAATATTGTTAAACCCTTACAAGCTACAAAGTAGTTTGGTCAGAGTATATCGATCCAACAATTACTTTTCATACCTCGATATAGTTGTTCATATTTTTCAAGACTTGAGTTCACATAAGATCGAATCAAAGTTTTAAGAGTAAACAAGACTTTAAAACTAAACTAAGTTTTCATAAATAAAAAGGGACGTAAAAATACTTGTCTATATTGTTATTGATTACTTGCGTAGATATTAATTCTTATAAGTCATACTTATCCATATTGTTATTATTTACTTGCGTAGATATAAGTACTTATAAGTATACATGTATTGATCTCACATAAACTAGAAACGAAGTTTTGTTTTAAACAACTAAGTTTTCATAAAATTAAAAAGACGTAAAACTATTCAACCCCCCCTTCTAGTTTTCCACAACTTGCTTTTAAAATTCAAAAATACAAAAAGAATCATCCCTCACCTCTAGAACTAGTTTAGTAGGCTTTCTAATCCTAGCGAACACTATTCCTGAGTTGAACGATCAATCCCCCGGTACTTGTCACTATACTATACTACAACGATCAGGTACACTGCCTGGCGGGGATTGCAAGCTTCTCAATATCCCTTGAGAGGTAAAATCTATTGCGAGGGTGCAATCCCGCATATCAAGTTTTTGGCGCCGCAGCCCGGGGAATAGTTATTGTCTAGGTTATAATTTCTTTTTATTAGGTCTACGTGCTAGATTCCTTTCTAGTAAGATTTTTATTTTTATTTTTAGGTTTTCTTTAGTCTATCTCATTTCTTTGTTCCTTAGTTCGTAACCATTACCATCCGACATCATGGAAGGTGGTAATATCTTTGAACCCATAAACCTACCACAATAAAACCACCCACAAAACCTACCACAGCCAAACCAACCTCCTAGACCCCGAACTTTAGGAGAATATTCCCGTCCTAGCCACCAAGGCTATCGGAACACCATTGAGCTCACTCAAGGAGCCAATGTGTCTCCCTTGCGATCCGACACCATCCGGTTGGTGCAAAGCGGATGTGAATTCCATGGACTTCGTTTCGAAGATCCTAATCAGCATCTCAAGGATTTCCTAAAAATTGTAGATTCCATAGACCTTGATGTTGCAACTAGAGAAACGACCCGATTACGTCTATTCCAATTCTCTCTACGTGACCAAGCTAGTCAATGGCTTGAAAGTTTACCCGCGGGATCCATCACCTATTGGGATGATCTTACTTCTCGTTTCCTTGCTCAATTTTTCCCACCGGGGAGAACTACCAAGCTTAGAAATGATATCTTGATGTCCCAACAACGTCAAGGTGAAACTCTCTATGAAGCATGGACTCGTTTCAAGGACTTACTCCAAAAAGTCCCTCATCATGGCATAGATCTTTAGCTCCAAGTCCAAATCTTCTATGACCATATCGATCTCTCCACAAGGCGAACCATTGACCAATCGACCGGTGGCAAGCTACGTGATCTAAGTGCGGAAGAATCATGGGAACTCATAGAAGATCTTGCTCTCTATGACAACGAAAGTTGGAATGATCCCCGTGATTTGAACAAAATGGTCAAGGCAATATCTTTGCCTTCAAACAATTCTAGCACTCCCGACCATAGGATCATGGAACTTGAGGACCAAGTCAAGTTTCTCATGAAATCCTACGAAGCTCCTAAACCTTCAAGCCAAGTGAATAATCACTTCTTCGTGCAAATTGTGTAATGGTCTTCATGAAACTCATAATTGCATGGAACTTCCAAAACATGCTTTTAAGGAATTCACATCCTCACGTGCTGATAAAGCAGAGGATAGAGGGCTCGCCACTAATCGAGGTCCTTGAAACTTTGGTGAGGCCTATGATACATGGAAGGATAAGCCAAATTTCAGAGGATACCAAACTCGGAGCGTATCCTTCGATGATTCTCCTCCATTCACATGGTCCAAGCATTTTCCACCGCAGAACACTCCTAAGCAAAGCTATGAAGATGCACTGCGAAGTTCATTCTCTCTCAAGAATTACAGCTTTCCACGCTCGAGACCCGATTTAGACAACAGCAAGTCGATATGAATAACAAGATTAGTAATCTGTTAACCGCTAATAAAGAGCACGCTGCTAGTAAATCGACTCAGGCTGAAGAAGTCAAACTTGTCACCATCATGAATTAGCCAACCTCCCCTGTGAAAATAAAAAGCCCTAGTAAACTCTTTAAACATCTGTCACCAAAGGTGAAGGAAGCTAGGGACTATGTTAACCCCTTGGGACCAATCCACTTTGTAAACACCATCACCACAATACTTGCTCCTACACCCGACCAGAGCCAACAACCAACTGGGAATGAAGGTCATGGAGTTGAAGGTGAGACCCCAAAGAATGAACACGAAGTGGCCAAGAGCCTTGCCGACTTATTCGAGGACTCCATCACACAAGAGTCAAGCAAATGGGATGAGTCGAAAGAAAAATCAAAAGGGTACATGGAAAATCCAGTGATTTTGGGTGAATCTATTATAGAGAAACTCCAGGAAAATGTGGTAGATATTACTATAGGGTGTAGTGATAGGATTAAGGAAAGCGACTCTGAAGTCTTTAAGATTTCTTGAACCACTATGAAGAAGCTCATAACCGATACTTACATAGATCCTAACCTCCCTATAAACGTAATCCCCCTCTCCCTTTACAACGAAGCCTTCCTTGAACAAATCACGTGTAAAGAACTCGATAACGTCAGGATAATGAAAAGGTTATCAGTTATGATTGGAGGATTCATCTATGACGTTGATCTAACCGTGATCGATGACATAGACTTGGTCACCAATCCAACATTAACTAACCTCGTCCTCGGGAAACCATTTGTAATAGAAACAGGGGTGATCCTAGATAAGAGCGATAGTAGTGCACTATTCAGAAATGGCGTCAGGAAAGTAATTTTTTGTAAGGGTAATGAGGAAGCGTATGAATATCGACCATCATTAGATTGTGATACAAATGGATTACAGGGTGGGAGGTCAGGAAAGATAAAGCGATGTGATCCGAATAACCTCAAAATACCTTGTATGATAGGTCACAAGTATTTTTATAATGTCTACATCGACATATGCCTACCAAAGAATGTTATGTCCTTGTTCCACTACAACAATATTTGTAGATGGGGAATGATTTATAAAGGCGAAAATGTTGTCGATAGAGATCATGAAGTTCAAGTATTCGTAGGAAATATGACATTCACAATGGAGTTTACGATCGTTGACAATATTGAGGATTATATCGACCCAAGGTTATCACAAGTTATTTTCGGGGCACCCTTTTGTGAAATCACTAGCTTAATGGTTGATAACCGGAACAGAATCATGACTTTCACAGATGGAATTAGGAGAATCTCATACCAAACGCCGTATAAGATGAAAGATTTCGAAGGGGTAGATTGTGACGGACTTGATAACCTAGGGTCTCAACTTGTTTTATGTGATGATGATGTTCGGAGAGGATGTAAAAACACCTTTGATTTATCATGTGGGTTCTTTAAGGATGTCAGTAAGCTTGGTTCCAAGTATCGGAAGAGGTCTTTGAGTTTGAAGACCCAAAATACCTGCACTATGAAAGCGACCCCGATATAGATTTGGAAGATGACCTAGGAACAGGAACCGATGATGAGATCAGGTAATAGCCCGTGACCTTGAGTCTAGCTACAAGACTCGTTAATAAAGAAAAGCGCTTCTTGGGAGGCAACCATGTTTTGTGTGTTTTTATTTGTTTGATTTTATTTGTTTCCGTATGCGTGTTTTATTTTTATTGTTGGTAAATCATGTTTCAAGGTAAATTGTGAAAATGATTTATTTTGTTTTTAACTTCGTCTTAATTACATATAAAGGTATTTTGCAAAAGCTAAGTGTAAGGGAAATCCAAATTTTTTTATAAGAACAAAAATGAGAATGATTCACTACAATATTAAATGAGCATGTATATTAGTATTTGTTAGAGTCAAATGCTTGTATCGAGTCATAATGATGTTTTGCAGGATCTGCAAACATTCATTCCACAAGCATTATATCTTAATTTGTTTTCTAGGATTTTCTTTTTTAGTATATATAGATTGCCGCCGATTTTACGCGAGGTTTGCCTTTATTGTTTTCTCAGGTTTAACAGGTTATATATGACAAGAAGATGATTTATATTTCTGGAGGGAAGCTTTCAAAGTTCATTTTCTTGGAGGAAGATCTAACCTTGTTGACACACTATCCACACCGAACGAATCAGGGGAGTATTTATTTTCATTCTTTTACCTGCTTTACTTTTACATCCTTTAATTGAACATTGGGGACAATGTTTATCCTAAGTGTAAGGGGAGGGTAAATGATGAAACCTTATAGGATATAATTGCACTTGAGTTTGTTTGTTCGATAGTAGGTGTGTAATAACACTAAGAGAAATACTTGCTAGGGCAATTTTAGCGCCAAATTTAAATTTTTTTACAACATTTAGGAGTGAAACTTTAGCCTTAACAAGCGTCTCATGGATAGGAGTTGTATGACTAGCACAAAACCGTACCACTTAAAAAAAATTTCCACCAAAATATGTGAGGTTCGCCTTTAGATTTGATAGGAAAAACATTCATTATTAGTTGATGAGACGAAAAGTGTACCGCTTTTAAGGGGTCATTTAAGCCCGAATTCGAGATTATTTGATCAATTATTGCCCTAAATCGTTCCTTTTGTCATTTTAGGTACTTTTGGAGAGAAATCTGGAAAAGGAAGCATTTTGGAAGTTTTTGGAGCATAAAGTGAAGAAAACGGAAAAGTCTCAAAATTCCTTGCTGGAACAGTACCTGACGACGTCAAGCTTCTACAAGTGATGGCGTCAAGAGTTACAAAAAGAGGTGGATGTGGAACTTATAACGTGACGGCCCAGAAAGTTTTCAAGCTTATTGGCCTGACGTCATCACCAAGGCCGTCAGGGTCCAATTACACGTGACGGCCCAGAGTGATTCTCTACATGACGGCGTCAGAAGTGGATCTAGGCAATACGAATTTCATCATGGCGCGAGTTGACGGCGTCACAAGCTATAACGTGACGCCGTCAAGGTGTAAAATCTATATATAGTTTTCCAATTTTCATTCGTTTAGTGTGGAACTTTGTGTGGGATATTAGGGCATAAACCCTAGACGAATTTTAACAGCTTTTCATGGGTTTCAGCCCCTTGATTCTTCCATGTTCAATTGAAGATAAGTATTCATTCAAATAATTCAATATGTCTATGTGTTGTGTGATAATATCTTACGCTTGTCTTCTATTTAACATGATAGGCTAGATCTTTATTGTGTTAGCTTAGATGTAGTGAAGCCTAGATGTTGATTATAGGTTGATTGTTTGTTTATAATTGTTACGAATGATTGTATTCGGTGTTAGGCTTAAGAAAACTGGTAGACTTCCATTGGTAACTTGCTTGAACGTCTTAAGAAACATGATCGGAGGTGTACTACGATTTTTGGTTGTATTTAATGCGTAAGAGAATTCTAATGATCCCATGTTAGGAGCTTCTAACGGCTCGACATAGGAGTGAAGTAGGATCTTATAGTGTTAGGGAATATTTTACACGGCCCTGCGACTAGTATTAAGGAATATGACCCGTCATCCATGCAATTGTAACAAGCTAATCAACCTGTAAAAGATATCTAGTGAGTAATGAAATCTAAGTAAACACAACTTTTCTCATTATTGTTTCCACCACATTAGTATAATAGTTTTATTTTCATTTCTTTTATTTTATTTTGATTGAATCTTTAGATTAATTGGGTTAGTTGGCTAGCAACTAATTCCGCCCACTCCTTCAAAACCCGAGATTTTACTTGCTTTCATAAAATATAAAAAATACAAAAAGAATCATCCCTCACCTCTAGACCTAGTTTAGTAGGCTTTCTAATCCTAGCGACACTATTCCTGAGTTGAACGATCAATCCCCCGGTTTTTGTCACTATACTATACTACAACGATCAGGTACACTGCCTGGTGGGGGTTGTAAGCTTCTCGAGACCCCTTGAGAGGTAAAACCTGTTGCGAGGGTGCAATTCCCACGTATCAAGTTTTTGGCGCCGCAGCCCGGGGAATAGTTATTGTCTAGGTTAGGATTTCTTTTTATTAGGTCTACTTTCTAGATTCCTTTCTAGTAAGATTTTTATTTTTACTTTTAGGTTTTCTTTAGTCTATCTTATTTCTTTGTTTCCTTTGTTCGTAAACTATCTCGATGAATAACAACAACATTGATCGTTTGATTCCTGTTATTCGTGTTTTTCGTCGTAGGAATTTCCAAATGCCCGCCCCAATCCCTTTAGTGGAAAATGAGAACCCACCTAACCTCTTGCCTAACCATCACTTTGATAATAATTCTGAGATGGAGGAGTCTGACCATGATAACGACCATAGGGCTAGTCCGTTTTACTATTCGGACTCCGATGAGAACCTAGATGACGGTGACGTAATTAATGAGGATAGGATGGAAGATGAAGTGGACCCTCTTAGGTATGTCGACCCTAGAACAAGGATTGAGAATGATAGCTCATTTAATATGCAATTTACTTGTAAAATTGGATTTAGGAGCTTTGATGCCTCCCTTAACTCATCTCTACCAATGAACATAATCTCTCATAGTGAATACAATAAAATTATGGTAGATGAGTTAGAATACAAAGGAGATAATATTGTTGCTAGGGCAATGACATTACATGTCTTTGTAGGAAACTTCACTTATGTTACCGACTTTGTGATTGTAGAGGATATTCGTCCGGTAATAGATGGTTGCTTAAGTCAAATAGTATTCGGGAGACCGTTTGTTAAAGCCTCTAAGATGAGTTATGACCCGTCCCTAGGGATAGTTAGATTTAAGGATGAGAACGATGAGATTGCTTACCAAATGCCTTATAAGATTGAACAATACCATCTTCTATCAAACCTAGAAAAGGAACACAAGCAAGCGGTTTACTATAGGAATGATGAGGATAGACGTAGAAGAGTAGATTATGTCATGAGTAGAATACTCGGTTTCTACAAGGAATATTTGCAACTAGGTCTGGAATACAAGACTAAGTTTGGAGATGACCTAGAGAATGAGACCAATGATGAGGTCACGTAATTGCCCATGACCTTGAGTCTAGCTACAAGACTCGTAAATAAAGAAAAGCGCTTCTTGGGAGGCAACCCATGTTTTGTGTGTTTTTATTTGTTTAATGTTATTTGCTTCCGTATGCATGTCTTATTTTTATTGTTGGTAGATCATGTTCCAAACTAAATTGTGAAAATTCTTTATTTTGTTGTTTAACTTCGTCTTAACTTCATATAAAGGTATTTTGCAAAAGCTAAGTGTAAGGGGAAACCCCAAATTTGTTTATAAGAACGAAAATGATCATGATTCGCCACAATATTAAATGAACATGTATATTAGTATTTGTTAGAGTGAAATGCTTGTATCGAGTCATAATGATGTTTTGCAGGATTTTCCAGGAAGTAGGACATAAGTTTTTCCAGAAATTTTCCGGAAACTTAACAAAAAGATTTCTGCAGGTCACTTCTGAAGGCGTCATGGTTTAACACCTGACGACGTCACGTCTAAAATTATGGAAATTTTGCGAGTTTTGTTTTTCTAACGGAGTCTTAAAAGTTTTTGTTGATTCTTTAGTTTTATAAACTCCAGGAAATCTGCAAACATTCATTCCACAAGCATTATATCTTAAATTGCTTTGTAGGACTTTGATGAGGCGAAAAATGAACCGTTTTTAGGGGGTCATTTAAGCCCGGAATTGAATTTATTTGATCAAATATTGCCCTAAATCGTTCCTTTTGTGATTTTAGGTACTTTGGGAGTGAATTCTGGAAAAGGAAGCATTTTGGACGTTTTTGCAGCATAAAAGTGAAGAAAACGGCAAAGACTTAATTTTCCATGTTGAGAACAGTACCTGACGGCGTCAAGAAGGAAATCCTGACGGCGTCAGGAGTGAAATCCATGACGAACCAGTGAAAACCTGATGGCGTCAAGAGAAGGGCATCAAGAGTTAAATTGGTGACGGCCTGAAGATGGACTACACGTGACGGCGTCAAATCTAGATCTAGGCAGTCCGAGGAGTTTATTGGCGGCGAGATGACGGCGTCAGACATTTACTCTTGACGCCGTCACCTCACAAAATCTATATATACTTTTATATTTTTCGTTCATTAAGGGAGGAACTTGTGTGGAGAATACTAGGGTCGAACCTAATAAACCCTAGGTCATTTGTAACAGTATTTTCAAGGGTTTTTACTCCTTGAAACCTTTCATGTTCAATTAAGATAAGTCCTCTTTCAATTCAATCAATATGTCTATGTGTTGTTTGAATATATCTTATGCTTGTCTTGATTTCAACATGCTAGGCTAGATCTTTCATGATTTTGCTTAGATGTAATGAAACCTAGATGTTAATTATAGGTTGATTGCTTGTTTATAGTTGTATTGGATGAATGATTTCAATGTTAGGCTTAAGAAAACTGGCAGATCTCCATTGTGTAACTTGCTTGAACGTCTTAAGAAACATGAACCGATGCGTACTAGGTTTTTATGATTGTATTTAATGCATGAGCGAATTCTAGTGATCCCATGTTAGGAGCTTCTTAGCCGGCTCGACATAGGAGTGAAGTAGGAGCTTATAGGATTGGGGAAGTAAGTACGCCACCCCATGAATGGTATTAAGGAATACAATCTGTCATCCACACAACTGTAACAAGTAATTAACCTGTAAAAGATATCTAGGGAGTAGTGAAATCTAAGTAAACACAATTCTCCCATATATTGCTCACACCACTAGTATAATTTAGTTTATTTTCATTTTTAGTATTTTATTTTGATTGCATCTTAGTTATTGGGTTAGTTGACTAGCAACTAATTCCGCCCAACTCCTTTAAAACCGAGATTTTTAATTGCTTTTATAAAACATAAAAATTACGAAAAGAATCGTCCTTCACCTTTAGACCTAGTTAGATTAATTTTCAATCCTAACGACACTATTCCTGAGTTGAACGATCAATCCCCCGGTACTTGTCACTATACTATACTACAACGATCACGTACACTGCCTGGTGGGGGTTGTAAGCTTCTCGAGATCTCTCGAGAGGTAAAGCCTGGTGCAATTCCCACGCATCAAGTTTTTGGCGCCGTTGCCGGGGAATAGTTATTGTCTAGGTTAGAATTTCTGTTTATTAGGTCTACTTGCTAGATTCCTTTCTAGTAAGATTTTTATTTTTATTTTTAGGTTTTCTTTAGTCTATCTTTTCTTTGTGTCTTTGTTTGTAAAAACCTTTCCATTGACTATTCCATTAGCCATTATGGAGAACGCGAATCCACCATACTACCGACCATGAAATTCACCCACTCCAAATGACATCTTGATGTTTAAACAAAATGAGGATGAACCTATCTATGATGCATGGGCTCGTTTTAAATATTTACTCCGAAAAGTCCCTCATCATAATTTTGATCTGTGGTCCCAAATTGAAATATTTTACCATCGTGTCGACCACTATACCAAAATGGACATTGACCATGTCGCAGATGGGGACCTTTGGGGATTAAGTGTTAATGAAGCATGGGAAACCATAGAGAATTGTGCCATACTTGCCAAAAAAATGGACAACCCAACAAACGTTGTTACGGATCAATTGATAGCAAGTTTAAGGGAACAAGCAAGAAGATTGTTTGGGGATAAGCGTATAGATGAGATAACTGGGTGCACGGAGTGGTTTGATTTCACCACAATACAAGCTGAGCACATTGGTAATCTTGATAAGATGGAGGATAGAGTTTAAAATCTAAGCCCACCAAGTACCCTACGAGTCCTACCATCATTTGAGGCATACACACCGCCCGTGACTTATTCGGATCAAGTAGAAGAGACTTTAGGAATCCCAATTGAGGTAGAACCTTTGAACCAAACACAACTAGAGGATATAGGTTTGAATACTTATAATGATTGATGCATAGGGATAGCACCAGGCTTTACCTCTCGAGGGATCTCGAGAAGCTTACAACCCTCACCAGGCAGTGTACCTGATCGATGTAGTATAGTATAATCACAAGTACCGGGGGATTGATCGTTCAGCTAGGAATAGTGTCGCTAGGATTAGAAAACCTAAATACTAGGTCTAGAGATGAGGGATGATTCTTTTTGTATTTTTTATATATTTTTTTTAGAAAGCAAATTAAAATCTCGGGTTTGAAGGATTTGAGCGGAATTAGTTGCTAGTCAACTAACCCAATACTAAGATGCAATCAAAATAAAATACTAGAAATGAAAATAAACTAAATTAAAGTAAAGTTGTGAGCAATATGTGGGAGAAATGTGTTTACTTAGATTTCACTACTCCCTAGATATCTTTTACACGTTAATTACTTGTTATAGTTTCGTGGATGACGGATTGTATTCCTTAATACCATTCATGGGGTGGCGTACTTACTTCCCCAATCCTATGAGTGCCTACTTCAATCCTATGTCGAGCTGGCTAAGAAGCTCCTAACATGGGATCATTAGAATTTACTCATGCATTAAATACAACCAATAAAACCTAGTACACATCGGTTCATGTTTCCTAAGACGTTCAAGCATGTTACACAATGGAGATCTGCCAGTTTTCTTAAGCCTAACATTGAAATCATTCATCCAATACAACCATAAACAAGTAATCAACACATAATTAACATCTAGATTTCATTAGATCTAAGCAAACACAAGATAAATCTAGCCTAGCATGTTGAAATCAAGACAAGTAAAAGATATAATCAACTAACACATAGACATATTGATTGAATTAAAGAGAAGACTTATCTTAATAGCACATGAAAGGATTCAAGGGTTGAAAACCCTTGAAAGTACTGTAAAATATGAGCTAGGGTTTACAAAGTACGGCCCTAGGGTTCTCCACACAAGTTCCTATTTAATGAATGAAAAATAGAAAACTATATATAGAGTTTAGAAGGTGATGGCATCAAGAACAAAGGGCTGACGCCGTCATCTCGCCGCCAAATAGTTCATCGGACTGCCTAGATCTGGATCTGATGCCGTCATGTGTACACCTTGTGCAGGCCGTCACAGATTTTACTCTTGACGCTCTTGTTGTGACGCCGTCAGGTTTGCACTGGGTCGTCACCACTTTTACTCCTGACGCTGTCAGGGTCTTCCTCTTGACGCCGTCAGGTACTGTTCTCAGCATGGAAAATTAAGTCTTTGGCGTTTTCTTCACTTTTATGCTCCAAAAACGTCCGAATTGCTTCCTTTTCCAGATTTCTCTCCCAAAGTACCTAAAATCACTAAAGGAACGATTTAGGGTAATATTTGATCAAATAAATTCAATTCCGGGCTTAAATGACCCCCTAAAAGTGGTTCATTTTTCGCCTCATCATATACCCTTACACTTGAGATTTGCTTGTCCTCAAGCAAATGCGCTTTTATTCTAGTCAAAATACAAGTTAGGGGTCATTTAACACTAATATAAAAGTAATTACAACAAATAATCGTTCCACTAAAGACCAAAGACAAGTACGGAGGTCATACACTAGCACCTCACAAATAGTGTTTAGATACTCACATCTCTCGGGTGTAATAAAGTAATATCACATTATGGAAATGGAAAACATCTCTCACTACCTGTCATAGCAAAATAGATTACCATAGGCTTGGGAAAGGATCAAACCTCCACCACATGGCGTAAGCACCTAGGATAAACTATCAAAGAGGTCTTTTAAAAGGGTTGTAACGTTAGGTGTAGGGATATGAAATACACGGTTTTGTTGGATATAGGCAGTCTTTACTGGTGGCGAGTTAATAATCTTGGTTAATTACATGTACAATGTGGCGTTGCTAAGCCAAGACTAGACTCGACTTAAGCTAACAAATGAAAAATAACAAAAACATAAAATAAACATAGAATGAAAAGGGATGGTAGTCCGTATGTTTTTTTCTTTTTATTTTTCTATTTTTTTTTTCTTTTTCTTGAATTTTTCGATTTTTCGATTTTTTTTTTTTTTTTTTTGTTTTTTTTTTTTTTTTTTTTTGCATACACTCTTACCCCACCATCTAAAATTATACATCATAGGGAATGAACATTCCCCTTACACTTAAATTTTTACATACTTTACAATAAACTAATCTAATGACTCGAATTAAGAAAATCAAAACACTTGGAGTACTTTTAAGATTAACGCACATATGGGGGTAATAATATATGTTCTTCCCCATTACTCCATAATATTAGTACTTTACCCATAAGTCCCAATCGTCCCAAAACAATATGTACAAGGATATGACTCGACTTAGCAACCATATAATCAATTAGATAATTAACCTAGGGTTTAACAAATAACAATAATGCACTAAAGATGAGTGCATACAAGGAAGGCTAAGGCGATTTGGGTGTACATTTAAGTGGGGTGTAACAAATTCTTCCTTTAAGTAAAATGCTTAAAGTTAGAAACGAAAAGATAGGCTCGGAGGGGTGTACTAGGGGTTTCGTGTACTAAAAATGAGTACAACGCTAAGGGTGTGGGAAAAATTAGTTGACTTAACTAGCCAAGTAATATGACTTAAGTGGTCAAGTAATTATGATACGGGTTTAACACAAGGGTAATCCTAATGCCTCTTATCATGTAGTAATTCCTACTACACGAATGCAGTCTCACTAGCGGTCTCGGGATGCATCACTAACGCAAGTTCTAGAATCTAAATGCTACCGGTACACTCATAAGCACTAATAGTAAATGCTTTTTCTATCAAATCTAAAGGCGAACCTCATATATTTGGGTGGAAAATTTTTCTGAGTGATACGGTTATGTACTAGTCATACAATCTCCTATCCATGAGACACTTGCTACGGCTAAAGTTTCACTCCTAAATGTTGTAAAAAATTTTAAATTTGGCGCTAAAATTGCACTAACAAGTATTTCTCATAGTTTTATTACACATCTACTATTAAACAAACAAACTAAAGCGAAAGTGTATCTGTAAGGTATCATCATTTTACCCTCCCCTTACACTTAGGATGAACATTGTCCCCAATGTTCAAGTAAAGAATGTAAAAGTGAAATAAGTAAAACGAATGAAATCAAATACTCCCCTGATTCGCTCGGTATGGATAATAAGGTGGCCAGGTTAAATCTTCCTACAAGAAAATGAACAATCAAAGCTTCCCTTCCAGAATAATAATCATCTTCTCGTCATACATAACCTGTAAATCCTGAGAAAACAGACAAGGAAACCTCGCATAAAATCGGCGGCAATCTACATATGCTAATAAATCCTAGAAAACAAAATAAGATATAATGCTTGTGGAATGATGTTTACAGACTTCCTGGAGATTATAAAACTAATAATTCAACAAAAACTTTAAGACTCCGTTAGAAAAACAAAACTGGTAAAATTTCCAGATTTTTACACGTGACGCCGTCAAGAGTATACTCGTAATGCCGTCAGAAGTGACCTACAGAAATTCTTATGTTAAGTTTCCGGAAATTTTCTAGAAAAACTTGGTCCTACTTCCTGGAAAATCCTGCAAAACATCATTATGACTCGATACAGGCATTTGACTCTAACAAATACGAATATACATGTTCATTTAATATTGTGGAGAATCATGATCGGTTTTGTTTCTTAAAAACATATTTGGGGTTTCCCCTTACACTTATCTTTTGCAAAAATACCTTTGGGTGAAGTTAAGACTAGGCCAAACAACAAAATAAAGTATTTCCACTATTTAGTTTAGAAACATGATCTACCAACAATAAAAATAAAGCATGCATACGGAAGCAAATAACAAACAAACAAAATAAAATCACACAAAATCATGGGTTGCCTCCCAAGAAGCGCTTTTCTTTATTTTACGAGTCTTGTAGCTAGACTCAAGGTCATGGGTTACTACGTGACCTCATCATTGGTTTCACTGTCTAGGTCGTCTTCTAAGCCAGTTTTGTATTCCGGATCTAGTTGCAAGCATTCTTTGTAGAAACCAAGCATCCTATTCATCACATACTCTACTCCTCTACGTCTATCCTCATCATTCCTATAATATGCCGCTTGTTTATGTTCCTTTTCTATATTCGAAAGAAGGCGGTATTGTCAATCTTGTAGGGCATTTGGTAGGCAATCTCATCATTCTCTTCCTTGAACCTAACTATCCCTAAAGTCGGATCATAACTCATCCTAGTGGCCTCAACAAATGGTTTTTCGAATATTACTTGGCTTAGGCAATCATCTATCACCGGACGAGTGTCTTCTACTATCATAAAATCGATTTCATAGGTGAAATTACCTATAATCACATGCAATCCCTTCACTCTTCCTACAAAATTACTTATCAAATTCTTATTGGGCATCATCCTATAATCAAGTTGTTTCTTCATCACCCAATTGTAATAAGTCCTAGTCATGATATTTACAGGAGATCTAGGATCGATATAAGCTTTCCATATATGCATGTGCCCGATGTTGCATGGTATGTTGATGTTAGAGGGGTCTCCCATTTTGATAAGGGGTGTGCCAAGGATATATGGTCTCTCGGGGCCATCGAATAAATCCTTATGGTATTCCCGTTCTTCCTTGGTGGGAAACTTATCAAAGTGCTTTTCTATAGTCTCTACTTCCTCTAATTCCTCTCCCTTATTAACCTCAACTCCCCTAATTTCATCCCTAGTCTCGGTTTCTACTTCAACTTCATCTTTGTCACTTTCTTCTATATTCTTATCTATTGGCTTAATGGTGACAACATTGACAAAGTGGACATGTTTGGATGATGAGGGGTCCTTAATTTGGATTCCATTACTGGCTTCCTTAGTGTCCTTCCTAGGCATAGTTAACGCTTGGTTGTTGAGGGCTTTCAACAAGTTGTCTATCTTGTTGATCATCTCCGTTTGTTGTTGGTTGAATTCGGTTTCAAACCTAGCTATGCGGGCTTCTTGAGATGCCATGAACTTAGACATCAATCCTTCAAGATTGTTGGTACTACCATAGTTGTTAGAAGGATTGTTGTTGAAAGTACGGTTGGAGGGTGGACCGTTTGGTTGATAACGATTAGGCAGATTGGAAGAATTGGCTTGATTTTGTTTCCACCTAAGGTTTGGGTGATTTTTCCAAGAAGGGTTGTAGGAATCACCGTAAGGGTTTGGCTCGGGTTTGAAAGTGTACCACTTATCTCCCGCTTCATCGGTACGCGAGGATGCGTAGTCCGCAAAAGCTATTCCGGGGAGTTCCACATAATCACGAGTGTCATGGGGACCACTACATAATTCGCATGAAGAAGTGATTTTGTTCACTTGGTTTGAAGGCTTAGGAGCTTCGTAAGATTACATGAGAAACTTGACTTGGTCCTCAAGTTCCATGATCCTACAGTCGAGAGTGCTAGAGTTGTTCGAAGGCAAAGATATTGCCTTGACCGTTTTGTTCAAGTCACGGGGATCATTCCAAATTTCGTTGTCATAGAGAGCAAGATCTTCTATGAGTTCCCATGATTGTTCCGCACTTAGATCACGTAGCTTACCACCGGCCGATTGGTCAATGGCTCGCCTTGTGGAGAGATCGATATGGTCATAAAAGATTTGGACTTGGAGCCAAAGATCTATGCCATGATGAGGGACTTTTTGGAGTAAGTCCTTGAATCGAGTCCATGCTTCATATAGAGTTTCATTTTGACATTGTTGGAACATCAAGATATCATTTATAAGCTTGGTAGTTCTCCCCGGTGGGAAAAATTGAGAAAGGAAACGAGTGGTGAGATCATCCCATGTGGTGATGGATCCCGCTGGTAATCGCTCAAGCCATTGGCTAGCTTGATCACGTAGAGAGAATTGGAATAGGCGTAATCGGGTTGTCTCTCTAGTTGCAACATCTAGGTCTATGGAATCTACGATTTTAAGGAAGTCCTTGAGATGTTGATTTGGATCTTCGGAACGAAGTCCATGGAATGCACATCCACTTTGCACCAACCGGATGGTGTCGGATCGGAAGGGGGTCACATTGGCTCCGGTGAGCTCAATGGTGTTTCGGTAGCCTTGGTGGCTAGGTCGGGAATACTCTCCTAAGGTTCGGGGCGTAAGAGGTTCTAGTGGTGGGTTTTGTTGTGGTGGGATGACGGGTTCAAAGATGTTCCTATCGTCCATGATGTCGGGTGGTGAAGAGTTACGAACAAAAACACGAAGAAATAAGATAGACTAAAGAGAACCTAAAAAAAAATCTTACTAGAAGGGAATCTAGCAAATAGACCTAATAAAAAGAGATTCTAACCTAGACAATAACTATTCCCCGAGCTGCGGCGCCAAAAATTTGATGCGTAGGGATTGCACCAGGCTTTACCTCTCGAGGGATCTCGAGAAGCTTACAACCCCCACCTGGCAGTGTACCTGATCGATGTAGTATAGTATAATGACAAGTACCGGGGGATTAATCGTTCAGCTAGGAATAGTGTCGCTAGGATTAGAAAACCTAAAGACTATGTCTAGAGATGAGGGATGATTCTTTTTGTATTTTTTAGATTTTTTTTAGAAAGCAAATTAAAATCTCGGGTTTGAAGGATTTGGGCGGAATTAGTTGCTAGTCAACTAACCCAATACTAAGATGCAATCAAAATAAAATACTAGAAATGAAAATAAACTAAATTAAACTAAAGTTGTGAGCAATATGTGGGAGAAATGTGTTTACTTAGATTTGACTACTCCCTAGATATCTTTTACACGTTAATTACTTGTTATAGTTGTGTGGATGACGGATTGTATTCCTTAATACCATTCATGGGGTGGCGTACTTACTTCCCCAATCCTATGAGTGCCTACTTCACTCCTATGTCGAGCCGGCTAAGAAGCTTCTAACATGGGATCATTAGAATTTACTCATGCATTAAATACAACCAATAAAACCTAGTACACATCGGTTCATGTTTCCTAAGACGTTCAAGCATGTTACAAAATGGAGATCTGCCAGTTTTCTTAAGCCTAACATTGAAATCATTCATCCAATACAACCATAAACAAGTAATCAACACATAATTAACATCTAGATTTCATTAGATCTTAGCAAACACAAGATAAATCTAGCCTAGCATGTTGAAATCAAGACAAGTAAAAGATATAATCAACCAACACATAGACATATTGATTGAATTAAAGAGAAGACTTATCTTAATAGCACATGAAAGGATTCAAGGGTTGAAAACCCTTGAAAGTACTGTAAAATATGAGCTAGGGTTTACAAAGTTCGGCCCTAGGGTTCTCCACACAAGTTCCTCTTTAATGAATGAAAAATAGAAAACTATGTATAGAGTTTAGAAGGTGACGGCGTCAAGAACAAAGGGCTGACGCCGTCATCTCGCCGCCAAATAGTTCCTCGGACTGCCTAGATCTGGATCTGACGCCGTCATGTGTACACCTTGTGCAGGCCGTCACAGATTTTACTCTTGACGCCCTTGTTGTGACGCCGTCAGGTTTGCACTTGGTCGTCACCACTTTTACTCCTGACGCCGTCAGGGTCTTCCTCTTGACGCCATCAGGTACCGTTCTCAGCATGGAAAATTAAGTCTTTGGCGTTTTCTTCACTTTTATGGTCCAAAAACGTCCGAATTGCTTCCTTTTCCAGATTTCTCTCCCAAAGTACTTAAAATCACAAAAGGAACGATTTAGGGTAATATTTGATCAAATAAATTCAATTCCGGGCTTAAATGACCCCCTAAAAGTGGTTCATTTTTCGCCTCATCAATGATAACCTTACTCTTAGTTTTAGGGAAGTTCCTAGTTTTGCTAAATCGGAGCCTCAACCAAAACCGTTACCTAATCTTCCATCCTTGGATGAAAATTTAGGAATTGAAATAGGTTCCGATCCACCCATCAAACCATATAATCCGTGTAGTCTTAGGACAAAGGTAGTGGACTTGAAGCCATGTAGAGAGGAAGCCAATATAGGAGTGGAACATGACCTTACACACTTACATCACCCATTCATGATTGACCATAAGAAACATTATGGGTTTAAACCAGGTTTATTAGGTCAAGATGGATTCCCAACTAGGAGTCTCTCAAAGTTGATAGAAGATGATCCCTTTTTAGGAAAACACTTCAACTCACCCATTGACCAAAGTGAACTAGGTAAGGTTATGATGATAGGAGCACACCCCTTTGAGCATATAATTCATCTACCAATCTTTCCTCACGAGGCATACTTCCACCGAGAAGGTGTGTATCGCTACTATCACCCGCACTTAATCCTAAGTGTAGGGAAAACTTCTCTTATTTCCGTTAAATAAGGGTAGAGTCAGGCTCGTGACTCGAACAAAAACAAGCGCTTCTTGGGAGGTAACCCATGCTTTGTGCGATTTTTATTTTGTTTGATTGTTATTTGTTTTCGTATGCATGCTTTATTTTTATTGTTGGTAGATCATGTTTCAAAACTAAAATGGTGAAAATACTTTATTTTGTCGTTTGGCTTAGTCTTAACTTCATCCAAAGGTATTTCACAAAAGATAAGTGTAAGGGGAAACCCCAAATATGTTTTTAAGAAACAAACTTGATCATGATTCGCCACAATATTAAGTGAACATGTATATTCGTATTTGTTAGAGTCAAATGCTTGTATAGAGTCATAATGATGTTTTGCAGGATTTTCCAGGAAGTAGGACAAAGTTTTTCCAGAAATTTTCCAGAAACTTAACATAAGAATTTCTGCAGGTCACTTCTGACGGCGTCAGGAAGAAATTCCTGACGGCGTCATGTGTAAAATTCTGGAAATTTTACCAGTTTTGTTTTTCTAACGGAGTCTTAAAGTTTTTGTTGAATCTTTAGTTTTATAATCTTCAGGAAATCTGCAAACATCATTCCACAAGCATTAAATCTTATTTTGTTTTCTAGGATTTGTTAGCATATATAGATTGCCGCCGATTTTACGCGAGGTTGCCTTGTCTGTTTTCTCAGGTTTTGCAGGTTATGTATGACAAGAAGATGATTTATATTCTAGAAGGGAAGCTTTGATTGTTCATTTTCTTGGAGGAAGATCTAACCTGGCCACCTTATTATCCATACCGAGCGAATCAGGGGAGTATTTGATTTAATTCATTTTACTTATTTCACTTTTACATTCTTTACTTGAACATTGGGGACAATGTTCATCCTAAGTGTAAGGGGAGGGTAAAATGATGATACCTTACAAATACACTTTCGCTTGAGTTTGTTTGTTTAATAGTAGATGTATAATAAAACTATGAGAAATACTTGTTAGTGTAATTTTAGCACCAAATTTAAAATTTTTTACAACATTTAGGAGTGAAACTTTAGCCATAGCAAGCGTCTCATGGATAAGAGATTGTACGACTAGCACAAAACCGTACCATTCAGAAATATTTTCCACCCAAAATATGTGAGGTTCGCCTTTAGATTTGATAGGAAAAGCATTTTCTATTAGTGCATATGAGTGTACCGGTAGCATTTAGATTCTAGAACTTGCGTTAGTGATGCATCCCGAAACCGCTAGTGAGACTACATTCGTGTAGTAGGATTTACTGCATGATAAGAGGCATTAGGATCACCCTTGTGTTAAACCCGTATTATAATTACTTGACCATTTAAGTCATATTATTTGGCTAGTTAAGTCAATTAATTTTTCCCACACCCTTAGCGTTGTACTCATTTTTAGTACACGAAACCCCTAATACACCCCTCCGAGCCTATCTTTTCATTTCTAACTTTATGCATCTTACTTAAAGGAAGAATTTGTTACAACCCACTTAAATGTACACCCAATCGCCTTAGCCTTCCGTGTATGCACTCATCTTTAGTGCACTATTGTTATTTGTTAAACCCTTAGTTAATTGTCTAATTGATTATATGGTTGCTAAGTCGAGTCATATCCTTGTACATATTGTTTTGAGACGATTGGGACTCATGGGTAAAGTACTTATCTTATGGAGTAATGGGGAAGAACATCATATATTACCCCCATATGTGCGTTAATCTTAAAAGTACTCCAAGTGTTTTGATTATCTTAATTCGAGTCATTAGATTATCCTAGGTGCTTACGCCATGTGGTGGAGGTTTGATCCTTTCCCAAGCCTATGGTAATCTATTTTGCTATGACAGGCAGTGAGAGATGTTTTCCATTTCCATATTGTGATATTACTTTATTACACCCGAGAGATGTGAGTATCTAAACACTATTTGTGAGGTGCTAGTATATGACCTCCGTGCTTGTCTTTGGTCTTTAGTGGAACGATTATTTGTTGTAATTACTTTTATATTAGTGTTAAATGACCCCTAACTTGTATTTTGACTAGAATAAAAGCGCATTTGCTTGAGGACAAGCAAATCTCAAGTGTAAGGGTATATGATGAGGCGAAAAATGAACCATTTTTAGGGGGTCATTTAAGCCCGGAATTGAATTTATTTGATCAAATATTGCCCTAAATCGTTCCTTTTGTGATTTTAGGTACTTTGGGAGTGAATTCTAGAAAAGGAAGCATTTTGGACGTTTTTGTAGCATAAAAGTGAAGAAAACGGCAAAGACTTAATTTTCCATGCTGAGAACAGTACCTAACGGCGTCAAGAAGGAAATCCTGACGGCGTCAGGAGTGAAATCCATGATGACCCAGTGAAAACCTGAAGGCGTCAAGAGAAGGGCGTCAAGAGTTAAATTGGTGACGGCCTGAAGATGTACTACACGTGACGGCTTCAAATCTAAATCTAGGCAGTCCGAGGAGTTTATTGGCGGCGAGATGACGGCGTCAGACATTTACTCTTGACGCCGTCACCTCACAAAATCTATATATACTTTTCTATTTTTCATTCATTAAGGGAGGAACTTGTGTGGAGAATACTAGGGTCGAACCTATTAAACCCTAGGTCGTTTGTAACAGTATTTTCAAGGGTTTTTACCCCTTGAAACCTTTCATGTTCAATTTAGATAAGTCCTCTTTCAATTCAATCAATATGTCTATGTGTTGTTTGAATATATCTTATGCTTGTCTTGATTTCAACATGCTAGGCTAGATCTTTCATGTGTTTGCTTAGATGTAATGAAACCTGGATGTTAATTATAGATTGATTGCTTGTTTATAGTTGTATTGGATGAATGATTTCAATGTTAGGCTTAAGAAAACTGGCAGATCTCCATTGTGTAACTTGCTTGAACGTCTTAAGAAACATGAACCGATGTGTACTAGGTTTTTATGATTGTATTTAATGCATGAGCGAATTCTATTGATCCCATGTTAGGAGCTTCTTAGCCGGCTCGACATAGGAGTGAAGTAGGAGCTTATAGGATTGGGGAAGTAAGTACGCCACCCAATGAATGGTATTAAGGAATACAATCCGTCATCCACGCAACTGTAACAAGTAATTAACCTGTAAAAGATATCTAGGGAGTAGTGAAATCTAAGTAAACATAATTCTCCCATATATCGCTCACACCACTAGTATAATTTAGTTTATTTTCATTTTTAGTATTTTGTTTTGATTGCATCTTAGTTATTGGGTTAGTTGACTAGCAACTAATTCCGCCCAACTCCTTTAAAACTGAGATTTTTAATTGCTTTTATAAAACATAAAAAATACAAAAAGAATCATCCTTCACCTTTAGACCTAGTTAGAATAATTCTCAATCCTAACGACACTATTCCTGAGTTGAACGATCAATCCCCCGGTACTTGTCACTATACTATACTACAACGATCAGGTACACTGCCTGGTGGGGGTTGTAAGCTTCTCGAGATCCCTCGAGAGGTAAAGCCTGGTGCAATTCACACGCATCTGACTTGTTAGTATATATACATTGCCGCCGATTTTATGCGAGGTTGCCTTGATTGTTTTCTCAGGTTTAACAGGTTATATATGACAAAAATATGATTTATATTTCTTGAAGGGAAGCTTTGAACGTTCATTTTCTTGGAGGAAGATCTAACCTTGTTAATACACTATCCACACCGAACGAATCAGGGGAGTATTTGTTTTCATTCTTTTACCTATTTTACTTTTACATCCTTTAATTGAACATTGGGGACAATGTTCATCCTAAGTGTAATGGGACGATAAATGATGATACCTTATAGGATACCATTGCACTTGAGTTTGTTTGTTCGATTGTAGGTGTGTAATAAAACTAAGAGAAATACTTGTTAGTGTAATTTTAGCGCCAAATTTAACTTTAACCTTAACAAGCATCTCATGGATAGGAGTTGTATGACTAGCACAAAACCGTACCATTCAGAAAAATTTTCCACCAAAATATATGAGGTTCGCCTTTAGATTTGATAGGAAAAGCATTCATTATTAGTGCTTATGAGTGTACCGGTAGCATTTAGATTCTAGAACTTGCGTTAGTGATGCATCCTGAGACCACTAGTGAGACTACATTCGTGTGGTAGGATTTACTACATGATAAGAGGCATTAGGATCACCCTTGTGTTAAACCCGTATCATAATTACTTGACCATTTAAGTCATATTACTTGACTAGTAAAGTCAATTAATTTTTCCCACACCTTAGCGTTGTACTCATTTTTAGTACACGAAACCCCTAGTACACCCCTCCGAGCCTATCTTTTCGTTTCTAACTTTAAGCATTTTACTTAAAGGAAGAATTTGTTACAACCCACCCGAATGTGCAACTAAATCGCCTTAGCCTTCCGTGTATGCACTCATCTTTAGTGCATTATTGTTATTTGTTTAAACCCTTAGTTAATTATCTAATTGATTACATGGTTGCTAAGTTGAGTCATATCTTGTACATATTATTTTGGGACGATTGGGACTCATGGGTAAAGTACTAGTGTTTTGGAGTAATGGGGTAGAACATCAAATTATTACCCCTATATGTGCGTTAATCTTAAAAAGTACTCTAAGTGTTTTGATTATCTTGATTCGAGTCATTAGAGTAGTTTATTGTAAAGTATGTAAAAATTCAAGTGTAAGAGGAATGTACATTCCCTATGATGTATTATTTTGGATGGTAGGGTTAAAGTGTAAGCAAAAAAAAAAAAAAAAAAAATTATGAACAAAATAGAAAAAGAAAAGAAAAAAACATACGGACTACCATCCCGTTTCATTCTATGTTTGTTTTATGTTTTTGTTATTTTTGATTTATTAGCTTAAGTCGAGTCGAGTCGAGTCTTAGCAACGCCATATTGTACATGTAATTAACCAAGATGATTAACTCGCCACCAGTAAATATTGCCTTTATCCAACAAAACTGTGTTTTCCATATCCCTACACCTAACGTTATAACCCTTTAAAAGACCTCTTTGATAGTTTATCCTAGGTGCTTATATAACAACCCACAAACACCCATTACTATCATTCCCATTACAAGTATCTATAGTAGGTATTTCACAGGTAAATTTTTGCTTTTTATATACATAATTACTTGCATGACTCACTAGACCTGCTCACGTATCTACACAAGCCAAATAACTCAACACTCACATCCTATAAACCACAGGTATGTCAAGCATAAACTCATAACAACACCATAATAAGTAATACACCAATCTAAAACACTAAACATAACACAAAACCCTAATAAACCCTAAACTAAAACTTAAGTAGGATTATGTGCTTATTTGAACCTATATGCTTAGTTAAACTAGTAAGAATGTATTCAAGGCTTAAGTAAGAGTATCTTTAGGTATATTAGGATATATTAGGACTATTAGGTTATAGAATAGAACCCTTAGAACTTAGATATAAACCCCCTAAGCCCTAAACCATAACTAGGTCATAGATAACTAGAATTAGGTCTAAACCCACCCAAAACTTCCCCATAGGTCACTACCACTTAGTATAAGCCTTTAGGAACTTAGGAATAGTTATTAGATACCCTTAGGACACTAACTTAGGCACAAAACCATAGGATAAACTCTAGTCTCTCACTAAACCTACTTAGGTCATTTAGGTTATAAACTAGGTCAAACCTTCCCAAAACTTTCCCATAGGTTACCGACACTTAGTATTAACCCTTTAGGTGTTAGGATTAGTCATTAGATACACTTAGGAACTTAATTTAGGCACTAAACCTTAGGTAAAACCTTAAACACGTAGTAAGTAGAAACTAGGTCTAAACTTAACCAAAACTTAGTAAAACCTAAACATAAGCACCTTAAACACCTCAACCTAGCACCCTAACACCTTAGTCATACCCAAGCACACACCCTAACACCTTTAAGCACATACACAAGTAGGTGCATCACCTACTTGGCTAATCCACCGCTAATCACCACTAATCCACCCTAAACCTTCCTTAATCCACCACTAAACCACCCCTAATCACCCCTAATCGCCCTAAACCACCCTTAAACCCACCAAGCAGCTTACAAGCACCTCCAAGCACCCAAGCAAGGAGGTGCATCATCTCCTTGTAAGCTGCTACCCTTGAACCGCCTCTCACAGCTGATCTCTACCACAACCAGCCTACCCAGCCCCCTAGCTACCACCCTAGCTCTTCCTTGTCACCATTAGACTTTCCACAATACCCTCCTAGCTCTGCTTGCTCAGCCCTCCCCCTCCGTGACACCTAGACAACCATTTTACCCAAACCGCCTTTGTCGCGGGTATAAATACCCCCCAGCCCTCACTTCATCTCCACACCTCTTCCCCTCCTCTCTACCTCACATTTCTGTATTACTAAGTCCTTAGGAACTGTTAGGAATGAGTAGCTAGGCCTTGGTCGAGTTGTGTTGTGGATTGAAGGTGTACGAGCCCTAGAAAACTCTAAACCTAGTTCTAACCCACGTAAACCCCTCCTAGCCAAGTAAGTCTTACTTTTAGTTAGTATAGCTTTAATATAGTCTTAGGATAGATTTAGGATCCTTTAGATAGCTTAGATAACCTTGCATGAGCCTAGAACCATTCTACTTGCTAGTTTACATTTTAAAACCCTAGATCGAGTCATATACTTGCATGCATGCTATAAGTAGTTAAATTAGGTCATACACTAGTTAAATATAACATAAATAACTTAAAATAAGTAAAACATAGGCTAGAAAACTTAAATACTAGATAAAATATAAGTTACATGCATATTAGGACTAGTTTTGCAATAGTTTACATGCATAGGGGTATATATCATAAATTCCTAAAATTATAAAGTCTATGGACTGTTTTTGACCTTTCCTAGAAGTTATAAGTAGTAAGGATTAGTTTTACATAATATTAAAACCCTAGGATAAATAATAGCATAAGTATAAACTAAAAAGGACTAAAAACATAAATAGTATAAAGTTAAAGGTCTAAAAAGGTAAATATAGAAAACTTAGGAGTCTTAGGTTAATATAGAAGTCTAGGGACTAGTTGTGTGAAGTATAGATAGTTATTAGTATAAGTAATATAAGTAATATAAAACTTAGGGTAGAAAACGTAAATATATAAACTATAAAGGTAAAAAGTGAAAATATCATATAAGTATAAAACCTAAATAAAGTTAGAAGCATAACAAAATACTAGGGAGTGTTGACATAAATAATGTCTTAAAACATTGTTAGCATATTAACAATGTCTCTATGTTTTGATGATTACAAAGCATAAACTCATTAATCTAAAACTTATGACATAAACAAGTTTTTGGTGCTTAATACTTGTCTTTGCTTCCATATCACCTAAGGTATGAATAAACAAAGAGTTTATTACATTTCATGATCAAAGGAAATTTTATATTAATACATAACATTATATAAAATGATTTTAACATTTTATATATATTTGTAAATCATTTTTGGTATAGCTTTATTAAACCACAAAAATATGATTTCAAATTTCCAACCAAAAAGGGCAAATTTTATCCAGAAAAACTTTTGAAACGTTCAGGAGGGCGGCCCCCTTAATTTTACTAGGCGGCCCCCTTAATCATTAAGGGGACCGGCCTACAATTAAGGGGACCGGCACGCTCCAGAACAGTATTTTCCCCCCCTTTAAATACTGATTCATCCCTCAGATTTTTCTCACCTTTTGCACTTCTAAACTTTCTGATCTAGATCTATTTCTCTATTCTCTCATCCTTTGATCATAAGTGTATATATTCTTTGTTTCAAAGTGATCCAATTTCCATCCTCTCAAGTGCAAGAGAAGAATACTTCTATCTTCCTAGACAAAAAGTATTACAACTTGTTGTGATCTCCACATCCAAGTTGTTGGTGTATCATCAAGATTATTTACATATTCTTTGTGAAGATTGTTGTGAATATTTGCTTGTAGATAGTTGTGTTAGATATAGATTGTGTGATTAGTTGATAGCTTGGTGTGAAGAAGAAAAGCTAGGAAATCTATTGGTGTGAAGAAGATAGAGTTGAAGTAGTTAGTTGTGAAGTAGATTGATTTGAAGATGGTGTGTAGAAGTTGTGACTTAGGTGTGAAGGTGTTGTGGTGTGATTATTGGTGTGTAAATTGGTGTGTATATTGGTGTGTAAGGTTTTCTCCGCCATAAGGGAGCTTGTTGATATAGTGAAGAAAACTCTCGAGTTAGGTGCTCGGGGAGTGGAGTAGGGCAAGGAAGGTGTCCTTGTAGCCGAACCACTATAAATCTCTTGTCTCGCGGTTCGATCTTTCCATCTCTTACTTATTTCATTACTTATCATTGTTATATATTTCGTATTGATATTTCTTTGTATTGTGCAATACTTGAGATCACATATTATCGAATCTAAGTTTTAAAAATTAAGTAAACACTAAAACTATTTTTACAACTAATTAAAAAGACGTAAAACTATTCAACCCCCCTTCTAGTTTTCCACAATTGGTATCAGGAGCCACGTCTAGCAAGAATTTTAAAATATATTGTATTTTAAAAATTGTAACGATCTATGGAATCTGAAAAATATTTAGAAGGGCAATCTATGCAAAGACCACCACTATTTGAAAGTTATGGATTTTTATATTGGAAAAATAGATTCGAAACCTATGTGAAATCAAAAGATCTTGATCTTTGGCATATTATTACCTTTGGTGATTTTCCCCCTATTCAATATAATGTTGAAACTAAAATGGATGAAATTGTAGCTTTTGAAAAACAAAATGATGATTTGAAAAAGAAACTAGCAAAAAATATTGAGGCTAAAATGGTTATTTGTAATGCGTTACCACGCAAAGAATATGAAAGAATTTTTATGTGTAAAACTGCAAAAGAAATTTGGGATTCTTTACTAATCACTCACCAAGGTAATAGTCAAGTTAAAGATAACAAAATAGATCCTCTTGTATAACAATATGAACAATTTACGATTCCGGAAGAGGAGTCAATTGATAATGCTTTTGCTAAATTTAACACCATTATCACAAGTTTAAAAGCACTTGATGAGACATTTTCTAGTAAAAATTGTGTTAGGAAATTTCTTAGGGCATTGCATCCGAAATGGCGAGCTAAAGTCACGGCTATTGAAGAATCAAAGAATTTGATGACATTGTCACTAGATGAGCTTATTGGCAACTTGAAGGTCCATGAAGAAATTATAAGAAAAGATTTGGAAACGGTTAAAGTCAAGAAAGAACAAGTCAAATCCATTGCTCTAAAAGCCAAAAAGGAACTTTGTGATGATAGTGACTCAAGTGACGAGAGTGAAGATGAAGAATATGCAATGGCCGTAAGAGAATTCAAGAAATTCTTCAAGAGACGAGGAAGATTCACTAGATCATCACATGACGATAGAAAATCGTTCCAAAGAAATAGAAGTGACAATTATGTGAAAAGAAAATGCTTTAGATGTGGAAGTCCAAATCATCTCGTTGGTGAATGTCTAAAGCCGCCGAGTTATGATAATCAAGGTGCATTTGTTAGTAGAACATGGAGTGATAGTGACAAAGAAGAAGTGGAAAAACCAAGAGAAGAAAAGTGTTTCATGGCAAAAGCAACCGACGAAATATGCCTTGAAATTGACTTGGAGCCTGACGAATGGATCAAGGATAGTGGATGCTCGAGGCACATGACAGGGAACCGAAAGCTATTCTCTACATATAAGGCATACAACGGAGGTAACGTTATTTTTGGTAGTGACTTGCATGGAAAAATTATTGGCAAAGGTACGATTTCTCAAGACTCACTTACTATTGAAAATGTTGAACATGTAAATAATTTAACATATAACTTACTTAGTGTAGGCCAAATATGCGATAATAAATGTAGAGTTATCTTTTCCGAAGAAGATAGCGAAATAGTTAAGAATGGAAAAATTATAGGTAGAGGTATTAGGAAAGGAGGTGTATATGTTATGAAACTAGGAAACAAACCTGAAGATAGGATATGCCTAACGACCCTAGACGAAAACTCCACATTGTGGCATAGGAGATTAGGACATGCTAACATGCAACAAATACAATCTTTGGCTTCTAAGGAATTAGTTAGAAACTTGCCTAATCTAAAATATGACAAACATTTTTGTGATGCATGTAAAATTGGAAAACAAGCTCATGCTAGTCACAAAGCTAAGAATTTAGTATCCACTACTAGGTGCCTAGAATTATTACATATGGATCTTTTTGGTCCATCCACTGTGCGGAGCTATGGAGGAAACAAATATACCTTAGTAATAGTAGATGACTACTCACGATACACGTAGACTAGGTTTTTAAGTGACAAAACCCAAGCCTTTGAAAAATTCGAAATATTTAGTAAAATGATTCAAAATAAATTAGGATGCTCAATAGTTGCCATTAGGACGGACCATGGTAGGGAATTTGATAACGAAGTACAATTCGGAAAATATTGTGAGTTAAATGGAATATCTCACAATTTCTCTGCTCCTCGTACTCCTCAATCAAATGGGGTAGTAGAAAGAAAAAATAGGTCACTACAAGAAATGAGTAGAACTATGTTAAATGAACAATCCATTCCACAAAAATTTTGGTGTCACGCCGTAGATACATCGACTTATATTTTAAATAGGGTATCAATTAGAAGAATTCTAGGAAAAACTCCTTATGAGTTATTAAGAAATAGAAAACCAAACTTAAGCTACTTTAGGGTATTTGGAAGTAAATGCTATATCTTAAACACTAAGGACTACCTCACTAAGTTTGATCCAAAATCATATGAAGGAATATTTTTAGGATACTCACAAAATAGTAAAGCATATATAATACTTAACAAGCACTCCATGAAAGTAGAGGAATCACTAAATGTAACATTTGATGAAACACCACCACCTCCTAAAACGCTACCTTTAGAAGATGATGATTTAGTCGAAGATGAAGCCATTGAGGTTAGTAAAACAAAACCCATAGGAAATGATAATGAAGACATTCACTTAGAAAATAACGAAACCGTTAATATTAAAGAATCTAGATCACATCCATTAGATAATATAATAGGACATCTTAACCAAAGAACCCTTAGGTCACAAGCCCAAGATAAAAACAACTTCTTTTGTTTCCTTTCAGCAATAGAACCTAAGAATATTAGCGAGGCTTTAAAGGATGAAAGTTGGATTATAGCTATGCAAGAAGAATTAAATCAATTTAAGGCAAATGATGTTTGGGAACTAGTCCCAAATCCAAAGGATATGACTATCATAGGAACCAAATGGGTATATAGGAACAAGTTAGACGAGAATGGAATAGTTACTAGGAATAAAGCTAGGTTAGTTGCCCAAGATTATAATCAACAAGAAGGAATTGATTATGATGAAACTTATGCCCCCGTAGCTAGACTAGAATCAATTAGGATATTACTTGCCTATGCTTGCGCCCTAGATTTTAAGTTATTCCAAATGGATGTGAAAAGTGCATTCCTTAACGGTTTTATCAATGAGGAGGTATATGTGGCACAACCTCCAGGATTCATTGACTTCGCAAAACCTGATTATGTTTATAAGTTAAAGAAAGCTTTGTATGGACTCAAACAAGCTCCCAAAGCTTGGTATGATCGATTAAAAGCTTTTCTTATTAAACATGATTATTCCATGGGAATGGTAGATAACACTCTTTTCACTAAAAGGAAAGACCCTAATCTCATCATTGTTCAAATATATGTTGATGACATTAAATTTGGATCGACTTATCAAGACATGTGTGATGAATTTGCCAAAATCATGCATGATGAGTTTGAGATGAGTATGATGGGTGAACTTAACTTCTTCCTAGGATTACAAATAAAACAATTAGAAGATGGAATATTCTTTAACCAATCTAAGTACATTAAGGAAATGCTTAAGAAATTTGGCCTAGAAGACTCAAAACCCATGAAAACACCCATGTCTACGGAGGTAAAGCTCACAAAGGACGATGAAGGTGAGTCCGTAGATAACACCAAGTATAGAGGAATGATAGGTAGTTTACTATACTTGACGGCAAGTAGACCCGATATCATGTTTAGTGTCTGCCTTTGTACCTGTTTTCAAGAGGATCCCAAAACCTCTCACCTAGAAGCGGTTAAGCGTATCTTCCGATACGTTAAAGGCACTATACACTTAGGATTATGGTATCCTAAGGAATCCGGCATAGAAACCATTGTCTATGCGGATTCGGATCATGCGGGAGACTACGTAGATAGAAAGAGCACTAGCGGTATTTGCACGTTTATGGGATGTTGTCTAACGTCTTGGTTTTCGAAGAAGCAAACCGCTCTTGCTATTTCTACAACCGAAGCCGAATATGTAAGCGCCGGAAAGGCATGTCAACAAGCACTATGGATGAAACAAGCTCTCGTAGACTATGGCATTAGGTTAGAAAATGTCCCCATTATGTGCGATAACAAAGGTGCAATAGATTTAAGTAAAAATCCGGTGCAACACTCTAGGACTAAACACATAGAAATACGTCACCATTTTCTTAGGGATAATGTACAAAAAGGAAATATATCTATAGAAAAGGTTGCATCGGAAGACAACATTGCGGATATATTCACAAAACCCCTTAAGCGTGAATTATTCAACCACTTGCGTTTAGGATTAGGAATGATGGAACAAGTTGACTAAATTATATTGAATTAATTCAAATTTATACTTGCATGAAATTTATTTTTTTTTCATTTCACCTTTTCTGAGTCTAGGAATCTATTTCGCACAAAATTAAAGATTGAGAAGATTCATTTTCTTTGCATAAACCTTTTTGTAAAACTCAATCAATTCTTTCTAAAAATTATTCTCACAATCTAGGAATCACATGAAGATCATTTTCCTTGCATTGTTGACAAAGTGTAAAAAATATTGTCTTTCAAAATCATGCATAAACTCACACATAAATTGTCAAGGTATATAATCTAATATGTCTTTGACATTCATGATCGAGCAAAAATTGAATCAAGGAGATCATTTGGATTGTTTCTTAGGACCGTTATTTCGTTGTGCATCTAGGAGTCGAAACAATCACAACTCCACATTTGTTGCATATAGACACTCACTAGGACAAATTCCTTAATAATGATGTCATCTTGATCCATCACTAGCTTTTCACTCACTAATTGCCTTTGCCTTTTATCTAAGATAGGTGCCTTAGGAAACTTAAGTGTGCTTGCCTTCACTTACCTCCTATTGCTTATTATGTGTTGATTATGTGTCCTCTTGCATGCATGCCATATCTTAATTAGATTAGATTCTATATTGCCTAAGAGAATTGAACTTGCTTGAACTCTAATCCAAACACATAACCTTTCTGAAAATTTTCTGCCAAAAACCCAATTTTGGCAACCTGGAAATCACCAGATGGGCGGCCCCCTTAATTATGTAAGGCGGCCCCCTTAATTATTAAGGGGACCGCCCCCTAATTAAGGGGACCGGCCATCTGATGGTCGGGTTTACAGAATCTTTTCTGCTTTTTAGCCCATTTCAACCTACATTTCCCAATTTTAACCAACACACTTTGTCCCAATCTTCCAAACAAACCTTATCCATCCTTAAACACACAAATCTTACACTATAAATATCCCCAATCCTCAAAACTATCCATTCATCCCATCATGAACTCTCCAAACAAACCAAAATCAAAAGCCTCAAGGCTAGCAAGGATGACGGAAAGACCCGTTTGGCGAAGAAAAAGCCCTTGAAACAAATCCATCATAACCAATGAGATTGGAAGTTATTCAACACCTCCAACTTCTTACTTCCCAAACTTTACCTCAAACCCACAAGGTCTTTCATTTGATCCTCTTTACAAACCATACAACATTGGCCAACCATCTTCCTTCAAGCCAAACTACACATCTCAACCTCCAACCACTTATAATGATCCATACAAGTTTGATCAACTATCAAACTACAATTCCAACTACACAAATCCAACACATCCATACCAAACCTATGATCCTCTTCACATTGCCACGGAAAAGCAAAAGTTCCGTGATGAAATAAACCAAATCCATGATCTTAGTGATCTCCTTGCTATGCATCTTGCACAACGCAACAAAGGGCAACCTCCATCATCACCCTATGCAAATTGCCTTCCCCACTCTCTCAATTTGGATCAAGTTACCAACCACACTCACTTTTGCCCTTGTTGCATATTCCTTCAAAAACAAATCCTCTACTTGAGTGAAGATATTTCTTGGATTGAATATCTTCTCACTCGCAATCATCCAATACCACCCTTAACACGATACAACATCGTGAGATCCACCTCTTTCGCTCCATACTCCACCCCATATCCCTCTCAATCAAACATCTAAGCTTTATGCTTATGTTTCCATTCAAGCAAATAACACACTCAACTATGAGTTGCAAGCAAGTCCAAGTGCTTCTTTAGGCTATATAGGACTATGTCCTTCCTTTTGTTTTATTATGATTAATATGCCTTAAGCATATTAAATATTGTAATGTTTTCTATGATGCTTGAATGAATCTATTTTTATAACTATTGCTTTGCATATATATGCGCCTTGTTCTTTTCTAATATTTTGTGTAGCCAAGACTTCCATAGCTCATTCCTTTAATGCTCTCAAATGAGGGGGAGTTTACATCAAGGGTGAGCATTTACCTTTTTGATTTTACAAAAAGGGGGAGAAGAGAATGTTAAACTCTAAATTCTTGTCTAAAAATTATGTTTTAGACCTCATGAGTTTAAGGTTTTGTAATCATCAAAAAGGGGGAGATTGTTGACATAAATAATGTCTTAAAACATTGTTAGCATATTAACAATGTCTCTATGTTTTGATGATTACAAAGCATAAACTCATTAATCTAAAACTTATGACATAAACAAGTTTTTGGTGCTTAATACTTGTCTTTGCTTCCATATCACTTAAGGTATGAATAAACAAAGAGTTTATTACATTTCATGATCAAAGGAAATCTTATATTAATACATAACATTATATAAAATGATTTTAACATTTTATATATATTTGTAAATCATTTTTGGTATAGCTTTATTAAACCACAAAAATATGATTTCAAATTTCCAACCAAAAAGGGCAAATTTTATCCAGAAAAACTTTTGAAACGTTCAGGAGGGCGGCCCCATTAATTTTACTAGGCGGCCCCCTTAATCATTAAGGGGACCGGCCTACAATTAAGGGGACCGGCACGCTCCAGAACAGTATTTTCCCCCCCTTTAAATACTGATTCATCCCTAAGATTTTTCTCACCTTTTGCACTTCTAAACTTTCTGATCTAGATCTATTTCTCTATTCTCTCATCCTTTGATCATAAGTGTATATATTCTTTGTTTCAAAGTGATCCAATTTCCATCCTCTCAAGTGCAAGAGAAGAATACTTCTATCTTCCTAGACAAGAAGTATTACAACTTGTTGTGATCTCCACATCCAAGTTGTTGGTGTATCATCAAGATTATTTACATATTCTTTGTGAAGATTGTTGTGAATATTTGCTTGTAGATAGTTGTGTTAGATATAGATTGTGTGATTAGTTGATAGCTTGGTGTGAAAAAGAAAAGCTAGGAAATCTATTGGTGTGAAGAAGATAGAGTTGAAGTAGTTAGTTGTGAAGTAGATTGATTTGAAGAAGGTGTGTAGAAGTTGTGACTTAGGTGTGAAGGTGTTGTGGTGTGATTATTGGTGTGTAAATTGGTGTGTAAATTGGTGTGTATATTGGTGTGTAAATTGGTGTGTAAGGTTTTCTCCGCCATAAGGGAGCTTGTTGATATAGTGAAGAAAACTCTCGAGTTAGGTGCTCGGGGAGTGGAGTAGGGCAAGGAAGGTGTCCTTGTAGCCGAACCACTATAAATCTCTTGTCTCGCGGTTCGATCTTTCCATCTCTTACTTATTTCATTACTTATCATTGTTATATATTTCGTATTGATATGTCTTTGTATTGTGCAATACTTGAGATCACATATTATCGAATCTAAGTTTTAAAAATTAAGTAAACACTAAAACTATTTTTACAACTAATTAAAAAGATGTAAAACTATTCAACCCCCCTTCTAGTTTTCCACAGGGAGCTTCATGCAAGGAGTACTATGTGGATATTTCGTTTTTGACGAGTTTGTTGGGTTTACGAATTAAAGTGCCCTGACTCCTCGAACGATTATTTCATATACTTCTGAGATATGATGGCCCGAACGGTGATATGATTATAACTAAACCCTAATAACAACATAACTCAATAATAGAGAGCTTTGTGAGGAGTATTAACTTCCGAATTATTATGGCCCAAACGGTATTATGTTGATAACATAATACAATAGTAGGGAGCTTCATGTGAGGAGTCATATACTTCTGAATTACAATGGCCTAAACGGTGTTATGTTATATCTAAAACATTAACAAACCTAAAAACAATAACTTAAGAAACATAAACATGATAACTAAAAGCTTGACATACATACAAAACCAACAACAACACACTAGGATACGTGAGTAAGGCGGTCTAGTTCCCGAGTCACTATTTGCATTACTTAGATTACTCTACACCCAGGTGAGTCTTCATAGCCTTACATCTTTTGAAACTTTCTCTCTAAATGCTTTTATAAACCCTGTAAGGGGGATACATATAATGCTTTACTTAAAACCGAATACAAGTCTTTTTCTTTGGTTGTTTGCACGAGTAAACTAACAGCCACCACTTCATAAACAAAATTCATGAATCTAATCGTTTGGAAGGTTTTATCCAATCGAACGCGAATATAGTTGATAGATCTATTGGAGTTTGACAACTCCCGTTGGTATTAACACCCCACTAGGTGGTACCAATAAGTACTATATTTGAATCCACTCAAGGTATAACTTTGGCAAGTTATCCTTCTATCCCCTCATGTTGGGTCTGCAGCCCACATGACCCGGATCGTTAAGGTGTGATTCATGAGCATAGTGCAACCTACTAAACTCCGGATAATTGTGCGTGCATCACAATTATCACAAAAAATTGCATTTTCCCATATGGGTGTAACAACTGAACCCAAGGAACTTGTATTCACTAACCCCTAAACCTATGATTCTCACTCAACACCTAGTGTTGACTTTTTAAGCATGTATTCAAGGTTTATTATTGCAATGGACTTATGGCGGAAGGAGGTACTGAACTCGGAGGACTTTTCATGACTATCATTCAAACACCACCAACCTAACTCTTAGATTTTTGGGACCTCAACAAAATAAAAGTATATCTTTTATAATTAAAACTCTGATAATTATGAATGATAACTAAATTTTCAAAACGTCTCTTTTCGAGTCGTTTTCTCTTACTGTATCTGTTATTCTATGAAGTAATACCCCAAACACTTTATCCGCTGCGATCAGTGAAAAATGGGGGTGTTACAGATTGGCATCAAAGCTTCAGTTGTAGAGAACAAGGTCAAAACCTAAACTACAACAATTTTTCCTAAACCCGAGGAAGTCCTCAGTACATCTGCCATCCTCCATAACCATATGTGCTAAGGTAAGTATAATAATTGTCTGCTTAACTGCTAAATGATTTACAGTATTTTCTTTATTATATAGTTATGTCTACTCCCCTCTACTCTACCCCTATCTCATCTAGTCCACATCCGTAGAATGATCTTTCCTCTCCGAATGTACTAGATTACTCCCCTAAACCCTATAACTTAGAAGACTCTAGGAATAGCCTAGATAACCCTAATTTAAAACACATAAGAGATTTCTATGCTAAGACATCACCCCTACCTCCCCTAAACCCTATTATACATCCACTTTTTCCTACCCATAAAACAGAACCCCATGGTTTCTTTCTCCCGAGGGAACCATATATACCTAAACACCCTATCCCCACATATACCCCTAGATTTGACTTTAGGGAACCTTATACCTTAAACCCTACACCTTACATAATAAACCCTCCCATTCCATCTTAGAAAGATGAAATTGGAGAAAAATCCTCTAGGTTGACTATAGAAGATGAGGAAAACCAATTAGAGGAGATTTTAAATAATTTAGATGAAATTTTTCTTGATCTCCTTGAGAAGATAGAAAAAGGTCATAATAATAATAACTTAGATAATCAACCTGACTATAGTAGTTTAAGAGAGAATTTACAAGAAAACCATTTTAAAATAGCTAAAATACAGAAAAACCAAATGAAACATCACCATAAAATAGCTTTTGCCCGCTTTAGGATATGAACTTTAGAAAAGATAATAGATAATGACGAGGAAAACTTAGATAACACTAACACATGGAATTAGGTAATTAGGAAAATTTAGAAAACTTAGGTAAATAAATAACCCTAGGAAACATGCCTTTGAATAGTTAGAGCCTTTAGGATAAGTAGAATAGGAAATAAATAAAATAAGTTAGGATTTAGAAACTACCTGGTACCCCTCAATTAGGATAGATTAGATAACTAGACTTAGGATTACCCTTCACCTTAGAAAACCCTTAGGAAAACCCTTAACCCTTACCCTCAACCCTTACCCTTAACCTACCCCGATGTCTTAGGTAAATATAATCTCTAAACTATTTTAAATTTCTCTTACTCTAACCCTTTTCAACTCTTTTTCCCCTTACCGATGGTGAGAATCCTCATTCTTCACCATAGAGATCTGAATTCTTTCTCCTCCGATCTCTAAACCTTCACTTCTTTCCATGGCTTTCTTAAGCTATCTTCGTTCTAGTTAGAGATCTACCCCTAACTATTCCATATGCAAATATATGATACACATATATAAGCATATTCCTCTGAGATTACTATGATACCCGAGCTAGTTTTCCCCAATCCCCTTTAGTAAACCCCAAAACCTTAGTTAGGATTTCCATACTTGAGGATAGATAGACCATTAGGATTTAGACCATTAGGATTAGAAAACCTTAGACCATTAGAATTAGAAAACTTTAGACCATTAGGATTAGAAACTAAAAACCCCTACCCCAATAAACCTAGGATAAGACTTTAGGATTCGAATATAGATTAGGAAAAACCTAGGATTAGATAACCCTCACCCTAATCCTTTAGAACCTTAGTTTAGGATAGACACACTTACCCCATAGGAATAAGTAGATTTAGGTCGTAGATTACCCATACCTAGCCCTTAGGATAACCATACATATACACTTGAGGATTTTAGATTATACCTTAGGATTTGACAATTTTTAGAATACCTATTAGGAAATTTCACTTAGGAGATACTATGGATAGTGCCTTAGCTGGTTTCAAATCCCTAGGAATAGTAATACTCATAATAATAATAATAATGGTAATAATAGACAACATAAAGAGAAAACCTGAAACAACACTTAGTCAACCCTTAGGAAAGAAAACACTTAAACCTAATCCCTCTTTAGAACCCTCTACCTCAATGGAACCAAACACCTCACCCTAAGAAATTATGATTAGTTAGAAGAACCTTAGGGGGAAAATAAAACCCTGGGAAGATATCTAGTAAATCTAAAACTCCGATAGGATATTCTCCTTCAGGTATCCTATACTCTTACTCTTCCGTTTCATCTCATCTTTTCATTTCTCTCTTTCTACCGTTTAAATCTTTTCCTCTCACTTCTTCCTACTCTTTAAAATCCCATTTTCCTGCCTTTTTCCTCACCCCACAAATTAAAACCATACTTTTCCATTTTCCCCACTCCTATACTTTTTCCCCACACAACCCACTCCAAACTTCTTTTCCTTTTTCCATTTCCCCTACTTCACCCATTCATCCTTTTTCCTTTTTCACTCCACTCCACTCCCATAAATCCTTCACTCCATTTCCCTTCATTTTTAATTCTCCGTCATTTTACACTCTATTTTCTTCTCTCTATATTCTCTCCCTATCTCATCCTGCAATGCTCTATTAGTTAGAACTTGCATTTCTCGTCATAACGCAAGTTTCTATAGTTATAACTTGTAAGAATATCTACATCGAACTGTAATCCTCATTATGTTCGACTACGATATTAAATCTCGCTTTGCAAGAAATTGTAAAAATGAGATCTTCTACGTCCGTCATTCTAGTCTTAACATGGAAATCTGCCATGTGACAAGTTGCTAAACCGGAGAACATTAGAACTTGTCCCTATCATGACTAGAACTTGTCTCTATCATGACTAGAACTAGTCTCTATCATGACTAGAACTTGTCTCTATCATGAATAGAACTTGTCTCTACTTGACTAGAATATTCCTCTACCGCTTCTAGAACTTGTCTTCTCTGATATGACAACTATCAGTTGAAACTTGTCTCTAAAAATTTCCTTACCATATATCCTTAAATATGGTAAAACTCTCTTCATTTTCCACTGATACTACTTAAGGATGATTTATAATGACTATCCTCTTAAAATGAACTAGGATGTTCCTACATTTTAATGAGAAAGTTATAAGTCAAATAGGTTAAGAGTTTATACGCTCTTGTTTTCAAATATTGGGACGCCTTTATTTGCAAATAATGAGATATAAAAACCTAAGTATCTGGTATCTGTACAAGCAATTCTTACTCCGCTTGTACAAAATCTTCTTCCTTTTCACATCATTTTCCTCGATAATCCTCTTCTTTCTCTACTTTCTTGACTTATTCTCTCCCCTACTCCTATAATCGTCAAAATCTCGGGACGAGATTTTCTCTAAGGGGGTAAGACTATAACAACACAAACACCCATTACTATCATTCCCATTACAAATACCTATAGTAGGTTTTTAACATGTAAATTTTTGCTTTTTAAATACATAATTACTTGCATGACTAACTAGACCTGCTCACATATCTACACAAGCCAAATAACTCAACACTCACATCCTATAAACCCCAGGTATGTCAAGCATAAACTCATAACAACACCATAATAAGTAATACACCAATCTAAAACACTAAACATAACACAAAACCCTAATAAACCCTAAACTAAAACTTAAGTAGGATTATGTGCTTATCTGAGCCTATATGCTTAGTTAAACTAGTAAGAATGTGTTCAAGGCTTAAGTAAGAGTATCTTTAGGTATATTAGGATATATTAGGACTATTAGGTTATAGAATAGAACCCTTAGAACTTAGATATAAACCCCCTAAGCCCTAAACCATAACTAGGTCATAGATAACTAGAATTAGGTCTAAACCCACCTAAAACTTCCCCATAGGTCACTACCACTTAGTATAAGCCTTTAGGAACTTAGGAATAGTTATTAGATACCCTTAGGACACTAACTTAGGCACAAAATCATAGGATAAACCCTAGTCTCTCTCTAAACCCACTTAGGTCATTTAGGTTATAAAACTAGGTCAAACCTTCCCATAGGTTACCCGCAGTTAGTATAAACCCTTTAGGTCTTAGGATTAGTCATTAGATACACTTTGTAACTTAATTTAGGCACTAAACCTTAGGTAAAACCTTAAACACATAGTAAGTAGAAACTAGGTCTAAACTTAACTAAAACTTAGCAAAATGTAAACATAAGCACCTTAAACACCTCAACCAAGCACCCTAACACCTTAGTCATATCCAAGCACACACCCTAACACCTTTAAGCACACACACACAAGTAGGTGCATCACCTACTTGGCTAATCCACCACTAATCACCACTAATCCACCCTAAACCTTCCCTAATCCACCACTAAACCACCCCTAATCACCCTAAACCACCCTTAAACCCACCAAGCAGCTTACAAGCACCTCCAAGCACCCAAGCAAGGAGGTGCATCATCTCCTTGTAAGCTGCTACCCTGGAACCGCCTCTCACGGCTGATCTCCACCACAACCAAATTACCCATCCCCCTAGCTACCACCCTAGCTCTTCCTTGTCACCATTAGACTTTCCATAATACACTCCTAGCTCTGCTTGCTCAGCCCTCCCCCTTCGTGACACCTAGACAACCATTTCACCCAAACCGCCTTTATCGCGGGTATAAATACCCCCAGCCCTCACTTCTTCTCCACACCTCTTCCCCTCCTCTCTACCTCACATTTCTGTAGTACTAAGTCCTTAGGAGCTGTTAGGAATGAGTAGCTAGGCCTTGGTCGAGTTGTGTTGTGGTTTGAAGTCTTACGAGCCTTAGAAAACCCCCCCCCCCAGCCAAATAGGTCTTACTTCTAGTTATTATAGCTTTAATATAGTCTTAGGATAGATTTAGGATGCCTTAGATAGCTTAGATAACAATGCATGAGCCTAGAACCATTCTACTTGCTAGTTTATGTTTTAAAACCCTAGATCGAGTCATATACTTGCATACTTGCTATAAGTAGTTAAATTAGGTCATACACTAGTTAAATATAACTTACATAACTTAAAATAAGTAAAACATAGGCTATAAAACTTAAATACTAGATAAAATATAATGCATATGAGGACTAGTTTTGCAATAGTTTACGTGCATAGGGGTATATATCGTAAATTCATGAAATTATAAAGTCTAGGGACTGTTTTTGACCTTTCCTAGAAGTTATAAGTAGTAAGGATTAGTTTTGCATAATATTAAAACCCTGGGATAGATAATAACATAAGTATACACTAAAAAGGACTAAAAATGTAAATAGTATAAAGTAAAAGGTCTAAAAAGGTAAATATAGAAAACTTAGGAGTCTTAGGTTAATATAGAAGTCTAGGGACTAGTTGTGTGAAGTATAGATAGTTATTAGTATAAGTAATATAAGTAATATAAAACTTGGGGTAGAAAATGTAAATATATAAACTATAAAGGTAAAAAGTGAAAATATCATATAAGTATATAACCTAAATAAAGTTAGAAGCATAACACAATACTAGGGAGCTTCATGCGAGGAGTACTATGTGGATATTTTGTTTTTTCCGAGTTTGTTGGGTTTTGCGAATTAAAGTGCCCTGACTCCTCGAATGATTATTGCATATACTTCTGAGATATGATGGCCCGAACGGTGATATGATTATAACTAAACCCTAATAACAACATAACTCAATAATAGGGAGCTTTGTGTGAGGAGTATTAACTTCTGAATTATGATGGCCCAAACGGTATTATTTTGATAACATAATACAATAGTAGGGAGCTTCATGTGAGGAATCATATACTTCTGAATTACAATGGCCTGAACGGTGTTATGTTATATCTAAAACATTAACAAACCTAAAAACAATAACTTAAGAAACATAAACATGATAACTAAAAGCTTGACATACATACAAAACCAACAACAACACACTAGGATACGTGAGTAAGGCGGTCTAGTTCTCGAGTCACTATTTGCATTACTTAGATTACTCTACACCCAGGTGAGTCTTCATAGCCTTACATCTTTTTAAACTTTCTCTCTAAATGCTTTTATAAACCCTGTAAGGGGGATACATATAATGCTTTACTTAAAACTGATTACAAGTCTTTTTCTTTGGTTGTTTGCATGAGTAAACTAACAGCCACGACTACATAAACAAAATTCATGAATCTAATCGTTTGGAAGGTTTTATCCAATCAAACGCGAATATAGGTTATAGATCTATTGGAGTTTGACAACTCCCGTTGGTATTAACACCCTAGTAGGTGGTACCAATAAGTACTATATTTGAATCCACTCAAGGTATAACTTTGGCAAGTTATCCTTCTATCCCCTCATGTTGGGTCTGCAACCCACATGACCCGGATCGTTAAGGTGTGATTCATGAGCTTAGTGCAACCTACTAAACTCCTGATAATTGTGCATGCATCACAATTATCACAAAAACTTGCATTTTCCAAGATGGGTGTAACAACTGAACCCAGGGAACTTGTATTCACTAACCCCTAAACCTATGATTCTCACTCAACACCTAGTGTTGACTTTTTAAGCATGTATTCTAGGTTTATTACTTCACTGGACTTATGGCGGAAGGAGGTACTGAACTCGGAGGACTTTTCATGGTTATCATTCAAACACCACCAACCTAACTCTTAGATTTTTGGGACCTCAACAAAATAAAAGTATATCTTTTATAATTATAACTCTGATAATTATGAATGATAACTAAATTTTCAAAACGTCTCTTTTCGAGTCATTTTCTATTACTGTATCTGTGATTCTGTGAAGTAATACCCCAAACACTTTATCCGCTGCGATCAGTGAAAAATGGGGGTGTTACAGCTTACGCCAAGTGGTGGAGGTTTGATCCTTTCCCAAGTCTATGGTAATCTATTTGCTATGACAGGTAGTGAGAGATGTTTTCCATTTCCATATTTTGATATATACTTCATTACACCCGAGAGATGTGAGTATCTAAACACTATTTGTGAGGTGCTAGTGTATGACCTCCGTGCTTGTTTTTGGTTTTTAGTCGATCAATTATTTGTTGTAATTACTTTTATATTAGTGTTAAATAACCCATAACTTGTATTTTGATTAGAATAAAAGCACATTTGTTTGAGGACAAGCAAATCTCAAGTGTAAGGGTATTTGATGAGACGAAAAGTGTACCGCCTTTAAGGGGTCATTTAAGCCCAAATTCGAGATTATTTGATCAATTATTGCCATAAATCGTTCCTTTTGTCATTTCAGGTACTTTTGGAGAGAAATCTGGAAAAGGAAGCATTTTGAACGTTTTTGGAGCATAAAATGAAGAAAACGGCAAAGCCTCAAAATTCTTTGCTGGAACAGTACTTGACGGCGTCAAGCTTCTACAAGTGATGGCGTCAAGAGTTACAGAAAGAGGTGGATGTGGAACTTATAACGTGACGGCCCAGAAAGTTTTCAAGCTTATTGGCCTGACTGCGTCACCAAGGCCGTCAGGGTCCAATTACACGTGACGGCCCAGAGTGATTCTCTACATGACAGCATCAGAAGTGGATCTAGGCAATACGAATTTCATCATGGCGGAAAGTTGACGGCGTCACAAGCTATGACGTGACACCGTCAAGGTGTAAAATCTATATATAGTTTTCCAATTTTCATTCATTTAGTGTGGAACTTTGTGTGGGATATTAGGGAATAAACCCTAGACGAATTTTAACAGCTTTTCAAGGGTTTCAACCCCTTGATTCTTCCATGTTCAATTGAAGATAAGTATTCATTCAAATCATTCAATATGTCTATGTGTTGTGTGATTATATCTTACGCTTGTCTTCTATTTAACATGCTAGGCTAGATCTTTATTGTGTTTGCGTAGATGTAGTGAAACCTAGATGTTGATTATGGGTTGATTGTTTGTTTATAATTGTTATGTATGATTGTATTCGATGTTAGGCTTAAGAAAACTGGCAGACTTCCATTGGTAACTTGCTTGAACGTCTTAAGAAACATGATCGGAGGTGTACTACGATTTTTGGTTGTATTTAATTCGTAAGAGAATTCTAATGATCCCATGTTAGGAGCTTCTAACGGCTCGACATAGGAGTGAAGTAGGATCTTATAGAGTTAGGGAATATTGTACACGGCCCTACGACTAGTATTAAGGAATATGACCCGTCATCCATGCAATTGTAACAAGCTAATCAACCTGTAAAAGATATCTAAGGAGTAATGAAATCTAAGTAAACACAACTTTCCTCATTATTGTTTCCACCACATTAGTATAATAGTTTTATTTTCATTTCTTTTATTTTATTTTGATTGCATCTTTAGATTAATTGGGTTAGTTGGCTAGCAACTAATTCCGTCCACTCCTTCAAAACCCGAGATTTTACTTGCTTTCATAGAATATAAAAAATACAAAAAGAATATTCCCTCACCTCTAGACCTTGTTTAGTAGGCTTTCTAATCCTAGCGACACTATTCCTGAGTTGAATGATCAATCCCCCGGTACTTGTCACTATACTATACTACAACGATCAGGTACACTGCCTCATGGGGGTTGTAAGCTTCTCGAGATCCCTTGAGAGGTAAAACCTGTTGCGAGGGCGCAATTCCCACGTATCATTAGTGCTTATGAGTATACCGGCAGTACTTAGATTCTAGAACTTGAGTTAGTGATACATCCCGAGACCGCTAGTGAGACTACATTCATGTGGTTAGGATTTACTACATGATAAGAGGCATTAGGATCACCCTTGTGTTTAAACCCGTATCATAATTACTTGACCATTTAAGTCATATTACTTGACTTGCGAAGTCAATTAATTTTTCCCACACCTTAGCGTTGTACTCATTTTTAGTACACGAAACCCATAGTACATCCCTCCGAGCCTATCTTTTCGTTTCTAACTTTAAGCATCTTACTTAAAGGAAGAATTTATTAACAATCCATCCAAATGTGCAACCAAATCGCCTTAGCCTTCCTTGTATGCACTCATCTTTAGTGCATTATTGTTACATGTTTAAACCCTTAGTTAATTATCTAATTGATTACATGGTTGCTAAGTCGAGTCATATCTTGTACATATTGTTTTGGGACAATTGGGACTCATGGGTAAAGTGCTAGTAATATGGAGTAATGGGGAAGACATCAAATTATTACCCCCATATGTGCGTTAATATTTAAAAAGTACTCCAAGTGTTTTGATTCTCTTGATTCGAGTCATTAGAGTAGTTTATTGTAAAGTATGTAAAAATTCAAGTGTAAGGGGAATGCAATTTTCCCTATGATGTATTATTTTGGATGGTAGGGCAAGAGTGTATGCAAAAAAAATAGAAAAAGAAAGAGAAAAACATACGGACTACCATCCCGTTTCATTTAATGTTTGTTTCATAGTTTGTTAGATTTTGATTAGCTTAAGTCGAGTCGAGTCTTGGCTTAGCAACGCCATGTTGTACATGTAATTAACCAAGATGATTAACTCGCCACCAATAAATATTGCCTTTATACATCAAAACCGTGTCTTCCATGTCCCTACACCTAACGTTATAACCCTTTAAAAGACCTCTTTGATAGTTTATCCTAGGTGTTTACGCCAAGTGGTGGAGGTTTTATCATTTCCCAAGCCTATGGTAATCTATTTGCTATTACAGGTAGTGAGAGATGTTTTCCATTTCCATATTGTGATATATACTTTATTACACCCGAGAGATGTGAGTATCTAAACACTATTTGTGAGTTGCTAGTGTATGACCTCCGTACTTGTTTTTGGTTTTTAGTGGAACGATTATTTGCTGTAATTACTTTATACTAGTGTTAAATGACCCCTAACTTGTATTTTGATTAGAATAAAAGCGCATTTGCTTGAGGACAAGCAAATCTCAAGTGTAAGCGTATTTGATAAGGCGAAAAGTGTACTGCTTTTAAGGGGTCATTTAAGCTCGAATTCGTGATTATTTGATCAATTACTGCCCTAAATCGTTCCTTTTGTCATTTTAGGTACTTTTGAGAAGAAATCTGGAAAAGGAAGCATTTTGGACGTTTTTGGAGCATAAAAGTGAAGAAAACGACAAAGTCTCAAAATCCTTGCTGGGAATAGTACCTGACGACGTCAAGACTTCACACATGACGGCATCAAGCTTGGCAAAAGATGTGGAAGTGGAAGATACACATGACGGCCCAGAACATTTTCTTTGTAATTGACCTGACGGCGTCACCAAGGCCATCATGGTCAAAATGTATGTGACGGCCTAGAGCTTTATTCCTTCTTGACGGCGTCAAGATTGGATCTAGGCAATACGATCCTTAATTTGGCGGCGAGTTGACGGCGTCAGGAACTACAACGTGACATTGTCAGGATGTTTTATCTATATATATTTTTCCAATTTTTCATTGTAAAGTGTGGAACATTAGGAGAACTTTGGAGAGCTTAAACCCTAGACGAATTTTCTGTAAAAATAAGGGTTTCAACCCTTGTTCCATCCTACGATATTGCTTGTCTTTCTTTTAACATGCTAGGCTAGGTTTTTATTGTGTTTGCTTAGATGTAGTGAAACCTAGATGTTGATTATTGGTTGATGGTTTGTTTATAATTGTTGTGGATGATTGTATTCGATGTTAGGCTTAAGAAAACTGACAGAATTCCATTGGTAACTTGCTTGAACGTCTTAAGAAACATGATCAGAGGTGTACTATGATTTTTGGTTGTATTTAATGCATAAGTGAATTCTAGTGATCCCATGTTAGGAGCTTTTAGTCGGCTCGACATAGGAGTGAAGTAGGAGCTTATAGAGTTAGGGAATATTGTACACGGCCCTACGACTAGTATTAAGGAATATGACCCGTCATCCATGCAATTGTAATAAGCTAATCAACCGGTAAAAGATATCTAGCGAGTAATGAAATCTAAGTAAACGCATATTCTCTTATTATTGTTTCCACCACATAATCACATTAGTTTATTTTCATTTCTTTTTATTTTTTATTTTGATTGCATCTGTAGTTAATTGGGTCAGTTGACTAGCAACTAATTCCGCCCACTCCTTCAAAACCCGAGATTTTACTTGCTTTTGTAAAATTCAAAAATACAAAAAGAATCACCCCTCACCTCTAGACCTAGTTTAGTAGGCTTTCTAATCCTAGCGAACACTATTCCTGAGTTGAACGATCAATCCCCCGGTACTTGTCACTATACTATACTACAACGATCAGGTACACTGCCTGGCAGGGATGGCAAGCTTCTCAAGATCCCTTGAGAGGTAAAACCTGTTGTGAGGGCGCAATCCCATGTATCAACCGACAAGGTGTTCGTCGAGATCAAAGTAATGCGACAATAAAATATAATTGAAATAAATATAAAGATTTAAATAAACAAACAAATTTAAATAAATAAACACATTTAAATAAATAAACACAATAAAAAAAGATAAAAAAAAAACTGACGTGTATCCTCTCATCGATGTAGGCCTTGTCTGATTCGGGAACCATATCCCACTAATCGTAATACATGGGAACTGATTCCCGTAACAACTCCCCGAAAAAGTTGGAGAATCTCGAAGCGTGAGGGCCTACATGTTCATACGTCCCCAACCTGCCGATCTCGAATTGATCTTTTGTTGACCATTGTCTGACACTGCCTTCTAGAGTGCCACGTTCTTCGTAGGACCACACACCTCCTTCCCGCCTTTGCAAAGTTTGCTATTGGATTTGGTAGCTTTGACTTTAGTCCTACAAGTAATCAAATTTAAGTGATGACGACATAAAATAACAAGTTATCAATTTCAAATAATGATCAAGTTTAATTAAAATAATCCATAAATTCTTATGCTAACAATTAGTGTCTGTCTTCCTCGGGGGACCATGAGGTGGCTCATTACGTCCATTACCACCGTGGCTCCTAGTAATCGTTGTCATCTGTAAATGTACTAGTACAAGAACATAGAAATTCGCGAACAAAGTAACACATATACACATATACACACATTCAAATAAATAAACACATTTAACCACTCGATAACAATTTCATTCAAATAAATGTCGTTTTACAAATTAAAACTTGAGATCAATCTCCCACATCATTAAGATAAAAAACCATCATTATTATTGATAAAGATTTATTTGATGCATTTTTAGGGGGTCATTTAAGCCCTAAGTCGTGATTTTATTATCAAATATTTCCTTAAATCGTTCATTTTCTCATCTTAGGTACTTGGGACATGATTTCTGGAATATGGAGCATTTTGGAGATTTTCGGATGTTTTTATGCTCAATAATGAAGAAAACAAGAAAACCAAGAAAATCCAGGTTCTTACACCTGACGGCATCAGGCTTTGGATGTTGACGTCGTCACCTTATTCTAAGAAGTAGTGGATTTTTACACTAGACTCCCCAGAAAGAAAGTTGGAAGTTAACACCTGACGGCTCCAGGTATAAAATAGTTGAGGCCGTCAGGTACAAAGTTAAAGAGAGATGGCCCAGTTGAGTTTATACGTGACAGCGTCAGAAGGTCTCTTGGGCGATACAAAACCCTAAAGAGCGGCGATCTGAAGGCGTTAGGATCTATAACTTGACGCCGTCACAGTTGTAAATCAATATATATTTTAGGATTTTTCATTCATTGTGTGGTGGAACTTTGTGTACAAACCCTAGTCCAACTTTTGCAGCAAATTTAGGGTTTCAAACTCTCTTTTCTTCCGTGTTCAATTAAAGATAAGTTATTCCTTTAATCATTCAATATGTTTACGTGTTGTTTGATTAATTGTTTGTCTTTTCTTTACATTAACATGCTAGCTTAAGTTTATTTATGTTTGCTTAGATCTAATGAAACCTAGTTATTGATTGTTGGTTTGTTGTTTGTTGTTTGGTTGATTGACGCGTGTTAGGTTTAAGAAAACTGGCTAAATATCCTATAAGGTGACTAGCTTGAACGTCTTAAGAAACGTAATCGGATGTGTACTACGGTTTTATTGGTTGTATTTAATGCATGAATAGATGTTAAGGATTCTATGATGGGATACTAAACGTGTCACCATAGTATGAAATAGATATTTTTATGGTTGGGGAAGGACATACATGCCCCCACGAATGGTATTTGGGAATACAATCCCTCAACTAAACAATTGTGACAACTCAACAAACCAATAAAAGATAACTAGGGAGTAGTGAAATCTAAGTAAACACACTTGTCTTACATAAGGAGTTCACCACATTTACTATTCTTGTCATTTATTTTATGGGAGGTGATTTGTACACCATTTTTATTTGCCATCCACCACAAAATTATGCATAGCAGTGTTGTACTGTGTGCATTACTGGTGTGATTTAGTGGTGTATTGCAAAAAATGGTGCATAAATCATCTCACTTATTTTATTGTTTTTAGTTTAATTTGTAGTTTTGAGTTAGTTGACTAGCAACTAATTCCGCCCACTCTTCAAATACCTAAGATTTTACTTGTTTTCATTAAATATAAAAACACAAAAAGAATCATCCCTCACCTTTAGACCTAGCTTACCTATACTTCAATCCTAACGACACTATTCCCCTAGAGAACTGTTATGACCAAGAAACACCTTCTAGAGGTCGGCGATGCTCGAAATAAAGAATCGACATGGTATTATTAGATTGAAAGAATGGGGAAGATGTGTGTGTTTTCTAGAGAGAGAAAGAAGGAAAACACATACACCTTAAAATAAAATGAGACATCCACCCCTCCTAGTTGCCACTAGGAGGGTATTTATACTACTTAACACTCTAAACTATGTCCTATTGACAAGACTAGTCCTTGTGTTTAAGTAAATGATTAAACTAGTGCAATTCCCGATTATGACATTACTTTTAAGGCTAACAAGAATGATCAATCCCCCGGTCACTCACTATACTACATCAGTCAGGTACACTGTCTGGAGGATTACAAAAATCTCTCAAGATCCCTTGAGAGGTAAAACTTTTGTGATTTGCAAAACTCACATCAATTATTGTCAGCTTCATCTTCAGGATCGATGTTGTCTTCAACATCATATGCTAAATCATGAGGAATGTGGTCATCATAATCAACATCATATGCTAAATCTCTCCCCAAAGTGATGTCATACGGGAATTGCTTACAACGTTCCCTACAAGTGAAATTAAATACAAAACATAAGCGCAGCAGCTCCGAGAGTGGTCTTCAAACTTCATTACTTCTTACAGCTTCCTGAATCTTCTCAGCTGCCATCTCTTTTCTTGTAGAAGAACAATGTGAGCAAATCTAATTAGGGATTAAATTTGGCTTTTCACTCTCCCCTACTTAGTGCTCTCTCCCAAACTGACAACCTTTCTGATGAATACCCTGAATCTGAAGAAGTCTTTTGATAATTAAATGCATACCGTCTTTAGTCTTCTAACATGCAACAAAAAATGTTGAACAGACTGTAGACTCGACCTTCTTCAAGATTGTCCATTCGGGGGAACAAAATATCAACATCTTCATCTCACCAAATGCATTCCAATTATCTTACATATACCAAATCAGCCCGTAATGTACACATGAAATGATAACACCAAAGTAACAAGTTGAAACACTGATCATCTTGAATTTGTTGCCCGAAATTTGTGAAGGTGGATAAGGTAGACGTACGTAGAAAAAGTTAAGAGGATAAGGATATAGAATCAACCAATCTCCGACATAAATCGTTTCATAAATCATTAAACCCGATCACGTGAACTTGTTGTGCGTCCTCGATGTACACATTTCTCTCCCCTGATGGTTACGATTTATCGGAATCAGCATAATGATGTGTGCACATGAAGCATTAACTGAAAGCACTTTATCATTTATTATATAAGCTCGTGAGAAGATGTCAATGTTAGTCTCGCTCTTTTATAAAGATAACGTCACATACGTGAATTGCACTAGATACGTAGTTAGTTGTGCCTTTAGGGACTACTATTGTATGAAAGGCAAACTTGTAATAGGATGAGCCTATAAATACCCCTCATGACTCTCCATGAGGGGTGTGAGAAATTGTGTAACTTTTACTTCTTATTAATAGAACCCTTTTCTTCACCCTCTCTCTACTTTATCTCTCAAGAACTAAACATGAATATCATCTATTTTGATCAACCTAGACCTCCCGAATCACATAAAAATCATTACTTTTCGGTCCTACAATTGGCATCAGAGCTATGGTGTTACTTTTGATGATTTTTGTTGTGGTTCGTACTATGTTTTTAGGCTGTTTTTACCAATATTTTTGGATCTGAAATTTTTTTCTTATCTTTTTAGTGGTAAACAGTTTTTTAAACTATCTTTTATGTATCCAAATGGTCAAACAGTCCTGCTTTATCTGTTTATTGTCCTTTTAAGGTACCAATATTGCAACTTTATGTTAATCTTTTTAGCAGTCGTGACTAGTTTTGAATCATACCGTGAAACTGTGGTCTAATATCTGGTCAACAAACATATTGGTATTTACAAAAGGTGCTAGAAATATTGGTCTGTATCATGCTCAGTATTTTTTGGCCTGAATCTGAACGGAAAAGGACGCCGGAAAACTGTCTACGCGAAAAGTTATGCCAAAAACCCTAGGTCTACGCGAAACTTCAGATTTTCTACGCATAACTTGGACAAGTTATGCGTAAGGTTCATCTTAGACGTAAAACCCTAGTCTTACGCGTAATACTTACGCAAAAGCTTAGGTCAACGCAAAAGATATGTTTACGCGTAAGATTTCTACGCAAAAGTTTTCTACGCGTAAGATTTCTACGCAAAAGATTTCTACAAGTCTACGCATAAAGTTATGCGTAAACTGGTCAAATAAAAAATTGAGAAGATGTAGATGAAGCTTAAGACAGACCTTTGACCACGACACCATCCAAATACCAAGACTCATACATGACCTCAGTTACATAAACATCATCGGTCCAAGTTTACTTAAACAAAAAGAATGAAAGAAGAAGCATAGCAGAACACAGTCCTGTACCAATCCCAGACCAATCCAACATAATCCAATCCTGTTCTAATCCCACAATCTCAAACAACTCCAAGTCTACCTATCCCATCTCCAAACTTCAAAATGACTCGTAAAAGAAAACATACATGCAATCTCAGATCGATTTGATTTTTTTAATCTTTTAAAGATTTTTTCAATTGAATCATTATCATCACAGATCCAATTTTGAAGCACTCTCATCTTTTTCATATCCGAACCATTTGAGAAAGAAAAATACGAATCTGCATCTCTCTTTTTCTTGTTCGTTTATAAAAATCACAAGGGCGACAACAATATATAACTACCTACCTGAGATCCACCAATGGATCTTTAAGCCTTCTTATTGATTTCTTGATCCAGAGTTAAGCAAACAATGATAAACAAGGTCAAGGAATGGTAGAGATAGTGTTTGTGATGATCGAATTGAAGGGTAATTGCTTCAGTCTTGGATTAGTTGTACACGATGCACTGAAGATGTGACTGGGTTTGATAAGATGAGTTATATGTGTTTGAAGGTGGAGATAAGTCTAGTGAGAGAAATACTTTTGGAAGGGGGCGGATATAATGAGGATGTGTGTTTTAGGTTTAGTGATAATGGAGCGTGTGTCTAGGGTCATAAGTATTATACTTTGATTTGGATCGGGTTTGCTCAGTGCTCACCAGAATTTTAGATGTTGGGCTTTTCAAATTAAACGGGCCGTGTGAGGACTTAAATGGATTTTTGGGATGAATTCAACAAACGGTTTATGGACTGGGCTTACGACTTGGACTATCAAAAGCTAATATCTGATTTTTTTTGGATATAAATCTTTGATAATACTTTGTATAAGAGTGGTATTTTGGTAAGAAAATTTCACGGGGATACATATATTCACGGCTAGAATTGTTATGGTTTGACAAGAAAATGACTACGGAGTTCGTGTACGGTATTATTGATTTGACTTTGAAGTGGCATCACAACAAGTGTACTTATTTATCTCAAAGTCTAGGGGTGGTTGGATGCATGACTTTTAAAGATAACTTGTCTGCGCAAATTAAAAAAATTCAGTCTTGACAATCTAGTTATTACTGATGTAAGGAGTTACGTTGTAGTGCTCACAGTATAGCTATCACTTAAAGGAGTTACGTTGTAGTACTCAGTGTCACACGAAGTAGTGGATTGTTCAAGTGACGAATATTTCGTGCAACCTCATACTTAAAGGAGTTACGTTGTAGTGCTCAGTATAGGTATTAAGTCACATCTATCGTATAAGCATTAAGTCACAAGATGGGATGATTACTTCTTTTTCAAGCTGGTCATATCGGGTTGTCTCCATATGTGGTCATTACTATTAGCCGGTGAATTTAAAGGAGGTTTGATTACAGGTTGATTTGAGAGACAAGTATTGAGAGTATTTTTTCGACATATTCTCACAAATTATGCTTACACGGTCTATCTATATTGCATCAGAAGTGTAAAGTACGGGTAATTATGGCATGTACACAAAATAGTATGATGATTTAGACAAATCGCAACCATCAGGAGGGAGAAGAACATGCAAAAGAAGTAGTGTTTCATCTCTAGTACGTTGGTTGTTCGAGGGAATTGTGCTTACACTAGAACCGAAGAAGTACTAATGATGTGTACATCGGAGCGTATTACCAACCTTCTGTGCAATACTATGTGAGTTATATTGTCATGATGCTCCCTGAACGACAACCATGTGCCTACACTTTTGAATCTACTTTATCCGCTGCGTGATGAAATGAGAGTTGTCGGTTCAGGAGGGAGCAAGAAAAAGAATAAAGGCTCACTAGTTAGGAGGGAGTAATAACCTAATTAGACCATTACAGTTGAAGTTCAGAGCTACAAAGACCTTTGTCGTCAGTGTCAAAGATCATACGCCGAGATCGTCGGAAGAGAGAACTTCAAGTCTGCCTCAGTATCTAGACTATAGAGACTCTGCGCTTCAACAACGTCAACATAGTTTACTATTGTTGTAATTTACATTGTTTATGTATTTATAGGTCTCATTGTAACCATTCACGTGTGACGGTATCTTGGAGGGAGATTGTTAGCCTCACTCTTTTATAAAGATAACGTCACATACGTGAATTGCACTAGATACGTAGTTAGTTGTGCCTTTAGGGACTACTATTGTACAAAAGGCAAACTTGTAATAGGATGAGCCTATAAATACCCCTCATGACTCTCCATGAGGGGTGTGAGAAATTGTGTAACTTTTACTTCTTATTAATAGAACCCTTTTCTTCACCCTCTCTCTACTTTATCTCTCTAGAACTAAACATGAATATCATCTATTTTGATCAACCTAGACCTCCCGAATCACATAAAAATCATTACTTTTCGGTCCTACAGTCAATAAACCTAATCTACTAACAATACCATTTGAAATTGTCTTACTCTTAATCAACCCCCTGTATCAACAACGACGGCTATTTCTAGTAATAACATGTGATTAAAAACCCAATATGGCGAACTTGAGAATGAAGTAAAATCCCTCAGACTTGTGACTTAAACTTGTACTATCATTGTGACTGAGAACCTATACTGAGCACTAAAACGTAACTCATTTAAGCATAGGTAGTGCCATATACCCAAACCAACAAACAATATATGAGATATCCACCTCTTGGACTATCCACAACTCCATGTGACACCGAGTACTACAACATAACTCCTTGAAGTGATAGCTATAACCCGTGAGTACTACAATGTAACTCCTTATATCAGGTATAACTAGATAATCCAAGTCTTAATCACTACCAGTGTATGCTCAAACAAGTATCTCTGAAAATCATGCATCCATCCCACCTCTAGACTTTGAGATAAATAAGTACACATGCCCGTGAAATGAACTTTAAACCCAAATAAGCAACATCATACAAAAACTCCGTAGTCACAAAAAAACTCTGATACTAGCCGTTGTCATTTTGATTGTGATTCTTGATCAGGATCTTTTAAGCTATACGTGGTGTGTTTTGTAGCAGGATATATTGGTATTAAGTTTATGAAACGATGAAACGAATCATCTTCTATTAAGTGTAAACCAATAATATCATGTGTGTTTTTGGTGTGAAGGTAAACTTTTCTTACTCGCTAAAAGTAAACTACTTACTTGAAAAGCTTACTTGAAAATTTTACTTGAAAGACTTACTTGAAGAGCTTACTTGAAAAGCTTACTTGAAAAGCCTTACTTGAAAGTCCTTATTTGAAAAGCATATTTGAAAGTCCTTACTTGAAAAGCTTACTTGAAAGTTCTTACTTGAAAAGCTTACTTGAAAGTCCTTACTTGGAGAGCTTACTTGAAACTGCTTACTTGAAAAGCTTACTCGGAACCTTACTCTCTGAAAAGGACTAATGTTGCTTACTCGCTAAAAATAACCTTACTCGGAGAATAAAGGTTAACGAAGTATAGTTTCCCTTAGAATAAAGCAATAAAAATTCCTAACTAGATAAACTATAAGGAAACTTAGCTTACTCGCTAAAAGGCTTACTCGCAAAAAATCTTAGCTTACTCGCTAGAAATTCCTTACTCGCAGAAATTCCTTACTCGCTACCTTACTCACAGAAATTCCTTACTCGCATAAATTCCTTACTCGCTACCTTACTCACAGAAATTCCTAACTCGCTACCTTACTAGCAGAAATTCCTTACTCGAAAGAACCAACCCTTACTCGCCAAAATTCTTCTTTACTCGCTGTCTTACTCAAAAAAAACCACCCCTTACTCGCAGATTACTGTATCTTATCTTCAAAAATCACCCAAAAACACCACAAAACATCACGATTCGCCCCTGGTTAGCTCTGATACCACTTGTTATGACCAAGAAACACCTTCTGAAGGTCGGGGATGCATGAAATAAAGAATAGACATGGCATTATTAGATTGAAAGAATGGGGAAGATGTGTCTATTTTCTAGAGAGAGATGAAGGAATACACACACACCTTAAAATACAATGAGACATCCACCCCTCCTAGTTGCCACTAGGAGGGTATTTATACTACTTAACACTCCAAACTATGTCCTATTGATAAGACTAGTCCTTGTGTTTAAGTAAATGATGGAACCAGTGCAATTCCCGATTATGACATTACTTTTAAGGCTAACAAGAATGATCAATCCCCAGGTACCTACCACTCACTATACTACATCGGTCAGGTACACTGTCTGGAGGATTGCAAAAATCTCTCAAGATCCCTTGAGAGGTAAAACTTTTGTGATTTGCAAAAGAAACAAAAAATCTTTTGAGTTTATAGAAGATGTGATCTCAAACACTGATGAGGTACAAATGAATATCTTGTCAAATATCCTGACTCAAAATGCTAACATTGAATATCTTCGACGTTACGGGTTTCAATGTCAGACTGACCGTGAAACTTTTAAGAAACTTTCGGTTATCATATATGAAGATCTTGAACCCGATATTAATCGTATAGACAATGGTGATAAGTCACCTATACTTTCTTCTCACCCCATTTCAGAATTCTTAACAAGCTATTATTACACAAATTCTATGCACTTATTTTTATTCATTGGTTATGAAACTGATCATATTAGTTTTAACTCTTTGTTCATAAAGTTGTGTACTTTTTCGATAATATTTTTTTCAAGAGTTTATAGTCCTAAATTTAAAAAGCTAACGGTTTTTTGTTACTTTTTACAGTTCGGGGACTCCTAGATGTGAAAGAAATTGATGCCCACTATCGATGACGAGCTAGGAAGAAGGTCACAATTATATAGTATTTTGATGCCGGTTATGAACAAATTTGAATCCGGTTTAGATAAAGGTGAAGGCATGTACATTTTATTCATAAATCCGAAGCTAAAACCCCTTGAGGGTTGGTTGCTCGACCCGTTTTAATCAGTTACTAACAAAGTTCTCATTTTAAAGAAAGACCTTACAACCCGTATACCAATTACTCTAGCACGAATGAGACCATTCTTTCCACTATCTCTCCTCTCTCTAGAAAACTGCTCAAGTTCGGCCACTGTTCTTCCCTTCCACGTTCCCTTCTTTCCCAATATGCACCTTTCTTTTCTTTCCCCTTTGTACATGTTCATCTATATATACCTTCATAATGTTTCATCTTTCCTCACACACCATTTCCACTACCTCTCCTCTCTCTAGAAAAATGCTACCAGTTGTTTCTCTCACTAAACACAGAACCACACTAGAAGCACCACCCACACTGGACTACAAACTCCGGAAAGAAACAAATAATATCTTGAGTTTATAGAAGATGTGACCTCAAACGCTGATGAGGTACAACTAAAAGTTTTGTCAGATATGCTGACACAAATTGCTGACGTCGAATATCTTCGATGTCATGTGTATCACGGTCAAACTAACCATGAAAATATTTAGAAATTTTTTTTGGTTATCACATATGAAGATCTTCAACGAGATATTAATAGTATAGCCAATGATGATAAGTCACCTATACTTTCTTCTCACCACATATTAGAATTCTTAACAAGGTATAATTAAAAAAATTCTAGCGTTTATTTTTATTCATTGGTTACGAAGATGATCATATTAGTGATTCAAAGACATATAAAAACCATTGATAATATAAATGTAATAAAAAGGCAAGACTTGATATTTATAACATAAAAGGAATATACTACAATTAGGCGTGTTCAAAGATATTCATATTCGGATATCCAAAATCCAAAATCCAAAAATATTCATATTCGGATATCCAAAAAATTGTTTGGAATTGATTTCGAAATTGGGATACGTGAATTGTCACTTTAGAACTTATAAATAAGTTTTACAAAAATTTAGAATGTTTGGATACATAATTTTTGGATATTCGGATATATAAAACCATTATTCAAAACTTTGAATTTTTGAAATTCGTATATCATATTTTAGATTGCTTTAGGCCTCCAAAAGACTCGAGACGGCCTCGTCCGGAAGCACTACCCAAACTAGACTACAATCTAACCGAAAGAAATAAAAAAAAAAAATCTTTTGATTTTATAGAAGATGTGAACACAAATGCTGATGAGGTACAACTAAAAGTTTTTTCTGATATCATGACACAAAATGCTGACGTCGAATATTTTCGACGTCATGGGTTTCACGGTTAGACTGACCGTGAAACTTTTTTCAGTTATCACTTTAAAGATCTTCAGTTATCACTTTTTCGATAATATTTTTTTCAAGAGTTTATAGTCCTAAATTTAAAAAGCTAACAGTTTTTTGTTACTTTTTACAGTTCGGGGACTCCTAGATGTGAAAGAAATTGATGCCCACTATCGATGACGAGCTAGGAAGAAGGTCACAATTATATAGTATTTTGATGCCGGTTATGAACAAATTTGAAAACGGTTTAGATAAAGGTGAAGGCATGTACATTTTATTCATAAATCCGAAGCTAAAACCCCTTGAGGGTTGGTTGCTCGACCCGTTTTAATCAGTTACTAACAAAGTTCTCATTTTAAAGAAAGACCTTACAACCCGTATACCAATTACTCTAGCACGAATGAGACCATTCTTTCCACTATCTCTCCTCTCTCTAGAAAACTGCTCAAGTTCGGCCACTGTTCTTCCCTTCCACGTTCCCTTCTTTCCCGACATGCACCTTTCTTTTCTTTCCCCTTTGTACATGTTCATCTATATATACCTTCATAATGTTTCTTCTTTCCTCACACACCATTTCCACTACCTCTCCTCTCTCTAGAAAAATGCTACCAGTTGTTTCTCTCACTAAACACAGAACCACACTAGAAGCACCACCCACACTGGACTACAAACTCCGGAAAGAAACAAATAATATCTTGAGTTTATAGAAGATGTGACCTCAAACGCTGATGAGGTACAACTAAAAGTTTTGTCAGATATGCTGACACAAATTGCTGACGTCGAATATCTTCGATGTCATGTGTATCACGGTCAAACTAACCATGAAAATATTTAGAAATCTTTTTTGGTTATCACATATGAAGAACTTCAACGAGATATTAATAGTATAGCCAATGATGATAAGTCACCTATACTTTCTTCTCACCACATATTAGAATTCTTAACAAGGTATAATTAAAAAAATTCTAGCGTTTATTTTTATTCATTGGTTACGAAGATGGTCATATTAGTGATTCAAAGACATATAAAAACCATTGATAATATAAATGTAATAAAAAGGCAAGACTTGATCTATATAACATAAAAGGAATATACTACAATTAGGCGTGTTCAAAGATATTCATATTCAGATATCCAAAATCCAAAAATATTCATATTCGGATATCCAAAAAATTGTTTGGAATTGATTTCGAAATTGGGATACGTGAATTGTCACTTTAGAACTTATAAATAAGTTTTACAAAAATTTAGAATGTTTGGATACATAATTTTTTTATATTCGGATATATAAAACCATTATTCAAAACTTCGGATTTTTGAAATTCGTATATCATATTTTTGATTGCTTTAGGCCTCCAAAAGACTCGAGACGGCCTCGTCCGGAAGCACTACCCAAACTAGACTACAATCTAATCGAATGAAATAAAAAAAAATCTCTTGATTTTATAGAAGATGTGAACTCAAACGCTGATGAGGTACAACTAAAAGTTTTTTCTGATATCATGACACAAAATGCTGACGTCGAATATTTTCGACGTCATGGGTTTCACGGTTAGACTGACCGTGAAACTTTTTTCAGTTATCACTTTAAAGATCTTCAGTTATCACTTTTTCGATAATATTTTTTTCAAGAGTTTATAGTCCTAAATTTAAAAAGCTAACGGTTTTTTATTACTTTTTACAGTTCGGGGACTCCTAGATGTGAAAGAAATTGATGCCTACTATCGATGACGAGCTAGGAAGAAGGTCACAATTATATAGTATTTTGATGCCGGTTATGAACAAATTTGAATCCGGTTTAGATAAAGGTGAAGGCATGTACATTTTATTCATAAATCCGAAGCTAAAACCCCTTGAGGGTTGGTTGCTCGACCCGTTTTAATCAGTTACTAACAAAGTTCTCATTTTAAAGAAAGACCTTACAACCCGTATACCAATTACTCTAGCACAAATGAGACCATTCTTTCCACTATCTCTCCTCTCTCTAGAAAACTGCTCAAGTTCGGCCACTGTTCTTCCCTTCCACGTTCCCTTCTTTCCTGATATGCACCTTTCTTTTCTTTCCCCTTTGTACATGTTCATCTATATATACCTTCATAATGTTTCATCTTTCCTCACACACCATTTCCACTACCTCTCCTCTCTCTAGAAAAATGCTACCAGTTGTTTCTCTCACTAAACACAGAACCACACTAGAAGCACCACCCACACTGGACTACAAACTCCGAAAAGAAACAAATAATCTCTTGAGTTTATAGAAGATGTGACCTCAAACGCTGATAAGGTACAACTAAAAGTTTTGTCAGACATGCTGACACAAATTGCTGACGTTGAATATCTTCGATGACATGTGTATCACGGTCAAACTAACCATGAAAATATTTAGAAATTTTTTTTGGTTATCACATATGAAGATCTTCAACGAGATATTTGTCACACCCCCAATTTACCTGACTTGCAGCGGAATGGAATGCCTGGGGGTGTAACTGTCATAGCACCATAACAAGGAAATATTGAACGACCTAAAGTGTCGTTTGGAAAATACTGCATTTGATCATTGAAATAATTCAGAGTTTACAAAATGAGGTCCCCAAAATGTGTTGCAAGTTTATGAAAACAAGTCCTACTAGATCAAATGTTTACATAAGTGCATGAAATAATGATGAGACGCGTCGACTCCGCGACTCCATGAAGGTCCAAATGCATGTCACATGAGCTACCTTAATAACCTGAAATACATTGCTAAAACGTCAACACGAATGTTGGTGAATTCCATAGGTTTGTAAATTGTAATAATGTACGGCCACCACAAGTAAAAGTGCAAGATAAAAATCTCATGAAAATTGTACAATAGCCTTAAGCTCATGACACCGAAGCTATGACTGATGAAATTCTATGCCCCTCCCGAATGTTCTGCCGAAACATTCAAATGTAAAAGACATGACATGCATCCGCTTACTGTTGGTATCCACTACCACGGATGGAGGCGTCACCCTCGATAGATCTATCCACTCACTCTCGCTTAACGGTAAATTAACGGTTCATGATGTTACAGGGGACTTTTCACATGGCAAGGTAACTTAAGCTATGTACATGTATTTGAATACTTGGGCTCGTACTGAAATAATTGATGCAATGTATTCCCCCCGTGGGATTTGAAAACAATCAAAATGTTGAATTGAAAACGGGGCTATGAAAACTCACCTTAACTGATGAAACCGTGATGAAATGAAATGAACACCAATGAACAATTAGCTGTCGCATCCCAATATGATGGTACCATGTACATGTAATGAACTGAAAGACAAGGCGCGCACACTAGCCGCAACCTAATGTGAATGATGAACGATCTACTTTAGATCATGAAATGATGTTATGAATATCCATGCACATGTCTCCTATACCACTCTACTCTTTGAAAAACACTTGTTGTTATCAAAAGTATATATTTCAAGAATTTGGAAAATATTGCTATTAGAAAATATAAATAGCTAGTTATAATATATATATACTTATATATATATATATGACGTAAGTTTCCATGTTAGCGTTGAAATACTCGGGTTGTAATCCTTGAAATGATGAAAACATACTCGTAGTAACTAATACTACATTAGTTATAAAGCTCGGTACTTAATATTATGTCTAGCTTAAAAATGTACTTCGTAGTTTTTGCGCCAAATTTAATAAAAGCTGTCAAATATAAAAGGGTTTTAGCCGATATTCAAACGAGTATATCTTTGTCGTTACTTGTCCGTTTTACTTGTTCTTTATATCCACGGTTACGTCTTAGTATGTAGTAATATATTTTGGAAAGCTCGGCTCCTCCGGGTTACGTCTAAAGTCTCTTTTTGTACCATGAAAAACGTCCAACAGCAAACAAATTTCCAGAAAATACTTTTCGTCAACAATCTTGCAAAAATCATAACTTCTTCGTTATAAACTCTTTTTAATCCGTTCTTTCGCCTACGGATTCGTTTTTGAAAGTATTTTCTAAAAATTTTGCCAAAGTTTCCTTGGTGTTTACTGATTTTCCAGATTTTTACAAAACGGGACAGCATGTCTAAAATAGGTTCCAAATCAAGTTTTCAAGGTCTAAAACTAATTTCTACCATCACCAAACCTCTTGTAATCACCACATGGCTAATCTAATCTTACCATACACCTTCTTAGGGTGCCATGGACTCCTAACCAAGTTATTAGAGCAAGGGGATTCATAACTAAAAAGTTAGGGTTTGTATGTTTCTTTTTAGACAAAATAAAGTGTGGTATAGCTACTTGTACATGGTTTTTAGCATGATACTTATGAAATACATGTAAAAATAGGATGATCCATGAAAAAATAAAGATGAAAACTTACTTGATAAAATGAGATGATTATAGGATGATTATGCTTGATGTTCTTGTGTTTTTGTTGCTTGATTCTTGATTAGGCTTGTAAAATGAACAAGTTTAGTGTTTTACTTTATGGAAAATGATCACTTGATCATGGAGATCAATTATGGGTCGTGGTTATGGAGAAGGAATGGAAGAGATGAGAGGAATTTTGTTCTTAGCTAAAAGTGAATTATGATTTTGTGATTTTAGTAAAGTTAGGTTTTTGAAGTTTATTAGTATAAAACTTAGGAAGTTAATGCCAAGGGTTAAAAGGGTGTTTCATGGGCTGGTTTTCAAAGGGTAGAAGGGGGGTAGGGGTACTTGGTAGTTATTTAGGAAATTAGTATAACGTTAGGTGTTATTACGTGTCATTCGTTAAAATCGGGTAACGGTTTTAATAGAAATAAATGTTCACGAAGTTTACCGGGATGAAATAAAGTCATAATAATGTTGAAAATATGTTAAAAATATGTTGGGTACATTTACTGAGTGATCGGGTGATTATTGTTTAGTTTTCACGAAAACCGTCGTTATATTCATACGCGTACGTTATAAATAAAATAAATTTCCAAAATACTGGGTAACTGAATGTTATAACTTTTATGATGTTAAAATGGATATAAAAATATGTCGGGACCATTGTGGGAATATTTAGATATATTCGTCGTGTATAAACCGTGTGTTAACGTTTACTATAAATACTTATACGTAAAAACGTTAAATGTACTGAATATAGAAATTTGAAAATCCTGAGAGTGGTATAACATGAAAATGCTGTTATGATGATATGCAGACTATCCCCAGTCCGTATGAAATGTTATTACTGATAATGCATGAATTCGCACCTGAACCAATACGGTTACGCGAATTTGAATACCCGTAAACTAAATTTACGATGAAATGTTTAATGCACATGAATGATGAAATCTTTTCCCGCAATGAATAGTGTTCCGTGAATAGTAAAATTTCTGAATGCTTCTCGGAATGTCAAACTGACACCAAAAATGATGAATAGTAAACTGATGAATAGTGTTTGATGAATAGTGTTTGATGAATAGTGTTTTTCCAAAGTTCGGGAAATGACCTGAAATGACCTGAAATGGTGAGTTGTGACAGTCTTCCCCTCTAACAGGAACTTCGTCCCGAAGTTCAGTTTATGTTGGTCTCTGAAAATGTCTTGGTGAAAAGGGTGATGATATTCGAGAATTCCAGCGAACTCTAATGATAGGAATTCGACTCTGTTTTAACTGTTTGACCACACGGTCCATTGTTTCTGTTTGTTCTCCTACCAGGTTTATGTTTGACTTTGGGTTGGATCCCTTCCAATGGAATCATGAGTGACTCATCTGAAAGTCATTTCTGGGGATTTGAAAATGTGAAATATGTTCGTGTAATCCTGTTGTTCTCTGACAATGTTCAAGTCTGACGGCCACTAGGCCTACCCTGTCTGAAATATAAATGGTCCAGTGTATATTGGTGTAACTTTCCAAGTTTTCTGAACGATAACATGCCTTTCCTAGGCAGAACTTTCTGCATAACTCTGCAGAACTTGAAGTTTTAATGGTTTACGACTTATTGAACTTGTAACTGATTCTTGACTTGTAGAAAATTTCTGGTTATCTCATGAATGCCTACTGAACTAGTGAGTTGAGCTTTTTCTGAGTTTGGCCCATCAATCGATGGTCTGCGCTTCTTAATGTTTTAAATGTGGTACTGGTAATATATACTGCTGAATTCTGCCAGAACTCAAGTTTGTATGCTAGTTGGTCGATTCTAAAATGAATCTTAAATGGCCCAATATGCTAAAGGTTCAACTTCTCTTGTTATCCAATTTGTATCATGCCAATCCAAGGCAATGCTTTTAACTTAGTTTGTTCTCCCACTTGAATCTGGATGGTTTGTTATTCAGGATACCCAATCCAAATGATATGTGTTATGTACCAATCTAACTTCTGCCAGTTTCTCGCTCTTGGTGTGATAACTATTGCTGTAGATGAATTTGATTTATGTTAAGTGATTAGTCCAACCATTTATAGGGTCAATCACTCATGCTCTGAGTATACTTTCCTATGTTTGAATTGTTCTCTCGCTTTGACCATCAGTCTGAGGATGATAAGTGATGTTTCCATCTAAATGGGTTTCTGAAGGAAATTCTGAAATGATTACCTGAAGTCCAAAGTGAGTCGGTTTCCTTAACAGGAATAACTGAAATGGGTACAATAAACCTTTGTGACTAATTCCACAACGTTCGGTCCTTCGAACTTGGCGTTATCTGAAAGGGATAGAATATAGGTAACAATTTGATTCCTTGGGTTTTGTTCCAACGGATGATAAGACATAAGTCCTTCTTTGTCTATTGGGTTTGGTCTCCACTACTGAAGTTCGTGATTAATTTGTGATGTCCTTCCTAATTCCTTCATCACATATTCCAAATATCCTTTATTGTCAAGTCACAAATCCTAAATGCATAAGCGATGTTGTAGGGAAGTTGGTTCTGGAAATTTGTCTCGCGATTGTGAGTTTTGGTTGAAATCTTTTTCTGAATAAACGAACTTAGAAAAATGGAGCAAATGATTTACTAAGTAATATTTTTCCTGATGATTCAAAATTTCAGTAGTTATGAAGTAGAAAAATGTTTTCAAACATGCTGTGATTAAGACTGCTTACCAAAGTTTGATGTTTATGTATATTTCTCATTGTACCATAGTGTTGCTAAAGATTGACCAAAAAGGATCGTACTTGTTCAAAATAGGAATTTCAGAAATCATTTTTTTCCACAAGGTATGTGATTTATGTAAACGCATCAACTTTATTTAAAAGTGAAAACACTAACAAGGATAAAATGGTAGAATAGGAAATGTTCGCTTAAATGCATAAATGTCTAACACTTAGTTCCTGAGGTTGGATAATGTCTATTGATGGTTATCTGGCATAACTACAAGCATAGGTATTTAGACTAACTTAAGTCCTGAAATAGTTTATCGTTGTAATTGGCAAGACGAAGGTATCGCTTGATGTTGTGTCGATGAATGTCTATTCTGTTTTCCCATGTAGATGAGGAGATATGTTCCGGTTTGATCCCTTGCTTGGTATGAAGGTGAGGTTATCTGAAATTTCTAGACATAATGCCTTAGAGGAATCTACATTGATATTCTTGTTTCAAACAATTGTCCTTTGTGAAAACTTACTGTAGGAAAGTTTATGTATGGATGAGGCCATGTTTAAATGAAATGCTCTACAGTCTCAATTAGAAGCTTGGTTTATTTCTATTGTGTTGTCCTGCGGACATCTATATTGAGTTCAATCCTGTAGCTCAGTCTAGCTAGTACCTTTAAATGATAGAATTTGACAACTAAGTCAGGGATGGTGATTCAGATGGTCTCGCAGTATCTTAGGATTGTTGTTGAGTTATGAATTCTCTCACTATATACTTCTAGTTCTGTAATCCTTTCATTGCTTTTATTGTATAGAGGAATCCTGCATGTAATTGATATGGAAAGTCTCTCTTAGGGAAGTCAATGGGAAAATCCAACTTAATGGCTAAGTGAGTGACAGGTAGGGTAAGTATCCAGAGATAGTTCGGCAAAATGGATGTTTATGAATGAGTTCCTTTGTTTACAAAACTTTTGGATGAAGATTGTTATTAACAATCCTTTGAAAAGGTAATTATTTCCTTCATGGCATAATCCTTCCTGAATTTTACATAGGTGATCAGGCTATGTATAATTGAGGACTAATGATGCGATGTTGGATTTTGTCAAAATATCATAACTTTTCTCAAAAGTTTTAGATGGTGTTCAACGCATTGTTATAAAAATGGTGTCCTGATATTTTCTTTCATGTAACATGAAAATTGCCTCGCGTAATAATAGTAAATACTTGGTGTAATGACAGAAAAATCAATTTATAGGATGGTAATAAAATAGCTTACTACAGAAATTTTTCTGTAAAACAGTTTCCCCATATGATAGTAAAATAGCTTGAATGGTGTATTGGATACGTGGGTGAATCTTGTCGAATGGTAATAGTCTACTAATTCGTCAAAAACGAAATCAACCTAATTCCTGATGAGACAATGCTAAAATATTGCGAAACGATTGAAGACTGAGCAAATGGGAATGGAAAAGGAAATGACAATGATGGTACTAGTGAATGGAATACTACCCTCTTTCGCGCTACCTCGCGACATCCAAAAGGTAAAACTAAAGTACACACTGTGGGAAGGCCAATAGTGTAATAAGTAACTAGTGGTGGTGATAGTACCTGAGCAGTAAGTGTCCTACTAGTGATGGAAAGAAAACACACTATCTTCCTTGCAATAAGCATCCTAATAAGTCCATTAAGATTAATTCTGAATACACTACCAAAAGGCATTCTATGTACGGGCTGAATGATAGGAAAACTCTGTTCCTATGGCAAATCAATAGTACTAATGGTGGTGTAAGTGCAACTGATGGTATAATGGTAGTGGAAGATGACAAGGCATCTTCAATGTCGGAATCCGATAAAAGGATGTCAGGGTGAGTATCTGAAGACATGTCACTTGTGAACCAGGTCAATAAAATGATATACATATACGGATATGAGTATAAATAACTCGCACAGGGTATGTATGAAACAACATGTATCATGATTATGCACTTATGATGAAATGATGAGATGCTATGATGATGTGGTTATAGTCTAGGGTCCAAGATACATCCTAGTTCGCTATAACCTTAGCTCTGATGCCAATCTGTCACACCCCCAATTTACCTGACTTGCAGCGGAATGGAATGCCTGGGGGTGTAACTGTCATAGCACCATAACAAGGAAATATTGAACGACCTAAAGTGTCGTTTGGAAAATACTGCATTTGATCATTGAAATAATTCAGAGTTTACAAAATGAGGTCCCCAAAATGTGTTGCAAGTTTATGAAAACAAGTCCTACTAGATCAAATGTTTACATAAGTGCATGAAATAATGATGAGACGCGTCGACTCCGCGACTCCATGAAGGTCCAAATGCATGTCACATGAGCTACCTTAATAACCTGAAATACATTGCTAAAACGTCAACACGAATGTTGGTGAATTCCATAGGTTTGTAAATTGTAATAATGTACGGCCACCACAAGTAAAAGTGCAAGATAAAAATCTCATGAAAATTGTACAATAGCCTTAAGCTCATGACACCGAAGCTATGACTGATGAAATTCTATGCCCCTCCCGAATGTTCTGCCGAAACATTCAAATGTAAAAGACATGACATGCATCCGCTTACTGTTGGTATCCACTACCACGGATGGAGGCGTCACCCTCGATAGATCTATCCACTCACTCTCGCTTAACGGTAAATTAACGGTTCATGATGTTACAGGGGACTTTTCACATGGCAAGGTAACTTAAGCTATGTACATGTATTTGAATACTTGGGCTCGTACTGAAATAATTGATGCAATGTATTCCCCCCGTGGGATTTGAAAACAATCAAAATGTTGAATTGAAAACGGGGCTATGAAAACTCACCTTAACTGATGAAACCGTGATGAAATGAAATGAACACCAATGAACAATTAGCTGTCGCATCCCAATATGATGGTACCATGTACATGTAATGAACTGAAAGACAAGGCGCGCACACTAGCCGCAACCTAATGTGAATGATGAACGATCTACTTTAGATCATGAAATGATGTTATGAATATCCATGCACATGTCTCCTATACCACTCTACTCTTTGAAAAACACTTGTTGTTATCAAAAGTATATATTTCAAGAATTTGGAAAATATTGCTATTAGAAAATATAAATAGCTAGTTATAATATATATATACTTATATATATATGACGTAAGTTTCCATGTTAGCGTTGAAATACTCGGGTTGTAATCCTTGAAATGATGAAAACATACTCGTAGTAACTAATACTACATTAGTTATAAAGCTCGGTACTTAATATTATGTCTAGCTTAAAAATGTACTTCGTAGTTTTTGCGCCAAATTTAATAAAAGCTGTCAAATATAAAAGGGTTTTAGCCGATATTCAAACGAGTATATCTTTGTCGTTACTTGTCCGTTTTACTTGTTCTTTATATCCACGGTTACGTCTTAGTATGTAGTAATATATTTTGGAAAGCTCGGCTCCTCCGGGTTACGTCTAAAGTCTCTTTTTGTACCATGAAAAACGTCCAACAGCAAACAAATTTCCAGAAAATACTTTTCGTCAACAATCTTGCAAAAATCATAACTTCTTCGTTATAAACTCTTTTTAATCCGTTCTTTCGCCTACGGATTCGTTTTTGAAAGTATTTTCTAAAAATTTTGCCAAAGTTTCCTTGGTGTTTACTGATTTTCCAGATTTTTACAAAACGGGACAGCATGTCTAAAATAGGTTCCAAATCAAGTTTTCAAGGTCTAAAACTAATTTCTACCATCACCAAACCTCTTGTAATCACCACATGGCTAATCTAATCTTACCATACACCTTCTTAGGGTGCCATGGACTCCTAACCAAGTTATTAGAGCAAGGGGATTCATAACTAAAAAGTTAGGGTTTGTATGTTTCTTTTTAGACAAAATAAAGTGTGGTATAGCTACTTGTACATGGTTTTTAGCATGATACTTATGAAATACATGTAAAAATAGGATGATCCATGAAAAAATAAAGATGAAAACTTACTTGATAAAATGAGATGATTATAGGATGATTATGCTTGATGTTCTTGTGTTTTTGTTGCTTGATTCTTGATTAGGCTTGTAAAATGAACAAGTTTAGTGTTTTACTTTATGGAAAATGATCACTTGATCATGGAGATCAATTATGGGTCGTGGTTATGGAGAGGGAATGGAAGAGATGAGAGGAATTTTGTTCTTAGCTAAAAGTGAATTATGATTTTGTGATTTTAGTAAAGTTAGGTTTTTGAAGTTTATTAGTATAAAACTTAGGAAGTTAATGCCAAGGGTTAAAAGGGTGTTTCATGGGCTGGTTTTCAAAGGGTAGAAGGGGGGTAGGGGTACTTGGTAGTTATTTAGGAAATTAGTATAACGTTAGGTGTTATTACGTGTCATTCGTTAAAATCGGGTAACGGTTTTAATAGAAATAAATGTTCACGAAGTTTACCGGGATGAAATAAAGTCATAATAATGTTGAAAATATGTTAAAAATATGTTGGGTACATTTACTGAGTGATCGGGTGATTATTGTTTAGTTTTCACGAAAACCGTCGTTATATTCATACGCGTACGTTATAAATAAAATAAATTTCCAAAATACTGGGTAACTGAATGTTATAACTTTTATGATGTTAAAATGGATATAAAAATATGTCGGGACCATTGTGGGAATATTTAGATATATTCGTCGTGTATAAACCGTGTGTTAACGTTTACTATAAATACTTATACGTAAAAACGTTAAATGTACTGAATATAGAAATTTGAAAATCCTGAGAGTGGTATAACATGAAAATGCTGTTATGATGATATGCAGACTATCCCCAGTCCGTATGAAATGTTATTACTGATAATGCATGAATTCGCACCAGAACCAACACGGTTACGCGAATTTGAATACCCGTAAACTAAATTTACGATGAAATGTTTAATGCACATGAATGATGAAATCTTTTCCCGCAATGAATAGTGTTCCGTGAATAGTAAAATTTCTGAATGCTTCTCGGAATGTCAAACTGACACCAAAAATGATGAATAGTAAACTGATGAATAGTGTTTGATGAATAGTGTTTTTCCAAAGTTCGGGAAATGACCTGAAATGACCTGAAATGGTGAGTTGTGACAATATTAATAGTATAGCCAATGATGATAAGTCACCTACACTTTCTTCTCACCACATATTAGAATTCTTAACAAGGTATAATTAAAAAAATTCTAGCGTTTATTTTTATTCATTGGTTGCGAAGATGATCATATTAGTGATTCAAAGACATATAAAAACCATTGATAATATAAATGTAATAAAAAGGCAAGACTTGATCTATATAACATAAAAGGAATATACTACAATTAGGCGTGTTCAAAGATATTCATATTCGGATATCCAAAATCCAAAAATATTCATATTCGGATATCCAAAAAATTGTTTGGAATTGATTTCGAAATTGGGATACGTGAATTATCACTTTAGAACTTATAAATAAGTTTTACAAAAATTTAGAATGTTTGGATACATAATTTTTGGATATTCAGATATATAAAACCATTATTCAAAACTTTGGATTTTTGAAATTCGTATATCATATTTTTGATTGCTTTAGGCCTTCAAAAGACTCGAGACGGCCTCGTCCGGAAGCACTACCCAAACTAGACTACAATCTAAGCGAAAGAAATAAAAAAAATCTCTTGATTTTATAGAAGATGTGAACTCAAACGCTGATGAGGTACAACTAAAAGTTTTTTCTGATATCATGACACAAAATGCTGACGTCGAATATTTTCGACGTCATTGGTTTCACGGTTAGACTGACCGTGAAACTTTTTTCAGTTATCACTTTAAAGATCTTCAGTTATCACTTTTTCGATAATATTTTTTCAAGAGTTTATAGTCCTAAATTTAAAAAGCTAACGGTTTTTTGTTACTTTTTACAGTTCGGGGACTCCTAGATGTGAAAGAAATTGATGCCCACTATCGATGACGAGCTAGGAAGAAGGTCACAATTATATAGTATTTTGATGCCAGTTATGAACAAATTTGAATCCGGTTTAGATAAAGGTGAAGGCATGTACATTTTATTCATAAATCCGAAGCTAAAACCCCTTGAGGGTTGGTTGCTCGACCCGTTTTAATCAGTTACTAACAAAGTTCTCATTTTAAAGAAAGACCTTACAACCCGTATACCAATTACTCTAGCACGAATGAGACCATTCTTTCCACTATCTCTCCTCTCTCTAGAAAACTGCTCAAGTTCGGCCACTGTTCTTCCCTTCCACGTTCCCTTCTTTCCCGATATGCACCTTTCTTTTCTTCCCCTTTGTACATGTTCATCTATATATAACTTCATAATGTTTCATCTTTCCTCACACACCATTTCCACTACCTCTCCTCTCTCTAGAAAAATGCTACCAGTTGTTTCTCTCACTAAACGCAGAACCACACTAGAAGCAGCACCCACACTGGACTACAAACTCCGAAAAGAAACAAATAATCTCTTGAGTTTATAGAAGATGTGACCTCAAACGCTGATGAGGTACAACTGAAAGTTTTGTCAGATATGCTGACACAAATTGCTGACGTCGAATATCTTCGATGTCATGTGTATCACGGTCAAACTAACCATGAAAATATTTAGAAATTTTTTTTGGTTATCACATATGAAGATCTTCAACGAGATATTAATAGTATAGCCAATGATGATAAGTCACCTATACTTTCTTCTCACCACATATTAGAATTCTTAACAAGGTATAATTAAAAAAATTCTAGCGTTTATTTTTATTCATTGGTTACGAAGATGATCATATTAGGGATTCAAAGACATATAAAAACCATTGATAATATAAATGTAATAAAAAGGCAAGACTTGATCTATATAACATAAAAGGAATATACTACAATTAGGCGTGTTCAAAGATATTCATATTCGGATATCCAAAATCCAAAATCCAAAAATATTCATATTCGGATATCCAAAAAATTGTTTGGAATTGATTTCGAAATTGGGATACATGAATTGTCACTTTAGAACTTATAAATAAGTTTTACAAAAATTTAGAATGTTTGGATACATAATTTTTTTATATTCGGATATATAAAACCATTATTCAAAACTTTGGATTTTTGAAATTCGTATATCTTATTTTTGATTGCTTTAGGCCTCCAAAAGACTCGAGACGGCCTCGTCCGGAAGCACTACCCAAACTAGACTACAATCTAACCGAAAGAAATAAAAAAAATCTCTTGATTTTATAGAAGATGTGAACTCAAACGCTGATGAGGTACAACTAAAAGTTTTTTCTGATATCATGACACAAAATGCTGATGTCGAATATTTTCGACGTCATGGGTTTCACGGTTAGACTGACCGTGAAACTTTTTTCAGTTATCACTTTAAAGATCTTCAGTTATCACTTTTTCGATAATATTTTTTTCAAGAGTTTATAGTCCTAAATTTTAAAAGCTAACGGTTTTTTGTTACTTTTTACAGTTCGGGGACTCCTAGATGTGAAAGAAATTGATGCCCACTATCGATGACGAGCTAGGAAGAAGGTCACAATTATATAGTATTTTGATGCCGGTTATGAACAAATTTGAATCCGGTTTAGATAAAGGTGAAGGCATGTACATTTTATTCATAAATCCGAAGCTAAAACCCCTTGAGGGTTGGTTGCTCGACCCGTTTTAATCAGTTACTAACAAAGTTCTCATTTTAAAGAAAGACCTTACAACCCGTATACCAATTACTCTAGCACGAATGAGACCATTCTTTCCACTATCTCTCCTCTCTCTAGAAAACTGCTCAAGTTCGGCCACTGTTCTTCCCTTCCACGTTCCCTTCTTTCCCGATATGCACCTTTCTTTTCTTCCCCTTTGTACATGTTCATCTATATATACCTTCATAATGTTTCATCTTTCCTCACACACCATTTCCACTACCTCTCCTCTCTCTAGAAAAATGCTACCAGTTGTTTCTCTCACTAAACGCAGAACCACACTAGAAGCAGCACCCACACTGGACTACAAACTCCGAAAAGAAACAAATAATCTCTTAAGTTTATAGAAGATGTGACCTCAAACGCTGATGAGGTACAACTGAAAGTTTTGTCAGATATGCTGACACAAATTGCTGACGTCGAATATCTTCGATGTCATGTGTATCACGGTCAAACTAACCATGAAAATATTTAGAAATTTTTTTTGGTTATCACATATGAAGATCTTCAACGAGATATTAATAGTATAGCCAATGATGATAAGTCACCTATACTTTCTTCTCACCACATATTAGAATTCTTAACAAGGTATAATTAAAAAAATTCTAGCGTTTATTTTTATTCATTGGTTACGAAGATGATCATATTAGTGATTCAAAGACATATAAAAACCATTGATAATATAAATGTAATAAAAAGGCAAGACTTGATCTATATAACATAAAAGGAATATACTACAATTAGGCGTGTTCAAAGATATTCATATTCGGATATCCAAAATCCAAAATCCAAAAATATTCATATTCGGATATCCAAAAAATTGTTTGGAATTGATTTCGAAATTGGGATACATGAATTGTCACTTTAGAACTTATAAATAAGTTTTACAAAAATTTAGAATGTTTGGATACATAATTTTTTTATATTCGGATATATAAAACCATTATTCAAAACTTTGGATTTTTGAAATTCGTATATCTTATTTTTGATTGCTTTAGGCCTCCAAAAGACTCGAGACGGCCTCATCCGGAAGCACTACCCAAACTAGACTACAATCTAACCGAAAGAAATAAAAAAAATCTCTTGATTTTATAGAAGATGTGAACTCAAACGCTGATGAGGTACAACTAAAAGTTTTTTCTGATATCATGACACAAAATGCTGATGTCGAATATTTTCGACGTCATGGGTTTCACGGTTAGACTGACCGTGAAACTTTTTTCAGTTATCACTTTAAAGATCTTCAGTTATCACTTTTTCGATAATATTTTTTTCAAGAGTTTATAGTCCTAAATTTTAAAAGCTAACGGTTTTTTGTTACTTTTTACAGTTCGGGGACTCCTAGATGTGAAAGAAATTGATGCCCACTATCGATGACGAGCTAGGAAGAAGGTCACAATTATATAGTATTTTGATGCCGGTTATGAACAAATTTGAATCCGGTTTAGATAAAGGTGAAGGCATGTACATTTTATTCATAAATCCGAAGCTAAAACCCCTTGAGGGTTGGTTGCTCGACCCGTTTTAATCAGTTACTAACAAAGTTCTCATTTTAAAGAAAGACCTTACAACCCGTATACCAATTACTCTAGCACGAATGAGACCATTCTTTCCACTATCTCTCCTCTCTCTAGAAAACTGCTCAAGTTCGGCCACTGTTCTTCCCTTCCACGTTCCCTTCTTTCCCGATATGCACCTTTCTTTTCTTCCCCTTTGTACATGTTCATCTATATATACCTTCATAATGTTTCATCTTTCCTCACACACCATTTCCACTACCTCTCCTCTCTCTAGAAAAATGCTACCAGTTGTTTCTCTCACTAAACGCAGAACCACACTAGAAGCAGCGCCCACACTGGACTACAAACTCCGAAAAGAAACAAATAATCTCTTAAGTTTATAGAAGATGTGACCTCAAACGCTGATGAGGTACAACTGAAAGTTTTGTCAGATATGCTGACACAAATTGCTGACGTCGAATATCTTCGATGTGATGTGTATCACGGTCAAACTAACCATGAAAATATTTAGAAATTTTTTTTGGTTATCACATATGAAGATCTTCAACGAGATATTAATAGTATAGCCAATGATGATAAGTCACCTATACTTTCTTCTCACCACATATTAGAATTCTTAACAAGGTATAATTAAAAAAATTCTAGCGTTTATTTTTATTCATTGGTTACGAAGATGATCATATTAGTGATTCAAAGACATATAAAAACCATTGATAATATAAATGTAATAAAAAGGCAAGACTTGATCTATATAACATAAAAGGAATATACTACAATTAGGCGTGTTCAAAGATATTCATATTCGGATATCCAAAATCCAAAATCCAAAAATATTCATATTCGGATATCCAAAAAATTGTTTGGAATTGATTTCGAAATTGGGATACATGAATTGTCACTTTAGAACTTATAAATAAGTTTTACAAAAATTTAGAATGTTTGGATACATAATTTTTTTATATTCGGATATATAAAACCATTATTCAAAACTTTGGATTTTTGAAATTCGTATATCTTATTTTTGATTGCTTTAGGCCTCCAAAAGACTCGAGACGGCCTCGTCCGGAAGCACTACCCAAACTAGACTACAATCTAACCGAAAGAAATAAAAAAAATCTCTTGATTTTATAGAAGATGTGAACTCAAACGCTGATGAGGTACAACTAAAAGTTTTTTCTGATATCATGACACAAAATGCTGATGTCGAATATTTTCGACGTCATGGGTTTCACGGTTAGACTGACCGTGAAACTTTTTTCAGTTATCACTTTAAAGATCTTCAGTTATCACTTTTTCGATAATATTTTTTTCAAGAGTTTATAGTCCTAAATTTTAAAAGCTAACGGTTTTTTGTTACTTTTTACAGTTCGGGGACTCCTAGATGTGAAAGAAATTGATGCCCACTATCGATGACGAGCTAGGAAGAAGGTCACAATTATATAGTATTTTGATGCCGGTTATGAACAAATTTGAATCCGGTTTAGATAAAGGTGAAGGCATGTACATTTTATTCATAAATCCGAAGCTAAAACCCCTTGAGGGTTGGTTGCTCGACCCGTTTTAATCAGTTACTAACAAAGTTCTCATTTTAAAGAAAGACCTTACAACCCGTATACCAATTACTCTAGCACGAATGAGACCATTCTTTCCACTATCTCTCCTCTCTCTAGAAAACTGCTCAAGTTCGGCCACTGTTCTTCCCTTCCACGTTCCCTTCTTTCCCGATATGCACCTTTCTTTTCTTCCCCTTTGTACATGTTCATCTATATATACCTTCATAATGTTTCATCTTTCCTCACACACCATTTCCACTACCTCTCCTCTCTCTAGAAAAATGCTACCAGTTGTTTCTCTCACTAAACGCAGAACCACACTAGAAGCAGCACCCACACTGGACTACAAACTCCGAAAAGAAACAAATAATCTCTTAAGTTTATAGAAGATGTGACCTCAAACGCTGATGAGGTACAACTGAAAGTTTTGTCAGATATGCTGACACAAATTGCTGACGTCGAATATCTTCGATGTCATGTGTATCACGGTCAAACTAACCATGAAAATATTTAGAAATTTTTTTTGGTTATCACATATGAAGATCTTCAACGAGATATTAATAGTATAGCCAATGATGATAAGTCACCTATACTTTCTTCTCACCACATATTAGAATTCTTAACAAGGTATAATTAAAAAAATTCTAGCGTTTATTTTTGTTCATTGGTTACGAAGATGATCATATTAGGGATTCAAAGACATATAAAAACCATTGATAATATAAATGTAATAAAAAGGCAAGACTTGATCTATATAACATAAAAGGAATATACTACAATTAGGCGTGTTCAAAGATATTCATATTCGGATATCCAAAATCCAAAATCCAAAAATATTCATATTCGGATATCCAAAAAATTGTTTGGAATTGATTTCGAAATTGGGATACATGAATTGTCACTTTAGAACTTATAAATAAGTTTTACAAAAATTTAGAATGTTTGGATACATAATTTTTTTATATTCGGATATATAAAACCATTATTCAAAACTTTGGATTTTTGAAATTCGTATATCTTATTTTTGATTGCTTTAGGCCTCCAAAAGACTCGAGACGGCCTCGTCCGGAAGCACTACCCAAACTAGACTACAATCTAACCGAAAGAAATAAAAAAAATCTCTTGATTTTATAGAAGATGTGAACTCAAACGCTGATGAGGTACAACTAAAAGTTTTTTCTGATATCATGACACAAAATGCTGATGTCGAATATTTTCGACGTCATGGGTTTCACGGTTAGACTGACCGTGAAACTTTTTTCAGTTATCACTTTAAAGATCTTCAGTTATCACTTTTTCGATAATATTTTTTTCAAGAGTTTATAGTCCTAAATTTTAAAAGCTAACGGTTTTTTGTTACTTTTTACAGTTCGGGGACTCCTAGATGTGAAAGAAATTGATGCCCACTATCGATGACGAGCTAGGAAGAAGGTCACAATTATATAGTATTTTGATGCCGGTTATGAACAAATTTGAATCCGGTTTAGATAAAGGTGAAGGCATGTACATTTTATTCATAAATCCGAAGCTAAAACCCCTTGAGGGTTGGTTGCTCGACCCGTTTTAATCAGTTACTAACAAAGTTCTCATTTTAAAGAAAGACCTTACAACCCGTATACCAATTACTCTAGCACGAATGAGACCATTCTTTCCACTATCTCTCCTCTCTCTAGAAAACTGCTCAAGTTCGGCCACTGTTCTTCCCTTCCACGTTCCCTTCTTTCCCGATATGCACCTTTCTTTTCTTCCCCTTTGTACATGTTCATCTATATATACCTTCATCATGTTTCATCTTTCCTCACACACCATTTCCACTACCTCTCCTCTCTCTAGAAAAATGCTACCAGTTGTTTCTCTCACTAAACGCAGAACCACACTAGAAGCAGCACCCACACTGGACTACAAACTCCGAAAAGAAACAAATAATCTCTTAAGTTTATAGAAGATGTGACCTCAAACGCTGATGAGGTACAACTGAAAGTTTTGTCAGATATGCTGACACAAATTGCTGACGTCGAATATCTTCGATGTCATGTGTATCACGGTCAAACTAACCATGAAAATATTTAGAAATTTTTTTTGGTTATCACATATGAAGATCTTCAACGAGATATTAATAGTATAGCCAATGATGATAAGTCACCTATACTTTCTTCTCACCACATATTAGAATTCTTAACAAGGTATAATTAAAAAAATTCTAGCGTTTATTTTTGTTCATTGGTTACGAAGATGATCATATTAGGGATTCAAAGACATATAAAAACCATTGATAATATAAATGTAATAAAAAGGCAAGACTTGATCTATATAACATAAAAGGAATATACTACAATTAGGCGTGTTCAAAGATATTCATATTCGGATATCCAAAATCCAAAATCCAAAAATATTCATATTCGGATATCCAAAAAATTGTTTGGAATTGATTTCGAAATTGGGATACATGAATTGTCACTTTAGAACTTATAAATAAGTTTTACAAAAATTTAGAATGTTTGGATACATAATTTTTTTATATTCGGATATATAAAACCATTATTCAAAACTTTGGATTTTTGAAATTCGTATATCTTATTTTTGATTGCTTTAGGCCTCCAAAAGACTCGAGACGGCCTCGTCCGGAAGCACTACCCAAACTAGACTACAATCTAACCGAAAGAAATAAAAAAAATCTCTTGATTTTATAGAAGATGTGAACTCAAACGCTGATGAGGTACAACTAAAAGTTTTTTCTGATATCATGACACAAAATGCTGATGTCGAATATTTTCGACGTCATGGGTTTCACGGTTAGACTGACCGTGAAACTTTTTTCAGTTATCACTTTAAAGATCTTCAGTTATCACTTTTTCGATAATATTTTTTTCAAGAGTTTATAGTCCTAAATTTTAAAAGCTAACGGTTTTTTGTTACTTTTTACAGTTCGGGGACTCCTAGATGTGAAAGAAATTGATGCCCACTATCGATGACGAGCTAGGAAGAAGGTCACAATTATATAGTATTTTGATGCCGGTTATGAACAAATTTGAATCCGGTTTAGATAAAGGTGAAGGCATGTACATTTTATTCATAAATCCGAAGCTAAAACCCCTTGAGGGTTGGTTGCTCGACCCGTTTTAATCAGTTACTAACAAAGTTCTCATTTTAAAGAAAGACCTTACAACCCGTATACCAATTACTCTAGCACGAATGAGACCATTCTTTCCACTATCTCTCCTCTCTCTAGAAAACTGCTCAAGTTCGGCCACTGTTCTTCCCTTCCACGTTCCCTTCTTTCCCGATATGCACCTTTCTTTTCTTCCCCTTTGTACATGTTCATCTATATATACCTTCATCATGTTTCATCTTTCCTCACACACCATTTCCACTACCTCTCCTCTCTCTAGAAAAATGCTACCAGTTGTTTCTCTCACTAAACGCAGAACCACACTAGAAGCAGCACCCACACTGGACTACAAACTCCGAAAAGAAACAAATAATCTCTTAAGTTTATAGAAGATGTGACCTCAAACGCTGATGAGGTACAACTGAAAGTTTTGTCAGATATGCTGACACAAATTGCTGACGTCGAATATCTTCGATGTCATGTGTATCACGGTCAAACTAACCATGAAAATATTTAGAAATTTTTTTTGGTTATCACATATGAAGATCTTCAACGAGATATTAATAGTATAGCCAATGATGATAAGTCACCTATACTTTCTTCTCACCACATATTAGAATTCTTAACAAGGTATAATTAAAAAAATTCTAGCGTTTATTTTTATTCATTGGTTACGAAGATGATCATATTAGGGATTCAAAGACATATAAAAACCATTGATAATATAAATGTAATAAAAAGGCAAGACTTGATCTATATAACATAAAAGGAATATACTACAATTAGGCGTGTTCAAAGATATTCATATTCGGATATCCAAAATCCAAAATCCAAAAATATTCATATTCGGATATCCAAAAAATTGTTTGGAATTGATTTCGAAATTGGGATACATGAATTGTCACTTTAGAACTTATAAATAAGTTTTACAAAAATTTAGAATGTTTGGATACATAATTTTTTTATATTCGGATATATAAAACCATTATTCAAAACTTTGGATTTTTGAAATTCGTATATCTTATTTTTGATTGCTTTAGGCCTCCAAAAGACTCGAGACGGCCTCGTCCGGAAGCACTACCCAAACTAGACTACAATCTAACCGAAAGAAATAAAAAAAATCTCTTGATTTTATAGAAGATGTGAACTCAAACGCTGATGAGGTACAACTAAGAGTTTTTTCTGATATCATGACACAAAATGCTGATGTCGAATATTTTCGACGTCATGGGTTTCACGGTTAGACTGACCGTGAAACTTTTTTCAGTTATCACTTTAAAGATCTTCAGTTATCACTTTTTCGATAATATTTTTTTCAAGAGTTTATAGTCCTAAATTTTAAAAGCTAACGGTTTTTTGTTACTTTTTACAGTTCGGGGACTCCTAGATGTGAAAGAAATTGATGCCCACTATCGATGACGAGCTAGGAAGAAGGTCACAATTATATAGTATTTTGATGCCGGTTATGAACAAATTTGAATCCGGTTTAGATAAAGGTGAAGGCATGTACATTTTATTCATAAATCCGAAGCTAAAACCCCTTGAGGGTTGGTTGCTCGACCCGTTTTAATCAGTTACTAACAAAGTTCTCATTTTAAAGAAAGACCTTACAACCCGTATACCAATTACTCTAGCACGAATGAGACCATTCTTTCCACTATCTCTCCTCTCTCTAGAAAACTGCTCAAGTTCGGCCACTGTTCTTCCCTTCCACGTTCCCTTCTTTCCCGATATGCACCTTTCTTTTCTTCCCCTTTGTACATGTTCATCTATATATACCTTCATCATGTTTCATCTTTCCTCACACACCATTTCCACTACCTCTCCTCTCTCTAGAAAAATGCTACCAGTTGTTTCTCTCACTAAACGCAGAACCACACTAGAAGCAGCACCCACACTGGACTACAAACTCCGAAAAGAAACAAATAATCTCTTAAGTTTATAGAAGATGTGACCTCAAACGCTGATGAGGTACAACTGAAAGTTTTGTCAGATATGCTGACACAAATTGCTGACGTCGAATATCTTCGATGTCATGTGTATCACGGTCAAACTAACCATGAAAATATTTAGAAATTTTTTTTGGTTATCACATATGAAGATCTTCAACGAGATATTAATAGTATAGCCAATGATGATAAGTCACCTATACTTTCTTCTCACCACATATTAGAATTCTTAACAAGGTATAATTAAAAAAATTCTAGCGTTTATTTTTGTTCATTGGTTACGAAGATGATCATATTAGGGATTCAAAGACATATAAAAACCATTGATAATATAAATGTAATAAAAAGGCAAGACTTGATCTATATAACATAAAAGGAATATACTACAATTAGGCGTGTTCAAAGATATTCATATTCGGATATCCAAAATCCAAAATCCAAAAATATTCATATTCGGATATCCAAAAAATTGTTTGGAATTGATTTCGAAATTGGGATACATGAATTGTCACTTTAGAACTTATAAATAAGTTTTACAAAAATTTAGAATGTTTGGATACATAATTTTTTTATATTCGGATATATAAAACCATTATTCAAAACTTTGGATTTTTGAAATTCGTATATCTTATTTTTGATTGCTTTAGGCCTCCAAAAGACTCGAGACGGCCTCGTCCGGAAGCACTACCCAAACTAGACTACAATCTAACCGAAAGAAATAAAAAAAATCTCTTGATTTTATAGAAGATGTGAACTCAAACGCTGATGAGGTACAACTAAAAGTTTTTTCTGATATCATGACACAAAATGCTGATGTCGAATATTTTCGACGTCATGGGTTTCACGGTTAGACTGACCGTGAAACTTTTTTCAGTTATCACTTTAAAGATCTTCAGTTATCACTTTTTCGATAATATTTTTTTCAAGAGTTTATAGTCCTAAATTTTAAAAGCTAACGGTTTTTTGTTACTTTTTACAGTTCGGGGACTCCTAGATGTGAAAGAAATTGATGCCCACTATCGATGACGAGCTAGGAAGAAGGTCACAATTATATAGTATTTTGATGCCGGTTATGAACAAATTTGAATCCGGTTTAGATAAAGGTGAAGGCATGTACATTTTATTCATAAATCCGAAGCTAAAACCCCTTGAGGGTTGGTTGCTCGACCCGTTTTAATCAGTTACTAACAAAGTTCTCATTTTAAAGAAAGACCTTACAACCCGTATACCAATTACTCTAGCACGAATGAGACCATTCTTTCCACTATCTCTCCTCTCTCTAGAAAACTGCTCAAGTTCGGCCACTGTTCTTCCCTTCCACGTTCCCTTCTTTCCCGATATGCACCTTTCTTTTCTTCCCCTTTGTACATGTTCATCTATATATACCTTCATCATGTTTCATCTTTCCTCACACACCATTTCCACTACCTCTCCTCTCTCTAGAAAAATGCTACCAGTTGTTTCTCTCACTAAACGCAGAACCACACTAGAAGCAGCACCCACACTGGACTACAAACTCCGAAAAGAAACAAATAATCTCTTAAGTTTATAGAAGATGTGACCTCAAACGCTGATGAGGTACAACTGAAAGTTTTGTCAGATATGCTGACACAAATTGCTGACGTCGAATATCTTCGATGTCATGTGTATCACGATCAAACTAACCATGAAAATATTTAGAAATTTTTTTTGGTTATCACATATGAAGATCTTCAACGAGATATTAATAGTATAGCCAATGATGATAAGTCACCTATACTTTCTTCTCACCACATATTAGAATTCTTAACAAGGTATAATTAAAAAAATTCTAGCGTTTATTTTTATTCATTGGTTACGAAGATGATCATATTAGGGATTCAAAGACATATAAAAACCATTGATAATATAAATGTAATAAAAAGGCAAGACTTGATCTATATAACATAAAAGGAATATACTACAATTAGGCGTGTTCAAAGATATTCATATTCGGATATCCAAAATCCAAAATCCAAAAATATTCATATTCGGATATCCAAAAAATTGTTTGGAATTGATTTCGAAATTGGGATACATGAATTGTCACTTTAGAACTTATAAATAAGTTTTACAAAAATTTAGAATGTTTGGATACATAATTTTTTTATATTCGGATATATAAAACCATTATTCAAAACTTTGGATTTTTGAAATTCGTATATCTTATTTTTGATTGCTTTAGGCCTCCAAAAGACTCGAGACGGCCTCGTCCGGAAGCACTACCCAAACTAGACTACAATCTAACCGAAAGAAATAAAAAAAATCTCTTGATTTTATAGAAGATGTGAACTCAAACGCTGATGAGGTACAACTAAAAGTTTTTTCTGATATCATGACACAAAATGCTGATGTCGAATATTTTCGACGTCATGGGTTTCACGGTTAGACTGACCGTGAAACTTTTTTCAGTTATCACTTTAAAGATCTTCAGTTATCACTTTTTCGATAATATTTTTTTCAAGAGTTTATAGTCCTAAATTTTAAAAGCTAACGGTTTTTTGTTACTTTTTACAGTTCGGGGACTCCTAGATGTGAAAGAAATTGATGCCCACTATCGATGACGAGCTAGGAAGAAGGTCACAATTATATAGTATTTTGATGCCGGTTATGAACAAATTTGAATCCGGTTTAGATAAAGGTGAAGGCATGTACATTTTATTCATAAATCCGAAGCTAAAACCCCTTGAGGGTTGGTTGCTCGACCCGTTTTAATCAGTTACTAACAAAGTTCTCATTTTAAAGAAAGACCTTACAACCCGTATACCAATTACTCTAGCACGAATGAGACCATTCTTTCCACTATCTCTCCTCTCTCTAGAAAACTGCTCAAGTTCGGCCACTGTTCTTCCCTTCCACGTTCCCTTCTTTCCCGATATGCACCTTTCTTTTCTTCCCCTTTGTACATGTTCATCTATATATACCTTCATCATGTTTCATCTTTCCTCACACACCATTTCCACTACCTCTCCTCTCTCTAGAAAAATGCTACCAGTTGTTTCTCTCACTAAACGCAGAACCACACTAGAAGCAGCACCCACACTGGACTACAAACTCCGAAAAGAAACAAATAATCTCTTAAGTTTATAGAAGATGTGACCTCAAACGCTGATGAGGTACAACTGAAAGTTTTGTCAGATATGCTGACACAAATTGCTGACGTCGAATATCTTCGATGTCATGTGTATCACGGTCAAACTAACCATGAAAATATTTAGAAATTTTTTTTGGTTATCACATATGAAGATCTTCAACGAGATATTAATAGTATAGCCAATGATGATAAGTCACCTATACTTTCTTCTCACCACATATTAGAATTCTTAACAAGGTATAATTAAAAAAATTCTAGCGTTTATTTTTATTCATTGGTTACGAAGATGATCATATTAGTAATTCAAAGACATATAAAAACCATTGATAATATAAATGTAATAAAAAGGCAAGACTTGATCTATATAACATAAAAGGAATATACTACAATTAGGCGTGTTCAAAGATATTCATATTCGGATATCCAAAATCCAAAATCCAAAAATATTCATATTCGGATATCCAAAAAATTGTTTGGAATTGATTTCGAAATTGGGATACATGAATTGTCACTTTAGAACTTATAAATAAGTTTTACAAAAATTTAGAATGTTTGGATACATAATTTTTTTATATTCGGATATATAAAACCATTATTCAAAACTTTGGATTTTTGAAATTCGTATATCTTATTTTTGATTGCTTTAGGCCTCCAAAAGACTCGAGACGGCCTCGTCCGGAAGCACTACCCAAACTAGACTACAATCTAACCGAAAGAAATAAAAAAAATCTCTTGATTTTATAGAAGATGTGAACTCAAACGCTGATGAGGTACAACTAAAAGTTTTTTCTGATATCATGACACAAAATGCTGATGTCGAATATTTTCGACGTCATGGGTTTCGCGGTTAGACTGACCGTGAAACTTTTTTCAGTTATCACTTTAAAGATCTTCAGTTATCACTTTTTCGATAATATTTTTTTCAAGAGTTTATAGTCCTAAATTTTAAAAGCTAACGGTTTTTTGTTACTTTTTACAGTTCGGGGACTCCTAGATGTGAAAGAAATTGATGCCCACTATCGATGACGAGCTAGGAAGAAGGTCACAATTATATAGTATTTTGATGCCGGTTATGAACAAATTTGAATCCGGTTTAGATAAAGGTGAAGGCATGTACATTTTTTTCATAAATCCGAAGCTAAAACCCCTTGAGGGTTGGTTGCTCGACCCGTTTTAATCAGTTACTAACAAAGTTCTCATTTTAAAGAAAGACCTTACAACCCGTATACCAATTACTCTAGCACGAATGAGACCATTCTTTCCACTATCTCTCCTCTCTCTAGAAAACTGCTCAAGTTCGGCCACTGTTCTTCCCTTCCGCGTTCCCTTCTTTCCCGATATGCACCTTTCTTTTCTTCCCCTTTGTACATGTTCATCTATATATACCTTCATCATGTTTCATCTTTCCTCACACACCATTTCCACTACCTCTCCTCTCTCTAGAAAAATGCTACCAGTTGTTTCTCTCACTAAACGCAGAACCACACTAGAAGCAGCACCCACACTGGACTACAAACTCCGAAAAGAAACAAATAATCTCTTAAGTTTATAGAAGATGTGACCTCAAACGCTGATGAGGTACAACTGAAAGTTTTGTCAGATATGCTGACACAAATTGCTGACGTCGAATATCTTCGATGTCATGTGTATCACGGTCAAACTAACCATGAAAATATTTAGAAATTTTTTTTGGTTATCACATATGAAGATCTTCAACGAGATATTAATAGTATAGCCAATGATGATAAGTCACCTATACTTTCTTCTCACCACATATTAGAATTCTTAACAAGGTATAATTAAAAAAATTCTAGCGTTTATTTTTATTCATTGGTTACGAAGATGATCATATTAGTGATTCAAAGACATATAAAAACCATTGATAATATAAATGTAATAAAAAGGCAAGACTTGATCTATATAACATAAAAGGAATATACTACAATTAGGCGTGTTCAAAGATATTCATATTCGGATATCCAAAATCCAAAATCCAAAAATATTCATATTCGGATATCCAAAAAATTGTTTGGAATTGATTTCGAAATTGGGATACATGAATTGTCACTTTAGAACTTATAAATAAGTTTTACAAAAATTTAGAATGTTTGGATACATAATTTTTTTATATTCGGACATATAAAACCATTATTCAAAACTTTGGATTTTTGAAATTCGTATATCATATTTTTGATTGCTTTAGGCCTCCAAAAGACTCGAGACGGCCTCATCCGGAAGCACTACCCAAACTAGACTACAATCTAACCGAAAGAAATAAAAAAAATCTCTTGATTTTATAGAAGATGTGAACTCAAACGCTGATGAGGTACAACTAAAAGTTTTTTCTGATATCATGACACAAAATGCTGACGTCGAATATTTTCGACGTCATGGGTTTCACGGTTAGACTGACCGTGAAACTTTTTTCAGTTATCACTTTAAAGATCTTCAGTTATCACTTTTTCGATAATATTTTTTTCAAGAGTTTATAGTCCTAAATTTAAAAAGCTAACGGTTTTTTGTTACTTTTTACAGTTCGGGGACTCCTAGATGTGAAAGAATTTGATGCCCACTATCGATGATGAGCTAGGAAGAAGGTCACAATTATATAGTATTTTGATCCCGGTTATGAACAAATTTGAATCCAGTTTAGATAAAGGTGAAGGCATGTACATTTTATTCATAAATCCGAAGCTAAAACCCCTTGAGGGTTGGTTGCTCGACCCGTCTTAATCAATTACTAACAAAGTTCTCATTTTAAAGAAAGACCTTACAACCCGTATACCAATTACTCTAGCACGAATGAGACCATTCTTTCCACTATCTCTCCTCTCTCTAGAAAACTGCTCAAGTTCGGCCACTGTTCTTCCCTTCCACGTTCCCTTCTTTCCCGATATGCACCTTTCTTTTCTTTCCCCTTTTTACATGTTCATCTATATATACCTTCATAATGTTTCATCTTTCCTCACACACCATTTCCACTACCTCTCCTCTCTCTAGAAAAATGCTACCAGTTGTTTCTCTCACTAAACACAGAACCACACTAGAAGCACCACCCACACTGGACTACAAACTCCGAAAAGAAACAAATAATCTCTTGAGTTTATAGAAGATGTGGCCTCAAACGCTGATGAGGTACAACTAAAAGTTTTGTCAGATATGCTGACACAAATTGCTGACGTCGAATATCTTCGATGTCATGTGTATCACGGTCAAACTAACCATGAAAATATTTAGAAATTTTTTTTGGTTATCACATATGAAGATCTTCAACGAGATATTAATAGTATAGCCAATGATGATAAGTCACCTATACTTTCTTCTCACCACATATTAGAATTCTTAACAAGGTATAATTAAAAAAATTCTAGCGTTTATTTTTATTCATTGGTTACGAAGATGATCATATTAGTGATTCAAAGACATATAAAAACCATTGATAATATAAATGTAATAAAAAGGCAAGACTTGATCTATATAACATAAAAGGAATATACAACAATTAGGCGTGTTCAAAGATATTCATATTCGGATATCCAAAATCCAAAATCCAAAAATATTCATATTCGGATATCCAAAAAATTGTTTGGAATTGATTTCGAAATTGGGATACGTGAATTGTCACTTTAGAACTTATAAATAAGTTTTACAAAAATTTAGAATGTTTGGATACATAATTTTTGGAAATTCGGATATATAAAACCATTATTCAAAACTTTGGATTTTTGAAATTCGTATATCATATTTTTGATTGCTTTAGGCCTCCAAAAGACTCGAGACGGCCTCGTCCGGAAGCACTACCCAAACTAGACTACAATCTAACCGAAAGAAATAAAAAAAATCTCTTGATTTTATAGAAGATGTGAACTCAAACGCTGATGAGGTACAACTAAAAGTTTTTTCTGATATCATGACACAAAATGCTGACGTCGAATATTTTTGACGTCATGGGTTTCACGGTTAGACTGACCGTGAAACTTTTTTCAGTTATCACTTTAAAGATCTTCAGTTATCACTTTTTTGATAATATTTTTTTCAAGAGTTTATAGTCCTAAATTTAAAAAGCTAACTGTTTTTTGTTACTTTTTACAGTTCGGGGACTCCTAGATGTGAAAGAAATTGATGCCCACTATCGATGACGAGCTAGGAAGAAGGTCAAATTATATAGTATTTTGATGCCGGTTATGAACAAATTTGAATCCGGTTTAGATAAAGGTGAAGGCATGTACAATTTATTCATAAATCCGAAGCTAAAACCCCTTGAGGGTTGGTTGCTCGACCCGTTTTAATCAATTACTAACAAAGTTCTCATTTTAAAGAAAGACCTTACAACCCGTATACCAATTACTCTAGCACGAATGAGACCATTCTTTCCACTATCTCTCCTCTCTCTAGAAAACTGCTTAAGTTCGGCCACTGTTCTTCCCTTCCACGTTCCCTTCTTTCCCGATATGCACCTTTCTTTTCTTTCCCCTTTTTACATGTTCATCTATATATACCTTCATAATGTTTCATCTTTCCTCACACACCATTTCCACTACCTCTCCTCTCTCTAGAAAAATGCTACCAGTTGTTTCTCTCACTAAACACAGAACCACACTAGAAGCACCACCCACACAGGACTACAAACTCCGAAAAGAAACAAATAATCTCTTGAGTTTATAGAAGATGTGGCCTCAAACGCTGATGAGGTACAACTAAAAGTTTTGTCAGATATGCTGACACAAATTGCTGACGTCGAATATCTTCGATGTCATGTGTATCACGGTCAAACTAACCATGAAAGTATTTAGAAATTTTTTTTGGTTATCACATATGAAGATCTTCAACGAGATATTAATAGTATAGCCAATGATGATAAGTCACGTATACTCTCTTCTCACCACATATTAGAATTCTTAACAAGGTATAATTAAAAAAATTCTAGCGTTTATTTTTATTCATTGGTTACGAAGATGATCATATTAGTGATTCAAAGACATATAAAAACCATTGATAATATAAATGTAATAAAAAGGCAAGACTTGATCTATATAACGTAAAAGGAATATGCTACAATTAGGCGTGTTCAAAGATATTCATATTCGGATATCCAAAATCCAAAATCCAAAAATATTCATATTCGGATATCCAAAAAATTGTTTGGAATTGATTTCGAAATTGGGATACGTGAATTGTCACTTTAGAACTTATAAATAAGTTTTACAAAAATTTAGAATGTTTGGATACATAATTTTTGGAAATTCGGATATATAAAACCATTATTCAAAACTTTGGATTTTTGAAATTCGTATATCATATTTTTGATTGCTTTATGCCTCCAAAAGACTCGAGACGGCCTCGTCCGGAAGCACTACCCAAACTAGACTATAATCTAACCGAAAGAAATAAAAAAAAATCTCTTGATTTTATAGAAGATGTGAACTCAAACGCTGATGAGGTACAACTAAAAGTTTTTTCTGATATCATGACACAAAATGCTGACGTCGAATATTTTCGACGTCATGGGTTTCACGGTTAGACTGACCGTGAAACTTTTTTCAGTTATCAGTTTAAAGATCTTCAGTTATCACTTTTTTGATAATATTTTTTTCAAGAGTTTATAGTCCTAAATTTAAAAAGCTAACTATTTTTTGTTACTTTTTACAGTTCGGGGACTCCTAGATGTGAAAGAAATTGATGCCCACTATCGATGACGAGCTAGGAAGAAGGTCAAATTATATAGTATTTTGATGCCGGTTATGAACAAATTTGAATCCGGTTTAGATAAAGGTGAAGGCATGTACATTTTATTCATAAATCCGAAGCTAAAACCCCTTGAGGGTTGGTCGCTCGACCCGTTTTAATCAGTTACTAACAAAGTTCTCATTTTAAAGATAGACCTTACAACCCGTATACCAATTACTCTAGCACGAATGAGACCATTCTTTCCACTATCTCTCCTCTCTCTAGAAAACTGCTCAAGTTCGGCCACTGTTCTTCCCTTCCACGTTCCCTTCTTTCCCGATATGCACCTTTCTTTTCTTTCCCCTTTTTACATGTTCATCTATATATACCTTCATAATGTTTCATCTTTCCTCACACACCATTTCCACTACCTCTCCTCTCTCTAGAAAAATATAACCAGTTGTTTCTCTCACTAAACACAGAACCACACTAGAAGCACCACCCACACTGGACTACAAACTCCGAAAAGAAACAAATAATCTCTTGAGTTTATAGAAGATGTGGCCTCAAACGCTGATGAGGTACAACTAAAAGTTTTGTCAGATATGCTGACACAAATTGCTGACGTCGAATATCTTCGATGTCATGTGTATAACGGTCAAACTAACCATGAAAATATTTAGAAATTTTTTTTGGTTATCACATATGAAGATCTTCAACGAGATATTAATAGTATAGCCAATGATGATAAGTCACCTATACTTTCTTCTCACCACATATTAGAATTCTTAACAAGGTATAATTAAAAAAATTCTAGCGTTTATTTTTATTCATTGGTTACGATGATGATCATATTAGTGATTCAAAGACATATAAAAACCATTGATAATATAAATGTAATAAAAAGGCAAGACTTGATCTATATAACATAAAAGGAATATACTACAATTAGGCGTGTTCAAAGATATTCATATTCGGATATCCAAAATCCAAAATCCAAAAATATTCATATTCGGATATCCAAAAAATTGTTTGGAATTGATTTCGAAATTGGGATACGTGAATTGTCACTTTAGAACTTATAAATAAGTTTTACAAAAATTTAGAATGTTTGGATACATAATTTTTGGAAATTCGGATATATAAAACCATTATTCAAAACTTTGGATTTTTGAAATTCGTATATCATATTTTTGATTGCTTTAGGCCTCCAAAAGACTCGAGACGGCCTCGTCCGGAAGCACTACCCAAACTAGACTACAATCTAACCGAAAGAAATAAAAAAATCTCTTGATTTTATAGAAGATGTGAACTCAAACGCTGATGAGGTACAACTAAAAGTTTTTTCTGATATCATGACACAAAATGCTGACGTCGAATATTTTCGACGTCATGGGTTTCACGGTTAGACTGACCGTGAAACTTTTTTCAGTTATCACTTTAAAGATCTTCAGTTATCACTTTTTTGATAATATTTTTTTCAAGAGTTTATAGTCCTAAATTTAAAAAGCTAACTGTTTTTTGTTACTTTTTACAGTTCGGGGACTCCTAGATGTGAAAGAAATTGATGCCCACTATCGATGACGAGCTAGGAAGAAGGTCAAATTATATAGTATTTTGATGCCGGTTATGAACAAATTTGAATCCGGTTTAGATAAAGGTGAAGGCATGTACATTTTATTCATAAATCCGAAGCTAAAACCCCTTGAGGGTTGGTTGCTCGACCCGTTTTAATCAGTTACTAACAAAGTTCTCATTTTAAAGAAAGACCTTACAACCCGTATACCAATTACTCTAGCACGAATGAGACCATTCTTTCCACTATCTCTCCTCTCTCTAGAAAACTGCTCAAGTTCGGCCACTGTTCTTCCCTTCCACGTTCCCTTCTTTCCCGATATGCACCTTTCTTTTCTTTCCCCTTTTTACATGTTCATCTATATATACCTTCATAATGTTTCATCTTTCCTCACACACCATTTCCACTACCTCTCCTCTCTCTAGAAAAATGCTACCAGTTGTTTCTCTCACTAAACACAGAACCACACTAGAAGCACCACCCACACTGGACTACAAACTCCGAAAAGAAACAAATAATCTCTTGAGTTTATAGAAGATGTGGCCTCAAACGCTGATGAGGTACAACTAAAAGTTTTGTCAGATATGCTGACACAAATTGCTGACATCGAATATCTTCGATGTCATGTGTATCACGGTCAAACTAACCATGAAAATATTTAGAAATTTTTTTTGGTTATCACATATGAAGATCTTCAACGAGATATTAATAGTATAGCCAATGATGATAAGTCACCTATACTTTCTTCTCACCACATATTAGAATTCTTAACAAGGTATAATTAAAAAAATTCTAGCGTTTATTTTTATTCATTGGTTACGAAGATGATCATATTAGTGATTCAAAGACATATAAAAACCATTGATAATATAAATGTAATAAAAAGGCAAGACTTGATCTATATAACATAAAAGGAATATACTACAATTAGGCGTGTTCAAAGATATTCATATTCGGATATCCAAAATCCAAAAATATTCATATTCGGATATCCAAAAAATTGTTTGGAATTGATTTCGAAATTGGGATACGTGAATTGTCACTTTAGAACTTATAAATAAGTTTTACAAAAATTTAGAATGTTTGGATACATAATTTTTGGATATTCGGATATATAAAACCATTATTCAAAACTTTGGATTTTTGAAATTCGTATATCATATTTTTGATTGCTTTAGGCCTCCAAAAGACTCGAGACGGCCTCGTCCGGAAGCACTACCCAAACTAGACTACAATCTAACCGAAAGAAATAAAAAAAATCTCTTGATTTTATAGAAGATGTGAACTCAAACGCTGATGAGGTACAACTAAAAGTTTTTTCTGATATCATGACACAAAATGCTGACGTCGAATATTTTCGACGTCATGGGTTTCACGGTTAGACTGACCGTGAAACTTTTTTCAGTTATCACTTTAAAGATCTTCAGTTATCACTTTTTTGATAATATTTTTTTCAAGAGTTTATAGTCCTAAATTTAAAAAGCTAACTGTTTTTTGTTACTTTTTACAGTTCGGGGACTCCTAGATGTGAAAGAAATTGATGCCCACTATCGATGACGAGCTAGGAAGAAGGTCAAATTATATAGTATTTTGATGCCGGTTATGAACAAATTTGAATCCGGTTTAGATAAAGCTGAAGGCATGTACATTTTATTCATAAATCCGAAGCTAAAACCCCTTGAGGGTTGGTTGCTCGACCCGTTTTAATCAGTTACTAACAAAGTTCTCATTTTAAAGAAAGACCTTACAACCCGTATACCAATTACTCTAGCACGAATGAGACCATTCTTTCCACAATCTCTCCTCTCTCTAGAAAACTGCTCAAGTTCGGCCACTGTTCTTCCCTTCCACGTTCCCTTCTTTCCCGATATGCACCTTTCTTTTCTTTCCCCTTTGTACATGTTCATCTATATATACCTTCATAATGTTTCATCTTTCCTCACACACCATTTCCACTACCTCTCCTCTCTCTAGAAAAATGCAACCAGTTGTTTCTCTCACTAAACACAAAACCACACTAGAAGCACCACCCACACTGGACTACAAACTCCGAAAAGAAACAAATAATCTCTTGAGTTTATAGAAGATGTGACCTCAAACGCTGATGAGGTACAACTAAAAGTTTTGTCAGATATGCTGACACAAATTGCTGACGTCGAATATCTTCGATGTCATGTGTATCACGGTCAAACTAACCTTGAAAATATTTAGAAATTTTTTTTGGTTATCACGTATGAAGATCTTCAACGAGATATTAATAGTATAGCCAATGATGATAAGTCACCTATACTTTCTTCTCACCACATATTAGAATTCTTAACAAGGTATAATTAAAAAAATTCTAGCGTTTATTTTTATTCATTGGTTACGAAGATGATCATATTAGTGATTCAAAGACATATAAAAACCATTGATAATATAAATGTAATAAAAAGGCAAGACTTGATCTATATAACATAAAAGGAATATACTACAATTAGGCGTGTTCAAAGATATTCATATTCGGATATCCAAAATCCAAAATCCAAAAATATTCATATTCGGATATCCAAAAAATTGTTTGGAATTGATTTCGAAATTGGGATACGTGAATTGTCATTTTAGAACTTATAAATAAGTTTTACAAAAATTTAGAATGTTTGGATACATAATTTTTGGATATTCGGATATATAAAACCATTATTCAAAACTTTGGATTTTTGAAATTCGTATATCATATTTTTGATTGCTTTAGGCCTCCAAAAGACTCGAGACGGCCTCGTCCGGAAGCACTACCCAAACTAGACTACAATCTAACCGAAAGAAATAAAAAAAATCTCTTGATTTTATAGAAGATGTGAACTCAAACGCTGATGAGGTACAACTAAAAGTTTTTTCTGATATCATGACACAAAATGCTGACGTCGAATATTTTCGACGTCATGGGTTTCACGGTTAGACTGACCGTGAAACTTTTTTCAGTTATCACTTTAAAGATCTTCAGTTATCACTTTTTTGATAATATTTTTTTCAAGAGTTTATAGTCCTAAATTTAAAAAGCTAACTGTTTTTTGTTACTTTTTACAGTTCGGGGACTCCTAGATGTGAAAGAAATTGATGCCCACTATCGATGACGAGCTAGGAAGAAGGTCACAATTATATAGTATTTTGATGCCGGTTATGAACAAATTTGAATCCGGTTTAGATAAAGGTGAAGGCATGTACATTTTATTCATAAATCCGAAGCTAAAACCCCTTGAGGGTTGGTTGCTCGACCCGTTTTAATCAGTTACTAACAAAGTTCTCATTTTAAAGAAAGACCTTACAACCCGTATACCAATTACTCTAGCACGAATGAGACCATTCTTTCCACTATCTCTCCTCTCTCTAGAAAACTGCTCAAGTTCGGCCACTGTTCTTCCCTTCCACGTTCCCTTCTTTCCCGATATGCACCTTTCTTTTCTTTCCCCTTTGTACATGTTCATCTATATATACCTTCATAATGTTTCATCTTTCCTCACACACCATTTCCACTACCTCTCCTCTCTCCAGAAAAATGCTACCAGTTGTTTCTCTCACTAAACACAGAACCACACTAGAAGCACCACCCACACTGGACTACAAACTCCGGAAAGAAACAAATAATATCTTGAGTTTATAGAAGATGTGACCTCAAACGCTGATGAGGTACAACTAAAAGTTTTGTCAGATATGCTGACACAAATTGCTGACGTCTAATATCTTCGATGTCATGTGTATCACGGTCAAACTAACCATGAAAATATTTAGAAATTTTTTTTGGTTATCACGTATGAAGATCTTCAACGAGATATTAATAGTATAGCCAATGATGATAAGTCACCTATACTTTCTTCTCACCACATATTAGAATTCTTAACAAGGTATAATTAAAAAAATTCTAGCATTTATTTTTATTCATTGGTTACGAAGATGATCATATTAGTGATTCAAAGACATATAAAAACCATTGATAATATAAATGTAATAAAAAGGCAAGACTTGATCTATATAACATAAAAGGAATATACTACAATTAGGCGTGTTCAAAGATATTCATATTCGGATATCCAAAATCCAAAATCCAAAAATATTCATATTCGGATATCCAAAAAATTGTTTGGAATTGATTTCGAAATTGGGATACGTGAATTGTCACTTTAGAACTTATAAATAAGTTTTACAAAAATTTAGAATGTTTGGATACATAATTTTTGGATATTCGGATATATAAAACCATTATTCAAAACTTTGGATTTTTGAAATTCGTATATCATATTTTTGATTGCTTTAGGCCTCCAAAAGACTCGAGACGGCCTCGTCCGGAAGCACTACCCAAACTAGACTACAATCTAACCGAAAGAAATAAAAAAAATCTCTTGATTTTATAGAAGATGTGAACTCAAACGCTGATGAGGTACAACTAAAAGTTTTTTCTGATATCATGACACAAAATGCTGACGTCGAATATTTTCGACGTCATGGGTTTCACGGTTAGACTGACCGTGAAACTTTTTTCAGTTATCACTTTAAAGATCTTCAGTTATCACTTTTTTGATAATATTTTTTTCAAGAGTTTATAGTCCTAAATTTAAAAAGCTAACTGTTTTTTGTTACTTTTTACAGTTCGGGGACTCCTAGATGTGAAAGAAATTGATGCCCACTATCGATGACGAGCTAGGAAGAAGGTCACAATTATATAGTATTTTGATGCCGGTTATGAACAAATTTGAATCCGGTTTAGATAAAGGTGAAGGCATGTATATTTTATTCATAAATCCGAAGCTAAAACCCCTTGAGGGTTGGTTGCTCGACCCGTTTTAATCAGTTACAAACAAAGTTCTCATTTTAAAGAAAGACCTTACAACCCGTATACCAATTACTCTAGCACTAATGAGACCATTCTTTCCACTATCTCTCCTCTCTCTAGAAAACTGCTCAAGTTCGGCCACTGTTCTTCCCTTCCACGTTCCCTTCTTTCCCGAAATGCACCTTTCTTTTCTTTCCCCTTTGTACATGTTCATCTATATATACCTTCATAATGTTTCATCTTTCCTCACACACCATTTCCACTACCTCTCCTCTCTCCAGAAAAATGCTACCAGTTGTTTCTCTCACTAAACACAGAACCACACTAGAAGCACCACCCACACTGGACTACAAACTCCGAAAAGAAACAAATAATCTCTTGAGTTTATAGAGGATGTGACCTCAAACGCTGATGAGGTACAACTAAAAGTTTTGTCAGATATGCTGACACAAATTGCTGACGTCGAATATCTTCGATGTCATGTGTATCACGGTCAAACTAACCATGAAAATATTTAGAAATTTTTTTTGGTTATCACATACGAAGATCTTCAACGAGATATTAATAGTATAGCCAATGATGATAAGTCACCTATACTTTCTTCTCACCACATATTAGAATTCTTAACAAGGTATAATTAAAAAAATTCTAGCGTTTATTTTTATTCATTGGTTACGAAGATGATCATATTAGTGATTCAAAGACATATAAAAACCATTGATAATATAAATGTAATAAAAAGGCAAGACTTGATCTATATAACATAAAAGGAATATACTACAATTAGGCGTGTTCAAAGATATTCATATTCGGATATCCAAAATCCAAAATCCAAAAATATTCATATTCGGATATCCAAAAAATTGTTTGGAATTGATTTCGAAATTGGGATACGTGAATTGTCACTTTAGAACTTATAAATAAGTTTTACAAAAATTTAGAATGTTTGGATACATAATTTTTGGATATTCGGATATATAAAACCATTATTCAAAACTTTGGATTTTTGAAATTCGTATATCATATTTTTGATTGCTTTAGGCCTCCAAAAGACTCGAGACGGCCTCGTCCGGAAGCACTACCCAAACTAGACTACAATCTAACCGAAAGAAATAAAAAAAATCTCTTGATTTTATAGAAGATGTGAACTCAAACGCTGATGAGGTACAACTAAAAGTTTTTTCTGATATCATGACACAAAATGCTGACGTCGAATATTTTCGACGTCATGGGTTTCACGGTTAGACTGACCGTGAAACTTTTTTCAGTTATCACTTTAAAGATCTTCAGTTATCACTTTTTTGATAATATTTTTTTCAAGAGTTTATAGTCCTAAATTTAAAAAGCTAACTGTTTTTTGTTACTTTTTACAGTTCGGGGACTCCTAGATGTGAAAGAAATTGATGCCCACTATCGATGACGAGCTAGGAAGAAGGTCACAATTATATAGTATTTTGATGCCGGTTATGAACAAATTTGAATCCGGTTTAGATAAAGGTGAAGGCATGTACATTTTATTCATAAATCCGAAGCTAAAACCCCTTGAGGGTTGGTTGCTCGACCCGTTTTAATCAGTTACTAACAAAGTTCTCATTTTAAAGAAAGACCTTACAACCCGTATACCAATTACTCTAGCACGAATGAGACCATTCTTTCCACTATCTCTCCTCTCTCTAGAAAACTGCTCAAGTTCGGCCACTGTTCTTCCCTTCCACGTTCCCTTCTTTCCCGATATGCACCTTTCTTTTCTTTCCCCTTTATACATGTTCATCTATATATACCTTCATAATGTTTCATCTTTCCTCACACACCATTTCCACTACCTCTCCTCTCTCTAGAAAAATGCTACCAGTTGTTTCTCTCACTAAACACAGAACCACACTAGAAGCACCACCCACACTGGACTACAAACTCCGAAAAGAATCAAATAATCGCTTGAGTTTATAGAAGATGTGACCTCAAACGCTGATGAGGTACAACTAAAAGTTTTGTCAGATATGCTGACACAAATTGCTGACGTCGAATATCTTCGATGTCATGTGTATCACGGTCAAACTAACCATGAAAATATTTAGAAATTTTTTTTGGTTATCACATATGAAGATCTTCAACGAGATATTAATAGTATAGCCAATGATGATAAGTCACCTATACTTTCTTCTCACCACATATTAGAATTCTTAACAAGGTATAATTAAAAAAATTCTAGCGTTTATTTTTATTCATTGGTTACGAAGATCATCATATTAGTGATTCAAAGACATATAAAAACCATTGATAATATAAATGTAATAAAAAGGCAAGACTTGATCTATATAACATGAAAGGAATATACTACAACTAGGCGTGTTCAAAGATATTCATATTCGGATATCCAAAATCCAAAATCCAAAAATATTCATATTCGGATATCCAAAAAATTGTTTGGAATTGATTTCGAAATTGGGATACGTGAATTGTCACTTTAGAACTTATAAATAAGTTTTACAAAAATTTAGAATGTTTGGATACATAATTTTTGGATATTCGGATATATAAAACCATTATTCAAAACTTTGGATTTTTGAAATTCGTATATCATATTTTTGATTGTTTTAGGCCTCCAAAAGACTCGAGACGGCCTTGTCCGGAAGCACTACCCAAACTAGACTACAATCTAACCGAAAGAAATAAAAAAAATCTCTTGATTTTATAGAAGATGTGAACTCAAACGCTGATGAGGTACAACTAAAAGTTTTTTCTGATATCATGACACAAAATGCTGACGTCGAATATTTTCGACGTCATGGGTTTCACGGTTAGACTGACCGTGAAACTTTTTTCAGTTATCACTTTAAAGATCTTGAGTTATCACTTTTTTGATAATATTTTTTTCAAGAGTTTATAGTCCTAAATTTAAAAAGCTAACTGTTTTTTGTTACTTTTTACAGTTCGGGGACTCCTAGATGTGAAAGAAATTGATGCCCACTATCGATGACGAGCTAGGAAGAAGGTCACAATTATATAGTATTTTGATGCCGGTTATGAACAAATTTGAATCCGGTTTAGATAAAGGTGAAGGCATGTACATTTTATTCATAAATCCGAAGCTAAAACCCCTTGAGGGTTGGTTGCTCGACCCGTTTTAATTAGTTACTAACAAAGTTCTCATTTTAAAGAAAGACCTTACAACCCGTATACCAATTACTCTAGCACGAATGAGACCATTCTTTCCACTATCTCTCCTCTCTCTAGAAAACTGCTCAAGTTCAGCCACTGTTCTTCCCTTCCACGTTCCCTTCTTTCCCGATATGCACCTTTCTTTTCTTTCCCCTTTGTACATGTTCATCTATATATACCTTCATAATGTTTCATCTTTCCTCACACACCATTTCCACTACCTCTCCTCTCTCCAGAAAAATGCTACCAGTTGTTTCTCTCACTAAACACAGAACCACACTAGAAGCACCACCCACACAGGACTACAAACTCCGGAAAGAAACAAATAATATCTTGAGTTTATAGAAGATGTGACCTCAAAGGCTGATGAGGTACAACTAAAAGTTTTGTCAGATATGCTGACACAAATTGCTGACGTCGAATATCTTCGATGTCATGTGTATCACGGTCAAACTAACCATGAAAATATTTAGAAATTTTTTTTGGTTATCACATATGAAGATCTTCAACGAGATATTAATAGTATAGCCAATGATGATAAGTCACCTATACTTTCTTCTCACCACATATTAGAATTCTTAACAAGGTATAATTAAAAAAATTCTAGCGTTTATTTTTATTCATTGGTTACGAAGATGATCATATTAGTGATTCAAAGACATATAAAAACCATTGATAATATAAATGTAATAAAAAGGCAAGACTTGATCTATATAACATAAAAGGAATATACTACAATTAGGCGTGTTCAAAGATATTCATATTCGGATATCCAAAATCCAAAATCCAAAAATATTCATATTCGGATATCCAAAAAATTGTTTGGAATTGATTTCGAAATTGGGATACGTGAATTGTCACTTTAGAACTTATAAATAAGTTTTACAAAAATTTAGAATGTTTGGATACATAATTTTTGGATATTCGGATATATAAAACCATTATTCAAAACTTTGGATTTTTGAAATTCGTATATCATATTTTTGATTGCTTTAGGCCTCCAAAAGACTCGAGACGGCCTCGTCCGGAAGCACTACCCAAACTAGACTACAATCTAACCGAAAGAAATAAAAAAATCTCTTGATTTTATAGAAGATGTGAACTCAAACGCTGATGAGGTACAACTAAAAGTTTTTTCTGATATCATGACACAAAATGCTGACGTCGAATATTTTCGACGTCATGGGTTTCACGGTTAGACTGACCGTGAAACTTTTTTCAGTTATCACTTTAAAGATCTTCAGTTATCACTTTTTTGATAATATTTTTTTCAAGAGTTTATAGTCCTAAATTTAAAAAGCTAACTGTTTTTTGTTACTTTTTACAGTTCGGGGACTCCTAGATGTGAAAGAAATTGATGCCCACTATCGATGACGAGCTAGGAAGAAGGTCACAATTATATAGTATTTTGATGCCGGTTATGAACAAATTTGAATCCGGTTTAGATAAAGGTGAAGGCATGTATATTTTATTCATAAATCCGAAGCTAAAACCCCTTGAGGGTTGGTTGCTCGACCCGTTTTAATCAGTTACTAACAAAGTTCTCATTTTAAAGAAAGACCTTACAACCCGTATACCAATTACTCTAGCACGAATGAGACCATTCTTTCCACTATCTCTCCTCTCTCTAGAAAACTGCTCAAGTTCGGCCACTGTTCTTCCCTTCCACGTTCCCTTCTTTCCCGATATGCACCTTTCTTTTCTTTCCCCTTTGTACATGTTCATCTATATATACCTTCATAATGTTTCATCTTTCCTCACACACCATTTCCACTACCTCTCCTCTCTCCAGAAAAATGCTACCAGTTGTTTCTCTCACTAAACACAGAACCACACTAGAAGCACCACCCACACTGGACTACAAACTCCGAAAAGAAACAAATAATCTCTTGAGTTTATAGAGGATGTGACCTCAAACGCTGATGAGGTACAACTAAAAGTTTTGTCAGATATGCTGACACAAATTGCTGACGTCGAATATCTTCGATGTCATGTGTATCACGGTCAAACTAACCATGAAAATATTTAGAAATTTTTTTTGGTTATCACATATGAAGATCTTCAACGAGATATTAATAGTATAGCCAATGATGATAAGTCACCTATACTTTCTTCTCACCACATATTAGAATTCTTAACTAGGTATAATTAAAAAAATTCTAGCGTTTATTTTTATTCATTGGTTACGAAGATGATCATATTAGTGATTCAAAGACATATAAAAACCATTGATAATATAAATGTAATAAAAAGGCAAGACTTGATCTATATAACATAAAAGGAATATACTACAATTAGGCGTGTTCAAAGATATTCATATTCGGATATCCAAAATCCAAAATCCAAAAATATTCATATTCGGATATCCAAAAAATTGTTTGGAATTGATTTCGAAATTGGGATACGTGAATTGTCACTTTAGAACTTATAAATAAGTTTTACAAAAATTTAGAATGTTTGGATACATAATTTTTGGATATTCGGATATATAAAACCATTATTCAAAACTTTGGATTTTTGAAATTCGTATATCATATTTTTGATTGCTTTAGGCCTCCAAAAGACTCGAGACGGCCTCGTCCGGAAGCACTACCCAAACTAGACTACAATCTAACCGAAAGAAATAAAAAAAATCTCTTGATTTTATAGAAGATGTGAACTCAAACGCTGATGAGGTACAACTAAAAGTTTTTTCTGATATCATGACACAAAATGCTGACGTCGAATATTTTCGACGTCATGGGTTTCACGGTTAGACTGACCGTGAAACTTTTTTCAGTTATCACTTTAAAGATCTTCAGTTATCACTTTTTTGATAATATTTTTTTCAAGAGTTTATATTCCTAAATTTTAAAAGCTAACTGTTTTTTGTTACTTTTTACAGTTCGGGGACTCCTAGATGTGAAAGAAATTGATGCCCACTATCGATGACGAGCTAGGAAGAAGGTCACAATTATATAGTATTTTGATGCCGGTTATGAACAAATTTGAATCCGGTTTAGATAAAGGTGAAGGCATGTACATTTTATTCATAAATCCGAAGCTAAAACCCCTTGAGGGTTGGTTGCTCGACCCGTTTTAATCAGTTACTAACAAAGTTCTCATTTTAAAGAAAAACCTTACAACCCGTATACCAATTACTCTAGCACGAATGAGACCATTCTTTCCACTATCTCTCCTCTCTCTAGAAAACTGCTCAAGTTCGGCCACTGTTCTTCCCTTCCACGTTCCCTTCTTTCCCGATATGCACCTTTCTTTTCTTTCCCCTTTATACATGTTCATCTATATATACCTTCATAATGTTTCATCTTTCCTCACACACCATTTCCACTACCTCTCCTCTCTCTAGAAAAATGCTACCAGTTGTTTCTCTCACTAAACACAGAACCACACTAGAAGCACCACCCACACTGGACTACAAACTCCGAAAAGAAACAAATAATCTCTTGAGTTTATAGAAGATGTGACCTCAAACGCTGATGAGGTACAACTAAAAGTTTTGTCAGATATGCTGACACAAATTGCTGACGTCGAATATCTTCGATGTCATGTGTATCACGGTCAAACTAACCATGAAAATATTTAGAAATTTTTTTTGGTTATCACATATGAAGATCTTCAATGAGATATTAATAGTATAGCCAATGATGATAAGTCACCTATACTTTCTTCTCACCACATATTAGAATTCTTAACAAGGTATAATTAAAAAAATTCTAGCGTTTATTTTTATTCATTGGTTACGAAGATGATCATATTAGTGATTCAAAGACATATAAAAACCATTGATAATATAAATGTAATAAAAAGGCAAGACTTGATCTATATAACATGAAAGGAATATACTACAACTAGGCGTGTTCAAAGATATTCATATTCGGATATCCAAAATCCAAAATCCAAAAATATTCATATTCGGATATCCAAAAAATTGTTTGGAATTGATTTCGAAATTGGGATACGTGAATTGTCACTTTAGAACTTATAAATAAGTTTTACAAAAATTTAGAATGTTTGGATACATAATTTTTGGATATTCGGATATATAAAACCATTATTCAAAACTTTGGATTTTTGAAATTCGTATATCATATTTTTGATTGTTTTAGGCCTCCAAAAGACTCGAGACGGCCTCGTCCGGAAGCACTACCCAAACTAGACTACAATCTAACCGAAAGAAATAAAAAAAATCTCTTGATTTTATAGAAGATGTGAACTCAAACGCTGATGAGGTACAACTAAAAGTTTTTTCTGATATCATGACACAAAATGCTGACGTCGAATATTTTCGACGTCATGGGTTTCACGGTTAGACTGACCGTGAAACTTTTTTCAGTTATCACTTTAAAGATCTTCAGTTATCACTTTTTTGATAATATTTTTTTCAAGAGTTTATATTTCTAAATTTAAAAAGCTAACTGTTTTTTGTTACTTTTTACAGTTCGGGGACTCCTAGATGTGAAAGAAATTGATGCCCACTATCGATGACGAGCTAGGAAGAAGGTCACAATTATATAGTATTTTGATGCCGGTTATGAACAAATTTGAATCCGGTTTAGATAAAGGTGAAGGCATGTACATTTTATTCATAAATCCGAAGCTAAAACCCCTTGAGGGTTGGTTGCTCGACCCGTTTTAATCAGTTACTAACAAAGTTCTCATTTTAAAGAAAGACCTTACAACCCGTATACCAATTACTCTAGCACGAATGAGACTATTCTTTCCACTATCTCTCCTCTCTCTAGAAAACTGCTCAAGTTCGGCCACTGTTCTTCCCTTCCACGTTCCCTTCTTTCCCGATATGCACCTTTCTTTTCTTTCCCCTTTGTACATGTTCATCTATATATACCTTCATAATGTTTCATCTTTCCTCACACACCATTTCCACTACCTCTCCTCTCTCCAGAAAAATGCTACCAGTTGTTTCTCTCACTAAACACAGAACCACACTAGAAGCACCACCCACACTGGACTACAAACTCCGGAAAGAAACAAATAATATCTTGAGTTTATAGAAGATGTGACCTCAAACGCTGATGAGGTACAACTAAAAGTTTTGTCAGATATGCTGACACAAATTGCTGACGTCGAATATCTTCGATGTCATGTGTATCCCGGTCAAACTAACCATGAAAATATTTAGAAATTTTTTTTGGTTATCACATATGAAGATCTTCAACGAGATATTAATAGTATAGCCAATGATGATAAGTCACCTATACTTTCTTTTCACCACATATTAGAATTCTTAACAAGGTATAATTAAAAAAAATTCTAGCGTTTATTTTTATTCATTGGTTACGAAGATGATCATATTAGTGATTCAAAGACATATAAAAACCATTGATAATATAAATGTAATAAAAAGGCAAGACTTGATCTATATAACATAAAAGGAATATACTACAATTAGGCGTGTTCAAAGATATTCATATTCGGATATCCAAAATCCAAAATCCAAAAATATTCATATTCGGATATCCAAAAAATTGTTTGGAATTGATTTCGAAATTGGGATACGTGAATTGTCACTTTAGAACTTATAAATAAGTTTTACAAAAATTTAGAATGTTTGGATACATAATTTTTGGATATTCGGATATATAAAACCATTATTCAAAACTTTGGATTTTTGAAATTCGTATATCATATTTTTGATTGCTTTAGGCCTCCAAAAGACTCGAGACGGCCTCGTCCGGAAGCACTACCCAAACTAGACTACAATCTAACCTAAAGAAATAAAAAAAAATCTCTTGATTTTATAGAAGATGTGAACTCAAACGCTGATGAGGTACAACTAAAAGTTTTTTCTAATATCATGACACAAAATGCTGACGTCGAATATTTTCGACGTCATGGGTTTCACGGTTAGACTGACCGTGAAACTTTTTTCAGTTATCACTTTAAAGATCTTCAGTTATCACTTTTTCGATAATATTTTTTTCAAGAGTTTATAGTCCTAAATTTAAAAAGCTAACGTTTTTTTGTTACTTTTTACAGTTCGGGGACTCCTAGATGTGAAAGAAATTGATGCCCACTATCGATGACGAGCTAGGAAGAAGGTCACAATTATATAGTATTTTGATGCCGGTTATGAACAAATTTGAATCCGGTTTAGATAAAGGTGAAGGCATGTACATTTTATTCATAAATCCGAAGCTAAAACCCCTTGAGGGTTGGTTGCTCGACCCGTTTTAATCAGTTACTAACATAGTTCTCATTTTAAAGAAAGACCTTACAACCCGTATACCAATTACTCTAGCACGAATGAGACTATTCTTTCCACTATCTCTCCTCTCTCTAGAAAACTGCTCAAGTTCGGCCACTGTTCTTCCCTTCCACGTTCCCTTCTTTCCCGATATGCACCTTTCTTTTCTTTCCCCTTTGTACATGTTTATCTATATATACCTTCATAATGTTTCATCTTTCCTCACACACCATTTCCACTGCCTCTCCTCTCTCTAGAAAAATGCTACCAGTTGTTTCTCTCACTAAACACAGAACCACACTAGAAGCACCACCCACATTGGACTACAAACTCCGAAAAGAAACAAATAATCTCTTGAGTTTATAGAAGATGTGACCTCAAACGCTGATGAGGTACAACTAAAAGTTTTGTCAGATATGCTGACACAAATTGCTGACGTCGAATATCTTCGATGTCATGTGTATCACGGTCAAACTAACCATGAAAATATTTAGAAATTTTTTTTGGTTATCACATATGAAGATCTTCAATGAGATATTAATAGTATAGCCAATGATGATAAGTCACCTATACTTTCTTCTCACCACATATTAGAATTCTTAACAAGGTATAATTAAAAAAATTCTAGCGTTTATTTTTATTCATTGGTTACGAAGATGATCATATTAGTGATTCAAAGACATATAAAAACCATTGATAATATAAATGTAATAAAAAGGCAAGACTTGATCTATATAACATAAAAGGAATATACTACAATTAGGCGTGTTCAAAGATATTCATATTCAGATATCCAAAATCCAAAATCCAAAAATATTCATATTCGGATATCCAAAAAATTGTTTGGAATTGATTTCGAAATTGGGATACGTGAATTGTCACTTTAGAACTTATAAATAAGTTTTACAAAAATTTAGAATGTTTGGATACATAATTTTTGGATATTCGGATATATAAAACCATTATTCAAAACTTTGGATTTTTGAAATTCGTATATCATATTTTTGATTGCTTTAGGCCTCCAAAAGACTCGAGACGGCCTCGTCCGGAAGCACTACCCAAACTAGACTACAATCTAACCGAAAGAAATAAAAAAAAAATCTCTTGATTTTATAGAAGATGTGAACTCAAACGCTGATGAGGTACAACTAAAAGTTTTTTCTGATATCATGACACAAAATGCTGACGTCGAATATTTTCGACGTCATGGGTTTCACGGTTAGACTGACCGTGAAACTTTTTTCAGTTATCACTTTAAAGATCTTCAGCCCGATATTAATCGCATAGCCAATGGTAATAAGTCACCTATACCTTCTTCTCACCCCATTTCACAATTCTTAACTAGGCATTATTATACAAATTCTACACGTTTATTTTTATTCACCTGTTGCAAAGTGATCATATTAGTGACATTGTTTGCATTCAAAGACATATAAAAACCATTACGAAGTGATCATATTAGTGACTTGGTGTTTTGTGACAGTTCTGGGACTTCTGCTGGTGAAAGAAAACTCATGCCAAACAGCATAGATCCAACACCTCGTGAATTTGTACGTACGAATTTTATTCGCATTAAGGAGTTGAGGCAGCAAGTCACTCGACTTGGACACCGAGTTGACCGGGTCATGTGGGATGAATTCAAAGTAGCCCATGTTTGGCATAATGGTATAAGACACCTCAGTAGGTTTTACCATAGGGGTTAAATTTAACCCAAAGTAACACTCTGAAGAAGCATACATTGTACATGTTTGAGGTAAATTACCACTGTAAAAATCAAGTATCGGTATATACCGGGCCATAGCACCAGTCACAATGACGTCAAGGTACTTGGTATTGGGCCAAACCCGGGTTATAATCCCTTCCCAGTTGCCTTCAAAGCATTGGCCAGTAACAAACTGGGCCAGTTCTGGGTCGGGCTACAAAATCTTCGACATGCAAGCCCGAATATTTGGGTCACTGATTTTGGGGTACAAGGTTCCAGTTTCGACGTCATGTGCTAGTTGTTTCCAGTGTAACGTGAGGAACTTAATCGCCCGAACAAGACAAGAAGCGAAAACGGCCCCACAGCGAAGAACTTCTTGACGGTAAATGAGACCACAAAGCATTTGAGAGTACATGCTTTGAAAGGAATCGACACAAAGGATGGTTTCATTTGGACTAGTGTAGACATTGTATGGGTCGTAGGGGCAGGTTTTGAACTGTTGGCTTTTGTATTAACTGGTGAGAACAGGTCGAGCCACTAACCCGCTTGGGGTTTTGGTTTAAGCTTTTATGAAAAAGAAGTATAGACCCTTGCCTTTGTCTAAACCGGGCACGTACCTGCAACAACAACAATAATTCATTAGTAATGAGTATCAAAAAAATTTATGTTACGACAAAGATACTAGGTGGTGTATTCAAGAAAAAAAAAATACTAAAAGTGATTTTATTAAAGTATTTATTTTCGGAAAGTTTTATCGCGAAAAAAAGTTGCCACTAGCAAATACATTCCGGTTATCACATATGAAGATCTTCAACCAGATATTAATCGTATAGCCAATGATGATAAGTCACCTATATTTTCTTCTCACCCCATTTTAGAATTCTTAACACGGTAAAATTAAACAAATTTTAACGTATATTTTTATTCATTGCTTACGAAGATGATCATATTAGTGATTCAAAGGCATATAAAAATGATTGCTAATATAAATGAAATAAAAATGCAAGACTTGATCTAAATGACATAAAAGGAAAATACTATAATTAGGCATGTTCAAAAATATTCATATTCGGATATCCAAAATCCAAAAATATTCATATTCGGATATCCAAAAAATTGTTTGGAATTGATTTCGAAATTGGGATACGTGAATTTAACCTAAAGTAACACTCTGTGAAGCATACATTGTACATGTTTGAGGTAAATTACCACTGTAAAAATCAAGTATCGGTATATACCGGGCCATAGCACCAGTCACAATGACGTCAAGGTACTTGGTATTGGGCCAAACCCGGGTTATAATCCCTTCCCAGTTGCCTTCAAAGCATTGGCCAGTAACAAACTCGGCCAGTTCTGGGTCGGGCTACAAAATCTTCGACATGCAAGCCCGAATATTCGGGTCACTGATTTTGGGGTACAAGGTTCCAGTTTCGACGTCATGTGCTAGTTGTTTCCAGTGTAACGTGAGGAACTTAATCGCCCGAACAAGACAAGAAGCGAAAACGGCCCCACAGCGAAGAACTTCTTGACGGTAAATGAGACCACAAAGCATTTGAGAGTACATGCTTTGAAAGGAATCGACACAAAGGATGGTTTCATTTGGGCTAGTGTAGACATTGTATGGGTCGTAGGGGCGGGTTTTGAACTGTTGGGTTTTGTAGTAACTGGTGAGAACAGGTCGAGACACTAGCCCGCTTGGGGTTTTGGTTTCAACTTTTATGAACAAGAAGTATAGACCCTTGCCTTTGTCTAAACCGGGCACGTACCTGCAACAACAACAATAATTCATTAGTTATGAGTATCAAAAAAATTATGTTACGACAAAGATTCTAGGTGGTGTATTCAAGGAAAAAAAAACTAAAAGTGATTTTATTAAAGTATTTATTTTTGGAAAGTTTTATCGCGAAAAAATGTTACCACTAGCAAATAAATTCCAGTTATCACATATGAAGATCTTCAACCAGATATTAATCGTATAGCCAATGATGATAAATCACCTATATTTTCTTCTCATCTCATTTTAGAATTCTTAACACGGTATAATTAAACAAATTCTAACGTTTATTTTTATTCATTGCTTACGAAGATGATCATATTAGTCATTCAAAGACATATAAAAACGATTGCTAATATAAATGAAATAAAAAGGCAAGAGTTGATCTAAATGACATATAAGGAAAACACTATAATTAGGCGTGTTAAAAATATTCATATTCGGATATCCAAAATCCAAAAATATTCATATTCGGATATCCAAAAAATTGTTTGGAATTGATTTTGAAATTGGAATAAGTGAATTGTCACTTTAGAACTTATAAATAAGTTTTACAAAAAATTCAAAATGTTTGGATACATAATTTTTGGATATTCGGATATATAAAACCATTATTCGAAACTTTGGATTTTTGAAATTCCTATATCATATTTTTTTATTGCTTTAGGCCTCCAAAAGACTCGAGACGGCCTCGTCTGGAAGCACTACCCAAACTAGACTACAATTTAACCGAAAGAAATAAACAAATCTCTTGATTTTATAGAAGATGTGAACTCAAACGCTGATGAGGTACAACTAAAAGTTTTTTCTAATATCGTGACACAAAATACTACATTTAGGCATTTTCAAAAATCTTCATATTCGTATATCCAAAATACTTATTGGAATTGATTCAGAAATTGGGATACATGAGTTGTCACTTTATAACTCATATATAAGTTTTACAAAAATTCAAAATGTTTGGATACTTAATTTTTGGATATTCGGATATATAAAACCATTATTCGAAACTTTGGATATTTGAAATTCCTATATCATATTTTCGCTTTAGGCATCCAAAAGACTTGACACGGCCTTGGCCGGAAGCACTACCACACTAGACTACAATCTAACCGAAAGAAATATAAAAAATATCTTGTGTTTATAGGAGATGTAAACTCAAACGCTGATGAGGTACAACTATTTTTTTCAGATATCGTGACACAAAATGCTGACGTCGAATATCTTCGACATCATGGGTTTCACGGTCAGACTGACCGTGAAACTTTTTCCAGTTATCACTATAAAGATCTTTAGCTCGATATTAATCGTATAGCCAATGGGGATAAGTCACCTATACCTTCTTCTCACTCCGTTTCACAATTTTTAACTAGGCATTATTATACAAATTCTACGCATTTATTTTTATTCGTCGGTTACAGAGTGATCATATTAGTGACATTGTTTACATTCGAAGACATATAAAAACCATTGCTAATATGAATGAAATAAAAATGCAAGACTTGATCAAAATGACATAAAGGAAAATACTACAATCAGGGGCGTTCAAAAAAATTCATATTCGGATATCCGAAATACTGATTTGAATTGATTTGAAAATTGAGATATATGAATTGTTACTTTAAAAATCATATATAAGTTTTACAAAAATCAAAATATTTGGATAGCTAATTTTCGGATATTCGGATACATAAACCCATTATTCGAAACTTTAGATATTTGAAATTCTCCTATCATATTTTTGCTCTAGGCCTCCAAAAGACTCAAGATGGTCTTGGCCGGAAGCACCACCCACACTAGACTACAATCGAACCTAAAGAAACAATAAATCTCTTGAGTTTATACAAGATGTGATCTCAAACACTAATGAGGTACAACTAAAAATTTTGTCATATATCCTTACACAAAATGCCGACATTGAATATCTTCGACGTTATGGGTTTCACGGTCAGACTGAACGTGAAACTTTTAAGAAAATTTCGGTTATCATATATGAAGATCTTCAACCCGATATTAATCATGCGGGCAATGGTGATATGTCACCTATACTTTCTTCTCACCCCATTTCAGAATTCTTAACAAGGTATATTACACAAATTCTACATATTTATTATTATTCTTTGGTTACAAAAATGATCATATTAATTTTAACTCTTAGTTCATAAAGTTGTGTACTTTTTAGGTAATATTTTTTTCAAGATTTAATAGTCCTGAATTTAAAAGTTTAACGGTTTTTTGTTACTTTGTACAGTTCAGGGACTTCTGGAGGTGAAAGAAAATTGATGCCCACTATCAATGACGAGCTAGGAAGAAGGTCACAATTATATAGTCTTTTGATGCCGGTTATGAACCAATTTGTATCCGGTTTAGATAAAGGCAAAGGCATGTACTTTTTATTCATAAAATCCAAATCTAAAACCCCTGGTGGGTTGGCAGCTCGACCTGTTTTAACCACTTACTGTAGAGTTTCTCGTTTTAAAGAAAGACCTTACAACCTGTATACCAATTACACTAGCCCGAATGAGACCATTCTTTCCACCACCTCTCCTCTCTCTAGAAAAATGCTACCAGTTGTTTCTCTCACTAAAAACACAACCACACTAGAAGCTCCACCCACACTGGACTACAATCTAATCGAAAGAAACAAAAAAATTTGTGAGTTTATAGAAAATGTGACCACAAATCCTGATGAGGTAACACTAAAAGTTTTTGTCGGATATGCTAACACAAATTGCTGACGTCGAGTATCTTCGACGTCATGTGTTTCACGGTCAAACTAAACATGAAACTTTTAAGAAACTTTGCAAGTTATCACATATGAAGATCTTCAACTTGATATTAATCGAATAGTCAATGATGATAAGTCACCTATACTTTCTTCTAATCCCATTTCAGAATTCTTTACAAGGTATAATTATAAAAATTATAACGTTTATTTTTATTCATTGGTTACGAAGATGATCATATTAGTGATTCAATACATATAAAAACCGTTGCTAATATAAATGAAATAAGAATACAAGACTTGATCTAAATGACATAAAGGAAAAGTACAACATTTGGCGTGTTAAAAAATAATCATATTCGGATATCCGAAATATTGATTGGAATAGATTCATAAATTGGGATACATGAGTTGTCACTTTAAAACTCATATACAAGTTTTACAAAAATTCAAAATGTTTGGATACTTAATTTTTGGATATTTGGATATATAAAACAATTATTCGAAACTTTGGTTATTTGAAATTCCTATATCATATTTTCTCTTTAGGCATCCAAAAGACTCGACACGGCCTTGGCCGGAAGCACTACCCACACTAGACTACAATCTAACCGAAAGAAATATAAAAAATCACTTGTGTTTATAGGAGATGTAAACTTAAACGCTGATTAGGTACACCTATTTTTTTTCAGATATCGTGACACAAAATGCTATGTCAAACATCTTCGACATCATGGGTTTCACGGTCAGACTGACCGTGAAACTTTTGCCAGTTATCACTATAAAGCTCTTCAGCCCGATATTAATCGTATAGCCAATGGGGATAAGTCACCTATATATACCTTCTTCTCACTCCGTTTCACAATTTTTAACTATGCATTATTATACAAATTCTACACGTTTATTTTTATTCGCCGGTTACGGAGTGATCATATTAGTGACATTGTTTGCATTCAAAGACATATAAAAACCATTGCTAATATGAATGAAATAAAAATGCAAGACTTGATCTAAATGACATAAAGGAAAATACTACAATCGGAGGTGTTCCAAAATATTCATATTCGGATATCCGAAATACTTATTAGAATTGATTTGAAAATTGAGATATATGAATTGTCACTTTAAAAATCATATATAAGTTTTACCAAAAATCAAAATATTTGGATAGCTAATTTTCGGATATTCGGATACATAAACCCATTATTCAAAACTTTAGATATTTGAAATTCTTCTATCATATTTTTGCACTAGGCCTCCAAAAGACTCGTGATGGCCTTGCCGGAAGCACCACCCACACTAGACTACAATCTAACCGAAAGAAACAAAAAATCTCTTGAGTTTATACAAGATGTGATCTCAAACACTGATGAGGTACAACTAATTTTTTTTCATATATCCTGACACAAAATGCCGACATTAAATATCTTCAACGTTATGGGTTTCACGGTCAGACTGAACGTGAAACTTTTAAGAAACTTTCGGTTATCATATATGAAGATCTTCAACCCGATATTAATCGTGTGGGCAATGGTGATATGTCACCTATACTTTCTTCTCACCCCATTTCAGAATTCTTAACAAGGTATTATTACACAAATTCTTCACATTTATTATTATTCTTTGGTTACAAAAATAATCATATTAATTTTAACTCTTTGTTCATAAAGTTGTGTACTTTTTAGATAATTATTTTTTCAAGATTTTATAGTCCTGAATTTAAAAGTTTAACGGTTTTTTGTTACTTTGTACAGTTCAGGCACTTCTGGAGGTGAAAGAAAATTGATGCCAACTATCAATGACGAGCTAGGAAGAAGGTCACAATTATATAGTCTTTTAATGCCGGTTATGAACCAATTTGTATCCGGTTTAGATAAAAGCAAAGGCATGTACTTTTTATTCATAAAATCCAAAGCTAAAACCCCTGGTGGGTTGGCAGCTCGACCTGTTTTAACCTGTTACTGCAATGGTTCTCATTTTAAAGAAAGACCTTACGACCCGTATACCAATTACACTAGCCCGAATGAGACCATTCTTTCCACCACCTCTCCTCTCTCTCTAGAAAAATGCTACCAATTGTTTCTCTCACTAAACACACAACCACACTAGAAGCTCCACCCACACTGGACTACAATCTAACTGAAAGAAACAAAAAAACACGTGAGTTTATAGAAGATGTGACCTCAAATCCTGATGAGGTAACACTAAAATTTTTTGTCGGATATGCTTACACAAATTGCTGACGTCGAGTATCTTCGACGTCATGTGTTTCACGGTCAAACTAACAATGAAACTTTTAAGAAACTTTTCAAGTTATCACATATGAAGATCTTCAACCCGATATTAATCGAATAGTCAATGATGATAAGTCACCTATACTTTCTTCTAACCCCATTTTAGAATTCTTAACAAGGAATAATTATAAAAATTATAACGTTTATTTCTATTCATTGGTTACGAAGATGATCATATTAGTGATTCAAGACATATAAAAACCGTTGCTAATATAAATGAAACAAAAATACAAGACTTGATCTAAATGACATAAAGGAAAAATACAACATTAGGCATGTTAAAAAATATTCATATACGGATATCCGAAATATTGATTGGAATTGATTCATAAATTGGGATACATGCGTTGTCACTTTAAAACTCATATATAAGTTTTACAAAAATTCAAAATGTTTGAATACTTAATTTTTGGATATTTGGATATATAAAACCATTATTCGAAACTTTGGATATTTGAAATTCCTATATCATATTTTCGCTTTAGGCATCCAAAAGACTCGACACGGCCTTGGCCGGAAGCACTACCCACACTAGACTACAATCTAACCGAAAGAAAAATAAAAAATCACTTGTGTTTATAGGAGATGTAAACTCAAACGCTGATTAGGTACAACTATTTTCTTTTTCAGATATCGTGACACAAAATGCGGACGTCGAATATCTTCGACATCATGGGTTTCACGGTCAGATTGACAGTGAAACTTTTGCCAGTTATCACTATAAAGATCTTCAGCCCGATATTAATCGTATAGCCAATGGGAATAAGTCACCTATACCTTCTTCTCACTCCGTTTCACAATTTTTAACTAGGTATTATTATACAAATTCTACGCGTTTATTTTTATTCGCCAGTTACTGAGTGATCATATTAGTGACATTGTTTGCATTCAAAGACATATAAAAACCATTGCTAATATGATTGAAATAATAATGCAAGACTTGATCTAAATGACATAAAGGAAAATACTACAATCAGGGGTGTTCAAAAAATTTCATATTCGGATATCCGAAATACTTATAGAATTGATTTGAAATTTGAGATATATGAATTGTCACTTTAAAAATCATATATAAGCTTTACCAAAAATCAAAATATTTGGATAGCTAATTTTCGGATATTCGGATACATAAACCTATTTTTCGAAACTTAAGATATTTGAAATTCTTCTATCATATTTTTGCTCTAGGCCTCCAAAAGACTCGAGATGGCCTTGGCCGGAAGCACCACCCACACTAGACTACAATCTAGCCGAAAGAAATGAAAAATCTCTTGAGTTTATACAAGATGTGCTCTCAAACGCTGATGAGGTACAACTAATTTTTTTTTCCATATATCCTGACACAAAATGCCGACATTAAATATCTTCGACGTTATGGATTTCACGGTCAGACTGAACGTGAAACTTTTAAGAAACTTTCGGTTATCATATATGAAGATCTTCAACCCGATATTAATAGTGTGGGCAATGGTGATATGTCACCTATACTTTCTTCTCACCCCATTTCAGAATTCTTAACAAGGTATTATTAACAAATTCTTCACATTTATTATTATTCTTTGGTTATAAAAATGATCATATTAATTTTAACTCTTTGTTCATAAAGTTTGTACTTTTTAGATAATATTTTTTTCAAGATTTTATAGTCCTGAATTTAAAAGTTTAACGGTTTTTTGTTACTTTGTACAGTTCGGGGACTTCTGGAGGTGAAAGAAAATTGATGCCAACTTTCAATGACGAGCTAGGAAGAAGGTCACAATTATATAGTATTTTGATGCCGGTTATGAACCAATTTGTATCCGGTTTAGAAAAAGGCAAAGGCATGTACTTTTTATTCATAAAATCCAAAGCTAAAACCCCTGGTGGGTTGGCAGCTCGACCTGTTTTAACCTGTTACTGCAATGGTTCTCATTTTAAAGAAAGACCTTACGACCCGTATACCAATTACACTAGCCCGAATGAGACCATTCTTTCCACCACCTCTCCTCTCTTTAGAAAAATGCTACCAGTTGTTTCTCTCACTAAACACACAACCACACTAGAAGCTCCACCCACACTAGACTACAATCTAACCGAAAGAAACAAAAAAACTCATGAGTTTATAGAAGATGTGACCTCAAATCCTGATGAGGTAACACTAAAAGTTTTTGTCGGATATGCTAACACAAATTGCTGACGTCGAGTATCTTCGACGTCATGTGTTTCACGGTCAAACTAAACATGAAAATTTTAAGAAACTTTTCTTGTTATCACATATGAAGATCTTCAACCCTATATTAATCGAATAGTCAATGATGATAAGTCACCTATACTTTCTTCTAACCCCATTTTAGAATTCTTAACAACGTATAATTATAAAAATTATAACATTTATTTCTATTCATTGGTTACGAAGATGATCATATTAGTGATTCAAGACATATTAAAACCGTTGCTGATATAAATGAAATAGAAATACAAGACTTGATCTAAATGACATAAAGGAAAACTACAACATTAGGCGTGTTAAAAAATATTCGTATTCGAATATCCGAAATATTGATTGGAATTGATTCATAAATTGGGATACATGAGTTGTCACTTTAAAACTCATATATAAGTTTTACAAAAATTCAAAATGTTTGGATACTTAATTTTTGGATATTTGGATATATAAAACCATTATTCGAAACTTTGAATATTTGAAATTCCTATATTATATTTTCGCTTTAGGCATCCAAAAGACTCGACACGTCCTTGGCCGGAAGCACTACCCACACTAGACTACAATCTAACCGAAAGAAATATACAAAATCACTTGTGTTTATAGGAGATGTAAACTCAAACGCTGATTAGGTACAACTATTTTTTTTTCAGATATCGTGACACAAAATGCTGACGTCGAATGTCTTCGACATCATGGGTTTAACGGTCAGACTGACCGTGAAACTTTTGCCAGTTATCACTGTAAAGATCTTCAGCCCGATATTAATCGTATAGCCAATGGGGATAAGTCAGCTATACCTTCTTCTTACTCCGTTTCACAATTTTTAACTAGTTATTATTATACAAATTCTACGCGTTTATTTTTATTCGCCGGTTACGGAGTGATCATATTAGTGACATTGTTTGCATCCAAAGACATATAAAACCCATTGCTAATATGAATGAAATAAAAATGCAAGACTTGATCTAAATGACATAAAGGAAATTACTACAATCAGGGGTGTTCAAAAAAATTCATATTCGGATATCCGAAATACTGATTAGAATTGATTTGAAAATTGAGATATATGAATTGTCACTTTAAAAATCATATATAAGTTTTACCAAAAATCAAAATATTTGGATAGCTAATTTTCGGATATTCGGTTACATAAACCCATTATTCGAAACTTTAGATATTTGAAATTCTTCTATCACATTTTTGCTCTAGGCCTCCAAAAGACTCGAGATGGCCTTGGCCGGAAGCACCACCCACACTAGACTACAATCTAACCGAAAGAAACAAAAAATCTCTTGAGTTTATACAAGATGTGATCTCAAACACTAATGAGGTACAACTAATTTTTTTTTTTCATATATCCTGACACAAAATGCCGACATTAAATATCTTCGACGTTATGGGTTTCATGGTGAGACTGAACGTGAAACTTTTAAGAAACTTTCGGTTATCATATAAGAAGATCTTCAACCCGATATTAATCGTGTGGGCAATGGTGATATGTCACCTATACTTTCTTCTAACCCCATTTTAGAATTCTTAACAAGGTATTATTACACAAATTCTTCACATTTATTATCATTCTTTGGTTACAAAAATGATCATATTAATTTTAACTTTGTGTTCATAAAGTTGTGTACTTTTTAGATAATATTTTTTTCAAGATTTTATAGTCCTGAATTTAAAAGTTTAACGGTTTTTTGTTACTTTGTACAGTTCGGGGACTTCTGGAGGTGAAAGAAAATTAATGCCAACTATCAATGACGAGCTAGGAAGAAGATCACAATTATATAGTCTTTTGATGTCGGTTATGAACCAATTTGTATCCGGTTTAGATAAAGGCAAAGGCATGTACTTTTTATTCATAAAATCCAAAGCTAAAACCCCTGGTGGGTTTGCAGCTCGACCTGTTTTAACCAGTTACTACAAAGGTTCTCATTTTAAAGAAAGACCTTACGACCCGTATACCAATTACACTAGCCCGAATGAGACCATTCTTTCCACCACCTCTCCTCTCTCTAGAAAAATGCTATCAGTTGTTTCTCTCACTAAACACACAACCACACTAGAAGCTCCACCCACACTGGACTACAATCTAACCGAAAGAAACAAAAAAACTCGTGAATTTATAGAAGATGTGACCTCAAACCATGATGAGGTAACACTAAAAGTTTTTGTCGGATATGCTGACGTCGAGTATCTTTGACGTCATGTGTTTCGCAGTCAAACTAAACATAAAACTTTTAAGAAACTTTGCAAGTTATCACATATGAAGATCTTCAACCCAATATTAATCGAATAGCCAATGATGATGAGTCACCTATACTTTTTTCTAACCCCATTTTAGAATTCTTAACAAGGTATAATTATAAAGATTATAACGTTTATTTCTATTCATTGGTTACGAAGATGATCATATTAGTGATTCAAGACATATTAAAACCGTTGCTGATATAAATGAAATAGAAATACAAGACTTGATCTAAATGACATAAAGGAAAACTACAACATTAGGCGTGTTAAAAAATATTCGTATTCGAATATCCGAAATATTGATTGGAATTGATTCATAAATTGGGATACATGAGTTGTCACTTTAAAACTCATATATAAGTTTTACAAAAATTCAAAATGTTTGGATACTTAATTTTTGGATATTTGGATATATAAAACCATTATTCGAAACTTTGGATATTTGAAATTCCTATATCATATTTTCGCTTTAGGCATCCAAAAGACTCGACACGTCCTTGGCCGGAAGCACTACCCACACTAGACTACAATCTAACCGAAAGAAATATAAAAAATCACTTGTGTTTATAGGAGATGTAAACTCAAACGCTGATTAGGTACAACTATTTTTTTTTCAGATATCGTGACACAAAATGCTGACGTCGAATATCTTCGACATCATGGGTTTCACGGTCAGACTGACCGTGAAACTTTTGCCAGTTATCACTGTAAAGATCTTCAGCCCGATATTAATCGTATAGCCAATGGGGATAAGTCAGCTATACCTTCTTCTTACTCCGTTTCACAATTTTTAACTAGTTATTATTATACAAATTCTACGCGTTTATTTTTATTCGCCGGTTACGGAGTGATCATATTAGTGACATTGTTTGCATTCAAAGACATATAAAACCCATTGCTAATATGAATGAAATAAAAATGCAAGACTTGATCTAAATGACATAAAGGAAATTACTACAATCAGGGGTGTTCAAAAAAATTCATATTCGGATATCCGAAATACTGATTAGAATTGATTTGAAAATTGAGATATATGAATTGTCACTTTAAAAATCATATATAAGTTTTACCAAAAATCAAAATATTTGGATAGCTAATTTTCGGATATTCGGTTACATAAACCCATTATTCGAAACTTTAGATATTTGAAATTCTTCTATCACATTTTTGCTCTAGGCCTCCAAAAGACTCGAGATGGCCTTGGCCGGAAGCACCACCCACACTAGACTACAATCTAACCGAAAGAAACAAAAAATCTCTTGAGTTTATACAAGATGTGATCTCAAACACTAATGAGGTACAACTATTTTTTTTTTCATATATCCTGACACAAAATGCCGACATTAAATATCTTCGACGTTATGGGTTTCATGGTGAGACTGAACGTGAAACTTTTAAGAAACTTTCGGTTATCATATATGAAGATCTTCAACCCGATATTAATCGTGTGGGCAATGGTGATATGTCACCTATACTTTCTTCTAACCCCATTTTAGAATTCTTAACAAGGTATTATTACACAAATTCTTCACATTTATTATCATTCTTTGGTTACAAAAATGATCATATTAATTTTAACTCTTTGTTCATAAAGTTGTGTACTTTTTAGATAATATTTTTTTCAAGATTTTATAGTCCTGAATTTAAAAGTTTAACGGTTTTTTGTTACTTTGTACAGTTCGGGGACTTCTGGAGGTGAAAGAAAATTAATGCCAACTATCAATGACGAGCTAGGAAGAAGATCACAATTATATAGTCTTTTGATGCCGGTTATGAACCAATTTGTATCCGGTTTAGATAAAAGCAAAGGCATGTACTTTTTATTCATAAAATCCAAAGCTAAAACCCCTGGTGGGTTGGCAGCTCGACCTGTTTTAACCTGTTACTGCAATGGTTCTCATTTTAAAGAAAGACCTTACGACCCGTATACCAATTACACTAGCCCGAATGAGACCATTCTTTCCACCACCTCTCCTCTCTCTCTAGAAAAATGCTACCAGTTGTTTCTCTCACTAAACACACAACCACACTAGAAGCTCCACCCACACTGGACTACAATCTAACCGAAAGAAACAAAAAAACTCGTGAATTTATAGAAGATGTGACCTCAAACCATGATGAGGTAACACTAAAAGTTTTTGTCGGATATGCTGACGTCGAGTATCTTCGACGTCATGTGTTTCGCAGTCAAACTAAACATAAAACTTTTAAGAAACTTTGCAAGTTATCACATATGAAGATCTTCAACCCAATATTAATCGAATAGCCAATGATGATGAGTCACCTATACTTTTTTCTAACCCCATTTTAGAATTCTTAACAAGGTATAATTATAAAGATTATAACGTTTATTTCTATTCATTGGTTACGAAGATGATCATATTAGTGATTCAAGACATATTAAAACCGTTGCTGATATAAATGAAATAGAAATACAAGACTTGATCTAAATGACATAAAGGAAAAATACTACATTAGGCGTGTTTAAAAATATTCATATTCGGATATCCGAAATATTGATTGGAATTGATTCATAAATTGGGATACATGAGTTGTGACTTTATAACTCATATATATGTTTTACAAAAATTCAAAATGTTTGGATACTTAATTTTTGGATATTTGGATATATAAAACCATTATTCTAAACAATGGATATTTGAAATTCCAATATCATATTTTCGCTTTAGGCATCCAAAACACTCGACACGGCCTTGGCCGGAAGTACTACCTACACTAAACTACTATCTAACCGAAAGAAATATAAAAACATCTCTTGTGTTTATAGGAGATGTAAACTCAAACGCTCATGAGGTACAACTATTTTTTTTTCCAGATATCGTGACACAAAATGCTGACGTTGAATATCTTCGACATCATGGGTTTCACGGTCAGACTGACCGTGAAACTTTTGCCAGTTATCACTATAAAGATCTTCAGCCCGATATTAATCGTATAGCCATTGGGGATAAGTCACCTATACCTTCTTCTCACTCCGTTTCACAATTTTTAACTAGGCATTATTATACAAATTATACGCGTTTATTTTTATTTGCCGGTTACGGAGTGATCATATTAGTGACATTGTTTGCATTCAAAGACATATAAAAATCATTGCTAATATGAATGAAATAAAAATGCAAGACTTGATCTAAATGACATAAAAGAAAATACTACAATTAGGGGTGCTCAAAAAATCCATCTTCGGATATCCGAAAAATTGATTAGAATTGATTGATATAAATGAATTGTCACTTTAGAAATCATATATAAGTCTTACCAAAAATCAAAATATTTTGGATACCTAATTTTTAGATATTCGGATATATAGAACCATTATTCGAAACTTTAGGTATTTGAAATTCCTATATTATATTTTCGCTTTAGGCATCCAAAAGACTCGAGGTTGCCTTGAGAAAATAAAACAAAACAAAACAAAACAAAATATAAGAAAAGATAGATTGGTTGGATCAAAAAGTACAAGTGTGCTTACCTTGCTAATCCCCTAATTCATTAATGATGATATTCTAGTGCAATGTTTATTTAGTGTGCTTTGGTGAAATGAAATATGTTGGGGGTCACTTGGTTATCAATTTTCCCCTACCTTCTTCCTAAATGCTGGCATGCCTACCAGGTCCTGCAATCCAGACTAATATTCCAAGCATGAATATTCTCTTTTATAACATCATTCATTTTCTCTTTTATTCATTTCTTTCAAACAAATAGCAGATCTAGATTTAATTACATTCCTTCTTACATTCCAAATGCACCGTAACTTTAACAATAAAATTGATGGAATGAGTTCAAACCAATAATGTAGCATCTTTTTATGATAAAATCAAAACAATTTCCAACAGAGCAGTCACACACTTACCTTATATAGGGGATTAGATAATAGATAATAACCAATAATGTAGCCTCTTTTCATGATAAAAGCAAAACAATTTCCAAGAGAGCAATCACACCCTTACCTTACATATATAAGGGATTAGATAATAGATAATAACCAATAATGTAGCCTCTTTTCATGATAAAAGCAAAACAATTTTCAAAAGAGCAATCACACCCTTACCCTTATATATATATATATATATATATATATATATATATATATATATATATATATATATATATATATATATATATATATATATATATATAGGGGGCCATTCATGTGAGAAATATATTTTTTGTGAGAACGCGAGAAGAGATCCTAGCCCTCCATTTAATCCCCTCCTTTTCTAGATCTAATGGCTAAGATTAATTTACAATTTGTATTAACCATATGCACAAGGGTATTTTTGGAATTAAAATCCCAACACCTGATATAAAAAAAAAAAAAAAAACACACACACACACACACATTCCTCACAGTGGAGGTGAAATACATCATATTCTCTCCCAATCCAACTACCTTCATAACCACCGCCACAACCACCGCCTTAACCACCACCATTACCACCGCTATAACCACCGTCATTACCCCAGCCATAACCACCACCATTACCACAGCCATTACCACCGCCATTACCACCGTTCAACCATCACCATAACCACCGTTCAAACCATCGCCATGACAACCATTCGAACCACCACCGTTCAACATCAATTAACAGATTAATCAACATAATTGAAGCTGAGATAAGTGAAGAAGACAATCTTTTCAAATCAAATTACACATAAATTTCAAGTAACTGTTATTTATTTTTTATTTTTCTAATAAAATTTAATTGTTGAATTGTGAATTGGTATGCATTTGAAGTTATTATCATTGTTTTAATTGTAAATATGTCAGATATGAATGTATAGATTATGAATTAGGTCTTGATTGTTATAGGCGACTTAATTAGTTTGCGTAAAGTAGAATATAGCGGTGATTAAGTTTATTAAGAGTATCTTCGTGCGTGAAAAGTTTAGTAAGAGCATCTTCGCGCATGAAAATATAGGAGATATTTTTCTTCACTCGTGAAAATTTTAGTAATAGTATCTTCGCACATGAAAATATAGGAGATATTTTTCTTCACTCGTGAAAATTTTAGTAATAGTATCTTCGCACATGAAAATATAGGAGATATTTTTCTTCACTCGTGAAAATTTTAGTAATAGTATCTTCGCGGGTGAAAAGTTTTAGTAAGAGCATCTTCGCTCATGAAAATATAGGTTTCTTCGCGTGTGAAAAGTTTAGTAATAGTATCTTCGCACATGAAAATATAGGAGATATTTTTCTTCACTTGTAAAAATTTTAGTAATAGTATCTTCGCGCGTGAAAATAAGCATTTGCCCTACAACGGATACGGCGCTATGCACAAAGTAGTATTATTGGGAATAGACACCAGGTCTAGTGGCGAATCACTAGTTGAGGCTGTAAAACAACTAAGACTCTTTAATGTAATGTTTATTAGCGTGTATCCGTTGTAGGGCAAATGCTTATTTGAGATACATTTTTTACTTCGAATTGCAGACCTAGTGCTAAATCTGAAGGTGGTTCAGATTTTAATAAGATTGCTCAAGAATGTAGTGAGATTGTCAATGACTTCCCTAAAGCTGCTGATGTAAAAAAAAAATGCCTTCTTCTGTAACTGCCATTGTAAATGAAAAGGTGAAAGTAGACAAAGAAGTTGTTGCTGGTAAAAAGAAAACAGGTACATTCACTTTTTAGTATATTTACTGTTGTTCTACTTTATGTTTCTATCCTTAAAGGGTAAAATAAGAGTAGGTGTATATGGCTGCCAATTTGGCATTATCAGTTGGAAGTGATAGCAATGGCAGTGGTGTTGTGGCACTTCTTGAAATCGCTAGATTATTTTCTCTTACATTCCAACCCTAACACAAGAGGAAGGTACAATCTTATATTTGGGTTGACATCTGGAGGGCCTTATAACTACAATGGAACTCAGAAGGTGTGTTCCTCTTTAGACTTCATATCCACCTTTTTTTCTGCAGTTGGTCACTCAATATGCTTTATTTTTTTTATTTTTTGCAGTGGCTTAGAAGTTTTGATCAACATTTGCGAGAAAGTATTGATTATGCTATATGCCTGAATAGTCTTGGCTCAGGGGAAAACGGGCTATGGCTTCATGTTTCCAATATTTTCTCCTCATCCAAGTATCATCTATCCTTTTCATTGTAGGGGTCACAAGCATTTTATGAAGAAAAAAAAAAATGAATTTGGAGTCATTCGATTATCTCAAGGATGATTCACTTACATTATGTTGTATGGTTGGGGTTTTTCAAAGTTGCATCAGACCCAAAAACTTTACCATCATTCCACCACCACCACCAGAAATGGAGAAAGATTTCAAGTATTTGTTGGACAGGGAAATAGGTAGTGATATTGTTTTTCGTGTTAAAGATGTTACCTTCAAGGCTCATAAGGCGATTCTTGCTGCTTGCTCTCCTGTGTTTAAAGCACAATTCTATGGGCATGTTGGAAACCCTGCTTTGGATGAAGTAGAGTTGATGGATATCGAACCATTAGTTTTCAAGTTAATGGATGATATCGGTCATTAAAGTTTTTATACTTAATTATGGTCATGCATCAATGGTATCATTTGCGATTGTGTTTTTGCATGCAGGCTATGCTTTCTTTATTTACTCTGATAAGCTTCCTGATTCACAAGAAAATACGGGTTCAATGTCGAACATGATTCAGCATCTGTTGGTTGCTGCTGATCGCTTTGGTCTAGATCGGTTAAAACATTTGTGTGAAGCGAAGTTTTGTGAAGAATTAAATGTGGATGTAGTGGCAACAACTCTTTCTTTTGCCCATGATCACCACTGTTCTCAGCTTAAAACCTTCTGTTTGAATTTCGCTGCAGCGAATTTGCGAGGTGTGTGTTTTGTAGTTTGTAGATTCATGTTTATTATAATATTCCTTGAACTAGCTATTAGAATACAAGCTTAAAGCAATAACCATTATTAGCAACATTGCAACTGAAACTTCTAAGGTTAGAGAATGTATTTTCTTTAATATGAAGCTAATTAAACAGTAAACTAATGTGACAGGATTGGCTATTGCTTTCGTTATTGTAAATTCTTTTTGGATGTGGTAATTTTGTTTTAAAGTTTGAGATCAACTATATGATCTACCATAATATTACTTGAAACGTTCCTTTTAAACTTGTCCTGTTATGGGGATCTTAATATTTGCATTGCAATTAAAATTTCTGATAAAAAATGTTTTATTATGTTTTGTAGCCGTAATGCAAACAGAAGGGTACAAATATGTAAAACAAACATGCCCTTTATTGCTTTCAGAGCTTCTAGAGACAGTTGCGTCAGTGACGGTGGATGAGAGACCAGGTGAAGGAGGAGGGGGATTAGGTAGGAAAAGAAGTGGCAGCAGTGTTATGGGGTTAGATGTAGCAGCAGCACAGATGTCAGGCGCTTGCGTAGACGGTTGTAATCCAGATTCTCTTCTTTCTACCTTTTAGTTATTTTTTTTTTTCCTTTCCAGTTGTAATGGAAAACTGAATTGACTTTCAGATTTTAGTAATCCAAAACTGCTAAGATTTGCATGACATGTTCATAGTAGTAGCCTACAAGTTTCGTTCTTGTTTTATTATTTTGGAGTTTGGACTTTGTTTGGTTGTATGGATCTTGATATATAGAAGTTACTAATATTATGATTCAAAATGGTCCGGGTCGGGCTGGGTTCATCAACAAACACTTTTTGGCTCCCGTTTTTAATATTAGTTAATTATCTGTCAATTAGGATTGCAGAAACAATGTCATTTCTGCAATAATTCTGAATATTTGAACCATTAATGCGTTAGGAGGTTTTATGCATAAAAAATAGATTTTGGGCGACTTTCAACCTGGTTGACCTGACCTATGTGAGATAAAACAACCCAAATCATCTCATTTAAAAGCCACCTCTATGGGGTTACAGTTGGGCTAAAACACAAGAAATAAATGTTTCCAATTCCCGAGTAAGTAAACTTGTGATTGTGCACTTTATTCGTTTCTTCATATTGTAATATGATTAAGACAACACCAATTTTTCACCACGAATGTTGTAAATGTAGAAATATTACATCGACTTATCAGAGTTTAGAAAGTCATTTGAATTTTTTTGTGCACGAATGTTGTAAATGTAAAAGTGGTTGCTGAGAGTCTAGCGGTAAGATTGTTTTAAACGTTCTATTACAAATCAAACTATTATTTTCTACACGTATGCATATTACATTAAGTACCTTTCACTCGTTCACATGTAATGTGAACTCAATCATCTGAATTTTTTTTGTGCAGAGGCATATTTATGGTCAACAAGGGAAGAATATCAATATTTTGCTGATAACAGTAGTTTGGCAGTCAATCATGCATTTACATCGACGTTTCATTTCTGCAACACGAAGGTAGTTCAAACAAATGTAAATCAACAGACGTGTAACTAACTAACCATCTGCGTCTGCATGTACATGAAGCTTAGATAATCATGTTTGAATGGAAAAACAAAATACGTAAAAAAAACTCACCAATAGAGTTAACTATGTCACAAGTAGTTAAAAATGCCTGTATAAGTAGTCTCTATAGGCTCTTGAGCAATCGATTAATATCTCACCTGATAAAAACCTATGTCAAAGGCAAGAAGGTAGGTCATTAGAGGGTTTGAAAAATAGAGTGTCATTATTGCTTAGTTATCCTTGTAATCCACAGATTCTACATTTGTAAGTTACTCTTCAAAGTTTTAGTTAATAAATCAACACCTATACAGAGTGGAACCAAAAACCATGCTAACGAGTACCTCAAAATAAATTATGTTGAAGAACTGATCGAGATTTACACCATGAGAAACAAACAGTTCGACATATCATATTGGCCTATGTGTTCTGCTCCAATAAATAAATCTCCCAGGTTGAGAATGGAACTCTATACTATACATGTGACAAGTCATTTGACATTTACCCCGTGAGTGACCAACACTTGTTGATACCACATATTTATCTATTAAATTTGCGGCGTCATAAACGGTGTATATACGTGAAAAGCTGCACCAAACATGCTCACTATGTCGCCATTGACCTCTCTTTTCGTTAGTTATAGCTTGACCTACTACACTTTATGATGAACGCTATTAAAATGTTTGAATTTAGCTTGGACCTATATTTCAATATAGACGGGTGGCGTAGCCCAAGTGGCATACATAGACATTAATCTTTCCTGTAGATTTCGATGCTCAATGCCAGGTAAATATATATTCTGCTACTTTCAAATTCAGTACAGCCCGACATGCAGCAATACTCAGTAGTGTGCCTATGTGTGTTTTTCCACTGAGAACCGACGTTATTTGTTACGTGGTAGTGATATTTGTAAAGTTCCCGTCACTTTTGTTTGATTGAATTACTTTAATGTGTAACTAGTAGATGTTGAAAGCACATGATGGAGCTGAAGTTGATATCATTGATAGACTGCTGATGCCATTTGGATTGGTTCGTTCTGGTGTAGCACCTGATCACCATGAAACAAAGGTATGCTTTGCTAGATATACAACATTTATTATCATTTTTGGTTGCAATTCTGGTTAGGATTTGTGGATATTTTTTTATCTAGTACCAATTTTTGTTAATTTGTGCTAATTAACAAATTATCTATCTGAATCGTTGATGATCAAATCAAGGTTTTAAAGTTAGAAAAAGAGAAATTTGACGTGAATGCTAATTTTGATGTTGGTAAATGGCTGGTGTAAACGAGAATAGAAGGAGATTTATAAGAAAAGGCTGAACTGAATTGGTTTTTTATGAATGAGTGCGTTTTTACCGCTTTGTGAGAATTTATTTAATCTATCTTGTGAAGCAAAATCACCTTAATTGATTTAGTTGACCAGAAAACTTGCAACAGATTTTCATCAACCAATTCTCCCGGGTTGCGCATAATGAACGGTGCTCATTCTTTGGGAATGTCTCTCTTGGATCCTCCATTTCTTTATGAGAGCTTCGTCAAATCTACCATGTGGTAAGGTCACAAGCTCTTGCTCAATACAGTTTATGATTTTTTTTTCTTTAGTCTTTAGCAGTATGTGTACAATCACAACTGAGAATCGTATGTCATCTATCAGGTTATACTTGCTTATGGTGCTGAAAGTGAGAGTCTTTGGTATGCCGGGAGAGGTATAATGTCTGCAGAACTGGCAGATTTATAGGTCTTTTCAGCCATTTAGAAATCTGCAGTTTTGATACTATTTCATGCCCTTGGTGCAGGAGTTTAAGGGTGTTCACTCTGCTAGAGAATTTGTTTGGTGGTATAACGGGCACCTAGACTTCAGCAAGTTTACACCGGACTTACAAAGCACAGACACGGCCATAGTTTTGGGCCAGGTACGTTAGACAAGTGTACTAGCTTATGCATAGCAAAATTGTTGTGATACAAGTGGGTATATTTCTTAATGCTTAGGATGCCTATATGTATTAGTTGTTCTTTTCTCAGAATTTTTTCTAGAATTTTTTCTTTGTTTGTAGTTTTCTGGTAACGAATGTGTGCTTTCTTTTCTCAGGTTCTAAAATTGATACAGCCTGTCGCATCAGTCAACAGATTGTTTGTGACATTGAGCCTTTCATCTGATTTTCCAGAGTATGCATTTGGTAGAGAAGGATGTCCATATCAATGAGATGGGTGAATTAAGAAACCTAAACAGAATAGATGTAAATAAGTTGAAGGTTTTTGATATGCTCTTATGGCACTGATGGAGATTCTTGTATTTTACAAGTGATTTTTGATATGCTCTTAGTATTTTGATGTGCATAGCTTTTCTCAGTGCATTTTACGAGGTCTTAAAATGCACTCAGGAAGCCATTGTCCTTCCCCCTTGGGTTGCTCTTGCTATCCGTCTTCGTCCCGGTGTTTGGGAATATGTTCGAGTCAATGTCAATGCTCTTGTTGTCGAAGAACTCTCTGCCCCTGAATACCTTCACTTCAAAGAAGAACTCGTTAATGGAACCTCGTACGTAATTAATAATTAATACCTACCTCCCCTGTTTCTTTCTTTATTTATTTACCTTATTATATAGTAGTTGAACTTATTAATGGAACTGAAATGCAGGTCTAATGGCAACTTTGTACTTGAACTTGACTTTGAACCCCATTTACGGAATCATTCCCTCGCCCCACACTCACCAAATCAATTGGTAATGGAGTCGAGTTCCTTAACAGACATCTCTCCGCAAAAATGTTTCATGACAAAGACAGCATGCATCCTCTTCTCGATTTCCTCCGTACTCACCAAAGCAAGGGCAAGGTACCTACCATTTCACTACTACTTTCATCGACCAGAATACAAGTTTACCGTGAATAAAAAATGTTCTTGTTATTTACTAGGAATAAATAAGTTATGTTATGCATGTGCAGAATATGATGCTGAATGACAGGATCCAAAACCTTAATGGGCTTCAATCTGTGTTGAGGAAGGCATCAGAGTACCTGTCCACTTTAGATGCCGCAACTCCATACTCTGAGTTTGCAAATAAGTTTCAAGAGATTGGATTGGAGCGAGGTTGGGGTGACAAAGCAGAAGGTATCATGGAAATGATCCATATGCTTTTGGAGCTTCTCGAGGCACCCGATGCATGCACTCTTGAGAAGTTCCTTGGAAGAATCCCAATGGTCTTCAATGTCGTTATTCTTTCACCACATGGTTACTTTGCTCAGGAGAACGTCTTGGGATATCCAGACACAGGTGGTCAAGTTGTTTACATTCTTGATCAAGTTCCGGCGTTGGAGCGTGAGATGTGCAGGAGGATCAAAGAGCAAGGTCTTGATATTGTTCCTCGCATTCTCATTGTCACAAGGCTGCTTCCTGATACTGTTGGAACCACATGTGGTCAGTGCCTTGAGAAAGTATTTGGATCAGAGAACTGTCATATTCTCAAAGTTCCATTCCGAACCGAAAAGGGTATTCTCCGCAAATGGATCTCTTGTTTTGAGGTCTGGCCATATATTGAGACTTTCACCGAGGTAACATCCTCTTTTTTTAATTTGGCATATTCATTGATTATTTATTAAGATTTACTCCAGTTACTAATAGTGCTTTTCGGGGCTAATTAACTTATTAGGATGTGGCGAAAGAAGTAACAGCAGAGCTACAGGCGAAACCAGATTTGATCATAGGTAACTACAGTGAGGGAAACCCGGTTGCCTCTTTGCTTGCTCACAAGTTGTCACTCAAGTACCTACTTACCTAAGCGTCACATTTCCTTACTAGTACTAGTTATTGTTACTTATTCATAGTTGGGTGATAAATTAAGTACTAATACATTGTTTGCTGCGGTTGTAGTGTACGATTGCCCATGCCTTGGAGAAAACCAAGTACCCCGATTGAGATATATACTGGAAGAACTTTGAGGAAAAGTATCACTTTTCATCTCAATTCACAGCCTATTGCCATGAATCACACTGACTTCATCATTACTAGTACTTTCCAAGAGATTGCGGGAAGGTATATTTTCCTATTCTCATTTTCTTCACAGTTTTTGTTTATAAATGAGAAGCCTAAATATAATGTGAGAAAATGGATGATGCAGCAAGGACACGGTTGGACAGTACGAGAGTCATACTGCCTTTACAATGCCTGGACTATACAGGGTGGTTCACGAGATTGATGTTTTTGACCCAAAGTTTAATATTGTCTCACCCGGTGCTGATATGGGGATCTACTACTCTTACACTGAGAAAGAAAAGAGGCTCACTGCACTCCACCCTGAAATCGATGAACTTCTCTTCAGTTCTGTTGAGAACGAAGAGCACATGTATGCTTACTGCTTACACACATGTATTTGTTATTTATGTGATCAATTAAAATTAAAAGTAACATCTGAATGTTGCATAGGTGTGTGTTGAAAGACAAGAATAAGCCAATTCTGTTCACAATGGCGCGATTGGACAATGTGAAGAACTTAACAGGACTGGTGGAGTGGTATGCCAAGAACGACAAGCTTCGTGAATTGGTGAACCTTCTTGTGGTTGGTGGTGATAGTAGGAAGGAATCTAAAGATCTTGAAGAGCAAGCACAGATGAAGAAGATGTACGAGCTCATTGAAAACTACGAACTTAACGGACATTTTAGATGGATTTCTTCACAGATGAATAGAGTGAGGAACGGAGAGTTGTATCGTGTGATTGCTGACACAAGGGGAGCATTTACCCAGCCTGCATTTTACAAGGCATTTGGTTTGACCCTGGTGGAGGCCATGACTTGTGGGTTGCCCACATTTGCAACACTTCATGGAGGACCTGCTGAAATCATTGTTCATGGGAAATCTGGCTTCCACATTGACCCGTACCACGGGGACCAAGTTACCGAGTTGCTTGTCAACTTCTTTGAGAAAACCAAACAAGACCCGTCGCATTGGGATGCCATTTCAAAGGGATACCGTACAGTCCTTTTTACATGGAGCAAATGAATGGTTAAAGTCGACAGACCTACCTCTCTGTAGCGGACTCTATGCAAAAGATAGTAAAAGAGACTCTGCACAGGTATATTGACCAGTCAACATCTTTGCCACTTTGTGTCGCTAGATTGTACAGATAAACAGGCACCGCTTCAAAGAATACAAACAAGATTTTTCATTATGTGATAAGTTTAGATTCAGTACAGATTTGTCTGTGATACCCTCTTGAGAAGGGAGAATGTAACATCAAAACATAGCCAATTGTGATTTTTTTTCATTTATATATGCTGTACAAGTATTGAGGAGTATAAAAAGAACCGAGTATAGCTATACATCTAGATATAACTGCACTAATATGCAGGTCCAAGCTGAGAAAATTGGTATGAATATACACATGGTTTCTATACACTATAATACCAACACTTTCTTGCCAACTAAACCAGATTTAAGAGCAACCAATATTCTGCCCTGTTACTCTGACCGCCAAAACCAAAATTGTTGCCTCTTGACACAATGTTTATTTGCATTACTGTCAGTTTCTGGTATTCTTTATTCCTTGATCTTCTGTTGATGCTTTCTTAGATAGAGAATTAGTGCCCATAATATAGCCACAGCAAGACCGACTGTGCTGCTAAAAGGTTGGAAAGGGTCACCACAACCACTTAGCCATAAAGAATAAAAGGGTTGATAAATCAAAAAACCACCTTCTTTTAAGAAAAAATTGGAAGCCATAATCCGAGTACGCAACCCAATTGGAATGAAGAGGCTTCCTTGGCATCTCTGTGGAACACCAGCCAGGCCCACTGATAAGAGCCAAAGTCCTGGTATGGCCATTGGTGACCTTGTATTCAAAAACAAAACCAACATCACAAATTTATTCAAAAAAAATGTGTTTCTTTTATTTCTATATTATATATGAATAAGAGAGATTTTATCTTTTAATTATCATACATTAATGCATATGTTACACACACTTCTTGATATTACTACCTCTCTACCAGTCTATCTAATAACAGCCATTCAAATAAAAGAGGCTACAGTTCAATAAAACAATATTTGGCTCTTACAAGCATGTCTCTCTTTAGAGCTAATAGGGAAATAAAATGCAAGCATCAGTTATAACTTATATATTGCTTGTGCCCAATGGTTTCAACAAAATTCTAGTTTGTTGACAATTTCTAAGAGGAGTTAAAATGGGATTATGTTAAAAAAAAAAAAAAAAAAGGAATAAGAAGAAGAAATGGAGTAGCTGTTTAAACAGAAACATCACTCAAACGCTTGATTTGGCCCAAATTAGAACAACTAATACATCCGTATCCAAAAGGGGCAGACTTTTTTTGGATAAGAAATGCAGACATAATGCAAGTTCAATACCTAGAAGTAAAATGAAGCGCATTTTACTTGCATAGATGTATGTTAAGATACTACCATTATTTAGTTTAAAAAAGTACCATTGACATAACGCAAATGCAAGTCCTGACGGGATTATTCCTTGATTGAATCCAAGATCAGCAGCAATTTCTTCAGGCAACCATGACCTGAAGAGCATTTCTTCCACAAGAGCAATAGCAGCTGTTGTTAAATGCCCTTGACCAACAATTATAAGCCCTTTCCCAAAGAGCTTTAGCAGGGTAACAGCATTTGTAGAAGATGGAATGGTAGGCAAAGATATGCTCACAGAACCAACCAATACATTTGTAGACTGTATCAAAAACACACGCATCACCCCACCAATCAAGCCACATAAAAAATTTTGGATCTGAAACAGAAACATAATTAATATTAGCTCTTCCGTCCAATTCAAGTGCAAATATGCTATTATAGATGGCAGATCTAAACGTATTAGAAAAATTACCGATATTATATTTTCAAATCAATAATAATACCTACTTTGCTGATGTCAAGTCAAGCCCATATTTCTTAAGTGGATCTTCATAACCCCTGATTCTGTGGCCCCAAAGCACAATTAGTATCACAACAGAACTATAAAGACTGATTATGCAAACAAGCACTGCCATATTGGAGGAGTTATGTTCTGCCCAGTTCTGTACGAGTGTTGGAAGCAAAGGAACAACCGAACAACAACTGGTGTCCACAATACAAGCACCAAGGAGACAAACCCCAAAATCCTATATTGACGATATAGATTTTAGAAAAAAAGAGGTTAGCAGATCTCCCATGGGACTTAATTTCTTAGATAATGCAATGATAGACGGATGCAGAGATCAAATGACTTGCAGAACCAGATACAAATGGAACATAGAGAGATCAGAGTCGTAAGTGCTCAGGAAAAGAATAGTTTGTGACAACAGCATATGTAATCATTACTACATTTCCTTAACTTCAAATCAGAAGTTCTAACCACAAAATTACCATTCAATAGTTTCAACTTCTAAGCACCACTTTGCTTTAACTAATTAGATCCTCCTTAAAGACAGTTAGGCCATCTTTGCATAAACTGCTTCTAGAAAAACTGTGTGATAGTATTTACTCATCAAATATGCTATTTCCTTTACAAATCTTTAGCTTAAGCAAATTGATTGATTTTTCATTGGATAAAAGAAGAGCCTTGATAGTGAGGACAGACAGGTTAGCTCAAGAAGGCGCCACTATCCGGAAACATGGTAGATAATAGTTAGTCTTAAGCAGCAACTAAATTGATTATCTATCAGATATCTGTGTCCAAATTATGTACGGAAAAAATAGTTAACTATTCCCTACCAGTTCTATCAGGGGGATGTCTTCATCTCAAAAAAACAAGTATCTGAAATTTGTACGAGGAACTGCAAATGACATTGTCATTATCACATCAGAAGGAATTGTTTTCTAGACTATTTTTATCCATGAAATCACACACAAAAATCCACAAAATGACTGATTCAGTTTTAAATACAACCACAACTTTGAATATTATAGGGTCAAAAGTGAAAACCCATAATGTCTTGCAACACATAGCACCCTATTGACTTGCAAATTGCAATCATTCATTTTCAAGTTCTGCACATTAGACTAGCATCCACATAGATAGTAACACGCTATTATACATACGGAGTATACATGTAACTAACGGCACATACGACTAGAAGGATAGCATGTGTAGAGCAGATAGATAGAGATAATCACCACCACCTTCATTTTTTGTCTTCATCATCATCGTCATCATTGTTTAAGTTAAGGAGGAAAATTTGACAAGGGTAATACTGCTTGCCACCCCAAAGCAGAACAAAACAGTATACTAAAAAAGAAAATCTAAATCGTGATATAACTGAAGGAGTGACAATCTACAGTTTAGAATAGTTAGGATACTATTAAGGCAACTCTAATTAGCACTGAAATTTAAGGGACAGGAAGATCCCAAAAGAGAACCTTACACTTAATAAGAGACTTCAGAGATTTAAAACATATGGGCACATGTGGATCATGTTAGCGGGTTATGAATGATAAAAGGTTGCAGAAACTTAACTGTTTAAGGGACAATCAGGATATCCTGCATACTCAACATATAGCGGGTTGTGATGGTTGCAGAAACTTAACTGTTTAAGGGACAATCAGAACCTTACACTTAATTAGAGACTTCAGAGATTTAAAACACATAGCGTTGTTAACACCAGTGCATACTCAACAAATGCATAGCACACATTGATATCCTGCATCCATATAAGGAACTCATAATCAGTGTCTTTTAACGCTCGAAAGACATGTTATGCATGATGTTAAATGAACCAACCTTTCTGGTTCTGATTGCAACACCATCTGGCCTGATCTTACCAAACTTCTTGAAATCCTCCTCAATCTGGGAAACAAGTGCAGTGGACGGCACATTTTTCACGTAAACCGACAGCACCTCAGCTAGTAAAATCAATATACAAGTAATTAATACCCTTATGTCGGATACTTTGAAATTTTACAGAACAACAAATACACAAGAAAGCACCCAAGAAACAAGGTAACTGTATCAACTACAAATCACAGTTCCAAAAGCTCACTACTAAGAATATAACATCTAATTCCAAAGCATCAAAACTGACTATTGTGCAGTTACATATATCAGAAAGTTACCTTCATCTTCGACGACGGATGTGTCATTCGCAACCTCAGCTCCAGATCTTGACTGCCGTGAAGGGGACTTCGATGCACTCTTTTTCACAGGCTGCTCTCTAGGTGCGGATGGTGCAGGATGCCCTTTTGCAACTTGCAACTTCCAGAAACAACGAGACCAAAAAGTCAGTCCAAGGATGCTCACTGCTCATTTTGATTCTACCTTGTTGAGTGCTGTAGAGGAAGAATTTTCATGGAGAGGAACACTCTATGTCTACCTAACAGTAATTAATATACCTGCAGACAAATCATTACTCTATTGCTTTTCAACTTTTCTATTTAAAAGCGGAAAAATGAAATGCTTAGAGTACATAAATTATAGTAACATATACTGGACAAGGCTCTCTCACAGCCAATGATTTATCACAAATAATTTTGGATGGTTTGACTACGGAGGTGTTTGGGATTTGGTTATTTTGTTAAGGTTACACTTATTATCATTTATCAATGGTGCTTATGGAAAAGTACTTATTTCGGTCCAAGATAATTAAGTAAGAATAAAGTGTTACAAGTTTGGCTGTATATGCGGTAGTTGGTTAAGACATTCTTACTAGCGGGTAATTGCATGTTTATTTTAGGGAGGACTAGTGGGGTGAAGTTGCAAATATGAAAAACACATTATATAGTCTGCAACATTATAAATATGGATTTGACATGCATTTACTTAGTACAAATATGCCATAAAATAAATTGTCAATTATTTTTTGCTCGTTTATATGATGTTATCTCAAGGATACGGCTCGACAAGAGAGATTTAGGAGTCTGATTCGAAGCTATATAAGGGATTCTTCAGCTGCAGTCATTGCATATGGCATTGCAAGTATGAAATAATAAAGCATTTTTTTTTGTAAATATATTTCTTAACTCTCTCTTCATAACAAAATCAGGGTCTGAGAAAATATATTTGTTCCCAAGAATTCACATTTAGTTTTTGCTTGCTTTTCTATTACCATATATAGTCCATCTAATGATTTCCAAATCTGTTTTCTGTGATTTAGGTACGCAGACTTTTCTTCACACCATAAGGTGGATTGAGGAAGTCTGAACACAGCCCAAGCCATATTCACTTGTCCAAAAAGTAACCATTTAGACCTGTTACCAAAATTACCCATGTTGAACCGTGTTAGAACAAGGCTAACAGAACATGTGAAATAAGAAGGATAGGAATGATTTATTGAAGAACAATGCAGAATCTGAACAAAGGACTCCAATGAAATCAGCTAGTCCCTATGGAGAGGACTCAAATTGAATTACAATTGATTGATGATTATGCTCTACCTTCTGCCTTATTTTATAGCTAATAAAAGTAACTGAAAATACTAGAATATGGTAAGTAAATTGCTGAAGATCAGGGAATGCTTAATGTGCTTGCTCATAATAGAATGCTGCAAATCAGGGATTGATTTTCAGTCAAATCATTGGTTGATCTGTGATCCAGATTCTTCTCTCTTTCCCTTTGATTTCTTCCTTCTAGAATATGTATGCATCAGCTCCCTATCAGTACTCTCCCCATGGAAACTTGCCTTGTCCTCAAGGCAAAAGTGTGGGAATTGTCCAGAAAGTAAATCATAATCTTCCCAAGTGGCTTCTTCAAGAGGTCGGTTTTGCCATTGCACCAACAATTCCAAAGTATTAGATCCGGATATCCAGCGGTGTGTTAGAATCTTGTCAGGAAGAATATGTTCCCAGTCATCAGTGATGGGTAAGGGTGCAGGGGGTTGAGAAACCGATTGACCATGTGCCGGGCGTAGTAGGGAAACATGGAAGATAGGGTGTACTTTGGAGTCAGCAGGAAGAGCGAGTTCATAGGCTACAGGACCTACTCGGCGAGTCACAGTGTACGGTCCAAAGTACCGTGGTGAAAGCTTCTCAAACTTTCGTTTAGAAAGGGAGCGTTGACGAAACGGCTGAATTCGAAGAAGAACAGCATCCCCCACCTCAAATGATAGCTCTCTTCGCTTCGAATCTGATTGTGCTTTCATACGTGACTGTGCTTTAAGCAAGTTGGCTCGTAAAAGCTGGAGTGCATCATCACGAGCAACCAATTGTTCCTTAAGTCTGCATTATGAGTTTCACCTTGAACATACGGGTTAAGTGGAGGCGGGTCACGACCATAAACAGACTTAAAAGGTGTCGTCTCACTAGAAGTATGATAACCGGTATTGAACAAGTATTCTGCCCAAGCCAAAAACTTGCTCCAAGAAGAGGGTCGCTCATGAGCAAAATACCGTAAGTAAGCTTCTAGGCAACGGTTAACCACTTCCGTCTGACCATCAGATTGTGGGTGATAAGCGGTGCCCATACGTAGTCGAGTTTGACTAAGACGGAACAACTCTTGCCAGAAGTTGCTTAGAAAAATGACATCTCTATCAGATATGATGGAACGAGGCATACCGTGTAAGCGAACAATTTCCTTACAAAAAAGTGCAGCCACCGACTTGGCTGTAAATGGGTGAGCCAGTGGTAAAAAGTGACTGTATTTAGTCAATCTGTCAACCACGACTAAAACGGTATCAACACCTCCTGATTTTGGAAGCCCAACAATGAAGTCCAAAGAGATATCTTCCCAAACACGACTTGGAATCGGTAGAGGCTGTAGTAGACCAGCTGGAGCAAGTGTTTGGTATTTGTTTTGTTGACATACCAAGCAATTTTGCACAAGAACTTTTACATCGCTCTTCATTTTTGGCCAAAAGAAATTTTCAGAGAGGCGCTTAAGTGTTTTAAGATAACCACCATGCCCTCCTGTTAATGAATCATGGCACTCAGACAAAAGTTTCTTGCGCAAGGACGAGCCATCTGGGATAACAAGACGATTCTGATAGAAAAACTTATTGTCACTTAAAGAAAACTCAGGATGAGTTGTTGGGTCTTGTCTAATAGAGGTGATGATATTCTTGGTGTATCGATCGTTGAGCAAAGCTTCTTGGAGATTTAAAAAATCCATGTTAACTGGTATTGCCAGGGCTAGAAAATCAGCATGTTGTGGCCTCCTTGAAAGAGCATCAGCTCCTTGATTTTCCTTTCCAGCTTTATAAATAATGGTGAAATCGAAAGGAAGTAACTTCATGAGGAGGCGTTGTTGTTCACTAGTGGTTACTCGTTGAGCAAGTAGGTGCTTTAAACTGAAGTGATCCGTCTTCACAAAAAATTGCCTACCCATTAAATAATGTCTCCATTTCTGCAGTGCCAAAACCAAGGCCAGCAATTCCCTATCATAAGTTGATTTTAATCGGTTAGAAAACGAAAAACCTTTACTGAAAAAGGCAATCGGATGTTCTGATTGCAGCAAAATAGCTTCCACTCCTGCCGAAGAAGCGTCACACTCAACCGTGAAAGGTTCAAGAAAATTTGGAAGTTGTAAAACGGGTACTGTGGTTAGAGCCAACTTCAGTTTTTCGAAGGCTGATTGTGCTTCCTCGTTCCACAGAAAACCATTCTTCTTGGTCAAATCAGTTAATGGCTTTGCAATCAATCCATAACCTTTTACAAATCGGCGATAATATCCTGTTAACCCAAGGAATCCGCGTACTTCTTTCGCATCACGCGGTAATGGCCAATTCAAAACAGCCTGGACCTTTTCTGGATCCACAGCTACCCCATCTTTGGACACAACATGCCCTAAAAATTGAATTTGTCGCTGACCAAAAGCACACTTTTTTGCATTGGCAAAGAATTTATTGCTGCGTAAAAGATCTAAAGCAATCTGCAAATGTTGTAAATGATCTTTTATGTTTGCACTGTAAATTAAGATGTCATCAAAAAACACCAAGATAAATTTGCGAAGATGAGGCCGAAACATGTCATTCATGGCTGATTGAAAAGTTGACGGGGAGTTTGTCAACCCGAAAGGCATGACAAGAAATTCATAGTGTCCGGAGTGGGTTCGAAAGGCTGTTTTGTGTATATCAAAGGGGTTCATGCGGATCTGGTGGTATCCCGACTTGAGATCAATTTTGGAAAAAATGGTAGCACCATGGAGTTCATCAAGGAGTTCATCTATGTTGGGGATCGGGTATTTATCGGGGATGGTTTGTTGGTTTAATTTTCTGTAGTCGATACAAAATCTCCATGACTCATCTTTTTTCTTAACCAACAAAACAGGACTAGCAAATGGACTGGAACTAGGTCGAACGAACCCACAATTTAATAATGCATTAACTTGTGCTTCGATCTCTGTTTTCTGGTTATAAGGATAACGGTAAGGTCTAATATTAGGTGGGGTTGAGTTGGGTAGCAAGGTAATAGAATGGGTGTGTGCTCTATTTGGAGGGAGTGTGTTAACTTCTGCAAAAACATCTTGATAAGCTGATAAAAGTGATTGAATACCTGGTATCACAACTTGTGTTCGTGGTGCATCTAAAGTGGTGGCAGGAATGGTTGAGTAAGATTGAAGAGACACATCTGTTTTAGCAGCGACTGATGGCACTCCTTGCAACTTGTATTTCTTCCCATTCACATAAAAAATCATGAACATCTCATTCCAATTGGCTTGTACGGTGTTCAGTGATGCTAGCCATTTGATTCCCAAAACAAGATCAGCTCCTCCAATTGAAAATGGAAAGTAGTCTTGTGTAATATCCAACCCCGGTAACTTTACAGTAAGGTCACGACAAATTTGATTGCACTGAATTATCTGTCCGTTCCCAATCTGAACTCCGAAGGCAGGAACCATACTCACCCTCAAACCCAATTGTTTCACCAGTGATGCTGAGATGAAATTGTGAGTTGAACCACTGTCGACGAGTATCAATACTTTCTTGTTCTCAAGGGTACCCTGAACCTTCATAGTTGTACCCGAAGTCTTTCCAAGAATGGCATGAAAAGATATTTCAGCCATGTCTTGCTGATTTATATCTTCATCATACTCATTCCTATCAACACCCGCTTCTCTTTCAGTTAGTTGCTCACTATCATCTGCAATTTCCAGCAACGAGAAAGTGGATGCTTTGCATCTATGTCCTGGTGCGAATTTCTCATTGCACCTAAAACACAGCCCCCTTATCATGACGATTTTGTCTTTCGCTTTCCCAATTCTTAGACTGTCCTGAAGATGGTGTATTTTGGGATATGGCTGATGGTTTGGCCGGGTCACGAGAAGTTGAGTACAAACTCGGTTTGTTGTAGTTGAAGGAATTGGATGCTCTTGGGTTGATAGCGGGTCGAGACTTCGCTTCAAACTCTAGTGCCAAGCTCACAGCCTTGAAAACGCTCCTTGGCTTGTGAATTCGTACATCGACTTTCAGTTCTTCCTTAAGACCACTAAGGAAAACACCCAAGAGACAATGATCTGGCCAGTCATGAACTCGTGCAACTCTTTTTGCAAATTCTTGTCTATATTCTTGTACGGTGCCTGTTTGCTTGATGTTGCACAGATGCTCATCTGGGTTTTGAAATTCTGCCGGGCCATAATTTTCATGTAAAATTTTCACCAATTCTTCCCAATAAAGATGATTATTTTCAGCGCTGATCCATGCAAAGAGGTCCAGTGCATCACCCTCTAGGTACATGGAAGCAATTTCCACCTTTGATTCGTCAGGGGTTTGATAATAGCGAAAATATTTTTCCGCTTTTAGGATCCAACCGTGAGGGTCGCCCCCTTCAAATTTGGGAAATTCCATCTTGGTGAACGGCCTCCTTGTCGAGTTATGGTACCAGCCACTACTTTCTGAATCATCATCACCGTGACGAGATCCAAAGGTGGTTTCTTTTGACTTACCCCTATAGGACCCGCTCGGGCCCACTTGTGCCTTAAGAACTGCTACATCAGCAGCAAGGGCATCCAGAGCATTGAGTTTGGAAGCAATGGAAGACAATTGTTGTGCGAGGTTGTCGGGATTTTGTGCAGGTGAAGAAGTGTGGGTGTGGTTTGGTTCGTTTTGAGAAGTTGAATTTCTGGTGTTCACCATTCTGGATCAGACTGCCCTGATACCAAATATTAGAACAAGGCTAACAGAACATGTGAAATAAGGAGGATAGGAATGATTTATTGAAGAACAATGCAGAATCTGAACAAATCACTCCAATGAAATCAGCTAGTCCCTATGGAGAGGACTCAAATTGAATTATAATTGATTGATGATTATGCTCTACCTTCTGCCTTATTTTATAGCTAAGAAAAGTAACTGAAAATACTAGAATATGGTAAGTAAATTGCTGAAGATCAGGGATTGATTTTCAGTCAAATCATTGGTTGATCTGTGATCCAGATTCTTCTCTCTTTCCCTTTGATTTCTTCCTTCTAGAATATGTATGCATCAGCTCCCTATCAACCCGTTTCAGTAATACCTGTTTTGACCCGTACTTAAAGTACCTATTTTACCTGTTAACTCGTCCATTTCATTGACGCCCTTTAATTACGAGTCATTAATAAATTTCTTTTGTGTAGGATAAAAGGGTTGTTTGGATAAATCTAAAGTGCAGCCGGCTCAAACGCATCTCTTCTTGCTAAACAGGTGATTATAGCATAACCGATAATGAATCCTAAAAAGAGGTATCATTTAATTAGATTTGTTAACTAGTATGTACTTTAGGTGAAGAAGTTGAGATTGTGTGGATCTTTTTTATAAGGTAACTGGTGTATATAATTTGGTGAAGAAGTTGGGATTGTTTGGCGTTGTGTATTATAAATCAATCATCTGATATGAATAGTTGGATTATCTGTTAGATTAAGGAGTTTAGAATTTAGTGTTTGGATGTGCTTATGCAGTTTGGATAATAAGGTGTTTCAAATGTATGAGAGATATGTTTATTGAACCAGAGAATAATACGACATGGAAACACAATAGTTAAATTAGTACTATAAAAACCCAACCTCGCCCAGTGAATCTTGTATATATATATATATATATATATATATATATATATATATATATATATGAATCTTGAAAATGAAAAAATGCTATTGTGCTCATAAGTTATTAGACGTAAAGATCATAATACAACTACGGAATAAAAAGTAACTAATGAATCAGTCCTTGTCATTGCTTTGAGGTAGCTCCTTTTGATTTACAAAACTCAGTTGTTATCTGGAAATATATGGTTGGATCAGAATAGATATTTGTGTTTGGCTACAATCATCTATACTATATTCCTAGCTCCCTGACAACGAGTTATATATATGCGGTATAATGGTGTGAAAGAATGTTGTGTTTGATCACTGTATGATGTTTCTTACGGGACTGAATATTATGTGGCACATTGATGAATTTGTTTAATAAAGACATCGATTAATCAATAATGAATATTGTATGACTCAATACAAATTTAAAGTAGGTGCATGCTGAAAGCTAAAAATGATTCATTCACAAATTCCTGAAATAAAAAGCAAATGTATTGAACGACTAAAAAAAATATCTGTGGCCTTCATTGTATAATAACAAGGTTTGTGACGATTGTGATGGAAATTGGCACAACCAAGCTGCTTATGATGACAAAATCACTATCTAGAATAAATTAGTACAAGTAGAACAAACAATACACAAATTTCATCCAATACTAGTGTACTAATATGTCTACAAGTTTATGCCAAATGTGAAAATTAATATTCTTGAACAACAAATACTCATTCACACATGTTCTAAATGAGACTTAAACACAACCTTTGTGAGAAATAAGATCGATATTATAGACTTTCAATCGCCAAAAAAAAGCTAATATAGCTGCAACACCTCCAAAACCATAATGTACATGTAACGAGTCCATTCATAGCAAAGTGGGAATCCCTTATTTTGTAACATCCTGTGACCAATTAAGAGCTATAATGAATAAATATTCGATTATATGTGTGGTTTTTGTTCGTGTTATGAAGAAGAGTTTGGATATTGAAAACATACCTCAATTGCGCGACCACGTGTGTTTGAGTTCTTTTGGGAGAAAGCTTTAAAGCATCTTTCGTTTTCTGAGGATAAAAAAATAAAATAATAATAATACTAAAAAGTAATACAAGAGACATCAACTTTTAGAAAATATAGTAAATGGGTTCTGCACTTCTACCTTTATAAAGAACACCGCATGCAATGAAAGGATTAGGTTCTGGTGGACCGCTTTCAGAGGTATACCATTCAAAAAACTTGTTTTGTAGGTTGTATTCCCCTGTTGTTAACTGAAAAGGAGAGAGATCTTCACCAATGATATGATTCCATGACTTGTAATAACTCAACGGATCTTCTTCTTTGTCATTCTTTTCATCATCATACACAAGACTCACTCCACACTCCCTTATATTATAATTAGCACCAGAATGCAGTTTATGTGTTATAAAAATAGTAAGTTGGTCACCATCTTCCATCTCACTCTCCCCAAATATCCAATGGCTTAAGAATGTTAAACTCTTTCTACCCACATTGACTCTATCAATATGATGCTTGTATATCCAAGTGAGGTTCTTTGTTATATTACTAATTTTGATATGTGGCAAATTATTTAACTGATTGTATGGATATTCAGAATTCCCATCTTGAACATAGCAGACATTCAATCCTCTTAGCTTTTTAGGAGATGATGGAATGGTGAATGAAATTGAAGACCCCTTGGTTCTATGCCTAATCCATGTTGGCATCACTTTCCCCCCATAAATTGTGCTGAATATTCCAAATTCATAATACATCTGCCAAAACACAAACATAATTAATCAGAATAAATTATGTATGTATACATTCATATAAACACAATTAGTTAGTTAGAGGAACCTGGGTTTGAGATCCCTCCAGTCCTCTTAATAAATGATACGTTTCCACACGCCTTTTATTAAAGAACTCTAAGTTACTCCACCCCAAACCAAATAAGATAGTATAATCAACACCTGCTATAGGTTGGATTTTGATCATTCCTTCAATTTCAATGGATGAATCTGCTAACTCATACAAAGGTAACCATAATGTTCTGAGTGGGGACATTTCTGGATCAAATGCAATTTTCTGTATCAAAGACTTAAAACCATAGCGTACACTTTTCTTAGAAACCTCACATGTTAACTCTTTTAGTGTACGTGGAGGATGTTCGATTGACACCAACATTTCACAGTCCATTAAATGAAGCCTCTTAAGCCTAGGTAGACTTCTCACACAGTTGGGCATTGAAACTATTGGATTACCATCTAAACATAAATACGTCAACATAGATAGGCAACTGAAGTCCATGGGAAAGGATTCATTGGACAGCTTATTATTTGCAAGTGACAACCTTACCAATGAGCTCGGTAAGTAATTCATCAAGGACTTCGAATCTCTTGGTACAACCTCCATGGCAAGTTCACCTATATTACATCCATCTAGTACAAGGTTTTTGACCTTCTTTAACTTGGCCAACATTCTTGGAAGCATTCTTAACTCTTTGCATTTACTGAGATCAATGATGACAAGTTCATCACAATGGTCAATTGATTCACTGACTTCAATCAAACTCCTGCAGTTTCTAAGAAATAAACTCTCAAGCATAGGGATTTCACAAAAGCCAGCGATACAACTAAGCTTATAGCAGCAACTCAGATCAAGAATCTTCAACGAACCCAACAACCTGACATCTTTTGAGCAAGATCCAGTCAGCTGTTGAAATGGTATAATAGTTAGTGAAATGGAGTAACTGAACATGAATGTATAACAATAGTTGAAATAGATGCTTTTTTCTTCTTACCATTTTGCCGCCTTCGAGTGGTTGAGGGTTACTACATGACACGTCAAAAGATTCGATGTTGCTATAAGACATGTCAAGAGCAACTAGATTCTTCATTGGCAACTCTGAAGGTATAGACTTTAAAGGAAACCCACACATGCGCAACCATCTTAATTCTTCTGGAAAGTTCTCATAAGGCCCATTGATTTGCACATAATCGAGATGTAGTATCATTAGGCTACCCATATTACTAAATGCAGCTGCTTTAAGTTCACTTGATCCTCGCAACTTCTCTTTCTCAAGCATCCGCATATCAAGGCTCAGGCCTAGTGGATTTCCCTTACCCTATGAAGAAAGGACCATACACAAAAACATTATTTACATGTATAATAATAATGTAAAATAGTTGGAAACATCAAGTATTACTAATATCATGCCTCTTACATTTTTTTGTTTCAGAACTTTGAATGACTCCTCATGACACCATAATCGGCTACGCTTCCATGGTTTGTCAGGTGATTCTTGACGTACCGCATCTCTACCCATTTCTTGAATCAGTGAATGCATATTTAACACGGTATTCCTATCGATCTGGAGAAGGCATCTGTCAATGAGATGAGTGATCCCGAGACTTGTGACCATACCACATGCTTTTAATATTGTTTCAGTAAAATCTCTATCTTTTCCAACAAAAAAACAAGCAATATGCTTAAACAATTCCTTGTCATTTTTGGATGGCAAAGATTTAAAGCTCATTTTCAAGACATTATTTATATGGGAATCAGGTTCTTTCTTTAGCCCTTTTATGCAGTCTTCCCAATAAGCTGCATCTCGATCATATAGTGACCTGCCTAAAACTATAAGAGCCAACGGATGCCCTTCACAGTAATTCACAATATTATCTGAAACTGATTCATAACCTTCTTTGAGATCTTCAGACTTGAATGCATGAATACATAAAAGCTTTAGTGAGTCAGCCGCATATAAGCTTTTGAGATTGTGTTTTCGATGCTTGGGTTGAACGTGTGGGCTCTTGAATAGTGCACATCTCTCTGTCAACGATGCGTCTTTGGTTGTTATAATGATTTTGCTTCCAGCGTGAAAACCTTTCTTTCCAAGTAACGCATTCAATTGGTCAAGACTATCAATATCATCAAGAACTAGGAACACTTTTTGACGCGCTAGTGCATTCTCAATGATAGAGGTGTATACAGAAACATCGTGAACTGAATTCGAACTTGTTTTTGAAATGTCACCACATAGTTGTTTTTGTAAATCAAGCAATTCATTATGTGGCACCACACATCTTCTACTTATATTTTCAATAAAGCTGCTTTTGTTGAATTTAAAGCAATGTAATTTATAGACATGTTTGGCTAAAGATGTCTTCCCGATCCCACCTATACCCAATACAGTGAGGATGTCAACAGTGTGACTAGATCTATCTGTCAACCAGGAACTAATGGATTTAATGTAATCGTCCATCCCGATTAATTCCAGGCCTTGAGACAGAGAACTCCAGAAGGGAACACCTAATCCAATCTTGATGTCCTTAACAATTTCTTCGATAAACTCCGTCTCTAACCTGAAAATTTATTTCAACGTGTTATACATGTATGTATGTGCTCTGCATCCGGATACATTTAAGATCAAGAAAATTGTTCGACCCTACCCAAAACCAAGCTGGAAAATTGTTAAAAATGTCAAACTTTGATATTAAATAGGTTTCTCAGCCGTTTAACTAAAGGTTTAGGCTACAAAATGGTAACTTACTTTTTGTAAAAAAGCAAGTTATAAAATGATGTATTAACAAACTTAAAAATATTAAAATGAAATGAAAGATGAAGTTACCCGTTTGGTGTTTTTCCTTTTAAATCAGCAACTTGTGTAAGTGCTTTTTTCCATATTTCCATTTTCTCAGCCAATCTACTTTTTTCCTCCACATTTGTCTCTGCTTCCATCCTCCGTTTATGCTTTTCCATTGCGTTTCCAAAGCTCTTTCGTTGCTTCCTGACATTGGTGGGTTCGACATGATAGAATATGGGGAACACAATATGGTTGGAGGTCCTGTATTGATCAAGGATCAATGCCAGTTCCTCAAGGCACCACGTTGAAGAAGCATAATTCTCAGACAGCACAATAACAGAAGCCCTGGATGCTTTAATCCCATTCACCAATTCTTCTTTCAACGGTTTTCCGAATTCAATCTCTTCATCATCGTAAAATGTTTCGTAATTGGCTTCCTTGAGAGCCTGATGCAGGTGAGCAGTGAAATTGTTACGAGTGTCAACACCTCTGAAACTTACAAATACATCATATATAGGATCAGTTGTTGATGAAGAACTTGGAAGAACATCATATTTTCGATCATTAGCTGATGAAGATGCGTCAACAACATCTTTTAGAATAACCATTATATTATTACGATTTATATATGAAAGGTATTGGTGATCTGAGGGATGAGGAATTGAGTAAGCTGTGAGTTTGTAGATGAAGACTAATTCATCTCCAGACAACAGTTAATTTTTATTCTTTAAATTGGAAGCCATGTCAACTATGGATTTTTCTTGGAAATTACTTATTAAAATGGAATTATATTAATCATGTATGACATGAATATTTCTATTCCTTTGAACTGACATTCCAAATATTTTTACAAAGTACATTGATATCTTATGTAATATTTTTATATCTACGCTAGTATGCCACACAAGTACGCAGCTAGGAGAATAAGATGGAAATCAGTTTTCTTTTTCTTGTTTTGTGGATAATGTCAATAACGATCTTAAGAGTAGGCAAGTGGATGCTGCAATAAATTTTGGAAGGTAACCATCCATGAAACTGAATGCTAATTACTCGTACTATTTACTTATTTAGACACCAACCTTGAATTATTTGAACCAATTCATGTCACACTCAATTTCAAATGTTTAAATGCAAACTTTGCCGACACGAAATCCTTGAAATGCAAAACTATTTCAAGATATTTGACGAACCATGTGAAAGATGGTAAGGATAATGAAGATAATTGTCGATTGATTTGATTGATTACATTGTACATATTTATACCAATACTATGAATATTCTAGACTCGGGCTTGAACCCGTTACATCTCTACAATACATTACGGGCCAACACTCCTCCGCAGTCCGAGCGGCGAGATCGCGAAAGCTCAGACTGGAAAAGCTAATAAATAATAAAGTAAAACAAATAAATATTTGTTGACGAAGATATTCGACAGCAAGCAGAAGCACATCTTCAGCAACAGAGAACAAACCGAATAAACCAAAGTATCCATACCACACAGGATAAACCAAAATATCCTTACCAAATGGGATAAACCAAAGTATCATTTACCAAACATGATAAACCAAAATATCCTGACCAAACAGGATAACCCAAAGTATCCCCTATAACTAAAATAAACGGGATAACTCAAAGTATCCCTTACAACTAAAACAAACGGGATAACCCAAAGTATCCCTTATACTAAAACAAATGAAATTACAACTAAAACTCATGCAATAACATTAAAAGAAAATATGAGCAAAAGAAAGTTGGTTCTAAAACTTCAAACCTCAAATAACCTTCCGAACAAACGGGGTTTTTCCCTAGAAAAACATAAAGATCCACCATTATTTATTTATTTATTTATTTATTTTTAAGACAAACATTAACCACCGAAAAATATTACCACGTTTATTTATCATTTCCCATTTATATTTAATTTCCGTAACGCCACTAAGCATTTATATCACTGAAACATATCAGCCCTTAAACCCATCCAAATACAAACCTCCATCACCTCGAGCCTAAACAACGCGTTAACTGACAGGTTAATAAGTTACCGGTACATTTTGATAGTCTTGCGTACGTGGGTCTGGTTTACTAAAAAATGTCATAAGATAAAATGGGGGTCCAAACAGCCATTTCTTGGTGTGTTCCAACCTTCTATTGTACAGAAGGCTCCTTGAATTCTCTTTCTAGAATTAATTCATCTTGGGTCTCCCCCTGGATTTACGTTTGTTCACCGCATGCTTAGCCTTTTGTCTGAAATGAGAATCCACAACCATTAGTTAGTCAAAATTTTCATCCATGTAAAACTAACGCTGTAACCATTTTTAGTACATATATACTTATTTTTTAGGTTCTGTCTAGCATGCAAATTCGGTAGTTATACTGATGCTAGTACATAGAGAAAACAGGAAGCAAGTTCTTTTGACCAATTCATTCCAGTATATGCCTTCATATTTACTATCCTATTTTCATGATAATAGAAACAACCCGTAAATAAATGATCTGTGGACTTTGTAGATGAATACAGAAAACATACAACTTTACTCTAATGATCTGTGGACTTTGTAGATGGTGCAGTAAAATTTTAAGTACAATTACAACCCATAGTAAGCCAAGGAGTGATCATGTAGAAAAAAGCATGTCATAACCGAGAAAAAATGAGTGAAGGACCAACTACCTAAGCCAGTTCAATCCAACCAGAAACTTAACATAGTTAAAGGAGAAAAGTCCAAAATACATCCCTGAGGTATCCCAAACGATACGTTTACATCCTTTTTCTTTTTTCGTCTCAAATATCATCCCTCCGTTAGTAACTTTGAAACAAATACATCCCTATGGACTAACGATGCAAAATTTTGCCCGTTAAGTACCCCACGTGTTAGTCACGTGAGGGGTATTTTTGTCTTTTTACTCACCCCTTGTATATATTACACCTCTTTTAGGGGGAAAATAATTCCAGTTCTTCCCCAAATCTAAAAAAAACCCTAATCCCCAAATCATAAACCTAATTCCCCAATTCAAAACAAAACCTATCCAAAATCAAGATACCCTAAGCATGTCCCACACTATGATTTGTAGATGTGGGCTACCAACTGTTATTCGAACTACATGGAGACCAGCCAACCCTGGAAGACGATTTTATTGTTGTCCAAAACCTGTAAGTTGTTAACAATTTGTTGAATTTGAAAGTGGATGTGTAAGTTTAATTGTGTATTTAATTATTTATAATTGTTTCTTGTAAGGAACCTAATGATGGGTTTCAAGACTGGGTGGATCCTCCTACGTGTGCAAGATCCGTCATGATTATTCCTGGATTATTAAACAACATGAATCAGCTTCAAGAAACAAGAAACAGTTAGAGTAACTGCTGCAATAGCAAGGGAAAATGCTTCAAAAGCTAGAAGATTGAAGATCATGTTAGGATTAAGTTGGTTGTTCTTTGTTATGTATTTGATGATGAAATGAAATGAAATGTAGTAATGTAATGTTTCCAGTTATTAATGAAATATGTATGGTTTTTTTTTTTTTTGCAATTGACTGTGTTAAGGTTGAAATGGGTTAAATTGCTACAAGTGCAAACAATGTGGTTGACTTTCAATGGGTTGAATTAGTTTGACTGATCAATAGGGTGTTAGAAGGTGTGAAATGTTAGCAAAGTCCTTGGTTTTTACCACAAATTGGACTATTCTTTTCCAACCATAGCTGTAGATGTTTGATAGCTTCATAGCTGCACAAAATAAAGAGAAACAGACATGCTTGTTTAAAGACTGCATGCATAGTCATAGAGTGCATGAATAAAGTAGTTTGCACATGGGAAATATGGAAGAGAATCTCACTAGTTTTTTCTACCCATTCTGCACATTGGGACTGCACTTGGACCAATTTGCCTTGAAGGGACTGCACATTGACCTTTTTTGGCCTTGAATAAAGAGATTCCATGGCTATATATACCTGCATACCCCCAAATCACCATTGCATCACATTTGTATCAAAACATACACATGAAAAACATGAATTCCAACAAGAACAAGAAAACAGGTAGTGATTCATCTTTACGTGAATCAATATGGGCCATTTCAAGCAAAAATCATTTATTTTGAAATTTATTTGTTTTTGGGTTTTTTTTTTTTTTTTTTTTTTTTTTTTTTTTTTTTTTTTTTTTTTTTTTTTTTTTGGTGCAGAAATTATCTACATTTCAAGCAGTGATTCATCCACAGGTGATTCAGGATGGGCCAATTATTTTCCAAAAGTTGCAGAGGAAAGCTTTGTTTCATTCAATGAGGAGTTTCCTGATTATGGGTCAAAAATTGGCACAAGTTCAAACATTGTTGATGCAAAACAAGCTTTTAAGGAGAGGTTTAAGGTTCTTGGACTTCCAAGCAAGGAATTTTGTCAAGAACATGGTATCAAGTCTTTTGAAGTGAAAAAGCCCACAGATGAAAAAGGCAAGGGGAAAAAAAAGGCTTTTAGTGTGTTTGGTTTGGACTGAAGATGTTGTATGGTTGCTTTAGGATCATGGCTTAAATGCCTTTCAATAAAACTGTTGTATGTTGATTATGAATGCCAAAACTATGAAATTTGCAGCAAATAAACCAACAACATTGAATAAGAAAACAGACTTAAACATTAATTCAAACAGTGAGGCATACAGAGTTTCAAAAGATCCAAACACTGATCTTAACATTCAGACAGTCTAACCATAACCAAAAGACTTAAACATTGACCTTAAAAGACATTAACTACCACCTAATTCAGATTTTGGCTTTTCCCTTTGATACTTTTTTAGCTCTTGCAGAAGTTTGAGATCCACCAACCCCTGAACATTGTGTTCCAGCAACATTTGAATTCTGTGATCCAGCAAAAGAAGTAGGTTGGGATCCAGCAACCTTCATCTTACATGGTCTTCTGTTGTGTCCTGTTTTGTGGCATTTAAGGCATGTCACTGTTTTCCCAAGCTTAGACAGCTTACCTCTTTTAGACATCCTTTGGCTTGATATCTCATCTGCAGTCTTTCTCCTCTTTTTTGGTGGCCTTCCAATATGTGGGTGAACCTTTGGGGGAATGATAATGTATGGGCTAGGATGTTTCTTCCACAATGGTCTTCCAGTACAAGGGTTGATGGTGTAAGTGTACTGCTTCTTCCAAGTTGTGAGCCAATAGCATATATGCACCCATGTCTCTGGCAACCCAATTTCAGTACTGTTTGCAGCCATGTCATTGATGACTGCAACTGCATGTTTACAAGGCATTCCAGTGAGCTCCCATTTTCTACAGCTGCATGTCTTCTCTTGGACATCAACCACACACTGGTCTTGCCATGGCCCACTAACTTGGTACTGTGTACCACTACCAAAAAGAACCTAGCATTATACCATAACAGTTTACAAATTTAGTAATAAGCATTTTACAAATTTAGTAAGAAGTACATTACAAATTTATCAAGCTTTTAAAAAGATAACAGTTTACCGTGTAGAATGTGGTATCATGCTTTATTGCATCAAACAATTTTCTTGCAGCTGGTGTTAAAGGTCCTTGACTCTTTGCTGTCACTTTTTGAACATTAACTATTCTTTTCATCAAGTATTCCCTAACAAATTCCAGTGCTGTTAAAATTAGAGCATTTCTCCCATCCAACAACTGTCTATTAAAGACTTCACACAGATTGTTTAACAAAACATCACATTGTGCTCTACCTACATTAAGCAATACAATGGGTACTAGAAATAAGCATTTTACATGATAAGTATTGAAAGCAAATCAAGCAATAGAATATAACATAACATTACCACTGAAATGGGATCTTGACCAGTGCTGTGCAGGTATCTTCCTCAAATAGTCATAGGCTTCTTCATCCAGCTTTTTTAACTTGTCCATTGCCCTATCAAAATACTGAACAGTTGTAGCTGATACACATTTCCAAACTAATTTTTTGTATTCTTAACCTTTCCATTTTTGCTTCATATTCTCATAAATATGTCTTACACAAAATCTATGCTCAGCACATGGGAATACTTTTGCAATTGCAGGTATAAGGCCCTATAATAGCATAAATTAGAATTAGTAATTATTAGACACATTTAATAAATAGATAGGAATTAAGGAAGTTTACCTTTTGTCTATCAGTTATAAAAGTGAAATTGGACATGGGTCCCAAATCCAAGTCATCACCCAAACAAGTGAGAAACCAACACCAAGCACTCATGTTTTCTGCTTCCACAATGGCATAGGCAAGTGGATATGTCCCATGGTTTGCATCTATCCCAACAGCAGTGAGTAATTAACCTGGGTACTTTCCTTTCATAAAACAACCATCTAGCCCAAGCAAGTCTCTTAACCCTGCTTTAAACCCTCTTTTCAAAGCTCCAATACACACATATATCCTTTTGAACTGTCTTGTTGTATCATTGGGATTATAGTCTCTTTCTAGATCTAGCTTAACAGTTTTGTCTTCATTGCTCCTTTGCAGCTCTAAGACATAATCTCTTATACCACCATACTGTTCACTAAAATCACCCTTAACCTTCATCACTGCCTGACCCTTTGCTCTTTTGATCTTGCTTGTAGAGATATTAAGTTGATATTTCTGTTGAAGTTGTTCCTTTAAGGCTTTAATTGGGATTTCAGGGTTTGGTTTGATGACTTCTTCAATATCTTTTGAAAGAAACTTGTTTGTGCACTTTTTCACATCTCTTGTTTGCAGACAATCATGTAAATCATTTACGGTTTGCACAGTCCATGTGTCTTGATTGTCATTTGAAATGTGCAAAGTCCATGGACATGTAATATGTTCATAAATATAAGAGCCCTTTTTCCCACCTACCTTTATCCTCAATCTACCCACTTAATGTATTCCCTGCCCAACATCATTTGGCCCACTTGTATTTGACCCACTAGCTTTTGTTGGCCCAGTAGACTCTGTAAACACAGGACACTTTCCCCTACATACTACTCTTACCCTTTGTTTGTCATTTTTCCAAGTGTACAACTGTCTTCTAGTAGCCACAGCAACTTCATTAACCATTGCTGAAATTTCTTTTTTATTCTCAAACTGTCTTCCCACAAAGAATGACTCTTTACTTTGACCTACACTCCCACTATGATGAGCTTCTTCCTTTCTTAAATTTGCCATTGCTCTCTTTCTTCTATTAGTATTTTTTCCATTAACACTTTCAGTCTCACTATCACTTTCAATGAACATAGGCATATCAAAGTCATCTAGATCATATGCTTCTTCCACTCCTAAGTCAACAGTCTCACTGGCATTGTCATTTCTAACTCCAGCCCATTCTGCATTTGTATCAACATTTTTATAGAATTCTTCCATATCTACATCCACTTCATTTATCTCATGTTCCTCATCTGTTTGTATATAATCACTATCTTGGCTATCATCAGTCTCAGAACTAGTCTCATACTCTCCACTAAAACTCTCAGAGTTACAAGCATCACTAGTCTCATTCACACTTGCTGCTTCATTGAAAATAGGTGCATCACCATCCATAGGCACACTTGGTCCATCTACATTAGCATTCATAGGTGGTCCATCTACATTTGCATTCTCACTTGTTCCATCCTCAAGCAACAACATTGGCAATCTAGTTTCCTTCAAACCAGGCTTCTTAAAAGGCATCCTAACTAGACTTGAATTCAAAGCAGGCTTCTTAATGGTCTTCTTAACTAAAGCACTAGTTTCTTCTACATCTATTTCCTCCAAAATCACTTTCTGTGGTGATGTAAATGGTGATTTCAAATAAGTATCTAGGACTGTATAATCATGCTCAATATACACATCAATCAGTTTGATCTTATTAGCATACCCAACTAAGTTAAGCACATCCATATCACCACCTAGTGCTTGTAATCCATGATCTAATTCAGAGTTAGGTACTCTCCAATGATAGAACATCTTACAACCTTTACCCTTGTAACCTAACATTTTAACCATGTCATTTAACTCAATCACAGAAAATAAGTCCACATCTATAAAGTCCACATAATTATGTTTCCCATTTGTGTAGGTTCTACCTAGGGGTTCAGTGAAAAAACCACCATGATGAATCTTCAATGAGAAAAAGTTTTGTCTTGAACCTGCTATTAACAATTAACATATACAATATTAGGGTTTCAATCATTAAAAGATTATGTGGTTATAAGTAAAATTAAACTTGCTATATGCTTGTTGTTCATCCACAGGATCATCATAGTCGCGAATTCTCCATTCCACAACCACCATTGTTGTTAATTATATGTTGAACACTAGAATTGGATTTGGGGTTTTTTAATTGAACACTGGAATTGGATTTGGGGGTTTTTACTTTTTCGCCTCTTGGTATATCTGTGCGTTTTAGAGGGAAAACGAGGTGGGATATGATTTTCCCCCTAAAAGAGGCCTGATATATAACAGGGGTGAGTAAAAAGACAAAAATACCCCTCATGTGACTAACACGTGGGGTACTTAACGGGCAAAATTTTGCATCGTTAGTCCATAGGGATGTATTTGTTCCAAAGTTACTAACGGAGGGATGATATTTGAGACGAAAAAAGAAAAAGGATGTAAACGTATCATTTGGGATACCCCAGGGATGTATTTTGGACTTTTCACTAGTTAAAGTTTACAGTTTAATAACTTGAAAAGTTCAAATTTATCCGTCCCTTCACATTTAAAAATATTTATTCCAAAAAAATAGGACTTGGACCGGTTCTAGACCAAATCGAGAAGATAATTTCAGAAGATATGGAGCCAAGAACCAAACCAAATAATCTAGAACCGAAAAACAAGAGAAATATGTTTTAACATTTTTGCACACTCCTAAATGATAAATATGGAAATGATTTGAACTTACTTGGTTTTATTTGGATCTATCAAGTCTTTAACAGCTTCATTCACTTCATGAATCGTCATTTTCTTCACCTGCCATATAGCAGCAAAAAGTAAATGCACCATATTATTTTACAACAAAACACAACATTTGAAACCTGTATTACTATGAGCCTGATAGGCTTTTACATTGCTCATAAACTATGCTACAACATGCTCATAACTCATGCATTCAGGGTTTACAAACCGGACTTCAGCAAATAAAGTTGACACAAGCTTTGGAAAAGATGAGAGCACGAGTGGAAAGAGACATGCAAGTGCAGTAAGAAAGACAAGTGAAACGTCAAGTGCAGAACACATAAAACAACAGGTATTCGAGGCGAGTGCTTGCAGAAAAGCTCGAGATAGAGATAGAATGGCAACAAAAGATGAATGACATTCACTCGCTGTTAAAGAAGTTTACTGTTGGTAATTAAAATGACAAAACAAACAAATAAATACGAACAAACGAACGCGGAAGCTTTATTCTAATTATCAAACCAAATACAAAACCAAATTCAAAGTTACCAATACAAACTAATTCAAAATGTACCAAACCCTAATTCAAACCGTACCAAACTATTAATCAAAAGGTACCAAGAAAACTAATACTATCAATCCCTATTTATAGGCTAAACAAACTTGCAGAACAACACAAATTACCAAATAACCCCTAAAGTTTAAGTCACTTTTCTAACATTTACCAATTCACGTCCCCGTCCGTAGTTGGATGACGTTGCATCACTTTGAATATTTGAATTATATACTCTTGACGTAAATTATACTGACTGACTTTCGACAAACTGACTTCCGACACAAATATTACCAACAAATTTCCGACGCATGTTCTTTGTCGGAGTTTCCAAGGGAATTCCGACGGATAGTAATGTAACACCCCCAAAATCGGGATACACAGATGAATTAAAGTTGGGTGTTACTTAATGGTACAACAATTATAATAATAGAAAACGATTCCCAGTTGAGTTGTTTTGAAAGATTTATCATTTGAATTTATGAATATCAGAGTTTACAAAGCGAGGTCCCAATAGTTCCAAAGTTTATCAAATAGTTTTTGAATGATAGTAAAATTTATAGCCTTTATGAGTATCCGTGCTCCTCCATGCCATCCTTGCTCATTACTAACCTGAGATAAACTTGCTAAAGCGTCAACACAAAGGTTGATGAGTTTATAGAGTTTGTTTTAAAATAGTTGAAAAGCTTTTAAAGAATGTTTCCACAGCAAAGACCTTGCAAATCCACTCAGTTACAAATCCCGCCCATACAAGACTTGTAACCTATGTGTTTGCAATCCACTGCCAAAATATAGTATAAGCAAGTCATGTGTGTTTCAAAGAATGTTTTCATAGCAAAGACATCGTAAATCCACTCAGTTGCAAATCCCGCCTATACAAGACTTGTGTGTTTACAACCCCCTGCTAAAGTATAACATGATTAAAACAAATGTGTATACGATATATGCACGCTTAATGTATAGTATAACAGCCAACTGAACCTCATGACAAGTCTCAATAAGTTTCAAAAAAATGCTGGATTATATTCACCCAAGGCCAAGAATCAGGGGGCCAAGGGTGGGGGCGTCAGCCTGATAGTACTATCAATACCTCTCCATCGGTTCCATCCAAGAGTTAAACAATTTCTAAGAATCAAGTATCGAATAAGTGTAACACATTAAGGCAAATATCGTAATTACACTAATAGTATCAAAAGTTTAACGTAGCATAAGAGTATAAATGTTTCGAGTATCAAAGCAAGTATTTGAGCATGTATTCCCCCCAAAGAGTTTAGTGTTATGGTTGCTAGAATAACGTAGTGTCAAACGTAGAATGAGAATGTCTTCAACAGACGACCTGAATAATAAGGAAATCTAAGGTTTCAATAACTTAAGTCTGACTTATCACGAATAAGGATTTACTGAGATCGTATCGAGAATGAACTTGATTGTGGCAACGATGTCTTGGATGCTTGAATGCTTAAAGTTCAAAAAAAAAGTTATATACTATATAACTTGTCTGTTATGCATAAAGTGTCATCATCGTATCATCATCGTTTACGTTCTCGTTTTAATATTACGTCATATATTTATATATTATTATATATATTGTCGTTCTAGTTCCAGATCTGATCTTTCTACTTGTTACTACAGTATAAGTCGTAAAGTAATAATCCGTCAAAATGTACTTAAGTTACTAGATAAACCTTCAACTATATTCAAATTTACACTTTCAGCCCTTTTAGTACAACTTTTACATTTCTAGTACATATTTAGAATATATTTACAAGATAGATTTAGATTATTCAAAATATAACATTTTAGTAACCCTTAGTTCTCAAATATTCAATTTATACCATTATTTTAGTAAGTGACAGCTTTTACACAAGTTTCAGAGAGTTCACACCTTTAGTCCTTTTGGTTATATTATTTGCAAAACTAGTCCAAAACTATATATATTTACATTTCAAGTCCAAATTATTGCAAATTACATATTCTACCAAAAAGTACTTATAATATCAGTTTGCTACCTCATATTTACTATTTGGCAGTTTTAACCCTAACTTTTACAAAAGTTACATTTCTAACCCAAGTTTCGTAAAATTTGAATATTTAGTCCAAAACTCACATTTAGCAAAAGTTATCAATCCTGTTTGCTTATCATGTTTCCAGAAGTTTAATAAAGCTTATAAAAGCTTATTTGGCAGCTTATTGTGAACTTAAAGCTTATTTAGTGTTAATTGGGCCTTAAGCCCAATAAGTGTTACTTAATGTTATAAAACTGTCTTTGAGAGTACTTAGCTTTAGGCTTTTAAAACTTATCAAATGAACTAATTATAGTAGATTATAAACGTGGCCTGTTTAATTAGCTTATAAAGAATCAGGTAAAGCTTTTTATTCGACATGGTACGCATATATGAAAGATTTTACAGGCCCTTTCCTTAGTGACAAAACCATTTCTGTTAAGAATATAATTTAAATTACTTTCGATATGGGTCAAGTTAACTTAACAACGTGTTATAAAATGAGTTTATATGTCGATACATGTTGTTAACAAGCATGTTAATCCAATCGATACCATGCTGCGAATCAAGGGGGTCACGAAATATGGGGATTCGAATAACGAGAGTATGAAAAATAACACGAAAGCTAGCTAAGCTAGACGTGGTATATATGAATATAGAACTGAGTAAATACATGTCGAGAGGACTTACCACACCTCAAACTGGTGGGGAGTAAAGCACGATGGGGGCTGGAAATGGAATGGAGGTTGATGTGGCTTGTTTGTTCACACGACAAAGGGTCAGGAGCAACTTCTACTCGTCCTTGACTTGCACTAGATCTCTTTAGAAGCTAGGCTTTTCTCTCGTACAATCACAGAAGCAATGACTTGAAGTTGTTTTCAGTTTTGGGTTTTATGAAAGAGTACGAGTGAATATGTTTTGCATGGTTCCTTATATTACGAAGTTGGGGTGGTGAGATGGGAAAAGGATTAGGATAGGGAATAATGTCAGAGACAGGGCCGTCTCATTAATTTCGGTGGCCCCGTGCCATCCCACAAAGAGGCCCTTAAACACACATACAAAATACACATGTATCACTAGTGTATGAACTAATTAAACTCACGCCTCATGTTATGTATATACATATAATAAAGTGTATGAAATTTTGTGTCCCTCGTTAAGCGATGCCATCACCATAATAGTCAGAGAATGTTGTGAGAGTTAGATAAGGCTAGCATATGGGCAAGTTGGCATTTATCTACATGAGTCTAGATCATAAAATAATGAACCAGAGGTCGGTTTTGTTGTTTGTGAGGTAAAAATCAGGTTGTGTCAAGTGGATTATGGGATTGCATGTGATCGAGCATAAGAATTAGAAAGGGTCGAGTTTTGGTTTTTGGTACTTGTCGAGCAACAGAAAATATAAAGGGGTCGATTTGGATATTATTCTTTGGTTCGAATTTGCCACAGAAACACAAGACCTTTCATGTGACCTTTTACGTATGAAATAGAATAGGAAATAAATACAAGTTGGTCATGTGAGAAGGGATAGATAGATCGATTATATTATTTTATACAAAGGTTCGAATGGGTTTCTACATCAGGAGACCAAAAGAAGAACAAATATACAATGTAATATTATCAAGTTGTCAAGTGGTAATAGTAGCTAAATTATGGATAGATCAAATCTATATTTGTTTTTGTTCCAGGCCTCGGATTTTAATATTAAAGGTTCCAAGTGATAATGTAACGTGCCATATTAAGTGAGAAGGTGAGGTATGGCGTGAAATAAACTTATGAACTCACATTCGATCCTAGTAAGTTCGAATGAATTAGAGAAAAACAAATTAGATCGAGTTTGAATTAAATGGGTAAAATTTGTGTGAGTTGTGATATGTTGCGATGACGTTTAACTTTGGCTCTCGTTAAGCCTTAAAACATTCGAATGGAAAAATGGGATTTGGCACACTCATTCCTTACTAGGGGAGGGTTCGAGTGATGCAAAATATTATATGTCTCGTGTATTGATCTCAGGAGAAAATGGGGCAAAGCAAATGGTGTTTGTTCGAGTGTTATATGAGGTTTATTAAAGTTATAATTATTGGGTTGGGCTTTGTGAATATCATCAGGCCACGAATTGGGCTAGAAATAGTGTGTTGGATCCGTTTGATGTATTTTGAGTATGTTGGATTATTTGTGATCCGTGTGTGAGCTTGTTCCAATATTTAGACCATAAAAATGGTCAACTGAACTGTAATTGATAATTAATACTTGATTAATGTTTACAAATCATAGGGGAAATTTACAAGATGTTACAAGTAATTGCCGACCCTGGATTTTTTTTGTCGCAAATCTGTCATAAAACACTAATAGCGAAAGATTTCCGACAGAAAAGTCTGCCTGTAAAACCTGTTATGTAGTAGTGTAACTTATATAACAATAATCAACCTGATAAAGTGTTTGGAAAATGTTATATGTTTGAGCTTATGAGCTTGTATGAGGGGGTTTTGATAAGGTTAAGCTTTCTTGTTTATTTAAATATCGAGGGGTATGCTTATATATATATAAAAAATAAAAAAATAAAAATTATGCACTCATTTAATAATCATACCATTTTGTTGTTCATGTATTTACTTTTGTCATTTTATCTTATAATTAGCTAAATAAAACACTTAGCAAGAGCTTATGAACTCACAATATATAACCGCGCTTGTAAAATAACTAAGCTTAGCCAAACACCCCTAAGAATGCGTTTAGTAGCGGAAAAAATTATTAACTTTTTATTTTCAGTTATATATATATATATATATATATATATATATATATATATATATATATATATATATATATATATATATATATATATATAAAGATGGGATTAATTTTTCACCAAACGTATAAAACGTGTTCATGTAGCACTGTTTTCTATTAAAAGAAGGGGAGTTACAAACAAGGAAACACAATATATATATATATATATATATATATATATATATATATATATATATATATATATATATATATATATATATATATATATGTTTTGTAATTTCGCTTGCTAAGTTAAAAAATACATGTTATATGTTTTGTAGAGAACTAGCTAGGCAAAGCCAGAAATTGACGTGACTACTTCACAATTATTTGCATCTTGCAAAAATTAAATTTAAGACGTCCCACTTCCCACATTTTAATATGATGACCACAAACTTTTTGCTAAATACAAATTTCACACGTCAATACTAATTTTGAGCGTATTTTTTTGTCAGACTCGTAAAAAATGGGCATGGGCTACATAAAAAGATAAAAAGATTAAAAAAATAAATAAATAAATAAATAAATAAAAAAAGTCGGCGTTAGGTCTTTTTCTTATTGTTTTGCTAAATTAAGATGTTTTTCTATTAACTACTCAAATTACATGTTAAAATTCCACATGTCAACACCAAAAAGTGATTAAGTGCATGTTACGTATATATTTTTTTAGATTTGTAAAAAGGTGTCTTCTTATAAATATATAGATAAAACATTCCACATGCCGATATTAAAGTGCTTGATTGTCAATTTTTATTGGACTTGTAAAAACGTGTCTACCTTTTCTTGTAATATATAGAGATACAGATATTTCCACATCAGTGTTGAAACAGAAAAAGGTAGATTGTTTAATTAGTTTTTGGTTTACTAAAAAATATATAAAGTTGTACGTGAAAATGAATTAGTATCTTTGTCAGCTTTGCCGCCATATATACGTACTAAATTCTATATAGATCATTCGACTATGCATGCAGATTCTATTAAACACATACCCACTGCGAACAATACGGATTAGCATTTTTGTCCCTACGATCATGGATTTATGCCGAAGTTTAGAGCTCACACTCAACTCGGCCCGAAGTTCTAAGAACAATTTTATATACGGAGAACAAGATTCAATTGTGCCTTTGGATGTTTTGCTGTGATCGTGTATATATATTGACGTATTGGAGTACCTTGCTGTGTTTATTTATGGAATGTGCTTGTTCATCTATAGGTTTTGGTGGAACCTAATGGGATGCACCTTAATTTTGAACCATTTGGATCAATTAAAATTATTATTGCGACTCCATACCTAACCAGTTAACTTAAAGAAAACGTAGGGATAAGTTTTGTGAACTGAAATTGAGGAATATGAGTGGACTTGTACATTGCCCATATCTTACATCATGTGGATCCACATTCCATATGAGTAACACGCTTGGATAACTTAGCATGAACAACAATGAAAACGTCTCAGCCTGTTGTTACTAAACTTAATTTTGTGCCTGGAGGGACATGAGTTGTTCATCAATCGAACAATCTATATAACAAGATGTTCTACAAGCATAACGGGATAAATATATAAGACATTAAGACCAAGACCTCTTTTAGTAAAACAAATAAAGTTACTACTGTAACAATTTTGTTTTGTAATCATATTGAATCAATTTTGGGCTTCATCTTCAAACCTTGAAGTGTCTAAACAGTCCGCATTATAAACAAAGTTACTTGAATCACATCATTTTTTGCTTCAACATCTGCATCATTGTTTGACAATCACAGTTCTTTAGTCTTAGCTAGCTATCATCACTTATTCACTTTAGTAATTTCTATTCATTATTCAAATTTGGCGTAACCTGTTATAAATTTCATTTTATACAAGTATACAACTCCAAATCTATCATATATACCCATTTCATGACTCCAAATCTATCTTATATAATATTTCATGACTTAAATTTATCATAAATTATTGAAAATGATCCACCAAATGCTTATAGTGCACTTAGATAAACAGTTAAAAATACACCAATAGACCAAATTTAGTATAACGGACTGGCCAACTATTAAATACACCATTTGGAAAAACCATGTACGGCAATTATTAAAACATGATAAATATGATTTACGTCTACACTTCGTGCGGGCACGGACGCTATAACTAAAGTGTTTATAAGAAAAAGGAAAAAAAAACGAATAATATATAATGATCCTAATTTATCTACAAAACTGAATTGAAGTAGGAACCGTACACACATTTATACACATTAAGTTGCTTGTTTTATAATTGACGATAATACATAATTAAGAATTTTAGGAAAAACCCCGTACGCGCACGGGGCCTTATAACTAGTTGAGAATTATTACGAAAACAAAAAAAATGCACATTTAGAAAACTTGGAAAACAGGAACAAATGACTGAATGAGTCAATGGGTTGGATGTTTATTGACGTGTTCTTGCGTTTGGTTTTGAATTTTGAACTTTTAAAATATTGACTCGGGGGTGTTGGGCTATATAGTGGGCTTATTAGCTTATATGTGTTAAATAAGCTTAAATCAAATGTTTGGCTAAACTTATATAAGTGGGCTTATGTGCTTATGTAAGGGGGTTTTGATAAGCCACTAAATTGTGGCTTTTTTGAGAAGGGTTGTGCTTATATAACATGTTCCATTACAAATTACAATTACCTTCAATTATACTCAATCTAACATTCATATATTTCAACGCGTGTCCATTTTGATCATTTAACAACCTAAACTAAATCAAAGGCTTATGTTTATCGGCTTACTAAACATAACCTAATTCAAACACTAAACATAGGCTTACGAGCTTATGTTATATAATCCATAAACCGCTTATATAACATAAGCATAATGTTACGACCCGCACACTCAATAGGATCGTTTTCGTGGTTGGTCGGGATTCCGGATTATTCCACACTTTTCTTGGAAGAGCTTGGATGATCTTAGAAGCCCTTGGAAGATGTTCGAAGGTGTTGGAAGCTCTAGAAACTTGCTCATGGAAGTCCTAGAAGTTTCCCATCACGGAAGTGTGTAGAATTTGTACATAAATAGAGGAGGCCTCATTTGCACAAGGCATCCAACAAAGTTCACTTATAATCACTCTTGTAAAGTTTATGAGTCAATAATCACCCTTGTATGTTTGATGACATGTTGCTCAATGAGAAGGGATGCAAGGTAGTTTAGTCTTAAAATAAAAGGTCAAGTTACTAATTACTGACCTCATGGCCCAGGTGGATTGATTTATGAAGCAGTAGAGAGAATGCTTCTGGACACAAGGCCCTTGGAAACATGACATCTGCACACACAGGCACATAAATGTATCGTTAGTTATAGTAAAGCTTTTCATTATCAAAGTCTCTACAAAGCCAATTTACACGATAATTCAATAATAACAATTTCAAAGCACATCAGCGATCAAGAGTGTTTTCCTAAAATTTATCATATAAATGTACAAGATCGGTAAATCGTAGGGATTGTGTAATTTAGGGAATCGATCTAAGCGCAAATGCAAGGTTACATTATTAGTTAACATGTCAAAACGAGTATTACTATGGATCATATTATAACAAAAACATTATGAATCAAAATGATTAGAGCTTTTAAGAAAAATAAAAAATAATTCCTGTTTAAGATATTTAAAGAATATATATGAAGGGAGTTTCACATGGCTCTACGCCTCTACCTATCCAACTCATTTGATGAAGACATTAATTTGCATAAAGACATCACCATTGATATAGACATACAGAATTTGATTGCAACATGTATATTTATTCACTGTTTTGATCAAAAAGGGTGCATAGCAAGTAGCCACCATATCTCGTGGTACTAGTTTTCTAGTTACTAACCGGCAGTACTTTTTCAATTAATGTTCTCAGACAGCAAATGTGATGTTTAAGAGTAATAACATACAGATAACATCTCACATGAAGATCATCATCATCTTATCTATAACAGAGTTTACTCATTTGACATGTTAGATATACGATATAGAAAAATTCCATTATAGAGTGATGTTATGACATGCCAATGTTTGTTTTTGAAAGTTTTATAACTGCAGTGTTTTCTTAAAAAAAAAAAAAAAAAAGGTCACTAACTACTTTTTAAAGTTAAAACTACACTTTCTAAAGTTTTCTAGCGTGAGTTACTATGTGTATGGAAAAAAATGAACTAAATATCCAAACAGGGACAAAATTTAGCCTAGTTTAGAAAGGCAAAGCAAATGGCTAACCAATAAATTTACAAATAAAATAAGATACCATCTTAATGCTTGAAAGCCTTGAATACATCACCTACCTGAAACTTAAAAGTTACCGACCTTTTCAAAATAAATTAACCAACAAAGCGGATACTCTAAATACACCAAAATTATTACACTTATCATTTTTCTTTTTTATCAAAAGTTACATAGAATTATTTTAAGGGTTATGTACCCACAAGAAAAGTATAAAAAAGCACAAAATAATGTTTTTTTGTCCCTTAGTTTACAGTACAACATAGTTTTTATCAACTTCTGCTTCGTATTTTTTGTCAGTTTAATACCTTTGAATAATTAAACTTTATATTCTTTTTATTCTGCACTTTTCGTTTTACAGTTTTATAATATACGCAAAATTATAAAAAAAAATGGTACAACCCGTAAAACAGGAGCTCCTTATAGCCTACCATTAAAATAAAAAGAAAAAAGCTGTCATTTATAACATACTCTTTGTAGGGGAAAAGTATATGAGATATGGCCAATGTTATAAATGGCGTGAGGCGTGACGTGGCGGCAAGGCCACGCCTCAAGCCTTACGCGCCATGGCGAAGCCATAGCGTTTTTTGCGGCGTGACTAAGGCGGCGAAAAAATATTTATATATTTATCATTTATGTTATAATATCATATTTTATATGCATATCGAGTTTACAAAAGGTGAGTTTACAAAAGGTGAGCTTACAAAAAGTTATATGCATAAGAAATAAAGTGAAAATTTGAACTATGTTTAGAAATTACTAGGCCCAAAATTTAAGCCCACATCATCCCTTCTAAAAATGGCGCCACGCCATGGCGCGCCTTTTCGCGCCTTATTCCACGCCTTTTCACACGACGCCTAGACTTCACGCCTTGGTCCATTTTGTGGCGCCGAGGCCACGCCTCGCGCTCTGGCGACGCCTTGACACGCCTTTTAGAACACTGGGTATGGCCGTATGAGTGTCTAGCTTTGGTGTGTTCATAGATATTAAAATATTAAAGAAAACCAAAAGAAATGTTTGATGGTGTATAAAACTATAAATCATAGGACCTTTGTCATTATCCAAAGTCCAAACAATGCATACATCACCATATCCAAACAATTATATACTTCTTACATCATTATTTTTCTATCCCACGTGTAGGTGTGTAAATGAGCCGTGTACTGTCAAGTTCAAACTCGACTCGATTACTAAAACTCGAGCTCGGCCGAGCATTGGATTTCAAGCTCGAGCTCAGCTCGTAATCTCAAACTCGAGCTCGAGCTCAATTATTTTCTCATTCAAAGCTCTTAACTCGATAAAAACTCGGCATATCAAGCTCGACTCGACTCGATTTTATGACAATTACGTAACTACATGTATATAAAAGGGTAAAGGTGTAACATCATTGAAGCTCGACAAGGGCTCGCGAGCCTCACGAGCCAAGTTTTCGAGCTCAAACTCGACACAAAAGTATACTCGAGTAGCTCAAGCTCGACTCGTTTATATCGAGTCGATTTCGTGTATTTTACGAGTCGATCACGAATAGCTCGCAAGCTGTCTCGTCTCGTTTACACCCCTACCCACGTGCCCGATTGATTCATTCTAAAATATACGTCACCAACCCACACACCCAATTCAAACATTTTTTCCTTTAGTGGGCGGGCCCCACAACCATAGTGCACCAATCCCTCAACAAGACGGTATCAAAATGCATATCAACAACCAAATAGGAGAGCAATAGTTGGCATGATTAATCCTAGCCGAACGTTTATTAATAGCTTTATTGAAATGAGTGTTGGTTTTATAGACAAAATAATAATAGTCGTGTGTTAGGATCGAACTTGAGATCACGAGATTGCACACAATACGTATGAAGAGAAAAAGTAATAATTATTTATAAAATGTTATAATTAATTATTAAACACAAAATAAATAATAGTAATTAGTATTTAATGATTAATGACTAATTATTTATTAAACGATGATTAGGAAAGTAATACTAGGCAAAATTTGGAAACAACAGAAAGTTCCGGAAACCCCTAGGGGATCCAAAACCGATCGGCAAGGGGGGTTTACCCACCTCCTTTGTGCCTTGAGCTCCAAGTTTTGAATAGTATATAAGCAAACCCAAGATGCATGTTTTTCTCATAACTTGTACACACACATCTTGATGTTTTCTCTCCTCTTTATTTTCTTGGTCGATCCATCAAAACCAAACCCTTAGGGTTTCGATTTTTATTGATCAAAAATAGTTTTGTGTTTAATTACTTGCATAAACTTTTTCTTGAATTAGTACGTGTGTACAAGAACGTGAATCAAACACACTATTGTTTGATTCTTGGATTGAATTACAAAAGAGGTAAGGGGTAATTCTTGTAATCCATATAAACCCTAATTAGGGTTCTTGTTCCGGAAGATTGCTTTGATTCTTGTTCGGTCTAGAATCACAAAGGTATGTTTACTATTTAATTATTGATTAATTAATTACATGTTATTCGATCTTGTTATAATTGCTTCCGCTATGCTCACTTTGATGTACTTGGTTTATTTATATGAATGTTATGATATAATAATTCCAACAATGAGTACACAATGATTAATATATGTGAGATGGTGATCACAGAAGAAGAGAAACACAAAAGATTACAATACACTGTAACAATGATCGAACGATCAAAGGTAAGAAGATGGTGACTGAGAATGTGTATAGGGTTTGGTGTGTTCTCTAATTAATGACGGGATTTGGGGTAATATATAGCCTTCCAGCTTGCACAAGGCTCCTTCAACTTTTATCTTTTACCAATGTGGCACCAAACTTCAACAATGCAAGAATGACATAATCAGACCTTCAACATGTAGCTTGAGAAGACAAAGACAAAAAAATAAATAAGACTAGACTTGGTATTTACCAAGCAGATTAGGACAAGGTTTTAACATTTTTCTAGAGAGAGAACAAAGATTCTGTGTTTTTGTTTGTGAGATTTGAATGTGTTTTTAGTGCCACGTAGGATTATGTGGGCGGAAGGAATAATGTTGTTTTGGAAGGGTTTTGACGGATGCATGTTTACATGAAAATTAATGAACCACATATATACATCTCTAAGTTCCACTGGCTCATGCCACTAAAGCTGCTCAAGTAAATGAAGATTCACAAGCACAGGTTGAAAACTTAACTTCAAGACAAACATCTCCTCACAAGACACGTGTCCTATTGTACAAGTCTTACTTCTTGTAATAGAACTAGGAAGTGAATAAGGCCGTACTTAGTTTACTCTTGAGGTTTTCGACAATATGTATACGCACGTTAGTTTTTTTGTAAAACTTGTAATTTTCCAAAAAAAACTACGGGGCTACAGCATAGTTATATAACAAAAATGACAATTAATCTCATCAATATTTCACCGTTCGTCCCTAAACTATACACAATTCGCACATTTTGTCCCTAAATTTTTTTTGGCATTCTCGTCCCTAAACTCTGCATTTTTCGCGCGTTTGGTCCCTAGAACCCACTTTTGGCTGACGGACGTTGCTTTGCAATGTTAGTTGACCAGTCAACTGGGTTTTTTGTCATTTCACATTTTTGTATTGGCGCATTTGGTCCCTTCCCCCGCTTTTTTCCCGCCTATCTTCTTGGGAACCGTTCAACAACTCTTAAGCCTATTTATAACCTCGTTTGTATACCCTAAATCACACACCAACATAGAAATCCCTTTGAAAAGAACCACGGTTAAAAATGGCAGCCCCAAATGCAAATGGAGGTTTTCCAAGTGAAGCTGACGAATACGAGTTTGTCTTAAACAACACCTTGTTGTGGGACGTAGTGTTCAATCAATTCGGGTATGATCCCATATTGGAATTTGGGAATTACAGGCAGGTTAGCACCGTGATGAGGACACAAATACTGAGGTGGGTGCGGAGACAGGACTTTTACTAGGATGAGGTTTTGGGGTTGAATGAGGAAGAAGATATAGAGGAGGAGGACCAAGAGGATGTGGGGGATGATCAAAATCAGGTGGTGCAGTAGCAAAACGTGGTGGAGCAGCAGAATAACTTGGTGGAGTAGCAGCATAACGTGGTGGAGCAGCAGCAAAACATGGTGGAGGAGCAGCGAACTGTGCTTTTGGACAGCACGGTGGAGGAGCGAGTCTCCCAGGTTATTGAGCAGCAGGATAGGTTGAATTTGGCAAGCAGGATTAGGGATCTTGAAATTTTCTTTGAAGAATTTAAAGAAAGGAAGGATAGGAGAGAAAGGGATGCAAGCAGGGAAGAGAGCTCTGGTTCGAACCGGTTGGGGTGAAAGTTTTTAATGATTATGGTGTTTGTAAGGTTTTAGTATGTTTGTAATCTGGTTTTTATCTGATGTATGGAATGGTGATGTATAGAATGGTTGCTACTTTTTACCTCTATGAATGAAAAATATGAAGTTTAATTACTAGTCATTGTTTATTGTTGATTGTGAATGTTTGATTGTCAACTCCATATCAAGGGCTGTTCAAGTCAACTACAAATTACTCTAATTGTATATGATCTTAACCTTTATCATAAGGAAGTCATGATTTGCTGAATTTGTAAACTAGAAACATGAAAAGCATTAACCATTAAGTCATTAAAGTAATTAAGTCAACTACATCACAGAACCCAAATAAGTCTACTACATTAGCACCATTCATAGTAAGTTAAGAAATATTTACATCCATCATCAGAAGTGAACAAGTTTTTCAAAAGCATAAGTTGGACATGATACATCATCTTCATGTTGCCTTGCCTTTCCCCATGCCCTTGCCTTTCCCTTTGGCTTTATCTGTTGCCTTTGCCTTCCCTTTGCCTTTGCCTTTGCCTTGCCTTTGCCTTGCCTTTGCCTTTGCCTTTGCTGCTTTCACCATTATCCTGGTCACATTTACGTTTCTTTGCTGGGATTGGCTGCTCATCAGGGACAGGCAGAGCTAGGCCAGCAAGGTCAACTGGGAGAGGCTGAGAAGGTAGAATAACTTGGAGAGGTTCGACTTCTATTGGTGAATCAGACCTTGTAGAATCGGCAATTGAATACTCAAAGGTTGTAGCAAAATCAGATTGTTGCTCTTCAATTATCCAGTCAAGCAATCCGGGTGGGATTGTGTAACCACCATAACTTAAACTAGAACTGCTGGAAGATGAGCTAATTGGTATTGTGTCACATTAATATAAGGTACTGTTAGTGTTCAAAGGTAGGTATCAAACAACATTAAAGGCACAATACATTTCATTCAAGTAGGCACAAGATTACACATGTATGCCACAAGTTCAATAATCTGTTGAATGCCATTAAAAAAAACTTAAGGGAAGAAGTTGACATGCTGGAAAACAAGATTACACATGTAACACTCCCATTTTTCACTGATCGCAGCATATTAAGTGTTTGGGGTATTGCTTCATAGAATCATAGTTACAGTAATAGAAAACGACTCGAAAAGAGACGTTTTAGAAATTTAGTTATCATTCATTATTATCAGAGTTTTAATTGTAAAAGATATTTTTTTATGAGGTCCCAAAAATCTAGGTGTTAGGTTATGTTTGAATGATAACCATGTTGAAAAGTCCTCCAGGTTTAGTGCCTCCTTCTGCCATAACTCCATAGAAGTGATATACCTAGAATACATGCTTAAAAAGTCAACACTAGGTGTTGAGTGAGAGTCATATGTTTAAGGATTAGTGAATACAAGTTCATTGGTTCAGTTGTTACACCCATCTGGGAAAATGTAGGGTGTGTGTGATAATTGTGATGCATGGACAACTATCATGAGTAGGGTATGTTGCACTAAGCTCATGAACCACACGTTAACAATCCGGGTCATGGGGGCTGCAGACCCAACCATGAGGGGATGGGAAGGATAACTTGACAAAGTTAAACCTTCAGTGGGTTCAAATATAGTACTTATTGGTACCACCCAGTGAGGTGTTAATACCAACGGGAGTTGTCAAACTCTAATAGATCTATCAACTATATTCGCGTTCACGTGGGTAAAATATCCCAAACGATTAGATTCATGAATTTTGGTTATGTAGTGGTGGCAGTTAGTTTACTCGTGCAACAACCAAAGAAAAAGACTTGTATTCGGTTTTAAGAAAAGCAAGTAGCATGTATCCCCCTCACATGGTTTGTAAAGCATTTAGAAAGTGTTTAAAAGGTGTGAAGCTATGAAAACTCACCTGGGCTTAGGGTAATCTAAGTGATGTAAATATTGACTCGGGAACTAGACTGCATTTTTCACGTATCCTAGTGTGTTGTAGGTTTGGATGTATGTCAAGCTTTAGTCATCTTGTTTAAGTTTCTTAAGTTATTGTTCTTAGGTGTGTTAATATTTTAAATATAATATAACACCGTTCGGGCCATCACAATCCAGAGTATATGACTCCTCACATGAAGCTCCCTACTATTGTATTATGTTATTAACATAATACCGTTCAGGCCATCATAATTCAAAAGTTAATACTCCTCACATGAAGCTCCCTACTATTGAGCTATATTGTTATTAAGTTAAGTTATAATCATAACACCGTTCGGGCCATCATATATCAGAAATATATGCAATAATCGTTCGAGGAGTCAGGGCACTTTAATTCGTAAACCCAACAAACTCGTCAAAACGAAATATCCACAAAGTACTCTTCGCATGAAGCTCCCTACTATTGCATTATGCTTCTAACTTTATTTAGGTTTAATACTTATATGATATTTTCACTTTATACCCTTATAGTTTATATATTTATATTTTCTACCCTAAACTTATAATACTTATATTATTTATACTTATAACTATCTATAGTTGACACAACTAGTCCCTAGACTTCTAGAGTTTTAGAAAATGACATATTTAACCCTTTAACTTATAAGTTTTCTATATTTACCATTTAGACCTTTAACTTTATAATATTTGCATAACTAGTCCTTTTTAGTTTATAACTTATTTTAATATCTATCCTAAGCTTTTAATACTTTGCAAAACTTGTCCTTACACTTATAACTTCTAGGAATTGTCAAAAACAGTCCCTAGACTTTATAGTCTCAGTAATTTATGATATATACCCTTATGCATGTAAAGTTTTGCAAAACTAGTCCTAAATGCATGTAACTTATATTTTTATGTGACAACTAAGTTTTCTAGCTTATGTTTAACTAATATTAGCCTATATAAGTTATCTAATTTATATTATAGGTCATGTAAAGGGTGTATAGCATGCAAACATGTATTAAAATCTTTTTAGGGTTTTAAAATGTAAACTAGTAAATGAAATGGTTCATGGCGCATGCAAGGCTTCCTAAGGGATCTAAGGCATCCTAATACTATCCTAAGACTATACTAAAGCTAATAGAACTAAATGTAAAGCTTACTTGGTTAGTTTAGGGTTTAACGAGGGATAACTAGGGTTAGGGTTTCTAGCGATGGAAATGGGACTTGACAAGGCCCCAAGGCTCACCTAGCTCGATTCCTAAGACTACAAGGGACCTTATACCACTACCAGCTACATAAACTTTGAGGTGAAAAGAAGAGAAGAGGTGTAGTTTGAAGTGGGGAGGGGACGGGGGTATTTAATGGCTCGTTAAGAGTAGCGAGCAAGAAATGGGGTGGTGTGGTGTCGAGGAGGGGGAGGGGTGAGTAAGCAAAGCTAGAGGGGTATGTGGTGAGGCTATATGGTGATGAGGACGAGCTAGGGAGGCCTATAGGCGGTTATGGAGTCGGTTTAGGGTTTGTATAGTGGAGATGGAATTGTGGGTGAAAGGAGGTGACAAGGTGGTGATGCACCACCTTTCTTGCTAGCTTAGAGGTGCTTGTAAGCTGCTTGGGAGGTTTAGTGGTGGTTTAGGGTGATTAGGGGTGGATTAGTGGTGGATTAGTGGTGGTTTAGTTAAGTAGGTGATAAGTAGGTGATGCACCTACTTTTCTGGGTGCTTTTAAGGTGTTAGGGTGCTAGCTCAACTAGGTAGAGGTGTTAGGGTGCTTGGTTAAGGTGTTTGAGGTGCTTATGTTTAGGTTTTATTAGTTTAGTTTAAGTTTTGACCTAGTTTTACTTAGTGAGTGTTTAAAGTTTTTCCTAAGGTTTAGTTCCTAGGTTAGGTTCCTAAGAGTGTTTAGTGACTAATCCTAAGTCCTAAAGGGTTTATACTAAGTGATAGTAACTTATATGAAAGATTTGGGAAAGTTTGACCTAGTTTTGTGACCTAAATGACCTATTTGTGTTTAGTGGGAGATTAGGGTTTATCCTAGAGTTTTGTGCCTAGATTAGTGTCCTATGAGTGTCTAATAACTAATCTTAGGTCCTAAGAGATTTATACTAAGTAGTGGTAACCTATAGTGAAGTTTTGGGATAGTCTAGACCTAATTCTAGGAGGTTATGACTTAGTTATGGTTTTGTGCTTAAGGGACTTTTACCTAAGTTCTAAAGGGTTGTACTAATACCTAATGGTCCTAAGTTATCCTAATATTTCTAAGGTAACTCATGCTTAAGCCTTGGACACTTTCATACTAGTTAAGTTAAGCATATAGGTTTAAATAAGCACATAGACCTATTTAGGGTTTAATTAAGGTTTATTAGGTTTTTGTGATATATTTAGTGTTTTAGATTGGTAGATTACTTATTATGGTGTTGTAGTGATCTTATGCTTGACATACCAGGGGTTTATAGGATGTAAGTGTTGAGTTATTTGGCTTGTGTAGATACGTGAGCAGGTCTAGTGAGTCATGCAAGTAATAAATGCACATAAAAAACAGAAATTTACCTATGAAATACCTACTATAGGTATTTGTATTGGGAATGATAGTAATGAAGTTTTGTGGGTTGTTACAACACAGCAAAAGGTTTGTCCAATCAAATCATGGGCAGATTGGAATGAAACCTTAGACAGCACACTTGTCAAACTAACTAATGGTGCAGTTAATGTGCCAATAGTTAAACATGAAATTGTTGTTGTTGATCTTGCTACTCCTGAAGCTGTTGTTGATGAACAGGTGGAAGCCAATTGAAGGCCTCTGAAGAGGAAAATGGTGTATGCTGGTGACAAGAAGGATTTGGTAACTGATGGGTGTTTTTATGTTTAGTTTAAGGTTTTTATGTCTTGGGTGTGGTTGTTATGGGTTGCTTGAGTTAATGTCTGTTGTACTCACCTATTATGCTTAATGAAAATAAGTTATTGTGTATGTGTTGACTAATTGTATGTTCTACAAAATGAACCATGAAATGATATACCCAATATTGGTCATGGCTTTAATTGACTTTCAAAAGTCAACTTACTTGTGAAACTCATTGGAGCAAAATGTAATATTACTAAAGTTCAAATACTTACTAATTTCAACAAACATAATTCAAATCATTTAAAATGAAAGCTAACAAAACACAATATGTTACTTTTTTACAACTAAATGTTTGATCATTTACAAACATAACTTTGAGACTGTTTGATCATTTCCACACATAACTTTCAGACTATATGAAGATTTTCCTAAGCAGCTCTTTTGCCATCTGAGTATCTTCTTCCACAGTCAACTTTACAGATAACATCACACTGAGAGCATGTGTTGGCAATGGGTATTCTTTCTCCACCAGCATGTATATGTCAGTTCCACCTTTTGTAGATACATGGTGAACTCTACATGTATCATACAATATCCATTTCAATGATGGTTCATTTGCATTAAACTTCCATAATTTGTCATCTTTATCTGGTTCAAAAAGCCTATTCAATTCAACCCATATCATTTTTTTCTTGTCATCAGCTATCTCTGTTAACTTGAACCTTTCAGTGACTAAACTCCATAGCTTGACCAAATCTTCCCTATCAAATGCTTTCATCATATCTTGAAAGTGTTTGTATACCTCAGAATGATTTCCACATCTTATTATCTTCCAATATTTTCCAAATTTATCAGTGTAGATCTCCCAGTTAATGATTGGATATTTGGCTTGTAAAGCTTCTGCATTCATACCGTCATATGGAACAATTTGCATCATATGCTGAAGCTGTTCTTCACTCAAATCTTGTTTCTCTTGGTCTGCAACATATGCTTTTTGCTTCTTTGAAGACTTTGATTCTAAATGTAAACCACATCTCTTAAATCTTCTACTTTCTTCTGCTGAATGCATTAGAATAAATTCATTAACCTTCCTGCAAGCAATTCTGTGTAGATTTACAATTTCTTCAAAGGATTTGCCTTTCAGTCGACTTGCAGTCCAATGATCTTGATTCATCAGAAATCTCTTCATATAGCTCATCATTTGTGCTTGAGTTTGGGGTTTCTTCTTTCTAACTTCTACTTTCTTTGCAATCTGTTTACTTTTAATATTCTCGAGTAGATCATTAATAGGATTATCCCTGATATGGACTAATGTCTGTGCAGCTGTTTCATCAATATTCGGAGTACTAGCAGTACAAACAGATCCTCCACCAGTACCAATATGTTCAACAGTATCTTTAACAGTATCTGCACCATCATCTTTAAAAGGGATATCAAATCCCATTTGATCTTCAAACCTACCCTGACTCTCTGCACCCTCTTCAAACCTCCCCAGTTTTGAAAGATCCTCCAAATCAAAATCCTCCAAATCTTTTGAACTATAACAATCCACAATGGTTGATTTCCTCTTACCTTTACTGTCCTTGAGTTTTTGGTGCAACTTGTAACAATTCGCATTTTCAAGATAATTATTATTCCCGGAAAATTTCACTATTCACTTTTACTATTCATTTTTCCCGAAAATTTTCCCGAAACTTGATTTTTGTTTCTTGGCCTCGAGTGATAAATCATTTCCATGGCAAATTAAAAGTTTAACTTTCATAAGCTCATTTTCGTGAAAGTTAATAAGGAATTACACGTTTTAGGGTAAAACGTCATTCAAAAATTCTATGCACAACGAAACTCGACCGCGTTAAGTGACCCCACATCAGAAAAATGTTTGACACACTCATGATTTATTTGAGAATTAATCGTGACTGAGAAAAACATGACCAAAATAAACCTCGGCCGTGAAAAACTGGAATTTTCAGTTTTAAGCGTTTTTACTCAGCCGTAACCTTAGCCTATACCTGCACCGTGTTTCTAAGACGATTTGAGTTTTCAACTTATTAGAAAAAGTCAACATATTTTTCCCTCCTCCTTTGACCAAAAATCATTCCTTGATTTTATAAGTCATTCCTTGATTTTTAGGTTTACGGTTTGATGTCTAAAAGACATTTAATACCAACCGACCCTAGACTGAGCCCAGTCTAGACATTATAAGTCATTTTAAATCATTTATAACCTATTAGAAAAGTAATATTTTACTTTTCTCAATTTTACGCAATATTTGTATATTTTACGTATTACGCGTTTTAGACCCGTGTTTCCAGTTTTAGCAGGGTTTTACCACCCAAATGGAACCTACCACTCATTTTATATTTTATTATGGAGTATTTTGACAAGTTTAATCATTCCTCCAAGTTTCGTATTTTTACGATACCCTGTTTTACGTTTTGTGACGTAACAACTTACGGTTTGCATTTTACGGAGTCAAAACATACTAGATATCTTGGATAATATCATCACAAGTCAAACCCTTCCTCCCCAAGCTTTGCAAACCGCCACTAGAGGGGGATTCACACTAGGTGGCTTGATCTCAAGCTTGATGGCCTTAGATCCTTACATGTGTAGAACTTGGCCTCCAAGGGTTGACAAGTCAACATATGTAACCTCCTTAAGCTCCTATAAAAGCCCTCTCCCCCTTCATTTGTACGCCACACCTCACACTCCCCATCCTCTCATCCTTAGCTCATTCTCTTCCAAGTTTCATGCAAGATTCAAGTGCAAGTTCAAGGTTGAAACCCTAGTTTGATCTTAGGTTCTCAAAACACTTCCATAACCTCATACTTTGGTGATTTCTCTTGAGTTTGAATCCACTCAAGTCACCTCAACCTTCATCATCCATCTTTCAAGATTACAAGGGTAGAAAGATTGCATGAAGTGAAGTGGGTTGAAGCAAGTCTATCAAAGTCCTATCCTTACATGTTAACTTCCTTTCATCTTTGAAAGCCAAAAGTTGTAAGCCAAACCCTAACATGCTTCTTGTTAATTAATCATGTTCATATCATTTACATGTTATTCTTGCTATATTATGTCTTGTATGAATGTCCATGATGTATAAAAATGAGTAAAACATGTTGTTATAATTGATTGTTAAGATAAGTTAATAAAACAAGTAAACTAGTAACTTTCTTGGTATAACCTGATCAAAATGGTAAAAATATGATATTGGATTATTACATATTATAGTAGAGGACCTAACAAGGAAACCGTAGCAACTTGAACCACCCAAAACGAGTATACGAGTCAAAAGTTATGACGATTTGAAGTTACCAAAACTTTGCGGCAAAGCTGCCAAATACCTTCTGTTACAGAAACATTAAACCCGCAAAAAGAGGCATTTCTGGTCCGTTTCATGAAAAAGTTAAAACACGAAAGTTGTCCGTAATCACGTTTTTGTTCAGGAACTAAGAAGCTCGAGCCTTGAAAACGCTTTCTGAGTGAGATATTTCTCAGTTTCTTAACAGCTATTTACATATATATAAGTCACTATATATTGGTTATACTTTAAAAGGAACAAGAGGTCTTATGACCTATAATCAAGACCACCACCATGGCTAGAGCCAAGGTTGTGTCTCATGACCTTGGAACAAGGACCAAAGGTCATGGCTAGGCCATGACGAAATGACCATACCAACTTACTTAGGCGAAAACATGAAACAAGGAATTGGCGACAACTTGAACAAGCAATCTGGATCTACTTCACCTAAAAGGAACCATGAGATATTACAAAGAAAAATGATCATACAAGTTATATGAAACATACCCTAATAACAATCTTCATGTAATAATAAACTTTCCTAAGTTTATTCAAATATCGGACATGTAACTTTTCGGATCGAAACTTATATCTATATATTTTATCAACTACTACAATAGTAGGGAGCCTCATGTGAGGAGTTCATTATGTAAGCCGTCGAGATGAGTTGTGGATTTACGAATTAAAGTATCCTGGCTCCTCGAACGTTTACTAACATGACTTCTGAATTATGTCGGCCCGAACGGTAGTAAACGATATATAAGACATACATGTTTCATGAATCATTCCTTTCAAAGACTTACATTATACATCATACCACATCATGGACTAAATGCAAGATATATATATATATATAGGCACTACTTCATATTCTTTTCTCCGATCCTAAGTCGCAACATTCTATTATAGGTTGCTTGTAGAAACCTTCACGATTCAACCGTTACATTCATTACTTGCTATCTTAACTTAAGGTAAGTTCATAGCCCCACTTTACATTACTTCAATGTTTTAGAAACCCTTGGGGGGAATACATGCTATTATTTTTCTACTCGAACACAATGCTTTCTACTGTATGCTATTCGACTATGTTTTATTATCACTAAGTAACATCCTTGCCAAACCAAGATCCCTTATTATGAACCATTTAATCACTTGCGAGGGTTACTTGCAAGTGAGCGCGAATATTGTGAATAGGCCTATTGGGATTGACGAATCCCATTTGTTTTGACTAAGTTCAAACAAATGCATTAATATTTGAGACATTAGGTATGACGGCAAAGTACCTACCGAGATAAATCTGCCGATCGATATTGGTACACGTTAACGTTTTGGTGTCATAAGCTTAGTGAATTAATAACCTTTCCGGGCATATAACAACGTAGCCCATCTTTGTTTTCTAATTATGAGTGTGAGTCTATAGCTCACACTACGATTATTGTGTTCAAACGATTTAACTACAAACACTACGATTATTGTGTTCAAACGATTTAACTACAAACACTACGATTATTGTGTTCAAACGATTTAACTACAAACACTACGATTATTGTGTTCGACGATTTAACTACCAACACATTGTGTTCAAACATTAAACAAACTCTATGAGTATCACTCAACCTTTGTGTTGACCTCTCAAGCATGTATTTCAGGTTCATGACGATCAAGGATGGCACGGAAGGACACGGATACTCAAGAGGGCTATATATTTTATTATCATTCGAAAACTCACTTAATGTGATTTGTAAACATGGAACCAATTGGGACCTCATTTTGTAATCTCTGATATTTATATATTTTGAATGATACATCTTTTAAAACGACTCAATTGGAGTTCGTTTTCTATTATTGTGACTATTGTGCCGTCGAGTAACACCCAGTTTGAATTCCGCTGCAACCATGAATTGGGGGTGTTACACAACTTCTTTACTTTTTGAATCAACTTGGTATAAGCACCAGTATAAAGTTGCTTTATCTTTTTCAACTTTTCCTCCAACCCAGTAACTCTGTCTGACAATTTTGTACAAATATCCATCAATTCTTTGTATTTCAGACTGCCTACGTCACTTCCATCTGTGTTCACTTTTGGGATAGGGGAACCATGAGGCATATCCCCCATTGTATCATGCGGCATGGGGTTTGCATCACCTGAATCAGGCTCATGAGAACGTGAATTATTAGATGTTTCCATAGGTTGTGTCTTATAATTGTTACCACTAGCCTGCCCAGCTTCTAAGCCTGCGAGAGTAGTGGCAACCCGTACCATTGTCTCACAGATAGCCTCATCTCCTACATTTGGTTGAGTTGGAGATATGGGTTGAGGTACTACATATTCCTTTCTGATTCTTCTAGTAAATGTCTGTGTAACATGAGGTTCTGATGATGATGGAGCAATTATGGGTGTGTCATGAGACTCAACTTGGTTTGCTGATCCTTGACCCTTAAGTGGTGGAACAATCATTGATAAAACCAGTGGCGCTTCTCTCCCATTATAACCCATACAAATCGTCCTCATATTATTAAAATCCTTTTGCCTAAGGGTAGGAGTTTTAAGAATGTTTTGTGAGGTTGAATCCGGTTGTTGGGAATTACAGATTTGATAATTACAAAACCCACGAGAAAAATGAAGAAAGAAGAAACAATGAGGACCTACGATGAAATATTTAGTTAGATTTCATAGTAAGCTAGGTTTTTATATAAACCCTAGCCTCTCTATTATATAAAGGGAGGCAGGACGTTGGTTATTAGTATCTCTCATAGCTAGTCTCTCCAATGAGAGTCTAGAAACTCATAGAGCTTGTAGTAGTAGATTAGTAGTATTAGTAGTTTATTTTATATTATAATAAAGAAAACCTTATTAGTAACTTTGATTGTTCTTGTTCTTAATCCGCGAGCATGGGGGGCTTGATATCTAGGGTTTATTCAAGGTTTTAATGAAGAAGCAGTTTCGTTGAAGAGCAGATCTGGTGGACAATTGTCGACAGAAGCAGTTTTGAATAAGTCTGATTTATTTTGCTATCATCACTTGATCAGTACGACACAAAGAATGAATAAGGTAACGATATTAAATTCATGATTTGTTTTTGTGAAAATTGGTTTGTCGTATTGCATATGATATATTCAAACTTCATTAATGGTCATGATCCTTGGTGTCATATGTACCTCGAATGATTCCTTGTACTGATTTGGATAAAGTGGGTTAATATTTTATGGTTTTGTCGTCAACCACATAATACTCTCAATTTATTATTTGTGAATGTGTGGTCGTTTTCTTAAGAATGGACATATGCATATATCTGGTTATCAAAAGTTATTATATAAGTGATGTGATGAATTGAGAAAGATCATGGGTTAAGTGGGGACGAATTGTGCTGTTCACATATATATTAGTAGTGTGGTGGCCATATTATTAATTAATCATGGTGTTTAATAATGATCATACGAGAGATATGGGGTTTGATACGTGAATCAAGGTGTGTTGTCATCTTTCATGTGGAAAATTGATTGTTGCTGCTGCTATACATTCGATATGTGATTACTTGACTCATTGAAGAACTGTTGTTTATTGCAAGAATTATAGAATCGTGTTTGTGCGGGACTTGGTTCTGTTACACTGATTGGCTGTGGGGTATTTTTGTCATTGATTGCATGGTTATTTAATTAGAGGATTGTGTATTAATTGATGGGGCTATTGATTGGTCTTATTTATTGTTGCTAAATCATATTTTATTCTCGTCCTAAATTAAGACTGTGGTTATATTGATACAATATCATGGGTTGATTAATGCAATTGGTGAGTTGCACATGTGACTACTATAACCTCGTACTGTAGACGCAGTTTATTGGTTTATTCTGTTATGGAAATTAAATGCTACTGAGGTTCTTGGTTTCTGCTGCTATTTTAAAATTTTACTGCTGATCTCACAAGTTCCATTACTGCCACGATACATGATTTATTGGTGCTGTAGAATTCATAGTTGTGATAATGTGGGACTACTGCTACAGTTATTACCTGACATTGATTGTGATAAAGTGGATCTGTTATTGATTTTCGCATGTGGTACTGTTTGGACTGTGTTGTTGCTGCTGTTGATCAAATTAATAGGTGACAATGATGGGTCGGTGCTAATTAATTGCTGCAAATAACCTCGTATTTGTTTAAGGTTGTGGGACAGGTGTACAATTACAGATCATGGCTCACATTTATTATCTCTAAATCTTTAATTTGGTTCTATAATGGGTCGGTGTGAATATTTGATTTTATCATGGATTCTACACTGATCATCTATTAATATTGGACAAGAGAGTAGGAGCTGTTTGTCGTTTATTGATTAAACAAGACAACTGAGTACTGTTACATTGATGTCATGCTTTCTATGTAAATGATCATGGGTCGGTGATGGATTTTAGTGCTTGAGAAGTTTTGAATATTGATTTGGTTTATTTCGCTAATGGATTGGTGGTCAAAGATTCGCTTTCTTTATCACATGGGATGTTTGTACGTAACGTGATTGGTGAACTGAACATGGTATACAATAGAGTAGTTTTCATGGGTACTTAATACTGGTGCTGTTTCTGTTGGAGTATTTCCTCCTGGTTACTTGTGGATTCTGCTATGCTATCATGTTTCTGCTGATAAGTTGGTACTACTGGTACTCTATTTCGTTTCTGCTGATGCATATGGTTGGTTCCTACTGATTGGTTCCTCCTGGTGGTTTCTACTGATGGTTCTTGCTGACTTCTTTATGGTTCCTGCTGACTTGTTGTATTTTTTTTTCTTTAGGTCGGTTTTGGTTCCTACTAGTCATGTGAGATTACTAATTATTAGGGAGGACGGAGTTATCAACCATCATCATTTTGTTGAGAAGATTATTTGATGAAGACATTTGATTATCACTTATTTGATGTTGGAATTGATTTTTCCAAGTATTGCGTTCTTATCATATCTTAAAGGGATCAGCAGCTTTTTAAGATAACTTGCTTGGTTTGTATGGTGACGAAGACTTGACGAATCTAGTGAAGGGGTACGATCCATCTTATTGTGCTTAATGCGTACATTTGCTATCACTTTAAAGAGTTACGTTATTGTGCTCAGTGTCTCATTTAGTTGAGGGTTTGTCAAGAGGCCGTCACGTGGATAGTGCAAGACATAAGATGCAAGGTTGGGAGATTCCATTTCTTCATCAAATCAGTTATATTTGATTTTCTTCATCAGTGATCACTCCATGGAGCCTACTGGATTTATGAGATGGCAAGTATATTTTTAAAGGGAAGCTTATTGTTAATATACTTGACTATCTTCATGTGCTTATTTGTTTCTGCTGTTTGATGCTGATGATTGTTACGGCTGATGTTTTTTACTGCTGATGCTCGATACTGCTGCTCGTTACTGCTGCCTATTAGTTAAAAAAAAGTTGGTTTCTACATGCATCATTTGAGGGGAAGCGTCTACGAGTTACACAAGACCTCTATTAGATGATTACAAAAAGGGGAAGAATAGTTATGATGTGCGACTTAGCTTATTATTTTTGATGACATTGTTTCTTCATGCAGATTGTTTTGTAATATCAAATAGGGAAAGATTGTTGGGAATTACATATTTGATAATTACAAAACCCACGAGAAGAATGAAGAAAGAAGAAACAACGAGGACCTACGATGAAATATTTAGTTAGCTTTCATAGTAAGCTAGGTTTTTATGTAAACCCTAGCCTCTCTATTATATAAAGGGAGGCAGGGCGTTGGTTATTAGTATCTCTTTCATAGCTAGTCTCTCCAATGAGAGTCTAGAAACGCATAGAGCGTGTAGTAGTAGATTAGTAGTATTAGTAGTTTATTTTATATTATAATAAAGAAAACCTTATTAGTAACTTTGATTGTTCTTGTTCTTATTCCGTTGTGGTTATCATTGTTACTAATCCTAGAAGAGCTTAAACGATTCTTAACACCGGTTCTTGTGTTTGTTAAAAAAAAATTGAATAAATCTTGGATACATTAAAAATTTGTATTTTCTTTTCACATTTTTCACCATACCATCAAAAATCAATTTTGAAAAGTTAAACTTCCTTTTTATGGCCAAGAAAGTAATTGCAATTGCTATGTTGCTACTAAATTGTTCCCAACAAGTTTTCTTTGGACTTAAACAATGTACGATGGTATGAATGAGAAATCTCCATTGAGGTGGAAATTGTGGTTTTTGAAAAGTTAAGTTATCAAAAGTTAACCCATACCCCGTATAGGAAAGATTTTGAAATATTTCATTATTTGGCAATGAACTAATACCACCATTGTCTGCTAGTTTCAGATGCCTCCTAACATATGACTCAGTAATAGCCATTGATATGCCATCAAATGTAGCATTTATCTTTTTTTCTCCATTAGCAAGTGTTTTGACGCTGGCAGTGCGCCAAAACTGATTGATTTGAGAAACATACATAGTAGGATTCTGTGTAATAGCATACCTTATGTAACTTCTATTCAGAAAATCCACAATCTGGTAAAACCCTTCACTTCCCTCTGGTTTCTGTAATTAGGCAACCATGTTATGTATCTTACAATGCCCCAAAATCGCCATTAAGATTGATCAAATTTTGATTAGGGTTCTGGGTTATGGTCGTTCAGAAGAGTATGTGTGTTTCGTTAAGCCAATTGAGATGATATAGATATCACTTAGGGTTTCGGGAAAATCGAGTGAATAAATCTTTTCTTTCAATTGTACAAATGTTATAAATTAAGAAGATTGTGAATTATCCAATGTGGTGAAACCTATAAGCGAACCAATAGATAAAAATATCTCAAAGGTTATAATAAATAAATGAATAATGGTTATTTCCAAACAGTACAAACGGTAACCCAGCCGTAGTAACTTTTACCCTACCAGTACTAAATACATCCATGGTTTTATTTGACTTTTATAAGTCAACTTACAATCAACACGCAAATTTGATACGTGGGAATCGCACCAGGCTTTACCTCTCAAGGGATCTTGAGAAGCTTACAACCCCCACCAGGCAGTGTACCTGATCGTTGTAGTATAGTATAGTGACAAGTACCGGGGGATTGATCGATCAGCTAGGAATAGTGTCGCTAGGATTAGAAAACCTGAATACTAGTTCTAAAGGTGAGAGATGATTCTTTTTGTATTTTTATATTTTTTAGAAAGCAAGTAAAAATATCGGGTTTGAAGGATTTGGGCGGAATTAGTTGCTAGTCAACTAACCCAATACTAAAGATGCAATCAAAATAAAATACTAGAAATGAAAATAAACTAAATTATACTAAGGTTGTGAGCAATAAGTGGAGAAAATGTGTTTACTTAGATTTCACTACTCCCTAGACATCTTTTATATGTTAATTACTTGTTGTAGTTGCATGGATGACGGATTGTATTCCTTAATACCATTCATGGGGTGGCGCACTTAACTCCCCAATTCTATGAGCTCTTATCTCCTCCTATGCCATGCCCAGCACAACCATAGGGATTATAAACAGTGGCTCATGCATTAAATACAACCAATAAAGACCTAGTGCACATCGGTTCATGTTTCCTAAGACGTTCAAGCATGTTACCATCTGGAGATCTGCCAGTTTTCTTAAGCCTAACATCAAATTCATTCATCCAAAACAATTATAAACAAGTAATCAACACATAATTAACATCTAGGTTTCATTAGATCCAAGCAAACACAAGATAGATCTAGCCTAGCATGATGGAATTAAGACAAGAACAAGATATAGACAACCAACACATAGACATATTGATTGAATTAAAAGAATACTTATCTCAATTACACATGAAAGGTATCAAGGGCTTAGAACCCTTGAAAAACCTGTAAAATTCGCACCAAGTTCGTACTTAGGGTTTCTCTAAAACTTCTCTCTTTTTAATGTGAAAATTAGAAAACTATATATAGGAAATAGGGTCTGACGGCGTCAATACAAAGCTTGTAACGCCGTCACCTCACCGCCAAAATACTTCTCGGACTGCCTTGATCTACTTTTGACGCCGTCATGTGTTAGCATTTTCCAGGCCTTCATGCATTTTACTCTTGACGCCCTTTCTTGTGACGCCGTCAAATCTGTACTGGGTCGTCATGGAAATAACTCTTGACGCCGTCAAGGTGTTGCTCTTGACGCCGTCACCTACTGTTCTCAGCAAGGAAAATTAAGACTTTGGCGTTTTCTTCACTTTTATGCTCCAAAAACGTCCGAATTGCTTCCTTTTCCAGATTTCACTCCCAAAGTACCTAAAATCACAAAAGGAACGATTTATGGCAATATTTGATCAAATAAATTAAATTCCGGGCTTAAATGACCCCCTAAAAGTGGTTCATTTTTCGCCTCATCATATACCCTTACACTTGAGATTTGCTTGTCCTCAAGCAAATGCGCTTTTATTCTACTCAAAAGACAAGTTAGGGGTCATTTAACATTAATATAAAAGTAATTACAACAAATAATCGTTCCACTAAAGACCAATAGACAAGCACGGAGGTCATACACTAGCACCTCACAAATAGTGTTTAGATACTCACATCTCTCGGGTGTAATAAAGTATAGATTACAATATGAAAATGGAAGATATCTCTCACTACCTGTCATAGCAAAATAGATTACCATAGGCTTGGGAAAGGATCAAACCTCCACCACATGGCGTAAGCACCTAGGATAAACTATCAAAGAGGTCTTTTAAAGGGTCGTAACGTTAGGTGTAGGGATATGAAATACACGATTTTGTTGGATAAAGGAAATTTTACTGGTGGCGAGTTAACAATCTTTGTTAATTACATGTACAATGTGGCGTTGCTAAGCCAAGACTAGACTCGACTTAAGCTAATAAATGAAAAATAACAAAAACATAAAATGAACATAGAATAAAAAGGGATGGTAGTCCGTATGTTTTTTCTCTTTTTCCTTTTTCTATTTTTTTCTTTTCTTTTTCTTGATTTTTCCGATTTTTTTTTTTTTTTTTTTTTTTTTTTTTTTTTTTTTTGCATACACTCTTACCCTACCATCCAAAATAATACATCATAGGGGATGAACATTCCCCTTACACTTGAATTTTTACATACTTTACAATAAACTAATCTAATAACTCGAATTAAGAAAATCAAAACACTTGGAGCACTTTTAAGATTAACGTACATATGGGAGTAATAAATGATGTTCTTCCCCATTACTCCATAAAATAAGTACTTACCCATGAGTCCCAATCGTCCCAAAACAATATGTACATGGATATGACTCGACTTAGCAACCATGTAATCAATTAGATAGTTAACTTAGGGTTTAACAAATAACAATAATGCACTAAAAATGAGCGCATACACGGAAGGCTAAGGCGATTTGGGTGTACATTTAAGTGGGGTGTAACAAATTCTTCCTTTAAGTAAGATGCTTAAAGTTAGAAACGAAAAGATAGGCTCGGAGGGGTGTACTAGGGGTTTCGTGTACTAAAAATGAGTACAACGCTAAGGGTGTGGGAAAAATTAGTTGACTTAACTAGCCAAGTAATATGACTTAAATGGTCAAGTAATTATGATACGGGTTTAACACAAGGGTGATCCTAATGCCTCTTATCATGTAGTAAATCCTACTACACGAATGTAGTCTCACTAGCGGTCTCGGGATGCATCACTAACGCAAGTTCTAGAATCTAAATGCTACCGGTACACTCATAAGCACTAATAGTGTAACAATTCGCATTTTTGGATTACTATTCATTTTTACTATTCACTTTTACTATTCATCTCAAAAATTTTTATTTCAAATTCTCGTAAGTTGAACTATTTTAACGGGAATCCGAGAGTTTGGCGCTCGTCGGATCATTTCTGCAAAATTCACGAAGCCGTGTCCGAGATTTACTTTTAGGTTTAGACGTCCTTCCGGCATCCCGATATGTCTATAAAACAATATAAACGATAGAAATATGATTTTCTCTCATTCTACGACAATTCTAAAATTTTTGAAATTTTACGTTTTTCAGTTCAGCGTTTTACGCAAATTACGCGTTTTTAACCCGCGTTTCCAGTTTTAACAACGTTTAAGCAACCCGATGGAACTTACCATTCATTTTATATTTTATTATGGAGTATTTTGACAAGTTTAGTCATTCTTTCAAGTTTCATATTTTTACGATACCCGGATTTGTGTTTCGCGATTTAAAACTTTACGGTTTGCGATTAACGGAACCAAAACCGACTTCGTGAACTAGATATTAACAAGTTTCCTACATACTCATCCATCATGTGCAGCCCCCCCCCCCCCCCCCCCCCCTCAAAATATCTAGTCAACTTGACTAATTAATTACCAAAATGCCATTGGATGAGATATTTCTTACATAAACCATAAAAACATAAACATAACAAATTCAAGAATCAAAAAGGCTCTCATCCTCCCTTTCTCTTCACCATAACCACGACCCAACATCCATCACCATGATCCATCCATGATTTTCCAAAGTACAAAGCATCAAAGTTGTTCATTTCATCATCCTAATCAAGAATCTTACAACAAAAACACTAGTAATTCAAGGTTTCTCATCATTTAATCACCTATTATTTCAAAGTGAGTATTCAAATTTATTTTCATGTTTTCATCTAATTAACATATGTATCTCATGGTATTCATGCTTAATTTCATGCACAAACTAGTTATACCACTTTATTTTTGTATACTTTTTGAACATACAAACCCTAGATTTTGATTTAGGTGTTCCTTTGTTAAATTAACTTGATTACTAGTGATTAGGAACCCATGGCACCCTAAGAAGGTGTATGGTAAGATTAGACTAGCTTTGTGGCGTTTGCAAGAGATTTGGTGATGTTAGAAACTAGTTTAGAACCTTGGAAATGGTTTTGGAACATATATTTATACCTACAGTCCCAAAAATGAAAATACAGAAAACTCAGTAACTCAGGGGAACTTTTCAACCAAAGATTTAGAAAATACTTTCAAAAACGAAGCCGTAGGCGAAAGAACGGGTTAAAACGAGTTTATAACGAAGGAGATATGATTTTTGCAAGTTTATTGACGAAAACTATTTTTCTGAAAATTGTTGCTGTTGGACGTTTTTCGTCGGACAAAACGAGGCTTTAGACGTAACCCGGAGGAGCCAAGCTTTCCAAAATATATTACTACATACTAAGACGTAACCGTGGATATAAAGAACAAGTAAAACGGGCTTATAACGACAAAGATATTCACGTTTGAATATCGGCAAAACTCATTTCATTTTGACAGCTTTTACTAATATTGACGCCAAAACTACGTAGTAACTCTAGATTTATAAAAATAATGCCAAGTACCCAATTTTATAACTAATGAAGTATTAGTGATTACAACTATATTTTCATCACTACAAGGCGTTATTTCAAGGATTACAACCCGAGGATTTCAACACGAACATTGATACATACGATATATATATAAGTATATATATTGCAACTAGCTTTATTTTTTTCTAATAGCCATATTTTTCCTAAGTCTTGGAAAGTGTATTATTTTGATAACAACAAGTATTTTTCAAGTTAAGAGTGGTATAGGGAACATGTGCATGGACATTCATAACATCATTTCATGATCTAAAGTAGATCGTTCATCATTCATATTAGGTTGCGGTTAGAGATCGAACCTCATTTCTGTGTATACACTTTTGTCATCGTAGCTGTTGCATCAGGTGAGTCATAGCCCCTACTCTTTCTATACTTGTTTTAACTCTTTGGGGGAGATACATGCTCAACTACTTGCATACTTTCTTGATACTCAAAACATTTATACTTGATTGTTTTATACTTGATTGTTTTATACTTGATTTCATACATACGTGATTGTGTTATACTTAACTGTGTTATACTAAACTGTGATGGTGTATTCTTGAGACTTCCAATGGCCCCAGATTAAGTTGCTGGGCACAACCATGGAGACATACATACTTCCAATGGCCCCAGATTAAGTTGTTGGGCACAACCATGGAGACATACATACTTCCAATGGCCCCAGATTAAGTTGCTGGGCACAACCATGGAGATATACATACAAACGTGAGGTCTTCGGAGATGAAGTGTAGACTCACGACTAATTGCTTAACTGTTGTGATAAACTTATATACATTTTACTCATACTATATATTGTAGCAGTGGGTTGTAAACACACAGGTTACAAGGCTCTTATGGCGGGACTTGTAACTGAGTGGATTTACGATGCCTTTGCTGGGAAACCTTCATACATATGCATAAACTTTATTTGTTAAACAAAATCTATGAACTCACCAACCATTGTGTTGACACTTTAGCATGTATTTTCAGGTTTTAAGCTATGGCACACTTCTGGAGGTTTTGGCAGGGCATGGCATGGTCATAGAAGACTCTGATTTAATCATTTGGGGACCGTTTTAAACTATTTTAAGGGCCTACTTCCGCATTACTTTTAACGATGTAAATTCAACAATTTGATTTAACTATTTTATTTTAAATGATTCAAGTGCAAACCATTTTTGAACTAATGTTGTGATATCAATTGAGTTACACCCCAGCTACATGTATGCTTCCGCTGGACCCGATTTTGGGGGTGTGACAAATAGTAAATGCTTTTCCTATCAAATCTAAAGGCGAACCTCACATATTTGGGTGGAAAATTTTTCTGAAAGTACGGTTATGTGCTAGTCATACAATCTCCTATCCATGAGACGCTTGCTATGGCTAAAGTTTCACTCCTAAATGTTGTAAAAAATTTTAAATTTGGCGCTAAAATTGCACTAACAAGTATTTCTCATAGTTTTATTACACATCTACCATTAAACAAAACAAACTCAAGCGAAAGTGCATATGTAAGGTATCATCTTTTTACCCTCCCCTTACACTTAAGATGAACATTGTCCCCAATGTTCAAGTAAAGAATGTAAAAGTGAAAAAGTAAAAAGAATGAAATCAAATACTCCCCTGATTCGCTCGGTATGGATAATAAGGTGGCCAGGTTAGATCTTCCTCCAAGAAAATGAACAATCAAAGCTTCCCTTCCAGAATATAAATCATCTTCTTGTCATACATAACCTGTAAATCCTGAAAAAATAGACAAAGCAACCTCGCGTAAAATCGGCGGCGTCCTATATAAGTTACTAAATCCTAGAAAACAAGATAAGATATAATGCTTGTGGAATGAAGTTTGCAGATCTCCTGGAGATTATAAAACTTAATAATTCACAAAAACCATAAGACTCCGTTAGAAAAACAAAACCGGCAAAATTTCCAGATTTTTACACATGACGCCGTCAAGAGTTAACTCGTGACGCCGTCAGAAGTGACCTGCAGAAATTCTTATGTTAAGTTTCCGGAAAATTTCTGGAAAAACTTGGTCCTACTTTCTGGAAAATCCTGCAAAACTTCATTATGACTCAATACAAGCATTTGACTCTAACAAATACGAATATACATGTTCATTTAATATTGTGGAGAATCATGATCGGTTTGTTTCTTAAAAACATATTTGGGGTTTCCCCTTACACTTATCTTTTGCAAAAATACTTTTAGGTGGAGTTAAGACTAAGCCAAAACAACAAAGTAAAGTATTTCCACTATTTAGTTTAGAAACATGATCAACCAATAATAAAAATAAAGCATGCATACGGAAGCAAATAACAAACAAACAAACAAAATCACACAAAACATGAAGAACGTCAACACAAGCACATTCAATTATTTCAAGTAAAAACGTGAAGATAAAATTGTTCAAGGCCAACAGAGGCCGAATCCGAAACTATTACAGCATCAATTGTTTTGAATTACATGACCATCAATAAATTGTTCACAAATAACAGATATCAAGAAAGAAAACTGGGGAGGAGGACCGAAACGGTAGTCATAGCCAAGAGGGAGGTGTCTGGTGTACCCGTAGGGAGGGTAGTCAGTCTCACGGCCGGGTAATGGGTCAATCTGCAGGTGAGGCTCAAGCTGATCTCGGGTGGAGAGGTGCTGCATCTGGCGGATGGTGTGATCATACATCCAGTCAAAGCGTTGGTCAGTGGTGGTCCGCCATGCGTCCACCTGACCCATCCAGGCACCCTGGTGTGCCTGCCAGTCTCCCCGACCCATGTGTCGGTAGTAGTCAGATGTCCCCTCCTCATAACCCTAGAACTGATGCTGCTGGGGCCCTACCTCATCAACAGCATCCTCATCATCATCAGGCCCCCTGCCTCATACCAGTTATAGGTCTCATTCCTCTCTAGCATCACAATGCTCATCTGCCTGAGGGATTTAGCCCTCACTACCCTACAGGCCCCACAGTCACTCAAGTACCCCATGATTGGAGGAGTAAGAAGATCATAGGAACGAGCCAACCGGGTCACGAACATCCCCCCATACACCTTGTCGATATCCCTCTCACCCACACTGGTCCTCAGATAACTAGCCACCCAAAATGGGATGTTGCAGTAGACATCCGCTGAAAAGATGGTGTACAGATAGAAAAGATCTGAAGCAGTGACACGGTGAGTGGTGTCATGACGTCCTGACAGGCTGTATGTGATGCACCTGTGGACCAATCTAACTATGGGGTCCCTGATGGATGCTTCCCCAGTAGTCGAGGTGTAAACCCCGTCCCCAATGGTCGGCCAAAAAGTGATACACCTCATCTCACTCCTCTGAGTCTCCCCATGCAACAACCTCTGTATAAAACCTCCATCAACCGCCTCCTCCCTAGTATACAACCGAATCCTCCAACCAAATTCAGTGACCGAACACGACCTCACTTCCCCTCCTAGCCTAAAATAGATAGTGGTGCCCCCCATATCCGTCCTAGCCTCAGCCTGATCAAAATGGAAGGTCGCAAAGAACTCCCTCACCAATCCACTATACACCGTCTCCCTAATCCTAAACAACCTCTCCCATTGAGGACCCGCAAACCCATCGGTGTGGATCCTCTCCAAAAACGCAGCCTCCAACCCTTGGGACCTAAGAAATACCCAATCAACCACAGCCCCAGCATCAATATGGTGGTTACAAAGTTCTGCATACTTGGTGGTGGCACCAACAGTGTCAAACTCGCTCCAACTATGGACCAATTCTCCATAATTAACTCTTTGGGACCTAGAGGAACTACCCCGATGTTGACGAGATCTCTTGCTCATTTTCCTGGAAAAAGGTAGAGTGAACGGAAACGATTAGAACGAGAATTTTAATGATTTTCTTGCTGTCAGACACATCTGACGCCGTCAAGAGTAGTCCTGACGCCGTCAGACTTAGCAGAATCCGAACCATGCAAATGCGAGGGAAAAATCAATTTTCAAACTCTTAACCCATTACCCAAACGCTCCTTTAATCACAAAACATGGGTGGGGGGTCAAAAAATCCGTGGCATGAGTGGCTTTCCCTAAACTAATGCATGATTCAAGTGGGATAACATAATCAATGGGTAACCCCATGTTTACAAATCACCAAATGGATGGCATTACGATTTGTCAATGATGGGTCAAGAATGGGGTTTCGGGCGAAAGGGGTTTTCCAAATTGATTGATCCTAAGGACAATTGATCGAAAAAGGGTGAAGAAAAATCACTTACCGAGTGAAGATTGATTGCGGAAGACGTCGAATTGAAGGGTGGAGATTCGGAGTAGTAGCAGCACTTTGGGTGAGATTTGTAGGGTATGGGTTGAAAGTGATTGGTTTTGGGTTAATATTGCTGATCTATCGAGGTGACGGCGTCAAGAGTAATTGGCTGACGCCGTCAGATGCCCGTGTTAAGTGAGAAATTGAGTAATTCCACATTTAGTCCCTGCACTTTGTGTGAATAGCTAAACATTAGTAAAACCATGAGTAGCTATTCCGTTAACGAGGTCCACCAGGGTCAAACGTTTCATTACTGTCACGGAAAGACGTGAGGTTGTAGAGGGGATTGGGTGACGTTTTGGCTAAGTTGTAACCTGCGCACGGGTCATCGGTGTGTAAAAAGAGATGTTGTTTCATAGAGGGCTTCAAATCAGTGGTGTTTTTGAGGTACAACCTCTTTACACCGGGTTTAAAACCAACTGAACGTCTCTTGGATAGGTTTGGGAATGTGGTTCGCAAACATCCAACGAAAATGTTATGGAATTGCGAATTCTTCTCTTCCTGGGGATGCTCACGAGAACGGGGGGTAGTTAATGGTGAAGCACTTGGGGAAAATTTCTCGCTATCCTCTTGGTCAAACGCCAAAGGGGTTGAAACCTCGAAGACTTTTTCAATATTTTTAGGTACGGAATTTTCTTTGATCTTTTCTTTGACCCTTGATATGAATTGGTCTGCTAAATTCATAAAAGCTTTGTGAGTGCTTTCCATACGTGCTTCCAGGTGCTGGATATGTTTTTCCTAATTATCCATGAAGGTTACCATTATCCCTTCGAATTCCTCTTGTCGTGAACGTTCAGGAAAATTGTGGTTGATAACCGCATTCCTACGTAAATTAGGACTCCACATGGGTTCAGCAGCAGGTTTCTCAATACTCATTAATTCTTTTACCTGCTTCTCGATGCTTCCTAATAACTGTTCTTGGGTGGCGTGTGCGTAGTCAAGTTTTCCCTTGCTTGGAAACATCGGGTCCTCCCATCCTTCTTCTTCGTATTGTGCCAATCCCTCTAGAACTTTCCAGCACTCGTCAATGCTAAGTCTATTTAGCCTGCCCTTGGCTGCGTAATCAATGGCTCTCCTTGTTTGATAGTCAACTTTATCGTAAAAGATTTGAATCTGGAGCCATGGTTCGATGCCATGATGAGGGACTTTTCGGAGCAGGTCTTTATATCGAGTCCATGCTTCGTAAAAGGTTTCATTTTGACGTTGTTGGCACATCAAGATGTCATTTCTAAGCTTAGTAGTTCTCCCCGGTGGGAAAAATTGAGCAAGGAAACGAGTGGTGAGATCATCCCATGTGGTGATGGATCCCGCGGGTAAACGCTCAAGCCATTGACAAGCTTGATCCCGTAGAGAGAATTGGAATAGGCGTAATCGGGTTGTCTCTCTAGTTGCAACATCTAGGACTATGGAATCTACGATTTTGAGGAAGTCCTTAAGATGTTGGTTTGGATCTTCGGAACGAAGTCCATGGAATGCACATCCGCTTTGCACCAACCGGATGGTGTCGGATCGCAAGGGGGTCACATTGGCTCCGGTGAGCTCAATGGTGTTTCGGTAGCCTTGGTGGCTAGGTCGGGAATACTCTCCTAAGGTTCGGGGCCTAAGAGGTTCTAGTGGTGGGTTTTGTTGTGGTGGGATGACGGGTTCAAAGATGTTCCCGTTGTCCATGATGTCGGGTGGTGAAAAGTTACGAACAAAGACACAAAGAAATAAGATAGACTAAAGAAAACCTAAAAATAAAAATAAAATCTTACTAGAACGGAATCTCGCAAGTAGACCTAATAAAAAGAGATTCTAACCTAGAAAATAACTATTCCCCGGCAGCGGCGCCAAAAACTTGATACGTGGGAATCGCACCAGGCTTTACCTCTCAAGGGATCTTGAGAAGCTTACAAGCCCCACCAGGCAGTGTACCTGATCGTTGTAGTATAATATAGTGACAAGTACCAGGGGATTGATCGTTCAGCTAGGAATAGTGTCGCTAGGATTAGAAAACCTGAATACTAGTTCTAAAGGTGAGAGATGATTCTTTTTGTATTTTTATATTTTTTATAAAGCAAGTAAAAATCTCGGGTTTGAAGGATTTGGGCGGAATTAGTTGCTAGTCAACTAACCCAATACTAAAGATGCAATCAAAATAAAATACTAGAAATGAAAATAAACTAAATTATACTAAGGTTGTGAGCAATAAGTGGAGAAAATGTGTTTACTTAGATTTCACTACTCCCTAGACATCTTTTATATGTTAATTACTTGTTATAGTTGCATGGATGACGGATTGTATTCCTTAATACCATTCATGGGGTGGCGCACTTAACTCCCCAATTCTATGAGCTCTTATCTCCTCCTATGCCATGCCTAGCAAAACCATAGGGATTATAAACAGTGGCTCATGCATTAAATACAACCAATAAAGACCTAGTGCACATCGGTTCATGTTTCCTAAGACGTTCAAGCATGTTACCATCTGGAGATCTGCCAGTTTTCTTAAGCCTAACATCAAATTCATTCATCCAAAACAATTATAAACAAGTAATCAACACATAATTAACATCTAGGTTTCATTGGATCCAAGTAAACACAAGATAGATCTAGCCTAGCATGATGGAATTAAGACAAGAACAAGATATAGACAACCAACACATAGACATATTGATTGAATTAAAAGAATACTTATCTCAATTACACATGAAAGGTATCAAGGGCTTAGAACCCTTGAAAAACCTGTAAAATTCGCACCAAGTTCGTACTTAGGGTTTCTCCAAAACTTCTCTCTTTTTAATTTGAAAATTAGAAAACTATATATAGGAAATAGGGTCTGACGGCGTCAAGACAAAGCTTGTAACGCCGTCACCTCGCCGCCAAAATAATTCTCGGACTGCCTTGATCTACTTTTGACGCCGTCATGTGTTAGCATTTTCCAGGCCGTCATGCATTTTACTCTTGACGCCCTTTCTTGTGACGCCGTCAAATCTGTACTGGGTCGTCATGGAAATAATTCTTGACGCCGTCAGAGTGTTGCTCTTGACGCCGTCACCTACTGTTCCCAGCAAGGAAAATTAAGACTTTGGCGTTTTTTTCACTTTTATGCTCCAAAAACGTCCGAATTGCTTCCTTTTCCAGATTTCACTCTCAAAGTACCTAAAATCACAAAAGGAACGATTTAGGGCAATATTTGATCAAATAAATTCAATTCCGGGCTTAAATGACCCCCTAAAAGTGGTTCATTTTTCGCCTCATCAAAATTACAAACTCTTATATAACTAGATTTATTATAGTTACTAATTCCAACTAACAAAAGCCAAATTATGTAAACTGAAAGGTAACACAACACAAAAAAACATAGAAAACCTGCATATTCTAATGGTAGAACATATATGGTGTTTGTTTTTATTTTTGATTGGCTTTGTGCCAACTACAATGGTTGCTACTTTACAGTTGATTCGTATATAATTTCTAGTTAGACAAATTTAATGAAATAAAACATAAACAGTCGAATTCGAATTCAATAAAAAAGAACACAAAATAAACATTTCATTCAACATAAAATAAACTTTTTATTCAACACAAAGTAAACATTACATGAAACAATTAACAATTAAACTTGGGAGATTTTTCGGGATCAAGTGACAAATGAAAGTTGTCATAATCCAAATGCTCATCATCTGATGTGTCTTCCTCTTCCTCTTCCTCAGACGCAATATTTTTGCGTTTTCTGTATGCCCACATCTTCTTCGAAGTGTATTTACTTTTTCGCCTTGGTTTTTCTCTATCAGCTTTTTCTTGTTTTTCAAATTTTATCAGTTTTTTTTTTTTGCTGTACTTGAAGTTTTTCTTTAAAATACCAATCAATAGTTTCTTCAAAGGTTTGTTCTGGTATTTCCTCACTTTCTTCTTCTGCCTCTTCTAGTTGTTGAAGTATTGAAGCTTTTTCTTCAAAGGCCGGTTCTTGAAGTATTGAAGCTTCATTCTGTTGGAAGTTAATTCTTGAGGTTGATGCCATTTTTTAAATTGTATAGACTTAAGTTGTTTTGAATGATTTGTTGTTTACAAATGTTCCAATTCATACCCATTGCGTTAGGCAACATAACTGTTTTTTTTGGCTTTGGAAAAGACACATGTCTTACTAGGTTTAACGTTGTAAACTACTAGTTTTGAATATGCAAATGAAACGTAGGTTGAACAGACATTTATTACACTTTTATATTCCCAAACTTTATTTATCAGTTATCACTTATTATCCTAACAAGTATTTTACTCAACAAACAAACACACACCCTGATCATAAATCCTCACAACTGTAAACCTATTTTTTCCAATCAACTCATTCAATGGTTAGAATAAATTAATGAATAACGGTTATACCCAAACAGTACCAACTGTAACCCATCGGTACTAACTTTTAGCCTACCAGTAGTAAATACACCCAATAGTACAAACTTTTTTTCTCAACAGTATTAACTCAAATTGTTTGAGATAATGTCTTTTGTACCTTTTCTTGTTATGCTTACTGAAAATCACATATTTTCTATGTGTTGACTAATTCAATTGCATTTCCAAACTAAGTTGTTTGAATGTGTAATTTTATTTCCAAACAATCCATAAAACATCAAAAGGTACTACCCATGCATTTAACTGACTTTTATAAGTCAACTTACAATCAACACTCAAATTACAAACTCTTATATAACTAGAGTTATAATCCTTACTACGTCCAACAAAAAAATGTCAAATGATGTAAATATAGAAAACCTGCATATTTATTAATAGTAGATAAGTATGTTACTTTTTACAATCAAAAAGTTGGAGCATTTCCAAATATAACTGAATGTCAAAAAAGTTGGAGCATTTCCAACTATAATTGAATGTACAATATAGCAGCAAAAGTAATTGTTTATAAACATATAATTAGATCAACCTATACATCAAGTAAACTTCAAAACCATTCAACATCTGGAGCATCTCGAGCTCTTAAATCAATTATGACTCCAGTGATAGGTGGTGGCCTCTTGCCTATTGGAGCTAAAGTTGATGAAGCTTCTGATGGAGGAGCTTGTGATGGACCTTTTTTCTTTTGACCACCTGTTTTTAAAGATGAAGGAGGTCTGCCTCTGGGTTTTTTGGGAGCAGGTGCAGCAGTTGAAGTGGAAGCTCTGCCTCTTGGAGCTGAAGTTGATGGAGCTGTTTTCTTTTGACCACCTATTTTTGAAGATGAAAGAGGTCTGCCTCTGGGTCTTTTGGGAGCAGGTGCAGCAGTTGAAATGGAAGCTCTGCCTCTTTTGGGAGTATTGGAAGGTCTGGATATCTTTGGAACATCTTCAACAATTGAAGTTGAAGCAGCTTGACCTTTCAGAGCTGTGGATCTCTTTGAAGTGGAAGGCCTGGATATTATTGGAGTAGCTTCATCCTCTTCACTTGACACACTAATCACCTCATTTGCAACATCCTCTGCACTACAAAACTCCTCTTCACTAGATACTTCATCTTCACTTGGAACATCCTTCATTGCCTTCGAGTAGCACTGATACTCAAGATTTAGCATCCTCTTTTCAAGCCATTGTTGCTTCCTTTCAAGGTGTTCAATCCTTCTTGAGTGGATTCTTCACTCCCAAATCCGTAATCTCCTCAGTAAAAGTACACCTCCTCAATTGGTTCCATCCTTTTCTCAAGGATGGAAATCTTCTTCTCAAGGTTTTGAAGCCTACTGTCATAAACCTTATCATGATGCTCATCTGCAACATAATAGGTTAACACATGTTAGATGTAATACATATATCCAACCAATATGCTAAATCTGTTTTTCAGACATTCAAACACCCCTAAAGGGCTACACTAGACAATGAGCACTCATTAGGTCAAATACAAAGGCCCTTAATTGCTAAAGTGAAACACCATTTGCACTTTGAGTAATGCAGTTTGACTTGCTAAAGTCAATCTGGATAAAGGCCCTTAATTGCTAAAGTCAAATTGCAGATTCACTTAGGTAAATCGTAAACTAACCTAAAGAGCATTCACTAGAGCCACAACAAAAGGGTAAATCAACATCAAAATGGTGTAAACACATGCTCAAGGTTTGCCATTTTAAATAAATACCAAAATGCATACCTTTATTCTCCTCTGCTTGCTTTCCCTCCATGAGTTTTTTGGTATGACCTAACACAGCTTCAAGGGTTGGAAATTCCTCACTGGGTCCAATTTTGAGAACTGTCAAATAAGAATAGGCAGATGATCAACAAAAGGTCAACTCAAGTCATTAAGTCTAAATTTAAGTCTAAAGGCATTCAATAGCGCAACAACAAAAAGGCAAATCAACATCAAAATGGTCGAAATACATGCTCAATGTTTGCCATTTTAAATAAATAACAAAATGCATACCTTTATTCGCATCTGCTTGCTTTCCCTCCATGGGTTTTGAGGTCTGACCTAACACAACTTGAATGGTAGGAAATTCCTTACTGGGTCCTTTTTTGAGAACTGTCAAAATAAGATGGGGCAGATGATAAAAAAAAGTTCAACTCAAATCATTTACTCTAAATTTAACTATAAACAAGAACAATGCAACAATGTGCTAACCTTCCACCATAGCATAGTTCCATAAGGTGTCTAACGTTTCATCCGACACCTCATCTCCTGGCCTCCAGCTATCCTTATAGGTTTCATAAAGATAATCTTTCATGTCTTCAGTCAACGTAACTTTGCTCCAATCTTTGTTGGCCATTGCAAGAATCACGGTGTGTATGAGATTGTTTGTGTGTGACAATGATCGGGTTGCAGAGTAACAGTTGGAAGATGATCAGGTTTGCACAGTAACAAGTGACCCAATAGGGTTGTAATAGCCGTTTTATATTCAGGGACCAAGCCATTCAATTAGTAAATTGCAAAAATGTGAAATGACAAAAAACCCAGTTGACTGGTCAACTAACATTGCAAAGCAACGTCCGTCAGCCAAAAGTGGGTTCCAGGGACCAAACGCGCGAAAAATGCATAGTTCAAGGACGAAAATGCCAAAAAAATTTAGGGACGAAATGTGCGAATTGTGTATAGTTTAGGGACGAACAGTGAAATATTTTCTTATAATGTAATTTTTACTACAGACTTTCTTATATATATATATCTATATCTATATATTATATATAACAGGAGGCGTTACACGTAGATAATGCCACGTAAACGCCACCTCATTGCCCAGTAATTCATTATGTGCCATGTCATCACATAGTTGCCATGTAAGCAATTTATTTATTTTTTTTTAAATTCAAATTTAATTTAATTTTTAAAAATTCGTTTTTTAATTTATTATTAAACAAAGTTTGAGTAGGAAAGATTAAATGTTTGAAAATTGGAATGTAAAAATTTAGTTAGTATGGATTCGAACCAAATATCATTTAGATACTAGGAGGTATCTTAACCAGTGAACCACCTTATTATTTGGTTAGATACTCAATGTCAAAATTTATATAGGAATAACAAATTATGTAGGTGAATCCCTCCAACTAAGGTAAACCTAATCAATGTCAAAATTTATATACGGGAAAAAAAATTGCAGTTCATTCCTAATATATTTTTTTCTCAAGAACCCTAATATCCTTTTTTCCTCACAATCTCTTCTACTGATGTCACCCGAATCAATCCCAAACTCACAATGGTAAGCTTAAACTTAATAAATTGGATTTAATATAATGATATCAAGTGCATGCATGTGATCATGTAACTGATTTAATATGTATGTAGGATGAGTCTTGATGCACTGAAGAAGATCTTGAAGGATTTGCTTTCCAAGAATTCCAATGCTCAAAAAGCAACTATGAATCAAAACAAGTTACCACCGCTGTATGAAGTAGATCTAAATTCTTTGATGATGATGGAAGGTTTGCAAGAAAACATTGATGTTTAAGGCTTTTTTTTTCTCAAGCCAACTATTGAATGTATAAACCAATATTGTTAACAGGTTCTTTTGTTATTGTCAGGACTGAAGATGTATGAAAAGATTAATCCTACCAAGGAATGTCTTCTAAGATCGAAGCTTAAAGGTCAGTGAAGTAGAGAAGATTGTGTGGTGCTGTGCTTATCTGCAGTTCATTCATAATAGAATTTTTCTCAGAAACCCTAATATCCTTTTTTCCTCACAATCCCATCTAATATATTTTTTGTGTTTTCTTCAATATAGGTTTGCAAGAAAATTTTTTATTTTTCTTTTTTTTTTCAAGCCAACTATTGAATGTATAAACCAATATTGTTAACAGGTTCTTTTGTTATTGTCAGGACTGAAGATGTATCAAAAGATTAATCCTATCAAGGAATGTCTTCTCAGATCGAAGCTTAAAGGCCAGTGAAGTATAGAGAGGATTATGAGGTGCTGTGTTTTGTTTAAAAGGTAACTAATTAAGATGATCATTCAATGTTTTTTTTAATTATTGTTTAGCTTAATAGTTTTTGTGGTTCGGATGTAAGATTATCTTATTCTTGAAGTAAATTTTAGGCTTAATTTAAGATGTACTTTTACTTGACATTAGCTTCTTCTTGATCATTTAAATCATTCATTGTCTTCATCAGGGATAAATATGAGAATGTGTGGATGGTGGTCATACTTGATCAATATTGTTGCGACTCAAACAAAGCATGTCCAAACAAGGTACATATTACTTGAGTACCTCTTTTGTTTTTGCCACTTTCAGTGTGTTTGGCACTGTTAAGACTCATGGCAGTCGTTGCTGATCTGTGGGCAAACACGAAGTTCAAGGGTAAGGCAACATATCCTTAATAGTATGGCAGTAAGGCATCTGTTTTTTGATGTTTGCAAACATCATTGTAATTTTTGTTAAACGTAGTATTTTGTCTGTCAAACTAATGCCTTACATTCTCCTTTTGTGAAAGAAGAAATGGTCCCGCTTTTACTCATATTTATTACTTTTCTGTATCATTTGTCTACTTACAGAGATAGTATTGCTCACTTTAGTGACTCTGTTCATGCCTATTTTTTGCAGGCAGAGGAGCTGATATCAATCAAAATTTGAGTGTAGATTGGGTGAAAAAAGAGAAGGTTAGTTATTAGACATCTTAAAAATTAGAGGTTGACAGATTGGCACATTAGGCAGGTTGGGTAATGGTCAAAATGGGTTTTTTGAGTTGGTTCATTTAATTTAAGTACAGGATGAAACGGAAGATCCTGGTTCGGTTGATTGCAAACACTTATCTGTCTGATTTTTAAATATTTTATAAACATTAAATGTGCTGTTGATCTTAGGCTCTTAGCAACTGTCAATTTTTATATTGTATTTTGACTGTGATTTAGCCTTTTATATGCAAAGGTTGAACTGGTTAATGTTTGTGCAGGGCAACTCTAGCTGAACAGACCGTCTATTATGCAGGAGTAGTTGGGTTTGACCCAGATAAGGATATCGCGGTATTGCATATCAATCTCTGTTAATGTGTTTTGGATAGTTGTTTACTGTTTCGTTTTACTATCGGTTTTCAAAACCATGATTGTAATGAGTGGTGAATTAACATCTTCCTTTGTTAAATTAACGTACAACATCTTTCTTTGTTTAGTTACAAATTAGGTAAGAATGTTCGTTTTGATGATAATTTTGAAATTGACAGTGATGAATTTGACGTTGGTTGATCTTCCTAGCATCATAAAAGTTGAAGTGGGTAAGTTAAGCAGATTTTTTTTCACTGTTAGTACAAATCTTTGTGATATGAAACGAGCTACTTCTAATTAAGTTCTAACTAAAAATCTGAATAATTGTAGACGGTCAATCTGATAGTATCGTACAAGATATTGAGAATATGCTCCGCAACTAAATTGAAAAGGCAGTATGATGTCATATGTTGTATACGATCATCGCTTTCTTTCTGCTAATGAGATTTTCTTGATGCAGCCAAACTGCATTATTTTTGCAATTTCGCCTGCCAATCAAGATCTTGCTACAATAGATGCGATTAAAATGTCCCGTGAATTGGGCCTCAAAGGTACCCAAATGCATTTGTGGACACCATCCTTGAGGATGTTTTGTGTATAAAAATGTAATGAGCTTTGATCACCAGTAATTGCCTTTCAATCGGTAAATCCTTACTGTGGTTCAAAGCTCATTACATTTGTTGTTTGCAAAAATAAAATGTGAGAATGAGCTTAAAAATGTAATGACCTCTCACCTGATATCCTATTAAAAATGTAATGAGCTTTTAACCACATTTGTTATAAAACTAGGGATTTAATGAGGTTAAAAATGTAATGAGCTTTCACCTGCTGATTTGTGTGTAAAAATGTATAAAAGCCTTTTTTTTTTTCATTCTCACATTTTCTTTTTGCAAACAATAAATGTAATGAGCTTTGAACCACAGTAAGGATTTACTGTTTTGCCAAGTTTATTGACAATAAACTGTACTTACACATATTGTATTCACAGTGCAAGCATAATTGTACAGACATCTGGGCTTCAAATAAAAGTAAGGAAATACTTTGGCACGTCAATTTTGAGGAATTTGTATGACATCTTCGCCAAAAGGTATTTTTGTTGCTTATATATAATGTATTTAAATACATTCTGGAATTTCTGAATTGTGTTATTGCATAAATAGTTGAGTGAGCTACACCAGTAAAACATATTAGCCTGAAATTACTGGATAATATGGTTAATTATCATTTACAGTCATATTGCTCTTTGTTTCATTCGATTAATATGTTTAAATATGTGGTCTACAGTTTTATGTTTCCCATGTGACTACACGTCTAGATAGTGTAGTTGGCGTCATCCTAAATGCAATATATGAGGCAAGTAGAAAAGAAGAAGCTAAAGTGAAAATGGAAACAACAGGTAAGATTTACAATTGCTGCCCTTTTTTGGCTTAGTCAGTGGCTGAGAAGCCAATTTCAAAGGATGAAACTCTTATTTATTCATACTTCTTTTTTATCTACAGTTCCCCTTACTATGGACACCATCCTTGAGGAAACAATGAACAATGAAGAAGGGCGGAGTTTGAATTTAAAGTGTTTTAAAGCTTCCCTTGTCCAACTGGGTTGTGAAGTCTCAGAAATAGACTTAAGTACTGACAGTGACACATATAGCATTGGTACTGGAATACTGCACGTTAAGCCCAGTTTATTTGTTCTAATTAGAGGTCGCAATTTTGACCCATTTACTTAAGATGGACATGTCAAATTAGGCTGTGTTCTATATCCAGTAGATATGAACAACTTTCAGCTAAAAGGGGAACGGGCCAAAAAGGTTGAAAGTCGAATGAAATCTATTTTAATAAGCACAGCATCCAAACTCAGCTGTACTCATAGATTTAGATTATTGCTATAATAATAGTTTCTTTTCAATCATAATTAACACATTAGTTATTTTCAATCATAATTAACACATTTACTTATCTATAATTTTCAACTTAAACTTACTCGAGCCACACAAAAACAGACCCATTTTAAGTCTTATGTTTAAGAACATTGTAAGAATATGATGCAGTTTTTGGTCTCTTCTGCAGAAAATGGGTGGAGGGTTATCGGTGGTTCGGTTGCTCCACGGGTCGTGGGCTTGAATGAAGTGACAACGGGTGAGCCCACGATCCTCGTGTTGGGGAGTGATGGGATGGGTTTGAGGCCATTGGTCGAGAGATCATGTACTCAGTTAGTTAAGATTCCTGGGAATCTCCCGGTACATTTGAGTCCAGGCTTAGAAGATGCGGATACTGAGGGGCTTCAATCGTTTCTTGCTGTCGAAAGTTTGAATGTTAGCGTTGCAGCTGGTGTGCTTCTTCATCACTTGGTTGGAACCAAGAACAGCAAGATTGTAGTTGATGTTCAGGGGTAATTCTTTTTTGGTTTTTATGATTTCTTTCATGTTTGTTAAATGCAATTGTTTTTGGTTCAAAATGAATGCAGTTGATATCGATGGTCGATTTATCGCTTCGTATATGCTTTGCATGTTTTTTCTGGTCCATGAACTAAATTATGCTACTAGGAGCACACACATATTAATGGTTAGATAATGATGAAAGTAGACATAAATCGTGGACATATAAAGGCAGTTTGATGTCTTATTGTCCTTCGATTTTGAGAACCATCAAATTATGGTGACATTTTAGTGTGTGTCGAAGCAGGTTGGTTAGATAGTGATTAAAGTTCTTTGACAAGACGAATTATGAGGCTTTTGTGCATTGAGGTACATATTGGATAACTTTGAACCTGTTATATTTTGTTAGTTGAATCTTTTTGGTCAACACTTCTACCCAATTGACATATATTTATAATAAAACAGAACCCAAACTGACAAATGACTCGTATGTTACGTTAGAACCATGTGTTTGGAAATTGATAGTTTTGTTTTTGATTTCCTAAAAATGGTCATTCAATGTATTTCATAAATATTGGCACCAAACTAACAAATATTATATGGGCATATTAGTTAGCCTACCAATGTGGGACTAACTTCTGAACTTCATATGTATGCACTTTTGAAAGTTGAATCCCTTTTAACAAGGTTTTTTTTAGCATTTTTTACCTAATAACCTAATCAAAATGTAAAGTTACAAAACATAGTACTTGTATGAGACAGTACATTAGACTTTGAAAATTTACAAAGTATACAGTATCTTATGCAACAAAAATGATTGGGAATGTTTTGTATTTAGTAATGAAAGAAATGAATATAGGACCCTTTCAAACTGGAATAACCGACACGACTACCTTGCCCTCTTTCTGAGTTTATTTAGTTGTATATGTCTTTGTATATTTTTTCTTCAATTTTGTTGTGTTAAGTTATTCGTTAAGAGTATAAACTAAAAGTAGCATCCATTGGCACGTTGGACGGCTTTAGATCTGTACATGAAATCAGTAGAAGAGTTGGGTCGTATGTCTATAACATTTGCATTAGTTCTTCATCAGCATTTTCATAGACTACGATAATATAAAGAAGGGCAATTGCATCTTCTAGCTATTATCTACTTGATCATTATTATAACTACGAACCAGGTAGCTTCTTGCTATTAAACTTTTAGCTAAACTGAATCAAACGGGATGGGCCGTGGGCGCGACTGCGTCAACGTGTTTGATTATTTTGCATCCTAAAACAATTATTTGTTTAGTTTGCAAATAAATATTGACACTTATTTGTTTGTATTGAAAAATTAATAGCGACATTTTCTAATGCTAGGCATGATCTAAACAAGTATTTTGTCATTGTGTCATCTCCTATGAAAGTCCCCGGTCATTATTCTTTGAACAAAGAATGTTCAAAGGAATTATTAAGCCCACCAGATGTTATCTACTTTCTTTATTCTATTTGCTACATGTAGTTTGTTTTCACTTTTGGTTTTGCGAGTGAACTAGACATGTATCTTAAGATACTAAATAAAGACTAAGTTAGCTTGCATGAAAAAGAAAAAGAACATAGTTTACACGACAGATACAATATTATTAATCATAAATTCAAATTACAAGTTCACAATTACATAATATCACACATAGATGAATTATGTTGAATCCTACTATAATACCACATTTTAAAGTTCGGTAATAAACTTAACCACCAAGTCTTAAGTTTGGGTGTAGAATACGTACAAACAAGCCTGTAATACACAATACTATTTTTTGTATAAGGGGAGCTTCCCTGGACTCCGGGCTAGCCCGCTCAATAAAAAGCGAGCTAGGGCTAACCAAGGCACTCGTGGTGCCTTCGACTTCCTCTTTCAAGGGTTGCAAGCCATGAGGTCCTTTTTTACCTTTGCTAATGCTATCTTATACCTCAATTGCTGGAGTAGCAGAAAATGACCCAATAAACCAAGACTCACAATCACCCGTAAAATTTGATTATTTGACTTTTTATAATCAAAAATTCAAAATTGGTTTCACCATATTTCTTACCCGTATTTGTTATATTTCCACAGTCCACATTTACTTAAAATCATGGTATTGATACACAAATCAAGCAAAGATTCAAAGGAACCTTACGTACCTTACAACAATTGCTGATTCACAACCACGAGCGCCCGCTGTTCATTTCATGTTTGTAAAAATACATTAAATATTGAAACAAAATTAACAGTTATATATGTGCATGCAAGTATGCAACTCATCAAAAAGGGAAAAAAAACCCCATTGTCCTAAATGATAAAGCTTAAACAATTCCTTTACTTATACAGAAAAAATAAAAACATAACTATTATGCAAAAATATAAAATATGCCTACAATTATTTACCAAATGAGATATCATAATATGGTATGGAATGCAGAAAGCATGGTAGGAAATACACATTCAACAATGCAATCATATTCCCTTTGTTGCGGTAGAAGACGTAACCGTATCTTAAGATCAAAAAAATAACATTAATTTAATTGATTCATTGTACTAAAATACAAATATAAACAAATTATATATCATAATGACTACATTATATCAATACTTAATATGTCATTTTTAAATGATAGCACAAATCAATCGCTTATAAAAACATGTTTATGTTCATAAAAATAACAAAACTATCATTACACGGTTTACAATTTATACCGTACATTTCAATATGCAATGAGATGTGATATGTGGCTACTGCTCACATCTAATACACACATCTTACTGCTCATAACTCATAACTCACTGCTATATAACAAAAACAAAAAGACAAACAATACATCCATAAAAAAAAAAAAAAAAAAAAAAAAAAAAAAATACTTAATCACACCTAATCGATTATTACAATTATTTAACGACCATCTAATATTAAGCAACAAATAATTACAAGTCATGCCCGCCCATCGATAATGGAGAATAGTATATTTAGTATGTTCCAAACGATAATGGAAAATAGTATATTTGCTTAATGTTTTCTTAACTTATGATTTTGCAATATTGGTTGTTGGTGCTTTCCTGTTTGCATAATAGAGGAGATGACTAACCACTAAGCAAAACTATCTATTGTTAATTCATTTGCAACCTCCCATGGGTAATAAGTGAAAGCGAGTTGGTTTCTTACTGGGCGATCACGTTCCGGATGGGTTGATTTGAATGCAAACATTATCTTAGTATTGGCATGAAAAGATTTAAGAGGTAAAATTCATTAAATATATAATGTGGACGACTTTAAACCCTTTTGACATGTTTTCTTTTCGCTGAAAAAGTTATTAGACCCAGTTGAGAGAAAACATTGTATTTAATATCTCTATTGCATTAAATATGCAGCCTCAGACTACTATCAGTTTGCAAACCTATTGACCCCTAAGGAACAAGCTCTAAGACAGAAAGTAAGAGCATGCGGTAAGAAATAAATTGCTCCAATAATGACCAAAGTACTTCCATAATTATTCACGGGTCCGAATGGGTCATTCATAGTTTTGTGTCGGGTTAGGTTGGCCGAAAATATGATGTTTAGTTTTGTGACTAATACCTTCGTACACATATATCTTGCTATTCGAAAAGTGTTTAGTCATGAAATAATTTTCAGTATATTAGTAAAAATATAATCCTAAAACCTTTTATTATTCATTTCACGATTCAGTCAATATTACATGAAATATTTTCCAAGGAATTCACACCTAATCAATTGTAAAAATTTATTAACAACAAACTAATATTAACCAACCAATAATTACCAAATGAATATATAACACCAAAATGACATATAACAAAAAAAAAAAAAAAAAATTACAATACATCCATATACAAATTTTTAAAAAACAATAAATACCATCTAATATTATGCAACAAAAAATTACAAGTCATGCCCGCCCATCGGGCGGGCTTCGAAATCTAGTATATATATATATATATATATATATATATATATATATATATATATATATATATTTGGAACAGCAAATTTTATTAAACCAACTAGCAAGGAGCTAGAATTAAACTACAACAAGATATGGGTTTTTAAGCCAATCATTCCACTTGAACGAGGCTTTGCGTCTAAACTTACACCAATTAAAAGAAATAGAAACAGTATTATCAAAAATCGCCGCCTGCCTTGGAGTCTCCTTCTCGAATAAAAGTTTGTTACGAAAATCCCATATCGACCACCACAAGCCGTAAAAGATACCTTCAAATACAGATTTGAGCTTGGCCTGAATTCGAAATGACACCATCCAAGTAAACCATTCCTCGTAAGTATTAACATCAGCATAATCCACGTTCCACCAGGAAGAAAGTTTTCGAGCAATCAACCTAACCAATCTACATTGGAAAAATAGATGACTAGTAGTCTCCACCCCACCATTACAAATTGGACAATCAATAAAATCAATCTCTATGCCACGGTGAGAAATATTATATCTCGTAGGCAAAGCATCAATTTTGATTTTCCAAGCAATAATATTCACCTTGATTGGCACGGATTTAACCCACCAGGTTGACAAAGTAACACCCTGGAATTGTTTTCCATCTATAATCTTTCGGATAGAAGCCACCGGGAACTCCCCTGAATTTTCCAACGACCATACAAATCTATCAACACTAGGAGTAAGAGTAACCGTACTAATCAACTGATACAAGTCACTATGCTGCGTTTCTTCAACACCACTTGCCACTTTCCGACGAAAAGAATTTTCTAAACTGGACTCGCTTAACTTTACGCTAATTGTGGATTTTCTCAACAACTCTAACGCATACAAAAGCGGAAATAAGTCTTTAAGAACCCTACCTTCGCACCATTTACCTTCCCAAAACAGCGTATTATTACCATTTCCTAATTTAAGCCGAATATATTCGAAGAAGTTAACCCCCTGATTTTGCATTTGCTTCACTTCCTGAACAATATTTGTCCAACAAGTCCGGATTCCAGTCTTCAACTCCTGTCCCAATCTACCATCAGAACCATGGATTGCCTTTATAACTCTTGTCCAAAGAGATGTTTTATGAGCATAGAACCGCCATACCCATTTAAACATTAAACCTCTATTAAGCGCATATAAACTAGAAACTCCTAAACCCCCTTTTCTTTTGCGGTTAACACCTTACTCCACTTCACCCACGATGCTTTTTTGCTTCTAGTATCATGCCCATTAAAGAAATGACTTCGAATAGATTCAAGTTTTTGAAGCACACTCGAAGGGGCCTTAAATATAGACATGTGAAAATAGGCATCGAATAAGAGTGAATCTACCTCCAATAGATAGCGTTTTCATCTTCCATATCGAAAGACGAGACGTCACCTTATCGACTACCTCTTTCCAAGCATGCACCCTCGACATATTCGCTCCAACGTTTGCACCTAAATAAGAGAAAGAAGTGTTGAGAATTAAGCACCCAAGTTTAGATGCCGCGTTTTTTATCTTCCCATCTTCAACATGAATTCCCAGGATTTTGCTCTTACACATATTTATCCGAAGGCCCGAAGCACGGTGAAAACATTCCAACACATGAATAAGAGTATCAATATTGATGAGGCGAAAAATGATCCGTTTTTAGGGGGTCATTTAAGCCCGAATCCAACTTTATTTGATCAAATATTGCCCTAAATCGTTCCTTTTGTGATTTTAGGTGTTTGGAGAGTGAATTCTGGAAAAGAAGCCATTTTGGACGTTTTTGGAGCATAAAAGTGAAGAAAACGGCAAAGTACCAAATTTCCATGCTGAAGATACAAGGTGACGGCGTCAAGACCACCATCTTGACGGCGTCAGACATGAAGAATTAAACACCGTAGCTGGTGACGGCGTCAGAAGCCTTCATGACGGCGTCAAAGTGGCAAGAATTAAATACCGTGGGAGGTGACGGCGTCACATAGGCCGTCATAAGTAGATCAAGGCCGTCCGAGGAAGTATATGGCGGCGAGGTGACGGCGTCAGAATTAACTCTTGACGCCGTCAGCCTGTTTTTCCTATATATAGTTTTCTAGTTTTTTCAAAAAAAGGGAGGGAAGTTTTGGTGAAACCCTAAAGACGATTTTGGTGCCTCTTTTACAGGTTTTTCAAGGGTTCCAAACCCTTGAGACCTTGCATTGTAATTGAGATAAGTATACTTTCAATTCAATCAATATGTCTATGTGTTGGTTGTTTATATCTTGTTCTTGTCTTAATTCTACTATGCTAGGCTAGATCTCTTTTGTGTTTGCTTAGATCTAATGAAACCTAGATGTTGATTATGTGTTGATTACTTGTCTATTCTTGTTTCGGATGAATGATATTATATGTTAGGCTTAAGAAAACTGGCAGATCTCTAAATGGTAACGTGGTTGAACGTCTTAAGAAACATGAACCGAGGCGTACTAGGTCTGTATTGGTTGTATTTAATGCATGAGCCACTGTTTACAATCCCTATAGTTGTGCTGGGTCATGGTGTAGGAGGAGATAAGAGCTCATAGAGTTGGGGAGTTATGTATGTCACCCCACGAATGGTATTAAGGAATACAATCCGTCATCCATACAAGTGTAACAAGTAATTAACATGTAAAAGATATCTAGGGAGTAATGAAGTCTAAGTAAACACAATTTCTCCAACCACTGCTCACAACCTTAGTTTAATTTAGTTTAATTTCATTTTCATTAGTTTATTTTAATTATATAATAGCTCTGGGTTAGTTGAATAGCGACTAATTCCGCCCACTCTTCTAAAACCCGAGATTTTACTTGCTTTCATTAAAATATAAAAATACAAAAATAATCATCTTTCACCTCTAGAACTATTAATTAGGTTTTCTAATCCTAGCGACACTATTCCTAAGCTGAACGATCAATCCCCCGGTACTTGTCACTATACTATACTACAACGATCAGGTACACTGCCTGGTGGGGGTTGTAAGCTTCTCGAGATCCCTCGAGAGGTAAAGCAAGGTGCGATTCCCACGCATCAAGTTTTTGGCGCCGCAGCCCGGGGAATAGTTATTGTTTAGGTTAGGATTTCTTTTTATTAGGTCTACTTGCTAGATTCCTTTCTAGTAAGATTTTTATTTTTATTTTTAGATCTTCTTTAGTCTATCTTATTTCTTCGTGCCTTTGTTCGTAACTCTTTACCATCCGACATCATGGAAGGTGGTAACATCTTTGAACCCGTCGTCCCACCACAACAAAACCCACCATTAGAACCCCTTAGGCCCCGAACCTTAGGAGAGTATTCCCGACCTAGCCACCAAGGCTACCGAAACACCATTGAGCTCACCGGAGACAATGTGACCCCCTTGCGATCCGACACCATCCGGTTGGTGCAAAGCGGATGTGCATTCCATGGACTTCGTTCCGAAGATCCAAACCAACACCTTAAGGATTTCCTCAAAATCGTAGATTCCATAGACCTAGGTGTTGAAACTAGAGAGACTACCCGTTTACGCCTATTCCGATTCTCTCTACGGGATCAAGCTAGTCAATGGCTTGAGCGTTTACCTGCGGGATCCATCACCACATGGGATGATCTCACCACTCGTTTCCTTGCTCAATTTTTCCCACCAGAGAGAACTACTAAGCTTAGGAATGACATCTTGATGTTCCAACAACGTCAAAATGAATCTCTTTATGAAGCATGGACTCGTTTCAAGGACTTACTCCAAAAAGTCCCTCATCATGGCATAGATCTTTGGCTCCAAGTCCAAATTTTCTATGACCATATCGACATCTCCACGAGGCGAACCATTGACCAATCGGCCGGTGGTAAGCTACGTGATCTTAGTGCGGAACAATCATGGGAACTCATAGAAGATCTTGCTCTCTATGACAATGAAAGTTGGAATGATCCCCGTGATTTGAACAAAACGGTCAAGGCAATATCTTTGCCTTCGAACAATTCAAGCACTCTCGACCGTAGGATCATGGAACTTGAGGACCAAGTCAAGTTTCTCATGAAATCTTACGAAGCTCCGAAGCATTCAAGCCAAGTGAACAAAATCACTTCTTCATGCGAATTATGTAGTGGTCCCCATGACACTCGTGATTGTATGGAACTCCCCGGAACAGCTTTTGCGGACTACGCATCCACGCGTACCGACGAAGCGGGAGATAAGTGGTACACTTTCAAGCCCGAGCCAAACACATACGGTGATTCATACAACCCCTCATGGAAAAATCACCCAAACCTTAGGTGGAAACAAAATCAACCCAATTCTTCCAATCCGCCTAATCGTTACCAATCAAACGGTCCACCATCCAACCGTACCCTCAACAACAATCCTTCTAACAACTATGGTAGTACCAACAATCTTGAAGGATTGATGTCAAAATTTATGGCATCTCAAGAAGCCCGCATAGCTAGGTTCGAAAACGAATTCAACCAACAACAAACGGAGATGACCAACAAGATCGACAACTTGTTGAAAGCCCTCAACAACCAAACATTAGCCACACCTACGAAGGACACTAGGGACACCAATAGTGGAATTCAAATTAAGGACCCCTCATCATCCAAACATGTCCACTTCGTCAATGTTGTCACCACTAAGCCGATAGATAGAGAGATAGAGGAGAGTGACAAGGATGAAGCTAAGGTAGAAGCCAATAGTGAGGATGAGAGTAGGGAAGTTGAGGTTAAAAAGGATGAGGAATTGGAGGAGATAGAACCTATAGAGAAACACTTTGATAAGTTGCCAACCGAAGAAGAACGGGAATACCATAAGGATTTATTCGATTGTCCCGAGAAAACATATATCTTTGGCGACCCCCTGATCAAAATGGGAGATCCCTCCAACATTAACATCCCATGTAATATAGGGCACATACATATATGGAAAGCTTACATCGATCTTAGATCCCCCGTGAACATCATGACTAGGACTTATTACAATTGGGTGATGAAGAAGCAACTCAATTTTAGGTTGATGCCCGGTATGAATCGGATAAGTAATTTTGCAGGAAGAGTGAAGGGATTGCATGTCATTATAGGGAATCTCACCTATGAGATCGATTTTATGATAGTTGAAGACATTCGTCCGGTGATAGATGCTTGCCTAAGTCAAGTAGTGTTTGGAAAACCATTTGTTGAGGCCACAAGGATGAGTTATGATCCGACTTTAGGGATAGTTAGGTTCAAGAAAGATAATGATGAGGTTGCTTATCAAATGCCCTACAAGATCGAACAATACCGCCTTCTCTCTAATTTCGAAAAAGAACACAAGCAAGCGGCTTATTATAGGAATGAGGAGGATAGACGTAGAGGAGTAGAGTATGTTAGAAATAGGATGCTTGGTTTCTACAAAGAATGCTTGCAACTAGGTCCGGAATACAAAACTGGTTTAGAAGACGACCTAGAGAGTGGAACCAATGATGAAGTTACGTAGTAACCCATGACTTTGAGTCTAGCTACAAGACTCGTAAATAAAGAGAAGCGCTTCTTGGGAGGCAACCCATGTTTTGTGTGATTTTATTTGTTTGATTGTTATTTGCTTCCGTATGCATGTTTTATTTTTATTGTTGGTTGATCATGTTTCTCTACTAAAATGTGGGAATACTTTATTATGTGGTTTGGCCTAGTCTTAACTTCAACCTAAAGGTATTCTTTGCAAAAGATAAGTGTAAGGGGAAACCCCAAATATGTTTTTAAGAAATGAACCGATCATGATTCTCCACAATATTTAATGAACATGTATATTCGTATTTGTTAGAGTCAAATGCTTGTATTGAGTCATAATGAAGTTTTGCAGGATTTTCCAGGAAGTAGGACAAAGTTTTTCCAGAAATTTTCCGGAAACTTAACATAAGAATTTCTGCAGGTCCATTCTGACGGCGTCAGGGTATTGCCCTTGACGGCGTCAGGAGTCAAAAATCTGGAAATTTTACCGGTTTTGTTTTTCTAACGGAGTCTTATAGTTTTTGTGAATTATTAAGTTTTATAATCTCCAGGAAATCTGCAAACTTCATTCAACAAGCATTATATCTTACTTTGTTTTCTAGGATTTAGTAACTTATATAGGATACCGCCGATTTTACGCGAGGTTGCCTTGTCTACTTTTTTCAGGATTTACAGGTTATTTATGACAAGAAGATGATTTATATTCTGGAAGGGAAGCTTTGATTGTTCATTTTCTTGGAGGAAGATTTAACCTGGCCAACTTATAATCCATACCGAGCGAATCAGGGGAGTATTTGATTTCATTCTCTTTACTTTTTCACTTTTACATTCTTTACTTGAACATTGGGGACAATGTTCATCCTAAGTGTAAGGGGAGGGTAAAAAGATGATACCTTACATATGCACTTTCGCTTGAGTTTGTTTTGTTTGATAGTAGATGTGTAATAAAACTATGAGAAATACTTGTTAGTGTAATTTTAGCGCCAAATTTAAATTTTTTTACAACATTTAGGAGTGAAACTTTAGCCATAGCAAGCGTCTCATGGATAGGAGGTTGTATGACTAGCACATAACCGTATATTCAGAAAAATTTTCTACCCAAAAATGTGAGGTTCGCCTTTAGTTTTGATAGGAAAAGCATTTATTATTGGTGCTTATGAGTGTACCGGTAGCATTTAGATTCTAGAACTTGCGTTAGTGATGCATCCCGAGACCGCTAGTGAGACTACATTCGTGTGGTAGGATTTACTACATGATAAGAGGCATTAGGATCACCCTTGTGTTAAACCCGTATCATAATTACTTGACCATTTAAGTCATATTACTTGGCTAGTTAAGTCAACTAATTTTTCCCACACCCTTTGCGTTGTACTCATTTTTAGTACACGAAACCCCTAGTACACCCCTCCGAGCCTATCTTTTCGTTTCTAACTTTAAGCATTTTACTTAAAGGAAGAATTTGTTACACCCCACTTAAATGTACAACCAAATCGCCTTAGCCTTCCGTGTATGCGCTCATTTTTAGTGCATTATTGTTATTTGTTAAACCCTAAGTTAACTTTCTAAATTGATTACATGGTTGCTAAGTCGAGTCATATCCTTGTACATATTGTTTTGGGACGATTGGGACTCATGGGTAAGTACTTATTTTATGGAGTAATGGGGAAGAACATCATATTATTACCCCCATATGTACGTTAATCTTAAAAGTGCTTCAAGTGTTTTGATTTTCTTAATTCGAGTCATTAGATTAGTTAAATGTAAAGTATGTAAAGATTCAAGTGTAAGGGGATTGCTCATACCCCTATGATGTATTATTTTGGATGGTAGGGTAAGAGTGTATGCAAAAAAAAAAAAAAAAAAAAAAAAAAGGAAAAAGAAAGAAAAAAACATACGGACTACCATCCCGTTTTCATTCTATGTTCATTTTATGTTTTTGTTATTTTTCATTTATTAGCTTAAGTCGAGTCTAGTCTTGGCTTAGCAACACCATCTTGTACATGTAATTAACCAAGATTCTTAACTCGCCACCAGTAAAACTTCCTTTATCCAACAAAACCGTGTAATTCATATCCCTACACCTAACGTTATAACCCTTTAAAAGACCTCTTTGATAGTTTATCCTAGGTGCTTACGCCATGTGGTGGAGGTTTGATCCTTTCCCAAGCCTATGGTAATCTATTTTGCTATGACAGGTAGTGAGAGATATCTTCCATTTCCATAATGTTATATTACTTTATTACACCCGAGAGATGTGAGCATCTAAACACTATTTGTGAGGTGCTTGTGTATGACCTCCGTGCTTGTCTATTGGTCTTTAGTGGAACGATTATTTGTTGTAATTACTTTTATATTAGTGTTAAATGACCCCTAACTTGTCTTTTGAGTAGAATAAAAGCTCATTTGCTTGAGGACAAGCAAATCTCAAATGTAAGGGTATATGATGAGGCGAAAAATGATCCGTTTTTAGGGGGTCATTTAAGCCCGAATCCAACTTTATTTGATCAAATATTGCCCTAAATCGTTCCTTTTGTGATTTTAGGTGTTTGGAGAGTGAATTCTGGAAAAGAAGCCATTTTTGACGTTTTTGGAGCATAAAAGTGAAGAAAACGGCAAAGTACCAAATTTCCATGCTGAAGATACAAGGTGACGACGTCAAGACCACGATCTTGACGGCGTCAGACATGAAGAATTAAACACCGTAGCTGGTGACGGCGTCAGAAGCCTTCATGACGGCGTCAAAGTGGCAAGAATTAAATACCGTGGGAGGTGACGGCGTCACATAGGCCGTCATAAGTGGATCAAGGCCGTCCGAGGAAGTATATGGCGGCGAGGTGACGGCGTCAGAATTAACTCTTGACGCCGTCAGCCTGTTTTTCCTATATATAGTTTTCTAGTTTTTTCAAAAAAAGGGAGGGAAGTTTTGGTGAAACCCTAAAGACGATTTTGGTGCCTCTTTTACAGGTTTTTCAAGGGTTCCAAACCCTTGAGACCTTGCATTGTAATTGAGATAAGTATACTTTCAATTCAATCAATATGTCTATGTGTTGGTTGTTTATATCTTGTTCTTGTCTTAATTCTACTATGCTAGGCTAGATCTCTTTTGTGTTTGCTTAGATCTAATGAAACCTAGATGTTGATTATGTGTTGATTACTTGTCTATTCTTGTTTTGGATGAATGATATTATATGTTAGGCTTAAGAAAACTGGCAGATCTCCAAATGGTAACGTGGTTGAACATCTTAAGAAACATGAACCGAGGCGTACTAGGTCTTTATTGGTTGTATTTAATGCATGAGCCACTGTTTACAATCCCTATAGTTGTGCTGGGTCATGGTGTAGGAGGAGATAAGAGCTCATAGAGTTGGGGAGTTATGTATGCCACCCCATGAATGGTATTAAGGAAAACAATCCGTCATCCATACAAGTGTAACAAGTAATTAACATGTGTAAAAGATATCTAGGGAGTAATGAAGTCTAAGTAAACACAATTTCTCCAACCATTGCTCACAACCTTAGTTTAATTTAGTTTAATTTCATTTTCATTAGTTTATTTTAATTATATAATAGCTCTGGGTTAGTTGAATAGCGACTAATTCCGCCCACTCTTCCAAAACCCGAGATTTTACTTGCTTTCATTAAAATATAAAAATACAAAAATAATCATCTTTCACCTCTAGAACTATTAATTAGGTTTTCTAATCCTAGCGACACTATTCCTAAGCTGAACGATCAATCCCCCGGTACTTGTAACTATACTATACTATAACGATCAGGTACACTGCCTGGTGAGGGTTGTAAGCTTCTCGAGATCCCTCGAGAGGTAAAGCAAGGTGCGATTCCCACGCATCAAATATTCGTTTCACTCCATTGACTAAGAAACATCACGTCATCCGCATAGAACAAGTGGGAAAGATTTACCATGGAATTAAGGCTAATTCCAGTAAACAATCCCGAATCCACTACACGCTGAAACGATAAATGTAAGCTCTCCATTATAAGAATAAATAAGAACGGAGATAACGGATCACCTTTCTTAAGACCTCTATGGAACCTCTAAACGATTTGAGACAACTTTGAATCCACACACGCCATTTATTGCCAAAACCGAATTTATATAGAACATCATCCAAAAAATCCCATCGAACCGAGTCATAAGCTTTTTCAAAGTCGACTTTGAAAATAAGAACTTGTTTTTTCTTCATTCGACACCACTGCATTGCCTCATTTAGAATAAACAGCCCATCTAAAATTTGTCTCTCCGCGATGAAGGCCGATTGAACCTCATTAACAATATTTCCTAGCACACTCATGAGCCGATTAGTCAAAATTTTAGCTATAATTTTATATATGCTTCCAATCAAACTAATAGGACGAAAATCCTTAACCATGTTAGCATCAGGAATTTTCGGGATCAAAGCAATAAAAATCGAGTTACATCCATTTGGAATATCACCATGTGTGAAAAAATGTTTAACAGCCTCAAACACGTCACATTCAATAGTCGACCAAAAGTGGCGATAGAAACCAAAAGTGAAACCATCCGGGCCGGGAGATTTATCCATACCACAATCCCAAACCGCCTTTTTATAGTAATATTGGTAACATAATACTCATTCACATTGTCCCTTGCAAGCTACATCCGGTCTCAAATAGATGATCATACGTCCTTCTTATTGTTATTGCATTGTCATTAGATAGTACGTCTTTCACGTACATAAAAGTCAAGATAAACATGCAGTTGAGCATGTGACATTATACTATTGTGTCTCCACATTTAAATTTAGGGCCCGTTTGGTTTGTAGATGAGTTTAGGATTAAGATTAGGATTGGGATTAGGGTTAGGATTATGATTTAGATTTTGATTTGATGTAGGAGAGAGAAAGTATATAATTAATTATATAAAAATATTATTGTTTATAAAGTTACACATTATTTTATATTTTAAAATTAAAAAATAATATATGTTGAACACCGATAGTAAAAAAAAAAACTATTTAAAATTAATAACATTGTAGAGATAGTGGACAAGTGGGGTAGTGTGTCAGGAGAGAGAGTAATCCTACCTTTATGGTGGGTTTTGTACATGCTCGTATATTCTGCTTTCATCACTGTTTGGATCTGTGTACATATAAATCAAACAACGGATTTGACTCAAAAACTAATCTTTTGGACTGCAACCATCAAATCAAACGGGCCCTTAGTTTTGTAATTAGATAGTACATCTTTCACGTACATAAAGTCAAGATAAACATGCAGTTGAGTATGTGAAATTGTACTATTGTGTCTCCACATTTATATTTAGTTTTGTAATATGAATGTTATTCAAGATCAAATATAAGAATCCTCTAAGTGATAATTAGTTAATTACTTTGATACGTAGATTTTTTCTCGTAACAACAAAGTAGAGTTGAGCCTTGCTCTACCAATAAAATATTATTTTAATCTTTTAAAACTATTAGAATAAATGATACTTAGGGTCCGTTTGTTTGACGGTGTCGGATTAGGTTTTAGGATATCAAGTAAAAATAAGTTGTTTGTTTCACTCTTTAGCTTTTGATGTTACACATTGATTTCAAATAGTATGCTTTTTGATTCCTTATATATTTGTCTGATTTTATAGAAAATATTCGGTCCCACTATTTATTATACTTTATCTCTCTCCTCATCTATTAATTAAAAATAATAAATATTTTCTTATTTTTTATTTTTTTATATCAAATAAATATATAAAATAAATTTTTTAATCATTTATTTTCTCTCTACTCATTTAATTCAATCCTATACTTAGATTCAATTTTTTTCAAACCTTTTTCAAATTCAAATCTAATTCCAAGGCCCGTTACTGTAGAAAGAATAGTAACACGGGGTACTGTTCACGGAAGGCACGGGTAATGTATATATCTATAATATACGGAGTATTAATTACTTTTGACAACCTTCATAAATATGTGCTCTTTTGCTCATGAGGAGTAGTTAACATACTTTAACATTATACGAAACTTTAACATTATACGAAAATGTTTTCTCATACTTATAACAATAATGTATATTTTCTTTGACACTTTTAGTTTGCATATTTTTATCGCATACTTTCACGATATATTACCACCTTTAGTAGCTCATCATGTCCTTATTACAATTTTCATTATATGTACTTAAGAATATATGAAATAGGTTCAAGCGAGTAGGTTCTTTTAGCAGTTCTTATGCGTTATCCCAATTATGATAAACTATCATTAATTAAGTTATAATACAACTTATATTCATAATATGATTGGGATAAAATGAAATAGTAATTAATCACTCTACCATCCATCTATATGTACCAAGGTTTAACATATAAGTTCAATTATCATCATTAAATTCTATAGGCCTCATTTGTAAATCCACCGCAACGCACAACAATGGGATGTTGAAATGGATAATTCATTCAGGGGGAGAGAATGAGCAGCGAGGGATATGGAATGAATTATAATATAAAAATGTTGATCCTCACACTAATAAATATGAACTTGAAGTTCAAGGGACAATTTATATTCCTGATCTAGCAGTTGCCAGACAAGTTTTGTGACCCAAATAAAGTGACTAGATCATACATACGTTGCTTATGCTCCAATTAACATGTGTGTCCAAACAATAAAACCAATGATTGGTAGTGAGTCTATGGCATGACTGCATCACGACAGACTAATCGATTCCAAGTAAAAGTCCTCGAATGAATAAATAAAATGGAGCAAGAAAATTAAGATGGTCGAATCGAGGTAATAAAGACCCCATAATAGTCTTGTAAAGATACACTAGACATGAAGGTTCTTGAAAAATCCCGGGTATATGAAAATCCATGAGATCTCAATAAATAAATGTCTAGTAAAGTGTGAAATCGAAAAGTAATGAATCGACTTCGATAGTACTAGTGTATATAATAATGGGCATGGTAATGATTATGAAAATAAATCAGATAGCGCTAGAATCATGGTGAGGATCATGAAAACATACATGCAAGAAATGCATATGTATAAATGAATGGCCAAAAGAAGTAAAGACGCAAAGAACTAAGGAAAGATTGAAGTCTCTTGTGGCGAGACATGATTACTGGGACTTGAAGTTCGTACATATGAATATGTAAACTTATTGGACATGTATCAGTCTTTATGAGAGAATTAAATTAAATTATGCATAAGGTACAAGTGATGGCACATGTATATTTTCTCAAAGACTTGTAAATGATAATGCACATACATTGTATGTTCACATGTGGTGGATTCAATAATGTATTTAGTAAGTTTGGCAATATAATAAGTAATTGATATGCGTCTAAATGATAAATGAATAGAGCTCGTACGAGATTTTATATAAAATGAATGAAGCATTCTAGTGATTTTTAATGCTTAAAGCATATAAGAGAAGTTCTCGAGAACACTACTTGATTGTATTGAATTAATCATGTTTTTTACATACATTTAATAATTGTCTTAGTGTATAATATTGTGCCTAATAAAGAATTATGTTTGCCTATGAAACTTTATAAAGAGATCTAGATTTGAATATTGTTTAAGTTTCATGCAGTTTGATTTATGATTATAAAGGCAACTGAATGCATAGAAGTTGAATTTGAAACAAAAGAAATAGTTGTCTTAGCTTATGATTTGAACATCTTAAAGATGAAATCATTGTGCACCATGAAAGCTAAAGAAAGATGCTACATATCTATATATGTATAAATGACGCTCAAGTTTATAAGGTCACATGATCAAGAAAGATCCATTGATTTATAAAGATGATGATCACAATATCGATTTAAATGTATCATACTAAAATGTGTATATGTGAATTACACGGATGTACCTATATGAGATGTATGACGTATCTTAATCCTTAAAATGGATATAAAAATAACATGTAGAGATATTTATTCACGTGATTCTATCAAGACACTTGTATGTGCATTTCACTGACACAATGAGATTAAGTGATGTGATCATCAAGGGGAGAGAAGATATGCGTTGCACTCTTTTTCCCTTGATCATGGTTTTGTCCCCACAGGGTTTTCCGGCAAAGTTTTTAATGAGGCAACATCCCCGAACGTATAAAGGAGTTATGTACTCTTTTTCCTTCACTAGAATTTTGTCCCAATGGGTTTTTATCTAGTAAGGTTTTAATGAGGCATAATCCTCAAATGGAGTAAAACAAAATTTTGTTATCTTCATGGTACAAAGGATATGGGTTTATATTTCACTAACCCATCAAATACAAGTTTAGTTAGTTTTGCAGATGCAGGATATATGTTTAACTTACCATGATCGATCTCAAAATGGATATATTTTACAAGTGGTGGCTATTTTCCTGGCATTCGATAGAGCAAACAATCACGGCGACTGCATTAAACAATACATAAATTCTGGAAGAGTGATACCAAGTTTTGATATTCAAGAAATGTTACATCAAAGACGACAAGGCATTTCTCGTTCAAGTGATTATTTTGTGTACCAATTTAAAAGATATCAAGTGATATAGTCATCAGAGGGAGAAAATACGCGCTGCACTCTTTTTGTCCTTAGTCATGGTTTTGTCTCACTGGGTTTTCCTGACAAGGTTTTTAATGAGACAACATTTTCTAAGCGTATTAACAATATGGACATCCAAGAGAGAGTGTTATAAATAATTATATGTGGATGTTCATATAGCCCATAATAGGCCCACGGCCCATGTTAGCTATTAGGGTTTTGCCTTAATGTTTATCTATATATACTCTTTGTAAATCTCATAGTTAATGATCAATTGAAAATTACTTTCATTCTTGTTCACAACAATATTATAAATATTTGTTAAAACTTAAGATAATTATATAGTTGGTATAATTATATATTTTAACCATCGTATTTAGTTATTGTATAAGCTTTCACACAAAGCTCCCGTTTGCTCAGTTATGGCACTGCGTGTAGTGGCTTTAAATTTTGTAAACGTGTCTGACGTACATTTGTCTTGCGTTGTATTAATCTAAGTATGAAGTTAAGAATGTTAATCATTTTACTTTAATGTTTGCAAAGATGAACATGATGAAGGGAGTTTAGTAAATATGCATGAGACTTGAAATAATCACGAAATGATAAACATTCCTACGATTACAGAATTGATTTTTGTACATACCCTACTCGAAAATACCATTAAAAACACCAAATACAATAACATTTGGATCGAGATGTTACATGATCTAAACAAACATCTTTTTTCGCTTAAATTCCTATCCTAAACACATGATCAATTGACACTGCTCCACTGTTTGTGGCCCGTAAACCATTTCGGGCACTTTGGGCTAAAATAACTAGTTACAGCCCTCGAGTTTAACAACTCGATGATCGGCTCATATTTCACACACCTTGGAGTTTTGTACTGATTAATCGAGGCACCTAAACTTATCGCATAGTCCATCAACTTATCAAACGTCCCATTTTCAACAACCTTGATCTCCAATGGCCCTATAGACTTATCTGAAGCTCGACCTTGCCTATAAACACTATTCAATGACTCTTCAATTGTGAGACAACAATCCTCAAATACAGATGCTGGAATTGGGGTTGATCCATTTTCGCTAACTTCCCAAAAGATGACATAGTGACCAGGGATCGTGGTCGTGTCCGCATAGCTTGTGTACTCGTTCAAAGTTGCACTGAATGGAACTAAATGGTTAACTGCTTTTTCCACTGCTTTGTGTAGCTCAACTTCATCAGTCTTGTCAGAATCGATACTCAATGCCACATTTTTTCGACATATGAAACTGAATTGAGGAGCCTTGTTCTTGAATCCAGCAACTTTAAGAAGGTCACCAACTCTATACCTGTAAAGACCTGAAAACATATGTCCAAGATTTTTATTAGCATGTGCATTATCATAACAAATTAACAATAACTAGTTTACATACTACTAATAAACACTATGTTAAGGGCTTTGAAGTAAAAACAAACCCGCATATGTTGTGACAACGAGCTCGTATTCTTGACCAAGTTTAACATCCGCAAGATCAACCAATTGTTGATTTTCTTTCTCATTTTTACCCGCACCAGTGCCCGCAATACCATCCTCTCGATGAACCGGGAGGAACTCAAAATAAGCCATTGTGGGAATGAGAGTGTAAGCAACTTCACTAGGTTTACAGAGTGGGTTCAAATTCACACCAAAATAACACTCAGAAGAAGCATACATTGTACACACAAGAGGAAGCCCATTACTATAATAATCAAGAGTTGGTATATACTGAGACATAGAACCCGTGACTATAACATCAACATATTTCGTGTTAGGCCATAATCGCGTTATAATCCCTTGCCATGACTTCCTAGAACATTCGACCTCAATAAAATCGGCAAGATTTGGGTCGGGTTTCAATATCTTCATAACGGATTCCCTCACCAACGGGTCGGTAATTAGAGAATTGATACTACCCGTGCGAATATCATGACACAAAAGACTCCAATGTTTTTCCAAAAACTTAATAGCCCGAATGAAACCTGACGCAAAAACTGCCCCGACTCTAAGAACTTCTTTATTAAGGTACAACCCACAAAGCATTTGTGAATACATGCTCTGGTACGAGTCGGGGCAAAGAATGGTCTCATTCGGGCTAGTGTAATTGGTATAGGGGTCGTAAGGTCTTTCTTTAAAATGAGAACTTTTGTAGTAACTGGTTAAAACGGGTCGAGCTACCAACCCACCAGGGGTTTTAGCTTCGGATTTTATGAATAAAAAGTACATGCCTTTGCCTTTATCTAAACCGGGTACAAATTGGTTCATAACAGGCATCAAAAGACTATATAACTGTGACCTTCTTCCTAGCTCGTCATTGATAGTGGGCATCAATTTTCTTTCACCTCCAGAAGTGCCCGAACTGTAAAAAAAAGTAACAAAAGCCCGTTAACTTTTTAAACTTAGGACTATAAAATCTTGAGTAAGTCTTGATGAAAAAGCACACAACTTTATAAACAAAAAGTTAAATAATGCAGTTGCTAGTTAACTATATGATCTCAAACACTACTTTAGCAGTTGAAGTATGCACACACCAAGTTGTTTATTTAGTCTAAAATAAGCATATATGCATAGATCATCAAAACTTCTTTTAAGCTTTGGACCAAACGTAACAAACACTTGAATATGCAATTTCAAACACTTCTTTTATAAAATATGAGTAAGCTTATTTATAGGTGGAATGATAAACTCATAAGAAACAAATACTTGCATACATACTACTATTAGAAAGAGTACCTTGTTAAGAACTCTGAAATGGGGTGAGATGAAAGAATAGGTGACTTATCACCATTGGCGATACGTGTGATATCATCATGGAGATCCTCATAGGTTACAACAGGAAGAGATTTCTTAAAGGTTTCACGATCAGTTTGTCCACAAAGACCGTATCGACTAAGATACTCGACGTTAGCATTTTGTGCAAGTATTTCACATAGTATTCTTTGTTGGACTTCATCAGGGTTAGAAGTAACATCTTCAATGAATTGAAGAGTGTTCTTGTTTTTTTCGGTGAGTGTGTAGTCCGTGGTTGCGGTGTGGTCGTTCGGTGCCTCGGGCATGGTTGCGAATGGTGGTGTATAATAGAGAAAGAGGAGTGTGTTATAGAGAGAAAAATGGTGGTTGTGATGAGGGGAAGAATAAGGTGGTGGTCTTTATATAGAGAAGTGAAGGCAAGAGTTGTGTATAATCCATTTGATGTGCAACATAATTTTTTTTTAAAGTATAGTTGTGTGGTTGTAAATATGTGAAGTATTTTGGGTATTTTTGGACAATACATAAGCTTTTAAAGATAATTTGCCACAAATAGAATCTCATGGATGACAGCATGATAATATATATACTTTGGACAATTAATATAGTGATTCTTGTTACGGATTATTTTTCTCGTATTTTTTCTAGTATGATAAAAGTAAAGAAAATTAATAAAATAGCCCAAGGCTTCAAAACTTATATTTAAGAAAGAGTCAAAAACAGTTTCGACATTAATCCGGTAAAGCAATATACATTTGAGTCAAAAAGACTTGCTTCAACGAATAATCTAAACGATGTAAACCTCATCCGTTTACATTTTTTTTCTTATTGATAAAATGTGGTGTTAAATACCGTAGTTTTGATTAGTTTAATCCTACATTTGATAACTGTTTTCATCAGTCATGATTTGAAACTTCATCAATCTTGCGTCCCGAATATTCATCAGTCATAATATTAAATTACCTTCATACAAAAAATGTTTTTTCAATCATCACCTGAATGTTCATTACTTTTAGTTTGAATGTTCAATTATAATCTGATTGTTCATCGATAAAGATTTATCAATCATAGTCATATTGTTCATTAAAAAGAAATATCAATAATAATAATTGTTTCTCACTTTGAAATTTCATTTACAAAGAAGAGTTCACTACTTCGCACATTCATCAATGCTATGCTTAAAATTATTAAAAAGACACGTGTTAGCTTGCAGTGACTTTTTAAAAAATTTTAACATTCCACTCTTTCCCCTCATTTTTTTGCAGTATTGCGACCTACAATAATTGTACATAAAGTTAGTTAAGAGAAGTTAAATTTAGAACTGCTACTTGATTATTATCGTAGTATATAATAGTTGTTGGATGTTTAATAACTTATTTACAACCTTAAGAGTCATTTTTTACCATTTTTTTTTATAAAAAATTCAAGTAGTTTGTGAATGGTGGTGTTTTATAATATATTCAAAAATATTGCGAAAATTCGCAGTTTTAAGAAAAGTTTGAGGGGTAAATTGAATTCGTTTTGGAGACCTTAATAAGAGGCGGTGGATTCGTGATTTATGTCATACGCATAAGGTTAATTTGTTAGCTATTCAGGAGTCTAAATTGTCTAAGGTTGATCTTTGGATGCTTCGTCAGGTTTGGGGTAACACTCATTTTGATTTTGCTTCCTCTTCAGCTCGGGGGCTGTCAGGTGGAATAATTTGTTTATGGAATAATTTGGTCTTCTCTAAATCTAATATAATCTGCAATGAAAATTATGTTGTAGTCGATGGTTTTTGGATTCCTGATGATGTTAATATCAGGTGGATTAATATTTATGCTCCTCAAAACCTTTCTAGTAAAATTGCTCTTTGGTCTTCTTTGTCGAACTTGATTACTAATTGGGATGGTATTCTGGTTATGGCGGGAGACTTTAATGAAGTTCGTGAAGCCAATGAAAGATATGGTTCGGTTTTCAATCATCGTCAAGCTATGTTTTTCAACGATTTTATTAATGATGTTTCCCTTATTGATATTCCGTTAGGGGGTTTTAATTACACTTGGACTGATAAGTGGGGGACAAAAATGAGCAAACTTGATCGATTCTTGGTTTCTGAAAGTCTCTATGAGTTTTTTCCCTATATCACAGGTGTCGTCTTAGAGAAAGGCACTCCGGATCATAGACCTATTCTCCTAAAAGAATCAAAAGTGGACTATGGCCCAACACCATTTCGATTTTTTCATTCTTGGATGGAGATGGAGGGATTTCAGAACCTTGTAGTTGAAACATGGAAAAATGATGGTATTGTCAATGCTAACAGTCTGATCTTGTTTAAGAAGAAGCTTCAGAACCTAAAAAAAGTTATTCGGGAGTGGGTTGGTTTGAAAAAATCAGATTCTTGCGTCTTAAAGAAGGATCATCAACAGATTCTCTCCTACATTGATGCTAAGATCGATCAAGGTTGTGCTAGTGAAGAGGATTTCAAGAATCGAAGAGACTCCCTAAGCTACTTGGGAATTCTAGATCGCTTGGAGTCTAAAGATTTAGCTCAAAAAGCTAAGATCAAGTGGGCTCTAGAGGGTGATGAAAACACGAGTTTTTTCCACGGCACGTTGAAGAAAAAGAGGCGTCAATTGGCTATCAAAGGTATATTGAAGAGCGGAGAATGGATTGAGGAACCTGGTCCAGTTAAGGCTGAATTCATGGACCATTTTCGGAATCGTTTTCAGCAGCCCATTTGCATTTCCCCTACCTTGGATACTGACTCTCTCAACCCCATTTCTCCCACTCAACGCACCTATTTGGAAAGGCCCATTTCTCGCGAAGAAATCAAAAGAGCCGTTTGGGATTGTGGAGGTGATCGTGCGCCGGGTCCTGATGGATTTACTTTCAAATTTTTTACTTCCTTTTGGGACCTTATTGAAGATGATGTGAACCGATTTGTGCATGAGTTCTTTCACTCTTACAACTTCCCTAAAGGCTGTAATTCGTCCTTTATTGCTCTTATTCCGAAGGTCTCTAATGCGAAGTTTGTTTCTGATTTTCGGCCCATCAGCCTCATTGGGTGCCAATATAAAATCATTGGTAAAATTTTAGCCAATAGGCTAAGTTCTGTGATTAAGGATTGTATCAGCCCTATGCAATCAGCCTTTGTTAAAGGAAGAAATATTCTTGATGGTCCTCTCATCTTGAATGAAGTCTTGGCATGGTATCGGCAACGTAAAAAGGAGCTTATGATTTTCAAAGTTGATTTTGAGAAAGCTTTCGATTCCTTGCGTTGGGATTATTTGGATTTAATCTTGGACAAACTTGGTTTTGGTTTAAAATGGCACGCATGGATTAAAGGCTGTCTTCAAAATGCCCGCTCCTCCGTCTTAGTTAACGGTTCTCCTACGGATGAGTTTGAGCTTTTCAGGGGCCTTAGACAAGGAGACCCTATGTCCCCTTTCCTCTTCATTCTAGCAATGGAGGGATTACATGCTCTAACGTGTAAGGCTGAGGCGTTAGGTTTATTCAAAGGAGCTTTCATTGGTCGAGACAACTTGACTATCTCTCATCTTATGTATGCGGATGACGTCATATTTTTTGGTGATTGGTCCTGGGTAAACGCTCACAACCTCATTAGTATGCTTCGTTGTTTCTTTCTTATCTCGGGGTTAAAAATCAATGTTCATAAAAGCAAAGTCTTAGGTGTTGGGGTTACTGATGAGGAGGTCTCACATATGGCAAATATTATTGGTTGTGGGGCGGCTAAGTTTCCCTTGAAATATCTTGGTGTGCCGGTAGGATGTAGCATGACCAGGTGTTCTCATTGGGATGATATTGTTCAAAAGTTCTCTTCTAAGCTCTCCTCATGGAAAGCTCGCTTATTATCTGTAGGTGGTCGCCTGTCGCTTATCAAGTCGGTTCTTGGTAATCTTCCCACTTATTATATGTCTATCTATTTTATGCCAGTTTCTATTCGTAATAAGCTTGAGTCGATGCGAAACAAATTCTTCATAGGGGGTGATCTAGTGGATAAAAAGATGACTTGGGTCAAATGGAAAAGATGCCTCGCAAGTAAGGAGGAAGGTGGTCTTGGTATTGGCAGTATCCTCGGGCTTAACATTGGGCTCTTGTTCAAGTGGATCTGGAGGTTCTTGAATAACTCTTCTGATCTTTGGGCCCGTGTCATTCAGTGCATTTACGGTCGTGATGGAGGTATCAATACTGCTCCAACCAGAGGCCGCAAGAGTAGCTCTTGGGGATCCATTTTATCTTCGATCAATAGTGTCAAGCACTATGGTATTGACCTTATTTCCCTTTGTTCTCGTAAGATTGGTAATGGGGCTGGTACTCGGTTTTGGGAAGACACCTGGTGCGGGGATCAGTCTCTAAAGGTGTTGTTTCCTCGCATTTATCTTCTTGATTCGAACAAAAGTTGTACTATTGCAGATCGAGTCTGCTCTCTTGACTGGACCACGGTTCTAAGGCGCAATCCGAGAGGTGGTGTGGAGACAACTCAGTTCGATGCTCTAAAGAATACTGTTGGGAGTATTACTCTTACGGATCAGCGTGATTCCTGGAAATGGTCTTTAGATGCTTCGGTGGGGTTTTCTGTAGCCTCTGTTCGCTCCTTGGTTGATTCTCAAACCTTGGATACGGTCTCTGTAGCTACCCGCTGGAATATAAATATCCCTATCAAAGTTAACGTGTTTCTTTGGAGGTTGAAGCTTAATAAACTCCCGTCTAGGGTAAATTTAGTTAGAAGAGGTATTGAGGTTGATTCGACTCTTTGTCCCTCTTGTCTTGAAGATATTGAGACGGTTAACCATTCTTTTTTTAATTGCGGGATGGCTAAAGATTTGTGGGCTCTTCTAGCTAAATGGTGGGAGTTGGATTTTCCGGTTTGTGGCAACGTTGCGGAGTGGCATGGTTGGCTTGACTCCCTTCACGTTTCTTCTAAGGTTCGTTTGTTTCTTGAAGGGGTGGGGGGGGGACTCTCATGTGGTCCATATGGAACTTTCGTAATCAATTGATCTTTTCTAGTTCCCCTCCTAAGAAGGCGACGCTTTGGGACTCCATAGTTTCTCAATCTTTTTTGTGGATTTCATCTAGAAATCCCAAATGTAAGTTAAATTGGGCAAGGTGGTTGGAAAACCCTTTAGCCTCTATAACTTCTATGTAATCTCTTTTTCTAGTTTTTGCTAGTTTTAATAAAAGCCGCCGTTCAAAAAAAAACTAGAGCTGGCAATTTTGACACGAAACCTGTTAACACGACACGACACGACCTGTTTTTAACAGGTTTCGTGTCAAGTCTTAACAGGTTTCGTGTCTTAACAGGTCCGGACCTGTTAAGACACGAATGAAATTAACAGGTTTCGTGTCTTAACAGGTCCGGACCTGTTAAGACAAGTTAAGAGACCTGTTACTATTACAATGTTAGTAAAGATGGATATATGGTCCTTGTGTGGACCGGTCACAAACACAACCACAACCACACATCTAACATCTTCATCATTTCTCTCAACCAAAAACCCTAGCATCGGACCCTTTTTCCGGCCGCCATCACCTCACCGCCGGTCACCACACCACACGACCACCACCATTCAATTCCCCATCACCTCCTCTTCTCGATCCACTACTACACGCGTCACGAGTTGTATACTTTTTGTTGGGTTTTGATTAAAAACGTGATATAAATGTGGGTTTACATGTAAAACGAGGTTTTAAACAAGATTTGGTATCCGGGTTTCTATGTTTTTGTGGGTGTCGAGACTCAACCGAGAGCACAAGCTCTCGGCTTGTACTAGCTCTGTGATGGGGTGCCTTAAACCGTGACCAGGTGTGTTTGGTTTTGCTTATATTCGAACATTGGATTGTTTTGCTTATATTCTAGCATAATCGATTGCTGTTAGCCTGTTATATTAATTTATACGTTACAACTATTTTTCTATAGATGTATTGATTACGTAAAGTTGGGTTTAGAAGTTGTTAGTTTGTTTTCGTAGATACTCCATTAATTTCATATGTATGATATAAATTTAGATTTAGATAGTTCTAATGCCTACTGCCTAGCATTATATGCTTGATTAAACTAAGTTATTACCATTAAATTTGATGTAGTAAAAGTAATATCTGTTTGTAGATTTACTTATTTAAGTAGAAATGTAGTTGTATGATGTGTATATAACATTGGTGATAGTAATTTGTAAGTAGATGAACTATGTTAAGCACTAAAGTTGTTCTACTGTATTCATGTGGTTGTTTATCTAATTGTAGATTTTGTAGCTTATCTTGACCCATTTTAAAGGTGTACTTCACTACTTTGGGTTGCAACTGCTTATATTGCAACTACTTGAATACCTCCCTTCATTTTGCTAATTATTGCAGTTTCAATATGTGGAAGTGTTTGGTTGTGGCTTACCATTTTGTCTTCTGTTATATCATACTAATTAACTCTTATATTCAATTGTAAACCGTCCATATAAGAGTAAATAACTAATAAGAAATGGTTCTATGATTTGTTTAACTTCTAAAATTTAATATCTTTTGGAAGTTTAGGAAGTTTTTGTGGAAGTTTGGTTTTCTTGAGATCTGCACTCCAAAGTTAACTGCTGGAACAAGTGATGGTGGTGCTGCTGTAATATGCTCGAGGGCATGGGTTTCGCATACGGGTGAAGAGTGAAGACATTATAATTGTTTACTTTTGTTTCGTTATGTATTAGTTATAAGGATTTATTAAGGACTTTTTGTTTCGTTATGTATTAGTTAAAAATATTATTAGAAACTCTCGTTAATTTGTGAACTCGTTTTGTTTCGTTATGTATTTTTGTTAACAGGTCCCTTAACAGGTTCCTTATCGTGTAACATGTTAATTTTCGTGTCGTGTTCGTGTTCGAAAAAAGTGACACGATTTTTTATCGTGTCGTGTTCGTGTTCAGGTCATTCGTGTTCGTGTCTTATCGTGTCGTGTCAGACACGATATGCCAGCTCTAACTTCAACCCATCATTTGCTTAGTGAATACACATACTCTATGTACTTTGACATCACATTCAGGGCCCGTTTGGTTGAGTGGTTTTGATTGGGTTTTGACTTTGAAAACATGAATTAGACGTTTGATACATATTTTCACTGTAGGGTTGGATTTAAAATTCAAAAAGTGAGCACTGTGTCAAATCTTGGGCATAAGGGGTGGTATGAGTTGGGTATTCTGACAAAAGTGGGCCACTATTTTCTATCTCTCTCTGCATCTTTTCTTTATTATATTATATACTAGCTTTAAGACCCGCCCGATGGGCGGGCTAGCTCTATCAGTTTATTTCAATTAATAGTATATTAATAAAATAAAACATCAAAATACCATACGAATACGCATTCAATTTATAAAAAAAATACATAATGAAAAGAATATATGTATCATTAGTGGTGTCTACGGAATCGTCCTCGTACTCTTTAACATATCAACAAAAAATAATTGATTCTTATATATGGACTCAACAAAAGAATGTTACATAGGCCTTTTTCATCAGTATCAAAAAGTAAAGCATCAAGATTATATATGACAAACAGAACGACATGATCATCATACTTTGTTCACAATCATATAATGATCAGGGGTCAATTGCGACTCTTTGATACTATGAATAAAAGTAAAAAGGGCCAGGCAATACTATTGCTAAACCGCTCCAGGGAAAAAAATACCATCAAAACATTTAACATTAGCTGGGAAAAAAGAGCGCAAACCATGGAACACAACAACATAGACAATATTCAAAACAATGTTTAATAGTATCACAAATGATATGTTCCAAATGCCCCTGCTGCAGCAACCAAACACCCCTTGCTGCAGTATTAAGTCGAGAACCTAACACCCCTTTTGCAGGCTGCAGTGTCATAAAAAAACACTAAGTATATTGTACAAATAACCATTGGCCACAACCATTACGTGAGTTAACATAAAACTTAAATGGGTCAACAACGCATTACATATTGACATTAACCAACCGAAAATCTGGACAGGGCAAATAACCATTAAAATAAAGAATTGTGACAACTTTTCATATCAATAAACAAACACAAGCCTTGACTTTGCAAAATGAATTTCATTATAGTAACACACAAAAATAACAGGAAAGTAAGTTCCAAATGAAAGCACCAAAAGAAAATTGATAAAAACCATATTGTCATTAAACTGGGACATCCATCTTGTAGCCTCCTTGTACCGTAAATATAGAAAACGGGTTTACCGGAGAGGAGAAATACTTACTTGCACATAAACCTTATAACTTGATTATGCACCCTCTTTGTTTCTGCAAGCATCATATTCACACAACAAATCCAATTCAAGCACCACAATCCTCAACGGTGTCATAATATGACCAAAGCACTCCTCTTTCCTGTTCAAATTACAATATGTATAAAATTTCAATAATAAATATAAGATGTGTCTTGTGTCTTGTATACCCAAACCAGTAGAGTCAATAGCTTCTTATAGTGACAACGAAACAATACTACAAAAACAGTTCTAGTGAATGACTTCATGTGACAGTATATTACACCATAGATGTAGATAAGAAACTGGACAAGATGTACGAAACATGCATCATACCGTGCACTAATAATAGTGGTAGATTGCATGTCACCAAATGTTACGGAAAGAATAAATAACTTGTAGCATGAATTGCATTAGATTGTGATGAGATAAACAAACTAATTGCATACAACAAAATTATAGCATCAAACTTACACTAAGCAGTTTCATTATAACATTAAAAATGCGCATTTCTATGAATTAAGAGATTCTTTGCTTTAGTTGCCTGTTGCATTTAAAAAATATATTCTTTTGAATACGCAATCTCAACTTGCATACATAAAATCATACTTGTAATTTTTTTTTTATAGAATTTGTGTATAACGGGACTGTTTTAGAATTGCTTTACCAAGAACTACCCATTTTGACCCGTTATCCCACCTGACCATTTTACCACCTCTAGTGAAAACGTATGTAGTATATGAGAACTTACAGTTTTCTCCTTGTCTTCTTGCTCCGAAGCTATCAAATTTGCAGCTTTAAGTACTTCACAGTGCATAGCTTATAAATCTTGCAATTGATTTACCATGTATCAGCGCCTTTTGGCGCATCATGTACCTTAGACCTCGAATGTATATTGGCCGTCTTATAATGGGCTTTACGTGTAATATGTGGTGACCCGACCAAGGTGACATCTCTTTCCAAACTTCCAACACAATATCTGCTACAAAGAGACAAAGTTAGTATCAACAGAATGAGAGTATGACTTTAGTGTTTGATGCTTTAAACCTTTTACAAATCATAATATAACCTTTTGAAATAGTTCATTCTACATTGTTTTCTCATTAATGATTGTTTGCATTCTACAAACAGAAGAATCATATAATGACCCCCAAACGAAATATTAAAAAAAAAAACTAACGGTTACCAGTAGCGACAAGAGCTGTTAAAGTCATGATATCGCCATGTGACCGAACATCAACCGCATAGCTAACAACCGATGCCAAATGGTCACACTCAACACCCATAGCCTCTGCAGCTTCCACACACTGAGTTGCCGTCAAACTGGAAGCAAATACAACCGCCAAGTCAGTTTTCATCATCTCGTCTTTCATATGTCTTGATGAAGCGGCAATAGTAGCTGCAAACTGAAAAAATTGCGTGTTAAAATTGGGACGACACAGTTTTAATTCCCACACTCACATAACCCCTATATAAACAGATAATTAAATAAACAACTTATAAGCAATTCCAAACAACCCCTATTCAAACAACTAATTGAATAAGTGATCACGACATCCATTATAAGTTTCTAAAGTTCTTTGATGACCTCTAATTAAATAATGCAAGCTCAAGTTATTTGATGACCTTTGATATTGATGGATGTTTCTCACAAATTTAATGTAATTGACAAGTGACAACTGATATGATAAGAACTTACATGTTGATGAATTGCAGCTTCAAGTTCTTTGACGATCTCGGCCATATGTGGTCTTTCTCTAAATCTCTACTTAAACATCGATTATCAACGGCTGCAAACGTCGACAAAGAATCGTGTTTAAAATTTACTTGTTTATGAAATTTTGAGGCACTAACCGTTATAGAATTTTGTTAAAGGGAACATACTCACTTTGACTTCTTCAATCGTTGCATGAGCAATGGAAAGTGGTCTTCTCAGTAAACTTCGAGTTTAGTTTTCTCGACTTTTCCACCACCAAATTCACACAGAAAGTAAGCTAACCCATCAAATTCAAACCTTAAGTGCAAAACAATATAATTAATTAAAGCTTTAGATTTGTGTGATCGATTGTGATTGCAGAAGCGGTTCTGCTCTCCAAATGGAAGCACTGCATCAATCCCAACATTATAACACCATTCAATTTTTCAACAATAAAAACATAACCATAGTATACCATTATATTCAACAAAAGAAAACTTTAGGAACGAAATAAGATTTTTTTTTTTTTCATTCAGGCATTTCATCAAAAACTTGATTTGTATCAGTTACATAAGTTGCTCAAATAGACAAATTAACAAACAGTTGACAGGCATGATTCATTAACCTTCATATAGAGTCAAGGTTAATTTCTAAACTCAATCCAATAATCAAAATCCATAAATACATACAAAATCAATCCTTACTTCATAAAAAATCAAACATCCAGTAACCTAATTTTGTTTCAATCCGAACAAAAAGGAAAAATAAAAATTACCTTAAACTGAATATAGTTTATTTGTGATGATGTGTTGTTTCTGCGATTGTATAATCGAGTTGTGAAGTAGAAACGACCAACCGGAATTGAAATCATATATTTGAATATCGGAATTGAAATCATATATTTGAAAAACGGAAATGAAATCAAAATAATTAATGATTTGTGTGTTGTTTATGACAGTGTGAGGATTTAAAAGTTTCCTTAGTTCAATGAGTTTTTGTTTTGAATTTGCTCCACCTAATTGCATTTGAACTTTATCCCCTTATTTTTCTCCAGAATTTGTTCAAAAATAATTTCGAAATCTTACTAAAAGTAGTGATGTTTCCACGTGTCATTCTTTTAGAATTTTGGGAGAGTTTTTGCATCTAAAAATAGCAATCACACTTGTTCTATATATAGGTTGAGATTTATAAAACTAATTTAATATGTATTTATTATTTATCAAATATACATATATAAATTTATAAAATAATAATTTATTTTTTTATAATATATTATCTCTCTCCTACATCAAATCCAAATTCTAATCTACAACTTTACATTCAAATCTAAATCTTAATCTAAACTCACCTACAAACCAAACGGGCCCTCAATTAAGAGTATGAGGAGTCATAACATGTTAAAACATTAAAATCGTTGTCACGTCAGTGCCACATTATCTCAGCACCAAATAACATAACACCAAAAAACACCAGGAAATCATAACACCAAATAACACCACTTTTTACAAATTTACAAATTCCACCCTCAACAATTTCATTAATTAAACATTCAAACACTATATTATTAAATATATATCCCGCTCATATTTGAATTTAATTTTAAATATTATCCCGCTCCTGTTTGAATTTGAATTTTAAATATTATCCCGCTCCTATTTGAATTTGAATTTTAAATATTTATCCCGCTCCTATTATTTTAAACGGCTATAAATAGCATACCAATTTACAAGTTTTTTTCAAACTTCAAACATTCGAAATGAGTAATCGTTGGTCAGTAGAAGAAGAAAACCATGCTAGCTCAAGCTTGGGTTGCAGTTCATCATACGCTTTTTGGAACCGGGTTGTCATCATTTTCAACAATCTTTCTGACGGTCCCAATCGAAACAAAGATATGGTGTCGAGTAAATAGGGCAGACTCAACAGTGAATGTATTGTATTCAATGGTATTTACAAACACTTGCGGCTAACAACCGGGGACGATCACACTGTTTGTCTCACGAATGCAATGCGAACTTTTAAAGATCGCTATGGTGGGAATAGCTTCAAGTATGTTCACGTGCGGGAGGTTTTGAGAAACAACCCCAGATGGGCCGAAATGTAATGTCTTGTTTCTCGTATCGTATTTGTTACTTATGTTGTATGTCTTGTTTCTCGTATCGTATTGTAATGTTTGTTTTAGGAAATGAATTTATTTAACATAAATACTAAAACATTACATAATCCTAGCTTAAAGCATCATATAAATTAAAAATGATACTAAATTAAAACATCACATAAACCTAGCTTCAGTTGTAGTCCGAGTGATCCCAAGTCTGAGAGTTGTCGGAGCGGTAACCGTCGTCGTACGGATCAAAGCTCGCCAACCTCTCTGCTTCTAACTCAGCTTCCATCCTGCTCAGCTCACGCTCTTTGTCAGAGTTCCAGCCACTATCATCAACAACTTTTGGTGCAGATGAACTTGATGCACCTTTCTGTTGTTGTTTCTCAACCATAGCAGCTTTCACATTTTCTTCATAACTCCAGCGAATCTTGTTTGTTTTTTTGGCATGTATCTGATTCACACAGCCCATCAATTTCTCAACAACGGCATGATCTTTGCGAAATTCAGCATACAAAAAATCGTTAATCACAAATTTTCTGTCGTCAGAAATGTGATTGCACTCATGGTATTGTGTTCTCAGTTGTTGTTTGAGTGTCTTTGCTTGCTCAAACTTGTTAATAAGTTCGACAATAGCTTGTTGTCGAGCCGTGTCGTCTATCTCGGCCTGTTTCCTGAATTTCTTGAATTTCTTCGACGGTATGAAGAGTTTGTTGCAAGCCATTGGTGTTTTTTTTTTTTTTTTTTTTTTTTTTTTTTTTTTTTTTTTTAATGTTTTTTGTGTGTGAATAACATAAGTACAATAGTTGTATTTATAAGGGCTTGAAAAAATTTTAATTTTGAAAAATACAACCGTTAATACAAATGGTAACTTTCAATTTTTTTTTTTCTTTTTCATGCTTGCCAACGGCTATATTAACGTTGAGAGGTTTGTTTTGTTAATTTGGAAAACTTGCGCTAGGCGTTGTAACGCACGTTGTGGTGTTAACGTGCAAACTAACGCCGACCCAACGCTTCAATGTAGGAAATGGTTGTAACGTGATAACGTGCGTTGTTTTGTAGCCACATCAGATTAACGCCGGGGAGGCGTTACCACTCCCCGTGCTCTAATGGCTTGTACAAGTCAATAGTACTCAGTACTCACATCTTCTTTCTTCAGAAATTTCACCACCTTCCCTGTATGTCAGTTGTCATGATGTTCTTTTTGGTGCCGTGAGACATCTTAAAAATCACTACCAACAATTTTTAAACTAAAGAAGAGACAAATTATAGTTTTTAATTCCTACTTAAATTTGCAAATATTCTCCAAATAATCAAAGACTATATAAATGTTACGGTATACAATTTTTTTGTGTGCCCAATAGTAATGTTTTGGTTTCTCTTTTTCTTTTCTGCCTAATATATATATATATATATATATATATATATATATATATATATATATATATATATATATATATATAATTTGTCATCATCGACGACGTCGTTCAACATCGTGGCCTATTTGTTTTTTTCCATGGCCCATAAACCTTTTGTTGGCCCGTATCGTGGCCTATTTGGTTACGAAGATCTTCAGCCGTATACTTCTTGTTCATAAAAGCTGAAACCAAAACCCCAAGCGGGCTAGTGGCTCGACATGTTCTCACCAGTTACTTCAAAAGCCAACAGTTCAAAACCCGCCCCTACAACCCATACAATGTCTACACTAGCCCAAATGAAACCATCCTTTGTGTCGATTCCTTTCAAAGCATGTACTCACAAATGCTGTGCAGTCTCATTTACCGTCAAGAAATTCTTCGTTGTGGGGCTGTTTTCGCTTGTGGTCTTGTTCGGACCATTAAGTTCCTCACGTTACACTGGAAACAACTAGCTGTTTCGATGTCATGTGCTAGTTGTTTCCAGTGTAACGTGAGGAACTTAATGGCCCGAACAAGACCAGAAGCGAAAACAGCCCCACAACGAAGAACTTCTTGACGGTATGAGACCACAAAGCATTTGAGAGCACATGCTTTGAAAGGAATCGACACAAAGGATCGTTTCGTTTGGGCTAGTGTAGACATTGTATGGGTCGTAGGGGCGGGTTTTGAACTGTTGGCTTTTTTAGTAACTGGCGAGAACAGGTCGAGCCACTAGCCCGCTTGGGGTTTTGGTTTCGGCTTTTATGAACAAGAAGTACAGACCCTTGCCTTTGTCTAAACCGGGCACGTACCTGCAACAACAACAATATTAATTATTCACTAGTTATGAGTATTTATAAAAAAATAATAATAATAATAAAAAAAAATAAATAAATAAACTATAATTTTATGTTATGACAAAGATATTAATTAGGTGATGTATTCAAGAAAAACAAATACTGAAAGTGATTTATTAAAGTATTTATTTTCAAAAAGTTTTATCGTGAAAAAAAGTTACCACTAGCAAATAAATTCGTTACTTGCAGATTTGTTTGCTTTCATAATTCTAAAAATAGAAGTCTTTACTAATGTAAATATATCAAATGCTTTTGCATTCGAAAATAAAGGACATTTTTCCATTTTGGATCATTTTTGGAGCAAACTAATACGATTGATATGTTTTCTTAGTTTATCCTTTTAACAACTAAAGAGAAATGACGTGATTAAAAAACTAGCGAACTACAAATAGCAAATGGTTGTCCATACGCCAAAATTTATCTATTTCTTCTGAAAAATAATATCTTTTCGTATGTTTGAAAACTAACATTTTGATTGGTTCTGCAACTATTTGTTCTACACTTTATAAAGTAATATTCTAGCTAGGCATCTAATGAATAATTAAATAATTTGTCACACTCTGCACAAAATATAATTTAAACATGAATTCTTAAAATAAGTTTAGGTGCAGTTTGTTAATTGGTCTCTTTGACATTTAAATTTGATTTGCTAACTGACAGTTTATTTTTCCATTACATATCTAGGCTAGCTTTAGACATTTACTTGTAAAATATACAAAAAAATATACTAGAAAATAAAGGAAAGACTAATGTTAGTATGTTACGTACAATACAAGTTCATGACAGGCATGAGAAGACTGTACAATTTCTGCCTACGGTCCATCTCTGCAGCAATTGTTGGCATAAGCTTTCTTTCACCAGCTGATGTCCCAGAACTGCAATATAGTCAAACATTTTTTATAAACTCGCTCACCTTCTTATACAAAAATAAATGTTATATTACTTTTCTTTATGTAAAAGAAACATGAAGTATTTAAATTTACCTAGTAAGAAATTCTGAAATAGGGTGGGAGGAAAGTATAGGAGAACGATCGCCATTAGCGATATGTTGAATATACGGCTGGAGATCCTCATACGACACAACAGGAACTTTCGACTTAAAAGTCTTTCGGTCAGTCGCACCACCAAGGTTATATTTCTGGACATATTCAGTTTCACCATTTTGTGTCAATATTTCACACAAAACATTTTCATGCACTTGGCCACAATTCTTAGGAAGGGCTGGATGCATTTTTCTACTGAGAGAGATGTGGTGGAATTGTGTGTGAGGAAATTCAGATGAAACATATGATGATATATATAGGCGAAGATCAACAAAGGGGAAAGAAGGGAACTGGCCGAACTTAAGCAGATTTCTAAGGGGGCCCGAGACCCTCCCCGTTTCTTTTTTGGAAGGGAAGAACTGAGTGGCCGAATTCGACGAAGATGCCTACCAAAAAAACAGTGGCCGAATTTGACGAAGATGCCTACCAAAAAAACAGTGGCCGAATTTGACGAAGATGCATACCAAAAAACAGTGTCGAATTTTACTAGAGTGTTTTTAAGGTTTGTTTGTTGTGTGTTTTGATGGATGGAAGACATGGAAATGAAGGGGGTATATATAAGGCCACTGGCATCGTACTCGGCATATGCTTCGGCATCCTCGGCATGATTCGGCAAGGCCATTGCCAGCCATTCGGCATGGTGGATTCAGCAAGGTTTGCGGTGAAGTTTACCGATTCGGCATATGCTATAGCATTCAATTTTTCGAACGTTACATTTTAAATAAATGGTTGAGTCATGCTTAGGCATCATTGCCACTAAAAATACAAGGTTAGGCATGATGAGGCATGAAATGTGTTGGCTTAACATGATTGGCTAATTACTATTAATGTTTAGGCATTATTAGACATGGTTGCCACCCCCTAAGGGTGGCTGATTTGGGCTCAAGACCATGGTCAGATGACACGTAGGAAAATAGGAATATCATGTAACATCATCTCAACACTAACAAACATAACACCAAAAAAATCATGAAATCATAACACTAAATAACACCACTTTTTGGGACCCATATTTTTTTAAAATTACAATTTACAAATTCTACCCACAAAATTTCATTCATTAAACATTCAAACATTATATTATTAAAATTTGAATATTAAATATATCTCGCTCGTATTTGAATTTAAATTTTAAATACTTAACGGTGTTGTATAATTTGTTTTCGTATCGTATTGTAATGTTTTATTAATATGTTGTAATCTATTTTTATTTTTAAGAAAATGAATTTATTTAAAATACTTAACAGAAATACTTAAATGTTACTTAAACATAAAATAAAAACGATACTAAATTAAAACATCACATAAACATAAACTTAAACTTCAATTGTAGTCCGGGTGATCCCATGTTTCAGAGTTGTTCGAGTCGTAACCGTCGTCATACGCAGAGTAGTTCGCAAACTGCTCTGCTTCTAACTGAGCTTCAAACATGCTCAGCTCCCGCTCCTTGTCAGAGTTCCAGCAACCATCATCAGTTGCCACACTTTTCTCAAAACTTAACTGAAAGTGATCCAGATGAGGTTGATGTTGTTGTTGGTAAACAACTCTTGGTGCCTCAGGAGAACTGGATGCACCTTGAACTATTGGCGCATCTTGCACTCTTGATGCATCACAAGCTTCCACATTTTCTTGAAAACTCAAACGGAACTTGTTGGAGATTTGGGACTGTATCTGGTTGACACAACCCAACAACGATTCAGTATCAGCAGCGTCTTTACGATATTCATCGTACAAGAACTGGTCGATCACAGCTTTCCTATCTTCTGAGATGTCTTTACACGCTGCGTAGCGTTCTCTAAGTATTCGTTTCAGTTGTTTCGCAAGCTCAAACTGCTTGATAACTTTCACAATAGCATTTTGGCTATCTTGTCACCTTTCTCGGTTTCTTTTTTGATATATCGTTGCAGTTCTTCGACGGAATGTGAAAGTTTACAAGCAATAATTGTGTGTAAATATGTTAAGTGTGAGAATGATAAGTGTGAAAATATTTTTAAATGATGTGTTGTATTTATAGGAAAGTAAAACCTTAATTACAAAAATCATAAAAGAAAAGAAAAAAATGTTACCATTAACCCAAAGGGGGTAAAATGATTTTTTTTTTTTTTTTTTTTTTTTTTTTTTTTTTTTTTTGAATTCAAAACTTAACCGTTTGTACCCAAGTTATTTTTTTTACTTGCCTTGGTGTTACAACGTGAGTTGCTATGGCAACATGGGACGAAACGCGTTGGTAACGCATGGATGCTGGAAATGGTATTAACGCCGGAAACGGTGTTGTATTAGTGCCACATAGACCATAACGCCGGGGAGGCGTTACCACTCCCCATGCTCTTAGTCTAAAGTATAAGGGGACAGGTGGGACCAGACACGTCAGAATGTCTGGAAAATAGACGGGAAAATGGGGACTAGGGGTATGGACACTTCAGTGGACCGGAGTAAATGGTAATTTTATGGTGAGATTGTTCTGCCGGTAAAAGACGGTGTGCCAGCGTAGGAATTGGCATTACTGACCGTTTATTCAACAAGGTAACAACGACTTTATGTTTTTTAGTCATAAACGTTATATGTTGTTGTTTTGCTTGTGGGAACAAATCGTGGGTGTTTTTCTTTAAGAGCACAAGGTGTAGTGAGGAGGTAAATCTCCTCATTCGGGCCCCAAGGGGTGTCACACAATCTTAACAAACCTCCCCTTAGAGCATCCAAGATACTCAAGTCTTCAATGACTTGAAGCATTTAATGTGTACCCCAATCCCCATTTAATGAATTGAAGTTTTTGCAATAGCTTTGAGTTATTCAAGTCTTCTATAAAAATTCTTAAAAAGCTATTTTAAAACCTTATACTACAATGCAAAAAAGCTCTTACAAAGACTTGATAGAATAGTAAAAAGTTTTTGATTGTTATAGCCATTGTGGATGCTCTTACAACCCCCCCCCCCCCCCCCCCTCACTCACAACTAACTACAACTTACTCAGTTGGAGCCCACAACTTACAATTTTATTTTTTATTCAAATTTCCAAAAAACTAAATTTATTTCATTAAAAATAAAAATACACTACAACATATTAAAAAACATGCGAAAATTTAAAAAAACAAAAAAATGCTACAAAATTTATAAGAAATTCGGCCAGCCCATCAAAATATCTATTAATTTTTAAAAATCCCACTTTTAGTCCATATTTCACATATGCAATTTGCTTAGGCCCAACACCTATAACTTTGATAGCCAACCCAACACACAATAATACCTTAAAAATTACCCTAATTGTGTCCATCCCAATTCATAGCAGTCACCACTCACCTTCCTTATACACATCAAAACATATGATACAATCCATCCTTATAACTCTTTTGCACAAACCGAATACAAACACCATCAGCTCAAACACACATATAATCGTATATATCTAGTTTAGAAAAGAAAAAAATACGACTGACACAAAAGTACAACTTGGAGCTCGCCGTGCAGGTGAGCAGCTCCTCAACGGCGAGCAACGGGGAAGTGAGGCGGTGTGGTGGCGAGCTCCAAGGAAGTGCTACGTTGGCGATGGCGAGGAACAACTGTTGGTTAATATGTGTAAACAAGTTCCCAGATTAGGGTAAAGATAATCAATAAGGTACCGGATATTCACTTGAAATCGTGGTATCACTTTCCAATAGAAACTATTCGACCCTATGCCTGGGTTACACAAATATCTCTATGGGATAAGACCAAGTGATGTTCTTGTTTTAGGCACAAACCAAGAACCAGATGCGTATTCAAGTGTTTAGGGTTTTGTGATTTCGTATATCCATGCAGATGTATTATGACCTCTATTTATAATAGAGAATACTCAAACCTAGCCCATGGAATTATGTATAATTAACGGCCCATTAATTATAACATAATACTTTCCATAATATTAGGAATCAGTGGTTAAAAACGAGCAGCAGAATAAACTGATGCCATCAGCAGAATCATACTAGCAGCAGATTCTACTAGCAGAATACATCATCAGCATAATCTCTCATCAGCAGAATCAGATTCCTGATATCAGCAGAATCATTACATAACCACTATTGAGTCAGGGGATTCAGTGACCAAATGGGTGTACACTCCGTACCTCCAAACCCATTACCAGGTGTGAATTAATCCCTCAAGTGTACTAAATTTACTAACAATCCTCCCCAAATTTAGTTCACTTCCTTTGCATGAAAAATTAAACACAAAACAAAACAAGTTCATAAATGAAAATATCCTGAGGATTGAATTTCCACATTAGTACATATACTTTCAAATATTCAAGAATCAGGGTGTTCTAAGAATTGAACCCTTCAACCCATTTGAATACCTGATGATAAATACACACAAGTTTTCAAACACTAAAATACTCCTGACACTATACAAGCCATGTGTCCATATCCAATTCATAAATGTTGTAAAAGCTAAAAGTCCAAAGCTTCCTGAAGCGGCAAAACTTCAACATTCACATAGGTGGTTCATCTTTAATTCATGCTCCTACTTAGCACTTTTTCAAAGAAAATTAACCATTAAGAAGTTATGACTTCATCCTCCTTTCCAGCAGATAACAAGCACAACCTTGGGATGTTTGCGATACATGTGCTTCAGTCCACCAAATGATCAGCTTTCCACATTGAACTCAGCTTCCAAGTTTCCTTATAAGGGAGTTGGGTATCCTTGCATTCAGTGACTAAGTAGGACTTAAACCCATCCCTTTAGCAGACTTCAAAACCAAGTCTCTAGCCAAACCTTTCGTCAAGTGATCAGCTAAGTTTTGTTGAGATTTAACAAACTCTATAGATATCACCCCATTCATGATAAGCTCACGAATCATGCTATGCCTGACACCTAAGTGTCTAGACTTTCCATTGTACATCTGGCTATAAGCCTTTGCCAATGTAGCAGCACTATCACAACAGATAGAATTAGGTGCTATAGGTTTAGGCCACAATGAAATCTCAAGAAGCAAGTTTTTCAACCATTCAGCTTCTTTGCCAGCAGCAGCTAAAGCCACAAATTCAGATTCCATGGTTGAACTAGTAATGCAAGTTTGTTTCTTGGATGCCCAAGAAATTGCACCTCCACCAAGTTGGAATACTCAGCCACTAGTAGATGAATTGTCTTCAGTGTTACTCATCCAACTTGCATCAATGTATCCTTCTAATACTGAAGGATAACCAATATATGAGAGACTATAATCCATAGTTCTCTTCAAATACTTAAAGACCCTCTGAATTGCTTGCCAATGATGAGCACTAGGATTACTAGTATACCTGCTCAGTTTACCCACAACAAAAGCAATGTCAGGTCTTGTACGAGTCATGGCATACATCAAGCAGCCAATCACCTTAGAATACTCAAGTTGAGATATAGCTTTGCCAGTATTATGCATTAGCTTCTCACTTGTATCCATAGGAGTACTCACTAGAGTACAATCAAAGTAATTAAATTTCCTTAACACCTTCTCAATGTAATGAGACTGAGAGATAGAAATTTTGTTACTTTCATGTTTAATCCTAATACCAAGGATAACATCAGCCTCCCCCATATCCTTCATGGAGAACTTTGATGACAAAAATTCTTTTGTAAGATCAACTTGATTTTGGTCAGTGCCAAAGATCAACATGTCATCAACATATAGAAAAATGATGACTCCTTTCCAGATTCATCAAATTTGCTATATACACATTTGTCAGCTTGATTAAGTAAATAACCACTCGACAAAACCACTTCATCAAACTTTTGATGCCATTGCTTAGGTGCCTATTTTAGTCCATAAAGAGACTTAATCAGTTTACACACCTTGTTTTCATTGCCAAGCATGATGAAGCCCTGAGGTTGGTTCATGTAAACCTCCTCATCTAAATCACCATTCAAGAAAGCTGTCTTCACATCCATCTGATGAATAATCAGATTGTGAATTGATGCCAAAGCAATTAGCAATCTTATGGTACTGATACGTGCCACTGGAGCATAAGTATCAAAGTAGTCTATTCCTGACTTTTGTTTAAAGCCTTGAATAACTAATCTTGCCTTGAACTTTTCAACAGTTCCATCTACCTTCATTTTCTTTTTGAAAATCCATTTGCAACCTAGAGGTTTGCAACCAAGTGGTAGATCAGTCAACACATAAGTGTTATTGCCCATAATGGAGTCCATCTCATCATTTATTGCTTCTTTCCAGAAAGCAACATCCTGGGACTTCATTGCTTCTTCAAATGTTTTGGGATCATTCTCCACAATGAAGCAATAGGAGTATTGGTCAGAGACCTCACTCCTTGTACCTTCAATTAAGTATAATTGAAACTCAGGTCCAAATGACTTTGGAGTCCTTACCCTATTGCTCCTTCTGAGCTCAGGTTCAGGTTGTTGTTCCACAACCTTAGCAGGAACCTCATCAGGAACCTCATCAGATACTTCTGAAACACCATTGTCATTGGTTCTATTTGGAATCATTTGACTTGGTCTAGGGATAGATGAGAATCTGTTCTCATCAAAGAGTGCATCCCTTGATTCAATTATTGAGTTAATTGAAACAGACTCATTAGGTTCTATAACATAAAACCTATATGCCTTGGAATGCTCAGCATATCCAACAAAGATGCATTCAATGCCTCTTTCTCCCAAAGTTTTCTGCTTTGGATCAGGGAGTCTTACAGCAGCCCTACAACCCCATATCCTAAGATAATTAAGGTTAGGTTTCTTCTTAGTCCAAAGTTCATAAGGGGTAACTTTGTTCCTTTTGTTGGGAACCCTATTTAATAAATAGCAAGCTGTTAACATAGCTTCACCCCAGAACCCTTGACTCAGCCCTGAATAGGACAACATGGAATTAACCATCTCCTTCAGCACCCTGTTTTTCCTTTCAGAAATACCATTTTGCTGAGGAGTATAAGGGGCAGTCGTTTCATGGATTATACCAACAGACTGAAAATACAGAGTATCCATGTACTCACCTCCCCTATCAGTCCTTAATCTTTTGATCAGGGAACTTTGTTGCAATTCAACTTCAGTTTTAAATACTTTAAATTTATCTAATTCTTCATCTTTAGAATGTAATAAGTAAACATGACAAAACCTAGAAGCATCATCAATAAAAGTCACAAAGTATTTCTTATTCCCCAAAGAGGGAGTAACATGTAAATCACAAAAGTCACTGTGAATTAACTCCAAAATTTTAGTTTCACGTTTTACTCCTTGAAAAGTTTTCTTAGTTATCTTGTTCATCATACAAGTTTTACACTTTTTAGTGTTCATATCAAAAGCGGGTATTAAACCATCCTTGGACATATCTTGCATTCTTTTAAAATGTACATGGCCAAGTCTTGCATGCCATAGGTTTGAATCATAAAGTTTAGATGTAGATATAAAAGCAGAATCAATATTATCATGAACAATATTAAGTCTGAACATTTGATTACACAAATAACCAAAACCAATAAACACACCATTTTTAGACAAAACAAACTTATTAGATTCAATAACCTGTTTATAACCACAATTATTCAAAACACTACTAGAAACCAAGTTCTTCCTAATATCAGGAACATGTAAAACATTAAATAAAGAAACATTCTTTCCAGAACTAAACTTCAAATTAACACATCCTTTTCCATGCACCAGGGCAGTTGACTCGTTTTCCATATGAAGAATAGAACCATCATTCATTGACTCATAGGTCTTGAACCAGCTTCTATCTTTACACACATGAATTGTTGCTCCAGAGTCAACCCACCACGCAACATCATCATCCTGCACAAAGTAAATGTCAGATATATATGTAACATAATAAATCTTAAAAGACTTATTAAACACATTCTGACCTTTCAGAGAATTGGTGTTACCATTCCCTCCACCTGTGCCTGATCCATTGGATTTGTTTCCAACTTTACCACCCTTGCAATCTTTCCTGAAGTGTCCAGGTTTCCCACACTTCCAACAAGTCACCTTAGGTTTCTTGTTAGGATTAGATTTGGTGTTATCTTGATGCTTACGCTTGCCCTTGTTGTCATTGTACTTAGTGGAGTTGTTATGCTCCATCATATTGACAACTGATGGACCAGTAGCAGTGCTACTCTTTGGCTTGTCAATGTCTTGAGCTTTGAGTGAATCCTCAATGTGCAAGTGACTGCCCAACTCAACAAGAGTTAACTCCTCCTTCTTATGGTTAAGCATATGCTTGAAATCCTTCCAAGAAGGAGGCAGTTTATCGATGATACAAGAGACTGAAATAGCCTCATCCATGTTCATCTTGTGTTGTGTGAATCGACCAAGTATACTAAGAAGTTCATTGTATTGTTCCATGACAGGTCTAGAATCAACCATTTTGTAATTGTTAAAATTACTTACAAGGAACTTCTTACTTGATGCATCCTCAGCCATATACTTGGCTTCCAAGGAATCCCATAGTTCTTGAGAAGTTTCAACATTATGATAAATATCAAACAGAGAATCAGACATACCATTGAGAATTAAACCTCTACAAACATAATCATCATTCTCCCATTTGCTTCTTGCCCTCATCTGATCCATAGTAGCATCATCTCCAAAATCTTTTGGAATCTCAGTTGTGAGAACATAAACCACATTCATACTTGACAACAAGAAGTGCATCTTCTTTTGCCGTCTTCTGAAATCAACACCTTCAAACTTTTCCAACTTGGAAAAGTTAGCAGCCATTTGTCTCATAGCGGAAACCATTGATTATCACTAATAGTTTCTATTGATTGTTGGTTAATATGTGTAAACAAGTTCCCAGATTAGGGTAAAGATAATCAATAAGGTACCGGATATTCACTTGAAATCGTGGTATCACTTTCCAATAGAAACTATTCGACCCTATGCCTGGGTTACACGAATATCTCTATGGGATAAGACCAAGTGATGTTCTTGTTTTAGGCACAAACCAAGAACCAGATGCGTATTCAAGTGTTTAGGGTTTTGTGATTTCGTATATCCATGCAGATGTATTATGACCTCTATTTATAATAGAGAATACTCAAACCTAGCCCATGGAATTATGTATAATTAACGGCCCATTAATTATAACATAATACTTTCCATAATATTAGGAATCAGTGGTTAAAAACGAGCAGCATAATAAACTGATGCCGTCAGCAGAATCATACTAGCAGCAGATTCTACTAGCAGAATACATCATCAGCAGAATCTCTCATCAGCAGAATCAGATTCCTGCTATCAGCAGAATCATTACATAACCACTATTGAGTCAGGGGATTCAGTGACCAAATGGGTGTACACTCCGTACCTCCAAACCCATTACCAGGTGTGAATTAATCCCTCAAGTGTACTAAATTTACTAACAACAACGAGCCCACACCGGGCGCTCTAAGAGAGTAAATTACACCGTTAGTCCTTGTGGTTTAACCTGATTTCGTGGTTAGTCTCCGTTACAGAGAAATTACTGCAGACCTCCTCTACGTTTGAATTTTTGTACGCTGCATGTCCAAAATTCTATATACCAAGATCGGAATAAGACGGTCAGTCTCTAGGTTTGTGAAGGTCTTATGTAAAATACAATTTAACAACAAAAGTGAGGCCTAAAATACATATGCATATAATAATTACATATTATATAATAATTTTGAGGCTCCAATAATTTGGAGGCTATGTGAGATTGCATACCTCGCACAACCCTCGAATACGGCTCTAAAGATGGTGTAATTTTCGGAAAGAATGAATGTGTGTGCAAGAAGATATGACTGATTATATGACTTTGGTGGGGTGGGGGGGGGGGGGGGGGGGGGGGTTAGTATGCTACTCCCCTCGTCCCATAAAAACTGTCCACTTTGACTCTTTTAAGTCTTTCTTTTTCAACTTTAACCTTAAATATTTTTGTTTGCGTTATATAATACTTGATAAATATTATACCAATTAAAACACATTTAAATCGTAATTCATTCATATATTTTTATCAAGTGTGGCAAAGATAAATATTAAGGTTAAAGTTAAAAAAGAAAGACTTAAAAAAAACAAAGTGGACAGTTTTTATAGGACGTAGGTAGTATTAAATAAAATGATAAATACGTGAGAACTGGGTGCGCATTGGGTGCATAAGGGTAACCCCAACAAACGTGATTCGGTGTCCATGGGGGTTAGTATGCTACTCTCTCCATCCTATAAAAACTGTTCACTTTGACTTTTTTAAGTTTTTTTTTTTGAACTTTAACCTTAAATATTTTTGTTTGCGCTATATAATACTTGATGAAAATTATACCAATGAAAATACATTTAAATCATAATTCATTCATATTTTTTTTACCAAGTATTATATAACGCAAATATAAATAATTAAGGTCAAAGTTCAAAAATAATGACTTAAAAAAGTCAAAGTGGATAATTTTTATGAGACGAATGTAGTATTAAATAAAATGATAAATACGTGAGAAATAGGTGCGTAGTGGGTGCATAAGGGTTACCTCAACAAACGGGATTCGGTGTCCTAATTTTAGCAATATGCCACAAAGTTGAGTCAAGTTTGAAATAAGTGTTATATTTGATGTTAGATTTGGAAATTTCCCAAATAATAATTGATGGGTGCAAACTGGTACCGATTTTAGCAGCCACTTACCCCACTATTTCATGCACTTTATGTTATTTTACCTTTGTTATTGCTTACAATCATTCCTATTTGGTTTTTAAGCCTTGGACTATGCATTTGTTGGAAATGTATAAGTTTTGGGCTTATTTAGACGAAGTTTGGAAGAAAAAGACAAAAGTTTAAAGCATGATTGGCAAGCATGACGCCATCACTAGAAGTGCCCCTAAAGTGAAGTTTTGCAAATTTTCGTAGCCAGTCATTGTGTGGAGACGGGCATGGTGACGCCGTCACATCCCAAAGGTGACGTCATCACATGAAGCCGATGGGAAAAAAATCTTAAATCGATGACGACGAGGTGACGTCTTCACAGTCATACGTTGCCGCCGTCACACATTGATTCTATCTGTATTATTGATTTGTTTTCATAATTTTTGTGGAACTTTTAGGAGACAACCCTAACCGATTTCAAAGAGGTTTTCAGTACTTTTTATCATATAAACTCAAGTGTATCATCAAGATAAGTTATTACATTAATCATTCAACTATGTTTATCATCACTTGCTTGATTATGCTGATTTCTCATTCTTCGTAGGCTGTGTTAGACTAATCCTCTTTGTGTGTTACTTAGAAGTGCATGAAATCTATTATTGCTTAGTTGTTCTTTACCATTTTCTTGTCGGTGTTTGTGCTTATCCATTGCTTGTGAATTGAGTATATATTCAATAGTGATAATGTAAAACAATTTTTATTGTCGAACTAAGAACCACACAGAACTTAGAATTCTGCTTAGGTTATTGGCATAGCTAAGTCGCCTAGGGTTCCTTGTAGTTTGTGTGCCAACACAAAGAGGTAATGTTGGATGCCAAACATTAACGGGTTGACAAATATGTGCATGTTAATTAGTTATAAGAGCTAGCCCAAGGTACTAGGCTGATTATTATAGGGTGTAGGAGTTGGACCAAATTACTAAACTATTATCGATATATCCTCCATATTCACCAATCAATGTGTGACAGATTCAATAAATACAACTAGGTAATATTAGAGAGTAGTGCACCGTAAGTAAATACGTTTTTCCATCATATAAGTTTACCATTTTACTTTTCCTTGTCATTTATTTTACTTGTATTTTAGGTTAATATTAGTCTTAAAATTAAAATCACCAAACCCTCGATATTTACTTGCTTTTCAATTAAAGATGAATTGCATATATACCTACTAAAACTTGAATATATATTTTCATATTTTTCAAAAATACAAGTTTTCAATACATAATTTACAATTGTGTTTAAGCATATTTTTGTTAAATATGCAAATATATGAGTTTTAATGTATATATATGTAATTGCCCTATAGTTAATATATAAAAATTTCAAAAAGAATCACTTCTCGTCTCTTAGATCAATATGTCTTACTTTATGAGTCTACCTCATTATCCCTATAAAGAACGATTAATCCCCCGATCATACATTTACTGTAGTACAACAGTTAATACACGGCCTAAAAGGTTGTAAAACTTTGATATTTGCAACTAGGCCGTATATTAACTGTTGTAATAAATGATATCACACGAGAATAAGTTTTCACTTACGTTTTTGTGTTTAAATATGTAATAAATGAAAATATTTTGTTTTAAGAGATTATGGAATTTTCAGCTTCTTCTTTATTTTTTTTTCGTATATAAGAGGCTAAACATGGTGATTGGGTCTTCCTTTATAGTTTACTAGGCGAGTACCCGTGCATAGCAACGGAATTTCTAGCGGCAGATAATTAACGATTTGTGATATTGTGGTGAGTGTTTTGTGTAGCGTTCAAAATAAAACGTTAACCGATCAGAATGTAATTGCAAACGGTTATCGTGTAGAACAACCGTACAACCGATCAAAGAATTAACGATTTATGATATTGTGGTGAGTGTTTTGGGTAGCGTTCAAAATAGAACGCGAACCGATCATAATATAATTGCAAACGGTTATCGTGTAGCAAACGATGACGAATGACACTTAAGTTTTATATAATAAGCAACTTATATTGTTTACGAAGATTGTCACTAATAAAGATTGATTGCGGTGCACATATATTGTTTTTGGGTTAGCCGTAGGTTTCATCTTTTTGACCTATTCATTTACGAGGTTTGATTTTAGCGCTAAATAGACTCAAATCAAGTAAAACACTCTAATTTACGAAGGTTAGCATAATGAGATTTACGCATAAGTCCCATAAACCAAAATAATATGCTTTATTAGATACATACGGAGTAGCTATCTTTCAGATATTTTATGAAAAAAACGAGGAAGGTACTCACGTTGTGACGCAATTTGCCCGGGTTCGAATACCAGCCAACGGCGTGTTCACTTTTTCTCTTTTCTCTTCTTTCTTTTTTGTTATTCAACAAATGAATCGACATGTATCGTATTTTATAGACAAACAACTAAATTGCGATTTTTTTTATTTTTTTTGTTTATTATTTTTTTCTTTTTCATTTTTTCTTACTCATTAATGAACATTAAATATACAATAGCAGCATAAACTGGCAAGATTAAGTTAAATATAAAAAACAATAAGACATTTGCAGTAACAAAGTAAGGCGTTTTCCAGTGCAAACCAAAATCTGAAACAAAACAAGAAAACGAGAAACCTAATGTAGTAATATGGGTTGGTTACAAATGCCCTGGAAGCATATTAAAACTACTAAGTGCAAGATTATGTGCACACAAGGTTGGCAAGAGCGCAAAGTAAACATTTTTCATGACTTGATTATGGAAATATGATAATAATCAATAGAAAATGAGTTGATACTTGTAATTGACTTGAATCAATATGCAAGCTTGAAAACCAAGAACCAGATGTAACATGCTAATGCAAAGATAATATAGAATTTGTAATCATAAAATTTATAAGGATATTGATGTAATTCCAAGTTTTTCAAGCATATAGATTAAACTTTCCATTAAGAAAGATAATATACGAATGTATAAACCATAAGAACAAAATCTGTTGCTGACTCCTTAAAGAATGTACATATTTGTGTTAAACTTAAAATGTTGCAACTCATAAGAGCACAGGGTATGCTTGCGCCGTGGGTGGCGCCGTCACCACCAGCCCAAAAAAAACCGACGGCGCACCGTACCGGTGGTGGCGCCGTCGGTTCTCGCGCCGCAGCCATGGCTCCACGCCGTCGCAATTTTTTTTTTTTTTTTTTTTTTTTTTTTTTTTTTTGTTTTTTCTGCTGATTTGAGGGACAAAAAAAAAGTGCCGTTTGATATATAACGGCTATATAGCCGTTTTTTTCAAAAAAATACCCAACTAAACCAATTTAATTCTCAAAAAAAAACCTTATAAATACCCCATTTTTTTTCAAACTTCATACACACTTCCAATATATTAAATCTCAACTTCTCATAACTATTCTCATCCAAAATGACTCCAAATCAACCATGGTGCCAACAGATACCCCTGAAATGTGGTGCCGTGGAGCTTTTTGCTGACGTGGCAGCAAAAAAAGCCCACGGCTTGGAGCCATGGCTCCAACCGTACCTAATGCTCTAACAATGGCATTCCTAATAAATAAAGTGTTATCCTCTTCCGTACACTTGGTTGCACGATGATATAATGTAAACACATTTCAGTACAAGTTTCAAGTTCCAACTACACTTGCGGTTGCACAGTGAAACCACATTTCTAGATAACTTTCAACTTTTGTGCAGCTTAATATAAAAGATTCACGGTGTTTACCTTATATTCGCCCATACTGACAAGACTTTCTAATAAAAAGAGAGAATTTCTGATGTAAGGTGCTAAAAAACTGTAAAAAGCTCTTGCAATACTCCCGTTGATAGCTTAGAGTATCATTATATTATATAATAAAACTGAGGGAAACTTTAATAAATAAGAGAAACGTAGATGGGACCACAAAAGCAAATTTCACAGTATGAAACCAGTAATTAACATGCAACCTAAAGATGGTGAAACGACCACAATCTTCTATGTTGCTCGTGGGTTGGTTTATTATGTGAAAGGGTTCACTTGGTGTCCACTACATCTTCTTCATAGGCTGCTTCATGACAACCAAGTGCAGCTCGACCGGATGGGTCAAGAATTTTGGACCAAGATGCATCCCACTCCACCGCTTTAGCAGTACTGCATGCCACACTTGGACCGCCTGGAACTGTTAACCTTGCTGCGTTCTGCTTGCAATGCAAAAACATAAAAGTATACGCTATGAGAAGATAATCTTCTAATGAATAACAGTTGGGTCATTAAACAAACACACTACCACTCTGTCGCAAATGGTCTCAGAGGAGGTAATTCGACCCATTTATTTATGATTAGTTCGATTTGGATTGTGCTTCTCTTAGATTTGGCCAACAACAGAAACACCAATACCCCATCATGCTAGAGGAATAAGATTTGGTTAAAAAAATCTAAAAACAGTTCAACATCTCTCTTTAGCGCATTCAGTATCCTAAATCGCTTTAATTAAAGAATAAGATTATAACTGTACACATTTACTCTATGAATCATTTATAATAGTTTTTCTAAAAAGAAAACAAGGAGTTTGCATGCCACCCAACCCAGTGGTACTTACAAAATGCCCCATTTCAGCCCGACCCATATTCGGCCACTATCCAACCCACCCGATCATCCCATCTTGCCACCCCTTTCATGTCTGGGCATCACCTATATGATAGGATGAATGTCCCACATGGCCACATCACAGATCTTGGGAAGCCACAAGACAAACATATAAAAAGCCAAGAAAATTTAGAAAACCGACCTTCGGGAAGAACTTTTCAAAAATTGTTCGATAGTAGTATGCTTCTTTTGTTGTAGGGGTGTTTTCAGGATAAACAAAGTTTGCGTTTGCTAGCATTGAATCAGTAACCTGCAACAATAAGTGTCTTAGTATTAACAAAGGTTCAACTTTTATCAGAAAATATGAAAGTAGCCAGAAGTTGACTTTTGAGAATTACGGACCAGTTTGTTTGTATGATCCTTTAAACCATCGATCCAACTATATCCAACTCCATCACTGAACTGTTCCTTTTGCCTATACAATATGTGCTGGGGAAAAGAATAAACTGATTTTAGTTTTCATAAAACATTCACAACAGGCGGCAGCTAGCTTTTCTAGCGAAATAGAAACCAACCATGTGTTCTGCTGTTGACCCGGGTTACAAATACTCAAGAAATGGTTAGTTTCGGGCCAAAAACGGTTGACCCAGCCGGGTCAAACCGGGTTTCAAAACATTGATATGCACGTACAATATTTTTTAAATGGTTTAGTTCATGTGATTGATTTCAAAGAGACCGTATGACTTTGGATCATATAAGTTAAAACTTAAAACAACGAATGGGTCAAAAACTTTGTACTCATTGATATACGCACTGATATACTAATAATTATGGAGCCTTAGAATAACAAATATTACGAGTATTTATTTATTTTTTATTTATAATCTTAGCGAAAAACATAATAAGATCCACAAACGTTTAAAATTATTTGGAGATGTACAATAATTTTGAATGTTAGTGGAGTGTCACTTCTCAAAGATGCCATAAACTTTCTTTTGGAGATGTACAATATTGTCACTCCGTAATTCTTGTGATAAAACAGCGTGTTAGTGCTTAACATGCATTAACTTCAACAAAATAAATAAAGAATAAAACAATTCTGCTTGCTTATTATTTCAAAATGTTCTTATTATTTCTCATTCTTTTTTCATCTCATCCGAATGAATAGAGGGCTTAACAATTAACGCTTCTCATTTTGTTAAGGAGAGTATTAGTTTTAACAAGAGTTTTAAAATCCTAGTTAAACGGTGTAGTAACATTTAACACTTCTCATTTTGTTACGTAGAGGGCTTAACAATTAACACTTCTCATTTTCTTTAATCTTATTGTTACTCCGTAATTCTTGTGATAAAACAGCGTGTTGGGTAGCATGCACTAACTTAACGTCACTTTATGATGAGAAAAAACACATGTTACCTGCTTGGTGGATCAGTGGACCTACAAATTTTTGTCGGTTTAAAAGTAAACAAAACTACAAATTGTGGGTGGAAGTTTCTAATTTAGGAAAGTTGGTGGTTATCCATCACATATTATTCATGTGATTGATTTCAAAGAGACCGTATGATTGGATCATATAAGTTAAAACAACGGATAGGTCAAAAACTTTGTACTCATTGATATATACGCACTGATATAATAATTATGGAGCCTTAGAATAACAAATATTATGAATATTTATTTATTTTTTATTTATAGGGTATGTTTGGCGACAAGTAAGCAGTAAGCAGTAAGCAATAAGCAGTAGCAGTAAGCAGTAAGCAGTAGCTGTTTGTTTAAAAAACATGTTTGGTAACCTAGCAGTAACTGTAATTATAAAGTGTAAAATTACGAAAAAAGACACGTAACTCATAAATTACATTTTTTAATATGGCAAATTCATCTCACGTAGTCATGTACAATCCTAATGATACATCTTGTTTCATATTCAAATATAGGCCATTATCAATTATTTACATAAATTTAAGAAATCAATTGTAGCAAGTAGCCAAGTACTACTTATTTGTACGTGGCTATAAAAGATGGATATGCAACCTATTTTTGTACGTGGTCGTGGTTATATTTATTTGAGGGTAAATATGTAATTTTCAAACAAAATGTTAGGAGCTGTAAATGGAATGCTTGTTCATGAAGCGGTTCAATTGCGAGCAGTTAGGCTAGTTTCTAACGCTATTAGAGGTGTTGCCAAACAAGCTTTTTCATCTAATGCTTACCGCTTATCGCTTGTCGCTCCTAAACGCTTCCTTAACGTTTGTTGCCAAACATGACCATAATCTTAGCGAAAAACATAATAAGATCCACAAACGTTTAAAATTATTTGGAGATGTACAATAATTTTGAATGTTATTGGAGTGTCACTTCTCAAAGATGCCATAAACTTTCTTTAATCTTATTGTTACTCCGTAATTCTTGTGATAAAACAGCGTGTTAGTGCTTAGCATGCATTAACTTCAACAAAATAAATAAAGAATAAAACAATTCTGCTTGCTTATTATTTCAAAATGTTCTTATTATTTCTTAAATCTTTTTTCATCTCATCCGAACGAATAGAGGGCTTAACAATTAACACTTCTCATTTTGTTACGCAGAGTATTAGTTTTAACATGAGTTTTAAAATCCTAGTTAAACGATGTAGTAATATTTAACACTTCTCATTTTGTTACGTAGTATTAGTTTTAACATGAATTTCAAAATCCTAGTTCAGTACTGTTCCACCCCAATTCAAATAGAGCTGGCAAATCGTGTATTAATAGGTCTTAACAGGTTTTGAGCGCGCGAATAACATAAGTTTCAAACATGAAAACGACTCGTTTAACACTTGGTTTTGGTGGTTTGAGTATGACAGATATACGTTTTATGTATCAAAAAAGTTAAATACTGAACCCTAGAATACTAAAAACAATTATTTTAAAAAATAAAAAAATTGCATAGTATATTTTTTCCCTTAACAGGTCCTAACAAGTACCCAATTTGCCAGCTCTAAATTCAAATACTGCTTTTTCTTATAGTTCATAAAAAAAAAAAAAAAAAAAAAAAAAAAAAAAAAAAAAAAACCTTAACCTCTTTACCTTTTTAAATGTATTTTGTTTCAATATTTGAGCCGAAGATTTGACATTCGAGAACGGCTCGTATACATGCTGATGTGCAAGTATCGACAAATACAACGTCACTTATGATGAGCAAAAACATGTTACGTGCATGGTGGATCAGTGGGCCTACAAAATTGGGTCGGTTTAAATGTAAACAAAACTACAAAAGTCCAACGTGTTGCGGTGGAAGTTTCTAATTTAGGAAAGTTGGTGGTGGTTATTAGTAATAGGGTTTTTCTAACTTGTGCCCTGGGGGCACAAGTTAAGCACACCAAAAGGACAGTGGGTCCCACGAAAAAGTACAAAAAAGTACTGAGGGACCCAAGAATTTTGTTGTACTTTCTTGTACTTTCTTGTACTTTTTTTGTGGGACCCACTGTCCTTTTGGTGTGCTTAACTTGTGCCCCCAGGGCACAAGTTAGAAAAACCCTTAGTAATATCACTTCTATGTTTAGAATCACTTCCAACTTTAATTTTTTTTTTTTTAATATTTGTTAAGATTCTATTTTGGTAAGATTACATTGATAATTGAGATTAAACTCTACCAACTAATTTCAAGGACACTGAAATCAAAAGGATTCTGATCATGACTCGAAACCAATAATGTTTGTATCCCATACGACACATAAATAATGCTATCATGTACTCATGTCCTGGTAACCCGTAGTCCCACATCTATCTAGAAGGACACTTTACAAGTTTTTGGTGCTAGCATGTTGTCATGTACTACGTAAAGGAAGTATTCGACCTGTCTAGTTTCATTTGCCTCTCCACTCATTATATTTATTCGACTGCACGTGGGAGGTACAATACTATGTTCAAGATGAGTCTGGGTCACGATGTTAATCTCTTGAGAAAACGTAGAAACGAAAGCGTCTAATCTTCCCATTCCATGTGGTGTTGGTCCTGTTATTGTGAAAATCGGGACCTAACGGTAACTCTGTAACTTTAACAAGAGTGGTTCAGCCAAAGTGAACCCACACTTAGTCACTATCAAGATTTAGCTTTTGTATGGGCAGGGCTGTAAATGAACCGGACAAACATGAACAGAGTCTTGTTCCTGTTCGTTCGTTTAATTTTAACCGTACAAATAAACGAACACGAACGTTTAAACGGACGAATTTTCTTGTTCATGTTCGTTTATTAAGAAAATGAGTTATTCATGTTCGTCCATTAAGATACTAAACTAACGCTAAATGAACATAAACGATCGAACATAAATGAACATAGACAAACAAACATAAACTCTATTGAATTATGCACAATATATTGTTTTATAAGTGTTCTTTTGTTTAATAAAACCAATTCTAATTATATAATTAAATATATTATATACGAAGATAAATAAATAAATGAACATAAACGAACGTTCACAAATATAAATAAGCGGATGCGACTTTTGTTCATATTCATTCATTTAACTAATCGAACGTAAAATCTTATTCATGTTTGTTCATTTAATAAATAAATGAACATAAACAAACTTTTTACTTAGCGGTTTATAAAATGTTCACTGAACGTTCAGTTCATTTACGGACCTATTTATGAGATCTTGCCTTTGTGTTTTGTACCCGGTAACAAAGCCAGAAGATCTATAAAATGATAAAATTTTAAAAGTTTATTATAGTTTGAAAAACAAATAATAGACCTAACCATAAAACTAAAAATCGGTCGAACAAAGGAAAAAAATGCAAAAAAAATAAAGAAGAAAAAAAAATTGTTTGTCAAGTTCGTAAAGCTGACATATCTTTATATTGCTTTTGAGGTGTGTTATATTATACAAACCCTCCCTATATTGTCATATCAGCGGGTTTGGTCGAACCGTACAACACGAGATGCACACCGTATAAGCTGTGAATGCATGCAATGATTGCCCTCCCTATAAGAGGGTGTGGATAACTCACCCATTTTCATAGGCGCAGCTATATAGGGGCGGGAGGGGGCGCCCGACCCCCCAAATTTTTTTTTGCGATGTAGGGGTATATAGTTTTCATGTAGAAAAATTTCGGTATATTCGGTTTCGACACCCCATTTTAATTGGGAATTTTTTTTATACATTAAGCAATAAAATTGATCCATTACATTTTACATAAGCCCATCTACCCAAACTAAAATCCATTAACAAACCAAATCCCAAACTAAAATCCATTACTTAGCCCATTAAAAAATAATAATAATAATAAAAAAATAATAAAAACCGGAACAATAACAATTAACAAACCAATTAACCAAATCCCAAACCCTCCCCCTTCGACCCTCATCTCCTCCCACCTTCCTGGCTCCTGCAGTCCCGCCGGCCACCGCCGACCACCGTCGACGGCCGACCAGCCTCCGCCACGCCTGTCGCCGCCTGCAGCGGCCCTTCTGGTTTGTTGTCTTTAGATCTACTTGTCTTTTATTTAGGGATTTAGTAGAAATTAGGGATTTAAGTAAAAATTAGAAATTGGGGTTGAAAGTTCAATATGACAGCCTGGCAGAAATCGTCAATCGTGTATTACTAATATAAGTTCTTTTCAATTTAGTTGTCTTGGACAAATGTTTAGTTTTTTAGTGATTGAAACTTTTTTTTATATAATACTAGTATTTAGTTTTTGACCCGACTCGAATCGAATCACCGACCAGAACATATAACCCGAAAAATAGCGTTAGAAAAAAAAAATTAGATCCCGACCCCCACTGAAAATTTTCTAGCTTCGCCACTGCCATTTTAGGTTTATCTATCATTTTTCTTCTTGTTACTCCAGGATTAGTTGGTCTTTTGCACCGTAATTTTGAGACACCATTATTAGTTGTGATTACTAGGAGAACAACGTGACCCCTTTTGTGAGTTTGGGGTCCCTTAGCCATTGTGTTTCTAAGGATGCCCACTTGTAAAGTGTAAATCTACAGGTGCGGTACATAAAAACTTATATTTACTTGTCATGAATTAAGTCTGGTTAATTGTTTTGCATTTTTTGTTTTAGATAGTAGTAAATGAAACATGTGTATTAGATTAAAGGAACTATTTATTACAAATTATTTTTATGAAGTCGAATTTGGTCCTAACAACACTCTATATATTAGGACCCATTTTTTGGTACTCTCTTTGTGCACTACTATTTCATCCTATGAAATTATCTTCTAGGACTCGTGAATGTGTCCCAAAGCCTAATGGAAGGTCAAGCGATTAATAAAACACACTAAAGCATCCTATTATGTGATATATTAGAATGCTATTTTGGTCTTATAATACAATTGTATGGGACTAAAAAATTAGTTTTATAATGTTGGCGTTTTATTAAGACGCTCAAAAGTGTCCTAAATATCTAGAACAACCCTCACCCAAGAGCACACATTTATATTTGCTTAAAAGTCCTATAAAGATATTTTAAACGACACTAACGGGCGTTCTAATAACCAATCTTTTATATAATAAAATAAAACCCTTATTGGAATTTTCCATTTCCAAAAAATCAATTCATACCTTATTTAGTAATAACTTTATTTAAAAAAAAAGATTATTTTCTTATTAGGTAACATTTTATATTTATCCATAACACAAGGTAAAAGATAAATACAAAAATATAGATAAGATACATTTAACACAAGTAGAAGATAAATACAAAAAATATAGATAAGATACAATTAATAATAGGATTAAAATTTTTAAATAATTATCTTTAATAATAAAAAAAATATAATTAAACATCAAAAATCAAACAAAACAAATATTAAATTATTTATTTTTTAATAAATAAAAATATATGATTCAAAAAATTTTAAAAAACCCGCGCGTGCGCGGGCATTATAAGTAGTTGTTCGAAACACAAAAAGGTAGATTGTTTAATTTGTGATTTACTAAAAAATATATAAAGTTGTAGGTGAATACGAATTAGTATCTTTGTCCCCTTTGCCGCCATATATATGTACTAAATTCTATATAAACTATTCATTCGACTTTGCATGCACATTCTATTAAACACATACCCACAGCGAACAGTACGGATTAGTATTTTTGTCACTACGATCATGGATTTATGCCGAAGTTTCGAGCTCCCACTCAACTCAGCCCCAAGTTCTAAGAACAATACTAGTTCTTCAGACCGTTATGCAGAGTGTTCCATGTTGGACAAGAAGGTCCGAACGTCATTCAACAAACCCAGAGCGTCAGAACCCATCAAATTCACAATGAGTGATCCCGCGGGACAAGTCCTAGTAATCAAGTTCAAAGTGATCAAGAACGATAAGACTTTGGGTAACTATACATGCCCATCAGCTGAATTGGAGATTCTACAGATTATTCAAGTGCTATTGGCATGTGATTCAATCGATCCAACCCCATTACAATGGGTATCTTAAGAAGACCAATATGTATATAACCATTGATATTGTGTCTATTGAGTTTTTATAATGTTCACTAAATAAAAGTTTGTTCATACATCAAACTCGGGAACAAAGTGTAAGCAGTGTACGCGCCTAAGAGTATTACTCACTTTCAAAATTTAAATGTTTCAACCAAATATACGTTTAAAATGCCATTGGAGATAGCAACCAAATCGGGATTACTTTATGTAATTAACAATAACCAACTGTTATGTTCTTGGTAAAATGTCCCAGTAATGAGTTCAGCAATGTTTAGTACTCGAGATTATAAATATGATGCAACTTAAACTTTCAACAACGGTATGCTACCATTCATTCAAACAAGAAGAAACTAAACAACATACATTTTGCTCTTTAATTTTGATGATAAACTTGCCATTGCCTTGGCCTTTTCCCGTAAACGAACTTCTGTGTCTTCCGGCCGGTTGATGTTTTAGCCGCAGGGACGAAGCCAGGATTACGTATTAGGGGGGCTCAAAAAAAATTTCGGTATTAACATACAATTCTTTAAGGAACAAAGGATTTGTGAACATATACATACTTTATTAGTTAAAGTTTTTACACGTTTTTAGAGATCTCACAACACAAGAATTCTTTAAGTGTATCTTAACTATGGTAACACATTTTCTTTTTTAAAATATGACGAACAGAATCATGTATATAGTTATCACTCTTTTATTGTTGAATCACTTAAAATCCTTAATAATAAACTCGTCTATATTTATGTATAACTTAAAATAGTTTGTTGAATTTGAAGAAATTTTTGAAAATGTAAAAAAGGATAATATTTAATAGGATAAAGAATAATTAGTTAAAGACAAACCAAAAAAGTACAACCTCTTAAATAAAAAGTAAAAGCTAACAATTTTTTAATATTTCATATGTACTACTTTTCCTCTCTTCCACTCTTCTTCCCATTTCTTCACCATTCTTGTCTCCAAACTTTCTCAGTCACCACTCTTCATCATTATATCAACGGCTAAATTATGTTCAACAACACTACCAAAACCTTCACCAAGGTGTTTCCTTACATAAATCAAAGATAAGTTCTTTAAAAACATAAATAATAGCTTATAAACAATTTTTTGTTCTAAGGTTGTTTCCGGGATCCACCATGATACAAGGTAGAGCTTGGCCGGTTAGGGGGGGGGGTCGAGCACCCTCTAGCCCCCCTACTGACTTTGGTCGGATGGAAAGGTGGCGCTCCTCCGCCTTCTCAGGTGCTGTTCAGTATGGAACAGCTGGGGTTCGAGGTGTATCTCACAAAAACATATGGTTCCGCAACAGTCTGCACATGAAAACCAGAGTGGAACTCCCTACCACAAGACACACGAGCGAGAATCAAATCACGACAAGGAGTGAACCATTTGGGATTGGGAGGAAGTCGACATTAAGGATCCTGTAACCATGAAAAGGTGAGGTCATGGTCAGTGGAAACACGGTGATGAATGGATACCACAAAGACACAAGAGCAACACAAGAAGCGTTCCAAGGCGGATGGTCCAGAAGTCGAGATTTAGGTGTGAGACATTATGATGGTTACATAGAACTCAAAGACCGATCAAAAGATATTATAATATCTGGTGACGAAAATGTAAGTACAACAGAAGTGGAATCAGTGATTTTCCGGCATCCAGCACTACTTGATCGAGGCTGCGGTTGTGGGACATCCGGATGATCATTGGGGGGAGACTCCATGTGCATTCGTGAAAGTAAAAGAAGGACACAAGTTAAATGCTGATGAGTTATTAGAATTTTGCCGAAAAAAATTACCAGATTATATGGCACCACGAACGGTGGTGTTTGAGGAGTTGCCTAAAACGTCAACCGGGAAGACCCAGAAGTTCATTTTACGGGTAAAGGCCAAGGCAATGAGAATAGCGTTAATACATCTTTCCCACTGAATTAAGCAACCACCGTTCGTGGTGCCATATAATCTGGTAATTTTTTTCGGCAAAATTCTATTAACTCATCAGCATTTAACTTGTGTCCTTCTTTTACCTTCACGAATGCACATGGAGTCTCCCCCCAATGATCATCCGGATGTCCCACAACCGCAGCCTCGATCAAGTAGTGCTGGATGCCGGAAAATCACTGATTCCACTTCTGTTGTACTTACATTTTCGTCACCAGATATTATAATATCTTTTGATCGGTCTTTGAGTTCTATGTAACCATCATAATGTCTCACACCTAAATCTCGACTTCTGAACCATCCGCCTTGGAACGCTTCTTGTGTTGCTCTTGTGTCTTTGTGGTATACATTCATCACCGTGTTTCCACTGACCATGACCTCACCTTTTCATGGTTACAGGATCCTTAATGTCGACTTCCTCCCAATCCCAAATGGTTCACTCCTTGTCGTGATTTGATTCTCGCTCGTGTGTCTTGTGGTAGGGAGTTCCACTCTGGTTTTCATGTGCAGACTGTTGCGGAACCATATGTTTTTGTGAGATACACCTCAAACCCCAGCTGTTCCATACTGAACAGCACCTGAGAAGGCGGAGGAGCGCCACCTTTCCATCCGACCAAAGTCAGTAGGGGGGCTAGAGGGTGCTCGCCCCCCCCCCCCCCCCCTAACCGGCCAAGCTCTACCTTGTATCATGGTGGATCCCGGAAACAACCTTAGAACAAAAAAATGTTTATAAGCTATTATTTATGTTTTTAAAGAACTTATCTTTGATTTATGTAAGGAAACACCTTGGTGAAGGTTTTGGTAGTGTTGTTGAACATAATTTAGCCGTTGATATAATGATGAAGAGTGGTGACTGAGAAAGTTTGGAGACAAGAATGGTGAAGAAATGGGAAGAAGAGTGGAAGAGAGGAAAAGTAGTACATATGAAATATTAAAAAATTGTTAGCTTTTACTTTTTATTTAAGAGGTTGTACTTTTTTGGTTTGTCTTTAACTAATTATTCTTTATCCTATTAAATATTATCCTTTTTTACATTTTCAAAAATTTCTTCAAATTCAACAAACTATTTTAAGTTATACATAAATATAGACGAGTTTATTATTAAGGATTTTAAGTGATTCAACAATAAAAGAGTGATAACTATATACATGATTCTGTTCGTCATATTTTAAAAAAGAAAATGTGTTACCATAGTTAAGATACACTTAAAGAATTCTTGTGTTGTGAGATCTCTAAAAACGTGTAAAAACTTTAACTAATAAAGTATGTATATGTTCACAAATCCTTTGTTCCTTAAAGAATTGTATGTTAATACCGAAATTTTTTTTTTGAGCCCCCCCTAATACGTAATCCTGGCTTCGTCCCTGATTTGAGTTAACATTTTGTTAGCCCCCAGTTTCAGATGCATTCGTGTCCGCGGCTTGACCACTTGCTTAGTCCAACAATGTCACATGTATAAGCTGCTTTAAGTTTTTTGCTTACCAACCTGTGTGGGATATGTTTCACTTCTTTTGAGCTTTTTGTATCAAGCAACTCACATTTGTGAGTACAAAACTAAACAACTTGCTTAGTCCTCCAATGTCACATGTATAAGCTGCTTTAAGTTTTTTGCTTACCAACCTATGTGGGATGTTTCACTTCTTTTGAGCTTTTTGTATCAAGCAACTCACATTTGTGAGTGACGACATGAAATCGCATTTAGGTGTGTTTAGTTAGACGTCAAATATCAACATTACCATCCCATATGCCCAATTCAAATATTATTGGTATTATGTGATGATGATAGTGTTGTGATGATAAAAACTGAACGTTAAATACGTGAGTCAGTTTTAGTAAGTGGTTTCGGTGAACAAATATGCACAGGTTCTCGTCTAGTAGTTTATAAATGACGCTTATGTATTTCATGTTTATTTTATTTTTCTCAGTGATATTCACTTTTATTCACGGTTTATATATAGTGATTTCTAACAAATACAATAACAAATGAAGAATCAACATAAACAACTTAACTCATACAAAACTACAAAAGTACAAACTCATAAAAGTCACTGGGCTACGCCCAGCCAAATGGTTTCCTGAAAGTGTAACAACAGGTTCATACAACTAGATGTGGGGTGTGTATTTATTGTAGATACTAGTAGATAGTAGAAACAGTAGGTGACACTTTAGGAAGAAATGTTTACTAAAACTATGCTATCAACTTTTTCATGGCATTTAGTGCAAGGGGTATGATGAACCTCATTTTCTTTTTATTTGGATCCTATTTAATGCACATCATCTTAACATTCTCATAACAAAAACTCCCTTTATCATAACCAGTGTTCTAAAAGGCGCGCCACGGCGTCGCCAAGGCACGAGACGTGGCCTCGACGCCACGAAATGGACTAAGGCATGAAGTCTAGACGTCGTGTGAAAAGGCGTGTAATAAGGCGCGAAAAGGCGTGCAAAGGCGCGCCTTTTTGGTAAGGCGTGACGCCATTTTTAGAAGCATTTAGGGGATTTATGGATTTGGGCTTGAATTTCAAGTATTTGGGTTATTTCTTTCTTGGGCTTCGTAATTTCAAAACTTAATTCCTACTTGGGCCTCGTATTTGGGTCTGGCTATTTGGGATTTGGACTTTAGTATTTGAAATTGCTCTTATAAAATGATATAAAATTATAAATACATAAATTTATAAATATTTTGTTGCCGCCTTAAGCACGCCTTAAGAAACGTCAAGGCCTCGCAAAGGCGCGTAAGGCTTGAGGCGTGGCTGTACCGCCACGCCACGCCTCACGCCTTTTAGAACATTGATCATAACAATCAACAAACCTTTTCATATGGGCCTCACCTAGAGCCTAGAGGTGGCAAAATGGGCAGGCCGGGCGGGCACGGACTATGGGCTAAACGGGCACGGGCTAAACGGGCGCATGTTATACGAATCGCTTTAGAAAAGACTTAAACAACAACAAAAATTAATCAAACGTAACACCTCATTTATATTTAAATAATAAAATATATTATATCCATAAGTTTTTTATTAACATATACCTATTATGCCTATTTAACTTTTAAATAGGCAATATATGCCCATTTCAAAAAATAGAGAGGGCCCAAATATGCCCAAAATCATTTAAAATTTTGCCCATTTAGCTCATTTTTTTTTTATTTTGAATACAAATTACTACCCTTAGCCTCACTACTCACAATTTTATTTTCTTTTCATTTTTCTAATCTAAATTAAAATTCATTCATTAAAATTAAATTACAATACAACACATTAAAAAACTTACGAAACATAAAAACGATACGAAAAAAATAACGATACAAAAAAAACGATAAATGAGTTTAGGTATCTAATGTATTAAGAATATGCGACTTTTGTTATCTTTGGTATTTGGTTGTATGAACATTTTGTTATCTTTTGTTATCTTCTGTATTAAGAATATGCGACTTTTGTTCTCTTCTATATATGTTTTAGGCGAAGAAAGTAAAATGATAAGAAATAAACCAAAATTTATATGTGTTGTTTGGAAATTTTATAGTAAGTGCGTGAAAAAATAAATTGTGTAAAGTGAGTTATTCTTATGCTGAAATTGAGTGTCTAGTAAATGTGTTTATACATTTTGACAAAATACTCCCTACAAAGCTATACTGTTTAATGTGTTTTTCTACATCAACGTATTAGGTATTGGGATGAGTATTTAGAGCAGGAGGTGTGGATCGCCACTTTACCTCGACAGTCATACGTGGACAAGCTTTTGAGCTCGCCGTTGCTTGTTGCCATATCGCCTATGCCATAAGAACATTGTTTTGTAGTTTAAATTTTCATAACTATAACAATCTAACTAACATAAGCAATTGGGATTAAGGCATTCTGTTAAAATATCCATTCAAACTTTCAGGGACTGTTTCTGTCATTACAGAAACTTTCTAACTCTAATATTTAGTTTTGTCTTTGTTTGTGTGTTTTTCTAATGTGCTGGGACTGAAGCTGTAATTATCTTAAGTTGGATGCTATAAAAGGATTGCTATGGATTAGGGTTTCTCACCTCTGCTCATTATCATCTCACACAGTCTTCATATTCTCTCAAAGTTGGATATTATCATTCTTTTGTAATCGTTCAACTGATCAATTATTTTGATCCAGTTGTTGTTTCTATTTCTATACATTAGATCATTCATTGTGATATATTTGTCTCTGGTTTCTTGTATTGTAAAGATTGAGGTATTAATTTGAATCAAGGGGTGGTTGGTTGGATTCAATCTTGGTGTTATTAGAATTTCTACATGGTATCAGAGCTACGGCTCTTGATTATCGTTTAGATTGGTGATTTGGATTTCTAGGGTTTCGTCTGATTTTTGGGGGTTTCTTCAATTTGAGTTAGATCTGATAGTTGTGTGGTTAATTCAACATTCTTTGTTGGATTAATTGTTGTTGGTGATTGGATCTGGTATTTTAGGGTTTGGTCTATAAAACCCTAATTGTTCTGAATATTGGGGGTTTGTTGATTCTGGAGTTTCTGGTGTTATTGGATTCTTTCACAATATCTCTTAACTAAGTGAATTAAGAGTATTGTGAGTTCTTTCCGCATTCTTTACCGTATAGCACTGTAAGTGTTATTTTCTTCTTTTAAGATTACTTAGTTTTAGTTTAGAGGGTGCAAACGGTGTGACTAACTTCTTGATCTGCCTCCTTGAGAGGTGTGAATACCTGCTCTGGTCACATCCAGTCCTCTAGGCTGGGCTTTGTAATTCTTGGGTGTAAGTTTTATTGTTATTTCTTTGGTTCTTGTTTTCTTGATTATCTGTTTTTCTTGGTTGTTTTTCTTATCTGTTTACTATGGCTGCTGGTAGTAGTAATGAGAATCTTATTAGTAGTCTTGATATAAGTAGCCCTTTATACTTACATGCTAATGATATTAGTACTAGTTCTATTATTTCTGTGAAACTTACTGGTACTGATAACTATAGAGTTTGGTCTACTGCTATGAAACTGGCTATTAATACCATAAATAAAACTGGATTTATTGATGGTACTTGTATTAAGGCTACTTATGTTTCTAGTGATGTTTTGGCTAATCAGTGGGAAAGATGTAATTCTATTGTGTTATCTTGGTTGCTTAATTCTGTTTCTGAATAATTGTATCTTGGTCAAATGTTTTCTGTTAATGCTCATGAAGTTTGGACTAAACTTAAGGAAACATATGATAAACTTGATGGGTCTATAATTCTCAACTTAATGCAGAAAATAAATAATTTCAAGCAAGGTGAACTAACTGTTTCTGAGTACTATCATAAGCTGAATTCTTTATGGAGAGAATTTGATATTATGACCAAATTGCCTAAGTGTGTTTGTGCTGCTAGAGAAGATGTGTTAAAACATAATCAATTAATGAAACTTATGCAATTTCTCATGGGTCTTAATGATGTCTATTAACCTATCAGAAGTAGTATTCTCTCTAGAGAAACACTTCCTGATGTGAAAGATGCTTTTGCTATTGTTTCCAGAGAAGAATCTCACAGAGGCATTGCTTCTTCTTCTTCTGGTTCTGAGACTAAACCTCAAATCTCTGGTTTTATTGCTAAAACTAATTGGACCAATAATAGTACTAAAAAGATTGATAATAATTGGACCAATAAGTTTGATAATAAAAAGTTTTTTGGAACTGATAACAAAAAGCCTTGGAATAATAATAATAATGGGAGTAATAGAGGACCTAATCCTAATCTGCTTTGTAATAATTGTGGTAAAATTGGTCATACCATTGATAGATGTTTTGAACTTGTTGGGTTTCCACCTGGTTATAATAAAAATTCTGGTCCAAAACAAAATGGTTTTAAAACTTCTTTTACTGCTAATTCTAATAATTCTTCTTCTGATAATGGTTATGCTATGTCTTTCACTAATGAACAAATGGTGAAACTTATGAGTCTTATCAATGAGATGCCTTCCAGTGGAATGCAGTCTAACATGGCAGGTATGCCTAGTTTTAAAAACAACAATGTTTTCTTTAATATAAACTTTCAAAAGTTTTATAACAGTAATACTGTGTTATGTAAAACGAGTATTGGCTGGATCATAGATTCAGGTGCCAACCAACATATGACTGTTTCAACTTTAAATATGTTTGGAATTATTGATATATCTGATTTAAATTTAACAGTGGGTCATCCTAATGGCACTCTTGCTAAAATTAAATATGTTGGAAATTTAAAGCTTTCTGAAAATGTCATATTATATGATGTGTTGGTTGTACCTGAATATTGTGTCAGTCTTTTATCTGTTCATAAACTTATTAAAGACAGCAGAATGTTTGTTGGTTTTTCTGAAACTAAATGTTACATTCAGGATTTGAATCAAAACAAAATCATGGGGACTGGTAGTGAAAATGGTGGACTTTATCTGTTTGATTCTCCCTCTTCCTCTACTTCTAAGAATCAAGTTTTAGGTAATTTGTCTGTTCAATGCTTTGTTTCTAAGTCTTTATGGCATCATAGGCTTGGTCATCCTTCTGATCATGCTATTGATTTGCTTCACTCTGAGCTTAAGTTCACTAAGGATTCTCATGTTTCACCTTGTGACATCTGTCATAAGGCTAAACAGACAAGAGAACCCTTTCCTCTTAGTGAACATAAAAGTTCTGCTATTGGTGACCTTGTGCATATTGATCTTTGGGGACCTTATAAGGTTACTAGCAGAGATGGTTTTAGGTATTTCATGACTATTGTGGATGACTATACCAGGGCTGTGTGGATTTATCTTATTAAAACTAAAGATGAAGTGTATAATTGTTTTGTTACTTATATAAATTTGATTCTAACTCAGTTTAAATGTAACATTAAGACTGTTAGGTTTGACAATGGTACTGAATTTGTGAATAACAAAATGGATAGTCTATTTAACAACCTTGGTATTGTGCATCAAACTACTTGTGCTTACACTCCTCAGCAAAATGGGATTGCTGAGAGAAAGCATAGGCACTTGTTGAATGTTGCTAGAAGTCTGCTATTTCAAAGTGGCATTTCTCTTAGTATGTGGCCTAAGTGTATCTTAACTGCTGCTTACCTCATTAACAGGTTACCTTCTTCTGTGCTTAGTGGAAAATCTCCCTTTGAATGTGTGTATGGTAGAAAACCAAGACTTTCTCATTTGAGAAGTTTTGGCTGTTTATGTTTCTCATCTATTCTAAATAATTCTGATAAATTTTCTTCTAGGTCTGAAAAATGTGTTCTTATTGGTTTTTCTACTATTAAAAAGGCATATAAACTTTACAGTCTTGAAACAAAAAGGATATTTTTTTCAAGAGATGTTCAATTTTATGAAACTATCTTTCCATTTAAAATGAACACTAATTTGATTTCTGATCAGACTTATGAAAATGCTGAGACTACTTTAAATAGTCTAAATTTTTTTGATGAGAAACACTATGATCTAAGTCCCAATGATGAAGGGAGAGGTATAAATACCCCCTATGATGAAAGTGATGCCTATTCTTGCCTCAGAAATATAAATATTTCTGGTGATGGTAGGAATACTGGTGTCGCTACATCCATGGGTGATAATACTCCACCTGAGGGCACTGTTCCTTCTAATTCTTCTCAAAATGGATCCACTCAGAACATAAGTCAAGAGCAGCCTGAACTTAGGAGATCTAGTAGACCTACTAAGTTGCCTGCTAGGTTTAATGATTTTGTTGTAAGCAGTAGTGCTAAGTATGGTATTGAGAAATATGTTTGTTATTCTAGGTTGAGTTCTGTTAATTACTGTTTCTCTACTACTTTAAATAAAGCTGTTATTCCTACTTCTTATGAAGAGGCATCTAAAAATCCTAATTGGATTCAGGCTATAAATAATGAAGTTACTGCTTTAAAAAGAAATGATACTTGGAGTGAGTGTAAGCTACCTCCAGGTAGAAAACCTGTTAGTAGTAAATGGTTGTGGAAAATTAAGTATAAGTCTACAGGTGAAATTGATAAGTATAAAGCCAGGCTAGTAGCCAAGGGCTATAGCCAGAGGGAGGGATTTGATTATATGGAAACATTTAGTCCTGTGGTTAAGATGTCTACAGTTAGGTGCATGATTAATGTAGCTATTTGCAATAATTGGAGTCTTTTCCAGTTAGATGTTAATAATGCTTTTCTGTATGGTGATTTAACTGAGGATGTTCATATGACTTTACCCCTAGCTTTGATGATCATAAATCTAAAGTTGTGAAGCTTAACAAGTCCTTATATGGTCTTAAACAAGCTCCTAGACAGTGGAATGAAAAGTTAACTAATGCTCTTAGTGAACATGGTTTTGTGCAGTCTAAATTTGATTATTCTTTGTTCACTAAGAAATCTGGGAATATTTTTTTGGCTCTTTTAGTGTATGTTGATGATATTGTTATTACTGGCAATGATAACAATGAAATTGAAAAATTTAAAGTGTTTCTGCAGTCTAAGTTTCAAATAAAAGACTTGGGAAAGTTTTCTTGGTATAGAAGTTCTAGAAAATGATAAAGGTGTTTGTCTTAGTCAAAGAAAATATTGTCTTGAGCTATTACATGAATATGGTTTACTTGCCGCTAAACCTGTTGACACACCTTTACCAGAAAATACTACTCTTAATCATATTGAAAGTAATGATGATAAAGCTTTGAAAAATATTGGTAACTACCAAAAACTGGTGGGTAAATTGATTTACCTAACTAATACTAGACCAGATATATCTTATTTTGTTCATTGCTTGAGTCAATATATGCATGCTCCTCTTGAGTCTCATTTGAATGCTGCATTAAGAGTTTTGAGATATTTAAAAGGATCTCCTGGAAATGGTATTCAAATTAACAAAAATGGAAGTCTTAAGCTTAGAGCTTATGCTGATTCAGATTGGGCTAGATGTCCTGTTACTAGGAAATCTGTGTCTGGCTATTGTGTTTTTCTGGGTGATTCATTAGTTACTTGGAAAAGTAAAAAACAATCTACTCTTTCTAGATCATCAGCAGAGGCTGAGTACAGAAATATGGCTTCTTGTACATGTGAAATTATTTGGTTGTGTAATCTTCTTGGTGATATGGGGGTCAGTGATTTATTGCCTGTGAAGTTGTATTGTGATAACAGTTCAGCTTTACAGATTGCTGGAAATCCTGTTTTTCATGAAAAAACAAAACACTTTGAGATTGATGTTCATCTTGTGAGAGAAAATTCATACTTCTCAGCAAATTGCAGATGTGTTTACAAAAGCTTTAGACTGTAAAAGTCATAAGTTTTTGTGTGGTCATTTGGGTATGATGGATATGTTTGCTGTGAAAGGATGATGGTTTGAAAGTTTGAGGGGGGGGGGGGGTGTTAAAATATCCATTCAAACTTTCAGGGATTGTTTCTGTCATTACAGAAACTTTCTAACTCTAATATTTAGTTTTGTCTTTGTTTGTGTGTTTTTCTAATGTGCAGGGACTGAAGCTGTAATTATCTTAAGTTGGATGCTATAAAAGGATTGCTATGGATTAGGGTTTCTCACATCTGCTCATTATCATCTCACACAGTCTTCATATTCTCTCAAAGTTGGATATTATCATTCTTTTGTAATCGTTCAACTGATCAATTATTTTGATCCAGTTGTTGTTTCTGTTTCTATACATTAGATCATTCATTGTGATCTATTTGTCTCTGGTTTCTTGTATTGTAAAGATTGAGGTATTAATTTGAATCAAGGGGTGGTTGGTTGGATTCAATCTTGGTGTTATTAGAATTTCTACACATTCCCATCTCAGGAATACTCCTCTATATGTTTTTAGCATACAATTTGTAATAAATGTTCGATAGTAATCAAAGTTTAATCAAACTAACTGATTGAACTCTTAAATCGGCTATAGTTAAGCTTACATGGAAATGATGTAAATCAAGTTGATAAATACATAAAAAAAATAGGGTAAATAGATTATAAAACTTGATTTTCTTTAAGAAAAAACTGCTGCATAAACCAGTTGTTTAAAATTAACTTAGTCATCCAATAACTTAATTCAGATCTATCATAGGAATCGCAACAAGTTCTGATTACTTAATTTCTGAGTAACATAAGAACATTGTTAGGTTGTTGTTAACAATACCTTAATTTCAAAATATAGATGACCAATCGAGATTAAAATAATAAACATTTCAAGTGTTAGTTAGATAGAATGAGTAAATTCGGATTTGTCATAGGAATAGCAAAGCGGGTTCCAAACTTCTGTAGCATGTATCATGTCACCGTTTAGAAAAATAATGTCATAACATAGTTGCATGGCTTTTATCATTAATGAATAGTTATGTGATGAGGCGAAAAATGATCCGTTTTTAGGGGGTCATTTAAACCCGAATCCGAATTTATTTGATCAAATATTGCCCTAAATCGTTCCTTTTGTGATTTTAGGTACTTGGAGAGTGAATTCTGGAAAAGAAGCCATTTCGGACGTTTTTGGAGCATAAAAGTGAAGAAAACGGCAAAGTCTCAAAATTCTATGTTGTGAACAGTGCATGAAGGCGTCAAGAGTAAGTCTTGACGGCGTCAGAGTCCCAAGAATAAAATACCGTGGTTGGTGACGGCGTCACATAGGCCGTCATAAGTAGATCAAGGCCGTCCAAGGAAGTATTTGGCGGCGAGATGACGGCGTCACACCATTGCTCTTGACGCCGTCACCTCAGTTTTCCTATATATAGTTTTCTAGTTTTTTCAATAAAAAGAGAGAAGTTTTGGTGAAACCCTAAAGACGAATTTGGTGCATCTTTTACAGGTTTTTCAAGGGTTCCAAACCCTTGATACCTTGCATTGTAATTGAGATAAGTGTTCTTCTAATTCAATCAATATGTCTATGTGTTGGTTGTCTATATCTTGTTCTTGTCTCAATTCCATTATGCTAGGCTAGATCTCTTTTGTGTTTGCTTAGATCTAATGAAACCTAGATGTTGATTATGTGTTGATTACTTGTTTATTCTTGTCTTGGATGAATGATTATATATGTTAGGCTTAAGAAAACTGGCAGATCTCCAAATGATAACATGCTTGAACGTCTTAAGAAACATGAACCGAGGCGTACTAGGTCTTTATTGGTTGTATTTAATGCATGAGCCACTGTTTACAATCCCTATAGTTGTGCTGGGTCATGGTGTAGGAGGAGATAAGAGCTCATAGAATTGGGGAGTTATGTATGCCACCCCATGAATGGTATTAAGGAATACAATCCGTCATCCATACAATTATAACAAGTAATTAACGTGTAAAAGATATCTAGGGAGTAGTGAAGTCTAAGTAAACATAATTTCTCCAATTACTGCTCACAACCTTAGTATAAATTAGTTTAATTTCATTTTTAGTATTTTATTTTGATTATATCTTAGTTTTGGGTTAGTTGAATAGCAACTAATTCCGCCCACTCTTCCAAAACCTGAGATTTTACTTGCTTTCATAAAAATATAAAAATACAAAAATAATCATCCCTCATCTTTAGAACTAGTAATTAGGCTTTCTAATCCTAGCGACACTATTCCTAAGCTGAACGATCAATCCCCCGGTACTTGTCACTATACTATACTACAACGATCAGGTACACTGCCTGGAGGGGGTTGTAAGCTTCTCGAGATCCCTCGAGAGGTAAAGCCTGTTGCGATTCCCACGCATCAAGTTTTTGGCGCCGCTGCCGGGGAATAGTTATTGTCTAGGTTAGGATTTCTTTTTATTAGGTCTACTTGCTAGATTCCTTTCTAGTAAGATTTTTTATTTTTATTTTTAGGTCTTCTTTAGTCTATCTTATTTCTTCGTGCCTTTGTTCGTAACTCTTTACCATCCGACATCATGGAAGGTGGTAACATCTTTGAACCCGTCATCCCACCACAACAAAACCCACCACTAGAACCCCTTAGGCCCCGAACCTTAGGAGAGTATTCCCGACCTAGCCACCAAGGCTACCGAAACACCATTGAGCTCACCGGAGACAATGTGACCCCCTTGCGATCCGACACCATCCGGTTGGTGCAAAGCGGATGTGCATTCCATGGACTTCGTTCCGAAGATCCAAACCAACACCTTAAGGACTTCCTCAAAATCGTAGACTCCATAGACCTAAGTGTTGAAACTATAGAGACTACCCTTTTACGCCTATTCCAATTCTCTCTACGGGATCAAGCTAGTCAATGGCTTGAGCGTTTACCCGCGGGATCCATCACCACATGGGATGATCTCACCACTCGTTTCCTTGCTCAATTTTTCCCACCGGGGAGAACTAATAAGCTTAGGAATGACATCTTGATGTTCCAACAACGTCAAAATGAATCTCTTTATGAAGCATGGACTCGTTTCAAGGACTTACTCCAAAAAGTCCCTCATCATGGCATAGATCTTTGGCTCCAAGTCCAAATCTTCTATGACCATATCGACATCTCCACGAGGCGAACCATTGACCAATCGGCCGGTGGTAAGCTACGTGATCTTAGTGCGGAACAATCATGGGAACTCATAGAAGATCTTGCTCTCTATGACAACGAAAGTTGGAATGATCCCCGTGATTTGAACGAAACGGTCAAGGCAATATCTTTGCCTTTGAACAATTCTAGCACTCCCGACCGTAGGATCATGGAACTTGAAGGTCGAGTCAAGTCTCTCATGAAATCTTACGAAGCTCATAAACCTTCAAGCCAAGTAAGCAGAATCGCTTCTACATGCAAACTGTGCAATGGCCCTCATGAGACCTATAACTGCATGGAACTTCCAAAACATGCTTATAACGAATTCACATCATCACACGTAGGTCAGGGTCCTCGAACTTCTGCCGAAGCCTATGAGGCATGGAAGGATAAATCTGATTTTAAAGGGTACCGTACACGAAGCGTATCCTTCAATGACTCCTCACCACTCACTTGGTCCGAGCATTTTCCGTCGCAAGGTATCCCTAGGCAAAGCTGTGAAGATGATTTAAAAAAATTCATTCTATCTCAAGAACTACAGCTCACTACGCTCGAGGCAAAATTTAAACAACAGCAGGCTGACGTGAACAACAAGATTTGTAATCTGTTGACTGCTATCAAAGAGCATATTGATAATAAGCCCATTCACGTTGATGAGGTTAAGTCTGCTACCGTCATGAGTCCACCAGCCTCCCCTATAAAAATAAAAAGTCCTAGCAAGTTATTCAAACATCTATCTCCTAATGGAAAAGGACCTGTCAACCCCCCTGGACCAATCCACTTCGTAAACACCATCACCACAATATCTGCTGCAACATCCAACCCAACCCAACAACAAACTAACAAATTCAGTCAGACAGCGAAATATGAGACCTCAAGGGTTGACCATGCTTCGGCAAAGAAACCTACCGACTCACTTGAGCAATGCACCGCGCAAGAATCCGACAAACCGGATGAAAGGAACGAGAAATCGGAAGAGCATAAGAAAGATCCAACCATTTTGGGTAAATCTATTATAGAAGAATCCGAGAGAAAGATGGAGGGTGTTATTAGTGTGGATAACAATCAGTCTAAGGAAAGTAACCCTAAAGTTTTCAAGATCCCCTGTACCATCAAGGAAAAGCTTTTAACCGATAGTCATATAGATCCTAGCTTCCCAGTCAACATAATCCCACTTTCCCTATACCACAAGACCTTCCCAGAGCACATTGCGTGCGAGAGAGTAATAGAAAATTTATCAATTAGGATTGGAGAGCATGTTTACAATACTGACCTCACCGTGGTTGATGACGTGGACCCTCTCACCAATCAAACATCAACCAACCTTGTCCTTGGGATACCATTTATCAGTGAATCGGGAGCAATCCTTGATGAGAAAGATGGTAGTGTATTACTCACCAATGGTGTTAGGAAGGTAACTTTTCGTAGGGATAGTGAGGAGGTGTACGAGTATCGTCCCTCCCTTGAGGGGAATCTATATGGTTCAAAGGATGGAGAGTTGAGGAAGATAAGACGGCGTGATCCGAATAATCTCAAAATCCCCTGCATGATCGGTCATAAGTACTTCGATAACATATACATTAATTTATTCCTGCCAAAGAATTTTATGTCATTGTTTCATTATAACAATATCTGCAGATGGGGGATGATTTACAAGGGAGAGAAAGTGGTTGGTAAGGATCATGAAATCCAGGTGTTCGTAGGAAATATGGCATTCCCTATGGAGTTCATGATTGTGGACAATATAGAGGACTATGTCGACCCTAGGTTATCACAAGTCGTCTTAGGAGCACCCTTTTGTGAAATCACTAATTTGATAGTGGATGACTTGAACGGAATCATGACCTTCACTGATGGGATTAGGAGGATTTAATACCAAACGCCATACAAGAGAAAAGACCTTAGGGGAATAGATTGTGACGGGCTTGATATGATGAGCTCCCAACTTATCTTGTGTGATGAAGATGTCAGGAGAGGGTGTAGAAATATTTCTGATTTATCATGTGGATTCTTTAAGAATGTTAGTAAGCTTGGCTCGAAGTATCGACAAGATGTTTTCGAATTCGAAGATCCGAAGTGCTTGCACTATGAGAGCGATACTAGTTTAGAAGACGACCTAGAAAGTGGAACCAATGATGAAATCACGTGATAACCCATGACTTTGAGTCTAGCTACAAGACTCGTAAATAAAGAAAAGCGCTTCTTGGGAGGCAACCCATGTTTTGTGTGATTTTATTTGTTTGATTGTTATTTGCTTCCGTATGCAGGTTTTATTTTTATTGTTGGTTGATCATGCTTCTCAATTAAAATGTGGAAATACTTTACTATGTTGTTTGGCCTAGTCTTAACTCCAACCTAAAGGTATTTTTGAAAAAGATAAGTGTAAGGGGAAACCCCAAATATGTTTTTAAGAAACAAACCAATCATGATTCTCCACAGTATTAAATGAACATGTATATTCGTATTTGTTAGAGTCAAATGCTTGTATTGAGTCATAATGAAGTTTTGCAGGATTTTTCAGGAAGTAGGACCAAGTTTTTCTAGAAATTTTCCAGAAACTTAACATAAGAATTTCTGCAGGTCCATTCTGACGGCGTCAGAGTATTACTCTTGACGGCGTCAGGAGTTAAAATCTGGAAATTTTACCGGTTTTGTTTTTCTAACGGAGTCTTATGGTTTTTGTGAATTATTAAGTTTTATAATCTCCAGGAAATCTGCAAACTTCATTCCACAAACATTATATCTTACTTTGTTTTCTAGGATTTAGTAACTTATATAGGATGCCGCCGATTTTACGCGAGGTTGTCTTGTCTATTGTTGTCAGGATTTACAGGTTATGTTCGACAAGAAGATGATTTATATTCTAGAAGGGAAGCTTTGATTGTTCGTTTTCTTGGAGTAAGATCTAACCTGGCCAAGCTATAATCCATACCAAGCGAATCAGGGGAGTATTTGATTTCATTCTCTTTACTTTTTCACTTTTACATTCTTTACTTGAACATTGGGGACAATGTTCATCTTAAGTGTAAGGGGAGGGTAAAAAGATGATACCTTACATATGCACTTTCGCTTGAGTTTGTTTTGTTTGATGGTAGATGTGTAATAAAACTATGAGAAATACTTGTTAGTGCAATTTTAGCGCCAAATTTAAAATTTTTTACAACATTTAGGAGTGAAACTTTAGCCATAGCAAGCGTCTCATGGATAGGAGATTGTATGACTAGCACATAACCGTATATTCAGAAAAATTTTCCACCCAAAATGTGAGGTTCGCCTTTAGATTTGATAGGAAAAGCATTCATTATTAGTGCTTATGAGTGTACCGGTAGCATTTAGATTCTAGAACTTGCGTTAGTGATGCATCCCGAGACCGCTAATGAGACTACATTCGTGTGGTAGGATTTACTACATGATAAGAGGCATTAGGATCACCCTTGTGTTAAACCCGTATCATAATTACTTGACCATTTAAGTCATATTACTTGGCTAGTTAAGTCAACTAATTTTTCCCACACCCTTAGCGTTGTACTCATTTTTAGTACACGAAACCCCTAGTACACCCCTCCGAGCCTATCTTTTCGTTTCTAACTTTAAGCATCTTACTTAAATGAAGAATTTGTTACACCCCACTTAAATGTACACCCAAATCGCCTTAGCCTTCCGTGTATGCGCTCATTTTTAGTGCATTATTGTTATTTGTTAAACCCTAAGTTAACTTTCTAATTGATTACATGGTTGATAAGTCGAGTCATATCCTTGTACATATTGTTTTGGGACGATTGGGACTCATGGGTAAAGTACTTATTTTATGGAGTAATGGGGAAGAACATAATATTATTACCCCCATATGTACGTTAATCTTAAAAGTGCTCCAAGTGTTTTGATTTTCTTACTTCAAGTCATTAGAATAGTTGAATGTAAAGTATATAAAGATTCAAGTGTAAGGGGAATGTTCATACCCCTATGATGTATTATTTTGGATGGTAGGGTAAGAGTGTATGCACAAAAAAAAAAAAAAAAAAAAAAAAAAAAAAAAAAAAAAAAAAAATCTCTCTCTAAGATGTCTTCACATTTTATGATGAAATTCATCATCTAAATTCAATCTATCCATTGGATTTTGATTTTGTTTTTTGTATTGTGTTCTACTGTTCATGATCTACTCTTCCATATAATTTTCTCTCATTAAATCACTCTTTCCCTATTTTATAAAATTCATTTTATTTCCGTTATTCACTGTTTGTCTTTTTCCATTTTTCATTTTAACTTTCCGTTGGTGTGGGTATTTCATTACAAACGTTCTAAATCATATCTTAGTATGATTTCTGCTTGATTTTCATTAAATCATGTCGGATTTAAACCCTCACCCCCCAAACCCAGATCCCAAAAACCATAACCCTAATTCTATTCCACCCCTTCCGGGTTCTAATGAATTCATTCGAACCAAAAGGAGTACTAGGAATTCTGGTAATGATACTAAACAATCTATGAAGAATAGTGGTATTGATTCTAGATTTGCATTAGGTGTTAAGAAGATTAGTAAGAAGGGTAGTGGTAGAAATAAGGGGTTGACTAAGGATATGGAAGGGATAGAGTTTGAAGGAGATGATGTTGAGGATATGGAAGTTAAGGATGATGAGGCTGGGATTAATGATGGGAATAATGAGGTTGCTGTGGATCTTAGTGCTCAGGGTTTTAATGGGATTGATGGTGGGTCAAATTCTGGGGCTATGAATCATGGTAAGTCTCCTGTTGAACCTACGGTTGTTAATGATAATGGTAGTTATGTGTCTGGTGTTAAAGTGTCTGCTAATGTTTCAAATGGGAAAGAGTCTAATGATAAAATGGGAAGTAAACCTTTAGATGACATCCCTGTTCCATTTAGGGAGAATCCTGTGTTGAATCCTAGTCATAGTGATCATGTAAATTTAGGTACTGATAAGTTGAGTAAGAAGTTGAATGGTAATGAGGTGAACAATCAGTGGCCTAGTTTAAGTGAAACTATTAAGAATGTGGGTAGTATGAATAATGTTGGTGTGGTTAAGGAGAGTGATACTGTGATGGGTGAAAGTTTTGTCCAAAAAACAGTTTCATTTGCTTCAGCGTTTAAAGGACTATCTGGAAATGGGAATAGTAAATTGGCTAAGATCCCTGTTAATGATAAGGGTAAGAAAGTTATAGATATGGATCCTGTGATAGAGGAGGGAAGTAAAAGATGGGATTTAACTCTTGTTGGTTATTTTGTGGGGATGAAGATGAACTATAACGAAATTTCTGGGCACTTAAGAAGAATGTGGAGAATGCATCAGTTAGCGGAAATTATTACTAATGATTGTGGGTTGTTGTTTCTAAAATTTCGATCGGTGGAAGGGATGAATTTTGTTTTAGAGAATGGCCCCTGGCTTGTGGATAATAAACCTTTTTTTTGTCCAAAAATGGGAAGCTGGATTGTGTATGGAAAGGCCAGAACCATCTAAAGTTCCTATTTGGGTTAAGTTGATGAATGTGCCTCTTGAGGCATGGAATGTGCAGGGTATTAGTAGGATTGCTAGTGGGGTAGGTAATCCGATCATTATGGATAGAATCACTACTTCTATGTGTGAAAGAGCGTATGGCAGGGCAAGTTTTGCTCGGGTTCTTATTGAAGTTGATGCTGCTACTGAGTTAGTTGATAATGTGGAAGTTTGTTATGAGAGTTTGGGCAAGTCCATGAAGTTGAGAGTGGAATATGCTTGGAAACCGCCACATTGCTCGCAATGTAAGGTTTTTGGACATGATGATAGGAATTGTAATAAGAAGGAAGTTGTTGCTGAGGATATGAATGTGAAAGCCAAGGATGTTGGGATTAATTCAGGTAAAATGAGTGATAATAATATAGGAGATGGTCAATGGCATGATACTAGAAAGTTTGTGAATCATGGGGCTAATATAGGAGAGTGTCAATGGCAAGATGCTAGGAAGTTTGTGAATAATGGGGTTAACACTAGTAGAAATTATGGGCAGCAAAACAATGGGTATTATATAAATAGGGGAGGATATAGTAACAGAGGTAGAGGTAATATGATGGGAAGATGTGGTATATCGGGTAGGGGTGATATGGCTCAGAGGAGTGGTAAGGAAGTTGAGAGTATGAAATATGTTCCGGTAAGTAGTGGGGGTAAAAAGGTTGATGAGGGGGTAATTTTTGATAGTGATAGTAAGGGTGGGAATGGTAATAAAAATAAAGAGGCTTCTACATCTAATGTAAATGTGAAGAAGAAAGATGTTAAACAAAATGAAATTAAAATGAAAAATAGTTTTGGGGTTTTAGCTAATGAGAATATAGATGAAGTAGAGGTGGGAAGTGAGGAATGGTCTCAAATGAGAAAGAAAATTGATCTTGCTGGTGACTTAGGTATGCAGATAGCTGAAAGCGAAAAATCTAGATGGTCCAAAGATTTAAGTAAATATTATGAGGAGAAGTGTAATACTAATGCTAAGAATAGGATGATTGAAGGTTTAAAATGGCGTATATCTAAGTTACAAAAAGATATTAGCTATGGGCACACTAATACAGCTATGAATGCTAAACTTAAGGCTGATGAGTTGTGCAAGGAAAGAATGAAAGAGTCAGGTATGCCACAAAGTCAGGTATTTATGAAAGCGTATGATGAATGTTATAGAAATGAAATTGGAGTGATTGAGGGTTGGGTTAAGGAGAGGCAAAAGGCTGAAGTTGAACTGTTTTTTATGTCCGACTTAGTACTAACTGATGCGGTTAGAAACACTTGGACAGAAGAAATGGTTCAGCAGTTCGAAACCCTTGTTGGGCATAAAGTTGATGAAATGATCGGAAAACAGTTTGAACAAGGAATTGCAGAGTGCATGGAGGAAGAAGTGGCTAAAGAATCTCATGGTAATGCCAACTTCATAACACAGGATATTGTATCAAATGTGGCTGAAAGTAGTTCATCTCAGGTGCAAGGTGATATTGCATCTATCTCATCTATTTTTTAATTATGATAAACATTGCTTCATGGAATGTCAAAGGGATTTGTGATTCCCTGAGACAAGATGAAGTGAAAAGTGTTATTAGAAATAATAGCTTAGTAATGTGTGGTATTTTAGAAACTCAATTAAGAAAGAAGTTTGTTAATAATGTTTGTAATGAGGTGTTTGGTAAATGGAATTGGGTTTCCAATTCTGTTGATAGTCCGAAGGGGTGTAGAATTGTTGTGGGGTGGGATCCCAATATTGTTAGACCTTTGTTATTATCCCAAACTAGCCAGGTAATGCATTTCTTAGTGAGTTTTAAGAATAGCAGTTTATCGATGTATATTTCTTATGTTTATGGTGATAATAGAGTTAAGGAAAGGTTATTGTTATGGGATAATCTTAATGATCATAAAGCTGTTGTGGGTAGTTGTCCGTGGGTCATGTTGGGCGACTTCAATAGTACTCTTCATAATAATGAAAATTCTAATGGCCTGAATGTGAAGAAAGTGTTGGGTATGCAAGAATTTAGGGAATGTGTGAGAAATCTGAATATGGAAGATATTAATAGTTGTGGTCTATTTTTTACTTGGATTCAAAAAAGAAATGATCCTAGTGAGGGTATCCTTAAAAAGCTTGATAGGGTTATGGGGAATGATGTGTTTGTATCGTTGTTTCCTGCCAGCTCTGCCAAGTTTTTACCTTTTTTATCGTCTGATCACTCGCCTGCTATTCTGATGTTGCATGATGTGAAAGTTAAAAGGAAGCAGGGTAGAGCGTTTAGATTCATGAATTACTTAACTGAGAAAAAAGGTTTTATGGAACTTATTGAATGTAATTGGAAGATACATGTTAAGGGTTTTGATATGTACGTGTTAGCTAAAAGGTTAAAGGCGATGAAGTGGCATTTAAGGAAATTTAATAGAGACAATGGAAATGTATTTGATAAAGTCAAATATCTAAGGGTGGAGTTAGAAAGAGTTCAAAGCTGTTTGGACAATGATCCTCACAATATTAAGCTTAGAGAAGAGGAGATGTTGTATGCTGCAGCGTATAAAAGTGCTCTTATTGATGAGGAAAGAGTGCTTAGACAGAAAGCTAGAATTGACTGGTTAAGAGAAGGAGACTCTAATAGTTCTTTTTTTCATAATTTTGTCAAAGGCAGAAGATATAGGAACAGAATTGAGGAGATTAAAGATACTCAGGGCAATACGTTCAGTGGTGATGAAGTTCCTGTTTGTTTTGTTGATCACTTTAAAAGATTCTTTGGGGTTAGCAGTGACATTTACCCTATTGAAGATCCGGGTAGTCTTTTCACCAAAAAGTTGGATTCTGAAACTGCTTTAGAAATGATTGGTCCTGTTTCTGATGATGAGATTAAGATAGCGTTATTTGACATTGAAGATAATAAAGCGTCTGGCCCGGATGGATATTCAGCTAAATTCTTTAAGGCTGCGTGGAAAGTGATTGGGAATGATACATGTGCGGCTGTGAAAGAATTCTTCTCTAGCGGAAAGTTACTTGGTGAGTTTAATTCTACTCTTGTGTCACTTATCCCCAAAATTAAGAATCCCACTTTGGTCACTGATTTCAGACCAATATCATGTTGTAATGTCATTTACAAAACTATAAGTAAAGTTATAACTAATAGAATTAAAAGGGTGTTGGATGACTTGGTTCATGTTAACCAATGTGCATTCATACCAGGGCGACAAATTTGTGATAATATTCTTTTGACACAAGAGTTTATGCGTGGTTATGACTGGAATTGGGGGGCTAAAAGATGTGCATTTAAAATTGATATTCTTAAAGCTTATGATTCTGTGAGTTGGAAGTTTTTGGAAGTTATTTTAAAAGAATTCGGCTTTCATCCGGTTATGATTCAGTGGGTTATGGTTTGCTTGACTACTGCTAACTTTTCTGTTTGCATAAATGGAGAAACTCACGGTTTTTTCAAAGCTGGTCGTGGTTTGAGACAAGGGGATCCTGTGTCCCCATATCTGTTTACTTTGGTTATGGAGGTCCTGAACCTGATGATTGAAAGACATGTGAAAGCTGAGAGGAATTTTCTATATCATTGGGGGTGTAAGGAATTTAAGATCACGAGCTTATTCTTTGCGGATGACATTATGATGTTATGCCATGGTGATATTGTTTCTGCTTCAGTTCTGATAAGAGGCTTGGATGATTCGGTATGTCTTCTGGACTTTATCCTAGTATGGAAAAATGTGAAGCTTTTTTTAGTAAAAATATGTCTGAGGAGGAGAGAACTAATGTTAAAATGGTTATGCCGTTTAGAGAAGGAAGTTTACCTATTAGGTATTTAGGTGTGCCTCTTGTTTCTAAGGGCCTTAAGATTAATGATTGTAAAGTTTTAATTGATATAGTTGAAAAGAGAATAGGTGATTGGAGAAATAGAAGCCTTTCATTAGCGGGTAGACTTCAATTGATCTCTTCTGTGTTAGCTTCTATTCAGGTGTATTGGTCTAGTTTGTTTGTCTTGCCTACTAGTATTTGTGAGCAAATTGATAAACTGTTTAAGAGGTTTTTATGGAATAGGGGGGATAATATTCAGGGTAAAGCAAGTGTTGCGTGGAAAGATGTTTGCAAACCTAAAAGTCAGGGAGGTCTTGGGATTAAATCTGTGCAACTATGGAATAAAGCGTTAATGATTAGGCATCTTTGGAATATTATTACTAGGAAGAAGTCGTTATGGGTTGATTGGATTTACTTATACAGATTAAAGGGTAAGAGTATTTGGAGTATTGAACCAAAAAAAGGGATCCCGTGGAGTTGGAAAAAATTACTTGACCTGCGAGACATGGTTAGGAATTTTATTCGGGTCAAAATTGGTAATGGAAGGGACTGTAATATATGGTTTGATAGATGGCATCCTTTAGGTCCTTTATGCAATATTATTACGCCTAATGATCTTGTTATGGCTGGTATGAATGCTAAAGCTAAAGTCGTGGATCTTATTGGTGATAATGGGTGGGTCTGGCCTATTGAATGGGATGATAGATTTGAGAATATCACTAATATTTCTGTGCCTCATATTGATGATTGTAAAAAAGATAGAAGTGTTTGGATTAATAAAAATGGTATGGAAGTTGAGTTTTCTATTAATGAAGTATGGAAAGCTATTAGTAATGATTCACCTGAAGTTATTTGGTTTAACCATGTGTGGTTTTCGCAATGTATCCCGAGGCATGCTTTCATTTTGTGGACGGCTATTAAAGGTAGGTTAAAAACTACGGATAGATTGGCTAGATGGTTTATGGTGAATGATAATAGATGCCTTTTATGCAATCAGTATGATGAGACACATAGCCATTTGTTCTTTTCCTGTGTGTTCTCCAAAAGACTTTGGGAAAGACTGAAAACAATGTCTGATCTTGAGAATGTGGGTAATGAATGGGCCGGGGTGATATCTTATATTGTTAACAAGCCTGCGTCGAATACTATTTGGAGTGTTATACAAAGATTGGTTTTGAGTGCTACTGTGTATGAAATCTGGCACGAAAGAAAAAACAGAAGGGTTAGTCAAATGAATAGAGATGAAGATTGTGTTTTTAATAGTATTGTTAATACGGTGAGGATGAAGTTAATGGGGCTTAAGCTTAAATGCACAGCAAAGGTTTATAAAGCTGCTCTTATATGGAATATTCCTTTGGGAAGGAATGAGTTCATCAAGAACTTAGTTGATGATCTGATCAGAGGGTAATTTGATTTCTTTTATGGATTATAAGTGGTTTGGTAAGTTCTTGCGCTTTCTTGGGTTCTTTGTAGCTCAGGAAGGTACTGGTTTTTGGTTATGTAATTGTTGTTTTGACCCTTTTATTGGAAAAGTTGTATGTGTTCGTGTTTACAGGTTCCATGATTATGTTTTATTGAAGAAATTTGATGATGAAGATTATGGTATGGAATGCTGGAAGGTTAATAATTCTGCTGTGATGTTGAAATATTGTTGTGGTAACACTAATGCTTGTGGTCTGTGTTGGATGAGTAAGGTTCCGATTTGGAAAGGTTTTGGTAAATGTTATACTCTTTTTGTCCTTTTATATGTTTTTTCCCTTGTGGTTTTGCATAAAAAGGTTTTTAAGGAGGTAAATTTGCCAAAACTGCCACCTTGGCACTTTCATTTAAATGGTTGGTTTATATCTGGTATGAAGATTTATGGCTGTTATTGCTTCTCATGGAGGGCTTTGGAGTTGGTATGATTTGATGATTCTGATGCAAAGGAAACATATCAAGTTGAAGTTTGGAATTGATGTATTTTGATGCTATTGGTATTTATGTTTTGCTATTATGTTTTAGGTTATTTGGTTTATTTAACTCTTATAAAGTTGACTTAGCTGTTTGCTTATTAGGCGTTGTTAACTTATGGTGATGTTTGGCGGTGTATTGGTTGATTCCTTTACACTTACACATGTATTCAGAGTTTGTTAACAACTCTAATTCAAGCTCTGTTTGTGCTTTGTCTAATTTTATTGAGTTATAGCTATGTTTTGGATAGTTGGATTGTTATAGGTTGTTTGGTTTTAGTTCTTTTCTGGTTTTGTTGGTTTGTTTTGAGCTAGGGATATTGTCCTATGCCATTTGTTTTTTGTTGTACAAAGTGTTGAGCTAAGGGTTGTCTTAGTCTCATTTTTCACTTTGTGCGTTAGTTCTTTGTAAGTGCCGTTTGGCTTGCATTTTCTTAATAAATTTTACCTTTAAGAAAAAAAAAATCGAAAAAATTAAGAAAAAGAAAAAACAAATAGAAAAGAAAAAGAGAAAAAAAACATACGGACTACCATCCCTTTTCATTCTATGTTCATTTTATGTTTTAGTTATTTTTCAATTATTAGCTTAAGTCGAGTCTAGTCTTGGCTTAGCAACGCCATCTTGTACATGTAATTAACCAAGATTGTTAACTCGCCACCAGTAAAACTTCCTTTATCCAACAAAACCGTGTAATTCATATCCCTATACCTAACGTTACAACCCTTTAAAAGACCTCTTTGATAGTTTATCCTAGGTGCTTACGCCATGCGGTGGAGGTTTGATCATTTCCCAAGCCTATGGTAATCTATTTTGCTATGACGGGTAGTGAGAGATATCTTCCATTTCCATAATGTTATATTACTTTATTACACCCCAGAGATGTGAGTATCTAAACACTATTTGTGAGGTGCTTGTGTATGACCTCCGTGCTTGTCTATTGGTCTTTAATGGAACGATTATTTGTTGTAATTACTTTTATATTAGTGTTAAATGACCCCTAACTTGTCTTTCGAGTAGAATAAAAGCTCATTTGCTTGAGGACAAGCAAATCTCAAGTGTAAGGGTATATGATGAGGCGAAAAATGATCCATTTTTAGGGGGTCATTTAAGCCCGAATCCGAATTTATTTGATCAAATATTGCCCTAAATCGTTCCTTTTGTGATTTTAGGTACTTGGAGAGTGAATTCTGGAAAAGAAGCCATTTCGGACGTTTTTGGAGCATAAAAGTGAAGAAAACGGTAAAGTCTCAAAATTCTATGTTGTGAACAGTGCATGAAGGCGTCAAGAGTAAGTCTTGACGGCGTCAGAGTCCCAAGAATAAAATACCGTGGTTGGTGACGGCGTCACATAGGCCGTCATAAGTAGATCAAGGCCGTCCGAGGAAGTATTTGGCGGCGAGATGACGGCGTCACACCATTGCTCTTGACGCCGTCACCTCGGTTTTCCTATATATAGTTTTCTAGTTTTTTCAATAAAAAAAGAGAAGTTTTGGTGAAACCCTATAGACGAATTTGGTGCATCTTTTACAGGTTTTTCAAGGGTTCCAAACCCTTGATACCTTGCATTGTAATTGAGATAAGTGTTCTTCTAATTCAATCAATATGTCTATGTGTTGGTTGTCTATATCTTGTTCTTGTCTCAATTCCATTATGCTAGGCTAGATCTCTTTTGTGTTTGCTTAGATCTAATGAAACCTAGATGTTGATTATGTGTTGATTACTTGTTTATTCTTGTCTTGGATGAATGATTATATATGTTAGGCTTAAGAAAACTGGCAGATCTCCAAATGATAACATGCTTGAACGTCTTAAGAAACATGAACCGAGGCGTACTAGGTCTTTATTGGTTGTATTTAATGCATGAGCCACTGTTTACAATCCCTATAGTTGTGCTGGGTCATGGTGTAGGAGGAGATAAGAGCTCATAGAATTGGGGAGTTATGTATGCCACCCCATGAATGGTATTAAGGAATACAATCCGTCATCCATACAATTATAACAAGTAATTAACGTGTAAAAGATATCTAGGGAGTAGTGAAGTCTAAGTAAACACAATTTCTCCAATTACTGCTCACAACCTTAGTATAAATTAGTTTAATTTCATTTTTAGTATTTTATTTTGATTATATCTTAGTTTTGGGTTAGTTGAATAGCAACTAATTCCGCCCACTCTTCCAAAACCCGAGATTTTACTTGCTTTCATAAAAATATAAAAATACAAAAATAATCATCCCTCATCTTTAGAACTAGTAATTAGGATTTCTAATCCTAGCGACACTATTCCTAAGCTGAACGATCAATCCCCCGATACTTGTCACTATACTATACTACAACGATCAGGTACACTGCCTGGTGGGGGTTGTAAGCTTCTCGAGATCCCTCGAGAGGTAAAGCCTGTTGCGATTCCCACGCATCATTATGCTACGGACATGGTAATGCAAACTTCCATATACAAAATTATTTGTTTATTTGGTTGTTTGGTCTATATCTAATTAATAATAAATTAAAAAGTTAAGTTTAATACATAAGCAAGAGTACAATTGTTTATATTAATCGAAGAACAATTAAACCCAAAATAGATATAACATTAGTTGCAATGTTATCGAAACATGTTATTTATTCAAAGTATGTTGCTTTTGAATTTATAAATTATATACATTGTTGTATATTTTAGCCTCGCTATCACGTTATAAATATGACCACACGGGTCAACATAGATATAACATTTGAATTATAAATTATAAATATGACCACACGGGTCAACATGATACTGATTATGACCACACGGGTCAACATATAATTAATGCCATATGAATCCAAATACCGTCATATGCTTATACAAGCGTCTGCAACAACATTACGAAAAAACACATAATTAATCAACCAACAGGCCGTGCATCGCACGGGTTGGATAAAGCCTCGTAATTAGAAATTAAACAATTAACTAACATGCAACGCTTAACAACATGTTTTATAATTGTAATTATTAAATACTGAAATAATGAGTTTGCTATTTTTACACACTTGATTAAGTTTAACCACAACCTTATTGATTGTTGTTAACAAAACTCATAGTTTAAATACGATGCTTGCTGCACTAGACCTCTCCAGTTTTTGAACAATTTATCAATGTAATCTTACCAAAATTAGAATCTTAACAAATATTTAAAAAAATAAAAATAATAAAGTGTTGTAAAAGTAATAAACAAGAGTAGAGAGAAGAGAAAATTATTATTGAATTAATATCATGAGGTTACAAGCAGGATGTATATATAAGGCTAATAGTCTAAACCCTAACTTGTTCCTAAAGAATAGGATGAATAGACATAACCCATAGGCCCATATATAATTTATAATACTCCTCCTTGGATATTCATCGTTCATCGCCATAAACTGCCTCATTAAAAACCTTATCAAGAAAAAACCCAATGGGATAAAAACTTGATGAAGGAAAAGAGTGCAGTACGCATAATGCTCCTCCTCAAATTAATGCATATCTTTTAAGCGTCGAAGCCCGATCTTCCGAACCAGTAGCTCAAAAAATCTTGTTGGCAAAGACTTTGTGAATAAATCTGCCAAATTGTCACTTGATCGAACTTGACGAACGTCAATAACTCCATCCTTTTGTAGATCATATGTAAAGAAAAATTTCGGAGAAATGTGTTTTGTTTTTTCTCCTTTAATATACCCTTCCTTGATTTGAGCTATACATGCCGCATTATCTTCACATAACACGGTTGGATTTCCTTGAATAGAATCGAGCCCACATTCTTCTTGGATGTTTTGAATCATCGATCTTAACCAAACGCACTCTCGACCAGCTTCATAAAGTGCAATAAGTTCAGCATGATTTGATGATGTTGCAGTTAAAGATTGCTTTGTCGACCTCCAAGAAATTGCAGTGTCTCCATATGTGAAAATATACCCTGTTTGGGATCGTGCCTTATGTGGATCAGACAAGTAACCAGCATCAGCATATCCAACCAACTTTGATTTCGAATTCTTTTGGTAAAATAATCCCATATCACGGGTACCACAAAGATAACGGAATATGTGTTTAATTCCATTCCAATGTCGGCGTGTTGGTTCGGAACTATATCTTGCTAGTAAGTTTACTGAGAATGCTATATCTGGACGTGTATTACTAGCAAGGTACATCAAAGCCCCTATCGCACTTAGATATGGTATTTCAGGACCAAGAATGTTCTCATCATGTTCTTTGGGGCGGAACGGATCAAGTTCCCGGTCAAGTGAACGACCGACCATTGGTGAGCTTAGTGGATGAGCTTTATCCATATTGAATCTTTTCAATATCTTTTCCGTATAGTTTGATTGATGGACAAATATTCCACTTGACAAATGCTCAATTTGTAAGCCCAGACAAAACTTGGTTATACCAAGATCTTTCATTTCAAATTCATTCTTTAACAAATTTGCAGTATGTTCAATTTCATCAATATTTCCGATGATATTTAAATCATCAACATACACTGCAATGATTGTGAAACCCCCCTTTGATCTTTTGATAAAAACACACGGACTTATTTGATTACTTTTGTATCCTTCTTTTGAAAGATATTCACTCAAGCGATTATACCACATTCGTCCTGATTGTTTTAGACCGTATAAAGATCTTTTCAATTTAATTGAAAACATTTCACGGGGCTTAGATTTACAAGCTTCGGGCATTTTCAATCCTTCGGGGATTTTCATGTAAATGTCACTATCAAGTGATCCATACAAGTAAGCTGTGACAACATCCATAAGGCGCATTTGGAGCCTTTCAATATTTGCAAGACCAATTAAAAATCTGAGAGTCGTTGCATCCACAACAGGTGAATATGTTTCTTCATAATCTACCCCGGGTATTTGTGAGAAACCTTGTGCTACAAGTCGTGCTTTGTATCTCACAATTTCATTTTTCTCGTTTCTTTTTATAGCAAATACCCATTTATAGCCTACCGGCGTCACATTATCTGGGGTTAATGTCACAGGGCCAAATACTTGGCGCTTTTCAAGTGAATCTAGTTCAGCTTGTATGGCATCTTGCCATTTTGGCCAATCTTTTCTTTGTCGACATTCTCTAATAGATTTTGGCACAGAAACTTCATCATTTATTATTTCACTTGCTATAGCATATGCAAAAATTTCATCAACACATGTTTCATTACGATTCCATGTTGTACCATTTTGTACAAAATTTATTGAGATCTCATATTCATTAGGTACATGACCATTCTCAAGAGATTTTTCCACATTTTCTGTGTTATTATTAATCTCTTCTGGGATTTTATTGATAACAACTTCTTGGACTTTGCCAGTTGTATTCTGCTCTTTCTTTTTTCGTGGATTTGTATCCTTAGACCCCATTGGTCTTCCACGCTTCCTGCGTACATTTGACTCATTCAGAGTTTCAGGAATATCAATTCGAGAAGGTGCATTTAAAGCTGGAACATATGATTTTGTAACTCTTTTTGTATCTGTAAATGCATCAGGCAATTCATTTGCTATTCTTTGCAAGTGAATGAGCTTTTGAACCTCTAGTTCACATTGACCACTCCGGGGGTCAAGAAAATTTATTTGTGATGCATTCCAAGTTACATCTTGTTTGTCCAACTTTTTATTTTCTCCTCCTAAGATTGGGAACATTGTTTCATCAAACTGGCAATCAGCAAAACGTGCTGTAAAAACATCTCCAGTTAATGGTTCCAAGTATTTTATTATTGATGGAGAATTAAAACCAACATAAATTCCCAATCTTCTTTGAGGTCCCATCTTTGTTCGTTGTGGTGGTGCTATTGGGACATAGACACCACAACCAAATACTTTTAGATGGGACAAACTTGGTTCTCTTCCAGAAACCAGTTGGAGAGGAGAATACTTATGAGATGCGCTTGGTCTTAATCTAATAAGAGCAGCAGCATGTAAGATAGCATGTCCCCATGCAGAGGATGGCAATTTTGATTTCATAAGTAGTGGTCTAGCAATAAGTTGTAATCTTTTTATTAAAGATTCAGCTAGACCATTTTGTGTATGCACATGTGCTACAGGATGCTCAACCTCAATCCCGATTGACATACAAAAATCATTAAATGATTGAGATGTAAATTCTCCTGCATTATCAAGTCTAATCTTTTTGATTTGATAATCTGGGAAATGTGCTCTTAATTGAATTATTTGGGCTAACAGCCTTGCAAAAGCAACATTTCTTGATGCTAACAGACAGACATGGGACCATCGGGATGATGCATCAATTAATACCATAAAGTATCTAAATGGTCCACACGGAGGAGTAATTGGCCCACAAATGTCTCCTTGAATTCTTTCTAGAAATGAAGGAGATTCTTTTTCAAGTTTATTAATTGAGGGCCTAGTTATCATTTTTCCAAGAGAGCATGCTCCACATGATAATTCTTTTGATAATAGGATCTTGAGATCCTTTAGTGGATGCCCATTTGAGCTCTCAATTATTCTCCTCATCATAATATCACCCGGATGACCCAATCGATCATGCCAAAGGGTAAATATTTTGGGATCTATACCCTTTCGGGTAGAAACCATATTTATTTCTGTCTGATTGATGTATGTAAAATACAATCCAGAAGATAGACCTTTCATTCTTTCCATTATGGTCTTTTTTCCATTTTCAATGGATGTAATTTGGAGATACTCAACATTATTTTCATTCATGGTTTCAAGATGATAACCATTGCGTCTTATATCCTTAAAACTTAGTAGATTTCTCCTTGATCTACTAGAATATAACGCATCATTTATTATTAAGTGTGTACCTTTAGGTAACACAATGCAGGCTTTGCCAGAGCCTTCAATCAAGTTGCTAGTACCACAAATTGTGTTGACATTTGCATTTGCTATATGAAACTCATAAAAATATTTTCTGTTTTTCAAAATGGTATTTGTTGTTCCACTATCTACTAGACACTCGTCTTCACCGTTTTCCAAAATGCTTTTCATATCCTTGAACATAAAAATAAAATAAATAAATAAGCATTTCAAAGTAAAAGAAAACTTTAAGGGAAAAAAAATACTTCATTAATTAAAAGTCAATACATGAGTAACAATGCTAGAACAAACCTAGCTTATTCAACACAAAATTTAAACTTAAAAACTTATTGCGGAAAAATAAAAATGCAATTAGATAACTAGTTATTATTTCCATCGTTGGAGAAAGAAGCAACAACGTCTTCGACATCATCAAAGAAATCTGAGGAGTCGAAGCGCACATTGGGATTTGGCTCATTATCATTGAAACTATTAAAGAAGTTTGTTTCATCATTGAAATTATCAATGAAGTTTGTTTCAATGTCTTTTCCTTTCTTTTTGAGAGATGCTTGATAAAGGTCAACAAAGTGTCTGGAGGTGCGACACTGTTTTGCCCAATGAGTGTTCATGCCACATCTGTGGCAAGCATTTCCAGAATGTTTAGGAGCTGGCTTTTGCATCTTTTTGCCTTTATCATCTTTTTTCTTGAAATCGTATGGCTTAGGATTATAACCATCACGATGCCAAACAATATTTCGACCACGTCCACGTCCATGACCACGACCTCGTTCATTTCCACGGTTATTACCATGTTCACGACCCCGACCCCTCACATTTGATGTTGCATGCACTTCAGGCAATGCAGTAGAACCAGTGGGGCGTGCTTGATGATTTTTCATCAAAAGCTCATTATTTTGTTCAGCAACAAGAAGGACAGATATTAGTTCATGGTATTTTTTGAAGCCACGTTCTCTATATTGTTGCTGTAAGAGCATATTTGAAGCATGAAAAGTAGAGAAAGTTTTCTCTAGCATGTCTTCATCAGTAATCTTTTCTCCGCACAATATTAGTTTAGATGTGATGCTAAACATTGCGGAATTGTACTCGCTGACACTTTTAAAATCTTGCAACCTGAGGTGCATCCAGTCATAGCGAGCTTTAGGAAGGATTACTTGTTTTTGATGATCAAACCTTTCCTTTAAACTTTGCCATAATATTAACGGGTCTTTCACCGTTAGATATTCCTTTTTTAGGTCCTCATGAAGATGATGACGCAGGAATATCATGGCTTTGGCACGTGCTTGTGCAGAGGCCGTATTTCCAGTTTGGATCGTTTCTCCCAATTCTTTTGCAGTTAAATGGATCTCAGCATCAAGAGTCCAAGGGAGATAGTTTTTTCCAGATATGTCAAGAACAGCAAAATCGATATTCGAAAGTTTTGAATTTGACATTTTTTTTTAACTACATAAAAAGACAAGTGCATTAGAAAATCATATAATAGATTACTTTACTACTACAAGTACTTTTTTTTTATTCATAGCATGACTAAATTTAATTACTAGAATAATCCATGTATATATACATTTACGTCATGAAGTACAAAATATATATGCAATTTGAGCATTGACATTTTTTTTTTTATTTTAAAATTTAAAGTCATAACATGAAGTTATGATATTGATCTTTATGAAAAGAATCATATTAGAACTTGATGTTCTATTTTTTTTTTTTTTAAGTTTAAAGTCATAACATGAAGTTATGATATTGATCTTTATGAAAAGATCATATTAGAACTTGATGTTCTATTTTTTTTTTTTTTTTAAGTTTAAAGTCATAACATGAAGTTATGATATTGATCTTTATGAAAAGATCATATTAGAACTTGATGTTCTATTTTTTTTTTTTTTTTTTTAAGTTTAAAGTCATAACATGAAGTTATGATATTGATCTTTATGAAAAGATCATATTAGAACTTGATGTTCTAATTTTTTTTTTTTTTTAAATTTAAAGTCATAACATGAAGTTATGATATTGATCTTTATGAAAAGATCATATTAAACGATAAACAAATACAAATTATAATTACCGTCAATTTTATAACTAGCAATAAATCTTAAACGATAAACTATGATTAGAAACACATATTATGACAATCATAGATGATATATTACAATAAGACATTCAACATTAATAGGATTTGACAATATATATAAGCAAATATTATACAGATTTAGTTAACATGTGGAATATTACAATTACACGCAATGGTATCTACAATTCCAAGTTACAGGCAATGTGAAATTTATTTGCGAAACACATGCATTAAAAATTGTCATAGCAAGAGGGAATACAATTAAAGAATGCAAATATAACCAGATATAGCAAATATAATATAACTAATATACGATTGAATCAGGACACGTATCATAAGACGAAGAGTAACGTTTTGCGGTACTGATAATAAAATAAATAAATAATTACTAGTATATGTGTAAAACGGTTGAAGACATACATATCAATATTAATAGTTGGGTGAAGTCACATATCAATCAATACTGATCATATTTATTAGACAAACAATATAAAACAAACGGTATTGATAATTCAAGTGCTTTAATAGTTTAATGTATACAAACATATACAGTAACAATGATGCGAATAAACAATATTAATATATGTAAAAAGTCGGAGAAGTACCTGTTGAAAACGTGAGAAAACAAAAATCTAGAGCGTGCTGATAACGTGTTGTAAAAGTAATAAACAAGAGTAGAGAGAAGAGAAAATTATTATTGAATTAATATCATGAGGTTACAAGCAGGATGTATATATAAGGCTAATAGTCTAAACCCTAACTTGTTCCTAAAGAATAGGATGAATAGACATAACCCATAGGCCCATATATAATTTATAATATAAAGAAAATAGTTGGAAGTGATTCTAAACATAGAAGTGATATTACTACTCAACTACCACCAACTTTCCAAAATTAGAAACTTCCGCCCACAACATCGTTGGATTCTTGTAGGTTTACATTTAAATTGACTCAATTTTGTAGGCCCACTAATCCACCAACCACATAACATGTTTTTGCTCATCATAAAGTGACGTTGTATTTGTCGATACTTGCACATCAGCTTGTATACAAGCCGTTCTCCGATGTCAAATACTCGGTTCAAATATTGAAACAAAATACATTAAAAAAGTTAAGAGGTTAAGGTTTGTTGACCCTTTTACTTGGTTATGGTTAACTACAAAGTTAATCTAACCAAGTTTCATGATTTAATGAAGTATTAATTAATTATCAAAAAAAAAATAAACGTAAAAGATAAAACATAAAGTTTTCAACGTTTAATTCTTTATTAGAAATTAATCAAAAGAATTATACCCAAGTGTTTGCGGAACAACACCTGGGATTGAAATGACAAGTATGGTATACTTCTAACTAAACTCCAACTAAGTTTGAGTGACAACTAAGATCCTGCTGAGCTATCTCAGGGATTGTGTTGTTCTTTAGAGAGAGTAAATATTTGGTTTGTGAATGTTTAAGCATTTAGTGCACAAACGTAATCTTTACCTCTCTCACTTATTCTCTATTTATACACACGTAGATTCTAATACAAGCCTAATGGACAAAGGCTACAAGACAAATTACATCATCCTACATTGGACAAAATACATAGGTATTTTGTCCCTGTTACAAATGACTATAAGTAGTAAAGGGCAGGGATGCTTTCTGGTTTTCAGTGTTGACACAAGTCTTGGTATTATACTCATTCAGGGAAAGTTGACATTTGCTTGATAAGGACCTTCCCTTATCCATTCAAACTTATCCCGCCTAATCCCGCCTTTACTTCAGTCTTCTTATCTTCGGTCTTTGTTCACTCAGTGATCTTAGTTGGTGACGGGTCATGGGACTCAGTGAGTTATTGTCATCCCTCACTGAGTCCATCATCTTTTTCTTTAGCTCAGGTATCATTCACTGAGAACCGCCTCACTGAATGGTGAACTTTTCTTCATAAATTTCCCCTGAGCATCTTGAGGATGACTCACTGAACAACTATGCTTTTAGTGACTTGTTTGGTATTCTCGGTTATCAAACACTTAAGATATTTTATGTTCAATCCTAGATTAAGGAGTTTGAGTTTTAACAGACCCAACAAGGTTATTAAAACTTAAAATTATGTCAAAATAATAGCTCCTTAACTTTTTTAGCACCAAATATAATCCATTTAGCTTTGTCATCCAAGATAATACAATGGCACTACCCCTTGACACCGCAAGGGGGCGCAGCCCCTTTGACCCTTGCATTTTTGTCATGATCGAAAACATATTAGCTCAACGAGTGTACACTTCACACTTCCCTAACTCGTATCCGAACCAAATATGAAATCTCATTAACCTCTAGTAAATCGTTATTACCTAAATACCCGTCGATGACTCTAAAATCGCCAACACAATTGTTGATATAGATCGTCCTTTTGGATCGTTCTTTTGTATCGTCAGTGGAACACACATTAGTTCGTCAGTGGATCAAATTATGGTTCGTTATGGGAAGCGGGTCTTTAGAGACCCGATACACCGTCACCAACTAATTAAAGGGAATAACGTTTGAATTGGGCATGTGGCATACGTGGGGCGGTGATGTATATTGCATTGTGAGAATGAATGAAAGGGGCACGTGGGAGGGAAACAAGAAGTGCATACAGAGACGGAGCCAGGATCAAATATAACCGGGTGCACAAAAAATTTTGAACAGTAATACTGAAAACACATTTTGATAGACCGGGTGCATTTAAGATGATTTTAGAAAAAATCGATGTTTTTTTCAAAAATTAACAATATATTGAAAAAAATTCATGGAGTGCACGGGAACCCGCGGGACCCCTCGTGGCTCCATCCCTGAGTGCATAGATAACCTATCATTCTATTAAACGAATGCCAAGTACCAACCTCAATTTTTCAAAGTTGGCGCCAGCTGTGTAGTGATTATCATTAAGGCCGAACCACCCGTATAAGGGTGAAAGCTAAAAACACGCAACATACTTATTCAAAACACACGATGTACGCTAGGAACTTTTAAAATTATCATTGTACGCAAGTTATTTTCAAATTTCGTACAATGTACGCAATATGACCTCAAACCAGCAGGTTACCAGGTTTCAAACTTTGAAAATTGACAAGAATGGTCCCTGTGATTTGCGTTGACTTTCACCGGTCATCCATTGACTTTTTAACACTTAGAAAAGTTACAATTATGGTCCTTATGGTCCTTGTGGCTTTCATTTTCGTCTATTTTTCTTTTTACGTTTTCTTCCATTTTTGGCGCATTTAGGTTTTTTACTAACTTCCGTTTTTCATTTCGTTAGAAAATTACACGTTTGGTCCTTGAATATGTATATGCATTTCATGCATAGTCTATCACCATAAAAAAATTCGAAAAAAATATTTTCGAAAAAAAAATATAGATTTTTTTTTTTAAAATTTAAGAATAAAAAACTATATAAAAAATAAAAAAAAAATAGAAAATAAAAAAATCATTTATTTTTAAAAAAATCAAAATTTTTTTAAAAAAACTTAAAAAAATATTAGAAAATTAAAAAAAATAAAAAATATATAAAATAAAAAATTTTGAAAAAATTAAAAAAAAATAAAAATTTTTAAAAAAAATTAGAAATTTTTTTTTCGAGAATATTTTTTTCAAAAACAAAAATTAGAAAATACAAAAATTCCAAAAAAAATTCAAAAAAAATTGAAAAATAATTATTTTAAAAATAATTATCGTAAAAAAAAATTTCAGATTTAGAAAAAATTATTTTAAAAATAATTATCAACAAAAAAATAATTTTTTCTAAATTTGAAAATTTTTTCCAAAAATTATTTTACGAAAATTATTTTAAAAAAGAATTATTTTTCAATTTTTTTTTTTGAAATTTTTTTTTCGAAATTTTTTATTTTCTAATTTTTGTTTTTCAAAAAAATATTTCGATTTTTTTTTTAATTTTTAGATTTTTTTTTAATTTTTTTATATTTTTTTCAATTTTTTTTTCTATATATTTTTTTTTAAAATTTAAAAAAATTATTTTTCTTAAAAAAAAATTTTTCTAATATTTTTTTAACTTTTTTTAAAAAAAATTTGATTTTTTTTATTTTCTATATTTTTTAATTTTTATACAATTTTTTTTTAAAAAAATTCTATATTTTTTTTAAAACACTTTTTTTGGAATTTTTTTGTGCTGGACTGTGCACGAAATGCCTATAAATATTCAAGGACGAAACGTGTAATTTTCTAACTAAGTGATAAAAAGTTAATGGATGACCGGTGAAAGTCAACGCAAACCACATGGACCATTCCTGTCAATTTTCAAAGTTTGAAACCTGGTAACCTGCTGGTTACAGGTCATATTGCGTACATTGTACGGAATTTGAAAATAACTTACGTATAATGATAATTTTGAAAGTTCTTTGCGTATATCGTGTGTTTTGAATAAGTATGTTGCGTATTTTTAGCTTTCACCCGTATAAATATGCTAACCGGAAAGTATATAAACTGCATGTGCGATGTTGTGATTATCTTTTTAATAAATGTACTATCATTGGACTTTTTTGTGAAAATATATTCTACGATGTCATCGTGTATAAAGTCAAAATTGCACCATTGTTAAATTTATTGGACATTTAGAGCGATGAGAAGTGGACATGCACATGGAAGTTGCTATACTAATACTACCATTATGGGACCTAAAATTAAATTGCGTTTATTTTATCAATGGTCTTATCTAATGTCTTAACATAACTAATATAATGTATAGGATTTGGTTTAGAATATTTTCGACATTTGACATAGAGAATTCAAAATTCCAATTTGATTGTGAAATTGTTACGAGGAGTTGTTCTCGAAACCGTAAGTACGATATTTAGAAACAAAAAAGGGTCGTGATTTTGTAAAGAAATAGACATGAAACATGCAACATATGAAAAAAAAGTATGACAACTCTTTCGCATCAAATTTAAAAGTTAGCGAAATTTTAGCTACGAAAAAAATATGATTCTGTTTTAGAAAAACTTGACACAATCGCTTTGTTCTTGATTTCAATTACTTTTCAATTAGGGTGGTGGCAGTGGTGCCGGTTTCACCAGCGGTTAAGCCAAACCGGCGGTGAACACCATTGCCACCTCGCCGGTTTGGCTCGGAGGTTTGTTTCGCAGGCAAAGTTCACCGGGGCGGGGTTGGGAGAAAGTATACGTTACACATTAAATTTTCGAACGTTGGTTGGGAGGTTTGAAAAGGTTTAAAAAGGTATGGTTGCCACTAAAAATAGTTGGGAGGTTTGAAAAAGTTGTAAGTAAGGTGGAGTGATATTATTGGTTGGTTGGGAGGTTAAGTATGTTTTCGGAGGCACCACTGCCACCACCCTTAGTAGGTACCCATTTAGGTATAGCAAGCAGCACATACCTTTTCCTGATAACTGAATATCAGATGTGACATGATACCTTTTCTTGATAATTGAATATCAGATGTGACATGGTGACGATTAATCACTTTTCCGACAACCACACAACCCACATATGTCTCTATAGTTTCTCTAAATCTGTGAATGATCAATTTCATGATGAAAAACTTTCAATGTGATCTTTAGCAACACATTAAAGAAGAGACCTTCAATGCACACGAATATCTTTTAATCGACGAAAGGTAACGAACTTTAGCAAATCCAGAAACCGCGAGTGACGTTTTTTTAGTGCCTTGACTGCCTTCAACCTATAAAGTTGTACTAAAAAGCCACAAATCAAACCAAGGATAGTTGATGTTAGATTATATAAACCCTGTAGGTTATTATCCTTCATTATTCACATATTTATAGAACCCTAAAAGATTTAAACGGACCTTAAATTTCCATGTCACAATCTATGCTTCTACATATAGAAAAAGTGACATTGGCAATCCCATGTGACGTTCAAGTCCGAATTGCAGCTCATTGCTTGTTTTATTGATTGCATCAATGTACTCGTCACATGGTTCTCTTTGGTACTATTTACCATACTTAGAAAAGGTTTAACTTTCACATACGATGAGATCGATAATCAAGCATAATGCAGAAATTTTTAGTCAATAAAGTTTTTCTAAGTATGTGTATGTATAGCAAAAAGTTGCACCTTAGTTATTGATATGTTCATGTTTCTGAATAGCTAATGAATTAAGTGCAATACTTTTGCTTTAAGAATTCTACATGTTATTCTTTGAAATTGGATAGGGTCAGTTTAATTGATGTGTAAATGTTTGGTTGGCTATACATTGTCAATTATTCACATTGGACGTGCATTAAACTTATATAAAAGAGTCGCTTCATAGGTGTTAGTTAGATAATAGATTCACATATCTCAGCTCGTATAGTGATCTCCATATGCTCGAAAATACTTTTGCCATCACAAAGTCTTAGTACCTTTAAGATATAGCAAAGCAATTGCTCGATAATTACGGTTAGTTTCAAGCACTTGTATGTTATATATCTTAAACCTTGACCTATTGACATGACAACTCTTATTCTTGTTGGTTGCTACTTGCAGCAAGTTATTGCTAAGGAAACAAACAACTGAACAAGTAGTGATATTCTTCATTATCTTATACAATGTTTTGATTACTTATTCAAATCATATTAAATTGTAAACAACTGAACAAGTAGTGATATTAGAGCATTAGCTGTAGTTGTCATCTCCCCATTTGGGTCCCACTTGTGTCACATCACCCAACACCTCAACTTTAACTTTTCACAATAAACCCCCCCCATTATCTTATACAATGTTTTGATTACTTATTCAAATCATATTAAATTGTAAACAACTGAACAAGTAGTGATATTAGAGCATTAGCTGTAGTTGTCATCTCCCCATTTGGGTCCCACTTGTGTCACATCACCCAACACCTCAACTTTAACTTTTCACAATAAACCCCCCCCCCCCCCCCCCCACCAAACAACAAACCTCAACTTTCCCATTAGGGCCCCACATCTTACACATTTATTTTTTTATTCATTTCATTAAATTAATTAAATTCATTCCACAATTACTTAAAAATAACAAAACGTACTAATTTTATTTCATCAAATAAAAAAGTTACAATACGCAAAAAAAATACGATACGGAAAAAAATACAACACGTACGACACTAAAAAACCGAACCTAATTATTACTATTTCGTTGAATTTCTTCCCATTGTTGTTGTTGCCAAACATGCTCGATTAGACATATTTGAAGCCTTGAGTGTGTACGTTTATCATGTAGTTCTTTGGATTTTCTTCTTTGCGTTGCGCAATGTTCGACCCATGACTGTTGCATATTTGGTGTCGGAGGAATATATATTTTGGCAGCGTCGGATATATCAAAATTTTGATCTTTCAAAATCATGTTATGCATTATGATGCACGAGTACATGATTCTCCGTAACTTGCCCACAGTAAATGCACGCGCCGGTTGGGCAATAATATGCCAACGTCCTTGGAGGACACCAAAAGCTCTTTCGATATCTTTTCAAGCACTTTCTTGTTTCGCTTTCCATGCGGCATTTTTTGGGTTGGTTGTAACAGTAAAGGACTTGACAAACGATGCCCACTGTGGGTAAATTCCATCTACTAGATAATACCCATTTTTAAATGTACGTCCGTATACTTCAAACGGAACTTGAGGGCCAATATCGTCAACCAGGTCGTCGAATAACGGAGAATTATATAAAACGGTCAGATCGTTATTCGCACCTGCCACACCAAAAAAAGCATGCCAAATCCACAAATTATAAGACGCAACAGCTTTAAGCATTATAGTTTGATACTTTTTATCACCTCTTTAAAATTGCCCTTGCCATTCTTTTGGGCAATTCTTCCATTTCCAGTGCATACAATCGATGCTTCCCAACATTCCCGAAATCTTATGAACCATGCTATGTGCTTGGTATAAGTTACGAACGTCATCCTCAGTTGGTTTTCTTAAAAACTCCTTCCCAAACAACTGGATTATGGACATAGTAAAAAAATCTAGACAATCGTGTGCACAGTGTTCACCTATTTGTAAATACTCATCTGATAAATCAGGTGATATCCCGTACGCCAATTGGCGTAAGGCACATGTGCATTTCATAATCACACTAAAACTCATTAGACCCGTAGCATTGGGTCGTTGTCTAAAGAAGTCAAAATGAGCAGGAAGATGATCATGAGTGTCAATATATGTTTCAATTCGACTATTTCTAAGAATAGTTTACGGCTCATACGGTAACGACGTCGAAAATTGTCTTCAAGATATTTTGGTTGGTCACCAAAATAGTCGGCCCGTAGACGTGCTTCAGCAACTTCACGTTCACGCCGAATGTATCTACGGCGATGTGAAGGACCGGCTGCCTGATTTTGCAACTCTTGCTCGTGTTCGAACTCTTGGATAATCAGCTCTAGATCCTGTATCTCTTCAAAGTCACTAACTTCGGAATAAGATGATTCACTCATGGTTTTTGCTTTGGAATGAAATGATTAGGTTTTTTGGAATGAAATGTGTGAAATATGTGTAGTTTATATAGGAGTAATATGTTATGGTTTAGAAAAAAAAAAAAAAAAAAAAAAAAATGACGAACGTTAAATAAAAATAAACGTTGTGTAACGTTTACAACCTGCAAAAGCTGCCAAGTACCTCCTTTTCATCTTCGCCGTGGCCACGAGGAGATGCCCAACAAAGAGGAACGGCGAGGGCTTCGTGGTGTAGAGGCGAGCTTCGGCTCGCCGTTGGTATAGCCACGTCGGACGGTGAGCTCCTTCAACGAGCCTACACCTAATGCTCTTATATTCTTCATTATCTTATACAATGTTTTGATTGCTTATTCAAATCATATTAAATTGTAGTGAAATCAACAACAACGCGACTCGGATGCCGGTTATTATGTCATGAGATGGATGTACAATTTTGTGAATAGTCATCAGCTTCACTTCCCTTCAACAGTATGTATTTAGAGCTGGAAATTTCTGACACGGACCTGTTAACACGACACGACACGACTTGCTCTTAACAGGTTTCGTGTCAAGTCTTAACAGGTTTCGTGTCTTAACAGGTCCGGACCTGTTAAGACACGAATAAAATTAACAGGTTTCGTGTCTTAACAGATCCGGACCTGTTAAGACACGTTAAGAGACCTGTTAAGAGGTTATACTATTATACTTATATACTTATGTGTAGAACCCTGTAAAAATTTCTTGTAATTAAATCGTTAATAAATATATAATCTTTCGTTATCGTTTCTAATTCCCATTTTTCTCGGAAAAATTTAAAGTTTTTCTTATTATATTATTTTGGCGATTCTCACAAAATAATATAATTCACGAAATGACGGAATTAATCCTCGACACGTTACACGAAACTTAAACTTTTCTTTTAATCCTAAACCTAAATCCTAATCCTAATTATATTTATTAAATATAATTAAAATCCTTAATTACCTAATTAATCAAACCGGACCCTTAATTAATTTCGGCCCAATCCAATTTACACTATTCCTAAGCTCACGCCATTTAGCCCAAAAATCCAATTTAGTAGTTTTCATCCGTTCGACTCATTTCAAACACCCTCCAATTCGCACCCTTTATTCGTAAATTTAGCACACGACCTATATATTTTATTTTCTCATCTCGTTAACCTACTAGCCAACAATTAGTGTGTCAAGTCTCGTGTTCCTACGATGAGTTTTGATACGTTTTTAAGAGGCATAGTAATCGACCCTAGCCAACCCAAATCGATTTGAACTATATTCAAAACTTAACCGTTTTGAATCTAGTTTGTTTCTAAACGTACCTAATATTATTCCTAAGATGATTCTAAGCTCAAATGTTAAAGATGATCATGTTTATTCAAGTTGTATACGATTTGTGAATCGTATGCATATATATAGACTTGGTCGACATGATGCATGAATCACCCAACACTCTCCATCTTTTGTGCTCTCACAAACCCTCTAAAAACAATATAAAATCTCACCTAAGGAGTCTAGTACTGACATGCAATAGTGTGGGAAGAAGTTTGCATTGAACTTTCTCACTAAAACGTTATATATTTGTAATATATATACGTACATTGCATGCATCCGATTCTTATTCATTCTCTCATTCTTTCATTGCAATAATTGGACCTTCAAATCCTTCTCATAAAACTTACAAGTCGAGTGCAACTATATTGGAAGCAAAGAAAAGAAATCGGGTTTGAAATAATATATAACGTTTGGGTTATATAGTTTTGACGAGATTCTTGTGTTCCTTTTCTACCTAGCTCGACTCTAGATCACTTTTAAAGTGTTTGTAAGTTCCCTACATTCATTTCCAAACCATTTCATACGTATTTGTATAGTCATGCACTTTGTGATTTTTGTTTTGTACGTCTACACTTTGCACACTAAATTTACATATATATTTGTTCTTATTACACGAGACGTGATTAGCCTCTATCTTGGAAGGCCTAGGAATCACGTAGCACACACCATTCACTTTAGTTGTAACGTATTAATCATTTCATGCATCTATTTTAACTTGCATCCATCGATTTAAATATAGTAAAACACTTAGTAAAAATTGGCTAGTTTTCAAGTTATATATATCGACCCAACCATGTCACAAAATCAACGTATAACTTAAAATTTAGTTTAACAATGGTACCATATCTTTTCACGACGTCATAGACCACCTAGCAAACTAAAGTTTTCATGTAAACAACTTGTAAAAATAATCACATCTTGACACCACAATCCAACCATTTTGAAATGACTCAAACCGGATTTTTAAAACAAAAATTCATACAAAATCTTTTTATTTGTCGAGTGGGCTTAACTAAAGCCCACTAAGCTTTTGAAATCTGTAAGCCCACTGGGCCTATAAGATATGTTTTTAGAACCATAAAAATAGTCCAAAGCCAAGCCCAAAACTTTTTCCATGCCCTCGCCTCCAAAAATCTTAACGGGCCTTAAGATAAATCGAACCAGGCCCATAAGCTATAAAAATGAGCTTTTGAAATAAATAAGCAGTTAAATAAGCTTGTTACTTAATTAATAAGCTTCGGAAAATTTTTAGAAAGTTCCATAATCATTTTTGTAAAAATTGGACTAAAAATGTAACGCGACGACACCTAGAAGGACTAAATGTGTAAAGATTGAAAATCAAGGACTAAACCTGTAAATACAGAAATCTAAGGATAAAAAGTGATAAAAATTAATATTAGAAGGTTTGTATTGATTATTGGACAAAGTAGAGGACTATAATTGAAAAATATATAAAAAGGACTAACGGTGTAACGCAAGTATCGTTAGTGTAAAAATGGTAAAATTGGAAAAGGAGACAAAGACTAAACGTAACTTATTTATCATTCTTATTTATTTTATATTTTCGTCAAATTATTCCATATCATGTTTAAGCTTTATTTTTATTTATATATATATATTATTAACTTAACGTTAATAATATATATAACGATAGTTAAAAAGTTAAGGTTTTACTTACGATTAAAATGGAAAAACTTCGATGGATAATTTTAAAAATCATATTTTGTCATATCATGCATATCACAATATTTTCACTGCACATCACTTAATCGTCATAACGAATATCTAATATTCGTTATTTTCTTTATAATTACCAAATAGTTTTTGGTCAAGTTCTTAGATAAAATTTATTTATCAGGTTGTGTTTTGAAGCCGTTTTCAAAAAATTCATCCGACTTTATTTTCTTCATTTTCAGTATCAATCAAGGTGAGTCATAGCCTCACATTTAATTATTTTCAAAACTCCGTGAGGGGGATACATGCTATAAATAGATCACAAGTATTTTCTGTATGCTTTCCTGACTGATATATGCCTAAGTTAGCTATTGCCAAAAGACCCTTATTCATGAGCCATTAATCATTGCGGTGAACGCGAATATAATGAATAGATCTATTTAAGGTTTGACAGCCTGTCCCACTAATGCTTGACGGAATGCCATTATGCATGTGGTTAGCCGCATTAGTCGTGATAATTATATTTAAGTAAAAATAGGAATTGGCAAATCACCTATTACACGAGGGAAAAATTTATCATTGATTTGATAAACACCCGCCGTTTACGGTATTTGTTAACGTTTGCGTGTCATGAGACTTAGTACAATATATGAACTGCAATATCAATGTTTTCAAACTGATTGTATTTTCCAATACAATCTTACTTGTGTATCAAAATGATTATTAAATTCAAACTCTATGATTTTACTCAACAATTTTGTTGACTTTTAAGCATGTATCTCAGGTATTTAGCAGGGGAAGCAAGCATGGAACGGGCGGCAAAAATCTTCAAATTATGTTTACTTTATTTCAAATATGATGTAAAATAAAGGATGTTTGATTTAGTTCAAAACATCAAGTTTTTATAATACTCTGATAAGGACCTATTGTATTTCAAATATTTATAAATGAAATAATGTTTTTAAAACGTCTCTTCGAGTCGTTTTCTATCATTATGACTTTGATCCTCACCGTAACACCCTAATTTCTATTCCGCTGCTGCATTTCAAATTAGGGGGTGTTACATTATGTTCAAATATAAACCCTACCTCTTTTCTCTCTCATAATATCATGCGCCTCTTTTCTCCACTCATCCACAAATCTCAGGCACTCACCCACAAATCTCAGTACACCATTAAATCCTATCATTAATCGATCCACTCATTCACTCATTCACAAACAGGTATATAAAATCCTTTAGTAATAAAAAATACCAGTTATTTACTTTTGTTTCGTTATGTATTAGTTATAAGGATTTATTAAGGACTTTTTGTTTCGTTATGTATTAGTTAAAAATATTATTAGGAACTCTCGTTAAATTGTGAACTTGTTTTGTTTCGTTATGTATTTGTTATGTTTCATTTTGTTATTAAGGTCTTGTTTTGATATATGAGAACAGGTTCTTTAACATGTCCCTTAACATGTCCTTAACAGGTTTGCTTATGTTTTTTTTGGTTTAAATTTAGTATTTTTGTTAACAAGTCCCTTAACATGTTCCTTATCGTGTAACCTATTAATTTTCGTGTCGTGTTCGTGTTCGAAAAAAGTGACACGATTTGTTATCGTGTCGTGTTCGTGTTTAGGTCATTCGTGTTCGTGTCTTATCGTGTCGTGTCAGACACGATATGCCAGCTCTATATGTATCCATGAGCTCTTTTTTGACTCTCTCTCTATATTGTTTATATGCCAGTAGGGTACCCGCGCGTTGCAGCGGTGGGTACCCTAAAATAAATGTTAACGACATCAAAAAGAAAAAGTGATAGCTAAGAGTTGTAAACCTTTCGGGCTCGGGCCATTTGGCCCGTGCTCGTTCGGGATCGAGCCAGTTTGGCCCATGCCTATTCAGTCATGAGCCCATTTGGCCCGTTGCCCATTCGGACTTGAATATTTGTATAATTGTGTTTAAGTTAGTTGTACAACATGCTTGATAATTTGTATTTCTTATGTAAGGGGTGTTTTAATAACTGCATTAATTGTATTTATTGACCAGTTTATTAATGTTAGTAAATATGTTCTAATTAGCTGTATTTTTAGCTTAAAAACTTGTAATGCCGAATTTTAAGTATTTATATTTAAAGATTGTATATAATGTTAAAAATGTGTTTTAATTAGTTGTATTTTTAGCTTAAGAACTTGTAATTGTATTTAATGTTAGAAAACGTGTTTTAATTAGTTGTACTTTTAGCTTAAGTACTTGCAATGCTTAATTTTAAGTATTTTTTTTTAGAATGCCTAAATGTTTTATAAGATAGTATGATATATTGAAAATGTGTGTGAAATATGAAATAAATTTGAAAAAAAATTTAAGGTTTTTAGAGGGTTAAAATAAAAAAAATTAATGTATAAATTTGAAAAAAAACACATGTTTTTCCCTACTAGCCGTTATATTTTTCAATACTAGCCGTTAGAATACCAAATTTATACATTAAAAAAAAAAAAAAAAAAAAAAAAAAAAACACTAAACTAAACTACCGCGTGGGCTGGCCATCACGGCACGAGTAGCCATGACGCCAACCCCGGTGTGGTGTGCCATGATGATTTCTCGGCTGATGGGAAAAACGCAACACACGGTGCAAAGGTATCTCATGTTCTTAATGTACAACTAATTACATTGAAGATATACACTAATTGACAGCTATGGTCTTATCACAATACATGATTTGGCCTTATCATAATACTCGGTTAACAGTTTGACAAAGCTATCATTCCATCCGTATGGTAATAAGTGTTAATTTTGAAATGCAGCTTTAAGAGCAAACAATAACTACTTTTTTTTATCAATACGCTATTATCTCTAACCACATAAGGATTTTTTGAAAAGTTATTATCTGAAGCATCTTCCAGTTAAAACTATGACATTTGAGGATTCATTTTACAATGAACGAAGTTACAGATTATACAATATCGTCTAGTAAACTTTTACTTTAGATAGTTGAGGATTTATATCTTTTATTGTTGAAATTTGAAAAAGGTTAACATAGACACAGTCAATGCTTCTTCTAATAGATGACTATGACCTTGCATGACTGAGCTTTCACGGTTCAATTACACGACAAAAATTACTTTCACAAGAAATGAGTAAAAGTAAATACGTGGCTGCCGGTGAATGGCTCTGTTTTATGATGTGTTTTCACATGGTAAAAGTTGGAACTCCCTCTTTTCTAAAATAATACTAGTAATTACTACCATTTTTTCTTTCTTATTTTTACAGAATTAAAGTTTTGTTTTGTAAATTAGCAGAGGGTTCCCGCGCGATACAGCTGCGGGCATCTTGTAATTTAATTTTTTCGGCTAATAATTTATTCTATTTATAGTTTTACTGATTAGTTTTTTATTGCAAAAGTTTGATGAAATTTTGTTTGGTTTGTATTATTTTATTTATTATTTATTTTATTTTATTTGTTTAGTAGTTTGTTTGATTTGTACAATATATGAACATATTTTAGTTTATTATGTTCTTTTTGAAAATAAATTTACGGATATCAAAAATTTCGTTTAGCTCGTGTCCGTTCGGGCTCGAACCCGTTTGACCCGTGCCCGTTCGGGCTCGAGCCCATTTTGCTCATTGTTCGTTCGGGCTTGAATATTTGTATAATATGCTTTATTATTTGTATTAGTGACATTTAATGCAAGAATTGTGTTTAAGTTGGTTGTACAATATGCTTGATAATTTGTATTTCTTATATAAGAGGTGTTTTAATAAGTGCATTAATTATATTTATTGACCAGTTAATTAATTGTATTTAATGTATATAATGATTTATTTATTGTATTTAATGTTAGTATTAATTAGGGCTGTAAACGAACCGGACGAACATGAACGGAGCTTTGTTCATGTTCGTTCGTTTAATTTTAACCGGACAAATAAACGGACGCGAACGTTTAAACGGACGGATTTTCTTGTTCGTGTTCGTTTATTAAGAAAATGAGTTATTCAGGTTCGTTGACTAAGATACTAAACAAACGCTAAACGAACATAAACGATCGAACATGAACGAACATAGACAAACAAATATAAACTTTATTAAATTATGCACACTATATTGTCTTATAAGTGTTGTTTTGTTTAAACAAACCAATTTTAAAATTATACAATTAAAAGATATGATAGACGAACATAAATAAATAAATGAACATAAATGAACGCATAATCGGACGTTCACGAACATAAATGAACGAATGCGACTTTTGTTCATGTTCGTTCATTTAACTAAACGAACGTAAAATATTGTTCATGTTCGTTCATTTGATAAATAAACGAACATAAACGAACTTTTGACCGAACGGTTCATGAAATGTTCATTGAACGTTCAGTTCGTTTACAGCCCTAGTATTAATTGTATGTTAAAATTAAATATGAGAGGAATTTCTATAAATAGCATTGGTTGTTGTACTTATAGCTTTAAAAGTTGTAAGGCTTAATTTTAAGTATTCTAATAATAGAATGCATTAATGCTTTATAATATAGTATGATAATATTTAAGTATTTTTTATATCTGTTAACATATAGATCCCATGGATGTGTCGACGCCAGCTTGTTGAAAAAGATATTGATCGAACTGTGGAGCAGTGGCATACAATGTGTCCTATTTGATTATGGATGAAGTGCTTATTAGATACACATTATCACCTCTCATGTGGTTTGGTAGGCTGTTTTGATTTATCTTTAGTTTAAACGATGTTTGAATTTATGTTTAAATTAGACTAGGTACGGATTTCTACTTAAATTAGCAGCTTATTTCCTTGATTTTGCTTATTAAAGTATTGGGTAATTGGATTTGCTTATTGCTGTGAAAAAGCTGCTTAAGTGCATAATAGGTGATAAAACAGGTGATTCCAGGTTGTGTTTGCCCAATAATAGATATTTAGACCGGTTGGAAACCGGTCTAAAAACTGCTAGTTCCAAAACAACAATGATTATTTAGACCGGTGCAGTAGTCTTTTAGGCCGGTTGCTAAACCGGTCTAAAACTGCAAGTTCCAAACCTTCTTTGCCTAATAATACATATTTAGACTAGGGATGGCAATGGGCGAGAAAAAACCCACAACCCGCGGGTACCAACCATAAATGGGTGGGTAAACGCGTCAATTTTCACCCACGGGTGGGTCGTAGGTGAAAATCTTTACCCATCAGTGGGTGGCGGGTGGGTGACGGGTGAGGCATATCCATCGCAGGTAAACCCATGACACCCATTTAAAATACCCACGGGTATACCCGTCAAAATACCCGTAAGTGTACCCATAAACCCATGTTAAAATTAATTATACTAATTAAAATATTTATGATGTTGCAGGTATACATTTAACAGTTTCCACCAAGTCTCAAAAAAACACATTAATATAAAAGTTTGTTTGAGTTTCAAGACTAAAAAGAGAGTATGAAAGATCAAATAATCAAAATTGTATTTGGCAAATTGATTGGTATCTTATTCCGTAGTTTCATAGTTAGTTTTCATATCATCGTTTTGTAATTTTGTTGCATAACACTAACCCATGGGTTTATTCATGGGCAACAAATACCCACGGGCAAGGGCATGAGTAGAAATTTATACCCATTGGTGGGTGACGGGTGGGTGATGGGTGAGAAAAAAACTACGTGGGTGGGTGACGGGTTAGAGGTACCCGTGCACATTATAACGGTTGCCATCCCTAATTTAGACCGGTGGAAAGGTCTTTTAAACCGGTTATAGCACCCGTCTATATGTCTTTTTTAGACCGGTGGTTCACCCGGTCTAAATGTCTAATAACCTTTTGGACCTCCCCATTTAAACCCCTTGTAACCGGTTTATAAATGCTTTACAACCGGTCAAAAAGCCAATTTTTGTGGTAGTGTAGCATGATAATGTGTTAGAGTAGGCATCTAATCACTTGTGATTTCTTGTTCTTTCCATGTGACAATCTATCCTTCTACATATAGAAACATTGCCTTTAGTTGTTGTTTGGTTTCTCTCGTGTTGATTGTCGTATTGGTAAACAAGCCATGGTCTAGCATGATATTGTGTTAGAGTAGGCATCTAATCACTTGTGATTTCTTGTTCTTTCCATGTGACAATCTATCCTTCTACATATAGAAACACTGCCTTTTGTTGTTGTTTGATTTCTTATGATCATGAAGATGAAAACCAAGCTCGTGTCGATTGTCGTATTGGTAAACAAGCCATGGTCTGGCATGATATTGTGTTAGAGGCATCTAATCACTTGTGATTTCATGAAACGTTGTTACAAACAAATTTGTTTGGTTATTTTGATTAGAATATCATTAACAAATAATATAATGCACATGGATGGTAGCTGGAATGCAAAAGCCAAATACTCAGTTGGTCATGTTATTTTTCTTAAGGTTATTTTGATTATCAACAAATTCATCTATATATAGTAGCGTTTTTATCAACCAATAGTAGATATCCAGCTAGCATAAATATACTACTACACCTTTTATTTGTATAACCTAAACTATTACGTAGTAACATGTTGAAAACTGACTTGAAAACCTTAGCACAGCCTTTAACCTTACTAGTGTTTATATATAGGACAACTAGATTTTAATTGTTTATAAGATTAGAACAATATGTTACAAATATTAATGCAGAAGTTACTTTTTTTTTTTTTTTTTTTTTTTTTTTTTTAAATTGATTTTGGAGATAGTTTAACTAAATCCAATTGGCTTTTCCCCTACTGATTTTTTTTTTTTTTTTTTTTTTTTTTTTTTTTTTTTTTCTATTATTATTTTTTTTTTAATTCAAAGAATCTTTGCTTACTTTGCTAGAAAAAAAATGTACTAATGTGTTAAATGAATGAATAAGAATAGCTAAAAACTTGCATTGGGTGGTACGAGGGGAATAAAAAGCTTATTTTCATTATGTTACCATTTGACACGGGTCTAAACTTGTTCTTATATTCCACTTTAACTAATAAATATCATGGTTTTGGTGAAAAAAGTTAGCTTAATTCACTAGCTAGGATAAAAGTTTCTTCACTTAGAGCATTTCTTTATGGTTTTCGGGCTCTATCCCGCTAGACTAAAAGGACATCCTGGGTGGGAGTCCCATCATTAGGTGTGAAATTCTTTTCTGATTAATAAAGTTTACTGGAGGTGACACCCTCCTTCCGTAAGCTAAAAGTGTTTATTTATTTATTTATTTATTATTAAGAATGAGGTTCATGTGAGATAGTTCTTAAAGTGAAAAAGTATATGAAGCCAATAACATAGTGCCACATGTATAGGATGGTTCAAATAGTTTTTGATAGGTTCAAAAATGTTAAAGGGCAGTTAAGGTATTAAACACAAACCTATTACGTACTAATTTTCTCCACTTTTATAGCTAACCTAATTAATTGATATTTTTTAATAAATCATTGTCGTCTTTTATTTCTCTACCTAATCTTTGAAACCCAGCCGCCATGGCGATTATCAATCTGTTCACATTAGTCTTCCTTTCTACACGTTCTAAAAAATGTAGAAACTTTCTCCTACAACCATTCGAACTTGTTTACGTACCTTCGCATAAATTGTTCTAAAAAATAATTATCGATGATCATATATTGATCAAGAACAGGTTCACGGTGGACCTTTCTTCGTCAACCTTCAACCCTAAATTCTAGCATCGCCGAAACCCGAAGCCATCTCCGTTCGCCCTCATTTATTCTTTTACATTAATGGATCTCTAAATGGAACCACTCGGAACTCATATTAAGCAGTAATCCGGCCATCTCCGTTAGTTCTCATTTGGAGTTTCTAAGGTGGAAAACGCTATTTACTCATCGATGTTTAGTTTTTTTAACGATTCATATCAATGTATCATTCTTCTTATGTATCCACCATTTATCCATCTTTTGTTCGTTGCGTAGATTCTAAGTTTGATGGCATTTCATGAGCTTGAATACTTTAGCTTATTCATTCATATTTGTTTGCGTCTTCTTCACATGATTGTGGGACCTTGGGTTGTATCATTGTTATTAGTCTTTTGTTTAATATGCATTAATGATTAATTCGGTATCATTATTGACAGTGTATATGAACTTACATATAAATATATGTATTAATAATTGTGTGTCAACTGTTGTAATTATGTACGTAGTATCACTTATTAGTGACATAAACTTGGTTTATCAATTGTTGTGACTGTCTATCATTGGTAAATGTCATGCCCTAGTTGGGCCGATTGTGTACTTATTAATGGCAGAAAATTTGTGTATCAATTGTGATTGTGTATTACTTGTTACGTCATTAACTTTGTGAAAAAAAGTAGTTCGTGTATTTTAATTATTAACCACATAAACTTTCTGTATCATTTGTGAAAAAAAATACTTCGTGAAAAAAAAATACTTCGTGTATCATTTAATTATTAACCACATAAACTTTCTGTATCACTTATTAACGACATGAACTTTGTGGAGCAATACATACTTTGTATATCAATCTCTCACATTCTCTAAAAAAATGTCGTAAACTTGGAAGTTAATGTATCACAAAATTTTATAATAATATAATCTGATAGTGTGGGTAAAAAATAATTCATCACTAATTTAATAAAAACTAAGAGAATGTATATTTGAAATGTCATGGATACCCTTGAACCTCTTTGAACCTTTTAATTATCTTTGAACTTTAAATGACACATGTCATTCTCTTATAACTTCCAACACTATCTTACTATAAGTCACTATCTTACAATAACCTCCCTCTTATTATTAATACTCGTATATAGTGATTTTTGGTACTAGTATGATTTGCTTCTGTATCATTACACATCCTTGATTCACATTAGTAAAGGGTTTTCAGTACGACCCATAACACTTGATGAATCTTAGTATCGATCAAAATCCTAGTACAACAATCATCGATACATGTTATACAGGAGCCAATTTCTTCCCAAGCAAACTTCAATTTGCAATGGTTTTATAAAATAGTATCAGTGTTAAGCTTGTAAACAAAATCACTTGGTATAACTAATAGGTATTATATCAATCAAACAAAATCACTTGCTTTTATAAAATAGGATTCACAGGATTAACAAGTCTAAATTAAATTATGAGTTCGAATATAATTTACATAATGTCATAAATTTTACATGATGTCATTAAAGTGAAATTGTTTTGGTCTAGTAAAATGGAATTTGTTTGGGAGTGTTAAAGTTCGGCTATCCAATTTGCTTTTGCCTACCATGTTTGTTTGTTGTTACAGTAAAAAAAAAAAAAACATGAAAAAAAGGCCTATTAATTGACACCCAATCTTCTTGAAATATCACTATGTGGGGACTAAAAAGGTTAGTTATTATGCAAATGGACCTATGGAAACAAAAGAAATAAACGTCTAACTTGTTGTACAGTTAATTAGGAGATCTAGGTATACTTTTTATCGATTAATAAAACGTTTAGAAGTAGGGTGTGATTGGCACAAACCGTTTAGGAGTTGTTAAAGTGAGCAATGAGTGTTGTGATTTTAATGTTTGTTTTGCGAGTAGCTAGTAGTTTTATCAATTTTTCTGTAGTGTTGTTTTCTTCAACACTTCAAAAGATAAATAGAGTTGCAAGGATACGAAATTACTAACATACCATGAATAATGTTTCATAATTTATATAAATTGTTCTCTATTTAAATATCTATATTTTTTTCTTTCACATCATTTTACACATTATGACCTACGTTAACAAACGTTTTTATAGAAAAAAACAACCACTGCTACTTTTGCCGAATACAAACCTTCTTTTTATTACTCACTCTGTCCTATATTAATACAACACCAACAATTTTTTAATGATTTATGATAGATACAATAAATATGAACTTTTGATAATTAGAAAGACAAATTTACCATTTAAATGCATTGAATAAAGCAAATAGTTTATATTTATGTCTGGTATGTAAATCGATATTAAGAATGGGTTGGGAGGGTTTTGTTGTCTGGTTTCCCGTATTGAACGGTAAGGACCTAATGAATTGTTTGAGATCAGTAAGCTCGGGTAACACTTAAGTAAGCTCGGGTAACACTTAAACAAATATCATCTGTAGACTTCGTGTGAGAGAGTATTTACCTAAGTGTGTGAAACTAATGAAGTTGTGTGTGAAGCCAAATATTTATTGAGAGGCGGGTAGGATTTAGAGATAAACCCTTGAGGGATGGTCAAGAAGTTACATGTTGATCATCTGAGGAGCAGACAAGGAGGACATGAGGCTTTCACTCCTTGGCTCGTACAAAGTGGTGCATGTCGTGCGTTTTCACTGTCCTATGTCAGATGGTACATCTTAACCATTAGTGACAGTTGGGAGCAGTAGTACTACGTGTTCAACGTAGCCTGATTAGTTATGTCTGGCCACATGTGGCCTGGGATTTATAGTCGGGCCGCTATCAAGTGTTTATTGTTGGGCCTTGGTAATGGGCTTGATTCGTGCATATATTTACTAGGCTTGGGCCACTAATATTGATACGCTATCATGTTCCCATAGTCTAATATATCATGCTCGAGTGATATGATGCGGGATTGTTTAACTGAGTCCCCCCCCCCCCCCCCCCCCCGTTCGTGTTGCGCTACTAGGGTTCCTTCTCAGGTTCAATGTTCCCAAGCTTATGTCACGTATGATTTTTGTAATGATGATTATGTGCATGCTATTTTATCTTGATCAGGGTTCTGAGCTGCTTTAGGAAAGATGGGTATTTAATGTTTGTGTGAGAAGTGTAGGAAAATCCCTTTTTAGGATGATTCGCTATCTTTGGGATTTAACGTTTTGTTGTTGTCTTTTCGACTGTTGGCGGCGGCGTCCTGACATTTATTGAGCGGTGTATTTGAGTCATCCCTTTGACTGTACATGAGGTATATGTTGACGTTAGTTGTACTTGCGTCTTTGCAGGGTGAGTTTTACATGCACCGTTAAATTTGAACCCAATGGGCTTTTGCCAAGTGTAAGTCGTTGATTCATTTTCTTTGCCTATAAATCGGGATAGAAAACTGGAGGTCAATAAGTAGCTGATTGTTTATGATGAATAAGCTCATGTTAAGTAAAAAAAAAAGGCTTATAATCCTATATATACCCATAAAGCCACAAAAAGAGCTTATCCACCCCACTTAAATAAGTTTTCACGCCTTAGCTTATATGCTAATCCTACAATGGGCTTATTTTTGCCTAAATAAATTACTGCGTAATTCAAACTCATACACCTCCTAAGCAAAATGTTTAGCCAAAAAGTTTAACACTGCCTACTTCTATAAAAGAATTACTGACAAATAGGTTTGAACAAAAACATTTATTGGTCAATGATTTAACAATAATGCAACGTAGCACACATTTGGGTCATGATCCACAAAAAGGTGTAGATTAGCGGGAACACTCTGACCCCGTGTGTCTTTGGCATCAGCCATTATCCACCCACAAGGAATAGCTCAGGTTAACTCTCCTAACCTAGTAGGGCACCAACTGGAGTGAGCCGAGACATTTGGGTCATGATATTCTGCTTCAGGAAACATTATTATATTTTCTCTACGTTTTATGTCTTACCGATATCACATACAAACTTTGGAACAATCATCTTACTACAAGCAAGTGGAAAAGTTCTCACCTGCTTAGGGTTCAACTGAATTAATAAAGCATCAACGTTATGACAATAAAATAATAAATCAATGATAATAATAATAATAATAATAATAATAATAATAATAATAATAATAATAATAGCAAACATATAAGCAGCTTTTTGTTCATTGTTTTTGCACCATCGTTGCATATGAATAGTTAAACCTTAAATGATCCATGCCAGTTACATATGTGGTCCATTGTATTATCTCGGATGACAAAAGCTAAATGGATTATATTAATTTGGTGCTAAAAAAAAGTTAAGGAGCTATTACTTTGACATAATTTTAAGTTTGAATAACCTTTTTAATGTATTTTGTTTCAATATTTGAGCCGAAGATTTGACATTGGAGAACGGCTCGTATACAAGCTGATGTGCAAGTATCTACGAATACAATGTCACTTCATGATGAGCAAAGTGGATCAGTGGGCCTACAAAATTGGGTCGGGTTTAAATGTAAACAAAACTACAAAAGTCCAACGTTGTCCTGGGTGGAAGTTTCTAATTTAGGAAAGTATGTGGTGGTTATTACTTATTAGTACTGTCACTTCTATGTTTTGAATCACTTTCAACTTTAATTTTTTTAATACTAGTATTTGTTTAAGATTCTAATTTTGGTAAGAGCATAGGTGTGTTCACCCTGGGTGAAAGTTTCACTCAGTGTCATGTCAGCATCATATCAGACTTAATCTTTTGATTTTAACTTAAAAAAGAAGAAGAAAAAAAAAAAGAAAAAAAAAACTATCGTCACTCAACCTTAACTCAATTTTAACTCAACTATTTTCAAATTCAATCCCTAAACTAAAACTAAAACTTCATTTAATAACTGACATAACATTTAAAACACGAATTACATTAAACATTAAAGTTAAAACACGAATTACATTAACCATTAAAGTTAAGACACGAAATACATAGTACGATACGGTAATGAAAATGAAACTACAAATTAATAAAAGGAATCATCTGTGACCCAACCCTCCTCACTTGAAGAGGACCTAAACTCGCCATCATAATACTTTCCTTCCATGATGTCAAACCAGTTATTCTTAAGATGATCTGTATCCCTAGCTTCCTGTCCAAACGAGCAGTTTCCTCTTGTAGTTCTCTTTATTCCGTTTCTCTCCTGACTTCCTCATCCTGATCAAGAAGTCGGAGTTCATCCTCAATGTGTTCAAACGGATTTGGTTGTTGTTGGACAACCGGTAGATTGGGTTGTTGTTGGACAACTGGTGGATTGTTTACCGGTTCATTTTTCAGTGTGAATACCTGAAAGATATATTCTGGTGGAGTATTCACCGGTTCATTTGAAATCAGGTTGGAGCTTGAGAATTGCTGGAAAAAGTCTTCTTAATTTGGGAATTGTTGAGAGAAGTCACGGTGACTTGGGAATTGTTGAGAGAAGTCACGGTGACTTGGGAATTGTTTGGAGAAGTCTTTGAGAAACATTGCGTGTGTGAGTTGTGTGTATGAGTTGTGTGTGTGATAAACAACTTCGGTGGAGTTGTATGTATTGGCAACTTTGAATTTGAATTTGAATTTGGTTATCCCGCTCGTATTTGATTTTGAATTTGAATTTGATTATCCCGCTCGAACTGTACCGTTTAAGAAACAAGGGGGTGTTTTGGATTATTATTATTTTTTTAAAATTCAAATACTAAACGTTAGAAGGGGCAAAAGTGTACATTTTTTTATTACAAACACACTTTAATGTGGCGTTAAAGGGTTAACGTGGGAAGTTAACGCAATATCACAGTGCGCTTAATGCAGAAATATGAAACTTTAACGTGGGAATATGGATAACAAACCGAATGCTCTAATATAAATGTTATGCAATAATTGATATTAAAGTTATGCAATAATTGTTCAAAAAGAGGAGAGGTCCGGCATTCGTATTTAAAATATAAATGCTATAATATAAATGTTGATGTTTATATTATCTATACTACATATAATGTAAAAATGGTCAATGTGGAATGTTGAGTTTTTAACAATAGTCAAATGAGAGAGAAAGTGAAATGTAATTAATACTTTTATTAAAACACCATAATACTTAAAATTACAATTATTTATTCACATTGTACAACTAAATTAAAGCATATCTACCAAATTAAATACAACCAATTCAAACACAAATCGGGTTGACCCGGGACACTTCAAACCCAGCGGGTTGACCCAGCTTAATTTGACCCGTTTTTGACCCAACCTAGTCAGTTGACCCAGTTTAAATACAACCAATTCAAAGACAAATCGGGTTGACCCGGGACGCTTCAAACCCGGCGGGTTGACCCAGTTTAATTTGACCCGTTTTCGACCCAACCTAGCAAGTTGACCCGGTTTAAATCGACCTACTTTTCGACCGGAACGGTTCAACCGGTTGAACCACCCGGGTCGAACCGGGTTTCAAAACATTATTCATTACATAAAAGTACAATGATTTATTCATATTGTACAACCAATTAAAAACATATCTACCAAATTAAATACAACCAATTAAAACACAAACCGGGTTGACCCGGGACGCTTCAAACCCGTTTTTCGACCGGAACGGTTCAACCAGTTGAACCACCCGGGTCGAACCAGGTTTCAAAACATTATGTTTAATTCCCAAATCTTCAAACTTTTATTATTTTTCGTATAACCAATAAACTTTTTTTTATCAATAAACTATATGTCGCTATAAAATCTCGTTGCTTGCGGGTTGCCCCCTCATGCTTGCGTTTGAAAATAGGATGCCCGATTATTCTTTTAAGGAATCTCGAACCGGAAAATGGATTATGTAATGACACGAGGTTGATATGTAAACGTTTTGACCCTAATGTCATCAACGTCGAGATTGTCGTCGGGCAACACGCTGGAGTTAGAGTGCTCTTGCCAAGAATTCCTCTTGCTCCATCTGAAGAAGACATGTTCCCTTTCAAACTAAAGAGAACACAATTCCCTATTTGCCTTAGCTTTGCGATGACTATTAATAAAGCTCAAGGCCAAACAATTCCAAATGTGGGTGTCTATTTGCCTGACTCTGTTTTCTCCCATGGCCAGCTTTATGTGGCATTGTCTAGAGGGATTTCCCGTAGAACAACAAAGGTATTGGTTAATCCAGTCAAAGAGTTCCGTCAAGCAGGAATCTACACCTCGAATGTAAGAAGTTTTACGCGAAGAGTAACGTGTGTTGTTAGTTTTTATTTCATAACTGATGTAATGTTTTACTTTCAATTTCATTAAATGTTTTTATATGTTGTTTGATAGATGTTAAGATTTTTTTTTATATTTTAGTTATCGTGTAGTACAACCGTTTGCAATTACATTCTGATTGGTTCACGTTCTATTTTGAACTCTACACAAAACACTCACCACAATATCACAAATCGTTAATTATCTGCCGCTAGGAATTCCATTGCAATGCACGGGTTCTCGCCTAGTCTTTAGAAATACAAGTCCAAAAACTTTTGTACTCTAAACAATCTCAAACTTAAAAAAATCTTCCGAATATAACAAAACTCAAGTCACAGTAATAGATACTTCCAGAAATCTCCGAATATGACTAGATGCAATAATAGATTCTACTTATACTAAAGGCATGTTAGGTATCCATCAGATATTTGTGCCATTTATGGTTAGCTTAGAAAGTAACTGACGGTGTATCGGGTCTCGGAAGACCCGATTCCCATAAGAAACCAAAATGTGATCCACTGACGAGTATGATCCACTGACGACTATGATCCACTGACGAGTATGATCCGCTGACGAGTATGATCCACTGACGAGTATGATCCACTGACGAACCAAGGTACACTGATGATTCAAAAGGAAGATACCAAGTGATGAACCAAAAGGGTTGTCACTAGCTGACAAGCTCTACGTCATTATAAAAAGGACGTCCTAGCTATTGGGCTGTACGGACAGGCCCATCAAGCCCATGCTTAATTCTCGGAATAAGTAAGTAGTATAAATAGCCCCAACAATTCACAGTTGGGGGCAAGATTTCCTGGAGAGCAATTACTCTGAACTGAACTAGCACTTATACTTTATACTTCATACTTTACTCATATCACAAATACTCATTCTCACACCGGAGCTGGGTCTCAGACTAAACACCCGGGGCGAGGCTAACGTGTGCTACTTGTTTTATCGCAGCTCAAGACTTAGTAGGAGATACAAAATTCCTCGAGGTTCGGAGCACGTCAGTAGATACGAACATCCTTGAAGACCCGGACTGCTTCCCCATATCCTAGGTGCGGATTATTGCATCTACAAACTAGCGCCATCTGTGGGACCGCTATTTCACTCTACCTAGTTAAGTGAGAAATGGCTGGTCCTAGTGACAATCTTGATACTCCTCCTACGAAGGAGAACAATACCGAAGGAGGAACAAACACGTCCGGTGTCGATCAACAGACTTTCATCACTGACAGCATCAAGGCCTTACAAGCTTTGATCAAGCAATCCCAAGAAGGAACGAGTGGCGTACGTCCCATCCAACTTGATTTGAAGAAGATGACCTGTCTCGTCCTTTCACAGGAAGTGAATATGTGGATGACAAGTACAAGGACGTGGCTCCTACTTACCGGACAAAGGAAGAAGATCTCAGTAAACCTTTCTAAGAAGCGCAACTTAAGTCCCCATTCTCCTCACGAATCCTCATGTTCTCGGCTCCCAAGTGCAAGATGCCTCCGCATATTTGAATGTATGATGGGTCGAATGACCCAGAGGATCACCTTAGCCTTTTCTCAGGAGCTGCTATTAACAATGAATGGCCCATGCCGGTGTGGTGTCGTATGTTTCAACAAACGTTGGAGGATAGGGCGAGAGGATGGTTTGACAAGCTCCCTAATGGATGCATTGACAAATGGTTCGAACTGAATAGAAGGTTCCTCATCCGCTTCTCACAAAGGAAGAAATGCTTCAAGGATCCTACGGAAATTCACAAGATCCAAAGGAAGGCGAACGAGACTCTCTCGGCCTTCAAGGAACGATTCATTAAGGAAAGTGGACGTATTCTCGATGTTCCTGAGATCATGCAGATAGGAGCATTCATGTATGGACATAAGTGTACCGAACTCTCAAAAAAGTTTGCTGACAAGATCCCAAGGACTGTAGAAGAAATGATGGAAAGAGTGGATGACTTCCTCAGGTTGGAAGAAGCCTACGACACTACGGAAGCACCTCGAGGTGAGGCGATAGATTCCCAAAAGAAGGGGAATAACGTCAATAAGAACGATAGGTCATACGGGGACAAGAGGAAACCAAATAAGCCCCATAATCACTACGGAGGGGGATATTCTTCTCACTCAAGGAACACCCGTCCTCCTTATCAAAGGGAAGCTCATGCTCCATATCAACAACATCGACCTGCTCAACGGGTGACGATCAAATCCCTTTCCAAAACCCCAGCTGAGATCCTAACCAGTGAGCATCAACTAAACTTGCCTCGTACACCTCCCTTGATTGGTACTCCTCGGAAGGAGAATCTGGATCGGTTTTGTGAATACCATGGCGAGAAAGGACATTACACTGACGATTGCTACCAGCTGAAGAAATAACTTGAAACCGCCCTTGATTCAGGAAAATTGAATCACTTAATCCGCGAGGTTAAAAATAAAGCCAAAGGAAACCAGAAGGGGAGAGGGAAAGTCATCAACATGATACGATCATCAGGCTATGGGAGGAAGAGAAGGCCAGAGGAGGTCGAAGAAAGCTGGATGAACGTGGACATCACTTTCCCGCCTGTCTCTCGAGCAAATGCAAAAGAGTCACCAATCATCATTCAAGCTGAGATAGCACTCAGTAGGGATGGCAAAAAAACCCGAACCCGACGGGGAAACCCGAAATTTTTGGAGCGGGGCGGGGCAAGCTTAACGGGTTTCGGGGCGGGTTTTGGAGCGTTAACGGGGATTTTTATTGGGTTCGGAGCAGTGATTGGGGCCAAGCATCCCCGCCCCGCCCCGCCCCGATATAATATATATACATGTCATAAATTATATATATTATTTATGTGTATGTATGCAACTTCAGTAAATAGTATTTCAACTATCAAGTAAGTTATTATATTTAAACATTTTGGTTTAAACGTTTAAACAGATAATTTGAGCTATTGTTTTTGAATATTAAATGAATGAAGACTTCTTTTCGTGAGCTGTTTCAAAGGAAGGAAAAGACCAAGTCAACATTAAGATTTTATTATTTTGTTTAATAGAGAAGATTGTAAAAACTGAATGATCCTTGTTACGTCTAATGTTTAAGTGTTTCTTGTAATTTGTGACTAGATAATTTGAAGGTTATTTATTTATTTATTTATTATTATTTAAAATTTTTTTATGTTGAATTCGTTTTGCTTAGAACATGCCAAAGAAGACACCCCATTAAGGACCCGATAAGATCCCCAATGGGGATCGGGGCGGGTTTGGAGGAGTATCGCGCCCCAATGGAGCACCCCCAATAAGATCCCTAATGGGGATTGGGGCGGGTTTGGGGCATGTTTTGGTAATTGGATTCGGGGATGGGGATGGCCGCCCCGCTCCAAACCCGCTCCATTGCCATTCCTAGATAGCAGGGTATTTGGTACAAAGAATTTACGTGGATAATGGTGCTGGTTCGGAGATAATGTATGAGCATTGCTTTAGATGCCTAGACTCCTGGACACAAAACCGGTTAAGACCATCCAACACCCCGCTAGTAGGATTTTCGGGAGAAATCTCCCAGCCACTCGGAGTGATTGACTTAGAAGTAATTGTTGGGGAAGGAACAAGGTCGAGAAGGACGACCATGGAATTTGCAATCGTACGTGCAGGTTCACCATACAACGTCTTGCTAGGCAGGCCAGGGATTAGCATCTTGAAGGCTGTTCCCTCCACCATTCACGCCATGTTCAAATTCCCAACTCCTGGAGGAGTAGCAACTATCATCACTCGACCATCTATGATTGTGGAATGCCAGCGAGCTGAAAAGATGTACATGCTGGACGTGACATCTAAGACGAATGAGGGAGTCTTGGCAGGTTGTAACATTGTAGAACAAAAAACTGAGGAGGTTAAGGTGAATGACAAGTACCCAGAGCAACTTGTTACAATCAATGCTGGACTTTCACCGGAATGTAAATATGAGTTGAAGAAGTTACTGAGGGCTAACATGGATGTCTTTGCATGGAAGCCCTCTAACATGAAAGGGATCCCCAGGCACATAACTGAGCATCACCTTCATGACAATCCATCGAGGGAGCCGATTAGGCAAAAACGGAGGACTTTAGCTCCAGTGAGAGGGCAAGCTGTGACCAAAGAAGTTCAAGAATGGGTAAAGGCCAGAATTGTTCGTCAAGTCAGATACCCAACGTGGATCTCGAATCCTGTGTTAGTAAAGAAGGATGATGGGAGTTGGAGAATGTGCATTGACTTCAAAGACATCAACAAAGCATGCCCCAAAGATCATTACCCCCTCCCGGAAATCGATTGGAAGATCGAGTCGGTAATGGGCTTCATGTTCAAATGCTTCCTCGATGCATACAAAGGGTATCATCAGATACAAATGGCCAAGGAGGATGAAGAAAAAACTGTGTTTTACACTGACCAAGGGACATATTGCTATACCAAGATGCCGTTTGGGCTCAAGAACGCTGGTGCTACGTACCAAAGGTTGGTAGACAAGGTATTTAAAGATCAAATTGGAAGGAACTTAGAAGCATACATTGATGACATGGTTATAAAGAGTCATGATGAGAAAGGGTTGTTGGCCGACGTCGAGGAAACATTCAAAACACTTAGGAAAATTAATATGAAGCTCAACCCTAAGAAGTGCTCGTTTGGCATGGAAGAAGGGAAGTTCCTTGGATATATAGTCACTTCAGAAGGGATTAGGGCAAATCCTGGGAAAACCAAAGCAATCATGGACATGCAATCGCCTAAGAGTTTAAAGCAAATGCAAACGTTTAGTGGGAAGCTAGCAGCGTTGAACAGGTTCTTATCAAAGAGTGCTGAACGTTCTCTCCCTTTCTTTGAGACATTGAAGGGGTGCACGAAGGACAACTTCAAAAGGATAGAGGAAGCGGAGCACGCCTTCTTAGAAATGAAGAAACACATAGCCGATTTGCCTCTCCTAACAACCCCAAAACCAGGGGAAGAGCTGTTCGTCTATCTTTCAGCAGTCGAGTTAGCAGTAAGCGCAGTATTGGTGGCCGAACGAGGGGGCAAGCAAGTCCCAATTCATCACGTTAGTAGAACATTACATGAATCAGAAATCAATTATTCTCCAATGGAAAAGCTAGCCTTGTCTCTACTACACACATCTCGAAGGCTCAAGAGGTACTTTCAAGCACACCCAATAAGAGTCATTACTGATCAACCTATCACTATAATTAAGTTTGGTTTTTTCTGGTTTCTCTTTTATAGAACTATTAAAATACTTAAATTATGAAACTTTTACAAACACAACTAATTTGGAAACCAAGAATAAGCACTGTGAGTGCTTATTAGCTTATACAGTTGACTAAGTTTGACCACACAAAGAAATAAGCTCAAATGGAGTTATGTGGGGTCCACACTGGTTAAGTCAGATACACACAAGTTACTTGGACATGTTTGAGCAAGTTTTAGTCAAATAAGCAATAAGAATAAGCTACAATACCACAATAAGCAATTCCAAACTTGGTTTCTGAGACAGAAATGGGACAGAGTTATGAGGCAAAATTAAGTGCAGTCCACTGGTGCACAGGTCAAACAAAGGGTCAAAGTATGAACCCTGGTAGGAGGGGGTTGGGAAAAACCGATTAGGGAGTGTGGGACCCACTGGGGTTGCCACAAACAACCACCCAAGTGGTGGTGGTGATTTGGTATGCTGTGTAGCAGGGCAAAGCCCTTTCCCTGCAGGTGTGTTCCAGGGGTAAAATGGTCCACAAATAAAATTCAGAAAAATGTAACAACCATGGAAATCTTAAGTTCTACTGATAAATATTACTCCCAACAAGTTTCAAAGCCTAAGATTAAACACAAAATTCTAGATAAATCATGCCATTTTGAGGATTTCTGATCATACAACTTTTTGACTTTTTAATTTATGAACTAACTTTAACTTATGTGAACTTATGATTGATCCTACTTACTAAATAAGTTGTTATAAGCTAAGATTAAGTTAAATTAAGCTAGGTGACTAACTTATGTGATGATATGGTGAGATTTGGACCTCAATTTCTATAACAGTTAACTGTTAAGAGGTGATTCATGTGATTTTGACTTTTATCAAATGGGACTTGAATATTTTTGTTGTTCTGAGCTAATATTACCCTAGATGACTTGTATAAACCAGAAACAACAACAATAAAGCACTGGAACACCTAGGATTATCTTGATCCAAACACACCTTATACCTAGACTGTTTTATGATTTAAGAGGTAAATGGCTTTAAGAGCTTATGCAACTGATTCAGATCAACTTATTATGGTGTATTAAGCTAAAATGAGCACTGAAACACAGAACTTAATAACAATTAACTAAGGTTAACAAGTACACTAATTTGACAGTAAAAATGGAATTCAAAGAAACTATAATTTCTATAGAACAAGCTATGTATTTTAAGCAATAATATTACTAAATACCACTAAGTAAACACAGAAAAGCTGAATAAGAAGTAATTAAGCAAAGCTACAGTAAGATTTAGGAAATGAGTTTTTTAGAACTTACAAGATGCATTCCTGCTCAAACCATGAACCAAGAACAATCCTAATTCCTCCCTAAGGATCTAAACCCAACTCCAAAGCTTTCTTGTGCTTCCAAATCAACTCTAAATCCCAGAAATCAAAACCAAATCCCATAGTTGACTTTTGTTGACCGATTTTATATTTGTAGAATTTTTTAGCTTATACTGATTTGTAAGTTACTAAAAGCTTTATTGAGCTTATTAGGAGCTTATATGAGCTTATTGATCCTTATCATCCACTACAAACAATATTAGACATTATTGACATTTTTGATATAAAATAAAACTTGCATAAATTGAGACAGAGATAAAAACTTGAAATTGATTACTTAAAAGGTTTCACAATACACTGAAAAACACTAAACAAGGTACTTGAAAACTTAATTTGGCACTGGAATTAGAAAACTAATACATTCGACATACATTTATTGAAAATAAAAAATAGATAGTCTTCTCTTATGCTTTTCTTCCTTTTATAGGCTCACTTTAGGGTTCCTTGTGAGTCTCTGAGCATATCCCACTTTGAATCTTGACCCTCCATAGCTCTGAATTGATCCTAGCCGTTTAAACCATTTTGGCGCCAAAAAGTCTTTTACTTTGCTTGGGGTGAAAGTTCTTCAATTAAAGAATATTGGAAGCTTGTGGAGGTGTCAGGGGACAAATGAGATAGTTTTAGGACAAGTTGGGGTGATATGGAAGAAAATAGAGGTCAAGGTATGGTTTGGAGTGAAAAATGGTGTGGGGATGCATTAATTGTTGATATGGTATGGTTGTGAGGTGGAAAAAGGTAGGTTGGTGAGCTGGAAGGGATGAGGTGGTGGAAGCAGGTGGCAAAACCATGGTGGTATTGGTGTTTGCAGGCTGGGGTGAGGGTGGTGAGCAGTGGTGGTGGTTTTGGGGGGAGGTCAAACGGGGTCAAACACCCGTTTTAAATAATTAGGGGAGTGGGCCGGTTTTATTTTGGGCCAAGAAAAAGGGTGTGGGTTGGGTAAAGGTTTTGGGTTGGATTTGTTTTGGTTTTGGTTTATTAATACAAAGGGTCCGGTTGGTTTAGTTTAATAAACAAGGACCAAGTTTGTAATTTGGACAAAATTGAGGGACTGATTTTGCAATTTTCCCAAAGTAGTTATAAGGACCAATATTTCCAAATATGAATAACCCAAGGACCAAAGATGTAATATTTCCATTTAAAATACCAGGGACCTTTTCTGCCAATTCCTCAAACTACAGGGACCAAACATGTAATTTTCTGAATATTGAAGGGTTGAAGTTGTAATTTCCCAAAAGTTATCATAAGGACCAATTTTGCCATTTAAGAATAGTTCAAGGTTTATTTTTCATATTTTTCCAATTTCAAAACCTTAAGGACTATATTTGACATTTTTAAAACTTGAGGGACTAAAGTTGTCATTTTGAAATTTTTAACTTTAAAGGACTAATCTTGACAACTTATGAATCCCTAAGGACCTTTGATGATATTTTTCATGTTTTGATTTACCAGGGACTAGTTTTGACAACTTTTGAAACTTGAGGGACTAAAACTGCCAATTATGCAAACATTATACGTTTTTTTATCTGTTTTTGATTATTTTGCATTTGAAACACATAAAACACACTTCTAAGACATTTTCAGTATTTTGATACATATTTGAGTGTTTTTGGATGTTTTGGCAGTTCAGATTGGTATAAAATGATGAGTATTTAGACACTCATCAGTTATAAAGAGTCATGATGAGAAAGGGTTGTTGGCCGACGTCGAGGAAACATTCAAAACACTTAGGAAAATTAATATGAAGCTCAACCCTAAAAAGTGCTCGTTTGGCATGGAAGAAGGGAAGTTCCTTGGATATATAGTCACTTCAGAAGGGATTAGGGCAAATCCTGGGGAAACCAAAGCAATCATGGACATGCAATCGCCTAAGAGTTTAAAGCAAATGCAAACGTTTGGTGGGAAGCTAGCAGCGTTGAACAGGTTCTTATCAAAGAGTGCTGAACATTCTCTCCCTTTCTTTGAGACATTGAAGGGGTGCACGAAGGACAACTTCAAATGGACAGAGGAAGCGGAGCACGCCTTCTTAGAAATGAAGAAACACATAGCCGGTTTGCCTCTCCTAACAACCCCAAAACCAGGGAAGAGCTGTTCGTCTATCTTTCAGCAGCCGAGTTAGCAGTAAGCGCAGCATTGGTGGCCGAACGAGGGGGCAAGCAAGTCCCAATTCATCACGTTAGTAGAACATTACATGAAGCAGAAATCAATTATTCTCCGATTGAAAAGCTAGCCTTGTCTCTACTACACACATCTCGAAGGCTCAAGAGGTACTTTCAAGCACACCCAATAAGAGTCATTACTGATCAACCTATCAGGAAAATTTTAAGTAGAGCAGACACGTCAGGAAGGCTTGTGGTATGGGCTATAGAGCTTGGTTTATTTGACATTGAATATAAACCAAGAAACTCCGTCAAAGGTCAAGTCTTAGCGGATTTTCTCGCAGAAATGCCGACGGGGCCAATTCAACAAGGCAATATGGGCGTACAAGATGGACCACTTGTTGTCACGGCAGTCCAGGACATAGACATGGAGATAGACCAGGAAGAAAACGACTGGGAAAACGATGGGGACGTATGGACACTTTTCACTGATGGAGCATCCGGTGAGGATGGAGCTGGGGCCGGTTGGGTGCTCACCAGTCCGGAGGAAGTTGAGTATATCTACGCCCTACGCCTGAACTTCCCAAGTTAAAACAACGAGTCCGAATATGAGGCCCTCTTAGCTGGGATGCGCACGGTAAGAAAGATGGGGATCCAAAAACTACGGGTATATGTTGACTCAAACTTGGTGGCAAACCAAGTTAATGGTGAATTTGAAGCAAGAGGAGAAAGCATGATTCGATACCTCAAAAAGGCTAGAGAGTATGTTGAAAGGGTTCCACAAGTTTAGGATAAGCCACGTTCCTCGTGCCCTCAATCGCAAAGCGGATGCCTTAAGTAAGCTAGCTGCCACAACATTCTCTGAACTAGCCAAGCAAGTCTTGGTGGAAGTTTTGAACGAAAGATCCACAGAACTCAAGGAAGTCAATACAGTGGTAGAAGAGGAAGGTGACACGTGGATGACTCCAATAATAAAGTGTTTAGAGAAAGATGAATGGCATGAGGATCCGAACGAAAGGCGGAATCTCAGGCTCAAACTGCCCCAGTACGTGATGGAGGATGGTGTGTTATTCAAGAAATCCTATCTTGTTCCTATGTTAAGATGTGTAGGCCCTTTACAGGCTAACTACGTCATTCGGGAGATCCACATGGGTTCCTGCGGAATGCACTTTGGTCCTAGGTCAGTGGTGGCCAAGGCTATGAGACAAGGATACTATTAGCCGACTATGCATGCAGATGCACGTCAGGAAATCAGAAAGTGTGATTCATGTCAAATACACTCGCCAGTTCCACGACTCCCAAAGACAAACATGACGTCAATTATGGCACCATGGCCTTTTTATCAATGGGGAATGGACATTGTGGGGCCTCTGCCAGAAGCTCCTGGGAGGGTCAAGTTCATCCTTGGTGCTATTGATTATTTTACTAAATGGATTGAAGCAAAGCCATTGGCAAAGATAAGTGGGAAAGATGTGAAAAAGTTTGTGTGGGAAAACATAGTGTGTAGATTCGGCTTACCAAGGATCATCGTTACCGACAATGGAACCCAATTCATCAATGACCCATTCAAGGGATGGTGTGAAAGGTTGAACATCAAGCAAATGAACATAGCAGTGGCTCATCCCCAAGCTAATGGTCTGGTGGAACGAGCAAACAAGAGTCTCATGGAAGGACTGAAAACAAGGCTAGGCAGGGTCAAAGCAGGTTGGGTTGATGAATTGCCGAATGTGTTATGGGCGCATCGAACTATGCTTAAACAAAGCAACGGTGAAACACCCTTCAGCCTAACCTATGGAAGTGAAGCCGTCATACCAGCAGAGATTGGGATTTCCACACACCGAGTCATGATGATTAACGAAGCCCTTAAAAACGATGAACTTCGTTTAAACTTGGATCTTTTGCAGGAACGAAGAGAGATGGCAGCAATCAAGGAGGCCAAGTATAAGAAGAAAATGGAGCAAGAATACAACAAGAGGGTTCGCCCAGTGTCGTTCCGCCTAGGCGAATATGTGTACCGAAGGAACGAGGCTAGTAGAGCTGAAAATCAAGGTAAGTTAGGCCCAACTTGGGAAGGTCCTTACCAAGTCTTGGAAGCATTCCAGAGTGGGTCGTACAAGTTGGCAACCATGGAGGGCGACGAAATACCACGAAAGTGGCACGTAATAAACCTCTGAAAGTGTTATCTTTAAATCTATTGTATGAAATGCTTTGTGCATCTTATGTAGTTCACTTATTTCAATGAAAATGAATGATATAGCCAACCCATGTGTGGTTCGGCAATTTTCCCAAAGGTTGTTATGAACTTAGACAAATTATTACGTGACTCCGAAGGATGGTTAGCTACCTCCTGTCGAATGATGTAGTTAATGTCTATTCTTTAAAAGTGCTATTCACTAAAGGTTATCTAAAACCTAAATGTGCTATTCACATGGGATGAACAAAAAATCCGAACGTGCTATTCACAAAGGATGAACTAAGTCTTTAAGATACCCGAACGTGCTATTCACATGGGATGAAAAAAAAATCCGAACGTGCTATTCACAAAGGATGAACTAAGTCTTTAAGATACCCGAACGTGCTATTCACATGGGATGAACAAAAAATCCGAACGTGCTATTCACAAAGGATAAACTAAGTCTTTAAGATACCCAAATGTGCTATTCACATAGGATGAATGAAAATCCGAGTGTGCTGTTCACAAAGGATGAACGAAACATGTGCTTGGTCAATTTAATGAACAAGTCTACAAACTCGTAAAAAATAAAAGAAGAAGAATGAGGAATCACGTAAGTGACCTCGAATGGCATGATAATCATAGTCAAATACAAATAACAAAGCTACTACAAAGCAAGATAAAGGTCACGACAAAGCATGTTCGTGAATACAAATGCCAGAAACAATCAAGTCATTACAAATTAAACCAAACATCACGACTTAAAGTTTGTGAATGTAAACACAAAAGATGGTGGAACAAATGTCACATTAAGTCTCGGGAGCGCCTTCTGGCTCAGCATACTCGGGATGGATGTCGAGAAGCTCAGTAATAGAGGAAGAATAACTAGCACTGACTTGCTCGATATAGGAATAACTGGTGTCAAAGAGCTCCTCGAAGGCTGGTTCAAATGTCTTCTCGGCATCCACGTCCAAATCAATCGCAGATGCAACCAACTCCTCATACACCTCTGGGGAACGAGCTAGCTTTAACCCTGCAATATAACCTGCTGAGAAAGATAAAGATTGAACACGGGCATGATGTTTCTGGTACTCCTCACTCTTCAGGAGACGAGACACAACTGTTGGAAGCAAATCTCTCACAGCTCTTTCCTTCTCACTTTCAAGTAAAGCAATCTTTTCCTTCTGACCTATAATCTTTTCATTCATACACCTCTTGAGAGATTCTTCTAAACCGACTTCCTTATTACGTTTGTCCAACTTAACCTCCAAATCTTTCTTCTCCTATTGTAATGAAAGAACCTGAGCTTTGCGTCCCTCATACTTCTCTTTAAGTTTCTCATGATCCTCCTTAAGCTTTTCATGGGACAACCACAAATCCTCATCCCGGTCAAGCAGGTCAGCAACAGTTGACACAGCTGTCCCTAGCTTATAATAACAACGCCGAAGAGCCTCCTTATGAGAGAAGATGCGCTGAAATTTCTGCTCTGCCGGAGTAGACAACTGTGAGATCATTTTGTGACAAGTTGCCTTTGTATTGTACCGATCATCTGATGTAATCTCCCAACCTGGCACAAAACGCTCAGGAGGATTCGGGTCGAAACTTGAAATACAGATTAAGTTAGCTTAAGATGTATATTAAAAGTCATTAGTAACCAACAAGAAGAAAGGAAATGTACGCATACCTTTCCTAGATGTACTCGCAACTTGCTTTGAAGTACCCACACCTGCAACCTCAATCGATCTCCTAGCCACATCTGAACCTGCCAAAACAAAAATAGAAACACTTAATTAAACGAACTCATAAGAAGGAAGGAAACCAAACAAGGGACATACCTTTACTAGCACGATGAGTTTCTCTCGGGGAAAGATCATGCTCAGACTTCTCTGAAGATTCCTCAGTCGAGGAATCACCTCGAGGATCAGTAACATCATGGTTGTGTGCAACTGCCTCAGTAACATCGATCGAAACATCATCATTCTCTTGCTGAGAATCAACCACCGCTAGCTTACGTTTTATGGAAGCCCCCTTCTGCGCACTAGATATCCCCGAGGTACTTCCAGTCTTCTGCCTACTGGACTGAGGAATGGAACTAGAAGTACCTTTGCCTTTGGACCTCGTCCGAGGATCAGGTCGAGTCACCCTGGCTTGGTCGGAGGTCAATGGTGGAATAACATCACTAGGAGAACCAGGGGCCCTAGTATAATCTGCAATCGACTGAACAAAGGTGGGCTGACCAGTAGGGACTCCTTCGTACATCGGTCCGGTGGTAATTTTGGTACTTTGCAAAGAAGTGGTACTATTCACAGTTGGGGGCAAGATTTACTGGAGAGCAATTACTCCGAACCGAACTAGCACTTATACTTTATACTTCATACTTTACTCATATCACAAATACTCATTCTCACACCGGAGCTGGGTCTCGGACTAAACACCCGGGGCGAGGCTAACGTGTGCTACTTGTTTTATCGCAGCTCAAGACTTAGTAGGAGATACAAAATTCCTCGAGGTTCGGAGCACGTCAGTAGATACGAACATCCTTGAAGACCCGGACTGCTTCCCCATATCCTAGGTGCGGATTATTGCATCTACAAACTGGCGCCATCCGTGGGACCGCTATTTCACTCTACCTAGTTAAGTGAGAAATGGATGGTCCTAGTGACAATCTTGATACTCCTCCTACGAAGGAGAACAATACCGAAGGAGGAACAAACACGTCCGGTGTCGATCAACAGACTTTCATCACTGATTGCATCAAGGCCTTACAAGCTTTGATCAAGCAATCCCAAGAAGGAACGAGTGGCGTACGTACCATCCAACTTGATTTTGAAGAAGATGACCTGTCTCGTCCTTTCACAGGAAGTGAATATGTGGATGACAAGTACAAGGACGTGGCTCCTACTTACCGGACATAGGAAGAAGATCTCAGCAAACCTTTCAAAGAAGCGCAACTTAAGTCCCCATTCTCCTCACGAATCCTCATGTTCTCGGCTCCCAAGTGCAAGATGCCTCCGCATATCCGAATGTATGATGGGTCGAAGGACCCAGAGGATCACCTTAGCCTTTCTATTAACAATGAATGGCCCATGTCGGTGTGGTGTCGTATGTTTCAACAAACGTTGGAGGATAGGGCGAGAGGATGGTTTGACAAGCTCCCTAATGGATGCATTGATGAATGGTTCAAACTGAAGAGAAGGTTCCTCATCCGCTTCTCACAAAGGAAGAAATGCTTCAAGGATCCTACGGAAATTCACAAGATCCAAAGGAAGGCGAACGAGACTCTCTCGGCCTTCAAGGAACGATTCATTAAGGAAAGTGGACGTATTCTCGATGTTCCTGAGATCATGCAGATAGGAGCATTCATGTATGGACATAAGTGTACCGAACTCTCAAAAAAGTTTGCTGACAGGATCCCAAGGACTGTAGAAGAAATGATGGAAAGAGTGGATGACTTCCTCAGGTTGGAAGAAGCCTACGACACTACGGAAGCACCTCGAGGTGAGGCGATAGATTCCCAAAAGAAGGGGAATAACGTCAATAAGAACGATAGGTCATACGGGGACAAGAGGAAACCAAATAAGCCCCATAACCACTACGGAGGGGGATATTCTTCTCACTCAAGGAACACCCGTCCTCCTTATCAAAGGGAAGCTCATGCTCCATATCAACAACATCGACCTGCTCAACGGGTGACGATCAAATCCCTTTCCAAAACCCCAGCTGAGATCCTAACCAGTGAGCATCAACTAAACTTGCCTCGTACACCTCCCTTGATTGGTACTCCTCGGAAGGAGAATCTGGATCGGTTCTGTGAATACCATGGCGAGAAAGGACATTACACTGACGATTGCTACCAGCTGAAGAAACAACTTGAAACCGCCCTTGAGTCAGGAAAATTGAATCACTTAATCCGCGAGGTTAAAAATAAAGCCAAAGGAAACCAGAAGGGGAGAGGGAAAGTCATCAACATGATACGATCATCAGGCTATGGGAGGAAGAGAAGGCCAGAGGAGGTCGAAGAAAGCTGGATGAACGTGGATATCACTTTCCCGCCTGTCTCTCGAGCAAATGCAAAAGAGTCACCAATCATCATTCAAGCTGAGATAGCAGGGTATTTGGTACAAAGAATCTACGTGGATAATGGTGCTGGTTCGGAGATAATGTATGAGCATTGCTTTAGATGCCTAGACTCCTGGACACAAAACCGGTTAAGACCATCCAACACCCCGCTAGTAGGATTTTCGGGAGAAATCTCCCAGCCACTCAGAGTGATTGACTTAGAAGTAATTGTTGGGGAAGGAACAAGGTCGAGAAGGACGACCATGGAATTTGCAATCGTACGTGCAGCTTCACCATACAACGTCTTGCTAGGCAGGCCAGGGATTAGCATCTTGAAGGCTGTTCCCTCCACCATTCACTCCATGTTCAAATTCCCAACTCCTGGAGGAGTAGCAACTATCATCACTCGACCATCTATGATTGTGGAATGCTAGCGAGCTGAAAAGATGTACATGCCAGACGTGACATTTAAGACGAATGAGGGAGTCTTGGCAGGTTGTAACATTGTAGAACAAAAATCTGGGGAAGTTAAGGTGAATGACATGTACCCAGAGCAACTTGCTACAATCAATGCTGGACTTTCACCAGAATGTAAACACACCATCCTCCATCACGTACTGGGGCAGTTTGAGCCTGAGCTTACGCCTTTCGTTCGGATCCTCAGGCCATTCATCTTTCTCTAAACACTTTATTATTGGAGTCATCCACGTGTCACCTTCCTCTTCTACCACTGTATTGACTTCCTTTAGTTCTGTGGATCTTTCGTTCAAAACTTCCACCAAGACTTGCTTGGCTAGTTCAGAGAATGTTGTGGCAGCTAGCTTACTTAAGGCATCCGTTTTGCGATTGAGGGCACGGGGAACATGGCTTATCCTAAACTTGTGGAACCCTTCAACATACTCTCTAGCCTTTTTGAGGTATCGAATCATGCTTTCTCCTCTTGCTTTAAATTCACCATTAACTTGGTTTGCCACCAAGTTTGAGTCAACATATACCCGTAGTTTTTGGATCCTCATCTTTCTTGCCGTGCGCATCCCAGCTAAGAGGGCCTCATATTCGGACTCGTTGTTTTAACTTGGAAAGTTCAGGCGTAGGGCGTAGATATACTCAACTTCCTCCGGACTGGTGAGCACCCAACCGGCCGCAACTCCATCCTCACCGGATGCTCCATCAGTGAAAAGTGTCCATACGTCCCCATCGTTTTCCCAGTCGTTTTCTTCCTGGTCTATCTCCATGTCTATGTCCTGGACTGCCGTGACAACAAATGGTCCATCTTGTACGCCCATATTGCCTTGTTGAATTGGCCCCGTCGGCATTTCTGCGAGAAAATCAGCTAAGACTTGACTTTTGACGGAGTTTCTTGGTTTATATTCAATGTCAAATACACCAAGCTCTATAGCCCACACCGCAAGCCTTCCTGACGTTTCTGCTCTACTCAGAATTAGCCTGATAGGTTGATCAGTAATGACTCTTATTGGGTGTGCTTGAAAGTACCTCTTGAGCATTCGAGATGTGTGTAGTAGAGACAAGGCTAGCTTTTCCATCGGAGAATAATTGATTTCTGCTTCATGTAATGTTCTACTAATGTGATGAATTGGGACTTGCTTGCCCCCTCGTTCGGCCACCAATACTGCGCTTACTGTTAACTCGGCAGCTGAAAGATAGACGAACAGCTCTTCCCCTGGTTTTGGGGTTGTTAGGAGAGGCAAATCGGCTATGTGTTTCTTCATTTCTAAGAAGGTGTGCTCCGCTTCCTCTGTCCATTTGAAGTTGTCCTTCGTGCACCCCTTCAATGTCTCAAAGAAAGGGAGAGAACGTTCAGCACTCTTTGATAAGAACCTGTTCAACGCTGCTAGCTTCCCACTAAACGTTTGCATTTGCTTTAAACTCTTAGGCGATTGCATGTCCATGATTGCTTTGGTTTTCCCAGGATTTGCCCTAATCCCTTCTGAAGTGACTATATATCCAAGGAACTTCCCTTGTCTACCAACCTTTGGTACGTAGCCCCAGCGTTCTTGAGCCCAAACGGCATCTTGGTATAGCAATACGTCCCTTGGTCAGTGTAAAACGCTGTTTTTTCTTCATCCTCCATGGCCATTTGTATCTGATGATTCCCTTTGTATGCATCGAGGAAGCATTTGAACTTGAATCCCATTACCGACTCGATCTTCCAATCGATTTCTGGGAGGGGGTAATGATCTTTGGGGCATGCTTTGTTGATGTCTTTGAAGTCAATGCACATTCTCCAACTCCCATCATCCTTCTTTTCTAACACAGGATTCGAGATCCACGTTGGGTATCTGACTTGACGAACAATTCCGGCCTTTACCCATTCTTGAACTTCTTTGGTCACAGCTTGCCCTCTCACTGGAGCTAAAGTCCTCCGTTTTTGCCTAATCGGCTCCCTCGATGGATTGTCATGAAGGTGATGCTCAGTTATGTGCCTGGGGATCCCTTTCATGTTAGAGGGCTTCCATGCAAAGACATCCATGTTAGCCCTCAGTAACTTCTTCAACTCATATTTACATTCCGGTGAAAGTCCAGCATTGATTGTAACAAGTTGCTCTGGGTACTTGTCATTCACCTTAACTTCCTCAGTTTTTTGTTCTACAATGTTACAACCTGCCAAGACTCCCTCATTCGTCTTAGATGTCACGTCCGGCATGTACATCTTTTCAGCTCGCTAGCATTCCACAATCATAGATGGTCGAGTGATGATAGTTGCTACTCCTCCAGGAGTTGGGAATTTGAACATGGCGTGAATGGTGGAGGGAACAGCCTTCAAGATGCTAATCCCTGGCCTGCCTAGCAAGACGTTGTATGGTGAAGCTGCACGCACGATTGCAAATTCCATGGTCGTCCTTCTCGACCTTGTTCCTTCCCCAACAATTACTTCTAAGTCAATCACTCCGAGTGGCTGGGAGATTTCTACCGAAAATCCTACTAGCGGGGTGTTGGATGGTCTTAACCGGTTTTGTGTCCAGGAGTCTAGGCATCTAAAGCAATGCTCATACATTATCTCCAAACCAGCACCATTATCCACGTAAATTCTTTGTACCAAATACCCTGCTATCTCAGCTTGAATGATGATTGGAGACTCTTTTGCATTTGCTCGAGAGACAGGCGGGAAAGTGATGTCCACGTTTATCCAGATTTCTTCGACCTCCTCTGGCCTTCTCTTCCTCCCATAGCCTGATGATCATATAATGTTGATGACTTTCCCTCTCCCCTTCTGGTTTCCTTTGGCTTTATTTTTAACCTCGCGGATTAAGTGATTCAATTTTCCTGACTTAAGGGCGGTTTCAAGTTGTTTCTTCAGCTGGTAGCAATCGTCAGTGTAATGTCCTTTCTTGCCATGGTATTCACAGAACCGGTCCAGATTCTCCTTCCGAGGAGTACCAATCAAGGGAGGTGGACGAGGCAAGTTTAGTTGATGCTCACTGGTTAGGATCTCAGCTGGGGTTTTGGAAAGGGAGTTGATCGTCACCCGTTGAGCAGGTCGATGTTGTTGATATGGGGCATGAGCTTCCCTTTGATAAGGAGGACGGGTGTTCCTTGAGTGAGAAGAATATCCCCCTCCGTGGTGGTTATGGGGCTTATTTGGTTTCCTCTTGTCCCCATACGACCTATCGTTCTTTAGACGTTATTCCCCTTCTTTTGGGAATCTATCGCCTCACCTCGAGGTGCTTCCGTAGTGTCGTAGGCTTCTTCCGACCTGAGGAAGTCATCCACTCTTTCCATCATTTCATCTACAATCCTTGGGATCTTGTCAGCAAACTTTTTTGAGACCACTTATGTCCATACATGAATGCTCCTATCTGCATGATCTCAGGAACATCGAGAATACGTCCACTTTCCTCAATGAATCATTCCTTGAAGGCCGAGAGAGTCTCGTTCGCCTTCTTTTGGATCTTGTGAATTTCCGTAGGATCCTTGAAGCATTTCTTCCTTTGTGAGAAGCGGATGAGGAACCTTCTCTTCAGTTCGAACCATTCGTCAATGCATCCATTATGGAGCTTGTCAAACCATCCTCTCGCCCTATCCTCCAACGTTTGTTGAAACATACGACACCACACCGGAATGGGCCATTCATTGTTAATAGCAGCTCCTGAGAAAAGGCTAAGGTGATCCTCTGGGTCCTTCGACCCATCATACATTCGGATATGCGGAGGCATCTTTCACTTGGGAGCCGAGAACATGAGGATTCGTGAGGAGAATGGGGACTTAAGTTGCGCTTCTTTGAAAGGTTTGCTGAGATCTTCTTCCTTTGTCCGGTAAGTAGGAGCCACGTCCTTGTACTTGTCATCCGCATATTCACTTCCTATGAAAGGACGAGACAGGTCATCTTCATCAAAATCAAGTTGGATGGGACGTACGCCACTCGTTCCATCTTGGGATTGCTTGATCAAAGCTTGTAAGGCCTTGATGCTGTCAATGATGAAAGTCTGTTGATCGACACCGGACGTGTTTGTTCCTCCTTCGGTATTGTTCTCCTTCGTAGGAGGAGTATCAAGATTGTCACTAGGACCAGCCATTCCTCACTTAACTAGGTAGAGTGAAATAGCGGTCCCACGGATGGCGCCAGTTTGTAGATGCAATAATCCGCACCTAGGATATGGGGAAGCAGTCCGGGTCTTCAAGGATGTTCGTATCTACTGACGTGCTCCGAACCTCGAGGAATTTTGTATCTCCTACTAAGTCTTGAGCTGCGATAAAACAAGTAGCACACGTTAGCCTCGCCCCGGGTGTTTAGTCCGAGACCCAGCTCCGGTGTGAGAATGAATATTTGTGATATGAGTAAAGTATGAAGTATAAAGTATAAGTGCTAGTTCGGTTTGGAGTAATTGCTCTCCAGGAAATCTTGCCCCCAACTGTGAATAGTTGGGGCTATTTATACTTCTTACTTATTCCGAGAATTAAGCATGGGCTTGATGGGCCTGTCCGTACAACCCAATAGCTAGGACGTCCTTTTTATAATGACGTGGAGCTTGTCAGCTAGTGACAACCCTTTTGGTTCGTCCTTTTGGTTCATCACTTGGTATCGTCCTTTTGAATCATCAGTGTACCTTGGTTCGTCAGTGGATCATACTCGTCAGTGGATCATACTCGTCAGTGGATTATATTCGTCAGTGGATCATACTCGTCTGTGGGTCATACTCGTCAGTGGATCACATTTTGGTTTGTTATGGGAATCGGGTCTTCCGAGACCCGATACACCGTCAGATGGTAAAAAAGTCGTTAGGAGTGTTCATTTTGCTTGAATGAACATTATGCAATAGATAAAGACACTCTTTTGATGTATTTTTGTGGCAGCATGATGTGTACTAAGTTCAAGCTCGTAACTCTTGCTGAAATGATTACAATAAGATTTTGAGTACTTACGATGATAGTTAGTTAGTTAGTACTAGATCGCGTACACCATGGACCTTATACTAGAAATTTATATTTCATACTTAATTTAATCAATGGAAATGTATTTGCTAAAAGGTAAGAAGACGACATGTGAATGCTCAAAGAATTAAAGTTTTCAGCATGTGCAATTTGTACTAGTAGAGAAACAAGTGATTAAAAATGTGGAAGCAACCACCTCAAGTCTTTGAATGAGTACACCTCTATAGTACACACACTTTACCGAAACGTCGATTTCATACCCCATACATATGTTGGTTTCTTCACGTGCAACGACATGCTTGAGGGAAGCATTTGACATACGTACGACCTTGACCCAACACGTGTTATAGTCTAGTAAGTGAATGCAAAGTGAAATGGAGACAAAAGGCACATTCCAAAGCATTGGAGTATTAAGGAGCTTACATTTGTATTGATACATTTGGTTATTGTTTTTTATCAAATGGCCTTATGGATCTCATACCACACAAGGTTAGCCGGAACATATGACCAGACCGACCCAGATGGCCGGATGCAAGGTTATAACCCAAAACATCATGGGTCAGTCCAAACCCACATTTAATAACAGATTGCAGTTGGGAAAATTGTTATGAGTAGAAAAGAAGTAAAAAATATTAGCTCTGACTATTTGTGAAAACTGAATACTTTTATGGCCTTGTTTATTTTTTCAAAATAATCAATTCTTGCCACTTTTCACTTATTTTCTCTGCGAGCGCGCAGAGAAACTTGTTTGTTTTATATTCAGACAAAAACTTAATTTTTCTATAAGTCGTCCTTACATCTATCAAAAACTTTATTTTGCTATGTTTTTGTCAAATGTTTAACATTCATTTGTACGTAGTTCGACAAAAAATGAACTTTATCGACCAGTGAGAAAATTATTAGAAGCGAAGTTATATGAATAAGTTTGATATAGTACAGGCGTTCAAAGAAGTGTTTTTTGACAAAGAAGTTCTTGTTGTAGTTTAGCTAGCGTACATGTTATATGTTTTTTTCTTTGAGGCAAAAAAGTTATGTTATTGGTATAAAATGCATTCTTCGAGATTAAATAAGATTTGTAATTTACTTTTATTTTTTGGTAAAAGGTATTCTACTCGGTAAAATATATTACTCCAAAAAAAACGTTTAAGTACAATGGAATGTGTCTGAAGTATCACATTAACCGCAAACTCTCGCTTGACACAACTAATACATCATTTATGACATGCAATAAATGACAACTAGCTACAACCAACATGACCACCAAACCAAACCCACCATAAATAAGCTACATAAGATTTGTCATTTATGTTATTTGTATCAAGTGATATTAAAATTTATAACATGATAAACTTATATATTTGGGCAATTCTACACTAGCTAGGTTTGTTTGGTGTATTCAAAGTTTCAAACTTTTATAGATAAACAATACATATGAAAGAAAAAGATAATCATGAACATGGGCTAGGTACTTCTTTTCTGAATACACATGGGTTTGCTTACTTGCTTATCATGACTTAATCGTGCAAAGTTTAAAGAGTATGGCATATACTATTTAAGTGACAAGAGTGGTTAATATGAGTAAAAACTAAAAAGGTGAATAGGTGATGGGTTTAGGAGTTGTAGACTCGTAGCCAAGGTGTAAATTGGAAGTCAGCTAACTCTGGTGTAATGTGAAAAAAATTTCGGAGGATCTTTTTATTACTATATTATTACGTCAAGCGTTTATGCCATGCATGCATGAGTCATGACTCATGAGTAATAAGTTTTTTTATTTCTAAATTAATACTCCAAAAATTTTATCTCCCTCTTAAACACCCACACTCGTCTCTCTAGCTTGTTATGAATTATCCATTTTTGATACAATCTCATATCAAAACACACACACACACATAGTAATCTTGCATGTCGTTAGAAACCATTGCGCGACCAATGCCTAACATCGTCGTTATCTGCCAGGCGAGAGTCACCATCTCATTTTCCGTTTAGCATTTCTTGCACCGAAATTGATGTGAAAGTGGGCTGACCTTGTCACCTTGGCTTGATGATGGGAGTAAAAAAAAAAATAATAATAAAAAAAAATAAAATAAATAAAAATTAACAGCAAGCAGGTTGGATGCATAGAGGATATTGGGAAAAGTGTGCAAAAGCAAGTTAGCTTGTTAGACTTATAAGGTTAAAAGAACTGATCTTGTTCTATATGGGTTTTATATACATCTTAAACGAAATAAATCATCAACCAACCATGCATGTAACGAAATATTTTACAATAAAAGCACTTGAATTATTATAAATACCATTAAAACCCCTTTAACAATATTATATTTACATTAAAGCCCCTAGATCCTCCTCGAGACATAGTCCATTAACACTTCAAATGTACCACTCTTCACAATACGAATCTCTAGCGGACTGATCGATTGATCTGCACCTCGACTTTGTCGATAAACCGAGTTCAAACATTCCTCAATAGCCAAACAACATCGATCCAAGATATCATCTGTAGGCCCGTACCCAGGATCTATCTTTCATTAACAACTCCCAGTAGATAACATAATGTCCCGGAATCGTTTTAGTGTCGCCATAGCTAGTGCACTCGACCACGGTTGTGTTGAATTCCTTTAAAAGCTCGGAAGCATTTTCGACAGTACGTCGTCTGCAGCTCGGTTCGTCGGTTTTATAGGCATCGATGCTTAGCAAAACATTCTTGCGACATATAAAACTAGCTAGCCTTGTTCTTGAATCCAACAACTCTAAGATGATCACCAACTCTATACCTATAAAGACCTGAAATTTCTGGGTTCAAGATTCCTGACTCGATGTCAAAAGCTTAGTTCCACCCGGTTCATCGAGACGATGGTATTGCGGGCACTAGTGCTGCCAAAGAAAATCAACAATTGGTTGATCTTGCGGATGTTAAACTTGTGGTTCGTTTTTACTTCAAAGATCACCAACTCTATACCTATAAAGACATGAAAACATATGTCCAAGATTTTTATTAGCATATGCATTAATACATTATCATAACAATAATTAGTTTACATACTAATAAACACTATATTTAGGGCTTTGAAGTAAAAACGAACCGCAAGTTTAACATCCGCAAATCAACCAATTGTTGCTTTTCTTTGGCAGCACTAGTGCCCGCAATACCATCGTCTCGATGAACCGGGTGGAACTAAGCTTTTGACATCGAGTCTTCAGGTCTTTATAGGTATAGAGTTGGTTATCTTCTTAGAGTTGTCGGGTTCAAAAATAAGGCTCCTCAATTCAGTTTTATATGTCGCAAGAATGTTTTGCTAAGCATCGATGCCGGTAAAACCGACAAAACCGAGCTGCAGACAACGTACTCTCGAAAATGCTTCCGAGCTTTTAAAGGAATGCAACACAACCGTGGTCGAGTGCACTTGCTATGGCGACACTAAAACGATTCCGGGACATTATGTTATATACTGGGAGTTGTTAATGAAAGATCCTGGGTACGGGCCTACGGATGATATCTTGGATCGATGTTGTTTGGCAATGGAGGAATGTTTGAACTCGGTTTATCGACAAAGTCGAGTTGCAGATCAATAGCTCGGTCCCCTAGACTCTAGAGATTTGTATTGTGAAGAGTGGCCTGGTACGTTTGAAGAGTTAGAAGGAAGACGAATACTAGCTAGTACTTGTGATTGGTCAATGTGATAAAAAGAGTAGCACTTCTTTGTTGTTTTATACACAGGGAATGAATATTAATTTGATTTTGTTTTTTCTTTTTCCCTTTATAAATTTTTACCATATTTAAGTTTCATCAAATTTCTGTTGTAGTAATTTTCTTACTTTTGACATATATTTGGAATTCTGGACATTAATTATAATTATAAATAGATAAATAATTATTTTATTACATTACTATTACTTTACTATTTTTAATTTCTTTGAACATTACCATATAATATAGTTTAAAAAAGTTGTAATACTTAAATGACTCATTACTTAGGAATATATATGAAAGCAAATCACTAACAAAAATGGTAGAGAAGTGAACTTCTATACTAACGCTCTATTCCCGAGTTATTATTTGGAGAGAAGTGAAGAGAAGTGGAGAGGAAATTGTAAAAACGTCACATTCCCGAGTTTTTTTTTTTTTTTTTTTTTTTTTTTTTTTTTTTTGAGAGAAAAGAAGAGAAGAAGAGAGGAAATTATGGCAAAACTTCTCTCCTAATCTTCTTCTCAAATTGGGATGATTTGAAAAGAAGGAGTTTTTAAAGCCATTTTTTCTTATATACTCTATCTTTTCTCTCTGACTAAGGAACACAAAATTAAAAATCATTTTTTTTGCATCTCCTCTTTTTTTTCTCTCTTGTTTCCTCTTTTCATTTCTTTTCTTTCCGTTTTATACTCGGGAACAAAGTAGGTCAGGTGTAAATCCACAAGTTCAAAATGTTTTAGTATCTTTTGTCATAATTTGTACTTTTACTTCTGAGTTTTTACAATTTACCCTCTTGAATGAATGTAAGATGCTTTATCCGCTTTTTGTTATCTAAAAACAATATTAATTATCTATTAAAAATATATATATATATATATATATATATATATATATATATATATATATATATATATATATATATATATATTTGTTTTAAACATTAATGAAAAACAGGTCAAAATCATAATTTATATTTCTGGTTTTTAATTTATTAATTTAATATGCGGATTTTGTTCCGCGGCAGATCAAAGATAGTGTGTTGTTTGTTTACACCTAGAGGCATTTGTTTTGTCTCGCCCAGGGCATCAAATAACTAAGGACCGGCCCTAATCATGAAACCACTTGACTCTAGTGTGGTGTCGACTCACTTCAGTCTAGCTTCGGAGCAACGATTTTAATAGTAGGGTGATAATTTGTTGTTAATCGTTCATTTGCGGGATTCACCTGATCAGCATGGCTGGACCAAACATGTTTGTAAAAAGCTTTTGTGTTGTCTCGAGGAGGATCTATGTATAAGGTACATATGTGGTACATTATTAGTTATCTAGATTGTAGATTGGTTATCTTGATTGTGATGGATATCTGACGAACCTTTAGTATAAGTAGAAACTTCCACCCACAGCATCTTTTGTAGTTTTGTTTACATTTAAACCGACACAATTTTGGTCATCATTAAGTTACTTTGTATTTTGTGGATACTTGCACATCAGCTTGTATACGAGCCATTCTTCATTGTCAAATATTCGGCTCAAATAGTGAAACAAAATACATTAAAAAGGTTAAGAGGTCAAGGTTATTCAAACTTAAAATTATGTAAAAGTTGTTGATATATATTTGTTGCATAGTTAATAATTATAGGACAAATGATTAAAAAAAGTATCATATTTGTCATCATTTTTTTTAGGTAGCGAACAAACTATTTTACTTTTATAGGTATTTTTCTTTTAAATTCATCTTTTTTATGATACTATGTGACATTTTTGCCTTTCGGGAAAAAAAAATACGATTAGCTAAGAGGGTAAAAATGTTCAAAAATTTCGCAAAAATACTCTAAAAAAATGAATTTAAAAGAAAAGTACCCACAAAAGCCAAAATTTTTATTCGCTACCCACAAAAGAAAATTGTGACAAGTATAATACTTTTTTTTAATTATTAGTCATAATTATACGGCTAAAAAATACGTGAGCCTATCGAGGGCACACACATATACACAGAATATACGTTCATTAATATAATCAGTATATTTATTAATTATATTGATATGCTTCACAAAAATAATAAATTGTCATTAATTATACCGTTAGTCGCTAGAATTAACTTAAGGCATTAAATATACATGTGAAGGACTTAGATGTATGAAAACCAAACCCTCGGGACTTCTTTCCCTTTGCTGGCCGGCTAGAAGGATCTAGGAGGGGGTTGGGTGTCTGTTTTGGGAACTTGAGGAGTTGATAGCTCAAACTTGGTGGACAAGTTATCAAGCTATATATAGTTATCTACACTCCTTAAGAAAAAGAAAAAGAAAAATAATAATAATAATAATAATAATAATAATAATAATAATAAAAATATACTCACGACAAAACTCAAACCCTAAAACCTAGGCATGAAGATTCATGTGATACCATTCAATTGCAATGCATGAAAAATGCCTGACGCATGCTATAATAGATCATGGCTTGATTATATATAAGGGTTTTTCTAACATGTGCTCTTAGGCACATGTTAAGAGGGGCCCCTTGTATCCTTTTTCTTATAAAATTTTATCATTTTTTAATTAAAAAAATATTTTATGTGTACTTTTTGTGAATCCCTGATTAAAAAGGACATATGGGCTCACTCTTAAGACTATCTTTATCAACAACCCATCACAACCCAATCTCTTAATAAAATATTATTTTCTCTTTCCTCCACCTACACAACCAATACATACAACCAATCTATATTTTTTTTTCCATTTATCAACAACCCAACTCAACCAATACATACAACCAATCTATTCTTTTATAAATAATAAATATTAAAAAGAAAAAAGAAAAGGAAAACAAATAGCCATTCATTTGATGCCATGTGGCAGATTGGAGGTTGTGACTTTGGGTCACCCTACGAACTGGTTGGATGGTTGGGTTGTATGATTTTATTAAACAAACAATATTTGTGTACTATATAGATTGGAGATTGGGTTGGCAACCCATCAATAAACATAGTCTAACATGTGCCTTTAGGCACATGTTAGAAAAACCTTATATATAATTAGTATACATTACATTTATCAGGATTTCACTGTAGCACAAGCTACAGCGAAAGCTACAGTGCATCACACTCACATCCAAATAGTGAAATGTACAGTAACTAATGGTCGTTAAGTATTTAACGGTCGTTAAATAGTAACAACCGTTAACTTTTTTTTTTAATTCAACCTGCAATTGGTCTTTCGTCTTAGAGGTTCGTTGCAAATTTAGTCCTTATAACTAATGGCCGTTAACGACCGTTAACTTTTTTTTTTTAATTCCGCCTGCAATTGGTTCTTCGTCTTAGAGGTTCGTTGCAAATTTAGTAATTATAACTAACGTTCGTTAACTGCAATAACTACATCTTTGACAAAACATCCCGCGACAACGCATGAGTGATCACCTTGTGTAATACATAAATGAAAAAAGGGTTTTTCTAACATGTGCCCTAGGGCACATGTTAAGTACACAAAAAGTACTATGGGACCCACGAAAAAGGACATACATAAGTACACTTGTCTGTACTTTTGCGTGGGTCCATGAGTACTTTTATGTACTTTTTGTTGTACTTAATATGTGCCCTAGGGCACATGTTAGAAAAACCCATGAAAAAATGCTGTTAGAAATTAGTACAAGACATACTGTTATGTAAGATCACTTCATCTTTATTAGTCGGTCCTTTCACTAATTAAATTGTTTATCGATTAGATCACATCAATTCATAGTGTGGATGTTACTCGGTGGGCCCATTATTTTGTTGTCTTCTATTCATCAAAAGTGTACTAGTATTTTTATAAGAGCACTTATATTCGTAACCTGGGTTAAAACTTAACACGGTGTCACGTCAGCGCCACATCAGTTTTAACACATTCACTTTAACTCACAAAAAAGCACCCACAACAATAACTCAACCTTAATTCAATTTAACTAAACTTTTCATATATTTTCAATTTCAACCCTAAACTAAAACTAATACTTCATTTTTTAAAACCCATAACATTAATTCTTAAAATATATTACATTACGAAATTAAAACAATATATTACGAAATTAAAAATACGATATGAAATAAAATAGAAAAAATACATTACGAAATAAATAAATAAATAAATAACATTACGAACATTAAAAAAAAAAAAAAAAAAAAAAAAAAAAAAAAAAAAAAAAAACATTACACCACAACACATTCATTCATTCAGTACGCTTTGGCAACCCGTATTTTTCAATGATACAGTCCTTTTCCATATTCACCAGCGTCACGTAGTAAAGATCTTTGCCGGTCGTGTCGAGCAACAAAAATTCAAAGTCCCTCGTCCGTATTGCTTAGTATTGGTTTTCAGCGGTTGCTTTGTAAGCCAAGGCCGCATCTTCACGTTTAGCCCGATATTCCTCGCGCAAAGCGTCCCCGAATTGGGCCGACGAAACAGATCCTCCGGTACTCGCGCCCCCGGTGCTTGTCGTTGTCTCGGATTTTTGTTTCTTTGAAGCTTGCTTTTTTCCGATCGGACGTGGATGTGCATCACTTCCAAACAACGTCTCGTTTGTTTGGCTTGGGACATCACCGGTTAAATCAATCGGATCCGGCGCGTCCCATTTTTTATGACAACGAAAAACATTCCAAGCCGCCTCATTATTAAACGGGGCGGAATTATTATCCACACAATAATATTCTTTGGCACGTGTGAGGATATCCATATCATTTTCTCCACTTTTTTGATTGCGTTGAGCACGTTTGAAACACGCGTTGAATTTTGCGCAAGACTGATTCAACGTGCGCCACTTCCCTTGTATCATATCTTTACCGCGTTTCTGAAAATTGTTTTTATTGAACACATTTTGAACCCGTTGCCAAAACGTTTCCCCCGTTTGGGAACGACCGACTTGCGGATCCTCGCTAGCGGCTACCCAACACGTAGCAAGTAATTTTTCTTCACTTGGTTGCCAACGTGTATGTATGCCTTCTTTGTGTCCTTCGTCATCGTCAACTGGTTCTTTGTTTTTTATGGACTTTCGTTTAATACGTCCCTTGGATTTCTTTGGTGGAGAGGTAGGTGTTTCGGGAACTTCGTTTGTTTCCGTTTGAGAACGTGTGATTGTTGAGTGAATTGGAGGTTTTGGAAATCGGTATTTAGGGAGTTTCGTTGGCTTTCTTGCCAATACCATAACTCTTGATGTTGTCGGAAAACTTCTTCGCTCGACAAACCGAATTGGGTAGGGTTATCCCAATTCGGATTTGACGATGAACCCGCATATGGGTTCCCCAACCCACCGAGAAGGTCTTGAAACGAGTTGTCGTTGTTGCCTTGAGACATTTTTTTGGCTATTAGAAGTGTGGTAGTTAATATTTTCAGTTGTGAAAGTGTGAAAAAAAATAATTGGGTTGAATGGGTATTTATATTGGGAGTAAAAAGGTTGATTATTTATTTATTTATTTTATTTTTGTATTTTAAACAAGTTAGCCGTTTATATACGTTTGAGGGGGTAAAATGTATTATTTTTTTTTTTAATTTTTTTTTAAACAACGGCTACTTTACCGTTTAAAGGGCCACATTGAATTTTTTTTTCGTCCGTTCCCACGTTTAACGCAACGTTAGTGTATTCACTTTGCACGTTAATGCATGAATAACGCATGAGCTCACAATGGTTAACGCATCCATAACGCACGTTAACTCGACTTTAACGCACCTCGTGCGTTATGGATGTAAGTGCTGTAATAGAGTGATTTAGCCTCCGCAATATTTATAATATAGGTAGAACTTCCAATTCCATCATCCCATTTTCTCTACAAGCTAGGGGTGTTCACGGTTCGGGTATTCGAAAACCAAATCGAACTGAACCAAAAAAAACCGAATCGAACATATAACCGAACCGAACTTGTATTTATTACATGGATTAGGATTTCCTTATGTTCATTTTGAACATGAGAGGTCATGCTCAAATTGATGTGAGTAAACATCATTTGTTTTTAAATAAAATAAGTCTTAAAATGATGCACACTTAAAGCGAACGGTGCAACTCGTTGTGGAGCCTCGTCGTGGCTCATTGCCAATCCCCGCCCAACTAAATTCGCCACTTGATTGGCAATCATCTACACGACAAGCCATGTGGAGCTGAGTTTGTCAGTTTTTTTTCTCCCTTTTTATAAATATATAAGTGTGTTTAATTATTGTTTGTAAATATGTAAGTTTTATCTAATGTTTTGTAAACTTGTAAATTTTTTTATAAAACTTGTAATGTTTTATAACGACTTGTAACATTTGTAAAGTAGGAAATAAAAATACGTTAAACATCTAAACCGAAATACATTAAACATGGAATTGAAATTACATTAAACAACGATATGGTAATTAAAACATTAAACTACGATACGGTAATTATAATAAAATTAGGAATTAAAAAAACGAATCATCTGAGACATAGCCCTCGTCACTCGAACTCGAAGACTCTGATCGAATAGGGCCTAACCCCATGGCCCAGCGGTATTGTGCTTCTCTGTTTAACCGCTCCGTACGAGCTTCTTCCCGAGCCCTACGAGCAGCTGTCTTACGTTCCTCGGCTTCTTCAACCTTTCTCAAGACTTGAAAATCTTGCTCCAGGAGTTCTTCATCAGTCAACCCAAACCTTGCCGGTGGATTGTTTATCGGTTGATCGGGTTGTTGTTGAACAACCGGTGGATTGGGTACCGGTTCATTTTTCGGAGTGATTACAGGAAAGATGTCTTCCAGTGGAGTGTTCACCGATTGCGTGAGATGAATCAAGACTATCCAACCATCAGGGTCGGTCTACAAACTCTTTTAAGAAATGATGAAACATATCTGCAACTTCAAGTCGCCTTGAAAATGGTCAGGGAACAAGTGTTGCAAGTTTGGGAGGAAAAGTCAAATCTCATCAATAATTACAAGTCTTTATAAAAATTTACGACGTTTCTTATTGTTTTTTTAACCGTATCATTATTTTACGTTTCATTTGTTTTTATTTTCTTGTATTGTATTTTTAATTTATTGAAATGAATTTAGTTTAGTTAATGAAATGAATAAAAAAATAAAGTTGTAAGTGGTGGGCCCAAATGAGTAAGTTGAAGTTAGTTGTTAGAGTGGAAGGTGTAGATGGAGAGCTCAAAATCTTCATTCTGGTCCCACGGGTGCCACATTACTCAACACCTCTTCACAACTAACCCCCTTCTCACCAAACAACTAACATCAACTTACTCATTTGGGCCTCACCACTTACAACTTTATTTTTTTATTCATTTCATTAAATAAAATAAATTCATTTCATTAAATAAAATTACAATACAACAACCTAAAAACATACGAAACGTAAAATAGCGAAACAGTTAAAAACGTTACGAAACGTCATCAAGAAATTATATAACATTGTAATTATCAATGAGTTCTGACTTTTCCTCCCAAACTTGCAACACTTGTTCCCTGACCATTTTCAAGGCGACTTGAAGTTGCAAATCTGTTTCATCATTTCTTAAAAGGGTTTGTAGACCGACCCTAATAGTTGGATAGTCTTGAGGCAGCTCACGCAACCTTTCGACCTCTGTAACACGAGTATGCATCTGTCGAATAGTATGAGTTATCTCAGCTAGCAAGCTGTTAATCAACCTAAGTTCTTTTTCTTGTTCGTTGCGTAATCGGGTAAGGATAGCATGTTGCACTTCAGCTGGTTCGTTTGCCATAGTGTTTGTGTGAGAATATGAAGTGTTGTTTAAGTGGTATTTATAGAGGAAAGGAAATTAGCCGTTAGAAGATATTGGAAACGGAAATTAGCCGATAGAAGATATTGGAAACGGAAACTAGCCGTTACTCATTTTATTGAAATACAAACGATACGGACATACAAATACAAACCATGCGAAAATAAAAATTCAAACGATACGGAAATACAACTACAAACGTTACGGAAACCAAAGCAACACAATACGGAAATAGTAAAGATAACACACAATTAGGCATCGTCTCTGTCCCATGTGTGAGTGTTCCTCAAATCAACCACATGCGAAGATACTGGAACCCTCTCCCACCATAGCGTTCTTTAAAAATGTTCATTGCATTTGAGAGATGCTCATGGTCTTGGCCTGTACGCTGCAAATCCTTGTAAATATCATGAAATTTACGACATTCACAGATGAGTCGTGCCCATTTATCTGTTACTATATTCTTGTTACGATGATCACCGTCGGTCCACTCGTTGAACCTTGCTACCACCTGATCCTAGAAAGAGTGTTCATTCAAACCCTCATTGTTTCGGCTAATTTCAAGCCACATATCAGCTAGCAATGTTTCTTCTTCAATTGACCAACGCGTATTCATTGTAGTGTGTGAAGGATTGAATGGTATGATATGATATTTATAGGTGTTTAGAGCGGGATAATTTCAAATTTTAAATTCAAACTGAAAGCGGGATAATTTCAAATTTTGAATTCAAACTTAAAGCGGGATAATTTCAAATTTTGAATTCAAACTGAAAGCGGGATAATTTCAAATTTTGAATTCAAACTAAAAGTGGGATAATTTCAAATTTTGAATTCAAATAGAAAGTGGGATAAACGTTTAAATTTCAAATTCCAAAAATCATCCTATAAATACCAATTCTCAGATGCTGAAGTACACCCACAATTCACACACAAATCATCAAGAATTCACTTTTCTTCTTCATACGTAACAATGTCACACAACACATCACCTGATAACGAATCGGTTTACAACATACCACCGGAAGACGATTCCCCACAAAACACTCCACCAGAAGATCTATTTCCCGTATTCCAATATGACAACCCACCACCTGCCACTCCACCAGAAGTTATGTTTCCACCTGAAAACAATCCACCCCCAAACAATCAACCGCCAAACTTTCCACCACAAAACCAACCCACTACCTTTGGGTTGACTGATGAAGAGCTCTTTGAGCAAGACATGCAAATGTTGTTAGCGGTTCAAGCTGCGGAAGGGCAAGAGAGCGTGAGGCGTACTTAAAAGGTAAACAGGATCGGAGAAACCGTCGAGCAGAATGGCGATGGAAAATGGGACTTCCACGTGTGCCATCGAGTGAGGACGATTCGAGTGCCTCCTATTCGAGTGACGAGGGATATGGCACAGACTGAATCATTTTCTTGATTCGTAGTTTTATGTTTATTTATCGTATCGTAGTTTAGGGGTTTGAATTTCCGTTTCGTAGTTTAATGTTGTCATCGTAGTTGTAATATAATTGTACGTTGTGTTAAGTAATTTCAATCCTATGTTTAATATAGTTGCATTTACATAACAATTAACTATTTACAAAACAATTAAGTCTTTAAAACTTCACAAACCTTAATAAACAAAATTTCGCAACAACAAAAGAAAGGGGAAAAGAAAAAAAAAGTACAACAATGTCAGTAAACGAGCTCGTCGTGCAGACGAAGAGCTCCCTTTCGGCGTAGAACGGCGAGCCTAGGGGTGGTGCAGAGGCAAGGAATGGAGAGCTCCATGGTGATCCACGTGGGAACGGTGAGCTGCACCTTCCACTCTTAGTGAGGGGGTTAGTTGTGGAGGTTTGTTATAGTGATGTGACAGCCTGTGGGCCTCAAATGACGAACCATGCTTCATCACGACACCTTCTGTTAGAGTTTGACAATCAAAGTACACAAATATGCGGAAGCTAAGATCAAGTATAACACGTATAAAGATTAACTAAAACATAAATGATAACGTACCCGATGCACTTCAATAAACCTTGAACTTGTGTAAATTAGATCAATGATAAACCCCTTACCGTTTTTGTTTATCGATCTCTTGATAATTACTATCGTGAGTAATTACCTCGTTCTTGTACACACAAACTAATACCGAATTAAAGTAATTGCAAGATTAAACACAAGATTAATTTTTGTTATCAAAAAATTCGATCCAAACCCTTAGGGTTTAGGTTCGATCGGCCAAGGAGAAAACAAGGGGGAAAACCAAACTTAGGTTATTGTGTGTGCACAAAAGGTGTGAATGAATGACCCCTAGATTTGTTTATATACTATATGTAATTCTTGGGGAACAAGCAAAAGGCATGGATCGACCCATATGGGTTGGGTCGACCGGCCATCCATCCCACAAGGGGATTCCGGATCCTTCTTGTCTCCTAAATTACATTCTAGTCCCATTCCTTATTATTTAACGATAGTTAGTCCATACGTTTAATCACTAACGATCATTAGTCCTTATACTTGTGTTATTAATAAATATACATAACAATTAATATTTATTAATCTTTAATTCTCGTTTGTAATGTGTGCAATCCCGAGGTCTCGGGTTCGATATTAGTCATTTACTTATTAATATTTATACGTAACTTTTAACAGCTCCCACTCGTATATCTATTAATAGTAAAATGACAATGGTTGGCGTCTTGCAACACTCCAATGCCCCCAATTCGACCCGAGCTAGGTTTCCTGGAAAACCTTTAATAATTATCCTTTTGTTTCTAATACTACATTTAATAAAGATATGAGATTCTTTATTAATATTTTGTTTCTCGTTTCCTTATGATTGAACAAAATTACCAAAACATCTGAACGTATTCCAGATAGACTTTGGGCGTGGCCACGCAAACATTTTTTCAACCCTACGAGGGGCCCAGCAGTATTATACTTCTAAACAAATCAGAAGGAACAAATTCTCTCTTGACTACAAGAATAACCCATGAACTTTGCAACACTTCTGAAAACAACCCTTATAACTTCCAATTACGGTAAGCGGTAGATTGTTCCACAAAAATGCACTACATCCATGACACTTATCTGGTATCTCAAGTCTGAGGATAACTTTAAATATGATTCTCACAAAAATATTAAATCATATTGTTGGGATAAGTCCAATATTCAATTCATTGAATATTATGTGAAATTGGTATGACTACGCATCAATATACTTTCAAGTATATCCTTAACCAATACTCAAAATTGTCTTAGTTTAATGATATTCCCATATCATTAATCGACAACAGACAATTTAGAATAATAACTTATTCATGGATCTTAAACATGCAAATATATGATATATTATTAAGACAATGAATAAACAAACATAAACCATATTTTATTTCATTAAAATAATAATTGTACATTACATCCCTTATCCAAATACTAATCACAAATGAGCATGAAACTTTCAGCTAATTTAAGTCCTATTCCTTCAGCATGCTTGTAAAGCTTGGTGCCAGGTAAAGGCTTCGTAAATTGATCGGCTAAGTTTTCATCTGTGTGAACTTTGAGCATTTCGATTTCACCTATTTCGACTTGTTCTCGAACATAGTGATGCTTAATCGGGAAATGTCTGGTGCCTTTCATGATTCCAGGTTCATTGGTAAAGGTAATTGCAGCTGAGTTGTCACAATACATTTTTATAGGCCGTTGAATCGAAGGCATAACCCCAAGCCCTGACACAAACTTCCTAATCCAAACAGCTTCCATTGCAGCTTCTGAAGCAGCTATATACTCACTTTCTGTAGCAGACATCGCTAGTACACTCTTCTTTCTGCTCCTCCAATCCAAAGCTCCTCCATTAATGACAAAGACATATCCCGTCTGAGACTTCGTATCATCTTTATCACCTTTCCAAGAAGCATCGCAGTAACCTGTAACATCAAGTTCTGCAGATGGAGTACCCCCATAAACTAAGAACATCTCTTTAGTAGCCCTAAGGTACTTAAGAATATTCTTAACAGCAATCAGGCCTTGTGCTTTTCACCGCATACATAATAGATCCCACAGCCGAAGCATAAGGGACTCTTTTCATGCGTTGCACCTCTTCAAGTGTTAAAGCACAAACTTTCTCGCTCAAGCCATGTTGCTCTTGCATCAGCAAATATCCCTTCTTGGAATTTTGCATATTGAATCTCTTCAATATTTTATCAATGTAAGCACTTTGGCTTAATCCAATTAATCGCTGAGATCTATCTCTATATATCTTGATTCCTAGAATAAATGCAGCTTCCCCTAAATCTTTCATAGAAAAACAACTTCCAAGATATGCCTTAACTTTTTGCAAACTTGGAATGTCGTTTCCCATGATCAATATGTCATCGTCATATAATATAAGGAAAATTACATTACTCCCACTAGCTTTGTGATATACACATGGCTCATCAAGATTTTGAGTGAATCCATACTTCTTAATCTCACTGTCAAATCTCTTATTCCATTGTCGTGATGCTTGCTTCAATCCATAAATGGATCTTTTAAGCTTGCATACACGATTTGGGAATTCTGGATTCACAAACCCCTCAGGCTGCGCCATATAGATGTCTTCATCTAGGCGACCATTTAAGAAGGCGGTTTTGACATCCATTTGCCAAATCTCATAGTCATAGTAAGCGGCTATGGCTATAAGAATCCTAATAGCCCTTATGTCAGCTACAGGAGAAAAGGTCTCCTCATAGTCAACACCAAATGTTTGAGTATAGCCTTTAGCTACCAAACGGGCCTTATAGGTGTGTACAATGCCATCCATATCAGTCTTTTTCTTGTAGAGCCATTTACTCCCAGCTAACTTGGCACCCGGAGGTAGGTCTACTTCTTCCCAGACTTCATTCTCTTTCATGGATTGCATTTCCCCATTCATAGCTCCTTGCCATTTTTCCTTTTCAGGACCATTCATGGCAGCTTTATAACTTGTAGGTTCATCAAGATCCCCTATCAAGTTGTCATCACACTCCATGTTAAGACATAGACGTGTAGGAGCCTTCACAGGTCTAGATGACCTACGAACGGGAACCACTTCAACTTCAGGTGGAGGACCTAAACTTTCAGGTTCCATAGGAAGTTGGTTAGTGTTTTCAGAAGGTGCTGCATCTTCATGATCGTCTTCCAGATCATATACTCTCCCACTGAATTCTTGAGATATGAGCTCCTTTTCCAAGAAGTCTCCATACCTTGCAACAAAAACTTTGTTTTCAGTTGGGTAATAAAAGTAGTAACCCATAGTTTCCTTAGGGTATCCTACGAAGATGCACTTCACAGATCTTTGTTGGAGTTTGTCTGCTGAGTCACGTTTAACATACGCCTCACAACCCCAGACCTTAAGATAAGACAAGTTAGGAGCTTTTCCAGTCCATAACTCATATGGAGTCTTATCAACCTTCTTTGTTGGAACCATATTAAGAATGCAAACCACAGATTCCAAGGCATAATCCCAAAACGAGTAAGGAAGAGTTGTTAGATTAAACATAGTTCGTATCATATCTTGCAATGTACGATTCCTTCTCTCGGATACACCATTTTGTTGTGGAGTATATGGAGAAGTAAGGTGCTGGACAATTCCCTCCTTTGCTAAGTAATCTATAAACTCTTGACTCAGGTATTCACCACCTCTATTGGATCGAAGAGCTTTAATCTTCTTTCTAAGTTGCAACTCTACTTCTGCTTTAAACACTTTGAATGTTTCAAACACCTCATGTTTATGTTTAAGTAAATAAACATAACCATAACGGCTGTAATCATCCGTAAATGTTAAGAAGTAGCTAGCACCCCTCCTTGACACATGCCAAAGATAAGAGGAATCCAGACCTTTCTTGATTCTCTTACTATTGATGCTATACATTGAATTATTTTTTACCAAAACATTATCATTATCATTCATATCAATTTCAAAGACACCATTCACAGCAATAACATTAAAATAAAAAACATCATTTAAAGAAACTGAAATTCCATTGCTAGAAATAGTATGCTTAAAACCAAGGTTCAACAAACATGAAAATGAAATTACACCTCTAACAATTGACGGTGCATAATGACAATTATTTAAAGATAGTACTAAGCCCGAAGGCAACACTAAATCATAAACTCCTATAGCTTCAACTCCTGCATGCGCTCCGTTACCAACGTGCAAGAATTGTTGTCCATAGGCCAGCTTTCTCTCAACTCTAAACCCCTGCAAGGTATTGCAAATATGAATGCCACATCCCGTATCATATACTCATGAATTCAATTTAGGAGTAAGAGTGAATAATTCAATCATAAAGAATGCACCTGATGAACTGGGGTTACCAGTTTCATTCCCCTGCTTCTTGAGTCGCAAGTCATGAATGTAGAGAGGACAATTGCGCTTCCAATGGCCCTTTTCATGACAATGGTGACAAGCCTGATCCTTCTTGTTTGGCGGATTCACCTTGTTCTACTTAGGCTGATGCTTCTTCACCTTGGGTTGAGGTTGATAGGCCATGACCTGCTTGCCTTTATCACCTTTCCCCTTGCCTTTGTTCACATGCGATTTCTTCTGGATTCTCCCCCCATGAATTGCCAACACTTGTGGGGTAGGAGCCTTGACCTTGGCTGGTAGACTTTTCTCATAATCAACAAGAAATGCGAGTAATTCTGAGACTGTCTTCCCCGAGCAGTGCATGTTGAAATTCTGCACAAAACCAGCAAAGTCCTTGTTAAGGGCCCTGTTGATCAAGTGCACTTGCACATTTTCGGGGTAACCAAATCCAATTCTGTGAAGCTGATCAAAAGATTCCTTCATCTCAGTCACATAATCTTCAACTGGTTTACCATCACCATGCTTGCAGTTGTGTAGCTTGTCAAGTTCATCATACAATTCAACTGCGGGAGGTTTCTCATAAGATTGCTGAAGTACTTCAAGCATATCTTTTGGGAAAAAGTACTCAAACTTCTTTTGTAACTGAGCACTCATGCTAGTGAGCATTAAACAAGCAACCTCATTAAACTTAGCATGTTTCTCCCTCCACTCAGCCTTAACTGCTTCTGTTGCATCAGCAGCAGGCTCAGCTGGACATTCTTCGGTCAAGAAATTGAGCTTACCGGCCGCCCTCAAGACAATTCTGGGCGAACGATGCCAATCATTGAAATTCTTTCCAGTCAATTTTTCTCTTTCAAGATGGCTCTTGAAAGCAGAAATAACAGTTGGGTTATCAGGTTGAGCCATATCTACAGATAAAAGTTCAAACATTAGTATTTTCGATAATAAATATCTTCAAGAAAATAAAATACCCATAGCTATATTCATATAACAACCAAAATTTTCTTGAAAACCTAGGATCCAACTTTACATAGTTCCACTACATCAGTTGATCTGCTAATGGTGAAAGTACAAAAGATGGTAATCTGTCGAATAATAATTATCAAACAAGATTTCCAATTCCTAGATCATTATGGGATTTACTTCAAATTGATTCATCAATTTGCCTTGTAAGCATGTTTCATCCCATCTCATGCCTTAAGTTCTAGGTCTCACGCACAACTTAATTAAGTCGTCTACCTTAGAAACTGTAAAATTACAATTATGGTCTCACGCGCTAAAAGAATTTTACCTTGTTATAATAATTTAGCCTAGGTCTCACGTTTACTAAATTAAAATTCCAAGTGTTCCTTATAGATAGATGGCATGTAACTTAAATTTAAGGGTATTCAATTTTGATATGTAAATCAAAATATGTATAAAGATGCATGTACTCATCTTTATAGCATAAGTTTTGAAAACCTTTTTATTACCAATTCGTGAAATTAATACACAAAGTTTTACTTGAGGTTTAAAAAACCCTAAGATGACTTTCTACAATTATGATTTTAAAAGTAATTCGTTTAAGACATATTCAAGATTGTGATAACCAAGGCAGACTCTAAGGCTCTTTTCTAAGCCTTCATATCACGGTTATGAATTAAGTCTTAAAAGAGTTAGTTTTAAAAACATATTTGTACAAAACATCAATCAAGCAAAAGTTTATGGATTCAATCTCAAAACATGTAATAAAGTATGAATCTTGCTAGTCTCGCCTTGGAGCGAATTACCGTGTGAAGCGAACCGTTGTTGGCATCTAAGACTCCGCAAGATTCAATCTTTATCACTTAGGGTTTCACCATTATTAGTCCGTATTATTTTCTTTATAAAAATCACCCTTTTTATTGCTTACAACTAGTCCAACAATTAAGAAACAATAAAAAGACAAGTAATTTAAAGAAAAACATAACAACTAATAATAATAAAGTGAAACAATTAGCCACATGCAAACCTTGTTAAAAAGATCCTAATAAAATCAATTCTAGGTATAATAACGCATGTAATCAACTAAGGCCTTCTCCTCTTGATGGAGGAGAGCCACATACATTGACGAATCAATTGCGTAGGCCAAAGTTAATATACACACCACATAGCATATAAATTAATTTTAATATATATGAATTGGAGTCTTCCCCAATTTTAGATCTATCTAAAACATGTGACAAATAAATCAAAACAACAAGATCCATGACTAACATGCATGTTTCGTCATGGATTAAACCTAACAATTAGCACATAGGTCACAAGTACGTTCACATAATCGGTTAAAGACCTAGGGTTTCTAGTGATTACAATTAATCAAGTTAAACCACAAACCCTAATTAGGGTTTTATGTGGAAATCGACCCCCCCCCCCCCCCAAATTAGGATTAGGGTTTAAATTTTATTAAAAAAAATTAAAGAAAAAACCCTAGATCAAAAACATGTATCTAAAACAATTAAAGATCCGATTTTTATTTCGTTTTAATAATCAATTACATGTTATACATGGCTCGTGATGCCACTGTTAGAGTTTGACAATCAAAGTACACAAATATGCGGAAGCTAAGATCAAGTATAACACGTATAAAGATTAACTAAAACATAAATGATAATGTACCCGATGCACTTCAATAAACCTTGAACTTGTGTAAATTAGATCAATGATAAACCCCTTACCGTTTTTGTTTATCGATCTCTTGATAATTACTATAGTGAGTAATTACCTCGTTCTTGTACACACAAACTAATACCGAATTAAAGTAATTGCAAGATTAAACACAAGATTAATTTTTGTTATCAAAAAATTCGATCCAAACCCTTAGGGTTTAGGTTCGATCGGCCAAGGAGAAAACAAGAGGAGAAAACCAAACTTAGGGTATTGTGTGTGCACAAAAGGTGTGAATGAATGACCCATAGATTTGTTTATATACTATATGTAATTCTTGGGGAACAAGCAAAAGGCATGGATCGACCCATATGGGTTGGGTCGACCGGCCATCCATTCCACAAGGGGATTCCGGATCCTTCTTGTCTCCTAAATTACAATCTAGTCCCTTTCCTTATTATTTAACGATAGTTAGTCCTTACGTTTAATCACTAACGATCATTAGTCCTTATACTTGTGTTATTAATAAATATACATAACAATTAATATTTATTAATCTTTAATTCTCGTTTGTAATGTGTGCAATCCCGAGATCTCGGGTTCGATACGTAACTTTTAACACCTTCCTCTCTTAATAACATACCGAAACAATGAATCGGTATTTCTAAAGAATAACAAAGGTCCAAAATGATGATATGCCTGACAATTGACTCATTATGAACTAAAATATTCTCATTATCTTCGATCTTTGTTTTTCTTAAACAGACAAAACAAGGACATATGTTTTAGTCCATCATTAGTCTAGACAGCTGTGGTGTATATCATTGTTTTTCAGTATAAAGAACTCAATTTAGATACCACTTGAGAGATTTCTTTATTTCTGATCTCTAGATCTTTTCTGTATAAGAAGGACAAAGAGAATGTGGACTTATTTCTAACAATGACTTCATTTCTAGTCACACTATTAGCATTTTCTCTCTTCTTGATCTTCCTTATTTCAATACTTAGAAGCTTTCGGTCTAAAACCCTTCTCCGACTACCACCCGGACCTACCGGACTTCCTATAATTGGAAACCTCCATCAACTAGATATCTCTAACCTACCGGACCACTTATGGAGTCTTTCAAAACGTTATGGCCCTTTAATGTCCATTCGCCTTGGTATGGTCCAAGCCCTTGTAGTTTCTTTGGCTGAAATGGCTAAAGAAGTATTGAAAACAAATGATTTGAACTTCTGCACTAGGCCTTTGTTAACTGGCATGCAGATGATATCATACGATCATAAAGATATTGCTCTTTCACCCTATAGCGAGTATTGGAGAGAGATGAGGAAGACTTGCATCCTTCATCTCTTCTCAATGAAACAAGTTAACTCGTTTCGTTGGGTACGCGAAGAAGAAGTGTTTGACATGATCAATACAATAAAGACTCGAATTCCATTCAAACAAGTAGTGAACTTGAGTGAAACTGTGATGATTCTCACAAGTAATATCATTACTAGGGTGGCTTTTGGAAAGAGACTGTCTGCATACGTTGACGGACAGGAAGATGTGAAACGATTTCAAGAGAATATGCACGGGTATCAAGCTATGCTTGTTAACTTTTGTTTCAAAGATAGCTTTCCCTTCTTGGGGTGGCTTGATAAACTCAATGGCACCATCACCCGGTCTGAAAAGCTTCTCAAAAATATGGATGAATTCTATCAGCAACTCATCGATGAACATTCAAATCCCAACAGGCCAAACATAATACAAAAGGATATGGTGGATATTTTGCTAGAACTAAAAAATTCAGACCCTTCGCTCAATCTCAGTTTTGATCACATTAAAGCTATTCTCATGGTGAGTAATTTGCATTTCACTCTTTAGTTTTAAATCTAATGTATAGAGTTTTTGATTATGCCTTACTTTTTTTAAATTGTTTAGGATATATTAATAGGGGGGACAGACACGAGTGCTGCGACAGTGGTGTGGGCGATGACATTGCTGATGAACAATCCTAAATCTCTAAAGAAACTTCAGGAAGAAGTGAGGAATGTGATCGGGAACAAAGGGAAAGTAGACGAAGATGATCTTGATAAACTCAAATATTTAAAAGCAGTGATCAAAGAGACACTCATATTATATCCAGTGACACCACTTTTACTCCCTCGTGAATCAAGAGAACGATGTGTTTTAAGTGGATATGAGATTCCGAAGAAGACTTTAGTCTACGTGAACGCATGGGCATTAGGGCGAGACCCAAGTTCTTGGGAAAGACCTGAAGAGTTCGAGCCAGAAAGGTTCATCAAGGGTAGTGGCAGTAATATTGATTACAAAGGGACAGATTTCCAGTTTATCCCATTTGGGTCTGGTCGTAGAATTTGTCCCGGGTTGTCAATGGGGGCTGCAAATGTGGAGATTACTCTTTCGAATCTTATTTACTCGTTCAATTGGGAACTACCTGTGGGAACAGAAGGAATTGATACTTTGAAGACTCATGGAGTTGTATCACATAAAACGAATGCGCTTCAACTTGTCGCTAAGGTTTACAATCATGACTGCAAGAACTGATCGGTATTGGATTCGTATTGGAATAAATTGTTTCAACATGTTATGTTTTCAGAATCTGGGATGATCTATGTCTTTTGCTTAATTATCATGTATGCGTCTTAACAATAGAAAAGCATATAATCGTATTAAGTTATGTTTAAATTATTACATTATTTTGAACTAGTTTTGGAGTTCAATTAGCAGACCCATGTGTAAGTGATTCCTCTAATTTTTATTAGCATACACCAGCTATTAAAGGAATATTGTCATGCATAAAACATTAACAGCCAAAAAAAATTTGTACGATAACTATATTTAGTAATTGATAAAACTTTCTAGGATCCAAAGATATCCCATGTTGGGAATTTAAGCTGAGTTTGGTAAGTTTTTGAGAGTTAAAGCATAATGTACAAATAATCTATAAAGTAAAGTAAAAGTAAAGTAACTCCCAATACCGTCTTTCATGGGTTATGGGTCCTAATACCGTCTTCCACGGTGTATGGGACTATGGGGGATATTGAGACGTAAACAGCCTTACCCCTACCTAAAGTAGATATGTTGCTTCTGGTTCTACCAAAGGTAGAAAAGGACCACCGGCCTTGTAAGGGATGAGGATCGAACCCTTGACCTCTGTCTCCATAGGCTAATGTACAAATAATCTATGTTGTGACTTATTGTACAACTTATATATGAAAATCATGGTTCAAGCTCATAAAGCAACAACAACCCAAGTATATGTGTGAGTATATGTGAGAGTGTGAGACTCGTCAACCAAGAAAAAAGGATATATAGTGGGTTGGTTTTGGAAGGCAATCTTCGGTTGCAACCACCACTCCATGATTCCTACTTTTAGGCATAATAGAGATCATGGATATCTCTTTATTATGTTTACATCCTTATATAAGAGGTAGAACTGAGCCAATATTGATACACACAGAAAATCAACTAGTAACACACACGCACATGCGCGCTTATATAAGAGGTAGAACTGAGCCAATATTGATACACACGGAAAATCAACTAGTAACACACATGCGCGCGCGCATATATATATATATATATATATATATATATATATATATATATATATATATATATATATATATATATATATATATATATATATATATAGATCCTGTAAGAAGAAAAACTAAAATAAGAAGAATAAGAAAAATTTCTAGCCACACATTTCAAATAAGGGAGAGATTTTCAAGGGGAGATGCATTTATTTTAATAGGTGCATCTGAAATGTGTGGTTGTGGTTTCTTCTTATCCTTCTTATTTTATATATATGTTGAGTTATGCTTCATCTTCTTGCCATCCGAGATTCTGCTCCGCCATTTGCATTGTGTTGCAATTATTCGCTAACAATTAAAAGCAATACGAGTCTGCATCAATCCTGGGGTCGTTATGTACGAGGCTTGCAGCGAATCGAGCACGTAAACACCTTTTAAGGACACGGAACTATCAGAAATCCTATAAACCCTAACGGGCCCAAAATGCTAGACTCTTAATGGGTGTTTCAATCGTTTCGTATAATGAGAACAACATGCTGATCAAGAGTTTTTGTTGTTAATTCGGCAATACAGTTACCATACATGCATTTAGGTTGGTTTCATCTCGACATCAATAAGGCAGGTTCATTCTTTTCAATTTAATGTTATTTATCATTTCACACTCGATAAATGTGTGTTGTGTTACAATTATTAAATCATGACAATCATATAAACAAGTAAACACATATGTGGAAGCGAAGAAACATCTATATCATATTAAAGATTGTAAATGTTTCAGTAATAACACACAATGCTCCCACTGAATTTGACAACATTGTATATGTTTCATTAACCAGTGAAAGGAAATAGTGTGCTATTCACTTTCCTACATCTTTGAAAAAAACTCATTCGTAACAATTACTTAGGTACTAAAAGAATGTATTCTACTATGTAGATGATGGAGTATCCATCAATGCAATTAACTTGAAAATTGAGCATACAATTTCTTCTTTAACAAGGTCTATTATTCCAACAATTGTATTTAGTACCTTTAAATGATCAAAGCAAAACAACTAGATAAAATATACTAGTTTGTCTTTTATCATTTTGAGGTAATCAATCTAGCTTCTAATTTAATAACTCATAAAAGATTACATATGTTTTCCAGTTAACCAAATGTTACAGGAGAATTTGATTACCAAAGATTACATATGTTTTCCAGTTGCTATGAGTTATTGATGAAGCGAAAATTGTACCGCTTTTGGGGGGTCATTTAAGGCCAAAGTCGAGATTATTTGATCAAATATTGCCCTAAATCGTTCCTTTTGTCATTTTAGGTAGTTTTGAGAGGAATTTTACAAAAGGAAGCATTTTGGACGTTTTTGGAGTGAAAAAGTGCAGAAAACGACAAAGTCTCAAATCATGCTGGAAATTGCACTTGACGGCGTCATGAGTTGACAAAACGGTGGATAAATCAAATACACGTGACGCGCCAGAATGTTTTGTGAAGGGGTCTTGACGGCGTCACGTACAAAATTTCCAAGGCCATCAAGAGTAATTGCAAAGAGTGACGGCCCAGAATCCATAAAGAGTGACGACGTCAGAAGTGGATCTAGGCAAGTTTATTTTGGCGACGAGTTGACGGCGTCACAAACTACTATTGATGCCGTCAGGATACAAAATCTATATATAGTTTTCTAGTTTTCATTCATTGTGTGTAACTTTTAGGGTGCAACTTTGAGGGCATAAACCCTAGACGAATTTTCCTGCTATTTTAAGGGTTTCAACCCTTTTTCTCTTCCATGTTCAATTGAAGATAAGTACTTTACCAAATCATTCAATATGTTTATGTGTTGTTTGATTATATCTTACGCTTGTCTTCTCTTTAACATGTCAAGCTAGGTTTTCTTCGTGTTTGCTTAGATGTAATGATACCTAGATGTTAATTATTGGTTGATGGTTTGTTTATAATTGTTGTGGATGAATGAATTCGATGTTAGGCTTAAGAAAACTGGCAGACTTCCAATTGGTAACTTGCATGAACGTATTAAGAAACATGATTTGGATGTGTACTACGATTATTTGGTTATATTTAATGCATAGGTAACTTTCAGGGATACCATGTTAGGAGCTTTTAGTCGGCTCGACATAGGATTGAGGTTGAAGCCTATAGAGTTAAGGAAGATCGTACACAGCCCTACGACTAGTATTAAGGAATATAACCCGTCATCCATGCAATTGTAACAAGCTAATCAACCGGTAAAAGATATCTAGGGAGTAATGAAATCTAAGTAAACACACTTTCTCTCATTATTGTTTACACCACAAATTAGTTTAAGTTTTTATATTTTATTTTGATTGCATCTTTAGTTAATTGGGTTAGTTGACTAGCAACTAATTCCACCCACTCCTTCCAAAACCGAGATTTTTAATTGCTTTCCTTAAAATAAAAAAATACAAAAAGAATCACCCCTCACCCCTAGACCTAGTTTAGTAGAATTTTAACCCTAGCGAACACTATTCTTTGAGTTGAACGATCAATCCCCCGGTACTTGTCACTATACTATACTACAACGGTCAGGTACAATGCCTGGTGGGGATTGCAAGCTTCTCAAGATCCTTTGAGAGGTAAAACCTTTTGCGAGGGCGCAATTCCATGCATCAAGTTTGTGGAAAACTAGAAGGGGGTTGAATAGTTTACCGTTTAAAATCTTTTTAACTTATTTAGTTATCTTTTGAAACTTTCGGTTTTGATCAAAGATATATACACAAACACAATATATAACATGCAAGTATAAAGAAAGAAACGATAAAACCACAACACGAGTATTTATCGTGGTTCTGCTACAAGGACTCTTTTTCCTTACCCTACGTCCACGCCCCGAGTATCCAACTTGAGAGTTTCTTTCACTAGTCAACAAGCTCCTTTCACCGGCGGAGAAAATCTTACACGTCGCTTATACACGTTTACCGACACTAAGCTAGATGTCGAGTTCTTTTACAAGGGTACAACAACTCCCGTCACACTTTGTATTTTGAGGACTAAAATACTAACCGATCACTACTGAAAATACACAATCAAATGAAGTGTAAACTGCACAAGTCTACACAATGCTAAGCTAACAAGTCTTGCAACGTTGTGTTGAATACTTGTAACTTTTTATGAACTCGTGAACTTCTTTGCTACAAAAAGAAACTTCACATATGAGAGATTAAAAGGTTAGATGAAAGAATGAATGAATGTGTGTGAAAATATGATGTAGAATGATTAGCCAAAAATCAAACTTGTGGCTTGGTATTTATAGCAAAACCTTCTGCAGGTCTGGCGGATACGGCGGAACCCTCAGATGGGTTCCGCCCGTGTACCCCCAGGGTTCCGCCAGGCTTGCAGTTGGTTTTGCAATAAATCTTGCAAACCAAACAATGTTGTTGACATAAATAATGTCTTAAAACATTGTTAGCATATTAACAATGTCTCTATGTTTTGATAATTACAAAGCATAAACTCATTAATCTAAAACTTATGACGTAAACAAGTTTTTAGTGCTTAATATTTGTCTTTGCTTCCATATCACTTAAGGTATGAATAAACAAAGGGTTTATTACATTTCATGATCAAAGGAAATTTCTCTAATCACTAGAATTTTTATAAAATACATTAAACATCTTATATCTTTTACAAAATTACTTTTGGAATTAAAAGAATATGTTTAATTCATTATAAATATATGATTTCAAATTTCCAACCAAAATGGCAAATTTTATCCAGAAAAATATTCCCCACTAAAAGACAAGAAAAACCAACGTTCTGAAAGGGCGGCCCCCTTAATTCCTTAGGCGCCCCCCTTAATCATTAAGGGGATCGGCCATTAATTAAGGGGACCGGCCACGCTCCAGAACAATATTTTTCTCCCCTATAAATACTGGTTCATCCCTCAGAATTTTCTCACCTTTTGCACTTCTAAACTTTCTGATCTAGATCTACATTTCTATTCTCTTATCCTTTGATCATAAGTGTATAATTCTTTGTTTCAAAGTGATTCAAACTTCATCCTCTCAAGTGCAAGAGAAGAATACTTCTATCCCCCAAGACAAGAAGTATTACAACTTTTTGTGATATCCACATCCAAGTTGTTGGTGCATCATCAAGATCTTTTACATTATTCTTTGTGAAGATTGTTGTGAATATTTGATTGTAGATAGTTGTGCTAGATATATAGGTTGTGTGATTAATTAGTAGCTTGGTGTGAAGAAGAAAAGTTAGGAATTATATTGGTGTGAAGAAGATAGGTGTGGAGTAGTTTGTTGTGAAGTAGATTGGTTTGAAGAAGTTGTGACTTAGTTGTGAAGAAGTTGTGGTGTGAAAATTGGTGTGTAAATTGGTGTGTAAGGTTTTCTCCGCCATAAGGGAGCTTGTTGATATAGTGAAGAAAACTCTCGAGTTAGGTGCTCGGGGAGTGGAGTAGGGCAAGGAAGGTGTCCTTGTAGCCGAACCACTATAAATCTCTTGTCTCGCGGTTCGATCTTTCCATCTCTTACTTATTTCATTACTTATCATTGTTATATATTACTTATTGATAGTTGTTTATATTGTGCAAGACTTTAGATCAAATAATATCGAATCTAAGTTTTTAAAATCTAAGAAAACACTAAAACTATCTTTTACAACGAATTAAAAAGACGTAAAACTATTCAACCCCCCTTCTAGTTTTCCACAATTGGTATCAAGAGCTACGTCTAGCAAGATTTTTAAAATATATTGTATTTTAAAACTTGTAACGATCTATGGAATCTGAAAAATATTTAGAAGGGCAATCTATGCAAAGACCACCACTATTTGAAAGTGATGGATTTTTATATTGGAAAAATAGATTCGAAACGTATGTGAAATCAAAAGATCTTGATCTTTGGCATATTATTATCTTTGGTGATTTTCCCCCTATTCAATATAATGTTGAAACTAAAATGAATGAAATTGTATCTTTCGAAGAACAAAATGATGATTTGAAAAAGAAATTAGAAAAAAATAATGAGGCTAAAATGGTTATTTATAATGCGTTACCACGCAAAGAGTATGAAAGAATTTTTATGTATAAAACCGCCAAAGAAATTTGGGATTCTTTACTAATCACTCACCCAGATAATAGTCAAGTCAAAGATAATAAAATAGATCTTCTTGTTCAACAATATGAACAATTTATGATTCCGGAAGAGGAATCAATTGATAATGCTTTTGCTAAGTTTAACACTATTATCACAAGTTTAAAAGCACTTGATGAGACATTTTCTAGTAAAAATTGTGTCAGGAAATTTCTTAGGGCATTGCATCCAAAATGGCGAACTAAGGTCACGGCAATTGAAGAATCAAAGAACTTGATGACGTTAAAACTAGATGAACTAATTGGCAACTTGAAGGTTCATGAAGAAATCATAAGAATAGATTCGGAAACGGTCAAAGTCAAGAAAGAACAAACCAAATCCATTGCTCTAAAAGCTGATGAGGCGAAAAATGATCCGTTTTTAGGGGGTCATTTAAGCCCGAATCCGAATTTATTTGATCAAATATTGCCCTAAATCGTTCCTTTTGTGATTTTAGGTACTTTGGGAGTGAAATCTGGAAAAGGAAGCAATTCGGACGTTTTTGGAGCATAAAAGTGAAGAAAACGCCAAAGTCTTAATTTTCCATGCTAAGAACAGTGCATGACGGCGTCAAGAGGAGTTTCCTGACGGCGTCAAGAGTAAAAGTCCATGACGACCCAGAAGAGTTTTGACGGCGTCATGAGGGTAGGGCGTCAAGAGTTAAAGTCGTGACGGCCTGGAAATGTATTGTTCTTGACGGCGTCAAATGTAGATCTAGGCAGTCCGAGGATTGTTTTGGCGGCGAGGTGACGGCGTCACCTATTTGGTCTTGACGCCGTCAGACCCCTTTTCCTATATATAGTTTTCTAATTTTTCACATTAAAGGAGAGAAGTTTTGGGAGAAACCCTAAGTACGATTTTGGTGTAACTTTACAGGTTTTTCAAGGGTTCCAACCCCTTGATACCTTGCATGATTAATCAAGATAAGTGTTCTTCTAATTCAATCAATATGTCTATGTGTTGGTTGTCTATATCATGTTCTTGTCTTAATTCCATCATGCTAGGCTAGATCTCTTTTGTGTTTGCTTAGATCTAATGAAACCTAGATATTGATTATGTGTTGATTACTTGTTTATTCTTGTCTTGGATGAATGATTTATATGTTAGGCTTAAGAAAACTGGCAGATCTCCAATTGGTAACATGCTTGAACGTCTTAAGAAACATGAACCAACGCGCACTAGGTCTTTATTGGTTGTATTTAATGCATGAGCCACTGTTTACAATCCCTATAGTTGTGCTGGGCATGGTGTAGGAGGAGATAAGAGCTCATAGAATTGGGGAGTTATGTGTGCCACCCCATGAAGGGTATTAAGGAATACGATCCGTCATCCATGCAATTATAACAAGTAATTAACGTGTAAAAGATATCTAGGGAGTAGTGAAATCTAAGTAAACACATTTTCTCCAATTACTGCTCACAACCTTAGTATAAATTAGTTTACTTTCATTTCTAGTATTTTATTTTGATTGCATCTTAGTATTGGGTTAGTTGAATAGCAACTAATTCCGCTCACTCTTCTAAAACCCGAGATTTTTATTTGCTTTCTAAAAAATATAAAAACACAAAAAATAATTATCCCTCACCTTTAGAACTAGTATTTAGGCTTTCTAATCCTAGCGACACTATTCCTAAGCTGAACGATCAATCCCCCGGTACTTGTCACTATACTATACTACAAAGATCAGGTACACTGCCTGGTAGGGGTTGTAAGCTTCTCGAGATCCCTCGAGAGGTAAAGCCTGTTGCGATTCCCACGCATCAAGTTTTTGGCGCCGCAGCCCGGGGAATAGTTATTGTCTAGGTTAGAATTTCTTTTTATTAGGTCTACTTGCTAAATTCCTTTCTAGTAAGATTTTATTTTTTATTTTTAGGTTTTCTTTAGTCTATCTCATTTCTTCGTGCCTTTGTTCGTAACTCTTTACCATCCGACATCATGGAAGGTGGTAACATCTTTGAACCCGTCATCCCACCACAACAAAACCCACCATTAGAACCCCTTAGGCCCCGAACCTTAGGAGAGTATTCCCGACCTAGCCACCAAGGCTACCGAAACACCATTGAGCTCACCGGAGCCAATGTGACCCCCTTGCGATCCGACACCATCCGGTTGGTGCAAAGCGGATGTGCATTCCATGGACTTCGTTCCGAAGATCCAAACCAACATCTTAAGGACTTTCTCAAAATCGTAGATTCCATAGACCTAGATGTTGAAACTAGAGAGACTACCCGTTTACGCCTATTCCAATTCTCTCTACGGGATCAAGCTAGTCAATGGCTTGAGCGTTTACCCGCGGGATCCATCACCACATGGGATAACCTCACCAATCGCTTCCTTACTCAATTCTTCCCACCGGGGAAGACTGCAATGCTTAGAAATGACATTCTGATGTTTGAACAGCAGCAGGGTGAAACTTTCTACGAAGCTTGGGCCCGTTTTAAGGATCTCCTCCACAAGGTCCCTCATCATGGTATAAACCTTTGGTTATTAGTCCAGATTTTCTACGACCATGTTGACTATCACACTAAGCGCACAATCGATAGGGTCGCGGGAGGTAAACTGCATGATAAGAACGCCGAGGAGTCTTAGGCAATAATCGAGGAGCTCGCCACTGATAATCAGGAAATGTGGGAGTTTAATCATACAGTGGAAGCAGCTATCAATGCAGTTTCAACATCTGGAGGGACCACCGAAATCCCCGATGAACTCCTATGCAAACTCGAGGCAAAAGTTGACTATTTTGAGGAAAGGCAAAGGAGGGCTTTAAGTCCTAGACAAGCTATTGTCAATTCTGTCTCAAAACCAACTTCGGCACCATTATCTGAGTCACCTTCCAGAGAACATGTCGAGACTTTTTAGAGGAGCACCCCACCTTGTGCCCCTCCCAAGGAACTTAGCTCGGAGTTTGAGGCTAGGATGAGAGAATATATGGCAACTCACTCAGATCGGCTTGCTAGATTCAAGGAAGCAGTTTATAAGCAAAAAGAGGAGATGCAGGAGAAAATGAATGAGATGATGAGTCTATTAGAGGAGTATGCCAACCAGAGAACCCCCGAACGAATACTACTAAGGAAAGAAAGCGCCACTCCCACCACCCAATTTGTTAACTCCATCACCATTGTCCATAAAGATAACGAGAAGGTAGAAACTCCTGCTAAACAGACCTTAGAAAAACCACCAGAATCCCAACCTTTGAGTTACTACCTGAAACATGATATAAACAAAAACACCATAACAAATTGGATTAAGGTTGATGGGCGTAACCAATCCTCCGGACAGGTTCCTGAGAAAGAGGAAGAAGAGAAAGATGAGTATGATACGCTTCCTGGAGGATCAGTATTCGAGAAGCTATTGGTACAAAAAGTGGCTACTAAGCAGGTAGCATGTGGGAACTTTGAAATACCAACGAGCATCGGGGACTTGAAACATCTTAGTGCTTTCGCCGACCAAGGATCGGAAGTAAATCTTATGCCCCTAACTATTTACATCCAACTAACGTCAAAAATGCCAGCACCTACTCGTGTTAGGTTATCTCTTGTTGGACACTCATACGTATACCCCCCAGGAATCGCAGAAGATGTATTAGTTAATGTTGCAGGATTCATTAACCCCGTTGATTTTATGATCATCGATGATAAAGGGGATGGATGCATGCCAATAATCCTTGGGGCACCATTCCTCACCATCGCTAGGGCTGTCATTAAGTATGAAGGTAGGAAGATCGAGCTTAAATCTGGAAAAAGAAAGATTAGCTTCCCCATGACCCCGCGAAGTGGGCATGAGAATTTGAGTTGGAGAATGATCAAAAACAACATTGGCACGACACCCATTCGTGTTCAGAATAAGATTCTTGCATGGGAAGCAAGAATCAAAAGCTATAAGAAAGCTAAGAATGAAAGAAGAAAAAGCAATAAGGTTCAGGTTGAACTCGAACATACTCGACCCGCAGAAAATCATACACCATTTGAGGAAGGGAACTTGGTGCTCTTGAGACACTTGGAAACAACAATACCACCCGATAAACCAAGTCCTTGGTGGTATGGGCCATTCACAATCGAAGGATTGAGCCAAGATGGGGTAGCTAACTTGAGAAGCAAATTAGGTGGAATGGTGATTGCGAGTATCGATAGATTGAGGCACTACAACCATAATAGTAATGATCGCAACTACATGGGGTATATCATTTCAAATGATGAGATCACGTAGTAACCCATGACCTTGAGTCTAGCTAGAAGACTCGTAAATAAAGAAAAGCGCTTCTTGGGAGGCAACCCATGTTTTGTGTGATTTTATTTGTTTGATTGTTATTTGCTTCCGTATGCATGCTTAATTTTTATTGTTGGTAGATCATGTTTCAAAACTAAATAGTGGAAATACTTTACTTTGTTGTTTTGGCCTAGTCCTAACTCCACCTAAAGGTATTTTTGCAAAAGATAAGTGTAAGGGGAAAACCCCAAATATGTTTTTAAGAAACAAACCGATCATGATTCTCCATAATATTAAATGAGCATGTATATTCGTATTTGTTAGAGTCAAATGCTTGTATTGAGTCATAATGAAGTTTTGCAGGATTTTCCAGGAAGTAGGACCAAGTTTTTCCAGAAATTTTCCGGAAACTTAACATAAGGATTTCTGCAGGACAATTCTGACGGCGTTAGGGGTTTACTCTTGATGGCGTCAGGAGTTAAAATCTGGAAATTTTACCGGTTTTGTTTTTCTAACGGAGTCTTATGGTTTTTGTGAATTATTAAGTTTTATAATCTCCAGGAGATCTGCAAACTTCATTCCACAAGCATTATATCTTATCTTGTTTTCTAGGATTTAGAAACTTATATAGGATGCCGCCGATTTTACGCGAGGTTGTCTTGTCTATTTTGTCAGGTTTTACAGGTTATGTATGACAAGGAGATGATTTATATTCTGGAAGGGAAGCTTTGAGTGTTCATTTTCTTGGAGGAAGATTTAACCTGGCCATCCTATTATCCATACCGAGCGAATCAGGGGAGTATTTGATTTCATTCTCCTTACTTTTTCACTTTTACATTCTTTACTTGAACATTGAGGACAATGTTCATCCTAAGTGTAAGGGGAGGGTAAAAAGATGATACCTTACATATGCACTTTCGCTTGAGTTTGTTTTGTTTGATGGTAGATGTGTAATAAAACTATGAGAAATACTTGTTAGTGCAATTTTAGCGCCAAATTTAAAATTTTTTACAACATTTAGGAGTGAAACTTTAGCCATAGCAAGCGTCTCATGGATAGGAGATTGTATGACTAGCACATAACCGTATATTCAGAAAATTTTCCACCCAAATATGTGAGGTTCGCCTTTAGATTTGATAGGAAAAGCATTTACTATTAGTGCTTATGAGTGTACCGGTAGCATTTAGATTCTAGAACTTGCGTTAGTGATGCATCCCGAGACCGCTAGTGAGACTACATTCGTGTAGTAGGATTTACTACATGATAAGAGGCATTAGGATCACCCTTGTGTTAAACCCGTATTATAATTACTTGACCATTTAAGTCATATTACTTGGCTAGTTAAGTCAACTAATTTTTCCCACACCCTTAGCGTTGTACTCATCTTTAGTACACGAAACCCCTAGTACACCCCTCCGAGCCTATCTTTTCGTTTCTAACTTTAAGCATTTTACTTAAAGGAAGAATTTGTTACACCCCACTTAAATGTACAACCAAATCGCCTTAGCCTTCCGTGTATGCGCTCATTTTTAGTGCATTATTGTTATTTGTTAAACCCTAAGTTAACTTTCTAATTGATTACATGGTTGCTAAGTCGAGTCATATCCTTGTACATATTATTTTGGGACGATTGGGACTCATGGGTAAGTACTTATTTTATGGAGTAATGGGGAAGAACATCATTTATTACCCCCATATGTACGTTAATCTTAAAAGTGTTCCAAGTGTTTTGATTTTCTTAATTCGAGTCATTAGATTAGTTTATTGTAAAGTATGTAAAAATTCAAGTGTAAGGGGAATTCTCATCCCCTATGATGTATTATTTTGGATGGTAGGGTAAGAGTGTATGTAAAAATAAAAAAATAAATAAAAAAAAAAAAAAAAAAAAAAAAGAAAAGAAAAAAACATACGGACTACCATCCCTTTTTATTCTATGTTTATTTTATGTTTTTGTTATTTTTCATTTATTAGCTTAAGTCGAGTCTAGTCTTGGTTTAGCAACGCCATAGTATACATGTAATTAACCAAGATTGTTAACTCGCCACTAGTAAAACTTCATTTATCCAACAAAACCGTGTATTTCATATCCCTACACCTAACGTTACAACCCTTTAAAAGACCTTTTTGATAGTTTATCCTAGGTGCTTACGCCATATGGTGGAGGTTTGATCCTTTCCCAAGCCTATGGTAATCTATTTTGCTATGACAGGTAGTGAGAGATATCTTCCGTTTCCATATTGTAATTTACACTTTATTACACCCGAGAGATGTGAGTATCTAAACACTATTTGTGAGGTGCTTGTGTATGACCTCCGTGCTTGTCTATTGGTCTTTAGTGGAACGATTATTTGTTGTAATTACTTTTATATTAGTGTTAAATGACCCCTAACTTGTCTTTTGAGTAGAATAAAAGCGCATTTGCTTGAGGACAAGCAAATCTCAAGTGTAAGGGTATATGATGAGGCGAAAAATGATCCGTTTTTAGGGGGTCATTTAAGCCCGAATCCGAATTTATTTGATCAAATATTGCCCTAAATCGTTTCTTTTGTGATTTTAGGTACTTTGGGAGTGAAATCTGGAAAAGGAAGCAATTCGGACGTTTTTGGAGCATAAAAGTGAAGAAAACGCCAAAGTCTTAATTTTCCATGCTGGGAACAGTGCATGACGGCGTCAAGAGGAGTTTCCTGACGGCGTCAAGAGTAAAAGTCCATGACGACCCAGAAGAGTTTTGACGGCGTCATGAGGGTAGGGCGTCAAGAGTTAAAATCGTGACGGCCTGGAAATGTATTGTTCTTGACGGCGTCAAATGTAGATCTAGGCAATCCGAGGATTGTTTTGGCGGCGAGGTGACGGCGTCACCTATTTGGTCTTGACGCCGTCAGACCCCTTTTCCTATATATAGTTTTCTAATTTTTCACATTAAAGGAGAGAAGTTTTGGGAGAAACCCTAAGTACGATTTTGGTGTAACTTTACAGGTTTTTCAAGGGTTCCAACCCCTTGATACCTTGCATGATTAATCATGATAAATGTTCTTCTAATTCAATCAATATGTCTATGTGTTGGTTGTCTATATCATGTTCTTGTCTTAATTCCATCATGCTAGGCTAGATCTCTTTTGTGTTTGCTTAGATCTAATGAAACCTAGATATTGATTATGTGTTGATTACTTGTTTATTCTTGTCTTGGATGAATGATTTATATGTTACTTCTGAGTTTTTACAATTTACCCTCTTGAATGAATGTAAGATGCTTTATCCGCTTTTTGTTATCTAAAAACAATATTAATTATCTAAAAAAAACTATTTGTTTTAAACATAAATGAAAAACAGGTCAAAATGATTATTTATATTTTTGGTTTTTAATTTATTAAGTTAATATGCGGGTTTTGTTCCGCGGCAGATCAAAGATAGTGTGTTATTTGTTTACACCTAGAGGCATTTTTTTGTCTCGCCCAGGGTATCAAATAACTAAGGACCGGCCTTGATCATGAAACCACTCGACTCTAGTGTGGTGTCGACTCACTTCAGTCCAGCTGCACCACATTGGACTTCGGAGCAACGATTTTAATAGTAGGGTGATAATTTGTTGTTAATCGTTCATTTGCGGGGTTCACCTTATCAGCATGGCTGGACCAAACATGTTTGTAAAAAGCTTTTGTGTTGTCTCGAGGGGGATCTATGTATAAGGTACATATGTGGTCCATTATTAGTTATCTAGATTGTAGATTGGTTATCTTGATTGTGATGGATATGTGACGAACCTTTAGTATAAGTAGAAACTTCCACCCACATCATCTTTTGTAGTTTTGTTTACATTTAAACAGACACAATTTTGGTCATCATTAAGTTACGTTGTATTTTGTGGATACTTGCACATCAGCTTGTATACGAGCCATTCTTCATTGTCAAATATTCGGCTCAAATAGTGAAACAAAATACATTAAAAAGGTTAAGAGGTCAAGGTTATTCAAACTTAAAATTATGTAAAAGTTGTTGATATATATTTGTTGCATAGTTAATAATCATAGAGCAAATGATTAAAAAAAGTATCATATTTGTCATCATTTTTATTTTTAGGTAGTGAACAAACTATTTTACTTTTATGGGTATTTTTCTTTCAAATTCATTTTTTTTATGATACTATATGACATTTTTGCCTTTCGGGAAAAAATATTTCGATTAGCTAAGAGGGTAAAAATGTTCAAAAATTTCGCAAAATACTCTAAAAAAGATGAATTTAAAATAAAAGTACCCACAAAAGCCAAAATTTTTATTCGCTACCCACAAAAGAAAATTGTGACAAGTATAATATTTTTTTTTAATTATTAGCCATAATTATACGGCTAAAAAATACGTGAGCCTATCGAGGGCACACACGTATACACATAATATACTTTCATTAATATAATCAGTATATTTATTAATTATATTGATATGCTTCACAAAAATAATAAATTGTCATTAATTATACTGTTAGTCGCTAGAATTAACTTAAGGCATTAAATATACGTGAGGGACTTAGATGTACGAAAACCAAACCCTCGGGACTTCTTTCCCTTTGTTAGCCGGCTAGAAGGATCTAGGAGGGGGTTGGGTGTCTGTTTTGGGAACTTGAGGAGTTGATAGCTCAAACTTGGTGGACAAGTTATGAAGCTATATATAGTTATCTACACTCCTGAGGAGGAGGAGGAGGAGGAAAAAAAAAAAAAAAAAAAAAAAAAAAAAAAACCGACATACACACGACAAAACTCAAACCCTAAAACCTAGGCATGAAGATTCATGTGATACCATTCAATTGCTATGCATGAAAAATGCCTGACGCATGCTATAATAGATCATGGCTTGATTATATATAAGGGTTTTTTCTAACATGTGTCCTTAGGCAAATGTTAAGAGGGGCCCCTTGTATCCTTTTTCTTATAAAATTATGTCATTTTTTAATTAAAAAAATATTTTATGTGTACTTTTTGTGAATCTCTGAGTAAAAAGGACATATGGGCCCACTCTTAACATGTGCCTTTAGGCACATGTTAGAAAAACCTGATATATAATTAGTATACATTACATTTATTAGGATTTCACTGTAGCACAAGCTACAGTGCATCACACTCACATACAAATAGTGAAATGTACAGTAACTAATGGTCGTTAAGTATTTAACGGTCGTTAAATAGTAACGACCGTTAATTTTTTTTTTAATTCAACCTGCAATTGGTCTTTCGTCTTAGAGGTTCGTTGCAAATTTAGTCCTTATAACTAACGACCGTTAACTTTTTTTTAAAATTTCGCCTGCAATTGTTCCTTCGTCTTAGAGGTTTGTTGCAAATTTAGTACTTATAACTAATGTTCGTTAACTGCAATAACTACTTCTTTGGCAAAACATCCCGCGACAACGCACGGGTGATCACCTTGTGTAATACTCCCTCCGTCCCAAAATTATAGTCCCCTTTTGACTTTTTCGGTCTTTTTTTTTTCAACTTTGACCTTTAATATTTTTGTTTATATTACATAATACTTGATGCAAAATATATAAATGGATTGAGTTTTAAATGTATTTTTCATTGGTATAATTTTCATCAACTATTGTATAACACAAACAAAAATATTTAAAGTCAAAGTTGAGAAAGAAAGACCAAAAAAGTCAAAAAAAGACTATAATTTTTGGACGGAGGTAGTACATAAATGAAAAAATGCTGTTAGAAATTAGTACAAGACATACTGTTGTGTAAGATCACTTCATCTTTATCAGTCAGTCCTTTCACTAATTAAATTGTTTGTCGATTAGATCACACCAATTCATAGTGTGGATGTTCCTCGGTGGGCCCATTATTTTGTTGTCTTCTATTCATCAAAAGTGTATATTTCTATAAGAGCACTTACATTCGTAACCTGGGTTAAAACTTAACACAGTGTCACGTCAGCGCCACATCAGCTTTAACACATTCAATTCACTTTAATCCACAAAAAAAAAAAAACACCGACAACAATAACTCAACCTTAACTTAATTTAACTAAACTTTTCATATATTTTCAATTTCAACCCTAAACTAAAACTAGTACTTCATTTTTTAAAACCCATAACATTAATTCTTAAAATATATTACATTACGAAATTAAAACAGTACATTACGAAATTAAAAATACGATATGAAATAAAATAGAAAAAATACATTGCGAAATAAATAAATAAATAACATTACGAAAATAAAAATAAAAAATAAAAAACATTACACCACAACACATTCATTCATTCCGTACGCTTTGGCAACCCGTATTTTTCAATGATACGGTCCTTTTTCATATTCACAAGCGCCACGTAGTAAGGATCTTTGCCGGTCGTGTCGAGAAACAAAAATTCAAAGTCCCTCGTCCGTATTGCTGAGTATTGGTTTTCAGCGGTTGCTTTGTAAGCCAAGGCCGCATCTTCACGTTTAGCCCGATATGTTAATACAAATATCGCCTAAAAACGTTATTTATATTTTACGATCTTTGCTAAGTTTTGTTAATGACAAAGTATGAAGTTTAGCTATAAGTAAATCATCACTTTAAGTGTTTAAGTCTTGTTTAACTAAGGTTTACATTTCCTTTTAAACAAAACATTGTTTTTATTTCTTAAATTAGAAAGTGTCTTGTCACATCATATTTATTTCTTAAAATAGTAATGTCACATCACATTTAGGGCAAGCTTTGTCCATATACATTTATGGTAAGAAAGAGTGTTTGACTAGCCTTATGCTTGCTTGCAAGTCTTGTGTTTGACTAGAAGTAATGTGATGTGACCTTATTTGGTTTGGAAGATTTATTGCAAAAACCAACTGCAGCCCTGGCGGTACCCTGGGGATACACGGGCGGAACCCTTCTGAGAGGTCCGCCGTATCCGCCAGACCTGCAGAATGGTTTGCTATAAATACCAAACCATTTGTTAGTTTTGTTTAACCCTTTTAGGACATATTTTCACGTACTCTCTAAATTAACTCAGTAACATTTGTCTTGTGTAATTCTCTTATGTAGCAAGGGACTTCACAAGATCATTCAAGAAGTTACAAGCTTCAACTCTAAAGTTGCAAGTCTTGGTAGCTTGGTCATGTATAAGCTTTGGTAGTATATACTTCATTTGTGTCATGTGTGTAGAAGTGATTGGTTAGTATTTTGGGCCTCAAAATACGTAGTGTGTCGGGAGTTGTTGTACCCTTGTAAAAGAACTAACGGGAGTGGTTGTACCCTTAGTAAAGAATTCGACATCTAGCTTAGTGTTGGTAAAAGTGTAAGCGACGATGGGAGTGGTTATACCCGTGAAAAAGAACTCGACATCTAGCTTAGTGTCGGTAAAAGTGTAAGCGACGTTGTAAAGGTTTTCTCCGCCAGTGAAAGGAGCTTGTTGATTAGTGCTTATAACTCTCGAGTTGGAAACTCGAGGCGTGGATGTAGGGCAAGGAAAAAGAGTCCTTGTAGCCGAACCACGTTAAACAATCGTGTTGTGGTTTGATCGTTTCTTTCTTTATCTTTGCTTATTACATGTTGTTCTTTAGTTAGAATTGCTAGTTACATATAAAGCTTTTCAAAGAACTAAATAAGTAAAGATGTGTTTGTATCTTCAAACAAAAGTAAAGCGTTTCAAATAACTAAACAAGTAAAGTTAGGATCATCACAAGCAAAGCTTTTCAATGTATGAAACTAGTAAAGTTAGAATTGTTATTTACATAAAAAGCTTTTCAAAGAATCAAACATATAACGTTGTATTTATATCTTTAAGCAAACGTAAAAGTTTTCTAAAAGATATTCAAGTTAAATATGACATTAAAAAGCGGTAAACTATTCAACCCCCTTCTAGTTTTCAACACGATATTCCTCGCGCAAAGCGTCCCCGAATTGGGCCGACGAAACAGATCCTCCGGTACTCGCGCCCCCGGTGCTTGTCGTTGTCTCGAATTTTTGTTTCTTTGAAGCTTGCTTCTTTCCGATCGGACGTGGATGTGCATCACTTCCAAACAACGTCTCGTTTTTTTGGCTTGGGACATCACCGGTTAAATCAATCGAATCCGGCGCGTCCCATTTTTTATGACAACGAAAAACATTCCAAGCCGCCTCATTATTAAACGAGGCGGAATTGTTATCAACACTATATTATTCTTTGGCACATGTGAGGATATCCATATCATTTTCTCCACATTTTTGATCGCGTTGAGCACGTTTGAAACACGCGTTGAATTTAGCGCAAGACTGATTCAACGTGCACCACTTCCCTTGTATCATATCTTTACAGCATTTCTGAAAATTATTTTTATTGAACTCATTCTGAACCCGTTGCCAAAACGTTTCCCCCGTTTGGGAACGACCGACTTGCGGATCCTCGCTAGCGGCCACCCAACACGTAGCAAGTAATTTTTCTTCACTTGGTTGCCAACGTGTATGTATGCATTCTTTGTGTCCTTCGTCATCGTCAACTGGTTCTTTGTTTTTTCTGGACTTTCAGTTAATACGTCCCTTGGATTTCTTTGGTGGAGAGGTAGGTGTTTCGGGAACTTCGTTTGTTTCCGTTTGAGAATGTGTGATTGTTGAGTGAATTGGAGATTTTGGAAATCGGTATTTAGGGAGTTTCGTTGGCTTTCTTGCCAATACCGTAACTCTTGATGTGGTCGGAAAAGTTCTTCGCTCAACAAACCGAATTGGGTAGGGTTATCCCAATTCGGATTTGACGATGAACCCGCATATGGGTTCCCCAACCCACCGAGAAGGTCTTGAAACGAGTTGTCGTTGTTGCCTTGAGACATTTTTTTTTGCTATTAGAAGTGTGGTAGTTAATATTTTGAGTTGTGAAAGTGTGAAAAAAAGAATTGGGTTGAATGGGTATTTATATTGGGAGTAAAAAGGTTGATTTTTCTTTTTTTTTTCTTTTTTTTTTTTGTATTTTAAACAAGTTAGCCGTTTATATACGTTTGAGGGGGTAAAATGTTATATTATTTTTTTTTTTTGAAAACAACGGCTACTTTACCGTTTAAAGGGCCACATTGATTTTTTTTTTTCGTTCGTTCCCACGTTTAACACAACGTTAGTGTATTCACTTTGCACGTTAATGCATGAATAACGCATGAGCTCACACTGGTTAACGCATCTATAACGCACGTTAACTCGACTTTAACGCACCTCGTGCGTTATGGATGTAAGTGCTCTAATAGAGTGATTTAGCCTCAGCCCTATTTATAATATAGGTAGAACTTCCGATTCCATCATCCCATTTTCTCTACAAGCTAGGGGTGTTCACGGTTCGGGTATTCGAAAACCAAATCGAACCGAACAAAAAAAAACCGAATCGAACATATAACCGAACCGAACTTGTGTTTATTACATGGATTAGGATTTCCTTATGTTCATTTTGAACATGAGAGGTCATGCTCAAATTGATGTGAGTAAACATCATTTGTTTTTAAATAAAATAAGTCTTAAAATGATGCACACTTAGAGTGAACGGTGCAGCTCATTGTGGAGCCTTGTCGTGGCTCATTGCCAATCCCCGCCCAACTAAATTCGCCAGTTGATTGGCAATCGTCTACACGACGAGCCTTGTGGAGCTGAGTTTGTCAGTTTTTTTCTCCCTTTTTGTAAATATATAAGTGTGTTTAATTATTGTTTGTAAATATGTAAGTTTTATCTAATGTTTTGTAAACTTGTAAATTTTTTTATAAAACTTGTAATGTTTTATAACGACTTGTAACATTTGTAAAGTAGGAAATAAAAATATGTTAAACATCTAAACCGAAATACATTAAACATGGAATTGAAATTACATTAAACAACGATATGGTAATTAAAACATTAAACTACGATACGGTAATGATAATAAAATTAGGAATTAAAAAAACGAATCATCTGAGATATAGCCCTCGTCACTCGAACATCGAAGACTCTGATCGAATAGGGCCTAACCCCATTGCCCAGCGGTATTGTGCTTCTCTATTTAACCGCTCCGTACGAGCTTCTTCCCGAGGCCTACGAGCAACTGTCTTACGTTCCTCGGCTTCTTCAACCTCTCTCAAGACTTGAAAATCTTGCTCCAGGAGTTCTTCATCACTCAACCCAAACCTTGCCGGTGGATTGTTTGTCGGTTGATCGGGTTGTTGTTGAACAACCGGTGGATTGGGTACCGGTTCATTTTTCGGATTGATTACCGGAAAGATGTCTTCCAGTGGAGTGTTCACCAATTGCGTGAGCTGACTCAAGACTATCCAACCATCAGGGTCGGTCTACAAACTCTTTTAAGAAATGATGAAACATATTTGCAACTTCAAGTCGCTTTGAAAATGGTCAGGGAACAAGTGTTGCAAGTTTGGGAGGAAAAGTCAAATCTCATCAATAATTACAAGTCTTTATAAAAACTTTACGACGTTTCTTATTGTTTTTTTAACCGTATCGTTATTTTACGTTTCATATGTTTTTATTTTCTTGTATTGTATCTTTAATTTATTGAAATGAATTTAGTTTAGTTAATGAAATGAATAAAAAAATAAAGTTGTAAGTGGTGAGCCCAATTGAGTAAGTTGAAGTTAGTTGTTAGAGTGGAAGGTGTAGATACAGAGCTCAAAATCTTCATTCTGGGTCCACGGGTGCCACATTACTCAACACCTCTTCACAACTAACTCCCTTCTCACCAAACAACTAACATCAACTTACTCATTTGGGCCCCACCACTTACAACTTTATTTTTTTATTCATTTCATTAAATAAAATAAATTCATTTCATTAAATAAAATTACAATACAACAAACTAAAAACATCCGAAACGTAAAATAGTGAAACGGTTAAAAACGTTACGAAACGTCATCAAGAAATTATATAGCCTTGTAATTATCGATGAGTTCTGACTTTTCCTCCCAAACTTGCAACAGTTGTTCCCTGACCATTTTCAAGGCGACTTGAAGTTTCAAATCTGTTTCATCATTTCTTAAAAGGGTTTGTAGACCGACCCTGATAGTTGGATGGTCTTTAGGCAGCTCACGCAACCTTTCGACCTCTGTAACACGAGTATGCGTCTGTCGAATAGTATGAGTTATCTCAGCTAGCAAGCTGTTAATTAACCTGAGTTCTTTTTCTTGTTCGTTGCGTAATCGGGTAAGGATAGCATGTTGCACTTCAGCTGGTTCGTTTGCCATAGTGTTTGTGTGAGAATATGAAGTATTGTTTAAGTGGTATTTATAGGGGAAAGGAAATTAGCCGTTAGAAGATATTGAAAACGAAAACTAGCCGTTACTCATTTTATTGAAATACAAACGATACGGACATAGAAATACAAACCATACGAAAATAAAAATACAAATGATACGGAAATACAACTACAAATGTTACGGAAACCAAAGCAACACAAGACTGAAATAGTAAAGATAAAACACAATTAGGCATCGTCTCTGTCCCATGTGTGAGTGTTCCTCAAAATCAACCACATGCGAAGATACTGGAACCCTCTCCCACCATAGCGTTCTTTAAAAATGTTCATTGCATTTGAGAGATGCTCATGGTCTTGGCCTGTACGCTGCAAATCCTTGTAAATATCATGAAATTTACGACATTCACAGATGAGTTGTGCCCATTTAGCCGTTACTATATTCTTGTTATGATGATCATCGTTGGTCCACTCGTTGAACCTTGCTACCACCTTATCCTAGAAAGAGCGTTCATTCAAACCCTCATTGTTTCGGCTAATTTCAAGCCACATATCAGCTAGCAATGTTTCTTCTTCAATTGACCAACGCGTATTCATTGCAGTGTGTGAAGGATTAAATGGTATGGTATGGTATTTATAGGTGTTTAGAGCGGGATAATTTCAAATTTTGAATTCAAACTGAAAGCGGTATAATTTCAAATTTTGAATTCAAACTGAAAGCCGGATAATTTCAAATTTTGAATTCAAACAGAAAGCAGGATAAACGTTTAAATTTCAAATTCCAAAAATCATCCTATAAATATCAATTCTCATATGCTGAAGTACACCCACAATTCACACACAAATCATCAAGAATTCACTTTTCTTCTTCATACGTAACAATGTCACACAACACATCACCTGATAACGAATCGGTTTACAACACACCACCGGAAGACAATTTCCCACAAAACACTCCACCAGAAGATCTATTTCCCGTATTCCAATATGACAACCCACCACCTGCCACTCCACCAGAAGTTATGTTTCCACCTGAAAACAATCCACCCCCAAACAATCAACCGCCAAACTTTCCACCACAAAACCAACCCACTACCTTTGGGTTGACTAATGAAGAGCTCTTTGAGCAAGACATGCAAATGCTGTTAGCGGTTCAAGCTGCGGAAGGGCAAGAGAGCGTGAGGCGTACTTAAAAGGTAAACAGGATCAGAGAAACCGTCGAGCAGAATGGCGATGGAAATTGGGACTTCCACGTGTGCCATCGAGTGAGGACGATTCGAGTGCCTCCTATTCGAGTGACGAGGGATATGGCACAGACTGAATCATTTTCTTGATTCGTAGTTTTATGTTTATTTATCGTATCGTAGTTTAGGGGTTTGAATTTCCATTTCGTAGTTTAATGTTGTAATCGTAGTTGTAATATAATTGTACGTTGTGTTAAGTAATTTCAATCATATGTTTAATATAGTTGCATTTACATAACAATTAACTATTTACAAAACAATTAAGTATTTAAAACTTCACAAACCTTATTTACATTTACAAAACTTCACAAACCTTAATAAACAAAATTTCGCAACAACAAAAGAAAGGGGAAAAGAAAAAAAAGTACAACAATGTCAGTAAACGAGCTCGTCGTGCAGACGAAGAGCTCCCTTTCGGCGTAGAATGGCGAGCCTAGGGGTGGTGCAGAGGCAAGAAATGGCAAGCTCCATGGTGATCCACGTGGGAACGGTGAGCTGCACCTTCCATTCTTAGTGAGGTGGTTAGTTGTGGAGGTTTGTTAAAGTGATGTCACAGCCCGTGGGCCTCAAATGACGAACCATGCTTCATCACTACACCTTCCGCTCTTAATAACATACCGAAACAATGAATCGGTATTTCTAAAGAATAACAAAGGTCCAAAATGATGATATGCCTGACAATTGACTCATTATGAACTAAAATATTCTCATTATGTTCGATCTTTGTTTGTCTTAAACAGACAAAACAAGGACATATGTTTTAGTCCATCATTAGTCTAGATGTTTAAGTAATTTCCTGCAGGAGGTTCAGATGCTACGGAAAGTTCCTTGTCGTAGCGTCCAGGGCATTCGGTATCTGCAATAACACTAGAAACGCGTTAGCCTCGCCCCGGGTGTTATCCCAGGACCAAGCTCCGGCGTAAGAGTAAGTAATGGGCTTAATTATGTATGTGTGTGTGTTTTTTTCTCAAAAGTCTTAAATACATGTGAGTAAATGAGTTCTATTTATACTACTCCAAGACTGTACCTTTTTACTGTTGCGACACTGTGCGGGGGACAAGTAGGTTACTATTCCTGACCTTTAGGGTATGTTCTGACAAGCCACCCTATTGTTAGGGTGTCAGATGGATTATCCCACGTGGTCGACACAATCCCGAGATCTAAGGGATTAACGGACGACTTTGTCTAGTGGGTCCGGTGTTGCCCCGGTTAATGGATCCGTCCGGACACATGACCGGACGGATACATACACGAACATGTCCCCCCCCAGTGTCATGCCGTAATTCTGAAGAATTCACGGGATGACATTTTGCTTTTAGTCTTCGTCCGGTAGCGTTCGCGTCTCTTCGTCTTTTTACCCCATGTCTTTTGTAGGGGCCAACTGTTCACGAGGGTTTTGGGCCTAGCCCACTATATCAAAGCCTATTAGGAGCTAGTGGGTGAAACATGTTTTACCATGATGCGGCGGATGTTGACACGTGTGGGGAGAGCCTTACGTGTATGGCTAAGATCAACCCGCGTGTAAGATTGACTGACGAGACGTTTCGTCTTTTTCCTTCAAGACCCTATATAAAAGGTTCACTTGTTTTCATTTTTTACCGTTTTCACATTTGCTTTGTGCGTGTAAATTTGCCATCTGCTTCCTCGTTTCCCGTTCACGTGCGTTCTTAATTTCTTGCCTATTTTCCTCTCCGGTTAAGTTATCTATTCCTCTCATTTTCGCATGGCTTCTGAGTCATTACATGAGGGTGCGTCCGGGTCAGCGCAAGAAGGACCCTCCGGTTCTATGACGGAGGATGTTATTCCTAAGTTTGATATGCACACGTATACCTCTACCATGACGGAGGAGGATGTAAGAGACGTAGCGAAGTTGTATGGGATTCCGGAGGATCTTCATCCAAGAGTTCCTCCGGCGGGTATGACTATGAATAAACTTCCGAATAACGCTATTGGTATATATGAACAGTATCTGGAGTTTTCTGGGGTTCGTGTTCCTTTCTCTACCTTGCTCCTTCAGATTATTAAGTATTTCCGGGTGCATCTTTCTCAGTTGGTTCTGATCGGTTTGACCAAGGCTATTTTGTTTGAAATATATTGCCGGAGTCTGGGCTTCCCTCCTACCTTAACTTTGTTCCGGTTATTTTATACTCTTCAGAAGCAAGGTCATTGGTTTTCCTTTGCCCGTAGGACCGGTAGAGCCGCTCAGAAGAGGATATTCAACGAAACTTGTTCGAGTTTGAAACATTGGAAGGATAGATTTTTTCTTATTGACCGTAGGGCCATTCCCGATGCCATGGCTTGGAGTCATCAGGATTCTAGCATCGCCGATACCCCGCCTTTCGGGGGATATAATGAAGAGCATGTGGCCTTACTGACGGAGACCATTGTTGATATCCGGCCCATTCATTCGGCTTTGTTGTTTGAGTCAGGGTTGACAAAGATCTGGACGCACCCGGGACTGCATCCTTGTTTTAAGGATTATGAGGGGAATGGTAACACACCGTCCATATACTTGTTTTATCATTATTGCCATCATATATATATATATATATATATATATATATATATATATATATATATATATATTTTATTTGAAACTTAATTTCTTTCTTTGCAGTTGTCACTATGTCTCGGTATCTTAGGTTTTCTTTGGTGGAGGGCTCCAGAATTGGGAGGGGTGCACCTATAGCAGAAGGTGAGGTTATCCCTCAGCACACCACCTGTAACACCCCCAAAATCATCACGTCAGCGGAAGACTTAAAATGTCAGCGGAAGACTTTTTGGGTGTTACTTCGAGGATCTTTGTCACAATCATAGAAAATGACACAAAAGTGACGCTTTAAAGTTTAATTCATTCAAAATACCAAATATTCGAGACATCAAGATGTTTCATAATTTAAACAACAAGTTTATTTGAAATATGTCAAAATGTTTATTTAAGCCCATGCCGGGTTACAAGCCCACTCCGTACCTTCAAGTTCCTTCTTGTTTAGTTACCTGAGATAAACACATGCTAAAAGTGTCAACACAAAGGTTGGTGAGTTCATAGAGTTTATAGTTTAAATTGTTAATTAGAGAATGGGTGGTTTCCTTATTAATTCAAAAATAGTTCGTTGGTTTGCCCTTCACCGGGCCAACACCAAAATAGTAGTTTGTTTGACCTAATCGGGTCAACACCAAAATAGTAGTTCGTTTGCCAATTATTAATAGTTTTTCCCTGCTATATAGTGAGCACAATCTCGTAGTTTAAATAAAACAGTGGGCTACAGCATTGTACGCCCTTAACATCAGTCATTGTAGTGCTATATTATTACCGTTCTCTTGCCCTAAGCTCATGACACTCAACGATTAACAGGCATCAAGATTATCCATAATAATGATGTAAAACAGTGGCCCTCAAGATAGGTATTTACCAGTAACCTATGGAATCAAATAAAGTGCATTTGGTGGCTTTCCTCTAGCGACCAAATGGGGATTGTCAATCCCTAATAGATCTATTCACAATTATTTACGTTCACCCTGCAAGTGATTAAGGCGCATGATCGAGGGACTTTCGGTAATAGGTACTTAGGCAATAGAGATCAAATATAGCATATCGTTGAAAAATCGCTTGTAATCATGTCTATAGCAGGTATTTCCTTATGAGATATAAAAATGTGTAAACCAGTAAAGTTTAGATGAAATACAGTCATGTATTTAATTAATGAATACTTGTAAAAGTAAAAGCAGTAGTTAAGCATGTATCTCCCCCAAAAACGTTTATAAATCATTGTAAAACAAGTAAGAGTAGGGGCTATGACTCACCTTGAAAGGTAGTAACACAAAGGTGCCAAAGAGTCTGGCCGAAAAGAGTAACATAAGTGATGTCAAGAATTGGAGCATAATGATATTGAATTCGGCACGACCTAATGAATATGAGCTTGTCACAAATACGGTATGCGAAGAGTACACAAAGCGTATGAGTTTTCAAAAGATAATATGTTTTAGTTTTCATGGAATATTTGTATTAATGTTTGTAAAAGTTTAGTATCATCATTCGTGTGGTTTTGAGGCTAAGACTCGAATACACATATCATAGTATAAAACATATAGCACACTTATGAAAGGAAATAAACATGTAAGGATCAAGTAGCAATTAAGTGAGAAAATAAGTAGATTAGTTAAGTTTAACTAATAACTAGTGTTAGAAGTTTCAATTTATATTTATTGGTTATTAAGCTTTTCGGCCCGATAATAGTCCAGTGTCAATACAAATTTATTGTGTCTACTATTTTATAGTCCGTCGTAAGTCTAAATAGTCAAAATCGCTTACTAGTTCAATATGTCCAATGTATACTTAGTTCCATAAATATTCCATGTTTTAAAGTAAGCAAATAAATAAACATCTATATCATTAAAATAAACAAATCAAACACCCTTCGGCTGTCTTGTTTTGACCGAAACAAATAAAACCAAGCACACCCTTTCGAGGGCTGAAATAAGCAAAACAAACACCTTGCGGTGTAGGCCAACTAAACCAAACCCAACACCTTGCGGTGTGGGCTGGAAACAAGCAAAACCAAACACCCTAAGTGGGCTGTGTTGGTGAACCAGCTAAGCAAACCCAAGCGCACCTTAAGCACAAAAAATTCAGCAGCTAACGCATCCTATATGTGCAGAAAATTCAGAAGCAAACGTGCCCTTTTTGGGGCTGTAATGCAGCAAATAAACGCCCCCCATTGGGCAGAAAATAAACAAACAAAATGCACCCTTTTGGTGCAGAAAATAAGCAGACAAACACACCCCATGTTGGGGCTGTTTTGCAGCCAACAAACGGCCGCTAACGGGGCTGTTTTGCAGCAGCAAACGCACCCCTTTTCGTGCTGAAAATCAGTAGCAAATGCACCCTTAGTAGCTAGTATGGCTGAGACAAATAAAAGATCCACACACTCTTGGGGTGGGCTGTTAGCATAACCAAACCAAGCGGACCTTTAGGTCGTGGTGGTGTGAGTCGAAACCAATCCAAACGGACCCTTGAGTCGTGGTGGTGTGAGCCGAAACCAATCCAAACGGACCCTTGAGTCGTGGTGGTGTGAGCCAAAACAAAATAAACACCACCTCTTAATGAATTAAACAATAAATTAAATAAGCTAAACAAACCACTTAACAAATAAACCAAATACTTCAAATATATGCAAATCCAAAACAATTCGAGCCCTACAAAAACAAGCATGCACAACTAAAATCTACTCGTTGGGCTGTGAACGAGCAAACCAAATCCCCCCATTTTTAATTAGTCTTAACCACACGAATTCATGTAAGGAAAAATTATAACTCTTGTTTATTCCACGAAAACCATACGAATAATTCATTAGTCAGTTTTATATTAAGAGGATAATAAATTAGATGATTGAGTTTTGTCATACCACCAGGATCGAGAGAGGAAGGGAGATCACAAAAGAGGTGTGGTTGTGGTTAGCTTGAACCAAACGAGACCCAAATTCAAACCAACACCCATGGCCTTCAATTTATTATCAATAAACAAGTGAATCAAATGAATAAATATGTGTTTGTGTGTGGTGTGCTTCGTACAGCAGAGAAAAGAGAAAAGATGATATATGAATTGTTGTTTTGATGCAAATGGTAGGAAGGAACACATATATATAAGGGAGGTGAGTAGTGGTGTGTCGATACAAACAAGAAAAGAAAGGATTTCAGGTATTTTGTCTTAGGTTACACTTGGGGGAGGTAGTGTATGAGTTGCACATGGGCTTGTAGGTTGCATCTGAGGAAGTAACGAGTGAGGGAGGTTTACTTGGGTCAGGTCGTATTTTATAGATAACAGCCTGGAAATGCGTTTTTGGTTTAAAAATCTCGTGTGTCTAGACGTAAAACATTATTTCGGACAACTTTCGTGTTTTACACTTTTCCTGGTTCGGAGCAGAAGGGCCTTAAAATTGGGATTTAAATACGTTACAGAAAGTTGGTGGTTTATTAGAATTCATACGAATTGTTATTGAAATAAAATGCTATTTGTGTCAAGTTGAGATGAAACTTGTAAAGTGCCTTAACTTGATCAATATTCTAGTATAGTAATTATATTTGAAAGTTGATAACAATTGTCGTTCATGGTTCTTAGAGGTCCAATATTATTAGCGAGTACACATGGGAATTTTTAGTAGGCTCGGGATTTATTTAAATTGTATTTGTTAATTATTGAAACGTATACTTATTAAGTATCAATGTTTTAAGTTACGTATGGTATCTAGGTTATTAAGGTTTAGGTGTAAATGTCGTTTCAAGATAAGAGTGAATAACGTGGTAATTGACAAAGTATATATATATATATATATATATATATATATATATATATATATATATATATATATATATATATATATATATATATATATATATATATAAAGAAAATTGTTATGGGTAAAAATGGTTAATCTATGTTATGGTAACATGTTAATCGTAGGAAAATTTTACGGGGTGTTATACCACCCCTCCCCTTGCTGCTGACAAAAATATTCCGAACAAGACCGGACTGATGAAGGTTGCTGAGAAGGCTGATCAGCGGGTGTTGGATACTCGCCTGGCTAAGGAAAGGAAGAAACAAAATGCCCCTCCTCGACAACCCGCTAAGAAGCGTCCGGCTGGTAAATCTACCCGGTCGTCCAAGAAAAGAACCAACTTGACAGTTGTTGAAGATGTTGACTTGACATCTGATGAGGATGAAACTCAGACACACTCTCCCTCACCCATAAACATTCATCGTCCGGAAGAAACTTCTGTGACTCATGAGCAGCAAGATACTTTGAATGTTGAGACGATGATAGACACAGGAGTTAAAAATGAGGATGACGCCACTGGCGAGGGGGTGGGAGCGATCCGGTGGGCCCATCCGAGGGGGTTTCCAACGCCAACCGTCCTTTTCCCGAAGGTCTTTATGCTTCGTCGTCTGGTGGCCCAAATGCTCAATTCTCTAGGGGAACAGGCTCCGGGGGTAAGTAGCTCTCTTCTTACTTTTAGTCGTACTTGTATTACTTTTTATATTTATTATATATATATTTCTGATTGTGCGTTTCCTTAGGTAATTTCTTCCGAAGGGGTGATACGTCTGCTGAGCCTTTCGTCCCCGCTTGGAAGCTGACGGCGGGTGTGAGCTTGAATGATGCTGAAGTCTGCAGAGAGCTAATGATTCATCTGGCTCCCCCTTCGGTTCGGGCGGAGCAGTCAGACTTGACAGACTATCAGGCAACCCAGCGGGCCTGGTTCGAACTGTGCCGCGGCCATCTCGCTCAGGCGGACGTTCTTCAACGTTTTGAGAACTTAAGTTATCATTATGCACAGTTGTACAAAGATCATGAGAGCTGTGGGAGCCAAACTGACCGGGTAAAGGAGCTTGAAGCTCATCTCGAAACTCGGGATCAAACTGTTGAGGATCTGTCCAATTCCAACAGGGAACTTCAGCAGGAAAAGCAAAGTTTGGTTGACCGGGCCGCTGAATCATCTGTCAAGTTGGCTGCTGTGGAGAAGGAGAGGGATGATCTCCTAGGAAAGAACAAAGAACAACTTGCCCGGATTCAACAGCTGGAAGCAGCCTTATCACTGAAGGGGACTGCCCTTGCTGAGTCTGAGAGAAAAGGAGCTGATCTTGCAAAGAAAGTGGAACAACTGACCGTTGAGTCTAGCCAAGCGGAGATTCTGAGGTTTAACTACGTCCGCCAGCTTGTTCCCACCGTTGTCAAGAGACTTCGAAGTAGTGAGGAATATCAGATGGCTTGGGCCGAAGCCTTCAATGCTTCCTTGGATGCCGGATGGCTAAAGGGCATAAAATATGGCCGTGATCAGGATGAGGTGGATGCTATTATCGCCCATAACGAGAATTTTGAGCTGGAGCCTGCCTTAAACTTTAAGGAAATTTATGACGGCCTGTTTGACCGTCAGTTTCCTTATGTTGAAAAGATTGCTTCGTCATACCGGCTACCTCTCGCGGATCTCATGAATATCCTACCTGCTGGGGAAGAGGTTACTCCAGGTGCCGGAGCATCCGGGCCTAATGCTTCCGTTGAAGATGTTCCGAATCCGTAGCTTGGCTAGATGTTTTTTGCTTTAACTTTGAAACATTTTATTTGGTAATGTAATAACAATTATTGATCGGTTATGTATATATATTTTGTGGGGAAGCGGCCTGCCGTTCCCCTTCCTCTTTTTTCTTTATGCGTGTTGACTGTGAATTTGTGCTTTTTGTACTTGAAAGTCGTTGTTGTTAGCAATCTGCCGGAGGACTTCTGAGACTTGTTTTATTTTTCGTCCTACCTCACCTCTAGTGCCGTAGCACTTTTGGGGGAGGCGGCATCCTTTAGCGCCGGAGCGCTTTTGGGATTTGTTTTATTATTTGACCTACCTTACCTCTAGCACCGTAGCGCTTTTGGGGAAGGCGGCATCCTCTAGCGCCGGAGCGCTTTTGGGATTTGTTTTATTATTTGACCTACCTTACCTCTAGCACCGTAGCGCTTTTGGGGAAGGCGGCATCCTCTAGCGCCGGAGCACTTTTGGGATTTGTTTTATTTGTATAGATGTATGTGTGGTATCCGGACAAAGGTAGCTACTCTCCGTCCGGATTTCCATATCACTATCAATAATCCATTGTTGAAAATTGCTCCCCTGCTTAGTCGGAGGGAGACTTAATATCTGCATTAATCAAAAGTGCTAAAATATGACATAACAGTCTTACACTTGGAATTCTAAGCAGAATACATATTATAAGTAACACTTTCGGAGATTGACAGCATGCCATTTCCGGGGAACTTCCTGATCGTCCATCGTCTTCAACTTATAAGATCCATTCTGATAAGCTTCCATCACCTGATATGGTCCTTCCCAATTTGGACCTAGCTTTCCTTGATCTTCTTGCCTACTGGCTTCATTTCTCCGGTAAACGAACTCGCCCGGTTTGAACGATACCGGACGGACTTTCCTGTTGTAATATTTTTCTATCTTTGTCTTATATCTTGCTTCTTCCCTCCTTTCTTGAAGTACGTCTAGGTTTAGGCGCATTTCTTCTTCATTCATTTCTTTTTGTATCATCATGGTCCGATATGTGGGCATGCCTATTTCCGCTGGTATGACCGCCTCGCTTTCGTACGTGAGGCTGAAGGGGGTTTCACCGTTGCTTGTTTTAATGGTGGTTCTGTGAGCCCAGAGGACGTTGGGAAGTTCATTTACCCAACCGGCTTTCTCCCTTCCTAACCTCCTCTTAATACCTTTCATTAGACTCTTGTTGGCCGCCTCAACTAATCTGTTGGCCTGTGCATGGGCCACCGCCGTGTTTATTTGTCGAACATTCAACCGGGCACACCACCCTTTAAATGGATCATTGACGAACTGGGTCCCATTGTCCGTGACGATGATTCCGGGCAGCCCGAATCTACAGACGATGTTGTCCCATGTGAATTTTATGACTTCTTTGCCTGTTATTCGTGTGAGCGGTTTTGCTTCTACCCATTTGGTGAAATAGTCAATTGCGACTATCACAAACTTAGCTTTAGCGGTAGACTGTGCCAAGGGCCCCACAATGTCCATTCCCCACTGATAAAATGGCCAGGGTGCCATGATGGATGTTAAGTGGGTTTTTGGCAACCTGGGAACGGAAGCATGAATTTGACACGAGTCACATTTCTTTATCTCTTCCCTGGCGTCCCTGTGCATGGTGGGCCAATAGTATCCCTGTCGCATGGCTTTAGCGACCACCGTTCGTGGCTCCGAATGCATGCCGCACGCGCCCATGTGAATCTCCCAGATAACATAATTGGCCTGTAAAGGTCCAACACACCTGAGCATTGGTGAGAGATAAGATTTTTTGAATAGCACCTCGTCTTCCATCACATATTGGTTGACTTTCATTCTCAACATTCGAGCTTCGTCTTTATCCGTCGGCCATACTCCCTCCTCCAGACAACGGATGATAGGAGTCATCCAATTCTCACGTTCTTCCTCCACGACCGAGTTCACCTCCTCTTTGTCGACCGACCGCTTTGACAACACTTCCACAAGTATCTCCTTCGTCAAATGATTGAAGGCCACCGTAGCTAACTTACTTAAGACATCCGCCTTTTGGTTTTGTGATCGCGGGATGTTACAGATCGTGAATTCTTTGAAGGCTGAAGAATACTCTTTTGCCTTGGCGAGGTACTTGACCATACTTGTGTTTGTGGCCGTATAGTCTCCGTTCAGCTGATTGGCCACCAACTTGGAATCTACACAAGCCTTTATACTCCGGACCCCCATTTCCGATGCAATTCGCAGGCCGGCCAATAATGCTTCGTATTCAGCCTCGTTGTTAGTGCTGGTGAAGTCTAACCGGAGGGCATATGTGTACTCGGTCTTGGTGGGGCTTATGAGAACAAGCCCTGCCCCGGACCCTTTTGCATTAGATGCCCCATCGGTATATAAGGTCCATCGTCCATTCTCGTCTTTGCTTTCCTTCCGGGCAGGTTGCTGGAAATATGTTGGGGAATGATTTCCGATCGGAGCTTCTGATAGGAAGTCCACCAGTACTTGTCCTTTGACTGCATTCCGGGGCATATATTCTATGTTGTAGGCGCTTAATTCAACTGAGTATTTGGCGAGCTTTCCGGATGCCTGAGCCTTGTTAAGGATCTGTTTGAGGGGCTGATCCGTAATGACTTTGATTGGGTGAGCCTCAAAGTACCGTCTTAACCTTCTTGACATGTGTAGCAAGGATAGCGCCAGCTTTTCCATGGGGGCATAATTTCTCTCGGCCTCATTTAAGGTCCGGCTAACATAATGCACCGGTTTTTGCCTTCCTTTCCTCTTGGTTAGAAGCACGGCACTTACCGATTCGCCCGCCGCCGCTAGGTATACATATAGGTTCTCTTTTCGTGCTGGGGTTGTGAGCGACGGAAGATCCATGATGAGTTTCTTCATATCTTGAAAGGCTTTTTCTGCTTCCTCCGTCCACTTGTACTTCTCTTTGTTCTCTTTGGTAATGTTCTTAAGGGTATCAAAGAAAGGTAAGGCTCGTTCGGCCGATCGAGAGAGGAACCTATTCAGTGCCGCTAGCTTTCCGCTGAGACTTTGCATTTCTCGGAGAGTGCGTGGTGATTACATATCTAAAATGGCCTTCGTCTTCTTGGGGTTTGCTCGGATCCCTTCCGACGTCACAAGGTATCCTAGGAATTTTCCTTCTTCCATCCCAAACGAACATTTTTGCGGATTCAACTTCATGTTGATCTTCCTCAAATTGGAGAATGTCTCAGCGATATCCTCTATCATGGTCTTCTCTTCCCTACTTTTGATTACCATGTCGTCCACGTATGCCTCCAAATTTCTTCCCAACTGACTTTGAAATGCCGCGTCAACCAGTCGTTGGTAGGTGGCCCCAGCGTTTTTTAAACCAAACGGCATCTTGGTGTAACAGTATGTCCCCTGATCGGTATAGAATGTTGTTTTTTCCTCATCTTCGGCGGCCATCTGCACTTGATGGTAGCCCTTGTATGCGTCTAAAAAACACTTGTATTTATATCCTATGACGGACTCGATTTTCCAATCTATGTCTGGTAGAGGGTAGTAGTCCTTCGGGCAAGCAGAATTAATATTTTTGAAGTCTACACACATCCTCCAACTGCCGTCAAACTTTTTTACTAGGACTGGGTTCGAGATCCAGGTCGGATATTTAACTGGACGTACTATCCCCGCCCGAACCCATTCATCAACCTCCGCCAACACTGCACGGCTTCTGTCGGTGGCCAACACACGCCTTTTTTGGCTCACCGGTTCTACCGAAGGGTTCACATTCAGACGGTGTTCCATTATCCTTCTGGGGACTCTTGTCATATCGGCCGGCTCCCATGCGAACACATCCATGTTTTGGACGAGGACTGTTTTTAGAAGCTTTCGGGTTTCATAGGTGAGGTTTTTGCCAATGGTGACGAGTTGATCCGGATAGGCAGGGTTGACCATTATTGTCTCCGATACGGTTCCCTCCGGCTCTGTTTTCTTTTCTGTTTCTTCTTGCTCTAATAATGCTTGTTCCTTTTCCAACTTTCGGCACTCAGAGACAACGGCCGAGCGAGTTACTAGCGTTGCTATTCCCCTCGGCGTGGAAAACTTCATCATTGAATGTATGGTGGATGACACAGCCTGGAGACTTCGTAACCCTGTTCTTCCTAGGATAACATTATAGGGAGATGATGCCCTTATGACCGTGAATTTCATCAAAGTCCTCCGTGACAACCCTTCGCTCCCGAACTCTACTTCCAACTCTATCTTCCCTAGGGGTTTCGTCACGTTTCCAGCAAAGCTTAACAAGTCGGTATGTGTTGGTCTTAACCGAGACCTGATGGTTGAGCTAAGGTTCTCAAAGCAATGTTCAAACATGATTTCTACCGACGCCCCTCCGTCCACGAATATCCGTCTCACCAAGTACCCTTCTATCACTGCCTCCACTATGAGAGGTTCATCTGATAAGTCATCCGATGGATGGGAGGAAATGTGATAGGAGCTTTCATCCATTCTTCCATATTCTCGCGGCCTTTCCTCTTATTCTTCTCCGGCCATGCCCGGATCATATTAATCACTTTTCCTTTCAGGGGAGCCTCATCTCTACGGTCGCCTCCTCGATACCTCACATCCTTAACAAGGTGATTGAGCTTCCCTGATTCCAAGGCAGCCTCTAGTTGCCTTCGAAGTTGGTTACAGTCATTCGTGTGGTGTCCCTTCTCCATATGGTAATCACAGAACTTGTCTTGATTTTCTTTCCTAGGCGGGTGATTTAACGGTTTGGGTGGTGGTAGCCGTAACTGAGGTTCAGTGGCTAGGATCTCTTTGGGGTGTTTGGTGAGGGAGTCTAAGGTAAGTCGTGGAGGGGGATATGCAGGGCGATGATGAAGATCGTTTCTTCCAAGTATCATTGTGGGCCTATCACGAGGGCGGTAGGGTGCATACCCATCACGCCCTTGATAGTTCTGTCTTCCTTCATTGAACTTCCGCTCATTCCTGTACGGCCCTGTTTGCTGCTTCTCATCCCGGCGAAAATTATAGTCCATATGCTTCTTGAAAGGCTCGGACCTTTCCCCCTTCAGTAGCTCCGTATCGGCAAAAGCCTTCTCCGACCGGGCAAAGTCATCGAGACGGGACATCATCTCTGTCACTGTTTTAGGGACCTTGTCAGCATATCGCTTAGCAAGTTCCGGCCAGCGGCATGCGTTCATGAAAGAGGAGATTTTCATGACTTCCGGGACTCCCAGAATAAAACCAGTCTCTGTAGTCCACCTTTCCTTAAATTCTGGGAGGGATTCATTTGCCTTTCGGACGATTTTCGTGATCTCCGTAGGATCCTTGAAGCAGGCTTTATGCAAAGCGAAGCGGGTCACAAACTGCTCTCGGAGATCTGCCCATTCATCGATGCTTCCAGGCGTTAGTTTATCGAACTACCCTCTTGCTCTTCCGTCCAACGTTTGTTGGAACATCCTGCACCATACCGGCATAGGCCATTCCCCATGCATGGCCGCTCCGGTAAAACGAGTGAGATGGTCCTCCGGATCTGTAGATCCGTCATAGAGCTTAATATGAGCAGGCATCTTGTGCTCCGGAGCGGAAAACTCTAAGATTCTTCGCGACAGAGGCGATCGGGATATTTCTTTAAATGGTTTCGATAAGTCTTCATCGGCTACCTTTATCCCGGTGACTATCCCTCCGTTCTTCTTAACGACCCGATTATTTGGTTCGTCGTCCTCGAAATCCAGTCGTATGGGTGTGACGTTCTCTCGCCGGTTATGTTCTACGATCATAGATTTCAAGGTGGATACGTAAAGGTCGATTTGTTCCCTGGTGATGGGTGGGGTATTGGTCCTTTCCTCCCCGGAACCACCAGGCCCAAGGTTTAGTCCTCCGGGACCCGAACTCGACATTCTATAACCTAGGTAGATTGAATGCGGGTCCCACGGATGGCGCCAATTTGTTTAAGTAATTTCCTGCAGGAGGGTCAGATGCTACGGAAAGTTCCTTGTCGTAGCGTCCAGGGCCTTCGGTATCTGCAATAACACTAGAAACGCGTTAGCCTCGCCCCGGGTGTTATCCCAGGACCAAGCTCCGGCGTAAGAGTAAGTAATGGGCTTAATTATGTATGTGTGTGTGTTTTTTCTCAAAAGTCTTAAATACATGTGAGTAAATGAGTTCTATTTATACTACTCCAAGACTGTACCTTTTTACTGTTGCGACACTGTGCGGGGGACAAGTAGGTTACTATTCCTGACCTTTAGGGTATGTTCTGACAAGCCACCCTATTGTTAGGGTGTCAGATGGATTATCCCACGTGGTCGACACAATCCCGAGATCTAAGGGATTAACGGACGACTTTGTCTAGTGGGTCCGGTGTTGCCCCGGTTAATGGATCCGTCCGGACACATGACCGGACGGATACATACACGAACACTAGACAACTGTGGTGTATATCATTGTTTTTCAGTATAAAGAACTCAATTTAGATACCACTTGGGAGATTTCTTTATTTCTGATCTCTAGATATTTTCTGTATAAGAAGGACAAAGAGAATGTGGACTTAATTTTAACAATGGATTCATTTCTAGTCACACTATTAGCTTTCCTTCTCTTCTTGCTCTTCCTTATTTTAATACTTAGAAGCTTTCCGTCAAAAACAATCCTCTCACTACCACCCGGACCTACGGGACTTCCTATAATTGGAAACATCCATCAGCTAGATATCTCTGACCTACCAGACCACTTATGGAGTCTTTCAAAACGTTATGGCCCTTTAATGTTCATTTGCCTTGGTATGGTCCAAACCCTTGTAGTTTCTTCAGCTAAAATGGCTAAAGAAGTATTGAAAACAAATGATTTGAACTTCTGCTCTAGGCCTTAACTGGCATGCAGATGATGTCATACGATCATAAAGATATTGCTTTTTCACCCTATAACGAGTATTAATTGGAGACATATGAGGAAGAGTTGCATCCTTCATCTCTTCTCAATGAAACAAGTTAATTCGTTTCGTTGGGTACGTGAAGAAGTGTTTGACATGATCAATACAATAAAGACTCGAATTCCGTCCAAACAAGGAGTGAACTTGAGTGAAAATGTGATGATTCTCACAAGTAATATAATTACTAGGGTGGCTTTTGGGAAGAGACCGTCTAACGATTCCAATAGAATATGCACGAGTATCAAGCTCTGCTTGTTAACTTTTATTTTAAAGATAGCTTTCCCTTCTTGGGGTGGCTTGATAAACTCAATGGCACAATCGCTCGGTTTGAAAAGCTTCTAAAAATATGGATGAGTTAAATACCAACAGGCCCTGTAGAAATTTATGCAAAAGGATATGGTGGATATTTTGCTACAACTTAAAAATTCAGACCCTTCACTCAATCTCAGTTTTGATCATATTAAAGCTATTCTCATGGTGAGTAATTTGTAGAGCCGTATATGTGAGTGTGCGAGGTGTGCTATCGCACAGGGCCTCAAATTTTTAGGGGCCTCAAAATGTATACCCCTTTATATGTTTGGGTCCTCAAAATTCACTTCATACAAAAATTGTTGACGTTGTAGAAATTTATGTTGTAAATATTTATTAAAACTTGAGATAGAGCATTAAAAAATTATGTTTTTCGTTTCAATAGTTGGTATAATATATTTTTAACAATCATATTTAGTTGTTGTATAAGGTTTCGCACAAGGCCTCCGTTCGCTCAGCTACGACACTGGTAATTTGCATTTCACTCTTTAATTTTAAATCTAATGTATAGATTTTTTTTATCATGCCTTATTTTTTTTTTAAATGTTTAGAATATATTGATAAGGGGGACCGACAGGAGTGCCCATCGATACCTAACCACTCAACTTAAAAGAAAACGTAGGGATAAGTTTTGTGCAACGAAATTAGGGAATACTAGACGAGTACCCGTGCATAGCAACGGGATTTCATAGCGACAGATAGTTTATTGATAAAAAAAAGTTTATATGTTATAAATGAAAAATAATAAAAATTTGAAGATTTGGGAATTAAACATAATGTTTTGAAACCCGGTTCGACCCGGGTGGTTCAACCGGTTGAACCATTCCGGTCGAAAAATTGGTCGATTTAAACCGGGTCAACTTGCTAGGTTGGGTCGAAAATGGGTCAAATTAAACCGGTTCAACCCGTTGGGTTTGAAGCGTTCCGGGTCAACCCGGTTTGTGATTTGTATTAATTGTTTTAATTGGTTATATTTAATTTGATAGATATGTTTTTAATTGGTTGTACAATGTGAATAAATTATTGTACTTTAAACTAATAGGGTGTTTTAATAAGAGTATTAATTACATTTCATAATTTCCTAATTTCCTAATTAACACAGGGGCAATTTCGGGATTGACCGAAAGTTCAGTTTTTCACATTCCCCTTTGACCATTTTTGCTTTATAGGTAGTAAAGATAAAGATGAGGTGACTTGTAAATGGCCCATCGATAATAAAGGCTATCTTACATCATGTGGATCCACATTCCATATGAGTAACACGTTTGGAACGTTGGCACCATATATTTATTGCTATATATAGAACAAGATTGAATTGTACCTTTTGATGTTTTGCCGTGAACGTGTATATATATTGACATATTAGAGTACCTTGCTAGTGGTGTTTATTTATGGAAGGTACTTGTTCATCTATAAGTTTTGATTGAACCTAACGGGGATGCATCAGATATAATGAGTTGCTTTTTGCATTCAAATTTTTTGATAGAGTAAACAATTAAATTATTTCATTTCGAGTTAACAACTTAATACAACAAAGCTAGTGGAGCCCTTAAAGCGCATTAGTATTTAACTATTTTCAATACCAAGGTTTGAATAATGTTATTATTAAGTTATTATTTGTATATATTAGACTTAGGATCAAATAAGAATAAATCTTAAAATAAGAAGGATGAGAAATAACTATAAATACAAATTAGAGATTCGTCGACTTGAATTAGATGCATACCTAATCTTTTAGATGCATCTTAATATATTTCCTAGCTTAGACTTAGATGCATATACATATATTAGATGTATTTCATCAAGTTAGACGAATCTTATGTATTTTTCGCTCTCTTCGAGTCAAATTTGTTGCTAATACTACTTTACACCATTTTCACTTCAAAATCACTTTCAAAACTAAGTGAGATGCATCTAAATAAATAAAGATGAATCTCAAATATGTGGTTATAGTTATTTTTCATTATTCTTATTTTAAGTTTTTTTCTCACTGGATCCTTACCCGTATATATTATTAGTGGTTTTTAATCTCGCCAACAAGGTGTGTTGTAAAGAGAATATTTATTCATATATTTTACTAAACTTAACAGAAGAATTGATACTTATAACAAGTCATTGCATTATTAACTTCGTGCATTACAATGCATTTGATATGGAGATCAAAATATTTAAAATATAATGGTACAAGTTGATCTTAAAGCCCGTGAATTTCATGGGGTGAAATAGGGGTTCGTTATTTAAGGGTGCGTTTGGTATGCTGCCATGAATAACAATGTGTATGAGTGTAGGATCCCATAACTTATATCATTTCACACAAAATATAAAGATTATAAGATAGATAAATAGAGATATGAAGAGATAGAGAAGGATGGCAACTTCTAGAGAGAAAAAGTGAGATATATTAGATTAGGAGAGAAGAATACAATGAGAGAAAATAACATAGAAGCACCACCTCCAAATGGTAGCATTTGGAGGTTTATATAGTTAGGATAAAGAGATGGGCCGGGCTTGAGCTTATGTAATGGACTAGACATAAACTAATACAATGTTAGATTAAACCAAGCCCGTTTACCCTTAACTAAACTACAAGACTATTACAACATTATTACAAGACTCGTTGATACAATAATGATCGTTACTTCTATTTCTAACAATCTCCCCCTAAGGAGCGATCATTGAGATCTCTCTTAGATTCCATTGATGATCAACACTTCTATTGCTAACAATCTCCCCCTAAGGGTGATCATTGAGATCTCTTTTTGTGATCTTGATCTTTGAACTTTGAAGCTTGTTGTCTTGAACTTTGAGTCTTTGTAGAATAGTCTTTAGTCTTTGTTCCTTCATGCTTTGTGATCTTTGATGACTGAATTTTCTTCGTTCTTTGTTCTATTGTGATGTGGTGTCATCTGCCTTTCGTCACTTTTGTGTCTGTGGTGGTTGTCCGCCATTCCAACATGCTCATACATCTTAGGACTTTGACTTTCATACATACGTAGTTCCCTTTCTTTCACATTGATCTTTATACTTTGTAGATTATTCTTTTTGGCGTAGAATCTTTCTTTGAACTTTGTGTTGTATAGATCTTTGAGGGAGCTTTCTTTAACTTCCAGATGTATGTATGAGCATGCGGAATCTGTCGCCATGGAGGTGATGTGTAGCTGCATGAAAACAGTTAGCAATAAATCAACCGGTACTTACAGGTTCGAATTAGAGATCGTCAACAGCATAGTGTGAAGACTCCTTCTAATCCTTACCAAGGCCGTTCCCATGTCAGATACTCTCGAGAGAGCTTACAAGACCTACTAAGTAGCTCAATGACTGGGTGAGTCGCTGGGGATCACTCCACGACTGTAGACCGTTTGAAACCATCGCGAACACTAAGCGTAACCCATAAAGAATTACCGAAGTGACCTGCTGTCAAGGCTGCTTGATGTTGACCCTGGCAGGAATTTCCATTCAATCATTGAGAATCACAAATGTGAATCCTCTCATAAATGTTCTGGCAGATTGCTAAGATCTGCGTAGGACTCTAAAGTTTACATCTGGCGTCCTTAATGATGAACAACCAGTGTAGAAATATCATGTGTTCCTATGAGATCTTTGAGAATCTCAGGGCTCTAGACTCGATAAGTGCACATTTGGTTTCCTATGCGGAGATTAGGGAGAGGTCTCCTGCTTCAATATCAACCATCTCTAAGAGACAGGTCGATAGATTACACCGGTTCCCCGTGAGAATGAAACAAGCTCTTTTAAGAGAACTTGAGTGGTTAAGAAGGTTTAGTGCAGTGCGTCACTGGGTCCATGACGTCTTTGTCTTCAATACCGGCGTCACCTTAGTAACAACCAGTAGCATATGAGTTGAACCCAGTGTCTGCCCTAAGGTTGAACATATGGAGGGCTATTTCTTTTTACCCTTTTTCATAACTTTTCTTTTTAATTCTTCAACCCCTTCTTTCTCTTTTCTCATTTTCTCCTTTTTTCAATCATACCTAAGGACTTCTAATTCTAACTATTGGAATTGTCCTTGGGTAGATCCCTCCGGCTCTGGCGGATCATAGGACGGTTTTTACTAACCTTAGTCACCTTATAACTCCATGACTATCCTATAATTGCCATGAAACCTTTGATTGAAAATCTCTCAAAGTGTTTATGAATATAAACACATTTTTGTTGACACTTTGAGAGTTTTTGTTTCTTATGAAGGACTCCCCCTTCACATGTGCTCATGGATTTTTAAGAAATTTGCACATGCGTGAGGAGTTTGCACTTTTTGAATTGATCCACTTTCAGTGAACATGACCGATTCGAGACACGCTTGCATCACTAGTTAGACTAGCTTGAAATTATTACCCGTCCTGGTCAAGTCCAAAGAAAGTCTCTCGATACGGTACATTCTACTCAGACAAGTCCTATTCGAGACACGCTTACATCACTTGTTAGACTAGCTTGAAATTATTACCCGTCCAGGACAAGTCTTTTCGATTACTGACATTTTAAGTTTCATCAATTCATTAGTACATTATGAGTCTAGCTCTTTTGAGATTCAGTCACAAGCTTTAAACATCTTGGATCACATTTTAATCATGTCTTCTCCCCCTCAAAAATAGCATATCGTGATATTTTTGATATCAACTGATTAAGAAAAAACTTTTTAGAGAGAAAGACATATTCGATTTAGCATGAATTTGGAACATTTTGTTGTTGAACTCCCCCTTAATGATAGCACATTTTAAAATCAATTAAGGGTTTTGAGGGAGTTATCTTGAGCACTCATTTGAAAGATTTTGAGAAATCTTTTGAACAATCTTGAAAAAGTGCTCAAGAATTGTATTTAGAAAAACGAGTTTATGTTTGAAATCCTTTTCGTTTGTTTATACTCGAACTTTTGAAAAAGAGTTCGTCATTGAACGTACGAGTCCTTGATTTGAAAAATAATCAGAAGTCATCGTTTAAGTACGGGTTTCGTACTGATGTATACGAAAGCCATAGTGAAGAAAATGTTGAGAAACGACATGTTTTAGAAAAACATTAAAAAGAACTCCCACTCAAGCATCTGTACATGTCCGTATCATTGTTGAACGTACAGAATATTGATTTATACGAGAGACATGTCGTGAGAAGAATATTTTTGGATTTTTTGATTTTATATTGTTTTTGTATTTTTTTTAAAATTTTATATTTTTGTATTTTGTTTTTGAAAAATATTTACAACGAAGCGATTTTGAAATAATTTCTCAAGAAGATTCGAGAAGACATTCTAGCTCCTCAGGAGTTAGGCTTCGCATGCCAATTCGTCGAACTAAATAGTCAAACCTTTCTTTTGGAAGGGCTTTAGTAAATAGATCGGCGAGTTGGTAATCAGTCTTAACGAAAAATAATTCAACAGTACCCTCTTCCACGTGTTCTTTGATGAAATGGTAGCGGAATTTGATATGCTTCGTCTTAGAGTGATGTACGGGATTGCACGAGATGGCTATGGCACTTTTTGAGTCACAATACATAGGTATTCTATCAAAAGTAAAGCCATAATCTGTGAGCTGTGTCCGCATCCAAAGAACTTGGGCACAACACGCAGATAGAGACACATACTCGGCTTCGGCGGTTGATAGTGCAGTACAATCCTGTTTCTTTGACGACCAGCTTACTAGCTTTTCACCCAAAAATTGTGCTCCACCTGATGTACTCTTTGCTGTAACTTGATCACCAGCATGGTCTGCATCTGAAAATGCTGTTAGATTAAACCCCGAATCCTTCGGATACCAAAGTCCCATGTTAATGGCGCTTCGTAGGTACCGAAAGATCCGTTTAACCTCTTTGAGGTGAAGTTCGGTAGGCTTTGCCTGAAACCGTGCTAACAAGCAAACGGCAAATTGAATATCGGGTCGACTAGCAGTTAGGTACATGAGAGAACCGATCATGCTTCGATATTTCTTCGGATCAATGGGTTTCCCAAACAAATCAGCACCTATTTTTGGTGAAGTGACCATTGGTGTACCAACAGGATCACAGTTTTCCATTCCATGTTTTTTCAAAATCTCGATTGTATATTTAGCTTGATTGATAAAAATACCACGAGGGGATTGATGTATTTGTAAACCAAGAAAGAATTTTAGTTCCCCCATCATGGACATTTCAAATTTGCTTTTCATGAGATTTTCAAAATGTTTTGAATGGTTAGGATTGGTTGATCCAAAAATAATGTCGTCCACGTAAATTTGAACGATCAAAATGTCATCTCTGAATTTTTTGATAAACAAGGTGTCATCAACCGTTCCTTTTGTGAAATTGTTTTTGAGCAAGAAAGATGATAGTTCGTCATACCATGCTCTTGGAGCTTGTTTTAAACCATAAATTGCTTTCTTAAGCTTGTAGACGTAGTCTGGATGATCCTTGTCGATGAATCCCTCTGGCTGACTCACATACTGATTGGGTCTAAACTAGTCAACTTTTATTAGTCAACCACTTGTGAATGGTCAACCGTAAAAGTCAAACTAATCAAGCCAATTCTCCGTGGATAGTGTAGTGTTTCCCCGGGTCGTTAAAGTCCCAGCGAGATTGAAATGGTGCTTTTGGAATCGTTTATGAGAAAGTGGTACTGAGGACAGTAGCCCAGATGATGTGGAATTGATTTTGCTACTGTTATTTTGGTATTGGTACACAGATATAATATTCACAAAAATCAGATATCAGATATATGCACGTATTCACAATTCAGATTTACGCAATCAGACTGAAAAAGTGGGATTTTGGTATTTAACAAACTACAGGGGGTGCTTTTGACACTTTTTCAAACTTTAAAATTAAAAATGAAAATGAAATTATAAAAATGATTAAAATATTATTTAAATATTATTTAATTAATTAAACTATTTAAAAATCTAATTTAAATCTAATTTAAATTAACTAATAATTATAACTAGTACAAATTAAACTAAAAATTTGCAAAAATAATTTCTAAACTTAAATTAGAACTTGAAGAAAGTATAAAAAAATGAAAATAAATATTTTTGTCTTTTTATGGGTTTTTTATAAATTAAAAACTATTTAACTTAATTAAACTAATTAAACTACTTTTAATTAATATTAATACTAAATTAACTTAGAAAATTATAAAAAAATTTATAAAATTACTTAACCATCACTGGAATCCTACAAAATTATAAAAACTCTAAAAATTATGTTTTAAGATTAATCCACTAATTATTTACCCTTTAATTACTTTAATTCTAATTTAAACAATTAAAATAAGAAAAATGGAAAATGAACAATAGAAATTCTAATCATATTTTCTAAAAGTCTATTATACTATATTAGAGCTACGAAAAATATAAAAATTAAGTTTTACTTTATAAAAACTAAATAAGCTATTTAATACTTAATATTAATTAATAATTAATAAAACTAAAATTAAATCTAATAAATACTAAATGACAAAATAAAAATCTAAGAAGATTACTAAAATTACTTTACTATATAAGATATTTAATAAAAATATAAGAATACTAAATACTTAATTAAAATCTAAAAATGAAAGTTAAAATTAAATTGAATTAAATAGAAACTATCACTTATTTTAAACTTGATTTTTTTTGGATTTTTCTTTTACAAACTAACTTTACCACTGAAAATAGAAAACTTTTGTAAAACCACTTTTGAAAATAGCTTATAAATAAGCTGTAACACCCCTTGGCTTATACAGTTGACTTATGTTGACTGTGTGGTCAAATGATGTCAAATAAGTGAAGGTGGGGTCCACAATGGTAAAAATGAGTACAAACAAGCTTAGCAAACTCAAATAAGCTAGAAACAACAAGTGCTAAGCACAAATAAGCTGTTGGGAGACAAATAAGCACTTGAGCAAATCTGAGAATGGCCACAGATTGGGACAGACTTTGGGGACTAAACTAGGTGGGGTCCACTGGGTTCTAGGTCAAACCAAGGGTCAATTTATGCACCCTGGTAGGAGGGGGTTCAATGGGACCAAGTTTGGCAAGTGGGGTCCACTGAGATGGGCTGCAGCCACCACTTAAGGTGGTGGTGTGGGTGAGGTCTGATGTGCACAGGGCAAACTCTTGCCCTGCAACTCACTTTGGGGGTCTGTGGGATCCACACAAAATTTCACAAAAATAAAACAAAGATGTGAACTTGAATTTGAGCTGGTAGGTTACAATTAGGGACAAATTTCAGACTCTTAATCAATCCACATAATTCAAAACAATTCCTTGAATATTTGTAAAAATCTGATAAGTGTAAAGTTGACTTTTTAAGAACAAACCAAATTTTGACTTTGGTGAGATTTGTTTGATCACAGATGACTTCTTGGTGTTTGTTAAGTCCAATGCAAATCAAAATTACCAACCTTAACTAATTTTAAGCTGTTTCACTAGATTTAAAACACAATATCACAACAGTTGAGCTGTTGTGATCAATTCCTAATGATTTTGACTTTTTAATGAAATGCCTAGGTATTTTATGACTAAACTAGACTTAAGGTAACTATGTAAGATTATTACCACCAGTTTTACCACCAAACTCACACTCTGAGTTTTCAAACTAAGTTGATCCAAACACCCCTTATACCTAACTGTTTTGAGTTTTTCCAATCCACTGGGTGTTAGAATGTATAATCTTGATCTCAGATTGCAAATTATGACTAGGTGAGTTGGTTTAAGTACTAAAAAATAGGTTACAACTTATAATCACACAAGTTAGACAATGAAACTAATAATGATAGTTTAAACTAAAATTTAAGATGACTAATTATTCTACAAAGTAAGTTATGACTAATAAGCTTAAATCTACTTAACTACCAATCAAGAAACACAATTTAAACACAGAAACTCAGATGCAATCAAGAACTCAGAAACTAATTATGAATTAAGCTTTTAGTGGAAACTTAAATAAGCACAAGCTTACAAACAAACCCCTAGCTTGAACAAGGGGCTTCTCCACAGAAGCTGATGCGTGGGAATCGCAACAGGCTTTACCTCTCGAGGGATCTCGAGAAGCTTACAACCCCCACCAGGCAGTGTACCTGATCGTTGTAGTATAGTATAGTGACAAGTACCAGGGGATTGATCGTTCAGCTTAGGAATAGCGTCGCTAGGATTAGAAAACCTAATTACTAGTTCTAAAGGTGAGGGATGATTATTTTTGTATTTTTATATTTTTATGAAAGCAAGTAAAATCTCGGGTTTTGAAAGAGTGGGCGGAATTAGTTGCTATTCAACTAACCTAAAACTAATATATAATCAAAATAAAATACTGAAAATGAAATTAAACTAATTATTACAGAAGTTGTGAGCAGTAATTGGAGAAATTGTGTTTACTTAGACTTCACTACTCCCTAGATATCTTTTACACGTTAATTACTTGTTATAATTGTATGGATGACGGATTGTATTCCTTAATACCATTCATGGGGTGGCATACATAACTCCCCAATTCTATGAGCTCTTATCTCCTCCTACACCATGACCCAGCACAACTATAGGGATTGTAAACAGTGGCTCATGCATTAAATACAACCAATAAAGACCTAGTACGCCTCGGTTCATGTTTCTTAAGACGTTCAAGCATGTTACCATTTGGAGATCTGCCAGTTTTCTTAAGCCTAACATATAAAATCATTCATCCAAGACAAGAATAAACAAGTAATCAACACATAATCAACATCTAGGTTTCATTAGATCTAAGCAAACACAAAAGAGATCTAGCCTAGCATAATGGAATTGAGACAAGAACAAGATATAGACAACCAACACATAGACATATTGATTGAATTAGAAGAACACTTATCTCAATTACAATGCAAGGTATCAAGGGTTTGGAACCCTTGAAAAACCTGTAAAAGATGCACCAAATTCGTCTTTAGGGTTTCACCAAAACTTCTCTCTTTTTAATGAAAAAACTAGAAAACTATATATAGGAAAACTGAGGTGACGGCGTCAAGAGCAATGGTGTGACACTGTCATCTCGCCGCCAAATACTTCCTCGGACGGCCTTGATCTACTTATGACGGCCTATGTGACGACGTCACCAACCACGGTGTTTTATTCTTGGGACTCTGACGCCGTCAAGTGCAGGTCTTGACGCCTTCACGCACTGTTCACAGCATAGAATTTTGAGACTTTGCCGTTTTCTTCACTTTTATGCTCCAAAAACGTCCAAAATGGCTTCTTTTCCAGAATTCACTCTCCAAGTACCTAAAATCACAAAAGGAACGATTTAGTGCAATATTTGATCAAATAAAGTAGGATTCGGGCTTAAATGACCCACTAAAAACGGATCATTTTTTGCCTCATCATATACCGTTACACTTGAGATTTGCTTGTCCTCAAGCAAATGAGCTTTTATTCTACTCAAAAGACAAGTTAGGGGTCATTTAACACTAATATAAAAGTAATTACAACAAATAATCGTTCCACTAAAGACCAATAGACAAGCACGGAGGTCATACACAAGCACCTCACAAATAGTGTTTAGATACTCACATCTCTCGGGTGTAATAAAGTAATATAACATTATGGAAATGGAAGATATCTCTCACTACCTGTCATAGCAAAATAGATTACCATAGGCTTGGGAAAGGATCATACCTCCACCACATGGCGTAAGCACCTAGGATAAACTATCAAAGAAGTCTTTTAAAGGGTTGTAACGTTAGGTATAGGGATATGAATTACACGGTTTTGTTGGATAAAGGAAGTTTTACTGGTGGCGAGTTAACAATCTTGGTTAATTACATGTACAAGATGGCGTTGCTAAGCCAAGACTAGACTCGACTTAAGCTAATAAATGAGAAATAACAAAAACATAAAATGAACATAGAATAAAAACGGGATGGTAGTCCGTATGTTTTTTTTCTCTTTTTCCTTTTTTTTTCTATTTTTTTTTCTTTTTCTTGATTTTTTCGATTTTTTTTTTCTTTTTCGCATACACTCTTACCCTACCATCCAAAATAATACATCATAAGGGTATGAACGTTCCCCTTACACTTGAATCTTTACATACTTTACATTGAACTATTCTAATGACTCGAATTAAGAAAATCAAAACACTTGGAGTACTTTTAAGATTAACGCACATATGGGGGTAATAAAATGATGTTCTTCCCCATTACTCCATAGAATAAGTACTTACCCATGAGTCCCAATCGTCCCAAAACAATATGTACAAGGATATGACTCGACTTAGCAACCATGTAATCAATTAGAAAGTTAACTTAGGGTTTAACAAATAACAATAATGCACTAAAAATGAGCGCATACACGGAAGGCTAAGGCGATTTGGGTGTACATTTAAGTGGGGTGTAACAAATTCTTCCTTTAAGTGAGATGCTTAAAGTTAGAAACGAAAAGATAGGCTCGGAGGGGTGTACTAGGGGTTTCGTGTACTAAAAATGAGTACAACGCTAAGGGTGTGGGAAAAATTAGTTGACTTAACTAGCCAAGTAATATGACTTAAATGGCCAAGTAATTATAATACGGGTTTAACACAAGGGTGATCCTAATGCCTCTTATCATGTAGTAAATCCTACCACACGAATGTAGTCTCACTAGCGGTCTCGGGATGCATCACTAACGCAACTTCTAGAATCTATATGCTACCGGTACACTCATAAGCACTAATAATGAATGCTTTTCCTATCAAATCTAAAGGCGAACCTCACATTTTTGGGTGGAAAATTTTTCTGAATATACGGTTATGTGCAAGTCATACAACCTCATATCCATGAGACGCTTGCTATGGCTAAAGTTTCACTCCTAAATGTTGTAAAAAATTTTAAATTTGGCGCTAAAATTACACTAACAAGTATTTCTCATAGTTTTATTACACATCTACTATCAAACAAAACAAACTCAAGCGAAAGTGCATATGTAAGGTATCATCTTTTTACCCTCCCCTTACACTTAAGATGAACATTGTCCCCAATGTTCAAGTAAAGAATGTAAAAGTGAAAAAGTAAAGAGAATGAAATCAAATACTCCCCTGATTCGCTCGGTATGGATTATAGGTTGGCCAGGTTAGATCTTCCTCCAAGAAAACGAACAATCAAAGCTTCCCTTCCAGAATATAAATCATCTCCTTGTCGAACATAACCTGTAAATCCTGACAACAATAGACAAGACAACCTCGCGTAAAATCGGCGGCATCCTATATAAGTTACTAAATCCTAGAAAACAAGATAAGATATAATGCTTGTGGAATGAAGTTTGCAGATTTCCTGGAGATTATAAAACTTAATAATTCACAAAAACCATAAGACTCCGTTAGAAAAACAAAACTGGTAAAATTTCCAGATTTTAACTCCTGACGCCATCAAGAGTAATACTTTGACGCCGTCAGAATGGACCTGCAGAAATTCTTATGTTAAGTTTCCGGAAAATTTCTGGAAAAACTTGGTCCTACTTCCTGGAAAATCCTGCAAAACTTCATTATGACTCAATACAAGCATTTGACTCTAACGAATACGAATATACATGTTCATTTAATATTGTGGAGAATCATGATCGGTTTGTTTCTTGAAAACTTATTTGGGGTTTCCCCTTACACTTATCTTTTGCAAAAGTACTTTCAGGTTGGAGTTAAGACTAGGCCAAACAACATAGTAAAGTTGATGCGTGGGAATCGCACCTTGCTTTACCTCTCGAGGGATCTCGCGAGGCTTACAACCCCCACCAGGCAGTGTACCTGATCGTTGTAGTATAGTATAGTGACAAGTACCGGGGGATTGATCGTTCAGCTTAGGAATAGTGTTGCTAGGATTAGAAAACCTAATTAATAGTTCTAGAGGTGGAAGATGATTATTTTTGTGTTTTTATATTTTTATAAAAGCAAGTAAATCTCGGGTTTTGAAGGAGTGGGCGGAATTAGTTGCTAATCAACTAACCCAAAACTAAGATGCAATCAAAATAAAATAATAAAAATGAAAACAAACTAATATTAAACTAAGGTTGTGAGCAGTATGTGGAGAAATTGTGTTTACTTAGACTTCATTACTCCCTAGATATCTTTTACATGTCAATTACTTGTTATACTTGTATGGATGACGGATTGTATTCCTTAATACCATTCGTGGGGTGGCATACATAACTCCCCAACTCTATGAGCTCTTATCTCCTCCTACACCATGACCCAGCACAACTATAGGGATTGTAAACAGTGGCTCATGCATTAAATACAACCAATAAAGACCTAGTACGCCTCGGTTCATGTTTCTTAAGACGTTCAAGCATGTTACCATTGGAGATCTGCCAGTTTTCTTAAGCCTAACATATAATATCATTCATCCAAGAACAAGAATAGACAAGTAATCAACACATAATCAACATCTAGGTTTCATTAGATCTAAGCAAACACAAAGAAAATCTAGCCTAGCATAGTAGAATTAAGATAAGAACAAAAGATAAACAACCAACACATAGACATATTGATTGAATTAAGAGTATACTTATCTCAATTACAATGCAAGGTCTCAAGGGTTTGGAACCCTTGAAAAACCTGTAAAAGAGGCACCAAAATCGTCTTTAGGGTTTCACCAAAACTTCTCCTTTTTTTTTATGAAAAAACTAGAAAACTATATATAGGAAAATCTTCCTGACGGCGTCAAGAGTTAAATCTGACGCCGTCAACTCGCCGCCATAAACTTCCTCGGACGCCCTAGATCCAATTGTGACGGCCTTAGTGACGCCGTCACCACCTACGGTAAATTAATCTTGGCCACTTTGACGCCGTCATCTCTCCATCTGACGCCGTCACCAGCTACGGTAAAATATTCATCATGTCTGACGCCGTCAAGACTCAAGTCGTGACGCCGTCACCTTGTATTTCCAGCTTGGATTTTTGGTACTTTGTCGTTTCCTTCACTTTATTCTCCAAAAACGTCCAAAATAGCCTCTTTTCCAGAATTCACTCTCCAAACACCTAAAATCACAAAAGGAACGATTTAGGGCAATATTTGATCAAATAAAGTCGGATTCGGGCTTAAATGACCCCCTAAAAATGGATCATTTTTCGCCTCATCATATACCCTTACACTTGAGATTTGCTTGTCCTCAAGCAAATGAGCTTTTATTCTACTCAAAAGACAAGTTAGGGGTCATTTAACACTAATATAAAAGTAATTACAACAAATAATCGTTCCACTAAAGACCAATAGACAAGCACGGAAGTCATATACAAGCACCTCACAAATAGTGTTTAGATACTCACATCTCTCGGGTGTAATAAAGTAATATAACATTATGGAAATGGAAGATATCTCTCACTACCTGTCATAGCAAAATAGATTACCATAGGCTTGGGAAAGGATCAAACCTCCACCACATGGCGTAAGCACCTAGGATAAACTATCAAAGAGGTCTTTTTAAAGGGTTATAACGTTAGGTGTAGGGATATGAATTACACGGTTTTGTTGGATAAAGGGAATTTTACTGGTGGCGAGTTAACAATCTTAGTAAATTACATGTACAAGATGGCGTTGCTAAGCCAAGACTAGACTCGACTTAAGCTAATAAATGAAAAATAACAAAAACATAAAATGAACATAGAATGAAAACGGGATGGTAGTCCGTATGATTTTTTTTTTTTTTTTTTTTTCTCTTTTTTTTTTCTTTTTCTCTTTTTTTTTTTTTTTTTTTTTTTTTTTTTTTTTTTTTGCATACACTCTTACCCTACCATCCAAAATAATACATCATAGGGGTTTGAGCATCCCCTTACACTTGAATCTTTACATACTTTACATTAACTATTCTAATGACTCGAATTAAGAAAATCAAAACACTTGGAGCACTTTTAAGATTAACGTACATGTGGGGGTAATAATATGATGTTCTTCCCCATTACTCCATAAAATAAGTACTTACCCATGAGTCCCAATCGTCCCAAAACAATATGTACAAGGATATGACTCGACTTAGCAACCATGTAATCAATTAGAAAGTTAACTTAGGGTTTAACAAATAACAATAATGCACTAAAAATGAGCGCATACACGGAAGGCTAAGGCGATTTGGGTGTACATTTAAGTGGGGTGTAACAAATTCTTCCTTTAAGTAAGATGCTTAAAGTTAGAAACGAAAAGATAGGCTCGGAGGGGTGTACTAGGGGTATCGTGTACTAAAAATGAGTACAACGCTAAGGGTGTGGGAAAAATTAGTTGACTTAACTAGCCAAGTAATATGACTTAAATGGTCAAGTAATCATGATACGGGTTTAACACAAGGGTGATCCTAATGCCTCTTATCATGTAGTAAATCCTACCACACGAATGTAGTCTCACTAGCGGTCTCGGGATGCATTACTAACGCAAGTTCTAGAATCTAAATGCTACTGGTACACTCATAAGCACTAATAATAAATGCTTTTCCTATCAAATCTAAAGGCGAACCTCACATTTTTTGGTGGAAAATTTTTCTGAATATACGGTTATGTGCTAGTCATACAACCTCCTATCCATGAGACGCTTGCTATGGCTAAAGTTTCACTCCTAAATGTTGTAAAAAATTTTAAATTTGGCGCTAAAATTACACTAACAAGTATTTCTCATAGTTTTATTACTCATCTACTATCAAACAAAACAAACTCAAGCGAAAGTGCATATGTAAGGTATCATCTTTTTACCCTCCCCTTACACTTAGGATGAACATTGTCCCCAATGTTCAAATAAAGAATGTAAAAGTTAAAAGTAAAAAGAATGAAATCAAATACTCCCCTGATTCGCTCGGTATGGATTTTAGGTTGGCCAGGTTAAATCTTCCTCCAAGAAAATGAACAATCAAAGCTTCCCTTCCAGAATATAAATCATCTTCTTGTCTTAAATAACCTGTAGATCCTGACAAAAGTAGACAAGGCAACCTCGCGTAAAATCGGCGGCATCCTATATAAGTTTCTAAATCCTAGAAAACAAAGTAAGATATAATGCTTGTGGAATGAAGTTTTCAGATTTCCTGGAGATTATAAAACTTAATAAATCACAAAAACCATAAGACTCCGTTAGAAAAACAAAACTGGTAAAATTTCTAGATTTTTGACTCCTGACGCCGTCAAGAGCAAATGCCTGACGCCGTCAGAGTGGACCTGCAGAAATCTTTATGTTAAGTTTCCGGAAAATTTCTGGAAAAATCTTGTCCTACTTCCTGGAAAATCCTGCAAAACTTCATTATGACTCAATACAAGCATTTGACTCTAACAATTACGAATATACATGTTCATTAAATATTGTGGAGAATCATGATCGGTTTGTTTCTTAAAAACATATTTGGGGTTTCCCCTTACACTTATCTTTTGCAAAAAATACCTTTAGGTTGAAGTTAAGACTAGGCTAAACAACATAATAAAGTATTTCCACATTCTAATTGAGAAACATGATCAACCAACAATAAAAATAAAACATGCATACGGAAGCAAATAACAATCAAACAAATAAAATCACACAAAACATGGGTTGCCTCCCAAGAAGCGCTTTTCTTTATTTACGAGTCTTGTAGCTAGACTCAAAGTTGTGGGTTACTACGTGATTCGGGTGAGTTCCTCGTTGAGGATATCTTTGGGATCGAACTTAGGTTTCAACTTCCTATCGGTTTCTTTAGTATGGTATGACCTTTCAAACTTCTCTCCATCCGGATCATACAAAGTCATTCTAATATGCCATGACCCGTCACCTTCTTTAGGTGGCTTATCCCACCTCCATTTACACTTGTCTCCCTCTCTTTTCCATTTATTCCTCTCTATGTTAATGGGCATTACGCTTAATAACTCAATCATCTTCCTAAAGACTAACGGATCCTCAAAGGGGTCTAGCTCTTCATCTCTAGCTATGAGTTGTTCTACCGAGTGTGCCTTCTCAACGAAATCCTTTTCTAGATAGAATGGGCATTGAGGTCCTATGAAGTTCCTTTCTATCCAAGGTCCATATCTAGACGGTCTCCTATTCATCTCTACCCAATGCGGTGTCGGTTCATCATTACAATCATAACTATGCTTCTTAACATCATACAGCGACCAAGTATCGCCTTCACCTACCGCTATCTTGGATTCCTTGCAATCTATCATGGCACTAGCGGTTGCTAAAAATCCTTTTCCTACCAATAATGGGCATGTAGTGTCACTAACCATGTCTAGGACGTGAAAATCCGCTAATATGGTCAATTTTCCTACGTGAACAACTACATCCTTAATCATTCCAACCGGATGGGCAATACTCCCATCCGCTAGCCCTATCAATACCTCCGTTTCCTCTAACTTTCCTAGCTTAAGAGTGGTGAATAAGGATAAGGGAATCAAGTTGAGGCTTGACCCTAAATCGGCTAGTGTGTCGAAAGCTTCGGATCTTCCTATCTTACAAGGCAAAACAAATATACCCGGGTCATCAAGCTTTTTAGGTAACTTGTTTTGAACGAAGGCGGTCCCATTTTTACCTAGCTTACACTTCTCATATTTTTCTAGGAGGGCATTATAGTAAGGAGCACGCGCTAAGACATCAATGACGGGGCGTTCAAGGTGAAGTTCTTTGAATTCATCGTCAAGGTCTTGCGTAAGAGGTGTTTCAACTATGCTTTTGACCGGCTCTATAGTGGGTGTTTTATTTGATTGGCCCTTTTGGGGAACTTGGTTTTGTTTGAAACACGTGCTCGTCGATTTGACCGAATAATATTGTGGACACGAAGTGGGTGACGAAACTGAAGATATGGAATTAATGGTTAGTTTCGGATTCTTGATTGTGTCACTTGGGAGTGCTCCCATTCCTCGATCATTGAGAACTTTCAACAATGTGTCAATTCTAGTGGTCATCTCGCTTTGCTTTTGTTTAAAATCGGCTTCAAACTTGGATATGCGAGCTTCTTGAGATGCCATGAACTTTGACATCAATCCTTCAAGATTGTTGGTACTACCATAGTTGTTAGGAGGATTGTTGTTGAAGGTACGGTTGGATGGTGGACCGTTTGATTGGTAACGATTAGGTGGGTTGGAAGAATTGGATTGATTTTGTTTCCACCTAAGGTTTGGGTGATTTTTCCATGAAGGGTTGTATGAATCACCGTATGTGTTTGGCTCGGGCTTGAAAGTGTACCACTTATCTCCCGCTTCGTCGGTACGCGTGGATGCGTAGTCCGCAAAAGCTGTTCCGGGGAGTTCCATACAATCACGAGTGTCATGGGGACCACTACATAATTCGCATGAAGAAGTGATTTTGTTCACTTGGCTTGAATGCTTCGGAGCTTCGTAAGATTTCATGAGAAACTTGACTTGGTCCTCAAGTTCCATGATCCTACGGTCGGGAGTGCTTGAATTGTTCGAAGGCAAAGATATTGCCTTGACCGTTTTGTTCAAATCACGGGGATCATTCCAACTTTCGTTGTCATAGAGAGCAAGATCTTCTATGAGTTCCCATGATTGTTCCGCACTAAGATCACGTAGCTTACCACCGGCCGATTGGTCAATGGTCCGCCTTGTGGGGATATCGATATGGTCATAGAAAATTTGGACTTGGAGCCAAAGATCTATGCCATGATGAGGGACTTTTTGGAGTAAGTCCTTGAAACGAGTCCATGCTTCGTAAAGAGATTCATTTTGACGTTGTTGGAACATCAAGATGTCATTCCTAAGCTTAGTAGTTCTCCCCGGTGGGAAAAACTGAGCAAGGAAACGAGTGGTGAGATCATCCCATGTGGTGATGGATCCCGCGGGTAAACACTCAAGCCATTGACTAGCTTGATCCCGTAGAGAGAATTGGAATAGGCGTAAACGGGTAGTCTCTCTAGTTTCAACACCTAGGTCTATGGAATCTACGATTTTGAGGAAGTCCTTAAGGTGTTGGTTTGGATCTTCGGAACGAAGTCCATGGAATGCACATCCGCTTTGCACCAACCGGATGGTGTCGGATCGCAAGGGGGTCACATTGGCTCCGGTGAGCTCAATGGTGTTTCGGTAGCCTTGGTGGCTAGGTCGGGAATATTCTCCTAAGGTTCGGGGCCTAAGGGGTTCTAATGGTGGGTTTTGTTGTGGTGGGATGATGGGTTCAAAGATGTTACCACCTTCCATGATGTCGGATGGTAAAGAGTTACGAACAAAGGCACGAAGAAATAAGATAGACTAAAGAAGACCTAAAAATAAAAAATAAAAATCTTACTAGAAAGGAATCTAGCAAGTAGACCTAATAAAAAGAAATCCTAACCTAGACAATAACTATTCCCCGGGCTGCGGCGCCAAAAACTTGATGCGTGGGAATCGCACCTTGCTTTACCTCTCGAGGGATCTCGCGAGGCTTACAACCCCCACCAGGCAGTGTACCTGATCGTTGTAGTATAGTATAGTGACAAGTACCGGGGGATTGATCGTTCAGCTTAGGAATAGTGTTGCTAGGATTAGAAAACCTAATTAATAGTTCTAGAGGTGGAAGATGATTATTTTTGTGTTTTTATATTTTTATAAAAGCAAGTAAATCTCGGGTTTTGAAGGAGTGGGCGGAATTAGTTGCTAATCAACTAACCCAAAACTAAGATGCAATCAAAATAAAATAATAAAAATGAAAACAAACTAATATTAAACTAAGGTTGTGAGCAGTATGTGGAGAAATTGTGTTTACTTAGACTTCATTACTCCCTAGATATCTTTTACATGTCAATTACTTGTTATACTTGTATGGATGACGGATTGTATTCCTTAATACCATTCGTGGGGTGGCATACATAACTCCCCAACTCTATGAGCTCTTATCTCCTCCTACACCATGACCCAGCACAACTATAGGGATTGTAAACAGTGGCTCATGCATTAAATACAACCAATAAAGACCTAGTACGCCTCGGTTCATGTTTCTTAAGACGTTCAAGCATGTTACCATTGGAGATCTGCCAGTTTTCTTAAGCCTAACATATAATATCATTCATCCAAGAACAAGAATAGACAAGTAATCAACACATAATCAACATCTAGGTTTCATTAGATCTAAGCAAACACAAAGAAAATCTAGCCTAGCATAGTAGAATTAAGATAAGAACAAAAGATAAACAACCAACACATAGACATATTGATTGAATTAAGAGTATACTTATCTCAATTACAATGCAAGGTCTCAAGGGTTTGGAACCCTTGAAAAACCTGTAAAAGAGGCACCAAAATCGTCTTTAGGGTTTCACCAAAACTTCTCCTTTTTTTTTATGAAAAAACTAGAAAACAATATATAGGAAAATCTTCCTGACGGCGTCAAGAGTTAAATCTGACGCCGTCAACTCGCCGCCATAAACTTCCTCGGACGCCCTAGATCCAATTGTGACGGCCTTAGTGACGCCGTCACCACCTACGGTAAATTAATCTTGGCCACTTTGACGCCGTCATCTCTCCATCTGACGCCGTCACCAGCTACGGTAAAATATTCATCATGTCTGACGCCGTCAAGACTCAAGTCGTGACGCCATCACCTTGTATTTCCAGCTTGGATTTTTGGTACTTTGTCGTTTCCTTCACTTTATGCTCCAAAAACGTCCAAAATAGCCTCTTTTCCAGAATTCACACTCCAAACACCTAAAATCACAAAAGGAACGATTTAGGGCAATATTTGATCCAATAAAGTCGGATTCGGGCTTAAATGACCCCCTAAAAACGGATCATTTTTCGCCTCATCAAAAGTATTTCCACATTTTAATTGAGAAACATGATCAACGAACAATAAAAATAAAACATGCATACGGAAGCAAATAACAATCAAACAAATAAAATCACACAAAGCATGGGTTGCCTCCCAAGAAGCGCTTTTCTTTATTTACGAGTCTTGTAGCTAGACTCAAGGTCATGGGCTATCACGTGATCTCATCATTGGTTCCACTCTCTAGGTCGTCTTCTAAACCAGTTTTGTATTCCGGACCTAGTTGCAAGCACTCTTTGTAGAAACCAAGCATCCTATTTCTAACATACTCTACTCCTTTACGTCTATCCTCCTCATTCCTATAATAAGCCGCTTGCTTATGTTCCTTTTCGAAATTAGAGAGAAGGCGGTATTGTTCGATCTTGTAGGGCATTTGATAAGCAACCTCATCATTCTCTTTCTTGAACCTAACTATCCCTAAAGTCGGATCATAACTCATCCTAGTGGCCTCAACAAATGGTTTTTCGAATATTATTTGGCTTAGGCAAGCATCTATCACCGGACGAGTGTCTTCCACTATCATAAAATCAATCTCATAGGTGAGATTCCCTATAATCACATGTACTCCCTTAACTCTTCCTGCAAAATTACTTATCCAATTTTTACCGGGCATCATCCTAAAATTGAGTTGCTTCTTCATCACCCAATTGTAATAGGTCCTAGTCATGATGTTCACGGGGGATCTAAGGTCGATGTAAGCTTTCCATATATGCATGTGCCCGATATTACATGGGATGTTAATGTTAGAGGGGTCTCCCATTTTGATCAGGGGGTCGCCAAAGATATATGTTTTCTCGGGACTATCGAATAAATCCTTATGGTATTCCCGTTCTTCCTTGGTTGGCAACTTATCAAAGTATTCTTCTATGGGTTCTACCTCCTCTAATTCCTCCTCCTTATTAACCTCAACTTCCCTACTCTCATCCTTACTATCGGCTTCTACTCTAACTTCATCCTTGTCACTCTCCTCTATCTCCATATCTATCGGCTTAATGGTGACAACATTGACAAAGTGGACATGTTTGGATGATGAGGGGTCCTTAATTTGGATTCCACTATTGGTGTCCCTAGTGTCCTTCCTAGGTGTGATTAATGTTTGGTTGTTGAGGGCTTTCAACAAGTTGTCAATCTTGTTGGTCATCTCCGTTTGTTGTTGGTTGAATTCAGTTTCGAACCTAGCTATGCGGGCTTCTTGAGATGCCATGAACTTTGACATCAATCCTTCAAGATTGTTGGTACTACCATAGTTGTTAGAAGGATTGTTGTTGAAAGTACGGTTGGATGGTGGACCGTTTGGTTGATAACGATTAGGCGGATTGGAAGAATTGGGTTGATTTTGTTTCCACCTAAGGTTTGGGTGATTTTTCCATGAGGGGTTGTATGAATCACCGTATGTGTTTGGCTCGGGCTTGAAAGTGTACCACTTATCTCCCGCTTCGTCGGTACGCGTGGATGCGTAGTCCGCAAAAGCTGTTCCGGGTAGTCCGCACAAGGGGCTTCTCCACAGAAGCTGATGCGTGGGAATCGCAACAGGCTTTACCTCTCGAGGGATCTCGAGAAGCTTACAACCCCCACCAGGCAGTGTACCTGATCGTTGTAGTATAGTATAGTGACAAGTACCGGGGGATTGATCGTTCAGCTTAGGAATAGTGTCGCTAGGATTAGAAAACCTAATTACTAGTTCTAAAGGTGAGGGATGATTATTTTTGTATTTTTATATTTTTATGAAAGCAAGTAAAATCTCGGGTTTTGAAAGAGTGGGCGGAATTAGTTGCTATTCAACTAACCCAAAACTAATATATAATCAAAATAAAATACTGAAAATGAAATTAAACTAATTATTACAGAAGTTGTGAGCAGTAATTGGAGAAATTGTGTTTACTTAGACTTCACTACTCCCTAGATATCTTTTACACGTTAATTACTTGTTATAATTGTATGGATGACGGATTGTATTCCTTAATACCATTCATGGGGTGGCATACATAACTCCCCAATTCTATGAGCTCTTATCTCCTCCTACACCATGACCCAGCACAACTATAGGGATTGTAAACAGTGACTCATGCATTAAATACAACCAATGAAGACCTAGTACGCCTCGGTTCATGTTTCTTAAGACGTTCAAGCATATTACCATTTGGAGATCTGCCAGTTTTCTTAAGCCTAACATATAAAATCATTCATCCAAGACAAGAATAAACAAGTAATCAACACATAATCAACATCTAGGTTTCATTAGATCTAAGCAAACACAAAAGAGATCTAGCCTAGCATAATGGAATTGAGACAAGAACAAGATATAGACAACCAACACATAGACATATTGATTGAATTAGAAGAACACTTATCTCAATTACAATGCAAGGTATCAAGGGTTTGGAACCCTTGAAAAACCTGTAAAAGATGCACCAAATTCGTCTTTAGGGTTTCACCAAAACTTCTCTCTTTTAATGAAAAAACTAGAAAACTATATATAGGAAAACTGAGGTGACGGCGTCAAGAGCAATGGTGTGACACCGTCATCTCGCCGCCAAATACTTCCTCGGACGGCCTTGATCTACTTATGACGGCCTATGTGACGCCGTCACCAACCACGGTGTTTTATTCTTGGGACTCTGACGCCGTCAAGAGCAAGTCTTGACGCCTTCACGCACTGTTCACAGCATAGAATTTTGAGACTTTGCCGTTTTCTTCACTTTTATGCTCCAAAAACGTCCAAAATGGCTTCTTTTCCAGAATTCACTCTCCAAGTACCTAAAATCACAAAAGGAACGATTTAGTGCAATATTTGATCAAATAAAGTCGGATTCGGGCTTAAATGACCCCCTAAAAACGGATCATTTTTCGCCTCATCAGAAGCCTATCTTTAGATAGGCCAAATTAAGCTCCAAGCTTGATCACAAATCCTTCTTTCAACCTGAAAATAAAAATCAAACACCACAGTTGACCAAGTTTGACCTTTTTTAGATTATTGGTTTTCTTCTAGTTCAACTGAATTTTAGAGTCTCTAAAGCTTTGATAAGCTTATAGGAACTTATATGAATCTATTTCAGTCCATGATTCAACACACCATTAACAATTGAGCTATTTGAATAATTTAGAAATTGAGTAATTTGCATAGATGAAAAACAGACTTGGAACTTGAGATTTTATAACTTCAAAAGGTTTACATTACACTACTAACACTGATAAAATACTTGAATTTGAAGCAAGATAATTTAAATTCGATACAATTTTAGACTAATAAAATCTACACACTTCAATCCTTGCATCTTCTTTCCTTTTATAGCTGCCCATTAGGGTTTCCTTGAGCCTCTGATCATTTCCCACCTTGAATCTCAACCACTGGATCACTGCAACTCTCTAATCAAAAGACACGTGTTTTGGCGGGAAACTTGGTTTGTGAGTTTTTTGGACTGTTTCAGGCAAGGGGGGTGGTGCATTAAATGTGATGTGAGGGTAGGTGCAGGGAGGTGTGGGGATGTGATGATGACTCTGCAAGTGGTGGTGGTGGTGGGCAATACCAGGGGAGAAGAAGGGGAGGTGGTTTGGGGGTGTTTGACTGGTATTTGACCAGGTCAAAGTTTGACCCGGTTAAAACTATTAAAGGGTGCGTTGGGTTTGTGGTTGGGCTGGATGTATTTTGGGCCCAACTGAAAAAGGATGGGTGGGCTTTGGGGATGGATTGGGTTAAGTTTGGAGTAGTATTATTATTATTAGGTCCGGTTTGGTTTTTAGGTTTAACAAGGACCATTTTTGCAATTTTGGTAAAGTTGGAGAGTGAGATTTGGCATTTCTCCAAATTGTTTTCAAGGGTGTATTATGCCACATCATGAATAGTGAAAGGTCCTTTGATGATTTTTTAGATTTATTTTCACCAGGGACTGAAACCGTCAAACTTTCAAACTTCAGGGTCCATTTGTGTAATTTTCACCAAACTTTCCACCAAGGACCAATCCCGTCATAAAAGGTTAGTGCAAGGACAAAATTTGTTTTTCTCGAAGTTTTTCATATCCCAGGGACCATTTTTGACAATTTTCAAAGTTCAGGGACTAAACTTGACATTTTGTGAAACTTTTCACCAAAGGACTAATTATGTAAATTTTTGATTTATAAGGACCTTTGGTGACTTTTTCAAGTTTTTAGAATGACCAGGGACTAGATTTGACAACTTTTGAAAGTTGGGGGACTGAAACTGCCAATTATGCAAACTGTGTGCGTTTTTCATCTGTTTTTGGTATTTTTGCATTTGAAACATGTAAAACACTTTCCTGCGATATTTTCACTATTTTGATTCATTATTGAGTGTTTTTGGATGTTTTGGCAGCTCAGAAATGGTAAAAATGATGAGTATTTACACACTCATCTATCCCCCACACTAAAACATTGCTAGTCCCTAGCAATCTTTTGAGAAAAACCTGATGGATTTGAAATTCTCTTTACCAAAAGCCATCACTTCTGGAGTAGCTAGGTGTAAGAACTGTGGCACACCTGATAACCGTGTGATTTTGAGCAAACCACCCGCTGTCAACGGATTTGATTTGTCTTTACCAAAAGCCCTTTGCTTCTGGACTAGCCAGCATCTTGATGGACTAAGTCAACATCTTGGTGAGCTGATTACCAATTATGGATTTTCCACGGCCTTTACCACAAGCCATAATCTTGTGGGCTAGTCAACTCATTTGCTTATGAGGATGCGGGGGAGCTGAGGAACCATACAATTTTTGGCAAATTGCCAGCCATCAACGGGTTTGAGATGTCTTTACCAAGAGCCGTTTGCTCCTGGACTAGCCAATCCATTTGTCATTTAGACTTTGGCGAACTGATTACCACAAAAATTTTGAAATAAAGTGAAAAATTTTTGAAAAATTTAGGCCTAAAAATGGGGGTACTTAGAAAGTTTTGTGATAAAATTCGTAAGAATTCCCCCCCCCCCCCCCCCCCCACACTAGAACTGAATATTGTCCTCAATATTCAAAGTCCCGGCTATTATGCCGAATCTCTGAACGAAAAAAGCTAATATTCGATGCTAACTGTGGAAATATGGATTTTATTTTTCACTTTATTTATCTGTACATACAATCTTTTTTTTTTTTTTTTTTTTTTTTTTTTTTTTTTTTTTTGAAGAAACTTATATACATATTTACTTTTCAACAGGTGGGGGACGGCCACTCCCCCACACTAGGGTGGTAGAAAGTAGAAAGAAGTCAGAAATACGGGTGAAAACCCATATATGTTGCTAATTTTTGTTCACCGAGTCACTAGCTTGACTCGATCCCCGAATTCATTGGTCCATGGGGAAAGTTTGGAGATCCAGGACAACCATGGGTGGTATGTCCTCTCCAAAATAATGTTTCAATCTATGACCATTCACTTTGAAGTTGGGACCTTCGGGTTGAGATAATTCAACAGTCCCGTATGGATATACTTTAGCAATAGTGAATGGTCCAGTCCATCGGGTTTTTAATTTCCCCGAGAAGATCTTTAATCTTGAGTTGAAAAGAAGGACTCTGTCACCGATGTTGAAAACTCGGTTCTTAATTTTAGAGTCGTGAATCTTCTTTGTCTTTTCTTTGTAGATCAAAGAGTTCTCGTAGGCTTGATCACGAAGTTCGTTTAATTCATTGAGTTGAACCTTACGGTGATCACCCGCTTTATGAAGGTCGTAGTTAGCATGTTTCAAGGCCCAGTAGGCTTTGTGCTCGAGCTCGATCGGTAAATGACACGCCTTTCCGTATACAAGCTTGTATGGAGTACACCCGATGGGTGTTTTGTAAGCTGTACGGAAGGCCCAGAGTGCATCATCTAGTTTGTCCGACCAGGAAGCACGGTTTTCACCTACTGTCCTCTCAAGAATCTGTTTTATACCACGGTTGGAAACCTCCACTTGCCCACTTGTTTGGGGGTGATATGCGGTAGAAAGACGATGAGTAACACCGTACCTAAGCATGACTTTTGCAAATTGATCATTGCAAAAGTGAGTACCGCGATCACTAATGATGGCACGTGGAGTTCCAAAACGAGCAAAGAGGGATTTCAAGAATTTCACAACAACTCGGGCATCGTTAGTGGGTAAGGCCTTAGCCTCAACCCATTTTGACAAATAGTCAACAGCCACGAGAATATACTTGTTTCCACGAGAAGATGGGAATGACCCCATAAAGTCAATGCCCCAGACGTCAAAGATTTCACAAACTTGAATAGCATTTTGCGGCATTTCGTTCTTTTGTGAAATATTCCCGTGACGCTGACAAGCATCACAGGCTTTGACTAACTCGTGGGCATCCTTATAGATTGTGGGCCAATAGAAACCGGAATCAAACACCTTTTTGGCGGTGTAGTTAGGACTATGGTGGCCCCCAGTGGGTCCAGCATGGCAAGCCTTGAGAATCTCAGCGGCTTCCTGTCCGTATACACATCGCCTGATGACTTGATCGGCACAGATTTTGAAGAGGAAGGGGTCGTCCCAGAAATAATGTTTGACGTCTTTAAAAAATTTGTTTTTCTGTTGGGACGTCATCCCCTTCACTATGAAGTTACTCGCATGGTAATTTGCAAAGTCGGCAAACCATGGGGTAGTAGAGTCACCACGAAAAGTAACCGCACTGAGTGTCTCGAGAGGGAATGATTCATTTATTTCTTGTTTCTCGGATACATCTTGATGTGGGTTTTCTAATCATGAGAGATGATCAGCAGCAAGGTTCTCGGCTCCTTTTTTATCACGGATAATGATATCAAATTCTTGGAGGAGGAGAACCCAACGAAGAAGTCTCGGCTTTGCATCTTGCTTTGCAAATAGGTACTTCAAAGCCGAGTGATCCGTATACACCACGCATTTAGTCAAGATTAAGTATGGCCGGAATTTCTCAAAGGCATACACCACAGATAAGAGTTCTTTTTCAGTGGTGGTGTAATGACTTTGAGCCTCGGTCATAGTTTTACTTGCGTAGTGTATAGGCTAAAAGTATTTTGCTTTTCGTTGCCCCAAGACCGCACCTATGGCAAAATCACTAGCATCGCACATAAGCTCAAAAGGTAGGTCCCAATCGGGGGCAACAAGAATCACTGCCTCAGTAAGCTTTTTCTTTAATGTTTCAAAAGCTTCGATGCACTCAGTAGAGAAGATGAAAGGAGCATCCTTCTCGAGGAGATGGGTCATAGGCCGGGCAATCTTAGAAAAATCTTGGATAAACCTACGGTAGAAGCCGGCATGACCCAAAAAGCTCATAACACCTTTTACGGTGGTGGGATGAGGTAATTTAGCAATGACATCGATTTTGGCTTTGTCAACCTCAATCCCGTTCTTTGAGATTTTATGGCCGAGGACTATGCCCTCTTTAACTATAAAGTGACTCTTCTCCCAGTTGAGACTTAAATTCGTTTCTTTGCAACGTTTAAGCATTTGTTCCAAGTGGGAGAGACAGGTCTGGAATGAATCCCCGATGACTGAAAAGTCATCCATGAATACCTCCATAGTTTTCCCGATCATGTCGGAAAAAATAGACATCATGCACCTCTGGAACGTGCCTGGTGCATTACATAAGCCGAAAGGCATACGTCTGTAAGCAAAAGTTCCGTAGGGGCATGTGAAGGTAGTCTTTCTCTTGATCCTGGGGATCAATGGGGATTTGGAAGTAACCCGAAAAACCATCGAGGTAGCAGTAGTATTCATTCCCCGCAAGTCTTTCAAGCATCTGGTCCATAAAAGGGAGAGGAAAATGGTCTTTACGGGTGGCGTCATTTAACTTTCGATAGTCAATACATACTCGCCAACCCGTGACCAAACGAGTTGGAATCAACTCGTTATCCTCGTTGGTGACAACGGTAATGCCACCCTTTTTAGGGACACAATGAATTGGGCTAACCCAAGGACTGTCAGAAATAGGATAAATCAATCCAGCATCAAGAAGTTTTAGAACCTCTTGTTTGATAACTTCGTGGATTTTGGGATTTACCCTTCTCTGTTGTTGCACTGCTGGTTTAAAGTCATCCTCCATTAAGATTTTATGAGTACAAAAGTTCGGGCTTATGCCCTTAATGTCGGAGAGTTTCCAAGCGATTTCTTGTTTATGTAACTTAAGAACCTTTAGGAGTGCTGCCTTTTCCTCAACTTTTAAGTCCTTAGCAATAATGACGGGTAATTTATCATCACCCTCCAGAAATGCATATTCTAGATGAGGAGGCAAGTCCTTGAGCTCAACCTCGGGAAAGTCTTCAGTTATTTCAACATTTTTTACTTCCGCTTTATGAAGTATTTTGGGGGTCGGAGAGGGTGAAGGATCGTCATTTAACAATCTCTCAAGGAGAAGAATATCCCCCTCCGGGTCAAGATAGTTTTCATCAACCCCGTCGGGGATTGAGCTATCTTGAGCAAGAAAAGCCTCGAGCTCTTCCAGAAGGAAGTCACCTCCCTCAAACGGAGTGAGGGAAGGGGAAGAGTCAGAAATGATCGGATCAGTAGAAGGAGTGGTACTGCCACTTGCTGAGAAACCAAGGACTTCTTGAGAAGACTCCTCAGATGCAACATCGATGATGTCAATTTGGTTAACCATTTCAGCGTCATAATTGGAGGAGTATCTTGAAGTCTGATCAAGATTGAATGTGATGGCTTCACCATCAACACGTAGAGTAATTTCTTCTTCGAATACATCGATTAAAGCACGACCCGTTCTTAAGAATCCCCTCCCGAGAATGAGAGGGACTCGTGGGTCAGCATCGAAATCAACAATCACGAAATCTGCCGGAAAATGGAACTTTCCTACTTTCACGAAGATATCTTCGGCAATGCCGAGAGGACGGGATATGGTACGGTCTGCAAGCTCGATTGTCATGCAGGTCGGAGTGAGAGCAGGGAGTGAGAGTCTTTTCCAGACTGTGTAAGGCATCAGGTTAATGCTTGCGCCAAGATCGGCCAAGGCAAAGCATTCAACCATCCCAGGGAAAACACAAGGAATGAGAAATTTCCCGGGATCTCCAAGCTTTTCGGGAAGCTTTTTAAAGAGCACTGCTGAGCAATGCTCGTTAAGAGGAGTTTTTGCCATTTCACAAAGTTTTTCTTTGTTGCTTATCAGATTTTTGATTGTCGAAGCAAACTTAGGCATGAGAAGAAGAGCATCCGCGAAGCTAATATCAAAGTGTAATTCTTGGAAAATTTGATAAAATTTTTCCATCTGATGGTTAGCTTTCTCGCGGTTCTTTTGTTCATTCAATCGTGAAGGATATGGAATTGACGGCTTAGGATCATTCTTTGGTATTTCATCAGAATTCACAGGGGAATCAAATACAACTTTCGGCTTATGAGCCGGGACCGGGACAACTTGAGGGTGGACGTTGTTGGTACCTCTGTTATTAGCAGGAAGTACCTTGCCCGTAGTAACCTCAGGCTCTCGTTCCGCTACCTTAGGAGGAGAAGAGGAGGTAGAAGGAATCGAGGGTCTATTGTATGAAACCCCACTTCGGGTGGTGATCGCTTTGACATCGCCCCTCGGGTTAGCGATCGTGTTTCTAAGATCTCAACATAAACCGAGTGGTCTTGTCGAGTTCGACAATCTTGTCTACCTATCCAAGGCATTGTCAAATCTAGTTAAACAAGTTTTTAGGAGCTATGGTGTACTTTAGTCATTGTTTATGTTGTGTTTGTGTTTAGTGGAACATTCGATCCAAGGGTTACAAGTCGAGGGTGGATATTAGTTTAGTCCATCGGTTTGACGGCTCCATGGTGGCTCAATGTAGCGTGTGGCAAAGTCAATGGAGGGGGGGGGGTGTAGGTTGGTGTCTAGTGAAGAGGAGACAAAGGTTTTAAAAACATGTGTAAATCTAGTTAGCAAAGAAAATGGTTTTTCCCTTGTGTTTGTGTAGTTCGGTACGCAAGGCAAAGAAAACAAATAAACCATTGGGCTATGGAAAACTCGGCCCATAACAATACAAGAAAGAAAAAGGAACTCGTATGGGCTTGTGAAATATAGCTCGGCCCAATATTGTGAAAAGAAATGTACGTGTGGGCTTAGTGGTGGTGATTCGGCCCAAAAATGTCGGGGTGTCGGTGTCCCGTAAAATTGTGATATTAACTTTGGTGTCGGTTCGTGATAACCATAAGTACTTAAGTTGTGTATACATGTATATACTCGTATATATAGTAATAAAATTGTAAAAATTAATATGTACATAGTGTTGTATATATATATATATTTATTAATTGCTTCTCGGTGTTCAATTTGGGTGTCGGGTCGCAAGTGGGAGTTACCGGTGCTTAACCTCATTGGGTGATATCCAAGAGTGACAATGCATAATCGGGTGCTAAACCAACGATGTTTAAAACAATCGGGCGTCAATCAAATGGTGATCAAAACAATCAGGTGTTCAAACAAATGGTGTCTCGTATAAAAAGTTCAAATTAGCCCGCAAAAATGGCTTAGTTTAGAGTAACGTATATAATTAGCATTAATAAATGACCTGGGATTTTACGGTGTATTACAGTACCCACCCGTTAGATTGGATTCGTCCCGGAATCCAAAGTTGAATCGGTGCTCGGGGTTGTCTCATCAAATAGTTGTGGGTATTTAGCACGCATTTGATCCTCGCACTCCCAGGTGTACTCGGGTCCTCTCTTAGAGTTCCATCTGACCTTAACAATGGGAATGCGACTATGCTTAAGTCGTTTGACCTCCCTATCCATAATCTCAACGGGTTCCTCAATAAAGTTCAACTTATCATCGATTCTGATCTCCTTCAGTGGAATCACAAGTGTTTCGACCGATAAACACTTTTTCAAATTTGACACGTGGAAGGTGTTGTGTACTCTACTGAGTTCCTCAGGCAGTTCCAATTTGTATGCCACAGGACCGATCCTTTCAATGATCTCAAAGGGTCCAACGTATCTTGGGTTTAACTTCCCACGTTTTCCAAACCTAATCATTCCTTTCCAAGGTGATACCTTGAGCATGACCTTGTCTCCAACTTGAAACTCTATTGGTTTTCTTCGTACATCGGCATGACTCTTTTGCCGATCCCTAGCGGCTTGTAATCGTTGCCTAATTTTCACTATTTTCTCAGTGGTTTCAAGAATCAACTCGGGACCTGAGAGTTGTACATCTCCAATCTCAGCCCAACAAACTGGTGATCTACACTTTCTTCCATAAAGTGCTTCAAACGGTGCAGCCTTAATGCTAGTGTGATAACTGTTGTTATATGAAAATTCTGCTAACGGTAGGTGTCTATCCCAGCCTTTTCCAAAATCAATCACACATGCCCTAAGCATGTCTTCTGGGGTTTGTATTGTCCTTTCACTTTGACCATCAGTCTGTGGATGGTAAGCTGTACTCATATCTAACTTAGTTCCCAAGGCTTTCTGTAAAGATCGCCAAAAGTTAGACGTGAAACGGCTATCTCGGTCGGAGATAATAGAAATCGGCACTCCATGCCGGGAAACTATCTCCTTAAGGTACAAACGTGCAAGAACATCCATATCATCAGTCTCTTTGATCGGTAAGAAGTGCGCTGACTTCGTGAGACGATCAACAATACCCCATATTGTGTCCAATCCACTCGATGTCTTGGGTAATTTCGTAATGAAATCCATTGTAATCCTTTCCCATTTCCACATTGGTAGCTCGGGTTGAACCAAAAGACCGGATGGTTTTTGATGTTCAGCCTTTACTCTCGAACAGGTCAAACACTTACCGACATACTCTGCAATGTCAGCTTTCATGTTTGGCCACCAATACAACTTCTTTAAATCTTGGTACATCTTGTCTGAACCAGGATGAATGGAATATTTAGACTTATGAGATTCGTGCATGATGAGATCTCGTATTCCTCCATACAATGGAATCCAAATTCTGTCCTTGAAACACAGCCTTCCATCTGGTTTCTTGACAAATCCATTCGTGCTTTCTGGCATGCCGTAAATCTTCTCGTGCGGTCTTTTCTCTTCCTTAAGAGCCTCAGTTTGAACTTCAAGAATTTGAGACGGCAGTGGTGATCTAATTGTCATCCCCAATGACTTAACTCTGAGGGGTCTAAGTCGTTCCTTTCGACTCAAGGCATCTGCTACAACGTTTGCCTTCCCCGGGTGATAACGGATCTCACAATCATAGTCACTTAGCAACTCTAGCCATCGACGTTGCCTCATGTTCAACTCCTTTTGATCTAAAATGTGCTGAAGACTCTTGTGATCGGTGAAAACCGTACACTTGGTTCCATATAGGTAGTGTCTCCAGATCTTCAGAGCGAATACTACCGCTCCTAATTCTAGATCATGAGTAGTGTAGTTCTCCTCGTGGGGTTTAAGTTGTCTAGAAGCGTAAGCGATTACTTTAAGTCTTTGCATCAATACGGCACCCAAACCTTGGATTGATGCGTCACAATATACCACGAAGTCCTCACTTCCTTCGGGTAGTGCTAATATCGGTGCTTCACAAAGTTTCTGCTTCAAAAACTGAAATGCTGATTCTTGCTCATCTCTCCATTCAAACTTCTTCTTCTTCTGTGTTAACTCGGTCAAAGGTTTAGCAATCCTTGAAAAACCCTCAATAAATCTCCGATAGTATCCGGCAAGACCTAAAAATTGGCGTATTTCAGTAGGACTCGTTGGTGACGCCCAATTTTTAACAGCTTCGATCTTGGCGGGATCAACATGAATACCCTTACTGTCAATAACATGCCCGAGAAAGTGTACCTTCTCAATCCAAAAATCACATTTGGAAAATTTGGCGTATAATTTTCTCTTCTCTGAGCAATGTTAGTATAGCCTTCAAGTATTCTGCGTGCTCTTCCTTATTGCGTGAGTAAATAAGGATATCATCGATGAATGCATTCACAAACTTATCCAAATAGGGTTTGCACACTCAGTTCATTAAGTCCATAAATACAGCGGGTGCATTTGTTAGACCGAAGGGCATTACTTGGAATTCGTAGTGACCGTACCTTGTCCTGAAAGCCGTCTTAGGGATGTCTTCTTCCCTAACTCTCAGTTGATGATAACCCGATCTCAAATCAATCTTCGAGTAGACACTCGATCCATGCAGTTGATCAAACAAATCGTCAATCCTTGGCAACGGATATCGATTCTTAACCGTCAGTTTGTTCAACTCACGATAATCGATACACATCCTGAAGGTTCCATCCTTCTTCTTCACAAACAACACCGGGGTTCCCTACGGTGATGAACTAGGGCGAATAAATCCTTTATCCGACAATTCCTCTAATTGTCCAGATAATTCCTTCATTTCCGACGGTGCTAGCCTATAGGGTGCTCGTGCTACGGGTGCGGCTCCTGGCATCAAGTCAATTTGAAATTCCACTTGACGAGTCGGCGGAAGGCCAGGCAAGTCCTCTGGGAAAACTTCTGGAAAGTTCCTGACTACTGGTACATCCTCGAGTCGCTTTTCTTCCGACTTCTTCTCAGTGACTTGAGCTAAAAAGACTTGACATCCTCGTTCGATGTACTTCACAACCTTGACGCAAGAAATGACGCTCAAACGTGTCTTACTTCACTCTCCGCGAACAACCAGGGTTTCGTTATTTAGTGGAATGTGAACGACCTTTTCGTCACAAATAATCTTAGCGCGGTTCTCGGATAACCAATCCATTCCTACAACGACGTCGAAACTACCAAGTCTAATAGGCATAAGGTCAATGTCAAATGGGGTGTCTAATAGTCGTAGGGTGCAACCTCGGAGTATAGTGTTAGTGCTCACTAGCTTTCCATCAGCTAGTTCAATCTCATACGTGGTGTCTAGTCGGGTGGGTGTAATATTAAGCAGGGGTGCAAGTGAAATAGATACGAAACTTTGTTCGGCTCCGGAATCAAATAAAACTTTAACGAGGCGGTTGTTTAGAAAGAACGTACCAGTGACTACGTTCGGATCTTGTTGGACATTTCCATCTCCCAGCACGTATGCTCTCCTACGTGCATTGTTATCCTTATTAGGGCATTGTCGCCTGTAGTGTCCTTTCTCTCCACAAGCATGGCATACTACAGCCACGGGTTGCAAGTTGGCTCCTGTCGCCTTGCAATCTTGTGTCTTATGTCCAACCCTTGAACACTTCCCGCACTTAGCATAGCAGGGTCCATTGTGATGCATCTTGCACTTGTCACAGAATGGAAGAGGTCCAGCATACCTAGCATCCTTAACTGGTGCAGCGACGTAAGCTCTGACAGCTTCCTGTCGTCGGTTCTGTTGGTTGTGGTGGGTGTTTCTGTCATGGTGGTAGTTATGATTGGGGTTACGGTTGTTATTGTTGTTGCTGTTGTTGTTGCTGTTGTGGTTGTTGTTGTTTGTCCTTCGATCATCAAACTTCCTTTTGTGATCGTTGTTTCCCTGAGCAGAGTTACGCTTAATCTCCCGGTCTAGCAGTCTTTGGGCAATGGACATTGCTTCATCCAAAGATTGAGGCTTAGACGAGGTGACGTTTCCCTCAATACTCCTGGGTAATCCTTCAATATACCTCTCCAACAACTTTTTCAAGTCGGGAACCTTAGAAGGGCATAGTGTAGCAAGCTCCTGAAATCTCCTGTCGTAAGCCCTGAGATCATTTCCTTTCACAACCAAAGTGTGAAACTCATCTTCTAACTTCTTGACCTCACCTCTAGGGCAGAACTTCTTCAACATCTTCTCCTTAAAATCAGCCCAGGTAATCTGATAGGCCTCCTCCACACCTATCTTCTGAGCAGTTTCATTCCACCAAGACAACGCGTCTTCCAACAATGTTCCAGTAGCAAACGAGACTCGGCTTTCCGCGGCACAACCACTTCTCACAAACACAGTCTCAGTTCGCTCAAACCATCGAGCAAGCTCTGTTACTCCTTCAGTTCCTTTGAAGTGAGATGGTTTACAAGCAATGAAGTCCTTATAGGTGCACTTCCGAGTCGCAGCAGACTCGCTCTCAGCAGTGGCTCGGTTATTGCTACTAGTTCGTGCCATTGCAGCAGCCTGTACTTCCAAAGCTGCAGCAACGCTGTCGGCAACCAACTTTCTTATAGCAGCTTGGGTCATAGCGGGTGACGAGGTAGCAGTAGTGGTTTTCCTTGGGGCCATAACTCTATAAAATCGCAAGTGCATAAGTACAAATCCCAAACATCAATAACAAGAGAAATAGTGTATCCAACTCATAATAGTCGAGATCATCACAAAGCACAAATCACAACCACACCATAAATACATACATCAACATAAACCATATCATTCATAAATAAACATCACGACATGTAACAACACACATGGAAATTATAATGAATCTCAATATGGGAGCATAATAAAAAGAAAGATCAGACAACTAGAACATCATAAATCAATATCAATACATTACAATCGTAACCAACATAAAGTTTTAATAATTTTTGAATTCATTGTTACAAAACAATAAGTTACAACAATTATTAATGCCACAGGCGGCAAGTTAAGATGTCTCTGTAAGTAATGACATGTCATAGATCTATGAAGGTCCAGGTGCGCCTCCTGATCTCCTCTCTAGCTCTCTGATGATGCGGATCATCCCCAGCATCTCCATATCTCTGGATCTTTCACGGGCCTGAATCTCCTCAATAGTAGTCGAAAGTGCATGGATGGTAGAACTAGATGCAGCTAACTCCTGTGCCTGATGCTCCATCATCTCCTGTGTAATGGCCGCAACCGCTCTCAAATCATCTATCTCGTGCCTCTGAACATCTAGACGATGACCAAACTCAGTGATGGTAGCCTGTGCCTCCTCGATCTCTGTCCCCATCATCTCAAATACCATCTCCAAGGCTGTCCTATGTACCACGAGGTTCGTGACCTCCTCCTGCATACACTCAATCCTCTCCAAAGATATATCCTCGATAACACTCAACAGCTCATCAAGTCGACTCTCATGTCTAATCAATCTAGCAGCCAAAAGAGGGATAATGTGGTGTATCGGCTCTCCTGTGACCGGTAACACCGCTGAAGAGCCATCTCCAAGCTCAGCAGCCCTAGGTGATCCCTCAGCTAATCTCCATCTACGTATGTAGTCTAACAAAAACGACCATCGACGAGCATCAACCAATCTATGAATACCAGGTGAGGTGGGTGTCTCGGTGGTAGCAGGTGATGGTACAGGTGATGTAGCAGTGATGGTATCGGTACAGTGGTAGTCTGTGAGTAGAAAACTGTAGGTGGTGGCATGGGTGGTAAAACCTTAGAGGTAGGAGGTGCGGTGTAAGTAGGCAACATGTAAGGGTGTGGCTCAGGTGGGGGTGATACAGGTGATGGTGGGGGTGCTGGTGATGCCACAGGTGTCAAATCTGGCATAGAAACAGGTGGTAATACAGACATAGGTGATGATACAGGTGTAGGTACAGGTGTAGGTACAGGTGGTGTAACAGCAGAAGCAGGCAAAATACAGACTCGTTTCCGAGCCGTGCATTTGAGGGTATAGTCTCTCTCATGGTATCAAAATAACTCGCCGAAAGGCTCAGGCTCATAGGGCTCAAGAATCCTCACTCGCTTGCGTCGACGAATCGGTGCAAGCGGGGATGATGGTGGAACAGAAGCAGCAGTATCAGAAGTATCGGAGTCAGAAGACTCGTCATTAGCATCTAAACCGGTGTGGTGACTAGCAGGTGGTGTAGGACGATCATCAGCCGCAAGAAACTGCTGAGATGTCAGGTACTGATCATAAAGGTACTGTCCCTGTGTCATAGGTCCACAAACAGGACGAAAGAGAGACTGAATAACAAAAGAATCAATGGGTGTAGAAGCAACCTCACCCTCCTCAAAGGGCTCAGTGTCAGCAGAGGGGTCTCCAGATGGAACGGGAGATGGTATAGCAGGTGATACAGGTTGGGTGTCATGGTCAGAATCATGGGTGTCATGGGTGTCATAATCAGATAAGTCAATAGTAGGGTGAGTGGATGATGCTGGTACGACGTCGTCACTGTCGGACAAAATAATAACCGGGGGCGACATGGTACTGTAATATCCCAAAAATAGCAGTGATATAAGTCATTTAGTCTACATAATGCTACATGCACGGTGATCATAGTGTCATAGTGAGCTAAATGCAATGGGTGCTAAAAATCAAACCTTAAAACATGGCGTTGGCAAGCGCTGGCACGGAGGGCATTTTGGTGATAAATAGTTTGTTTAAAAATTCGGTGAGGTTACAGTCCAATGTTTTGAAAAAATCATTTGGTTCTCTATAACCATGGCTCTGATGCCAATCTGTAACACCCCGAAATTTGATTAAGCAGCGGAAGTCTAATCGGGGTCATTACAGTTTAGTACACAGTCATACTCATAGAAAACAATTCAAAAGATTGTCAATATCATTCCATGAAAACTCAAATATTCAGAGTTACAAACATTTTTCCAAAATGTTAATTGTTTTACAAAAGTAGTGATGAGTTTGTAAAGAATGATATAATTATTGAAATCAAAAGGGAGGTCCTGTGCCCTTTGCCAGCTCCGTGCCGCCATGCTTGCTAGTTTCCTGAGATAAACATGCTTAAAAAGTCAACACAAAGGTTGAGTGAATCAATAGTAGTTTAAATTGTAATAGTGTGAACACAAGTCAAGCATTTGAAATAAACAAGCCAAGATAGACAGGTCTTGACTAAATCGGGTGTAATATTGCTCCTAAGCCTCACGAAACGCAAGCCTTAACATTGATTTGACATATCATAAAGATAATAACAATCATCTACACCACAGTGGATGTAAATGACAAGGGGCCCTCGGTGACAGGAAATGTGCCAAATTTCCATAATACCTCGAATATAGCACACCTCCTGCCAAGTGATCACCTTGACAGAGGCGGGCTGCCATTCCAATAGATCTATCAACTATATTCGCGCTCACTCGCAAGTGATTAAGGTTCGTGATATGAGGGACTTGTAGCACAGGTGTCAACTTAGGCAATATCAGGTGATAACAGCATACAGAAAAATACATGTGTTCGATTTATAGCATGTATCTCCCCACGGGGTTTAAAAACAACAATTAAAAATGTGGGACCATGAACTCACCTGAAAGGTGCGTGTGAATCACAACGGTGCTCAAAAGTGATGGTGTATTGCTATGGTTAGCAATGAAATTCCTCCGACTTGCGACCTATATATATTGTAATCGGTGTTTTAGATTCGTGTCATAAATGACGTGTAATATATCACGTGTAAGGTGATATCCGTTCGGGTGTCTTAAAATATATATTCCAAATAACTTTACGTAGTTATTTGTCAGTGTTGATATGAATCGGTGTTTGATTAAATATTATCTCGTTGAGAAAATAATATCGTTTAAAAATATTTATGTTTAAATATTTTTAAATAAGGTTATGTTTATTTATGTACACACACACACACACACACACACACACACACACACATATATATATATATATATATATATATATATATATATATATATATATATATATATATATATATATATATATATATAAGTTAAAAGAAAATACTTATATATATGTCTTCATAAAGTTTGTAAAATTAATTATGAAAATATAACTTGTCACATTTTAACCCTTAACTTTAACGAAATTTACACTTTTTACCCTTGGTTAAAAATAATTAAAATTTTAGTCCCTTCGCAAGCTTTTACACAATATACCTTTGATTTTTGGGAAATGGCAGTTTCTACCCTCGAGTTTTATTAAAAAAAATCGATAATATACTATTTAGTCCGAAAGTTTCCATGTTTCGCCATAAATAGTCCTTCAACGTGGGACTTTTTGCAAAAGAAGTCCAAACTCTAGTTTTTCGAAAACTTAACTTTTATCCTTATAAAAGTCGTCATTTTTATCTCTTAATATTTATGAAAATCAGTTTTTGTAAATCAAATGTCATTCGAAAAATCCTTAAACTTTCTAGTCGAAATTTTTACAAAGGAAATCCGTTTGGGCTCGTTAGCCCAGCAAGGCCCAAAGTGGGTGTGGCTTGTTTATAAAACTCGTTCGACTAGCATTTGTTTTTGGTCTAGTTTTCGTGTCAAGAGGTCGTATAAGTTATGCATGTTTGGTGTTCTTGGTTGGGTTCGAGCCACATAATGGGAGGGTCGAAGAAAGTACATGAGTTATACGTGTAGAAATAAAATGGCGAGGCCTTAACTTGAGGGTGTCGAGGTGTTTCTTAACAATTATACTAGTGTATTGTGAGATAAGTAAAGAATGTGTATGTGTGTGATATGCATAATACGAATCAAGTAGAAGAGCAAAAAGATGGTAACTTACAACACCAAGAAATGGTGGTGAAAAGGTCGAGTGTCCAAACGAGAGAAACGAGCAATAACACCCTTCGAACAACAACTCCTTGCTCCAATATTTCTTTCCCACTAACTCTTAACCCCAACGCCTTGCTTGTTCAAATCAAAACCTTGCTTGAATACCTTGTGCTTGTCGATAGTAACCAAAGAAAAGTGGAGAGTGTTTGTGGGTTGAGAGATTTCAAGTGTGTGTGTGTTGTGTGCATTAAATGAGACTTATATAGCGAGTTAGGGGTGGTTCGATGTTTCTAAGATCTCAACACAAACCGAGTGGTCTTGTCGAGTTCGACAATCTTGTCTACCTATCCAAGGCATTGTCAAATCTAGTTAAACAAGTTTTTAGGAGCTATGGTGTACTTTAGTCATTGTTTATGTTGTGTTTGTGTTTAGTGGAACATTCGATCCAAGGGTTACAAGTCGAGGGTGGATATTAGTTTAGTCCATCGGTTTGACGGCTCCATGGTGGCTCAATGTAGCGTGTGGCAAAGTCAATGGAGGGGGGGTGTAGGTTGGTGTCTAGTGAAGAGGAGACAAAGGTTTTAAAAACATGTGTAAATCTAGTTAGCAAAGAAAATGGTTTTTCCCTTGTGTTTGTGTAGTTCGGTACGCAAGGCAAAGAAAACAAATAAACCATTGGGCTATGGAAAACTCGGCCCATAACAATACAAGAAAGAAAAAGGAACTCGTATGGGCTAGTGAAATATAGCTCGGCCCAATGTTGTGAAAAGAAATGTACGTGTGGGCTTAGTGGTGGTGATTCGGCCCAAAAATGTCGGGGTGTCGGTCTCCCGTAAAATTGTGATATTAACTTTGGTGTCGGTTCGTGATAACCATAAGTACTTAAGTTGTGTATACATGTATATACTCGTATATATAGTAATAAAATTGTAAAAATTAATATATACATAGTGTTGTATATATATATATTTATTAATTGCTTCTCGGTGTTCAATTTGGGTGTCGGGTCGCAAGTGGGAGTTACCGGTGCTTAACCTCATTGGGTGATATCCAAGAGTGACAATGTATAATCGGGTGCTAAACCAACGGTGTTTAAAACAATCGGGCGTCAATCAAATGGTGATCAAAACAATCGGGTGTTCAAACAAATGGTGTCTCGTATAAAAAGTTCAAATTAGCCCGCAAAAATGGCTTAGTTTAGAGTAACGTATATAATTAGCATTAATAAATGACCTGGGATTTTACGGTGTATTACAACCGTGAGCAGCATATACGTTCTCTTGAGGAAAGCTAGCAGTAGCTGGACATTCGGAATACAGATGAGGGCCCCTACAAGTTTCACAACTTCGGGCCACGGCTTTCACTTGTTGATTTTGAACCTGATTTTGCATCGTGTGGCTCATTCTCAACACAGCCGTAGAAATATCATCCATCTTTTTGGTAAGAGCAATTATTTCAGGAGATGATGATGAAGGAGTAACTAAATTACATGACGCATCCCTCTCCGCAGAGGAATCCCAAAAGTTATGGTGGGCAGTCATGTTCTCGATTAAGTCATAGCACTCCTCGGGACGCCTTTTCATAAAGGTCCCACCAGCAGCAGCATTGAGAATGTCTCGGTGCCTCAATGTCAGACCATTATAGAAGGTATCTATGATGGTAACTTGCAACATATTGTGGTTAGGGCACCGATCAATAGCTAGCTTATAACGCTCCCAAGCCTCAAAAAGAGACTCATCGGAACGCTGCCGGAAGTTGCTGATATCATTTCGTAACTTGGTAACCATGGAAGGTGGAAAATATTTTGCTAGAAACTTGGTTACCATTTCATCAAAGGTACGAATAGAATTCTTTGGGAGTCGGTCAAACCATGCAGTGGCATGATGAGTGAGAGAATAGGGGAAGAGGTACAGCCGGAGGGCATCATCAGTGACACCATGCTGTTTCATGCTTTGGGTGACCGTGAGATATTTGTCAAGATGCTTATTGGCATCGTCACCCGGTAATCCGTGAAACTGACACGAATTCTGGACTTGTTGGATCATGTGGTGCTTGAGGCCAAAGTCCGTAGCCCCAATAGTGAGTGGTGCAATAGGCCCACCCCGCCCTTGCATGGTAGGCTGGCACAGCTCCTCCATCGTTCAGAGATCGGGAGCTGGCACATCCCTGGGAGGGTCAGGGGGTGGTAATGGTGGTGGTGGCCCAGCGGCCATTTCGGTTTTTGGTTTTTCTGTATCAGAACGTAGCTCGGGTACGTCTTTCTGATTTTTACGTTTTGTTTGTGACTGAGTGCGCATGCACTAAAAACAATTTTTCAACACAAGTTCGAGGCAAAACCACAGTGAACTTAAACCAGAAATCACAAGTGAATGGCTTCTTTAAAAAAGGTACACCACTCACAGGGATATAAAGGCAAGTTTTAATCTTAAGTTTGGGAACTTATTATGTTCACACCCCCAGTTGGTAGGTGTTCAGCCTTGGTTTGCGGTGGTAAGATTTTATGTATTTATTATTGAAAAACTGCTTTAGGCTTATGGGTGTGTGTACAGAAAACTTGGGAATTATTTTTAGAACTGATTCGTTAACCGAAATCGTTCTTTTAAGATTACTCGCAGGCTGGCGGGAGGAAGTAAATAGGTTTCCTCTTCAGTTCGCAATTTAATGTCAGAACTTACCTTAAACCAACTGTTTCAGGTTGTAATCTTAAAGGAAACGAAGTAATTTAACTTCACAGTTTGTTTTGTTGTTTTTGATTTTTTTTGGTGTTTTTAACACTTTAGGGAAAGTGTTAATGAATGTTTTTGATATGATTATGTTTTTACAAAACTTTTTTTTTTCTTACAAATTTGTGTGAAATTTGTACAGGGAGGGTTTTGAAAACCACTTAACTTAAAATGATTTTATAAAACACGCAACAACCTCCCCGGCAGCGGCGCCAAAAATTGATTGGGTCTAAACTAGTCAACTTTTATTAGTCAACCACTTGTGAATGGTCAACTGTAAAAGTCAAACTAATCAAGCCAATTCTCCGTGGATAGTGTAGTGTTTCCCCGGGTCGTTAAAGTCCCAGCGAGATTGAAATGGTGCTTTTGGAATCGTTTATGAGAAAGTGGTACTGAGGACAGTAGCCCAGATGATGTGGAATTGATTTTGCTACTGTTATTTTGGTATTGGTACACAGATATAATATTCACAAAAATCAGATATCAGATATATGCACGTATTCACAATTCAGATTTACGCAATCAGACTGAAAAAGTGGGATTTTGGTATTTAACAAACTACAGGGGGTGCTTTTGACACTTTTTCAAACTTTAAAATTAAAAATGAAAATGAAATTATAAAAATGATTAAAATATTATTTAAATATTATTTAATTAATTAAACTATTTAAAAATCTAATTTAAATCTAATTTAAATTAACTAATAATTATAACTATTACAAATTAAACTAAAAATTTGCAAAAATAATTTCTAAACTTAAATTAGAACTTGAAGAAAGTATAAAAAAATGAAAATAAATATTTTTGTCTTTTTATGGGTTTTTTATAAATTAAAAACTATTTAACTTAATTAAACTAATTAAACTACTTTTAATTAATATTAATACTAAATTAACTTAGAAAATTATAAGAAAATTTATAAAATTACTTAACCATCACTGGAATCCTACAAAATTATAAAAACTCTAAAAATTATGTTTTAAGATTAATCCACTAATTATTTACCTTTTAATTACTTTAATTCTAATTTAAACAATTAAAATAAGAAAAATGGAAAATGAACAGTAGAAATTCTAATTATATTTTCTAAAAGTCTATTATACTATATTAGAGCTAGGAAAAATATAAAAATTAAGTTTTACTTTATAAAAACTAAATAAGCTATTTAATACTTAATATTAATTAATAATTAATAAAACTAAAATTAAATCTAATAAATACTAAATGACAAAATAAAAATCTAAGAAGATTACTAAAATTACTTTACTATATAAGATATTTAATAAAAATATAAAAATACTAAATACTTAATTAAAATCTAAAAATGAAAATTAAAATTAAATTGAATTAAATAGAAACTATCACTTATTTTAAACTTGATTTTTTTTGGATTTTTCTTTTACAAACTAACTTTACCACTGAAAATAGAAAACTTTTGTAAAACCACTTTTGAAAATAGCTTATAAATAAGCTGTAACACCCCCTTGGCTTATACAGTTGACTTATGTTGACTGTGTGGTCAAATGATGTCAAATGAGTGAAGGTGGGGTCCACAATGGTAAAAATGAGTACAAACAAGCTTAGAAAACTCAAATAAGCTAGAAACAACAAGTGCTAAGCACAAATAAGCTGTTGGGAGACAAATAAGCACTTGAGCAAATCTGAGAATGGCCACAGATTGGGACAGACTTTGGGGACTAAACTAGGTGGGGTCCACTGGGTCCTAGGTCAAACCAAGGGTCAATTTATGCACCCTGGTAGGAGGGGGTTCAATGGGACCAAGTTTAGCAAGTGGGGTCCACTGAGATGGGCTGCAGCCACCACTTAAGGTGGTGGTGTGGGTGAGGTCTGATGTGCACAGGGCAAACTCTTGCCCTGCAACTCACTTTGGGGGTCTGTGGGATCCACACAAAATTTCACAAAAATAAAACAAAGATGTGAACTTGAATTTGAGCTGGTAGGTTACAATTAGGGACAAATTTCAGACTCTTAATCAATCCACATAATTCAAAACAATTCCTTGAATATTTGTAAAAATCTGATAAGTGTAAAGTTGACTTTTTAAGAACAAACCAAATTTTGACTTTGGTGAGATTTGTTTGATCACAAATGACTTCTTGGTGTTTGTTAAGTCCAATGCAAATCAAAATTACCAACCTTAACTAATTTTAAGCTGTTTCACTAGATTTAAAACACAATATCACAACAGTTGAGCTGTTGTGATCAATTCCTAATGATTTTGACTTTTTAATGAAATGCCTAGGTATTTTATGACTAAACTAGACTTAAGGTAACTATGTAAGATTATTACCACCAGTTTTACCACCAAACTCACACTCTGAGTTTTCAAACTAAGTTGATCCAAACACCCCTTATACCTAACTGTTTTGAGTTTTTCCAATCCACTGGATGTTAGAATGTATAATCTTGATCTCAGATTGCAAATTATGACTAGGTGAGTTGGTTTAAGTACTAAAAAACAGGTTACAACTTATAATCACACAAGTTAGACAATGAAACTAATAATGATAGTTTAAACTAAAATTTAAGATGACTAATTATTCTACAAAGTAAGTTATGACTAATAAGCTTAAATCTACTTAACTACCAATCAAGAAACACAATTTAAACACAGAAACTCAGATGCAATCAAGAACTCAGAAACTAATTATGAATTAAGCTTTTAGTGGAAACTTAAATGAGCACAAGCTTACAAACAAACCCCTAGCTTGAACAAGGGGCTTCTCCACAGAAGCCTATCTTTAGATAGGCCAAATTAAGCTCCAAGCTTGATCACAAATCTTTCTTTCAACCTGAAAATAAAAATCAAACACCACAGTTGACCAAGTTTGACCTTTTTTAGATTATTGGTTTTCTTCTAGTTCAACTGAATTTTAGAGTCTCTAAAGCTTTGATAAGCTTATAGGAACTTATATGAATCTATTTCAGTCCATGATTCAACACACCATTAACAATTGAGCTATTTGAATAATTTAGAAATTGAGTAATTTGCAAAGATGAAAAACAGACTTGGAACTTGAGATTTTATAACTTCAAAAGGTTTACATTACACTATTAACACTGATACAATACTTGAATTTGAAAAGATTACACTAATTTGCAAGATAATTTAAATTCGATACAATTTTAGACTAATAAAATCTACACACTTCAATCCTTGCATCTTCTTTCCTTTTATAGCTGCCCATTAGGGTTTCCTTGAGCTTCTGATCATTTCCCACCTTGAATCTCTACCACTGGATCACTGCAACTCTCTAATCAAAAGACACGTGTTTTGGCGGGAAACTTGGTTTGTGAGTTTTTTGGACTGTTTCAGGCAAGGGGGTGGTGCATTAAATGTGATGTGAGGGTAGGTGCAGGGAGGTGTGGGGATGTGATGATGACTCTGCAAGTGGTGGTGGTGGTGGGCAATACCAGGGGAGAAGAAGAGGAGGTGGTTTGGCGGTTTGGGGGTATTTGACTGGTATTTGACCAGGTCAAAGTTTGACCCGGTTAAAACTATTAAAGGGTGCGTTGGGTTTGTGGTTGGGCTGGATGTATTTTGGGCCCAAGTGAAAAAGGATGGGTGGGCTTTGGGGATGGATTGGGTTAAGTTTGGAGTAGTATTATTATTATTAGGTCCGGTTTGGTTTTTATGTTTAACAATGACCATTTTTGCAATTTTGGTAAAGTTGGAGGGTGAGATTTGGCATTTCTCCAAATTGTTTCCAAGGGTGTATTATGCCACATCATGAATAATGAAAGGTCCTTTGATGATTTTTCAGATTTATTTTCACCAGGGACTAAAACCGTGAAACTTTCAAACTTCAGGGACCATTTGTGTAATTTTCACCAAACTTTCCACCAAGGACTAATCCCATCATAAAAGGTTAGTGCAAGGACAAAATTTGTTTTTCTCGAAGTTTTTCATATCCCAGGGACCATTTTTGACAATTTTCAAAGTTCAGGGACTAAACTTGACATTTTGTGAAACTTTTCACCAAAGGACTAATTATGTAACTTTTTGATTTATAAGGACCTTTGGTGACTTTTTCAAGTTTTTAGAATGACCAGGGACTAGATTTGACAACTTTTGAAAGTTGGGGGACTGAAACTGCCAATTATGCAAACTTTATGCGTTTTTCATCTGTTTTTGGTATTTTTGCATTTGAAACATGTAAAACACTTTCATGGGATATTTTCACTATTTTGATTCATTATTGAGTGTTTTTGGATGTTTTGGCAGCTCAGAAATGGTAAAAATGATGAGTATTTACACACTCATCACATACACTTCTTCTTTCTGAGTTCCATTCAAGAAAGCTGTCTTAATATCTATCTGATAGACTGTGATGTTTTTGTGAGCTGCATAGGCTAAGAATATCCGGACTGCTTCAAGTCTAGCTACAGGCGCGAATGATTCTTCAAAATCTATCCCTTCTTCTTGTGGATATCCTTTAGCCACGAGACGAGCTTTGTTGCGAATGACAGTCATTTCCTCATCCAGTTTGTTCTTCCACAACCACTTGAGATCAAGAACACGTATATCAAGTGGTCGTTCAACAAGTTCCCAACTGTCATGTAAATCGTATTGAAGAATTTCATCCTGCATCGCTTCTATCCAAGGATATTCTGCCATTGCTTCCCGAATGTTCTTTGGTTCTTTGAGGCTGGTTGAGCAAATGTAGATGCACAATTCGAGATTGGTGGCAAGTTGTCTCCTTGTCTGAACTGGCTTTGAAGGTTCACCAATAACATGTTCTATTGGACGGTCTTTTGTCCATTGAAACGTAGAAGGGTACCTTGGGTAAAACATATGTGTGTTAGATGGTTCTTGTAACCTTGAAGAAGATTCAGCAGAGTCTGTTGCAAACGGGTTTTCAAATACTTCTTCTCCTTCTTCTAACGCAACAGCGTTTGAATTATTTGTTGGTTCTTCTTAAAAATTTGTGTTTTGATTTTGCTCATCAACTCTTGGTAGTTCAGTTTCAAGTACTGGAGTGGCTTGAGTAGATGTAGATGATGTTGAGGTAGTTGGTGCTTCAACTTCGATTGTGGTAGATGCATCTTGTGATGGTGGTGGTGGTTGATGGTTTTGAGCGGGTGCAGCGGAGTGTTGTTGAGATGCATTAGTCGAAGTTCCACCATAGTATTCATCAAACATTAACTCGAAGAAATTTTCCAGTTCTTGTTCTGAAGGTTTATCCGTGTTTGTTGACTGAGCTCCTTGAAGCACGAGTCCTGAACTGATGTGTCCAGAAGTCTGCATGTTTGGTGCGGGTCCTAATCCGTTTTGATTAGAAGCCATCGGATTAAGCGCGGGTTCTAGAGCTTGTTGACCACTAAACTCTCGGTAAGACAAAAAAGTAACTTAAAAGTGAATTACTGTGTGGACTCAAGATTTGCACAAGTTATTATTTGACTAAAATATTAATGAAATAGGCTCAGAAAGAATTTGTTTTGGACAGAAGTACGAAAAAAAATTGTGCAGTTTTTGGACCTTTAAAGCTTGTATTTTAGACAAAGAAATAAAAGGTTTGATGTTGTGACAAAATAATCTCAAGATACGCATTGAAAAAAATGAATAAACTTGTAAAAGATCAAAATGCCAAAAAAAAAATTTAAGAAGCGATTTTTAACAATAAAAGCACGATTTTTGACCCTAAAAAACACTTCTAAATCATCTTATGGCTCTTGATACCGCTTGTAGGATCCCATAACTTATATCATTTCACACAAAATATAAAGATTATAAGATAGATAAATAGAGATATGAAGAGATAGAGAAGGATGGCAACTTCTAGAGAGAGAAAGTGAGATATATTAGATTAGGAGAGAAGAATACAATGAGAGAAAATAACATAGAAGCACCACCTCCAAATGGTAGCATTTGGAGGTTTATATAGTTAGGATAAAGAGATGGGCCGGGCTTGGGCTTATGTAATGGACTAGACATAAACTAATACAATGTTAGATTAAACCAAGCCCGTTTACCCTTAACTAAACTACAAGACTATTACAACATTATTACAAGACTCGTTGATACAATAATGATCGTCACTTCTATTTCTAACAATGAGTTTGATAGTAGTGGTGGATCCCTCACCTATGAAAGATCCATACCTTGGTCCCTTGTTGTATATGAAGTATGAATCATATATATCATTCATTAACATAGTGGTGGGCCCTCTCATCTTAAACAAACATCTTTAATCACTTTCATAGTCATTGTTTCATTCCCATAGTGGGATACCAAACGCACCCAAGATTATTAGGCTAGTGACAGTAAGGAGATTCAATCACCTTAATTTTCCCTGTCACATCAGCTTTCTCTTTCCAGCGATCTGCAGGCGATTCAGTGCCCTAGTAAGGGCGACCAAGTTCAGTTTTTTTTTTTTTTTTTTTTTTTTTTTTTTTTTTTTTTTTTTTTTTTATTTACATGAGATTGTGTTTGCGTTGTATGAATTGGAATGTGTTATGTTGAGTGTTTATAAGGAAATATAAAAGAATTTTTGTTTTTTTAGAGGGGCCAAACGTTAAACGATACCATTTTTTTATCACTTCCAACGGTAACAAATAAATGGGCAACGGCTAATTCGATCAAAAGGGAGAAAAAAAAGAAAAAAAAAAGAAGGTAGAGTACTCTGTTCAATACACGACCGTTTTGTGTTTTTGTCTTTGGTCGACTGAATAGCCACATAAGTGGCGACCGAGTGGAATCGATCGAGTGAGTCGGTCGTTTTGTCCTTCTTATACCAATTAAGCTTATTTTTTATAAAGAAATTGTTTATGAAAAATTTATTTAATTAAAAACTTATAAAAGAAAAAGGAGACTGAGAATTTAATTTGAATTCATAAAGTTGAATCCAAGATTAATTCATTTTTAAAAATTTCCTTAACCAATCAGATTGTAAGGTTTTAACTTAATTCATAAAGTTGAATCCAAGATTAATTCATTTTTAAAAATTTCCTTAACCAATCAGATTGTAAGGTTTTAACTTAAATTCATAAAGTTGAATCCAAGATTAATTCATCTTTAAAAATTTCCTTAACCAATCAGATTGTAAGGTTTTAACTTAAATTCATAAAGTTGAATCCAAGATTAATTCATTTTTAAAAATTTCCTTAACCAATCAGATTGTAAGGTTTTAACTTAAATTCATAAAGTTGAATCCAAGATTAATTCATTTTTAAAAATTTCCTTAACCAATCAGATTGTAAGGTTTTAACTTAAATTCATAAAGTTGAATCCAAGATTAATTCATTTTTAAAAATTTCCTTAACCAATCAGATGTTAAGGTTGTTATACACTTATGTCCAAACGAAAAAGAATATGAGCCCCAAATACTTACGTATTTTTGTTTTTCAATAAAACCGATCTGATCCAATCTTTTATATAATAACTAGCCTTAGGCCCGCCCCGATGGGGCGCTAGCTTTAAGTCTTGTTATTAAAAATAATGTATTACATATATATATATATATATATATATATATATATATAGGGGCTTTATTTTCAGAACCCTGTTAAGTGCGGGAACTGCGAGAACTCCAATTTTGCATTACAAAACATGCATGTTTATATAAAACATGTATGTTTTCTAACATACACATGCCTGCGTATTAAGGTGTATGTAAGAAAACATACATGTTTTATATGAACATGCATGTTTTCTAATGCATAATAGGAGTTCTCGCAGTTCTCGCATTTAACAGGGTTCTAAAAATAAAACCATTTTGCATTAATCTATTGCACTTAACAGTTTTTTATATAAACATGTATTACGTGTATTAAGGTGTATGTAAGAAAACATACATTTTTATATGAACATGCATGTTTTCTAATGCAAAATTGGAGTTCTCGCAGTTCCCGCACTTAACAGGGTTCTGAAAATAAAGATACACTATATATATATATATATATATATATATATATATATATATATATATATATATATATATATATATATATAATCTTGACAAACATAAAAGTTGTCATACAATGGATATTTGTATAATAAAAAATTGGGTTCCAGTTAATAACATTGAGTGTATTGTTTACAAAAAAGTAAAAATCTACAATCAAAATGTCAAAAAAAATTTACAGCCAACAATTGCAATAGTTGTCTTATATAGGGGAATTTTCATGAAGATACAATCAATGCTAACGTCGTCAGTTATCAACTTCTTTACAGCAACAAATTCTAAAATGATGCAGGCCGACTAAATAAGCCCATGGTAGAATTTCTTCATTCTTTAAGTGTAGCAAATACATATTAATGGTTACATTTGTGTGCCCTTTTCCCTCAAAGTATCCATCAGGAACATTAAACATGTAACAACAAAAGTAGTTCGATCAATTATAGAGTGGGAACATAAGCTTTTCTCCAACAGTAATGCCACTGCATGCCATCAACCATAGGATCATGCACTATACACTCTTTACTTTCTGTTATTCCGAATTTAGTAGGTTAAAAAATATGATATATATGAATTTCTGATTATATATGCATTTGCGTCGGTTGAAAATATATCTTGGGAAAGAATATAATCTAAGACTTTTTTCCACATAAGATATAGGTGAATTCGTAGTTTTTGTCAAGTTCTTAACCTTGACACAATGACATGTATTTGTGTACAACTTTAGACTTGCATTCGAAGAAACATGTATGGAATTTGAACTCTTGAACTATAGCTGTTAATTCTCTTTTGATATGGAAGAAAAGGAAATCACATTTTATTTCCTTTTTGGTTAACCAAAAAAAATAGTTTCGAAGAAACATGTATGGAATTTGAACTTTGAACCATAGTTGTTAATTCTCTTTTGATATGGATGAAAAGGAAATCATATTTTATTTTCTTTTCGGTTAACCAAAAAAAATAGTGTTTATATCAATCATTTGAAAGATAGTAAAATGTTTTGTTGCAATACCAAACACCCTTTTATAGAAAAAAAATGAATAACGAACCTTCTATTTTGCCAAGAACCCTTTTTGACGAAATACTCAGCTCACTGTCCCCGTCAACTTCCTTAAATAGATTCTGGTTCTTCAACATTGATTCAAGAATCATAGCGACGTATTTTTCCACACAATATCAATGGGTACGATATTAAATCCCGCATACCAAATAACCAACAAAAAAAAACACTAAAGTTTATTTAATTTTAATGTAACTGAATCAAATTTCATAAAGAAAAAAAATTACCAGAACCGATTGTTATCGTGGATTTTCTGCTCAGTTTAACTTCGTGCTGACCTATTATCCAACTCATCCGAGCCGCCCAGAAAACAAAGTCAACTTACCGCTAGTTTATACCCAATTCGAAGTTGCTCATATGAGCAAAACTTGATGGCATCGAAAGGCAAGTGCCGCAATACAAAAAAAATTGTACCCCTGCAACTTCAAGGAACCATTTACATGGATCAAATCATACAATTTAGCAAAACGGGGAACGGGTCAAAAGTCGCCTAAGACTATAAATTTATCGCAAGCATAGAGTATATGATGATTGGGAAACCGGAATCTTTTCAGTTAGGAATCTTTTCAGTTTTTCCCATAACATAGCATTTTTCCACATACCTGCATGCATGACTAACCGGTGAGTAGACATGAGGGTACACAAAGTTGCTAATAAATGAGGGATTTGATGACCTTAGTTTGTCAGCTCAAATTGACCTTTTTAGTTAATAATCTGCGTCTGCACGTTAAGTAAAATGGGAGATTTTGTAAGTAACATGGAGTAAAAAGTCACAAGTCATTTGTGCATATTTCTGATTGCAGCCATGATAGGTAATCATGTCAAACAGGTCAGTCTTATATTAGTAGACAAGTGTTTTGACATAAAAATCCAATATCAATATCGAAAATTTTACCATTCTTAACACAAACCTTTGACTAAATCGTTAAGGTTGAACCGGTCTCATATCAACATCTTCAAAATTCTACATTAGATCATGCATATATTTACCGGGTTCTCCCCTTTACCAAAAAATACATTAGATCATGCATGCACATCTATCAAGCCTTTCTAGCCTCTTCTAACTCACGTATTTTTTATTTGCATCATATATAGAGTGTCGAAAAACTTTGCAAATTCTTGAGCTTTCACTTTTCATTGAAAAGCACCGGCCAAAGACAGTTAAGTAAACTTACACTTTACTCGTTCTACCATATGCTTATCCAATTTGTTTTATTGTTGCTTCTTTGAGGGCCTTATCCTTAGTAGGCTATAAATTTAAGCATAATTGTTCACAAAATGTAAATGGTAAGGTAAGGCATGTTAGAAAACAAAAAGTTTGTTTTTTTTTCTATTAGGAGTATTATCAAACACTTGGCGGTCATAAAGGCTACATATTCTTAAGAATACAAACTATCTTAATTCATTGGATTATGAAACCTAATATACGGTATTGGATAATGGATAATATTGATGAAACCTAAAAAGCCAATAAATTGCTACCTTAATCATATATTAGACACAACTTTTAAAATTAAAAAAATGATGCTCTAACCTATTTGATATTCGATAATTTCATGTTGCCCCAAAAATTAGGGTTAATTTAGAATCACCCCCAATATTTATATTTGATCATCATCTTCATGGAATATGGGCGTCACTCCAAATTACCTTTGGAGTGACGAATTTTTATATGGAATATGGGCGTTTGATTATCATCTTGTTGGTGATAATATGGGCGTTTGACAAATTAGGTTTGTAGTGAAGAATCGTTTTATGGATGTTGGATAACATATTAGAGGGTTTTTTTGTTGGGGGTTTCATTGTTCGGATGATATGTATGTGATTTGATCTACCGGTTGGTTGTTTGAGTTTGTGTTTTTTGTTTACATTGAATGCATAGAGGCTGAAATTATTTTCGTCCATTGGATCAAATTTTATTCCAGGTGTCATTATCTTGGAGTTTTGGGCAAAGGTTACTTTAGGGAAAGCTTGTTTTATATAGTGGGAGATAAAAAAAAAAAAAAAAAAAAAACAAAGGCAGAATTGCATATATATCCCTCCCAAAATGAATAATTGCATATATATCATTTTTACAAGTTTTTTATGCACATAGTACAATGGTTTTTATTCATGTTTTGGATATATATGCAATTATGGATTTTCGGAAGGATATATATGTAAAAACCCCAAAAACAAAACCTTAAGTAGGGACTTTCGTATTAAAAAAAAAAAAAAAAAAAAAAAATCCTTAGGTAATATTTTAATTATTACTTTTTAATTTATAAATTTATAAATTTGTTTTATTGATACGTTACACAAGTAGAATATAAATACAAAAAATATAAATAAGATGTAATTGACAATAGGGTTAAACTTTTTAAATAATTATTTTTAATAACAAAGAACTATAATTAAAAATATAAATCAAACAAAACAAAGATTAAATTATTTGTTTTTTAATAGATTAAAAATGTATCATTAAAAAAAATTTAAAAACCCCGCACTTGCGCGAGTATTATAACTAGTTTTAACTAAGTTTCGTTTTTAACCTTTATTGATTAAATTAAATTGCTTTAATTAGTCACATGTCAATATAGAGCCATCAATTGTTTTCTCATATAAAAGATTGTGTTCCAAAATTTTACCCAATAACTTGGGCTTTATCATCTTGTATTGTTGATTATAAGTTAATAACCATATCAAATAACCAAAATCCTTCTTATGATTTATGGGCTTCTAGTTGATTTTGGTGTTTTTAGTTAACCCATGCATTTGAGTATATGACCATATAGGTTTTGGGCTCATTGGCCTACACAAAAATAAAAACCTAGTGGTTTTTGACTTATTGTTTAGCCATTTAGGTTGTCTAATTTCTTTGATTTTTTTCTTTTGAAAGTCACTTTCAGAGTTTTTTCTTATTTCTCTTTTATCTGTATTGCTCAAAGTATTCTTGTTAGACAAAGACTTGTGCGAGACTACATACGATTCTGATAAGTTAATATTGTAGTTTTGTAACAAGCACATTACACATTTTTTTTTCAACGAAACTTGAACCAGGAGGTTAACAACACTTTATTACCCCCTAATTATGCTAGACAATAAAACCGAGTCAAAAAAAAAAAAAAAAAAAAAAAAAAAAAAAAAAAAACTTGAAAAAAGAATTAATTGTATTATTTGAAAATGACTTTTTATATCACCTTCCTTTATTTAAGGTGTGTTTGGTATATGAGAATCGAAATCAAGGAATGAATTGATTCCTAATAAATGTGTATGGTTAACAATTTATGGAATTCAATATGGATATTATATCAAAATATTCTTTGTACTCCATTCATTCAAAAAGGGATAGGTATACCCCAGAATGATAAATTCACCCACATTTTTAACGATTCTATTATTTCCAACTAAGAATATTAAAACAAATAAAAATAAAAAGAAGCTTATATTGCTTTGGATAATTGAGTGAACAAAATAATATAATTCTTGCTTCTCAAAGTGATTGTCCCTTGTCAATTTGATCGCCCACTGTCGCCATAAATTCATGCAAAGGAAAAGTACTTTGTGAATAATCTATCCCTTAATAATTTGTTTTTGAAAAGATGATAAACATATTTTTTTTAACATTAAGTTTGTTTTTGAGACTTACAATTAACTTAAATTTGAGATTTTTTTTTTTTTTTTTTTTTTTTTTTGAGTAGATGCAAATTTAACTGAAGTGATTAATAAAAATTAAAAATGAGCTTATCCTATTAAAGATGATGACGTGGGATAGTCAAAATCATGATTCCCAAATCTTGCTAACTAAACAAAACAACAAAATATTAAAATTGATACCTTAAACTCATATCAATTTCTAATTTTCTATTCCACCCTATTATGAAATGCGTATCAATAGTTATTCCGGATAGCAAACCAAACGGACCCTACGGCTACAAATGAATTGATAAATAGCTGGGCTGGTGACTCTCTTCTTTTCTACATCATTAAACTTTCGGTTATATTCCTTTCAAAATGGACTTTTGCTAGGCTTGATAATAAACCATTAATGGGCCTGTGATCAAGCTGTAAAAAACGAGTATAATAAGGCTTGGAGCTGCAAATTTCATGACAAAATATTTAGCCTTGATTAATTTTCAATTATCTTCGCATGTACCCACCCTTTTTTTCCCGATTTAATGTACCCAACTTTCTTTTAGTTGCAACGTTAGATGATTTATAGGTTACCAAGTCACCACCACCGTACTTAATCTTTTCCGACTAAATTCCGGCCAACTTTCGGCCAACTTTGTTAACATGTTAAAATGTATAGTTTTGGTAATCACAACTTAGGAGTTCAAAACTACTTTTAAATATGTAGAAATGTAGAATATTTGCATAGTTGCATACTTGCATATGCTAATGAAATATTTTGTTTATCCAGTGACATGTGACAAAGTGAAAGCAATCTACAGTAAAACCTCTATAAATTAATAGTGTTGGGACCATGGCATTTTATTAATTTAACGAGATATTATTATATCGATAAATTAATAATTTATTAATTTAAAAAGGTTTTATATATAGCTTTTAAATTTTCAGGTGTAATATACTAGTTACAATGTATACTCCTTAGAGATGAAAAATAAATTTGAAAAACAAGTTTCAATTAAAATTTTATAAATTCATATTCACACTTTATGAAAATAAATTAACACTTTTTGTTGCAATACGAGAAGACAACACACCAACACTTTACAGCAATAAGGAGATTTTGAGATAAACTCAATATAGATTTGAAGTTCAACAAAAAATAACAAGTGACAATGAATTTCATTTTTTACTAAACAATCTTAGGATTTTGAAGTGTATTTCTCTCACACACATATATACATATATATGGAATTTTTAGTAATTATTAATTTATAGTTTCGTTGGGACTAATATATATACATTGGGGTTTCAAAAAAATTATTATCTTATTATTTTATCGATTGGGGTCCAAATTTGTACTGGTCCCAAGTTGGGACCGGACAAATTATTAATTTTATCGAGGTTATTAATTTATCGAGTATTAATTTATAGAGTTTTTACTGTAACTTGTTTCAATACATCTGATTTCACTTGTAGAAGATTGTTACCAAAGCAATCCAAGCTTTTGACTTCAGTTAAGCCACTAATATTATAACAACCTAAATAATTAACGATACTTGATATATATAATACGAACTACTAATTAAAATTTTGATACGAATACGTGGGTTGTTTGAACCTTTAAATACGTGGACGACATTTGAATACGAGATACCATATATTAAAATATTGAACACGAATAATGAGAGAATACGAATTTAAACTTAAGCTACAAATTGAGACGACACAACTTTATATTTCTAATATTTATCACACGACATCTACGTGTTACGAAAGTTTAATAGGGCGTTTGATAATTTATTTTTGTACATGTATTTGGGCCGGTTTTAATTGTTGTTTTGGACCCCTTTTCACTACCAGATTTTACCCATGTGGGCTGACTAAGAAAAATCTTTGGGAAGTATTTGTATCACACGACTAAGATGTTTTCCATAGGTCCATTTTATTTTCTTGTGTGCACAACTTAGTAACATCTGAGAAGGGATATAATTTTGAAAACTTGTTAAGTCTTGGTCTCCCATAATCCCCTAAGAATCGGTATTTTAATCCCCCTCATATATTCTATATCGATACACATATGTAATACCATATAATCTAAAAATAGAACACATCTCATGATCTCGTCTTTACGCTAAGGGTTTTAAATCTGTGAAGAAATGACATATAAATACTCAACATAAAATCATAAAGATATGAACACTGATATATGTCAATCTTATTTCTGTTTTGGGATCCTTCGTATCTAATTGGATATACGTCTTTAATCCAGCCTTTCGACACTTATTTCAACCTATAAGATACATATTAAAAACCTGGTAACAAACCTACACGATCAATGACGGGAAATACATGTTAGATTAATATGTGGCTTTAAGACTTAATTTATTTGTGCTTCGTAATTTATTTGGTTCGTTAAATCGGCATGAATACGTAACGTGTGAATGCGTAGTTGTGGTGTCGAGCATGGACAGTTTAGTATGCATGTGTAGAGTCTCGTTTTCATGGCTGTCGAATGGTGCGTATATGTAATCTGTTGGACAGTAGTATGCATGGAAGTGTTAATGAGAGTCTGTGCATGGGGGATTTGTGTGTGCATGCTGTACTAAGGGAGTTTTTTTTTTTTTTTTTTTTTTTTTTTTTTTTTTTTTTTTCCTTAGCTAAGGCCATGTGGGTCTCACGTTCTATATGAGTCTCTTAATGGGGGAGATCATATTTATATGCCTTAAGGATATAGAGGTACCTGCTAGTGAAAGAAAAAATGTGGGCTTCACATAAAAAATATATTATTAAATATTTTGTGTTGACTCATTCCTTTAACTAAGGGAAAAAGAAACACCCCTAAGCCATATAGAGGTGTGTATGTTGTAGAGTTATGTGCATGTGTGTCTCGTTATATTGGGGTCAAAGGGTGCGTGTAAGTGTGATTATTGTGTGTGTCTCATGGTTTTTATTTTGGATCATGCATGTGGGAAAATGGATTTGGGTCGTATATCATGAAGAGATAGGTGTAGGAATTTATTTTTGTTTCACTGAGTCATACGTATATAGTTCTTTTGGTCATTTTGAATCTTGAAGAGTGTGATTTGATGGTGTACGTATGTTGATGCATGCATGGCTAGTGTAATCAGATTTCAAAATCAACTTTTAGGACGAAAGTGCCAAGAGGTCTTGGGTTTGAACCCTGTGGAGAAAATTAAACCCCAATTGGCCATGGAGGTTCACCCGCGACGACTCCGGGCTATCCAAAAGAGTAGTCGTCCTGGGATTAGTCGGCTCGCAATGTCGAGTCGGAACCCAGGTATAAATAAAAAAACGTGGATACATATTTTGTGTATGTACGTGTAGTTCACAGGTAATGAGACATATATTTTGGTCATATAAATCATGAGTCTATAATCTATTGTCACATGATATAGTGAAACGTGAAATACATGTATTTTAGATCTTTTTATTTCGTTATATATGGGGCTACGTTTGGAGCATGCATCATGAATCTGTTTAACACAGATATATTGACTGTGTTGATTAATATTAGCTCATAATGAGGTGTTTGAGTGACGGGGTATAAATCTTGCATGCATGATCATCTTTTTTCACAAATACGAGAATCATGTTATTTATTTGGTTTATTAAGTTTTGAATGTCACTACTAGAATAAGTAGAACTGGCGACGAAGAAAATCTCGACGACAAAAAGTCGTCGGTATATTACACTAAACGACAAAAAATACGCTTGACCGAGTCAAATGCTCGTTGAATTTTATGAATTTTAGAATACCGACGCCATGACGTCAGTATTTTTTTGGTCAATTTTGACTTTCCCAATAATTGCTAGAACTTGGGCGGGAATTTGACCGCCAAACTTTCCCAATAATTAACGTTTTTTGTTAATTGTGATTAAAATACCGACGACTAGACGTCGGCATTTTATTTGTCGAAACAAGTTTTCAGTTGACTGAAAATGGCTGTGGGCCCCACTTTAGCATCGGGAAATATCGTCGGGACAGTAAATCCCGACGAGGCATTGCCGACTATCATAGGCCGACGAAACTTCGTCGGCATTCAACCCATACCGACGAACTGGCGTCGGGACAGTCCCAAAAAATTCGTCGGCAAAGGTGTGATATGTACTAGTGTGTTGGGGTCGTGGGTCGTTTATATGGGACAGAATACGAAAATCATATATATGAATTAATTCTTTGGATCATGGGGTGTTAAGTGGTGTCGAAAAGGTGCGTCGGGTACGTAAATTTGCGTGCATGCATGAGTTATGGAAACATATGTATTGTATATAGGGTCTTGCATACCTGATTTCAACATATAAAACTGGCCGGTGTACGTGTGTATTTATATTCGTGATCTAAGAACGTTTTAAAGAGTGATTTCGTGTATTTGGTTTTGGGTCTCTACGGTCTTAAATGAAGTTGGGAATAGGTAACAAATAACTTGTGAAAAATGACTAAATCCTAAATTGGTTATTATGGAATAAAATTTATAAGTTAAACTCTAATCCTTGAAAATTGTTATAAGTAAACCTTAAACTTTAATCTTCGACACATTTGGCCCTAAACTTAGTAATTTGCAATATAAACCCTAAACTAAGATAATTTACACATTTATAACATTAAACTTTACTAAATTGGCATATTTAACCCTAAACTACTATATTTGTCATTTTAACCCTTAAAGATTATTTAATTATGATTTATAACCCTAAAGTCTAAAATTACTATTTTGACAAACTTACTAAATACGGAAACTTGCAAAATTTGAAAAGCTACAAAAAATGGAAAGTTTCTAAAACTAGAAAGAAACCCCAAGTGTGTAATCTGATTAAAATGAGCTTGTAGGTAATACTTTATCATTAATTCATGTAGATTCCCAGAGAAAGGAGTGACTCTTGTTCTTGTGATCGTTTCATTTCTGTTCAATTGCTAAAGTAAAGATATTCCGTTCTTTTTCAGTAAGGGCAACCATTGGTATGGTTATCCGTTATTGCTATTGATATCCGTTTTGATATTCATTTTGATATTAGATTTGCTATCTCATTTTGATATTCGTTGGTTATCCGATTGATATGCTTCAGTTCAGTATTTGATATGATTCAGTTTGATATGCTTCAATTCAGTATTTGATATGATTCAGTTTTATATGCTTCAGTTCAGTATTTGATATGATTGATTGATATGATTATGATTGCTCTTGTATTGCCTAGCTTCTGTATCTGTATCCCTATCCATGGAGGTACCATGGCCATGTTATTGAGGCACCGGTGGCATGACACTATCTGGGGCGGTGTGATTAGTCCATGGCGTTCCCATTTCTATATATGCTATATAGCACTTTGGCCATTATATTGTATGTTATAAGCATGCCATGTACAAGTGACTTCATTAAGGGTTTGCATACAAGTCCTAATCAACGAAGTAACAGCAAGCAGATCAACAAACAGTCAACTCTAAGTTATATTCCTCTATAGCTACTCGTTGCAACCCAACCACCATTAACAGACTTCAAATTCAATTACATGCTTTAAATAACCTTTTAGCATACTACTCAGGATAGAATTACACTTAACTCATAATTATGAGAAGTCCTAAACAACATGGGAATTTTTTTTCATGTAATGCTGCAATTTCAAGTGACCTCCACTCTAATACTTTGCGTGTAACTTAACCCCATTTTAATACTTTGCTTATCAATTTTCATCGTATATACTTGTTAGATTTTTTCATGTTACGATGTACAACATAGTAAAATTGTCCCACATGAGTATGTTTTGTAACTAAGCACATGATTAAACATATATCTCGTCACCAACACAAATTTAAGAGTTCAAATACTATATTTTGTGCATTTTAGGTTTAAGGGTTTAGTGATTTAGTATTGTGGGTTCATGTTTTAGGCTTGGTTTCATGTAAGAAGATTTATAAAAAAGTGTATAAGCTCAAAATAAAGTGACAGTGACAAAATGTTAAATGTGTAAAACGACTTTAGTAGCATGTAAGAAGATTTATGAAACTTTTTACACTGCTTTAGCCTTTGCAAAACAACTAACCGAAATCATAAACATGATACCGAAAAAGCAAATGTTATGTCATATAGTCATAAATCTTCTTACATGCTCAAGCTATTTTTATAAGTTGAACGTGATCAATGAAATTTAAAATGTTAAATATGTGACCATGTTAAGGACGACAATCCTAATCAATCTGTAACCATTAGTTATTCTGGTATTATACATGTGTAGTTTTGTAACTTATGCACTTGCCAATTTCTGGATGAACTATTAATCGTAATTCACCATGCTCATCTATTTTTTTAGCCATGGGACCCCTACATCAGTGTTGAAACTTTCTCATCACTTAATAACCCACACGCCTGGTACAAAATCAACAAAGTACGTGTTAACTACATGTGGGCTGATGAAAAAAACAAGAAATTTTACATCTTCTTGCTCGACAACAATGTAAGGGTTGTCAATTGTGATCACACAAGGTTTATTAAAACATACGTGATTTACTAACCATCAATTTTATGTTTGAAATTTTATACGTCTAATACCAGGGAGTAAAAAATGCCGCGGAAGTGCCTGCAGACCTTGTCGAATTCTATAATACCAGAGACTTAATTGGAAAGGTGTTTTCTTTAAACCATTTCAAAGTTGCCTATACCGACCCAACAGAATATCCACGATATCAAAACCATAGTTTAAGCCGTTGTGATTGGGTTATATTGGTAAACAATAAAACGGAACTAACTGAAATTCCATTAAGTATGCAATCCGATTTTCCTGCGCACCCGTGGATATCATCTATTAAGGGTCTATGTACTGACAAATCAACAAAGAAGATGCTAATCGGGACACATAATTTACTTAATGATAAACTATGCATCGAACTCATTTAATATTACCTATTCGTAATTAGTGTATTTCCTGATTTCAATATAGATACCATCGGCAGTGTCACTAGAGGAAGGTTGATACACCACAGCGGTGGTACCGCCTGTGAGCTGTTTCTTAGAGATGTGACGTAAGTGTGTCTATCAAAAAATGGTTTGTATTCATTATTTTATGTTCCCGCTCTAACAATCATTGAATTCTAATAGAGGGGCGGAAATACAACTCATCATGTATCACACATTTCGACAAGAATACATGAAACTTGCAATGGTACTAAGAGAAAGGGAAGTTATATTCGTATCCCGTGCTAAACTCATCCATAAAGAACCAAGTATATATTTTTCGAGTTTTATATTCACATTTCTCATAAGATATTTCGTCTCAATACATTAACCTAATAATGCGTACTCTTCTACAGTGAACTTATTGGTGGACACGGAATTAACAAAAATCGAAATAAACCCAACTATGCGACAAGCTGGAGCCCTGAAGGACATGAATCTATGAGACATCTCTCAAATTTTTAAGTGATTTTCATTGCAAACAAATTTTTATTTGCTTTTCATTTAAGATATTCGCACATTTGTTTTTTTGCTTTGAACAAAGTCATTATTCCATGACTACAACACATTTTGGGATATTTGATTTTGGTGATTTATTATGATTGACGGATTGAGTTCATTTTCAATTTAAAATATTATGCTTGCGATATTTATGTGTTCTACTACTTGTAAAAATAGATAACAAAAACTACAATCAAATTCTAGCATACGCCAATTAGTTGTCTCATGTGCTTCTACCATACAAAATATAGCGATCTACAAACTCACACACTTCAGCTTAGTTTATGGTTACTAATCAGATATTCACAGAAGGAATAATGATTTCATACTTTTGATTATTGAACACGTCTTGTACAAATCCTTTTGGTGATTTATTATGATTGACGGATTGAGTCATTTTCAATTTAAAATATTATGCTTGCGATATTTATGTGTTCTACTACTTGTCAAAATAGATAACAAAAACTACAATCAAATTCTAGCATTCGCCAATTAGTTGTCTCATGTGCTTCTACCATACAAAATATAGCGATCTACAAACTCACACACCTCAGCTTAGTTTATGGTTACTAATCAGATATTCACAGAAGGAATAATGATTTCATACTTTTGATTATTGAACACGTCTTGTACAAATCCTTTTGGTGATTTATTATGATTGACGGATTGAGTTCATTTTCAATTTAAAATATTATGCTTGCGATATTTATCTGATCTACTACTTGTCAAAATAGATAACAAAAACTACAATCAAATTCTAGCATTCGCCAATTAGTTGTCTCATGTGCTTCTACCATACAAAATATAGCGATCTACAAACTCACACACCTCGGCTTAGTTTATGGTTACTAATCAGATATTCACAGAAGGAATAATGATTTCATACTTTTGATTATTGAACAAGTCTTGTACAAATTCTTTTATGTAGTTTAAAGACACGATGAATGGAGTTGAACAATCTAGCACCAGTATTTTGAACCCCATTCAAGTTGATTTAAACAAAGGTATGGTCTTTCTTCTGTTTTTATTCTCCATATATTAGTTTTAAAAAACTGAACTTTTAATACAAGTTTTGTTTCGTTCAATTTTATGCTACAAAAACGCAAAGCATTTTTTAATAAAGATGCGCGAGAAAGGCAAACGTGGAAAAAAGGGAAGACCAACTCTAGCTACTTTGAGGAAAGTTCGAGTTACATTTCGAACACTTGGTAACCTTGGTCCGCTTGACAAGTATATGGTCGAATTAAATGCATCTGTTAAAGTCGATCAAAGACTTTACAATCGTCCTACCACGTATGAGGTATAATTACGATTTCTAACCATCCTACGTCTTATATAAATTGACCGTTGTACATATAATCTTATACTCTCAACTTAAATATATCATATCACGTAGGTCGCTGGTATTTGGGTAGAAGGTAATAACAACATCACTGCATACAAGAGAAGCATCGTTGTGTATGGAAAGTCTCAACACCCTACGCAAATACAACCTTATTTTGCTTCCTATGATCCTTTGTCTTATCCAATGTTCTTTCCAAACGGTGAGGCTGGATGGCATTCTCGAATACCAAGAGAAGGGGTAGACATCAATGAACTTGTCGATGATGACGATGACGTGCATGAAGACGAAGAAGGTACTAAACAAATCATTATACTTACATTAATTTATCTTCTGTAATCATAAATTACAATAGTAACATATAGTATATGCTTTCCTTACACAACCTTTTTAACATCACCGCACAGGGATTAACACAAGAACTGGTAGAAAAATAGTTACTATGCGAGAATATTATTGTTTCAAACTCCAGATGATTCCATATCATAACTTGATCCTGTTTGGAGGGCGATTGTTTCAGCAATTCATGGTAGATATATACATAAAGATTGAGACTTCACGCTTGCATTTTTGTGAAAAAAACCAATCTAAAATTAGAGCAGATTTGTATCAAGGAATCGTGGATTGTGTTAACGCCGGAGAGGTTCAATCGAATAGAGTTGGCCAACGTATTGTCTTGCCTGCGTCTTTTATCGGAGGTCCACGTGACATGCGAAGACGATTTTTGGATGCAATGACGTTAGTTCAAGATGCTGGGAAACCTGATATCTTTCTTACCATGACTTGCAATCCTAATTGGCCTGAAATTGTTACCGAACTTTATCCTGGACAAACGGCCCAAGATTGACCGGACCTGGTTACAAGAGTATTTCGTGCAAAACTAGAGGATCTCAAGAACCAACTATTCACCAAGCACATCCTTGGGGTTATTGTGTCGCACATATATGTTATCGAGTTTCAAAAACGGGGTTTACCACATGCACATTTTCTTCTGATTATGAGTTCAGATTACAAGCTTGCAAATCCCGATCATTATGACAAAGTTGTTTGCGCTGAAATTCCAGACCCGAATAAGCATCCTGAATTGCACCAACTGGTTCTAAAGCACATGATTCATGGTCCTTGTGGTAACTTGAATACTCAGTGTCCTTGTATGGAGGGTGAACCAAAGAAATTTCGTTGGAACTATCCTAGGCAATTCCAAGAAACAACGCAACAAGGAGATGACTCGTACCCATTGTATCGGCGGAGAGACAATGGCATCGAGGTAAATGTACGAAACAACGTCCTTGACAATAGATGGAATGTTCCATATAACCCGAAATTATTGATGATGTTCAATTGTCACATCAATGTGGAGGTATGCTCAAGTAGAAAATCCGTTAAATATGTCTTCAAGTATGTTTACAAGGGTCATGACAAACAAGTTGTAAACGTTTATCAAGATGGAGTACAAGTCGTTAACGAGATAAAGAGATTCCAAGATGCGCATTATGTATCACCCCCCCGAAGCTATGTGGCGAATTTATGGCTTCCCTTTGTCTAATATCCATCCATCTGTTATGTCATTGCAAGTTCATCTACCAAATAACCAGTTGGTTAGGTTCTCAGAAGACGATGTAATGATTGACATTCTTGAGATAGAAAGGGATAAGAGATCGATGTTGACCGTCTTTTTTTTACTTGAACAAGACAGACGTAAGCGCGAGGCAATACTTGTATAAAGACATCCCCAAGCACTACATATGGAATAAGAGTACACGCAAGCTAATCCCGCTGAAGGAGAGCGGTTCTATCTATGTGTACTTTTGCAACATGTTAAAGGCCCTACAGGCTTTGAATATCTTTACACGGTCAACGGCGCAGTGTATAGTACATTTCGTAGAGCGGCCCTCGAAAGGGGATTAATACAGAGTGATGATCACATATCTGACTGTCTACGTGAGTCCTTTATGCATGAGATGTCCGACCCTCTTAAAAGACTATTCGCGACTCTTCTAATCTTTTGTGAGCCAGGAGATGTTCGCAAGTTATGGAATGACCATTACGACTCACTTTCAAAAGACTACACCTTACATTGTGCAAGTGTTGAGCGGGTTCAAAATATGGTTCTAACGGACATATCATCAATTCTACAATCTATGGGTAAGAGTCTTAGTGATTTTGACCTTCCCAACATTACTACGAATGTAAGTTTAGAATCATTTGACTGTCGTGAGTTACAAGAGGAGTGCTCGATAGTTGTACAAGATGAAGATATACTCGCTCGACATTCTCTCAACACTGATCAAAAAGTCGCATATGATACAATCATGAGTCATGTCGATGAAGATTCTCCGGGCGTGTTTTTATTGATGGCCCTGGAGGAACTGGTAAAACGTTCTTGTATAAAGCTTTGCTTGCCACTGTTCGTTCTCGTGGTCTTATTGCACTTGCCACTGCTTCGTCAGGGGCTGCGGCGAATAACATGACAGGGGGAAGAACTACTCACTCCCGATTTAAGATTCCCATCAATCTTAATACAAACTCAGTATGCAACATCAAAAAACAAAGTGGCCTTGCTAAGCTACTTTGTCAAGCCAAGTTGATAATCTGGGATGAAGCATCAATGGCTAAAAGGCAAGGTGTGAAGGCGGTTGATCGAACTATGCAAGACATTACCGGGGTCAAACTTCCTTTCGGCGGCAAGATAATGGTTTTAGGAGGGGATTTTAGACAGGTTTTACCGGTCATTAGACGTGGAACACGAGCGCAGATTGTAGATTCGAGTCTACGGATGTCACCTCTTTGGTCCATAATTAAAAAAATGCGGTTAACCATAAACATGAGGGCACGGACAGACCCATGGTTTTCAAACTTCCTATTACGAGTTGGTGACGGAGTTGAAGAGGTCATCGATGAAGACTATGTACGCATACCTGATGACATGACCGTCCCTTACACTGAAGACGCTGCCTCAAAGGATGCATTAATCGATGAAGTGTTTCCTTCCTTCACCGCCAACGCTCATGCATCTACTGATATAGTTTCAAGAGCAATTTTATCCACTAAAAATGAGCATGTTGACAGCATTAATGATATGTTGATTGAAAGATTTCCGGGCGAAGAGAAGGTTTACTATAGCTTTGATGAAGCAGAAGACGACACCCACAACTTCTATCCATTGGAATTCTTAAACTCGCTCAACGTGAGCGGGTTGCCACCTCATTGCTTGCATTTGAAAATAGGATGTCCGATTATTCTTTTAAGGAATCTCGATCCGGCAAATGGATTATGTAATGGCACGAGGTTGATATGTAAACGTTTTGACCCTAATGTCATCAACGCTGAGATTGCTGTCGGTAACATGCTGGAGTTAGAGTGCTCTTGCCAAGAATTCCTTTTGCTCCATTTGAAGAAGACATGTTCCCTTTCAAACTTAAGAGAACACAATTCCCTATTCGCCTTAGCTTTGCGATGACTATTAATAAAGCACAAGGCCAAACAATTCCAAATGTGGGTGTCTATTTGCCCGACTCTGTTTTCTCGCATGGCCAGCTTTATGTGGCATTGTCTAGAGGGATATCCCGTAGAACGACAAAGGTATTGGTTAAACCAGTTAAAGAGTTCCATCAAGCAGGAATCTACACCTCGAATGTCGTTTATCAAGAAGTTTTACGCGAAGAGTAACGAGTGTTGTTAGATTTTATTTCATAACTAATGTAATGTTTTACTTTCAGTTTCATTAAATGTTTTCATATATTGTTTGATAGATGTTAAGAATTTTTCTTAGACTTTAGTTATTGTGTGTACAACCGTTTGCAATTACATTATGATCTGTTCACGATCTATTTTGCATGTTACACAAAACACTCACCACAATATTACAAATCGTTAATTATCTGCCGCTAGGAACCGTTGCTATGCACGGGTACTCGCATAGTATATATATATATATATATATATATATATATATATATATATATATATATATATAAGAAATCTTTAATGGTGTATTGCTTGCATGTTAAAAAAAAGTATATTGCTTGCGTGTTCCCAAGGGCATTTCGCCCTATTAATGTGGGGTGAAATGGTGGTTGGCTGTTAAAAAAGGACAAATAATCTACATGTCGCATGATGGGTGTATCCAAGTGTGTTATGTCCTTCACTTTTTTTAGGTACGAAATGAGTACCAAAATGAAATAACGGCCGGAAAGGTGCCTTCTTTTTATAAAACACTTCTCGAAGTGTCTAACTATGTAATTGAAAAAGAAATGCCGTATAACTACGACTAACAACAAAAAATTAAAGTTAAATTTCATATGATCAAATGATGATATATATTTAGCTAATTAACCATTTCACAGTAATGCAAACGTTAGACTTCAAAAAGTCCTTTTTCTCAAACATATGACGGACAATGTAACAATAATAAAATGTTTTGAAAACTTTTTAAGCCGTTTGGGTCTGTGCGTTAGTGGACTAATTTGTAAATTAGTCGGCTAAAAAAACATGTTTAGTAATGACATGTTACAGTTAACTGATCATTTGGTAATCAAGATGTGTCTGTTTCCACATGATAAAACAAGTGTAAAAACATATCTGTTTCCGCGTGAAGTTAACATGATCACCATAAATAACTGATAACCGATCTTTGTACACAACAGCTGATCTTTCAAAGAAGGCTATTGGTGAAAGTTGTACGTAGTTCGCATCGCAATGAATCGTACCTTCCATGTTTGGTTTTTCAAATATTTTGATGATAAAACAAGTGTAAAAATAGACGAAAACGTAAAAAAAAAAAAAAAACACACTTAAAGTCGAAAAACTTTAAATTTTAAACGGCCATTATTACAAAGGATAGACGATGTAGCGGTCGTTAACCGAAAAGGCTAACGAAATCCACTTAACACCATTTTAAAAAAGGACCATGAGTGTTATTCTTTGCAAAGACAGGGACTCTCCATGCAACTTTAAACTTTTAGGAACGACAGATAAAACTTTGGGCAAACCACATGGACCATCCATGTAATTTACTCAACTTTTATTATTATTTTTGTTTATAAACCATAACCGCTATTATTTTCATTCAGTTTAAACCGTGTTTAATCCTAAATTATTAATTTTTTATTATTTTCGTTTATTACCAGCAAATTTTTTTTATCACTACAATTATCTGCCGTTACAAAATTCCGTTGTTATGCACTGTACTCTAGTTTAAAAATGCGTTTAGATGATATTTTAAAAAAAATTGAAAGATATAAGGAGATGTTAAAATAATGGGTTAAGTGGCCCATCAAATTCGAAAGAGCCGCCAGTCAGCCACTTCTAGGTTTTAGCTTTCATTCACCGGCGGCCATAACGACAAAACTATGGAGTCATCAGCTCTCACTTCACCGCAGTTCACGACGGCCTCCACTCCACTTCGGTTCCGAACACCGCCACTGAAACTACACCGAAACAACCTCACTTTCAAGTCTCCGGCGAAATACTCCGTCCGTACATCCGCCGTTAGCGGTGATGATTCCGGTAGCTTTTATTATTATTATTATTATTATTATTATTATTATTATTATTATTATTATTATTATTATTATTATTTGTATAAATTATTGTTAGTTAGTTAGTTAATTAATTTGTATTGAATGTGTAGCAGTGACTTTGTTTGATTATGGAGCTGGTAATGTTCAAAGTATTCGAAATGCTATTCGATATCTCGGTCTCGATATTAAAGACGTAACTTCTCACTCTTTTTTTTTTTTTTTTTTTTTTTTTGGCAATGTTGTTGTTATTAGTATTATAACTTAAATGATAGATGTGTGTATGTATGCATATACATAAGTATGATATTGCGTTTGCGGTTAAACTGATTATTGCGGCTTATGGTATGTTTGGCGAATGTAGCGAGAGCAGTAAGCGGTAGCGAAGCAATAGCAGTAGTAAGCAGTAGCTTTTTGTTTTGATAACATAGCTGTATATTATAATTAGTACGTGGAAATGCTAGTTGCTCGTAAATGCTACTAGAAGTAGCGCTTTGATTTGGAGCGTTTTGAAAAAGTAGGAATGCTAGTTGCTTGTTTCCAAATAAGCATTTTGTACAAAAAGCTAAGCGCTAGTTGCTAGTTGATTCAAAACACTCTTAAACTCTTGCTACCAAACATACCCTTAATGTCACGATTGTTTGATTATCATTGACTCTTCTTAGCGGACAGTTTTGAAGAAGTAGGTCTTAACTTGCTTTTCTAGAAATAATAAAAAAGCATAGATTATCACTTTTTCCTAAAGGTTTGTCAAACATTGTTTTGTGCGTTGTACATGATCCTAAATGCCCTCCGATTTTACATTTTCTTATCTGAATAATCAGTTTTTTTTAACCTTCTCCAAATCTGATCCTAAATAGTAATGATTATCGCCACTTTATAGGCAAATAGTTACTTTGGGAGCACATGCAAACTTCCAAAGTGCTTATTGTCTCACACACACACACACGACACAATTCTGGTGTTAGTCATGTGACTAATCTAAGGGCAAGTATAGTGCAACTGGTTTTTAGCCTTTTAGGTCCAGGTGGCATATGGTAGTGTAAGGTTGAATGCTGAAAATCTATTCCATTACCTTCTATTTTTTCCGCAACATGGAGGTTGCTATTTTTTCCTTGATTGGAGAGCAGGCGAGTGCAATAAGAAAATGAAAGTTTGGTACAAAGATTTTTACTCCTCGGTTATCTGTGTGAATTCAACTTGTAGGAACAAGCAAGTTTCAAAATTGAAAGAATATATATTTGTCGATACTAGATACTGTATATTCGGTTGGTTATTCGTTGAACCTGAGTATCGTATATTTTTAACACACCTTTATTCATATATTACTTTGTGATTTCATTTGGTAGTGCATATATTGTTTTACACCGGTATTTTAGTTTAACTTTCCCATGTTCCAGGTTCAAACACCAGAGGACATTTTGAATGCAAAGCGTCTTATATTTCCCGGGGTTGGAGCATTTGCTGCAATGATGGACGTGATAAACCAGAATGGGTAATCTTTGATATTCCACATACTCAATTCTTGTCAACTCCACCTTTGCATAAGTAGATTTTTAAGATTAGGAATTATAAGAAAGGACTGACCACATATGAATAAATTGTAGAACAAGAACACATGGAATAAAGTATTAGTGAGACCGTTAAGAACTCTGCAATTGACTTAGACCACTAGGGAGCAATGACCTGTCTCTTCTATTTGCCACTTTATGCGTAACAAGCGTCTGTTTGTTAATTTAACGATTTCCTGGAAATAAAATATAACTTAAACTATTGTTTTTTGTTATGATGTTTTAGGATGGCTGATGCTCTTCGCACTTACATCGAAAAGGATCGCCCATTTTTAGGCATTTGTCTTGGTTTGCAGCTACTCTTTGAGTCAAGCGAAGAAAACGGACCTGGTGGGTTGTCAATATGTTTCACTTAACCTTTTTTCATGAGTTATATTTGGTACTTATAACATATAACTTCTAGCATCAATGTAAACTGACACATATACACGATATTGATCAAAGTTTGTACCCATACCTCTGTGAACTGCTATCATTATAGTTGGTAATGAACATCTTCCTTGTATGTACATTCAAATTAATGCTTCATCTTATCTATTATGAAATGTTTAAAAAAAAAAGAAAAATGGTTAATAATGAAACAATTGAAACATGGTCTTGGACAGTAATAAGATCTTCTGTGCATTTGTTACCTTCAACTTTGCAAGCCGTCATCTGGCGGGCAAAACCAAAACCTGCCAAACGAGGGCTACAAATAATGCTTGAAAATTTTGCATTTGTTAAGCTAAAGTTTGTTAACTGAATTGAATAATTGTGTTCTCAGTGAAAGGTCTTGGTTTGATTCCTGGGGTGGTTGGACGTTTTGATTCATCAAATGGTTGCCGAGTGCCTCATATTGGATGGAATGCTTTGCAAACCAAGAAAGATTCAGTTATATTAGATGATGTTGCATACCGCCATGTATATTTCGTTCATTCTTACCGTGCTGTTCCGGTATGTTTGTTTGTCTTATTTCTTCTTCACATCTGTCTTATTTTTACTGACATGTAACTAAAGTTCGGACCTTGGTTTGCATATAGTCAAAAGAAAATGAAGAGTGGGTTTCATCCACCTGCAACTACGGGATTGACTTCATTTCATCTATTAGAAGGGGAAATGTGCATGCCGTTCAATTTCACCCCGAAAAGAGTGGAGGCAAGTTTTCTTTTACGTGTTAGAGAAAGTATTGGGTTTTAAGTTTTAACTCAAATGATCTTATTAGAAAGCCATTTTAACATTAGAAGCCCAGGATCTTCGCCTTTCTTAGGGTAAGTTCTACTATTTCTGACACATGTAATCAACTGCTTCAAATTTCCCAGATGTTGGTCTTTCAATATTGAGGAAGTTCTTGTTACCAAATTCTTCAAAGACTAAGGTAGCCTATAAACTTTTGAATATAATATTGGTATGCGTTTACTGGTTATTTAACAAGCTAACACCGTAATGTGAAGACAGAAGCCATTTGAAGGAAAGGCTACAAAGCTTGCAAAGAGGGTGAGTTCTGTGTTCATTAGTCAAAGTTACTATAACTGATGTTCTGAAAAATTAGTTATGTTTTCTTTGAACATCCATCTTAAATGATTCTCTAGACAGTTGAGATAATGCTCAAGTAATATGGTACTTGTAGGTTATCGCTTGCCTTGATGTGAGAACTAATGATAATGGTGATCTTGTTGTTACAAAAGGAGATCAGTATGATGTGAGAGAGCAGACAAAAGAGAACGAGGTATTTTGATCCTCTTTTGTTCATTAAGAACTTGGTCAGACCAATGAAATGAAAAAAAAAAAAAAAAAAAAAAAAAAAAAAAAAAAAAAAAAAAATTAAGAAAGCATTAAACACTAAAAAAATGCACTAAATGTGTCCAAATGACCAATGCATCAGCACGCCAAAATCAAAACCTAGCTATATTTTTGACGCGACAAGTTTCCAAGTTTGCATTATTGTGGTGCAAATTTTAAAGTATCCATAAAATGGGTAGCATTTGGCTTGAAAATATGCTGATTAATCTAAGTTTTTTATTTCATAGGCAAAATATTTGTAAATGATAATTTATACTGTTATCTTTTATAGGTGAGGAACCTTGGTAAGCCAGTTGAACTTGCTGGACAGTATTACTTAGATGGGGCTGACGAGGTATTAAAATCTTTGTTACTAATTAGTTTTAATTATACATGGATTTTAATGAACAGCGGCGCATTACAGGTTAGCTTTTTGAATATAACCGGTTTTCGTGATTTCCCTCTCGGCGATTTGCCAATGCTGCAAGTATGTCTCCTAATAAAAACTAGCTTTTGTATTGATTATAGTCTTATAGATTCTTTTTTCATTTTTTGTTAATACTTAAGTATTCTTAAACAGATACTAAAGTACACATCAGAGAATGTGTTTGTACCTCTAACAGTTGGTGGTGGTATCCGAGATTTCACTGATGCAAATGGCAGGTACTTGATTTACTACATGATAAAATATCATTTATATTTTTGTGAGGAACTTTATCTAGTGACTGTTTATATTGTCATAGGCACTATACTAGTTTGGAAGTTGCTTCAGAATATTTCAGATCTGGTGCGGATAAGATTTCTATCGGGAGTGATGCTGTTTATGCTGCAGAAGAGTATATAAAAACAGGAGTATGCAACATTTTTAAATTTTTTTATGTGCTTCACTTATTGTTATATATCTGATCTTTTTTACATCCGTTTTTACAGATAAAAACTGGAAAGAGCAGCTTAGAACAAATTTCTCGAGTCTATGGTAATCAGGTGATTTTTCCTATATATCACAGTATTCTTTATTTCTATAATGCATGTATAAGTAGTTAAGTACATTAGTACATGTAAAATTTGCATCCACATATATATTGATCTAATATTTAATTCTGTAGGCGGTAGTTGTAAGCATTGATCCTCGTAGACAATATTTAACAAGTCCTTATGAGGTTGGATTCAAGTCTGTTAAAGCAACAAACCCAGGTAAGTGGATTTCTTATGCGTAATAGACAAGTTTTTTTTTTTTTTTTTGTAACATTTCACTTATTAGTTACTTTATTGCTTTTGTCAGGACCAAATGGTGAAGAATATGCATGGTATCAGTGCACCGTAAGTTTTCTTTCATTCATATTAGATATTACATAAAATCTATATTAAATGTTTTACTCTGTGCATTTGTCATTTAAGAAGTATCTAAGTGATTTGGAAATCTGAAATAGGTGAATGGTGGGCGAGAGGGTCGTCCGATTGGAGCTTACGAGCTTGCCAAAGCTGTTGAAGAACTTGGAGCTGGTGAAATATTGCTCAACTGTATCGACTGTGATGGTAATTCTTGACTTATCTAAAAAATAAACATTAAAATGGTGAATAAAGTAACAAATAATACATCTTCAACTATTCGATTTAGCAGACAGATTTATATTTACTAGTACAATTTATACCTTTGTGATGTACTAAAGGAAAACACATGTTTGTCATTTTGTTTTTGAGGGACAAAGTGGTAACTATTGCTATGGCTGACTTTTTCAGGTCAAGGAAAGGGATTTGATATTGATCTGATAAAGCTAATTTCTGATGCTGTTAGTATTCCTGTGATTGCAAGTAGTGGTGCAGGAACAGTCGGACACTTCTCCGAGGTTTTCTCGCAAACAAATGCTTCTGCAGCTCTTGCTGCTGGCATTTTCCATAGAAAAGAGGTATCATCCTTAATATACGTTGCAAACAGCAGCTAAATAGTACTTTTATAAGTGCCAGTCCATAATAGTTGGGTTTATATTTCAATCTATGTCAGACACAAAATTTGTTACAGTTTTGGGAGGTTGGGTAACAGGGCGAGCAAAGTTATTTTTACTGTGGATCAATATGTGTCGATTCCATCACCATTTTCTTGTCTTTTTTAATCTGTTTTAAAGATGATAGCAAACTACAATATTTAAATTGAGGGGGGGGGGGGGGGGGGGGGGTCATTGATACCTTAAAACAGCACCTAGACCTGTAGATCTTAAAATCTTAATATATGTGAGTAGATCTTAACTCTACTCACATATGATTTTAAAACTTTGTAAACTCACATGTCAATGAAAACTATAAAATCTTAATAATAGGTGAAATATATGGTCTCAAGCTGTTTAGCGGTCTCAAATGAACCTCCACCTATGTAAATAACTAGTTGGAAAACCGCGCGTTGCCGCGGGGTGTTTTCCGAATAGGGAAAGTGTAATAACGGCCGGTAGCTACTTAACGTCAATTTAGTGACTAAGGACTAACTTTGCAATGGACGTATAACATGAAGGACCAATCATGTAAACTATGCGAGGACTAAATATGCAACGAACTTTTGAGATGAAGGACCAATTTGGTATGGATTTTTAAAGAAAATGTTAAAGATAATGCCGTTAGCTAACAGCCGTTAAATATCTAACGACCGTTAGTCCCAACCCGCCCAAACCCGCCCCGCCCCGCCCCGCCCCGCCCAAACCCGACCCGGGCAAAGTGGTTTCTACAGTGTTTTGCATGGGTGGGGTTGCCATAAAGGCTCCCAACAAATGTATATATGTATAATATATTTTGGAGGTTGTAACTGTTTTTGGATACTGTCTAACTGAATCATATGTCATATATAAACCACTCAAACCCCTGTTTATATGTAGGTACCGATTCAGGCTGTTAAAGACCACCTGTTAAAGGAAGGTATCGAAGTCAGGATGTAGCCTCCCAACCAGCATTAAGATAAGGCAAAGTGTCAATTCAGTCCCTTTTAAAACAAGTACGCTAATTGTGTTTGTATCCTGTATCAAAATATTCAAGTTATATTCCTTGTGGAAAAGAAACCTGCAATTGGTAATTTGTATCGAGTTACTGGGAAAACAATTTTGAAAAGAGTGGATTTTGGTACTAAATGTAATTTCTTGTGGGTAGATGTGACTAAACTCTGAATGACATGAACTCTTTCATGCAATAAAGGTCTTCGATAAAATTTCTGAATGATTTGTGTGTTAAACAGTTGATAAAGTTTCTTTGCATAGATTGATCAAGTCCTGTTTTTATGCATAGATCGATTGACTCTGATTCCATTGCATTTATCAGTTATTACAATTTCACCTAATGATTTAAACTGTTTCGTACAATGCTCAAAGCCTGAATTGAAATCTCGTGCGTGATTGATAACTGTAAAGTATAAACATGTTTTTCGAGCGTAAACAAACAGTGAATAATGGTGACCACGTCGGTCTTATCTTTATCATATATGTCTGTTGAACTATAAAGGTAGACATGCAGGTGTGGATTGCAACCCTTATGCCTGGTGGTGGAGGTATACAATTCCACACAAGTGCAAACAACTATGAGTTAGATGATATAGCCTGCTTTATTGTTTGCTGCAAGTCGAACCAGGTACCAGTGCAAATTCTGATTTTGTTTATGACCGTTTTCAGCTCACGAAGTGTGAACAATATGCCCCAGTTTATAGTTAAGTTAGGTTAAAGTTTTTAGTTTTATTGGGAAAATCTGCATTGTAGCCGAAGAAACCTGAAATTTGTGAACCAAAAAACTGAAATATATCGAGTGAGAAACAATCTGACCCAACCCCTTTTGATCCGAATCTGTTCACTAAAGCCATATTGCGACGAAGAGAAACAGAAGTTAAAAATCGGTTAAATCGCCACTAGATGCATAAGTTGGTGCTTCTTTTCAAACTGGAGTTCATATCGTGTTTACTTGCAAAGAAGATATCTTTATGCGCTAACGTTTATAATGATTTTTTACGTCAAAAATATGAACATCAGTTAAATGATACGACACATGGTTACACATGAAACTGCATGTATGCAAACATTTTTATTTATCACGAACATAACTTATAGCCTTAATCAACACCAAAACACTAAACGCAAGCATGCAACAGAAGCCGGAAATATGATCACGGTGGCCCACCCATACCTCCGCCACCAATACCACCATCGCCAAACCCGAGGCGACTACCAATCCCAGCACCGATTCCTGCATGTCCCAATCCAGTGTTACTTCCAATCCCACCACCCATTCCAATACTACGCCCCATCCCACCCCCACCTAACCCTTGATCGCCGCCACCTCCAAACCCCTGACCGCCACTCGCCTACCACCTCCGAACACTCCGCCACCACCAAATCCTTGACCAATTCCAGGCCCACCAACTCCACCAGTCCCACTGCCACCTAGCCCACCGGGCCCACCTAACCCACCACCACCAATACCAGGCCCACTACCACCCATTCCACCAGGCCCACCACCACCAAGCCCAGTACCGATATTCCCGCCAATTCCACCAGCTATACCCGTATTCATGCCGGGTATCGCGCCGCCAAGAAGCCCACCACTACCCATGTTGGCACCAGCTCCAATACCAAAGCTTCCACCTATAGCATTTGCTTCCACTGTCTTCGCTGGAATCTGCTCGAGTTTCCTAGCGGAGACGGTGGAAAGCAGCGCTGCGGTAATCATAAAATAAAGAAATACAGGAGTGAACGATGACATTTCTTATAAAATGAGATAATATTGGGAAGAAGGTGATAGGGTTTTATAGAGGATTTTGGTATTGCATTTGCATATTTGCATGCATGAACATTAAATGTAGTCTAGATGCGATGTCATTGTCACGTAATTTATTTAACACTGGTCACCAAGATGTGGTAACATTGTAACATAATCATAGACTTATTTAACACTGTTTCGAGATTTAATCAAATCAAAGCCCATGTTGATATTCATTTTTTTTAAACATAATCATAGACTTATATAATGACTATCATAACAGTAGAGATGTGTGATATGTTATTATCTTGACAACTCTTCGCCTGATGTTTTGCATTTTTTTTAATTTTTTTGGGCTGAAGCTACTAATGTTACTTCCTTAGTTACTTTCTACAAAGATTCAACATATGAGTAACTGTATATTGAGAAAGACTAAATTAGATAACATATTTCGTGCTCGAAGTTCATTAAAATTGATATTCATTTGTTTTAAACAAGCAAGTTATATCTTCTTTGGTTTTTAGAGCTAACTTGTATCTAGGAAATACCAACTTCAATTATGGATTTTAAAGTCTTATAACTTTCACAAATTTGACTTTCTTGGAGAGATCAAAGCTACTCAGAGTTAGTGCCATGAAAATTTGGTAGTTAAGCTACACAAAATTATTGTTCACTAGATAAAAACATAGAATGTTGTAAAAAGATTATTTATTAAGGCTTTGATTTTTGCAAAAGTAAAAAAAAAATACAGTTTTACTATTTGAGACCAGTTAAAAAACAAAAAACAGTCCTTAATTAAACGACATAAAGCTTTACATGTTGTGACTAACTTTTTTTTAACAATTTTTTTTTTTTTTTCACAAAGAAAAGTTTTACACTGAAGCGACAGGCAAGCGGGCAACAAGCTGCGCCGCTAGCCCTTTTTGAATAGCGAAACTTAATCTTTTAAAAACTACATTCAAAGACCTTGGGGTCGTAACATTGCCATGCATAACCCGTTGGACTCTTTTGAGCAGCTCCACAGCCTCCGATGCAAGGAAATCAAAAGTATCAAATGCAAAAGGTATAAAATGGTTTTCGATTAGCTTCATGTTTATCTACGTCTCTAAAATGCACCACTTAACATCTTTTAGGTAAAACCATAACCCGAAATCAATGTACTACACACCTTGACCTTAATACAATTTCGTAAAAGAGAAACAAGGTTAAATGGCATGCATCATGAGATGAGGTGACAAAACTGCATGTGGTACAAAATCTTTTGCTTTGCAGTCTTGATTTCAAACTTCCTGCTTTCACAATCAACAGTCTCTGTGTCTTCATGAATGGTGTGTTTGTGAGGCAACATAAATGAAATACCTCAACTCATTTATTTGAGTTTACCTACTTTAATTTCATTTCATTCACTTTAAATCATTTGAAATCAACTGAATAAATTGATTTATCTGTATTTGTATAATTGCATCGAGTTAATATTTGTTGAACATAACAGTTACGTACGTGTTCCATTATCCTTTACATGTACTTCATACATTTTAAGATGAATAATCTTTGAGTGATACTTAAAAGTTAAAACACGTTGGGTCTAGATAAGGAAATAAACTTTTGATAAAACACTTTTTATGTTCATGTATTATACTACGTATACACTAGTTTATTATAATTAGAAAGTAAAACGAGAGTGTATTGCAAAAACCATAGTGTACTTGGTTTAGCCAAATTGCAAGGAGCAGTGTATGCAAAATATAATCGAAAGTGCGAGAGCAATTCCTCACAAGGACTACCTACAATTTGACCAAATTAATCATGTATCTCTTTCTTGAAATAAATCTTTTAATAAACATAGCTCTAAGTTTTATGTTAAGAAGATAAAAACAAGTTATAAGACTAGTGGTAATAGTGACTTTCATCGTCAACTTAACGTCACGTCAGCTTCTATCTCCTCAACCAACATCACCACTAACATAGTGTAATAACATAACCAACATTATCACCAAACATATCTTACTTAAACACAATATATCCCACAAAATCTAAAATATCACACACGCACAACAACATCTCTCACACTTCCCACAACTCGATAGTCTAAACGATGGTGTTCTCCTTATGTAAACAACTTACGCAATTTACTCTCAAGTAAAGGATGTCTCGATTTTCAAATTTGACTAAAAGTCTACAAATATCTTTTTCTTGAAATAATTCTTCTAATAAACATAGCTCTAAGAAGCTAAGGTTTGTGTTAAGAAGATGAACTCAGGTTTGTGTTAAGAAGATGAAAAGTGGTGATAGTGACCTTCATCACCAGTTCACCATTATCAACTCATCGTCATGTTAGCTTCTCCCTCTTCAATCAACATCACCACTAACATATTGCAATAATGCAACCAACTTCACCACCAAAAAATACTCCATTTAAACAAAAATGCACCCCACAAAAACCAAAATATCACGCACAACAACAACAACAACAACAACAACTTCCACTAGTCGGTCATCTGAATGACCATGTTCTCTTTTTTTCCAACAAAGCACACATCTTCCATGGGTCAAGCTAATAGGTAGGAAGGTCTTCGAGGGCCATAGGACGCGTCTTGACTCACTTATTACCACTAGTCTAACATATTAACTATCTCACACTATATTACAAACACATTTTACACAATTCAGATATGACATAAACCCATAACCATTTGTTTATAGCATTTTCACCTGCACAAGGTACTATTTGGTTAGAAACCTTTTGGTTCTTAACTCTTATGTTCGATCATGTACTCGAATTAACATGTTTTGCGTATGATAGGTTGAAATTATCAAAGTATTAAACATAAGACTGAAAATAACACACATTTTGTTTTTACTTATAAGTAGGGGGTGTAAACGAGCCGAACTAAACCGAATTTTACATAAGGGAAGTTGAGCATGGTTTAAAAAAAAGTTTGAATAAGGCTCAAGCTCGACTCGAAAAACTCGATTTATTTGAAATGATATTTTTCTTAACCGACAAAAATGAAAATATATTATAATATTTGAATTCGGCTCGAAAAACTCAACAATAAATACTTACACTTAGTGTATTTACATATAAGCCTTCTAAATTATGCATAATATTTCTAGATAACTTATAAATTAATCAAATCTCGAAAAGCTTGACAATAACTCGAGTCAATTCTATATAAGCTCGAGTTCGACTCGTTTAACATTTCGATTTCGAGCTCATTATCTGGGCTTGAGCTCTAGCTCGAAGCTCGAAAACGCTCGGCTCGAACGAGCTCGAGTTACTCGACAAAATCTCGAATCGTTCACACCCCAACTTATAAGTACGTTGATTAAGGGATTAATATTTTATACTACAAGATTATTGAGTGACGTGGGCAATATTATTTCACATGGTCCAAATCAAAGTATCTTCATAAAGCCCGATATTGTCCGCTTTATTGGCCCATAAAAAATAGTGTGCAAGGGTAGCCTTAAATCCATTAGAAACTAATAAAACGGTTTCAAGGATAATGGTATTTTTGCTCAAAAAAAAAAAGAAAGAAAAGGAAAACGGGATATTTAGAAGTTATAACTTAGGCTACTTGCAATAAAGGTGATTGATCGATTGATTGAATCGATCGCGATCGATTCACCTTACTGTGAGCATTCGATCGATTACTTTATTTTGAGGATCTAGGTCGCTTGGGCGATCAACTTCTTTTAGTACTTTTTCTTTTTTATCCGTTGTAATCTTGAACGTTGGACTAAAAAAAAATTACTAGTAACTTTTATTGTTATTATACTTTCACACTATAAATGACACCCATTTTAGTATTTTTTTCATACATTCTCTATATACACATTCTCTCAAATAACACTCTCATTTCACACATTCTTTATATTCTCACACTATGAATTCTTACGAGCTATTTATTGCCGATTCATTTTCGGATGATGAAAATGAAGTTGGTAGCGAGTTTATGATGTTTGCGGAAGACATTTGGCATCGTCAAAGTCATAACTAGTTTATTCGTTTTATTATCGTAATGTTTGAAAGTTATTTTAATTTTATTGTAATGTTTGAATTTTATTTGAATTATTATGTAAGGTTTTAATTACTAATGAAATTTAAGTTTATTTTCAATAATGTTAAAAAATAAATAAATAAATAAAAATTGATGATGAAAGTCGCCCTTATTGGGGCACCTAATCGCCTGAAGGTCACTGAAGAGAGAAAACTGGTGTGATAAAGAAAATGAGAAGAATTGACTCTCCTTACTGTGTCCAGCGTTATAAGTAATTAAAAATCGAGTGAATTGCACAAAACTTTATACTTCAAGCTGACTTGTAGTATTGTTGTTCAAAAAGTTGACTTGTAGTATTGTATTTATATAATTAAAATTGATAGTTTGTGGTTCATAATTTCATAATATAAACAAGTGGAGATTGCATTATATACCTGCTTATACTTTAATATTTGGTGTAGATTTTTCTAAAAATATAAGTTTTTAGATATAATAGTGTTTAAGCATGTTTTGATAAATATTCAGATATGTATCTTTTAATAAGTATATGTAATTGTCTCTTTAAACAAACATGGCAACTCAAGAAATATTTGAAGTTTTGTTCTTATTTAGAACTTGTTTAAAATTTTTCTTTGATACAAAATCCTCTATAATACGTTAAAAATCTAGTTGGTTTCAAATGGTAAAGTAGCTTAAGCAATTTTGTGACATTTCGAATATTAAACAATCATAGTTTTGGAAAATTTCTTACATGCGAAATAACTGTCACAACACAATGAGATTGAACATGATTCGAATGCAATTAAAGATTTTGGAAAAGAACCAGAAAAAAATTAATACACTTTACTTTGGTATATGATCATTGTTCTGTCATTTTAGCATGTATAGTTCTATAGGGTTTTAGTTCTGTAAATATATTTATACAGTTAATATCTGATTGTAGTTTTGTTAGTCAATGAATTACATGGAAAAAAACCAATATTTTGAAAGAAAAAAATTATCAAGTGACTTTAATTTAACAAAGAGATCTTTTTACACGTTTAATTTAGGTTCTTGAATCTACTTTCCAGTTATGCAAAGATGAACCTCGTTTGTTCTTAAACAAACACTAGGGTTTTAAAAAAAATAACAATTCCTAGTACATATGTAAACATTTTTTTTCTTGTTTAAATTTAAAAAATAAAAAGTTCACCCCAACAAATTTGTTCTTGCTTATTTTGTCGTTTAGCGGACTTTTTGTAACGACTTTGATCGTCGCTAAAACCCTTCCGTACGTGGCTAAAGATGCCGATTCTATAGTGATACTTCATTTACAGCGTGCTCTATTTTCTTTTCTCTACAAACACAATACCCATTTCGATCGGCTAAAATTAACTTCACTTACACTTGTAACTTTTTGGATTTATAGTTTTATACACCAATCACCTAAGCTGCAAGATAAAGATTTAGCTTATACTCTCTCCGTCCCAAAATAAATGTCCAGTTACTGTTTCAACTTTGACTTTAAATATTTGTTTGTTGCTATATAATACTCGATGAAAAAAATCTACTAATGAAATACACTTAAAACCAATCTATTCATATATTTGCATCAAGTATTATATAACACATGCAAAAATAGATAAGGTAAAAGTTGAATTAGTTTGACTCTGAAAAGTCAAACTGGACACTTATTTTAAGACGGAGGGAGTAATGTATATCATCATTATTGTTAGGGTTATTATACAAAAAAGTTACTAAAGTTTCTCAAAAATTTGTCTTAAGTTATTATAGTTTCATTTTATTCATCCAGGTTATTAAACTTTGAAATTTTGTTCACTCAGGTTACTGAACTTATAACAATATACATTCTGGTTACTGAACTTTGACACTTTAAGTTCACTCAGGTTATCGAACTTATTAAAAAATATACGTTCAGGTTACTCGGATTAACACTAAATTTATCGGAGTGTATGCTCCCGAAAGTTCAGTAACATAAGTGAACAAAATAAAACTTTAATTAATAATTTATGACAAATTTTTAGAAAACTTTAGTAACTTTTTTTTATAATAACCTTTCTTGTTACAAGCAACAGTATTATGTCATTTCAAATACTTACATGGGCTATGTATACATTGATCATTATCATCTGTTTTCAGCTACGTCACCTATAACAGTTTGGTGCTTATGTTCCTTCTAATTTGATTACTAAGTTGGTGGTTTCGGCTGAAGCTCTTTTGTTAGCTTTGTGCTTTTGGCCTTTAGTAAGTTTGTGTTTATTTGTTCAAAAAACATTTGTAAGTTAACCGTACATCAGTGACATAGAATCAGGATCAAATAAATTCGAGAAATTTTGAATTAGACGTGAGAAATGCATTTAGTCGCGTTGAATTATAATTTTTATAAGTAGAAATATCTTTGTTGTTGATTCAATGCAAAAGAGTGATCAGCGTAGATTCACTGAAATTTATATTTCGATTCAAAACTTTGACATTTATATGATATTTTGCAAATAATATGAATCAAATGTTAGATTGTCAAAACTTTAAATCACCTATATACTTCTAATCCGATAAAAAAACATTTCTACGTAAAAAAACGCAAAAAGCCCATGAATCAAAGGTTACAAATTACGATTTTAATGATTTATCATATTTCTCAATTTCTCGCAAAAACTAAAGTCAACTAAGATATATATAAGAAATGCAGATTTTGATACGTTCTTATCTAAAAACCGTTTTCTAAACTTTAAGGCAAACCCCACTTTGACATTTCATGCACTGTCACTTTAATTAGTTGTGTCATTATGGGGATAAGCCTTCTTTCAACTGTTTCAGTATGTTTCAAATTTTATTCAATATTTTCAAATGACAATGTATTTAAAATGTATCTTACTTGTCACAAATTTTGGATATGTGTAAAAACCATTTTTTTTATTATTATTTTTTTACATTCATATGCTAAACTATCAAATTTCGTCACTCTGATATATTTTCTGACCATTTTACTCTTCAATTTATTAAGACTCTTTTTATTAGGAAGAGGTAAAATGATCCGAAAATACATTAGAGTGATGAAATTTAAAAGTTTAGTACTTGAATTTGAAAAGAAAAAAAAAATTGTTAAACAGACCTGAAATTTGTGACAAGAAGTAAATAAGTTAGGTTATTTTCTCTAATAGAGTATCTGAGTGTATAAATCACTAAATCCATTAAAAAAGAGTTTTACTCTTGTATTCTGTTTTATGTGACCTTATAAAATGTTTAATCAAAGTGTGAAAAAAACTGTCTATAGACATGCATGCCTTCATAAAGTTAATAAATATTGTATTATATTTGTTTATTAAATGCGAATGTTTTTAAATATATAGAGATTGCTAATTCGAAATTACTGAAACCTTTTAATCTCTACCTCAAAATTATGAGTATAATCAACATAAACAAATTTAAGCTTAGAAACCCTATATCTTGATGAAATATGAGAATATATTCGATGGTATGGGTATAAATGGTATATGATTTCAAAATATGCATGCTGATCACTCGAACCTATAAATGGTATATGATTTCAAAAATAGCACATATATAACTTGAAACATATATTGATCTAGTTAATAGATTTAGTCTTAAGTACGTCCGCATGGTCAGGATTGAGGTTTATATGTACGTATATTAGTGTACGTAGATGTCAATGGCCGTCACTGAGGGAAGGTGAGGTGGGCGACCGCCTAAGGCCTCAAAAATTTTAGAGCCCCAAACTTTGTTCCGTTAACAATTATATATATGCAGCATATGTACATATATTTTTATCAAAGAAAAAAGTAATAAGGTGATAAAATATCTTAAAAGAGTTATATGTTGAACGTTTAAATAGCTAGTTTGCATTATATCTTATTTAACTATAACATTGGCTTTCGAAAGGCCTCATTATGTATTTTTGCCGAAGACCCCAAAAATTCAAGGACGACTCTGATAATATGTATATGTATAACTGTATGGCCTACGCCAGTTGTGAAGTGGGTGAACTCTTGTAAAACTCGTGGATTTTGTCAAAGAGACGGTTGGGTGAATGCACTAGCAAGGAACCCGTTTATTTCCCCTACAATTTGTACCTTCGCATTTATTAGTAGATAACAAATTGACCCTATATAAATGTAGCATCAAACATTCATATATTTTCATCATCAACTTAACTAATCAACATGGCTTCTTCTTCTAAACTATTTCTTCTCGTTGTTGTCGGTGTTCTAGTTTGTACCTCCACTGCTAGGAAGTTGAGTTCTACAGCTTCAGAGCAGTCTTTCAAGGATGAAAAGACTTTCTTGGGCAGTGGTGGTGGATTAGGAGGTGGTGGTGGATTTGGTAGTAGTGGTGGATTAGGAGGTGGTAGTGGATTTGGCAGTGGTGGTGGATTAGGAGGTGGTAGTGGATTGGGCGGCGGTGGAGGTGGAGGGTTTGGTGGAGGAGGTGGTGGTGGATTAGGAGGTGGTTCTGGCTTTGGAGCTGGATCTGGTGGTGGTTTTGGTGGTGGATCCGGACTTGGTGGTGGTGGAGGTGGAGGTGGAGGTGGCGGTGGTGGACTTGGTGGGGCTGGTGGATCAGGTGGCGGTTTTGGTGGTGGATTTCCTTAAGTACGTGCATGCATGGTATTCATATGTACGATTGCAATGTACGTGCATGCATGGCATGGTTGTGAGTTACTATTGTTTGATGATTGTATGTTTTTGATATCCGAAACCATAAGCAAATGATGGTTTTTATGTTGTAAGAAAGAAATATTGCTCTCTTGTATTTGTGTTTGTATCATAAATTATACTTTACGTGGGTATTGTAATTTGTAAGTCTTGCATGTTATGAATGGAATTGTTGAATTATCAATTGAGTTGCCATAATACTCTTTACTTCTATGAAGATAAACGCCTGTAACTTCTTATTAGTCCTAATATAATGTATTTAGAACTATTCTATAATTAGAAAGGGTTAAAATTAGACTTTTACTTGCTTATTATCGAATGATTTCAAATTAATTGGTTAATTAGGAAGCAAGTTAGTTAGAAAGTTTGTTAAGAAGCAGGTTGCTTGTTCAAACTAAAATTATTTGACTTAATCATTTCTATTTATAAAGCATAAAGACAACTAAATATGTAATCGAATAACCGAATAACGTAAAACATAGTTATAGGTACCCGCCGCCGCATTGCGTGGGTACCGTTCTAGTCAGTCATAATAAATAAAGCTTAAGTCATAATAAATGAAGATACACGTTTGTTACTTCTTAATTTAACTTCAGGAAATAATTTAACTTGCTACGCGTAGCAAGGTAAAAATATTTGGACCGAAACAAGTTCTTGTGATCAGATACACAAGTTGAATGATCCAAGGTTTTAGAGGATGTTCAAACATGTAACAGATGTGCTAGTGAAACATTAAATTGCGGTAAGTAGCTAGTTTTGCAAAAGTTAGGATCAAATGAGAATATAAATTAAAAATGAGAATAGTACAAATAAACCACAATCACAAATTTCAAATACACTTACAAAATTAAATGTATATCCATTTAAAATTCTTTCTTTTATTTGAAGTGTATTGTTAAAAATTCTTCTCATTTTAGTTCTTCCTTCTCACCGATCCCTTCCCCCTTTTAAATAACTAAATGTAGTATGTAGATAAACTAAAAGTTTTTGACCCAATTGATATGAATTATGTTTGGACGTGCATCAAAAAATAGATTAATCATGACGTGAAAATTAAAGATCGATTGATTTTTACGTATTGTGATCAAAACAATCGTGTTTGAAGAAAGGAGCGAGGATTTTGTATATATAAGAAAACTAATTATCAAGAGTCAAGACAACTGTTAAATTTTCTATTAACAAATTACCAGTTCTAAATCAAAGATTGTTTGATGCTCCTTCTACTTTTAGAGTTCACTGTTCAGGTAGTTATAGTCACTTTCATATATGTGATCCAATAATGATCCAAGTGTTTCAATAAAAGCGTTTGAAAGTACGTAGGAATGCCATCAAGCAAGGAAAAACTCATAACACGCGGGTACTCACTCATAATGGGTGGGTAACCCCGCCAGCTTTTACCCACGGATGACCAGGTCGTGAGAGAATAAATAAACCACCAGTGGGTGGCGGGTAATGTATACCCCTCGCAGGTAAACCAGATCTTCAAACTCGTCATACCCATTTTAAAATATTCGGAGATATACCTTTCAAAATAACCGAGATTCTTATTTATTAGTAGATATATTTGTGAAGTTATTTATTAGTAGATATACATGGTTGTGAGTTACTATTGTTTGATGATTGTATGTTTTTGATATCCGAAACCATAAGCAAATGATGGTTTTTATGTTGTAAGAAAGAAATATTGCTCTCTTGTATTTGTGTTTGTATCATAAATTATACTTTACGCGGGTATTGTAATTTGTAAGTCTTGCATGTTATGAATGGAATTGTTGAATTATCAATTGAGTTGCCATAATACTCTTTACTTCTATGAAGATAAACGCCTGTAACTTCTTATTAGTTCTAATATAATGTATTTGGAACTATTCTATAATTAGAAAGGGTTAAAATTAGACTTTTACTTGCTTATTATCGAATGATTTCAAATTAATTGGTTAATTAGGAAGCAAGTTAGTTAGAAAGTTTGTTAAGAAGCAGGTTGCTTGTTCAAACTAAAATTATTTGACTTAATCATTTCTATTTATAAAGCATAAAGACAACTAAATATGTAATCGAATAACCGAATAATGTAAAACATAGTTATAGGTACCCGCCACCGCATTGTGTGGGTACCGTTCTAGTCAGTCATAATAAATAAAGCTTAAGTCATAATAAATGAAGATACACGTTTGTTACTTCTTAATTTAACTTCAGGAAATAATTTAACTTGCTACGCGTAGCAAGGTAAAAATATTTGGACCGAAACAAGTTCTTGTGATCAGATACACAAGTTGAATGATCCAAGGTTTTAGAGGATGTTCAAACATGTAACAGATGTGCTAGTGAAACATTAAATTGCGGTAAGTAGCTAGTTTTGCAAAAGTTAGGATCAAATGAGAATATAAATTAAAAATGAGAATGGTACAGATAAACCACAATCACAAATTTCAAATACACTTACAAAATTAAATGTATATCCATTTAAAATTCTTTCTTTTATTTGAAGTGTATTGTTAAAAATTCTTCTCATTTTAGTTCTTCCTTCTCACCGATCCCTTCCCCCTTTTAAATAACTAAACGTAGTATGTAGATAAACTAAAAGTTTTTGACCCAATTGATATGAATTATGTTTGGACGTGCATCAAAAAATAGATTAATCATGACGTGAAAATTAAAGATCGATTGATTTTTACGTATTGTGATCAAAACAATCGTGTTTGAAGAAAGGAGCGAGGATTTTGTATATATAAGAAAACTAATTATCAAGAGTCAAGACAACTGTTAAATTTTCTATTAACAAATTACCAGTTCTAAATCAAAGATTGTTTGATGCTCCTTCTACTTTTAGAGTTCACTGTTCAGGTAGTTATAGTCACTTTCATATATGTGATCCAATAATGATCCAAGTGTTTCAATAAAAGCGTTTGAAAGTACGTAGGAATGCCATCAAGCAAGGAAAAACTCATAACACGCGGGTACTCACTCATAATGGGTGGGTAACCCCGCCAGCTTTTACCCACGGATGACCAGGTCGTGAGAGAATAAATAAACCACCAGTGGGTGGCGGGTAATGTATACCCCTCGCAGGTAAACCAGATCTTCAAACTCGTCATACCCATTTTAAAATATTCGGAGATATACCTTTCAAAATAACTGAGATTCTTATTTATTAGTAGATATATTTGTGAAGTTATTTATTAGTAGATATACATGGTTGTGAGTTACTATTGTTTGATGATTGTATGTTTTTGATATCCGAAACCATAAGCAAATGATGGTTTTTATGTTGTAAGAAAGAAATATTGCTCTCTTGTATTTGTGTTTGTATCATAAATTATACTTTACGCGGGTATTGTAATTTGTAAGTCTTGCATGTTATGAATGGAATTGTTGAATTATCAATTGAGTTGCCATAATACTCTTTACTTCTATGAAGATAAACGCCTGTAACTTCTTATTAGTTCTAATATAATGTATTTGGAACTATTCTATAATTAGAAAGGGTTAAAATTAGACTTTTACTTGCTTATTATCGAATGATTTCAAATTAATTGGTTAATTAGGAAGCAAGTTAGTTAGAAAGTTTGTTAAGAAGCAGGTTGCTTGTTCAAACTAAAATTATTTGACTTAATCATTTCTATTTATAAAGCATAAAGACAACTAAATATGTAATCGAATAACCGAATAATGTAAAACATAGTTATAGGTACCCGCCGCCGCATTGTGTGGGTACCGTTCTAGTCAGTCATAATAAATAAAGCTTAAGTCATAATAAATGAAGATACACGTTTGTTACTTCTTAATTTAACTTCAGGAAATAATTTAACTTGCTACGCGTAGCAAGGTAAAAATATTTGGACCGAAACAAGTTCTTGTGATCAGATACACAAGTTGAATGATCCAAGGTTTTAGAGGATGTTCAAACATGTAACAGATGTGCTAGTGAAACATTAAATTGCGGTAAGTAGCTAGTTTTGCAAAAGTTAGGATCAAATGAGAATATAAATTAAAAATGAGAATGGTACAGATAAACCACAATCACAAATTTCAAATACACTTACAAAATTAAATGTATATCCATTTAAAATTCTTTCTTTTATTTGAAGTGTATTGTTAAAAATTCTTCTCATTTTAGTTCTTCCTTCTCACCGATCCCTTCCCCCTTTTAAATAACTAAACGTAGTATGTAGATAAACTAAAAGTTTTTGACCCAATTGATATGAATTATGTTTGGACGTGCATCAAAAAATAGATTAATCATGACGTGAAAATTAAAGATCGATTGATTTTTACGTATTGTGATCAAAACAATCGTGTTTGAAGAAAGGAGCGAGGATTTTGTATATATAAGAAAACTAATTATCAAGAGTCAAGACAACTGTTAAATTTTCTATTAACAAATTACCAGTTCTAAATCAAAGATTGTTTGATGCTCCTTCTACTTTTAGAGTTCACTGTTCAGGTAGTTATAGTCACTTTCATATATGTGATCCAATAATGATCCAAGTGTTTCAATAAAAGCGTTTGAAAGTACGTAGGAATGCCATCAAGCAAGGAAAAACTCATAACACGCGGGTACTCACTCATAATGGGTGGGTAACCCCGCCAGCTTTTACCCACGGATGACCAGGTCGTGAGAGAATAAATAAACCACCAGTGGGTGGCGGGTAATGTATACCCCTCGCAGGTAAACCAGATCTTCAAACTCGTCATACCCATTTTAAAATATTCGGAGATATACCTTTCAAAATAACTGAGATTCTTATTTATTAGTAGATATATTTGTGAAGTTATTTATTAGTAGATATACATGGTTGTGAGTTACTATTGTTTGATGATTGTATGTTTTTGATATCCGAAACCATAAGCAAATGATGGTTTTTATGTTGTAAGAAAGAAATATTGCTCTCTTGTATTTGTGTTTGTATCATAAATTATACTTTACGCGGGTATTGTAATTTGTAAGTCTTGCATGTTATGAATGGAATTGTTGAATTATCAATTGAGTTGCCATAATACTCTTTACTTCTATGAAGATAAACGCCTGTAACTTCTTATTAGTTCTAATATAATGTATTTGGAACTATTCTATAATTAGAAAGGGTTAAAATTAGACTTTTACTTGCTTATTATCGAATGATTTCAAATTAATTGGTTAATTAGGAAGCAAGTTAGTTAGAAAGTTTGTTAAGAAGCAGGTTGCTTGTTCAAACTAAAATTATTTGACTTAATCATTTCTATTTATAAAGCATAAAGACAACTAAATATGTAATCGAATAACCGAATAATGTAAAACATAGTTATAGGTACCCGCCGCCGCATTGTGTGGGTACCGTTCTAGTCAGTCATAATAAATAAAGCTTAAGTCATAATAAATGAAGATACACGTTTGTTACTTCTTAATTTAACTTCAGGAAATAATTTAACTTGCTACGCGTAGCAAGGTAAAAATATTTGGACCGAAACAAGTTCTTGTGATCAGATACACAAGTTGAATGATCCAAGGTTTTAGAGGATGTTCAAACATGTAACAGATGTGCTAGTGAAACATTAAATTGCGGTAAGTAGCTAGTTTTGCAAAAGTTAGGATCAAATGAGAATATAAATTAAAAATGAGAATGGTACAGATAAACCACAATCACAAATTTCAAATACACTTACAAAATTAAATGTATATCCATTTAAAATTCTTTCTTTTATTTGAAGTGTATTGTTAAAAATTCTTCTCATTTTAGTTCTTCCTTCTCACCGATCCCTTCCCCCTTTTAAATAACTAAACGTAGTATGTAGATAAACTAAAAGTTTTTGACCCAATTGATATGAATTATGTTTGGACGTGCATCAAAAAATAGATTAATCATGACGTGAAAATTAAAGATCGATTGATTTTTACGTATTGTGATCAAAACAATCGTGTTTGAAGAAAGGAGCGAGGATTTTGTATATATAAGAAAACTAATTATCAAGAGTCAAGACAACTGTTAAATTTTCTATTAACAAATTACCAGTTCTAAATCAAAGATTGTTTGATGCTCCTTCTACTTTTAGAGTTCACTGTTCAGGTAGTTATAGTCACTTTCATATATGTGATCCAATAATGATCCAAGTGTTTCAATAAAAGCGTTTGAAAGTACGTAGGAATGCCATCAAGCAAGGAAAAACTCATAACACGCGGGTACTCACTCATAATGGGTGGGTAACCCCGCCAGCTTTTACCCACGGATGACCAGGTCGTGAGAGAATAAATAAACCACCAGTGGGTGGCGGGTAATGTATACCCCTCGCAGGTAAACCAGATCTTCAAACTCGTCATACCCATTTTAAAATATTCGGAGATATACCTTTCAAAATAACCGAGATTCTTATTTATTAGTAGATATATTTGTGAAGTTATTTATTAGTAGATATATTTGTAGTCACTTAGAGGGGAAGATGCAGCTTTTCACCTAAGCTCGCCGCAGCCCCCCCCCCCCCCCCCCCCCCCCACCCCGCCACAGCTCGCCAAAATCAAGCTCTTCGTCTGCACGACGAGCTTCACCCACTGACAAGTAGGGGTGGAAACGAGCCGAGCCGAGCCCGAGCTCGCCAGAACTCGAGCTCGGCTCGTTTAAGTTTTAAAAGGCTCGAGCTCGAGCTCGGCTCGTTTCGAGCCTTAAATTTTAAGCTCGAGCTCGGCTCGTTGTATATTATATAGGCTCGAGCTCGGCTCGTTGTATATTATATAGGCTCAAGCTCGGCTCGAGCTCGGCTCGTTTATACGATTTGGCCATGAAAAGTTAAAGCTTGGCTCGAGCTCGAGCTCGGCTCGTAATATATCTTTATTAAGCTCGTTAACAAGCTCGAGCTCGACTCGTATATATGTTTAATACCATGGGCTCGTTTAGGCTCGCGAGCCTAAACGAGCTTTCTATGTAAAGCTCGGGCTCGAGCTCGATTAATAAACGAGCTGCAACTTAGGCTCGAGCTCGGGCTCGAGCTCGTTTAGGCTCGGCTCGTTCGAGCTTTTTACCGATTCGATCCCGAGCTTTTCACGAGCAGCTCGGCTCATTTCCACCCCTACTGACAAGTTCGTCCTTTTTTTTTTTTTTTTTTTTTTTTTTTTTTTTTTTTTTTTCCTTTCTTTTGTTATTGTTTTATTCTTTTGTATATTTGTAAATGTAAAAGTTTTATAAAGTTTTAAATATGTATAGTTGATAATGTAATTGTTTTTTAAAATACAAAATGAAAATACACTAAACACGGAATTGAAATACATAAAACATGGAATTCAAATACGTTAAATAACGTACGATTGAAATACATTAAACAACGATTAACAACTTTCTAAAATGAAGTATGATTCAGTCTGTGCCATAGCCCTCGTCACTCGAATCGCCGTCACTCGATAGCACATGGTTTGTAGAACCGTAGAGGGGGTGAATACGGTTTATTCGGCTTTTTAGATGTTTAAAAACTTTAAGCCAAAAGAAAACCAAGTGGTTGTACAATCAATCCAAACAACCACAAACACAACCAAAGTATATAAAGCGGGGAAAGAAAGACACCACGATATATACTGGTTCGGGATGGGGGGTTTATACCATCCGTACGTCCAGTTGCGAATCCGCGACTCCGATACTATTCACTAGTATAATCATTTCGGTGGACTACAAACCGTTACAATTCACTCCACCGATATTCACCAATATCGATGCTCACAAAGAAGGAGTTACTCCCCAATAGTATTCCGCCCTCGGAAACCACCCAAAAGAATCTCGCGATTCGACTTCACCTAAGGGTCACCAAGACCACTACCAAGACTTCCCACCAGAAGTATCAAACCCCAACTAGATCCCCAATGATCTAGGCTTGGTCACCAAGACACAAGACTTCCCTTACAAACAATTGAATGAAAGAATGAATGTTTGTTTAATCAAGCCCTAACCTAACCTAGTGACTCGATTCTAGTAGAAAGGGTATAGATAAGAAGACCCTCGAGACAATCACAAGAGTGGATTAGGTTCTTGTGATTCTTCCCTTGCAAAGTAGATGTGTTCTTTCAAATATGTTAAAGTGAAAATCAAGAACACAAGATTAGATATAGAGATAGAGATAGAGATTTGAGAGTGTTTAGAGAGAAAGAATCTAGAGAGAAAGAATAATGTCAAGGGGGTGAGGAATACAAGAGGCAAATGTGGTATTTATAGGCCAAGAACCCAAACTTGGGAATTTTTACCGAGGTCGGCGCGTCACCCGCGCGTCAGCGCGCGGGCAGCGCGCCAGGCTTCTATAAACTTTCCCAAGTGTTGGGTGTTTGGATCTTATAAATGCCTATCCTTGCTAAACCCCCAGTTGTACTTCACACTAAACCTTAACATTAACCATTCTAAGGTTTACCAACTCAAATAGCCAATTTGGAAATCATTTGTGAAGTGTTTAAAGAGAAAACAAATTACCAAGGGTACAAAATGTAGATAGGGTAATTTGGAAGGGGTAGAAGTGTATCTCCTCATATGGCATAAAAAAGAGAGAAGAATATGCCAAGGTATATTCCATTGCTTGGGGGGAAGAATGAGATGGAGGGTTGAGATTAGATGGTTTGAATTGGATGGCTAGGATCAAAAGGAGCCTCCTTTGGTTTTCAAATAATTTGGCATTTGTTGAATATGGATGGTTGAGATGTGTTGATTTGAAATAGATGGCTAAGATCAAAGGAGCCTGGGTTTGGATTGAGAAAGGATATTCCAAGGAATATGCTTTGCTTGGGGGGGGGGGGAATTAATGGTTGAGATGATTTTGGTTTGAAATGGATGGCTTGGATTAAACACATGTGATGGTATAGAGAGGAGATTTGATGGATGGTTGAGATGTGTTTAGTTTGAATTCAATGGCTAGGATCAAAGGAGCATCATTTGGAATTCAAACAATTCTCATGTGTTGAAAATGAAGGGTTAAGATGTGTTGTAAGGGAATGGATGGTTGAGATTTAGTGTGTAAGGAAATATGTAAGAGTGTAAGAGATTGTGTAAGAGAATATATAATTTGGATATGATTGGATATGGTGGTATTTGTCTTTTGTAAAAATGAGATTAAGAAGTAATCTAATTGTCATTAAGAAGAAAAAGTTTAGACAATTAAGATTATGAGTTGAGAAAATCATAAGTTACTTATAAGTTCAAGTAACACAACGTCGAGAATCCATAGGTTCATATCTCGTGACTTTCCACGACTCGACGTTCTCAACTAATACCTTGGTTCAAACAAGTTAAGTGTTTTGCCTTGATGTAAAGCATAACCCAAGTGGGAAAGGATGCGTTTACGCAAAGTGACATTTGACTTAGTTTGACCAATAAGGGAGTAAACCCGTTACGTAATTAGAGAAGACGTAAGCACGGGATATGAGCATATAGATGCTTCAACACGATGTCACGTGAAATATACAAGCTCCCTAAGTTTAGAAAAGCCTTGGCTAGAGGCGATAGTTAGAAAACATGAGTTGGCGTTTTCCCGTAAATGGGTACTTTAAAAAGTAGGATCTCTCAAGTCTCAAAACTCGTTTCGAGTGTTCTCAATTAAGCACATAACATATTCATACCTGTATTGAAAGATCCACATTTGTCGGGTAAGGGGAAAGCCGACTTTCAAAATTCGCCCGGAACCATACAGTGTCCTGACGCGTCACCCACGCGTTGACGCCCGGGCAGCGCGCCAGGAGCAGACATAGGCTCCGGCAATTTTGAGCTAACATTTGTTATTTTATGTGTTTCGATGGTTTATTTGTCATCATTAAAACATACAGAGATCTTGACCATGTTGCCTCAACAGGGTTTAATCCCAAAGCCCATCGTGAAATTGCTTCACGGTTTAACCAATCCTGACGAGCTTTTTCCCGCGCCTCACGAGCTCTTGCCTGACGTTCTTCCTCCGCTTGAACCTCTAACAAGACTTGCATATCTTGCTCGAAGAGGTCTCCATCAGTCAACCCAAATGCATTGGGTTGGTTTTGTGGTGGATTGTTTACCGGTGGAAACAGAACTTCCGGTGAAGTGTTTTGTGGTGGAGTGTCGTATGGGAATACAGGAAACAAATCTTTTAGTGATTGTTTTGTGGTGGATTGTCATACAGGAATGCGGGAAACAAATCTTCGGGTGGGGTGTTGTAAACTGACTCGTTATCTGGTGAATTGTTGTGTGACATTGTTTCGTATGAATTGTTTGTGAATTATGTATGATTTGTGTGTGAATTGTGGGTGTATTGTGTGCCTATGTGAATGGCTATTTATAGGACCGTTCTTGAATTTGAAATTTAAATATTAACCGCTCTGTTATTTGAATTTGAATTTTAATGGTTTATTATTATTATTATTATTATTATTATTATTATTATTATTATTATTATTATTATTATTATTATTATTATTATTATTATTATTATTATTATTATTATTTTACTTTTGAATTTGAAAGGTTTATCCACACGTTTTTTTGAATTTAAATTTTAAAAGTTTAACCGCCCGTTTTTTGAATTTGAATTTTAAGTATATCCCGCTTTTTTTTTTTTTTTTTTTTTTTTTTTTTTTTTTTTTTTTTTTAAATTTGAATTTCTAAACACCCCTATATAAAGCATACAATAACATACTATTTTGCACACACTTCACTTTCTAAACAATTTTACAATGGCTAATCGTTGGTCTGTTGAAGAAGAAAACTTACTAGCCGACATGTGGCTAATCGTTTACGAATACTATGGCGAATCCGCTTTTTGGAATGAGGTTACAGAAAGGTTCAACAACCAATCTGACGGTCCTTTTCGTAACAAAAACTAGATAACGGGTAAGTGGGCAAGACTTACCTGTGAATGTCAAAAATTCAATGATATTTACTTGAATTTGCAGCGTACAAGTGAGGTCAATGATCGTCTTCACAATGCAATGAACATTTTCAAAGAACGCTTTGGTGGGTAAGGCTTCAAATATATTCATGTGTGGTTCACTTTGATAAACAACCCATATGGAACATATTTAGGGATTAACGGCTTTCCGTATCGTTTGTGTTTGTATTTCCGTATCGTGTGCATTTGTATTTTTGTATCGTTTGTATTTGAATAAAAGTGCTTAATGTGTTGTATTTTTATTTTTAAGTTTGAATTTGAATTTCACTTTTGAAATCCCGTCCATCTTTTGAATTTGAAATTTAATTTTATCCCGCTCCTTTTATACGTTTTGTTTTTTTAACCGTATCATTATTTTACGTTGCGTATGTTTTTATTTTCTTGTATTGTAATTTTAATTTAATGAAATTTATTTAGTTTATTTAATAAAATGAATAAAAATCAAGTTGTAAGTAGTGGGGCCCTTATGAGTAAGTTGAAGTTAGTTGTTGGTGAGAGAGGAAGTTAGTTGTCAAGAGGATGTATGGTGATGTAGCACCCGTGAGTCTCAAATAAAAAAATTTGCCTCTTAACTACACCTTCCCCTCTTATACTTATTGAATCATTTTTTACTTCTAAGACTATAAGAAGAATATGAAGTTTTGGTAGGCTTGGCTATTGTTGTATTTCTTTGTAATATTGGGACCCATACTTTTTATTATCTTGCTAAAGAGTTTTGGGTTGCTATTTCTTGTGTATTTTGTCTTTTTGTTTTCTTAATATAGGTTGCCTTTCTAAAAAAAATAAGAAGAATATGAAGTGTCAAAGTATCAAATGTTGGTCTTTATTAATATACAGTACTACTCCCTTCGTCTTAGAATTATTGTTCACATTTGACTTTTTTGTCTATTTTTTTTAACTTTTACCTTAAGTATTTTTTTTTATTAAGAGTAAATTACATGGTTCGTCCCTGTGGTTTAGGCAAAATCCCTAATTGAGTCCTTATCTTTTTAATTGCACATAATCGATCCTTATAATGAAACTAGTGCACACCGTCCACCCTTATACCCAAATCCAGTTAAGTCTCTCCATTGTCTTACCCAAACCCAAGGGTATCTTCGTCTTTCCATGTTTATTTGTCCTACCATGTTCCATCAGTCCATATACTCCTCTTTCTCTCTCTCTCTCTCTCTCTCTATATATATATATATATATATATATATATATATATATATATATATATATATATACCACTACCCTTTCTTTTTTATTTGATACCCATCACCAAAAACTCAAAACACATCCTGTTCCAAGTATATAAAAAACCAAAAATCATTACTTATTAATTTTCTTGTCAGTACATCCATCACTAAAAATCAATATACTTTAGCTCTAGATCTAAGACACACTTAAATTACTAACAACAAACAACAATCCAAACAAAGATATAAACCCAAAAATTCATTAACTTAGGATGGAGTAACAGTGGTGGCTTGTTTTGGTAGGGAAGGCACGAAGAGAATGGTAAGATGGATGTTTAAGCACATTTAATGGGTTTGTAAATCGATGGGTGGAAAATTTTGAGGTTTCAATTTGTAGGGTTTATGGGTGACGGCGGAGCGATGGTGATGTGGTTGGTGGGTGGCTGACTCGGCGGAATGATGGTGATGTGGGTTTCATGTTAATGGTGGTTTAGTGATTTATAAATGGTGGTTAGTAATTGATAAATAGCGACTGTTAAATGATGGTGATCGATATAATTAAATCTTTTGCTTGAAGATCTGGGAATTTGTGTAAAATGTCGGCGTGTTTCTTGATAGTTGTGGTGGGTTGTGGTAGTTGGTGGGGTCGTAGAGGATGGGGATACAGTAGTATTGGTGGGGTTTAGTGGAGGTTAAAGTGGGTGTTGTGGATGAGGCCATGGTTGTGGTGGTGGCCGGAGATAAGGAGTTGCGGGGTGGTGGTAAGTTTGGTTTGAACATATGTTTTTATTGTGACTTGTGAGTTTGATTGATAAATTTGTTTATGTAAAAATTAAGAATCTGCTACTCCATAGCATTTAAACTTGTAAAATGACTATTGGGACTTGAGAACATGAAATCAAAGTTTTTATAACTTTATACAGTATTAATTTCGTATTAATGTATTGTATTGTTTGTGGATTGCATGAAATCAAATGTATTGTATTGTTTGAGGATTGCTACGGTACATTCATCAAAGATGAGAATTTGTTATTTTTAATTTATTTTTACTAAAAAGATAATATTCTTTCATTTAATTATTAAGTGATAAACATGGAAAGACGAAAATACCCTTGGGGTTGGGTGAGATAACGGAGAGACTTAACTGGATTTGGGTATAAGGATGGACGGTGTGCACTAGTTTCATTATAAGGATCGATAAGGTGCAATTGAAAAGATAAGGACTCAATTAGGGATTTTGCATAAACCACAGGGACGAACCATGTAATTTACTCTTTTATTAATTAATATTTGATGCAAAATATCTGAATGAATTGCGTTTTAAATGTATTTTTATTAGTATAAATTTCTATTAAGTATTATATAACACAAACATAAATATTTAGGATTAAAGTTGAAAAAAATATAATTAAAAAATCAAATAGGTACAATAATTTTAGGACGGAGGTAGTATTAACAAATCTCTTTGTCACGACTCACGAGTGAAATTTGGTCTTTTTAGCTTTATTGATTTTACTTTCGCATGTGTGTTACCGGAGGGCAAATGCTGATCTATAGCAAGTGCTTTCTTCAAAGTTTGGTCATGAATGTACCTACATAGAATAATCTTTATCACTTTATGTCATATTTACATTGATGTTAATACTTGGTTTAGCTTCTTTTGCCGTTTTCACATGATGGTTAGCCAACAAATATACTTTGTGCTACATCCAAAATCCATTTTTTTTTTTAAATTGTTGGTCATTCTTGCGTGACTGATCGAGTTAGCATCTGGAAAATCTGCCTTTGCTAAGGCAGGGCATGTATTCAACACGTAAGATAAAATAATATTTTTACATTCCGCTCTATAACACTTTGTATTCTAATTAATGCACATTTAAGGATCATTTGGTTCAAGAATCTAAATTCTAAAGAACTTGGAGGGCCACATCTTTATTCATCCTGCAGAATCAATATGGTATTGCATGTACGGCAGGGGTTAGGAAAGTTCAAGTTGATCGGTGAAACGTAAGTTCAAGTGGACATATTCTAAAAAGTCAAGAATTTTATATTTATTTTCTTCAAATGTGATTATGATCTTTGAAATTTTTTAGGTTTTATAATTTCAACATCATAAACACATCTATCCGAAAACATAGTAAAATTCTAAACATATATGATGCTCAATCACTATAGTATATAAACTAGAAAGATTTCACTTCTTTAACCTATGTGGGATGTAAACTTAGGGGGTGTTTGTTTAAGCTTATGATCTTCTCTTTTCCAAAGAAAGTGATAATAAAATTTACTAAAAGGAAGCAAAAACCATTTAAACAAATCTTGTTTCTGACACAAGTGGAGGTATATCTATATTCTTGCAATCATTTGACGTTCTTGGGCTAAAGTTTAAGTACGGTACTTATTAAGGGACGAAGCGATTTGAGTGATTCATATGGGTATACTCTATTGTTTTCCTTCTTTTTAGTTTGGTAGTGGTCAAGGCAACTTGTTTTGTGTTTCTTGAATTACATGCCATGAAGTTGTTGGTAACGTGTTTTGGTGTCTAACTTGGTCGAGAAACTCACTCGTCCATGTCTCCCTCAGATAATGATGCTTCGATCTTGGATTCCTTCTCCAATATTAGAAGATGTAATATGAGTATTCTAACCAGGAACAAACCCTTTCAAACCTCCGACTCGTTTGAAGTTGATACAAATACAACCAAATCAAATTCGACATGGGAGGGAAAGAAACCGATGTAGCTTGACTTATTAATGATGGTATTACAAACGAGCATCCAGTTGATATGTGTTTTTTTATTACATGGAAAGGAATACTTATTTTTTTTTTATTTTTTTTTTTATTTATTTATTTTTTTTTATTTTAGATATTTCCGGTCGATATGTTATTAACATTTTTAGTCCTAAAAGAACATGCTCTTAACTTAACCATATGATAGCAAGCCCAATCATATCTCGTTCCTTTATGTTAGAAGAGGCAGCAACATGGTCTAATATATCTACTTAATGGGTCAATTTGGGACTGGTTTCATATCTGACAAGTCACGAACCACAAAGAGTTTAAAAATCAAGTTGGTTGAAATTCATCCAATGTGATTTTTAATGCAAACAGAAAGTGTTTGGTTTAGGATATCCTTTTTTAATAAGATTGGAGCAAATTCTGAGTTCATGTTGTCGAGATATATATATATTTTGGCCTGTTAGAATGTTGTAATGTTCAAACATAGATTAATGAAAGTTTTGTATACATGTAGTTGGAGCTTACAATTCTTTAAAACCATTCGTTTATAGGATTTTTCTTTTTATTTTTTGTATGCAATCGTTTAAGTATCCTTTCTTTTGTATGTATGTATTATTGTGAATTTCACCTGTATCTGTATTTTGCACGTATATCATATAGACCATGTATGAAATAGCACATGCACTAATACGAAAGGGCTATAATTGGGTTATAGGTGTGAGGTGCGTTGGGAGTAACTATTTTTTCTTAAATGATATCACGTTTTAGTGCCATTTTTTACCTACAGTGACTAAAATAAACAGCTCGGATGTTTAAATGGAAATTATGTTTGTGATATGCTTATTGTGCTTATTGCCTTGCTTCAAATAAAGAGGAAATTTGAAGTGTTTGGACGATTTTTCTTTTTTTCATACTACTTAATCTTACTATCTTATAAAGCATTTAGGCCTTATAAAAAAAATACTTAAAATTAAGCATTGCAAGTTCTTAAGCTAAAAATACAACTAATTAAAACACATTTTCTAACATTAAATACAATTACAAGTTCTTAAGCTAAAAATACAACTAATTAAAACACATTTTCTAACATTAAATACAATCTTTAAATAGAAATACTTAAAATTTGGCATTACAAGTTTTTAAGCTAAACGTACAACTAATTAAAAGACATTTATTAACATTAATAAATTGATCAATAAATACAATTAATGCAATTATTAAAACACATCTTAGATAAGAAATATAAATTATCAAGCATATTGTATAACCAACTTAAACACAATTCCTATATTAAATGTCACTAATACAAATAATAAACAAATAATAAAGCACATTATACAAATATTCAAGCCCGAACGGGCCAAATGAGCTCGAGCCTGAATAGGCACGGGCCAAACAGGCTCGATCCCGAACGAGCACGAGCCAACGGGCTCGAGCCCGAAAGGTTTACAACTCTTAGCTATCACGTTTTCTTTTGATGTCGTTAACATTTATTTTAGGGTACCCGCCGCTTCAACGCGCAAGTACCCTACTAGTTTATAGTGAAATGAGTAACTTATTGTTAGTAACTTCATACCGGTTTATTTGACAATTCTTATTACGCAAATTATCGGAGAGGTAGAGATGTTGAAATGCGAGGGAAGGCGGTTTGGAGTAAACGTGGGGCCGATTTAGATCATCGTGAATGAGAAATGACGGAGTTAGAGGGAGTTATATTAAGTCTAGTGTCACCACAAACTAGAGATTAAGAACAACAATGGATGCAACTATGCAAGTGATCTTGCTTATATTGAATCACTAAAAAATGCAGGCTTTAAAATGCCGAAACGCCACTAGGAAGCGATCAAGAAGATATGTCAACTTAAGTTCAAAGCGTATAAAAACAACTAATAGAATAAGTAGAACTTTATAAGATGAAAGAAATTTATTGTTGCACGAAATTCATGTCGAGATGGTTGATAAAGGTGAACTCAAGTTCTCGACAAGTTTATCATTAATCATTTCTATCTTACCACAATAAATACAAATTTCGTCTATATGTTTTACACACACTCGCACCTTTCGTCTTTTTTTCAAATTAATTACATTAGTATGTCGAGCATATTTATGAGTATATTGTAGTTATGCGCCTTCTAATCTAGATTGATTTTTGGGTAAATTGCAAAAATTGTCCTTAAAGTTTCACGAAATTGCAAAAACGGGACCGAAACAAAAATTAGCGCAAAAAAGACACCAACGTTTTACATTTTTGCAAAATCGCCACCGAGAGGCCTTTTTCGTTAGTTTCATCGTTAAGTGTCATGTCACCGAGGGTATTATCGTCATTTCACTGCTTTAAGGTTCACGTGGCATATCACTATTGATTCAGGGACTAAATTGGCAAAGTTATTTTTATCTTTTATTTCACATTTACCACCACAACCACCACTCTCTACCACCACACAACCAACACCACCACCCTTTACCCTTCATCTTCATCTTCTCCGGTGACCAAACCCAGATTCCGATCACATCAGCAATGATTCAGTCATACTAAAATTTGTCCATCTTTACCAAACCAAGAAAACAATGTGTCGTTACTTACTTTTTAAGGTCTTTATCATCTTTGTTCCTGAGCTGCAGAGCAGAAGACCGTGCACCCTTGTTGGCGACACTAGGTACACTAACCGTTATGCTATATCAGCTGAAAATGTGAAAAAATTTTTATTTGCAAAACTGCTCCCATTCTTTAGATATTTGGTGATTCATTTAGGTAGCAATAGAATAAAGATGCCTAAATATTGTTATGGCCAGCAATTATACAAAAAAGAGTGAGTAGTTGTTTTTTATTGTTGAAGTAAAAGTTTGCTTCTACTCCGGACAAGCGAGAGGAATCATTCGGACCCTGTATTGGTCCTCCGGATTCGTGATGATCCTTGGTGGTGATTAGGTACTTCGGATATCTGCAAAACAGGTACGTCCGTTAGTCTCGCCCCGAGAATGTATCCCAGGACCAACCTCCGGCGTGAGAGTAAGTATGTGTTCTTAGAGAAAGAAAGTATATATGAAATTAGAGAGTGAGAGAATTAGTTAACCTTTAAGTGAAGATTTCCTCTCTATTTATAGGCCTCCAACATGGAGTGCCAGGCTGGTATGTACTTAGTTCCTTAATGTTTGCTAATTTATGCTCCATTATCATATACTTGATGTACTTGTTTGTACTTTAACTCATGTACTTACTGGTTTATCCGAACGGTCCTGATCTCCGGAGGATTGAGGTCATGCGGACATTCTTAACCCTTCGGATATTGGTTTGTCTCGTTTAGATACATTTGTGTAAGCCTTGCTTGACATAGATCCGGAAGGTATTTAATTGTACGACTTCAATCCGGAGGGTACATACGCCAACATGTCCCCCCCCCTAGTATCATAGTATTGGTTATGCCAATGGTGTGATACTTAGTTTATTTTTGTAATTTTCCAGAACGCGAGTCGTAGCTTCGTCGTTTGCTTAGAGTCGTGTACAAAGTGCCAAAAGTAATTAATGTGTCGTTTAAGGAGTGCCGTTGTTTTTTACTGCGTCTTTGGGATGTGGACACGTGTACGCTCTTCCTGCTTATACGGTTTGGATGGGGACACGTCTGCCCTACGGGTGACGTGTCGTTTCGCGCCCATTTTTTACCGCCTATAAATAGTCCTCATTTCCTCATTTTTACTACTGTAAATTTCCTACACACACAGACTTCTGACATCTTCTATTCCTTCCGTATTCCGAACGATTATTCTCTTCGTCTTTGAGGTACGTCCTAGTCCATTTAGTTTTTTGTTGTTTGGCTATACTCTTCTCCCTGTCGGACTCATTATGTCGGAATCTACTGCGTCCTTTGAATATGAGGATGTGTCCATGCCGGAGGGTTCACACGTTAAGAAGGACATACATCTGAGGCCGTCTACGATGGATGACGGTGAGGTACTTGTTGTAGTGGAAACTTTTGGGATTCCGAAGGATTTACATCCGAGGGCACCTCCGTCGGGTATGACAATGGATCGATTACCTGCGGATGCCATTGGTTTATATGCGGAGTATTTCTTTGACGGAGGCCTTACCGTCCCTTTTTCTACCTTTCTCTTAGATGTCATTAGATATTTTAAGATTCATATATCTTAGTTGGTTCCGTTGGGTATGCACCGTGCTACTCTTTTTGAGGTGTATTGCCGGAGCATGCACATTCCTCCTACTACTCCTCTGTTCCGTGTCTTTTATAAACTTAGCAAGCAAGGTTGCTGGTTTTCCTTCGAAAAACGTGTGCACAAAGACAGAAAAATTTGTTTCGGAGAATTTCCTTCCTGTCTGAAGGGTTGGAAGTATCACTTCTTTTTTATTGATAGGAGAGCCATTCCTTTTGCCATGCCTTGGAGGCATTCGGACTCGGATGTGTCCGATCCGTTTCCTAAGAGGAGTAAGTACGATATTGCTCATGCCAAAAGGTTGGCTGAGACGATTATTGAGCCATGCCAAGTTCCCCAGTCGTTCTTATATGCTCTGGGTCTTTCGGATCATTGGGAATTTACTGGCTTCCGTCCAGCTTTGAGGGATGAGCAGGGGAGGGTATAGCCTTTGTTATAAATATGAATTTTTGAGTTGTGCCTCTTTTTTCTTTCTTTTTTTTTTATTTATTTATTTTGTTTTAACGATAGGTTTTGTTTGTTCGCTGGTGTAACCATGTCGAGCTACTTGAAGAAACCACCTCTTCGCAAGTCGGTGAACGTGACAAAGGGGGACCCGCTTCCGCAGGGGCAAGGTCGTGAAATGCATACCACTCGCCCTCTGGCCTCCAATGCTGAAGTTCCGGAGAAGGATGTGAAGCTGAAGAGGGTTGAGGTGCCGGATGACAAGGTGCTGGCAGCCAAAGATAAGAAAAAGGAGCAGGCAGCAAAGTTGGGCTCCAAGAAACCTTCGTCCAAAAGAGCCGGAGGGAGTATCTCCTCTAAGGTTCACAAGAGGTTCAAGCAGTCTGCTGACCGTGATATTGACCTGGATGCTACGAAAGAGGTTGAGGAGCCTGAGCCAATCCGCTCACTGCATCCGAAGGATATCCCCTCTGGTATGTCTTAGTGAATTATATGTTCATAACTTTTTCTTGATTTGTTTTTATCATTTATTTGACGAATGTTCTATACTTTCAAGGAGTTCGAAGGATGGTTCCCGTCGTCTGGGAAAGGGGGTTCAGATGGAAGAGGAAGACGTTAAGGTGGATATTGAGGGAGATGGTGAGGATGACGATACCTTCGTCCCTTCGTGGATGGTGAAGAGGGGGACTCACATGAACAATGCGAATGTATGCCGGGACATGATGATCAATTTGGCCACCCCGGGTGAAGAGAGGTATTTGGATGGTCAGGATGATGCCGAGGCTATCCGAAGGTCTTGGTTATTGTTGGGCAAACATGCTACGGCTCAAGCGGATGTCATCTTCCGTTTTGAGTCTCTTCAGCGTGAGCATCAGAAGTTGTCTGAGACTCATCAAGTGTGTGACCAAGTCTTGGAGGATAAGTGTAAGAGTTTTGATGAGGTGGCTGGGGAGTTGAAGGAGCTGAAGGATAAGCATGCGGAATGTGTTGCGGTGAATCACGGTGGAGAAAGAGGAGTGGAGGAAGGTTTCTGCTGAGCAGGCTGAGAAGATAAAGTTGTTGGAGGGTAGTTTATCTGATGCCCAGTTGAAGCTGGCCGATGAGGAGAAGGCTTATAAGGAGCTTCACCAAGAGAAGCAAGAAATTGCTATAGCTGCCGGAAATGCCGAAGTGGAGAGAAATCGCATTGTTAATGAGTTCATTCCGGAAGCTATTCATCGTTTCCTTGGTAGCCATGAGTTCCGGTCCGCACTGGCAGAACCTTTCAACTTGTATTATCAATTCGGACTGATAGATGGGGCAGGGTTATTTGAGGAGCCGGAGAAGGCGGCTAAGCTGTTAGGGGAAGTTGAAGGGATGGATTTTGAGGCCGATGAAAAATATCGCTCATTATATGATCAGGCCCTCTTCCAAGACTATCCTTTCATTCAAAAGATCCGCCAGACCATCTACCGGAAGTTTGATGAGTTGGTTACCTTAGTTCCAGATCCTGCTCCCATTCCAGTTGTTGAAGAGCCGGTGGTTGAATCTCATACCGAGAATCCCTCCGGTAATCCATCTGTGAATCAGACTACTTCGGCCTTCCTCTGAGTTTGAAATTTTTAAGAGTTTGCATACCTCCATTTTGACTATGGGCATAGGTATTGTAAACTCTTTGTAAAGCTATTGTTACTAAATTCTATCCGTTGTGAACCACGTTCCGGAGTCCGGATACCTCCATTTTGACTATGGACTTAGGTATTCCGGACTCTTTGTGAAGCTTTCGTTTCTCCATTGCCAATGATGTAATAGTGTAGGGTATTTATCGTTCCGTTATTTTGTAGAACAATTATCTTCGGAACAATTTGATGTATTTGATGATTCTATGTAATAGAGTAGGTCATTAACATTCTATCTTTTACTGTTCCGTTATTCCGGAACATTTGATGTAATTAATTTTGATCGGATGAATATATATCATTTACCTTTGTTATTTTTATTGTGTCTATGCTTTGTGTTACCTACGTTCCGGGGCGTTTATGCTTTTCAACTGTTGGAGTTTTGCCCTAGATTATACTCATTTGGAGTTTTGTTATGTTAGGTCACCTGTTCCTTTCGGATCTTTGCCTTGGATTATATCCATTTGGGGTTTTATTGTTTCGGACAATTTGTGCCTTTCGGCTCTTGGCCTTGGATAATACCCATTTGGGGTTTTGTTATTACAGACAACTTGTGCCCTTCGGCTCTTGGCCTTAGATTATACCCACTTGGGGTTTTATTATACCGGACAACTTATGTCCTTCGGCTCTTGGCCTTAGATTATACCCATTTGGGGTTTTGTTATTACGGACAACTTGTGCCCTTCGGCTCTTGGCCTTAGATTATACCCACTTGGGGTTTTATTATACCGGACAACTTATGTCCTTCGGCTCTTGGCCTTAGATTATACCCACTTGGGGTTTTGTTATTACGGACAACTTGTGCCATTCGGCTCTTGGCCTTAGATTATACCCACTTGGGGTTTTATTATACCGGACAACTTATGTCCTTCGGCTCTTGGCCTTAGATTATACCCACTTGGGGTTTTGTTATTATGGACAACTTGAGCCCTTCGGCTCTTGGCCTTAGATTATACCCACTTGGGGTATTCTTTCATGCTAAGTAGTTTTACATTTAGATAAGAACAACTTTTCTTGTGGCTCAACTGCATAGTATGCTTTATTGATAATAGGAAAATGGCTCATGCCTTACAATAAGTCTATCGGAACAACTGATTACATAAAACATTTTTTCAAATTGATTGCATGCCAAGTTCGAGGTACTTCAATGTCGTCCATGGTTTGTAGCTTGTATGTTCCATGTTGGTAGGCTTCCGTTATCCGGTAGGGACCTTCCCAATTTGGCCCTAATTTTCCCTGATCCTCCACCCTGCTGGCTTCGTTCTTCTGATACACAAAATCTCCCACTTTGAACGCTTCATGTCTAACCCTTCGGTTGTAGTACTGCTCCACCTTCTTTTTGTACTTGGTTTCCCTTATTGCTGCCATCTCTCGCCTTTCTTCCAACAAGTTTAGGTTCAAACCGATCTCATCATTATTGTCTTCTGCGTTTGCCGTCATGGTTCGAAAGGTAGGCATACCGATTTCCGCTGGGATGACCGCCTCGCTTCCATATGTCAGGCTAAAGGGAGTTTCTCCATTGCTAGTTTTTAGAGTGGTACGGAATGCCCACAATATGTTTGGTAGTTCGTCTACCCATCCGGATCTTTCCCTTCCTAGCCGTGACTTGAATCCTTTCATCAAGCTTTTGTTTGCCCTTTCCACTAATCCGTTGGCCTGAGGATGAGCTACGGCTGTGTTGACTTGCGTGATATTCAATCTTTCGCACCAACTTTTGAACGGATCTCCTACAAAATTGCTTCCATTATCCGTAACAATTATCTTGGGCAATCCGAACCTGCAGACGATGTTATCCCATACGAACTTTTTCACCTCCTTTCCGGTTGTCTTGGCTAGGGGCTTGGCTTCCATCCACTTGGTAAAGTAGTCAACGGCCACTATTACATATTTAACTTTCCCTGGAGCTTCGGGTAAAGGTCCTAACACGTCTATAGCCCATTGGAAGAAGGGCCATGGAGCCATGACGGAAGTTAACATTGTTTTTGGCAACTTAGGAACCGGAGCGTGTATCTGGCATGAGTCACACTTTTGGATAACCTCTCTGGCGTCCCGGTGCATGGTTGGCCAGTAATAGCCTTACCTCATAAGTTTAGCTACAACGGAGCGTGGTCCGGAGTGCATACCACATGCTCCTTCGTGTACTTCCCGGATGACATAGTTGGCCTGGAGGGGTCCTACGCATCGTAACATTGGTCCTAGATAGGATTTTTTGAATAGTACATCATCGATTAGTGTATAATGGTTTATTTTCATACGGAGGGTTCGGGCTTCATTTAGATCCTCAGGCCAGACCCCTTCTTTTAAGCATCGGAGTATGGGTGACATCCAGTTTTCTTCTTCTTCTTCTTCTACTATTGCGTTGATTATCTCTTCCTCAGTGGATGACTTTTCTAACACTTCCACTAAGATTTCTTTTGTTAAGTGGTTGAATGCTACGGATGCTAGCTTGCTTAGTACGTTTGCGTTTTGGTTTTGTGCCCTTGGAATATTTTTTATCTTAAATTGTTTGAAGCAAGCGATGTATTCTTTGGCTTTGGCAAGATATTTGGTCATGCTTTCCATATATGCGGTGAATTCTCCGTTAATTTGACTTGCCACCAAGTTTGAGTCCACTCGTACGTCCAGCGCTTCTATATGCATCTCCCTTGCAATTCGTAATCCGGCAAGGAGTGCTTCGTACTCCGCTCCGTTATTAGTGGCTTCAAAGTTTAACCTGAGGGCATAAGTATATTCTTCCTTTTCCGGACTGATTAGTACTAGCCCCGCTCCGGAACCTCTTTTGCTGGAGGCTCCATCAGTATACAAGATCCATTCTCCGGTTTTGGAGATATTGCATATCTCCTTGCCTCTTCTTTTTGTATCCGGATAAACAGTGCCGATAGGTACTTCATTGATGAAATCAGTCAACACTTGTGTTACACCCGTATCCCGACAAGGTACTATAATATAAAATAAGTGATAGTATTATTTCATTTTTTTTAGAAAGTATTTTATGTTGCACTTTGCTTGGTAGTAAGTTACAAGTATATAGGTATTATGTGATGAAAGTTGTGTGGCCTTGTGTGAAGGATGAAACTTGAGGGGCTAAGATTGCCATATGTTCAAAGCTAAAATAATATCTTTTATTTAGATAGAAAAGTCCAGAATTTTGAAGAAGAGAAAAGAGTGTGTGAGTGTGTGTCTTATAATAGAGGGAGGAGAGGAGGGAACACCATTTTTATCATTGAAGCTTATATTAACTTCTTGAAGTGATTTCAAGCTCTTAAGGATCCTTGATTTCAATCTTTATGCCAAGTAAGTGCTTTTACCCAAATTATGAATCTAGGGTTTATGTGGTGAGAATTGGGGATGATGGGTAAAGGTTAGTATTATGTTATGATTAGCTAATTAGTCTCTAATTAGAGATGATTGTGATATAGGAAGCAAGAAAGAGGTGGGAAGCTTTTGATAGAAAGATTGTGATTAAAGATTAAGGTAAGTATATGTCATAACATGTTTGTTAGCTTTATCATATGTTATATATGATAATGGTCTATGTTTGTTAGCTTTATCATGTTTTGTTACATGATAATGGTGATGGATAGGATATAGGGTGCGTAGCTAGTTATGGATCCATTTCTAGGCATAGCTTAGTTAGTCGTTGGGCTAACTATGGAATGAGGTTCAACCTCGTAAGGTTGATCGTGTTTAGGCCGACTATGTTGGCATGAGGTAAGTGCCCCTATATCGCTAGCTTAACTAGTGGTTAGACTAGTTATGGTTATAGCATAATTTATATTATGCATTGTTAGCTTGTTATGCCATGTACTTACTAAGTGTTTCGCTTACATGTTTAGTTGTGATGTTTTCTTGATAGGTGCTGAAGGATCGAGCAAAGGTAAAGATATAGTCTAGGCCTTGCTTGGTAGAAGAAGTAGTTTAGTTGAAAGCGGTAAGTAGAAGCTCATCTTTTTGACCAAGCATTTGAAGTTGGAAGCCCCGAGAGTCTTCTATTGCCTTGGTATAATTCCGTTTTCATGGTCATGGTCTTTTGTAGTCTTTGTTATGTTTTGGTCATGGTATGAGTTTGTGTAAATATTGGGTACTCAAGCTTGAATATGGTTAAAGGTGTAAGTCAACTTTAAGGGGCGTTTGGCAAAAGCCCGTTTTTACCCATTATTGTGAAATCATGGGTCAAGTAGTATTTGTACACGTTACTTGATCTATATAATGATAAGTTGCGCTTTTGGTTAAGAGTTTATAAGCCTATTTAGTGAATTCCACCCATTTGGTGAAATGGGTCAAAGTAAACTTTTCCTACGATATAAGAGTCAAGTCTATGACTGTTGTATATGTCCAAGCTTTACGTTTTTATGAGCCAAATGATGTATTAGTAAATTCTGGAAGTTTTAGTGTCTTTCCGGGTAATAGAAGTTATTTTCCAGAAAACGGGTCAAAAGTGTACAATTTCGGTTTGGATGTGAAATTTGTAACCAAAACTCAAATTTCGGTTTAGAATTTCGGTTTGAAAGTGAAATTTGGAAGCAAAACTTCAAATTTCGGTTTGGTAGTGAAATTTCGGTTTGGAAGTGAAATTTGGAACCAAACACCAAATTTCGGTTTCGAATTTCGGTATGAACAGTAGACAGATTTTGTCGATCTTCGAAAAATCATATCTTTTGATCCGTAAACTTTCAAGGGTCGTGCCACCCGGCGTTTTGAAGGTAATTGAGTCTAGTTTCATCTAAAAATAGTCTCAATGTCTAGATGTTTATGGATTTTTGTCAGAATGTGAAAGAGTGATGATGTGTCAGTTTTTGGACATACGTTTTTGCGAAAAATTTCCATGTTTTTGGTCGAGTCGTTCACGGGGTGTTACAACTTGACCCTTGACGGCATTCCTGGGTACGTAGGTAATGTTGTAAGCTCCTAGCTCCACTGTGTATTTGGCGAGTCATCCGGAAGATTCAGCTCGGTTTAGCACTTGCTTGATAGGATGGTCCGTTATGACTTTGATAGGGTGAGCTTCGAAATACCGCCTTAGTCTTCTGGACAGATGCAGCAGCGTCAAAGCTAATTTTTCAACTGGAGCATATCTTTTTTCGGCTTCATGCAACGTTCGGCTTACGTAATGAACAGGGATCTGTCGTCCTTCCCTTTCGACCATCATTATCCCACATATCGCCTCTGTTGCTGCCGATAGGTATAGGTACATGTCTTCCTTTGGTTTCAGCGTTCTTAAGCATGGAAGTTCCAGGATCATCTTCTTCATCTCTTGAAAAGCTTTTTCAGCTTCCTCCGTCCATTGGTACTTTTCTTTGTTGTCTTTGGTGATGTTCTTTAATGTTTCAAAGAAGGGTAAGGATCTTTTGGCAGATTTTGATAAGAAACGGTTTAGTGCAGCCAGTTTACCGCTTAAACTTTGCATTTCTTTCAGTGACTTTGGTGATTGCATATCGGCCACTGCTCTGGTTTTCTTGGGGTTTGCTCTAATCCCTTCGGAAGTTATCATATATCCAAGAAATTTACCTTCTTCCACTCCGAAGGAACATTTCTTAGGATTTAGTTTCATATTGATTTCCCGGAGGTTATCAAACGTTTCTGCTATATCAGCTAAAAGCTCTTTCTCCGTTTGGCTTTTGATGACCATGTCATCTACATATACTTCCAGGTTTCGGCCAATTTGCGTCCGGAAGGCGGAGTCTACCAGCTTCTGATAGGTTGCTCCGGCATTTTTCAATCCGAACGGCATTTTGACATAACATTATGTCCCATGATCAGTATAGAAGGCTGTTTTCTCCTCGTCTTCCTTTGCCATTTGTACTTGGTGATATCCTTTGTAAGCATCTAGGAAACATTTATATCGGAATCCTATTACTGATTCGATCTTCCAATCAATTTCAGGTAGCGGATAGTAGTCTTTTCGGCATGATGAGTTGAGGTTTTTGAAATCGATGCACATCCTCCAACTTTCGTCCGGCTTTTTTACCAACACAGGATTGGATATCCAGGTTGGATATCGGACGGGTCTGATTATCCCTGCTTTTAACCATTCTTCTACGTCCTTGTTTATAGCTTGATTCTTTTCCTCTGAAAAGAATCTTTTCTTTTGTGCAACAGGCTTGTCTTGGACATTTACGTTGAGTTTGTGTTCAGCTGCCCATCGGGGAATGCCGGTCATGTCCGAAGGTTCCCACGCAAAAACGTCTTGGCTGTTTTTGAGCAACGTTATTAGCTGCCTTCTTCCTTCTTTCGAATTTTTTTTCCGATTGTCACCAATTGCTCTGGGTAAGCCGGATGAACCAATATTTCTTCGATTTCTGCTGTTCCTTCTTCTATCGTGGGCTCCGGAAGACTTTCAATCTTCATTTCTTTTTCCATCAGGAATTTTTCTTCTAACTTTCTGCATTCTGATATGATGACCGATCGGGGTGACTAAAGTGGCAATACCTTTTGGTGTTGGGAATTTCATCATGGCATGTATCGTTGAAGGAATGGCTCTTAACTTTTTGATTCCGGAACGTCCCAGTATTACGTTGTAGGGGGAGGGGGATCTTACCACCCCAAACTTCATTGTTGTCCGACGATATAATTCTTCATTTCCGAAGCACACTTCCAGTTCCAATTTGCCCAACGGATTTATCGCTTCACCAGCAAATCCGATTAGTGGTGTGTTTGTTTTTGTCAGTCGGGATTGGATGGAGGGGTCAAGGTTTAGAAAGCAGTGCTCATACATTACTTCTATCGAAGCACCTTGATCCACGTATACCCTTCGTACAGTGTATCCTTCGATCTCTGCTTCAACTATCAGTGGTTCTTCGGAAGCATCTCCGGGGAGTATGGGAGGGAAGCTTATAGGAGTATTCATCCATTCTTCTTCTTGATCCATGATTTTCCGCTTATAGTTTCTCTCCGGATACCGAATCATATTGATAATTCTTCCTTGGTTGGTGTGATTGTTATTCCTTGGGTGTGCCCTTTCCCTTTGTCGAACATCTTTAATTAGGTGGTCTAGCTTGCCTGTTTCCATAGCTTTTTTGAGTTGTTCTTTCAGGTTATGACAGTCGTTGGTGAGGTGGCCTTTTTCTCCATGGTAGTCGCAGTATTTATCCATGTTTTCTCTGGCAGGTCGTCCTCTCAACGGGGGTGGTGCCGGAAGTCTAAGATGATGTTCAGTTGCGAGGATTTCTTTAGGGGCTTTAATGAGCACATTTAGGTCCAAAGGCTTGACATCCCTCCGGTTTCCCTCGTTGCGGCGATAATCCGCTCTATAGTCATTTCTGTTAGGGTTTTCGTTTCTTACTCGGCCGTAGGGTGCATAATGGTCGTTCCGCCGGGGCCTGAATTCCTCTCGACGGACGTCTCTCCTATGATTCCCTTTGAAGGAAGATCGTTGCGTATTTTGATCGTTTCGGTTATATGGGTTAGGATGATAATCTTTTCTGTAGTCATCTGTCCGCTCCCCTCTTGGTACTTCCGTCAACCGATATGCTCTTTCGGAACGGATGAAGTCATCCACCCTTATCATCATCTCGGTTACCGTCCGGGGAATTTTTTCAGAAAATCTCTTTGCTAGTTCCGGGCATTTACACCCATCCATGAAAGAGGATATTTGCATTACTTCTGGAACCCCCGAGATGCGGCTAGCTTCATCTGTCCATCGCTCCTTGAATTCTGAGAGGGCTTCATTAGCCTTCCGGACAATCTTGGTTATTTCCATGGGGTCTCTGACACATTTTCTTCGGAGAGCAAATCTTTGTACAAATTGTTCACATAGGGTGTCCCAATTGTCAATACTTCCTCGCGGAAGTCTATCGAACCATCCTCTAGCTGCATCATCTAAGGTTTGTTGAAACATCATACACCATATGGGCATTGGCCAAGCACCCTGGTTAGCAGCTCCTTCGAATCTTGTGACGTGATCGTCCGGATCGGTGGATCCATCGTATAACTTTATGTGGGAAGGCATCAGGTATTTTGCATTTTTAGGTCCGGAGAAGTCTATTATCCTTCGGGTAAAGGGACTCTTGGACGCTGCTTTGAAAGGCTTGGAAAGATCGTCGGTCGTTTCCTCTTCTGTTCTCTAAGCTCCGGTATCTTGGGGCTCTTCGTCCTCGAAGTCGAGCTGAATGGGCTTAATCGGTGTTACCCCTGTGGCATTGTGTTGTTGGATTAGAGCTTTCAATGCGGTAAGTTGATTTTGAATTTGTTCTATGCTGGTGGGATTTATTTCTGAGTCTTTCCCACTTCCTTCAGGTGTTGTAGGGGTAGGACCTGTCATTTCTAAGTTCGGGTAGAGTGAATGACGGGTCCCACGGATGGCGCCAATTTGTTGAAGTAAAAGTTTGCTTCTACTCCGGACAAGCGCGAGGAATCCTTCGGACCCTGTATTGGTCCTCCGGATTCGTGATGATCCTTGGTGGTGATTAGGTACTTCAGATATCTGCAAAACAGGTACGTCCGTTAGTCTCGCCCCGGGAATGTATCCCAGGACCAACCTCTGGCGTGAGAGTAAGTATGTGTTCTTAGAGAAAGAAAGTATATATGAAATTAGAGAGTGAGAGAATTAGTTAACCTTTAAGTGAAGATTTCCTCTCTAATTATAGGCCTCCAACATGGAGTGTCAGGCTGGTATGTACTTAGTTCCTTAATGTTTGTTAATTTATGCTCCATTATCATATACTTGATGTACTTGTTTGTACGTTAACTCATGTACTTACTGGTTTATCCGAACGGTCCTGATCTCCGGAGGATTGAGGTCATGCGGACATTCTCAACCCTTCGGATATTGGTTTGTCTCGTTTAGATACATTTGTGTAAGCCTTGCTTGACATAGATCCGAAAAGTATTTAATTGTACGATTTTAATCCGGAGGGTACATACGCCAACAATGATACTCACTCTGAGTGTTAAAATCTATCTATAAAAAAAAGATAGCACAAATTGTACTGGAAACAATATTTAGCCAATAAGTTACATGGATTATATCGAAACTTGATTTGCTAAATTTGTTTCTTTTTTTTGGTAAAAAGTGAAAATTTGATGAAGGGTTTTACATGGTTTTCATGTGCAAAGGAATCAGTGTAATTGTACTTTGTACTTGTACAGTACATACACGTGAAAGTAACCTTAAATGACATAAGTTTTCTGGGTCAATATTTGGTCTTTGAGATTGTGTCTTGAAAATAATTACTACTCCGTATGTGATATGGAGTTATCTGAATTGAATAATGAGATAATGTCTTTGAAATATTCGAAATTTCTGATTGTTTAACAATTTATATGTAAAATGACATTTTAATGGAGTATTAGGTGAACAGAATCAATCATTTTGTTGCGAGTTACAACTACTCTAAACATGTTACCTACAAAATTGATGCTTTTTGATTTTTGACCCTTAAAATGATCATGATCAGTTGAGTCTATAAGAGAGGCGATTTGCTACTTGAAAATGTTAAAAGAAAAGGAAAAAAGTGATCAGAATCTGGGTTTGGTCACCGGAATCTGGGTTTAGTCACCGGAGAAGATGAAGATGAAGGGTAAAGGGTGGTGGTGTTGGTTGTGTGGTGGTAGAGAGTGGTGGTGGTGGTAGATGTGAAATAAAATATAAAAATAACTTTGCAAATTTAGTCCCTAAATCAATATTGATATGCCACGTGGACCTTAAAGCAGTAAAATGACGATAATACCCTCGGTGACATGACACTTAACGATGAAACTAACGGAAAAGGCCTCTCGGTGGCGATTTTGCAAAAATGTGGAACGTTGGTGTCTTTTTTGCGCTACTTTTTGTCTCGGTCTCGTTTTTGCAATTTCGTGGAACGTTAAGGACCATTTTTGCAATTTACCCTTGATTTTTAAAACATTTAGAAACATGTGTGTAAATGTTACGTTTCATAAACCTATAGGTTTGCGGGCATGAGCAAAAAATTTTACCCACAAAGAGGTGGTGGGTGAGTAGCGGGCAAGAAAATAATCACGAATGCAGATGATGAGTTAGTGATACATGTGCTCATTACCAACGGTTGTCATCCCTATTTAAAAGGTTACAAAGAATTTGATTGTGTCATAGCATGATTTTTCAATCATTCGAGTCTCCATTTATTCAGGTTTTTTTTTTTTTTTTTTTTTTTTTTTTTAGGTCATGATCTTACAGAAAGTGAGAGAAAAACTTACTTTTTAAAAAATTTAAAAGAATTACTAGCTAAATATAGTGCGTGTCTCTTTTCCCCTATCAATTTCACATTTATATCTTTTCTTCCTCTCTTTCACATGTTACCCAAATCTTTACCTTAGCTTTAGTTCAAAAAATCTTTCAAATAACAAAATTTAGTTACGATTCATATTCAATTTCATCATATATTCATTCAACTAGACGAGTACCCGTGCATAGCAACAGAATTTTGTAGTGACAGATCGTTTAGTGATAAAAAAAAGTTTATGGGTTATAAACAAAAAATAATATAAGTTTGAAGATTTAGAGATTAAACATAATGTTTTGAAACCCGGTTCGACCCGTTCTGGACGAAAAATAGGTCGATTTAAATCGAATGAATCCGACGGGTTGGGTCGAAAACGGGTCAAATTAAACCGGGTCAACCCGCCAGGTTTAAAGCGTCCCAGGTCAACCCGGTTTTCGATGTGTATTAATAGCTTCATTTTGAAATATATGTTTTCATATGGCTTTTATTAGTTAGACGAACCGGTGGCGACACCGGTTCCCGGTTGAACCCGTTGGTCCGGTCCAGTTTTCAAAACTATATGTACCATCAACTTGTTAACTTGTATGAAGTTTTGTGTGTTTTATTAATTTGTATAATGTGTAAAATAACATTAGTTAGTGTGTTAATTATTTTATATTTAGATTATATTGTAGCTTGTTTAAATTGTACATTGTGAAAATTTTATTGTACTTTTTAGTAAGGGGTGTTTTAATTTGTTGTTTTTAATTTGATATATATATATATATATATATATATATATATATATATATATATATATATATATATATATATATATATATATATATATATATATATATATATATACTTTTAATTGGTTGTATAATGTGAATAAATTATTGTACTTTAAAGTTATGGGGTGTTTTAATAAGAGTATTAATCATACTATGCATTTCTCTCACCTTTAACTTTCAAGATTTCACTTTTCAAGATTTGGCCATACATTCTTTATAGCGACAAATAGTTTATTTATCAAAAAAAAGTTTATATGTTATAAATGAAAATTAATAAAAATTTGAATATTTAAGACTTAAACATAATGTCTAGAAACCCGGTTCGACCCGGGTAGTTCAACCGGGTGAACCGTTCCGGTCGAAAAATTAGTCGATTTAAACCAGGTCAACTTGCTAGGTTGGGTCGAAAACGGGTCAGATTAAACCGGTTCAACCCGGTTTGTGATTTGTATTAATTGGTTGTATTTAATTTGGTAAATATGTTTTTAATTGGTTGTACAATGTGAATAAATCATTATACTTTTAAGTAATAGGGTGTTTTAATAAGAGTATTAATTATGTTTCATAATTTCTTTTAATAAGATTTTTCAAGATTTTCACTTTTCAAGATTGACCATTTTTCCTTTATATGTAGTATAGATTGCTATAAATTACAACTCTTTTTAAAAATTCGAATTTCATCAAAATTACGATTTCATTCGATTTGAGATAAAATGAAATTTTTATAACAAATCTTGATCATTAAACCCTAAATTACCATCAATTCTTAATATATATATATATATATATATATATATATATATATATATATATATATATATATATATATATTCTAAAGTTTTTCTCATAAATTTTCAAAGCAATCACGTGTTCATGAAAACACCTATTAAATATCCGATGAAATGTCTCAATGAAGCAATATTGTGATTTTAGAGTTTGAAGGTGTTAGTTAGAATAAAATGTTTTAGTAACTCATAAAAGCTTCAATATTTTGATGAAAAAATAAAAATTGTGACAAACAAAAACTTTGAACATGCAATTGTTTATCAAAGTAGAGTTTGTTCATCAAAGAAAATTCATCAAAAAAATTGTTCATCAAATAATATGGATAAAACAAAATTGTTCAGTAAATATTCATTAAGAATATGGAGGAAACAAAGTTGTTCATCATAGAATATTGAGTAAACAAAATTGTTCATCAAAAAAACAAAATGTCATCAAAGAATGCTAAAACATGCGTTATGTTCATCAATACAAAACGTTTTTTTTTTTTTTTTTTTTTTTTTTTTTTTTTTTTTTTTAATGTTCATCATTACAATCTGTCATTGGTAAAAAAAAGTGTAAAATACAAAATGTTAATCAATTTCTAAATGTTGATCAATACTTCGATGGTTCATCGATACTCAAAGTGGCACATGTCAACACCTGGTGACTTTTTAGACTTTTTAAGAACAAACTTTCTATTTGATCCTCCTACTGTAATAAAGTATCTCTACGTCTGAACTCGGAATATTAAGCATATTCAATGTTTCAGTGTATATATAATAGGCTTTCTCATTCGATAACACACACCACAATTACTACACATCTACAATTTGTATTCTATTACAGTACATTGTGTAATATCATCATATAGCGTGTTACGTTAAGACTTAAGATGAATTATTAAACGATTTTGAAACTTTCCATATATAGAAAAGAAATAGCTCGGATTTCACTTCATTTTCAGTGTATATATAATAGGCTTTCTCATTCGATAACACACACCACAATTACTACACATCTACAATTTGTATTCTATTACGGTACATTGTGTAATATGATCATATAGCGTGTTACGTTAAGACTTAAGATGAATTATTAAACTTAAACTCGCAAAGAATTACTCGTCCAGTCGTCTAGCCTAAACTTTGGCCACGAAGATCTTAACAACCTTTCTCTTGTTAAGTTCTTATACTCCACGTATGAAGAAAGTGTAAACTTTGATGAAAATGAAAAATAAAAAAACCACGTGGACAAGCACGTGATATAAAGAGTGTGGATTTCTAAGATAACCTAAACCCCAAAAACATTATCTACACTCAAATTGTAAAGAGCCCAACCTATAGGCTAATATGCATTGTGGGAGATTTAGGGTGCGTTTGGTATGCTGCGAGGAATGACAATGGGTATGAGTTTGATAGTAGTGGTGGGTCCCTCAACTATGAAAGATCCATTCCCCCTTATAGAGTTGTATATGGAGTATGGAATATATTAGACTTTCATAGTCATAGTTGTGGGCCCAGCATTTTAAACAAACACAAACTATCACTTTCATAGTGATAGTTTGATTCCCATAGGTGGAAACCAAACGCACCCTTAACTGAAATTTGAAAAATGAAGTCTATCAACCACCATACACAACTACTACCCACCCAAAAACTCAATTGCTTCTCTACACCAGGTTGGATTTCGCCAAGACATAATTTTTACTTGCCACTAAACCATGTGAGGACTCAGCCCAATGCTATGTCTATGGGTGTTGCCTCTTCTAGTATGGTGGTACTTGCTGTCAATTCACCTGCCACTACCGGAGATTTATCTGTCTTGATTCCGACAAGGTTTTCCTCAATAATCTCTAGAAATATATTCCTTGGATTGTCTCGAAATAAGTTTTTAAGGCTAATGAATAACTGAATTAATTGTATTGTGTGTGTTTACTTTGTGATAATCCGGTATATATCTAGAAAGAAAATTTTATACGGATTAGCGTCTGAAACTTAACACATGTAGCTTGTGCAGTACATGTTTCATGACCCTATGTAGGTATGATACACTCAATAAAATTGCAACTAAAAATTAGGGAGTTGGCTTCAAAAGCTTGAAATCTTATGATTTATGTTTGTGCTAGAATAGGGAGTAATATGCATCCGGATATCAATTCTCTATCCTATCAAACATTGTGCGTATGTGTGTGTGAGCGTGCTCGTGCATGTGCGTGTTAGATCTTCTGAGGTCAAAGGTACTTCGAAGTTAGTCAATTTGATCTCAATAGTTAACACCTCCCATGTCTGGACTAGAACAGGACACTATAGTACATAATTGCACAGAACTGCAATTGCAAATACCACCTAAAATGGTGTGTAGATGTGTCAATTTCGACTCAATCACTCGTGAATGAGTTGAGACATTGATCTAGTTTTAGTCTCAAACAGATCAATCTACAAATTTAGTTAAAAGGGAAACGAGTTGTATGGGTCAAACAGGTTAGCAGTCCGACAAAGTCCATTTCCAATAAAAAGAAGCTCCATAAAAAGCGTTTGCATTAATATTGCTTTTATGGTCATAATAACGCATTAACTTATTTATAAATAAACTTTAAAATCGACAAAGAAAATAAGTGTTTGCTTATCAACCTAACCGGATATGACATGACCTGTTCCAAGTTTCAACACGTACTAAAAGTGGCAATTACTGTTCCATTTTAATCCGTTACTTGACCAACCCATCTTACTACTAATTGGGTGTGCTCATAATATAAATTTTAAAGTATCTTATGATTGTACCTGGTTGACAGCGCAGCGTTCCTCTTGCTTTACTACATTGCCAACTTCGTAGTGCCAGAAATTCTCATGAAGGATCTCGAAGCTGATGATGCAACACGAGAAAAACCTAACGAGGATGCAAACATGCCATTAAGCAAAACAATTAATTCAGAACCAAAAAAGAAGGGATTCCAAGGCAACAAGTGATCAAATTTCTGCAAGATTTCATTCATGTAACAGTTTTTGATGATAATATACAATTACATAGTTTTTTTGGTATATGAAAAACTGCATCTCATCCCCCAAGAAAAAACAAATTTAATTTAGCTCATTATTTAAATTAATATACAATTAAATCAATGATTATACGTCTATCCAATCATTTTGAATCGAAGTAACTGGTTTCTCAGCTGGGGATGCACTCCCGGCTCTCGGTGGTTTCTTTGAAAACATCGATGAGATGGATTGGCGTAATGGGTTTTCGAAGGATTGGCGTAACGGGTTTTCAGAGGATTGGCGTAACGGATTTTCTTCTACACTTTTCGGGTCTTTTGGTGGCGTTTTCCCGAGGTTTTTGTCTTTGTTACCAAAAACAAAGCTTAGCCTTCTAAATCGACCCTTATGTTCACCAGCAATAGGAGTATCATCACCTTGCCGATGCTTTGTGAGCCTTACGAACTCATCTGGGTTCGACACCATCATCACCACCGTATCATATACCTACCACCATAAAATAAAATAAAATAAATCTAAATATACCCGCAGTCACACACGCATAAACATATACATACATGAAATACTCAGATACCTGGCATATATCATCAACTTTTTCAAACCAGCTTTTGCCTTGACAAGTAGCAACAATGTAATCTTTGCACTCGAGGAACAGCTTGTGTACATATTCATTTGTCGAGGTTCTGGTCTCAGCAACCACGCATGCTGAACAAAGCTGAAAATCCAAAAAAAAAAACACTTCAGATTTACAGTTATCGTCAATGAAACAAGGTAGAAAGTAGAGTTCTGACTTACAAGAGAAATGTATAGTTGTTCAAAAAAATCAGAAGGCGGGAAATCCTCTAAGCCACGCAGAATTTCTTCTCTACAAACACAAAGAACAATCACCTTTTATCAGATCAAAACAAAAAGTAAAATAGTCGATCTCCAACCCATTTATAAGTCACTGACATGATTTGGGGTATGTTCTGTTCTCATGAATAATGTAAATATAACAGCTCTAAAGAGAATTGGGTCGAAAATATTTTTATTAAGAAAGAATATTAGAGTTAAGAGGATATAATTTTAGTAATCATATTTCACACCAACTATCTACTATATAACTTCCAAATTTTTTGGACAAAATGTGTTATAGATCAACCCAATCCAACCCGTGTCAACACATAGAAAATTATCCATTATGACATATTACCGAACCTGCCTGACCCGGTCAGACCAGCCTATTTTCCAACTCGACATAATAGTAAATAAGATTTTGATGACAGAATGAACATTTCTCACTTACACAGACAGATCTTCATCATATAACGGAGACTGTTTAACAGCTGGCACGGGTTTTGCAGTTTCCCATATCTCTCTCCATAAATTCCCTGTACACCAGCACAACAAATCACAATAACAGCATTATACTACATAATTTATTTCACACCACAGATGATTCAACAGTGTAGATACATACCTTCTTTCTGCATGCGCATACTTAAATGCCCTCTAGAAGACACACTATCACCATCCACAGATTCTTTGCTTTCATCATCTGATGGCGGCTCCATCCAATCAGGGGGTGAGTGCCATCTAACAAAATCTTCTAATATGCACCCAGGATTTGCAGCCTAAGAGAAGATAATAAAAAGGGTTAGATACTGAATTGCATTTCTCGTTATACAATTATAAGGAATACATATGCAATTCGTAGCATGTAATTCACCTTAAAAGCCTGCATGTCTGAAAGGAGTTGAGAGCACCCAGCTCCAACACTGAGGACATAAAAATGTCAAATTGTTTAGAATGCCATAACATTGGTTTGTTCATTTGAAACTGATAACGAACTCGATTCGATTAAGAGATAAAAGAACAATAAAGATAGGTGATCAACTTTCAAGGCCAATCTCTCTCCCAATAATGATATCAAATCACTAAACCGTCATAATAATATTACAGCCCTAATATCCTCTATATATAATAAAAAGATATCCTATACTTAACTTGTTCATTAAGAAATTATAATAAAGGAAACTAACTAAATATTAATAAGGAAAGTACTAATCAGGTTCGTATCAGAAACTAAAACACTTAAACGAACATGGTTTGCATGCAAGTCATAATTGATACCAAATAATCGGATCCCATCCTCTAATATATTTTGCCTAGTAAGCATCTATAATCTTTTGTCTGGTGATCATTTATATAGTATCATTAATGATCATAATCATGTATAAGAAACTACACCGCGACCCCTTTTTTGATAAATTGGTTACTTTAATTGACTTTTAATAACTCAGTTTGGCTTAAATTTCTTTTGTTCATCTTTGGGTCCCAGGCTTTTGGTACTTATTCCCCTTCCAACGCCCCACTTCCTGAAAAGTGATGCCACTTAATGACTTATTTGGCCCAAGTTGTATCTAACTAGATGCATCTATCTGAAATATAGGTGCATTTGAAAAAGACTTCTCCGAGAAAGACAAAACCGAAAGATAACTGCATGTGATCCTATAAAATACAATCAGAATGTTTTATCCACTGACCTTCCTGTACGTAATATAAATTCCTCGGTTTCCTTGACAAGATCTTCTGTGAGCAGAGGCTCTTCCTGTAAACCAACAAATTAAGATACTCCCCATAAGAAAAAGGTAGCATTTCGACAATATATTAAGACCCTAAAATATTTAACTTAATTAAAAACAAGATAAAACCAAAAACAAAAAATCAGCAGGTTTTGACCGTTTGTCCCTTTGAACTCGATCAAAAATATCGGAATCAATATCTCAAATCAAACATTATTAGGTAGTTATCCTAATCCCTGTTTATACAAGTCCAGACGCCCCTGACTAAGAATCCTAACCTATCAAATATACTAATATCAATACTGAGGGGATATCTGGCAATGAGTTTTGAAAGTATATCAGCGATACAAAATAACCTGAATCTGATAATAGCCGTTCACAAAACGTGGTGTAGCAGTCAGTATATACTCTTTGGATGTGAACCTGCCCTTTGGTTTTATCCAAAATTGGTAATCCCTTTTTCCTAAAGGCATATATGGACACACCTAAGATCACACATACATCTCTCTTGAGACTTGGAAGTCTTGAACCCACCACCTCTCATACGGCTAGGCTGAAAGTGGTATTTCAACCCTTAAATAATTAGATATTCAAATCAGTTTCTCTATACCTAAACACAAGAAACTCATTTGACTTGATGCAATAATCATATAATCACTTCCAAAACATGATGTAAAGCACTCTTAATAGTAATCCATAAAACAATACTAGTATTCACCTAATAAAATCCTAAAAAACTTGTCCATAATTTAGATACAAAATCTACCCCAGTCTAACAGCATCAAATTAGAGTGAGCATTTATACTGATCATACCTGCATAACCGGGGCATACACAGGTTCACCAGTTTCCAAAAGTGTTAGATTTTCACATTGTTTATCAGCTCCCAATCGAAGCACTAGCTCTCCAGAGCTAACTCTAGCATACATGAGTTCAGTTTCTCCATTTGAAGTTGACACATCACCATTAGAATTAGCTTGTGTTAAGATGGAATCCAGTGATTGTGTGGCAATAGCACGGCGGTGTTTTCTAGAAATACAACAATTGATGACCTGCAACTGCTGATACAGTAGACAACAATTTAGATCTGGAACTTTATCAGCAGGGATGCCAGGAATATGTTGTCCTTCAGACCATAGTCTTCTCAACTGCACACAAAAAGTTCATAAAACATCAAGACTGGAGTAATTTTATATGACCTAACAATGCAGTTCCAACAAAATAGCTATAATCATTAAGTGGAAAAAGGAACTAATTAAGTACGAGTAATACGCAAGCTGCAAGAAGATGATCTACAACATTTATAACCAGAGATGGCATTTTGACCCATTTACATTAAAAAAAATGGGTCAACTTGGATTACGCTAGAACTCTAACAGGTTATGCAGTTAGAGGAAAACAAACAAAATAATAACAAAGAGTGTTTTTTCATCAAGGCATGTGATAACGATATAATTTTAGTTCTAAGATTAAAAAATTTGAGCAACTCACTTACTTCTGCAACAACCCTGCACCAAAATGATGCCATTTTCCTTATAGTTTTATAACATCCAATGGCTTCAGCAAGCTCTACAACAAAGCTGTCAGGAGGAGCACCATGAAGGTCTTTAAGCAACGATGTAATTGTATTTGTCTCCAACTTACAACTAGCCCTTCCAGAAAGATGTCCTTCTGCAAGTATCTTGCAAGAAATTGGAAGATCATCAAGAGCCAACAAATTTCTTTTTGGCTACAAATATTCACCAAAACAAAGAATCTACCTGCACCAAGAAGTGAATTGAATAGAGACACAACTTTCTGTTCAGCACCGAACTCCATATCAATCTTATCTTCCTTATCCCTCAGTACTAATGACTTCACTGAAGAGAAATTCAAACCAGTTCTCTCTCTGACAGGTGAAGAATCTCGAGATGACATTAGAAGATCTTTCATTGACCTGACCGTTCTGGTGGTCCTGCAGTTGAAGTCAATTTAATAGCTTGATTATTAAAACTGTCTCATAAACCCTCATAGATATTTAGATAATATACTTGCAATAATAAACTTCACTTTATTCATTGCTTAGCAAAAGTAAAAGAATATGGTATAAGTAACAAATTTCACCCACGATCTAATGTACAGATTTCACATAACTCGGCTAGAAAGTTTACAAAATCAAATAATAGGAAGAACTTACTCAACACCAATAGCCAATTGCCTTAGCACAGCTGCTGATGGTATGATATCAATATCCAAGTCGTCTGAACTCAATAAACTGCCTTCTGATTCCTGGAAGTTATAAACATCACTTTCAGTTGTATGATATCAGAATATCTTAGAGATCTTATCATTTCTTAGAAGTAATCCTGATCCACTTTGTATGTTATTGTTTCTTAAACTATAATGTCTAGTCTCTGTTGGTGAACGCAAAAATCACAAAAGAGTGTCACGCACTCATGCACATACATTTGTATATCAGCTTAAGCGGAATTTCCATTATACCCCAACAAAAACGAAACAGAAAATTGAACTCTCCATATTCCCATTGCATATGCTTGCAACACATCACTAGTTCAAAAGCAGCAACTGAAAATCTTACAGTGAAAATTCAGCAGCTATCTCCAAACATGGTGTGTTTTTGTTAACTCCATCCACAACAGCTTTACTAAATTATTCCTCTTAGTGATCTACATACTAAAGTTTCTTCCAAGCCAGTGTATTAGTTAGCCACTCTCTAATTGAGTATTAACTCAATAACAAGCTATGTTATAAAAGTACAAAACCAACTTAGTGAGACTACCTGACACTCCAAAACCAGGGACCACTTAAATTCACTTTTGGAAAAGACTGCAATAACATCTACCTACAAAAACTTAAATAAATCAATGTTTCATTCAGAACATGATTGTTACCTTCGGCTGAGGACTCCTACTTGGTATAAAGAAATTTTCATCAAAAATCGGAGTAGGCATTGTTGGATCATCCGTTTTGTCTTTGTCAGCTTCTTGAACTTCCTTTTTCCCAAACCTTATGTTTTTGAACCTTTCCTGCCAATCTTGTTTCGTCTTAATCGGCTCCGGCCTCCGCCTTGCAGTCTTTTCCTGTCAACCAAACCAGAGTTAAATACACCTAAATTAGGTCTATACTTCTATTATGGTCGAAATCTTCATTTAAAAATTAAAACTAAAGTATTGCCAACAAGTACTATATTAAAATATAAGCACAACAGATTAAGGAAAACTAGGCCTATGGGATGAAATTCAATTTTTCAAAACTAGGCCTATGCGTCTATTACCATCAAAATCGCCATCTAAAACTAACTGTATGCTTACAGATACTAAATTGAACATATAAACACACTAAATTAGTAAGCATTATGATCCAACAATACAGACTAAAATCAGTCAATCAGCTCAAAAACCCACAGAATTCTACTAACCTTCGTAACGATCACATCACTAGAAGAATCGTTCGTCTCAGAACTCAATGCTTGTTTACCGAGTTCATCTACAACATTAAAACGATTCAAATCATTAGTCATTCAGTCAAGATACAAACAATTAATCAAAAACCTAAATCATATCCCTTCAATTACGCTTATAAAACAAATCATCACTTCAAACAATTAAAACCGAAACCTGACACTTTGATAACATCAAACCATATGAAAGTAAGCTATAAAACCTAAGCCTAAAACTTGGCTTACATTATGAACCATCACTTCAAGGCTTCAAATACGATCATCAGCGCAAATTAAATCAAACTTTAGCTATAAAACTTAAATCTAACACTTCACTCGTATTATGAAGTATCACTTCAAGGCTTCACATACGATCATCAGTGCAAATTAAATAAAACTTTAGCTATAAAACTTAAATGTAACACTCTGACTACATTTACTTAAATCGCCACTTCATATACTAATCATCAGTTCAAGTGAGATTGAAATTAACGTATATAACCTAAACATAACACTTTGATAGTTCGATCATCAGTTCAAAGTAGACAAAGTTAACCTCTAAAACATAAACCTAACATTTCAACAGTTCAACCACGCATCATAACATCAAACTAAAACAAATAAATAAGGAAATAGCCTACGATTACGATTATAATATGGATCATCTAAGTTGAAATTAGATCAAAATTGAAGTATAAAACCTAACCCTAACAATTCAACAGTTCAGTTACGATCATAATATGCTTCACAACTAAAAGCAAGATTATAACATATTGTTAAAAATTCATCTAGATTCCGCTTAAAATACGAATCATCAGTTCAAAATAGATTAAACTAAACTACAAAACCTGAATCTAACACTTTGAATACGATCACAACACGCATCATGACATCAAACTAGAGGACACTAACACAATTATACAAAAAGAACTCCTAAACTTAACACTTTCAGTTACGAATCAGCATCGTTTCACAAAACCTAAATCTAACACTTCAATTACGATCACAATACGCATCAAAACTTATCACGATTTCGATTAAAATAAGAATCATCATCAGTTCAAACTAGACGAAACTAAACTACAAAACCTAAATCTAACACTTCGATTCCAATCTAACACTTCGGTTACGAATTCGATAGTTCGATTACTATCAGAATACACATCAAACTGAATAAGATTCAAATAAATAATCGGTTACGAATAAAATCAGTTCATACTGAATTAAACTAATCTATAAAATATCTAGATTATGATCAAATTAAATGAAAATAATATAAAAAATAGACCTAGATCGGGAGAAGAATCAGATTTTTTGATATCAGTGAAGACTTTTTCAGCTTTAGCAGCAGCTGAATGAAAAGCAGTGCGTGCTTTGGAGACAAATCCAGTTGAATTCGCCGCCATTTACTCAGTTTTTAGGGTTTGTTTGTTTGTTTGTTACGGAAATGAAGGCATGTTGTTTGGAGGGAACGATTGATTGTTTCTTTCAACGTGAAATGGAAGACGGGATATAATATATATACAGATTTTAGACAAACACGTTACTACTACTTGAATTGAATTTTTATGTGTAGATTTGGAAACTGTGGGGGAGTGCGCGTCTTGTATTTTTAGTTGATTGATAACTAGTTATGGAATTTTTCAAACAACACTAAAAATTTGCACTGTAGTAATATGGAAAGAGTGTTTTTTATATGGCAATAGCATATACTTGCGCTAAAGAAAATTTGATTCAATGTATAACACTCGTAAGGTCATAATAATAAAAAATTTGTTACATCAGCGCCACATTATCATTCCCACTATTAACATACCCCGTTACCAATAAGGCACATAACACCATCATTTTAATATATATATTTTTATTTTTCAAACAAACTAAATTTCATTAATTCAAATAAAAATACAATACTAAACATTAAATAACATACAAAAAAAATAATTAAAAATAAAATACAATAACTAATTTTGTGATTTTGTTGTTGTTAAAGTCAATATTTGTTCATTATTTCTTCTTTTTGCATTTTGATGAGGAAGGCTCTGTCTACAGCAAATCGTCGGTTGGAGTCCGAAGAAACTTCAATTCTTCCATTTTTAGCATGTCCTCGTCTTTCTTCCTCGACGCCTAGTACTCCGTCACCACGGCCTCTTGTTTGATTCGAAACTCATTTTGCATAAAATCACCAAATTCAAACTGGTTACTTCCCGCGGTGCTCGACGAAGTTTCGGATTTAGGTTTTTTTTTTTTTTTTTTTTTTTTTTTTTTTTTTTTTTTTTTTTTTTTTTTCGGAGGGACGTGGTTTGCAGGGGGATGAGGTCTCACATCTTCTCCGAATAGCTCGTCATGTCCAGTGAGATCAACCGGATCAACGGGCTTTTGGTGCTTCCAATTTGGAGTGTTTTTTCAAATATTCCACGTGTCTTCTTAAGAAAACGATCTTCCTCCTTTTACCTCTTAACGATATGCGTTCCTAGCACGGTTCATAAAGTCAAGCTCATTTCCCCACTACGACAACCCATACGTTGGAAACATTTAAAGATTGCGTTGAACTTTTGGCAATTACGGTTCAACGTACGCCACTTACTTGTCAACATGTCCTTGTTACGTTTTTGGAAATTAGTTTTGTTGAACTCATGCAGAACCTTGTACCAAAACGAACCGTTGTTTTGGTCGGCTACGACATTGTTATACTCGAAAATGGCAACGTAACACGAGGCTAATAACATTTCCTCCAACGATGAGAACAAGTTAAGGTTTCGGTTTTGGGTTGTTTTCGGTTGTGGGTTTCTGGTCTTTTCTTCGTTTTGCAGCTCGTTTTTATTTTCTTTTGGCATTTTAATTCCTGTTCGATTGGTAGTTGTGGTTGTGCCATGTATGGTAGTAGTGGTGGTGGATTTTGTTGTAGATTTTGGAATTGTTGGTTAAGCATTTGTTATTGTTGATGATAAAGTTATTTGGGTGTGTAGGGCGCCATTTGGTATTGGCTACCGAACCCCGAAAAGTGAGAATGTGATGATATTGATTGTGCGAATGAAGGTGTCAGAGTAGTGGCGGAACCTGAAGGTTTTTGTTGGGGGGGCCAAAAATTTTATAGCGTAAATTTAATTTTTTCTATCGGAACTTAAAACTAGTTACTTAAGGCATTACCCTTATTCTCGAAAGCATTCATCTCAATTCAATGATAATTGTATACCTCAAAAGTAAATGTTTTAATATAACATTAGAGCAAATAAAATTTATGAAAATTATCATGCAAAAAATAAATGTGATTTACTATTAGTTATATTTTGCAAGTTATTTTTTCAAAGGTTTGAAATTCCCGCACAAAGAAACACTTGAGTACTTGCTTTTTTATTTCTAACATTGCAAAGTCCATATATTAAATTAAGGGCAATTCCATATATACCCAAAACAAACTTCATAATTTCATATTTCCCCAACACATGCTTTAAAAGCATTGTATTCATGCATTGAAAACTTGTCATTTGGGTAAATATGGAATTATGAAGTTTCTTTTGGGTATATATAGAATTATTCCATTAAATTATTTAAGACCTTAATTCCTCAAGTACTTGTATTATTGTTTGTTTCCTTGTTTTTCTATATCTCAGACTTTGTAAGAAAAGAAGAACACTGCATTCTGCACTTACTCTTTTGATATACATACCTTGTTGTTTTCCCAAAAGTTCCTTAAAATACACATATACACTATTAATGACTCAAACTTTGTGGGGGGTTGGGGGGGGGGGGGGGGGGGGGGAACCCCTCCTTGCCCCCATTATATTCCGCCAATGTGTCAGAGGGTTTGACAAAGATGAATAGTATTAGTTTATATAAATTAGATATATTTCTTTAGTTAAGTGTCAAAGGTTTAACAAATATGTAAAATTTAAATAATATGAAGAGTATTAGTGGCAAATATAGTGTAGCGCTATATTTCGTGTTTCACTATTCATAGCATTAAGTTAGTGTCAATCATAGTGCTAACATTGGAGAAGGTTTTGATAACTTTTGACACTAAATTAGTGCAAAAAAACACTTTTAGTGCTAACATTTGAGATGCTCTTAGCTTTCCTATTTCATGATGTTCCGCATCTTATTTCAATCAATCAAAAAGAAGTTTAGTGAAGTCGTTTTGGCACCAAGATGTCTGCCTCGATACATTGATGTTGAGATTGTTGTGTGTTTTCGGTGTATGTGTGTATTTCATTGTGTTTTAGTAAGTTCAATTTAGAGTGATACAAGTGTGGTTTTTATGAATTTTGGTGTTATTTTCGATAGTCATGTTGACGTGAAGTGAATAAGTGTGAATTCATCATATTTGATACACTTTATAAATAAAATTGGTTGGTCCTTTCAAGCTAAATGATATATAATTCGGCCCCCCTAAAAGTTAGTTCGAGTTCTCCTTATGGTTCTTGTTTTCTCGATTGTTGCCCAATAGTGAGGATACACAACTTAAAATGAACCTCGCCTAGAGAATTAATCTCCGGACAACAACTGGCATGACAGTTTGTCTTCCCAAACCATTATTGTACTATTGCTATGTGGAGACACCTAATTGGTGCAGAAATAGTGTCGCGGGCATTTCGCTATGACATACAAATCATGCCTCGTACTAATATTCTCATAACGCTCAAAGTCAAGGATACTACGCCACATGTCATTCACGTCTCATTAATAAGATGACTCATAAGTGGACCTCCCTTAACAATTGGATCACATTCACGGGTCTTACACAACACTAAATGCATCCTTATGTATATCTATATCTATATCTATAGTGTATACTATCTATAATGTATTTAGGACTTTTATAAATAGAAGTCTTAAAGTTTACACAACTCGGTACATTTAGTAATTTTTAAAACCAACTTAGAAATCTACTATTAACACATTACTTAATAGCATTGAATTGGATGTTACATTTGGGGCTGCCATTCGGGCTGGCCCGATCCGACTGAATCTGATTAAGAATATTCGGGTCAATTCGGGTCAACCTGAATAACCCGACTTCTAAATAGGGTCGGGTTTGGATATGTTTTTTTAGCCTCAACCCGAATTGACCTGAACCTGACTCGACTAACACTTTTATAATGTAAGATTATTGAAGTAAGCAATTTTATAATAATTTTACTTCTATTCGGGTTGACCCGGACCCGAATTGACCCGAACTCGAGTAACCCGAGTTCAAATAGGGTCGGGTTCGGGGTTGTTTTTTAGCCTCAACTCGAATTGATCTGAACCCAACCGGCTCAACTCGAATAACACCCCTATATATTCATACTTTGAAATATAACTACTATATCTATCTATACTCATAATATAACTGCTATGATAAATTTAATATATTTTTGTCCAATTTTTTTTAAATATATTCATACTTTGAAATCATAAGTCTAAAATTTGAAGATAATAATATTACATATCTATATCTTATGTATATTTATATCTATATCTATCTATACTATCGATAATGTACTTAGAAGTTTTATAAATAGAAGCCTTAAATTTTTTAAGTTAGCATAACTTGCTATATCTAGTAATTTTTGAAAGCAAACTTTAAAATATACTATTTACACATTACTTAATAGCATTGAATTGGATGTTACAATGATAAACTTCTATAATAATATAATATATTCATACTTTGAAATTATAAGTCTAAAATTTGAAGATAATAATGTTACAAATTACCCTCTTCACCGTCTCACATCACAAGGACACAACCACTAAATACTATCAGTAATTATCGAAAAACGTCGTTTATAAAAAGAAAGCAAAAAGATCCTCCTTAAATATAGTACTCATCGCCGCTGCTTTGCGCTGGTACCATGCTATAAATACCATGCATTGCATGAGACAGACCAAGTTCATCTTGTTTACATTTACACATAATAAAACTCTAGTTGTATGCAACGTTATCCTGGCTTTCGATAAACACTCTTATCTCGGAATTCTTACCACTCAGGGGAAACCGAGCATATGACTAGCCTAATCTCACACCATAAACTAACTATAATCCTTGCTTTACGTAGCATAAGTAAACACTCGTATTTTTCTACTCACGATGACGTGATTTACCTCCTTTGTGTTATTTGTGGCATCAATCGGTCAAAATCAAGAGTTTAGGTTTCACTTTACGTTTTATGTTCCTATATGTTCGTTTTATTGAGCTTGATTTTTAAGGTTCATCCACAATGCTCTAGTTTTCAAACACTTTTTTAAATTAATTACTTAATTTTTCTACTATATTTTGCTCACTCAAAATTCAATTAAAAGTCATTACTCCAATGCTTAAAAGTCTTCACAAAGCTGTCATAAATGAAAAAAAAAAAAAAAAAAATACAGTGAGGGAAAAAAGCTTTTGGGAAAAGCTTGAAGTTTATCAAATTATTCACTAAAAGCTTTTCAAAAGCTTTTAACACAATGGTAAAAAACTTTATTAAATAGTAAAAAGTCATTGAAGACTAAGTATTGTGGATGCTCATATATCGTTATATATTGAAACCAAACAAAGCTTTCGTGTATGGAAATTTGACATACTAGTATACTACATGAGACCATGACAAAGACGTGATGTATCAAGAGGCCTAAACATGCAGAGACATAGTCCCCCACTCTATATTTAAAAAGTCCTAAAATAATATTGTCAATGTTGTCACCCTTTGCATAATTAGGTGGGCTTGCTTAATCATTAAGTTGTGAGCTTATGATTAACTTTCCAATATACATGGATATCTAATCATTAACTTATGATTTATGGTGAATTATTTTTGGTTATTGCAGCCATGTTTAACATCTTAGTATTATTAAAGCTAAACAAGATCAATCAAGCCTGATTGTGATTTTCTAATGTGTATCAAGGGAACATTTGAGTTTATATAACTAAAGTTAGAGGTTGTTAATTTCAAACTTGCATTTATTTATTTATGGTAATTTGTGAATATATTTAATTCGAAATAAATGTATTTTTTGATAAAAAAAAAAGAAGAAGGTAAATGTGTGTTTATTAAACAAAACTCAACATGTGCCTGAGGTCAGTGAAGGAACTAGAGGTTCCCGTGGATGTCGGGACACCTATCGATTTTTTTGAAGTAGTGTTAGTTTTTGAAAAAAAAAAATCAATTTTTTTCAAATTGCATCTTAAATGCATTCGATACATCAAAATGTGTTTTTATATTATGGTTCTAAAATATTTGTGTATCCGGTTATATTTGGTCTTGATATCGTCCCTACTTGAGGTGTTTGAATGCACATGTTAAAAAAATCTACTCGATTTAACATCTTTGGGCAAAAGTATGATCAATCTACACGTTATCTTTTGTATACATCGTTTAGACGAGATTGTGTATTGTTGTTGTGATTGATAAATACTAATGGTATACATCACAATAAAGGTTCGTCTCATTAATTATTAACCTTGAAATTTTTTAAGTGAATAATTAATTTCTTATATTAATCAATCTATCTCACTTTGAAAGCACACTTTTCAATTACTTATGGGCAATTACTAAATTAATTGTTTGTTTATTGCATTGGCGTTCTTATAAAGTTAATTTAATTGTTCATTTTAATTTTGATCAATGTGCTTTTCCCAGTTTGTCCGTTTGAGGACATTTTCAAATTCAATAATGACCAACAACACGTCTTCTTATTTAACATCTTTTTAAGTTTTTTGTGCTTTCTCGAATTAGATTAAAGTGTGTCTTAAAGCTAACTATACTTTGATGGTAACAAGACAAATCATGCATACAAATCACCTTGTAACATTTCCATCCCTATGACATATTTCAAAGTACAAACTGATTAGCAGTGCCAAAAACTAACGTACATAGATCAAATAAAGCTATTACATGTGTGTATTTCTCGGTATTCTATAGACAAACACACAAAATGCATACATGTTCATGCCTTAGACTTTAACAAGTTGCTCTACGTTCACTGGAGTCGCAATATCTTGTGATCCACTATAGATATGGCCAGCAAAAATACTAGATGTACTCTCTGTAGGATGGTATAGATCCCAAAATAGATGGTTTTTCCGGTTTGGGCAATATGTTGATATTGGGATACAAGGAATGTCGGATTTTAGGTTGCCAAGACCGCAACAAGCTGCTTTTATCTCCGTAATTCCTGTAACAAAACCAATATCATGAGATATTTTCAAGTCCATCTTGAATCCAAACTGCGCAATTTTCTTGTTAAACGAGTTATCACATAAGAAAATAAGGCAATTACCGTATTTTTCAGGATCTTGGATGAGGCCATTCATAACATCGTATGTATCAAAATACGAATAGTGCATATCCGATGATTCTGATTTCATTTCATGTAGCGAAGCCTTTAGACCTTCGTTGTACTTCACTGACCAATGATTTGCTTCCACCTTACAGTCACTGTTGTTTTGCTTCCTTTGCGCGGGACAACAACCAATCACGCCCACTCCACTTACCACAAATTTACGCGCTCCCATCTCATACATTTTCTGTAATAAAAAAGCAACCATTTGTAATCATTCTCTTTTATACACTAGTTTCTAACCATGGCTACGATATAAATGAAGCTACATTGATCTATAAGACAACAATCCAAAAATTTTACCTTCATAAGTTCTTTGAGTGTCGAAACCATGAGATCGACGTATTGTTGTGGTGTGTATTGCTTAGAGACTTTGGAGTCCTTGTTGAAGTAGCCGAAAAGATCATTGCTTCCAATAACAACCAAAAATAAAGACTTGGCTAAGTGGGCTTGGGCCTGCTCTGAGCCCATTTGTTGAACTAGTTGATCATGGACTAATGAGTAGAAGCTTACTTGCTTGGTCAATGGAATTGACTGTTTCTGTATTTCAAATAAAATAAATAAAAATGTTAGTGATAGATAGTTATTAAAATTATACATTTGGAACAAATAGCATCTGCGGGGATAGCTCAGTTGGGAGAGCGCCAGACTGAAGATCTGGAGGTCAGGTGTTCGATCCACCTTCACCGCATAATAAGTTTTAAAAATTTTCTTGTTTATATAATATACCCTTGATTATATAAATTAAAGTATAGCATTCATATACAAATTGCGGGGATAGCTCAGTTGGGAGAGCGTGAGACTGAAGATCTTAAGGTCAGGTGTTCGATCCACCTTCACCGCAACATTTTTAATTTGTTTGGTCCTTTTTTATCAAATGCTTTTAAGTATGTTTTATAAAAATGAATGTAGAGTTTATAAACCTGTTGCGGGGATAGCTCAGTTGGGAGAGCGTCAGACTGAAGATCTGAAGGTCACGTGTTCGATCCACGTTCACCGCATAACTCTTTTTTATTTTTACACAAAGTTGTGTTTTTCAGATTTCATACACATGTGAGAAGCATTAAGCTCTTTCATTTTTTTATTGATATGTATCATTTCAGGCTGATATCAACATTATCGGTTATGTTATTTCACAATACAAAAACCGTCTCTCTCAGTATGCCTACTGTTATGTTTGAAAGAGAACATTATCGGTCATGTTTATATATCAATTTGAGAGGATCTCAATCACATTTTGGATTGCCAACATTTAGAGTGACTGTTAATGAATTGAATACGTGCATTATTTATACAGATATGGAGAAAAATAAAGTTTGTATGATTTCCAAAAAGTCACATATAAAAAAGTTAGCATTTTTTATAACGCGGAAGAATAGTCACTTACGTAAAGAATATGATTCCCATGCAAATCTTAGTGGCTTTTCTGGCCCTCACTAAAATGCTTCCAAGTGCTTATTATTTTATTTTAAAGCTTTTTAATGGTTTATTTTTGTCTAAAAAGCAAAAGGGCTTTTGCAAATGTGAGTTTAACTTTTAACATGGGTAATCTAAAACTTATGGAATGACCTTTGGTTGACAAAATATGTTTTTTTTTTTTTTTTTTTTTTTTTTTTTTTTTTTTTTTTTTAACACAAGTACTAATAAAGTACTATTAAACAATATTTTTTTCAAAGAAAACAACATTTTCTGTTACTTTACCAAGAAACTTAAATAGGTGAATTATTTTTTTGTTAACAATGGCTATTCTGACATTTTTGCCGACTAATTATAAACCCTAACTTCGCCGTCAACCATACCCAAACTGAGTATAGTTTTTCTTTCGGAGAAGTTGGCTTGGGCACTCACAACTTCACCTGTTTGTGGCAAACAAGATTCAAACTTGAATCTCTCACATTTCAACAATAATCACAATTCAATTTACTACCAATTTACTCACCATTTAATCTAATGAACTTGTGCTCATTAATATCCCTAATTATAGCATTGTAAAGTATTCAAACTTATCATGTTATGAAAAAGACATTTGCAGGTTCACAATGGCATTTTCATTCAAGTTTAATTATGAACAATGTCCCACCATTTTAATTACTAACTAAAAGACCAAACATAACTATCACCCCAACACATGTTCTTCCTACATCAGCACATCATCCTACGCCATATTTTCATTATCTTATTCTAAGTGATTTCCACATAGCGTTATCTAAGTTTTGTTCATCTAGATGAAACACAAAATCATTACAAATGAACAAAGATTTATGTACATGTATACTTACAAATAGTTCATCAGTTCCATTGAAGATCCCAGCGCCTCCTGACGCAAAACTGACTCCTGTGACGACCGTTGCACTACTGCTGCTCAACTTTTTTGATTTTGACACGAGTGATAGATATGGTGGCGCAGAAGGTAATCCGACCTTTTCAGCTGTCGATCACCAAAACAAATCAAATCAGTAACTCATCCATATAAAAAGGTACATATATTTATAAATGCTTAGGAAGTTTTTCATGAGCTTGTAAAAATTGCGCAAATTTATATTTTATATAGTAGATCAATAAAAGTTGTGCATCAGGCTTTACAAAAGCTGTGCATGGTAAACAGTTAACAAATAATGCACAACTCTGTAAAGCTGATGCGCAACTTTACACGTTTCTCACGAATATTTAGCTTCTTACTCTTTGTTTTGCCACAAATACAGAAGCATACCTAGAAAATCCGCGGCGTTTTTCCCATTACTAAACCGACCGGTAGCTTTCCCGGTAGGAAAATCCACACCATTATGAGGAAAATCGGCTTTTGCAAGGGACAAGGACAAATAGTTATTATTTCCAACGTCGACTAACGAGTCTCCAAATACGTAAAGCCCGGGAACTGACTCACACAACACACTTGACCCGAACACGAAAACACACAAGAAAAACAAGAAAGCAGTCAAGTTAAGTGAAGCCATGTTGGCGAGCTAGTGTGAGTTTAATTTGTGTCAAAGTATGTATGTGTTGATGGATGGTATTGAATGAATATATGTTATGGTGTTTATATAGAGATGAAGATGAAAACAAAATTACAAAATACGAGTGTGAACGTGTGGAAGAAAAAATTGTAAGTTATGATTCTGAAATTTTGAGTTGTACGATTAGCGTGTATTATTGGTCGAGATTATATATGTTTGTCAAATTTGGGGAATATATATAGATGGCAAAATATTAATGTTCTTGTCGAGTAAAAATGTAAAATGGGTAAATCTTACATTTGTTTAATAGATTTGGTAGTTTTAATTTGTTAAATCTGTTAAAATTTTAACTTCTTTAACAGAATACGTATGAATGTTCACTACTAGAATAAGTAGAACTGGCGACGAAGAAAATACCGACGACACAAATTCGTCGGTATATTTCACTAAACGACAAAAAATACGCTTGACCTAGCCAAACTCACGTTGAATTTCATGAATTTTCAAATACCAACGACATGACGTCGGTATTTTATTGGTCAAATTTGACTTTCCCAATAACTAGCGCTTAATATCGTTTAAGTAAATTTGTTGCGATTAGAGTTTTAATTAGCGCTTAATATCGTTTAAGTAAATTTGGTTTGTATAAATGCCGACGAAATGACGTCGGTAAAATATTGAACATTTTTTTTGTTATTTGGCTTGCGAATAAAAGTGAATATTTTGGGCGGGGTTTTTTTCTGCCTATTTATTACCGACGACATGACGTCGGTATTTGTTTTCCCGCCTTATATTCCTGCCTTATTTTCCATTGTCCCGCCAAATTTTTTACTTTATATATACAAAGAATCATTAACTCGGTAAAACACACATAAACTCACAAAATTAAAACTCCCAAGTCCCATTCTCGATGTCTCGCAAAGATTTCTCGCAACAATTCCCAAGTCCTCCTCACAAGGATTTCTCGCAACAATTCCCAAGTCCTCCAAAAGAACCGGTGATTGTGAACACTCCAACTGCAGAAAATGGAAATCAACAACAAAACAGTCCAGCTGAGAATGAACCGGTAAACAATCCACCAGTGGAAAACCAACCCAATACATTTGGCTTGACTGATGAAGAACTCTTCGAGCAAGATTTGCAATTCCGACGAGAGGTTGAAGAAGACGAAGAACGTGTGGCAGCTGCTCGTAGGGCTCGGGAAGCTGCTCATACGGCATGGATAATCAGAGAACTACCACGCCGATGGGCCATGGGGCTTGGCCCTGTACCATCAGAGTCTTCTTCGAGTGAGGAGGATGGTTGGGTCTCAGATGATTCATTTTCTTAATTCATAGTTTTATTTTAATTACCGTATTGTAGTTTCTATTAATCGTACTTTTGTATTTCATGTTTTAAGTTTAATGTTTAATGTATTTCGTGTTTTAAATGTTATGTTAGTTATTGCATTAACAGGAAGCTAGTCGATTTATGTCTGAATTAAAAAAAAATAAAAAATAAACACATTTGACATCCGTTTTCACAACAACAACAACATTTTATTAAACAACAACAACAATAACACAACAAACAACAACAACAATAGCATCTCAACTTCGGTTCGTGTATAACCATATCATCTCGACTCATTCGTTTAACATCTCGTGTATAACCATTGCATCTCGACTCGTTCATTTAACATCTCATGTATAACCATTGCATCTCGACTCGTTCGTTTAACATCTCCTGTATAACCAGCCATAGCATCTCGGATCGTTCGTTTAACATCTAGTGTATAACCAGCTAAAGCATCTTGAGATTAGTTAGATCTTATGAACCCTACTTTCTGAACCTGGTCACAGAGCCTGAACCCCACTAAATGAACTCCGGTCACTGAACCCCCTGATCATTTAACATTTTAACTCGTTCGTGTATAACCATATCATCTCGACTCGTTCGTTTAACATCTCGTGTATAACCATTGCATCTCGACTCGTTCGTTTAACATCTCCTGTATAACCAGCCGTAGCATCTCGGATCGTTCGTTTAACATCTCGTGTATAACCATTGCATCTCGACTCGTTCGTTTAACATCTCCTGTATAACCAGCCGTAGCATCTCGGATCGTTCGTTTAACATCTCGTATATAACCAGCCATAGCATCTCGGATCGTTCGTTTAACATCTCATGTATGACCATATCATCTCAACTCGTTCGTTTAACATCTCTTGTATAACCATAGCATCTCGGATCATTCATATAACATCTCGTGTATAACCAGCCATAACATCTCGGATCGTTCGTTTAACATCTCATGTATAACCATATCATCTCGACTCGTTCGTTTAACATCTCGTGTATAACCATAGCATCTCAGATCGTTCGTTTAACATCTCGTGTATAACCATAGCATCTCAGATCGTTTGTTTAACATCTCGTGTATAACCAGCCATAGCATCTCGGATCGTTCGTTTAACATCTCGTGTATAACCAGCCATATCATCTCAGATAGTTCGTTTAACATCTCGTGTATAACCAGCCATAGCATCTCGGATCGTTCGTTTAACATCTCATGTATAACCATATCATCTCGACTCGTTCGTTTAACATCTCGTGTATAACCATAGCATCTCAGATCGTTCGTTTAACATCTCGTGTATAACCATAGCATCTCAGATCGTTTGTTTAACATCTCGTGTATAACCAGCTATAGCATCTCGGATCGTTCGTTTAACATCTCGTGTATAACCAGCCATAGCATCTCGGATCATTCGTTTAACATCTCGTGTATAACCATATCATCTCGACTCGTTCGTTTAACATCTCGTGCATAACCAGCCATAGCATCTCGGATCGTTCGTTTAACATCTCGTGTATAACCAGCCATAGCATCCCAGATCGTTCGTTTAACATCTCGTGTATAACCAGCCATAGCATCTCGGATCGTTCGTTTAACATCTCATGTATAACCATATCATCTCGACTCATTCGTTTAACATCTCGTGTATAACCATAGCATCTCAGATCGTTCGTTTAACATCTCGTGTATAACCATAGCATCTCAGATCGTTTGTTTAATATCTCGTGTATAACCAGCCATAGCATCTCGAATCGTTCGTTTAACATCTCGTGTATAAACAGCCATAGCATCTCGGATAATCGTTTAACATCTTGTGTATAACCATATCATCTCGACTCGTTCGTTTAACTTCTCGTGTATAACCATAGCATCTCGGATCGTTCGTTTAACATCTCGTGTATAACCAGCCGTAGCATCTCGGATTGTTCGTTTAAAACGTGACATGCAACCTACATTTGAAACCATTTGTTAAATTGTTTTTTATTATTTGTACTAGAAAAAAAGTGACCATCCGAAGTGTCCCGGTAAATTTTTTGCATGTGTTTAATTAAGTATAAAAGTATTTTAAATATAAAGTATTTACTAAATTATTAAATTTTAAATATAAAAGTAATTTATTTTAAATAAAAGTAATTTATTTTTATTAATCCAAATTTTTTTTGAATGTGTTTAATTAAATTATAAACCAAAGTATTTAATTTTAAATATAAATATTTTTTTTTTAATTTTAATTATAAATTAACTAAAGTTATTTATTATAAATATATATTTTTTTTAATTTTAAATAAAATTATTCAATTTTAAATAAAATTATTCAATTTTAATTATATATTTAATAAAAGAATTTATACTAATTATTTTTTTTAATTTTATAAAAAGTTAACAATTTACCGACGAACCTGCGTCGGCATTTTTTTGATATAATTCACCGAAAATTTTCAAGTGCCCCGCCAAAATATAAAACGACAAAAAAAAAATAATTATACCGACGACTTGTCATCGCTATGAGAAAAATAATATTAAAACAGACCCTAAAAAGCAGATCTGGGTCACAGTTGTATTATTACACACTTAGAAAAAAAAACAAAACAAAAAAAAAACAAAAAACGATATCTATCATCTTCATCATTAATCGCCGGCGACCTTAATCCACCACCACTAACCCACCAACACCACCACCATTAATCCACCAACACTACGACACCACCACTAATCCACCACATTTGCTACCACCACCACCACACCATCACAGTCACCACACCCGCACCACTGTGCACTTCTCCCCCCCCCCCCTATTGTTTAATTCATCCCCCAACCCCTCTATTGTTTAATGCTTCCTCTTCTTCTTCTCCTCTATTTCTTTTTACCGAAGGTATTTTTTTGTTTTTTGTTTAATATTTTGATTATGTTAATTGTTAGTAAATGTTAATTGTTGTTAGTAAATGTTAATTGTTAAGTTTTTGATTTATTATTATTATTATTATTATTATTATTATTATTATTATTATTATTATTTTGATACAGCTAGCCGAGAGCTGTGATAGTTGAGACCGAGAGGCGAGGGTGAGAGCTGTGACAACCAAGACATAGGTAACGTACCTTATTTTATTTTTTTTATTAACTTTTGGTATCTCGACGACATGTCGCCGTCAACCATTTTTTTTCTTTATTTTTAACCAACCGTTTTTGATAGCCGAGGCCGTAGCACGAGAGAGACCACAGCCCGAGGAGACAGCAGCAGCCCGAGACAGTATGTTACATATCCGCATTGTTTTTTCATTTTTATGGTTATTAGTATTGCGTTTGGTTAGTTAGTATTGCGTTTGGTTAATTAGTTATGTGGAATAGATAGGTTTTAATATATTGGTTAAATGTTAGTTTGCGTTTGGTTAGTTAGTATTGCTTTTGGTTTGTTATGTGAAAGTGATTATGCATTCAAACTTATTTGATTTCGGCTTATATTTTCATAAGCTTCAATTTTCCGGCTTATTTGGAGAGTTGTGGGCTTATATAAGTATATTATGATATAATAAACTTATATAAGCTCACAAGTCTCCAAATAAGCCGGAAAATTGAGTTTTATGATATACAAGCCGAAAAACCATTTATAGAAAACTATTGTAAATGATTTTCAGATTTTAGGATTTTAGTGATTAATTTCGGAAAGTCCCGTCCGAAGTTAATCATCCTATAGAAAACCCGTCTAAAATTAATTTATTAGAAATTAATTTCGGAAAGTCCCCTATTTGGGACTGCTTTTTGAATGTTTTGTCTCGTTTAGGATATGGATGCGTGTAACTGATTTACTATTTGAGATGATTTCGACAGTGTTTCTCCTTTACTCCTACGAATATGTCTTAATTGCACATATTTGGGGAGTTGAGGGGAAATGCTGCCGAAATTTTCTCAAATAGTAAATCAGTTATACGCATTCATATATGAGACAAATCATTCAAAGAGTGGGTTAGGATTGCCTTCCATAGTTGCACTAGGTAAACAAAACAACTCGTAATAATTCCACGGTTATATGTGTTTGTGTCGAATCTTTCGAATGTGTTTAATTAAGTGCATATATTAACTGATTCCATCATAAAAATGCAGTTATGATACTTGATAAGAGTTGGAGTTTAGAGAGTCGTTGTTCAAAACAATTTTTTGATGGTCTTGCTGCATTCCTCGATCATTGCAAGCTGTTACTTAATAGTTACGGAAAAATAAAATGTCCATGTCGTCTTTGTCGTAATGTTCGTTGGGTAGATCTTAAAGATCTCAAAAACCACATAGGTGACTATGGGTGGGACCCAACGTATACACAATGGCGCCTTCACGGTGAACCCGATCCTCTGCCATTAGAAAATAACACAACACAATGTGAGGTGAGTGACATGGGTGCGTGCCTTAATGATATTTTTGACATTCCTCCAAATAATGAACAAAATGAGCCAACTCCTCCAAATATTGGCGAGACAAGTAACGAGCAGACTCAAGCAACGACACCTCCTGTACGTAACGAGTTTGAAGAGTTACTTGCCAGTTCCAACCAGCCTCTTTACCCGGGTTGTGACTTTATGACCACCTTGGATTTTATGTCAAAGTTTACTCATCTCAAGGTTAGCGGTAAATGGAGTGATACTTCATTTAACAATAAGTTAAAATTTCTCCAGGAGGTATTTCCTCCCAGGTTAGGTTATAATCTCCCACCGTCATACTATGCTATAAAAAAGACATTTAAAAAGATCGGGTTAGGGTATGAGTCGATACATGCTTGTGAAAATGATTGCTTTTTATATCGGGGGACTGATGCTGAAGATTTGGAGTATTGTCCGGTCTGTAAAACTTGTAGATGGAAAGACAACAACACAACGGGGAAGAAAGTTCCTAACAAGGTGTTGCGTTACTTTCCTATCATTCCTAGACTACAACGCTTGTACAAGTCTATTCACACCGCAAAACATATGACTTGGCATGCCACTGGAAAGTCTACGGAAAACGGTAAAATGCAACACCCGGTTGATGGTAAAGCATGGCAGAAGTTTGACAGCGGTAAATATTCAGAATTTGCTAATGAACCAAGAAACGTCCGATTAGGGTTGGCGGCTGATGGTTTCAATCCGTTCGGCAACCTTAGTCAATCATACATCATGTGGCCTGTTATCTTAACAACATACAACTTGCCTCCGTGGTTATGCATGAAAGAGACTACTTTGATGCTGACGTTGTTGATTCCTGGCCCTAAATCACCGGGGAAGGACATTGATGTTTACTTAAAGCCTTTGATTGATGACCTTAAGAAATTATGGAAAAAACCAGGTGTCCCGACTATGGACGCTGTTACAGGTAAAGAATTCAACATGAGAGCGATGCTTTTATGGACCATCAATGATTTTCCTGCTCATAGTAGTTTGTCTGGTTGGAGTGGGCAAGGTTACTACGCATGCCCTACATGCAAAGTAGACACTCCGGCTACGCGTGTGATAAGCAAACAAACTTATGTTGGCCATAGAAGATTTTTTTTAAAAAAACCATAAATGGAGGAGGGACTTTACTACATTCAATGGTGCAACTGATTTTAGAGATCCTCCTAAAAAATATACTCCAGCTGATATCTTGACTCAACTTGCAATATTGCCCACACGTTTGCCGGGGAAACATCCAGATTATGGGGGTGGGAAGATAAAACGTAATACTACAACCGAGCTGAACTGGACTAAACGGTCTATTTTCTACGAGCTTGAATATTGGTCTTCTCTTTCTCTACAACACAATTTAGATGTCATGCATATTGAAAAAAATGTGTTGGAGAGTATCTTGAACACTTTGTTAATGAATGACAAATCTAAAGACACCGCCAAAGCAAGACAAGACTTGCAAGCTTTGGGCATTCGACGGGAGTTGTAGCTCGGAAACAAACAAAACGGGAAGTGCTCGAAGCCTCATGCTAAGTACTCCCTGACACCCTATAAAAGAAAACTGTTCTGTCAATACATCAAAACAGTTAAACTGCCAGATGGGTTCGGATCCAAGTTCAAGTCGAAAATGACCAAAGATGATAACAATATAACGGGCTTGAAGTCGCATGACTGTCATATAATGATGCAACGGTTACTTCCTTATGGACTTCAGCAATACTTGGATGCACAGACTTATGCACCATTAATCGATCTTTGTTAATTCTTTAAGCAAATTTGCGCCCGAACTTTGATGGTGAATGACATGGTAAAAGCTAAAGACCAGTTGATCAATATTTTGTGCAGCCTCGAGCAAATATATCCTCCTGCTTTTTTCGACATTATGATACACTTGGTTATGCATTTACCTGAAGAGGCTCTTGAAGGCGGGCCTGTTTCATTCCCGTGGATGTATCCATTTGAAAGATACATGAAGAAGCTAAAAAACTATGTACGAAATAAAGCTAAGTCCGAAGGTTCAATAGCGGAGGGTTATGTTGCAGATGAAGCATTAACTTTTTGTTCTCGTTATTTTCGGGGTGAAATTGGGACGAAATTTAATCGTCCCACTGCATCTCAGGACTGTCCTCGCCCAACAAGTGATTTCCAGGTGTTCCGATCACTATGTAAAAAGTCTGGTAAAGAGACAATTATTCGGTTAGGTCGCGAAGAAATGAACAAAGTGATATGGTATGTACTTCATAACAGTCCTGAGATCAACAAGTACATGGACGAGTTCGAGAGGTACACGTGTTTTCATTGTAAAATTTTTTTTCCCATGTTATCTTTTCGATTTATTCTAATATCATGAACATTTTCTGGGAATTTCCTGATAGGGACATGTCGAAAGAATTTGCCGACTGGTTTTCGACGAAGGTAAACTTATTGCATGTATTTCCCTGTATAAATAACGACTATTACTCATCTCTATCTATTCTTATCTTTTTACATAGATTCGTAAGCTTTACATTGCCAATGACCGAAGTTGTACTCCCGACTTATTCGCTTTGGCTTGTGGACCATCACCGACCCCAATCTCAGTCAACTCTTGTGTAGTCAACGGTGTGAAGTTTGTTGTACATAGTCGCGATATAAAACGTACAACTCAGAACAGTGGAATTTGTTCACCTGGTGAGAAGGAAGGAGAAATGTATTATGGTCAGCTAGAAGAAATTCTGTAGTTTGCTTATACCCAGTTCAAAGTTGTGTTGTTTTGAGTTAAGTGGTTTGACGTATCCAACAAAAACCGTAGAGTCGAACGATATAACACTAGAAAAAACATGACACAAATTTGGGCATGTAGCACAGAGTTTGAAGATCAACCTTACATTCTCGCAACACAAGCAATACAAGTCTTCTACCTTGAAGATCCTGCCAGACGACCACTCAATTGGAAGGTCGTTCAAGATGTTAATCACAACACAACCTGGTCATTCATCGTGGTAGAAGACGATGATGATGTGATACATGGCAACAACTCATCTGATCTCACTCTGTCTGCTAATTTGAATGATTTGCACTTTCAAAGCTTGAATATCGACGGTCATTCAACGTTAGTTGAGGCACCACCGCCAACACCAATCATTCCTGTTGATGACGACGATGATTTTGTTGATGATGAAGACAACGATCCTTATGATTTAGCTGATTCTGACAATGAAGTCGCAAACAATTCTAATGATGAAGTTGAAGTTGCTACTAATAGTGTTTATGATAGTGATGTCGATTTAGCAGATTGATCTTAAATTGCATCTTGTAAAACAACACTTATTTGAATGAAATTGTTATGGATTGTTTAATTGTGTATATTTATTTGAATATGTATCTGAATGTGTCCATGCTTATGTTAATTTGTTCATGAATTTCTATATGTTATTCAACTTGTGCTTTTACAGATGGCAGCAGTCGCACGCGGACACGGTGGTGACGGTGACCCACCACCCCCTTTTCGTCCGATTGAGAGCAGTCATCGTGGTAAGAATTTTTAAAAGAAACTTAAACTTGATCATTTGTATTAGGTTACTTGTTATTTTAATTATGACGTGTTTTCACTCACTTCAATTTGTAGGAACTGTCCCCCGAAGGGGTAGGGGCAGGGGCAGGGGTGAAGGGAGGGGTGGTGGTGGCAGGACGGGTGTGCGTCAAGCCACCAAGAACGTATCTCTGAGGAATGCCGTGCGTGATTTTGGCCCGCAGGCTATTGAGTTTGACTACAATGATCAGGGGACATTCACTCATGTTGGCAACAACGCTAAGTGGTTCAGTAACTACTGTGGTGAGCTGATTAGGGAGTTCCCGTTGTGGTACGAGTCCTGGCACAAAATTGAAGTGGAAAAGAAGGCGCATGTCATACCTCAACTCTCGGTCAGTTATTTCATTTTCCTTTTATATTGTTTTGTTATCGTGTTTATATATTTTAATGTGTATATTTATTTAAATAAATAAAAAATTAGTTAACAACATTTTTTATTTATTTAGATGTATATATATTAGTTAACAAATGTATATATTAGCTAGCATATTAAAAAAATTAACAAATATCAAAAAATTAACAAAAATAATTTTTTTTAAAATTTATTTTAGTTATGTTTGATTGCAGCAAATGTTTGATCTGAAGTCCCACCAACGTACACCTCTGTGGAAGACCATCAAAGACGGCATCAACGAGTATCTCGCAGGTCGCTACAGGGACAACAAGTACGACGTCAAGCGAGATTACTGGACTATACCAGGTGGGGCTAATAAGGTAGATGAGATACGAAGGTAAATTTTTTGGTTTGTTAATTTTTTAATATTTGTCATTTTTTTTAATATGTTAGCAATTGATATATGTTAATTTTCTGCGTTTGTTATTATGTGTTAGGAAGCCTCCTCCTAACATGGAGCCGTCTGTGTGGGATAAGCATATTGAGCTCTACCTCTGTGAAAAGCATGCCAACAGGTCCAAAATCAACAAGGAAAACAGGCAGAAGAACAAGAACACTAGCCGCCACGGATCTCGGTCGTTGGCCGCATCTCGCCACCAATACGTAAGACACATTATGATTATTTTACATATAGCTCATTATATATGCTGTTTGATTTGTCGTTTTTAATTTGTTTCACCTTATATGCTTGTGTAAATATATATATACAATTTGAGAGGAGTGAGAACTGTCAGTACCCGTCCCTCATACAGAGATTTTACGACTAGCGTTGCAAGAAAGGTGTATGGTTGAAGGACAAGGCTCGTGTTCAATACGTAAGTACCGTTTTATTTTTATTTATTTTATTTTATTTTATATTATTTGTTTTTGTTATTTTAATTTATATTATTTGTTTTTTTATTTTATTTTTATTTTATATCAATTTTATCATTTTTTTCAACTACATAGGAAGAGATGTACGCACTGCGGGATCTGGGAGCTAACACGCCTATTGGGAGAGCCTACACAGAGGAAGAGATACTTGCAAAGGTTTTAAAGGGCAAGCAACGGGGGTATATAGCCGGTAGGGGTAGGGTGGTACCAGGTATTGGCAAGACAACGTTACCCATGCCGCCAGCTTCCGATTCGTACACCACACCTGAGATTGACAAGATGTTTGCCGAAAAAGAAAAAAAGATCAAGGAAGTTGAAGAAGAATCTAAGGAAACTAAGCGCCAACTCAAGGCAGTTATGAAAGTAATGAAGACAAACCCCGATCTGTGGTCCCAGTTGATGAGCCAGATGACGTCTCAAACCGAGGCAGGATCGGGGAGCGGGACTGGCGTGGGCGCGGCAGGATCGAGGAGTGTGAGTGGGAGTGGCAGTTAGAATGGCTCGGGGAGTGACGAGGCTGACTTGGGTAGTGGTGATGAATACAGTGATTGCGATGTTGACGAGGGACAATGAGGTATATTTGTATGGGTTATTTTGTAAACGTTAACATTTTTTCCATCCTTATGCTTGATCCTCATCCCTATGATGTACACTTTAACACTTAACACCTTGACTTTGTCCATCCGTATGCTATTGACTCATCCGTATGTTATTATTGTAAACTTTGGCATTTTGGCAACTTAAACATTGCGGATATAGCAGCTTTTGTGCTATTGGCAGCTTGATAACGCCCATTTTGTAGAATTTGAAACGTTTTAATGTATTTGGGGGTGTTTAGCGATTATATATAAGAGTTTTAGCCGTTACAAGTTGTTTTGGCATATTGGCATGTTGGTATAGAGGTTTGGATTGTGTATACAGGTTTGGATTGTGTAGATTTTTTTCGGAAAAATTTCCGGAAAAAATCTGGAAAACGGCTACATTACAGGCTGCTATGCAGCCTGCATAAACAAAAAATACCGACGACATGTCGTCGGTATCTTATAGCCCAATTTTGACTTTTACGTTTGACTCTTTTGACTTTTTTAGTATGACTTTTTGTGTACCGACGCCATGTCGTCGGTATCATAAACATTGACCGTTTGACTTTGTTGACTTATTGACCGAGTAATTAACGTTTTTTGTTAATTGTAATTAAAATACCGACGACTAGACGTCGGCATATTATTTGTCGAAACAAGTTTTCAGTTGACTGATAATGGCTGTGGGCCCCACTTTAGCGTCGGGAAATATCGTCGGTACAGTAAGTCCCGACGAGGCATTGCCGACTATCATAGGCCAACGAAGGTTCGTCGGCATCCTACTCCTACCGACGAAAAGGCGTCGGGTCAGTCCAAAAAATTTCGTCGGCAAAGGTTTATTATGTACTAGTGGTTGGCATAGTGATCAGGTTCATTTTATATAAAGTATCGAAAATCGTAACACAAAAATTAAAGATCAGATTTATTTCAGGAAAGTATATATATTTGACATAATTGTATACTACGTAAGAAAAATCTATAAAGTTCTCATGCACTTTTGAAAACCCTTCTCGATCCGCCGATGGCTATAAATGATCTTCTTTGTTTTTTTATCACATAATTTAGAATATCTGTAAAATATTAATTTACACATAAATTTTAAGTTGTACTAGTAAAACTTTTAGCTTGTATTATTGTTTTTTGGAAGGGAGTTGTACTAGTCATTTAATCTTATATAGCTATGTTGAAAACTAGAAGAGGTTGAATAGTTTTACGGTTTTTTTTCTTTTTTTCTTTTTTTTTTTTTTTTTTTTTTTTTTGTGAAAACTTAGTTTACTCTTAAAGCCTTCGATTCGAATTTTATGTGAACTCAACTCTTGAACAATATGAACAATTATAACCAAGTAATATAAGAAAGCAAGAAATATAATAAGTAAGAGATTGAAAGATCAAACCGCGACGCAAATGATTTATACTGGTTCGGCTACGAAACACCTCTTCACCCTACTCCACTCCCCAAGCACCCAACTCGAGAGTTTTTTTCACTATGTAAACAAGCTCCCTTATGGCGGAGAAAACATTACACACTTTCACTTACTCCAATTTCACGACTTAGCACTTCTTGTACACACCGCTACTTCTTCACACCTTCACTACTAACACGCCACGACTTTTTTACTCCTTCACAACTTACACACTACATTAATCTAATCACTTAAGTTTACACCTATCTAACTAATATATACACCTTATACACAAATGAATGAATGATTTAGAAAGTATAATACACCAACAACTTTGGTAGTTGGATTACACTAAGTTGTAATACTTCTTGTCTTGAGAGGTAGAAGTATTCTTCTCTTGCACTTGAATGGTTGAAGCTTAGATCACTTGAAAACAAAAGCTTAAGATTATATGATCAAAGGATTTAGAATGATGTGTAGAGATTTAGATCAGAAAATTTGGGGTGCAAAAGTTGAAGAAAAAGTCCATTTACAGTCAAAATTTAGAGCTGGAGGAGCGATGCCGATCCCCTTAAATAGGTGCCGGTCCTCTTAAATATTAAGGGGACCACCATTGTATTTAAGGGGGCCGCTCCCTGTAACGGTTCTACATTTTGTCTTTTACTGGGGAAGATTTTTCTGACATATTTTTGCCATTTTTAGTTAAAAATTTGAATTCATATATTTATAAAAGATTTAACATATTTATTTAATACAAAAAATGATTTTCTAAAAGATATAAAATGTTTGTAACATTTTATAAAAAATCTAGTGATTAACTAAATGTTCATTTGATCATAGAATGCATTAGACATTTGTTCATTTATACCTTAAATGATTGGATTGTTAAAATGAATATTTATGACTAAATACTTGTTTACGTCATAATTTTTCGTTTAATGGTTTTATATTTTGTGATTACCAAAACGTAGAGATATCAAAAAATATTTATAACATTTTTATACATTACGAGGCAAGCAGAACCCGTGCTACGCACGAGCTGAAAATCTAATTGTTAATCGTTTATTCTTTTTGTATATTAGCGAGTGTATACTTAAGTATTGTTTAGTATGTTGTATGAAATGTTTTAACTTTCTTGTATAAAATTTTAAAAATGTTTGACGTTGTTTTGGTTTTGTTGTGTTGTATTTTATAAATGGTTTTTGGTTATTAAGTTGTTATGACTTTGTTTCTTTTGGCCTGTTACTTATTTGCATGATAAAAAAATTGCTTTGTTTCTTTTGGTCTATTAATTAGCCCTACAATATTTGTCCATTAGATGGTTTTTGTATGGTAATATGAAGCACACGGAGTCTATCTAATTAGTCATAGTTTAATGTGCATTAAATATTTTCTTTTAAGTTTGTAAGTTAAAGTTTGTGTAATAATGTAATATAATAATGCCACATAAACTAAATAAAAATCGTTACAAACCTTTTTAGCTTTATCTCATTTTATTGTACAACTAATTTCATTAAAAATTAACATTGAAGTCTAACTAATATTAATAAATTTTATCAATAAACTCAATTCTAAATAGGTAACCAAATGAATATTAATTAACACACTATTAATAATTTCTAAAACCTTTGGACTCCACTATTATGTCTTAAACTTAATTTTTTTAATTTACAAATGGGTTCGAGCAAAAATTATGTACTTTTTCTTTTATATTCATTATTCAAGTTGTATGCTTATATAAACTAATCACATTAAAAAGTATCATTTAACAATTTAAATGTTGCTTTACATACATGCTCGTGCATATTTTCTTGAATCAATTCGCACATGTGAGCTACATCAATAGAAAACACACATAAATTACTTGTATATGAAAATGCATTAACATAATACATATATCTATATATATTGCATTAGGTTAAATCATCAATTATTTTTGAAACCTTTTCAACTTCATCTCAATCCATAACCGACTTTTAATTCTATACTAATTACTAAATATCATGTGATCAATTTCGGCAAGCCTTGCACTACCATCTCGATGTTGTATATACTTCACATTAAATGCACCGTTTTTGTTTTCCGATAAAAGTTTGAACTTTTGCTTATGTTTAAAACTCAAATTATGTATTTTTTCATTTCTATTCGTTACTCAATGTGCTATGTTTAATATGTCGTATTTTGCTATTATGGCAAACTCATTTAATGCTCGTAAATATTGGTTTCTCACTAATGATTCGACATATAGAAAAAGAAAATATTTTGTGATGCACGGACCTTCTTCTTTTCAATAATAATTCAATTGCACACAATAAATTCATTATAATATTTCTCAAAGAGCATTATAAAGCAACTACTTACATAAACTAATCACGCTAAAAAGTATTATTTAACCATTTAAATGTTGCTTTACATACATGCTTGATGGTGTATCAATTATAGTATATATTTATTTTCCGAAGAAATACTTAGGAAAGTATTTCCCGGGTCGTCCTCCCAACGAAGGTTCGAATGGAATTTCGAATAATCGAATTGGGAATCGTGTAGTGTAAAGTGTAAAGTGAAAAGTGATTGTGAAATTCAAATTATGAAAAGATATAGTGAAATATGCAAAGAGTACAAGCTATATACGCACAACAGTCTAAAACGTGAAAATGGAAATAAAAACGTAATTTTTAAACGTAACGTACGAAATAAAACGCGACTTTTATTCTAAAATGATCCTACAAATGTAAAACAAATTACTAAAAATCTTAAACTATTAAAAAGAATTTTGAGAAAAAAAATTATTTTTTTGAGTTTTTATTTATTTTCTATGATTTATTTTCTATTTATTGAATTAAAAAGTAATTAAAAATAAATGAAAATGTGAAAAATAATGGGAAAAATATAAAATCTAATTTGAAAATTCTAAAATATTATAAAAGAATTTCCTAAAATATTTTTGTATTTTTTAAAGCTTTTTCTGATTTTTTATGGATTTTTGATTATTAAAATTGATTTAAAAATGATTAATAATGAAGAAAAATTAAGAAAAATATCAAATCAACTCAGAAAAATATGAAAAATTTACAGAAAATCTAAAATAATATTGAAAGTTTGCATAAAAATTTTGAAAAGAAAAAGTTAAGCAGAAGTGCTTATTTTAGCTAAAACAGCTTATCACAAGTGCTTATTATTAAGCACTTATGAACAAAACCTATTGAAACTTAAAAAAAACAGTCTTAAGATGATGCAATAAGCTCAGTTATGCAGAAATTTAGCAAGAGATATTACACTAAAGCCACAGAAGCTCAGAAATATAGTAATAAGCTCAAAATAACAAGCAACTCAATAAGCAGAATAGGCCCAAGCAGATACAGAAGCAAAGATGTGAAACCAAGTATACAGGAAACTCAAATACAACTCAGAAATCTACACAACTCAGAGATACAAGCTCAAAAACTCTTAGTAGGCCTATAATAAAAAACAGACCCCTGTCTCACTAAGGCAACTAGACAGGAGCAAAAAGCTGACTTATTAAGCTCTAAATTCAGGTTTTATGGGGGCACATGCTCAATAACACAACTGACAAACTAGATCAACTAACTATAAGTCCAGAAACAACTAATCATTAACCTAAATTCAACTAAGTTCAGCAGCTATTGAACTAGTCTCTCAATGCAATGGTTGACTATTATATCCTACTACTAATTGCCTATATCTAATTTCTATCAACTACAACTACTTATACTTGTTATATTAAGCTATTTTTACACTAGATTAAGCTAACTAGAGCTAAAATGAAACTATGAAATTCAATTACACTAACTGTTTGTCACTTAATCTAACAGTTATGCTAATTTGAATCTCACTTTGACTTTTTATGAACTACACCTACTATTTTTATAATGCAATTCTCAATTATCAACTTAAATGAACTAGTGTGAGCTATAAACTCAATGAACAAACAACTACATTAATCCGTAACTGTTACATCCAAACACCCCTATATAACCTGCTTCCACTATGAATCAATGAAAATAAACTCAAACTATCAAATCAAACATCAAAACAGCTGTGATATCATAAACAGAAGCTAAACAAACAATTAAATCTACTTGAAATAACAGTAACACGATAAACAAACTTACACTAATATAGAAGCAAGAATATAAAAACAGAACTTACAAATTTAATCCTCTCAGCTAGAACAGAGAGGCTCACTATGCTAGCCTATCTTTGGATAGGCCAAATGAACACCACTGGATCACCAATCTAACACTAAAACACCTTCTGAATCAAATCAACCAAAACAGTATACTATCGTTGATATTGGAACTTTTGAACAATGAAACTGAAATCAATTCTCACAAAGCTATAAAGCAAAAATTAGCAGTAAACTACTACTAAACAGCTTAAATGAAAGCTGAATGAGATGATGAAATAACTCTTTATATTTTCCTATTTCCTGTTTTAAAAATCACCTTTGAAATATAAGACAAGCTGAATAGAATTTAAACTAATTTGAAATGTTGAACTGAATGAAAAGCTGAAAGTTTAAAGATAGTTCAGCTAAATCTAAAGCATAAACAATAAGCAGTAGGAAATAAGCAGAAAATGATTAAATGTAAAAGCTGAATTTTCATTAAAATCTAAGTATTACAACTGAAATTAAAGAGAACTACAATTCTAAAGAAATTTTGGCAGAGTTTGGCTATTCCAAACTCCACACTGAAAACACTAATCCTAGCACTCTATTTATACTAACAATGAGGAGATGAGTATCCACGGATTGCCAGCTTGGCAATCCGTGTGGTGTGCTTCTTCTTAGCAATCCTGAGCCTTTAGATCACTTCCAATCATTTGCCTTCTAATAACATCCTTTGGATTAGATCTTGTAACGTGGTGGAACCAATAAGATACTGCCACTTGGACGAATTTGTGTTTCTTCAGCTCTGACACGCTCTGCCACGCTCTGACACCATTCTAGAAGTATGTGATTGGACTGAATTACCCTTAATTATGGTAATTTGTGGGATTGGGGTAATTAGGGTTCTAAGGTAATAGTGTTTTCTGGGAAAAAGGTTGAATTGGGGGTGGGAGTAAGATGGGTAATATTTTATTACTTGGTTTGACCTTTTGACCAAGAGTGTGGACCGGGTTATGGGGTGTGGAATGGATGGGCTTTGGTTATTAATTTTGGGCTTTTGTAAAATAGATTTGGATTAGATTTTATGGACTAGGATTTGAAATTGGATTTAGTTGATTTTCAGATTTGTATTTCAAAATTATAAGGACCAAATGTGTAACAATCTGAAAGTGCAAGGTCTGAATCTGAATTTCTTCCAAAGTATATTTCAAGGACTAATTCTGCCAATCTTGAATTCATGAAGGACTTATGTTGACTTTTGGATCCCAGGCTTTGACTTTTTGACCATCTCCCACTCTCGTGCCCGTTCTTTTCGGTTTTTGCATGATTATTCATCTTTTTGTGATAAATCCGTGCCTGCATATTCACAAACATAAAACACACATTTCTTTGGCAATTGTTAGCTCATTTAGTCCATTTGGGTCGGTATTTGGCCATAAAATGGTATGTGAATTAACACATACCAATGCTCGTCCATATTTTCTTGAATCAATTCGCACATGTGAGCTACATCTATAGAAAACACACATAAATTACTTGTATATGAAAATGCATTAACATAATACATATATCTATATATATGCTTATCTATAACAATAACCTAAATATGTAAGAAATAAAGAAAATAGTTGGTATCCTAGTCTTTGGTTTCATTTATCTGAGCATGCATTAGCTTGTGTGATTTTCATTGTACCTGCGCATGATAACTAAATTAAGAAGAAAAAAAAATACCGAGTTAATTATAAAGATCTAAAAGATGTGTGAATCATCTCCAAAATGTTGCAAAAGAGAATTTACATACCGCTATCAACAATTAAAGATTTAAAAGATGTGTGAATCATCTTCAAATGTACATAGTAAATATGATTTTGGCCGGTTTATATAGCATGAATTAGGTTAAATCATTAATTATTCTTACAACCTTTCGCAACCCTTGCACTTCATCTAACTGACTTTTAATTCTATACTAAATATCATGTGATCAATTCGGATCTGATTGTTAATCGTGTATTCTTTCTGTGTATTAGCGAGTGTATGCTTAATTATTGTTTAGTATGTTGCATGAAACGTTTTGACTTTCTTGTATAAAATTTTAAAAATGTTTGATGTTGTTTTGGTTTTGTGGTGTTATATTTATAAATGGGCTTTTGGTTATTAAGTTGTTATTACTTTGTTTCTTTTGGCCTATTACTTATTTGCATGAAAAAAATGGCTTTGTTTCTTTTAGTCTATTAATTAGCCCTACAATACTTATCCATTAGATGGTTTTTGCATGGTAATATGAAGAACACGGGGTCTATCAAAGTGGTCATAGTTTAATGTGCGTTAAATATTTTATTTATTAAGTTTGTAAGTTAAAGTTTGTGTAATAATGTATATATAATAATACCACATAAACTGTATAAAAATCGTTACAAACCTTTTTAGCTTCATCTCATTTTATTGTACAACTAATTTCATTGAAAATTAACATTGAAGTCTAACTAATAATCATAAATTTTATCAATAAACTCGATTCTATGTAGCTAAATAAATGAATATTAATTAACACACTATTAATAATTCCTAAAACCTTTGGACTCCACTATTATGTCTTAAACTTAATATTTTTTATTTACAAATGGGTTCGAGCAAAAATTAGGTACATTTTCTTATATATTCATTATTCAAGTTGCATGCTTACATAAACTAATCACGCTAAAAAGTATCATTTAACAATTAAAATGTTGCTTTACTACATGCTCGTGCACATTTTCTTGAATCAATTCGCACATGTGAGCTACATAAATAGAAAACACACATAAATTACTTGTATATAAAAATGCATTAACATAATACATATATCTATATATATTGCATTAGGTTAAATTATCAATTATTCTTGCAACCTTTTCAACTTCATCTCAATCCATAACTGACTTTTAATTCTACACTAATTACTGTACTAAATATCATGTGATCAATTCCGTCAAGCCTTGCACTTCCATCTCGATATTGTATATACTTCACATTAAATGCACCGGTTTTGTTTTTCAATAAAAGTTGAATTTTTGCTTATGTTTAAAACTCAACTTTTTTATTTGATATTATAATTTACAAACGGCTTTAAGTCAAAATTATGTATTTCTTTCATTTCTATTCATTACTCAATGTGATATTTTTAATATGTCGTATTTTGCAATTATGAAAAACTCATTTAATGGGCGTAAATATTGGTTTCTCACTAATTATTCTACATATAGAAGAAGAAAACACAAACAATCAAAGATCTAAAAGATGTGTGAATCATCTTCAAAATATTTCTCACTAATACACTGCAACAAACATGCGTATACTAAATGTGATTTTGGCCGATTTATACAGGCATTAATTAGGCTAAATCATTAATTATTCTTGCAACCTTTTCAACTTCATTTTAATCCATAATCGACTTTTAATTCTATAGTAAATACGTGATCAATTCCGGAAACCCTTGCAATTCCATCTCGATGTTGTATATACTTCACATTAAATTATGGGACTTCATCTTGAGTATCTTGATTACTCAACATTAAATTAAGGGACGATAAATTCATTATAATATTTCTCAAAGAGAATTCGAAAGCAACTACTTACATAAACTAATCACGCTAAAAAGTATCATTTTCCGGTTTATATAGGCATGAATTAGGTTAAATCATTAATTATTCTTGCAACCTTTCGCAACCCTTGCACTTCATCTAACCGACTTTTAATTCTATACTAATTTCATGTGATCAATTCGGGCAACCCTTGGACTTCAACTCCTTTCATGATTCTATAGGTATTATAAGGCTGCATTGAATTCTGAGCATTAGCTATATATACAACAATCTATAACTAAGGCTCCTGCAGGAGATATTGGTTATTTGTTGAAATGAATTTGTTTAGGTTTACCGTTTACGTAAATGTAATCATTTTGTTGAGTTTATAGTTTATTTATTATTATTATTAATTTTTTTTTAGATTTTTTAGACTCGTGCGTTGCACCGATTTGTTATTATAATTTACAAATGGGTTAGATCAATAATTATGTATTGTTTTCTTTATATTCATTATTTAAGGCAGTATTTAGTTGTGTTTATTTTTTATTTAGGGTTTTAAGATTCTTTAATAATAAAGAATGCAATTAAACAAATAATATGGTAGATAACAAATAAAAGAGAAGCAAAGAATGAAATTGTATTATTAAAAAAAAAACCATCAATATTATAGGCATGAAGCAATCTTGGAATAAAATCAAACCACTTAAGTTGATATCACAATATGAAAAATTATTCTTTAGTTTAACTACAAAAAATCATGTGATCATCATATATTATCATGCAACATATCTTCATTGTGATTTTATAAATCAATACAATGAACACTCAAAGTCATTAAGAATTTATGAGTATCATTCTCATTTGTAAACTCAATACATATTTAGTAGTATCTCTAAAAAAAATCCATCCAAACCAACCGATGTGTCCTCATTTGGGATCGGTTTTTTCTACGTTCGAATCTTTCTTTTTATGATATTCTTTGTAGCCCGTCTTGAACAACCTTTTTGACCATTCGTTGTACTCCTTTTTGAACGACCTTCTTGACCAACTCGTCGCGCCCTACGTCTCTTTATCATCTTTAATGTATTATTCCTTGTAACAGGGGAAAAAATAAGAGATTACTTGAGAAAAATAATAGCAAATATACATGCATTTATGTATATCTCAAATTTTGGCTCATCAACCCGTGGAACCATTTTTAAAATCCAGTAAAATATACGAACGTATAGGAAGGTGCATACCAAAGCATGAGTAGCGTGAGAATGCATGCTAGAAACTGAACCTGCTTTTGTTTTGTGTATGAGATTAATTATATTTACATTGCAGTTGTTTTGAACTTTGGGATTTCAAGATTCTTTGTATTATTCTTATATAAAATATATATAAACTTTGTAGATGAGACCGAGAAAAGAAAGAGTATAGATACATCACCTCTTCTCTTCTCATGTAACATTAGTAAGAGAATCAGGTTGTACGTATTACTTGCACACGAAAAAAAAAAAAAAAAAAAAAAAAAAATCAAGAAGCAATTCTAACAATAAATTACAAAATAAAGTAGGAGGAATGAATATTCAAACTTTTGTGTTTGTGCATGTGATTTTGGCCGGTTTATATAGGCATGGATTAGGATAAATCATCAATTATTCTTGCAACATTTTCAACTTCTTCTCAATCCATAACCGAATTTTAATTCTATACTAAATACCATGCAATCAATTCCGGAAACCCTTGCACTTTCATCTCCTCCATTAAGCAAACATGAATGTAACGACATGACTCTTTGCATGCTCGCAATTACTCAAGTCGAACAATTAAAGCTCCAATTACACATGAAACTCTATTTTCTGCATTTAATTCCGAGCATTAGCTTGTTGTACTCTATGCAATCTTGACGCCTCCACATTAAATTTTAGGACTCAATCTTATATGTTTATAGATTTATATCAACACTCTAGTTTTTAAGTGAATCGATCGGTTAGAAACAAATAACATATGTGTCACTTCTATTTTTAACTTTACCCTAACAAATATCCATATTTAACATTCTTTTTTTAGCAACAGATATATTTGACATTCATATTTGATTCTCTCCGATTTTTATATATGTATTTACAAAATGACTTAGGATCAAATGAAATAACTTATTTTGCACTAAAAATGAAATACTAACATCTAGAGTCAACTTTGGACTAGAGATATCAATTTCTGTCATTCTGTGTATGTGGTATCATTAACATTCTAATTTGGATTTATTGCAAAATGTCAACGTACGTGTCAATCATTAGTCTCTTCTTCGTTGAATATTCTATCCAATTCGGGTTTTGATATACATGTATTTTTCTAATATATCCTTTCTTCATACTCATCATTTCCATCACGTACCCTCATATGTTTAAAGGTTAAAAACAATTTAGTCATGAATTAATAGATATTTTCAGTTACATTTGGCTTTTGTATGAGGTAAATGTGCAGTGATTAATGGTTTACATTTTGCTCGACGCGGATTAGCCTATTTGTTCGTTAGTTTTATTGCATGTTTTGGCGTTGTATGTACTTATGTCTGTCTATTTATATAAAGAACATTTTCATGCATATGTCTGTTTCATTTTTGTTTGAGCTATAATTGCAAGAACGACATCGATCGAATCGATTAGATGAGTACCAAACAAAAGGGATATATGATCATGTAAATGCATGTGTTTTCATGTGTATATATAGCTTGCTAGATCATTTATATCAATCAAAAAAAAAAAAAAAAAAAAAAAAAAAATCAATTAAAAGTTGTATTTTCAAACATCAAAAAACTTCCTTAACTATAGTTTAGTCAGACTTGTCATTTGGGTTTTAGCTTTTTATGCCGACCAATTTTTTTGTAAATGAGTTTACATAAGTTAAGAAAAAACATGATAATAGCTACAAAAACATGCATGTCGATCGCATCAAATCTAGAACGACATAAAAGACCACTGTGTTATTTTATGTTAAACTTTTATCGTGATAACTTAGTTTTATAACCATGTGTAAGTGTGTAACTGGTCATATGGTTATAAAAAATATCTTTTAACCAGCAAAAGAGATGTTTAATTTGTGTATTAACTTAACCGGACTCTGCTCAATGTTACCCAAATAATTCACAACTTATTCATTTTACAAGCCTTTCATATAATAAATCTTCATGAAATGGCACCTAATCATTTGCTTACGTTCTAAATAACAATAATAAGAGAGTCAAGAGACTGGGCAATATATGTTATATATGTGGACTGGGCAATATATGTTATATGTGTGTTATAATACACTCCGTCATATCAGTTTTGCCATATACACAAACACAAGAAAAAGTGATAGTATGAAGGCCCTCATTGAATGTAACAACATACACTAAAACCTCTATAAATTAATAACCTCCATAAAAATAATAATTTGTCCAGTCTCAATTTGGGATCAGTATAAATTTGGACCTCAATCGATAAAATAATAAGATAATAATTTTTCTGAATCCCCAAGTATATATATTAGTTCCAACGAAACTATAAATTAATAATTACTAAAAATTACACAATTTTTTCAATACTTTAAACCTCGTAACATTGATTAGTATACATTTATTGTTTTTTAAATGCCTTGAATTCACAAAACGATAAATGAAACTTGTTTTTCTAATTTATTTTTCATCTCTAACTATTATACATTGTAACCATTATATTGGACTTGAAAATTTAAAAGTCATACGTAAAACCTAATTTATCGATATAATAATATCTCTTTAAATTAATAAAATATCTTGGTCCCAACATTATTATTTTATAGAGGTTTTACTGTATATGTTTTAATTCAAAGAAAACAATTGAAAATGAAAACAAAATCGCTCGTGATAGCCATGACGCAGGTGCTAGTGTCGTATGCAGAGCCATATACACCATTTGATAACTAAAAAAAAATGGTATTTGGCGGAACCATCTCAAGTCCGTGTACCTTTTTGGTACCGAGCCCCCCACCCAACAAGGAAGACATATCCCGGTAAATTACCTAGGCAACACTGGATGACCAAGTTGGAGTCCAGATTCGAAACCCCCCCTTTAAGCTTTGACTTGGTCAACTGCGCGCTTTTGCGGTAGTTGGTGGCCTGATGCGTGGGAATTGCACCAGGCTTTACCTCTCGAGGGATCTCGAGAAGCTTACAACCCCCACCAAGCAATGTACCTGATCGTTGTAGTATAGTATAGTGAAAGGTACCGAGGGATTGATCGTTCAACTCAGGAATAGTGTCGTTAGGATTGAAATTAATCTAACTAGGTCTAAAGGTGAAGGATAATTCTTTTTGTATTTTTATATTTTATGAAAAGCAAGTAAAAATCTCGGGTATTGGAAGGAGGGGCGGAATTAGTTGCTAATCAACTAACCCAAAAACTACTAATTAAACTAATTAACAAGAAAAGTAAACTAGGGTTCTATAAGATAAGTGAAACATGTCTACCTATGATATGTTACTCCTTGCTAGCTATCCAATTCTACCTATTGAATTGTCACACCTTGTTTTAATTGACGGGTTGTATTCCTTAATACCATTCATGGGGTGGCGTACTTACTTCCCCAATTCTATAAGCTCCTACTTCACTCCTATGTCGAGCCGGCTAAGAAGCTCCTAACATGGGATCACTAGAATTCGCTCATGCATTAAATACAACCATAAAAACCTAGTACACATCGGTTCATGTTTCTTAAAACGTTCAAGCATGTTACCCTATGGAAGTCTGCCAGTTTTCTTAAGCCTAACATCGAATTCATTCAATTAAAACAAGAATCAATAGGAAACAAGAATTATAAACTAAACCAACTAGATCTATTGAAGTTGTCACGCCTTAATTGATGGAGATAGACACACACATCAACAAGCCCTCATTGATGGAGATAGACACAAACATCAATAAGAAATCAATGAGATCTAATTAATTATACACAAGTTTCACACAATCATAAGTAGACACAAGGTGAATTAGCAAAACATCATCAAAGAAGAGCAATCAACAATGATAATGGAGAACATAATTAAGATAGAATCAACAAACCAATACATGATGTTTATGGAGTGATTGAAACCCTCTAAGTTGCTGGAAAAACACCTACCTAAATCCAGGAATCGACCTTAGGGTTTAGGGCTTTCAAAAAGTGAAGTTATGCTGTTATATTTATAGGCTAATTTTCTATCGGCCCATCTTGACGGCGTCAGCCTGTTACTCTTGACGGCGTTGGTGTGTATTAATTTACACACTTTTTCATTACCAATTATCGACCCAAAACGACTATTTGAGCTAACAAATGCCAAGAAAACACGTTTTTTTATGTTTGTGATGTGCAGGTACGGATATTACGAAAAATGAACAAAACAAAGCTAAACCGGGCACGAGAGTGGAAGAAGGTTAAAAAGCCGGAGTCGGGAAGAGTTTTGATTATATTTGAGCTCAAATTGTCAAGAATAGTCCTTGAAGTTTATGATGTTGTCAAAAGAAGCCCTTGGATCTTATTATGGAATTTTGACAGAATCACCCCTTGATTTTCATTAATCACATACTTGGTCCTTGATTGTTATTTGTGCCAAAAAAATCTGACCCACAACTAAATATAAAAGCCTGGTCCAAGTTTTGCCCAAAGCCCACTCCCTTTGTATCAAAAGCCCATCACCAAAAATCAACCCGAGCCCACACCCACCTCTATATACGGTCAAAGTCAAAACAATAAATAAATAAACAAACTCACTCCCGCCCCCCAAATATTAACCCTTCCCCAGAATTCACTATTCATTGTACAGTAAACCAAGAACCCTAATTACCGTACACATAAAATCACCGCAATTAAGGGTAATTGGGTCCTTTCAGATGGCTTCTAGAAGCATGTCAAGAGTGTCAGAGTTTGTCAGAGTATCTAAGAAGCACAATCAAGCTACGTGGCAGGCTATTACTGGTACAAACGCGTCACAATTTGCGATCCAAGGGCTATTATCTATTGGGAAATGATTGAAGTGGATCAAACGGCTCAGGATTGATATCAACAAACACAAAGTCACACGGATTGCCAGCATGGCAATCCGTGAACCCTCACCTCACATTGGCTATAAATAGATGTATTATTAGCTTAGTTGGGTGGTGAGTTTCGAATAGCGAAGCTCTGCCCATTTTTACTCAGTTATTAGTTGTAATTTCTATTTTTTTTTGTAATGCTTTTAGTTTTAATGAAATCCTTTTAATCAATTTAGCTTAAAGTTGTTTAGTGTTCATTGTTTTCCTTTAAATTCTGTTTTATCATTTAATCTCAGTCATATAAATTCACTTTAAATTCAGTTTTTATTACATTCAAGAGTGTTGTTGAAAATCAGAAAACATAAAAATATAAAAATAGTTTGGTTAAGGTTAGCTTTCAATTTAATTTGTTTTAAGTTTGGTTAATATCACTTTAGTTTTAAAAAGCTTCTGTAAAAATTTGCTTTCATCTTGTTTGTTCAAATACTTTTTGGTCAAATCAGTCAACTGTGGTGATAGTTTTGGTTTCCTGTGGAGATTTTGATAGTCCAAGGAGAGATTTGGATGCTCTTGGCCTGTCTAGAGACAGGCAAGCAAAGAGAACACCTCTCTTTTGAGCTGAGGTGAAATGAGGTAGCATGTTCTTTTCATTTTAAATTTCTTACTGCATAATTTGTGGATCTGTGATTCTGCTTTAGTTTGTGTTTGTGCATGGGTTTCTGAGTAATTTTTAGTTTATTAGATCTTTGTTGATACTGTGTTGGTGATTTGGATTGAATTGAATACTCATCGTAGGTACTTACTTGTTCTAGTCTGACTATTGTGCTTTACTGCCTTATATTACCATTGGTGAATTTGTGATCTTAGTAACCTTATGTTAGTTTACTGTCCATTTAGTCTTTATAATAGTAATGTAATATGATTTGATCTTTAGATTGGTAGATTTAAGTTGCAATCATTAAATCATAGTGTAACTGCTAGGTTAAAGGGGTGTTTGGATATTATAGTTGCAGTAGTAATTTGTAACTGTTTCACTGTTTCAGCTTCATGATTAGTTCTCATTAGGTTAGGAATTGTTTAGTAGAGTATAAAATTAGCAGGATATTTCATAAATAGTTAAAGATAGTTTAATAAAAGCTTAACCGTTAGTATAAATGATTAACAGTTAGAGTAATTGAGTTGTTAGCTTCATTTTGGTACTAGTTAGCTTAATCTAGCATTAGTTTAGCTTATTATAACTAGTTTAAGTAAGAATCTTGAGCTGAATTTGGTTTTAGTCAAACTTTGATTGCAATTTACATAGTCAAAACTTACTTGAACTCAGTTTTGGCATGATCTTTGATTGAACTTGTAGGCCTCCTTAGTGGTTAGAATTAGATAGTCAAAATCATTTTTCCCCGGCAACGGCGCCATTTTGATAAAAGTGTTTTCGTAGTATATAATTTTTCCGAAGAAATGCTGGTGAAAGTATTTCCCGGGTCGTTTTCCCAGCGAAGGTAGAATGGAGTCGTGAATAATCGAATCGCGAAATCGAGTCGTGAAAAGCGGTAAAGTGAAAAATATGATTTTGGAATTCAAATAGTAATAAGAAATAGTAAAATAAGCATAATATACAAGCTATATATGTACAAAGGTTGAAAACGTAAAAACGGAAATGCACACGCGTTATTTAAAACGTAACGTATAACGAAAAAAATTATCCTACGAACTTAAAAATATTTTCTAAAAATTTAAAACTAATAAAAAGGATTTTAAGAAAAAGAAAAATATTTTTTTAGAGTTTTTATTTATTTTCTAGAATTAATTTCCTATTTATTGAATTAAAAATAAAGAAAAATAGAAAAACAAAATGGAAAAATGAAAATTTAATTCTAAAAATTCTAAAATATTATAAAAGAAATTCTAAAAATATTTTTGTATTTTTCAAGACTTTTTCTGATTTTTTTATGATTTTTGTTATTTAAAATTGATTTAAAAATGATTTTAAACTAAAAGAAATTAAGAAAAATAGTAAATGAACTCAGAAAATTATGAAAATTTACCAGAAATTCTAAAATAATAAAAGAAGCTTGCAGAAAAATTTTGGAAAAGAAAAATTAAGCAGAAGTGCTTATTTAGCCAAAATCAGCTTATGGCAAGTGCTTATTAATAAGCACTTGCCACAAAACTTAACCAAATTGACAACAATACTGTATTAAGCTACTAAGAACTCTAATAAGCCAAGAAATGATCAGCAGTAAACTCAGAAACACAAGAATCAAGCAATAAGTAGTAGCTATAAGCTAAGGCAATAAGCACAGTTCAAATATGATAAGCCAGAGACAAGCAGACCATATACTACACTAAAATAACTACAACTAAACTCAGATAAGCCAATAAAACTCAACCACAACCTCAAACTAATCAATTGCAGCCCATGATTAGAAACAGAAAACTAGGCTATGCTACCAAAAAGCAATGCAGAATAAGCTATACTAATAAGCTGCAAACAAGAAAATTATGGGTGCAATATAGAATCTACCAAACAGAGATGCAATAAAACAAATAGCACTTACTAGAACAACCTACAACTACTCTTAATGATGCATTGAAAGAGGGTTAGAAACCTGAGTTCAGGGGAAATAAGCTCAGACCTACAACTATAAGCTACAATTCAGATAAGCTATTGAGTTTAAAACTTAAGTCTACTTACTAATTATGACTAACTAACTATCAGAGAACACAAATTAACAATTCCTATCTAATTCTAACCACTAAGGAGGCCTACAAGTTCAATCAAAGATCATGCCAAAAACTGAGTTCAAGTAAGTTTTGACTATGTAAATTGCAATCAAAGTTTGACTAAAACCAAATTCAGCTAAAGATTCTTACTTAAACTAGTTATAATAAGCTAAACTAATGCTAGATTAAGCTAACTAGTACCAAAATGAAGCTAACAACTCAATTACTCTAACTGTTAATCATTTATACTAACAGTTAAGCTTTTATTAAACTATCTTTAACTATTTATGAAATATCCTGCTAATTTTATACTCTACTAAACAATTCCTAACCTAATGAGAACTAATCATGAAGCTGAAACAGTGAAACAATTACAAATTACTACTGCAACTATAATATCCAAACACCCCCTTAACCTAGCAGTTACACTATGATTTAATGATTGCAACTTAAATATACCAATCTAAAGATCAAATCATATTACATTACTATTATAAAGACTAAATGGACAGTAAACTAACACAAGGTTACTAAGATCACAAATTCACCAATGGTAATATAAGGCAGTAAAGCACAATAGTCAGACTAGAACAAGTAAGTACCTACGATGAGTATTCAATTCAATCCAAATCACCAACACAGTATCAACAAAGATCTAATAAACTAAAAATTACTCAGAAACCCATGCACAAACACAAACTAAAGCAGAATCACAGATCCACAAATTATGCAGTAAGAAATTTAAAATGAAAAGAACATGCTACCTCATTTCACCTCAGCTCAAAAGAGAGGTGTTCTCTTTGCTTTCCTGTCTCTAGACAGGCCAAGAGCATCCAAATCTCTCCTTGGACTATCAAAATCTCCACAGGAAACCAAAACTATCACCACAGTTGACTGATTTGACCAAAAAGTATTTGAACAAACAAGATGAAAGCAAATTTTTACAGAAGCTTTTTAAAACTAAAGTGATATTAACCAAACTTAAAACAAGTTAAATTGAAAGCTAACCTTAACCAAACTATTTTTATATTTTTATGTTTTCTGATTTTCAACAACACTCTTGAATGTAATAAAAACTGAATTTAAAGTGAATTTAAATGACTGAGATTAAATGATAAAACAGAATTTAAAGGAAAACAATGAACACTAAACAACTTTAAGCTAAATTGATTAAAAGAATTTCATTAAAACTAAAAGCATTACAAAAAAAATAAAATAATAGAAATTACAACTAATAACTGAGTAAAAATGGGCAGAGCTTCGCTATTCGAAACTCACCACCCAACTAAGCTAATAATACATCTATTTATAGCCAATGTGAGGTGAGGGTTCACGGATTGCCATGCTGGCAATCCGTGTGACTTTGTGTTTGTTGATATCAATCCTGAGCCGTTTGATCCACTTCAATCATTTCCCAATAGATAATAGCCCTTGGATCGCGAATTGTGACGCGTTTGTACCAGTAATAGCCTGCCACGTAGCTTGATTGTGCTTCTTAGATACTCTGACACTCTTGACATGCTTCTAGAAGCCATCTGAAAGGACCCAATTACCCTTAATTGCGGTGATTTTATGTGTACGGTAATTAGGGTTCTTGGTTTACTGTACAATGAATAGTGAATTCTGGGGAAGGGTTAATATTTGGGGGGCGGGAGTGAGTTTGTTTATTTATTTATTGTTTTGACTTTGACCGTATATAGAGGTGGGTGTGGGCTCGGGTTGATTTTTGGTGATGGGCTTTTGATACAAAGGGAGTGGGCTTTGGGCAAAACTTGGACCAGGCTTTTATATTTAGTTGTGGGTCAGATTTTTTTGGTACAAATAACAATCAAGGACCAAGTATGTGATTAATGAAAATCAAGGGGTGATTCTGTCAAAATTCCATAATAAGATCCAAGGGCTTCTTTTGACAACATCATAAACTTCAAGGACTATTCTTGACAATTTGAGCTCAAATATAATCAAAACTCTTCCCGACTCCGGCTTTTTAACCTTCTTCCACTCTCGTGCCCGGTTTAGCTTTGTTTTGTTCATTTTTCGTAATATCCGTACCTGCACATCACAAACATAAAAACACGTGTTTTCTTGGCATTTGTTAGCTCAAATAGTCGTTTTGGGTCGATAATTGGTAATGAAAAAGTGTGTAAATTAATACACACCAAAATCCCCCCGACTAAAGTATTGCCGTGTCCTCACGCAATGTGATCAATTCACGCTTTTGGGATAAATAATTTCAAAACTCTTTCTACTAACTTTGAAAAGTAGCAAGGAGGTTCGAAAGAAATAATAAAATCATTTATTCCCGAAAACGCTCCGTTTTCCAAAATTTTCCTTTATACCTTTATTCCACTTACACTTTCTATTTTTGGACTTTTTCTTATTCATACTTGTGACGGTTTGTCGAACTTTCATTATTTTGCAATAATTGTTAGGGTCAACGAGTAGAAACACTTCTAATTAAGAAGCGACCATACGGATAAAAATCGTCATCCTTGATTTTTCACAAGTCCCAAAACTAAGCGTACAAACGAGATCACAGCTTATTTACAAATTAGATGCTAACACTACTCATAACAGTTACTTGTGGAAACTTCTTACTCCCATTTCCTAGGTTATGTATCTCAATATTTTATTTTGTTGAGAAATGAATTGCTTCATATTTTCTCGTTTCGATATTTGTTAGTCCGATAATGATACCTAAGTTAAAACGATAAGTAGTTATTCATTTTCTCTTAAGAACCACTGCAATAGAAATTCAGTCCACATCAAGGAATTTTTGGTACATACAATATCAAAGATATAAGTTGCGGAGTACGATCACGTGCACCTCATGTGACTGATTACTAATCACTTATCACATGCACCTCACGCGCCAACAACTTATTTACATTCAAGCTCTTATTCAACAATACTTACAACTTTCACTTTTTTCATTTTTCACTTTTTTTTTCATACTTTTCACTTTTTTCAATACATCAATGGAAGCTTATCGGGTAGCTCCAAAACCACATAGATAATCAACTTTTGACTTTTGATTTTTTTTACTTTTTGCTCTTATTTTTTATGTTCCTTGATATGTACCCAACTTCTAAAGCAAAGATTCTCTTAAGAAAATAAAGAACTAAATATTATTCAAACCGAAATACTACTAATTAACCTAGAACATCTATTTATTTATTGGTGACGTATCTGATGGGAGTAAAAAGCCACAAGTACCTCTTATGAGCTCTAAAGAGAACCACTACTCCACGTTTAGCATCTAACTTCTACATAAACTCTATCATTTCTCGCTCTTCGCAATTTAAGATTTCAAATAATGAAACCAGCGAATACTTAGCCGATAATCAGCCACGCATATATAAAGTCAGTTACGGAAACTTGCAAATTCTAGAAGAAGAATTCGCGTTTTCTAGCTCCTGATGTAAAAAACTAGCGAAAGCTTTTAAGCTGCGCACGTATAAAGTCAAGTACGGGAACTTGCAGATTCTTGAGAAAAAATTCGCATTTTATAGCTCCTTGTGTACAAGATTAGCACAAGCTTATATGATTATCATCGGTTAAGGGAACAAGCTAGGGCTCAACACGCCCAGTCAAGTCAAAATATTTATTCCTACTCTCGCCAGCAAGAAAGTCAACAAGGTGTCAAAACACTTATTCAAACTTTATTATATTTTTGTACAACTTTTTCAACTTTTTCACATCAATTTTTTTTCTTTTTCATTGCTTTTTTCATCAAAATTTTTGAAATTTTTCTCATTTTTTTTTTCAATTTTTTTTATTTTTGGTGGAAAAACGGAGTTGCAAGAGTACACGACATGTGAAAAATGCAAGGTCAAAATCGAATCGAAGATTCACCCTCCCTCCGACTAGAACGAAACATTGTCCTCAATGTTTTATGGGTTAAGGTAATCCTAACAAAATCATTTGATAAAATTTATAATTTGATAAAAGTGATAACAATACTAATTACCAAATATAATATCCAAACATTGAAATGCAATTATAATATAATATCCAAATTATAATTATAATATATTAATAAGCACTTGCCATAAGCTAATTTTGGCTAAATAAGCACTTCTGCTTAATTTTTCTGCAAGCTTCTTTTATTATTTTAGAATTTCTGGTAAATTTTCATAATTTTCTAAGTTCATTTACTATTTTTCTTAATTTCTTTTAGTTTAAAATCATTTTTAAATAACAAAAATCATAAAAAAATCAGAAAAAGTCTTGAAAAATACAAAAATATTTTTAGAATTTCTTTTATAATATTTTAGAATTTTTAGAATTAAATTTTCATTTTTCCATTTTGTTTTTCTATTTTTCTTTATTTTTAATTCATTTTTAATTCAATAAATAGGAAATTAATTCTAGAAAATAAATAAAAACTCTAAAAAAATATTTTTCTTTTTCTTAAAATTCTTTTTATTAGTTTTAAATTTTTAGAAAATATTTTCAAGTTCGTAGGATAATTTTTTTCGTTATACGTTACGTTTTAAATAACGCGTGTGCATTTCCGTTTTTACGTTCTCAACCTTTGTACATATATAGCTTGTATATTATGCTTATTTTACTATTTCTTATTACTATTTGAATTCCAAAATCATATTTTTCACTTTACCGCTTTTCACGACTTGATTTCGCGATTCGATTATTCACGACTCCATTCTACCTTCGCTGGGAAAACGACCCAGGAAATACTTTCACCAGCATTTCTTCGGAAAAATTATATACTACGAAAACACTTTTATCAAAATGGCGCCGCTGCCGGGGAAGGTGGACGTGAGTTTTGAATTTTCGTTTTGAAAAATCGTGTTGTGTTAAGTTTTCCACTATCTTGTATATATTTTCTCTAAAAAATATATAAAAACTTAAAAAAAAAAAAAAAAAAAAAAAAAAAAAAAAAAAAAAAAAAAAAAAAACTTCTTATCATCTTAACATTTGATTCTTCTTCTCAAACCTTCTTACGTTTAATTCTTATGGATACGTTTTGTTCTAATTGTGGAGAACCGTTTTTCGGAGGGTTGTGTGTGTGGTGTACGTGCGACGAATGTGGAGATAATATTCGTGATGGCGTTTGTTTGAATTGTAATTCTCATACTTTTGATCAAAATTCGTTCAACAATTCGTCTGATATTCCTGATTTCTATACTACACCACCACCACCGTCGTTTTATTGCTATAATTGTGGAAACCCGTCTGAAGAAGGAATGCCGTGTGAGCGATGTTTTTGTAATGTATGTGGATACACCGATTGTATGTGCTATGCCCCGAGTGCTGACACGTCTTACGCTTACGATCCGAGCCTTGATTGTTATCCTCAAAATAATTTTTATGAGCCAAATTCGTGCTACAATGGTGATTTTCAAAATACATCGAGTTTTGAATATTGTGGGGGATCGTTTGAAAATTCTTATCATGAACCTAATTCTTGTTACGATTCTAATGGTTTTTACCAACCCCCACAATCTTCCAATTTTTCTAATCAAATTTTGGAAATCAAATCCATGATGGATAAGTTGAAAGAGATGGTGAATAGTCGTTATACATCTACTCCCGAGCTTAACGTGAAATCAATGGAAGAACCTTGTACCGAAGAAAGAAAATTCCAATTTTGCGAGTGTTGTTTATACGATGATGATTCCACGATTACGATCAATCTTAATCCTCAAAATGATTCTATCTCTTCTCCCGTAGAACCCGAAGACTCTCTAACAATGGGGGACGGGCATCTTGACACTATTCCGGCAACGGAATCGGACGAATTCAATAAGTCAAGTGTTGAGAACCTCGTTCCAATCCCGAGTGAGTCCGAGGAGATCTCTAACAATGATTCTGAATTTGTTGAAAATAATCGTTTTGATGATCATATTGAAACACCGGTTGAAGATAATCGTGATGAGTTATTCTCCGATTCTGATAATGATGATTCTATATCATGTGGAGAAATCGATTATGTTGATGAAGAACATCTTGAGCTTGAAAGCTTTGAAGATGATAATGAAGAAGATGATGACACGGAAATCCGAGATGAAGCTTTATGTGAGACATTGTTAAATGTCAATCTTCTTATCTCCCGTATTGAGGCATTGAATGATCCTCTTACTTCTCCTCCTATCCCCGTTATGGATAGTGCTTTCTTACCCGAGCTTGAAATTTTTCGATTTGAAGAGACGAGTAGTGGCAATCCCACTATTCATGCTTTCTCTCTTCCGGATTATGAGTGTTTTCATTTTGAGATCGACTCTATACCTATTTCCGATAATCCGTTACGTGACCCTCTTATAGAGAATGTCGATCTATTTCTTGCTGCGGATGACTCGATACCACCGGGTATTGAGAATGACGAGAATGATATTTCTTTCGATTCTTCTTCTTCTAATCCACCTGCAAAACCACCCGATGAAGTTTTTAAATCCGGTACAGATAATGATATTTTTGGAGTGGTGGATGAGATGTATGATTATGATATTATCATCCGGGTGTTTCAACCATTCTTTGTTTATCCCATCACTTCGTCACTTTTCCACTCCACTGGGAGTGAGGATACCATATTTGATCCGGGCATCTCTATTTTCAAGTGGCCGGTTTCTCTGCTTTCCCCAAGGACGAATTAATTCGGGGATCGAGTCAAGCTCATGTGACTCGGTGAACAAAAACAAGCGCTTCGTGGGTGGCAACCCATGCTTATCCAATTTCATCTTCTTATTTTCTATTTTCTAACAAATAACGTGAGGAGGGGGTGCCTCTTCTACTCTAGTGTTCTGTGGTTGTTTGTGATGTTTGTTCAGGATTGTCCGTGATTTATGATGACTCTCGTGCTCGTTATCTCTTCACTTGGAGTCTCATTCATCGGTGTTGTTGGAAATCCTATATCCGTTAAATCTTATCGACTAACGTTTTCTTTGGCATAATTAATAAACGGCCTAGAATTTTGTTAGGATTACCTTAACCCATAAAACATTGAGGACAATGTTTCGTTCTAGTCGGGGGGAGGGTGAATCTTCGATTCAATTTTGACCTTGCATTTTTCACATGTCGTGTACTCTTGCAACTCCGTTTTTCCACCAAAAATAAAAAAATTGAAAAAAAAAAAATGAGAAAAATTTTGATGAAAAAAGCAATGAAAAAGAAAAAAAAATGATGTGAAAAAGTTGAAAAAGTTGTACAAAAATATAATAAAGTTTGAATAAGTGTTTTGACACCTTGTTGACTTTCTTGCTGGGGAGAGTAGGAATAAATATTTTGACTTGACCGGGCGTGTTGAGCCCTAGCTTATTCCCTTAACCGATGATAATCATATAAGCTTGTGCTAGTCTTGTACACAAGGAGCTATAAAATGCGAATTCTTTCTCAAGAATCTGCAAGTTCCCGTACTTGACTTTATACATGCGCAACTTAAAAGCTTTCGCTAGTTTTTTACATCAGGAGCTAGAAAACGCGAATTCTTCTTCTAGAATTTGCAAGTTTCCGTAACTGACTTTATATATGCGTGGCTGATTATCGGCTAAGTATTCGCTGGTTTCATTATTTGAAATCTTAAATTGCGAAGAGCGAGAAATGATAGAGTTTATGTAGAAGTTAGATGCTAAACGTGGAGTAGTGGTTCTCTTTAGAGCTCATAAGAGGTACTTGTGGCTTTTTACTCCCATCAGATACGTCACCAATAAATAAATAGATGTTCTAGGTTAATTAGTGGTATTTCGGTTTGAATAATATTTAGTTCTTTATTTTCTTAAGAGAATCTTTGCTTTAGAAGTTGGGTACATATCAAGGAACATAAAAAATAAGAGCAAAAAGTAAAAAAAATCAAAAGTCAAAAGTTGATTATCTATGTGGTTTTGGAGCTACCCGATAAGCTTCCATTGATGTATTGAAAAAAGTGAAAAGTATGAAAAAAAAGTGAAAAATGAAAAAAGTGAAAGTTGTAAGTATTGTTGAATAAGAGCTTGAATGTAAATAAGTTGTTGGCGCGTGAGATGCATGTGATAAGTGATTAGTAATCAGTCACATGAGGTGCACGTGATCGTACTCCGCAACTTATATCTTTGATATTGTATGTACTAAAAATTCCTTGATGTGGACCGAATTTCTATTGCAGTGGTTCTTAAGAGAAAATGAATAACTACTTATCGTTTTAACTTAGGTATCATTATCGGACTAACAAATATCGAAACGAGAAAATATGAAGCAATTCATTTCTCAACAAAATAAAATATTGAGATACATAACCTAGGAAATGGGAGTAAGAAGTTTCCACAAGTAACTGTTATGAGTAGTGTTAGCATCTAATTTGTAAATAAGCTGTGATCTCGTTTGTACGCTTAGTTTGGGGACTTGTGAAAAATCAAGGATGACGATTTTTATCCATATGGTCGCTTCTTAATTAGAAGTGTTTCTACTCGTTGATCCTAATAATTATTGCAAAATAATGAAAGTTTGACAAACCGTCACAAGTATGAATAAGAAAAAGTCCAAAAATAGAAAGTGTAAGTGGAATAAAGGTATAAAGGAAAATTTTGGAAAATGGAGCGTTTTCGGGAATAAATGATTTTATTATTTCTTTCGAACCTCCTTGCTACTTTTCAAAGTTAGTAGAAAGAGTTTTGAAATTATTTATCCCAAAAGCGTGAATTGATCACATTGCGTGAGGACACGGCAATACTTTAGTCGGGGGGATTTTGGTGTGTATTAATTTAAACACTTCTTCATTACCAATTATCGACCCAAAACGACTATTTGAGCTAACAAATGCCAAGAAAACACGTGTTTTTATGTTTGTGATGTGCAGGTACGGATATTACGAAAAATGAACAAAACAAAGCTAAACCGGGCACGAGAGTGGAAGAAGGTTAAAAAGCCGGAGTCGGGAAGAGTTTTGATTATATTTGAGCTCAAATTGTCAAGAATAGTCCTTGAAGTTTATGATGTTGTCAAAAGAAGCCCTTGGATCTTATTATGGAATTTTGACAGAATCACCCCTTGATTTTCATTAATCACATACTTGGTCCTTGATTGTTATTTGTACCAAAAAAAATCTGACCCACAACTAAATATAAAAGCCTGGTCCAAGTTTTGCCCAAAGCCCACTCCCTTTGTATCAAAAGCCCATCACCAAAAATCAACCCGAGCCCACACCCACCTCTATATACGGTCAAAGTCAAAACAATAAATAAATAAACAAACTCACTCCCGCCCCCCAAATATTAACCCTTCCCCAGAATTCACTATTCATTGTACAGTAAACCAAGAACCCTAATTACCGTACACATAAAATCACCGCAATTAAGGGTAATTGGGTCCTTTCAGATGGCTTCTAAAAGCATGTCAAGAGTGTCAGAGTTTGTCAGAGTATCTAAGAAGCACAATCAAGCTACGTGGCAGGCTATTACTGGTACAAACGCGTCACAATTTGCGATCCAAGGGCTATTATCTATTGGGAAATGATTGAAGTGGATCAAACGGCTCAGGATTGATATCAACAAACACAAAGTCACACGGATTGCCAGCATGGCAATCCGTGAACCCTCACCTCACATTGGCTATAAATAGATGTATTATTAGCTTAGTTGGGTGGTGAGTTTCGAATAGCGAAGCTCTGCCCATTTTTACTCAGTTATTAGTTGTAATTTCTATTTTTTTTTGTAATGCTTTTAGTTTTAATGAAATCCTTTTAATCAATTTAGCTTAAAGTTGTTTAGTGTTCATTGTTTTCCTTTAAATTCTGTTTTATCATTTAATCTCAGTCATTTAAATTCACTTTAAATTCAGTTTTTATTACATTCAAGAGTGTTGTTGAAAATCAGAAAACATAAAAATATAAAAATAGTTTGGTTAAGGTTAGCTTTTGATGAGGCGAAAAATGATCCGTTTTTAGGGGGTCATTTAAGCCCGAATCCGACTTTATTTGATCAAATATTGCCCTAAATCGTTCCTTTTGTGATTTTAGGTGTTTGGAGAGTGAATTCTGGAAAAGAAGCCATTTTGGACGTTTTTGGAGCATAAAAGTGAAGATAACGGCTAAGTACCAAATTTCCATGCTGAAGATACAAGGTGACGGCGTCAAGACCACCATCTTGACGGCGTCAGACATGAGGAATTAAACACCGTAGGTGGTGACGGCGTCAGAAGGCTTCATGACGGCGTCAAAGTGGCAAGAATAAAATACCGTGGGTGGTGACGGCGTCACATAGGCCGTCATAAGTGGATCAAGGCCGTCCGAGGAAGTATATGGCAGCGAGGTGACGGCGTCACAAGTAACTCTTGACGCCGTCAACCTGTTTTTCCTATATATAGTTTTCTAGTTTTTTCATTAAGAGAGAGAAGTTTTGGTGAAACCCTAAAGACGAATTTGGTGCCTCTTTTACAGGTTTTTCAAGGGTTCCAAACCCTTGATACCTTGCATTGTAATTGAGATAAGTGTTCTTCTAATTCAATCAATATGTCTATGTGTTGGTTGTTTATCTCTTGTTCTTGTCTCAATTCAATTATGCTAGGCTAGATCTCTCTTGTGTTTGCTTAGATCTAATGAAACCTAGATGTTGATTATGTGTTGATTACTTGTTTATTCTTGTTCTTGGATGAATGATTTATATGTTAGGCTTAAGAAAACTGGCAGATCTCCAAATGGTAACATGCTTGAACGTCTTAAGAAACATGAACCGAGGCGTACTAGGTCTTTATTGGTTGTATTTAATGCATGAGCCACTGTTTACAATCCCTATAGTTGTGCTGGGTCATGGTGTAGGAGGAGATAAGAGCTCATAGAGTTGGGGAGTTATGTATGCCACCCCACGAATGATATTAAGGAATACAATCCGTCATCCATACAAGTATAACAAGTAATTAACGTGTAAAAGATATCTAGGGAGTAGTGAAGTCTAAGTAAACACAATTTCTCCAATTACTGCTCACAACCTTAGTATAATTAGTTTGTTTTTATTTTTATTATTTTATTTTGAATATATCTTAGCTTTGGGTTAGTTGAATAGCAACTAATTCCGCCCACTCCTTCAAAAACCGAGATTTTACTTGCTTTCTAAAAAATATAAAAAAATACAAAAATAATCGTCTCTCACCTCTAGAACTATTAATTAGGTTTTCTAATCCTAGCGACACTATTCCTAAGCTGAACGATCAATCCCCCGGTACTTGTCACTATACTATACTACAACGATCAGGTACACTGCCTGGTGGGGGTTGTAAGCTTCTCGAGATCCCTCGAGAGGTAAAGCAAGGTGCGATTCCCACGCATCAAGTTTTTGGCGCCGCAGCCTGGGGAATAGTTATTGTCTAGGTTAGGATTTCTTTTTATTAGGTCTACTTGCTAGATTCCTTTCTAGTAAGATTTTTATTTTTATTTTTAGGTCTTCTTTAGTCTATCTAATTTCTTCGTGCCTTTGTTCGTAACTCTTTACCATCCGACATCATGGAAGGTGGTAACATCTTTGAACCCATCATCCCACCACAACAAAACCCACCACTAGAACCCCTTAGGCCCCGAACCTTAGGAGAGTACTCCCGACCTAGCCATCAAGGCTACCGAAACACCATTGAGCTCACCGGAGCCAATGTGACCCCCTTGCGATCCGACACCATCCGGTTGGTGCAAAGCGGATGTGCATTCCATGGACTTCGTTCCGAAGATCCAAACCAACACCTTAAGGACTTCCTCAAAATCGTAGATTCCATAGACCTAGGTGTTGAAACTAGAGAGACTACCCGTTTACGCCTATTCCAACTCTCTCTACGGGATCAAGCTAGTCAATGGCTTGAGCGTTTACCCACGGGATCCATCATCACATGGGATGATCTCACCACTCGTTTCCTTGCTCAATTTTTCCCACCGGGGAGAACTACTAAGCTTAGGAATGACATCTTGATGTTTCAACAACGTCAAAATGAATCTCTTTATGAAGCATGGACTCGTTTCAAGGACTTACTCCAAAAAGTCCCTCATCATGGCATAGATCTTTGGCTCCAAGTCCAAATCTTCTATGACCATATCGACATCTCCACGAGGCGAACCATTGACCAATCGGCCGGTGGTAAGCTACGTGATCTTAGTGCGGAACAATCATGGGAACTCATAGAAGATCTTGCTCTCTATGACAACGAAAGTTGGAATGATCCCCGTGACTTGAACAAAACGGTCAAGGCAATATCTTTGCCTTCGAACAATTCTAGCACTCCCGATCGTAGGATCATGGAACTTGAGGACCAAGTCAAGTTTCTCATGAAATCTTATGAAGCTCCGAAGCATTCAAGCCAAGTGAACAACATCACTTCTTCATGCGAATTATGTAGTGGTCCCCATGACACTCGTGATTGTGTGGAACTCCCCGGAACAGCTTTTGCGGATTACGCATCCACGCGTACCGACGAAGCGGGAGATAAGTGGTACACTTTCAAGCCCGAGCCAAACACATACGGTGATTCATACAACCCCTCATGGAAAAATCACCCAAACCTTAGGTGGAAACAAAATCAACCCAATTCATCCAACCCACCTAATCGTTACCAACCAAACGGTCCACCATCCAACCGTACTTTCAACAACAATCCTTCTAACAACTATGGTAGTACCAACAATCTTGAAGGATTGATGTCAAAGTTCATGGCATCTCAAGAAGCTCGCATATCTAAGTTTGAAGCCGATTTCAAACAAAAGCAAAGCGAGATGACCACTAGAATTGATGCATTGTTGAAAGTTCTCAATGACCGAGAAATGGGAGCACTCCCAAGCGACACCATCAAGAATCCGAAACTAAATGTTAATGCCATATCTTCAGTTTCGTCACCCACTTCGTGTCCACAATACTACTCGGTTAAATCAACGAGCATGTGTTTCAAACAAAACTAAGTTCCCCAAAAGTACCAATCAACTAAAACACCCACTATAGAGCCGGTCAAAAGCATAGTTGAAACACCTCTTACGCAAGACCTTGACGATGAATTCAAAGAACTTCACCTTGAACGCCCCGTCATTGATGTCTTAGCGCGTGCTCCTTACTATAGTGCCCTCCTAGAAAAATATGAGAAGTGTAAGCTAGGTAAAAATGGGACCGCCTTCGTTCAAAACAAGTTGCCTAAAAAGCTTGATGATCCGGGTATATTTGTTTTGCCTTGTAAGATAGGAAGATCCGAAGCTTTCGACACACTAGCCGATTTAGGGTCAAGCCTCAACTTGATTCCCTTATCCCTATTCACCGCTCTTAAGCTAGGAAAGTTAGAGGAAACGGAGGTATTGATAGGGCTAGTGGATGGGAGTATTGCCCACCCGGTTGGAATGATTAAGGATGTAGTTGTTCACGTAGGAAGGTTAACTATATTAGCGGATTTTCACGTCCTAGACATGGTTAGTGACACTACATGCCCAATATTGGTAGGAAGAGGATTTTTAGCAACCGCTAGTGCCATGATAGATTGCAGGGAATCCAAGATAGCGGTAGGAGAAGGCGATACTTGGTCGGTGTATGATGTTAAGAAGCATAGTTATGATTGTGATGATGAACCAACACCGCATTGGGTAGAAATGAATAGGAGACCATCTAGATATGGACCTTGGATAGAAAGGAACTTTATAGGACCTCAATGCCCATTCTATCTAGAAAAAGACTTTGTTGAAAAGACACATTCGGTAGAACAACTCATAGCTAGAGATGAAGAGTTAGATCCCTTTGAGGACCCGTTAGTCTTTAGGAAGATGATTGAGCTATTAAGCGTGATGCCCATTAACATAGAAAGGAATAAATGGAAAAGAGAGGGGGATAAGTGTAAATGGAGGTGGGACAAGCCACCTAAAGAAGGTGACGGGTCATGGCATATTAGAATGACCTTGTATGATCCGGATGGAGAGAAGTTTGAAAGGTCATACCACACTAAGGAAACCGATAGGAAGTTGAAACCTAAGTTCGATCCCAAAGATGTCCTCAATGAGGAACTCACCCGAATCACGTAGTAACCCATGACTTTGAGTCTAGCTACAAGACTCGTAAATAAAGAAAAGCGCTTCTTGGGAGGCAACCCATGTTTTGTGTGATTTTATTTGTTTGATTGTTATTTGCTTCCGTATGCATGTTTTATTTTTTATTGTTGGTTAATCATGTTTCTCAATTAAAATGTGGAAATACTTTATTATGTTGTTTGGCCTTGTCTTAACTCCAACCTAAAGGTATTTTTGCAAAAGATAAGTGTAAGGGGAAATCCCAAATATGTTTTTAAGAAACGAACCGATCATGATTCTCCACAATATTTAATGAACATGTATATTCGTATTTGTTAGAGTCAAATGCTTGTATTGAGTCATAATGAAGTTTTGCAGGATTTTCAAGGAAGTAGGACAAAGTTTTTCCAGAAATTTTCCGGAAACTTAACATAAGAATTTTTGCAGGTCCATTCTGACGGCGTCAGAGTAGTACTCTTGACGGCGTCAGGAGTTAAAAATCTGGAAATTTTACCGGTTTTGTTTTTCTAACGGAGTCTTATGGTTTTTGTGAATTATTAAGTTTTATAATCTCCAGGAAATCTGCAAACTTCATTCCACAAGCATTATATCTTACTTTGTTTTCTAGGATTTAGTAACTTATATAGGATGCCGCCGATTTTACGTGAGGTTGCCTTGTCTATTGTTGTCAGGATTTACAGGTTATTTATGACAAGAAGATGATTTATACTCTGGAAGGGAAGCTTTGATTGTTCGTTTTCTTGGAGGAAGATTTAACCTGGTCAACCTGAAATCCATACCGAGCGAATCAGGGGAGTATTTGATTTCATTCTCTTTACTTCTTAACTTTTACATTCTTTACTTGAACATTGGGGACAATGTTCATCTTAAGTGTAAGGGGAGGGTAAAAAGATGATACCTTACATATGCACTTTCGCTTGAGTTTGTTTTGTTTGATAGTAGATGTGTAATAAAACTACGAGAAATACTTGTTAGTGTAATTTTAGCGCCAAATTTAAATTTTTTTACAACATTTAGGAGTGAAACTTTAGCCATAGCAAGCGTCTCATGGATAGGAGATTGTATGACTAGCACATAACCGTATATTCAGAAAAATTTTCCACCCAAAAATGTGAGGTTCGCCTTTAGATTTGATAGGAAAAGCATTTACTATTAGTGCTTATGAGTGTACCGGTAGCATTTAGATTTTAGAACTTGCGTTAGTGATGCATCCCGAGACCGCTAGTGAGACTACATTCGTGTGGTAGGATTTACTACATGATAAGAGGCATTAGGATCACCCTTGTGTTAAACCCGTATTATAATTACTTGACCATTTAAGTCATATTACTTGGCTAGTTAAGTCAACTAATTTTTCCCACACCCTTAGCGTTGTACTCATTTTTAGTACACGAAACCCCTAGTACACCCCTCCGAGCCTATCTTTTCGTTTCTAACTTTAAGCATTTTACTTAAAGGAAGAATTTGTTACACCCCACTTAAATGTACAACCAAATCGCCTTAGCCTTCCGTGTATGCGCTCATTTTTAGTGCATTATTGTTATTTGTTAAACCCTAAGTTAACTTTCTAATTGATTACATGGTTGCTAAGTCGAGTCATATCATTGTACATATTGTTTTGGGACGATTGGGACTCATGGGTAAGTACTTATTTTATGGAGTAATGGGGAAGAACATAATATATTACCCCCATATGTACGTTAATCTTAAAAGTGCTCCAAGTGTTTTGATTTTCTTAATTCGAGTCATTAGATTAGTTAAATGTAAAGTATGTAAAGATTCAAGTGTAAGGGGAACATTTATACCCCTATGATGTATTATTTTGGATGGTAGGGTAAGAGTGTATGAAAAAAAAAAAAAAAAAAAAAAAAAAAAATCGAAAAAAAAATTAATTAAGAAAAAGAAAAAAAAATAGAAAAGAAAAAAAAAAAGAAAAAACATACGGACTACCATCCCGTTTTTATTCTATGTTTATTTTATGTTTTTGTTATTTTTCATTTATTAGCTTAAGTCGAGTCTAGTCTTGGCTTAACAACGCCATATTGTACATGTAATTAACCAAGATTGTTAACTCGCCACCAGTAAAACTTCCTTTATCCAACAAAACCGTGTAATTCATATACCTATACCTAACGTTACAACCCTTTAAAAGACCTCTTTGATAGTTTATCCTAGGTGCTTACGCCATGTGGTGGAGGTTTGATCCTTTCCCAAGCCTATGGTAATCTATTTTGCTATGACAGGTAGTGAGAGATATCTTCCATTTCCATAATGTTATATTACTTTATTACACCCGAGAGATGTGAGTATCTAAACACTATTTGTGAGGTGCTTGTGTGTGACCTCCGTGCTTGTCTATTGGTCTTTAGTGGAACGATTATTTGTTGTAATTACTTTTATATTAGTGTTAAATGACCCCTAACTTGTCTTTCGAGTAGAATAAAAGCTCATTTGCTTGAGGACAAGCAAATCTCAAGTGTAAGGGTATATGATGAGGCGAAAAATGATCCGTTTTTAGGGGGTCATTTAAGCCCGAATCCGACTTTATTTGATCAAATATTGCCCTAAATCGTTCCTTTTGTGATTTTAGGTGTTTGGAGAGTGAATTCTGGAAAAAAAGCCATTTTGGACGTTTTTGGAGCATAAAAGTGAAGAAAACGGCTAAGTACCAAATTTCCATGCTGAAGATACAAGGTGACGGCGTCAAGACCACCATCTTGACGGCGTCAGACATGAGGAATTAAACACCGTAGGTGGTGACGGCGTCAGAAGGCTTCATGACGGCGTCAAAGTGGCAAGAATAAAATACCGTGGGTGGTGACGGCGTCACATAGGCCGTCATAAGTGGATCAAGGCCGTCCGAGGAAGTATATGGCAGCGAGGTGACGGCGTCACAAGTAACTCTTGACGCCGTCAACCTGTTTTTCCTATATATAGTTTTCTAGTTTTTTCATTAAGAGAGAGAAGTTTTGGTGAAACCCTAAAGACGAATTTGGTGCCTCTTTTACATGTTTTTCAAGGGTTCCAAACCCTTGATACCTTGCATTGTAATTGAGATAAGTGTTCTTCTAATTCAATCAATATGTCTATGTGTTGGTTGTTTATCTCTTGTTCTTGTCTCAATTCAATTATGCTAGGCTAGATCTCTCTTGTGTTTGCTTAGATCTAATGAAACCTAGATGTTGATTATGTGTTGATTACTTGTTTATTCTTGTTCTTGGATGAATGATTTATATGTTAGGCTTAAGAAAACTGGCAGATCTCCAAATGGTAACATGCTTGAACGTCTTAAGAAACATGAACCGAGGCGTACTAGGTCTTTATTGGTTGTATTTAATGCATGAGCCACTGTTTACAATCCCTATAGTTGTGCTGGGTCATGGTGTAGGAGGAGATAAGAGCTCATAGAGTTGGGGAGTTATGTATGCCACCCCACGAATGATATTAAGGAATACAATCCGTCATCCATACAAGTATAACAAGTAATTAACGTGTAAAAGATATCTAGGGAGTAGTGAAGTCTAAGTAAACACAATTTCTCCAATTACTGCTCACAACCTTAGTATAATTAGTTTGTTTTTATTTTTATTATTTTATTTTGAATATATCTTAGCTTTGGGTTAGTTGAATAGCAACTAATTCCGCCCACTCCTTCAAAAACCGAGATTTTACTTGCTTTCTAAAAAATATAAAAAAAAATACAAAAATAATCATCTCTCACCTCTAGAACTATTAATTAGGTTTTCTAATCCTAGCGACACTATTCCTAAGCTGAACGATCAATCCCCCGGTACTTGTCACTATACTATACTACAACGATCAAGTACACTGCCTGGTGGGGGTTGTAAGCTTCTCGAGATCCCTCGAGAGGTAAAGCAAGGTGCGATTCCCATGCATCAGCTTTCAATTTAACTTGTTTTAAGTTTGGTTAATATCACTTTAGTTTTAAAAAGCTTCTGTAAAAATTTGCTTTCATCTTGTTTGTTCAAATACTTTTTGGTCAAATCAGTCAACTGTGGTGATAGTTTTGGTTTCCTGTGGAGATTTTGATAGTCCAAGGAGAGATTTGGATGCTCTTGGCCTGTATAGAGGCAGGCAAGCAAAGAGAACATCTCTCTTTTGAGCTGAGGTGAAATGAGGTAGCATGTTCTTTTCATTTTAAATTTCTTACTGCATAATTTGTGGATCTGTGATTCTGCTTTAGTTTGTGTTTGTGCATGGGTTTCTGAGTAATTTTTAGTTTATTAGATCTTTGTTGATACTGTGTTGGTGATTTGGATTGAATTGAATACTCATCGTAGGTACTTACTTGTTCTAGTCTGACTATTGTGCTTTACTGCCTTATATTACCATTGGTGAATTTGTGATCTTAGTAACCTTGTGTTAGTTTACTGTCCATTTAGTCTTTATAATAGTAATGTAATATGATTTGATCTTTAGATTGGTAGATTTAAGTTGCAATCATTAAATCATAGTGTAACTGCTAGGTTAAGGGGGTGTTTGGATATTATAGTTGCAGTAGTAATTTGTAACTGTTTCACTGTTTCAGCTTCATGATTAGTTCTCATTAGGTTAGGAATTGTTTAGTAGAGTATAAAATTAGCAGGATATTTCATAAATAGTTAAAGATAGTTTAATAAAAGCTTAACTGTTAGTATAAATGATTAACAGTTAGAGTAATTGAGTTGTTAGCTTCATTTTGGTACTAGTTAGCTTAATCTAGCATTAGTTTAGCTTATTATAACTAGTTTAAGTAAGAATCTTTAGCTGAATTTGGTTTTAGTCAAACTTTGATTGCAATTTACATAGTCAAAACTTACTTGAACTCAGTTTTTGGCATGATCTTTGATTGAACTTGTAGGCCTCCTTAGTGGTTAGAATTAGATAGGAATTGTTAATTTGTGTTCTCTGATAGTTAGTTAGTCATAATTAGTAAGTAGACTTAAGTTTTAAACACAATAGCTTATCTGAATTGTAGCTTATAGTTGTAGGTCTGAGCTTATTTCCCCTGAACTCAGGTTTCTAACCCTCTTTCAATGCATCATTAAGAGTAGTTGTAGGTTGTTCTAGTAAGTGCTATTTGTTTTATTGCATCTCTGTTTGGTAGATTCTATATTGCACCCATAATTTTCTAGTTTGCAGCTTATTAGTATAGCTTATTCTGCATTGCTTTTTGGTAGCATAGCCTAGTTTTCTGTTTCTAATCATGGGCTGCAATTGATTAGTTTGAGGTTGTGGTTGAGTTTTATTGGCTTATCTGAGTTTAGTTGTAGTTATTTTAGTGTAGTATATGGTCTGCTTGTCTCTGGCTTATCATATTTGAACTGTGCTTATTGCCTTAGCTTATAGCTACTACTTATTGCTTGATTCTTGTGTTTCTGAGTTTACTGCTGATCATTTCTTGGCTTATTAGAGTTCTTAGTAGCTTAATACAATATTGTTGTCAATTTGGTTAAGTTTTGTGGCAAGTGCTTATTAATAAGCACTTGCCATAAGCTGATTTTGGCTAAATAAGCACTTCTGCTTAATTTTTCTTTTCCAAAATTTTTCTGCAAGCTTCTTTTATTATTTTAGAATTTCTGGTAAATTTTCATAATTTTCTGAGTTCATTTACTATTTTTCTTAATTTCTTTTAGTTTAAAATCAATTTTAAATAACAAAAATCATTAAAAAAATCAGAAAAAGTCTTGAAAAATACAAAAATATTTTTAGAATTTCTTTTATAATATTTTAGAATTTTTAGAATTAAATTTTCATTTTTCCATTTTGTTTTTCTATTTTTCTTTATTTTTAATTCATTTTTAATTCAATAAATAGGAAATTAATTCTAGAAAATAAATAAAAACTCTAAAAAAATATTTTTATTTTTCTTAAAATTCTTTTTATTAGTTTTAAATTTTTAGAAAATATTTTCAAGTTCGTAGGATAATTTTTTTCGTTATACGTTACGTTTTAAATAACGCGTGTGCATTTCCGTTTTTACGTTTTCAACCTTTGTACATATATAGCTTGTATATTATGCTTATTTTACTATTTCTTATTACTATTTGAATTTCAAAATCATATTTTTCACTTTACCGCTTTTCACGACTCGATTTCGCGATTCGATTATTCACGACTTCATTCTACCTTCGCTGGGAAAACGACCCGGGAAATACTTTCACCAGCATTTCTTCGGAAAAATTATATACTACGAAAACACTTTTATCAGGCGTCATGACCATTTTTTCACCAAATTGTAGATCTCTTCGTCCTCTTCGCGTGGGCATTTGAATCACCTAAATCCGAGTTCGTATGCAAAAGTTATGACCAAAACAATATCAGCTACTCCGCGTACAAGTTTTGACAAGTTAACACGTGACGGCCTTGGGTGACGCCTTCACGTTTCTTCTGGGCCGTCACCACTTTTACTCTTGACGCCGTCATCCACTGTTCCCAGCAAGGAAAATTAAGTCTTTGCCGTTTTCTTTACTTTTATGCTACAAAAACGTCAAAAATGCTTTCTTTTCCAGAATTCACTCCCAAAGTACCTAAAATCACAAAAGGAACGATTTAGTGTAATATTTGATCAAATAAATTCCAATTTCGGCTTAAATGACCCCTTAAAAGTGGTTCCTTTTTTGCCTCATCATGGCCAACTGCCCTAAGGCAGCTAAGAAAAAGGTTAGTTAACTAAAAGATATAACAAATGATCACATTAAACCCAAATGTGTAATTGTTTTTTTATAAGCAGTAATTTATATTAGATAAAGGAAGAAGATAATTACAACAAGAGAAATGCTAGACTCACAAAAACATATCCACAAAAGCATCCTTAAAATAAGTTGTCAATGTATGATTGATTTAATCAAAAAGAAGAAAGAAACTATAGTAAAATACACTAATCACACTCCAACAACTCATTTTGTGAATGTTTTTATGAATATTTTTTTTCTGGATCTAACATTCCTCTTACAACAAACACAAGTTTGCGCTCAAACTTATCAAAAATAATCAAATTTTCACATACAAAAGGCTCCCGACTAACCTTCCAAAATGTAATTAAATTATAAGTGATATGATTGGGACATTGGGGTTATTTTAGCTACCTTTGGAATAAATATGAACCATCTAGAATGATGGTGTAAACAAGATCCAATAAGGGTGGAGAATAGCCAATGCATTGGCACAATCACCTTAAATGCACTTCATGCACTTATTGTTTGTTTCACAGACTATTCTCCTCACCTCATGGTGTGAGGTGTAAATAAATATTGTTACCACATGATTCATATTGTATATTTATATATTGATTTAAAAAGATTCATTAAAAGAAATAAAAAAATTAAGAACAAAACAACACGTATAGGCACTTCTAGTAGCGGTGGTAACTTTAAGTTTGCGTGTATTGAGATATACACTTTTGCTAACATGTATAGAAACTCGTTTTGATAGACCGGGTACATTTTAAATGCATTTAAAAAAAATTGATTTTTTTTTCTAAATTAACCCTATATCGAAAAAGATAATAAAAATTCCGGGACCTTACGAGAATCCTCCTGATTCCTTCCCTGACTAAGAGCATTGGGTGTCGCATTCCGGAGTGCTCTGCCACACACCCCACATAATCCCCCTCCCCTCCCCATTTCACTAAGATAAACAGGTACTATTAAAAATAAAAATTATTCAAATACATGTTATTAAATTGCTACATTAAATTGTCCATATGTCACTTCAAACTTTCAGTGCATCTTTAACTCCTTGCCACACACATTTGCACCTACAAAGGAAAGGGCTAGTGACTTCTAGGGTCATTATGGTTTGCATAGTGTAGTTTGATAAGGAACAATAAGGGTATATTTGACGAAATTGGTTGCACCTGAGGGTGGGGCTAGAGGCTCGAGCAGATGTTTAGATTATAAGATAGAAGGTGAAGTTTGTATTTTTATAAAGTTGTTTGACGAATTAGTTAGAGGTGTAGCTTATTAATATAAAATCGTATCAAAATACAACAAATTACATTCAAATATATTTTCAATAATTCATTATATTTTGAAAAGTATTTGAATAACTGAACTAACTATAAGTCCTCATAAGTCCGTTTCAAGTGATTTGGGCTTATGAAAACTTATAGTTTATAAAACTTTCGTAAACCTGTGCGATAAACGAAGCTTACTCAAGTTGTTTTTACAACTTGAGACAATTTCCTTCCTATTTTGTAAGCTGGTCTCATAAACTTTTATAAGCCTCGCGCCAAACACAACCACACTAGTACAATTGGCAGAGACCATTAATCCCAAACGAAACAACTCAAATTTGTGAAATTTAGCTCCAACTATACTTGTGAACCAAAAACAATTCTCAGTAACAGGCCATATAATTAACCAACTGTGTTATCTCAGTTGGCCACCAAGATTCCTTAGGGGCTTGAGGAGGGGAGGTTTGGCTAGGGGATGTATCAAGTTCGAGTCCTACCCGAGACTTTTACCCTTTCAGGCGGAATAGGAGGAAGTACAGGCGGAGTTTAAGGTTAACATATTGCCCAGTTGGATGTCACTGCTACCTGAATTATTAACAACTAAAAATAAAAAATAAATAAATAAACAAAGCCCATATCATTAGGCAGTTAAATTATGAGAAATGTAATTACATGTGAATTTAAAGGGAGTCACATGTGATGTATTGAGACATGTATGCATCAAATCTCGTAAAGAATAAATAATCAATTTTATGGATTCACCTTGCTTTAGTGCGAACGAGAAATATTGTTTACAACCATGTTCATTTCTTAGAAACTTATCTCCGGTCGATAAGTTTGTAATCACTAGTTTTTGTAGATATAGTCAAAGAGTAAATTACATGGATGGTCCATGTGGTTTGTCAAAAATAATAACCTTCGTCCTTTAAAATTTTAAGTTGCATTGGTAGTCCCTAAGTTGATAAACAAATAACACCATCGGTCCTTTAGTTTAACAGGTATTAAGTGAGTTCCGTTATAATTTACACGTTAGCCTCTTTGGTTTAATATCGTTGCATCATTTATCCTTAATAATAGCGGTTGTTTATAATTTAAAGTTTCAATATGTTTTTATCCGTTTTTACACATTTTCGTCCGTTTTTATACGTTTTCTTACGTTTTTATCCATTTTTATCCGTGTTTATACATTTTTAACTATTTTTATACATTTTCGTTCGTTTTTCTTATGTTTTTATACTTTTTCATCCGTTTTTATACGTTTATACATGTTTTCGCCCGTTTTCTTACATTTTTATATGTTTTGTCCATTTTCGTCTGGTTTTCTTACATTTAAATCCGTTTTCATCCGTTTTTATATGTTTTCGTCCGTTTTCATACGTTTTTATCCGTTTTTATACGCGTTCAGCCATTTTTCTTCAGTTGTCATACGTTTTATCCCTTTCTATACGTTTTCTTCCATTTTTTTAAGTTGTCATGTGTTTTTATCCGTGTTTATACGTTTTCTTACGTTTTTATTATTTCTCGTCCGTTTTTATACGTTTTTACCGTTTTTATAAGATTTTGTCCGTTTTGGTCACGTTTTTATATGTTTTCGTACGTTTTGTTCCATTTTTCTTAAGTTGACATACGTTATTATTCGTTTTTATACGTTTTTATCTCTATTTATACGTTTTTGTCCGTTTTTCTTACGTTTTCATACGATTTTCTTAAGTTTTCATACGTTATTGTTCGTTTTTATACATTTTCTTAAGTTTTTATCCGTTTTAATACGTTTTTGGCCATTTTTATACGTTCTCGTCAGTTTCTCTTACAACTTTATGCGATTTTATACGTTTTTGTATGTTTTTCTTTCGTTTTTCTTAAGTTGTCATACGTTATTATCCGTTTTTATATGTTTTCTTACGTTTTTATCCGTGTTCATCCGTTTTCATACATTTTTGACCGTTTTTATATGTTGTTATCTACTTTTATATGTCTTCATACGTTTCCATACATTTTTATACATTTTCGCCTATTTTTTTTTTTACATTTTTCTACGTGTTCATACATTTTTATCCTGGATATAAATGTCTAAAAATAGATAAAAATGTAAGAAGACGTATAAAAATGGACAAAAATGGAAGGCGTATAAGAACGTAAGAAAAATGGACGAAAACGTATAAAACAGATGAAAAACTATAAAAACGTATAAAAACGGTTGAAAACATATAAATATGGACAAAAATGTATAAAAGCGGAGAAAAATGGATAAAACCTAAGAAAATGGATAAAGACATAAGTAAAATGGACAAAAATGTATAAAAACGGATGAAAACGGACAAAAAGTATAAAAATAGATAAAAACTTATGACAACTTAAAAGAAAACGTACGAAAACATATAAAAACGGATAAACACTTAAGAAAAATGGACGAAAACGTATGAAAACGAATGAAAACATATAAAAAATATGAAAAATAGATAAAAAAGGTATAAAAACGGACGAAAATGGATAAAACGTATGAAAATGTAAGAAAACGGGTGAAAACGTATAAAAATAAAAGAAAACGGATAAAAACGCAAGAAAACGTATGAAAATAGACGAAAACGGATAAAAACGTTTGACAACTTAAGAAAAACAGACGAAAACGTATAGAAACTGATAAAACAAATGAAAACATATAAAACGGACGAAAATGGATAAAATCGTAAAAAACGGACGAAAACGGATAAAACGTATAAAAACATAAAAATAACGGACAAAAACATATAAAATAGTCAGAAACGTATAAAAACAAACGAAAATGGATAAAAACGTAAGAAAACGTTTAAAAATGAACGAAAACGTGTAAAAACGGATAAAAACATATGGAAATATTAAATTATAAACAACCTTTATTATTAAGGATAAATGATGCATTGATATTTAATCGAAGGGCTAAAGTGTAAGTTATAACGGAACTACTTAACACCAGTTAAACTAAATGACCTGTGCTGTTATTTGTTTACCAATTTAAGGACTACCAGTCCAACTTCAAACTTCGATGGACGAAGGTTGTTACTTTTGACAAACCACAGGGGCCATCGATGTAATTTACTCATAGTCAAATTACATCTTCGAAATTTAGACGAATAATTGATACGAGTTATACTTGTTTAGGTTTTGGTTAGAAGTTAAATTACTAGACAAGTACATGCGTATAGCGATGACGATATATAGTTTTGATAAAATCCAGTCGCGGTTTACGGTTTCACTATACATGCATAACCACACTCTTATGAAACGTAAGCATTAGCAAATGACCTTATCAATGATTCTGTTTATTTCTATCGTCTTAGTGTAGGGATGGCTTTAGATATGGCATATTTAGCAAACGATGTCCCATGCATCTACAAGTTGTATGCTATCTAAGCATGCATGTTACCATATATGTCGAACAAAGAATAGAATTTAGAAAACGAAGTTGCACATTGAGTGTCTACAGAGTGATGGGTGACTGATTTAGCCTTTGCTTGAACAAGACTCAACAAATTCGTTCGTTAAATAGACGCGTTTCTATTTATATGCTAAAAGATCTAGTATATGAAAGTTCACACGTAATATAATTTGTACTCTAATATTGACTCATATGTGGTTAGTATTCAATACGAACCTGTCGCGGAGTAGAATAATTAATAATTAGTATTTGGTTTTCTTAGTGTACACCTTTATGTTAAGTGTGTATCTTTTCGCTAGTATGCCCGATCTCGGCCTTGAGGACCACAAGTACTTAAGTACAATTAAGCTACTAACGACTTAGTCATGCAATACCGTTGCGAAAGCTGAAAACAACAATTATGATACCCAGGCCAAGCATGTTCAATATGAAATGTACTTGAGATGACTCGGTCGGTGACAAACATGTTTAATATGAAATGTACTTGAGTTGACTCGATCTTTGATGACATGTCTAGGCAAAGTGCGACATTGTTTTGCACAAACACCGCAACGGAATTCACAAATGACAGATTGAACTTCGTCCTGGTTCAGTTTTTGACTTGCATAAGTCACAGGATTCTTATTTATTTACTGTTGAATAAAAATGGCAATGCAAATATGGAAACTTCACTTTTCGAATCTCTTCCTGCACTATTTTTCATCATTATTATGCTGTAGATTCCACTAGAATTGGTATATAGCAAAAACCTTAACTACACACTTGAGAAACGCGTTAACATAAAAAACGTGTAAACTTATCAATGTCCGCTTGTATTCATATTACCCGGCCAGGAGGGCTAGTCTATGACTAAGATTTATGTACGTGGTTTAACAGGGGTATACTCGTGACCATTTTCAGACACAGTCTAGTGCCACCCGGCCTCAAGATGTTAATCTATAATCAGTGATCGTTGGACTTGGCGGCTTGATTCAGCGGGTGGCTTCTCGGTAAGATCGGCTCGTGAATTTATTGACGATTCTTTTCTCCCTAAGGCGGAAATTAGTACTCGATGGGTTAAGTATATTCCCATTAAAATCAATATCTTCATGGAGGGTCTCTTTGGATAAGCTTCCTTCAAGGTTGAATCTTTCCCTTCGTGGTCTTGACATCCCATCTATCTTATGTCCTCTATGTAGTATCGCTGTGGAATCAACATCGCACCTTCTTTTCGCTTGTCATTTGGCTCGTCATCTTATGATCAAAGTCGCTCGTTGGTGGGAGTTAGAGTACCAAGATTTTCTATCATACGACGATTGGCTTCTTTGGTTAACTAATCTTCATGTCACAAAGTGCTTCAAAGGTGTTTTTGAAATTGTTTGTTATATTATGTGGTGGGTCATTTGGAAGTGAATTACCTCGGGTTGACCTTCTTTTTGACGAGATCATTCGGTTGTCGTTTAATTGGTGTTCTAATCGTTGTAGTCTAAACTTTGATTGGAATTCTTGGATGAAAAATCCTAATTCCTTTAATTTGTAATTTGTTTTTTTCTAGCTCCTTGCTAGTCTTTAATAAAATGCCGTTCAAAAAAAAAAAAAAAAAAAGATGTTAATCTAGCTAGATGTCTTCACCATTGAGCTATTATTGCAATGACACTTTAACAACAACAACAATACCCAATTCCACGGAAGTGAGGTATGGGAGGTAGAATGTAGACAAATACATTGCAATGACACTTTAAGTGGTTTATAATTATGGGTCACTAGTTTACGTTATAAGATAAGGATGCAGTCAATCTGTATATGATTACTATTGACTTAAACCCAAATGTGAAATGAAGGTATGAAATTAGGATGAACCGAAAAAGTGGAAGTTGATAGTGGCATGGACTCATGTGTAGACATGGTTTAACAACTGTGTGAACCCATGGCTTAGATTTTCATGACCATAATATGTCTCCATCCAGCCATTCTTCATGGCCCAGACCACTGTTTGGCTACAAATGTGGATCACTTAAAATTATCCTGTTTTTGATTATATAATACAGCACAAGACGTCGATTTAACGTTAAACATGTCAACCGGTCCACATGTCCAAATTAATATGGCTAGTTTGACGATATTTTACTAGCTATTTGATTGTTCGTTGAAAATGAATTTGCTTCAAAATCATGACTAATTACATCTTTAAAAATATGTGTTAGTGTTTTTATGGTTTGTGAATATACAAGTATTATCAAGTCCGCGCTTCGCTGCGGGCATAAGTTTCCAGCCTATCTGCAATATCAAAATACATCAGCTTCATTAATTAAAGGTATAAATTTACACTAATAAAGATCACCTCAAACTCTCAAGGGCCTTACCTCCATATATACCACAAAAACACTTATCGAGCTAAGAACCAAATTGAAACACTCAGATTATATTTATAGAATTACACTCAGATTCTATTTATAGAATGAAAAGTATTTCTAGCAATCAATAGAAATTATAATAAGAAGAATATAACTCGAAATTGAAAGCAAATGATTTGTTATTGATTATAGAATTGTGTTTGTTACAAACAGAGAGAATGGAAATCAAAGACCGCTCTAATTGATTACAATTGTGGTATTTATAATGAAAATGAATGATAGAAAAATGGCGGGAAATTCTGTTGTAAAACTGTTTGAGATATTTTGGCTAGTCATGCTCCTGGCACGTGACAATCCTTCCTCCTTGAAGAAATCCTTGACCTCAAGGATCAAGCTCAAAATCAGGAAACCTCTGTACAATATCTGATAATGATTCCCAGGTTGCATCATCCTCTGTCCCATTACTCCACTGAATCAATCCAAAGATAACTGGCCTATTCCCCTGTTTAACCATCTTCCTATCAAGCAGCTTGATTGGAATAGCAGCTATAAGACCTTCAGGATCACATTGAGGAAATTGACCCATCTCAGTAACATCTGAATGACAAGCTTTAAGCTGTGAAACATGGAACACAGGGTGCACCATAGCATAAGAGGGTAATTGTAACTTGTAGGCCACCTTCCCTATTCTGTCAATTACTTGAAAAGGACCAAAGAACTTTGAGGATAACTTGTTCTGCTTCCCTTGTCTGACTGTTAATTGTCTGTAAGGTTGAAGTTTTAAGTACACCCAATCACCCACATTGAACTCCCTTTCAGACCTCTTCTTGTCAGCTTGAACTTTCATTCTATCTTGAGCCTTCTTTAGATTGAACTTAAGCAACTGAATGATTTGTTCCCTGGCTTGTAAAGTCCTATCAACAGCCTCCACATTACTATCTTTGGCCATGTAAGGTATGTGCAGAGGAGGAGGTTGTCCATATACAACTTCATATGGAGTTGTGTTAATTGAGGAATGAAAGTTAGTGTTATACCAATATTCAGCCAAGGGTAACCACTTCACCCAATCTTTAGGTTTCTCTCCAGTCATACATCTCAAATATCCCTCCAAGCACTTGTTCACAACCTCTGTCTGTCCATCTGTTTGTGGATGATAGGCAGAGGACATTTTCAATTGGACATGTAACTTCTCAAACAATGCCTTCCAAAACAGACTCATAAAAATCTTGTCTCTGTCATTTACAATTGACTTTGGTAAACCATGTAACTTGTAAATATTATCCAAAAACAACTGTGCAACTTGAGGAGCATTATAAGGATGAGCCAAAGGTAAGAAGTGAGCTTGCTTAGATAATGTGTCCACAACTACTAGAATTGAAGTTTTACCTTGTGACATAGGCAAAGAATCTATGAAATCCATGGATAGTTCTTGCCAAATTCTTTGTGGTATTGGTAATGGTTGAAGTAACCCAGGGTAGGCTGATAAATCAGACTTGTTTCTTTGACAAATATCACATTTTCTCACCCACTGTTTGACCATTTTCCTTAATCCTTTCCAATAGAAAAAAGCAGTGATTCTTTTAACAGTGGCATGTACTCCTGAGTGTCCTCCAACAGCAGAATCATGAAAGTGAGCTATTAATTTGTTTCTTAGAACTGTGTTATTGCCTACTACCCATTTTCCTTTCCTCAACAACTGATCATTAGCCCAAATAAATTTGGTAGCATTCAATGTTTTATCCTTGAGGCCTGCAACAATCTTATGCAAGTTTTCATCACTAGACCAAGTATCTACCACAACATCCATAATCTCATTAGAAACACTACCTGACACCACACTGAACAATTCTGCTTGTTTTTCAATCCTGGAAAATGCATCTGCAACTACATTATCTTTTCCCTGCTTGTACTCAATTTCATAATCAAAGCCAAGTAACTTGGGCAACCACTTGGATTGAAATGGTGTAGTAATTCTCTGATCTAACATGTACTTGAGACTAAAGTGAGCAGTTTAAATTTTGAAATGTCTATCCAATAAGTACCCTCTCTACTTCTGTAAAGCTAAAACCACAGCTAATAATTCCTTTTCATAGGCTGACAATGATTGGTGTTTGGTTGCAAGTGTTTTGCTTAAAAAGGCTATGGGATGACCATGTTGTTGAAGTACATCACCTATTCCAAATCCTGAAGCATCAGTTTCAATTACAAACTCTTCTTCAAAATTTGGTAGAGCTAACACAGGTGAATTGATCATGGCTTGTTTCAAGTTATCAAAGGCTATTTGGGCTTGAGGATTCCAATGAAAAGCATTCTTCTTTAGTAAAACAGTCAATGGCTGACTAATCATAGCATACCCTCTTATGAACCTTCTGTAGTATCCTGTAAGTCCAAGGAAACCTCTTAATTGCTTGATGTTGACAGGTACTGGCCAATCCTTCATGTGGAAAACTAGAAGGGGGGGTTGAATGGTTTTCCCCTCTTTTTCGTTTTATGAAAAATCTTCAATTAGAGTTTATTGTGAAAATAATATATAATCAATATGATTAATTATATATGTGTACTTTTGAGTTTGTTTTCAAAACTTAGTTTTATGAATAAAGCATTGGTTGATCTTTAAGTTAATATGTTTTCCTTTTGAAATCTTAAAACGTTTTGTATCAAATCATCTATTAAGTTAAACTCAATATGAGGAGTGTGAATAATAATGTAGTCGATCATATTATATAATTATGCACATCTTCACGATATTAACTTGCAACTATAATACAATCAATCATCATGACAATATAAGCAACACCTAACACATATATGCAAGCATAGATATAAAGCGATAAATGCAAGAGTAAATGTAAAGAGATAAGATAAAGAAGATGCAAACCGGACACGGTGATTTATAGTGGTTCGGCTACAAGAACACCTTCCTTGCCCTACTCCACTCCCCGAGTACCACACTCGAGAGTTTTCTTCACTACACAACAAGCTCCCTTTTGGCGGAGAAAACCTTGCACAACTTTTGCTTACACCATTTAACGACACTAAGCTAAATGTCGAGTTCTAATAGTAGCTAGAACCAATCTCACACCACAACACACCTTCTTCACAACACTACTACTACACAACTTATCACACCTTCACAACACACCTATTTCTTCACGGCTTCACGACTTCTTCATGGCTTCACGACTTCTTCACTACTTCACAACTTCTTCTATACTCCACTACATACTCACACATCTATTACTTCACACCTACATAACTTCTCCACACTACTACTTCTTCACACTACTTCTTACTCACTCATAAACTCACTACTAAGTAAGATCATCTTGATCTACTTATTACATATACAAAGCTCACAACTTTACATAAGCACTAACTACATCTTTGGCTTTATGATGGGGAGGATTCTTCTCTTGCACTTTGAGATATGAGAGATTGGATCACTTGAAACAAAGATTAATAATCTTATGATCAAAGGGTTTTAGAAGGATGTTTAGAGAGAATTGGATCTGAAAATATTTGTGCAAAGAGGTGAGAAAAATTCCAGGTTTGAGGTGGTATTTATAGGGAAAAATTTCTGACAAAATCTGACTGGGAGCGTGGCCGGTCCCCTTAATTGTGTGCCGGTCCCCTTAATTATTAAGGGGACCGCCTAGTATAATTAAGGGGGCCGCCTAAGAAAAAAAATTTTCTTCAGATTTTTTGTCTTTTTGTGGGGGAGGTTTTTCCTGAAGAATGTGGCCGTTTTTTGGGTAGAAATTTGAATTCAAAATGTTTATTTTGAATAAAACATTTCTTATAAATACAAAAATGTTTTGTATAAGTTTAGAAATGTTTGTCCCATTTTAATAAAATGTAAGGTTTGTAAAAATAAAAATTCCTTTGATTATAAAATGCATTAGACACTTTGTTTATTCATACCTTAAGTGATATGGATGCTAAAGCAAATATTTACGACTAAATACTTGTTTACGTCATAATTTGTAGTTCAATGAGTTTACGTTTTGTGATTATCAAAACATAGAGATATCGATATATGTTAATAATGTTTTTAGACATTATTTATATCAACAATCTCCCCCTTTTTGATAATTACAAAACCTAAACTCATTAAGTCTAAAAATTAATTTTTAGACAAGTACTTAGTGAGTTTATATTCACTTCTCCCCCTTTTTGTAGAATCAAAAAGGTTATGCCGTCTAGCTTCATAAATGAAGTTAGACGGGATGAAAGCTCCCCCTTGATGTGTGCTCCCCCTCGTTCGATGGCACCAAGGGATCGAGAAATGGAATGCTCGCAAGAAAAATATTAGAAGCACAAGCATATATAGAAGAATAACAAGCATAGAAAACAAATATTAAGGATACATAACAAGCATAGCAAATAACAAGCATAGCAAACAAATATTAAGGATACATAACAATTAATTCAAATTGATTATGTTAAAAGATCCTAATTTGCCAAAGAGAGCCATTGGACTTGCTTGTAACAAAAGGTTGGTTGATTCGTATTTGAAAGTGAAAATCATAAGCATGTAGTATGCTTAGATGGTTGATGATTGAGTGTTTGGAATGAAGATGGTTGAGTAGGGTAAGGTTGTTGGATTAATGGAGGTATATGTTTGGGTCTTGAATGTTGGAGAGTTTGGTGGTGGAGAGTTTGTAGCGGAAGAGGTTGATTAAGGTTTTGGATGTTGTTCAAGTGAGGGTATTGGATATGATCTAGTGAGAAGATATTCAATCCAAGTGAAGTGTTCATTGAATGCAATGGTTTTTAGGAGAAAGATGCAACAAGGTCAATTGTTGACATGCTTCTCTAGTTGATTTAAGTTGTGTGGTGATGAGGGTGATCTAGATGAAGGTGGATCCAAATTGCGTTGAGCAAGATGTAAGGCAAAAAGAGCACTAAGCTCATGGGATTCTTTTAGCGCCTCAACGAACTTCAAGTGTTCGGAGGAAGGTGATGGTGGTGGAGCATGATAATAGTCTTGGGTGAGGGTTTGAACATGCAACATAGGAATGGCATGTGAAGTTGTAGGATGTGGTGGTGATACTCTTAGTGGTGTAGACATGTTTGAGCTTGGGTAATCATGAAAACATGATATGGGCGGAAGAGATGCTTCATGAGTGGATGGTGTTTTTGTTGAATGAGCATCACGTAAAGTGTTGGTAATGAGGTTGGGATTATTGTTTTGGGATTGTGCATGCTCATCATAAGAACGAGCATTAGTGGAAGCATGAATGGATGATATGTTGTTAAATGGATCATTTGTGTGAGAGTGAGGTTTAGGTGTTGGTTGATTATGAACAACATCACTTGAGTTGTGAAAAGATTATGAGGTTTGAGTGTAATGTAGAAGGATATGGGTGAGTAAAGGTTTTTGATATGTAATGTTGAAGACATAGGAGGAATTTGGTGTTGGATGTTTGACAACATCATTTGGTTTGACGGGCTTTTAGTGGAAGTTAGGCTTACTTCTCCAAATGGTTTGGTGGTTTTGGTTTAATGGGAGAGGTCATGAAGAGATGAGAATAGATTGAGAGGAATGAGAGTCTTTATAATGTAGGATTGGTGGGATTAAGGATGTATAGATTTTGATAGAGGGTTTAGGATAAAATAGGTTTATGAATTTTGGGAAGTGTAGGATGAAATGGGCTAAAAAGTAGAAAAAGGAAACAACACCTTCGACCATCAGATGGCCGGTCCCCTTAATTGGAGGCCGGTCCCCTTAATAATTAAGGGGGTCGCCTTATGATTTAAGGGGGCCGCCCATCTGGTGATTCCCAGATTGCCAGAAAAGGGTTTTTGGTAGTGAATTACAGAAAGGTTGTGTTTTTGGTTTCAAACAAGTCCAACTCTTTGAGGCAATTAAGCATATACTAATTTTGTAGGTAATTATGTAGCCAAAGCATGTTAATCAAAGGGATTAAGTGAACAAGAAATTTCATCTAGCATGCAAACATACTCATCAAGCAAGTAAAATATAAGTGCTAGGAAACACTAAGCAACATCAAGTATTTCATAACTACATAACTAGGAGGATTAATCCTAATGTGTATCAATGTGCAATAAGTGGGTAGTTATGATAGCATGGATTTCTAGACTTGTTACAAACAAAGTCTTAATGAACAAACCATGGTCCTCTTGATTTGATTTAGTTCACTTATAAGTGTCATTTATGTAAATATAGATGACAAATATGAGATCACCATGCATGATTTTAAAAGAGATGTTTTTAGCATTATTCAACAATGTTTGAAAGTAAGTTTTCACTTAGATGTGAGAGTTATTTGAATAAAATAGATTGGGTTTTTACTTCAATATGTGTGAATAAATGGTAAAGAATATTTTCCCAATCTTTAGTTTTGATCAAAACAAAATTGTGGATATTGATAGTGAAAACATGTTATTTAAAAGTGGGATAGTTATTTGAAAAACTATTTTCCAAAATGTGAGGTTTTTGCATATTTTTAGAGATATTAGATTTTTGACAACAAATATCATGAATCAAATATTTTAAAAAAAATGTTTATTAAAGATCTCATGCTCAAGAGGGTTGGTTAAGCCTATTATTATCTCATGCTATCGTTTCTACATATCCTATGATCCTAAAGGAAATGAAGACGATAATTTATATGTTAGATGCGAGAGTGTTGAATGGGGTATAACCTAACATCTATAGTTCCTTTGTTTTCGCACGCTTATCTAACTTAATGCCATAAATCTAGGAATGAAAGAATCTAATGAGAAGCAAAGTTCATAAAAGTAAACTAGCGTTAGGTATATATAGGAAGAGCAATTTAATCAAGTTGGAGAATGAGTATGAGACTATTACTAGTGGTGCTCAATTCAGGCTAAACACGACCATTTTTACAGGTTACACACACCCAACTTCTCACATAGAAGCAATTCAACCGTTAGGTTAAATTGAATTTTTAGTCAATAGATTCTCCAGTAGTCATTCTCTTTTTAGAAGAAATCGAGTTCCTAAATTTACCTATCGAAGATTACCAAATATGAAGTTTGCTTGATTCACTAATACTTGGCTTAATGTGACTCAAACATCATGTTTTTATGAAGGTAAATCTAGATGATATATTTTATTCACGATCCTAATAGAGACGAGTTGAATGTTTAGATAAGAGTAAACAAATTTTTTTTTTAATCATTTCTTCATGATTTACCGGTTGTTTGGTTTTGATGACATATTACTTGATTTAATAACTGTCCTAGATTTAAGAGTGCACCTTAGCATCTCTTGTGAAATGAATCTCATTAAGATTATTTATCTTAAATGAGTTTGTGATTCTCAACTGATATCAAAACTAGACATTAATATATTTTTAAACAAGTATTATTTTCTATGATTTTTGCCAATGTTGTATATCATACTTTAACAAACATTTGAAAAAAAATAAATTTTACTTGTTTATGGATTGTGACAAGTTATTTTTCAATTCTAATAACTTGTATTATTTAAAAAAAAAATGTAGTGCATTATCTTGTAACACAACCATTCATGCTACAAAGAAAATGAAATACATAGAATATATAGTGTGTATTATTCTTAAATATGTATTTTATCTTGAAGTGATAATTTTAAGTAGTGTGAGCAAAGTTTACATATGTTGTTAGTTTGCTCATGTTTGGTTTTTCGGATATGACATATTTATCCATTGCATTGCAATGTAAATTGCTTGAATATTTCGGACGAAACATCCAAGTCGTCAATCCTACTTTATTGTATATTTTATGAATGTGTTTAAAATGTTATTCTAATGTTTGGAACACAATTATTGGACAAGTAGATTCAATATGACATTATCAACACAAGTGTGAGTTATGATCCAATGCATACTCTTTTCATCTACAAAGGATGTAACTATTTTCATATCAATCTAGTGTGATTGAGTATGTAGATTCAAGACTATATCTTTTGTTTTAATTTGATATAATCTTGAAGCTAAACAAATAGCAATCCAATTTCTTGTCCACACTCAAAAATGTGTCAATTAGATTTGATAAATATATCAACCATAATTTGAATAACGAATTGATATAATATCAAGATCTTTCTTGACCCTCACGGACACTCATTTGAAATAAATAAACATTTTGATAGTGTGTTCCATTAATCCTAAGATTATTTATTAGTGAATGATTGAAAGTTGACTTATTATTTCATGATTGTTATATGTTTTGTTTTTGTGAAAGACTCTTCATTTTTATTTATTATGAACACACTTAGATTTTGAAAATACTTTTTCTTTTATATAACTATTAATGTTTTATAATGATTCAATTTCTCTTATTAAACATCTTAAGGTAAAACAAGCTAATTTGTAGAAAATATTTAAGTGTGTTGTGAAGAATAGATTAAATTGTTTGAAATGTTTAGGCGACTAGATTGAACTCATTTACAAGATATTTGAGTAACATTAAGCCATCTATACCTATATGCAATGCAAGCATATTATAACAATCCTAACGCAAGAAATCTAGCATAAGATCTAGTTAAGTATAAATCGGAAAACTAGCTATAAACTAATAGGGCACATATGCATAGATATACACATAGCTAAACTTCTAATAGCAACAATCATTTAATATATTCAATTAAGAAAATAAAATCACAAAGAAGTTCACATAACACATAAAACACTTGTCGTCGTTTTGTGTATTATATACACCAATGTTTACTTAGCTCGAATTTATTAGAAAATAAAATAGTTTCCTCCTCATTCTATAATTTAATTAAGATCAACATTTTGAAAACATAAATACTTAATTTTTCAAAAGTATATCAACTAGGTATGCCCGACTCGAAGGAAAAGGTAAAACAAAAGTTTTACGTTAAAACGAAACACAAATTTTTGACCACCGTATAGTATTTTGACTTTCTTAGTTATTTAAGTTTGTAATGGTTACTTGTAAGTATTTTTAAATGAAAATAGACTCAATTACCTTTAAAACGCCAGGTGGCACGACTTCTACGGAGTTACGGTTAATTTTATATGATTTTTCAAAGTTTTCGAAAAACTGTCGAACAGACAGGCGGACCCCTTAAATAATTAAGGGGACCGCCCATCTGGTACTCAAAATTTCATTTTTTTTGTAAAAAATTGTTTTCTGTCCTTTCGAAAAGGTGTGTAACTTTCTGATTTTGATACCGAACATATAACACTTGTTTTAAACATAATCTTATCTCGAGCTAGTATAATTACTGTATATAGTATCAAAACTAATACAAGTTAATCAACAAAAACACTTTTCATATTTAATCCTCCTTAATGAGTAATTTGATACATGGATCGTACTCAATTTTTAAAACCATTTGTTTTGAAAATTTGAGCGACGTGGCTCTGATACCAATTATGGAAAACTAGAAGGGGGGGTTGAATGGTTTTCCCCTCTTTTTCGTTTTATGAAAAATCTTCAATTAGAGTTTATTGTGAAAACAATATATAATCAATATGATTAATTATATATGTGTACTTTTGAGTTTGTTTTCAAAACTTAGTTTTATGAATAAAGCATTGGTTGATCTTTAAGTTAATATGTTTTCCTTTTGAAATCTTAAAACGTTTTGTATCAAATCATCTATTAAGTTAAACTCAATATGAGGAGTGTGAATAATAATGTAGTCGATCATATTATATAATTATGCACATCTTCACGATATTAACTTGCAACTATAATACAATCAATCATCATGACAATATAAGCAACACCTAACACATATATGCAAGCATAGATATAAAGCGATAAATGCAAGAGTAAATGTAAAGAGATAAGATAAAGAAGATGCAAACCGGACACGGTGATTTATAGTGGTTCGGCTACAAGAACACCTTCCTTGCCCTACTCCACTCCCCGAGTACCACACTCGAGAGTTTTCTTCACTACACAACAAGCTCCCTTTTGGCGGAGAAAACCTTGCACAACTTTTGCTTACACCATTTAACGACACTAAGCTAAATGTCGAGTTCTAATAGTAGCTAGAACCAATCTCACACCACAACACACCTTCTTCACAACACTACTACTACACAACTTATCACACCTTCACAACACACCTATTTCTTCACGGCTTCACGACTTCTTCATGGCTTCACGACTTCTTCACTACTTCACAACTTCTTCTATACTCCACTACATACTCACACATCTATTACTTCACACCTACATAACTTCTCCACACTACTACTTCTTCACACTACTTCTTACTCACTCATAAACTCACTACTAAGTAAGATCATCTTGATCTACTTATTACATATACAAAGCTCACAACTTTACATAAGCACTAACTACATCTTTGGCTTTATGATGGGGAGGATTCTTCTCTTGCACTTTGAGATATGAGAGATTGGATCACTTGAAACAAAGATTAATAATCTTATGATCAAAGGGTTTTAGAAGGATGTTTAGAGAGAATTGGATCTGAAAATATTTGTGCAAAGAGGTGAGAAAAATTCCAGGTTTGAGGTGGTATTTATAGGGAAAAATTTCTGACAAAATCTGACTGGGAGCGTGGCCGGTCCCCTTAATTGTGTGCCGGTCCCCTTAATTATTAAGGGGACCGCCTAGTATAATTAAGGGGGCCGCCTAAGAAAAAAAATTTTCTTCAGATTTTTTGTCTTTTTGTGGGGGAGGTTTTTCCTGAAGAATGTGGCCGTTTTTTGGGTAGAAATTTGAATTCAAAATGTTTATTTTGAATAAAACATTTCTTATAAATACAAAAATGTTTTGTATAAGTTTAGAAATGTTTGTCCCATTTTAATAAAATGTAAGGTTTGTAAAAATAAAAATTCCTTTGATTATAAAATGCATTAGACACTTTATTTATTCATACCTTAAGTGATATGGATGCTAAAGCAAATATTTACGACTAAATACTTGTTTACGTCATAATTTGTAGTTCAATGAGTTTACGTTTTGTGATTATCAAAACATAGAGATATCGATATATGTTAATAATGTTTTTAGACATTATTTATATCAACACTTCATAGCTTGTATCTTACTTGGATCTGTTGACACACCTTTTCCAGAAATTACATGACCCAAGTATTCTACTTGCTCTGTCCCAAACACACATTTACTTCTCTTTGCATACAAAGTGTTATCCCTCATAACTTGCAACACCATTCTCAAATGATGCACATGATCTTCAATAGAGGAACTGTATACTAAAATATCATCAAAGAAAACTAAGGTGAATCTTCTGAGAAAAGGTTTGAACACAGAATTCATAAGGGATTGAAAGGTGGATGGAGCATTGGTGAGGCCAAATGGCATAACCACAAACTCATAATGGCCTTCATGGGACTTGAAAGCTGTTTTGTATACATCATCTTCACACATCCTTATTTGATGATACCCAGACCTGAGATCCAACTTAGAAAACACTTGAGCACCTTGCAACTCATCAATAAGTTCTTCTATGACAGGTATAGGAAACTTATCTTTCACAGTAAACTTGTTCAATTGTCTATAATCTATGCACATTGTCCATGACCCATCCTTCTTTTTAACCATGACTATAGGGGAAGAAAAAGGACTATGGCTTGGCCTAATCACCCCTGAATCAAGCAACTCTTTGATCATAGTTTCCATTACATCTTTCTGAGCAGGAGGATATCTATAAGGTCTGATGTTCACACTTACTTCACTGTCTTTCAAAGGTATGTGATGATCAAAAATTCTATGTGGGGGTAAAGCTTTAGGTTCTTCAAACACATCAGAATACTCCTTCAACACAGATTGCAACTCCACATTCTTACTCAATTCATTATCATTAGCACATTGCATCAAATTCAGTCTAGTAGAAATACCAAAACAACACACAGAATTCAAATAGGGACTTTGGTGACTGATGTATTTGGACATTACTCTGCCATTCATCCAAGACAATTCAGATTGACTTGTACCTCTAAGTACTACCTTCTTACCTTGAAACAAAAATTCCATTCTGAGTTCTTTAAAATTCCACTTAATGGTGCCTAGAGTAGACAACCATTGAACTCCCAAAACTAGTTCACAACCTCCTAATGGTAGTAACATAACATCAGATGTAAATAACACTCCTTGTACCTTCCATTGAAAATCTTTGACCATATATTTGCTAATTAACCTTGATCCTCCAGCCACAGATACATTTAAGGGACAAGTGCTTCTAATTTTACACCCCAATTTCTTAGCTGTGTACAAATCTAAAAATTTGTGAGTGCTACCTGAATCCATGAGAATATGTAATAACTGTTTAAGTACATTGCCCTTGATTCTCATGGTGTTATGTGTGGGAATACCATTCAAAGAATTCAGAGAAATATGAGGTGTACATTGTGGAATATCTTCAGGCAAAACAAACCCCCCCATACCTGTTTCATCCTCATCCAAACACTCTTCAAACACTTCTTCCTCCTCACTTCTAATTTCCAAAGTAAACAACTGTCCTTCACATTTATGGCCAGACATATATTTTTGATCACAGTAAAAACATTGATTTTTAGCTCTTTTCTCAGCCAATTCTTTTTTACTCAAAATCTTTCTTGGAACATTTGACACATTAGCAGACTGCCTAGTAACATACTGAGTGTTTGGTGCAGGTAATGCTAAAGTAGTTGTAGCAGACTTATTAGGCATAGCTACAGCCCTATTTGCATTCCAACCACCAGTGTTCCTAGGTGTAGGCAAAAGTGGAGTACTCCTTTGTTTCTTAACAGCTTCTTGCAAACTTGCTAAACTAAAAGCATCTGCTAATGATTTAGGCTTAAACATTCTAACATTTAGTTCAATACTAGCAGGCAGTCCACCAAGAAACATACTAATTGATTGAGATTCAGTAATATCCACTTGAGTAATCAACTTCTCAAACTTAGTTTGATACTCATTCATATTGTATTCATACCTGAGCTGTTTGAGTTCAGCCATGGGATCTTCATTCAAAGGACCAAATCTTGTCAACACAGCCTCTTCATACACATTCCAACTCACATGTCCATGATTCTTGGTGTACTGAAGATGCCATGCCAATGCCTTATCATAAAGATGAATAGAAACCATCTTGATCTTATCTTCCTCATGCACATATCCACATCAAAGAACTGCTTGACTCTAAACAACCAACCTTGCACATCTTTACCATAGAACTTAGGAAACTCTAACTTCCCCATTCTACTAAATCTGCTAATCCCCTCTCCTGATCTTGAATTTTGCATCAAACTATCTATTCTTTCATTTAGACTAGTCATAACAGTACTCAATTGTTCAGCCACCCATAATTTCATTGGATCATCTGCCAATGCATCACTAGTGGCTCTAGTGTTAACCATTGTTGCTTTTCTGTCTCAAGAACTTCTGATTACACCAACCGTATAGCCCTAACTAACGTATGTATGAATTGGAAACGGAATGAATAAGAAGAATGACGTCTTTGTGATTAGACAGATGGTCTAGAATGACCGGAATTGATGTTTATACGGTGGGTTGACTTTAAAAGTCAACGGATGATGGTGGTGGTGTGTAACAGAAACGGTTGTTCTAACAGAAAAACAGTTAGGATAGTGGTAGGTAGCAGGACTGGCTCTTGATACCAATTGAAACACTCAGATTCTATTTATAGAATGAAGAGTATTTCTAGCAATCAATAGGAATTATAATAAGAAGAATATAACTCGAAATTGAAAGCAAATGATTTGTTATTGATTATAGAATTGTGTTTGTTACAAATAGAGAGAATGGAAATCAAAGACTGCTCTAATTGATTACAATTGTGGTATTTATAATGAAAATGAATGATAGAAAAATGGCGGGAAATTCTGTTGTAAAACTGTTTGAGATATTTTGGCTAGTCATGCACCTGGCACGTGACACAAATTCTACCCCTATACAATTTCCAGCATAGCATCACCTCGTTATTATATTTCAAGTCTTGTATCTATTCAAAATAGGGATAAGAATAACCGATCGGCTCTCTAAAGCTTTCTTTGCAACTATATGCACTTTCTCCATGTTGTCTATTAATATTAACTTGTGCTGCTCAAATGCATATAAGCTTCAATTCTTTTGCCTCCATGAAAATCTGATGCACCAAACACTACAAGAATCAGGAGAACAAGCGACGAGTATATTCCCGTCGACACAATGTCGACGGCAATATGCACAAAACGACAAAAAACAAGCTTGACCGAGCCTAGCTGCGTTGAATTTTTCGGATTAATACGCTCCCGTCAACATGTCGACGGGACCATATTGGTCAAACCTTCACACCTCTATTATTGCCATAAGTTGGGCACGAAATTATCCCGCCAATCCATTCTCGTCGACATGTTGACGGGAAAATATTAACAACGAAACAAATAGTAATTAACGTGTGATTAACGTTAATTACTGTTTTTGGTTTAACTATCCCGTCGACATGTCGCCGGGAGAATTTTATTTAATTATTTATAACAAAATACTGGTCAAAAAAATGGCGGGGATTTTTCCCGCCTGTTTTTTCCCGTCGACGAGATTATGCCCCCATATTTTTTTCTTATAAATATTCTCACAAAAATCATTCTCACAAAATCATTCCCGTCTCATTTTACACATACATTCTTGATTCTCACAAAACCCGATTGTCAATTTTCACAAATCACAAACAACAATGGACGGTTTAACGCCGGAACAGGAGTGGTCAAAGGCTTTATCACACGAGCTCCTGTATAATGAAATTATAAATCATTGGGGCTATGAAATTTTTGATGAATATGGTTCTTATGCGAACTGTGCACCGTGGCAGAGAGACCGGATTCTGGTATGGTTGAGAAAAAAGTCATACTATAGAGAGTATTTGGAAGAGCTAGATGCTGCTGAAGCTCAAGCTGCTGTTGTTGGAGGTGAGGATGAAGCTGAAAGCACGTTTGACGTCAACACCAGAATTGATAATCTGAAAAATAGAATAACAGGTCTTGAAGCTATGTTTGCACATCTCAAGGAAAGGAAGAGATGGTGCGAGTTCAAGCAAAGCGGGAGGTAGCCGCAAAAAAAAGTAAACGGGTTGTTTCATTTGGTTGTCGAGTTGTTTAGTTTGTGTTGTTTTGTTTGGTTGTCGAGTTGTTTAGTTTGATTTGTTTCGTTTGATTGTCGAGTTGTTTCGTTTGATCTGGTTCGTTTGCTTCTCGAGTTGTTTAGTTTGAGTCTGTATGAAAATGTATCTGGTTTACAACTCTTGTGTGGTTTGAATAAAATGTTTGCCTTCGTGTTTGAAGCTAAGCGTGTGGTGTTTGGGATTGTTTTATAAACTGCTTTGTTTCTTACTGCGGATGTTTTGTTAGATTAATAATTTCAATCTTGAGTGTTTAGATAGAAGTTTACGATCTTGATGGAACTGGCATCCAGAGGCTGTTATCCAACAAAGTTGATGTCAATAAGGTTAGAAATTCAGTTCTTATGAAGCCTTTCAATTTTTATGCAGACCTGTTATTTCTATTGAACAGCCTTTGGTTTATTCGAAGTGCTCAGTGATTGGTTTTATTTGTTTGGTTAGATTAGTTGGTCACATTTATGGATGGAAACTTCTTTATCCAAGATAAAGACTACCAACTCAGCTCAATCATTGTGCCTTTTGAATGAAAGGTATGCATATTTTCTCTCCATTTTAGCTTTTAATATATATGGGAGATTAGAGGGTCATATTATCTAAAGTTTGAAACCAATGATAAATTGAAACAAGTTTAATTTTATTCTTCAATTTTATGTCTTTCTTTTGTGTTATTTAGTTATCGATTGGGATGATGCTTAAGGGTTAAGTTTACATGCACACCATCTATTTGCTTTTATGCCCCGGTGAACAAATGATCCACTTTAGGTGAAATGAAATTTGGGTAATTAATATTGTGATCTATACATTGTTGTTAGAAGTATGTTTAGATCTACTAAAACATGTGATGTTACGCTTCTATTATTCAAACTAGATGATAATTCTTTCTAAAATAATACTTGGATTTCTATAAAACTGATATTCTCATTCGCTAACACAACTCATGTTATTGTCTAATGAGCGTTTGCCGTAATTACAAATGGATGTGTAACTAAAACCCCATTTGCAAAGAGGCGAACAAACATATTTACAACATTAATGGGCATTGTGAGAGCTTTGGTCTACTTGCTGAAGATAAAGTGCATTCAAGGAATTTAAACCCCAAGAAACATTGACCAATTTTAGCTGCAAATGTTTCATGTCTTCCAAATTAGTAGCAGGTTTCTCTTGAAGTGTGTACAATTATGCCAACTTTTAGTAGCAAATGTGGCGAAGCACTTTTATAGTAGCAAATAGTGGACTTTTATTTTTATCTCTTATGTTTTACACACTTTATTTTTTAACTTTCAAATAGTGGTAAAGTTGTTGGTTGTACATTATGGGACAACTTTGCTCACAAGTGGTCTACCATTCAAAATATAGAAGCACATGCACATCCAAACTCCATCAAACCTTTTTGTTAGAGCTAATTTTATGTAATTTTGAAAAAAATGCCTTATCACGGGAATGGAACCAGTTTTCATATGCTGCATATTAAGTTTATTTTTAAACCTTTTTATATATTAATTTCTACATATAGTTACAGTTGGAAAGTTAAAAATACATTAATAGGATATCTTGATTTAATATGTCCAAATAAAACATGAAAAGCTCTTTTGAGCACTGTTGTGAAGTTTAAAGAAATCCGGTGTTTGTTTTGAATGGGATATCTTGATTTAATATGTCCAAACGAAACATGACAAGCTCTTTTGAGCACTGTTGTGAAGTTCAAAGAAATCCAGTGTTTGTTTTGAGAAATCCAGTGTTGTGAAATGTAAAAACGGGGGAATGGGCTATGTAAGTGTGATAAGACATAAATGCTTATTCTTGCTCAACAGGTTAATAGGACATTCTGCGTTTGGGATATTGCAGATGTGGCTACTAATATTTGCAAGACCAGAGTTTGTCCTGTCTATATTCTTGCTCAACAGGTTAAGTGGACTTTCTCCTATTGTATGTTGCCGTATGTTTATGTATTTTTTTATGAATTCTTGAAGGTATACCATTGTTAAATTATCTTTGCGATTTCATGCAGATGATTTGGAAACAATTGATGGCTGATAATTTTGGTTAGGATTCACTGTTTCAACAACAATTCAATGGCAGTCTAAAATTTGGTTAGGTATTTTTTTTATTTTTATTTTGCAATTATCAAGGGCAATCTATAGCTTTACATTTTTTTGTTCTGACATTATTTCTATGTTAACATATGTATCAAAGTTTCTCTATAACACCAATTTAACTACTAAAGAATTTTGAAATTATAAGGTGTTTTATTTGACATTGTAGACTTAAATATAATTATATCAGATATGGGTTCTTTATTTCAAAATAGTGATAGAGGAAGTTGCAGCTCAAAAAGAAAACACCTAAATTAGTAATGAAGAAGATAAAGAATGAGTAGGATATTTTAATAGGGCCATCTATGATGCCACAAAAATTATTCCTGTTACGGGTCAAAACTGATTTACACATGCTTTCGGACTAATTTATATCAATGATTAATAACCTTCATTTCATAGTTATAACCCAAGTTATAGTTCAATGTAATTTGAATGTTTATCGTTGTGCTACATATCTTTAGATGATACTGCAGTGAGAGGAACGATACACAGGGCACATGAGCTTTCTAAATGGAATATGCTTGCTTGTGGCTGTTTCGATACCTATTTTTGAATTAGGTTAGTCATTGTTCAGTTTTGATACCAAGTAGAAGAAAGCAAAATTGCAAAATAAATACATAAAAAGATACATGTTTTCTAGCAATAGTATAGGGAGACACATATTGAAATTGAAGGACACTAGAAGGGGGTAGATATAGTTACATAAAGTTTATTGTTAACAGGGGTTTGTTTGCTTCCTTTACTAACATTGTCCAACCTAACACCATGGTCCTTGCCATTCTTTAGCCACATGGATATATTAGCATGTACAAGGACACTACAGTGGTTCATCATCTCAAAGTGCAGAGTTAGCTGGAAAAGATGTATATTATTACATGCGTTTGGCCTATCTTCAGATGAGTTACCCTGGTATCTCTAACGAGTCCCATTCAGGTGTGTATGAAGAAAACGGAGGTGATATAGAAGCCACTCTAGACATGCTCGATCAACTTGAGGTGTTATATAGTAAAGTGAACGCAATTTCATTGTATATATTGAAGGCAGCAAAATGGGTGTGTCTGGCGGATTAAGTAATTGGTTTGAATGGGTAATTTTGGGTCTGGGTGGAAAAAAAGGTTGAATCGGGTTTGTTGACCTGATTTCTAACTTAAAAGAGGATTGATGTCATTGGGCGGGAATTTGTTCTGTATAACAGGTACATACATCAAACTGTAGACTTAGAAATTTGACTGTCGCTGATACTTTTTAATTGGATTTGTTTAGTTTCAAGGTTTATATATACAATTATGTTTATTTGATCGATGGGTTGAGCAGATAACCTCTTAATTTGTGGAAATTTAATAGATCACGCTTTGACTAATTACTTATTATTCCTTTCTAAAAACAATTCAAACTGTATACATTCGTTGTTCATTCTTATTTATTCACACACTTACTCGCACACGAAGAAAATCATTGCGTTAGTGCCATCAAATCATGGGTATGTCATCTTTTATAAAAAGCTTGGTTTTATAGAATTTAATGAAATTGATCAACAAAGACCCGAAGAATGACGGAGATTTTCAAAGAAATTGTTCATTAAGGAGTTATGTGTGTGAATATAGTAACAAACAACAACGAACATAGAAGAAAATCATTACGTTAGTGCCATCTGATCATGCGTATGCCATCTTTTATAAAAAGCTTGGTTTTATAGAATTTAATGAAATTGTTCAGCAAAGACCTACGGAATGACAAAGATTTTCAAAGAAATTGTTCATTAAGGAGTTATGTGTTAATAAAGGATTGGGTTTTGAATCGATAGGCGCTCACACACATCATTTTATGTTCGAGTCAATCTATTTTAGATTCGCCAAAGCTATGGTTGTAAATCGATGGGCGCTCACACACGTCTTTTGCTACTCAACACAATAAATTTTGGAGACCCCAAAGCTGGACGTTTATTAGTGTAATTGGAACATAAGCAATTTCTTATCTTATAATGGATGCATTTTCTCATTCTTTGTTTCATATTTTAAATGGAACATATTTACGTTATTACTTTTCTTATCATCTTATTTCTCTATTTCTTTAAAAAAGTACCCGGTGTCAACGGGTTTTCTAAGCTAGTGGTTTTATAAAACGGACCGGACCAACAGGTTCAACTTGGAACCGGAGGCACCACCGGTTCGGCTAGCCCATAAAAGTCGTCCGAAAACGATATTATTAAATCAATAGAGTTTCAAAACGCATAATAAATTACAATGTTCAAAAATTATCATTAAGCAAGAGTGCCTCGAGAACCAACACATACACCTTTTAGAATTTTTTTGATAAAACTTACCGTAAAAACTAAAAACTTTGTTTTATAAAAATCGGACGATTTTTTCAAAGCAAAGGATGCAAAGGTGCAAAGTGATAATTGTTTATTTACATGATTATACACATTTGCGCATATCTATATCTATATCTATACTACATTATAAATCATTTGGGACATTCCTAAAATGAAAGACTTAAAAAGTTAAGATTCAACACTTGCTTATAATGGCAAATTTTAATAAGTACATCTATAATAGCATTGGTTTGCAACACTTTAAAGCACTTTTTGTAAACATGTTTTAAACAAAATAAAAAATAAATACAAAGGAATTTAATAATAGAAAAAAATGTTTATAACAATAATTACCTAATTAATATTACTTTTAAAATACCCCTAACATGAAAAATACTTGTTATTATACATATTGTATAAACTAATAAAACACACAAAGTTTATTGTGTGTTTGGGTTTCATAATTAAGGAGTGTTTGGAAGAGTACTTCTATTGATAACAATTGTGGAATTCTTTAGGCTTCCATCATTTGATTGCTCATTATATGCACTGGAGTGTTTGGTGAGTATCATTTGCTGATTCTATACATTTTGACTTTTTCATTCATAGAAAAGTCTAAATGTTTGTCTTTGCAGACCATAACAGTGATTTGCTCTTGTGCTTGGAGTTCTAATGATAAGATTGTACTTATTGCTTTTATCATTCTCCTTTTCAGTTTGGCCTTGGGAGGAAACTGATTAGGCTTTGATGAAACAGTAAGAGGTCCAATTCATTAGAATGTACCATAATAAAGGGCAAATTACTGTGAAGGTTATATGATTTGGGTGGGCAGTGTATGATGGGTAGAATAGCGAGGAGTGAAAGATGAACCTGCTTGGTCCACCCAATACATTGCTACAGGAGGTAATGGTTGGTCTTCCCTCAAGGTATGTGTTTCCAAGAAGCTGAAGCCTTTTAAGAGAAGGAAATGTAGGTTTCTTGGAAGAGCTCTTGACTTGAAGGGATATGGGTACCTAGTGAAGCCTTTCTTCTCCAATCTTTGATCACTGTGGATGCGGGTTGAGTGGTCATGGAGAGGAGTTGAAAAGGAAATGTAGCTAGATGGTTTAATGGTGCATTAAAGGTAACTGCTTTATACCAGGCTGGTGTAGTAGGTATTAGCTTCTCTGTTTTATCTTCTAAACAGAGTGCTGGTGTATACTAATGTATAGGATCTATTGTATCATGTGTTGTATTTCTCTTTTATCTGATATCGGGCATGTCCATGTCAGTTGATTGTTTATGACGTGCATTTTGGTTGAGAAGTAATATAAGTTTACCTTTTGCACCCAAAAAAAATAAAAAATAAAAAAAAATAAAAAAAAAATCATACAATTTACACATGGTTTTATAAAATGGACTGGACCAACAAGTTCAACCGGAAACCGAAGGCACCACCGGTTCGGCTAACCCATAAAAGTCGTCCGAAAACGATATTATTAAATCAATAGAGTTTCGAAACACATAATAAATTACAATGTTCAAAAATTATCATTAAGCAGGAGTGCCTCGAGAACCAACACATACACCTTTTAGAATTTTTTTGATAAAACTTACCGTAAAAACTAAAAACTTTGTTTTATAAAAATCGGACGATTTTTCAAAGCAAAGGATGCAAAGTGCTAAGTGCTAATTATATATTTTACGAGCATTCCGAACCCGTGCTACGCACAAACTTTGTATCTAAGTGTTCATCGGTTAATGTTTGTGTAAATTGCCGAATATACAACAATCTATAACTAAGGTTGCCGCGGGGGATCTTTGTTGATTTGTTAAGGAATATACAACAATCTATAACTAAGGAGTCTTAATAGCCGAACCACTGTTAATACTCTTATCTCGGTTTGATCTTTTCACACTCTTATTTATTACCTTGCATCTTATTTATTATTGTGTTTGTGTTGTTACTTGCATTGGGCCTCTAGAGTATTTTTTATTTATGTATAGCCCTGTAGGAGCAGTTGATATTTTTTATTTGCTTCGATATGACATTTTTACATGGGCGTAATGATAATAATGAGTTCATGTTCATAACATGTGCGATGCACCGGTTTTGTTTTTCAATAAACTATTTAACTGTTGCTTATGTCTAAAACTAAAAAAAAAAAAAAAAAAATGTTATTATAATTTACAAATGGCTTCAAGCCAAAATTATGTATTTTGTCATTTCTATTCATTATTCAAGTTGATATTTTTAATATGATGTATTTTGTTGTTTTAGCAAATTGTTTTAATTTTGTTGTTCAAATTGGATCTACTAAACCCCATCGCTACAAAAGAGCGTTATTTTACCTTTATCGGTGACATTGTTCCTACATTACATGCAATGTACCAACGTTGTTATTCATGTAAGTGATGCAAGCATGTTCTTACATAGTTAACTACTAATCTTTGTCCGTTTGCTCATCATAATTACGCATTACCGAAAGGGTCTATTTTCATGATTGATTATGAGTTGTCTATCTATAACGAGAAAATTGCCATGCTTGTGGAAATTGGATAGTTAAACAATTGATATAGTCGAATTATGATATGTTTAATGTCTAGTCTCATGTCTAACGACTTGATTAGGAGAAGATATCCACTACGCCTTATACATCCACTAAACCATTAAACACATCCACTATGCCTTACATAATCATCATCAATAATTATAAATTTAGCTTACCCCACACGATGATATCCTTATAATATAAATCAACAAAAGATATTTGACAGCCAAAATCATGAATCCTAAAACACACAACCTGAAATGAAAAAAAAAAAACATGTGATTCAAGAACTTGATTAAAAAAAATTAGTTCCCAATCAAAATTCATATCAGAAATAACAAATTACGTCTATGATTAATAAATTTATTCATCATAAACAAAAAAAAACAAATTAAACTAAAACTTGTACTGACATTTAAATTGAAAAAACAAATTAAATCGAAACTTGTAGCATCGATTGAATTGAAACAATTAAAAACCAGTTTGAATTGAATTACTCGGTTTGCATCATAAACATAAAAAAAGAATAATAATAATAATAATAATAATAATAATAATAATAATAATAAATAAAATAATATAAACCATACCGATTCAATATAATTAAATCTTACCGAAATTATTCGGTGAAACGCAGTAGAAGGGAGATTTTGATTTTGTTTTGAATATGATTTTTATTTTGAAATTGATATGAATTCATATTGGAGCGCGTTATCTTGTATGAATTGGTCTATGAGATTCGGTTATAAAGGTTTGAATGATTAATTAGTTACCAAAAACATGATCATTGATTTGATTTTTTTGAACGAGGAACGAGATAACTGAATGAGTTTCTTGATGCGTTTTTTTATGAAAAGGTATGAAGAAAGAGTGGCATTGTTATGTTGTACGCATTAAGTATCCAGCCAATCACAATCTAGACACATCAGAAAATATAATGTATTGGATGATTCATGGGTAGTACATTATTCAATTTATTATATAGTATAGATATAGATATTTCGAGTTTTTGACAATTAACCCTTTATAAAATAACATATTGATTCACGAGTCGAGGCTAGCTTCGGGTAATCTTTGAGAGGGAATGGCTATTAGTGGTCTTCTTTTCTTTGTCACAAGTCCAAACTCGTCTGAAAGCTCAAGCTCTTCCTCTTTAGGTAAGCGCCACTCGAAACAATGCAAAAGTGATGCTAATATGTACATTAACATCTTTTCCCCCAAAGGAATACCCGGGCATATTCTTCTGCCAGATCCAAATGGTAAATACTTCAAATTATATCCATTGTAATCCCATTTTCCGTTCAAGAATCTCTCTGGCTTGAACTCCAACGGATTGGTCCAATTCTTGGGGTCGTGATGGATCGCCATAACGTTTATATAGACGATACTACCCTTTGGAACAATGTATCCGCCCACCGTGCAAGATTCATTTGGGCATCTCTGGATTAGTAGAGGAAGTGGAGGATGTACCCTGAAGGTCTCCTTAACTACTGCATCTAAATATACTAACTTTGGGAGATGAGATTCTTCAACAATATTGCTCATACCAATAACTGTTGTTAATTCTTCTTGAACTCTTCTCATTACATCTGGATTATGCAAAATTTCTGCCATCACCCATTCGACCATTGTGGATGTTGTATCTGTTGATGCTGTTAAGATGTTCTGTTAAGAAAAAGTTGCATTATACTAAAAGGCTTAACAATGGTACCTAAAACATCCAAACTTTCACCATTCTGGTAGATTAACGAGATAACTTTCATTCTATAATTGATTAATTATATCGATCTCTGAGCCAAATTAACAGTGTAAAATTGCTAGAAATGACCACAATCGTTCAGGGCTAAATCATTAGGAAAAATAAGTTTAAAGGCTAAGATAATACGGTGAAAGTTTATTGGTATAGTAAATATAAAAGCTTTGGAAATACTATAAAAAGTTTATGAAGACTTACAAACAGTAGGGCCTTTATTTGAACCATGTTCAATGATGTTGGGCCATCTTTCTGGTCTTTAAGCTCTAACATGATCTGCAGAAAATCCTTCTTTCCATCATCGTGAAGCACTCCCTCCATTCTTGCCTTGATCAAGTTGTCAAATATTCGATCAAGATGTTCATGATGCTTCTGCATTTCACGCTGTATTCCTTGTAGATCAAACCATGATAACATCGGAATGAAATCAGATATATTTGGTGCCCCCAATAACTCCACCATCTTGAACACCACTTCTCGAAACCCTTCTAAAAGATCACCTGATTCGGTACGTCCCCATAACATTTTTGTCACAACATTAAGTTCGGTTTCAAAAGCAATTTCGTTAATATCAACTTTTTCCCCCATTTTTGCATAAACATGACTAAATGTTTTTCTTACTTCATCTGTTCTAAACCCCTGACACGCATTAAGATTTGCGTTGCTCAACACTTGGCTGACCAAAAGTTTACGCGTGTTACGCCAGTATGTGTTGTTATTGGACCATGCAATATCAAGTAAATCATAAGTTGCCGTAATTGCTGTGACCGGAGGATTGCGGTTAGCAAAAGTCTGGTCAAGATCACGAGCTACAACCTTTGCTAGATCAATGGAGTTCACCACAACATGAAGCTTACTTCCCAGGTACAGGCTAAAGATGGGGCCATATTTGTGACTCATCTCGGTGAATCTTTCGTGTAAGTTGGAACTCAAAAAAGGAAGATACCCTATAACGGGTAAACCATACGGGCCTGGTGGCAAACGGGGTCTGGGATTTTTGGTATACGATATGGTCCATTTGTACCATAAAAGAACAAGTATTGGAACAAAAATAGTGAGAATGGTGCGAGCAACATTGTCGCTTCCGTTGTCAACTTCCCACCACCATGACCAATAGTTAATCATAGTGTAATATATCTTTTCTTTAAAATCTGGTATCATTTTCTTGGTATAATGATATGGACCTTATGAAGGCTGTTATATAGCATTAAGGGTGGATTCTAGACCATAAGTATCGTGCAAGAATAAGACACTAGGAAAGTGGCAGCTAGCAGGAGTCAGGGCCAGATGATTTTGAAAGAATTATAACTTGCTAAAGTTAGTTCAAGATGAGACGTTTCTTATTGATACTAGCAGATATAGCAAACAAACAAAATAGGCCAGCTTATCAAGTTCAACTGAAAATGGATCAATAATCTTAATTATCATTAAATCAGGTAGGTGTAAATTTCCTTAAATCAGTAAATGGTCAATAAAGACGTAGTGAAATGTTAATTTATTATCATTAAATCAGGTACGTGTAAATTTCATTTTGGTGTTGTGTTTGACAAAGCTATAGGGCATAAGTTGCCAGCCTATCTGCAATATCAAAATACATCATCTTCATTAATGGCATAAATTTACACTAAAGAGATCACCTCAAAGGCCTTACGTGTACATATACCACAAAGACACTTATATATCGAGCTAAGAACCAAATTCGACCCCTATACAACTTCCAACATAATATCTATCACCCCGTTGTTATTTCAAGTCTTATTTATTCAAAATAGGGATAAGAAGAACCAATCGACTCTCTAAAGCTTCCTTTGCAACTCTATGCACTTTCTCCATGTTGTCTATTAATATTAACTTGTGCTGCTCAAATGTAGCATATAAGCTTCTTTTGCGTCCATGGAAATCTGATGCACCAAAAGAGACAAACTTAGATCAATTAAACTTAGTGACTAAATTAGTAAGTTCGATAGGTAATCGATTCTGTAGGCCGTGTTGAGTGGAGATGGTGTATTTCTTACACATGCACTTCATGTTATCTGTGATTAACTTGTGTTGCTGGAATGTAGTCTACGGAAATCTGATGCACCAAAAGAAACACAATAAGATCAAACTTATACTAATGAAATCAGAAAGACATGTATAGAATGCTTGTGGAAATAGGTACACAACAATGTGATAAACAAAAACCTAACTCTACGAAAACGTCGCTGTTGGCTCATTATATATATGACTCTTTTGAAAAAAGCAGAACTCTATTTAGTAAATTTATCCACTCAATTCACCAACACATTATATTCGTTCTTAGATATGAGACTTGAAGTTTTCAGTGCTTGAATTCAACAAATAATCCAACAAATTTAAGCTGTTACAGTATGCATTACTAACAGAACCTAACGTTTTTAACCCATTAAAACAAATTCTTTAATCCTTAATAAGAGGATAATCATCTAAGCACCCAAACACCCCCTGAGCTAATCAGCCAATCGAACACTATATAATGCGTTGTGATTTTGCAGAACAATGGTTTCTTCGATTTGCTTCACAATAATTTTCTTCACAATTATGTAAAGTTGCTGAATCCCGAATCACTGTTATGTAAAGTTACTCATATATGCCTCTTTTATTGCATTTTGTAGATTCTCTCTATTTTTATTTTTTCTTCACAATTATTTTCTTTCTGCACTTATGGTTGTCATTTTTCTAAAAATAAATATATAGCTAGGTGTCAATCTTTTTGTCTTATAATTCTTGATGGTTAGTTTGTTTTATGTTTCTTGTTTTATTTGGTTACTTGACAGTGCCATGCAACCACGCCACACAAGTGGTACTGTTTAATTCATGACCGTTTTGAGGGTGTGCAAGGTGAGCGACCACTCAGGCCTCAAAATTTGTCTTGTTAATAATTATATGCATGTGTACACATATTTTTCACGAAGAAAAAAATATTTAGATGAGAAAATATCTTAAATGAGTAATATGTTATAACGTTTAAATAACTGATTGCATTATATCTTAAGTGAGAAAAAAATTATTATCTACTAAAATAAATGTCATGTGAATTTCATACATGCTAACAAGATTTGAAATAGAGTAAGAGTATGGGATATCACAAAATTATTATCGGTGTTATACCATAAAGCGGTTGAAGTTATTTTGGCGTCAACATGTCTGTCTGCCTTGATACACTGATTTTGAGATTGTTGCGTGTTTTTGGTGTGTATGTGTGTATTATGTGGTATTTTAGTAGGTTCAATTTAGAGTGATACAAGTGTGGGTTTTATGTATATCGATGTTATTTTCGATGTCATGTTGACGTGAAGTGAATGAGTGTTGGTTCATCATATTTGATACACTTTATAAATAAAAATGTTTGGTCCTTTCAAACTAAATGATATATCATTCGACCCTCCCTAAAAGTTAGTTCAAATCCTCCTTATGGTTCTTGTTTTCTCGATTGTAGCCCAATAGTGAAGATACGCAACTTAAAATGAACCTCGCATGGAGAATCAAGCCCACACCTCACATGACAGTTTGTCTTCCCAAGCCGTTATTGTACAATTGCCACATGTAGACACCTCATTGGTGCAGAGGTAGCGTCGCGGGCATTTCGCTATGACATATAGGTCGTGCCTCTTTCGAATATTTCCATAATGCCCAGAGTCAAGTATACCAAGCCACATGTCCTTCTTGTCTTATTCATAGGATGACTCCCAAATGGATCTCCCTACACCTTTGGATCACATTCACGGGTCTCACACAACACTAAATGCATCCTCATCTATATTATATACTATCTATAATTATTTAGGATTTTTATAAATAGAAGTCTTATGCTTTTTAAGTTTACACAACTTGCTACATTTGGAAATTTAAAAAAAAAAAAAAAAATCCGCTATTTACACATTATTTAATATCGGTGAATTTGATGTTATAATGATAAGATATAACTACTACAATAAATTTAATATATTCATACTTTGAAATCATAACTCTAAAAAATAATAATGTTACATATTACCCTCTTTACCATCTCACATCACAAAGACACAACCACTAAAGACTATCAGTAATCATCGAAAAATGTTGTTTACAAAAAGATCACCTCTAAATATAGTACTCGCTCCTGTTGCTTTGCGCGAGTACCATGCTATAAATACACATGCATTTCATGAAACAGACCAAGTTCATCTTCTCTACGTTTACACATAATAATCGCTAGTCTTATGTGAGACTCGTAGATAAACAAACTAAAGATCACTCCGACTTTCAATAAACTCTCTTATCTCATAATTCTTACCACTCAAGAGAAACCGAACATACGACTAGCCTAATCTCACACAATAAAGTAACTATAACCCTTACTACGTATCATACGTAAACACTCGTGTTTTTCTACTCACGATGTTACATGATTTACCTCATTTGTGTTATTTGCGGCACCAATCGATCAAAGCCACGAGTTTAGGTTTCCCTTTACATTTTATGTTCCTATGTATTATTTTACTGAGTTTGATTTTTAAGGTTTTAATTATATTGTTATATATTGAAACCAAACAAAGCTCTTGTGTATGGAAATGTGACATACTAGTATACTACATGAGACCATTACAAAGACGTGATGTATCAAGAGGCCAACATGCAGCGACATAGTCCCCCACTCTATATTTAAAAATTCCAAATAATATTGTCAATGTTGTCACCCTTTGCATAATTAGGTAGGCTTGCTTAATCATTAAGTTGTGAACTTGTGATTAACTTTCCAATATACATGGATATCTAATCATCAACTTATGATTTATGGTGAATTATGGTTTTTGGTTATTTCAGCCATGTTTAACATCTTAGTATTATTAAAGCTAAACAAGATCAATCAAGTTTACATTCTAAAATGTGTCCTGACGACACACCTTTGAGTTTATATAAAAGTAAAGTCGGAGATTATTAAATTCAAAATTACATTAATTTATAGTAATTTGTGAATATATTTAATTAAAATTAAATTTATTTTTTTATATATAAAAAAGTGTGTGTTTAATTTAATAAACTAAACTTAACATGTGGTTGATGACACATATTAGAAGCCCTACCTGATTTAACATCTTAGGGCAAATGTATGATCAGTCTACCCTTTAGCTTTTTTATATATTGTTTATACGATATTATGTATTGTTGTTGTGATAATCTTAAATACTAATGGTATTCATCACATAAAGGTTCTAATAAATGTATTATGGCTGTAAATGTGGATGATGTTCTCATTAGCAAAGTAACAGATATATACACGTACAAAGTAGGGTTACATGTACATAGGCTAAGCCGTACAACTATACAATACATGGGATTAGAATACATAAGAGTATAAAGGTCCACTAATACGCCCCCGCAGTTGAAGCGGGAGGAGGTCGGATGCATAAACAAGACCGAAACTCTGTGAATAACGGAGAGGAAGTCATTTGGTGAAAATATCTGCGTACTGGTATCTAGATGGGACGTGCAAAACACGGACATGGCCAGTAGCAACAAAGTCACGAACAAAATGTAGATCAATCTCAATGTGCTTAGTTTGTTGGTGCCGAAATGGATTAGAAGACAAATAAACCGCACTAATGTTATCACAATATACCAATGTAGCTGTACGAAGCGGCGAGTGTAATTCCCTTAGAAGATTTCGAACCCAAGCAGTCTCGACGACAGCATTAGCGACACCACAATATTCTACCTCAGCACTAGAGCGAGAGGTGACGTGTTGTCGCTTAGAAGACCATGTAAGCAACTTGTCACCAAAAAAGACACAGTAGCCAGATGTCGAACGTCAAGTGGCTGGGCATCAGGCCCAGTCTGCATCGGAATAAGCCACAAGTTGAGATGTGGAAGATGCATATAACTGTAAACCGTGATCTAAAGTCCCACGAGCGTAACGTAAGATATGCTTGAGAGCGTTGAGGTGAGGTTCTCGAGGACCGTGCATGTAGAGACATATCTGCTGTACAGCATATGAAAGATCAGGTCGAGTGAATGTGAGATACTGTAAAGCTCCAGCGAGATTGCGGTAGAGGGATGGGTCCTCTACAGTGGATCCATCTGGTCCTAGTTTGGTGTCTGTGGCTACAGGGGTCTTGCAGGGGTTGCCGTTGAGCATGTGGGCCAGCTCAAGAACCTCAGTGGCATATTTGGTCTGAGATAAGAACAGACCGGAGGATGTACGTCGAGCAGAAATGCCAAGGAAGTAGTTAAGCGGGCCAAGGTCAGTCATACAGAACTCACTATATAGAGATGATATGATCTGCTGAAGTCATGTAGCAGATGAGGCGGTTAGGATGATGTCATCAACATAAAGTAGAAGATAAGCTGTGTGAGTACCCTGCTGATACACAAATAAGGATGAATTAGTCATGCTGTGATGAAAACCAACACGAGTAGCATAACTCGCAAACCACTGAAACCATGCACGGGGGGCCTGTTTGAGGCCATAAATGGATTTCTGGAGAAGACAAACATGATGAGGGTAAGTGGGATCAATAAAACCTGGAAGCTGGTGCATATAAACCGTCTCTAACAAATGTCCATGAAGAAATGCATTCTTCACATCAAGGTGATGTATAGGCCACGCACGAGAGACTGCCAAGCTAAGAACAGACCATTGGCAACAAGGCGTGCCTTGTACCTGCTAAGAGAACCATCTGCATGTGATGAGGCAAAAAGTGTTACGCTTTTAGGGGTCTTTTAAGCCCTAAGTCATGATTATTTGATCAAACATTTCCTCAAATCGTTCCTTTCATCATCTTAGGTACTTTGGAGAAGAAATCTGGAAAAGGAAGCATTTTGGACGTTTTTGGAGCGAAAAATGAAGAAAACGGCAAAGTCTCCAAAATCAAGCTGGAAATAGTACCTGTCGGCGTCAAGACTTGCACGTGACGGCGTCACGTATTGGCAAAGAGGTGGATAAAAAGTTACACGAGACGCGCCAGAATATTTTTGGGACTTAAAGAGTGACGGCATCATGCTTTGGGAAGCCAAGGCCGTTAAGAGCAAAATTACACGTGACGGCCAAGAGATGAAATACACATGACGGCGTCAGATCTGGATCTAGACAATCCGTGAAGAGTATTGGTGGCAAGTTGACGGCGTCAGAATTACAATGTGACGCCGTCAGACGTGTAATCTCTATATATAGTTTTCTAATTTTCATTCATTAGGGAGAGAATTTTTGGAGGAACTTTTACCACAAACCCTAGGTCGAATTTCAACCTTCTTGTAAGGGTTTCAAACCCTTCTTTCATCCATGTTTGAATAAAAATAAGTCTTCCAATAATCATTTAATATGTCTATGTGTTGTGATTCTATCTTATGCTTGTCTTTACTTTAACATGCTAGGCTAGGTTTGTTTGTGTTTGCTTGGATGTAATAAAACCTAGCTATTGATTGTTTGTTATTAATTGTAATAGATGAATGATATCGATGTTAGGCTTAAGAAAACTTGCAGACTTCCAATTGGTAACATGCTTGAACGTCTTAAGAAACATGAATCGGATGTGTACTACGATTTTAATGGTTGTATTTAATGCATGAGTGACTACTAAGGAGGCCATGTTAGGAGCTAGTTGTCGGCTCGAAATAGGAAGAGGTAGAAACTTATAGAGTTGGGGATGATCGTACACGGCCCCATGAATGGTATTAAGGAATATAACCCGTCATCCACGCAATTGTTATAAACTATTCAATTAATGAAAGATAGCTAGGGAGTAGTGAAATCTTAGTAAACACGTTTCTCTCATTATTGTTTTTCTCAACATTTACTTTTTTGTTATTTTATTTTTATTGCATTTGTAGTTAATTGGGTTAGTTGACTAGCAACTAATTCCGTCCACTCTTCCAATACCCAAGATTTTTACTTGCTTTCCATAAAATATAAAAATACAAAAAGAATCATCCCTCACCTCTAGACCTAGTTTAATTAAGTTTTGATCCTAACGAGATAATTCCCCAAGTAGAACGATCAATCCCCCGGTACTTGCCACTACACTATACCATATCGGTCAGGTACACTGCCTGGTGGGGATTGCAAGCCTCTTGAGATCCCTTGAGAGGTAAAACCTTTTGCGAGGGCGCAATCCCACGCATCAAGTTTTTTACGCCGCTGCCGGGGAATAGTTGTTATTTAGGTTGAAATTTTTTTATTAGGTCTACTTGCTAGATTCCTTTCTAGTAAGATTTTTATTTTATTTTTATAGGTTTTCTTTAGTCTATCTTATTTCTTCGTTCCTTTGTTCCTAACCATTACCATCTGTCATCATGGAAGGTGGTAATATCTTTGAACCCATCAACCCACTACAACAAAACCCACCACAACCAAACCAACCTCCTAGACCCCGCACTTTAGGAGAGTAATCCCGTCCTAGCCACCAAGGCTATCGAAACACCATTGAGCTCACTCAAGGAGCCAATGTGTCTCCCTTGCGATCTGACACCATCCGGTTGGTGCAAAGAGGATTTTCATTCCATGGACTTCGTTCCGAAGATCCTAATCAACATCTCAAGGATTTCCTTAAAATCGTTGATTCCATAGATCATGATGTTGAAACTCGAGAGACGACCCAATTTTTTCTCTTCCAATTCTCTCTACGTGACCAAGCTAGTAAATGGCTTGAGCATTTACCCGCGGGATCCATCACCTCTTGGGATGATCTCACCACTCGTTTCCTTGCTCAATTTTTCCCACCGGGGAGAACCACCAAGCTAAGAAATGACATCTTGATGTTCCAACAATGTCAAGGTGCAACCCTTTATGAAGCATGGACTCGTTTCAAGGACTTGCTCCAAAAAGTCCCTCATCATGGCATAGATCTTTAGCTCCAAGTCCAAATCTTTTATGACTATATCATTAATATTAATCTCTCCACGAGGCAAACCACTGACCAAGCGGCCGGTGGCAAGTTACGTGATCGAAGTGTGGAAGAATCATGGGAACTCATAGAAGATCTTGCTCTGTATGACAACGAAAGTTGGAATAATCCCCGTGATTTGAACAAAACGGTCAAGGCAATATCTTTGCCTTCGAACAATTCAAGCACTCTCGACTATAGGATCATGGAACTTGAAGACCAAGTCAAGTTTCTCATGAAATCCTACGAAGCTCCTAAACCTTCAAGCCAAGTGAACAAAATCACATCTTCATGCGAATTATGTAGTGGTCCCCACGACACTCGTGATTTGCATGGAACTCCCTGAACAAGCTTTTGCGGATTACGAATCCTCGCGTACCGACGGAGCGGGAGACAAGTAGTACACTTTCAAACCCTAGCCAAACCCTTATGGTGATTCATACAACCCCTCTTGGAAAAATCACCCAAACTTTAGGTGGAAACAAAACCAAAATGCACCCCAAAACAATTCTTCCACTCCACCTAATCGTTATTAATCAAACGGTCCACCCCCTAACCGTACTTCCAACAACAATCCTTCCAACAACTATGGTAGTACCAATAATTTTGAAGGATTGATGTCTAATTTTATGGCATCTCAAGAAGTTCGTTTAGCAAAGTTTGAAGACGATTTCAAACAAAAACAAAGTGAGATGACAAATAAGATTGACACATTGTTGAAAGTTCTCAATGACCGAGAAATGAGAGCACTCCCTAGCAACACGGTCAAGAACCCGTAACTAAACGTTAACGCCATATCATCGGTTTCGTCTCCTAATTCTTGTCCACAATACTATTCGGTCAATGCGATGAGCACGTGTTTCAAACAAACCTTAATTTTTCCAAAGGACCAATTGAATAAAACATCCAACATTAAACCAGTCAATAGCATAGTTGAAACATCTCTTACACAAGACCTTGGCGATGAATTTAAGGAACTTCACCTTGAGCGCCCCGTCATTGATGTCTTAGCCCGTGCCCCCTACTACAATGCCCCCTTAGAAAAGTATGAAGAAAAACTTAAGTTGGGTAAAAATGGGACGGCTTTCGTTCAAAACAAACTACCTAAGAAACTTGATGATCCAGGTATATTTGTTTTACCTTCTAGGATAGGTAACTCCGAAGCTTTCGACACACTAGCCGATCTAGGATCAAGTCTCAACTTGATTCCTTTATCCCTTTTCACCACACTTAAGCTAGGAAAGTTAGATGAGACGGAAGTGATAATTGGTCTAGCGGATGGAAGTGTTGCCCACCCAGTAGGAGTGATCAAAGATATAGTAGTTCACGTAGGATGATTAACTATCTTAGCAGATTTTCATGTCCTTGATATGGTTAGTGACACTACATGCCCATTGCTAGTAGGAAGAGGATTTTTAGCGACCTCTAGTGCCATGATTGATTGTAAGGAATCAAAGATAGCGGTAGGAGAAGGTGAGACTGTCGGTCTACGATGTTAAGAAGCATAGCTACGATAATGAGAATGAACCAACACCCCATTGGGTAGACATGAATAGAAGACCATCTAGATATGGACCTTGGATCAATGGAGACTTCATAGGACCTCAACGCCCATTTTATTTAGAGGAGGAGTTCATAAACCGAACACATTCGGTGGAGCAACTCATAGCTAGGGATGAGGAATTAAACCCCTTTGAGGACCCCTTAGTCTTTAGGAAAATGATTGAATTCCTAGGAATGATGCCTATCAACTTAGGGATGAACAAATGGAAAAGGGAAGGTGATAAATGTAAATGGAATTGGGACAAGCCACCTAAGGAAGGTGACAGATCATGGCATATGAAGATGATTCTGTATGATCCGGATGGAGAGAAGTTTGAGAAGTCATGCCGAACTAAGAGAACCGATAGGAAACTACACGCTAAGTTCGACCCTAAGGACGTCCTCGATGAGGAACTCACTCATATAGGATAGAGCGTGACTTTGAGTCTAGCTACAAGACTCGTAAATAAAGAAAAGCGCTTCTTGGGAGGCAACCCAAGCTTTATTTGTTTGATTGTTTGTTTGTTTGATTTTATTTGTTTCCGTATGCATGTTTTTTTTTATTGTTTGTGGATCATGTTTCAAAATAAATTGTGAAAATGCTTTATTTTGTTTTTAACTTCGTCTTGACTACATATAAAGGTATTTTGCAAAAGATAAGTGTAAGGGAAATCTAAATTTGTTTCTAAGAACGAGATTAAACATGAACCACAACAATATTAAACGAATATGCATATTAGTATTTGTTTGAGTCAAATGCTTGTATCGAGTCATAATGATGTTTTGCAGGATTTCCAGGAATTAAGGCGTGAGTTTTTCCAGAAATTTTCCGAAAACTTAACATAGAATTTATGCAGGTCACTTCTGACGACGTCAGGATTAACACCTGACGGCGTCACGTGTAAAATTCTGGAAATTTTGCAAGTTTTGTTTTTCTGCCGGAGTCGTAGAGTTTTTGTTAAATCTTTAGTTTTATAAACTCCAGGAAATCTGCAAATATTCATTCCACAAGCATTATATCTTAATTTGCTTTCTATGATTTTAGTATATATAGAGTTTGCCGCCGATTTTACGCAAGGTTTGCTATGATTGTTTTCTCAAGTTTAACAGGTTATATTGGACAAGAAGATGATTTATATTTATGGAGGGAAGCTTTCAACGTTCATTTTCTTGGAGGATGATCTAACCATGTTATTGTATTATCCACACCGAACGAATCAGGGGAGTATTTGCTTCATACTTTTACCTTCGTTACTTTTACATCCTTTTTATTGAACATTGGGGACAATGTTCAGCCTAAGTGTAAGGGGAGGGTAAATGATGATACCTTAGAGAATGCAATTGCACTTGATTTTGTCTGATCAATAGTAGGTGTGTAATAAAACTAAGAGAAACACTTGTTCGGGGTAATTTTAGTGCCAAATTTAATTTTTTACAATATTTAGGAGTGAAGTTTTAGCCTTAATAAGTGTCTCATTGATAGGAGTTGTATGACTAGCACGAAAAACCGTACCACTCAAAATTTTCCACCCCAAATATGTGAGGTTCGCCCCTAGATTTGTCAGGAAAAGATGCTTATGAGTGTACCGGTAGTACTTAGATTCTAGAACTTATGATAGTGATGCATCCCGAGACCGCTAGTGAGACTACATTCGTGTAGTAGGATTTACTACATGATAAGAGGCATTGGGATCACCCTAGTGTTAAACCCGTATCATTATCACTTGACCAATGAAGTCATAATTACTTGACTAACAAAGTCAATTAATTTCCCCACACCTTTGCGATGTACTCATTTTTAGTACACGATACCCCTAGTATACCCCTCCGAGCCTATCTTTTTCGTTTCTAACTTTAAGCAATTTACTTAAAGGAAGAATTTGTTTACAATCCACCCCAAATGTACACCCAAATCGCCTTAGCCTTCCTTGTATGCACTCATCTTTAGTGCATTATTGTTACATGTTTAAACCCTTAGTTAATTATCTAATTGATTACATGGTTGCTAAGTCGAGTCATATCTTGTACATATTGTTTTGGGATGATTGGGACTCATAGGTAAAGTACTATTGTTATTGAATAATGGGGAAGAACATTATTTATTACTCCTATATGTACATTAATGTTTTGAAGTACTCCAAGTGTTTTGATTATCTTAATTCGAGTCATTAGAATAGTTGATTGTAAAATATGTAAAAATTTAAGTTTAAGGGGAATACAAATTCCCTACGATGTATTATTTTGGATGGTAGGGCAAAAGTGTATGCAAAAAATAATAATAATAATTAAAAAAAAAATCGAAAAATCAAGAAAAAGAATAAAAAATAGCAAAATAAAAAGAGAAAAAACATACGGACTACCATCCCGTTTCCTTTTATGTTTATTTTATGTTTTTGTTAGTTTATGATTAGCTTAAGTCGAGTCGAGTCTTGGCTTAGCAACGCCATATTGTATATGTAATTGACCAAGATGATTAACTCGCCACCAGAAAAGATTGCCTTTATCCAACAAAACCGTGTTTATCATATCCCTACACCTCATGTTATAACCTTTTAAAAGACCTCTTTGATAGTTTATCTAGGTGCTTACGCCAAGTGGTGGAGGTTTGATCCTTTCCCAAGCCTATGGTAATTTATGTGCTATGACAGGTAGAGAGAGATATTTTCCATTTTCATATTGTGATATATACTTTTATTACACCCGAGAGATGTGAGTATCTAAACGCTATTTGTGATGTGCTAGTGTATAATTTCCGTGCTTGTTTTTGGTTGAAGTGAAACGATTATTTGTTGCAATTGCTTTTATATTAGTGTTAAATGACCTCTAGCTTGTATTTTGATTAGAATAAAAGCGCATTTGCTTGAGGACAAGCAAATCTCAAGTGTAAGGGTATTTGATGAGGAGAAAAGTGTTACGCATTTAGAGGGTCATTTAAGCCTTAAGTCGTGATTATTTGATCTAATATTGCCTCAAATCGTTCCTTTTGTCATTTTAGGTACTTTGGAGAAGAAATCTGAAAAAGGAAGCATTTTGGACGTTTTTGGAGCGAAAAGTGAAGAAAACGGCAAAGTCTCCAAAATCAAGCTGGAAATAGTACCTAACGGCGTCAAGACTTGCATGTGATGGAGTCAAGTATTGGCAAATAGGTGGATAAAAAGTTACACGAGACGTGCCAGAATGTTTTTGGGACTTAAAGAGTGACGGCGTCATGCTTTGGGAAGCCAAGGCCGTCAAGAGCAAAATTACACGTGACGGCCAAGAGATGAAATACACATGACGGCGTCAGATCTGGATCTAGACAATCCGTGAAGAGTATTGGCGGCAAGTTGACGGCGTCAGAATTACAACGTGACGCCGTCAGACGTGTAATCTCTATATATAGTTTTTTAATTTTCATTCATTAGAGAGAGAATTTTTGGAGGAACTTTTACCACAAACCCTAGGTCGAATTTCAACCTTCTTGTAAGGGTTTCAAACCCTTCTTTCATCCATGTTTGAATAAAGATAAGTCTTCCAATAATCATTCAATATGTCTATGTGTTGTTTGATTCTATCTTATGCTTGTCTTTACTTTAACATGCTAGGCTAGGTTTGTTTGTGTTTGCTTAGATGTAAAGAAACCTAGCTATTGATTGTTTGTTATTAATTGTAATGGATGAATGATATCGATGTTAGGCTTAAGAAAACTTGCAGACTTCCAATTGGTAACATGCTTGAACGTCTTAAGAAACATGAATCGGATGTGTACTACTATTTTAATGGTTGTATTTAATGAATGAGTGACTACTAAGGAGGCCATGTTAGGAGCTAGTTGTCGGCTCGACATAGGAAGAGGTAGAAACTTATAGTGTTGGGGAAGATCATACACGGCCCCACGAATGGTATTAAGGAATATAACCCGTCATCCACACAATTCTTTCATTATTGTTTTTCTCAACATTTACTTTCTTGTTATTTTATTTTTATTGCATTTGTGGTTAATTGGGTTAGCTGATGAGCAACTAATTCCGCCCACTCTTCCAATACCTGAGATTTTTACTTGCTTTCCATAAAATATAAAAATACAAAAAGAATCATCCCTCACCTCTAGACCTAGTTTAATTAAGTTTTGATCCTAACGACACTATTCTCCAAGTAGAACGATCAATCCCCCGGTACTTGCCACTACACTATACTACATCGGTCAGGTACACTGACTGGTGGGGTTTGCAAGCCTCTTGAGATCCCTTGAGAGGTAAAACCTTTTGCGAGGGCACAATCCCATGCATCAGCATGAAACTTATGTTCAAAGAGCCACATAGAACGAACTACAATCACATTTTGCGGTCGGGTAACAAGAACCCACGTACCATTACTAATAAGAGGATTATATTCGTTTAGCATAGCATGTTGCCAATTTAGATCATGAAGGGCATGGATATGAGATCGTGGAATGGGAGAGGTGGTGGACACGTGCATAGAGAATTTTGGATTTGACTTGACAGTACCGACTTTTGAGTGAGTGACCATGGGGTGAGTTTGAGAGTTAGTTAGGGTTGGCTGACTTTGGGAGGGATTCGGGTTCTGATGGGTATTTAGTGGTTCTATTGGTGGAGGCTGGTAGTCAACCGTGGACTGTTGTTGGTGTTTTTGGGCCCCGTTTTGATTGGTGTCAAGAGGTGAGTGGGTGTGTATGGAGAGGTCTGGTGAAGCTGAAGTGGGGGAGTTGGGTGTGGTGTTAGGCTCATTGGGAGCATGTATAGGATTTGGACCAGGAGATGTTGTATTGGGTTTAGTTGTGGTGTTGGGTGATGTTAATAGGCGAATGGATAATGTGGATGGGGTATCATCAGTGTCTAAGAAATTATAAGACACACAAGATGTAGAAGTGGTGGTGCCATAGGGAAATACATTTTCATCAAACGTGACATGGCGGGATGTAATGACTCTATTGGTAGCTAGGTCTAGGCATCGATATCCGCGATGGTGTAACGGGTAGCCAAGAAAAATGCAACGGGTAGAGCGTGGTTCTAATTTGTGAGAGGGGTAAAGGTGTGGGTAACATAAGCACCCAAAGATGCGTAGGTGGTTATAGGATGGCGACTTGTTAAATAATTTGGCAAATGTGGTTTCATTATGAATGGCCGTGGAAGGTAAAATATTAAGTAAGTGTATAGCCATATGTAAAGCCTCGACCCAAAATTGTGGGGGAAGATTTGCTTGGAAAAGGAGGGTACGAATAAGATTGTTTATGGTTTGTATCATCCGCTCCGATTTACCATTTTGTTGGGATGTTTTGGGACATGAGAATCGAAATTGAATCCCATGTTTTTCAAAAAGGGAATAAAATTGGTGGTTGTCAAATTCACCACCATGGTCACATTGCAAGGACTTTATTTCGGTTTTAAATTATGTTTGCATATACATACGAAACTGTAAAAATTTATTAAACACTTCATTTTTCGTACGCAATGGGTAAATCCAAAGAAAATGAGAAATGATCTAAGAAAAGCACATAATATTTAAATCCACTAACACTCAGAATCGGTGAAGTCCAAAGATCCGAGTGTATGATATCAAACATATTCTCAACACGAGAATCAAAAAGTGAAAAAGGTAGTCTAACATGCTTGCCAATTTGACAAGCATGGCAACAATTTGTAGACTTTTTTTTTTTTTTTTAATACAATCAATCAATTTATTGGAAACTAAAAAACGCGACACTTCATTTCCCGGGTGACCGAGCTGTTGATGCCACGTAGATTGATTGATCGACAATAGAGCAGTAGGAGATGATGTGGGAGGCAAAACAGGGTATAGGTCTCCATTGCTATTACATCGGAGAAGCAGGTGGCGGGTCCATAGGTCCTTCACAGAAAAACCAAAGGGATCAAATTCAATAGAGCAATTGTTATCACGAGTAAATTGGCAGACATAAATTAAATTTTTAATTATGTTTGGTGTGACAAGTATGTTATGGAGATGTAAGTGTCTATTGAGTGTAGGCAACATGCTATGACGGGAATTAATAACGGGAATTGCACTACCGTTACCAACAAAAATAGACGATATATTGCTTTTATTAGAAATGGAAGTAAGTATACCTGCATCCGATGCAATGTGTGATGTAGCGCCGGTGTCCATATACAATCCAGAATCGCCATAGTCTTGAACAGTCATGGCATTGAAGGCTTGCGGGAGAGCAATAGCTTGATCAACATAAGGACCATAGACAACATGAGGACCCCATTTATAATTAGTTGGGCCTGTGGAACTTTGCACTCCTGTTGGGCCGAATGCAACCTGAGGTCCATTGGTTGGAACTGGACCAAGAATTCCCTTGGAGCCATTCGTAGGATGGGTCTGGGAATACATAGAAGGACCACTCCACATGTTTACACCAACTGTATTATTATGAGTTGCATGATTCTGATGCATGTCAGGTGCATAACCTATGTTACCACGTATAGTAGGAGAAAAAGAAACATGATGTCCATGCATAACACGACCTGTGGTATTATTCCATTGAGCCGACAAACCTCGGTTGTTATTGTTCCCATTCCGAGCACCAGTGGGATTAGCATGAACATACTTACATCGTTCACCAAAACTACACGAACCACGCTGGAAGTTGCGACAAAGTTGTGCACCAGTGGAGTTGTTGCAGTTGTTCGAGGCAGCAGCAAGCAGGACATGTGGTGAGGATGAAGAGGAGTCACGAGCAGAGTGACGAGTGGTCTTGTGGTTAAGACGAATTTCCTCCAGTAGTAGCATAGATTTTGCCTGAGAAAAAGTTGGTGGTGGGTCTCGGTGACGGATAATCCCCGCCACACCTTCATACTTGTCTCCAAGGCCATTAATGGCATAGGTGACCAGATTTTTCTCATCAACGGGCGAGTCGATGTTAGCCAATAGGTTCGCGATGCGAGATATCTTGTGACATTATTCGGTGATAGAGAGTGATCTACGTTCAATGATTCGAAGCTCGGTATCAAGTTGCATAGCACGAGCAGTCTTGTTGTCATGAAAGATCGCTTGAGATTCTTCCAGATGTCATTAGCAGTCACTTTCTTCTTCAGTATGCGTTGGAGAAGAGGCTTGCTTATGGTTCCAAAGATCTATAACTTGACCAACGAATCGAGTTTGCCCCATTCTTCAGTGGCTTTATTGTCGTTAGACGATGTCCCTTCGATGATGTTGAGCACTCCAAAACTGTTGCAATGGAGGATGAAGAGTTCACTCCACGAGTCATAGTTTAACTCGTTGAGATCAAGAACGAGGGGATGTACGTTTTAATATTGGTGATGCCAAAGGGTTTTTCATTTGGAGTTTGAGGTTTTGGTGGAGCACTGTCGTCGCCAACCATGAGGTCAGTGTACTGTTGATTCTTTGTGGTGAAGGAGGAGCGTATAATTGAGAGATTTTAGGGGAGGAGCGTAGTATGATTGAGAGAGATTTTAGGGATTAGAATAAGGTTACCATAATAAATGTATTATGGCTGTAAATGTGGATGATGTTCTCATTAGCAAAGTAACAGTTATATACACGTGCAAAGTAAGATTACATGTACATGGGCTAAGCCCTACTACTATACAATACATGGGCTTAGAATACATAAGAGTATAAAGGTCCACTAATATGTTCGTCTCATTAATCATTAGCCTAGAAAAATTTTAAAAGAATAATTAATTGCTTATATTAATCAATCTTATCTCGCTTGAAAGCACACTTTTCAATTCTTAATGGGCATTTACCAAATTAATTGTTTATTTATTGCATTGGTGTTCTTATAAAGTTAATTTAATTGTTCACTTTAATTTTGATCAATGTGATAGTTTTTTTCAGTTTGCCTGTTTGAGGACATTTTGAATAAGAGGGCAAGAAGTGGTAACGCCCCAACGCAAAAACGTCCAACATGGCATTTTATCAACGCCGTTATGGCGTTATGTCTACTCCGTCCTCCTTCGCGTTAGAGATGCGTTGCGTTTTACGTTGCTACAACAACGTACGTTGTAACGTAGCAAGGACAAAAAACAATTTACAAACAGCCCCTCAATATTTAACTGAGTGTGTGTGTGGGTATAGTGTGTGTTTTTCAGTGTGTGACTGTGTGTGTAGTGATGGTAGATTGGTAGGGATAATGGGGAAGAAGATATATAAATGGTTTCTGCAAATTAGTCCTTGTAGTTTTTGCAGTTTGGTCCATGTGATTTTTTTTTTTTTTTTTTTTTTTTTTTTTTTTTTTTTTTTAAGTAAGTACATTTTTTTATTTAGTTTGCTAAAAAAATATTAATTTGTTTTTTATTTGATATTCTCGCATGTTTTATAAATTTATGTTTGTTTTTGTTAAGTATTTGTAATTTGTATTTTTAAGTTTTAGATTGTTTAATGAAAAATTGTTGAGGGTGTAATTTGTAAATTGTAATTTAAAAAATAAAAATAAAAAGTGGGTACAAAAATGTGGTGTTATATGGTGTTACGATTACATTGTTTTTTTTTTTGTGTGTTATTTTATTTGATGTTGAAATGATCTGACGCTGACGTAACAGGTATTTTAGTGTTATTGGGTGTTACCACTCCTTGTGCTCTAATGACCAATAACACGTTTTCTTATTTAACATCTTTTTAAGCTTTTTGCACTTTCTTGAATTAGATTAAAGTATGTCTTAAAAGCTTTTTGTAACAAGACAAATCATGCATACAAATCACCTTGTAAGATTTCCATCCCTATGACATATTCCAAATCTTTATACCAACATATGACATATTTCAAAGTACAAACTGATCAAATGCCAGCAATGCCAAAAACTAACGTACGTAAATATGATCAATGAACTAAAGCTATTACGACAAGATTTAAGGGGAAAAAACACGTGATTTGACATATATGCATATACATGTGTGTAAATCTCAATATTCTATAGACAAACACACAAAATGAATGTATAAATATGTGTGTATATCTTCATGTTCATGTCTTAGACATTAACGAGTTGCTCTACGTTCACTGGAGTCGCAATATCTTGTGATCCACTATAGATATGGCCAGCAAAAATACTAGATGTACTTTCTGTAGGATGGTATAGATCCCAAAATAGATGGTTTTTCCGGTTTGGGCAATATGTTGAAATTGGGATACAAGGGATGTCGGATTTTAGGTTGCCAAGACCGCAACAAGCTGCTTTTATCTCCGTAATTCCTGTAACAAAACCAATATCATGAGATATTTTCAAGTCCATCTTGAGTCCAAACTGCGCAATTTTCTTGTTAAACGAGTTATCACATAAGAAAATAAGGCAATTACCGTATTTTTCAGGATCTTGGATGAGGCCATTCATAACATCGTATGTATCAAAATACGAATAGTGCATATCCGATGATTCTGATTTCATTTCATGTAGCGAAGCCTTTAGACCTTCGTTGTACTTCACAGACCAATGATTTGCTTCCACCTTACAGTCACTGTTGTTTTGCTTCCTTTGAGCGGGACAACAACCAATCACGCCCACTCCACTTACCACAAATTTACGCGCTCCCATCTCATACATTTTCTGTAATAAAAAAGCAACCATTTGTAATCATTCTCTTTTTATACACTAGTTTCTAACCATTGCTACGACGTAAATTAAGCTACATTGATCTATAAGATAACAATCCAAAAATTTTACCGTCATAAGTTCTTTGAGTGTCGAAACCATGAGATCTACGTATTGCTGTGGTGTGTATTGCTTAGAGACTTTAGAGTCCTTGTTGAAGTAGCCGAAAAGATCATTGCTTCCAATAACAACCAAAAATAAAGACTTGGCTAAGTGGGCTTGGGCCTGCTCTGAGCCCATTTGTTGAACTAGTTGATCATGGACTAATGAGTAGAAGCTCACTTGCTTGGTCAATGGAATTGACTGTTTCTGTATTTCAAAATAAAATAAATAAATGTTAGCGATTAGTGGTTATTAAAGTTATACATTTGGAACAAATAACATCTGCGGGGATAGCTCAGTTGGGAGAGCGTCAGACTGAAGATCTGAAGGTCACGTGTTCGATCCACGTTCACCGCATGACCTTTTTTATTTTTACACAAAGTTGTGTTTTTCAGATTTCATACACAACTAATATTTAGAGACTGTGAATATGTGCATTATTTATACAGATATGGAGAAAAATAAAGTTTGTATGATTTCCATAAAGTCATATAAAAAAGTTAGCATTTTTGTATAACGCGGAAGAATGGTCACTTACGTAAAGAATATGATTCCCATGCATGCAAATCTTAGTGGCTTTTCTGGACCTCACTAAAATGCTTCCAAGTGCTTATTATTTTATTTTATTTTAAAGCTTTTTAATGGTTTCATTTCTGTCTAAAAAGGAAAAGGGCTAGTGCAAATGTGAGTGTACCTTGTAACCTGGGCAATCCATAACTTATGAATGACCTTTGGTTGACAAAATATGGCTTTTTTTCTATAGCAAGTACTAATAAAGTAATGTTCTTTAAAAAAAATTTGAACAAAATGTTCTTTAAAATAAAAACATCATTTTCAGTTACTTTACCAAGAAACTTAAATTAGGTGAATTATTTTTTCGTAACAACGGCTATTCCGACACTTTTGTCGACTAATTTATAATCCTTAACTAGCCTTAACTTCACCGTTAGCCATACCCAAACCGAGTATAGTTTTTCTTTTGGAGAAGTTGGCTAGGCCACTCACAAATGTTCACTTGATTGTGGCGAACAAGATTCAAACTTAAATCTCTCACATTTCAACAAGGGTTTTTCTAATGTCTTTAAGCACATGATAAGAGTGGGCCCATGTTTCCTTTTTTACTATGGGATCACAAAAAGTACACTTAAAATAATTTTTTTTTTTTTTGAAAAATAACAAGAATTCATAAAAAAAAATGACACAAAAACCCACCTCTTAACATATGCCTAAGTACACAAGTTAGAAAATCCCTTTCAACAATAATCACAAAATTACTACCAATTTACTCACCATTTTATGGCATTTTCATTCAAGTTTAATTATGAACAATGTCCCACCATTTTAATTACTAAGGGGCTTGGCAACGAATGCGGGGAGGCACGGCACGGTAGCCCCACCACACGGGAACACCGCCGCCGGTGCCTCCTTACCGCACGGTGGGCATCATTTGCGGTAAACTTTCCCGAGTGAAAGTAGCCGTTGCACATTCAATAAATTGGAACGTTGGGAGTGTTTAAAGAAGTGAGTGAAGGGTGAGTGATGTGATGCCAACAAAAAATGAGTGAGTGAAGGGAAAAGTGGGAGGTTGATGTCACATAAGGGGATTGGTGGTTTGTGAATGAAGGGAAAAGTTGTGAGTGATGCATTGCCAAGCCCCTAACTAAAAGACCAAACATAACTATCACCCCAACACATGTTCTTCCTACGTCAGTACATCATTGATCATCCTACACCATATTTTCATTATCTTATTCTAAGTGATTTCCACATATTACATCTAGATGAAACACAAAATCATTACAAATGAATAAAGATTTATGTACATGTATACTTACAAATAGTTCATCTGTTCCATTGAAGATCCCGGCACCTCCAGATGCAAAACTGACTCCTGTGACGACCGTTGCACTACTGCTGCTCAACTTTTTCGACTTGGACACGAGTGATAGATATGGTGGCGCAGAAGGTAATCCGACCTTTTCAGCTGTCACCAAAACAAATCAAATCATTAACTCATCCATATAAAAAGGTACATATATTTATAAATATGCTTAGGAAGTTTTTAATGAGCTTGTAAAAATTGCGCAAAGTTAAATTTTCTTTAGTAATTTAGTAAAAGTTGTGCATGGTAAGCAGTTAACAAATCCAATGCACAACTCTATGAAACTGATGCACACGAATATTTAGCTTCTTTATTCTTTGTTTTGGCAGAAATACAGAAGCATACCTAGAAAATCCGCGGCGTTTTTCCCATTACTAAACCGACCTGTAGCTTTCCCGGTAGGAAAATCCACACCATTATGAGGAAAATCGGCTTTTGCAAGGGACAAGGACAAATAGTTATTATTTCCAACGTCGACTAACGAGTCTCCAAATACGTAAAGCCCTGGAACTGACTCACACAACACACTTGACCCGAAAACGAAAACACACAAGAAAAACAAGAAAGCAGTCAAGTTAAGTGAAGCCATGTTGGCTAGCTAGTGTGAGTTTAATTTGTGTCAAAGTATGTATGTGTTGATGGATGGTATTGAATGAGTATATGTTATGGTGTTTATATAGAGATGAACATGAAAACAAAATTACAAAATACGAGTGTGAACGTATGGAAGAAAAAATTGTAAGTTATGATTCTGAAATTTTGAGTTGTACGATTAGCGTGTATTGCATGCTTTATAAAGTGGGCACAATAAATTCCTAAATATTGATCCATGTGATCGTGCATATATTTGTTTTGTCAAATTTGGGGAATATATAGATGACAAAATGTTCTTGTCGAGTAAAAATGTAAAATGGATAAATCTTATATTTGTTTAATAGATTTGGTAGTTTTAATTTGTTAAATCTGTTAAAATTTTAACTTCTTTAACAGAATAACGAATGTTGGTGTACTAAATAAAACTTGGATACTTATGCCATAAAATTAAGGACCAGATTTGCTTTAGAAAAAAATATGTATATTTGACATAATTTTACTTTACGCAAAAAAAAAAATCCATAAGTTTCCCTTGCATCAACCCCACTCGGTCCGCCCCGGCTATAAATGATCTTTTTTGGTTTTTATTACATAATTTAGAATATCTGTAAAACATTTACACATAAATTTTAAGTTGTACTAGTAAAACTTTTAGCTTGTATTATTGATTTTTTTGGAAAGGAGTTGTACTAGTCATTTAATCTCATATAGCTAGTTTTTAAGTGAATCGATTTGTTAGAAATGAATAACATATGTGTCACTTCTATTTTTAACTTTACCATAACAAATATCCATATTTAACGTTCGTTTTTTTAGTAACAGATATACTTGACATTCATATTTGATTCTCTCCGATTTTTATATATGTATTTACAAAATAACTTATTTTGCACTAAAAATGAAATAGTAACATCTAGAGTCAACTTTGGACTATATATGAGATGGGATGTGTTATCCCAACCCTCTCTATGGAGTTACATCATAGACTTTTAATCAAACCGTGCAACCGGTTGATGCATACCGTACAATTAGAGGATGCGTTCAATCATTGGCAAACCCTATCTATGAGAGAGTCCGGATAACTCAAGTCATATGAGATATCAATTTCTGTCATTCTGTGTATGTGGTGTCATTAACATTCTAATTTGGATTTATTGCAAAATGTCAACGTACGTGTCAATCATTAATCTCATCTTCGTTGAATATTCAATTCGGGTTTTGATATACATGTATTTTTCAAATATATCCTTTCTTCATACTCATCATTTCCATCACCATCATATGTTTAAAGGTTAAAAACAATTTAGTCACGAATTAATAGATATTTTCAGTTACATTCAGCTAATGGTATACATTTTGCTCGACGCGGATTAGCCTATTTGTTCGTTAGTTTTATTGCATGTTTCGGCGTTGTATGTATGTGTGTCTATTTATATTAACATTTGCATGCATATGTCTGCTTCATTTTTGTTTGAGCTATAATTGCAAGAACGACATCGATCGAATCGATTAGATGAGTACCAAACAAAAGGGATATATCATATATGATCATGTAAATGCATGTGTTTTCATGTGTATATATAGCTTGCTAGATCATTTATATCAATCAAACAAAAAAACATTAAAAGTTGTATTTTCAAACATCAAAACTTCCTAAACTATAGTTTAGTCAGACTTGTCATTTGAGTTTTAGCTTTTTATGCCGACCAATTTTTTTGTAAATGAGTTTACATAAGTTAAGAAAAAACATGATAATAGCTAAAAAAAACATGCTTGTCTCATCATATCTAGAACGACATACAAGACCACTGTGTTATTTTATGTTAAACTTTTATCGTGATAACTTAGTTTTATAACCATGTGTAAATGTGTAACTCGTCAATATGGTTATAAAAAATATCTTTAAACCAGCAAAAGAGATGTTTAATTTGTGTATTAACTTAACCGGACTCTGCTCAGTGTTACCCAAATAATTCACAACTTATCCATTTTACAAGCTTTTCATATAATAAATCTTCATGAAATGGCACCTAATTAATGTGCTATCAAGAGACGGGCAATATACGTTATATGTGTGTTATACACCCCTTCATGTCAGGTTTGCCATATAACACACACAAGAAAAAGTGACTGATTCTGTAGTAGATAGTATGAAGGCTCTCATTGATAACTGCCTAATAACTTTTTTTTTTTCCATTATCTTTTTTACATGAATGGAACAACATATATGTTTTAATTCAAAGAAAACAAATGAAAATGAAAACAAAATCGCTCGTGATAGCTATCACGCGGGTGCTAGTGTCGTATGGCGGAGCTAGAAAAATTTGCTTGAGAGGTCACACTTTAATAATTTTTAAAAACTACACTACAAATTGATTTATTAGGAGAGGCAAATTACAAAAGAAATCAGATATTTTAAAATTTTTACACTACAACTTTTTTCGTTAGGGGGCACGTGACCCTTATGACCCCCCCCCCCCCCCCTCCCATGGGCGGATCCATAGACACCATTTGATGCCTATAACAAGCTATAACATCATCCACATCGTCCACTCCAAGAAAAAGATTAGTTAACTAAACCATATAACAAATGATCACATTAAACCCAAATGTGTAATTGTTATTTTAGAAGCAAAAGTTTATATTAAAAAAAGAAAAAAGATACAATTTTAATACAAATTAAGAAATTACAACGAACACAAGTTTGCACTCAAACTTATCAAAAATAAGCATGATATCAAACTTCCACATAGGAAAGGCTCCCCACTAACCTTCCAAAAAAGTTATCAAATTATAAATGATATGATTGGGAAATTGGGTTATTTTAACTACCTTGGAACAAATATGAGCCATCTAGAATGATGGTGTAAACAAGATCCAATAATGGTGGAGATAGCCAATGCATTGGCACAATCACTTTAAATGCAATTCATGCACTTCTTGTTTATTTCACACTATTCTCCTCACCTCATGGTGTGAGGTGTAAATAAATATTATTGCCACCTGATTCATATTATATATTTATATATTGATATAAGAAGATTCATTAAAGAAATAAAAAATTAAGAACAAAACAACACGTATAAGAACTTCTAGTAGTGGTGGTAACTTTAAGTTTTCGTGTATTGATAAAAAGGTACCGTTAAAAATAAAAATACTCAAATACATGTTATTAATTAAATTGCTATTTGAATTTTTATATGCCATTGTCCATAAGTCACTTCAAACTTTCAGTGCGTCTTTAACTCCTAGCCACACACATTTGCACCTACAAAGGAAAGGGCTAGTGACTTCAAAGGCATGGTTTTTTTTTAAACGGCAGATTTATTAGAAAATAGCAAGGAGCTAGAAGAGATTACAAAGTGATGACGTATAGTCTATACATGGGCCATGAGCCCAAATGATAAACATTACTTGGCCCAAACCCATCATGAGTGGGCTATCATAACGAATGATGGACCATAATAAATACGGCTTGGGCTCACGAAGCCCAAAAGCCCAACCAAACTAACCGGGTATGCGATAAGGATCATCTATTCATGGAATAGATATCCTTACCCCGATAAGCACCACGAGTGCGAAGAGTAAGGAGCAATAAACCTACGCGGTTTCAGCCCCTATATAAGGAATGACATCTCTCATTCAAAGGTACGATATACAAACCCTAACTCTTAACGAGAACCTTAAATCGATTACTTACTCTCACGCCGGAGTCTAATCGGGGGAAACAATCCCTCGATAAGCCTAACGGTGTTGTTTATTTTCTTAGTGCGCAGGTAACAAGTACTAAGAAGCGAATTGGTACGAGAGCGAGATCCCATAATCAGGAACGCCCAACTTTTGTATCAACAAGTGGCGCCATCCGTGGGACCCTACTAATAACTAAAGACTAGGATGACAAAGAATAAGAATTCAAGCCAGCGGACTCCGCAATCGGAAAAACGTGACCATCAGAGGAGGAATCAACAAGATCCGACCTCTAGACAGGTTGCTGGGACAACCAGCGCACCTGGCCACCAAGAGGCGGGAACAACCCAACCTCTTCCAGAGGTAGAACTACCAGTAAGGACTACCCAAATCATCCCAGTGGTCCCAAGCGCTGAGGAACTTCAGCGCACTCTGTTCACCACTCCTCACCAAACCATTCCCGCAGTGAACAACACTGTGCCACCAGATGCGCCTAACCGAGATAAGGTGCCGAATACTGAGACAGGCACTCTTGCAACAACCGAGGACGCACCCAATCTCACTTTGGGAAACTTTGTATCCCAAAACTATGAAACCTTGACCGCCCTCATGCAGGAAGAAGCTAGGAAAAGGGCAAGCTCGATTGAATTTTGGTCCTGAACGCGAACCATCACCACTGCGCCACCCACGAAGAAGACGCGCAGAACGTACCACTATCCATGATAGGCTAGGTACGACATCTGAGTCACAATACTCAGAAGATAGTGAAAGGCGCACTAATGTTCACTCCAGACTTGGCAGTCGCGGGGTACAAGACCGATTGGGACCTCAACATTCGCCAAGCCAAGGATCCTCCAAACCTGGAAGTAAGAGGATCCAAGACAGATTGGGAAGAAGAAGATCCCCAAGCAGAGATCCCTCAAGCTCTTCCTCTGAAAGAAGTCGGCGCAAGCGCCGAAGAAGAGACTACCCTTCTTCCAGTGACTCCTCCGACAACGAGGATAGAGAGACAGGACACTGAAAGTCAAGAGGGATGCGTCGTGAGGAAGAGAACGAAGATATGTCTCTCCCATGGCGTCGCCAAAAAGTTGAAGCGTTTACACGGCGCATCAGCGATTACTCAGATCGCAAACGTATGCGTATGCCTGCTAACGTAAAAACATATGATGGAACAGGTGATCCGGATGATCACCTAAAAATTTTCGAGTCAGCCGCCACCATCGAAAACTGGCCACAGCCAGTATGGTGCCACATGTTCAATTCTACGTTAGTAGGGAACGCGCGTACATGGTTTAGCAAACTCCCACGTAGGAGCATCGGTAGGTTCGAAGAATTACGGAAAGCATTCCGTCTCAACTTCACCCAGCGAAAGAAGTGCGCTAAAAACCCTGTTGAGCTAGCAAGAGTGAAACAGCGCCAAGGAGAATCAACCAGCGCTTTCATGGAACGCTTCAAGGATGAGTGCATACAAGTTAAAGCGTGTCCTGAAATACTAAAAATTTCAGGGTTCATGAATGGGATTAATAACCCAAAACTCATCCGAAAGCTAAACGACAAAGTGCCACAAACTTTTGATGAGCTAACAAAGCGCACTAGATCCTTTATACAAGGAGAGGCAGCCGCTGCGGACAGTAAAAAGGGTTATTCGAACTATAGGCAGCAAGAGCAGCCTCGGAGACAATCCAATGATAAGAATAATAACCGCAGCAGGAATTACCGCAATGGAAGGGACAATGACAAATATACCCCTCTTACAAAAACTCCAAGGGAAATATTTGTAACAGAGGGCGCAAACTTCCCAAAACCGCCACCAATGCGCACTGCAGAGGAAAAGCGCATAGGAAACGGATACTGTGAGTACCATGGTCAAAAAGGCCATACAACTAATGAGTGCGTCCAGCTAAAACAACTAATTGAAAAATTAGTAAGAGAAGGCAGAATGGACCACATTGTAAAAAACATCAAAGAAGGGAAAGACAAACAAAGGGGCGGAGGTAAGAAAGAGCCCCCCAAAGAAAAAGCTGATACCATATACATGATACAATCATGGCAGCGCAAGATAAAGCAAAAAGTCAGCCAAAAATTCTCTCCAGAAAAAGAGATATCTTTCCCTACTCTAGCTGCGGACAACGCAGTCGTGGAGCCTCTAACTATTGAAATACATACGGGAGGACATGATATCCACCGCATGTACATTGACGGAGGAGCATCCGCTGATATCCTGTACGAGCACTGTTTCAAAAGACTGCGACCTGAAATCCAAAGTCAATTGATACCAGCAACAACGTCATTAACAGGATTCACATGAGAAAAGATCTGGCCCATGGGGCAGTTACGCTTGTTGGTGGTCGTAGGAGATGAACAACACTCAACCGCAACATGGATAAACTTTATGGTAATAAAATCCCCTTCACCATACAATGGTATCATTGGGAGACCGGGAATATCATCCATGTGCGCTGTACCATTCACAGCGCACGGAATGCTTAAGTTTCCGGTGGAAGGAGGAGTTGTCACTCTCTATAACACAACAGTACCACCAAGAGAATGAAATGCGGTAACAACAGAAGCAGAGACTATTCCAGAACAGCGCACAGAGAAAACGCCAAATCTAAAAGTCGCTATTCATCCCGATTACCCAGAACAACAAGTTTCGATTGGGGGATCTTTATCTGACAAAGGTAAAGCAGCCGTATGCGCACTCTTGCAAAAGAACCTAGACATCTTTGCATGGGAACCAAAACATATGACTGGAGTACCGCGCTCTATCACAGAGCATAAGCTACAAATCCGACAAGGATATCCTCCGATACGACAAAAGAAGCGCGGCCAGGCCCCAAATCGCGCAAAGGCTATTCTGGAAGAAGTACATAAGCTCGTAGACGCAGGCATCATGCGCGAAGTATACTACCATGACTGGCTTTCTAACCCAGTTATGGTAAAGAAGAGCGATGGCAGTTGGAGAATGTGCGTGGACTTCACGGATCTCAACAAAGCATGTCCGCAGGACTGCTATCCACTGCCAGAGATAGACTGAAAGGTAGAATCCCTGTGCGGATACCCTTTCAAATGCTTCCTAGATGCATATAAAGGGTATCATCAAATCCAGATGGCAGTTGAAGATGAAGAAAAAACAGCTTTCCACACCAGTCAAGGAGTGTACTGCTACACAAAAATGCCTTTTGGCCTGAAGAACGCAGGCGCGACATACCAACGACTGGTGGACACAGCTTTCGAAAAACAAGTAGGCCGCAACTTGGAGGTCTACGTTGACGACCTTGTCATCAAAAGCCACACAGAGGATGAATTGGTGCACGACATCGAGGAGACATTCAGAACATTGGGGCGAATAAACATGAAGTTAAATCCCAAGAAGTGCACCTTTGGCGCCACCGAGGGCATGTTCCTTGGATACTTGATAGAACCCGATGGAATCAAGCCTTGTCCAGAAAAAACAAAGGCTGTTATTGATCTCCCCTCACCGCGCACACTCAAAGAAGTCCAGTCATTGAACGGAAAGTTAGCAGGGCTAAACCATTTCTTATCTAAGTCAGCAGACAAATCCCTTCCTCTCTTTAAAACACTCACGAAGTGTACCAAAAAGGGAGACTTTCGCTGGACTAAAGAAGCGGAGGAAGCTTTCCAACAACTTAAACACCATCTGGCATCTCTTCCCAAACTTGTCGCACCGCGACCAAGGGAAGAACTAATCATGTACTTATCGGCAACTCACGGAGCAGTTAGCGCAGTGCTATTGACAGATAGGAACTCCGTCCAGACACCCATATACTTTGTAAGCAAAGCCCTGAAGAAAACAGAGACTAACTACAGTGCTATGGAAAAGCTGGTCTTAGCTCTAGTATTCGCAGCCAAAAGGCTGCGCAGATATTTTCAAGCGCACCCAATAGCTGTAATCACTGATCAGCCAATCAAACAAGTTATCTCTAAGCCTGACGCATCAGGACGCTTACAGAAGTGGAGTGTACTGTTAAGTGAGTAAAACATCTCATACAGACCGCGCACCACAATCAAAGGACAAGTATTAGCCGATTTCATCGTGGAGAAGCCAGATAGCGACAGCCCGACATCTGCAACTAAAACAGATCTACAGGAACCCTGGATTCTGTTCACAGATGGGTCCTCATGTGTAGATGGATCAGGCGCAGGCCTTATTCTTACAAATCCAGAAGGTATAGAATTCACCTATGCGCTACGCTTTGAATTCACAGCCACAAACAATGAGGCAGAATACGAAGCCTTGCTAGCCGGACTACGCATCGCAATCCAAATGGGTGTACGCAACCTGGAAGCAAACGTAGATTCGCGGCTAGTCGCTAACCACGTGCTAGGCGAATATGAAGCCCAGGATGAAGACATGGTCCAATACCTGGAAAAGACAAAATCCTTAATCAAAAACTTTGACAGGCTCACAATAAAACAGGTGCCTAGAGGAGATAACCGGAAGGCGGACGCACTCAACAAGATCGCATCCACAAGCTTTGCGCACCTATCAAAACAGGTATTGGTAGAAACCCTAAAAAAACAAGTCTATCTTGGAAATGGAGATATCCACAGTGATAGAAGAACAAGATCCTACATGGATGATGCCTATCATTGAATTCATCAGCAAGGGAATCTTACCACAAGATCATAAGGACGCTCGAAGAGTGCGGCGCACACCGCAACGGTTTGAACTACGAGACAACATACTCTATCGACGCTCTTTCTTACAACCCTGGCTCAGATGTGTTGGACCTCTTCAAGCAGACTACGTACTTAGAGAAATCCACGCGGGATCATGTAGTATGCACTCAGGGCCACGATCTGTGGTGGCAAGCGCTCTAAGGTCAGGGTATTATTGGCCAACTATGCATCGCGACGCACACAATCTGATAAAGAAATGCAGCAATTGTCAAGTACATAGGCCAATTCCGCGCCGACCACAACAAGAGCTAACACCTATTACCTCACCATGGCCATTTTATAAATGGGGCATTGACATCGCAGGACCCTTTCCTGTAGCAGCAGGAGGAGTAAAGTTCCTCATCGTAGCCATAGACTACTTTACGAAGTGGATTGAAGCGAAAGCGGTGGTGAGCATCACGGGAAACCAAGTCAAACGCTTTGTCTGGGACAACATTGTCTGTCGCTTCGGACTACCAAGAGAGATCATATAAGCCAACGGAAAACAATTCTGTGATAACCCATTCAAAGATTGGTGCGCGCAATTGAACATCACGCAACACTTCGCTTCAGTGAAACACCCACAAACCAATGGCCTACTTGAGCGCGCAAACCGCAGCCTAGGCGAAGGAATAAAAGCACGCCTCGACAGACATAAAGGAAGGTGGGTGGATGAGCTCTCGCATGTCTTATGGGCGCATCGCACAACAATCAAAACCAGTACTGGCGATACGCCATTCTCCCTAGTCTATGGAACAGAAGCCGTCATACCAGCTGAGATAGGAATGCCAACTATACACACAGCAGAGGTCAACGTCACAACAAACGACGAGGAACGGCGCATAGATTTAGATTTACTGGAAGAAAGGCGTGAACGCGCAGCTATACGCGAAGCAAAGGCTAAGGCAAAAATGAAGAAGTATTATGATGCAAAGTTCAAACACACTTCATTCAGACCGGGAGACTTTGTTTACCGCACCAATGATGCGAGCCACGCAGAAGACACAGGCAAGCTCGGACCAAAATGGGAAGGACCTTACGAGGTCACAGATGCGCTTGGCAACGGCGCATACAGACTGCGCGACATGGAAGGTCACGACCTAGCGCGCACTTGGAACATCTGCAATCTAAAAAGATGCTACTTCTAGGCTACGGCCATTACACAGACACATTTGCACCCTACGAGGCGCCCAATAAGTGTTTGTTTTCTTTTTTTTTCCTAGGAATTGTATTTTTATTTTTTCAAAAAACTTGCAAGTATCAATGAAATGTTATGGTTTCTAGCTAACTCCATAGCATACTTTACTTTATTGCATACATACTAATATATGTCAATATTGTTATCTTCTATTTTTATTGCCTACATGGCGTGCATGCACCAGTTAAAGACCCACGAAGGTATAAAGGATGAGTTAACCTACTAATTCACTCGTTGAGTAAGAGGGTTGCAAACCCATCAACATTGGATCACGCATCCTTGCTAAGCGCCTTACTTTTGAGACGTCGAGGTAAGTTTCACATGCACATCCCACGACGGGTGCGCATATACTAAGCCTGTACAGTGTACTTAGTATATGCGCACCCGTCGTGGGATGTGCATGTGAAACTTACCTCGACGTCTCAAAAGTAAGGCGCTTAGCAAGGATGCGTGATCCAATGTTGATGGGTTTGCAACCCTCTTACTCAACGAGTGAATTAGTAGGTTAACTCATCCTTTATGCCTTCGTGGGTCTTTAACTGGTGTATGCACGCCATGTAGGCAATAAAAATAGAAGATAACAATATTGACATATATTAGTAAGTATGCAATAAAGTAAAGTACGCTATGGAGTTAGCTAGAAACCATAACATTTCATTTATACTTGCAAGTTTTTTGAAAAAATAAAAATACAATTCCTAGGAAAAAAAAGAAAACAAACACTTATTGGGCGCCTCGTAGGGTGCAAATGTGTCTGTGTAATGGCCGTAGCCTAAAAGTAACATCTTTTGAGATTGCAGATGTTCCAAGTGCGCGCTAGGTCGTGACCTTCCGTGTCGCGCAGTCTGTATGCGCCATTGCCAAGCGCATCTGTGACCTCGTAAGGTCCTTACCACTTTGGTCCGAGCTTGCCCGTGTCCTCTGCGTAGCTCGCATCATTGGCGCGATAAACAAAGTCTCCTGGTCTGAATGAAGTGTGTTTGACCTTTGCATCATAATACTTCTTCATTTTTGCCTTAGCCTTTGCTTCGCGTATAGCTGCGCGTTCACGTCTTTCTTCCAGTAAATCTAAATCTATGCGCCGTTCCTCGTCGTTTGTTGTGACGTTGACCTCTGCTGTGCGTATAGTTGGCATTCCTATCTCAGCTGGTATGACGGCTTCTGTTCCATAGACTAGGGAGAATGGCGTGTCGCCAGTACTGGTTTTGATTGTTGTGCGATGCGCCCATAAGACATGCGAGAGCTCATCCACCCACCTTCCTTTATGTCTGTCGAGGCGTGCTTTTATTCCTTCGCCTAGGCTGCGGTTTGCGCGCTTAACTAGGCCATTGGTTTGTGGGTGTTTCACTGAAGCGAAGTGTTGCGTGATGTTCAATTGCGCTCACCAATCTTTGAATGGGTTATCACAGAATTGTTTTCCGTTGTCTGATATGATCTCTCCTGGTAGTCCGAAGCGACAGACAATGTTGTCCCAGACAAAGCGTTTAACTTGGTTTCCCGTGATGCTCACCACCGCTTTCGCTTGAATCCACTTCGTAAAGTAGTCTATGGCTACGATGAGGAACTTTACTCCTCCTGCTGCTACAGGAAAGGGACCTGCGATGTTCATGCCCCATTTATAGAATGGCCATGGTGAGGTAATAAGTGTTAGCTCTTGTTGTGGTCGGCGCGGGATTGGCCTATGTATTTGACAATTGCTGCATTTCTTTATCAGATTGCATGCATCGCGATGCATAGTTGGCCAATAATACCCTGACCTTAGAGCGCTGGCAACCACAGATCGTGGCCCTGAGTGCATACTACATGATCCCGCGTGGATTTCTCTAAGTACGTAGTCTGCTTGAAGAGGTCCAACACATCTGAGCCAGGGTTGTAAGAAAGAGCGTCGATAGAGTATGTTGTCTCGTAGTTCAAACCGTTGCGCTGTGCGCCGCACTCTTCGAGCGTCCTTATGATCTTGTGGTAAGATTTCCTTGCTGATGAATTCAATGATAGGCGTCATCCATTTAGGATCTTGTTCTTCTATCACTATGGATATCTCTATTTCCAAGATAGACTTGTTTTTTAGGGTTTCTACCAATACCTGTTTTGATAGGTGCGCAAAGCTTGTGGATGCGATCTTGCTGAGTGCGTCCGCCTTCCGGTTATCTCCTCTAGGCACCTGTTTTATTGTGATCCTGTCAAAGTTTTTGATTAAGGATTTTGTCTTTTCCAGGTATTGGACCATGTGTTCATCCTTGGCTTCATATTCGCCTAACACGTGGTTAGCGACTAGCCGCGAATCTATGTTTGCTTCCAGGTTGCGTACACCCATTTGGATTGCGATGCGTAGTCCGGCTAGCAAGGCTTCGTATTCTGCCTCATTGTTTGTGGCTGTGAATTCAAAGCGTAGCGCATAGGTGAATTCCATACCTTCTGGATTTGTAAGAATAAGGCCTGCGCCTGATCCATCTACACATGAGGACCCATCTGTGAACAGAATCCAGGGTTCCTGTAGATCTGTTTTAGTTGCAGATGTCGGGCTGTCGCTATCTGGCTTCTCCACGATGAAATCGGCTAATACTTGTCCTTTGATTGCGGTGCGCGGTCTGTATGAGATGTTATACTCACTTAACAGTACACTCCACTTCTGTAAGCGTCCTGATGTGTCAGGCTTAGAGATAACTTGTTTGATTGGCTGATCAGTGATTACAGCTATTGGGTGCGCTTGAAAGTATCTGCGCAGCCTTTTGGCTGTGAATACTAGAGCTAAGACCAGCTTTTCCATAGCACTGTAGTTAGTCTCTGTTTTCTTCAGGGCTTTGCTTACAAAGTATATGGGTGTCTGGACGGAGTTCCTATCTGTCAATAGCACTGCGCTAATTGCTCCGTGAGTTGCCGATTAGTACATGATTAGTTCTTCCCCTGGTCGCGGTGCGACAAGTTTGGGAAAAGATGCCAGATGGTGTTTAAGTTGTTGGAAAGCTTCCTCCGCTTCTTTAGTCCAGCGAAAGTCTCCCTTTTTGGTGCACTTCGTCAGTGTTTTAAAGAGAGGAAGAGATTTGTCTGCTGACTTAGATAAGAAACGGTTTAGCCCTGCTAACTTTCCATTCAATGACTGGACTTCTTTTAGTGTGCGCGGTGAGGGGAGATCGATAACAGCCTTTGTTTTTTCTGGACAAGGCTTGATTCCATCGGGTTCTATCAAGTATCCAAGGAACATGCCCTCGGTTGCGCCAAAGGTGCACTTCTTGGGATTTAACTTCATGTTTATTCGCCCGAATGTTCTGAATGTCTCCTCGATGTCGCGCACCAATTTATCCTCTGTGTGGCTTTTGATGACAAGATCGTCAACGTAAACCTCCAAGTTGCGGCCTACTTGTTTTTCGAAAGCTGTGTCCACTAGTCGTTGGTATGTCGCGCCTGCGTTCTTCAGGCCAAAAGGCATTTTTGTGTAGCAGTATACTCCTTGACTGGTGTGGAAAGCTGTTTTTTCTTCATCTTCAACTGCCATCTGGATTTGATGATACCCTTTATATGCATCTAGGAAGCATTTGAAAGGGTATCCGCACAGGGATTCTACCTTTCAGTCTATCTCTGGCAGTGGATAGCAGTCCTGTGGACATGCTTTGTTGAGATCCGTGAAGTCCACGCACATTCTCCAACTGCCATTGCTTTTCTTTACCATAACTGGGTTAGAAAGTCAGTCATGGTAGTATACTTCGCGCACGATGCCGGCGTCTACGAGCTTATGTACCTCTTCCAGAATAGCCTTTGCGCGATCTGGGGCCTGGCCGCGCTTCTTTTGTCGTACTGGAGGATATCCTTATCGGATTTGTAGCTTATGCTCTGTGATAGAGCGCGGTACTCCAGTCATATGTTTTGGTTCCCATGCAAAGATGTCTAGGTTCTTTTGCAAGAGTGTGCATACGGCTGCTTTACCTTTGTCAGATAAAGATCCCCCAATCGAAACTTGTTGTTCCGGGTAATCGGGATGAATAGCGACTTTTAGATTTGGCGTTTTCTTTGTGCGCTGTTCTGGAATAGTCTCTGCTTCGATTGTTACCGCATTGCATTCTCTTGGTGGTACTGTTGTGTTATAGAGAGTGACAACTCCTCCTTCCACTGGAAATTTAAGCATTCCGTGCGCTGTGGATGGTACAACGCGCATGGATGATATTCCCGGTCTCCCAATGATACCATTGTATGGTGAAGGTGATTTTATTACCATAAAGTTTATCCATGTTGCGGTTGAGTGTTGTTCATCTCCAACGACCACTAACAAGCGTAATTGCCCCATAGGCCAGATCTTTTCTCCTGTGAATCTTGTTAATGACGTTGCTGCTGGTATCAATTGACTTTGGATTTCAGGTCGCAGTCTTTTGAAACAGTGCTCGTACAGGATATCTGCGGATGCTCCTCCGTCAATGTACATGCGGTGGATATCATGTCCTCCCGTATGTATTTCAATAGTTAGAGGCTCCACGACTGCGTTGTCTGCAGCTAGAGTAGGGAAAGATATCTCTTTTTCTGGAGAGAATTTTTGGCTGACTTTTTGTTTTATCGTGCGCTGCCATGATTGTATCATGTATATGATATCAGCTTTTTCTTTGGGGGGCTCTTTCTTACCTCCGCCCCTTTGTTTGTCTTTCCCTTCTTTGATATTTTTGACAAGGTGGTCCATTCTGCCTTCTCTTACTAACTTTTCAATTAGTTGTTTCAGCTGGACGCACTCATTAGTTGGATGGCCTTTTTGACCATGGTACTCGCAGTATCCGTTTCCTATGCGCTTTTCTTCTGCAGTGCGCATTGGTGGCGGTTTTGGGAAGTTTGCGCCCTCTGTTACAAATATTTCCCTTGGGGTTTTTGTAAGAGGGGTATATTTGTCATTGTCCCTTCCATTGCGGTAATTCCTGCTGCGGTTGTTATTCTGATCATTGGATTGTCTCCGAGGCTGCTCTTGCTGCCTATAGTTCGAATAACCCTTTTTACTGTCCGCAGCGGCTGCCTCTCCTTGTATAAAGGATCTAGTGCGCTTTGTTAGCTCATCAAAAGTTTGTGGAACTTTGTCGTTTAGCTTTCGGATGAGTTCTGGGTTATTAATCCCATTCATGAACCCTGAAATTTTTAGGATTTCAGGACACGCTTTAACTTGTATGCACTCATCCTTGAAGCGTTCCATGAAAGTGCTGGTTGATTCTCCTTGGCGCTGTTTCACTCTTGCTAGCTCAACAGGGTTTTTAGCGCACTTCTTTCTCTGGGTGAAGTTGAGGCGGAATGCTTTCCGTAATTCCTCGAACCCACCGATGCTCCTACGTGGGAGTTTGCTAAACCATGTGCGCGCGTTCCCTACTAACGTAGAATTGAACATGTGGCACCACACTGGCTGTGGCCAGTTTTCGATGGTGGCGGCTGACTCGAAAATTTTTAGGTGATCATCCGGATCACCTGTTCCATCATATGTTTTTACGTTAGCAGGCATACGCCTACGTTTGCGATCTGAGTAATCGCTGATGCGCCGTGTAAATGCGTCAACTTTCTGGCGACGCCATGGGAGAGACATATCTTCGTTCTCTTCCTCGCGACGCCTCCCTCTTGACTTCCAGTGTCCTGTCTCTCTATCCTCGTTGTCGGAGGAGTCACTGGAAGAAGGGTAGTCTCTTCTTCGGCGCTTGCGCCGACTTCTTTCAGAGGAAGAGCTTGAGGGATCTCTGCTTGGGGATCTTCTTCTTCCCAATCTGTCTTGGATCCTCTTACTTCCAGGTTTGGAGGATCCTTGGCTTGGCGAATGTTGAGGTCCCAATCGGTCTTGTACCCCGCGACTGCCAAGTCTGGAGTGAACATTAGTGCGCCTTTCACTATCTTCTGAGTATTGTGACTCAGATGTCGTACCTAGCCTATCATGGATAGTGGTACGTTCTGCGCGTCTTCTTCGTGGGTGGCGCAGTGGTGATGGTTCGCGTTCAGGACCAAAATTCAATCGAGCTTGTAGGCTCGTGCTTGCCCTTTTCCTAGCTTCTTCCTGCATGAGGGCGGTCAAGGTTTCATAGTTTTGGGATACAAAGTTTCCCAAAGTGAGATTGGGTGCGTCCTCGGTTGTTGCAAGAGTGCCTGTCTCAGTATTCGGCACCCTATCTCGGTTAGGCGCATCTGGTGGCACCAATGTTTTAAAAATCGCACCTAAGGCGCGCATACTCTCTAAATCCCACAAGGCTTTAGCCTTTGGGATTTTTTTAGATCGAGGCTCACGACATGCATGAATCCAGTAAAAATCGCAACGCCTTGGGGATTTTTGCGCTTTTGTGCCATGGAGATTTGTGCGCCTAGAAGATGTAACGGGGTTTTGACCTTTTTTTCTTAATAGTAAGATACATTTTGGGCTTACATGTTATATACATTTGGCCCTTTAAGTTATAAAGTATCTAATAACCCTAATATTTAAGAAAATAACTAAAACACACAATCAACAAAGAACTATGTATTTTTTGTAATCTAATATCTAAGAATAGTATCTTATTAACAGATATAAATGTTGTTTCTTTAGTGTTAAGTGTTTCCAAACAACTATAGATTTTTTGTTGTTGATAGTTGATAGTTTGATACATGGTAATTTGTTAAATTTTATAAGTCATAAACTCATATATTGTAATGTATATTCAGGTTTTTAGGGTAGTTCATGGATTCTGATATGTTGCTTGCTTAATATTTTGAGTTTAATGCAACATTTGTTAGATGTAATAACTATTAAGTTGCATTATGCATTGAATGTTGATATTTTTGTGTTATTTATGTTGCATAAGTTGTCACACATGTTATAAAAAAATCTAAATGTATAGTGCGCCTCATATTTATGAATCCCGCGCCTTGGTTTGCGCCTCGACTCGAGGCTCTTTGACCCCCTTTGCGCTTTAGTGCGCCTTGAGCCTTTCAGAACATTGGGTGGCACAATGTTGTTCACTGCGGGAATGGTTTGGTGAGGAGTGGTGAACAAAGTGCGCTGAAGTTCCTCAGCGTTTGGGACCACTGGGATGATTTGGGTAGTCCTTACTGGTAGTTCTACCTCTGGAAGAGGTTGGGTTGTTCCCGCCTCTTGGTGGCCAGGTGCGCTGGTTGTCCCAGCAACCTGTCTAGAGGTCTGATCTTGTTGATTCCTCCTCTGATGGTCACGTTTTTCCGATTGCGGAGTCCGCTGGCTTGAATTCTTATTCTTTGTCATCCTAGTCTTTAGTTATTAGTAGGGTCCCACGGATGGCGCCACTTGTTGATACAAAAGTTGGGCGTTCCTGATTATGGGATCTCGCTCTCGTACCAATTCGCTTCTTAGTACTTGTTACCTGCGCACTAAGAAAATAAACAACACCGTTAGGCTTATCGAGGGATTGTTTCCCCCGATTAGACTCCGGCGTGAGAGTAAGTAATCGATTTAAGGTTCTCGTTAAGAGTTAGGGTTTGTATATCGTACCTTTGAATGAGATATGTCATTCCTTATATAGGGGCTGAAACCGCGTAGGTTTCTTGCTCCGTACTCTTCGCACTCGTGGTGCTTATCGGGGTAAGGATATCTATTCCATGAATAGATGATCCTTATCGCATACCCGGTTAGTTTGGTTGGGCTTTTGGGCTTCGTGAGCCCAAGCCGTATTTATTATGGTCCATCATTCGTTATGATAGCCCACTCATGGTGGGTTTGGGCCAAGTAATGTTTATCATTTGGGCTCATGGCCCATGTATAGACTATACGTCATCAGATAACTAGGACATTTAATCCAATTGTTCCAATTAAATTTAATTTTACATCTATTAGAACATCAGGAATACGACAAAGGAACAATGTCATCAAAAAGAAGCTCCAAACGCGGTTGAGTAGGACCAACCAAGACTTGATTACGAAACTTCCAAATAACCCACCACATGACGTAACAAGTACCTTCCAAAATCTCCTTAAGCATCGAAGATAACCTGATATTATTGAGCCAAACAAGCCAATCCCCATACGAATTAAAATCACGGATATCCAACTTCCACCAACGGGCTACCTTATGTATCAAAGAATGGGCCAAAAGACAAGAAAAAAGAAGGTGTGAGGATGATTCCACGAAAATACTACATAAAGGACAAAGGATAGAGGAAATGTCAACGCCTCGCAAAGAAAGTTAAGCCTTGTAGGTAACTTATCCAAACAAACTCTCCAACCGAAAATATTTATTTTAATGGGAACCACCTTAACCCATCTAGTAGGAACATTCGCCTTTGGCAACGAGTCATCAATAAAGGAGCGAGCCGACTTCACCGAAAAATCGCCCGATGACTCTAAGTTCCAAACCCAACGATCATTACTTTGAGAAAGAATGTCACACCCTCGCCGAAGGCGGAAACACGAGGTGCAACGAATCAATATACATTGCCAAAGAGAAATAGAACAATACCATAATTTACATTAAAAGAAAAGTATATCATTACAACATTGTTATAGCTGACCTTGGAAATTTAAAACATAAAGTTTGGTTTCCAAAAGATAGCATTTTAGTACATAATGATCCGTAGTGACATGTGAAAACTTCATTATGCAAAGACCTTGAAGAAAAGCTTACTGACAATCACCTGAAATGCATGAGAGAAAACGGGTCAACTATGAAAATAGTTGGTGAGCACACACGTTTTATATAATATGGGAAACCATTAGAGAAAGTTCACAAGCCAAAGGCATTATAAAGTATTATGTCTTGTAGTCAAGCACCCGCGGTCATAATAAGTCACAATATAAGCACCACATATATAATAATGTATGCCATGCAAAGCCCCTAATTAAATAATATGCGTCCCGTAACATAGTGGACGAGAGGTTGGCCGACCTCTAATAGCGCTATCCATATTACTAATAGGTGTCAAACAATGCGAATGTACGAACAGTACATCATACAACTATTATATACAATTAAGAACGCTCCAAATATGGGAGACTTAGCACGCTCCACCAATAAGGTGAGACTTTAGGGTTAAGAACGCTCCACCAATAAGGTGAGACTTTGCACGCTCCACCAAAAATGGCGAGACTTATGTCATAGCAAGTACAGTACATTAAGTTCAAAAGTTCAAGTCAAGTTCAAGAGTTCAAAACAAGTTATAAGGTCAAGACAAGTCAAAAGAGTTCATAATAATCAAAGGGTTCAAAACAATGTTCAAAGAGTTCAAGTAATAATTCATGCATCCACCCCAAAGCGATTAGAATATTTAGAAAAAGGGGTTCGTGAATACTCACCTGCTACAAGCAAATATGATGACAAAATGTATGAACTGAAATAAGGCGCGAACTCTAGCCGCAACCTAATATGAATGATATGATCTAAGGTAAGCAATGATACAATGCTATACATGCAAGTACGTATGTTTATCGATACCACTCGTTAGTTTTGAAAATAACGCTTATCGTCGAAAAATACGTTTTTGATGTCTCGTAAGGTTAATAAACACTTTCCATGAAAATAGATTGAAACGGTTCTCCACGATCCTCGTTTGGTGTTCTATCGGCAAATATAAGGTTTTCGACGTAAAATAACACTTTTCATAACTTGAAAATATGACCAAAATGGTCTCGTAAAACTAGTCGCGAATTAGTGAATATTGAGAGTTAGGAAAGAAGCTCAGTAGTTTTAGGAAGATTTTCACCTTATCTAAAAAGTCATAGAACTGAAGTTTGTCCATACGGGTCTCGATCATAAAGATAAATAGCCACGAAGTGAGGTGTTTGGGCTGTTTCGGCAGATTCTGGGCAGTTTTCGGGAAAGTTTGGAAGGCCATAAGTTATTCATTATAAATCCTTTTGACAAACGGTTAGATGTTTGGGAAACTAGGCTGGATGAACTAACTATTTGTCCAAGATATAATTTTTCCAAAAATGGGTGTATCAATAAGATAAACGGCTCTCAACATGTTGTATCACAAAAGTGGTTTTTCTATACTTATAATTATTTTGCTAAAAAGCTGATGGAAATAAATAGAGTTTCGTCGATTTTAAAACGTGTATATCTTGGTCATTATAAGCTTGTTTTTTACGTTCTTTATATCCCCGGAATCGTGGGACAACATACTAATATATTTTTGATAATTCGGGATGGCTAGATCAAGTTTTACACCTCAGATTTGCCCTTGAAAATCGTGGGACAGCAAGTACAATTTTCAGAAAATAGTTTTCGTCGTTAAACTTGCAAAAATCATATCTCCTTCGTTATAAACTCGTTTTAATCCGTTCTTTCGCCCACGGCTTCGTTTTTGAAAGTATTTTCTAAATCCTTAGCCCAAAGTTACCCGAAAACCCCTGAGTTTTCTGTATTTTACAAAATGGGACAGCAACTATTTATATTGTGAGAAAAATAGATTTTCTAGTTTAATACTTGTCCAAATCCACTCCAATCAACTTCAAAACAACTGTTAACCTACCATACACCTTCTTAGGGTGTCATGGGGTCCTAAACATCACCAATCCTTGGTGGGTTTCATGGGAATAATCATAGGATAATCAAAAACTCATTATAATTATAAAATATATAAAAAGTGGTATGACAACCTATGTATACTTGCATAAATCTATATGACAATTGTAATGGATCAAAAATACATGTATGAAAGTGATGAAAATAATATGTAAGCTTACTTGAAGTGTTATGTGAAAAAGATGATGAAAACCTTGTAATAACTTCAAGATTATTAACCCAAAACCCCTTTGTAACACACTAGGATCGAGCTAGGATCATAAGGTTTACTTCTAATGGATGAAATGGCCAAGAATCAAGATCCAAATGGTGTATGTTGCTGTTTTGGGTCGTGGGTTTTGAGCAAGAGAGAAGAAAGATTGATTTTTGTGATAAAAATGAATTATTAGCTAGTTATTTCCTTATATAGTCCAAGGGTAGTTTGGTAATTTCAACAAAAGGGTATGATTGTAATTTCAATGTCAAGTATAAGTATCTAGATATTTTTTAGATATTTAGGATGAGTATGAAGGAAGTTTGATAATATCTCGTTCACGGAGTCAGTTTTGGTTCCGATAATCGCTAACCGTAAAGTGTTAAATCGCGAAACGTAAATCCGGGTATCGTAAAAATATGAAACTTGAAAGAATGACTAAACTTGTCAAAATACTCCATAATAAAATATAAAATGAATGGTAAGTTCCATCGGGTTGCTTAAATGCTGTTAAAACTGGAAACGCGGGTCTAAAACGCGCAATTCGCGTAAAACGCTGAACTGGAAAACGTAAAATTCCAAAACTTTTAGAATTGTCGTAAAATGAGAGAAAATCATATTTTTATCGTTTATAGTGTTTTATGGACATATCGGGATGCTGGAATGACGTTTAAACATAAAAGTAAATTTCGGACACGGCTTCGTGATTTTTGCAGAAATTATCCGACGAGCGTCAAACTCTCGGATTATCGTTAAAATAGTTTAACTTACGAGAATATTAAATAAAAATTTCGGAGATGAATAGTGAAATGATGAATAGTAATCGGTGAATAGTAAATTGTCGAAGTTTGGAAATAACTGAAGACGTGAAAAATTACGGGGTGTTACAAAGAATAACATGGGATAAACTGTTTCGAAGCTGAGTGTACTGATCTTCTTCAATTTCACCTGTAGGCACTCTTCTAAAGGAAGATATTAGGGACATATCCCTCATCTTTGCACCAACAAATATATTCTTGTCCAACTCCAACATAAAAAGTCTTGGGTAAATGAGATTTAAAGGAGAATAAAAAAGCCAACAGTCTTCCCAAAACAAAGAAGTTTCACCATTACCGACTTTTTTGTTTCACAAAAGAAAGAAGATCAATACCTTTAAGGGATAGACGTCTGACTTCGTGAATAATGTCAAGCCAAGGAGAGTTGCGCTTAGGTAAAGAATACGAGTTTCCCAGCCCACCTTTCCTGCCATACATGGACTGAATGAGATGAACCCATAAGGAGGAATCTTGGTAGATGAAACGCCATATCCACTTGAAGAGAAGGGCTCGGTTAATGGCAAACATACTTGAGACACCGAGCCCTCCATTTTTCTTAGATGCCAAAATCTTGTTCCAGCCAATATTAAGAAAATTTCGACGGATCGATTACATAATATTAAGAACGCCCATAGGACATTTGAAGATGGACATATAGTACGGTAAGGAACTTAAGACTGATTCAATTAAGGTGAGTCGGCCACCAATGGAGAGAGCTTTAAGTTTCCATTTTGATAAGCAAGAGGAAAGCTTTCCAATGACCTTCTCCCAAGAACTAAGTCTAGACATCAAACCACACACCAAGAAAATTAAAAGGAGCATGAAAAGTAGAGCAACCAATAGACTCGGTTGCTGAACGAACTTCTTTTTGAGGAATTCCAATGCCCATAAGCTTACTTTTATGCATGTTGATCTTGAGACCCGAAGCTAAGAAAAAACACTTAAGCACATTAACTATCGTAGCAACATTCTGTTTATCCCATTTACCGACAAATACCATATCGTCAGCATAAAACAAATGAGATAACATCAATGAATCATCAATCCGAATGCCCTTGTAAAGATCAGCACTAACCACGTTTTTAAAACAAAGGTGCAAACTTTCCATAATCAGAATAAAAAGAAAAGGAGATAACAGATCTCCCTGCTTCAAACCTTTGTGAAATTTAAATTCTTTTGTCGGACTTCCATTGATAAGAATAGAACCCATAGCAGAATTTAGGCAACCTTGGATCCAACCACGCCATTTAACTCCGAATCCAAATTTATTTAAAACATCGTCTAAGTAATCCCATCTCACCGAATCAAAAGCCTTTTCAAAGTCCACTTTAAATATCATGGCTTTAGATTTTTTATGTTTGCACCACGACAAAAGCTCATTAAGAATGAAAGGACCATCAAGTATTTGGCGATTAGAGACGAATGCCGATTGAACGTTACTAATAAGGCTCGAGATGACAAGACTCAAACGGTTAGCTAAAATTTTTGCAATAATCTTGTACACACTAATAAGGCTCGCGCTGTGGTGACTCGTTAATGAGTTGACTCGTGACACCCAGTCACGAGTTGAGTTAATGACCCCAGATTTAGCGAACAATCTAAAGCAAAATAAAATTTTGATTTGGTTTCACAGGTGTTGATGTGAAAATTTTGATTTGGTTTCACAGGTGTTGATTTGGTTTCACAGTAGACAAGAAAGTAGTTGGTATAATGGAGCGAGATTTGAGGGGTAATACATTGATTTGATTTGATTTAAGGGATTTGGCCGTACAATAGCAACATACTTTTCAAAGTGTTCCATTTTAGTACGCGTACTTTTTTTTGTCCTACTCAATGTAGCGAACTTTCAATTTTTGTACCAATCTACCCCATGAAACTTGTTTTACCAGGTAACTAGTATTTTTTTTTATAAAAAACACTTCTAACTTCACCGCTACCTTTTCTTCCCCAAATTTTTCCCTAACTCTAAACCCTAAATCAATAAAACTGACAATTGTTCATGTCTTTGGTTTATTTGTTGCAAATTGGTTATATAGATGTTGGTTTAGGTAGCCAAATAGGTGCTGAACCCACAAAACCTTTGTGGATTTCTTACCTACTGTTATGGATGCTAATAAGCATAAAAACTTTTCAAGTGTGGAATGTATAAAACGGGGTGTTAATTTGTTGGATATATGTTATGATTTGAGGTATGTTGAAGGTTGGGAAGACAAGGATAAGGATTTGAATGTGCTTGCTTGCGGTCCTGATGTTCATAATCTTTCTACTAAAATTCTTACTTGTGAAAAGTTCTTTGTAAACAGGAAACAGAAGTCAACCCACTAATTTGAGCTACATGAAGGGTGTTTGGCTTAAGATTTTAACTAATGTCTAGAGTGTTTGTTTTCGGTGGTGGAAGAGCACATCAACACAAAATGATATCTAAACACATTTCCCTCATTTGGTTACTGATCTTGAGGACAAGATCATTTTAAGAGAGGTGGATTGTTATGGGTCATTTGGGAAGTCAACAGAAGTCAACCCACATGTGACTGGCACGTGAGAAGATCTCCAACAGCCTTCCATTCCAAATTCCCACTTAAATACCCACATTATCATTTCAGTTAATTAGCTAATCAAATTGTGTAAAACACTTTCTTCCTTTAACTCCTCTGTATCAAACTAGTAACTAATTGTAACACCTTTCTGTTATAATCCACCATTGATAATCCATTGAGTCCATCAATCTATTTCTTTACCACTGATATGCATCGAGAACCCATCAATGTGGCCAAATTTGCTCATCATTCTCCCTCTCTCTTTGTAACTTCGTCATTTGATCATGATGTCAAAATGTGGGCCTTGAGAACAAAACCTGTAAATCCATGCTACACAGCTTCAAGTTCAAGCGGAAATGTAATGGTTTGCTTCTCCCCCAATGATCTTTATTTGCTTGTATCAGCTGTGGACAATGAGGTATATCAATTTTGTAAAACCAACGAGTAAATATGGTTTAAGACAATTGATTGATGTGATGAAATTAGGGTTAGGGTTTCAAAGAATTGGGGAAAATATGAGTGGGGTAATTGTGGAGTGTGTGGGGTTAGTGGGTGTGTTATAGCCGGTTTCCAAACCCCTTTTACCAGGTTGCCAGTCATCTTATGGGTAGATTGGTACAAAAATTAAAAGTTCGCTACATTGAGTGAGACAAAAAAAGTACGCGTACTAGAATGAAACACTTTGAAAAGTATGTTGCTATTATACAGCCAAATCCCTTGATTTAACTTATGGTTTTGCCTTTACATTATGTCTTTTTATTAAAAAAAAAAAAAAAAAAAAAAAAAAAAAAAAAAAAAAAGTTAGCCGGAAACTGAAAAAATAAATTAGCCGGAAAATATTGTTGGCAACATGGTAGCACAGTCGCACATTTAATGGACACGTGTTACACATTTAAAAGAGAGTATTTTAGTCTTTTAATACATTTAATAAAAGACAAAATATCAAATCAAACTGGACACATGTCACAATTTTATGACACATGTCGCAATTTTAAGTGGGTTGCACAGTAGCACAGATCGCACATGACCAAAATTGAAAGTTGTATAAAAGTTGACTCAGTTGTGATGCTAAATTCGATTTTAGGTGTAAAATTGGAATTTCCCCAACGAGAAATATATTGTTTGCAACCATGTTCATTTCTTAGAAACTTATCTCCTGTCGATAAGTTTGTGATCACTAGTTTTTGTAGATAGTGAAATTACTATACATCTTCGTAATTTCTAGACGAATAAATGATACGAGTTATACTTGTTTGAGTTTTGGTTAGAAGTTACTAGACAAGCATACGCGTATATATAGTGATGACGATGTATAGTTTTGATAAAATCAAGTTGCGATGTACAGTTACATCATACATAAACACACTCACAAACGTAAACATTAACAAATGAACCTTAACGATATTTCGGCTTATTTCTATCGTTTTAGAGTAGGGATGGCTTTAGATATGGCATATTTGGCAAACGATGTGACGATGTCCCATCTACAAGTTGTATGCTATCTAAGCACGCATGTTACCATATATGTCGAAGTGTCGAACAAATGTATAGATGATCAGAATTTAGAAAACGAAGTTGCACATTAAGTGGACAAAGTGATCGGTGACTGATTTATCCTTTGCTTGAACAAGACTCAACAAATTCGTTCGTTAAACAGAAGCGTTCCTATTTATATGCTAAAAGATCTAGTATATATGAAAGCTTACACGTAATGAAGTGAGTTATTTTACATACTAAGTTTTTGTTACAAACTGAGGGACAAATCCTCACCATCCATCTAGTTTGATTTAATGGTGGGGATTAACCTAAGATTTAATAAACAACCTAAGTCCATATTTTTTTATTGTCCTTTTGTCTTTCTTTTTATTCACTTTTATTTTTCTTTTTTTCTTTTTTTGTCTTTTTTTTCCCTTCCTATTTACGTTTTTTTTTTTTTTGCATTTTTTTTGTATTTTTTCCTTCTTTTTGACTTTTTTTTCTATTATTTAAAAAAAAAAATCACGTTTTTTTTTTCATGCCTTTTTTTTTTCTTCTTTTTTTTTTGTTTTTTTTTTTTTTTTAAATTTCACTTTTTTTTTCTTTCTTTTAAAAGAAAATACACCTTTTTATTTTAAATTTACGATTTTTTTTTTTAATTCACATATTTTTTTTAATTTAATTCACGTTTTTTCACTTTCTAACTTTTTCATCCGTTTTTAGACATATTCGTCCGTTTTCATAAATATTCATCTATTTTCATACGTTTTCGTCCGTTTTCATACATATTCGTCCATTTTCTTACGTTTTCGCACGTTTTCATACGTTTTCGTCCGTCTTCATACATATTCGTCCATTTTCTTAATTTTTCGTCTATTTTCATCCGTTTTTATACGTTTTACGACCGATACATTTTCATCTGTTTTCGTCCGTTTTCATCCATTTTCATACGTTTCGTCCGTTTGTATACGTTTCCGTACGTTTTCATCTGTTTTCATACGTTTTCGACCGTTTTTAAATGTTTTCAGCCGTTTTCATACCTTTCTGAATATCACAAGTGATATACTGTGATTATCAGAATATCACTTGTGATATTCAAAATATCGTGAGTGATATTGAATATCACTCGCGATATTCTGAATATCACAAGTGATTTTTAACATTCTGTAACATGAAAATCACAAGTGATATTCAGAATATCGCAAGTGATATTCAAAATATTGCAAGTGATATCTGAATATCGCAAGTGATATTCTGAATATCACAAGTGACTTTCAACAAATGTTCCGTGACATGAAAATCGCAAGTGATATTCAGAATATCGTAAGTGATATTCTGAATATCAAAAGTGATATTCTGAATATAAAACACAAGTGATATTCAGAATATTACAAGTGATTTCACGCTTTTTTTAATTCACTTTTTTTCAAAAGTGATATTTTGAATATCACTCTGAATATCACAAGTGATTTTCAACAATTGTTCTGTAACATGAAATTCACAAGTGATATTTAGAAAATCACAAGTGATATTCTAAATATTACAAGTGATATTCCGAATATCACAAGTGATTTTCAACTAATATTTTGTAACATGAAAATCACAAGTGATATTCTAAATATCACACGTGATTTTCAACTAACGTTTTGTAACATGAATATCACTTGTGATATTCAGATTATCACTTGTGATTTTCATGTTACAAAACATTAGTTGAAAATCACTTGTGATATTCAGAAAAACACAAGTGATATTCAGAAATTACAGAAAATCACAAGTGATATTCTGAATATCACAAGTGATATTCCGAATATCACAAGTGATGTTCAACTAATGTTTTGTAACATGAAAATCACAAGTGATATTTTAAATTTCAAAAGTGATATTCAGAAAACTAAAAGTGTTATTCAGAATATTATAAGTGATTTTCACATTTTTTTAATTAACGTTTTTTTCACTTTCTTACGTTTTCTTCTGTTTTTGTTCGTTTTCATACGTTTTCTTTCGTTTTTATATAAAAATGTACAAAAATATACAAAAATGGACGAAAAAAAGTTGATTTGATGTTTAGATGTTTGTTAAGATGTGATAGCGTCGTGTAATGTAGCGGCGATAAAATGTATTATTGATCTTATATAAAAGAAAAATGCTACTTGGATGAAATATAAAACTATAAAAGTTATGAGGTAAATCAACTCTCCTTCGGTTTTAAAATTATTTCACCATACAAATAATCCCACATCAGTTAAAGTTAACAATCTTATTACATTTGATGACGCTATCACATCTTAACAAACACCTAAACAACAAATCAGGCCACTAACTAACGCAAACTAAATAAACCACGATACTAAAACTATTCTGAACAAGTAATACTAAAACACCATTGTGTGTTTGAATATCACAAGTGATTTTCAACAAATGTTTTGTAGCATGAAAATCACAAGTGATATTCTGAATATCACAAGTGATTTTCAACAAATGTTTTGTAACATGAAAATCGCAAGTGATATTCTGCATATCACAAATGATATTCAGAATATCACAAGTGATTTTACATTTTTTTAATTCACGTTTTTTTCACTTTCTAATGTTTTTGTCCGTATTCATGCATTTTCGTTCATTTTCACACGTTTCTGAATACCACAATTGATATTCTTAATATCACAAGTGATATTATGTCATATTCTAAATATCACTTGTGATATTAAGAATGTCAATTGTGATATTTAGAAACGCATGAAAACATACGAAACAAACGAATACGTATGAAAGTGTAAAAACACATTTGAAAACAGATGAAAACGTATAAAAAATGGACGAAAACGAAAGTAAACACACAAAAATGGAGAAAAATGTATGAAAACGAACGAAACCAATGAAAGCGTGTAAAACTGCCGAAAATGTATTAAAACAGATGAAAACGTCTAAAAACAGACAACAATGTATAAAAACAAAAAAAAAGGGACAAAAACATTAACATATGAAAACAAACAAAAACAGACGAAATCGTATAAAAACAGACGAAAACATATAAAAACTGACGAAAACAGACAAAAACATCTGAAAACAGACGAAAACGTAAAAAAATGGATGAATACGTATAAAAACAGATGGAGAAGTATGAAAACGAACAAAAACGTCTAAAAACGTACGAAAATGGACAAAAACGTATGAAAACGCACGAAAACTGAAAAAAACGTAAGAAAACATATGAAAGCAGACGAAAGCGTCTGAAAATAGATGAAAACGTACGAAAACGGACAAAAATGTCTGAAAACGTATAAAAACTGCCGAAAACCGACAAAAACGTCTGAAAAGGGATAAGAATGTATAAAACGTACGAAAACGGACAAAAACGTTTGAAAATGGACGAAAACTTATAAAAATGGACGAAAACGTATGAAAACGGATGAAAACGTATAAAATTGGATGAACATCTGAAAGCAGATGAAAACGTCTAAAAATTAGCGAAAACTTAAAAAAATAGACGAAAACATATAAAAATGGATGAAAACGAATGAAAACGGAAAAAAACGTAAGAAAGTGAAAAAAATATGAATTTTAAAAAAATACACATGAATTTTAAAAAAAAATGTGATTTTTTTTAAAAGTAAAAAAAAATGAATAAAAAAATGTTCATTAAAAAAAGCAAAACAAGTGTTGGAAAAAAAAAAGAAAAAAAAAATCGCTTGAAAAAAAAAAAGAAAAAAAAGTTTGAAAAAAAAGTGAACAAAAAAGGAAGAAAAATAAAGAGAAAATGAAAAAGCGTAGATAAGGAGAAAAAATGTGAAAAATGAAAAAGAAAAAAAGAAAAATACAATGAATAAATAAGAAAGATAAAAGAACAAGAAAAAAACATGGGCTTAGGTTCCATTTTTAAATCTTAAGTTAATCCCCACCATTAGATCAAACTAGATGGATGGTAGGGATTTGTCCTTCAGTTTGTAGAAAAAAACTTGTTCGCAAAAGAACTTTTCTCTACACGTAATATAATTTGTACTCTAATATTGGCTCATATGTGGCTAGCTAGTGTTCAATACGAATCTGTCGCTGAGTAGAATAATAATTAGTACGTAACGAGTTTGGTATCCGCGCGTTGCTGCGGAATTCTTTTGTTGTCGTTAACTACTTAACATGAAGTTAGTTACCTAGGACTGATTTTGCAATTGATGTATAACATGAAAGACCATTTATGTAAATTATTTGATGACTAAATTTGCAATGAATCACTGAGATGAAAGACAAAGTGCGTACAAATTTTTTTTAAATGTTAAAGATAACCGTCGTTAGTTAACAGCCGTTAAATAACTAACGACCGTTAATACTAAAAAAAAAGTTACTGTAGCAAGCACAGTATCAATTTTTTTTTAAATGTTAAAGATAACGGTCGTTAGTTAACAGCCGTTAAATAACTAACGACCGTTAATACTAAAAAAAAAAAAAAAAAAAAAAAAAGTTACTGTATCAAGTACTGTAGCAAGCACAGTGCAACCTCTTACCCTTTAGTATATTATATAATTGGTTTTCTCTGTGTGCACCTTTATGTTAATTAGTGTGTATCTTTTCGCTAGTATGCCCGATCTCGGCCTTGAGCCCTTGAGTACCACAAGTATCGAAGTACAAACTAGTAACACGATTTAGACATGCAATACCGTTGCGAAAACAACAATTATGACCCAGGCCAAGCATGTTTAATATGAAACTAGAAGGGTACCCGCGCAATGCGGCGGCGGGTACTCGGTGAGTCGGTGACTATGTTTGTGGCGAGCAAATGTTTTTCATTTTAAACATTTCTTATTTAGTATTGTCTCAAATACTTTAAAACATAGTAGATATATTTTTTTTAAAAGTATAATATTTAAATTATTAATAGTGTAGTGTCTATTTAGAAGCTGAGATAAAACTATGTTAATTTGTGGGTTATATATATATGAAATATGCATTAAAAGATAGTTATAGTATAGACGTTTTTTTTTTTTTTTTTTTTTTTTTTTTTTTTTTTTTTTTTTAAATCACATTGCATTTTTTTTAATTGGGTTGTTATATCACATTCATTAAATGGGCTATTGCAAGTTAATGAGGTTTATAAATATTAGTGGCTCATACAATTAAACAGATTAAAATTTATAATGTAACTTAACTCCTAATATTTATATGTAGTTAAGATAGTTTGAAATCCTTCCAATTAAAGAAATGTTTTTGGTCTTATTTTTTTAAGACTTCCTTTTTAGGAATGGCCTAAATGCATTATAATGTAGTTAAGATATAATGTACTTGTGATAACTCGGTTGGTGACAACCATGTTAAATATGAAATGTTGAGTTGACTCGATCTTTGATATATATGATGTCATGCCTAGGCGAAATGCGACATTGTTGTACAAACACCACGACCGAATTCGCTAATGAATAATGAGTTAATGACCGATTGAAACTTCATTCTGGTTCGGTTTTGACGAGCATGACTTCATACTGGTACTTGTTTATTAATGTTACTTATATTTAAGCCGGACTACAACAAAGTGTTTGTGTCTCAATGGTACCCCTTGTTGTGTGATAATCTCTCCAACCAAATGATTATTGGTTCAAATACTGCTTAGAACATGTGAGATAGTTATGTATAATTTGTGAGATAGTTAATTATCATTTAAAAATACTAATAATAATAAAAAACTTAAATGGACTACTTCCACGGTAATTCGAAATGGTACCACACGGCAATGTGGCAAAGCAAAAAAGATTACTTTATAAGTCAAATAGATAACGTGATAATATGGATGTGCAAATATGGAAACTTCATTTTTCGAGTCTTCCTGCACTATTTTTCATCATTATTCTACTGTAAATTCCACTAGTATATAGTAGCAAAAACCCTTCCTACAAACGCGTTAACACACAAACGTGTAAACTTATGAATGTTCAGTTTATTCATAATTACCCAAGCTAGAGAGCTAGTCTACGACTAAGATTTACGTGGTTTAACAGGGCAGGGTATATTCGTGACCATTTTCAGACACAGTCTAGCTGAGCCACCCGCAAGATGTTAATAATTTAGATGTCTTCAACTATTATCGAAATATAATGACACTCTAAGTGGTTTATACTTATGGGTCATTAGTTCACGTTTGAAGATAAGGATGCACTCAATCATGTATATGATTACCATTGACTTAAACCCAAATGTGAAATGAGGGTACGAAATTAGGATGAAGCAAAAGTGGAAGTTGATATTGGCATGGACTCATGTGTAGACATGGTTTAACAACCGTGTGAACCAATGGCTTATATTTTCATGACCATATGTCTCCATCCAGCCATCCTTCATGGCCCAGGCCACTGTTTGGCTACAAATGTGGATTAGGGGCGAGAAAAAAAAACCGAAAAAATCGAAACCGAACCGAAAACCAAAAAAACCGAACCGAAATAACCAACCGAAACTAAAAACCGATGGTTCGGTTTTTACTTTTTCAAAAACCGAAAAATTCGGATCGGTTTTGGTTTTTGTCCAAAAACCGAACCGTAAAAACTGAACCGAACTGCTTCTATTATATAATAGTATATAACTAATATAATGTAAATAAATAACTAAACAAATCTAATTTATAAATTTATATTAATTTTGTAGGTGAATTTATAATATATTTATCTTAACGTTTATATGTTTGTTTTTGTATGCGTGTGTTTACTTTACAATATATCAATACTTATATAACAATGATCATGTTATGTGTAAATTCACTTGCATGTGTGTTTCTCATCTATACATGTGTGATTGTAGAATTATTAGATAAACATTATTAGGCTTATTTTGACAAAAAAGTAAAGAAAAATAACCAATTTTCTACGAAAATCAACTTTGTTCACATAAATTGGGTACACACAAATATAAGCGGTTACAAACCCAAAAAACTGAAAAACCGAACCGCCAAAAACCGAATGGTTTCGGTTTTCAATTTTATAAAAACCGAATGTTTCGTTTCGGTTTCAGTTTTACCCAAAAACCGACCCAAACCGAACGGTGCACACACTGTGGATCACTCAAAAAATATCTTGTTTTTGATTCTATAATACCAACACAAGACGTCTATTTTACGTTAAACATGTCAACCGGTCCACATGTCCAAATTAATATGGCTAGTTTGACGATATTTTACTAGCTATTTGATTGTTCGTTGAATATATGAATTTGCTTCAAAATCATGACTAATTACATGCTCAAACATATCTGTTAGTGTTTCCATGGTTTGTGAATAAACAAGTATTGTCAAGTCGAAGCGCGGGAATAAGTTGCCAGCCTATCTGCAATAACAAAATACATCAGCTTCATTAATGGAATAAATTTACACTAAGGGGGTGGCAACCCTTCGGCAAATGGGGTTCGGCAAGAGGTGCCGATCGGCAAACCACATTGCCACCCAATCGGCAAACCATAATCGGCGAGGCTTGCGGTTCATGATACCGAATCGGTATCGTAATTATCAAGAAGGAAGTAACCGTTGGCAATTAATGATGGGGGGGGGGGGGGGGGGGGGGAGCGTGTATTGGATTGAAAACAAAAAAAAAAAACCCGATTAAGTTTGGGACGTTGGTGATGTTCTCCAAAGCTCCAAACCAACCCGATTAAGTCCAAACCAACCCGAATCTTCATAAACCCAAGTTTAAATTACACAAGACTTGAAACCCAAAGCTCCAAACCAACCCGAATCTTCATAAACCCAAGTTCCAATGACCCAAATACTTGTAAAACCTCCAAGAATCAATGGTGGTTTGGTTGTTGTTTGTGGTGAAATGAGTTAGGATTAAGTAACTAGCATTTAAACCTTGAACAAAAGATGGTAATAACTTATAAGAATAAAAATGATGGATGGTTTATGGTGGTGTTCGGTGCAGCAACAAGGATAGGGAGCAAAGAGATTTGGTTTTGGTTAAGTGAATGAATGAATGAATGAAGTGGAGTAACACAAGATATAAGAATGAAGTGGAATTAAAAGGACAAATCCAAAACAAACACAAAAAATCGTGGCCATAGTAACACAATGATATATCTGCTTTGAATTAAAATAGTTGTTTTTTATTAATTTTTTTTTTTTTTTTTTAAGTATATAATTAATAAACATTTAATGCTTGCCATTAGGCAAGATTGCCACTAAAATATAAAGATTAGGCAAGATTAGGCAAAAAATGAGTTGGAGGGCCATGATTCGTTGTTTGCTTTAAACTATGAGTCAACCTTAGGCAAGGTTGCCACCCCCCTAAAGATCACCTCAAAGGCCTTACGCCACATATACCACAAAAACACTTATCGAGCTAAGTACAAATTCGACCCCTATACAATTTCCAACATAGCATCACCCCGTTGTTATTTCAAGTCTTATTTATTCAAAATAGGGATAAGAAGAACCAATCGACTCTCTAAAGCTTCCTTTGCAACTCTGCACTTTCTCCATGTTGTCTATTAATATTAACTTGTGCTGCTCAAATGTAGCATATAAGCTTTTTTTTGCGTCCACGGAAATCTGATGCACCAAAAGAGACAAACTAGCTAAGATCAAACTTAGTGATTAAATTAGTAAGTTCAATAGGCAATCGATTCCGTAGGCTGTGTTGAATGGAGATGGTGTATTTATTACACATGCACTTCATGTTATCTGTGATTTAACTTGTGTTGCTGGAATGTAATATATAAACTTCTTTTGTGTCTACGGATATATGATGCACTAAAAGAAACACAATAAGATCAAACTTATACTAATGAAATCAGAAAGACATGTATAGGTAATGTAACTCTACGAAATAGGTATAAAACAATGTGATAAACAAAAATCTAACTCTACGAAAACGTCGTTGTTGACTCATTATATATACGACTCTTTTGAAAAAAGCAGAACTCAATTTACTGAATTTAGCCACTCATAAATAAATATAGGTAATGTAAAGAGGTGGGCACGCGATGTTTATGTACATCGATTTCACCAACACATCCGTTGTTAGATATGACACTTTGAAGTTTTGAGTGTTTGAATTCAACAAATAATCCTTCAAATTAAGCTGTTACAGTAAGTATATCTAACAGAAACTAAGGTTTTTAACCCATTAAAACACAATTTTTAATCCTTAATTAAGCTAATATATAATCATCTATTCACCCAAACACTCCTTGAGCTAATCAAGCCAATCAAACACTATATAATGCGTTGTGATTTTGCAGAAGAATAGTTTCTGAAATTTGATTACGGCAGCCAATCCGAACACAATAAGCCTACAACATCCTTAAAAATGATACCCTTAATTTATGGTCCTTATTTTCATGACGATATGTCTCCATCCAGCCATTCTCCATGGCCTGGACCACTTTAGCTACAAATGTGGATCACTCAAAAATTATATTGTTTTTGATTCTATAATACCAACACAAGACACCGATTTTATGTTAAACATGTCAACCGGTCGACATGTCCAAATTAATATGTCTAGTTTGACAAAATTTTACTAGCTATTTGGTTGTTCGTTGAATATGAATTTGCTTCAATATCATTACTAATTACATGTTTAAACATATCTGTTGGTGTTTTTTATGGTTTGTGAATAAATAAGACCCTTAGAGGGCAAGGAGTGGTAACACCATAACACTATAACGTCACTGCCACGTCAGCGCCACATCATTTCAACACCAAATAACATAACACCAAAAAACACCTGGAACTCATAACACCCAATAACACCACCTTTTAAAACCCACTTTAAAAATAAAAAACAAAAAAAATGAAAACGCCGTTGATATAAATTGCAAACAAAAACTGAGGGTATCATAACACCATAACTTGAGTTATGTTTCAACGCAAGTTATCAAACTAACGCACGTTACCAAATTGTTCCAACGCACGAGGGGAGGAAGTGATGCTAACGTCATAACGGCGTTGAAATGGTTCCAGCTAGGCAATAACGCCTCTTTTGCGTTACCACTCCTTGCCCTCTTAGGTGCAACCAGCAAGATGGTGTCATGCAACTTTAGACGTCTAACTAGGCTGTCTAGGCACATACATATTTATATCTCCCATTATTTCTCTACTTGAATACAATGAAAATCTTCAAATAAAAAGGAAATGTAATTTTGAGTTCTAATTCAGTATTTACTATGAAATGATTGGTATCTAATACTGAAAGGGTAACAACAGTTTTTTTTTTTTTTTTTTTTTTTTTTGTTAAAGGGTAAACAGTACTTTCACACTACTAGATGTGATTTTAGTCTCTTTGATGCATTATTGTACGAATAAATGTGAAATGTGTTATTCACATGTTGATAAACATCAACATCATATAGACCCACTAAAGCTAACTTAGCCATATAATGCAATGTTGCACACGTACATATACTTGTTTATATATATGAGTGTTGTAATCCAGGTTGTGATATACATTATCTTTAATTTCTGTAAACCTTCTGTGATGCCCAGGTTTTGGTTTGGGGTGTTTGGTATATAATGAATAAAACGTATAAAAACAGTAACAAAGTTGATTTACTAAATAACGATATATTATTGCTTGAAAAGGTTACATGTTACAAACGAAACCTATCCCTATATATACTACATGAAGCGTTGCTTCCTAAACGATACAATGGTTCATCAAACGTTGTGATGGTTGTGATGAAACCGTTCCTTATAACTACCCTAACTGTCATCATATGGGCTGGGTTGGTTTAACCCAATTCGACCCATAAATGTTTACAGACTTAAACATAATAATAATACATACGAATTACATATTCTATCTTACTTATATCTTTTGGCTATTACAAACATTACATGGTCTATATCTCCTCCCTAATGTCTTAATGCCAACATCTATCTTCTTGTTGATATGCTTCACGCAATCTTTTCCTTGATCCAAATCTTCTCAACTTGTAACACGAACTTTGTCTTTAAACAACTTGCTTTGTAATCTATCACAGATCATCTTCACTTGTTTGTTTCACACAACTTGGCTTCACACCGTCTTCACTTTGATCATTCACTGATATGTTCTTCACGAAACTATCCTTCACGGCAAACTTGGTTATAACCTTTAATTCTTTCACAGAATTTTGATCCTTCACGGATTGAATTCACCTTTCACAGGTTATTTCCCGCATCACACGGTCTTTGCATTGACTTTCTAATTTTCATCAATAAGGCACATCAGAAGTGCCGGTTCATCATCATCATTCTCTATTAGTAGTGCCGCATCTTCCTTCTTTTTCTTGCTTGTACATTCATAAGCATAGTGCCCAAGTTTTCCACACTTGTAGCAATTAATTTGCGACTTATCATCATACCTTCGCGGTTTGTTGTTGTCTCCTTCCGACTCATTTGAGGTGTGTCCTTCATCTTTATATCTCCCTCTGCCTTGTCCTTTCGAAAAGTCTTGTCCACGTTTTCCAAAACGCCTTCCTTGATTGTTGTGTCGTGTCAACAATAACTTGTTATGATCGTCACTTTCCTTATTCTTCTTAAACTTTATTCTCTCTTCGAAAGCCTTCAATCTTCCAATCGCATCATCTAAAGTCATTTTGTCTAGATCACAATGTTGCTCTATGGATGCAACAATTTGTATAAACCTATCTGGTACGGAATTCAGGAGTTTTTGTACTAGGCTTGGTTGATCAAATGTTGAACCCAAATTCGCTGCCTTGGTCACAATCCCATTTATCTTCGCGGTAAATGCATCAACTGTTTCTTCCTCATTCATTTGCAACATCTCAAACTCTGATTTGAGTGTTTGCAATCGTGCCTTTTGTACTCGATCTTCTCCCACATATCTTGTCTTGAGTGCATCCCACACTTCTTTTGCGGTCTTATAACTTGCAACTTGTAATACTAAATCTTCTGGCAACGCTTGGAATAAATATGCCATCGCGGCTTTGTTTTTCTTCTCATCAGTGTTAGTGCCTGGTTCTATAAATTCCCATATACCATTTGCTTCCAAAAACGTTTTGAATCGAATAGCCCAAACAGGGTAATTTGTAGAATTTAAAACCGGACATTGAAAATGTACCAATGATCCCACAAGTGCGTTATTGTTGCTACCGCTTGATTCCGGCATGTTTCTGAGTTTTCTGGTCTTCTTCTTTAACTCACAAAAGGTACGTCTTCTTTCTTCTTCAACTTTGTAGTGGTTGTTCTTCGATCCAATCTGTAACAAGTTTCTAGTGGTTGTTTATCACAAACAATCAGCCTCTTCAAACGATTTCCTTCCCAGAAATTACCCACTCTGTTTTTTGGTTCTTCTTGAACGGAAAAAAATCCCGATCACTCACTGATTTTTTTTGATGCAATCTGCAACGATTCTTCAACCTGCTCTGATGCCAATGATGCCCAGGTTTTGGTTTGGGGTGTTTGGTATATAATGAATAAAACGTATAAAAACAGTAACAAAGTTGATTTACTAAATAACGATATATTATTGCTTGAAAAGGTTACATGTTACAAACGAAACCTATCCCTATATATACTACATGAAGCGTTGCTTCCTAAACGATACAATGGTTCATCAAACGTTGTGATGGTTGTGATGAAACCGTTCCTTATAACTACCCTAACTGTCATCATATGGGCTGGGTTGGTTTAACCCAATTCGACCCATAAATATTTACAGACTTAAACATAATAATAATACATACGAATTACATATTCTATCTTACTTATATCTTTTGGCTATTACAGACATTACATGGTCTATATTCTGTTGCAACAAAAGATTGTGATGGATTCAGTTTTTGTTGAAATATAATCTTATGCCTGGATATATTACAAGGACTAATCGTATAATTCTTATATTTTCAGTTATATTGTCCTTGAAGTTTAAGCCGTGTTTGATGAAGTTGGAATGATGAAGGGCCAGTTGTGTCATTATTGGATAGAGCCGTTGGGAAGAGGAGTATGTATACTCGGTTTATCATTCAGGATCCATACATGGGGCTGCACTCTCTCTCTCAACAATGTAACTCTCTGCCTCTCTCTCCCAACGGCTATTTACATAGCCGTTATACCACTTCCACAAAAGGCTGCTTTCTCTTCTTATTTGTTAAGCTGTTATCAGCTTCATTTGATCCCTGTTTTGTAATAGAACTAATATCATATGAAGATATTAGGGGTACAACAGTGTAGCTGGAGTACCCATGGTTCTTGATTATCTGTTTAAGATCAGATTGTTGTTGTGATCACTTCCCTGATTGAGATCAGGTCGATGTTGCTTTTGTTGTACACCTGCTTGAGATCAGTGTACGTTGTACTAGGTTGTGTTCCATTCAATAATAAAAGATTTTTTATGGTTCATATTATGTTTTTCTACAGTTTTATCACTTGTAATCTTGCTATCCAGTCGATCTATGTTTCCTTCTTCTTGGTCATCTGGCGTGGACAAAAAAGAGGGTTATGAAGGGACCGGGTGAGTCAGTACCAGAAGCTACAGGCTCATGGCCGATAATTGCTCACTTGCATCTTTTTTCTGGTTCTCGAGTTATTCACAAGCTATTAGGTTCTATGGCTGACAAGTTTGGACCAATTTTCACCATCAAATTTGGTCTCCATCGTGTTCTAGTTGTGCTAAAGAGTGCTTGACTACCAATGATAGAGTCTTTGCCAGCAAACCAAAATCTATGGCAGGAGAGTTGATGGGCTACAACTATGCTATGGTTGCACTTGCACCAAATGGATAATACTGCCGTGAGATGCGCAAGATAGTTGTTCAGGAACTGGCGTCTCGTCGGCGTGTTCAAATGCTAGCACATATCAAAGTCCCTGAAGTGAATTCAGATTTCATCCATAATAGACATGTATAGAACTTGGATGAAAAATAAGGGCTCATGGGCAGTGGTAATGATTGACATGAAAGAATGGTTCGAGAACTTAATCCTGAAGATGACTGCATGTGAGGATGTTATTCGGGTATCAGTTTTCGCTTGACAAACAGGTCAAAAAAACCCAAAGTCGAATATTTCTTACAAATCTAGATCCTGCACTCTCATCTCTAGTCTCTAGCTATCATCTTAGCACTAGGCGGTTAATGGAACTATTGGGTGCATGTGAGGATGTTATTCCAGGCTTGAGGTGATTAGATCTTGGAGGTTATGAGATGGAAATGAAGAAGACAGCCAAAGAGATGGATGTTATAATCGATGGATGGTTACAAGAGCACAAGAAGAAGATGATTTTAACACAGCAGCTAGATGATGTCTTCATGACCGCTGTGTTATCTCGTGTCAAGGAAGAACTAAAACAAGATTTTTACGGCTTTAGCATTGATACTATTGTCAAATCTGCATGTTTGGTACAATTATTTTACATTAATCCTAGTAGTACTATACCATCATTTATTACGTAGTAATAGTTATAAACTCTAATAAAGTTTCTTGCCTTTTAGGCCATTTTGGCTGCAGCCAGCGACACCACAACTGTGACTCTAACATGGGCTTTAGCGTTACTGGTTAACAACCCGCTTGTGTTAAAGAAAGCCCAACAAGAGATTGAAAACCATGTAGGAAAAGAAAGAAGAGTAGAAGACTCGGATTTGAAGAACTTGGTCTATCTTCAAGCGATTATTAAAGAAACAATGCGACTTTATCCGGCTGCACCACTATCTATTCCTCATGAGTCCACTGAAGACTGCGTTGTAGGTGGTTACACTGTCCCTAAAGGGACTCGGCTTTTGGTGAATATCTGGAAGATTCAACATGATTCTAATATATGGAATGACCCATTTGAATTTCAACCTGAGAGATTCTTGACATGTAAAAAGGAAGTTGATGTCAGAGGTCAACATTTTGAGCTGATTCCGTTTGGCAGTGGCAGAAGAATTTGTCTGGGAATCTCCTTTGCTCTTGAAGCTGTGCAGTTTATACTAGCCAACATAATACATGGATTTGAGTTCGAAAATCCATCAAAGGAGCAGATTGACATGACTGAAAGCCCTGGAATAACAAATCTCAAAGCCACCCCACTTGAACTTCTTGTTGCACCGAGACTATTGCCACATTTGTATGGAGAGTCTCTCTAGGCTTGTACCGCCCTTGCATGTCCTGTCGCTTCTGTTGGTTTACCTTTCATGAACCTCTTCCGTACGCTAAATAATTAATCTTTGTTGCAAGTGTCTAAATTATGAACTTATGTCATATAAATATTCATAATTTTCAAACATCCAAATGGATACATATGATGATTACGTACGCCATGTTGGTGAATATGTAAATTTTTCGTATATGGAGAGTGCTAATGTATGGCCTCTATACATGTGTTATAATTTATCCATTTTTTCTTCTTTTGGATTGATCTAGTTTTTTAACCAGACATTTCGAGCCGACTAATCTCAGGGTGAATACTCTTTTCGATAGCCCGGAATCGGCGCAGGTGAACCTCCGTGGGGAGTTTATTCATTCTTGAGAAAGCTATGACATTATTATCTTGCTATCCATTCTTGAGAAAGCTATGACATTATCTTGCAATAACTTTTAATTTGCTTGGTCTCACAAAAATTTTCATATGAGGAGATAAATTGGGCACTGAAGTCGTGAAATAAGGTACTTTAGGTATCAGCATTTCTTTGCTCAAAAAAAAAGGTATCAGCATTTCGATAATAAGATTACAACAATACCGCTATTCGAGACGGCCTACATTTAGCTACGACATATGCCATGCAAAACCCTTGTATATTGTTTTTCTTGTGTACACCTTTATGTGAATTAAGTGTGTATCTTTTCGATAGTATACTCTCGACCTTGAGTACTACAAGTACCTAGCTGCAACTAACGAATTAGTCATGTAATACCGTTGCGAAAACAACAACAACTATACCCAAAACAAGCATGTTTAATATGAAATGTACTTGAGATGACTCGGTCAGTGACAATCATATATGATTAATATGAAATGTACTTGATTTGACTCGATCTTTGATGTCATGTCTAGGCAAAATGCGGCATTGTTTTGCACAAACACTGTGACGGAGTTCACAAATGACAGATTGATCGAACTTCATCCTGGTTCAGTTTTGACGTGCATAAGTCACAGGATTCTTATTTATTTACTGTTAAATATATTTGAATTGGACTATTTCCATGGTAATTCGGATGACCCACGAATAAAAATGGCAAAGTGGCAAACCAAAGTTTTTTTCCTTACAAGTCAAAAATGGATGTGCAAATATGGAAACTTCACTTTTCGAGTCTTCGGTCCTGCCCTATTTTTCATCATTAGTCTGCTGTAGATTTCACTAGTACATAGCAAAAACCCTTCATACAAAGTTGAGAAACGCGTTAACATAAAAATGTGTAAACTTATGAATGTTCGCTTGTATTCATATTACCCAGGAGGGCTGGTCTACGACTACGATTTACATGGTTTTAGTGGGGTATACCTGTGACCATTTTCAGACCAGGTCTAGTGCCACCCTCGATCAAGATGTTAATCTATTGAGTTTTGAACCCCATATATACCTCTCTCATACGAGGACGTTAGACCTCTAAGCCACCTTAATATTGTATCTTATACAAATCTTTATACTACATCATCTATAAAACATTCATATAAGCGTTTCTGTAATATCTTTTTGATTTTCTCAAATAGTTACATTTTGGGTTACCTGACCAAAATAAAACATTTCCAAGTTAAATAATGTAGGTTGATTTAGAAAACATATGTTAGTAAAATAAATTTGCGGCCCTCGATCACTAACCAGTCCGGCAACCAATAGAGGAGAAAAGTCGACCGTGAAACACCAAAACTAGTAAAATACAACGACATGATTTGAACTCATGATCCCTGTTTCTTTCTAGATGTCTTCACCATTGAGCTATTATCGCAATGACACTTTAAGTGGTTTACAATTATGGGTCACTAGTTCACGTTTGAAGATAAGGATGCACTCACTTAGTTATGTATATGATTACTATTGACTTAAAGTCTTAAACCCACATGTAAAATGAGGGTATGAAATTAGGATGAATGCATGGCATGGACTCACGTTTCATCCAGCCATCCTTCATGGCCCAGGCCACTATTTTGCTACAATTGTGGATCACTGAAAAATTGCCCTTTTTTTGGATTTTATAATACCAACATGGGAAGTTGATTTCACCTTAAACATGCTTCAAAATCATGAATAATTACATGCTTAAACATATGTGTCAGTGTTTTACTGATTTGTGAATAAATGAGACCCGTAATTGCAAGTCTGCAACCAACACGATGTTTTCATGTAATTTTAGACGTAAAATTAAGCACATCTTTAGGGCTCATAATAGTATAATACAATGAAAATTCTCGGACTACAAAAAATGTTAATCTTGAGTTCTAAAATCAATATACTTCAATATTTACTATGAAATGATAGATGTCTAACAGTGAAAGGGTAACAAGTAACAACAGTTTTTTTTTTTTGGTAAAGGGTTAATTTACCCTGGTAAAATAATAAGTAACAAGAGTTTCACACTACTAGATGTGATTCTAGTCACTTTGATGTAATTCTTTTACGACATGCGATACTTAAAAAAGAACATTGTTGAATAAAACGATTGTATCAACATTTTATATGGCATTTAGTCTACGAAACCTCATACAGAATCACAGTCCATCTTTAATGAGTAACTAGCAGGTTCCTCGTGCGATGCAGCTGCGGGCACCCTGTAATTTAATTTTTACGGCTAATAATATATTTTATTTATACGTTTTTTGGCAATAACTTTACTGATTAGTTTTTTATAGCAAAAGTTTGATGAAATTTTGCTTAGTTTGTGTAAAACCCAATATTTTGAACATATAAAATACCCATAATGCCCCTCTAACCTTGAACTTATGAAAGACGAATAATAATTTTGACCTAAGTATTTAAAACTTTGATACATGAACAATAAACGTTATTTAAATAATAAAAACTTACGAATAAAATAAAATGATACATATCACACGTTAACAAATTGTACTAGCACCTTTTACCATATAATATTGTACTCATTATTTCAACAAAGGGGTAATATTAAATGGATAATCACCTCTTAATCACCCCACTAATTTAGCTTCAATCACCCTTTATATCACACGTTTTCTTTGGAAGGGATCCTATTTTTTTTGGTCTAGTGTGTATCCCACAAATTTCGGTTAGTGCACTCCTATTCTTTTATCATTAAACCGAATATCACCCCCTATTTTCGGCTATCAATCACACCCCTTGCCTAATATATCCCACACAATCTCTCATTTTAGATCCACACGTGATTGACTCTCATTTGTATAATATTCTGTAACACCTTTCTCAACCAAAACAGAAACGAAAACAAAAGAAATTAGCTGCTATGTCATTCGAACAAAAAGGATGATCCCTACTGGGTTGTGATCATGTACGTTTAGGTTTCGAGGTCGGTTCGATGGTGGAGTTGGGTTAAGGTCTGGTTCACGATAACCTTCCTTGTGTCCGGGTCGCGGTTTGTGTCACGATCAGTATCGGTTGTGCAAGGATGAAGGTGGTGGTTAGTGTTTGGATCGTTATGATGGCGACTTAGGTCCAGTGTTGTGGCTTGTCATTTATCCTGATCCGATCACAAGAGAGGGTGTAGTTTGGTTCGACGCCTCAGTCCTCATGCTATTTTCCTATTCGGCAATGAGGTAGCAATTTTTTTTTCGTCCTTGGTTTGCTTCTCATTTAACCCATAAAATATGTACATATCATGTAACCAAAGGGCTTAAAAGAACCAGTGAATATTTGCATGCATGCTTAATCGAATTTAATCACAGGGAATGATAAGATAATCGCATGTTTGTATTAACATTTAGAAAGCTTCATCTATTCGACCCGAACAATTCGATTCGACTCATGTGTCATGTTTAAATTCCATCTGCTTTATATTCGATCTTAATATGGGTTTCACAAATATAATTACAAGCTAATAATTAAAGAAATGGCATGTGATATATATAGTACTGTAATATGGAACGCTCCATGGTTATACATTGTGAACTTTTATAGAATTGTTTCATACACATATATTAACTATGCATGCCTACGTTTATAACTAAGAGAAAGAATACATGCATGAAAACATTTGGGCTTGCATGAAATAATGATTTTTGAAACATTAATCTAGTCAATCAATATGTTATCATTCTAACTCATGGTTTCGATTTATTATACATGACATAAGCATGGTTCGCCTTGTCTTTCGAAGCTTAAAAGAGTATACATGCATGATCGTTAATCACAAATAACAAATGATATAAAGGAATTTCGGATTGGCTTTGGTGTCGCAACAAAGGGTTCTTTCGATATTTTAATAAACTTATGGGTTAAACATGTAAATAAGCAAACTTGACACATTTTGATATAAACCCTAAACTTAGTCATATTTGCATTTTGTGACCCTTAACTTGTGATATTAACACTTTAAACCCTAAAACATATTCGGAGATCATATGAAACTCTAATTTCACAATTCTGGTATAACATGAAATATGTACTACGTAAGGCTATGAAACTTGATTTGGTGATAAAACTAACTTATAAGAATATGTTAACATTTGGAAACTTGCTAATTTGGAAATCTGCTATTTTGAAAAATACTATTTATGGAAACCTTCTAAAATTGGAAACTCTCTAAATAAGGGAACTTACTAAAAATAGAAAGATAACTAAAAGAAGTAATTTACGTAATTTGGACTCTTCTTGATTCGTATCCGTTCTCTTCTAGGTTCGGTGAAGCGGGAGTGATCCGTCTCTCCTTGTTTGATTCGTGACATTGCTTTTGCATTGGACTAAGGTATAGATATTCCGTACTCTTTCGACAAGAGTACAACCTCTTTCTCTCTTATGACTTTTCTCTCTCTCCTTTATATTATTTGGACCTTGACATTGATCCTTTGATTGACCCCTTTGATATTGATCCTTCGATTGACCTCTTTGATATTGATCATTTGATTGACCCCTTTGATATTGATCCTTTGATATTGACCCCTTTAATATTGATCCTTTGATATTGAGCCTTTAATATTGATCTTTTGATATTGACCCTTTGATATTGATCCTTTGATAATTGACATTTGGATATTGAACCTTTGATATTGGACCTTTGATATTGAACCTTGACTACATGACTCTTCAGTATTTACCCATGTATTACTTGTTGTGGAGTAGCCACAACCATAGCATTGATGCACCAATGTTATGTACTCTAGTGTGGTTGGAGAGATGTACCACACCGTCCCTGATATTGTTATCGACTACTGCTATGATTGTTATTTGCCTGTAGGGGAGTATGGATGCATCCTAGATTTGATTGATTGATTGTGATATTGACTACATTGATTATTGCTTCATTGATTGGTGACTGGGTGGCGTGCATTGTAACCCCTCACATATTGGGAGCTAGCTACTCCATATTGGGCTACTATTGTTTTGTACTGATTGATTGATTGGGCCTGGGAAAATACTGAATTCCACATACATTAGATCTTACATCATGCACTTAACCTTTATACTTAAATTTTGGCAACCTTTGATTTTCCATTGACACCATATGTAATCTATCTTTGTATTCTTTGCTCATCATATCTCTTTTATATTGCTTTGTTATTTGTTTGATATCTGTTCACTGAGCTTTTTTTATGCTCAGTCGCTTTCTTTTCATGTGGCAGGTACTTAAGCTAGGAGCGGGGTTTAGCTTTGGGGATGTGAGTGTGTGGACCTACCCTAGAGTTCCTTTGAATGATGGACTTTGTTTTATTATTGTATTTTCCTTATTTTGGAATTCATTTGAAATCTTTGTACTCATTGTATTGTTAAAATATTAAGCTTGTGTTTTGCTCTGTTAGACACTATTTATTGTGATATCTTTACCTTTGACGGGTTGGAGTGTTACAGTTTGTATTATTATTATTATTATTATTATTATTATTATTATTATTATTATTATTATTATTATTATTATTATTATTTTGTTTAGTAGTTTGGTTGGTTTTACAATATGTGAACATATTTTAGGTTATTATGTTCTTTTTGACAGTAAATTTACGAATATAAAAAATTTCGTTTAGCTCGGGCTCGAGCCCGTTTGACCTGTGCCCGTTCGGGCTTGAGGCCATTTGGTCCATTGCCTGTTCGGGCTTGAATATTTGTATAATATGCTTTATTATTTGTATTAGTGACATTTAATGCGGGAATTATGTTTAAGTTGGTTGTACAATATGCTTGATAATTTGTATTTCTTATGTAAGTGGTGTTTTAATAAGTGCATTAATTATATTTATTGACTAGTTAATTAATTATATTTAATGTACATAATGATTTATTTATTGTATTTAATGTTAGTATTAACTTTATGTTAGAATTAAATATGAAGGAAATTTTATAAGTAGCATTAGTTGTTGTACTTATAGCTTTAGAAGTTGTATTGCTTAATTTTAAGTATTTCTATTAATAGTAGGCCTTTATGCTTTATAATATAGTATAAAATTTTAAGTATTTCTATTAATAGTAGGCCTTCATGTTTTTTTTTATAATGAGTTTTTCTAACATGTGCCCTAGGGCACATGTTAACCACAACAAAAAGTAAATAAAAGTACTTATGAACCCACACAAAAGTACAGACAAGTGTACTTTTGTATGTCCTTTTTCGTGAGTCCCATAGTACTTTTTGTGTGCTTAACATGTGCCTTAGGGCACATGTTAAAAAAACCCTTTTATAATATAGTATAAAATTTAATAATTGTATTTATTGACTGGTTAATTAATTGACTACATTAAATAGCATTAATGTGGGTTTTTTTTTTTTTTTTTTTTTTTTTTTTTTTTTTTTTTTTTTTTTTTTGAAAAATGACTTCTTAATAAGAATCAACATAGAGCTGTATTGTCTTAAAACCTTGAATACGTATATCTAGAGGAGCACAAAGTTGGTTTTTTTCGAAAACCGAATCGGTTTCGGTTCGAGTCCAAAACCAGTTCGACACAAAACCAGTCGGTTTAAAACCGGTTTTTAGAGAGAAAAGGCAGATCCATGATCTAGAACCAGTTCGGTTAAACCTGTTTTATCTAGAAACGGTTCTGTTTAAGCCGGTTCTCAAACCGGCAGTTCGGTTCAATAGAAACAGGATTTCCCAAACCGTTTTTCGGGTTTTTTTTTTTTTTAAATCGGATCGGTTTTCGGTTTTTTTTTCCACCTCTATGTATCTATACTACCTTATAATGTATTTAGGACATCTATATTTAGAACTTAGAAGTCTTAAAATGTTTAAGACCAAAAATATTGCTTTAATAGTAAAAATGCATACACATATAATTAAAAGACTAGAAATTTAAGTGTCTTTAAAAAGACTGGGCTGTTACAAGTATAGCTTTCAATGCTTGTAATTTTTTAAGAATTACAAGAAAAGAAGCATATTTTACACAACTTTTATGCACATATTAAAAAAAAAAAAAAAAAAAAAAAAAAAAAAAAAAATTAATGCCATTTAATGTAGTCAATTAATTAACGAGTCAATAAATACAATTAATACAGTTATGAAAACACCCCTTACATAAGAAATACAAATTATCAAGCATATTGTACAACCAAATTAAACACAATTGTTACATTAAATGTAACTAATACAAATAATAAAGCACATTATACAAATATTCAAGCACGAACGGGCAACGGGCCAAATGAGCTTGAGCCCGAACGGGTACGGGCCAAACGGGCTCGATCCCGAAGGGACACGAGCAACGGGCTCGAGCCCGAATGGGCACGGGTTAAACGAAATTCTTGATATCCATAAATTTGTTATAAAAAATAACATAATAAACTAAAATACGTGATTCATCGAAAAATTTATTTCATGGTACCCGTCACTGCAACCCATGGGTACCCTGCTAGTATCTAAAAATAACAATACGCTAATAAATCGATGGGCCCTAAATCATTTGCTAGAAACTGGGCCACAAGCCCATACCCTGCTAGCTGAAATACTAGTGCATATAAAACAAAATAACTTAGTGAGAGAAAAAAAAAAGTAGTGATTGAATTATGGATATAGGAATGCAAGGTCAAGGATGATTTTTAGTTAGTAGCTAGACACTCTCGCATAAGTTCACAATTTTGAGACTTTTACTAGACACACATCTTAAAGGCTGTCAGGAAAAGCGTCAAAAGTGAGCATATGAATACCACAGCCAGGTCACATATATTTGATTCAAATACTTGTCTACAATAGCTAACCTGAACCAATGAAACTTTTATGTTTAGCAGGAATATGTATGAAATCCACAATAATATAATAGATGTGCCCTTGGAGTACACCGTACCCTGAGCCATAGGGCGCGTTTTAGCATTATGGTGCGACCTTATGGCTTCAGGCCATACCACCCTTTAAGTTATAGGGAATGGCGCAAAAATCACTAGCCAAGCCATAGGTTCTTATAACTTGAGTGATGGAACGAGGGTGCTTTTGAGTTAAGTTGTATGTTTTAAGTTATAGGAGAAAAAACTGATGTGACAACACTTTTTACTATAACACAAGTCAGATAACATCGACGATACCTAACGCTCTTACAAGTAGGGATGACAAAAAAACCCGAACCGGACGGGGAAACCCGAAACCCGAACTTTTTGGAGCGGGGCGGGGCAAGCTTATCGGGTTTCGAGACGGGTTTTGGAGCATTAATGGGGATTTTTAACGGGTTCGGAGCAGTGACTGGGGCCAAGCATCCCCGCCCCGCCCCGATATAATATATATACACGTTATAAATTATATATTATTTATATGTATGTATGCAACTTTAGTAAATAGTATACCAAGTAAGTTATTATATTTAAACATTTGGTTTAGATGTTTAAACAGATGATTTAAGCTATTGTTTTTGCATATTAAATGAACAAAGATTTCCTTTCGTGAGTTGTTTCAAAGGAAGGAAAAGACAAGTCAACATTAAGTTTTTATTATTTTGTTTCATGGAGAAGATTGTAAAAACTAAACGATCCTTGTTATGTCTAATGTTTAAGTGTTTCTTGTAATATGTGACCGGATAATTTGAAGTTGTTTTGTTTAAAACAATCTACGTTGAATTCGTTTTGCTTAAAACATGCCAAAGAAGTCACTCCATTAAGGACCCGATAAGATCGGGGCGGGTTTGGAGGAGTATCGCGCCCCAATGGGGCACCCCAATAAGATCCCCAATGGGGATTGGGGCGGGTTTGGAGCACGTTTTGGTAATTGGATTCGGGGATGAGGATGGCCGCCCCGCTCCATTGCCATTCCTACTTACAAGTTTATTCTTATTCTTTTTCCTCTTTAATACTAATTACTAAACCATACCTATAATAATTTTTTGAAACCAACCAAACTCCCCTGATTGACGCTTCTTAGCTTAGGCCAAATGGAGAGACTTTTTATATATTCTTTGAAAACCATCAATATTGGTCTCATTGGGCAATTTTTTTTTTTTTTTTTTTTTTTTTTTTTTTTTTAAGATGTTTATGATAACTTAAATACATATGACTTGTGTGGTACCGTACTTGTTTTGTGATTATATGAATGAATTGAATGGGTACAAAGTGAAGTTAGGAGTGACCTTGACATGAAAGCATACAAACAACATAAATGTTTTGGTATTTTACTACTTTTTGTTTTTGAGGTGGTTTCCTTTGGTTCTACTCTTTGGGGCCATCTTGTTGTAATTTTGTTTCCTTGTCGTTGTAATAAAAATTTCACATTCTAAAGAGCATGTTTCTTATCAAAGGACTTGTGATCTAGTGGGTGGGGCTTAACTTGTTAAGCGAGCCACAAGTGGGAGTAGTACCGGGTGGGTGACCACCCGGGAAGTCCTCACTTGTGGTCCACTTGTAGACCATATTGTTCCGGAGATATATTGCAATGATGGATTTGAACCCTTGAGCCACATGTTGCGGGGGTTCGAATCTTGAGCATGGCCCGGTTTTTATCCGGCTGTTTCTCCAGCAAGGTAAACTTGTGTGGAGGCAGTACGGTTTCCGGGGGAAACCCGTTACCACCTGAGATCAACGTGGGCCCGGTTAAGACAACATAGTCTGGTGGGGTGGCGATGGGGCATTCGCTGTCCGCGAAGGTGGTCGTTTCTAAGTTGAAATTCACCTTGAAAAAAAAAAGAGCACGTTCTTAGAAAAATAGAAAAGAAAGAAAGCTAACACTTTAACGAAGTTATATTTTGTATGCAAATAGAATGTGGGTTTATTTCCTAAATTAACACATGTATAAGGGAGATAACTTATGCACAAAATTTTTTTATTTGTGTACAACATTTTTGTTTTAAATAATTTGTACTAACAAATAGCAAACGTGTAGTTTAGTGGCAGGAGTTTGAGATTCGCCGGTGGAGGTCTCAAGTTCAAATTTCACTGGCATAAACGTTTTTGTGAGTCCGAAAAAAGAGAATGTTTGCAAAATAGGTTATGGTTTCATCTAAAATTACATCTAATTTGTAGAAGATAGACGAAGATTTCCTGACCTACATACAGTTCATGAAAAGAAGTCGCATTTGATCCAAAATGAATTTCAGGTAAAAGTTGAACGCCGAACCAACATTTTCAAAACCATATGCCATAAAATTCCTACATGTTTTATGCATAAGTGCATAACACTTATCCATATATAAAAGCCTAGCATAAATTGCTTTATTATCATTTTAAATGCTTTTTAATCTTTGCATAAATCATAATAATAATTGCACCATATCTTTTTTATACTTTTTCTTTAATATTTAAAGAAAAACCTTTTTATCTTTTTTATACTTTTTCTTCTAAGCGAAACTTTATATGCTAATTGTATGACTTTTTTGTTCAAAAAAATACAAAATTTGTATGACTTTTTGAACTTTTATTACTACATGCTAATTTCATGCACTATTGGATTTTTGCTAGTCGGCATTACTACGTGGTGGATGGTGGTTGGAGGATAGCAGTCAAGTGGACCCACACCCTCTAAAGGCTCTACAGTATAAAATTTAGTGGGAGTGGTCCTACCACTATTACCAGTTTACCACCTGTATATTCTCACCCTTATCATTAATGCATCCCAGCTACTTATAATTTTTTTTCTTTTTATCATCCATTTTTATATGTAAAATATCTATGGGGTTTAACTTTAGTTACATATGATATGAACTTTGTTTTCTTTGGGTAGGGTGGTCTGTTACTGTCACATGTTATTACCTGAAATACATGTAAATGTCACGATAATCCAGAGTAAAAGTGTTGACTTAGCCATCAGTCGATTGCATGACGTGAGGTACCAATCATGGTGGTTTGGTATTAATATATAGAATTATTGTTGTTATTCTTCAATTTCAATGCATTATCATAACTACCTCCCAATGTTGATTATGTGTGAGGTTATAATGATTGTGACCTTTGTTTTATTAAAGAGCAAAAAATATGAAATATTTGTTGTGTATCGTTATTCGAAGGTATTAAAAGAAAATGAAATGAAATAAACAAGTTTTGATTTATATTGACTACAAATTTCAGAGCTAATTTGCTACTCGTAGTTATCATCAAAACCTTAATGTGGCTAAGGATTGATTTGTCAATATTTATTTACAGAGGGAATGTATATCCTTTTAACAAAACTAAAAGTGAGAAATGTAAGTATATTATGACTTAGTTTTGAAAGTTTTGAAAAGTAAAGTAAAGTAACGCTACAATCTGCATTGATTCACATATAAGTTTGAATAATTTTACGTCAAATAGAAAGTATGATTACAACTACATATTTATGTATTCAAGTAAATGTGTTTTCAGTATAATTTTTGTGCATGTTTATTTGATTATAGGTTAAAATCACATGACTTAACAAAACATGATTAAAACATTTTTTCTTTAACAAACATTTGCGTCATCAATTAGTTTTTATAGTACATTAAAAAGTTATTAACAATGGATAATTGGACACGACAACATAGTGTTAAATTACATTTTCATTAATACCATTTATTCTTTTCAACCAAATAATACGCTTTAACTTTCCTTTATTAATAATGAAGCAAAATGTTGTCTCCTTTTCCAAAAACATCCACACTACAGAACTAGTTTCACTAGTGTGTTCTTTGATTTTTGTTTTACATAAAATGAGAAATAAATAATTTGAACTATTTCGTTAATATATGTTGCAGATTTAAATCATAAATGATAGAAAATGGTCTCCATTCTATTTTCTAAGTACTTTTTGTGCAATTTCAGTCAATGTAGAAACTACACTTGCATTTTCAGAGTAATTTTCATATGCTTTTATTGCCTTGATGATATTTATACACCAAGGTTTTGACAAAACTTGTATTTGCATTTTCAAAGTTGTTTGAACTTTTTGCATTTTGGTCAAACTACATGAATAATGCAACTTAATCGACTCTCAAGAAAGCGTTAACACCACTACAACACCCCAACAACGTGTGATCACCGTATTTTGGAGGTGATTTGGTCACCAACTTAGCCGAAGTGTCGAACCAATTTCATATGTTTTTGCAACTATATTATGGGGTGTGTTTGTGTTTAAGCGAGATATATTTGTTTGGTTGGTTTAATGGTCATTACTACCGCACTTCATGTGTTTAGAGGTTAATTTGGTGAATCACTGAATGTTAATGCAAAACTGTAAAACCGAAGTAATGATGATGAATTTGGTCATCATCACAACCATTTTTATACATATCATTTTTCTTAAAAATCCTATCATAACTCTAAAGTACAAGTATATATACAATACTCCTTATGATTCAAAATAAATGTTATTTTAAAATTCATAAAGTTTGAGAATACCCGATAAACACAATTTCATCAATCAAATTTATTACTATATCTAACACTAAATTCAAATTCGATAATATTTCATCCACTAGTAACAAAATTTCATGTGTCTTCTAATTTGGTCTTACACAAAAACCATCCAAGTTTCAAATTTGTTCTATTTTTGTATAATGACTAGTTTAAAGTGTCCATATATGCATCTCATGTTGCATCTTTAGTAATAAAGACTCACCATATGAATTTAATTACTCACATCTAACTTTATGTACATACTTTAAACAAAAAAATAATCATGAAATAACAACCAAGTTTGAAAAGTGTTTTGTTCAAGTCACTCTAACACAAAAATTACACAACAATGTAACACTATAGAAACCATGGTTGTTATTATCCTGTTCCTAGGATCTTACGATTTTATGATACTATAAAGCAAAAACGATCTCGATCCTATGTAGGATTTTTGCGAGATAGGATTTTAATAGAAACCCAATCATGATCATATGATCTTAAGATTTCGATCTATCCGATCTTACTTTTTTTGAACAACAGGCTAAAAAACTGCAAATTTAAGTATTAAGTTTTGGAGGAGTGCTACACCCACCTAAGGTTTACAAAAATTAATCCACTCGCTCACGTGGCAAAGTGGTGATTGGTTGGTTTTCTGTGGCCCACAGAAAACCAACCAATCACCACTCTGCCACGTCAGCGAGTGGAAAAAATTTTGTAAACCTTAGGTGGATGTAGTAATATTCTAAGTTTTGTAGGATATGAATAACAAATTGCTAATTGTATTAAACACTTTATAATCATAATTTTGACATTACATTTTCATGATATATGATGTAAGATTCCGATCTGATTTGACGATCACTATTTTGGAAAGGCGAAAATGTAATTTTGACATTACATTTTCATGATATATGATATAAGATTCTGATCTAATCTAACGAGCACGATCTTGCAAAGACGAAAATGATCATAAGTAAGATCCAAACTTAAAAACCCCATTGATTGAAACTTTAAATGAATTTTGTAATCAAAATAAGATTCGATTGATTAAATTAAAACACATCTCAAACTTATTTACTATTTCTACCATGGTTCTAAAAGGTGTGCCTTAGCGCCGCTAAGGCGCGAGGCATGATCTTGACGTTACGAAACAGACCAAGACGTCTTGTTAAAGCGTGGCGCGTGATGAGGCGCGAAAAGGCTCGATGAGGCGCGCTTTAGCGCGAGGCGTGCCGCCTTATTTTGAAGCTTTTAAAGGATTTACTAGTATTTGAACTAGAATTACCGAATTATTAATATAAGGGATTTGAGCTTGTGCATTGTAACTTTATAAATCAATGTCAATTTTTTAACTTAATTACGTGGTTTTACCACTCATATAACGAGTGAAGAAAGTTTTGACGACTACTCTAATGAAGAAGGTTTTATTTAAAAAAATAACGAAAATGACTACTCTTATGTATGAAATATGGTATAAATATATAAATCTATTAAAAAAATTTTGCTACCTTGAGTCACACCTTAAAAAAACGTCATAGCTTTGCTATGGCTCATTAAACTTGAAGCTTGGATTCGCTGTTCCGCCATCATGCCTCACGCTATTTATAGCCTTAATTTCTACAAATTTAAACAATTATTTTGTTTTTGAGAGGTTCTATAAATTTCTACCTAACCAAAAATAATTCAAACTCTTCCATTTGTAGTTTTGTCAATCATACTCGCACAAAACGACAAAACATCTTCTAGTACCCAAACCCCAAACTTAAGGCTCGGATTCCCCTTCGTCTCCAAACCTAACAAAATAATACCTCATCAATCTTCTGCCATACGGCAGCTGGTAAAAACAAGAGAGAGAGAAAAAAAAAACCCTCACACACTAAAAACACACACACACTAAAAAAAATGGTCCACCAGATCGTGAAGAAGAAGCGACGAGGCCGACCACCACTCAACACCACCAACACAGATCGGACCTCCCCGTCTCCGGCCGTTGACCGTCGCAGCTCCGGCCGGAGACGCCGCAACGTCAGGTACAACTTCGACATCGACGACTACGTCGACGACGATGAGTTCGTTGTTGACGATGAGTTCGTTATTCACGATGACGTCATCACTAGAAAAGATAATCATCACCATCACCATAGTAATAATAGTAGTAAGAAGAAGATGAGGTTGACGAGTGAAAATGATAGGCGCGTGGAGAGTCACGCGCCGGATGAGTATAGACGGCGCGTGAGCCACCACGCGCCTGGATATGACGACGATGAGGAGGAGAGTGAGGATGAGGATGGTGATGAGAGGTTGAAGAGAAGAAGAGTTGTGGTTGAAGAAGATGATTATAATGAAGTTGATGATGAGGTAGTTAGTTAGATCTGTTAATTATTGTGTGTGTGTTTTTTATGGTGTATTTAGTGTGTGTATTTTAGCTTTAAAAAAATTACTAATTACTCTGTGTGAATCTAGTGTGTGTTTTAATGGTGTAATTAGTGTGTGTGTGTGAATTTAAGTAGAATTGGGGATATATATAGAAAGATATATATACAGGAAAGTGTATGTATAGGTGATTGTGTGAGTGAGTGAGTGATTGTAACAGAATAACGTATTGAGACAACTGTCAAAACTAACTTAACTAAAAAATCGGAGTTATATATATAGATATAGAATCTAAAACTGTCTACATTTCTCTCTCTGCCACTCTTTGTTACTTACACTCTCTCTCACACACTAAAACACACACACTTGTTTCATGTGTCTCACTTTAATGTTTTCGTGTTTTAACAGATAAGAGGAAGGAATTTGAGAGAATATGACTATGATGATGATGATGGTGGCGGTGGTGGTGGTGGTGAAGAAGAAGAAGCGGGAGGGTCGGATTATGATCGTGGTTTGTGGAAATGTTTTTGTGTGTGTATTTTGGTTTGGCGTTATGCTATTTGTTACTAAATGTGTGATTTGTGGTTGGGAATTTGAATAGGGATGGAGTCGGATGGTCCAAAAGAGATGGAACGGATGCCGGATAAGAAGACTTTAGAGTTTATACTTGACAAACTTCAAAAGTAAGTATTTGGATTATTAGCTTATGAGCTTATTTGAAGTTGAGGAGGTTGATAAGCTCATAAGCCTCAAAAGTTGAGCTTATTGACTATTCCAATCTCAAATAAGCTCAGAAGCTCAAAAAATAAGCTAATCCAGACACCCCTTTGATATCATGTTATATTTGATTTTCGTCATGTAATTTGTTGCTGGATTCGTTGTGGCAGAAAAGATATTTATGGGGTTTATGCTCGGCCTGTTGATCCTGAGGAGGTAATATCGAGTTGCTTCTTGTAATTCTGGTTAATTGAAGCTTGATGTAGTTAAGTAATTGAAATTGTTGTTTGTATCAGCTTCCTGATTATTATGATGTGATTAAGCGTCCGATGGACTTTGCTACTGTGAGGAGAAAGCTTGCAAAAGGGTCATATTTAACTTTGAAAGAATTTGAGGTTAGTTTGCTTTTTCACTTACGGGGAGTTTGAATTGCTTATCTGCATAAATTTAGCAAATATGCAGACTCATACAAACACCTAAAACTTCTTATCTGCTTAATGGGTACTTTCAATGCTGTATGTGTTTGTGACATGTGGTTTTCTTAATGCAGAGTGATGTACTTCTGATTTGCAGCAACGCGATGCAATACAATGCACCAGATACAATATACTATAAACAGGTATTCACTTTGGAAGTTGAAAAGTTCCATTTTTTTAGCCGGCTTGTTCAGTTTGTTGATCTCACCACATTAATAATTTGGGAAGGCAAGGTCTATTCAAGAGCAGGCGAAACTAAGATTCCAGAGGCTAAGGACTAATGTTGATCGATCTGAGATAGAAACCAAGTCAGAGCAGCGGACGGTACCAAGTTTCTCGCTACCTAAAAAACAACTAAAGAAGTCGGTGTCCTTGAATGAACGGAAGCCGGACCCTGAGCCTGAACCTGAACCTGAACCTGAACCTTTTTGCGCTGAAACTTTATCTGGTGCCAATGTTAGAACAGAAGAATTCCCAAATGGTTCACCCGCCGAGACTCCTATAAGGCAGAGTAGCCCTTCAAGACAAAATAGTGGTGAAATGCCCGTTAATGAGAGTTCGTCATTAGGTGATAACAATCTAGATAAAGATCAAGAATTACTACCAGGTATCTTCTTGCATAAAATCTATCCTTGGTCAAATCAGTGATCAGTCTGTGCTTTTGAGATTGGAAAAGTAGATTAACAACTACGTGAATTTTGTGTTTTGATACAGTTCCGACACCTAAGGTGGATCTAGAAGGGGCACAAGGTATGCTAATTTTTTCTTAATTTTTTTGAGTGTACTATTTATTTACTAATGGTAGAGTATATCTGAATTATGTTCTGGTAATAATAGTAGGAGTATGTAACTTCATTCTGCGCGTCCTAGTTATAGAGTATAGAGACCCTTGATCTGCCCACACACACTATTTTACATTTCCATAGTGTACTTATGCTGAGATTTGTATGCTCAAGTTTGACTAGTATAAATGCGGTTGAAGCATTTTTTTTTCCTTCCAAATCCTCTTTATCTTTTGGAACTTCCAGAACATATATACTGTTTCACTTAGGATTATGTAACTGTTGCTGATAATGTGTGTGGAGGTTGTTGACTATATATTTCCATTAGTATTAAACTGTAATTTAGAAAATTACATTCCTCGTGCTTGCATATCTTTATACGTAATTGCTTCTACAGGAAAAGGTGTCATGCCTAAACTTGGAAGGAAACCATCAATAAATGAAGAAGACCGACGTGCAACATACAACATATCTGTCCAACCAGCGACTGATTCAGACTCTGTATTATCAACCTTCGAGGGTGAAAGCAAGCAGTTCATTCCTGTATGTCGCAATACTATCAAGGGGGGTGTTAAAATTGGACTTTTGAAATTGATGATCTGATTGGATTTTAATGTCTGATAAATGATTTTACTTCTGAGGTCAAAAATCACTTCTGGATAATCAGTTGAAACTGATTATCTAAAGGTAAAACAAAATTTCTTTTTTATACTAATCTAAATTAAGAGAGTTTAATTCCCATTTCAATTGTTTATTTTTTTTAACAAAAATGTATTTTTTGGTCATTTGTATCTATTAATTTTAACGATCAAAGATTTGTCAAACACTCAAACATCTGATTTTATTATCACAAGATCAAACAAAAAAAAGCAGATATATACTACAGCAGCTAATTCAGTATCACAAAATCACTTTCAGAATGCGCATCCAAACACCCCCTAAATCTTCTCCTGTTGATAGTAATTGTCTGCTCACTCATACGGTTATTATCTTTGGGATTCAGGTTGGGCTCCATGCGGATCTTGCCTATGCTAGAAGCTTGGCTCGTTTTGCTGCAACCCTCGGATCTGTTGCTTGGAAAGTTGCCTCTCAAACAATAGAGCAAGCTTTACCGGAAGGTGTCAAATATGGTCGTGGATGGGTAGGAGAATACGAACCACTTCCAACAATACCTGAAAACCGCATCTTGAAAGTACCCAATTTTCTTGCGCTCTTTAATGTTGAAGACAACAAAAAGGGTTCCAGATTTACAGCCCCAAACAATAATAAAGCTACTAAAATCCTTGTGGACGGAAAGGAGTTCAATGGTGGTTTTAACCCCGGGATCCCTGTGCGGAGAGAGTCTCCAAGGGAAGCCGGTAAGAATTTTACCCCGGGACCTCCTTTCTTGTCTTCATTGCATGCGAATCCTTCGTTTTCTGGTTCAAATGTTTTACATCAGAACTCAACACAAATGGAACTCAATCGTCCACCCCCGACACATGTAAGTGCTGCTGATTTTGTTGCAAGAAGGCCGGTTTCTAGCCCTTCTGATATCCTGTCTCTAAGACCATCAAAACCAGTCGGAAATCTTGCGTCCTTGCCATCTTTTAACCATCCGAACAGTAACAAAGGAAACCCAACAACAGTTGGTCTTGATAATAATAGAATGGTTCCTACAATCAACAGTTTTCCCTATGGACAAGAAGTAAGACCCGTAGCTGTGAACCCGACAACAGTTGGTCTTGATAGTAATAGAATGGCTCCTACAATCAACAGTTTTCCCTATCGACAAGAAGTAAGACCCGTAGCTGTGAACCCGACAACAGTTGGTCTTGATAGTAACAGAATGGCTCCTTCAACCAACGGTTTGCCCTATCGACAAGAAGTAAGACCCGTAGCTGTGAACCCAACAGCAGTTGGTCTTGATAGTAATAGAATGGCTCCTACAACCAACGGTTTGCCCTATCGACAAGAAGTAAGACCTGTAGCTGTAAACCCGACCACAGTTAGTCTTGATAGTAATAGAATGGCTTCTGCAATGAATAATTTTCCCTATCGACAAGAAATAAGACCTGTAGCTGTGAATCGTGATGGTAACAAAAAGGTTCAAATGGACAATAATATGACCTGTCAACAGGAACAACATGGCCTTAGTGACCCGGTTCAGATGATGAAAATGTTAGCTGAGAAAGCTCAACACCAACAACAGCAGAATAACTCAAATGATTTTGGTTTTGGTTCAAACAGAGACGATTCAAGCAATGTTGCTTTAACTGCTGCTCAGGCTTGGATGTCATTAGGAGGAACCGGAGGGTTCCTTAAGCCACCACAAACAGAAAACCCGAACCCCCACAAACAAATATCCTCGGACTATAACTTGGCCCGTGACCGACAACAACCTCAAGTTTCACGGTTTCGTGGTGAGTTTCCAGTTCCCGGGGTCCACTACCAACAACCAGTCCATGGGTTTGCTCCTCAACCTGTTAGAACCGTCAATGAGGCCCAGGCTCAGGTTCATCTCCAAAACAGAAATAATGTTGGTTTCCCTCAGTTGATGACAACAGATTTGTCGCGGTTTCAGGCACCACCGAATTGGAGAGGGGTCCCACCTCAAATGCAGCTGCAATCCAGACCAAAGCAACAAGATTCGCGTCCTCCTGATTTGAATATCGGATACCAATCATTAGGGTCTCCTGTAAAACAATCTACTGGTATGATGGTTGATTCTCAGCAACCAGATTTAGCTTTGCAACTCTAGTACTTGCAACATCTCTATCGACTGATGAAGTAGATCCCGCCAGAACAAGCAAGTTGGGCGAGTTCATGTTGTTGTGGTTGGAAGTTTTGGGTAGAGTTTGTAAGAAAACCACGGGCTGCATTGTTGCAAATGCAGTGTTGGTAGTAATTATAATGTTGTTATAGCAATTTATGTTTGTATGTTTGGATTGATTCAATTATTAGGTCACTCCTTTCGATTATGAAAATATTCTCACATATACGGTAAGATACTACTTAATAATTTAACCGCAGGAAATAATTTAACTAGCTATGCGGAGCAAGGTAAAAAAATTTGGACCAAATAATCAAAAAGTAAAGTACAATTACACTGATGTCTAAATCAAAATGAAATCACTATCCTCACCTTTAATCATTTGGTCAAACATCATGAGTAGAATTATCATGATCAATCTGGTACACACTGATTTTTCACATTACATGCAAACAAAGCATCCTATAACAAAAATGAATTGATAAAGCCAAGCCGAAATGCAATTTCAAGTACCATATAGATGACCTTTTTATTTGTCTCCAACAAGATGTTAACAATTATCATGCTCAAAGTAAAGACAAACGACAATAGACGTGTAGCACAAACATTCAATCGTCTCAAGTCAATACCACGCAGATACCACTAGTTTCTATACTATAAAACCGTTCACAGAAATAGTCAATATGCAAAAACTAAACAAAGCAGGAACCGTTGATAGAAGGATGTACACGTTCATCATCGTCTTGAAGCCTATTTACATTGATTCATCATCGAAAACGCAGAACTTCAGAGCAATCCAAACGTGTTCTCACCACTGTAGGTCATGTAAAGGAAACCATCCTCGTCTTTGTTTTCCTCATAGATAGCAGACATCATTGCAGCTGTAATCACATCATACATTATCATTAGGTAAATAAAAGAACACAAACCACTAGCAGACTTGGAAAGCTCGAGGACATAAACAAGTTATACTTGTCAAACGACTCAAAGCCGTACAAAGTGTGCTAAACACAGTTGATAATGGTAGCACCACAAAACTTTAAATAATTGAAATGCACAAAACCTTTTATATCATATATCATTTTTATAAAAAGAATCAGATTATGATATATTTTTTTGACCTAACAAAATTCAACCAGCCGGTTGCCACATCAAAATAGCACCTTAAAGAATTTGTACTAACCAGTAGGTGGGAGGATGTTCTTAACAAAGATAAAGATGGCCTTTTCAGCACTGAGCTTGATTCTCTTTCTAACCACATAGACAAACTGTCCAACTGTAAGATCAGCAGGAACCAAGTACCTGCATACATCAATCAAGTAAAAATTAATCAGTACCGAAAACCATGTTAACAAATTACATTTGTAAGTGTCAATATAAAGAAGTGACCAACTTTTTCTTGTCAATGTCAGGAATGTCGCTTCTTTCAGCCTTCTCAACAATAACCTGTAAAACAACAAAACAGAACATTAGTTGGCAAATAACAAGAGAGCTATAAACAAACTAAGAAAACACAATAAAATATCTATAATACCGGAATTCTGTCGGGATACTTCTCCCTGATACGAGCAGCTTCAGCTTGGCGCCTCTCTGAAATATTCAGTACAAATTAAATACTACTCGAGTCACGTGCAATCATTTGTATAGTGTAAAATATATAACAATGCAACTTCAACCATCACTTAACACTTGCAAGGACCACATTTAGTTTTCGAGATAAGATCATTTAAATGTACACACGCATATAGTGGTTGTCACTATACAAAATACAGTCCATACATCGAGAAAAAAACAACTTTCATCCTCGCTTTGTGTTCTATATTATTACTCAAAATGTGCCAAAATACACCATTATATGCATTCCAAACGTATAATCGCTCAACACTAACTGTAAACAAACCAAGCACTAAATCCACCTAAACTAAATTAAACTATATTTCACCCAAAGACAAAACGAAGCAGAAAACATTAAACACATCATGATCCCAGTTTTTTCCGGATAGAATAGAATATAAAATGTGGCCTGATCTTATCTGCAAAATATATAATTAATAACAGAATCTTCCTCAATATAAGCTAATATATTAAAAAAGTATCATTACCCACTGCCACAAAACAAATAAAACATATTATAATTTTCCTATATGTCTCAAAATAAGCCGGAAAATTTGAGCTTATAAAAACTAAGCAGAAATCATATAAGCTAAATACGTATAAACAAACACCCCTAAAAATAAAAAAATAATTCACATAACAAGACTTATAGCAAAAAAAAAAAAAAAAAAAAAAAAAAAAAAAAAAAAAAAAAAAAAAAAAACTGCCAGAAAAACAGTTATAACACCAAGATCATAACCAATCAAATAAGCCTTTATTTTTATAAAAAAGAATGAAAATTACCAAGTGGGTGTTCCAATTTGAACGAACTCTTACGCTGTGTTCTCGAGTTATTTCATTAAAGAAAAGGGAAGGAAATGGAAGTAAACACTTTCCTCCCATATTTGGGCGGAAATGGAAGTAAAAAAAATTCATACAAATATAACTAACTTTACTTCCAATTTACTTCCATTTCCTTCCCTCTTCTTTAATGAAATAACTCGAGAACACGATGTGGGTGTAAACCTTTTCACTTTCCTTCCATTTTCTTTAATGAAATAACTCGAGAACGGAGCGTTAGCCATATCGATCAAGAAAATTCACAATTAACTGCAAAACAATTTAACAGATCTAAATTAGGGGTTTCTTCAATACATCAAATTAGATACTAAAAATTGACACTCAATATTGCATTTGATTTAATTGAAAGGGAATCGTACCAGAATTTAATGAGATTGAGTAATTTGAGAGAATTTTACTTCCCAATGAGTATTATTGTATTCGGGTGCCTCTGATTTGTTTTTTTATTTATATTGGTGTAGTTAGGGCTAAGGGTGAAGTTGTAGTGGGCTTTTGTTGTTAATAATGGGCCTTAATGGGCTAGTTGACTATTGAGAACTTGAGATGAATATTGTTAGGTGTGTATATTTGAGAGGGATGGAAGAAGGGTCGAAAATGGACTCGCGATTAACTTGACGAGGCGGCGTACATCTGAGTCAAGAAAAGCTTGCCTTACTCGAGTAACCTAAACTTAAAAATTTCATCCGTTTACCTCGTGATATGTAGGGGTTTCCATCATTCGGCTTGGAACCGATTAACTAGCCGAATCAAAATGAAACTGAATTTGGATGACGGTTCCAGGTTTAGTTATAAACCTGGATTGATTTGTATAATCGGTTTTTTGGTCAGGTTTCGGCTTGTAGATCACAAACTGAACTTAATCGAGAAACATGGATACCGAAAACATATACAAAAATCTTCTCTCAGTATGAAAAATTCTTAACCCATAATCAATCAAGAAATGTCACGTCGGCTCACAACTCTTGCTGCATGTCAATAAAACGATACTCTAACTCGATATTTGAGTAAAAGATCAAATATACCACTAGGAAGATTCAAGTCCCAACCCATATTTTTTCCTGGGGGTGGTTCGGTTGGCATCCTTAGAAAGCATGGGACAAGGGTGATCCTACCGTTTTTTATCATTTAGAGAAGTCCCAACCCATATTTTACAAGTAGTAACAATAACATACATGAAAATAGTACACTCAATGTAATAGGCACAACTTGATCACAAAAACCATAAATGCTCATAAGCATTATATTACAAAGCTCGTTTAAAAGAAAACATATATCATTTATAAAATTTTAAAAACACTAGTTTCACGATAATCATTGAATAAGCATTTACATCATTTTACACATTAAAAATTTTAGCTACAACTAATTTATCAAACACTTATATAAATTAAATTAAAATATCATCGTGTGCTCTAGCAGATCATCTGTTAATCACTAGAAATTAATACTAGTTGATTTATAGCTGGACAATATTAAGACCATTTCTAGAAAATTTTATGCTGAAAACAATTCCAATAGTTGTTCTTGTTGAATAGCAGATAAATCTTGTTTGCCAAATTTATAATTCTCTATATTACTGTAGATTATTATTTTGAAAGCATTATTTCATTACTGTTGTTAATAGCCTCTAATGTATCATCAATTTAATCTTTACCAAGATAAACAAAAAAATTAAACTAAAACAATTTCAATATTTCATTAATCCATTAGTAAAAACATAACATTACAGATCCAAAAATCACACTAAGCTCTCTCCCCCCTAATCCTCCTAGCCAACTGCATATCCTTGGGCATAATCGTTACTCTCTTAGCATGAATCGCACACAAATTAGTATCCTCAAACAACCCAACCAAATACGCCTCGCTCGCCTCCTGCAATTCAGCAACCGCTGAACTCTGAAACCTTAAATCCGTCTTAAAATCCTGCGCAATCTCCCTCACTAGTCTCTGGAACGGCAGCTTCCTTATCAAGAGCTCAGTGCTCTTTTGATACTTACGGATCTCTCGTAATGCGACAGTTCCGGGGCGAAACCTGTGCGGCTTTTTGACTCCGCCTGTTGCAGGAGCTGATTTGCGAGCGGCTTTTGTTGCGAGCTGTTTGCTTTGTTCGGGCCGTTGGCGGTGATTGATTGTTTGATTGATGTTAGGTTTTACTGTGTGTTTTGAGTGTGTGTGATGAGGTGGAATGAGTGTGTGTTTTATAGGAGTGTGGGTGAGCGGGAGTTTGAAATTTTGGAATTTGGGGGTTTGGTTTTCAGCCGTTGATTTTGGTTTTGGGGATTGGACGGTGGAGATGAGGGGGTTGAGTGGAGTTGGGATTGTGATCCGTGTGGATGGATTGTGGCAAATAGGAATTGTACACGTGGGAAAACATAACTAACAAGTTTTTTACAAGAAACGAAAATGAGCCTGTGTTGAAACTCGATAACTCCAGCCTTAAGTCACTCCAGCACTATTGCTTGTGGTAGCTCAAAACAATAGCATTATTGCCAAAACAGGCTGCTCTTTTTAACTCCTTTTGATCCATTTTCTCAAAGTCAAACACAAAAGTCAAAATCAATATCAGATTCCCAGTTTTGAAGTGGTATTTTCTTATTTTCATCATGCCCATTCTTACCAATTCCAACTATATTGTTTGAGATATTGTCTCTTCAGACTTGACGAGTTTGAGCAACTCATTTGTATATTCTGGCTCATTAGCAAAAAAGCACACGAGTTCATGTATATGGGCGCGAAATAGGTGGTGCCGGATGATCAAAGTGAAGGTCAGGTCAGTAGGTCACTTTACCAATGTTAGGGATGAAAACGGACATGGCCTGGTTACTGAATTATGGATGAAATCAATCGAAAAGGATACACGGAATGCAAAATGAATCAGTTCACCTTGGATGACATAGTAAACAAACACCTTGAATAATTTTGTCACACACCATCAACCTTGTTGGAACATGAGCAAAAATGACCCATGGAAACTTACTACAAGAAGCGAAATTGAGCACAAAACTAAGTACGTAATATACAAAGATGAAAAAGATATCAAGCCCATGGACAATACCTACAAGAAATAAGTCTACAAAGGTAAATCAAATACTCCCCATGAAAATCGAAGGGTTTGGCAACGGGTCAAAACTGGTTATTCAGGTTGACCCTAAACTTTGACACTAAACTGAATTGCAGTCTCCTTTCAACCATCTAACTTCGGATGGTTATAGCTACTTTACTCATGCATTGCGTATAAGAATGAATGCAGTTAAATCAAACATGGGAAATCATAATACTTGTATTCATTCCATCAAGCATCATTAGCTTGGTGGCGTTTGACCCATCACTGGAATAAGGTCACAAAGAAGCTAAGCATTGCTATGTTGACACATTCTTCATTTTAATGAAACTTGTATGCGAAAGAAATTTAAACATTCAACGAACACAAATGATGATACCTACTGAATGCTGGCAAGACCATGTAACATATGATCCAAAAGCATTAACATGATCCAAAAGCATTTTAACATGATCCAAAGGCATTAACATGATCCAAAGCATTAGCAAGATCCAAAAGCATTTTAGCAAGATCCAAAAGCAGTTCCTAAAAACAACTAGAAAGTTCCTGAGAAGAAGAAAACAGAGCATCTGAATGGTGGTGGACTAGAGTATGACCAACTCCACCCATGGAGGCAAACATTGTGACAACTCGGATTTGGCATGTGATCGACCAGCTTCCTCTCTCTTCAAAGACTCCTCTGCAGTTGGTGCACTTTTGTCAAAATGATGGAGGGAAGGATCTATTACGGTTTCCTTGAGTGTATAAGCAGCATTGCCTATCATGTACAAAGCGATCTGAAAGTCACTAACTAGACCACGATAACCACCAATCTGAAGATACTTGAGGTGTGAAAATGAGTGACCAATAGCAGTACACGAAGTTTTCTCTTGTAATTGGTGCACGCCAATATAGCTGCAAAAAGATCATATCAGCATAGTTTATGAATTAGATGACGTCAGAAACAACATCCTTATTAATAAACAGAATATCGATTTTATTTATGTATTTTAATTACAAGTAGCTACTGAAAACATACCGAAATTACGAAAGTTTCCAACTTCGGGCACTTCTTAGCTATTTCAATGAACGCTATTAGACTATCATATTCTTCAGTTTGAATTGTCAGTTTCAATGTCTTGACATTTGGTAGTCGTGGAATCGCTTCAACATTCAAATCTTCCTGGAAAAACAAGAAAACAATCTCATCATCTAATCATTAAAGATTTAAAGCACACAAATTAGTTAGGGCTAAGGGTGAAGTTGAGCTGAATCTTTGTTACTTAGATTAATATGCTTTACCCAGCATAAACATGTTACTTTTATTGGGTCCAAGTTTTAGCCTTACTAAACAATTTAATGCAAACACATGTGGCTGCTGACATGGCTAATGCTTTACCAAACTAATTTGAAAATGCAATGCCAAACACCCCTTCCAAAACAGGCACAAGTCAAATTAAAAGGGAGAGAGAGGGACATATTTTTACCATATGTAGACAAGTGGGATATAGGAGATAAGGGGCCAATAGGAGCCTCTTCTACTTGTCTTTTCTTTCAACTCATCTGTGCTTCCTTCTATGTACAAACTCAAAAGTGAAGGCAACAACTCTTCTGGTAGATCTTTCATCTTTGGGGAACCACCAATTGCAAGATTTTGGAGGGAGGTGAGGTGTTGGAGTCCCTTTGAAACTGATTCCAATTTCTCAAATTCCCATAAGCGAAGTGTAGTAAGAGATGAAGGAAGCATATGCGACAATTGACTACCGCTGGTCACATCATCTTCTTCTGCCGATCCACCATATAGCACTAGGTCAACAATAGAAGGTGGGAAGTTTTGTGGGCCAAACTTTGATATGGGCTTCTTCAAACCCCCTATTGTTAAGAAACCCAACTTAGGAGGCCAAAGCCCAAAGGAATCAACATCCATACTTTTACAACCTCTTATTACCAGATGTTTTAACGAGGTGAGATTCGGTAAGTCGGAAGCAGGAAATGACTCTATACTCGAACAATCATCTATTATTAATTTGGTGAGGTGAATGAAACAAGTCAATTCAACCATTGACTCTATACATTCACATCTACTTATTGTCAGCTTTGTGATGTGAATGAAACAAGTCAATTCATTGATTGATTTCAGATTTTTCCACCTGCCTATAGATACAACCTCAAGCATAGATGGCATGCTTGTGTTGAGAAGCACCTCCTTTTCCAGCAGTTCACAATTATTAATTTCGAGGGACTTGAGCTTGTGCCCTTCTCCTGTTGGGAAGGAGACAGATGCAATTAAAGGACAACTATCGATACTCAATTCTTCAATGCTGTTTGGCAAATTGCAACGTTCAAGATTCAAACAGTCACATAAGTACAACATCCTAAGAGATGTTAGTTGGTTGCATCCATCCTCCTCCTCCTCTTTCTCTCCCAAACTCACCAATTTTGAACAATTCTCTACTTCCAATTTCCTTAAATTCAAAAGAACCTTACTTGCCTCTGCTTCTGATTCCCACAAGTATCTTATTTCATTACAACCCCTGAAAATTAGTTCTTCAACTGCCCCAAGATAGTCCATAACACCTCTCCACACCTCATCATTAAGTCCTGTAATACGAGTTATACTCAGCTTGGTGACTGATGAAGCTGCGTGAATTAGACTTGTCAATAAACCATTACCAGAGTCTCTTATTTCTAATTCCCTCAGCGAAGGTAGTGCTTCAAGTGTGACTTCAGCCAAATTAGGACAATTTTCTATATACAGCTCTTGAAGGCATTGAAACATGACTGCACCTACGACACCACTCTTGGTTGACCAAACCTCCCACCCCACCATATTTGTAATTCTCAGACTTTCAAGCTTAGGAAATGCAATACCTGTCCCAAGAAACTCTGACCCCACGACTTTCACCTCATTTAGCTCTCGAATACTCAGCTTCTTAAGTGATGGCAGTTCCCCAAGTGGTGGTAGCAACATACAATTTCTACAATCTTCAATCCGTACACAAGTCAAACAGAGAAATGAGGGATCTCCGATCCAGTTTGGAAACAACTTACCTCCATATGACACAATTGCAAGATCTTTCAAATTATCACTACGAGGCTTAAGCGCATCGAGGACTTTCTTTTCAAGTTCTTCATTTCGATCATCAAAGGCATTACTCCATCCCATATGTAACTTACTAACCCTCTTTTGTGATAAGTTCACTTCATGTATATCCCTTTCCACTTTTTGCAGCTCATCAATATAAATCTCCGCTTGGAGATTCTTTAAGTTCCTTAGCCAAGATATAAAAAAGTCGTTGTTTTCAACAACAGCAACTTTGTTGGAAAGGATTTGTAGGCTTTTCATCTCGCTAATCTCTAACGGCATCTTATTCCACAGCAATGTATCCTGAATGTCAAAATGCAGCAAATTTTTAAGCTTTAAGAAGTTGTTGGGCAACGTAGCCAAGCTCCTACAGCCGGAAACGATCAATGTCTGTAAATTATAAAGATTGCAGACATTTTCTGGCAAATGTGTGATGCTAGTTCGAGATAAGTTAAGATACCGCAACTGCTTCATATTGCCAACACACTCTGGTACCTCATCTATATCTAATCTACTCAAACTTAGAACCCTCAACAAAAGTAATTGGGGAAGTATGTCGACTAGAACCTTACTTGATACGTAGAATGTCTCCCAGCTATCTCTCACCGCATTGGGCATAGCTAAAAACGTTCTTAAATGATTAGCTCTTTCAAATGCCTTAAACTTGTTGTAAGTATTATAATACTCACAAACGAAAGACATATGGCGGAACTTTTTAAAATCTGTCTTCCTAACATCCTTCTTCATATCCAAGTCTAACCTTGAAAAAAATTCTCCAGCAACAAATGTGGCTAAATCATTCATGAGGTCGTGCATCACAAACAATGATTCGTCATCAGGGACATGTTGAAAAAATGACCTTGACAACAACTCTTGAAAATATTCCTCACCCAAGCATTCCATTGTTTTATTTGTAGCTGAATTGTGCAAAAACCCTTCCGCCATCCACCACAGAATTAAGTCTTTCTTCTCAAACACGTAGTCCTTGGGGATCAAGCAACAATATGCAAACAATTGCTTAAGACAAGCAGAAAGATCATGGTAGCTTAGTCTAAGTGCAGGAAGAATACCACCATCATCTTCTAACATCCATATCTCATTATCCAACAACCGCTTCCATTCTTCTTCATCTGTCCTATTTCTCAATAAACGTCCAAGTGCTTCTAGTGCCAAAGGCAAGCCATCGCATTTTTGAACGATGCCTTCACCATGTGGTCTTAGCTCTGGAAATAAATCAAAGTTATTTTCACCGAAAGCATTTTGAGCAAATAGAGACAGAGCATCATCACGCGACAACTTTTCTAGAATGTATGCATGGTCGTGGTTCAGCAGCTTTCTGAGCAATTCTTTCTTTCGCGTTGTGATGATAATTTTGCTTCCAGAAGCCCCTGCAAAAAATGGGCCCTCTAAGGTCTTCCAATCTTCCCACTTATCGCTCCAGACATCGTCCAAAACTAGCAAAAATCGTTTCCCCATAAGTTGATCTCTAAGAGCTACTTGAAGCCGATTTAAATCTTCGAAATCCTTTTGTTCCCCTCCCACTTCTTGATATATAACTTTGCTTATCTTGAAACTATCAAAGTCATCGGAAACACAAACCCATGCCTTGAGTTCAAAATGATCCTTCACTAACTGGTCATTATACAAAACTCTAGCTAGAGTTGTTTTGCCTATCCCTCCCATACCAACAATCGGAACGATGCCAAAGTTTTCATTACATGATTCATTACTTAACAGTTTCTGAACCAATTCCTTTTTATCACCTTCACGCCCGACAATACCACGTCCACCTTCCAAAGACGTCTGGTAACCTCTGTTTTTATCTTTTGACCCTTCGTTTTTCACAATCAAACCAAGTTTCTCCTTCTCATCCATTAGTTCTTGTAACCTGGTGGAAATATTATCTAACTTGCTGCCAACCCTAGTACTTAATGAGAAACTAGTGCAACAAGATGGGATAAACTTTCTTACCTTGTTGGTAATGGTGATGGGTTGAGACTGGTTGACAAACTCACGATGCATAGCATCCGTTGCTAAAGCATCTAGTAGATCATCTATGTCATAAACCAAATGTTGGAGATCATTCAGCCACTTTTTGACAGCTTCATCTTTGATTTCTTTCTGAGAAGCATCACTAAGAAGAGCTCGGATCATGGTTAACTTCCTCTCCCATTTCTTCAGCTCGGAATGAATTCCTTTGGAACGGGTGATCTTGTTCTCGAGTACAGATGTTAGCTTCTCAAAAACGACCGGGAGCAAGGCAGAAAGAACGAGTTCAGCCATTTTTGGTTAATTGAGAGATTTCAGAAGTTGCTAGTAGAGATTGGTAAGAAAAGAAAAGCGCAATAATTGCCTAGAGTAATTTCAGCCAGCGTTAATAGTGGATTGGTGGGGTAGGTATAAACTATAAAGTCATTGTTTATGACTTTATGGTTATATTCGGTGGCGAAAAAGATGTGAATGGCCCCAGATGGAAATAAAGTTTAAAAAGTTTGCCCACTTTAACATTTTTTATTCTTTCTTAGAGCATGCGCATTCGTAACGTGGGGATCCACGTTAAGGCTTATTAACTCACGTTATCCTTGCGTTATTGTTGTTTTGACTTGCGTTAGCTGGGCGTTACCCAGTTAACGTTGAGTTAAGGTGCCTGTTTGTAAAAAAAAAAAAAAAAAAAAAAAAAAATCATTTTCCCCCCCTAAATTAAGGAGTGTTTTTGTAAATTGTTGCTGAGTTAAGGTTGAGTTATTGTTGTGGGTGTTTTTTTGTGTTAAGGTTAAAGTGTTAAATCTGACGTGGCGTTGAGTTAAGTTATAACGTGAGTTATTGATGTGCATGCTCTTAATCAACTTTTACCGTAAATATTTTTATTTGTATTATATAATAATTGGTGAAAATTATATAAATAAAAATACATTTAACTCAATCTATTCATATATTTTGCATCAAGTATTATATAACACAAATAATAGAATTTAAGGTCAAAGTTAAATAAGAAAAACTTCAAAAAGTCAAAGTTGACATTTAATATTGGACGAAGATAGTAATAAAATATGATGTAAAAGACATGCCTATGTACTTATGTCGGCGAGACTCGTATATATTCCAATAATCGGTCTTTGTCTCATATTTATTTTTTCATTTTTTTCGTACTTGTATCAAATTAGTTATCCACTTTTAATTATAGATATGGAATTTAGGTCAAGTTTACTATATTACTAGCACTTAAGGTAATTATTACATACTTTAAATAAGTTATAAATTAATTGGTTAAAGTTAAAATTTTTATTGTGCAAAAAGTAAGAAAAATAAAATTATAATGATATGTTTTTCTATTTTTTTATCGGTGGACAATTAAGAAAATGAAAGTGTTTAACAAGAACGCATTTTGCAGATGAAGCCAAGCACATCTGGTCTAGAACAATCCTCCTAGAAGAAAGCAAGTCATCCGTAAACTTAAAACAATAACAATTATCAACTACATAATTGAACAAGGAAACAAATTTACACATTCTAATGGATAAAACCCTATAATCATCGAAGTATTCTCTAATATATATATATATATATATATATATATATATATATATATATATATATATATATATATATATATATATATATACACACACAAGATATTTGAATATCTCTCTCTCTCCCTCTCCCTCTCCTGAAGTGACACAAAACATAAACATTTTTTGGGTAAAGGGTATTCCACCCGGTAAAATATATTACTCCAAAAAAACATTTAAGTACACTGGAATGTGGCTGAAGTACCACATTAACCGCAAGCAATGGCTTGACACAACCACTAAATCATTTATGACAAGCCATAAATGACAACTAGCTACAACCAACAAGACTACAAAACCAAAACCAGCATAAAATAAGATACAATTTTATGCAAAAAATATAAACAATCTATTTAAGACAAAAATCTTGAATACCAGCAGCCTTTAATTGTGCAGGAGAGAGGCCAAAATCATCATCATTATAATTGTTGCCGTCACCAGTATCCGCTTTCCATTGCTCATAAAGACTCTGCTCCTTACCTCCACTTCCAGAATACAACGTCTCAATGTGATCATCAAGAACTTCATCATCATCGCTGTCAGAAACTACTACATTGCCAACCTTAGAGAATGGGTTACCCACCTTATTAGAAGAATCAACCTTTTTAATAGGTTTACCATCATCATCCACAAGAGTAACCTTCCCTTCAATAATTAGCTTTTCAATCTTCCCAATTTTCTCAACAATAGGAGTAGTACTTCCATTTCCACCCTTAGAAGAACTAGCAACTTCTTCAGCCAATTTAGTGTCCTTCGTACTACCAGCCTCTAAATCAGCCCCATCCTTAGGAGAAACACATGTTGCATAAGGAATACCATTATCATCAGTATCAACCATATCAAGAGCATCAAATTGGTTCGATGTATGAATAATCTTTCCACTCGTACTTGCCTCATTAGTGATTTTCTCCTTTGTAGCAACTGGCTTCTTCGAGACAGGTCTCCAAAATTTTGGTTTAGGCTTATTAAGCTGAACACCCCCAATAGGCCGAGAATGAGCAGCCACATTCTTCCCCTTATTCTTACGATTCATTGCCTCAATGAAACCATCACCCGTCTTTTCTAAAGTAGCAGAAGCTTCAGAAGCCTTTGCAGCCACATTAGTATTACTACGAACAACCTCCTTAACACGATTTGGGCATTCAATCAAAGCATGTCCAAAAGTTTTACATTCACTACAATGAGGAGGTTTCCATTCATATTCGATATTAATAATTTCAGTAGTAAAACCATTACCTTCTTCATTCGGAATTGCCATTGTAACCTGGCTTTTTAGTTCTGAATCCGCGCTTAATTCAACTAAAGCACGAGCAAAACTAATACGGCCCCAAGGCTCGACACACATAGAGCTTGTAAAAGTATCTAACATAATAGGTTTCCCTACTTGCGTAGCAATCAAGCTCAAACCATCCTCAGAATATGCAACCAAAGGAACCTTATGCATTTTAATCCAAACTGGTACCTTATTTACCTCGTTCCTATTAAGGGATAAAGTGGGAGTCCATTTGTTAAGAATAATGGGCGAGTTACGTATAATCCAAGGACCTCGTTCTAGAACACGATCCATGCCCTCCTTGGTAGCAAACTTAAAAAGAAACACACAATCATTATTCTTCATCAACTTTTGCAAGCCAAAATTTCCCCATGTATTAGTAACATAATTCTGAACTAATGGAAAAGCAATGGTCTTACCAAGAAAATAACCAACCAGTGTGTTATCATACCGACTTAAAACCTTCTTCATAGCAGCCATAGGCAACATTGTGTCATGATTAGCCACTCGATCCTCATTAACCAATGCTCTAAAATTCACTTTCGGAACCATACGAGTAGCATTAATGACATTGGCAAAAGAAGTAGGAGAATCTACCTTTGGAACCAATCCCGAACCCACATGCTCATTAGATTTCACACTACCATCTCCATTAGTTGTATTAGCACTATGTGTTTTAGAGGTAGCATTATCCACACGTGTATTCAAGTTAGCATCACCATCATCAGAGGTCCACTCGGTAATGATAGGACCCTGATTTAAATTAGTAACCACCTGTTCATTCAAGGGAGTACAAGAAACTGAAACTAGAGTTGGAATATTACCATTAAGAGCTGTCACACTAGTTAGAGTCGAATTCACACCCGACAATTTACCATCAGATTTCATCCCCTTGGATGCACTACCGTCGAAATTCGTAACCTCCTTCCCCAAATCTCCCAGCAGAACACTTGAAGAACCCACATGTCCTTCGTTATTCATCTGAGCCCCCGACACACTCTTCAAAAAACCTCGTTCCATCTCTCTATAAACCCACAACCAGTACTCGACTTCTAAACCAGCAGCAAAAGACTAACAGCATATGCACGGACAATTAAAAAAATAAGTAAACCCTAACAAGAGTTAGGGTTTAAACGCATGAAGAACCAATGGCTAACCCCCGTTCATAATAATAAACCAATAAAGCAGATGGAAGCGACAAATAAAATTAGTAGAATTGGATAGATCGATTAATAATATTAAAGGAACATGCACGATCCACCGTCCTCCACAAAACATAAACATACGAGACAGTAAAATCAGAAATATATGCAGAGTGTGTATCAAACTATGATATGTAAATATATGGTTTATGTGATTCCTTTTAAATGAGAAAGCTTACAACTTTTACCAATAAGTTTCTAAAGTAAAAAATCTATTTATAACTTAGAGGAACATTTGGGTCTTTATGATGTTTCTTGCGATGAGCAATCGGATGTGGATGGTGAAAGCTCGAAGTTTAACAAGTTTAAGAGCTTAGGAAAATCGTTGGGCATTATGATCGGGGGAAACAAAAATAATATTAGAAACGATTTAACTTTTGAGGAGTTCATTCAAGAACTTCATTGACATTTCAATCTTCTAGGACACATTCTCATGGGTAACATTACATTCTTGTAGTCCGCCGTAGTCACTCATTATGGTCTAATTTGTTGCTTTCAAATCTAAATCATTCTCCACATTTTCTCAGGATAAATTTTTTGCAGTTTGAGAGGATGTCTCAATTTTATGTTTATTTGGCTCTAAAATTTCATCTCTCCGAATATCTTTAAGGACATCCAAGACATCGTGCAAGTTTTTAGTTTTATAGCATCATTTTAGAATCCTTAATTATGTTTTTAGTTGTTCATGATTCTCTTCATGTGTAATCTTTCTTAGTCTTCAAATTTTGTTTAAGATTAAGTTCATTTATATATTTTAGTTTTTTCGCCAAAAATAATAATAATAATAATAATAATAATAATAATAATAATAAATAAAATAAATAAATAAATAAATAAAGTACTAAGTAAGCAAAGGACATTCTATCAACAACAGATGACGAGCAATGACTAGCAGCAAAAAGATTTATAATAATTTCAGAGGCCACAAGTACTTCATTATACTTGTGTATATGAGATTACGAGACAATAATATTGACAAAATATAAAAGCATCTTTTATATAATAAAACAAAACCCGGTACTTTGAAAAAAGAATATTTCCTTAGGTAACATTTTAATTATTATTTTTTAATTTAAAATTTAAAAAATTTGTTTTGTTGATATACTACACAAGTAGAAGATAAATACAAAAAATATAGATAAGATGCAATACTACATAAATAGAAGATATATAAAAAAAATAGAGATAAGATGCGATTAAATTTTTAAATGATTATCTTTAATAATAAACAAATATAATTAAAAATCATAAATCAAACAAACAAAAAGATTAAATTATTTGTTTTTAAGAAATAAAAATATATCATTAAAAAAAATTTTAAAACCCCGCGCGTGCGCGGGTATTATAACTAGTATGCATTTACAACACAAAGAGCATCATATAGCACTTCAATTATCAAATAAGACTAAATTCCATACTAAAGTAGCTACATTAAACGGGAGCCACACATATATTGCATACTAATCGAAAGAACAGAGACATAGAGTTACTTGAACATCTTGTATGCATGAACATAGCAATTTCGAGAAAAAGAAGAGAGTGATACAACACATATTGCACGCATTGAGGTTACATACACATTCCTATTATGGGTGCTCTTCCCCTACACTAGAAACCTTTAAGACTATTTCTTCCTATTCGACTACGCCTACGTTCCTTAATCACATCATACTTTTGGCCATCGTTCTCACTACGCATTTATGCAGCACCAACTTCCCCAGAACTTTTGGCCTAGATGTAAGTAACAACCGATATTCTTGTACTTAAAGCTCGAATGACGCAATACAAATATAGATCTAAGGGATATATACATCTTAGTTACTAGTATATCACTCAATTCACATACTTCATTGAGTGAATTCCCAAACATTCATCACATAATAAGCATCCTAGATAAAAACATATGCCAGCGGGTTTTTCCTGAATTAAACAGAAAAAGAAGGATATAAAATGTAGCCTGATTTTATAAACTTAAAAACATAACATACATTTATAAAGTAAACCCATACTTTTACACACATTCTCACGTAACAGGATTTTTTTGGTTGAAAGATGTTAAATATATAGATAACTAAAAACTAGCAATGTTAAGAATTACAACTTGTTAGAGTTTGACAATCAATATAACACATTATGCGGAAGCTAGGATCAAGTATAACACATATAAAGATTAACTAAAACATAAATAGTAACGTACCCGATGCACTTCAATAAACCTTGAACTTGTGTAAAATAGATCAATGATAAACCCCTTACCGTTTTGTTTATCGATCTCTTGATAATTACTATAGTGAGTAATTACCTCGTTCTTGTACACACAAACTACCAACGAATAAAGGTTTATGCAAGTAAACGAAAACACTTGTTTTGCTTAACAAAAAATCGACCCAAAACCCTTGTGGGTTTGTGTGCCGATCGGCCAAGAAAGAAAGAGAGGAAGAAAAGCTTTTAGGGTTTTGTGTGTGTGCACAAAAGATTTGAAAGCTTAACCCTTGGCTTTGTATTTATACTAGAGAAACTTAGAGTCCAAGTTTGATGTGGGTTGGGTTTCCCCACCCTTGTTCGACCGGCCTAGGACTCCCCAAGGGGATTCTAGATCCTTCTTGGCTCCTAATTACACTCTAGTCCTCATTCTTTCGTTACTGATGATAGTTGATACTTACAGTTAATATTTAACGATCATTAAGTCCCTCAATTGTTTATATAAATATATATATATACGATACATATAACATATATATATATATATATATATATATATATATATATATATATATATATATATATATATATATATATATATATTTATTATACTTTATTCTTGTTTGTAATGTGTGCAATCCCGAGGTCTCGGGTTCGATACTAGTCATTTACTTATTAATATTTATACGTAACTTTTAACAGCTCCCACTCGTTTATCTATTAATAGTAAAATGACATTGGTTGGCATCTTGCAACACTCCAATGCCCCCAGTTCGACTCGAGCTAGGTTTCCTGGAAAACCTTTAATGATTCATCATTATTATTATCCTTTCGCTTCTAATACTACATTAATAAAGATGTGAGGTTTTTTATTAAATTTCGTTTCTCGTCTCTTTATGATTGAACAAAATTACCAAAACATCTGAACGTATTCTAGATAGACTTTGGGCGTGGCCACGCAAACATTCTGTCAACCATACGAGGGCCCAGCAGTATTAAACTTCTGAACAAATCAGAAGGAACAAATTCTCTCTTGACTACAAGAATAACCCATGAACTTCGCAACACTTCTGAAAACAACCCTTATGACTTCCAATTACGGTAAGCGGTAGATTGTCTCACAAAAATGCACTACATCCATGACACTTATCTGGTATCTCAAGTCTGAGGATAACTTTAAATATGATTCTCACATTAAATATTAAATCATATTGTTGGGATAAGTCCAATACTCAATTCATTGAATATCATGTGAAATTGGTATGACTACGCATCAATATACTTTCAAGTATATCTTTAACCAATACTCAAAATTGTCTTAGTTTAATGATATTCCCATATCATTAATTGACAACGGACAATTTAGAATAATAATTTATTCATGGATCTTAAACATGCAAATATAGGATATATTATTAAGACAATGAATAAACAAACATAAACAATACTTTATTTCATTAAAATAATAATTGTACATTACATCCCTTATCCAAATACTACTCACAAATGGGCATGAAACTTTCAGCTAATTTAAGTCCTATTCCTTCAGCATGCTTGTAAAGCTTGGTGCCAGGTAAAGGCTTTGTAAATTGATCGGCTAAGTTTTCATCTGTGTGAACTTTGAGCATTTCGATTTCACCTATTTCAACTTGTTCTCTAACATAGTGGTGCTTAATCGGGAAATGTCTGGTGCCTTTCATGATTCCAGGTTCATTGGCAAATGTAATTGCAGCTGAGTTGTCACAATACATTTTCATAGGTCGTTGAATCGAAGGCATAACCCCAAGCCCTGAAACAAATTTCCTAATCCAAACAGCTTCCATTGCAGCTTCTGAAGCAGCTATATACTCACTTTCTGTAGCAGACATCGCTAGTACACTCTGCTTTCTGCTCCTCCAATCCACAGCTCCTCCATTAATGACATAAACATAACCAGTCTGAGACTTCGTATCATCTTTATCACCTTTCCAAGAAGCATCGCAGTAACCTGTAACATCAAGTTCTGCAGATGGAGTACCCCCATAAACTAAGAACATCTCTTTATTAGCCCTAAGGTACTTAAGAATATTCTTAACAGCAGTCCAGTGTTTCTCACCTGGATTCTGCTGATATCAACCGGTTAAATTATGAGCAAATGCCACATCAGGCCTTGTGCTTTTCACCGCATACATAATAGATCCCACAGCCGAAGCATAAGGGACTCTCTTCATGCGTTGCACCTCTTCAGGTGTTGAAGCACAAACTTTCTCGCTCAAGCCATGTTGTTCTTGCATCGGCAAATATCCTTTCTTGGAATTTTGCATATTGAATCTCTTCAATATTTTATCGATGTAAGCACTTTGGCTTAATCCAATTAATCGCTGAGATCTATCTCTATATATCTTGATTCCCAGAATAAATGCAGCTTCCCCTAAATCTTTCATAGAAAAACAACTTCCAAGATATGCCTTAACCTTTTGCAAACTTGGAATGTCGTTCCCCATGATCAATATGTCATCGACATATAATATAAGGAAAATTACATTACTCCCACTAGCTTTGTGATATACACATGGCTCATCAAGATTTTGAGTGAATCCATACTTCTTAATTTCACTATCAAATCTCTTATTCCATTGTCGTGATGCTTGCTTTAATCCATAAATGGATCTTTTAAGCTTGCATACACGATTTGGGAATTCTGGATTCACAAACCCCTCAGGCTGCGCCATATAGATGTCTTCATCTAGGCGACCATTTAAGAAGGCGGTTTTGACATCCATTTGCCAAATCTCATAGTCATAGTAAGCGGCTATGGCTATAAGAATCCTAATTGTCCTTATGTCAGCTACAGGAGAAAAAGGTCTCCTCATAGTCAACACCAAAAGTTTGAGTATAGCCTTTAGCTACCAAAGGGGCCTTATAGGTGTGTACAATGCCATCCATATCAGTCTTTTGCTTGTAGAGCCATTTACTCCCAACTACCTTGGTACCCGGAGGTAGGTCTACTTCTTCCCAGACTTCATTGTCTTTCATGGATTGCATTTCCCCATTCATAGCTCCCTGCCATTTTTCCTTTTCAGGACTATTTATGGCAGCTTTATAACTTGTAGGTTCATCAAGATCCCCTATCAAGTTGTCATCACACTCCATGTTAAGACATAGACGTGTAGGAGCCTTCACAGGTCTAGATGACCTGCGAATGGGAATCACTTCAACTTCTGGTGGAGGACCTAAACTTTCAGGTTCTTCAGGAAGTTGGCTAGTGTTTTCAGAAGGTGCAACATCTTCATGATCGTCTTCCAGATCATATACTCTCCCACTGAATTCTTGAGATATGAGCTCCTTTTCTAAGAAGTCTCCATACCTTGCAACAAAAACTTTGTTTTCAGTTGGGTAATAAAAGTAGTAACCCATAGTTTCCTTAGGGTATCCTACGAAGATGTACTTCACAGATCTTTGTTGGAGTTTGTCTGCTGAGTCACATTTAACATACGCCTCACAACCCCAGACTTTTAGATAAGACAAGTTAGGAGCTTTACCAGTCCATAACTCATATGGAGTCTTATCAACCTTCTTTGTTGGAACCATATTAAGAATGCGAACCGCAGATTCTAAGGCATAATCCCAAAACGAGTAAGGAAGAGTTGTTAGATTAAACATAGATCGTATCATATCTTGCAATGTACGATTCCTTCTCTTAGATACACCATTTTGTTGTGGAGTATATGGAGAAGTAAGGTGCTGGACAATTCCCTCCTTTGCTAAGTAATCTATGAACTCCTGACTCAGGTATTCACCACCTCTATTAGATCGAAGAGCTTTAATCTTCTTTCCAAGTTGCAACTCTACTTCTGCTTTAAACACTTTGAATGTTTCAAACACCTCATGTTTATGTTTAAGTAAATAAACATAACCATAACGGCTGTAATCATCCGTAAATGTTAAGAAGTAGCTAGCACCTCTCCTTGACACATGTCCAGAGACGGAACTTGAACGTATTTGTTGGAGGGGCCAACTTATATAGTATTAATTTTAAGGGGGCCGATATACACAACACTGAAATTTTTATATTAAAAATGACTAAAACTAGAAATAAAATGGTATAAAATGTACATAAGATCAAATTTTTTGGAGGGGCCGCAACCCCCCTCGGCCCTTTGTATGTTCCGTCCCTGCACATGTCTAAGTGGTCCACACACATCTGTGTGAATAAGACCAAGTAGATCATTAGCCATTTCAATCCTATTCTTAAAGGGTTTCTTTGTCATCTTCCCAGCAATGCAAGATTCGCACTTATCAAATGATTCATCATTGATCTTTTCTAAAAGCCCATCATGTTGCAGCTTTTTCATGCGATCCTTGCCAATGTGAGCAAGTCGACAATGCCAAAGATAAGACGAATCCAGACCTTTCTTGATTCTCTTATTGTTGATGCTATACATTGAATTATTTTTGACCAAAGCATTATCATTATCATTCATATCAATTTCAAATACACCATTCACAGCAATAGTATTAAAATAAAAAACATCATTTAAAGAAACTGAAATTCCATTGCTAGAAATAGTATGCTTAAAACCAAGGTTCAACAAACATGAAAATGAAATTACACCTCTAACAATTGACGGTGCATAATGACAATTATTTAAAGATAGTACTAGGCCCGAAGGCAACACTAAGTCATAAACTCCTATAGCTTCAACTCCTGCATGCGCTCCGTTACCAACATGCAAGAATTGTTGTCCATAGGTCAGCTTTTTCTCAACTCTAAACCCCTGCAAGGTATTGAAAATATGAATGCCACATCCCGTATCATATACCCATGAATTCAATTTAAGAGTAAGAGTGAATAATTCAATCATAAAGAACGCACCTGATGAGCTGGGGTTACCAGCTTCATTCACCTGTTTCTTCTGTATAGAGGGCAATTGCGCTTCCAATGGCCCTTTTCATGACAATGGTGACAAGCCTGATCCTTCTTGTTTGGCGGATTCACCTTGTTCTGATTAGGCTGATGTTGCTTCATCTTGGGTTGAGGTTGATAGACATGACCTGCTTGCCTTTATTACCTTTCCCTTTGTCATTGTTCACATGCGATTTCTTCTGGATTCTCCCCCCCCCCCCATGAATTGCCAACACTTGCGGGGTAGGGGCCTTGACCTTGGCTGGTAGACTCTTCTCATAATCAACAAGCAATGCGAGTAATTCTGAGACTGTCTTCCCCGAGCAGTGCATGTTGAAATTCTGCACAAAACCAGCAAAGTCCTTGTTAAGGGACCTGTTGATCAAGTGCACTTGCACATTGTTCGGGTAACCAAATCCAATTCTGTGAAGCTGATCAAAATATTCTTTCATCTCAGTCACATAATCTTCAACTGGTTTACCATCACCATGCTTGCAGTTATGTAGCTTGTCAAGTTCATCATACAATTCAACTACAGGTGGTTTCTCATAAGACTGCTTAAGCACTTCAAGCATATCTTTAGGGAAAAAGTACTCAAACTTCTTTTGTAACTGGGCACTCATGCTAGTGAGCATTAAACAAGCAACCTCATTAAACTTAGCATGTTCCACCCTCCATGCCGCCTTAACTGCTTTCGGTTCAGTAACAGCAGGCTCAGCTGGGCATTCATCGGTCAGATAATCTAGCTTTCCGGACGCCCTCAATACAATTCTGAGCGAACGGTGCCAATCATTGAAATTCTTTCCAGTCAGTTTTTCTCTTTCAAGATGACTCTTGAAAGCAGAAATCACAGTTGGGTTATCGGGTTGAGCCATATCTACAGATAAAAGTTCAAACATTAGTATTTTTGATAATAAATATGATGCGTGGGAATCGCAACAGGCTTTACCTCTCAAGGGATCTCGAGAAGCTTACAACCCCCACCAGGCAGTGTACCTGATCGTTGTAGTATAGTATAGTGACAAGTACCGGGGGATTGATCGTTCAGCTTAGGAATAGTGTCGCTAGGATTAGAAGACCTAAATACTAGTTCTAAAGATGAGGGATGATTATTTTTGTATTTTATATTTTTTAGAAAGCAATTAAAAATCTCGGGTTTGAAGGATTTGGGCGGAATTAGTTGCTAATCAACTAACCCAATACTAAAGATGCAATCAAAATAAAATACTAGAAATGAAAATAAACTAAATTATACTAAAGTTGTGAGCAATAAGTGGAGAAAATGTGTTTACTTAGATTTCACTACTCCCTAGACATCTTTTACACGTTAATTACTTGTTATAATTGCATGGATGACGGATCATATTCCTTAATACCATTCATGGGGTGGCACACTTAACTCCCCAATTCTATGAGCTCTTATCTCCTCCTACACCATGCCCAGCACAACTATAGGGATTGTAAACAGTGGCTCATGCATTAAATACAACCAATAAAGACCTAGTGCGCGTCGGTTCATGTTTCTTAAGACGTTCAAGCATGTTATCAATTGGAGATCTGCCAGTTTTCTTAAGCCTAACATATAAATCATTCATCCAAGACAAGTATAAACAAGTAATCAACACATAATTAACATCTAGGTTTCATTAGATCCAAGCAAACACAAGATAGATCTAGCCTAGCATGTTGGAATTAAGACAAGAACAAGATATAGACAACCAACACATAGACATATTGATTGAATTAAAAGAACACTAATCTCAATTACACATGAAAGGTATCAAGGGCTTGGAACCCTTGAAAAACTTGTAAAATTCACACCAAGTTCGTACTTAGGGTTTCTCCAAAACTTCTCTCTTTTTAATGTGAAAATTAGAAAACTATATATAGGAAAAGGGGTCTGACGGCGTCAAGACCAAGCTTGTGACGCCGTCACCTCGCCGCCAAAACTATTCTCGGACTGCCTTGATCTACATTTGACGCCGTCAAAACTTAATCATTTCCAGGCCGTCATGACTTTAACTCTTGACGCCCTACTTCGTGACGCCTTCAAATCTGTACTGGATCGTCATGGAATTTTGCTCTTGACGCCGTCAAGGTGTTACTCTTGACGCCGTCACCTACTGTTCCCAGCATGGAAAATTAAGACTTTGGCGTTTTCTTCACTTTTATGCTCCAAAAACGTCCGAATTGCTTCCTTTTCCAGATTTCTCTCCCAAAGTACCTAAAATCACAAAAGGAACGATTTAGGGCATTATTTGATCAAATAAATTCGAATTCGGGCTTAAATGACCCCCTAAAAATGGATCATTTTTCGCCTCATCATATACCCTTACACTTGAGATTTGCTTGTCCTCAAGCAAATGCGCTTTTATTCTAGTCAAAATACAAGTTAGGGGTCATTTAACACTAATATAAAAGTAATTACAACAAATAATCGTTCCACTAAAGACCAATAGACAAGCACGGATGTCATACACTAGCACCTCACAAATAGTGTTTAGATACTCACATCTCTCGGGTGTAATAAAATGTAAATTACAATATGGAAACGGAAGATATCTCTCACTACCTGTCATAGCAAAATAGATTACCATAGGCTTGGGAAAGGATCAAACCTCCACCACATGGCGTAAGCACCTAGGATAAACTATCAAAGAGGTCTTTTAAAGGGTTGTAACGTTAGGTGTAGGGATATGAAATACACGGTTTTGTTGGATAAAGATCTTGGTTAATTACATGTACAATATGGCGTTGCTAAGCCAAGACTAGACTCGACTTAAGCTAATAAATGAAAAATAACAAAAACATAAAATGAACATAGAATAAAAAGGGATGGTAGTCCGTATGTTTTCTCTCTTGTTCCTTTATATATATATATATATATATATATATATATATATATATATATATATATATATATATATATATATATATATATTTTCTTGATTTTTTCGATTTCTTTTTTTTTTTTTTTTTTTTTTTTTTTTTTGCATACACTCTTACCCTACCATCCAAAATAATACATCATAGGGAATAAGCATTCCCCTTACACTTGAATCTTTACATACTTTACAATCAACTAATCTAATGACTCGAATTAAGAAAATCAAAACACTTGGAGCACTTTAAAGATTAACGCACATATGGGGGTAATAATATTATGTTCTTCCCCATTACTCCATAAAATAAGTACTTACCCATGAGTCCCAATCGTCCCAAAACAATATGTACAAGGATATGACTCGACTTAGCAACCATGTAATCAATTAGAAAGTTAACTTAGGGTTTAACAAATAACAATAATGCACTAAAAATGAGCGCATACACGGAAGGCTAAGGCGATTTGGTTGTACATTTAAGTGGGGTGTAACAAATTCTTCCTTTAAGTAAAATGCTTAAAGTTAGAAACGAAAAGATAGGCTCGAAGGGGTGTACTAGGGGTATCGTGTACTAAAAATGATTACAACGCTAAGGGTGTGGGAAAAATTAGTTGACTTAACTAGCCAAGTAATATGACTTAAATGGTCAAATAATTATGATACGGGTTTAACACAAGGGTGATCCTAATGCCTCTTATCATGTAGTAAATCCTACTACACGAATGTAGTCTCACTAGCGGTCTCGGGATGCATCACTAACGTAAGTTCTAGAATCTAAATGCTACCGGTACACTCATAAGCACTAATAGTAAATGCTTTTCCTATCAAATCTAAAGGCGAACCTCACATATTTGGGTGGAAAATTTTTCTGAATATACGGTTATGTGCTAGTCATACAGTCTCCTATCCATGAGACGCTTGCTATGGCTAAAGTTTCACTCCTAAATGTTGTAAAAAAATTTAAATTTGGCGCTAAAATTGCACTAACAAGTATTTCTCATAGTTTTATTATACATCTACCATTAAACAACACAAACTCAAGTGAAAGTGCATATGTAAGGTATCATATTTTTACCCTCCCCTTACACTTAAGATGAACATTGTCCCCAATGTTCAAGTAAAGAATGTAAAAGTGAAAAAGTAAAGAGAATGAAATCAAATACTCCCCTGATTTGCTCGGTATGGATAATAAGGTGGCCAGGTTAAATCTTCCTCCAAGAAAATGAACAATCAAAGCTTCCCTTCCAGAATATAAATCATCTTCTTGTCATACACAACCTGTAAAACCTGATAAAATAGACAAGACAACCTCGCGTAAAATCGGCGGCATCCTATATAAGTTACTAAATCCTAGAAAACAAGATAAGATATAATGCTTATGGAATGAAGTTTGCAGATCTCCTGGAGATTATAAAACTTAATAATTCACAAAAACCATAAGACTCCGTTAGAAAAACAAAACTGGTAAAATTTCCAGATTTTTACACGTGACGCCGTCAAGAGTTAACTCGTGACGCCGTCAGAAGTGACCTGCAGAAATTCTTATGTTAAGTTTCCGGAAAATTTCTGGAAAAACTTGGTCCTACTTCCTGGAAAATCCTGCAAAACTTCATTATGACTCAATACAAGCATTTGACTCTAACAAATACTAATATACATGTTCATTTAATATTGTGAAGAATCATGATCGGTTTGTTTCTTGAAAACATATTTGGGATTTCCCCTTACACTTATCTTTTTGCAAAAAGTACTTTTAAGTGGAGTTAAGACTAGGCCAAAACAACAAAGTAAAGTATTTCCACTTTTTAGTTTAGAAACATGATCTACCAACAATAAAAATAACGCATGCATACGGAAGCAAATAACAAACAAACTAAATAAAATCACACAAAACAAATAAAGCTTGGGTTGCCTCCCAAGAAGCGCTTGTTTTTGTTCGAGTCACGAGCCTGACTCTACCCTTATTTAACGGAAATAAGAGAGGTTTTCCCTACACTTAGGATTAAGTGCGGGTGATAGTAGCGATACACACCTTCTCGGTGGAAGTATGCCACGTGAGGAAAGTGTGGTGGATGAATTATATGCTCAAAGGGGTGTGCTCCTATCATCATAACCTTACCAAATTCAATCGGGTTAATGGGTGGATTAAGATTTTCTCCTAGAAAGGGATCATTTTCTATCAACTTCAAGAGACTACTAGTTGGGGATCCATCTTGACCTAATAAACCCGGTTTAAACCCATAATGTTTCTTGTGATCAATCATAAATGGGTGATGTAAGCATGTAAGGTCATTTTCCACTCCTATATTGGCTTCCTTTCTAAAAGGCTTAGAATCCACTACCTTTATCCTAAGACTACCCGGATAATATGGTTTGATGGGTGGATCGGAACCTATTTCAATTCCTAAATTCACATCCAAGAATGGAAGATTAGGTAACGGTTTTGGTTGAGGCTCTGGTTCATCAAAACTAGGAACTTCCCTAGAACTAAGAGTAAGGTTATCATTATAAGTATTCAAACCTATATCCTCTAGTTGTGTTTGATCCAAGGGTTCTACCTCTATTGGGGTTCCTATAGTCTCTTCTACTTCTTTCGGGTAAGTCAAGGGAGGTGTGTGTGCCTCAAGTGATGATGGGAGTTGTGGGATACTTGGTGAGCTTAGATTTTCTACTTTATCATCCATCTCATCAAAATCACCTATATCCTCAACATGTGTTTCATTATAATCTAACCCTAACATTTTCCCAAGTATCTCACGTACTTCTTTAGGCATCTCAACTTCTATGTCCGAATCATATGGATCATCCTCAATATTCTGACTGCTATATACATATTGCCTAAAAGATTCATCATCTGTTTCTTGAGATTCATCATCATCGATCATAAAACTTAGGTCTTTTTGATCAATGTGATCATGTTTGGCTACATCCTCCATCACATCAAGGTCACCTATGTGTTCATCCTGTATTATGGTAGGGCCTAACCATGACATGCAGCTAGGTGGCTCATACGAAACTATCCTAGGTGAAGGCTCATATGGTGCATAGGTTTCACTAAGTGAGGCATTTTGAGGGGTTGATGGAGCTCTTAAGGTAAATTCTTTAAAAGTCTTATGCACTTGGTCTCTTTTCTCAAGGTACTCAATAAAATCAATATAAGATCCTGTCCGCCTCATTTCATTCGTCCATCTTGGTATATCCAAACTGGTGTAATTATATTTTTTCTGGTAAAACTCTAGTGTCGGACTTGGTGGATTCGCGTTCTCCATAATGGCTAACGGAATAGTCAATGGAAAGGTTTTTACAAATAAAGACACAAAGAAAAGATAGACTAAAGAAAACCTAAAAATAAAAATAAAAACTTACTAGAAAGGAATCTAGGGAAAAAGTACTCAAACTTCTTTTGTAACTGGGCACTCATGCTAGTGAGCATTAAACAAGCAACCTCATTAAACTTAGCATGTTCCACCCTCCATGCCGCCTTAACTGCTTTCGGTTCAGTAACAGCAGGCTCAGCTGGGCATTCATCAGTCAAATAATCTAGCTTTCCGGACGCCCTCAAGACAATTCTGAGCGAACGGTGCCAATCATTGAAATTCTTTCCAGTCAGTTTTTCTCTTTCAAGATGACTCTTGAAAGCAGAAATCACAGTTGGGTTATCGGGTTGAGCCATATCTACAGATAAAAGTTCAAACATTAGTATTTTTGATAATAAATATGATGCGTGGGAATCGCAACAGGCTTTACCTCTCAAGGGATCTCGAGAAGCTTACAACCCCCACCAGGCAGTGTACCTGATCGTTGTAGTATAGTATAGTGACAAGTACCGGGGGATTGATCATTCAGCTTAGGAATAGTGTCGCTAGGATTAGAAGACCAAAATACTAGTTCTAAAGATGAGGGATGATTATTTTTGTATTTTATATTTTTTAGAAAGCAATTAAAAATCTCGGGTTTGAAGGATTTGGGCGAAATTAGTTGCTAATCAACTAACCCAATACTAAAGATGCAATCAAAATAAAATATTAGAAATGAAAATAAACTAAATTATACTAAAGTTGTGAGCAATAAGTGGAGAAAATGTGTTTACTTAGATTTCACTACTCCCTAGACATCTTTTACACGTTAATTACTTGTTATAATTGCATGGATGACGGATCGTATTCCTTAATACCATTCATGGGGTGGCACACTTACCTCCCCAATTCTATGAGCTCTTATCTCCTCCTACACCATGCCCAGCACAACTATAGGGATTGTAAACAGTGGCTCATGCATTAAATACAACCAATAAAGACCTAGTACGCGTCGGTTCATGTTTCTTAAGACGTTCAAGCATGTTACCAATTGGAGATCTGCCAGTTTTCTTAAGCCTAACATATAAATCATTCATCCAAGACAAGTATAAACAAGTAATCAACACATAATTAACATATAGGTTTCATTAGATCCAAGCAAACACAAGATAGATCTAGCCTAGCATGATGGAATTAAGACAAGAACAAGATATAGACAACCAACACATAGACATATTGATTGAATTAAAAGAACACTAATCTCAATTACACATGAAAGGTATCAAGGGCTTGGAACCCTTGAAAAACCTGTAAAATTCGCACCAAGTTCGTACTTAGGGTTTCTCCAAAACTTCTCTTTTTTTAATGTGAAAATTAGAAAACTATATATAGGAAAAGGGGTCTGACGACGTCAAGACCAAGCTTGTGACGCCGTTACCTCGCCGCCAAAACTATTCTCGGACTGCCTTGATCTACATTTGACGCCGTCAAGACTTAATCATTTCCAAGCCGTCATGACTTTAACTCTTGACGCCCTACTTCGTGACGCCTTCAAATCTGTACTGGATCGTCATGGAATTTTGCTCTTGACGCCGTCAGGGTGTTACTCTTGACGCCGTCACCTACTGTTCCCAGCATGGAAAATTAAGACTTTGGCGTTTTCTTCACTTTTGTGCTCCAAAAACGTCCGAATTGCTTCCTTTTCCAGATTTCTCTCCCAAAGTACCTAAAATCACAAAAGGAACGATTTAGGGCATTATTTGATCAAATAAATTCGAATTCGGGCTTAAATGACCCCCTAAAAATGGATCATTTTTCGCCTCATCAAAATATCTTCAAGAAAATAAAATACCCATAGCTATATTCATATAACCACCAAAATTTTCTTGAAAATCTATGATCTAACTTTACATAGTTCCACCACATCAGTTGATCTGCTAGTGGTGAAAGTACAAAAGATAGTAATCTGTCGAACAATAATTGGCAAACAAGATTTCCAATTCCTAGATCATTATGGGATTTACATCAAATTGATTCATCAATTTGCCTTGTAAGCATGTTTCATCCCATCTCATGCCTTAAGTTCTAGGTCTCACGCATAACTTAATTAAGTCGTCTACCTTAGAAACTGTAAAATTACAATTATGGTCTCACGCGTTAAAAGAATTTTACCTTGTTATAGTAATTTAGCCTAGGTCTCACGTTTACTAAATTAAAATTCCAAGTGTTCCTTACAGATAGATGACATGTAACTTAAATTATAAGGGTATTGAATTTTGATATGTTCAATCAAAATATGTATAAAGATGCATGCACTCATCTTTATAGCATAAGTTTTAAAAAAAAAAACTTTTTATTACCAATTCGTGAAATTAATACACAAAGTTTTACTTGAGGTTTAATAAACCATAAGATGACTTTCTACAATTATGATTTTTAAAAGTAATTCGTTTAAGACATATTCAAGATTGTGATAACCAAGGCAGACTCTAAGGCTCTTTTATAAGCCTTCATATCACGGTTATGAATCAAGTCTTAAAAGAGTTAATTTTTAAAAGCATATTTGTACAAAACATCAATCAAGCAAAAGTTTATGGATTCAATCTCAAAATCATGCAATAAAGTATGAATCTTGCTAGTCTCGCCTTGGAGCGAATTACCGTGCGAAGCGAACCGTTGTTGGCATCTAAGACTCCGCAAGATTCAATCTTTATTACTTAGGGTTTCACCATTATTAGTCCATATTATTTTTTTATGAAAATCACCCTTTTTATTGCTTACAACTAGTCCAACAATTAAGAAACAATAAAAAGACAAGTAATTTAAAGAAAAACATAACAACTAATAATAATTAAAGTGAAACAAATAGCCACATGCAATCCTTATTAGAAAAAGATCCTAATAAAATCAAGTCTAGGTATAATCATGCATGTAATCAACTAAGGCCTTCTCCTCTTGATGGAGGAGAGTCACATACATTGATAAATCAATTGCGAAGGCCAAAGATAATATACACACCATATAGCATATAAATTGATTTTAATATATATGTATTGGAGTTTTCCCCAATTTTAGATCTATCTAAAACATGTGATAAATAAATCAAAACAACAAGATCCATGACTAACATGCATGTTTTGTCATGGATTAAACCTAACAATTAGCACATAGGTAACAAGTACGTTCACATAACCGGTTAAAGACCTAGGGTTTCTAGTGATTACAATTAATCAAGTTAAACCACAAACCCTAATTAGGGTTTTATGTGGAAATCGACCCCCCCCCCCCCCAAAATTAGGGTTAGGGTTTAAATTTTATTAAAAAAAATTAAAGAAAAAAAAACTAGATAAAAAACATGTATCTAAAACAATTAAAGATTCGATTTTTATTACGTTTTAGTAATCAATCACATGTTATACATGGCTCGTGATGCCACTGTTAGAGTTTGACAATCAATATAACACATTATGCGGAAGCTAGGATCAAGTATAACACATATAAAGATTAACTAAAACATAAATAGTAACGTACCCGATACACTTCAATAAACCTTGAACTTGTGTAAAATAGATCAATGATAAACCCCTTACCGTTTTGTTTATCGATCTCTTGATAATTACTATAGTGAGTAATTACCTCGTTCTTGTACACACAAACTACCAACGAATAAAGGTTTATGCAAGTAAACGAAAACACTTGTTTTGCTTAACAAAAAATCGACCCAAAACCCTTGTGGGTTTGTGTGCCGATCGGCCAAGAAAGAAAGAGAGGAAGAAAAGCTTTTAGGGTTTTGTGTGTGTGCACAAAAGATGTGAAAGCTTAACCCTTGGCCTTGTATTTATACTAGAGAAACTTAGAGTCCAAGTTTGATGTGGGTTGGGTTTCCCCACCCTTGTTCGACCGGCCTAGGACTCCCCAAGGGGATTCTAGATCCTTCTTGGCTCCTAATTACATTCTAGTCCTCATTCTTTCGTTACTGATGATAGTTGATACTTACAGTTAATATTTAACGATCATTAAGTCCCTCAATTGTTTATATAAATATATATATATATACGATACATATAACATATATATATTTATTATACTTTATTCTTGTTTGTAATGTGTGCAATCCCGAGGTCTCGGGTTCGATACTAGTCATTTACTTATTAATATTTATACGTAACTTTTAACACAACTACCCTCCAAGACGGACCCAAGATTTTTGAGAAGGTGTTACACAATTTTTTTATGACCATTAGTACTAAAAGTTGCCCAATAAAGAATTTATTAGGTAAAATTGGGTGTTGCACAAGCTTAGAAAAGATACATTTTATAAAAAATTTACACTTCGTCACCTAAAATTAGGTGTGGCCCGTGCCACATCTGGCTCCCATGTGGGTCCGTCCCTGACTACCCTACATGATTAACTCTAATACTACTACCAAAACGACCCCTCAAACCATAATATATCACCTCGACAACCCTTAAACCACAACGACACCCTAAAACTAGAACGATCTTAGTATCTACATCAGCTCACTATGAACATCCAACAATCAAGAGGATGAGCTCCCGCCATCCAAACCCGAATATAACACATAACCACTAATGGCAATCACCCTGTAAAAAACCATGGAAAAGGTATCCACAACCCTCACGACACAAAACAAAACCCATCAAAATCTCAAACCAAACAATCTTGACACCACAATGCTGAACTAACCACAACACTTGCAGACTTTCACTATCATCACACCTATGTCGAACGTTGACTTGAACCACGACCAAAAACACTTCCGCAACAACTTAACCCACAAATCTCAACCACCTTATAAACCTTGGCAAGCCTGACTCTAAAACCTGACTTGAACTTATATAACAATGTCGGAAACTAGCATTACGAACCATGGCTCAAAACATGACCACAACCATTACAGCCGAAACAATGACACTACATGATTACATGAACCTGAAACATAGCCTACGCCACAAAACACGACACCACCAAATTTCACCACTACCACGCCATGTGTTTGTTTAAGCTTATTTATGAAATAACTAGCTTATCTGTTTATTTTGAAGCTCAATTTTTTGGTGTATTTTAAAACTCGTTGGCTTATATAGGTTTGTTATGATAAGACCAAGAAAACATGGAGCATAAGCCAAAAAAGGATAAGCTCCTAAGCCCATAAATAAGCTTAAAAAACACCACCAAGTTATTTGGGTGTGTTTATTTAAGCTTATTTATGAGCTTTCAAGCAGAGGCGGAACTACATTGTAGTTAGGGGGTGGCGGTGCCCTCCATGGTTCGCCAAAAAATATCAATTTTTAGTGTAAAAAAATAAATAAATTATGACCATTTTATCTTTTATTAAAGTGCACCCCACTACAAAATCAAATTGCCTCCCATCTTAAAGTCAAACAATTTAAATCTTAAAAAATATCAGTTTTTAGTGTTAACAATTTTTTTAGGGTTTTGCTAACGGCAGCCTTTAGGGTTGTTGTTAATACCTAATTTCCGAAATTCATGTTAAGACATTTCACAATGTCCAAATAAAATCATTTAAAATTATCCAAACTTACTAACAACTTCTTATTATTTCGCACATACAAATTTAATTCAATATTCCCATTGGTCATATTAGCGAAAAATCTGGAACATGTTTCTGAATATGTGGAGAATTTTTGAAAAATTTGTTGTTATCAACAGCCCTTAGGGCTTTTGTTAGCATTTCCCATTTTTTATGTCCTTTTTATTAAAGTACATCACCAATTTTAATTAAAAAAAATAATAAAAAAAAAAAATTGCCCCTCTCCTCTAATTTAAGATCTGCCACTGCTTTCAAGCTTATCTGTGTTCGGCTTATGATTTTAATATAAGTTTGTTATCACATACGTAAGCTAACATAAGCCAGTTAGCCCCAAAATAAAAATAAAAAAGTAAAACTTATGAAACATAAGCCAGCATAAGATAAACTAATATGTCCATAAATAAACTTAAAAAAAAAAAAAAAAAAAAAAAAAAAAAAAAAACCAAGTGGGTGTTCCAGTTTGAAGGAACTATCAGCCATATCGATCACAATAAATTTGAGACAATGTTATTTTAGTTCGCTATGAGGGGGCAGTACTATTCCCGTTACCTCTTGTCTCCTGTATTTATATTGTTGAATTTAGGTTTTGAGCCATGCATTATGGTATAGTGGACTTAATATATATATGGTGGGCTAATGTGCTATTATAATATCCAATAGTTGTGTAACTCCCCTTACTCAGATTAGTCTCATTTTTCTTTTCAAGCATTCATATTTTTATTTAGTTTGTTTCAAAATATTTGTTCAGTTTATGAATTGATGGTTACAATTTACTATTTTTAACTATTTTGCCCTCATTTAATTTCAGAGTCAAAATCACATTTTGCTATATAACAAATGCATTTATCATTTAAGAATTGTGAATACTCAAATGAGGCGAAAGGAGTAAATAAGTTGATTCACAATGAAATCACAAAGCATGATTTTAATGATTGAAGATGAAACACCTATGTGAGAAAGGTTGCTTTGAAGGGAATTGTGGGGACACAAATTTTAAGAATCTTGCGGAATCAGGCTAATGTTCAGGATCATTATGAGGACTTAACAAAGTCTGAGAGAGTCTTGTGAGAAGTGTATTGTCATTTTTCGTATACACTCTTTAGCAATCAAATATCATCTCACCCATTAAACTCTCTTTTAATTGGTTGAAATTCGAAATAAACATTTAATTTGGGGCTATCCAAAAATGGAAACATGAACATTTATTTTTAAGACGGAGAGAGTATAAGCTTATCTCTTACTCTAAAATATTACTATTGTGGACGTATGGTCCGGACTGGGCCAGGAATGGGCCAGACCCGGAAGACAGCGGCCTACTCACGCCTAAACCCTAATCCATGCTTTATAAATATAGGGCTGGGATTCCATTCACAACACAAGATAACAGGTTACCCTAAACCTAACTCTTCTATGCTATATCGCACCAATACTAACTTGACCGTTAGAGGTGGATCCCGGGGCTACGGTCTCGGGTCCACTCCTAACGGGTTCTCTTTGTTGAACAGGTCTACTCAGGGCTTGAGAAGACGACGAACAGCCCAGGGAGAGTCATCGAATCCAGCCCGCGCCAGATTATGCATCAACAGATTGGCGCCATCCGTGGGACATGATTACGACAAGTTTCGTGTTCTCACATTATCGGAAAGCAACCATCGAGTTCAAAAGCCAGTAACTTTAAAACCAAAACACAGTTATTAAATCTAAAGCTATTATTTATAATTCTTTGGTCAACATATACAGCAACATCACAAAGTTATATTGACTTTGTTTGATCTGTTCATACGTAGCATATAAATATAACAAGGATTATAGTCTTTGTTTATTTTGTCTAAATCCCTCACTCATCAGTTCGAACGTATACTTATTTAAGTATTCGAATTGGTTTATGTGACGCAAGCACTATCCTAGATAAGATACTACCAATATTTTCTAAAATTTAAAAAGATATCTCCATATTTTTTGTGCATATCTTTTAAGATATGTTATCTTTTAAATATTCAAAAGATTTTATGTAAATCTTTTAAATTTGGTAAACACGATTTTACCTATAACGCAATAAGTCCGCACGATCGGATCTACTTTATTTTTTAGCCGCGAACAACGCAGTCACGATAAATCTACCCGCGTTAGGCCATGCGTCCGGAAATCTTCGCAGATTGGCGCCATGAGCGTACTGTCACGTACAGGCACCACGATGCTAGTCAATCGCCATGAGCGCACTGGACGAAAGCCGTGGTCCTCTGCGATCATCCACAAAACGTTAGAGTCTATGCGGTCACGATAAATCTATCTGCGTCTGTGCGTGCAATTGAAACTATTAGTCGCGGTCACGGTGTGTCCATCCGCGCCATTGTTTTTATTATAATAAAAAAGGAAAAGATCAATCAATCGCCATGAGCGCACTGCGTTCGCATTTTAGCTACGTGCTACTTCTCTTATATAGTTTGTAAAACCTCACGATAGGTGTAATTCGCACTAATACTTCTCTTATATGCTATGTGCTATATATTGCTTCACGCTAATCTTTTACTTCATTAGGTTTTATATGTTGCGATTCGCGGCATATACTTTTAATATTTGCATTAAGTGTTTTTCAGGATTTGAATAACTCAGTTTAATGCTCCTACGCGAGTAGCACCATCAAACTTGGGGGGCTACCAGGGTATATCCTACCACTGTTTCCGTACAAGTCACGCAGGCATATTTGGAAGCAGATCGTACGTAAGAGGTATTGCAAGCCCGGTACAAAGACGGATTTAAATATTCGCACCATCTTGCCGCAGGGGAGACGTCCTCTGTTGGTTGTAAAGACGAATGTAATGTTCGCGCACAGCGCGCACCTCTATCGCGCACAGCGCGCACCTCTATCGCGCACAGCGCGCACCTCTATTGCGCTGCATCCTTGTCGCGCACAGCGCGCACCTCTGCCACAAGAGCACGTCTTCTGTCGCACCATGCTGCATCGCTACTGGTACAAAAGGTACACAAGTTGCGCACACATGGGCCATGTTGTCATGGTTGATTGGGCCTACGCGGCCATGAACAGAACTTAAGTCTAGCATAACATAGCCATGCACTATGTCACACTAGACTTGGGGGGCTTGTGGACGTATGGTCCGGACTGGGCCAGGAATGGGCCAGGCCCGGAAGACAGCGGCCCACTCTACGCCTAAACCCTAATCCATGCTTTATAAATATAGGGCTGAGATTCCATTCACAACACAAGATAACAGGTTACCCTAAACCTAACTCTTCTATGCTATATCGCACCAATACTAACTTGACCGTTGGAGGTGGATCCCGGGGCTACGGCCTCGGGTCCACTCCTAACGGGTTCTCTTTGTTGAACAGGTCTACTCAGGGCTTGAGAAGACGAAGAACGGCCCAGGGAGAGTCGTCGAATCCAGCCCGCGCCAGATTATGCATCAACAAATATGTATTTTTCCAAGGTATGGATCTTTTTTTTCCCTTTATATGTAGGGAAAAAAAGACACAAAACCATCTTTAGATGATAAAAAGGACCAATGGAATAGTAGGTTGTATTTTTGCGCAGATAACCCTTAATAATATTTAGTGCAGATTGCAACAGCATATGCAGTTGCAACACGCAAATTGCGCTGCCCTGTGAGCACATATGTAAACCGGAAGACGGATATGATAATGGCGGGGGGAAGACACCGTATGAAGATAAATTACACAGCTGGATTCAAATCAAACACGAAAATCACAATGTTGAATCTGGATCTTTTAGTCACGCTAGCATGCCAACTAATATAAGCCCTCTAATGCCATGGAATATGATTAATGTACTTAAAAAGTACGACATTGGTGCTTTTTCATTTGATTTCAAAAATATGCAAAATGAGCCATTCAAGTAAACCTGCAATGCGTGGCCCCTGAGAGGTGCAAGCCTCTTTTATAGCCAAAGTAGTGGTGTCGTTCAGGAGTGTGATTAAGACAGAGTGTAGTCCAGGGGTGTGGTTCAGAGGGTGTGGTGCAGGGGATGTTATTGAGAGGTTTTGTCTCAAAGGTCGTGGTTCATAGGATGCGGTTTAGGGAAAAAGGTTAAGACTATTTGTGTTATGGACGTGCTTCATCGATGTTTGTGCAAAAAGTGTGAATAGGTTAAGATTGGGCTTAGTCCGTGCTTGGCCGACCTTGATGGATCGCCCGCAGTATGATTTATGCACTAATCCAAGTAGTAGATTGAATCCCTGCACAAATAAAGGTAAACCGTTAGCCTTACTGTGGGGACGGACCTCACGATTAAGCTCCGGCGTGAGAGTAAGTACTCATGTTTGTCAGATAAATATGTATGTGTATTGGGATGAGTGAGAAAGTCATACCTCGCAAATGTGTACTCAGGTTACCTTTTATAGTTGGCTGGGATACTAGGGTTTCCTAATATTTCGCATATTTGCGGTAGTGGCCGGAGTGGGACCCTTTTCGGGCAAGGATCCGAAACTTAATTGATGATTGCGGACGAGGATCACCTTCTGGACCGTGGGCCGGTCCATGAGCTTACTGCAGGAGTGTCGCTTGGGTGATCCGTGTGCGTCCTTATTGGTCTAGGTCATGCCTTGCGCTCTGTTTGGGCTTTGGCGATGTCCGGTATGTTTATTTGTTGGGCCGGGGCCTATTTGTGTAATACAATCCAGGCCTATTAAGGATGTTGTCCGTATTATATGTCATCAAATCCTCCGAGTCTAGTGTGTTCATTGCTCGCGTGCCTGTGCGGTGAATGTTTCTAGACTAAGGTACTAATTGCTCCGCTTTTGGCTCGGGGCTTTTGTTGGGCGGATCTTTTATTGTCAACGGATAAGATCATACGGTATCATTGACCGTTACTAGTCTTTCCACCTTCTGACTGATTTGACCGCTTAGGTCACTGTTTGGCTATCATCCTTATCTCTTTTACCGCTGATTGAAATGTTTCTTGACACGTGTCGTTCGCTCGATCTAGACTTGACTAGATGTAATTGCGAGTATAAATACTTGTTTTTCCATTTACCATTTTTTCTCCTTCTTTTCACCTTGTTCCGCTGCCATTTGGTGTTTTTCAATCCCATCCGTCTTCGTTCCTTCTATCTTCCTTTTCTTTTAAAGAACTTCTCAGCATCATGGTTGAGTTTTTGGATGCCAAATGTAAGCTTACACAAGACGCGTTCAACGCAGTTTGTAGGGACCGTTACATTCCTTCCGAAGTTAATCTGGTTCTTCCGTAGAAAGGTAAGCTTATACGTAGGCCTCCAACAGGGAAGATAGGTGGAAGATAGGATTGGACGATTTGACCATCTGAGCAAATGAAACGATAGGATGCATTTAATAGAAAACTAGTCATAATAATAACAAGAGTAGTAATTAGGTTAACACTTCTCTCCCTACTAATATCCATTTACCATTTAATTGCTTTTATTTTATTTCATTTCATTAGTATAATCAATCAATTACAAAACCCCCTTTTAAAACCAATGACACTAGAACTTAGATATAATCCGCACGCATAGCTCTTGGGACGACCTTGGCCTTACCGATAACTATACCATACATGACCGGGTACACTGCCCGATAGTGCATTAGGTAGACGTTAGGTAGACGAGACAATTATAAATTTAAAACCTAATTAGTAAAACCTGCATCATAAATATAAAACTAAATGGATAACTGCATATCGAAAATTAATATTTCAGCCCATATTCGGATATAGTGGATATATGAGAAATTGTGCCCAAAACCCTAATCAAACAAACACTGCCTCTCTCTTTTTCTCTAGAGCAAATCATTTTTGCAACTGCTATCATCTCATCTGCTTCAATCCGAACAGCAAACCAAATGATTTCTCTTTTACTACACAAACATGAACACTACTCTAAACCCATTCGGTTTCTTGCTTTTATCCGAATCACAAACCCACTTCAAATCATTCTCCTTCAACAACTCACAGCCATACCCTAAATCTTGTCTACAATTTTAGCTTGGTTCAAATCTTTGGCTTCAAGATCATTTGGAGGGTCTAAGGTAGGTTCTACATTTGTTATAAACCGAAATAAATAGTGAATGAAACATGATTGTTTTGTTCTTTCTTTATATATTTCGGACAATAAAAATGAAGCAAAGCTTCTCATAGATCGATGATGGTAACAGCCTGAGGTCATTTGTTGTTCTTGTTTGTGTTTCGAGTCGGTTTTGATTGCTTGAAATTGAGATGGAGTATGGGATTAGTTTTAGCGTCGGGTTATTTTTCGTTGTTGGTTGATGGAGCCGTGTGTTTTGGTGATTTGGTTTGGTTTGCTATGACATGGGTTGTGCTATTTATACTTCAAAGAAAGAAGCTGAAAGAGTTAAACGATAAATATGGTTTATGTGGTTAATACTTGGAATTCAATATTTATGCAGTCTGTAACTCCACCATGCTTCGTTTTCCTTCCCATTATTTGGTGTAAATGTGAAGCACTCTTTTGCAACTCATGGATGGAGAAGCAAAGAGATGCATCAATCAATGAGATTCAATGCAGAATTCATGATTATTCAATACCGAATTCATGAGAGTGCATCTGAAATTACCTATTGGGAGAGTTTGTGAAGTTTTAGCATGTTTGTACCATACTGTGTATTGCACATTCACACTTGTGCATTCAATTATGTGTACCTAATCTTTAAGTATTATAGATACAACCTATAGAGCTTTTGGTACAAACCAATTAAACACACATCTATGGTACAAGTATAAACTAATTAAACACACTAATTAATTTTATTTTTAAAACACCTCTAAACTAAAAATACAAGTTATCATACACATTATACAAACTAATAAACACATGAAGCTTTATACAATTTACTAGTATATGTTAACAAGTTGATGGTACATATTATTTTGAAAACTGGACCGGACCAATGGGTTCAACCAGAATCCGGAGTCGGCATCGGTTCGACTAGCCAATAAAAGCCGTTCAAAAACGAAAAGGAGAGGACCAGTCGAAACGGTAAAAATTGGTGAACTGTGTCGGACTGGCATCACCTTTTTAATCCAGTTAATCAGTTATTTTGTTGGCGCTTGAACTCTAATCACAGGGTACCCGCCGCGGCAACGCGTGGGTATCCTGCTAGTCAATTAAAAAGGATACATGGAATGCGAAAAAGAATCCGTTCACCTTGGATGACATAGTAAACAAAGACGCCTTGAATAATTTTGTCACCAGAAGCGAAATTGAGCACAAAACTGAGTCATATATAAAGATGTAAAAGATGTCAAGCCCATGGACAATACCTACAAGAAATAAGTCTACAAGGTAAATCAAATACTCCACGACCTACAAAGAAACCACAACACAGGAAAATCGGAAGGTTTGGCAACGGGTCAAAACTGGTTATTCAGGTTGACCCTAAAATAAATCGGAAGGTTTGGCAACGGGTCAAAACTGGTTACTCATGCAATAAATCAAACATGGAAATCATAATACTTGCGTTCAGTCCATCGAGTTTTAGCTTGCTGATGTTTGACCCATCGCTGGAATATAATCATGCATTAAGGTCACAAAGAAGCTAAGCATTGCTATGTTGACACATTCTTCATTTTAATAAACTTATATGTGAAAGGAATTTAAACATTTAACGAAAACAGATGATGATACCTATTGAATGCTGCCAACACCATGTATAAACATATTGATCCACAAACATTTTAACATAATGCAAAACATTAACATGATCCAAAAGCAGTTCCTAAAAACAACTAAAAAGTTCCTGAGAAGAAGATATTAGAGCTGCTCTGAAAGTTGGATTAGTGTATGACCAACTCCACCCCTGGAGGCAAACATTGTGACAACTCGGATTTGGCATGTGATCGACCGGCTTCCTCTCTCTTCAAAGACTCCTCTGCATTTAGTACAAGTTCATCAAAAGGATGGATGGAAGGATCTATTACAATTTTCTTGAGTGTATCAAAAGCATTGCCCATCATGTATAAAGCAATCTGAAAGTCACTAACTAGACCACGATAACCACCAATCTCAAGATGCTTCAGGTGTGGAAAGTGGTGACCAATAGCAGGATACTGAGTTTTGTTCCTTGTGATTGGTGTACACCAACATAGCTGCAAAAAGATCACATCAACATAGTTTTTGAATTACATAAAACTCAGAAACATCTTTATTCATAAACAGAATATCAATATCGATTCTATTTATGTACTTTAATTACAAGTAGCTACTGAAAACATACCGACACTACGAAAGTTTTCAACTTCGGGCACTTCTTAGCTATTTCAATGAACGCAATTAAACTATCATATTTTTCGGTTTGAATTGTTAGTTTCAATGTCTTGACATTTGGTAGTCCTGGAATCGCTTTAATATTCAAATCTTCCTGGAAAAACATGAAAACAATCCCATCATCTTATCATTAAAGCTTAAAAACACATAAATAAATTAGAGAAAAACTACTAACCTCTCTACGATCTATGCTCAAGTTAAGAACCTCAAGGTAGGAAGCAACAGATGAGATCGCTGTGAACACATTATTCTTCAACCCCACACTTACTATGCCAATGCAAACTTCTTTAATCTTCGGAAGATTCCTTAGACAAATAACTATATCTCGACCAATATAGTGAAACTTTTCAAGATCAAAATCATGTAAAGAAACAGATTGGACCTCGAGATTGCCGGTTAATGTAAAGTGTTTTATGTTAATGTCTCGTCCACCAACATCAACATCAGCCAACAACTCAGATCCATGAATGTAGAGCATTTCAAGATTTGGAGAATTTTTCAGTAGTAATTTTAGGGTTAGATCACTCACGTTGACAAACAACAAGGACAACTTTTTAAACGGCAAAGTCTCTACAACCATGGAACTGGATGACGGATGTTCAGAAAGGCATACCATGTTTCCATCTGACAAAGGTAAAGGGAATTCATAGTTTTCCTTGGTAACACGTAAATCCATTTCAAGAACCTCAACTTTCTTGTCGAGAGCAAACCGGAGCCAGTTATTAATATCTTTGAAACACGTCTTATCCAAATCAAAACTAATGTTGATAGACTGAAGCATTGGGCTGGTGTGACTTCTAAGACTTCCAATGACATTGTTCACCTGGTTGATGTACTTAGCCCGCTCTAGATCACAGAGTTTCCCATCCATCTTAGCTAGAGTTGTGGAACCAACGAAGTCCAGTTTGTTTAGAGAACACCACACAAACCTCCATCTTGGGGAGAGAACGCTGGTGGTCACCGCTTGTTTTAAAGGCAGACGAGATAGTATATCAACAAGAACCAAATCTGGCATTTTGCTGATGAAATCCACATCTGGTCTAGGACAATCCTCCTATAAAAAAGCAAGTCATTAGTAAACTTAAACAATAACAATCATCAAATACACAACTGAACAAGTAAACAAATTTACACATTTCAATGGATAAAACCCTATAATCATCGCTTTGAATTTCTAAAAACACAAGAAGATACAACATAGATGATTGTACCTCTATACTCGGATCACTCTCTTTCCCCTTCCCTTTTGCTCCTGAAGTAACACAAAACAGAAACACACGAGACAGTTAAAATCAGAAATATATGCAGTGTGTAAAAAACTATGATATGTAAATATATGGTTAATTTATGTGATTCTTTTAAACGAGAAAACTTACAACTTTTACCAATAATTTTTTAAAGTAAAAAATCTATCTGTATAGTAAGTAAGCAAAGGACATTTTTTCAACAAATGACGAGCAATGACTAGCAGCACAAAGATTTAAAAGAATTTCAGAGGCCACAAGTACTTCATTTATACTTGTGTATATGAGATTACAAGACGATAATATTGACAAAATGTAAAAGCATATACATATACTGATGTACAGCACAAAGAGCATTGTATAGCACTTCAATTATCAAATAAGATTAAATTACATACTAAAGTAGCTACATTAAATGGGAGCCACACACATATTGCATACTAATCGAAAGAGCGGAGACATAGACATACTTGAACATCTTGTATGCATGAACATAGCAATGTCGAGAAAAACAAGAGAGCGATACAACACATATTGCACGCATTGAGGTTACATACACATTCCTATTATGGGTGCTCTTCCCCTACACTAGAAACCTATAAGACTATTCCAGTGTTGTAAAAAGTGGTCTAGGCGGCTAGGCGCTAGGCGGTCACTTACCGTGGCGATTTGAAGCTAGGCGGTCGAATTAGGCGTTTTGGTCAAAAGGCGGTCAACATCCCGCCTAGGCGGCTCAAATTGGGTTAGGCAGTCAAATCAGGCTAGGCGGGTCAAATCGGTCAACACTTATAAAAACTTCAAATCAGGGTTTTTTTTACACAATTAACCCCTCTTTTCACACACTGTGACCAAATACACCTTTGGATCTACAATTGAAATGATTCATGTTGATAAAAACACAACAATCACAATTAAACACACATAATCGAAGATTGAAGGTATGTTGGCCCATTAAAAATAAATATTGGCCCTAATATCCTTAATTTAACAAATATAAAATAATAATTTAAGTGAATCCCCAAACATTCATCACATAATAAGCATCCTACATACAAACATCATCATAGATATCACATACATAATAAAGTACATAAGCCACATACCCCCCCCCCCCCCCCCCCCCCCCCCCCAAAAAAAAAAAAAAAAAAAGAAAAATAAAATACCAAGTGGCTGCTCCAATTCGAAGGAACCATCAGCCATATCGATCAACAATAAATTTGAGACAATGTTAGTATTTCAGTTCCCTGTGAGGGGGCAGAATTATTCCCGTTGCCTCTTGTCTCTGTATTTATATTGTTGAATCTAGGTTTTGAGCCATTATGGTATAGTGGGCTTAATATATGGTATAATGGGCTAATGTACGATTAATATCCAATAGTTGTGAGTTGTTTAATTTTTATATAATAAAAAAATTACATCATTTTTTAGTGTTTTTGCAAATCTTTTCTTATTGAAAAAAAAAATAGACCAATAGGAAAACTTGATTTTGCCATGTAGACAAAATCAAGCGACATGATTGATTAATAAAAAGTCAAAATTGAATACAATTTGGTCAAAGATTACAGAATTTCGTTATATAAAGCTAATTATTAAAAATTTAAAGAAACACATGGGGTTGATGGTAGTTGTTTAATTTACAAGGGTACAAATGTAAATAATCAAAAACAAAAACGGGAGGCATCGATTTTCATACCAAGAACACCTTAACCTTTACACTAACAAAGAACATAATTGAACAACTGATTTAGAAAAACACAATCTGAAAATCTTAACCTTTACACGAACAAAGAACATAATTGAATAACCCACATCATTGGAATCATCATCTCCTACATAAAACATATATTTGCGGTTGGTTTTATTGGTTATGATATTCATAATTAATCATTCGTTTATAGTTAATTGCTGATTTATGTGTAAAGTTTGCAAATATATATTTGCGTTCTGGGTTTTAGATTGATGTTTCTTGCAAATGTGTTTGGTTGTGGTTTTGCTAATTGAAGTTGTCACAATATCAGTTGTTGTTAGCTTAGGTATAATATTGTTGAATTAGTTTAGAAAAAGGAATGCAGCTCTGTTAAATTTTTGTTGAAATTGTTAGTACATATTATAATTGGTATTACTATGGTATCTTTGATAATGAAATTGTAAACCGTGTAATCATAGTTTTAATAAAAAGGATGTAAAAGTAACGAAGGTAAAAGAATGAAACAAATACTCCCCTGATTCGTTCGGTGTGTATAATGTGGTAACAAGGTTAGATCCTCCTTCAAGAAAATGAACATTGAAAGCTTCCATCCAGAAATATAAATCATATTCTTGTCCAATATAACATGTAATCAACAAACACAAAAACCAAAGCATCAAACCGAACAAAGAAAGACCACAACTAGATGTAGTTCCAGACTTAGAAATAAAAACAAAACAAAACAATAAAATGATAGGATACTTATGGAATGAATTACAAATAGGAACTCATAAAACATATCCACAAGTATTGACACACAAACAAGATAGGATATATGCTAATCATGAATTGTGAATTTTTCATGTTCGAATTTCGTTCTTTTTAACAAAATATAATACAAGATATGACTCGACTTAGCAACCATGTAATCAATTAGACAATTAACTAAGGGTTTAAACATGTAACAATAATGCACTAAAGATGAGTGCACACAAGGAAGGCTAAGGCGATTTGGTTGCACATTTAGGTGGATTGTAACAAATTCTTCCTTTAAGTAAGCTGCTTAAAGTTAGAAATGAAAAGATAGGCTCGGAGGGGTGTACTAGGGGTTTCGTGTACTAAAAATGAGTACAACGCTAAGGTGTGGGAAATATTAATCGACTTCGCTAGTCAAGTAATATGACTTAAATGGTCAAGTAATTATGATACAGGTTTAAACACAAGGGTAAGAAGTGTCAAGCCAAAGAAAAATTTGCGTATAAAATAGTAGAAAATGAAAGTATAGTAGATAGGTACTTATTTGAAATGAGTACAAGTGCTACTAGTTCAAATTTTTTGTGTGAAGGTAATGATGGCGAAAATTCCATGAGTCATGTCAAGAGTAAACAAGAAGGTTGTATAAAGATAACAATCGGAAAGGAACTTAGTGATGATGACGATTCTAGTTCCGAAAGTGAAGACGAAGAATATGCAAATGTCGTTAAAGAATTCAAGAATATTATTAAAAAGCGACTAAAAGCACAAGATAAAAGAAAAACAACCCGAAGAAGAAAATCTAGTGACGAAGACGAAACAATGAAGCACAAATGTTTTGTAGCTCAAGCATCTAATGAAGTATGTCTAGGAGTAGATTTGGAGCCCGATGAATGGGTAAAGGATAGTGGATGCTCAAGACACATGACGGGGAATCGCAAGCTATTTTCTACATACAAGGCGTATAATGGAGGTAACGTTGTTTTTGGTAGTGATCGTCGTGGAAAAATCATAGGCAAAGGTACGATCTCTCAAGACTCTCTAACTATTGAAAATGTTGAACATGTAGATAATATAACATATAACTTGCTTATTATAGGTCAAATATGTGATAATAAGTGTAGGGTTACCTTTACCGATAAAGATAGTAAAATAATTAAGGATGAGAAAGCATAGGTAGAGGAATTAGGAAAGGAGGTATATATGTTATGAAATTAGGAGACAAACCGGAAGATAGGATATGCTTAGCAACTCTAGGTGAAAATTCCACAGATTAGGTCACGCTAACATGCAACAATTACAATCTTTAGTCTCTAAGGACTAGTTAGAAAGTTGCCTAGTCTAAGATATGATCAACATTTTTGTAACGCTTGTAAAATTGGAAAAAAAAAAACACATACTAATCACAAAGATAAAAATATGGTATCCACTACTAGGTGCTTAGAATTACTTCACATGGATCTTTTTGGTCCATCCGCAGTGCGGAGCTACGGTGGCAACCGTTACACCTTAGTTATAGTAGACGATTATTCACGATACACGTGGACTAGGTTCTTAAGTGATAAAACTGAAGCCTTTGAGAAATTTAGTAAAATGATTCAAAATAAATTAGGATGCTCAATAGTTTCAATTAGGACGGATCATGGTAGGGAATTTGACAACGAAGTACAATTTGGAAAATATTGTGATTTAAATGGAATATCCCACAACTTTTCCGCTCCTCGTACTCCTCAATCCAATGGGGTAGTAGAAAGGAAAAATAGGTATTTACAAGAAATGAGTAGAACAATGCTAAATGAATAATCTATCCTACAAAAGTTTTGGTGTCACGCCGTAGATACATCAACGTATATACTTAATAGGGTTTTGATGAATGCTCAAACACTCATTATTTTTGGTCAAATCTGAACTGCAAAACATACAAAAACACTCAAAAAGGCATCAAAATACTGAAAATATTCCAGGAATTGTGTTTTATATGTTTTAGATGCAAAATGAGTAAAAACAGATGAAAAACGAACATAGTTTGCATAATTGGCAGTTTCAGTCCCCCAACTTTCAAAAATTTACAAAACTAGTCCCTGAGCATTTGTTTTGAAAGAAAAGTCAACCTAAGGCATTTAAAAGTAAAATTTTATCAAATTTAATCCTTAGGTGGAAACTTTGGGAAAATTTCATATTTGGTCCCTACACTTTGCAAGTTGAGAAAATCAGTCCCTAGGAGTTTTTAAAATGGAAAATGTTATTTGTGGTCCTTGGAATATGGATATGTGGCTAGAAACACCCCTTGTACATCTTTAGCAAGTTGGCAGATTTGGTCCTCCAAAAATTCAGAAAGTACACTTTGGTCCTTGGGCTTTTGTTTATTACAAACCAAACCTTTGTTACTATTATTATCCAAACCTAAACAAAAACCCAAACAACCAGGCCCAAAGTTATCCTAGCCCACCCCATCCAATATTAATAGAAAATGGGGTCAACAAAGTCAACCCCCTTCTTCCTCCCTTTTGCCGCCAAACCATACAAACACCCTGCAACTCCAACACTCTTGTCCCCCTCCTCCACTCTCCAACACACCTACTAACCACCCTATACCACCAAATGTCAACCCCCACTTGTATAACCTTCCTCATCCTCCAGGTCATCAATCCACACAAACACTTTGGCGCCAAAACAGAAATTGAGGGATGAAATTATTCCAATGGCAATTGGACGGTTGGGATTTGCTCAAGAAAGCACAAGGAAGAAGTAAACCCTGGTCACTTTTTATATAAATAGGAACCTTTTGTACACAGTAGTTTTTTGTCCAATTTCTCATGTTTTAGAGAAGTTTTGACTATTTAAGTTTCTTGTCAATTTAATTTTCAGCAACTTTAGTTTCAGTGTTAATTCATTTTCAAGTATTGTACTCTTTTACTTAAGTTTAATCAAATTTCAGCTTTCTTTAAATTCAATATTTTTTTAGCTTTTTACTTATTAGCTTATGTTACTGCTTATTTATTGATTACAATTGCTTATCAAGTTTCTACTTAGCTTATGGTATTATTTGCTTCAAAATTCAGTGCACAAAATGCTTTTTCTTCAAAAAAAATTTAATGGCCAACACCTAGGGGGTGTTTGGCATAACTTCCCTTTTTAGCCTTAACCTGTTTTTTTGCTCATTTCTACTAATTGAATCAGCTTTTTATTCTTGTTATTAGTTGTTTAAAAATTGTTTTTATTAGTTTTTATTAGATTTAAAGTAGTCTAAGTAGTTTCTCCAATCTCTTTGTTCAATACTGTTAATATAAATAGTGTAGGTTAAGATTGAATATAAGCCATATTAGATGTAGTATAAGCTTCATTTTAGCTCAGTATAGGATGAAGTATTTGTGCAATAACTGGTACAAGCTAAACCTTAGGTAGAATTCACCTTTGTCGTCATGTTCATATTAGGAAGAAGGCCTGAGATGCTACTAAATTCAAGTAGAGTTTTCTTGAGAACTTTAACTGATTCCACTTCTCCTTTACATAAAACAAGCAAATCATCTGCAAAACATAAGTGTGTCAGTTTGAGCTCTTTACAGCCCATATGATACGGAAACACTCCACTTTGTTGAACATTTTTTTGCCATCAGTAGAGTAAATACTTCCATGATCAGTGTAAACATATAAGGAGATATGTGATCTCCTTGTTTCAGCCCTCTGCCACTCTTGAAATAACCTTTCCTTTCTCCATTGATGCATAGAGTGAACTTTGCAGTGGTGACACATGTCATAATCCAGCTAACCATTCTATTTGGAAATCCAAACTTCAATAAAATCTTTTCAAGGAAACCCCAATCCACAGTGTCATATGCTTTGGCTATATCAATTTTTAAACAGCATCTCTTTGGCCCACTTGATCTATTATACCCTTTTAACAGTTCTTGTGTAATCAAAATATTATCCTGTATCACCCTTCCTTGTATAAATGCACTTTGATTCAGGTTAACTAGATTTTGTAGACTAGTTTTAATCTTTTAGTCAGAATCTTGCTTATACACTTATAGAGCACATTGCAGCAAGCAATGGGCCTATATTCTGCAACTTTATTAGAATTACTCACCTTTGGAATTAGAGTAATTAATGTGGCATTTACCTCCCCCAATAGCTTTCCACTTTTGAAAAATTCCTTTATAGCCAAACATACATCTTCCCCTACCACATTCCAAGCTTTTTTTTATAGAAAGCAGAGGTATAACCATCTGGTCCTGGAGCTTTGTTCTCCCCAATATCAAACATGGGCTGCTTAATCTCTTCATTAGTAACATCTCTTACCATATTCACAGCTTCTTCTTCGGTAACTGTTGTCCCAAACACTCCATTAGAATCCCATTGACTGTTAACATTATTACTAGCCTCCAGGAACTTCTGAAAGTGATTGACAAACTGCATCTCCATTAATTCACCTTCAAGTCTAACACCATTGTCATCATAAATACTCACAATCTTATTATATTGCCTTCTACTTTTCAGCACCTTATGAAAATATTTGTTGTTTCTGTCACCCTTGCTTATCCATTCTACTTTTGCTTTTTGAAATAGAAAATTCTCCTCATCATTAATTGCTTCATTATAACAGTTAAGAGCTTCGACTTGTTTTTCCTTTATTTCATTACTATTTGGATTAGCATCAATATCACTTTGAGCTTCTTTCAATTTTTCTCTGCATATTCTTACCATTTCATTCAAATTACCATTCTTCCATGTCAGGCTATTAAGCTTCTTTTTCATCCCTTTCATCTTTTTGACCAATTGGAACATTTTACACCCTTGAACTTCCATCTTCCATCCTTCTTGTATTGTTGGAATAAAGTCCTCTTTCTCCACTATATAATTTGCCAACTTGAAAGGTTTTGTCCTCTTTATCATACTGTTTGGGAAGTTCACCACTATTGAGCTATGATCTGAAATCATATATCGTAGAAAACAACCACTTGCATTTGCATATTTTGTAATTAACTCCTCATTCACCATGACTCTGTCTAGCTTTTTAAGGATGCTTGTTTGAGGGTTCTTAGGAGACTTGATCCAGGTATAATACATTCCAGTGCTGCATAGATCATCCACCTCCACTTCATTGATAGTGTCAATGAAATCCTGCATGTCACTTGTAACTTTAGAGCCACCAGCAGAGTGTTCTACAGTTTTAAGAGTCACATTAAAGTCTCCCATTAGCATCCATGGCCATCCGATAGAGATTCTTTTAGCATCTTTAATATCTCTCCATATTTCTTTTCTTTCTTTTCCTGTATTTGCAGCATAAACAAAACTACAAAAAACTTTAGTTCTTTGAGGAATTGACTCAATAAGACATAGCATAGTTTGTTTTGAACAATGTAGAATCATAACATCAGCCATATCACTGTTCCAACTTACAACTATTCTGCATCCATTCTGACTAAAACTCACATTTGAGGCCCAACACCAGTTACCAAAAGTCTTCTCACAGACTTTTTGCAGATTTTGAGTTTTTACATGAGTTTCAAGAATGGCACATACCTGAATTCTTTCCTCCCTTATCCACTTCCTAATCTCTTTTTGTTTTTTCCCTTGATTCATGCTTCTAATATTCCATGATGCTATTTTAAAATCCATGGACATTTATTTATTTTTAACTAACTCCTACTACTACATCTCAGAGCTCAATTCAGAAAATTCTTGCTCAAACCTGTGATTGTATCGCCTGTCACAGTCTCAGCTAGATGATCCCTTTTCTCTAATACATCCTCTATATTATCAGTACTTCCTTCCTGATTCTTTAACTTGTCAGTCTCAGCCTCTCCTTCATTTATGATGGTTTTCAGAGCCTCAAAACTGTTCTTGTTACTACTTTCAGCCTTGTCATTCTTTTTACCACCATTAGTTTGTTGCGCAAGATTCTTTTCTTTTTCTTTTGTTCTTTCCTCAGTTCCATTACCTACGTTAATCACTTCCTTCCCCTCCTTTCTAACTCTATATTCTTGCCTTTTTACATTACTGAAATACCTCCCTTGGAAATTCTTTTACTACTATTAAACATGTCGTTGCATATCAATCTACTACTATTAAACATCAATCAAATTAACTTATAAACATGTTGGCCGGAAACAAAAGAACCATAGATGCGGTTGCTACAGAAAAAAAAAGGAAGAAAGCGGTAAAGTAATCAAACGACAAAAAGAAGAAACAAAAGAACCAAATATGCCTATAATCGAAGGTGATGAAAACTTTTACTATGAATTAGAAGTTGCGTTGGAACAAGAATGGAAAGAAAACGATGAAAATGAACAGGAAAAACATAAAGAAAAAACGAATTCGAGCCATGGTAAAATGAAAAAACGCATGATTGCTGCAGTCATAGATGAGCATTGGTTGAAGCTCTTAGGAGATTGGAAAAAAATAGCAAGAAAATAAAAAATGTTGAATGTAAAGATGACATAAATGTTTAGAAACATTCTCTTATAATGATTTACATTTGGCAAACCTATCCGATTAATGTAATGATGTAATGAAACAAATTTTTAATGATAATTTTACTCTTTATTTTGAAAGTTTTTAGTTTGAATCGTATGTCTTTTTTTATAACACTTAGTAAACACATCTTGTGTCAAAATTGAAAAATTAGTTACATATTTTGATAGTAATTTATATCTTAATTTTTTTTTTAAATACATAAAAATGTTTACCTATACTATGCATCAAATGACTATAGCCGAGTAGCCGACCAATGTAGTGACGCTAGCCGCCCCATTGGGGCAGGCCTGGAATCTAGTAAAACTTATAAAATATGTTTTTATATCTCGATCTACAGCTAGCCAAAATATGGCTACATAAAATTGCAAGTGTGCATGGTACCAAGATGAAAAGGATGTCAAACCCATTAGACAATACCTACAAGAAGTAAAATACTCCACTTGACCTAAAAAGAAACTGTAACATAGGAAAATCGGAAGGTTTGGCAACGGGATAAAAGTAGTACATGTATGTAGGTAAGTGGTTACTTGCGCTCATTCCATCGAGCGTTATCTTGGTCTTACTTGACCCATCGTTAGTATATAAGAATCCATTAAGGTCACAAAGGAACTAAATGTTGACACATTCTTCATTTAAATGAAACTTGTGAAAGGACTTTAAAAATTCAATCAACACAAATACAAAGCTACTGATACCTACCAAATGCAAGCATGACCAAGTAAAGGAACATGCATAAGAGCTCTAAAAGCAACTCAAGTACCATATGACAAACTAAAATATCTCGATCGAAACATGATCCAAAAGCATTAACAAGTTTCTACAATAGCTTCTAAAAACAACTAGCCAGAAAGTTTCTGAAAAGGTGAGTCAGAGCATTAACAAGCCTCAGCAAACCAAGACCATCTGAATGTAGATTAGAGTACGGCCAACTCTACCCATGGAGGCATACATTGCGACAACTCGGTTCTAGCATGGGATCGACCGGCGCCCTTTATCTTCAAAGACTCCTTTGTAGTTAAAAAACGTGCATCATAAGGATGGATGGAAGTATCTATTACAATCTTTTTGAGTGTACCAGCAGCATTGCCTATCATGTACAAAGCAATCTGAAAGTCACTAACTATACCACGATAACCACCAATCTCAAGATGCTTGAGGTCTGAAAAACGATGACCAATAGCATAGTATTTAGCTTCGTTCCTTGTGATTGGTGCAGACCAATATAGCTGCAAAAAGATCATATCAACATAGTTTATGAATTAGATAAAGTCAGTAACAACATCCTTATTAATATTCAGAATATAGATTCTATGTATGTACATTATTTACATGTAGCTATATGGTTTACTGAAAAACATACCGAGACTTTAAAAGTTTCCAACTTCGGGCACTTCTTAGCTATTTCGATGAATGCCATTAGACTATCATATTCTTCAGTTGGCAAAAGCAGTTTCAATTTCTTGACATTTGGTAGTAGTTCTGGAATCGCTTTAACATTCAAATCTTCCTGGAAAAACATTGAAACGATCTCGTCATCTTATCATTAAAGATTAAAAACATATAAATAAATTAGAGAAGAACTACTAACCAGTTCACGATCTACGCCCAAAGAAAGAACCTCGAGGTGGGAAGCAATAGATGAGATCGTGCTGAACACTTTGTTATTCAACCCCAGACTTACTAGGCCAATATCAACTTCTTTAAGCTTTGGAAGATTCGTGAGACGTATTTCTGCATCTAGACCGTTAAAGTAAAACTTTTCAAGATCGAAATCATGTAAAGAAACGGATTGGATCTCTTCAGAGCCCATTAACACAAAGGTTTTCATGTTAAGGTCCCGTCCACCAACATTAACATCAGTCAACAAACCACCTCCAAAAATGTAGAGCGTTTCAAGATGTGGAGAATTTTTCAGTAGTAATTTTAGGGTTAGATCACTCACGTTGACACACAACAAGGAGAGCTCCTTAAAAGACAAAGTCTCTACAACCATAGAGCTGGATGACGAGCATTCAGAAAGGTGTACCATGCTTCCATCTGACAAAGGTAAAGGGAAATCATAGTATTGCTTTGGATCACGACCATCAGTACTAACCTTGAGACCATTTTTGTAAAAATCCAGTATAAGAACCTCAGCTTTCTTGTCATGAGCAAACCGGAGCCAGTTATCAATATCTTTGAAACATGTATTATCCAAATCAAAACTAATCATGAAAGACTTTAGCATTGGGCTGTTGTGACGTCTAAGACTTCCAATGACGCTGTTCACCTGGTTGATGTACTTAGCCCGCTCTAGATCACAGAGTTTCCTATTCATCTTAGCTAGAGTTGTGGAACCAGCGAAGTCCAGTTTGTTTAGAGAACACCACATAAACCTCCATCTTGAGGAGAGAACGCCGGTGGTCACCGCTTGTTTTAAAGGCAGACGAGATAATATATCAACAAGAACCAAATCTGGCATATTACTGATGAAATCCATCACATCTGGTCTAGGACAATCCTCCTATAAAAAAGCAAGTCATTAGTAAACTTAAACAATACACAACTGAACAAGTAAACAAATTACGCATTTCAATGGTTAAAAACCTATAATCATAGCTTTGAATTTCTAAAAACACAAGAAGATACCACATATATGATTGTACATTTGTACCTCTATACTCGGATCACTCTCTCTCCCCGTCCCTTTTGCTCCTGGAGTAACACAAAACAGAAACATACGAGACAGTTAAAATCAGAAATATATGCAGTGTGTATAAAACTATGATAGGTAAATATATGGCTAATTTATGTGATTCTTTTAAATGAGAAAACTTACAACTTTTACCAATAAGTTTTTAAAGTAAAAAATCTATCTGTATAGTAAGTAAGCAAAGGACATTTTTTCAACAAATGACGAACAATGACTAGCAGCACAAAGATTTAAAAGAATTTCAGAGGCCACAAGTACTTCATTTATACTTGTGTATATGAGATTACGAGACAATAATATTGACAAAATGTAAAAGCATATACATATACTGATGTACAGCACTAAGAGCATTGTATAGCACTTCAATTATCAAATAAGATTAAATTACATACTAAAGTAGCTACATTAAATTGGAGCCACACACATATTGCATACTAATCGAAAGAGCGGAGACATAGACATACTTGAACATCTTGTATGCATGAACATAGCAATGTCGAGAAAAAGAAGAGAGCGATACAACACATACTGCACGCATTGAGGTTACATACACATTCCTATTATGGGTGCTCTTCCCCTACACTAGAAACCTTTAAGACTATTCCAGTGTTGTAAAAAGCGGTCTAGGCGCTAGGCGGTCACTTACCGTGGCGATTTGAAGCTAGGCAGTCGAATTAGGCGTTTTGGTCAAAAGGCGGTCAACATCCTGCCTAGGCGGCTCAAATCGGGTTAGGCGGTCAAATCAGGCTAGGCGGGTCAAATCGGTCAACACTTATTAAAACTTCAAATTAGGGTTTTTTTTTTACCCAATTAACCCCTCTTTTCACACACTGTGACCAAATACACCTTTGGATCTACAATTGAAATGATTCATGTTGATAAAAACACAACAATCACAACTAAACACACATAATCGAAGATTGAAGGTATGTTGGCCCATTAAAAATAAATATTGGCCCTAATAATATATAGTTTTCTTATAAATTTTGCAAATATATTCAAAAGATATATAATTAAAAATAATAAGAACATTAATAAAATTATTAAAAATATACAAATTATGCATATTTTATATCAAATATATTAAATTTTTTTATATAGAAAAGTTCAATCCGCCTAGGCGACTAGCTCCTAGCGCATTTTGCAACCTTGCTATTTCTTCCTACTTTTGGCCATCGTTCTCACTACGCATTAATGCAGCACCAACTTCCCCACAACTTTTGGCCTAGATGCAAGTAACAACCGATATTCTTGTACTTAAAGCTCGAATGACGCAATACAAATATAGATCTAAGGGATACATGCATATTAGTTACTAGTATATCACTCATTTCATATACTTCATATCTGAATTTAAGTATTAATATCCTTAATTTAACAAATATAAAATAATAATTTAAGTGAATCCCCAAACATTCAACACATAATAAGTAAGCATCCTACATACAAACATCATCATAGTATCACATACATAACAAAGTACATAAGCCACATACCCCCCCCCCCCCCCCAAAATAAATAAATAAAATTACCAAGTGGCTGCTCCAATTCGAAGGAACTATCAGCCATTTCGATCAACAATAAATTTGAGACGATGTTAGTATTTTAGTTCCCTGTGAGGGGGCAGAATTATTCCCGTTGCCTCTTGTCTCTGTATTTATGTTGTTGAATTTAGGTTTTGAGCCATTATGGTATAGTGGGCTTAATATATATGGTATAATGGGCTCATGTAGGATTAATATCCAATAGTTGTGTAGTTGTAATCTTTTATATAATAAAAAAAAATTACTTCATTTTCATTTTGGAGTATTTTTGCAAATCCCTTCTTATTGAAAAAAAAAATTAGACCAATAGGAAAGCTTGATTTTACCATGTAGACAAAATCAAGCGACATGATTGGTTAATAAAAAGTCAAAATTGAATACAATTTGGTCAAAGATTACAAAATTTCGTTATATAAAGCTAATTATTAAAAATTTAAAGAAACACATGGGGTTGATGGTAGTTGTTTAATTTACAAGGGTACAAATGTAAATAATCAAAAACAAAAACGGGAGGCATCGATTTTCATACCAAGAACACCTTAACCTTTACACTAACAAAGAACATAATTGAACAACTGATTTAGAAAAAAACAATCTGAAAATCTTAACCTTTACACGAACAAAGAACATAATTGAACGACCCACATCATTGGAATCATCGTCTCCTACATAAAACATATATTTGCGGTTGGTTTTATTGGTTATGATATTCATAATTAATCATTCGTTTATAGTTAATTGTTGATTTATGTGTAAAGTTTGCAAATATATATTTGCGTTCTGGGTTTTAGATTGATGTTTCTTGCAAATGTGTTTGGTTGTGGTTTTGCTAATTGAAGTTGTCACAATATCAGTTGTTGTTAGCTTAGGTATAATATTGTTGAATTAGTTTAGAAAAAGGAATGCAGCTCTGTTAAATTTTTGTTGAAATTGTTAGTACATATTATAATTGGTATTACTATGGTATCTTTGATAATGAAATTGTAAACCGTGTAATCATAGTTTTAATAAAAAGGATGTAAAAGTAACGAAGGTAAAAGAATGAAACAAATACTCCCCTGATTCGTTCGGTGTGTATAATGTGGTAACAAGGTTAGATCCTCCTCCAAGAAAATGAGCATTGAAAGCTTCCATCCAGAAATATAAATCATATTCTTATCCAATATAACCTATAATCAACAAACACAAAAATCAAAGCATCAAACCGAACAAAGAAAGACCACAACTAGATGTAATTCCAGACTTAGAAATAAAAACAAAACAAAACAATAAAAGGATAGGATACTTATGGAATGAATTACAAATAGGAACTCATAAAACATATCCACAAGTATCGACACACAAACAAGATAGGATATATGCTAATCATGAATTGTGAATTTTTCATGTTCGAATCTCGTTCTTTTTAACAAAATATAAATTTCCCTACACTTATCTTTTTTTTTTAAATACCTTTATATGCAATTAAGACGAGGTTAAAAACAAAATAAAGCATTTTCACAAATTATTCGAAACATGAAAATTAAACAATTATGATTAAGCATATATGACATAAACAAACAAATAAAATAAAAACATCAAACAATTAAAAACATGGGTTGCCTCCCAAGAAGCGCTTGTTTTTGTTCGAGTTACGAGCCTGACTCTACCCTTATTTAAGGGAAATAGGGGAGGTTTTCCCTACACTTAGGATTAAGTGCGGGTGGAAGTAGCGATACACACCCTTAGGGTGGAAATATGCCACGTGAGGTGAAGGGGGTGAGTGAATGGCTTCCTTCATCCTAAAACTATCTGGATAATATTGGTTGATTGGTGGGTCGGTTCTTCTTTTGTCTCCTAAATGTAAATCTAAGGATAGAAAGGTGTGTAAAGATTGAGGTTCCGGTTCATCAACACTAGGAAATTCCTTAGAACTAGGAGTAAGGTTATCATTACAAGTATTCAAACCTATATCCTCAAGTGGTGCTTTGTCTAAGGGCTCTACCTCCATTGGGGTTCCTATAGTCTCGTCTACATCTTCCGGGTAAGTCACGGGTGGTGTGTGTGCCTCAAATGATGGTATGACTTGTGGGGTACTTTTTGGGCTTGGATTGTCCACCTCATCCTCCATTGTATCTAGATTACCTATGTGTTTGTTTTGTACAATGATATTAGGCGACATCCACTTAGGTATCCCTGAGTAATCATCCCCAGACAAACTTCTTGTTTGCTCCTTCAAACTTGTTATTAATTGATCTGTGATGTTGTTTGTTGGGTTGTCTATTCTATAATAATATTGGGCACAATCTTCTATGGCATCCTTTGCTTCTTCAGCATTTAATTCTCTAAGGTCCCCATTGACAAAATCGTCAATGTACTTTTGGTCATGTCGGTTGACACGATTGTAAAAGATTTTAGCTAGGGACCATAAATCGAAACTATGATGAGGGACTATTCGGAGTAAATTTTTAAAACGAGTCCATGCATCATATATGGGTTCATCTCGATATTGTATGAAAATCAAGATGTCATTAGGGGTGAATGGATTTCGTGGTCGGTAGTATGGTGGATTCTCGTTCTCCATAATGGTGAACGGAAGAGTTAATGGAAAGGTTTTTACGAACAAAGACACAAAGAAAAGATAGACTAAAGAAGCTAATAAAATAAAAATAAAAATCTCACTAAAAAGGAATCTCATGAGTAGACCTAATCAAAATAAATTTCAACCTAAACAATAACTATTCCCCAGGCTGCGGCGCCAAAAACTTGATGCGTGGAATTGCGCCCTCGCAAAAGTTTTTACCTCTTAAGGGATCTTGAGAAGCTTGCAATCCCCACCAGGCAGTGTACCTGACCGTTGTAGTATAGTAAAGTGGCAAGTACCGGGGGATTGATCGTTCAACTCAAAGAATAGTGTTTGTCATGATTGAAATTAATCTAACTAGGTCTAGAGGTGAAGGATGATTCTTTTTGTATTTTTATATTTTATGGAAAGCAAGTAAAAATCTCAGGTTTTGTAAGGAGGGGCGGAATTAGTTGCTAATCAACTAACCTAAAAGCTACTACTTAAACTAATGTGTAGGAAAATAAACTAGGGTTCTACGAGGGAAGTGAAGCGTATCTACCTATGATATATTACACCTTGCTAGCTATCCAATTCTACCTATTGAATTCTCACACCTTGTTTTAATTGACGGATTGTATTCCTTAATACCATTCGTGGGGGTGTGTACAAATTTCCCCAACTCTATAAGCTTCTATCTATTCCTATGACAGATACCCAGTATCATATCATGGCCTCCCTAATAGTCACTTATGCATTAAACACAACCAATTAATCGTAGTACACATCCGATTCATGTTTCTTAAGACGTTCAAGCATGTTACCAATTGGAAGTTTGCCAGTTTTCTTAAGCCTAACATTGATATCACCCAATTAAACAAGAGACAATAGGAAGCAAGAATTATAAACTAAACAAATTATATTAATTGCATTTGTCACACCCTAATTGATGAAGATAGACACAAGCATCAACAAGAACACAATAAGATCTAATTGATTATAAACAAGTTTCATACAATCATAAATAGACACAAGGTGAATTAGCAAACCATAATCAATGAAGAATAAGCAACAATGATAATAAAAAACATGATTAAGATAGAATCAACAAACCAGTATAAGATGTTTATTGAGTGATTGAAACCCTTTAAGTTACTGGAAAAACACCTATCCTAACCCTAAAATCGGACCTAGGGTTGGGGGCTTACAAATAATGAAGTTATGATGTTGTATTTATAGGCTGTTTTCTGCCTGACCTGATCTGACGGCGTCAGACCTAACACTTGATGGTGTCATGACCATTTTTTCATCAAATCGAAGATCTTTTCGTCCTCTTCGCGTGGCCTTTTGAATCACCTAAATTCGAGTTCGTATGCAAAAGTTATGGCCAAAACAATAACAGCTACCGCGCGCGCAAGTTGTGACAGTTAACACGTGATGGCCTGCCTCCATTTACACGTGACGGCATAAGATTTACACTAGATGGCCATCTGGTATTAACTTGACGCCGTCAAGTTATAAGTTTTCTTGGCCATCACATGTAATTTGCTCTTGACGGCCTTGGTGACGCCGTCAGGTGTTAAATCCCAAAAACATTCTGGCGCGTCTCGTGTAAACTTCATATCCACCTTTTTGCCATAACGTGACGCCGTCACATGCAATACGTGACGCCGTCAGGTACTATTTCCAGCTTGATTTGGAGACTTTTGCCGTTTTCTTCACTTTTCGCTCCAAAAACGTTCAAAATGCTTCCTTTTCCAGATTTCTTCTCCAAATACCTAAAATGACAAAAGGAACGATTTAGGGCAATATTTAATCAAATAATCTCGACTTAGGGCTTAAATGACCCACTAAAAGCGGTACACTTTTCGTCTCATCAATAATTGTTAGTCTGTTTTTTATAAGTTGTTTATGTTAAGATGTTTAATTTGCTTATATAAAATTTTTGACATTTTGATGAGGATGAAAATATAAGTTTGTGGGGATAAGCTGTGAGTATAAGTTACTGATAAGTTTTTAATTATAGTGTAATATTGCTTATTATTTATAATACATAATTCATATTTAAGGCGAGCCCAAAATGAAGCTTTTGTAGAAGTAGTGGCTGCTGCTCTGCATATTTAATTTAGAAGTGTATCTTTTATTCTAAAGTTTCTTAGTGCACCTAATGAAATATGCTAATTTTTTGTCTTTAATCAGCATCCGTCGTTGGTAAGTAGAAGAGATTCGACTTTTTTGCAGGTAAGTTTATTACACCAGAGTAAGGTAGAATTCCTATCTTTTTTTACCCCCTGAACTTGTATTAAAGCTATTATTTTTGTGAAAATTTTTCAAATTTTATTCCTGAGATTCGACTTTTTTGCAGGTATGTTTATTATCTTTACTTTTAATTTGAAATTTTAATGTTTTCAATTCTTTTTGGTGCATATTATCTAATATCGTATTTAAATGTCATTTTGTAAAACTTTTATACAATAAAATTCTCATCTGTTAATGCTTACAATCTTAAAAAGTTATGTGTTTTGTTTTGAAAAGGTTAATCACATTATATGAATTTATATTGTTTGTTAACATTCCCACATTGATTAAACTACATAATTGGTATTTCTTAATAATGTACGTGTTAGATTCTATCACCTAAATGGTTTTAGATTCTATCTGGCACCATTGATCAATTGTTGGTTTTGAAACCGCTTATGTTAGCATTAGACAATTTAATTGCCTAATGATAACATCGACAGCTTTAAAATCTACCATTGGTCACTCCATTTATGCTAAGTTTTAACACAATTATAATTTTAACTTATTAAATCTAAAAAATCTTTGAAAATTTAAAATATTTAATATACATTTGCAAAAAATATATCTTTATTTTTTGTGGAAAAAATAAAAGTGAAAGTTGCAGCAATTGAAAACAATCAACAATATCATTGAAAGTACATTAAATTATTTTTAGTATATGTTAATTTAAATATTTATCAACTGAATATGTTTTATATCTTTGTAACAACCAAAGAAAAAAGGAAGATATATTTTTTGCAACATAAACAAAATGTATAAAACACAACACTTTTTATTCAACATAAACATAAACAATATCTGAATGTATAAAACACAACACTTTTTATTCAACAAATAAATAAAATTCAAAGGTTTATTCTCAAACAAAATGAATGTATAAAACACAACACTTTTTATTCAACAAATAAATAAAATTCAAAGGTTTATTCTCAAACAAAATGAAAAATATAAATGTGTTCATGTTTCCAACAAATCATGGGGAACCGAACAGTCCAAAAATTGCATGTAAATTTTAATATACACTCTTTGTTTTCCACATTATTTGTGTACATATTAGTTACCTGAACATTTTTTTTGGTGCAAAAGGTGAATTTATATTTAATATACCAAAAGATTGTACATCAGGAAACATAAAAAACAAAGATTTGGACACTCCCAAATCTTATACAATCTGAATACAGAACCTACATATCACAAAACTACCAAACTTCACATTTTTCTGATATCATACATACTTAAATCCAATATCTGCTACAACTAAACTCAGACTAAACAGAACACTTACATTCTGCACCTTCATTCACAATACATCAATTCACCTTTTTTTTGCACCTACCATTTAGCTACATTTCCATTGCTCCAATCCACCAAGCCACTCAACCTGCCACCACAGTAGACAAGGTGGAATTGTAGAATGGCATCACTAGGCACCCATAACCCATCCATGGGGGGGCCTCTTCGAAGCAACCTACATTTCCCTCTCAATGGAAGGCTTCAATTGCTTGGAAACACTCACCTTCCATGATGACCAACCATTACCTCCTATGCCTATGTATTGAGTGGACCAAGAAAGTTCATCTTTCACTCCTCGCTATTCCACTCATCATACATAGGCCACCCAAGCCATTTACCCTTCACAAAGAGAGACCCTTCATTATGGTACATTATTACTAGTTAGGCCTCCTATTTAGCCTACCATATCTGCTCAATCCCCTCCCAAGGCCAAACTAAACAAGATAGGTGGTTATCATAGGTACAGCCATACTAGATAGAACTCCATGGTACAAGGTATCTCAACTTTGTAATGGCCTGCAATTAGTTATGACACATCAATCTTTTATTGTTATTCAGTTGTTGTTAACCTTTGAATCCAAACACCCCTTTACTGATATATATATATATATTCACAACCTGCTTATCTCAGCTTCTTCCAAACACTCCCTTTATCAAGAAACTCAACCTATTTTGTAGAACTTGGACAGTAAAATGTTGCTATACAACACACATCTTCACTCCCCATTCTTGTTCAACTTTAATGACTTGTCTGGACTTCTTAACTTTTAGGCAGAGAAGTTGAAATTTGACACTTTCTATGATCATATTCACCAGAATTGTCCAATCAATTTCCTCTCCATTGAATAATCTTGAGTTCCTTTCTCTCCATATGTGATACACAACTGTGGCAAGGACAATTCTTCTCAGAACACTATCAATGGTATTGTTATTTGGTTTATCTTCAAATTGCTCAATCACTCTCCTCCGACTATTACTGAAATCACTTAAGCCTAGTTTATCTTTTACCTTTTTCCAAATTTCCTGAGAGTAATCACATTCATAGAATAAATGGTTATGAGAATCATTAATTTTGCTGCATAGTGGGCACTTCATCTCATTGTTACCATTCCATCTCATTATTCTATCATGTGTTTGTAATCTTTCTCTAATGGCCATCCATAAGATAAAAGCAAATCTGGGGTTGCATTGTGAGAACCATACAACAGTACACCACTTTACTTCTTGAAATTGCTGACTTAGATGTTCCCATGCTGCTCTTGTAGAGAATTCCATCAAATTGCCATCTGTACTTCTCCATAAAGTAAGATCTTCTTTGTAAGTTATCAACTTTGGGACATTTATTGCATTCAAAACAGGAAACTTTCTACTCCAATCCTCAGGCCATATCCATTTGTCATTGTTTACAATGTCCTTCACAGTCAATGACTCTTCCAATCTAGCTTCATATCTACATCTCTAATTAGACACAATATCACTTATTCTTCCCACATTGCTCCATAAGTCATATCAATCATTGGTTGATTTCCCATTTCCAAGTTCTTACATATATTTTGTTTGACTTTATCTCTAAGATCCAGTAAATTCTTCCACATCCAGCTATCTTGTTGATCTTTCTGTATGTTCCAAACACTCATTGCTTTTAATTTCACAACATTTACCCATTTCACCCATAAAGTTTTTTTGTTAGCAGCTATGTTCCATAGATTCTTTATCAATAAAGCTTCATTCCAGGTATCTAGCATTCTCAATCCTAATCCACCTTGTGTTTTAAGACTACAAACTATCTTCCGTGCCACTTTTGCTTTACCTCTACTGATTTCACCCTTACACCACAGAAATATTGATTACAGACTTAGGTATCAGGAAAACTGCAGCCCAGTAAACATTCAGGGATGAAAGAATAGAGGCAATTAATTGGAGTCTACCAGCATAGGATAAGTACTTATTTTTCCAGTCTTCAACTTTATGCTTCACCTTTTCAATTAACAATCTGCATTCATTAATACCAAGTCTTTTGGAGATAAGAGGGACCCCTAAATATTTAACTGGAAGTTTCTCAATCTTGAAATGAAGCACTTCTAAAATTCTTTTATTGACTTCTGCCTTAACATTGCCAAATAGCACTGTACTCTTGTTCATATTAGGAAGAAGGCCTGAGATGCTACTAAATTCAAGTGGAGTTTTCTTGAGAACATTAACTGATTCCACTTCTCCTTTACATAAAACAAGCAAATCATCTGAAAAACATAAGTGTGTCAGTTTGAGCTCTTTACAGCCCATATGATACTGAAACACTCCACTTTGTTGAACATTTTTTTGCCATCAGTAGAGTAAATACTTCCATGATCAGTGTAAACAGATAAGGAGATATGTGATCTCCTTGTTTCAGCCCTCTGCCACTCTTGAAATAACCTTTCCTTTCTCCATTGATGCATAGAGTGAACTTTGCAGTGGTGACACATGTCATAATCCAGCTAACCATTCTATTTGGAAATCCAAACTTCAATAAAATCTTTTCAAGGAAACCCCAATCCACAGTGTCATATGCTTTGGCTATATCAATTTTTAAATAGCATCTCTTTGGCCCACTTGATCTATTATACCCTTTTAACAGTTCTTGTGTAATCAAAATATTATCCTGTATCACCCTTCCTTGTATAAATGCACTTTGATTCAGGTTAACTAGATTTTGTAGACTAGTTTTAATCTTCAGTCAGAATCTTGCTTATACACTTATAGAGCACATTGCAGCTAGCAACGGGCCTATATTCTGCAACTTTATTAGAATTACTCACCTTTGGAATTAGAGTAATTAATGTGGCATTTACCTCCCCCAATAGCTTTCCACTTCTGAAAAATTCCTTTATAGCCAAACATACATCTTCCCCTACCACATTCCAAGCTTTTTTTTATAGAAAGCAGAGGTATAACCATCTAGTCCTGGAGCTTTGTTCTCCCCAATATCAAACATGGCCTACTTAATCTCTTCATTAGTAACATCTCTTACCATATTCACAGCTTCTTCTTCGGTAACTGTTGTCCCAAACACTACATCAGAATCCCATTGACTGTTAACATTATTACTAGCCTCCAGGAACTTCTGAAAGTGGTTGACAAACTGCATCTCCATTAATTCACCTTCAAGTCTAACACCATTGTCATCATAAATACTCACAATCTTATTATATTGCCTTGTACTTTTCAGCACCTTATGAAAATATTTGTTGTTTCTGTCACCCTTGCTTATCCATTATACTTTTGCTTTTTGAAATAGAAAATTCTCCTCATCATTAATTGCTTCATTATAACAGTTAAGAGCTTCGACTTCCTTTTCCTTTATTTCATTACTATTTGGATTAGCATCAAGATCACTTTGAGCTTCTTTCAATTTTTCTCTGCATATTCTTACCGTTTCATTCAAATTACCATTCTTCCATGTCAGGCTATTAAGCTTCTTTTTCATCCCTTTCATCTTTTTGACCAATTGGAACATTTTACACCCTTGAACTTCCATCTTCCATCCTTCTTGTATTGTTGGAATAAAGTCCTCTTTCTCCACTATATAATTTGCCAACTTGAAAGGTTTTGTCTTCTTTATCATACTGTTTGGGAAGTTCACCACTATTGAGCTATGATCTGAAATCATATATGGTAGAAAACAACCACTTGCATTTGGATATTTTGTAATTAACTCCTCATTCACCATGACTCTGTCTAGCTTTTTAAGGATGCTTGTTTGAGGGTTCTTAGGAGACTTGATCCAGGTATAATACATTCCAGTGCTGCATAGATCATCCACCTCCACTTCATTGATAGTGTCAATGAAATCCGGCATGTCACTTGTAACTTTAGAGCCACCAGCAGAGTGTTCTACAGTTTTAAGAGTCACATTAAAGTCTCCCATTAGTATCCATGGCCATCCGATAGAGATTCTTTTAGCATCTTTAATATCTCTCCATATTTCTTTTCTTTCTTTTCCTGTATTTGCAGCATAAACAAAACTACAAAAAACTTTAGTTCTTTGAGGAATTGACTCAATAAGACATAGCATAGTTTGTTTTGAACAATGTAGAATCATAACATCAGCCATATCACTGTTCCAACTTACAACTATTCTTCATCCATTGTGACTAAAACTCACATTTGAGGCCCAACACCAGTTACCAAAAGTCTTCTCACAGACTTTTTGCAGATTTTGAGTTTTTACATGAGTTTCAAGAATGGCACATACCTGAATTCTTTCCTCCCTTATCCACTTCCTAATCTCTTTTTGTTTTTTCCCTTGATTCATGCTTCTAATATTCCATGATGCTATTTTAAAATCCATGGACATTTATTTATTTTTAACTAACTCCTACTACTACATCTCAGAGCTCAATTCAGAACATTCTTGCTCAAACCTGTGATTGTATCGCCTGTCACAGTCTCAGCTAGATGATCCCTTTTCTCCAATACATCCTCTATATTACCAGTACTTCCTTCCTGATTCTTTAACTTGTCAGTCTCAGCCTCTCCTTCATTTATGATGGTTTTCAGAGCCTCAAAACTGTTCTTGTTACTACTTTCAGCCTTGTCATTCTTTTTACCACCATTAGTTTGTTGCGCAAGATTCTTTTCTTTTTCTTTTGTTCTTTCCTCAGTTCCATTACCTACCTTAATCACTTCCTTCCCCTCCTTTCTAACTCTATATTCTTGCCTATTTACATTACTGAAATACTATTAAACATGTCATTGCATATCAATCTACTACTATATATTAAACATCAATCAAACTAACTTATAAACATGTTGGCCGGAAACAAAAGAACCATAGATGCGGTTGCTACAGAAAAAAAAGGAAGAAAGCGGTTAAGTAATCAAACGACAAAAAGAAGAAACAAAAGAACCAAATATGCCTATAATCGAAGGTGATGAAAACTTTTACTATGAATAAGAAGTTGCGTTGGAACAAGAATGGAAAGAAAACGATGAAAATGAACAGGAAAAACATAAAGAAAAAACGAATTCGAGCCATGGTAAAATGAAAAAACGCATGATTGCTGCAGTCATAGATGAGCATTGGAAATAGGTTGAAGCTCTTAGGAGATTGGAAAAAATAGCAAGAAAATAAAAAATGTTGAATGTAATGATGACATAAATGTTTAGAAACATTCTCTTATAATGATTTACATTTGGCAAACCTATCCGATTAATGTAATGATGTAATGAAACAAATTTTTAATGATAATTTTACTCTTTATTTTGAAAGTTTTTAGTTTGAATCGTATGTCCTTTTTTTTATAACACTTAGTAAACACATCTTGTGTCAGAATTGAAAAATTAGTTACATATTTTGATAATAATTTATATCTTAATTTTTTTTAAAATACATAAAAATGTTTACCATTACATACTCTGCATCAGATGACTATAGCCGACCAATGTAGTGACGCTAGCCGCCCCATTGGGAATCTAGTAAAACTTATAAAATATGTTTTTATATCTCGATCTACAGCTAGCCAAAATATGGCTACATAAAATTGCAAGTGTGCATGGTACCAAGATGAAAAGGATGTCAAACCCATTAGACAATACCTACAAGAAGTAAAATACTCCACTTGACCTAAAAAGAAACTGTAACATAGGAAAAATCGGAAGGTTTGGCAACGGGATAAAAGTAGTACATGTATGTAGGTAAGTGGTAACTTGCGCTCATTCCATCGAGCGTTATCTTGGTCTTACTTGACCCATCGTTAGTATATAAGAATCCATTAAGGTCACAAAGGATCTAAATGTTGACACATTCTTCATTTAAATGAAGCTTGTGAAAGGACTTTAAAAATTCAATCAACACAAATACAAAGCTACTGATACCTACCAAATGCAAGCATGACCAAGTAAAGGAACACGCATAAGGGCTCTAAAAGCAACTCAAGTACCATATGACAAACTAAAATATCTCGATCGAAACATGATCCAAAAGCATTAACAAGTTTCTACAATAGCTTCTAAAAACAACTAGCTAGAAAGTTTCTGAAAAGGTTAGTCAGAGCATTAACAAGCCTCAGCAAATCAAGACCATCTGAATGTAGATTAGAGTACGGCCAACTCTACCCATGGAGGCATACATTGCGACAACTCGGTTCTAGCATGGGATCGACCGGCGCCCTTTATCTTCAAAGACTCCTTTGTAGTTAAAAAACGTGCATCATAAGGATGGATGGAAGTATCTATTACAATCTTTTTGAGTGTACCAGCAGCATTGCCTATCATGTACAAAGCAATCTGAAAGTCACTAACTATACCACGATAACCACCAATCTCAAGATGCTTGAGGTCTGAAAAACGATGACCAATAGCATAGTATTTAGCTTCGTTCCTTGTGATTGGTGCAGACCAATATAGCTGCAAAAAGATCATATCAACATAGTTTATGAATTAGATAAAGTCAGTAACAACATCCTTATTAATATTCAGAATATAGATTCTATGTATGTACATTATTTACATGTAGCTATATGGTTTACTGAAAAACATACCGAGACTTTAAAAGTTTCCAACTTCGGGCACTTCTTAGCTATTTCGATGAATGCCATTAGACTATCATATTCTTCAGTTGGCAAAAGCAGTTTCAATTTCTTGACATTTGGTAGTAGTTCTGGAATCGCTTTAACATTCAAATCTTCCTGGAAAAACATTGAAACGATCTCGTCATCTTATCATTAAAGATTAAAAACATATAAATAAATTAGAGAAGAACTACTAACCAGTTCACGATCTACGCCCAAAGAAAGAACCTCGAGGTGGGAAGCAATAGATGAGATCGTGCTGAACACTTTGTTATTCAACCCCAGACTTACTAGGCCAATATCAACTTCTTTAAGCTTTGGAAGATTCGTGAGACGTATTTCTGCATCTAGACCGTTAAAGTAAAACTTTTCAAGATCGAAATCATGTAAAGAAACGGATTGGATCTCTTCAGAGCCCATTAACACAAAGGTTTTCATGTTAAGGTCCCGTCCACCAACATTAACATCAGTCAACAAACCACCTCCAAAAATGTAGAGCGTTTCAAGATGTGGAGAATTTTTCAGTAGTAATTTTAGGGTTAGATCACTCACGTTGACACACAACAAGGAGAGCTCCTTAAAAGACAAAGTCTCTACAACCATAGAGCTGGATGACGAGCATTCAGAAAGGTGTACCATGCTTCCATCTGACAAAGGTAAAGGGAAATCATAGTATTGCTTTGGATCACGACCATCAGTACTAACCTTGAGACCATTTTTGTAAAAATCCAGTATAAGAACCTCAGCTTTCTTGTCATGAGCAAACCGGAGCCAGTTATCAATATCTTTGAAACATGTATTATCCAAATCAAAACTAATCATGAAAGACTTTAGCATTGGGCTGTTGTGACGTCTAAGACTTCCAATGACGCTGTTCACCTGGTTGATGTACTTAGCCCGCTCTAGATCACAGAGTTTCCTATTCATCTTAGCTAGAGTTGTGGAACCAGCGAAGTCCAGTTTGTTTAGAGAACACCACATAAACCTCCATCTTGAGGAGAGAACGCCGGTGGTCACCGCTTGTTTTAAAGGCAGACGAGATAATATATCAACAAGAACCAAATCTGGCATATTACTGATGAAATCCATCACATCTGGTCTAGGACAATCCTCCTATAAAAAAGCAAGTCATTAGTAAACTTAAACAATACACAACTGAACAAGTAAACAAATTACGCATTTCAATGGTTAAAAACCTATAATCATAGCTTTGAATTTCTAAAAACACAAGAAGATACCACATATATGATTGTACATTTGTACCTCTATACTCGGATCACTCTCTCTCCCCGTCCCTTTTGCTCCTGGAGTAACACAAAACAGAAACATACGAGACAGTTAAAATCAGAAATATATGCAGTGTGTATAAAACTATGATAGGTAAATATATGGCTAATTTATGTGATTCTTTTAAATGAGAAAACTTACAACTTTTACCAATAAGTTTTTAAAGTAAAATACCTATCTGTATAGTAAGTAAGCAAAAGACATTCTTTCAACAAATGACGAGCAATGACTAGCAGCAAAAAGATTTAAAATAATTTCAGAGGCCACAAGTACTTCATTTATACTTGACGAGACAATAATATACATGTACAACACAAAGGGCATTGTATAGCACTTCAATTATCAAATAAGATTAAATTCCATACTAAAATAGCCACATTAAATGGAAGCCACACACATGTTGCATACTAATCGAAAGAACAGAGACATAGAGTTACTTGAACATCTTGTATGCATGAACATAGCAATTTCGAGAAAAAGAAGAGAGTGATACAACACATATTGCACGCATTGAGGTTAAATACACATTCCTATTATGGGTGCTCTTCCCCTACACTAGAAACCTTAAAGACTATTTCTTCCTATTCGACTACGCCTACGTTCCTTAATCACATCATACTTTTGGCCATCGTTCTCACTACGCATTTATGCAGCACCAACTTCCCCAGAACTTTTGGCCTAGATGCAAGTAACAACCGATATTCTTGTACTTAAAGCTCGAATGACGCAATACAAATATAGATCTAAGGGATATATACATATTAGTTACTAGTATATCACTCATTTCACATACTTCATTGAGTGAATTCCCAAACATTCATCACATAATAAGCATCCTAGATACAAACATCATACCAGCGGGTTTTTCCTGAATTAAACAGAAAAAGAAGGAATTAAAATGTAGCCTGATTTTATAAACTTAAAAACATAACATAAATTTATAAAGTAAACCCATATTTTACACACATTCTCACGTAACAGGATTTTTTTGGTTGAAAGATGTTAAATATATAGATAACTAAAAACTAGCAATGTTAAGAATTACAACTACCCTACATGATTAACAACTCTAATACTACTACCAAAACGACCCCTCAAACCACAATATATCACCTTGACAATCCTTAAACCACAACGACTCTCAAACAACGACACCCTAAAACTAGAATGATCTTAGTATCTACATCAGCTCACTATGAACATCCAACAACCAAGAGGATGAGCTCCCGCCATCCAAACCCAAATATAACACATCACTAATGGCAATCACCTGGTAAAAAAACCATGGAAAAGGTATCCACGACCCTCACGACACAAAACAAAACCCATCAAAATCTCAAACCAAACAATCTTGACACCACAAAGCTGAACTAACCACAACACTTGCAGACTTTCACTATCATCACACCTATGTCGAACGTTGACTTGAACCACGACCAAAAACACTTCCGCAACAACTTGACCCACAAATCTCAACCACCTTATAAACCTTGGCAAGCCTGACTCTAAGACCTGATTTGAACTTATATAACATTGCCGGAAACTAGCATTATGAACCATGACTCAAAACAAGACCACAACCATTACAGCCGAAACAATGACACTACATGATTACATGAACCTGAAACATAGCCTACGCCACAAAACACGACACCACCAAATTTCACCACTACCACACCGTGTGTTTGTTTAAGCTTATTTATGAAATAATTAGCTTATCAGTTTATTTTTAAGCTCAATTTTTTGGTGTATTTTAAAACTCGTTGGCTTATACAGGTTTGTTATAATAAGACCAAGAAAACATACCAAATGGGTGTTCCAGTTTGAAGGAACTATCAGACATATCGATCACAACAAATTTGAGACAACGTTATTCTTGTTGGCTACGAGGGGGCAGGCAGCCTCTTGTCTCCTGTATTTATATTGTTGAATTTAGGTTTTTAGCCATTATGGTATAGTGGGCTTAGTATATATGGTATAATGGGCTAATGTGCGATTATAATATCCAATAGTTGTGTAATACTCCCCTTACTCTGATTAGTCTCATTTTTCTTTTCAAGTATTCATATTTTTATTTAGTTTGTTTCAAAATATTTGTTCAGGTTATGAATTGATGGTTACAAGTTACTATTTTTAACTATTTTGCCCTCATTTAATTTCAGAGTCAAAATCACATTTTGCTATACAACAAATGCATTTATCATTTAAGAATTGTGAATACTCAAATGAGGCGAAAGGAGTAAATAAGTTGATTCACAATGAAATCACAAAGCATGATTTTAATGATTGAAGATGAAACACCGATGTGAGAAAGGTTGCTTTGAAGGGAAATGTGGGGACACAAATTTTAAGAACTCTAGCAGAATCAGGCTAATGTTCAAGATCGGTATGAGGACTTAACAAGGTCTAAGAGAGTCTTGTGTGAAGTATATTGTCATTTTTCGTATACACTCTTTAGCAATTAAATATCATCTCACCCACTAGACTATTTTTTTAATTGGTTGAAATTCGAAATAAACATTTAATTTGGAGCTATCCAAACATAGAAATATAAAATTTTATTTTTACGACAGAGAGAGTATAAGCTTATCTCCTACACTAAAATATTACTCCCTCCGTCCCTAAATAAGTGTCCACATTTGACTTTTGAAGTCTTTCTTTTTGAACTTTGACTTTAAATATTTTTGAATACGTTATATTACTTGATGCAAAATATATGAATGATTTGGTTTTAAATGTATTTTAGTTGGTATAATTTTTATCAAATATTATATAACACAAACAAAAATATAGAAAGTCAAAGTTTAAAAAGAAGGATTTAAGAAGTCAAACGTGAACATTTATTTAGGGACGGAGGGAGTACTATGTTTTCAGAAATTTATATGTATTTTTCAAGAGTTTTTAAGTTTCACACAATATAACATTTATGAACAAAGAGTCAAGGTTTAGAATTATTATATTCTGAATCTTCATTAACATATAATACGATTCGTCTTTTTCAAGTTTTGATTATAATAAAACAAAGAAAATGCAAATGTCTTTTTCAATACTTTCTGAAGTTTAGATATAACTTAAGAAAACTATATGGGTAGACGCAATATATTTATTTGTTAATTTAGATATGCTAATTAGTTTAATTATAACATTAATTTTATATTAAGAATAAACTAGAATTACTTTTCGTATCAACCAAGCACTTTCTATAAATAAATGATTACTTGCATTATTAACCAATAGTGTGAACATAAGCTAGGTGTCAATTTGTTGCTTCATATTTCAAACATCATAGAATAAATAAGTGACAAATTCAACATTCAGAATCATAGCAAAGCAAGCAACAAGAATCAAGTGACATAATAGCAATTCTAAGTTTCTAACATATAAAGATATAAGGAAGAAATAAATAAATAAATAAATAATAAATGATGCACATAAAATCACTTTGCATTATAAGCAACTTATAATTCTTATATTAGAGTGGGCTAGAAAAACAATGTTGGCACAACCATGTTAGATAATACTCCATCTATCAGACTCTTCATAATTACTATCATTCTATTTGCACCTCCTAATAAAAAGGCATAGTAGTTGAAACCAAAATAATGAAAAAAGAAACAAGGCATTTAATGGTCTTAAATTTGGTTGATCAAGATAATCAACACAATAATGTTACTATAATCAACAAAAGGAAAAAGTCAAGAAAAATATATGGTATTATGATACAACTCAATAGTACACAAATTTAGGTCCTTGTATCTTCAACTTCTTTGGAAGCAATTGAAGGAGGTTCATATCTTGTGAAGACCCTATAAGCTGAAATTATAGAAAGCACAAAGAAGCAAAACATTGCAATAAAATGAAGAACCAAAATGATATTTAATCTTCCACAAAATTTTCCATATGTAGCACATGCTTCACTCCATGTTACTTTTTGGTTGCCATTATATGCCAAGTACACTATATCTCCAATGCTACCCCCACATGCCACCATCAAATAAGCCACCACCTATATCATTATTTCAAATTAAGTGCAATGAGTAACCAAGACATAAAATCTATGAAAAATTAGCAAAGTCTACAAATTTACTATAATTCTTATGATGTGATTTTGCAAGACCCAAAACCTAGATAACTACTGGCTTTTGGATGATACTTAAAAGATCCCCTCGTAACTAATATTATATTATCACCACAAAAGTTATGACAAAATATTCCCAGCTTTTTAAAAGAAGTTTTTAAATAATGTAAACATTCGAACATATGTCACACTTCTTTATTTGCTGAATCATTATCTTTTTGGTTAGTTATTTTAGCTAAAACCCTGATACACAACATAGTAGTAGCAAGGAGGCGTACTCTATATGTAAAATTATGTCAAACATATCGATTTTTCAGAAGTGCACATGGTCCCAAAAGAGTTATATTTACTTTTAATAAAGTTTCTTAAAGTTGTCATGAATGAAAGATAAAAAAAGTAGTTAACCTTTTTTTTTTTTTTTTTTTTTTTTTTTTTTTTTTTTTTTTTTTGAACGGCAATTGAATAAAAAAAGTAGTTAACCTGATCACAGACAAAAAATATCCAAGCTTTATTCATCAAGTTCTTGACCCATGAAGAAATAACAGACACCAAAGCATAGCCAGCTGAAATAGCACTAATGCTGACAAATAACCTATAACAAAAAACACCAAATATGTAAGAAATCTTCATGGGTATCATTTAAAACATGTTAAAAAGATATGAAGTTACTTACTTGAGACCCTTGACACTACTAAACTCCAAGTCTCCATATGTTTCATTTTCTTCATGGTTAGTCAAAGTTAACCACATGGAAGCAATACATAGTGGTACCACAACCAACCTTAATGAAGAATCTATAACTTTAAGATTGTTCACATTTTCACCAAGAATCAGCATGTTGAAAATCAAGAAAACCCCACTTCAGATTTGAGAATATGATCTTGATGTTGACTTTAAAGCTTGACTTTTGACTTTTGAGAAGGGGTTTAAGAAAGCAGCTTAGTTTTATGAGTTTATGGAATTTGTTGTGAAGAACAATGGGTGAATGAAATAGAGGAATAAACAAAGGGAAATATGTGTTGTTTTAAGGGCTTAAGAATGATGATTTGAGGTTGGTAAAAAGTGAAAGAACATGATAATGGACTACAGGTGGCAATAATTCTGTTTATTTGAGCTACCACAAGCACTAGTCAGTGTAGGAGTGACTTGAATAATTCTGTTTATTTGAGAGGTTGAGTTAACCGGACCCCCCCTTGTAGGGAGGGTTTGTGGAAGACATGCTGCCGCCGTCTGTACTGTCTGCAGTAAAACTTGTACATTTTGAATAAAGTAAGCGGACCACAAGCACTAGTCAGTGTAGGAGTGACTTGAGGCTGATGTATAATAGCATTTGTGGTTTGGGTTGTGTTGACCGAACCCCCTCTATGGGGCTAGGTTGTACTTTTTGTCCCCCAAATGTACAAGTATTAAAGCAGACAGTACAGGCGGCGGCAGCACAAAACTTCCCCAAACCCTCCCTATGGGGGGTCCGGTTAACTCACCCCTTGTGGTTTTTATGAGCTGTACCAACCGCGTCTACATCAACTGTAGTAAGTAACTAAGTACAGTACTAGTACTATCATGTATTACTTGTATAATATGGGTTGAAACTTGTATCTTCCTAGGAGAATACTTGACCTTTTGCTCAAATATCTAAACCATTGAGTATCGTTTTATTGACTCTCCTAGCACGAGTTATGAGTCTACGTGACATTTCTTGGTTTACTGATTATGGGTTGAGACTTTGATCTCGGTCTTTTGCCTCAACCTCCACATGTGATTTCACCGCGTGATGGTTCAACCATTCCCACTGCTCCGCTAAAGAATGTATCCCATTGAGAATTGAACACTTGAACTCTTTGTATTAAGAATTGAACGCTTGAACTCTTTGTATTTGTTTATGTAACTTGCACAATATTTGTTGATAGTTGTACATCTCTAGGGTCATATTTGACCTTCACTCAAATACAGTGGTTCCAAATGGTAATGGCCAATAAATAGTCATTCAATAAAAAGTAAATTTCAAACTTTTCCAAACGCATTTTTTGTTGTTTTCACAAAGTACATTAGTCGTCCCTGATCTTGTTAATTTTAGCAAGTTTCGTCCTTTACATGGACGGCCGATTATGGCTTCCGTTAATCCCCTCACGTGCAGAAAATGTTAACTCATTTTCTTCTTTTTGTGAAATAATTACTTTAGATGTCCCTTTTCGCAAAAAAATTTACATTTCAGTAGATATTTTATTATTATTATTTTTCAATGATTCTTACTTATTTTACTTCTACTATCTTGTAAAATATTTTCAGATTTTTTTTAATCATATTTTAACATAAATCCTAAAAAAAGTTTTTAACTGTGAAAAAAAAAACTTTTTTCAGAAACTTTTTTAACGATTTTGCTTCAAATTTAATGTAGTTTCATGTCAAAAAATTTCAAAATAAACTTTACACTTTTTTTTAAGTACGCTTCACAATCATCTTTGTTGTTAAGATAACATTTTTTTAAAGATATTAGAGATAAAAAGATTTGCAAAATATAAGTAAGAATCACTAAAAAAACTTTATATTTTTAATTTTTATACCTGAATTTTTTTTTCAGCCATATGTTTTTCGAATCTGGAATTTTTTTTCACATACAGAAATTAGAAATGTATAACTTTTTTTCCATCAATGCTTACTTATTTTTTTACCTCTACTTTCTTTTATTATTATTATTATTATTATTATTATTATTATTATTATTATTATTATTATTATTATTATTATTATTATTATTATCATTATTATTATTATTATTACATTAAAGTTTAGGTTAAAATTTAAAAAATGTATAGCTTTTGTTTTTTTTTTGTTTTTTTTTTTGTTGTGTTTTTTTTTTCAGCAATCCTTACTTATTTTTTTTTGAAGATAGTAGAGGTAAAAATATCTGAAAAAAAAAAAGTAAGGATTGCTGAAAGATAACTATACATTTTTAATTCTATACGTGAAAAAAAAAATCAAATATGAAAGTGAAAAATGTACAATCTTTTTTACAGCGATTCTTTTTAGATATTTTTTACATCTACCATCTTCCAAAAAAAGAATTATCTTATCAGTAAAAACGCATTGTTAAGTTTAAGTAAAAAAATTAAAAATGCATAGTTTATTTTGAAAAAAATTGACACAAAACCACATTGAATTAGAAAAAAATAAAAATAAAAAATAAAAATAAAAATAAAAACCTTTCTTCACAGTTGAATTATTTATTAAGTTTTATGTTAAAATATGGTTTTAGTAAAATAAAATATGAAAAATAAAAATAACAAGAGAGTAGAGGTAAAACATGTAAAAATTGCTGATTTATTTTTATTTTTTTTATTTTTTTTTAATTATCTTCATTGTAATGTAATTATTTTGCGAAATGGATGAAATTTACAATTTTTGACAAGATTAGAGACATCTAATGAACTATATTGCAAAAATGACATGCGAAAAGTCGAAAATGCCCTCAAGTTTTATGCATGTGAGGGGTCTAATGGAAGCCATAAAGAGTCGTCTATGAAAAGGACGAAACTTGCAAAAGTTGACAAAATAAGAGACAGCCAGTGTACTTACTTTGTGGAAAAGACAAAATGTGCGATTGTATGTAAATCATACGGAATAAAAACGAAGTTTGCACCGTTAAAAAAATAATACGGAGTACTACGTAATAACGAAGTTTGAAATTTACTTTTTAATTAACCAACCACCATTACTATGTTTGACACTTGTCAGTTGTCACCATTTCCTCTTGCCTTCGTTTGAAATTTAGTCTTTAATAAACCAACAACCATTACTATGTTTGGCACTTGGCACTTGTCACCATTTCCTCTTGCCGCCAATGTGCTCAAAAGAAATACTATATCTAACTGATAAATTTTAGTGTTTTAAGGTTTTAAGTATGTGAGAATCGAGATGATTTGCATATTTTGTTCTTTTATTTGCATAGATCATTATACATGTAGATAAAGTAAGATGTAACTCTGCAAGTGAGGAACAACTATTTAAAGCATGATATGATGCGTGTGAATAAAACTAAATGTGTGCAAATTAATTCAATATATGTATGTTAGGTTAATTTTGCTACATTTGATGCAAGATTAAGTTCTTAATTGTTGTTTTTGAAAAAATAACATAAATTTTTTAAACAATGAAAGTTGGTGGAAATTTATGTAGTCCCTCTCGGTCTTGGCATTTAGTACAATTTCATAACCACTAAGTAGCCTAGTGTTGAGGCACACTAATATCGTCTCAATAAGTCTTCGGTTCAAAAATACTAAATACACATCCGAAGTGACTACGAAAATTGACATAAACGATCATGAGATACCGTGGGTAGGCCTTTATCTTTGATCAACAAAAATTATGAACACTAAATGTTTTTATTTAATGTGTTAAGTACTTTGAATTATCTGAAAATTTTGCCAATGGTTGTAGCCCTTCATTTATTGCTCTCATTTCTAAGAATGTGTGACCTAAAGCTTATTGGGAGGTTTTAAAATCAAAATTTTTTGCGTGTATAGTACTTTGAATTATCTGGAAATTTTGCTAATGGTTGTAACCCTTTCATTCATTATTCTCATTCTCATTCCTAAGAAATGTGATCTTCGAATGACAACCATTCAACTTTATTGGTTGTGTGTATAAGGTGACCTAAAAATTTTTATCCTTGTGATTGGCTAGGGTGAACTCATCCATTACAAGGCGGAATTGAATGGCTTTTCTTGTTGGGAGACAAATCCTTGATGGTTGTTGGCAAATCTCGAAGATCACAAGTTTTCTATTTTTAAATTCGATTTTAAAAAGGCTTTTGATTATGTTTGTTAGGGCTTTCTTCACCAAATTATGGCTCAAATTGGATTTGGTATTAGATGGAGAAGAGGTCAACAAGTGTGTGTCCCGCTTCTATCTATGTTTTAGTTAATAGCTGGGTACCCGCGCGTTGCGGCGGCGGGTAGCTGTGTGATTATATTTTTTGGCGATAGCAAGGTTTTTTAGATGCATTGCTTTTAAAGAAGGGGAAAGAAAAAGAATGTCCAACAGAGGTTATTAATTGGAAATTAGTTTGTTTTCTTACTTACGCATTTAGTAACATACTAAAAAGCTTTTATAGCAGGGGGCCTAAGCGATTATATGTTTTTCATGATGCTAACTTTACACATGGCGATAACTTAATGGAACAACTTTGCCACACATTATTTCTTTCAAAAATATCATAGAACCCATGCATCACGATGCAACGACGATACGAAAACGATGGTCAACGATATTGCTAGTCATTTTGGACGTGTAATATTATACATCGTTTAAAATAGTGGTTTTAGAACCATCTAGTGGTGTCTATATTGCTAAGTTGTGCTGGTAAGGTTGTTCGTGTGTGGTCGAAAAAAGTGGTGTCAGAAAATCTGACTACATAAAAGATTGGTTTCTATGATCCGCTTAATGATTTGTAAATTTTATTTAGTGGGTGTTTTAAAGAATAAAGAAAAGATAAGATGACTTATGCGCTATTGTTTTGTACTATGTAGTATATTAAGTGTACTTTTGAGTGAAAGAGTATTTTAATAATATCATTAATGAATTGTAAAATATCATTTAGCGGGTGTTTTAAAGATATAAATGACAAAATGATTTATGCAATATTGTTTTGTATCATTTGATATGTTAATTGTAATTTTGAGTGATGCGGTATTTTAATTATATTATTAGTGAGTTGTAAATTTCATTTAGTGAGTGTTTTAATGAAAAAGAAAACTTAGATGATTTATGCATTATCATTTTGTACCAAATGCTATATTAATTGTACTTTTGAGTGAGAGTGTTTTAATGATATGATTAATTCTGGCAATATACACGAATGTTACGAGTTAATAAGTGTTCAATTTTCAAATTTCCAGTAAACTATTAAAACGGTGGTTACAAGTTTAGCGAGTTACTTTTATTAGAAATGTTTTTTTTCTTAAAATTTTTAAGACTTCTTTATTTAAACTATCATAAACACTTTTATATAGTAGTATAGATGGTTCCCCCTCAAATGAACTTAGAATGAAATGGGTCTTCGGTAAGGTGACCCATTCTCCCTCTTTTGTTTCTTATTACTTGTCAAAGTCTCCTTTATTTATGCGTGTAATAAAGGGGTTATTCAGTGGTGTGTCTCTAGCTGAAGAGGTATCAAATGTTTTGCTTTTGCAATATGCAGACGATGAACTTTTCTATGGTGAGTGCTTGAGAATGAATGCTAGAAATTTTATTCCTATTCTAAAAATACATCCAAAATACATTTTTTTTTAAAAATTTGTTAGTTCAAAATTGATGAAAATAAATGACTATGTAACTATAAAAGCTTGCCTCTATAAAATCTCTTTGCTATTCAGGTGTATTCGCCTATTGATTTCTAAGACACGGGTCAATTATAAGGAGTGTTTAGATGGTAATCTTTTATATAATAAAATAATTACATCATTTCGTCATGATTTTGTAAAACCTTTCTCACTGAAAAAAAAAATTAGATCAATAGGAGAGCTCGATTTTGCCATGTAGACAAAATTAAACAACGTGATTGGTTAATAAAAAGTCAAAATTGAATTAATTTTGTTCAAACTTTAATAAATTTAGTGGAGAAATTTGGTTGGAAAAAAAACACATAAAAATATTTGTTTCAAATTTGTGAAAACAAAAACTTAAAAAAAGATGAAGTAATTAATAAAACTTTAGTGGTTGAACTTTACATAAAATATATGAAGTTAAGTGTACAATTATAATTTTTCATATTTTTTAATAACTTTAGAATAAAAAACAAATAACCTCTTACATTTTATACCCCATTTACTTTATAATATGAACTCTGTTTAAAATAACGTGAGTATTAGTATTAGTATCAAACTTTTATCTATTAAAATTTCAAAATTTTGTAAATATACGTTAACTTTTTTTTAACTAATATTAGTTTTAGACTTTTATCTATTAAATATTCATTTGCTATATACGTTAAATAAAGACTCCTGTTATTTTATTTAAAATTTCAATTTATGCGTACATGGGCATGAATATTAAATACGGCTAAACTATTATTAACGGGAATATAAATATCAAATGTAAGCACGAATTACTGTGATATGAAAATAAATATATGCTACATGAATTCTTATTTAAAGTTTATATTAGGATATCCAGAAAAAAAAAATTAAAAACTTTACGGAGCATATTTTAACTTCATTAATGCTGATTATGTGCTATTAACTTGCACATTTTGTACAACATGATATAAATAGTTAAAATTAAACAATAATATCAATCTCAACCTCAACATCTATGTCAGTTAAACAAAGTTAAATCTTTCAACCAACAAATTTTTTTACAAAATATTAGTGTAATAGATATTAATACATAATTGAAAAAAAAAAAAAAAAAAAAAAAAACTCGTGAACAAGTATTAGTTGTACTTATATCACAATTTTCACGGGTAAATTCTTGTATATCCATATACTAAACTAAAATCTTAAAAAAATGATTCATGTGTAAATCTTATGCGTGCACGAGACTTATAAGCCATGCACAAATTACACTCTTGTGACTTGTCAATTAATATCATGGGCCGTGAGTCCAATAACAAGGAGCCCATAATTCACTTTTGATGGTCAGTTTATACACGAGAATAAATAGAAGGGGGAATACGAGTATCAACTAAAGAGATTTGGAGATCCGAAATACATAACAACAATAACGTTTGTATTTTGGTACGTTGAACTTATACTTTGTTATTCTTTGACTCTTTGCAGTATGTTTTGTATCATGCTAGGCTAAATAGTTGCTTGCAAAAGATGAACGCTAACGTTTAACATATTAATTTATTGTTTTGATCAACTAATGCAACTGTACTAACGTGTATTTTAAGTTTAATTGAAGATCAATATGATTATGATTTGGTTAATATCATCCGTAATTGATTGTTCACTTTAGTGAGAAAAACCAGGTGTAACTTTATATGAGTTGAGATCCATGAACAACCCATACATGCCATAACACATATCAACCAATTATAGCCACCCATTTATATTTTTCATTTTTTTTTCAAAACAACATATCTTGCAAACGGTAAATCTTCAAGCTACAAAAAAAATACCATCGCGACGAGAATTAAATAATCTTTCTATAGATATGCATTGTTATATATTTCGATGATTTTTTTTTTTTTTTAAATTTTCACCCAGAAAGAATCATATATGATTCGTAAAAATCATATATGATTCGTAAAAAATCATATATGATTCGATTCTTACGAATCATATAGAATCATATATGATTCGTAAGAATCATATATGATTTGTTAAAATCGAATCATATATGATTCTTACGAATCATATATGATTTTTCTAGGCGAAAAAAAAAAGTTCATCGAAAAAAAAGTTCGTCGAAAGTATATAACAATGCATGTCTATAGAAAGATAATTTAATTCTCGTCGCGATGATAATTTTTTTGTAGCTTGACGATTTACGGTTTGCAAAATATTTAAGTTTTTTGAAAAAAAGTGGAAGTTTATTTTTTTATTTTGATAAGAAAATGAGTGGCTAAGATTGTTTGATGGATTCTATAGTAAAAGTTTGATCTATAAAGAACTTTTGGCAACTTTATATATACTAGACGAGTACCCGTGCATAGCAACGGGATTTTATAACGACAAATAGTTTATTGATAAAAAAAGTTTATAGGTTATAAACGAAAAATAATGTTTTGAAACCCGGTTCGACCCGGGTGGTTCAACCGGTTGAACCGTTCCGGTCGAAAAATAGGTCGATTTAAACCGGGTCAACTTGCTAGGTTAGGTCGAAAACGGGTCAAATTAAACCGGGTCAATCCGCCTGGTTTGAAGCGTCCCGGGTTAACCCGGTTTGTATTTTAATTGGTTGTATTTAATTTCGTATATATGTTTTTTAATTGGTTGTACAATGTGAATAAATCATTGTACTTTTAAGTAAAGGATAATGTTTTGAAACCCGGTTCGACCCGGGTGGTTCAACCGATTGAACCGTTCCGGTCGAAAATGGGTCGATTTAAACCGGGTCAACTTGCTAGGTTGGGTCGAATACGGGTCAAATTAAACCGGGTCAATCCGCCAGGTTTGAAGCATCCCGGGTCAACTCGGTTTGTGTTTTAATTGGTTGTATTTAATTTGGTAAATATGTTTTTAATTGGTTGTACAATGTGAATAAATCATTGTACTTTTAAGTAATGAATAATGTTTTGAAACCCGGTTCGACCCGGGTAGTTCAACCGGTTGAACCGCTCCGATCGAAAAATTGGTCGATTTAAACCGGGTTAACTTGCTAGGTTGGGTCGAAAAGGGGTCAAATTACCGGGTCAACCCGGTTTGTGTTTTAATTGGTTGTATTTAATTTGATAGATATGTTTTTTTAATTGGGTGTACAATGTGAATAAATTATTGTACTTTTAAGTAATGGGGTGTTTTAATTAGAGTATTAATTAGATTGTTCAAGTTTCCTTAATTAATAAGGGTATTATGGGGATTGACAAAAAGTTAAGTTTTCACTTTTCCACTTTGACCATTTTCTCTTTATAAGTAGTATAGATTCATGACATGAAACTTCGACAGCTAATTTGAATGACGTCAGGTTCGTGTGTTAATTACATATCTAACGACATCAGGTTCGTGTGTTAATTACATATCTGCTAGACAACTAGTGTAATTAGTAACTACTTACGGAAAATAAGGCTTACAAGATTAAATCTCATTATACTTAAGAATTTTGATTTTTTTCTTTTTATTACAGTATATTTTTTTTAAACGACAACTTTAACTATCTCACAATATTTAAACCAAAAACCTATCTAATATGTCCTCCTTACCAGGACTTGAACATACAACCATTTAATTGAAGAACTTCTCACAAACAACATGGGGTACCATTGGAACCCATGCCCTTTGGTACTTAGGAACTGGTTTTAATGTGTGTAACAAATTGAGGTGGTCATTCTAGATGGACATCATTGTGGAGTTTCAATAGTTATAGGTCTAAATAACTTGGACCGAAGTCCATTCTACCTTAATAATCATTTAATGTGTTAATATATCATTACTAACGATACTTGATAGGAGGATTTGAAGTCTATAAGTGAAATATGTAACGGATTTAATGTTTTAATCCCAACTCTTCCGGTTTACGCGAAACAACTAGACATTGCCTGACTGCCTGTGGTGGTCCTTGGGAAGGGTTAATCATCACCTACGACTGTATGAAAATGGTGTTTCTCCGTCAATTTAAACCTTTTGGAGAATTTTGATTATTTCATAGACATTGATTCTTTTCTTCCATTACATAGTTCACTTGTTTTCTTTTATTTAATTGCAATCTTAACTCTAGTTAGCCAACAAAAGCTCATTATAAATCATTTGATAGACCTAGGATTGAATAGCCATTCTTTGAGTTCAACAATCTTACTTTCGTATACTATTACGGAATCAATGTTTACTGCGTACTGTAAGAGTACATGCATTGGCTAATTCATTTTCCATTAAAATGATATTCAGATAAATTCCTACACACCCATGATCAAAACCACGGAAGGATGGTTTTTGTTCCATTTGTTGCATGGTGCGGGTTCTTTTTTATTTCTACCACAGTTTTTTGATATTCAACGCATTCCCTATTCTTTATTGTGGTTTTTAGCTCCACAAATTAGCCATTTAGCTGTCGTATACTGAGTTTTGGTAGTTGATTGGAGTTTGTTAGTTACTCCTTTTTAATGCTATTTGAAGACCATGACATTGATAATGTTTTTGAATAATCTATAATATTTATCATAGAGGAAGGACTATCTCTCCAAAAAATTCATATGTATAAAAAATGATGCATGGTTTACAACACTTTAAAGGAATGAATTTTCATAATTACAACAACCAAAGTATTGTGTACAACAAAAACTAGCATGAATCGAAATTCAGACCATTTTCCTTAGAATTCTACATTAATATCATTAAAAACACCCCTACACCTAACATTACAATCGTTTAAACACAATGTACAACCCTCATTCTATACTAATAGCATTAAAAACACTCCTACACCCAATATTACAATCATTTAAACACAATGTACAACATTCATTCTACATTAATAGCATTAAAAACACCCCTACACTCAATATTATAATCATTTAAACACAATGTACAACCCCTCCATCTTAACGTAGACACGAACCTGTGACCAAGACTCGTGTAACAACCCGATATTTTCCACGTCTACGTTTATTTTTTTTCCAACTTCGACTTTTTACTATTCATAAATCACTATTCATCAAAACACTATTCATCGTTTTCGAGGTCAATTTGATATTCTGAGAAACTTTTGGGAAATTTACTATTCACCGAACACTATTCATTTCCGGAAAAGTTTTCACCATTCACTTGCATTACTCATTTCATCGTAAATTTAGTTTACGGGTGTTTAAATTCGCGTAACCGTATTGGTTTAGGTGCGAATTCATTTCATTAGTGTTAAGTACACTGCATACGGACTGGAGATAGTCTGCATATCATCATAACAGCATTTTCATGTTATACCACTCTCAGGATTTTCAAATTACTATATTCAGTACATTTAACGTTTTTACGTATAAGTAATTATAGTAAACGTTAACACATGGTTTATACACGACGAATATATCTAAATATTCACACAATGGTCCCGATATATTTTTATATCCATTTTAACATCATAAAAGTTATAACATTCAGTTACCCAGTATTTTGGAAATTTATTTTATTTTTAACGTACGCGTATGAATATAACGACGGTTTTCGTGAAAACTAAACAATAATCACCCGATCACTCAGTAAATGTACCCAACATATTTTTAACATATTTTCAACATTATTATGACTTTATTTCATCCCGGTAAACTTCGTGAACATTTATTTCTATTAAAACCGTTACCCGATTTTGACGAATAACGCGTAATAACACTTAACGCTACACTATATTTTCTAAGTGATCAAAACCGTTTTGGCTACCCCTTTTCACACCCAAAACCAGCCCATGAAACACCCCTTTAACCATGTGCATTGAATTCTATTATATTACTAATAAACCTAAAAACTTAACTTTACTAAAAATCACATAATCATAATCTCACTTTTTAACAAAGATCAAAGTTCATCTTTCTCTTGCTCTCTTCTCAAACCCACGACCATAAATCAATCTCCATGATCAAGTGATCATTTTTCATGAAGTAAAACACAAAAGTTGTTCATTTTACAAGTCTAATCAAGAATCAAGCAACAAAAACACAAGAACATCAAGCATAATCATCCTATAATCATCTCATTTTATCAAGTAAGTTTTCATCTTTATTTTTCATGGATCATCCTATTTTTACATGTATTACATAAGTATCATGCTAAAAACCATGTACAAGTAGCTATACCACACTTTATTTTGGCTAAAAACAAACATACAAACCCTAACTTTTTAGTTATGAATCCCCTTGCTCTAATAACTTGGTTAGGAGTCCATGACACCCTAAGAAGGTGTATGGTAGGATTAGATTAGCTTTGTGGTGATTACAAGAGGTTTGGTGATGGTAGAAATTGGTTTTAACCTTGGAAACTTGATTTGGAACCTATTTTAGACATGCTGTCCCGTTTTGTAAAAATCTGGAAAATCAGTAAACACCAAGGAAACTTTGACAAAATTTTTAGAAAATACTTTCAAAAACGAATCCGTAGGCGAAAGAACGGATTAAAAAGAGTCTATAACGAAGGAGTTATGATTTTTGCAAGATTGTAGACGAAAAGTATTTTTCAGAAAATGTTTGCTGTTGGACGTTTTTCGTCGGTCAAAAAGAGGCTTTAGACGTAACCCGGAGGAGCCGAGCTTTCCAAAATATATTACTATATACAAAGACGTAACCGTGGATATAAAGAACAAGTAAAACGGACAAGTAACGACAAAGATATACACGTTTGAATATCGGCTAAAACCCTTTTATAATTGACAGCTTTTAATATATTTGGCGCAAAAACTACGAAGTGCATTTTCAAGCTAAACATAATATCAAGTACCGAGCTTTATAACTAACGTAGTATTAGTTATTATGAGTATGTTTTCATCATTTCAAGGATTACAACCCGAGTATTTCAACGTCAACATGAGAACTTACGTTATATATATATAAGTATATATATTATAACTAGCCATTTATATTTTCTAATAGCAATATTTTCCAAATTCTTGAAATATATACTTTTGATAACAACAAGTGTTTTTCAAAGAGTAGAGTGGTATAGGAACATGTGCATGGACATTCATAACATCATTTGGTGATCTAAAGTAGATCATATCATTCATTTAGGTTGCGGTTAGAGTGCGCGCCTTACTTTAGTTCATACCTTTTTGTTATCATATCGCTTATATCAGGTGAGTATTCACGAACCCCTTTTCTAACTATTTTAATCGCTTTGGGGTGGATGCATGAATTATTACTTGAACTCTTTGAACATTGTTTTAAACCCTTTGATTATCATGAACTCTTTTGACTTCTCTTGACCTTATAACTTGTTTTGAACTCCTGAACTTGACTTGAACATTTGAACTTAATGTACCATACGTGCTATGACCTAAAGTCTCGCCTTATTGGTGGAGCGTTCTTAACCCTAAAGTCTCGCCTTATTGGTGGAGCGTGCTAAGTCTCCCATGTTTGGAGCGTTCTTAATCGTATATAATAGTTGTATGATGTACTGTTCGTACATTCGCATTGTTCGACACCTATTAGTAGTATGGATAGCGCTATTAGAGGTCGGCCAACCTCTCGTCCACTATGTTACGGGACGCATATTATTTAATTAGGGGCTTTGCATGGCATACATTATTATATATGTGGTGCTTATATTGTGACTTATTATGACCGCGGGTGCTTGACTAAAAGACAAAATACGTGACAACGCCTTTGGCTTGTGAACTTTCTCTAATGGTTTCTCATATTAAATAAAACGTTTATACTCACCAACTATTTTTATAGTTGACCGTTTTCTATCATGCATTTCAGGTGATCGTCAGTAAGCTTGTCAGCAAGGTCTTGCATAATGAAGTTTTCACATGTCACTTCTTTTCATTATGTATTAAAATACCATCTTTGGGAATCAAACTTATGTATTTTATTTGCCAACGTCGGCAATAACAACGTTGTAATGTTATATTTTTCCTTAATGTAAATTATGGTATTGTCTTATTTCTCTTTGGTGGTGTATATCGATTTCGTTACACCTCGTGTTTCCGCCTTCGGCGAGGGTGTGACAGATTGGCATCAGAGCCAGAGGTTATAGAGAATGCCGATTTTTCTAAAATAAAAATCGCAACTATAACCAAAGTAACATTTTTCTTAAATACCAAAAATGATACGAGTCGACTAGTCCTAGCATTGCATTATTAATCCTCAAGTATGCATAGCCTGATCACCTATGTATAATTCAGGAAGAATCATGCGATAAAGGGAGTAGTGGTCAAAGATCATGTTTGGTCGAGTCTAGAGAGTCTGGTCACCTGAAGTTGCATTGGTCGGGTGGGTATGCATAACCTGTTTATATGTTTCAGTTTCTGTTATCGTACCTTTTATATGCATTCATGTAGATTCTTTCTCCTTGCTACCTTACGCCTCGATAGATTAAGCATGCCTTTGTTTCCATCATTTTGCGATCTCCATGTCACGACTGTTATTATATTGTACATCATCCGTCATCGTTCATGTATCGTTCACTCAACCCATTATTTCTGGTCTATCGCAGAGCCATTGCCGCTATGAACACTCGCTCAGGACGTAACAACAATGAAAACCCGAATGACGGTGCAGCTGGACGTAACAACAATGAAAACCCGAATGACAGTGCTGCTGGATTAGCTGACCTCCTCACTCAGATTGTTGCGCACATTGATGCCAGACGAACCAATAATGGTGCGGGTCCTTCGAACAACGGTCAGGGATGCAACTATAAGACTTTCATGACATGCAAACCAATGGAATTTTATGGCACTGAGGGTGCCATTGGACTGCTATCATGGTTTGAGAATGTTGAGTCGAAACTCAGCATCACTAAATGTGCTGAAGGAGATAAGGTTGAATTCTCTGCGGGTCTACTCCAGGGTCGAGCATTGACTTGGTGGAACAACCAGCTACAGACCAGAGGAAGGGAAGCTGCAAATGGATTATCTTGGGAAGTGTTCAAGAAATTACTAACTGACGAGTACTGCAGAAAAGATGAAGTGGAGAAGCTGGAAGTGGAATTTTGGAATCACTTGATGGTAGGAGTAGAAGTTGACAAGTACACGGCCCGTTTCCATGAGCTAACTAAGATGGTTCCTCATATGGTCTCCACTGTGGAGAAGCTGATTGATCGATATGTTTGGGGGTTGATTCCTGAAATCAGGAGGGATGTCACTTCATCAAACCCAACCACTCTGCAAGCTGCTGTGGGCATGGCATACCGCTTGACAAATGATGTGATCAGGTCTGGTGGACTAACGAAAGGAAACGATGGAGGACGAAAGAGACAGGAAGATCAGCAAAGAAGCCGTGATCAAGACCAACAGGACAAGAGACAACGAGTAATGGGAAACTACGGAGTAACAACTCAAGGGCCCAGAAGATATGCCGGTCCACATCCTATGTGCACTCGATGTAACTACCACCACTCAGGAGACTGCCCAAGATGCACCAAATGCGGACAGTCGGGCCACTTCATGCGAAATTGCTCAAACAGGACTGTGAACCAAGGACCAAGGCCAGCATGTTACGAGTGTGGAAGCTTGGATCATCTCAGGAATACCTGTCCAAAGTTGAAAAGGACTCCCAACCAAGGACCGAATCGTCCAAACCTGGCGGCGGCAATTGAAGGGCCACAAGATGAGGCCGTTGAGATTCCACCCGCGCGTGGCAGAGCTTACTTCCTAGGAAATCCTATCACCCAACATGTCCACGATAGCATAACGGGTACATTCTCTTGAACAAATATATTATTTTCGTAGCACTTAAGTCTTAGTATAGAACTTATACACAACACCGACTAATCCGAGACCTAGCGTTTTCGACCTTAGTTGCTTCATCAAATTTAACAGCGAGCACATACACCTATAGAATGGATGAATTGAATCTCGAGGACGAGATTCCTTTTAAGGTTGGTAGAATGTAACAACCCGATATTTTCCACGTCTACGTTTATTTTTTTTCCAACTTCGACTTTTTACTATTCATAAATCACTATTCATCAAAACACTATTCATCGTTTTCGAGGTCAATTTGATATTCTGAGAAACTTTTGGGAAATTTACTATTCACCGAACACTATTCATTTCCGGAAAAGTTTTCACCATTCACTTGCATTACTCATTTCATCGTAAATTTAGTTTACGGGTGTTCAAATTCGCGTAACCGTATTGGTTTAGGTGCGAATTCATTTCATTAGTGTTAAGTACACTGCATACGGACTGGAGATAGTCTGCATATCATCATAACAGCATTTTCATGTTATACCACTCTCAGGATTTTCAAATTACTATATTCAGTACATTTAACGTTTTTACGTATAAGTAATTATAGTAAACGTTAACACATGGTTTATACACGACGAATATATCTAAATATTCACACAATGGTCCCGATATATTTTTATATCCATTTTAACATCATAAAAGTTATAACATTCAGTTACCCAGTATTTTGGAAATTTATTTTATTTTTAACGTACGCGTATGAATATAACGACGGTTTTCGTGAAAACTAAACAATAATCACCCGATCACTCAGTAAATGTACCCAACATATTTTTAACATATTTTCAACATTATTATGACTTTATTTCATCCCGGTAAACTTCGTGAACATTTATTTCTATTAAAACCGTTACCCGATTTTGACGAATAACGCGTAATAACACTTAACGCTACACTATATTTTCTAAGTGATCAAAACCGTTTTGGCTACCCCTTTTCACACCCAAAACCAGCCCATGAAACACCCCTTTAACCATGTGCATTGAATTCTATTATATTACTAATAAACCTAAAAACTTAACTTTACTAAAAATCACATAATCATAATCTCACTTTTTAACAAAGATCAAAGTTCATCTTTCTCTTGCTCTCTTCTCAAACCCACGACCATAAATCAATCTCCATGATCAAGTGATCATTTTTCATGAAGTAAAACACAAAAGTTGTTCATTTTACAAGTCTAATCAAGAATCAAGCAACAAAAACACAAGAACATCAAGCATAATCATCCTATAATCATCTTATTTTATCAAGTAAGTTTTCATCTTTATTTTTCATGGATCATCCTATTTTTACATGTATTACATAAGTATCATGCTAAAAACCATGTACAAGTAGCTATACCACACTTTATTTTGGCTAAAAACAAACATACAAACCCTAACTTTTTAGTTATGAATCCCCTTGCTCTAATAACTTGGTTAGGAGTCCATGACACCCTAAGAAGGTGTATGGTAGGATTAGATTAGCTTTGTGGTGATTACAAGAGGTTTGGTGATGGTAGAAATTGGTTTTAACCTTGGAAACTTGATTTGGAACCTATTTTAGACATGCTGTCCCGTTTTGTAAAAATCTGGAAAATCAGTAAACACCAAGGAAACTTTGACAAAATTTTTAGAAAATACTTTCAAAAACGAATCCGTAGGCGAAAGAACGGATTAAAAAGAGTCAATAACGAAGGAGTTATGATTTTTGCAAGATTGTAGACGAAAAGTATTTTTCAGAAAATGTTTGCTGTTGGACGTTTTTCGTCGGTCAAAAAGAGGCTTTAGACGTAACCCGGAGGAGCCGAGCTTTCCAAAATATATTACTATATACAAAGACGTAACCGTGGATATAAAGAACAAGTAAAACGGACAAGTAACGACAAAGATATACACGTTTGAATATCGGCTAAAACCCTTTTATAATTGACAGCTTTTAATATATTTGGCGCAAAAACTACGAAGTGCATTTTCAAGCTAAACATAATATCAAGTACCGAGCTTTATAACTAACGTAGTATTAGTTATTATGAGTATGTTTTCATCATTTCAAGGATTACAACCCGAGTATTTCAACGTCAACATGAGAACTTACGTTATATATATATAAGTATATATATTATAACTAGCCATTTATATTTTCTAATAGCAATATTTTCCAAATTCTTGAAATATATACTTTTGATAACAACAAGTGTTTTTCAAAGAGTAGAGTGGTATAGGAACATGTGCATGGACATTCATAACATCATTTGGTGATCTAAAGTAGATCATATCATTCATTTAGGTTGCGGTTAGAGTGCGCGCCTTACTTTAGTTCATACCTTTTTGTTATCATATCGCTTATATCAGGTGAGTATTCACGAACCCCTTTTCTAACTATTTTAATCGCTTTGGGGTGGATGCATGAATTATTACTTGAACTCTTTGAACATTGTTTTAAACCCTTTGATTATCATGAACTCTTTTGACTTCTCTTGACCTTATAACTTGTTTTGAACTCCTGAACTTGACTTGAACATTTGAACTTAATGTACCATACGTGCTATGACCTAAAGTCTCGCCTTATTGGTGGAGCGTTCTTAACCCTAAAGTCTCGCCTTATTGGTGGAGCGTGCTAAGTCTCCCATGTTTGGAGCGTTCTTAATCGTATATAATAGTTGTATGATGTACTGTTCGTACATTCGCATTGTTCGACACCTATTAGTAGTATGGATAGTGCTATTAGAGGTCGGCCAACCTCTCGTCCACTATGTTACGGGACGCATATTATTTAATTAGGGGCTTTGCATGGCATACATTATTATATATGTGGTGCTTATATTGTGACTTATTATGACCGCGGGTGCTTGACTAAAAGACAAAATACGTGACAACGCCTTTGGCTTGTGAACTTTCTCTAATGGTTTCTCATATTAAATAAAACGTTTATACTCACCAACTATTTTTATAGTTGACCGTTTTCTATCATGCATTTCAGGTGATCGTCAGTAAGCTTGTCAGCAAGGTCTTGCATAATGAAGTTTTCACATGTCACTTCTTTTCATTATGTATTAAAATACCATCTTTGGGAATCAAACTTATGTATTTTATTTGCCAACGTCGGCAATAACAACGTTGTAATGTTATATTTTTCCTTAATGTAAATTATGGTATTGTCTTATTTCTCTTTGGTGGTGTATATCGATTTCGTTACACCTCGTGTTTCCGCCTTCGGCGAGGGTGTGACAACTCGACTCAATAAACTCGACTCGATACACAAGGTTGTGAGCTCAAGCTCACGACATCCCTTGTTTTCGCGACTTAATAGCAACGACAACAACAAAAAGAAAGAAAATGATACCAAACAATTATTTAGCTTCATATTTATTAGTTTTAATCTTTATTTAATAAAAAACTCTTGAAACTTCATGTACTTATCCCCCACCGTCGAACGACAAAAAGGGTGGTGGGTTTTCCTACTTTCGACCGCCGGTATCAACAAAACGAGAGAGAGAGAGAGAGATGATTTTGGTGATGAACTCGAGCTGTGGTGGTGTTAATCGTGGTGTTGGGAGGTGTTTCTTGGCACGTGATGTACGTCAAAATGATGGGGGAAGTTGTAAGGACTGTGGTGGTGGTGGCGGTGAGTTTAAGTGGTCGGCGGTGGTGTTTGTTTGGCCGAAAAAACGACTAGAGAAGAAAAAATAGGGTGCGGCTGATTTGAGAGAGAAAGGGTGTCAAACCCCTAAGTGATGATATAATGAGGTTTATATAGGAAAGTGTTTTGGAACTTGTGTGAACCCTATTGCACCCTTAGGGACTAAGATTGTAGATATATGCTAGGGTGGGAAATGTAGTTTACCAAATCTTTTAGTATTTCGTTCTCGAGGCAACTTTAGGTGTCGGAATGACTTCCCGTGACATTTTTATTAATTCAATCAAAAAAATTTATTTCAGGGTACCCGCCACTGCAACGCGCGGGTACCCTGCTAGTTTAACTAATCCAAACAACTTTTTTAAAATTCAATATACCTGTTTCTATTCTGCCGTGAGGTGAGATCCATGCAAAACATGTATCCTTTAAAAAACAAATAACTCAATCTCAACCATCCATCCACCTTTCATCTAATTGCTAATATCAAATTAAAAAATAACCAAGGGAAGCAAAATTGACATTTTAGCTCATTTAATATAAAAGCCCACTTTACACTTTTTTTTTTAAACAACTTATCTTGCAAACGGTAAATCTTCAAGTTATGAAAAATATACCATCGCGATGAGAATTAAATCATCTTTCAATAGATATGCATTGTTATATACTTTCGACGAACTTTTTTTTTCCAAAATTTTTGTCCAGAAAAATCCCACGGGATTCGTAAAAAGACGTTTTTTTTTTCAAAATTTCCGTCCAAAAAAATCCCACGGAATTCGTAAAAAATCCCATGGGATTCGTAAAAAGACGAAATTTTCTTTCAAAATTTCCGTCCAGAAAAATCCTACGGGATTCGTAAAAACTCCCATAGGATTCGTAAAAAGATGAAAATTTTCGTCCAGAAAAATCCCATGGGATTCGTAAAGAAATCTCACGGGATTCGTAAAAAGATGAACTTTTTTTTTTTCAAAATTTCCCTCTAGAAAAATCCCACGGGATTCGTAAAAAGACAAACTATTTTTTTTCAAAATTTCCGTCCAGAAAAATCCCAATGGATTCATCAAAAAATCCCATAGGATTCGTAAAAAATTCCCACAGGATTCGTAAAAAAATACTTGTAATTTGTTATTTTTAAAAAATCACAAGTGCATACATAGAACACAATTAGAAAATAAATGGCAAAGTACCTAAACCCAAATTATGAGCACAAAAAACTACCATGACCCAATAAACACATACTCCCTCCGTCCCAAAATTATTGTCCCCCGACAAAAAACACACGGATTAAGAAAACTGTAATTAATGCATTTTTTTCCACCAAATGGACACTTTTACCCCTTCTCTTTCTCCACCTAAACATTAAATGAACAAATATTTTCTCTTTCTATTTGCCGCTAACCACTTGAGTTTTATACAGTTTAACTCCAATTTAATTTTGTTAAACTTATTGTAAATCAAATTGTACCCGCCATTATGTTTACAAAATACATTTTAGGTTTCATTTTTTTTATTCGCAAAACATATGGAGGCAAATTTTTGCCGCCATTTTCCATGCAAAAAAAAAATCCATTTCAGATTTCATGCCCGTCCATATGCTCTATATATAAATCTCCAAGGAGTTTACCAAAAATACATTATCCCTTTTGCTCTTGTTTTAAACATCTTAAAACTTCCCTGCTGTCTACATTTATATGGAGAATTCCATAATTCCATTAACAAAAAAGAACACAACTTATGAGCAACGTCACTCCATATATCAAGCACTGTTGCAAGAAAGTTTTAATGGAGAACTGAGAAGGGGTACCATACGTGAGGTAGCTTCTTCGTTCTCAGTAAATCCAAAGACCGTAAGTCGCATTTGGCATCAAGCTACATTTCAAGTCGACCATGGACTAAATGTTGATTTATCGTCGAAGATGCCAACCGTTGTTGGACGTAAAAGAGTACAAATCGATATGGATGAAGTTTCACAAATTCCATTACGTCGTCGTACCAACATTCGTTCTCTTGCAAAGTCAATGAATGTTTCGAAATCGACTATGCATAGACGAATACAAGAAGGTGTACTTCGACCACATACGAACGCCATCAAGCCAAGTCTCACTAGTGAGAACGAAAGAGCAAGGTTAGAATTTTGCTTATCTAAAATTAGTCGATCATTATCAAGTTCTAGCCCGGTGTTCCATGACATGCTTGACGTCGTTCACATTCACGAAAAATGGTTTTACATGTCAAGACCATCTAAACTCTATTATCTTGTTCCCAGTGAGAATGAACCATTAAGAACTTGTAAAAGCAAGAAGTTCATGACAAAGGTCATGTTTCTAGCCGCCGTAGCACGACCAAGATTTGATGCATCAGGTAACGAAGTTTTCTCAAGAAAATTGGCATCTACCCGCTTACAACATTAGAACCCTCTAAGCGTTCAAGCAAAAACCGTGTTGCGGGAACATTGGAGACGAAGCCTATTTTATCAGTGACTAAAGCGATAACAAGATCATGGTTGAAACAAAAAGTTTTACCGGATATTAGAGCTAAATGGCCGCGAGGTCATACCGGTCCTATATATATTCAACAAGACAATGCAAAGCCGCACATTGATGTTAATGATAGTGAGTTCCTTGAAGCGGTGTCTCGAGATGGATATGATATTCGACTTTGTTTTCAACCTCCAAATAGTCCGGATTTAAATGTTTTGGATCTTGGATTTTTTCGAGCAATCAAATCACTTCAAGAACAAGAGGTTTTGGGTAACATTGATGAATTAGTCCATGCCTTTCAAACATCTTTTGAGAGGATGCACTCAAATGAGCTTAACAATGTTTTTTTAACGTTACAAACATGTATGAAAGAAATCATTAAGATCCGGGGAGGCAACAACTATCCTGTACCGCATATTGGTAAGCATAGGTTGGAACGACAAGGTAACTTGCCACTCCAGATTGAATGCGATCAAGATATGTTAAGTGAAGCTCGATCTTTTTTGGCTAGTTAAACAGAAGATTTAACAGTTCAGAACCTTTTGAAGAAAAGAAACATCTCATTTTGTATTACTCGTATGATTTAATTTAAGTGCATAAGTTAGAGATTTGTTTGTTCACTTTTGTCCACCCAACACTGATTGCACCTTTTTACATTAAATGATTGTATTTCTTCTCATATTCTTAACGAGTGAAAGTGAAAGTCACAACAAAGACATTTAATGCTCCTAATAATTAAGTATGTGTTGGTAGCTGAAATGAGGGGTATTTTAGTAAAACAAGAATCTATTTTTGACAAGGGACAATTAAATTGGGACATCTAAAAATGGTATGATGGACAATAAAAATGGGATGGAGGGAGTAACAATTAATCTATGACCCACCACCACTAAAGAAAACGTCTAGTGGTAAAAATGGGAACAAAGACAACTTGATACACAACATTAATATAAGACTCTCACTTCATGAATTATAGATCTAGTCACTGCCAAACAGAAGTTGCAAACTAATGACTTGAAGACTACAAACTGAAGCTGTTTTGATCAGTAGCCTCTCGCCAAGGCCTCCCCCAACTAAGTCGACGTCTAAACATTACAATCTTCAACCTACTCCCAACTCCCCACCGACATCTAATCCCAATCTCCGATGGCCTTCTCCTCCTCCAACAACCGCCGTTGCACCACCTAGACACGCTCCCTCCTCCCTTCTACCTCAACCTCCACATCAAAACACCTTCTCCCCGCATCTTCTATCTCTACGGCATCCCCAAACCCATCTCCTCACGCCTCGCATCCCCTCCACGTGTCACAAGTAAACCCATCCACCGCAAAACGACATCGTTTGGGGGGAAAAAAACTTTTTAAAACAGTTTGAAGACATCTGCTGACGTGGACTTGATCGAGTAAACCATTGTTAGTGAGAGTCAAGAAGAGAGAGTGTAAAATGAGGAATTGAAATGAAATGAATTCGTGAGGAGGGTGTACCGGATCTTTTAACTGGTGTGTTAGTTTTTACAAAAATACCCTTTAATAATTAATTATATTAAAATAATAAATTAATCTAGACCTTTAGATTTAAAATAGATGAATGGTTGAGATCTTATTATTTGTTTTTTAGATAAATATTGTTTCATATTGAACTTTTCTCTTCTGCCATATTATAAATCGGTACTCATAGTAATTCCTAGAGTAAAATACACCGTTGTTCCCTAAACTTTCCATGAAACATCATAAGGCACACTAACTTTCAAAATTCATCGCCAGGCGTCCAAACCTTAGAAATTTGAGTCCGATTGCGTCCCTTGACCCATTTGGGCAAGGTCAACGCATGTTTTATGTTCTAGTTTCTGGGGCATAATAGTCCAATCACTATTTTAACTATGATCTAACCCAAGCTAAACCTGACAGTTAAAATGAGGGACCAACAGTGAAAACAAAATCATTAAATCCCTTAAACGTCTCTTCCATGAGACTCTAGTAACTTTTGTGCTTTAACCAATAAACCCATCCAACCGGCCAAATTTATCACACATCTACCAATGGAAGATTTCCCTTTGTTAGATGAAGTAATGGAAGTTGGTGGTTCACACCGCCTACAAGATCGTATGGGGTTGTCGTTTGGTTTTTTGAAAATTGAAACAATCACCATTCCAACTTCCTAGCATTCATTTCGCACACCCTATATTAACCCCTTATGAATCATGAGGTTAGCATCCAAAAAATAAGTAGAAACACAAATACGTAGTAAATTTCAAATGGCAGAATCATCTAATGCATCTGTGGCTAACAATGTTGAGAGGCGTAAAGATAAAAAGCTTGCAGAAGTCGTTGCTTGGTATTTTGAAGAAAAAGGAAAGACTTATGTAAAGAAAAGGAGCGAGTGGGAAGCATATGAAAAACGATGCATGAAAGAAAAACGAATGACTACAGCGTTAAGGCGTAAAGTCAATCAGACAAGAAGAAAATGGGAACATCTTGAACAAGTGGGCATCGAGCATGACAATTCAGAAGTCGACCATGAGGATATCTTGGAAACATTAGACTATGATACTTTACATCTGGCATATGATCCCGAATCATCCACATAGTTTAATTGTTAGATATGTGTTGTCACTTTATGAGTTTATGTTAATGTAATTTTATGATCTTCCCTGCAATGCACTTTATTTATGATAATAGTTTCAATATTTTTTTTTTCTTTATTTATTTATTGGAGCAATAAACAACTTGGGTTAGATTCGTTCTTTCCTTGCTATCGTCTTATAAATACATGGTTTACATAAACGTTAAATCTCATATCCATGTACTTTCTTGATGTTTTATATAATGTTTATGTAATGTTTTATGTAGTGTTTTTAATCGATGTACTCTTTTAATTATTGATGAACTTAAGTTTGTGTTAATGAGAGATTGTCTCTCCTTACTGGAGGCAAGCCTTATGGATATGCCAATTTGACTTTTGAAGTTTGACTATCTAAAGTAATAATTGAAAATTCATGAGTCAAAGTGTAAATGGCATATTCTATTTGAAGTTTCATGATCAAAATAGGTACGGATTTAATTGGGTTGGATTAATCATATTAAATATCAAATTCAGGACCAAATGTGAACACTAAACTTAATAATAGGCGGGAGTTTTAACTATACCACAACAACATAGACAAACTGAGGGACCAACAGTGTCTTCCCTGATATGCTCTATTTACATCTAAATGCGTGTATATTTCCAACAAATAACGGGGAATCGAAGAGTTCAAAATTTTAATACAGACTCTTCGTTTTCCCTATTTTTTGTGTATATATTGGTTACTTCCATATGTTGCTGCATACCAAGCTTATATCATCAACCTCAAACACATCTATCACATTCACTTGAAATCATGTTTTCCGAAAACAAACGACCAAGAGATGCGGATGCTATCCAAGACAAAGAATTGACCAAAAGACCAACTATTGAAGCAAATGTGGCAGTAGAAAACCCTGTATCTAACCAACAACAGTCGGCCAAAGTTGAAGGTGATGAAAGCTAGTACTATCAACTAGAAGCTGGGTTGGAACAGGAGGAAGATCAAAAGGAGAATGAAGAAGCAAAGGAGCAGGAAGAAGGAAATGAGGAGGCAGAAGGAAGCCATACTAAAGTGAAACACGGAAGGCGTTCTAGAGCGGCAGAGGAGCATTGGAAAGAGAATGCTGCACTTAGGAAATTAGAAAAAAATGGATAAAAAAAAATAAATGATGAAACTGAAGAAGATGAATGTTTAGAAACATTCAGTTATGATGATGTACATTTGGCATACGCCTCGGATTAATGTCATTATGTAACGAAAGATATTTTAAATGATAATTTTAAGACAATTTTAAATGATAATATTCCGTCGATCTCTTTCTTCTCTCCAACATCGAAGATGCCCTCTTAAGGATGCTTGTATTCCGTTGAATTCTTTCCTCACTCATTGTAAGTGCAAACGTTCCATTCATTATCTCCCCACACACACATCTTGTCTCATTCTCTTCAACATAAGCCTTAATTGAACCACCAACTTCAAATATGAAGTCTCATATCTTCCTTCTCATCTTCACACCATCCTTGCCAAACTTTAGCTCAAAACATCCTCTCTTTATTTCGGTCCATCCTTTCCCACTTATCCACTTTAGAGAGTCATCTTCATCCTCATCTAGGAGCATATCATCCTCACCCATATCACCTAGACACTAAACACTTATTTTGGAAGATGTTAGAGAATGGTATGTTAATCAACTATCATATATGTTTAGTTTCAATCCCTTTCATGCCATGCTTTAGAATAATCATAATTGAGTCATTCATGTATTAATCTTCGATAATGTCATTATTTATATATCATCATTATTATATATGTGCAGTTGTCTACTAACTTTGTTTTGTAGCATTACTTCATTGCTCGATTCTTTGGTAGCCAAAACTAGTTTTGAGCATACACCAAGGGGGAGCATTTACAAGTGTTGGTGCATCTATATACTTTCTTGCTTGAAACTAACCCTTGATGTAGGTTAAGAAAGATGCAATGAGCTAGGGGGAGCTCATGGATATGCTAAAGTCAATAAGGATGCAATAAGCTAGGGGGAGCTCGGAAGTAGTTGGGTAAATGGTTCAGAGTTGGTTAAATCATGGCGAAAGGAGCAAGGCTTCACTAGGATGACGCACGCTCTATTCATTTAATGATGGGGTTCGTGATTTTCTAATACATTGGGGGATCATCTTTCATTCTATATGCTCAAGATTGTCTTCTCAAGTTATTTTCTCTATTTGTCCTCTCAAGTTCATGCCGATCTTCTTTCTACCTCAACAATGGCGAAACCGTTTTGCTTCAAAAAAAGGGGGAGAAAGGAAGTGTAAACTAATAACTTCTACACTTTACTATGAGTTACCGTTTACATATTTGTCATCATCAAAAAGGGGAGATTGTTAGTGCAAACGTTACGACGTTTAATCTATACAATGTCTTTATGTTTTAATGATGACAAACGCGTAACTTGTAATACATAACCTAAAGTGCACAAGTTACTCGTTCACAAATCAACGTCTCTCGACATCACTTCAGGTATGTACAAACACTTTACCAAGCTTTGTTAAGTGATCAAATAAAAACCTTTTGTCCTTAATCTCTACATTTTATAAATGTCACAAACCATTTTTACAAAAATAAACTAAACAAATTATTTTTGTATTTATAAAGAAATGTTTTAATAAGAAAATTATATTTGAAATTTGAATTTCAAAATGCCCAAACGGCTTTATTTCCCGCCCAAATCAGATAAAATTTTACCAGGTAACATTTCACCAAAAAAGGACAAAAAATTGTTGCGGAGGTCCCTTATCTATGGGACGGTCCCTTATTGATAAAGGACCGTCCAAGGTTTAAGGGACCGTTGGACGCTCCTCGACCAGGCTATAAATACTTACGCATTTTCACCAGAAAAACTGATCCTCTTTGCACAAAAATTCCCTGGTTTTTCCTTTTCATTCTTTGATCACTATAACTCTTTGGTATATGTTTATAAGTGATCCCGTCATCCACTACATCATGTGCAAGAGAAGAACACTCGAAGTCGTCAAGAATTGAAGTGTTATTGAGTCCACACACCAACTAGTGTTATGATTTACTCTACCTCATGGGTAAGAGAAGAACTCTCGACATAGATAAAGATTCGAGATGTTATAGGTGTCCACACACAAACGTAACAAGTGTTACGGTGATAGGTCTTGTAACAAATGTCATTGTTTTCCGACTTGTGTGTGAGTCCAGGATGGGGATATTTGTGTGAACTTGGATGGTGATGTAGATCCAAGAATTATATTTGTGTGAACTTGGATGGTGATGTAGAACCAAGAAATCTTGTAACTAGAATAGGTCATGTAATTGTTGTATGGTGTGTGGGGTCCTAGTTTGTAAGCTAGGAGTTAGTTGAGTCGGTGTGTGATGTAACACCCCCAAAATTTGTACAGCGGAAGACTCAACAAGCTTTCGGGGTGCTACAGGGATTGGTATCCATTCAAAGTCATGAAAGAACGAGATAAAGTAAACATAAGAAAAACACAACCAAAACGGGTTTTAAAGTTTACATTTATTCCAAATTTATCCAAAGTCAGGCCCAAAAGAAATAAACATAGGTCCACAATTATTTATCAGAGTTTCAGAAAATAGATCCATAAACCATGTGCCACTGCCAAGCCTCCAATCCAAGCATCCAAGGGCATCACTTAATTACCTGAGAAAACATGCTAAAAGTCAGCTTTCGCTGGTGAGATCATAGGTTTAAATTCATAATTCGATATAGTGGACATATACGCAAAACGCTTGCTAGCTAGACTAGGCCTCAATCATCCAACCAAATCAATCAACCCTATAGGTGCACACTATAGTCCATTAACCAAATCAAATCAAATCAATCTGTATGCGTAAGGATACGACATACCTAACATGCGTAAGGATACGACATGTTCAACTTACCTAGATCTAGTCTAGGCCTCGTTGTATAGCTTACCTAGTTCTTGACTAGGCCTCACTCCATAACCAATTCAATAGCTTACCTAGTTCGGGACTAGGCCTTGCTCTATAACCAAATCAATAGCTTACCTAGTTCGGGACTAGGCCTTGCTCTATATCCAAATCAATATCTTACCTAGTTGGGGACTAGGCCTCGCTCTATATCCAAATCAATAGCGTACCTAGTTCGGGACTAGGCCTCGCTCCATCCTACCTAGTTCTATAAGCATAGCAAGTTTTGAAAATCAAAAGCGATAATAGTCCACATAAAACAATTTGCACGTTTCTCACCCCAAGTATTGAAAACAAAGTTCAAGAGTAAAAGTGGAGCTATGACTTACCTCAAGTCCAGAAAATCCGCAAAAGAAATCGATAGATGAAAGACGTAAGCAAACTCAAGTAACGACAACTACAGACTCGGCTCTTCCTAACAATATCAAACTCGTTCAGAAATCATTTCCTCAAAAAGTCAAATATTCCCATTCCCGAACGTATTCCATTTTTACTTTCCAAAAATATCCATTTCTCGAGTTATCTTCATATTAATTTGAAATTCGACGTTTGGTATCCATATGGGTGAAGGGTCGACACAACTCAAACCAAGAAACCACAACGAAAAGAAATAATAAACCATCTATAGGTCTAATATTAGCCCAATATATTATTTAAATAAATCATCGAAGTTTATCAAATCCGTCGATTTGGTAATCCCCCATATTTATTTACATAATATATCGTTCCAAAATTATACCCAACCTAAAGCACATAGCACAAAGAATTCTATATGATATATATCGTAGTCCAATAAATTCCCTATATATATCGTCAAATTAGCCAAATTCCACGAGATATATAGTAATTTATTATCCTAATACATGTACCACAACCTATGGGCGTCGTAGGATACGATTCCCATTAATATACTCATTTTATATAGCTAAATGACTCGATTTAACCCGTCGATTAAATAAGTCACGTAGTTATATAAGATGGATATATTAATCGTCATATATCGGGACAACACAAAAGTCACATAATAAAGCCCACTTGGACTTAAGTAACCACAACTCGTATAACTCGATAAGTTTTTCCAAATTTATAAAAGTCATCATGTTTTTATTTATTACTCACCCGACATATTAGTTCTCGGCATTATTTATAGTTATCATTTATTATAATACTTCGACATTTATTGCACTATTCGCATAGTATAATAATTATCGTTATATTATTATAACGTTTACTCGTGAACGTTTTATTATTAATATACGCATATATATATATATATATATATATATATATATATATATATATATATATATATATATATATATATATATGTACGTTTATCACGTATATATACGTACATAAACGATTATATTATCAATAATATTATTACGAGTATTATTGTTAATGTTTGCTTTTTACATATTTATCGAGTCATAAGAATTTGGTCACATGTCCGAGTCATCACTCTCGGCTCATATTCCAAGTCCACAAATAATAACCAAGTCAAAATAAATAAATCAACTCCATCCAAAGCAATCCCAAATCCACGTGCTACAACATGAGAGTCCGACTACGGCACCCGACTAATCCTATCTCCGTCATTCTTAGTGACCGTCTCACAATCGGTCCCCAAATCCACACTCATCAACACAACTCCAAATTACAATCCAAAGTATCCCATGTCGAGACCACAAAGTGTCTCGACCCATCCAAAAGCTTCGGTCCAAAAATAATGCCACAATAATAATAATAACAAAAATAAAATTACCACAAGTAATCATCAAATATGCACATTATATGGTTTGGTTTACCACGCCAAACCCGAGCCAAACGACCCACTTGGGTCTCGGCTAGAACCATGAGTCACAAGGACTCAAAACCAAGGCCACAAGGCCACGACATAGGCTCACTTGAGTCGATCCAAAACTTCCAAACGGACCATCATGGTTCGCGGCACACCAAAACATCAACAATCACCAAATCGGTTAACCAAATCGACCAAGAATCAAACCATTCGGACCAAGGGTCCTCTTAGACTCCCAAACGAGTCAAAATATAGTCACACTGAGACCATAGGGTCTCGGCCAAGCTCCAACGAGCTTAACTCAAAACCAAACGCGACCCAACATCATAAGTCGAGCACCAAACTCGCGTCAAAACCAAAACCCAAGATACCAAACTTCATTTTTATTACCAAAACATCATTTCCCACTTGTTTTAATCAAAAGCCAACAAGAAAAGATTTCGTATATCCACGGTTTGGGTACAAATCGAGACACACGAGTGGAAACTCGTGGTCACTCACCTTCCAATGGCTCCAAGAATATGTTTCTTCAAAAACCCAACAAGAAAATATAAGAAAAATGGTGTTTAGGTGGCGGTGATGGTGCGTACGTGGTGATAAAGTGGTCCAAATTGCGCGTGAGTTGTACCAAAAGATAGATCGGGAAAAGGTGATTAAGATGGTGGTGTTGGTTTGTTTGTGGAGGTGGTGGTGGCGGCGTTAATGGTGATAATAGGGGCGGCGGTGGTGTTGTAAAAGAAAGAGAGAGAGAGATGTGAAAGTGTTGGTGAGGGTGATGGTGTTGTGTGTTTATCCAGGTTCCACAAGGACGATTTTGTGTTTACTCTTAAAAAAAAGATTTTTATTTATAAAAATAATAAAATGTTAATATTATTAAGGGTAGGGTGGTTGAAGTAACCCGGTGTAAAATACACGGACCAAACCCGAAACCTTTAATAACAAATCAACTCTCTCGAACCTAACCCATTCCAAATAATCAAAAACCTCGCGATACGTTCCAAAATATAATAATCTAAACCAATATTAAAATAATTAAAATTGTTAGGTTATCCTAGTGCTGGAGTCATTGTAGTGCCAAATATGACCTCAAAAATAAATCATCACGAATGATTCGAACCAAATCATTAATAAATAATCAAATTCCATAAATAACGTACGATAAAAAAATCACATTCCAACGTTCATAAAATATCTCGTCACAATAAACTTTTTAAATATTCCAAAATTATAAATTTTAAACTAATGCGGGTTTTCAAAATGGCTCCCTAATTTGCCAGTTGTCACATCCTCCCAGCCTCAGAAGAAACCCGTCCCAGGTTTCACTCGGAACAAACCATCTACGAAGTAAAAAGCTTCGGATATCTCTTTCGAAACTCATCCTCACATTCCCACGTGAATTCTGGTCCATGCCGCGATTTCCAACGAACTTTGATGAGGAGAATACGACTTCTCTTAAGTCGTTTAATCTCTCCATCAAATATCTCAATTGGTTCTTCCACAAAATTCAAACTTTCATCCACACGAATATCCTTAATTGGTATAACCGGCGTTTCATCCGAAAGACACTTATTCAAATTACTAACATGAAATACATCATGAACTTTACTCAGTTCCTGTGGTAATTGTAACCGATATGCCACGGGCCCAATTCTTTCCAGAATAAGAAATGGTCCAATGTAGCGGGGATTAAGTTTCCCACGTTTCCCGAAACGTATTACACCCTTCCAAGGCGTGACTTTCAGCATCACTTTGTCTCCAACCTGAAACTCTAGTGGTTTACGTCTCTAATCGGCGTAACTTTTCTGCCTATCTCTAGCTGCTTGCAATCGATCTCGAATTTGCGTTACTTTCTCAGTAGTCTCCAAAATAAGCTTAGGGCCTGTGAGTTAGCTATCTCCAATTTCAGCCCAACCAATAGGTGAACGACATTTACGGCCATATAAAGCTTCAAATGGTGCAGCTTTAAGACTTGTGTGGTAGCTATTATTATAGGAGAACTCCGCAAGGGGTAGATATTTCTCCCAGCCTTTACCAAAGTCTATTATACATGCACGAAGCATATCCTCCAAAGTCTGAATGGTTCTCTCACTTTGACCATCGGTTTTGGGGTGATATGCAGTACTCATATCAAGTCTCGTCCCCAAAGCGGTTTGAAGTTATCGCCACAAAGCTGACGTAAAGCGGCTGTCGCGATAAAAAATAATCGATATCGGAACTCCATGACGAGAAACAATCTCCTTCACATACAACCTCGCAAGTTTGTCAACACTATCATCTTCACTAATTGCCAGGAAATGAGCGGACTTAGTCAAACGATACACAATTACCCAGATAGCGTCACAACCGCTAGTTGTCTTTGGTAATAAAGTCCATCGTAATCCGCTCCCATTACCGGGAGTTCTGGCTGCGTCAATAATCCTGACGGTCTTTGATGTTCGGCCTTAATCTTAGAGCATGTCAAACACTTACTAACATACAATGCTATATCTGCCTTCATATATCTCTACATTATATATAACAGGAGGCGTTACACGCGTATTGCCACCTCATTGTCCAGTCATTGCCATGTAATTCAATTTCTGCCATGTCATCACAATACATACATGTAATTCATTTTCAGCCATGTCATCAGGCCATGTAATCAATTTTTTTTTTAATTTATTTATGTCAGCAATTTTTATAATTTATTTTGTATTATTAAAATTAATTTCAGAAATCTAAGCAAAGATTAATTTTAATTTTATGGTCGAATAATTTTTTAATTTGGATTAATTAAAATTCGGATTAAAATTAGATTAAAAATGGTTTGTACAAGATTCGAACCTTAGATGTTATGATACTTCAATAACTAATTGTACCACTGGAGCAATTTAATTTTTGTGTATTATCCTCCAAAGCCAAAAATATAATGTTCAACAAAAAAAATTTATATTGGATTTTTAAAAAACTTTTATTAATTTATCACATAAAACCCTAATATCATTAATATACGACTTATTCCTCAATACCCAGTTTCATTCAATACAATATCATCATTCATCTCCAGTTTTATGCCGACTGCTGAACATCATGTTTTTCCAACGATTTATCTCTCTTTGTCATGCACAGTACGTAGAGATTATGGGAAAAGGATATGTTATTCATGTTTTTTTGAGGTTAGTATATATGAATATTACTGTTTTAACATGTTTTCTTTAGATTTGTATATACGAATACGATTTATATGTGATTGAGTTGATGCATAGGATTTGTAAGTGTTTTATACATTATGACGATAATGAAACACATACAGTTATGACGATAGGATAGGATATGATCTATACGTGGTTTAACTGATGTGTTGATCAGTTAGTTCATGGTCGCAGACTACATAAAACTCAGGAAAACCCTAACTTATAGTCTAAAGAGAATCACGATTTTGTTAACTTGTGCATGGAATTTCCGAAAGGAAGAACCGTCATTTACTCGAGGTCACGTGTTCTCTTATATATATCATAAAATCATATTCCAACCACTTTTGAGGTGAAGCGGTTATGACAGCGGCATATTTAATCAAGGGTATGCCATCCAGAGTGCTCAATAGTTTCAAATGTTAAAGATAGATTAGACAGCTTTGTATTTAATCACTATATTTAGGGTGTTGTAGTTGTTGTTTTTGCTTGAATTTAGTCAAAAATGGTTTAGTGCACTTGCTCAACATCTGTTATTTGACTTTTCTTAGGTTAAAATTTGCATTTTAACCCATTTCTCTCCCCTGCACCAGCCTTAATCTGTCCCGACTGTCCCTTTTGAATCTCTATATTAGTTTAGCTTTAGTTAGATTTAGTGTTTGAATTTATTTTTACAGTTAGTTTGCAGTATAAACTTCAAGTTTTTGAGCTTATTATATTATTTTTAGCTTATTTGGTTAGCTTATTATATCCTACAAGTTGGTGGTTTGAAGGAGCAGTACCCTGCACCTTTCAATTTGCCCCATATAGTCTCTTTTATCTAATTGTTATTAGCTCATATAAGCTCTCCTAGGACTGAAATTTGGAGCTTATTTTGGTAGCTTATTTAGGGGAGCAAGTAGGCCATGTAGGCTGTTTAGCATCAGTTTGCTTATTCCCTTTTTGTGCTTTAATTTGCTTATCTGCTTATCGTAGGTTGCTAATTCAGTTTAGATAGATGATTTAGGTTAGGCTTTAGTTATCTTTAGTATGTGATGCGAATAAGCAGGTACACAATTGTGTCCACTGGAGGAGCAACAATGTGAGCCTCGACAAAGAGGGCTTGCAAGGAGGTCTACAACAGTACAGTAACAGCCTTATAATAGTTAACGCTATTTACTTTGTTGTTCAGACTACAAAGCGACATATAACTTCAAGAATCGATTGCATCAATTCTAGAATAGACACGTTTGCAGAAATCAACGAGTCTACACAAGAATGATAAGTGAGAGACAGGATATGCTCTTAAAGAAAACAATGATAATCTGGAAGCATTGTTGCTCCGTGACCGTTCCTACTATCTAGCTAATCATGATGATGCTACAAGGTGTTCACTACGACCCAACTTGAGTCAAGTAATGGTAGAGGATCCTCACTCTTATTATTTGAAAAAGAGATGAAGCTGAAAATAGGAGAATTGAACAAACATATTTTGGCTTGAAGAATTTACTACTATAAAAGACAGGTGAAAGTTAATATAATCATCTTTTTGTGTTATATGTGTATCTCATATTTAAGTTATGCTGCAGACAGGAAAAAAATTAAGTTAGTTTTCATCAAGTACATCATATTTACCATCTAATCAACAATTGATTTTATTTTTAAGAAACTATAACCTTTTCTGAAATATAATGAGGTTCTTGATGTGTATAGTTTGAAACTGTTGGTTCTCATGGCAGCGAATCGTTATATACAATTTATGGCAAGATGAGGATGGTAATATGGAGCTTGATTTTGAATTGTACTCCTACCTTTTCCCATTTACGCATTATATAATGTAGGTATTTGTTTATATGTATGTATACGGTCTAAGCATATATATATGACATGATTTTCTTTAGGATATTTGTATTACCTGGGATGGGAAAGGTACACTAAAAGAAGGTTCTCGCAAGGCAACAAGTGAACAACACATGGCTAATCGCCTACGTTATTCTCTTCGTGTGAGTTTATAATTCTAATCAAATTGGTATACTTTTGATTCTAAATCCAAAGTATACTAAATTTTCTACATTTTACGTTTTTTCAGGCACACTTATCCGTCTTATACTTGAAATTACCCAACACTTTTTCGATGTTGTTGAGAGGGAAAGACATTGTCTATCATAATATTGCTACAGGCCTGAAGCACACAGAGTATATCTTTTTAACTTATTTTGTTCATCTGTTTCATTGGTTCAAATTTGAAAAGGAAATCAAGAGACAAGTCTGATAGTTTGGTTAAAGTTGGCTCGCATATGGTAATATTACATTTTTAGTTTATTTATTCTGATGCTTTAGAAGATTGGACTTTAGGTATGTGTTTTTGATATTGTATGATAATTTGTCTATAGGCTGCTATAGGAAGTGATGGAAATGTGATCGAGGAAAGCAAAAAATTCAAAATGCAATAAGTATATGCTTACATATCTGCCTAATTTTTATTAGTCTAGCCGTTTTTTCATCTTTTCTTCAAGAATTTTTGTGATGTTTGTCATTTTATAATTATTTTTATGGATCTTTTTTTGCAGATACATGCAGCTTGAGAGGGCAGAAGGACTTAAAGATAAGGTACCATATTGCCCTTCATTTTGTATTCCCAATCTAAACGAATGATTAACCTTTTCCTTGCGTTGAATGGGTCGATAGGTTGTGCTCTAAAACGGGTCAAATATATAAATTTTTTACAGCTATATAAAGCATCAGGTTTTTTATTCATCCGTAATCCCTTAAAAATAAATGTTTATTGTGATATAAAGTATATGTCTCAGTTGAAAGATCCGGCCATCTTCATGTTTTGTGCAATACCACAGGTATAATTCATTAGTTGATAATCAGATATACAACTAATTCATTAGTTGATAATCAGCCTACAACGAGTCAGTACCAGGTGCAAGTATACCATCTGCTGATATATATTTAAAAGTCAAGTTGGTTGAAATTCATTCAAAGTGATTTTTAATGCAAATATAATTTGAAAGTCATCCAATGTGATTTTTAATGTAAACAGAAAGTTTTTGGTTTATGCTATCTTTTTTACAATCAGATTGGAGCAAATTCTGAGTTCGTGTTGTAGAGATATATATTTTGGCCAGTTAGAAGGTTGTCAAAGGCAGGTTACGGAGGCAAAGTAGCTCCATTTGAGAGGTGTCCATGTGTCATGAAACAGGTATTTCCCCCCTAAAATTAGTTTCTGATCATCTATGTGGATGTTCGGCATTGCATTTTGTGAATGGTTACATGATATAAAACAATCAATATATGATAATCGATGTAACAGAACAGGTTGTGGGAGATAGTGTCAGGATGTGCTTCTGATGTTTATATTTATGATAATCATATACTCAGTTGTTTAAGGGCTGTTTGGGTTCTGATGTTTACAATTATGATAATCCGAAACTCATTTGTTTAATAGGGTGTTTGGTTTCTCATGTTTAAAGCTATGATGATAAGATATTCATTTGTTTACGAGGGTTTTTGGGTAAAGCTTATTTGAAACAGCTTATCTGTTTCAATAAGGACTTTTTTGCTTTCGATAACACATGTACCAAGCCTTTAAAATGCAGAAAATAAGCTCCATACAGGCATTGAAATGGTCTTTCTACGCACCCTATTCTTCACAAGGTTACATATTGCTTTAGAACTTAAATCCTTAATTCCTTATTAACAACGAATTAGCACTTAAATCATGCAGGCTGTTACCATTTTGTAATGATCTTTTTCGTATCTACTTTGCAATTAAAGCTTAATGTACATGGTGGTGGTGTCTCATTGGGACATCCTCTAGGTTGCAGTGGTGCGCATTTTAGTCACTCTTTCGGGGGGTAAGTTTTACATATGTGAAAGAGAGTCAAAGGGTACTTATGTAAATGAAACAAAGTAAGAGTACACATATAGATTTTTGGTTAACTAACATTTATCGCATTAAGGTAAACATGTACTAGGCAGACTCCTATTAGCACCAACTGTCATGTATTGTTTACTTGAACAGGGTTGACAATGTATCCATTTTTATTGCTTACTACCTTTTGTTGTTTACCTCATATATATTTTCATTCATATTATCATTGATGATATCTTCGTTACTCTACAGGAAAATGTCGCATGATACCACATCAGCAGCCATAGCGAAGTCTGCAGGAAAGAGACCAGCTGCAGATCTTGTGATTGTTGGAGCTGGTAATCTTAAACCATCAGATATAGGAAAAGGTGTACGCGTTAGAGTTTATCGTAAGTGGACACTTACATCGACTAGGGGAGCGAGACAACCAATTCTCAGTTTTATACTACTTGACCAACAGGTAATAAAGAACACTTTTTTTTACTGGTGGTCATAAGCAAATAGAAGCATCTACCAAACACAACTTACTTAGACTTCCTCTTGGTATTATGTTAACTCAAATATGTAGACAACGTTTTAGCCAACAAAGGTGAGAATCGGCTAACAAATCGGTAATATATCTGTTATTTCAATATCTCCCAAACATTCCTTTAGTAAAAAGTTTTAAACAAATTAGCATCAGCTTTCTTGCTGAAAATGCTTGCAAATAAAGAACACGTTGTCTGTAGTTTTCATCCACCAGACTCATATGAAACGGTTTATGTAGGTGACAAGAACCTTTTTAAATATGCTTAGTTAAGTTAACATTAGTATAGATAAAAAGCATGATTTTTTGTTACAGCTATCATGTGGGTCAGTGAAGCACCTCTGGAACTGAATTTCATAAATAAAGCTGCTCAAATACGACACTGTTGAACGTAGTCCAAAGATAGCACTATGCTTGCATAATTTGAATATCATTGGGCCCGATCTAAGATATAGCAGATCTTCATTTGAAATTTTGGGTTGGTGTAAAATTAGTTAATTTACCCAGATTTTAAATAATACTGACATAAGTTTAAAACTATGTATGTATGCTGATTCAAAAAAGGTTTAGTTGTATATTTAGGATTTATTGAGAAATGAGAATCAATAAATCTTGAAAAGTTGGTATAATAACAAGGTAAGTGATTATAATGATTAGAGGAAGCGGTTTTCGGACATATGATTGTGCCTATGGTAACTGTTTAGGTTGCAAACTTTAATCTTTTTGGATATCTGAATGTGCAAGCTTAAGGTGTATTTTCACTTGAGCAATGTATTTTTAGGCAATATGAGAAGGTATAATTTTGCCTTTGTTTATTTTTGGAGCTCAAATTCGTCCATCTTTAGACAAACTCATTAACAACCATTGAAATAACCAAAATGCTTCCCCTATTTAGAATGTTAAAAGTAGTTAAACTTATAGCACTACTAAACACCACAATATAACCATAAGTTTTACTAAAAGTATAGAGGAAGCAACAAGTTTTACTAAAAATGACTCAATTTATTATATATATCAAGACTGTTGTCTTCCTTCAGAAGCATTTTTCTTTTTGAAACAATCATATTACATGTTGAAATAAATGAAAAGAATCTGCTGATCACCTTATTAATAAATATTATACAATGGAGTTTTACTCTTATAATATTCTGGTAGAGCTCTTTTTGAGACAATTTATCAACGTGATAGCAAAGTATAACGTACTACTTTACCATCTTAGCTATAATGACACAGAGGCTTTGTAGGAGGTTTACAAGCAAGCCCAGAAGCAACAACAACAAGGCAGCCATCGTGGTGGACAACAGGGGAAGCGCCTGATGCGAATCATGTGACACCACATTATGTTCAGCAGATCAAGTAAATTTTGATGGGTTGAAATGGTTTAGGTAAACAATAAGCTGTTAAGCCAAGAGCTGAGCCATTTAGACATTCAAAAGAGCTTAACGTGGTTCATTCTTTCTGGAAGCTTATAAATACATGCACGGTTTGAACAGTATTTGAGTGGTCAATCTCCCGGGAACTTCGACCAGATAAGCTGGTCTAATCTCATTAAGAAAACCATGGGTATATTTAACAGGTTAGTTTTTAAATTCATTCTTTTATTGATAATTCTTTCAGATTTAAATTAGCAAATTTACTTTCAACCGACCTCATGTATAATTTAAATTTGAAAATCTTTAGCTTTTTGCTAGAAGTTACAAAACGGGTGGGAGGGTTATCAAGCTAAAATAAGACTTTCCTATTAGTATATTTTGAATGTGGTACTGGGGTTGAAGGTGCTGATGTCCGTGACAATGACGAATAAGAAACTCAAGTTGGGGATGCCGCTGTTGAATCTATAGGTCATTTGATGACAATGAATAGATCAGTGGACGATATCAGTTCCTGTAAGTGAAGAAAAAGAAGCTGAAGTTAAAGATGCTTCTATTGGCCCATTATTAAAATTACCCATTTCGAACCAAATCCGTGTGGACTCATTTCCTTAAAAATCATTACATATTTATATTTGCTAAATTCTTTTCTTTTACTGGAAAAACTTGAAATGAAAGGAGGACAGGAGGTAGATGCAAGTTTAAATGATAGTCATATTTTAGACCGTTATTACAATTCTTGATACATGATAATGTACATGTTAAAGGGTGTTTAGTGTACATGTTAAAGGGTGTTTAGACAAGCACACTAATCAAACTATTGCTACATGAAGTTAATAACCTGATACACATGTAATGCACATGTCACATGCTTAATGCATCTCAGTTTTAGGAGTACTTACGAGTGTCTTCACCGCCTACTACAGTGAGATTATACTTTAATGAGGATGGGATATCTACTACCATCCTTTATCTTCAAGAGATCTTTCCAGGTACTTCTTCTTGGATCACAAGTTTCCAACAAACTTTAAAAAAAATATTAATAATAAAAGAAATTCCTTGAAGTTTAGCTGACACTAGAACTGATGATAGGATGATAGATGCTAATTATCTGCACACGTGACAAATTTCCTCATCGGAAACATTTCGGTAATGGCCATCATATTTTTACCCACGCATGACTACTAATTGAAGTATTAATACTTGCGCGCACAGACACATAAACATTTTTTGGTTGTCATGTGTATATTAGTCATCGTATGTACCTTTTAACATTTACATACACATAAAAAACGTGGAATATTTCTTCTGGCCTGCAGTTAATACAGTTGGCACAGTTGCTCTTATGCCTGTTCAATCCGATAAACAATCAATGTGCATCAATAAGGTAATGATCATGACTGTCGGTTGTTTCCCTTTGCTATGATTTTGACACTTTGTGTACCATGTCGAATTTAATTCCTCAATTTTAGTATTTACTTTTCAATTTCAGAATGACAAGTCCCCTTTATGGATAAACCGAGGTGCAGGGCCTATTCTTGCATACCATTTTGGATATAAATGTTTAAATTTGTAAGTTATTATTGCATAAGCGTTCTTTAAATAATTGGAAACGTCTTACTTGGTGTGTAGCTTTGAAGTCTTGCCTCACACTTTCTCATCAACAATGAAAGAGTTAGAAACACTGTTAGCACTGAACGATATAGATCTGAATTCCTCATTTGATTCATATAGATATCAGTTTCAGCAACAATTGAAGCGATCACTGTTCTCATCTTTGTACTTTCTTGAGCCATTCGATCAAACCAAAACTTCTATCAACAAACTCAGTATATATAACAGGAGGATTCCTCAAAAAATTGGCTTACGAAGAAACTCGAATGGATAACAAGGAATTAATATACTACGTAATTTTTATCTTCTTCTTTTTTATATGCTCATCTTTTTGTCTAAGGTGGTCCCTTTATTTGCTTATATTATTTTTGCTGAACAAATCATCCCGATTGTAATCACTCTCAACCGATGCACACATTGATTTCTCGAAGGCTTTCCCTAAGAATTTGCCAAATCTGACAGAAGAGTTTGTTCATCTTAATTAATTAGTTTTTTTTTTTTTTTTTTTTTTTTTTTTTAAATGCATATGTGTAGTTTTCTTTGTGTCAAAATGGTTTACATGAGCCAACTGTAACTAAAGCAGCCAACAATTAGTTTACCTTAACAATAAGTCCAAAGTGTCATTCAACATTGGTATCCAATGAGCCAAATATGTTACGTTAAAAACCATTGACCGGATTATGACTTTATTTAGAAATCATTGGTATCTTAATTAGATATAAAGGTCTTATGTTTCTTCTTTGGTGCAATTGTACACACTTGCAACTATGAAAACCTGCTACTGCTTTTGTGGTAGTACATTAACTAATATTTTGTAATGTTGAAAGTAATAGTTGGCTTTTCGTATGATACACACAACTTAAAAGAAGCTGACCTTAAGAGAGCATGGTGATTTTTGTGAATCATTTTAGGTAATTGCCATAGTTAAGCACTTTCATGTATTGATTCTTCAGGGTACAATGAAAATCACTGTGGAGTATAGAATCAAGACCTTTAGCAACTATCTGTTTATGCAATATGCTGCTGAACACCAATCTTTGGGCAATGTTATTGATGCCATTGCAAATTCGAATCTTTCCATAGCTCTTGATGAGACTACATGAAAGTATCGTCTATTTTTAAGAATTTTGTAGAATAGAAGCATCCATATGGCTATTGGATACTATTATTTGTTCTGAATGACTGATATTGTCATGTTTGCAGGCAATATATAGGAGGACCGGTCTACATGAGAAGATAAGAGATAGAAGGACTTAATAATTACTTGAATATGATATTATTCATCTAACTGAAGGTCTCAAAAATCCAATCACCATGTGACTATATTTTTTTCTTGCAGCTCGCTAGGAAAGTTGATACAATGAGGATGCCACTATATATTGTTGGTTTTCTCCTAATATACAGGTAAGTATTTTTAGTGGATCAATCAGTTTATTAACTTAGTGTATTTCGCTGTTTGAATATCATCCACTTACTGAAATTCCATGCCCATGCTAATCCCTTCGCTTAATATTGGATTTAGGATGGTTTCAAATTTTGGTGTTTAGTAAGTAAATTGGTCAAAACTGTTAAAAGTTGTGAAAGGTTATGTTAAAAAAGTAATGATTAGGTGTTAACTCTTATGTATACCATTTCAATTATGAAAAAATAGAGATAAGACATGTTTGTTAGATAAAGAACATGTGTTTCTTTCTAAGTAAATTAGTAAACTAAACCAAAGCTACAAAATGCTATATTGGAAGAGCTATTGATTGAGCCATTTTTATATATCATTATGCCATCTATAGATCATTGTTGTGTCATTTGTATACAAGAGTAACTGTAATATTGATTAGTAGAATTGTATGAGTCAGTTTAACATGTGACTACCATTTACACCATTAGTGTGTATATAATGGTTATAAATTTAGAAAATCACTTAGTTTGGTTTATGTCATCAATGTTACTCAAAAATTTATGTTAGTAGGTCTAAACACATTAGTATTTTCTATATTCATGAAACTGATAATGTATTTCAACTTTTTATCCATTTGCAGGTCATGCGGGTGGAGTTGGTTATGGATTATGGGATGTATTCATACATAAGTTTATAGCTAAAATGCCTACCAAAATTCTTAGAAGATAGCTTGAAACTACCATAATTTGGTAAATTTTAACCTTTTTTATATGGGCATGTGCCAACTATTTATGATTTAGCACTTTGTCACTTTTTATTAGTTTCACTGTGACGATTGTAGCATTTGTAGGTCAGTGAGCCATATTTCTGCAACCCAATATTAAGTTTATCAAATTGGTATAAATATGTCTGCAACCCAATATTAAGTTTAATGGAAACTAGCGCCAAACCAAAATTACATGGCTGATCAGTATGTTTTTCTTTGATTCATGTCAGGTTTCCCAAGAAGCTTATAACAAGTATGAAAACTTGATTGTGGAGCGTCGCATTCATAATATACACATGTTCATGGTGCAAGAGTATAATATGTTTCGTAAATTGTTGTTTGTGATATGAGTATCTTATCATTACAATGCATAATATGTAATTCGGCATACTTTTTGAACTCTAAAGTATTATCCGGTCTCAAATGGATACAAATATCATCGTTGTAATGACATCTCGCAAGGTTCTCCATTATGGAGGTAGTCATTTCTTAATATATTCTTATTGCGGGTCAATATAGTTTTTTTTTTTTCTTTTTTTTATTCCAACGGGTAAATCTAAAATAATATAAAAATCTCAAGCCTAAAAAGCATAAGCCGACTAAGCAGTGGACACAACCAAAATCTCATGATGTGTATCGCAAAGCTAGGTTGAGTTATAGCTTTTGGGTTGGTCCTACGATCCGGCTTAGGCTTTAGCCATTTCTAGCACCTATTGAAGACCCATGCTAGATGAAATTTGAGACACGTCTACCAATTATAGTTACAACCCTTTCTTTGCACAAGTCCACTTTTCCAAATATTTGTAACCACCCTTCTTTTGTTATAGAAAAAATATGTCAACGATATTTATAAGTCACATCTGCCAATCAGGCGGGCTTTGCAAATTTGAGACACATCTGCCAATTATAGATACGACCCTTTCTTTGTACAAGTCCATTTTTCCAAACATTTTTTTACCACCCCTCTTTAGTTAAAGAAAAATATGTCACCGATATTTACAAGTCATGACGGAATTTGCCAAACATATTTTCTAATAGTGATAAACATCTTTTTTCAACGTTATTAATAAGTCATGCCCGCCCATTACATGAACATCATGAATTACATGATCGTGCCGGGGATGGTGAAACCAAAAAGGGATCATAGATCGTCTGAAGCTTAACAAATGCATTCAAAAGGCTTTTAGCTTTCACCAAACCGAATTCCCTGTCACGGTGTGTTTTCCAATAACTATTAATATAAGAAAACGTAAAACATTGTCGCAAATCCGTATATTTCTTCGGTGGTCGGTCGCCGTCTCTAAATATCGTATAGTATCTCAAAAAATATATATTATATATTATTTTCCGTTAAATAATACCTTCCATCGATAATTATAAGTTATGTCCGCCCATCGGGCGACGTTATAAACCTTCTTATGATAAAGTAAAATATGTGAACGATAATTATAAGTCATGCCCGCCCATCGGGCGGGCTTCGAAAGCTAGTATATATATATATATATATATATATATATATATATATATATATATATATATATATATATATATATATATATATATATATAGAATCTGGATCGATTGAGAAGGTTTTATTTTGAGAAGATTGAGAAGGTTTTCAAAAACGATAGATTTTTAACTTTGATTCATGTTTTTCAAGCATAAAACTCATTTTAATGTGATTAAAATTCAAAATGTGTAAAAAAAAATTGAATCAATGTTAAAAATCTCTTGATTTTGCGATATAAGTAGAATACTGAATCATCTGTACGAATTTAATGAATCATCATCATAACTCGATTTTAACAACGATTTGTGAATCAAATTTGTGATTTATAGATTGGATTCACCATAAAATGATGTTTACTTGTGAATCAAATCAAAAACATGAATCAATTTGTTCAAACGAAGATTTCTCAAAATAAAAACCTTCTCAATGGAACCGGATCCTATATATATATATATATATATATATATATATATTCAAATCCTGATACATCTTGTCAGATCCAGGATGAATAGAGTATCTTGACTTATGCGACTCGTGCATAATCAACTCTCGAATTCCTCCATACAATGGTACCCAACTTGCTCTCCAAAACATAATACTCCATCAGAATGCTTAACAAATCCTTTCTCATTTTCTGCCATCCCAAATATGTTCTCAGCAGGTCGATTTTCTGCTTTCAAAGCTTCCGTTTGAGCTTCTAATATTTGAGACGGTAACGGCGATACGATATTCATTCCTAATGACTTAACTCGTAACGGTGGTATCCTCTCTTTTGGGCTAAGAGCATCAGCAACAACGTTTGCTTTACCAGGATGGTAGCGAATTTCACAATCATAATCGCTTGGCAACTCAATCCAACGTCGTTGTCTCATGTTAAGCTCTTTTTGATTCAAGATGTGTTGTAGACTTTTGTGATCCGTGAACACAACACATTTGGTACCATACAGATAATGTCTCCATATCCTTAAAGCAAAAACCACAGCACCTAACTCCAAATCATGGGTGGTGTAATTCTTCTCGTGCTTCTTGAACTGTCGGGAAGCATAAGCTATCACTTTCTCTTGTTGCATTAATACAGCTCCTAAACCTTTATGAGAAGCGTCACAATAGACGACGAAGTCCTCGTTACCTTCAGGTAATGCTAAGATAGGAGCACTACACAACATCTCCTTAAGCAATTGAAATGCTTCCTCTTCCTTATCTCCCCATTCATATTTAACACTCTTTTGAGTCAGTTTGGTCAACGGTTTTGTTATCTTCGAAAATTCCTCAATGAATCTTCGGTAATAACCGGATAATCTCAAAAATTGACGAACTTCTGTTGGGGTCGTTGGTGCAGCCCAATATTTAATCGCTTTAATCTTAGCAGGATCTACATGAACTCCTTGTCTATCAATCACATGACCCAAAAATTGTACCGTCGGAATCCAAAATTCACATTTGGAAAACTTGGCATACAACTTCTCTTTCCTGAGCAATTCTAAGATAAGCCTTAGATGCTCCTATGCTCCTTCTCACTCTTCGAACAAATTAGAATGTCATCGATGAACACAATCAAGAACTTGTCTAAATAAGGCTTACACACCCGATTCATGAGATCCATGAATACCGCCGGTGCGTTAGTCAACCCAAACGGCATCACCTGAAACTCGTAATGCCCGTAACGGGTTCTGAAAGCCGTTTTCGGAATATCTTCCTCGCGAACTCGAAGCTGATGATATCCCGATCTCAAATCAATTTTCGAATACACACTCGATCCTTGAAGCTGATCGAACAAATCATCGATCCTCGGTAACGGGTATCTATTCTTCACCGTTAGCTTGTTCAACTCTCTATAATCAATACGCATACGAAACAATCCATCCTTCTTCTTCACAAATAAGACCGGGGCTCCCCAAGGCGAAGAACTTGGTCTTATAAATCCCTTTTCGGCTAACTCCGCTAATTGTTTCGACAACTCTTCCAATTCAGTAGGTGCAAGACGGTAAGGCGCTCATGCCACGGGTGCAGCACCAGGTATCAACTCAATTTGAAACTCTACTTGTCTAGTAGGCGGAATTCTCGGCAAATCATCGGGAAATACATCCGAAAAATCACGAACTATAGGCACATCTCCAATGCACCTTTCCTTCTTCTCCTTCCCTCCTTTCTCAGAAATTTGAGCTAAGAAAAGGCAACATCCTTTTTCCATTAGCTTCGGTAATTTAGTGCAAGATATGACCGCTAATCTAGATGGGCCTCTCATTTCCTTTCGATCTCCTGGTATGTTCAGGATCTCCTTGCCGTAAGGCACACGCACGACCTTCTCATCGCAAAGTATATGAGCACGATACTTCGACAACCAATCCATACTAATAATGACATCAAAACTTCCTAACATAACGGGTAGAAGATCTATGTTGAAAGGACGATTCAGAAAGTTTAACGTGCAACCGCGAATGATAGTCCTAATCCTCTCTATGTTCTCATTAGCTAACTCTACATCATAACCAATTCCTAAGGCCATCAGGGGTTTCTCTAGTAAGGGTGCAAACTTAGTGGACACAAAACTCTTATCGGCACCAGTATCAAATAGTATGGAAGCATAACGATTATTGAGAAGGGGCGTACCAGTAACGACGTTCGGATCTTCTCCTCTCTCGTTTCCAAGTGCATGCACTCTCCCATGAGCAGCTCCAGCTTCCACACATTGGATCTTGTCGTCCACGGTTTCCATGATTGTACCCATTACCACCCGATCCTTGATTTCCTCGGTTCCACGATTCCCTACACTCATTCCTATAATGTCCCTTCTTTCCACATCCGTAACAAGTAACATTTGCCTTACTCATAGTTTCAGGAGTAGCTTGAACCATAGTAAGTGGTCGAGCTCTACAATCCTTAGCTATGTGTCCCATCCTAGTGCAATTCTTGCACATCACAGTACATCATCCAGAATGATTCCTATAACATTGGTTACACTTGGGTGCATCTCCATTGTAGTTCTTCTTGTCTCCATCTCCTATAGCATAAGCTCTAGTAGTCGTTTGTTGCTTGTTTCGACGATCATTATCCTTAGAATGATTATCCCTCTTCCTCTTTCCATTCTTGTCTTTCTCAGCTTCTTCCAATACCAACGAGTCCATCAATTGTTGAGCGATAGTGATAGCCTCATGAATGTTTGCAGGCTTAGCAGAAATCACATCGTTCCTTGTAGCTACCGGCAACCCATCGGTATACCTCTCAATCCTTTGTGTCTCAGTCCTAACCATATAGGGGCAAAGTAAGGCTAATTCTCGATAACGGCGATTATAAGTTGCCATATCGGTACCTTTCACCTTATGGTTCCAGAACTCAATCTCCAGCTTCTTAATCTCATTCCTTGGGCAGTAAGTCTGAATCAACAAAGACTTAAATTGCTCCCAAGTCATAGCATAAGCCACATCACTCCCAACCGAATTTCGGTAATTGTTCCACCAAGTTAAAGCTTCATCATTGAAAGTAAAAGAAGCAAACTTTACCTTCGCATTCTCCGCACAACCACTGACATTAAACACTGACTCAGTTTTCTCTATCCACCTGACCAAGTAGACCACTCCTTCAGTTCCACCAAACTCAATGGGTCCACAAATTTTAAACTCCTTGTAGTTACATCCATTAGCACGAACAGGTGGAAATGTTCCAGCAGAATTGTTGGAATGATTTGACTCAGCTAGTAGCTCAGCAACTCGTTGCTCCACAAGTTGATTGATCATTGCTTGATCCACAGTAGGTGCCTTAAGTGGAACATGATCATTGTCTCCCTGAACATCAACATTTTGATTCATGTTGTTGTGGTTAGTAGTGTCCAGGTTATCAGGAGTAGGGGTCTCAACATTTCGAGTAGGACGATGTCCTCGACGACCAGGGGTAGTCGTTGCAGGAGTAGTTCTGGTAGCTCTAACAGGGTTTCGTCGTGGGGCCATTGATCTCATACAAGGTTCGTGAGTCTCTGATAGAACTTATCATATGCTCAACAAGAATTAAATCAACGAAGCCAAGTCATGGAAAGAATGTCAACAATACACCACAAGACACCAATAAAGCGAATAGGGACTCAATTTCCACAATATCCAAAAACCACATAATACCATATAATAATAACCATCGACCATACAATAAAGATCCAACATCGTTCCAACTACCGAAAAGCACAAAAGATAATAATCGTTCCAAACGAGACGAATAATCAACGGAAAATACATCAAAATAGGATAACTAGCTTTTCTAACCAAACACTCCTCGGTGTAGAAAGCAACAAGACAATATAACTCAAACATCTAGCCACGATGCTGGCGGAGGCTCCTCAACTCCTGCCTCAAGCCATCAAGCTCTCTCCATAGTGATCCTAACTCCACACTATGGGTGTCGCTGTCTCTCTTGAGGTCAGCCACCTCCTTCTCTAGCTCGGTATTCCTCTGCCATAACTTGCGGTCGGCATCTCGAGCTGTGATAAAACCTCGCTGTAAACCCTCAATATGCTCGTGAATCTCCATCAAACCCCTCCTTATCTCAGTAACTCTCTTCTCAGCCGTAACCATGTCAATCCTCAACTCCCCAATGAACTCAACGGTTACCCTATCAATCCGCTCAGACATACGTGTAACTTTCTCACCAAGATCAGTAATCTGAGCCCACATCCTACCAGTCTCACCTAACTCTGCCTGCTGAGCAGATGTAACACCCCCAATTCATGATGCAGCGGAATTCAACTTGGGTGTTACTCGACGGCACAACAGTCATAATAATAGAAAACGATCTCTAACCGAGTCGTAATAAAAAGAGTTGTCATTCATATTATTCAAATGTATCAAAGTTTACATAGTAAGGTCCCAAAATGATCCATTGTTTCAAAACACATCAATATAAAGTCTATGATGTTTTTATCGAATGACATAATAGTTTATAGCCTTCTTCCTTCGGTACGTGCCCTTCCCGCTCCATTCTTGATTATCATGGACCTGAAATACATGCTTAAGAGGTCAACACAAAGGTTGAGTGAAATTCATAGAGTTTGTTTATGGTTGAACACAATATGTTGGTAGTAATGAGTTAATTAGACTCATACTCATGTTAGAAAACAAAACAGTTATTATTATATACTAAGCTCATGCAACCAATACGTTAACGGGTACCAATATCAATCGGCGGTTATGTTGCCCCGGTAAGTACTTTGCCGTCATACTTAATGTTTCAAATATAGTGCATTTGTTGAACTAATCTGCTCAAACAAATGGGATTCGTCAATCCCAATAGGCCTATTCACAATACTCGCGCTCACTAGTTCTAGTGATTAAATGGTTCATGATAGGGGCCTAGGATTGGCAAGGTAGGTACTTAGTAATAATAAAACAATCAGGCAGCATACAGTTTCAAAGCATTGTGTTCGGTTTAGAAATAGCATGTATTCCCCCCAAGGGTTTGTAAAACATTGAAATAATGTAAAGTGGGGCTATGAACTCACCTTAAGTACGATAGCAAGTAATGAAGGTGATGGTTTGATCGTGTAGGTTTCTACGAGCAACCTATAATAGAATGTTGCGACTTAGGATTTGTGTAGAGAATATAACGGAGTGCCTATATATATATCTTGCATTATAGTCCATGATGTGGTATGATGTATATTTGTAAGTCTTTGAAAGAAAGATTTATGAACATGTATGTTTTGGTATATCGTTTACTACCGTTCGGGCTAACATATTTCAGAAGTCATGTTAGTAAGCGTTCGAGGAGCCAGGACACTTTAACTCGTAAATCCACAACTCATCTCGACGGCTTACATAATGAACTCCTCACATGAAGCTCCCTACTATTGTAGTAGTTGATAAAGTATATAGATATAAGTTTTGATCCGAAAAAGTTACATGTCCGATATTTGGATAAACTTAGGAAAGTTTATAGTACATGAAGATTGTTATTAGGGTATGATTCATAAGTTTTGTATGACCATTTGTCTTGGTAAAATCTCATGGTTCCCTTTTAGGTGAAGTAGATCCAAATTGCTTGTTCATGTTATCGGCTAATTCATTGTTTCATGTTTACGCCTATGTAAGTTGGTATGGTCATTTCGTCATGGCCTAGCCATGACCTTTGGTCCTTGTTCCAAGGTCATGAGACACAACCTTGGCTCTAGCCATGATGGGGGTCTTGGTTATAGGTCATAATAACTCTTGTTCCTTTGAAAGTATAACAATAGTATAGTGACTTAAAATATGTAAATAGCTGTTAAGAAACTGAGAAATATCTCACTCAGAAGGCGTTTTCAAGGCTCGAGCCTCTTTATTCCTGAATGAAAACGTGATTCCGGACAACTTTTGTGTTTTAACTTTTTCATGAATCGGACCAGAAAGGCCTCTTTTTGCGTGTTTTAGGTTCTGTCACAGAAACTTTTAGGCAGTTTTGCCGGAAATCTTTGGTAACTTCAAATCGCCATAACTTTTGACTCGTTTACTCTTTTTAGGTGGTTCAAATTGCTACGGTTTGCTTGTTAAGTCCTATAATGTAATATGTAATAATCCAACATCATATTTTTACCATTTTGATCAGGTCTTACCAAGAAATTCACTAGTTTGCTTGTTTTAGTAACTTGTTTCAATAATCCATTATAACAAATTCTTTTACTCATTTGTATACATCATGGACATTATACAAGACATAATATAGCAAGAATAACTTGTAAATGATATGAACATGAGAAATTAACAAGAAGCATGTTAGGTTTAGGCTTACAACTTTTGGCTTTCTAATTAAAGAAAGGAGTAACAAGTAAGGAAATGGACTTTGATAGACTTGCTTCAACCCTTTTCACTTCATGCAACCTTTCTACCCTTGGTATTCTTGAAAGATGTAATGAAAGTTGAGGTGAATTTGAGTGGATTTAAACTCAAGAGCAATCACCAAGTATGTTAGGGTTTGGAAGATTTTTGGTAAATAAAAGCTAACTAGGGTTTCTATCTTGAATTTCACTTGAACTTTGCAAGAACTTGGAAGAAAATAAAGCTAAGGAGAGAGTGTTTTGGTGTGTGTTGATGGCCGGCCAAGGAAGGGAGGAGAGGGAGTATATATAGTCTCATGAGGAGGTTACATTTCATTAGGATATTTTTGCCAAAAAACACATGTAACACATCTAAGACATCAAGACACAAGATCAAGCCACACAAGGGTGTGACTCCACCCCCTATGGCGGTTCACAAGGGGATAAGGGGGGAGGTGGCTTGGTCTTGATAAAATATCTAGATATTAGATGCATTTTGACTCCGGGAAATGCTAACCGTAAATGATTAGGCCTCAAAATGTAAAACCGGGTGTCGTAAAATTATGAAACTTTAAAGTATTGTTAGAAATGTCCATATGTCCCATAATAAAATATAAAACGGGTGATAAGTTCCATTTGGGTGGTAAACCCTGCTAAAAGCTGGAAACACGGGTCTAAAACGCGTAATACGTAAAATGTACGAATATTGCGTAAAACTGAGAAAAGTAAAATGTTACTTTTCTAATATGCTAAAATTGATTTAAAATGATTTATAATGTCTAGACTGGGCTCAGTCTGGTGTCGGTTGGTCTTAAATGTCTTTTAGACATCAAACCGTAAGCCTAAAAATCACGAAATGACTTATAACATCAAGGGATGATTTTTGGTCAATGGAGGAGGGAATAATATGTTGACTTATTTTAATAAGTTGAAAGCTCAAATCATCTTAGAAATGCGGTGCAGGTAAAGGCTAGGGTTACGGCTGAGTAAAAACGCTTAAAACTGAAATTTCCAGTTTTTCACGGCCAAAGTTTATTTTGGTCATGTTTTTCTCAGTCATGATTTATTCTTAAATAAATCATGAGTGTGTTAAACATTTTTCTGATACTGGGAAAATTAACGCGACCGAATTTCGTTGTGCGTAGAATTTCTGATTGCCGTTTTACCCTAAAACGTGTAATTCTGTGTAATTCCTTAATAACTTTCACGAAAATGATCTGACGAGTGTCAAACATTTAATTTGCCATGGAAATGATTTATCACTCGAGAATATGAAATAAAAATCAACTTTTGGGAAAATTAAAATGAATAGTAAAATTTTCCGAAAATAGAACTTAACCTGAAATTGCGAATTGTTATAGTCTCCACCCCATATGAGAGCTCCGTCCCGGAGATCAATTTATGTTGGAAGTAGAAGCTTCGTTGGTAAAAAGATGTGGGTATTTCTTACGTATCTGGTCCTCTCGTTCCCATGTGTATTCAGGACCACGTCGTGAGTTCCAACGAACTTTAACAATTGGAATACGGCTTTGCTTGAGTTGTTTGACCTCTCGGTCCATGATTTCTACGGGTTTCTCAACAAATTGAAGATCGTCATTGAGTTGAATTTCATCGAGTGGAATCACAAGTGATTCATCCGATAAGCATTTCTTCAGGTTAGATACATGGAAAGTGGGGTGTACACTACTGAGTTCTGACGGAAGCTCAAGTCTGTACGCCACAGGGCTAACCCTGGCTATGATTTTGAATGGTCCGATGTATCTTGGGTTTAGTTTTCCTCGTTTACCGAATCGTATCAAGCCCTTCCAAGGCGATACCTTTAGCATAACCCTATCTCCGACTTGGAATTCTAGGGGTCTGCGTCGTGTGTCGGCATAACTTTTCTGTCGATCTCTTGCAGCTTGTAGTCGATTTCTGATTTGTACAATCTTATCCGTTGTTTCACGGATGAGTTCTGGTCCAGTGAGTTGAACTTCTCCCACTTCAGCCCAACAAGCAGGTGAACGACACTTTCGACCGTAAAGTGCCTCAAATGGAGCAGCTTTAATACTTGTATGATAGCTGTTGTTGTAGGAAAATTCGACTAATGGTAAATGAGTATCCCATCCTTTTCCAAAGTCTATTATACAAGCTCGAAGCATGTCTTCAAGTGTTTGGATGGTTCGTTCACTCTGACCATCGGTCTGAGGGTGATATGCTGTACTCATGTCTAGATTTGTTCCAAAGGCGTCTTGGAGTGACTGCCAGAAATTGGAAGTAAATCTACCATCTCTGTCGGATATGATGGATATCGGTGCACCATGTCTTGAGACTATTTCTTTGACGTACAGTCGGGTTAGTTGTTCCATTTTGTAAGTCTCTTTGATTGGTATAAAGTGTGCGGATTTTGTGAGACGATCAACTATGACCCAGATGGAGTCATAACCACTTGATGTCCTTGGGAGCTTGGTAATGAAGTCCATAGTAATTCTTTCCCACTTCCAGGTAGGAATTTCTGGTTGTTGCAATGGACCGGATGGTTTTTGATGTTCGGCTTTTACTTTGGAACAGGTAAGACATTTGCTAACATATGTTGCAATGTCGGCTTTCATGTTCGGCCACCAATAAAGTAACTTAAGATCATGATACATTTTATCAGATCCTGGATGTATGGAGTATTTAGATTTGTGTGATTCATGCATGATCAAGTCTCGTAGGCCACCATAAAGTGGTAACCAACTTCGACCTTGGAAGCATAGAGTTCCATCTGAACGGGTTTCGAATTTCTTCTGTATCATGCCATCCAACTTTTCCTTTTGGATGTCTTTTTGTTTCACCGCCTCAGTTTGAGCGTGAAGGATTTGAGTAGGAAAGTTTGAATTTATGGTTAAAACTAAGGCTCGAACTCGTAGTGGTTTAACCCGTTCCTTTCGGCTCAGGGCGTCGGCTACTACGTTTGCCTTTCCTGGGTGATAACGAATGTCGCAGTCATAATCACTTAGTAATTCCAACCAACGACGTTGTCGCATGTTTAGTTCTTTTTGGTTTAAAATGTGTTGCAGACTTTTATGATCGGTGTACACAGTACATCTAGTACCGTATAGATAGTGCCTCCAGATTTTTAGTGCAAAGACTACAGCTCCTAACTCTAAGTCATGAGTGGTGTAATTTTCCTCATGAACCTTGAGTTGTCTTGATGCATAAGCCATGACCTTATCACGTTGCATCAACACGGCACCTAAACCTTGGTACGATGCATCACAATAGACTACAAAATCTTCGATCCCATCTGGCAATGCTAGGATAGGAGCACTACAAAGTTTTTGTTTAAGGGTTTGGAAAGCATTTTCTTCGTCTTCATCCCACACGTATTTCTTGTTTTTCTGAGTTAGCTTGGTCAAAGATTTTGCTATTGAAGAAAATCCTTCAATAAACCTTCGGTAATACCCGGCTAAACCCAGAAATTGACGAATTTCTGTAGGTGTGGTAGGTGTTGGCCAGTTTTTGATTGCCTCAATTTTAGCGGGATCGACATGTAAACCGGTTTTGTCAATCACATGCCCAAGGAATTGTACGGATTGAATCCAAAATTCGCATTTGGAAAACTTTGCATACAATTTCTCTTCCTTGAGTAGTCCTAAAATTGTTCTCAGGTGTTCTTTGTGTTCCTCTTCGTTTTTGGAATATATGAGAATGTCGTCTATGAATACGATCACGAATTTGTCCAAATATGGTTTACACACTCGATTCATGAGATCCATGAATACTGCCGGTGCATTAGTTAACCCAAAGGGCATCACTTGGAATTCATGGTGACCATATCGTGTCCTAAAGGCTGTTTTTGGAATGTCTTCATCACGAACTCTGACTTGGTGGTAACCTGAACGTAGGTCAATTTTTGAGTAATAGGTTGAACCTTGTAATTGATCGAATAAGTCATCAATTCTTGGTAGTGGGTATTGGTTCTTTATGGTTAATTTGTTTAGCTCACGATAGTCAATACACATTCGTAATGACCCGTCTTTCTTTTTCACGAACAAAACTGGAGCTCCCCAAGGTGAGGAACTAGGTCGAATAAATCCCTTGTCCGCAAGTTCTTGTAATTGATTTGATAGCTCTTGCATCTCTAAAGGTGCTAACCGGTATGGTGCGCGGGCAACTGGCGCCGCTCCTGGTATTAAATCAATTCTGAACTCTATTTGACGATTTGGTGGTAGTTCGGGTAAGTCTTCTGGAAAGACTTCAGGAAACTCACGGGCAATAGGAACATCTTCGAGACATTTTTCATTGGTTTTCTTTTCTGTTACGTGGGCTAAGAAAGCATAACATCCCTTCTCAATGTACTTCATGGTTTTGATACATGAGATGATGTTTATTCGAGTTCCACTTTGATCACCACGAATGATCAAAGTTTCATTGTCACATGGAATGTGCACAACTCTTTCACCACAAATAATGTTAGCTTGATGTTTAGACAACCAATCCATGCCAATAACTACATCAAAACTTCCGAGTTCAATTGGCATAAGATTGATGTCAAAGGGGTGGTCTAAGAGATTAAGGGTACAGTTTGGGATTACGGTATTGGTATTTACTAAGTCACCGGTAGCTAGCTCAATATTATAACTAGTGGTTAAAGTGATTGATGGAATATCAAGTAAAGGCGCAATTCTAGTAGATATAAAGCTCATATCAGCACCAGAATCGAATAATACTTTAACAGGAATATTATTGAGTAAGAACGTACCGGTAACCACGTTCGGGTCCTGGTGTGGTTCTTCTTTTCCCATGACATAGGCTCTACCACGAGCACCTCCGCCTTGGGGTCCTTGGTTTTGAGGACAGTTGTTTTTGTAGTGTCCCCTTTCACCACACCCGAAACATGTAACTATGGGCTGTGTGTTAGCCCCAGTAGCTATACCCTTGCCCCTACAATCCTTGGCAAGATGTCCGGGCTTTTGGCACTTGTGGCATTTGGCCGGGCAAGGACCTTCATGATGGTAATTGCACTTGGTACATTGTGGTTGATTACCCACGTACCTACCACCAGCTGGTGCAGCAACATAAGCCGTTGCGGCTTCCTGCCTCTTGTTCTGTTGATTGTGATGGTTGTTGTTTCGGGTTTGGTTGTTGTTGTTGTTGTTGTTGTTATTATTCCCACGGTTACCATCATATGGTCGTTTGTTGTTGTTGTTGTTGTTACGGTAGTTGGAATTGTTGGGATTGTTGGCATTGCTGTTGTTGGTGTTGTTGGTGTTGTTGTTGGTGTTGAGGTTGTTTTGCTTGCGGGTTTCCGACATACGTACCACTTGATCCATGAGGCTACGGGACATCCGCATAGCCTCATCAAGTTCTTTTGGATTTGCCGAAGTCACATTCCCCTGTATGCTTGAGGGAAGTCCCCAAATATACCTTTCCAACAATTTTTCCTTTGTGGAAACCATTGTTGGACAAAGTATCCTCAGTTCCTGGAATCTACGGTTGTAGGTTATGATATCATTTCCCCTAACCGCGTGATCCCAGAACTCAACTTCCAACTTTTGCATCTCACTGCGTGGATAGTATTCCTTGATCATCATTTGTTTCAAATTAGCCCAAGTAATTTTGTAGGCATTCTCAATGCCCATGGGTTGAGCAATTGAGTTCCACCAGGACAACGCCTCATTCAACAGAGTACTTGTGGCATACTGAACTTTATCCCCCTCGATACATTTACTAACCAAGAACACCGACTCCGCCTTTTCGAACCAACGGGTCCAATCTACAGCCCCTTCAGTACCTTTGAATTTGATGGGTTCACATTTCAGGTAGGAAATGAACGAGCAACCCTTTGGTACTGTAGTAACATTGGTCACCGGAGGGGTAGGTCCTCCAAGGTTAAGACTGGCAATTCTGGCAGCCTCCGCAGCTATAGCAGCTTCCGCAGCAGTGGCGGCTTCTGCGGCTGCTGCAGCATCAGCAGCGGCTGCAGCATCAGCAGCTGCTGCAGCATCAGCAGCACCAGCAGCTGTGGTGGCATCGGCAGCTGCTGCAGCTACGGCTGCTCGTTCCGTGATAAGTGCTGCATTGACACTATCCTTTACCAGTTTGCGGATGGCGGCTTGTGTCATCGTTGGTGGGGTCTTTTTCTTTGGCGCCATGATTCTATTGTTCAAAAGATACATTGTAATTAGAGAGTTGTGAGATGAGCACAATGTTTGATAAGAATGATAGGATGATAATGTTTGAAACTTAAAAGCATAACACATGATAGTATATAAAACAAGAGTTTTATTAATATAACGTTGATTACAAAATCGAACTTATTACAAGTTCATTCAAAACTTACTAACTGATACTTTCAGTTAGTAATTACAACGTTGTACTAAAGATAACTAGTACTATAACACTAGTCTAACGTCGGTTGGGAGGTTGTTGTGGTCCGGTCGGATTATTATTTCCGCGTGTTGCTAACACATCTACACTTTCGTTTGGACGGTATTCTTTGACATCCTTTCGGTATAGCCTTTGTTGTATGGAACTCATTTGAGTTTGCATCCAACACAAATCATTCTTAAGTTGATACCTATCAAAGTTTGCAACATCTAACCGGATTTCGGCGGTATTTAGGCGGTTAAGTAGTTTATGAATTTGAACCGCATCCTGTTCTTGGGCCCTCTCAACCAAAGTGAGTCTATCCTTGACATCATCCAAGCCAGTCAAAGGATTTAATACTACTTCCCCAACATGATTCGAGTCACTCTTCACGTAACTCATGTCAAGCTTAAACCAATATAGGTCGTCTCGAGCATTCATGGCATCCATTCTAGCAGAATTTACCTTGGACATACATTCGTGCATTTGACTTGCCATACTTCGAACTTTGAGTTGGGTTAGGTTGAGAGCTTGTTTCAAAGAGTAGATTTCGTATTGAGCTGAGTTCACGAACATATGTGTAGATGTAGATGTTCCGCCGGTTTGATGAGTAGAATTCGGAACTTGAGCTGGAGTGGTACAGTTAGATTCGGATGAAATTGGTGAAACCGGAGGTGGAGATGTTAATGGTGATAGATGTGGCACCACTAATAGTTCCTCCGCTTCCTCATCGATGCCTTCGATGTCAACATCCATTTCAGGATCCTCTTCGTACTCATCGATGTTTATGTCCATATCCATTTCAGGATCTTCGTCCGAATCTATTTCATTGTCTAGATCCTCATAAGGTATTTCCTCATCGTCATAATCAATTGCTTCAAAGTAAGGATCACCGGGTCCGGGAAGAATTGGTAAATATTCAGGCACAGCAGGAAGATGATCGGGAGATGGAGGTGCGGACATGATGTCTACAATTTGTATTTCGATGTTAAAAATAATCAAATGTTTATGGAAAATGCTCAAACTAAGGAAATGTGCATATGACAATATACAAATATGTTCATGTAGAATAACATGTGTAATAAGTCCATAATCTTCTGGAGGATGGAAGGCACGAAGAGCGGAAGGCTATTAAAATGTTTTTGCTTGTTATTGTAGTTATAGTTTAGGTCTCACTTAGACCCGTTTCTCTATAACCATGGCTCTGGTACCAATCTGTAACACCCCCAATTCATGATGCAGCGGAATTCAACTTGGGTGTTACTCGACGGCACAACAGTCATAATAATAGAAAACGATCTCTAACCGAGTCGTAATAAAAAGAGTTGTCATTCATATTATTCAAATGTATCAAAGTTTACATAGTAAGGTCCCAAAATGATCCATTGTTTCAAAACACATCAATATAAAGTCTATGATGTTTTTATCAAATGACATAATAGTTTATAGCCTTCTTCCTTCGGTACGTGCCCTTCCCGCTCCATTCTTGATTATCATGGACCTGAAATACATGCTTAAGAGGTCAACACAAAGGTTGAGTGAAATTCATAGAGTTTGTTTATGGTTGAACACAATATGTTGGTAGTAATGAGTTAATTAGACTCATACTCATGTTAGAAAACAAAACAGTTATTATTATATACTAAGCTCATGCAACCAATACGTTAACGGGTACCAATATCAATCGGCGGTTATGTTGCCCCGGTAAGTACTTTGCCGTCATACTTAATGTTTCAAATATAGTGCATTTGTTGAACTAATCTGCTCAAACAAATGGGATTCGTCAATCCCAATAGGCCTATTCACAATACTCGCGCTCACTAGTTCTAGTGATTAAATGGTTCATGATAGGGGCCTAGGATTGGCAAGGTAGGTACTTAGTAATAATAAAACAATCAGGCAGCATACAGTTTCAAAGCATTGTGTTCGGTTTAGAAATAGCATGTATTCCCCCCAAGGGTTTGTAAAACATTGAAATAATGTAAAGTGGGGCTATGAACTCACCTTAAGTACGATAGCAAGTAATGAAGGTGATGGTTTGATCGTGTAGGTTTCTACGAGCAACCTATAATAGAATGTTGCAACTTAGGATTTGTGTAGAGAATATAACGGAGTGCCTATATATATATCTTGCATTATAGTCCATGATGTGGTATGATGTATATTTGTAAGTCTTTGAAAGAAAGATTTATGAACATGTATGTTTTGGTATATCGTTTACTACCGTTCGGGCTAACATATTTCAGAAGTCATGTTAGTAAGCGTTCGAGGAGCCAGGACACTTTAACTCGTAAATCCACAACTCATCTCGACGGCTTACATAATGAACTCCTCACATGAAGCTCCCTACTATTGTAGTAGTTGATAAAGTATATAGATATAAGTTTTGATCCGAAAAAGTTACATGTCCGATATTTGGATAAACTTAGGAAAGTTTATAGTACATGAAGATTGTTATTAGGGTATGATTCATAAGTTTTGTATGACCATTTGTCTTGGTAAAATCTCATGGTTCCCTTTTAGGTGAAGTAGATCCAAATTGCTTGTTCATGTTATCGGCTAATTCATTGTTTCATGTTTACGCCTATGTAAGTTGGTATGGTCATTTCGTCATGGCCTAGCCATGACCTTTGGTCCTTGTTCCAAGGTCATGAGACACAACCTTGGCTCTAGCCATGATAGGGGTCTTGGTTATAGGTCATAATAACTCTTGTTCCTTTGAAAGTATAACAATAGTATAGTGACTTAAAATATGTAAATAGCTGTTAAGAAACTGAGAAATATCTCACTCAGAAGGCGTTTTCAAGGCTCGAGCCTCTTTATTCCTGAATGAAAACGTGATTCCGGACAACTTTTGTGTTTTAACTTTTTCATGAATCGGACCAGAAAGGCCTCTTTTTGCGTGTTTTAGGTTCTGTCACAGAAACTTTTAGGCAGTTTTGCCGGAAATCTTTGGTAACTTCAAATCGCCATAACTTTTGACTCGTTTACTCTTTTTAGGTGGTTCAAATTGCTACGGTTTGCTTGTTAAGTCCTCTAATGTAATATGTAATAATCCAACATCATATTTTTACCATTTTGATCAGGTCTTACCAAGAAATTCACTAGTTTGCTTGTTTTAGTAACTTGTTTCAATAATCCATTATAACAAATTCTTTTACTCATTTGTATACATCATGGACATTATACAAGACATAATATAGCAAGAATAACTTGTAAATGATATGAACATGAGAAATTAACAAGAAGCATGTTAGGTTTAGGCTTACAACTTTTGGCTTTCTAATTAAAGAAAGGAGTAACAAGTAAGGAAATGGACTTTGATAGACTTGCTTCAACCCTTTTCACTTCATGCAACCTTTCTACCCTTGGTATTCTTGAAAGATGTAATGAAAGTTGAGGTGAATTTGAGTGGATTTAAACTCAAGAGCAATCACCAAGTATGTTAGGGTTTGGAAGATTTTTGGTAAATAAAAGCTAACTAGGGTTTCTATCTTGAATTTCACTTGAACTTTGCAAGAACTTGGAAGAAAATAAAGCTAAGGAGAGAGTGTTTTGGTGTGTGTTGATGGCCGGCCAAGGAAGGGAGGAGAGGGAGTATATATAGTCTCATGAGGAGGTTACATTTCATTAGGATATTTTTGCCAAAAAACACATGTAACACATCTAAGACATCAAGACACAAGATCAAGCCACACAAGGGTGTGACTCCCCCCCCCCTATGGCGGTTCACAAGGGGATAAGGGGGGAGGTGGCTTGGTCTTGATAAAATATCTAGATATTAGATGCATTTTGACTCCGGGAAATGCTAACCGTAAATGATTAGGCCTCAAAATGTAAAACCGGGTGTCGTAAAATTATGAAACTTTAAAGTATTGTTAGAAATGTCCATATGTCCCATAATAAAATATAAAACGGGTGATAAGTTCCATTTGGGTGGTAAACCCTGCTAAAAGCTGGAAACACGGGTCTAAAACGCGTAATACGTAAAATGTACGAATATTGCGTAAAACTGAGAAAAGTAAAATGTTACTTTTCTAATATGCTAAAATTGATTTAAAATGATTTATAATGTCTAGACTGGGCTCAGTCTGGTGTCGGTTGGTCTTAAATGTCTTTTAGACATCAAACCGTAAGCCTAAAAATCACGAAATGACTTATAACATCAAGGGATGATTTTTGGTCAATGGAGGAGGGAATAATATGTTGACTTATTTTAATAAGTTGAAAGCTCAAATCATCTTAGAAATGCGGTGCAGGTAAAGGCTAGGGTTACGGCTGAGTAAAAACGCTTAAAACTGAAATTTCCAGTTTTTCACGGCCGAAGTTTATTTTGGTCATGTTTTTCTCAGTCATGATTTATTCTTAAATAAATCATGAGTGTGTTAAACATTTTTCTGATACTGGGAAAATTAACGCGACCGAATTTCGTTGTGCGTAGAATTTCTGATTGCCGTTTTACCCTAAAACGTGTAATTCTGTGTAATTCCTTAATAACTTTCACGAAAATGATCTGACGAGTGTCAAACATTTAATTTGCCATGGAAATGATTTATCACTCGAGAATATGAAATAAAAATCAACTTTCGGGAAAATTTCAGAAAGAAATGAATAGTAAAAATGAATAGTAAAATTTCCCGAAAATAGAACTTAACCTGAAATTGCGAATTGTTACAGCAGAAACCTCAGAAGGTGCATCCGACTCAACAGGACTACCAGGTGGCAACTCAAACAAAAATGGATGATCAGGTGAAACAGGCTCTATCGGATGTATAGGTGAATCAGGCTCCTCAGCCTGAGCTGGCGGCACTAACAAATCATCATCATCAGGCATCTCCTCCTCTTAAGGGTCATCCTCCTCCTCAGGGTCATCATCATCACCCTGCTCAGCCTCTTGAGGGTCATCAGCCTCATCCTCACCCTCGTACTCCTCCTCCTCCTCATCGGAAGAGTACATCATCAATCGTCGTCTCCTAGCAGGTGAATCATGTAGAGATGTGGTAGGTGATCTAGGACGACGACGTAATGATGCAGGTGGTTCATCTGACAGGAGAGTGTGAGCATCCAAATGTAAAGGTGGTGAAGTAGGGTGTACCGACATACGTGTCGTAGCTCGGTGGGCAAAACGTGGAGCCACACGAGCCAAAGCCTGATGAAGAGTAAGCTGCCTCGATGTACCACGGAGCCCTAGAGAAGATGAGGTTCCCTGCGTAGATGCAGCAGGCGGTGCAGAAGTAGAAGCTGTCGGTGACACAATAGCTGAATGCATGGCAACCCTGTAAGGATCATCAGGAGCCATGGTGATCTGTGCTGGGCGTACATGTGTAATAAGAATATCCTCAACAACGTCAAACATATGGGGGGCCATAGTCTGTGACAACGGCGTAGGGTAGGTGTAAGTGTTTCAAAACAACTAAACCGCGAACTCAAAATACCATATTAAAAGTCATCATATAATTTCAAATCATATATATCAAGAAAGATTTAAAATACCGCATTACTAAAATCATTCATAAAATAATTAAGCCATATAATTCCTCAAAGCTCATATAATTCCTCAAAACGCCATCATATCACTAAATCAATAAATCTCAAATCCTCAAATCATCTCAAGAATCCCATATCCAATAATCATCTCAATATACCTCTATATAAACAATGATACTTCGGCTTGGCGGGCTGGCGGGCAATGGTCAAGGATCGTTTTCAATAAAAATCGGTTATAGTCTAGGTGTTTATTTACCTAGTTCTCTATAACCTTGGCTCTGATACCAATCTGTAACACCCCCAAAATTTGGTACAGCGGAAGACTCAACAAGCTTTCGGGGTGCTACGGGGATTGGTATCCATTCAAAGTCATGAAAGAACGAGATAAAGTAAACATAAGAAAAACACAACCAAAACGGGTTTTAAAGTTTACATTTATTCCAAATTTATCCAAAGTCAGGCCAAAAAGAAATAAACATAGGTCCACAATTATTTATCAAAGTTTCAGAAAATAGATCCATAAACCAGGTGCCATTGCCAAGCCTCCAATCCAAGCATCCAAGGGCATCACTTAATTACCTGAGAAAACATGCTAAAAGTCAGCTTTCGCTGGTGAGATCATAGGTTTAAATTCATAATTCGATATAGTGGACATATACGCAAAACACTTGCTAGCTAGACTAGGCCTCAATCATCCAACCAAAACAATCCAACCAAATCAATCAACCCTATAGGTGCACACTATAGTCCATTAACCAAATCAAATCAAATCAATCTGTATGCGTAAGGATACGACATACCTAACATGCGTAAGGATACGACATGTTCAACTTACCTAGATCTAGTCTAGGCCTCGTTGTATAGCTTACCTAGTTCTTGACTAGGCCTCGCTCCATAACCAATTCAATAGCTTACCTAGTTCGGGACTAGGCCTCGCTCCATAACCAAATCAATAGCTTACCTAGTTCGGGACTAGGCCTCGCTCTATATCCAAATCAATAGCTTACCTAGTTCGGTACTAGGCCTCGCTCTATATCCAAATCAATAGCTTACCTAGTTCGGGACTAGGCCTCGCTCCATCCTACCTAGTTCTATAAGCATTGCAAGTTTTGAAAATCAAAAGCGATAATAGTCCACATAAAACAATTTGCACGTTTCTCACCCCAAGTATTGAAAACAAAGTTCAAGAGTAAAAGTGGGGCTATGACTCACCTCAAGTCCAGAAAATCCGCAAAAGAAATCGATAGATGAAAGACGTAAGCAAACTCAAGTAACGGCAACTACAGACTCGGCACTTCCTAACAATATCAAACTCGTTCAGAAATCATTTCCTCAAAAAGTCAAATATTCCCATTTCCGAACGTATTCCATTTTTACTTTTCAAAAATATCCATTTCTCGAATTATCTTCATATTAAATTGAAATTCGACGTTTGGTATCCATATGGGTGAAGGGTCGACATAACTCAAACCAAGAAACCACAACGAAAAGAAATAATAAACCATCTATAGGTCTAATATTAGCCCAATATATTATTTAAATAAATCATCAAAGTTTATCAAATCCGTCGATTTGGTAATCCCCCATATTTATTTACATAATATATCGTTCCAAAATTATACCCAACCTAAAGCACATAGCACAAAGAATTCTATATGATATATATTGTAGTCCAATAAATTCCCTATATATATCGTCAAATTGGCCAAATTTCACGAGATATATAGTAATTTATTATCCTAATACATGTACTACAACCTATGGGCGTCGTAGGATACGATGCCCATTAATATACTCATTTTATATAGCTAAATGACTCGATTTAACCCATCGATTAAATAAGTCACGTAGTTATATAAGATGGATATATTAATCGTCATATATCCGGGACAACACAAAAGTCACATAATAAAGCCCACTTGGACTTAAGTAACCACAACTCGTATAACTCGATAAGTTTTTCCAAATTTATAAAAGTCATCATGTTTTTATTTATTATCACCCGACATATTAGTTCTCGGCATTATTTATAGTTATCATTTATAATAATACTTCGACATTTATTGCACTATTCGCATAGTATAATAATTATCGTTATATTATTATAACGTTTACTCGTGATCGTTTTATTATTATTATACGCATTTGTATATATATATGTACGTTTATCACGTATATATACGTATACAAACGATTATATTATCAATAATATTATTACGAGTATTATTGTTAATGTTTGCTTTTTAAATATTTATCGAGTCATAAGAATTTGGTCACATGTCCGAGTCATCACTCTCAGCTCATAGTCCAAGTCCGCAAATAATAACCAAGTCAAAATAAATAAATCAACTCCATCCAAAGCAATCCCAAATCTACGTGCTACAACATGAGGGTCCGACTACGGCACCCGACTAATCCTATCTCCGTCATTCTAAGTGACCGTCTCACAATCGGTCCCCAAATCCACACTCGTCAACACAACTCCAAATTACAATTCAAAGTATCCCGTGTCGAGACCACAAAGTGTCTCGACCCATCCAAAAGCTTCGGTCCAAAAATAATGCCACAATAATAATAATAATAACAAAAATAAAATAACCACAAGTAATCATCAAATATGCACATTATATGGTTTGGTTTACCAAGCCAAACCCGAGCCAAACGACCCACTTGGGTCTTGGCTAGAACCATGAGTCACAAGGACTCAAAACCAAGGCCACGACATAGGCTCACTTGAGCCGATCCAAAACTGCCAAACGGACCATCATGGTTCGCGGCACACCAAAACATCAACAATCACCAAATCGGTTAACCAAATCGACCAAGAATCAAACCATTCGGACCAAGGGTCCTCTTAGACTGTCAAACGAGTCAAAATATAGTCACACCGAGACCATAGGGTCTCGGCCAAGCTCCAACGAGTTTAACTCAAAACCAAACGCGACCCAACATCATAAGTCGAGCACCAAACTCGCGTCAAAACCAAAACCCAAGATACCAAACTTCATTTTTATTACCAAAACATCATTTCCCACTTGTTTTAATCAAAACCCAACAAGAAAAGATTTCGTATACCCACGGTTTGGGTACAAATCGAGACACACGAGTGGAAACTCGTGGTCACTCACCTTCCAATGGCTCAAAGAATATGTTTCTTCAAAAACCCAACAAGAAAATATAAGAAGAATGGTGTTTAGGTGGCGGTGATGGTGCGTACGTGGTGATAAAGTGGTCCAAATTGCGCGTGAGTTGTACCAAAAGATAGATCGGGTAAAGGTGATTAAGATGGTGGTGTTGGTTTGTTTGTGGAGGTGGTGGTGGCGGCGTTAATGGTGATAATAGGGGCGGCGGTGGTGTTGTAAAAGAAAGAGAGAGAGAGAGATGTGAAAGTGTTGGTGAGGGTAATGGTGTTGTGTGTTTATCCAGGTTCCACAAGGACGATTTTGTGTTTACTCTTAAAAAAAGATTTTTATTTATAATAATAATAATATGTTAATATTATTAAGGGTAGGGTGGTTGAAGTAACCCGGTGTAAAATACACGGACCAAACCCGAAACCTTTAATAACAAATCAACTCTCTCGAACCGAACCCATTCCAAATAATCAAAAACCTCGCGATACGTTCCAAAATATAATTATCCAAACCAATATTAAAATAATTAAAATTGTTAGGTTATCCTAGTGCCGGAGTCAATGTAGTACCAAATATGACCTCAAAAATAAATCATCACGAATGATTCGAACCAAATCATTAATAAATAATCAAATTTCATAAATAACGTACGATAAAAAAATCACATTCCAATGTTCATAAAATATCTCGTCACAATAAACTTTTTAAATATTCCAAAATTATAAATTTTAAAGTAATGCGGGTTTTCAAAACGGCTCCCTAAGTTGCCAGTTGTCACATGTGAAGGCTTGGATCAAGTGATGATCTAAGTGAGTCTCGTGTGAAGGCTTAGATTGGGTAAAGATCCAAGTGTGTCTTAGTGTGAAGATTCAAGTGAATGGGAGTGCTCGTTCGTGTGAAGGCTTAGATCGTGTGTCAATCTAAGTGGGACAAGAGTGCTTGTTCGTGTGGCCATGTGGGCTTTTGTGTAGATTGGTTCTAGCTAGGATTAGGACTCGACATTCCGCTTAGTGTCGTTAAACTTGGTGTAAGCTTGTGTACAGTTTGTTCCACAATAAAGGAGTGTGTTGATTAGTGAAGTAACTCTCGAGTGTGGGACTCGGGGAGTGAAGTAGGACGAAGAGGTGCTTCGTGCCGAACCACTATAAATCATCGTGTCCGGTTTGCGTTTTCTCTTCCTTGCTCTTTACTTTCTATGTTTGCATTACATTTTTGTTTGTGTGACTTGGTGTGTATATGTTTGTGATATCATCTAGTTAACTTAGAAACATAAAACATAAGAAAACTTAATCAGATGAAATGGACACGCCCACTGGTGGCGATCCCTTATACAGGGACGGTCCCCTAACATTTAAGGGACCGTCGGTGTATTTAAAGGATCGTCGACAGTGAAATCAAAATTGGCTAAAAACGTTTAAACCTCACGTTTTGTTTAAGTCTATGTGATTGCTTGCATACTTGTTATTAAGTGACATATATGTTTGTTATGAATGACAGAACCACTATTCATATTTAGTCACACTTGATCGGGAATTTGATACGAAACGTTTTAAGTTTTAAAGAGGAACGTATTCAACCCCTCTTCTACGTTTCTACAATTGGTATCAGAGCCTCGTATCTCTAGTTTTCATAACAAATGGTTTTTAAAATAGAGTACGGTCCACGTATCAAATTTCTCATTGAGAAAGATTAAATATGAAAAGTGTTTAGTTGCTAAAGGTGTGCTTTGTTGTTTAATTCATATTAGTTTTGTTGGTTAAATGCACTTCGTATATTGCTTGAAGGAAATGAATTTTTACACGAAAAATGTGTTTTTACTAACTGGTGGCGGTCCCTTATCTCTGGGCGGTCCTTTATCACTAAGGGACCGTCTGGTATTTAAGGGACGTCCACCAGAACAGTGTCAAACTTTGAAAATTCATATAAAATCAACCGTAAGTCCGTAGGAGTCATGCCACCCGCCATTTTAAAGGTAATTGAATGTAATTTCATTTAAAATAATTAAAAGGATTGATTCAAAACTTAATTATATCGTTAATGCAAATTACTTCATACTAGTCAAAACCATATGTCACATTTTAACGTAAAACTAGCTTTTTGCTAAAGTTCTCGAGTCGGACATCTTAAGTAAATGAATTTTTGAAAAATGGTTTCATTGTCTTGATATTAATTAATTCTTGAATTAGGGAGAAAAATTATTTTCAAAAACAAAATCGAGCAAGTATATGTTGTTGTATCTAACATGCTAAACAACTACAAATATCGTTATGTGTAATATGCTAAATGATTATTTGCTTTTGATTGTTTGCTTATGTTATATTGTTTTAGTAACTCACTTAGATATGTAGACTAAGTTGATTAATCATGTGTGACGAAAACAATTGTTTTATACAATTATCCTTCCAACGGTTCTAGTGTTAAAATACGCTACCTTAAAATATGTAACACTTTTTCAACATGATTTCTAAAACATTGCATGCACTTATCTTGGTTGGCCATGGGTTATCTAATCAAGATAAAGGTTTATAACAATACATTAGTATTTAAGTAAAAGAAAATGTATTCTTGAACCTTTCATGTAGTTGAACAGACACTAATTGTTTCAAACATGTAGATATACACTACCCTTTTTCATAAGCATATTCCCTTTATTAAGTTGTGGATATATTTATGTTGAACTTCTTGTAGTGCATCAACACTTATGGAAGTGATATTAGCAAGCTCCAGTTCTACATGGACATGCTTTCAGAATGCTGCAAATATGGATATGCAACTCCTGTTCTTAAAGCACCTTATGTTATGAGTTTATGGGATGGATTTGTTTTCAAGAACAATTGTTAATGAAATAATAATAATGGGAAATGTGTGGTTTTACTAGGCATAAGAATGATGATTTGAGGTTGGTTAAAAGTGAAAGGATTACAAGTGGCAATAATGCCATTTATTTGAGCTACCAGGAGAACTAGTCAGGTATAGAGTGACCTGAGGCTGATTTATTAGAGCATTTGAGGTTTTTATGAGTTCTATCTGGGGATAGACGAGCTGAGCCTGTCAGAGCTCGAGCTCGGATCATTTATATATCTGGCTCGAGTTTGTTTTGAGCCTCATAGTTTGAGCTCGTGCTCGGCTTGTGAAAATATTCACAAGCTTGAACTCGGCTCGGGCTCGACTATTTTATATGATGTGTTGAAGGAAATAATGCTCAAATGAAACTCGACTTATTAATTACACTAGGCTCGAGATCTTCATTTCTTTTAAGTTCGTTTATACATAGTTATACGTAATATATATACGTATATATTTCTAGGGCTCATTTAGGCTCGCGAGCCTAGTGGATCTTTATATATAAAGCTTAGGCTCGAGCTTGATTATTAAATGAGCCCAAACTTAGGCTCGAACTAGTTTAAGCTAGGCTCATTCGAGTTTTTTACCGATCCGATCCTAGCTTTTCACGAGCAGCTTGGATCGTTTCCACCCCTAGTTTGTACCAACTACAATGTCAATACAACATGAGTGAAGTACTTTCATGTAATTTGTAGTTAAAATATAAGTTGAGACTTGTATCTTGCTAGTGGTATATTAGACCTTTTACTCAAATATCAAGTTATCGAGTATCTTTTTCTTGACTATTCTAACATGAATTTTGAGATGATGAGACATTTCTTGGTTAATTGATTTTGGGTTGAGACTTTTATCTCATGGCCTCTTTGCTCCCACCTCGGCACCACATATGATTTCACCTAGAATTGGTTCAACCATTCCCGGTGCTCCTAAAATACGTTTGCATTTTATTAGAAAATCTATCCCATTAAGAGTTGAACTCTTTGTATTTGTTGATAACTTGCACAATATTAGTTGTTAGTTGCACCTCTATATGGGCATTTTTTGACATTCACTGAAATATAGACGGTTAGTTTAGGCTATTGTTGGGAATTGCTTTTTGCGATTCCAATAATAGTAATGACCAATAAGCAGTCTTTAATAACCCAACCACCATTATTATTATTATTATTATTATTATTATTATTATTATTATTATTATTATTATTATTATTATTATTATTATTATTATTATTACTTTATTAAAAACTTATAGGATTATAAGAAATTAGTGGGGAGCCGAGATACTAACTGGCCCCCACACCTCTAGCTATAGCGAAGCTAATCCTACTAAAAATATGAGCAGCAGCACGTGCTCCAATGTCTTGAGTCACCGAGAATCTTCGGATACGCTTTAGTAAGGTCACCGTATCTTTCTCAAGTTCTCCAAAAGAAGAGAATGAAAAGGGGAGAAACCCATATCAAATATCCGCACATTTAGCCTCGTACTTGACGCGTTTACGTTGCGCAGCTTCAATAACCGCATGACCGTCAAAGGTGACGACCCAGTCAGATCAACACATACATCAAGCCCACCATCCCACGAGTAAAGTAACATATCAGCTGGACGTAAGGGTTTGTCCCTTTCCCAACTAAGCCCAATATCAACCTCCTTACGAGCCGAAATTCCAGACCAAGAACATATGTCAACAAGAACATCACACACCATGTTATGCCGATGTTTAATACCGAGAACATATGTCAACAAATTATTATTATTATTATTATTATTATTATTATTATTATTATTATTATTATTATTATTATTATTATTATTATTATTATTATTATTATTATTATTTGGTGCAAAGGTGAATTATATTACTTAACCAAAATTTACATCATGAAAATAACCATAAAGCTGATATTGGGCATTTTCCAAATCAGATACATCAACAAAATACAGAGAACACTATCTATTCTAAGACATCCGATGTCTGATGAAGCTAAGAACATATCTGATGATGCTAAAATCTGATGACATCCAAAACCAGAAGACCAAGAAAACCACATGATCTTTATCTTCAGAATCACTCAATTCAAAACAAACATTCACCTTAATAAATGCACCTACCATATAGCTACATTTCCACAACTCGATTCCACAAATCCACTCAACCTGCCACCACAGTAGACTAAGTAGAATGGAGGGTGGCATCACCAGGCACCCATAACCCATCCAATCAAGGGCTCTGCCAATTGACATACATTTTCATCTCTAAGAATAACTTCAGTCAATTGGGAACACATACCTTGAAGGAAGACCAACCATTCCTCCTATGATGGTGTATTGGATGGACCAAGAAGGATCATCTTTCATTCCTCTCTATTCCATCCATCATACACCATCCACCCAAGCCATTTACCCTTCACAAGAGGAGACCCTACTTTATGGTACATCCATACTGAGATAGACCTCCTAACTAGCATATCATAGCTTCCTAGTTTCCTCCCAAGACCAAACTAGAGAAATACTATGGAGCTATATAAGGCACAGTTACACAGTTAGGACTCCAAGGTACAAGGTATCTCACAATTGTAATGGCTTGTATCAATAAAACAGTAGCAAATTTTAGACTTTTTGCCTCTGTTATCCAGGGATCCAAACACCCCTTTAAGGCAGAACAAAGCTAGCAGACAATCAAACCAGCTCCAAAACTACCCATATACAACAAGAAATCAGAGATTCTACAGGGAGAGATCAATACCACATCTTGCATAACCAAGACTTAGTTCTAAGACCAAACTTTACCACTGCCAATACCTTTCATCTGATACAACTTCCTTATTTATAAAACTGTATGTTCCATACCTTTTCAGCTTTCATAGTATTCACAGTTTTCCTCACCTTAATGCTCATAAGTTGAAGTCTTAACTGTTCCTTTATGTTCATAACAATTACCTCAACAGGTTTGGCATCTTGTGAGAAATTCCTTTCATTTCTTTCTTTCCAAACATAGTAAACAGTTGCTGCAATAATGAGTCTATTAATCATACTCCAAATAGAATTAGAACAAGCCATGTCTTCCATCATTAGAACAATTTGATCCCAAGCATTAGCAATATGATTAATCTTGATTTCCTTCTTCAAATTCTTCCAAACTTCAATTGAGTACTCACACTGGAAAAACAAGTGATTGTGTGAGTCATTAATGAGCTTGCATAAAGGACATAAGAGAATATCTTTATTCCACTTCATCATTCTATCCTGTGTGAGCAGTTTTCTTTTAATAGCCATCCAAAGAGTGAAAGCCCATCTTGGATTACACTGAAAGAACCATACCTGCTTTATACCACTAAACAACTGGAAAATCTACTTTTAATTAATCACACCATGTTTTTTGCGTAGAAAAATTAACCAATTGTCCAGTTTTTGTTCTCCATTTAATTGTGTCAACACTGTTTGCCTGTAAAGTGGGGACTTGAATTTGACTCAAACAAGGAAACTTATTGCACCAATCATCAGGCCAGCACCAGTTCTTGTCCTCAACCACATAATGTTTGGCTATTTATGAATGTTAGATATATTTGTCTACATATGATGATTTTTGGGTAAATGGTAACCTGGTAAATGTATTACTCGATAAACAGTTAAGTACAAAGGATGTGAAAGGATGTGGGTGAATCCCACATCTGAGCGTGGTATATAAACTTCAATCAGCGAAGCTTCCCATGTGTAGAGATGCCAATTTGCTTATAAAATCAACCATTTCTTGGTTGGAAGGCTGAAAGTAACAAAATCATGATCATCATAAGGATTGTACGCGTCAGATTCATAACTCTCTTTATACCGCTCATACAGCCTTGGTTCCGTTATGCCACTAGCTACCACCAACCTGAGAGGTCATGTTAAGTTTGTCAGGTCGTTCTTTTTGGAGGTATCAGTTGAAACCACGTTCGTGATAGCTGTAGGAAGATGAGATTTCATAGACGTTGCAGTTTCATCATGCACTTCATTCACCTCACTATCACTATCCTCATCAACCCCGTATGCTCTTCTTTTTTAGATCAACATTAACATTAATATTTGGTAAAACAGCCTATAATTTTAATTTCTAAAGCGTGAAAATTTGGTGTTGTGCAATTTCATTACTTACCAATAGCCGTAGTTTATAAGGTTTGAACGCTTCTCCCGAGTTATATGCTTCGTTTAAACTCAAACAAAAGTTAATGTTAAATATGTTGGAACATTAAAACACCATATGTGTAACTTTATTATTGATCGATATTTATAGATTACAAACCCTAATGGACCATAAGCCCACAGATCGGGCTTGGGCCGATTATCATCTAATAAAATATACATTGACTCGATGAATCTTATACTATATAGTTCTATCATTAAGTATGTCTTAATATTCGGTTATTACACTCTTGTCAATTAATATCATGGGCCATGAGTCTCATAACATGCATATGAGCCCATAATTCACTTTGGATGGTCAGTTTATACGCAAGAATAAATAGAAGGGAATACGAGTATATACTTTCTCAATTCAATTGGAGCACAAGTAACTAAAGAGATTTGGAGATTCGAAACACAATAACATTTGTGTCTTGGTTTGATCTTCTTATTAGTTCGTAATACGTTGAACCTTTACTCTACTATTTTTTGTGTTATGTTCTTCATCATGCTAGGCTAAATACTTGTTTAAACGTGATGAACCCTAGTGTTTAAAGTATTTATTTTATGGTTTTGATTAATTAATGCAATTGTGTTGACGTTATTGATTTGTATTTGTGAGTTTACTTGAAGATCACGTATAATTATGATTTGGTTAATATCTAGGTGAATTCGCAATTGATTATTCGTTTTAGTCGGACAAACTAGGTGATGTTTGATTGATTATATGAATGTGTAATAAATTATATGTTTATGAAACTTGGCAGGCAATTGGGATATAATGATGTTAGGTTATTAAATAGATCATATTCGTTTCATGTTTTGGACTATTGGTTACTTATCCGCTAGACAACTAGTATAATTTGTAAATACTTACGAAGAAGAATAAGGATTTCAAATGAATAGAATGACCGATGTAATGAAATAAGTGGTGTAATATAATGAGTCATTACAATTATTTATCATGTTTGGCTTGTTTGCTAAGACATAATGGATTCATAATAAAAAGACTAAAATACCCATTATTGATGAGAAGTTTCATTAACATGGTTAGTGAATGGTGGATGTTTATGTAATTTTGACTCCATTACGGGATGTAATGAAAGAAAAGTAGGGGCCCCCTAAGGAATGGTTTTGGTGTAAAGAGTCATTCCTTTTAATAAATTATTACAACAACATTTTCTCATTTCATTGTAATAATCCTTTCTATTCCTTCTTTGATTACGACATACCAAACGCTACGTAAATCTCATAATATTCTAGTTACTATTTCTAATACTATTGAAAGACCAATATAACATCAGGGAAGTGATACTTACGCCACATTTTTTGATGCACACACCGCACTTATGCATATATCATGTTGAAACTTATGCAATAATGATGTGATATTGTGGTAAAGAATCAAAAAGTGTGGTGTAAGTATCACCTTCCTAACATTAACGATGTTACTAATAATTTTACTAATGTAAAGTCTAACCCAACGTCCAATACACTATGTAATGTCACTACATATACGATGAGCAAGCTATGGAACTATGTAATAAATGGTCGAAGAATAATATTTAACTAGTGGTTTTATTGAATTGATAATCAAATCAAAGATTACATGGAATATAAATAATCGTGCTTAGCTTGGAGAATAAGCTAGGTTAACTAATGGGTTGGGCCCTTATTACTAACTCTAACATCCCCTCAAGCTAAAGCATAGATATTGATCATGCCAAGCTTAAACCCAAAAACGATAAGCAAAAGTCTTCAACGAAGCAATAATTCGAATCTTCAACAAATGCAAAGCTATTTGATCTCATTAGGATCGAACTAAAGTACGAAGCAACCGAAGGTCTCACCTAACACACAAATCTAGAAAGACCGAAGCAACCGGGAGGTATCAACTAACCAAAATTTCCAAAAGACGAAGCAACATGTGTAGACAAGTCTCAGTTAACTAATAAATACCCAAAAAACGAAGCAACATGAACTAAGGTCTTAACTAACAAAAAATTCCAAAAAAAATGAAGCAACCTAAGGAAGGTCTCGACTAACCAAAAAGGAACTCCAAAAAAAACTAAATCGTCAACAAAAGGTAACAAATTACTTAAGACCAACAATCTTCTTGATCACCAGATACAATCTTCTTGGTCATCATATACCTTCACAAATTGTGTCCCAGCAATAGCAGTAGCAGCACTAGAAGAATTCACATTTACAGAACCTTTAAGACAAGCATATTCCTCGGTAGAAATGGTGACCGTTTTATCAGAGTTTCCAGAAGTACGTGCAAAGGAACCCTTTTTCTTAGCTAAGAGTTACTTGCAATTACGCGTAGTATGTCCTAATTCATGACAATAATAACACTCAACCTCTTCAGAGTTAGAACCATGGGAATCACCAACTCGATCATTATGACCATTCCTAGAACCACCTTGAAATCCACCACGACTAACAAGAGCACTATTGGGAGCCAATGTATGAGGAGACTGGAGAGTCTCATTACGTAGAACTTGAGCAAATGTGTCTCGAAGAGATGGAAAATCTGACTCATTCAAGACTTGATATCTAAGAGAATCAAATTTCGGTTGCAAGCCGATCAGAAAGCTCATTACAGCGATTTGTTCCCTTTGCTTTTGCATCACATTCACATAAGCACTTATAGGAGGAAGATAATTGATTTTCTCATACATTTTCTTGAATTCCATAACGTAAGCTATAAGTGACTGATCTTGTTGTTCCCCACGCTGAAAAGCCTTACACACACTATATATTCGAGAGATGTTCTTCTGTCCCGAATACGAAAAGTCCATATAATCTATCAATTCCTTTACATACTCACAACGATCAAGTAAAGGAATGATAGATGGTTCCATAGAGTTCCTAATCATTAGGAACAACCGAGCATCATTTTGCAGCCATTGATCCTTAGTCCCATCCGTAGGATGATCATCTTTAAGATAAGAAGCTTTTCCGATACTACGTAACTGTTTTGCTCCATGCAAAGAAGTTGGAGCCATCAAGTTTGATATCCATAATCTGAGTCACAATGGGAAGACCATCAACAACAGAACCACTACCTGATGCATCATCACTTTTCTTGTCATTAACCATAATTCAGAATTTAATCAAATCAACCTAAACTATCAGAAACAGACACTCAAAACTTCCAAATTAAATCAGAAAAAAAAAAAGAATATAGACCTTCGAGTACGATAACTAAATCAGATCAACTAACCACAACTTCAGAAACCCAAGAACACAAATCGAAAAAACAGAAATTCACATATCAGACTAGATCTCACCAAGGTTCTAATCAGAATCACAAAGTAGAGAGATCTGGAAACTGATTGGTACTCACACAGGTACCTTTTTTCAAAACTGAAATCCAAACCCTAACTAGAGCAAAACTAAAATCGAAACCTTCATAGTTGTGATACCATGTAATTAGAGATAGAAGAATAATATTTAACTAGTGGTTTTATTGAATATTTGAATTGATAATGAAAACAAATATTAAAGGGAATATAAATAATCGTGCTTAGCTTGGAGACTAAGTTAGGTTAACTAATGGCCTGGGCCCTTATTACTAACTCTAACAAACTACATTTCAAAATTTGGGATCCTAGAATATTATCAAGCTTTACTGCTTCAATAGATCATTGCATAATACATATGTAGTTAGATCAAACTTGTTCTTCATTTACTTTTCTTTCGACTTGCATAAGATGACTGACTTACTACCCTAAAAAATGTCAAAGTCTAATATTACCTTTTACAATATAGAGTATAGTTGAAGAGGTAAAACCTATCAAGTGGTGAAAGATGGTATATTTAATTAGATTAAGCGTCATAGGTAACATACTCATTCACTCAGTCATCGATTGTCAAAGATTACGATTAAAGTTTAGCTTTAAAAGCTGAGCTTGTTCATCAAAGTCAGTTTTTATTTGCATCTAATTTGTATATTATCTTTTAAGTTTATGATTCGAAGAGATACGCTAGCTGTTATTCGTGGAAATCTAGTATAATGGTCACATATAAGAGATGTTTAAGTGTTTTAATGAGTAAATTTGATATCATTACATTTTGAAATTTCCCTAATAAGCTCAAGTTATGAGGTTTATAAGATGTTTCTGAAAGCTTATTATATATATAGTGGCTTATGCGTTTATTGAAGTTTTAGAATGCCAAAAAAACTCATAAGCTTGACTTATATAAGCTTAAACAAATACCCCAAAGGGTATGACATCATGCCTACTGCAAGTGTTTGGTTCAAGATTTAGCAGTTTAAGCATGATTCCGATACTCACAGGAGGTAAATGTAACAAAAGTTAAACAAGAATTAGGGTTAGGATTTGCAACTGTTTTCATAAGCAGTTAGTTAGGATTTAGGTTTTACAAACGTAATGGTGCTATTTTTTTGTTTTTTTGTTTTTTTTGAACGGCGGGTTAGTTGTTAGTTGTTGGCTCGAGTTAATGTCGCATCTTCGGGCAGAGATACCAACCGCGAGCCTCTCTTAGGGATAACCCTACTCCTATTCCCGATTCGCCTGATATCATTAGAGCTTGTGGTTCCCAAGTGAGGACTTCCCGGTCGGTCACCCAAATCAGTACTACTCTCACTTGGGCTCGCTTAACTACTTAAGCCTTTACCACTAGACCACAAGCCCCATGATAAAAAAAAATGTAATGGCGCTATTAAATGTATAATATACATATTTGTATTTTTATGTGCTAATACCAACACCTTGCAAATGTTGTTTGATGTAGTTTCGAATTCTAAATCCTAAATAGTATTTTACCTTTGTTTGTTTTTCACATCAAGTCCTTAACTTATTGTTCATTTTTGCATAATTAATGGCCCTATTTGTTCATTTTTGCATTATGTTATTATGATAGTAATAATTTGATTTATATGATTTCTTTTCAGCAATATATATTGATTTCATCAGTATGATGGAAGAATAAAAATGCAATTTAGACTCTCTTTTTTTCCTCGCAAATAATATGTATTATTGCCCTCTTTTTATTTATTTATTTATTTTTACTGAAACTAGCCAAGAACTTTACATAACCACGATTCTAAAATTTGGGTGTTTAAATTATCAGGAGACGATGAGTTCCATATGTGAGCATGTTGTAGATAGGCTTAGCAGCCTGCCTCAAGATGTTCTTTCAGAAATACTTTCCCTAATGCCTACAAAATCGGCAGTGAGAACTAGCCTTTTGTCCAAAACATGGAGATACACCTGGACTTTCGTACATAACCTTGATTTTGACAAAAATGAAGACCATAAATATTTATATCCAAAATACGTGGATTGGGTTCTTGAACGTTGCAAGATTTCACAGGTTAAAATATTTCGCGTGCAATTTTCCAATTACAATTATAATATCCAGTCGTATTCTGGAGAGCTGATTAGTAAAGCAATTAGGTTAAACGTTCATGAGCTTGACATGAAAGGTAAGTATCTTAGGTTGCCTAGCAGCCTTTACACTTGCAAGACACTTACAAAATTAAAATTAGATTGTATCAAGTCGCCTAGCATGGATACCTTTCCCAATTGCTCATCTTTAATCAATCTTCCTAGTTTGAAAACCCTTGATGTTGTTATTGACGGAACATATTGGGAAAGTGCATTAAAGTTAATCCATGGGTGTCCGGTTCTTGAAAATTTGTATGTGAAATTGGGTTATTGGAACAATGAAGGGGACGCCTACTTCAAGATACCTACTTTGAAGAGATTGAATTTGAAATCAAATCGTACTGACTCTAATTTAATTACTGACACCGTCGTTTTAAATCTCCCTAATTTAGAATACTTCTTGTTTGATGGGTGTATGGGCTTTCCTTTTGTAATAGAAGAGATGCCGTCTCTGATTGAGGCTAAGGCTTCATGTGTAGTATATCACGATGATGGTGATCGATTGGTTCAGCTTCTAAAAGGAATCTGTCAAGCTAAATCAATTTATTTAAAAGCCAAGGTAAGTTTTCATTTTTCATTTTTTTTTTCTTTTAAACCATCAGTGCTTTCTTTTTATCATGTTTAATTTTCAATTTGTTATTTACTGATAATATGTTAAACTTGAATGATTCATGTTTTTATACATTCAACTATAGGATTCGTCAGCCGGTGACGACCACTTGGATTTGCCCATGTTATTTTCAAATTTGAAGCACTTGGAGTTAGAAGGTTATGTTCATCACCCGTACTGGAACTTAATCCCTCAATTCCTTGAAAGATCTCCAAAATTGGAACATTTATCCGTTGGAAAGGTACTTACCATAGCCTTTTTCTTAAAGCTTTGATGTGCTTTTATTTTATATTTGTATAGTTAATGTTGGGTTTTGACTATCTTTTGTGTGGTAAATTAAAAGGTTTTACATGATTATCGATCGATGGAATAAACCAAAGTCTATTCCTACCTGTATGCGTGTGAACTTGAAGACCGTGAAATACACAAATGGGTGCGGTTATCATGATTTAGAGTTTCTGAAGTTCATCTTGTCATATTCAAAGGTATTAAAGACGCTAACAGTCGAGTGCGATACCAAGTTCATTCAACCTAAAGAAAATGAGCTGCTTCGTGCAACTTTAACAAAACTTCGAAAGGCTTCAAAAAAAGGTGTGATTCGTTTAAGATTCCGGTCACCCATAAGCAAGTCCAGACCCGACCTAACCGAGTCAAGAGATTGGCATTCTTCAACTTTTTTCACTACTACACTCGCTCACATGAACACTGCAATTGGACTCACATTTCCCATTATTTTCCATTGGTTTATGTTAGTCCCTTTAATAATCTAACAAGATTTTAAGCGATAATTTTAAAATAAAATTTTGTTAAAGTAAGAATTTCAATCTCCCGAAAAGGGTTCAGTAACAAGTTCAATAGGGGTAATGCAAGAGATGAACATTTGCTACTTTGCAACATTCTCTTATATAAGAAATGTGATACCTTGAGGTAATAAGGATGTGTTTGTTGGTGTTGTATATTTACATTAAATGTTTCTATTTTTTAAATGTGTCAAATAATTCTTTAAATGTTTCTATTTTTTAAATGTGTCAAATAATTCTTTAAAGAACAATGTTGACAAATGTTCACACTTTTAGACAAACTCTTTTACTTGTTTAACTTTTTCAGAGTGTTCTTTATATTTTTGCTTTAACAAAATTAATGCCTAAATATCTATAGAAACTCCGAGATAAATATTAGCTTATATACTTAGACCTATTTCATAAAACTTCTAAAGTTCCATATAATTTTAAAACCCATAATAACCTAAATGAATATGCACCTTACACTTTAAAGTACTTCATAATAAGCTAATACTGTTAGACAAAAAAAAAAAAAAAAAAAAAAAAAAGGACACGTGATAAGACTCAAGTTCTACTTTATCAACTCAAGCTCTGGTTACAATCGACTTAATATAAAGTTTAAATTGTAGGTTGGCTTCTTTTCTTCTCCTTTATATATATATATATATATATATATATATATATATATATATATATATATATATATATATATATATATATATATATATATATATCATTTTTTTATAACAAAGTTAGAGCACTTCTTAGGTTTTTAAATTAATACTTAGACTATGTCACATTAAACGCTTATGTTAGAAGAAGTGAGATAGGGTGACAAAATGATACATAAATGATAAATGAGATAATTCTATATAATCTGATATAAGCATGTAAATTCAATATATACTCAAAATATAACTTCTGAATGCATGATATATAATGTGGTCAAAATATTTTTTTAGGTAAATATAACATTTAAATTGGTATATGATAAAATTACCCAAATAAAATGATGTATATTAGATTGTGTAAGCAAATAATATTTGTAGGTGCAAGTTGACATTGATTGAATATTATTTGAGTAAATGGATAAGGAATAAGAGAAATTGAAGAAGACGAACACCATTGGATTGATATAGATGCCTAAATTAATAAAGATGGTGACTTCATGTTGGGTACAACCGTCCAAGTGGTGGGTATTTGATGTTCGAGCATAACGTGACCAACTTTTTTATATTATTAACTTTACAACTGGTTTTGACCATATTCGATGTATTTCAAGTATTGTTTTGTTTCTTTTTTTGCTTATTTGAAGGGTTCAATTAAGATGAGTTTCATGGCATTAGAAAGTAGCTATAGTTTTACCATTGCAAGTTGTAAACCGTTAGTCGGACTAGTGGGCTTTATAAAAGTCGTCAAGACTTTGACATGATGCTATCTTGCTTTTGCATTTAACCCGAATCTCATAAAATGGGTTGTTGTCTTGTGGGGTCCTGTCCCATCTAGTCCTTGCCTCATATTTACGCCACACACACACACACACACACACATATATATATATATATATATATATATATATATATATATATATATATATATATATATATATATTTAAATAAATGATATGTCAGAACATAAATTTAGGACAAAAATACACTGGTCATTGAACTTTCTCAAAAACATCGCATGACCCCTTAAGTTTCAAAAAACATCGCCATGCATTCAAAAGTTGATTTTTTTAGGTCGACTGCGTCCCTTGACCCATTTGAACTTGGTCAACGCACGTTTTCTGTTCTATTTTAAGGAGCATAATAGTCCAATCACACTCCAAACCTTAGTTAACCCAACAGTAAATGTTAGGAACGATTCATGAACTGCATATGATTTTGGTTTTTGTTTAATTATGATTTTGGTCTTTGTTGACTTTATAAGTCAACATATGGTTATTCCAAACACTCCCTTAAAATGCATATGCAAATGCAACCCGATCAAATGGAAACAGCAAAATCAAAAAATAGATAAAACGTAGATTTATATTATCATTTAAATTTTTGTTTCATTAAATAACGACATTAATCTGAAGCGTATGCCAAATGTACATCATTGTAACTGAATGTTTCTAAACATTCATCTTCAGAACTTTCATCATTTTTTGTTTTTTTGATCCATTTTTTTTCTAGTTTCCTAATTGCAGCCTTCTCTTTCCAATGCTCCTTTACCGCTGCAGAACGCCTTCCTTGTTCCACTTGAGCATGGCTTCCTTCGGCCTCCTCCTTTCCTTCTTCCTGCTCCTTTGCTTCTTCATTTTCCTTTTCAGCTTCCTGCTCCTTTGCTTCTTCCTTCTCCTTCTCATCTTCCTCCTTCGATTCTTTGTTAGATACAGGGTTTTCCCAAGCCACATTTGCTTCAGTACTTGGTCTTTTGCTCAACTCTTTGTCTTCGGTAGCATCTGCATCTCTCGATCTTTTGTTTCCGGACAACATGATTGATGTGTTTGAGGTTGATGATAGATTGGTATGCAGCAACATGTGGAAGTAACTAATATATACACAAATAATGGGGAAAACGAAGAGTCTGTATTAAATTTTAGAAGCATTTTTTGAACTCTTCGGTTCCCCATTATTTGTTGGAAATATGCACGCATTTAGAAGTAAATAGAGCGTGTCAGAGAAGACACTGTTGGTCCCTCAATTTGTCTATGTTGTCATTGGTATAGTTAAAACTCCCACCAATTATTAAGTTTAGTGTTCACATTTGGTCCCTGAATTTGACATTTAATATAACTAATCCCACCCAATTAAATCCGTACCCATTCTCGTCATATGTTGGTAACTATTGACCAAAATTTGACTCATGAATTATGAATTCTGACTTTAGACAATCAAACTTCAAATAGAATATGGCATTTACATTTTGACTCATGAATTTTCAATTATGACTTTAGATAGTCAAACTTCAAAAGTCAAATTGGCATATCCATAAGGCTGACTCCAGTAAGGAGAGACAATCTCTCATTAACACAAACTTAAGTTCATTAATAATTAAAAGAGTACATCGATTAAAAACATTACATAAAACATTCAATTGTAATCTGGGTGATCCCAGGTTTCAGAGTTGTCGGAGCGGTAATCGTCCTCGTAAAGAACAAAGTTTGCAAACTTTTCTGCATCTAACTTTGCTTCCAACCTGCTAAGCTACCCCTTCTTTTCATCGTTCCAGACCCCATATTCTTCATAACTTAGCCGAAACTGATCCAGATGAAGTTGTTGTTGTTGTTGCTCAACAACTCTTGGTGCATCAGATGAAGTTGATGCACCTTGCACTCTTGGTGCATCACCAGCTGCCACATTTTCCGCAAAACTCCAATGGATCTTGTTGGAGATTTGGTCCTGTATCTGATTCACACAAGACCACAACGTCTCAATAACGGCAGCGTCTTTAAGATATTCATCGTATAGAAACTGATCGATCACAACTTTGCGTTTTTCTGATATGTCTTTGCACTCAACGTATCGTTCTCTCAAACGTTTTTTGAGTGCCTTTGCGAGGGAGTTTCCAAGCTATTTTGAATTGAGCGAAGTGTGAGAATAGTGAATTGAAGTATGTTAATATGTTGTGTATTAATAAGGTAGTTTAAAATATTTTTATTTTTTCTACAACCGTTACACGACGGTTGAAACTTAAACTCACAAAGAAATTGTGTCGATCGCCCAAGCGACCAAGTTGGGGTAAAATTCGTTGCAGTTTAAGGGAGTGTTTGGATTTACCCATTATGACCTATAAAGTCAACACATATACCACAAGTGTTACAAATTATCCGTTTGAAAACTTACAGTTATGCATACATATATTGAACCTTAAGTGTTACAAATTATCCGTTTGAAAACTTACAGTTATGCATACATATATTGAACCTTGACCAAACCGTGTTGGGTAGAGGTTGTATGTGACAATGTGTGTGGTAGATGATCGGGTTTTACTCAAGTGTCAATGGTTGGGTGTGGGTTTATTGATTCCCGCTAAAACATTAATATGCATATCAGAGAACATACAGTAAAGTTGCATAGTTAACAATGAGTTAGTATACCGTTGGTCCCTAAAATTGAATGTCCGGTTTAGCTTTGGTTTGGAGTAATAGTTAAAAAGTGATCGGACTATTATGTCACTCAAAGTAGAACAGAAAACGTGCATTGACCAAGCCCAAACGGGTTAAGGGCCGCAATCGGCCTAAAAAAGCCAACTTTTGAATGCACCACGACGCTTTTTGAAATAGGGAGCCAGACGATGTTTTTGAGAAAATTTAAGGACCAATAGTGTATTTTTGTCTAAATTTAGAGTTAAAATATTTAGTTACTTTATTTAAAAAATTATGAAACACAATAAATGTATAATAATTATCATAAAATAAATTGATTGGGTCTATTAGTAATTCTATATATCACCACTTTATTTTTTTAACTTTATATGTCGTTTTTCTAACCTCTTTAAAATTGTTGTTTACAAGCAAAATACACACGACACTTATAAGGCCCTTTATGATTAATTTAGTTAAGAAGTTAACAATAAGACCAATTTCATTGTTTGAAATATAAAGTAATTTAAAGTTTAAAACATCTGAAAATAGTAATATGAACTTTTGTTTCGAAACGGATAAATATAACAATTAGTATTTGGATTACGCTGATGCTAATGGGATCGGTTGTCTCTCTCAAACCGAATTTGTGACCGAGTTCCTACTACTAGCTCAACCTTTGGCAACCGAGTGTGATTCCAACCTTTTGCAAAATTCAGTTAGACAGACAATCAAGACATTTAATCTCTTTTGTGTGTGTAATTTTTTTTATTAGTTTTTGTTAGGCATATTTTTTATTGTGATTACGGTAGCCATATTAGCAAATTATGGTTAAATATAGTCGTCAATATGATATTAAATATAATAAAAGATGACCACATTATTTATTGTTACCATTAACATTTGACTTAGCATGTTAGACATGCAATTGGAATAGGATTCTACCACCAAATATTATAATAGCCAACCAGGTAAAAGGTAAGGTAAACTCCAGAATATACCTAAAGACAGCTGGGCCACACGTCACCTCGCATAACCCGACCCGAATACTCATACACTCACCGCCATAAAAAAGACCCGGTTACCATCCTATATAAACCCTTGAACCATCACACTTATTTTCTCATCATCATATAAAAACTTCAATCTTTCCTCTTCTTTGCGGATTAATCAAGCGATCTTCGGTATGTTATTCTTTTTATTTATAATTTTATTGATTTAGCTTATTAGATATTGGTTTTTATTTTTGTATTGTTTTTGTCTAAAAAAAAGATTGCTTTTTTCATCAAGAAAATTGGGTGGTCTTATAAACAGCTTATTTTGATCAAAAGTTATGAATTTTTGCTAGAGATTTGAACACCCTTTTAGCTTATTGGAGTTATTATTAGATAAGAATTTTGTGTTTTTAGAATAACAGCTTATTATTTATAAAAAGTTATGATCTTATAAATTGATTATACTGTTTTGTTGATTTAGCTTATTGGATATGCTGTGGCTATCTTTATTTTTATTGTGTTGCTGAAATTGTTGTTGGTTTTGTAAATAAGAAATTTTGTTGTTAAAGAAACAGCTTATTTTGATGAAAAGCTATGATCTTGATGAGAATTTTTGGACACACTGTTGAATAAGTTTTATCATATAAAGATTGATCTTTTATATAGTTTTTTTAAAAGAAGTGCTTATCTGCTTATTATTCAAGCAGGGATCTTTTAGTATTTACTAGTAAATGAACTTTGTAAAACACTCTTGCAAATAAATAAGCAGTTAATAAGCTCTGTTCTTTTTTTAAAGTTATAAACACTTTATGTTAAGCTATCTAAATAACCCCTTATTGATATTTTCATCTGCAAAATAAATAAGCACTTAATAAGCACTTTATATTAAGCATATAAGCACTTTATATTAAGCTATACAGAACACCCCTTTTGATATTTCCATATGCAAAATAAACAAGCACTTTATAAGCTATGTTCTTTTTTTAAGCATATAAGCAGTACCCCTTTTGATCTTTACGTCCTTAAGTTTTGTACTAATGATTAATCTTATTATTTGTCTGCAGTAAGGTATTTACAAACATTCAAACAAAGTTCATGGTTGATATATTAGACGTCCAGATCCCATCTGCATTCAACCCATTTTCCGATATCGAACAAGACTCAGGTGGTGGTGCTGGTATCAAAGAGTATGTTCATATTCGTATTCAACAAAGAAATGGTCGAAAAAGCTTGACAACAGTCCAAGGTCTTAAAAAAGAGCTTAGCTACGAGAAGATTCTCAAAGACTTGAAGAAGGAGTTTTGCTGTAATGGTACTGTTGTTCATGATAAGGAATTGGGTAAAGTGATTCAACTTCAAGGTGACCAAAGGAAGAACGTTTCGGCGTTTTTGACTCGTGCTGGGATTGTTAAGAAAGAGCAGATCAAGATTCATGGTTTTTGAGGAACTAGGAGTTTGATTTGTGTTTGGTTATTATTGATGCTTAGTACTATATTTTATTAAGTTTGGTTTTGTTTGGTTTGTTTATGTTCTGTGATGGATGTTATGTGTAACTGGAGGATGTTTACCAGTTTGTTTGATTATGATGAAATAAGAGTTTCTAGTGTGTTTGATATATCCTTAGTGTGTTTGTTTTGATTGCTGTTCATTTGGAATCATTTTGTTTCAAAAAAGTTTCCAAGGGATAAAGTAGGAAGCACTTCTTCAAAATGGAATTGATGAACCCCCCACTAAAATGCCTTTGACAAGAAGCCAAGCAGTGTCCTTGTGTTACTGTCCTTGTGTTAGCCTTGTTTTAGTGCCTTGCTCACTATAGCTGATTAATTGTATGGTGTCTAGAGATGCCTATAAGCTTATAAAAAAGGGGTCCCAAGTATACCCCTATTTAAACTATATAAACTCTCTTTTTTCTTAAACAAAAATACACGCTCAGACTGTTTTATAGCAACAGCAGCTTGAGCTACAACTGCTTTAGCAACAACTGCTTTAGCAAAAACTGCTATAACAACTATTATTATATATAAATGTTGTTTTTAGTCTTTTTAAATGGTAGCTATATCCAAATACCTGTCTTCATTATTGGGCCATCAAATGCAGCAAATTATTCACCAGTCTGCAAGTCTGCTGCAAATTGATTCATTAGTCTTTTATAGATTAGGTTATCAAAACAGAATAAGCCAACAAGTGAATAAGCTCAATGTTTTTGGTTTACTGTGTTAGGAAATCAGAATAAGCGAATAAGTTCCATACGCAAGCTAATCTAGACACCCCCTTAATAATGTCAGTTCACATATAAGTGCTTTACTCTTAATCTGTTATTTTGGTTCTTTGACCTCATACAAGAAGTTAGAACTATGTCGATACACAACTATATAATACAGTTGAATTTGTCAAGTAATATTGTCATGGGTTGTTATTCAACAACTTACTTAACACGAGTAGCAGTTTACATGTGATATTCACAAGAAAACATTACAAGCTCACACCTGAACAACCAAACGTGACCCTATATCTTTATAAGTTTCTTTGGTTAACTGCGTTTGGATCTTATCACATCAACTTGATATAAAGTTTATTTTTTTTCCCTCCCTTAAACAAAGTTAGAGCACTTCTTAAGGTTTAAATGAGTACTTAAACTATGTCACATTAAACGCTTATGTAAGAAGAAGTGAGATAGGGTGACAAAATGCTACATAAATAAAAAATAGGATAATTCCATATAAATCCAATTATACAAACATGTATATGTGATATATACTCAAAATACAAGTTTTAAATACATGATTCTTTAATACTCCACAATGCAGCCCTGCACAACACTTGAGTCTTTAATACTCAAAATCATTCTTCCTCTTCAAGATTCTTAATTTTGTAAAGTATTAACAACACCTCCATCACTTCCTCCCTACGTTTCAATTTCACTTATTTTTGTCAAGCAATAAATGATTCGTAACAGCTTCTCCAATACTCTTCTATACGCTCCAATATTAATTCAAAATCAATTTCAGTTCTTCCATTAAGCCAACGATTTCAAAAACATATCCAATTCAAAACACCTTTAATCCTAATAATAATTTTAATATTTAGGGTTTCGAATTATGTGTTGCAAATTACAATTAGGGTTTTGATTTTGCAATAAGTTCTATGCTAACAACATTGTAAAATCGGTAAGAATCGCTTCTATTCAAGTTTTTTGGATTTAGGGTTTTGATTTGAATCCCATGGTACAACTATTTTGATGTGTTTCTTTACCCAAAAGAAAAAAATTGATGTGTTGATTTGTTTTTGCTTTGATTTTTTTTGCAGGTCATTAATAAGGAGTTGTTTGGATGATTTTGTCAAAGAGACAAGTTTTGAGACAATGGGCGCTAAGGTTATAATTATTCCCGTCTAATATATTTTATGCTTCTAAAAACTTTTTTGATTCATCCTATTTACGTTCGCCCGTTATGGAACGTACATGCATATTTTATGATTTGTTTTATGGTTGATTTGCATTTAATTAATATGTGTTACAAACCATCTTTATGTCTACTCCAGTTCCCCATATTAGGTTTGATGTTCATAAAATTGTTTGTTTCATTTTGTGGTTCATGTATTAGGGTTGTTGATCATGCCGACAACTACTAATGACATACCCACAACCAGACCACAATTGAAATTGTTATGGCTCTTATGAAAAAATTGAACCTTTAATCCCCAATAAGGTATGTTGGATTTCCAACTCAAGTTTCAATTACTTTATACAAGCGATTCATTAAACCTTCAAATATGATTTCTAATAAGGATGTTTTTATTTTGAAAGGTTGTAGGCGTTTGCTGCATATGAGTTGGTTGTTCGCTGAAAGGATGGGGATTATCTATTTTCGGTATAGTTATGTACATAAAACTGCCGTACAATTTGCAAGTTTCTTACTTTTTTAGAAAATAATGTTACTTATATTTTGTTTCAATTTATTATGTAGAGAAAGCTGCTCCTAAGGATGTTCAGAGGAAAAGAAATAGTTTGGACAGGCTCAATCTGATAAAGCCACATGGGAAGCAATGGCCGGAATTCACGGGTAAAGGATAAACTTATTAGTTATTACTGAAAGCTACCAGTGTGATGTTTTTGCTTCTTGAGTTGTAGTAATAAGATAACTAAAATTTGAGTGTTGGGAAAATTTTAATTATTTTACCTATTAAATACCTCAATTTAGCAGATGCGCCAAACACTCAAACAACTGTTTATGTTAATATGCTTATTAGATTTTGTTACAAGTGTGATTTGACCCATACAATATATGACCCTAACCTATTTTGACCACACCGACCAGTACATTTGACCACGTACCGAATAAATAATTTGCCCACATTGCATATTTTGGAGTTGGTTATGATTTTCTTACAACTAGAATTTATTGATGGCAGTGTTCTTAGAGGTTGTGCTGGTCTAAAGAGTTTAATCGCAGGCCGGTAGGTTCACGCCAATGTAGTCAAATCTGGCGTTGAAATCAATGTGGTTGTAGGGAGTTCACTTGCTCACATGTATATCAAATCTTGAAGTCTAACGGAAGGAGATAAGGTGATCAAATCCATGCCCGTTCATAGTGTGCCTGTTTACAATACCCTTATCACAGGTAGAACTCAAAGGAATGGATCCCTCCTACAGTCGCCCTGATAATGTAGCATTGCTAACACTCCATGTAACCTCTTATACCTAATAGGAATAATACAAGAGATAGCAATATGACCCGTTTACTTATGAATGGGTCGGTTTAAGTTGTGTCATATCTCAAACAGGTCAATTTGAAAGATTAACTTAAATGGGAGTATTAGCTGAATGGATTGACAGTTTCCTAACTTTGCCTTTAACAAATATTGTTGACATAGGAGGTGTATGGATTTGTGTCTTAGAGTTATTTACTTGATTATTCTAAACTTAAAGTGGCAATAATTACTTTAGTGCTTGGATAAACAAATTATTCTCTGATTATCTGATATTTTGCTTTTCTAAGTTGGTTACGATAAGAAAGGACTTCCAGTAAATTCATTTTACATCACATCCAGGTACATCATACATTACAGCCATCAAAGAGATGAAATCATAACAAGGGCATGTTTGCCTACCAAATTGCAGATTATCACTTGGTTAACTTGGTGGCTGCAGTATGCCAAAAACAGTCAGTGGAAATGGTGGAGGTTGTTTATTCTTTGAATAAGGTAATCACAACATTTTATTCTTTAGCTCTTCTATTAATCATGTTATGAGCCAATATTTTTTTCTAATTGGATGGTAAACGCCTAAACAGAGTTTCTTGATCATGTTTATTGTCATAAACAGGACTTGCTGCTAAGGAGTTGCCCTGTGCTTTCAATTTGTCATGCTTAAATCCAGCTCTTCTGTTCAATAATGTGGCGGCTACTGTCATCTAAAGGATGTTCAATCGGGTTTGATGAAGAGCTTGACAAAGTATTTGGTGATAATCCTTAGAGAAGGGGCTATTGAAGGTACAAGTGTTTTTGTTTTATGCTTTCAAATCTATTAGTTGTATTAAACGAGGGTTTTTTTCGTATGTCATCTTTGATTAGCTGTGATTTTCTTATTGATTGTGTGCATAAAATATTATTAAAGCTGATGAGAACCAAGAGCAACTGGGCAATATTGAAAGACAAGTTAGGTCCATTGCTGTTGGTTTAAAGTTGTTGCTTTAATATAGTATTTTTTTTTATCAACACCAGGGATTTTGGTTCATTCTTTGGTGGGTTGGTTAAGTGTGGTCAATATAGGTATTCTATTGACAACAAGGTGCTTCATTTAAATGTCTTGAGCTATTTTCCTATTGCTTCAGATTTTGATCTTCATGCCACTAAGGTGGTTTCTTCACTGCTCAAGTCATAATGTTCTATATGGTTTGGTGTGCGCCTTGGTTTTCTACACATATGTGATATGCAATAAGACCTATAGGAGTATTGTGATAAAATGATCTTTTCTTAACATTTTTTTTTTTTAAATGCATTTTAAAATAATAAGCTAACCCAAGTCCCAAACACTAAATATAGGCTTATGAGTTGGTTCGATTTGGGTTATGTTTTTACTCTTTTACCTCCAACGGGTAACAAAATAGCATAAAAGGAAATGGGTCAAATAAGTTGAAAATCACATAATGTGTATTTCTTTTATGCATTGATCTCCTAATCATGTTATTCAAATGGTTATAAGAGTGATATCTATGGATAGTTTATGTTTTTACTGATTATAGTAATGTGTTATGGTTTATTATGTAGACTGAATATGAAGGCCTGACATTTTGTTGCCAGTCGTATAAATGTGATATAAGGAGTAAGAAACGTGTCTTTTAGCGGATTTGTTAATATGTATATTAAAAGTATGTATTTAGTTATCAGTAGTAATTTTTTAAAATGATAAGATATGGGACATAATGTGTTACGAGGATTATTAGTTGTGGGAAGGACTGATGTTTTGCCGGTATTAGCTTCTTTTATTGATAGTTGTAGTAATGTGTTATCATGTTATGAAAGTTATTATTAGTGAGGGTTTTGCGTTTCATTGCTAATCATGGAAATATGAGCTAAGAAAATTTGCTATGTAGGCCCTTTTAATCAATGGTTTTCGTGGCAAGTAACTTTAATCCCACTCGGTTATACTTCCCATATGTCTCATTCATTATCATTAAAAGACCTATAACAACTGATATCAACAAAAAAATCATCATCATCATCTTGATATCAACAATTACTTGTCGGGTTAAATGCTAAATGCTTAGAGTAATTAGATACTTTTGTGTAGGTACCAACTATAGAAACATGAGCCAAAGCGTTAAATATTTCTTCTTAACTTTTTTTCTTAACATTTCCTTCATTGAAACTTCTTATCAAATCTTCAATATATTTAATTAAATTTTGTAATAAGTAGAATGTAAATGGGAAAGGTTTCATTTTGTGAAGGAAGAATGGAAGGAAGTCATGAAACAACCGATGGATGACTACAAAATCTTCAAAAGATGCTCTAAATATCTTGCCATTGAAAGGAAGATGACACATATTTTCTTACAGGTAGAAATCTTATTGTTTTGTTTAATTAATATCGTTTTGTTTTTAGCCATCCTTCTCTGTTTTGAATATCTCAAGTTTTCAAAATTGCGATCTTCATATTTTACTACTGTAAGTTAGTAGGTGATAGTGAGTATGGTTTGGATTTGATACATAATTGAAATTGACAATCTTAAGTGGTGGTGAAGCTTTTGAAATATGTGTGCATCTTGATTATTTTGTTACTTCTCCTAATTTGCACCCCATATTGAGTGTACCTATAAATGCAGATTGATGTTTGTAATCTATTTCCTATGTTTACTCAGTTTTGACATTTAGCCCATTATGATATGTACATTTTGTAATTAGAGTAATTGTTTAGAAAGATAAGATACTTTATGTGTTTTACCAAGTATAGTAATGTGTTGTGGAAATTGTTAATAGTTAGAAGGACTGATATATGGTTGTTGTTAGCTCCTTTTAGTGGCTATTTTTGTAGTACATTAGTATAAATCATGTAATACAAGTAAAGTAGATTTTCAAGGTTGATAGTTATGGATAGTTTATGTTTTTACTGATTATAGTAATGTGTTATGGGTTATATTAGTAGTATGAATATGAAGGCCTGACATTTTGTTGTCAATCGTATAAATGTGATATAAGGAGTAAGAAACATGTCTTTTAGCGGATTTGTTAATATGTATATTAAAAATATATATTTAGTTATAAGCAGAAATTTTTTAAAATAATAAGATATGGGACATAATGTGTTATGGGGATTATTAGTTGTAGGAAGGACTGATGTTTTGCGGGTATTAACTTCTTTAATTTATAGTTGTAGTAATGTGTTATGAAAGTTATTATTAGTGAGGGTCTTGCGTTTCATTGCTAATCATGGAAATATGAGCTAATAAAAGTTGCTATGTAGTCCCTTTTAATCGATGGTTTTCGTGGCAAGTTACTACAATCTGGTGGTGAAGCTTTTGAATTTAATCCTTTTGTTATTTTGTGAAATATACATTTGATTTGGTCTATCTTTATTAGATCTCGGATAGTAAATTTCGTTTTCGTTAATTGCAGGTGATGATTGTATGATATACTCAAGTAGATGGGTTATGATAATAGAGGAAGGCATATGATACCGATATTTGGTAGGGGCACTCTCATGACATCACAACCACAATTATCGTACCAACAAACAAGCAAGAGTCAACCGAAAAATCTTTAAATCATTAGACATATTGATGCTTTAGCTTACATGGTTGGCCTTAAATAACCATTCTATCTAACATTTGCATTAAAGGTTTCATACTGTTGTACGCATGCGACCAAGTTCCAATTGATGCACATGGTTTATAAGTAATTAAAATGTATATTTAGTAGCATACTTCATGCCTATGTTTGTTTTTAAATGTTTTATTCAACGGCATGTATTTCAATGGATCTGTTTAAAGAACCTATTGGATGGCAAGTCCATTTTAAAGGTCATCATCTATATATGTGCATAAGTTATGCATTCGGTTAGGTCTATTGTGATGTGGTCAAAGATGAGAAGGAATATGCTCCGTCCAACGCACACGTTGGTTTAGTTGAAGAGGATTCGACTCATGTGGCCTTTTACAGTGACGAGGAGAGTTTTGATGCCATTGATTACGAAAATGCATATTTAGCATTTGACTCGGAGAAATCTCCAAAATTTCATTATTAGCTTTTTATGACGTGTAGAGAAGTACTTGAAGGCCTATCATCACAGCATGGATTGGGTTTTGAATCGATTGGCGCTCACACAAATCATTTTATGTTCGAGATAATCAGTTTTACAATCGCCAATGCTTGGACGTTTGTTAGTATAATTGTAACAAACTAAATTGCTTATCGGATAATTGACGCATTGTCTCATTCTTTCTTTCATAATTTAAATGGAACAAGTTTACGTTATTATTTTTCTTATCATCTCATTTGACCGATTTCTTTAAAATATTACCCGGTGTCAACGGGTCTCTAAGCTAGTATGTGATATATACTCAAAATACAAGTTTTAAATGCATGATAAATAATAAATAATCTGATCAAAATTTATGTTAGTTAAATATAGCATTTTGATGTTTAAATTGGCATGTATGAAATTACCCCAATAAATGTAGATATCATAGATTGTGAGATTGTGTTAGCAAATAATTTTTGTAGGTGCAACTTGACATTGATTGAATATTATTTGAGTAGTGAATGGATAAAGAATAAAGGAATTTGAAGAAGACAAGCAAAGATAGTTGCCCAGGAGATGCTGACTTCATGTTGGGTACAACCTTCCAAGTGGTGGGTATTTGATTTTCGAGCATAACGTGACCAACTTTTTATATTAATAACTTTACAACTGGTTTTGAATATATTCGATGTATTTCAAAAAAATTATTTACGGATGCTTATATTTTTAGTTATTTTGTTGCATACTCAGGACTAATTTTCACTATCTAAATCATTTGATTTAATGGACAAGATTAAACATTTAAAAGCATTTACTTTCACCCCTTGCAACCTATTCTTTCTAGATAAAACCCACTTTCACTCATCTTTTTTAAAAGTTACATATCTCAAAAACCGTAACCTAAAAAAATTAAACCATCATAACGAGAATTTAATGTATATCACAAGTGATATATCAAACAAGTTTGAATATCAAATTTTTTTCTTCTATTTTCAACAACTTCTATGAATTAATCATATTGATTTAGAGGTTCAAATATTACGTGTCATATATGGTTGGTAAGCTTAGAATGTGTATTTTCCAATGCAAAAAATGGTGAATCTTTTGGAGTTCTATACTAATACTTATACTCATTTTACGATAACATATTGAGCGTTCGAACTTATAAATTAGTGTTATGTCACATGTGATACGTCAAGCAAGTTTGACTTTCAAAGAAAAAAATCTTCTATTTCCTCCAACTTCTTCTATGAATAAACTATATTGATTTAGATGTTCATGAATTATGTTTGATATATGGGTGAAAAGCTAAGCTTGTGTATTTTTTAATTCCAAAAGATTAATCATTTAATTTAAATTTTACACATACTTACGCTCTTTTTACGACATTATGAAAGTGCCTTTTTATTAAAAGATAATTAAATGTTCGTCATAATAATTTAAGTAGGTTAACGGTTATTTAGATATGTAACTTTTTAAAAAAAAAGTTATGAAATTGAGTTTTAATTAAAAAAAAGATGAGGTAATGTACGATATTATCTATTAGATCAAATGATTTAGATTATTGAAATTGGTCACTCATTATGCAACAAAATAAGTGCCCCTAAATTAACTTTTCTCTATGACACGAAGAAGGATGTTTAGACTAGTTATTGGAGTATTGGACCACTATACGTGTCTCGCCGACATAATGTCTTATACATTGTATTTTATTATAAAGTATACGAATGATTAGTGCGCAAGTTTCTAAAATTATTCTTTTTCATCAATGGGTCATTCGCATCATTTTAGACACCTAATAATCTAACATGACTATAACAATGACTTTATCATTCACTATTAAATCAGGTTGAAACTATTCTAGGCAACTATTGCGCTTTTCTTTTCTTACAAATCTCTGCTTCTGAAATCTCTCAATTAACCAAAAATGGCTGAACTCGTTCTTTCTGCCTTGCTTCCAGTTGTTTTCGAGAAGCTAACATCTCTACTCGAGAACAAGATCACCCGTTCCAAAGGAATTCACTCCGAGCTGAAGAAATGGGAGAGGAAGTTATCCCTGATCCGAGCTCTTCTTAGTGATGCTTCTCAGAAAGAAATCAAAGATGAAGCTGTTAAACTGTGGTTAAATGGTCTCCATCATTTGGTTTACGACATTGATGATGTACTAGATGCTTTAGCAACGGATGCTATGCATCGTGAGTTTGTCAACCAGTCTCAACCCATCACCATTACCAACAAGGTAAGAAAGTTTATTCCGTCTTGTTGCATTAGTTTCTCATTAAGTTCTAGGGTGGGTAGCAAGTTGGATAATATTTCCACCAGGTTACAAGAACTAATGGATGAGAAGGAGAAACTTGGTTTGATTGTGAAAAATGAAGTGTCAAAAGATAAAAACAGAGGTTACCAGACCTCTTTGGAATGTGGACGGGGTATTGTCGGGCGTGAAGGTGATAAAAGGGAATTGGTTCAGAAACTGTTAAGTGATGATTCATGTAATGAAAACTTTGGCATCGTTCCGATTGTTGGTATGGGAGGGATAGGCAAAACAACTCTAGCTAGAGCTTTGTATAATGACCGGTTAGTGAATGATCACTTTGAACTCAAGGCATGGGTTTGTGTTTCCGATGACTTTGATAGCTTCAATATAAGCAAAGTTATATATGAAGAAGTAGGAGGGGAACAAAAGGATTTAGCTAATTTAAATCGGCTTCAAGTAGCTCTTAAGGATCGACTTAAGGGGAAACGATTTCTGCTAGTTTTAGATGATGTCTGGAGCGATAAGTGGGAAGATTGGAAGACCTTAGAGGGCCCTTTTTTTGCAGGGGCTTCTGGAAGCAAAATTATCATCACAACTCGAAAGAAAGAATTGCTCAGAAAGCTGCTGAACCACGACCATCCATACATTCTAGAAAAGTTGTCGCCTGATGATGCTCTATCTCTATTTGCTCAAAATGCTTTGGGTGAAACTAACTTTGATTTATTTCCAGAGTTAAGACCACATGGTGAAGGCATCGTTCAAAAATGTGATGGCTTGCCTTTGGCTCTAGAAGCACTTGGACGCTTATTGAGAAATAGGACAGATGAAGAAGAATGGAAGCGGTTGTTGGCTAATGAGATATGGATGTTAGAAGATGATGGTGGTATTCTTCCGGCACTTAGACTAAGCTACCATGATCTTTCTTCTTGTCTTAAGCTATTGTTTGCATATTGTTGCTTGATCCCCAAGGACTACGTGTTTGAGAAGAAGGACTTAATTCTGTGGTGGATGGCGGAAGGGTTTTTGCACGATTCAGCTACAAATAAAACAATGGAATGCTTGGGTGAGGAATATTTTCAAGAGTTGTTGTCAAGGTCATTTTTTCAACATGTCCCTGATGACGAATCATTGTTTGTGATGCACGACCTCATGAATGATTTAGCCACATTTGTTGCCGGAGAATTTTTTTCAAGGTTAGACTTAGATATGAAGAAGGATGTTACGAAGACAGATTTTAAAAAGTTCCGCCATATGTCATTTGTTTGTGAGTATTATAATACTTACAACAAGTTTAAGGCATTTGAAAGAGCTAATCATTTGAGAACTTTTTTAGCTATGCCCAATGTGTTAAATAACTGGCCAAGTAAGATTCTGGTTGACATACTTCCCCAGTTACCACTATTAAGGGTTTTAAGTTTGAGTAGATTATATATAGATGAGGTACCAGAGTGTGTTGGCAATATGAAGCACTTGCGGTATCTTAATTTATCTCGAACTAGAATCACACATTTGCCAGAAAGTGTCTGCAATCTTTATAACTTGCAAACATTGATTGTTTCCGGCTGTCGTTTGTTGACTAAACTGCCCGAAAACTTCTTAAAGCTTAAAAAGTTGCGGCATTTTGACATTCGGGATACATTGCTTTGGAATAAGATGCCGTCAGGGATTAGTGAGATGAAAAGCCTACAAACCCTTTCCAACGAAATTGCTGTTCTTGACAACAACGACTTTTTTATATCTTGGCTTAGGAACTTAAAGAATCTCCAAGCGGAGATTTATATTGATGAGCTGCAAAAAGTGGAAAGGGTTATACAGGAAGTGAACTTATCACAAAAGAGGGTTAGTAAGTTACATATGGGATGGAGTAATAATTCCTTTGATGATCGAAATGAAGAACTTGAAAAGGAAGTCCTTGATGCGCTTAAGCCTCATAGTGATAACTTAAAAGATCTTGCAATTGTATCATATGGAGGTAAGTTGTTTCCAAACTGGATCGGAGATCCCTCATTTCTCAGTTTGACTTCTGTACGGATTGAAAGTTGTGGAAATTGTATGTTTCTACCACCACTTGGGGAACTGCCATCACTTAAGAAGCTGGATATTGATAGACTAAATGAGGTGAAAGTCGTGGGGTCAGAGTTTCTTGGGACAGGTATTGCATTTCCTAAGCTCGAAAGTCTGAGAATTACAAATATGAGGGGGTGGGAGGTTTGGTCAACCAAGAGTGATGTTGTAGGTGCAGTAATGTTTCCCTGCCTTGAAGAGCTGGATATAGATAATTGTCCTAATTTGGCTGAAGTCACACTTGAAGCACTACCTTCGCTGAGGGAATTAAAAATAACTTACAGATTACAGGACTTAGTGATGAGGTGTGGAGAGGTGTTATTGACAAGTCTAATTCACGCAGCTTCATCAGTCAGCAAGTTGAGTATAAGTGGTATTACAGGACTTAGTGATGAGGTGTGGAGAGGTGTTATGGACTATCTTGGGGCAGTTGAAGAATTAAGTATCAGTTATTGTGATGAAATAAGATACTTGTGGGAATCAGAAGCAGAGGCAAGTAAAGTTCTCGTGAATTTAAGGAAGTTGGTAGTAGATGATTGTTCAAAATTGGTGAGTTTGGGAGAGAAAGAGGAGGAGGAGGATGGATGCAACCAACTAACATCTCTTAGGATGTTGTACTTATATGACTGTTTGAATCTTGAACGTTGCAATTTGCCAAACAGCATTGAAGAATTGACTATCTACAGTTGTCCTTTAATTGCATCTGTCTCCTTCCCAACAGGAGAAGGGCACAAGCTCAAGTTCCTCGAAATTGACGAATGTGAACAACTACTGGAAAAGGATGTGCTTCTCAACACAAGCATGCCAGCTATGCTTGAGGTTTTGTATATGGAGAAGTGGAAGAATCTGAAATCAATCAATGAATTGACTTGTTTCATTCACATCAGAGAACTGACAATAAGTCAATGTGAATGTATAGAGTCAATGGTTGAATTGACTGGTTTCATTCACCTCACCGAATTAAGAATAGAAGATTGTTCGAGTATAGAGTCATTTCCTGCTGCCGACTTGCCGAATCTCACCTCGTTAAAACAACTGATAATAAGAGATTGTAAAAGTATGGATGTTGATTCCTTTGGGCTTTGGCCTCCTAACTTGGGTTTCTTAGAAATAGGGGGTTTGAAGAAGCCCATATCAAAGTTTGGCCCACAAAACTTCCCACCTTCTCTTGTCAACCTATGGCTATATGGTCGATCGGCAGAAGAAGATGATGTGACTGACGGAAGTCAATTGTCGCATATGCTTCCTTCATCTCTTACTACACTTTCCTTATGGGATTTTGAGAAATTGGAATCAGTTTCAAAGGGACTCCAACACCTCACCTCCCTCCAACATCTTCAAATTGGTGGTTCCCCAAAGATAAAAGATCTACCAGAAGAGTTGTTGCCTTCACTTTTGAGTTTGTACATAGATGGATGCACAGATGAGTTGAAAGAAAAGACAAGTAGAAGAGGCTCCTATTGGCCCCTTATCTCCTATATCCCACATGTCTACATACCCTAAAGGCATGTCCCTCTCTCTCTCTTAATTTGACTTGTGCCTGTTTTGGAAGGGGTGTTTGGCATTGCATTTTCAAATTAGTTATCACTCATACATAATCAATTGCACCCATTTCAAATTGAACTCATGATAACGAGTTGAAATATTTTGAAGAAATAATGAAGTGTTTTACCGTAGTTATGTTAGGTATTAGCCATGTCAGCAGCCACTTTACTTTTTCTACTTTCTCTTAGAGGTGTTGCACAGATTCGTATCGAAGCCAATTGTGGTTCATAACATGCTTATAATTCACCATAGTGTGTTTGCGAATGAAACAGTGTAATGGAAATTCAAAGATAGTAAACAATGAACTTTATTGATGTGAATGAATGAATGTTTACAGACACTTTACAAACCTATATATACTAAGTGAAACGACACAAACAGTTTAACATGAACCATTGTGCTATTCTAACTGACACACAAACGACTGTTTGGATTGGTGGCCTTTGGCCCAATCCTTGACCCATTGCAGCATACTAAATTGACCCATAATACAAATACTAAACATACATAATTGCTTTGGCATATACAGACATTATCTGGCCTATAAGAGGTAGTGTTTGCATTGAATTGTATAGTACTAATCCTCTATAATAAGCTTAGATAAATCACCCCTTAGTTGTTTAGGCTGTAGATAATTCTGTCATTAGTTAAATATGTTCCAGATAAAACCAGGCCTCATTTCATATCCTTGTTTTTCTATTCTCTTTGTGAATATCAGTTAATCAAATATTTTTTGATATACACTCTGCATTTCAGACAATGACAGTTTCATGTTATTCGACATTTCAGATGTAAAGGTGGAAAAAGTGGATGTCATAACTGGAGGAGTCTTTGAAGAGAGAGGAAGCCGGTCTATCACATGCCAAATCCGAGTTGTCACAATGTTTGCCTCCATGGGTGGAGTTGGTCCTACTCTAATCCACCTTTCAGATGCTCTGATTTCTTATTCTCGGGAACTTTCTAGCTGTTTTTAAGAACTGCTTTTGGATCATGTTAATGCTTTGCATCATGTTAAAATGCTTGTGGATCAATATGTTACATTCAATAGGGATCATCATTTGAGTTCATTGAATGGTTAAATTCCTTTCACATAGCGATGCTTAGTTTCTTTGTGACCTTAATGGATGCTTATATACTAGATGGGTGAAACACTGCCAAGCTAATGCTCGATGGAATGAACGCAAGTGTTATGATTTCCATGTTTGATTTAACTACCTTCATTCTTATATGTAATGCATGAGTAAAGTAGGTATAACCATCAGAAGTCAGATGGTTGAAAGGAGATTGCAATTCAGTTTTGGGTCAACCTGAATGACCAGTTTTGACCCGTTGCCAAACCTTCCGATTTTCCTGTGTTATGGTTTCTTTTTAGGTCAAGTGGAGTATTTTCCTGTTTTATGACACTTGCAATTTTAAGTAATCATATTGTGCTCATTTTGGCGAGTTATCCATACATGTGTATATTACTTAGTTTCTGGTAGTAGTGAGGATCAAAAGTATAATTTCCTCTGTTGAGTCCTTTTTGCTCATCTAGAGTTTCAACAAGGTTGATGGTGTGTGACAAAAACTTTAAGGTGTCTTTTTTTTTTTTTTTTACTATATCATCCAATGTGAATGGACTTTTTTTGGTTTCCAAGTAAAATGTGTAAAGTTACAGTATTTGATTTTGGCAAGTGTGTAAAGACCCGTAGAATTAGTATTCTATCCCCTCTAGCATGCGCGACTGGGTAAACCGAAAAAATATTTGTGTTTACAAACTTTACTCTTGAAGAAGAAGAACAAGAGGATGACAGATGTAGAAATAATCACATTATCGGTGTCAACTTCTGATATGATATCTTTAATAGTAGCTTCATCACCCAATCCATGTTCTTTCATTGCATTTTCTAGTTCATCTCTTGTAATAAACCTAAATTTAAAGCATAAGTAAGTGGAGATATAACATTTATGAGATAATCACAAGAGAATGATGTTTTAATGTATACCCGCTGCCATCTGTATCAAAATGCTGAAATACTTAGTACAAATCTTCTTCAAGTTCAAGTTTGTGTTGATGCATGTTTGCTGTGATGAACTCAATGTCATCAATCGTCCTGTTTCCATCAACATCAGCCTGCTGCAAAATGAAGCTTGTATGTCTTGCAAAACTTTTAATAATCAAAATCTTAAAATGAAAACTTAAACAACTTACGGGCTTCCTTGAGTTGTCTAACTTCGTCTTCTGTGAGCTTTGACCTGATTCTAGCCATCCCAGTTTTGAAGTTACGGGCAGGTGGTAGGTTATTGTGCCACTTGTGTCAGTGTCCATGTCCATAAACATCAATTTTAGCCCTTTCCTCTGTTGTTATATTTTCAGCAATCACCTGAACTTTCAGTTTTAGCCGATGTATAACGAGGAAACCACAGCCAGTGGTGGGTTGCTGGGGTTGAGAGACCATGAACGGTGATTCTTGTGATATGTGTTCAAATGTTTTTTTATCCCACATTGCTTCTTAATATGATAAATTTTTTAAGTTTAAAGATTTGCATTACAAATACCTTCTCATTATGATTTTTAATTTGCACTTATAACTCGCAAAGTTATATTACTACTTTACAAACTAGGACATCCAAACACCCCGTGTCGATATAAGCTGAGGTGGATACACTTAACCGGTGGGTGTGATATATCAATTCTTTTTACCTCACACAATATAAAGGTTACAGAACTGTTTTTACTACTTTACAAACTAGGACATCCAAACACCCCGTGTCGATATAAGCTGAGGTGGATACACTTAACCGGTGGGTGTGATATATCAATTCTTTTTACCTCACACAATATAAAGGTTACAGAACTGTTTTTACACGAATGCCCGAGACTATAAGTGTAAACTCGTCTACAAAGACGACTGCAGAAAACAGTTAATTGATTCAAGTAACATTGTACAAGGGTTGTTTACAGAACAGCTCGATTAACACAAGTAGCATTTTACATATTATGTTTACAGACATTCACAAGAAAACATAACAAGCTCAAACCCTAAATCCAAACAAATCCTAGTAACCGAACTTGACCCTGATTAACCAGTTTCTAAGACCCTAATCAGGTCTGGTTCAAGGTTAGTCACATCTCTTGATAAATATATATTTTTTTTAAATGGTATTAGAACAGCTTTGCTCCTTGGGTTCCACTTCTCATCATTGTACAAAACTCTTCATAGTTTATCTTCCCGTCCTGCAAAAGAAGAAAAATGTTTGCGTTTACAAACTGAACACTTAATAAGAACAAGAGGATGACGATGTAGAAGAACTCACGTTATCGGTGTCAACTTCTGATATGATATCTTTTATGGTAGCTTCATCGCCCAATCCATTTTCTTTCATTGCATTTTCTAGTTCGTCTCTTGTAATAAACCTGAATTTAGAGCAAAATTAAGTTGGAGAAATAACATTTTTATGAGATTCTCACATTAGAGTAAGGTTCAAACGCATACCCGCTACCATCTGTATCAAAATGCTGAAACGCTTTGTACAAATCTTCTTCCCGTTCAAGTTTGTGTCGATGCATTGTTGCCGTGATGAACTCAATGTAATCAATCGACCCATTTCCATCAACATCAGCCTGTAACACAAACAATCTTGTTAAGTCTTTGAAAATGTTTGGTATATATAGAATGATCTTTAAAATTTGAAAACTAAAACAACTTACGGCGTCCATGAGCTGTCTAACTTCAGCTTCTGTGAGCTTTGACCCTAGTCTGGCCAACCCGGTTTTAAGTTCTTCGTAGGTGATTGTGCCACTTTTGTCTGTGTCCATGTTCATGAACATCGATTTTAGCCCTTGAATTTCCTCTGTTGATAGATTTTCAGCAATCACCTGATTTTTTTTTTGTAAAATCAATGATGAGTGTATGAAATGTTACCCTTTTTCGCTTAAATTAATAGGTGATAATTTGTACTTGTTTGCCTAAAAACAAGTGGCTTTATTTTATACTTATTACGGGTTGATAAAAAGATGTATAACTTAGCTACAATGGAAATGGATCAAACACTTTAACTGGTTAAAAATGGTAAAATAAGATATATCAGCTTCAATGGGAACTGGTCAAACAAATCGAAAGACACCCAAATAACTTCTTAGATCATTATTTTCCGAAAAAGTAGAGATAATATGAATTTCGTACTATAGTTTAAAAACTGATTAATGACAGAAAATAATTGACACATAAATTGCTTTGGTCACACCAAACTGTATTGGCCAGTATAATGTATAAAAGTTTAACGGCTCAGACACATTACCCAAACCGCCCACTTTTCCGCCTTTATTAAGGATGCAACTTCAATCCGTTTACCTAACCAGATCTCCCGGTCATATTCACCGAGTAAATCGAGGGAAATTTAAGTTTAGCTAAAATGGCAATGTGTCATAAAATCACCCGTTGCAAACCCATGACCCGCCTATTTTGCCAACTCTACTTAAGATTCATACAACACAGCCATATACGAGTTAGTAAATGCAGTTAACAAAAGAATTTAAACCTTGAGTGCGAGTTTTTTGAGTTTATTCATAGCTCTAAATTGCTTCATCCTTGAAAGAACCGCACTGTCGATTGGTTTGTCTGATGCTTCTCCGTCTTCTCTAATCCATGGATGCTCTATAAGATTCAGAATGACACGAAATTTATGAATAAATGATTATTATGACGATTAAAGATTGCACATGTGAAATAAGACTTGAACATACCAAGGACTTGAGCAGAGGTTATACGCTTCTTGGGGTCAAGTGTAAGCATTCTTTGCACAAGATGTTTGGCACTACTTGAGATAGATGGCCAAGGGTCACTTTCAAAATCAATTTCTCCTTTCAATATCTCATCAAATATTCCTTTCTCCGTCTCTGCAATTTGGTGACCATTGTTAACGTTAAAATCAATTTAGTCAATATGGCAATTTTGGCATGTTTACTTATTGATGGGTAGATTTGGATCGTGAATTAACTCAAACAGGCCAAAGTATATATTTTACAATGTATACAAACTCCTAATTCATTTTTATTAACAAAGATAATCTTCTTTAAAGAGGCCGTTTTTGTTGGAAGATTTAAATTATTATCGTAATAGTATTTTTTTTAGTAAGAGTTAACTATATTTTTTGTCTTTGTGGTTTACCGGGTGTAACGATTTTGGTCCAATAGTTTGAAAAGTAACGGATCTAGTCCAGAATCCGACGACCCGTAACACTTTTGGTCCATTTTGACTAACACCGTTAGTCAGACTTCATTTGACCGTTGAAAGGAAGGGTATTTCGGTCATTTGACTCAACCACTCAATCACCTATATCTTACTATATTATAAAGGAGGAATGCCTTCTAATTTAAGCATGCTTAATTTTAAGCCTTACTAATTAATAAGCTTAAAGTGCAAGTGATGAAAATATAATTAGACATTTACAAGTTAATAAGCTTAAAGTACACACCAATTTTCCCCTCATTTAATTCTAACATACCATTAATACTAACATTAAATATAATAAATAAAACATTATGTACATTAAATACAATTAATTAACCGGTCAATAAATACAATTAATGCACTTATTAAAACACCCCTTACATAAGAAATACAAATTATCAAGCATATTGTACAACCAACTTAAACACAATTCCTGCATTAAATGTCACTAATACAAATAATAAATCACATTATACAAATATTCAAGTCCGATCGGGCAACAGGTCAAATGGGCTCGAGCCCGAACGGGCATGGGCCAAACGGGCTCGAGCCTGAATGGACACGAGCCAACGGGCTCGAGCCCGAACGGACACGAGCTAAACGAAATTTTGATATCCATAAATTTATTGTCAAAAAGAACATAATAAACTAAAATTACACGATTCACCGGAAAATTTTAATTTAGGGTACCCGCCGCTGCAACGCACGGGTACCCTGCTAGTACTACTGTATATATTGTATTTTTATTTTTTTATAAACTTTGTGATATATATTTAAAGGTTATTCCATACCACACACACCTTATCTATTTTCTTCATACACAAACAAAACTAAAACACACCCTCTTCACCAACCGGCCGACCACCACGACCTCAGACCACCGTCGCCAGAATCTTGCCTTCAACCACCTTACTCACCACCACACACCATCCTCACCACCAACTCACTACCAAACACCATCCTCACCATCAACCCACCATCCTCACCACCAACCCACTAACAAACACCATCCGCCCACCACCAGATTTAGTGGTAGCTTCGAGTGTATGTTTGTGTTTTAATTTTTGATTTTTTTTTGTATATGTGAATAAGTCGAAGAAAAATGAGTAAAGTTTTTGTTGGTTGAACGAGATGGGTTTTTTTGTTTACAGAAAAACGAGTAAGGTTTTTTTTTTTTTTTTTTTTTTTTTTTTGAACGGGATGGGATTTTGTTGATTGTGATGATATTGGTTTGTTGATAAGTGTGCCGTCGGCGACCCATCACAACTGTTAGAATATTAGAATCATGACCATCATATAAACAGATAAACACATATGCGGAAGCGTAGGAACATATATAACACATAAGAGATTAACATAAATTAAATAGGAACGTACCGTATGCAATCTTGAATTCTTGAAGAACCCTAATTAGGGTTTATATGAATTAGGGATCTATTGATTAACCCCTTACCGTTTTGTTAATCGATCCAAGATACAATCAATAGTATGATTGTACCACGTTCTTGTACACACGTACTAATAACGAATTAAAGTAAATGCTAGTTTAAACAATACACAAAACAATGTTTTGTTTTAAGAACAACAAAACCATTCGACTAATGAAAACAAAACATCAAACCATTTATGTTATTGTTGTCGCTTCACAGGAAACAAAAAACCAAGAAAACTATTAATGTTTCTCATGCACATGCATGTTTATCAATTTCCTGTGAACCTACATGTCGAGAAGTCAAAGATAGAAAAGCAAGCAATAATTGTTTAGTTAAATACCGAGTAGTTATTAACGTGTACAAGAGTTCATAAAATAACATCCTTGACTTTGCTTTTATAGGATACAAAACTTGAGGAACAAGTTTAGGGTTCTCTATTTTTTATCCATGGTCCTTATCTTTGTATGTTAGTCAATTTTCGCCAATTACTAACATTCTTTATTTGTTTTGTGAAATTAATAATTAAATATAACTTTTTATATTAAATTATTAAACTTTAATTCTCATACGTAAAGTGTGCAATCCCGTGGTCTCGAGTTCGATACTAGACATATACTTATTAATATTTATCCACAAACTCCAACAACAACCACCATAGTCTTGTGTTTGGTATCACCGATTAGTTGGGTTAAGAAGATTGAAGGATGTGTTTTAAATGAAAGGCTTGGATTTGGGTTTGGATGAGATTAAGGTTATGTGTTTAAGAAAAAAGAGGTTGATGGTGGTGATGAGAAAAATGGTTATGATTAAACAAGAAGATGGTATTTTAGTTTTGATGTGTTCTGGGATTTGCTTATCAACTTCCGGTAGTTTTGTTTGATTTGGGTTTTTTTATTGATTTGATGAGTTTGAAGAAAAAGATGAAGATGGGATTTGTTTGAATTTTGGTTTTTGTTTGTTGAAAATGAATTGGATTTGTTGTTGTATAAAATGAATTTGAAAAAAAAATGGTATTGTGTCTGGAAGTACATGTGAGGTGAATGGTATGTGTTAGTGAAAGTGATTTAATTTTAATAATAATAATAATGATAGAAAAAAAAATGAATGAGGGGTTATTTTAGTAATTTCCTCTCACAAGACGTGGGTATTTTAGTAACTTCACTCATTTGAACTGGTCAAACTAATAGTCAAAAAGAAATTTGACCAAAAGTGTTACCGGTCGTCGAATTCTGGACTGGATCTGTTATTTTTCAAACTATTTGACCAAAATCGTTACATCCGGTAAACCACAAAGACCAAAAATGTAGTTAACTCTTTTAGTAATCATGAGTTTAAGTATTTAAAGGTCAACCCATTCCGACCCTTTCTGAACCGTACAAAAATGACCAATTACCCAACACGAATTCTTGGTGATATTTGCAACTTACCATCCCAAAACGGAGGTACACTACTGAGTAAAATATACAGCATTACCCCTGCGCTCCATATATGATATATCTATCTCTTTCCCATATTTATGCTTTAACACTTTTGGTGCAACGTAATACGCGCTGCCAACAATATCCCGATATGATTTTCCTACAAAAGATGATGTCATCAATGTAAGAAGATTTGCATGATAGGTATTGTTGTTTGGCTGAAAGTTCATAAACTCTTACCCACTACCAAATGGAGTAATAATTGATTATAGAGCTAATTCCTTAAATACCTCAACAGTACAACCATGTGTACCCCTTTCACTCCAGAAATTTTCTTTTTCCGCAAATACCCAGAGGCCACCCTCTCTCACAATTTTTTGGGCAACCCTCACAGATTTGGGACAAGTGTCTCTATGCTTGGGCCCACCTTGTACTTACATAGTACTAGTTACCCAGGTTATTTCTTGAGCGACTGGGCCTACATTTCTTGGGCGACTTGCTTTTTTTACTTTTAATGAATTACAATTTTGGTCCTCGTAGTTTGCTTGGTATTTCATTTTTGATCCTTGTGGTTATTATTATTATTATTAATAGACACAAACATTATCACAAATCAATATACGGATCCAAAATCAAGCTCAGTCCATTATCCAATCCACACAAACATATAAACATGTTACCCTAATATTTTGCATTTATCATTGTAACTTTAACCTAACACACTTGGTAAATCCGCCCCTTTCAACCTAAACTCTATCACCTAACAAACCGATCACATCACAAACACCAAATCTCCTCTCAAATCTTCCATCTTTAGTCTAAAACCGAAACAATAAACCTTGTTAATCAATCGATCATCACAACCACAAAAACCTTATCTAAATTGGCTTCATGATCCATAATTGGGTCTCGTGTAGGGTTTTTTTTCTTGGTTTTTGTGTCTAGTTTCAAGATCGATGTGCTGTAAACGTTCAACTATTGTTGGTTAACTAGTGATGGACGAATTGACATTGGCTACGATGTAAGTGTAAGTGCAACTTAATATTGTAGCAAATTAAATATTTAATGGGTCCATTCTTATTTAGTTCTAGATTTTCTTGATAAAGTTCCTATTAGTTCTGCTGTAGAAAATGAGTTTTACTTTGACTTTAGTAAAATACTATTAATGGTTTAGTGTATATGGGTTTTGTTTGACTGTAGAAAATGAGAACAAAGACACTATTTTTTGACGGTAGAAAATGAGTTTTACTTTGACTGCAGAAAATGAGAACAAGACACTATTTTTTGATCGTCCAATTAAAATGGTCAAATACACTCTTTTTTGGTAGAAATGTGGTTATGATTAAAGTTTGGTTTTGATATGGGTTTTGTTTATTTGTTGCAGATCTGTGGAAAAAAGATATAAAAATTGAATCTTTTTTCATAAAACTGATAAGAAGATGTCAAGTATTGATCTGTTACCAAAAGGTGATGGAATCAGTTGATATTAGAGAAGTGTGGAATGATAATCTTGATGAAGAATTTGTTTTGGTTAGAGATATTGTTGATAAATATCCTTATATTGCTATGGATACTGAATTCCCTTTTGTCTGTGTTGGTGTAAATGTAAAAACATATGATATGAAAATGAATTTCTTTTTTCATTTTGTGTTTGTGTCTGTATATGTTTGTGTCTCTGTTGGTTCATAAGAGGAAGATGAACTTGTTTGTGTATATGTTTGTGTTTGTGTTTCTGAGATTTGTGTTTGTGAAATACCAATCAAACAACGAGGACCAAAAATGTAGTTCATTAAAAGTCAAAAAAGCCAAGTCGCCCAAGAAATGTGGCCCAGTCGCTCAAGAAATAACCTGCGTAACTAGTACTATGTAAGTACAAGGTGGGCTCAAGCATAGGGACACTTGTCCCAAATCTGTGAGAGTTGCCCAAAAAATTATGGGAGAAGGTGGCCCCTGGGGTATTTGGGGAAAAAGAAAATTTCTGAGATGAAAGGGGTACACATGGTTGTACCGTTGGGGCATTTAGGGAATTAGCTCTTGATTATAATCTTTTCTCTTCTTTACAATGATTGGTATGTTATTCTTATCCACCTTAATTATTTTTAGAGTTAATTTCTTTTTATTATAATCATCTCTTTTAATTAATTAAGTGCTTATTGTGATCAAAAGTTATGATCTTGGTAACTAATATTGAATACCCGTAAGGGCAAATCATTTGTAAATGTATCGAACTTCATAACTTGATCTCGGTATTTTATTTTATTTTTTATATATATTTTTTTTTTAAATGTGGGTACTTATCTTTCAAATTCGATTTTTTTGTTGCAATGACCATTTTACCCTTTAAATTACATAAATGGTCCCTTTGAGTTTGCAAAAATTGCGTCCACCGTCCCTAGGGTTAATTACATTAATGGTCCCTGTAGTTTGGCAAAAGACAAAAATACATCGTTGGTCCCTTAACTTTCCACAAAACATCGCATGGCACCCTAACTTTTAAAAAACGTCGCCAGGATTCCAAACCTTGTGTATTTTAGGCCGATTGCGTCCCTTGACCAGTTTTGGCTCGGTTAACGCACACTTTTTGTTATAATATGAGGGGCATAATAGTCCAATCACGTTATAACTATTAGTTAACCCAAGCTAAACCAGAGATACAACTTGAGGGACCATCGGTATAGTCACACATTAACTATGTAACTTTACCGTATCTTCTGTGATACGCATATTAATGTTTTTGCAGGAATCAATAAACCCACACCCAACCATTAATAGTTGAGTAAAACCCGATCATCTACCACACACATTGTCACATACAACCTCAACGCATCATAACCCTCAACAAAGTACCCATATTCTATCATATCGAATCCCATCTAATCACACACCCACAAACAATCGGAACTTGCAAGCCTTGCAAAATCAAACAACACACATACGAGGTAACAATATTTACTGATTTATGTTTAATTAAAACGTTATTTGTGATAATGTTAATCGTTAATGCAGAATGTATGTATGGGAATCAATTTATTTGCGATTTGGACGATCCTGAAGAGGTTTTGGATGAGTTTGTAAGTTAACACCATATAAGAATTAACTGTTATATCACTAAAAAAGTAGTTGTAAGAAATTGACAATGCTTAAAACTTAATATTGATATACAGGAACTGCATCATGATTTCGTGTTAGGAGGATCCTATCATGGGAATCGGTATATTTACTTAGTTAACTATGCGGGGACTAGATGGAGAGTTAGTGTAAGAAGAGTATCACAATTAGTGTGTGTTGTTGAGGGAGCAAGGTGGAATGATTTTGCGATGCACAACATCACCTGTTTGGATGGTGCTTACTTACATTTTATAGAAAAGGGTGAGGATGTGTTTTATGTAGCTACCTACAATGAGTACGGGGAGGAGTTGCATAATTATGAACCAGTCCATGATCACTTTTGGAGATGTATGGTTGATGTGACAGACACATCTCATCTTATCCAGCCAATGCCAGAAGATTTTCTAGCATATCTGCATGGTCCAGCAGCTACAGAGTTGGTCATGGTTACTAGTAACACCACTGATTACCAAGTAGAGCTGGAGGTTACACAAGATTGGTATGATCGATATGTCCACACGGCCCTGTGGGGATGTGGTTGGGAGAAACTGGCCCAAGACTTGAATATGTCACATGGTCAAGAAATGGTGTTTACTCAGGTTGTCCTGGGGGAGGAGTATAATGTCATGTTGTTTGACCATGATGGAGGGGCCATCACAACAATGGAGACATGCAGCACCAACATAGCCATGAATGCCCTTTGTCACCAACCAACTAACTATGGTATGTTTTAGTTTTTTAACTTTAACTACACCAAGTATCTCACAGCAGTGTAAGTTACTTGATTATATGTAATATTAAATTCAGATTTTGAAGCCTCTCAGATGAATTGGATATGTAATTGGGAACACCACACAGCCCATGACCAAGAAGAAAGGGCATTCTACAGGAAGATGACTGCATCCTTCTAGAGAGACGGCCGACTTGTAAGTCTAGTGACAGAGTTGCTTAATAAGATATATGAATGTCATTTGTATCATATATTGTGTGTCTGATATAAAGATTGATGGATCATAATGTGTATTAGAAGCATCCCATGACAAACTAATGATAAGTTTTGTACATTTTTTATCAGTCCATACCATCAAGAATTGTTAAGAAGTACAACTTGTATGGGTTCTCTAGAGCGGTTGTGAAGCATAAAAGCGTAGAGAAAGAGTTCGAAGTTCGTGAGAGGACACTTCAAGTTGGTCAAGGGAAGGTCAGGAGGCAAGCGGCTATTGTTTCATTACTCTGGTTTCTAGCATTTGTAATCTTGGAGCTCAACCAATCATTTGAATGATGAATGCTACCATTGCATTGTTCCCAAAATCAACTCCGGATAGATTTAGATTCTTGAGGGATAGAAATGCCACAGGTACATTCATACATGAGCTACCTTCTGCCAATAACTACAACAGGTAGATTTTTCAGAATTTTTAAAGATTGCATTTGAAGTGTAAAACTCAAATTGGTCTTACCTTGCACTCCTGAAAATCCAATGTAAGGGACTCAAGTTTGGGAAGACTTCTAAGCTGATATATATTGTAAGTTGTGATTGTGGTGACTTGGTTCAAAAGACCGAATGACAAATACAACTTATTCAGATTCCCAAGTTGTGCAATATCCAATAGTCTCATCTCTTTTGTATCAGTACGATTGATTTTAAGAAACTCAAGTAAGGGACAACCAGCAACAAAGTCCCAAATTGTACCGGTCAGAAATTTGACGAATAAAAATTCTAAGGTCAATAGATTTGAGAAACCTTCAAAGGATACCAAACTAGGTAACGTACACCAATGAAGTTCCAGATGTTTCAACTCCAAACGAGTGTACATTTGGGTTGGTAAGATAACTGGTTTGAAGGACCAGTTATGTATAAGGAGCTCCTCAATTCCTCGCTGACCCAACAACAACAGCCAAGCATGAATCTCTTCATAATTGAAGTAATCTTCTCCAGACAAGGGTTTAAGCTCTACAGAGAAGATGATTGAGGCAAAAGCAGTCAACTAAATTCAACCACGGATGTGGTCAAACAAGTCAAACTCCTAAGGCTCAATGCTCCGAGGAATACAGTGTTTTCTCGGGTCGTTTAAGTCCCGACGAGGTGTGAATTGTAATCAAAACGGTTATTTGATCGGGTGAATCTGGATGGATAAGGTTTTGAGTGATTAGAGCTAAGGAATATACGAAGAAATAGCTTAAATAAGCTATATGAATAAGACGAGAAAGTTACAAAAACCAGAAACGATTTAAACTTAAAAATGCGTACGTTACGTTTAAATAAAACGTAGACGTACAAAATAAAAAGTGAAAACGTAAATCTGAAAATACCCAGGGGGTGAAAATGATTTTTTACAAACTTAAAACTAAAAGAAAATTTTTAGAAAAATAAAATAAATTTTTACACTATTTAATTATTTAATATTAATTAAAAACTATTTAATACTTATTATTAATACTTAAATAACTAAAATATAATTTAATACTAATTAAATACTGGAAAAATGAAAATAAAATTTCTAAAATTATAAAATAACCAAAATTAAGTTTTAAAATTAAAAATAACTATTTTTGTCTTTTTGTGAATTTTATATTAATTAATAACTAATTAATTACTAATTAACTAATTAACTATTTTAAATTAAGAAAAATACTAAATGAACAGTAAAAAATTCTAAGAAAATTTCTAAAATTACTTTATAACATATAAAAGCTATAAAAAATATAAAAACTTGATTTTACCTTATAAAAACTAATTATGCTATTTTAAACTTAATATTAATTAATAATTAATAAAACTAAAATTAATTCTAATAAATACTTAAAGATAAAATAAAAATCTGAGAAAATTATTATAACTACTTTAATATAAGATATAATTAATAAAAATATAAAAATGACAAGTACTTAATAAAAATTTAAAAATGAAAATTAAAATTAAATTATATTAAATAGAAACTATCACTTAATTTTAAATTGGTTTTTCTTGGTTTTTCTTTTACAAATCTACTAAATACTTAAAAACAACAAACTTTAATAAAAACAAACTTTTTGAAAACTTAAAAATAAGCTGGAATAAGCTAAAATGGTCAACAGTTGACTTTGGTTGACCAAAGTGGAAAAATAAGCTAAACCAGCTTTGGTGGGACCCACAAGGGTGAAATCTGGTACAATTAAGTTGAGGGAACTTGAATAAGCTGGAAAGGATGCTTGGGAACCTCAGAATAAGCAAATAAGCCACAAATAAGCACTTGGCTTATTTGTGGTGAACACTGATCTGGGACAGATTTGAGGGTTCAAAATAAGTGGGACCCAGGGGTTTCTAGGTCAAACCCAAGGTCAAAGGATGATCCCTACCAGGAGGGGGGTTGCTAGGAACTAAGGTGGTGGGTTGTTGTCCACTTGGTTGCTCAGAAAACCACCACCAAGTGGTGGTGGTGGTGGGGGTACTGCTGATGCAGGGGAGTGATGCCCCCTGCAAGTGTGTTTAGAGCAAGCTAGGGCAAAGCACAAAAATCATAAAAATGTGGGGAAGATGGGTTCTTGAAGGTGAGCTGGTAGGCTACAAACATAAACAAATTCCACAATCTAAATCAATGCACAAAAATCAAAACAAATATCTCAATTTTGGTAAAAACCTGATGAACACAATTTTGACTTTTTCCAAAAACTTAATACTTTGACTATGGAGAGATTCTAATGCTCCATGCTTACTTGAAATGATGTTTGAAGTTAAAATAAAGCTAGATTAACCTAAAATTACTAGTTATAAACCAATTTAAGAGTTCATGGAACTTAATTACCACCACAGTTAACTGTGGTGGTAAGATTGTGGTGATGTTGACTATTGGGTGAGTAAGACTTAGATTAGAAACTTGTTTTGACCTAAGAATACCTACTGTAACTAGTTAAAACCAAAACTAACCAACAAACCTCAACAACCTGTGCTAAATCTGCTTAACCAAACACCCCTAATGGAATCAGTTAAGGAAAGATTGTGAAACAAATAGGCAATTTAATCCATAAATCTGAAACCTAGAGATCTACTGAGCTAATGCCAACATAAATAAACAGATATGAACAATGATCAACCATTAGAACTACAAATCACAAGGTTATGCGAATTTTAGACTAAAACTTGAAATGAAACTTACAATGATTCCAAATAGTGTTGTACTGAGCCAAAGGTTACTCTAACCTATACCTCCCATGAGGTTTCTCATACCATCTACTTCAACAATTTAATAATATCCAGCAACTTTCAACACCATAACCAGAAATTGAGTTTATAACTAAAATCACAACTTTGGAAATTAAAACTGGAAATCTGATATTAAGGATTAAAATGAGTCTTTAAACACTGATAATACTTGTTACAATGATTTTGAGCAAAGAGTACAACTGAATTTTGAAATTAAAACTAATACATAAAAACTTAATTACACTAAAACTAGACTACACTAACTACTCCCCTATTCTTCTCTTTTCTTTTCTTTTTATAGTCCCTGAGGTCCAAAAAGATATTCCCACTTTATCTCTGAGCCGTTGGATGGCTCAAAACAATCTTGACCTTTGAAATTTCTTTTTGGCGGGAATTGGGGAATTGGCAGTTGTGGGTGTTACAGGTGAGACATTAATGAGGGGGTTGGTGTATTTAATGGAGAAGGTGAGTGTTGGTGAGGATTTGGGGGAAAGGTGAGGAGGGGGGATGAGACAGGGAGCGGGAAACCAGGGATAGGGGATGATGAACAGTGATTGGTGTTGGGGGGTTGACTGGCCATTGACCGGGGAGTTATACTTTTGAAGGTGGGCCGGGTTTAATTACTTGGGCTTGGGTTGTTTACTTGGATCAGGTACATGGTTTATGATTATAAACAATAAGGGTCCAAAAGGTAGTTAGTAAACAACAAGGACCAATATTGTAAATTACCAAAAGTGAGGGGCTGAATCTGTAAATGTTCCAAAATGCTCATAAGGACCAAAAATGCCACTTTCCATAATCCAAGAACCACATTTGCAATTTTGTACTTTTCAAAATTCCCGGGGATCATTTATGTAAATTTTTAAAATCCGGGGACTAAAATTGCCATTTTCTCAAAATTTTCATCCAGGGATTAAAAGTGATTTTTATGAATTCCCAAGGACCAAAATTGATTTTTCATTCAAAATTATCCCACCAGGGACTGAATCTGACAATTTCTGAAACTCCAGGGAATAATTTCGCTAATTTGGATTTTTAGGGACTAAACATGTAATTTTCTCACACTTTTTACCCAAAGTCTAAATTTGATAATTTTTACTTTTAAAAACTTTGGGTTGACTTTTCTTTCGTTTTAAAACGTCAGGGACTAGTTTTGTCAATATTTGAAACTTGAGGGACTGAAACTGCCAATTGTGCAAACTTTGTTCGTTTTTCATTTGTTTTTAAACGTTTTGCATCTAAAACATATAAAACACACTTTTGAGATAATTTCTGTATTTTGATGCATTATTAGGTGTTTTTGGATGTTTTGGCAGTCCATATAAGACAAAAATGATGAGTATTTACACACTCATCAGAAGACAAACCTTCTTATGGGACCTTTGAGCTGAAGCAGCAATCTAGTAACATGCATCCCTTCAAACTTATTTGTCAAAAAATAAAATAAATCCTCATCAAGTATGACATCGGTGAGCAACGTCCACTTAAACCTCCAGTTTGTCGCTAAACTGGATGTCGTCACCGCCTCTTTGAGTGGCAAACGGTTCAAAATATTGGTGATAACGTTATCCAGCATGTTGCTAATATAATCCGGCATGTCATTCATAACATTCCGTCCAAAAGATATGGTGAGTTATGAAAAATGAAGGCTTGGATTTCGTCTTGGATTTTCAGTAAATGAGGTTTTTTCTGTTCGGATTTGGTTTTTCAATAGGTCTATGTAATTATGGTGGGCATAGGGGTTTTGGTGGGTGGGTTTATTGATTCACGCGCAAAATGAGCTAGCATATCAGAGAAGGTAAGCTCAAGTTGCAAAGTAAACTTCATGAATCGTCCCTAACGTTAACTGTTGGGTTAACTCATGTTTGTAGGATTGGTTAAAACGTGATTGGACTATTATGCCCCTCATATTATACCAAAAAACGTGCGTTGACCGAGCCGAAACTGGTTAAGGGATGCAATCGGCCTAAAATACACAAGGTTTGGACGCTTGGCGACGTTTTTTAAAAGTTAGGGTGCCATGCGATATTTTGTGGAAAGTTTAGGGACCAACGGTGTATTTTTGTCTTGGCAAAAATTGCATCCACAATCTCTAACTTTTTTTTCCCCACTCCCTGTGGTTTTGCCCCCGTTACATTTTAATATACAGTATGTTAAATCTACGTTTTTATACAAGTTTTTGTATATGTTCTTATCTACATTTTTTATACACTTTTTATATATATTTTAATAAACGTTATTATGTACGTTTTTTATATACGTTTTTATGTATATTTTATATATCTTTTTATCTACGTTTTTTATACACACTTTATATACGTTTTCATACATGTTTTTATCTACGTTTTCTACAATGACTCCAACATGGTTACGGGTGATTAATTTTTGTAAAACTCAAACTCTATTCTATGATTAGTTACGTTTTACAACATTTAATTTAGATCTGTAAGAACTCGATCAATTTTCAAAATCTATAAAAACGTATATAAAAACATAGATAAAAAAGTAGATAAAATGTATATAAGAACGTATATGAAAATGTATATTAAAACGTATATAAAAACGTATATAAAAACGTAGATAAAAACGTATATAAAAACATAGATAAAAACGTAAATTAAGATGTGTATAAAAACGTAGATAAAAAAGTAGATAAAAACATATATAAAAGCGTAGATAAAAAACATATCTAAACGTGTATAAAAACATATATAAAAACGTAGATAAAAAATATATAAAAGCATATATAGACACATGGGTGAGCTTAACGATAAAATAAACTGCAAGTTATAAAAAGGATTGTGAGTGTTATTTATTGCAAAGATAAGGACGATTGGTGGAACTTTAAAATTTCATGGATGGTTGATGCAATATTTGCCAATCACATGGACCATTTATGTAAGTTACCCTATGATGAGGCGAAAAATGAACCACTTTTAGGGGGTCATTTAAGCCCGGAATTGAATTTATTTGATCAAATATTGCCCTAAATCATTCCTTTTGTGATTTTAGGTACTTTGGGAGTGAAATCTGGAAAAGGAAGCAATTCGGACGTTTTTGGAGCATAAAAGTGAAGAAAACGCCAAAGACTTAATTTTCCATGCTGAGAACAGTACCTGACGGCGTCAAGAGGAAAAACATGACGGCGTCAAGAGTAAAAGTGGTGACGACCCAGTGCAAACCTGACGGCGTCACAAGAAGGGCGTCAAGAGTTAATTTTGTGACGGCCTGCATAAGGTGTATACATGATGGCGTCAGACCCAGATCTAGGCAGTCCGAGGAACTATTTGGCGGCGAGATGACGGCGTCAGACATTTGTTCTTGACGTCGTCACCTTCTAAACTCTATATATAGTTTTCTACTTTTCATTCATTAGAGAGGAACTTGTGTGAAGAACCCTAGGGCCGAACTTTGTAAACCCTAGCTCGTATTTTACAGTATTTTCAAGGGTTTTCACCCCTTGAATCCTTTCATGTGCTATTGAGATAAGTCTTCTCTTAATTCAATCAATATGTCTATGTGTTGGTTGTCTATATCTTGTGCTTGTCTTGATTTCAACATGCTAGGCTAGATCTATCTTGTGTTTGCTTGGATCTAATGAAACCTAGATGTTAATTATGTGTTGATTACTTGTTTATGGTTGTATTGGATGAATGATTTCAATGTTAGGCTTAAGAAAACTGGCAGATCTCCATTGTGTAACATGCTTGAACGTCTTAGGAAACATGAACCGATGTGTACTAGGTTTTATTGGTTGTATTTAATGCATGAGTAAATTCTAATGATCCCATGTTAGGAGCTTCTTAGCCGGCTCGACATAGGAGTGAAGTAGGCGCTCATAGGATTGGGGAAGTAAGTACGCCACCCCATGAATGGTATTAAGGAATACAATCCGTCATCCACGCAATTATAACAAGTAATTAACGTGTAAGAGATATCTAGGGAGTAGTGAAATCTAAGTAAACACATTTCTCCCACATATTGCTCACAACTTTAGTTTAATTTAGTTTATTTTCATTTCTAGTATTTTATTTTGATTGCATCTTTAGTATTGGGTTAGTTGAGTAGCAACTAATTGCGCCCAAATCCTTCAAACCAGAGATTTTAATTTGCTTTCTAAAAAATATAAAAATACAAAAAGAATCATCCCTCATCTCTAGACCTAGTCTTTAGGTTTTCTAATTCTAGCGACACTATTCCTAGCTGAACGATCAATCCCCCGGTACTTGTCATTATACTATACTACATCGATCAGGTACACTGCCTGGTGGGGGTTGTAAGCTTCTCGAGATCTCTTGAGAGGTAAAGCCTGGTGCAATCCCTACGCATCAAGTTTTTGGCGCCGCAGCCGGGGAATAGTTATTGTCTAGGTTAGAATCTCTTTTTATTAGGTCTACTTGCTAGATTCCTTTCTAGTAAGATTTTATTTTATTTTTAGGTTCTCTTTGGTCTATATTAATTCTTCGTGTTTTTGTTCGTAACTCTTCACCACCCGACATCATGGACGATGGGAACATCTTTGAACCCGTCATCCCACCACAACAAAACCCACCACTAGAACCTCTTAGGCCCCGAACCTTAGGAGAGTATTCCTGACTTAGCAACCAAGGCTATCGAAACACTATTGAGCTCACCGGAGCCAATGTGACCCCCTTGCGATCCGACACCATCCGGTTGGTGCAAAGCGGATGTGCATTCCATGGACTTCGTTCCGAATATCCAAATCAACATCTCAAGGACTTCCTAAAAATCGTAGATTCCATAGACCTAGATGTTGCAACTAGAGAGACAACCCGATTACGCCTATTCCAATTCTCTCTACGTGATCAAGCTAGTCAATGGCTTGAGCGTTTACCCGCGGGATCCATCACCACATGGGATGATCTCACCACTCGTTTCCTTGCTCAATTTTTCCCACCGGGGAGAACTACCAAGCTTAGAAATGACATCTTGATGTTCCAACAACGTCAAGGTGAAACTCTTTATGAAGCATGGACTCGTTTCAAGGACTTACTCCAAAAAGTCCCTCATCATGGCATAGATCTTTGGCTCCAAGTCCAAATCTTCTATGACCATATCGATCTCTCCATAAGGCGAGCCATTGACCAATCGGCCGGTGGTAAGCTACGTGATCTAAGTGCGGAACAATCATGGGAACTCATAGAAGATCTTGCTCTCTATGACAACGAAAGTTGAAATGATCCCCGTGATTTGAACAAAACGGTCAAGGCAATATCTTTGCCTTCGAACAACTCTAGCACTCCCGACCATAGGATCATGGAACTTGAAGGTCGAGTCAAGTGATGCGTGGGAATCGCACCTTGCTTTACCTCTCGAGGGATCTCGAGAAGCTTACAACCCCCACCAGGCAGTGTACCTGATCGTTGTAGTATAGTATAGTGACAAGTACCGGGGGATTGATCGTTCAGCTTAGGAATAGTGTCGCTAGGATTAGAAAACCTAATTAATAGTTCTAGAGATGAAAGATGATTATTTTTGTATTTTTATATTTTTATGAAAGCAAGTAAAATCTCGGGTTTTGAAGGAGTGGGCGGAATTAGTTGCTATTCAACTAACCCAAAGCTATTATATAATTAAAATAAAATAATGAAAATGAAATTAAACTAAATTATACTAAGGTTGTGAGCAGTGGTTGGAGAAATTGTGTTTACTTAGACTTCACTACTCCCTAGATATCTTTTACATGTTAATTACTTGTTACACTTGTATGAATGACGGATTGTATTCCTTAATACCATTCGTGGGGTGGCATACATAACTCCCCAACTCTCTGAGCTCTTATCTCCTCCTACACCATGACCCAGCACAACTATAGGGATTGTAAACAGTGGCTCATGCATTAAATACAACCAATAAAGACCTAGTACGCCTCGGTTCATGTTTCTTAAGACGTTCAAGCATGTTACCATTTGGAGATCTGCCAGTTTTCTTAAGCCTAACATATAATATCATTCATCCAAAACAAGAATAGACAAGTAATCAACACATAATCAACATCTAGGTTTCATTAGATCTAAGCAAACACAAAAGAGATCTAGCCTAGCATAGTAGAATTAAGACAAGAACAAGATATAAACAACCAACACATAGACATATTGATTGAATTGAAAGTATACTTATCTCAATTACAATGCAAGGTCTCAAGGGTTTGGAACCCTTGAAAAACCTGTAAAAGAGGCACCAAAATCGTCTTTAGGGTTTCACCAAAACTTCTCCTTTTAATGAAAAAACTAGAAAACTATATATAGGAAAAACAGTCTGACGGCGTCAAGAGTTACTTCTGACGCCGTCACCTCGCCGCCATATACTTCCTCGGACGGCCTTGATCCACTTATGACGGCCTATATGACGCCGTCACCACCCACGGTATTTTATTCTTGCCACTTTGACGCCGTCATGAAGCCTTCTGACGCCGTCACCACCTACGGTGTTTAATTCCTCATGTCTGACGCCGTCAAGATGGTGGTCTTGACGCCGTCACCTTGTATCTTCAGCATGGAAATTTGGTACTTAGCCGTTTTCTTCACTTTTATGCTCCAAAAACGTCCAAAATGGCTTCTTTTCCAGAATTCACTCTCCAAACACCTAAAATCACAAAAGGAACGATTTAGGGAAATATTTGATCAAATAAAGTCGGATTCGGGCTTAAATGACCCCCTAAAAACGGATCATTTTTCGCCTCATCATATACCCTTACACTTGAGATTTGCTTGTCCTCAAGCAAATGAGCTTTTATTCTACTCAAAAGACAAGTTAGGGGTCATTTAACACTAATATAAAAGTAATTACAACAAATAATCGTTCCACTAAAGACCAATAGACAAGCACGGAGGTCATACACAAGCACCTCACAAATAGTGTTTAGATACTCACATCTCTCGGGTGTAATAAAGTAATATAACATTATGGAAATGGAAGATATCTCTCACTACCTGTCATAGCAAAATAGATTACCATAGGCTTGGGAAAGGATCAAACCTCCACCACATGGCGTAAGCACCTAGGATAAACTATCAAAGAGGTCTTTTAAAGGGTTATAACGTTAGGTGTAGGGATATGAATTACACGGTTTTGTTGGATAAAGGAAGTTTTACTGGTGGCGAGTTAACAATCTCGGTTAATTACATGTACAAGATGGCGTTGCTAAGCCAAGACTAGACTCGACTTAAGCTAATAAATGAAAAATAACAAAAACATAAATGAACATAGAATAAAAACGGGATGGTAGTCCGTATGGTTTTTCTCTTTTTCTTTTCTATTTTTTTTTTCTTGATTTTTCGATTTTTTTTTTTTTTTTTTTTTTTTTTTTTTTTTTTTTTTTTTTTTACATACACTCTTACCCTACCATCCAAAATAATACATCATAGGGGTATAAACGTTCCCCTTACACTTGAATCTTTACATACTTTACATTCGACTAATCTAATGACTCGAATTAAGAAAATCAAAACACTTGGAGCACTTTTAAGATTAACGCACATATGGGGGTAATAAGTGATGTTCTTCCCCATTACTCCATAAAATAAGTACTTACCCATGAGTCCCAATCGTCCCAAAACAATATGTACAAGGATATGACTCGACTTAGCAACCATGTAATCAATTAGAAAGTTAACTTAGGGTTTAACAAATAACAATAATGCACTAAAAATGAGCGCATACACGGAAGGCTAAGGCGATTTGGGTGTACATTTAAGTGGGGTGTAACAAATTCTTCCTTTAAGTAAGATGCTTAAAGTTAGAAACGAAAAGATAGGCTCGGAGGGGTGTACTAGGGGTATCGTGTACTAAAAATGAGTACAACGCAAAGGGTGTGGGAAAAATTAGTTGACTTAACTAGCCAAGTAATATGACTTAAATGGTCAAGTAATTATAATACGGGTTTAACACAAGGGTGATCCTAATGCCTCTTATCATGTAGTAAATCCTACCACACGAATGTAGTCTCACTAGCGGTCTCGGGATGCATCACTAACGCAAGTTCTAGAATCTAAATGCTACCGGTACACTCATAAGCACTAATAATAAATGCTTTTCCTATCAAAACTAAAGGCGAACCTCACATTTTTGGGTGGAAAATTTTTCTGAATATACGGTTATGTGCTAGTCATACAACCTCCTATCCATGAGACGCTTGCTATGGCTAAAGTTTCACTCCTAAATGTTGTAAAAAAATTTAAATTTGGCGCTAAAATTACACTAACAAGTATTTCTCATAGTTTTATTACACATCTACTATCAAACAAAACAAACTCAAGCGAAAGTGCATATGTAAGGTATCATCTTTTTACCCTCCCCTTACACTTAAGATGAACATTGTCCCCAATGTTCAAGTAAAGAATGTAAAAGTTAAGAAGTAAAGAGAATGAAATCAAATACTCCCCTGATTCGCTCGGTATGGATTATAGGTTGGCCAGGTTAAATCTTCCTCCAAGAAAATGAATAATCAAAGCTTCCCTTCCAGAATATAAATCATCTTCAAATAACCTGTAAATCCTGACAACAGTAGACAAGGCAACCTCACGTAAAATCGGCGGCATCCTATATAAGTTACTAAATCCTAGAAAACAAAGTAAGATATAATGCTTGTGGAATGAAGTTTGCAGATTTCCTGGAGATTATAAAACTTAATAATTCACAAAAACCATAAGACTCCGTTAGAAAAACAAAACCGGCAAAATTTCCAGATTTTTGACTCCTGACGCCGTCAAGAGCAATACCCTGACGCCGTCAGAATGGACCTGCAGAAATTCTTATGTTAAGTTTCCGGAAAATTTCTGGAAAAACTTTGTCCTACTTCCTGGAAAATCCTGCAAAACTTCATTATGACTCGATACAAGCATTTGACTCTAATAAATACGAATATACATGTTCATTTAATATTGTGGAGAATCATGATCGGTTTGTTTCTTAAAAACATATTTGGGGTTTCCCCTTACACTTATCTTTTGCAAAAATACCTTTAGGTTGAAGTTAAGACTAGGCCAAACAACATAATAAAGTATTTCCACATTTTAGTAAAGAAACATGATCAACCAACAATAAAAATAAAACATGCATACGGAAGCAAATAACAAACACATAAACAAACAAACAAATAAATAAATAAAGCTTGGGTTACCTCCCAATAAGCGCTTGTTTTTGTTCGAGTCACGAGCCTGACTCTACCCTTATTTCACGGATAAAGGTGAGGTTTTCCCTACACTTAGGATTAAGTGCGGGTGGTAGTAGCGATACACACCATCTTGGTGGAAGTATGCCACGTGAGGAAAGAGTGGTGGATGAATTATATGCTCAAAGGGGTGTGCTCCTATCATCATAACCTTACGTAATTCAATCGGGTTAATGGGTGGATTAAGATTTTCTCCTAGAAAGGGATCATTTTCAATCAACTTCAAGAGATTACTAGTTGGGGATCCATCTTGACCTAATAAACCCGGTTTAAACCCATAATGTTTCTTATGATCAATCATGAATGGGTGATGTAAGTATGTAAGGTCATGTTCCACTCCTATATTGGCCTCCTCTCTACAAGGCTTAGAGTCTACTACCTTTATCTTAAGACTACCCGGACTATATGGTTTGATGGGTGGGTCGGGACCTATTTCAATTCCTAAATCTTCATCCAAGGATGGAAGATTAGGTAACGGTTTTGGTTGAGGCTCCGGTTCATCAAAACTAGGAACTTCCCTAGAACTAAGGATAAGGTTATCATTATAAGTATTCAAACCTATATCCTCTAGTTGTGTTTGGTCCAAGGGTTCTACCTCCGTTGGGACTCCTATAGTCTCCTCTACTTCTTCCGGGTAAGTCACGGGCGGTGTGTGTGCCTCAAATGATGGTAGGATTTGTGGGGTACTTGGTGGGCTTACGTTACTTACCTCATCCTCCATTTTATCTAGATTACCTAAGTGTTTGCTTTGCACTATGGCTTTAGGTGACATCCAACTAGGTATCTCAACATGAGTATACTCATCCCCAGACAAACTTCCTGTTTGCTCCTTCAAACTTGTTTTTGATTGAATTGTGATGTTGTTTGTTGGGTTGTCTACTCCATAATAATATTGGACACAGTTTTCTATGGTATCCCATGCTTCTTCATCATTTAATTCCCTAGGGCCCCCATTGGCAAAATCATCGATGCGCATTTGGTCACTTTGGCTGACACGATAGTAAAAGGTTTCGGTTAGGGATGCTAAAGAGAAACTATGATGCGGGAATTTTCGAAGTAAAATTTTAAAACGAGTCCATGCATCATATATGGGTTCATCTCGATATTGTTTGAAATTCGAGATGTCAATAGGGTAAAATGGTCTTTGTGGTTGGTGGTATGGTGGATTCGCGTACTCTATAATGGTGAACGGAAGAGTCAATGGAAATTACGAACAAACACACAAAGAAAAAGATAGACTAAAGAAGACCTAAAAATAAAAAAAATAAAAAAATCTTACTAGAAAGGAATCTAGCAAGTAGACTGTCACACCCCCAAAATACCTGAATGGCAGCGGAATGGAATACCTGGGGGTGACTGTCATAGCACCATAGTTACAGTTATATTGAACGACCTAAAGTGTCGTTTAGAAAATACAGCGTTTGATCATTAAAACATTCAGAGTTTACAAAGCTTAGGTCCCAAAAGAGTTTGCCAATATAGTTAAAATAAGTTCAACAAGATCAAACGTTTCATAAGTGCAGAAAATATGGTGAGACGCGTCGACTCCGCGACTCCATGAAGGTCCAAATGTATGCAACATGAGCTACCTTAATAACCTGAGAAATACATTGCGAAAACGGTCAACATAAAGTTGGTGAATAATCATAGGTTTATAGGTAAATCGTAAGTACATAAGCCACAAGTAATAAGTAAACCGACAAAAATGTCAAAAATGCTACATTGGCTCTTAAGCTCATGACCCCGAAGCTAGACTTAGTAATGGCCCCACCAGAGTGTTTACCAGTCACTCAATTCGTTAAGACATGAAATGCATTCGTCCCATTTGGAGCAACCCAAACACGAATGGAGGCGTCACCCTCGATAGATCTATCCACTCACTCTCGCTTAGCAATATAATTAACGGTCCATGATATATAAGGGGACTTAACTTGGTAGTAAGGCAACTTAAGCAATGTATGGAATTTGATATACTTGGGCATGTACAAAAATAATTGTGCAATGTATTCTCCCCCGTGGGATTTAAAATCAAATAAGTAATTAAAACGGGGCTATGAAGACTCACCTGGAGTGATAGTACAAAGACGGTACAACGATGGTAAAGAAATCGGGACAATGAGGTGCGAACACTAGCCGCAACCTAAATGAATAATCGTGATCTAATTTAGATCATGCCGTGATGTAATGAATGCACATGCACATGATACCTATACCACTCGTGACTTGGAAATACTAGTTATTGTCAAGATAAAATACTTTCCATACTTAGGAAAAATAAGTCCAATTGGAGTTATAAAAACTTGTCGTAATATATATCATATAAAAATGTTAGCGTTATATTCCTCGTATCAAAAATCTTAAAATAACGTCGTTAAGTCGTATAAATATTCTCTTGGGTCGTACGTATTCATTTGTTAAGAATATAGTCCTTAGTAACGTTTCTAGAAAATATACCATTTAGTGCGTAAGTTATTATTTTTATTTGTGACCAAATATATATATATAGTTTTGGTGATCTTAAAACGCGTATAACTTGGTCATTTTAGGCTCATTTTCCTCGTTCTTTATGTCCACGGATTCGTTTTAGTAAGTACTAATATATTTTTGATAACTCGGCTCCTCTAGGTTACGTTTAATACCTCTTTTTACCCGTCGAAATCTGCCAAACAGCAAGCAGTTTTTATAAAAATAGTTTTCGTCGTTAAATTTGCAAAAATCATATCTCCTTCGTTATAAGCTTGTTTTAATCCGTTCTTTCGCCAAAAGTTTCATTTTTGAAAGTATTTTCTAAATCTTTGGTCAAAAATTAACCACCATCTACTGATTTTCCCACGAATTAAAAATAGGGACAGTAGGTATTTCTATTGTTTCAAAAATCATTTTCCTAGTTTCAAACTTGTTCCAACTTCAACTAAACCACTTTCAATCACCACAAAACTAATCTAATCCTACCATACACCTTCTTAGGGTGTCATGGGTTCCTAAACATCACAAACCAAGTGGATCTAACAAGGATCTAACTATATTCACTTTCTAGGGCTTAAAAGTTAAATATATACAAAAATGGAGTGGTACAAGTTAATATATGCATGAGTTCTTGTAAGAAAAATATATAACCATAGTAATAACTTGTAAAAATTATGAAATGAGTTTTGTTAACTTACTTGAAAGATTAGTGGATTAGTGGAGATGAAAAAAACTTGCAAAACCTTGTGTTTAAACTTCAAAACCCTAACAAGAAGTACTAAATAACCTTAATTATCACTTGATCTTGGAAAAGTTGATGAAAATGGCTTCTTGTTGTTGTTTTGCCGTGAACCACCAAGATAGAAAAGGAGAAAAGTAGCTAGTTTTGTTTGGTGAAATGAATGAGAAAAAAATGTAGTTTATGTTATATGTATTATTGTATCCTAGACAACAAGTACAAGCTTTAAATTTAAGTTGGTGAATTGTGTCAAATGGGGTAAGGGATTGGAATGGGGGCGGCAAAAGGAGATGGAGGGCAAGAAATTAGAAGATTTTGTAAGACTTTTTGGTTGATTAGGTTAGATATTATTAGTTTTAGGTGATACCGGGTACCGAGTTAACTAGAAATAAATTTCAACGGAGTTAACCGGGATATAATAAAGTCGTAAAAATTGTAAAAATAAGTTGGGTATAATTATTGAGTGTTTAGATAATTATTGTTTAATTTCTACGAAAACCATCGTAAATAAATTAGGCGTACGATATAAATTAAATAAATTTTCAAAATACCGGGTAAATTAATAATATAATTTATATATTATTAAAATGAATATAAAAATATATTAGGATCATAGTCGGGAGTGTCGGACGTGTTAGTCACATTATTGATCATTTGTTAACGTTTATATATAAATAATTATACGTAAAAGTTAATTATACCAAAAGTATTAATTTAATTATCCTACGAGTGGAATAGTATGCAAGTGCTATAATGATAATATGAGGACTATTTCTAGTCCGTACGAAGTGTCCCAATGATAATGCATGAATTCGCTCCTGAACCAATACGGTTACGCGATTCTAAATGCTCGTAAACCAAATTTACGATGAAATGAGTAATGCACGTGAATAGTGAAATTTCTTCCGGAAATGAATAGTGTCAAGTGAATAGTAAAATTTCTGAACGCTTCTCAGAATATCAAATTGACCTTAAAAATGATGAATAGTAAAATGATAAATAGTAATCGGTGAATAGTAAATGATGAATAGTAGATTGTCGAAGTTTGGAAAATGACTGGAAATTACGAGTTGTGACAGTCTTCCCTTCTAATAGGAACTTCGTCCCGAAGTTCAGTTTTGGTTGGTCTCTGAAGTAGTATGGGTGAAAAGGTGATAATTTTTGAGAATTCCGGCGAACTTCCACGATAGGAATTCGACTCTGCTTCAACCGTTCGACTTAACAGTCCATGATTTCTATTGGTTCTCTTTCCAAGTTTACGTTTGTTCTTGGGTTGGATTCCTTTCCAAATGGGATTACGAGTGACTAATCTGAAAGTCATTTCCTGGAATTTGAATAGGTGAAACATAGTTGTGTAATCCGGCTGTTCTTTAACAAGGCTCAAGTCTGAAGGCTACTAGGCCTACTCTGTCTGAATTATTACATGGTCCAGTGTATATCAGTTTTAACTTTCCAAATTTTTCCGAATAATATCATGCCTTTCCTAGGCAGAACTCTCAACATGATCTGGCTACCAATTTGAAGTTTTAATGGTTTACAACTTATAGAATTTGTAATTGATTCTTGACTTGTAGGAAATCTCTGGTTATTTCATGAATGCCTACTGGACTAGTGAGTTTGGCTTTTTCCGAGTTTGGTTCGTCAATAAATGATCAGTGCTTCTTCAGGTTTATATGTTGCTGAACTATGTCAGAGCTCAAATCGTATATGCCAGTTGGTCGATTCTAAAATGAATCTTAAATGGTCCAATATACTAAAGGTTAAATCCCTCGTGTTACTAAAATCGTATCATGCCTCTCCAAGGCAAAGCTTTCAATTTAGTTCATTCTTTCACGTGAATCTAGTTAGTTTGTTGTTCAAGGATACTCAATCCGTATGATGTGCGTCATGTACCAACTTAACTTCTACCAGTTTCTCGTTGCTTGTAACTGGTTCTTGACCTGTGAAATTTCCTTTGTTGTTCCATAGTGTAGTTCTAGACTAGTGAATTTAACTTTCCGATTTCGGTCCGTAAATGGGTAATTGGTACTTCGATCATAAAGTGCCTCAATTGGTGTAGTTTCTATGCTCGCGCGATAACTATGGTTGTAAAAGAATCCGATTTATGGTAAATGGTTAGTCCAACCATTTATAGAGTCAATCACTCATACTCTGAGTATAAATTTCCTATGTTTGAATCGTTCTCTCATTCTGACCATCGGTCTGAGGATAATAGGCGGTGTTTATATCTAAATGGAGTTCCTAAGGGAATCTTAAAATGATTGCTAGCAGTCTGAGGTGATTCGATCATCTTTATCAGGAATAATTGAGACGGTTACAATGAATCTGGTGACTAATTCCACTACGTTATACTTTTCGAAAAGGGCGTTATACGAAGAAGATAGAATATGGGTAACACTTTGATTCCTTGTGTTTTGGTCTAAGGGATGCTAAGACATATGTCTTTCTTTGCCCACTGTGCTTGGTCTCCATTACTGATGTTTGTAATCGTTCTATGGTGTTCCTCCTAATTTCCTTCATCACATATTCCAATATTCCTTATTGTCAAGTCACAAAGCCCTAAATGCATAAGCGATGTAGCATGGTGATTGGTTTTCAAAATTTATCTCGCGATTTTTGAGTCTTTGGTCGAAATCTTTTTCTGAATAAACGAATTTAGAAAATGAAGCAAATGGTTTACTAGATAATATCTTTCTTGATGATTCAAAATTCAATAGTTAGAAAATGTGACGCAGTTTTCAAATAGGCGGTGAATAGGACTGTTTACCAAAGTTTGATGTTTATATATTTCCCATTGTACAATAGTTTAGCTAAATATTGATTAAAAAGGATCGTATTTATTCAAAATAGGCAATTCAAAAATTATTTTCTACAAGATATGTGATTTGTATAAACACAAATTTTAAATAAACTTTACTTAAAAGTGAAAATACTAACAAGGATAAAATAATAGGATAGGTAATGTTCGCACAATGCATAGATGTCTAATGTTCGTTTCTTGATATTGGATGGTGCCTATTGGTGGGTATCTGTTAAAACTACAAGCCTAGGTATTCAACCAGCTTAAGTCTTGAGATGGTTTTATCGTTGAAATTGTCATCATGTTGGCAATATGAGGGTTTCAATTGATACTATGTCGATGAATTTCCGTATTGTCTTCACATGTAGCTGGGGAGATATGCTTGGGCCTGATGCCTCTCTTGATGTATAGGTGAGGTTATCTAGAATTTCCTGAGAACACAATGCCTTAAGGGAATCTATATCGATACCCTTAACTCAAATCAATTTCCTTGGTGAAACTTATTATAGGGAAGTTTGCGTTTAGATGAGGTCATGTTTAATCAAATCGCTCTACCGTATCGGTTAGGAGGCTTGGTTTATTTCTTTGGTGTTGCTTAGCATACCTTCACCATGTGTTCGATCCTATAGCTCAGTCTAGCTAGTACCTTTGAATAATAAATTGGACAACTAGGTCAGAGATGGTGAGTCGGATGGTCTCGTGGTACCTTAGAATTGTTGTTGAGTTATGAATTTTCTTAGTCTAGGTTTAATAGTTCCGTAATCCTTTTAGTGTTTATCTTGTATCGAGGAGTCCTCCTAGTACTTGATATGGAAAGTCTCTCCTAAAGAAGTCAATGGAAAGTCCAACTTAATGGCTAAGTGAGTGACAGGTGGGGTAAGTATCCAGGGAGAGTTTCTCAGAAAGAGACATTTATAAAAGAGTTTACTTGTTTAAAATGCTTTTAAATGAAGATTGTTATTAGCAATACTTTATAAAGTAACTATTTCCTTCATGGCATAATCCTTCCTGAAGTATACATAGGTGATCAGGCTATGTATAGTTGAGGACTAATGATGCGATGCTTGATTTAGTCAAAATAATATTACTTTTCTCAAAAATTTTAGATGGTGTTCAACGCATTCTTATTAAAAATGGTATCCTGATATTTCCTTTCAAAGCAATATAAAAATTGGTTCGCGTAGTAATAGTAAATATTTGGCGTAATATCGGAAAATCAGTTTATAGTACGGTAACAAAACGGCTTATTTTAGAAATTTGGTAAAAACAATTTCCCCATAAGGTAGTAAAATAGTTTAAAATAAAACTCGTTGAATGGTTTATTGGATACATGGGTAAATATTATGGAATGGTAATAATCTATTAATCCGTCAAATACGAACTCGGTCAAATCCCTAATAAGACAATGGTATAATGTTGCTAAACAATTGAAAATTGCACAATTGCAATAGAAAATGGAATAAACGAAGGTTACGATTATGACAGAGGTAACTAAAGATAGTCATTACATTAGATAGGAAAGTGCTTAATATAACTAGGTTACATCAACGTACTTATGGAAAGTACCAAAAGAAAGTACAACCCTAGAGGGCTCAAACTATGGTTTTACAACATGAAATGCCTCCTCCAGTTCCGGTCTCTCAACACCGGGCATTTACTCCTGAAGTGTCCCACTACTCCACATTCACGGCAGATTACCGTGAGTTCCTGATGCTGTGCGAGGGTGGGAGCCTTGAAATCTTTGGCTTTGTGTCCGAGCTTTTGGCAGTTTCCACATTGAGAGGGGCAAGATCCTTTGTGATGAAACTGACACTTGTTACACTCGGGTAATTTACCTGCATACCCCTTCTTTTGGCTTGGCCCAGCAGCAGAGGTCTCCACCACTTGTTGTATCTTAAATGGTTGTTGAGTAGCATTAGTATCCTGATTACCGACCCATTTTCTCTTGTTGTTACTATTGTTTCCTGATGTCTTGTCGCGAATTATGCGTTCCTTTGCTTCGATTGCCATCTGGATAGCTTCCGACATGGCATTGGGTTCCCATGCGATGACCAACATACGAATTTCAGGAGAAAGTCCTCCGACGTACCTTTCAAGTCTCTTAATTTCCGGTTCACCTATTGCAGGGTCTAGTCGAGCTAATTCATAAAAATGAGCTGTATACTTGACAACATCATCTCCTACCATGGTAAGGTTTAGTGTTTCCTGTTCTATTGCCCGTAATTCACTTCTTACACAAAAGGCTATACCCATCATCTTTCTTAGTTCCTCCCAAGAACGTGAGTAAGCATCATCAACTCCTACTATCTTAACATGTGTGGTCCACCATTCCTGGGCAAAATTCTGAAAAGTGCATGTGGCGAACTTAACCTTGTCTTCCTTACGACAGTCGCCACATCGAAATATCGTTTCTATTTCTTCGAACCATTTGAGAAATTTCTTTGTGTCTCTAATTCCGCTAAAGAATGGGGGATTACAACCCATAAATTCCACGTGAGTAAGTTCCTTGGTGAGGGCGGTAGTTACATTCCTGGCAATGGATTGTCCAACAGCAGTTTGCGTCATGCTTGGAGTGGTTTGCTTAAATCTACTTCCATCAAATCATAAGAGACCATGAGAATCTATAGTTAATAAAATCATCATATTCATAACACATGAATATAATACATGGAAGTTTCGGTCAATATGGACCAATATCATATATAGCACAACTATTCCCCTATAGGAGAGTCAATACTTGATGATTCCGTTTGTACAACAATCAAAATACTACAAGTTTCTTTAACTATGTCACACTTCCCGTGGTTAGGATAATAGTAAAAGCTAGCAAAGATATAAGTCTAGTTTAAAGATTTCCTGTAGTCCTTTTAAGTGAAATCAGGTTTATGGCATCATAAGGTCGAGCTAGTCCTGAAGTGGTATCTGTAGTTGTGCATCGATCAAGTCCTAGATAGTGTAAGTTCCAAACTAATCCTGAGGAATCTGCGGATGTTCCTGTTGAGTCCGTAATTCTTGGTATTTTCCACAAGGCGTTATCTAATTCGTGGCAAGTGGAAATGGAAAAGGAAACTGACAATGGTGGTATTCTAAAGGATGAGAATAACATTGATGACGATGAATTCCCAGTGATGAGTTAGGAGATAATGATGATAATAGTGAATGGAATACTACCCTCTTTCGCGCTATTTCGCGACATCTAAGAGGTAAAGCTGAAGTACGCACTCTGGGACGACCAATAGTGTAATAAGTAACCAACGGTGGTGGTAGTACCTAAGTAGTAAGCGTCCTACTAGTGAAGGAAAGAAAACATGCTATCTCCCTTGTAATAAGCATCCTAATAAGTCCATTAAAATTAAGTCTGAATACTTTACCAAACGTCATTCTATGTATAGGCTGAATGAGAACCTTGCTCTTATGACAATTCAATAGTGCTAATGGTGGTGTAAGTACAGCTGGTGGTATAATGGTAGTGGAAGATGACAAGGCATATTCAATGTCGGAATCCGATAAAAGGATAATAGGGTGAGTATATGAAGACATGTCACTTGTGAATCAGGTCAATATAATCATATATATATATATATATATGAGTATGAGTATGAATAACTCGTACAGTGTGTGCGTAAAACAACATGTATAGTGAATACGCACCTATGATGAAATGATGAGATGCTATGATGATGTGGTTATAGTCTAGGGTCCAAGATACATCCTAGTTCGCTATAACCTTAGCTCTGGTACCAATCTGTCACACCCCCAAAATAGCTGGATGGCAGCGGAATGGAATACCTGGGGGTGACTGTCATAGCACCATAGTTACAGTTATATTGAACGACCTAAAGTGTCGTTTAGAAAATACAGCGTTTGATCATTAAAACATTCAGAGTTTACAAAGCTTAGGTCCCAAAAGAGTTTGCCAATATAGTTAAAATAAGTTCAACAAGATCAAACGTTTCATAAGTGCAGAAAATATGGTGAGACGCGTCGACTCCGCGACTCCATGAAGGTCCAAATGTATGCAACATGAGCTACCTTAATAACCTGAGAAATACATTGCGAAAACGGTCAACATAAAGTTGGTGAATAATCATAGGTTTATAGGTAAATCGTAAGTACATAAGCCACAAGTAATAAGTAAACCGACAAAAATGTCAAAAATGCTACATTGGCTCTTAAGCTCATGACCCCGAAGCTAGACTTAGTAATGGCCCCACCAGAGTGTTTACCAGACACTCAATTCGTTAAGACATGAAATGCATTCGTCCCGTTTGGAGCAACCCAAACACGAATGGAGGCGTCACCCTCGATAGATCTATCCACTCACTCTCGCTTAGCAATATAATTAACGGTCCATGATATATAAGGGTACTTAACTTGGTAGTAAGGCAACTTAAGCAATGTATGGAATTTGATATACTTGGGCATGTACAAAAATAATTGTGCAATGTATTCTCCCCCGTGGGATTTAAAATCAAATAAGTAATTAAAACGGGGCTATGAAGACTCACCTGGAGTGATAGTACAAAGACGGTACAACGATGGTAAAGAAATCGGGACAATGAGGCGCGAACACTAGCCACAACCTAAATGAATAATCGTGATCTAATTTAGATCATGCCGTGATGTAATGAATGCACATGCACATGATACCTATACCACTCGTGACTTGGAAATACTAGTTATTGTCAAGATAAAATACTTTCCATACTTAGGAAAAATAAGTCCAATTGGAGTTATAAAAACTTGTCGTAATATATATCATATAAAAATGTTAGCGTTATATTCCTCGTATCGAAAACCTTAAAATAACGTCGTTAAGTCGTATAAATATTCTCTTGGGTCGTACGTATTCATTTGTTAAGAATATAGTCCTTAGTAACGTTTCTAGAAAATATACCATTTAGTGCGTAAGTTATTATTTTTATTTGTGACCAAATATATATATATATAGTTTTGGTGATCCTAAAACGCGTATAACTTGGTCGTTTTAGGCTCATTTTCCTCGTTCTTTATGTCCACGGATTCGTTTTAGTAAGTACTAATATATTTTTGATAACTCGGCTCCTCTAGGTTACGTTTAATACCTCTTTTTACCCGTCGAAATCTGCCAAACAGCAAGCAGTTTTTATAAAAATAGTTTTCGTCGTTAAATTTGCAAAAATCATATCTCCTTCGTTATAAGCTTGTTTTAATCCGTTCTTTCGCTAAAAGTTTCGTTTTTGAAAGTATTTTCTAAATCTTTGGTCAAAAATTAACCACCATCTACTGATTTTCCCACGAATTAAAAATAGGGACAGTAGGTATTTCTATTGTTTCAAAAATCATTTTCCTAGTTTCAAACTTGTTCCAACTTCAACTAAACCACTTTCAATCACCACAAAACTAATCTAATCCTACCATACACCTTTTTAGGGTGTCATGGGTTCCTAAACATCACAAACCAAGTGGATCTAACAAGGATCTAACTATATTCACTTTCTAGGGCTTAAAAGTTAAATATATACAAAAATGGAGTGGTACAAGTTAATATATGCATGAGTTCTTGTAAGAAAAATATATAACCATAGTAATAACTTGTAAAAATTATGAAATGAGTTTTGTTAACTTACTTGAAAGATTAGTGGATTAGTGGAGATGAAAAAACTTGCAAAACCTTGTGTTTAAACTTCAAAACCCTAACAAGAAGTACTAAATAACCTTAATTATCACTTGATCTTGGAAAAGTTGATGAAAATGGCTTCTTGTTGTTGTTTTGCCGTGAACCACCAAGAGAGAAAAGGAGAAAAGTAGCTAGTTTTGTTTGGTGAAATGAATGAGAAAAAAATGTAGTTTATGTTATATGTATTATTGTATCCTAGACAACAAGTACAAGCTTTAAATTTAAGTTGGTGAATTGTGTCAAATGGGGTAAGGGATTGGAATGGGGGCGGCAAAAGGAGATGGAGGGCAAGAAATTAGAAGATTTTGTAAGACTTTTTGGTTGATTAGGTTAGATATTATTAGTTTTAGGTGATATCGGGTACCGAGTTAACTAGAAATAAATTTCAACGGAGTTAACCGGGATATAATAAAGTCGTAAAAATTGTAAAAATAAGTTGGGTATAATTATTGAGTGTTTAGATAATTATTGTTTAATTTCTACGAAAACCATCGTAAATAAATTAGGCGTACGATATAAATTAAATAAATTTCCAAAATACCGGGTAAATTAATAATATAATTTATATATTACTAAAATGAATATAAAAATATATTAGGATCATAGTCGGAAGTGTCGGACGTGTTAGTCACATTATTGATCATTTGTTAACGTTTATATAGAAATAATTATACGTAAAAGTTAATTATACCAAAAGTATTAATTTAATTATCCCACGAGTGGAATAGTATGCAAGTGCTATAATGATAATATGAGGACTATTTCTAGTCCGTACGAAGTGTCCCAATGATAATGCATGAATTCGCTCCTGAACCAATACAGTTACGCGATTCTAAATACTCGTAAACCAAATTTATGATGAAATGAATAATGCACGTGAATAGTGAAATTTCTTCCGGAAATGAATAGTGTCAAGTGAATAGTAAAATTTCTGAACGCTTCTCAGAATATCAAATTGACCTTAAAAACGATGAATAGTAAAATGATGAATAGTAAATGATGAATAGTAGATTGTCGAAGTTTGGAAAATGACCAGAAATTACGAGTTGTGACATAGACCTAATAAAAAGAAATTCTAACCTAGACAATAACTATTCCCCGGGCTGCGGCGCTAAAAACTTGATGCGTGGGAATCGCACCTTGCTTTACCTCTCGAGGGATCTCGAGAAGCTTACAACCCCCACCAGGCAGTGTACCTGATCGTTGTAGTATAGTATAGTGACAAGTACCGGGGGATTGATCGTTCAGCTTAGGAATAGTGTCGCTAGGATTAGAAAACCTAATTAATAGTTCTAGAGATAAAAGATGATTATTTTTGTATTTTTATATTTTTATGAAAGCAAGTAAAATCTCGGGTTTTGAAGGAGTGGGCGGAATTAGTTGCTATTCAACTAACCCAAAGCTATTATATAATTAAAATAAAATAATGAAAATGAAATTAAACTAAATTATACTAAGGTTGTGAGCAGTGGTTGGAGAAATTGTGTTTACTTAGACTTCACTACTCCCTAGATATCTTTTACATGTTAATTACTTGTTACACTTGTATGGATGACGGATTGTATTCCTTAATACCATTCGTGGGGTGGCATACATAACTCCCCAACTCTATGAGCTCTTATCTCCTCCTACACCATGACCCAGCACAACTATAGGGATTGTAAACAGTGGCTCATGCATTAAATATAACTAATAAAGACCTAGTACGCCTCGGTTCATGTTTCTTAAGACGTTCAAGCATGTTACCATTTGGAGATCTGCCAGTTTTCTTAAGCCTAACATATAATATCATTCATCCAAAACAAGAATAGACAAGTAATCAACACATAATCAACATCTAGGTTTCATTAGATCTAAGCAAACACAAAAGAGATCTAGCCTAGCATAGTAGAATTAAGACAAGAACAAGATATAAACAACCAACACATAGACATATTGATTGAATTGAAAGTATACTTATCTCAATTACAATGCAAGGTCTCAAGGGTTTGGAACCCTTGAAAAACCTGTAAAAGAGGCACCAAAATCGTCTTTAGGGTTTCACCAAAACTTCTCCTTTTAATGAAAAAACTAGAAAACTATATATAGGAAAAACAGTCTGACGGCGTCAAGAGTTACTTCTGACGCCGTCACCTCGCCGCCATATACTTCCTCGGACGGCCTTGATCCACTTATGACGGCCTATGTGACGCCGTCACCACCCACGGTATTTTATTCTTGCCACTTTGACGCCGTCATGAAGCTTTCTGACGCCGTCACCACCTACGGTGTTTAATTCCTCATGTCTGACGCCGTCAAGATGGTGGTCTTGACGCCGTCACCTTGTATCTTCAGCATGGAAATTTGGTACTTAGCCGTTTTCTTCACTTTTATGCTCCAAAAACGTCCAAAATGGCTTCTTTTCCAGAATTCACTCTCCAAACACCTAAAATCACAAAAGGAACGATTTAGGGCAATATTTGATCAAATAAAGTCGGATTCGGGCTTAAATGACCCCCTAAAAATGGATCATTTTTCGCCTCATCACACGTAGGGCAGGGTCCTCGAACTTCTGCCGAAGCATATGAGGCAAGGAAGGATAAACCTAATTTTAGAGGGTACCAAACATGAAGTGTATCATTCAATGACTCCTCACCACTCACTTGGTCCGAACATTTTCCGTCGCAAAGTACCCCTAGGCGAAGCTGTGAAGATGATTTAAAGAAATTCATTCTTTCTCAAGAATTGCAGCTCACTACACTCGAGACAAAATTCAAACAACAGCAGGCTGACGTGAACAACAAGATTTGTAATCTGTTGACTGCTATCAAAGAGCATATTGATAATAAGCCCATTCACGTTGATGAGGTTAAGTCTGCTACCGTCATGAGTCCACCAGCCTCCCCTGTTAAAATAAAAAGTCCTAGCAAGCTATTCAAACATCTATCTCCTAACGAAAAAGGACCTGTCAACCCCCCTGGACCAATCCACTTCGTGAACACCATCACCACAATATCTGCTGCAGCATCCAACCCAGCCCAACAACAAACTGACAAATTCAGTCAGACAGCGAAGGATGAGACATCAAAGGTTGACCATGCTTCGGCAAGGAAACCTACCAACTCACCCGAGCAGTGCACCGCGCAGAAATCCGACAAATCGGATGAAAGAAACGAGAAATCGGAAGAGCATGAGAAAGATCCAACCATTTTGGGTGAATCTATTATAGAAAAATCCGAGAGAAAAATGGAGGATATTGTTAGTATGGGTAGCAATCAGACTAAGGAAAGTAACCCTAAGGTTTTCAAGATCCCCTGTACCATTAAGGAAAAGCTCTTAACCGATAGTCATATAGATCCTAGCTTCCCAGTCAACATAATCCCCCTTTCCCTATATCACAAAACCTTCCCAGAGCACAATGCGCGCGAGAGAGTGATAGAAAATCTATCAATTAGGATTGGAGAGCTTGTTTACAATACCGACCTCACCGTGGTTGATAACACGGACCCTCTTACCAATCAAACGTTAACCCACCTTGTCCTTGGGATACCATTTATCAATGAATCGGGAGCAATCCTTGATGAGGAAGATGGTAGTGTAGTACTCACCAATGGTGTTAGGAAGGTAATTTTTCGTGGGGGTAGTGAGGAGGTGTACGAGTATCGTCCCTCTCTTGAAGGGAATCTATATGGGTCAAAGGATGAAAAGTTGGGGGGGATAAGAAGGCGTGACCCGAATAATCTCAAAATTTCATGCATGATCGGTCACAAGCATTTTGATAACGTCTACATCAACATATTCATGCCTAAGAATGTTATGTCCCTTTTCCATTACAACAATATCTGCAGATGGGGAATGATTTACAAGGGGGAGAAAGTGGTTGGTAAGGATCATGAAATCCAGGTGTTTATAGGAAATATGGAATTCCCTATGGAATTCACGATTGTGGACAACATAGAGGACTATGTCGACCCTAGGTTAGCACAAGTCGTCTTTGGAGCACCCTTTTGTGAAATCACTAATTTGATAGTGGATGAATTGAACGGGATCATGACCTTCACTGATGGGATTAGGAGGATTTGATACCAAACGCCATACAAGAGAAAAGACCTTAAGGAAATAGATTGTGACGGGCTTGATATAATGAGCTCCCAACTCATCTTGTGTGATGAGGATATTAGGAGAGGGTGTAGAAATATTTCTGATTTATCATGTGGATTCTTTAAGAATGTTAGTAAGCTTGGTCCTAAGTATCGACATGATGTTTTCAAATTCGAAGATCCAAAATACTTACACTATGAAAGCAATACTAGTTTAGAAGACGACCTAGAGAGTGGAGCCAATGATGGGATTACGTAGTAACCTATGACTTTGAGTCTAGCTACAAGACTCGTAAATAAAGAAAAGCGCTTCTTGGGAGGCAACCCATGTTTGGTGTGATTTTATTTGTTTGATTGTTATTTGCTTCCGTATGCATGTTTTATTTTTATTGTTGGTTGATCATGTTTCTCTACTAAAATGTGGAAATACTTTATTATGTTGTTTGGCCTAGTCTTAACTTCAACCTAAAGGTATTTTTTTGCAAAAGATAAGTGTAAGGGGAAACCCCAAATATGTTTTTAAGAAACAAACCGATCATGATTCTCCACAATATTTAATGAACATGTATATTCGTATTTGTTAGAGTCAAATGCTTGTATCGAGTCATAATGAAGTTTTGCAGGATTTTCCAGGAAGTAGGACAAAGTTTTTCCAGAAATTTTCCGGAAACTTAACATAAGAATTTCTGCATGTCCATTCTGACGGCGTCAGGGTGTTGCTCTTGACGGCGTCAGGAGTCAAAAATCTGGAAATTTTACCGGTTTTGTTTTTCTAACGGAGTCTTATGGTTTTTGTGAATTATTAAGTTTTATAATCTCCAGGAAATCTGCAAACTTCATTCCACAAGCATTATATCTTACTTTGTTTTCTAGGATTTAGTAACTTATATAGGATGCCGCCGATTTTACGCGAGGTTGCCTTGTCTACTTTTGTCAGGATTTACAGGTTATTTATGACAAGAAGATGATTTATATTCTGGAAGGGAAGCTTTGATTGTTCATTTTCTTGGAGGAAGATTTAACCTGGCCAACCTATAATCCATACCGAGCGAATCAGGGGAGTATTTGATTTCATTCTCTTTACTTCTTAACTTTTACATTCTTTACTTGAACATTGGGGACAATGTTCATATTAAGTGTAAGGGGAGGGTAAAAAGATGATACCTTACACATGCACTTTCGCTTGAGTTTGTTTTGTTTGATAGTAGATGTGTAATAAAACTATGAGAAATACTTGTTAGTGCAATTTTAGCGCCAAATTTAAAATTTTTTACAACATTTAGGAGTGAAACTTTAGCCATAGCAAGCGTCTCATGGATAGGAGGTTGTATGACTAGCACATAACCGTATATTCAGAAAAATTTTCCACCAAAAAATGTGAGGTTCGCCTTTAGTTTCGATAGGAAAAGCATTTATTATTGGTGCTTATGAGTGTACCGGTAGCATTTAGATTCTAGAACTTGCGTTAGTGATGCATCCCGAGACCGCTAGTGAGACTACATTCGTGTGGTAGGATTTACTACATGATAAGAGGCATTAGGATCACCCTTGTGTTAAACCCGTATTATAATTACTTGACCATTTAAGTCATATTACTTGGCTAGTTAAGTCAACTAATTTTTCCCACACCCTTTGCGTTGTACTCATTTTTAGTACACGATACCCCTAGTACACCCCTCCGAGCCTATCTTTTCGTTTCTAACTTTAAGCATTTTACTTAAAGGAAGAATTTGTTACACCCCACTTAAATGTACACCCAAATCGCCTTAGCCTTCCGTGTATACGCTCATTTTTAGTGCATTATTGTTATTTGTTAAACCCTAAGTTAACTTTCTAATTGATTACATGGTTGCTAAGTCGAGTCATATCCTTGTACATATTGTTTTGGGACGATTGGGACTCATGGGTAAGTACTTATTTTATGGAGTAATGGGGAAGAACATCATTTATTACCCTCATATGTGCGTTAATCTTAAAAGTGCTCCAAGTGTTTTGATTTTCTTAATTCGAGTCATTAGATTAGTCGAATGTAAAGTATGTAAAGATTCAAGTGTAAGGGGAACGTTTATACCCCTATGATGTATTATTTTGAATGGTAGGGTAAGAGTGTATGCAAAAAAAAAAAAAAAAAAAAAAAAAAAAAAAAATAGAAAAAAAAAACATACGGACTACCATCCCATTTTTTATTCTATGTTCATTTTATGTTTTTGTTATTTTTCATTTATTAGCTTAAGTCGAGTCTAGTCTTGGCTTAGCAACGCCATCTTGTGCATGTAATTAACCGAGATTGTTAACTCGCCACCAGTAAAACTTCCTTTATCCAACAAAACTGTGTAATTCATATCCCTATACCTAACGTTACAACCCTTTAAAAGACCTCTTTGATAGTTTATCCTATGTGTTTACGCCATGTGGTGGAGGTTTGATCCTTTCCCAAGCCTATGGTAGTCTATTTTGCTATGACAGGTAGTGAGAGATATCTTCCATTTCCATAATGTTATATTATTTTATTACACCCGAGAGATGTGAGTATCTAAACACTATTTGTGAGGTGCTTGTGTATGACCTCCGTGCTTGTCTATTGGTCTTTAGTGGAACGATTATTTGTTGTAATTACTTTTATATTAGTGTTAAATGACCCCTAACTTGTCTTTTGAGTAGAATAAAAGCTCATTTGCTTGAGGACAAGCAAATCTCAAGTGTAAGGGTATATGATGAGGCGAAAAATGATCCGTTTTTAGGGGGTCATTTAAGCCCGAATCCGACTTTATTTGATCAAATATTGCCCTAAATTGTTCCTTTTGTGATTTTAGGTGTTTGGAGAGTGAATTCTGGAAAAGAAGCCATTTTGGACGTTTTTGGAGCATAAAGTGAAGAAAACGGCTAAGTACCAAATTTCCATGCTGAAGATACAAGGTGACGGCGTCAAGACCACCATCTTGACGGCGTCAGACATGAAGAATTAAACACCGTAGGTGGTGACGGCGTCAGAAGGCTTCATGACGGCGTCAAAGTAGCAAGAATAAAATACCGTGGGTGGTGACGGCGTCACATAGGCCGTCATAAGTGGATCAAGGCCGTCCGAGGAAGTATATGGCGGCGAGGTGACGGCGTCACTAGTAACTCTTGACGCCGTCAGACTGTTTTTCCTATATATAGTTTTCTAGTTTTTTCATTAAAAGGAGAAGTTTTGGTGAAACCCTAAAGACGATTTTGGTGCCTCTTTTACAGGTTTTTCAAGGGTTCCAAACCCTTGAGACCTTGCATTGTAATTGAGATAAGTGTACTTTCAATTCAATCAATATGTCTATGTGTTGGTTGTTTATATCTTGTTCTTGTCTCAATTCTACTATGCTAGGCTAGATCTCTTTTGTGTTTGCTTAGATCTAATGAAACCTAGATGTTGATTATGTGTTGATTACTTGTCTATTCTTGTTTTGGATGAATGATATTATATGTTAGGCTTAAGAAAACTGGCAGATCTCCAAATGGTAACATGCTTGAACGTCTTAAGAAACATGAACCGAGGCGTACTAGGTCTTTATTGGTTGTATTTAATGCATGAGCCACTGTTTACAATCCCTATAGTTGTGCTGGGTCATGGTGTAGGAGGAGATAAGAGCTCATAGAGTTGGGGAGTTATGTATGCCACCCCACGAATGGTATTAAGGAATACAATCCGTCATCCATACAAGTGTAACAAGTAATTAACATGTAAAAGATATCTAGGGAGTAGTGAAGTCTAAGTAAACACAATTTCTCCAACCACTGCTCACAACCTTAGTTTAATTTAGTTTAATTTCATTTTCATTAGTTTATTTTAATTATATAATAGCTTTGGGTTAGTTGAGTAGCAACTAATTCCGCCCACTCTTCCAAAACCCGAGATTTTACTTGCTTTCATAAAAATATAAAAAATACAAAAATAATCATCTTTCACCTCTAGAACTATTAATTAGGTTTTCTAATCCTAGCGACACTATTCCTAAGCTGAACGATCAATCCCCCGGTACTTGTCACTATACTATACTACAACGATCAGGTACACTGCCTGGTGGGGGTTGTAAGCTTCTCGAGATCCCTCGAGAGGTAAAGCAAGGTGCGATTCCCACGCATCACGAATTCACATCGTTACACGTTGGTCGAGGCCCTCAAAATTCTGACAAGGCCTATGAGGCATGGAAGGATAAACCTAATTTCAAAGGGTACCAAACGCGGAGCGTATCCTTCAATGACTTCCCCCCACTCAAATGATCCGAGCATTTTCCATCACAGAGCACCCCTAGGCAAAGCTGTGAAGATGCCTTGCGAAAATTCATTCTATCTCAAGAATTGCAGCTCTCTACGCTCGAGGCTAAATTTAGACAACAGCAAGCCGATATGCATAACAAGATTTGTAATCTGTTAACTGCTATCAAAGAGCACGCTGTTAATAAACGGATTCAAGCTAAAGAAGTCAAATCTGTTAACATCATGAATCAGCCAACCTCTCCTGTGAAAATAAAAAGTCCTAGTAAGCTATTTAAACATCTGTCACCAAAGGTAAAAGACCCTGTCAACCCCCTAGGACCGATCCATTTCGTAAATACCATCACCACGATACCTGCTTCTACACCTAACATGAACCAACAATAAACTGGAAATATGGGTCATACAGCTAAAGATGAAACCTCAAGGTTGGACCACAAATCGGCCAAAAGCCCTACCAACTCATTCGAGCAGTCCGCCACACATGAGTCTAGCAAATCGGATGAGGGGAAAGAGAGATCGGAAGTGCATACGAGAAATCCAGCCATTTTGGGTAAATCTATTATGGAGAAACCCGAGAGAAAAATGGAGGATGTTACTAGTGGGAGTAGTGATAGGACTGAGAAGAGCAACTCTAAAGTTTACAAGATTTCCTGCACTATTAAGAAAAAGCTCTTAACCGATAGTCATATAGATCCTAGCCTCCCCATCAACATAATTCCCCTTTTCCTATACCACGAAGCCTTCCCTGAACGCATGGTGTATGAGAGAGTCAATAACGCAAGGGTAATAAAAGATTTATCAATCATGATTGGAGGACTCGTCTACAACATTGACCTCACCGTGGTCGATGACATAGACCCTGTCACTAATCTAACATTAACCAACCTTGTTCTAGGGAAACCATTTATCAATGAATCGGGAGTAATCCTTGATGAGAAGGATGGTATTGCATTGTTCACCAATGGTGTCAAGAAGATAATTTTTCGTTGGGGTAATGAGGAGGTGTACGAGTACCGTCCTTCCCTTGAAGGGAACCTATATGGATCAAGAAATGGAGGATCGGGGAGAATAAGGCGACGTGATCCGAACAATCTCAAAATTCCCTGCATGATTGGTCATAAGTACTTCGATAATGTCTACATTAACGTATTCCTGCCTAAGAATTTTATATCCCTATTCCATTATAACAATATCTGCAGATGGGGAATGATTTACAAGGGAGAAAATGTGGTTGGTAGAGATCATGAAATCCAGGTATTCGTGGGAAATATGGCATTCGCTATGGAATTTACAATCGTGGACAACATCGAAGACTATGTCGACCCAAGGTTGTCACAAGTTGTTTTCGGAGCACCCTTTTGTGAAATCACTAATTTGATAGTTGATGACCGGAACGGAATCATGACCTTCGCTGATGGAATTAGGAGGATTTCATACCAAACGCCGTACAAGAGAAAAGACCTCAAGGAAATCGATTGTGACGGGCTTGATTGGCTAAGTTCCTAACTTATTTTGTGTGATGAAGATGTTCGGAGAGGATGTGAGAACACTTCTAATTTATCATGTGGGTTCTTTAAAAATGTTAGTGAACTTGGGACTAAATATAGAAAAGATGTCTTTGAGTTCGAAGACCCGAAATACCTGCACTATGAAAGCGATATTGGTATAGGAGACGACCTAGAGAGTGAAACCAACGATGAGGTCACGTAGTAACCTATGACCTTGAGTCTAGCTACAAGAGTCGTAAACAAAGAAAAGCGCTTCTTGGGAGGCAACCCATGTTTTGTGTGATTTTTATTTTGTTTGTTTGTTATTTGCTTCCGTATGCATGCTTTATTTTTATTGTGGGTAGATCATGTTTCAAAACTAAATAGTGGAAATACTTTACTTTGTTGTTTGGCCTAGTCTTAACTTCACCCAAAGGTATTTTTGCAAAAGATAAGTGTAAGGGGAAACCCCAAATATGTTTTTAAGAAACAAACCGATCATGATTCTCCACAATATTAAATGAACATGTATATTCGTATTTGTTAGAGTCAAATGCTTGTATCGAGTCATAATGAAGTTTTGCAGGATTTTCCAGGAAGTAAGACCAAGTTTTTCCAGAAATTTTCCGGAAACTTAACATAAGAATTTCTGCAGGTCACTTCTGACGGCGTCATGAGTTTACTCTTGACGGCGTCGCGTGTAAAAATCTGGAAATTTTACCGGTTTTGTTTTTCTAACGGAGTCTTAAAGTTTTTGTTGAATTATTAGTTTTATAATCTCCAGGAAATCTGCAAACATCATTCCACAAGCATTATATCTTATTTTGTTTTCTAGGATTTAGTAACATATGTAGATTGCCGCCGATTTTATGCGAGGTTGCCTTGTCTGTTTTCTCAGGATTTACATGTTATGTATGACAAGAAGATGATTATTATTTTGGAAGGGAAGCTTTGATTGCTCATTTTCTTGGAAGAAGATCTAACCTGTCCACCTTATTATCCATACCGAGCGAATCAGGGGAGTATTTGATTTCATTCTTTTTACTTATCTCACTTTTACATTCTTTACTTGAACATTGGGGACAATGTTCATCCTAAGTGTAAGGGGAGGGTAAAATGATGATACCTTACAGATACACTTTCGCTTGAGTTTGTTTGTTTGATAGTAGGTGTGTAATAAAACTATGAGAAATATTTGTTAGTGCAATTTTAGCACCAAATTTAAATTTTTTTACAACATTTAGGAGTGAAACTTTAGCCATAGCAAGCGTCTCATGGATAGGAGATTGTATGACTAGCACATAACCGTATCATTCAGAAAAAATTTCCACCCGAATATGTGAGGTTCGCCTTTAGATTTGATAGGAAAAGCATTTACTATTAGTGCTTATAAGTGTACCGGTAGCATTTAGATTCTAGAACTTGCGTTAGTAATGCATCCCGAGACCGCTAGTGAGACTACATTCGTGTAGTAGGATTTACTACATGATAAGAGGCATTAGGATCTCCCTTGTGTTAAACCCGTATCATAATTACTTGACCATTTAAGTCATATTACTTGGCTAGTTAAGTCAACTAATTTTTCCCACACCTTAGCGTTGTACTCATTTTTAGTACACGATACCCCTAGTACACCCCTCCGAGCCTATCTTTTCATTTCTAACTTTAAGCATTTTACTTAAAGGAAGAATTTGTTACACCCCACTTAAATGTACACCCAAATCGGCTTAGCCTTCCGTGTATGCGCTCATCTTTAGTGCATTATTGTTATTTGTTAAACCCTAAGTTAATTATCTAATTGATTACATGGTTGCTAAGTCGAGTCATATCCTTGTACATATTGTTTTGGGACGGTTGGGACTCATGGGTAAAGTACTTATTTTATGGAGTAATGGGGAAGAACATCATATATTACCCCCGTATGTGCGTTAATCTTAAAGTACTCCAAGTGTTTTGATTTTCTTAATTCGAGTCATTAGATTAGTTTATTGTAAAGTATGTAAAAATTCAAGTGTAAGGGAAATTTTCATTCCCTATAATGTATTATTTTGGATGGTAGGGTAAGAGTGTATGCAAAAAAAAAATAAAAAAAAAAAATACAAAAAAATAGAAAAAGAAAAAGAGAAAAACATACGGACTACCATCCCTTTTTATTCTATGTTCATTTTATGTTTTTGCTAGTTTTCATTTATTAGCTTAAGTCGAGTCTAGTCTTGGCTTAGCAACGCCATATTGTACATGTAATTAACCAAGATTGTTAACTCGCCACCAGTAAAGACTGCCTATATCCAACAAAACTGTGTATTTCATATCCCTACACCTAACGTTACAACCCTTTAAAAGACCTCTTTGATAGTTTATCCTAGGTGCTTACGCCATGTGGTGGAGGTTTGATACTTTCCCAAACCTATGGTAATCTATTTTGCTATGACAGGTAGTGAGAGATGTTTTCCATTTCCATAATGTGATATTACTTTATTACACCCGAGAGATGTGAGTATCTAAACACTATTTCTGAGGTGCTAGTATATGACCTCCGTGCTTGTCTTTGGTCTTTAGTGGAACGATTATTTGTTGTAATTACTTTTATATTAGTGTTAAATGACCCCTAACTTGTATTTTGATTAGAATAAAAGCGCATTTGCTTGAGGACAAGCAAATCTCAAGTGTAAGGGTATATGATGAGGCGAAAAATGAACCACTTTTAGGGGGTCATTTAAGCCCGGAATTGAATTTATTTGATCAAATATTGCCCTAAATCATTCCTTTTATGATTTTAGGTACTTTGGGAGTGAAATCTGGAAAAGGAAGCAATTCGGACGTTTTTGGAGCATAAAAGTGATTAAAACGCCAAAGACTTAATTTTTCATGCTGAGAACAGTACCTGACGACGTCAAGAGGAAAAACATGACGGCATCAAGAGTAAAAGTGGTGACGACCCAGTGCAAACCTGACGGCGTCACAAGAAGGGCGTCAAGAGTTAATTTTGTGACGACCTGCATAAGGTGTATACATGACGGCGTCAGACCCAGATCTAGGCAGTCCGACGAACTATTTGGCGGTGAGATGACGGCGTCAGACATTTGTTCTTGACGTCGTCACCTTCTAAACTCTATATATAGTTTTCTATTTTTCATTCATTAGAGAGGAACTTGTGTGGAGAACCCTAGGGCCGAACTTTGTAAACCCTAGCTCGTATTTTACAGTATTTTCAAGGGTTTTCACCCCTTAAATTCTTTCATGTGCTATTGAGATAAGTCTTCTCTTAATTCAATCAATATGTCTATGTGTTGGTTGTCTATATCTTGTGCTTGTCTTGATTTCAACATGCTAGGCTAGATCTATCTTGTGTTTGCTTGGATCTAATGAAACCTAGATGTTAATTATGTGTTGATTACTTATTTATTGTTGTATTGGATGAATGATTTCAATGTTAGGCTTAAGAAAACTGGCAGATCTCCATTGTGTAACATGCTTGAACGTCTTAGGAAACATGAACCGATGTGTACTAGGTTTTATTGGTTGTATTTAATGCATGAGTAAATTCTAATGATCCCATGTTAGGAGCTTCTTAGCCGGCTCGACATAGGAGTGAAGTAGGCGCTCATAGGATTGGGGAAGTAAGTACGCCACCCCATGAATGGTATTAAGGAATACAATCCGTCATCCACGCAATTATAACAAGTAATTAACGTGTAAGAGATATCCAAGGAGTAGTGAAATCTAGGTAAACACATTTCTCCCACATATTGCTCACAACTTTAGTTTAATTTAGTTTATTTTCATTTCTAGTATTTTATTTTGATTGCATCTTTAGTATTGGGTTAGTTGACTAGCAACTAATTCCGCCCAAATCCTTCAAACCCGAGATTTTAATTTGCTTTCTAAAAAATATAAAAATACAAAAAGAATCATCCCTCATCTCAAGACCTAGTCTTTAGGTTTTCTAATCCTAGCGACACTATTCCTAGCTGAACGATCAATCCCCCGGTACTTGTCATTATACTATACTACATCGATCAGGTACACTGCCTGGTGGGGGTTGTAAGCTTCTCGAGATCCCTTGAGAGGTAAAGCCTGGTGCAATCCCTACGCATCACCCTAAAAGAGTAAAATGGTAATCACAACCCAAAGAATGCCCAAAGAAGACTGAATTTGAAAAATAAGTACTCACATTTTAACAATAAAATAAATAAATAAATAAATAAGACAAAAAAATGATGGATGCCGAGATCAAGTAATGGTGACAAGTTGAATATCTTTACAAATGATTTGTCGTTTAATTAATTAAGCTGCTTATTGAAACTGTTCATACTAATTTTGGAAAAGACTGTTGCTTTGTTTAATTAACAAGTAGGGGTAAATTGGTCATAAGATACGCATGAATTCAAAAAAATCATGTATAAAATAAGAAAAAATAAAAATTGCTACATAATAAACAAAAAATGGCATGCTAGTTGAATATTCGTATCATTTGCCTAACAATTAATACAATTAAAAACTATACTCACTATGTCAATTTACTTTTTGGCACATTTGGGTTTTCTTTTTTTATTTTTCTTTTTTTTTCGGTTGGATTTCCTAATTCCTACATGTCTTGTAGTCCCGCTTAAACTAAGGAGGTGATGGCATTATGTTTATAAATTGGTTGTGCGATATTTTTCATGAAAAATGCATTAGAAATGCACTAACATAAACAAAACATGAGCGAAACATACTTATTATTACCAACAATGCAAACATAAACACGTTCATCCTAGGCTTTCCTATTCTAGTGTTTCTGTTATGAGGCGGTGACTAGTGTCCACGTTTTGAAGATTTGTTACGAGAATGATATAATACTCCAGTCCTGAGTTTTTTGATGCCCTGGGCGAGTCAACCAAACAAATGCCCCCTTATAAACAAATAACAAGCTATGTTTAGAGGTTTGGATGTATAAAAAAATCAAAGGATAATCATTTATGTATACATCCAACTAGCCATTATATTATTTTATATGTACCAAACTCAATTTTTTTTCTTTATTATACAGGCGAACTTTTAATAATGTATATTGATTGTATCATTAAAGAAGTGTTATGATTATTAGAGATATATAAGGATATACACAATAGACATTATTAAAAGGTTTCTATGTTGATTAAAAAAAAAGAAAAAAAAAAACCTATACACACAAAAGAGTATAATTGCTAGTTACATACATTTAAATAGAACGAGTGTTGGTACCCGCGCGTTGCTGTGAAATTCTTTTGTTATCGTTAGCTACTTAACGTGAAGTTAGTTACCTAAGACTGACTTTGTAATTGATGTATAACATGAAGGACCATTTATGTAAATTATGTGAGGACTAAATTTGCAATGAACCACTGAGATGAAGGACAAAGTGCGTACAATTTTTTTTTAAATGTTAAAAATAACGGTCGTTAGTTAACAGCCGTTAGTACTACAATGTTTGCTACAGTAAACCTCTTGCCTTTTAGTATATATATAATATCTCTAAAAATCAATTATCTTGTCATAGTCCATGATTTAAAACTAACTGTGTACTACTTTGCAAACAAACTAACAAAGTATGATCAAATAATATATAATTTATATTTAGTTTACAATTTTTTCACAACTCATTAAAACATGTTTTATATCTTCAAAAGATACCAAAAAGGTTAATTTTTTTCCGAACAATATACTCACAAAAACGTGAAGTTTTTATACTTGCTTGTGTTATGCGTATTTTAGGTTTGCTAAACGTTGCCCACTAGATAATGGATAAATCATATTAATTAACCTATTAGTTTTATATTTAAAGTAATTATATATTTAACACACAAAAAATAACATAAAAATTAATAACATAAAAATTACCTTAAATAACATATTTCTTCTATATTTAAAGTAGTTATACATTTAATGCACAATAAATAAACTATAAATTACATTTTACGAGGCCTTATGAACCCATGTGATGCACCGGCTGGGTCACTGGTTGAATTTCTACGTGTTTTGTACGTAATGTTTGTGCATATGTTTATATACTTTTTAACAAGTTTGCGTCAATGTTTGTAATATTAGTTTTATATATCGGAACATTTATCATTTAGTACTAAATAACTCACGTAAACAATAGATACTTTCGTAGATATTGATGTTAATACATTTTTGGTGGAAAGTAATTAAATATATCAATATAATTCAGACCCGTGCGATGCACGACCTGCATGTTTATGTATCATTCTCATTTGTAAACTCAATATATATGGAATCATGCCATAATGCACATCTACAAAACTTCATTTTCAATTAGAAAAAGCAGAGATCATACATGAATATACGACTTGCACACTCATTTCATCTCTAAACATAAGAGAACTATAACCATGCTGCATATTTAGCATATCCATAAAATAAGTAATTAGTCCTTTTTTGTTTTGTAACCAATAGCAATCCCTATGATTATTCATCCTCTAGGCTAATGATGTAAACAAATAATCATGGAGTACCTAAATAGGCTAGTTTTCCATCATATGTACGAAAAAGTTACCAGGGTGAGGATCATCATGATAAAATCCACACTCTAGAAATTGATTAAATGAGCAATAAACCCCTATAACATGATATTACCTGGTTCAACTCAACACCCCCATCACGAAGGTTTTCGTTATCTACCATATCATCTTATATACCACTTTTAAATGTAAAAGTAATTGATCAATAAATTGAGAGTAGCTTAATTGCAAAGATAATTGCTATTCTTCTTCCATGTAACATCTACAATCAATAAGTGCCTCAATGAATACATGAACACTTCGTATGCCTCTCAATAAACACACTTGCACTTCGCATGGCTATTTTCACCTCAACAATGGTGTCATTAATACTCATCAATGATTTTTTGTTCTTAATCTTTCAATATACGAGGCAGGCAGAACCCGTGCTACGCACAGGCTGAGAATCTAATTATTAATTAATCGTGTATTCTTTTAGTATATTGGCGAGTGTATACTTAAGTATTATTTAGTATGTTGTATGAAATGTTTTAACTTTTTTGTATAAAAATTTAAAAATGTTTGATGTTGTTTTGGTTTTGTGGTGTTGTATTTTATAAATAGGCTTTTGGTTATTAAATTGTTATGGCTTTGTTTCTTTTGGCTTATTACTGATTGCATGATAAAAAAATGGATTTGTTTCTTTTTGTCTATTACTTAGCCCTACAATACTTGTCCATTAGATGGTTTTTGCATGGTAATATGAAGCATACGGGGTCTATCTAATTGGTCATAGTTTAATGTGCGTTAAATATTTTCTTTATTAAGTTTGTAAGTTAAAGTTTCTGTAATAATGTATATATAATAATGCCACATAAACTTTATAAAAATCGTTACAAATCTTTTTAGTTTCATCTCATTTTATTGTACAACTAATTTCATTGAAAATTAACATTGAAGTCTAACTAATATTAATAAATTTTATCAATAAACTCAATTCTAAATAGCTAACCAAATGAATATAAATTAATACACTATTAATAATTCCTAAAACCTCTGGACTCCACTATTATGTCTTAAACTTATTTTTTTTAATTTACAAATAATTATGTACTTTTCCTTTTATATTCATTATTCAAGTTGCATGCTTACATATACTAATCACGCTAAAAAGTATCATTTAACCATTTAAATGTTGTTTTACATATATGCTCGTGCACATTTTCTTGAATCAATTCGCACATGTGAGCTACATCAATAGAAAACACACATAAATTACTTGTATATGAAAATGCATTAACATACTACATATATCTATATATATTGCATTAGGTTAAATCATCAATTATTCTTGCAACCTTTTCAACTTCATCTCAATCCATAACCGACTTTTAATTCTCTACTAATTACTAAATATCATGTGATCAATTCTGGCAAGTCTTGCACTTCTATCTCGATGTTGTATATACTTCACATTAAATGCACCGGTTTTGTTTTTCGATAAAAGTTTGAACTTTTGCTTATGATTAAAACTTAACTTTTTTATTTGATATTATAATTTACAAATGGCTTTAAGTCAAAATTATGTATTTTTTTTTTCCTTTCTATTCGTTACTCAATGTGATATTTTTAATATGTTGTATTTTGCTATTATGGCAAACTCATTTAATGGGCTCAAATATTTGTTTCTTACTAATGATTCTACATATAGAAAAAGAAAACACTTTGCGATGCGTGGACCTTCTTCTTTTCAATAATAATTCAATTGCACACAATAAATTCATTCTAATATTTCTCAAAGAGCATTCGAAAGCAACTACTTACATAAACTAAGGGCATCCACTATGGTGATTTATGAAAAGGTTTATAAAATTATGAAGAGGTCTAAAAACTTGTAAACCATAGTGGACATCTATTTTATGCTTATGTGTCATGAAGAGGTCTAAGATATTGGACCTTTTCATAATTTAATGCATTTGAATTATATGAGATGTTGATAAAACTTGAAAAGGTTTATACATAGTGGAAATAGGTTTATAAAACAAAAAAGTTTATAAATTAATGTCATAACACAATTATAAACCTTTACAAAGGTTTACCATAGTGGATGCCCTAATCAAGCTAAAAAGTATCATTTAACCATTTAAATGTTGCTTTACGTACATGCTCATGCACATTTTCTTGAATCAATTCGCACATGTGAGCTACATCAATAGAAAACGCACATAAATTACTTGTAAATAAAAATGCATTAACATAATACATATATCTATATATATGCTTATCTATAACAATCACCTAAATATGTATGAAACAAAGAAAATAGTTGGTATCCCAGTCTTTGGTTCCATTTATCTGAGCATGCATTATCTTGTGTGAGTTTCATGGTACCTGCGTATGATAACTAAATTAAGAAAAAAAGATGGCCGAGTTAATTACAAAGATCTAAAAGATGTGTGAATCATCTCCAAAATGTTGCAAAAGAGAATTTACATACCGCTACCAACAATCAAAGATCTAAAAGATGTGTGAATCTGTACATACTAAATGTGATTTTGCCCGGTTTATATAGGCATGAATTAGGTTATATCATTAATTATTCTTGCAACCTTTTGCAACCCTTGCACTTCATCTAACCGACTTTAATTCTATACTAAATGCCATGTGATCAATTCGGGCAACCCTTGCACTTCATCTCCTTTCATGATTGTATAGTTATTATAAGGCTGCATTGAATTTCGAGCATTAGCTATCTTGTACTATATGCAATGAGACTCCATCTTGAGTATATTGATTACTCCATATTAAAATGAATTCGACACAGAAAATGGAGCCAAAGATTACCCCTTCCCACTAATTACGACACATTCTCACTTTCATGTCCCTACCAACATACCAAAACTCATCTTTTCATGAATAACAACATCAAATTTTAGACATATTTGTAAGATCAAAATTAAAACAAATAATTTGTGAACTTCAATTAATACCATATAGTAACCATTGGTAAAGAGACACTCAAATCCCTATCAAAAAACATAGATTAAAATAAATTCTCAAAATATTAATTTTGTCTAGTTATACTTTTCATCAATTCAACTTTGATTTTGTATTATTTCTAATATCATGGGTGGATACATTGCAACCTCTTAAACTGCTTAAGTGGAAGGAAAAAAAAAGTAAAAACAAGTTTCAAGCCACCATTAATATTCATCAAAGCTTTGTCACACTAATTATAAACCTTTTTTACATATGATTTTCATTTTCTTGCATGCCTAATTTTTTGACAGTTCTTTCATAAATGTGGAGATATTATCCACTCCGTCTCCATCTTCCACTTTGTTTTGTTATCAACATCTTGATATACCATGTTAGCGTCACTAACCACTTATCAATACCTGCAAGAATAACATTAATAAACTACTAACCAACCCAAAATTTTAAAATAGGTTAGCAGATCTAACCCTCGGTTCCTTCTCAGGCAACAACACATCCATTTGTCTTCCATAAACTTCAAAGCTGGACTATCAACCGACTTCACATGCAAGAAAGTTAACCATTTGCTTACCTTTGCATGTATACCCCCTTGCGTTAATCAAGTCAATATTTCTACATGAACCATTGCACGTAACATTAATATGTATAGTACACTTTCATTGGACGGAGAAATTTTACATTAACCAACTAAATTCAATTCCATAGGTGAGAAGCTACACTAAAAAGAACTTTATCACACTATAAGGAAAAATATGGAAAAACTATTGACTGAAAAATATGATCATGTCAATATATATTTCAAAACTATTTATCTAATTAGCAAGCTTGTTAATTCACAGATCTTGAGCCATAAAAACAGATGGGGTACATACCAAGGTTACGGTTATTGATGCCAATGAGTTCAATGCCATCAATTGCTAGCATGCGGTCCATTTCATTCTCATCATGTGCCTAGAAACAAAAAGTAGAGATCAAAAGAAAATTGGTTAGTTGGTGCTGCACTGAATTTACACACAAACAATAATAAACTAACAGCAAACATGTGATTCATACAAAATCATCAAACTACACACAAATTAAAGTTTCACACACACACACACACACACACACACACATCATTAACAAAGACCAAATGATGTTATTTATAGTATTTAATGATGGTGGTTGAAGGGTTTGTACATTTATTTGAAGGCAAATGAAAGGAGAAAATGATTAAATGAAAATAAAGGCTAGAAACACTTCGTATGGTTTCAATCATTTACATTTGAAACACTAAATATAGCTCATATGTACTTACCACTTAAGCATGAACATTAAATCAAGGTACTTACGCATGAAGCCTCCACATAATGAAACTCTATTTTCTGCATTTAATTCCGAGCATTAGGTAACTTGTACTTTATGCAATCTTGACGCCTCCACATTAAATTTTAGGACTCAATCTTATATGTTTATAGATATGAACCATTGCACAGTAGGCAATTTTAACAAAACCCTTTTATAAACCCATTTTGGACACTTAAACATAGGGATAATTCCATATATACCTAATATAAACATCAAAATGCCATATATACCCGAAATACAAGTTTTTAATTGCATGATTTACAATGAAGTTAAAACATGCTTTGGGTAAATATGGCATTATTATGTTTAAGTTGGGTAAATATGGAATTGCCCTTTAAATGTAATATGGCAGGTTTTAAAGTTGCTGAACCACCATTTGAACCGCTCCACAAAAGCTAGAACCACCATTTTGAATCGCTCTACAAAAGCTAGAACTATGGCTGAGCATCGGGCCGGATCCTAACCCGACCCATCCCGACTAATCCCGATCCCGAAAGTCACCTAAATTGTAAACCGAATACCAACCTGAAAGTAGTCGGTTTTGGCCCGTCCCGACCCTCCCGAAAGTAGTCGGTTTTTGCTTGTATTTTGTCGGTTTTTGGCCTGTCCCGAATCCCGAAAATGCTAAAAATCCATCCCGACTCCCGACACGAGAAGCTATTATTCGGTTTGGGACTATCGGTTTATGTCGAGATCGAGTCAGTTATCGGGACTCGGGTAATTTTGCTCACGCCTAGCTAGAACCACCATTTTTAAACCCTCCCAACCCAACCCTTTTGAACCTCCCTTCCACCCTTTCACTTCTCCTTCCAGCCAACTAACTCTTAAAAATCCTCTAAAGCTTTAACCAAATGATTCAAAACCAAATATTATTAAAAGGGAAAATTATCTAAAAAAGCATCATATTTGACACTTTTTACCATTGTGTGTACTCAACTTTTTTTTTCTAAAGTATCACTAGACTTTGTAATTTGGTACATTGTATGTACCCGGTGACCTTCTATCCAGTTAGCCGGTTATACTCTTATTTTTGTTTAAAAAACAATGCCACGTGGATATATTATATCCAACTAGGATACTCACTTATTTTTAACTCACCCTACACGACATAACACACACATCTTTCTCTGGACCACACCTTTCTCTCTCACCTTATCCCCAAAATACCCGACCAAACCCTAATCTTTATTCCTTCCAATTGACAGTGATTTGTCGATCAATTATTAAAATTGAATGGTGCTAAAGGTTCGTACTTCTTTATTCTTCATGGTCCCCTTGTTATTTTGTTTGTATTGATGCTTATTACATGCACATTTATTAGGGTTTTTAGTTATACATGCATATATGTTAGGGATTTTTTATGGCACCTTGTTTATTCAAATTATTTTGCATTTTTTTATACAGAATGGCACCACTTGGGTCAGATGCTCTTTGGTTTGATGTTCACCATGATGGTTACTTTGAAGGTAACCCACTTAGGTATGAAGATGGTTTAGTTTATGAATGGAAGTTATATAAGAGTAAGAAAATGGATTATAAGAGTATGTGGAAATTTTTGAATGATAAGACAAACCATCTAGGCAAACCTGGTTTGTATTTCTGCTTACCAGGATGTCAATTAGAACTAGGCTTAAAAATTTTAGAAAGTGATTCAGATGTAGATTCAATGTATACGTTTGCTGAGTCTTATGGTAAGTTGCAAGTATTCATGACTCATAGGCATCATGACTTGTATGAGTATTATTTTAAAAACCTTAACATTGAAGAGTCTGAGGATGAGGCTACATCTAGGTTGAGTATACATGAAATAATGGTCAAAGATGCTTCTAATATGAGTGTAGATGAGCTTATCTCATGGGCTGAAGAAGATGCGGAAACACGAACCCCAAAAAAGAAAGTAGTTGAACCTATGGAAGAGGATGTAGACATACCTATTGTGAACCTAGTTAATAGCCCTGTCCTTAAGAATAAGTTACTAGGAAGAAGCAACCCGAGTCCTAGTACTAAACGCAGGTTGTTGGATAACCATAAGAGCCCAACTTCTTATGTTGTTAACAAGGGTAGGAGTGGTGATAATGGTAAAGTGATTGACTCCAAACAGTCAACCTAATTGACCAGGTGATGGTCAACCAAGTCAAACAGCCTAGAAGTCAATCTCCGCGGAAGTATAGGGTTTCCCCGGGTCGTTATGTCCCGACGAGGTGTGATGGTAATCTAAACGGGTTTGTGATCGGGTGAATTTGTACAGAAAGGTAAGGAATAAAGGTTTGAGTGAGTGATTGATTATACTAAGATACGAGGAATGAAAATAACTTAGAAACACTATATTAACAATTACTAATAATCAGATATACTAAAAACGTGAGCTAAGTCTAAAAACGCGTTCGTTTGATTTAAAGTTACGTTAGCGTACGAAATAAAACGCGAGTTTTGTGGAAATAAAATACCTACGAATATGAAAATTACATTTTTACAATTCTAATGATAAAAGAAAATTTTTAGAAAATTAAAATTAATTTTTACACTACTTAATTAATTATTATTAATTAATTACTAATTTCCTATTTACTTTTAATTATTTAAATTAACCTAAATTATAACTAATTATGAGATTACACTAAAAATGTGAAAATTAAATTTGGAAAAATCTAAAATATTATAAAACTAATTTTAAAATTAAAAATATATTTTTCAAACTTTTTATCTAATTATTATTAATTAATTATTATTTATTAATTACTTAAAACTAAATTAAATTAAGAAAAATAGAAAATGAACAGGGAAAATTATGAAAAATTTCCTAAAATTATTTTATGGTATATAAAACCTAGGAAAAATATAAAAAAGTACTGTTGTTAAATAAAAATTAATAAACCTATTTAATTAACTAATATTACTTAATTATTATAAAACTAATATTAATTATAATAAATACTAAATGAAAAGATAAAAATCTGAAAATTATTCTACAAACACTTTAATATGCTAGAAATTTAAGAAAAATATAAAAACATATAAGTACTTAACAAAAATTTAAAAAGAAAAATTAAAAAGCTAAATTATATTAAATAGAAGTTATCACTTTTCTTAAAAAGTGATGATTTTTGGAATTTTCTTTTACAAACTTGTTTACACACTGAAAATCACCAACTTTTGTGAAAACACTAGTTTTGGAACTCAACAATAAGCAATGTGCAAGCAAATAAGTTCATCAGTGAGCTTATTGAGTTCTAATTAGATGTAAACACTTGAAAAGCTATAGCAAAAGCTAAACAATAAGAACCAGAGATGAAATAAGCTACAACTACTTGAGATATACACAAAATAAGTTTAAAACACAGAAAAAGCACAATGGAAAGGGTAAAGAATGGGATAAGCAATTCGAAACCCACAGCAGCCAAACAGGCCAGTAGGCTACTTGAAGGCTTGAATAAGCTAGGGCATGAGCTCCCAAGCTCAAAACAAGCCTGGATTTGAAAAGCCTGTACAATTGGCTTTCCAAAAAACCAATAAGCTCAGTGAAAGCTCAAGTATGGATCAAATGAGAGGCTACTGAAAATTGCACTACTTACTGAAAATAGTAACCAAGCAGTTAAGTTAAAAGCTAAGGTAAGGAGTCTAAAAGCCAATCTACAAATTGGAATGAGCTAAGCTAAGAGAGAATATGCAAAAGGCATGCTAGGGGGAATCTTAATAAGCTGAAGGAACCTAATAAGCAACCTAGAATAAGCTAGAAACAACTAATAAGCAAATCCAAGCCCTGCTACTAATGCAGGCCAAAAGAGCAATGTTGCAGCCATCTCCACCTATCCAAAAGCCTTCCCTGAGGATCTTGAGATGAGCTTAATGAAGCATTAACAACACTGTTAACATTCCTTGAACTAAATTGATATTTTTACTTGAAAAGGGAAACTTGCATAAAACTGAAAACTTTCAAGTACAACTGAATCATCAAAAGTACATTTAAGATAAGCTGAGAATTTAACTGGGAAATGAAATTACACTAGAAAAACTTGAGTTCATACTAATTTAGACTAAACTATATTAACTACGATTCTAAAAAACTACACTACACTAACCACTCTTCTTTCTCTTTCTTCTTCTACTTATAAGCTTCAAAAGGCATCCCTGGTACAATCCTACTTCATTTTTCAACCATTGGATGAGCAAATTTTATCCTGGCCGTTCAATTGCTTTTGGCGGGAAAAATAGATACAAGCAAGTTGGGGAGGTATTGACTTGGCAGGGGTGGTTTGGATTGTTGTGGTGGAAAGTTAGTGTAGGTGGAGTGTTGGCAGAGGAGGGGGGATGGAAGTGTGATGATTGTGTTTGGTTTTACAGGTTTTGGCAGGCTAGGGGAAGAGGTAGGGGGTGAGGTGGAGTAGTCAAACGGGGTCAAACCTGGGAGGGAGTATTATTTGTTGGTGGGCTGGTGTTAGTGATTGGGCCAAGGAAGGGTATGTAGGCTGGATCAGGATGGTGGATTGGAATGTTGGGTTTGTTTGTTTAGTTAAGCTTATGAAAAACACAAGGACCATACATGTAAATTTCTGAATTAAAAGGGTGGGTTGTATCAATCTGCCAAAGCTTATTCCAAGGACTTTACTTGCTATATTCCATACTCCAAGGACCATAAAGGTTATTTTTCACTTTTACACCTCAAAGGGTATTTTCTGCCAAAGTTGCAAAGTCCAGGGACCAAACATGTAATTTCACTAAACTTGACACCCAAGGAACATTCCTGCCAATGATTAATAGCACAAGGACCAAAATTGATTTTTCATTCAAAAATATCCCACCAGGGACCAATTCTGCCAAATTATGAAGTTCAAGGACCAATTTTGTAAATTTCTCAAAACTTTTAGAATTTTTCACCAAAGGACTAAATATGAAAACTTATGATTTCAAAAGGACCTTTGGTGATAATTTTCCATATTTTGAATGACCAGGGACTAGTTTTGTCATTTTATGAAAGTTGGGGGACTGAAACTGCCAATTTTACAAACTTTGTACGTTTTTTATCTGTTTTTACTCATTTTGCATCTGAAACATATAAAACACAATTTTGGAATATTTTTAGTATTTTGATGCATTACTGAGTGTTTTTGTATGTTTTTTGCAGTTCAGATTGACTAAAAATGATGAGTGTTTAGCACTCATCAATCCCCCACACTAAACTATTGCTAGTCCCTAGCAATAAACTGTTTTAAAAACTTAATGGATTTTAATCTCTTTACTAAAAGCCATTACTTTTGGAGTAGCCAAATGTATTAGTTCAAGTAAGAACTATGGTCCACTTGATAACCATGTGATTTTGAGCAAACCACCAGTTGTCAACGGATTTGATTAGTCTTTATCAAAAGCCGTTTGCTTCTGGACTAGCCAACTCTTGATGGAATAGTCAACATCTTGGTGAGCTGATTACCAATTATGGTTTTTCCACTGCCTTTACCACAAGCCATAATCTTGCGGGCTAGCCAACTCATTCACTTTTTAGGATATGGCGAGTTGATATACCATACAATTTTGGGCAAATTGCAAGCCGTCAACGGATTTGAGATATCTTTACCAAGAGCCGTTTGCTCCTGGATTAGCCAATCCTTTTGTCGTTTAGACATGGCGAACTGATAACCACAAAAAATTTTGAAACTTTAGTGAAAGATTTTTAAATTCTTTGCCAAAAACGGGGGTATTAGATAGTAAAATGTGATAAAATTCACTAGAATAGCGAAATACCCCCCCCCCCCCCCCCCACACACTTAGAATGAATATTGTCCTCAATATTCAAAGTCCCGGCTATTATGCCGACTCTTTGAACGTAAAAGGGCAACATTACAAGCTAAATGTGGAAACACCATTTTGTTTTTCACTTCATTTGTAACCACAGCAGGGGTAACTCCCCCACACTTAGGGTGAAAACCCTAAATAAATGCTACTGTTTTTGTTTACCAAGTCACTAGCTTGACTCGACCCCGAATTCATTTGTCCTTGGGGAAGCATGATGTGGAAGAGACAATCTCCATCGGACTTTCATTCAAGATGTTTGGACAAACATTTGAAGCACGTGAAAGTTCCACACCAATGAGATATAATCCCGGCTCAAGATAATGGTAAATGAAAATGCCGGGATCAAAGATGGTATCCTCATTCCCGAAGGAGTGAAGAACAAGAGAAGTCACCCTGTAGGTGAAGAAAAGGAAGAAAACCATGATGAAAATCATGATAAGATCGTCTTCCTCGAGAGCTCATTAGCCTGAATTTGGATTTCAAGGGTTAAGCTCCAAAACATCCCAGAAGGGTGGGTGGGAATTTGCAAATTCTCATGATTGAGTGCATCTCCCCCCGGGCTATCAAACTCCGGAGGAGTCATGATATGATGAGTGAGTTCACCGGAGAACTCCTCATGAAGAGAATCTTTCACAAAATTTGAATCTGTGAACTCATGTTCCGGAATAGACTCATCACAATCCTCATTCCGAATACCAAAGATTGGATTATCAGAAATCAAAGTGAATTCAGATTCGAATTCAAATAGAGGATTGGTTAGGGTAGTATTAAATGATTCGGGAACAAAGTGATTATCATTCTCTATTGGACTGTTGGGATCAGAAGTGAGTGGTGGATCATGATATAGGAGACTTTCAATTTCTCCCAGATCGGATTCAAAATCAAGGAGACCATCATCACTTCCCGTTGAAAGTGGATTGATGTGAGTAAGTTCATCGGCGAACTCCTCAAGAAGAGGATCAACATCAGACTGTGGGAGTGATGCCTCAATATACTCAATGTCTCCATGAGATGTACAATCATCATTAAAATCTGAGAAAGTCTCGAAATGATCGTTTGAACACTCAAGAGGGGAAGGTAAATCACACATATGATCAGAAGTTCCCTGTGACTCACCTGGGATTGGGACAAGGTTCTCAACACTAGACTTTATGAATTCGTCCGATTCCTTTTCAGGAACAGTGTCAAGATGCTCATCCCCCGTGTTCAAAGAGTGAGTGTGAACTTCGGGTGTGATATCAACAGACTGAGGGAGCTGAGGAGGACTAGCAGACATGGGTTTTATAAATTTTATTTGTTCTTCTGCTAGTAATTCTATCATAGTCTTTTCTCCCTTATTTTCCGAGGAAGGAATCACAACAGATGAACTTGATGAACCCTTACAAAATTGAGAAATATCAAGGGTAACTTCATCATCATCATCAACATCGTCGAGAAGAGCAGCATTGCGAAATATGGCACGTGTTTTAGCGGCTTGTTCTAAGACTAGCAATTCTTCCATGCTCAATTCGTTTCTAGCATCTCGTTCTTCAGCAAGTAATTATGCCATTGATTTCTCACGAGAATTTTGAAACGATGTAGTAGCCAACTCCTCCTTAAGTTCTTTCAATATATCAAGAGCCTCTAGTAAAAGGTCTTGCTCAGTATCATGAGGAGTTGCTTGGATCATTTGGTACTGTGGAGGTGGGTTTGAAAACGAATAGTCGTAATTGTTACAAGGAAATGGATTCCTTGTTTGACAATCCGAACTGAAGTGTGGACCTCCACAGTACTCACAACAGTAAAACTGATGTGGCTGTGAGCGTATGTGCTAGAGTCGTAATTGTTATCTGGAAACGGCTCATAGACAAGCGTGCTTCCTGATTGACAATCAGAACTGTAGTGTGAACCACCACAGTACTCACAACAGTAAAACTGTTGAGTCTCATGGTGTGGTAGTTGATGGAATAAATCAGTCGTGTCATGGTAGGAATAGGGATCTTGGTTATAGACAGACCCGTTTCCTGACTCTACCATGCCACAACTGGGACAATTACCACCATTATGAAGACTACCACACCATTCACAAATTAGAAGGTGTGGATGAGACATAGAAAGAATCAAAAGGTGTGGGAGGGTAAAGAATGAAGAATCAAAGATGTGAGAGGATAAAGGTGAATATTTTTGGAGTTTTCGGAAAACATTTTGTACAAATAAGAAAGAAAATCTTTTTGGGTTTTTTTGTGTTCGTTGAAAACTGATTTTAAAATGTTTTCGGGAATCGCTTTTATGAAAATATACACAAGGATGGTAAATTTACAAAGAAGTGAATTCCAAAATCACTCATCTGAAAACCGTTTTAGAATAACGCGCACGACCTCCCCGGCAGCGGCGCCAAAATTTTGATTGACTCCAAACAGTCAACCTAATTGACCAGGTGATGGTCAACCAAGTCAAACAGCCTAGAAGTCAATCTCCGCGGAAGTATAGGGTTTCCCCGGGTCGTTATGTCCCGACGAGGTGTAATGGTAATCGAAACGGGTTCGTGATCGGGTGAATTTGGATAGAAAGGTAAGGAATAAGGGTTTGAGTGAGTGATTGATTATACTAAGATACGAGGAATGAAAATAACTTAGAAACACTATATTAACAATTACTGATAATCAGATATACTAAAAACGTGAGCTAAGTCTAAAAACGCGTTCGTTTGATTTAAAGTTACGTTAGCGTACGAAATAAAACGCGAGTTTTGTGGAAATAAAATACCTACGAATATGAAAATTACATTTTTACAATTCTAATGATAAAAGAAAATTTTTAGAAAATTAAAATTAATTTTTACACTACTTAATTAATTATTATTAATTAATTACTAATTTCCTATTTACTTTTAATTATTTAAATTAACCTAAATTATAACTAATTATGAGATTACACTAAAAATGTGAAATTTAAATTTGGAAAAATCTAAAATATTATAAAACTAATTTTAAAATTAAAATTATATTTTTCTAACTTTTTATCTAATTATTATTAATTAATTACTATTTATTAATTACTTAAAACTAAATTAAATTAAGAAAAATAGAAAATGAACAGGGAAAATTATGAAAAATTTCCTAAAATTATTTTATGGTATATAAAACCTAGGAAAAATATAAAAAAGTACTGTTGTTAAATAAAAATTAATAAACCTATTTAATTAACTAATATTACTTAATTATTATAAAACTAATATTAATTATAATAAATACTAAATGAAAAGATAAAAATCTGAAAATTATTCTACAAACACTTTAATATGCTAGAAATTTAAGAAAAATATAAAAACATATAAGTACTTAACAAAAATTTAAAAAGAAAAATTAAAAAGCTAAATTATATTAAATAGAAGTTATCACTTTTCTTAAAAAGTGATGATTTTTGGAATTTTCTTTTACAAACTTGTTTACACACTGAAAATCACCAACTTTTGTGAAAACACTAGTTTTGGAACTCAACAATAAGCAATGTGCAAGCAAATAAGTTCATCAGTGAGCTTATTGAGTTCTAATTAGATGTAAACACTTGAAAAGCTATAGCAAAAGCTAAAAAATAAGAACCAGAGATGAAATAAGCTACAACTACTTGAGATATACACAAAATAAGTTTAAAACACTGAAAAAGCACAATGGAAATGGTAAAGAATGGGATAAGCAATTCGAAACCCACATCAGCCAAACAGGCCTGCAGGCTACTTGAAGGCTTGAATAAGCTAGGGGCATAAGCTCCCAAGCACAAAACAAGCCTGGATTTGAAAAGCCTGTACAACTGGCTTTCCAAAAAACCAATAAGCTCAGTGAAATCTCAAGTATGGATCAAATGAGAGGCTACTGAAAATTGAACTACTTACTGAAAATAGTAACCAAGCAGTTAAGTTAAAAGCTAAGGTAAGGAGTCTAAAAGCCAATCTACAAATTGGAATGAGCTAAGCTAAGAGGGAATATGCAAAAGGTATGCTAGGGGGAATCTTAATAAGCTGAAGGAACCTAATAAGCAACCTAGAATAAGCTAGAAACAACTAATAAGCAAATCCAAGCCCTGCTACTAATGCAGGCCAAAAGAGCAATGTTGCAGGCCTCAATGGCTTATTAACTAAGCTGATAAGACCAAAGTTACCATGGAACCAACAAGCTAGTGAAATAAGCTTTCCAAAATGCCAAGTGGCTCAGGTGGGGGTCCACAAATAAGCCCAATATGAGCTTTTGAGACTGGCATGTGAACACTGATGATTCAGTGTACTTATCTCAGTCACACATCTTGGAGGCCCAAAATAAGCAACCAAATAAGCAAAACATGGCATGAAAAGTATATACTCAGAAAGCTGGCCAGAAGGGCTTCCTAAAAATCCAAAAGCTACGATCTAAGCTTAAGAAATGAACAAGGAAATGGCTTATGACTAGGTGACAAAAGATGTGGTGCAGGGGACCTTTATGAAATCAGGTCACAAAAGTGGGGGTCAAATAAGCACTAGAAAAATCTAAAAAATAAGTGAAAAATAGGGCAACAAAGCTGAGCTCTCACACTTTATAATCCCAAAAGCTCAAAGTCTAAAAACTAACACAGAGATCATGAAAATTCCACCATTTTCTGGAAAACTGAAAACCAAAGTAAATTTTGACTTTTTATGTTCTAGGTGAGTTTGACTTTGGTAAGATTTGATTTGTTCTAATGCAATGTGAACATGATTATAAACTGAAGTAAGACTGAATTAAGCTAAAATATTAACCTAAGCACCTAAATTCGTGATTATGCAATCTTAAACTCTAACAGTGAACACATGATTTTAGTTCAAACATGATTTTGACTTTATGACTAAAGACCTTTTGATTTTAAGCTTTGACTGTTGCTTTAGGACCTATTGTGACTTTCCTCAACAACAAACTCCAACAGAAACAACCTCAAACTCAGAGAAACAATGTGAGCCAAACACTCCTTAGTGGTTGTCTGTCATGTGTTTACCAAAGGGTATGAGAGATTAAGACTTGAATGATAAACAAATAGCACTCACTAAGTCACATTATGAATAAATAAGCAAGTAGGTGGCTGAAAATAGCAGTATGCAGTGAGCTAAAGCAAACAAACCATATAAGCTTATGTGTACCAGTGAGTAAACAAATATAAGGAAAACAAAGCACATCTATAAGAACTAAGCTCAAACATGCATACTAAGCTAGGAAAATCAGAAGTACACAAACACAATCACAAAATAAGCACATAATAAGCATATGAACAGTAAAAGTGGACAATTGACTTACAAAAGACTTTGCTCAGAAAACAATGTAACCAAGACCATGTCCACCTATCCTAAAGCCTTCCCTGAGGATCTTGAGATGAGCTTAATGAAGCATTAACAACACTGTTAACATTCCTTGAACTAAATTGATATTTATACTTGAAAAGGGAAACTTGCATAAAACTGAAAACTTTCAATTACAACTGAATCATCAAAAGTACATTTAAGATAAACTGAGAATTTAACTGGGAAATGAAATTACACTAGAAAAACTTGAGTTCATACTAATTTAGACTAAACTATATTAACTACGATTCTAAAAAACTACACTACACTAGCCACTCTTCTTTCTCTTTCTTCTTCTACTTATAAGCTTCAAAAGGCATCCCTGGTACAATCCCACTTCACTTTTCAACCATTGGATGAGCAAATTTTATCCTGGCCGTTCAATTGCTTTTGGCGGGAAAAATAGATACAAGCAAGATGGGGAGGTATTGACTTGGCAGGGGTGGTTTGGATTGTTGTGGTGGAAAGTTAGTGTAGGTGGAGTGTTGGCAGAGGAGGGGGATGGAAGTGTGATGATTGTGTTTGGTTTTGCAGGTCTTGGCAGGCTAGGGGAAAGAGGTAGGGGTGAGGTGGAGTAGTAAAACGGGGTCAAACCTGGGAGGGAGTATTATTTGTTGGTGGGCTGGTGTTGGTGATTGGGCCAAGGAAGGGTATGTGGGCTGGATCAGGATGGTGGATTGGAATGTTGGGTTTGTTTGTTTAGTTTAAGCTTATGAAAAACACAAGGACCATACATGTAAATTTCTGAATTAAAAGGGTGGGTTGTGTCAATCTGCCAAAGCTTATTCCAAGGACCTTACTTGCTATATTCCATACTCCAAGGACCATAAAGGTTATTTTTCACTTTTACACCTCCAAGGGTATTTTCTACCAAAGTTGTAAAGTCCAGGGACCAAACATGTAATTTCACTAAACTTGACACCCAAGGAACATTCCTGCCAAAGATTAATAGCACAAGGACCAAAATTGATTTTTCATTCAAAAATATCCCACCATGGACCAATTCTGCCAAATTATGAAGTTCAGGGACCAATTTTGTAAATTTCTCAAAACTTTTAGAATTTTTCACCAAAGGACTAAATATGACAACTTATGATTTCAAAAGGACCTTTGGTGATAATTTTCCATATTTTGAATGACCAGGGACTAGTTTTGTCATTTTATGAAAGTTGAGGGACTGAAACTGCCAATTTTGCAAACTTTGTACGTTTTTTATCTGTTTTTACTCATTTTGCATCTGAAACATATAAAACACAATTTTTGAATATTTTTAGTATTTCGATGCATTACTGAGTGTTTTTGTATGTCTTTTGCAGTTCAGATTGACTAAATGATGAGTGTTTGAGCACTCATCAATCCCTCACACTAAACTATTGCTAGTCCCTAGCAATAAACTGTTTTGAAAACTTAATGGATTTTAATCTCTTTACCAAAAGCCATTACTTCTGGAGTAGCCAAATGTATCAGTTCAAGTAAGAACTATGGTCCACTTGATAACCATGTGATTTTGAGCAAACCACCAGTTGTCAACGGATTTGATTAGTCTTTACCAAAAGCCGTTTGCTTCTGGACTAGCCAACTCTTGATGGAATAGTCAACATCTTGGTGAGCTGATTACCAATTATGGTTTTTCCACTGCCTTTACCACAAGCCATAATCTTGCGGGCTAGCCAACTCATTCACTTTTTAAGATATGGCGAGTTGATATACCATACAATTTTGGGCAAATTGCAAGCCGTCAACGGATTTGAGATATCTTTACCAAGAGCCGTTTGCTCCTGGATTAGCCAATCCTTTTGTCGTTTAGACATGGCGGACTGATAACCACAAAAAATTTTGAAACTTTAGTGAAAGATTTTTAAATTTTTTGCCAAAAACGGGGGTATTAGCCAATCCTTTTGTCGTTTAGACATGGCGAGTTGATGGAACTTAGGAAGCGAAAGAGTGAAGCAAACATGGCACCAAAGAATAAAAAGAAACAAAGTCAGCCTGCAACAGAAGGTAGTTCTAATGGTGTAAAGCAAAAGAGGGCATATGTTGTTGGTGATAATGAGACAGTTATAGAGCATGAGGAGATCATGGATGACTTGTTGAGGAAGCTGAGAGATGATAATGGTAATACTGATCCATTTCATGTAGTAGAGACAAAGGTCGAAAAGTATCCCATACATGATGAGGAAACTCACTGGAGGATGCGTAAACCAAAGGTATGTATATTTACTTCATAAATATTTGTTTGCATTAACTGTTATTCAGACCGTTAATATTGATAATCACTTTTATGTTTTTGTTGAAGGTTGGAGAAAAGTTTAAGGATATCGATCAACTTAAAGAGTGCATGACATATTATTCACTTGCAAATGGTTTCTCCTTATGGTTTGAGAGAAGTGCTAAGAACAAGGTGATCGCAAAATGTGGGTTGAGACCAGAGATGATAAAAAAACCAGAACTTGGTAAACAAAGTAAGTTTAAGAGATATCCAAGTGAAGCTGATAGGAATCTATGTCAATGGAGATGCTATGGTAAGAAGATGACTGAAGAGAATTCTGTCCAGGTAATATCAATGGTAGATGAACATAGTTGTGTTAGGCAGTTTAAGTATGGTACTTTAGTTAACTTTAAATGGATTGGTAAACATTTTGGTTCAAAGATAAGGCAAAATCCAGATATTAAGCTGCATCAAATAGCTGATTTAGTGTTGAAAAATTATAAATGCATAGTGACCCCTAATCAATGTAGAAATGCAAAGAGGTGGGCACTTGATGAGGGAGAAACATGCATTGAGGATCACTATGGATATATTAGGTCATACGGTAAGGCAATCCTAGAGTCTAATCCTGGTTCAACTGTGAAAGTTGGTGTTACAAGGAACCCAGATGACAAAACATATTTCGATAGGTTCTATGTTTGCTTCAAAGGGTTGAAAGATGGTTGGAAATTGGGTTGTAGGAAGATCATAGCATTAGATGGTTGTTTTCTTAAGAAACCTATGGTAGGAGAGATACTCACTGCAATTGGTAGAGATGCAAACAACCATATCTTTCCTGTAGCATGGGCTGTCGTAAATGTCGAGAACAAAGATAACTGGAGTTGGTTCCTTGACCTACTTGGTGATGACTTAGACATGCCTACTAGTAATGGTTTGACCCTGATGTCAGACCAACACAAAGTAAGTTCACTCCTAACCATCACTTAGTATATAAAGTTCTCATTTGTATATAATTTATGTTTACTTTTTTTTGTTAGGGACTGATTGAAGCAGTGAATGAGGTAATGCCAAACGCCCAGCACAAACAATGTGCAAGACACATTTACGAAGGGTTCAAAAAGCAGTTCAGTGGAGTTGAGTTCAGAACTCTTTTTTGGGCTGCTTCAAAGGCTACTTATCCTGGATTGTTCAACAAAATCATGGAGAGGATCAAGAAAGCTAACCCAAAAGCTTATGATTATCTGTTGAAAAAGGACCCAAAGACATGGTCAAGGGCTTATTTTCACATTGAGCAGAAATGTGAAGCAATTGAAAATGGGTTTAGTGAATGTTTCAATTCAGTTATTTTGAATGTTAGAGAGAAGCCACTGATAACTATGCTTGAAGCAATGAGGGTCATTGTCTTGGAAAGAATGAACATCATGAGAAAGTTTTGTGATAAATGGACCGAGGACATATGCCCTAATATACAGAAGATTTTGGAAGCAACCAAAGATCAGCATAGGTAATCATATTTGACCAAAGTTATTATGTGTATTAACAGTTTAATCACCTATTTGACCAAAATTATTATGTTTATTAACAGGTTCTGGCATGTTATATCAACTGGAGGTGGTCTTTTTGAAGTTAGGAATGGAAGTGAGGCTTTTGGAGTGGATGAGCAGCGTAGGACATGCACTTGCAGGCTTTGGCAACTTTCAGGTTTGCCATGTTGTCATGCAATAGCTGTTATATTTAGGTTGCATAAGAGTGTAAAAGACTACGTCCTAGCTTGTTTTAGGAAACAAGCTTTTCAGAGCACTTATAATCAGTATCTCAAACCTTTAGGTGGAATGACTTTTTGGCCTGACTGCTCTGACATGTCTAGAGTTTTACCACCGAAACCCAAGAAAATGCCCGGTAGGCCAAGAAAAAAGAGAATTAGGGCTCCCCATGAACACAAAAACACAAGCAAGGTTTGTAGGGCTGGTGGAACCATGACATGTTTTAATTGTTACCAAAAAGGTCACAACAAAAAAGGTTGCCAAAATCCTACTGTCCATTTACCACCTGAAGAACCAAAAAAGAAAAGTAGGCCAACAAAGAAAAGGGTAGAGGAACCAACAATAGTTGATGAGAATTTAGAAGGTGTTGGGATGTCTAGAATGTCAACTGACCATGTTGTGGATAAAAGACCTGTTGAGGCTGGGGTTGGGGGTTCTAGCATGAAATGCTCTAATTGTAAACAAAAAGGACACAACAAAAAAAGTTGCAAAAATCCTACTGTTGTCTTACCACCTAAACCACCAAAAAACAAGTAGAAGGTCCTTCACTAGTTGATGAGGATTTTGTAGATGTTGTGGATGAACCACATGTTGAGCCAGAGGTTGGAGTTGATGAAATGTCAAATGGGGATTTTGCGGATTTTGTGGATGAACCACATGTTGAGCCAGAGGTTGGAGTTGATGAACCACATGTATCTGGTATTGGTGTTGGGGGATCAGGCATTGTTGAGGGTTCTAGCAGAAGAGGTAGAGTTAAGACAACAGTCAAAAGAGGGGGACCAGGGTATAAAAGGCACAAAATACCTGCTGGAAGGTTCACCACATTGAGTAGATGGTTTGGAATAGGAGAAGATGATATGGATTCAGATCCTATAAGTGGCTCAGATGAACCCAACCATAATGGAGGTACATTTTTTTTCCATTGACACAGCAAGTAACAATAAAGTTAACTTAATTACTGCAAGTGAGTAATGAACTTTTCTAACCTAATGCATGTACAGGTTATTTTCCAGTCACACAAGAGAGCATCAACTTGTCTACAGCAACATTTGCAGCAACACAAAACAATCAAGCACCAATTCCATATCAAAGTCCAATTGCAGATCAAGTGCATGTAGCAGGACAACCAGTGAGAAGGTTCAACTTCATAAGGCCAAGGGAAACAAGTCAAAGGATACTCCAAAACAAATTATCCAAGAATGTGCCTGGAATTGGTTCAAGTTCTTCAAATGCACTTGACTCGGAGTAATTTGTCTTATCAGTTATCTACCTAATTATGTAAATTATGGATGTTATTACTTTATGTTTGGTCAAAACTATAGGTCTCATGTGCACTGAATATGTGCCTTTCTTTTGTTCATCTGTGCCTTAATGGTGTGCACAAAAACTATTGGTCAAATGTGCACTGAAGATGTGCCTATCTTTTGTATATCTATGACTCTTGACTAATGTCTAATGAAATTCTGCACTGCAAATGTGCAACCCTTTTGTATCCTTGTTTTCTTCATTATGCATATAACTTGGAAAAGGAGGCGATTTTAGGTTGGTAATGGTGGATTAGGGGTTTATGGGAATGGAGTGATGGGAAAAAAAAAAAAAAAAAAAAAAAAAAAAAATGGAATGTAGTGACCAAACAGAGAAGGGGAATAATATATTTGGTGAAAAGGACAAAAAAAATAGAAAATAAGCTTAGTTGGCAAGGAACCGGCTCCACGTAGGACAAGCCCGGTTAGAAGGTCAAATTACAAAGTCTAGTGATACTTTAAGAAAAAAAAAAAGTTGAGTACACACAATGGTAAAAAGTGTCAAATATAATGCTTTTTTAGATAATTTTCCCTATTTAAAATCACCAAGCATCCCTATGAATCAAAATTAGTGGTGGTTGCAGCAGTGGAATAGGTATGTATTTAAATGGTTTTCTCTCACGTTGCTTCTGAATAAGATATAATTATTTACATAACTCGGTTAATTTGTAAATGTGTTTGTACAATCATAATTCTTTTTTTACCATCCTATATTATACTAGGTATAATTGACGGAGACTAGTTATTGGACCAATATACGAGTCTTGCCGACATAATCCCATCACTCCATCAGCATGTCTTATACATTATATATTTTATTATAAAGAATGATTGATAAAGTTAGTGGGCACATTTTTATTATTTTTTTTGCATCCAATGGGGCCATTGGCATCTTTTTAGCCACCTAACATGACCATAAACAATGACTTTATACCCCACCTAACAAGACCATAAACAAAGACTTTTTATTATTTTTTTTTCATCCACTATTAACGCAGGCTGAAATTATTCTAGGCAATTATTGAGCTTCTTTTCTTACCATTCTTTGCTTCTCAAATCTCTCAATTTACCAAAAATGGCTGAACTCGTTCTTTCTGCCTTGCTCCCAGTCGTTTTTCAGAAGCTAACATCTGTACTCGAGAACAAGATCACTCGTTCCAAAGGAATTCACTCCGAGCTGAAGAAATGGGGGAGGGAGTTATCCCTAATCGAAGCATTCCTTGAGGATGCTTCTCATAAGGAAGTAACATCGACAGCTGTCAAAAAGTGGCTGAATGATCTCCAACATTTAGCTTATGACGTTGACGATATACTAGATGCTTTAGCAACGGATGCTATGCATCGTGAGTTTGTCAACCAGTCTCAACCCATCACCATTACCAACAAGGTAAGAAAGTTTATCCCATCTTGTTGCACTAGTTTCTCATTAAGTACTAGGGTTGGCAGCAAGTTAGATAATATTTCCACCAGGTTACAAGAACTAATGGATGAGAAGGAGAAACTTGGTTTGATTGTGAAAAACGAAGGGTCAAAAGATAAAAACAGAGGTTACCAGACCTCTTTGGAATGTGGACGGGGTATTGTCGGGCGTGAAGGTGATAAAAAGGAATTGGTTCAGAAACTGTTAAGTGATGATTCATGTAATGAAAACTTTGGCATCGTTCCGATTGTTGGTATGGGAGGGATAGGCAAAACAACTCTAGCTAGAGCTTTGTATAATGACCAGTTAGTGAAGGATCACTTTGAACTCAAGGCATGGGTTTGTGTTTCCGATGACTTTGATAGCTTCAATATAAGCAAAGTTATATATGAAGAAGTTGGAGGGGAACAAAAGGATTTAGCTAATTTAAATCGGCTTCAAGTAGCTCTTAAGGATCGACTTAAGGGGAAACGATTTCTGCTAGTTTTAGATGATGTCTGGAGCGATAAGTGGGAAGATTGGAAGACCTTAGAGGGCCCATTTTTTGCAGGGGCTTCTGGAAGCAAAATTATCATCACAACTCGAAAGAAAGAATTGCTCAGAAAGCTGTTGAACCACGATCATCCATACATTCTAGAAAAGTTGTCACCTGACGATGCTCTGTCTCTATTTGCTCAAAATGCTTTGGGTGAAAATAACTTTGACTCATTTCCAGAGCTAAGACAACATGGTGAAGGCATCGTTCAAAAATGCGATGGCTTGCCTTTGGCTCTAGAAGCACTTGGACGTTTATTGAGAAATAGGACAGATGAAGAAGAATGGAAGCGGTTGTTGGCTAATGAGATATGGATGTTAGAAGATGATGGTGGTATTCTTCCGGCACTTAGACTAAGCTACCATGATCTTTCTTCTTGTCTTAAGCAATTGTTTGCATATTGTTGCTTGATCCCCAAGGACTATATGTTTGAAAAGAAGGACTTAATTCTGTGGTGGATGGCGGAAGGGTTTTTGCACAATTCCGCTATGAATAAAACAATGGAAGGCTTGGGCGAGGAATATTTTCAAGAGTTGTTGTCCAGGTCATTTTTCCAACATGTGCCTGATGAAGAATCATTGTTTGTGATGCACGACCTCATGAATGATTTAGCCACATTTGTTGCTGGAGAATTTTTTTCAAGGTTAGACATAGATATGGAAAAGAATGTTAGGAAAGAAGCTTTCAAAAAGTACCGCCATATGTCATTTGCTTGTGAGGAATATATGACCTACAACAAGTTCAAGGCATTCGAAAGAGCTAATCGTTTGAGAACATTTTTAGCTATGCCCGATGTGTTAAATAGCTGGCAGACATCCTGCTTATCAAGTAAGATTCTGGTTGACATACTTCCCCAGTTACCACTGTTAAGGGTTTTAAGTTTGAGTAGATCATATATAGATGAGGTACCAGAGTGTGTCGGTAATATGAAGCACTTGCGGTATCTTAATTTATCTCGAACTAGAATCACACATTTGCCAGAAAGTGTCTGCAATCTTTATAACTTGCAAACATTGATCGTTTCTGGCTGTTATTTATTAACAACGTTTCCCGACAACTTCTTAAAGCTTAAAAATTTGAGGCATTTTGACATTCGGGATACATTGCTGTGGAATAAGATGCCGTTAGAGATTAGCGAGATGAAAAGCCTACAAATCCTTTCCAACAAAGTTGTTGTTGAAAACAACGACTTTTTTATATCTGGGCTTAGGAATTTAAAGAATCCCCAGGCGGAGATTCATATTGATGAGCTGCAAAGAGTGCAAAGTGCAAAGGATATACAGGAAGTCAACTTATCACAAAAGAAGGTTAGTAAGTTACATATGGGATGGAGTAATGTCTTTGATGATTCTCGAAATGAAAAACTTGAAAAGGAAGTCATCGATGCGCTCAAGCCTCATAGTGATAACTTGAAAGATCTTACAATTGTATCATATGGAGGTAAGTTGTTTCCAAACTGGATCGGAGATCCCTCATTTCTCCGTTTGACTTCTGTACGGATTGAAAAATGCGGAAATTGTATGTTTCTACCACCACTTGGGGAACTGCCATCACTTAAGAGGCTCGATATTGAAGAACTAAATGAGGTGAAAGTCGTGGGGTCAGAGTTTCTTGGGAGAGGTATTGCATTTCCTAAGCTTGAAAGTCTGAGAATTACAAATATGAGGGGGTGGGAGGTTTGGTCAACCAAGAGTGGTGTTGTAGGTGCAATAACATTTCCATGCCTTGAAGTGCTGCAGATAGAAAAGTGTCCTAATTTGGCTAAAATATCACTTGAAGCACTACCTTCGCTGAGGGAATTAAAAATAAATTGTCATAAATTGGCTGAAGCCTCACTTGAAGCACTACCTTCGCTTAGGGTTTTACATCTAATTGGCTGTAGTGATGGTTTGTTGACAAGTCTAATTCACGCAGCTTCAGCAGTCACCAAGTTGATTATAAGTGGTATTACAGGACTTAGTGATGAGGTGTGGAGAGGTGTTATGGACTATCTTGGGGCAGTTGAAGAATTAAGTATCTGGGTGTGTAATGAAATAAGATACTTGTGGGAATCAGAAGCAGAGGCAAGTAAGGTTCTTGTGAATTTAAGGAAGTTGAAAGTACGGTATTGTTCAAAATTGGTGAGTTTGGGAGAGAAAGAGGAGGAGGATGGATGCAACCAACTAACATCTCTTAGGATTTTGTACTTAATCGAGTGTAAGAATCTTGAACGTTGCAATTTGCCAAACAGCATTGAAGAATTGAGTATCAAGAGTTGTCCTTTAATTGCATCTGCCTCCTTCCCAACAGGAGAAGGGCACAAGCTCAAGTCACTCAAAATTGAAAACTGTGAACAACTATTGGTAAAGGAGGTGCTTCTCAACACAAGCATGCCAGCTATGCTTGAGGTTGTATCTATTGCGAGTTGGAAAAATATGAAATCAATCAATGAATTGACTTGTTTCATTCACATCAGAGAATTGAAAATAATTGGATGTGAATGTATAGAGTCAATGGTTGAATTGACTTGTTTCATTCACCTCACCGAATTAACAATAATTGATTGTTCGAGTATAGAGTCATTTCCTGCTGCCGACTTGCCGAATCTCACCTCCTTAAAACATCTGACAATTGTGGATTGTAAAAGTATGGATGTTGATTCCTTTGGGCTTTGGCCTCCTAACTTGGGTTACTTACAAATAGGTGGTTTGAAGAAGCCCATATCAAAGTTTGGCCCACAAAACTTCCCACCTTCTCTTGTTTACCTAGAGCTACATGGTGGATCGGCAGAAGAAGATGATGTGACTGGCGGAAGTCAATTGTCGCATATGCTTCCTTCATCTCTTGCTACACTTCGCTTAAGGGAATTTGAGAAATTGGAATCAGTTTCAAAGGGACTCCAACACCTCACCTCCCTCCAACATCTCTACATTGATGGCTGCCCAAAGATGAAAGATCTACCAGAAGAGTTGTTGCCTTCACTTTTGAGTTTGTACATAGATGGATGCACAGATGAGTTGAAAGAAAAGACAAGTAGAAGAGGCTCCTATTGGCCCCTTATCTCCTATATCCCAGAAGTCATCATAGATTAAAGGTATGTCCCACTCTTTGTCTATCTTTTGACTTGTGCCTGTTTTGGACTGGGTGTTTGGCATTGCATTTTCAAATTACTTATCACTCATAATCAATAACACCAAAACTGATTATAGGGTTATTACTTGTTATGGTTATTTACCCATTTTAAATGGAACTCATGATAATACTAATCCTCTATAACAAGTTGAAATATTTTGAAGAAATAATTAAATGTTTTATATCCTTCTTTTTCTATTCTCTTCGTGAATGTCAGTTTCGTGTTATTTGACATTTCAAATGTAAAGGTGGAAAAAGAGGATGTCAAGAGTACTTGTATATTGTTTGAACTCTGCTTACGGTTGATTCATTTTTTGGATCATATTATATATTGAAGTTTTTAACTGTCTCGTATGTTTCTGTTTTGTGTTACTTCAGGAGCAAAGGGAAGGGGAGAGAGAGCGATACCGTTTCTTTACGTGATTTTGATCTTGAAAAGTTTCACTATATCGGTCAAGGTATAGTTATATGTCTAAGGAATCTTCCAAAGATTAAAGAAATTGCTATTGGCATAGTAAGTGTGGGGTTGAAGAATAAGGTGTTCAGACCGATCTCATATGTTGCTTCCAACCTTGAGGTTCTTACCTTGTGCATAGATCATAGAAAGATTATTAGTTCTTCTCTAATTAATTTATGTGTTTTTGATCGTTAATGATAAGATGATGAGATTGTTTTCATGTTTTTCCAGGAAGATTTGAATATTAAAGCGATTCCAGGACTACAAAATTTCAAGACTTTGAAACTGACAATTCAAACTGAAGAATATGATAGTCTAATTGTGTTCATTGAAATAGCTAAGAAGTGCCAGAAGTTGGAAACTTTCATAGTGTCGGTATGTTTTCAATAGCTACTTGTAATTAAAATACATAAATAGAATCGATATTGATATTCTGTTTGTGAATTGTTTGTGACTTTATCTAATTCAAAAACTATGTTGATATGATCTTTTTGCAGCTATATTGGTGTACACCAACCACAAGGAACAAAACTCAGTTTCTGCTATTGGTAACTACTTTTCACACCTGAAGCATCTTGAGATTGGTGGTTATCGTGGTCTAGTTAGTGACTTTCAGATTGCTTTGTACATGATAGGCAATGCTGATACACTTAAGAAAATTGTAATAGATCCTTCCACCAATCGTGCTGACGACGAATTTGTATTAACTGCAGAGGATTCTTTGAAGAGAGAGGAAACTGGTCGATCACATGCCGAATCCGAGTTGTCACAATGTTTGCCTCCATGGGTGGAGTTGGTCATACTCTAATCCACCTTTCAGATGAGTTGAAAGAAAAGACAAGTAGAAGAGGCTCCTATTGGCCCCTTATGTCCTATATCCCACATGTCTACATAGAATAAAGGCATGTCCCTCTCTCTCTCTTTTAACTTGTGCCTGTTTTGGAAGGGGTGTTTGGCATTGCATTTTGAAATTAGTTATCACTCATACATAATCAATTGCACCAAAACTGATTATAGGGTGATTACTTGTTATGGTTTGAAGAAATAATGAAACGTTTTAGTTAGGTAAAGGTATTAGCCATGTCAGCACCCACATGTGTTTACTACTTTACTTTTTCTACTTTCTGTTTTAGGTAGTTTGTTCGTGTTGGCATTGAATTCTATAGTACTAATCCTCTAAAACCAGGCCTCGTTTTATATCCTTATTTTTCTATTAAATCACCCCTTAGTTTAGGCTGTGGATAATTCTGTCATTTTGTTAAATATGTTCTATATAAAACCAGGTCTCATTTTATATCCTTCTTTTTCTATTCTCTGCATTCATCTGTTCCATGCTTAACAATGACAGTTTCGTGTTATTCGACATTTCAGATGTAAAGGTGGAAAAAGAGGATGTCAAGAGTACTGGTATATTGCTTGAACTCTACTTATGGTTGACTCATTTTTTGGATCATAGTATCATACTATATATTTAAGTTTTTTATTGTCTTGTATATATGTTTCTGTTTTGTGTTACTTGCTTTTTTATAGATCGTGAACTGGTTAGTAGTTTTTCCCTAATTTATTTAAGTGTTTTTAATCATTAATAATAAGATGGTGAGATTGTTTCTATGTTTTTCCAGAAAGATTTGGATGTTGAATCGATTCCCAAATATCAAGACATTGAAACTGACTTTGCGGGCTGAAAAATATGATAGTCGAATAGCATTCTTCGAAATAGCTAAGAAGTCCTCGAAGTTGGAAACTTTTTTAAGTATCGGTATGTTTTTCAATAAACCACATAGCTACTTGTAAATAATGTACATCAATAGAATCTCTGTTGATATTCTGAATAAATAAGGATGTTGTTTCTGATTTTATCTTTTTGCAGCTACATTGGTCTTTTCCAATCACAAGAAACAAAGCTGAGTATCCTGCTATTGGTCACTGTTTTTCACACCTCAAGCATCTTGAGATTGGTGGTTATCATGGTCTAGTTAGAGACTTTCAGATTGCTTTGTACATGATAGGCAATACTGTTGATACACTCAAGAAAATTGTAATAGATCCTTCCACCAATCGTGCTGACGAATTTATATTAACTGGAGGAGTCTTTGAAGAGAGAGGAAGCCGGTCGATCACATGCCAAATCCGAGTTGTCACAATGTTTACTTCCATGGATGGAGCTGGTCATACTCTAATCCACCTTTCAGATGCTCTGATTTCTATTCTCAAGAACTTTCTAGTTGTTTTTCCTGTGTTATGGCATTGCTATGTGAAAGGAATTCGTCAAGTGGATTATTTTCCTGTGTTATGCATGACACTTGCAATTTTAAGTAATCATATTGTACTCATTTTGGCGAGATATCCATACATGTGTATATCACTTAGTTGCTGGTTGTACTGAGGATCAAAAGTATAATTTCCTCTGTTTCCATGAGTCCTTTTTGCTCATCTAGAGTTTCAACAAGGTTGATGGTGTGTGACAAAAAATTTAAGGTGTCAGTTTTTTTACTATATCATCCAATGTGAATGGACTTTTTCCTGTTTCCATGTAAAATGTGTAAAGTTGCAGTATTGATTTTGGCAAGTGTTTACCTAAAAGGAATGTTCCTTACTAATTTAGGAACTACAAAGCTTAATTCTTTCTTATATTCTAGCACTAGCTAAAGACCCGTAGAACTAGTATTCTATCCTCTCTAGCATGTGCGACTGGGCAAAAAAAAATAAATAAATAAAATAAAAGTTGTTTGTGTTTACAAACTTTACTCTTGAAGAAGAAGAAGAACAAGAGGATGATGATGTAGAAATACTCACATTATCGGTGTCAACTTCTGAATTCTGATATGATATCTTTAATAGTAGCTTCATCATCCAATCCATCTTCTTTCATTGCATTTTCTAGTTCATCTCTTGTAATAAACCTAAATTTAAAGCATAAGTAAGTGGATATATAACCTTTTATGAGATAATCACATGAGAATGATGTTTTAATGTATACCCGCTGCCAATCTGTATCAAAATGCTGAAATGATTTGTACAAATTTTCTTCACATTCAAGTTTGTGTCTTTTGCATGTTTGCTGTTATGAACCCAATGTAATCAATTGTCCCGTTTCCATCAACATCAGCCAGCAGCAAAAATAACCTTGTATGTCTTGAAAAACTTTTAATAATCAAAATCTTAAACAACTTACGGCTTCCTTGAGTTGTCTAACTTCTGCTTCTGTGAGCTTTGACCTGATTCTAGCCATCCCAGTTTTTAAGTTACGGGTAGGTGGTTTGTGATTGTGCCACTTTTGTCAGTGACCATGTCCATAAACATCAATTTTAGCCCTTTCCTCTGTTATATTTTCAACAATCAACTGAACTTTCAGTTTTAGCCGATGTATCACGAGGAAACACAGCGAGTTGTGGGTTGCTGGGGTTGAGAGACCATGAAAGGTGATTCTTGTGATATGTGTTCAAATGTTTTTTATCCCACATTGCTTCTTAATATGATAAATTTTTTAAGATTTGCATTACAAGTAGCTTCTCATGATTTTTAATTTGCACTTAGAACTCTCAAAGTTATATTACTACTTTACAAACTAGGACATCCAATCACCCCCTCTGTTGGTATAAGCTGAGGTGGATAAAATTAACCAGCGGGTGTGATATGATATATCAATTTTTTTACCTCACACAACATAAAGGTTACAGTAACTGTTTTTACCCGAATACTCAAAACTAGTGTAAACTCGTCTACAAACACGACTGCAGAAACAGTTAATTGATTCAATTAACATTGTACAAGGGTTGTTTACAGAACAGCTCGATTAACACAAGTAGTATTTTACACATTATGTTTACAGACATTCACAAGAAAACATAACAAGCTCAAACCCTAAATCCAAACAAATCCTAGTAACCGAACTTGACCCTGATTAACCAGTTTCTAAGACCCTAATCAGGTCTGGTTCAAGGTTAGTCGCATCTCATTCGATAAAAAAGAACTCTTGATAAATATTTTTTTAAAAATGGTATTAAAACAGCTTTGGTCCTTGGGTTCCACTTCTCATCATTGTACAAAACTCTTCATAGTTTATCTTCCCGTCCTGCAAAAGAAAAAAATATTTGCGTTTACAAACTGAACACTTGAAGAAGAGCAAGAGGATGAAGATGTAGAAGAACTCACGTTATCGGTGTCAACTTCTGATATGATGTCTTTTATGGTAGCTTCATCGCCCAATCCATTTTCTTTCATTGCATTTTCTAGTTCGTCTCTTGTAATAAACCTGAATTTAGAACATAAGTAAGTTGCAGAAATAACATTTTTATGAGATTCTCACATTAGAATTAAGTTCAAACGCATACCCGCTACCATCTGTATCAAAATGCTGAAAGGCTTTGTACAAATCTTCTTCACGTTCAAGTTTGTGTCGATGCATTGTTGCTGTGATGAACTCAATGTAATCAATCGACCCGTTTCCATCAACATCAGCCTGAAACATAAACAATCTTGTTAAGTCTCAAAAAATGTTTGATATATAAAAAGGCATATTTTAAAAACTAAAACAACTTACGGCGTCCATGAGCTGTCTAACTTCAGCTTCTGTGAGCTTTGACCCGAGTCTGGCCAACCCGGTTTTCAGTTCTTCATAGGTGATTGTGCCACTTTTGTCTGTGTCCATGTTCATGAACATCGATTTTAGCCCTTGAATCTCCTCTGTTGATAGATTTTCAGCAATCACCTGAATTTTTTTTGTAAAATCAACGATGAGTGTATGAAATGATACCCTTTTTCGCTTAAATTAATAGGTGACAATTTAGACTTGTTTGCCTAAAAACAAGTGGCTTTATTTTATACTTATTACGGGTTGTTAATAAAGAGATGTATAACTTAGCTAGAATGGAAATGGAAATGGAAATGGATCAAACACTTTAACTGGTTAAAAATGGTAAAATAAGATATATCAGCTTCAATGGGAACTGGTCAAACAAATCGAAAGACACCCAAATAACTTCTTAGATCATTATTTTCCGAAAAAGTAGAGATTACATGAATTTCGTAACTATAGTTTAAGAACTGATTAATGACAGAAAAGAACTGACACATAAATTGCTTTGGTCACACCAAACTGTATTGGCCAGTATAATGTATAAAAGTTAATCGCTCAGACCCACTATCCAACCGCCTACTTTTCCGCCTTTATTAAAGATGCAACTTCAACCCGTTTACCTAAACAGATCTTCCATTCATATTCGACGAGTAAATGAGGGAAATTTAAGTTTAGCTAAAATGGCAATGTGTCATAAAATCACCCGTTTCAAACCCACTCGACCCGCCCATTTTGCCAACTCTACTTAACATTCATACGACACAGCCACATACAAGTTAGTTAATGCAGTTAACAAAAGAATTTAAACCTTGAGTGCGAGTTTTTTGAGTTTATTCATAGCTCTAAATTGCTTCATCCTTGAAAGAACCGCACTGTCGATTGGTTTGTCTGATGCTTCTCCGTCTTCTCTAATCCATGGATGCTCTATACGATTCAAAATGACACAAAATTTATGAATAAATGATTATTATGACGATTAAAGATTGCACATGTGAAATAAGACTAAACATACCAAGGACTTGAGCAGAGGTTATACGCTTCTTCGGGTCAAGTGTAAGCATTCTTTGCACAAGATGTTTGGCACTACTTGAGATTGATGGCCAAGGGTCACTTTCAAAATCAATTTCTCCTTTCAATATCTCATCAAATATTCCTTTCTCCGTCTCTGCAATTTGGTGACCATTGTTAGCGTTAAAATCAATTTAGTCAATATGACAATTTCGGCATGTTTACTTATTGATGGGTAGATTTGGATCGTGAATCAACTCAAACAGGCCAAAGTATATTTACAAAGATAATCTTCTTTAAAGAGGCCGTTTTTGTTCGAAGAATTAAATTATTATGGTAATAGTATCTTTTTTTTTAGTAATCATGAGTTAAGTATTTAAAGGTCAACCCATTCCGACCCTTTCTGAACCATACAAAAATGACTCATTACCCAACATGAACTCTTCGTGAAACTTGCAACTTACCAGCCCAAAACGGAGGTACACCACTGAGTAAAATATACAGCATTACCCCTGCGCTCCATATATCTATCTCTTTCCCATATTTACGCTTCAACACTTCTGGTGCAACGTAATACGCGCTGCCAACAATATCCCGATATGATTTTCCTGCAAAAAATGATGTCATCAATGTAAGAAGATTAGCATGACAGGTATTTCCACAAACTTATGATTTCGAATACTTGTAAGTTGTAACCTATGTCCAAAATCCAAAATGTAGTTGGTCTTGGTTAAAACAGATTGTTAAAGGTAACCTTTTTGAAACGAAAGCCACCAAAAACATTGGAAGAACTTTGTATGCGTAAACATAGAAAATATCACCAAAACACAATAATAATGCAACTCCGTAATAGGACTCTTTTTGGATTGTTATTTGGAAGATATATAAACTTAAACTATACTGAAGGATCAAGGGTTTTTATTGCTAGAATTCTACTTCCAGATCCATTCATCCATAAATAGAAACTTATAATCTTAAAGGCAAAAAAGGGTATATTAAAACATACAATCTTGTAAGCGTTATTTACAATAATTCTACTCCAAGATCCATGTATATTAAAACACAATTCTACAAGATCAAATGATCCAATTACCACATTTCTAGGAAAACAACAAACATCAAAAGGGAAACAAGCAATACCTTCTTGAATAAAAACCGACAACCCAAAATCCGTAGCTTTCAACAAAGCACCCTCACTCTTATCCGACAACAAAAAATTCTCCGGCTTCAAATCGCGATGCATCACACCCATAAAATGACACACATGAACCACATTCACAATCGACCTACATATCGAAGCAGCAGCTCTCTCACTATAATGACCTTTCGCAAGAATCCTATCAAAAAGCTCACCACCTTCACACACTTCCATAACTAAATGCACACTTTGCTTATCCTCATAAGCACCTTTAAACTCCACAATATTATTTTGACCACTTAAATGTTGCATAATTTGCACTTCTCTTCTCATATCCTCCTTATCGCCTTTCGTAATCAATTTCTTCTTACTTATAGACTTACAAGCATATTTCGAACCACTAGACTTTTGTATACATAATTTAGTAACACCAAATTGACCCCTACCCAATTCTTTACCCATAGTATAGTGATCATTAACATCTTCTAATGGCTTACCTAAAATAGTATCAGATTTAAATACCCTTTTAGGACTAGCAGGAGGTGGTTGCTTTTTGGCTGGAATTTGGGTTGCTGGAGATGGAGACTTGGTGTAAACTATGTTTGGCTCATCAGATCTTTGATTATAAGATACACCCCCTTCATTTCTTCCTGTGTTTTTGCTCTTGCTGATACATACACCCATTTTTTTTAAAATTCAAAAGTGACCCAGATGAGAAAACTGGATTTCTAAAATGGGTTTGTAATAAAAATTTACAAAACTTGGTTAAAAAGTGGATTTTTAAGGTGATTTAAAAGTGACCCAGATGAGAAAACTGAATTTTGGAGATGGGTTTGTGACAAAGACTGAAACTTTTTTATAAAATTGGGTTAAAGATTGGATTTTTTTAATATGCGTTTGTGAAAAAGATGGGATATTTTGGGTGGGTAAGTGAAGATTTAAGGGAAATGAGTGGAAAGAACGTGGGGTGTTTGAAAACACGTTTGTTTGAAGACTTGTGAATGAAGATATAAATACTGGTAATGTAAACGCGTTAGTTTGTTTGTACTGTATGTTTTGTTTTTTTCATCAGTTTGACTTGTGGATATGAATTGTCCATCGACAACAATAAATGTTTTTTTTTTTCTTTTTTTTTTCCTTTTTTACCTCAGTCACAAAATTTAATTCCATGTTCGACTTTTTAAATCCAATTTTAATTATAAATATTTTTATTTTTATTATATAATATTTGATGAAAATTATATCATATTAAAATATAGACAAAAATACACTGTTGGTCCCTAAACTTTCCACAAAACATCGCATGGCACCCTAACTTTCTAAAAACGTCGTGTGGCGTCCAAAACATGTGAAATTAGGGCCGATTGCGTCCCTTGACCCATTTTGGCAAGGTCAACGCACGTTTTATGTTCTAGATTCAGGGGCATAATAGTTCAATCACTATTTAACTATGATCTAACCTAGGGGTGTTCATCGGTTCGGTTATCGGTTAATCGGTTTATTCGGTTCGGGTTGTTCGGTTAAAAAAAAAAATTTGGTCATAAACGAAAACCAAACCGAACCGAACCGAAGTTCGGTTCGGTTATGGGTCAAAACCGAAAACCGAATTTTGTACTTGAATTACACTATTTATATTTTTTTTAAATTTAATTACATATATTTTTGGCAAAAAAAATATTTCAAGCATAAAAAAGTGTTTTTTATATTAGTATAAAATTTTAATGGACATTTTTTATATTTAAAATAATATAAATATATAAAAAAATATATATAGTTATATAAATTCGGTTTTCGGTTCAGATAGCCAAACCCATATCCAAACCGAAAACCGAATTTTTAATTCGGTTCAGTTCGGTTCGGTTATATGTTCGGTTCGGTTTTTTTCAGTTCGGTTTTCGGTTAATTAACCGAACCGTGAACTCCCCTAATCTAACCCAAGCTAAACCCGACAGTCAAAATGAGGGACAACAGTGAAAACAAAGTCATTAAAACCCTTGAACGTCTCTTCCATGAGTTTATGTTAATGTAATTTTATGATCTTCCTTGCAATGCACTTTATCTACTATATAGTTTCAATTATTTTCGTTTTTATTTATTTATTGGAGCAATAAATAACTTAGGTTAGATTCTTTATTTTCTTGCTATCTTCTTATAAATACATGGTTTACATAAACGCTAAATCTCATATCCATGTACTTTCTTGATGTTTTATGTAATGTTTAATGTAGTGTTTTTAATCGATGTACTCTTTTAATTATTGATGAACTTAAGTTTGTGTTAATGAGATATTGTCTCTCCTTACTGGAGGCAAGCCTTATGGATAGGCCAATTTGACTTTTGAAGTTTGACTATGTAAAGTCATAATTGAAAATTAATGAGTCAAAGTGTAAACACTAAACTTAATAATGGGCGAGAGTTTTAAATATACCAACGGCAACATAGACAAATTGAGGGACCAATAGTGTCTTCCTTGACACGCTCTATTTACGTCTAAATGCATGTATATTTCCAACAAATAATGGGGAATCGAAGAGTTCAAAAATTTAATACAGACTATTCGTTTTCTCCATTTTTTGTGTATATATTGGTTACTTCCACATATTGCTGCATACCAAGCTTATATCATAAACCTCAAACACATCTATCACATTCACTTGAAATTATGTTGTCCGGAAACAAACGACCAATAGATGCGGATGCTATCCAAGACAAAGAATTGACCAAAAGACCAACTATTGAAGCAAATGTGGCAGTAGAAAATCTTGTATCTAACCAACAACAGTCGGCCAAAGTTGAAGGTGATAAAAGCTGGTACTATCAACTAGAAGCTACGTTGGAACAGGAGGAAGATGAAAAGGAGAAGGAAGAAGCAACGGAGCAGGAAAAAGGAAAGGAGGAGGCAGAAGGAAGCCATGCTGAAGTGATAGAAGGAAGGCGTTCTGCAGCGGCCGAGGAGCATTGGAAAGAGAAGGCTGCACTTAGGAAATTAGAAAAAAAATGGATAAAATAAATAAATGATGAAACTGAAGAAGATGATGTTTAGAAACATTCAGTTATGATCATGTCCATTTGGCATATGCCTCGGATTAATGTCATTATGTAACGAATATACATTTTAAATGATAATCTTAATCTTGCATTTTCTGAGTTTTTGCTTTCAATTGCATGTTTGTATCTGCATATGCAGTTTAGCGGGTGTTTGGATTTAACCAATTTGACATTCACAAGTCAACATACACCCAAAAAGTGAATGACTGTGTAACCAAAGGTGTATTTTAGTGACCAACGGTGTATTTTGGTCATGATATAATCTACTAACTTACTACTTAACGAGATGTTAACAATACCCCATTTGAGGAAAGAACACACTAATACGGTGAATTTCCATGAAGATCCATGCTTGATAACTTCAGAGAAACAACAACTAAGCACAAAAATGATGGTGTTAAAGGAGTTTGGGTTAGATTTAACTTAGATATGGTTGAAAATGTGATTGGACTATTATACCCTTGAAACATAGATATGGTCCCAAATGGGTCAAGGGACGCAATCGAACTCAAATTCATATGGTTTGGACGCCACACGACGTTTTTAGAAAGTTAGGGTGTCATGCGATGTTTTTGTGGAAAGTTTAGGGACCAACAGTGTATTTTTGTCTAAAATATATTTAAAATCCAATCCATTTATATATTTTGCAATAAATATTATATAACACAAAAAAAAAAATATTTAAAGTCAAAGTTGGATTTAAAAAGTCAAACTTGACTTAAATTTTGGGACGGATTGAGTAACAGTTTTACTTTCAACTAATTAATTACTATCTTGTTAAAAATTTATAATAATAATATCGATTAAGGGTAATATAGTAATCTCGACCAAATTCTCTTATCTATTTTTAGTGAGGAAAACTAATTTGGGATAATCCAAAACTGAAATATGGATAATATTAAAATGGATGCACTAGAAGATAATGAAATGGTAAGATGAAGGATGAAGCAGAAGATAATGAAATGGTCTGATTAGTCTCGGTCAATGTTGGATGTGTTTTGTTTTAGTAAATATGTTTATTTATGTGTAATAGTTGTAAAAATAGATAATGCATATAAAACCATCTCTAAGGAGGTAGGCTATGTTTGGTGCGGAATTTTTTGGAGTTTTTGAGACGATAAACGGTGAGCAATTAGCTTTTAGATTTTTATTGTTTGTTTGGCAAATGAGCGGTGAGCTTTGTTATTTTTTAGGAATGTTTATTTTTTTAATCCTTCTTTAAAAAGCTGTGAGCTATGACTACTGCTCGCTGCTACTTTTACCAAACATATTCATAGTAATAATGAGTCAAAATTCTCAAAAATAAACAAAGTTGAAATCTCGATGAGTTAACACTTTAAGATGATTACGAGAAAGTCTGGAATGATTACTTTTATATTGGTTAGACCACATAAATCAGAGTAACCTAAACAGATTTCATTCTGCGCTTATTTGTTAGAGTTTGACAATCAAATACACGTATTGCGGAAGCTAGGATCAAGTATAACACATAAATATTAACTAAAACATAAATAGTAAACGTACCCGATGCACTTCAATAAACCTTGATTCTTGGACAATTAGATCAATGATAAACCCCTTACCGTTTTGTTTATCGATCTCTTGATAATTACTAAAGTAAGTAATTACCTCGTTCTTGTACACACAAACTACCAACGAATAAAGGTTGTTGCAAGTAAACAAATCACTTAATGTTTTCTTATGAAAAAATCGAACCACAAACCCTAGGGAAGGGGATCCGATCGGCCAAGACAAAAGAAAAGGAAAAACAAATTTAAGGGTTAGAGTGTGTGCACAAAAGATTGTTAAGTCTAACCCCAAGGCCTTGTATTTATACTATGTGAAACTTGGAGGACAAGACAAACTCGGGTTGGGCTTCCCCACCCTTGTTCGACCGGCCTAGGGATCCCCTAGGGGATTCTAGATCCTTCTTGACTCCTAAATTTCACTCTAGTCCTTATCTTTCGTCCTTAACGATAGTTAGTCCATACGGTTAATAACTAACGACCGTTTAGTCCATTAAGTGTTATAAATATACATATTTCATACATTTAATAAATACATATATTTATTTACATTATTCTTGTTTGTAAAGTGTGCAATCCCGAGGTCTCGGGTTCGATCCTAGACATTTACCTATTAATGTTTATACGTAACATTTAACAGCTCCCACTCGTATATTCATTAATAGTAAAATGACATTGGTTAGCGTCTTGCAACACTCCAATGCCCCTAGTTCAAACCGAGCTAGGTTTCCTGGAAAAACCTTTAATGATTCATCATTATAATTATCCTTTCATTACTAATACCACATTAATAAAGATGTGAGTTCCTTTATTAAAATTCTGTTTCTCGTTTCTTTATGATTGAACAAAATTACCAAAACATCTGAACGTATTCCAGATAGACTTTGGGCATGGTCATGCAAACATTTTGTCAACCCTACGAGGGGCCCAGCAGTATTAAACTTCTAAACAAATCAGAAGGAATGAATTCTTTCTTGACTACAAGAATAACCCATGAACTTTGCAACACTTCTGAAAACAATCCTTATGACTCCCTGTTACGGTGAGCGGTAGATTGCTTCACAAAAATGCACTACATCCATGACACTTATCTGGTATCTCAAGTCTGAGGATAACTTTAAATATGATTCTCACATCAAACATTAAATCATATTGTTGGGATAAGTCCAATATTCAATTCATCGAATATTATGTGAAATTGGTATGACTACGCATCAATATACTTTCAAGTATATTCTAAAACCAATACTCAAATTTGTCTTAGTTTAATGATATTCCCATATCATTAATCGACAATGGACATTTAGAATAATTTATTCAAGGATCTTAAACATGCAAATATAGGATATATTATTAAGACAATGATAAATAAACATAAAACTTATTTTATTCCATTAAAATAATAATTGTACATTACATCCTTTATCCAAACACTAATCACAAATGGGCATGAAACTTTCAGCTAATCTAAGTCCTACACCTGCAGCATGCTTGTGAAGCTTAGTGCCAGGTAGAGGCTTTGTTAATTGATCTGCCAAGTTATCATCTGTGTGAACTTTGAGCATTTCGATTTCACCTATTTCGACTTGTTCTCGAACATAGTGATGCTTAATCGGGAAATGTCTGGTGCCTTTCATGATTCCAGGCTCATTGGCAAATGTGATTGCAGCAGAATTGTCACAATACATTTTAATAGGTCTTTGAATCGAAGGCATGACTCCAAGCCCTGAAACAAACTTCCTAATCCAAACAGCTTCCATTGCAGCTTCTGAAGCAGCTATATACTCACTTTCTGTAGCAGACATCGCTAGTACACTCTGCTTTCTGCTCCTCCAATCCACTGCTCCTCCATTAATGACAAAGACATAACCCGTCTGAGACTTCGTATCATCCTTATCACCTTTCCAAGAAGCATCGCAGTAACCTGTAACATCAAGTTCTGCCGTTGGATTTCCCCCATAAACCAAAAACATATCCTTAGTTGCCCTAAGGTACTTAAGAATATTCTTAACAGCAGTCCAGTGAGCTACACCTGGATTTTGCTGATATCGACTGGTTAAATTCTGAGCAAACGCTACATCAGGTCTTGTACTTTTCACCGCATACATAATAGATCCCACAGCCGAAGCATAAGGGACTCTCTTCATGCGTTGCACCTCTGCAGGTGTTGAAGCACAAACCTTGTTGCTCAAGCCATGTTGCTCTTGCATTGGCAAATATCCTTTCTTGGAATTTTGCATATTGAATCTCTTCAATATTTTATCAATGTAAGCACTTTGGCTTAATCCAATTAATCGCTGAGATCTATCTCTATATATCTTGATTCCCAGAATAAATGCAGCTTCCCCTAAATCTTTCATAGAAAAACAACTTCCAAGATATTCCTTAACCTTTTGTAAACTTGGAATGTCGTTCCCCATGATCAATATGTCATCGACATATAATATAAGGAAAATCACATTACTCCCACTAACTTTGTGATATACACATGGCTCATCAAGATTTTTAGTGAATCCATACTTTTTAATCTCACCATCAAATCTCTTATTCCATTGTCGTGATGCTTGCTTTAATCCATAAATGGATCTTTTAAGCTTGCATACACGATTTGGAAATTCTGGATTTACATACCCCTCAGGCTGCGCCATATAGATGTCCTCATCTAGGCGACCATTTAAGAAGGCGGTTTTAACATCCATTTGCCAAATCTCATAGTCATAGTAAGCGGCTATGGCTATAAGAATCCTAATTGCCCTTATGTCAGCTACAGGAGAAAAGGTCTCCTCATAGTCAACACCAAAAGTTTGTGTATAGCCTTTAGCTACACAACGGGCCTTATAGGTGTGTACAACGCCATCCATGTCAGTCTTTTTCTTGTAGAGCCATTTACTCCCAACTAGTTTGGCACCCGGAGGTAGGTCTACTTCTTCCCAGACATCATTGTCTTCCATGGATTGCATTTCCCCATCCATAACTTCTTTCCATTTGGCCTTTTCAGGACCATTCATGGCAGCTTTATAACTTGTAGGCTCATCAAGATCACCCAGTATATACTCATCACTCTCCACATTAAGACATAGACGAGTAGGAGCTTTTACTGGTCTTGTTGACCTACGAATGGGAATCACTTCAACTTCAGGTGGAGGACCTAAGCTTTCAGGTTCTACCGGAAGTTCGTTAGTGTTTTCAGAAGGTTCTACATCTTCTTGACCGTCTTCCAGGTCATATATTCTCCCACTGAATTCTTGAAATATGAGCTCTCTTTCAAGAAAGTCTCCATACCTTGCAACAAATACTTTGTTTTCAGGTGGGTAATAAAAGTAGTATCCCATAGTTTCCTTAGGGTATCCTACGAAGATGCACTTCACAGATCTTTGTTGGAGTTTGTCTGCTGAGTCACGTTTAACATACGCCTCACAACCCCAGACCTTAAGATAAGACAGGTTAGGAGCTTTTCCAGTCCATACCTCATATGGTGTCTTATCAACCTTCTTTGTTGGAACCATATTTAGAATGCGAACCGCAGATTCTAAGGCATAATCCCAAAACGAGAAAGGAAGAGTTGTTAGATTAAACATAGATCGTATCATGTCTTGCAATGTACGATTCCTTCTCTCAGATACACCATTTTGTTGTGGAGTATATGGAGATGTAAGGTGCTGGACAATTCCCTCCTTTGCTAGATAATCTATGAACTCCTGACTCAGGTATTCACCACCTCTATCGGATCGAAGAGCTTTAATCTTCTTTCCAAGTTGCAACTCTACTTCTGCTTTAAACACTTTGAATGTTTCAAATACCTCATGCTTATGTTTAAGTAAATAAACATAACCATAACGGCTGTAATCATCCGTAAATGTTAAGAAGTAGCTAGCACCCCTCCTTGACACATGTCTAAGTGGTCCACACACATCTGTGTGAATAAGTCCAAGTAGATCATTCGCCCTTTCAATCCTATTTTTAAAGGGTTTCTTAGTCATCTTCCCAGCAATGCAAGATTCGCATATATCAAATGATTCATCATTGATCTTATTTAAAAGCCCATCATGTTGCAGCTTTTTCATGCGATCTTTGCCAATGTGAGCAAGTCGACAATGCCAAAGATAAGACGAATCCAGACCTTTCTTGATTCTCTTATTGTTGATGCTATACATTGAATTATTTTTAACAAAAGCATTATCATTGTCATTCATATCAATTTCAAATACACCATTCATAGCAATAGCATTAAAATAAAAAACATTATTTAAAGAAACTGAAATTCCATTGCTTGAAATAGTATGCTCAAAACCAAGGTTTAACAAACATGAAAATGAAATTACACCTCTAACAATTGACGGTGCATAATGACAATTATTTAAAGATAGTACTAAGCCCGAAGGCAACACTAAATTAAATACTCCTATAGCTTCAACTCCTGCATGCGCTCCGTTACCAACGTGCAAGAATTGTTGTCCATAGGCCAGCTTTCTCTCAACTCTAAACCCCTGCATGGTATTGCAGATATGAATGCCACATCCAGTATCATATACCCATGAATTCAATTTAGGAGTAAGAGTGAATAATTCAATCATAAAGAACGCACCTGATGAGCTGGGGTTACCAGCATCATTCCCCTGCTTCTTGAGTCGCAAGTCATGAATGTAGAGAGGGCAATTGCACTTCCAATGGCCCTTTTCATGACAATGGTGACAAGCCTGATCCTTCCTGTTTGGCGGATTCACCTTGTTCTGCTTAGGCTGATGTTGTTTCATCTTGGGTTGAGGTTGATAGGCCATGACCTGCTTGCCTTTATCACCTTTACCTTTGCCTTTGTTCACATGCGATTTCTTCTGGATTCTCCCCCCATGAATTGCCAACACTTGCGGGGTGGGATTCTTGACCTTGGCTGGTAGACTTTACTCATAATCAACAAGCAATGCGAGTAATTCTGAGACTGTCTTCCCCGAGCAATGCATGTTGAAGTTCTGCACAAAACCAGCAAAATCCTTGTTAAGGGATCTGTTGATCAAGTGCACTTGCACATTCTCAGGGTAACCAAAACCAATTCTGTGAAGTTGATCAAAGGAGTCCTTCATCTCATCCACATAATCGGCTACTGGTTTACCATCACCATGCTTGCAGTTGTGTAGCTTGTCAAGTTCATCATACAATTCAACTGCAGGTGACTTCTCATAAGATTGCCTGAGGTTATCAAGCATATTCTTAGGAGACGAATACTCATACTTCTTTTGTAATTGAGCATTCATGCTAGTGAGCATTAGACAAGCAACCTCATTGTACTTAGCATTAGTCACCTTCCATTCTGCCTTTGCTTCAGGTGTTGCCGTAGCAGCAGGTTCAGCAGGGCATTCCTGGGTCACATAATCCATCTTACCAGACGCCCTCAAGACAATTCTGAGCGAACGGTACCAGTCATTGAAATTCTTTCCAGTGAGTTTCTCTCTCTCAAGATGACTCTTGAAAGCATTAATCACTGTTTGGTTATCGGGTTGAGCCATATCTACAGATAAAGTTCAAATATTAGTATTTTCGATAATCAATATCTTCAAGAAAATAAAATACCCAAGGCTATATTCATATAACCAACTAATTTTCTTGAAAATCTAGGATCTAACTTTACATAGTTTCACCACACCAGTTGATCTGCTAGTGGTAAAAGTACAAAAGATAGTAATCTGTCGAACAATAATTGGCAAACAAGATTTCCAATTCCTAGATCATTATGGGATTTACTACAAATTGATTCATTAATTTGCCTTGTAAGCATGTTTCATCCCATCTCATGCCTTAAGTTCTAGGTCTCACGCACAACTTAATTAAGTCGTCTACCTCAGAAACTGTAAAATTACAATTATGGTCTCACGCGTTAAAAGAATTTTACCTTGTTATAGTAATTTAGCCTAGGTCTCACGTTTACTAAATTAAAATTCCAAGTGTTTCTTATAGGTAGATGGCACGTAACTTAAATTTTAAGGGTATCAATTTTTGATATGTCAATCAAAATTATGTACAAAGATGCATGCACTCATCTTTATAACATAAGTTTTCATAAAAACTTTTTATGTCCGATTCCTGAAATTAATACACAAAGTTTTACTTGAGGTTTATGCCAAAACCCTAAGATGACTTTCTACAACATATAATTTTAAAAGTAATTCGTTTAAGATATATTCAAGATTGTGATAACCAAGGCAGACTCTAAGGCTCTTTTCTAAGCCTTCAAATCACGGTTATGAATATCATCTTAAAAGACTTAATTTTAAAAGTATATTTGCACAAAACATCATTCAAGCAAAAGTTTATGGATTCAATCTCAAAACAGTAATAAAGTTTGAATAATGCTAGTCTCGACTGGGAGCTGATTACCGTGCGAATCGGACCACGATTGTCATAAGACCATTGCAAGATTCTTACTTTATCACTTTAGGGTTTCACAATTATTAGTCCGTTTTAATTTTCTTTATGAAAACACCCTTTTATTGCTTACATCAAGTCCAACTAAAAACAATAAAACAAGTTGCAAAGAAAACCAAACAAACAATAATAATATAAGTGAAACAATTAGCCACATGCAAACCGTTTTAGAAAAGATCATAATAAAATCAATTCTAGGTATAATAACGCATGTAATCAACTAAGGCCTTCACCTCTTAATGGAGATGAGCCACATACATTGACGAATCAATTGCGTAGGCCAAAGCTAAAAACACACCACATAGCATATAAAATTGATTTTAATATTTATTGGAGTCTTCCCCAATTTAAGATCTATCTAAATATGTGACAACAAAACAAGATCCATGACAAACATGCATGTAAGTCACGGATTAAAACCTAACAATTAGCAATTAGGTCACAAGATACGTTCAATTAACCGGTTAATGACCTAGGGTTTCTAGTGATTACACATAATCAATAAAACCACAAAACCCTAATTAGGGTTTCATGGAGAAAATCGACCCCCCCCCCCCCCAAAAATTAGGGTTAGGGTTTCGAAATTTTTTAGAAAAAAAATAGGAAAAACCCTAGATCAAAAAAAAAACATGTATCTAAAACAATTAAAGATCCGGTTTTTATTACGTTTTAGTAATCAATTACATGTTATACATTGCTCGTGATGCCACTGTTAGAGTTTGACAATCAAATACACGTATTGCGGAAGCTAGGATCAAGTATAACACATAAATATTAACTAAAACATAAATAGTAAACGTACCCGATGCACTTCAATAAACCTTGATTCTTGGACAATTAGATCAATGATAAACCCCTTACCGTTTTGTTTATCGATCTCTTGATAATTACTAAAGTAAGTAATTACCTCGTTCTTGTACACACAAACTACCAACGAATAAAGGTTGTTGCAAGTAAACAAATCACTTAATGTTTTCTTATGAAAAAATCGAACCACAAACCCTAGGGAAGGGGATCCGATCGGTCAAGACAAAAGAAAAGGAAAAACAAATTTAAGGGTTAGAGTGTGTGCACAAAAGATTGTTAAGTCTAACCCCAAGGCCTTGTATTTATACTATGTGAAACTTGGAGGACAAGACAAACTCGGGTTGGGCTTCCCCACCCTTGTTCGACCGGCCTAGGGATCCCCTAGGGGATTCTAGATCCTTCTTGACTCCTAAATTTCACTCTAGTCCTTATCTTTCGTCCTTAACGATAGTTAGTCCATACGGTTAACAACTAACGACCGTTTAGTCCATTAAGTGTTATAAATATACATATTTCATACATTTAATAAATACATATATTTATTTACATTATTCTTGTTTGTAAAGTGTGCAATCCCGAGGTCTCGGGTTCGATCCTAGACATTTACCTATTAATGTTTATACGTAACATTTAACATTATTTTTCTTTGATATTGTATATTAAAATTATACTACCTCCGTCCCATAATTATTGTCCATGTTTGACTTTTGAAGTCTTTATTTTACAACTTTTAAATATTTTTATTTGTGTTATATAATACTTGATAAAAATTATACGAATGAAAATAGATTTAAAACTCAATCTATTTATATATTTTGCATCAAGTAATATATATCACAAAGAAAAATATTTACGGTCAAAGTTGAAAGCTAAAGACTAAAAAAGTCAAATTTGAACAATAATTATGGGACGGAAGGAGTATTATTTTTAGTATTATTTATTTATTTATTTATTTTTTTATCATAGTCGGTTATTCATGAAAGTTGGAGCACATGTTACCCAATGATATTTTCTCGTATGTTTTATATCAAATTTGGCTATAATAACGAAACTGCTTTGAACCCATTTTGACACATCGTTACTTTCTGTATTTAAATGTTGTTAATGTAACAAAAGTTGTTTTGGCGTCATCTCGAAAATTTACATGGCGTTTAAGTGATCTAGTACTTTTTTTCTTGTCTGATTTGGTATAAGTGAAATAAGAAACTTACAAATATTGAATAAGCCTTTCACTTAATAGTGATTTTAAATCCTCACATCTCATCTTAGCTAACTTGCACAGACTAGTCGAAATCTGGCGAGAATCCAAAACACAGCGTAAGGCTCAAGGAAAAGAAAGAAAATAGAAGATGCTAGCAAAAGTGACCATAGTACAAAGACGAAAATCTAATCAAATGTTTGGTTGATAAAATGTATTTCTGACACAAGGTGTAGAATCATAGATCCATTCCACATAATATTGATGGTAATAGACGAATCATTTTGACAATGGCCCCACCATTTACTTTTTCCTCTCACATTCATTTTATTTAATTTACATCTTGTGTACTTTTTTTATTTATTTTCAATTACTTTAATATTTTCTCTCTCTTAATAATATATTTTCTCTCTCATATTTTTTTTCTCAAACATTTCCCAAATCTTTTAATCATTTCCCAAATCCGAATCTAATTCCAATCTCACTTACAAACCAAACGCACCCTAACTAAAGCTAAGCACTGTAGATAGTGTGTGAATATATCTTCTATGAAACATCTTTAATTCTATACCCACTCATACCACCATACCAAACGAGCCCCTAATGGAAACTCACAATAGTTACTACTCCTTATAATACAATGGTTGCGTTATGCTTTAACTCACTCACAGAAAATGATCTAGGAAGGAAAAAATTAAAATGAGAAGAGTAAAAATGATTTATAACCCATCTTTCATATAAAAAGAAAAACTTTAAAATGAAATGCATCTATTTTTATAAATGCATCTAAAATCTTTTATATAATAAAACAAAACCCTTATTGGGAATTTTTCATTTCAAAAAAATGGATTCATACCTTATTTAGTAATAATTTTATTTAAAAAAAATTATTTTCTTATTAGGTAACATTTTATATTTATCCATAACACAATTGAAGATAAACATAAAAAATATAGATAAGATGCAATTAATAATAGGATTAAAATTTTTAAATAATTATCTTTAACAATAAAAAAACTATAATAAAACATTATAAATCAAAACAAAGATTAAATTATTTGTTTTTTAATAAATAAAAATATATGATTCAAAAAAATTTAAAAAACTCGCTCGTGCGCGAAAATTATAACTAGTATATGACTATAATTTTTTCTAACTATTCTCATTTTAATTTGATTCTTATTCATCATTTGATTAAATCCACGCTACATAGTTAATCATTCAAAAGTGATGACAAATGTACTTATCTCTTCGAAGCAATAAAGACTTAAACTTCAAGCTTTCTCATTTATTCTATGCCGACGACGTGGTTATGGTCTCGGATTGGAGTACTAATGACATGGGTAATATTATACGGGTCTTAAATGTTTTCTATCTAGCATCGGGGCTCAAAATCAATATCAATAAGTCTTATGTGTACGGTGTCGGAGTTTCCACGGAAGAAATTGAATCTATGGCTACCTTGACGGGGTGCTCTCCGGGGTCATTACCGTTTAATTACTTAGGTCTTCCAATTGGCGCGAATATGAATAAGGTTTCGAGATGGAATACTTTGGTTGATCGGTTTAGAGCTAAACTCTCATCGTGGAAAGCTAATCTTTTATCAATTGGTGGTCGTCTAACGTTACTCAAAACGGTTTTGGGTAGTGTCGGAATATATTACATGTCTATTTTTAAAGTTCCGGCGACAATTAATAATCTGTTAGAGAGCCTTAGAGCTACTTTTTTCTGGGGTGGTGATAATGTTAAAAAGAAGGTGGCTTGGATAAAATGGGATCTCGTATTGGCAGCCAAGGCTCATGGTGGTTTAGGTGTGGGTAGTTTAAAGTCTTTCAATTTAGCTCTACTCCAAAAGTGGCGTTGGAGATTCTTGACTCAACCAAATGCTTTATGGGTGTCTCTAATTAAAGCTATTCATGGAGAAGACGGGGGATTAGATTCCGCTCATTGTGCTACACATGGTACATGGGCTAACGTGGTTGCTTCGATTCATGCTTTACATGCAAGTGATATAATTCCAAACAATACCGTTCGGTTAAAAGTAGGTTGTGGATCGCAAGTTAGATTTTGGAAAGATGTTTGGATTGGAGACAATGCTTTGTATGAGCGGTACAACAGACTTTTTCGGTTAGACATTAACGAAGATTGTTACGTGGCTGATCGATGGTCAAATAATGGCTGGAATTGGAATTGGCGTAGACCAATTGAAGATGGCAGAACTGGTGGTATGTTGGCTGCCATGTTGGACGACATTGGGCACGTTGACCTTACTTCTGAATCAGATACATGGCAGTGGCTTCTAGGTAAGGACGGTGTTTTTACTGTTGGGGAAACACGTAAACATATTGACAAGTTTATTCTTCCTATTATGGATTCAAGCACAAGATGGAACAAGTTTCTTCCAAAGAAGATTAACGTCTTTATGTGGAGGTTATCGTTGAACCGCCTTCCTCTCCGTTTCAATTTATCTAGACGTGGTTTTGATATCGATTCAATTTTATGCCCAATTTGTTTAAAGACGGCCGAGACTAAAGACCATGTTTTCTCTAAATGCGAGCTTGCTTCTGCTGTATGGAGGTTAGTTCGAGTCTGGTGCAATATTTCAAATTCTAATCTCAGTTCCATAGAAGAATGGTTAGCCTGGATCGATGGTTTGGCAGGAGCTTCTGTTAAAAAGGAGCGGATGTACGTCATAGTTGCGACCACGTCGTGGTATATTTGGAAGTTTCGAAATAATGTCATTTTTAACTCTCAATCTATGAGGAAAAGTGACATTTTTGATTATATTCAATTGTATTCTTTTTCTTGGTTAAAATTTAGAGGGGCCAATATGTTAAGTTGGCAAGATTGGCTTCAAACTCCTTTGTAATTTTCTTCTAGTTTCTTGCTAGAAGTTGTGTTTTATATATTTTTCTTTTGTTGCTGTTCAAAAAAAAATAAAGACTTAAACTTCTTCTAGTAACCTAAACAAATAGTAGTACCATTCTCCATTTATTTTTATAGCGCTTGTATACGAAGTCAAACTCTTTTAAAGGGTTTTTTTTTTTTTTTTTTTTAATTTATTTATTTATTTATTTAATCATAGTCCGTTATGCATGAAAGTTAAGGTTACATGTTCTGGAGTAACCAAATTGCTATTTCTTAAAAATAAAGAAATAAATAAATAAAGATTGTGGAGGTAATAAAAGATAATTTGGTGTCTTATAAAAAATTTACATGGCGTTTTAGTGATGGAGAACTTTTTCCTTTTTTTTCTTGACATGGTATAAGTGAAATAAAAAAACATATAAACATTGAATAGGAGGTTGGTCACGTCAAACTTTTGAAAAGAGGAGGTTATACAATCTAATTTTATATGACATTGGTTTAGACCTCTCATGGATTAATCAACCGAATGGTTTGTAGATATCAAAAAAATGATTTTAAATACCCATAATTCATCTGATACGCCCCGAGTTGGTTTGTATCGATAGTTGGCACCACTTTTAGCGGGTGCTTGCTCCCTAAGAATTTGAGAAGAAGAGAACAGATGTTTTTGACTCAATAATAATCTGATTTCATTAATGGTGTTGCTTAAATAGCATACACGACTCAATAGGATAATCCCACAGAAACATAAAGAAGTTCTCCTAGATTAACAATGACTCTAAATGACTCTTATCCTAACATGACCTGACATATCCTAATCAAACAGAAACATAAAGATAACTATCCTAGTGTAACACAAAGTCTTTATGCCACCCAGGTTTCTTCGAGACCCTTGTAGTACGCCTTGGTTCATTAACAACCCTTGACGTATCATTCCCCTTTTCTTCAGGAATGACCTTGTCCCCAAGGTCATAAGTTGGATAAGCACTCTGAAACTCAGACAACCATTCCCATGTTGCTTCCTCAGGAGATCGCCCAGCCCATTGTACCAAAACCTGTTGCGTGGGCTGTCCATTTTGCAATATAAAACGCGATCCACAAACAGCCACGGGTTGCTCATTTGGTCGTCCGTCCACCACTTCTTCAGGAAGGGCCGTTACTTCTGTAGAATCATCTCCCACAAATGGCTTGAGAATGGAAACATGAAACACTGGATGAATCTTGCTATCAACCGGTAACGCTAGTCGATAAGCCACCTTCCCCACACGCTCTAAAACCTCATATGGACCATAGTAACGCTTAGCCAATTTGTTGGATAAGCGCCTAGCCAAAGTAAGTTGGCGGTAAGGCTGAAGTTTAACAAGCACTTTATCCCCCACAGCGAACTCAATCTCCCGACGCTTACGATTAGCTTTTTCCACCATTCGATTTTTGGAAGCCAACAAATTTTGCCTTAGTTGCCGCATCAACGCATCCCGTTCAATCAACGCATCATCAACAGCCGCAATCTTAGATGATCCTGGTGGGTATGGAATGATAGCTAACGGAACCTAGCCATACAAAGCCTGAAATGGCGTCATTTTAATACTGCTATGATAAGTTGTATTGTAACAATACTCGGCCCACGGTAAAAAACGAACCCATTGATTAGGATGATCCGCGACTAAAGCCCGCAAATATTGTTCCAGCCCGCGGTTGACCACCTCTGTTTGTCCTCCGTTTGAGGATGATAAGCTGTACTATGATTGAGTTGTGTCCCACTAAGTTTAAAAAGCTGCGTCCAAAATTTGCTAACAAAAATAGGATCACGGTCAGACACGATAGATTTCGGTATTCCATGGAGTTTAACAATGGTCTCGACAAAGACCTCCGCCACCTTGTGGGCATTGAAACTAGCTGGTAAAGGAGCGAAGTGTGCATATTTTGAGAATCGATCCACTACGACAAGAACAACAGTAAACCCTTTCGATAATGGCATACCCGTGATGAAGTCCATTGATACATCCTCCCAAACCGCAGTGGGCGTAGCTAATGGTTGTAAGTAACCTCCAATTGCCTGTGTCGAATACTTGGTTTGTTGACACACACGATAATTCTTAATATATTCTTCCACCGACCTACGTATCCCTTTCCAATAAAAAATACCTGATAAACCAACCATCATTTTCTTGACCCCGCCATGACCCGAGCTAGGCGTGTCATGGTACTCTCGCAACAACAAGGGTTTTAATTTGGATTCTACCCCAATAAAGTAACGGTCTTGAAAAATTACCAACCCGTCTTGTCGTCTAAAACCAACCGCGGCTGTCCCTTGGTCAATCTGCTGATGTAGAACGCGTAATTTTTCCAAATCCTGATTTTTCGCCCTTAGGTTGCCCATGAACTCGATCAATGGTTGACTCATGGACAAGAATGAAGCTGCTAAAGGTTCGGTATCCTCATACATTCGAGACAACGCATCAGCCACCTGGTTCTGTACCCCCGGTTTATATTCAATGCTAAAGTTGAATCCTAACAACTTGCGCACATGTTTCTGTTGAATTGGAGTCTGAATTACTTGTTGCATAAGCTCCTTAATACTCCTATGATCCGTTCGGATAACCAAACGCCGCCCAAGTAAGTAGTGCCGCCACTTAAAAACCGCCTCCACAATGGCAAACAATTCTTTTTGGTAAGTTGCCGCGGCTCGCATGCGTGGACCTAACCGCCGACTAAAGTAACAAATGGGTCGACCATTTTGTAGCAATACTGCACCGATGCCTTCATCCGCCGCATCAGTCTCAACAACAAAGGTTTGCGTAAAGTCGGGCAAACTTAACACCGGGGTAGTGGATAAGTGCAACTTGAGAGCTTTAAAGGATGTTGTTTCTGGTTCGCCCCATTGAAACCCATCTTTGCGCAACAAATCAGTCAACGGGGCAGCAACAGTAGCGTAGCCCTTTATAAAACGCCGATAATACCCGGCTAACCCAAGGAAACCACGTACCTGCCGTTGTGTCTTAGGTACTGGCCAATCACGAATGGCTGCCACTTTTTTTGAATCCACCTCCACGCCACGCCCTGAGATTATGTGACCAAGATATTCCAATGTTGGAGCCCCAAATACACACTTAGATCGTTTAACATAAAATTGATTCTCCTGTAAACAAGACAAAACACATTCCAAATGCTCTAAATGAGCTGTAAGTGATGTACTATAAACTAAGATATCGTCAAAAAAAAACTATCACAAATTTATGTAAGTAGGGTGAAAACAAACGGTTCATAGTGGCTTGGAAAGTAGAAGGAGCGTTGGTGAGCCCGAATGGCATAACCAAAAATTCGTAGTGTCCATCATGAGTACAGAAAGCTGTTTTGTAAATGTCGCGTTCATGAACTCTTATATGATGATATCCAGCTCGTAGATCTAACTTAGTAAAAATAGTCACCCCCCCCCCCCCCAAGTTCGTCAAACAACTCATCGACCGTCGGGATGGGAAACTTATCCTTAACTGTGGCCTCATTGAGCGCACGGTAGTCCATACAAAAACGATAACTCCCATCTTTCTTTTTAACCAGTAAAACAGGAGACGAGAAAGGACTTTGAGTAAACCGTATAATTCCTTGCTCCAACATTTCCTTAACTAGTTTTTCCATCTCACCTTTCTGATAGTGAGGGTAGCGATACGGCCGAACATTAACGGGTTTGGTATGAGGCAGCAAATGGATTTGGTGATCTACTCTACGATGAGGAGGTAAGGTAGTAGGTACCTGAAATAAGGAACCAAATTTGTCCAAGAGTAACTCGATCTCAGGCGGTGTTGAGTTCGTATCCACAAGTGGGTTGTCATGCCCATCCACATCCCTCGTCAAAGAGTGTAATTCATAAACACCATAGACCTCGTCGGTTTCGAGTAATGCATGCATATGATGGAGATTAATTCACTTCATGCGTAATGACTCGTCACCCTTTAAGGTATAGGTAGTATTAGCAAGCGTAAATTCCATGGTTTGGTGCGCATAATCATGCGTTACTTTGCCGAGTTTCTGCAACCACTGTATTCCCAAAACCACATCAAGACCTTTCATTAGAAGAACATATAAATCGACTTCCACTCCCAATCCTTGCATACTTAACGAAACCTGTGTACAAATATTCTCACACAGTAATGTTTCACCACTCCCAATATAGACCTTGAAAGCTTGGGTTGCTTGAACCGGTAACCGCATTTGTTCCACGATACTGGGCCTAACAAAATTATGGGTACTACCATTATCAATTAAAACATGCACATTACCTGTCCCAATCGAGCCCTAGAGCTGGAGAGAACGAGGGCTCCCTTGCCCGACAAGAGAATTTAAGATTGATATGTCGCCACTTTCCACAACATCGGTCGTGCTTGTGTCATCCTCGATCTCCGCGTCAACCCCATCATCAGCCATGAGCAATAAAAACTTTCCTGGACACTTGTGACCTCGTACCCACTTATTATCACAATTAAAGCACAATCCCTTGCTAAGACGTTCTTGACGCTCCGCCGGAGAGATCCACTTAATAGCAAGAGGTTTAGAATTAGCATTGACAGTGGGTTGGTTTTGTGATGGTGTCGGTAACAATGCCTGCTTAGTAGTGCCTACCGAGGTTGAAGGAACCCCAAAACGAGGAGTCGACTGGCGTTGTCCACCAGAGCTCATCACGGCTTTGGTTGCCGTAACAGAAACCGATGTTACCTGGTCGTCCAAGCGGGCTTCGGTAATACGCGCTAATGAAAACGCGTCGCCAAGAGTTGTTGGTTTAGACACCAGCAGTTCGCGTTGAAGATGAAGTTTAAGCCCAGAGATGTAAAAAGAGATGAGTAATGTTTCAGGTATATTAGTAACCCTATTCATTAGTTTTTCAAACTCCCGTTGATACTCTTCAACAGTACCAAGTTGTAACAGCTTCGACAAAGCACCTTGTGGATCTTCATATTTGGAAGGCCCAAAACGGTTCTTAACACTTTCCACAAAACGATCCCAATCAGTGATCAATCCATTCTTTGACATCCAACGAAACCACTCCGCAGCAGCACCTTCGAGGCTAAAACCCACAATTTTCAAACGTTGATCCACGGGTGTGTTAAGTAATGTGAAGTATTCTGTAATTGAGAAAATCCAGCTGTCCGGATCATCCCCTGTAAATTTAGGAACGTCCAAACGCATTGATCGTGGCAATAATATCCCCGGCTCGCCACCACCACCATGACGATTCTGAAGTAACCCACGTGTTGCTTGTAATTCAGCACGCAAGGCATCAAATTGTAGTTGAAACGTTGCAGCCTGTTGTTTTACCAATGTTTCAGATCGATCTTGCTGGTCCTTAAGCCATGCTCGCACAGTTTGTTCATCCATGTTCGAAGCAATGAAAGCACCAATTGATACGCCCCGAGTTGGTTTGTATCGATAGTTGGCACCACTTTTAGCGGGTGCTTGCTCCCTAAGAATTTGAGAAGAAGAGAACAGATGTTATTGACTCAATAATAATCTGATTTCATTAATGGTGTTGCTTAAATAGCATACACGACTCAATAGGATAATCCCACAGAAACATAAAGAAGTTCTCCTAGATTAACAATGACTCTAAATGACTCTTATCCTAACATGACCTGACATATCCTAATCAAACAGAAACATAAAGATAACTATCCTAGTGTAACAAAAAGTCTTTATGCCACCCAGGTTTCTTCGAGACCCTTGTAGTACGCCTTGGTTCATTAACAACCCTTGACGTATCATCATCTTAGCTTTACACATAAAAAGAAGACTACTAGAAATTTGGTGAGAATTCGTGAAAATATCGTAAGGTTAAAACAAATGATAAAAACAGAAGATACTAGCAAAAGTGACTATAATAGAAAATCTAAGGGGGTGTTTGGTTTGAGGGTATGGGTAGGGCTGAGCATCGGGCCGAAATCAACCCGTTCCGACCCCTTTCAACCCAATCCCGGCCGCCCATCCCGGAACCGACAATCTGGAAAATCCTAACCGAATCCTGACCCGAGTCTAGTTCGGGTAATCCCAACTCTCGACCGGAGTCCCGAAACGAAACCGGTTTGTATGGTATTCTTTGTGTTTTCTCGGGTAATCCCGACTCTCGACCCGACTCGAGTCCCAACAAGCTGGAAAACCGAAACCGGGTCCCGACCCGAGTATAGGTCGGTTTATGTCGGTCAGAGTCGGGCATCTTTCGGTCGTCGGTCGTCGATCGGGATTACTCAACCTTAGGTATGGGACGGAAAGAATGACTTTCATTCCCAATGCAATTGTTTTGTTTGTGGGTTTTAGTTTTGAAAATTGTAAAAATCGGCCCAAGCAGTCGATTAATCGGCGCATAATCGCTGATCGGTCACTAAACACCCAGATTTATCATAATTGGCCTATTTAATCGGTATGGTCAAAGATCGCTTAAAAATCGGTCAACAAACCTATTAATTGGACAACATCGGTCTAATCAAACAAAATCGCTTAAAAATCGGTCAACAAAATCGCATAAAAATCAGACAAAATAGCTTAAAGTTGATCAACAAACTGATTAATCGGATAAAACCGGTCAATGATCGCTTAAAAATGATCAACAAACCGAGTAATATCTATGTTTGACTTTGAACTTTGAAGAATTATGTATTATGTTTATATTTGAACACTTGAAATATTTGAACTTTGATGCACTATGCTTTTCTCATACATATTATATTAATTAATATATAAAATTGCAATTTTGTGCATAAAAAATCCAAACCGATTAATCCACGATTAATCACTGCCTAACCGATTCATCTCTAGGCCCTACCCGACCGCCTCATCAGCGCCTAACGATTTTACAACATTGGGTACCATACCCTCAAGACTAGCTATTTTCTACACCTACCAAAGGTCGCGGGTTTCTAAACCCATACCTATTCCAATAATCATAGTCATTCTCTCTACAAACCAAACACCCCTTAACTAAAGTACGTCTTAAACTAAGTGTAATGATGACCCTCACAGTATTGAAGACACACTGTCACATCAGCTTTCTCTCTCAAAAGTTACTGCACAAGACTTGGATTATGTTTTACTCACAAAGTTGCAACACACAAAGTTATCTTTTAATGAAAACTCACAAAGTTATCTTTTAATGGAAACTCACAAAGTTATCTAACTAAAATGTTAGAATAGAGTGTGAAAAATGAAAATATCTTCTAATGGAAACTCACAAAGTTACTACACAGTACATATGCACACTGCTTGCATTATGTTTTACTCGTATCTCACAATCGTTTGTGATCAAATCCACGCTAAAGGTAAGTTAATCATTCTAAAAACGATAGCAAATATTCTTATCCTCTTCAAATCTTTTACAGTATATTTGGAAGTGAATATTGCCCAAAAAAAAAAAAAAACCACTAGTTTCTTTTTCTTCTTTGCAATAAAACATTTAGAACATAAAGAAAACAAATTATTATTCATTTCATTTCTTTGATCACTTCATTGATATCCAAAAAATACATGAGAACACAACTATATATGTTCTCATTTTCTAGTTAAGAGCCTAAGTAAAGACTTTTTCTATTTTGAGAAGGATTATGATTTACGACTAGTTTGCAACAAACCTATAAACACAATTATATTGTTAGGTGAAGCTTCAAACATTTTGTTGAAGCTTCAAACATGTATACTCTCTTCATAGTCGTTGTGATGGCTTTATATTTTATATTTAAACATAGATTAATACTTTCTTATTGAAGAGCCAATTTAATAGTAAAAAAAGTTATTCAAGCTTTACTAACGAGACCAACATTACGTGCATGTATCCTATAAAATAAATCAAAAAGTTAAAAGAATCACATTTATATGAATAAGCAACCATGCATGAAATACTCATAAAATATACTTTTGTGTTGAGTTTATATAAACCAAACTCAATGAACCAATTACGGTCACTCATTTCTTTCATCAAAATTAAAAGACACGTTTTCATATTTTAACTTTTTTTTAAGTAAAATTTTTTGCAAACGGTAAATCATTAAGAAACAAAAAATACATCAATGTGATGAGAAATTTTTTATTTTTCAGTAGACAGACATTTCGATATACTTTTGACGAACTTTATTTTTTTCGAGTTTTGTTTTAATATTAAAATTTGCATAAGAAAATCACATGCGATTGTATGTTTAGAAAATATCATTATAATTATTTGTTGTTATAAATCACATGCGATTGTATGTTTAGAAAATATCATTATAATTATTTGTTGTTATAAATCATGTTACTATACACGAGTACTTGTCTATTAATAGCATAAAAGTGTATTAAGGTTATACACGGATGTTGGTTGATCGACTTAAGTATCTCTCATAGGATGTGTAAGGATCAATAACGACAAATTACATTCTCAACTAGTTGTAATACATTTTGTTGATATTTAATACATTTATATAAGATACAATATATAAACATTTTTTTATGTGTTTTTTTTCGCATAAACTTCACAACGTGCCCATTAACTTACTAGCAAGTGTATGTAGGCCAGACTTTGACATTTATTTTAAAACCATATTCGCAGCCCCACTCTTCTTTCACACCAAACAAACTCATGTTGCAAAAATTAGATCATTTAGTTTTATCATTACAAAGATATTGTAGTTTTCTTATTACTATCTGAATATTTGAAGATTCAAAAGCAGCCATACAAAAGTTAAGTTATTTTAGAAGTCGTAGATGGATATTTGAGCAGATGTATATTTTTATATTTTTGTTGTGCGTATATTAAAATGGTTATATTTTTTAATAAGTTTACTTGTGATAGGGACTCTTGGCAGCATTTATGAAACTTAAAGGGTAAGAAGGTAATGTGTTTATATTATATTTTTTGTTTATATAACTTCTTGTGTCTGTTTGTCTTTGTGTGTGAAGCTTAGGGACTGAAGGTGTCATCTATTGGAAGATAATGTTGCCCTAAAAAGTTGGGCTAAACCTAGATTTTTTTTTTTTTTTTTTTTTTTTTTTTTTTTTTTTTCATAAGGGTGCGTTTTGTTCGCAGTATGTTTTGAAAAGAATTGTAATATGTTAACGGAATTGTAATTGGAATGTGTTGTAATTGTAATGTGTTGTAATTGTAATTGATGTATTCTGTCACTTTGTTTGGTTAGATCCCAATGTAATTGTAATTTTTAAAAAGATTAAAAATAAATAAATAATTAATAATAATAATAAATATGATAATAATAATAATAATAATAATAATAAATATTAACAATAAATAATAACACTAATAATAATAATATTAATAATAATAATAATTTATTATTATTATTATATTTTTTTATTAATAAAATAATAAAAATAATTAATAATAATAATAATAAATATTATTATAATTATAATATAAATATAATTACAATAATAAATATTATTATTATACAATAATTATTATTTTAATATTTATATTTATTATTATTATTATTATTATATTTTTATTATTTTATATTATTATTATAATAAATATTTATTATTATAATAATAATTATTATTATTATATGGTTATTATTATAATATTATATCATTTTATTATATTATTACATAAATATTATTTATTATCTATTATTATATAAATATTATTATTTTATAATAATAATAATAATAATAATAATAATAATAATAATAATAATAATAATAATAATAATAATAATAATAATAATAATAATAATAATTCTGAATTACAACGTAATTCAAAACTTTCTATCCAACATCCTATATAATCTGAATTCCCTCCTTTGATGTAATTGTAATGGCTGAATTACAATTACAACGCAAACCAAACAACCTACGTAATGTAATCTGAATTACAATTCCCTCCATTCTGCGAAACAAACAGCCTACGTAATGTAATCAAATTACAATTACATCCAATTACATCAGATTACGACGAACCAAACGCCCCCTAAGTGTATATGCATTCAGTCTCTAAGTTTTCACTTGTCTATAACCATTGTTAGAGTTTTTAATCATTGAGATTAGAGGCGAAGCTAGTAGGATGATTGATGGGTGTTGAGCCACCCCTAATCAACCGACTACATTCATTAGTTATTTAAACTACAAGTAGCTTTTCTACTATGTTTTTACATTCAACCCCATTTATTCTATAGATACGTCTACAAAATTCATAAATGAATAATTTAAACAATAAAAAATAACACTACAAATTAATTTTTGAATCGATATTTATAATTGTGACTTTTTAGGTAAGCACGGCCACCCACCTTAACTAAAACTCATGGCTCCGCCCCTGATTGAGATTACATTTGTATTAGTAGAGTCTTTGTATTTTTTTGGTTTTCTTGAGTTGATTAAACATACTACTGGAGTGAAAATATGTGGTTTTAATAAAAATAATGGGGTGGTTGGTTGAATGAATCAATTGTGTTATTGTTTGAGTGCTTAATCATCAATTCTAATATGGTTTTAGAGCCAATTAGGCTCGATTCTAATTTTCAAATTTGGGCTTTCTTGATTTCTTGAGTCGATTTTTTGTTTTTATCTTTGATATGTTATTTTTTGGTTTGGATTGTGTTATAATCATTTTTTTAAAACCGTCAATTATGATTTTCAAAAATTAGGGTTTTTTGAATTTTGGGGCTTCATCATGTTCAAATATTTTCTAAAAATGCTAAAGCTGTTTAGGATGAGTTTAAGAAAACTTATGATGAGATTGATGGGTCGGCTACATATAGTTTACATTATAAGATTTGTTCTTTGACTCAGTCTGGTTCATCTTCATCTTCATCTTGTTCTTGTGAAAGAGTCACAATCAACTCATGAGGTTGATGCAGTTCCTAATGGGTCTTGATAACAGTTACAATGTTGTCAGAAGTCAAATTTTAACTTCAGAACCATTAACAGATTTGAAGTATGCTTTTGCTACTTTGTCTAGAGTTGAATCTCATAAGAACAGTCATGTGCATACCAATTCTGCTAGGCCTAGTTCCTCTGCCTTTGTTTCTAAACAAAATAATTGGTCTAACAATATAAACAATCAAAACAAAGGGTCTAATAGAAATAATAACCTGGTTTGCAAGAACTGTAATATGACTAGACATATTATTGATATACGCTTTGAGCTTATTAGATATCCACTAATAATAATAATAATAATAATAATAATAATAATAATAATAATAATAATAATAATAATAATACTTCTAGTGTGTCTAACAATGCTGTTATGGATCTAGTAAGCCTAATCAAAGTGCACGGAGTTCATCACCCTTTAATTCTGATCAAATTCAAATGCTTATGGCTTTGATAGTTTCAAAGTCTGATTCTGGTGAGCTACAGTCTTGTGCAGCAGGTACTTTTGCTTTTTCCAATCATGTCATTAATTTTGTTAAGTACGAATTTTTAATTACAATACCAATATAAGTACATATAGTACTTACCTTGGAGGATTATTGATTCAGGTGCCACTCAACATATGAATTTTACTTCTAGACATTTATTGGATGTTGTTGATGTATCTTACTTGAAGTTAACTGTTTCTCATCCTAATGGAGTAATTGAACAAGTTAAACATATTGGTAGCTATAAACTTTCTAATAAAATTGTTTTAAAAGATGTTATAGTGGTGCCTGGGTATAAAGTCAGTTTAATATTGTTCATAAACTTCCTAAAGATAATAAATGGATTGTTAGTTTTACTGAATCAAAGTGTTTTATTCATGATTCTCTTCAAAGGTCCCCTTTGAGGACTGGTAGTGAGAGAAACGGTTTTTATTTATATGATTCTTCAAGGAGATTTGTTAATAGCAGTTGTATTCATTGTAATATGTCTAAGTGTATTTGGCACAATAGACTTGGTCATCCTTCTGACCAAGTCATTTCTGTTTTATAACACAAATTCAAAATCGATAAAATGTCTGAAATTCAACCTTGTGATGTGCGTCACAAGGCTAAGCAGACCAGATAACATTTTCCTCTTAGTGACCATAAACATAGGTTATAGGTAACTTAATTCATTTAGATGTTTGGGGTTCTTATAAGGTTAAATATAAATAAGGCTTTAGGTTCTTTTTTACCATTGTTGATGACTATACTAGAGTTGTGGGGTTGTATTTGTTAGAAGGAAAAGATGAAGTGTTTGATAAAATGCAGTGTATTATAATTTGAATAAAACTCAGTTTGATAAAAATGTGAAAAAAAAAATGGAAGTGACAATGGAACATAGTTAATCATAAATTTGAAAGTTTTAATCAATCCCATGGAATTATACATTAAACAACTTATGTGTACACACCACAACATAATAGTATAGCAGAAAGAAAACATACACACTTGCTTAATGTTGCTAGAGCCCTCATGTTTCAGGAAGGATTACTTAAACATGTGGATTGAATGTTTTCTAACTTTTGTTTACTTAATTAACAAGATCCCTAGTGATGTCCTCTTTGGAAAAAATCCATATGAAATGATTTATGAAAATGGACCTAGTCTCTCTCATCTTAAGTCTTTTGGTTGCTTATGTTTTACAACTATTTTAAATAATGATGACAAGTTTGTTGCTAGGTCTAATAATTGTGTTTTTATTGGTTACTCTTTTAACCCAAAAAAAATAGTTATAAACTCTTTAATCTTGAAACTAAAACTGTTTTATTTTCTAAGGATGTAAAGTTTTATGAAACTGTTGTTACATTAAAAAATGAGTCTTTAACTAAAAAATTGGTATTTGAAGAAAATGGTGTCAACAATTTAAATTTCTTTGATGTAAAATAGACCAAGCAGTGAATAAGCCTAAGGAACCTACTTATGAAACGAGAGACAATAGTGATAGTGAGGGCACTGATAAACCATTTGATCATGTTGATGTATCCACTGATACATTGCCTACATCTACCAATCATCAAGATATTGATAGTATAGAAATGCATACAGAAGTGCATAATGAACACATATATGATGGTCCAGGGAGCAGTGGTGCATATAAAAAAGATGGCAATGCAACACTATTTGATGATGATTATTATTCTGAGAGTGAGGACTTTTTGGAATTTAACCAACTTTTGAACCTAATCATTTTAATATTCCAGAGAGTTCTTAGGAGGTCTAGTAGACAACATAAGTTACCTGCTAAGTTAGACAATTATGTTTTGGATGACATAGTTAAATATGATATTAATAAGTTGTCAATTATGCAGATTTGTCTATTGATAACTATGTCTTAGCTACTAATATGAATAAAATAAAAGAACCTAAATATGAAATAAATAAAGAACCTAAGAATTTTGTTAAAGCAACAACTGGTTCTAGGTTGATTGTGGCCATGAATAAGGAAATAGAAGCCTTAAACAGAAATGATACATGATAATTAAGTGATTTACCTAGTAATAAGAAATCCATTGGATGTAAATCGATATCTAAGGTGAAATATAAGTCTAATGGTGAAGTAGAAAGGTTTAAAACCAGTTTAGTAGTTAAGGGTTACAGTCAAAAAGAATGTATAGACTATTGTTCTCCTATTGTCAAAATTGTAACTACTAGATGCCTTTTAACTGTTGTTGTTTAAAATAAATGACCAATTTATCAGGTAGACATTTACAATGCTTTTCTATATAGATCTTGTTGAGGATGTTTATATGGATCAGAGTGATGGTTATTTAAAAAAAATATGATGAGAAGCAAGTTGATGAAATCCTTGTATGGATTAAAGCAAACACCTAGAAAATGGAATGAAAAATTAACTTAAGTGTTAACTGAAAATGGTTTTTTACAAAGTAAAATGATTTTTATTTATATACCAAGTTTGTAGATGATATTTTTATTATTATGCTTATGTACGTTGATGATATCATTATAACCGGGAATAACGAAATTGAGATAAAGAAATTCAAACACTTTTTAAGATCAAAATTTTAAATCAGACTTGGGAAAATTGAAATATTTTTTGGGGATTGAAGTTTTAGAAATTGATTCTGGTCTGTGTTTGAATAAGAGAAAGTATCGTTTAGAGTTGTTATCCTAATATGATATTCTTGCTTGTAAACCTGCAAGTGTGCCTAGGATTAGTCTAAGAAGAAAAAGGATAAAAAGATTGTTGATACCGATGAGGCTTTGAAAAATTTTACCAATTATCAAAAGCTTGTGGGAAAACTTATATATTTTACTATAACTAGGCATGATATTGTCTATGCAGTTCACTGCCTTAGTTAATTTATGCATGCATCTTATTAGTCTCATTTGAGATTTGCTTTTAGGGTTGAGACACTTAAAAAGTTCCCCTGGTGCTGGTATAACATTTAATCAATATGAGAACTTAAGTTTGTATGCTTATGCTGATTCAGGTTAGGCTAAATGCAAAATTACTAGAAAATCTATTATGGGTTATGTGGTATTTCTGGGTAATAGTCTTGTCTTTTGGATTGAGCAAGAAGTAGTCGGTTCTTGTAAAATCTTTAGCCGATGTTGAATATAGAGCAATGAACATTGTTACATGTAAAATAATGTGGATATTAAAAATTCTGGATGAATTAAAAGTTAATGTTGAACTTCTAGTTTCTTAAAGCTGTGATAGCAATTTCTGCTATCCAAATCACTGCAAATCCTGTTTTCATGAAAGGACAAAGCATTTTGAAATGGACTTGGAATAAGTGTCAGCATGTTTGGTTAAAACCTGTAAGGTTAAAACTAAGTATAATATTGTTGACTTGTTTACAAAAGGAGTTGTAGTAAAAGATCATAAACAGTTTTGTGAATAACTAAGACTTCTTGATCATTATCACAATTAAACTTAAGAGAGGGGGGGGGGGGGGGGGGTTATTAAGATGATTATTATATTTTTTATAAGTCACTTGTGACACGGACTGATGGTAGCATTTATGGAACTTAAAGGATAAGAAAGTTAATGTGTTTCTATTGTATTTTGGGTTTATATAGCTTATTGTGTATGTTTGTTTTTGTGTGTGAATGTGTCATCATTTGGAAGATAATGTTCTAAGCTATATAAGCCTTTCTCTCTCTTATTTTTTTCTTATGTGTGTGTGCAATCTCTACATTCTCTGTCGTCTTCATCTGTAACCATTGTTAGGGTTTGTAATCATTGAGATTACATTTGTATTAGTAGAGACTTTGTATTTTTGGTTTTTTTAGAGGATAAAATATACCACTAGTTTATGCAATGTGTATCTGCAATTTTAATAAAAATAAAGGGGTGATTGGTTGAATGAATCAATTGTGTTGTTGTTTGAGTTTTAAATCAATAAATCTGATAACATAGAATGGTAGATGTAGATATAACCATTTTGGACCTTTTATCTTTTTTGTTATAAATTACTTTAATTAGTTTTACAAAGCTAAGACAATTAGGGGTGTTCAAAAAAAACCCAAGAAACCTACAAACTCAATCCAAAACCGAAAAAAACTGAAACCAAAATAACTCGCTTACCACGGATCGGGTTTGTTGGGTGTGAAATCGACTCAAATTGTCTCTGACAAGTATTTAAACATAAAATAGCCTAATACACCCTCTGAAGGTCAGTGAGCATAAAAGTCTCTGATAAAGATCAGAGAGAATGTCACTTCATAACTATCATGTGAACCTCATAGTTATAAGAGAACATGTCTCCTTGATTATTGTTTAGAAGGTGTTACTCACTGATAAAAGAGATCGGTGAGTGTTGTATAAAGCTCAACCAATAGTCTAGCTTCAAGGACGTCAAAGACCATCTGAAGAAAATACTTCACAAACTGATGTGGTGTCAGGGAGTGATTTACAATGAGCTAAAAACAACACCAGGGTCGCTGAGATCTGGCAAATGTTTCTCTGACTCTGAAAACATGATTCAGTTTAAACAACCTCAACCTCTGAAAGCATGGGCGGAAAACTTCTTGGGAAAGATATTATCAAGTACTTATGGAGATACGAGAAAAAAGCATTAGGACTATAAGTAGTCAAATCGGGTAAGCCTAAAATACGCTCAAGCTAGCATACTAGGCATGTGCCTATCTATAGCAAGTTGACAAGTTACTATGCACCCATGTGCATCCACTGTTTCCCCCTCTACTTAAACCAAAGGTTGTAACCGATAAAAGTAGAGATTCAAACATAGAAAATAATGCAAAGTATTATAGTTAGGATCTTCACCTCCTAGGAACAACAAAGCAAAGCTAGCTACCTCTTGTTGTTTGATTTTGGAGAGTTAATCTGTCATCAACCGGGATAGTTTTCCGCAGGCTATCCATTGTAAATCTTTAATTCATTTATAATAAGATTTATAAAGTTGAAAAATACAAATGGTGTTATTAGCGTGTATGAGTCGTTCTCATGCAAACCCAACCTCACAGTTGATGTTCATCACTTTTTGTCACTTGCTTAAACTGTTGTTCTTATCATTCATGGTTTGCATGAACCAACCTCACAGTTGATGTTCATCGGTTTTCGTCACTTGCTTAAATTGTTGTTCTTATCATTCATGGTTTGCATGAACGTGTGCGAAGTGGACCCAACAGGTTTCGGTTTTTATTTTTACATATCCGCTGTTAACCGAACTGAACCGTGTATAATATACATGAAGGTTTTTAACTAAATATTCAAATAATTGTAGAAGATTTGATTATATTATTGCACTATTTTTATTGTATCGCGACTTTTTTGTTCTTAATGTAAACATTCGCTAAACATTTATGTGTGAAAACTGTTTAATGTGGTCGTAACTTAAATTTCGAACAAATGTTTATTTTTATTATTATTATTTATTATTATTATTATTATTATTATTATTATTATTATTATTTAACCATGGTTTCCGACTTTTTGGCCGACTAATCTACGGGTTTGAACCCACCGCCACACAGACTCAAACCAGGTGAAGCCCTCCCTTTTCAGGAGGTTGGCGTGGCCACTTAAGGTTGTTTGCACCTAGCAGGAATTGAACTTGAGACCTCATACATTTTAGAGTGATAGTCACAAGCCCTTTTACCACTAGACCACCCTTAAGTGGTTATTGTTGATTTGTTATGTATGATTATTTGAATGCAATTATTGTGACCGAATAACTTTAATCTATTGAACGTGATTTCATTTTACTAAAGTGACATTTTAGGTTCTAGAACGTGTTATTGTTCATACGTTAAACTCGATTAATTGTCTAAAATGGTTAATCGTGACCCGAACCGCGGGTAACTGCTCATTTCAGGTAACAACGTGTCCGGTTACCCGCCTAATATGGTTCAGTTTCGTGGAGTAAAATGAATTACCCACCCCGTGATGGATAGTATAAGGGCCTGTTTGGCAAGAGCTTTTTGAGGAGCTGTTAGCTTTTTGTTACAAAAATAATATCTTTTAAAATAAGTAGTTCCGTTTGGATACATCAACTTCAAGCTTTTATTTTAAACAAATAGCTCATAAATGAAAAACTGATTCATGAAGCTTTTTAAAAATATTGGAGCTATTAAAACTTTAAATTACTGATATACCCTCTATACATTTATTTACAATTATAAATATGTCCTTTTATGTCATTTTACATCTTATAATAAGATTTAACAGCTAACTTACCAAACACTTTTATTGAAAAAAAGATACAGTTTACAGCTCATGTTAACAGCTTTGCAGTTTACAGCTTACAACTTACAGTTAACAGCTTATAGTATACAGCTTACAGCTAGTTTTGCCAAACATACCCTAAATCTTACAACTAACCAAACGTCCTACCATGTGAACACCCATAAAGACAACCGCTTATATACTAAAAAATATACTAGTATAAAATATGAAAAGAAAAGTTATATCACCTTACTTATCTTTTTACAATAAGTAAGTAGGTTTTTTTAATATTCTTCAAAAAAACGTAGGTTTGTTTAATGAGTTTATGGACGACTAAAACACAAACAATAGAAAGATATAGCACGATATTTAGACATGTGTATAATCTCTTTACAAAGTTAGGGTTCGGCACTTAAAGCTGAATGGACAATGATTGTCGATTAGTTGCCACTTCCAGCTGTTTTTTTTAAAGGCCCTCTACTTTTTTGTGCATTATGAAAAAACTTTAATTAATTCAAAAAAAGTAGTGGTCACACTAGTCACTACCTAGAAAGTGTGAAAATCATGTGTGAAACAAAATCAATAAAGGCTTTTTAGATCAAATATCTACTACACTCGTAGATGTGGTGTGTTCATACATGAATGATGTACCACCTAAAATTGTGAGAACAAGAATAAGCTGTTGGATAAGATAATGTCACAAAATATAGTTGTTCTCAACGAAACCTTATCTTACAAAATGTATATCATTTCTTTCTGTTAGAGTCGTGAGCTTGTTGCAGTCGGTCATAAAAGAACCTTTCATTGCATGCATATTTGCATCACATGTATAATAATCAATCGAGATCGTCAATGTTATGGATCTGATTTTTCGTTCTATTAAGGGGAAAAAAAGAATAAAATGTTTGTAAAACATATAGAATTATAGATCTAAGTACTTAAACATCCATAAAGTTGAAATTTATAAACTTAGTACTCTGTATTATTATGACTAGTTGGTAACAAAACTGAACTACCTAAATGACATATTGTAAACTTACATTACAATGCATTTATGACTGAGGTTTGGATTTCTCTACTAGGATGACCCGGCCGTTCCACTCGGTTTTGTCCAGTGCTCTAATCGCTGCATCGGCTTCTTCATCTCTTTCTAACGTTAAAAATCCAAATCCACGAGACTCCCCCGATCTTGTATACAAAAATATATCAAGGGTATGTACATATGAACTCCTTATTTGTCTAGTAATGTGAAATTTTACCGGATGTACTATGAAAATGAAACTATCTTGGAAAAGGCGCATATTTTGAATATCAATCAAGTCTGATCTAACCTTAAAAGTATGTCGTAAGCACATGTAAGAGTTCCCAAACATGCACTTTATCCGACAAAGGTTTTTGCTAATAGTAAAATACATGCTCAGGAATCCAATTCTAAACAATACTAAATAAGCAATAATCAAGCCCATGTGCAATCCATAGACATCCATTTAGAAAGATTCACTAATCAAGTGTTCAATAATTGAGTACTTAGAGATAACAAGGGGTAATGTTTCATGTAAATCCATTAAAAAATCGGTTTATAAGAATATTAAAGAGTTTTGTTCTGATTTCTGTTTTGTGTAACCATATTTGTTTTGATTTATGGATTACCTTATATTGGGATGCTTAAAAGTTACGGGTTTATATCAAGATTTAGAAAGTTGATTATTTTTTTTTTAACTGGAGAAAGCAAATTAAAATGGTTACCCAAAACGAAAAAGAACTGTGTTTGGCTGTCTTTTTATGCAATGAACGGTCTAGAAATCTAATTAATAACACACAAACGGAAACAAAACATGTGAGTAGGTTACCTCTTATTACGAACAATGCGCACATCTCGTGCACGACCAAATCTAGAAAACTTCCTTTCTAAATCTCTTTCGGTAGTTAAGAAGCTGAAACCCGCAATAAAAAGGTTCCTCCCAGGCTTTCCTAGTCCCGTGTTTCTATTTTGAGGCGGTGACCAATGTCCCCGTTTTGGAGATCTGTAACGAGAACAATAGGATGATGGGGGAGATCTATGACTCGGTAAATACCTCCTCCTGAAGTATAAATGAAAAGAAAAGCAATTACTTAATAAATGTATCTAATAAAACTGAGACTGAGATCATATATTTGCAGTACCTACTGTCTATTTTCTTAAATGAACCACATTGATCAATCTACGAAATGACTGGATTTTGTCGTTATGATGATGCGGAGATTGAGGAGTTAGAGGACTCCTAGATGGAACAATGGGAACATAGCAAACGGGCTGGAAAGAATGTCAACTAAAGCTTGGTTGGGCCCAATCTTTGAACCTAAATGTCATCATATTAGGATCAGAATTCAGAATTTTATATTTTAATCTCCAAACTCATTTTTATTTTTAATTGATTCATCTAGTAAGTAACCTGAAATCAAACCGCCCTTAAGACTCTTTTATGACCTTGAGAACTTGGAGTATTAGTATAACTTTTTTATCAATGTGATGTTTAGACACTATGTTCTTGCTTATTATAGACATAAAAGGAAGTCACATAACCTTGGGGATCTTGATCTTCTATGATATTCCCTTCTATGCGGAGACCTTGATCTAGATCTTTCACGGTGATCTCTCATGTGACGAGAAGGGGGCTCTTTTCGCCTACTTGGTGACCTTGACTTTGACCTCTTTGACTTCCTATGATTTCTGTGTGAGTGATGATTTCTTGGTGATTGAGAGTGATTTTTTGCAGAAGCACTATGCGTTAAACGCTCCTCTTGCTGAGACGTATTCAAAGATGCATGATTTTTCTCATCACTTGGTGTATTTACTTCAAAAGTATATGGTTGTTCATGGATATGTTGTGGTGTAGCCGTTGTTTCTGGACTAGCTTGATCAGGTGATTTTGGTGCTAGTAGACTTGTATCAGGACTATGTTGATCACTTCTTATTGGATTGTTATTACTCATGAATTCGTTAATGTCCACTGAAAAAGATACCTGTTCTGTTAAAACATCTGTAACATTTTCATCTTCTACATCTTCATTTGTTAACCGAGATTTTGTAGAGTCGTAATTTGACATACTAATAAAGCTTTCATGAACCATTTCTGGTTCTTCAATGACATCCTCTTTTAACGAAGACTCTATTACTTGTTCAGAAACTTCAGCATCCACATTATTGTGTATACTTTCGACCTCAACTTGTAATGAGGATCTTGAAATATAGTCACCACATAACCTTTCATCATCATCATCATTAACTAATTGATCATTACTCAAAACAACATTATCACCAAATCCAGTTTGCAGAGGAGAGAACATCTGTTGGGGTGATGCACAAAATTCATAATATGAAAAATCGTTGGGCAACATGTTGTGCTCATCTTCCCCACAAAAGCTGTTATTAGTAGCAAAAGCATACTCTCCAGAATTTTCTTCTTTATTCATAATACTGTTTGTCATTAGTTCATCAAGCCCACAAGGCTCATTCTCCTTCAATATATCATTTATTTCCTGAAATCCATTTTCCGCGGAATCTAACTCCATCACTGCAATAATCATCCAACCACAACCATCTAGCAGTCAAGATCAACTAACAAATAACACAATTAAAACTTTATACATTGTACCATATATATTTTTTTTGGAATGGCAAATTGTACTATATATTGAGTCGTTAGACTGAGGTTTGCCCAAATGGATTAGCCGGCGTATGGGATTTATCCTAATTCGGTTCACAGTAAATACACCTATCTAATTGCTAACCTCCAACAAAAAATTTGTGATCAATAAGAGACTCGCTAGTGGGGCCTTGAACTATCTCCAATCACACTTATTGAGTGAGCCACCTAAAATACATGCGTCAATTTATTTTTTTGCACTTTGAGTTTAGGTTGCTACTTTCATGTGTGTTTATTTGGGTCGGAGTTTCTAACATGTATCGTCGTCCTGCTTAAATTTAGGGGGTGACGGCATTACGTTTTCAAACTGGTTTATGTGCTATGGTATAATCATATACGGAGTAATTAGGGTAATAAAACGGGCAAAGATAGTGTTTCGACGCACTTCTTTTGTTTCAAGTTGTAATATTATTATTAGTCAAGTTCTCATTTAATCAAAACTAGTTTTGTCGCACCTACTTCTCAAATGACCATGTACAAAAAATTATTGACCCCGTAATAATTGAATCAATATTATTACTCTTAAAGTCTATAAACCAATTATTGGCATTTCTTGCGAACATAATAATAAGATAACATCATATCACTAAGCCAACAATATTGTTACTTTTATATCAAGTATAACATATTTCATATCCAATGTTTATATGGCTTTTAACCCTTCCTAACATCTTTTACAAATATATAAAAACTATAGAATAAGTTTGAGTAATATCGGTTTCAAGTTTCAAACAAATCATATAGCAAATTTTAGATTTCCAAATTCACATGCTCGTTGATCATGAAATTTCATATATTCAATAACAAAACATACTCTTTTGTAACATGATATCAATCATATATAACATCTAATACGTAATCATAATTATGAGATTCATTTCAAGGTGATATAAATCTACGTATGATATGATTAAGGAATTGAATGTGATTATATAAAATCATACCTTTATCTAATGGAAGTGAATTATCATCGTCATCATCAATTGGCTTAAGGTCGTCAATGGCGGACATTTTATGATAAATAAAAGTTGTTACAATAAAAACAAAACAAATTCAAAGTTTTAGTATACCTAGTTTTAGTGTATGACAAAAATAGTCATGTATTATTTTTCAATCTCTATACTTCACCCTTCAAGTTTCCTTCCCTTTCTTAAATGTAAAAGCTTCATAAGAAAGTCACTTTATAACAGCGCATGTGATAACTATTTGCTCGCAAAAAAGTTGTATTTTGAAGCTTATACATCGTGACCTCTCATGGATCACCACTCAATATCCGATTGTCACAATTCACTTCATTTCACTTACACAGTCACAAATCAAATTGATGGTCATACACTCGTTCGGTCGCCTCCTAAACACGTCCCCCCCTTACGGCACCCCCATAGAACGCATCCTCCACGGAAAACAACCCCAACTTTATAATCGACCGAGTCCTCACTTCTTTTTTTGTGTGAGTGTGTGCTATTTAATTATTTTTGTAATGTATATTTATGTTTAAGTAAGATATGAATTTGGTTTATTAGCAAATTAAATTAGAAGCGTTACGCCTGAGTAAAGGATTAATCAGATTAAATTTGATCGACGACCCGGGTAATTCATCTAACTAATTTAATACGCACGTTATTTACAATGTTAAATTTAAATGGTTGAAACGTAAGTTAAATAATCTACAAAGTCTAGGGATGTTTGGAAAACAAAAGAGAAGTTGAAGTAAAAACATGAAGAAAGAGTAATTTAGGGGTAAATGTTGTACTTTGTTAGGTCGCTTTAATTATTTTGTTATCGGTTGGAGCACTTCACCATGAATGAAACGTGTCGATTTGTATGTCCCACGTCAGTTACGAGTCGGCATGACGGATTTAAGTGAAACACTTGCCATTTATAAAGTTCTTTTTAAAATCGTTGAACATTTTTAAAAGTTTTATAAGTATGTCATGTCATAATAGTACATTATTAATTTATAAAGTTCTTTTTGTAATCAAAACTAGAGGCATCTATTAGAGTTAAAGTCAAATAATAAATAAAATTAAGATGAAAAATATGAAAAGAAACAATAATTGCATATTTCAAATGTATCTAGAAATATAAATGCATTTTTCATTAAATTTCTCTCACTTATTTAAAACGTGTGAACTCAATTTTCTACTTATTTTTCTCTTTCCAAATTTTTCTCTCACTAAATTTCTTTCCGCATCTACTATGCTAAACTTTTTTAAAGTTTTATAAGTACTAGAATGGCGATAATCCGCCGCGTTGCAGGCGGGCCTGTTTTTTGGCGAGATAGTTTTCTATAAATAAGAACGTTGTAATATGAAGTCGAGAGGACCTCAATACATTCAAAGTTTTCACACCAAGGACCATGTATAGAACAAACTTTTTACTTGAAAAGGATTTTAAAGAGCTTTGGCATTTTATTCATAACTGAAGTATTGAATTTGTGGAGCCTTTATAATGGTAAAAACACTTTTCCAAGACAAACAATATGATACATGTAAATAGAAGCTGGTTGCCCCGCCTAGGAAGTAGAGTTGGCACAGAAAAGAAATGGATTTGCGGCCTAGAGGGTTTCTTTGGTCATTGTAGGTTTTGAAAAAATGATATTAATTGTAAGTGAAGTAGAAAGTGAATGTATGCACAAAATGTTGAGCAAATGATACTAGCTTCCTAGCAGAAACAAAAAGTTCAAAGGAAAATGTACCAAAAAAGACTAAAAGGCAGTTAAATTACTCACTTAAGAACATGTCTGAAAAAAAAAACTTCTTAGCAAGCTTACGGCTTTTAAACCGGAGAAGCTATACATCTTGTGAAAGTTTCTCAGAAGACAGTCATTACAAAATATATGATCAGCATATGACCTGCAAGTATTTGGTCTGTCGTTTTTGTCAAGCGCAGAGTGGGACAACACCAAAACAGTGTCCGACATCTGATCACTCAAAGAAGCTAGATCTTCCAAGTAATACGACGATGCGCTAAATGACACCAGCAGCAAAGTGAAGAATCTATGGAGTGGAACTACATGGTGGGCGAAACAGCATTTCTGTTGGTTCGTTAACTGAAGATACATGCTGATGGGACGGCTCCGATGATACACCTGCAAACATGTCGTAACAAAATAAGGAAAATAACATAAAGATGTGCAGCCGTAGGTATAATGCAAAAGGCGATTACATAGAAACTAACCATATGTTTCAAACCTTACAACAGGATCATTACGACAATCTAAACTGGTAGTAAACATTGAGTAGGAGCCAGGGTAGCACAACCTGTCCCATTAGGATCATTACGACAATCAGACCCTTTACTATAACACAAAAAAATAGGGAAAAAAATTGTTGAACCTTACGAAAGCATAGGTTTTACATCAGCTGGCCAATGCAATCTACCGGTCGCCCACCATGAAAACGATATCAAATGACACCGCTTGTCAGCGATGAATAGTATTATACTATTGTCTACAAAGAATGAATAAGAAATAGTATTATATTACCAGAATAACTAACGCCTGTAGATGACGAAAACATATCAGACCACGTCACTAAATATTATATTACCTGAATAACTAACACGTTTGGATCAACCTTCCTCGCATGCATAACATGGTTTCTACCAATTGTTTTGCCAGCCAACCACGAAGATTCTTCAGCATCTGAAAACAGTTTGCTTGATTAATTGCCCTGTTGAGTCAAGTTAAGAGATAATCAGAACAGGCAAACGCAAACACAAATATATCGAACATATATGCCTATAACTTATAATGCTTACGACATTGAAATGGCGGCGGTGATGGAGTATCCAGTAGTAGCTCTATCAAAATCCCATAATGCACAACTCGAAGGCGCAAACAGGTTAGTGCATTCTCTCGCTCATATCATTAACAAAAACTGTCAACCAAGAAAAGTCAAATTTAAGTACGCACATAACTCACTGGACGGTTATGGCCATAAGAGTGTACCTTTACTTTAATAGTCATCGCTTTTTGTGCCCGGGATGGCTTTAGTCTTCAAATCTTTATTTAATTATTTTACAGCCCTGTCCATAACAAAAGGTAGAATTCAAATAGCAAAAAATATTGACAGTAGACTGCAATAGTCATGCCAAACAGAGCATAATAGAAATCATATTTAACCTTTTTTTTGTACTGAAGTATTGAATGTCGCTAAACATGCCTATTGACACATCTAAATCATCAATAACTTGACCCTGTATCAAGTAGCATCCATTAAAACACAATATATATCATGAATAAATAATGAACAAAAACAAATACATGTTAAATAATTGCAGTCCAGTTGAGGTAGATAGCTACTGAGAGAACGATAAAAGAATATAGAAATATTTTATCTGCATACCAAGTAAATGACCAATAAAACTACCTAAATTCCGACGCGTCATTTGGTTGTTTTTACACCACGCTCATTAGAAAGTAAAAGAAAGCAACTAATAAATTTTCATAGACATTTACCTGCACAATCTTCCTAATTCCCTTTAGTATATTCTTTAACTCAAACCCCATATTAATTATGGCAGCAAATTCGAACACGTATCTTACATATCTTAGGAATAATTCATTAGCAGAAATACCTAAAATGGCCCTATAATGAAGACGTAAGGTTACCTGGAACGCCTTTTGTCGGTCGGTTTCGCGTTGTTGTCATCAAACCCTGGCCTGTTAATTGCACATAATGAAATGGAGGTCAGTTTGGTATCCCATGCAGTGGAAAATGGGCATGGTATTAGACTGTATAATACATACGTATTACTTCATTTGGAAATGAATTCGCAGCATTTGTCGTATCATTATTGTGTGAAATGAATGCATGATGATTAAGGCAGGATAGACATGAAATAGAATATTGAAATATAAAGTTACCTTATAATCTGAAGATTATGCGCAGGCGGAACCGAATATTTGCTAGAAAGCATTCCATTCGCAAGGTTTGTTCTGCCAAACAATGTAAAAGTTCACGAATTAGATACTAAGCGGCAAATTACAGAATTCATGTTTTGGTAAAAACTCTAGGAGACGATAAACTAATTACTAAACACATTTATTGTAGATAAATCTACGATGACAGCTTGTTGGTTATGAGATAAAGGATGTTTGGTATTGCTAACTTAAAGTACCTGATGAGACCAAAGTCACATGGATTTCTGATTGGCTGAACATTGTTAGCAAAGCAGCAAAGCTGGAGTAGGACCAAATGACCAATGACACAACATTGGTTGTACAGGTGCTTGGGCGGGCTAACTAAAAAGCCGACAACAGAGAGTGAAACCCATACATAATACGACGTCGCGTCAAATTGGTTGTTAAAGATGGTTTCTGCTGACATAGTGTTCCTGTTGAAGTTCCTACTGATCAAGTTCTACTGACAGGATTCTGCTGAAGCTATAGATGGTTTCTGCTGACATGGTGTTCCTGCTGAAGACTTAACTTTATTTAATTCTTCTCTAGCCCTGTCAATAACAAAAGCTAGAACTTCATATAGCAAAAAATATTAACAGCAGACTACATCAATCATGCCAAACAGATCATAAAATAAATCAAAAAGGTAATTTATGAAGTGTAAACGGCCTGCCAAGATACGGCCATTCACAACCCTCGAACAATCCCAATATCATACCCTTCAACCAAACAAAACCCATTTGTTCAATATTAGTGATGTGTCAACCATAATTGTTTGGTGGTACTGGTCTAGCGACACCTAAAATAATTACAACTATCAGTAAAATAATATAATGTAATTCAGAAGTGTAACGGTAACGAAAAAAGGGAAAAGAATGAATATCGAGGTTATATTCATTCAACAAAAATAAGGGCAGCGTATTAACTTACCTGTAACTGATGACCGTGCCCGCTTATAATGACCATGCTAACTCCCGCTTACATTTTGCAGTGGCCTATTTAAACCCGGTAAATTAATAAAACACGAAACGTTAGCACAACATAAAGGTTCATTCGTGTTACATAAATAATAATTTCAAAATCCTAAAACAATTCAAAGCCATCACCTTGAGTAACACGGGCAGTAAGTATGCCATTCAGATCAGCAGCTCTCAAAACGCCAGTTAAGATATTCCTGATACCAGGCTGGGTTTCAAGAATGTTGCCATGTGCCAACAGCAAATTGTTGCTGCTACGGAATGAATTCATACACATGGACAGAGGTGTTTAGACCAAAAAACCACGTTTTTCCTCATAAGTTTGCAACCTCAGACAAACTTGACCTATAACACATTAAAAAACACTGTCATAAACATATTGAATAATGCATGTGTTTAATGGATAACTCAGATACCACAACAGCCGAACCACAGGTAGCTCATAAGTGGGAAAATAAGCTAATCCAAACAGCCCCTAATCAGAAAATATATAAGCTCCTTAAGCTTAAGAGTGTTTGGATTAGCCTATTTAAAATAGCATAACTTATTTCAAAAGCCGTAGCTTAATATTCTCATTGATAATAGAAGTACCTCCTCGTCATCAGATGAAGGCCGATTTTCATCCACCACAACAGAAATGTCAACCTTCTAAAACTTTTCCCGACCATACTCCCCGTTTCTGTAAATTAGTATAAAATTCCATTGAGAATTAAAAAAGCTAAAAAAATTTAAAGTCATGGAACATTTTTTGTTTGTGTTTATACCTTTGGAAGAGGCTCCAAGTTTGCTTCAGGAACTTCTATTTCAGAGTGTCGGTAGCCATTGCAGCTTTTAGAATCTGATTAGCAGATTCATATACGGTTTTATTAATGGATACCTACAAAATCACATACCATAGGCAACTTCTTATTCCAAACAAAATTTCCGTTTATTAAACCAAAGAAGTAAGCTAATCTAAACACTCACTAAGATCATTTTTTTTTATCATTTTACTGTAAAAAAACAATTTAAAAAAAATCCTTTTTATAATATATACTTAATATATCAAATTTACAGCATATAAAAAACAAAAAATCCGAAAACCACTGCAAAATTAACATAAAAAGTTACTTGGGAAACTTTTAAAAATTGTAACTAATAATCCATCGGAGCAACTCAGACCTTGAGCCAGTCAACTCCTGTACAAAGAAAACCCCTAAAAAATCAAACCCTAAATTGAATCTTGTAGCGAAAATAAAATAAAATAAAATAAAAACCCTTACAAAGAATTGAACAATTAAAGATGATAGCAATCATATAACACCAAACATAAAGTTTATAAAAAGTCCAACAATTTGTAAAGAAACCCTAAATTAGGAAAACCCCCAATCTTACTTAAATCCGCCATCACCACAGGATCCTCTTTTCCAGCCGCAACAATTAGGAAAAGCCGTACATTAAGATTCTCATTGATAATAGAAGTGCATCCTCGTCATCAGATGAAGGCCGATTTTCATCCACCACAACAGAAATGTCAACCTTCTAAAACTTTTCCCGACCATACTCCCCGTTTCTGTAAATTAGTATAAAATTCGATTGAGAATTAAAAAAGCTAAAAAAATTTAAAGTCATGGAACATTTTTTGTTTGTGTTTATACCTTTGGAAGAGGCTCCAAGTATGCTTCAGGAACTTCTATTTCAGAGTATCGGTAGCCATTGCAGCTTATAGAATCTGATTAGCAGATTCATATACGGTTTAATTAATGGATACCTACAAAATCACATACCATAGGCAACTTTTTATTCCAAATAGAATTTCCGTTTATTAAACCCAAGAAGTAAGCTAATCTAAACACACACTAACATCATTTTTTTTTATCATTTTACTGTAAAAAAAAAAAAAAAAACAATTTAAAAAATCCTTTTTATAATATATACTTAATATATCAAATTTACAACATATAAAAAACAAAAAATCTGAAAACCACTGTAAAATTAACATAAAAAGTTACCTGGGAAAATTTTAAAAATTGTAACTAATAATCCATCGCAGCAACTCTGACCTTGAGCCACTCAACTCCTGTACAAAGAAAACCCCTAAAAAATCAAACCCTAAATTGAATCTTGTAGCGAAAAATAAAATAAAATAAAATAAAAACCCTTACAAAGAATTGAACAATTAAAGATGATAGCAATCATATAAAACCAAACATAAAGTTTATAAAAAGTCCAACAATTTGTAAAGAAACCCTAAATTAGGAAAACCCCCAATCTTACTTAAATCCGCCATCACCACAGGATCCTCTTTTCCAGCCGCAACAATCAGATGGAAGTAATCGATCTTGAAGCTCATCATTCTTCCCCATCTTCTTCATGACCTCACCGCCAACAATACCAGCCACAGGTTTGATATGTGTGGGTGCTGGAAACTTCCAGTGTGTGGCTATACGCATCGTCTTATCTAATAAGCTTTTGGATGGATCACATGGGCCACGAAAATAGGCTAAGAAGCTGGCCCAAAATTTTGGCGGGAACTTGCTACAGGGTAGCTACAGAGGGAAACGGCAGCGTTTTAATCGTGGTTTAAAAAACTTATAACGTCATATTATAATACATCATTAATTTATAAAGTTTTTAGTTTTATAAATATATTGTCACTATACACGAAGTTCTTAAGACTTTATAATCACCCCAAATAACTCAAATATATTTAATTATGAAGATGTTCAAAATTTTGAAACTTTTTATTCCAAGCCATGAAACAAAAACTCGCTATGGATGAAATGAAAAACAAAACATTTCATCCGTTTTAAAGCTTTTCAGGAAAAATTACCTTAAAGGTGAAAAACTGAAGGGTTTTAGTAGGTAAGTCATTTTTTTATAAAAGCGTTATTTTAGGTAGAGATTTATGCCCATATTTGCGGGACCACACAATTTAACCGTGTAAGGACACGTGTTCAAGTCAAAACAAAATCACTAAAAATTTCGAGCGACTGGCATGATCCTACATGATTAACATGACTCAGCGCGACCAACAACCCGCGATTAGATCACGCCATACGCTCGCATCAAATGTAAATAAAAGAAATTAAATAGGGTGAAAATTCGTGTTGTTTCGTGTTTGCGAGTAACAAACCCTGACTCAAACACGACATTTTTAAATTGTCAGGTCATACATATCAACCATAATCTTGTCAACTCATAACATGAACATGATTTATTTATTTATAAACCGTTTTTGACAAGTTAAACGTGTTACAAAGATTAAACAAGTTAAATGAGTTGACAATTCACTTATTGGTATAATCATTTTATACAACTATAGATTTTATTTTCTTATTTTACAAAGAAGTTAAATGGATGACTAGTCGATCATCTAACTCATACCTAATCCGAACATCACCGATTTGGCTAACATGATTCAAAAACTGGTCTTAGCCTATCTATTTTTTGGTACTGGATCTATTAGAAATTGTTATTAATTTACAAAGTCTAAAAAGTCATCCTCACCGTTAGATGAGATCTAGTCAACTTCAATTTTTTTTTTAAATTATTTTCGGTCAAAGAGGCATAATAGTAATTTGACCCATTTTTCCTTTTTCACCCTCGAAATTTAATCCTCTTTAATTTGGTATAAATTTTGTTAAAAATTTTGAAACCTTTTTTTTTACATATCAAATGGGTGTCAATTTTCTTTATTTTTTAAGCACTTTTAACCCTTTTTTTTACTCTCATAAATATTGAATCGTGAAAAACTTAAAGCAATAAAGTTATATATTTTCTTTTACTTTTTACGCAGAAATTTGAATCACTCAAATCCGAAATAATATGAGTGAGATATCGCACGTTAAAAATAGCGTTTTAGTCATATTTGTTGCACACAAGTGTTTGATAAAATGTCTAGCTTATATTTTTAGTGTTAAAAAATTGCGTTAAATACATTAATTTTTGTACCACAATTCATCATTAATCATTTTATTAATATAATATATTCAAAAAGTGATTTTTTAATTATTAGTTAAAAAAAATCCAAACTGATGAACAAAAACAATAACTGAACGTAACCAATGAACAAAAGAAACTAATACTAAACAATAACTAATGAATAATATTTGATGATAAAAAAACATGATGAATAATAACTGATAAACAAAAACATGTTGAAAAACAACCGACACTAACTGATGAACAAAAACATGTTCAACCGACACTAACTGATGAATAAAACAACCTAATAATGAATAAAAACTTATGAACATACTTTTTGCTGAACAAAAAACATGTTGAAAAATAACCGACACTAACTAATGAACAAAAACATGTTGAAAAACAACCGACACTAACTGATGAACAAAAACATGCTGAAAAGTAACCGACGCTAACTGATGAACAAAACAACCTAATAAAGAATAAAAACTGATGAACGATAATTGATGAACATACTTTTTGCTAAACAAAAAAGATGTTGAAAAACAACTGACACTAACTGATGAACAAAAATATGTTGAAAAACAACTTACACTAACTGATGAACAAAACAACCTAGTAATGAATAGAAATAGATAAACGATAACTGATAAACATACTTTTGCTGAACAAAAAACATGATGAACAATAACCGACATTATGTGATGAAAAATAAAAAGGACATCATTTTTTGAATCTTACATTAATACAATGATTAATGATGCATTGTTGTACAAAAATTAGTGCATTTAATTCAATTTTAACACTCAAATTCTAGGCTATACATTTCATCAAACACATTGTGTGTAACAAATATTATTAAAATGTCATCTTTAACAAGTGATATCTTAATCATATAGCATCGGATTTGAGTGATTCAAAAGCCTGTGTAAAGAGTGAACCAAATCTTACAACTTTCATGTTTTAAGTTTTTCACGATTCAACATTTATGAGTGTAAAAAATATGGTTGAAAATGCCAAAAAAATCAATAACATGATGTTGGCTGGGAACGAATTGCTTCGAAGCATGGCTGAGAAGCAAGAATTCATTAACAACTACAAAGAAATGTAAAAGCTCGAAGCATGTTTTGGTTTTTATTTCGTATGCTTACGTTTTTAATTATTCATGTAACGTTTTTAATTTATAAAAAAATAGTTTTTAATTTTTTAGAAGAAATGTTACGGTCGCCATAGCGGTCACCATTACTTGTTTATGGTATGTGTGTGGTATTGAAGAAAAAAATCTGAGTTGACGATGATGTAGTAGGAGTAACCATTGAGAATTATGGTCACCATTAGCATCATTATTAGCAAATCGATTTCTCTAAACCTGTGTAAGAGGATAGCACATACATTGATTTTTTTTCTAGTAATTTGTGTGATGTATGTTGCCCTATAACCATATCATGTTCAAACAACAAAACAAGTATGCAATTATTTTGAGTAAATTTACAATTTTAATATTTAAGTTGGGTAAATATGGAATTATCCCTTATTATTTTTCATGTTGAAAAAGACAACTGATGAAAAATAATTGTAGTTTCAAAAATGTGTAGTGATAAATTTCTGCTAGAGATATGTTTTAGAAGGCAAACTTTATCATTTAACAATTTTTAGTTGCGATTTAAAGCTTACAAAAAATATAATGACAAATTTCGCCGTAGATATGTTTCGGGTTGCAAACTTTAAGTGTAAAGTTTGCTCTTTAAACATTTATCATTAGAAATTTTGCTAACAACAATCCGTAAGTTTATTCGTTAACAACAAACCATCCACCTTTAGATTAAAAAACTATGCAATATCGAAACATTATTATTATCACTCTTATAAAAATTATTATCACTCTTTTTGTTAGCCTTTACAAACAAACAAAAAGTGAAAGTTGTTATTATGTCCTAATATTATTATAAATTTCATAATCATCACTAAATGACCTAGTGATAAAGTTCTTAGTTTCTTTATAAGAGGGCAAATATTTAAATCTTGTTAGCTCTATACATTGAGCGTGGCCAGAGAACAGTTAGAAACAGTTTCGGGATTAATTCGTTGAGGACACGTACATTTTGTGAGTCAAAAGCCGCCTTCCCCGAGTAAACAAAATAGGAAAAAACTCATATGTTTACCAATATTACTATAAAAGATATGATACAATCATATAATTTTTACAAAACAAAATGCATAAAATGATGTGTCATAGTGATTATGGCTTTAAATATAAAATGATTTTAAAAGTAAGAGAAAAGTTTGTTGTTATTATATTCTTTTAGACCCTTCATTCCAAAAGTATTGTTTTAGACAAAAAAATAAATAAATAAAGAGTTTAAGAAAAGTGAGACTATTACATTCTTTAAGGCTACTCGCAGTAAGGGAGGGAATCGACTAATCGTTCGACAGGATGAGTGATCCTGTCGTTTTTTTTTTTTTTTTTTTTTTTTTTTTCTTTTTAATTTTCATCATCATCATTTGCTGCAACGATCGATAGGGACTAACTACTTTTGACAAAAAACTATTATTGGGCTGCATTAAAAGATAAAATAAAAAATCTTTTAAAATTTAAAAAATTATATATTACACTAATTCCTCAACATGTCTATGAAAACACCCCAATCAAAAGCCCTAAGATCCCGAGTGCTACAAACCGCTCCACATTTAACACCAGATCCGAAAATTAATCGGTGTATCACCAACCATTAATTTTCAACCCTCCAGTTTTGAATATCATTCACGACTACCTCAACCACCACCAAATCAAAACCCTTTTTCTTATCAAAATCGTCCATTCAACCCACCCTATAACAACCAACAAGATTTTTTCCAATCACCAACCGGGTTATATTGTCCAACTATGGATTTATCTACGTCTTCCCACTCAAATCATCAAACGTATTCTCTGGTTAACCACATGAATCTTGATATTGATTTTGAAGAACAATTATACAATAATCAATATTTTTATGTGGGAACTGGTTCGGGTCAACCGTATTATCCGACTCAAGATTATTCTATGGGTCAAGGTTCGAGTCACGGATCGTTTCACGATTCGGTTCCAAATGATTATGACGACGACTCTCCTGTCGAAGAGTTGTCACCGGTCAAACCTAAGAAGCCTTCTAACCAAGCTGCAAAGGCCAAAAAGAATGACGGCAAGAATGATTCGGCGAATTGGACACCTGAGGAAGAGGTGGCGTTGTGCAAAGCTTGGTGTGACGTGTCGGAAAATAGCGAGCTGGGAAACGCTATGAAGGCTAAGTTATAGGTTATTAATTACTTTAAAAAAGAATTTGGTTCAAACAGAACTTACAACTCGATCATTAGCAAATGGAAAAATATGGTTCTCCCTAGAGTTGGTGCATTTTGTGCATTTTCAACAATATGCAAAAGAAGCACGGAAATGATGAGAATGACCTCAATATTTACCAAAAAGCGTGTGAAGAATACCTAGTGATGCATGAGCATCCCTTTCAATTGGAGAAGGGAAGTTTTGAGGGATCATGCTGCTTGGAAGCAAGTTGAGACGCCTTATTTTCAGAAGCCTGATAAGGGTCGAAAGAAATCCAAGACTTTTGAAACCGGCTTGGATGGTGGTTTCATTTTGAACGAAGATGCGGATGAGTCTGATTCTGAAGAGACTCGAGATGAGCGACCAATAGGAGGTGACCAAGCTAATCATCCGCCTTCGATCAATCCAAGGCTTCGTTTGTTGAAGAAGAAGTCGCTAAAATAGGAAAAGAAGAAGTCGGCAACAGACAAATATTTCAAGTTGAAGAAACAAGAGTTTGAAAACCAAAAACAAGAAGCAGAGTTGAGGAAACATGAGTTGGAAGTTGCTAAAAGAAGAAGTCGGGAAGCAGTGGAATTGGAGCAAAAGAAATTTGAACTAGAACGTCAAAAATCTGATTTTTCACAACAAAAGAGATGGGAGAAAGACATTATATTCTATCTTACATCAATCGACCATTCTTTACTCGTACTCCAACAACAAAAGCGGCACGAGATCAAGGATGCAATCAAAACACCCTACATCTTAGATTATTAGTTTAAGTTTTTAATTAGTATTGTAATGTTTTAATTTTATTTGAATTATTACGTAATATTTTAATTATTAGTTAAAGTTTTAAAAGCAGACTACTACTACTTATTTTTGGTATATCTATGGCAATAAATTTTGTAGTGTTGGTCCCAAATTATTTTGTCTCATATAATCCTTTTTTAAGCCATTTCATTTTCATCGCCAACTTGACCTTTCACTGAGAAGCGGCGGCGATACAAACACAACACAAGTACAAAAAAATGACGTCATCCATTTCCACCATTACAACCTCGTTCACTTTCCCGGAGAAAAACATCAACAGCCCGCTTAACCACCGTTCTCCAACAACCTCGGTGTCTTTTGCTGGGTCCCACCGTTCTAAGCAGTTTACTTGCTTAGCCGTTTCTACTGACGCCAGTATGTTTTTTTTTAATATTTTTTATGAGTTATGTATGACATTTATTGATGGTATTTGATAATGTGTATAGATTAGAGGGGTGTTTGTTTCGGCTTATATATAGCGGGCTTACGGCTTATTTGGTTTTCGGCTTATGTTTCATAAGCTCATTTTTTGTGGCTTATTTTGAATCTTTTTCTGCGTATATATGTTCCACTAAGAAGAAAAATAAAAATAAGAAGAATGAAAAATGTTTTCAGTCACACATTTCAAATGTAAAAGGGAGAATTTCATGGGAGATGCATCTATGCTTATAGGTGCATCTGAAATGTGCGGCTGTGATTATTTCTCATACTTCTCATTTTACTTTTATTTCTTATTTGATCCTTACTTATGCTTATATAAGTTGAAAAGTGTCGAAAAGTTTCAAAATAAGCCACAAAAAGCGAGCTTATGAAACATAAGCCGAAAACCAAATAAGTCATAAGCCCGCTATATATGCCTAAACAAACACCCCTTAGATATATATGGAATAGTTTTTATTAGCATAAATGAATTGACATATAGTAAAAACTACCATTGAAGTTGTTTTAATGTTTTATATTAAGTTTCATAGATAAAAGCTTGAAACTTCAAAGACTAGTGTATAGCTATGAAAAGCGGTATATGGATGAGGTTTAGGTTATCTGGGGGAGGGCGAGTCTTTGACTCAGATAGCGGCCTAACCGGGGTATCCCCGTGCCTGTTTCCGACCCTTCCCTAACAATGTGAATTGCACCGGTCAACATTTATAATCTTGACATTCACTTAAGAAAGTGAAATTATAAAGTGTTTAATTAGGGGATCCAAGATGAGAATAGGAAAACGAAATTGTGTTGTTGAATTAAGTCATATGAAACGTAATTGTGAGTGGATGCGAAATAATTGTGATTGATATGAATTCATTCGTAAAACTTATAATGACACTAAATAGTTGTGATGGTTAACAACACAATGACCACCATGTAACCATCATCTACACATGATAGTAGGCATGTCAGTGGATCGGATCTGTTAGTTACAGCAACGTCGAACTCAACTCAAAAAAGAATAACAATATATGTAACAATTTGACTCGTTTCAACTTTCGTGTCAAACATTTCATAAATCTAAACCCAGTTCTTTTCGTCATCTTCTACATATTGTTTTTATGCTAGTTGATATAGGTAAAGTTTCGGATCAAGTCAATTTTTGCTTATCATCAGTTTGATTAATTTGTAAAAGTTTCATTTCATCATATTAGTTGTGTGTTTTTCCATAATCTTAAAACTGTCAATGCACATACTCATAATGGATCCTCGGATTGTTTTTCTTACAATACATAATGATTACGTTAGTTTACTGACTACACTTAAAAAAAATGTTAGTACAAGATTTTGGTACACAAAAAACTTATTAATTTTCAAATAACTTTTTTTGTTGAATTACAATGACGGGGATTGGTGTAAAGGTCTTTAAAATTTAACTAGATACTTTTAAAACGATTAATCCGGATCATGACTATCCGTTTAAAGTTAGTTGGATAGTTGATCAGATCATATGATGCTATCTCTTTGGATCGTGGATCGGATCGTATCATGATTCATTAGTCAAAACATTAACGGATTGGATCATGATTCGATCGAGTCCACTCCTTTGAATCCCCTACATGGTAGTCACCTTATAGTCACATGCTTTAAAAGTTTAAAGTAACTCACGACTTATCTTTCTAGCACTTTAAACATTTAAAATAACCCACGACTTGTTTTTCTGACACGTTTAAAAGAACTCGTGTGCTTCTTGCTTGACCGTTAAATCGTTGTTGGTATCAAATCCATTTTCTATAAGATCGTACAAGTGGGTGAAACAATTCAATGCAATGTAGATTTTCTATGTAGCATTTTCATTCACATGATTTGACTATCTCATAACTACATGCAGACCTCGACTATCAGGCAACTTACCTAACCTTGAGGTCCAAAATACCATCTGGTTAAAGGATTTTGCTATGTGAATATCCTGGTCTTTGTTATATTACTTTGTGGTGCGTATAAGTCTCGTTTGAATTGGAGTCCTTAGGGAAACCAATGCAATCTTGTTTCTTCGATGTATGTTTGCTTCACTAGATCTTCAATTAGTCTAAATGTCAAATCTCTTTTTGAAAAACCGGAGATTTCGATCCCGTCTAGTGGTGTATTTGGAGTCTAACTAGTTACTCTTGTAGGTGTTTCTATTCTATTGGTAGTAAGCTTATTATTACATTTTCATGCGTTTCTTTGTTCGTTATTGTTGCCGTTTTATTATTTATTTATTTATTTATTTATTATTATTATTGTTATTGTTATTGTTATTATTATTATTATTATCATATGATGTTTCCCTCTTTATTTACTTAGTTATGTCTTGATTTATATACATTTAATATTGAATTATCGTAAAATATCAAAAGCATATCGATATGAATTATTCCCAAATGAAGCGCTAGATGTGAATACTAAAACTATGGGTACCATCAAGTTTAGTCAAACAGTTACAATGATAAGCTCAAAATATAGCCATAATCTTTCAAGCTTGAGCTCTAAGTTATAACAAGTTATAGCAAAATTAAATTGGACAACCCTGTCAAAGCTCATAACAAACACCTTTTCTAGATTCCGTTTAATGTTTACGTACACATTAATGATGTATGATAAATAGTGCGGTTGCTAAATTGATACGACTAATGACGAGATATGAGTTACTAATAAAATCAAGATAGATATAATGAATTAGTACTTCTTTATTAAGATCGAGTTTTGAGATTTTACACCATTTTGTTGTTCCGTTAATCTTGGGCATAGTTAAGATTACCTTTAGGCCACTATCATCATCAAACTCCACTTGAGTAGTAGCGACACATTCCTTATCCGAAACGTTTGAATCATCATCATCATCCGAATCAGTAGTGTTATCGTAATAATCATTCGAATCAGTACTATCCAAATCTGCACTATCATCTTCTTGATCTGAATCTCCGTCTTGAACAACCAAAAATCCATCATACTTAGATTTAAATATCTTAACAAAATCATTGTTGAAGAGTGAACCTACGAGTACACCACTACTGTATGTAATCCCTTCAAGGACATGTATATGATAGAGTATATTATGGAAAGGATCAATCGGAATTTGCCGTGGCGGTGTCATTCCCGACAAAGTTGTTGGTGGTTCAATCGGTGCCGGTGCCGATCGCGACGGAGTTGTTTGTGATGATCGAACTCCATTTTTTATTTTAAGTTTCTAAATGAAAACCCTAACTTCTTTCCATTAGCTATTTAAATGCCCGCCCAATTCCAATTAAGATATTCTTGTTCAAACTTCTTAATAATAATAAGAGTAAATTTCACGGAGGACCAACAACGGATAATGTTTGGCGGTTAGGGACAAGCGACCCATTTTTTTGGTTCAATGCACGGAAGGTTGCGGGTCAACACAAACCACCAAGACGAACGGTGTAATTTACTCTAATAATAATATCTGTTCAGTTCCGGTTATATACTGTACTTTTTTATCTATCGATACTTTTTCGACTACTTATTATCATATCATTCACATCTAAGTGTATAAGGTATAAATATGTTGATGTGAATTGTTCCAAATGAATACGCTAGATGTGAATACCAGAACTATGGGTATCATAAGCTTAGTCAAACAGACACAATGAGAAGCTCGTGATCCGTTGTAAAACTTGAAGTGTGAAACTTGACTTGAGCTCGATCTAGCCATAATCTTTTAAGCTTGAACTCGATCTAGCCATAACTAATCTCAATACTTTAGAGTTTGACTTAATTGATTTTTACTACTAGAATAATAGTACATTAATAATGCTATTGATGTGCTTTTGGCTTACCAATGCATAACCTAATTCACAGCCCTTGAAGTTTTGTTTTTGGGCCATATGTGAGATAATTTACTTATATGATTACTATATGAAGGAGATTAGGAGCTAGCTATTTTTATCAACAAACCCTTAGTTTTTCTTTGAAAAATGTAATTTTATATGGAATGAGGAAGTAAAATGGATCCTTTCACAAGCTACGTAGATGGTGTTCGTTCTAGTGCTATTCGACTTTGTAGAGGTTTTTGTGCTACACATGCAAATGAGATTGGAATGGCGGCTATGTTAGTGCAGTTAGGGAGACCTACTGTCTATTATAGCTAACTTTTACGAGTTTAAAGTAGATCCGTATAAACTTTGGAAAAGAAAATGTTTCATGGTTGTTCATAAATGAAGGCCTTAAGGTATTATTCTAGCTGTAGGTTATAGACTTGTTTCTGTCCATGTTTGTTTCGTGACATAGTAGGAGGTGGTATGTTTGGTTGTCATTATTGTAAGGTAACCAGTCGGTCATCTTGTTGTAATTTTATATAGTATAATATATATTGCCTTTCAAAAAAAAAAAAAATAATAATAAAAAATAAAAAAATAAAAAAGAATAAGAAGAAGAAGAAGAAAGTTCATTGCATGACATTTAGTACTTTTACAGTCTTGCTAAGTCAACTTTTGTCCAACTCGGACCTTCGATGATTAACACAACCGAATAACAACACAAGAAAAGTGGGGACCAAGGAGACACTTATTTCTAAAGAGACTTAATGAATTACTAAAGAAAAGGTCACACGAAAAGTTTAAGTTGTATTTGGCAAATAACGACCACATCTAATTATAAGCGTATCTCATGATGGATGGCTAGGATCCATTTACATCTACAGTTGAGATGGTTTATTAAAAGCATCATATAAATACTTTAGAGTTCTCTATTGTCTTCTTGGTTATTCAGTTTAGATTCTTTGGAATACCAAGGAATACAAACTGTATTATTACAGGGTTTATGTTTCATATTGAGACTAGTGCTATAATATTGTGTACTTTTAAATACTTTATTTCAAGTAATAAGATTGATGAATTTGTTCATATTGGATGCAGGTATTAAGGAGGCTGTTAAAACAGATAAGGCTCCGGCTGCTTTAGGTCCGTATTCTCAAGCCATAAAGGCTAATAATACCGTATTCGTCTCTGGTGTTCTTGGTCTTATTCCAGAGGTATTGTTACATTAATTTTCACCATTAATAGATACTTGATAATGTGGGTTACTCTATTTGAATATCCAATCAAATGTATACATAATTAACTAACCATGTTTGGGCATTTGTGCAGACTGGGAAGTTTGTCTCAGAAAACGTCGAGGAACAAACGGAGCAAGTAAGTAATCCATTTACAAAGTAGTTGTAGTTTATCAACGTCCTATATCTTTTTAGATTGTTAATGTGATAATTATTAATACTTATATCAATAAAACATTTTTAAACTGAAGAGAAAGAAATGTTTGCGGGGTCAGTGCAACCTGATCTGGCCCATTTGACCCGTTACCTAACCTGCCCGATATGGTAATACTGCCACTTTTTTTAGTTTGTTATCATACTGTATGTAAATTTGGCTTGCATCTAGGTTATGAAGAATATGGGTGAAATATTGAAAGCAAGTGGTGCTACCTATTCCTCAGTGGTTAAAACCACAATCATGTAAACATGCTTCATCTCTTTCCCTTTTTAGCATGGTCGTCTTTAAGTAAGAAAAATGTTGTAAATTGATGTTTGAAATTTTGGTTGCAGGTTGGCTGATCTGAAAGACTTTAAGAAGGTGAATGAGATCTATGCTAAATGTGAGTTCACTATACATCTTAAAAATTAAGATTGTTCGTTGTATCCCTCTGTTCAACATGTCAGTCTTAACTCTAAGGTTAACATTTTGTGATCTTCATCCAATTTACGCTTAGAGAATTAGGTGAAAACGTAATTACAAGGGATTAAAAAGAGAGTGTTGATTGGGTTCAAGTAAAAAAATATTCCAATTGACCAATCATTATGGGAAAGTTAAAACGACAATGGTCAATTAGGTGGATTTTTAGGATATTAATGAGCAGTATATAACATGTTTCAAGTTAAAAACAGGGCCAGATGCGTAAAATTGTAACTTTTGTAGAAGTACCATCTTCAAAATTTGTTTTTTCTATTTGGTAGTATGGGGTGTGACAGATTTTGTAGATTAGTAGGAAGACGATTCCTCAGGACTTATAAGTTTATAACTAAAAAACCGAGTTATGCATATCGTTCACACCTACTCTATATACACTCTTGTTGATAAATGTTATTACTAGATGAAGCAAAATGGGAGGGCTGTCTCACGATTTGAAACAGGTGCTGTATAGCATAGACAATTCTTAAGCACACGTACGAATGACAAATTGATCTACTTAGGACCACTTCTAACTTGTTTGGCCAGTCTTTTTTTATTACCTATTTTTCTTTTACCCATTTGAGATACAATATAAACCAAATCAACCTTTCTAATAGCTATAAGGAACTGAACTTGGGAAAATGTTTTCTTTTCTCTTTTCCAGATTTCCCTGCACCAGCACCTGCACGCTCAACATACCAGGTTGCAGCATTACCGTTGGATGCAAGAATCGAAATTGAATGCATAGCCGTGCTCTAGTTTCTTTTTTATGGTCTTATTGTAGTGAATCGTGTTCTCCTGGGAAAGTTTGACGGTGTTTAGTGTAATAAAATGGATGTATCTGAACATGGTCATTATTGCAACCATTCTGTAATAAAATGGATCCATTTTGTCGAACAGCTTTTCGAATCCCCTCCCTACTTAGTACATACACCCCCTTGGGTTGCGCAACATTACAAAACCGGAACCAAAAGTACGAAAATCTTTGAACCAGGGACAGAATTGTATCAAGTTGGACTTTGGAATAGACTAAAACTTTGGGATATTGTTTAAGGTCAAGTTATAAGAGAGGACGGGATCGTTATTTGTTGTTCTGTCCAGAGTTTTGCACCACAAGACAACATTGGTTTGTCGAGCTAATGAGTAATAGATCATTTATGAGCCACATAGCCCAAATCTATTTTTTCATTTTCATCCCATTTTTGCTCTCAATCCCAATCCGTTTTTTAATCCAATTTGTTAAATTGGAACTGGGATAATGTTATTATCATCTCGGATTATTTTACGTGTTATGTATAAACGTTACACGAAACACTTAACCATAATATCGCAACTAAAACTGTTTGCCAATTTATTATTTTTTTATTTTTTTACCGGGTCAACCGGTTCAACCACCGGGTCAACCCTGGTTTCTATTAAAAAAATTGAAAAAACGAAACCCGGTCAGGTTTCGAGAACCTGGTTGACCCGGGTCACTCAAAACCCGGCGGGTCTAACCGGTTAACCCGGTTTTAGAAACCCGGGTTTTTTACCCCTTTTTTTGCCAGAACCGGTTAACCCGGCCGGGTCAACCCGGGTTTCAAAACACAGCCAAATACAACTATGTTTGACCTGTTTGTTTAAATTTTGACCACAAAAATTAAGTTCTTTGCATAAGCAAGTGTTTTATATTTTAATGAGAAACACCGAAACAAGTCTCGTGTATCACACGGGTCAAAATGGCTAGTAAGAGTAGTTTTTAACATTCATTCCTAAATATCATATCAGAACAAGGCTTCCTTAATAAACAACTACATCTGCGAATGAATGCATTTCAAAAGTTTGAAAGTTGGGTTTCGGTAATAAATTAAGGGCCCGTTTGTTTGAGAGATGTGGGTATGAAGGAATGAGATTAAAAGTGATACTTGTTATTTGTTAAGAGGTGATTGATTCAACCAACCCATTGGGCCCACCAAATTTTATACCACGCATGCATGGTAGGTTTCAAAATTGACTCCTCTCTCTTTGAAAAAAATATTATATAAAATTGCTAGCGTTTATATCTCTTCCTTTTAATTAATAAAATAATATATTTTATTTTATCTTTTAGTTTTAACTTTTAAAATCAACTTATAATAGTAAAATAATTATTTTTTCTTACCTCATTTTCTTTCATACATTTCACAAATCCTACTCCCAATCTATACCTATACACAAACCAAACGGGCCCTAAGAAAGTGTCGCTTGCATAGAATAAAAACAAATTATGGGGAAAAAAATAGCCCACATGGGAATGGCCCGGCAAAACCGACCCTCTTCCTAAGGTTTGCCTCCATGGGTTTCAAAGTTCCAATTCTAAGGTGATGTTTGTTTATTAAGAAGCTCTGAATCTGAATTTGATTCGTATATCTGAATCTCAATCTGAGGCGTAAATGTCTAAATATGAATAAAATGATATTGTTTGTTTTTTTATTTTTTAAATGTCTGAATGATATAAGTACAAATCAGTTTTATTCTTACGAAACAGAAATGCGTTTAAACATTGTATGGAGCATTTGAGTCATAAAATTAACATAGTTTAGCAACGTAACACTCAAGGACATTGCGTCGCAATTTAATCTCGTAAAGTAGCCGTGTATTGTTGATGGTACTACCATGTAGTTGAACATCTTCATCATTTTATAAATTGTCATCATCATTTACTTTACAATCATAAGATTGCGAAAAAAAATTCCGTAGTACACTTAAGTACTTAACATTGTCAATTAATAATTATTATTTTTTTGATAAAATACCTTAAGCTTATGTTCAAATTATATGTGCCACAATTTAAATCACTAACTAGTTATATTACTTTTGTTTGAAAAACTTTTATGTTTGAGCATCATCATTATTATTTTGAGCATTATTTGTTTAACAAAAAAGAAAATGATAATTGTCTGTAACATACTAGCAAAATTGAGTTTTCCAACCATTCCTCAAAGTATGCAAATCAATTCCTTATTAAAAGGCATTAAGACACCCCCTACACATCTAGTTGGTTAAAAGAATTGAGACTCTAACCGCGTATGAACGAGAAAAATAAATAAATAAACACACTTATTAGACTAAATGTCTGAACACGTCTCAGATTAAAAAACTATTAAAAGGTTGGGTAAGTACTATATAATTGAATCACTAACTATACTATTTTACTAACTCGCCATTAAAAAAATAATTAAAAAAAATACTTATATCTTAATCCTTCCAGTGTTCTAAAAGATGAGCCAAGGCGCCGCCCTCGCGCCTCGCCTCTATGAAATGGACCTTGGCGGCGGCTATAGGCGTAGCGTGGGATAAGGCGAGAAAAGGCGCACCTTTTGGTAATGTGTGGCGCCATTTTTAGAAGCATTTAGGGGATTTTCAGATTTGGGCTTGAATTTCTAGTATTTGGGACTTGTAATTTCAAAGCTTAGTTCCTACTTGGACCCCGTATTTGGGCTTGGCTATTTGGGATTTGGCTTTAGTATTTGAAATTGCTTTTAAAAAAATGATATAAAATTATAAATACATAAATTTATAAATATTTTTTGTCGCTTTAAGCACGCCCTAAAAAACGCCAAGACTTTACAAAGGCTCGTAAGACTTGAGGCGTGACTGTGCCGCCACGCCATGCCTCACGCTATTTATAACATTGATCCTACCATTGATTAGACAAAAACAAGGTTAAAAGAGTGAATTTGCCACATAAGATATAAAAAAGAGTTAGTTTGCCACTATTTTTTAAACCATCCTTGTTTGCCACTAAATCATATAACAAATGTGTATTTGCCATTAATCTTTATCAATTGTTTATTTTTGGTACTTAGTCTTTATCAATTGTTTATTTTTGGTACTTAGTGAGAATATTATGTTACGTATAAGCAAAATCCCGTTAACTACTTGTTAACCCTGAATTATGCAATAGTAATATTGGCTAAAGAAGTAAACTTTACGAACAAAAAGAGTACCACTATGCTAGTACAATTTGATAATTTAACTGCATTTGGCTATGCAAGAGTTCAATAAAATTTAAATCCACATACAATCTGATAGGTGAGATACATACAGTTTTTGAGATGTCAAGTCTCATTAAACCCACATGCTATACCGTGCAATGCAGTACCCACCTAGAAGTGCATGTTTCTATTTTTTTTTCTTCATTGGAATTTTAACAGCTTCAATTATGCAATAGCAATATTGGTTGAAGGAACAAAAATACTATGATTCATGTGGTTCGGGAGGTCTAGGTTGATCAAAATAGATGATATCCATGTTTAGTTTAGAGAGAGAAAGAGTAGAGAGAGGGTGAAGAAAACTACGTGTTTATTAGATTGAAAGAGTAAAGTTACGCAAATGATTTCCCACACCCCTCATGGAGAGTTATGAGGGGTATTTATAGGCTCATTACAATATATCTATTTCTCGTGTACAATAGTAGTCCCTGCGGACACAACTAACTATGTATCTAGTCCAATTCACTTGTGTGACGTTATCTTTATAAATAAGCGAGGCTAGCATTGGTAAAGAAGTAAACTTTACGAACAAAAAGAGTACCACTATGCTAGTACAATTTGATAATTTAACTTCATTTGGCTATGCAAGAGTTCAATGAAATTTAAATAGAAATACAATCTGATAGGTGAGATACGTACAGTTTTGAGATGTCAAGTCTCATTAAATCCACATGCTATACCGTGCAATGCAATACCTAGCTAGAAGTGCATGTTTCTATTTTTTTCTTCATTGGAATTTTAACAGCTTTAATTATGCAAATAGTAATATTTGTTAATACAAATAATGTCAAAAACGTTATTTGCATTATTTGGTTTATACATGTTTTGATAATCACAAAATGTAAAAACACAATACGTAAAGTTACGGTTAATAAGTTTTTAATCGAGAAAACTCATTTCATCAACGTATCTACTACAACGTCACTTCATGTATGAACAAACATGATACCGACACTAGTAAAGTGATTAAAGAGTTTATTTTCTCAAAACTTCACATTTTTATGTGACAAAACATTTTTACAAAAGTATTTTTGTAATTAAAAATGTTTTATTAAAAAAAAATAAATTTGAATTTCCAATCTTCCAACAGCCATTTTCCCGTCTAAATCAGATAAGTTTTTCACCAGATTAACTTTCACCACATTAGGACAAAAATGGGAGCGTCTGTCGGGACGGTCCCTTAGTGATAAAGGACCGTTCGCCTTTAAGAGACCGTCCCCCGCTCCTCTTGATGGCTATAAATATTGAACTGTTTCATTCAGAAAAATAACCCTCTTGGCACAAAAACTTTATGTTCTTTCCCCTTCCTTTCTTTGATCAACATGTCGGTGAGTGTTTATAAGTGGCTCTCTTATCCTCTACATCAAAGTGCAAGAGAAGAACACTCGAAGTCGTCAAGAATCTATGTGTTATTGAGTCCACACACAAATGTAACAAGTTTTACGATTCTTTTCTTCCTCCAATTCTTTCTTGTGTACATATTGTAAGATTGTAGATCCGACTTGTGTTTGAGTCGTGAATAGACGTGTTAGGGTGTGTTCGGACAAAGGTTTAAGTTCGAGAAGTGTTGTATCTAGATTAAGACTTGTAATAGTTCGTGTGTTGTTGTGTCAAGGCTAGGACTTAGTGTAGTTCTAGTGTGAAGATCGGGACTTAGTGAAGTCTGTGTGTGAAGGCTTGAATCGGGTGAAGATTCAAGTGAACGGGAGTGCTTGTTCGTGTGAAGAAGTGGACAGGGTGATCATTTGTGTGAAGACCTAGATTGTGTGTCGATCTAGGGGGACAAGAGTGCTTGTTCGTGTGGCCACATGGGCCTTGGTGTAGATTGGTTCTAGCTAGGATTAGGACTCGACATTCCGCTTAGTGTCGTTAAACTTGGTGTAAACTTGTGTACGGTTTGCTCCGCCTGAAGGGATTGTGTTGACATAGTGATTGAAAACTCTCGAGTGTGGTACTCGGGGAGTGGAGTAGGACAAAGAGTGAGCTTCGTACCAAACCACTATAAATCTCAGCGCATTGGTTTGGTTGTATTTTTTCCTTTCTTATTTACTTTCATTACTTATAGTTGTATAATTCATTGATATTACATAACAAACAAATCTAACGGTTTTGCAACTAGAACATAAAAGTGGTCAAGTTTTAAAACGTAATTATAAACGGTGAAACTATTCAACCCCCCATTCTAGTTTCTACAATTATTGGTAAAGAAGTAAACTTCACGAACAAAAAGAGTACCACTATGCTAGTACAATTTGATAATTTAACTGCATTTGGCTATGCAAGAGTTCAATGAAATTTAAATAGACATACAATCTGATAGGTGAGTTACGTACAGTTTTTGAGATGTCAAGTCTCATTAAACCCACATTGCTATACCGCCCAATGCAATACCTAGCTAGAAGTGCATGTTTCTATTTTTTTTCATCATTGGAATTTTATCAGCTTTAATTATGCAATAGCAATATTTGTTGAAGAAGTAAACTTTACGCACAAAATAGTACCACTAACAATCCCAAGGATTTTTTATCAGGTTAATGTATGTATATCACTTAGTGATTCGATAAATAGCTATACAGTTGAATACTTATATCTATGCAAGTTGAATAAGTCATAGTGGATAATCATTAAAATTTATGTGTATGAAATTTTATTATGATTTTATCTTGAAGCACTTGTGATGATTTGCTATTTCTCATAATACCGTAGGTACCTGTGAACTTAAGAATTAAATTTGGAAAAACGTCTTTTGATTCATTTTGAGATACTCGTTTTTAAATATCACCTAATAGTCAAGAGTTTTATTTCTTCGATTCTTCCAAGTCATATCCAATTAATTAGTTGCTACACACACATCTAATAAGGTATTATAACGGAGTGGCAAACTTACACTACTGGACTAATGTTTAGTGGCGAACAAGGGTGGCTGAAAAGATGGGTGTCAAATTAGCTTTTATCATATATTTTGAATGGCAAATTCAGGGCCCGTTTGATTGTAGTTGAGTTTAGGATTAAGATTTGGATTTGAATTTGAATTGTATTAAAAATTGTTTGTTTTGTATGTTATGATATAAAATGGGTTGAGCTTTATATTTATTTTAATATTAAAATAATATGTGAGCTATTATTTTTGTGGATAGGACAAGTGAAATAAAATTAAAATAATGAGTAGGCCATTCATAATCCATATATTTTTTTGGATAGGACAAGTAAAAGAAAAAAAAAAGTGTAATGAAAAGTAAAATATCAGAAAACTAGACTTAAAGAGACCGGATTTGAGTATCCCCAAATGAGGGGTTGACTTCCATTTTCAAACCCTTTTTATAACCAAACAAAGTATTTTACCATCACTCCTAAATTCAAATCCAAACCCCACCAACCAAACGGGCCCTCACTCTTTTAACCCAAAAACAATATGAATCCCTCCCATTCCTCATTCCGAAACCTTTGTACCAAACACACCATAAACAAACGTCCCTTTGGAATGAAAAGATAAACACGTAATAATTCAAATATAAATTCCCTTTTTTCTCACCAAATCCATTCAAATTCCCATTTACAAAAAGTGTTTCTTGCAAAACAATACAAATTTCCTCCTTTTCAAAAACAGATTCTTTTCTTGTTTTTCTTCTTTATTTCACTTGTTAAATCAAATTTACAGGTACCCTTTATTCTCCTAGATCTAAAGATTATATTTTTATACTGTTTCTTGGTATAAAAATGCTAAATTTATAATGGGTTTTGGTTTGTTTGATGTTTGAATATGTTGTTAGGATTAAAGTTTATATTTTTAGATTTTTTTATTTTTATTTATTTATTTATTTTTATTATTATTATTTTTTTAATGTTAAATTTATCATGGGATTTTGTTGATTTGAGATTTTGATATGTTGCTTGGATTAAAGTTGATGCTTATTCAGGGGTATTTTAGTATTTTTATTTGAAGTTGCTTGTGGTTGAAGTGCATGCTTTTAGAACACGTAATTTAGAAATAATATAAAGATTGAAATTTGGGTTTGATAAGTGTTTAGTCTTTAGATTGAAGCAAACTGCTTATTTTATAGGTGAGATACGTAGTTAAGGATTTGCTTATTCAAATCGAGTATTTGATTGTTGTGGTTTTGTTATCGTATAATAAGCAAAGACAAACACTATCTCCCATTTTGCGTTTTGCTATAGGTGACTATCTCCTGTATTGTGTTTTGCTATAGGTGATTATAAGTAATCCTAAACACAGCTTAAAACTGCTTCTGTTCATATTGCTTTTTAAAATAAGCAGTTTTGATTTGCCTTTTTAAAACTGCTTATATGCTGTATCAAAAGGCAATAAACAAAATCAGCTTTAGTAAGCAATCCCAAACATCCCTAAATTGGATGCATCATCTTGTTGCCAAATTTTGTAGGAAAAATGTTTCACTTTGATAACGTTTTAGTTGAAGAAGATTGTGATGTATTGTTCTTACTATAATATTAAAATCTTGACTTAGTATGCACGTTTTTATGGTTTCAGGAGCATATTGATAAGATGGAAGGTAGTATAGTCAGACGTGTGATTCCTTCAGATAATAGTTGCCTCTTCAATGCCGTTGGGTGAAGCCCTAAAACATTACATATCATTTTCATTCTTCCTTGTTTTTTTTGCAAGCTACATATTTTGACTCCAGTTTTGGTTGTATACACGCAGGTATGTCATGGACCATGACAAAGATAAGGCTGCAGAACTGAGACAGGTTAGACTCGACCTTTTTATCCATTTTTTTTTCTGTTGATTGTCCGCTATTTTTTGGCGTTTGTTTTCACCATGTATCATGATGATATCATTATCCAACTATTAGCTATTAAGTCAGAAAGTTTGTCATGCATATACACTTGGGCGTTCTTGAAGTGGATATGAACTAATAATGAGAAGATTTTTTGTTAACTTTGGTATCTAATAAGAATAGAAATTAGAGATACTAAAACGAGGTTGACGAATATGCATGATGCAACCACTGTTACGTGGTTATTAATTACGCACACGTGCATGCCCTGAATTTTTTTTCGTAGTGTTTTGCAACGTAAACAGAATAGTTTTAATTTCTCTAATTTTAGAACAAAGACTTTGTTATATACTGTTATCTAGGTATATGTTATGCTAATGTGCTTTTCATACATGTTAGGTTCGGATGTTAGAGTGAGAAAGTAATTATAGACTCATTAATAATGGAAAATATGAGTAGTGTTATCTGTAATAGCGTTTATTCTGAATAATTAAAGCTTAGATCGTACCTACGCTATTAAATTTGCAAAAGGTTAAAGCATTCTATAGTGTTTTGATGATTTGTAAATCCGAGTTGGCGAGTTTAACACTTACAAATTATTTTATCAGCTAATCTGTATTTTTTCTCTTATAGGTTATAGCTGCTACAGTAGCCAGTGATCCGACCAAATATTCTGAAGCGTTCCTTGGGAAACCTAATGAAGAATATTGTGCTTGGATTCTTAACCCTGACAAATGGGGAGGTATATTTCTTATCGCCTTATGTTTCTACCTATGCAAATCGTCTTGAGTAGATGGTACATCGTGAGGTGTAATGCTGATCCATTTTGGGATTTAAATATACTATCACATCTATGGCCGATTACTTTCTTATTTGTATTATTTGAATTAGTTATTTAATGTTATAAGAATACTTTTCCAAAATAATCTGTGTGTGCATGTTTTTACTTGGTATAATGTATATGTCCATGTCCTCCATAAGTTAATAGTATGCTAGCTGATTTTGGTCAACTTAATGTCTCAAGTCTGTATCTTGAACGAATCATCTGTATACTTTGGTGGAATTCTTTGGCTAAACGATTAGCTTTCAGTTTGCCAAGGTGACTTGTACTTCACTAATGCATTTCGACCTGCATTGGTCTCAGAGGAAATCTGTTCTTACCAAAATTTTAGATGAATAAGTGGTCTTATTTCAACAGTTTGCTGAATTTTTACACCTTTTTGCATCCCTATTTAAGGACCCTTTTTAAATTCTGTGTTTTTCTTACTTTGTGCTTTACTTATTTAGGAGGCAACTAAACTAAACCCCGTCTCAGATACGTTTCTTTGTGGGTTACTCTAGCATCTTGAGAGTTTGTAGGCACTACGAATCTAGATCCTATTATATTAGATACCTTGCTTAACATCTAACCGGTCCAAAGTTATCATCTTGATTAGGTTCCAAATATTGTTCTTATAATTATCTTGGCATCTATTGTTATATATGTACATGAATACATTTCCCTCCATGATCTTGATTATTCCCCCAATTAAAGAGCATTTTTCATTTCCATTTTCTTAGCCTTTGTAATCACATATATACACTTCTCTTCTAGACTTTCAAAGTAAAAAACGGCTGCACTAGCATTGATTATTTTTACATGACGCGAAGAGATGATTTCAAAGTATAGAGAGTAACCATAGATTATAGGATGAATTGTGAAAATTGTTTGGACTATTTGTCAATCTAGACATTGCTTTCTTGAGAATCTTTATGCATAAAAGCGTAAAACATAATCATTTCAGAGTGCTATTGTATTACATACCTTGCCACCCCTTATCCATTTTACATTACCATTGCCCAAGTCCAAATAAATCATCAATGCAACAGATTTTCTTAAGAGACCAAAAGTGTAGGTTGAAGAATAGTCCCCCAAAAGCTCGATAATCAAGGTTTTTCCTTATATAATAGAATCTTATGATCATGTTTACTAAATACTAAATACAGTTGTATGGTACTATGTGCATCTCGACTAACTAAGCCTTCAGTGTTTGACTATCCCATTATCTAATTTTATATGTAGGATTTTTTTTTTTTTAATTTTTATTTATTTTTTATTTATTTTTTAATTTTATTTTAATAATGCAAAATGTTATTAATCATCAAAAAATCTGTTCAAGTTGTGACCACGCTATGATTTTTTTTTGAAATTGTGGTATATATTGTCATCTCTTCATCTTACGAGTTCTCTTTTGAAACCACTCTTATGAAGGTGCGATAGAGCTTTCAATATTGGCGGATTATTATGGTCGCGAAATTGCAGCATATGATATCCAAACAACAAGATGCGACTTGTATGGACAGGTCAGCATTCATAACCATGTCAGTTAGCATAATCAAATTTTCGTATTCTCGGCTCTAAAAATCCGATAACCTATCTTCATGTATTGTTGGACAGGAAAAAAAGTATGGTGAAAGAGTTATGTTGATATACGATGGACTCCATTATGATGCTTTGGCTGTATGTGATTCTTTGTCATTCATTTACTCTTTGCTTTCAATAAATAGTATACTTTTTTATAGCCTAAACTTGTAATTAGAGTTTTGAAACGGGTTAGCTTGGTAATTATAGCGTAGCAAAGTAATTAACAGATACGAGCTTGGTTTAAAATTGCGCGCATCATTGCGCTCGCATCATGCATCAGAGTGATGCGTTTGAAAAAACGCAACGAGAAACGTGATGCGAGATTGTTCCAGGATGTGGCCTAATGCAAACGCATCACATCGCAACATAGTATTGCTCGCATCGGACGCAATGGACGCATCGCTTTGCAACCGTTTTAATTTTGACTTTTATAGTTTACGTTGACTTTTTGTTTCTGGTCAAACCATTAAGTTGACATATTTGATGTTATAACATTAAGTAGTATCATTATGCACGTGACTTATTGCATCTTTAATCATTTACTTGTAGAGTAATTTAAGTAGAAATATTTTATATTTTTTTATTTATTACCTAGCGCCGCGCGTCCGTGATGCGCTCGCAACCGCATTGCGCATCACGCATCGGTCTTTTGGACCTCGAGCGCAACGGATCGCCGCACGCAATTTAAAACCAAGGATACGAGCAAGAATACAAGAATTGTGCCTATGGTGTGATAAAAGTTAACGTATCGTTCTAAAGGTTCATTACGTACATTAACACGCTACTTTGATTGATGTCTATCAAATCCGTCCTTCCCCATTGGGGACGGACGGATGTGTTAAGCAAACATCAAAATTGGAATGTTTGGTGTATGTTTTGAATCTGAGGACGTTATCCGTTATTTCTACTAAACAATAGGGGACGAATCAAGTAATTAACTCAAAACTTTAATTACTAGATGTGCCAGGAGAGAGAAATAATAATAATAATAATAAAAATAACAAACAAACAAACCTATTGTCGTAACTTTAATCATCTGTTTGGGAGATAAAAAGGTATAATTACCAAATTGGCTCGTTTTGCAAAGTATGGCACTAGTTGTAATATGTGAATATAATGTAGAGTTAATTACATAAATCGTCCTTATGGTTAGGCAAAAGTTGCAGGTTTCGTCCTTAACTCTCAATAATTACACAAATCGTCCTTGTGGTTGTCCATTTTGTGTTGACCCGTCCTTTGACTGGACGGGCGTTAGTTTCAGCCGTTAACCATGGTCACGTGAGTGTCACGTGAGGGGTAAAATTGTCCATTTTCGTTGCGAAACCACATGAACGATCTTTGTTACAAGTATAGAAATGTGTTTGATTTCCCGCCCTTAAGTTTCCCGCCCCAATCTAACCTCCTTCACCATGATAACCCCCACCACCACCGCTACTCCTTCACCATTAAAACCCCCACCACTACCAAGGCTCTTCACCAACACCAAAACTAAACAAGGAAATGAATTCACCCCCAAATCATCAATGGGAACAATCCCTTGATATAGACGACTCCGATCTCCGACCAACCCCGATCCTCCGTCCCAGCAACAACCACCAAATAAACCCTTAGGATAGCGATGAAGCTCCGTAAAATAGTGGATACTCGAGAAGGTGGGAGGAGTGTGTAATGTCGACACATAAGTATATTAGGAAATTTGTTGAGGATGTGGGTGAGGATAAGGATTTTACACATGGGCCATGGGTTAGCGCGGTTGAGTTTGTGAATGCTAATGGGGGATTGTGAGTGGGTGTTTAGGAGATATCAAGAACTTTCTCAAGAATGGGAAACTTGATCAAGTTGTTGCAATAATAAGTCTTGTACTCCGAATGCGCCTGGCCATATTACAGTAACTCTCAAAGATCTCTTAGGTACAATATCTGGTTCAATACATCACAAAGCCTTACATAGGGGGGTTATGGAAAGGATATTACAGTGGGAGAAACTTAGTTAAGGTTAACATTTCAGTGTTTTCTCCTAAACCATCACTCCATTATCTTAACATTACAATGAGAAACTTAGTTAAGGTTTTTCACAAGGATATAGTTTCTGGTAATGGCAGTGGTGTAGGTGGTAGTGGAATGCTAGACGAAGAAGAAAGAATCAAATTAGAAGAAAATGAAAGGGTTGAACAAGAGTGGTAGGCTGGTGGATATCTTATTGATCAACAGGATTAAATGAAATTAGACCAAGAAGCATTAATCCATACATTAGAACAAGAAGCAAGGGCTGAACAAGAGTGGCCGAACATACTTAGGCAAGAACAAGAGTTGGAGGAGGAACATGAGAAACATATATTCGGATTATATGTGTAACTTAACTTTTAAGATTATAACCAATTAACAAGAATGCCATGTAAGTTGTGCACTTGTAATAGTCACTTTCTAAAATGCATAATGTTTTCCCCCAATTTTTCAGCATTTATACTCCAATCTACTTCTTGTTGAACAACCACATTGTTCCCCATTAGACCCTTTTTGACAGCATTATATAATACCCCACTGGTCTTATTTCTTTATCACATCAAAGAAGATTCAGGAAAATGGTAGTAAAATGATATGCCTTGACTCTTGGATGGAAAGAGAGATGCAAGGCCTCTACCTAATAGAGAAAACATGTGGTATTCTTGTCCAATGCATCTTTATAGAAGGGGAAACACAACTGATAGAGGTGTTGCTGCAGTCTAGGTGATAGAAGAGGGCTGGTAGAGGTGGTGCTGTAGTGGGCCTAGGTGTTGTTGCATCTTTTAGAGGTGGTGGTTTAGGACATGGAAGTGGGACTATAACAAGACCTGATGAAATTCATGATTTTAGGTCTCCCCAAACTAGTGACAGTAGTGAAGACCTGGTAAACCACCTGCAAGTAATAGACCAAGTGAACTACCTGCAAGTCATAGACCAAGTGAATCACCCGCAAGTCATTGACCAAGTGAACCACCTACAAGTCATAGACCAAGTGAATCACCCGCAAGTCATTGACCAAGTGAACCACCTGCAAGTCATGCTATGTTGTATTTGATAATATATTAACTGCAATGTTGTATTTGTTATGTTATGACAATGCAAACACCCCTTTAATAAGCAAAAAGGGTAAACCCAATCACCCCCTAAACAACCTACAAATTGTATAAGCAAGCTGCAAAACTGTCAAGTTCATTTTTTGGTATCTGTTGACTTTTAAAAGTGAAAATGGGTAAATCCAAACACCCCCTAAGCAACCTGCAAACTGTATAAGCAAGCTGCAAAACTGTCGAGTTTATTTTTTACTAGTATCTTTTGACTTTTAAAAGTCAAAATGGGTAAATCCAAACACCCCCTAAACACCGTAAACTGTATAAGCAAGCTGCATTGTCTGTCAAGTTCATTTTTTGGTTAGGCATGTCTTTCCAATGGGTAAAAGTTCAAATTTTTGGCATTTGTTGACTTTTAATAGTCAAAATGGGTAAATCCAAACATCCCCTAAACTGCATATTCAAACACAAACCGCAAACTGTCAGTGTCACCTCAACCTTCAAACATTCAATCAAATACAGACCCACACCAGAATTAATACCAGAAAGCATAGCAGTTAAACTAGAATATATTAGCTCCAAACATAATTGTTATAAGAGTCAGAGTGTGTTTCAAGGACATTCCCAAGAACATACAAAAAGGAACATAATTGTTATAAGATTCAGAGTGTGTTACTGCTTGAGCAACTTACAATTGCTCCAAGACCAAATACAATTGGTCTCCTAATCTCACTTCTAGGAGCTCTAGGACGAAGGGTGGAAGCAGTAGGCTTAGAAGTGGAAGCCTTTCCCTTTACCTTTCTCACCCTTAGGTGGAAGTAGTAGGCTTAGAAATGGAAGCCTTTCCCTTGCTCACCCTTGAGGTGGAAGCAATAGGCTTAGAAGGCAGCAACCCAACATCATCATCATCATCATCATCATCACTATCACCAGAAGCTAGAGTCTGACCAATTACCAAAATATACCTAAGTCCTCATACATGTCTTAGTGTCATCATCTAAAATAATGATGACATCAACCTCTTTTCCCTTAGAGTTGGTATCTCTTTAAGTTTAGATTTTATTCTTTCTATTTTTCAATCACCAATGGGGAATCCTTCTAAAAAATCTATCTGGCAAAACAAGGTGCACCTTGCCTTTTTTCAGGTAGCTTTCTTACGCCTATTCAGCTAGGGAGCCATTGGTCATAGCTGAAATTCGTCGAAGGAAAAAAAAAAGAAGAGAAAGAAAGGGAAGTTTTTTCTTTCAATCCAAATAAGAGAACAAAGAAATCACTAAAAAAATCTAAGCTGCTTCCCTGTGCATTAGCTCCCCCTATGGTAGATGGTTCAAGCACGCCCGGTTCCACGAAATTATTGAGAGTTACGACAGGGTCGAAATGCATTTGGTTCTTTGTCTTCAATAAGTATTGCATGACTGAATAATTCAAGGGGTGTTTGGTTGAATTGAACAAGGCACTAGATTCATTGCAAAACTAAAGTGGACAAGTAAACACCCCTGCAACTAAGTCAAATGGCAACAACAAAACTACTATCCTACTTTGCATCAGGAAACTATTTGAGCTATTCAAGATAAAGCTACTTTGCATCATAGTGAAAGCACACAACAAATCCTATTAGGCATCATCCACACTACTAAAATGTCCCATGGGCATACTACAAACATTCGCTTTCTGTAAAAACACTAAACAATAAACATCGAATCCAAAACCATTACAACTTACTTTGTACATCCTCAGACATTGTGTCACCATTTTTTCCTCACAAATTCAAGTATTTCCTCTTGTAGTTCTTCGTTAATGTTCACATAACCACCATATTTTGTTTCAACTTCACCATATTTGGCTATAACTTCATCAATGATTTCATCTGTGAGTACAACTTTAGACCAATCTTTTATGGACGAATGATCATCCCCTGTAAATACAGCCTTTCCCTTATCAGCCATTTCTCTGTTAGTGATTGGGTTGGTTAATGTGTGTCGCACTGTATCGAATGCAAATTAGGGTTGGGTTGGTTTAGTTTAACCAGGGGAAATGAGGTTGGTTGAGTTTTAAATCGAGTTTTAAATTGCGGGTATAGAACATGGGTTTTAATTCGGGTATAAAACCCGACAACTAACGCGCTAAAAAATCACACAAGTTACCTAAACTTGCAACAAACATCATCCATATGGTTTTGCAGTGAAAATGGACCATTTTACCCCTCACGTGACCATGGTTAACGGTGCAAACTAATGCCCATCCGATCAAAGGACGGGGTCAACGCAAAATGGACAACCACAAGGACGATTTGTGTAATTATTGAGAGTTAAGGACGAAGCCTGCAAGGCTGCAACTTTGGCCTAACCATTAGGACGATTTATGTAATTAACTCTATAATGTATTAGTATCGACTGTCAAACACACGATATTAAATTTCTTGAAACAAAAAGATAGTAATAATCATAAGGTTTAATTGATGCGTAATTCGGGAATTTACTATTCGGATTCTCTCTAATTTGTGAAAATTAGTACTCCATAGTAAATAAAGGAAAGATATGTATTTCATGAAAGACCCATATACCAAAAATTTGCATCATCTTCTTGTTTCCCTTTTATAGTGTTTGAGTTGAAATAAAGACGTGACTGTGGATCCCATTTACCGATGAAGTTTATGTTTTCTAACATGCTTATGTATAATAGATGTCCCCTGCGGATGGAGCTCCTGAAGAGTTTGATCAGACGATTTTCACTGTAAATTCCGATAGGACCATTGGGACGTTTGAATCACTTGCTCTAAATCTTGTAAAGGATCAGCAAAGGTATAGTAAATGTTTGATCTACAAGCTTTAGTTTTTTTCTGATTATATTTGTTTTACAATGTAAAATAATAGTTGATTTTGACGTGTGTATAGGAAAAGAAGTTACACTGACACTGCTAACTTCACATTGCGCTGCGGGGTCTGCCAAATTGGTGTGATTGGTCAAAAGGTTAGACATTTAAGGAAAATTGCAATTAATGAATGGGTTGGTCTGGAAAGTGTTTTATCTTTAATGCATCAAACGGGTGCGATTCAGCATAACTAGCTATAAATGAAACTAGTCATACGGGTTGAAATGAAACCTCCCAAATTGTTTATTGAAAAAAGTTATTTCATGATTGAAATCATATTCGAGGATTTGACACACTAATAGTTTATAAAACGTTTAGAAGTCTTGAACACAGAATGGTTTAGGCGGCTGTTTCAACCCGTACAACCTGCTCTGACCAGAACCCATTTGTACACTTCTATTCACAGGCAACAAAGGCATGTTTAACTTCTTGCGCTTTTTTTTAACAATGCAGGAGGCTGTGGAACATGCACAAACAACGGGGCATGTCAACTTTCAAGAATTTAAATGATCCAGTAAGGAAATCCTGAAAGAATCGGCTCATTGTAATTTGATTGTTGTTATGTTCTGTTTATTGCCCAAATTGTTGTAAACTATTGTACCATGTCTTTATATTGTGTGTTTAGACTCTGGTTTGAGGGCGAATTTGTGGGTTCTTTTATAATACCAATTCTTTCATCTTATATTTCGCTTTGTAATCAGAAGACGAAATAAGTCTAAAGTGTAGCATAGAACATGCCATTCTTATTGAGTTCGTCGACAAACTGAACTTTTGTATCGAATATTTAAGTGAATTTATCTAAAGCTCATACAAATTTCAGCTTTCTTCATGAAATCTAACGGTAATATGAGGTTTTATTAATGATTGATCAGACATGTTTTGTTCAGGTTAATCATATATATTCGGGCGATTTATGTATGATCTTAACAAAAAATGCAGAGAATACTTGGTTGAGCTTAATGAAAAAATTGAATACCTTAAACGCATATTTGTTTCGAGCCAAATCACATTAAACCCTTTAGTTTTTGATACACTCCTAAACTGGATCACGGGGATAACGTGAACATGAGCGAATCTCAAACAGGATCTAAGTAATAACAGGAACTGCAATTACAAATGAAGACCCATACACTAGAAGATCGAAAAAGAGTCCGAAATTATGGTACCAATTTCATTTAATATGTCACATTATAATCCTACAACAGAAATAAGGAATATTGCATTTTCTTGAACATGAATCAAGACTGAAAATTGTACACGAATCGCCTGTAACGATATCAATAACCAAAATCTTACCACTGTTATTCCAGAACACGAGCATGAGTGTCTACTAACATGTTACATTTTATTCACTACATACTCGTGTCTCATATCTTCTGCTTCAACACTTGTCGCAACTGTATCTTTTGACTCTCCATCCTTGCTTCCATAAGCTTTGCTTTTAAACTGTTTTTCTGCATAACGCCACGTGGCCATTCGATACATCCTTTCATCCCTTTCATAATATGCGGGTTATTACTTGCTGACCCCGGTGAACTCCATTCCGATTGACTCACCCCAGACATCCGGTCAGGCGAAAGATGGGTCCCATTAGAAAGGTGGGTCCCATTGGAAAGGTGGGTCCCGTTCGAGAGACGTCCATTTAACCCCTCCACTGATATTATCTTGCAGTTATCACCGTTGCTCGAGTACGATGACCGCCATAGACGCGATATCGATGATCCCTTTTTCGGATGCTTACTTGGTACAGAACATACTTCTGTGATTTCGGTGATGGGAGTTCCGTCATTGTCTTCCCATTCTCTTCGGCTACTTCTCGTAACAGAGGGATCACTCTCATTGGGGGAATAATTTGACCGGTGATCGTCATTGTCAAGATGGCTAACGGTTTCCCAACCGCTCTCGTCATCGTCGTCATCACCATCACCCTCACCGTCATCTTCTTGAATTTCGTTTCCATTCATTTCCCCAAAATTTACCTCTTCGAAAACCGAAAATATATCATCTGGGTTTGGTGGGTCATACTTAAACTCACTTACAATTTCTTGAATATTTACCGAATTAGCAGACTCTTTAAGGGCTTCGAATCTTTTAACATCCTCGTCATCAAGATTCGTGCTTTTTGTTAAGAAGCTTTCAAGATCCGCAACAAGTTTATTCATTTGGGAAAATTTATCTTCAAGTGTAACCTTAGCATCAACAAGTTTCATTTGTACTCGTTCTTCACGCCACACTTCTGCCATTTGTAACATCTTTCTTTCGTCATCAACTTCTTCCCTCATTTTCATCGATTCCCGTTTCAATGCTTCAACTTCTGCTTTATCTTCACCGATTTCTTTTGCTAACTCGTCACATACCTCTTCTATCAATTCCCGTGCTTTACGTTCTTTTTCATAATCTTGCATATACCGTTTAGCTGATAATTTAGCATCAGCTAATTCGTTGACTAATTTCGAGTTAACTATTTCCATCCGTTGACGGTTTTTTCTTTCCCGGTTTAATTCAGATTTCACATCATCAATAACAGCACGTATCTTCTCGTGTTCACGGCTCCGCCAGGCGGCCCGTTCTTCGTTGAGTTTCTTTAAGAATTGTTCAAGTTTTTTCTTTGATGACCTTCGTTCATTTTCGAGATCATTTATACGTGTCCGAGCTTGTTCGAGTTCTGATTCAAGTACGGATACCATTGACACTACACCTACCTGTTTATCTAAATGGTTTGATTCACCATAGATTTGCCTTACCTCTTCAGATGCTTTATATGACCCCGGGTCCCACTTGGTCGCCCCCTCCATAGCAGAGTTGGAAAAATGGAACGTCGGTTCAAGCTGATAAAAGTAGAACAAGTGTTAGTGTGATCATTTTACTAAAAGTATTCAACTCTTTTATTAAGACCACCCATATATTTATTCCGTTCATACTAAATCTCATAAAAACCGTTGGACGATGAAGGCAGCCTTTAAAAATTTTAGATATAAAACACGCAGTTTACCATTTCTATTCTCTGATGTTAGGAAAGCTATCAACAAATAGAAGAACATTTCTGTCATTTCCTTTTATCAGATTTGTTATAGATGATTTGGATATATGCTTTGGTGATCTATAAAGCAATTTCAATATTTTGGTGGCGTTAATAAAAAAAAGTAGAAGCTTTTCATGATGTTACCGATTGTTACATATATCTAGCTTTATTCAGCTGTATATCTGATTTTTTTTTCAAAACACAAGATGGGACCCCTTAACTTGGAATTACATTAAAAGGTCCATCCGTTTATATCATTTTCCACCATCCTCTGATGTTTGTGTCCCATCTTCATTTCTTGACACATAAATAAGAACCATTATATTACATATATTTCTTCCCGTACCAAATACATTGAACCCTAAAAAAAACTACATCTGAGTATGAATTCAAGTGTGAACATCTAATCTTTGAGGGAAAATTGATCACTACATCTAAATTGAAAGATGTACAAAGTACTAAAACTAGTAAAGAGTTCATGCTGAAAACGCAAAAAAGATGTATAACAAATATACTAATGCCGGATATAAAGTTGACATTCAAAGTCAAAGGACTCGATTAAGTGGATCATAGTATATTACTAAGTTAAGTAATTGACATTTACCTTGTGCAGAAACCTATTTCTTGAACCATTAACAGAATTAGGACTCTGTGGCACTTCTTTCATATGTAAATCAAATGATTTCCTATTGTGACGAGCTGGAGAATGTATCCCTGTATGATCAATCGTGGACTGCAAATGAAAGAACAAATAGTGAGCGCTATATCTCAGTATAAATCGAATCTAAACAAGACCACAGAAGATCATCCAAAGTCAACATCAAGACTCCATCGAGTAAGTCTAAACTCACAGTTACCAAATTTTCTACACCAAGATTCAATTTTTATGAACATTGAAGCTAAAAGGAATCCCATTTGACACTCCAAAAGTGAAAAGTAGTCATTTTTGTGACGAATGTACAAATTACAAATGTAATTTCTTCATAAAGAAGCAATCTTTATGAACCCTGAATTCAACCATGGACTTCTTTTCAGACATTGTAACTAAAGATCTTAAAACAATAAGCCATTCGTGCGAGAAACTCGATGAAGGCACACATTTCATAAATCGATTGATTGATAAACCATTTCAACATAAAGCAACAACTTTTTCACATCCACATTCTCACATTGGCCATCTACTTTTTATCTTTATATATGTTTGCAAGAAAAAATAGTTCAATTAATCATCAATAGTTACATCAACAAAAAAGATATTCCTATTGTTCTTGGTCAAACTTTATTCAAGATTTAGAGACACAAATCCAAAAGCCAAAAATATATAAATCTTTTCTACAGATTCAAGACTAAATAATCCTCATTTCACAAATTACTAATTAGGGTTTTATAAAAAAATATAAAAATAAAATAAAAATAAAAAACAAATTACCTGAAAATTAGCCCCATTATTATTAACCTTACTAGCACCATTCTCACCACCTTCCACCACTTGCAACCTCCACAACCCAGCAGCCAGCTTCCTAACAGACACACTTTCCCTCCGGCCACTTTTCCGGCCACTCTTCCGGCCATTTTCCGACTGCTCATCCTCCTCACCACCACCACCATCATCATCCTTCACCTCAAATTTCCATCTCAGCAAAGGGGTCTCCGGCCTTGACCCTCTTTTCACAGCCTCTTTTAACTTGACCCCACCTCTTATTTTCCGATTTGAAGGCTTTTTTGAGATGGGTTTCTGATAAAGATCTGTGTCAAGTTCAAAGTTTGGGTTTTTGTTGGGTATAAGATCTGTTGTTTTTCCGGTTACTTTCATGGTTTTGCCATTAACCGTTGAGGGAAAAAAAACAAGATTTCTTGGGAAAGTGATGGGTGCTTTTTTAGTTTTCTCTCTCTCTCACACACACACACTAACTAAAACACACACAGTTGAGATGGTTTAACACTTCACTAAAGTACTACAGTTTAGTTTAGGCTTATGTAAGTGTGTATGTTTATAGTATAACTTTATATGGTCAACGGTTTGAACAAAAAGTTAAGGGTGGAAAGTGTACTTTTGTTAAAGTTTGAGGGTTTTAGTGTAAAATATTTGCATTTCTATCCAAGCCCTAGGTCAAGTTATAGCTAGGGTGTATATTTCTTCACGGCAGTTTTTATCTTATAACATCTTATAACATTTTTGTATAGCAACGTTGTAAGTGCAAAATGGCTATAATACCGATGACTATAACATTGAATCGTGCCCTCATGCTCCTTTGTGTCCGGAATAAGGATTTATTGTGATAGTGCCATACAATTTTAAAAAATCGTAAGATTTTATTGTTAACTGATGAAATGCCTGTAGAATGTTTTAATTGATTGTAACTTGTAGGTGAAAACATATTATAAGACAAGTAAAATAATAATGTGAATACTTATTTTGCAACAAAGTGGTCCATCAAAAGTCAGTTACTATTTATTATAGTTTTTACATGTGAATCACTTTACGTTTATGATCTAACATCTAAAATAGTTGCACACATATGTTTTGCACCTTGCCGTATTTTTTGAGAAACCAAACGTTTCTGACTTACGATTATGATATAAGATCTTACAATTGAAAATCGATAAGCAGTAGTTTAACAATGTTTACTAAAACATGTATGATGTGCCTAACAAAACATTAATAAATATGACAAATGTTAAATATCATATTTTTTTGATTTTTAAGCAAAAAATGTCATCCAGATACTATCATTCTATAATGTATCATCTAAGTTTTTACTTTATATCAATATAAAAAAGATACTATAGCACACATTATTAGTATATTGTTGGTGTGTATTTACACTTGTAAGTATTTGATCAACTCTTAAAAAACATAGTTATCAAAAGAGAAATATAATTAAAGGGAAGTGATTTGGACACTCCATTATTTGATTAGAACACTCAAAAATATTATGTATTGTCATATATACCTTTAAACATTTTTACTCATGTTCATACCTGCAAAGATATAAATGTCAAGATACACTATTTTTTAGTGTCTCAATTAATTAAAAGAGTGTGCAAATCACCTCCTATAATTAAATGAGTAGGACGAAAATAAACCGTAATCACAAATTTTAAATTCACTATTAATAAGTACAGTTTAGTTTATGCTTATGTAAGTGTGTATGTTTATAACTTTATATGGTCAACGGTTTGAACAAAAAGTTAAGGGTGGAAAGTGTACTTTTATTAAAGTTTGAGGGTTTTAGTGTAAAATATTTGCATTTCTATCCAAGCCGTAGGTCAAGTTATAGCTAGGGTAGTAGGGTGTATATTTCTTTCACGGCAGTTTTTATCTAATAACGTTTTTATCTTGTTTTTATCTTATACTCCGTAACATTTTTGTATAGCAACGTTGCAAGTGTAAAATGGCTATAAAACCGATGACTATAAGGCTGCTCACAGTAACAATTCAAGATCGATTTACAAGATCGATTACGATCGATCGTCCTTTTGTGGGTTTTATTTCAATCGATCATTTGACGATTTTTTTTTTTTGGAAATAGGTCTAGTTGACGACCGAGAGTATATACATTTTGTGTGTGTTTTATTTAATTAAAAAGAATATTTGTGGGGTATGTTTTTTGTAGTGTAGGTCGCCCTTACTGGGGCATCCAATTGCCTGCAGGTCGTTGGAGAGAGAAATCTGACGTGAAAGAGAAAAAGAGGGGGATTGAATCCCCTTACTGTGAGTAGCCTAAAATCGCATTGTGCCCTCATGCTTATTTGTTTCCGCAATTAGTATTCACTGTGATCAGGGGCGAAGCTTCATAGGGGCCGGGGGGGGGGGGGGGGGGGGGGGGGCGCCCGACCCCCCGAAATTTTTTTTGCGATGTAGGGGGTATATAGTTTTCGTGTAGAAAAATTTCGGTATATTCGGTTTCGACCCCCCAAAAATTTCGGTATACCTGAAATATAGCCTTAGGAAAAAAAATTTAGATCCCGACCCCCCACTTACAAAATCCAAGCTTCGCCACTGACTGTGATAGTGCCACACAATTTTAAAATACCATAAGATTTTATTGTTAACTGATGAAACGCTTTTAGGCTGCCCACAGTAAAGGGATTCAATCCCCTTACTTTTTCCTGGCACGTCAGCTTTCTCTCTCCAGCGACCTGCAGGCGATTCAGTGCCCCAGTAAGACGACCTACACTACAAAAATAATACCCCACAAAAATACCTCTTTTAATTAATTAATACACACACAAACAAAAAAAAAGGTGCGATCGACGATCGGGCATACGACCCATTTGTGTTTTTGTCCTTGCTTGACCGAAAAGCCACAAAAGCAACGACCGAATGAAATCGATCGCATGACTCGGTCGTTGCCCCCTTCTGCATGCAGCCTTAGAATGTTTTAATTGAGTGTAATTTGTAAGTGAAAATATATTATAAGACAAGTAAAATAATAATGTGAATACTTATTTTGCAACAAAGTGGTCCATCAAAAGTCAGTTACTATTGAATATGGTTTTTACATGCGAATCACTTTACGTTTATGATCTAACATCTAAAATAGTTGCACACATATGCTTTGCACCTTGCCATATTTTTTGAGAAACCAAACGTTTCTGACTTACGATTATGATATGAGATCTTACAATTGAAAATCGATAAGCAGTAGTTTAACAACGTTTACTAAATGTCACACCCCCAAAATCGGGTCCAGCGGAAGCATATATGTAGCTGGGGTGTAACTCAATTGGTATAACAACACAAGTTCAAAAATGGTTTTCACTTCAATCATTTAGAATAAAATTATTTAACCAAAAGTGTTGAATTTACATTGTTAAAAGTAGTGCAGAAGTAGGCCCTTAAAATAGTTTCAAACGGTCCCCAAATGAATAATCAGAGTCTTCTATGACCATGTCATGCCCTGCCAAAACCTCCTGTAGCGTGCCATTGCTTAAAACCTGAAAATACATGTTAAAGTGTCAACACGAGGGTGGTGAGTTCATAGAGTCTTGTGAAAAAGAATGTAATGCATACAAATAAAGATTTTCCAGCAAAGGCCTCGTAAATTCACTCAGTTCCAAGTCCCGCCATAAGAGAGACTTGTAACCTGTGTGTTTACGACCCACTGCCAAAAGTAATATGTTTGGTTTGTGTAAACAAAGTAATAAGATTGATGCAAAGGCATCGTAAATCAGTAATAAGGTGGATGCAAATGCATCGTAATTCAGTAGTAAGGTTTATAAAAACCATCAGTATATAGTTTTAATCGTATGTACAATTGCCAAGTATAAAGTAAAGTAATAAGATTTCAGTAATAAAATTTACATTGGCTCTTAAGCTCATGACCCCGAAGCTAGACGTTACTTGGCCTCAAATGAGTGTTTACCAGACACTCTAAAGATATTAGACATGAAATGCATCCGTAATTCCGTTTGAGCAACCCAAACAGGGATGGAGGAGTCACCCTCAATAGATCTATTCACTCACTCTCGCTCGTACTTTAATTAACGGTCCACGATAATAAAGGGGACTTGTCAAGACGTGGTAATAAGGCAACTTAAGCAATGTAAGACATTTAATACTTTGACATGTACAAAAATAATTAAAGCAACGTATTCTCCCCCAGAAGTAATTCAAAACGTATAAAAGTATAAAACAAGTATTTAAGCATGTATCTCCCCCAAAGAGTTTATAAAGTAGTTAAACAAGTAAAAGTAGGGCTATGACTCACCTCGAAATGATGATACAATGCAATGGAATGATAAGGACAACAAGGAACGAAATCAACCGCAACCTAGGATGAATGAATATGATCTAATTTAGATCATGAAATGATGTAGAGAATATGCATGCACATGATACCTATACCACTCATAACTTGAAAATATACTAGTTATAGTCATAGTAAAATATATTCCATACTTGAGAAAATAAGTCTTAACTATACTTGTAAAACTTGTCGTAGTATATCGTATATAGAAAGTTAGTGTTATAAACTTCGCCTTGAAAACCTTGAAGTAATGTCTAATAGTCGTAATAATATACTTGTAATCATAAGTACTTCATTAGTTATAAGTTTGGCACTTTGGTAGTATTTCTAGAAATTCTAGGATTTAGTACGTAGAAGTAGTATTATTATTATTTATAGTGAAAGCTGTCAATTATATAGAGTTTTTGCCGATATTGAAACGTGAATAACTTGGTCGTTTTAAGTTCATTTTCTTCGTTCTTTATATCCACGGATTCGTCTTAGTATGTACTAATATATTTTTGATAACTCGGCTTCTCTAGGTTACGTCTAACGCCTCGGTTTGTCCACCAAAAATCGTCCAACAGCATACAATTTTCAGAAAAATAGTTTTCGTCAATAAACTTGCAAAAATCATATCTCCTTCGTTATAAACTCGTTTTAATCCGTTCTTTCACCTACGACTTCTTTTTTAAAGTATTTTCTGATTCTTTGGTTGAAAAGTTCCCCTGAGTTACTGAGTTTTCCAGAAATTCATTTTTGGGACAGTAGGTATATATATATATGTTCCAAATCCATTTCTAGTGTTCTAAACTTGTTTCTAATCCACCCAAATCACTTCCAATCACCACAAATCTAGTCTAATCCTACCATACACCTTCTTAGGGTGTTATGGGTTCTTAAACATCATCAATCTAGTGGATCTAACAAAGGTTTCCATTTTTAGGGTTTCAAAGGCATAAGTGTATATTATGAGTGGTACAAGCTAACATATGCATGAAATATTGTATGAAAACCATATGATTATAGTAAATACCTGAAGAAATGAAGAAAATAAATTTTGTAAACTTACTTTGAATGATTATGAGCTTGGATGATAAAACCCTAAGAATCCTTGAGTTTGTATTACAAAACCCTAACAAGGATAATCAAATGAACTAGTTTTGAACTTGATCTTGGAAAAATCTTTGGTTCTTGCCCCCTTTTTGATTTGGCCGTGGGTTAGGATGAAGAAAAGAGAGAAAAGCAACTTTTTGATCTAAAATTTTATAAGTATGAAGTGTTAGTAAGTTTGTAGATATTATTTGTGAGGTTTTTGGGATAAGTTAAGAGTAATCAATGCATAAGGTTAAAGGGGGGGGGGGGGTCTTGGCCGGTTTTTCAAAGGAAGAAAAAGAGAAAACTTTGTTTTGATTTAATTAGAAGTGTTAGTGGAGGATTTATAGTATAAGTATAGGTTTTAGTCATAGTTTTAGTTGTAGTTTAGTTATAATCGGGTACCGGGTTTGCTAGAAATAAATTTTAACAAGTTAACCGGGACATAATAAAGTCATAAAAATGTTAAAAATATGTTGGGTACAAAAATTGAGCGTTTGGATAATTATTGTTTAGATTTCACGAAAATCGTCGTAATTATATTAAACTTACGTTATAAATTTAATAAATTCCCAAAATACCGGGTAAATGAATTTTATAATTTTTATGACGTTGTAAGGAGTTTAAAAATATATCAGAACCATCGTGGGGATTTTTAGATATGTTGGTTATATTTATTAATCGCAGGTTAACGTTTAATCAAAATAATTATACGTAAAACGTTAAATATACCAAAAATATTAATATGAATATTCTACGAGTGGTATAGTATGCAAATGCTATTATGATGATATGTAGACTATTTCTAGTCCGTATGAAGTGTCCCTAATGATAATGCATGAATTCCCACCTGAATCAATACAGTTACGCGAATTTAAGTACTCGTAAACTAAATTTACGATGAAATGAGCAATGCACGTGAATAGTATTTTCTTTCCGAAAATGAATAGTACTAGGTGAATAGTAAAATTTTTGAACGCTTCTCAAAATATCAAATTGACCTAAAAAATGATGAATAGTGTTTTGATGAATAGTGATCTATGAATAGTAAATTGTCGAAGTTTGGGAAATGACCTGAAATGGTGAGTTGTGACACTAAAACATGTATGATGTGCGTAACAAAACATTAACAAATATGACAAATGTTAAATATCATTTTTTTTTTAAAACAAAAAATGTCATCTAGATATTATCATTCTATAATGTATCATCTAAGGGTCCGCTTGGTTCAAAGTGAGAAAAGGGAAAGGTAAATGGAAAGGGAAAAAGAATGCAAAGGAATGATGAGGTGGGTAATCAATACCTTACCCCACAATTTACTCTATAATGGTTGATTACCCCGTAGTGGGTAATCAATACCTTTGCACTCCCCTAACCAAGCACCATTATTTGAGTAATGTGGGCCCTTTTGAATTCCTTACCCATTCCCCACCCCCTTAACCCCCTCACCAAGCACCCCTTAAGTTTTTACTTTATATCAATATAAAGAAGATACTATAGCACACATTATTAGTATATTGTTGGTGTGTATTTACACTTGTAAGTATTTGATCAGCTCTTAAAAAAACATAGTTCTCAAAGGAGAAATATAATTAAAGGGAGGTGATTTGCACATTCAATATTTGATTAGAACACTTAAATATTGTGTATTGTCATATATATCTTTAGACATTTTTACTCATGTGCATCCCTGCAAAAGGTATAAATGTCAAGATATACTATTTTTGAATGTCCCAATCAATTAATAAATTGTACAAATCACCTCCCATTAAATGAGTAGGACGAAAATAAACCGTAATCACAAATTTTAAATTCACTTACAAAAATAAATGAGTATTCTCAATTATTTTTTATTTATTTATTGGGTTTTGGTAACTACAACTTGTTATTTTCATATTCATATATATTTAATGATTATAATTATAAAATGTGTTGTTAAACATAAAACTTTTGTTATTAATTAATTGTTGAAGTTTCAATTAAATTAAGCTTAATCATAACTCATAAGATTTTACTTAGCAAAACCCTTATTTAAAATATAAGCTACAATTACTTTATATAATATCCGGCGCTATAATATTTTCTCATTTTTTTTTTTTTTTCAATAATTAATCTCACTTAGATTTGTTAAAAAAACAAGAAAATATATGGTTTGTATGTGTAATGTTTGGTAAGTTTGAGGGGCATAATGTAAGTTTCATAATATGGGTAAATAACTAAATACTAAATACCAGTTTTAATAGTGGGTGGTTTATGTACTACTACAACTACAGTAGGTTTGAGTATTCAATTAATCAATTATTCTAACATAATTGTCGCTTTTTGATAATTAATGTTGCATTTTCGTCCATCAAGAAATCATCTGGGATTTGTTTACAAATCCTACCTGGCCTACCTATATAAAGGCGGTAAAAGGTACAAAGATTATTTTTGTTCATTAATTTACAGTACAAATAGTTTTTTTATTTTTTAGTTAGTTAGTTTCGTACTTTTCGTCAGTTTAATGTTTTTGACTGATTAAACTTTATATTTTATGTTTCATATTTTCAGGTTTATAGTAATTTTATATAAACAAGATTATAATAAATAAATAAATAAATAATCGCAAAAAAGAGGTGTGATGTGTAAAAAATAAAAATGTTTTGTATAACTATAACCTACCTTTTTTTTATTTTATGCCAAGTTAAAATAGTACATTCATTGTAAAATCATGTTACTGTATTTTTGGATCTTCTATTTGACTATGAGGCAGCCTTGATTGTTATATGGTATAGTATCACTATTAAAAAGTCGATGTTACGAATGTAGGTCATCCAAATAATCAAAATTTAAATGTTTCTTTAACGTGTAAGTAATATTTATATACTAGACAATTTTTAAAAATTTATAGAGGGCTGTGGCGCTGTGCATGTTGTTTAATCAGCTCTCACATAAAGTAGAGGAATCTACAAATGTGTTGAGTTTAACTCGAGCTTGAACTCAACTCGACGTACGTACAGTTCAATGAGTTCTCTTAATTGATATGTAATCGAGTTCGGTTTATGAGCAGCTGCTAGAAACTATCCATTAAAACTATGCATATGGTACATGTTCATTACATCAAATTTGATTCCAAGCTTGTTTTTTTTATTAAAACTTGAAGTTAATAAAGTTTTAACACTATGGTTTTAGCTCAACTAATTCGACAAATGGTGGGCTCTATTAGTTTGTAGATTTCAATACAAGAATTAATGTTAAAGGCTGGATTATAAATATAGATTCGTGGTCCAAGTTTCAAAATTCGCCATAATTAAAAAACAAGCATAATTTCGAACTTTGTATCAGACTCCAGTATATACACATCTACACATACATACATTTACTGTACTTCAGCACATTTAGTTGTATACTTGTATATGTCTTATAGGTTTGATAAAATTATCTTTGATTGAGACATCATATAATTGCAATTAAAATGCAATAATGTAACTGTTAGTTTTAACGGATAAAAATTAATAAATATGTCCGGACTCGAACTTGAGACTTCAGAATTGCACACTTTACGTATGAGTTTCAATTAATTAATAATTATTTTTTAGTGATGAATAATTATTAAATTCACGAAATAAGCACTTAACGGTACCTAATGACCGTTAGACGAAAGATTAAGGAATAAGAGTGAAAAAGAAGCCAAGAAGGATTTAGAAACCCTTCCTTGGGCTATATTCGGCCGATCCCACATCGCCATAGGATAGGGAATGCTTTAAGGTTGGGATAGTATAAATACATTGCCTCATGTATTCATTTTTCTCATTCATTGGTTCATTAGCAAGCCAATTCACTTTCTTATCTCCTTTCTTTGAGCTATAGGCGATTCCTTTGAATCAACTAAGGCTCAACTAGTTGTGCTTGCTCGTGAATTAAGAACCTAGCTTTTCTAATTGAAACGCTAATAGTACTTGTGTTCGAGAACGAAGTGTTAGCATACTTTTGCTAACAAAGTGGTGATTGCCCATTCGACTGTCCAATTAGTCGATTCCCAATTAAACCCAGTTAGGGTTTATAGTTCTTGTTCATTGATTTCTTGTTCTTGCTAGAAATCACAAAGGTACGCATCCTTTAATATTCGGTTAATTTAATTACTTGTATTTGATCTATTTTTGCTGCGTGCTTGATGTGTTTATATGTTTATATATTAGTTATGATTTTCATATATTCCAACAGTTGCATCAAGAGCCGTTAATACATTGTAATTAATTACTGAAACACATAAAATTGAATCATTATGATTAATACATGCTTGGTGTTCTTATGTTTTTTTTTAAATTTTTCATAAACCCTATAATTTTATTTTTTTAAAATGTCGACTTTTATTTTTATATATATATGTCGAATTATTTTTTTTTTAAAAGAAAATTAGTGTTTTTGAATTTTGTTATAAAACTTGTAGAAACCCTAGGTTGCATGTAATATTTATGTGTATTTAAATGGATATTTTGATATGCCGTTTTGGTTGCGTTCCTTAATTGACATGATTATATGTTATAATATGTGCAATGTGGACATCCATGGCAAACCATGCATGTGTTGTCTTGGATTATGGTGATTTAGTTTTGTAGATTTCATGCTTATTATGCGATTTAATTATAATTGATATGTTTTTTAGTAAATATTATGACCATAAAGATTACTAAAATTTAATTAATTATAATATTAGGGAAGACCCTATTACAAATCGTGTAAATCAATTGTGTGTTTTTAAATTGATTTAATTTGCATGTCCATTATTGTTTATTTTATTTAAATTACTTTTGTTTTTATATGTTGTGTGACATGATAGTAAGCAAAGGGTAATTTTAAATAAAATATTAAACGGACTTAATAATGGTGAAATCTTATTTTGAGCTTACAAAAATCTTGAACTTTTGATTGATTGATCGCGACTGTATTAAGTGGTTGGAAGGTGAGACTAATTTTGACAAACTATTAAAGTGGGTGTAAGGTTGGCTTCGCATTAAATTGCGGCCTTAGATAGCCTCCATTCTGGCTTAACGCTCGCTTGTGAGTCAAAATTTAGTTTTACCCAACAACCATGATAACTACGAAGCATTTAAGGCAAAGTTGTAAGTTTCTCAATGCCTCAATCAAAACTTTGAAGATTTATGCTCGTAAAGAAACTAATGTGTAAAAGTTTTTTTTACATGAAACATATGCTACAAGATGAATGCATGACATCTTTGTACATATATTTTTATTACACACATCAAATTTACTACCCTTAAAATTTAAGTTATATGTCATCCAATGAAAAGGAAACACCTAAAATTGGGTCTACGTTAGGGCGTAACCTGGCTAGATTGCAATGGAGGGCAAATTACAATGATTTCATTACTAGCAGATCAACTGGTGTGATGGAATTATGTAAGTTTGATGTTTCTTAAATTGGATAACTTAATTGAGTTGATAGTGGGACTGATCACTCAAGGCATAAAAAGATGGGGATAAAACATGCTTACATTGCGACTGCGGTTGGCAAATATGTAAATCCCATCAATTCTAGGAATTGCAATTGAATATTGGCAATTGAGGCTCGACTCGTACCTTATTAAATACCGTCATCACTAGCAGATCAACTGATGTGATGAACCTATGTCAATTTGGATCCTAGTTTTTCAGTGAAAATTAAATGGTTATATGATTATGAACCATGGGTATTTAAATTTTTTTGAAAATTTAATTATCGAAAATACTAAAATTGAATTTTGTAATTCTTTTTAATGTATTAATGCAACATTAAAGCCGTAAACGTGGTTTGGTCTTAAATTGGTAAATTGATCTAATTCTGCTTTCAAACATAATGTTTGATTGAGAAAATTTTACCGAAATGACAGAAAGTCTATCTTCCATGAGAGAAGAATAAGACTCAATCATATTCATTTTCATGATTGAGAAAGGTATGATAGGAACATTAGAATAAGACTCAATCATAAGTCTATTTTCCATGAGAGAATAATAAGACTCAATCATATTCCTTTTCATGATTAAGAAAGGTATGATAGGAACATTAGAATTGTCTACATTCTAATATATAACTCATGGCAATCTTTCATACTTAAGAGTATTGCACATCCTATTTTTCATAAAAAATTTCATTACCCTAATTTGGTGAATGAATTCTTCTATAACAAACAAGGCTTTTGGTTAAATGAAAAATATGAGTTATTAGAAGCTAGACATATTACCGCAAAACTGGTTAAAGGCAAGCTAGAATTTTTTATCTAGTTGTTGTGCTTTAAAGGTGCTACATACTATTATGAGGATGGTAGGCCTATTAAGGAAGAAGCTGCATGCCCAAATTATTCAAGTTAATATCATGATGGATAATCCATCATATATATATTAGAATACACATTTTAGAACCTGAGTAATTATTACGTATGGGTTTTTCTAAATGTGTAGGAAAGTAAAAAACAAGCAAATTGTTTTACTGGTTATGAACACACGTACAATGTTGTCAAATCCAGTGGGAACGTTGTGTTGTGTTACTGAATATGGAGTTATTGTTATGTTCTCTAATTTAGTGTGAGCTACAAGATTTAATTTCTGTGTAGTAGCCCAGATTATCTTCAAGATAATTACTTTCCAATTGTAGACACTCATGTTCTTAGGATAGCCATATGCGTTTCTTGATAAGACAAAGTAGTCCTACATCTACTTATAACACAAATCATATTGAATCACATAAACAAACGTATGTTGTGTTGTTTACATACATGATATTGTTCAATGCACAAGTGGGACAATTGTTTATTGTGTGCATAGAAACAATACATAAAAATATGATTATAGGATTCTCTTAATTGCAAGGTAAGAGATCTATGTTCTAATAGGACGTATACATTTAATGTGTAAGATTATCTTATGTAGAACATGTGTCATGATTATAACAAAGACTACTTTTATGTCTTATAATATTCAAATTAAAAGAAACACTTGAATTTACAATTTACGTCAGGGTGTAACCTGGCTAGATTGCAATGGAAAGATAAACTACATGATATCATTACTAGCAGATCAACTGATGTAATGAAATTATGTGAGTTTGCAATTTCTTAAATTGGATAATTCATAAAATGACATAAGCAAATGGAGTAGTAAATTAACTTGAAAATACTATTGAAACCAAGTGGTGGTGTTCACAAATACTTTAGTTATACGTGTTTATATCTTCTTATAAACATGAAGTCTTTTAACAATTACAAGACTTATAATAAAGTAAGACGTTAAACTTGTTATGTTTTAAACAAGAAATCATTGAGTTGATCAATGATGTACAACGTATAGTGGGAATATAACAGTTTATGTCTTCTTAAGACATAAACATAAAGTGACTTGTTCAAAGGGTACTTATGTTATATAACATGCAATTGGCTTGGAAATTCTATTGTACCATTAAGATTGACTTAGTTAGTAAATAGGTAAGCCAAAAGGAGTATAAGTTTATCTTACATATTGTTAATTTGTCTCACAATATTAGTTCTAATGAAACATCACAAGTTGGTGGTGTGTTCAGTTAGGAAAAATCAAACTCTTGTTATATTGTTTGATTAAAAGATAAACATGACTTCTTTTATTCCAAATGTTATCAAGGTTAGAAAAATGAGTTGGATATACTCAATAAGACTCCAACTTAGAAGATTAAATAAGACATTATGGAATGTGATGAATCATATTAAAGTCTTAATATGATGTCCTGATTTTGTTAATAAGTAGTTTTAACAAACAAGAGTCAGGAACTGTAAAATGTTTTGTAATATCCTAAAAGAGAACGATTTAGTGTTGCTCAAACTTGCTAAAGTATTTATAGATAAATTACTAAAGGCAAGTGGGAGTTTTATCTTGAAAAGATAAAATTACAAGATACATAATCTTCTAAAACTACACTAGTGAATATCATGATAAGGCTTGAAATGTAAAAGTTAAACCTAAACATGATGAAATTCTCATTCATAGATCCGTAGGGATGTCTCAGATATTTGATTGATATGCTGAATTACAGGATCAAAGTAAGCCTGTTAATCATAATGACGTATTTACTAATTATGGTAAATTGTTGTTGATTGAACAGTGGAGATTCTCATACTTGTTAGCTGTCTTCTTGCTTCCTTCGTACATTAGCTGCACTAGACTGTTACTATGAATGTTAAAATGTTGTCCATAAAGATAAGTCAACTTTGAAAACTTGGTTTATCTTAATGAAGATGAGTTTCTGCGAGAGAAGGAAAACCCTAGAGGTTTAAATCTTCATGCATAGAGAATCATATGGATAAAATTGTTTACATATTTTAATGCATGTCTTATGACAATATTATTAATCACACTTAAGTAATTAACTATGATTGAATACTATTTCCTAAGCACATTAAAGATACAAAGATGGTAATTGTCATATTCATTTTTATGAATATGGAATTTGACAATGGATTATAAAACTCTTTCTTATAATTACTTAAGCGAGGACGATAAGTAATTAAGAGTTTATGAATTCATATAATTCTGAAAGCTAGTGAAAGTATTATGTTTACTTACTTAAATCATATATGTTGTATAAACATATATGAAGTAGCATTCTATATAAGTTAAGTGTTAAGTCATAACTTGGAATGAAACTTTACTTGAAAGATTTAATAAGTAAAACCATACAACCTTGAATATATGTTTATTAATGTAAACATGTGCGGTAAATGAATCTAATAGAATATGATATATCATTTAGAAAGTTTAAATGGATATGTAGTACATGAATGAAATTTAAGTTGGACACAAGGATTTTTCATGTACATCATGTTGTTGTTATATCATGCTTTGATAAAAGATGATTTGACAACATTGATATCTAATTTAAAGATATTAGATAAGTTGTGTAATGAATATTCTAAAAGGAATATATTTGGATATAGAATCACATCCTCAGCCTGGAACAATTTTTGGATTCTATAGATGAACAATTTGTCAATTGTCATAACCAACAAACTTGGAAGTTTGGAAGGCATAAAACATTACACATTAAAGTTTACGAAAAAGAGCATATTGTTGTTTGCATACAATGATGCTAATTAAATTGAGATGACACTCAATACTAGTCATGGAAGGATATTATCCTTCTTAATAGCCATGTATACTAGTTATGCTTAACTAAAAGCATAGTTGCATTATACATTAAAGAATAAGAATACTTTAAACTTTAAAAGGTTTGAAAGTTTAATTATCATAAATTGGATGTTGAGGATGTCACACATTTTATGATGTATTATGTGGTTATATCAAATTATTTGAATGCACATATACAAGAACTTCACTAATTGAATTATTGAAATACGTATTCTCAAAATTCCGATAGATCAAAGTTAGTTGACTAATGCCTTGTCAACAAGTATGATTACTTGAGGCATAATTGTCAACAAGTATGATTGGTATTACTTGAGACAAAATTTATTACGAAAATTTTCATGCATTGATCTATTTAGTATTTAGATAAAGGGATGTTAAGCAATTATTATTTAATAATGAATTAAAGTACTGAGTAGGTTTGTTTTCATTAATAATAGATTGTATCCCATATTTGCATGTTTAATCAATGAATAACTTATGTTATGTTATTCTAAATAGTCCGTTGTCAATTAATGATATGGGAGTATCATTGAACTAAGACAAATCTGAGTTTTGGTATATCTTTAAGTAATTGATGCGTATGACATGCCAAATTCACATGATATTCAATAATTGAATAAATTGGATATAGGACAAAATCTCAATTACATGATTATACTTATGGATGTTGTCATTATAGTAAATCATGAATATTTATCCTCAGACTTGAGATACCAGGTAACTACTGTGGATGTAGCTCATTTTCTGTGAGATAATCTAACGCTATCCGTAACTGGTAGTTATAAGGATTATTTTCAGAGGTGATGCGAAGTTCATAGGTTATGCTCGTAGTCAACACAGGATTTGTTTCCTTCAAATTTGTTTTGAAGTTTAATATTGTTAGGCCCCTCGTAGGGTTGACAAGATGTTTGCATGGCTATGCCCAAGGTCTATCTGGATAAGTATGATGATGAATCATAAATAACGAGAAATAGAATAGTTAATTATGGAATGACTTAGATCCATATCCATATTAACGTGGTATTAGAAACAAAAGGATAAGTATGATGATGAATCATCAAATATGATTTTTTTCCAGGAAACCATACTCGTGATCGTTCTGGGGACATTGGCGTGTTATGCTAGACTAACCATTGTCATTATTACATTAATGTATATCCGAGTGGGAGCTGTTAGTTTTAACGGATAAAAATTAATGAATATGTTCGGACTCGAACTCGAGACTTCGGGATTGCACACTTTACGTATGAGTTTCAATTAATTAATAATTGTTATTTTAGTGACGAATAATTATTAAATTCACGAAATAAGCACTTAACGGTACCTAATGACCGTTAGACGAAAGATTAAGGGATAAGAGTGAAAAAGAAGCCAAGAAGGATCTAGAAACCCTTCCTTGGGCTATATTCGGCCGATCCCACATCGCCATGGGATAGGGAATGCTTCAAGGTTGGGATAGTATAAATACACGGCCTTATGTATTCATTCTTCTCATCCCTTGGTTCATTAGCAAGCCAATTCACTTTCTTATCTTCTTTCTTTGAGCTATAGGCGATTCCTTTGAATCAACTAAGGCTCAACTAGTAGTGCTTGCTCGTGAATTAAGAACCTAGCTTTTCTAATTGAAATGCTAATAGTACGTGTGTTCGAGAACGAAGTGTTAGCATACTTTTGCTAACAAAGTGCTTATTGCCCATTCGACTATCCTATTAGTCGATACCCAATTAAACCCAATTAGGGTTTATAGTTCTTGTTCATTGATTTCTTGTTCTTGCTAGAAATCACAAAGGTACACATCCTTTTATATTCGGTTAATTTAATTACTTGTATTTGATCTATTTCCGCTGCGTGCTTGATGTGTTTATATGTTTATATTAGTTATGATTTTCATATATTCCAACAGTAACTCCAGACATCTACACATACATACATTTACTGTACTTCAGTGTATGTAGTTGTAAGTAGTTGTTTATGTCTTATAGGTTTGATCAAATTATCTTTGATTGAGACATCATATAATTGCAATTAAAATTCGACAATGTTGCAAGTGATGGGACTAAAGTGATCAGGTTTGCTGTGGTGGTGACTAATATCACTATCGGTAACTCAACGCAACATCCTTTTTTATTCCATCACTAAACAAGTGTCATAAGACCACCAATTTTACTACCCCAAACATACTCCACTTGACCACTTAAACACAATTATATAACATATAATTACACAAACACACACAACAAACATCACAAGAACATTTCAGCAAAATTGTCATATGATGCGTCGTTGGGGTCGTTGGGGGGTTGTGTTTTAACTTTTAAGAGAGATATCTCATGAAAGACGCGTTTTAGATCCCTCAGTTACACCCAACGTAAGAATATTACATCCGTCATATGGATTATCTTTAGTAACGAAAAACTGTCGATTTTGAAGTAAATAACTCCTTTTTCAATTTTCAAGAACCGTGTAAGCATTTTCTGTTACAAGTCTACAAATGTGCCGTTCAGTTCTATAAACGGATAAACATATGAGGTTTTTTGTTTTCGTGTTCAAGTTAACTGCAATGATTCGTATTTAACTCATATATCTGGCTTGATGCAAATATGTCAAGCCCACCCCAAATAATGTTACTCATTGATATGTTTTTTTTTTTTTTTTTTTTTTTTTTTTTTTTTTTTTGTGTTGATATATAATCTTATGCATGAAAATTGTGAGAATAAATCACAACTACATATAAAGTATTTTATATGCATAAACAGATGCATTTATTTTTATTATTTTTTCTTATTTAAATTGTATAATTAAAAATCTTTCTAATTATTCTCATTTTTAGTTCTCTTTCTCACAATTAACCTTCGTAGAAGCCTAAAATATCTGTACGATAATATAGACTACATAACTATATGATCAAAACTAAAATCAGTAGATTCAAAAAAATTTAAAAATTGTATGGGGTTGATTGAAACCAAAAAACAAAGAAAAAGAAGACAAAGAATTACGTCGGTACATGCAGAGATCATAGAACAAGCCCCACGAGTATACTGCCACGTGTACATCTGGAACATGCAGCCATGTTGTGTTCCCCTTGGATACTCTTTTTTTTCTTCTTAATTTTTAACATTAATAAAGGGATGTGTTATCCCCGCCCTTCCTACCCACTGCCACCCTACCAACAGCCACCCTCCCTACCCACTGCCACCCTCCCACTTTTTTGTCCCCCTTTTTTGGTCAACATATGCGGCTTCCCCCTTTATTATTATTATTTATTATTTTTTTTTGTTAAATACTTAAAAAAAAAAAAGTATTTTGTTAAATACTTAAAAAAATATATTATATACCAAAGTTTTAAAAAAATATATTTTGTATTTTTTGTAAAAGTTTTAAAAAAAAGTTTAAAAAAAAAATATTTTGTATTTTTTGTAAAAGTTTTAAAAAAAAGTTTAAAAAAAAAATATTTTGTATTTTTTGTAAAAGTTTTAAAAAAAAGTTTAAAAAAAAAAATATTTTGTATTTTTTGTAAAAGTTTAAAAAAAAAATATTTTGTATTTTTTGTAAAATTTTTTTAAAAAAGTTTTAAAAAAAAATATTTTGTATTTTTTTGTAAAAGTTTAAAAAAAAATATTTTGTTAAATACTTAAAAAAAAAGTATTTTTTTTTTAATAAAAGTTGTAAAAGTTTTTTTTTTTTTTTTTAATAAAAGTTGGTAATATTTAACATGTTATTATACAAAATATTATATACCAAAGTTGTAATTTTTTTTGTAAAAGTTAAAAAAAAAATATTTTGTTAAAAAAATTATTTTGTAAAAGTTGTATAGTCGTTTAATGTGGTAACGTTTAAGTGGTAATATTTAACGTGCTATCATACAAAACATTATATATATACGTCGTTGTAGTTATTTAACGTGGTAATATTTAACGTACTATTATACAAAATATTATATATATACAAAACATTATTAAACACAAATATACCAAACATTATACATATATATTACATTATTATACATATACATATACTCTTTTCTATTTAAAAAAAAAAAAAAAAAAAAAAAAAAAGCCGCCACAAAACGACAAAAAAGGGAAAAAACAAAAAAACACAAAAGTACCCTACTTAATAGGGAGGGCTTGGTTAACATTTATAGGGAGGGCGTGGATATCACCACCCTTAATAAAAATATGGAATATTTCAACTTGAAAATAATTTTGGTTTTGATGAATCCTATGCACTTTTGCCTTGACACGTTCTGCATATATTTATTTAACTAGTTATCGATGTTTACTTGTATCTACAAACGGGTCGGTTTTGATTTATGTGTTGTTTTTAACATTTCACAATTTTAGCTTTTGAGTTGAACCAAATACATGTTTAATCTAGTTACTCATACATGCCGAGTTCAAACCATCATATCTACCTACAGTCGACTCGTAGAGAGCTTTTTTTGATGATTTAGTTCGCTTATCTTTTATTTGGTGTTCTAGTCGATGCAAATCTAAACTCAATTTAGTTATTTGGATGAAAAATCATAGTATCTTTAATTTGTATTTTTCTAGCTCTTTGCTAGTTTTAATAAATTTGCTGTTAAAAAAAAAAAAAGAAAAAGAAAAAAAGAAAAAAAAGAACAAGCCCTCTTGAAAGAGTTAAATCCAATTAATTACTCTATACATGCTTAGTTCAAATAGTCCTTTAAAATTAGCTCATATCTCATCTCACATAAAAATGACTACTGTAGTTTAGAGATCACAACGACGCGACGGTTTTTGGGTTTACCCAAGTTCTTTTGAATCGTTTAATTTTTATCTTTGTCTCTTACGCAATGTTTTAAAACCCGGGTTGACCCGGCCGGTTCAACCGGTTGAACCGGGAACCGGCTCGGAGACCGGGCCGGATGTGACCGGTTTTTTGCTTGTTTGAGACCCGGATTGAACCGCCGGTTTTTTGTTGACCCGGGTTGACCCGGTTTGATAAAACCGGCCGGGTCATGACTTTTAAAAAAAAATCTAAGTTTTTTTTTTTTTTTTTTTTTTTTTTTTTTTTTTTTTCAAATTAACCTTTCTAATCTTAATTGACAAGTTAAAATGATGAGTACTAATCTTAGTTAAAATTTTATAAAACCGTAAATTAAAAGTTATATATTATTTTAGAAAATATATATTAAATATAAAAAATATATATACATAAATATGGAACCGGTTCGACCCGGCGGTTCAACCGGTTGAACCGGTGACCCGGTGAACCGGTGACCCGGTGAACCGGTGACTAAACCGGGTCGATAAAAAAACCGGGTTTTAAAACATTGCTCTTACGTTAATTTAGTCGGATCATATACCTCGAGGCAACGTTCCCCTAGAGTGAGGGAGCATCAAGACATTATCATCTCTAAATTTTAACAATATAATACTAACCTCTGGATGTATAGTTTAATCACTAGATTAGATACCAAGTAGGCAAGTACCCATAAGAGCATGCGGTAACGTGATCTCAGGTTAAAACTTAACGCACTGCCACGTCAATGCCACATCAGCTTTTATCTTTTAATCTTAACTCTTAACTTTCCACCCCGGTAGAATAACTCACCTTAACTTACCTCCACCTCAATTAGTATTTTCAATTTCGACCCCGTTAGAGGGGGTGGGATTTTTTTTTTTTTTTTTTTTTTTATTATTATTATTATTATTATTATTATTATTATTATTATTTTTTTGTTTTAGCCGACTTCCACCTTAACGCACGTTAAGGTCTTAACGCACCACATTAACCTTCTCTTGACTTTCATGCCGGTAAGATAACTCACCTCCTTTTTGTTGCCCGGTTAACATTTAATGCAGGGGGAAAGTCACCTTAGAGCACTCGGTAAGGTGACCCCAGGTTAAAACTTAATGCACTGCCACGTCAGCGCCACATCAACTTTTATCTTTTAATCTTAATTCTTGACTTTCCACCCCGGTAGCATAACTCACCTATAACTCACCTTCATCTCAATTAGTATTTTCAATTTCAACCCCGTTAGAATGGGTGGGATTTTTTTTTCTTTTCTTTTCTTTTTTTTTTTAGCCAACTTCCAAACTTAACGCACGTTAAGGTTTTAACGCACTACTTTTAACCTTCTCTTGACTTTCAATGCCGGTAAGGTAACTCACCTATTTTTTTTGCAAAGTTAAAACTTAACTCACCCCTCACGTTACCTTACTGCTAGCTCTTACTCCATGCTCTAAGGTATCGTGTTGGACATTTATAATACTTTGGTGTGAAATATAATTGTAAAGTACATCATTTTATCAAGTTTCTATCCGAATCGTACCTTGTCATAAAACATCAAATAAAAGCTTTTATTTAACTATTAAGTAGTTAGTACAAATAATGACGACTCAATTATTCAAAGTGTTACAAACAGAATGTTTTCTTTTTAATTTTTTTTGAAAGTTGAAATTTTGCTTTGTAAATAAAGTTAAACAAGTCAAAGACCAATCAAACTATCAGTAACATCCAACATTAATTGTTATCTATGCGTGCACTATAACACATGTTGTGCATTATTGTTGGAGAAAATTACTGCAGTACCCCTGTTATACCATGTGCGTCTCAATTTACCCATACTTTTTGTGTTTCTCAATTCTACCCCAATGTGTCAATTTTTTTTTACGCGACATGTTAAAGACGTATGTGGCATTCATATATTGTTTCTGGATTCCAAAAAAAAAAAAAAAAAAAAAAAAAAGACATGTCGCGTAGAAATATAAACAATATACACGACATGTACCAATAGCAATTGAAAAGCTGTTGTGCAAGTTAAAAAATTAAAAACTTACAAAAAACACCCTTTAACTTTTTGATAATTATAATTTTTTTATATAACAAACTTTATTTGTCAAATATTTAGCAAATATATATCAAATTTATTAATGAAAAAATTTTTGTTACGAAGAGCTCTGAATTACGAACAAAATGAGTCCAATATTGATATGCTTTTGTCATACGTACGATTTTATAAAATTCCAAAATACCGTTTATAGGTTTAGAAAATTATGCCGTTTTTAATTTATGAATATTTACGTTTATATTTCCCAACGATATTCATATTTTATAGAATTGTACGTCTTTGTTCCTTGTGGTTTAAGCGTATGTTTTAAAAGTTTATAAAATCGTACGATATTCTATTTCATAGAATTGTACGATATTCATATTTTATAGAATCGTACGATTTTATAAACTTTTAAAACATACGCTTAAACCACAAGGGACAAAGACGTAAAATTCTATGAAATATGAATATCGTTGGGAAATATAAACGTAAATATTCATAAATTAAAAACGGCATAATTTTCTAAACCTATAAACGGTATTTTGAAATTTTATAAAATCGTACGTATGACAAAAACATATCAATATTGGGCTCATTTTGTTCGTAATTCAGAGCTCTTCGTAACGATATTTTTTTCATTAACAAATTTGATATATATTTGCTAAATATTTGACAAATAAAGTTTGTTATATAAAAAAGTTGTAATTATCAAAAAGTTAAAGGGTGTTTTTTGTAAGTTTTTAATTTTTTAACTTGCACACTAGCTTTTCAATTGGTATTGGTACATGTCGTGTATATTGTTTATATTTCTACGCGACATGTTTTATTTTTATTTTAATTTTTATTTTATTTTTTTTTAAGTCCAGAAACAATATATGAATGCCACGTACGTCTTTAACATGTCGCGTAAAAAAAAAAAAAACTTGACATGTTGGGGTAGAATTGAGAAACACAAAAAGTATGAGTAGATTGAGACACACATGGTGTGGCAGGGGTACTGCAGTAATTTTCTCTTATTTGTTGGAGGAAACTTGATATGTATAGTACATAAAATTACTTATTACAGTACTATCAAATTGGGTAAATTACTTGCTACATTACTACCAAATTAGGTAATTATTTATTGGTTTGGAAAAGCTACAACATTATTTGAAACAAATTTTAGTTTCAATGTTAAGTACCTATCCATTGCTAGTAGCATATAGACTACAAACAACATGCTTTTAGTTACTAGTCTACTAGACACTCTAAAACCAAATATTCATGTAAGAAATTTAATTGTGGTAGTTTTACTTACATGTACCATGTCCTTTCTAGTTGTGTCTTATAATCTTCGAATTTGAAATGCTTGTTTAGTATTCGAACATTTGCCCTTACAAAATGAGAAATGCTAAAGCCACATAACTTTTACAGTTTTTTTTTTTTTTTTTTTTTTTTTTTTTTTTTTTCACATAATGATGTGTCATAGTGATTTGTACATGATTCGCCATTTAAAAAGATGAAAGATAATGAATATGAATCCAATCCATCATGTCAAATTTTGTGAAAAAGTTTTTTTTTGTAAAAATAAAATAAAATTTGTGACACGTACTCTTACAAAATAGGTGGGCTGTCTAGTCAAAGTTTGGGCTTTAAAACATATTAAAAGGAGCATTAAATTTGCATTGACCAAAAGGGCCCCATTACTTGGTCCAAACCAGACATTGGGCTGCAAACAGAAAGAAACTTAGAGATAAAGAAGAGTTTTATGGTTATTACGAGATTATCAGATACTAGTAGTAAATTATGTAAGGGGGTGTTTCTTTTTTTTGTTAGAACCTCTTAATCACTATTAGATCTATATAATATTATTTTTTTATTTATTTGGGCCGACTAATTCCTTTGCATCATCTTACTCCATGTGAGTGTAAAAATACTATTCTTCCCCATTAAGTGGTTGTAATAGAAGGGGGACCCACTACCCTTTATAAGTCTCTTAATCCATACAAAAAAAAAAAAAAAAACACACCCAGTATGCTTTAGTAGTAACTAGTAAGTTAAGTTGGAACTTGAAAGATCTCAAAAATTCTTATAAGTACCAAAAATTAACAGCAAGAAATGTTCTTTTCACCAAAAACTCTAGAGTTAACTAGTAAAAACCGCTCATCCGATTTGTTTATTTTTCATAAAAAAAAATGTCTCGGGAGCCATAAGTCTAATAAAAACGCTCCACGAGAGACGGTTTGTGCTAAAGTTTTCACCAAAATTTTCAAGCATCGTCACTTAGATTAACCGTTTTCATTAGACATTTTGCCTCTTAGAAATGATTATATCATTAGTGTTTGACGTCTTTTATTTCTGCCAAAATGAACAAATAACATTAGTTTATTCTAGAATTTCAAGTTTGTACTAGATGTTATTTCTATTAGCTCAATTAGTCAGTTGAGCTAAAACTAAATATCTTAAAAGATACGGAGTATAAGGTTTATAAAAGAGTTTAATTATAGAATTGGGTGTTAATAATAGTGACCAATCAATGTACATCATTTTCTACCGTTCAAATGACATGTGACTACTAGTATATTTTATTGCGGATTATCTAGTAAAATTATTAAAGTAACTCATCAACAGTACGGGCGGTGACTAGTGTAATGGGCAATGGGGCTTTCATTAAAACACCTACAAATTATAAATAGTCACATGTGTGACTATGTGAGTTATGAAAAGTTATCTTTTATTTAATCACTAGGTATATAATTCTGAAGTTACAAACTGTTAGTCGCCATGATGGCCCATTCATTGAGTTCATGGGCTTAACCCATATTAACTTGCTTCTAGACTAATCTTATGAAATTATATATCGTTAAGAACTTAAAATGTTTAATGAGAAGTGAAGCAATTCATTATTAGAGCACTCACTGTTATCACGTATGAGGTGAGTTAAGCTTTAACGCAGGCCGCGTGAAGGCTGTGTTACCATACCGGTTGATCGAGTTAAGGGTTTGCGTTAAGTCTCACATTAACATACACCAATTGGCATATGGCATCGCACCCGATGCGTTTGATGAATATTTGCAAATGGGTAAGCATACTTCACTTGATTGTCTTGATAATTTTAACAAGTGCGTTCTTGAATTGTTTATGCCGGAGTATTTAAGAAAACAAACATGTGCCGACATTCATAGTATTTATGAAAGACATGAGCAAAACACATGGTTTTCCGGGAATGCTTGGTAGCATTGATTGCATGCATTGGGAGTGGAAAAATTGTCTGATGGGTTGGTAAGGGCAATATGGTAGGAGTGATAAAAAAAATACCCAATAATAATGCTTGAAGCTATTTTTTCGCAAGATTTATGGATTTGACATGCATTTTTTTGGGTGGTGGGGGCGAATAACGATATTAATGTTTTATAAAAATCTTCATTATTCGATGAAATTCTTGATGATATCGCCTTGTAGCACCATATATGGTAAATGGAACCATGTATGAAAAAAGATATTACTTAGCTGACGGAATTTACCCACAATGGGCAACTTTCGTCAAATCATTCTAGGCAACAACTGAAAGTCGAACGTGCTTTCGGTGTGCTCAAAGGACGTTGGGGTATAATACAACAACGACATGTCAAATGGAAGTCGTCAAGATACGTAGAATCTTGTATTCTTGCATTATTTTGCATGATATGATTTTAAAAGATCAAAAGTTTGCACTACGTGAGTATGGCGAAATATGGGTGAATCCGTCACCACATATGAGGCTAGAAAAGTGGGTCGACAGATGTGATGTCCAATGTCGAAAGGCAAAAGAAATACGCAACAGAGAAACGCATACTCAACTCCAATTAGACATTATGGAGCATCTTTGGCAAAAAGATCTTCAACGACAACAACAACAAGAAGAAGATTCCGAAGACGATGAATAAGTATTTGTAATCCGTATGTCTTTAAATTTCGTATTTTTTTCGTATTGTAATATTTAAGTTTTAATGTTATGTTATTTATTAAATTAAGCATTAGTTTTAGTTTAGGGGTTGAATTTTTAAATTGTTGAGTTAAGGTTGAGTTATGATAAAGGGTGATTTTTTTAGTTAATGTTAAATAGTTAAAAGCTGAGATGACACTGACGTGACACTGAGTTAAGGTTTAACTTTGAGTGATCACACCCTCGATAATCTCATCCCTCCTAATTAATCTCTTACTCCCATTCCTGTATTTTTTTTACGTACCTAAACCATAATCTCCATTCTCTTTTACACAATACCACCAACACCTCCTCCACCACAAACAACCACCGATAAAATTCTTCCCTATGGTGTACCGAGCATATCGAACGCCATGCCCATTAAACTTACCCATGAAAAGTCCAACTATAACTTTATTCAATATAAACCAATACGTGCATTTTTTAAAATAGTGCTTCCAAGTGGATTTCGTATGTCTTCTGTACACAAAGTAAGCATCGGAAAAAATCATGGTTTAACCATCGTTATGAAGATCTTTGATATTAAAAATGTTAGATAATAAAGGCCCGCAAGCCCATATTAATTCATAGAATCTGAATTATACAGTTTTCAGTATTCCATTATTAAAAAAAAAAAAAATGGATAATTTGATACATGTCTAATGTAAATATTCAAACATAATATATATTCAAAATACAATCTTTGAATGCATGATATACACTATAGTTGAAGCATGTATTGGATAAATATGCCATTTTGATGTTTAATTTGTCAAATATGAAATTGATCCAAAAGAAGTCCGAAACTATAAGAATATTGGTTAGACACTTAGACTGCATGCTTCAGACATCAAACACAAAATTACTCGACTTCATCGAGTAACCTGAACATAGACGCTTCTCCATTTTTCATGACACTCTTGCAATGCAACGAGACATTATAACTTGTAACAGTAAACAAAACTTCTGATTTCAAACTTTAACCTTCAAAATGCTAATGAAACGGTCAAAATTTTATCTTAAATGTTCATGTCCCAAATTCAGTGTCTAACATTAAAAACTATCAAGATGATTATGATACATAACCACTACCTTGGAATCTAATTCAAACGGTAACACTACGTGACCCACAAACCTTCAATGTTAAACGACTCCGATTAGAAAGACTCTTAGTTCTGAAATGCTTTGGCTCGAGTTCTATAAATTAAAAAAAAAAAAAAAAAAAGAAAAAACCGCGATCGGAATTCAATTTTAGCACACAAATAAGGTGAAAACCGATATGTATTGGTATTAAGGTTTTCATCAATCTACTCGACTCCAATACTCCATTGTGTTATAGACTCATTTCTAGTATTTCACAGATATATGTTTTCAGGTTCATTTTTGTATTGAAATTCAAATGATATAATGTTTGAATTGATCATGCTTGATTTACTTTCCTAGCCTTACTTTTTATCAAGTGAGTCTAAAATTAAAACGGGTAACGAACTAACGATTGTATACATTACTCGTGGCCTCGTGGGTGATAAACAAAAAATAATGCTAAATCATACCACAGTTGCACTAAAACTATATGAAAAGTTTTTGTTTTTTGCGAAAATTTCAAGTTCCGAATCCTTCTCATGGTCGTTTTCGTTTTTATAAGATCGATATAGTAAGGTTGGATCGGGATTTTAAGATCATACTATAATGTCATTTTTTTAATAATTTCTGTAAATATTATTCAAATCTACTTTATAATCATAAACACAAAATTATATGAATGTTTCATGAAATGTTGTCATAAATTATGAATATGAAATATTTAAGAAGATTAACATGTTGTTTTTTAAATTATATAAAACATTATGCATAACTTTGTACGGAGTAGTTTTTTAGTCTGTGGTTCGAGAAAAGTAAGATCAGATCAAATTAGATTTTAAAATTCTGTGGTCAAGATCGATATTTTATGAGATTTTAAGCTTGCTAAGTTGCTAAGATCCTACGCAGGATCCAGATCATTTTTGCTTTATAGTATCGCAAAAATTAGAAAATTCTAAACTTAAGATCGGATCTTAAACGTTTGACTCTGTGTAGCCCTGCCGTCGACTTAAACGTTTCAAAATGAAAGAACAAGACGCACAAAACTATTACCAATTCGCAATAAAATTACTCGTTTTTACCAAACTCTTATCCAACTGTGTAGACCAGATACCGTATCATACTCTTTCTCATGTTACTAAGTTAGCCATTTATTTTTATATAATTTTAGTGAATCTAAAACGTTTAGACGTGTATAAAACACCAAGTCAACTAATTCACGTGCATGATGCATTAAATTATGTGACAAACTGATTTGGAAATTGTAGAGTATTGTCGGGGACTATCTTTTCAATGCTACTTAGGGGTGGCAACGTATTCGGTTTCGAGCTCGGCATGCCTCGGCATGAACATTGCCACTATTTTGGCATGGAGCTCGGCACAAGGAATTCAGTAAAGATTGCCGAATCGGCATGGCCACTTGGTTTAAATAATTCGAACGTTGGCAATTAATGACTTAGGTGAAGTATGGTGAATCATGGTTGCCACTAAAAAATGAAGGTGAGGTATGGTGAATCATGAAATGTGTCGGTAATATTTTATTGACTCATTTTGCATCATGGTGAATTATGGTGTGGCATCGTTGCTACCCCCTTACAGTAGTACTACTACGTAGTTCGTTTTTTTTTTTTTTTTTTTTTTTTGAGCATAAATTAAAAAAGTTTAAACAAACATATATCCATGTTATGCAAAATCCAAAAGTTGTAGCAGATAGTAGTGAAGGTTTAGGATCCTTCACTGTAGACCTAAGTTACTAAGTTTAAACTTTTTATGCAGTAACTTCGGGTTATTACTTGGCGTTTATTCTGCCGTCATTGTGCGACCAAGAAATGGAAGAGTGAAATAAGTCACAAGTTTGACCCTAACTCTCACAGGTTTGTAAGAAACAACTGACCGTTCCATGGTATACGGTACTTAAGAAGAGATCGCATTTGGTACAAAATGAATCTTGCTTTAAGTTGTCTGTCAAACCAACATTTTTGTAAACAAGTACTACAAAACTGTAGAGTAACATGAGAACAAGTCTAAAAAGTTAACTAAAACTCTCAAATTCATTAAGGAAGGCTATAAGACTAGTAGTTATAAGAAGTTAAAGACGCGTGTTATGCCTATGTGACACGCCAAAGACGTGTCTTTACTTATTACCCCACCTCATATGACGCATCTTATGTGTTGTTTTGAGAGAACTCGAACGTTCAGACGACCGAATTGTGTAAGTAAAGTTGTTGTTTTTTTTTGGGTAAAGGGTTTTCTTACCCTGGTAAAATAAGTAAAGTTGTTGTTGTGTGTGTGCGCGTATGATTTTGGTTTTTGTGGATATATTTGTGTTTAAGTGGGATATGTTTTCGTGGTGATGTTGGTTGTAGAAAAAGAACATGGCGTGACACTCAGTTATCGTTGATGATGTTGATCACTATTACCACTAGCCTAAGTGTTTTTCGTCATTACTAAAAAAGAAATGTAGGTTCAACTTTCACACTTTAGTTTACATTAGAAAGGACACTTTTGAAAAGATCCATTCACATTTCATTTCGACATCCTTAATTGATAAAAAGAAAGAAAGAAAAAGAAAAAAAAAAATGTTACGCTTTTAGAAATAAATCAAGTTGACACGAATAGATAATGTACGGATTTAGCTGGTTGGTGGATTCTCAATGACAAGGTGGGATGGTTTAATCATGACTAAGGGCATGATTAAGATTATGTTTGGATAAGTAATGAAGAAGACAATGATGAGATTACCACAAATGAAATGACATACTACAACATTTCGAGCCATCTTAACCATAAAGCCAGCAGATCAAGTGTTGTAAGCCACAAGCTTCATAAGGCTAAGTGTAAGCATGACGCGTCCTCGACCATGAATGACGAGCGCTTTTTAGAAAACCTTCCTCCCAGTGACGCGACTTTGATCACAAAAATGGAGAAGTTGGTATGTGAAACGACCGACTTGTGGAGTGGGACGACCGAGTTCTTTAGTGTGTGTAAAGTTTTTGTGGGTTATATTTGCGTTTAAGTGAAATATATTTTGGTGATGACGTTGGTTGTCTTATTACATTATGTTGATGGTGATGTTAGTGGTGTTGAAAAACTGATGTGGCGCTGGTTTGACGGTGATAATCATAGTCACCACTACACCCGGCCTAAGACCTCCAAATTTTATATGTACAATTGTTGATTCTGAAATAGTTAATCTATACTATCTATAATGGAAAAATGGTCAAAAGTGAAATGTTGAGTTTTCAACAAAAGTCAAATGAGAGAGAAAGTGAAATGAAATTAATACGCTTATTAAAACACCCCAATACTTAGAAGTACAATTATTTATCCACATTGTACAACCAAATTAAAGTATATCTACCAAATTAAATACAACCAATCAAACAAAAATCGGGTTGACCCGGGACGCTTCAAACCCGGCGGGTTGACCCAGTTTAATTTGACCCGTTTTCGACTCAATCTAGCAAGTTGACCCGGTTTAACTCGACCCATTTTTCGACTGGAACGGTTCAACCGGTTGAACCAACCGGGTCGAACCGGGTTTCAAAACATTATCCATTACATAAAAAAGTACAATGATTTATTCACATTGTACAACCAATTAAAAACATATCTACCAAATTAAATACAACCAACTAAAACACAAACCGGGTTGACCTGAGACACTTTAAACCCGACGGGTTGACCCAGTTTAATTTGACCAGTTTTCGACCCAACCTAGCAAGTTGACCTGGTTTAAATCGACCCATTTTTCGACCGGAACGGTTCAACCGATTGAACCACCCGGGTCGAACCGGGTTTCAAAATATTATCCATTACTTAAAAGTACAATGATTTATTCACATTGTACAACCAATTAAAACATATCTACCAAATTAAATACAACCAATTAAAACACAAACCGGGTTGACCCGGGACGCTTCAAACCCGGCGGGTTGACCCAGTTTAATTTGACCCGTTTTCGACCAAACCTAGCAAGTTGACCTGGTTTAAATCGACCCATTTTTCGACCGGAATGGTTCAACCGGTTGAACCACCCTGGTCGAACCGGGTTTCAAAACATTATGTTTAATTCCCAAATCTTCAAACTTTTATTATTTTTCGTTTATAACCTATAAACTTTTTTTTTATCAATAAACTATTTATCGCTATAAAATCCCGTTGCTATGCACGGGTACTCGTCTAGTAATATCAATACCAATTCAGTTATCCAAAATTTAGAACAAAAGAAACACCGGAGCTATAACGATTATGAATTATATAATCACTTAGTAAATGTTTAGTATAGTGTTGTAAAATTTTAAAAGCCCGTTTTAAAATTTCTTTAAGCCGCTCGAAATTTTACATAAGGGTTAGTTATACATGCTGCTCGAAATTTGCTTTAAGCCGCTCGAAATTTTACATAAGGGTTGGTTATACAAGCCTTATTGGTATTTTTTTAATTTACTTTTATAATTTTGTATTTATTATAAAATTACAGAACTGAAAGTACATAAAAGAAAATATAAAGTTTGATAAATCAAAAGTATTAACAGACAGAAAATATGAAATATAAAATGATAAAAAACTGTTTTTTCTTGCTCACAGAATGAACAAAGTAGGTAAAAATAACTTAATGGGTGCCACTAAGGCACTAACCACTAAAAGGTGTGCCTTTAAGATCTTCTTACCAACATTAATCCATTGCAAGATCTCCTTGTGAAGAAAAGATCATGTGCTTCAATACATATATCTAACAAAAACTTGAATTAGTTTTCTATGTTAATTTATTACTCTATTGATGGTTATGTTTGGCATAAGCAATTGTTGGAACTAAAATTAAAGCTGTAAATAAAAGATTGTGAGTGAGATTAAAAGATAATTATTTTTATAAGCTACATAAAGTAGCATTTGTATTTTTATTTGGCGTCTACAAAAAAGAAGATTACCGGTTTACACATGACTCGAACATCTTGGTATCGATCTTAACTCAACACTTTGTCCACATTGTGGAAATGATATTGAAACGGTGGATCATTGCTTCTTATGGTGCTCTCGGGTGTAGATTCTTGGAGTAAACTTTTCAAGTGGTGGAAAATGGATACTTTTAACATTGGGTCGCTTCAAGCTATTGTTGAAAACAAAGGCTTGCCAAATTTTCATAAAAATCAAAGAACGGTTTGGCAAGCGGTTTGTTGGGTGATGTTATATATGATTTGAAATGCTAGAAATAGAGAGTTTTTTGAAAATAAAGCTTCTAATATGCCGACAATTTGTGATGAGGTACAAGTTCTCTCATTTTATTGGATCTCCAATAGAGCAAAGGAAACTATTTCATCATGGATGGAGTGGTGTTCGGACCCAATCAAGGTTTGCAAATTCTAAATTTCTTTATGTGCTGTTGTGGTGACAGTCTACAAGTTTGTAATATGTGTGGTCAAAATCTCTCCAATGTCATATATTTAGTTATATTGAGTGACTGTGTGTGTATACATAGTGGCCATGCATTTTATGTTGTGTTGAATGATGACAAAATTTGGAGGGATATGGTTCAATATGTGTATTGCTTTAGTATTTTGGAACATGGGTTCATGATAATGTGGCTTGTCTAATGGATATAAGTTGTTATTGTCAGTGTGTATTGACAGAATAGAGGAGCTATTTGTTTTCTGTAACTTTGGGTCTTTGCTTCCTCAATTGTCTTGATTGAAGAGTTGCGATGCCATTTTGATGTACTAGTTTGAATCATCGTTGTTGTTAATATATTTCTTGTTGCCTTTCAAAAAAAGCATTTGATTTTTAAGTACTATGAAAGATTAATTTCTTATAATAATCTTTTATAAGTTTCAAAGTCTGTATTGAAGCCCTTACAAACTAATGGATAACAAATAACATGATCTATGCAGAGTAGGTGCTCTATTCAGCAATAAAGGATGGTCATCCAAAATTTCCTAAGTATTTCCCTTACAATCATATTTTTTTCCACTCTCCTCGAATTTGACTTTTAGCAACTCCGATATTCAAAGCAAGATCTTGTTTGATAAACAAAGCTTACATATATATCAAGTGGCTTATTTTTTTCAAATAATAAGCATAAAATCATACCATGCGAGAAGCATACCCTTAAAATCATATCAAATATATTCGCTGTAAGTGTACTTTTTGCACTAAAATATTGCAAAAACTAAAAAGAAAAAAAAAAATAAAAAAAAATCTTTAATGTCAGCACTAAACATCATACTATTTTATTGCAATGAATCGTAAACACACGAAATGCACTAAATATAATGCATTACTATTCATTGCGCTAAACACTATTCATTTTATTAACACCTCTAATTATATATATATACTAAAGATGAGAATTTGCTAGGCATAAAATTGTTGTACAACACTGTTGAATGAACAGTATCAACAGTGTTTCGCACAGTAACTGTACTTCAATGAGTTGCACTTTACTGTATATATTGGGCTCCTGCATCGTGGCTCTCGGCCGAATACCAAACAAACCAAACGGCATCTCAAACTCAACCAAATCCAAACATAACTTTAAATAAATAAACAAACAACCAAATAACACAACCACAACAATAGTATAAACCTCCAATCACACCGAGTCGACTTCGGGGTGGTGGTGGCTCGGCTGCCGTGACGAGAAGAGGGGAAAAAGGGGCCCACACGAGATTTTAACACAAGTTTTAAAACCATTTTCATCAACAAAACATTTATATATTCGGATCTATCAAAAATAATAATTAGAGTTTTGTTAAAAAATATTTTTATTAAAGAAAAGATGAGAAAAATAGTGGTGGTGTGCTCGGTTACCAAGAAAACGAAGGGGAGGTGGTGGAGGCAAGGCGTAGCAGCGGCGGTGGTGGCGTGGTGGTGGTCTCCGGGCGGTTTTGAAACGATTGCCACGTACTTCCGGAACGAGCACGTCCCGATCTATCTTTTGGTGTAAAAAAGTAAAAGTGGCCGGAAAATTTTCCGGTGACCGGCCGGAATCTGCTGGTGTTTTTGGCCGGAAACTTTGAAGATACCGGCGAGTGAGATAGAGAGAGAAAGAGAGAAAAATGTGGGTGAGTGTGTGTTATTAACGATAAAAATGAATAAATAAATAATAGAGGGGTTTATATATGAAAAAGTATAAAGTAAGTTTGGAATAAATTAAAGTGTAGGGTGTGTAATGAAAATACAATGAGGGACCAAATCTGCCAACGTAGCCAAATTTCTCGCAAAAACGCTTCGGGGCCCAAACGACATAGCAAACGGACTCGAAAAATTACGAAACTTGCGCCATTGTTTCCAAAATGATTTTTCCAATAATATCAACTATAAAAATGCAAAACTTTATTGAATTCAATTTATTTGGCAAATTCGGTTTGTTTCATGTCATTTCAAGTTTTTAATATGTGTTAGTATTTTGTGTGAAAACAAATAAAAATGTAAAAAAATATATATATATAACTAACATGCCGTAAAACACTCCCGTAGCAACGCGCGGGTAACCCCGCTCGTTTTTACTAATGTTTTGATATTTAATCTTTGTTTGGCAAAATAACTTATAAGAGATTATAAAAAAAAATCTTTTATTCTTTTATAATCTCTAAAAATCAAATGTTATTTCATTTAGCTTATAAAAATAATATATTTTTATAATCTTTTTCAGCATTAACACCAGCATCACCAACAACAACACCATCACAATTTACTTTTGCCAAAAATACCCTTAATACAAAACATAAAAACTAGTTTATATAAAATACATTGTTGTAATGTCATATTAGTATCATCTAATAAGGTCGATATTATAAGTTTCATATTAATATCATCTAAACAAGTTTTATATTAATACCAAGGTAAGATATTGATATATGTACTGTATATATTGTGGAACACAATTTTTTTCAGTGCAAGCTACCCCAGTATGATACTCTTATTTGCACTATTTTAGTGTAAAAACTTGATGTCAAACACTGAAAATGCTGTATTATTTACAAAAAGATTTTAGTTGGGTTGTTGGTAACATGACAACGACCAGACGTTGATGGTGCACAATAGTAGCACCAAACAAAAGGGATCATTCATGTTCACACTTGTTAGATGCGATTCTTTAACATCCTTTCACACCTATAAATTATCCGGTTCGATTTTTAAACCGGCCTTTTAATATACTACGTAATTAAGTAGTCAAAATCGCCTTTTTAATATAAAGTGGACTTTCAATCTATGTCTTCTTTTCTTTTTTTTTTTGAAATATATATATTTTTAATTGATTACATGATTTACGTGATTTTAAATAGTATTTTCTAATCTTTGTCAACTCAGATATTTATCAACGTTTTCTAAAGAGTTCATGTACAATGTAGAAATAAACAAAGATACACTATCTAAATTTCTCCCAAAGCTTTAACTCCGACAGGTGCAAAAAAGATGAAAATGTCAAAAACTATTGCCATTTATAGAGAACTAAGACAAGAGAAAAATCCCCACAAACGGAGGTCGAGCCCCCGGTTTTCACTCCGGAGTGTTCTTTATGCACACCCATACAAGCCCCAAGAAAAAGATAGAGGAAATTACAAAATAATGTAAGTAGGGTTTTTCCTCCAAATAGTTTAATTGAGTTTAGAGTTACAACGAGAAGAATTTCAATTCAACGTTTTCTAATTATCTCTGTAAATTATCATATTTTAATAAGAATCAAGATCCTTTCAAGTTAAAGTCATATATGATAAGTCATATTCACCAATCGCAAACAAATTAAATATATAAAACATTTTTTTATAATAAAAAAATATGGACTCACTTATTCGTCTCGAGTGTCGACAGTTGATTATAGGATTATTTTAAATTTTCATATATGTTTATCAATCTTTTATAAGAATATAAGGATTCTTGAACGGGAACAATGGGATTCGCTCGACTAAAGGGAATGATGCGGGGAATTTTACATATCAAAACTAATAATTTTCACTACGGAGTATTACATAAATAACTTTCACGTCATGCCTTATATTATATATAAGGCAGAATAACTTGGCGTTATAATAATACCTTCCTCCTTAACTTTCTTATACTCAATGAACTACGTATGACCAGGATAGAGGAGTGGTTCAACGGTAAAACAACTAAAGTTATGGCTTTAGGCTTCTGATTTTTTTAAGACCTTCGATTTTACAAAAGTCTTGTATATATATATATACAATCAGTCAGACTAGATTTTCGGCCATCATATCTAGCATAACGATTTTGAAAGGCCCTAATTTTCTAGAGCGGGTAAATTATTGAGAACTTTGAATCTTTTATATTCAAGCCTTAAAATTTATAAAATCCAAGACCAATATTTACATTAGATTAATAATAATAATAATAATAATAATAATAATAATAATAATAATAATCTTTTATATAATAAAAGAATTACATCATTTCGAAATGTTTTTGCAAATCCCTTCTCATTGAAAAAACAATTGGACCAACAGCAGAGCTCAATTTTGCCACGTAAGAGAAATCGAGCAACGTGATTGGTCAATAGAAAGTCAAAATTAAATTGATTTTGGTCAAACTTTAAAAAATTTGGTGGAGAATTTGATTGTGGAAAAAAACACATGAAAATTTAGGTGTCAAATTTAGGAAAATAAAAACTTATAAAAAGAGGAGGTAATTAATAAAACATTAGTGGTTGAATTTTAAATATACTATCTGGAGTTAAGTGTAAAATTTTAAATCTCCATGTTTTTTTAATAACTTTAGATAATAAACAAATAACCCCTTACACTTTATACCCCCTACACTTTATAATATAAATTTTGTTTACAATTACATGAGTATTAGTATTGACTTGAGACTTCCATCCATTAAACTTACAAAATTTTATAAATGTACGAATTAGGTTTAATATAAACTAAATATTTTTAAAATAAATATTAGTTTTAAACTTTCATCTATTAAAATATTTTGTTACTATGTCGTTAAATAAAGACTCATGTTATCCTATTTAAAAGTTTAATCTATGGGTACATGAATTTAAATATTAAATACGGCTAAATTATTATTAATGGTAATATAAATATCAACGACTAATGTAATTACTCCCTCCGTCCCATTTTAATTGTCCGTGGGCCCGAATTTGACCGTAAATATTTTTGTTTGTATTATATAACACTTGATGAAATTTATATCATTGAAAAGTTCGTTTAACGAACTTTTTAATGATATAAATTTCATCAAGTGTTATATAATACAAACAAAAATATTTACGGTCAAATTCGGGCCCGCGGACAATTAAAATGGGACGGAGGGAGTATTATTTAAAGTTTATATATGGATATCCTGACAACATTTTTAAAAAACTTTACAGAGTATATTTTAACTTCATCAGCTCATTATTGGCTACTAAACTCGCATATTTCGTACAACATGATACCAATTGTTAAAAGTTAAACAACAACATCGACCATAACATCTATGTCTGCTAAATAAAAGTTTATATACGTATATATTTTAACTTATAACAACGACAACGCTCGTGCTACTAAACTCGCATATTTTGTATAACATGATATCAAATATATGCGATTGTACTTATAACAACGACTCATGTAATTATTATTTAAATTTTATATACGGATATCCGGAAAAACATTGTTAAAAAACTTTACGGAACATTAGATTATTAAGTGGGTAAAATCTAACTTAGGCTGATAATTTATAGGTTAAGATTTGATATTAATGACTTAAAGTAGCTGTGAGCTTAATGAGACTCTTGTTAGATTTCAGAACACATCTTTTTTAAATTTAAGATTTTGAATTTAAATTAAGCTGAACTGAATTTGGTGCATCATATATATGTAAATTGATGTTTAACGATTAATTTGAAAACCCTAATTTGTTGTTGGAGAAAATTTTGAATTTTGGATTTTAATTAATGTATTTTACTGATCATTTCGATACTTTAATAATATTTGAGAAGCCAGAACTAATGGGCATCGAATAAGACACTAAATGTTGATTTAAATTGTGGATTATAAACAAAAGGTTCGAATTTCTAAAGTCAAAATTATTGATCACATTTGATCTAATTCTTTGTTTAAATCTTGAATATTTATTAAGTTCTAAGTTTGATCAGGTTATGGAGATTGGATTGTTTTAATGTTTTTTTTGGATGATAATTCATCTATTTTGAGGTCATTTGTAAAAGGGTGGGTTTTGATATTTTATTAATGTTCCTTGCGTTAATTTTGGACTTTATATAGACCGGTAGTAAACGATGTGTTAAATGCAGGTTTTAACTTGGAATACTGATGTGTGGGCTATGGGATTGGAGCTACATCTTTGTACGGTTATACCAGTCACATCCTTCTTCCTAATGGAGAGGCATTTGGGAAAGGCACCAGAGCACGTGAAACGACATTCAACATAGAGCAAAATAAGTTTAAATGATCTATGTTATAATGCTAAACATGTAAAACGAGAATAATATATTGCAATATCTAACAAACAGGGCTTGGAATTTAATTTTTTTGTGTTTTTTTATCGATAGAGGCTGTCATTGCAAAATGATGGTTACGTTGGGATAAGTTGAAAGATGTTCCACCAAAGGTACTTCTACAAAAGAATACATAAAGCCTTACATTTTACTTGAAGTTGCATTCTCAATGTATCTTAAGTGAAGTGTGAAGTTCAGTATAGTTTGTAAAACTAAATTTAATTTCAAGAGGTGTTATTAGTGAGTTTTTGGAAGTATAATTAATATTTTTCATATACTGTATACTGATATTACAATTTTTAAAATTTTAACATCCACACTGTAGGCATACGTTAGATTTATTAGGTCCATTCTGATATGGTCTAAAAAGTTTTACAAGTCAATACTGAATCGAGCATAATTTTTTATGTAAATATTTGTAAATGATAGTTTAACTTTCCCGACCTGTTTCATAATGGTCAACTTTATTGGTGCTATTGCTACACTTTCAACTTACAATAGCTCAACATATTATACAGGCGTGATATAATAGTCCACAATATAACTAACAACATAATATAGTATTACCAAAAGCTTCGATATATGTTTTTGTTTATGAAATTAAAATAGAGACTCAATTTATGGGTGGTGATTAACAAAATGGTAGCAAGGCAATTTATACAAATCACCATTGGCGAATAAGACCTTATCACTCTATGTCACGAGTCATCAACACTCCGCTTCTATTCATTTAAGTAAAAAACTTATTTCTAAAACTATTAGTTATACAAGAACCCAAACATAACAACTTTAACAGACTAACAAATAATTGACAGAGAGATCATCAAATGGACTGCACGACTTTAAAAAAGTTACAATCAAATAATATGTACATTTTGTAATGATATCATCAAAATGCAAATCGTGTTATGCTATTTGTTTACATCAATAAAAAAAAAAAAACTAACGTGTAAACAAAGAAAAATATGAGGGTGAAAATAGAAGATTCATAAGCAGTAGATCGTAACAATTTTGTATCAAGTCTTTAGATGCGTCATTGATATACATTAAAAAAAAAAGAAAAAAAAAAAAAAAAAAAATCTAAAGTAAATATGATACATCTAAAGGTGTCATGTGTTATATTAGATGAATAAATATAAAGTTCAATACATTTTAAGACTATATTTGATATTAAATACATGATAAAAGTTTTATATTAAAACCCCGTGCGTGCACGGGTATTATAACTAGTAATAATAATAATAATACGTATCTCATCATCTTTTGAGTCCCAGATTTTAAAAGGCCCAAACTTAATAAAATTGATATCATTATTTGAGAATTTAGAGCATCTTATATCTTTACATCTTATGGCTACAATTTATAAAAAGCTTAAGCCTTAATACTCCATGCAAAATAAAAAGCCCATGGTTTTGCATGATAGAAACAAAGGGTAAGTCATTAAGCTGATTTTGGTGCTCTAAAAATCAAAGTTATTGCTATACTTCTTTTAGACGTTCGGTATCCCCATTTTTATTTAATTCTCATTTTCTTTATCTCTGTTTTAAAATTGTCTTATTTAATTACTCATTACTCAGGGGGTGCTTGGTAAGAGGGTTAAGGGGGTGGGGAATGGGTAAGGAATTCAAAAGGGCCCACCTCACTCAAATTAGGTGCTTGGTTAGAGGTGTGCAAAGGTATTGATTACCCCGTAGTGGGTAATAAACATTATAGAGTAAATTGAGGGGTAAGGTATTGATTACTCACCTCACTCAATCCTTTGTATTTCTTTTCCTTTTTCCTTTACCTTTATCTTTCCCACTTTGAACCAAGCGGACCCTCAATTAGCTTCCATCAATCCAGTTGATAAAGATTCATAATATACTAGTAACAAAAGAAGCAAAATATCATAAGACAAAGTATAGATAAATTATCATTTCTCGATTGAAAAAGAGATATTATGTAAATGATTTTTAAAACTTAATCATAAATTTTACATTAAAGAATTTAGAAAGATAAGTTGAAAACGACAAATAATTTTAAAACATAAGGCCTCATTCGCTTTAGGCCTCCGTAAAGATTGAGTCGCTGGATGAAAAGGATATAGCGTTTATAGTTGAAGAAAACTCTAGATATGAGTAAGACGCAACGTTTGATGTCACAATATATGTTGATTGGTCTTGAAGAATTCGAAGATTGAATCTACAGTCAATAATACCCAGTCTAAGAATACGTATGTTGAGATTCTACGTGTGTCTTTTATGTTTAGCCGTTTGCATTTGGATATGATTCAACTACATTTGAGTATTTGACCACACATGCTTTTTAACTATATTTTAAAAAGATTTAAACTAATGATAAGCTCAAAATTTTGTTCAAACTATTGGTCCCAGAATCTCATATACTCGTAATAAATAAAATAATGGAGATTGATATTCAACTTTTTATGACTAGCTCAAAAGCTTGAACATAAATTAAATACATAATCAAACAATACTTGACTAAGAATCATTTTACTATTTTAGTGATTGAAATCCAAATTGAGTAGGGTCGGCTTTTGCACATCTTACATGACTACCCATGTTTTCATGTTTGTATTGCGCATAAATTATTGTTCTGACGGCTTTTTAAAATATTCAATTGCACCATAATGTAGAAATATAATATGTCGAACATTTTTGAAATTTCTTTAGTTACTTATTAAACAGTAGGTCAACAAGGTTAGATGATTCTACAGCAATTTAGCAAACTATGGTTATCACTAAAGGAGAAAAAAATGAAATTATTGATAAATGACTCTTGGTCTGGCTACACTCTACACCGTGTTTCTTTTTCATTTATTGAGTAATAAGTTCAAATTCTTATTTTATCGTAATAAGAAAACCCACAAAAACCTCTATCTTTTCGTTAAAAGGCTAACATAGATATCTCTTTACACAACTTAATTTAAGAAACACCCCCATAGTCTTTCACAAAATAATTTCTTACGAACCGAAAATTGTATAAACATGTTCAAAACAAAAAGGGTGAACTTGTCATCAACTATTTTAAATAATTTAGATTATACACCAATGGAACTTCATATTATGCTTGAATACAAGTTAAAGAACTGATATGTTCCATCATTACAAGGACGCAAGCGTCAAGGGGCAATGCCCTTTGTTGAGTATCCGTTTACCTCACCAAATTCCAATCGATATAACCATTGGCCAACAGTCATTACTGTTGGGAACCAATCGGTTTTAACCACCTTGTCACTGTCAACTTCCATCTGTTTTATACCAAATGATATGGTATCATTTGAGCGGGTGAGGATTCTCTCAAGTAGTTTACTACTTGATTGATTAAGTTGTATAATCAAAGGCCTAGATTAAAAGATACCAATTAATTTGTTTTGATCTAGGCTTTTGATTTTGATCCAACGACTGATAAGTATTTAACTTGATCAATCAAGTAGTAAACTACTTGACAGAATCCTCACCCCATTTGAGCACACGAGTTTTCACCTAATCCTTTTGTTTTACTTTGTTCTATTATGTCTGAAAACGAAATGTTATTATTGAATTATCCCAATAAGGATTTCATGATACCAGACATCTATACGGTTAAAATACTTTATTCGACAAGTGAACATACATGATTCAAGCAGATATACAAGATTATCACATCCTAAACCTAATTTCTAATACGAACTCGAGCCTATAGTGTGTTAGACACGCCGAGCTAGAGTCGAGATCTACTTCAATTAGGTTCAACATAAATATGAACCAAGCTCTGGTTGAGCTCGAGTCCGCAAAATTTGTCCCAAGTTAAGCTCGCACTAAAACTACAAAGCTCAAAATAACTTGAGCCTGAACTCGAGCTTTACTAATACAAATGAGTCGAGCCCGAGCTTCCTTCCACCCCAACATTTACACTTAGACCCTATCGATCCAACTACATTTTTGTCGAACAACAACTCCTCATAGTCATGATTAGCTCTTGATCAATAACAGCCACCTATTCCGACTAGCAAGACAAGCTTGAGTCACTTTCACCATGAAAAATACAACTAATCTTAGCATGGTAGTTGGGGTGTTTGGATAGGGTCAAACCAACTACACTCAGCACCTGCCAGGTAGGACACTCTTTTATCATCCAACGTGGCAATACGACTCTTTCTTTTTTAAACCAACCTATACATACACCCATCCTATATCTATCTATCTCTCTCTCTATATATATATATATACACACAACACCACCCACATTTCATATTTCCCAAATATTCTCTGCTTTATTTACAAATCCATCAAATACCCATTAAATATTTTTAAAAACCCATTTCAAATCACTAAAAACATATATGGGAAACTGCATAAAAAAAGACTCCGGCGAGCAATGGGGCGGCGAGTACTGGGGTTCTCCGGCGAATTCTCCGGTAAGATCGTTACTTTCCGGCGACCCATCTCAGGAAATGTGTTTTTCTACCGACCCTTTTGAGGAAACTGGGAAAAACAAAGTTTTGGCGGGAAATGAAGATTCCGGTGACCGGAGTAAATTTTCCGGCGAGAAAAGAGAAGTGAAGATAAAGATAAGTAGGAAAGAGCTGGAGAGGCTATTGAGTGTGAGTGAGGTGCAGGGGCTTACGGTGCAACAGGTTTTGAATTTGTTGATTAATGGTGGTGACGGTGGGTTGGATTTGAATCAACATTCCTGGAGACCTGCTTTACAAAGTATACCGGAGTGATTGTGTGTATGTGTGGATGCTTAGGTGATTAGTTCTTTTGTATATAGTTTTTTACGGATCGAGATACTCTCAAGTTGATTAATTATACGACCGGTAATGTTTTCTTACAATAGAAATGAAAACCGGTCCCTCTGTAGACCTCGCTGTTCAATCATAACAACTTGAAAGAATCTCAATCTTTTTTTTGAGTAATTAGTGTGTCAAAAGATTTTTAAAGTAGCATGTTTGTATAAAGAAAAGTATATGGAATATGAAATTTTAGTTTTAAGTTTTTATGATTTATTTTTATTTTTTAATTTTTTTTTTATTGTTATTTAAGCATGTATTAATTTTTTTGTACTTTTAATAATAACGAGTATTGTAAAAATGGGCCTGGCGGCCAATTAATCGGTGCCTAAACGCCAGGCGAGGATTAACTGTCTGGATTTACACTAATTGGCCTTATTAATCGGTTTGGTAAAAAAAATGGGTCAACATACCGAATAATCATATAGAAATCGGCCAAATCAGGCTTAAATCAGACAAAAATCGGCAAAATCGGATAAATCGGCCAACTCGATTACAACAGGTCAAATTTTTCCAAAACTTTTTTTTTTTTTTTTTTCTTTTTTTTCTCAATATACCTCATGTTTTCACAAAGTTAGTTGACACAATAATTCAAACACACATGAAGGAATGATTTAACACAAAATGTGAAAGTATGCTCGTTTCCTTACTTCAAATAAATGTTAATGACACTAACTGAATTTGGAAGTTGATTTCTGAAAATTAATTGAACCATCTAAACTTAAAACCTTAAAGTATTTTGAAGCATTTCGTTTAACTTACATATAGAATTTCATAATTTTATATATAAAAAATTCAACCTGACTAATCATCGTCTAACCGATTAATCACTAGGCGCTACCCAACCGCCCAACTACCTAGCTCCACTTATGAATTTAATTTCTTTCGAACTACTCTATATATTAGGGGTGAGCATCGGGCTAAGACCGGACCGGACCGGACCGAGGCTGATTTAGCCCAAAAACCCAGACCAAAGACCGGACCGAATGTTTGGTCCTGTCCGGTTATTCGGTCGGTCCGGTCCAATAAGGCATAATGGTTGATCTGAACGTAAGACCGGATCGAACCGAACCGACCGGAGACCGAAATAAGAAAAAAGTTGGAACCGAGACCGGACTGCTGGTTTTTCGATTCGGCCGGGTTTGTGTCTGTCCGGTCGGTTTTGTCGATCCGATCGGTTTTAGGGTCTGCGATGCTCAACCTTACTACTATATACCATCGGTTAGGTACATTTTTGTTTCTTAAACATAATCGTTAGAGTTATGTTTAGCAAAATCTGTAAGTTTGCTACTACTTAATTTTAAAATTTTGATTTTGACAAATGTTGTTTTCCACTTTTCGATGAATCAATTCAACTTAAATGTTACACATACTAACCAGCTATCTAGCGCGGTTGGCCACCAGCTACTTTAGAAGCATGAGCCCAGCCATATGATGTCTTGATCCAATAAAGGACGCGAGTTCGAATCTGTCCCGTAATATGGTTGGGGATTGGGTGAAGGTATTTCACATATATCAAACATTTTCTGAGTAAGGTTGATGGGTACAATTATAGTACACAGAGTTGATGTATCTTTGCCAATCTACATTTTTTTTATCCAACTGTTACACATACTCAAACTCAATAATTGTTTAGTTATTATAAGTATTTTTTTTTTAAAAATAAGTTGGTTTAACCACTTTATGTTTTTATATTTCTTTCTAATAAAATGAGTAAGATATGGAAATATTAAAGTGTTATAAGTGTAACCACTTTATGCTTTTATATTTCTTACTAATAAAATGAGTAAGATATGGAAATATTAACGTGTTTATAACATCCGATATTGTGCTATGTAAAGGGTGTTTGAGTTGTGGCTTGTTTTAAAGTTTTTTGCACATTAGCTTAACAGGTTGGGTTAAAAAAAAAAAACTCTTTTAAATAAAACCCATGCAGAACAATTTATAAAACCGACTTATTTATATCAGAGCAAGAAATCAGCACAAATATCAAAAGCTGCACATAAAAAAAAAAAAAAAAAAATTGTACACTTTGTGACCTAAAATCAGCATTCATGTAGGGCCGTCCCTGAATGGATGGCATAACATTATACATTTTTAGCCAATTTACAAGTTTATATTGTCACAATTTTATTGCTAGTGTTTACAAGTAAATGCTGTAAACCTACTTGAAGATCAATGATAAAACTTAGCTTCAAAAGTTTGTACACATTTAGTGGAAATCACAATCGATAAATGAAAGTTATTTATCACGGGATCAAGGGGGCTACAATTGAAAAATATAAAATCTGTACAAAAGAACTTATACTTCTGCTCATCAAGCAAGACAGGTACATATATGATTAACAAATCTATAGGATTAAAATAAGTGATCATCGTTAATTACTAGTAAAAGATCACATACCTCTAATCAGATAGTTCTTTTTTGTTAATGCAGGCCTTTGATGGAAGCCGAGATGACGATATTCCATATCGTAGACTGAAGTGTATCAAATTATAATTTTCTGGTTTGTTGAGTCACGAAATCGACCCTAAACCTTTTTTAATCTATAAGATACTGAAACTTTTAGTCGTGGTAACGCCAAGGAATAAACACAATTACTGTAATTCATTTTTTAGTTCGAAAAAGTTTCTATATAAAGAATAAAAACTACACAATCTATGATATCAGCCGCAATCAAATATGGCTATTTAACAAGTATGATGTTAACCATTATATTGTTTAATTATGCGCAAGTGTGGGTACAAACGTAATGAAATCTTTTATTTTTGCGCATAGAAGAAAAACCACAAATTAAGTATCATATTATAATTCAATTTGTTCTTGTAGATATGATTACATTGATTCGTACCACATTCCAAATATTTTAATAGCGAATAACGTTTGATGTCTTTTGGAGTACCAACATAGTAACGGGTCTTAGAAAATCATCATAAATAATTCGGTCTTTGATACTAAAGGAATTTTAAAAAAAAATGTTTAACATGTTAAGACACGCATAAAACCATCTACGTTACCCCTATAAAATTTAGGGGAGCGACGTTCGACATGTTTTTTAGTAGTGGTGAACCGAACATGACGGAGAAATTGATATCTAGCAAAAAAGAACGAGTCAAGGTCACACGAGTTGAGAGTTATCCAGGGGCTCTTATAACGCATACAACCTTACGTAGCTCCGTTCAAAGATTTAAATTGATGCTTTAATAATATAGTGTTCTCACAAATGATACTTTAAATATTTACTAGTTATAATACCCGCGCACGCGCGGGTTTTTTTAAATTTTTTGAATCATATATTTTTATTTATTAAAAAACAAATAATTTAATCTTTGTTTTGTTTGATTTATAATTTTTAATTATAGTTTTTTTATTATTAAAGATAATTATTTAAAAATTTTAATCCTATTATATATTAATTGTATCTTCTCTATATTTTTTGTATTTATCTTCTACTTGTGTTAATTGTATCTTATCTATATTTTTTGTATTTATCTTCTACTTGTGTTATGGATAAATATAAAATGTTACCTAATAAGAAAATAATTTTTTTTAAATACAATTATTACTAAATAAGGTATGAATTGATTTTTTTGAAATGGAAAATTCCCAATAGGGGTTTTATTTTATTATATAAAAGATATGAACAAAAAAGTGTAGGCGGGTCAACTCGCACATATAATAACCTGATTAAACCTAAGCTCATTTCAGCCTGTTAGCCTAACTGCCCGTTTGCTACATCTACAAACAGCTACTACAGGACAGCCTGGTGTCTAAACTCTTTCTATTTTCACTTGGTACAAACAATTTTAGGACTTCAAACCATTCATATGAACCGTCTAATTTGGGTTGTGCCATACTGATCATGGGTCAAATGAATAGAACTGACCCGCCCGGTTAGCCTCCACCACGAAACTTCCGTTATCAACCCAATCAAAACACGCTTGGAACCCACATGTTGCTAGGATAACCTCCCTTATGAGTTATCAACCAATTACCTTACAGAAGATGGTCCAACTGCTAAGAGAGCTTGTTATCTGCTGTGCTATCAGTCTCAACATGGATCTGAAGCAGCTTCCTTATCTTTCTTCCCGCTCCAGATAATAATTTGTTCGTCTTTGTACAATATGGGAACACAAGGTACTAAATCCTGTGAAACAACACAACAATACCATTAAAATTTGCCTTAAAGGGACGCGAAGAATCAAAAACTTGTATCGCAAGATTTGATCATTGCCTGGAAATCACATACCCTTAACTTCACAGCGATTCTTTTACAGTCGCTCATACCCACATGAGCACAATCGAGCCTTAATACTTCTTGCGTTTTAAAGGCCTCTCTCACTTTTTCTACCACGTTAGTATACACACCATTTCTTGCTGCACAAGGAAGATAAATCATTTAGCGGAAATAAAGCAGTCAATCTTACAAAAGAAAAGTTATGACCAATGTGTCATAAAAATTGACAAAAATATTTTTCAGGGAACCTATTAAGGGGGTGTTAGGATGTGACACAAACAGCTTATTATTTTCTCATCTAATAACGATTAAAATAATAAAATGGAAAACAATGTAACATTATATGGACCGTATCCTTCACATTTGAAGTTGTTACTAACAGGTATTCAAGACATTTGGTTAATAGGATTATTAAATGCTCAAACCAACATAAAAAGAAACAAAAAAATTACATAGTTTTATCAGCGGAGGAGAGTTAAGTCCACGGTTCCTCATTTCTTTCGTTTCTTCAAATGTCAATCCATCAGCAATGTTCTTTATGAGCTTCGGATAAATTGGTGGATATGGCTTCCATAGCATTAAAGGAACAACAGGTCTATTCTTGGGGTCATAATTTCGCCCCCTATACAGTAGCAAAATGTTAATGTAACGGTATATAATCTTCCCGCCAGATTTATCCTGCAAATTTCTAAGAAACCATCAGCTAAAAGCTTCTAGAAAGATCAAAATTAGTTAACGAAGTTTGAAGTTAAACCTCAAGATGGTAACAAACGTTGTCCATGTCAAGAGTCGGGACTCCTAAGCATTTGATCCTTACAGCTTCAGCCTTCTTCCAGTGGTTATGGATGTCATCGATCATGTTGTGAGTGACCCCACCCTTTCCTAATACATCATAGGTTTTATTAGTCACAAGTTATACAAGAAATTAAGGGGGTGTTTGGCATTGATTTTTAAACGTGGTTATATGATTTTGGTGTCTTCAAGTCAAGGATCAGTTTATAGTGTTTAGTACAATGAGTTCATTTTTATTTCATTAGGTCTATGTGGTGTTCCGATGGGCACATTAAGTGACTATTACAATTTGAATGTGGTTAAAAAGGCTAGAATTGAATCTGAAGGAAACTAGGAAAGAAGTGGGCGTAAGATTATTGTTGCAAATGTAAAACCACATAATGCAAGACTTTTATGTTTCCGAGCGGCGCATAGTCAGTTCCTAGTGTTTCGGCATATTGAAAATGATCATGATCATCAAAATATTAAGGTGTCAAATAATTACTAACTCTGAAACTATGTAAATCCTTAGATAATTAGAACATGCCGAATACTAAAACTACAAGTCATCACAACCTCAAACAGCATAACCACATCCAAAATACTATATCCATTTCACCCTACAAGGAGTCAAGGCTACACCTGTTTTCTTAGCTTTACATTATCAAGTAATCCCAAATTTACAAATGCACCTAGATACATTATGACTTTTTCAAAACCGGATAATCACTTTTTCTAAAAGGCACGACAAACACCCTCTTCTAATTATCTACACTTTCAAAACGCAACAACAGGATAATCTACTCTTAATATTCCACAACAAATGCACCTATATACATTAAGCGGATGTTTGGAATTGCCTTTTCAAAACAAATTATTCCATGACTTTTTCAAAACCGGATAATCACTTTTTCTAAATGGTACGACAAACACCCTCTTCTAATTATCTACGCTTTCAAAACACAACAGGATAATCTACTCTTAATATTCCACAACAAATGCACCTAGATACATTAAGCAGATGTTTGGAATTGCCTTTTCAAAACAAATTATGACTTTTTCAAACCCGGAAAATCACTTTTTCTAAATGGTTCGACAAACACCGTTTTCTAATTATCTACGCTTTCAACATGCAAAAACAGGACAATCTACTCTTAATATTCCACAACAAATGCACCTAGATACATTAAGCAGATGTTTGGAATTGCCTTTTCAAAACAAATTATGACTTTTTCAAAACCGGAAAATCACTTTTTCTAAGGCACGACAAACACCGTTTTCTAATTATCTACGCTTTCAAAACACAACAACAGGACATGATAATCTACTCTTAATATTCCACAACAAATGCACCTAGATACATTAAGCGGATGTTTGGAATTGCCTTTCCAATACAAATTATGACTTCTTCAAAACCGGAAAATCACTTTTTCTAAATGGCACGACAAACACCGTTTTCTAATTATCTACGCTTTCAAAACACAACAACAAGACAATCTACTCTTAATATTCGACAACAAATACACCTAGATGTATTAAGCGGATGTTTGGAATTGCCTTTTCAAAACAAATTATGACTTTTTCAAAACCGGATAATCACTTTTTCTAAAAGGCACAACAAACACCGTTTTCTAACTATCTGCGCTTTCAAAACGCAACAGGACAGGATAATCTACTCTTAATATTCCACAATAAATGCACCTAGATACATTAAGTGGATGTTTGGATTGTGGCCACGGAGGTTCACCTGTGCCGACTCCAGGCTATCCAAAAGGATAGTCGCCGTGGGATTAGTCGGCTGGCAATGTCGAGTCGGAAACCCATGATTAAAAAAAAAAAAAAAAAAACGGATAATCACTTTTTCTAAATGGTACTACAAACATCGTTTTTTAATTATCTACGCTTTCAAAACGCAACAACAGGATAATCTACACTTAATATTCCACAGCAAATGCACCTAGATACATTAAGCGGATGTTTGGAATTTGCCTTTTCAAAACAAACTACTCCATGACTTTTTCAAAACCGGATAATCACTTTTTCTAAATGGTAAGTCAAACATCGTTTTCTAATTATCTAAGCTTTCAAAACACAACAACAGGATAATCTACCCTTAATATTCCACAACAAATGCACCTAGATACATTAAGCGGATGTTTCGAATTGCCTTTTCAAAACAAATTACGACTTTTTCAAAACCGGATAATCACTTTTTCTAATGCACGACAAATACCGTTTTCTAATCACTATGCCTATACTTTTCCACAAGACAATCTACTCTTAAGATTCCACAACAATATTTTACAAAGGGATAAATACTAAAATAGCCCGGTTGCCCGGGTTCTAGGCATACTTAGCCCGATTTTGAAATATTCCCGTTTTAGCCCGGGTTGCCCTGGGCAACAATCGTATAGCCACCCGCATGATGACAAGTGTCATTTTTTGGGGCAGCTTTTGTGTTTTTTGGGCAACTTTTGTAATTTTTGGGCAACCGGAGGACACGTGTCATCATGCGGTTGGCTATACGCTTGTTGCCGAGGGCAACCGGCCTAAATCAAGAATATATCAAAATCGGGCTAAAAATGCCTAGACCGCAGGACAACGGGTCATTTTGGTAATTATCCCTTTTACAAAACTACAGCATTTGATCAGTAAAAAAAATTAACTTTTTACCAAGATTAATCTGTCTACTGCAATCACTATGCCTATACTTTTCCACAAGCTCCTCCACTTCATCTTCACTCAAAGCCTCCCCAACCACCTTTAACCTCTCCTCTTCCACTTTACCAACATCCACAGTCTCCCGAACTGGCGCAACGGTCCCGGTCCATTTTCGGTCAATTCGGCCCGGTCCAAAAGGCGAAAACTTGGGTGTTTCTCTATACCCAATTGGTTTTACACATGGGTTTGTTTCAGAATATGAGTATTGGAAGTCAAATGGTAGAGTTGAGGTTAGTAGGTGTTTTTCTTGGGGTTTTTTGGGTTTTTGAGGGTGGGGTTTTTGGAGGGTTTTAGTGGGTTTTTGGAGTGGGGTGAATGGTGGGTCGTTGTCTTCAAAATGGGGTTTTGAAGATAGGAATTTGTGGTGGTGGTGATGGTGGTGAAAGTGGTGGCGCTGCCGAGAAATGTGTTTCAGCATTTGGTGGTGGTGAAAGTGGTGGGGAGCTTTTTCTGGTTAAGTGATGTGAATTGGAAATCAATAAGCTTAAGGGTGTTTGTATAGCCGGCTTATTTGATTGTGCATATATGTTTCATAAGCTCTCTTTTTGGGGCTTATTTGCACATTTCCTAAATTGATTCACACACTCTAAATCAGTGGCGAAGCTTGGATATTGTAAGTGGGGGGTCGGGATCTAATTTTTTTTTTTCTAAGGCTATATTTCAGGTATACCAAAATTTTTGGGGGGTCGAAACCGAATATACCGAAATTTTTCTACACGAAAACTATATACCCCCTACATCGCAAAAAAAATTTCGGGGGGTCGGGCGCCCCCCCGGCCCCTATGAAGCTTCGCCTCTGCTCTAAATTAGAGTGTCTTATACTCTGGCATTACTTGGGTATGTTTTGCAAAAGTAACTGTTGCTGGAACTGGTGCTGATGCTGAAGATTATAAAAAGAGATTATTTTTATAAGGTACATGAAGTAACCTTTGGTTTTAAGAAATTATGAAAGATTATTTTTTTTTTTTATAATCTCTTATAGTTATGTCTGTCAAACAAAGATTATTTTTTAAGTATCTTATTTTTTTTTAAAAATAAGCACAATCTCTCAACAATATTGTGTGTCAAACATAGTCTTACACATTTTAACCCTGTGAGTTATGAATGTCTAAGACACTCTAATTTAGAGTGTGTCAATCAATTAAAAGAGTATGCAAATCACTTCTTTTTTGAAACTTTTCGGCCTATATAAGTTTATTATGACACTAGCAGGGTACCCGCGCGATGCGACGGCAGATACCTTGTTATAAACTTTGTGGCGATAAATGTCTTTTAATTTTATGTTTTTCATTACAACAAGTTATAGATGGAGAGAATATTCATCCAAATTATATAAAGCCAACTTTAAGAGAATACGAGACATGCAGAACCCGTGCTACGCACGGGCTAAAAATCTAATTGTTAATAGTGTATTTTTTCTGTATATTGGCGAGTGTATACTTAATTATTGTTTAGTATGTTATATGAAATGTTTTAACTTTCTTGTATAAAAATTTAAAAGTGTTTGATGTTGTTTTGAGTTTGTGATGTTGTATTTTATATATGGGCTTTTGGTTATTAAGTTGTGATGACTTTGTTTCTTTTGGCCTATTACTTATTTGCCCGATAAAAAAAAATTGCTTTGTTTTTTTTTGTCTATTACTTGGCCCTACAATACTTGTTCATTAGATGGTTTTTGCATGGTAATATGAAGCACACACGGTCTATCTAATTGGTCATATTTTAATGTGCGTTAAATATTTTCTTTATTAAGTTTGTAAGTTAAAGTTTGTGTAATAATGTATATATAATAATGCCACATAAACTGTATAAAAATTGTTACAAACCTTTTTAGCTTCATATCATTTTATTGTACAACTAATTTCGTTGAAAATTAACATTGAAGTCTAGCTAATATTAATAAATTTTATCAATAAACTCAATTCTAAATAGCTTACTAAATGAATATTAATTGACACACTATTAATAATTCCTAAAACCTTTGTACTCAACTATTATGTCTTAAACTTAATTTTTTTAATTTACAAATGGGTTTGAGCAAAAATTATATACTTTTTCTTTTATCTTCATTATTCAAGTTGCATGCTTACATAAACTAATTATGCTAAAAAATATCATTTAACTGTAACACCCCCAATTCATGGTTGCAGCGGAATTCGAACTGGGTGTTACTTGACAGCACAATAGTCACAATAATAGAAAACGAACTCCAATTGAGTCGTTTTAAAAGATTTATCATTCAAATTGTATAAATATCAGAGATTTACAAAATGAGGTCCCAAATGGTTCCATGTTTACAATGTATAATAAATGTGTTTTTGAATGATAATAAAATTTATAGCCCTCTTGAGTATCCGTGTCCTTCCGTGCCATCCTTGATCGTCATGAACCTGAAATACATGCTTGAGAGGTCAACACAAAGGTTGAGTGGAATTCGTAGAGTTTAGTTAAATCGTTTGAACACAATAATCGTAGTGTGAGCTATAGACTCACACTCATAGTTAGAAAACAAAATCGTTATTTATTTCACTAAGCTCATACAACCAAAACATTAACATCGAACCAACAAAATTGGCATTATAGAAGCCCTATCGAGGTACTTTTGCCATTATACCGCTAAATCTCAAATATAGTGCATTTGTGTGAACTCGTCGTTGTTCAACACAAATGGGATTCGTCAATCCCAATAGATCTATTCACAATATTCGCGCTCACTAAAGGTAGTGACTAATGGTTCATGATATAGGGACTTCGAACATGGCAATCGTTACTTAGTGACAATAAAACATCGTCGGGTAGCATACAGTAGAAAGCATTGTGTTCGAGTAGAAAAATAATAGCATGTATTCCCCCCATGGGTTTGTAAAATAGTTAAACAATAGAAAGTGGGGCTACGAACTCACCTTAAGTAGAATAGCAAGTAATGAAGGTGATGGTTGAATCGTGAAGGTTTCTACAAGCAACCTATAATCGAATGTTGCGACTTAGGATCGGAGTAAAGAATATGAATAAGTGCCTATATATATATATATATATATATATATATATATATATATATATATATATATATATATATATATATCTTGCATCCAAGTCCATGATGTGGTATGATGTATAATGTAAGTCTTTGAAAGAAAAGATTCATGAACATGTATGTTTTGTATATCGTTTACTACCGTTCGGGCCGACATAATTCAGAAGTCATGTTAGTAAGCGTTCGAGGAGCCAGGACACTTTAATTCGTAAATCCACAACTCAACTCGACGGCTTACATAATGAACTCCTCACATGAGGCTCCCTACTATTGTAGTAGTTGATGAAATATATAGATATAAGTTTTGATCCGAAAAGTTACATGTCCGATATTTGAATAAACTTAGGAAAGTTTATTAGTACATGAAGATTGTTATTAGGGGTAGTTTCATAAGTCTTGAATGACCATTTTCTCTTGGTAATATCTCATGGTTTCCTTTTAGGTGAAGTAGATCCAAATTGCTTGTTCATGTTATCGCCTAATTCATTGTTTCATGTTTACGCCTATGTAAGTTGTTATGGTCATTTCGTCATGGCCTAGCCATGACCTTTGGTCCTTGTTCCAAGGTCATGAGACACAACCTTGGCTCTAGCCATGGTTGTGGTCTTGATTATAGGTCATAAGACCTCTTGTTCCATTTAAAGTATAACCATAATCTAGTGACTTTGGTCTAAAAATGGGTTGTTTAGAATTTGAAGAATTTTATCACTCGGAAAGCATTTTTAGGTCTCGAGCTTCTTTGTTCCTGAACGAAAACGTCGTTCCGGACAACTTTCGTGTTTTAACTTTTTGATGAATCGGACCAGAAGTGTGACTTTCAAAATCACAGAATGCAAAACAGTGTGGTTTAGGCAGTTTTGCCGAAAATCTTTGGTAACTTCAAATGGGCGTAACTTTTGACTCGTATACTCGTTTTGGGTGGTTCAAATTGCTATGGTTTCCTTGTTAAATCCTCTACTACAATATGTAATGATCCAATATCATATTTTTACCATTTTGATCAGGTCTTACCAAGAAAGTCACTAGTTTGCTTGTTTTAGTAACTTGTTTTAACAATCAATAACAATAACTTGTTTTGGTCATTTTTATACATCATGGACATGATAACAAGACAATATATAGCACAAATAATATGTAAATAACATGAACATGATTATTTAACCAGAATCAAGTTAGGGTTTGGCTCACAACTTTTGGCTTTCAAAGATGAAAGGAAGTTAACATGTAAGGATAGGACTTTGATAGACTTGCTTCAACCCTTTTTCACTTCATGCAATCTTTCTACCCTTGGTATTCTTGAAAGATGGATGATGAAGGTTTAGGTGAATTGAGTGGATTTAAACTCAAGAGAAATCACCAAGTATATGAAGTTATGGAAGTGTTTGATGAATGATAACCTAACTAGAGTTTCTACCTTGAACTTGCACTTGAATATTGCATGAAACTTGGAAGAGAATGAACAAATGAGATGGTGTTGGTGTGTGTGGAAGTGGACGGCAACAAGGGAGGAGGAGGGGCTTTTATAAGGGCTTGAGGAGGTTAGAACATGGACTAGTCAACACCTTGGAGACCAAGGTGAACACATGTACACATCTAAGGCCTTAAGTCATAAGATCAAGCCACCTAGTGTGAATCCCCCCCCCCTAGAGGCGGTTCACAAGGATAAGGGGGGGTGAGGTGTGCCTTGGATGATATTATCCAAGTTACTAGATGAGTTTTGACTCCGGGAAATGCCAATCGTAAATGATTAAGCCTCAAAACGTAAAACCGGGTGTCGTAAAATTATGGAACTTGAAAGTATTGATAAACATGTCAATAAGTTCCATAATAAAATATAAAATGAGTGGTAGGTTCCATTTGGGTGGTAAACCCTGCTAAAAACTGGAAACACGGGTCTAAAACGCGTAATACGTAAAATGTACGAATTTTACGTAAAACTGAGAAAAGTAAAATGTTACTTTTCTAATATGATATAAATGATTTAAAATGACTTATAAAATCAAGGGATGATTTTTGGTCAATGGGGGAGGGAAAGAATATGTTGACAACTCAAATTGTGTTAGAAACGTGTTTTGTGGTCTAACGGTTAATCGCCCATACGGTTAAGCGTGCTCATGTGAGAATAGTACATGCTTGGGTGACCAGCCGGGAAGTCTTTGGTCATGTTTTTCTCAGTCACGATTAATTCTCAAATAAATCATGAGTGTGTCAAACATTTTTCTGATGCGGGGTCACTTAACGCGGTCGAGTTTCGTTGTACGTAGAATTTCTGAATGACGTTTTACCCTAAAACGTGTAATTCCTTAATAACTTTCACGAAAATGATCTGACGAATGTCAAACATTTAATTTGCCATGGAAATGATTTATCACTCGAGAATATCAAATAAAAATCAACTTTCGGGAAAGTTTCGGGAAAAATGAATAGTAAAAGTGAATAGTGAAATTTTCCGGGAATGGTAATTAACCTGAAATTGCGAATTGTTTTAAATGTTGCTTTACATACATGCTCATGCACATTTTCTTTAATCAATTCGCACATGTGAGCTACATCAATAGAAAACACACATAAATTACTTGTATATGAAAATGCATTAACATAATACATATATATATATATATTGCATTAGGTTAAATCATCAATTATTCTTGCAACCTTTTCAACTTCATGTTAATCAATAACCGACTTTTAATTCTATACTAATTACTAAATATCATGTGATAAATTCCGGCAAGCCTTGCACTTCCATCTTGATGTTGTATATACTTCACATTAAATGCACCGGTTTTGATTTTCGATAAAAGTTAGAACTTTTGCTTATGTTTAAAACTCAATTTTTTTTATTTGATATTATAATTTATAAACGGATTTAAGTCAAAATTATGTACTTTTATCCTTTCTATTCATTACTCAATGTGATATTTTTAATGTGTTGTATTTTGCTATTATGGCAAACTCATTTAATGGGCGTAAATATTGGTTTCTCACTAATGATTCTACATATAGAAAAAGAAAACACTTTGCGATGCGCGTTTCTCACTAATGATTCAATTGCACACGATAAATTCATTCTAATATTTCTCAAAGAGCATTCGAAAGCAACTACTTACATAAACTAATCACGATAAAAAGTATCATTTAACCATTTAAATGTTGCTTTACATATATGCTCGTGTACATTTTATTGAAATCAATTCGCACATGTGAGCTACATCAATAGAAAAAGCACATAAATTACTTGTATATGAAAATGAATTAACATAATACATACATATATATATATATATATATATATATATATATATATATATATATATATATATATATATATATATATATATATATATATATATATATATATATACATACTAGTTGCATGACCCGTCCGATGGACGGGCTAGCGTCATATAAATTAGATAATATTATTACTTATGAGGTCCATTCTTATGAGCATCCATACATATGAGATTGTTATAAGGCTAATAAGTTTATCATTCATATTTATAAGTTGTTAAAGGTTTAGTAATATGCTTGACATATAATGTGCTCAATATTAAGTTATTATGTTGTAACATATACACAATGATACTATGTTACTTTTTGTCCGATATTGGATAGCACACAACTACTGTTGTTGAAACAGATATAAGAATAGTGTGAAAGATTATGTTTATTATAAAGTAGTACTTATTGAATAAAAAAATCTAATCACAAGAACATAATTGAAAACTACTAGTAATTATTTATTATAAAAGTACTACTTAAGGAAATTGGAATTGCTTATTTAAAAAAATGTAACATGTGGACATCATTTTTTGGAAGTGTATTCTAATTTAGTAACGTCTAGTTCCATATGTTAATATAATAACTTACATAATGGTAAAAAAAGGATGATACTTAAAATTATTGATAACAATGGGTTGTAAAAATTGCAAAAAAACTTACTTATTACAAACATGAACCAATGACCTACTTCAAAAGTACCGAAAACAAACATGAACCGATGGGCGGGTGAGCGTGAAATCATGTTTATGATTTATAACATATGTACTCAACTCACTGATATGATTAGTTTTGCAAATATAACAGGTAGCATATTTCAAATAACAAACATTCATAAAAACTCGTTGATATGATTAGTTTTGTTACACATTTTGTTAAAGGCCAAATGTATATAATGACGGAAAACCCACTTGTGATGATTAATGTCAATAATCAATCGACTTCAATATTGAATTACGGCAAATAACATTCATTCAAGTAAACAGGATAGTTATTTTCCTTATTTTTTATTATGCATAACAATAAAAGATATGAAATTAAAATTACCATTTTTTGTAATTTTATCATTGGAAAAAAATAAAAAAGAACATTTATTTCTTGCAATTGAAAGTTGCATTTGCATTAGAGCTTTGAGGAGGAGTTTTGGTTAAAGCAAAGAAAAGACAGATAAGCTAACGGTAACCCAGAAGCGACGCCAACATTCTAGAATCGTACATACGCAACACGTTACGTCACCGTTAACAACAATCCATCCATTATCTTGTATCCTTAACCAACTCATCTTCTCTTCTTATCCCTATAAATAATCCATCCCTCACTTGATTATTCATTCAACCTACAAAATCAACAAACAATCTTTCATTCAATTCTCTCAAGGTATCATTCTTTTCTTCCTTTTATTTTGATTATTATTACTATTATACGATGCTAGATCTGTAATTAGGAGATTCGAAACCGTTTGATATGATTCATTATATATGAATTAGATCTAAAATAACAGAATTTATTTAGAATCCTTTTAAATCATGTTTTTTGTTTGTATTATAATTCGTGAATTTTAGTGTAGGAACTAATCATCTGATTTGTATTATAATTTGTGAATTATTTTGTATCATAAGATGATGTAATGGAATCATAATTTAATATGGTTAGTTAATGGTGGAGTTTTATGTAATTTTGATTCCATTACGAATGAAAAAAAAAAAGCTCCATTCCATCATAATAATATTTTCCATTCCTCTTCTAATTACAACATACCAAACGCTACGCTAGTAAGAAGAAAAACTAAAATGAGAACGGATAAGTCTAGCCACACATTTCAAATATCTTCTTATCATTCTTATTTTATTTTTTTTTCACATTTGATCCTAAAATGTAATATAAGGAAAAAGAAAAAAAACTAATAAGCTCATAAGCTGCATATAAGAACACCTCCTTACAAAGTTTTATATGAATTAGATATAACACTAGCATGTAGCACTTGATTATTACCTTTTCCTTGTATGATTTGTTCTTATTGTGTTTGGATTCTTATTGTACAGATGCAAATCTTTGTTAAGACCCTCACCGGTAAGACCATCACTCTCGAGGTCGAGAGCTCAGACACCATTGATAACGTTAAGGCTAAGATCCAGGACAAGGAAGGAATCCCTCCAGATCAGCAGAGATTGATCTTTGCTGGAAAGCAGCTCGAGGACGGTCGTACTCTGGCCGATTACAACATCCAGAAGGAGTCGACACTCCACCTTGTCTTGCGTCTTCGTGGTGGTATGCAAATCTTTGTTAAGACCCTCACTGGCAAGACCATCACACTTGAAGTCGAGAGCTCAGACACTATCGACAATGTCAAGGCTAAGATCCAGGACAAGGAGGGAATTCCTCCAGACCAGCAAAGGCTGATCTTTGCCGGCAAGCAGCTTGAGGATGGCCGTACCCTCGCCGACTACAACATCCAGAAGGAATCAACCCTCCATCTTGTGCTCAGGCTTAGAGGAGGTATGCAGATCTTCGTCAAGACTTTGACCGGGAAGACGATTACTTTGGAAGTTGAGAGCTCTGACACGATTGATAATGTCAAAGCCAAGATCCAAGACAAGGAGGGGATCCCACCAGACCAGCAGAGATTGATTTTTGCCGGTAAGCAGTTGGAGGATGGGCGTACCCTTGCGGATTACAACATCCAGAAGGAATCCACCCTTCATTTGGTTCTTCGTCTAAGAGGTGGTATGCAGATTTTTGTCAAGACCTTGACTGGCAAGACAATCACCCTCGAAGTGGAAAGCTCTGATACTATTGACAACGTGAAGGCGAAGATCCAGGACAAGGAAGGCATCCCTCCAGACCAGCAGAGGCTCATCTTTGCAGGGAAACAGCTCGAGGATGGACGTACCCTTGCTGACTACAACATTCAGAAGGAGTCCACTCTCCACCTTGTCCTCCGTCTTCGTGGTGGCAACTGAAATGTTTTATGTGAACGTTGTGGTACTTGTTTGATATGAAGTAATAATAATTCTGATTGATAACTTGCAGTGTTTTTGTGAATGTGCACATATGATTTGTTTACATGGCTTGTATTTGGTTGTGTTTGAGCACATGATTTGTCATATGATTTGTTTACATGGCTTTTAAGTGCGTTAAGCGGTGCTTTTGATTGGCTCTGTGAGCATATGATTTGTTTCATTGCCTTAGCGAGAACCTAGTTTAGTTGTGCTAAGTGTGTGTGGCCTGTACATGATAACAAGAAATGGTTGGGTCTGATTCTTGATGACAAAAGCTATCCTGTGAAATTGGTTGCTCCATATGGGCGCACACAGTATGATTTCGCTTTTGCAGGTATGTCATAAGTTGGGCACAATAACCATTGGTTCTTGTCTCAAGTAGAGAGGTGAGCATTGATTTAGGTTCATAAGCTCAAAGTCAAGGACGGTGTTAGTTGTAGGTTCAAATGTAGGCAACTCCGATGAACTGACACATTTTGGTAGGACTTAATTACATTATACTTGTGATTGTTCTTATCTCAGGTTTTTCTGGAGTATAATCATTTGTTTCTGCCCATATGCTCCAGTTGTACAGTTTGGGTTTTAAGAGAGTTCAAATCTTTTGTTCAAAATTATGGTTTGAACATAGGGTGTTTAAAATCTCCTTTTCAAGTTGCCGTGTGTGACTAAGAATATTGGTATATATTCCTGTGAACGGACACTAGTTATAATACCCGTACACGCATGGGGTTTTGTTATAACATTTTTTTTTATTGTTATTATTATTTTTATTTTTTAATTTTCGCTCAGTATATTTTAATAGATGTTTTGTTGTTGAAACTACAAAAAATAACTATATGATTCAAATGTCACATAACGCACGGTGTTTAGACATGAATTAATCAGAGTAAATACACATTTTCACATTCCAAACAATCTATATAAGTATAATTTAGTGAATAATTTTTTTTTTTTTGGTTTATTATTTTTTTAGTGTATTTTATAAGCAATTAGGAACTTTGCTTTATTATTTTTACATGTGAATATTTGGATCCCTTGCACGCAAATTTTTTTGACATGAGTAATGAAATTAAGATTGTTGATATCAATTTAGTCGACAAAGAAGAAAAAAAAAGAGTTACACTAAACATATTATTACTATTCAACCAAATATATAGTTACAACATTTTCATAAAGATCAAATCCAAAAGTAACGAAGAACCTCGAATGTTAAAGCCTTGTCATATGTACAATATCACAACATCCCCTTCAAAGTTCAAACCAAAGGCAACATGCTCTTGCCAAGAATTCTATTGTTGCTTTTCACAGATCCGAAGATCCGAATGTGCATTGACATGTTGTATTTTCTTAAGTTTTATGACACTAAATCAACTCAAGAATTATGATAACTTCTTCTATATCTGGACAATTTGATATGACATGTTAGGCAATGATCACCAACAAAACTCAAATTTATAACATGTACTTTTAAAGGGTTAATGGCATATAATAGCAACATACTTTTTCATTTGTGTCATTATCAGATATGAACTAAAAATATTACCACAATACCCATCGAACTTTGCCATTTTTGTTCCGATATCAGCAACTTCGTTATTTTTACTTTCAAAATTCACGTCATGTGACACATGTACATGTCATGCCCCCTTTTTTGTACCGTTAGGTTCCATGTCAGCCCCTTATACACACCGTTAGGTCGTCTTCCCCAATCACAACACATATAACCCTAACACTAACATATACAACCTAACAGTGTATATTAAGGGCACACATTTGATCAAATACATACTACTAACTACAAATTTAAACCAACCCTCTTTGACCAAATCGAGATTCTCTAAAGCATCCTTCATGAAGGATCCAATTATATGTCTAATCCATTACGAAATATCCGATCTCCTGCAATAAACATTGCTTTAAAATGTGATACACAATAATACTCTCAACATAGTGTAGATATCTTAATCAAAAGCCCAAATTGATGCAACAAATTAAAATTAAAAGTATACGGAGCATATACCTGACGAAAGAACTCAAACAAAGAACTTAAACATTCATTTGTGCTACACCAAAGGGTTTTGCTATGAATATAAGTGGCAAATGAACGGGTCGGGTTGGGTCACGGGTCAAGATGGGTTAGTGTCTAAACGGGTCCGGGTAACGATGCAAGAAAATTGGAAACGTATTGCCAGTATTCGTCTGAAGTTCTGGAATGATTTCGATGTCTAAAATCCATATTTCTTATATGCTTAGAAAGATCCAGGTATCTAGTTTTAAAGATAAAATCAAAATACACTTTCTTAGGTAGTGTGTGATTGTCGTCCACTTACCCAGCAAATGTTGTCCTAATACTGGCATTCGAACACTCAACACTGCCACTGTTAAGTTTTTTATTTGTTGAAAAGAGGTTATGGGAATTGGCTTACATAAAACACGATATTGTTAATATTTATATTAATAAGCATGCAATACCGATTAAGATATAAATGGTGGGTACCTTTAGGGCTTGTCAAACAGATTTCTGGTTGGGTTGACCCATCAGATTTTCACAACAATTTTTTATTTGATTGAAAAATGAAAAAAAATGGAAACAGGTGTTTAAAATTTGTTTTGACCCGCTAGAGGCCTAGACCCGTTAGTTAATTGTTATACAATTGGAGGTTATATCAAAATACTCATTTAGACTTATCTAAAATAAAGAGGGAGACGCACCAAACCCATCAACTCATAAATATTCATATATATTACCCAACTTGACCCATAACCGATGGGTCTAACATTTCCACCTCTATATGAATTGACTTACTTGACAATACTATTCCTTCTTTTTTTGTCAGCTGTAGTAGAAGCAGCGCCATTTTGGTCTTTTTTTTTTCTTTTCAGCGGTTGCAACTGCAACTTCCTAGTAGAATAATGGCATATTAACTATGAACAAAAACACCTTACATACAACAACATGCATTTACAAATCTACAAATTTGTTTATATGGAAAGAATTTGTGATAGTTGGATGGCAGTTTTGATGTTTGTATGACAAAACCAAAAACTGAACCAATATCAGAGCAAACAAAGCAGGCTAACCTTGTCTTAAGGAAAAGAAAAAGAAGGTACCAGGATGTTTGGAAGCTAAAACCTTTTGATACCAAACAAACCAAAATAGTCAAATATGACTTGCTAACAGTTTTAGTTTTAGAGATGTACAGAGTGGTTAAGAATATAAGTTTGATAAACTACATTATTTAAGCTAATTTCGAGATAAGTTACTTAACTATAAAAGAGCAGTTTCTTTGCACCAAACATTTCTTTCTTTTTTATATGGCACATTGGAAAACACCTTTTGTTTCCTAAGATCAAAAGTTTAAACAAATATCATGGTACACGATACATTGAACTAACATTTTCATCATCATCATCATCACAGTCATAAACTCCTATGGTGTGCAATAATCTTTTGTTCTCATTTGCAAGTACTATTAATCAAGAAAATTCCAATATAAGTTAATAAGAACTTATGAATCCGAGCATGGAGCCTCAAAAGAATAGATCTTTTATAAGCTCAAAGATATGTTAACGATACAATTCAACTTTTAAGTAGCCTGGTCATGTTCTAACTTACCAAAAAAAGTGATAAAATTACATTCAAGAAAGGTGGAACTCTTTTTGAAACATTTAAAGGAGGGTTTTGGGATCACTTTTGCAGATCTAATTTTCTGATTTTTATATGTTTAAATCTCAAGGTAATCATTTATTAATGTTTGATTGAGGCCATGTTATTATGATCATGTATGTGTAAGGTCAAATAATAATAGTCTTGGATATAGCATTATGATCTAATTATTCCAAAAAGCATAATCTATTTCAAAATGCAAGCCCAAACACCAGCTAATTATGATAATGCATAAACAAATCTACCAGAAAAAGCTTCTTGTTAGCCTGAAACGTCTTCTTTACCTCTTCCACATGCTTTGAGGTCCCAAAATCCAAAGAATGATCCTGATGCCATCTCTAACAAAACACAAAGTGATTAGAGCTACACACTTTCATTGTGATCCAAAACAAACTATATTCAATTAAAAAAGAACCAAGTCAATCTAAAAACTAAGAAATTTATACCAGTGCAAGTTTCTTATAAACATTCTTGAACTAAATATCAGTACACCCTTTCTTTAACCGCAAAACTTGATAAATCACTCCTTTCAACTCTATTTGCCACCATTATTCAAACCCATTTTTTGAGAATAGCTAAAAAGCTACAGAACATAGCCTTCTGTATGTTAATGTAGAGTTATCATTTGCATAATGCGTATGTTACTAAAGCGAGAAAAATGTACAGACTAACCTATGCCAGGTAGCACTTTTCGAAAAACTATGTGAAATATATATATATTTTTTCAGATAAAATCATAACACTTTACTTAGCTAGTGTGTGATTGGCCTAATACTGGCATTCGAACACTCAACACTGCCACTGTTACGCTTTTTGTTTGTTAAAAAGAGGTTATGGGCATTGGCCTACATAAAACACGATATTTTTAATATTCATTTAATAAGCATGCAATGCCGATTAAGACATAAATGGTGGGTACCTTTAGGGCTTGACATCATGTCTTTTTCAAAATGTTATTGCAATATTGATCACAAAGATGGAGAATTGAAATTCGTATTTCATAGCTTTATGCTCTTCTTTCAGGTTAATCAAGTCACCTACCACTTTGCCTTTGTCCTTATTACCTACACATACAAAATGAAAAACATAATAAACGAACACACACTATAGCATGTTTAGCAAAGGATATTTTGGATTTCACAAACATGAAAAGAGTGGGGAAATAATAAGTTACAGATGACAGAAGCTAAAGCTTATGATTTTCTTAGCGCATTAAAAGAGAAAGGGGCAAACAGAGACAAATAGTTGGGTAAAAGACCAAAATTAATTATACTATGACAAATGACGTAGTTTTAAAATCAAAGTAAGCTTTTCGCCCATCAGCCACTTAGTAACCTTCAAAAAATAAGACAACACGTAAACCAACTAAAATTTACATTACGTGTTTTCAAAAAAACACATGCTAAATGCTTATGCTTATTAGCTTATTTCCTCACCATATAGGTTACAATCCTTTTGCACTTATAAGTCACACATTATTACATCTCCCTTACTTGGACCAAGTATCTTAGACATTATTACACCTCTATTTAGAAAATTATCAGTTTATATATGTTCATAAGGTTCCTTGTGCTCTAGCAGTCCTCAATCTTGAGCCAATGTACTTACAATTGGGTTAGCGGTAATCAATATCTCAGTTGCTCAGCAACACATCTTGCAATTGGGTCACACATTATCGTGTACCCCAGTGCCATTAGACCACCAAGGAGACGCACACTAACCTCAAAAGTTATCCTTGGAGATATTAAAAATGGAGAATCTGTCACCCATTAAAAAATCATAATGAAAAGTCTCGTATTTTCTTCAATAATTCAAATTTCAAGCTAGTCCAGTGAGAAGTACACACAAAAGCATGATAATAAGCATGTAGTGTGTCAAAATGGACAGTGTGGACCGTGTAACAAGACAAAATGGATCGGATTGGATTATCTCGCCAGCTTCATTTTATCTAAGTTTTTTATTATATGAATACTTATTACACAAATTATATTATGGAAATACTAATGTAGTTAGGAGGTTGTCAACATTTAAATATACTCTTGGTAGTTTTTGATCCGTTTAACGATTTCAAATCATTTGACCTTTTTTCAATTTTAACCAAGTTTTTCATTTATCCATTCAACATTTAAACTTTTAAATATTTGGTAATTTCCGATACATTTGACCAGATTCATCTTAAGCTTAGTTTATTCATTTACCCATTTGAAACATTATAGATTTAGAGATATACATAATACACATGGACACATTTGTATGTAAATGAGCCAGAATTGCTACCACTTGTAGAAAGATTATAAATCAAACCTCAAACATGAGACTGTATCTTCCTTCTCTATTGAGCATCCTCAAATACGATTGGCATGATTATGAATCGTCACCAGGTGGCAGAAGATAAATATCATAAGTCTCCTCCAGAGTTTGGGTATGTTCATCCGACATCACAGACTTAACTTGATCCACAGTAAGGTTTCTTGATGACTGAACAGGTATCAAGAAAACGTTGAGATCAAAATTGTCTCATATTTGAACTTCACAGGGAAAAGCTGAAAACTTTATAAAATAAGCTGGACGCTGGAATCCTGTGAATGGATTAATTTGCTCACGATTCTTATTTGAGCCGTCTTTAGGCCAGGTTCTATAAATGCCTTGTACATTGGATAAACCTGCACAGACACTGATTAATTTGAGTAATATTTTATCTCTAACACGTCAAACAGGTAAAATAAATCTATAAAAAACGTTGTTTAAAAAGAAATGGGCCAAAAGTAGCTAAACCTGTACTTTCAAATCATAAAACCTCAATAGTTATTTTATACAAATAAGTAGGTGATTGTTGAGATATCATACTTTTTAGTCATATTTGACATAGCAATTGTTTAGGAAAACTTTAGAACAAAATAAGATCTGGATCAAACCACTCCAATTCTCTGTCTCATCCAACTTCATGGTCTATTCTTATAGAAGAACTACAGATCATTGCCGCCCTCTGCCACCTTCCTCCGTCTCTCATATTCTCTCTCCGCCTCCCCCACCATCGAGAAAGCATGAAACTCAATCTCTATGATAGTTTTCTAATCAATAACAAACACGGTGTTAGTAGAAAGGCAATGTAAAATGTATATTGAGTAAACATCAAACATGTGATGGAGATGTGCTGACCTTTACATAAGCCACATAATTAAATTAGTGAGACAATGAGCTGAGAGCCATAAGTGATAAAACTATTTATGGTGCAATCCGGTTATCACAAACTTCCCAATTCCAATTCCAAAGCATATCAATATTCAACAAAATAACAAATATGACCCAAAGTAGTTGTATTTCTAAGCTTGTTCTAATATCATTAATTGTACCTATTAGATATATCTAAATAGCCCACACCATGACATTAACAGATAAATGATTCAAATAACTCTGTGTGTACACCCGGGCTTTATTTTAGTTTAAATCGGTACTTATTTTTTAACAACTTTTGATCCAAACGTGTTTAGACCTACTAATCCCATCCTAGTAGAACTGGGTCCACCGGGTAACTTTTTGGAACTTCACGGGTTAGGACCGAGTTTTGACCAGACCTGCTCCACACAACTTTAAAAGTGACCCGGTTTAATCCCTAACAATAAGCCAGCATGTAACATATGTTTTTAAATTGTGGGGGGAAATTCATTGAAACTACAAACCTTGAACCTTTTTAACTTGTTGTGATACATCATATATTACAGTTGACGGAGGCTATTTAAGCCGATAAGCCCGTGCATCCATTCCATCTGAAAATAATACAACCTGAACAGATAAGCCATACTTTATAATTCATCAAGTTAAGTAGCAAATCACCGGATCATAAATAAGGCTTAGGGTTCATACTCAATTGTGTGATAGAAGACCTCAAAATTGGTGAATGAGAAGATTAAATGTAAGATATATATACCTTGTTCTTGAAGGAATGAATCAAATTTAGGTACACACTTTCATTCTTTTAATTTTTTTTCAACCTTTAAACAGTCCGATTCGTTTGTGTCAGTATGATTTAGGAATTAGGGTTACAATTTCAATGATGGAAGTCGTTCAGGGCTTTGGAAGTATTGTGTCAAAAGAGTGGTTTTGTTTGGTCCAATTTTCGTTTTAACCCCTCAGTTCTTTGTGAATTAACTCCGCCTTTTTTTAAGTTTTATTTATTATACTTTTGACACATATACTTTTGTACATAATTTTCCTGAAAAAACTTGTAAAAACGAATTTTTATAAATTTTAGCTAAATAAGGAAATATTTAGGGTTATAAATTTAACATATTTGGATAAAATAAAATAAAATAAAATAAATAGATTATTACTAAATAAGGTATGATTTGATATGAAAAAGTCCTCACTAGAGGTTTTATTTTATTAGGAAAAAGATTAGGCTCGAATCAATCTTCCCAAAAAAGAATAGCCTCAATAAAACAATAGTCAATAGACCAGACTAGTTTGCTTGGCATCGTCCCAAGCCATTCTAATTGCTTCTTGAGTAAATTACACGTTTGGTCCTCAGTGTTGAACGCAAATTGCACTTTCGAGGCACAAACATATCACTTCAGCTTGACTAGTGGTATGAAATTGATGCCATGGAAATAGTTCCCAATGTTTACATAAAAGGCAAGAATTGCAGAGGTAATTATTGGCAGTTATTTGAGATGAATTAATCAATGTTAGATGATGGGCAAGTCCCTGAGGGTACCTAGCAGATGCAGGAACGATCATCTGCTCAATGTCCATCTACTTCTATTAATGGCGAATTTACACACACAACCACACTATATAATATATATATGTGTCACACGAATTTTGTATCATAATGAACTTAAAACTGGCTGATTATACCCCAATTATAGTTGTCTGTAACCATAAACATAATATACATTAGCCCGACCATCATTTACAAATATGTTTCACTAGTTTGTCAGATAACAAATCATCAACATTTGTTAGTTTACAAAGCTATCCTCAGCGAGATAACATTAGTGGAATGTGAATTGGTTGTATGTTGCCATCTCTTTCATTCTTTCAAGTTCATATTATAATATGTTTATCTTCTTCCCCAAGTGGTTTTCTTTAGTTTGATAACGAATTTGCAATCCGTTTGTCTTTATGTTATTTCTACATACACTATAATTTGTATTCGCTCTATTATGTGACTTTTGCATGGAACCTTCGACGATTGAATTGCACGGACAGTTTAAAAAAAATTCTGTTAATGATATGTTGATACTAGTTTTCAAGAACAAATTACCGATGCATCTGTTACAACGCTTGTCGATCACTCTTTGCTTGGAAAAGTACATACTGATAGACCATTTAGTGTCTCTGGTTTTAAGCGGGATATGCTTGCCGCATGGTCTTTCAACAGGGTGGTTGTTGTCTTGCGAGTTGTGTCTGGTGATGAACGTCCTTCCGAGGTGCAGATGGATGAAGTTCCTTTCTGGGTGCAATTACTATATATGCCATTAAATCTTCGACATGAATCTGCTATTTTTTGTATTGCTGGGAATTTAGGCAAAGTAATCACTTTTGACACGGGTGAAAGGCTATGTACTCAAGTCTCAACTCTCAAGTAGCCCGCTATCAAGTGACAAACCTTTAGTGCGACGATAAATTGAGACAAAATTTCAACAAACAAATGATACAAAATAATGCACTTGGTACAACCACCGTTAAAAAAACGACGTAAAAAACTCGTAAATGCAAGTAAAATAAAAACCACAATCAATCTTGTTTATCAAAACCTCAAACTCCTTTAAACTTTCAAGTAGGCTTAAGCTGTGTCATCCAAATAGCTTTTCATCTTAGTGAAAGCTTGTTTTTGAAACTCAAACTCCTATAAGCTGCAACTAAACATACCAAAATCATTCATGTATGATTGTATTAACGTTGAATGTGTGAATATAACATCACTTATAACATAACTAATTCTTCCGAATTTGGCCATTTGAAGTAGAGCTCCATTTAAAGTTAAGTCAAAGCACTTTGAAAGTATCATCTTCATTCAAAATTTTACAAACAATATAAAACTCATCAAATCTATTTTTCTTTTGCTTATCAATGATGGAACATGTAAACAACAATCTATAAATCGACTACAACAATGCTATTTACGTGCTACTAATGTTACTTTCGACTAATTTCAAAGCCTCATCCTTGCATCTCCTTTGATCTACAACCATAGACTCGAAAACATCAAGCAAACAATCCAACTTTTCAACATCTTCCCCACCAATCGCCTTCATTGCATAAACAATACTCTCAATCGACGACAAATATCCAGCTTTTGGTTGCCGCCTCACTTCAGCGTACAAGCTCAACTTCTCAATATCCAATTTCAAATGTGGCAAAAGCTTCAACCACGGATTCTCCTTATACATCCTAGTCGCTTTACGCCATGTTCCGTCTAACACTATTAAGTTCTTTACATCAAAGTCAATATCTTCCACCCCAATTGAACCTTCACTAGGAAACAAAAGCAACGACCCCGGACCAACATTAATCTCAAACTCTTCGACACATTTCCCATCATTCCCTTTCCGAATCTTCTTCACATTAAACCCATTTCGCATCCCACATTGATCAACCAAAAGCTTATCAAAACCTTGGTTTCTTATAATGACACCCTTTTTGTCAATAGTGAAACTAATATCCATAGGTTTTAAAGATTCCATCTTTTCGCCGTTTTCAACTAAACCATTTACACCCACATCAATACTCGACTCACAAAAGCTTAAAGATTCAATCTTTTCGCTATTTACGACCGAATCACTCCGACCCAGATCACCATTTGACTCAAAAACATGTAAAGACTCAATCTTTTCACATTCCTCAACTGACCCATTTTGACCCACATCAGCATTTGACTCAACCAACTGAATCTCAAACTGGGCTTCATTTAAAACATCTGAAACATGGATTATACTAATATTCTTGAGCCCTAAAGTTGCAATTTTGGCTGAATTCAAAGGGTGCTTCTTTTCTAAACTGTGTTGAAGGACTGTGACTGATATGGTGTTGTCAAGAATTGGGGTTTTGAATCTGGTGCAGAGACAGAGTTTGGTGGGTCTGGTGCAAGATGGGCATGTGGGTCTTTTGTTGTTTGGTGTAGGGTTAGTTGACATTGTTAGGGTTAGGGTTAGGGTTAGGGTTTTGGGTTTGAGTATGGAGAAGAGGGGGGTTTTGGGTCTGAAAGTGAGGAGCATTTCATTAGGGTTTAGTAGTGATGAAAAAGACTTCAATTTGGGGGGAAATGGTTTGGGTTGAGAAGGGGTGTTTGGGTAAAGTTAATTGAGCATGTTAACCGTTTATTGTGTTTAACCAATAACCATGAACATTGAACAAGCCAACAAGGTGCTATGTCTTTCAAAATCATTGAACCTTGTTAAACATCTCAGGGTAGGGCGTAAACTATTAGATGATAAATAAGGCTCGAGCTCGGTATGTGGGGTTGAGTCCATTAGGGTTTCATTATGTATTGCCTATATATATCGTATACTTGAATCGCCGAACTTTGACAGAGCTCGACTAGACTCGATAGTATCGAGCTTGGCTCGATAGCTCGACGAGCTTCCATGAAAAAAGCTCAAGCTCGCTCGAAAAAGTTTGAATTAGACTCGAGCTCGGCTCAAAAAGCTCAAATTGTATGTATTATGTGTTTTTAAACCAACTACACTTGTGTTTTTTAAACCAACTACACTTGAAATACAACAAAAGATTTGAATTTGCTTCTAGCTTGGCTCGAAAAGCTCGGTCCATTCATAAATTAACTTATAAACCGTTAAAATACACATAGTATAAATATAAAAAACATATATATATTACTTACAAGCTCGAAATAAATGCTCGATATTAACTCGAGTCGAGCCTATATAAGCTCGAGCTTGACTCGTTAAGCATTTAGAGTTCATTTTATAGGCTCGAGCTCGAGGCTCGATAAAGCTCGGCTTGAACGAGCTCGAGTTACTCAACAAAAGCTCGACTCGTTTACACCCTTATCTTAGGGTAGTCAAGAAAAGGGTTTGAAAACAGTCATGACGATACCTCAATGAATCGTGCATATGAGTCAAAGACTCGCGTTTCCTGATTAACATGACTAAAGAAAACCTCATTCATTTACCCGGTTTGTGACTTTTCGTGGAGAAATAAGCTACTTCGCATAAGCCTCTCCAAATGAACTATTTAAGAAAAAAAATAAGTTATTAAGCTTACATAAAACAAACCCAAGGATGGAGTATCGTAGTTGTAGAATGCCTGAGAAAATGGTATCCTAGTTGGATGAAAAAGTGTTTTTTCAGAAGGTTGGCGTGACCACTTTAGGGGTGTTTGCACCCAACAAGAATTAAACTTGAGATCTCTCACATTTTACTATGATAATCACTAGCCTTTTTACCGCTAAACCACCCCTAAGCGGTTAAAAAGTTCTGTATGCATTGATTTTTAAACAGTACATCAAACGAGCGGTTAACAAAAAGTTCTGTATGCTTTGATTTTTAAACAGTACATAAAACGAGTATTTGAAAATCTTTTAACTGTCCTAATTGGATGCCTAAACACTACCGTAACAATAAGCCAAAGGCCAGACTTTAGATCGCCATAGCTGTATACTTGTATAGCTAAGCTGATGAAGAAATTTATAAATCAAGAATGAAAAACTAAATCTCAAAATGTAATCTAAAACATAAACTTTAATGAACAAACATATATAATCACTTTACAAGGTTTAACCCGACATTTGAGTAGTATTTATCTGTGACAAAGGAAACAACCATACATGGCTACATAATGACATCTAAACTGATCCAGCAAATACCAACAATTTATGCTAAAGAGATGTTTATGTAATCTATAACTTTGCTTTTATTCAATTATATACAAGACAATAATGTGTTGATACATTCTTTCTACTGTACTACTAACCACTGAGTTTTAAGAGATTCAGCAATATTTTGGTCTGAAGTAATCTGGGGGCATTGATGGACAATTTTCAGCCATATGTGCGTACGGTTCGATGGTATTGTAACCAGGTAACTCCATTCGATACTTTCCAGTAATTTGACAGAACGGAAGCTTTACTGTGTCTCCATCATTGCACCACTTTGGCAGGCGGCTCGAGTTGTTCTCAAAGAAATTGAGGGTATATGCATCTTTTATCTGCATAGGCGTTGATAAAAAAATATTAAGTTAAACCCATATGGGCATTTGGCTATTTGCAGATCCTGACAAAACTTACTGTGAATTCGGTAACTTGAATCTGGTCTGCAAGATCACCAAAGAGTCCTGCTTCTTTGTACATTTCAAGGATAAAGGCGACACAAGAAGTTGATTTTCCATCAACGTATGTCCAGTCGTCCTGTTCAGGAATGGTAAGTAGTTCAGCAAAAGATGAACCGCGCCTCTCAACTTCCACCAGAATTTCAGGAAGGTCAAGACCCTGCAAGAATCAGATAACAATCAGTTGATCGAATTTAGGGGGATTTAGGTAATGTTCCATTTATCTTAAGATTTAAGAAGCTTTTACTCAATTCAAGAAGTACCTCCCATTTTTCACAAAAGAAATGTCCCTTTTGTACCCGTTTAGTTTCTTATATAATCAAAATTTGCCAAACACTGAAATACGAGTAGTTGATAATACTACATCCATTGGACTTTGATAACTTAAATTCACATAACCACATTCAAAACATGCATCCAACCACCCCCTCATTTGATTAAAATTAGAGCAACTTGGGTAATTTCACATCCATCTCAATAATCAATGTATTTACGCCAGCTTGTCTGGTTGACTATTTTGATCCAAAATAACCAGAAACTATAATCCGGAATCAGTTTTTGCTTATTGAATCTTTAAGTAGTCATAATCAGTTTAAACGCACGTCCAAACACCCTTGAAAAGTTGCATGTTTTGGCTCATGCTCATGTGTTATTATAGACTCCATAGGTAGGAAGACTAGACCAGCAATTTTAGGAACATATTCAATAGAACCTGAAACGAACCTCAGTACCAAGACGCTTGTTAAGGGCTTCATTCCATATGTTGGCTGCATATGCAGGTTGCAATTGGTTCCATACGGTCATAACAGAAGCAACCTATTACATATCACAAATAAATTACACTTGCAGAACAGCAGAAGTATATACTTAATACCATTTTCATCTCATTTTGTTAGTCATTATAATACCAGCATACTTTTTCGTTTGTGCCATTTTAGTCATTGAACTTACCTTTTACATTTAACTCACTGAAAGATGGCTTTATGGAATGTTTGGGTTCTTTTGTGACAGGTAAATTTTCTTTATCTTTTTAATATATAATTTAGCACCGAGTATAAATCTAACCTTTTAATATACAGTATAAATTTAACATCTTTTAATCAAAATCATCATTTTTGACAGCCGGTTTACCGATTACAAAATGATCCCCAAGCTGTAGTATTCTTTAAATGACTCGGAATGTAAAAACAATAAGCATAATGACTAAAATGACACAAATGAAAAGAGTATGTTGACAAAAACCCAAAAGAAAATTTACTAAAAGAATAATTAAGGGAGAATACCAGATGAGCATCCAATGGCGGTGGATAGTTTCCATCAACAGTGTCTATCCAGCTAAATATCAAATTATGATAACCATAAGGAAGACCAATCATGCTACGTGCATACTCCCATGCAGCCGTTTCATTAAATTTAGCTCTAAGGTCGGGATGCAAAGGAAGCAATGCAATATGCGGGTTATTGTTATCTTCTGTCAGCTCATAGTTCCACCACTCTTCCCATGGTAGCATCACAATAAGGTTATTACCCTACAACAATAACACACGAAATTTCAATTCACTCACTAAACCAAACATACCCAAAGACATGAAAAACAAGTTTTATTTAAGAGCTAGAATAGCTCCAAAATATCTATAAGAACTAAAATAAGCTACACAGATATTAACCAGGACTACAAATTATGCTTGATGAAAGCAAGCTTTATTTAAGAGCGAGTTAGAATAGCTCCAAAATATCTATAAGAAATATCTTCAATAATACACGATCGACCTAAACATATATACACTGAAAACTGATCATAACATGGGGTAAAGATACATTACCTCTTCATCTTCATGTCCAGATTCACCAACCCATAGTTTGCCTTCAGAGTCCCTTAAGCAAACAGCAGAGTGACCCGCATATGCTCCCGAAGCCCATTTCTCAAGAGTCTCAAACCCACCCCATAAACCTCGGATTTTGGATATTGCAAGAAAGTCTCCCGATTGTATGTCATCTATGTTAACATCTGTTATCCATGGCTCGGGACGGGCTTCAAATTTGGCTCCCATGTACTTCTCAAGAAAAGCAAGATTTGCATTCTCGCCATATCCAGTGTTTGTAAACAATGGGAATACCTCCCATAATGCTTGAAGGGTGCCTATCATCCCTGATTCCATTAGGAAAATAGCAACGCCCTTATTTTTCACCTTTAAGAACAAAGAGATAAGCTTTAAAAACAACATACTGATACACGGGTCATTAAGTATAAGGGGTCTTCTTTTTTTAAGAATTGAAAATGAAAAAAGTATATACTCGTTCTGAAAGTGTTAATCAGATAATAAGTTGTTTGAGTGTCTGGGATATTCTAGATAACTAAGAATGTACACTTAAACGGCCCATATTCAGAATCATATACGCTAGGACTTGATTAAGTGTGTCTTAGAAAATACCATAACGAGACACTATAACTTAATGCCAATGGTTAATGATTGTAACTTACATATTCGTATTCGGCTTTTCCTTCCCATTCATCAAACTCAACTTTATGTTCCCGAGATAGGAAATAATAGTCCCACTTCACACGATATGGAGTAGCAAAGATATAAAGATCCATACATGTCCAACTGTGTGCATTGCTTACCTAAAAAAAAATGAATATTAGCAACTTCAATGGAGATAACGTGTGGAATGTGAAAATCACCTAAATATCCATAAACCGAGTTCACAAATCATATTATAAATTTCAAGCATAATGTATGCAAACTTTCAAACCACTCAACCATGATGTTCAATTTTTTCATTTCTTGCAATTGTGAGAGAGTGTAATTTTCCATACAAGTATGATGACTTTTTCTAATTTTTTTTTTGGCAAAATCGCACACACATGTCTCTAATGGACCTTGAACCCGAGACCTATGGTTGGTGGGACACCCGCTAGGCTAGGAATTTCTATGGAAGCAATCTACAAGAAACGGTAAACACCTAAACTGTGAGCTAGAAATAATTATTTAAGAACCAGGAACCAATAGTTCATGTGTCAAAGATCATAGGAGGCGTTTGGCATTTTCATTTTGAAATGATTATCTAACTGGTGTGTTTGCATGTCATCGATAATCAATTACTAGTTTTTGGGAACATTAAAACAGATTCTTAATATAACAATAAACTGATTCTAATTATTTGAAAGGCCAATAAATATACAAATTCTTAGATAATCTAAAGTTTTCAAGCACTATACAACTGACTGTTGATTAGAAGTTTAACACGTCCAAACACTACCTCCTGCAGGAAGTTTTGTTGGACTTGATAATCAGATTCTCATTGTTTAAGATTACAAAATCAGTTTCAAAATGCAATTCCGAACATGAAACACCCCATTATATACCCAATTTTCAAACTAGAGGATCATCAACTCCAGAAAATGTAACAATGAGGGTGTTTGGGGTTAGTTATTGAAACCGCTAACGTAGTAAGTTGCAGTTTTGTGAGTGTTTAGAAAATGTAAAAGGGCTTTGGCTCAGTTGGTACCCACCTCCGAAAAACCCATGGGCCCACTGGAGAGATTTTGTGGATAAAAGGTCAAGGGTTTGAGTCTCGGTTCCTGCCTACTCCAGTCGGTGCCCCACGCCCCACTGGGCCAAGAGAGTTGCCGGAGCTATTCCTTGTGGGGTGGACAATGGCTGGTGCCAAAAGGCACTCGGGGTCAGGGTGTTCCCGGCAATTCACACCTTTTGTGGATATTTGGGCGAAATTAGCATAAAACAGTATACGTATAAACATTTCTAATGTGGTGTTTGGGAGGGCTTGTTGAAATTGCTTATATATATAATTTTAATGGTGATGCAATGGCTAATCTAAACTACTTATCTGATTTTTTTGTGAGTTTGAATTTGAGCAAACCAATACCTCATACGTCAAAACACACCACTATACAAACATAATGAAGAAAAATAATCAAGGAGTGTTTATATTAGCTTATTTTACGGGCTTACCAGATTATCGAAATTTGAAAAAGACAATAAGCTCATTTTTGTGAGCTTATCAACTTGAGCTAATAGACTACATAAGCCATAAGCATAAACTCATACTCCTAAAATTGAGCTTATCAGCTTTTCAAAATCTCAATAAACTTATAAGTCCATAAAAGAAGATAATCAAAACACCCCCTAAGTGCATAAAAACCACCACTAGCCTAGTGGTCAGACATCATGATGTCCTCACACGAGGTCTCAACTCTCAAGTGCAAACCCCACTAGGTAAAATCTTGGGGGTGGCCAGGGAAAGGTTCGGAAACAATCAAGGGATACCCCAATTAGGCGGCATACATATGACTCAAAGACTCACCCTCCCTAATCCATTTACCCGTCTACCCCACTCAGTTCTCAAGTTTTTTGAGTAAGGAAAAGGAACGACATAGAAAGTAAACATTTTCAGCCCAATTTTGGGAGGAAACATTACTTCAAAATCAACCAAATCACCTTCTTTTTCAGTCCTTTTCCTTTTCTTTTTCTTTTCTTCATTAAGTGATACTCGAGAACCACTTAAGGAGGAAAAGAAAAGGAAAAAGTAAAGGGTGATTTGGTTGATTTTGAAGCCGAAAATGTTTACTTTCTATTTCTTTACTTTCTGTTACTCCAAAAGCTAAATGCTTGTTGCCAACAAGCATTGAAGTCTGCTTTTCAAAAAAGAAACAAGCATTGAAGTCTAAACGCTGATAACTAAAGGCTCCTAAACGCTCCAAAAGCTCGCCAAACAAATATGTATGTTTGGCGCGGAGCATTTTAAAACATTTTGAAACGGTTAACGTTTAAGATAAACAAGCTTGTTTGGCTACAAGTGGTGAAAATATTAAAACTTCAACGCTACTTTTTCTAATGCTTCTGAAACAAGCATTAAAATTCTAATGCTACTTTAACTTCCTATTTACACATTATAATTAAACTAAAACAAATTCCTAGTTTGGCGAGTGAAATAACCTCCTTTGACTTTGAATTTCAATTTGATAACACTGCTTATTTCAGATATTAAGATACCAATAAGCATAGAACAATCATTTCTAATAAGCAATCCAATCCTAATCCCAAACACCCTAAAAACATAAAAAAGCACTCACCTTAATATGAAGAGTACCACCACCATATTGACTCCCAGTCTTATTATGAAACTCCAACCAAGCATCATTCTCATAAAAACAAGACCCTTTCCATTTCACCCCACCACCATCACTATCATTACCATCTCCAGCAACTGCTCCTACAAAAGTAGGCAAGATATCAGTCGCAGCTTTGAGTGACCTGAGAATGGTCCAAGAAAGCTGTCTGGGTAGTACTGGGAGTAAATCTTGTGGCAAGATTGGTGCTTTGAGTGGTTGTACTTTTGTTGGGATCAAAGTACAAGTGATGATGATGAGGATGAGGATGGTTAGGGTGGTTGGTACGGAAGTTGAAGGTGCCATGATCTGTTTGAGTGTCAGGAGTGTGTTTGTTTCAAGTGATGTGTTTGGTACGTGTGAGATTTGTTGGTTTTGTTTTCATTTTGTCAAAGACTTTTATTTTGTATAGAATATAGATTTGGATTTAATGCGAGAGAAAATAATATTTAAAGATACTAGTTATAATAATTGCATATGGTGTTTTATTATTATTATTATTATTATTATTATTATTATTATTAATTTTTGAATAATACATTTTTGTTTATTAAAAAATAAATAATTAAAATTTTGTTTTATTTGATTTATTATTTTTAATTATATTTGTTTATTATTAAATATAATCATTTAAAAAGTTTAATCATATTTTTATTGCATCTTATTTATATTTTTTTTGGAATTTATCTTCTACATTTTAGTATAGCAACAAAACGAATTTATAAATTTTTAAACTAAAAAATAACAATTAAAATATTACTTAATAAAAAAATAATATATTTTTTTAATATTATATATGTGCGAGCCCATATTCCATTGATTCGGACATTTTAGCTTATATGTGTTCCATTTACGACCTTACATTGAACAACACTATGTTTCAAGCTTATTTAAAATGTTAAAAACCATGTAAAAAAAGAGAATGATTCGTGTTCAGGCTATCTATGGAAGAAGTTAAGCTTTTTATGGCTTAGATTGAAACGATATATAACCAGTATTCTCGTGACCGATTAGGACTTTTCTAAACTCATCCCAAATGTACACCTAATAAGGTTTAAAAGCAAGTATTTTTTTGAAACTTTTGAATGTCTTTACCACCAAGCCACCTTGAAAAATAGTTTTTTTAAGGCGATAGAAAGCCCGAACCTATTCATCAAATAATTTTGATAATTTGACAAACTACATGACGAGATTATTAAACCTAACTACTTGAAGAAAACGTTAGAAAACTCATCTTAGCCTATGTGCTATACATCTTGCCAAATAAATCTCAATTTCAACATGACCACAAACATAGTCGTCTATGAGAATTTAGAAACCCTGGGTGAAACTAGAAGTGAAGCTTTAAAAACTGAACCGTAAATAGAAAGTTTCAATTTTATATCATAAACATTACAAACTAGCCACACACAAAATATGTGACGTTCATTAATTTAAAATCTATACTTAAATATTAGTAGAAAATTTGCTTCAAAATATACTATAAATCCATAGCAGGGTACCCGCGCGATGCGGCGGCGGGTACTCTGTGACTATATTTTTTGGTAATGTGATGTTATACGGCCATATTTTTTTTAACGATTATTTTACAAATAACAATAATTTTAGGGTTGGATCAGTTGGAAAACCCCTTGCATCTTAACTTAGAGGTCAATGGTACGATCCTCGCCCCCTACAAAAGGCCGGAGATCCTTTCCTATCTTAGATATAATTGGAAGCATCCTCTCTACCTTAGGTAGGGGTAAGACTGTCTACATCTCAACCTCCTCGTACATCGTGGAAGACGGTATTATGACCCATAAAAAAAAATAAAAAAGCAGTAGTATAATTTCATTTACTGTTAACCGAAGCTACCACAAACAGAAATCTTGATTCTTTCCTTCAGCATAATCACCTTTAAATTTTCTGACTTACATTCGACCTTTTAGGCATAGTAAGACGACTGACATGTATATTTTTATTTTTATTTCAAAAAATCCATCTTTTTTACACCATATATATCCCCTACATTTTTATTTTTAATATACACTGTTCACATGAACCAAATATGCCCAAAATCAACTATAACATACAAATAATCTACGACTCAATTACCAAGGTAATCAGTCTAAAACTATTTTCAGCCTAAACAAACTTTAATCATCAATATCTATTAAGGCCCATGATAAAACTACCAAACAATTTGTGATATCATTTGGCCACCCAATTAACAACCAAATCGGTATATAACCCAAATGTTAGGACTTATAAATATGTTTACAAAACCTAAATTACCTCATTCATGTCCTAATTTCTCTCACAAAAATACGCAACCATGATTTGCAGGCACACAAACATTACATATTCTTATTTTCTTTCTTATTTTGATAATTGACCATAACCAACAATCTATGTTTGCAAGAAAATCATATCCTTTTCTTGAATATCAAACGAAAACTCTCTCTAAGGTTTTATGTTGTGTTGACCGTGATGGTGGTTTTTGGATGGGGTTAGAACTAAGGTAGATGTAGATGTTGGGTTTTATTGTTGTTGTATACTTTCTGTTCGTGGACCATAGATGGAATAAGTTTGATTTTTGTTTTGGCTTCATTGATGATTGTTCTTTTCTTCTTTCGTTTTATCTTCGTTTTTGTTTTGATATTTAACGGTACATTTTTTTCTTCTTTTTGTGGAATGCATTAATCAGTCGAGGGGGTGACTGGTTTGTGAATTTTGGAGCCGTCCAACCTTGTGGTTGCAGTGGCGGCGACTCGGTCAGCGCAGGGGCGACCGGTCTGGTCGACCGACCAATGTGCCCAGCCTAATGGCTTTATTTAAGTACTTGGCTTTAATAGCTTGATTAGCTTGTACATTATAGTTAAATCATTGTATATTTTAGTGAAGGGGTGAATTAATTAGTGTATTAATTATATGTGTTGAATAAATTATTGACCTTAAGATCATTGTGCTTTACATACTTGTGCTTTGTGTTTTATGACTTGTATTTACTTAAAAGGTATTGTACATTATGCTTAAATGATTGTAATTTTTGGTGAAGGGGTGTTTTTAATAGCATTAATGTTGTTTGATAGAATTTTGGTTTTAAAATGACACCAAGCTGTTTTTTGTTGTACAATATGCTTACTTTGTTGTAATTCTGAAAATTTGGTGCATTAAAGTGTTGTAAACAATGCATTATTTCTTGTAAATTTGAAAATTTTGAAGAGAGAGTGCTTCATGCATTATATGTAGTATAGATAATTATAGATAATAAACAAATAAAATCACTATTGATAAAGAAAGTTGATTCATAATTTCAAATCATCACATCTTTTGTACTTAGTTATAAAGTTGTAATATTTTTGTTCGGTGATTTTTCAAATTCACTTAGGTTGGGTGCAATGGGTCGGTCGACGCATCAGTCCTACTTGGTCGCTATCGCTCGCCCCCTTTGCAACATGAAGGTTGTAGGGGTCGTTCGGCTCCAAATCTCACATATAGATCGTGGTCTCGACAGATTATCACTCCACAAACAAACAAAAAGTACACTCCCCTTTTTTTCTTGTTCTTTTTTATTTATTTTTTTTATTTCATTTAATTCGTTTTATCAATTAGTGTATTAATTATATGTGTTGAATAAATTATTGACCTTAAGATCATTGTGCTTTACATACTTGTGCTTTGTGTTTTATGACTTGTATTTACTTAAAAGGTATTGTACATTATGCTTAAATGATTGTAATTTTTGGTGAAGGGGTGTTTTTAATAGCATTAATGTTGTTTGATAGAATTTTGGTCTTAAAATGACACCAAGCTGTTTTTTGTTGTACAATATGCTTACTTTGTTGTAATTCTGAAAATTTGGTGCATTAAAGTGTTGTAAACAATGCATTATTTCTTGTAAATTTGAAAATTTTGAAGAGAGAGTGCTTCATGCATTATATGTAGTATAGATAACTATAGATAATAAACAAATAAAATCACTATTGATAAAGAAAGTTGATTCATAATTTCAAATCATCACATCTTTTGTACTTAGTTATAAAGTTGTAATATTTTTGTTCGGTGATTTTTCAAATTCACTTAGGTTGGGTGCAATGGGTCGGTCGACGCATCAGTCCTACTTGGTCGCTATCGCTCGCCCCCTTTGCAACATGAAGGTTGTAGGGGTCGTTCGGCTCCAAATCTCACATATCGATCGTGGTCTCGACAGATTATCACTCCACAAACAAACAAAAAGTACACTCCCCTTTTTTTCTTGTTCTTTTTTATTTATTTTTTTATTTCATTTAATTCGTTTTATCAAAAATAGAAAATAAAACATTTGGAAGTGTTTGGGATTTGCAGGTACACACAAGAAGAAGAATAGAAGATTATCCTTTGTCTAATTTTTAATTTTATTTTTTATAAATAATTAATTTGCAGTTTAAGCCTTGATTTCATTATCATTTTTATTTATAAATAACTAAGAGCATTGAGTGTCGTGACGAGGGGCTTCGCTGAATCCCACGTGGCCCCTCACCGTAGCTCGCCATCACACCACTTGGTCTCGCCGAGAAAGTGACGAAGAAAAAGACAAACAACTTTTTGAAGTATCCGTTGGTGCTTCCAACGGCTAAAATTTCTAAAACTCGTTTTTTTTTTTTTTTTTTTTTTTTTTTTTTTTTTTTTTTTTAAAAAAAAAAAAAAAAAAAAAACCCCTTTTTACACACTCTATAATAATACCCCATTTTAACAAAAAAATTCATACACTTCTCTACTAAAAACACATTACTTTCAATATCTCAACCGACACAAACATGTCTCAAAGTCCAAACGACGGCTATTTTATTTCGCTTTCAAATCTAACCCACAACAATACTCGTCTTCCTCGAACCCCTCGAATCCATCTACCCTATCGTCACAAAACTCAATTTCTTCCTCTCAACCGATTCCTCAGTTTGGTACGCAAATGACATCCGAGCAAATTTATAAACAACTTACTTATCATCAAAACCAACAACAAGGATTCCAAAATTTCCAATATCCAAGAAATACTCCACGAAAATTCTTTCAACCACAACAATCACAACCACAATTTTTTCAATCGCAACCATCACAACAACAACCCCCATCACAAGACACCCGGGAAGTATGTCGTAAAGGAAAACGAGTCGCAAAACCTTCAAAAAAAAACCCACCCATGGTGAATTTGGACGCGGACGATGAGGATGACGTGGAGGAATAGCACGATTGAATACATGTTGGTCACGCAACGAAGAAACGCTGCTAGCCAAGACTTAGGTCAAAGTTTTCCAGAACGCTGAGATCGGAAATGACTTATCTGATGAAGCGGGGAAATATGTTGTTCTCGTACCAAAAATATGGAGGATTTCAACTTGGCTACAAAAAGTTGTTCTCGTACCAAAAATATGATATCCGGAAAATGGAGTAGGATTAACGGTGATTGCCAAAAGTTCAACGCTATTTACAAAATTTACAACGTAGAAGTTGGGAAATGAGGTTGATCATTTTGAGAATGCAAAGACCAATTTTAGTTAACGCTTTGATGGGAAAAAGTTTACTTTAGTTCACACGTGGCATGTTTTGAGACCTCGACCCGCTGAACTATTCGGATGAGCCGATTGATCTGGAAAATGTCGCCAAACTATTCGGCCCTGATCCGAGACTGCTACCCGCTGGCAAACCTCGACCCTAAAAAAAGCCAATTCAGTGAAGACGTCGAGCGCTGGGGGAGTTAATCGGAGTATGTATCGGATCTTTTATCTTCCGATTATAGACGCAAAGTTGAAGCAGCCACATCCGTGTACGAGGCGAAGAAACATAAAGAACTGGGGATACTAGAGTGTAAAGAGTTGGAGTTTCTCATGCTTGATTCCGAAACATTGCTGGAACGCAAAGTCGCTCTCATCCGAAAGAAATAAGAAGAAATAATGGAAAAATATAATCAAAACTGATCGGACAATATTGTATTTCTTAAGTTTCGTGTATTTTTATTTGTTGTATGTTTTTTTAATATGGTTTTTTCGTTGTTTTTTTTTTTTTTTTTTTTTTTTTTTTTTTTTTTTCATATTATTTGTTTGTTTCGTATTGTAATTTATTTTAATAAATGAAATTTAGTTATTTGAAAAAATGGAAAAAAAAAAAATTAAGGGTGTTTGGGCCCAAATAGCTTTGTTGTTTTGTGTTATTAGTGAGAGAGTATTTCAAAGTGTGAATGTTAAAATGATGTGACACCCGGTCACCACACTCAATGCTCTAAGTTACATTAAGAAACATTTTAAGCCCTTGAAGTTTGTTTTAATTGTAAAGTTTTTTTTTTTTTTTTTTTTGAATTATTATTATTATTATTATTATTATTATTATTATTAATATTAATATTAATATTATTATTATTATTTATTTATTTTTATAAAACATCACTTCATTAGAAAATTATAGGATTTACAAGAAATTAGTGGGGAGCCGAGAAACATCACTTTATTATTATTATTATTATTATTAGTATTATTATTATTATTATTATTATTATTATTATTATTTATTTTTTTTAATAATAAACATCACTTTTATTAACAAAAAATAGGATTTTTACAAGAAATTGGTGGGGAGCCGAGAAACCAACTGGGCCCCCACACCTCTAGCAATAGCGAAACCAATCCTATTAAAAATATGAACGGCAGCCCGCGCTCCAATGTCTTGAGTCGTAGAGAAACGTCGAATACGCTTTAGAAGAGTTACTGCATCTTTCTCAAGTTCTCCAAAAGAGGAGAAAGAGAAGGGGAGGAACCCATATCCGATATCCATACATTTGGCCTCGTACTTGACCCGTTTACGTTTTATTGGTAAAAAAAATATATGTCGGTCGCCTTACTGTGCCTAAAAGGTCGATTGTAGGTCGTAGGAGAGAAAAAACTGAGGTGACTAGCAAAATTGAGGATCGATAGGGTCACTACTAAAGGTAGCCTTAGGGGTTGTTTACTTTCTTGTTAATGGAGAAAAAATGTGAGCCAAAAACGTTATTACTTATTAATTGGGAGAGACATTTCCTAGATTATACTCCCTCCGTCCCATATTAAATGTCCACTTTTGATTTTTTGAGTCTTTTTTCTTCAATTTTGACCTTAAATATTTTTATTTGTATTATACGATACTTGATAAAAATTATGTCAATGAAAAGTACATTTGAAACTCAATTCATTCATATATTTTGCATCATGTATTATATATCATAAATAAAAATATTTAAGGTCAAAGTTGATAAAACAAAACTTTGAAAATTCAAAGTGGACATTTAATATGGGACGGAGGTAGTATCATTTTGATAGAAGGAAGGAGAATAGTGGGATGGAGAGAGGGGATTGGGTAGACAATAGGTGGGTTTGGGGGTGGGATTGGGTTAGAAGTATTAGAGGAAGGGTTAGTAGGGAGTTCGAGGATTTACTTGACGCTTTGCAACATGTTGTTTTGACTAATAATTGTAGGGATCGTTGGAAGTGGAGGATTGGAAAAGATGGTGAGTTCACCGTTAGAGAGTTGTCAAGATTGATTGAGGAAAATATTCTAGATGCGGATATTGGAGGTCATGAAACGCTTTGGAATAAGTTGATACCTAAGAAAGTAAACATATTCGTGTGGAGGGCGTTAAGAGGAAGACTACCGGTGCGCGTGGAACTTGATAGAAGAGGTGTTGACTTGGACTCGGTTCTTTGTCCAAGTTGTAATAATATCGTTGAAACGTGTACTCATTGCTTGATCACTTGTGATCTAGCCATAGGGGTATGGGAGAAGATTTTTAATTGGTGGAAGGTGGGGGTTGTTAATGCTTTCTCTCTTGACGAACTATTTTCATCAAATGGAAACGTTAATGTCCCTATTTATTATTCTCGTGTTTGGCAAGCGGTTGTTTGGTCTACCGGGTATTCCATATGGAAAGAAAGAAATGCTCGTGTGTTCGGTAACAAGGTCGCAAGTAATAACAAAATTGCTCAAGACAATCAACTAAAAAGTTACGAGTGGATTACGCGAAGATCTAATAAATATAAAGAGATAGATTGGCAACAATGGTTACGAGACCCCACAAAGAGTCGGCTTCAGTAAGCAATATTCAGTGTGTGATCGAGTTCATCTGCAGAATGTATGCTCTTCAGGTTCACATTTGCTACTTCAGTGCAGGTCCAATTGTTTCTGTACTGTCTCAGTTTGGAACAGTGATGCCTGAAGCAATACAGTGGTTACTCAGTATATTTGCATATCAAGGATGCAACACTCATGTGATAGTTTCAAGTTTTGGCTGGTAGTTTGCTTGGTGTGGCCCAGGTTCAGGTGGGATCTTTTTTTTCTTGTCTCGTATGGACTTGGGTGCAATGTAGCACCAGTTGAAAGTGTTCAATTTGGTCACTTGTTTTTATGGCCTTTTGAGTTTAGTTTTTAGTTCTGTGTTTAGCTTGTTTAGACATTTGAGCTTAGTATGTTGTGATATGTATTATTGTCCTTGTTATTTTCTTTGGGCCCTTCTTTAACTAGCTTGTTAATGGAGGAGGGATGCCTTGCATTGTAATTCGTCTTTTTTCCTTTTTTGTGAGATCTTTTATATATTGCTGTCTTTCTAAAAAAAAAAATTATGAGAGACATTAAATCTTTACCTCTCTCATATAAGAGGCTAAATAATTTTTTATTTTTTATTTTTTATTATTATTATTTTTTTTAGTGGCCAATACAAGCAAACTATGTGTCTATCTAACATATGGGCTAAATTTGAGGCCCTCGAAATTTAGGACCCTTAGTGGTCGCCCATCTCATTCGCTCTCAGATTCGGCTAGGACCACAAAACCCGAACACTATAAGCATATTCGTAACCAACAAGGCAACAAAGTTATTTCAGTCACATACGTCTACTTATTTTAATAAAGAAAAGCGCATCATCTATTTTTCTGTCCACAACAAGCTTTGAAGTAACATACACCATATATCATATGGGACGATATCGAACTTGTATCATGTACCACATACTGTTATCAACTCTTTAGCGCACCAATAAACCCACGTAGACTAAATAAGTAACACCAATTACTTTTCTAGTTCAATCTACATATAACTGCATACCAACATCACCTAGCCACCCCAAATCAAAACCAAATAATGTATACTTTACCACAAAACCACCACATTCACCATGCGGCTTCCATCGGCCGCCACAATAGACGACACAACCACCATGTCGTCTATTGTGCCGCAACAACTCCAATGAAGACTAGACCAAAACTAGAACCACTCGTTATAAAAACCACACCCCTCATTACTCCACCAAAATCTGACGACCCAAGTCTAAAATCGACTTGGTCCCATCGAGCATGGGTGGCCACAGGATGCACAACTGTTCTTGCTTCCCTAGCAAGTTCTATAGTTGGATCATATGATTCACATATATGGGTCGAACCCATTTTATCTGGATTTGCTGGTTACTTGTTTGCGGACCTTGGGTCAGGTGTATACCATTGGGGCATCGACAATTATGGCGATGCCTCAACTCCACTAGTTGGTTCGCAAATTGATGCATTTCAGGGCCACCATAAGTGGCCCTGGACCATCACTAAAAGACAATTTGCTAATAATTTACACGCTCTAGCGCGTGTAATTACATTTACAGTATTACCAATGGACATAATCTTCCATGATCAACCTGTAATATCGGGGTTTGTTGGGATGGCTAGTGGGTGCATTATGTTTAGCCAACAGTTTCATGCTTGGGCTCATGGGACTAAGAGCAAGCTGCCACCACTCGTGGTGGCATTGCAAGACTCCGGGGTGTTGGTATCCCGATTGCAACATGGGGCACACCACCGACCGCCTTATAACAATAATTATTGCATTGTAAGTGGGGTTTGGAACGAGTTATTGGATGAGAATAAGGTATTTGAGGCTCTAGAAATGGCGATCTTTTTCAAGTTTGGTGTTAGGCCACGATCATGGAGCGAACCAGACTCCGATTGGACCGAAGCCACGGAGGACTCTCTCATAACGACTTCGATTCCATGATACTTGATAAGACTCAAATCAAACTGATATCTCAAATAAGTATATAGTGTATACCATTGTTCACTGCATTCTTTGCTACGTTAAATACTCCGTATTCAATACTTTCTAGTTTAGTTTTTGTTTCTTTTTTTCTCCATTTTGTAAGAATGGGTCAAATGACCTCCATTTATTCAAAAATCTATAACAGTGGTCGGATCAGGCTAAAAAAATTCTTAAGCATACATGTTGTTAACTAAATTTTGTAATGTTTGAATACAAGATCAACAGCTTTATTATAACTGCATGTCTGCATTCACAATTAAACGAGACTAATGTACATTTACATATTTAGAAAAATGGGTTAGACATAATAAGTTTCCTCAAATTATTCTAGTTAAGAATGTTGCGTATACGTCAATTTTGGGCTCAACTACTCATTCATGACATTTAATTTTAGTTGCTTTTTCAACTTACACGATTTGTAATTCTTCATCATCAATGACAAGAATCGACTTTTGAGTTGTGAGAATACTAAATCAGGATTAGGTAACTTCAATCCCATTTAGGAAAATTTTTGTTTTATGCATCAAGACCATTTTGTTCTTACGTTTCATGATTCGTAATGCAATGACACACGACACTTGCGGCCTGCTCGTGACTATCAGTATAAAAGAAGAGAAAGGAGAGAAAATAAAAATAAATGAAAGGATACGGCCGTGTGTTATTGAAACTTGAAAGTATAAGGTTAAAATTAAGCGTAGTGTAAATAAACACGCCATTTTAAATTCAGTATAATACAGGAGGTGTCGTAGTATATCTGTACTTCATCCCTTGTTAACCAACGTAACGTCGTGTGATGTTTTAGGGTAACCATCGAATAACTGTATTTCAGATACTGGTTCTTCTTCTTCTTCCAAAAGCTGGTGTTCATACTGTTGGAAAAGTTATGGTCAAATTTTTTGAATTGAATGACAATTGATGGTCATCACGTATACTAATGGGATTTAAGAACAATGTTAATGTTTGGTCAATTGTAAATTGTAATGACCGAATTAAGTTTGTGTTCATGAGCCATTAGTAGATTTAATAGTGATCGTTTCTTTTCCTCATCCCTATAAATGAGAGCTCTTCTCATTTGTCTATATACACCAAGAAAAATACTCACTCCTCTCCTTTGTTCACCATTATTCTTGAGCTTGTGTGTATCCGTTTGTAATAGAGGGAAGGCACGTTTTGGTTCGCCTAGATAACTCGTTTATGCTAGCGGGGTTATCTGCTGTTGTTGTATCCTGGGAGATAGACGTCTATGATTTCTCAAGCACTGTGGAGAGGACGAATCTATCACGTATACTAATGGGAGATAGAATACGTTTATGTATTTCAGATACTATCATAATTCCATCACCGTAACACCACCGCGACTCCACGGCGACTCCACCGCAACACCACCACGACTCCTCCGGTATTCACGAGTTTAATTGATATATCTGCTATGATTTGCTTTATTCATGAGTTTAATTGATATATCTGCTATGATTTGCTTTGTAGGTGTTCGATTTGCTTTGTGTGACGTGTTATTTTGAGAAGATTGATCAATTTACAAGTTATTTGCTCGCATAAGGTTATTTGCTTTAACTTTTAGTGTAACTTATTATCAGCTTATTTACTTGCTTTTTATATGCTTTATTAGCTTAGATCTTTTAAATTCATTTGTTGCTTATTGTGCTTAAAAGTCCTTTAAATTCATCTGTTTTTAATAATCTGTTGGCGTTGAGAATAGTTTAGGGCTTTAGGCGTTGAGAATAGCTTAGGCGTAAAAATTGAGATGTCTAATAATAGTGATATTTTGGTTAATTGAGATGTCTAATAATAGTGATATTTTGAGAATAGCTTAGGCGTAAAAATTGAGATGTCTAATAATAGTGATATTTTGAGAATAGCTTAGGCGTAAAAATTGAGATGTCTAATAATAGTGATATTTTGAGAATAGCTTAGGCGTTGAGAATAGCTTAGGCGTTGAGAATAGAGTCAAGTAATATGCTGTTAAAATGGCTCAAAATAATAAGAATAAGCTATTCTTATTACTAGACGTCTAATATTGTTATAGAGTCAAGTAATAAGCTATTGTTTACTAGACGTCTAATAATAGCTTAGGCGCCATTTATGTAATGATATTCAATCAATGAAATTTAAGTTTCAATCAAACTTATTGTTGAAAGTATTGTTTCTTTTTATTGATTATTGACTGGTTAATTGTTATAGAGTCAAGTTACCGAAATCTAAAAGATAAGTCACTTATCTATATTTGCTAGCTTAGTTTCATGTACTTCCCAACTTTAATTAGTATTGGAATATAAGAATTAAGGTATTGTGGGCGGAGAAAGGAACAACATTTTGAGACTAGTGAAGAGATTGTCTAGGATTTAAGACTTGTAGACTGTTGGATAGGTGTTTGGCCGATGACCGATGTGAAGATTAAAACGCCAAAAGCTTCACTAGTGGATTTCCATAGTCTGCAATCTTCTGATAGAATAATGCTACTGTGGAGTACTGAAGATTTGGGTCATATTATGTTTAAAGTAATTAGTTGGTAGCTTCAAAAATAGGATACATTTTATTGAGGTAAATTTGTTTTAGAGATGCTAAAAAAGTAAGGAATCATGTTTGGAATGTAGACTTGAAATTAAGGAGAGTGAGCCAATTTTTTAAACTAGACTTAGAAAATGTGTAAGATTCAATCAGGTGTATCTGGATGTGATTCTGTTTCAAATGATATTTGGCTATACGGGTCTGCAATGCTGTCATTAACTGAGTGTTTGAATGTATTACTGGTGCATTAAAGGTATGGATATAATTATACACTTCTAGCTTTAAATGTTATATTTCTTATACCCGAAATAAGTGTAGTTTAATATTGTGGATCAGACCTTAAAGTAGCAAATAATCATTACTGTATCAATAAACCCCAAAATATTTTATCAAAATTTGTTTATTTTAAGAAAACTGTCTTTATGGGCATCTTCTATATTTAAGTTGGAAAATACTTGGAAATATGTGTGTTTTTTACTTAAATAAAACAATACATTAGTATCTTTTTGACATTTTTATTTTGTATTTTAGCAAGTTAGCGTGATAACAATGTGTCGATGGCATCATAATAGCATAATTGATCAGTTGTACAATACAAAGTGCATACTTAGTTACTACACTTAACAAATATTTAGACCAGACAACTTAATTTGTGTTAAGGTCTCCTACTTGCTACTTGCAACATGTATATATGAAACCGCAAAACTAAAGATATGTACTAAAGTTTCATGCATAGCAAGTTCCAAAATGAATACTCTACCTTAACAGAGTATGCGAAACATGATAAAGAGTTTGTAACTGTTTTAGTGCCGCTTTTTATAGCTGGGAATATGGGATGATAAGTAACTTGTCAAAGTAGTTTCAGCCCATTTGGATAATTCAGTATTTAATAACTTGTTGTATTACATTAACTTTAATGACTTACTTTTTAAGCACAGTAATAATGAATTTGAGGTATGCTCGTGAGTGGATGTATAAAATGGACACTCCTGAGTTTTATAAGGGAGTTGAGGAGTTCATCAAACATGCAGCATGCTATTTTCATGCTTTAGGTTTCACTGATGGCACAATTAAATGCCCATGTAAGGCGTGCCAAAACATTAAGTGGAGAAAAAAAGAGGACGCCGAGTACGATTTGTGTATATGTGGGTTCATACCTGATTATTATGTTTGGACAAGTCATGGGGAAAAACCTTCTCAAGGACCTTGTCAACAAGTATCACATGATCGCACTGAAGGATCTTGTCAACAAGTATCACATGATCGCGCTGAAGCTGTAAATTTAGTACAAAATATGGTCATTGATGCAGCTGGCCCAAGTTTTAATCCACTTGAGTTTCATGACTTCGTTCCCCAAGCACCAAATTCTGAACCTCCAAATCCGAAAGCTAAAAGGTTTTATGACATGCTGTCAAAAGCAGAAGAGCCACTGTATAAAGGTTGTGAAAAGCACTCTACGTTGTCGGCAATGTCAAGACTTTTGAATATTAAGTCAGATTTTAACATAAGCCAAAGCTGCTATGATCGTATCATGCAGGCAGTAAAAGAGTTTATTCCAGATTCCACTTTGTGTTCTAATTATTACGAGTCTAAGAAGATCGTTTCACAACTTGGTTTAGGGTACCAAAAGATAGACGTCTGTCCTAATGGTTGTATGATTTATTACAAGGAGAATGAGGTTAAGGACAAGTGCCACATATGCAATCACCCTCGATATAAACCTACGGAACAAGGTAGTTTAATATCATACAAATACATGCATTATCTGCCACTAACACCAAGATTGCAACGACTTTATATGTCGAAGGATACAGCTCAGCATATGACATGGCATCACGAATATCGAAGAGATCCCGGGGTATTGTCACACCCATCTGATGGAGAGGCGTGGAAGCATTTTGATCGAACTCATGAATCTTTTGCGGCAGAACCAAGGAATGTTAGGTTAGGACTTTGTGCCGATGGTTTCACGCCCTTTGGGATGTCATCTAACAATTATTCTTGTTGGCCAGTCATTGTGACACCATATAACCTACCTCCTTGGATGTGTATGAAGATTCCGTACATGTTTTTAACAATAATCATTCCTGGTCCTCATAGTCCAAAAAGGAATATTGATGTGTTCTTGCAACCTTTAATCGATGAGTTGATTGACTTGTGGGAAGATGGTGTAGAAACATATGATGCATTTAAGAAGCAAAATTTTCAACTGAAAGCTACACTTATGTGGACAATCAATGATTTTCCAGCATACGGCATGTTGTCGGGTTGGAGTACACATGGGAAGCTTTCTTGTCCATACTGTATGGAAAAAAGCAAGGCTTTTACTTTGAAACATGGCAGGAAGACATCTTTTTTTGATTGTCATCGGCAATTTTTGCCAATGGATCATTCATTTAGAAGAAACAGAGATGCTTTTATCAAGGGGCGAGTTGAGAGGGATGCACCTCCACCTAGGTTATCGGGTGAGGAAATATGGAGTCGAGTTAGCCAATACCCAAAGGTTACTGATCAACACTATCCGATAGGAAAAGAATTCACGGGATTCGGAGTTTATCACAATTGGACTAAACGAAGTATATTTTGGGAGCTACCATCATGGCACACTAATCTTATTCGACATAATCTTGATGTCATGCACGTGGAGAAAAACGTGTTTGACAACATCTTTAACACAATAATGGATGATAAAGATAAGACGAAAGATAATGGGAAAGCTAGACAAGATGTAAAAGAGTATTGCAAGCGTCAGGAGCTAGAGTTGGTTATTGATGTCAATGGTAAAGTCTCCAAGCCAAAAGCACTGTTCTCTTTGACTAAAGAGCAAAAGCAGGTTGTCTTACAGTGGGTCAAAAACTTGAAATTTCCTGATGGGTATGCTTCCAATTTATCAAGGTGCGCGGATGTAGATAAAGGCAAGATGTTTGGCATGAAAAGTCATGATTGTCATGTATTTATGGAGAGATTGTTACCGATTGCATTTAGAGAAATGTTGCCTGAACCTGTATGGAAGGCAATGACAGAGGTAAGTCTTTTTTTTAGAGATTTATGTTCGACTACATTGAAAGTAGACCAGTTAGAGAAGATGGAAAAAAATATTGTGGTGACATTGTGCAAACTCGAGAAGATACTTCCACCGGGATTCTTTGACCACATGGAGCATTTGGTGGTTCACTTGTCATACGAAGCAAAAGTTGGTGGTCCTGTTCAATATAGATGGATGTATCCATTTGAAAGGTAATAGTCTCATAATTGTTACAGCCATCATTCATCTTACTCCTCTATTAAAGCTTCACTAACGATACTCTTGATTTTTGTAGATATTTGTACCACCTAAAGAAGAAGGTTAAAAATAAAGCTCGAGTGGAGAGTTCTATATGTGAAGCTTACATAATGGAAGAAATCTCAAACTTTTGCTCGCATTATTTTGAACCTCATGTTTTAACAAATTCAACGAGAGTCAGGCGCAATGATGATGGGGGCAATGTGAATGAGAGGGAGGATGTCTTATCAATATTCAAGCATCCAGCAAGGCCTTCTGGAAATAGCAAACGTCGTTACTTAAAGGATGATGAATACGAAGCTGTGATCATTTATGTCCTTCAAAACTGTGAAGAAATCCAACCATTTTTCAGGTTCATGTTCTCTTGTAGTTCGCACACTTCAAACATATGATATATTCTGCCCTATTTTATAATTGATGTACATACTGTTTTATAATTGATGTACCAGTTAGTTGAGCAGCCAGTAATGTCTTAATAGAATATCAAAGAAGTTTGTGTGAAATAGCTAGAAGTCGGCTACTGACTTGTACGTGTTTGATTGTTATAGATGTTTAATTGTATTTGTAAGACTTGTGCTTCTTCATAGGTGTTTATACTATATTTGTGGTAGAGTCCATTTCCTTATAGAATTTGCTGGATTATGTGATATACTATATACTACAATTTTAACTATATATTACAGTTTGTTATATACTATATACGTGTTTGATTATGTACCACATTAACATAAATTCTGCTATAATAAGTTTCTTAACTATATACTACAATTTTGTAGGATTTTTGAGGCTGAGGTGGAACTAGAAATGCCAAATATTACTAAGAATCAACTGGTGGATGTTACCAGAAAGAGGTTTGGACGTTGGCTAGGTGATTATGTAAGAACTTAAATAATTATTTTTGATGCGCCTGCTCTCCGTAATTGCTTATTATAACACTTAATTGTTTTTTCTATTTTTCAGGTCCGTAATCCACAAAATCATAGTCTGGTCAATGATCGAATAAAAAATATAGCACGTGGCCCTAGTCGAGATGTGAGAACATATCATATGTGTTACGTGAACGGGTTTAGCTTTCACACTATGTATCATAGTTCTGGTCGGAAAACAACAAATACTGACTTGTGTGTTACTGGTGAAGAAGGAGAATACTATGGTCGCCTGATGGATGTTATTGAAGTAGATTATATTGGTTGCTCAAAACTAAATACGCTTGTGCTTTTCAAGTGCGACTGGTTTGACCCTGTTAAAAACCGGGGTTGGAAAGTCCATAATGAGTTTGGGCTTGTAGATATCAACCATAGGAAGAAGTTACTTCAATATGACCCATTTATTATGGCACACCAAGCACATCAGTTGTACTTTATCGATTATCCTAGTGTACGGAGAGACAAGATTGATTGGTGGGCGGTTTGTAGAACCAAGGCGAGAAGTACTATTGTTGCCCCTACTCAATCAATAGACTCAGCATACCAAGAAGATGGCAATGCATTACCTTTCATTGTCACTGAACATGATGAAGTTGAACAGTTAGTTGATAATGAAAGTGATATGCAAGAGGTGCAGATAGAACAATTGACCTGTTTGGAAGAAGAAGAAGAAGAAGAAGAAGAGGAAGAGGAAGAGGAATCAGAAGATAATAATGGGGATGATGATGATGATTTTTGACTATATAAACTAGTTCTGTAATTTGACTCTGTAATATGGTAGTTTAATTTGCATTCAGGCTCGATGTATAACAAACTAGTCATACAGGCTCTTTAATATAGTAGTTTAGCTTGAACTCAGGCTCTATCACTTTCATGATATATAACAAACTGGTCATACAGGCTCTGTAATATGGTAGTTTAGTTTGCGTATATGTAATTTGGCACTAAAAATTGCTTGGTTTTTTGTTGAGTACCAGGATGGCAACCGAAGAGGTAAGTGACGCTCACAATATAAGAGACGGTGATGAGCATCAAAATAACGAAGACAGGCGTATATTTTTACGAGTTCAAAGAAAAGCGTAAGTTTAAACTACTTGACAAAGGTTCTTTTTTTACATATATACAACTTCTGATGATTCTCTTTTCATGTAGCTTTATGCCATCCAATAGTGTAACACGTAATATCACCATCATATGGAAATCGCGTTTCACAGATGCATGGGATACATGGAAGAAAGTTCCGAAAGAAGAGAGGGACATTTGGTTTGACCTCTTTAAGGTATTGTAATCTGTTCATTAAAATTATGTGTCAGTGTATTAGTTTTGTAATTAGGTTAGGTGTAACACGGTAGTAAAGATGATATTTACCGCATTGGCCTTTCAAAAATAGTACTAGTAGATAACATATTTCTTGGTTGACTTAGGCAATTGCAAGTTTGGATTTTTGTTTTCTTGTAGACAACTGTCTCTGTGTTTATGGTATCAACTCTTTTTATTTGCATAAATAAGATGTAGCTATTTTTTAACTGAATTGTTGGTAAGTATATCTACTAGCTCATAAGATGTTTAGCAAGTAGTACAGTGAGCATATCATTATACTGAATCACATAGCCTCCAAACTAAAGGGATCTACAAGTAAAATTTTCCGGGTTCTCTTGTTTATTCTAACATGGGCCATCTCTCCCTGCCCAATTAGTGGACATTTTAAGATCAACTACGATACGCAAATGTAGCAGTGAGACAGTAACAAGTTAACTGATATGCAAATAGCCTTTCCACCACTTCAGATCAGCTGTCCCAAACCCCCCTCCTTCTCAGCTCAATTTCCTCTTTTCTATTAGATGTTAATGTCTGATTTTTAGTTTATAAGTAGTTAGTAGTACCAGCTTTAAGTTCCTTTATTGATTATCTTAACCTTTTTTTAATACACAGAATAAGTACAGATGGAACCCAACGATTGAAGCTGAAGTTAGGCGTGTGTTCAATAAAGTTGGATCAAAGAGCATTAGCGATTGCATGTCTAAGGCAAGGAAGAAAGCTCAGAAACCTGAGTTTATGAATCTGACCACGTGGGAGGCATTGCGTAGGGCATGGAGAGAGCCTGCATTTATTGCAAAATCAAAGAGGGGAAAAACTGCTCGTCAAGGAAATAAAAGATTACACACTGGTGGTTCAATTTCAGTTAATGAACTCAAAATAAAAATGGTACTCCATATTAAACAGTAAGATACTATTAAATTTTATTTCACAGAGTATTAAAATTTGATTGTTTAACTTGTTTAGCTAGAAGAACTCGGTCGAGAACCTAGTGCTTCTGAACTCTTTCTACGCTGCCATCAGAACAAGAAGAAGCTGTTTGTCGACGACACAGCAAAAGTAACATGGGTATGTTTTATTTCGACACAACCTTGGTTCAGTTTGGGTATATTTATGGCCTGTGGGTAAATATTTTGCTATCTAGGATTAGGAGTAACATGAGCAGTTTTAGCAAATTTAGCGTAAGTTGAAAGCCAACTTGTATATGCTTGTGTTGCTGTCATAACCCTCTGTCCCAAAATTAGATGTGTTAATGCAAATTAGGGCTTATGAGGTACAAATCTTGATAGCAATGACTGTCCAGATTGAAACATGTCGTTTTTAGTACCGGTCAAAACAGGGTGCATCTTGATATCAATGTATTAGAAACTTTACATTAGCAATTACATCTTACGTTAACCAGAAACACATTCCTAATACATCTTACGTTACTGTAATGTATTAGAAACTTTACATTGATATCAATGGTCAAAACAGGGTGCAAATTACAGTAACCAGAAATACCATCTTGATAGCAATGACTGCATTAGGAATGGGCAAAAGTTTCTAATTACAGTAACGTAATTGTATTTGTTTTTGTTGCAGGAACAATATAACGAAAAACATGGTGCCCAGGACTCTCTTGATGCTCAGTCTGGGAATGGAGCTAAAACATTCCCCAAATGGATTGATCATGTTGGATCAAAGAATGGGACGGCTTACGGAGTTGGAGATGTTGATGGATATGTTCACCAACCAAATATGGAAGAGCCATCTGCCCAGAACATTCCTAATGCAGATCTTGTTCAACTCCGAGATATGGTTCAAGTACAACAGCTGGAGCACAACCTTATGAAGACCGAGTTCAACAACTTAAAAAATGCACATGAAGCACAATCAAAGAAACTAGATCAGATTGAAAAAGCTCAATCATCAAGCGAGAAGCGACTAAGAAGATATGTTGCCCAAGAAGTAGGAAAGGTAGTTGCACTAGAAGTGGGAAAGGTAGTGGCTGAAGAAGTGGGCAAGGCAACTCAGCAACTTCTAGATGCGATCCGAGTTCGACCCGTTTGAAATGTCAGACCTGGAAGCTGAAGTGGAAACTATATGAAACTAGACCTGTAGTTTACTTTTATTTTACACCATATGAAACTAGACCTGGAGTTTGGTATAATATGATATTGGATTGTTTGGTATAATATGATATTGGATTGTTTTAGTTTTTACTTTCACCTCCAGTTTACTTTTGCCATTGTTTGGTTTGATATGATATAAAATAGTGACGTCGAAGCACGATCATATTGATAATGTGAGTTAGGAATAGCGATTGAAATAGCGATATAGAATAAGAAAGTCGCTAATTTGGCGTCGTAAATGGCGACTCGTAGTAACAACGCCGCTAAATAGCGACAAATATGGCTATATGTTTGACGACATGTTTACAGAAATAGCGTCATATCTAACGACGCAATCAGCGACATGGAATATAATAGCGACTTAAGTAGCCACAAACGAACATATGTCGCTATTTGAAATAGCGGCATGTGGGTAAATGTCGCTGTAGAGGTCGCGATCTTTTGCGACGTATGTTTACATGTCGCAAAATTCTGCGACTCGTTTCCAGCGACATTTTCTTTTTTGCCGCTAAGCTCCTCGCTAGCATTAAATGCATCGCTAAACATGTCGCTAAAGACCTCGCTAAAATGCCATTTTCTTGTAGTGTATCTTAAGGAAAGTGTGAGCATCACACGCCTCAATATTTTCCTTGTGTTTTTGTGTCACATTATCAAAATAATTACGGTATCGCTTTCTACATTTTATCTTTTATTGTTGTGATCAACATTTTATCTTAATACACGCCATATACATGCCATAAGACGAGAAGAAACATAGTATTATTTTTCTTGTCTTCTATTGAATCACTGTTAGTGTGTAAGCTAAGGAAATAATAAAGTACTTTGTTCGATGTCATAAAACGAAAACTGTTTTGGTATTTTTTTTTTTAGTATTATTGCTCTCTGTAGGCATATTTATTAATGAACATGTAATTGCTTAAGTTGATTCTAGTTTTGAATTCATGTTTTATTGACCAAGTGTGTTGAGAAGTGACGTACATACATGCTAAGTAAAAGGTAAAGATTGTTGGTCTTTATGTTTGAATAAAACATGGAATGTTATGGGTGACTATAGTGATTAACTTTTCGTTTTATTAAACTTATGTAGTAAGAGGTCATGAATAATGAAATAATGAGTTTGTTTAATATATTAAAAAGCTTTATTGCTATTTAATTGGCCGTTATCATAGCATGAATTGTTGATATGGTATATGATAATTAAGCGGAGACAAGTTTGCATTGTTAAGTATGTTGTTTTCTGTTTTGGCGATGAAATATCATGAAACCTTGTGAAATATACAAACTGTTGAACTATGTGGTATTGAAGTTGATTATGTGCTCATGTGGACGTATAACGCAAAGCACAAAGAAAATGACACCTTTTCTATGGCTGGTTGTATATATATATACATATATATATATATATATATATATATATATATATATATATATATATATATATATATATATATATATATATATATATATATATATATATATATATTGTGGTCAAAGGTTTGTCATGAAACATACTAATGAGTTGAATACACTTATTGAAATTAATGTTGATAATTATTATTCAATAATTAAATGTGAGTGATTTGGGGAACAACGGTTTGATTTTTAACGTATAAATTAAAGGTTTACAAGAACATGACCTCCTCGCTTTTACTCAAATATTTAAAGATAAGCAACAAATTGGTCGTTACTTTTTGTTGTAGTTTTGATTGTCTCTAAATCATTACACCATGATAGAAAAATTGAGTGCTCAAAGCATGTTGGGTGAAATCGTGTTCTAATACTAGTTTGTGTAACTAGTATTGGTTTTATGATGATTAAACTCATTCTGGCGGAATGAGAATTTTGGTTTTATTTGGAATCCAAAATATTTGCTATCACAATTATGCACTCGTGGGAAAAAGTGTTTTGTTCATATTATAAACGAATGAGTTTTGATTTCAATTCCGTTATGCTGCACTATAAGACTTTAAACTTGATATCGTGGAAAGTTTGAGTCGAAATAGGTGAACCGTTTGGTTACAAGAATACGGATCCCTTGCAAAGTGAGAAAAATTACAAAGTGTACAAAGCCATTCATAGTGTGACACGTGTCCCCCACTCTAAATTATACATAAAATCCGCCCAGGGGTAATTTGGTCTTTTGACCCGTTTTTTCTTTTCCACCTCAATTTTCAAATGCATATATATCTTAAACGACAAACTTTTAGAAAAAACCGATTTCACCACAATTTTTAAAATTTGATTATCTTTAATTTGGTATAAATCTTTTTAATTTTTTCGAAACATTTTTTTTGACATATTCATTAGGTCATGATTTTCTTGATGTTTTTGCTATTTTCGACCTTATTTTTTACCTTAAAAATTGCCGAATCATAATATACTTAAAACACGAAAGTTGTAGATTTTGATTCACTCTTTACCCAGAAATTTTAATCACTCAAATCCGATATGATATGAGTGAGATATCGCACGTTAAAGATGACGTTTTAGTCATATTTGTTGCACACAACGTGTTTGATGAAATGTTTAGCTTAGATTTTTTGTCTTAAAATCGAGTTAAATGCACTTATTTTTGTCCCACAACGCATTATTAATAATTTTATTAATGTAACATTCAAAAAGTGATGTTTTTTAATCATTAAATTTTTGAAATATACATTTAGTTCATTAGTTAGGTTATTAGGTTCATCAGTTAGGTTATTAGGTTCATCAGTTAGGTTATGTTTTGTTCATTAGTTAAGTTATAGGTTTCATCAGTTACTTTGGTTCATAAATTTTTTCAGATTCATCAATTTCAGGTTCATCAAATTTGATCAAATGTTTGGGTTCATCAGTTATTGACTAACTTATGAACCTATATAGGTTCATCAGTTATTGACTAATTATAGGTTCATCAGTTAGGTTCATTGATTTTTTGGTTCATTAATTATAGGTTCATCAGTTATGTTCATTAATTTTAGGTTCATCAGTTTGATTATCAGTTATTGACTAATTGATGAACTTATAATTATTTGTCATGTGTTATGGTTCATTAGTAAAAAATGTTACCATAAAAACTGATGAACCAAAGTAACCTAACTGATGAACCTAATAACCTAACCGATGAACCTAATAACCTAACTGATGAACTAAATGTATATTTTAAAAATATAATGATTAAAAAACTTTACTTTTTGAGTCTTACATTAATAAAATGATTAATAATGCATTGAGAAACAAAAATTAGTGCATTTAGCTCAATTTTAACACAAAATATATAAGCTAGACGTTTCATCAAACACATTGTGTGCAACAAATATGAGTTAAACACCATCTTTAACGTGTGCTATCTTACTCATATGAGATCGGATTTGAGTGATTCAAAAACCTGTGTAAAGAGTGAACAAAAATCTATAAGTTTCATGTTTTAAGTTTTTAACGATTCGACATTTATGAGTGTAAAAAATAGGGCCGAAAACGACAAAAAAATAAAGAAAATCAAGACCCACTTTATATGTAAAAAAAAGTCCGAAATATTTAACAAGATTTATACCAAATTAAAGATGATTAAATTTTAAAAATTATGGTGAAATCGGTTTTTCGTAAAAGTTTGTCGTTTGAAAGAAATTTGCGTTTGAAGTTTTAGGGTGGAATAAAGAAACGGGTTAAAATGACCAAAATGCCCCCTAACCGAATTTAAAAAGAAAAAAGGGAGGCAGTGGGTGGTGGACACTTGTCACATGGTGAGTGGCTTTGTAGCTTTTGTAGACTTTGTATTTTTAGTCCCCTTTGTAGGGGATCGCACCTCTTGGTTACAAAGTATTTTGGTACAACAATTCATTTTGGATAATATGTTGTCACAACTGCGCATTCATGGGAAATGTATTATTCACGTGGTAAACATTAAATGGGTGAACCATTTGGTAACGTTATTTACTTTGGTACATCAATTCTTGGAATTTTATGTTGTCACAACCGCAATGTCATGAAAAAATTGTGTTTTTCGCATGGTAACAAATGAGTTTTGCATCAATTTTTTTCGGGTAACAATGAAACATCTTAAACTTGATTTGAAAAAAAAATGTTGAGCTTAAACGGAAGAATTAGATGATCGCAGTTTGTATTTTAGCACAACATTTTTTTCGAGCAACTTATTTTTTTTGTGCTAATATTTGTGTTGATTTGATGTTGTTTAGTACAATATTTTTTGGTTGTTATAATACAAAATTATGTGATTTTTGTACAATGTTCAACGTAAAATTATTTGTTTTATTTGGTGCAAAATATTGTGGCAAAGTAGTGCCTATTTAAAGTTGTTTGGTGCAGTTTTGTGCAACTAATTATGTAACATGAGAATAAACAAGTCGCTCGATTCTGTATCGAGTATTGAAAGTTTGAATGTTGCAAATATTCTGTTGTGAATATTGGTGCAAATAATCAAACTATTTGTTATCCTAGAAAGATGAATAATCGTCAAGACTTGTTATTAACTCATATTGCTAATAATCGAACGGTTTGTCATATGTAAGAAATGACTATGTGTTGAATATAACCGTGTTGAACATTGTGAAATGTCAAGAAAGAACCAACATATAGATGACAACAATTACGTTGGTTTATGTAACTAACTTGAATGGTGTGATTGTTGTTCAATGTCAGTTATTGTCCATTCGCTAAGTTGGACATAGTTTGATTGTGTGAAATGATTACACATTGATTTTATGTGATTATAATCACATAATAAATTGTGACAATCATATAATGATAAGACATTAAATGTGATTATATATATAATCACAAGTGGACTGGAATGACATGTTATAAGTGTATGACTTACACATATAACTTATGGGATCCTCCTAAAACATGTGTGGTTTAAGGTGGTGATTTGTCTAATAGAAGAATGTTATTAGATGAAGCTATGAGTAATCAGAATGATGCATCTTCTGTCATACGCTTGATTCCATGGTCTATAGCATGCTAGATTTGGAATCTGTTAATTATGATACGGAAAATAATTAACATAAGACATTCAAAAAGTGTGCATACACTAGTATGAAACTTGTGAGATGACAAATTACTAATGATCTTGGTGTCATATCAATGTGAGAAAAAATTTTATAAACAAGATTAATATATTGAAAGGGATAACCTTTCTACAAAATTCTTGAGATAAATTCCATGTGGGGGATTCCGGCCTAGCTAGAGTTCAAAAGGACATCAACAAACATGAAGTTCTTGCCTATTTGGAATACTCAAGAATTACTTGGAGTATGATATACTTAAAGAGTTGAACGAAACTCGAATTTGTATAGACATATTATGTCGATACGACAACTACTCTCAGTATGAGTTATCCCTATTGACAATGTGAAGTCATAGAATAATATTGTGGATCCGCTTGCAAAATGCTAAATGTGAGAGTTAGTTATAAAGTCGTGAAGAGGAATGAGACTAAAGCCCTTGAAAAGTTTATATGAAGGAAAACCTAACCAAGTTGACTGGAGATCCCAAGATCTGGGTTCAATAGGATAACCTACTTGTATAAACTGAGGTCACTGTGGGGGAGTAATAAACTCCACATTTATTTAAGGGAGTTGGTAAACTTCCTAGTCCATTCCTATAACAGTGACAATATGAGGTTAAGCATATGGCTTTTAATGATTAATCGAGAATCACCTATGTGAGAGAGAAGTGGGGTCGCTTCTAAGGGAATTGTGGGGGCGTAATTCTTAACAGCTCTCACAGAACCAGGCTAATGTTCATGACCAAAACGAACATAACTATGAGAACCAAAAAGTGTCAAGGAGATATTTGTGTGAATATATATTGTCGTCTCCACAAACAGCAGACAGTTCAAAGACATCGAGTTCTACTGGCTGCTAGGAGTCTAAGTATATTTCACAAGGGAAGGTTCAAAGGGTAACACCTACCTATCCTTTGCAAATATCAACTGCAAAACTCTATTACAATATCGAGTCGTTGAAATTTGTTTCCCGTTATCAATTTCATTCATGTGGGGGATTGTTGGAAAAATTATGGTCAAATTTTTTGAATTGAATGACAATTGATGGTCATCACGTATACTAATAGGATTTAAGAACAATGTTAATGTTTGGTCAATTGTAATGACCGAATTAAGTTTGTGTTCATGAGCCATTAGTAGATTTAATAGTGACCGTTTCTTTTCCTCATCCCTATGAATGAGAGCTCTTCTCATTTGTCTATATACACCAAGAAAAATACTCACTCCTCTCCTTTGTTCACCATTATTCTTGAGCTTGTGTGTATCCATTTGTAATAGAGGGAAGACACGTTTTGGTTCGCCTAGATAACTCGTTTGTGCTAGCGGGGTTATCTGTTGTTGTTGTATCCTGGGAGATAGACGTCTATGATTTCTCAAGCACCGTGGAGAGGACGAATCTGTCTTAAGGAAAGTGTGAGCATCACACGCCTCAACATTTTCCTTGTGTTTTTGTGTCACACTATCAAAATAATTACGGTATCGCTTTCTACATTTTATCTTTTATTGTTGTGATCAACATATTATTTGTTTGTCTCTAATAGCAATACACGTCATATATACTACACATACAACTTTCATGCATAAAATTGAAGTACAAGTTATCATGCCATGACAAGGGAACGAAGTGTAAGAAGATTCTTGAAGTTAAGAGAGTCTAATTAATGATAATTACAATCAAACACTCTCGAAGATTTACGATTGCACGATGCTTTATACGTGTAGTTAATTACCTAGTTGGGTATCTATTTCCAAGTCCACAACAAATTTCAAAACGAAACCATAAATTAAAAGTTGGATAGTTGATCAAATATGTAGACACTAAATATGGATGTAATTTTTGTTTTGTTTTGTTTTTTTTTTTTTTTTTGGTAAATATGGATGTAATTTTTAATATGAAGGCAACACCATTTCATCCTATATATATACACTAAATCACCCATAGTTACCCCAACTCAAACTTCAATAATGTCCTTCAAACAACTAATCAACCAGCCAAAAACAGTCATTAATCCACCCAAAGTTGATGACCCAAGTCTTAAATCGACTTGGTATCATCATGTAGGGGTGGCCACTGGATGCACCACAATATTGCTTTCTTTAGTTATTTCTGTCATTGGATCAATCAAGTCACACACATGGTTTAAACTCATAATCGCTTGCTTCATAGGGTACATTTTCGCTGACCTAGTGACCGGTGTCTACCATTGGCTTATTGACAACTACGGTGATGCTTCCACTCCATTATTTGGTTCACAAATTGAGGAGTTTCAGCGCCACCATAAGTTGTCTTCGGGGATCCCAAAACATGAGTTTGAGAACAATTTAAACATGTTAGGGTGTTTTATTACGTTTACAATCCTGCCAATTGATTTAATATATCATGATCGTCCTGTGTTTATGGGGTTCATGGGGGTGGCTAGTGGATGTGTCATGCTTAGCCAATACTGTCATGCTTGGACTCATATTACTAAGAGCAAGTTACCACCAATAGTGGTGATATTGCAAGATGTTGGAGTATTGGTATCTAGATCGCAACATGCTGTCCACCATCGGCCACCATATAACAACAACTATTGTATCGTGAGCGGGGTTTGGAATAGGTTTATGGACAAGCTTAAAGTGTTTGAGGCTCTAAAAATGATTGTGTTTTTTGTGCTTGGTGTGAGGCCGCGATCATGGAATGAACCAAACTCCGATTGGAAGGAAGATGCGACGGCTACGAATTGACTTCCATGATATGTATTAACACTTTCCTGAAATCTTTATCCATAACCACTCAGTAAAGTTATATAGATTATTGCTTATGTCAAGCTAAGTTTTTTATTCCATATACACATATATATAATAAAGGTAATGGCGGCTATGTAAACAAAAACAGACCGATGTTATATTACGATTTTCTTAGTTACAATAATCAATCTAAAAACCGCCATCACAAGAACATATGTCCTAACAACATATTAATTTGATGGGAGCATGCATGCTTCTCTTCTTTCGTATTATATATGACAACTTAATTAGTTTCAGGTAGTGTGCTCTTAATCATTTCAAGTTTCAAAGTTTTACACTTTTGCTTATTTTAGCAAAAGCAGACAAGTTATGGATAAAAAAAGGAGAATTTTAAGATAGGAAACAACAACCCATTTGCATATGTTAAATGTTTATAGGTTATGAGGTTAAAATTGTAATCTACCATCTCAAATAAGCATTTTGATATAATTAGGTCACGACCAACCTGCTTATTAACTAAGCAAATAAGCACAAGAGTCTGTTTTATACAAATACTCCAATGTAGACAAATTAAGCATTCAAACACCATCTTAGCTAATTTCATTATCAAATGCAATAAGCTCAATTACCCGAATATATGTTTGAATGTGCTTACTGTGTTTTTTAATGCTTGAAAAATGTAATTTGAAGAGGTTAGTAGGAGATAGCTTTTTGTTCAAATGCATAAGCTAATTCATTTAAGCAAACACCCCAAAAACTTTTATCAATCGGTAACTTATGAAGTTTTGAACACTAATATCACGAATTAACCTTTTATTATGCTTGTAATCTATCAGTGGATTCATGCACATCTTATGAGTTACATCTCTTATGATTATATTTTCTTCCTCTGTCATTCGCATAGACTAGCTTATCTTCCAATATTTTGTGCAGTGTTAATTTTATTATCAACCAAAATGTGGTTCATAGCAAATGTGATATCATTGGTGATCCAAATCCATTCACTAGTAACAAGCTAGACTCATGTATTTGAAATAAACTTGGATAATATTGAGGCCGATAAGAATGATGATCGATGTTAATGTTAGTGGGGTTTGGAACAAGTTTTTGGATGAGAATATGCTGTTTGAGGCTCTAGAAATGGTGGTGTCTTTTAAGTTTGGTCTTCGACCGTGGTCATGATGCAAACGAGAGTTCAATTGGACTGAGGCCATGGAGGATTCTCCAACGACTTCGATCATTAACTATACTTTCATAAGTTTCAGACCGACATATAAAATTAGTATATACCATTGTTCATTGCATTTATTCATTGTTACGCTAAAAAAATGCAATACTTTCAATTTTTTTTTTTTTTTTTTTTTTTTTTTTTTAAAGCACAGGCCAAATTACAAACGATGTCAATGGGTGTGAGCATAATCTTGACATTGCTCCACGATTAAAGACTCAAAAGAAGAAGGACCAAAGTTGCTCGTTGGAAAGTTTATAACCGAATAGCGGTTATGTTAGTTAGTTAGTTAGTTATAGTTAGTTATTTTCAGAAGTTAGTTATGGCAGTTAGAATCGAATGGGTGTGATGTTTGGTTTGTATCTATTCGAACAAACACAACCGTTAGTGAAGAGACACAATGGTTCATGGCAACCATTCGATGCCTATATATACTTGGCATTATGTAACAAAAATTTGGTTAGACGATTAATAAAGTTATCTAGTTTTTACTTTTGCAATTCATATCGACTCACTCTTTATTTGGGACCAACATTTGGCATCAAGAGCCACACGCTCGTTATACTCACAATCCAGAAACATCATTTAACGAGACACAAGAAGGAAACCAAGAAGAAACCCACGCTGAACCTGTTGTTTCAGAAAGAAAAGAACACGCATCGTATATAGCATACGCTACCTGGATAACTTTGAACGCAAGGAAAGTAGTGCACGACCGTACTTGTGTAGGAATTGCAATCGAGAAGCCACCAATTGACGTGGTGACTTGTTTGTTTTGGGTGTGATTCTGTGTAAACAAAAGACAACAACGCTTGTCTACAAGCATCTCTTGTTTACAATCGACAATCATACAACAAAAACGTAGGCCTAGTTGTTGTTCTCTATCGCAACATTTTTTAGTAGAAGACGTCATAAGAAGGATAGAAGATCCACGCTTGCAAACGCAAACGTTTGGATAGAAGTTGATTAATTCCGTTGCTTGGAAATTTAGAAAAGGTATACCGATTGAAGAAAAGAAGAAACAATCAAGGATTGTTTAGGAACACGCTCCAATACAAGGGACGACAACAGAAACAAACTTGATCACTTGTTCACAAGGAATATCATCGAATATTCTTGTAGGTTGTTGTAGATACGGTGTGGAATAAGAAGAAGAAAAGTATTGTGGAACGCGGACAAGCAACGAAGAGTACAAAGTTTTGAGCAACTCGCTAACTTTGTTGGGTTCACTACCGTCGAGTAGTAAGAAGAAGGAATAAGTATACGCTTGTTTTTGGTTAAATACCGAGAGTATTATAGACTTTGTGTTCATACGAATTTGGAAACAAGACAACAAAACTTTCGAATTCCTGGTTTACACAGAAGACAGCCGAGGCAAACAAGATTGTCTAGGACACGAAATTGTTTCAAATCAACACAAAGGAGAAAAGAGCAACGTGGTACGAAGTGGTTATAGGAAAAAGGCAAGTCGACAACATAAAAAGAAAGGGTGTACCGTTTGTCTTTGGAAACAAGAACGAGAAACAAAGAAAAGCATTAGTTGGAATATTCAAGTACCAACAAGAAGGGAATATACGCGTGACTCACACAACGAAGTCACAACAAAATCTCAATTTCCGGATTTCATTTCATACTTAGTATAGATACTTACTTTATAGAAATCCATAGATTTTACATTAGGATTCCCGATAACTATTTTTGTTCCCGTAGTATTAAGTTATACCACATTAGTTAGAATTCCCGTACGATTCAAAAGTGAAGATAATAAACAGTATTAGGATGTCGGCAGAAGATACAACTAGCACAACATTGAAACCCGGAACACCTATTGCACAATACCAATGCCCTAAACTCAAAACCACAAACTACACAGTTTGGGCAATACAAATTAAGGTTATACTAGAAGCACATGGGTTATGGGAAACAATAGAACCTAAGGAAAATACGCAACTAGATGATAAGAAGGATAAGGCAACAACTGCCCTCTTATATCAAGCGTTGACCGAAGATGTTATTTTACAAGTAGCAAGTTGTAAGACGGCAAAGGAATTATGGGAATCATTGAAGAAGAGACACGTTGGAGAAGAAAAAGTGCAACAAGCACGGTTACAATCATTGATGATTGGATTTCAGACCCTCCAGATGAAGGAAGATGAAACGGTGGATGCATTTACAGCCAAATTGAACGGCTATGCCACGAAGGAAAAAGAATTAGGAAAGACGTTGGATGAATCATTTTTAGTACGAAAACTATTAGACTCCACACCAGATAGATTCATTCAGATAGTAGCATCCATAGAACAGACGAATGATCTCGATGACATTATGTTAGATGAGGTCGTAGGAAAACTTAAGGCATTCGAGGAAAGGATAAAACTCCGAAAGAGAGGACAAGTAGAAAGCCAGGATAATTTGTTATTCGCACAAGGCAAACACTCTAAGAAAGGAAAACGTTTTCACAAACGACGTGGTAGATCGAACTACTCACGAGGAAACTGGCAGAATAAGGGAAATAAAGGCAACTCGAATGAAGGAACTCATCCCACAATGATAAATCAAATAATGATAGACAAGGATGGGACAAAAGTAAGATAAAGTGCTACAACTGTGGAAAATTAGGACACATGCAAAGAACCTGTAGAAAACCATCAACAAATCAGGAACAGTCAAACCTTATCTTAGAAGACGAAGAACCATCACTGTTAATGGCTACATATGAAACTGAAGAAGTTTTATTGAACGAAGGTCAAATACAACCCCATAAGTATGCTACAACAGATGCTAGCATATGGTATTTAGATAATGGTGCAAGTAACCATATGACCGGAACCAAGAGTCATTTTAAAGATATTGACGAAAGCATCACTGGACTCGTTCGTTTTGGAGATGGATCGTATGTAGAGATAAAGGGTAGAGGTTCATTATTGTTAGGATGTAGAAACCAGCAACAAAAGATAGTTTCGGATGTTTACTACATTCCAAACCTCAAGAGCAACATACTTAGTCTAGGACAACTTACCGAAATAGGTTGCAAGATCATCATGGATTAAAATATACTGACTTTGTATGATAAGAACAAGACTTTGTTGATGAAAGTAGAAAGATCTAAGAATCGACTTTACAGTATCAATCTACGCATTGAAGCACCTATATGTCTCTTAGCAAACATAGATAACCAAGCATGGTTATGGCATGCTAGATTGGGTCATCTGAACTTTGACGCATTAGACAAGATGACAAGAAAAGGTCTAGTAGAAGGGATACCGAGAATAAAACATGCAGGACAAATATGTGATGCATGTTTATTAGGAAAACACATCAGAACACCATTTCCAAACAAAGCTAAATTCAGATCCAAGAACCCGTTGGACTTGGTATATGGAGATCTCTGTGGTCCCATAAGCCCAGCCACAAATTCTGGAAAGAAGTTCATCTTCTTATTAGTAGATGACTGTACATGTTTTATGTGGGCCTACTTTCTAACCTCAAAAGATCAGGCATTTAACACATTCAAGGAATTTAGGCAGAAGGTAGAAATGGAGTTGAAGTTGAAATTGAAAATGCTAAGAACAGATAGAGGAGGTGAATTTACATCTAACGAATTCGCCAATTACTGTAAGGAAAATGGTATCGCAAGACAGTTAACAGCGCCGTACTCACCACAACAGAATAGTGTAGTAGAAAGAAAGAATAGGATAGTTTTATCAACTACTAGGAGTATGATGAAAGCAATGAAGTTACCCTTAATTTTTTGGGCGGAAGCAGTCAGACACGCCATTTACATACTCAACAGGGTACCTACCAAAGCCCTGGAAGATAAAACACCATATGAAGCCCTCTACAACAGAAAACCGAACCTGGAATACCTAAAAATATTCGGATGCATAGCTTATGCTAAGATAACGATACCTCACTTGAAGAAGTTAGATGACAGAAGCATACCGATGATTTATTTAAGTGTAGAGGAAGGATCAAAAGCATGTAGGCTATATGATCCAGTAAGAAAGAAGAAACATGTTAGTAGGGACGTAAAGTTTATGGAAACGAAACCGTGGGAGTGGGATAATAGTGAAGATGATACAAGTACACAAGACACATTTCTGACTAGTTTTGTAGTAGACGGAGTTGACAACGAGAATCTTACACCAGTCAACATAGAAAACATTGATAATACGTATCTTGAAGAGGTTCAAACACCCGAACCAATACCAGATCCAGAATCACCAACCACACCACCAGTATACACTTACGAACCCAACTCAGAAAGTGATAGAGAAGCTACTTTTAGCTCATTAGGAAGCTCAAAACAGAGATTTGATGATACACCAGTACGAGGTTTCAAAAAAGTAACGGATATATATAGAACAACACGTATAGTTGAGACTGAAAGTCTACTATTCATAGAAGAAGAACCCCGTAACTATAAGGAAGCATCAACAGATAAGAAATGGATTGAGGCCATGAAAGCTGAACTGGATTCGATTAATAAGAATCACACATGGACTCTCACTACATTGCCACAAAATCAGAAGGCAATCGGACTCGAATGGGTTTATAAAACCAAAAGGATGCACACGGAAAGATCATCAAATATAAAGCAAGATTAGTAGCAAAAGGTTATGTACAAGAACAAGGAATAGACTTCGATGAAGTATTCGCACCAGTTGCTAGGATAGAGACAGTTCGGTTAATGTTAGCACTAGCAGCATATCATGGTTGGCCAGTACACCACTTGGATGTAAAATCAACATTTTTACATGGAGAGTTGAAGGAAGAAGTCTATGTCAAACAACCGGAAGGGTTTATTCAGCAAGGAAACCCTGATAAAGTCTACAAGCTAACTAAAGCTTTGTACGGCTTAAGACAAGCACCTAGAGCTTGGAACATGAAGCTTGATCAAACCTTGAAATCATTAGATTTTAAGAAGTGTAATCTCGAACAAGCAATTTAAACAAAGAGAAGCAAGACTTCTACGCTTATTGTTGGAGTATATGTAGATGATTTAATAATCACGGGCACTCCAAAGAAAGAATTAGACTTGTTCAAATCTCAGATGGAAGACAAATTCGAAATGAGCGACTTAGGGTTACTAGCTTATTACCTTGGGATAGAAGTTACACAGACAGGAGGAGAGATTTCAATCAAGCAGACAGGCTATATTAACAAGATCTTGAAAGAAACAAATATGATGGACAGTAATGACACGAAAATACCTATGGATCCCGGCACTAAGTTGGTCAAGGCGGAAGATAATGATAATGGAAACCCAGTTGACGCAACTTACTACCGTAGCTTAATTAGAAGTCTTAGGTACTTACTGCACACAAGACCAAATCTTAGTTACTCAGTCGGACTACTCAGCAGATTTATGCAAGACCCGAAGGAAATTCACCTGAAGGCAGTGAAACAAGTAATCCGATATATCAAAGGAACAAAGGAGCAGGGAATCATATACAAGAAAGAAGGCGGCTGCAAGATCACAGGTTATAGCGACAGTAGTTATGGAATCAACACCGATCAAGGAAAAGGAACTACTGGAATCGTATTTTATTTTGGAGAGTCACCTATTTCTTGGTGTACTCAGAAACAACCTACAATGGCACTATCATCATGTGAATCAGAATTCATGGCGGCTACTGGAGCAGCATGTCAAGCTTTGTGGTTAAAACGCTTACTAAATGAATTAACTGGATGGCAAGAAAAAAGGATAACGCTTAGAGTTGACAATGTATCAGCAATAGCACTCGTAAAGAACCCAGTATTTCATGGAAGAAGCAAGCACATTGACATTCGCTATCATTTCATTCGTGAATGTGTAGAGAATGGTCATATCAACGTTGAACACATCAATGGAGAACTTCAAAGAGCATACATTTTAACAAAGGCCTTACCAAGACTAAAGTTCGTGACTATGCGACAAATGCTCGGAGTTCAATACTTAGGACGAAGCAACGATCAAGATTAAGGAGGAGAATGTGAGCATAATCTCGACATTGCTCCACGATTAAAGACTCAAAAGAAGAAGGACCAAAGTTGCTCATTGGAAAGTTTATAACCGAATAGCGGTTATGTTAGTTAGTTAGTTATAGTTAGTTATTTTCAGAAGTTAGTTATGGCAGTTAGAATCGAATGGGTGTGATGTTTGGTTTGTATCTATTCGAACAAACACAACCCTTAGTGAACAGACACAATGGTTCATGGCAACCATTCGATGCCTATATATACTTGGCATTATGTAATAGAAATTTGGTTAGACGATTAATAAAGTTATCTAGTTTTTACTTTTGCAATTCATATCGACTCACTCTTTATTTGGGACCAACAATGGGTCTCGTCTATTTAAAAATTTCATAATAATAGTGCTTCGAATCAGGCTAAAAATTTCCTACCATGTTCCTAACCAAATTTTGAATACAAGATTAACAGTTACAGTATATAACTATATTCACATTAAAATGAGACTAAAATAGATTTACAGTGTAAAGACAGTAAAAACTTAGTTAAGTTTAACTAAACCCTTGTCGCTCGACTTAACTCCATCTTAACTATATACATATATGTTTTACATATACCAGGTTAGTTTTAGACTGTGTAAGTCCACAACCCACGTATCTAAATAATGCTAAATAGTTTTGACTTAGGATTTTAATCTTAAAACGAACATATATTGTTTTATAACTACTTGAGATGCTAGAATGATTACCCTTCTCTCCAAGTCACAACTATTTATACGCCAACATGTAACATCGGTTTATGACCTTTATAAATAGGAGATGTAAAAGGACTTGGACCATATGCATCTTGAGCTGGCCAAGTTGAGCACCAGGTTTATGCATCAACCAGTTAAAATTTGGGGATGTTGAGAATGAATTGTAGATATTTTTTGCATTGGAATTGTATAGTGCAATGGGTTGAAAATGGAGATGAAAATTTTCAACTACGGATGACCATCCCCAGTGTATGATGAAACGTATACTTACTATTTGTAGAAACAAGAGGGGGCTAAAATTGTAAGGTGATGATATATGTACACATAAGAATTTACTTTGCACACATATAACTAATGAATTAAATAAGGACAACCAATACCTATTACATTTTATATGTGCAAAGAAAAACTCATGTGTACATATCATCACCCAAATTTGTATTATTCAGCTACAACTATCAACTTACAATAGTTTAAACTAGTTTTGAGCCCCCAACACGCACGATCATTGATCAGATGAGATGGTATAACGTGTAATAATATTTAAATAACTTGGTTTTAAAGTTAAATATTATGTTAATTCATAAATCTATTGTAATGTTTAAATTTTTTTCTCTAGAATTATATTAAAATTTTAAGGCTAATAGCAGTGGGCTGGAAAAAGTCGAGTGTGTAGATCGATCGATCTACAATATCGATCACACCACTATGTGGTTGATCAACAATATCGATCGCCGGCTTCATTTTTTCACAATCGATCGTTCAGACGAACGATATTTATAGCATTCTCATTTCATTCAATCCCAAATTAAAAAAAATAATAAAAAAAAAAAAGAAAAGAAGTTACCGTTTGATTTTTTTTATTTTTTTATTTTAACCACTTTCATCCTATAAATACCCAAATCAAACCCACTTTTAAACATATACTTTCAAACATAATTCAGGGTGCGTTTGGTATGAGGGTGTGGCAATCAAGGAATGGATTGTTTCATGTTATTAATTGTTTGATTCAAGTTTTTGGTAATTGAAGTGGGCCCGGGAATCAAAGATTGATTCATGGCATGTATGGTTACTTTGAAAAATAATTGGACCCCACATATATATTTTCTCACAATCTACACATAAATTAATTATTAAAAAACAAAATTATCCCCTTTTCTCTCCAATAAATTATTTAGCAATTACTAAAATAAACTTTTTAATAAAATGTTAATTTTTTCTCTTACCTCATTTTCTTTCATTCTAAACCGAATCCAAATCCGATTCCAAATCCTTTTACAAACCAAACGGCCCCTCAAACAACAAATCAAACACAAAAAAATGGCTTGTAAACTTCCACACACTGTCAAACAATTTCAAAACTATGTCCAAAAACAAGTCGAAATAGACGACAAGGAACGCCAAGATGCAATTATCGAAGTTATTAAGAAGTTTGAGCTGGCGAAGTTATGCAAACAACGCCTGAGAACACGATACACAGAGTGCAAAGATATCTCTGTCGACAGAAAATATGTGATCGACCGGTTTTTGTACAATGAGTTTCGCAAAGACGCTGATGTTGTTGAAACATTGTGGGGTTGTGTGCAGAAGATAGAGAACAAAAAATCTAACAAGATACGTTGGAGTTTTGAGGAGAATGTGGCAGCTGCTGATGCACCACCACAACAACAACAACAATTTGTGCAAGGTGCATCAAGTTCATCTGCACCAAGAGTTGTTGAGCCACAACAACAACAACCTCATCTTGATAACTTTCAGCTAAGTTTTGAGAAAACTGTGAAACCTGCTGATGATGGCTGGAACTATGAGGATGAGCGGGAGCTGAGCAGGTTGGAAGCTCAGATCGAAGAAGAGAGGTTTGCGAGCTTTGATCCGTACGACGACAGTTTTCGCTCCGACAACTCGCAGACCTGGGATCACCCAGATTACAATTGAAGTTTTAGTTTTTAATTTAGTATTCTAATGTTTTAATTTCTGTTTATGTAATATTTATGTTTTTATTAATAAAAAAATTACGTTTGTGTTAAAAGATCCCGCTTTTTATTTGATTTTTGAATTTAAAAGATCCCGTCTTGTATTTAATTTTTTAATTTAAAATTTATCCCGTCTCCTGTTTGAATTTTGAATTCAAAATATCCCGCTTCTTATATTATCCTCTATAAATAACACACCATACAATAGTTTTCTTCACACACTCTTAAAGCATTTCACAATGAATAATCATTGGCCAATGGAAGAAGAATACCTGCTAGGTAACGTATGGCTTGAAGTTCAGGATTCCAGAGACCTTGTGAACGGACGTTCTTTTTGGAATGAAGTTACACAAAGGTTCAACAATCAGACTGATGGTGAGCACCGTACTAAAAATAGTATTACGGCTCAATGGAATAGAATCAACCTTAAAGGTCGTCGATATAATGCTATTTACAAAGAGTTGTTGCGTACAAGTGAAGACCCTTGTCGTCTCAGCAATGCAAGCCGAATTTATTATGAGCGCTATAGGAGAGGGATATATTATCAACATGTGTGATTCGTTCTGAGAAATACAGATGCATGGGACATAGACGATGAGTAATGGTATTTTATGTTAAGTATTTCCGTATCGTGTTTTATTTGTTTTCTGTATCGTTTTTTATCATGTAATATCTACGTTTAATTTTTAGTTGTTTAATTCCGTATCGTTTTGTTTATGTAATGTTTACGTTTTATTAATAAAATTTGTGTTTGTGTTAAAAGATAATGTTTTTTTTTTTAAAAAAAGAAAATAAAAATAAAGGAAGATGATGCAATATGGGTTGTCACTGTGATGAGAGAGGTGAATATGGATTGAAGAGAGAGAAAGCTGAGGTGAAAGTCAGAAAGATGATGCAATATAGGTCACCAGTGTGAGAAGCCTAATAGTTATATAGTTATAATATTCGTGCACGCATGAGTTTTTTTTACATAATTTTTTTTATTATGTGTTAATATCGATTAATATTTTGTATAGATTTTTTGTTACAAGAAGGATTTGACTTTGTTTAACTCGCATGTTGTTTAGGTTGATCTTATATAAATTTAACTATTAATATCATGTTTTAGACATTATGTGTATTTAGTAGCACATAATGACCTTGAAAAATTATGTGTCATTGTTATATATAAAGTCTTGTGTATTTATTTGTATCTCACATTAATATATAGGGTTGTGCACTCATTTTAATATTTGTTTTTCTATTAATAATAATTTAAGACGATTTTTAAACCTGTACAAGTTAAATTTATAAAAAGGAATAACATGAGTTGTTATTGAATACAGATAGTTGAAAAATAATATTGTTCCTGATATCTTCACTTAATCTCATAAAGAAGAGTAATATGAGCTGTTAGATGTATAATCTCATGTATTCATTTCTATGTATAATCTTATTGTGTAGGTGTTAAAAATGAAATGTTAAGGTGGCGCTCATGTAGCACTCAAAATTTAAATTTGGCATGCCACTTGGAACTCTAAGACTAACTTAATCGTTACACCTATTCAGTTATTAAAAATGTTCAATCTTTATAAAGATCTCATCTATCGACACTCCACCCGGTCCAACCCACCCTGCAAGTGTTCTTGATGCCTTTAGTCAAATAATTTCTATTAGACACGACCTTAATAATAATGATGCTACTAGGGGTGTGTTCTGGCTCAAAAACAGACCGTACCGGTTTGGCCTTGTAGATGTAACTTGTGGTGGTAGATTGGTAGTCTCGTAGATATAGCTAGTTTAGGTTTCTCTTTGTCAAATAAATAAATAAATAAATAACTATGGCTAAAAGTCTAATGTAACGGTGTAGTAAAAGCGAGAATGAATTTGTGACCTCATTTCTAAAATACTAACCCTCTAACCAAATACGAGTACTTCTCAAAAACAAAAATTGTTCATTCTCATACATCAAAATCAAACACTCTCTGATAGCTAGGACGATACAAGCTAGTAGATGTAGGTTTATTTATTTCCTAGTTGACAACATAATCTAACTACTAACCATAATTAAAAACGACATATGAATATATATGATTGAATATGAGAACAGCAACACCATTTCATTCTCTATATAAACACACTAAAATCACCCCCTAATCAGGCCAACTCAAATTCTATAATGTCCGTCTTACCTCGACACAATGAAGCCACCATCGGTCGCAAACATGAACCTTGTGTTTATCGTGCCACAACAACTTCAACAAAGAGTACGCCACAAGTCAAACACCTAATCAACAAGCCAAAAGAGGTCAATTCACCCAAAACTGATTACCCAAGTTTTAAATCGACTTGGTATCATTGGGCATGGGTCGCTAGCGGATGCACCACAATATTGTTTTCTCTAGTGAGTTGTGTCATTGGATCAATTAACTCACACATTTGGCTTGAGCCTGTATTAGCTGGCTCCTTAGGATACATTTTAGCTGACCTTATAACGGGTGTATACCATTGGATTATTGACAACTATGGTGATGCTTCAACTCCGATATTTGGTTCACAAATTAAGGAGTTTCAAGGCCACCATAAGGTGCCCTCGTCGCTCACAAAACGTCACTTTGCGAACAAGTTATACTTGTTAGGGTGTTTTATTACATGTATCATGCTACCAATTGATTTAGCATATCATGATCGTCCCGTGTTTATGGGTTTCACGGGGATAGCTAGTGGATGTATCATGTTTAGCCAGCAGTTCCATGCATGGGCTCATATGACTAAGAGCAAGTTGCCACAAATAGTGGTGATATTGCAAGATTTTGGAGTATTGGTATCTAGATCGCAACATGCTGCCCACCATCGTCCACCATATAACAACTATTGTATCGTGAGCGGGTTTTGGAATAGGTTTATGGACAAGCTTAAAGTGTTTGAGGCTCTAGAAATGCTGGTGTTTTTTGTGCTTGGTGTGAGGCCGCGATCATGGAATGAACCAAACTCCGATTGGAAGGCAGATGCGACGGCTACAAATTGACTTCCATGATACGTATTAGCACTTTCCTGATTATTCCATACACACACATATATATAAAATAAAGGTTAATGGCTATATATATGTAAACAAAAACAGCCCCATGTTATATTACGATTTTCTTAGTTACAATAATCAATCTAAAAACCGCCATCACAAGAACATATGTCTTAACAGCATATTAATTTAACGGGAGCATGTATTATATATACCAACTTAGTTTCATGTAGTTACACTTTGCTTCTTCTGGCACTACTACACAAAACATTTTTTGGTACGCCTTGTTGAAACGGTTTGAGTGAAAACCGTACCAAAATGTAAAAAAAATGTCATTTGGTACGGTTTGCAAAGAAACCGTACCTAAAAAGATTTATTTGCTACGGTTTCTGTGTATTCATTGTTTTTTGATACGGTTATTTATTAATAAAAGTCATTTGCTTCGGTTTATTTACGAACACCGTACCAAAAAAAAAAAATCAAATGCCTCCCAAAGCCACATTTAACCTTTCCCAAAGGCCACCAATATTACTATAATTCCGTTGCTTTAGCAAAGATTATTCTAATGAAAGTTACAGAAATCAAATAATTAACATCCAACAATGGCACTGTTTAAGCGTTCATTTAGTGTATTAATTAACGAACATGAACAAGAAAATTCGTCAATTTAGTGCTTTCGAGATCAAGTTTAATTGGACGATGGCTAAGGTAAATAATCTACAATTGTTGTGTATATATAATTGATTTGGTTGTTGCATTTGTGTAACTATGTTTATTTAAATTTAGTGTTTCCAACAAGAGGGTATATGGGAATGTGGATGCTATTTGATGAAGTTCATGTATGACCTTGCTGTTAAAAAACAAGCCGCCTTTCCAAAAAGTGTAGGTATTTCCTTTTAAGCTTGAGATTATAGCGGGTTAGCTAGGATTGCAGTGGCCGGCTGCTGTTGCAGCGGGTCAACTGCTGTTGCAGTTTATGTCGTAGTTTGCTTTAATGTAGTAGCTGCTACTCGTGTTATGTTTTACCAAGGATACCCTGCATATTGTACAATTTCTTTAGTATAAAATGGATTGATAGCTGAACATAGGTCTGTTGAGTAAAAAATTGTAGCTGAATAATAACTAGTGGTGATAGATAAAAACGAAAGGTGATCAAGGCAGTAAGCAATATCAATGGTGTTGAGTTAATAGCACTTGATGATGGGAAACTTACTGTCACTTTTAGCTCAATTTCGTTTTTCTCAACACCATTGCTACTGAAATGTACACATAGCTATATTATTTGGTTTCGTGTTTGGGTTAAAAACTGTAATAAATGCATATATTTGTTTCTTTCTTTTTGTAATTCTGCATTAGTATCAACTTGTGACATTAGAGTTATCATGTTACTGTCATTTTTATTCATCATATACACATACATGGAAATTGCTTACTGTGTTTAATTTGATATGTCATCTTATGTTTTTTGACTTGGTACAGTTACAAGAAGTCATTATACACTTGAACATGCAAGTCATATTAGAAATCAATTGCAATACTGGACAAGAACCGCTGGTTTTATTGCGAATTAATATGACTTATATATTCTATATTTGTTTTTATAGCTTTGGGATGATACATGCCGTCTAGAACCACTGGAGATCGACCAAGTGGCTCTTTTGACGTTGAACGAGCTTAATAGGGTTGTAGTTACTCCTTAGATACGAAGACTCCTCAATAGTTAAGGTTTTATATTTTCGTGATGATGACATTTACACAATTGTAATAGATATTGTTGCGTTGGTTGATGTTTGTATAGAATGGTAAGTTTGTTGAATGTTGTTTGTGTATGCAACAATGTTTGGGTCTGCTGCGAACGATATTGTGGTGTTTGGTTACACGTTTTGGAAAAAACAAAATGAATTTATTTATTTTTTTTGAAAAAACAGATTTTGGTGCGGTTCATTAATAAACCGTACCAGAAAAGAAAAATATGCTGGCCTGTTTATTGAAGATAATTTGCTACGGTTAGAAAGAAAACCATACCAAATAATCATTTTTTGGTACGGTTTTAAAACCGTACCAAAAAACATTTTATTTTTTGGTACGCTAGCATTTGGTACGGTTTTAAAACCGTACCAAATAGCCTTAAAAACCGTACCTAATGAGATTTTTGTGTAGTAGTGTGGGATGCATGTATAATAGTGTGCTCTTGATCATTTCAAGTTTCTGAGTTTTACACTTTTGCTTATTTCAGCAAAAGCAGATAACTTATGAATCAAGAAGGTGATTTTTATTGTTATGGTTAAGACCTCTAGTCTTTGGTCTAAACCATCTGTTCTCAATATGAGAGTTTTGAATAACCATGGTTGAGACAGTTTAGTTAATTGAGGTGGAAGTAAATGTGCAAAAGTGTTGTATGCAAAGATAAACAAAAATATAGAGTTTTGGAGGGAATAAAGTACACGAAATGTTACTATTATATTGATTGATAATAACTGTCAAATACATAGATTATATAGTGTGTCCCCGGGTCGTTAAAGTCCCAGCGAGATTGAAATGGTATTATTTGAAATCGTTTATGAGTGAGTGGCACTGAGGACAGTAGCCCAGATGATATGGAATTGATTTTGCTACTGTTATTTTGGTATTTGTACACAGATATAATATTCACAAAAATCAGATATACAATTATATGCACAAATTCATAATTAAGATTCACGCAATCGGACTGAAAAAGTGGGATTTGGTAATTAACAAACTACAGGGGGTGCTTTTGAAACTTTTGAAACTTAAAATTAAAAAGAAAAATGAAAATGAAAATGAAATTATAAAAGTAAATATTTTACTATTTAAATATTATTTAATTAATTAAACTAATTAAAATCTAATTTAAATCTAATTTATATTAACTAATAATTATAAATATTACAAATTAAACTAAAAATTTGCAAAAACAATTTCTAAACTTAAAATAGAACTTGAAGAAAGTATAAAAAATAAAAATAAATATTTTTGTCTTTTTATGGATTTTTTATTAATTAAAAACTATTTAACTTAATTAAACTAATTAAATTAATTTAAATTACAATTAATACTAAATTAACTTAGAAAATTATAAGAAAATTTATAAAATTATTTAACCATCACAGGAATCCTACAAAATTATAAAAACTTCTAAAAATTATGTTTAAGGTTAATCCACTAATTAATTACCTTTTAATTACTTTAAATCTAATTTAAATAATTAAAATAAGAAAAATGGAAAATGAACAGTAGAAATTAAAAATATATTTTCTAAAAGTCTATTATACTATATTAGAGCTAGGAAAAATATAAAAACAAGGTTATGCTTTATAAAAACTAAATATGCTATTTAAAACTTAATATTAATTAATAATTAAGAAAACTAAAATTAAATCTAATAAATACTAAATGGCAGAATAAAAATCTGAAAAATTTACTAAAAATACTTTACTATATAAGGTAATTAATAAAAATATAAAAATACTAAGTTCTTAATAAAAATCTAAAAATGAAAAATAAAATTTAAATTAAATTAAATAGAAACTATCACTTAATATTAAATTGGTTTTTCTTGGATTTTCTTTTACAAACTTACTTTACTACTGAAAATAGAAAACTTTTATGAAAACACTTTTGAAAATAGCTTATTTATAAGCTGTAAGCACCCCCTTTTGCTTATCAGTTGACTTATGTTGACTGGATGGACAAATAAGCACAAATGACTTTGGGTGGGGTCCACAATGATGGAAATGGGTACAAATAAGCTATACTGACTCAAATAAGCCAGAAACAACAATTGGTGATCACAAATAAGCTGTGTGGAACCAAATAAGCACTTGAGCAATCTGAGAATGAACACAGAATGGGGACAAACTTTGGGTGAATTCCAGGTGGGGTCCACTAAGATCTAGGTCAAACAAATGGTCAATCCTTGTTCCCTGGTAGGAGGGGGTTGGGAAAAACCAATTGGAACCACTGGGGCCCACTGGGTTGGTCTACAACAGCCACCAAAGTGGTGGTGGTGAGAATGGTCTGCTGGTGCAGGGCAAGGGTTCTTCCCTGCAACTGTGTTCCAGGGCTTGTGGAGCCCACACAAAAATTCACAAAAATCAAACCAATGTGGGATTCAAAAGTTGAGGTGGTGGAGTATAACTACAACAAGTTTCAGATCCTCACCCCAAGCGCATAAATCACAAAAAATCTTGGTGGGCTGAGGAATTTTGGGCCCAAGTGAAAAGAAATGGGTGGGCTAGGGATGGTATTGGATTGGGTTTTGGATTATTAGTTAGGATCCGGTTTGGTTTATGATTTCACAAGGACCTATTTTGCAATTTACCGAAAGTTGAGGGGTGGGTTTTGGCATTTTTCCAAATTATTTCCAAGGGTGTATTATGCCAAAGTGTGAATAGTATAAGGTCCTGAGTTGACTTTTCCATTTAATTTCCACCAGGGACTAAAACTGCCAAACTTGCAAAATTCAGGGACCATTTGTGTAATTTTCACCAAACTTTCCACCAAGGACCAATCCTGCCATAAAAGGTTAGTGCAAGGACAAAATTTGTTTTTCTCAATTTTTTTAATATCCCAGGGACCATTTTTGACAATTTTTAAAGTTCAGGGACTAAACTTGACATTTTGTGAAACTTTTCACCAAAGGACTAAATGTGTAACTTTTTGATTTAAAAGGACCTTTGGTGACTTTTTCAAGTTTCAAGAATAACCAGGGACTAGATTTGACAACTTTTGAAAGTTGAGGGACTGAAACTGCCAATTATGCAAACTTTGTGCGTTTTTCATCTGTTTTTGGTATTTTGCATTTGAAACATGTAAAACACTTTCCTGGGATATTTTCACTATTTTGGTTCATTATTGAGTATTTTTAGATGTTTTGGCAGCTCAGAAATGGTAAAAATGATGAGTATTTACACACTCATCAATCCCCCACACTAAAACATTGCTAGTCCCTAGCAATCTTTTGAGAAAAACCTGATGGATTTAAAAATCTCTTTACCAAAAGCCATCACTTCTGGAGTAGCCAGGTGTAAGAACTGTGGCACACCTGATAACCGTGTGATTTTGAGCAAACCACCAGGTGTAAACGGATTTGATTAGTCTTTACCAAAAGCCGTTTGCTTCTGGACTAGCCAGCATCTTGATGGACTAAGTCAACATCTTGGTGAGCTGATTACCAATTATGGATTTTCCACGGCCTTTACCACAAGCCATAATCTTGTGGGCTAGCCAACTCATTTGCTTTATGGGATATGGGGAGTTGAGGAACCATACAATTTTTGGCAAATTGCAAGCCATCAACGGGTTTGAGATGTCTTTACCAATAGCCGTTTGCTCCTGGACTAGCCAATCCATTTGTCACTTAGACTTTGGCGGACTGATTACCACAAAAATTTTGAAATAAAGTGAAAAAAATTTTGAAAAAATTAGGCCTAAAAATGGGGGTACTTAGAAAGTTTTGTGATAAAATTCGTAAGAATTCCCCCCCCCCCCCCCCACACTAGAATTGAATATTGTCCTCAATATTCAAAGTCCCGGCTATTATGCCGAATCTCTGAACGGAAAAAGCTAATATTCGAATCTAACTGTGGAAATATCGATTTTATTTTTCACTTTATTTATCTGTACATATAAACATTTTTCATCATTTTTTTTTGAACTGAAACTTATATACATATTTACTTTTCAAACGGTGGGGGACGGCCACTCCCCACACTAGGGTAGTAGAAAGTAGAAAGAAGTCAGAAATACGGGTGAAAACCCATATATGTTGCTAATTTTTGCTCACCGAGTCACTAGCTTGACTCGATCCCCGAATTCATTGGTCCATGGGGAAAGTTTGGAGATCCGAGACAACCATGGGTGGTATGTCCTCTCCAAAATAATGTTTCAATCGATGACCATTCACTTTGAAGTTGGGACCTTCGGGTTGAGATAACTCAACAGTCCCGTATGGATATACTTTAGCAATAGTGAATGGTCCAGTCCATTGGGTTTTTAGTTTCCCTGAGAAGATCTTTAATCTTGAGTTGAAAAGAAGGACTCTGTCACCGACGTTGAAAACGCGGTTCTTAATCTTAGAGTCGTGGATCTTCTTTGTCTTTTCTTTGTAGATCAAAGAGTTCTCGTAGGCTTGATCACGAAGTTCGTTTAATTCATTGAGTTGAACCTTACGGTGATCACCCGCTTTATGAAGGTCGTAGTTTGCATGTTTCAAGGCCCAGTAGGCTTTGTGCTCGAGCTCGATCGGTAAATGACACGCCTTCCCGTATACAAGCTTGTATGGAGTACACTCGATGGGTGTTTTGTAAGCTGTACGGAAGGCCCAGAGTGCATCATCTAGTTTATCCGACCAGGAAGCACGGTTTTCACCTACTGTCCTCTCAAGAATCCGTTTTATACCACGGTTGGAAACCTCCACCTGCCCACTTGTTTGGGGGTGATATGCGGTGGAAAGACGATGAGTAACACCGTACTTAAGCATGACTTTTGCGAATTGATCATTGCAAAAGTGAGTACCGCGATCACTAATGATGGCACGTGGAGTTCCAAAACGAGCAAAGAGGGATTTCAAGAATTTCACAACAACTCGGGCATCGTTAGTGGGTAAGGCCTTAGCCTCAACCCATTTTGACAAATAGTCAACAGCCATGAGAATATACTTGTTTCCACGAGAAGAAGGGAATGGCCCCATAAAATCAATGCCCTAGATGTCAAAGATTTCACAAACTTGAATGACATTTTGTGGCATTTCGTTCTTTTGTGAAATATTCCCGTGACGCTGACAAGCATCACAGGCTTTGACTAACTCGTGGGCCAATAGAAACCGGAATCAAACACCTTTTTGGCGGTGTAGTTAGGACTATGGTGGCCCCCCAGTGGGTCCAGCATGGCAAGCCTTGAGAATATCAGCGGCTTCCTGTCCGTATACACATCGCCTGATGACTTGATCGGCACAGATTTTGAAGAGGAAGGGGTCGTCCCAGAAGTAATGTTTGACGTCTTTGAAAAATTTGTTTTTCTGTTGGGACGTCATCCCCTTCACGATGAAGTTACCCGCATGGTAATTTGCAAAGTCGGCAAACCATGGGGTAGCAGAGTCACCACGAAAAGCAACCGCACTGAGTGTCTCGAGAGGGAATGATTCATTTATTTCTTGTTTCTCAGACACATCTTGATGTGGGTTTTCTAATCGTGAGAGATGATCAGCAGCAAGGTTTTCGGCTCCTTTTTTATCACGGATAATGATATCAAATTCTTGGATGAGGAGAACCCAACGGAGAAGTCTCGGCTTTGCATCTTGCTTTGCAAATAGGTACTTCAAAGCCGAGTGATCCGTATACACTACGCATTTAGTCAGGATTAAGTATGGCCGGAATTTCTCAAAGGCATACACCACAGCTAGGAGTTCTTTTTCAGTGGTGGTGTAATGACTCTGAGCCTCGGTCATAGTTTTGCTTGCGTAGTGTATAGGCTGAAAGTATTTTGCTTTACGTTGCCCCAAGACCGCACCTATGGCAAAATCACTGGCATCGCACATAAGCTCAAAAGGTAGGTCCCAATCGGGGGCAACAAGAATCGGTGCCTCGGTAAGCTTTTTCTTTAATGTTTCAAAAGCTTCGATGCACTCAGGAGAGAAGATGAAAAGAGCATCTTTCTCGAGGAGATGGGTCATAGGCCGGGCAATCTTGGAAAAATCTTGGATAAACCTACGGTAGAAGCCGGCATGACCCAAAAAGCTCCTAACACCTTTAACGGTGGTGGGATGAGGTAATTTAGCAATGACATCGATTTTGGCTTTGTCAACCTCAATCCTGTTCTTTGAGATTTTATGGCCGAGGACTATGCCCTCTTTAACCATAAAGTGACTTTTCTCCCAGTTGAGACTTAAATTCGTTTCTTTGCAACGTTTAAGCATCTGTTCCAAGTGGGAGAGACAGGTCTGGAATGAATCCCCGATGATTGAAAAGTCATCCATGAATACCTCCATGGTTTTCCCGATCATGTCGGAAAAGATAGACATCATGCACCTCTGGAACGTGCTTGGAGCATTACATAAGCCGAAAGGCATACGTCTGTAAGCAAAGGTTCCGTAGGGGCATGTGAAGGTAGTCTTCTCTTGATCCTGGGGATCAATGGGGATTTGGAAGTAACCCGAAAAACCATCGAGGAAGCAGTAGTATTCATTCCCCAAAAGTCTTTCAAGCATCTGGTCCATAAAAGGGAGAGGAAAATGGTCTTTACGGGTGGCTTCATTTAACTTTCGATAGTCAATACATACTCGCTAACCCGTGACCAAACGAGTTGGAATCAACTCGTTATCCTCGTTGTGACAACGGTAATGCCACCCTTTTTAGGAACACAATGAATTGGGCTAACCCAAGGACTGTCAGATATAGGGTAAATCAATCCCGCATCAAGAAGTTTAAGAACCTCTTGTTTGATAACTTCGTGGATTTTGGGATTTACCCTTCTCTGTTGTTGCACTGCTGGCTTAAAGTCATCCTCCATTAAGATTTTATGAGTACAAAAGTTCGGGCTTATGCCCTTAATGTCGGAGAGTTTCCAATCAGTTGCTTGCTTGTGTGACTTAAGAACCTTTAGGAGTGCTGCCTTTTCCTCATCTTTTAAGTCTTTAGCGATAATGACGGGTAATTTATCATCACCCTCCAGAAATGCATATTCTAGATGAGGAGGCAAGTCCTTGAGCTCAACCTCGGGAAAGTCTTCAGTTATTTCAACATTTTTGACTTCCGCTTTATGAAGTAATTTTGGAGTCGGAGAGGGTGAAGGATTGTCATTTAACAATCTTTCAAGGAGAAGAATGTCCCCCTCCGGATCAAGATAGTTTTCATCAACCCCATCGGGGATTGAACTATCCTGAGCAAGAAAAGCCTCGAGCTCTTCCAGAAGGAAGTCACCTCCCTCAAACGGAGTGAGGGAAGGGGAAGAGTCGGAAATGATAGGATTAGTCGAAGGAGTGGTACTGCCACTTGCTGAGAAACCAAGGACTTCTTGAGAAGACTCCTCAGACGCAACATCGATGATGTCAATTCGGTTAACCGTTTCAGCGTCATAGTTGGAGAAATATCTTGAAGTCTGATCAAGATTGAATGTGATGGCTTCCCCATCAACACGTAGAGTGATTTCTTCTTCGAATACATCGATTAAAGCACGACCCGTTCTTAAGAATCCCCTCCCGAGAATGAGAGGGACTCGTGGGTCAGCATCGAAATCAACAATCACAAAAATCTGCCGGAAAATGGAACTTTCCTACTTTCACGAAGATATCTTCGGCAATGCCGAGAGGACGAGATATGGTACGGTCTACAAGCTCGAGAGTCATGCAGGTCGGAGTGAGGGCAGGAAGTGAGAGTCTTTTCCAGACTGTGTAAGGCATCAGGTTAATGCTTGCGCCAAGATCGGCCAAGGCAAAGCATTCAACCATCCCCGGGAAAACACAAGGAATGAGAAATTTCCCAGGATCTCCAAGCTTTTCGGGAAGCTTTTTCAAGAGCACTGCTGAGCAATGCTCGTTAAGAGGAGTTTTTGCCATCTCACAAAGTTTTTCTTTGTTGCTTATCAGATTTTTGATTGTCGAAGCAAACTTAGGCATGAGAAGAAGAGCATCCGCGAAGCTAATATCAAAGTGTAATTCTTGGAAAATTTGATAAAATTTTTCCATCTGATGGTTAGCTTTTTCGCGGTTCTTTTGTTCATTCAAACGTGAAGGATATGGAATTGAAGGCTTAGGATCATTCTTTGGGATTTCATCAGATCTCACAGGGGGATCAAATACAACTTTCGACTTATGAGTCGGGACCGGGACAACTTGAGGGTGGACGTTGTTGATACCTCCGTTATTAGTAGGAAGTACCTCGTCCGTAGTAACCTCAGGCTCACGTTCCGCTACCTTAGGAGTAGGAGAAGAGGTAGAGGGAATCGAGGGTCCATTGTATGATACCCCACTTCGGGTGGTGATTGCTTTGACATCGCCCCTCGGGTTAGCGATCGTGTTGCTCGGTAATGTACCCGGGCCCGAGGGTCGATCATTTAAAGACTTCTTAAGCTCAGAGATCTTGCTGATCAATAACCGATTCGTTTCCTCTTGTGCTTTCATGAATTGTTTTAGCACTTCGTCGGAGGAAGACGATGGTGGAACAACGTTTTGATTTTGAACAGGAGGATTTTGAACACGGTTGTTTTGAAAATTCCCTTGATTTTGATTGTTGTTACCCTGAAAATTGTTTGTCTGATTGAAATTACCCTGATTGTAATTTCCTTGATTTTGGTTTCTTTGAAAATTTCCTTGAAAACCTTGGTTTTGATTGCCATTTTGAAAATTGTTTTGATTAAACTGGCCTTGATTTTGGTTCGGGTTTTGGAAATTTGAGTTTTGACCTTGGTTAAAATCCTGATTCGAGTTACGGTTTTGATTTTGGTTAAAACCGGGAGGTCCGAGAAAATTGTTAGAACGATAGCTTAAGAGATTACGGTCCCCTTGCGGTTGGTAAGAATTACCCCCCGTGTTGTAGGAACCATGAGCAACATAAACGTTCTCTTGTGGAAAGCCAGCAGTAGTTGGACACTCGGAATACAGATGAGGGCCCCCGCAAGTTTCACAACTTCGGGCCACGGCTTTCACTTGTTGATTTTGAACCTGATTTTGTATCGTTTGGTTCATTCTCAACACAGCCGTAGAAATATCATCCATCTTTTTGGTAAGAGCAATGATTTCAGGAGATGATGATGAAGGAGTAACTGAATTACATGATGCATCCCTCTCCGCAGAGGAATCCCAAAAGTTATGGTGGGCAGTCATGTTCTCAATTAAGTCATAGCACTCTTCGGGACGCCTTTTCATAAAGGTCCCACCAGCAGCAGCATTGAGAATATCCCGGTGCCTCAATGTCAGATCATTATAGAAGGTATCTTTGATGGTAACTTGCAACATATTGTGGTTAGGGCACCGATCAATAGCTAGCTTATAACGTTCCCAAGCCTCAAAAAGAGACTCATCGGGACGTTGCCGGAAGTTGCTGATATCATTTCGTAACTTGGAAACCATGGAAGGTGGAAAATATTTTGCTAAAAACTTGGTTACCATTTCGTCAAAGGTTCGAATAGAATTCTTTGGGAGTCGGTCAAACCATGCAGTGGCATGATGAGTGAGAGAATAGGGGAAGAGGTACAGCCGGAGGGCATCATCGGTGACACCATGCTGTTTCATGCTTTGGGCGACCGTGAGATATTTGTCAAGATGCTTGTTGGCATCGCCACCCGGTAATCCGTGAAATTGACACGAATTCTGGACTTGTTGGATCATGTGGTGCTTGAGGCCAAAGTCCGTAGCCTCAATAGTGAGTGGTGCAATAGGCCCACCCCGCCCTTGCATGGTAGGCTGGCACAACTCCTCCATCGTTCGGAGATCGGGAGCTGGCACATCCCTGGGAGGGTCAGGGGGTGGTAATGGTGGTGGCAATTCAGCCATCTCGGTTTTTGGTTCTTGTGTATCAGTACGTAGCTCGGGTACGTCTTTCTGATGTTTACGTTTTGTTTGTGACCGAGTGCGCATGCACTAAAAACAATTTTTCAAAACAAGATCGAGGCAAAACCACAGTAAACTTAAACCAATAATCACAAGTGAATGGCTTCTTTAAAAAAGGTACACCACTCACAGGGATACAAATGCAAGTTTTTATCTTAAGTTTGGGAACTTATTATGTCCACACCCCCAGTTGGTAGGTGTTCAGCCTTGGTTTGCAGTGCTAAGATTTTATGTATTTATTACTTTGAAAAACTGCTTTAGGCTTATGGGTGTGTGTGCAGAAAACTTGGGAAATATTTTTGGAACTGATTTGTTAACCGAAATCGTTCTTTTAAGATTACTCGCAGGCTGGCGGGAGGAAAGAATGGATTCCTCTTCAGTTCGCAATTTAATGTCAGAACTTACCTTAAACCAACTGTTTCAGGTTGTAATCTTAAAGGAAACGAAGTAATTTAACTTCACAGTTTGTTTTGTTATTTTTGATTTTTTTTTGGTGTTTTTAACACTTTAGGAAAAGTGTTAATGAACGTTTTTGATATGATTATGTTTTTACAAAAACTTTTTACAAATTTGTGTGAAATTTGTACAGGAAGGGTTTTGAAAACCACTAAACTTAAAACGATTTTAAAACACGCAACAACCTCCCCGGCAGCGGCGCCAAATTTTGATTGGGTCTAAACCGTCAGATATAATTGACCAAGGTCAACTTAGTCAAAAACAGCTTATCCCAATGCTCCGTGGATAGTATAGTGTATCCCCGGGTCGTTAAAGTCTCAGCGAGATTGAAATGGTGTTATTTGAAATCGTTTATGAGTGAGTGGCACTGAGGACAGTAGCCCAGATGATATGGAATTGATTTTGCTACTGTTATTTTGGTATTTGTACACAGATATAATATTCACAAAAATCAGATATACAATTATATGCACAAATTCACAATTAAGATTCACGCAATCGGACTGAAAAAGTGGGATTTGGTAATTAACAAACTACAGGGGGTGCTTTTGAAACTTTTGAAACTTAAAATTAAAAAGAAAAATGAAAATGAAATTATAAAAGTGGATATTTTACTATTTAAATATTATTTAATTAATTAAACTAATTAAAATCTAATTTAAATCTAATTTATATTAACTAATAATTATAAATATTACAAATTAAACTAAAAATTTGCAAAAACAATTTCTAAACTTAAAATAGAACTTGAAGAAAGTATAAAAAATAAAAATAAATATTTTTGTCTTTTTATGGATTTTTTATTAATTAAAAACTATTTAACTTAATTAAACTAATTAAACTAATTTAAATTACAATTAATACTAAATTAACTTCGAAAATTATAAGAAAATTTATAAAATTATTTAACCATCACAGGAATCCTAAAAAGTTATAAAAACTTCTAAAAATTATGTTTAAGGTTAATCCCCTAATTAATTACCTTTTAATTACTTTAAATCTAATTTAAATAATTAAAATAAGAAAAATGGAAAATGAACAGTAGAAATTAAAAATATATTTTCTAAAAGTCTATTATACTATATTAGAGCTAGGAAAAATATAAAAACAAGGTTATGCTTTATAAAAACTAAATATGCTATTTAAAACATAATATTAATTAATAATTAGGAAAACTAAAATTAAATCTAATAAATACTAAATGGCAGAATAAAAATCTGAAAAATATACTAAAAATACTTTACTATATAAGGTAATTAATAAAAATATAAAAATACTAAGTACTTAATAAAAATCTAAAAATGAATAATAAAATTTAAATTAAATTAAATAGAAACTATCACTTAATATTAAATTGGTTTTTCTTGGATTTTCTTTTACAGACTTACTTTACTACTGAAAATAGAAAACATTTATGAAAACACTTTTGAAAATAGCTTATTTATAAGCTGTAAGCACCCCCTTTTGCTTATCAGTTGACTTATGTTGACTGGATGGACAAGTAAGCACAAATGACTTTGGGTGGGGTCCACAATGATGGAAATGGGTACAAATAAGCCATACTGACTCAAATAAGCCAGAAACAACAATTGGTGATCACAAATAAGCTGTGTGGAACCAAATAAGCACTTGAGCAATCTGAGAATGAACACAGAATGAGGACAAACTTTGGGTGAATTCCAGGTGGGGTCCACTAAGATCTAGGTCAAACAAATGGTCAATCCTTGTTCCCTGGTAGGAGGGGGTTGGGAAAAACCAATTGGAACCACTGGGGCCCACTGGGTTGGTCTACAACAGCCACCAAAGTGGTGGTGGTGAGAATGGTCTGCTGGTGCAGGGCAAGGGTTCTTCCCTGCAACTGTGTTCCAGGGCTTGTGGAGCCCACACAAAAATTCACAAAAATCAAACCAATGTGGGATTCAAAAGTTGAGGTGGTGGAGTATAACTACAACAAGTTTCAGATCCTCACCCCAAGCACATAAATCACAAAAAATCTTGTAACTTTTGCAAAAATCTGAGATGGTGCAATTTGACTTTTTGAGGAAAACTTAAGCTTTTGACTTTGGTGAGTTTTGATTGATCACAGATGACTTATTGATGTTTGTTAAGCCTAATGCTAACCAAACTTACTAACCTAAACTATTTTGGAGCTGATTCACAAGATTTGAGCAACAAAATCACAATAGTTAAGCTGTTGTGATATAATCTTAATGATTTTGACTTTTTAATGAATGTCTTAGGTGTTTTATGACTGAGCTAGACTAAAGGCACATAGGTAAGACTGTTTCAACCAATTGCAACACACAAAACACACCCTGAGTCCTCAAACTCAGTTAATCCAAACACCCTTAATGCTTAACTGTTTTATGATTTCCAAATTAACTAGGTGCTAGATTGTACAAACTTGATCCCAAACTGCAAATTATAACTATGTGAACTTGTTTAAGTACTTAAAAACAGATTACCACTTCAATCACACAAGTTTTACTCTTAAGCTAATTTTAACAGTTAAATATTAAATTTTAAGCAACTATGTATTCTAATAAGCAAGCAATGAACATTAAGCTAAAAATGACTTAAACTACAATCAACTATCACAGATTAACACAGATTAGCAATGGACAAGCAATCAATCAGAAGCTACTAAGAACTAGGAGTTTTTAGTGGAAAATTTAAATAAGCAAAGTCTTACAAGAATACCCTCAGCATGAACAGAGGGTTTTCCTATGAAGCCTATCTTTAGATAGGCCAACTTCAACTCCAATCTTGCTCCTTTTTGATCCTCAGTACCTGAAAACAAGTTAGAACCAAAATAGTTGACCAAGTTTGACTTTTTTAGATTTTTGATTTTTTTCTATTAATACTGGCTTTTAAGGTCTCTAAAAGCTTCAAATGGCTTTATGGGATCCTAAGTGAGCTTAAGAATCCATAATTCAAACACAAATACTAACAGCTTATGATCTAAATAAGTTACTTGAAACTGAAATGTGCATTAACAAATAAGATTGAAGAAACTTGCTTATATTGATTTGAAAAGAGTAATAGTACACTGAATTGACTTAAACAAATGCTTAAAAGCTTTTAGCTAAACTACAACTGCTTAATACACTTAAACGACTACTATTATACTAAAAAACTAGACAACAACTTCATCTTGCATCTTTCTCCTTTTATAGCCCATGATTAGGGTTTCTTCTGAGCCTCTGATCATTTCCCATTTAATCTTGACCATTAATTTGCTCTGAATTAATCTCAACCTTTAAATTAGGTTTTGGCGCCAAAATTGGGTAAGGGTGTTTGGACTGATATTACAACTGGGGGGTGGCATTTATTGTGGTGTGATAGTTAGGTAAAGTGGGTTGGGCGGTGGCTTCTGATGGAGGTATGATGGGACCTGAAAGTGGGGATGTGGGGGAGGGAAGGATGGTGGGGGTGATGGTCGTTTGACCAAGTTTTGACCAAGGGGGTCAATGTTTGACCCCGTATAATACTTTAGGGGTTTTGGTGGGCTGAGGAATTTTGGGCCCAAGTGAAAAGAAATGGGTGGGCTATTGATGGTATTGGATTGGGTTTTGGAGTAGTATTATTATTAGTTAGGATCCGGTTTGGTTTATGATTTCACAAGGACCTATTTTGCAATTTACCGAAAGTTGAGGGGTGGGTTTTGGCATTTTTCCAAATTGTTTCCAAGGGTGTATTATGCCAAAGTGTGAATAGTATAAGGTCCTGAGTTGACTTTTCCATTTAATTTCCACCAGGGACTAAAACTGCCAAACTTGCAAAATTCAGGGACCATTTGTGTAATTTTCACCAAACTTTCCACCAAGGACCAATCTTGCCATAAAAGGTTAGTGCAAGGACAAAATTTGTTTTTCTCAAAGTTTTTAATATCCCAGGGACCATTTTTGACAATTTTCAAAGTTCAGGGACTAAACTTGACATTTTGTGAAACTTTTCACCAAAGGACTAAATGTGTAACTTTTGATTTAAAAGGACCTTTGGTGACTTTTTCAAGTTTTTAGAATAACCAGGGACTAGATTTGACAACTTTTGAAAGTTGAGGGACTGAAACTGCCAATTATGCAAACTTTGTGCGTTTTTCATCTGTTTTTGGTATTTTTGCATTTGAAACATGTAAAACACTTTCCTGGGATATTTTCACTATTTTGGTTCATTATTGAGTGTTTTTAAATGTTTTGGCAGCTCAGAAATGGTAAAAATGATGAGTATTTACACACTCATCAACAGGCATGAATTAAATGGGTGTGATGTGAACAACTTGACCCAATAGACACAACCCTTCATGACTAATTGTCATAACCATATTTAACTGTCAATATAATCGACCAACTAACTATAACTACCTATGACATGTCATCAATCCTAATACTAGTGTTTTATGCAACCTTATTGGTCTGTTAATTGATTGTCTGTTACTAATAAACTAAGAATTAAGAACATGTTGATCTTAAATCTTCCAACAGTCTCCCCTCTAAGATCAAAAGATCTTAATTCTGCTTTTCTTCCTTTGGTATGATCAACTGATGATTGTGAAATCTTCAGTGTTGCTGTCCGAATCCCTTTCTTCTTCCTTTATCTTCTGGCTTGTGCTTCCATTCTCATTATGCATTTGAGACTTCTCTTGGTTATCTTGACACTTGTTATTGAGACTCTCCAATTGGATGCCAAAGTGCTCAATCTTCTTCTTTCCTCGAATGTCCAAACAGTGTGTAAATTCACTTGATCATTCTGTCTTCTTGGCAATATCCTCTGCCTTGTGAAACAAATTCATTTGTTTCAACATATGAAACCCTTTCTGTGTGGTAATAACAGGTAAAAACATTCAAATATAGATTGTAGCTGGCCTTAATCTCCTCACCATGATCCTTTGTCAGGCCAAGTATCTCAGCAATATAACCAAATTCACTTTGAAAAAGTATGCTTAGGTATCCTCCTAATGTCTCCACAAGCTTATAAAGATCCATAAGATGGATCTTTATTCCATTTATGTATGGTGGTAAAGGGCCTGGTAAATTCTTCTTAAGGCAGACAGTATAAAACCATATAAAAGCTTTGTTAAACTTTTCTCTACATGTCCCATTCCTGACTAATAAGTACATCATTTTTAAGCAAATCTAGGAATGCAACATATTCATTAAAAGATGTAATATGTGTTGGGCAGTATACACCTTTGATGTAAATGAATTCATCTTCTTGTGGGGTAGAGTTCATTGTTGCTTTGCCTGGGCACATGTAATCATAGTGTCCCAATTCTTGGCATTTGTAGCATGATACATCATTCTTCTATATCTCTTCTTTCTTCTCTTGAGAACTCTCATCAAGCAGTTTAAAGTAATCCTCCATGTATCTATTATGCTTCTCATTCATCTTGTTCTTGTCAAAGTAAGATGATGAAGGGTCCTTGAACATAGGAACCAATTTGCATCGATTTCCTTTGTATGTTATTTCAAGACCTTGTGCCTCCAATTGCTTTACAGACAAGATATTCAGAGTCACTTCTGGTGCATAGTGTACACCAGGAATCATAAAGACTTCTGAACCAATTCTTATGTTCACTTCTCCAATCCCATGAAAAAACAATAACTTTCTCAGATCCTTCAACTTTTCTACACCAAATTTCTCTTTCAACTTAGAAAACAGATTCATGTTTGTGCAAACATGATTGTTAATGTTGTTGCTAATATACCATATTTTATCCCACTCTCCTTCATCGGTCCCATCAATCATGAAATCAGTGGACAAGTGAATGGTTTTAGAGTATATTATGTCAGTGTTTGGTGTGTTTGTGAGGTTTTCGATGCCAACAACTTCTTTCAACTTTCCTTTGTTTGGACAGTTCTTGGCAATGTGTCCCCTAAGTCTGCATTCAAAATAGACATACCTTTTATGCCTCTCCAATGTTGCTTGTTTCTATGATAATTGATTATTATACACATGAAACTCTTATAATTTCTTTCTTAACATTTCCTTGCAGTCACTTGAAATTTGCTTTATGCAATTTCCAAATTTCGACTCACTTTCCCTCTTGATTGTCTCTGAATAAACTCCCTTTGAGATCTCCCAGGATTTGTGCTTTGATGCCACATGTTGTTATGGTTAAGACCTCTAGTCTTTGGTCTAAACCATCTGTTCTCAATATGAGAGTTTTGAATAACCATGGTTGAGACAGTTTAGTGAATTGATGTGGAAGTAAATGTGCAGAAGTGTTGTATGCAAAGATAAACAGAAATATAGAGTTTTGGAGGGAATAAAGTACACGAAATGTTACTGTTATATTGATTGATAATAACTGTCAAATACATAGATTATATAGTTACTAAACAGGCATGAATTAAATGGGTGTGATGGTTCAATTTGACCCAATAGACACAACCCTTCATGACCAACTCTCATAACCATATTTAACTGTCAATATAATCGACCAACTAACTATAACTACCTATGACATGTCATCAATCCTAATACTAGTGTTTTATGCAACCTTATTGGTTACTTACATGTCTGCAAATAAATAAATGTTATGTTTAGTCTTTATCTTAGCTTATGTCAAAGTCTAGGGGTGTTTTGTCATTAGTCAAATAGTAATAATATAGCTAAAGACTCAAGCTATACGGTTTCCTTTTTCTGTTTTTGTCAACCGACTTTGTGTCCATGTAGGAGTCGGTTTTCCTCCCCCTCATCTCTATAAAAGGAGGTGGGGGGGAGGGGTCTTGTATTCATTCTTTCTTTACTCAATAAACGTTTGATATTGAGGGTTATACTCGTGCTGGTTTATTTTTCTGTCGATCATATATAAGTAGGCTGCAAGTGTGTTTCTTCAAGGTCGAAGTAATCCGTTTTCTAGTAACCAGGTTGTTGGTCAACAATACTAACAAGTGGTATCAAACGCTTGGGTTTTCGGGTTTTTCTGGTATACTAGGATCGATCTTGTGAAGGGTTTCTTTTTTGGTATTCGTCTTATGGAAGGAGCAGAAGATAGTTTCTGTTTAGGCTAAAAGTTATCGAATACAAAAAGGTTCTTGTTGTTCAGGTTCTTGAACGACAAGGTTACAACACGTGGTCGACAGGTAAAAGGTTCTTGAGTTCTTCTTTTGTCCGGGTTTGCGACAAGGTGTAAAGGACTTAAGGTTTTGTTGTTTTTAGATTATTGAAGATCGACAATTATCTGGGTTTTTTTTTTTTTTTTTTTTTTTTTTTGTCGTTGGGTAATTATAGACGAAGAAGAAAACTAGGTGTTGTTTTTCTTTGGTTTTAATATAATAAAAACAAGGTTGACTTAAAGGGATTATTAAATTGGTTTTTAAATCTTGGTGGGAAGAAAAGTCCAAGAGTTATTTAAAGATTGGTTTTTTAGATTTGTTTTGTTTTGTTATTAAAGCAAAAGATTATTACTTTGAAGTTTTGCGCAAGGGACTTTGTTAGTTTGTGTTTGTGAGGGTTTTTCACAAGGTTTAGCAAATTAATAAAGGGATTAAAGAATGATGGGAGCTAAGTTTGACATCGAGAAATTTGATGGAACTGGTGATTTCGGGTTATGGAGAGTCAAGATGCGTGCTTTATTAATCCAACATGGATGTGAAGCAGCTTTAGAGGTTTTACCCACGGATATGGATGCTACAACAAAAGCTGAGCTAAACAAGAAAGCTCATAGTACCGTGATTTTGTGTTTAGGTAACAAGGTACTGAGAGGGGTTACCGAGGAGACGACTGTAGCAGGGGTTTGGACCAAGCTTGAGACTTTGTACATGATAAAGTCCTTGGCCAATAAGTTGTACCTAAAGAAGAAGTTTTACACATTCTACATGCCGGCTGGACGTACGATTTCCGAGCATATAGATGAGTTCAACAAAATCGTTCTTGATTTAGCAAATATTGAGGTAAAATTCGAGGATGAAGATCTTTCTTTATTATTACTCATCTCTATAAAAAGAGGTGGGGGGAAGGGTCTTGTATTTATTCTTTCTTTACTCAATAAACGTTTGATATTGAGGGTTATACTCGTGCGGGTTTATTTTTCTGTCGATCATATATAAGTAGGCTGCAAGTGTGTTTCTTCAAGGTCGAAGTAATCCGTTTTCTAGTAACCAGGTTGTTGGTCAACAATACTAACAATAGATACATAATAATAATAATTGTCTGTTAATAAAATAAGAATTAAGAACATGTTGATCTTAAATCTTCCAACAATTTTAAGATAGGAAACGACCCATTTGCATATGTTAAATGTTTATAGGTTATGAGGTTAAAATTGTAATTTACCATATAAAACAAGCATTTTGATATAATTAGGTCACGACGTACCTGCTTATTAACTGATCGAGCAAATAAGCACAAGAGTTTGTTTTATACAAAGGGTTATGTTATTAAGACCACCCTATGATGTGACAATAGGGGGTTTTGGTCAAAATGTACAAACCATGATACACACCGCAAACCCGCAATCCAGAGTACCTGGCACTCTAAGAGGGCAGGGAGTCGTAACGCAAAAGTGGTGTTATTGCCTACATGGCATCTCAACAACGTCGTTATCGCGTTAAGACCATTTCCCATTCGTTTGCGTTGGACCTGCGTTTCCATTTACGTTAACATGGCAACGCGCGTTGTGGCATATGCATTTGATTTTCAAAACAGCCCTTATATTAAATTTGTAGTTACCGTTTGCGTTTAAGTTTGAAGGTTTGCGTTGTGATTTTACGTTTCTGTGTTTACGTTTGTGGGTTTGCGTTTGTGGGTCTACGTTTGTGGGTCTACGTTTGTGGTTTGTGATTTTACGTTTGTGTGTGTGTGTGCAAGCAAGGCACGAAGAAGAAGAATAGTTTTTTTTTTTTTTTTTTTTTTTTTTTTTTTTTTTTTTTTTTTGATTAACAGTTAGTGTGTAGTGAGGTATGGGTTGGATTAACATGTAGTGTGGTTGGGCTGGATACTATTGGACCAAACACAACATATAGTTTGGTAACTTGGTTAAACACTTAATAGTTTTGTATTTTTTGTATTTATTATTATTTTTTTTTATATAAATGTTATTTGTATTTTAGTTTAATGAATGAAATAATAGTTAATGGCTTTTAATGAATGAAATATTAGTTGAAGGTAGAATTTGTAAATTGTTATTTTAAAAAAAGGTGAGGCACTGAAAGTGGTGTTATTGGGTGTTATGATTTTCTGGTGTTTTTGGTGTTATGTTATTTTGTGTTAAAATGATGTGCCGCTGACGTGACAGTGGTGTTGGTGTTATTACTCCTTGTGCTCTAAGACTAACTTAATCATTACACATATTCAACTATTCATTTATCCAAGAAAACATAAAAAAATGTTCAATCTTTATAAAGATCTCATCTATCGACACTCCACCCGGTCCAACCCACCCTGCAAGTGTTCCTGATGCCTTTAGTCAAATAAGAATGATGCTACTAGGGTGTGTTCTGGCTCAAAACCAGACTGTACCGGTTTGGCCTTGCAGATGTAACTGTGGTGGTAGTCTCGTAGATATAGCTAGTTTAGGTTTGTCTTTGTCAAATAATAATAATAATAATAATAATAATAATAATAATAATAATAATAATAACAACTATGGCTAAAAGTCTAATGCAATGGTGTAGTAAAACTGAGAATGAATTTGTGACCTCATTTCTAAAATACTAACCCTCTAACCAAATACGAGTACTTCTCAAAAACAAAAATTGTTCATTCTCATACATCAAAATCAAACACTCCCGGATAGGATGATACAAGCTAGTAGATATAGGTTTATTTATTTCCGGTTGACAACAGAATCTAACTACTAACCATAAGTAAAACCGACATATGAATATATGATTGACTATGTGAACACAATGGATGTAATTCTAATATGAACAGCAACATCATTTCATTATCTATATATACACACTAAAATCACCCCCTAATCAGGCCAACTCAAATTCTATAATGTCCATCTTACCTCGACACAATGAAGCCACCATCGGTCGCAAACATGAACCTTGCGTTTATCGTGCCACAACAGTTTCAACAAAGAGCACGCCACAAGTCAAACACCTAATCAACAAGCCAAAAGAGGTCAATTCACCCAAAACTGATTACCCAAGTTTTAAATCGACTTGGTATCATTGGGCATGGGTCGCTAGCGGATGCACCACAATATTGTTTTCTCTAGTGAGTTGTGTCATTGGATCAATTAAGTCACACATTTGGCTTGAGCCTATATTAGCTGGCTCCATAGGATACATTTTAGCTGACCTTCTAACGGGTGTATACCATTGGATTATTGACAACTATGGTGATGCTTCAACTCCGATATTTGGTTCACAAATTAGGGACTTTATAGTCCACCATAAATTTCCTACGCAGATCACAAAACGTCAGTTTGCGAACAATTACTTGTTAGGGTGTTTTATTACGTGTATCATGCTACCAATTGATTTAGCATATCATGATCGTCCCGTGTTTATGGGTTTCACCGGGGTAGCTAGTGGATGTATCATGTTTAGCCTAGAGTTCCATGCATGGGCTCATAAGACTAAGAGCAAGTTGCCACCAATAGTGGTGATATTGCAAGATGTTGGAGTTTTGGTATCTAGATCGAAACATGCTGCCCACCATCGGCCACCATATAACAGCAATTATTGTATGGTGAGTGGGGTTTGGAATAGGTTTTTAGACAAGTATAAGGTTTTTAAGGCTCTAGAAATGGTGGTGTTTTTCGTGCTTGGTGTGAGGCCTCGATCTTGGAATGAACCAAACTCCGATTGGAAGGAGGATGCAATGTGAACGTTTCGCCCACGAATTATCTTCCATGATATAGTAGCAGTTTCCTAAATTTGTATCCATAAAAGCCATATGTAACCGGTCTAAAAGTCCTTTCCTGTAGTAGTGACTAGTGATATACTCCGTAAGATATGTCATTGCTTATGTCAATAAATTTACCCCATAACGTTAGTTTATTGATCCGTTCCCACTTTAACAAAACATCAATTTATTGAAGACGTTAGTATTCACGTGAATGAGGTAAATTAAATTTTTCATTTTGCTTCCTAGCTAGTAATATAATCTAATTTTCACCTCACAAAATAGATGTGATAAAACTGAACATTTGTTACGTACCACACACTATTAACATACAACTCTTAATTACTGACACTAATAAACCACTAAGAATGACCATTTTTTCGATTCCAGTCTACACATACAAGTACTCTCTTAACCCCCATCACGATCACAAATGGAGACTAGACCGAAACTTGAAAAACTTGTTATCAAACAAAAATCGGTCATAAATTCATTTAATAGCGATGACCCAAGTCTTAAAACGACTTGGGAACATCGTCTATGGGTGACAACAGGGTGCACCATGGTATCAATATGTCTAGCAAGTTGCATCGTTGGATCATTCAAATCACATATATGGCTCGAACCCATATTAGCTGCATTCATTGGGTACATTTTAGCGGACCTTGTAACTGGGATATACCATTGGGCTATTGACAATTATGGAAATGAAGCAACTCCAGTATTCGGTACACAAATTCATGCGTTTCAAGATCACCATAAGGTGCCCAAAAAGATCACTAAACGTGAATTCGCAAACAATTCATACAAGTTAGGGTTTCTTTTTACGTGGATCGTGTTACCCTATAATTTATTTTGTTACAATCAACCAGTTATTATGGGGTTTATTGGGATGTTTAGTGGGTGCGTAATGTTTAGCCAAAAGTTCCATGCTTGGGCTCATGAGAGCAGGAGCAAGCTCCCGCATATAGTGGTGGTACTGCAAGACGCAGGTTTGCTAATATCTCGATCTCAACATACCATCCATCATAGGCCTCCGTTTAACAACACTTATTGTATTGTGAGTGGGGTTTGGAATAGCTTTTTGGATAAGCATAAAGTGTTTGAAGCTCTTGAAATGGCGGTTTTCTTGAAGTATGGTAAGAAGCCACGGTCGTGGGGTGAACCATACTACTCCAACGAAATGAAAGTTGTAGAGGCTTCACCAACGACTTTAGTAACATGATGAGATCAATTTAGATATGTACGGTTGCTCATGTGCATTTAAACTGATTATGGTGATGGTTAAAAACTGCTTGTTAAGATAAGTATGTGTCGTTTTTAGCTATTCATAGTTTTGATTAACGGATTATTGCTCTAATCTAATCATCACATAATCACTTTGCAAATGCACGAATGATCCACAATCATATGCTCTAAAAGTTAAGTTATATGTCAAATAAAAGGAAAAACTGGTTGGGTTGATGTGTTTTCAACTCTTTTCTTATAGCTTGTTGCATTTGGTTTTTCATTTCCTGAAAAGTAAATATAGTTACACTTCCTTGAGCAATATTGCAAGAAATTAAGAATAACATCGTATTATACGCACCCAACCTATGTAAATATTGAGTAGGTCAACTAACTAAGAACCAGTGCTAAAAGGTAAAAAGTCGATGTTATTTAGACAAAGTCGGATAAGAATGACCTGTTTTACAAAATAACCCTTGACATATGTTTGTTTGGCATAACAAATATATATACTAGTACTTATGAATAAACATACAAGTGACATAAAACTAAAAGTTTGACAAGTGCTTGACCTAAATCCAATGATCAAGTTCAACTCATTATATGTTTCAAGTTTGCTTTTCATGCTTGAGCTCAAACGTGATAAAAATAAATTATTGTAAAAGTTATACAAACCTCCAAAAATGGATAGGTGTTTGAACTAAGGTGTCATTTGGTTTGTATTTAGAATTGGTAATGGAGTAAATTAAAATAGTTATCTAAAATTTAAAAAAGATTAGTTTAAATCTAAATTTATCCTTTTATATGATTTTAGAGGTGAGAGATGTATAGTGAATGATGAAGTGGGAATAGGTATTTCATTAAAAGAGGCTAACTCATAAAGATTGTAAACATTTACTTTATGTTAAATCTTAAACCTATATATTCAAATAAACAAGGTTTTTAACTTTAAATCCCGAAACCCAACTCTAACCCCTTCAAACAAGCACACCCTAAACCATATATATAAATGGACTTCAATTCAAAAGTTAAAGAAACCTTGACTATTTTTTTCCACATGTACTTTAACCTTTACAGCGCCATATCCAAACCAACTAATCAATCTTATAATCATAAAAGGTGGGACAAATGATACGACCCGGTTAGAGGTTGTATCGGGATAAGGCATCACTTTTAGCGTGTGCGAGCTCCTTAAAAAATAGAATAGAAGAACTAGAGAATTATTGATCTTAAAACTTGATTGAATGATTATAATAAATGCTTACAAGAGTATTTATAAGACAAAGTAAACCCTAAGACCTAAATAAGCCATGGGCTCAGGCCCAGGCGTATCATTCCCCACTCCTTCGAAATCACCTTGTCCTCAAGGTGTTGTCTTGATAAATTTTCTTGATTCCGGGATCCCATATCCTAATCCTAATTCTGGTCATATCTTCCACTCCCGTAGTTCTCCTGCCCTCTGCTACCGCAACCAACATCTTTTTCCTCTTCCGCCTTCCACTACCTTGGACATAACACAACACCATTCTTCACCCATGCCATAACACTCCCCACTCCTTCAAAAATCATCTTGCCCTCAAGGTGATACGAAGAATATGTCGATTGAGAATCCGCTAATTCCTCACTTAAATTCAAATTTATTTCGCCCAAACGACTATCAAATTCACAACCACCCACAACAATATCTTCAATACTTTTCTTATTTTCTGAATATTCTTCAAACTTGCTATGAACTTCATTACTCTCACCAATATCGAAAACATCATCTATCGCGTTATTAACCACATTAACACTAATATATTCAACAACATCTAACGACCTTTTAATCTCAGGTGAAACGAATTCACTTTGTAATGATGGAATGGTATCTAATTTTTTTTCAATTATATGCTCTTTCTCCTTCTCTTCAATTGCCTCAAAACGAGCCTCGACTATATGAGACAAGGAAAAGGCTTCTCCTAAAGTCGTAGGCCTTGCACTCAATAGTTCTATTTGTAACGGCAGTTTAAGTCCGGAAAAATAAAACGATATAAGTAAAGATTCAGAGATCCTTGTTACTCGATTTGCAAGTACCACAAACTCACGTTCATATTCGGCCACTGTACCCATTTGCAAGAGCTTAGAGAGTGCGTATTCCACGTCCTGATCGATGCCGTCTGATGCCATGATTAATACTCAAGCGATTAATAACTCAAATATATATATATATATATATATATATATATATATATATATATATATATATATATATATATATTTCCTGATGAATAGTACCCGCGATGAATAGTAATTTTTTTTAACAAAAATATCGACTGATGAACAGTAACATTCGATGAACAGTAACGATCGATGAACAGTGGTGTTCAATGAACAGTAGCGTTCGATGAACAGTAATTTTTTTTTTTTGATTGATTGGAACCCTAATTAAAAACCCTCTCAACGAGAGCTCTCAATGAAAGCACCAATTGATACAACCCGGTTAGGGGTTGTATCGGGATAAGTCACCACTTTTAGCGTGTGCGAGCTCCTTAAGAAATAGAAGAGAAGAACTAGAGAATTATTGATCTTAAAACTTGATTGAATGATTATAATAAATGCTTACAAGAGTATTTATAAGACAAAGTAAACCCTAAGACCTAAATAGCATGGGCTCAGGCCAGGCGTATCAACAACTGACACCAAAAAATACACTACTCAGGGTAATTTCAATCAAGGTATCAAACTTCTTATTATTATTTCTTCATGAGAGGCAGCTTATTATTTTGCCAATTGAAGAATTTTCGTTAAATATATAACGGTCACCTGTTAAACTTTACATTTCATGTCAACCACCGCCTCCACCACCAATCACTCCCGCTACTACTAACCCACCAAACTACCACTACCAACCAGTGTCACCACCACCAACCCCACCACCACCACTAACCACCGCTGCCAGCATTAACCCATCGACCCACCTACAAGTACCACTGCGACCAACCCCACCCATCATCGTTTTACCCCAATGCTACATACCATCTCCACCCAACAACACAGTCACCACCACCGTCACCCTCAACCCCAAGCATCATCACCATCATAGTAGGGGATTATGTGGTGAGTGGTGGATGGTGGCAGCACGGGTGGTTGGTTGTGGCGGCGGTGATTGGTGGTGGTGGGGGTAGGGTTAGTAGTGGCGGTGGTGGTTGGTGGTGGTAGATGAGGCATGTGGTGGTGGTGGTAGGTGGGTGGGATTGGTGGTAGCGACAGTGATTGGTGGTAGTTGTGGCAACAACGGTGAAGGACTTGAAATGTGAAATTATCGTTAAATATTTAACGAAAAATCCCAAATTGGCAAAAAAAAAAAAAAAAAAAAAAAAAAAAAAAAAAAAAAAAAAAAGTTTCTTTTTATGCCAAACTAATTGGAAATAACCACTAATTTAGGTACCTTTATTGTTATTTGCCCCAAAAATGTAATATCTAGCAATGTTGATCGGTTCACACGTTTTACCCCATTACCAATGTGTGAAAAATAATGTTTAAATTGACTCATCTCCCAAAAAAGTGTGTACCCGTGTCGTTTGATACGTGTTCATGCTCTCAAAATGTTACACTTGAAAACCATCTAAACTACTTATAAGAATGTATACAAATGTATTACTCCTAAGGGTGTGAATCGGGTCGGGTTGATCATTTCGGGTCAATTCGTGTCAGGTCAAAGCTAAAATAACATATCTGAACCCGACCTATTTAAATTCGAGTTAGCCGGGTGAGTCAATTCATGTCGAGTCTAATCAGGTTCACGTCACACTGAATATGAGTAAAATGTAATAAAATTGACGATTTGTACTTGTTTGAATATATAATTTTAAAAAAATATGTTAAATAAAACTTTGATATATATATATATATATATATATATATATATATATATATATATATATATATATATATATGTCTGGTGACTGGTGCATGTGTGCATTACATGCCTTTCACATTTCTGCGAGCTAGCTACTCCACATGGTTACTGATGATGAAGACTTATGGTTATATGTATTATGATATTATTTGATCTGTTCTGGGCTCGGGAGGATTACTGACCTACCTTTCATTACACTTACATTTTTGTTATACCTTATAACATTACCCATTGCACCATTTCTGTTTCTGTTTCATTATCATTTGCTCTATTTATATATATTTGTTCACTGGGCTTTTTAAGCTCAGCCGCATTTCTTTTCACTGCGGCAGGTTTCTAGAGGGAAGCTGGGATATGAGTGGAGAGTACGTTGGACTTAGAAGACTATACCTTGATAGCCATTTTGGATTAGAGATGATTAGAAGTGTTTACATTTTCAGACTTAGTATCTAGTTCTGTTTTCAGTTGTAACTTTGTACTTCAGATTTTACCTTTGCAACCTTTAAGATTCTTTTGTATTACTTATGTTGTATGCTTGTGTTTTGCTTTGATATGTCACCATAACGTAATACTTCTACCCTTATCGGGTTGGGGTGTTACATTTTATTCAGGTTAACCGGGGTCAACCTGAACCTAAGTTAGCCAATCTTTTTCAACCCGATATCCGACCCTATTTAGTATTAAGGTTACTCAAGTTGACACGGATAAACCGAACAAAATTATTGACCCGAGTAATCTAACCTGAGTAGGCTTAATCAAGTTCAGGTTCGGGTCCAATCGGGTATTTTGACACCTATAATTACTTCATAGTTCGCAAACATAGCATAATGACTATCGGGTGTTTCTTGTTTCAAGAAAACAGTCTTTTTTTTTTTTTTTTTTTTTTTTTTGATAATCTTGTTAGCAAGCTCAAACATGTAATCAACAAAGTGTTTTTTTTTTTGTATCTGCAAACAAAAAGGAAAAATGAAAAGGAAAGCGAATTAGTTTTTACTCATCTAATGTCTACAAGCAGGAAACATTAAAAATAAATAAAAAATAAAAATTGTGAATATTTATACTACTATATAAAACATTTGACACTTTCTAAATAAAAAAAACTTAAAAAATTAAAACCAAAAACATTTTTTAACAGGAAATATCAAGCCGTTAGTCAATGGGATTAAGATTGTATGAATTTCATTTAAGTGTCTTGAAGAGCTCAATTTGTAACATATATCTTCCATTAAACATGTTTAAAAAAATCCAATAAATTAAAAAAAAAACACTTCAATCACAAATACTTTTTTAATTCATGCTTTTAATCTATACTCTAACCTATGGGATATAAATACCCACAAACATCCTAACCTACCTCCGACTACAACAACAAACAAAATCCCAACCGACAAACATATAAGACCAACAAAAATACAACCTCTGTCCTAAACAACTGTCGGTCAACAACACAACCGCAAGCAAAACACTCACTATCTCGTTGCACATCTCATGAGATCAACATCTTTACAAACCAAAAACATAAACAAAAACCTTACCGTAAACTTTTTAAAGATCTTGAAGCCGAAATCCAAAAAGGATAACTACAACCATAAACCCTCACAACATTTCACAACTCTCATCTAACTACACCAAGACACGAAAAAACAAAACAAAAAAAGACTACGAGATCCCAGGTTAAATCCTTTTAAAGAATAAATCTTGAAAGATCTTTCAAGATTGCACATAACCCATCATTGATCTTGCTTCGAAATAAAAATATTACCTCAACCAACAACAAAACCCATCTTAGACAACCACAACAATCAAGATTCTAACCATAAAAAGAAAAGGCAACACGATCTCAGATTCGTTCAAAGAGAGTATATCACTTGATTGGCTCCAAACGGTCAACCTAATTTGACCAAAGGATGGTCAACAAGGTCAAACTTCCGAGAGTCAATCTCCGTGGAAGTATAGGGTTTCCCCGGGTCGTTATGTCCCGACGAGGTGTGGATTGTATTAAAACGGGTTTTGATCGGGTGAATTTGGACAGGAGGTTCAGGAATTTGATTTGTATGATTACACTACGAGATTATGAATGAGAATAACTTAGAAACACTATTCTAACAATTACTGATGAACAGATACACTAAAAACGTAAGTTAAGTCAAAAAAACGCGTTCGTTTGATTTAATTCTACGTAGACGTGCGAAATAAAACGCGAGTTTTGTAAAAATAAAATACCTACGGACATGAAAATTACATTTTTACAATCATAATGATAAAAGAAAATTTTTAGAAATAGAAAATATTTTTTATTTAATTATTTATTAATTAAAAACTATTTAAACTTAATTAAACTAATTGAACTAATTTAATTATAATAAATACTAAATTAAGAGTTAAAATTATAAAACTTTTTCTACAAATACATTAGAGTGCCAGAAACTTTATAAAAATATAAAAATTCCTAAGTACTTATAAATAAGCTATTTTTATAATTAACTACTTATTATTTATTAAAACCTAATTTAAACTATTTTAATTATTATAAATATTAAACTAATTTCTAAACTTATGGAGTTTTTTATATAAATACTAATTAGTGGCAGAAAGTTATAAAAAAATATAAAAAGGTCCTACTTGATTATAAATAAGCAGTTAAATAAGCTAATAAGTAAAAATAAGCTAAAAATGAACAAGTGGTATTTAAATATCAAACCTTGTAGGATATAACTGAAAAAAGGCCCTAGGGTGCATGGTATCCAGGTACACCCATATCACTCTCAAAGGGGGGAGGTCTCAGGTTCGACCCCTGCCTCACCCCTTTTTGCCCAACAATTTATTTTTTTTATTTTTCTTTTTACAATACTCTAAAACAGCTAATCACAAGCAACTTTTACAAAGGAATTTTTTTCAAAACTTAAAAATAAGCCCTGTATGAGCTGATTAGCTCAACAGATGGCTTTTATAAGCCAAAATGGATTTTTCAAATGAATAAGCTACAAATAAGCTACCATCTAAGAACCAAAGTTGGAATAAGCTAAAAATAGGTTAAGCAAACTTAAAATAAGCCAAAGAAAAGAGAAAAGAACAAGGAATAAGCTGAAAAGTGGAATAAGCAATTTCAAACCAAATTGAGAACTGAAACAGGCCACAGGGCTTATGCAGGCCTGATTTGGGCTAGGGGCAAAATCTTGGAACCCCAAAATAAGCTTGGAAAAAGAGAATCAGCTGAGAGAGCTTCTAAAAAGACCAATAAGCTTGAGCTTATTCCCACAAACAATGTAACACCCCCAATTCATGGATGCAGCGGAATTCAAACTGGGTGTTACTCGACGGCACAATAGTTACAATGATAGAAAACGAACTCTAATTGACTCGTTTTAAAAGATTTATCATTCAAATTGTATAAATATCAGAGATTACAAAATGAGGTCCCAGATGGTTCCATGTTTACAAATTACATTAAATGAGTTTTTGAATGATAATAAAATTTATAGCCCTCTTGAATATCCGTGCCCCTTCCGTGCCATCCTTGTTCATTATGAACCTGAAAATACATGCTAAAGTGTCAACACGAGGTTGGTGAGTTCATAGAGTTTAGTGACAAAATGTAATGTAAAACATTTGAATGATGATTTCCCAGCAAAGGCATCGTAAATCCACTCAGTTCCAAGCCCCGCCCATACAAGACTTGTAACCTGTGTGTTTACAACCCACTGCCAAATATGATCTGGTTTATGTGAACAAAAGTAGTACTTGTATCTAGATTCAAAGATAAATGTAGCAATACCGTTATATAAACAATTTTTACAACGATGCCATATAATTAATGATGATAATGAAGTATGTAACATGTAAACACATAAAGCGTTTGAGTAAACCACAAACATTGAGTAAGGCAATTGGTGTTTAAATAAACAAGTAGCATGTTCAAGTAAAACAAGTATTGCATTTATGTAAAAACGAGCATGTATTCTCCTCCAAAGAGTTGATGATGCGTGGGAATCGCAACAGGCTTTACCTCTCGAGGGATCTCGAGAAGCTTACAACCCCCACCAGGCAGTGTACCTGATCGTTGTAGTATAGTATAGTGACAAGTACCGGGGGATTGATCGTTCAGCTTAGGAATAGTGTCGCTAGGATTAGAAAGCCTAATTACTAGTTCTAAAGGTGAGGGATGATTATTTTTGTGTTTTTATATTTTATGGAAAGCAATTAAAATCTCGGGGTTTGAAGGATTTGGGCGGAATTAGTTGCTATTCAACTAACCCAATACTAAGATGCAATCAAAATAAAATATTAAAAATGAAAATAAACTAATTATACTAAGGTTGTGAGCAGTAATTGGAGAAAATGTGTTTACTTAGATTTCACTACTCCCTAGATATCTTTTACACGTTAATTACTTGTTATAATTGCATGGATGACGGATCGTATTCCTTAATACCATTCATGGGGTGGCATACATAACTCCCCAATTCTATGAGCTCTTATCTCCTCCTACACCATGCCCAGCACAACTATAGGGATTGTAAACAGTGGCTCATGCATTAAATACAACCAATAAAGACCTAGTACGCCTCGGTTCATGTTTCTTAAGACGTTCAAGCATGTTACCATTTGGAGATCTGCTAGTTTTCTTAAGCCTAACATATAAATCATTCATCCAAGACAAGAATAAACAAGTAATCAACACATAATCAATATCTAGGTTTCATTAGATCTAAGCAAACACAAAAGAGATCTAGCCTAGCATGATAGAATTAAGACAAGAACAAGATATAGACAACCAACACATAGACATATTGATTGAATTAGAAGAACACTTATCTTAATTAATCATGCAAGGTATCAAGGGGTTGGAACCCTTGAAAAACCTGTAAAGTTACACCAAAATCGTCTTTAGGGTTTCTCCCAAAACTTCTCTTTTTTAAATGTGAAAAACTAGAAAACTATATATAGGAAAATAGGGATGACGACGTCAAGAACAAAGGTGTGACGCCGTCATCTCGCCGCCAAATACTTCCTCGGACGGCCTTGATCTACTTCTGACGCCGTCAAGGCCTAGGCCGTCACACAAATTACTCTTGACGCCCTGTGTGTGACGCCGTCATCAACTACGGATTTTAATTCTTGGGGTTTTGACACCGTCAGGAAAACTCTTGACGCCTTCATGAACTCTCGGATTTTATTATTGAGGTTTGACGCCGTCAGGAAATTACTCTTGACGCCGTCACCTACTGCTCCCAGCATGGAAAATTGAGACTTTGCCGTTTTCTTCACTTTTATGCTCCAAAAACGTCCAAAATGGCTTTTTTTCCAGAATTCACTCTCCAAGTACCTAAAATCACAAAAGGAACGATTTAGGGCAATATTTGATCAAATAAATTCGGATTCGGGCTTAAATGACCCCCTAAAAACGGATCATTTTTCGCCTCATCATATACCCTTACACTTGAGATTTGCTTGTCCTCAAGCAAATGCGCTTTTATTCTACTCAAAAGACAAGTTAGGGGTCATTTAACACTAATATAAAAGTAATTACAACAAATAATCGTTCCACTAAAGACCAAAGACAAGCACGGAGGTCATACACAAGCACCTCACAAATAGTGTTTAGATACTCACATCTCTCGGGTGTAATAAAGTGTAAATTACAATATGAAAACGGAAGATATCTCTCACTACCTGTCATAGCAAAATAGATTACCATAGGCTTGGGAAAGGATCAAACCTCCACCACATGGCGTAAGCACCTAGGAAAAACTATCAAAAAGGTCTTTTAAAGGGTTGCAACGTTTGGTATAGGGATATGAATTACACGGTTTTGTTGGATAAAGGAAGTTTTTACTGGTGGCGAGTTAACAATCTTAGTTAATTACATGTACAATGTGGCGTTGCTAAGCCAAGACTAGACTCGACTTAAGCTAATAAATGAAAAATAACGAAAACATAAAATAAACATAGAATGAAACGGGATGGTAGTCCGTATGTTTTTTCTCTTTTTCCTTTTTTTTTTTTTTTTTTTTTTTTTTTTGCATACACTCTTACCCTACCATCCAAAATAATACATCATAGGGAATGAACATTTCCCTTACACTTGAATCTTTACATACTTTACATTCAACTATTCTAATGACTCGAATTAAGAAAATCAAAACACTTTGAGCACTTTTAAGATTAACGCACATATGGGGGTAATAATATGTCACAACTCGTAAATTCTGGTCTTTTCCCGAACTTTCACATTTACTATTCATTGGTTACTATTCATCGATCACTATTCATCATTTTACTATTCATCATTTTTGAGGTCAGTTTGATATTCTGAGAAGCATTTTAAAATTTTACTATTCGTAAAACACTATTCACCTCCGGAGAAAATTTGTCATTATGTGTGAGTTGTGTCATTTATGTATACGTACGGTTATCTACCTAATAAACGTTATCTTATAAACTATTACTATGAATAATTGATCCGATAATCCCAACTATGGTCCTAACATATTTTTATACTCATAATAATAATATAAAAATTATATTATTAATTTACCCGGTGTTTTCAAACCAACTGTTACGTTTTCCGGTCGAAGCTTATAACTCCGTCGGTTTGCGATATTTCAACCCGATCATTATTTTAACTTCCAATTGTCATCAGGAATATTATTTTACAATTTTTACAACTTTATTATATTTTATTTTATCTCATTACAATTTATTTTTAGTTAACTCGGTACCCGGTATCACCTAAAACTAATAATATATACCTAAAACTACCTAAAGTCCACCAAAATCTTACACAACCCATCCACCCCCTTTGATTTCCTTAATTTATGGATCTTGTTCTTGTACCATTTTCTTATAAAATATACATATAACACAAAACCTATACTTTTCATCCATTTCACCAAATATAGCAAGTAAACTTTCTTCTCTTTTCTCTCTTTGTGGTGATCGATCTAAACAACAAAAACAAGGAAAAACCATAACTTTTCCAAGATCAAGTGTTAATCTAGTCCCTTTTGTTGTTCTTGTTTGGGTTTTGTGATAAAAACTCAAGGTTTCTTAGGTTTTACTCATCCAAGCTCTATAATCTTTCTATGTAAGTTGTCAAACTCTTGTTCATAATTTCTTCATGTTATTTTTATGGTCATATGATTTCCATTCAAGATCTACATGCATATGTTAGTTATACCACTCATTTATATATATATATATATATATATCTAACTTTTGAACTCTAGAAATGGATTATAGTTAGATCCTTGTTAGATCCACTTGATTTATGATGTTTAGGAACCCATGACACCCTAAGAAGGTGTATGGTAAGATTAGACTAGATTTGTGGTGATTGAAAGTGGTTTGGTTGAAGTTGAAACAAGTTTGAAACTAGGAAAATGATTTTTGAAACTACATATTGACCTACTGTCCCTATTTTTGAAACGTGGGAAAATCAGTGGATGATGGGTAATTTTTGATCAAAGATTTAGAAAATACTTTCAAAAACGAAGCCGTGGGCGAAAGAACGGATTAAAACGAGTTAATAACGAAGGAGATATGATTTTCCGAATTTAACGACGAAAACTATTTTCTGAAAAACTGCATGCTGTTTGACAGTTTTCGACGGGCAAATAGAGGCGTTAAACGTAATCTAGAGGAGCCGAGCTATCGAAAATATATTAGTATATACTAAAACGAATCCGTGGATATAAAGAACGAGGAAAATGAACTTAAAACGACCAAGTTATACCTGTTTTAAAATCGTCAAAACTATATATATATTTAGTCACTACTAGAAATAATATAACTACGTACTAAATGAGATATTTTCTAGATTTCTTATTCAAGGAGTTTATTTTTAACTAACGAAATACGTACGACCCAAGGTTTATTTATGCGACTACTAGACGATATCTTAAGGTTTTCAAAACGAGGAATATAACACTAACGTTTTTATATACGATATATTACGACAAGTTTTTATTATTCTAGTTGGACTTATTTTCTTAAGTATGGAAAATACTTTACTTTGACAATAACAAGTATTTTCAAGTTACGAGTGGTATAGGTATCATGTGCATGTGCATTCATTACATCCTTTCATGATCTAAGTAGATCACTATCATTCATATTAGGTTGCGGTTAGAGATCGAACCTCATTTCTGTGTATCCACTTTTGTCATCGTAGCTATTCGCACCAGGTGAGTCATAGCCCCTATTCTTTTAAATTGTTTTGTTAACGTTTTGGGGGAGAATACATGCTCGTTTTTACATAAATTACTACTTGACTCTTTGAACTCATTTGACCTTATAACTTGTTTTGAACTCTTGAACTCGACTTGAACTTTTGAACTTAATGTACCGTATGTACTATGACCTAAAGTCTCACCTTATTGGTGGAGTGTGCTAAGTCTCCTTTGTTCGGAGCAACACTATAAAGTCTCTCCTGTTCAGAGCATCCTTAATAATTCTTGCCATGGTGGAGTGACTAATAATTCTTCGCCAAGTCGGCGGAGTGACTAATAATTCTTTGCCTAGGTGGCGGAGTGACTTCAAGTCTCCCTTGTTCGGAGCGGCCTTGACTTATGTTGTACTATGTGCCCTTATTCGTGAACTATATTGACCACATGTGCTTGACTACCAGACATATAACTTTTGGCAGTGGGTTGTGAACACACAGGTTACAAGTCTCTTATGGCGGGACTTGTAACTGAGTGGATTTACGATGCCTTTGTTGTGTGATCATTTTTCTATATACTTTACTTGTTAAACAAACTCTATGAACTCACCAACCTCGTGTTGACACTTTAGCATGTATTTTCAGGTTTTAAGCATATGGCACGCTACTGGAGGTTTTGGCAGGGCATGGCATGGTCATAGAAGACTGATTATTTATATGGGGACCGTTTTAAACTATTTTAAGGGCCTACTTCCGCGCTACTTTTAACGATGTAAATTTAACATTTTTGACTTAACTATTTTATTCTAAATGATTGAAGTGAAAACCATTTTTGAACTTGTGTTGTAATACCAATTGAGTTACACCCCAGCTACACGTATGCTTCTGCTGGACCCGATTTTGGGGGTGTGACATAATATTATGTTCTTCCCCATTACTCCATAAAATAAGTACTTACCCATGAGTCCCAATCGTCCCAAAACAATATGTACAAGGATATGACTCGACTTAGCAACCATGTAATCAATTAGAAAGTTAACTTAGGGTTTAACAAATAACAATAATGCACTAAAGATGAGCGCATACACGGAAGGCTAAGGCGATTTGGGTGTACATTTAAGTGGGGTGTAACAAATTCTTCCTTTAAGTAAAATGCTTAAAGTTAGAAACGAAAAGATAGGCTCGGAGGGGTGTACTAGGGGTTTCGTGTACTAAAAATGAGTACAACGCTAAGGGTGTGGGAAAAATTAGTTGACTTAACTAGCCAAGTAATATGACTTAAATGGTCAAGTAATTATAATACGGGTTTAACACAAGGGTGATCCTAATGCCTCTTATCATGTAGTAAATCCTACCACACGAATGTAGTCTCACTAGCGGTCTCGGGATGCATCACTAACGCAAGTTCTAGAATCTAAATGCTACCGGTACACTCATAAGCACTAATAATGAATGCTTTTCCTATCAAATCTAAAGGCGAACCTCACATATTTGGGTGGAAAATTTTTCTGAATATACGGTTATGTGCTAGTCATACAATCTCCTATCCATGAGACGCTTGCTATGGCTAAAGTTTCACTCCTAAATGTTGTAAAAAATTTTAAATTTGGCGCTAAAATTGCACTAACAAGTATTTCTCATAGTTTTATTACACATCTACTATCAAACAAAACAAACTCAAGCGAAAGTGCATATGTAAGGTATCATCTTTTTACCCTCCCCTTACACTTAAGATGAACATTGTCCCCAATGTTCAAGTAAAGAATGTAAAAGTGAAAAAGTAAAGAGAATGAAATCAAATACTCACCTGATTCGCTCGGTATGGATTATTAGGTTGGCCAGGTTAAATCTTCCTCCAAGAAAATGAACAATCAAAGCTTCCCTTCCAGAATATAAATCATCTTCTTGTCGAACATAACCTGTAAATCCTGACAAAAATAGACAAGACAACCTCGCGTAAAATTGGCGGCATCCTATATAAGTTTCTAAATCCTAGAAAACAAGATAAGATATAATGCTTGTGGAATGAAGTTTGCAGATCTCCTGGAGATTATAAAACTTAATAATTCACAAAAACCATAAGACTCCGTTAGAAAAACAAAACCGGTAAAATTTCCAGATTTTTAACTCCTGACGCCGTCAGAATGGACCTGCAGAAATTCTTATGTTAAGTTTCCGGAAAATTTCTGGAAAAGCTTGGTCCTACTTCCTGGAAAATCCTGCAAAACTTCATTATGACTCAATACAAGCATTTGACTCTAACAAATACGAATATACATACTCATTTATTATTGTGGAGAATCATGATCGGTTTGTTTCTTAAAAACATATGTGGGGTTTCCCCTTACACTTATCTTTTGCAAAAATACTTCTTGGTGGAGTTAAGACTAGGCCAAAACAACAAAGTAAAGTATTTCCACATTTTAATTTAGAAACATGATCACCAGCAATAAAAATAAAGCATGCATACGGAAGCGAATAACAATCAAATAAATAAAATCACACAAAACATGGGTTGCCTCCCAAGAAGCGCTTGTTTTTGTTCGAGTCACGAGCCTGACTCTATCCTTATTTAACGGAAATAGGGGAGGTTTTCCCTACACTTAGGATTAAGTGTGGGTGAAAGTAGCGATACACACCCTTAAGGTGGAAATATGCCATGTGAGGAAAGAGTGGTGGATGAATTATATGCTCAAAGGGTTGTGCTCCTATCGTCATAACCTTACCTAATTCAATTGGGTTAGTAGGCGGATTGAGATTTTCTCTTAGAAAGGGATCAACTTCTATCAACTTCGAGAGACTCCTAGTTAGGAATCCATCTTGACCTAATAAACCTGGTTTAAACCCATAATGTTTCTTGTGATCAATCATAAATGGGTGATGTAAGCATGTAAGGTCATTTTCCACTCCTATATTGGCTTCCTCTCTACAAGGCTTAGAGTCCACTACCTTTGTCCTAAGACTACCCGGACTATATGGTTTGATGGGTGGATCAGAACCTATTTCAATTCCTAAATTTTCATCCAAGGATGGAAGATCAGGTGACGGTTTTGGTTGAGGCTCCGGTTCATCAAAACTAGGAACTTCCCTAGAACTAAAAGTAAGGTTATCATTATAAGTATTCAAACCTATATCCTCTAGTTGTGTTTGGTTCAAAGGTTCTACCTCTATTGGGGCTCCTATAGTCTCTTCTACTTCTTCCGCGTAAGTCACGGGTGGTGTGTATTCCTCAAGTGATGGTGGGAGTTGTGGGGTACTTTGTAGGTTTGTGTTATTTACCTCATCCTTCCTTTTCTCAACATCACCTATATGCTCATCACGTGTTTTAGTAGAATCTGACCTAAACATGTTGCTAAGTATCTCAAATCCTTCTCTAGCCATTTCAAGTTCTAAGTCTGATTCATAAGAACCTTCCTCAATAACTTGATTACAATGTTCAATTTGCCTAAAGGATTCATCTTTTTGCTCAATATGATCATGTTCGGCTGAATCCTCCTTAATTGTTTCCTCAAGTTCTGATGCATACAAACCCATCAATTCATTGAACTCATGGTTCACGGTTTGGAGGCTTTCCTCAAAATTTTTCCAAAGGGTCTTACTAAAAGGAATTGATCCTAACAATGATTGTTTAATATAGACCACACATGCGCATAACTCATCAAACCTATGAAACTTTACACTCATCTCTTCTTGTATATATCTAAGATCACTTAAAAATTCATTGGAACAACAGGAAGCAAATCTATCCGAGTAAACTAATTGTTCCTCTATTGTTAATGATCTAAATGGAATCTCATCCGCCATGAAGACAAATGAAAATGGTTTTACAAACAAAGGGCACAAAGAAAAAGATAGACTAAAGGAATCCTAAAAAAAATAAAATCTTACTAGAAAGGAATCTAGCAAGTAGACCTAATAAAAAGAAATTCTAACCTAGACAATAACTATTCCCCGGGCTGCGGCGCCAAAAACTTGATGCGTGGGAATCGCAATAGGCTTTACCTCTCGAGGGATCTCGAGAAGCTTACAACCCCCACCAGGCAGTGTACCTGATCGTTGTAGTATAGTATAGTGACAAGTACCGGGGGATTGATCGTTCTGCTTAGGAATAGTGTCGCTAGGATTAGAAAGCCTAATTACTAGTTCTAAAGGTGAGGGATGATTATTTTTGTGTTTTTATATTTTATGGAAAGCAATTAAAATCTCGGGGTTTGAAGGATTTGGGCGGAATTAGTTGCTATTCAACTAACCCAATACTAAGATGCAATCAAAATAAAATACTAAAAATGAAAATAAACTAATTATACTAAGGTTGTGAGCAGTAATTGGAGAAAATGTGTTTACTTAGATTTCACTACTCCCTAGATATATTTTACACGTTAATTACTTGTTATAATTGCATGGATGATGGATCGTATTCCTTAATACCATTCATGGGGTGGCATACATAACTCCTCAATTCTATGAGCTCTTATCTCCTCCTACATCATGCCCAACACAACTATAGGGATTGTAAACAGTGGCTCATGCATTAAATACAACCAATAAAGACCTAGTACGCATCGGTTCATGTTTCTTAAGACGTTCAAGCATGTTACCATTTGGAGATCTGCCAGTTTTCTTAAGCCTAACATATAAATCATTCATCCAAGACAAGAATAAACAAGTAATCAACACATAATCAATATCTAGGTTTCATTAGATCTAAGCAAACACAAAAGAGATCTAGCCTAGCATGATAGAATTAAGACAAGAACAAGATATAGACAACCAACACATAGACATATTGATTGAATTAGAAGAACACTTATCTTAATTAATCATGCAAGGTATCAAGGGGTTGGAACCCTTGAAAAACCTGTAAAGTTACACCAAAATCGTCTTTAGGGTTTCTCCCAAAACTTCTCTTTTTTAAATGTGAAAAACTAGAAAACTATATATAGGAAAATAGGGATGACGGCGTCAAGAACAAAGGTGTGACGCCGTCATCTCGCCGCCAAATACTTCCTCGGACGGCCTTGATCTACTTCTGACGCCGTCAAAGCCTAGGCCGTCACACAAATTACTCTTGACGCCCTGTGTGTGACGCCGTCATCAACTACGGATTTTAATTCTTGGGGTTTTGACGCCGTCAGGAAAACTCTTGACGCCTTCATGAACTCTCGGATTTTATTATTGAGGTTTGACGCCATCAGGAAATTACTCTTGACGCCGTCACCTACTGTTCCCAGCATGGAAAATTGAGACTTTGCCGTTTTCTTCACTTTTATGCTCCAAAAACGTCCAAAATGGCTTCTTTTCCAGAATTCACTCTCCAAGTACCTAAAATCACAAAAGGAACGATTTAGGGCAATATTTGATCAAATAAATTCGGATTCGGGCTTAAATGACCCCCTAAAAACGGATCATTTTTCGCCTCATCAGTTGATAAAACAATTAAAAGAGCAGGGGCTATGACTCACCGTGAGTTGAATGATGTATAATGAGAATGATGGATATGCCGTGAAAACTTCTACGAGCAACCTAGAATAATTGTTGCAACTTAGGTTTGGAATAATGCCTAGGAATACGAAGAATTGTCTATATATGTCTTGCATTTAGTCCATGATGTGGTACTTAGTATAGTGTAAGTCTTTGCAAAGAAATGGTTCATGAAACATGTATAGTTTATATATATCGTTTATTACCGTTCGGGCCGACATAATTCAGAAGTCACGTAGTAAACGTCGAGGAGCCAGGACACTTTAATTCGTAAATCCACAACTCATCTCGACGGCTTACTTAATGAACTCCTCACATGAGGCTCCCTACTATTGTAGTGTTTGATAAAAATATATAAGTTTGATCCGAAAAGTTACATGTCCAAGTACTTAAATAAACTTAGGAAAGTTTACTTTTACATGAAGATTGTTATTAAGATGAGTTTCTTAAATCTTGTATGACAATTACTTGTAAGATCTCATGGTTCTTTAGATGGAGTAGATCCAAATTGCATGTTTAAGTTATCGCTAACTCTCTAGTTCATGTATTTGCCTTGGTAAGTTTATATGGTCGTTAGCTCATGTTTTCGCCTTGGTATGTTTATATGGTCTTTAGTCATGGCTTTGCCGTGACCTTGGTTGTTGTTACCATGGACTTGAGACTCAACCTTGGCTTTAGCCATGGTTGTGGTCTTGAATTTAGGTCATTAGACCTCTTGGTTATATATAACCATAACTATAATATAGTTATTTTGAGTATATAAAATAGCTGTTAATAAACTGAAGAAAATCTCATTCGTTATTGGTTTTCTGGATACGTGCTCCTGAGTTTTTGAAGAAAACGTGATTCCGGACAACTTTCGTGCTTTAACTTTTTGATGAAACGGACAAGAAGGGCCTCTTTTTGCGTGTTTAAGGTTCTGTCACAGAAGGTATTTAGGCAGTTTTGCCGCAAAGTTTTGGTAACTTCAAATGGTCATAACTTTTGACTCGGGTACTCGTTTTGGGTGATTCAAATTGCTATATTTTCCTTGTTAAGTCCTCTTTAACAGTAAGTAAATGTCCAATATCATAGTTTTACTATTTTGGTCGTGGTTCTCCAAGAAAGTTACTAGTTTACTTGTTTACTTATCATAAGTTAACATATATATATCATAGCTTGTTTTACCCATTTTTATACATCATGGACATGATCACAAGACAAAATATAGCATGAATGATATATAAATAGCATGAATATGATATTTAAAAAGTAGTATGTTAGGGTTTTGCTTACAACTTTTGGCTTTCAAAAAGGGAAACATGAACTAGGACAAGAACTATACCCTTCAACAATATCCTTAGCTTCCAATATTTAACCACCCTTGCTAATATTTGTTAGACTTGATCTATTCCTTGTAAGAATCTTATATACTCAGCCCCTAATCACCTTGATCATCTTCAAGAAAACCCTAGGATCGATGATGAGATTATGGTGTTGTTTATGATGATTTATAGTATAAATGGAACTTGGAATCAACAAGGAACTTAAGGTTTAACTTATGATGGATGAAATTAGCAAATACAAGATCAAAATGGTAAAGAAAAGGTGTGTTTGGTCGTTGCTTATGATGAGAGAACAAAGAGATAAGTTTGGTCTTATAGCAAGGTGAGGAGGTTACTTTCTTAGGATATTTTGCTAACTTAGGCTAGTCATTAAACACATGTAACCATCTTAGGGCTCCTAGCATGAGATTAAGCCACATGTGTGGTGACTCCCCCGTATATGCGGTTTGCAATGGGTAGGAAGGATGACTTGGTCCTTGTTGATATTATCCTAGTTATGTAGCTAGTTTTGACTCCGTAAAATGCTAACCGTAAGTTGTTAAGCCACGAAACGTAAAACCGGTATCGTAAAAATGTGAAACTTGAAAGAATGACTAAACTTGTCAAAATACTCCATAATAAAATATAAAATGAGTGGTAGGTTCAATTGGGGTGCTAAAACCCTGCTAAAACTGGAAACACGGGTCTAAAACGCGTAATACGTAAAACGTACGAATATTGTGTAAAATTGAAAAAAGTAAAATGTTACTTTTCTATTATGATAGTAATGATTTAAAAAGACTTATAATGTCTAGACTGGGCTCAGTCTAGTGTCGGTTGGTATTTAATGTCATCTAGACATAAAACCGTAAGTCTAAAAATCAAGGAATGATTTTTGGTCAAAGGAGGAAGGAAAAATATGTCGACTTTTTCCAAAAATGTGAAAACTCAAATCGTCTTAGAAACGCGGTGCAGGTATAGGCTAAGGTTACGGCTAAGTAAAAGCGCTTAAAAACGAAAATTCCTGTTTCTCACGGCCGAGGTTTATTTGGTCAAATTTTTCTCAGTCATGATTAATTCTCAAATAAATCATGAGTGTATCAAACATTTTTCTGATGCGGGGAAAATTAACGCGGTCGAGTTTCGTTGTGCGTAGGATTTTTGAATGACGTTTTACCCTAAAACGTGTATTTCCTTAATAACTTTCGCGAAAATGATCTGATGAGTGTCAAACTTTTATTTTTTCATGGAAATGATTTATCATACGAGAATATGAAATAAAAATCAAATTTCGAAAAATGAATAGTAAAGTGAATAGTAAATATGAATAGTGAAATTTTCGGGAATAGTAATTAACCTGAAATTGCGAATTGTTACAGTCTCTACCCTTTACGGGAACTTCGTCCCGAAGTTCAGTTTATGTCATGGGTTGAAGCGATGTCGGTGAAAAGATAGGATTTCTTGTGGCGAATATAATGTTGGTTTCTTGTGGCGAATATAATGTAGGTTTCTTGTGGCGAATATAATGTAGGTATCATGCCATACCCGAGCAATGTAGTGTAGGTATCATGCCATACCCGAGCAATGTAGTGTAGGTATCATGCCATACCCGAGCAATGTAGTATATGTATCATGCCATACCCAAGCAATGTAGTTTAGGTATCATGCCATACATGAGCAATGTAGTGTAGGTATCATGCCATACCCAAGCAATGTAGTGTAGGTTGACTTCATACTTATGTTATTTCAGATACAAATAAGCCCACTTGTTTATAATTCTTTATTTACATAGAGGGGCATCCCAAACAATGTAAATAGAGGAATATAAACTTATGCTTCGGTGATTTACAATTTCTTTATTTAAATGAAAAGGCATCCCAATCCATTCAAATAATTACAAATCATCCTACTTAAGAATTCCCAACACAACATTCATACTTAGCCGGTGAGTTACAAGGTAGTGTATTATGAGATGATATTGGTGTTCCAAAAGTACGAAATGAATATTCATACTCATCTTTGGAGATGGAGGGTAAGATAATCGGAGGAAATTGACGTAGTGTTCAAAATAGTTGGTGAGTAGAAAGTTGTGAAATAAGCATGATTTTTGATGGGGAAATGATAGAATAATTATGTTGGAGGTTTGAATCATAACACATGATAGCATAAAGCAAGAGTTTTATTCATAAAACGTTGATTGATTACAAGATTGAAAATTATTACAAGTTTCTTCAAAATCTACTAACTGATATTTTCAGTTTAGTAATTACAACGTTTCACAACTATTGTTAGCTATTACATGGATTCTACAGAGTTTACTAACTGATTCTATTCAGTTTAGTAGTACAAAAGACAACTAGTATCATCACACTAGTCTATTGCAGGTTAGAAGGTCCGAGCAGCTCTGATTGATCGTCAACTTCTTGGTTTAGTGTGTCATAGAGGTACGAGTCGATGAAGTTTGAGAGGCTGTAGTTTCCATGCTGTCTTTCTTGTTGGATCAATGGTGGTCGTGATACGATCCACAATGAGTGATCCAATTCATCACATGTAGGGATATCAAAGGGAAGTGATAGTGGTGGTGGTAATGGCGCTAGTACATATTCATACTCATTATCCTCCTCGGAGTCTGCCTCAACCCAATTTTGTTCAAAATGATTAGAAGTATTTGACGCAAAATTAGTTGGCATTGGTTCCTCCTCTTCTTCGTCGGTTGAATCTTCGAAAGGTTCTTCTTCGTCATCAGAAGCGAAGGCATTTACGAAGTCAAATCCGAACTCGGGTGAGGGTGGTAAGACTTGGAAGTTATTAGGTAGAGTGGGCACATAATCGGGAGAAGTGGGTACGCACATGATTTCTATGTAGTATAAAATGTGACAAGTGTGTATATATCAGTATACTAATATGTTCATGTAGTATAAAATGCTTACGGGGAAATGCTCAATTCTGCTAAGGGTACATATATCAATATGCAATTATGTTTGTGTAGCATAAAAATGTCTACGAGGAAATGCTCAAAATGGGTATATATCAATATACTAATATGTTTGTGTAGCATAACATGCTTACAAGAAAATGCTCAAATGTGCTAAGGGTACATATATGAATATGCAAATATGTTTGTGTAATATAAAATGCTTAATAAGTCCATAATCGTCTGGAGGATGGAAGACATGGAGAGCGGAAGGCTATAAAAATGTTTTTGCTTGTAAGTGTGGTTATAGTTTAGGTCTCACTTAGACCCGTTTCTCTATAACCATGGCTCTGGAACCAATCTGTAACACCCCCAATTCATGGATGCAGCGGAATTCAAACTGGGTGTTACTCGATGGCACAATAGTCACAATGATAGAAAACAAACTCTAATTGAGTCGTTTTAAAAGATTTATCATTCAAATTGTATAAATATCAGAGATTACAAAATGAGGTCCCAGATGGTTCCATGTTTACAAATTACATTAAATGAGTTTTTGAATGATAATAAAATTTATAGCCCTCTTGAATATCCGTGCCCCTTCCGTGCCATCCTTGTTCATTATGAACCTGAAAATACATGCTAAAGTGTCAACACGAGGTTGGTGAGTTCATAGAGTTTAGTGACAAAATGTAATGTAAAACATTTGAATGATGATTTCCCAGCAAAGGCATCGTAAATCCACTCAGTTCCAAGCCCCGCCCATACAAGACTTGTAACCTGTGTGTTTACAACCCACTGCCAAATATGATCTGGTTTATGTGAACAAAAGTAGTACTTGTATCTAGATTCAAAGATAAATGTAGCAATACCGTTATATAAACAATTTTTACAATGATGCCATATAATTAATGATGATAATGAAGTATGTAACATGTAAACACATAAAGCGTTTGAGTAAACCACAAACATTGAGTAAGGCAATTTGTGTTTAAGTAAACAAGTAGCATGTTCAAGTAAAACAAGTATTGCATTTATGTAAAAACGAGCATGTATTCTCCCCCAAAGAGTTGATAAAACAATTAAAAGAACAGGGGCTATGACTCACCGTGAGTTGAATGATGTATAATGAGAATGATGGATATGCCGTGAAAACTTCTACGAGCAACCTAGAATAATTGTTGCAACTTAGGTTTGGAATAATGTCTAAGAATACGAAGAATTGTCTATATATGTCTTGTATTTACTCAATGATGTGGTACTTAGTATAGTGTAAGTCTTTGCAAAGAAATGGTTCATGAAACATGTATAGTTTATATATATCGTGTATTACCGTTCGGGCCGATGATGAGGCGAAAAATGATCCGTTTTTAGGGGGTCATTTAAGCCCGAATTCGAATTTATTTGATCAAATATTGCCCTAAATCGTTCCTTTTGTGATTTTAGGTACTTTGGGATTGAAATCTAGAAAAGGAAGCAATTCGGACGTTTTTGGAGCATAAAAGTGAAGAAAACGCCAAAGTCTTAATTTTCCATGCTGGGAACAGTAGGTGACGGCGTCAAGAGTAATTCCCTGACGGCGTCAAGAGCAAAATTCCATGACGACCCAGTACAGATTTGACGGCGTCACGAAGGTAGGGCGTCAAGAGTAAAAGTCATGACGGCCTGGAAATGATTTAGTCTTGACAGCGTCAAATGTAGATCAAGGCAGTCCGAGAATAGTTTTGGCGGCGAGGTGACGGCGTCACAAGCTTTGTCTTGACGCCGTCAGACCTCTTTTCCTATATATAGTTTTCTAATTTTTCACATTTAAAGAGGGAAGTTTTGGGAAAAACCCTAAGTACAATTTTGGTGTAACTTTATAGGTTTTTCAAGGGTTCCAACCCCTTGATACCTTGCATGTGTAATCAAGATAAGTGTTCTTCTAATTCAATCAATATGTCTATGTGTTGGTTGTCTATATCTTGTTCTTGTCTTAATTCCATCATGCTAGGCTAGATCTATCTTGTGTTTGCTTAGATCTAATGAAACCTAGATGTTAATTATGTGTTGATTACTTGTTTATTCTTGTCTTGGATGAATGATTTATATGTTAGGCTTAAGAAAACTGGCAGATCTCCAATTGGTAACATGCTTGAACGTCTTAAGAAACATGAACCGACGCGCACTAGGTCTTTATTGGTTGTATTTAATGCATGAGCCACTGTTTACAATCCCTATAGTTGTGTTGGGCATGGTGTAGGAGGAGATAAGAGCTCATAGAATTGGGGAGTTAAGTGTGCCACCCCATGAATGGTATTAAGGAATACGATCCGTCATCCATGCAATTATAACAAGTAATTAACGTGTAAAAGATGTCTAGGGAGTAGTGAAATCTAAGTAAACACATTTTCTCCAATTACTGCTCACAACTTTAGTATAATTTAATTTATTTTCATTTCCAGTATTTTATTTTGATTGCATCTTAGTATTGGGTTAGTTGATTAGCAACTAATTCCGCCCAAATCCTTCAAACCCGAGATTTTAACTTGCTTTTCATAAAATATAAAAACACAAAAATAATCATCCCTCACCTTTAGAACTAGTATTTAGGCTTTCTAATCCTAGCGACACTATTCCTAAGCTGAACGATCAATCCCCCGGTACTTGTCACTATACTATACTACAACGATCAGGTACACTGCCTGGTGGGGGTTGTAAGCTTCTCGAGATCCCTCGAGAGGTAAAGCCTGTTGCGATTCCCACGCATCAAGTTTTTGGCGCCGCTGCCCGGGGAATAGTTATTGTCTAGGTTAGAATTTCTTTTTATTAGGTCTACTTGCTAGATTCCTTTCTAGTAAGATTTTATTTTTATTTTTAGGTTTTCTTTAGTTTATCTTATTTCTTTGTGCCTTTGTTCGTAACCACCCGACATCATGGACAACGGGAACATCTTTGAACCCGTCATCCCACCACAACAAAACCCACCATTAGAACCCCTTAGGCCCCGAACCTTAGGAGAGTATTCCCGACCTAGCCATCAAGGCTACCGAAACACCATTGAGCTCACCGGAGCCAATGTGACCCCCTTGCGATCCGACACCATCCGGTTGGTGCAAAGCGGATGTGCATTCCATGGACTTCGTTCCGAAGATCCAAACCAACATCTTAAGGACTTTCTCAAAATCGTAGATTCCATAGACCTAGGTGTTGAAACTAGAGAGACTACCCGTTTACGCCTATTCCAATTCTCTCTACGGGATCAAGCTAGTCAATGGCTTGAGCGTTTACCCGCGGGATCCATCACCACATGGGATGATCTCACCACTCGTTTCCTTGCTCAATTTTTCCCACCGGGGAGAACTACTAAGCTTAGAAATGACATCTTGATGTTCCAACAACGTCAAAATGAATCTCTTTATGAAGCATGGACTCGTCTCAAGGACTTACTCCAAAAAGTCCCTCATCATGGCATAGATCTTTGGCTCCAAGTCCAAATCTTTTATGACCATATCGACATCTCCACGAGGCGAGCCATTGACCAATCGGCCGGTGGTAAGCTACGTGATCTTAGTGCGGAACAATCATGGGAACTCATAGAAGATCTTGCTCTCTATGACAACGAAAGTTGGAATGATCCCCGTAACTTGAACAAAACGGTCAATGCAATATCTTTGCCTTCGAACAATTCTAGCACTCCCGACCGTAGGATCATGGAACTTGAGGACCAAGTCAAGTTTCTCATGAAATCCTACGAAGCTCCTAAGCCTTCAAGCCAAGTGAACAAAATCACTTCTTCATGCGAATTATGTAGTGGTCCCCACGACACTCGTGATTGTGTGGAACTCCCCGGAACAACTTTTGCGGACTACGCATCCACGCGTACCGACGAGGCGGGAGATAAGTGGTACACTTTCAAGCCCGAGCCAAACACTTACGGTGATTCATACAACCCCTCTTGGAAAAATCACCCAAACCTTAGGTGGAAACAAAATCAACCCAATTCTTCCAATCCGCCTAATCGTTACCAACCAAACGGTCCACCATCCAACCGTACTTTCAACAACAATCCTTCTAACAAATATGGTAGTACCAACAATCTTGAAGGATTAATGTCAAAGTTCATGGCATCTCAAGAAGCTCGCATAGCTAAGTTTGAAACCGAATTCAACCAACAACAAACGAAGATGACCAACAAAATTGACAACTTGTTGAAAGCCCTCAACAACCAAGCGTTAATCACACCTAGGAAGGACACTAGGGACACCAATAGTGGAATCCAAATTAAGGATCCCTCATCATCCAAACACGTCCACTTTGTCAATGTTGTCACCATTAAGCCGATAGATAAGGAGATAGAGGAGATTGACAAGGATGAGAGTAGGGAAGTTGAGGTTAACAAGGAAGAGGAATTAGAGGAGGTAGAGCCTATAGAAAAATACTTTGATAAGTTGCCCACCAAGGAAGAACGGGAATACCATAAGGATTTATTCGATAGTCCCGAGAGACCATATATCCTTGGCACCCCCTTATCAAAATGGGAGACCCCTCTAACATTAACATCCCATGCAATATCGGGCACATGCATATATGGAAAGCTTACATCGACCTTAGATCCCCCGTGAACATCATGACTAGAACTTATTACAATTGGGTGATGAAGAAGCAACTTGATTTTAGGATGATGCCCGATAAGAATCTGATAAGTAATTTTGCAGGAAGGGTGAAGGGACTGCATGTGATTATAGGAAATCTCACCTATGAGATCGATTTTATGATAGTTGAGGACACTCGTCCGGTGATAGATGCTTGCCTAAGTAAAATAATATTTGGAAAACCATTTGTTGAGGCCACTAGGATGAGTTATGATCCGACTTTAGGGATAGTTAGATTCAAGGGAGAAAATGATGAGGTTGCCTATCAAATGCCCTACAAAATTGAGCAATACCGCCTTCTCTCTAATTTCGAAAAGGAACACAAGCAAGCAGCTTATTATAGGAATGAGGAGGATAGACGTAGAGGAGTAGAGTATGTAAAGAATAGAATGCTTGGTTTCTACAAAGAATGCTTGCAACTAGGTCCGGAATACAAAACTGGTTTAGAGGACGACCTAGAGAGTGGAACCAATGATGAGGTCACGTAGTAACCCATGACCTTGAGTCTAGCTACAAGACTCGTAAATAAAGAAAAGCACTTCTTGGGAGGCAACCCATGTTTTGTTTTTTTGTTTATTTGTTTGTTTGTTATTTGTTTCCGTATGCATGCTTAATTTTTATTGTTGGTTGATCATGTTTTTAAATTAAGAAGTGGAAATACTTTACTTTGTTGTTTTGGCCTAGTCTTAACTCCACCTAAAAGTATTTTTGCAAAAGATAAGTGTAAGGGGAAACCCCAAATATGTTTTTAAGAAACAAACCGATCATGATTCTCCACAATAATAAATGAACATGTATATTCATATTTGTTAGAGTCAAATGCTTGTATTGAGTCATAATGAAGTTTTGCAGGATTTTCCAGGAAGTAGGACCAAGTTTTTCCAGAAATTTTCCGGAAACTTAACATAAGAATTTCTGCAGGTCAATTCTGACGGCGTCAGGAGTTTACTCTTGACGGCGTCAGGTGTAAAAATATGAAAATTTTACCGGTTTTGTTTTTCTAACGGAGTCTTATGGTTTTTGTGAATTATTAAGTTTTATAATCTCCAGGAGATCTGCAAACTTCATTCCACAAGCATTATATCTTATCTTGTTTTCTAGGATTTAGTAGCTTATATAGGATGCCGCCGATTTTACGCGAGGTTGTCTTGTCTATTTTGTCAGGATTTACAGGTTATGTATGACAAGAAGATGATTTATATTCTGGAAGGGAAGCTTTGATTGTTCATTTTCTTGGAGGAAGATTTAACCTGGCCACCTAATTATCCATACCGAGCGAATCAGGGGAGTATTTGATTTCATTCTCTTTACTTTTTCACTTTTATATTCTTTACTTGAACATTGGGGACAATGTTCATCTTAAGTGTAAGGGGAGGGTAAAAAGATGATACCTTACATATGCACTTTCGCTTGAGTTTGTTTTGTCTAATGGTAGATGTGTAATAAAACTATGAGAAATACTTGTTAGTGCAATTTTAGCGCCAAATTTAAAATTTTTTACAACATTTAGGAGTGAAACTTTAGCCATAGCAAGCGTCTCATGGATAGGAGATTGTATGACTAGCACATAACCGTATATTCAGAAAAAATTTTCACCCAAATATGTGAGGTTCGCCTTTATATTTGATAGGAAAAACATTTACTATTAGTGCTTATGAGTGTACCGGTAGTATTTAGATTCTAGAACTTGCGTTAGTGATGCATCCCGAGACCGCTAGTGAGACTACATTCGTGTGGTAGGATTTACTACATGATAAGAGGCATTAGGATCACCCTTGTGTTAAACCCGTATCATAATTACTTGACCATTTAAGTCATATTACTTGGCTAGTTAAGTCAACTAATTTTTCCCACACCTTAGCGTTGTACTCATTTTTAGTACACGAAACCCCTAGTACACCCTTCCGAGCCTATCTTTTCATTTCTAACTTTAAGCATTTTACTTAAAGGAAGAATTTGTTACACCCCACTTAAATGTACAATCAAATCGCCTTAGCCTTCCGTGTATGCGCTCATTTTTAGTGCATTATTGTTATTTATCAAACCCTAAGTTAACTTTCTAATTGATTACATGGTTGCTAAGTCGAGTCATATCCTTGTACATATTGTTTTGGGACGATTGGGACTCATGGGTAAGTACTTATTTTATGGAGTAATGGGGAAGAACATCATTTATTACCCCCATATGTACGTTAATCTTAAAAGTGCTCCAAGTGTTTTGATTTTCTTAATTCGAGTCACTAGATTAGTTAATTGTAAAGTATGTAAAGATTCAAGTGTAAGGGAAATGTTCATTCCCTATGATGTATTATTTCGGATGGTAGGGTAAGAGTGTATGCAAAAAAAAAAAAAAAAAAAAAAAAAAAAAAAAAAAAAAAAAAACGAAAAAATCAAGAAAAAGAAAAAAAAAAATAGAAAAGGGAAAAAGAGAAAAAACATACGGACTACCATCCCTTTTTATTCTATGTTCATTTTATGTTTTTGTTATTTTTCATTTATTAGCATAAGTCGAGTCTAGTCTTGGCTTAGCAAGGCCATATTGTACATGTAATTAACCAAGAGTGTTAACTCGCCACCAGTAAAACTTTCTTTATCCAACAGAACCGTGTATTTCATATCCCTACACCTAACGTTACAACCCTTTAAAAGACCTCTTTGATAGTTTATCCTAGGTGCTTACGCCATGTGGTGGAGGTTTGATCCTTTCCCAAGCCTATGGTAATCTATTTTGCTATGACAGGTAGTGAGAGATATCTTCCGTTTCCATATTGTAATTTATACTTTATTACACCCGAGAGATGTGAGTATCTAAACACTATTTGTGAGGTGCTAATATATGACCTCCGTGCTTGTCTATTGGTCTTTAGTGGAACGATTATTTGTTGTAATTACTTTTATATTAGTGTTAAATGACCCCTAACTTGTATTTTGACTAGAATAAAAGCGCATTTGCTTGAGGACAAGCAAATCTCAAGTGTAAGGGTATATGATGAGGCGAAAAATGATCCGTTTTTAGGGGTCATTTAAGCCCGAATTCGAATTTATTTGATCAAATATTGCCCTAAATCGTTCCTTTTGTGATTTTAGGTACTTTGGGAGTGAAATCTGGAAAAGGAAGCAATTCGGACATTTTTGGAGCATAAAAGTGAAGAAAACGCCAAAGTCTTAATTTTCCATGCTGGGAACAGTAGGTGACGGCGTCAAGAGTAATTCCCTGACGGCGTCAAGAGCAAAATTCCATGACGACCCAGTACAGATTTGACGGCGTCACGAAGGTAGGGCGTCAAGAGTAAAAGTCATGACGACCTGGAAATGATTTAGTCTTGACGGCGTCAAATGTAGATCAAGGCAGTCCGAGAATAGTTTTGGCGGCGAGGTGACGGCGTCACAAGCTTTGTCTTGACGCCGTCAGACCTCTTTTCCTATATATAGTTTTCTAATTTTTCACATTTAAAGAGAGAAGTTTTGGGAAAAACCTTAAGTACGATTTTGGTGTAACTTTACAGGTTTTTCAAGGGTTCCAACCCCTTGATACCTTGCATGTGTAATCAAGATAAGTGTTCTTCTAATTCAATCAATATGTCTATGTGTTGGTTGTCTATATCTTGTTCTTGTCTTAATTCCATCATGCTAAGCTAGATCTATCTTGTGTTTGCTTAGATCTAATGAAACCTAGATGTTAATTATGTGTTGATTACTTGTTTATTCTTGTCTTGGATGAATGATTTATATGTTAGGCTTAAGAAAACTGGCAGATCTCCAATTGGTAACATGCTTGAACGTCTTAAGAAACATGAACCGACGCGCACTAGGTCTTTATTGGTTGTATTTAATGCATGAGCCACTGTTTACAATCCCTATAGTTGTGCTGGGCATGGTGTAGGAGGAGATAAGAGCTCATAGAATTGGGGAGTTAAGTGTACCACCCCATGAATGGTATTAAGGAATACGATCCATCATCCATGCAATTATAACAAGTAATTAACGTGTAAAAGATGTCTAGGGAGTAGTGAAATCTAAGTAAACACATTTTCTCCAATTACTGCTCACAACTTTAGTATAATTTAGTTTATTTTCATTTTCAGTATTTTATTTTGATTGCATCTTAGTATTGGGTTAGTTGATTAGCAACTAATTCCACCCAAATCCTTCAAACCCGAGATTTTAACTTGCTTTTCATAAAATATAAAAACACAATTCCTAAGCTGAACGATCAATCCTCCGGTACTTGTCACTATACTATACTACAACGATCAGGTACACTGCCTGGTGGGGGTTGTAAGCTTCTCGAGATCCCTCGAGAGGTAAAGCCTGTTGCGATTCCCACGCATCAGCCGGCATAATTCAGAAGTCACGTAGTCAACGTTCAAGGAGCCAGGACACTTTAATTCGTAAATTCGCAACTCATCTCGACGGCTTACTTAATGAACTCCTCACATGAGGCTCCCTACTATTGTAGTGTTTGATAAAAATATATAAGTTTGATCCGAAAAGTTACATGTCCAAGTACTTGAATAAACTTAGGAAAGTTTACTTTTACATGAAGATTGTTATTAGGACGAGTTTCTTAAATCTTGTATGACAATTACTTGTAAGATCTCATGGTTCTTTAGATGGAGTAGATCCAAATTGCATGTTTAAGTTATCGCTAACTCTCTAGTTCATGTATTTGCCTTGGTAAGTTTATATGGTCGTTAGCTCATGTTTTCGCCTTGGTATGTTTATATGGTCTTTAGCCATGGCTTTGCCGTGACCTTGGTTGTTGTTACCATGGACTTGAGACTCAACCTTGGCTTTAGCCATGTTTGTGGTCTTGAATTTAAGTCATTAGACCTCTTGGTTATATATAACCATAACTATAATATAGTTATTTTGAGTATATAAAATAGCTGTTAAGAAACTGAAGAAAATCTCATTCGTTATTGGTTTTCTGGATACGTGCTCCTGAGTTTTTGAAGAAAACGTGATTCCGGACAACTTTCGTGCTTTAACTTTTTGATGAAACGGAAAAGAAGGGCCTCTTTTTGCGTGTTTAAGGTTCTGTCACAGAAGGTATTTAGGCAGTTTTGCAGCAAAGTTTTGGTAACTTCAAATGGTCATAACTTTTGACTCGGGTACTCGTTTTGGGTGATTCAAATTGCTATGTTTTCCTTGTTAAGTCCTCTTTAACAGTAAGTAAATGTCCAATATCATAGTTGTACTATTTTGGTCGTGGTTCTCCAAGAAAGTTACTAGTTTACTTGTTTACTTATCATAAGTTAACATATATATATATATATATATATATATATATATATATATATATATATATATATATATATATATATATATATATATATATATATATATATATATATATCATAGCTTGTTTTACCCATTTTTATACATCATGGACATGATCACAAGACAAAATATAGCATGAATGATATGTAAATAGCATGAATATGATATTTAACAAGTAGTATGTTAGGGTTTTGCTTACAACTTTTGGCTTTCAAAAAGGGAAACATGAACTAGGACAAGAACTATACCCTTCAACAATATCCTTAGCTTCCAATATTTAACCACCCTTGCTAATCTTTGTTAGACTTGATCTATTCCTTGTAAGAATCTTATATACGCAGCCCCTAATCACCTTGATCATCTTCAAGAAAACCCTAGGATCGATGATGAGATTATGGTGTTGTTTATGATGATTTATAGTATAAATGGAACTTGGAATCAACAAGGAACTTAAGGTTTAATTTATGATGGATGAAATTAGCAAATACAAGATCAAAATGGTAAAGAAAAGGTGTGTTTGGTCGTTGCTTATTGAGAGAACAAAGAGATAAGTTTGGTCTTATAGCAAGGTGAGGAGGTTATTTTCTTAGGATATTTTGCTAACTTAGGCTAGTCATTAAACACATGTAACCATCTTAGGGCTCCTAGCATGAGATTAAGCCACATGTGTGGTGACTCCCCCCTATAGGCGGTTTGCAATGGGTAGGAAGGATGACTTGGTCCTTGTTGATATTATCCTAGTTATGTAGCTAGTTTTGACTCCGTAAAATGTTAACCGTAAGTTGTTAAGCCACGAAACGTAAAACCGGGTATCGTAAAAATGTGAAACTTGAAAGAATGACTAAACTTGTCAAAATACTCCATAATAAAATATAAAATGAGTGGTAGGTTCCATTGGGGTGCTAAAACCCTGCTAAAACTGGAAACACGGGTCTAAAACGCGTAATACGTAAAACGTACGAATATTGTGTAAAATTGAGAAAAGTAAAATGTTACTTTTCTAATATGATAACAATGATTTAAAAAGACTTATAATGTCTAGACTGGGCTCAGTCTAGTGTCGTTTGGTATTTAATTTCATTTAGACATAAAACCGTAAGTCTAAAAATCAAGGAATGATTTATAAAAATCAATGAATGATTTTTGGTCAAAGGAGGAGGGAAAAATATGTTGACTTTTTCCAAAAATGTTAAAACTCAAATCGTCTTAGAAACACGGTGCAGGTATAGGCTAATGTTACGGCTAAGTAAAAGCGCTTAAAAACGAAAATTCCTGTTTCTCACGGCCGAGGTTTATTTAGTCACATTTTTCTCAGTCATGATTAATTCTCAAATAAATCATGAGTGTATCAAACATTTTTCTGATGCGGGGAAAATTAACGCGGTCGAGTTTCGTTGTGCGTAGGATTTTTGAATGAGGTTTTACCCTAAAACGTGTATTTCCTTAATAACTTTCGCGAAAATGATCTGATGAGTGTCAAACTTTTATTTTTTCATGGAAATGATTTATCATACGAGAATATGAAATAAAAATCAAATTCCGGAAAATGAATAGTAAAAGTGAATAGTAAATATGAATAGTGAAATTTTCGGGAATAGTAATTAACCTGAAATTGCGAATTGTTACAAACAAGCTCTCCATGAGCCTGTGAAGTTGGTTTGTCCAACTGAGGAACAAGCAGGCCTGGCAAGGTTGCAGGCTTGTATAAGCTTATCAAATAAGTTGAGGACCCAAAAGTAAGCCTGGAATTGGAAAACTTGAGTCTATGAGCTTTCCAAAAAGCCCAAAAACTCACTGTGGGACCTACTAACAAGCTCACAAGGAGCTTGTCAAAGTGCTCATGTACACTGGTCACTCAGTGTAACTGAGTGACTTGATGGATAATTGTGAACCAAGAAATAACACATAAATAAGAATACGAAGGAAAAATAAGCACATGTATGGAGAGATTGACAGATGGGCTTCTAACAACAGCAAAGATCAAAAGCTGAGATGCACTATGGAATAAGCTACAAGCTTATGCAAATGGACTGCTGGTCAAAGGACCCTGGAGCAGGGCAAAACAAGCTAAGACATAAGCCCTAATAAGCAGCTAAAAAAATCAAAAAATTAATGTAAAATTAGTCCATGCAAGATGAGCTACCAAAATTTATGATCCCAAAAGCTCATAAGCTCAATCTTAAAAATGAAACCAATAAAAATCTAGCAATTTTTGAGAAAATCTGAGAAACTTGATATTTTGACTTTTAGATGAAACATTATTATTTGACTTTCGCTAACTTTGATTGGTTCTTGGTGACTGGAAACATGTTTCTAAGTAGAAATGAGATTGAAAATAGCTATTGTAACTACTTTATAAGCTAAAAATGAAAGATTGATGAACTAAAGGCCTAACAGTGATCTCAATTGTGGGATTGAACATGATTTTGACTTTCTCAGCAATGACTTATGGTTTTAATGCTATAACTACTCTGTATGATCCTAATATGACCTAACTAAGCTAAAAATGATGACTACAACAAGCTCAATCACCCAAATCAACCCTGATCCAAACACCCTTTTCAACTAAACTGTTTTTAGTATACAAGGGATTTCAACTGATAAGAGCTATTCTAATGATTTAACTAAACTACTTAAGCTATATAAACGATTTTAAAACTAAAATAATGCAGAGGTAAGCAGTTCATCAAACCTAATGAGATTATGCTTAAATGGCAGTAATGAGCAATAATGAACAACAACAGCTGAAAACTAGTAAACAAGCAATAACTAAACTCAATTAAGCAAATTAAGCATAAAAAACACTGAACAAGTACTAATTTATGCATACACTAAGCATATACAAATAAGCAGTATATCAAATAAGCTAAACTAGGTAAGAAAAATGAAAATGACTAGGGATTAGGAACTCAACAGGATTGGAAGCACCAATGAGCTTTAGTCCAAGCTGACAAAATTCAAAAAAGCTCAATAAGCTTATTTCCACTGCTTACTCAACCTGTTTGACTTTTGTTGACTTAATTGTAGCTTTTGAGTATTTGAAGATGAAACAGTGCCAATGAAGCAATAAGCTCATTAATAGCTGTGCAAAGCTATAATGACCCTTAGTAAACCACAATCAAGCTTGTGGAAATTTATTAAAGCTGATCTAACTTAAATGAACCTGAAGGCTCCAAACATGAAAATGAAATGCAAAGGGAATTAAAAGTAAAACTGATTTGAATTGCTTCTTGAAATTGATTACACTAATGGGAGTAGAAATTATAGAACTTAATTTAAAACATTACATTAATTTTAATTAACTTCGTCCCTAAAATTACATTAAGAATTACTACAATTAACTACTTGACTAACTAACTCTTTTTCAAGACTTCTTTCTTCATTATATAGCTTCAACAAGCATCCTTGGCACTTTCCCATTGTGATTTGGAGCCGTAGGATGACATTCCTTTGATCCTGGCCGTTTGTTCAATTTAGGCGGGAAACTGAATTTGACCACTTGTGGTAGTATTGACTTGGCGGGGGGGGGGGGGGGTATATTTTGGATTAATGTGTTTGGAGGGATAAGGGTGTAGGGTTTTGAGTGTGGCAGAGGTGGTAGTGGTGATGATGGTGTTTGCAGGTTGTGGCAGGGTCACGGGGGGGGGGGGGGGGGGGGGAAGGATGGGGTTGAGGTGGAGGTTTGACCGGGTCAGACCTAGGTTTAATATCAAATGGTTGTGGGAGTTGGGCCAATGTGGAGTTGGGCTTGGGGATCAGGGAATGGATTTGGGCTGGGTGTTGGTTTATTTAGGTTTTAGGTTTAGAAATAATAACTAGGATCCATTTGGTTTAAGTTAAAAACAAAAGGACCAATTATGTAAATCTGAAACTTTGAGGGTTAATTCTGCCAAATCTCCAAAATTTATCCAAGGGACCATTTATGCCAAGTTGTAATTCCATAAAGACCTGCAATGTTTATTTGCCAAATTGGAGCATACGGGGGCCGAAATTGCCAACTTTGAAAGTTCAGGGGTCATTTTTGCCAAATGTTGAAAGTTTTATTCCAAGGACCATTTGTGATATCTTGTGACTTTACAAGGTCCAAAGTTGACTTTCCTTCCAAAAATATTCCACAGGGACCAAATTTGCCAAGTTTCAAAGTAGAGGGATCAAACTTGTAAATTCTCAAAACTTTTTACCCAAAGACCATTTCTGATAATATTTGACTTTTAAAGGACTTGGGTTGACTTTTCTTTCAAAATAAATGCTCAGGGACTAATTTTGTCAAATTTTGAAAGTTGAGGGACTAAAACTGTCAATTATGCAAACTTTATTCGTTTTTCATATGTTTTTAAACATTTTGCATCTGAAACATATAAAACACACTTCCTGGGATATTTTCAGTATTTTGATGCATTTCTGAGTGTTTTTAAACGTTTTTGCAGTTCAGATTAACTAAAAATGATGAATGTTTGAGCACTCATCATCACTCTTTAAGGACTTTAAGTCTTTGAACATAACCCATCATAGATCTCTTTGAAGCTTAGGTTCGTACTAAAATCCGAAAAACAAATAAAGAAAGATCTATAAAAATTATGTTATAATCTTCCTTTGTTTTGGTTAAAAGAAAACACAAAATACATATTAGAACCTACCCGAGACCTCTTAGGAGATCTTGAAGCCATATACTCTTTGAGTTCTTTGTGGGGTTCTAGAAACTGAAGGAACTTTTATGTGTTCTTGATTGTTTAGTGTTCGGTTAGTTATATTAAGAAAATGTTGTTTGGTTACATTTTTTTAATAATAACGGTATAGATGAATGATAATTTCAATTAGAAAGAAAGATATGGTGGCTACTATTGAAATTATCATTCATCTATACCGTTATTATTAAAAAAATGTAACCAAACAACATTTTCTCGCAGCAAAATATAATCAATGGTACTCACCGTCGCATCGCCGATACCCTACTAGTGGATATTACAAATCATACATAAAGGGAGTTGATACCCCTACCATATTTTTTGATGCTTGCATCACAATTTATGTATTACAGTATTGTACCATGTAACACTGCAATGCACAGTTGTGGTAAAGTATAAAACATCTGAAAAGTCTTGGAACACAACTTATATCTTGTCAATGTCAAGTACGGTTCCTAGAAAACTTAAAAGGGTGTAGAATGCAACACAGACATAGTTAAGGGACCTCATGTCACGACAAACAATCCAGCGGTCCTAAAAATATGGTCTTCTAGCTCAATCATTCTTCAATAATCTTTATTAGTTTAGTGGAAAATAAACAAAGGGTTTAAGAAGGGAGGGGAATTGAGTCATCACACCCAACCCACATGTTGTTTGTTTCTTTTTAGTACTATTTGCACCAGACAATAAAACCCTTTAAAAACCCTAGTGAGTGAGTGAGTGAAAAGCTTATCAAGACGGCTGCTATAACACTAGTCACTAGGGGGAAGCTTTTTGGGCTGTCAAGAAAAATGGCGTTGACAACACCCACAAATAGCTTTTGGTTTTGCCATTCTTGTTCTCGCTCTTTTACCTCTTCTAAACGCCTCTTCAGGTTTCACCTTTTTGCTCTTTTATTTTCTGGGTTGTTTGTCTTTTCTGCTATTATTCATGGGTTTATTTGTTTTTGTTGGTGGGGGGAGGAGGGGGGGGGGGGGGGGGGGGTTAAGCTTACTTTGGTGCTTATGAGCTAATTTGACTCTGGCTTATATTTCGTTAAGTCTATTTTTTTGTGGGTTATTGTTTGACTTACTAGCTTATTACTAGGGGTGTTTTATTAAGCTTGTTTTGGCTTATGAGATTAGGTGTTTTCGGCTTGTTTTGAAAAGCATAGGATTATATAACCTTATTATGTCATAATAAGCTTATATAAGACCATAAGCTTTGAAATAAGCCAGAAAAAATGGGCTTATGAACATATGCCTTAACCACATAAGCTCATAAGACCAAAAAATGGGCTTATTAGCTAATTTGATTCGGCTTATATTTCATTAACCTCATTTTATTTTGTGGGTTGTTTGTCTTTTGTGGTATTATTCATGGGTTTATCTGTTTTTGCTGTGAGAGAGGTGTTTGGTATAGTGGATTAGTGAAATAGTGAGTTTGGATAATGTTAGGGGGTGTTTGTTTAAGCTTATGAGCTAATTTGGCTCGCCTTATATTTCGTTAAGACTATTTTTTGTGGGTTATTGTTTGACTTATTAGCTTATTATTAGGGTGTTTTTTTAAGCTTGTTTTATTGGCTTATGAGATTAGGTATTTTCGGCTTATGTTTCGTAAGCCCATTTTTTCAGCTTGTTTTGAAAAGCATGGGATTATATAACCTTATTATGTCATAATAAGCTTATATAAGACCATAAGCTTTGAAATAAGCCAGAAAAAATGGGCTTATGAATATATGTTTTAAATTACATAAGCTCATAAGCCCAAAAATAAGCTTAAACACCCCCCATAAGAAGCTCATACGTCAAAAAGTAAGCCAGAGAAAAATGGGCTTAATGAAATATAAGGCGAGTAAAATTAGCTCTCATATGTGCAAAATTAAGCTTAAACAAACACCCCCTATGACATAAAGATGTAAAATAAGCTCATAAGCTAATAAATAAGCAATTTACTCGATGATTATGAATTTTGGTGCATAAGGAGACGGTATCTGAAAATTAGGTTTTTGAGGTGCGGAGTAATGTTGAATGATTAACAAGTTTCTGAATTTGGATTTATGTTGTTACATTGCTTAGGCATGCACATTAGGGTCACTACGAGGCACTTAGATTATACTATTCTTTTGTTCTTCATAAATTTGTTGCCATTAGTGTTAATGTTTAAATCTGAGCTTTTGTGGCGTTGGTATAGTGTTGAACATTAATTTAACCACAGCAAAGGTCTTACATGAATCCACGAGGATAAGTAGTAGAAGACGCGTGCTTCAAGTTTCATCTAGTCACGGGCCATTAAGTGGGACGTCTCTTGGAATCACGTAACAAACAATTGGAGTTTAGGACATATGAATTATGTCCCCTATGAAGAAAGCACTAGGTGTAAAACTAAATTATCTAGGATGTATTGCTGTGATAAATTTGTTGCGGATGTGAGTTGTAGATTTATGGTTGAATTGCAGTGACTTGCTTAGCTAAACAATTATGATTATTAGGTGGGGAGGGGGGAAGAAAAAGAATGTAACGTTACTATTGCCTACAAAGTCCGTAAGTAAGGACAAGACTTGCAGTACCTGGTTACTTTTTATTACGTCAATTGCGTAGAAACAACCTCCCTGGCTGTTTAGAGCAGATGTAGGTTTGAGCAACATGGTCACCAAACTCACCGTTTATGTGTTAGATACTCAGACCAGGAGCTATATGCAAGTTAACTACATAGAAACTAGAAGGCGTTATTAACGATGTAAAAAGACAAGTTTATTTTGTATTTGATGCTTCATCTAGTGCTCTCCTTGTGTTTATGGAGAGTGGAAAAAATAGGGTATATTTGGTAAGGAGTATATAGTTGTTGTAGTTGGCTAAATGCATCAAAGAATAAATGGACGATAATCACTTTTGAAATGAAAATGCCAAACACCCCCTGACTTTTTGTGAAGGCAATATATTTAATTTGTAGATATTTTTTTGTTACAAAGAGTTGTAGATGTAGGGGTGTTTCGATGTGCTATAAACCGCAGTGCCAACAGTCAAGTTTGTTTGTTTTTTGGGGTGAAAGTGAATATGATCTTCAATCAAAATGCTCACATTTTGTTAAGTAGATAAGAAGGTACCTGAGTATAGGAGCAAAATTGATTATTTTAAATTTAACCACCATCCCAAAGCTGGACGTAGTGTTTCGTCTTGGATTTTAGAAGTGATTATGTGATATGATATAATCAGGTATGTATAATTAGGGTTGCAAACGAGTCGAGCTTTTATTGAGCTACTCGAGCTTGTAAATATATAGCAAGCTGACCTTGCACTCTTATAAGAGCTTGGCTTGAGCCTGCATTATGAAGGCTCGTCAGGTTATCAAGCCAAGCTCCAGTTTTGCAGCCCTACATAATAGTCAACTATAATAAAAAGCTTTGTTGCAGCTACTCCTAAGCGGCTAGCCTTATTATCCAACTGATTAGCTAACCCATATAGAGCTAGATAATCAGAATCAGTTTCATAATACAGTTACACTGGAAAGCATGATATTTAATACACAATGCCACACACACCCTACTTTTCTTTTAGTTTTATAGTGATCACTGTTATGAACTGGAGTCAAACAATCACATTTGGAGAAACAGTTAAGAAGTTGTTGAAAAAAAGAAGAAAATTGATTGTTCCGATAAATGTGAATTTAACTTTCTTTCCATAGCTTCGACTCCTGGACTCCTGGTTATCATTATTAAGAGGCACACCCAAACTCTTGGTGATTTTTGTTCGTTTTTGTATTTCACATGCTTTTCATGTGATTTATGTTTGTTTTTGTGTTTCACATACTTTCATGTGTGATTTTTTTTTGTGCTTGTTTCACAGAAGCATCCTATATGGCTATATTATATTTTCTTATGCACCTCTCATTTCTGATCTACATTTCAGGTGGCAACTTCAAAGTCCTAATAGCACCAGAGACCGTTTTTGCAATATAGCCATGGTTTTTAATCCATTTGGAGTTAGGTCAAATTTCAATACCATGGGATTTGATGAAACTGAAAGATACGCTCGGATGAAACTTCCAGCTTCACCTTCTGACTACAGGCTTCGCATAGATTCAACAAGAGGTAATTCATACGCTCAGATGGTCCCGTTTGGTACTCAAAAAATTGAAGCTCATCAACGAATGCCATTTAGAAATGATGATATTGAACCAGAAACATGGACAGAAGCAGCGCAGGTGATAAAGAGCATCAAGGAAGAGACACGTTTTTCGAATAAAGTAAATGTGTCGGTGTCTAATGCTCAGTATGCAGAATCTGTCACAACCGAGCCGTATAAACATGAGACACAAAACATGAATGGACATGAGAACTTTCCAAGCCAACAAGTCAATGGGAATTTGACTTCAATAAATTCAGAAGTGTCACCGCCCCAACTATACCAAAAATATACAGGGTCAAAGCAAATGTCATTGCCCCAAGTCAACCAAACACATCCAGAGCCAAGGCAAAAGCTTTTAGATAATAATTATTCGAATGGCGTCAACCGAAATGACTTGAAACGTCCAAAACCAACACAAAAGTCTTCAAAAGGTAAATCTGTGAATGGTGTCATCCATGAAGACCTGAAATGCCCAGAGCCAGCAGAAAAGTTGACAGAAGATAAATTAGTAAATGGTTTTGATCAGAATGACCTGAAATGTAATGACTATGAGGAGACGTACATTGTACCAATCGATACTCGGCATCACACCACTGATTTACAAAAGAGGCTTATGAGCATTTATGACAAGGTTCTTGTAGTGGATAACATCTCCATGGCTAAAGAAGTGGTTAACAAACTCATGACCCAGTACCGCCATCTAGTCCATGCTTGTGATACAGAGGTAAAACAGAACTATTTCATAATTTAACGTGTTCTGACCCATTAGAGATAAAACATACCTCAAATCGACCCATTTATAAGTAAATGGGTCAAAACCGCCACCTTAGTCTTTTGCTTACATATATTCTTACGTGGATTGCTTATCTTTTAGGTGGCGGATATTGATGTGAAAAAGGAAACACCTGTAGATCATGGAGAGGTTATCTGTTTCAGCATTTACTCTGGGCATGAAGCGGATTTTGGAAATGGGAAATCTTGTATCTGGATCGATGTTTTAGATGGCGGTGGCAAGAGTATGCTGGAAATATTCTCACCGTTTTTTGAAGACCCATCTATTAAGAAGGTTATTATACCTTCTAGTTAACGCTTTCTGTTTTATAGTGAGCCAATTGTATAAAAAGGTTAAAAACTTTGGTCTGGTTTCTCTTTTATGTAACCATTATTGTTTTGACCCTTATAAAGGAACCAACACTTTAACAAATACTGATTTAAGGTAATTTTACGTGGTAAAAAATGATGACGTGCCAGTAAGTTTGACATTTTTTTTTTTTTTTTCCTGACGTTGTGCCTGTAAAAGGGTTAACTTAAGAGATAACCTTTAATTATTATTATTTTTGTTTCTATTAAGTGTGATCCTTTTTTCTGAGTGCAAACAAAGTGTGTTACCAAAACAGATTTCAGACCAAATTTTGTTACCATTTCATGCTATTTCCATAAAAAGGTTAGGAAAATTTTCATTTCTTAAACGTCTGTTTGTTTTGTAGGTATGGCACAACTATAGCTTCGATAACCATGTGATAGAAAATTACGGTCTTACCCTTTCTGGTTTCCATGCCGATACAATGCACATGGCTCGTTTATGGGATTCTTCTAGAAGAATGTCAGGTGGTTATTCGTTAGAAGCACTTACTAGTGATTTGAAGGGAATCATGTCGGGAGCTGATTTAGGTCCTAACGAAGAGTTAATTGGGAAAGTGTCTATGAAAACCATTTTCGGTAGAAAAAATGAATTGAAAGATGGTTCGGAGGGCAAAAAAATTGTTATTGCTCCCGTAGAGAAACTTCAAAGGGTAGAAAGAGAACCCTGGATTTGCTATTCGGCTTTAGATTCAATAAGTACCCTCAAGCTTTATGAAAGATTAAAAAGTAAATTGTCTAATAGGGAGTGGAAATTTAATGGAGTTACGAAAGGAACATTGTTTGACTTTTATGAACAATATTGGCGTCCGTTTGGTGAGCTTTTGGTGAAAATGGAAACTGATGGGGTGTTGGTTGATCGACCTTATCTTCAGGAGATTGAGAAAATAGCAAGAGTGGATCAACAGAAAGCTACCGAAAGGTTCCGTAATTGGGCTTCAAAGCAGTGTCCTGATGCGAAGTTCATGAACGTGAATAGTGATACACAGCTGCGCCAGCTATTCTTTGGCGGCATCATTAACAGGTAGAACTCAAATAATCAAAGGATTCATGATTATGTTTATTAACAGTATTTATAAGTTTTACAATGTTTGGATCAAAGGATTCATTATTATGGTCATTTAGAACTTATATAATCACTGTTTGGATACTTAGTAGCTTATTTGAAACACCTTAAGCTTTTCAGAAAGTCCAAATTTTAGCCCTTCACAAATAGACCAATAAGCCTTTACTTTTTGGGCTTATTGTGAAAATACAGTAAGCCAATAAGCCATCCAAATACCCTCTTAAGAACCAAACTGATTAGAAAGTAAGAAACTAAATATTATGATTCTAATTATTCAAAATTAGATTATTATTTTCAGAACTCATCTCCGAACAAACCCCTAATCTCAGAAAGACATTGTTTTTCTTGTGCAGCAAAAATCCAGGTCTATCCCTTCCAACGGAAAAGGAGTTTTTAGTTCCTAACGTGGACAAGATAATCGAAGAAGGGAAGAAAACTGCCACTAAGAACCGTAAAATCAAATTAAAAAAAATTTGTGATGGTCTACAAACCGAAACATACACTGCAACAGGCTGGCCTTCTATGAGTGGAGCTGCTTTAAAGACCCTTGCTGGGAAGGTTGTTTTGGACTATGATATTATTGAAGAGGACAATGAGGAATCAGATGAAAACGTTGATGATTCCCCTGACGAGCTGGTTGAGACAAAAAGTAAATCTTTTGGTAATAGTTCAGATACTGATTATGGTACTGCTTATGATGCATTTGGAGGAGGGTTGGAAGGACACGAGGCTTGTCATGCTATTGCTGCTTTATGTGAATATTCCTCTATAAACTCGTTGATAACCAACTTCATTGAACCCTTACAGGTTAGAATCATTGAATTACCGTGTTTACACTGATATCAGTGAAAATTTTGAAATTGGAAAATCACTAATCTAACCCTTTTTCCGTGGGCAATTTAACAAAATTTTCTTTTTGTATATTTAATAGACCACAAAGAATTCGCCTAAACATGATTTTGCAGAAGTTTTCAGATGTTTGCTGTGTTTTTGACTTTTTCAGAATTACCAAATTCTGCGTAAATTTTGGGGAAATAAAGTGTTTGGACATTTATAGAATTTTACGAGTCCAAAAAATTAACTTTAAGAATTATGGTATTATATTTGTATCAAGTTATTACTCGTAGAAGCCTAGAAGGTACCTTGTTCGTTACTCTTCTAAATAGGGGTTAGATAAGTAATTTTCTTGAATTTGAAGGATTTTTTTTACATTTAAAAAGGGTGAAGACATGTATTTCTTTTGGTGTATACTTTTGTGTCATCTGCACAAATAGTATTTCATTTGTCACAGGCCTTCATAGTAAACAATTTACAAACACATTGTACCTTGGTGCGATTGTAATTTCTCATTGTAATAGTTTGTTTACGAGTTTATTGGTTTTGTTATCTGCAGAAGAATGATATATCTGGCAAAAATGGACGTATTCATTGTTCCTTAAATATCAACACAGAAACAGGGCGTCTGTCGGCCAGGAGACCGAATTTGCAGGTTTATTTCAATTTGACTCAGTGCTCTTACTATTACTGTCAGTTATGCATAAGAGCTGTAGCAACAATATTAAATCTCATGTTGCCTTTAGTTCTGTATTGATCCTTGTTAGTTGTTACAATCTATTGCTAATAATAAGTACTAATATATAAGGGTGCTCATCGGGCGAAAACCGGACCAGACTGAGAAAAACCGGACCGGACTGAGACCGAATCCGGCAAAAAACCTAGACCGAGACCGGACCGAATGTGGTCGGTCCGGTTCGGTCCGGTCTCTGTCCAAATAGGCTAAATGTCCTGTTTTTAAGCCAGACCGGACTGGACCGAGACCGAAATTATGAAAACCCTAGACCGAGACCGGACCGAATGTGGTCGGTCCGGTCCGGTCGGTTTTGTCGGTCGGTCCGGTCCGGTCGGTTTTGTCGGTCGGTCCGGTCCATCCGGTCCGTTTGCTCACCCCTACTAATATAGCATGAAGAAATAGCCATTCATATGAAAGGGTGTTTGGATGTTTATAAATATCAGAATGATTGTTGCAACTTTGTAGAGTCATAATCAACGCAGGAAAAGAATGAGAAAAAGTCTTATGAAAGCGTTAATTATGTTAAGTTTTTTTAAGAAATGGGAAATAAGTGGTGTGTGAAACTGACCCGGCCAACACTAAAGATGAAAAATTCTAAACTGAACCTATTCTGACCCGTTACCCAATCCGCCTGACATGCCCAGCCTACCACTTCTGCTGATGTCGATATCTTATATTTCAGAATCAACCAGCTTTAGAGAAAGACAGATACAAGATCCGTCAAGCCTTTATAGCAGCACCTGGGAACTCGCTTATAGTTGCTGATTATGGGCAGGTAAAATATCAAATCACCATATAATTTTGAAATTCAACGAGGTGCACACAGACTATTAATTTTATGCGTGTCTTATACATGAGTAGCTGGAGCTTCGGATTCTTGCACATCTAGCTGGCTGTAAAAGTATGCTGGATGCCTTCGAAGCTGGTGGAGATTTCCACTCAAGAACCGCAATGAACATGTATCCTTACATCCGTGATGCAATTGAGAGCAAGGAGGTTCTTCTTGAGTGGCATCCTCAACCTGGTCAAGAAAGTCCACCCGTTCCTCTTTTAAAGGTAAAGAAAATCTTATTCTTATCTTAATTTTATGAATGATGTACCTTTTGTTTGGATTTACTTATTGGAACTGATTATCTGGTTGTTGCAACATGGATAAATAGATTATGTAGGTCAAATAATCAGTTTCATACCAGGTGCAACACAACTTTTTCTGTTAGTAAAAACTTACCTGTTACCCCTTGTAGACTTTTACTCCCATTTAAGAAAACTACTCGTTAGTATTTCACTAGAATAGTAGAATGTTCCAAACACCAAATTGGATTTTGCATTTTGTAAGAGATGATGTTTATATCGTACTTAAACTCACAATAACCAGCTAATAATGTTTGGATAAACAGATTTTTGCTTTTGATTATATGAGGTATAAGCAGTTTCATACAAGCTACAACAAAAAAAATTTAAGGGTAAAAAAAGTTACATATTTTACCCTTCTTTTGACGGAAGATTTTTACTCATGTTTAAAAAAAAACGATCTTTTTGGTGCTTTGTCTTTTAGTTCCAAAAGTAGCAGAAGCACATCTAAACACGACTTTTACAACCTGCTTTGTTATAAATAATTATCTGATTCTAATTATTCAGCATCACATAATGATTTCCAAAACACACACCCAAACATCAATGTAAGGCATCAATGATCTCATTCATACTTATCTTCCTCAGGATAAGTTTGCGTCAGAAAGAAGAAAAGCAAAGATGCTCAACTTTTCCATTGCATATGGGAAAACTGCTGTAGGACTTGCACGTGATTGGAAGGTAAAATTCCAATTATTGGACCATTTATAATTTGATTTATTAAAATGGTGGTTAATATTTTCTTGATTGAAGGTTTCTGTAAGTGAAGCAAGAGAAACGGTTGCCCGATGGTATAGTGATAGAGCAGAAGTTCTAAAATGGCAAGAAGCACGTAAAAAAGAAGCTCGTGCAATTGGCTGTGTATATACATTGTTAGGACGTGCACGTACTTTCCCGTCCACAAAAAATGCCAGTCCATCTCAAAGAGGTCACATCGAACGAGCTGCTATTAATACTCCCGTCCAGGTTTTGTTTCTTTGAACATCTAATACTGTTCCTTATCATCCGTTATTGTTCTGATTGTATATATTTATGAACAGGGTAGTGCTGCAGATGTTGCTATGTGTGCCATGTTGGAAATATCTAAGAACGCGCGGCTAAAAGAGCTCGGGTGGAAGCTGCTTTTACAGGTGCGCGTGCTGTGGATGCATGTTTTGAATATGATTATTTGTTGCAATAACCAATTTCTAGTGTTTGATCTGATTTACTTTGGTATATGAGTACTTAGGAGTCAAATAATCGGTTTTTATTGATCTTGAAAATAAAATTTTGAACACAGGTTCATGATGAAGTAATACTGGAAGGCCCAACAGAGTCGGCCGAGGTTGCTAAAGCAATAGTCGTGGATTGCATGTCAAAGCCCTTTGATGGCAAAAATATCCTCAAAGTTGATTTATCAGTTGATGCAAAATTTGCCAAAAATTGGTACTCTGCCAAGTAGAAACCGAGTAAATGGCATTTGACATCCGATGACTGCTCATTGGAAATGATGACAAATTGACTAGTCATATGAGTTTTTGGAGCTTGATGGGGGTCCTTTAGAGTAGTTTTGATTTTGCATAGATCCCATGTGTTGTATATAGCTTTTGGAATCTACATGACGATACGATGTTAACGTGCATTTGTAAGTGTAAAAAAGATGTTGAATGCAGTTTTTGTAACAATTTGACATCTGTTTTTGCGTCGTTTAATCTTCTTGCGTTATGAAAGTATTGGATAATTAATTCCAAAACAAAGATCCAGATACCCATTTTCATTGTCTACTGTCATAGAACAGAGGAGATAATATACTATGACTACTTATAAATTTATCGACATCATTCGATAACAAGACAAAATGAAGAAACATTAAACCTGAAATGATGCCTGATTGAAGTTAAAGAACATATAATCTACCTACATGAACACTCGAGGTTTATGCAGAACCTTGCATGCAGTCGCAAACTGGTTAAAGCAACATTAAAGAGACTTCTGGCAGTTGTATCACACATTCAGACCCGCCAACATAAATGGAAAAGTGCATTATAGAAAAACTTTACAACTTCAATATAAAATCCAACAACACATACATTGTCTGTCCTTGATTCTAAGCACTCCCAAATTATCCAAACAAATGTTCCCATATCAAATCAAAACCACACATATAAAACCAATCAGTTAGTCTATTGTTTTAGAACAAAGTTATATCTCAATTCTCAAGTCTTCTATACAAATTTGTATAAGATATACCAAAAACTGGTTATATAAAATGCAGGAACTACTATTTGTGTAGCTGTTGCAGATTCATATCCCACACTGATGCCAACTGCGAAAAAAGTTGGGTTGGCATCAAACCTTCCCAATTCTCAGGAGGGTCGATAGTCGTTGAAGTTTCATTCAGATTCACCAAAATCGCCGTTTTTACTTCCGCAGGGATTCTAACGACATCTGTTCCATTCGCCACACTCATATCGAGCAACTGCAAACATAATCAAATTAAAAAAATGCAACCCGTAAAAACAGTAAAGCATCACATTTTTACTAATAGAGGCAACAATCACTACTTTGACTGTTGAGTTCATATAGTCGTTAAATAAACTTTTCTAGCACTACCATAACTAGACAAATATTTATATTTAGTATATGAATGTAAAGTTCTTATAGTTTCAAAACAAGAATCCAAACACTTTTCAAGTATCGGATAGACAGATAAAGATCTCATACCTGCTGAATCCAAGATAAACATATGTCGAACAAGTTCGGTTCAAGAAGAAATTGAGCAACTGCATGCAAAACTTCACTTGCCACCTCATCTGATAGCCGATCAACCACTGGTCCAGTTTTGTCCATCAACTTTACAAGCAAAAGATCATCCCCACTTGACAAAACTTCACCAAACGCCATATCCATGTCACCTGCACGAACTCCATCCATGGCAGTTTTCCAGACCGCTAAACCTGGGTCTCGATTCTTCACTAGATTCTCAGTTCCCGCCACTTCGGGTGCAGCACCTCTAATGGCCTCCAGTGTAGCTTCATTTTTTGATGCTTTCCAAACACTTCTTGCTGACGGACCCTCCCCAAACCTTACGGGCCCACCCCCTTTCCTTAATCCTATTTGTGTGTTTCGGGTATGTGTTTGGTGGTTCCAAGACGAACCCCTACTTTTGTAGTCAGAAAAGCCGTTGTATTTGCTTAATGATCTTCCGGAAGATTCTTCAAAGGCGTTCATATAACAACTAGTTTTTAGATTGTTCATTGATAATGATAAATTGCGAGCCATGTCTTCAATGACTCTTTCAAGACCCCACACTCGGTTTTCCAAAGTTACCATACCATCACGAGATCCACCCTTAAACTCCTGCAAATATTAATAAATTAGTTAACAGGTATCATTTTTGAGGCACCAACAATTGTGGAATAATGGGAGGATGGACTTGTGTTTAAAAATAAAAAGTTTAACGGACATTTATAAGGTGAACAAGAGTAGGGTACTTTGGTCGTCTAACTTTTTACTTCGGAAATTCAGATTTATATTATAGTACGGAGTAATAAGTAAGGCATTAAGTATCAAAAAATTCAACCAAAAAAGTGTATGTGAACCAATTTGAGCCAATCTGCTCATTTTCATACCTGTAACATGTTCATGATATGGGCCTGTTGTCTCTCCAACTGTAGTAACTGCCTCTGAATTCCTAACCAACTTCCGTTATTATCAACTTCTCGTCTTCTAGAAAACCGACCACCACCTCCCTGTTCCAAACCACGGTCCTGCAAGTTAATCTCTCCATCTGGCTTACAGCTCTCTTCTGACTTTGACTTTTCCACGGTTTCACTGTCATTGACCACTGGCTCCTCTTCATTTTGCAAATTACCATTGACAACCACTTCAACTTCGCCTGAAACCCTTCTTTCAATTCTTTGAAAGAACTCTGGGTTCAGTTCCTTATCACTTAAAGGTGGACCCTTCTTTTTCGTTCCAGCTGACTTTTCAGATATATTTTGACCCTTGGTCTGACTATCCTTCACCGGGATTAACTTTAATGGAATCTTGGGTGGTACAGAACTTTGAACAGGAGCGGGTGTTTTTTGATCTTTGCGGTCTTCTGCAATAAATTTCCATAGGAGCAGTGCCTCCGTTATACTATCTCTCACGGGTTTTATCTGCACAATGTCACAAAATAATCTACATTATTCTTAAGAATCTTGCAGAAAAATGTCTTTTTTGATCATCTCATATTTAGGAATAATGATGTATAAGGAGGCCACCAAGTTTTTAACATTTATCATTAAGGACACCAAGCTATTGAAACTAGTTTATGAGTCACCAAATTATGCATCTGGTTTAGCGTATACCAAATCGAGCAGTCAAAAAACTGGTTTTCATTATTCTGCATGTTTTTTTATCCGATTTGATATAAACAAAGCTGGATATATACTTGTCTGGCCTCCTTGTACATTATCCTTTATATCATCAGTATCTTAAATAACCAGATTTATCACGCTCAAACAAGTGATTATCTGAATATTATGTCAGACTAAAAAGCACATCCAAGCACTGCCTTTCACAGTCTGTTATATACAGATGATTTTATTCGCATAATCATTTCCAAACACTGACAAATAGTACTATTAGGGTGCAAAACTTTGCCAGATTTGACAACGAAAACTCAATTGCGAATTCAAATATTAAAAGTACTAGGTTTGACTTTACAGAAAAAAGAGTATAGAATTGTGTGTTTTTGATACTTAAGCAAAAGAGTTAACAAAATGAATATTGAAATTGAGGATAGTGTCCAAAAGACTAACCTTATCAAAGCGGCATGCCTCAAGTATTGTTATTGTAGAAGTTGGGTTTTCTACAATTAACTTACTTGAATGCAAAGCCAATGCATTTAATGTATCAGCAGCGGCTTTTCGAGTTGACCAATCAGAACTACCAAGACAATCATGAATACTTTTAAGCAATGGATCCAAATATTGTGGAGAAATAGCACCAGCCTGCAACAGGAATATAAAAATGTTTCACAATTACAATATAAACCTAATATTGATTGTATATTAACTACGCAAATGTTTGCTTTTAAGATATCGCATTACAAGCTTAAGCGTATTTGGATGTGCATTTAGAGGGTGTTCAGATTTGTGTTTAGGTTAGTTTATCTGAAGCCACAATATCAGCTTTCAGTGCTTGGATAAACAGATTGATAATCTCTTAATGTATTATTTACAGGATCAACCATCTTTTGACCTTATCTGAGAGACTTACTCGCATTTCACAATTCATTTTTCGTTTTCTCACAAGAAAATGTCCTTCATTTATCACAAAAATCCCTACAATATCTATTGATTCCTAAATAACCAGAAAGTGTTACACGCTCAAACATCTGATTATTATAACTTAGTACAGCATAAGCACATCCAAAAATTCAATCACTATTTTCTACAACATGTTCTACTACAGCCTGTTATCTTATTCTAGTTATTCGATATCATGTAATCACTTTGCAAAGGCACATTCAAACTGATTACGGTTATGCTTTTCTGATTACCAAAGGTCAAAGTTATCAGATTTGGAGAGACAATAATAGGTTGAATTTAAGAAACTGATCATTCAGATACAAGTAAAAGGAACTAATTATCTGATTTGGACTCTTGGAGTTGCAATATACCGTTAATGATGCACAACCACACACCTCCTTGATATAACCTACATTCACCCTATCAATGGAATAAAGGCTATGCAAGAATAATTAGCTAGCATCGAACCAATTTCCTATGGGTAAAACAGAACTACCTATCACCTATTTTCGCAAAATATCTAAAATGTTTGCTAAAAAATTATCTAAAATGTTTGCTAAAAAATGTCTGTTTTTGCCATTATATCTTTTAAATCCGTTGATAATTAGAATGCGCCAAACATCCAAACATCGCATAAACTATAAACATTATAAGCACATCCAAATACTATTTTCTAAACACAGCTATTTATTACTACCAAATATCACATAATCACATTCTAATAACATTATTTATAAAGCTACACACAGATTAAAGAAAATAGATCTAAATTCGTAACAAGCTATATAACATAAACCTGCGAAAGGCTCGAAACAACAGGCAAAAGCGCCCCATTAGCCAAAAAATTCGGACTATTCAAAAACTTAACAATCCTGCCACACATCTTCTGATACGCCAAAACCGGCGGATCATCACTACTCATCTCCACCATCTTCCCTAAACAACACGCGGCGCCACTTTGCACCCACTTATTCTGCTCATTCATAGCATCAAATAACGGCTTCACAAACCAATTCACCAAACCCCCACTCCCATCCCCCTTCCCCAAATAAACCCCCGAAAGCGCCCCAATGGCGTCAATACACGCCTCCTTAACACCCGAATCAGGGTCATTCAAACACTTAACAATGCAAGTCACAATCTTTTTCAAATGGGTCATTGTTAAATCACAATGGGTGTCCGAAAGAAGCGAAAAGAGCTTGATTGCTTCTTTTTTCAACAAGGGTTTGGTGGTGATGGTGGTTATGGTGGTTTGGGAGTAAAGGGTGTTTAGAAAGATGGAAATGGTGTCATGGGAGAGGGTTTTTATGAGTGTTTGGAGGTCGAGTAGGGCGATATGGTGGGTGTCTTTGTCTGAGAGCTTTGTTAGGGAGTTTAAGGTTGATTGTTTGAGTTCCATTATTGTTGACATTGATGGTGTGGGTGGTGTTGGTGGTTTTGTTGGTGGTTTTAAGGATTTTGTTGTGGTTGGCATGGTGGTTGTACGGTGGTTTAGGGCGGTGATAGTGATGGTGGTGGTGGTGGTGGTGGTGTTTAAAGTGGGGGTGACAGACAACGTGAAAGCAAGTACTATTAATGGAAGATGGGAAAGTGAGATTTTGAAATATTGAAGCTCACACAACTACTAGTGTACTTTTTAACTATGCAAGTGACTTTAATTTTATTTTTTAATTTTTTATTTTTTTTTACAAAAGTTAAAAAATAAAATTAAATAAAAAAGTTATTGTTCTCGAGTATAGAAAAATGATTAAAAAGGTAATTTGATTGATTTTTAAATAAAATATTTTATTTTAAAATTAAGTTGAAAATGTTTACTTCCTGCATCTTAAGTTTTCCTTACTCAAACAAGTTTAGAAATGAGCGATAATGTACTGGTAACTTTAAAAAAAGGTGAGAGAGAATGTACTGTGTGAGAGAGAGAGGGACTTTTCAATCTGGAAAAAATTACGAGAAACACACGAGAGAGCATGAGATCAGGAGAGATAGGCACATAGGAAATAGAGGACGATACAATGGCAAGCATCTAGGAACCAACTACTCCGGTGGTAAATGTAACTCGGCGGCATCATTTATGTTTATCAACTTCCCGGAGGAGTGGGGGATGGGTAATCTATGGATGATATTTAAGAAATACGGCACCGTGTTCGACATGTTTATGGTCCAAAGAAGGCTGCGCAATGGAAAGAGGTATGGGTTTGTGCGTTTCAAGTTTGTAAATGATGCAGATGCTCTTCTAAATCAGTTACAGATGATTAAGATTGGGGAAGAGTGTTTAAGAGTGTACGTTGCATATGATAGGGGACAAAACGGCAGGGGAAGGATGGGTGGAACAGGAAGGAACCATGAAACAAACATGAAGTATGGCAATCGGGGTGGGAACTTCATGAACAATGGAAAAATACACAACCGTGATGGTCGTAGCTTTGTTGATGTGGTAAAAGTGGGGAGTACTAGAAAAGAAGGGAGTAATAAAGATAAAGAAAGTGAAGGTGTTAACGTACATACAAACGGCAGTGGTACAGGAGCACATGAATTCCGTACTCAATATGGCAACAAGAACAATGTTGACGGTGACATTGGGGAAAAAGAATATGGGAGAACCATCAATATCGATGACAAAGACTTAAACTTAGAGATGTTGAACAGAAGTGTAGCAGGTGAGGTAAAAGCGACTTGCTTCTTACATAAACTTCCGATGCTATGTGAGGAACAAGGTTTGAACAAGATTGAAGTGAAATTGCTAGGGGGCCTTGAAGTCATGGTGATTATGGAAAATGTCGAGACGGCAACAAACGTACTTGAAGACAAAGAACATGGGTTAAGGAGGTGGCTGCATAAACTAAAGAAAGGTAATAGTTTCAACCGTACAGCAGGTAGGATGACGTGGATTAATATCATGGGCATTCCTATTGCTTGTTGGAATGAAGATACATTTAAAAAGGTCGCGGCACTTCATGGAACCATCCTTGGAACGAGCAATTGCAGGTTGGAAGGAAATCAAATCATCATATATGGGAGAGTATACATTCACACGTGCAATAAGGGACTCATTAACGAGGAACTTAATATAAAGGTGCAAGGGAAGATTCATAGGATAAGTGTGGTGGAGGAGATGCGTGATATCTCCAGGTTGGACATCCAAGAAAGTTCGAAGTCGAGACAAGCATGTAATATGGAAGAAGAGGATGTGGATATGAGGGGAAATGATATGCAACTAGGGGATGAAAGAGATGTTGATGAAGGGGATTCAAATAGCGAAGGGGAGGAATCCATTGACGACGAGGAAGAGGGTGTCGAGTTGAATAAGAAAAAAGACTCAGATTATGATGTGAAGGACGGCAATCGACCGGTGAAAATTTCCGGTACACAGAACGGTGAGGAAGATGTATGCTCAAGATTTTCCGGTGAAGTTAGGGTGGGGGAGTCTTTCGATGAAGATGTCAGTATTCCCAAGAAAAAGGAGATTGTAGAAACCAAAGACACTCATAGGGTGGCTAATAGGACTGAATATGACGGCTGGAACAAAAATACAAGTACCAATGAAAATAATATAAAAAACCAGCGTGTTATAGAGATGGATGAACTGGACCGTGATTTTGAATTAAGAAAGGGAGCTGGGCTCAGTGGGGTACAAGAGTTGGGCCAAGACATGGACCAAAAAAGTGGACCAAATGAGAACAGAGGGAACAATGAGTTTAGTAATACTCAATCGGTCAACATAAGTGGGTATATGGGAGAGGGGCGTCAAACAGATAAGTGTGACATGTTATTGAAAAAAGGCTTCAAGCTAAATAATTGTGTGACTAACGACAAGCAGAAGGTAAACGCGAATGACCGCGACCAGGAGGATTCAATGTTCAGAAAAGAGAAAAGGGAAGTTTCACCAACAAGTTCAACGGAGAAGAATGACGGTAGATCAAAGAAAAAAAGAAAGTCATCACAAGTAACAGAAAATGTGGAGGATACTTTTGTTAAAACATTCAATCAAGGTAAGGATCACACTGAGAATCAATGTAATAGAAAGAAAGTGGGCAGGAGGAGTGTCACACCCCCAAAATCGGGTCCAGCGGAAGCATACGTGTAGCTGGGGTGTAACTCAATTGGTATTACAACACAAGTTCAAAAATGGTTTTCACTTGAATCATTTAGAATAAAGTAGCTTAATCAAAAATGTTGAATTTACATTTTTATAGTAGTGCGGAAGTAGGCCATTAAAATAGTTTAAAACGGTCCCCATAAGAATATCAGAGTCTTCTATGACCATGCTATGCCCTGCTAAAACCTCCTGTAGCGTGTCATTGCTTAATACCTGAAAATACATGCTAAAAGTGTCAACACGAGGTTGGTGAGTTCATAAGTTTGTATTAAAACAATAGTGTTGTGAGTTCAACAGAGAGTTTTATGACCATTGTGTGACTCACAATGTCATAAAAAAATAAAGTTTACCTTAAAGTAAAATTTGAAGAGTGGACCATGAGTAGAGTATGTGATCATTACAACAAATACAATGCCACATAGAAAAATAGTCTATTACGCTAGCGCTAAGTTCATGCAACCGAAGCTATAACAGTGTGCATGCTCAAAGAGCATGTAATCATATATAGGTGCCCGACAAGTGTTTATCCCAGACACTTGTGTTTCGACATGGTATACGTTCGTTTGCCTATCCGGCCAAACCGAACGGGGGCGTTACCCCCAATAGATCTATTTATAACATTCGAGCTTCCCAGCAGGAATTAACGGTTCATGAAATGGGCATAATTGGGACATAACAGGGCTTAGGCTAATCCGCGTAATAGTTTAAACAAAGCTTAAGTTTCAGTGTGGTCCATAAAAGTGTTTGCATAAAAGCAATAGTTCATAAAGTGTGTTGCATAAAAGCAAGAGTTCATAAAGTGTGTTGCATAAAAGCAAGAGTTCATAAAGTGTGTTGCATGTTTATAAAGCATTTGCGTATGCGAGAAAATAATCAAGTATGCAACTGATATACACATAGGTGCATTTAAATAATCAATCAAGCCTTCAAAGAAACAGTAGTGTTTAAGTAAACAATTGCGCATTCAAGCATTGTGTTTAGTCAAAAACGAGCATGTATTCTCTCCCAAAACAGTTATAAAAACAGATAAAAGTAGGGGGTATGAACTCACCTGGTGCGATAGCTATGATGACAAAAGTGGATACACTGAAATGAGGCACGATCTCTAATCGCAACCTAATATGAATGACAGTTTCTAATGTAAGAAGTGAAATGATCCTACACATGCAAATACGTATGTTATCGATACCACTCGTTAGTTTTGAAAATAGTGTTTATCGTCAAAAATACATTTTTGACGTCTCGTTAAGTTAATAACCACTTTTCGTGTAAATATGTTGAAACGGTACTCCACGATCCTTGTTTGGTGTCTTATCAGCAAATATAAGGTTTTCGTCGCAAAAATAGCATTTTCATAACTTGAAAAATATGCCCAAAATGGCCTCGCAAAACAAGTCGCGAAATGTTGTACGTTAAGTGTTAATGGTCAAGCTCGGTGTTTTTGAAAACCTTGTAACAATATCTTGAAGTCGTGTTATTTAACTTTTGGCTATACGGGTCTTGATCGATGAGAAAATCGACTCTCATTGTTGTTACTTGAAAGTGTTATGTTCAACACTTAGAAAATTTCATTATAGTAAAAGCTGTCAAAATTTATATAGTTTATCAGGTATATAGATGAGGTCGTAGTTTATTCGTCATAAGTCTATTCGACGAACGGCCAATTGATTTGGAAAGCTTGTTGGAAGATCTTGATTTCATAAAACTACGGCTCGGACTCAAACTGATCCGATCATAAAGAAAAACAGCCGTGAAAGTGGTGTCTCACAAAGACAGTTTTGCGGCAAAATTTGTAATAGAAAAGCTGATGGAAATATATATATATCGTCGGATTTCAAACACTTGTATCTTTTTCGTTATAAGCTCGTTTTCTACGTTCTTTATATCCCCGCGAAGGTAATCAAGTATACTTTAGGTTTCTTAAGGTCTCGGCTAGTCTAGATATCATTAAATCTCAGTTTTCCTAGCTAGAAAATTCGGGACAGATTCAATATTTTCAGAAAATATAGTTTTCGTCATTAATCTTGAAAATAGCATATCTTTTTCGTCGTAACTCGGATTTTATCCCCGTTTTCGGCCATAGTTTCGTCTCGGAATGTATTTTCTAAATCTTTGGTCCAAAGTTACACCCTAGACCCTGAGTTTCCTACGTTTCAAAAATAAGGACAGTAGGTAATATTTAGTTTCAAAAATCGATTTTCCTAGTTTGTAACTTGTTCAAGACTTAACCAATCTACTTCAAATCAACTCCACAAATACCCAATCCTACCATACACCTTCTTAGGGTGTCATGGGGTCCTAAACATCACCAATCTTGGTGGATCTCATGAGATTACTAGTAAAAATTATAGATCTATGTTTATTAAGAGGAAAATGAGTAATAAGTGGTATGGATCTTACATACTTGCATGTTTTACCAATATATCTTGAAATTACATAAAAATATAAAGTAAATGAAAGTATGAAAAGATCAAAAGTGTTTTTGAAGCTTACTTGAAATATTGGAGTGATTTGAAGATGATTATGTTAAGAAACCTAGGGTTTTTACCACAAAACCCCAACTAGATCATGATTAGAACTTGATAAAACACTTGATTCTTGAAAGTTCATGGTTTCTTCTTGTTTCTTGATGGTTGGCCGAAATTGTGAAGAAGAAAGGAAGAAAAGAGAGAGTTTTGTTGGTGTGAAATGAAAGTGTTAGTGAAAAAGATGGGATGAAATGGAGTATATATTGGTGGTCTTGGTCAAAAGTCTTGGTCTTTGGTCCAAGGGGGGGACATGGGGCTGCAAAAAGGGAGCAAAACATGGAAAAATGTTTTGTGGCTCATTAATGAATGTGTCTCTTGGTTGCAAGTATTAGTTGGTTGTGTATTAGGTGTTATCGGGTACCGAGTTATCTAAAATAAATGTTAACGTGGTGAAATAAAATACGACAAAGTTGTAAAAGTTGTAAAATATTATTCCTGATGAGAATCGGGTGTTAAAATAATTATTGAATTGAAATAGCGCAAACCGACGGAGTAATAAGCTCCGACCGTAAAATGTAGTAATTGATTTCAAAACACCGGGTAAATTAATAATATAATTTTTATATCATTATAATGAGTATGAAAATATGTTAGGATCGTAGTCGGGAGTATCGGGTATACGTTCGTAGTAAAAACTGAGTGGTAACGTTAATTACAAATTAAGCATACGTAAATTGAAATAATGTGTATCCGTGCATTATCTAAAGTGCCGATAATGTTACTGATGATATGTAGACTACTCTAGTCTATATGATGTGTCATTAATGAATGATGCATGAATTCGCAGCTAAACCTAACTGGTTACGCGAATTTGAAGACCCGTAAACTCAGTTTACGTAATAGTGAATGATGATCATGAATAGTGATTCCCTCCGGGAATGAATAGTGTCACATGAGTAGTAAAACTTTTGAACGTTCCTCGGAATCACAAACCGACTCCGAAAATGATGAATAGTAATGATGAATAGTGACCGGTGAATAGTAATTGATGAATAGTAACTGATGAATAGTGAATAGGAGAAATGTCCCGAAAATGCGGGGTGTTACAAGGAGCATGACCAAAGCAAAGGAGATGGCAAGGAAAATCGGGGTGGGGGGACTAGGCGAGGCCACAAAAGGCATGTCGGACACATATACGGAGTTCTATGATATCGATGGTGAGGGTAGTGAGATGTTCAGATTCCGGAATAATCAAGAAGGAAATACGGATAACGCGAAGTGTGAAATTAATATCGAACAAATTAAAGAAATTGGAGAATTGATTGGAGTGTCGTGGAAACAAAACACTGATCTGAATGTACAAATGGGACAGCGAGAGGCAAAGGTAGACGAGAATGATGGTGTTGGGATTCAGGCCCAATAATCAAATGGTACGTTTGGTCGTTTGTTTTTATTTCGTTTTATATAGTTGTATTATGAAAGTGGTCTCTGTTAATATTAGGGGCTTGGGGGAATGTGGGAAAAAGGGATGGATTAAATCCATTATTAAGACAGAAAAACCGGATATGATTGGGATACAAGAAACGAAAAGCGGGGTGGTTGATGACGAGTGGGTTGAAGACTTATGGGGGGAATGGGGTATGGGTACACGCAATTAACGGCTAACGGGAATTCAGGAGGGATATTACTCATTTGGGATAAGAGGGTATTTACATGTAAAGAGGCAATAGGTGATGAAAGATTCATCGCATTGAGGGGTTCATGGCAAGGGAAAGACGATGATGTATTCTTGGTATGTATTTACGGGCCTCATGTGACTCGTCAAAAAGCATTGTTATGGGATAGATTATCGGGATTAATACGTAGATGGCAAGGTGCATGGTGCATTTTTGGTGATTTAAACGTGGTTAGAGGTGTTGATGATAGAATGAATTCTCAAGTAAACTTGAAAGAGGCTACTGATTTTAATGAGTTCATAAATAATATGAGGTTAGTCAAAATTCCAATGGGTGGTAGAAAATTTACAAGGATAAGTGATGATGGGTTGAAATTTAGCAAGTTGGATAGATTTTTATTAAATGATGAGTTCTACAATCTATGGGGTAATCTTTCGGTTGTGGCCTTGGATCGTAAATTATCGGATCATTGTCCGATTGTTTTAAAGGATGTGGAGTTGGACTTTGGTCCAAAACCATTTCGTGTATTCAACGTATGGTTAGAGGAAACGGACTTTAGTCAAGTGGTTGAGGAGGCTTGGAAGAAAGAGGTACGAAGTATTAGGCCGGATTGTAGGTTTCGAGATAAAATGAAGAATGTTAAGGCCGCTCTTAGATTATGGAGTAAAGGGAGGTTTCAGGGTCATGTAGAGAAAATAGACGAATTAAAAAATATAGCAATGAGGTGGGAACTAGAAGCGGAAAGGAGATCACTTAACGAAGACGAGAGGAATGCTTGGTTGGAAGCGAGAAAACAATGGGGGATTAAGGAGAGGGAATATATCAATATGCTCCATCAAAAAACTAGAATTAAGTGGGATACCGAGGGTGATGAAAACACAAAGTTCTTTCATTCATTTGTGAAGAGGAGAAATAATAAAGGTAACATTAGAGGGCTCATGGTTAATGGTTTATGGTGTGAAGACCCTAAGTTAATAAAAGCGGAGATGGCTAGACACTACAAAACATTATTTTCAGAAGGCAATAGGACGAGGCCGATATTTTGTTGCGACAGGATTGAAAAAATATCAGTGGAGGATGCTAGAAGCCTAGAAAAACCTTTTGACGAAAAAGAAATTTGGGAAGCAATCTGTTGTTGTGGAGGGGATAAAGCTCCCGGTCCCGACGGTTTTAATTTCAAATTTATTAGGAAAGCTTGGGATGTTATTAAGATGGATTTAATTAGGGCGGTAACGTGGTTTTGGGAATATATGGAGATTTCAAGAGGTTGTAACGCTTCGTTTATCACTATTATTCCTAAAGTTAAAGATCCTATCGGTTTGGGGGATTTTCGTCCAATTAGTCTTATAGGCTGTTACTATAAAATTATTACTAAAGTTTTAGCGGAAAGGGTTAAAAGTGTGGTGGGGGGCGTGGTAGGTGAGGTACAAAATGCGTTTATAAAAGGCAGATACATTCTTGACGGGGTACTTATAGCAAACGAAACAATGACATACCTGAAACGATCGAAAGAAAAGGGTTTAATTTTCAAAGTGGATTTTGAGAAGGCATATGATAGTATTAATTGGAAATTTCTAATGAGCATTATGAAGAAGATGGGATTCGGGGATAAATGGTGTAAATGGGTGGAGGCGTGTCTCAAATCGTCTTCAACGTCCATACTCGTTAATGGTTCACCATCGGAGGAGTTCGGGATTGAGAGGGGTGTACGTCAAGGTGACCCGTTATCACCTTTTTTTTATTTATATTGGCAGCAGAAGGTTTAAATGCTATTGTGAATGAAGCGGTTATGAAAGGCATTTTTAGAGGAGTTAAGGTCGGGTCGAATCATGTCACAGTTTCTCATTTACAATACGCGGATGATACCATTTTCTTTGGAGAATGGAACAAAGAGAACGTGAAATCTCTTATGTGTATACTTAGATGTTTCGAAGAGGTGTCCGGATTACGGGTAAATTATGAAAAAAGTAAATTATATGGTTTGGGAGTTAGCGAAGACGAATTGGGGGATATGGCGATTTGGATGGGGTGTGATATCGGCGAATTTCCTTTCACTTATTTGGGCTTACCAATCGGTGAAAATATGAGTCGGGTGGCTTCTTGGCAACCCGTGGTTGAAAAGTTCAAGAATCGGTTGGCGGGGTGGAAAGCTAAATCGATGTCGTTTGGGGGTCGGCTTACATTGGCTAAGTCGGTTCTCGGTAGCTTGCCATTGTATTATTTTTCGATGTTCCGTGTGCCTTTGAGTGTTATTAAAACTCTTGAAAGAATTAGGAAAAATTTCTTTTGGGGTGGGCTTGGGGAGGGTAAAAAACTTTCATGGGTCAAATGGGATACAATCCTTGCTTCTTTTGGGTATGGGGGGCTAAACGTGGGGTCACTTAGGGCAAAAAACTTGGCATTACTTGGGAAATGGTGGTGGAGATTTAAGAGTGAGGGTGAGGGCTTATGGGTTAGTGTTATAAAAAGTATACATGGTGCGTGTGGGGGTTTAGGGGAAAATTACAGTGGGGTTGGGGGTTGGGCGAGGGGGGGTAGGGGGTGTGGGATGATATAGCGAAGATTGGTATGGAGTTGGATGGGTTGGGATTAGAGTTTACTTCTTCTTTTGTGGGTGTGTTGGGGGATGGGAGGGATATTAGATTTTGGTTTGATAGATGGGTGGATAGTAGAAGACTTTGTGATAGGTTTCCTAGACTTTTTCATTTGGATAGTAGAAAGGAGGGTAGTGTTAGGGATAAGGGTTTGTCGGTAAATAATGAGTGGGTTTGGGCTTGGGAATGGAGTAGAAACATTAGGGGTAGGGTGTGTAAGGAATATGAGGACTTAAGTGATGTATTGCAGAATGTGGGTGTGTCTAATGCTTGTAGTGATAGATGGAGGTGGACTCTAGGTGAAGACGGCGACTTCAAAGTCAAAGATCTTACACGTTTGATAGAGGAGAAGATACTTCAAGTGGAAAGTGATGGAAGAGTTACTCTTTGGAACAAGTTGTTGCCTAAGAAAGTCAACATCTTCGCATGGAGAGCTCTTAAAGGAAGACTTCCGGTTCGGGTGGAACTTGATAGACGAGGCATTGATCTAGATTCGGTATTGTGTGCGTGTTGTAATGATAGTGTGGAGTCATGTACCCATTGCCTTGTCACTTGTGATCTTGCAATGAATATATGGACCAAACTATTTAATTGGTGGAAGGTGGGTAGCATTAACGTGTTCACTATTGAAGAACTGTTTTCACATAATGGGAATGTTAGTATTCCCTCCCATCTAGCATTAATTTGGCAAGCGATTATTTGGACTTCCGGATACTTCATTTGGAAAGAAAGAAACGCTCGTGTGTTTGGTAACAAAATTTCAAGTGCTAACAAGATTATACAAGACATTCAACTCAAAGGCTTCGAATGGATAGTGAGAAGATCAAAGAAATACAAATCGTTAGATTGGCAACAATGGTTACAAGACCCTCGGAATATTCAGCTTCACTAGTTTATAGTTCAGTGCGGTATACTACAGTAGCATGAGTAGTATGTCAGGCTTAAGTGCAGATGGTTTCGCGGATCAAGAAGGCATCAGTGGCGGCCAAGAGTATTTTAGATATTATTATCGGGTACGTCCGACTTTAGTTAGAGTATTTTGTTTTCTGCTGTCATCCAAGGTGTTCATCAGATGGATGGTATAACGTACTGAGTATGTTGGTTCTTATTTTGTTTCACATAGGCATATGTTGTATTCTTGATCCTGCTATACAAGTGAGTTATAGAGTGGTCATTGGGGATTAGTATGCTGAAATCTTCAGCTCTGCACGTGGAGGTATCTAACTTGGGCCACAATATTGTATGTTTCCTTATGTTCAGTTCGCCTTATATTGTGACAGCTCTTTAGTTTGTTTTTAGGATTCTATATTGCTTTGTTTGTTGTGTTATTTTGGGTCCTATCCTCCTTTAATTATCTTAATTATTTGAGGTAGGGCGCCTTGTTTTGTATTTTTTTTCCCTTTCAGGGTCTCGTTATAATATGTTGCCTTTCTAAAAAAAAAGTTTAGAAATGAGCATTTGTATTTGGACGAAATTAGTGGTGTTTGTTTAAACTTGTTTTTTGACTTACGGATTTATGTGATTTTAGCTCATGTCATATAAACTTTACTTTTTTCGGCTAATTTTGAAATTTTTAAAAACTTAAATAAAACTATTATGAAATAGGATTAAAATAAGGTTATGAGTGTTATGAGTGTATTTCTTAACTAAAATAAAATAAATATTTTGTAATGACGGTCCACTTTTTTTTTTTTTTTTTTCACAGAAAGCTCAGCATGATCTCTTGTCTCTAACCTTTGAAGTGCAAGCAACATCCCCGTAAGGTTGTAGTTTTTAATCCTTGTCCAAAGTAAAATGTCTAAAATTCCCTTGTCAAAAACTGAAACCCAAGAATGAAAATGAAACTTAAAATTCTTCACAGGGACGGTGTCTGCACTTTCAAAAGGTTAAAGACGAAAACTACCAACTGGTCAAACCACAAAGAAAACTTTTACTTTTAAAACAACTTACGAATTATAAACTGAACACATAAATACTCATAAGTCAAAATATAAGCTCAAACAAACATCCCTTAAATAATGCAAGTATATCTATAATACTTATAAAGAATGCAAGTATATCTATAATACTTATAAAGAGTGAATGCTCATTTTTGAAATCTTAAATCTTGAAAATTTAAATTAGGGAGTTTTGCTAACAACAGCCCTAAAGGTTGTCGTTAAGATGCTTTATTTTGCTACAATTTTTTGCAATAATATAATTCATCCAATCACAATCAATCATTAATTGTGTATGTAATAAATCTGAGATTTTCTCTACTTTTTTCGGGATTATCATCCAATCACAATCATTCAAAAGAGATATTGTAATGAAAATTATTTGCTTAACGACAACCCTTAGGGCTGTTGTTAGCAAAACCCTTTAAATTAATATGTTTGCTTAAATTACTCTTAAGTATCACTTAATACACCTTAAGCTTGATCATTTATAAACTTGTCACTATATTAATTTTATAAAAATAAAATAAAATAAAATAAAAATAAATAAAAAAACACGCTTTGTATTTCAAAACACACACTCTTTGCATCAAATGTCGAACCAGAATCATGATTTCGCAAGTATAATTATTTGCCGATGTACAACGTCATTTTACACGAGTATTCGTATAGTTATATTGAAAGAGGGTAATTTACACACAATCATATAGCTAGGGAAGTTTGGTTTGAAGTCTTTATGGTGTTTGGATTTCAAAATAGCTAGAGTAAATTGCAAAACCCGTACCATTATACATATTATTAAATCACATTGGTAACGACACCGTTTTTGGTTGGGGTTTTCCCGCCATTTTTCCTGGGCCAAAAATAATCCAACACACTTATCCATTAATTCCCCTTATGATCCATTTATGCCAATGATAAACCCAGTACCTAAACCATTCCACAAACCTAGAACATTCCACAAGTCCTCTCCAAACTATTTTCTACTGCTGATGACGTTGAAGCTATTTTCTGCTGGTGTTGATGATGTTTGAAGGATGGGGAAGTTCGGAAAACCAAAAGACGATGATAGCAAAAAAGAATAACAGAGGTGCCGATTATCTGTTCTAAATCCTTTTAAGGGTATTCAAAAGTTTAAAGGTTTATGTAATTTGTTGTTATTTTTGTAAAAGAAATTGGTTGCCCTCCAAATGTTTGATGAAATGTCTGTGTGAAAATTGTAGTGATCGTTTTGGTTTCTAACTATTATTTTTTTTTTTTTTTATCATCATATACACAAACAAGCCGGAAAGCATACACGCAATACTGATTGGTTGAGGCGTTTTGGGGTTCACTTGATTCATCTAAAGCAGGTCAGAAATTTTTTTTTGCCATACACATTTTAAAAAAAATATTTTGATTAAAGGATTAATTCGTTATGATTTTTGAGCGGTTGTTTGTGAGATCGCTGTTGCAGCTTTGCAGGTTTGCAGGATGCATACTTTTATGGGGTGTAATTGGTAACGTCATTTGATAAAGGTTATTATTTTTGTGATTTTACTTTGGATTTTGATGTGCGGTTATTTTTATTTTTATTTTTTTTTTTTTGTTTTAGGAATTGTTGTTTTTTAGGTACTACAGGAAAGATTAATTTGGGACACAAAAGTGGAACAAGGAGATATCATTGTTCCTCCATTCTTTGCAGCAGCAGTGATTGGAGATGTGGGTAGGATTGAGCTTTTCTTAGTCGTAACCTCCTCGATGTAAGTAACGATCAAATTAAAAGCTTTAATATTCATTTAATTAGTTTGAAACATTGTTTTTTTATGTGGGTTTTGTTGTTTTGTTAGGGGGTGTCTGGATTAGCTAATCTAGCGATTGTGGTAAAACGACGCCGTTTATTATTCATTTAATTAGTTTGAAACATTGTTTTTTATGTGGTTTTTGTTGTTTGGTTAGGGGGTGTTTGGATTACTTATTTACCCGCTTATGAGCTTATTTGATTTGGGGAAAGCTAATAAACTCACTTTTTTTGTCGTATGAGGTTGCTTACTTGAGCTGCAAAAGAATGCTCTGTTGGGCATCAATCTGATCATGTTATTAAGGTTAGTTCAGCTGAAGTTTTCATTTTTTTGTGTTTTAATTTCACTCTTTAAATATCTGTGTAGATGATATTTTGTTGTATCTGTATGGATTGGATTTTTATGTATGAATATTTGGAATTATGTATAGGGAAATCGAAATCGGTGATTACTTTGGATCCTAAGAAGTAGCAAATGGCACAAAAGTATGCCAGACGCCGAATATTACAACACGGATGTTTACTTATGTGACCTTGCTGTGGCAGCTAAGAATTTTCGGCATAACTATGAAAGATTTATTTTGTTAGCTAAATTCTTGGATTTTAGCATCGAGTTTATCTTTTTACACTTTATTATGTTTAATGTTGTGCGTCGTGTAAATGTGAAGGATTTTTAATTCTGATGCGTTGCCGTTTTATACCAGAGTCGGATATTAATGGTGCAGGTAATCTCATACTCATTTCTTTTGGCTTGCGTTTGTTTTAAGGCAAAGATAATGCACTAATGTTTGTTATGGTAGTGTGTATCCTAGATAAAATCTTGGCTCCACACTGTTTGAGTGCTTTTACGTAATATTTATGTCGTTGAAATATAAATTACTTAATTCTTGGATGTTGGTGAGTGCTAATTCACTCACTATTTTATGGCCAAAAACCGACCCAATACGACTATTTGAGCTAACAAATGCCAAGAAAACATGTGTTTTTATGTTTGTGATGTGCAGGTACGGATATTACGAAAAACGAACAAAACAAAGCAAAACCGAGCACGAGAGTATGAAAAGGATTCAAAAGCCGATGCCGGGAAGCAGTTTTCAAGTTCGGATCGCTTTTATGCTCAAAATGTCAGAATCTACCTTGAAGAATAACTACTTGGCAAGATTAGCCCTTGGATTATTGTTTCATAAATTGGCAGAAGTGGTCCTTTAAATTAAAGATATTACACTTGTGGTCCTTGTAAATTTCAAAGGCTAATATTATATCAAAATTTGATCCAAAGCCCATCACCACATATTAACCTCAACAGCCCAAGCCCACCATTTTTAACTTTGACCCGGTCCAAAAACCAAATTAATATACAAAAACACCCCGTACAATCACTCCCGCCCCCTTTTTTACCTAATACCCAGAAAAGACTATTCATTGAATAGTAAACAAGAACCCTAGGATTACCATCCAACAATTACCCAACTCCCACCAATTATTTACCCAATTAAGGGTATAAAGGACAAATCCCCACATCACCTGACAAAGAGAATGACAAGTGGCAGCTGTATATTGGTTCAAACACGTCATTGGGAAGAATAGAGAGCTGTGATTGGTCCAAGTTTGTCACAAGGGATCTAATATTGGATATTCGCAGAAGATGCTTTTTCGAGATGCTTGGAATTCATTCCTCAGCTCAGCTATAAAGATCACTTCTCTCTCACCATTTGGAGTGGTTAGCTTAGGAGTAGTGTAGAGTAGTTTTTAGAGTAGTGTTATGCTGGAAAATTGTTTACTCAACTTAGTTTTTATATTTTCTCTTTGTAATTCAGTATTACTTTTAATAAAATTCTCATTTAGTTCATCAATTTTTCTCTACTGTTTCATTGTTATTACATATTATTGTAGTTAATTGTTTACTCAAAGTTTTAAAACTTGTTTTCAAATGGTTTTCATAAATTCATCAAGCTTTTAGAATAATTTACTGTCTCAAAAGTTTTAATAATTAAATTTAGAAAATCAATAAAAATCAAATAAATAATAAAATAAAATAAAAAAATGTTTCAAAATAGTTGTGTAGGTCTTAAATAAGCTGATTCAGCTTATAAATAGAATGTTCAAGCTTGTATAGCTTATTGAGTATTTGTACTGTTACATCCAAAGGTGTTTGGATCCAGAGGTTACTGGGTATAGTGATAGCATAAGACAAACAGGGATGGTCTTTGCCTATCTAAGAGATAGGCTAGCATAGTGAACATCTCTATTTTAAGTTGAGATGAGTTGTGGTTGTAAGTACTATTTCATTTTATATCAATTTATGCATACTTTTTGATTCTGAGTTACTATTGATTTCTGTTGAATTAAACTGATCATTTAGCTTCTGATATAGATATTCTTGTTAGTTTGATCATTTGTAGTTCAGTTAATTGATTTACAGTTATAGCTTAGACATAAGGTAGTGTTTGGATTTTTGGATTACTGTGTAGAGTTGATGTTAATTTGCTGATTGAGCTTGTCTGATAGATCACATAGGTTTAGTTTTAGCTAAGTTTTGAATAAAATCAGTAGGTCATTTACTTATAAGTCAAAATTAGATTTAAAATTGGCTTAACTGTTAGCATAAGTGGAATTCAGATAGCATACTTGTAGGAGTAGTTGTATTTTAGACTGCATTAGCTTAATTGAGCTTAATTACAGCTTATTACTTCATTTAGATATAGTTGTGATTAGTTGAATCTGGATTTGGTCAAAATCAGCTTGCTATATATTAGTCAAACTTATTGTTACTCAGTTTTTGGTCTGAATTTGGATTAAAATTGTAGGACTCATTACTAGTTGGAAATAGGTAAGGATTGTTGATTTTTGTTCTCTAGTAGCTAATTAATCAATATCAGCCAGAAAATATTGGTTTGGAGCTTATCTGCTTATTTGAATTGTTGTTGAAAGTTGACTGCTTGAGCTTTTTAATCCCCTGCACACAGGTTAAGACCTATTTTTATGGCACCATTAGGATTAGTAGGTCATAGCTTTAGCATTAGTCTTTTGTTTTATTAAATCTCAGTTTGGTAGACTATAATTTGCACCCTTAATCTCAGATTTTGTAGCTTATTAGAACTGCTTAATCTAGCCTTCTTATTAGTTGAGTAGCATAGTATTTCTGTTTAGATTGTTGGCCTGCTAGTGCTATTTTACACTTGTACCTTTGCTCTTGTGGTTGTTCTGAGTTCACAATTAGTTGATAAAGTGTTTTGATTGAGCCATTTGCTTTTTGCTTATATCTGATTGTGATTGAGCTTATTTAGTGGCTTATTTCACTGCTTATTGCATGTATCTGATGCTTCTGTATGATCTCTGTTCTTGTTATGAGCATTTCTGAGTTTAGTATTACATATTACATCTGTGGTATCAGTTTGGTAAATTTTTGTGGCAAGTGTTTATCAATAAGCACTTGCCATAAGCTGATTTGTTCTCAAATAGCACTTCTGCTTAATTTTTCTTTTCCAAAATTTTTCTGCTAGCTTTCCATATTATTTTAGAATTTTTGTAAAATTTTCATAATTTTCTGAGTTCATTTACTATTTTTCTTAAATTCTTTTATTTTATATTCATTTTTAAATCATTTTAAATAATAAAAATCCATAAAAAATTCAGAAAAGTCTTGAAAAATACAAAAATAATTTTAGAATTTCTTTTATAATATTTTAGAATTTAATTTTCATTTTTCCAATTTATTTTTCTATTTTTCCTTATTTTTAATTCATTTTTAATTCCAAAAATAGAAAATTAATTCTAGAAAATAAATAAATAGTCTAAAAATATTTTTCTTTTTCTAAAAATCCTTTTTAGTAGTTTAAGATTTTTAGAAAATATTTCCAAGTTCGTAGGATAATTTTTCGATATACGTTACGTTTTAAATTTTACGGTTGCGTTTCCGTTTTTGCGTTTTTAACATTTGTACATATGTAGCTTGTACATTCTGCTTATTTCATTATTACTTTTCATTATTTGAATTCCAAAATCATAATTTTTCACTTTACTACTTTTCACGACTCGATTTCGCGATTCGATTATTCACGATTCCATTCTACCTTCGTTGGGAACACGACCCGGGAAATACTTTCACCGGTATTTCTTCGGAAACACACACATATACTACAAAAAGACAAAATCAGATGTCTATCAGGTCACTCGGGAATTCAATTACTGAGCTGAGATCGGAGCTCCCAAGATGTCGCCATCCCATCTACTCCTGATACTCGCCTCTAATCATATGTCGAGACTGTGACGAACCAATTCATTCAACATGTAGCCTTGCTGCCAACCACCAACATTTATTAGCCACTGGATCCGTGTGGCTATTAGTTCCAGTTCCACCCAAGAGCCCAAAACAAGGTTAATCATTCTCGCCTTCTCAATTGCAGTGATCATTATAGGTTTTATTTCGAATATAATGCCATTGTGAAACTGGATTATGAGAATTTCTAACTGCTTAGCCTTCGGTCATTTTGGCGAGTTAATACACATACAAGCGTTTGTTTTAACACCCGTTTTCCATTCCTATTGCAGCTACTTGATGCATAAAACACCGATAAAAAATAGCAGCTTTTATAACAAGTTGCTGGAAATTATAGACTCTGATGAGCTGAAAAGTGTACCGCTTTTGGGGGGTCATTTAAGCCCAAAGTTGAGATTATTTGATCAAATATTACCCTAAATCGTTACTTTTGTCATTTTAGGTACTTTTGAGAAGAAATTTGGAAAAGGAAGCATTTTGGACGTTTTTGGAGCGAAAAAGTGAAGAAAACGATAAAGTCTCCAAAATCATGTTGAAGATTGTACCTGACGGCGTCAAGGATTGTTAGTGACGGCGTCAAGACTTGGCAAAAGAGGTGGATATGACAAATACACGTGACGCGCCAGAAAGTTTTCCAAAGGAGTCGTGACAGCGTCACCCTTTAGGGTCGCCAAAGCCGTCGCATATTATCATAAAGAGAGACGGCCCAGAGAATTCAAAGAGTGACATCGTCAGATCTGGATCTAGGCAATACGATTGTTATTTTGGCGGCGAGTTGACGGCGTCACAAGCATAACGTGACGCCGTCAGAGTGTAAAATCTATAAATACTTTTCTAATTTTCATTCATTGTGTGCAACTTTGAAAGGAGAAAAACCCTAGACGAATTTTACTGTATTTTTGAGGGTTTCAAACCCTTGTTTCATCCATGTTTAATTGAAGATAAGTTTTCCAACAATCATTCAATATGTCTATGTGTTGTTTGATTATATCTTATGCTTGTCTTCTCTTTAACATGCTAGGCTAGGTTTTCTTTGTGTTTGCTTAGATGTAATGAAACTTAGATATTGATTATTGGTTGGTTGTTTGTTTATAATTGTTGTGGATGAATGATTTCGATGTTAGGCTTAAGAAAACTGGCAGACTTCCAATTGGTAACTTGCTTGAACGTCTTAAGAAACATGATCGGAGGTGTACTACGATAAATTGGTTATATTTAATGCATAGGTAACTACTAATGAGGCCATGTTAGGAGCTAGTAGTCGGCTCGACATAGGAAGAGGTAGAAGCTTATAGAGTTAGGGAAGATCGTATACGGCCCTACGAATGGTATTAAGGAATATAACCCGTCATCCATGCAATTGTAACAAACTAATCAACCGGTAAAAGATAGCTAGGGAGTAGTGAAATCTAAGTAAACACATTTTCTCATATTATTGTTTTCGCCACATTTACTTTAAGTTCATTTTATTTTATTTTGTTTGCATTTGTAGTTATTTGGGTTAGTTGATTAGCAACTAATTCCGCCCACTCTTTCAAAACTCGAGATTTTTACTTGCTTTCCATAAAATAAAAAATTACAAAAAGAATCATCCCTCACCTCTAGACCTAGTTTAATTGAGTTTTAACTCTAGCGAACACTATTCTTTGAGTTGAACGATCAATCCTCCGGTACTTGCCACTATACTATACTACAACGGTCAGGTACACTGTCTGGTGGGGATTGCAAGCTTCTCAAGATCCCTTGAGAGGTAAAACCTTTTGCAAGGTTGCAAAACCACGCATCAGACTCGAAGTTTGTTTTTTGCATCTTTATGCATAAATTTACGTTTCTTATATGGGGTCCTCAATTTTGCTTGGATCCATAGCAAACTGCCGATTTTTCTTGGTGGATGTTGTTCGTGCCTAAATGAAGGTGGATGCTTGAAGTCAGACAAGGGTCCTTGGCATCATCAAGAATTGATGAAGGTATGATTTAGTTGAGTAGTGTTCGGGAAATGGGTTGGTGCGACGGGTTGCGTAATGAGTCAATATGGGTTTTTGGGTAAAAATGGGCTGGCCTGCCATCACATATATAAGCTGTGTAAAAGAGGCATCGTGCACTTGAAATAGGAAATAGCTAAGATTAAAGTATATAGAAACAGTTAATCTATATAGTGAGTGTTGTTTCATCTGAATGCGAAATGATAGCAGAAACATTAAGTTTCTGATGTGATTGCTTATTACTTAAAAAACCATTTTTTATTTATTCAATACAGAAACATAAATACAAGCATTGTTTTTTTTTAAAAAAAAATTATTAATGGCTTTTTACTGAAGATCAAATCTGTGGTTGTCTATATTAGTATTCAGTACACTAATTGCATTTCCTTTTATGGCTGTATTTGTACATTCCATGGGTAACCGTCAATAACAGACTTTAATAGCTATGTTCAACCGTAATAAATACGCTTGATGAGTTGGTATAAAATTGGTTATACAAACTGCTTATCCTATCACTAATTTTTCACCTTTTAGTTTAACTTTTAACGTATTATCTTGTCGCTTATACTTTATTTCTGAAAAATGAATTGATTACACTATGACTTGCATTTTTACACAGTAGTTCAGTCCAAAATAATTTAAAGGAAACTTGCAGTTTTGTTTCCAGCATAATATTTGTTGTTGGAACTACATAATTACAGAATTAGGTTTCATTTTTCTACAATGTCTACTATTATTGTTAGCCTTTTTGTAATGTACCAACATGTTTCTTAATACTGACTTGCTTTCACTCTCTTTTTTATAAACAGAGACTATATGGTTTCGCCATATGTTGGTTTATGGTTTGACCTGCACACTTATGGTAAGTTCCCATTGACATACATTGATTTCTTTTTATCTATTCCTTATATTCACACTCTACTTTGAAGCATAGATGCTATCACATATGTGTTCTAATCAATTTTCCACCATCAAAATAGTGAAACCGAGGATATTCACTGTCAATGGAATGAATTGCGATATTGACAGGAGGTGATGGTTGTACATCGCCCATCATGATTGAATTTAAGTTTTCCTAATAAGTTAAGGCCATAACCATGAAATTTTCTGGGATCAGCCTGTATTTTTTTAGCTACTGTATGTGGTTTAATAGGGATGCCCAATGAATTACTAGGGCGTGTCAACATTCTTACGACATAAATTTAACTTGCTCTGCTGATTTTTCTGGAAAAGCCTTGGATTTATATGTTGAAATCTCAATCCGACTATGCTATTTTGCGTGTGAACAATTGCAAGCTGATGATACATTCATGCCTTTGATGTTTCAGTTGACTTTCCTAGCTGTATTTTATATGAATCCATTATTACTGGATAATGATACATTAATGCCTTTTATGTCGATCCTTATCATGGTACTAAAGTAGTAGTGTCTATAGCTTTATGTTATTATCTTTAACAACAGACAATAGCCAGTGTCCGGTTGGTTCCTAAACAGCTTTTCATATTCTGCTTTTTCACAGTTTAAGAGGGTGTTTGGGGTTGGTTTTTTAAGTTCATAGCTTATTACCTTTAACCATAACAATCACAATTTGAGGCCTGTGTTGCAATGCTCTTGCCATAAAGCAATACCTGAGATTACTATTTAAGGATATCATATTAATTAGTTTTAGAATTTTCATTGGGTGAAATATGTCCAGTACTCTGCTGGTCTCCCTGATACATTGAATTTGATGAACGTGTATGTAGGTATGACGAGGGAAGTGAGAGCACCTTTGTTGCTGACGGCGGATGCATCACTAAGTGTGGAGACAACTACAAATGCAATCCTTATAGCTGTTGAGCATTAACCACGCAGTATTGCTTTTCTTTGATTTCGTTTTCTGATGTTATGAAATACTAATGGCTCAATTAGTAATGGTAACTATTGATACAAACCGGTAGAGATTATAGGCTATAGATATTCCACCTAGAGTTCTAAATAGACATGTGCGAAATGGGTTTTCTTACCATGTTTCCGCTTTATTGTAAATAAAATGATTTTCAAGTATTTTTATGTTGGAACGCCTAAATATTCTACTTTATTTATGCAAAATCGTCTCGGCCGAAAAACAGCCCCGCCCGCAACGTGGCGTACCGCTGCCATTCTTGTTTGTTCAAATCGCGAGTAGAGTATGTATTCCTTTAAACTAAAAATGTTATTTTGGTGAGAAACTTTTGACTTAACTTTCATTCATGCCGAAAGTGAAATGATAAAAGTTACTCTTGTATTCTTTCATTTTTTGATCAAAGTAATCTAATCATTTCATTTTGGACATGAACGAAAATTAAATCAAAAGTATTCTCTAAGGATGCTGCATGCATTTTTGAAAAAGTAAGCATCCTGAAAAGGGGGGGGGGGGGGGGGGGGGCTTTACCCGGTTTGAGTCAGTGTGGCGATGAGTTCAAACCCTATAAATTACAATTTACTTTATAGTTTAGTTTAAAAGGTTATCGGCCTTTTGATATTTGAAAAAAATAAGATAAGTTAACATTTTGATTATATGATTTAACCAATTCCAGCTTATTTTAGCGAAAATCGATAAGCAGAAACTAAATGAGCTTATCAATATTTTTTTAATTTTACCGAAGGCCTTTGGTATAGTAGTATCTGAGTTGCCCACCAACCTAGAGGTTGTGGGTTAACCCTCGATGGAGACATTTGTGAGAGAGGTGTGAAAAAAAAAATGTCGTTTAAATTATTATTATTATTATTATTATTATTATTATTATTATTATAACATCACTTTATTGAAAAACAAATAGGTTTTTACAAGAAATTAGTGGGGAGCCGAGATACTAACTGGGCCCCCACACCTCTAGCTACAGCAAAACCAATCCTACTAAAAATATGTGGAGCCGCACGTGCTCCAATGTCCTGGGTCATGGAGAATCGTCTAATGCGCTTTAATAAGGTCACTGCATCCTTTTCAAGTTCTCCAAAAGAAGAGAATGAAAAGGGAAGGAACTTGATGAGTGCTTAATCACTCATCCTTTTTAGGCTTTATTTCAGACCAAAAACACCGAATACTAACCAAAAATGCCAAGAGAATGCATGTTTTTGTATTTGTGTATGTGCAGGTACGGATATGAGAAAAATGAACAAAAACGACACCAAAACCGACGAAAACGAGCACGAGAATGGAAAGTGTCTAAAGCCGGAGCCGGGGAAGCAAAATGATCAAAGAGAGTTCAAATTATCATTAGAATTCCTCAGCCTTTCACAATGTTTCATAATTGGTCCCTGGTCAAAGTTTGAGAATTTGGCGACTTTAGTCCCTCAACTTTCAGAAAATTACAAAAATGACCTTGAAGAATATTCGAAGAAAAGACAAAATTGGTCCTCCAAGAATCAGAGAAAGTCAATTTTTGCCCTTGGAAAATAAATTTGGAAAATTACAGCTTTGGTCCTTGAGATTTTTAGAATTACTACTTTGGTCCTTAATAATAATATTACTTTCAAAAATCTGAAATCACAACTGGATCCACTAAACTACTCCTAGCCCAGTCCCACTCCAAAGCCCAACCTATTAACAAACAAGCCCAACCACCCTTTAGTTTTAAACCCGGCCTGCTAACTTTTACCCTTGGTCAAACCACCCACGGTCAACGCAAACAAAACAATAATAACCCCAAAATCCCATTTTACCCGCCCCCTCTTTTTTCACCCAAACCCAGAAAATCACTGTGCTTAGAACCCTAACACACCACACCCCAAAATTACCCTCAATCACCCCATCATAAGTTATTATTACCCAATCATATGCCTTCTAGAAGCTGTCAGGGTAAGTCAGGAGTGGTCAGGGACACGTGGTCCTATCACAAGACACACGGAGGATTCACAATCATCACACACGCAATCCAACGGCTGAAGATCAAGGATTGGGGACCAAGGCTATCTAAGGGAGGATATGGACTCAGAAGAAGCACACCTCCACAAGGATTGATGACCTGGCAAACCTCTCAGCAGGCTATATAAGCACCCCTCCTCACCTCATATCATTTGTCCATTCTTTCATGTTATTAGAAGAATTTTGACCACTCTTTTATTCTTGTCAATTTAATTTTCAGCACTTAATTTCATTGTAATTTCAAATTTCAGTTTTGTAATCAACCTTTTAAATTTAATATAATTCAGTTTTAGCTTATTTTCTTATTTCAAATTTAATTTGCTTATTGTTATTAGTTTAAATTCAGTAGTATTATCTGTATTTCATTTATATTTCTGTTTCAATTGAAAATAATAATAATAATAATAATAATAATAATAATAATAATAATAATAATAATAATAATAATAATAATAATAATAATAATAATATCCAAAGTGGTCAACTGATTGGAGCTTATTGCAATAAGCTTTTAGCTTATTTGTGGAGTTTAGAGACAGTCAAAAAGGAGCGTTTGGCTTGTCTTAAAGACAGGCTGTGAGGGACATCCTCTCTGTTTGGCTGAGAGGATTGGTAAGTTTTCATTCTAAGTTTCGTAATTGATATTTCATACTTAATTAGTTGGTTACTGTTCCATCATAGCATTAGATATGTGTTTGCGTTTGTTTTTAATATTTGAACATATGTTTCTGTTTGTTGTCGTACTTATTGATTCATAATCTGAGTTGGTTTGCTAGTTTAGTTTAGATTAAATTGGTTTTGCTGAGTAATTGGTTTTATAGTTTTGGTATTTCTCGTGTTTGGCAGTAGGATATTGGTAATTTGGATTGCTTAGGTCATTTAACAAATTTGTGAATTGATCTCAGTTATAATTAGTTGTTCTTTGGTTTAGATCATCTGAATTCTCATTAGGATTTGCATCGTTGTTTTAATTGTACTGTTTGAATCAGCTTGTTTAAGTGTGAATTAGTAGATTGAAATCTGTGTCTATATCTATCCTATTACTTGCATCTGTGCTTCTATTATTTTGTCTGAGTTTGTGTTTTATCATTGTGTTTATAGTCTATTTACTATCTGTAATTGACAGTTTCATCTCTACACAATTGCATTGAAGTCTAGTTGTAGTCCTGCTCAAATTCAGAAGGTGTTTGGATTGTGCTTTTTCTGTAGGATCTTGTGGTTTCGTAGGAGTAGTTTCTGCACAAATAGCTACCTTAAGTCTCATAGTTATAGCAGTAGGTCATGTAGGCGTTTTTTTTAGTTAACTTTGGTTTAATTTTAGTTCATTTATCTAGTTATCTGGCCCCTGTCTCTAGCTAGGTTTAGAAGCTCATAAAAGCTACATATTGCTTATCATTTAGTGAGCTTATTCTTTGGCTGCTAGTTTATTAGATTTCTCAGATTAGAAGTGTTGGCTTGCTATTTTGAAGTTTGCGCATTAGTTTAAAGATAGCTCATATAGACCTTTGTGACTGATTTGTGTCCTGCTTCATTTTAGACTTGTTCCATTCAGTTTATGAATTGACCATTTCCTGGTTATTTACGTGTTTGATTTGCTTGATATTGTTTTCTTTTGGTGGTAAAAATTAGACAGATATCTGAATCAATCATTTCCAACATCATAAGCTTGTTTAAATTTAACACATCAGCAGCTTGTTAACAACATTAAGGTTCCAGTACCATCTGATCTAGGCTCCATTTAGGACCCATTTTGGTTTGGAAAATAAGAGATTGTTGGTTTTATAAGTTCTCAGCAGTACCAAGTATGTTTTGCCCCCCTAAGTGTGCCCTTATCAGCTTGTATACACTGCTTATTTGGCTGACTTAATGAGTAGTTGGAGCATAATCTGTTTTTCATAATAGGCCTGCCATTGAGATTTAGAAATAGGAATCTGAGACTGGTGGATCATATAAGTTCATTAGTGCTTTTAGTTGCTGATCTCATTTTGCTTTTGCTCTTGGCTTATCCCATTGCTTAATCTGTTTTGATCATTGCTTATTTCGTACTATAGCTTATTGTACCTATTTGTCTTGTTTCTGTATTTCTGAGTATATTTTGGTCCATATTCTGTTTATCTGAGCTTGATTTAGTCATAATATCATTCAGTCAAAGTGTGGGTCAATTTGGTCAAGGAGTGCTTATTAATAAGCACTCCAAATAAGCAGTTTTCAAGCTATTAAGCACTTTTCTAGCTTATTTTTCTTTCAAAATTTTTTCCCAAGTTTATTTTAATATTTTAGATTTTCTGTAATTTTTTCAAATTTTTCTGAGTTCATTTACTATTTTTTTTATTTTATTTTCATTTTTAATCAATTTTAATTACTTTTTAATTACTGAAAAATACAAAAAAATCAGAAAAACCCCAGAAAAATCCAAAAATATTTTAGAAAATTGTTTTTAGTTATTTTAGAATTTTAGAAATTTATTTTGCATTTTTCACATTTATTTTGAATTTATTTTGAATTTTTAATTAGAATTAATAGTTTTTAATTTTCAAAAATTACATAAAAAGCCAAAAAAATTAGTTTTTAATTTTAAAATTACTTTTTAGTTATTTTATAATTTTCAAAATTTAATTTTTATTTTTCTCACTTTATTTGCATTTTCTTTTAATTTTTAATTAGTTTAATTAGTTTTTAATTCATAAAAAATAAATAAAAAGTCAAAAAAATATTTTTCTTTTTCTTAAAATTTTCTTTTATCATTTTTAACTTTTGAAAATTATTTCCAAGTCCGTAGGAGTAGCGTAGCTTAAAAGTCGCGTTTTATTTCGTACGGTTACGTTTAATTTACGTTTAAGTTTACGTTTTCGATTCTACGTTACGTTTTAAGTTTGTTTACTTGATTTACGTGCTTAGTTGATTATTTGTGCTTCATTTACTATTTCATTAGTATAATCTCATTCAAATCACTTTTTTACCACTTTTCACGACACGTTTCACGATTCGGGAATTCGAAATTCCATTCACACCTTCGCTGGGACACGACCCGGGGAAATACTTTCCTAAGCATTTCTTCGGTAAATAAAACTATACTACAAAAAGACTATATCAAAAATGGCGCCGCTGCCGGGGAAGGTTGAAGTGAATTTTTGATTTTCGTTTTTCGAAATTGTGTTTTGAAAACCTTCCTTGTATATATTTTCTATAAATACCAAAAAAATTAAAAAAATCAAAAACACTTTTCCTAAAGTGTTTTCAAAAACACCAAAAAATAATAAAGTTACAGCCGCGACTCGACCGAAAGGAGGAGCGTTGTAAACCAAATAAGCTTATCAATATAAGATCGCGTGAAATTAGTTGCGAGTCGGATTACTTTAATTCTACAACCGAATAAGCGGAAAATACGGATAGCTTTGACATTAAATTGCAAACTGAAGAGAGATCCATTCTTCTCTCCCGTTCCGTCGCGAGTAGATTTGAAGGAAACGGTTTACGATTAACGTAACGTTGAAAAAAAAACAACAAAAGTAAATAAAAGTTTTAAGTTTTCGAATTTTGTTTTCAAAAAAATAAAAATACAAAAAGATTTTCTTTTTCCATTTTGATTTTCCTTTTATTTGATTTTATGATAATTAAAAACCAAAAATAATCTTCTTATCCTCTTATCATTTGATTCTTCTTTCTTTAGCCCTCTATATCGATAATTCTTATGGATCCGACTTGTTTTAAATGTGGAGAACCGTTCTTTGAAGGTTCTTGTGTTTGGTGTACATGCGGACGGTGTGGTAACGATATTCGAGACGGAAGTTGTTTGTTTTGCAATTCAGTTGCTTATGCACCTAATTCGTACAACAACTTTCCAAAATTTTCCGACTACCCACCTCAGCCCGATTCATTCAATCAACAAATTTGCATTGAATGTGGATTTACTAATGGATTTTGTATGTGTTATGCTTCGAAAGCTGAACCCACATTCACATCCGATTATGATCTGAACTTTTCAAATTATTATCACAACGATTTCAACTCATATGAGCAAGTTCCGTACTTCAATAATGAATCGTTTCAAAATGCACCGATTTCACAACAAAATGGTTGTGAGTATTGTGGAGGTCCACACTTTAGCACCGATTGTCAAACAAGGAAACCGTTTCCTTGTGACAATGATTATCACGACCAACCTCCACAATATGAAATGATCACTGCTCAAAATAACTTTACCGAGTTATTAGATCTTTTTAAAGAAGTAATTCGAGTGAAAGAACAAGTTAACATCGTTAAGAGTGACGAAAATGAAGAAGAAAATTTTACGATTAATCCCACTCCGTCTTGTGAACCTTTAAATGTTGAAGATTGTTCTATGACATTTCTCGACGACGATTTCTTTAAACGTAAGGCTTTGAAAATAAAAATGGAACAACTTTACGTCTCATCAAAAATTGCAAAAATTCGTGTTGATTATGATGGACCATCGGTTCCTACTCCCTCTCCGGTGAGGGAAACGGAACAAGAAACCGAGGTGACAAAGGACTCGGTACTTTCCACTAACAATGAAAGTGCTAAATACGTTCAACCTACGGTTATCCAAGAATCAATTGTTCCTAATCCGTCAAGATTTGATCCTAACCTTTCTCGATTTATGGTTAAGAGTTCGTCAAGCAAACGTGTTGAGCTTAAAACGGTGTTTAGAAGAAACGACTTACCTAATCTTCACGAACAAGAACCGGAGACCATAACGGAAGTGGTGGAAATTCCTAGCTCTGAGAGCACACCACTTGTCCCACCTCCAGATTCTTCAAGATGTTTTTCAAGACTTGAATCAATTACTCCCGACTCTTCTCATCCTTCTCTCACACCGGTTGAGGGAAGTGATCCCGTTTTGGAAAAAGACAATACTTTTCTTGATAAAAATGATTCTATTTCAACTGAGATTGTTACGCCGTCAGATCCTTTGGAGCCCGAGCTCCAGGATTCTTTACCCGATTTTGAGAATTATGTTTTTGATACGGCTGAAGAAATTGAGTCATCTCCGATTGAAAATTCGATTGATCCTGATGAGATTTTCTCCGATTCTGACAATGACGATGCTATATCTTGTGGAGACATCGAATATGTGGACAAATTACCTTCTGAGCTCGTCAGCTTAGAAGAAGAGAATGATGAAGAAGTTGAAACGGAAATTCAAGATGAAGTACTTCGTGAAACATTATTGAATGTTAATCTTCTTATTTCCAGGATCGAGGCATTGAAAGATCCTCCGACTTTTTCTCCTATCCCCGTTATGGATAGTGATTCTTTACCCGAGCTTGAAATTTTTCGATTTGAAGAGACGAGTAGTGGCAATCCCACTATTCATGCTGATATCTCTCTTCCGGATTATGAGTGTTTTGATTTTGAAATTGATTTTGAGCTTATTTCCGATAATCCGTTACGTGACCCTCTTTTAGAGGATGCCGATCTATTTCTTGCTGCGGATGACTCGATACCACCGGGTATTGAGAATGACGAGAATGATATTTCTTCCGATTTGCTTTCTTCTCGTCCACCTGTGAAACCACCGGATGAAGTTTTTGAATCAGATACGAATGAAGATAATTTTGGAGTGGTGGACGAGATTTATGATCATGATAATCTTGTGCTTGATATTTTACCCACCCAACCCACCCGTGATTCAAATATCAGATATCAGCGCATTTAACTGCATACTTGACACGTTTATTATTATTATTATTATTATTATTATTATTATTATTATTATTATTATTATTATTATTATTATTATTATTATTATTATTATTATTATTATTTACATAAAGTTGGATGAGAGTCTAAACACAAGCTGTGCTCCCACTACTTTCTGAATACAAAAACTCACTCTATGAAAAATAAAAGCGTCACTTTTCGCATTACTTGAATGGCAAATAGAAATAGACTTAATATGCGAAAGTGTGTCTAAAGCCTTTGAATCGAGTCCCCCGAACACAGAAAATGCAAATGGTATGAACTTGTATTCGTTGTCCTCACACTTGGACACATACTTATTATTGTTGTTGTTGTTGTTGTTATTAGCTGATAAACCAATAAGATAAGTTATGTTTGGTTGAACTTTTTGCATAGAGGGAAGAATAACAAGCAACCATTAATATGCATTTATTAAGTTTTGTGTAATTGATTGTCGCCAAAAGGTCTAATCGACGCTATATAGTTGAGTGGGGGCCTCGTGTATTAGAGTTATGGCGTCTAGTTATAATACTTAGAGCATTCGGTAAGGTGTCTATGGAGGGTGAGTTATGGCGTAACTCAGGTGAGTTAAGGGGTGAGTTATTGTACCGAGGGGGTGAGTTATTTGCACGTTAACGTGCCAAGTCATAAGTTTAACGCAACGTTAAGGGGTGAGTTATGGCATAACTCAGAAGAGTTATTATACCGCCCTCCGAGTTATGAGATAACTCAGTTTTTTTTATGAGTTATGACATAACTCAGGTGAGTTACCACCTTAACGCTGACGTGACACTGAGTTATGGATAACTCACCGTCACCTTATATTGTAGTTGTAATTTGTGAAGGTATAATTTTGATAAATGTACACTCTATCTCTCACTCTTTTATGATCCTTTAACTTTCCCCATTGACATGATTCGTGTGTTCATATTATTTTTCAACTTTTTTTTCTTTTCTCTTTTAAACACATTTATACCACTTATCTCACAATACAATTTACACATATCTTCAACTAATTTACACATATCAGTATCACAACTAAGATATAAGATCATTTGAGGACCAAACTTTTTTTACATACCAAGGGACTAATCTCCACCCTCCATCTTTATTTGATCTAATGAATGAGATTAATCCCAACAATTTAAAAAACCCAATTTCATCTTTTTTTTTCAAATATTAATATCTTTCAAACCGTTAATCGTTAAGCAAAAAAAAAAAAAAAATACCGTTACGACGAGCATTTAATTATCTTTCTATAGATAGGCTAATTGATATATTTTCGACAATTTTTTTTTTCGTTTTTTTCACGTTTTTTTTCGTGGCCGAAAAAATCGTATATGATATTACATATCATATCATATATGATATTATATGTAATATCATATATATGTAATATCATATATGATATTACATATCATATGTGATTTTTTTCGGCTACGAAAAAAAATACGTGAAAAAAACGATTTTTTTTCGAAAGTATATCAAAGTGCCCGTCTATAGAAAGATAATTAAATGCCCGTCGCGATGGTGTAATTATTTTCGCTTAACGATTAACGGTTTAAGAGATATTTAAATTATAAAAAATGGGTGAAATAATAAAATGCTTTTAATCTCAACCAATGATTTCCTTTTTAGATGGATGGTGGGGATGAGTCCCTTGGTATGTGAGGAATGTTTGGTTTGTAGAATAACCTGAATCATCACTTTATTAATCATCTAATATTTATCTATACTACTACATAATGCATCTAATTCCAAACCTAACTCCTAAGCAAAAATTTAGATAAGGAGCTCCAATTATAAGGTGACATGTGTCACTTCTCAAATAACTCCAAGCCTAACTCCTAACAAAAAATTAAGATAAGGAGCTCCAATCATGAGATGACATGTATCACTTCCCAACTTGAAATTATCTTTATTTTCAAATTGAAATATCTTTTTATCTATTTTTTTTTTATGATCTAATTTCACCATATTTTTAAAAATTTTATGCTTTTTAATTCAACATCCATTTTCATTTTTTTTTGAGTTTTTAGTTTTTACATTTTTAGTAGGTTTACTTTTATTAATTCAAAATTTTACCACTTTAACCTTTATTTAATCAATACAATCTTGATTCGACAAAATCATATACTTTTGGAGAGAGTGTTTGACGGGTAAGAGATTGCGAGGGTCTTTCTATATGCGGGAATAATAATGTCACAGGAAAACAACGGAAAACCCAAGCAAATAAATACAACTAACATATACATTCGGAGTGTTGTGAAACGAATTCATTAAGCGGGTATGGAATTGCGGAAAAAGTTGTGTTATCAATTCGTTTACTATATTATAATATAACTATATTTATCGCCGCCGCTGTGCGCGGGTATCCAACTTTTATATAGAAATACGCCATAAAACCCTAACCCAAACTTTGATGGACCCAAACCCATAACCGGGCTTGAGCCAACTTATCAAATATAGCTATCCAATGCTCACCAGTAGTCTGAGCGGCGAAATCGTAAAAGCTAAGACCAGAGTAACAAACGCTAAATATAAAAGCTTAAACTATTTGTTGAAGATATCTTCTTGCAAGAGGAGACAAGTCTTCATAATCATGTAGCAACGGAAGCCAAAATGAGTTATACTGTTTGTTGTGATGTTTTGAAGTAATGCTTTTGATAACTTATGTGTTTGTGGAAGAGAGTGATTACAGTAAAAGAGAAGAGAATATTGTAGGCATGGAGATATAGGACTATAGGAGGGATATTCGAATGGAAACGGGAATGTGATGCAAGAAACAAGTTTTTTTTTTTTTTTTTTTTTTTTTTTTTTTTTTTTTTAAAATTATTTATTGAAACTTTTAGCGACTAAAAGAAATTAAATAAAGCAATTGAAAAGAGATATAAAAACTTATGCTGTGAATTAAAAAATGGTATAGTTTCCACAACTAATTGGTTGGTTGACAAATACATACATATGCTTTAACAAATACTCCGTATATGCTTAATGGTTGTTGTGGGGAGTTAATTAGGAATATTGGAATGAACGATCTAACAAACACACCAATTGTATGCTAACACATCGACATTTATCCTTTTAATAGAAAAACATCATAACCTATCAAATCCTATAAAATTCAACGCATTTATCAACTATCATATCATATCACATAAACATTTTAAATATTAATTGCTTAATAAAGCCTAATATTTAAACAATGCAAGTATCCAACTTGTTATTTCATTGTAGATGCCTTTGCAAGAATTATTTCATTGACATTACACATATATTCTTCGAAACTTCTTATTAGATTATCCTATTCTGGTCTTGCTGCAATTTGCATCGTTACTCAGCAATGTTCTCACTAGTTACGAGTATTTTAATCAATGTTCGTTAAGTTTCCTAAAAACTTCAAAAAGTCTAACAATTAAATTATTACAAGATTCGAAAAAAGCCGCCTGATAATAATATATTGTAAACTAACCAAAGGATTTCCTTGGAATGTGAGTGATCGGGTGTGTGGAAGTCATTGACATCCACTTACTACGGTACATACGCGTTTTAGTCCCCCATATAAGAGTCGACAAAGAATTGCATGCAAGAATAATCTTACGCATGAGTAGCAACACGGAAGACTCAAACTCGGAGATTAAAACTGGAAGTGGTGAAAAGATCACCACTTTTGATGGTTGTCAAAATCAGTGACGAAGCCAGGATTTTATACACGGGTGGGCCAAATATCCTTGCACTATAAAACTAGAATACATCTTCTATATAATTGTAATTTTGATGCTAAAATTGGTTTCAAAAGCAACGAAATATATGCTTAAATTTAATTTGTAGCATAATACCTTTACATGCAGATGAAAAATAAAAGTAAGATAATTGGAAAACTGTAAAATAATAAAAACTTTTATGTTTGAATAAATAAAATGTGAAAATGTTATAATAGATGTGCGATGCAGTCACATATTAATTTAGACTAGAAAGGTGCCCGCGCGATGCGGGGGCGGATTGTTGGGGTGAAGAGGAGGGAGGTGGGGTGGTGGAAAGTGGTTGTTGGGGTGGTTGTTGAGGTGATTATAAATTGTTGGGGGTGGTTGTTGAGGTGGTTATAAATTGTTGGGGGTGATTGTTAGGGGTGGTTGTTTCCATAATTAGTAAGTAAAAGTCTGAATTTTTAAGTCTTTCTAATTATAGAATAGTCCCAAATACATTATATAGTAGTATAGATTTATATGTGCCTCCGATCCTCATATCACAAAATTTATACATGTGAGTTATCATTTTCAGTATTTTAGGTGGGCCAAACTATTCAAATTATCTTTCACTAGACCATTTAATATAGAATATGCAGTAACTTTTTAAATGTTGGGGTGGGCCTTGGCATACCCAACTACAAACGTAACTCCGTCCCTGGTCAAAATTACATCTGTTGGTATTGGTATTAGTATATATATTAAACTAGATTGGCTACGCTCGCCGCGTTGCGGCGGAGCCGTTCATGCCCTTGATAGTTGCACAATATTTTTTTTAGTAACAAATTCGTCTACAAATGTAGAGTAAATTGAAACAAATAGTGATATCATGTTGTTTAATTTTGTTTGTCTTTTTTTTTTTTTTTTTTTTTTTTTTTTAATTACTTAGTCGTCATATGAAAGCTCAGACGGCATTTCTAATATAGGAGTGGAACTAAAGAAGCCTGGAAGGAGTTATGGCAGAACAGTTTATTAACTGTTGATGGGTATGAGCCATGGGCCAAATGTTCAGAAGCAACTTTGACTTAAGGTGGTATAAAAATGTCATGGAAATTGTATAATAAGCAACAACAGATTACCATCCAATTTGCAAACCCATTTTGTTACAAAGCTAAAATAAATAGATAAAGGAAAAGGTTATTTACAAAGAAAAATCCAATAAAAACTATCAAAAGGCACACAAAACTTTAGAAGACAAAACTGCTTGCTGGTATACTTGTATTTCTGCACAAACTATCCAATTGCGATATACTTTGACTCCAATGGCCCTGTCAATGAAACTATTCAAAGTATCACACTAACAGCCATGTCACTAAAATTTACCTGTCTCGTCCCACTGTGCGGCACGCACATGCTAACGCGAAGAAGAACACAATGCTTCATTGTTGCTGCATGCGTGCTTATTTTGTAGACATAGATGGTTGCACGACATATTCTTCAGATACGAAATTAATTTGTTAAAAAAACTAAAGAAAAGGTAATTCGTTAATCTACATATAAGTTTTAAACGCAGCAGATAAATGCAAGTGAGAATAAAAAAAGTGTATACTATTAGCAAAAAGTTTCAGAAGCCAATTTTTCTGGTTTACAATTCAGATTCTGAGCTTATTTCCACATTTGAGTCACAATAACATGCTAAGTAAAGAAGATAAGCAGAAAAAAAAGGGCTCGGAAAAAAATAAGAGGGTGTTTGTTTAACCTTACTATCAAGTGTGTAAGCTTATGTGGCCATTGCAGGCCCCATTTTAACACCCAAACTTACCCGTGTTAGCCCTCATTTCAGGCGCCAATCCCAGACCCATTTTAGGTCCCAAAGTGACCTATGTTAACCCCCATTTGAACCATTAAAGACAACCAATTAAGCCCTATTTAACATTTTTTGATTGCATACACAAACTCTAGAGGTCTGGCACATAACGGTTTTTTTGATATATTTACCATTATATACAAATGGGCATGACACGTAAGTACTATATTTTAGTTTCCAGATTCTATAAATGTGGTTGTATGTACATGCAATACTCGAACCCAACAAATTTGTAATATTTAAGGAAGAAAATAAATTCAAACATGATACCAGTATGTAACGCTAGTTGTGAAGACATAATGGATCGCACGCGGTTCAGATATTGCAGCAACAATTTCGGTGATGAATTGTTCTTGTCTTGTCTGCAAATAAAGGAAAAAATTGAAGATCATGTTAGCAATATTTTTAGGGAGTATAGGTAGCATATAATAAACATCTCTAACAAAACAATATCAGAAAGTTACAACTTACAACTGCTGAAAGATCGAAAGCAAGACCATGAATGAGTTCTCGTTCCTATCACATATTTAGCTTCATTATAATGGGAAAAGCGCAGACATTTATTTATAAATAATGTCTTAGATATCACACGTATTCAGGCATTTTGGTACGATTTTGGAGAGAAAATACATTTTGAACATGGGCAAAAAATTACTTGGCATTGTCGACCATGGTTTCATACAGAAAGAGAAGTACATTGCATTCTATCTCAAAACATAAGATTTACTTATTATGCAACTTTTTGCCAAGATTTACCTTACAACGAAGTTCTTCCATTTGTTCTACCAAGATCTGCGTCTACAAAATTTACGAAAATACATAATGTCATTTGATTTGGTTTATGATCGATCAGTACATCATTCCAAAGACCACACCTTGGGAAACAAACTGTATTCAAATTACCTTTCTTTGTCTAGCTTGTGTAAGGGGCCCCTCGAGTTGTTTCTCAAGATAATGTAGTTCCTTAACACTAAGAGGTCCAAGATCTTCCCCATGTAAATGCCTACAGAATTTTTTAACAGCAATTAACACGAAAAACACTTCCAATAACTAAATTTATATTTTTTGTAGCTTATTTTTTTTGTTATTGAATACATTCTAAATGAAAGTATATGCGTACCTTTGGGTGCGTTGTAGGGATTCAAACACAGCTTTTTAACTTGGAAACTTCTTGATACCAACTCTACAAAAGAAGCACCCAAACAATTTTGATACATGAAAATTGATCTAAAAGACTCTAGGGAATTCTGTTTATACTTATCCCCGATTCTTACTTGTGTCTCACGTTCATTGTTGTTGTCTTGAGGATTAAAGCAACAACGTTGATAGCGTTCAAGGGTTTTCATAACACTGCAACAACAATGTAACTGATTAATTAGCTAGCTAATGATTATCGAAATATGTAGTTGTCAATTTGTTAAACATAGCTTTTGACATCACCATATATGTTTAAAATGTGTGAACTTATTAACAATGAAAATTGAGTGTTGATTTATAATTATTTTTTCAAATACGGTACACTTAAACATAGTCATAAAAACTTTAAACCATAGTATGAATTCAATTTCATAACGGGACCATCAAATAAATGACACAATGTTTAATAGAATTTAATTAACTTAGGATATCATGAATTTGTTACAAGCGTACCTAGAATATTATCACAATTCTAGAATCTAGATATTTACCTGTCCTGACATTAACCGAACTCTCAGGAAAACGTCCGTCCATAGGCTGCAAATCTGCACACGTCGGCCTGCACAACACACAATTACTGAAAAAATAAACTGAAAAGTAATAATTTGTGTATACCGGTTTAGATTCAAACTAACCCAATTCAGGTACTCCTGAATCCGCCCAATTTCAACCTTAAAATTACGAAGAAAGTAACCAAAAATCAGTTTTAAACAAATGAAGAATGACATACCTTGGATAAAAAAATTCTTGGCAGTGGGACTTGATCCTTTTTTGCAATTGATGCATCGGACGCAAGATAGCTAAAACCTGCAATTAAACATAAACATATGAAAAAAAATACAAACTTTTAATCAAAACAATAACTGTAATTAAAAAGAGAACCCTAGATGTAAGTGGGTGTGTTTTAGTACGTGTATGTGATAATGAAGAACCCTAGTTGCGTCTGGAATTTTCTAGGAAAGAGATAAGGTTTTTTGGTATACGGAGTATGTTTTTTTTTATCACCTTTCACACTGGGCCTAACATATTGGATCATACATGTACCAGGCCAAAAAACCAGAAAGCCTGCTAAGACCACTGTTCATAGAACGTCAGCGTTTTAAATGCTGTTTCATATATATAGTAACTAGTGTGGCTACGGTCCGCCGCGTTGCGGCGGGGCGGTGTAGTTGTCTAAAAATTTAGTTATGATTTTAGAATGGGATATCGACGTAAAAAGTTTTTGCTAGTTTAAAAGTGTCGTTGTCTTTGTTTGTAATTTTTTTTTCACTTGATTTTTATTTTTCTTTTTTCTTTTTGCCTTTTTTTTTGTTTAGCTGTTTAAATAAACTAAATATACAATTTTTTTTTTATAAATATTTTATTAGGCTTTAGTAAATTTGTTTGGCAATGGATTGGGTTTATGGTTTGTTGTTTGTTTTTTGGTGTATTATGGCTATGTTCTTCTTTTCTTTGTCACATGCATTGTATATGAAAAAAGATATGGAGAAGCTTTTTCCTTGAAAATAGAGAATATAGTACATGAAGTTGGTGTATGTTGCAAAATCATGACCACAAAACTACTGAGCACACAAACGGATGGTTGACAGGTGGTATGTGAATACTATGAAAATACAATATTTAACATAGCATTGTTTAAGGATATAAAATACAATATTTAACATAACATTGTTTAAGCTTTAAGGATATATGTAGGTTTAAGGATAAGAAAATGGGCCTTAAATTCCTGGATCATGGGCCTTAGATTCCTGGGCTACGAAAACAACAAAAAAGGTGACTATTGATATCGAGAATGTTCCAGTGGTATCTAACCGCCTTCTGTATATTTATCTGGAAACGCAGCCCAAACACGTCAATGGAGTGGGCCTTAGCATGTTAGCAGGCCAAAAAACAATTCACTGTAGAAGCATCATATACGGCGTCGTTTGTGATGCTGTATATATATATATATATATATATATATATATATATATATATATATATATATATATATATATATATATATATTAATATATTAATGTGGTTTGAAACGACGCCGTGTCATGTGTTGGGCTTCCGCTTTTTTCTTCGGCCTGTTACATGTGCAGTGGCCCAATGGCCCGTATGTTTTTTCCCCATCGCCTATGACTGAGATATTATCTCCGGACATTCCAGATTCATCTACACTTACATACACCATAAAGCTTCTGAGTAGATACGTGCTGAGTGGAGATGACGGTGGTTGACATGGAGCTCACTGGAACCGAATTCTTTTCAGTAATTGCCTCAACTAGCCTTTTAAGGTTTACTTTTATCTTCTCAGTTTGTATCATTTTTCCCTTTAAAGATGCAATCTAAATGATACCATCACAGTTGTGTGTTTTTTAGTAAAAGAAACACTATTTTGTTGTTGTTGCATGTAAGTTTGTTTATAGGACCATATATTTCTATGATTGTGTTTATGTGAAGTTTAAAATGCCTATCAAGTGTTTGATTAAATGTCTCATTGATTTATTACTTTAGAATGACTTATATACCAAGTATCTTCATTTTTATTGTAACTTTTAGATACAAAAATGTAGACCTTACTGTAGTTTCCTTTGACCGAACCTGCTTCATGTTTTACTACATCATCTATGATAATATATTATTTGAACTACTTGCGTCTATTTTATTTAGTCAAAAGTTCTCAGACATAGAAAAAAAAAACATGTATTTAAGGTAAATGTGTACATGAAGAAGAAGGTTAAAGCAATTAGCATTATAGAGAAAAAAAACTTAAATGGAGAGCCAAAATAACTCCCTTAAATACGCAATAAGAAAACTGAAACCTCTACATGTTTCGCTGCCCAAAAGAAAGGCCAATTATTGAAGTATAGTTGAGGAATTAACTTGGATTATGTTTATAACTTATTAAATATAAGATCGTTATCTTATCCATCAACTTTTCATCCCACTAATTTCCTGGTCAGCATTTGAGTGTCAGTTGAGTGTCAGTTTTGATCGCATAGTTTAAGCCATAAGCCAATAATTAAGCAGGTGCGATTATGAATATACTCAATTAGACTCATCTACACTTAAAAAATGTCATTGATGTTGTTCATTAACTTCGGATTGAAATGGAGTCGTTTAGTCCTCATCTTCATTTTAATGTTGATCAAAGACGATTCAAAAGTAGATGTATTGAGTTTGGACATGTTTTAAAATTATGAAAAAGCTCGAAATGCCACATTTTAGTACCATGTTATCTTAGAAAGATTATCTTATGCTGATTGTTTAGATGGAGTTGTCTTTTCGCCATGTATTCCTCACGATTTCATAGAAGAAATGAGTGAATGTTATATGCTTAGAGTTGTTATTGTATTTTGTGTATATCTTCCATGCATACTTTAACAAGAAATCATTATACTTTTCAGGAAATATAGAGGCTAGAGATTTAGATTATATGATCAGTAAACAATATCCGCTTTAAGTAAGTACCATTAATCTCCAATAAAGTATTAGTATTGGTACTAATTTTGCCACTTATTACAAAAATATTGCATATAGGTATGACTGACATTGGTGCGTCTATAGGCCACGTCGAGCCAATACCAGTTCCTCTTGAAGACAGCAGGTAATCGTATGAAATGATCCATTGTCACATATTCAGATAACGAGAAGTGGCTTTCCCAGCTGTATATCTTTAACTTGCCTTTTTGGCAGCACTAATTATAAAGATGCGACTTAACTAAACTTACTATCAATTTTATTATTGTGCAGATATTAGTTTGGCCGTGAAGGTGTAGGTCATGGCAACTAAGGAGCAGTTGTCGATTATGTCATCCCGTAAGTAGTCATATTGGTAATGTTCAACTTTTTAATGATCTTGAAGTCATCAAGTAATGTATGTGTTTATTCTTTGTTGAGAGACTGAGAAAATTGTTGTTTGCTACTGAGAAGATTCAAGAATCGGTGAAACAAGAAGATGCAACGTATACATCCTTATTGGAATAGCAACCTAAGTATGGGGCTGCTTTAGAAATTCTTCGTAGGAAGTTAGCTTCGTTTACAATGATTGAAGCCCATAAACTACAAGCAGAGGTACTATCTCAGCTTTCATTATCTTTCTTATATTATGCTTATTGGGATAACGTAGTAGGAAACTAGGTTAAATATGTAAAAATACTAGACAAAACCGTCTATTAGTTTTAAAATACCAAATACAACGACAAAATCAAAACAAAAATGTAATGAGAAATCAAAGACATAATAAGAGTGCATCATGTAAGTAGTAATAATATCATTGCATCCGTTAATATAAGAAACTTTAGCACACGGACAAAACCTAATAACCATGCTAACATTTCAAAAAAATAAACGCCAACTTCAGCATATATATGTTTTTTTTGCAAGTCAGAGAATTAATGTATTTGCTCAGCTTGGTGGAACTCCTAGCTTTATGTTATCTTTACCAAAGGAACCTGTAGGTAACTTTACTACAACAACTGCTTATATAACTTCATTTCTCTTTTAAGATATGCGGCGCAATTGGTAACAATTATGTTTCTTATTAAGGCTATGATTATTGTTGCTTCGAATGGTGGCAGGTAACCTTAGTTGGATCATAACTTTAGAATGGACGCAAAGGTCATCTATGAGAAACACTCACGCATATCTCAGTGTTTTGGATTCGTAACTTTTAGCACCTCTGGTCATCACAGCTTAAAGCTAGGTTGGAAAAAAAAGGTAAAAAAGGTTTACGCAGCCAATAATTTTTTTACGATATATTTGGTTCATACACTTTGCGATATATAGTGTTTGCTATTTTGTAGAACAGGTAGAGTAAGAGGTTTGAAAGAAAAGATTGGTTTTCGTGGTCTAGATCGTTGGATCGTGTTGCGGCTGCGAAAGTAGCTTTAACTGAGAATGGGAGTTCGTCACCGATTTCATATGATAGAAGTGAGTTACAAAATGTTTCTTTGGAGAGTTCGAAACTGGTAACGTGTTGTACATAAATGGTGCGTGCTAAGGTTGATTAAGTTTAAATGCATATTGTAAACAGTTTAAGACTTTGGTGTATGCTGATTGAACATTGGTGTATATACTCATGACAATCGATGACCTTGGATTAGACAATTCACTCATTACAAGTAAGCATTCATTAGTCATTATTGCTTCTTTATTTTGTTCAAGTTGCTGGCTCATGAGGACTAATGTTTTTGTTTATTCGCTTATACCTCTATATGGTTTCTTATCACGTGAGAGATGTTTTGCAGACCACCTAAACGTATTAGTGGAACTACTGAAGGGGCTTGCTGTAATGAAAAAGTTGACTCCACGTCAAAGAGACTACATAGTCTCCTTTGGAGAGTGCATGTCTACACGAATTTTTGCAGCGTTCTTGAATAAAATCGGTGTCAAAGCCCGGCAAGTATGTAATTTCTTAATTATTACTTAAGTAAAAATAATGACTGAATTTTCCTACTCGGTGATAGATGTATCAACTTGCCATAATTCTCGGTCTCAAATTCAGAATGATTGGATTTAGTACCCCAAATGAAAACTGTAGATGTCGTTGGGAAAAAAATGAAAGCTTTAGGCACAAAGCAACTCTTCATAAATAATGCCACAAGATTGGCTTAAGGATGAACTTTTAGTCATCTACTATTCATGAAGAGAATAAAGAAAGTTACAATTGTGAATTAGAAATAGACAATATGGAAATTCAAATTACAGTCTTGAGCCTTGTTTATGCTGATTTTGAACTACTAGAGCTCCTTCCAAAGCTACTTTTAATAAATTCTTAACTACCTATCATATATACAAAGTCCTAACAAGACTTATTCTGACTATCTCTATTTATGTTACTCTTCAAGCAATCCTTTATAAACTTCTTTGACACCAATTTCTTAGACGTATTTGTAGGAAAAGACTGTTCTATAACGATTGGTTAATCTTTTTATTTTATCTTCAGGACACATGAGTCTTTGGTGATGATCTGCAGGAAAAATGAGATAATTGTGTAACTTTTAATCTCTAATTGTGTAACTTTTAATCTCTGTTTCGATTAGTTTCATTTCTTTACATGACTTTATCTATTATCATTTTGTGACAGTATTTTGTAACAGGAAAAATGACGAGTTAGAAGGCCTTTCTTTGTGAATTTGAACAGAGAGTTGACAAGGACATGGGCTCGTTCAAGGTATTTTTTGTTTGTAAATTGATATTATTGTGTGTTTTATATTAGTAGTTATTGCATATCAATTTTATATTTTACTTTAGGTGGCAATTGTTTGTCACTCTGTGTATATTTTTGTCTGCCAAGCACATAAGTTGCAAACGATTTCTAACTCAGAATTCTGTGATTGTGATTGCCTTATCTAATCAAGTACTTCTTATTTATTTATTTATTTTTTGTCATAGTTGGCATCATCTCAGCAATCTGATCAACTGCATAAAACGCGCCCCGCCGCAACGCGGCGGACCGGCGCCCATCTCATTAAAATGAATAAGGAAGTAGAAATTCACGGTCAGGAAGATCTCAGTGACGATGAAGATGATGAGTATTCATCTAGCTGTCACGATTAGGAAGATCTTAGCTGTGACTATGAAGATGTCAAGTATCAACGTATTAGCTTTATGACGTCACCTATTGTTTATTGAGAGGGGTTCAGGAAATGAAGTAAATGCTCCCTACAATGATGTTAATAGCCAAAGTGGTCAACGACAATCTGTTCCAGCTGTAAATCTTGTCGCAAGTGATTTAAGCCCAAACAAAGGCAACAGAATACCAGAAGAAAGTTTTCCTAATGTTGGTTTAGGCAGCACCATTGATAATGTGCATGTAGAACAAACTGATATTGGGCAGAACACAGATACAACGTGCCCGCCTTGTTACCTAAACTGGTATCAATGCTGCTCATGGAGACGTAAGAACTAATGACATCGATGTTTCTGAATGTCGTGATACTAATATTCAACAAGTGCAAGTTGCCAGTGAGATATATATATATATATATATATATATATATATATATATATATATATATATATATATATATATATATATATATATATAGGTGCTGGCGAAATTGTAGATCAAAGAAGTTCAAGGGCGGGCATGTTGTGGAGGGGACAATGCTTCAAAGCGTGAAAAGTTTGCGAATAAGAGATAAAATTTGTGTGAAATCTCTCAAAGTAAAAAGTGTGATTGTTCTAGATTAATAATTTCACATATGTTGTTTAAACATTTGATTGTTTAATTTTACTTACCCGCATTCTGTTTTCATCTTTGAATTACTCCATAAAAATTTTGATTTAAAATTTCTACTAGTTATTCTTGTGTGCATGTGTGTGTGTGAAAAGAGGAGGGATTGATCGACCGTATGCAGCAACAATGTGAAACAATGATCTATAAATATGTATACTTAGTAGACTTGGCCGAGCTTCAGAACTAAATTACTTGACCCGTATGAATGGTTACCGGCCCACATCAAACTTGTGCTATTGTGTGTGTGTGTGTGTTACACAAGTGAATCAACGAATCAATTTCTTCCTCTTCAATAGGTCCATAACATTGTTGATCATCCATAAAATGCTTTTCAATTTCATCCAGAAAATGCTTTTCAATTTGTACGTGGTATAACTCACCATCCACTTCAACCTCACTTTCCAAAACATGTTCAAATTCAGGTTCACCCATACCCTTTCCAACATCCTCTTAACAAACTTTCTCTTTTTCGTTGTCAACAGTTTGATTCACATCTGCCACACCCTCTTTTTTACTTGCATCAGTCTCTTTGCTTCGCTTCTCCTTGATTTCATCATAGTTTAATAAGAAATCCAATTCGAACATGAAGTTTCTGAATTCGTACTCACCACTCAACCTTCTTGCCCTTATTTTGTTCTTCCCTTTATCAGACCATGGTGTTGGAATAAGAAGCTCATCATCATCCAGTTCTACGAAAAACAATTCTCATCATCCTTGCTGGTTTGGGCAACATTGAGAATGTCCATGCTGAAAAAAACGATACTAGGTTGGATAAATATACGACGATTGTTCACTATTTCAGCATAACTGAATTGTCCAATTAATTGTATCATCTGGTTTGGACTATTTTTTCTGGTTTTCTGATTTTCTGGATGGATTTTGAACAAAAACTAAAATTTTTGTTTTCATATTGGTTTACCATCGTATGAACCAAATAGTCCAAATAAAACAGTTCGGAATAGGCACCAAATAAGAATGTGCATGCTGCAAACCTTCCCAGTTCTCAGCAGGGTCAATAGTGAATGAAAGTTCATTCGGATTCACCAATATCCCCCTTTTTACTTCTGCAGGGATTCCTACAACATCTACCGATCGATCTGTTCCATTCTCTACAATCATATCAACCAACTACAGAAAATTAAACTACATTTTTATGGAGCTTGAGTATCGAAGTACTTGACCCGTATACAGCTGGCCGGTCAACGGTATTAAACCCGTGAGATCTACCCATCTAACATTTTTGTGTATTTACATGTACATGTATTTCTATAGTTGAATCGGGCATAGCACGAAAGTAAATAGTTGCTTAATAATACACTTCTTTATTACTAATCCAGCCCACTAAAAAAAAAAAAAAAAAAAAAACATAAACAAAGTTTTCATTTTTGCTCTATGTAACTCAAATCCAAGCAATATCACTTGAACCTATATTTCAAAAAGTTCAATCACAATACACAACATCTGCATAACTACAACACTGTAAATCTAATCTTAAAACGAACATAACACCAACAATCTTTGGGTGTACAATATCAAAATTATGCCTTTTGAGCAGAATAACTTAGAATGAAGTTCTTGATTTCATCATTTAATGCCCTATCAATTGTTGTTCTTCCATCTGCATCTTTCACGACAGACTTGGCTCCAGCTCTTAACAACTCCTCTAGTTTGTGCTTGTCGCCTTCAGAAGAAGCCATAATCAACAAAATGTCAACGGGGTGAATGTTTTGGCTTAAAAGAGCTTCCATTTTATCTAATGTTCCCTCACAGCAAGCATACCCATGTAGTTGAAGTACTGCATAAAATCAAGTAAAGAGTCATATTCAAGATGATGATGGTCTTCGTTTTTTCTTGAATTTTAAAATGGGCAAATTACCTAACAATGTACTCCTTCCGTCCCACAATAAGTGTCCACTTTGAATTTTCAAAGTCTTTCTCATTCAACTTTGACCATAAATATTATTATTTGTATTATATAATACTTGATGAAAATTATATCAATGAAAATACATTTAAAACTCAATCCATTCATATATTTTTCATCAAGTATTACATAACACAAATAAAAATATTTATGGTCAAAGTTGAATGAGAAAGACTTTGAAAATTCAAAGTGGACACTTATTGTGGGACGGAGGTAGTATTTAACTTGTCACTTTTTAACATTATATGTAGCCTTTTTTTTTCCCCAATCTGTCAATGAACTTGCAAAATCCGTTCATTGCGTGTAGCGGTGACCTGTTGGGGCAGGTTAAGCTAACGATCGTTAGGTTTATCATTGCAATGTTAGTCCTTTAGACTAACGACCGTTTATCATAGCTACATAAATGACAAAAAGTAGCAAGTTAGATGACTTATATTATTTTTAAAATTTGCGTACGTTTTTTACACGTTTTTGCACACATTTTTATACACGTTTCTATACACATTTTTATACACGTTTATACACACGTTTTTATACACGTTTTTATGCATGTTTTTATACGGATTTTTATACACGCATTTGTATACACGTTTTTATACACACGTTTTTATGCACGGTTTTACACACGTTTTTAAAATGTTTCAATACATACATTTTTTTTACACAAATTTACACACGTTTTTATAGATACGTCTTTATACACACATTTTTATATATATTTTTATACACATTTAATTTAACTTTTTTTACACTTCTAACTTAACCTTTTTACATTTTTTACACGTTTTTATATACGTTTTTATACACGTTTATATACACACTTTTAATTCAACTTTTTTACACGTTTTTTACACAAGTTTTTATATACGTTTTTAATTTATCTTTTTTTAAATTTTTTTATAAAAACGTGCGTAAAAACGTATATAAAAACGTGCGTAAAAACGTATATAAAAACGTGTGTAAAAACGTGTAAAAATGTTGACTTAAAAGTGTGTATATAAATGTGTGTAAAAACGTATATAAAAATGTATAAAAAAGTGTAAAAAAGTTAAATTAGAAATGTAAAAAAAGTTAAATTAAAAGTGTGTATAAAAACGTGTGTATAAAACGTATATAAAAATGTGTGTATAATGACGTGTATATAAAAACGTGTGTAAATGTGCGTAAAAAATGTATGTATTGAAACATTTTAACAACGTGTGTAAAACCGTGCATAAAAACGTGTGTATAAAAACGTGCATAAAAACGTGTATACAAATGTGTGTACAAAAATCCGTATAAAAACATGCATAAAAACGTGTATAAAAATGTGTGCAAAAACATGTAAAAAACGTACATAAATTTTAAAAGTAATAAAAGTCATCTAACTTATCACTTTTTGTCATTCTATATATCCATGATAAACGATCGTTAGTCTAAAGGACTAACATTGCAATGATAAACCTAACGATCGTTAGCTTAACCTGCCCAGCAGGGCAAACAGGTCACCACTACATGCAATGAACGGATTTTGCAAGTTCATTGACAGATTGGGGAAAAAAATGCTACATACAATGATAAAAAGTGGCAAGTTAAATATAATGATAAATATCTGTACATTACGTAAAAATATCTTTTTTGCAAAAAAAATCTCGAAAAATTTCAAAAAAATTCAACAAGATCAGGTGTATTAGTGCATGAAAAAGTTGTGAAGTAATTTTTTCTAAAAGTGGTTATTTTTTCTCAAAAAAAATTATGAAAAATACGTTTGTGCATTAAATCGATTTTTTGTGTATAAAAAATTCATTTTTGTACACAACTTCTTTTGACATTTTTCATCAAAATAATATTGCGCATCAAACTAAAACAAGTTGGAATTTTTGTGCATCAAATTTTTTTGCGCATCAAAATTCGTTTTTTGTGCATTAAAAAAAAGTATAAAATATCAAAATTAGAAAAAATTTATTTCACAAAAGTTTTATGCACCAACATACCCGATCATGTGGACTTTTTTTCGATTTTTCCGCTAACATTAAAAAAAATCTTTTTACGTAATGTACGAATATTTGTCTTTTATATATATATATATATATATAATTATATATATATATATATATATCAATATATATATATATATATATATATATATATATATATATATATATATATATATATATATATATATATATATATATATATATATATATATATATATAAGGTTGCAAAAAATCGTGAATCGGTAGTGAGGTAGTCGACTACCTTGTAGCTTGTAATCGGTCTAGGTGGGATTAATCGGATTAGTATTTCTGGCAAATTTTGGGTATTTTCGAAAAGTTTTGGGTATTTTCGGTGAGTTTTAGGTATTTCCGGCACTACTTTTGCTAAAAAACAACATGTAATATATTTAAACAGTTACTATAATTCATCAAAATAAGTTTACGGTGAGTTTTGGGTACTTCCGGCAAGATTTGTAGGTTTCTGGCAAGTTTGACCATCATTGATCGCCATTGACCACTGTTGACCTATTTGTTAGACCCAGTTAAATAAATCGACAAGGTTGGTGGCTGTCACACCCCAAAAATGGCGCAGCGGAATGTCATTTAATGGATGTGACTTCAAGATCAAGAACACATGGTGTCATAATAAAGAAATACTAAATGCATAACATCACAACACAAGTCAAAGTTACAACGATCCCAATACACGGATAAATAGATGTCTTGCTATATAAGTTTACACTAATTAAGTCTTAAGGGAAACATTTCAAAAGCATAACTCTTCGAGAAAACACAACCTAGAGAGTCTTGTCTTATGTCTGCTAAGTCAGGCCAATACTCAACCTTCTAAAGCAACTTCATTCTTAACACCTGAAAATGGATACTCGAAAACGTCAACATAAAGTTGGTGAGCTCGTAGGTTTGAAAGTAAACCACAAAGCTGTGACATAAGTAGTGTAGGACAATAGTGAGCAAGATATATGAATATATGCATTTAAAAAGGAAACACAGTGCTAGCGACAACTGAACCTACCAATGATGTTACACACATGTTACCAATAGTGGGGAGCTACCCCATATAGTACTATCCATTTGTTTCGGCTCCAAATGGAGTTAAACAGTTGTGCATACATGAAACATACGTTTATCGTCACAATGGGTCACATATTGCAATCAAACACACATATTGCCCAAAAATATGAAAATAGTGCATCACAGCATAAAAACAGTTAGAACACCATTTGAGTACCATTTTCCTACAATGAAAACATTATGAAAAAGGGGCTACGAGAACTCACCTCAGTAAAGCAGCCTGAATAGAGTAAAGTCAATTAGTAATGGTTGATGGCACCGACACGCGACCTATATTAGTACGGCAAGTTTAGTTCACAGTACCAATTTAAGACTTGATGTGTGAAGTCTAAATAAGTTTAAAAGTTCCAAAGTATTTATGTTATTGTTGCTTGTGTGGCAGCATTTAAGTCTAAGTAGTTTATGGAAATGTTGGCAATGATTGGCTCTTGGAAGTGCATACGCAAACAGGTATAAGAGTTCAAAGTACTTATGACAAAAGGATTCGTTAGACAAATATCCAAAAAGAAAAATATGGAAAATAATCATGAATGATAATCAAGTGTTGTCGGAAAAAGGGGAAATGTGTGTACATAGTAATTTAGTGAAAAGTTAATTTATTGAAAATAATCATTTTTAGTTGAAATATTTATCAAGTGCATATCTTTGATGAAAATTGGACATGACCCGTGTATACATTTAGTTTGACCAAGGTGACTAGAAGTCAAAATCTTTATTTTTGACCAATGAACCATTTCATATTGTTGTTTATTACAATTGAATAAGTTTTCATGTGTTGTATTGAGCTTAGATAAGCAAAATAAATAATTTTAACCAACAACTAAAAATAAAGGGGTTAGAACTTATATTTTTAGTTTAGCTTTTAATAAGTTTTAAGTATATACTATCTTATAGTCTTAAGTGATTGATAATATTTAGTTTTGTAAATTATGTTTTAGGAGTTGTTTATAAAATAAGTCGCGAAGCTCGTGATGGATAAACTAAACTAAGCCGGAAATCAAGTAAGTAGCTCGGACGCTAGTTGAGCTCGGTGGGGGCTTCGGTCCAACACACCCGCGGAAAACACAATACAACGCAAACACATGACAATTTTACTTATTTGGGAATGTAAATTGATGACAACCTTTTACACACTAATATTCACTTGTTGAAACACTTTGTGAAACAAATATATTTACTGTCACATAAACGCACCCTTGTTGGATTTAAGTGGGCTCGGCCCACAGCCATACTCGACCCAAAAACATAAACACAAGTCCAAAATGAAATTTACCCAATTCCTTTACAACCCAATTAAAAGTTTTAGTCGTTTTAGTTACTTGATCTTGGAGTTTTGTTTTCGATACAGTGAGTAAAAGAAAACGAGACCAAAGGAACCTACGTTGGTTCGACTAGGAAAACATTGCACACCCGACTGTTTAACTAAACACACACTAGCTGGGCCGCACCCGACTCTAACCAATTATAAACTAACCCAACTAAACACCAATTTTAACCTATACCTTAACAATTCAAAACATTTTTACTATTGAGTTAGTAGTAGGACTTGTAAGTGGAATAGCAGACAACAACAACAACAACAACAACAACAACAACAACAACAACAAAAGGAATGGCAGCCACCTAACTGTTGGTGCTCAACCAAACAGTTGTTCAACCAAACAAAGTCAACACAACATATTTCTTATTTCTAGACCAAACGTTATGAATCAGGTTGTTCCGTAAACCCAAAATAAAATAGTCATGGAATGGATTAAGCGCTTCCACCAAACCTTGGAGCCAAACTTAGTGTTATTTTTAGATTTTAGTTACTAGTTTTTTCTTGGTGACCAGAAGAAATGTATAAACAAGTCATTCATTCCCATATAAATTGATTTGCTAAAAAAAATAAGCCTAAAGTTATTTTCTCATTTGGTTATTAGTGTTTCACAAAGTCCTTTAAGCCACACAAGATAAACAACAATAACAAAGAATCAAAACAAATATGAATCACCGACAATATATATATATATATATATATATATATATATATATATATATATATATATATATATATATATATATATATATATATACTAGTTTTCGAAGCTAGCCCGATAGGCGGGCATGACTTATAATTATCGTTGTCATATTTTACTATAGCAAAAGAAGGCGGGTAAAAAATGGTTGGAAAAGATTGTCATAAAGGCCTCAGACACTATTATAATAAATCCCACCGAGTGAGTTAACTGTTAGTGGTAATGATAAGGCCTTTGACCTAAAGCTAAAATGACCCTTGGCTACATAATAGACGAGTTTGTCAGTAAGGGAACATGTAAGAAGGGCTCAAGTTTAATAGGGTTTGACAACTTGAATATTCCATTCAACCTGTGAAAGGGGCAATGGGATCATTTGCAGTCTGTAAATCATGGAGTAATGTTTTTAGAAACTTTGAAAACAAATGAATAACTATAGACTAATACATCAATATTACCGACGCGGATTAAAGGTGTGCAAAGATGCTTTGTAGAATATGAGCTGGTTAATTATAAATAATAGTCATCAACTAACTGCAAAACGCAAATAGTGTTGTAAGAAGTGACGTTCCATAATTATAAAGTTGTGATTGGACAAAAAAATTTGTACCTCGTGTCGTAAGCTCTGTTAAATGAAATACATATTAGTGACAATGATGTTTATTGGGGTCATAAATGTTAAAAAGAATAATGTTCACAAATGAGTACATAAATCTCAAAATGACTATGAAAACCTACTTTCGGAAGATTTAAGACACTAAAGCATTAAGAACTTTGTCATAAGCTCTGTTAAAACACTTATAGCAGTCATCAATTGCAAGTACCAAATTAAAAGGATAACCCAATAACGTTGCACCATAACTAAGGATAAACATTCAAAATTTTTCATTGCTTACATTACATAATTGTGCATGCTTTTAATTGCAACATCTTCATGGTTACTTAAAACAACTTTGAGTATTATAGAATGAACCACCACCTTTACTCAGAATAGCAATAAATTCATACCTGCTACTTAGTAGTTATAAGCCTATTAATATGAGTTAACCTACATGATTGCCATTCCAAGTACCAATATAACACAATCATTAAACCTCCCGGGCTTTATTCACCATAAAAAAAAATCATAGGTTTTGCAAGGGTTATGCGTATTTAGTTATTATATGCTTAGTTTTGATTGGGGATACTCGACTAAGTAAACGAAGTTTGTTTAAGTTTTCGTTAATAGAATTGTTTCACGAAAACGGTATCAAACACATAATTGACTATCATCATCGTAACGCAAAACATGTTATTTCAAACATATAGTTTATACTACACACAACAACTAAGGTATTTTCATTTTGTCTAATTTGTAGCCCCTACACATAGCCCCTACACATATATCAAGGAAATAAGAGTCTCTACGTGTTTCTCATTAATACATAAACACTTTTCGACAAAATGCTGCAAAAGATAATTCGTAAAAAAAAAAATTCTTCCTTATAATTCAAATTCTAAACATATAAAACAACCAAATATCAAAGTTAATGCATGTTTTACTATTCATGTGCCATATTGATATGAACCATCACTCCCCGAACTCCGTAAATTTTACTTTGAATATTTTACTTAATTTTATCAATTGTTGATCTTAAATATAAACCTATGCTACCTCCCACCACATGTGTATTTCACATTCATATCATGTATCAACAACGTTACATCCACAAAAAACCACAACCAAATAAATCAAATCGAGCAACACTTTTATTTACAAAAACAAAATTATCACCATCAATTCAAAGGATAAACCTAAACCAATATCCAATATCTAAAACACCAAAAACTTAACTTTTATATACAATTTAAACCTCACCACCATCACCAGAAGTCGTAGAAGAAGCAAACGCCACCATGCCATTCTCATTACACTCCCTCTCTTCTTCCTCTCCACTTTATACTCAGCATCATCCGTCTCCACTTTGAGATTTTTTTGAGGAATCGGTGGAATAGCCGATTTGAAATCACCGGTAATAAAGCTATGATCATTATATCGATAGTAATCACATACTTTTAACACTTCCTCGTTATTTAATGTGATTAAATTGCCGTCTGATTCTTCATCATCATGGTGGACAACTTCAAGGTGGTCTCCTATTATTAGGCTTTGAAGCCATCTTTAACCTTCAAAACAAATATCGTCACTCAGAAAAGATCATGTATGTAATATACATAAATAAGAATAACATTTCACAGCTAAGCTGGGAAGAAGATGGACGAACCTGTGCTTGTTTCTCATGAATTTCTTCAATCCTCATAGTTGGTTACCTATTGTATGAAATGTAACAATCACATAAGCAGTTGGTTTGAATGTTTGGCAATTATACTTATCTAAGTGACAATCACATAACAAATTCTAAACATCCGAACATCTTTTATAACCAAATATAATTTATACGCTTATGTATATCCTTTTTCTCAATCTTTCACAAGTGAGCATGTTCGTAGTTCTCTACGTGCCTCTTCTTCTCATGTTCAACTGCAGCCCTAAAGAAGTAAAATTCATTTTATTGCAATATCAACTGAATAGCCTTAATTACTAGATTAACTAAAAAAGTCTGATAACTCAAATGGAAATTGGAGATAAGTTTACTACGCTTTTATGCAATGTTCTCTAATATTTACAAATTTAACTTGATGGTCGCTAAAGTTGAGTTCAAGAAAGAATCCTACCAGCTACAGGAAGGGCGGAAGGAGTTGTATGCAGCCCTGCACGCAGTTTCTTGAACCATGGGGAAGACTGAATGTTTAACAACAGGAAGGACCCGCCGGATAGATCGATATCCCATGAAGATATCCATTCCTGATGATCAATTCCTATATCTTCATCCTACCTCACCTATTCTCGAGACATAAAAGTATATAAATATACACAACAAATTAACGAAATGGTTTTTTTAAATGAAGTAAAAATGTCATGGGATGTACCATTAGGCATCTCCGTTTTGAGTTAGACCAGTTATAAGGATCCAAATCACCAACACCGGTCACAACTCCACTGAAGGTCTTTAATCTTGTTATGTCGCAAATCCAAACACCACATGTCAATTTTGCCTGCACATCCAGCAAACACCTTAAATTTTAATAAATAAGCTCTTTCTAAGGAGGTGTTTGGCATTGGGTACTAAAAGTGATCATGTGATATCAGATAATTAACTTTTACAAAACGTACTGTAATATCTCGTAATTCAGCCATTTTGCTACCACTTCAAGGTGGCCATTTCTGCCTATGTACTTCTAAATGGGTGGATTCACGTAATATCACATCTCTAGTGGAGTAAAGATCAAACGGTTGACTTTTTTTTTCTTTCCAATATGACCTTTTCAGTTTGTTGAGTTTAATTGAATGATGTAGCTTTGTTGTTTGGTCGGAGTACCGTGTGTGTCATGCTGGAGGGTATAGGACTATAGGTCCATGCATGTGTCTTATGAAGAGTGCACCGAGCAGCATACACATATAAAGCAACAATGCTTGGAAGGGTTATAGCTGATACTAACAAAATCATTAATACAGAAAAAGATTACATTCTCCATCTAATTCAAATAAACATCAGTTTATCCTGAAATAGATTAGAATTGAAACCTATAGATAATATTTATAGATAGATTTAGATAAAGAAAAATTACAACCTATTGAAATTTAAATAAGAAACGGCACTACACATACAAATTATAGTTGTGAAGAAACTCTTAATAGCGACGAACAATGTCTTATGCAGACAATAGCTTTCTGATTCTATCCCCTTCTATAAACTGCAAGTCATGAAGAAGTAGTCAGAAGTATAAATGGCAAGATCGGTGAGCCGGGCTTGTTGGGTCAATGGATCAAAACATGCAGGTTTTTAGCTAACCTGTAAAAGCTTGTCAATTTCTAAAGTTTTTATATATCTATATAAGCATTTGTAATAATACCATACTTGTATTTTACTGTAATGATACAAACTTAAAAAACAATTTTACAATAATATAAACTATATATTTGAATAGTATGATTAAAAATTATTTTGCCCAACTTTTAAACTGTTTGGCCTATATCCAGTTCCCCTTATTGATTTTGACATGTTTCAGGTAAAAACAACCCAAAATGACTCATTCATAAGTAAATAGCTCAAGATTACTACCTCTAGTCGTAAATTGCATAACTCTGCTCATAGCATGGAGTCGGTCCTTGCTGGCAATCTTCTAAAAAAATTGAGTGGAACCCTAGGTAGTTTGTGGCGGAACTTAGGGTGACGTAACACATAAAAGCCAGTGAGAAGAACTACAACATGGAAAGGTGTAAAGACTGAAGCCTTTCACCTTGAGTAGCTCTAGGGTCTCTCCAACTAAGTAAAGACTGAAGCCTTTCACCTTGAGTAGCCAAATCGCAAACCACTGTTTGAATCCATCATGCAATACTTCTCAAACGATCATATCTCATCCTTACAATATGTAAAAACGTTACAATTGCTTCTTTTGCTGTGAGCCTGTCCTGATGATCATAGCGAAGAAGTTTATCGAGAAAATCAGTGGCACATGCAGTAAAGGGAAGAGTCTTAGTTAACTACTCAAGTATCATAGTTAGACCCATCATTAATTTAATATTTTACATGATTCCAATATAAAATTCAATTACCTCGATAGATACTAAATGATGATTATCTGCATTCATAAATTTGGACCATGGTTTATGGTACCTGCTTGTGCCAGCCCTTCTTCCATGTATGTTGGTTGATCCATATCGTTAGAGCTATCAGCAGCGCGAGAAGATGCGCTTGAAAACATGGGGTTAACATCCTCATCGCTGAGCTTAGGTTTGTTCTGATTAATCTTTTCTGAACTTGTAGATTTCCATGCAGGACTAACTAAGTTTTGTTGTCACCTACAAAGATGGAAAAGTTAAAATCTTAATATCTCAAAGTTTAAGATGTTCTTTATTAGTAGCATAGTGAGAACTTAGTGTAAGAACCGGCAAATTGTCAAATTATCAAGCTTCCTCCTCCCAGCAAGTTCACTCAGTTGACTCATGAGTGAGGTTTTGCCCCAGTTCTGCATATAGTATTTGTAATAAAAGGTTTTAAGATGTTCGATAATAAGAATTTAAAAGTATTATAATAAGATAACAGCGAGGGGCAACAAACCTAATGCATGAATAACAATGATTGTGCTGAGTACTTCTGACCACTACATGCATATGCATCTTGATCACAGACCCATGACACATAATCCACCTGTAGATAGTGACACCAAAGCCAATTAATTCATTTTATAAATCTAAAAAGTTATATGCAACTATGCATCCACCCTCACTACTGGTGTTTAACCTATTTACCGAGTTAAACCCTTGACCCAAAGTGTAAGTGTTGTTTTAAATCAGGTCCACTTGTTAACTTAACTTACATCCACCCTCAAATAAGCCGCATGTAGGTGCAAATAAAAATATAAGGTTGCAAACAGTCCAATAAGGAACTTTATTCATTTTAGAGGCTATTTCTTTTAGCTTTCATCCTTTTTACTTGAGCATTCATTGCTGGTACAAATTAGTCACATATTGTGCGTAGTTCTGATATAGATGAACACATATTGATATGTTGGATATTGTTTCGTCTCTGTAGCACGATTAAAACAAATATTGGTTTCATTCATTCATGTTTCCTGTAGATGTAACATATATCAAACAATTTTTTAGTCTTTCATTTAATCAAATAGAGTTGCAGAAAGAATACCATGTTTTGTTATACATAATATACAATTATTTTATATAACTATAACTGGAGTACTTCGATTTCTTCATAAATTCAAATAACATGCTATGAAAGTATCATGTTGCTCCTTTCATTGCAAGTCAAAAATAGATGGTATCAAAAAAATTGTTGATGCAATCGAATTGGGCTACAACCTCTGGCTCAGGAAACTCCTATTTGTCTTAAAGGTTGTAGAAGAAGTTGTTACCATCCATAATGATACAACCAACAACACATACTTCTGCTCAACAAAGAGAAAACACATACCGAAATAAAATGTAACTGAAATAATTAGAGATACAAACATATCTTTAAACATCAACATCTAATTAATGAGGCATGGTCTGTTCTTTAAAGTGGTCTGGATTTATGGAGTGACGATGATTATAATAGCGGCTCAATTACAAATAAAGCCTTTAAATTACTATTTATTCCGAAAAATTGAATAACTTACCCAAATCTTTCAGCTGATCAACTCTAGTTACAGACTTGAGAAAATCATGCATCATTCCTACAACACACAAACTAAAAAAAACATAAGTTTTTATAGCGCTAATAAAAAAAAGTTAGGAACTTATGATTCAGCGTACGAAAAACTTACGTTGACGTGTGTGGCGACGACGACAGCTTGTGGGATGTGAGTGGGGCTGACTGGTTGACGTTGTAGCTGTTGCATAGAGAATCAAAAAAGAGCAAACGTGGAACACTAAAACATAACTGTATGAATATGACTACCATAACTATTTGTATTCTATACAGACACCACAAATTATTGTGCTCACCTGCCTCACTTTAGGAGATCACAACCATTGTTTCAAGCATTCTCGTAACCTGTTGATCATCTAAGACCATACCCTGAGAAAAATCCAAATTCTTTGGTCAATATGTTGCAGCAGTCAGTGTGTTCAATGGTCCGATTGACATAGTTGCACCTAATCATTAACAGTCAGACGTACATAGTTTATTGATATACAATTGAGAAATAGAATAATAAATAGTTTATAGATATACAACTGAGAATAGAATAATAAGCAATAAAACTTAACGGTAGGCTGAGACAACCAAAAGTTACCTGGCCTAACGACCAATGGCTCGAATGAAGAAGAACAACGGGCGAGCGTATAAGAAACATCAGCAGAGGTATTCATTTTGAATGTTGAAAATGTACCATCTACTGTAGGTACTCGCACAATCGGTGTATTGTAAATTTGGATATCAGTAGCCAATCTCAACAATGGCACCGAGTGTGTACATGAAGTAGCTGTTTCATAAGTAACCGTATCTACCTTCTGCTTCCGAAGCCATTCACAACCTAAAATTAAAGTACATGAATAATGACTTTCGCAATGTTATTAGGTAGTATATAAGGTAATTCAAACACCCAAAGCATCTTTATCAGCTTCTTACTCTCACATTTATCAAACCTGCAAATTCAAAACTATAATAGAGATCGTGAAAGTCACAACTTTTATATTTGACATGTTGGCAATGAAATCTTCAAGTGTATCGTCCCGGGGTTCTGAGTGCTCTGCGGCTGATGTGCTTGATGTACCTTGAATCTATACTTTATTATGCTTTCCAGATTTATTTGTTCTTTTCTTCTCATCTTTAACATGAACTGGTTTTTTAAGGACCTTTGTCACAGATGTACTTGCTTGGGTATCACTTGGAAGTTTTTCTTTTATAACCTTGGTGTTGCCTACTCTTCCCTTTCCCTTTTTGTTTGGTGTTGCAGACACTGATTTAGTATGTATATTGTATATGATTCAAGTATGATTTAGTATACCTGTTACTATAGCATTAGTCAGCTCGTGCTTATAAAATTGGTTTACTAACCTTAAGTGATCATACAAGTTTTTTTTTTTTTTTTTTTTTTTTTTTTTTTTTTTTTTTTTTTTTTTTTAATTTCTCCAAAACTAACCGCCGCAGGTCAGTAACGAACCTTGCAAACAAAGTACTCAAAAAGGTACTTGCACTTTTTCAATAAAAAACATAGGCTCTAATTACCACATTATATGCACCAAAAACATAAGACACATAAAAGCAATTGACATACAAAATCGAACAGTAAATCATCAAGGGTTGAATTGTTTTTAAAAAAATATAAAATTTACACAAATCATACCTTAGATTATTTGATGATGATGATGATGATGATTATTGCGTCTACTCCTTACATTTGATGGGATTGGCTTCAAATCACACCCTTGCATGGAATCATCTCTTATCAGCAACAACTTAGGTTTAGGTTTAGGTTTAGGTTTATTTTAATGATAATTACCGGGGATTATCAGATGGTGATGATGATGGCCGTATAGGTTTTGGTGAGATTTGTGGTATAAAGAGTTTTTGTTATTAAGAGAGTGACACAGAATTAGGTTTTTGCATTGCGTTTATTGAATATACATTCGAGTTTTTATTAAAATGTTTCCAGGATTTTCAAAAGTTGTTCCATATCTTTATCTATTTTGAGTTGGAAACTGATTAACAAAAGTTTGCTTGCTCATGTGGTTGAGATGTTTCTTAATATTAGTAGACATCTCAAGTTCGATCCTTGGCACTATATTTTTTACACTAAATTAATACGAAATCTTCAATAAAAAATGAGATGACATGGATAACAATGTGATGACATGGCAGAAAATGAATTACATGGCAATGAGGTGGCAATACGCGTGTAACGCCTCCTGTTATATATATATATATATATATATATATATATATATATATATATATATATATATATATATATATATATCCAAACTCATCACAACTCGGAAAAATAATAAATCAAATCACCAATTTATTAACAAATATCATAATAAAATTGATGGAGTGAAAAGGAATTAAAACGCTTACAAAAGAATAGAGTCGATTAACAAGGAGACCAAAGAAAGATCAAAAACCCAGATCCGATTTAAGCAATCCACACCCTTCGACACATAAACGTTTGCCCTTCTGAACACTAACTATGAATTTGTTTTGGTAATTATGGGTGCGTGTGGACTTGCTGTGAATCGACTAGGGATATAAAAAGGATTAGACAAGGAAGGTTTGACCCTATCCTTCTTTGTTAGCAGACGCTCCATGGCTATAAGGGGATACCATCGCCTTCAGCCTCGTCATATTCTTGGTTGGATATGTTGACTTCGAGGATTAGACAAAATATATCAGACATGGGTGGCTTCAGGATCGCTAGGGACCTCTTGGAGTTATTTTGTCATCGAGATGAGTCAGATTCTGAGTTAACCAGATGGTGGGGAAGATGGGTGACGTTAGGAGGGAGAGAGAAGAGAGGTATAAGACAAGTGGGTTTGTGGGGATAAGAGGTAGGGGAGGAAACGTTTTCATCTTATCTTTTTTTTTTTTTTTTTTTTTTTTTTTTTTTTATTATTATTATTTTGTTTTAAATTAAAAGTTAGGGTAAAAAAAATTTATGTATAAAAGGTGAATGTAAATACAAGAAAAGGGTTTATCTAAATAAAAATAAGTAGTTGGGTGACGGGTTTGGGCGTACCTCGTGTTTTGTTGAGCTCCGGTGTAGTTGAGTTTTCCATGTTGGCGTGAGCACGAAAAATGTCATTTTTGAGTATGTTTTTATAAAAATGATAAAAAAAATTGTCGACTCCGAATAATAGTTACTGGGTTTATGCCGTTACTAATGTAGTGTCAGTACACATGCGATGTCGTTACTCAACACGAGTAGTCAAAGTCATACGCAATAGTAAATATGAACTTAAAAAGTTAAACTATTTCGAGTTTCAAGGTTGAGTAAGGACCTGAAAAATGCTGGTTGTTATAGTCTACCCCCGTTATTTAGAATTTTGTCCTCAAAATTCAGCTTGTACTATGGTCAAACAGGTGTGGGTACTTGAGTCTCATCTGATCTTCTAGCTCCCAAGTAAACTCGGGACCATGCTTTGAATCCCACCGGACTTTAACTATTGGTATCTTTCTACGTTTCAACTTCTTGATCTCACGCTCTACAATCTCAATAGGCTTCTCCACGAAGTGTAGCTTGGGATCTATCTGAATATCTTTCAAAGGTATGTATAAGATCTGATCAGCAAGACACTTCTTAAGGTTCGATATGTGAAACGTATCATGAACGTTACTTAGCTCTTATGGTAGCCTCAATCTGTAAGCTACGGGGCCGATTCTCTCAGTGATCTCAAAAGGTCCTACATATCTGGGTGCTAGCTTGCCCTTCTTACCAAATCGTACAACACCTTTCCAAGGTGATACCTTAAGTAAAACATGATCACCAACACTAAATTCCAAGGGTCTCCGTCTATTGTCGGCATAGCTCTTCTGACGACTACGTGTAACCTTGAGTCTATCCTTGATTTGAATGATCTTCTCAGTGGTCTCTAACACTATTTCAGGTCCTATCATTTGACTTTCTCCAGCTTCTGCCCAAGAAATAGGTGAGCGACACTTCCGCCCATAAAGTGATTTGAATGGTGCCATTTTTATGCTAGCATGGTAACTGTTGTTGTAGGAGAACTCGACCAAGGGAAGGTGAGTATCCCAATTACTGCCAAAGTCTATGGCACACGCTCTGAGTATGTCCTCTAGGGTCTGTATGGTACGCTCGGTTTGACCATCGGTCTGCGGGTGATAAGTCGTACTCATCTCTAAGTATGTTCCCAGTGACTTTTGCAACATTTGCCAAAAATTTGACGTGAAACGGCTATCACGATCAGATATGATCGATATAGGCACACCATGTCTCGCCACTATCTCCTTAATGTAAAGTCTAGCCAATTTATCCATCGTATAATCTTCTCGGATTGGTAAGAAATGTGCAGACTTAATCAATCTGTCTACGATAACCCAGATCGAGTCGTGTCCACTACTAGTCCTAGGTAACTTTGTAACGAAGTCCATGGTTATCCTTTCCCACTTCCATTCAGGTATTTTCGGTTGTTGTAGCAAACCAGATGGTTTCTGGTGTTCAGCCTTCACCTTCGAGTAAGTCAGGCATTTGCTAACATAGTCAACTATATCTTGCTTCATCCCAGGCCACCAATACAATTCTCTAAGGTCGTAGTACATCTTATCTGCTCCTGGATGAACGGAGTATCTCGTCGTATGTGCTTCATCCATGATTAGGGTTCTCACACCACCAGTTAATGGTACCCAAATTCGGTCTACAAAGTACAGTCCACCATCGTAATTTTTATCCAATTGCTTATCTAAACCCCGCATCTTCTCTGTGGGTGCATCCATATTCATAGATGCCTCCTTCTGAGCCGTTAGTATCTTATCCTTGATACCCGACTGTATGGTTATACTCATGGCTTTTATTTTCCTAGGCCTGAGTCTTTCCTTCCTACTCAAAGCATCAGCTTCTACGTTCGCCTTACCTGGGTGGTAGCGAATCTCGCAGTCATAATCGCTGAAGAGTTCGATCCATCTCCACTGGCGCATATTCAACTCTTTCTGATTGAAGACGTGTTGGAGACTCTTGTGGTCAGTATAGATAATACTTTTTGTCCCAAACAAGTAATGTCTCCATATCTTGGGAGCAAATGCTACAGCACCTAGCTCCAGATCATGGGTGGTATAGTTTTTCTCATGAATCTTCAGCTGTCGGGATGCATAGGCAATTACTTTGCCCCTTTGCATTAATACGCACCCAAGACCTTGACATGATGCATCACAATACACTACGAAATCTTCTGGTCCATCAGGGAGGGCAAGAATTGGAGCATTACATAGATTATTCTTCAAGGTTTGAAAGGTGTTGGGAATTATACTAACAGTTATCACGGATAGTAAAGATGTTACAACTGCAGAAGATTGTACTTGCAGTGGAAACTCATTACCACTGCAAGAACATATATTACCACTGCTTATTAGATAACTGTTAGGAAACGCGTCTAGATATATATAGAATAGATCTTGTGTATATCTTATTCTATTAGCATTATACTTATCTTGTAGAAGAGGACTCCTTGTTCTATAAAAGGAGATCCTAGGTTATCAGTTGAGATATAACTCTCATATACGTTTCTAGAGCTTCAAGGTGTAACCCTAGTGATATTAAGATCACTCGTATTATTATCATTAATAATATTGGAGCTAATAGTTTGTTTACATACATTGTTCATATATAACTGTCTTACTCACAATCAAACTTCTAAGTGTTACTAAGTAGATTCCGCATACTTAGTGATATAATTCAAAGTATCAATCTAACACAAGTTCAAGGTGTTTAGATCCATCAAGTGGTATCAGAGACAGGCTTTGATACTTTGATTTAGAAGACTCAAGTTCACTCAGAAGAATCAATGGAGACAGAAACCAGTAACTCAAACATTGCTGCTATGCTTTCAAAGCTTAAGTTGAATGACTTTGAGATGTGGAGGCTAATGATAGAACAATTCTTTATGGTCCAAGATTACACACTCTGGGAGATCATTATGGTTGGAAATTCTTTCAAACCAAGTTCTACTTCAGAGATGATTGGTGGCAAGGAAGTAATCAAGGTCAACACTGGACCTGTTACTAATGATGAAAGACTTCAACTAAAGAATGATTTGAAGGCCAGAGGTCTATTACTGATGACACTTCCCAGAGACCAAGTTGTTGCATTCAGCAAGTTCAAGACTGCAAAGACTCTCTTTGATGAGATCTGTGAAGTTTTTGGTGGTAATAATTCCACCAAGAAGACTCAAAAGACCCTGCTGAAGCAAACTTATGAAAACTTTGGTTCAACAAGTAATGAATCTCTTGATAGCATTTTCACAAGGCTACAAAAGATTGTTTCTCAACTCATTGTTTTTGGAATTGAGGTGGAAAAGGAAGACCTCAATCTAAAGTTCTTAAGAAGCTTACCCTCTGAGTTTGGAACCAATGTTGCTGTGTGGGAAGATAAGCCATAGATGGAGACCATGAAACTTAATGACTTGTACAATAACTTCAAGGTTATTGAACAAAGACTGAAGAAAGCTGGCAAAATAAGCTCAAGTTCTGGAAGTGTAGCACTTATATCATCATCTCTTGATGATAGTTCAGATGAAGAAAGTGATAGTGATGATGACAGTGCTAACATTGTTGTTTCCACGGGTAGTGGAAGTGTTTCCACTGGTAGCTCAAAGAGACAGATTGCAGGGCTTAGTGATACTACTTTTTATGCCTTTATATCAAGTCAAGTGAGTGGTTCAATCCTCAATCATGAGGATCTGGATCAAATTGATGAAGATGATATGGAGGAGATGGACATTAAATGGCAAGTGACATTACTGAGCTTGAGGACAAAGAAGTTTTGGAAGAAGACTGGAAGAAAGATCAACATCAGTGGCAATGAAACAGTAGGTTTTGACAAAAAGAAGGTGGAGTGCTACAATTGTCATAAGAAGGGGCACTTTGCCAGAGAGTGTAGGAAGCCAAGGAAGTCTGATAACAGGTCAACTTGGTACAAGCAGGACAAGAAGAAGGAACCTACTACTGATGAGCCAAAGGGGCTATTGGCCATTGATGGAGTGAGCTTTGATTGGAGCTTTATGACTAAGGAAGAGGAAGATGATTCAGAGTCTGCAATGGTGGCACTAATGGCTTTTTCTGACTCTGAGGTACAAATTGATAATACTTGTTCTAAATCTTGTAAGGCCTTAAAAGAGTATGAGAAACTTAAAGCACAATTTAATGAGCAACACATAGAGTTAACTCATACTAATTATAACTTATCAAATCATAAAAGAGGTCTAAGTGTTTTAGAAACTCAATTAGAGCATTATAGGGCAAATGAATCTAAGTTCAATGATGATATAGCAGTATTAAGAAGAGACTTAGATTATCAGGTTGCTATTAATAAGGTTCTTAGAGAAGAACTAGAAAAGGTTAAAGTGGCTAGTGAGAATATAATGATAACTAAGCAAACACTGGATCATCAATCCAAGTGTATTGATAAAATTTGGGAAGCCCAAATTGTGAGCAAAGCTAAATCAGGTCTTGGATACAAAACTGTTCCACCACCTCTAAGAGGTGTTCCAGCACCTCCTGGAATTGACTTAGCTCACACAGGTTTAGAAGAATTTCAGGATCTACCTATGACCTATGGACCAAAGTTTGTTAAACCAGTTGAAATTGAAAAGGTTCAGGTTGAGGTTGATGTATTTGATAGTGCTAGTGACTCATCTCTTAAAGATGATAATTTGAATGTTGAGTCTAAACCTAGTACTCCTGAAAATGTTAAAGTGGAGGTTAAAAGAAATATTCCTGATGTTGTCAAAGAGAAGCCTAGGTCACAACCTAATTTCACTAGGCCCACTACTAGATATGCAGAGATGTACAGAAGTAGGTCACCAACTCCTAGGGGCAATATGAGGAGTTGGAATCATGTTAAATCTAGGCAATTTGGTAGTGACTTTGTGTTCAATAACAAACCCTGTCATATATGTGGTAGCTTTGACCATTTAGCTAAAGGCTGTACCTACCACTTGGGAAGAAGGGAAGTGTTTGGGAATACTTGGGTGAAAAGACACAATGCTAATAACTTAACTCACCCAAATCCACTTAGCAAGATGATTCCCAGGTCTGTTTTGCTTCACTCTGGCATTAAACCAATTTCCACTGCTAGACCAGCAGTTGCCACAGCCAGATATAAAAACAGAGTTTACCCTAAGTCCCCTGTTACTAATTTTGTTAAATCTACTCAAACAGGGAAAAAGATCAATTTTGAAAAGGAGGTTAACAATAATCAGAAGTGGGTACCTAAAATTTCTAAGCCAGCAGTTTCCACTGCTAAGGCAGCAATTACCACTGCAAGGCCAAAGGTTACCACTAGTAGGTCTGTTAACAAGAAAAGGGTAAATATGGGAAATGCTGTAAAGGCCTCAGCTCGTTGGGAATGGAAACCAAAAGGAACCATCACCTCAAACAATCCCAATGGTGTATCAATGACCTTTGATAGATATAATTATATTGATACACGAGGCAGATCCAAGTCATTTGTGGCTTGGGTCCCCAAAAGGAACTAATTCCTTTATTTTGTGTGCAGGGACATTCAAAGACTACTTATGCTAAATAAGATTGTGAATGACTTGGTTATTGCATACTTTTTGAGTTTTACATTGACCCACTAATATGTTTGCAAGTTGTTTGGTGTATGTGATATGTCTGTTTTGCAAATGTTATGAGATTGTATGTTGTATGTTAAAAGTCACCAAGAGCTGTAGCCAAGGGAATGTGGTCAAGTATGCTGAACATGGTTTCTACTGATAAGATAATTATGCTGAAGGTCTTACACAATTTATTAATTCAAGAAGATCATTTCATTCATTCAAAGAAACAAGTTACAGCTTACATTCAAAGTTCAAACTGAATTACAAAGACCATTCCTAAACATTTGGCTAATTGAGTACTACTAGCTTCTATCAATTATTACATAATGCTTGAGGCTATGACAAGTACAATGACGAAGCTGAAGATGAAAATGGAAATGAAAGAGAAGGAAGACTGTGAAGATGCTCAAGTACCAAAGTCAAGAAAATACTCAAGAACTTTGGTACATGGCAACATTCCTCAATCATCTACTTCAGCTTCTCCTTTCCCTTACGTATGATCTCAGCCTTCTTGCTCTGTCCAATATGTTCTTGATGTGGAAGACCAGGTCCTGGAGCAGGAAGATCCAACATCAAATTTTGTGATGTTGGAGGAGATGGATCCCTCTTACTTGATCTTGGTTGGGATCTCTCTGGTGTGGAAGGAGGAAGAAAGGTTGGATCTTCATTTTCCTCCTTTGAGGAGTCTTCATCAGAGGTATAGATGAAGGGAGAAACAAGCTCTCTCTTAGCAGGAATGGGTACATGGCTTGGTTCACCCTTCCTATGAGCATTCCATTGTCTTTCTTGTGCATCCCATCTTTTCTCCAGTTCTTTTTCAAAGTCAGGACCATCAAGCCCCCATGGATATGGTGGTAAATCTTCTTCTGATGCTGAAGAAGAGGAATTTTGATCTGAGGCTTCTGAATTGGATGACATGGTCTTGGTGGAGAATTGAGATTAGTTGGGAAATTAGGGTTTGAAAGATTATTTGGAGTGAATTGGTGACTGAGATGTGTTATTTGGGGGTGATTAAATAAGCCAAGTTTAGGCGTTATAATAATTAATGCAAATATTTACTTTCACCTGTTTTGGTAGGTTGGAGAAGTAAATTTGTTTGACTTTTTGAGAAGATATTTTTGTGAATAGTAACTTGGTTAAAAAGTTACTTTGGGTTAATCTTTATGGGTTAAGTTAAGATTTATCTTGTGTTGCAGTCTACAACCCATATCATTGGAGTAATAAGGTGTGTATCCTTAACACACAACAAATGGTTATTGATTCACCATGTCTAATCCACATAAGAATCAACTAGTCCAGAGCAAACGGCTACTGGTAAAGACTTATCAAATCCGTTTATGGTTGATAGTTTACCAAAAACTAGGTTATCAACTCACCATACATCCATGTGATCAAGAGTTGGCTAGTCCATAGCAAACGGCTTATGGTAAAGACATCTCAAATCCGTTGATAGCTGGTAGTTTGCTAAAAACTATGATAAGAGCAACATATTTTCATGTTTTATTCACCACTGCTCTTTGATATTTTTGTGAAAATTTTACCACTGCTTGTTCATCAGTTACCACTGCAAGAGTAATTTTTCCACTGATGACTAGCCGTTACAACTGTTGTGTCAGTAATCCATTTTTTACTAGCCGTTGTAAAAATAACTGTCATTCCTTATTAATAGGGTAAAATCTTTTGTGAATTATCTACTTACTTATTATAAATTATTCTTTTTCTAAAGATAATTCTTTCTTAAGATAATTAACATTGCGCACCTCCTCAAACCCTATTAGTATAAATTGATCATCATACGGCTTGCTTTTTATCTTGATTACTAACACTTTTATTCTTTCTTTTCACAATTATCATGGCGATTCTTAAATTTGTCGAGGAGCACAACCAAGTGGCCTACTTACATAAGTCAAACGAGAAGAGTGGTCCTATTTTTCATCAGATTGTGGATTTTCTAAACACAACTCATATAAGGTATGCCTTAACTATTAATCCCACAATCTATGTCTCTCATATCAAACAGTTCTGGAACACTGTGGAGTCCATAACTCTTGAACAGGGAGACACACAAGAATCTGTGGATGCTCTAAGAGCCACAGTTGATGGGGTAACTATTGATGTTACTGAGTCATCTTTGAGGAGAATTCTCCAATTGGATGATCTCAATGGTATCATCACATTACCTAATTCAGAAATTTTTACAAATATTGCTTTAATGGGGTATGATACATCAGAACAAAAAGTTACTTTTAGAAAAGGATGTTTTTGTCCCCATTGGAGATTTTTGATTCATACTCTTCTACATTGTCTAAGTCCTAAGAAAACATCTTATGAACAATTTGCATCAACCATGGCTTATCCTTTGGTTTGTTTGGCAACAGATAGGACTTTCAATTGGTCAAAGTTTATTTTTAATAATATGAAAGGCAATGTAAAGAGTACATATAAATTTTTGATGTATCCAAGGTTTGTGCAAGCAGTGTTAAATGAGTTTCAACTGCGACCTCACAATAGAATTTATGAACCTTCCACTCTTAAGCCAAAAGTTTTTCAAAATATGACTAAAGCTTCAGAATTTTGGAATGGGGAGGTTCATCCACTTTTTCCTCAAATGCTTGCTAAAATTTCTCTAGTACAAGGTGAGGATGCACCAATCCCAGCTGCATCTCAACACACACCCAATATTGTTGTTCCACAAATTCAACATACCCCTGCTGTAACTCACACTTATGAGAGAAGGTCTAAACAGCCAACTTCTTTCATCTCAACATTGCATGTTGCTGAGCCTTTTGGTGTAGGCACAAGCAGTGGTGGTTCAAGGCTTCATCCTAGTCCAACTAGGGAAGAGCCTAGACCAATGCCTTATGATTCACCTCTCCCAGCAGGTTACACAGTTGGAAGTGATGAAGGCAGTGTGCAACAAAATGAATTGATGGACATTTGTACCAAGTTAGTCAAGCAGGTTCAAGCTCTGGAGAAAGACCTGGCACATACCAAAGAACAACATGCCACAGAGCTGAAGACATTGAAGGATGAGATTCACAAATTGCAGAATGAAGTTGAGAATCTCAAGAAGCAAAGATCTCAAGTTATGCTATCATCCTCTTCACCTTCAGATGAGTTTTCTGCAAGTTCTACTAAAGTTTTGGGAGATTCTTCCAAACAGGGGAGGAAAATAGATGCAGAGATTAAGGGGAGGAGTAAAGATTTTGCTGAGCTAAGTGATTTTGATGATGCTCATGCAAAAGATGATGATGCTGAGACTGAGGGGAGGAAATTGGATTTTGAAGATATGGATGCTGATGCAGGTTTTAACTTTGATGATTTAGTTGGAACTGCTCAACCAATTTCCACTGAAGCAGAACAAGTTCCCACTGATCAACCAATTACCACTGCAAGTGAAAAAATTCCCACTGCTACTCAAGAAATTACCACTGCAGAGGAAGAAGCTGCCAGAATAAGATCAGTTAAAGGAAAGGCTATTGTGGTTGCATCAGATCAAGAGCAAATAAGAAAGATTTCTAAGAAAGAACAAGCTCAGATCAACTTTGATGCAAGATTAGCAGAGCAACAACAAGCTGAAGAGAATGAAAGAAAGAAAAAGATTAAGGAAGATGAAGTTGCTAGCTTTATGGAAGCAACTAGGTTGGATAAACTTGAAGCTGTTATGGCAGAACCTATTTCAAGTATTTCACCAACTGTCATACATGAAAAACCTCCATTATTCACTTATGTGCCTACAGAAGAAGAGATTGATTTCTTGATTAATAATGATCTAATTATCAGGAAGAAGGCCATTGAACTTATTGCAAATACAACCTTGAATGAAGAACAAAGGTCTGCTCAACTTAAAGATTTCATTCAAATGAAGAATCAGCAGGCTCTTGATGAAATCATTGGGGATGCTAGCAAAGGTCAAAAGAAGCCAAGAAAGCTTACAAAGGCACAGATTATTGCTGAGATGAAGACTTTTTGTTGTCATGTTGGAAACATGAAAAAGGCTCAATTCAAAGGAATGTCACATGAACAGGTTGAAGGTATTTACTATAGAATCAAAAGACAAGATAGTAAATTCATTCCAATGGATCAAGAACAATTATCTATGAAGACAAAAAGAACTGGAGTGAGTCTTGAATCTAAAGATGCAAAGAAGTTGAAGACTCAGAAATCATCTCAAGCAATAGAGGGTCCTAGCAAGTTGAATGAAGAGCAAGTTATAAATATGGTGTTCATAGAGACTGATGTACTTAATATTGAACCTCTACAAGCAAAATATCCAGTTGTTGGTTGGGAGATCTTTTCTGATAGTTTTGGTGTTGCTTGGAAGATCATCAGAACTGGAAGTGTCACAAACATTTGCAGAGATTTTGAAGATATTGTTAGATGTTGTGATAGAGAAGATTTGGATACTTTGTGGAGAATTGTTCAAGATCAGTTTAAGAAGGAAGAACTTGTTGATGTCAAAGCTAAGGAGTTATGGGTTCACTTCAGAAGATTATATGAACCTGACCCAAGTGATAGATATTGGAGATTTGAAGCTCATGGTACAAGAACTTTGTGGAAATTCTATGATTTAAGTTCTGTGCATCATGTTTCTACTCAAGATGGAGTTGATGTCTTTATGCTGGCTGAGAAAGAATATCCATTGAGAGCTGGAGTATTGACAGTGATGTTGTCAAAAAAGCTTAGGTGTTGGGAAAGAACTGAAGTCATAGATAATTTGCTACAAAGGATTTATGATCAAAGTGTGAGAGCTGATAGAGAGTTAAGAAGAAGATAAGTGTTTAGAAGAATTCCCATATCCTCATGTTTACTGCATACTTGAAGAAACTTATTGATTTATGTATTAATCATAAGTTAGGGGAGGATTGTTGGGAATTATACTAATAGTTATCACGGATAGTAAAGATGTTACAACTGCAGAAGATTGTACTTGCAGTGGAAACTCATTACCACTGCAAAACATATATTACCACTGCTTATTAGATAAATGTTAGGAAACACGTCTAGATATATATAGAATAGATCTTGTGTATATCTTATTCTATTAGCATTATACTTATCTTGTAGAAGAGGACTCCTTGTTCTATAAAAGGAGATCCTAGGTTATCAGTTGAGATATAACTCTCATATACGTTTCTAGAGCTTCAAGGTGTAACCCTAGTGATATTAAGATCACTCGTATTATTATCATTAATAATATTGGAGCTAATAGTTTGTTTACATACATTGTTCATATATAATTGTCTTACTCACAATCAAACTTCTAAGTGTTACTAAGTAGATTCCGCATACTTAGTGATATAATTCAAAGTATCAATCTAACACAAGTTCAAGGTGTTTAGATCCATCAAAAGGCTTCTTCTTGTTCCTCGCCCCATTCGTACCTCTTATTCTTTTGAGTCAGCAAGGTAAGAGGTTTGACAATTTTAGAGAAGTTTGCGATGAATCGCCGGTAGTAGCCTGTCAGTCCTAAGAATGAGCGGACTTCTGTTGGGGACTTAGGGGCTTCCCAATTCTTCACAGCTTCGATCTTGCTGGGATCCACATGAATACCATCTTTGTTAACCACATGTCCAAGGAATTGGACTTCCTGTATCCAGAATTCACACTTCGAGAATTTGGCGTATAGTTTCTCCCTCTTGAGTAACTCTAGGATTAACTTCAGATGCAGTTCATGTTCCTCTTTTGTTTTGGAATAGATTAAAATGTCATCGATGAATACGATAACAAATCTATCTAGGTATGGCCTGCATACTCGGTTCATCAAGTCCATGAAGACCCCAGGCGCATTTGTTAGTCCAAACGGCATAACTGTGAACTCGAAATGACCGTATCAAGTCCTGAACGCGGTTTTTGGAATGTCATCTTCGTGTACTCATAACTGATGGTAGCCAGAATGGAGATCTATCTTGGAGAAGTATCGTGAACCTTGAAGTTGGTCGAATAAATCATCAATTCTCAGGAGAGGGTAACGGTTCTTAATAGTTAGTTTGTTCAGTTCTCGGTAGTCAATGCACATCCTAAAGGAACCATCCTTCTTCTTGACGAACAATACCGGTGCTCCCCATGGCGAAGAACTAGGTCAAATGAAACCCTTGTCTTGGAGTTCTTTGAGTTGATTAGACAACTCCTCCATTTCGGTAGGTGCCAAGCGGTAGGGAGACTTAGCAACTGGCATTGCCCCAGGAATTAGGTCTATGCGAAACTCGACCTCTCGTGTAGGGGGTAATCCGGATAAGTCATTAGGGAATACCTCTGGGAAGTTTTGAACGACTGGAATTTCTTCTAGTTTCTGCTCGTCTACTTTCATGCTCATGAGGTGCATTGCTTTTTCTTCAAGTCGCTCTCCATAGACCTTAAGTAACTCACCGTTTGGTAGTGGTATTCGGACCATCTTCTTGTGGCACACTATTTCAGCCTTATGCTTGGACAACCAATCCATTCCCAAAATCACGTGGAAGCTTTCGTGTCCGAATGGTATCAAGTCGATGCTAAAGGTGTAGCCTTCTAACTCTAGTTTGCACCCGCGAACGATCTTATTTGTTTCTAACTTTTGACCAGTTGCTATTTCAATTTCGTAACTAAAGTCTAGTCTACTAGGTTCCATTTTTAACAAGGGCATGAATTTAGTGGAGACAAAGCTATAATCGGCACCAGAATCAAACAGCATAGTAGCATAGTGGTCGTTTAAAGAGAACGTACCAGTCACGATGTTCGGGTCCTGGCGTCCTTCCTCAGCATTCATCACAAATACCCGACCACGAGCCGGGTTACCATTGTTTCCACCATTAGCGTTGTTTCCACGGTTCGCATTGTTTCCACCAATAGCTAAAGTCTGGTTCTGGTTGTTCTGCACTTGCCCTCGTGTCCCATTCAACCTAGGACAAGCATTCCGAAGATGATTCGGGTTTCCACATTCATAACACGCCCTTGGGTTAACGGTATTAACTGGTGTCACTTGTTTAGCCACTACCTTACAATCCTTTGCCATATGGCCACCTCGTTTGCAATTGAAACACACCTGGCATGGTTTGATATCCGGGTGATGGTAGTTACATTTCTCACACTTAGGGTAAGAGCCTGCATATCCTCCCTTGCCTGAGGTTGTTGCCACAAATCCCTTTCCCCATTTCGCCTTCTTATTGTCACCCTTTGCACCACCTTGCTTGCTTGGCTCGCTCACGGCCTTTCTCTTATCACCACTCTTAGACGATGTCCCGTTCCTAACCATCTCATCTGTTAAGGCTGCAGATTTCAGTATCACACTTTGGATAGTAGCAGGCTCAGTCGCTTTCACCATCCCACGAATTTCAGGGACCAACCCATAGATGTACCTTTCAATTCTATTGGATTCAGGAGTGACCATATGAGGTACTAGTCTAGCGAGCTCATGGAACCGATCCATATAAGCCGTATGATCAGTTCCTACCATAGTATGGTGGTAGAACTCATGTTCCAGTTTCTGCATCTCATTATCTGGACAGTACTCTTCCTTTAACAATGCCTTAAAGTCATCCCAACTCATTCCCAAGGTAGTTTCCCTACCCCAAGCCTGAATTTGCGTGTTCCACCAAGTCAACACTTTTCCTGTCAATGAACAGGCAGCAAACTTCACCTTCTTATGGTCCACACACTCACTTATGTCAATCACTGACTCCATCTTCTCTACCCATCGAGTATAAGCTATCGCACCTCCATTGCCATCAAAATCCACCGGTTTGCAAGCGGTGAATTCCTTGTAGTTACATCCCCTGTTACCATTGTTATGGTTCCCATCATTCACGTGATCACTTCCGCCGTCGTTGTTCGCTTGGTTATTCCCACTCACATTGTTTCCTTGGTTACTCATATGGTCGCCAACTTGGGTGACAATAGTGGGTAGTAATTCACGAAGTTGCTGGGCGATAATGGTAGCAACATCAGGAGTCTCATTGCCGGTACCGTCGCTTCCCGTGCCGCGACCTCCTACCCTACCTCCTTGTCCACCAGTACTTCCACCCCTCGGTGGTGGAACACCACGGTTAACTCGAGACGACCTTCTTGGAGGCATGATTCTACAAGGTAGGACATCGGTAAACGTTAGATAGGAGATAGGTAGGATAGGTTGGTATACGTGTCGTGCTACTACACTCAACTTCCTATATGACAGTCCATGAGTTTGATAAGTCCATGCCGCATCATGTTATCGTAAAAACGTTGGCCAGGCGTTTTTAAGATAGTATCATGCTGCATTTATTTATCATCATCACGTCGTGTCATACTACATGCATAATCGCACACGCAGTCCCTATTTATGCAAACTATATGAAGGTTCTTAGGCTATAGTCTAGGTCAAACCACCTAATTCTCTATAACCTGGCTCTGATACCAATCTGTCACACCCCAAAAATGGCGCAGCAGAATGTCATTTAATGGATGTGACTTCAAGATCAAGAACACATGGTGTCATAATAGAGAAATACTAAATGCATAACATCACAACACAAGTCAAAGTTACAACGATCCCAATACACGGGTAAATAGATGTCTTGCTATATAAGTTCACACTAATTAAGTCACTTGTTGAAACACTTTGTGAAACAAATATATTTACTGTCACATAAACGCACCCTTGTTGGATTTAAGTGGGCTCGGCCCACAGCCATACTCGACCTAAAAACATAAACACAAGTCCAAAATGAAATTTACCCAATTCCTTTACAACCCAATTAAAAGTTTTAGTCGTTTTAGTTACTTGATCTTGGAGTTTTGTTTTTGATACAGTGAGTAAAAGAAAAGGAGACCAAAGGAACCTACGTTGGTTCGACTAGGCAAACATTGCACACCCGACTGTTTAACTAAACACACACTAGCTGGGCCGCACCCGACTCTAACCAATTATAAACTAACCCAACTAAACACCAATTTTAACCTATACCTTAACAATTCAAAACATTTTTACTATTGAGTTAGTAGTAGGACTTGTAAGTGGAATAGCAGACAAAAAAAAAAAAAAAAAAAAAAAAAAAAAAAAAAGGAATGGCAGCCACCTAACTGTTGGTGCTCGACCAAACAGTTGTTCAACCAAACAAAGTCAACACAACATATTTCTTATTTCTAGACCAAACGTTATGAATCAGGTTGTTCCGTAAACCCAAAACAAAATAGTCATGGAATGGATTAAGCGCTTCCACCAAACCTTGGAGCCAAACTTAGTGTTATTTTTAGATTTTAGTTACTAGTGTTTTCTTGGTGACCAGAAGAAATGTATAAACAAGTCATTCATTCCCATATAAATTGATTTGCTAAAAAAAATAAGCCTAAAGTTATTTTCTCATTTGGTTATTAGTGTTTCACAAAGTCCTTTAAGCCACACAAGATAAACAACAATAACAAAGAATCAAAACAAATATGAATCACCGACAGAATATATATATATATATATATATATATATATATATATATATATATATATATATATATATATATATATATATATATATATATATATAAGGATCCAGTGAGAAGAAAAATTAAAATGAGAAGAATGAGAAATAGCTATAAAGTCATAGTTGAGATGCATCGACGTGAATTAGATGCATCTCTATTCATTTAGATGCACCACAATTAGTTTCGAAAGTGATTTTGAAGTAAAAACGATGCAAAATAGTACTAGCAACAAATTTGACCCGCAGAGGACAAAAAATACATAGGATTCGTCTAACTTGATGAAATGCTTCTAATATATGTATATGCATCTAATTTTTAGCTAGAAAATATATTATGATACATCTAAAAGATTAGGGATGCATCTAATTCAGATTGATGCATCTCTAATGTGAAGTTATAGTTATTTCTCATCTTTCTTATTTTAAAGATTCTTATCATTTGATCCTTAGTATATATATATATATATATATATATATATATATATATATATATATATATATATATATATATATATATATATATATATATAGGGTAGGGATCCAATAAGAAGAATAATTAAAATGAGAAGGGTAAAAAGTAATTATAGCCATACATTTTTATATGAGAGGAAAAATTTGAATGAAGATGCATCCATTTTTGTAGGTGCATCTAGAATGTATGGTTGTGGTTACTTCTTATCCTTTCTATTTTAATTATTATGTAACTTTAAAAAAAATATTATGTGTATTATTTTAATGAATAAAGTTAGTTTATTTGAAAATAAGAAAAATAAAAAATAAATTAGAAGTCGGTAGGGTACAAATAAAGAGTTTGTTGTAGGGAGGTGATATTTCTACGGCAACTTTTGATTCATCACAGAAATTTCATTTTATTTTACTTTTATGCCCTCTCAATTAGTTATACCAATTTTCTTCAAAATTTGGCCAATTAACTAAACCAATGTGCATCCTCGTCTCTTCCATCACCGCCCTTGCTTTATGAGTAAATAATTACCAGACTTTCAATTTCGCCTGGTTGTTACGAATTCTCGAAGTATCATGTCACAATCAACTTATCAAAATTATATATGAAATAAATAGAACTAACATTTTTTTATTTAATTATTAGATAATTTTAATCAAAAGTGTCAAAGAACACAGGTAATTGCAAATCAGAGGGCATGTTTCAAGTGACAGTGGGTCGATTAGGTTTGTTTGGGTAAATTTTATTCTTATTTTTGTTTGGTTCCTGTAGATATTTGTTTACCTTACTTATGTTCTTTGTACATTTCTTGTTTTCTGGTACTAAAATGTAATATAGGGGTCGGTGGTGATATGGTCAGGTAGAAGAGACATACTATTGGAGTCGTCATTGTTCTAAGTGAGGCAATGATGAAGTCATTTGTGAACTCATCCATGAAGTGAGGCACTAGGCAATAACCGAAATAGATAAGTGATGAATAAAATGGGGAATTTTAGGTGAAAATTGGGAAGGGTATTATTGTAAAACGATGGTAAATTGCTGTAGATGAATAAAATGCATCCGTGAGAGTATCACTTCCCTTTGTTGTATGTTATGATTGAGGAAAGTTTTGTTACGGGAGTATTTTGTGGCACATCCCTAAAATGCAACCACACAATTTTTTTTTTAGAAAGGCAGCATGTATTAACCAAAACGGAACAAAGTACAAAGGAAGTGGCAACCCCCTATAATCAAGATAATTAAAAGGCAGGCCCCAAAACAAAAAAACAACCTACGCTATTACAAAAAAATGAGAAGAAACTTACAATAAAGACAACTAAAAACAATTCCACACTTTGATTATTGAACTGGGCCACAATTTATTTGACTAGACAAAATGGAACCATCATAACCCCACAAACCATAGACCCTAAGAAAAAAAAGCCGCCTTATATGTAAACTAATAACATGGATTTTCCTGGAAGGTGACTTGGGTGTACGCGTTTTAGTCCCCTATAAGAGACCATTGTGGCTGGACGAGTCTGCAAAGAGCTGCGTTAATCATCTTGATTGTCAGTAGTCATGGCGGACGAAAAAGACACTGAAGCTAGCAGACTTGCACAAGAAAAGTTCATCCCGGAGTTTAATCGTCTTTCTGTGGAAGGCCCGAATAATGATGATGATGATGATGGTTTAGTACTTAAGCCAAAGCGAAAACATGGAAAAACTAAAATAAAGACACGGCTTCGGAAAACTTCTTCTGAAGTATCCAAAAAAAAAGAGGAAAAAAAAGACGAAAAAAAAGAGGAAAAAAAAGAGGAAAAAAAGCCGTGGCCATATCTTGCTTATTATGATGTATCCGGTTACTATGGTGGTAGTAGTCAGTACAATAAAGAGTTTGGGCGGGATACAAATAGACTGGACGCTTTTCCTGGCCGTCCTCTAGAAGTGTCTTACGATCCAAAATATGGTGAATCCGATTACTATGGTGGGGGTCATAGTGGTCAACAACAACATCAACAACAATCTGTTTCTACTATAATTCTCGACACTGATGATTTACGCCCAACTGATAGCTATGTAACACAAGAAGAAAATATTCCCAATATTGGTTTAGGCACCATAGAGAATGTCCATGCTGAAAATACCGATATTGGGTGGGATAATAATACAACAACTGATTTGTCCAATTGTATCATTTGGTTTGGGATATTTGGTTTCGTTTTTTGGTTTTATGGATTGATTTGAACATAAACCAAAGTATTATTTTTGGTTTTTGTATTATTACCATCTTATGAACCAAATAGTCCTACTAAAACAACTCGTAATGTGAAGGATCATGCTTCTGAGGTCGGTGTTAAGGAATCACATGTTGTAGAAAGTCAAAATAAAGCGTGTAATCGCTCGCGATTTGTAGTTTTCACATTGTTTGGATGTGAATCATCTGGCTGTTTGATTTTATCTACTCGCACTGTATTTCCAACAAATTAGTTAATAGTAATATATGTTTAATAAATTTTCAGCTAGTTATTGCTGATATATGTTGTTGTGTATGAGTGGGGAAAGAATTGTCTCTATAGTTGATCATATGATAGGCACAATTAATTATAGTACTATTTTGTGTAAGGCTTGAGTTATCCGGACCCTCCCATAGAGAGGGTTTGCCAATGATTGGACCCATCCCCTGGTTGTATGGTATGCATCAACGGTTGCACGGTTTGACTAAAAGCCTATGATGTGACACAATAGAGAGGGTTGAGATAACACATCCCTTGTGTAATTGTTGGCTTGTTGCAGATTCATATCTCAGATGGTTCAACAGTCGATCAATCTTTATTCAGATTGACCAATGTCCCACTTTTCATTTCCGCAGGTATTCCCCCAACATCTGTGATCCGTTTTCTATAATCTTATCTAGCAACTATACACATAAACATACTTAAAAAATGCAATCCTCAAGTAGACATTCAAGTTTAGCTTCAGTATTAAAATACTTGACTAGTTAAGGTGGTTACCTACTTACCTGTATCAAACTCTGTTATTTACATTTTGATCCTTTGTGTGTGTATCAGTGTATGCATGATTACATGTATCATATAGTCGAGTCGTGCTTAGCTCAAAAGTATCTAGTTGCCCTCCATCATTGCTCAAAAGTATCTAGTTGCCCTCCATCATTACTTCGGAGCCCACTAAATCAACATCAAATTAGATGATAAAAGCGATTACATTTTCATTTCAGCTCTGGCCAATATAACTCAAAGCCAAACATAACAATGGAATCTATATCTCAAAAAGAACAAGTACAATACACAGCAATCATCTGCATAACTACAACATTTTATATCTAATCTTAAAACGAAACATAACACCAATCATATTTGGGTGTACAAGATCAAAATCATGCCTTTTGAGCGGAATAACTTAATATGAAGTTCTTGATTTCATCATTTACTGCCCTATCAATTGCTGTTCTTCCATCTGCATCTTTCACATCATACTTGGCTCCAGCTCTTAACAACTCCTCTAGTTTGGGCTTGTCGCCTTCAGAAGAAGCCAACATCAACAGAATATCAACGGGGTGAATGTTTTGGCTTAAAAGAGCTTCCATTTTATCGTACGTTCCCTCCACAGCAAGCATACCCATGTAGTTGAAGTACTGCATAAAATCAAGTTAAGAGTCATATTCATGATGATGATTTGTAAAGATCTTTTTTCCATTACTTCCTATCCTAATGTACCCGTTGTGGGCAAAGTAAGCGCAGATCTACGTATGAAGTTGGGTATGCACGTGCACACTCCAAAAAAAATTTGTATTGGAAAAAGATGGATTAACTTGTTATATTAATGCATACCATGCTTCAAATTCTTGGAGCAAGTCAGCAACAACTTGACACAAAGTATTAATGAACAAAATTATCAAGCAAACAGAACATGTTATCCAATAATTCACGACAACTGAGACCAAATGTAGTTGTCTAATGAACATTCAATTTTGCAAAGCCAGGATGCCAAGAAACTAGGCCATCCAACTTTTGTAGTTAATGGTGTCTAGATTTTTGTATAACATCCCAAAACTACAGATTTTTTACCCAAAGAAAAGAGAATTTACACTCACTTTGTAACTTTCACCCCTTTTTAATTACTTTTAGCTCCTATATATCAAGAATGAGCTTGCGTGAAGCTCTTACATAACATAGGTGTGTGTAACACAGTAATCAGTTGTAACAAAATGCCACTTGAGTTAGCGTTTGGACATGCTCCGACTATTTGAAGTTCTGATCATCGCATCATGGGTTGTTCACTTGTTCGAGTATTAGACAAATTCGGAATCTAACAAACTACATGACCCCTAATTTAGCTACTCGCTGAAACTAACTATTTTACCCAAAATCAGATAACGGAAACCGGTTTCAGTATAACCAAACACTAAACCATGATCAGTACTAAAAAAGCACAATAATAGCAATGCTAAACACCCCTAAGACATCAAATTCATCACAAATTAATAATCTTTTTCCACTTCTAAAAAATACCCAATTCAGCAAACACATAATCCTACATAAAAATCCAAACTTTTTACAAAACAGTAAAAAAAAGAAGTTACCACACCTGCTCAACATCATCACGGTCAAAATCATCCCGAGACTGACTCCCATAAATGCCAGCACCTTCAGCATCAACACCATTTTTACCAAACTTAAACCAACAAACACTCCTTGACCCATTACTCACCCCAACTCTTCTACTAAACCCGACCCGTTTACCCATACCACCCATAAACTCTGACCCAAGTTTTACAACAGCTATTTTACAAATGGGTTTTGTGTAATTTAGCTGAATAGTACATAATGGGATTGTTGCCATTTTTGCTGGTGTTCAAGAACCAAAGAAATCTAATGTCTTATCGTGTTATAGATTATTAGATGTAGTTGTATTTGAAAAAAGGTGTTCTGGATATGTTTATATATTTGGTGGGTTATAAATGTGACAAGATATCAGAGTGGCGCAGCGGAAGCGTGGTGGGCCCATAACCCACAGGTCACAGGATCGAAACCTGTCTCTGATATGAATTTTTTTGTTTTTTTTTTTTTTTTTAATAGTTTTGTTCTTTCTGTTATCAGTCCTTGTGCTTTTTTATATTTGTCTTTGTATAACCGTGTAAGTTTCTTTTTGAAAGAAAGTTGCATAGATTGGGCTCTTGGATCTTTGGTATACTTAAGTTTAGATGGGAGACAATACATTATCAAGAAAACTAATTCATTCATTGAGTAGCGCTGCTTAAAACATGTGAGATAAATTTGTGTGTAAATATTGTTAGATAGTTAAAATTGTCGTTCTAAAAAAATGAAAAAGTAATAACTTCTATGTATATAAGAGCACAAGGTGCAGACGAAAACGAGCACCTCGCCGTCCGATGTGGCACTTCCAACGGCGAGCAACAGCCGTTGCTCGCCGCCACACCGTCTGGGCCTCGCCATTCTTCTCCGATGGTCAGCCCGCCGTGGCCACGGCGAAGGAAATAATCTGACAAATGTGCAGCTTTTGAATTGTAACGTTGTGTAACGTTTTGAAATAAAACGTTCGTCCCTTTTTTTTTTCTTTTTTTTTTCTAACCCCTAAAACCATATACACTATCCCTATATATATTTACATATTTCATTCCCAAAAAACCAAAACATTTCATTCTAAAAAACCTAACTCATTTCATTCCAAAGCAAAAACAATGAGTGAATCATCTTATTCGGAAGTTAGTGACTTTGAAGAGCTACATGAGCTAGAGCTGATTATACAAGAGTTCGAAAACGAGCAAGAGTTGCAAAATCAAGAAGCCGGTCCTTCAAATCGCCGTACATAGATTCGGCGTGAACGTGATGTTGCTGAAGCACGTCTACTGGCCGACTATTTTGGTGATGTGCCAAAGTATACTGAAGATAATTTTCGACGTCGTTACCGTATGAGCCGTAAACTATTCTTAGAAATAGTCGAAGGTATTGAAACATATATTGACACTCATGATCCTCTTCCTGCTCATTTTGATTTCTTTAGACAACGACCCAATGCTGCGGGTGTAATGAGTTTTAGTGTGATTATGAAATGCACATGTGCCCTACGCCAATTGGCGTACGGGGTAGCACCTGATTCATTAGATGAGTATTTACAAATAGGTGAACATTGTGCACGTGATTGTCTTGATTTTTTTACTATGTGCATAATCCATTTGTTTGGGAAGGAGTTTTTAAGAAAACCAACTGAGGACGACGTTTGTAACTTATACGACGCACATAGCCAGGTTCATAAGATTCCGGGAATGTTGGGAAGCATCGATTGTATGCACTGGGAATGGAAGAATTGCCCAAAAGAATAGAAAGGGCAATTTCACAGAGGTGATAAAAAATATCCAACTATAATGCTTGAAGCTGTTGCGTCTTATGATTTGTGGATTTGGCATGCGTTTTTTGGTGTGGCAGGTGCGAATAACGATCTGACCGTTTTATATAATTCTCCTTTATTCGACGACCTGATTGACGATATTGGCCCTCAAGTTCCGTTTGAAGTACGCGGACGTACATTTAAAAATGGCTATTATCTAGCAGATGGAATTTACCCGCAGTGGGCATCGTTTGTCAAGTCCTTTACTGTTGCAACCAACCCAAAACACGTCGCATGGAAAGCGAAACAAGAAAGTACGCGAAAAGATATCGAAAGAGCTTTTGGTGTCCTACAAGGACGTTGGCATATTATTGCCCAACCGGCGCGTGCATATACTGTGGGCAAGCTACGGAGAATCATGTACTCGCGCATCATAATGCATAACATGATTTTGAAAGATCAACATTTTCATATAGCCGACGCTGCCGAAATGTATATTCCGCCGACACCAAATATACAACAGTCATGGGTCGAACGTTGCGCAACGCAAAGAAGAAAAACCAAAGAACTACATGATAAACGCACACACTCAAGGCTTCAACTATGTCTCATCGAGCATGTTTGACAACAATAACAATGGGAAGAATTTCAACGAAATAATAATAATTAGGTTCGGTTTTTAGTGTCGTATGTGTTGTATTTTTTTTCCCGTATCGTATTTTTTTTCCGTATTGTAACTTTTTAATTTGATGAAATAAAATTAGTATGTTTTTTTTATTTTTTTGTATTTGTGAAATAATTTAATTTATTTAAAGAAATGAATAAAAAAATAAGTGTGTAAGAGGTGGGGCCCGAATGGGGAAGTGGAGGTTTGTTGTTTGGTGAGGGGGAGTTTGTTGTTGTTAGTTGAAGTTGAGGTGTTTTGGTGATGTGGCACGGTGGGGCCCGAATGAGGAGCCAAGTGCTTGTTGTTGCACCTTGTGCTCTAAGTATGATAACTCCGTGGACACAACAATTTTGAAAGTGACTCAAGTAGACCAATATCAGTTAAGAGTTTTGTTTAGACTAACATCAACGTACAAATTATAATGTATTCATATAAACCCATCTAGACCCGTTTGGGTCTAGATTGCGAGGTGTGGAATAAACAACTACTAGATTATATGAGAATGTTGTCCCAATGATTTGGTTAAATTGCAGACACAGTTTCTATAGTTTTATTTTAACTTGTAAAAGTTTACAGCAACCAAGACGACTTTTCTAAAACAAGAAATGTATCTAAATGCAAAGCTCTCCCTGATATCAGATGCAGACAATAATTACATTATCAAGAAAACTAATTCATTCTTTGAGCAGCCTCCTTGACCAAAACCTTCTCTTTTGCCTTTGTTTCTGCCTGAGATTTGGAAACCATGATTCCACCTCCCCATTTCTTCCTGTACTCCTCATACTTGTCATAAAAGTTGGCCTTAATTGATGGCTTCCAGGACTCTGCCGAACTCCATTTTATCTTCGTTCTTGACAGTAGTCAAGCACAATGAAGCTGCATTTTTCTGGTGGACAATAGTTCTCAATCGAGATTTGCCCTTGACAATGCAGTAAAGGATTTCCATCTTTAGACACAATAATGCAGGAAGCCAGACAAGCAACTCAATAGGATCCACATCATGGGCAATGATAAGTTGATAACCAGTTGTGCCTTGTTCTGCCGTCCAAAAAAAAAAGTTGTGCCTTGTTCTGCTCAATGAGATGGGCTTCTAGGCTTCAACAGTCTTTCCATTGGACTCGGCTTGAGTTCTTTTAAGAAGTCGTTCCTTTTTTGCTGCCTTATCTTAAGGTCTGTACTTGATAAGCATCTTGAACAAAGTAGTTTACAAGATTCTTGTCAAGCGTCTTGGTGAACTGATTCAAAGCAGGTGGGAGCTTCTAACGTTGCTCGAGGATCGATCCTCCTAATTTCCTTTGAATACGAACAACTTGAGGCCACCCTCTTCGTTTTCTTCTTAGTTCAACTGGCTTTCCACCTTTCTTTGGAGCCGTGTCCGTCTGCAAATGAAGGTCTGGAAAAACCCAGTTTCTATAGTTTTTAAAGCACATATTCGGTTTCTGTGTGGAAATTTGATTATATGAGAACAATTGCACTCAAGGGAAACTGAACATATGATTAGTCTCATCTCATACCATTAACTGACCTTAATCCTTGCTTTGCATACCATACTTTAACGGCATCAATGCATGTCCATGGGTAATTTTCATGGCTAATTTACTAGATTCTTGTAGTGCGCCACCCAAAGATATACACAGTTTGCTTCGAAGGTACTGAAAGTGGCGATTCTAAGTTAAAGACTAGTCGTAACATAGTTGTGTGTTGAGTTTCACTGTTGTGTTATATGTTATTTTTGACGATTAGAGACATTGCGGCCACACTTAGCTAGATAATTACTCCAATGATGTAAACAAACACATATTAGATGAATCGTACTAACCAACAATTTTACTACATCAATAGAGTTGTTAGAACTTAGAAACATTGATCTCGTATTCAAACCAACGATTGAAAGATCATATATGCTAGAACCTCTTACGCTGAAATATTATTACGCATTGAAATGGTTTATGGACATGCATACATCAAAAGTTTATCCACAGTTCGATCAAAACATAAACATTTACACCTTTTTAAATGCAAAAACTACATATAATAAGAACTAGAAGTTACATAAATAGGAATTTTTCATTAATATTTTGTTGGAAACCCTAATATTCATAGTTACAATCCCACACCAAAAACCGAAAATTACTTCAGAAAAAAAAAATCCCCACCCGACTATACATTACTTTTAGTTGCTAGTTCTCTCAAAACGCAAAACATACGATTTTGAGAGGCATCATAAAGGAAGATAAAAAAATGCATACACCTATGGTATCTGATTCATCTTTAGCCATAGGTTAAGCCGCTGATGGAGCAGTCACGTAGCGACTACCCCTCTTGGAAACCACAGGTGTCGGTTTATCCAACACCATCAAAGGCATCGAGTCTCCACGGATCCTCCAGTAATCCAGAGACTCGTCGTTATAAATGTCCCACCACTTTTTCACCAACATCTTAATATCTTCCCTATCCATGTTCACTTCTTTTCCAGTGTATCGCCACGGCTTTGACCCATCAGCACAATAATGCACCACTTTGACCTTTTTAAGGTCAAAGTTCTCGGGGTGACGCCACAACATCGCCAAGATCAAGTTGTATTCAGTCGGGATAGGCTTGTAAATGTCCCTAAAGAACATGTTCAAGAAATCTTGTTCCGCAAATAAAGTTGGTGGAGTTGTCTTTACTGACTCGAGGAGATCGCGGTAGGTTGAGTGACTTGGCTCGAACACAAACATGCCTGCGTTGAAGTAGAGCGCGGGTTTTGGGCCAAGCTTCTCTTCTGGCCATTGGACCTTTTTAGGTGACTGTTGGCAGTACCCGATTTGGTATTGTGGACTGTTTCTCCAATTTGGCTCACAAAAACAGTCCATCACCGCGTAGAAATAGCCGTCTGGCAAGTCGAAGAGATGGTCAATATTTTCGAATACTTGTATGTCCCCGTCTAAATATATCATCTTGCTATACTCCCAAAACTGCAAACAAAGAAGAAATCCTCAATTAGTAAGTTGTTGAAGTTAATTTACTTGAAGTATTTGGCACGTTAATACTCCGTAATATTTTTTTCAATGAGATTGACCAAATACTCATGCACCTTATCAAATTGTTACAGTTCATAGTGATATCTGATCAAATTTAATGGGATAAAAATACATGAACTTGAAATTAAACCTCAAATTAACCAAACAAAAAACTTGGTTTACTTTAATTCTGTTTTGTGTCCAAACTTAAAATAGTTTTCTAAATAACAAATATAACACCCAAGCTAAATAACTTTCAAGATAATAACTAGCTAAATCAATAAACGATGAAGGATTAATTTGTTACCTCCCATATACGTAGCTTGGAGTAATTGATGACATAATACGCCATAGCAAACTGAGTCTGGTAATTTTCGGGTGGGTACAATGGTTCGATCTCCCGTATGATGCACCCTTGTGACAATAATTTCTTACGATGTTCCATCGGAACATCGGGAAGTATTGCTACCACAAGAGGGTAGACCGATTTGGCCTTACGTAAGCCCTTGGCTAGAGCGACGACACCTTTCCAGTAGTCACCGTCTCCAGCCAAAAACGTGACATATGCACGTCTAGGCAAGGTTTTTGCCTTGGCTAAACCGGAATTAGTGATCAAGTTGGAATCATTATTAGCAACTGGTGGAGCCATTGTTGATTACTGTATGTTTGCGAAAGTGATTGAGGTTTTTAGTGAATGCTTGAATGTTTAAGTTCGTACGTGTTTTTATAAGTTGTTTGTTGGTATTATTGGAGTTGGAGTAGTATTAGGGTTTATATAGGAATCGAAGTATTGGTCCATCTACCCTTTGACTCATTTGCCCAAATCAATGTATAACAATTTTCTAACCGAAGAAACCGGAAGAAGGACACGTATCATTATCATAAATAACTGAATCAACTACTTTTTATGAAGCTGCTGGATTTGGTCGGTTCAAGTAAGCTCTTTTTAGCCATAATTATATATACCGCTTATCCTGGAAGATTCTCCTATCCTAATCAAAAGTAATTACGTAATGAATTACCTTCCCCTAGCTAGGTCCTAGTGTTTACATGTAAACACCTTATGAACGTTCGCGTACATGTTTAATAATAGAAAGTCGGCAAGACATTTGTTTACCACAAGTTTTATTCATACATGTTAAATGTTATGAAAAGTGACTATTAGCATAAATACAGTCAAACATCATACAGTTATATATATATATATATATATATATATATATATATATATATATATATATATATATATATATATATAATGTTATCAAAAGTGACTATTAGCATATAGCATACATACCGTCAAACATCATATGGTAATTATTACTATAACAATATAACAATAAGCGGGCTTTGAGCCTGAATGCTTTTCTCCCGGGTTACGTACGGGTTTCTAAAGCCCAAACCGTTAAATATTATTTTGGTACCCGACCCTTGCTATTCATTGTATCTCACATCTTCTTCTTTCTCTCTTGATCCGATCGGGTGATAAACACACCGGCCGATTAACCGGTGCCCGATCCGACAAAGATGGGTTACTGTTATGCTACAGTTGCCTGTAAGGGGATGAACAGTAAAACGCACAGTACCCCTATTGATACGCCTACTATCGTGGATAACTATCTATCTTTTATTTATATTGCATTCGAGTCATATTAGGAAAGAGTCATGTGAGTCATTATCTAGGAAAGTTATTTTTTACTTTGAGAGTTTATCTTGTATCGACTTGTGATACAAGTTAGGGTTTATTCGGTATAAATACCGAATCATTCATCAATGAATAATATAGTTATGTCAAACAAATAATCCTATTCTCTTTTCTAATATTCTTAAGGAGCTCGCGCCCGCTTGAAGTGGTGCCCTATCCTGATACAACCTTAACGGGTCGTATCAACTGGTGCTTTCATTGAGAGCTCTCGTTGAGAGGGTTTACAATTAGGGTTCCAACTAAAAAAAAAAAAGTTACTGTTCATCTGCACTATTCACCCTGAAGTACTGTTCATCGATCACTATTCACGGTACTGTTCATCGACCACTGTTCATCGCGCGTACTATTCATCAGAGAAAAATTTATTTTTTTGAGTTATTAATCGCTTGAGTATTATTCATGACATCCGGCGGCAACAATCGGGACGTAAAATACGCACTCTCTAAGCTCTTGCAAATTGGTACGGTGGCTGAATATCAGAGTGAGTTTGTGGTACTTGCAAATCAAGTAACATGGATCTCTGAATCTTTACTTACATCTTTTTATATCTCCGGCCTTAAACCGGCGTTACAACTGGAACTCCTAGTGTCAAGACCTACCACGCTAGGCGACGCTTTTTCCTTGGCACGCATTACCGAGGCTCGTTTGGAAGACCAATGGTTAACCCCAGCCGTCAAAACAAATGACATCGTTCTTAAATGTTCAAGGAAAGAAGATATATGTAACATAGGAGTTGTCACACCTGGTATGGTGGCTACAATTAAAATGCTTGATCAAACTGATGTTGTGCATGGTGTGACAAGTGATTTGTCACAAAAACTGAGATCGTGTGGGGTAGAGGAGAGTATCACTTCTCATGTGAGTGATTTTGAACAAAAACATTTTGGTGATGATTTTGCTCAAAAACATGGTATTAATTCTATTGGTACTAGCTTTAATATAACGACTAGTGATTATGATGTTGTCTCATGCATGAGTAACTTGGCTACCATGTATAATATTACTATTATGCCTAACGTGAAAGAATTTCATTACTACCTGTACTTGGTGTCATCAAAAGGAAGTCAACAAAGACCATGGGATCCGGGAATCACGATCGTTCGAAGCAACACCTTGAGGACAAGGTGGTTTTTGAAGGAGTGGGGAATGATACGCCTACTATCGTGGATAACTATCTATCTTTTATTTATATTGCATTCGAGTCATATTAGGAAAGAGTCATGTGAGTCATTATCTAAGAAAGTTATTTTTTACTTTGAGAGTTTATCTTGTATCAACTTGTGATACAAGTTAGGGTTTATTCGGTATAAATACCGAATCATTCATCAATGAATAATATAGTTATGTCAAACAAATAATCCTATTCTCTTTTCTAATATTCTTAAGGAGCTCGCGCCCGCTTGAAGTGGTGCCCTATCCAGATACAACCTTAACGGGTCGTATCACCTATATTTTAATAAGGGTCGTTTTGTGCTTGCCACATGTTGCAGTCCACAGTGGATCCCTTTCTTATAGCCACAAATTCTTCCCCTCTTTTTCTTCTTGCTTGATATACTTTTAGATTAGGTTGATTGTTATTTTTTTATCAATAAAAAAAAAAAAAAAAAAAAAGAAAAAAAAAAGCAAGAAATCGATGCACAAATATTTACAATCCGATTTTAATTATATTATATTTTCTTGAATATCATTTGACACTTTTGTATGTTTCTATAAACAGGATATTCAAGGTTCATGATTTTGAGGATCTTTGAGTTTGGCCATACCAGGTATAAAAATTCGATTTATATTATGACCACTTATTTTGTTGATAAAATTTTGTAGTATGGTATGTAGATATTATGTCTGCTTATTACTACTTATTTTGGTTTGATATATTAGGGGGTGTTTGGATTGTGTATTTTAGTGCTTATTTTAGTTAGTATATGATCCAAATTTTGAGCATACCAGTTACATGTACTCATACTTTTTTATTTCTATTGTTTACTTCCATTATGATTTTATAGAGTTTTTGCCTTTATTGTGAATGAAGATTGGGGTTTCGTTGTGTTTATGTTTTTATGAATTGGTTCTTTTGAAATTTGCTGCTATGTTCCTCTCGATATGGTTTCGTTGGTGTGGTTTAATTTAAGATCCTGATAAAAGAGTCTGATTTGTACAAATGAGCTAAAAGATTATGATTTGAACTCGATCATTGATACTAGATCGCAAGATAGCTATATCAAATCCTATCATTTGTTTTGGGAAACACTGATAATCACGATTCACCAAAGGTTCTTACATTCAATTTTTAACCCCTTAACAATTACTCCCTCCGTCTCAAAATTATTGTCAGGAGACAAGAATCACACAGTTTAATAAAAGTGGGGCCAGATTAATTTTTAACCACTCAAATAGAATATTACTCCACTAAACTCTCTAGTATATATACTAAAAGGCAAGAGGTTTACTGTAGCAGCTACAGTGGACACTACAGTAACTTTTTTTTTCTAGTACTAACGGTCGTTAGTTATTTAACGGCTGTTAACTAACGACCGTTATCTTTAACATTTTAAAAAAAATTGTACGCACTTTGTCCTTCATCTCAGTGGTTCATTGCAAATTTAGTCATCAAATAATTTACATAAATGCTCCTTCATGTTATACATCAATTGCAAAGTCAGTCCTAGGTAACTAACTTCACGTTACGGCAACAAAAGAATTCCGCAGCAACGCGCGGGTACCAAACTCGTTAGTTCTAACTGGCCTGTACCCCAAAATTATGATAAAGAAATAGGAAATATATAACTTGGTACCTGAAGTGGGGTTTATGTAACTTGTATATACTATACTATAACATCTGTTTGCTACTAACAAGTTTTTTATTTTCATTATCATTCCCAAGCTGTTATGAATAGTTATCTTAGTAGCGCACATCACTCCCAAACTGTTACGATTAGCATACGTACGTACGTGGTATACTTGACTACATATGCCAGTGCAAATATATAGCGTAATAAGAGAGAGTTGACGACGGTGTGATCATTAAGGATGTTTGTTTGAATTGCTTGATATATGTCGTCATTATTTTAAGCGTTTGCCAAGAAAATGTTTTGTTACTAATCTGGTTATATATTTATTACTGATTTAGTTCTTGTGCTTTAGTTTGTCTTAAATTAGATTGTCACTAGTTGACCGATATTAATTTTTATCCCAAATAGAATATATATATATATATATATATATATATATATATATATATATATATATATATATATATATATATATATATATATAGTATGTGTAGCTATAAAATGGAAGAGAACAAATAAAAATAAATAAATACTCGTGAGAAGTCTTCAAAAGGTTGAGAAAAAAGTAGAAGTTTGTTTGAAATTTTACTCTATTATCTTAAAATGTTGGTGGATAAAAAAGTTGCGAAGAAAGGTTTTCTAATTTTTATGTTTTATACGCTTTTTAATGCACACTTTTTTTAGTGGACAAATTTTTTAATTTTTATATATGTTATGCAAAATAAAATTTTATTGAAGATACTAAAAGAAAGTTGGATGAATAAACGAATTTTTTATGCACAAAATGTTAATTTACAAAATTTTAATCCACACACATATTTTCTCTTTTTACAAATTACATTTAGAAAAACTTCTCTTACAACCTTTTGTCCACCAACATCTCTTATCTTGTGAAAACTTTTAAGACTTTGTAAAAAAAATTATTTTTTAAAACAATTTTACTCTTTTCACAAATATTTATTTTTATTTCTATTATACCCTAGCTATAAATGTGGTCTATTATATATTAATAGGAGGTGCTCCCCAACTCATCCTAAAAGAGAAGCTTTTTTTTTATACCATATTTGAAACAGTAAGAGCTTTAACAATCTCTTTAAGTGGTGGTAACTAATTCTTCGATAAGAAATTTGATCAAATGTGCTCTACTATGCAAAACCTCTCACGTAGAAGCTTCAAACATGCACTCTTTTAGTTTTTATGCTCCAAATTAAAAATTATAAAGACTACTATTTCTCTCTCCATATCATGTATTGGGAACGTGAAACTCTCAAAATCTTTTCTTAAAAAGTTATCGCTAACGTTTTAATGATGCACTCGATACCTAAGCGATGTTTTTATTCGATGAAAGTAAGTTACCAAAACAATACATTGCTATAGGTTCTGCGATATCTTGCAACGGTAAAATTAATGACGTTACTTCAATCGTCACGATATCAATACCATTTGGGATGTTTATAAACTGATAGGAGTGTTCCCCAAGTCGACCTTGAGACCTACGTTTGGTGTATGATTGGTTTGGGAGCTTAATTCTCTTCATTTAATACATCAAATAGAAAAGTGTGGCGCACTTTTGTTGAAAACCGCCGCACTTGGGACTTATTCTTTTTTTCAGAGTAAAAGTGGGTCTGTTTTGAATCGAAATCGACGAACTTGTGCATTATCGTTAATTACAGCAAAACAAAAGTGGTAGATACTTGTTTCCTCTTTCCGCGGCAATTTGAATCAACTCAATCGGAGTTTGTATAAGCAAGATATGGCCAAAATAATCCATGTGTGTCGGAAACATTGAGCTTCAGTTCCAGTCTTCATTGAAGCTCCAAACTTCATGTTTTCTTTGTTTCCTTTCATTACATGTCCAATGAACTTACAATATCAAATATACTTCATTAACTATCAAAATTTCATCAAATCAACCAAGATATAAGTATGATAGCAACGATAAAATGTATAGATATATTTATAAATGAGTGTTATCAAATCCTCACACACTTAAACTTTGCTTGCCGTTAAGCAAATCTAGAAAATCGATATATAGAAATAAACTTTACTTAACTAAAAGAGAATTATGAAATATACTTTCGGATTTTTGATAGGCGAAAACATAGACGTTTGAAAATACCCAATGATTCTTAAGCTGCGATAACATGACTAAGAAAATCATGAAATAAGAGAAAGTATAATTCTCTCAACTCTCGTATTTGATGTAATAGATGCTATAAGGAAATCACACTCAATTGCTCAGATACTATTCATTAAAATTACCATAGGCTTGTACAAGTAACAAAACTGCACCGACGTAGCGTAAACAACATGTATAAATATCAAATATGTCTTTTACTTGAGTTATAACATTAGGCTATGGGTTAAAGTTAGGGAAAAGGCATGATAAATATATACTGTAATTGGTTTTAAATAAAAAAATGAATGTCAAAAAGTCTAAAAACCCATGTTGCTAGTCATTACATACCACAAACCCAAGAAATTATCAAGTAACATAACCTCTTCAATCGCACAAGTATTATATATCAAGCACCACTATAATTGGCAAACAAACAACTAACAAATCAACTCTTATTCATACTTCATTTTTTTTCTTTTTTTTTCTTTTCATTTAATCAATATTTTTTTTTTCCTTCTTCTTCTTTTTCATTTTTTCATAACAATCATTCATTGGTGGGGTGACAACCCCACAACACTTGAGATAAGCATATACCACAAAAAATAAACATTACGAAGATGATCAATCTTCATCTTTCGTTGAAATGGCGTTTCTTCAATAAGCACATATGAACAATCATATTATCCAAACAAACTAAGCAACTTGCTAGCTACCGGCCGTTAGACTTTGACTGTGAGAAATGCAAAGGCTAAAGATTATATAGTTTTTATTTTTGTGGATGAAAAGAAATGAAAAGATTGGCTTAGCAGGTTAAAATCGACGTATTTAGCATTAAAAATATGTGCTACAAACAGGCTTATATAGGGGGTTAGATAATCGGTGTAATAAGCTAAGCTAAAAATATAAGATGTTAAAAAGATGGGCCAATTTGGGTGAAGTTGTATGTTTTAAAAATATTTGACCGGTTGAGGTGCGGTATTAATGGAATAAGCTTTGTCAATTGTGTCTTGTTGGAATTCTTATCTCCTTTCATGGTGTTTTGGTTGGATTAGGGTTCGGCAGCAAGTAAGAAAAATAAGAAAAAAAATACGGCAGTTTGTTATAAGGTTGGGGTTTACGCTATTATATTGCATGCAAAGTATATATATATATATTATTGCATGGGATTTGTTTTTGGAGTCAGTGAGTTTTTGGAAGCAAGCGAGCAAAGCAATTGTATTTTGGAGGTTTTTTTGTTTATTGTTGATGTTAGAGGAGGTTCTTATACCATATTAGAATTAGAATTGGTAATTCCCCAATTCTAAAGATACTTCGATTACATGTAACATCATGCTTTGTAGGGGATTAAAGCAAAATAAAACTTATATGGTAACGGATAAAGTAAGTAAATCCACTCATTCTTCCGTATCACAAACCCTTTAAACCTTCAACGTAAAAGAAAAAAAAAAACAAAACACAAAATGTTAAACTTCTAACTACTTATATATTATTCTACTCTAGTTATAAAGAACCTATTATCTATGCTAGGGTGCATATTAAACTTTCTCCTTTGCCGTTCAAAAAAGTTATATAAAATACCTAATGTAGCAAAATACAAGAAGCATGCAAAGTCAGTAAAACAGAAAAATAACAAATTTTACTTTGTGATATAAGTTATTGTTGAATAGTGCAAACCCGTAGTTTTTGATGAATCGTTGAGCCGCAGTATATAAAGATTATATAAGCTAGACAGAAAGTAATCCTAATGGACCTTAAGCCAATAGACAGGGTTCAGCCGATTAACCTAATATATTATCTAATATTCTCTAACAGTCCGAGCGGCGGAATCGTGAAAACTCGGACCGAAGTTGAAAACTTTAAACATTAGTGCTATAACTAATATTTTAATACATAAATTCTACAGCAAGCGGTGGCAAATCTTCATAATGCATCATCAAAAGCAAAAGGTGTTGGGCGACAATAACGAAATCCTTAACCGTTATTCTTTTCGTAAAAAATGTGATTGGAAAATTTGTTTATAAGACATATGATAACGAGCGAATAAGATATTAAGAAGCAACGGAAGCGGGCTTGAGGAGCTTTTTTTTTTTTTTTTTTTTTTTTTTTTTTTAAGATTTTGGAATTATAGAATAAAAAAATGTAAAAGGAAAGCAGTTTCCTTTGAAAGCAGGAAATCTTTTTATTTTCTAAGATAGATACAGTAAAATACCCGTATTATATTGAGAAAGTTAATTTATAATCTACAGATGTGTGAAGAATGAGTTTTAAATTTATAAAACAAGAACTAACCCATCACATAACACACGGATATTGTACTCTATCGCGTATAGTATATCGATGATAAGTTCAGGATCGAACGCATCAAACTAATGCTCAGTTCTCAAGTTTTTTTAGTAATGAAAAATAAATAAATAAGAAGTAAACATTTAAACCTAATTTTCAGATAAAACATTGTTCTTCAAAATCAACCAAATCACCTTTCTTTTTCAATAATTTTCCCTTTTTTTCCTCCTTAAATGATACTTGAGAATACAACTTTTTTATTTATCCTCATTTTCTTTCCTTTCATTCTTTAAGTGATACTTGATAACACAGTGTAAGTACTTTAATTACAGGTTTAGTGTTTAGACTACTCATCACTCTACATATGATATTGTTTCTTGGGTAGTAATTTACTGTCATGGTTGTCCAAGCGTCAACATATGCTTTCACGATCTAGTGCTGAAGTAGAGTATAAGGGCGTTGCTAATATGGTTTCCGAGGCTGCGTGGGTTTGCAACGCTATGATTTTTAGAACGTAAAACGTAACAAAATTAGAGATGGCGATGTTTTAATCGGTTGTGAGGTGTGAAAAGTAATAAAAAGAGCAATGAAAGTACATTCAAAGGCTTTTTTTACATTTTTTTTATAGAAGCTTGAAAACTAAAAGAGTGCACTTATGAGGTAAGAGACTGTGCATAGTAGAACACCTCACAAATTTCCCTTCTTCTATTAACCAATATGAGCACTCAATTTTATAATCGAGCCTTTTGATTAGCAATAAAATTCAAAGTTTTTTTCAATTTGGTTAAATCCATTAAAATTTCATCTAAGAAATTAGATATGTACACTTATGAGTTTCTATGTTTTTTAATAATTTAAAACTTTAATGTATAAACCCTATACTTTATACCTCGTACAGTTTATAATTTTTTTTTACTAATAACATATATGTTATTATTTATTAATATTATTATAATTATATATTAGATTAAGTATATACACGGATTTATAAATATCAAAATGAAAGCACGTGTAAATGTGATATGTAAATAAATACACGAGATTGTACATGTACAAATGACTCATGTTATTTCTCTTTATGAGATTAAGTAAGAATATCCGAAAAAGAATATTTTTTAAAGATTCGTGTTCAATAGCGACTCATGTTATTCCTCTTTATACATCTTAACCCGCACGTACACATGTTTAAAAATTAAATACCGCTAAATTTGTTATTAACCGGAATATAAATATCAAATTGAAGGCACGGCCCCACGTGTTACTGTGAGATGAAAATAAATACGCCAGATTGTACATATAGCAACGACACAGATAATTCCTCTTTAACATTTAAATAAGGATATTCGGAAATACATTTTTTTTTCAAGGATCATTACATGATATTAAACAATAATATCCCAAACATGGTATCAATAATTAAATTTAAACAAATCAACCTCAACATTAAGTTAGTTAAACAAAGTCAAATCATTCCTCCAAATGCATACAAAATATTAATTGATATTAATACATAAATAAATTTTATGTAAAAATCTGTGCACGCATGGGTATTATAACTTTATAAGTATAAAAAATTTGCATACTATTATATAAAAATCTTTTTTAACAGTATACACGGGATTAAAAACTAATAATAACCTAAGGCTGGTTTTAATGGTCATCTATATTCTCACCTCCACGTCAACGGCATACCAACATTTAGCACATCACAACTATCATCACCGTTCAGATTTAATGGTTATCACCTTTATCACCACCAAACCTATTTTTTTTAACGAATTTAATTATAAACTAAACTTTCATTCATAAATTAACAACATTACACTGATAATTAAAAACTAAAACGTACAAATATAAAACGTTAACTAATATGGTAAATTCCACTTCGCCTTGATCGCCTCCTTCATCTGCAACACCCTTTCGAGGTGGATTCCACTTAAGTGATCAGTAGGGCTCATATAGAACAGTTCGTCTTTTTGTCGTTGTTTTTGTTCTTGGATTAGCAACATAATTTGTCACCTTATTTCAAGCTTTTGTTGTTGCATTTCCTTGTGCTTTTTTATATGTCTTTATGTATCCGTGTAGTTTTTTTTCAAAGAAAGTTGCATAGATTAGGCTCTTGGGATCTTTGGTATACTTTAGTTTTAGATTAGACTCAAATTGATATAGATAGGGTTATATGAAAAATTAATACTAACTATCAAAGGGTTTGTGTTCTAATGATGCCTCATATTGTGTGAGAAACTCCCGGACAGTGACGGAACCAGGGGGTGTCCTGAGACACTCATGGATTTTTGTTGCGTAGTGTTAATTTTGTTAAAAAAAATCTCAATTTTTCTTAAATGCAACCGGTCCTTAAAACTTGTGTTTGTAGTATTATTTAGTTTATTCTAAGTGCACCTGGTCGTTTTGTGTCCTGGTTCCGTACCTGCTCCCGGATCGTCGAACACGGAAACGAGAAGCTTTGGCATAAATCGACACAAGATTCCTGAATTCAAAAGTCAATTTACTTTGTAAAGAAACCGAAGAATCGAAACCAACAAAGTATAACCAATGTATATGCACACAAGATACCCCTCAACGAACCTTTTATTAAAACTAATAAAGCTTTTCACAATGAGGAAGAAGAATATTAGCATCATCCGTCATCTCTATTTATAGTGATGATCAGGGGGTAAAGAAACCATGTAGTAGTGGGTTTAGGAATTCTCAACCGACCCTTATAAACGTATCCATATATATAAACACATCTAGACCCGTTTGGGTCTAGATTGCGAGGTGTGGAATAAACAGCTACTTGATTATATATGGAATAATTGTAAATTTTGTCCCAATGATTTGGTTAAATTGTAGACACAGTTTCTATAGTTTTATTTTAAAAGTTTATAGCAACCAAGACGACTTTTCTAAAAACAAGAAATGTATCTAAATGCAAAGCTCTCCATGATATAAGATGTTATCAAGAAAACTAATTCATTCTTTGAGTAGCCTCCTTGGCCAAAACCTTCGATTTTTTGCCTTTGTTTTTGCCTGAGATATGGAACCCATGATTCCACCTCCCCATTTCTTCCTGTACTCCTCATATTTGTCATTAAAGTTGGCCTTGATAGCCTCCAGGACTCTGATGTACTCCATTTTATCTTTGTTCTTGACAGTTGTCAAGCACAATGACGCTGCATTTTTCTGGTGGACAATAGTTCCCAATCGAGATTTGCCCTTGACAATGCAGTAAAGGATTTCCATATTTAGACACAATGCAGGAAGCCAGACAACCAACTCAATAGGATCCACATCATGGACAATGATAAGTTGATAACCAGTTGTGCCTTGTTTTGCCGTCCAAAAAAAATTGTGCCTTGTTCTGCTCAATGAGATGGGCTTCTTGGCTTCAACAGTCTTTCCATTGGACTCGGCTTGAGTTTTTTTAACAAGTCATTCCTTTTTTGCTGCCTTATCTTCAGGTCTGTACTTGATAAGCATCTTGAACAAAGTAGTTACAAGATTCTTGTCAAGCGTCTTGGTGAACTGATTCAAAGCAGGTGGGACCTTCAAACATTGCTCGAGGATCCTCCTCTTCCTTTGAATACGAACAACTTGCGGCCATCTTACAAACCTATGCACGTCCTTCTTAGGTGGCAATGCTCCACCACCTTTTCCGTTTTCTTCTTAGTTCAACTGGCTTTCCTCCTTTCTTTGGAGCCATGTCTGTCTGCAAATGAAGGCCTGGAAAAACCCAGTTTCTATAGTTTTTAACAAGGCTGTCAAGATGGCGATCCCACGTGAGATCGTTTTTGTCTTTGCAAGATCGAGATCGTAGGATCAGATCGAGATCCTACGATCCTACTTAAATGTCTAAAAATCTTATTTTACTAGTAATTCGTATTCAGAGATGATTGTATAACAAATTAGAGAAGAAAAAAGAGTTCTGAAAGTTATAGTAATATGATAATGCGACGTTAATGCTTTATCTAATCGTTAATTTAAGGACGATGAATCTTTTAATCAAAAAATCTATATATCTTGATTTTATTAGACATTTACAGTAATTAACGTTTGCTATATTGTTTTAATTTAACAAAATTCATTTATTTATAGTTTATTAGTTAGTTAAATTAAGGGAAGTAGGATCGAATCGGATCGAGATCTTACGATCTTATGGTAAGATCGAGATCATACTTAAGATCCTATGCTATTTAAGATCCTACGAAGGATTGACTCGTTTTTTCTTAATGGGATCATAAGATCGGAAGATCTTAAGAGCTAGATCGAGATCTTAACAGCTATGGTTTTTAAAGCACATATGCGGTTTCTGTGTGAAAATTTGATTATATGAGAATAATTGCACTCAAGGGAAACTGAACACATACGATTAGTCTCATCTCATACCATTAACTTACCTTAATCCTTGCTTTGCATACCATACTTTAACATTAACTACCCACGCATCAATGTCCATGGGTAATTTTCATGGCTAATTTACTAGATTCTTGTAGTGTGCCACCCAAAGATATACACAGTTTGCTTCGAAGGTACTGAAAGTGGCGATTCTAAGTTAAAGACTAGTCGTAACATAGTTGTGTGTGGAGTTTCACAGTTGTGTTATATGTTATTTTTGACGATTAGAGACATTGGGGCCACACTTAGCTAGATAATTACTCCAATGATGTAAACAAACACATATTAGATGACTCGTCCTAACCAACAATTTTACTACATCAATAGAGTTCTTAGAAGTTAGAAACATTGATCTCGTACTCAAACCAGCGATTAAAAGATCATATATGCTAGAACCTCTTACGTTGAAATATTATTACGCATTGAAATGGTTTATGGGCATGCATACATATACATCAAAAGTTTATCCACAGTTCGATCAAAACATAAACATCATAATAAGCACATGTGCTTATTATAAGAACTAGAAGTTACATAAATAGGAATTTTTCATTAATATTTTGTTGGAAACCCTAATATTTATAGTTACATCCCACACCATAAACAGAAAATTACTTCAGAAAATAAAAAATCCCATCCTGACTATACACTACTTTTAGTTGCTAGTTCTCTCAAAACTCAAAACATACGATTTCGAGAGGCATTATAAAGGAAGATAAAAAAAATGCATACACCTATGATATTTGATTCATCTTAGCTATAGGTTAAGCCGCTGACGGAGCAGTCACATAGCGACTACCCCTCTTGGAAACCACAGGTGTTGGTTTATCCAACACCAGCAAAGGCATCGAGTCTCCACGGATCCTCCAGTAATCAAGAGTCTCATCGTTATAAATGTCCCACCACTTTTTCACCAACATCTTAATATCTTCCCTATCCATGTTCACTTCTTTTCCGGTGTATCGCCACGGCTTTGACCCATCAGCACAATAATGCACCACTTTGACCTTTTTAAGGTCAAAGTTCTCGGGGTGACGCCACAACATCGCCAAGATCAAGTTGTATTCAGTCGGGATAGGCTTGTAAATCTCCCTAAAGAACATGTTCAAGAAATCTTGTTCCGCAAATAAAGTTGGTGGAGTGGTCTTTACTGACTCGAGGAGATCGCGGTAGGTTGAGAGACTTGGCTCGAAAACAAACATGCCGGCGTTGAAGTAGAGCGCGGGTTTTGGGCCAAGTTTCTCTTCTGGCCATTGGACCTTATTGGGTGACTGTTGGCAGTACCCGATTTGGTATTGTGGACTGTTTCTCCAATTTGGCTCACAAAAACAGTCCATCACCGCGTAGAAATAGCCGTCTGGCAAGTCGAAGAGATGGTCAATATTTTCGAATACTTGTATGTCCCCGTCTAAATATATCATCTTGCTATACTCCACAAACTGCAAACAAAGAACTCCTCAATTAATAAGTTGTTGAAGTTAATTTACTTGAAGTAACTGGTACGTTAATACTATAATATTGTTTCATGAGATTGACCAAATTCTCATGCACCTTATCAAATTGTACGTTTTATAATGATATTTGATCAAAATTTAATGGGCTAAAAAAAATACGTGAACTTGAAAACCCCAAATTTACTTTCTGTTTTGTGTCCAAAATTAAAATAGTATATTCTAAATAACAAATATAAAACCCAAGCTAAATAACTTTCAAGGTAACAACTAACTAGATCAATAAACGATGAAGGGTTAATTTGTTACCTCCCATATACGTAGCTTGGAGTAATTGATGACATAATACGCCATAGCAAACTGAGTCTGGTTTTCGGGTGGGTACAAGGGTTCGATCTCCCTTATGATGCACCCTTGTGACAATAATTTCTTACGATGTTCCATTGGAACATCAGGAAGTATTGCTACCACAAGAGGGTAGACCGATTTGGCCTTACGTAAGCCCTTTGCTAGAGCGACGACACCTTTCCAGTAGTCCCCGTCTCCAGCCAAGAACGTGACATACGCACGTCTAGGCAAGGTTTTCGCCTTGACTAAGCCGGAATTAGTGATCAAGTTGGAATCATTATTAGCAACTGGTGGAGCCATTGTTGAGTGTATGTTTGCGAAAGTGATCGAGGTTTTTAGTGAATGCTTGAATGTTTAAGTACGTGTTAAGTTTATATAAGTTGTTTGTTGGTATTATTGGAGTTGGAGTAGTATTAGGGTTTATATAGGAATCGGAGTAGTGTTGGAATAGTACTGGTCCATGTAACCTTTGACTCATTTGCCCAAATCAATGTTTAACAAATTTTCTAACCGAAGAAACCAGAAGAAGGACACGTATCATTATCATAAATAACTGAATCAACTACTTTTATAGAATGTGCTGGATTTGGTCGGTTCAAGTAACATATCCTGGAAGATTCTCCTATCCTAATCAACAGTTAATTACGTAATGAATTACCTTCCTCTAGCTAGGTCCTAGTGTTTACATGTAAACTAGCGGGGTAGCCCGCGCTTTGCCGCGGATTTATTATTTTTTTTTATGGTGTTGTATTTTTTTTAGTATTTTTGTTTTGTATTATTTTTTGTTATTTGTTTTTTTTAAACAAAAATGAGTAACCGCATAATAAAATGTTTTTTTGCAAGTTTTGTATTTTTTTTATTTAAGGAAAATTATTCATAGTAAAAAAAAAAAAAAAAAAAAAAAAAAAAAAAAAAAAAAAACTACAGTACATCTGCTACAGTACTGCTACAGTAACGTACAACATGAGACAGCACAAATGTTACTGTTTAGTCAACTGTGCGGTACAACTCTTTGAAGCACGTATACTGTAGCAAATCCTGCCTTTTTAATATATTGTATAATATGAACGTTCGCGTACATGTTTAATAATAGAAAGTCGGCAAGACATTGTTACCACAAGTTTTCATACATATTAAATGTTATGAAAAGTGACTATTAGCATAAATACAGTCAAACATCATATAGTAGTATATAATAGCTATAATACTCACGCACGCACGGGTTTTTTTTTAATTTTTTGAATCATATATTTTTATTTATTAAAAACAAATAATTTAATCTTTGTTTTGTTTGATTTATGATGTTTAATTATAGTTTTTTATCATTAAAGTTAATTATTTAAAAATTTTAATCCTATTATTAATTACATCTTATCTATATTTTTTGTATTTATCTTATACTTATGTTATAGATAAATATTAAATGTTACCTAATAAGAAAATAATATTTTTTTTTAAATAAAATTATTACTAAATAAGATATGAATGCATTTTTTTAAAATGACAAATTCCCAATAGAGGTTTTAATTTATTATATAAAAGATACTATAACATCTGTTTGCCACCACAAGTTTTCATACATATATTTAATGTGATCAAAAGTGACTATTAGCATATAGCATACATAATGAGGCACTTTATTTTGCATACTCTTATTTTAGTGCATACTAATGGACAAATCTCCATCATCTATCTAGTTTGATCTAATAATGGGGATTAACCTAAGATTAAATAGGGAAACATAAGTCCATGTTTTTTTTTTTTTTTTTCCTTTTTCTTTGTCTTTTTGTCTTTTTTTAACGCTTCAAGGTTTTTTTTTTTGTTTCTTTTCTTTTTCTTTTTTTTTTTTGTTTATTTTTTTTTTGTCCTTTTCTTCACGCTTTTTTTTTGTCTCTAATTCACGTTTTTTTTTTTCTTCTAATAATCGTTTTTTACGTTTTTTTCGTTTTCATACATTTTCGTTTGTTTTCATACGTTTTCATCCGTTTTCAAACGTTTTTGTCTGTTTTCGTACGTTTTCGCCTGTTTTCATGTATGGTTGCCCGTTTTCGTCTGTTTTCATATGTTTTCTTATATTTTCGTTCGCTTTCATACGTTTTCGTTTGTTTTAATACATTTTCGTCCATTTTCTTTCGTTTTCATCCATTTTTCATACGTCTTCATCCGTTTTCATACGTGTTTTTACGCTTTCATACATTTTCGTCCGTTTTCATACATATTCGTCCATTTTCTTATGTTTTCGTCCGTTTTCTTTCATTTTCGTCCATTTTTCAAACGTTTTTGTCCTTTTTATACATGTTTTTACACTTTCATACGTTTTCTTCGGTTTTCATACATTTTCGTTCATTTTCTTACGTTTTCATTCACTTTTTCATTCGTTTTCGTCCGTTTTTAAATGTTTTTGGCAATTTTCATACATTTTCATATGTTTCTACATATCACAAATGATATTCTGAATATCACAAATTATATTCTGAATATCACAAGTGATATTCTGTGATATTTTAAATATCACAAGTTATACTCTGAATATCAAAGTGATATTCTGTGATATTCAGAATATCACAATTGATATTCTGTGATATTCTGAATATCACAAGTGATTTTCTGTAATATGCAGAATATCACAAGTGATATTATCAGTACCACAAATGATATTCCGGATATCATAATTAATATTCTGTGATATTCAGAGTATCACAAGTGATATTTTGAATATCTTACGTGATTTTTCTGAATTTAACAAGTGATATTCAACAAATATTTTGTAACATGAAAATCATCAGTGATATTCAGAAAATCACAAGTAATATTTAAAATATCACCATTGATATTCAGAAAAACACAAGTGATATTCTGAATATCAATTGTGATATTCAGAAACGTATAAAAACGGACGAAAAAGTAAAAAATTTGACTAATACATATGAAAACGGACGAAGTATGAAAACGGACGATAACATAAGAAAATCACAAGTGCTATTCAGAATATCACAAGTGATATTCAGAAAATCACAAATATTCAAAAAAAATGGACTAATACCAAAAAAGCTTATGGAGTTCTTGGCATTTTTCGTGTTGTTTCTGAGTTTAATGCTGAGTATATAATGAAGATCATTATTGGATTTTACCCCAAGGTACTAATTACGTATTTTTTATGTACAAGATGATTTTTGTACCTTTCACTGTAATAGACAAACACAATAAATGTTTTTGTTGACGGTATATGTGTAGTATCACTAGTGATATGTTTAATATATATGTAGTATCACTAGTGATATGCTTGATATATGTGTAGTATCACCAGTGATATGTTTGATATATGTGTAGTATCACTAGTGATATGCTTTATATATGTGTAGTATCACAGTGCTATGTTTGATATATGTGTAGTATCACCAGTGATATGTTTGATAATCTGTTTCTTATTGTTGTAATTACTGATAAGCTGTCTATGATACTTGATTTTTTGTAGACAACCTGAGAGAGCTAAAGTCAAAAGTTGAGACTGATTTGCCAAGTCTTCAACCTTGAAAAGTTTGTGATATTGTTCAAGATTTTATGGGTATAAAGAATCTTCCTAAAGGACATAAGAATGACCGTATTAAGGGTGGACGTGAAAAAGCTATTGAGAAAAGTAAGAACCAAAAGAAGGGTTGTAATATTTGTAGTTTAACTGATCATAATAGACATACTTGTCCAAACAATGGAAAAGTTTCACCATCATCACCATCTTTTCTACTACCTTGGATTTGTTTTGAGTGGTATTTAGTTTAATATGGTAATGTGAAAAGTGAAAAGTGTCATACCTGTAGTATCACCAGTAATATATCACAGAATATTACTTATGATATCCGGAATATCATTTGTGGTACTCATAGTATCACTTGTGATATTCTGCATATCACAGAAAATCACTTGTGATATTACTTGTGATATTCTGAATATCACAGAATATCACTTGTGATATTCAGAAAATAATTTGTGATATTCATAAAATAATTTTTGATATTTAGAAATATCACTTGTGATATTCAGAATATAATTTGTGATATTTAGAATATCACTTGTGATATTTAGAAACATATGAAAACGTCTGAAAATTGTCAAAAACATTTAAAAACGGACGAAAATGAATGAAAAAAGGGACGAAAACGAATGAAACAACGGATGAAAACGTAAGAAAACGAACAAAAATGTATGAAAACAGAAGAAAACGTTTGAAAGTGTAATAACATGTATGAAAAGGACAAAACATTTGAACAATGGACGAAAACGAAAGAAAACGGATGAAAACGAGCGAAAACGTATGAAAAGGAACGAAAACGTAAGAAAACGGACGAATATGTATGAAAACGAATGAAAACTTAAGAAAACGGACTAATATGTATGAAAATGTCTGAAAACGAACGAAAACGTAAGAAAACGGACGAATATGTATGAAAACAAACGAAAACGTATGAAAGCGTAAAAACACGTCTGAAAACGGACGAAGACGTATGAAAAATGGACGAAAACGAAAGAAAACGGACGAAAACGTATTAAATTGAATGAAAACTGACGAAAACGTATGAAAACGAACGAAAATGTAAGACAACATATGAAAACGTATGAAAACAGACGTTAACGGGCGAAAATGTATGAAAACTGACAAAAATGTATGAAAACGAACAAAAACGTAAGAAAACGGGCGTAAATATATGAAAACGGGCGAAAACCTATGAAAACAGACAAAAACGTATGAAAACGGACGAAAACGTATGAAAACAGACGAAAATGTATGAAAGCGAAAAAAATGTTTGTTAGAAAAAAGAACTTGAATTAGAAAAAAGAAAAAAAAAAGGAAAAAAGAAAGAAAAAATTTTTAAAAAAACGTGAAAAAAAGGACACCCAAAAAAAGAAACAAAAAAAAACCAAAATCGCATGAAGCGTGAAAAAAAAAAGAAATAAAAAAAAATGAAAAAAAGAAAGAAAAAAAATGAATAATAAAAAAGACAAAGAAAAAGGAAAGAGAAAAAACATGGACTTATGTTTCCCCATTTAATCTTAGGTTAATCCCCACTATTAGATCAAACTAGATGGATTGTGAAGATTTGTCAATTAGTATGCACCAAAATAAGAGTATGCATTTGAATTTTCCTCCATACATAATTACATACAGTCAGACATCATATGGTAATATATACGGAGTACTATATATACTATAACATCTGTTTACTACTAACAAGTTTTTTATTTTCATTATCATTCCCAAGCTGTTATGAATATTTATCTTAGAAGCGCACATCATTCCCAAGCTGTTACGAGTAGCATACATACGTACGTGGTATACTTGACTACATATGCCAGTGCAAATATATAGCGTAATAAGAGAGAGTTGACCACGGTGTGATCATTAAGGATGTTTGTTTGAATTGCTTGATATATGTAAAAATGGTAAAGAACACAACCAATCACTTGTACACCCAGCCAACCACCTTTTGATGTATCTTTTTATTATAACAATTCAAGAAGATAAGTCTCAAAATGGGTGCTTACCAATACAGATACAAAAGAAAAGGGGCTGATCTCTTCTAGGAAGACACCAATCATCCTCACTACAAGATCACTCAACACTCAGAATACAAAGATCAAATAAAGAGATTGATCTTTGATACAGAAAACTATCATATATCAAATTGATATCAATGCTAAGAGAATCAACAACTGTGTAAATATTTGAGAGAGAAACAAAGATGGCTAACATAATGAAACCCTAGATTATATGGAGAGTATATATACACCTAAGTTTCACTTCATTCATTGTATATTCATGTGGTCACAGGACGGGAACTAGTCACACAAAATACACATTTACTAGAAAGAATCATCTCAAATGTCACATATGTTATATATTTATATGGCCAAAGGACGAACAATAGTTACTCTCAAAAAACATTCGTGCGACTATAAGGTTTTTACGGTCACTGATACCGACTAATCCAACAAAACTTGTGCCTAAATTGTCACACATATTCGAGGTTTTGGTCACTCTTTTTCGATGAAAAAGGCCACGAACTCAACAATGTGACCATATGCCACCTACGGTGGCGGGACCTTTGGTGACACACAACGAAAAAAACGTGTGTGACTATATGCATATCGTCACACATTTCTGGCATGACCAATAGCACTTTCTGTACCAGTGAATACAACATAATAAAACCCTAGATGATATGAGAGTATATAACACCTAAGTTTCACTTCATTCCTCCAGCTTAGCTCATCTTGTCATTCAGCTACAAAACTTGCTAACAGCTTAAGAAGACTTTCAAACTTGTCAACTTAAGTCCCTCAACTAAATAAATCATACTCTTCAACATCCCCCCTCAAGTTGATAAGTCTTCAACTTGAACATCTTCTTCAACCTATGCCTGCTTGCTACCATTAGCACCATTATTGGATCCTATAAACATATCAACCAAACCTAGCTTTTTGCACAAAACATAATGTTGTCTTTGCCCAAGACATTTAGTAAAGATATCAGCAACCTGCAGGTTAGTATGTATTTTAATAGTTTTAACCACACCTGCAGAAACCTTTTCTCTTACCAAGTGCACATCCAACTCAAAGTGTTTAGTTTTTTCATGAAACACTGGATTTGCAGCAATCTAAATAGCTGCACTATTATCACAAAAAACATCCACATGCAACAAATCTTTAACACCAAGACTGTTCAACAAGTTACTCAACCAAATAACTTCACAAATAGTAGAAGCAAGACTTCTATATTCAGCTTCAGCTAAACTTCTAGACAATGTGTCTTGTTTTTTACTTTTCTAGGAAATGAGAGAATCACCCAAAAACATACAAAAACCAGTAACTGACTTTCTAGTAAAAGGACATTTAGCCTAATCAGAATCAGCATAAGCTCTAATTTTAAGATCAGAATCACTATTAAATTGCAAACCAGAACCAGGAAAACCTTTTAAGTACTTCAATACTCTTAGAGCAGCCTTAAGATGTGACTGTAAAGGTCTATGCATAAGTTGACTTAGGCAATGAACAACATAACTAATATTTGGCCTAGTATTAGTCAAGTATATCAACTTTCCAACAAGCTTTTGATAATTAGTTATATTATTCAAAACCTTGTCATCACTAGACTCAATAAGGCAAAGGTGTATCAACATGTTTAGTTGTATTCTTTACTCATGTAACAACTTTAAGCAGTATTTCCTTTGTGCCATACACACACCTTTATCATTTTTCAACACTTCAATACCAAGAAAATACTTCAATTCACCCAAATCTTTGATCATAAACTTGGTACTCAAAAAATGTTTAAAATCTTTAATCTCAGCTTCATTGTTCCCAGTTATGACAATATCATCAACATACACAAGCAAAGCAACAAACACATCACCTTTCTGCTTAATGTATAAAGAATAATCAAACTTACTTTAGACAAAGCCATGCTCAATCAAGGCAGTGGTAAGTTTAGCATTCCACTGTCTTGGAGCTTGCTTAAGTCCATAAAGAGACTTATTAAGTTTGCAAACTTTGGTATCATCACCACCATTAAAACCTTTAGGCAAAACCATATACACATCTTCATCCAAATCACCATACAAAAATGCATTATTGACATCTAATTGATATAAAGGCAAGTTCATATTAACTGCAATGCTTATCAAGCATCTAACAGTTACCATCTTAACCACTGGACTAAAGGTTTCAACATAATCAAAGCCATCTCTTTGATTGAAACCCTTAGCAACCAGTCTAGCTTTATATCTATCAATCTCACCTGTTGACTTATACTTAATTTTCCATATCCACTTATACCAATAGCATGTCTTCCCATAGGTAAAACACATCCAGTCTAAGTATTGTTTCTGTTTAAAGCTTCTATCTCATTATTCATAGCATTAGACCAGTTAGGATCCTTAATAGCATCCTCATAACAAGTAGGTTCAACAGACTTGTTTAAAGTAGTGGCAAAATATTTATTAGAAATACTCAACCTACCATAATTCACATATTTCTCAATTCCGTACCTAAGTTTAGCACTTAACACATAATCATTAAATCTCACAGGAGTTTTTGACTCTCTATTAGACCTTCTTAATACAGGAGTCTGCACATCATCTGCTACATTAACAGACTGAGTAAGATCATTTTCACTTTGAAACACATTGCCCTCAGACCAATTTTGGTCACCATGATAGGTTGCAGAATGCCTCCCTTTTGAGTGCAATTGTGTAGTATCTGTAGCAGTACCCATTGCATCTCTAGAAGTTGACTCACTACCATCCTCAATTGGTGAATCTCTCCATTCATCATTGTTAACAGCTTAAGAAGACTTTCAAACTTGTCAACTTAAGTCCCTCAACTAAATAAATCTTACTCTTCAATAATATATGTCGTCATTATATTAAACATTTGCCAAGAAAATGTTTTGTTACTAATCTGGTTATATATTTATTACTGATGTGGTTCTTGTGCTTTAGTTTGTCTTAAATTAAATTGTCACTAGTTATCTGATATTAATTTTTATCCCAAATAGAATATTTATAGTATATGTAGCTATAAAAGGGAAGAGAACAAATAAAATAAATAAATACTCGTGAGAAGTCTTCAAAAGGTTGAGAAAAAGTATTCTGCAAGTTTGTTTGAAATTTTTCTCTATTATCTAAAAATGTTGGTGGATAAAAAAGTTGTGAAGAAAGGTTTTCTGATTTTTATGTTTTATACGCTTTTTAATGCACATTTTTTTTAATGGACAAAATTTTTTAATTTTTATATATGTTATGCAAAATAAAATTTTATTGCAGATACTAAAAAGAAGTTGGATGAATACACGAATTTCTGATGCACAAAATGTTGATTTACAAAATTTTAATCAACACACGTTATTTTTTTCACAAATTACTTTTAGAAAAACTTCTCTTACAACCTTTTATCCACCAACGTCTTTTATCTTGTGAAAACTTTTAAGATTTTTTAAAAACTTTTTATTTTTTAAAACATTTTTACTCTTTTCACAAATATTTATTTTTATTTCAATTATACACTAGCTATAAATATGGCTATTATATATTAATAGGAGGTGTTCCCCAACTCATCTTAATAGAGAAGCTTTTTTTATACCATATTTGAAACAGTAAGAGCTTTAACAATCTCTTAAAGTGGTGGTAACTAATTCTTCGATAAGAAATTTGATGAAATGTGCGCCACTATGCAAAACCTCTCACGTAGAAGCTTAAATAATGCATATTTTAGTTTTTATGCTCCAAATTAAAAATTATAAAGACTACTATTTCTCTCTCCATATCATGTATTGGGAACGTGAAACTCTCAAAATCCTTCTTAAAAAGTTATCGCTAACGTTTTAACGGTGTCACTCGATACCTAAGCGATGTTTTTATTTGATGAAAGTAAGTTACCAAAACAATACATTGCTATAGGTTCTGCGATATCTTGCAACGGTATAATTAATGTCGTTACTTCAAACTTCACGATATCGATACCATTTGGGATGTTTATAAACTGATAGGAGTGTTCCCCAAGTCGACCTTGAGGCCTACGTTTGGGAGCTTAATTCTCTTCATTTAATACATCAAATAGAGAAGCGTGGCGCACTTTTGTTAAAAACCGCCGCACTTGGGACTTATTCTTCTTTTTCCATCAGAGTAAAAGTGCATCTGTTTTGAATCAAAAATCGACGTACTTGTGCATTTTCATTAATTACAGCAAAACAAAAGTGGTAGATAATTCTTTCCTCTTTCCGCGGCATTTTGAATCAACTCAATTGGAGTTTGTATAAGCAAGATATGGCCAAAATAATACATGTGTGTCGGGAAACATTGAGCTTCAGTTCGAGTCTTCATTGAAGCTCCAAAACTTCATGTTTTCTTTGTTTCCTTTCATTACATGTCCAATGAACTTACAATATCAAATATACTTCATTAAGTATCAAAATTTCATCAAATCAACCAAGATATAAGTATGATTACAACGATAAAGTGTATAGATGTAACACCCCAACCCGATAAGGGTAGAAGTATTACATTACAGTGACATATCAGAACAAACACAAGCATATAATTCATACATACAACGAAATTCAGGGTTACAAAAGAAAATCTGAAACTACAAGGTTACAAAACAATAAATACTATGTCTAATAAAGTGAAACTTCATCTAATCGTCTCTAGTCCAAAGCATAGTCTTCTAAGTCCAGTCACACTCTCTTCCCATAACCCAGCTTCCTACTAAAACCTGCCGCAGGAAAAGGAAATGCGGCTGAGCTTAAAAAGTCTAGTGAACAGATACATATACAAAGCAATGATAATGAAACAGAAAAAAAATATAGTGCATTGGGGAAATAGAATAAGGAATAGATAAAAGAGTAATAGAATAGAAGAAGAAAGGATAGTCATCTACCACGAGCCCAAAACTCAAAGTCATATCTCAACATCATAATCTCAAAGTCATAATCTCACAATCAGAGGGGATACCTCTCAGGCAACCAGATAATATGAGGGGTGTCCTCATGTATCAAAAGGGTGGAGTAGCTAGCTCCCAGAAATTGTGAAAGGCGTGTATTGCACACAGCACCAGTCACCTCAAAGTCAACTCAAAGTCATAGTTAAATCCACTAAGCATACATATCTAGGATTGCAATCCATACGCCCCTTACTCAAAGTCAATCTCAAAGTCATATACTCAAAGTCATAATGGCCATAATAGTAATCATAAAAAGGGACGGCGTGAGAAATCACTCACCCACACATGAGTCATGCCAGCGGTGCATCACAGACATGCCTATGGTACCTCCATAGGTAGGGAAACATAAATGGCTCGGGTATCAAACTAAGAGTCAGGTCTCAAAGTCATGCAAAAGGTCATATAGCAAAGGTTTATCTCAAAGTCATCTCAAAATCATATCAGAAATAGTATTCAAGGACCATTCAGAGTTTATCAGGTCAAGGTTCATATTCAAAAATCAATTCATGGTTCAGTTCAAAAGTCCGTTTCAAAAGTTTCTATTAAAAGTCCAATTTAAATAATCTTTTAAAACAGTTTTCATAAAAATGGTCTTTCAAAATATAGTGTTCATGAAAGTTAAATAACCTTTCTTTTAAAAAGGAATTTAGTATCATTTATAAACATCTTTTCAAATCGGTTCTTCTCAAAACATTTCCATGGTATCATTAAGAAGTTTTTCATAGCATAGGTTCATAACGGAGGTCATATCAAATGGGATCAACAGAGAAAGTTCAAGTAAAGGGGATCATAGCAATGGCATCAATTCGGGAACTAACGGATCAGAATATGAAAGAGATCATGAGAAACCTTTTGAGAAAGGTCAGAATATCTGTACCTTAAACCGCAAGTGCAAACATGACAGAAAACATAAAGGTCGGAAGCAAAACTCCTTCTTCAGCGAATCTACACGAATTAATGATCGGCTTATTATTAATAACTTATTCAATTCAGATTTCTCATTTTAGTCGGCTTTCCAGTTTTAGTAACTTTCCATTTAAAGTGACTTTCCACTTTTAACAGGTTTCCATAAATAGTAAGTTTCCACTTTTAGAAAGTTTCCATAATTAGAAAGTTGAGTCATTATTAATGAAATCAAAGTATCTTTTAACATATTTACACCTTTGGTCCTTGAGGTTTCATAACTTTGCATTTTATATCCTTTACTTTCTAAAATTACACTTTAAACCTTTTAGTATTCAAAGTTACACATTAAACCCTTAACTTATCCATTTTACACCATGATCACTTATTTTATTAAGTTATTCGAATGAATCCTCAAATATTCATAATTTACACTTTAAGTCCCTCAAGTTATAAAAGTTACATATTTAACCCTTTAATTTACAATTTCGATCCTTAATTATTACTAATTACATATTATGCCATTAAATTATCAAAATGACACATAACTCCCTGAATATATTAAATTACTCAAAACAGCTCCAAGTTTCTGAAAATTACATTTTTAGTCCCTCTCTTTTAATTAATTACAAATCGCACCAATTAAATACAATTAATTCATTTTCTTATAATATTTACACTTAGAACCCTCAAGTTATATTTTTCCCATATTCCTACTGATTTATATGACATTACAAAAATATCCCACAAGTTTTAATAATTACGAAACACACCCTTAACTATTATTTTTCAATCGTTAATTTATAAAATAAACCAAAACCCTAACATGTATCCCAATCATTACACCATCATTTCCAACAACCTTAAACTCATCATTAAGGACCAGAATATTAAAACAAACCCTAACCCTAATCGAATTACACTAGGGTTTTTATTTTATTTTCTTTCTTTTCTTTATTTTTCGTAAATCCGGTTTTACAAATAATTCCACCACGACTTTTACAGGCCATGTAAATTTGAATGGGAATTTTTACCAGGTTATATGGATTATATAGAGCTCAGAAAAATTTAGTATTGCACCCAGAAAATTCGTACATGATTATTTAGTATTTTATCACGTTTTTAAGGTTTAATTCGTAAATAATTCATAGAGCATGCATGGTTCGGTTTTAGCATTTTATATGGGTCTTATATGATGTAAGAGACGTGAGAAAAATACCAGACCAGATCTGGGACGAGTAGAATAGGCTGGGCGAAAATACTTCTCTCGGATTGAATAAAACAACACCAAAATTCCCACGACCACAAACGCGACCAACAGCCCTTGGAAGCAATTTTCCCAGATCATATATGATGTAAGAAACTCAGGAAAAATAGAAAACGAATTTATAAGAGGTCGTATGAAACATAACGAATTTACCTTGTTTTTAGGGCTCGTCAAAAGAAAACAAATGCTACGATCGTGTAAGGCTTCAACAATTCGAATGGGATTTTTCTTGGCTTCTTAGGATGATGATAGATCACAGAAAATTGCTGAGGAGGATTGTGTGTGTCGTATGGAGGCTAAGGGAATTCTTTGTGTGTTTTTCTTTGGATCGGTATTAGGGTTTTTGGGAGAAAAGGTATGGATTGACTTTTTAAACAAGTAATGCCGTGTGGAGGGGAGATTTGATCCAGAAAATTCGTGACTTTATTTGAGGTAATTATCTCTCAATAATTATCTTCTCAATTTACCATATATATATCATTTAATTCAAAATAAAACAAATAAAATGCATTTTTTCTTTAATCGGCCACATAGGGGCATTTTTGGTAATTTAGCCACTTGTGTAAATGTTAAATGTAATAGTTAAAATTATTTGGATACATAACTTGTGCATTGTTTGAAGTTTGGGATTTATTTGGAGACTTTATAAGCTTTTAATTAAAATTCAAATTTGTAAGGGCAATTTGGTCTTTTCACATGTTCTCGGATTTTAGGTGTTACAACTTCTTCCCCTCTAAAAAGAAAAATTTCGTCCTCGAAATTTGTAGTCGCAAAGTTAGACGAAGTCGTAGTAAACCGTAAAAGTCGTCGCCAACATTTTCATGCCCGGGGAGGTTCTTCCAAAAGATATTCAGACCAACTGGTTTCTCATGACTCGTAGTTATTGTCAAAACAGTTTCAGATTTCTTAGAAGGGCATATCATACTAAATTTGAATCAAAAGGACAATTCACCAAACATAACGGATGATAATCGAATTCTCCAGGAGGAGGTATAAAAATACATAGGATTTTCATCGAATTGATTAGGCGAATCAGATGAGAATACATTGAATTGTAGTAAACATGGGGTGATTTAAGGTTTAACTCTTCAGCTTCTCAGATAGTCTCGGCTTTTAGATAACCTTCCAAAGGTATTCTCATAAACAAACAGGTCTCATTTCCTCAACGTCCACAATCACATATTTTACTCATAGCAGATCATAATGAACAACTTCGCGAATGCGAATCGTATACGGACAAAAGCACATCGTTAGATATCGTCAACGGCAGAAATTTCATAATGGAACTTAAGATCCTTATCAGAAGTTGCAAAGATCAGCAAAACACGTGTCGAGAGTCCAAACGTATCGAATCGTATAACAAGGACAGCATATCAAACGTATAGGTAGAATGAACCTAAAGTCTCACTAAACTCAGATGATCTTGATCAGATGCCAGAATTCTAAAGCTTCTAAGGCACTTCTTAAAATATCATATGCCCACCATAAGTGCACGTTATATGATGTAAGTATTATCACGTTGGCCAGGCGTCATAATACTGGCATCATATACATATGCCCTCATGATGATCATACTTTATCTCAAGTCGTGAACACCCAAACTTATTTAAATCCACCTAGTCCACCTATAGTCTCAGAGGTCACCAAAATCAAACAACATAACTAAGAGAACGAAATTACTCGAAGAGTAACGGAAATCCGAGAATGTCATTCAAAATTAAGGTACGTCATCAATAGCGTCAATCCTTTACAGAATCATCTCGTCTAAACACAATGTCCGCTTCAAAATCCGTCCACTCATTTACAAATTTCAAAATTTCTTCCAAGTTGGAGTAGTCTGTTTATTCTTGTCCGTCTTACCTCATGATTAAGAGAATTTAAAATTCGAGTCTGGTTCCTCAAGCCTTCAGCAACTCTTCTTGGTAATGTGGCGTTGTAGCGGCAGTCTCTGACACGATCACTGTGCATCCCTCCATCCGCAGGTCTCCTTCTGCTCTCAATTCATCTTAGTACAACTAAAATGAATAGAGAAACAAGACTGCGTTTCTTCGACAGGTCTTCTAACATAGCTCCAGGTTTTAAGGTACATGATGTTGTTGTCGACTCCAGGTTGTGTGTTGAATGGTTCGTCTTCTTTGGTCTGGTTGTCTTGATGCCCAAACTGAAATCTTCACGTGTTGTATGATTGAGCACTATCCCAGTTCCTCTCTTCTTCTTGTATGCTTCTTCCATGATAATGCTTGTCGCAACCATCTTCTACTACTCTTCCACCAGGTTTCTAACTCCGATAACGGTCTTCAATCTCACCAATAATCTCTATGTTCTTCTTTCGTTTTAGAACACAACACAATGTCATACTATGACAATTTGTCCAAAACATGCGAAAAACATGATTATTCTAGCCAACACCATTGGCATCATTCAAGCTCATAAATGTTATAACGAGTGCAAAGGCAACTTCAGAAATCATCTCAGGGAATTTTCACATCGCCTTCTTTCTTCTTCAGGAACTGAAATACTTCCCAAAGGTTACTCTCGGTTAGGTAACCCCCTTCTTAGAAGTTTTTGTGGTTGCTTCTTCAGCCTTCAAATCTAAAATGATGCAATCAAATGCGGGGTTCAAAGGAAAAACAAATTAATCATTGATACACGGAAACAGATAATGATTGCTGATGGTGGTACGTTTAAGTTCACGATAGTCGATACGTCATCGCATACTTCTCTTGTTCTTCTTCATAAACAAACGAGAGCATCCAAATTCCAAAGAGAATCACAAGGGTTAACAAAAATCATATTCCATCAGTTCCTTCAAATACTCAACTTTTATAGCACCATGGTTTCTTCAACTGAGATCAGTTCAATGCCCACTCTACTTCCTAAGCAGGAAGGAGTACCAAAAGGTTCATCAGAGAATACCGGAAAATCTTCGTATGACAAAATATTTCCCAATAGCAGAACTTTCCAAGGGTTGATAATAATGGTTTTCAGGACAACTTGGTAATCACATGAGTTTGGGGTAGGTGTTTCCACAGTGACAGAAATTTTAGCAGATGTAGAGAGTCATCATAATGGAATAGGGTGAAGCAGATTTTTAAGGTCACATTTCAGATATGGTAGTCTATGGTATCTTCACGAATAGCCATTCAGTCCAAAAGACCGTACAATCAGACATCTTAAAGTCAAAGGATTCATAGAGTGAATACAGTCGTCAAATCATACAGATAGTTCATATATCAGAGTCAAGTACATGGTTCAACAAAAATGTTGGGATGGATAAACGAACAGTTCAATGTGTGGGAATTTCGTTTAGCTTCTTAACATAAGTAGCAGGTAGGATGTGTATCATTGGTAATACGAATATCGTATAATCGTCAATTGTGAGAGGTACAGAATCTCAGTTATCAGCATCATCATGCTTAGTTAACAAATTCATATAGAGATAGTATTTACATCATACCCTTCCAAAGGAAACGGTTGGCAGAACAAGGTTCATCATTCAAAGAGAGGAAACAAAACTTCTCATATTCGTGGTTCATAATTACCAAAATTCTCATAGGAGTAGTAATGGATCATACAGAGTTAAGTAGTATCGGATGATACATTCATACCCAGCATAAGTAATGAATTTACAGAATGTGTCGAACACATTGTGGTTGAATGACCTACGATGTGGTCGAAAAGGTGTCAAACAGCTTATCAAACAAATCAGAGGCGGAGATCAAAATCTGAAGGTGAAACTTAAATGTGTATGGTATCCAGGTAGCCTTCCGAGGTATTTCAAACTTACTTGGTTACTAAACTTAAGTTGCAAAACTTCTAACTTCTGAAACAAGGGTCCTTATAAGGCTTATCCAAGAGCAAAGGCACGATCAGAGTGATGCGGAAGCAAATGATACTTACATAAACGTCTTAGTCTACCCATTCCTCACTGGTAATAACTTGGGTTCCTATGGGGAATCCTAAGGTAAAGTTCCAAAGGTTGTCTTATGAGCGCCTACAGTGGAAACTTAGGGGTCCAAACTTCACAGGTCAAGGGTAAATGTATTACGAATCGCAGCCTGGGCTCTGATACCATAATTGTAACACCCCAACCCGATAAGGGTAGAAGTATTACATTACAGTGACATATCAGAACAAACACAAGCATATAATTCATACATACAACGAAATTCAGGGTTACAAAAGAAAATCTGAAACTACAAGGTTACAAAACAATAAATACTATGTCTAATAAAGTGAAACTTCATCTAATCGTCTCTAGTCCAAAGCATAGTCTTCTAAGTCCAGTCACACTCTCTTCCCATAACCCAGCTTCCTACTAAAACCTGCCGCAGGAAAAGGAAATGCGGCTGAGCTTAAAAAGCCCAGTGAACAGATACATATACAAAGCAATGATAATGAAACAGAAAAAAAAATATAGTGCATTGGGGAAATAGAATAAGGAATAAATAAAAGAGTAATAGAATAGAAGAAGAAAGGATAGTCATCTACCACGAGCCCAAAACTCAAAGTCATATCTCAACATCATAATCTCAAAGTCATAATCTCACAATCAGAGGGGATACCTCTCAGGCAACCAGATAATATGAGGGGTGTCCTCATGTATCAAAAGGGTGGAGTAGCTAGCTCCCAGAAATTGTGAAAGGCGTGTATTGCACACAGCACCAGTCACCTCAAAGTCAACTCAAAGTCATAGTTAAATCCACTAAGCATACATATCTAGGATTGCAATCCATACGCCCCTTACTCAAAGTCAATCTCAAAGTCATATACTCAAAGTCATAATGGCCATAATAGTAATCATAAAAAGGGACGGCGTGAGAAATCACTCACCCACACATGAGTCATGCCAGCGGTGCATCACAGACATGCCTATGGTACCTCCATAGGTAGGGAAACATAAATGGCTCGGGTATCAAACTAAGAGTCAGGTCTCAAAGTCATGCAAAAGGTCATATAGCAAAGGTTTATCTCAAAGTCATCTCAAAATCATATCAGAAATAGTATTCAAGGACCATTCAGAGTTTATCAGGTCAAGGTTCATATTCAAAAATCAATTCATGGTTCAGTTCAAAAGTCCGTTTCAAAAGTTTCTATTAAAAGTCCAATTTAAATAATCTTTTAAAACAGTTTTCATAAAAAATGGTCTTTCAAAATATAGTGTTCATGAAAGTTAAATAACCTTTCTTTTAAAAAGGAATTTAGTATCATTTATAAACATCTTTTCAAATCGGTTCTTCTCAAAACATTTCCATGGTATCATTAAGAAGTTTTTCATAGCATAGGTTCATAACGGAGGTCATATCAAATGGGATCAACAGAGAAAGTTCAAGTAAAGGGGATCATAGCAATGGCATCAATTCGGGAACTAACGGATCAGAATATGAAAGAGATCATGAGAAACCTTTTGAGAAAGGTCAGAATATCTGTACCTTAAACCGCAAGTGCAAACATGACAGAAAACATAAAGGTCGGAAGCAAAACTCCTTCTTCAGCGAATCTACACGAATTAATGATCGGCTTATTATTAATAACTTATTCAATTCAGATTTCTCATTTTAGTCGGCTTTCCAGTTTTAGTAACTTTCCATTTAAAGTGACTTTCCACTTTTAACAGGTTTCCATAAATAGTAAGTTTCCACTTTTAGAAAGTTTCCATAATTAGAAAGTTGAGTCATTATTAATGAAATCAAAGTATCTTTTAACATATTTACACCTTTGGTCCTTGAGGTTTCATAACTTTGCATTTTATATCCTTTACTTTCCAAAATTACACTTTAAACCTTTTAGTATTCAAAGTTACACATTAAACCCTTAACTTATCCATTTTACACCATGATCACTTATTTTATTAAGTTATTCGAATGAATCCTCAAATATTCATAATTTACACTTTAAGTCCCTCAAGTTATAAAAGTTACATATTTAACCCTTTAATTTACAATTTCGATCCTTAATTATTACTAATTACATATTATGCCATTAAATTATCAAAATGACACATAACTCCCTGAATATATTAAATTACTCAAAACAGCTCCAAGTTTCTGAAAATTACATTTTTAGTCCCTCTCTTTTAATTAATTACAAATCGCACCAATTAAATACAATTAATTCATTTTCTTATAATATTTACACTTAGAACCCTCAAGTTATATTTTTCCCATATTCCTACTGATTTATATGACATTACAAAAATATCCCACAAGTTTTAATAATTACGAAACACACCCTTAACTATTATTTTTCAATCGTTAATTTATAAAATAAACCAAAACCCTAACATGTATCCCAATCATTACACCATCATTTCCAACAACCTTAAACTCATCATTAAGGACCAGAATATTAAAACAAACCCTAACCCTAATCGAATTACACTAGGGTTTTTATTTTATTTTCTTTCTTTTCTTTATTTTTCGTAAATCCGGTTTTACAAATAATTCCACCACGACTTTTACAGGCCATGTAAATTTGAATGGGCATTTTTACCAGGTTATATGGATTATATAGAGCTCAGAAAAATTTAGTCTTGCACCCAGAAAATTCGTACATGGTTATTTAGTATTTTATCACGTTTTTAAGGTTTAATTCGCAAATAATTCATAGAGCATGCATGGTTCGGTTTTAGCATTTTATATGGGTCTTATATGATGTAAGAGACGTGAGAAAAATACCAGACCAGATCTGGGACGAGTAGAATAGGCTGGGCGAAAATACTTCTCTCGGATTGAATAAAACAACACCAAAATTCCCACGACCACAAACGCGACCAACAGCCCTTGGAAGTAATTTTCCCAGATCATATATGATGTAAGAAACTCAGGAAAAATAGAAAACGAATTTATAAGAGGTCGTATGAAACATAACGAATTTACCTTGTTTTTAGGGCTCGTCAAAAGAAAACAAATGCTACGATCGTGTAAGGCTTCAACAATTCGAATGGGATTTTTCTTGGCTTCTTAGGATGATGATAGATCACAGAAAATTGCTGAGGAGGATTGTGTGTGTCGTATGGAGGCTAAGGGAATTCTTTGTGTGTTTTTCTTTGGATCGGTATTAGGGTTTTTGGGAGAAAAGGTATGGATTGACTTTTTAAACAAGTAATGCCGTGTGGAGGGGAGATTTGATCCAGAAAATTCGTGACTTTATTTGAGGTAATTATCTCTCAATAATTATCTTCTCAATTTACCATATATATATCATTTGATTCAAAATAAAACAAATAAAATGCATTTTTTCTTTAATCGGCCACATAGGGGCATTTTTGGTAATTTAGCCACTTGTGTAAATGTTAAATGTAATAGTTAAAATTATTTGGATACATAACTTGTGCATTGTTTGAAGTTTGGGATTTATTTGGAGACTTTATAAGCTTTTAATTAAAATTCAAATTTGTAAGGGCAATTTGGTCTTTTCACATGTTCTCGGATTTTAGGTGTTACAATAGAAATATGTATAGATGAGCGTTATCAAATCCTCACACACTTAAACTTTGTTTGCCCTTAAGCAAATCTAGAAAATCGATATATAGAAATAAACTTTACTTAACTAAAAGAGAATTATGAAATATACTTTTGGATTTTTGATAGGCGAAAACATAGACGTTTGAAAATACCCAATGATTCTTAAGCTGCGATAACATGACTAAGCAACTCATGAAATAAGAGAAAGTATAATTCTCTCAACTCTCGTATTTGATGTAATAGATGCTATAAGAAAATCACACTCAATTGCTCAGATACTATTCATTAAAATTACCGTAGGCTTGTACAAGTAACAAAACTGCACCGATGTAGCATAAACAGCATGTATAAATATCAAAGATTTCTTTTATTTGAGTTATAACATTAGGCTATGGGTTAAAGGTAGGGAAAAGGCATGATAAATATATACTGGAATTGGTTTTAAATAAAAAATGAATGTCGAAAAGTCTAAAAACCCATGTTGCTAGTCATTACATACCACAAACCCAAGAAATTATCTAGTAACATAACCTCTTCAATCTAACTCGCACAAGTATGATATATCAAGCACCACAAGAACATACACTATAATTGGCAAAAAAAAACAAACAACCAACAAATCAACTCTTATTCATACTTCATTTTTTTTTCTTTTCATTTCATCAATATTTTTTTTCTTTCTTCTTCTTCTTTTTCATCTTTTTCATAACAATCATTTATTGGTGGAGTGACAACCCCACAACAATTGAGATAAGCATATACCACAAAAATAAACATTACGAAGATGATCAATCTTCATCTTTCGTTGAAATGGCATTTCTTCAATAAGCACATATGAACAATCATATTATCCAAACAAACTAAGCAACTTGCTAGCAACTGGCCGTTAGACTTTGACTATGAGAAATGTGAGGCTAAAGATTATATATTTTTTATTTTTGTGGATGAAAAGAAATGAAAAAATTGGCTCAGCAGGTTAAAAATGGGTGCTACAAACAAGCTTATAAGGGGGTTTAGATCATCAGTGTAATTAGCTAAATATATAAGATGTTAAAAAGATGGGCCAATTTATGTGAAGTTGTCTCTTTTAAAAATATTTGACTGGTTGAGGTGCGGTATTAATGGAATAAGCTTTGTCAATTGTGTCTTGTTGGAATTCTTATCTCCTTTCATGGTGTTTTGGTTGGATTAGGGTTCAGCAACAAGTAAGAAAAGAAAGAAAAAAAATATGGCAGTTTGTTATAAGGTTGGGGTTTACGCTATTATATTGCATGCAAAGTATATATTATTGCATGGGATTTGTTTTTGGATTCAGTGTGTTTTTGGAAGCAAGCAAGCAAAGCAATTGTGTTTTGGAAGGTTTTTTTTTTTTTTTTTTTTTTTTTTTTTTTATTGTTGATGTTCGGGGAGGTTCTTTTATCATATTAGAATTAGAATTGGTAATTCCCCAATTCAAAAGATACTTCGATTACATGTAACAACATGCTTTGTAGGGGAGTAAAGCAAAATAAAACTTACATGGTACGAATAAAGTAAGTAAATCCACTCATTCTTCCGTATCACAAACCCTTTAAACCTTCAACGTAGAAGAAGAAAAACCAAAACACAAAATGTTAAACTTCTAACTACTTATATATTATTCTACTCTAGTTATAAAGAACCTATTATCTATGCTAGGGTGCATATTAAACTTTCTCCTTTGCCGTTCAAAAAAGTTATATAAAGTACCTAATGTAGCAAAATACAACAAACATGCAAAGTGATAGGGACGATATTTGTGTTCAAGACACGACTATAGAATCATGTTACTGGTAGTAGGAGTAAAGGTACTTCTACATAAGTAATCCTACTCATAAACATACTGAGGTTACTGGATTCTAAAGGTTACTTCCAAGTAACTCTACTCCAAACATAAGTAACCCTACTGGTGTTTCCTGGGTTTTATTTTTGGGTCATGTTTTTTTATTTTAGTTTCCTTATTTTTATTTATTCTATAATAATTAAGTTATCTTGTTTTACAAGATTAGTTTTCCTATAAATATAGGGTTTAGGTTTCATTGTAATTTATCTTTTGATTATTGATTATTAATAAACTTTGTGTTTTAAGAATCTTTACTCTTGTTAGGGTTTTATTCCCGCAAGGTGCGCCTTGTTTATCACCTTTGGATTAAGGTTTATCTAAATTCGCTTCCGCGCGTCCTACGTCAATTGGCATCAGAGACACGTTGTATTCTGGTGGTAATTGGTGTAGAAGGTTCTACGTCAATTAAAAATCTAGAACTTGTTAGTATCCTAGATGGTGAACAGTGTAGAAAATTCAAAAACCCATATTATTGGTGGGGTATGGTCTAGAGAGTACATGGATCATGGTTTTACCAAATCCATGAAAGAACTTGACAGGTGTTACACTATGCTAGAAGAACTACATTCCGTGATCGTATGTGGGGCATTAATGTACAAGAATCGCGAGGGTAGCAATTATGGATGTTTAAAAATTCGTCCAATCATAGGCGGATCTATTGAAAACCATAGGAGCAACCAATCCCTGTTCAACAATGAATGAGTTGAAGAATGGGAGGAGAGAAAGAAGGATGATCGGGTAAATACAACCAAGATTTTTCATTCGAGAATTCTAATCAATAATTCGGTATGTTCTTTAATTATTGATGGTTGTAGTATAAATAATTTGGTTTCAATAAAATTGGTAGATTTCCTAGAATTACCAATGGAGATTTGTCCAATTGAAGGTTACCAAGTTTGTAGGGTTCAGGCCACCATTGGGAAATTCTATAAAGTAGAGGTACTTTGTATTGTGGATGATTTTGATGATTGTGATATTTTGTTAGGAAAACCTTGGGTACATGAAGTTAAGGGCATGCATGATTTTCAGAAAAATCTTTATATCTTCTCATGGGATGGAAAAAGGATTGATATGGTTCCACCCAAAGTTAAACCAAAATTTTCAAAACCCGAGGTTAAGGAAGTAGAAAAGATGGTGAAGGTTAAAGTTGTCAAAGAGCATGTTGAGAGAATCCAAGAATCTAAAGTCCATCCACAACATGAAGACAAGATTTCAACTTTCGTGTTGGAAACAACAAGTAAAGTTGGTACCTTGAAGGCTTATGAAGAAGAAGAAGTTATGGATTTTAATGGTGATGAAGATGTGAAAGATTTTGATGGTGAGCTAAGCATGGATTCTGAAGGCATCAAAGATTTAAAGGTTTGTGATTTTGATTATGGGTTAAGTTTAAATATGATTATGACAAATCCAATGAAGTTTTCAATGGCAAATAAAGAGTTTAATTTTATTGCAATTGATCGAAGACATGGTAATCGTTGATATGGAGTTCATAACTCGATGTTCTAAGTCATATGTGGATCAATGGGAATGTGGAAGACGTGTTAAAAAAGATGAAGTTCCCGAGTTAATTTGAAGCGTAAATCTACCCAAGATAAGGTTCGTCGTGAGAGTTTGTTCGAGGTAGATGAAGCCCTTGACAGTGAGAACTCGAGGGCGAGTTCTTTTTTTAAGTGAGGGGAATGATAGGGACGATATTTGTGTTCAAGACACGACTATAGAACCATGTTACTGGTAGTAGGAGTAAGGGTACTTCTACATAAGTAATCCTATTCATAAACATACTAAGGTTACTCGATTCAAAAGGTTACTTCCAAGTAACCCTACTCCAAACATAAGTAACCCTACTAGTGTTTCCTGGGTTTTATTTTTGGTTCGTGCTTTTTTATTTTAGTTTCCTTATTTTTATTTATTCTAGAATAATTAAGTTATCTTGTTTTACAAGATTAGTTTTCCTATAAATATAGGGTTTAGGTTTCATTGTAATTTATCTTTTGATCATTGATTATTAATAAACTTTGTGTTTTAAGAGTCTTTACTCTTGTTAGGGTTTTATTCCCGCAAGGTGCGCCTTGTTTATCACCATTGGATTAGGGTTTATCTAAATTCGCTTCCGCGCATCCTGCGTCACAAATCAGTTAAATAGAAAAATAACAAATTTTACTTTATGATATAAGTTATTGTTGAACGGTGCAAACCCATAGTTTGATGTATCGTTGAGCCGTAGTATATAATGATTATGTAAGCTAGATAGAAAGTAATCCTAACGGGCCTTAAGCCAATAGACAGGGTTCAGCCGATTAACCTAATATATTATCTAGTATTCTCAAACAGTCCGAGCGACGGAATCGTGAAAACTCGGACCGAAGTTGAAAACTTTAAACATTAGTGCTATAACTAATGTTTTAATAAAGAAATTCGACAGTAAGCGATGGAAAATCTTCATAATGCAGCATCAAAAGCAAAAGGTGTTGGGCGACAACAACGAAATCTTTAACCGTTATTCCTTTTGTAAAAATGTGATTGGAAAATTTGTTTATATCTGATAACGAGCGAATAAGATCTTAAGAAGCAACGGAAGTGGGTTTGAGGAGCATTTTTTCTTTTCTTTTCTTTTCTTTTTTTTTTTAAGATTTGGGAATTATAGAAAGAAAAAAATATAAAGGAAAGCAGTTTCCTTTGAAAGCAAGAAATCTTTTTATTTTCTAAGATAGATACACTAAAATACCTGTATTACATTGAGAGAGTTAATTTATAATTTACGGATTGAGTTTTAAATTTATAAAACAAGAACTAATCCATCACATAACACACGGATACTGTACTCTATCATGTATAGTATATCGGTGATAAGTTCATGATCGAACACATGAAACTAATGCTCAATTCACAAGTTTTTTTAGCAACGAAAAATAAATAAATAAGAAGTAAACATTTACATCTAATTTTCAGAAAAAAATATTGTACTTCAAAATCAATCAAATCACCTTTCTTTTTCAATAATTTTCCTTTTTTTTCCTTCTTAAATAATATTCGAGAATACAAATTTTTTTATTTATCTTCATTTTCTTTTATTTCATTCTTTAAGTGATACTTGATACTTCATTTTCTTTTATTGGAGTTGGAGTAGTATTAGGGTTTATATAGGAATCGGATTAGTGTTGGAGTAGTATTGGTCCATGTAACCTTTGACTCATTTGCCCAGATCAGTGTTTAACAATCATCTAACCGAAGAAACCGGAATAAGGACACGTATTATTATCATAAATAACTGAATCAACTACTTTTATAGAATGTGCTGGATTTGGTCGGTTCAAGTAAGCTCTTTTTAGCCATAATTACACCGCATATCCTGGAAGATTCTCCTATCCTCATCAACAGTTAATTAATTACGTAATGAATTACCTTCCTCTCGCTAGGTCCTAGTGTTTACATGTAAACACCTTATGAACGTTCGCGTACATGTTTAATAATAGAAAGTCGGCAATAAATTTGTTTACCACAAGTTTTCATATATATTAAATGTTATCAAAAGTGACTATTAGCATAAACACAGTCAAACATCATATAGACATATAGTAGTATACGGACTATATACTATAACATCTGTTTGTTTACCACAAGTTTTCACATATATTAATGTTTACCAACTTGTGGAAACTTTTAATACTTTTTAAAAACCTTTTTATTTTTTAAAAATACTTTATATATATATATAACAATACGAGTGCTCCCCCAACTCATCCTAAAAGAGAAGCATTTTTTATACCATATTTGAAACAATAAGCTTTAATAATCTCTTATATAATAAGAGAAGATAAAAGAAATAAAAATAACTGAAGAAACCGGAAGAAGTTAAACATTCAAGCATCCAAACAAACTAAGCAACCAGCTGTTAGACTTTGACTATGAGAAATGCTAGGCTAAAGGTTAATATATACGAGTATATGTTATTTTAGTGGATGAAAAGAAATGAAAAGATTTCTCAGCAGGTTAAACTAAGGGTATCTATCGTTAAAGATATGTGCTACAAACATGTTTATAAAGGGGTATCTATCGTTAAAGATATGTGCTACAAACATGTTTATAAAGGTGGTTAGTTAATGAGTGTAATCAGCTAAAAATATAAGATGTTAAAAATAATAATAATAATAAATAGGCCAATTTGAGTGAAGTTGTCTCTTTTAAAAATATTTGATCAGTTCAGGTGTGGTATTTGTTAAGATTACATTTTTAGTATAAAATGTCGGTTATTACAGTCATTACTTAATTAGGCTTATAATTGTTAGTTATATGACCCAGCCCATGGGTCGTGGCCTTTTGAATATTCTAGAACTAGGGCAACGCCCTACCTTATTTAAACAACTATAAATACCCCTCTCATTCAAGAGAAGGGTGTTGGTTCTATTTGCAATAAAAAGTTATCATTTCATTTACACATAGTTCCTTCCATCTTTTTTTCTCTCTCTAACTTTCTCTCACTAGAAACTTGCTTGTGTATGTCAATATGATGACCTAACAAGTGGTATTAATCGCCTAAAGATAGTTGTGTAGTGTGTTTGTGTCACACCCCCAAAATCGGGTCCAGCGGAAGCATACATGTAGCTGGGGTGTAACTCAATTGGTATTACAACACAAGTTCAAACTGGTTTTCACTTCAATCATTTAGAATAAAATCATTTAACCAAAAGTATTGAATTTACATCGTTAAAATGTAGTGCGGAAGTAGGCCCGTAAAATAGTTTAAAATGGTCCCCAAGTGAATATCAGAGTCTTCTATGACCATGCCATGCCCTGCCAAAACCTCCAGTAGCGTGCCATTGCTTAAAACCTGAAAATACATGCTAAAGAGTGTCAACACGAGGTTGGTGAGTTCATAAGTTTGTATTAAAACAATAGTGTTGTGAGTACAATAGAGAGTTTTGTGACCATTGTGTAACTCACAATGTCATAAAAATAAAGTTTTGTGACCATTGTGTAACTCACAATGTCATAAAAATAAAGTTTACCTTACAGTAAAATCAGGATTGTGGACCATGAGTAGAGTGTGTGATCATTACAACAAATATAATATCACATAGAAAAATAGTCTATTACGCTAGCGCTAAGTTCATGCAACCGAAGCTACGACAGTGTGCATGCTCTAGAAGCATGTTAAATATAAAGGCCCGGCAAGTGTTTATCCCGTTACACTTGTAATTCGACATGTTATACGCTCGCGTTTGCCTATCCGGTCAAACCGAACGGGGGAGTCACCACCAATAGATCTATTTATAACATTCGCGCTTCCCAGCAGGAATTGACGGTTCATGAGTTTGGGCATAGTGGGATTCAAGGGCTTAGGCTAATCCGCGTAATAGTTTAGATACAACATAAGTTTCAGTATGGTCCATAAAAGTGTTTGCATAAAAGCAATAGTTCACAAAGTGTGTTGCATAAAAGCAAGAGTTCATAAAGTGGGTTGCATAAAAGCAAGAGTTCATAAAGTGTGTTGCATAAAAGCAAGAGTTCATAAAGTGGGTTGCATAAAAGCAAGAGTTCATAAAGTGTGTTGCATAAAAGCAAGAGTTCATAAAGTGTGTTGCATAAAAGCAAGAGTTCATAAAGTGTGTTGCATGTTTATAAAACGCTTGTGTATGCGAGAAAATAATCCAGTATGCAACTGATATACCCATAGGTGCATTTAAATAATCAATCAAGCCTTCAAAGAAACAGTAGTGTTTAAGTAAACAATTTCGCATTCAAGCATTGAGTTTAGTCAAAAACGAGCATGTATTCTCCCCCAAAACAATTATACAAACAGGTAAAAGTAGGGGGTATGAACTCACCTGGTGCGATAGCTATGATGACAAAAGTGGATACACTGAAATGAGGCACGATCTCTAATCGCAACCTAATGAATGATAGTTTCTAATGTAAGAAATGAAATGATGCTACACATGCAAGTACGTATGTTATCGATACCACTCGTTAGTTTTGAAAATGGTGTTTATCGTCAAAAATACATTTTTGACGCCTCGTTAAGTTTATAACCACTTTTCGTTTAAATATGTTGAAACGGTACTCCACGATCCTTGTTTGGTGTTCAATCGGCAAATATAAGGTTTTCGTCGCACGAATAGCATTTTCATTACTTGAAAATATGACCAAAATGGCCTCGCAAAACTAGTCGCGAAATATTGTACGTTAAGTGTTAATGGTCAAGCTCGGCGTTTTTGAAAACCTTGTAACAATATCAAGAAGTCGCGTCATTTAACTTTTGGCGATACAGGTCTCGATCGATGAGAAAATCGACTCTCATTGTTGTTACTTGAAAGTATTATGTTCAACACTTAGAAAATTTCATTATAGCAAAAGCTGTCAAAATATATAGTTTATCGGGTATATAGATGAGGTCGTAGTTTATTCGTTACGAGTCCAATGATCAAACGGCCAATTGGTTTGAAAAGCTTGCTGGGAGATCTTGATTTCATAAAACTACGGCTCGGACTCAAACTGATCCGATCATAAAGAAAAACAGCCGTGAAAGTGGTGTCTCGCAAAGACAGTTTACGTCAAAACTCTATTAGTGTAAAAAGCTGATGGAAATATATATATATCGTCGGATTTCAAATACTCGTATCTTTTTCGTTATAAGCCCGTTTTCTATGTTCTTTATATCCCCGCGAAGGTATTCAAGTATACTTTAGGTTTTTCAAGGTCTCGGCTAGTCAAGATATCATTTAATCTCAGTTTTCCTTAACTAGAAAGTCGGGACAGATTCAATTTTTCAGAAAATATAGTTTTCGTCGTAAATCTTGAAAATAGCATATCTTTTTCGTCGTAACTCGGATTTTATCCCCGTTTTCGGCCATAGTTTCGTCTCGGAATGTATTTTCTAACTCTTTGGTCCAAAGTTACACCCTAGACCCTGAGTTTCCCACGTTTTACAGAAATGGACAGCAGCTTTTATATAGTTGTGAAAATCAACTTTCCTAGTTTGTAACTTGTTCAAGGCTTAACCAAACTATCACAAATCAACTTCACAAGTACCCAAACCTACCATACACCTTCTTAGGGTGTCATGGGTTCCTAAACATCACCAATCTTGGTGGATCTCATGAGATTACTAGTGAAAATTATAGATCTAGTGTTTATAAAAACCAAATGAGTAACAAGTGGTATGGATCTTACATACTTGCATGTTTTACCAATATATCTTAAAAATACATAAAAATATAAAGTAAATGAAAGTATAAAAAGATTAGAAAGATGTTATTGAAGCTTACTTGAAGATTGGATGATTTTTGAGCAAGAAAACTTAATAATCTTGAGGTTTTTATTTCAAAACTTTAACAAGATCAATACTATGACTTGATTAAACACTTGATCTTGAAAAGTTGATGGATCTTCTTGGTGTTTCTTGCCTTGGCCGATTATGTGAGGAAGAGGAGAAAAAAAAAAAAAAGAGTTTTTGTTGCTAGTTTGTTTTAGGTGTAAATGAAGAAAGTGTAGTGAAGTAATGTATATATATAGGGTCTAAAATAATCTTGAAGTCTTGGTCAATTTTTTTGGTCTAGGTCCTAGGGGGGGGCGGCACACACAAGAGCAAAACAAGGAAGTTGTTTTGTGGACTCATTAATATTCTTGTCTAACATGTGTTCTTGTTTAGTTTTAGTTGTTTATTGGGTGTTATCGGGTACCGAGTTATCTTGAAATAAATGTTAACAAGGTGAAATAAAATACGACGAAGTTATAAAAGTTGTAAAATATTATTCCTTGCAAGAATCGGGTGTTAGAATAATTATCGTGTCGAAATTTCGCAAACCGACGGAATAATAAGCTCCGACCGTAAAATGTAGCCATTGATTAGAAAACACCGGGTAAAATAATAATATAATTTTTATATTATTATAATGAGTATAAAAATATGTTAGGATCATAGTCGGGAGTATTGGGTATACGTTAGTAGTAAAACTGAGTGGTATCGTTAATTACCAATTAAGCATACGTAAATGGAAATAATGCATATCCGTGTAGGCTCTCAAGTGATGATGATGTGTAGACTATTCCAGTCTATATCAAGTGTCATTAATGAATGATGCATGAATTCGCAGCTAAACCTAACTGGTTACGCGAATTGAAAGACTCGTAAACTCAGTTTACGAAAAGACGAACGTTGATCATGAATAGTGATTTCCCTTCGGGAATGAATAGTGTCACATGAATAGTAAAATTTCTGAACGCTTCTCGGAATCACAAACTGACTCCGAAAACGATGAATAGTAAAATGATGAATAGTGACCGGTGAATAGTAAATGATGAATAGTAACCGATGAATAGTGAATAGGAGAAATGTCCCGAAAATGCGGGTTGTTACAGTCTCACCCCCTTAAAAGGAACTTCGTCCCGAAGTTCAGTTTGTGTTGGTCTCTGAAGTTGTATTGGTGAAAAGATGATGATTTTTATCGTGTGAGCTATTGAGCTCTAACAAGGTTCAAGTCTGACGGCCACTAGGCCTACTCTGTCAGAAATGTTGAATGATCCAGTGTATATCGGGTTCATGAATGTTTACTGGACTAGTGAGTTGGGTTTTTTTTTTTTTTTTTTTTTTTTTTTTTCCAAATTTTAATCAGTCAATGAATGTTGGCACTTCGGCCATAGAGTGCTTCAAATGGTGTAGTCTCTACACTCGTGTGGTAACTAAGGTTGCAACTGAATTTGATTTATGGCAAATGGTTAATCCAACCATTTCTAGTGTCAATCACACCCGATTTGGGCATATCTCCCTATGTTTGAATCAACCTCAAATTCCGACCATTGGTCTGCGGATGATAGGTGGTGTAGTTCCAAAAGAATCTTAATGAAATCGCTAGGAGTTTGAGGTGAATCAAATTCCTCTATTAGGAATAATTGATTTGGGTATCATGAATCTCGTTTTGAAAGACTTACAAGGTTAAGTCCGTCAAAGGGTGTTACTGAAAATAGTAGATTAAGATAAGGTTGTGATCCTCCGTAGGATGTCATGGATTGAATCTCTCTCCACCTACAATGCTTAGTCTCCATTACTAAGATTTTCCCCAAGTTATATGTCATCGAATCACAAACTCCTAAAGGTATAAGAGATGTAATATAGTGATTGATTTTCAAAGTTTGTTTTGAGATTGTGTGTTTTGTTCATAAACCTTTCCTGAGTAAATGAATTTACAACTTCAAGCAAACGGCTTTACAAGTAACATTTTTTTCTCGATGTTTCAAAATTTAGTAGTTATGCAAGATAGGACTATTTTCAACATAAAGTGGATAGTATGGTTTACCAAAGATTGATGTTTAAAATTTCCTAACATTCAATAGTTTTGTGAAAGGTTAACCAAAAGGAATTTGCTTGTCAAAATAAGTGCCTCAGAAAAGTATTTCTTACAAGATATATGTTTTGTAAAATGGTAGTTTGGAGAAAAATACATTTTAAAAGTGAAAGTATTAAGAGGATAAAATAGCTAGGTATGTATGTCTGCACAAATGCATAGGTGTCTAACATGTTTCAATAAAGTCTATTGGTGAGGATATGTTCAATTGAACGTTCTATAGTCTTGGTTAAGAGGTTAGATTTATCTCTATGGTGTTGCTTAGTGAGCATTCGCATCGAAACAAATCTTGTAATTCAATTAAGCCAATACTTTCCAGATGGTGGAATTGTGGCAATCAAGCCAGTGATAGTGGTTTGAATGGTTTTGTGGTATCCTGAGATTTCTGTTGAGTTTTGAATGGTTTCAATGTACCGAGGGATCCTCCTTATAGATGGTATGGAAAGTCTTTCCTAAGGAGGTCATTGATAATATCCACTTATCAATATAGGGAGTAGTGAGGAATGAGAGACATCGGAGTCTATAGAGTGTTAGCTAATTCCTTATATATGGGGATGGGGAAAGGAAATGATAATGAGGGTGAGAAGGGGAAAGATTGTGACAACTGCGACAAAATGAGATTGTGATAAAAGAAAATTCTGTGATATAAGTGTATCGTGCATAGACGTAAATGTCCATGAGATGAAATGTCCAGTTGGCGTGCTTCCAATCGGTGGTTAACGAGATGGTGAAAAGTGTCGATGTTCTGCCAACGAGTGTTTACACACACGTAAATGAAACATTTGGGAATTGAGTAGAGAATTCAATCCAGACAGAATTTTATTATAACCATTCTCAGTATTGCAAAATTCATTTCTGAGTCAGACATAGGTGGTCAGCCTATATCTCACTATCCCGAGTTGAATATAGATGACCAGTCTATATTCCACCGAGGTTCCATGAATTTTGAAATACTCAGCTCAGTTATACTAAGATTATGTCCTTCCCAAATACCAAGACGTTCTGAAAGACAAAAGCAAGTGACCAAACTCGAGGTCAAATTATGAAGCTATGCAAGGAAAAGCATAACGTGGTGACATATATGATACATGAGCATGTTTATATGAAAGACAATTATAGTAATCAACTATAATAAGTGAATATAACATATCAGATAATGAGACCCAAATCTCATCACCTAAGTCAGCAACTAACCACAATGAGGCTTCAGCTTGGCAGGCAGGCACGTGACGGTCATAGGGTTATGTTTTCGTGAAAGTAGCTATAGTCTAGGTTTTAAAAACACTTAGTTCGCTATAGCCAAAGCTCTGATACCAATCTGTCACACCCCCAAAATCGGGTCCAGCGGAAGCATACATGTAGCTGGGGTGTAACTCAATTGGTATTACAACACAAGTTCAAACTGGTTTTCACTTCAATCATTTAGAATAAAATCATTTAACCAAAAGTATTGAATTTACATCGTTAAAATGTAGTGCGGAAGTAGGCCCGTAAAATAGTTTAAAATGGTCCCCAAGTGAATATCAGAGTCTTCTATGACCATGCCATGCCCTGCCAAAACCTCCAGTAGCGTGCCATTGCTTAAAACCTGAAAATACATGCTAAAGAGTGTCAACACGAGGTTGGTGAGTTCATAAGTTTGTATTAAAACAATAGTGTTGTGAGTACAATAGAGAGTTTTGTGACCATTGTGTAACTCACAATGTCATAAAAATAAAGTTTTGTGACCATTGTGTAACTCACAATGTCATAAAAATAAAGTTTACCTTACAGTAAAATCAGGATTGTGGACCATGAGTAGAGTGTGTGATCATTACAACAAATATAATATCACATAGAAAAATAGTCTATTACGCTAGCGCTAAGTTCATGCAACCGAAGCTACGACAGTGTGCATGCTCTAGAAGCATGTTAAATATAAAGGCCCGGCAAGTGTTTATCCCGTTACACTTGTAATTCGACATGTTATACGCTCGCGTTTGCCTATCCGGTCAAACCGAACGGGGGAGTCACCACCAATAGATCTATTTATAACATTCGCGCTTCCCAGCAGGAATTGACGGTTCATGAGTTTGGGCATAGTGGGATTCAAGGGCTTAGGCTAATCCGCGTAATAGTTTAGATACAACATAAGTTTCAGTATGGTCCATAAAAGTGTTTGCATAAAAGCAATAGTTCACAAAGTGTGTTGCATAAAAGCAAGAGTTCATAAAGTGGGTTGCATAAAAGCAAGAGTTCATAAAGTGTGTTGCATAAAAGCAAGAGTTCATAAAGTGGGTTGCATAAAAGCAAGAGTTCATAAAGTGTGTTGCATAAAAGCAAGAGTTCATAAAGTGTGTTGCATAAAAGCAAGAGTTCATAAAGTGTGTTGCATGTTTATAAAACGCTTGTGTATGCGAGAAAATAATCCAGTATGCAACTGATATACCCATAGGTGCATTTAAATAATCAATCAAGCCTTCAAAGAAACAGTAGTGTTTAAGTAAACAATTTCGCATTCAAGCATTGAGTTTAGTCAAAAACGAGCATGTATTCTCCCCCAAAACAATTATACAAACAGGTAAAAGTAGGGGGTATGAACTCACCTGGTGCGATAGCTATGATGACAAAAGTGGATACACTGAAATGAGGCACGATCTCTAATCGCAACCTAATGAATGATAGTTTCTAATGTAAGAAATGAAATGATGCTACACATGCAAGTACGTATGTTATCGATACCACTCGTTAGTTTTGAAAATGGTGTTTATCGTCAAAAATACATTTTTGACGCCTCGTTAAGTTTATAACCACTTTTCGTTTAAATATGTTGAAACGGTACTCCACGATCCTTGTTTGGTGTTCAATCGGCAAATATAAGGTTTTCGTCGCACGAATAGCATTTTCATTACTTGAAAATATGACCAAAATGGCCTCGCAAAACTAGTCGCGAAATATTGTACGTTAAGTGTTAATGGTCAAGCTCGGCGTTTTTGAAAACCTTGTAACAATATCAAGAAGTCGCGTCATTTAACTTTTGGCGATACAGGTCTCGATCGATGAGAAAATCGACTCTCATTGTTGTTACTTGAAAGTATTATGTTCAACACTTAGAAAATTTCATTATAGCAAAAGCTGTCAAAATATATAGTTTATCGGGTATATAGATGAGGTCGTAGTTTATTCGTTACGAGTCCAATGATCAAACGGCCAATTGGTTTGAAAAGCTTGCTGGGAGATCTTGATTTCATAAAACTACGGCTCGGACTCAAACTGATCCGATCATAAAGAAAAACAGCCGTGAAAGTGGTGTCTCGCAAAGACAGTTTACGTCAAAACTCTATTAGTGTAAAAAGCTGATGGAAATATATATATATCGTCGGATTTCAAATACTCGTATCTTTTTCGTTATAAGCCCGTTTTCTATGTTCTTTATATCCCCGCGAAGGTATTCGAGTATACTTTAGGTTTTTCAAGGTCTCGGCTAGTCAAGATATCATTTAATCTCAGTTTTCCTTAACTAGAAAGTCGGGACAGATTCAATTTTTCAGAAAATATAGTTTTCGTCGTAAATCTTGAAAATAGCATATCTTTTTCGTCGTAACTCGGATTTTATCCCCGTTTTCGGCCATAGTTTCGTCTCGGAATGTATTTTCTAACTCTTTGGTCCAAAGTTACACCCTAGACCCTGAGTTTCCCACGTTTTACAGAAATGGACAGCAGCTTTTATATAGTTGTGAAAATCAACTTTCCTAGTTTGTAACTTGTTCAAGGCTTAACCAAACTATCACAAATCAACTTCACAAGTACCCAAACCTACCATACACCTTCTTAGGGTGTCATGGGTTCCTAAACATCACCAATCTTGGTGGATCTCATGAGATTACTAGTGAAAATTATAGATCTAGTGTTTATAAAAACCAAATGAGTAACAAGTGGTATGGATCTTACATACTTGCATGTTTTACCAATATATCTTAAAAATACATAAAAATATAAAGTAAATGAAAGTATAAAAAGATTAGAAAGATGTTATTGAAGCTTACTTGAAGATTGGATGATTTTTGAGCAAGAAAACTTAATAATCTTGAGGTTTTTATTTCAAAACTTTAACAAGATCAATACTATGACTTGATTAAACACTTGATCTTGAAAAGTTGATGGATCTTCTTGGTGTTTCTTGCCTTGGCCGATTATGTGAGGAAGAGGAGAAAAAAAAAAAAAAGAGTTTTTGTTGCTAGTTTGTTTTAGGTGTAAATGAAGAAAGTGTAGTGAAGTAATGTATATATATAGGGTCTAAAATAATCTTGAAGTCTTGGTCAATTTTTTTGGTCTAGGTCCTAGGGGGGGGCGGCACACACAAGAGCAAAACAAGGAAGTTGTTTTGTGGACTCATTAATATTCTTGTCTAACATGTGTTCTTGTTTAGTTTTAGTTGTTTATTGGGTGTTATCGGGTACCGAGTTATCTTGAAATAAATGTTAACAAGGTGAAATAAAATACGACGAAGTTATAAAAGTTGTAAAATATTATTCCTTGCAAGAATCGGGTGTTAGAATAATTATCGTGTCGAAATTTCGCAAACCGACGGAATAATAAGCTCCGACCGTAAAATGTAGCCATTGATTAGAAAACACCGGGTAAAATAATAATATAATTTTTATATTATTATAATGAGTATAAAAATATGTTAGGATCATAGTCGGGAGTATTGGGTATACGTTAGTAGTAAAACTGAGTGGTATCGTTAATTACCAATTAAGCATACGTAAATGGAAATAATGCATATCCGTGTAGGCTCTCAAGTGATGATGATGTGTAGACTATTCCAGTCTATATCAAGTGTCATTAATGAATGATGCATGAATTCGCAGCTAAACCTAACTGGTTACGCGAATTGAAAGACTCGTAAACTCAGTTTACGAAAAGACGAACGTTGATCATGAATAGTGATTTCCCTTCGGGAATGAATAGTGTCACATGAATAGTAAAATTTCTGAACGCTTCTCGGAATCACAAACTGACTCCGAAAACGATGAATAGTAAAATGATGAATAGTGACCGGTGAATAGTAAATGATGAATAGTAACCGATGAATAGTGAATAGGAGAAATGTCCCGAAAATGCGGGTTGTTACAGTTTGTAACGTACGGTTTCACTTTATTTATAAACTTTCGGATTTGTTTTTTGGTTTCGTGCTTAAACTTTGATTCTTGCACTTTATCCTTGAAGATTGGAGAGTTTTAAGGACTTGGTAATGTTTAGAAGCTTAGTTTATAGTAGAAATTTAAGTAATTTTTAGGTACAAATCGATTTTTATAGCGTTTAAAGTTCTTTAGTTACTTATCGAACTTCCTCAAATTTTGTTAAGAACATAAAAGCTTTAAGCTTTATTCTTGTTTAATTGTTTTTGAAGGTATTTGAACATAAGAAACATTTTGGAAGATTGTATTTGGTTGTCAAATCGAGTTTCAAACTTCTTGTCATTTTATCGAATTTGGCATAAAACCCTTATTTATCGAATTTGGACTAAAACCCTTAGTTATTGAATTTGTGCTAAAACCCTGACTTATAGAATTTGTGCTGAAACCCTTACTTATCGAATTTGGTTATCGAACTTCAACAAGGAGCAGTTTCTTCACGGTTCAAGGATTACTCAGTATTTTCCTTGCTTGGATAAGCCTGTGGAATATTTCGACAAAGGGATTTTCTTCTAGCTTGGATAAGTTAGAAGAATTCAAATTCCATCGAATTTGGTTATCTAATTTAGTTATCAAATTTAGTTATCCAATTTGGTTATCAAACTTGGTTATTTAATTAGGTTATCAAACTTAGTTATCTAATTTGGTTATCAAACTTCGTTATCGAATTTGGTTATCGAACTTGGTTATCGAATTTGCTCAAGACCCAAAATCAAATCTCAACAACACTACGGCACACTTCTCAATTGTCTACAAGATCCATTACACAAATACACAAGTTAACTTAACAATCATGTCTTAACCACCGTATCCTTATTTTCCACAACAACAACACCCTCAGCAATACCCTCAACAACAGCAATACCTTCCACAACAATTTCCTATCATTTCCTACACCACAATTCCAACAACAATAACAACAACATTTGTTTGCTTAGATGTGTGAAGCAGTCAACAGGCAACAATCTATTCATGAAGCTGGTTCGGATTCTAGACCTCCAATGCTAACACCGGGAAATTATGTGCAATGGGCAAGCAGATTTCTAAGGTACATAGAACTCAAGAAACCACATGGTAAGTATCTAAAGAAGGTGATACTAGAAGGAACCTTTGTTATGCCAAAAGTGACTATTCCAGGAGATCCTACGGCTGTTCCACCAAGACCTGAAACTGTTACTCGAATTCCAGAAAGCCAGCTAACTCTAGAACAACGACTTCACCTTGAAGCAGATGAAATAGCCATGCAGCAAATTCTTCACGGAATACCAAATCCAATCTATAGAAGTTTTGATTCTCAAATGACGGCTAGAGCTATGTGGGAGCATGTACATCTATTAATGGAAGGCACTGAGTTAAACAAAGTTGACATGGAATCGAAATTTTATCATACCTTTGATTCATTCACCATTGAACCAGGGGAGTCTTTAGAATCTTACTATCATCGGTTCACAAACATTGTTAATGACTTGGAAAGAAACTTGATTGAAATGCCACGTATAGCTATCAACACAAAGTTTCTGAACTCTCTAGAACCTGATTGGCACAAATATGTTACTTTTGTTCGTCAAGTCAAGGATATTCATGGTGTGAAGTATGGTTTGTTGTGCGATTATCTGAAGCATCATCAGGCTGAGGTTATGAAAGATGGAGCTGCATGTGGTATGATTCTAATTTGGTAAAGTATTTTGTCGTGACATACTCCTTCTCAAGTTTTCTTAATCTTTTCTTGTCATTGACGTTTTTTACTCTTTGACTTCATTCTTTCTTCAGTTGATAACATATTTTGTCGTTTCATTATCATCACAAGGTGTATGACATATTGAAATGTAATACTTTGAGCCTTTGATACACGTTTATCATAATACCAATACCTTGTGATCTATTACGTACTACTCGTCAATCATACCTCACAAGTGTGTTGGTTTAAGTTTCTGATGGAGTCTATTTGCTATGGATATTTCAGCATGCATTATTTTAAGTAATGCATAAAACGCATCCATGTGAAATTCTCTAGTTCGCGGCAACAATGATAAGAGACAAGTGAAAGTATTCCTTTCACAACCGATATGTTTCCGAAACAGTTTACCCTACAGGTACTTCCCTCACATCTTGAATCTGAACCAGCCGCAGCCAATCTCTTGTGTCTCGGACTCAACCTAAATGCTATTTCAAACATATTTTTACTCATAGAATACAAATTATATCAACTAAACATGCAAAAGATGTAGAAGAATATATACATATTTCTCACCGTATTATAAAGCAATGAGATAATATAATGTATCGATTTACAAAGAATTTATTTCACTTCTAAAACTAAAAAAATCAAGAATTCTAATCACTGTTGCTGTTCAAATGTTCAATCTTATAGCATAAAAGAGATGGTAGAATATCTTTGAAGGGCTAATGGTGTGGTGATCCATTTGTAAATAAAGAAAGAGAGGGACAATTGTAGTTTCAATAGCCCAAAATGAAAGTGGTGCCTAAACAAGCCCACAAGCACTCAAATAAGCTTATAAGCTCCATGGTGTTTCACAAATCGGGTAATACCCACAAGAACCGAAAGCTATAACTGTACCAAATAAAACCGAACCGAATTTGTCAAAATATTAATCGCATAAAATAAAAATAAAAATAAATAAATAAATAAATAAAAAGATCGAATTCACATAAAATATATATACATAAAAAACATTTTATATGTTTCCTAGTATAAATATAATATTTTTTTAAGCTTAATTATTTATTTATTTATTTATTTGTTAAAATACTAGTATCAAATTAAATGAAAAAATATAAATAATATAATTCGGGCTATTCGGGTCAATCCGAATATAGAACCAAATTCCAATTCCATTTTCAGTTCACTTCAATCCAATTTGAATTTAGTTCAATTAAGTATTACCAAAAAAAGAAGAAGAAACGAACTAACTGAATAAACCGAACAACCAAATAAATGAACCGATGAACACCCCTAATAAGGTCCGTGGTTTTAGCTTGATGTTTGGAAACCAAAATAAGGCAATAAGCCCCAAAATTGAGCTAAATTCAAACATACCAAATATACCATAAAAACAGACAATGAGTCTTGGAAATCAATCTAAGACGACGTCAATTATATAAGGAGAGAGGAAAATATTTACTTGTTGCATAGCACGGGTACTCGGCTAATACATGTATAAAGTATAACCGCGATCCTGTTTTTACGCGGTCGAAAGGCAAGTTTATGACTATAGAGCAAAAAGTGAAGAAAGCGATATTTTTAGCTAAAGCACATGCTGAGAGTTGGTCCAAAAATTAATGTTGATTGCATTCCATATCCATGAAGAAGACATTGACACATCCACCCAATCATCTTCACAAGAACAAGATCCTACTTTTCCCTTTGGATATAAATCATAAGGCATACATTTCAGCTTCAACAACATTTTTTCATTATAAAACTACAGAAAATGTCCAATACCAAATCACAATCTTCTTCATACATCCCTGAAGAAATGGGAGCAAAACCTCCTGTTGATATTGGTACAAAAGGTACAGTTGGATTGCTCATAATGCAAGAGATCGAGTACTTTAATAAGCTCGAAGTACACTCTCGGAAGCATAGTTTTCAAGTCAAAGATTCATCTCAAACACGCACTAGCACTAGAAGAAAGAAGGGGTTCATACCAAGCATGTGTTCAGCTATTGAAGTGGAAAACAACAATGGGCCTAAAATGATATCACGGGTAAAAGTTACAAGAACCCGACAAGATTCTTGATTCAACCGTTTGTTTCCGAAAGCTTTGAGAAATGCAGCTTCTTTAGCCGATTTGTGATGTGGTCAGGCATCTTGCACTTTATGTCCACAACTTCAACTATATAAGAACCTTTCCGTCTATTGGGATTTCTGTTGGTTTTTCTTGTTTTGTGGGGTTTGGTATTTTCGTTTGTATTGGTGGTGTTACTCGAACTTGCTCCATCTGCTTGTACGCTTGCTTTGAGACTTGTATTAATGGCAGGATTTGGAGACGCGTCTTTGACTGTGTGCAATTCCCTTGACATTAAGGCGCTTATTGTACCAGTGGTTCCTATTTTGATGGATCCTCCGCCACCCTTGATATCTTCGAGTGTTGGAACCATGTTTTCTTAGTAATCTAGATATCAATTGTAGATTCTGGTCACAATTCTTGAATGTAATTGTCGAGGTTAATAAATCGCAGTGTTTATTATATGCTACAAGTATAAAAAAAATGAAGTAATAAGTACACAGTATGTGAACAAAGATCACCATTCTTGGATAAATAAAGATTAATTGCTTGAAATTAACAAAGATCACCATTCTTGCATAAAAAAATCATGAATTTCCCGTTAAGCAAATAGCTTCAGGCATGCACTTTGGGAGCAACAATCTACGCAGTCTATAACCAAAGCATTCCATTCATGGAGAACAAGCACAACGGGTCAAATATAGACTATAGATGTAAATATGAATGGGAGACGATTTCAAACACTTTTGACTGTATATGCTATTACGCTTCTTCAAATTGTTACCACAGGCCAATCAAAAGTCCATGGCAATAAGTTGAAAGGAACAGAAACTAGATGCTAGTGTGTTTGGATATGCTGTAAAAGTACTTATAGCTTTTTTCCTAAGTGTTTGGCCAAACTGATTTTGGCTTCGACTTTTTAGGACCAAAATACTTAGAATTTACAACATAATTAGCCTCAACTTTAATCAAATACTGATTTAATTAAGAAATTATTTGATTCTTAAATTTGCAATAATCACCATGAAAATGCACATCCAAATAAGGGCCAGCCAACATTTAGGCCTTTGGCAGCTATACTAATACTCAACACTAAGATCATAAGTTGAAACAAGTGACAATACTTCCATAGTCACATTAATCTATCTCTAGAGAACGAACCAATTAGATACCGACCAAACCAAACTGACTAACATGCTTTGGATACCAAACAAGTTCAAGTTTAAGTCCACCAGCACAATGACCTAAAAAAATAAAAATGATAACTTAATGGCAAGATTTCATAAAAAATAGCAAAGGCTGCTCATAATCAACGCACAAACAACACTGTATAACTCAATTAACAACCTTTTGCACTTGCTATTTAGGAGTATATGGCATTGAATCCTGGAAGTTTTTATGTGATATGGGATAACAAAAATATGATAAATCACCTTTAACAAAACGTAATGCAGAATACAATGTTTGGATGTGCTTGATCGAAGTTTTGTTGATCAGGTAATCAATTGTGTTTGGGAAAGTTTGAGCTGCTCCTAAGACCTAATCTAATTATCCAAAGATGAGCATATGACCCTATAAATAGTAGTTTCATTATACCCAAACACTAATTATATAATCACTCTAAACGGGTAAACACATGAGATTTTCCCTATTCAGGTTACGCGGGGAAGGCGAGTCTTTGACTAATACGTACCGGCCTAACCGTGGTATCCCCAAGACCGTGTCCGACTCTTTTCCTGACCATCCCCAAAATTGTTTGGATCGTGTATGTTCACTTTCTGAATAAAGTATTTCGACCCTATAGATGATGTCTGGGTATCACGAAATCCTTAATGGGGTAAATCAAGAAGAGCACTTTGTTCTCAGGCACAAGAGAACAAAGCAAAACAAATAGATTATGTGAAATTCGTATGCTCAAATGAGACCAATGAAACTTCAAAAAACAGATTTTTTTCGACAGTTCAGTTAAACTCGGTTGGAAACCAAATGTCACTTCGGTTGGGAAAAAGGTGAGAAAAACAGGTAACTAGTATAGAGCACCAAATATAACGTTTGGGTCAGGGCGCTGCCCGAACCGGCGAACCCTGCTAGGGATTCTTGTGAAAGGACATCACAATCACCTAACATAGTCGATGACACTAAAACCCGACCACTAGGCCACCAATCACTCTCAAAACGCAAAACTAAACAGGAAGAGAAATTGCATAAATGGAACAAACCCCACCCAAAATAAAAATCTAACAACATGCATTAACTTAAATAGCAACTAGAGAGCAGAGTGAGCTGGATGAAGGAACCAAATTCAAACTTTAATCAAATGGCATTTTAATTTTTGGGACAATTTCTAAAACCCCAACAACACATCATGAGCCCACTTCTTAAAAAGCAATCTTACCTAGAAATATGATACTTAACCATGAAGATACAGTTTCTAACAGTATATAAACACAACCCATATATGAACAGAAACAGTTATGATGCGTTAAGAATCAAGAAGCAATTTTTAACAAGCTATGAACTAAACAAACATAAGAAACACTGACCCAAAATGAGAATGGTTCCAAAGATTGAATCTTTAAGCTGAATATTCAAAACCCATCATCAAGAATCTTTGGGTGTTGTATGATGGGTTGAAACAAAATTTGACTTGAAATGTGTGTACTTGGGTTCGGAGTTTAAAGAACTAGGGCCCCTCTTGTTCTAAAGTTGGTACACCTTTGGGTGTTGTGTAAGATTTTTGTTTAAAGATGACAATTTTTTTTTTTTTTTTTTTTTTTTTTTTTTAACAGATTATTTCTTTTTTAAGTGAATATATATTAATCATAGAAATTTTACAGCAATTAACAAGATTAAATAAGGACATGCCCAAAATCCATAGAGAATACAAAATGAAAACATTCACGTGGCGTTTATTTGTAGAAAATTTTTCTTGTTTTTCATTTCTAAATTTTTTGAAAAAAGAATTGTTTTTCTTTTTTAAAAAAGAGTTCAGAAATTTTAAAACTTGTTTGGTTAGAGTTATATTTTTTCTATTTTAATAAATGACAAGTAGATTACGTCAGATTGTGACGGCGGCTGATGGAGGATGACACGAGGAATTAATGGTCTTTTTTTTTTTTTTTTTAGATCCCGTCTATTTATATTAAGAAAAAAATGAGAAAGAAAAAAGTGAGAATGGTTGAGTTTGCTTTTCAAATTATATTTGTTAAAATTTAGAAAATGAGATTTTTTATTTATTTATTTTTTTAAATTGTTGAAAAAACATGTAACTAAACGGATTTCAAACTTTTCATTTTAATATGAAAAAATTCTTAGAAAAATAATATATTTTTCATCAACTAAACGCACCCTTCATCCTCTAAAACAGAATTAATACTATGAAAATTCAAATTTAAACTCTTATACCAAATACTTTTTAGTCGTCAAAATATTTTAACCTAATGACTACATGTCCTACCAATATTATCCAAACCCATACCAAAACATCATCACACTAATTGATACTGTGAGAATAGCAAAGGAAGGCATCATCATGTAGGCTAAAGCACCCTGATATCACCGGTGAAGAGATTAAGGTGATGTTTGTTATAAGGGTTTTGAGCTCATGGAATGGTATGATTGATTAAAAGTGTAGTTTGGTTCAAACTTTTAAATGTGATACCTATGGATTAATACCAGATTTCATTCCACTACATATCGGGGGTTTTGCAATAAAAGTACAATGTATCACTGACAAGTTACAGGCATTTTAATTTTAAATTATTTTTTTTCTCTTTTCTAGTTTAATTAAATGGTAATACTTTTATATATAATATCTATTTAAATTAAAATATACATTTATATAATTATATATTTTCTATCAAACCTTTCCTAATCCAAATCTAATTCCAAACCCGTCTAAAAAAACGCACCATAAATGATTGTCTGCATTTCCTATTCATATCCCAGTATCAAAACCATGCTTGCAGCCCCACACCTCACAAGCATAGTATGAAAACCATGAATATAAACAGACATCATCAACATCCATAAGAGCTTTCCAATGTGATCCAGCCTTAAACGTCTAATGCCAATACAATGCTAGGACCAATAAGTTTCATACCCAACCTACTTATTATTTGACACATCACATACACATGATTTTACATGGTAAATATTAAGTAAAAAATAAATCAATATACCAATGATGCTATGTAACTATACACATTTGATATGCATTGATATTCGTATACTTGAATTATGTATCCTATTTACTATCGAACGTACTTTTGACTAGCAAATAAATTCACGTGTAGATGATAAAAAATAAGACCTAATTATGTATTGCATAACATATATGTATGCATCAAATTAAAACCTAAAATATCAAATAGGATTCCTTTAAGTTGATGTGGATGTTTCTGTTTCTGTTTTAAAATTACTCTTCATTTAATCATAACTATAATTTTTGTGGGTTTTAATAATAAATCAGACATTTATATTCTACAGTTAGGGCTTGTTTGTTTGTTTATTTAAGTTATGTTTGTTGGTACATAAAATAATTGTTTGTTTGTTCATTTTTAATACCCCTCTCCGTCTTAAAAAGGCTGTAAAAAATGAATTATAATTTATGTAATTAATGCTAATTTTAATTATTAAAAAAATATTTTTACCCTACAGTTAAAATATAGTAACATATAAATGAGTAATTAATATCAGTTTTGATATATCATATATGTAGGTAAAATAGAAAACCCAGTCATAATTATCATTCATATATAAAATTGGACATTTTTTTTAAAACAAATATAAATAGCACAGTGGACACCTATTATGAGATGGAAAACATATAAGATAATTGATTTGTTATTCAGTATGTTAAATAAGTGTCTAAATATATGAGTAACTTAATTAAAAAAGCCACACTCTTGAAATTGTTCCTATTATGTCATGTTTCTAGATTAAGTTTGTAAGAACTATTTTTCTTGAACAAGAAGTCGGCAATAAGAAAGACACTTGTTGTACCATGCTATATAATTTTTTCAATAAAAACACTTAAGTGGAAATCAAACGACGATTAAATATTTGGGAGTTAGTGGTATAACAATTAACAATAGTGGGTTTCCTTCTTCTTTTTTTGAGCGGATTTATATGGGATTATGGGTTCTTAATAAAGAAAATAATGATGAATTATTTTTTAGGACCAAAAGAATAATACAGTTAAGAGATTGTATAAAATTGAAGTCCGAGTGGAGAGCCCACTAAAACTAAAAAGCCCAAAATAAGGATCCAAAAGTTAGAAAAGACCCACAAACGCTAAATATAAAAATTAGCAATAAAATTATTTGTTTGTATTTTTAGACTTTTAGTGATTGTCCTACTTTTTATAACTTGTTAAAGCACTAACTCGTATTTTTATTTAAGGAAAACAATTTTTTTGCAAAGTACTATTGGTTTTTTTAATGAAAATTTAAAGGTTTGCGGTTAAGAAAGTCTTTTCCGTTGCATAGTCATCATGAATAATTCTAATTGGATGAGAATTGAGGGGAAAAAAAAAATGAAAACAATCTTTGAGAATTTGGAGGCACTTTATTTTGTATACTCATATCTTTTATATAATAAAATAAAACCCTTATTGTGAATTTTGCATTTCAAAAAAATCAATTTATACATGATTTAGTAATAATTTTATTAAAAAAAAAATTATTTTCTTATTAGGTAATATTTTATATTTATCCATAACACACAAGTAGAAGATAAATACAAAAAATATAGATAAGATATTTAAAAAAAATTATTTATTTTATATTTATCCACAACACAAGTAAAAGATAAATACAAAAAATATAGATAAGATGCAATTAATAATATGATTAAAATTTTTAAATAATTATTTCAAAAAATTAGAAATTTAAAAAAAAAATAAATAAATAAATAATAATAAAAAACCTCATGTGTGTGGACATTATAACTAGTTTTGGTATATACCAAAGGACAAATCCCCACCATCCATCTATTTTGATTTAATAGTGAGGATTAACCTAAGATTAAATATAAAAACCTAAGTTCTTGTTTTTTTCCCATTTTCTTTGTCTTTTTTTCTTTTCTATTATTCATTTTTTTTCTTTCTTTCTTTCCATTTTTTTTCTTTCTTTTTTTTTCCTCTTTTTTTCACGCTACAGTTTTTTTGTGCCTTTTTTTTTTTTTTTTTTTGTCTTCTTTTTCACCTTTTTTTTTCTTTTTCTAATTCACGTTTTTTATCTCTAATAAACGTTTTTTTCGTTTTCATACATTTTTGACTGTTTTCATACGTTTTCGTCCGTTTTCATACGTTTTTGTACGTTTTCGCCCGTTTTCGCTCGTTTTCGTCCATTTTCATATGTTTTTGTCCGTTTTCATACGTTTTCGTCCGCTTTCTTACGTTTTCGCCCGTTAACGTCTGTTTTCATATGTTTTCTTACATTTTCGTTCGTTTTCATATATTTTTATCCGTTTTCATACGTTTTCGTTCGTTTTAATACGTTTTCGTCCGTTTTCTTTCGTTTTCGTCCATTTTTCAAACGTTTTTGTCCTTTTCATACATGTATTTACACTTTCATACGTTTTCTCCCGTTTTCATACATTTTCGTTCGTTTTCTTACGTTTTTGTCCGTTTTTTCATTCGTTTTCGTCCGTTTTTAAATGTTTTTGACAATTTTCAAACGTTTTCATATGTTTCTAAATATCACAAATGATATTCTGAATATCACAAATTATATTCTGAATATCACAAGTGATATTTTGTGATATTCTGAATATTACAAGTGATATTCTGTGATATTTAGAATATCACAAGTGATATGTGATATTCTGAATATCACAAGTGATTTTCTGTGATATGTAGAATATCACAAGTGATACTATGAGTATCACAAATGATATTATGGATATCATAAGTAATATTCTGTGATATTCAGAGTATCACAAGTGATATTCTGAATATCATAAGTGATTTTTAAATATTTTTTCATTCGTTTTTGTCTGTTTTTAAATGTTTTTGACAATTTTCAGACATTTTCATATGTTTCTAAATATCAGAAGTGATATTCTGAACATCAAAAGTGATATTCTAAATATCACAGGTGATATTCTGAATATCACAAGTGATTTTCTGTGATATGCAGAATATCACAAGTGATACTATGAGTACCACAAATGATATTATTGATATCATAAGTAATATTCTGTGATATTCAGAGTATCACAAATGATATTCTGAACATCATAAGTGATTTTCTAAATTTGACAAGTGATTTTCAATAAATGTTTTGTAACATGAATATCACTTGTGATTTTCTGAATATCACTTGTGATATTCTGAATAACACTTGTGATTTTCTTATGTTTTCGTCCATTTTCATACGTATTAGTCAAATTTTTTATATTTTCGTCCATTTTTATACGTTTCCGAATATCACAATTGATAGTTTTTCTAAATATCAATGGTGATATTCTAAATATCACTTGTGATTTTTGAAATATCACTTGTGATTTTCATGTTACAAAACATTTGTTGAAAATCACTTGTCAAATTCAGAAAATCACTTATGATATTCAGAATATCACTTGTGATACTATGAATATCATAGAATATTACTTATAATATCTAGAATATCATTTGTGGTACTCATAGTCTCACTTGTGATATTCTGCATATCATAGAAAATCCTTGTGATATTAAGAATATCACTTGTGACATTCAGAATATAACTTGAGATATTTAGAATATCACAGAATATCACTTGTGATATTTAGAATATAGTTTTTTATATTCAGAATATCACTTGTGATACTATGAATATCATAGAATATTACTTATAATATCCAGAATATTATTTGTGGTACTCATAGTATCACTTGTGATACTCAGCATATCATAGAAAATCACTTATGATATTCAGAATATCACTTGTGATATTCTTATATTTTTGTCCATTTTCATACGTATTAGTCAATTTCTTTATGTTTTCGTCCATTTTTATACGTTTCTGAATATCACAATTGATAGTTTTTCAAAAAATATCAATATTGATATTCTAAATATCACTTGTGATTTTTGAAATATCACTTATGATTTTTATGTTACAAAACATTTGTTGAAAATCACTTGTCAAATTAAGAAAATCACTTATGATATTCTGAATATCACTTGTGATACTTTGAATATCACAAAATATTACTTATAATATCCAGAATATCACTTGTGGTACTCATAGTATCACTTGTGATATTCTGCATATCATAGAAAATCACTTGTGGTATTAAGAATATCACTTGTGATATTCAGAATATAACTTGCGATATTTAGAATATCACAGAATATCACGTGTGATATTAAGAATATAATTTGTGATATTCAGAATATCATTTGTGATACTTTGAATATCACAGAATATTACTTATAATATTCAGAATATCATTTGTGGTACTCATAGTATCACTTGTGATATCCTGCATATCATAGAAAATCACTTGTGGTATTCTGAATATCACAAGTGATATTCAGAATATCACTTGTGATATTCTGAATATCACAGAATATCACTTGTGATATTCAGAATATAACTTGTGATATTTAGAAACATATGAAAACGTCTGAAAATTGCCAAAAACATTTAAAAATGGACGAAAATGAATAAAAAATGGAGGAAAATGTAAGAAAATGAATGAAAATGTATTAAAAGGGAAAAAATGTATGAAAGTGTAAAAACATGTATGAAAGGGACAAAAACGTTTGAAAAATGGACGAAAATGTATGAAAACGAACGAAAACATAAGAAAATGGACGAATATGTATAAAAACGGATGAAACCGTATGAAATTGTAAAAACACGTCTGAAAACGGACGAAGACATATGAAAAATGGACGAAAACGAAAGAAAACGGATGAAAACGTATTAAAACGAACGAAAACGTATTAAAACCGACGAAAACGTATAAAAACGAACGAAAATGTAAGAAAACATATGAAAACGTATCAAAACAGACGTTAACGGGCAAAAACGTAAGAAAGCGGACGAAAACGTTTGAAAACGCACAAAACGTATGAAAACGGAAGAAACGTAAGAAAACAGGCGAAAATATATGAAAACGGGTGAAAACGTACGAAAACGGGCGAAAATGTATGAAAACGAACGAAAACGTATGAAAACAGACGAAAATGAATGAAAGCAAAAATAATGTTTATTAGAAGAAAAAAACGTGAATTAGAAGAAAAAAAGAAAAAAGAGAAAGGATAAAAGAAAAAAGAAAAAAATAAATGTGGAAAAAAAAGACAACAAAGAAGAAATAAAAGAAGAAACAAAGAAAAAGAAAAAGAAACAAAAAAAACCAATGAAGCGTGAGAAAAAAACACACAAAAAAAAAGGATAAAAAGAAAGAAAAAAAATGATTAATAAAAATAATAAAAGGATAAAGAAAAAGAAGGAAAAAACATAGACTTATGTTTCCCATTAGATCAAAATAGATGGATGAAGAGGATTTGTTCATTGATATGCACCAAAATAAAAGTATTCATTTGAATTTTCATCTAAATTTACAGCTAACGCTTGATAATAGTGTAGCTTATTTCTCTCGTGTTACTTTTTTTGTATAACCCTTATGTTACTTTTGAAACATTATGAAGTACTACCTTTGTGGCTTCGTCCCAAAATAAATGTAAAGTTTAACTTTTTAAAATCTTTTGTTTTTTATAATTTTGATCTTAACAAATTATTTTATTATTTTATTTTATTTATTTGTTATATAATAATTGATGCAATAAACATGAATGAAATTTATTTTAAATGTATTTTTATTGGTATAATTTTATCAAATAATATTATATAATACAAACAAAAATATTTAAAGTTAAAATTAAAAAAATAAAAAATAAATTAGGAAAACAAAATCAAATTGAACACTTACTTTAAGATGGAGAGAGTAATAAAATTAACATAACTGCGTATCGTGAAAGTTGTAAAGAAGAAGTTATGGTCTTAACTCTTAAATCTTAAGTAAATACTTCGGAGTACATAAACTGTATATTCTTTTCGTAATTGAGTAATATATTTATATGAGCCATTTTAGTTTGCTGATGATAAAATCATCTATAGCACGTAACACAAAAAAAATCGTCAGATTGCATGTATAGATGAGAATTGTTTATTGTTCAAGAAAATACACGTATGTGTGGGTCAATTCAAAACCTACCCAACTAAGCACTTGGACTCGATCAGCAGCCACGACAAATTTAGAAATGTCATAAAGGCAAAAATTCTTCTAATAATGACAAATTTTGCAAATTACTAGTTATGATTTTATTTAAATAATTATACATTGATCAAGACCTAACGAGTATCATTGTACAGCAACGAGATTATTTATTTTTTTTATTTATTTATTTTTTTTTATTATTATTATTTATCTGACCGGGGTTTCTCCTCTCGTGGGTTTGAGTAGTCGGGGTTTTATAGCTGGACATGACGCTTTGAAAGCCGCCTCGTGTAAAGTGACAAAACACAAGAAAGCATACATTGAAAATCAACACTTGTTTATTCATTTCGCATTCGATACCTTTGGTTTCCTTGGACCTGAGGCGGTCGAACTACTCAACAGAATCCACTGAGTTATGAACAGTTATGTTATGACGCATAAATCTACTAATGTAGTTTTCAAAAGAGTTAGTTTTGCAATCAAAAAGAATTAGCGACGCAACTTGTTACTTATTTACCTTCTACCACTATTTAAATTCTATACTTATATAAATATACCAATAAATTATCAGTTAACTTAAAAAAAATAATAATAAATAATAATAATAATTGTAAAAAAGTGTAATATGATGTGTTATAGTAGAGTTTGCGTTAAATTTTTAAAAATTATTAATGTTATGAGGAAAATATATATATATATATATATATATATATATATATATATATATATATATATATATATATATATATATATTAAAAAAAAGGTCTCATTTTCTATAGAAACTCATTCATAAAATGTTGGCATGTATTTTTTTGAAATTTCTAGCGGGAAGATATTTAAGGAAATTATTTTATTAAAGCAACGCTATTTTAATTTTTACGTGAGAATTTTAGTTTTAAAAAGGTATTTTGAAAATTAAAAATTAATTGTTTTTAAGTTTTTTAAATTAAAAAAAAAAAAAAAAAAAAAAAAAAAAAACGTTTTTGCTTTAAATGTAGTAGAGAAATTGACTCATGTCCCAAACATTTTCCAAATGGATTTATAGTTAAACATTTACAAACATCGGTTTAAGTGGTGATCTAGTCATAGGGTAGTCAAATTTTAGTTTCGATAGGTTAAAAGGTGTTGCTTTTTATATTCATGTCGACTATATATATTTTAAACTTTCAGTTAAAAAAAAAGAGAGTTAGTTAGAGTGCCTCGCCTGCCTTGATTTTCCTAACATTTAAAAGTGGCTTTTGATGGCCAAGAAGTTTAAAAGAGTGACAAGAATGTCAAGCTGATTAACTATATTATATGACATAAACTTACAAAATTTTGATTAGAAAATCTTTTATCATAACAGTTGTACATAATACAAGTTTCTTGTAATACTCGTCTTATCATGCTATGACGGACACCAAGTATCAAAAGGACCAAAATTATATTTGTGGCTTATGGAATCGTTAAGTTTCTTGATTTGTGATGAAATATTGTTTAATTCATGCATGTAATGTAATGGAGAAAATGAGAAATTATATATTAACCAAATGGTCTATAAATTATGTCAATACAATTCGATTACAGAAACAAAAAACAAATCGTTACTTTATTAGTGCATGTATAAATATCTAATAAACACACGTAGAAAGTCTATATTAACAAAAATTCTTATCTCTACTACTTATAAGTTATAATACAAAAATTTGATTACATATAATGCGAAAATGACTTTTTTTAATCTCTACAAAACATAAAAAATGAGTAATTTTTAATCTGACAATACACCTTTAAAACTTAAATTTTAATATTTTATTTACTTTCACATAAAAATGCTTTTAAAAATAGTACGTTTTCTTAAAAATAGTTGTTGTTTCTATAATTAATATTAAAATTACTCAATCTTTATCATATTTTTTGTTTTACAAATTCATGTCAATCTCGTTCACAATCTCAATCTATATTTCAATCTCAATTTGTTAAACTATAACTGATATAATGTTATCGTTATCTCGAATGATGTTGAAGATTTGTAAACCTCAATTAGTAAACGTTCAATAAAACACTTAACTACTGTACAATATTTCAATTTTCAACAATACAATTTATTGCTACAAATTCTCATCGTTATCCATGAATGAACGTCTAGTGTTAATTAAAGCGATAGCAACTACAAAACCATCAAACATCGACACGGTTACATGGTTGACAAGTTTACTAAAAAATGGAGTTTGTTTGAACATTACTTTGTTTCCTTTTATAGAAGCATCAATATTTCAATTTACAGTCCTTGTACTTTTTAAATCTCTATTTTTTTAGGCTGGGATAATGAGACGGCAAATTTCGGTCGAGCATCACATACAACCGATATAGAGATCGGTCATGCCCTTTGTGGTATATTGGTCCAACATCGGTCGACGGAGGGAAAAAAAAGACAATCGGTCTAATATACGACCTACTTTTACAACACCTTTCATATAGTAATAAATATTAACTTGGTCATCGACTGTGGCACTTGGGTTGTGTCTGGTCGCTGGAGAGAGAAAACTGACGTGGCAGCCAGAAAGTTGGGTGAATATGGGTCACCACTGTGCCCAGCCTTAGTACACAAGTAACAAGTTATATATGTAAACAAAATAGCAAGGTTTTCAAGATCGGGATCCTACTCAAAATCGTTTTCATTTTTACAAGATCGAAATCGTAAGATCAAATCGAGATTTAAGATCCGACTATAATATTATTTTCTTAATAGTCTTTGTAATATTATTCAAATCTACAAATTACAATATATAATAAACACAAGATTATATGAATGTTTCATGAAAATATTGTCTTAAATTATGAATATGGAATGTTTAAGAAGATTCACATGATGTTTTTAAATTCTATAAAAACATAATATATAACTTTGTAGTTTTTTAGTTTGCGGTTCGAGAAAAGTAGAATCGGATCTGATTATATCTTAAGATCATATGGTCAAAATTGAGATCATATAAGATTTTAAGCTTGCTAAGATCCTACGTAGGATCCGGATCGTTTTTGCTTTGTATTATCATAAAATCGTAAAATCTTAAGATCAGGATCGAAATCTTAACAAATATGCAAAATAGTTCAAAATACTATTGTAAATTATATATTTTAACTTTAACATTAAATAAGAATATTTATTTCGAAGAAAATCAACAAGAGATCTTCTCTAAGGTTATTCCAACATGATAAAATCATGTTCATCGATCACAAATACATTCATCTATTTTTATTTAAATTAAAATGATAGTGATGTGAAAATTATTTCATGATGTAACATTAGACTTATTAGCTCACATTTGATGTATATATCTTAAATATGACAAAAATGTTTTGTTAATGAAAAATAATGCATTTTTAGGTAATATCATGTAAACAACATTGTATTTCCTAACACAAATGGAAAATAAATTAATGTCAAGTAGAATTTACTTGGTTTACTTGCTATCTTTTTAACTTTTTTTCGGCCTCATTAAAGTTAAGCATACCAATCAAAGCAATTTGATGTTAAAAAAATATTATGTAGTAAGAAATAGATACTTAATTGTATAGCTATTTTAGCGTGTGAGGAAAGCTATATACAACAATCAACAATGTTATCTGGATTCTAAAAGCAATAAGTGTTTTTACATCTTATAGAGAAACGTTTAGGATTCATTGTTTTAAGCTTGTTGAACAAGTGCAACTTCGAGTACAAAAACAAATAGTACGAGTTTATATATGATTCAACATTGTTAGAAAAGCTCATGTTAAACCAATCCGAGCTCATTGTACGTGACTAATATTTCTTTAGTTGTTCAACCTCTAGAATTGTTCGAGCTTGAATTTTTCGTAACAAGATTTAATTCTAGATCATATAAAAGAAAATATGCATACGTCTTTCAATCAATTGCTCATCTATTTATTGTAAACTTTAAATTCACTAACAAAACTAGATAATGTTTATTACGATTACAATAACTTTGGTGGGGCGGTGCACAGTGAATACGGTACGTGATGGGATACGAAGGTGAAGAAACACGTGAATAACAAAAATATATGTAAAAAATACGCTTTTGTTTTTCACGTAGCTCAATTAGCAAAATGTTATCAACAAATATTATAAGTTTATTTAAACCACAAAAGATACGGCGCCGTTTAGCACTGTTGTTACACTGTAGCATTTTCCCGCTAAAAGCCCGTGACATGTGTTAGCCCATTTTCTTGCTCCATATTTTTGGCCTGCTGATTCTTGCCCAATCATGCTCACATATACGCAACTTAATGATCCAAAGACACACATAAACCTAACCCTCACTTCAAACCTTCCATTTTGATCGACTCAGAGATGCGTGCTTAGAATCAAGAAATAGTAAGTGATTTTATGATCTATGCTTAATTACAAGAAAGGGTTTTAAACCAATTGTAAATCCAACAGCTTGATTGCTTGATTTTTTGATTCATAGGTGCTAGGGTTCTTTCGAATTGGGTTTTATCATAATGGTGTGTTTGGGGTTAATTTGATTAGTGGGATTTGTTAAATTAACGATGCTTAACATGTTTCTAACAATTAATCATGCCCAGAATATCATTTGTTAAGATCCCGAGTTTCTAGGGTTCATATGTTGAATCGGGTAATTTTGGTTGATTGTGTTTAAGTCAAATTAAAGTTAGGGTTTGTGTTTAAGATCATTCAATGTGTATTTGCTCAAGTTTGATTGAACTTTTTATAACGGTTTGAGCTTAATTCGATTTCATGGTGTTAAATAAATCCTAATTAAGCATTGACTAAATAAGTTATGAAAAGCAAAAGGATGTAGCTGAAACGCGTGGGTTTAGGGGTTGTTGTTAAAGATATCTTTTCGTTAAAGATGTTGGGTGTTATTTACTTATACAAGATGATTCTATGATGTGGGTATTAATTACTTTTTAGAATAAACATACTTTGGTTGTGTTGATGTTGTTTCAGTGGTGTAAAGGTTCAGTTTTTAGGATTTTGAATATGAATTTTTGGTGTTACTTATGGCGAGTGATTTGTGTACACAGGTTTTCCAGGTGTGATATCTCTACAGGGCAGGTGTATGAGGATAGAGCAAAAGACTTTGTGCCATCAGTTGACGCATGTATCAATGGTGAGTAAGCTTGCGTGAGTATATGATATTAGAGATGTAACGGTGATTATTGTTTACAATATGAAATGTGTACTTATTTTATGCTTATAGGTGAAAGTATGTGAATGATCTTAGTGACGGTAGCACGGTACAACATTTTGGTTAATTTTTTATAGGTATTTTCATGTGCTATACGCTTTATCATCGGTATTGGTTTATTCATCTACACACAAGAAGCATTTTGAAACGTATAACCGAAATTCGGATTTCTTATTATTCTTTTGTTGTTGTTCAGGCTCCCAGAAGGTCAGCAAATTAATGTCGTTTCTTATTATACTATAAAGGTATCGCTTTTTTTTTAATGATATTTTAAGTATATGTTTTCAATTCTATTGTTAGATAGGTTGAAAGGTATTAGAAACTAATAAACTTTGATTTGCCGAAGTTTTGCAAATCCAGGCATGAACTTAATTACGATAAACTCGTTGATCTAAACCTTTACAACTTTCGTTTATGTTGTTGCTGTTGAAAGTTTATATGGTTTTTAATATTAGTCTTATATGCATTTGTTTTGCAGTTTTCAAGTGTGCAACAGGACTACGAATCGAAAAAAGGTGAAATTCTCTAGCCTATTTGAAGTTTATAAAGCGTAATTGTGGATCTTCATATGAGTATATTCCAGAGCTTTTTTTAGTAAAGATTTTTTAAAAGATTGTTGGGCGAGTTTCAGTGTTAGATGGAGTAGGAGCTTGAATGCTTGACTTTTGTTTATTGGTTGGTGAACGTTAGTTTAATGCGCTCATCTTTTTAAAACTTTTGAATGGTGCTGCAGGTTATGAAGCGCCAGAACTGATTTAGATTCCGGAAGGACTCTCTCAGATTACACATGCTCTGTGGTGTGACTTTTGGTGCCTGCGAAACGTATTAGTCAAAGGTAATTTTGTAGTACTATTGTCCATTTATGTTCCGTATATGTTTGAGTGTTTGTGTGCCTTATATATGCATAAACGATTATCGACATAACCTTGGGTTGAATTGATTGGATTTGAAGATTTTGTGGAATTCAAACTGAATTTACCTCTGATTCCTGTCATTGTAGGATGTGGCAGCCACAAAAGGAAAGGAATTTTAAGCCTATTTTCTCAAGCATTGAGCTTTGCATAAACTAACAATCCACGCACCTTCGTTTGTGTAGCAAAGCAAATAGCTTTGATATGTACAAGGTTTGTCCAGCGGGTGCTTTTAGGCAGGATTTAATCTTCTCTTTTGTTATTAATTTTAAACTGCTGATGCAAATAATTATCATTATTGCTATGTGCAACAAACAGGTTATTGAATAGCCAAATAGCTATGACTGAAGATAAGATGTCGCCATAGTGTGACGGGATCATGACCTGACTTCTTAACGGCCTGTCAAGCAACCAGTTACACCATTCCGTGAATCAGTTAGATTAGAAAGTTCGGGTATTCATGTTTTTCAGCAGAGGTAAGTTAAGCAATACCAAACACTCCCATTTTCTTATTTACTTGAAACTAACGAGTCGCGTGCTCTTTTCGAAACACAAGAAACTTTTTTTTTTTTTTTTTTTTTTTTTTTTTTTTTTTTTTTTTTTTACTTTAATTTAAAATGAAGCTAACATTGCTCGATCTCTTATCTCTAACCTGAGGTCTAGGACCGAAGAAGGAAATATCGCAGTTTTTCTAGCAGAAAGTTGAACATACATGTATGGTGTGCCGAGAGAAGCAGATTTAGCGTTTGACAATGTCGTGGCAGTTCATAGGTATGGTTGCGAGATTTATCCTTTTTGTGAGTAATAAATTTATCCCCTGAGATGATTTCATGATGTCTTTCCCATTCGCTATATGTTGCAGGCTTGCAGTAAACAATCTGATGTCCTTCATAGCTATCTGTTTCGTTACATCTAAGTAGCGTGTCACCAGCCAAGGTAATTTCATAGTTGTTTGTTTCGTTAGCGCTTATAAATAATTCGCACCGTTGGCCTTGAAAAAGAATTCTTTCATGCTCCTTTTAAATTGTCGCATATGCTAATGACAATTGTCTTATCTCTTATGCAGGCCTTATGAAAACTTTCTACCATGTTCTGTTACATCTAAGTTCCATATCACCAGTCAAGGTAATTTCATGGTTATTTGTTTCGCTCACGCTTATAAATGGTTCACACTGTTGGGATTGAAAAAGAAATGTTTCATGATGCTTTTTAAAAGTGGTCGTTCTTTTTAAACTTAGCTGTTTGGATTTGTAGATTCCAAACTGCTTATTTAACTCACATATCATCACGTAAGCAGTTTGGATGCCTAATCGCAAACACTATGAAAAAACGTATTTTCTATATTGAACCATAATGATCAACTTTTATAATCAATCCCATCAATATGTGAAAACACGTCCTTACACAGTTATGCATACTTTTTTCAGGGATTGCAACAAATCATATCATCTTGACTACTTACATGAATCATCTACACAAGCAAAAAAATAAAATATATGTTGTAAGTGTCTTATAACACGATGAAGTTGTGTGAGATGGTTGGAATTCATATTCACCTTTATGATATGTGATTCTCAGGGACCTTAGATACAGAGATGATGAAGAGGATACAGAAGAATGATGAGCAGTCCTCATGCTGTGAGTTTTTAGATATCGGTATTGACCACATTCAGGTTTATAGATTAGATTTAATTATCAGTTTTATTCTAACAAAGGCACTTTGCTTATGTACTAGGAGACACAACGCACGTTTATATCAAATAGCTCCAGCAAACAAATGACATAATACCATGCTATTCGCTAGAAACCAGGTACGTTACGAGAATACCTTTTTATTGATTAGATAACACTAGACATAATATGTAATTAAGCAATTGTTTGCATGCTAAGTATCCACAAAATTAGGTCATACTTAGATTCCATCACATGATACCCCCATACCTAACCAAACCAACAAAAGATTATGCCAAAAAAACTAAATTCGTGAATACCAACCAACAAAAGCTTAATATGGCTGGCCATTGAGCCATTCAATGAATTTCCGGACCTCAGCTGCCCGAGTCTGTTTCTTCGAAACAGTCGCCAGAATCTCTGAGATTTCTGTCGAGTCCTGGATTTGCATGTTCGTCAACTCCGAAATGCTTAGCACATCAGAATCAAAAAGGAACAGCTGTTTTAGCTCTTCAATTACAAACTCCCTTTCAGCTATACGAGACCTGATTTCTTGGGCTTTCTTCCTAAGCTCAAGCTCATCCAACAACAAACACTTGCCTCTCTCTGAAACTTCTCGATCCTCATATCCTTCACATAACTTGACCCAGCAGCAGCAGCAAGCTCTTTGCAAAATGGCAAGGGAATTGTCATCTTTTTTTTTTTTTATTATGAAACAGTTAGGTTTTTTGTGTGTTTGTGTGTTTAAATAGCAGCCTTCTTTCTTAAGATTCGTGAGTAGCTATTAATATAGCATTAAAAGGCCTGAAATCTTTAATTGCAACTCTTGAGCCACTCCCTATTAATAGTAACCCATCATTGCTAATGCATGAATATAACCCAACCTTTCACATCTCCAGCAGTTTGACCAATACGTTTGACCATATAATACAAAAAAATGAACAAGAAAAAGCCAATTAGTGAACCAGAAAATAAAATCATGGCAGACAAAACACATAAATAAATGCATACCACCTGTTTCTCAAGATAAGCAAGAAAGCTTTTCACCTGTTCTGATCCATTTATAACCTGCTTTTTTTTTTTTTTTTTTTTTCATCTAACTGGTTAAACTTCGAGTGCAGCGAAGTGGTGTTTGAGTGTTTGGATTCGCCAGGAAAAGTGTGGCAGCGAACTTATTCAATGTAAGTCTTGAATGCCATTTTTATATTTGTGCAATTTAAAAACTTATTGTAATTCTCATATAGTGTATACGAATACAGATATTGTATAATAGTTAAAAGAAATTTGTAATGATAAACTCAATGACTGAAACCATATTTCCTGTTGCATATTGACAGGGATGATAGCTGATGCCTTAAGGGAGAGGTGGCAACCATTCTCAAGAACCAAAAATACTGAGCTGAGGGAAAGCCTTATTACTCACTGCTGGAGAAAGTTATACGGATATATATTTATTTAGGACCATGTAAAAATTCTTTTGCAAGTTTGTAGATTGTTACTACATGTAAACACTTCGGTTTTAGTACAATACAAACATCATTATGTATTTTAATAGATGACTAAAATTGTTGCAATATGAATTTGAAGTAAAAACATTTGAACACATTTTTGTTTAATTTACAATTTGGTACTGTATGATTGCTAAATGATGCAGCAACCATCTAGCTTATTTGTCATTCCATAGGGTCCTAAATTTCAGTTGGTCCGGCCTTCTTTTAGTTTGTAATTCTTTTAGTTTACTTTGATTTTTAATGGATCTTTCGCGGATATAAAGAGGTTTAATCGAATGTATAAATGGTAATAGCAATTTATTTGCATTATTTTGTAATCTAAGTGAGCCGCATAAGATAGATTAACACCAAAACGATAATAGTTTTCATAACACTAGCTTCGACTTCTGTAGGTTATTTACTTTTGTAAAGGAAACTTTTTAAATATTTAATGTTACAATGCATTTAATCTTTGAAATCTTAAGTTAGTTCAAAAACATCCAAGAAAACGCTTAAATCTCTGAAATCTTAAGAAAAAAAAAAACGGCACCAAAAAAGTAAAACACAAACCAAAATATATATATATATATATATATATATATATATATATATATATATATATATATATATATACCCTAAAAAAACATAATAAATAAAATATTATACATTAGGACACTTAAATATTTTAATGTACAAAAAAAATCATTTTGCAAAAACTATACAACATAATATACATAAAAAAAAAAAAAAAAAAAAAAAAAAAAAAAAAAAAAAAACACACTAATTACTAAACAAATTCAATATAAAATACACTATAAAACGGTCATTAACTAAAATAACGGTGCAAAACCGTTACAAATTATCTGTTTATGTTAGACCGGTATGCACGACGCCGTTTTGCATCCCTTTTTTTCCCACCAACTAGATACATAATCGCCTCGGCAAAATAACAGACCCATTATCGAAAAAAAATCACACAAAATATCTCTCCAAGCCGTTATCGAAAAAAATTTACACATAATAATCTCGCCCGGATAACAGGCCCGCCCGGCGCCAGTCTCGTAAGTAAACCAAAGTACAAAAAAGGTTTAGTTTTATTCCTATTAACAAAAATATATGGAGTACTTAAATTTTAAGTTATACTAGAAAAGTATATTAACAGTATATAATTTCATGAATAAGATATATGGTTAAAAGCATAACTTCAAAGTGTTGTGCACTCACCATCACGCAATTGCTTGCTTTTGTGATGATCATGGCGAATAGGGTTCTCTTTTTTTCACTTTTATGTTGTTCTATTCTCTAAAAAGCTATTTTATTCACTATAACATGTGAGTAGACAGATTAATTATCAGATACGAAATATGTTTGTTAGTTAAGTTCGTTAACTTTTAAGTAAGTTATATTGAAATGTCATTTTGTGAGAAGACAATTCACAATTGTTTTATAGGACATGTTCTCATATATGGTGTTTTTGTTTATGCAATTGTATATTGTTTATTTCTTTTAAGGGTGCTTTTTATGTACTTATTATTTACTCATGTTCATTGTTATTATATGATCCCGATCCATCAATTGTTTGAGGACATGTGTCAACTTAAGTATACCTTAATGTTGTTTCTATCCTCTTGGGCTTGTGTTACATTTACTTACATGATTTTATCCTAATGACAAAACACACCCTTTTTATTCATTAGTTGATAATATACACGGCTCTCAATTGGTTTGCAATATTAACTTGTATTATTTTCTGGCAACGGCGCGTAACTCAATTGATAATAAGTGGAACATCTTTGCACCTAACAAGCACAAAGTCAAAAGTTCAATTATTGGCACCTTATAGCCAAAATCGCTATGCGAGTCATGGATCCCCGACCTTAACATTATGAAAAGACAATTGATCGTAGACCTGTTTGAGTTACCGGTTATTAACCTCTTTTTACTTAACTTCTATTATTTTCATGTTTTATCTCACTTGTATCTTCTTTGTCAAGAAAGTGATGTGCAAATGAACTAAGGAAGGAAAATTCAATATAGAGAATGCGAAAATGAGACTTTTTAAGTTCATAGTAATATAATGTCGTGAACATATCAAGAACATCATTTAGGAATCATATTTCTATGCATAAAAATGATGGATCTTATACTTCAATGTGTAATCATCATCTAAATTTGTATGTCGTCAACAAAGATACTATAATAGCTTATACAAGTGTACAACATATATATACCATTGATCACGTATGGTATCCCCAGACTTAAAGTATTGGGTCGGGCACACTCAAGGACAAATAACTCCGATCCATGGGTAGTACGGACCAAACCAACACCGGCCCTAGCAAAGCCGGGCTAGGCGGAACGCCTTACTATAAAGCACCGCGGCTGGACACTTCTGCCGCGGAAGAATACCAAGTCTGGAACAGACTCAAGGATCGGGACCACAAATCAACCAAAAGAGTAAGGCATATTATCTAGGGTTGTGAGACTGACTCATGCAGGCTCCAGAAAGGTAAACATGTAAACACTGCAGTTGCCACCCAAAAGCATCGGTGTCACGGTAATAAGACAATCACAAGGTTTGACCTTGAAGTGTTTCCCGCCCAAAGTCGTAGCTACCACAACCCGGGACCACAAGAACCAGACAAGAAAGTCCACCCTATAAATAGAGGGCATTCACCACTCTCAACGGTATGATCTGATCTCTCACCCAAATACACACTTTCTCTCTCTAACCAAAGACTTACTCTCACGCCAGAGGTTGACCGTGAAAGTCCCCTTCCGCAGTGAGACTAACGTTGTTGTTTTCTTTCTTAGCAGACCAAACATAGAGATATTCACTTAGTTCAAGATTTGCCTGATTAGAAGCTAGCCTACACTAGCTCTTGGATTAAGCCCAAGTATTATACTAACAACCATTATGGTCGACGAGACAAGTTTATATTAAACCCATACATCTAGTTACTTCTAAATGTTAGGGAAGGTTATTGATACTTTAATTTAAGATAAACATGGGCAAACCGATAAAAGTAAAGATCATCATTTAAAACTTTTGCATTTCATCTATCTATACTAATAAACCAAAATAATTTACAAGCCCTTTAAGCATGCCCTGCAATTAATTTTCATACGTGTTTGGTCTCTGATTGGTCACTCATTTAATGTGTACAACATGGTATTGCTATACTTCTTCACACCTTATCATAAAAAACGCTCCACCTAAACTCATTAAATTACCACGTTCAACAAAATCAAATCAAAGAATAATCTCTGATACGATTGATTTATTTTTAGCAAACAATTAATAATTTCAATTTCGTTGTAACTGATTTTTAAAATTTTTTCATAACCAAATCAAACACATCAATCAAAATTCAATTCATTTGAATCAAACCGAATCTCATAAACCAATTCAAAAAAGTTCTTTTGTATTTGTATATTTTTTTGTGATGCAGAAGTCCAAAAGCGAAATCAGGAAGAAAAAGAAGAGCACAATTTTTTTTTCGATTAAGGTAATCATGTTGTTTGGAATAATGAATTATGGGATAATTGTGTGTTCAATTATTAATTTTTATTTTATGGGGTTTTAGTATTTTATTATAAGATTTATGGGTTTCATTATGCCCTTAACTGAAGATTTATGGGTTTCATTATGCCCTTAACGGATGTTGGGCCGTGTTTGCTTACGCTTGGAGAAGATGCCTGAGGTAAATTTACTACTCTCAAATTCATTATTATTTAGCTTATTTTTTTTAATAGTTGGATTTGATTGTTTGTTTTGGGTTTTTCATTTATGAGTTGGCTATAAGTTTCTTCATTTGATTTTGACCACAGTTATTGACGCATACCAACAGTTTGATGAAATGCTTCGCACACCAACAGTTTGATGAAATGCTTTAAAGAATTAATGCATTCATTTTCTTTGTAACTTATTTTTCAAAAATGTTCAAAACCTTAATTAAATCGGGGATGATTCTTCTATACACTTCTTATTATCATTTAATAAAAACGGCAGTTTCAACGCCACCATTGATTGCAACGCATTCAAAAATCATCCCAAAATAAGTTACGGTTTTTAAATTGAGGCTGTGTTTTATTTCAATTCATTTGTGTGTTGATAAAGCCTAGAAAAAAAATTAGGGAAAACTACATTCATGAATTAGTTTTTATAATTTGTGTGTTATGTGTATTAAATTTATATACAAGCATTCTAATTGTGCTTGGATTAAATTTATAACAGGTTATGAAGAGGAAGGAAGGTTTGTGGGTGGTCACTGGTTGATGCCGACGAAGTCAAACAACGGTATCTTATGGACCTTTTCTTTGTATATCTGATGACAATTGTATGTCAACGAGATGATTGTAATTGTTGTAATATGTGTTTCTTTTTTTTTGAACATTTTTTAGGAATTGTGGTCACTAATGATGGGAATGCCATTTTGCGAGAGTTAGATATTGATCACCCTGCTGCAAAGGTATTGACACTTGAATTAATTTTTTTATCTTAATATTCAATGCAATTCTTTAGTTTTGAAATTCTGACAACGTCATATCCTATATAAGCTCAAACATCCGCATATATAACACTTTTGTGCTCTTGCTGACAAGGGATTGTTTTTGTTTCATAATATTCAATATAGTGTGTCATGAACTGGTAAAAATATTATCTTTATATTCTATATATTATAATATAAGTGTAATCAATTGTTTGAACCATCATAATCATACTATTAGGAACTATCTTTATAGTTTTGGTTTTTGTAAGTACGGGTCATAGGAATCACAAGATCTCATATATTTTTCTCACAAGATTAATATTAGTGTTATAGTTTCCCCACGTGAAAGATACAACAACGGTGGGTTTAAATCTATATGTTGATGTAATGCATTTATTTTACGAGATCTTGAAGCACGATACAACAATGTAAGCCTTTTCTGAGAATAGTGGATTTATTTATTTACTTATTAATTTTTTAGTTGATTTATTTATTTGTTTGTTGTACGTGATCTCAAGTGTAGAATAATTCATTATATGGTACAACTATGCAGAGGCTTCACGTGTGATCAAAGATAATAAACTAAACTCTGCTGTTAGTTTTGCTTTATTGAGTCCAACATGGACTGCTCAAGAAAATACCTCCACTACCCTTGGTATGTTTAAACTATGCAACTTTTTTGTTATCAGAAGTTTGATCTCAGAATTTGGTTTTTTATGAAGGTTGCAGTTTAGACCCATTTACCTACGAATGGGTTTATTTGGATTATGTTTTATTTATAAATTCTAAAGGGTTGAATGGGTACACTCTAGAAATTTAACTATAAAAGAACCATCTAAACATTTGCTTAAAGCATCTTTTTGATTTGATAGAGCCTATAAAAATGTTCTGGGTTAACTTGAATTGTTCTCAAAACCTGATACATATGTTATTAATATGCGTACTATTTGTCAAACATTCAGAACACCATTCTATGATGACACAATGTGGTCACCTTGTGGAGTGTGATCATTTTAATGGGAGGAAATATGGTGACCCTGCTCCAAGTATTCTTCCAACTGAGTCACATTTCATCAGTCACAATGCTGATATTAGCAAATGTGAATTTTCCAGACTTTGGAACTGCTTTTAAGCATGATGGTGGATGTGTTTGGGAAGAATACTTAGCTATCAACTCCTGTTGAAGCATCAGGGATAACAGATCTTATAGACTAACTGTAAGAATGCCTCTGACCCAATCATATAACAGAGTTAGTACATATTGTTAGATGACTGACCCTTATTGAGTTACTTTTGCAGGTATGGTGACCCACAGCCCAACATCTCTTTTTCGACTCACCTCACTATGATTCACAGTCGTAGTAGTTTGTGTATTGGTCATTTCGCACTGCTACACAAGTTACAGCCAGACAATAAAAGATCAGACGTTAGTGAATTACATAAACCATGGTTACAATGGCTACTCATCATGGAATCAGCCTTTTGGCCTTGAAAGTAGATGAAGTTCAGATAGTTTTGACATCCACTTGAAGGAACTGTAAGTTGTTACTTTTCTATATTTTTGTTTATTTCCTCATATCCCTGAAAAGAGTGCAAGAAAGCATCCTATAGTAGACAGCATTCATGTGAATTGCATTCTTTTCTAACCAAGAAGAAGTTCCAGGTGTTTCTTTTGTCCATCTGATATTGCTTAGTAGTGTGTTTGGTTTTGCAGGTTGAACAATGTTATTTCCTGTCTGCCAAGTACGAAGGCAAACATTACTCGGAGAAGCTGATGAGCTTGGATTCATGGAAGGTATATCGTTTGACCAATGTACTATTCAAATTGATCAAATAGTGGACTTTCATAGTTACCTATATAATTTGTGCGGGCGTGTGAGTTAATATTTTAAAAATATGAAGATATTCATTATTTCAGAATCAATTAGCCAATTTGTGGCTTTACCACCTTAAACTAATAAATAGGATCATGGATTCTCATATTACAAGTCAAACTGGATGGGATTAAAACAAGTCACTTTTAGTGCGAGTCAAAACAAGTCACTTTTAAGTATTACTCCTCGAAGAATACATGAATCCCAGTTAAAACAAGTCACTTTTAAATGCAAAATTTCTCACTTTGAACCCTATTTTTTACAATTAAGGGTTGCACATTGAAACCATTTATTATAAATGGGTCAATTCGGGGTACAAATCCTTAATAAGTTAACTGCAGAAAATAACTCATATGGGTCAAAGTTACAAACTTATTACTATTTAATAGCTTAATATTAGGACAAAAAATGTATTCTTACCAACAACTTGACTTGACTCCTTTTGACTCATACTCAAAGTAACCCATTTATTATCCATTATTTGGCCCGCAAACTGTAACTAAAATTAAGTCCCGTGGAATATGAAACATTATAGACTTACTGGATTGTTATTGCACGTGTCACCTCATGGAAGAAATTGTTAAAAATCAGATGGTGAAGGAGATGGAGATGGCGTACATGTTTTTTCGACTTCATTTCATGATGCAGTGATAATCATAATAAGCGGATTTTCAAGAGTCGAGTTGCATGTTGCCCAGAGATATGTGCGTGATCATTCGGTCATGACTATGTAAGTAACCATATAATAGATGTATAATTGTTTTTTGTTGATTACATTTTATCTTCTTGCATAGTGGTTCAATCAAATAAACTTTTTTTATGAAGTTATTTCTAGGAAAGCTGCAACGAAAATGTGTATGAACCGCCTCAAAATTCAGCCTCTTGCATAAATTTGCTTCACACTATCTTGCAATTAAATTCCAATGGATAAATAATATCGAATCTATTCAAGGTGATTGAACTATTCATAAACTCTTAGCTGAATAATAAAATTAATGTACCAGGTTTAAGGTAGTCAAATGGGTCACTTTTAGTACGGGTCAAACAGGCATGCCCATATTGGGTTGACATTTTTTTTTTCCTTTCTGAAAAAAAATCCATATAATTACAATGTTGTGGATGATTATAAAATCTTAATTTTTTTCAATAATATATTTAGACAAACTACCCATTATATATTTACAGGCTGCTTGTGATATGTGAGCTTTACGTGTTTTAATTAATTTTTATATTGAGATTCAGTTTTTATAGATTTTGATTTTTAAATGATCTGGACATATATATCTTTTCCTGTTTTTATCGAATAACTCTATTTCTTTTCATTTTTTTTTTAAATTAAACTTTGTTTGTTTCGGTTATTCGATTGGTGGTGTGGTTTCAGTTTATATGATGTTATTTTTTCTGTTTCTGATGGCAGGTTCGTGTCTCACATGGTTGTAAGTTGAAAACCATTCAGGGACGTTTGGAATAATGGGTGGGTTCGTTCGTCAGTCAAAATAGGTATTTTTGGTATGATTTGGTTTGACTCAGTGCATTCTTTGTCAGGCATTTTCAACTTTACAAATGTAAACATGATTTCAAATATCCTATAACTTTTGGAATAAAATAAGTATTTAGCCTTTATTGAACACACATATTATGTAGACTTTGGACACATTTAACCGATTATAGATTAAACACATCCAATGTGACATATTCATAATTGAATGGGTTGAAACCACCACCTCTTGCTCCATGTTTTAAGCATGTTTTCTTCTACTGATTCACTTTTGTTAACTATAATTCAATATCAGCATTGCCCTTCTTTTGTTAACTAAAATGTCATAAGCATAAATATTCACTATTTTAGTTGCTACAGGTAAGTAGTCCGGAAATGGAGTTTAATCATATTATTTTTCATGGTGGTGATATCTGCCGGTTTCTTTCTTAAAAGAAACGTGGCTGTTATTATGGACATGCCGAAGGTTATGAAGGGGATGCTTGGTGTATATAATGATTATGGAGGTTCGGGCCCCTTAATTGGTAAGTTCTATGCTAAATACTCGAATGATTGATATCAATGGAGTTGTAAAAATGGAGGGGATGGGAAATCGAAATAAAATGGGTTTTATTCAAGTTAGGCCAGTCGGGTTATTAAAATTTTCATATTATAGTATAAAGGGGCTGTTTAGGATTGCTTATTGACTGTAATATGAGGTGCTAAGGTTGTTTGTCAAGATTTGTTGATCTTTGTAACCTCAAATTGGAGCAAGCACGTGTATACATGATAGCAAATGGTCTATTTAACCTCATCATTTGTTTTGTATGTGGATATGTACATAGTGGTCTAAGAAAGAACACTAACCTTTTGTCAAGATTTGCTTATTAACTGTAATATGAGATGCTAAGGTTGTTTGTCAAGATTTGTTGGTCTTTGTAACCTCAAATTGGAGCAAGCAGGTGTATACATGATAGCAAATGGTCTCTTTAACCTCATCATTTGTTTTGTATGTGGATATGTACATAGTCGTCTAAGAAAGAACACTAACCTTTTGAATATTGCAGGATCTAAATGTCAGAATGTATGCTTCAAGACCTTTCTTCGGTATTTGGTGGATCTCCAAGAAAAAAGGTCTTAGAAAATGAGATAACTTAAATACTACTTTGGCTCTAAAGTTAAAAGTTACATTATTTTTTTGAATGTTAGTTTTCTTTTGTTAGTTCCAAACATTCTTAACAATACAGTGGTTTCTCTTTTGGTTTGGGTTTGGAGTCACCGTATATATTGAATGCTTCCTTGTGATTTTTTTGTTTAATGCTCCAAGATTTTTGATCCATGCTTCTTAAAATGGACTGTTATAACTATGAGTGTGGTAATGTAATTACCAGCATAACCAGTGTCTTATAACAAGGCATCTAATATGATTTTCCTTCACTGTCAGAGTTTGGATACAATGTTTGTTATATAGAACGTCAGTACCTGTGGCTTCACATAGTATTGCTCTATTGTAAATCCTTGTGATTCCATGGGTCTATAAGCTACATACATTTGCTTGTGAAGAACACCAAATTTAAAGATGACGTTGCATGGACGTTTATTACATTAATAGTTACAAACACAATTGTTGACTTATCTAAAATATAACATTAGAAACCTTAAATGGAAAACATAATTCAAATGTATTAAAACAGAAAACCAAAAGTAAATGAAATTGTTTTTAAACCACAACCAACATCAACAAACTTGAAAAAAAAAATAAAACATTGTATTGACCATAACCAACATCAAACACATGTATCAAACATTTAGTCATCGTCGTCAATAGGTGTTCATGCCATGGCAAATGACACCGACACATTTTTCACTTTCTATATATTGAAAACTTCTTTTACTTGCATATTTTTTTTTTATCATATTAGGTGTTCATGTAATAGAGCTTTTGTTGAAGTGTTACAATGGTCACTACATACATTTGCTTCTGAAGACCACCAAAATTGGAGATCACAAGACAATGAGCATTTATTACATAGATATTTACACGCATTGTATTTTATATATCATTGACTTATATAACTTATTATTCCGTTACAAAAAAATTTCATAGTATTTACGTTCGTTGTTCTTTTTTACTTTATTCACGTACTTAATTTTTTTTTAATAAAAAACCCTTTAAAATCCCGTGGATTCCACGGGTCTATAAGCTAGTTAGTAATAAAGCTACAAATCTTGTTGTCTCCTTTCTTTTTCCTCAAGATACAATCATGGTTACTTGGTCCATTTGTGTTTTGGTAGATGGGTCTCTCGTCCCTTTTTCCCTTTTCCTTTAATGCAAAATAACCAAAATGCCATCATCTTATACATTACAAAATTATCACCTAATTAGTTGTTAAATTCTCTTGTGATGATCTACTTTACATATATATAACGTATCATACCTTTTATATGTTATCATTGAGTTCGATCTACCACAAAGTTAAATCATTCTAGAGTATAGGACAAGTCACAAAACTCTTTGATATTAATCATTTGATTTCTTTGATATTTAGATACTAAAACAAGAAAAAGGCCATGTACCAAATGATTGTAACTTAGCGATATTCTTGTTGCATGATAATGTTTTCGAAACAAGAGGTCATAGTTTAGTATATCGGATAGATGTGAAAAACTTTAGTTTATACACATGTGTTGGTCCCTTTTACTTGGTTAACAATAACTACAAAGCTAAAGTAAACAAGTTATATGACTTTAAACAAAGATTTATAAAATGATTAACAATAAAGTAACGTAGATATAAGAGACAATATTTTTCAACGTTTAATTCTTTATTAGAAGTTAATCAAAAAAAATCGTACCCAAGTGTTTGCGGAATAACACTTGGGATTGAAAACGACAAGTATGGTATTGACTCCTCACTAAACTCAAACAATGTTGAGTGACAATTTTCAAGTCCCATTGAGCGATCTCAGGGGTTATGTTGTTCTTTGGAGGAGTAAAAGTGGTTTGTGAATGCTTTGCATTAATTGCACAAACTTGTCAACTTTTACTCCTCTCTTATGCTACCTATTTATACACAAATGTGAACAACCCTATTATACAATGGACCTAAGTGTTCCTCAATAAAATCTTGATAGATTTTATTCTCTGGCAAGGGAAACTTCTTTGGGTTAAGTCCAAAAAGCACTTTCTGATGACAGCCTGGTTTTAACCATTTGAGGAAAGTTTGACCTTAAAGTGACAAAGCACTTTAGTGAAACAGATCAAACTTTCCCGCCCAGTCCCGCCAAAACTTCAGTCTTCTAGTCATCAGTCTTCAGTACCATGAAGTTGTTGAGGAGTCTTGGGGTTCAGTGAGTTATTGTCATCCTCACTGAACCCATCACCTTCTTCTTGGCTTAGATCACACTTCACTGAGTTCCGCCTCACTGAATGGAGAACCTTTCTTCTTAGGCTCGGTCTAAGCATCCTGAAGATGACTCACTGAGTTACTGTTCACTCAGTAACTTGTTTACACTTAGGTTATTTTACGTTCAAATCCTTGTTAGAAGAAGATTGGGGAATTCAGTGACCCAACAATCTCCCCCTATTTGAACATACGAATAGCCTAAGTGTTTCTTGATTCAGTGTGAGTTGGCAGGGGTCTTTATCTCTTACTGAATGTTGTAATTTTAAGTAGAACACATAATTTAAACAAAACATCAAAGTTTATTCATAGTTATTACAAGTCCTACAAATTACAAAAATAAAAAAGATAGTTGTTGCAGATCAGATGTTCAGGTGGTATCCAAGGTTTTCAAGCTTTGCTTTCTTTGATCTGAGTAGGTGTCTTTCAGGATGTTCATTGATCATTGCTTCCAAGTCCTGGCAGAATCTTTTGTTCTCATCACTCTTGATGGGGGACGCCAACATAAGGTACATGAGCATTGCTTTGATTCCTGCCTTATCCATATCAGACCACCTTTGGAAAGCCAGGCTTCCATACTCATCAGTGAAGCATAAGCCTCTTTTAGGAGCTTCAAGGACCGCATTGTTCACGAACGTAATCCCTTCAGGAAGCGACCTGTCACACTCTAACCCTGGTACTTTGATCTCAGGCTCCATCTCAATTTGCTTCCTTTTCCTCTTGGAAGCCTTAGATGGAGCAGTCTCTTTTGCTGAGTCAGAAAAAAGTGAGGGAATGTTAAGAGCTTCAGGCATTGCTCTCAGTCTGTCGTACCTTTCCTTCAGTGATTCGAGAAGTTTAGGAACCACAACATTGTTCTTTTTGGCAATGATAGAACGAAGCTCATCAAGCTCAGTGATGCCAAAGTCAGCAAACTTGAAAGGCTTATGGACGTCAAGTATTCTTTTATCACGTCCCCTGAAGACGGTGACCATTGCAGGATCGGTTTTCCTGTGGATTTGAATGTCAGTGATGGTTTTAGGTCTTAACCTTTCTTTCATCACCCAAGTATACTTTTCGACCATGTGTTTTCTGATTTCAGCATCCTTCCTGAGCTTGTTTTCCCTTTCCTTTTTGAGAGCGTTTAGCTCTTCTTCCTGAGCCTTTTTAAAGGCTGCACCAGCTTGCTCAGTTGCTAGTGCCTCAGTATTCAAACCAATCTTTTCAGCTTCCTCATGAACAGCCTGAATGAGAACAGGCTTGCTCATTCTCTCTTCTTCAGCCACCTTTAGTAGTGTCTCAGTCCTTTCCATGTGAGCTTGAATTTCGTCATGAGTGAGATGATGTACTACTCCATTGATTTTAAACGGGACTCTGATAGGTGCATTAGGGTCAAATCTGACCAAGGTTGAGGCTGGCTTGAGCACAATTTCAGGACTAGAGGTGGTAGCAATACTTTTGCCTCTGTCCTGTCCGAGAGTAGAGGAGATCGGTTCCTCCTGTGGTGGAACTTCAGTGATTGGTGTGGCTTCAGTGACATGCTCCCCCTCAGTGTGAGAGGGCTGTCCAGCTTCTTGTTCAACAGTATTAGGGGCTTCAGTAGCATTCTCCCCCTCAACATTTGCCTGAGTGTCAGTGATGGCAAGTGTTGGCTGTACTGAAGAAGAAGTAGATGATCCCTTGAAAGCTTGAAAAATTTCAGTCATCATAGAATTGATCTCCTGAGTATCCTGCTGAATGATGGACACCCTGGAGTCAAGTGTAGCCTGTGCTTGTTCAAGAGCTGTCATCCTGGATCCCAAGGTCCATGCCAGAGAAGTACACCTTTGGGACTGAGCTGTCACTGATTCTTCCATTTTGATAAAGGAAGATTTGAGAGACTCCACAGTAGTGGTGAGACCCTGAAGATTAGAACCCTTTAGCAAGTCAAGTAACTCAGTAAGGGCCACTGAGTTTACCTGATACGTCTCAGATGCCTGAAGTAGCTTCCTGGTGAGTTCAGGATCATCCTTGACTGATTCTTGAACCGACTGAACCCCTACATTCAGCTGGTTGAGGGTTATCAAAAACTGATTCAGGCGAGTGATCATCTGTGTCAGGGAGTGGTTAACTGAGGCATGTTGTTCCCTGACATTTTCATCGAAGTCTCCGACAGCATCTTTGAGATTATGATAGTGAACCACCTGTTCAGTGTGCATGTCAAAGACCTCATCAGTGATCCCCCTGTACAAAACGTTAGTAATCTTTTTGATGAATTTGGTGAAGGTTTTCACAGTGAGAGGAGCCTGATCATCTCCTGAGTACTCTGGCTCGGAATGTGTGTCAGCATCGTCATGGTTAGAAGATTGAGGAGACTGAGGAATTAGTTCAGGGACTGTCTCCTCAAGCTCCACGTCATCTCCGGCCTTAAAAACTTCCTCATCACTGTTGAATTCATCATCAGAGTACAAAACTGCCTGAGCTTCAGCTAGGGACTGAATCTGTAAAGTAAGGTTATCCGGCTCCTCTTCATAAGAAGACTTGCCTTCGTTTTGGCCAGGTCCTGACCCCTCAAATCCGGTAGATTGGGTTTTATCTACCTGGTCCTCAGGGTCAGTTCCCGAGTTATGCGCACCTTCGGGGGTGGTTGTGGGTTCCATATCAGCGGGTGGCATTTGTCCCTCTGAAACTTTGTCCCCCAGGACCCCTTCAGGCACTGATGGGTGTTTCTCAGTACCATCACGAGGAGCCGTGAATGTTGTGTCCCTATCAGCGGGTTGTATGTTTCCCTCTGAGTCTTTGGGATGAGTTTTTGTGTCCTCAGACAAAAGCTTTGATTTGCGAATGTCCTCATCAGGCACCTGAGTGGTGATGCCCCCTTTCCAACAGGCTTGTGCTGGCCTGTCGAAGATTTAGGGGCGAGAACTCCCTGTCGCTTGGGTTATGATTTACCCGAGCCTTTGGCAGGATGTGAATGTTTGTGGGTCCCCGTCTCAGTAGAGTAGTGCTGCCCCACCGAGGGTATAGGACCCCTTACTCCCTGATACTCTGGTTGTGATTTGCTAGAGTCTTTAGCAGGATGTGAAGGTTTAGTTGGTTCCAACTCCACTGACTTGTTTATGCCAGCAGGGCCTTTGGGAATGGGTTCGCTCGAGGACACTGAGTGTGATGTCTCAGTGCCCTCCGTTGGCCTTTGTTTTGTGGCCAAAGATTGGTTAATGATCCTGATGGTGTCAGCAGTCAGGGTCTGTTGTTGTTGCCCACTATTGTCAGGCTTAGGGGTAGAGGTCTCAGTGGCGAGTGGTTTGGGTTGAGCCAACTTCCTGGACCCCTGTCCCTTCTTCCTCTTCACCTTTTTGGTGGGAGAGGGAATTGGTGAAACAATGTTGTCACCCTGGATAGCAGTCAGCATGTATGTGGTCAGGGCGACAGGTGTTACCTCATTAGGGTCACGTGAGTAGTTTGCCTTATGTAAGACATCAGGTTCAAAGCCGACACTGTCAGGCTTGATATACTCAGACCCTAGTAGGTCATTCAGGGCACAGGAAATGAATCTAGGGTAAGACATGTGTTTTTGCCTAGACTTCCCACCCAATTTGCCTATGAGGTCCCTGAAGATAATTTCTCCGAGGTCAATCTTTTTACCCTCAATGAGACAGTACACTATCATTGATTGAGTAGTGTTTAGTTGCTCAGTTGAGGACTTATTCCCCCCAAGGACCTGAATTACAAATGTCATCAGGATCCTCCAAGGTGCAAGGAACCATGTTTTGATGATGGGGGACTTTGTTCAGTAGGGCCCCTGGAGTAACATCAGGATGATGTTTATCATAGGGCCCTAGTTCTAAGAGGAGTTGTTTAACTTCCTCTTCAGTGGGTGGGGCTACAAAAGTCTCAGTGTAGTCAAGGCCAGTGGCTTTGACAAAGGTTTTGTAGTCAAGAATAAAGGACTTAGTCCCATTCTTCACTGAGAACTTGATTTTGGCCTCCTTTAGCGCATCAGGGTTTTCAACCACCGCTGTGCACCAAAATTCCCTCAAGTAGTCATGATAGATGACTGAGGGGGTCTTTGTGAATGTGGTGGTGAGAAAACAGTTTTGTAGGAACTTCACCACATCCCTGTATTCAGGGAACCCTTCAGGGTAGGCAAAGTTCCCCACCACATTGTTTTTGGTGAGGTCTACGCTTTACATTTGGAATTCCACATTGGGTGCGTATTTTATGACCTTTGAAGATGCCATTTTAGTTTGATAAAAAAAGGTTTGGTTTTGAATAAAGAAGAAGCACACATAGATTTTGAAAGCAAAAAGGATTCTTGAAATAATTTTGCAAGAGTTTTGTTAAGATTTTTAAAGCGTGTGTGTGTTCTTCTTTGTGGGGGTATTTATAGGGTGGGAATTAGGGTAGTGATGTTGCGGATACCAAAGGTTTAAATTATTCAACCGAAACGGCATAATAATGTTGGTTTGATATCCGCATTAAATATCACGATTCCCATTACCCCTATTTTTCTCACATCATGGGTGAACAGTTGTGAGGCTCTGCAAATAATGTACTTTTGCAGAGAAAAAATCATCACAACTTTTGTGTGTGTGGAAGCATTTAATGCTCAGTGGTGTTTGGTGAGAGGGATGTGGGGGCCCAAGGAGTGGATGCCAGTTGTGTAAGTGACATATATTCCTATATTTAATAGGATTCAGTTACCTACCTGGGACATTAACTAACTAAGTATTTAGAGCATTTAGTTAGGGTATTCAATGCCATTTTTCATCCTGAGCCCCCTGAATGAATTTTCATTCGAAAAAAAATGAGTTTTCAGGAAGGGTATGATCAGGGACCTAGAGAATTTACATCAGGTTGGAATACTTTTGATCAGTTTCCTGATTCTATGTCCAACATGCCCAATTCAGCTTTCAATCTTGTGAAAGTGGGTTCATCCAAAGATTTTGTGAATATATCAGCTAGTTGATATTCAGTGGGGATGAAGTGTAGTTCAATTTCTCCATTAGTGATGTGGTCCTTGATGAAGTGGTATCTGATGTCAATGTGTTTGGTTTTTTGATGAAGTACTGGATTGTTTGAGATGGCTATGGCACTTGTATTATCACAAAAGATATGTACCATCTTATATTGAATGCCATAATCACTCAGTTGGCTCTTCATCCATAGTACATTTGCACAACATCCTGCAGCAGCCATATATTCAGCTTCAGCTGAGGACATGGCCACTGACTGTTGTTTCTTTGTACTCCAACACACAAGTTTACCACCAAGAAATTGGCAGGATCCTGAAGTACTTTTCCTATCCATATTACATCCTGCATAGTCAGAGTCAGTGTACCCTTTGAGATCAAATCCTGAACATTTTGGGTAATACAAACCAAGGTTTGGAGTACCCTTCAGGTACCTGATGATTCTCTTGACAACAGTGAGATGTGATTCTTTAGGGTCAGCCTGGTATCTTGCACACAGGCAGACTGAGAATTGGATATCAGGTCTTGAGGCAAGTAAGTACATTAGGGAGCCAGTCATTCCTCTGTATTGGGTTTGATTCACTGATTTTCCAGTGAGATCAGGGCCAAGGTTTTTTGGAGGAACCATAGGAGTCTTTACTGAGGAGCAGTCAGTGAGCTCATACTTCTTCAGTAGGTTCCTGAGGTATTTTTCTTGGCAAATGGATATTCCTTTTTCAGTTTATTTAATTTGGAGTCCAAGAAAGTATGTGAGTTCACCCATCATGCTCATTTCAAACTTTGTGGTCATCAGTTTCTCAAACTGTTTGCAAAGTTTGTAACTTGTTGAGCCAAAGATGATGTCATCAACATATACTTGGACAAGAATGACATCACTCTTTGTTATGTAGATGAACAGTGTGTTGTCAATCTTTCCTCTGACAAACTTGTTTTGGATCAGGAAGGCTGAAAGAGTTTCATACCATGCCCTGGGTGCTTGTTTCAGTCCATAAAGGGCTTTGTTAAGCTTGTAGACATGGTTGGGGTATTCACTACTTTCGAAACCAGGAGGCTGTTGCACATAAACATCTTCTTTGATGTTACCATTCAGGAATGCACTTTTAACATCCATTTGGTAAACTTTAAAGTTCGTGTAAGTTGCATAGGCAAGGAAGATCCTGATGGCTTCCATTCTAGCAACAGGTGCAAAGGTTTCCTCATATTCTATACCTTCCTGTTGATTATATCCTTTGGAAACCAGTTTGCTTTGTTTTTGATGACCGTGCCATTCTCATCGGTCTTATTTTTAAAGACCCATTTCATACCAATGATTAAAACACCCTGGGGGCATTCAACAAGGGTCATGACATTATTTCTGTCAAATTGTTCCAATTCATCTCTCATGGCATGAACCCAACTTTCATAAGTCAAGGCTTCCTTGACATTTTTAGGCTCAATCTCTGAGAGATAGTCAGCATAAAGACATATATTGGTTGTGGCGGCCTTGAGTTTAGCAGCCTTGCTTCTTGTGAGCATGCCTTCAGTGGGTTCACTAATGATGTTCACAAGCTCAATGATTTTGGATCTAGTCCAGCTATCCTGAGGTTTGGGATAGGAATTTGAGCTTGAATGAGCCTGATTAGGTTCAGACTCAGGAACATGAGGTGACTCATCACTATGTGCTTCAGTGACATTTGTAGGAACAATTTGCTCTGAGGGTTCCTGAACAATTTGTTCTGTGGTTTCAGTCTCATTTGAGATATGCTGAGTTTCAATGAACTCACTGATAGGTGGTTGGGGTAGGTTGTGAGGGATGATGTAATAGGAGACGTCAGCATCAGTATGGTATTGGGTTGAGGGATTGTTCTCAGGATGATACTCATTAGGAGGATACCTTGATGAGTCATCAATACCAATTTCTTCTTGTTAGTTCTAGTTTTGTTTACAATGTTAGTCTCTTAGTTATTTTTGCATTTTACTCCTGAAATGTACAAAATTTAATTTAAATATATTAAATGAAATATGTTTGTTTTAAAGAGAGAGAAAAAAAAAAGAAAAAAATAATAAATAAATCCGTGTACCCATAAAGTGTGTTATACTAGAGAGAGTGTTTTTGAGTTTTTATATTATAAAAATGTTATAGGATAAAAGCTACGTGACGTGCTTATAAGTTGACGGATAACTTGAATTGCAGTTAGCACTCTAACATAGAAGATGATAACATAATACAACATGCTATAGGGTACAAGAAATATGGAAAATGATTTGCATACTTTATGTTTTTATTAGGACACTACAGTGCAATGGCGGAACTTGAGCATTTTTTTTGGGAGGGCCGAATTTATTTCGGGGGGGCCGAATCGGAGATTTGTTTGTAACCTCAACTAAATTACCTCTAAAACCTATAATATTTACACTAGGTGCCGTAAATTTTGGGGGGGCCGGGACCCTCCCCTGCCCCTTAATAGTTCCGCCATTGCTACAGTGTGCAAATAGTTAAAGCAAGTTATCTTACAACACTAGGTACGGTTGGCGTCGTGGAGTGGTCGTGGCACCAATTTTGCCCATGGCACTAAAACACCAATCTCTAATACAAAAGTGATACCATGAATTAAAAGTGATGTCATATGTGCATATATGCACCACCAACACAAGCAAAAAAAATAATAATAATAAATTGAGCCGGTAGTTACAAGCCAAGAGACGATGACACAAAGTCCAGTATGGTTTCTGGCGTTGTAGTGTTGGCTGATCGGCCAGCCCAAGCAAAAGGCCAACCGTGCCCTAAGCTCTTAAAGTACAACTGTTTAATGTATACATTATCGCGTGAGAATAAAACTTGGTAGTAGTATGTCAAGAAATATATGCTGAGCACCTACATAGAATGACGAAAACACCCTTACTTCTCATCAAACAAGAAGCCGGCTATTTGGACTGTTATGTCACAAAAAAGTAAATACACATACGTCTAGGGTCAACCCTAAAGTCCTCCCCATATAAACACACACGTAAACACATACATCACAACACATACACAAAAATGAGACACCAACACCAACATCAACAACAAGAAGGAAGCTTATACTTTCATCATGGATCATCAAAGATGAGTCATCTTTACCGGAGAATATTCCGGCTAGACATCCGATGGAGTGTCATACTAAACAAAGTGTCGTTTTTCAAAGAGATTTTTAGGTTTATATGGGACAGGTTTCTTGCTTGCTCTATAGGTAAACCTGTCCGGTACCGGAGATTACCTCGCCGGAAAAACTCTCCGGTGGAAGATTTAGAGGACCCAATTATCATGCTTGGTGGTAATGATTCTGGTGGATATGAAAGTGATTCAGATTTAGTTACTTTAAAGATTAGCTTGTTGGGTGATTGTCATATTGGTAAAACAAGTTTTATGGTAAGTTTTACTTTTTTTAACTTTCTTGATATAACTTTTTTTTTTTAATATTTTTTTATAATTTGCACACTTTCATTTTTTATTTACGTACAATAAGATACAAGTAAAAGAAGAATCCAAATGTACAACTGTTAATAACACGGTTTCATGTTCAAATTTAAATGTGACAAATTTTGTGAAGAAAAAGTTAAAATGAATGATGGGTGTTTTGTATTTTTCTTGATTTTTTAGTGGTTATCATGAGTTTTTAGTTTGTTCAAATTAAAATGTGACAAATCACCTTTTTTGTATGTGTTTTGTTAAGAAAAAGTTAAAATGAATGATGGGTGTTTTTTATTTTAATAAAGGGTTATCATGAATTTTCTCTTTAGTGTTTCTTTTCCCAAGATTTAAAATGGACAAGATGCTAGAGAAATAGTTTATAGGTATTATTGTAGTAGATTAGTTGAGTATGTTATGGGGTTGACGAATTTATAAAAATGGTTTATGGATTATGGTTATTTGTATAATTTTACAAGTTTTTTGGTATAATTTTGTCTTTTTCAAGATCAAATATGAACAAGAGAAAAATCTAAAAATGGTTTATGGATTATGGTTATTGGGAAGGGAGTTCATACTCCCACAATATTTTTTTATGCAAATACCACAACTGTGTATTGTAATATTGTACGATACAATACTGTAATGCATAAGTTGTGGTGCAATCATCAAAAAATAAAGCGGAAGTATCAACTCCCTATTGGGTATTGTATATTTTAATTTATATTTTGTCATCGGGTTGATGAAATTATCAATTTTGAGAAATAAATTAATCAATGTAACATTGTAACGTTCTTTTTTGTAATATCAAGGTTATTTATGAACAAAAAACCAATGTTATAAATGGCGTGAGGCGTGGCGTGGCGGCAAGGCCACGCCTCAAGCCTTACGCGCCATGGCGAAGCCATGACGTTTTTTGCGGAGTGACTAAGGCGGCAAAAAAATATTTATATATTTATCATTTATGTTATAATATCATATTTTATATGCATATCGACTTTACAAAAGGTGAGTTTACAAAAGGTGAGCTTACAAAAAGTGATATGCATAAGAAATAAAGTGAAAATTTGAACTATGTTTAGAAATTACTAGGCCCAAAATTTAAGCCCACATCATCCCCTTCTAAAAATGGCGCCACGCCATACGATAAGGCGCGCCTTGGCACGCCTTTTCGCGCCTTATTCCACGCCTTTTCACACGACGCCTAGACTTCACGCCTTGGTCCATTTCGTGGCGCCGAGGCCACGCCTCGCGCCTTGGCGACGCCTTGGCGGCGCCTTGGCGCGCCTTTTAGAACACTGCAAAGAACTAGAAAATATTGGGTGGTGTATATTTTTAATTGTTTTATTTGTTTTATTATGGAGTTGATGTAACTTCCAATTTTAAAATATTATTTTCGTTATTTCCAAGATAAAATACGTCGGAGATGAACAAGAGAAAAGTAGCTTGGAAATGGCTGGCTTGAATCTAATGGATAAAACGCTGCCTTTTGGTGGTGCAAGAATTGCTTTTAGTATATGGGATGTTGGAGGTAATAATAACATGTTTATAACTTTTTTAGGAAAAACATTATGTAAGTTACAATCCATATAATGTCATTTCTAATAGCAATGTACATAATTGCAGGCGATAAGAGGTCGAAAGATCAAGTCCCGTTAGCGTGCAAAGACGCCGTGGCTATCTTGTTCATGTTCGATCTAACAAGCCGATGCACTCTTAACAAGTAAAATATCTAATGCTTTTTAGTACTATTTCAAGAACAACAAAATGAAGGTACTTATTATTGGTGTTTATTTTTGTTGGATTTTCAGTGTGTTAGAATGGTACATGCAAGCAAGAAAATGGAATAAGGTATGCAAAAAGTTTTCTTTTATTTCATTTATACATTTTTAACTAGCATGAATAATTTGAAAAAATTGGGTGGTTGGGTTGTTGATGCTCAGCTTTACAAGTTAGCTTGTCAGATCAGGTGCATAGAGTTGTCACTGTTTTTTTCTTTCACTTTTTTGAATCTACAAAAAATTAATTAATGTTTAGTCCATTTAGTTTACCAATAATCACAGTTGTTGTCCCTATTTGATATTAAGGCTATATTTCGCAAAAATAGCTGTGAGCAGTAGCAGTGAGCAATGGCTGTGAGCAGCTTCATAAAGAAGCATTGGGAAAATGAGCTTTCCTAAAAAATAGCAAAGTCCACAGCTCTCACGCCAAACGAACACTAAAAATAAAAAAGCTCATTGTTCACCGCTCATTGCCCAAAAAAGCTCCAAAAAGCTTTGTGCCAAACATAGCCTAAGTACATGTATAATTCTTATTTTTCAAACTGTTTTTATCAATAGTCCTTATTCCGGAAAATATGGACTATCCGTATAATAAAAACTAAATATTATTACACAGTTGATCCTTATTTTTTACAATAAAAACCATCGAGGCAACTAGTTTAAGAATTAGGTATCAATGGTGTAATTAAAATCGAATAAGGATAGTGGGTTTGATTTTGGGTGAAACACAAGGACTAGACATGTAATTTTTTCTTGAATCTATTTTCTGAATTTATAATTATTTATTTTATTTCTTAAAAAAAATTGGTTGTAATCCTGGAAATTAAATTGTGTCATGCAGACTGCAATACCTATACTGATAGGGACCAAATTTGATGATTTTATAAGGCTACCACCAGATCTACAATGGACCATTGTGACTCAGGTAAGACAAATAAATTTATTTCTCTTGAATAAATTCATATTTTACTTGCCTTTTTGGTCATTAAAAATATTCACATTACAATATTTATTTATGTATCAAAATTTAATATTGCCCTTTTCAAGACAATGGAGATAAGTTTTATAATAATGTGTTAGAACTTGTCTACTGACAAATTTTGCATAGAAGGTGCATCTATCTTAAACCACTTTTCAGCCTATAATTTTATTCTTATACTTTCATTTTGCCTTACTTTAAGATTCATACCTATATTATGCTTATAGTCATGTGTGCATTGCATCAACAATTTAAATGCATTTGAACTTATATAATTGTCTCTATGAGTATAAATCATATAGTATTAGTTTTAGGAATATGAATTGCACAATAGAATTGTCTCTACACATACACATTTTCTAATTTGATGTGCCCTTACATCTTAACATGGATGAATATTTGCCATGTGAAAGAAAGAAAGAAAGAAAAAGACAACAGTGAGTCATTATTTTTAAAATATGGATATCTAGAAGGAGTAGAAGATGAATCTTGACAAAAGGAATAATTTGCAATAATATTAATATATCCTACATTACTCATCAAAATAAATAGAAAATCATTTTCACATGTATGCAATATTCTTTTTTAATAAGCTCTAAATCTACATTTAACCTTTTCTCAAAAACAATTATAACAAGAGATGTGTTTTGATCTACAAAGGATGTTTATGACTTGATAAATTTATGCTGTCTATCTACTTATTGTGCTTAGGGTTTTAAAATACAACTTGTTATAAGCAAAGATAAGCAAATTCTATAAGCAATCCACCAAACACTTTTATATATTGCGGTTGGTAGTTATATTATTGGTCTCTTTTTTCGGTTATTATGGAACGAAATATTCTACCAAACACATGAAATATAACATATATTGATTATGATGTGACAGGCGCGGGCATATGCGAAGGTAATGAAAGCAACATTGTTTTTCTCAAGCGCGACACACAACATTAATGTGAACAAGATCTTCAAGTTCATCATGGCTCGACTCTTCAACTTACCGTGGTCTCTTCAACCCAACCTAAACCTAGGAGAACCCATTATCGATCTTTACTAGAAACCATGTTGTCCTTTACTTGTACATAGTCCAAATTAAATGTTGGAACTTAATTGACCTAGAATAGTCAGACCTCAATACAACCCCAATCTAGCTCGACTTGGTTTAACCAACTTGACTTGATATGAGCCGATCTTGCATAAAATGACCTTACCTGGATTCTAACCCACCTGCGAGTTGCATAGAAAAGGATATTTTGACGAATGAAGACATACAAAATGAAGAAAAATACTTGAATAGAGAATAGTACAGTAATGTTTTTTTTTTTTTTTTTTTTTTCCCCTTTCTGAATTGGCGACTTATTGCTAATCGACTTTTTTTGTTCTTGCACTGCTTACCTTTATTGAAATAGTATTTTTCTTGTTATATCTTTGTGTAGTTGCATTGATTAATAGCTCGTCCTTTAGATGATCATCTGGAACTAACAGCTTCCGCTAATTAGGCTAAACCGCTAAAGTGCTATCACATGATTGGCTTTTCTGGTAAACATAAATTAAGTTTGCAAAACTATAATCGACTATAGTTGCCGCCAGTCACCAATGATCACAAACTGAAAAACTGCAGGTTTGATTAACCAGATTAACAGCAGCACAGCTTGAATAAGACGTGCATCGACTATAGTTATACTTAGTCATTTTACATGTTTAGTGCATCGGTATATGCATGTTATTTTTTGTGTATTGTACTGCAAAACTAAAACAATTACACTTTGCAGTTTTCATCAATTTACCATTAATCATTTCCTCTTGTTAACAAGAGTGAACGCTGGAGGACGCTACAACCAAATTATAATAACATAGTATGAAAGACTAAGCAAACTGTTGTCTTACGAAAAAACTAATACTGAATTTGCCCATGTTTATTGGAAAGAAAACCAGAACTCGACCCACAACCCTGGGGGCAAAAAAGTCTAATCCTTTCTATAACATCTTCTAAGTAATACTCATCCAGTCTTGGTCTTATTATCTACAACATCAACCTGTTCTGCAATCATGGATGTAAATACATCAATATCAACATTACCACCTGCGATCCCCAATTTTTGGTCTTCGTTCTTCACTGCTTCGACTTTTCAAGTAGAAAACAAAAAATATAATTAGAAAACAAATAAATACAAAAATCAGTAAAAAGATTTGAGCTCCCAAATTTTAAATATACATGATTTCCTAGATCAGTTTTGTTCAAGATGTACTATTATTGTAATAATATTTGTTTCCCTCATCATATTTAACGCTTATTTATTTACAAGGAAACTAAAAAATGAATTATGGGTCAACCCAACTAGGCCTGTTTTCAGTCCACACTAAAAACAATCCATTTCAAGAAAAACCCGTTTTGACCCATTACCCAACACGTCCATCGTGCTACATCTAGTCTTGATGCTAGGTTTCAAGCAACACGCAAGGAAGGACCATAAAAAAATATCCCACCTGAACCCTTCAAAGCCTAACGGCCTTGGTAAAAAGGGTCACCCTAAAATTTATTTTTCAGCTTATGTTTTTACATGATCTTGTTAGTCAGAAGTTTCACTTTTTCAGGTCAACGATGTAACTTCTTCAAGAACATGTTCAAACAAAGAATTGATCTAAAATTTTCACAAGAAGACACATTTACAATTGGACAGTTAGAACAGCATATGCCACACTCTAACCTTATCAACTTGTAGTGGTGCAGAATTATTATCAAGATTTTATCCCAATTTCATCTTATAAAAAAGATCTTACTAATTAATTCTTGAGAAATAGAGTCAGAAAATAAACACGAAAAGCATATAAAAAACCATGAAACTCGATATAAGCATTCTCCATGGTTTCGGTATATCAAGGTGCTCAAAAAGGAAGATCATGAATCTCTATATTCTTACTTCATTTTCAAGAACCAAGAAAAAAAGAGATTCAGATGACAAAACGGTTTTGTTTTCAGGTATGAAAATTTTGCATTAACATAAGAAATATAGGCATCAAGAACACTATTATGTCATCAAGCATTCTAGCCTAAAAACATTAACTTCCTAGTTATTCTATATATCTATGTTGTTTACGTAATTTCAACTCCCAAACCATTCACAACAATGAATATATGTTGCTACAGATATATGCAAGGAAAAAATTGCATATATACATCCCTATTTGGCCCTCTAAAGTCGAGAGGAATGGTGAAACGGGCTGCCTTAATGTTTTATTTCTTAAGAACAATTTTATGATTTACAATCTCATCAAACTTTCTCTACAAGTAAAAATATTATTGGGTTAAGGGTATCGTTATCAAATTTTCTCTATAACTAAAACAATCCCGGCCACTTTAAAAACTAATGGTAATATGATACACAACGGTTTTCCGATTTTGAACAGAGTTGATACAAATTTTCACAAAGACACATATATACTTGAAACATATCCCAGACTCTAAACTTAGAGCATTGTAATGGTGTAGAATGATTATCAAGATTTCTAGTTCTACCATGTCACCTTTTGGTTTCAGTCTATTTTTCTTTTTCTTTTTTTATGAATAAAAATCACTTCTTGAGAGATGAAATTCGCATTTAAGATAATTAGTGTGTCAAACATAATTTTAATAATAACACTATTAAAAGTATAATTTTAACTTTTTTAAAGATGTTTAGGAGGTTTCACTACTTTCAGTACTTTTTGACTCCTCTTTTGAATTTAGTTATTTTATTTGAGCTAATTGGCCCGTCAGAGATTAAACATAACCCAATTCAACCCATTCGTAAGTAAATAAACCAATTGCCAGCTCTACTTTCAAAAAAACCGAAATAAAGTCCACTGACACTTTTAGAAGTTGGAAATTTGCATATTAAAAATAACATATTTGTAGAATAAACAAGAGGGTACCTGAGAATACAAGAAAGTTCCAAATATAGCAATTGCAGCTCCAAGAGCATTGACTGGTTGGACAGGTGTGCGGAAGATGATGATAGAGGAAACAATAACGGATATACGTTTCATTGTGTTTCCAATACTAAATGTCAACGGAGAGATTTCATCAAGGGACATATACGAAACTTGATTGTACAAGTGATAGAAGATACTTTGTGCGGCCACCCACCTATCATTCACAAATATTAGCCACATAAAAACGTCTTTAAGCCATTTAGACAGCAAACAAAAGAAGACTTTAAATAATATATTATAATATACAGCATCCAAATCAGTAGGAAGGTAGCCTTTACAGTAACCAGCTTTGGTCTGAATTATGTTTTAGGTAACCATTTTTCTTTTTTATCCGTTACCACGTGAGAAGTTAATGATATGACAGCTGACATTGAGGTAAGCTTGACCATGTTGACATTTTCTCGATGTGGCCTTATCGGTAGCATGCTAACAATGTTAAAGATTACATATTTCAAATTTTTGAAAAATCAGGCGCTTTTTCATTGGTGAAAACATAAATCTTCTGCACCTCAAGAAACATTACTGGTTTAATATTCTAGTATAAAACATTAAGTTAATAAGCTTTCACCCTCAAACTTTTCTCCTTTTTTTGTAAAATTTCCTTCATTGATTTACTGGCTCTTTTAGGCTAGTCTTTGTCGGAAAGGGTGCAAGTTACCAATATCATCAAGAAACACATAAATGAATAGTGTTCATCTAATAACGGAAACAATGCATGTCAGATTTGAACAAACTAGATTTACAATACGACAAAAAGGGTAAGCGTGTATCATATGATTACCAAATGAAGTGGGGTCCAATCTCAGAGACGGCGTTTTGCCATCCTGCAGCCCACATCTTAGGGCCCTCAACAGCAATTGCAAATGGCGTAAGGATTAAAAGTGAAAGCAACGATAAGCAAGCGTAATAGTTCATTCCGCTAACAGATTTCCCTTTCATGCCCCTTTTAGAAAATATATTTCTAAACACAAACGCCAAATTTGATATCATGGCCCCCATAAAACCTAAAATCCAACAAACAAACAAACAAGATGTAATTACCCAATTTAGGTAACATAATTATCTCCATATTCAAGATTCCAAGTTATGTAATTACCGATCATGTTGAAGTTGAGTTCAGTAAGGGCAGCAAGACCACAACCTCCGATGATTGGTAGTAGAGACAAGTAAACCGACGTTGGGAATGTTTCTCCCAAAATGAATCTTGAGACCAACACACTAAAAGCAGGCTCACCACTCTTGATTATGTGTGTGAAGGAAACAGCAACTTTAGACATGCTAACAGTTGCTGCTACATGACCAATTGTATGTGCCAGAGCAACCTGTCAAAAATCAATATACAAGTGGATGAGAAACATACCCAAATCAAGTGACACGAATAAAATAAGCCCCATTTAGGAAACTAACAATTAAGTAGACACCATATCACATGCAGACAGATACGAGGGTGCTAGGCATTAGATTTGAAAGTGACTACATGATAAGGAATAATCAAAATCAGATATCAGTGGTCCTTTTGCTTGTAAATACTAAAACTTCAGACACTTTAAGCAACTGATTATCTAATAATTTCAAACACCAGAAGCACATCTAAAAACTATCTCTAGCAGCCCATTACCTGCTTCTCAATACTCAAACACTAGAAACTGACTATATGCAACCTCAAAAACACAACATTCAGATAATCATTAGAAATGTCTACTTAAGAAATCTACATGTAAGAATGACCCTACTTAACAGATAATGACAGATAGCTTCATTGCATGTTTGCAACTACTCCTAACTGATTATTAGACTCCTAACAAATCAGAATCACTTTCATTAACCCGAACACTATTAACTAACTATGCACGACTTAAAAACTTAACAAGCATATAATCACTTCCGAAACACATTCCCAAACACCACCTAAATGAAAATTCGGATATCACAAAAGAATTTGAACAAAACCAATATCATAAACCACTAAAACTAAACCTTAAACAATCAAACAAAACCCATATCATAAACCTTATGAAAAAACATAACTTGCTTACAGGTAACAAAAATATTAGAGAAATCAAGCCATGCACAATCAAGCAAAGCCCAAATCACATATAAACAAATAAACAAAACCCGCATCAAATTATAGACAATTCAACAAAATCCACATCATAAACGGATGAGTTTTTCCCTGTTCAGTTTACCAGGAGAAGGCGAGTCTATAAAAACCAAGCCATAAACAATCAAACAAACCCCAAATCATATATAAACCTTAAGAAAAACATAAATAAACAACGCCCAGATCAAATTATGAACAACCAAACAAAACCAACATCATAAACCCTAAAAAGATCAAAACTTGCTTACATGGAACAAAAATCTCAATCAAAGCAAAACCCATATCATAAACCCTAAAAAGATGAAAATTTGTCATATTTCAAGAAAACCAAACTACAAACAATCAAGCAAAACCCAAATCATAAACCTTAAGAAAAACATAAACAAACAAAACCCAAATCATAAACCTTAAGAAAAACATAAACAAACAAAACCCAAATCATAAAACCTTAAAAAAAAAACAAAACTTGCTTACAGGAAACAAAGATTTCCAACATCATAAACACTAAAAAACCAACAATCAAACAAAACCAACATCATAAACCCTAAAAAGATCAAAACTTGCTTACATGGAACAAAAATCTCAATCAAGCAAAACCCATATCACAAATGCACAATTAATCAAAACCCAAATCATAAAACCTTAAAAAAAAAAACAAAAACTTGCTTACAGGGAACAAAGATTTCCAAAACTCAAGATCAGTATGTGGAGCATCAGCAATTTTAGTACCCCAAGAAACCAACATAATAAGTGATCCAGCAGCAAGTGACAAAAGAGAAGTCAACCATGGATATGGAAAAGCATTCAACACCTTCTTATTATAAATATTAAAAATCACATTCAGAAACCACCATGTTGCAAAATAAACACCAATTTTAGCCTTCTTTCTTGACCCTTCATTAACAATGTCTGCAGACTGATCTGCTTCAAATGCTTTTATGGGTTTTGTTCTGAATGATCCAATGTGTTGGATTGATGAGAAAAGTAGTGATTTTGAGCTTGTTTTTAGTGAAAAGATTTGGGCTTTTTTGGGCGGTAAAATCAAGAAAATTTTGGACGGAGAGAGTTTCCGGTCACCGGAGAAAATGGGATTACTACATCTGGGTGGTGTTGTTTTTGGGTTTGTGGGTTTCAGAGACAAGATCATTGTGAATGGTTTTTACAAAATTTTGTGGAAATTGGAAAATGGGTTTTTTGAGTTGGGAAGTTTTTTATAAAACCCTTTTGTGATGTTTAATTGAGTAAAAGAATAGTTGTTCTATGTTTGAAGATTTATACCTTTTTAAAGGTGTTTGATTTTGACTATTTAATTCATGAGTATTTATGATTGAAATTATTTTATTCCTTTTGTAAATACTCCCCGTCTCAATATTATTTTTCATATTTTCATTTTAAGTCGTCTCTAATTAATTGTTTATTATTAAAATAAATAGAGAAATTTGGTTGAGATTACAGTAGTAACTTTACTTAAAATTGTTATTACAACCTATTAAAAAACAGTAATTAATTATTTAAAAGTAAAACTGTCAATTTGTGAAAAGTAAATAAGAGAAAAAAAAATATTTTAATTATATTTTTCTTAAACTGTGTATTTTTCGTCGATGGATAATTGTTTTAAGACCAAAAGAGTATAAATAAAATAATCTCAATATTTAGAAAAAAGTTGTATATCTGATAATAACAAGGCTAAACAGAGATATTTACTATTTTGGTTATTGGGGAAAGTCGGGTGTTTTTTACTATTTTGTTCCGTAACTGTTTTTAGACTTCTTTGATCATCTCAATATGTTCATCTAACGAAGTTAAAAGACACGGGTCTATAAAAATTTCTGAGTCACTTTACCAACAAGTCGTTTATGTATGTTACAATCTTAAAAAATAATAAAAAAATAAAATAAAATAAAAAACAATTATTTGTAAAGCCATTAGTTAATTAAATTAAGTAATATCCAAAACTCCCCCTAATAATACCCACAAGCAATGCTGTCAAGATCGCGATCCCACATGAGATCGTTTTTGTCTTTGCAAGATCGAGATCGTAGGATCGGATCGAGATCCTACGATCCTACTTAAATGTCTAAAAATCTTATTTTTCTAGTATTTCGTATTCATAGATGATTGTATAACAAATTAGAGAATAAAAAGAGTTCTGAAAGTTATAGTAATATGAGAATGCGACGCGTAACGCTCTAAAATACAAAAATATCTAATCGGTAATTAAGGACGCTGAATCTTTTAATCAAAAAATCTATATATCTTGCTCTTATTAGACATTTACAGTAATCAACGCTTGCTATATTGTTTTAATTTAACAAAATTCATTCATTTATAGTTTATTAGTTAGTTAAATTAAGGGAAGTAGGATTGAATCGGATCGAGATCTTACGATCTTATGGTAAGATCGAGATCATACTTAAGATCCTATGCCTTTTAAGATCCTACGAAGGATCGACTCGTTTTTTCTTAACGGGATCGTAAGATCGGAAGATCTTAAGAGCTAGATCGAGATCTTAACAGCTATGCCCACAAGTAAATGAGTTTTGAATTATAAAATACACAAAAGTGATTCTTTTTAAGATGAATTTCACGTCTCTTCATAACTAGTTATAATACCTGTGCACGCACATGGTTTTTAAAATTTTGTTTTGATTATGTATTATTATCGATTAAGAAATAAACCACTTAACATGTTTCAAATAGTTTTACTTAGTGGACTAAAAATAAAAAATCATATGTATATATGTTATAATCTACCTTAATTTTAGGAGAATGGTTTTGGATTAAAAATTATATTTTATTATTCAAGCAAAATCACATGATGATACTTGACTTGCATGAGATGTTAGTGATATATGCTTTTAGTTTTGCAAACCCGTGCTATCAATTTACGATGTGTTTTGTAATTGTGGTATTTCTTTTACTTATATTTTCGTTAATATATGTAGTATATTTAGATATCTTTAAAGATTGATTCATTTCTTTGATTATGAATAATCATCATACCATATTTACTAATGTACATTTTTGTTTGAAAATTTGTATTTTCATAAATTTGTGTTATTTATTTCTCATGTTTGATCATAAAATTACCAAATTAACATAGATACTTACACTATAATTTCTTTATTACATAAAGAGAAACAAAAAAAAAAAAAATGTAATTGGTAGAACTCAAATTTAATCTTACGATTATTTATAATGTATAAGAATAATTTTTCTCTAAACCCGAACTATATAAAGAAATTATTATTACTTGTATAAGTAAATTATAAATGCATAAAAAATAACAGAGTACATCCGTAAGTCTTTTAGGATTGTTTGAATCCTTACCGACCTTTCACTTTAATGCAACTTTCTTCAAAATTGGCCTAAATTATCAAGGTAAAACACACCCATATTTTAGACCGTTGGTTGACACCAATAGTGTTATCAATGACGGTAAACACCTGCTAAGTTTTATTAATTCATTCAAAGACAAATTACACTCCGAAAAGAATTTCTACCATAAAATTCCTCATATAGGCACTAAAACACATATTTGATACATTAACCTTCTATAACAATCATGTATTGATACTTAATCCTCCTTTAAAAAGCGCACACAACAAATTGCATTACACTTTAGTGTGTGCGATAAGATCATAAAACTGCAAAAGCCACTAACATGTTGCATTATAGTGAGGATAACAACAAAGTTAGTCATAATATCAAATCAGAAAACTTCATATTAGAACTAAAGGGGTGTTTGGTTATGCTTATTAAAGGTGCTTATTGGCTTATTCAATTACCATAACACAATAAGTTTATGATAAAGTTATAAGCTTTTTTGAGAAGCTTAGTAAAAAGCCCCTGAACTCCCAACTAATTCTATCATAGCTTAGTGTGTTTATAGTAAAAACATAAATATTAAGTGTAGAAATTTTCAATAAAACATAAAAAAAAAGTTACTAAAAGCTGGTGTGTATAACAAAAAAGTTAAACCATAAAAAAATTTACTAAAAACTATCAGCTAGATAAGGCATAAGCCAAAGTGCTGTTGAGGTCTCTTTCGAATTCTATTCAGAAGCAAAAAGGGGTTTACACATAAATCATAAGTATAGAATAATGGTTGTATCTCACATCCGCGATTACTAAGTCAATAACATTATTGCAGTATAGTAACGTAATAACCTAATTAAAAACTATATATTCTTGCTGAATAATTCTCATGTACATACTTTTAATTCCTTTACAACGACCAACTATTATTTATTTATTTATTTATTTATTTATTATTATTTTTTTTGAAACATGAAGTCAATGTATAAAGTTAGGTTATCATCTAAGTAGTTTTTCGTTTTGATTTAGGAGGTGATTATTATAAAATAAGGATTGTGATGCGTGCATTTTTTATAATTTAAGGAAAACACCTTCTATATTAAAGAATGACAATCTAACCGATGTGTTTTTGTTTGTTTTTTTTAATGATTAGCTTTGTATAACATTTTTAACTGACAGAGATGTTGAGTTTGAGATTAATGTTGTTGTTTAACTTTAACTGTTGATATTATGTTGTACAAAATGTGCGAGTTTAGTGGCACATAATGAGCATTGATAAAGTTAAAATATGTTCCGTAAAGTTTTTAAAATGTTTTTATGGATATCCATATATAAATTTTAAATAACAATTTCATGAGTCGTTGCTATAAGTAGAATCGCGTACATTTATTTTATATCACAGTAACTCATGCTTACCATTTGATATTTATATTCCCGTTACTAATAATTTAGCCGTATTTCAAACCCGTGTACACATAAATTAAACTTTTAAATAGTAACATGAGTCCTTATTAAAAAAAAATATTATAATATATGAAAGTTTAAAACTAACATTAGTTTAAAAAATATTAACGTATAATAAAACTAATTCGCATATTTACCAAATTTATTTTAATAGATGAAAGTAAAAAAAAAACTAATACTATCACTCATGTAATTTTAATCAAAGTTAACATTATAAAGTATAGGGGTATAAAGTGTAAGGGGTTATTTGTTTATTATCTAAAGTTATTAAAAAACATGGAGACTTGTAATTTTACACTTAACCACTAAGGTTTTATTAATTACCTCATCTTTTTTTAGGTTTTTATTTTTATAAATTTGACACCTATATTTTTATGTGCTTTTTTTATCAATCAAATTCTCCACCATATTTATTAAAGTTTGACCAAAATCAATTCAATTTTGACTTTTTATTGGCCAATCATATTGCTTGATTTTGCTTATGTGTCAAAATCGAGCTCTCCGATTGGTCCATTTTTTTTTCAATGAGAAGTGTTTTACAAAAACACTCCAAAATGATGTAATTCTTGTATTATATAATATATAATATATAAAAGATATATAAAGTTTTTAAAGTATGTTCGTTTAAATATGAAATATCCAAAATTTAAAAAAGATTTATTATTATTATTATTATTATTATTATTATTATTAATTGGGTTTTTCTAACTTGTGTCCTGAGACACAAGTTAAGCACACAAAAAGTACTAATGGACCCGCAAAAAGTACACAAAAAACTGTTTTTTATTTAAAAAGTGACAGAAACCCATAGAAAAGTACACTGGGATTCGCAAAAGGTACACATTTTTGTGTGGGGCACAAGTTAGAAAAACCCTTGTTATTATGACTTTCATTAGAAACAAAATAATAAAATTACAAGAAATTAGTGGAAAGCGTCGAAACTATCTGAGCCCCACACCTTTAGCAATAGCAAAAAAGCATTCATAGATTTGGTTTTATACTAATGAATCGTATCTAGAATCTAGATGTATTAAAGATGATTTTGTGCAATGTGTCTTTAGCCTATGGACGTGAAATCAATGAATCGACAAGGATATTGATCTCTCTAGTCTCTACCATGTCGATTCAACAAAGTAAATTACATAGACTACACAAGCAAAGTCAAATATGATCATATAGGGTTAGTTACTATTTACCAAGACAAACAACTAACACTGATTGAGTTTCTCAATGAACAAATGGCATAATGGGTGACTCTTCAATAGCATATTCCAAAGGATGTCCTTTGAGTTTCACCAATAGAGACTTAGGAGCCCTTCACCTTACTCAAAGGTTCACCATGTATATACTTTATGAACAGAAACAAGTCACATATATCATCAAGATAATGTTTTTGAATATAAAGATGTCGATTTTTTTTTTTAATTACAATTGATGCTATATGTACGTCAATCATCAACATATGAAACAACTAAAAAGAAGAAGATATGCATTATTAAGCATATGCTAGATGCATTCTTGATGTCTTAAACCTTAAAAAAAACAGTTTACAAAAAGTCTCACAACCTATCTAATCTATAAATATCGTAATGCATATATTATGTTTATAACTAGAGGTCATTTATAATTTATTTAGTTTTCACATCTTTCCTATTCAACCAATCTAGAGGGTGCTTGTCCAAGCTTATGTTTTGGGTTTAAGATTGTATTTTATAAGTATGGCTCATGAAAAATAAGCTCATAAGTAGGGATGGCAAAAAAACCCGAACCCGACGGGGAAACCCGAAACCCGAACTTTTTGGAGCGGGGCGGGGCAAACTTATCGGGTTTCGGGGCGGGTTTTGGAGCATTAACGGGGATTTTTAACGGGTTCGGAGCAGTGACTGGGGCCAAGCATCCCCGCCTCGCCCCGCCCCGATATATATATATATATATATATATATATATATATATATATATATATATATATATATATATATATATATGTTATAAATTATATATTATTTATGTGTATGTATGCAACTTTAGTAAACCCAATAGTATATCAAGTAAGTTATTATATTTAAACATTTGGTTTAGACGTTTAAACAGATGATTTAAGCTATTGTTTTTGAATATTAAATGAATGAAGACTTCCTTTCGTGAGTTGTTTCAAAGGAAGGAAAAGACCAAGTCAACATTAAGTTTTTATTATTTTGTTTCATGGAGAAGATTGTAAAAACTGAACGATCCTTGTTATGTCTAATGTTTAAGTGTTTCTTGTAATGTGTGACCGGATAATTTGAAGTTGTTTTGTTTAAAACAATCTACGTTGAATTCGTTTTGCTTAGAACATGCCAAAGAAGACACCCCATTAAGGACCCGATAAGATCTCCAATGGGGATCGGGGGAGGTTTGGAGGAGTATCGCGCCCCAATGGGGCACCCCAATAAGATCCCCAATGGGGATTGGGGCGGGTTTGGAGCACGTTTTGGTAATTGGATTCGGGGATGGGGATGGCCGGCCCGCTCCATTGCCATTCCTACTCATAAGCCAATTTTTAGTGTTTGTATTACTTTAGGGAGATGATTTGCACATTTTATTTTTTTGATTGGATATTCGTATGTACAACCGGTTAAAGCAGTGTACATCCACAGTACAACAGTTTAATGCATATTATTGAGTGTCTCAATCAAAAAATGAAGTGCGCATAAAGTGATTATAAACTTTTTTTTTGTTAATTTCTAAATTTTTTTATATATTTGACAAAAACCAACATACTTAAACTTTTTTTTTGATTTTATTTATAAACTATAATAATAATAATAATAATAATAATAATAATAATAATAATAATAATAATAATAATAATAATAATAATAATAATAATAATAATAATAATAATAAAATTGAGAGTAATACTTAAAACACAATCAACGTACACCTACATGATATTGAGTATATGCACAAATTATATATAACATATATAAAAATTTATATTCAAATAATTTGAGTTACTTTAAAATATCAAATTAAACTATTCAAACAATAACATTATTAAACAAAACTGATCATATATTCAAATCCGAGCAAATATAATTGAGATATTATTATTAGTTATAGTCTTTTTTGGAGCCTAATCCGCGTTTATTAACCTGTGCGTACACGGGTTAAAACTAGAATACGGTTAACGAGAAATAATTTGATTGTAACACTAAAAATCTGTAGTTGCACGAGATTATAAGTATTTAAATGAAAACACAATTTATAAGTACACACCAAATAATTTTAGTTAAAATATACTCATTATTAGTTGTACTTATAATCTTAACTTTGTGAGTATAATATTACAATTACAAAATATTAAACATTGCTAAATTTTTATATATCTGTGTATTAAACTAAAATTTTTAAATAAACTTGATTCTTGTTTAACATTCTGATTTCAGTTTTAAAATAAATGATAAGTGTTTTGTGACGCATTAGAACGTAGCCAGAAATATTCAAACATGGAGTATTAAAATGCAATGGGCTTTAAAAGACATGAAATCATGAATAATACAAAGGCTATGTTTGGCGACACGTAGTAGTAGCAGTAGTAACAAGCAGTAGCAGTAAGCAGTAAGCAGTAGCAGTAAGCAGTAGCAATAAAAACGTGTTTGGTAACGTAGTTGTAACTGTAATTATAAAGTGTTAAACAAGTAAATGTTTACCGCTTGTCGCTTGTCGCTTGCTGCTTCTCCAGGAAGCATTTAAGATTAGAGCGGTTAATCATGTTTCAGACGCTTGTTGAGGTGTTGCCAAACAAGCAAGATAATGCTTACCGCTTGTCGCTTATTGCTTATCGCTCTTAAACGCTTCAAAAAAGTTGTTGCCAAACATAACCTAACTTTAATTTGAAGTTGGGCTTATTGAAAACTAAGGCTTTTGAAGTCACAAGTCACAACTAGGCTTTCACTACTCAATAAGGGTATGATTGGCGAAATGGGCTGGAGCTGATGCTCGAGCTGGGGCTTTTATAATAAGCCGAAATTGAAATTTGTATTTTTGTAAACTTGTTTGGCAAATGGGCTTAAGCTTAGACGTATTATTGCAAAATTACTAAAAATGACATAATTAAATGAGTTTTTGTATATGTTAAATATTTTTGTGGGTAAATAAGTAATTTATTGTTCAAAAGCCCCGGACTTAAGTTTTTAGCCCCTTTTATGGGGCTAAAGTTTTTAGCCCTTTTTAGAGGCTTATGATTTCATAAGCCCGCTTGACAAACGAGACTTATTTTATAAACTGACTTATTTTAAAAGCCTAAGCCCCTATAAGCCCCATAAGCCCCTCTCCCAAGCATACCCTTAGACGTTAACTTAAGAGCCTCACTACTCACTTCTCCTTTCTTCATTTAGCCATTATGTTCAAACAAGAAAAGCCACTTCAAAAAAAAAAAAATATTATTGAAATCCTACAAAATCAACGAAGCAATGGCTCACGGCAATGGCAGAGCCAGAAAAAAGTATGTGAGAGGGTCGAAACATTTTTTTTTTTTTTTTCTCGAAAAAACATTAAATGGAAGGGCCGAGATGAAAAAATAAAAAAATAAAATAAAAAAATGAACACATGAGATTGCGAAAAAAATACACTAACGGGAATAAGCCTAGAGGAAAACAAGTATCACGTTTGCCAGCATTCGGTTACCTGCTTTTGCATAACTGCGTTTTGACTGCTCCATAACGCTGATAAAAGATTATTAACTTCTATTTGCCAAACGCTAAAACTTATTATTTGCGTTTTTGAAACGCAATAATCAGATAATCAGTGTGAAAACGCATTCCCAAACACTCCCTAAATACGAGACCCCAAACCCACGTTAAAGATTTTTTTTTTTTTTTTTTTTTTTTTTTTTTTTTTCTCGTCTTTTACTATCATAGTTGTTCTAAAATACACGAAAAAGTATTAGAGCAAATGCTATGCTTCAGAAATGCTACCAAATTATTTAGTACACAGTGTTAAAACCACGAAACATTGCTCTTTTACTACATGAATCAATGTGAAAATCTTCATTAATTAATCTTCAGCAAAACTTGTTTTCCAGGATCTTAATATCAATCCTTTGATTTGCATTGCATGAATGACACTTAATATCATTACAATTCTAATGAGTTTTGCTAATATCACTACAACTTGGTACATGTTAGCGTCATAGCGTATATTTATTAAAAACTTGTTCCCCTTTCATAAAAAAATGCATTTAATAAATTTAAATATTTATGTAAATTATCCTGATTAAATACATTCTCTTTTAGTTTAGTAGAACTTTCCATTTTAATACATGTTAGCAATTTTAATCTGTGAGAGCAGTTAGATAATGGTTAATGGATGCTTGAGAGATCTGAATGAAAAACATAATCCATCATTCACTTTATATTGTGTTCAATATACTTGGGTGGTTCTTGTTTCACAACATGTTAGCACGACTTCTCAATGATTTAATACTAACAGTTCGGTGTGAGTGATCGATCTTTGCATACCTTCATCAAAGTGGCTTCCGAAAAGTAATTTTCATTTTCATGTATTATACTGCAATACTGCAATATATTCTGTGGGCATTTGAACATTTTAGTTCAAATGAGTCAATAACATTCCTTTTGAATAATATTGGGCCAAAGCCCAAGAAGCCCCAAAACTTTGCCCAATTAGTGACAACCTCCCAGGCTACCACAAGTCCACAAGAATAACAAACATGAAGTGAAGTGGACATACTCCTTTTCGTTCAAAAAAGAAAAAGAAAAAGTGATATATACTCATCATATAACCCCAGATTTTCATATAGTTTAACATTTAGGAGTACATAAAATGTTTATTTTAGTATTTATTCTGTATCTAAGCATGTATACATAGATTAGTTAACATCCAAATTACGAGACATATCAAAATTAGTTTTACTATACTTTTGATTTAAAAATGATATATTATTTTAGTAGATTTGAAAACTCATTATATTTTCTTTAGACGAACTTGAACCCACAGCCTAACAGGTTATTATTATCATATATCCCTTCTTCAATAGAGTTTTTTTTTTTTTTTTTTTTTTTTTTTTTTTTTGAACGACAACTTTATTGAAAAACTAGCAAGGAGCTAGAAACATTACAAAGAAATTAAAGAAGGATGTTGAAGCCAACTATCCCAAGAAAAAGAACTTCTACATCTAGCATTACACCAACTAAAAGAACGCGCTACTATATCATCAAAAATCACATCCTTCCGAGGCTTTTGAGCCGCAAAGAGCAATCTATTCCTGAAGTTCCATAAGCACCACCAAGTAACAAAGAAAACTCCTTCCAACATAGATTTTAATTTAGATCCCAACCTGATGGAATTAAACCACGATAGCCATTCAGAGTAAGAACCAAGAGGCGACCAAGCTAAATCCCACCAACGACATACAAGACGAGTGACATCAGCAGCCATGATGCAGCTAAACAAAAGGTGTGACGTATCTTCAATATGCGAGGAACAAATCGGGCAAGACAAAGAAGAGACAAAAATACCTCGATGCATCAGATTCACCCTTGTAGGCAAGCGATCAAGAGAGACCTTCCATGCAAAAACATTAATTTTAATCGGAACAAATTTGATCCATCTTGTAGCTGTAGACTCCTTAGGAAGAAAAAACTCGTCCAACAATTTACGGACATCTTTAACGCAGAAATCTCCATTCCCGTTCATATCCCAAAACCATCTATCCTCAGCATTAATCAAAACCGAAGACCCAATAAGATCCTGGAGTTGAACAAGTTGTTGGGCTTCTACTCCCTCTCTAACTTGACGACGAAGGGAGACTTCGATATCTCCTTGAAGCTTGACAGCTACTGAACATTCTTTGTTCTCTTCCAATGCATAAATACGGGGGAACATATATCGAAGTTGCTGGTCACCTAACCAGATGTCGCTCCAAAACCGTGTATGTATCCCATTGCCCACTCTTCTCTTGCAATGGGAAATCAAATCAACACCTCGACCCTTTAGAGTATTAACTTCCTTAAGGATATTATTCCAAATCGAAGAATTAAAAGAAGACCACTTCTGAATATTCGGGCCATGTATGGCTGAAATGACACGATACCACAAAGAATTGTCATGAGAAATATATCGCCACACCCACTTGAATAACAATGCCCTATTTAAGGCAAAAAAACTAGACACCCCTAGACCACCATACTTTTTTTCCGATAGCACCTTGGTCCATTTGACCCACGTAATCTTCTTATCGTTATCTTGAGCCCCATTAAAGAAATTCCTACGAATTGCTTCCATCGAATTTAAGACAGATTTAGGCACCTTATATAAAGACATCCAATAAACGGGAGTGGATCCTAACACCGATTTAAGAAGTGTGAGGCGGCCCCCAATGGACAGGGTTTTAACCTTCCATTTTGAAAGGCGCGAATTAAGCTTACTAATGATATCATCCCAAGCACTTCTATTAGACATGTTACCTCCTACCGTGACTCCAAGATACTTGAACGGGGTTTTCATAATCGAGCATCCAAGCGTAGAAGCAGCAGCGACAGTCTGATCATGAATGCCCACCCCTAAAAGTTGACTTTTTTTTACATTAATCTTCAGCCCCGATGCCAGTGAAAAGCAATGAAGAACATGCATGATACTAGATAAATTATCATCCGACCACTCACCCACAAACACCGCATCATCCGCATAAAAAAGGTGGGAGATCATAGTGGAGTTGTCTATCTTGATACCATTAAAGATACCCGCGTCTACAACTCGAGAGAACGATAAATGAAGGGACTCCATACCAAGGATGAACAGATAAGGGGCTAAAGGATCACCTTGCTTCAACCCGCAATGAAATTGGAATTCAGCCGTCGGACTTCCGTTGACTAAGACAGAAGCCATTCTGGAGGATAGGCTATCGAGAATCCAAGAACGCCATTTAAAACCGAAACCAAACGATTGAAGAACATCATCTAGAAAATCCCATCGTACAGAATCGTATGCTTTAGCAAAATCTACTTTGAAAACCATGGCGTGCTGCTTTTTATGTTTACACCACGATAACAATTCATTGATAACAAACGGCCCATCAAGAATCTGTTGACTTGGAAGAAAAGCTGTTTGAACATCAGAAATAAGGCCAGTAATGACCGAGGATAACCGAAGTGCAAGAATTTTAGTAACGACCTTGTAGAGACTCCCAATAAGACTGATAGGACGATAATCATTCACGAACTTCGGATCTTGAACTTTAGGAATTAGAGCTATAAATGAAGAATTGCACCCCCTGGAGAATGAACCATGATCAAAAAACCACTCTACAGCAAGGCATAAATCAGGCCCAATAGTATCCCAGAACTTACGGAAAAATTCGAACGTAAACCCATCAGGCCCAGGTGATTTGTTTTCACCACAAGCCCAAACCGCGGTACGAATCTCATCAGTAGATACCGGCTTCTCCAACTCAAGAGCTTGATCAGAACTTAATTGATTAGGAAACATAAAATTAATTTTATTGCGAGTGGCGCTTGGAGCATGAAATCTGGTAGCAAAGTGCGAGCAAAATTCTACCTTCACACGTGTTGGATCGTCCACCCATTCACCATTTACCATAACTCCTCGAATAGCTAAATTAGCCCGCTTACGATTGATAACTCCATGAAAAAACTTGGAGTTTTCATCTCCCTCAATGGCCCACTGGATTTTAGCTTTTTGCAAATTATCAAGCGCATCAGAGGAGTTACTGTCAAGCAATTGTTTCATCAGACCCATCCGAGATAAAAGAATATCATCATTGACACGTCCTTGCTCCAACTGTTTGTCAATGACACTCAGCTTAAGTTTAATATCATTACGCCTACTTGTTTTTCCTCGTTTATAAATTGCAACCCACTCCCGAATAGCCTTTTTCAAGGCTTGCAGCTTCTTTTTAAATCGGACCATCCCATTACTATCCTCTAAAACAGTAGAATTCCAAGTATGAATCACCAACTGCTCAAAACCACTGAGAGTAAGCCAAGAGTGGTACAATCGAAAGGGAGTAGCACCATAATCAGCAATCACATCACGTAATAAAATAGGCCGATGATCCGACAAATGCCTATCTAAACAAATAGCCGAAATATGAGGAAAAAGCGAAATAACACCTTCTATCACAAGAAAACGATCCAACTTGCTCATTTTACTAGCCGAAGGATGGGACCAAGTAAATGAATAACCTTCTAGCTGAATGTCTACTAACCCCGAATTAGAAATAAAATCATTAAACTCCGTTGCCCCTTGTATGTTAAAAACCGAACCCATACGCTCATCCGCACTTCTAACCTCATTAAAATCCCCCATAACAATGCTATCGCCTTGCCATCGATTAACTAGAGACATGATGTAATTCCACAACAATCGTTTCTCCGTACGGGTTGAGGTGCATAGATGGAGATCATCAGCAACTTGGTCTTAGTAGGAATCCAAGTACCAAATAAAGCGACAAAGTTATCCGATAAAATGTGTTGCTCTTTAAGAAAGATGTTTGGATCCCATGTACAGAGAATCCCACCAGAATTACCAATAGCCTCACTAAAAAGATATTCAAAATTGGAATTACCCCATAAAATTTTAACATCCATTTAAGAAATGCTCTCCATCTTAGTTTCTTGAAGAGATAAGAAATTCACCTTATGTTTGCCAATAAGCTCCCTAGTCCAATCTTTTTTGGCCTTGGACCCTAGCCCTTGAATATTGAGCGACAAACAATTCATTGAATCACGTCTTGAACTCCTTGTGATCCAATGATATTCTCCATATCTTTCATACAACCTTCCATGGTGTACCCCATAGTTTGTCCGACTTTTATCATTTCATCTAGGACCTCCAAAACAGAACCTCCTTTCTTCGGCATGTAACTATTACTACAAATTCCAGAAGACATAACATCATCTGTATGTTGTACCTCCTCTAAAACACGGGAACATAAATCCTCAGACCGACGCTCAGATGGCTCGGTATTCATATCCTTCACCTCATGGATATCCTTCTTCAATAGAGTGTGATTTCTAGATTTCTACTATGTATATTTCATGATGCATAAATTTCAAAATAATGTTATTCCAAACTTAAGAAAATTAGCCCCAATTAGAATCCATAATCGGCGTTAGTAAAGAAAAGAGGCCGAGCAAGACACGGCAAACAAACATGTTACAATGAACATGTAATTAAAATTGACACATACGATAAACGAGATTACTATGAAAAAGGATGCAAAATGATGGATCAAAATAGTCATTACATTATGAGGGTATTCACAATGGTAAAGTTTTATTTATTTTTTTTGGACGGCAATTATGGCTACATGGCTCCTAGCCCAGAAGGCGAAGTGAGCCCACACAACCAATTGGGTCCAGCCCAGAAGGCAATGACACCCTTCCCTTTATGCACGCGGGAGGAAACCTCTATCGCCCTAAACTAGTTCGTTGTCATGATATATTTTCTTGTTTCTGTAATGGTTGAAACTATTTCTTTTGTGAGACAGAAGAGGCCTCAAGAAGCCTTAGCTTATACCAAAATAACCAATACAAAAAAGCGTGGCAAGAACATGTACTTTGGACAGTTTTCTCCAGTATAGCATATGATGCGACGAGTGCCTGGCCTTTTAATTATGGCTTTTATTGACACAAATCCTGTTTTTGGTAGTTGTTAAAGAAGATTGATCATTAACTGCTACAAAAAAGCCATAAGAACACTTGAAGGAAATACCTATTACTAAGAAAAGTGCCAAATACATGCATTTTGGACATCATCTTAATGTATTCATGTTCCAGCAGGATTGTGACAGTATTGCCACGTTTCTGAAGTCACTATAGCTAAGTTTTGTAGTGATTATGTGATTGCTCCTTGACACTAAGTAAGCATCAAGAACCCTTTTACCGAAACACTATAAATATTCGAGAACATGTATATATATTGGACATTGTCAATTTATCATGTAGAAATATCGTGTTACGGGAAGGCTTTTGGCTTTAGTGACACGTTCTTGGTCGCTTGAGCCTTTGTTTGAGTAGTTTTGATAACCTTGCTCCTTGAGAGTTGCAAAGAACCATCATGCAACATTTTTAGTGAAATGGCGATTACCAGAAAAAGAGGTAATAACATGCACGTTGGTCATGGCCTTCCAGCATATAATGTGAATGTGGCTTTCATCTTTCTAGCATTATGCTGTTCCAAATGGCCTTCTTATGGAGTGGTTGACATAACATTGTTTCTTGAGACAAAAGAAGCCTCATGAACCATTTTACCAATTTACCCATTACCAAAATAGTGCTAGAAACATGTATATATGAACATTATTTCCAGCATCCCATATGCAACACCTACCTTGTACTATTTGTAGCCCTTTGCATTCATATAGGGGCAAAAATGGAATACATTTTGTTCATCAGATTGCATGTGGATTGGTACCACAATTCCTGATGATCGAGTACACATTGTCTTGAGACAATACCTTCATCCATGCTTAGTATGCATGCGTGTATTGACATTGCTCTACCAACTCATGGCCCATGCTTGGTTTACATTGGCTTTAATTTCTATATTAAAGCAAGAACTTATCTTGATATTTTGAAGCATTTGAATGGGTGTATTTTGGTTTTATGATCATTGATTCCTTTTTTCAGCATGACCAGCCATTCATTGGTTCTCTCGTATGGTGCACGTTGCATTGTTAAGTTGTTAATTTGAAACATAATGGATATGAAAAGACCTGGCAATTTGGTCCAAGTGAATGGGGAAAACATGGTTTAGGTCTTAGGAGGACCCCGAAAATGGTTATTGCTACCTTTCCTATATAACTTTGTGTTCTTAGAGCTAATTGGTATCCCAGATCAAATACATTTGAATACTTCCAAGAAGTCTGTACATATTTATTTGTGTTGGTATATGTCTCACGTACTATGTTTCGAGCATAGCCTATCATTTTGGCCAATTATTGGAATTAATGGGTCATATATACATGTTTATTCCATTGTTTTGGGCCTTAACAACTGAATCCAAGTTGGTTAACATTCTAGCCTAGAGACATTTACGTCTTCACAACCAACTTTAGAGTTCGGCACAATCCAACAAAGCTTAACAGTGTGACAGTAGTTGGTCTTGGCAATCACTTATCAGCAACTTTTGTCTATGTTGTTTGGCATTTGAACAATCTTTAAAAATTTAACCAAAAGCTCTTAAGTTGTTGTAGAATGTGACACATCACACACACATATATATAACCAAACTACGACACCTTTCCAAGTTAGCATTAATAGCTAGCACAGGTAAATCATAGCATATCATATCACGTTGACGAAAACTCATTGTCAGTTCACTCATTATGCTTTCGAATTCATGTTTGGAAGACATTATCGGCAATATGTGAAAAAACATACATGACCCCATGTCATAAAACATGATTTTTAGTTAAGGCCTTATATTATATTTATTCGATACTTCACATAACTCAAGTCTTGATTCATGAATTCAAAGACTAGCTTGCATTATTCATCTAAATATAAAACTTTTCTCATATTAAATCATATCATAACTTCATAAGTCTTATAAGAAACTGAAATTCTGGTTGTTTGACCTAAATTTCTAAGAAAAAAAGGCTTTTATTTTGACTATTTGGAAGTTTGTTGACAACAAATGATCATGTTAGGCTTAAACCACCACACCACTACTATAAAACAAGATTTGACCCTAAAACATGACTTATTCTTCCCCCATGTTTCTTGAAAATGATTGCCATTATCCATTAAGCTTTTCAATAAATACAATTAACAATAATAGTAGTATAGTACACACCTCCCATTACCACATGTAGTAGATGTATAAAGACTTGCTGTATAGTCTGTCTTAATCTGGAGTTTATAAAGATTCAAATGACCCCATTTAGGTTTGCTCATGTGTAGTCAAAAATATGCATTACTGCAAGATGTAGTATATTTGATCCGTAACTTATAATAGAGTTGCATTTCAAAATTACAAGTTTAAGTTAATATGTAAACATGTTAAACAAATCAACCAAAGTGTTAATTCAGATGCGCGGTAAGGTATAGCTTCTAAGTATATTAGATATTTGTAGTACTACGCAATAGATTATGATCACAAAGAGTTGGTCTATATCACTCATAAATCATGCGTCTCTGGTGAACACCTTGCTGTTTTTATTTGTCTCAGCCAACGGTCTGTGCATTTTCCCACATCCAATCCATCACCATCGTCTGTCTTCAAGATAACGTTGAAGATCAATCATATATCATGTCTCCACAAGAGTCAATATAGCATTCTACAAATCAAAACCGAAAGAGTCAATATAGCATTCATCGTAAAAACTAATTTACGAGAGACAACGATCCCACAAATTTTGTCTTTTCTTAGCACGAATGGACGGATATATAACAGTGAATGTCTCATTATGTGACACTTACTTAGATTTGCAGAAGAGAGGTCATGAGAAAGAGGAACATGAAAAGACATGAAGGCCTTCAATTTGTGTCATTTAATTTCAAATGGACTCCCACCACTTGAAACATCATATATTCATATACATACTCGATCAGCTCTTCACATGCATGTTTCTTATTTTACTGATCGTATATCATAGTTTCTGTTTTTTTAATTTAAAATCATAATCATATTTGTCAAAATGTGAAAAAAAGAATAGACATATTTAACATATATATTACATTTGGTTCTTTGAATTTGAATTCACAAGACACACAAATGTTATGATAAACTTGTATGATCTGCTTGTTGCTACATCTTTTATAATTTGCTAAGAAAGATCCAAAATGCAAGAGATGAAGAATCAAGAAGTTTAGACATTTGGTTACGAGTTTAAACACTTTTAGTGTGGGTCGAGTGGTAAACCTTTTAAAAGGTTTATAAATGTGACAAGTCATGACAATTTATCAATTTATAAATTTTTGTTTAAGAAACTTATCATCGGTATACATGAATTTCTAACAACTTAAAATATCTCACATATAATTCAAATGAATTTAATGATGAATAAGTTCAAGATTTAGGACATTTTCATTCCACGTAAGCAAAAAGTCACTATGGAAGAAATGAAAAATAATGTTTTTTTCATGAGTTTTAAAGCCTTTATCAGGCCTCTCATTACGGATGCTCTTAAGCTTTAAAAGCAATTAACGCATTAAATATTATAATGATAATTTAAAAAAAAAAACGTTAAAGTACTTTAAATGAATAATTTATTTTTGTTACATGTTTTCTTTATATGTACGTTCCTACATATTTATCCGCAGTGAAGGAATCAGTTAGGGGGTCCTATCGTGTCACAGGATCCCGATGAAATTTTGTTTCGTAATGTCAATTTATATATAATAATAAAAAAAACACTTATATTTTTCTAAAGCCTCGTTTCTAAAAATATGTGTTTATACTTTATAGTTCCTGTTTAGTTACTTCATTAACATATGAAAAATAGACTTACATTTTAACTCAAAGCCCTTATATTATAGCACGAAAATTTATGTGCACCTAATCTCCTATATAGTCCTGGTTCTGTCGATGTTTATCCGTCTTTAGTAAACTACAATCAAGTTTGGCTAGTTTGCATACATATCAAATGGAAGTGGCAAATGTTAGAATTTGGGTGTGTGTGGATGGTAATAATCCTGATATATTATTTGAATCGTATTGAGATCACTTTCAGATTTAAGTATTTTGGCCCTATATGCCTCATGTATCACAAAATCCTCAATTGGATAAGACAGAGAACAATACTTTGTTTCTAAGTCACGAGATATCAAAGCAATACACATAAAGTTGTTATGTTTGTTATGTTCTGGAAGAGATTAGAATCTGGTGTATATAACCCAACCGAAAGTTAGCTAGGGGGCACGGCCCCCTTGACCCTTGCTCTTTGTTCGTGGCCGCATCAAGCTAGTTAGAACGAGTGTGCACTTCACACCTCGTAACTCGATTGTAAGCTAAACCTAATTGAACCCTTGATCTCAAGTAAATCACAATTATATATAAGTGATGAAACTAAACTCACCGACATCAAATTCGTGTGATCTTGAAGAAATTTAAACTTGATAAACCAAATAAACAATAACCGAAAGTTTTAACTTATATTATCTAAAACGAAGAAGAAACACGAGGTATATGCTAACCTACAAGAACTGGCCAGAATTATCAATTACTATATGGGATGACGTTATACCGATGATCCCAATCGTTGATTAAATACATGATTCTTATAATGTCGATCAGCTTTTATAGCTTGACCATCACACATTCACACATATTTTAATATGTTTGAGAATATGTGATAGCATATATCACCCCTTTCGCGAACTTATTTATCAACTCTTTCATTCTATAAAGGAAATAAATATTTTATTTTTTTTGGAGCAAGTTATAATTTATTTGTGGAAACGGCATGATATTGTCAAAGCTCTCACACAAGAGAAGATTGGTGGAGCATGATACATGCCCCAAGATGAAGGCGTGGAGCACTAATACTAAATTTACAACGATAAACGACTAACTTAATCTAGAACATAAAAATGACTTAAATTTGACACAAACCCTGCTAACGACGGGATACACTACACCGATATTTAACAACCATGACACCTACAATCCTTTATTTATTTATTTTAGAACGAAAATTTTTTACAACTTACAGCAACTATCTCACAAATTTTATCTCACATGTTTTCAACCAGACTTGAACCAACAACCTTTATGTTGTTGGGTCACTCACATACCGGTAGGCCAAGAGGCCTTTGGTTCTCTTTTAAACCGGTATTTGAAGTAAAACCTAGCAAGAAGCTAGAAGAAGGAATTACAATGTACATGAAAAGGCCTTACACGAAGGTTGGAGGGATGGAAATCCATTCATAATAATAATAATAAGAATAAAAATACTAAGAATAATAATAATAAAAAAATCTAGCTAGCTTCCTAGCACAATAATTCAATGTTTTTGTTAGTAATGGCATTAACAAATTTTTATCCCATCTGTTTCAAGATACATAAAATGATAAAATCATCTAAAGTTTATAAATTAAGAAAACTATAGATAGAAGCAGCAAGACGAACGCACGAACACAATATGAATCAATACAGTACATAAACCTAAGCTATGAATCAATATTCAATATGAATCAAACTTATCAATTATATAACACTAACCCGAAATCTACACACATTAAGCTATCTCATGAGATCTTTTTATATTGAGTCTCAAGGATAAACACAAAAGAAATGTGTATAAGAAGAATATCTATAGGAAATAAGGAAACACAACCTCTATTTCTTAAAGAATTCTTCCTTCTGCAAGTCTTCATAATACATCTTATAATTTTTATTTTTATTATTATTTTATTATTTTTTTTAGACAAATCTCAAATTTATTTCATCAAAATAGAATTTACATTGTGGTTGAAGGCAAACGAGCAACAAGCTGCGCCGCTAGCCCTTTTTGAATTGCAAAGCTAACTCTTTTGAAAACTACATTTGTGGATCTATGTGTCATAACATTACTATTCATAACTCGTTGGACTCTGTTGAGTAGTTCCACCGCCTCAGGTGCAAGGAAACCAAATGTAACAAATGCGAAAGGAATGAACACGTGTTGATTTTTAATGCATGCTTTCTCGTGTTTTGTCACTTTTGCACGAGGCGGCTTTCAAAGCGGCATGTCTAGCTGTAAAACCCTGACTACTTAACCCCACGAGAGGAGAAACCCCGGTCAGATCCACACAAGCATGTTTCCCTCAAACCCATCCAAAAATCAAAATGTCAGCCGATCTCAATGTAGATCTTCCATCCGACTGGTCCGTCAAAAAGTTCACAGGCGCTTCTTTCTTGGCGGAGATCCCGGCACGCCTACATACATCAAAAAGGGCGTCTCTAACAAAATCATGTATGTACTTGAAGCCCGGGAGCTCTTTACAATGAACCGCATGTTCCCCAAAGGAATCTTGATGAGGCAAAAAATGAGCCGTTTTTAGGGGTCATTTAAGCCCGGATTTGAATTTATTTTATCAAATATTTCCCTAAATCGTTCCTTTTGTGATTTTAGGTACTTTTGGAGTGAATTATGGAAAATGAAGCATTTTGGACGTTTTTGGAGCATAAAAGTGAAGAAAACGGCAAAGTCTTAATTTTCCTTGCTGGGAACAGTACCTGACGGCGTCACAAGTCTCTTAATGACGGCGTCAAGAGTAAACAAGAGGTGGAAGTGGTGACGATCCAGAGAAATCGTGATGGCGTCAAGCTTGGCCGTCATGGTTCAAGATATGGTGACGGCCTAAAACTAAATTACACATGACGGCGTCAAACTTGGATCTAGGCAATCCGATCTCATTATGGGCGGCGAGTTGACGGCGTCAGACATTTCTTCTTGATGCCGTCACCTTGTAAAATCTATATATAGTTTTGCAATTTTCGTTCATTAAGATATAACTTTAGAGGGGATAACTTTGGAGAAACCCTAGCACGAATTTTACTGTTCTTTCAAGGGTTTTTACCCTTTGAAACCTTTCATGTTCAATTGAGATAAGTATCATTTCAATTCATTCAATATGTCTATGTGTTGTTTGAATATATCTTACACTTGTCTTGAATTTAACATGCTAGGCTAGATCTCTTGTGTGTTTGTTTAGATGTAGTGAAACATAGATGTTAATTATGGGTTGATTGTTTGTTTATAGTTGTTACGGATGAATGATTTCGATGTTAGGCTTAAGAAAACTGGCAGACTTCCATAGGGTAACATGCTTGAACGTCTTAAGAAACATGAACCAATGCGTACTAGGTTATTATGGTTGTATTTAATGCATGAGCGAATTCTAATGATCCCATGTTAGGAGCTTCTTGCAGGCTCGACATAGGAGTGAAGTAGGAGCTTATAGAGTTGGGGAAGTACGTACACCACCCCACGAATGGTATTAAGGAATATAACCCGTCATCCAAGCAATTGTAACAAACTATCAACCTGTAAAAGATATCTAGGGAGTAATGAAACCTAAGTAAACACAATTCTCCCTATTATTGTTCACACTACTAGTTTAATTAGCTTTATTTTCATTTCTGTTATTTTATTTTGATTGCATCTTTAGTTATTGGGTTAGTTGATTAGCAACTAATTCCGCCCACTCTTCCAAAAACCGAGATTTTAATTGCTTTTATAAAAATATAAAAATACAAAAAAAGAATCATCCCTCACCTCTAAACCTAGTTTTTAGGTTTTCTAATCCTAGCGACACTATTCCTGAGTTGAACGATCAATCCCCCGGTACTTGTCACTATACTATACTACAACGTTCAGGTACACTGCCTGGTGGGGGTTGTAAGCTTCTCGAGATCCCTCGAGAGGTAAAGCCTGGTGCGATTCCCACTCATCAAATCCAAACATGCCTTGCGACAAACAGGGCATATCTCATCAACCAGAAATAATGGAATCATAAGGCGATACTTAAGGATAGTACGATATTCCATCGGTGACATATGCTGACCTAGCCCGTCTATGGGGATAGCTAATAGAAAATCTTGAGCATGTGGTGCGCGTAGACACTCAAAAACAGCTTTCTGTCTCACAGTCATGTCAAAATGAACTTCCATATCCTTGACCATTTCACTAAAAAGGGCACTCACCAGTGTTTGCTGGGCTTTAGAGGGGACGGTGTCCTTATTAGTGAAACCACTAAAATCAAAGCTTGGAATCGTATCACGAAGACAATCCAGAGTAGAAACGTAATCAACATCCATACCAGATATGCCACTGTCACGTAAGATGTGGTCTTGTAGCACCCAAAATTGGGCCCTCGATGCCACAAAAGCATAAGAGGAAACCACTTTTGCCGAGTACAAACCCAAACCACCTAATCGAATAGGCAAAGAATAAAGTCGCCACTGTAAGTCTCCAAAGAAAGGTCCTCCACAAACCACTATGTTCTCGATCGACTCACGCAATCCTTTGTCAAAGAACAAAGCTGCATCCTCCATGTGTACAGGTTGACAAGTCTTTAAACCAAAAAAGAGTTTAGCAATACCCATACATGATCGAAGCAAAAGGAGCTCACTCTGCGGGTCATGTAACTGTGGAAGAAGACTCATCAAATCAACAGCATTCGCGGCTCTCCTCATAGCCAACCCACTGATAAAATTAGCGTATCGACTAACAGCTCCCCCAAAAAGCTTTACACCCAATGACGGCCTTCGAATATCGACAGGAAATAAACCCTCACGAAGCTTTACACCATTACACGAGGGCCAAAATATCTCTGTTTATCAACTTGCATGAGTCGATCTAAAGTCTTCTAATATACCTTGCATACAAATATCTTGAAATGCACTTCAGTTTATCAACTTGAGCTGCAAACTCAGTTGTTTAGCTTGAGCAGAATTGTCTTCAATAATTGAACTGATGCATTGTCTTCTTCAGCTTGAGAGTGTTTTAATCAGCTTGAACTAATAAAAACTGTTATATTCAGTCCATCAACTTCATATATACATTTAATAACAATTTAAGTCTTTGTCTCATAATTCATAAAATTCACAATATAAGAGAATTATGCTAAAACATAATGACTAACACACTTTTCCTAACAACAAATTCACATCATAGCAATCTTGAATTATTTAAAGGTAAATTGGTTATTATTAATTTACGAGGGGTGCAAATAGCAAAAGTTATAAAGTTTACCTAAAATAGAAGCGGATATATCTATACAACATTATAATGCATTTGGGACTATTCTATAATTAGGAAGACTTAAAATTCAGACTTTTTTCTTACTTATTATTGAAAGATTTCAAAATTAATTTGTTAGGAAGCAAGTTGGTTAGAAAGTTTGTTAGGAAGCGGTTGGTTGTTCAAACTAAAATTATTTGGCTTAACCATCTCTAATAACTCTACTTATAAAACATAAAGACAACTAAATGTGTAACCAAATAACGCAAAATATAACCATACGGTACTCGCCGCTGCATTACGCAGGTACCGTTCTAGTATAATATAATGCATGAAACAACGTATATTAAAGTTAGATTATTACACTTAAATTAACGTAGTAGTTTTCTAAGGCTGGTCCCAATGATAACGAGTGAGAGCTTGTGACGGGCTTGCCTCACACACCACCCTACTGGTGGCTGCCCATTTCACGCGTGACAGAGGCGGAAAACAAAGACGAGGTGACCATCTCACCGAATAGGTTTGTGTGCAAAAGTGTGCACCCCCTCCTGTCCAGGAAAAAAACATTACCCATTGTTATTACCCACTATTATTACCTATAAATACCTTATAAAGATCAACATTTTTAAACACAACTTTACATTATATACTCTCTACTATCATAATACTATTTTATTTACAAATTGTCTCAACCCACCATCCCCCACCCGCGCGCGAAACACAAAATGTCAACAACGAAATACTACCCGAAACACTCCCCCAATACCCGATGGAACATTCACTCTCGGAAATACTACACCGTCAAACCAACAAATCAACTTCCAACCGCAATTATTTTTTATGGAAACCAACCTTATCAAAATCAACCATATCGAAACCCACAATACCCACAACAAAACATGTTCTCATTCGACATCACCAACTACGGCTCACAACCCTATATGGGTGGTTCGTCATCACAACCAAATATGAGCCAACCTATATGTCCCATTCATCAATTTAATGTTAAAGAAATGCACCCACCTCAATTTTCGAAGTCCATGCCTCCCGTTCGTGATGACTCTTCTATCGAAGAAGCCCCCCACTTCCTACGAAGAAGATGACAAGAAGACACCAAAAGAAGACTGTTCGAAATGACGAGGAACAACAGTGTACTTCATGGACAACTGAAGAAGAAATTTCATTGTGCAAAGCTTGGGTTTGTGTATCCGAAGATTGCATTGATAGTAATATGAGAAAGTATGTTGGGTTCTGGATTGAGATTTTAGATAACATGCACAAAAATTGTGATATAACCCATCACCGGACCTACGATATGATGTGTGTCCAAAAGTTTCTCAATTTTATGGTGTGTGCCATAGCGTATTTTAGACGGCGTTGAGTGGAGCTGGAAATGAGGATTACACCCACCAAGCACTTTTGGAATATGCAGTTAAATATGGAGCCCCATTTTCACTTATGCATTGTTGGGCTGAATTAAAAGATTGTCCAAAATGGAAGCACGTGAATGTTCCAGATTTTGAAGTAAATGCTTAGGAAAAGAACAAGAGATATAAGTCTTCGGGCTCTAGTTGCTTCAGCATGACGCAATCAGCGGAGGGTAGATTTAATTTGAATGTGCAGGCTGCAGATGAGGAAGATGATGAGTAGGAAGTTTGACGTCCAATGGGCAGGGATAGAGCAAATGAGAAGAAGAAAGGGGTGGCGCCATCTGCATCTTCAGGATTTGGCAATGAAAAAATGTTGGCTAGGTTGATGGTTAGCGAATATGCAAGTCTTAACGAGCCGTGCAACGCAAAAAGTCACAGAACGTTGAAGCATTTTCGGTGATCAGAAAGAAGGAGCTAGAACAAAAGGAACAAGAGGGTTGAGAATCCGAGAAATGGAGCAACGTCAAAAAGACGAAATATTCTATCTGCAGCCTATTGATCACTTGACTGAAGAACAATGTGAACTGGTAGATGCGGCAAGGCATGTGATCAAGGTGAAGCGGAATTTACCATATTAGTTTATATTTTTAATTATCCATGTAATGTTTACGTTTTTTGTTTCGTACGTTTACTTTTTTAATTATATGTGTAACGTTTTTAATTTAACGAATAAAAGTTTTAGTTTTTAATAAATAAAAAATATGTGTTGAAAGGTGAGGTGGTGTGACCATTGAGGATGAAAAATGAGAGGGAGTGAAGAGAAGTCAATAGAAAGAGAAAACTGATATGACGTTTAGACGAAAGATGAAATGATCAACGAGAGTAGTAGTTAGTTAACTTCGATATAAGTTATCTGGTTGACAGATCATAAAACAGCCGGTACGAACTCTAAAGTCTTTCACATACAATCCGTACATAAGTTTCTATAATACTATGAAATTTTCGTACCATGAACTTTCTAAATGTTACCTGTACATTGATTTTTAAGAATATAAAAGTGAATTATTCAAATCTCTAATTAAAAACCAATAGGTTTGAAATATGACATTTATAAAATAACCAAATTGAATAGTCACAAACAACAAATGTCGACGCTTTGAAAGTGAAAGGTACTCCGTTATTATAGCTAAAAAGATATCTGTTATAATTATGCCAAAACGCTTAAAAATAAGGGATATCTTTGCTAAAATTACAATCATTCACAAAAAATACACCACCAATAAATTAGAAACATACAGAAAAGAATCAGGACTCAAAAAAAGAATCAGTTACCCACATTTATAGCATAAAATTGTTGCCAATTATCTACAAAAAATTGTAGCTAATATATTCCTTAAATAAATAAAGGTTGATGTGATTCTTTTGGAAGCTTAGTATAGCTGAATGCTCATAAGGTTTTAAGATTTTTAAGTGTAAGACCAAGTGTAATAAGCATGTGCAAGACGCGTTTTCCCTCCACTGCCTTGTTGGTCCAAGTGTAATAAGGGGTGAGAAGAGTAGCGGGGATCTTTTTGTCAAAACAAAGACAAGTACGCACTAGTAAAGAACGGTAGTTGCAAGAGGTGTTGGTGATGTTCATGCTGGCCGACGCAATAGGGGGTTTGATTCGGTTGTTGATGTCGCTTGTTGACTTTAGGGTTTGTTAAAGAATTTGATTCTATTGTTATTTTGGAAAGATAACAAGCTTTTAATATAAAGTCATCAAACATGCGCGATTGGTTTTACTTCAATTCCAAACTTGATTAATATACCTTGACATGATCGTTCTTGTGATCATATTTAACATATTACTCGTAGTAATTATGTAATCCAAATATAATTAAGAGTTAAGATCTTCTATGGGAATCGGTTTCGACCATTCAGATTCAATTGTATTTATTTGCTTAACACATTATCAGGCCCGTACGAAGTCTAAATTTCCACATGTAATCCGTACATTGGTTACTAAAATATGAAATTTTCGTACTCTAGAATTTTCCAACTGTAATCCGTACATTTGATATAAAATCGATTTTTGGAGTGACTCGTTCAATCCATTCATAAATAACAAATAGGTTTGAAATGTGATCTATTTATAATGATCAAACTGAAGGGTTACAATCAACATGGTCAATACTTAAGGTGGGAACTCAGTTACACTTTCCATAAAAAGATCCGTTAGAATTATGCTAAATCCTTTAAAATAAATAAAAGCGTTTATCACTAAGAATAAGTAATTAAGTCGTCCAAAGGCATAGTTAATTAGATGCACATGTGGTTACAGAATTTAAAAGTCTTGGCTAGTACAATTTCGAAATGTATTTTATTACATCTCCATAAAAAAATTAAGTTGATGAAGACATGCCAAAGAATAATGGAGAGTAAATATTATCCTTTTTTTTTTTTTACTTATCTAACACATCATCATATATTTAAGTAATCTGCAATACTTTAGATTACAATAATACATGATTCTTGATATAATTACATGTGATTATCAATATAATCACATGTGTTTTGATCATTCAAACATAATCACATGTAATTTTATCTGTAACAACATCTATATCTTCTTCAAGATCCAGGTCTCCATATGTTTCTGCAATAACCCAATTTTCTTCATCCATAACTCGATTTTCACCAGCAATAACATGTTTTTCATCATCAATAACCTGATTTTCGTCCTTGATAACTAAATTATTATACATATCTAACTAATAATTTCGAACCTAAATTCTAGCAAAAAAAATAATAAAAAAAATTGATCAATAATTTTGAACAGTTATGACCATTGACGAAGGTTTATGATATAACCAACAATTATTTAATGTTTCTAGAGTCAATTTGATGATTAATTTCGATTGTGTGCTTGTGAATCAAAACCCGGACCTTTTGGTGGAGAATGAAATGGTTTTTGAGGATTTTTGGCTTTGTGACAAAATTGTCCTCATGCGTAGAAATCAGATTCAATTGAAGCTATCGGATAAAAGTAAAATGAAAATTGAAGATTTGATTTTTGATCTTTAGAGAAAATTTAATCTATATTGATCTCATCTCTCTCTCCACATGTATGCTCAAGTAACTACTCTCTACATGTATGCTCAAGTAACAACAATATTACCATGAATCCAACACTTTTTATTCTTGTTACCAAATAATATAAGGTTTTTTATATTCAAACTCGTCCATAATGCCTTACAAGTTTTATATAACATCCAAATATATTAAACTCAGGTAATATTGTTTCTCTAATTATAATTAACATATGAAGTAGTTATAAAATCAAGAAATGATTACCACTTAGGGTCCGTTTGATTTATAGGCGGGTTTGGAATAGGATTTAGGGCCCGTTTGATTTGTAGATGGGGTTAGATTAGGATTTGGATTTGAATGTAAAGTTGTAGATTAAGATTTGGATTTGGATTTGATGTACGAGAGAGAAAATAATATTTAATAGTATTAGTTATTTTATATAATATTTTTTAATAAAAAATATTATTATTAAAAATAAATATAGAGATAAATGAGAGTAGAGTTGTAAGTGAAGTTCATAAAAAACATAAATATTTATCAAACCCCACCCATCTCTCCTACTTTTGAAAAGTGTGAGACCATTGGGGTTGAGTCCAAATTTTAAACCCTATAAACACAACCAAACATTTGATTTGCATTTATTAAATCCAAAACCCAAGCAAATCCCATGTACCAAACAGGCCCTTAGATTTGGTTTAGGATTTGTATTTGGTTTAAAATTTGTAGAGAGAAAATATGTTTATTAAGTGTATTTTATAACAAAATTATAATAAATAAATACCATTTAAAAATTTTAAGAGAAAGAGTTTGTGAGAGTCGAAAATGATGGGTCCTATGGGTTTTGCCAAAACCCTCTAAGCTAGTGTGAAATGAAATTTCATTCCATCTGACATTTCTTTTATTAAAACAATGAACCAAACAATAAATTATTGTCACATCAACCTTAAAACACATTCCAAAGTATCAATTGCACCTAAAACATCAAAATGTATCTATATTACGCATCAAGATCCTCTGAATTTGTTATTAGTATGATCCCATCTTTTATAACCCGTTTTTTTTAATCGTCTCGACCAAGTCATCGGGTCACCAGTTCAGGCAGGTCGAACCGGTTCTATGAAGAAAAAAAAAGATGAGATGAGTCAACCTTAATAACATACCATACAAACAACACTTTAACAGCCAAAAGTCAACCCAAAACAATTAAACTTAGAGCTATGTTTGTATATACATGAAAGGTAAGGATCCAGTGAGAAAAAAACATATAATGAGAAAGATGAGAAATAACTATAACCACATATTTGAGATGCGTCGACTTGAATTAGATACATCTCTATTCATTTAGATGCATCCTAATTAGTTTCGAAAGTAATTTTGAAGTAAAAACGATGCAAAGTAGTACTTGCAACAAATTTGACCCGCAAAGGACGAAAAATATATAAGATTTTCCTAACTTGCTAAAATGCATCTAATATATGTATATGCATCTAATTTTTAGCTAGAAAATCTATTAGGGTGCATCTAAAAGAGTAATGATACATCTAGTTTAAGTCGACGCATCTCAAATATGTGGTTATAGTTATTTCTCATCCTTCTCTCATTTTAAGAGTTTTTCTCATTTGATCCTAACTCTATACATGAATAATACAAAATCAGTTAATCCAACACAAATTACTACTTGTAAGAGGAGGGGACATAAGTCTCCTAAATAAGTAAATAACATTTAATGAAACAACATTGAATAACAAACTTTTTAATAACAATAAAAACGAGTAGCAGATGGACCAAAGCTTGCAAATAAGTCGACCAAACTTTTCAAGGAAATAAGTAAATAACATTTAATGAAACAACATTTACGCAAAGTAAATAGAAAGAACATTTAATGTGATAAAATGAAAGGGTTTAAGAGGGGAAATGAAAGCATTGGGTCGTGGGGTCATTTTTAGCTAAGGGAATATAAGAGCTTTGTTAACTAAAAAATATATATATAAAAGTAAGCATTGACCTAACCAGTTTCACAAAACCGGGTCGACATGGGTTGTGAGAAACCCGTTGGTTTAATCCGGTTTTGAAACAACCAAAAACCCGTTTACTTCCGGCCCCTTCTCCCAACCGGTTGAATCGGTCTGGTCGACCCGGGTTTTAAAACATTGGTATGATCAGTCATGTTTTCTCATAAACAAAACAGTAAAGTATACCAAGACCCGATTTTCTGAAAATTAAGAGCTCAACTATTTTGCTTGTAGAATAATATGACCGGTATATTACACAAACTTGAAAGAATTTCAATCCTTGATTATATATCAAATCAGTATAAACTCCTAATTAAGTTCTCCACTTGTAAATTGTAATCCATACTTTTTTTTTAAGAATGGAATTGTCGTACTCTAATGTTATTAAAATGTTGATCCGTACACATTGATTTTAAAAATAGATCGACATGACTAATTCTAATCATTAGTGAAAAGCAAATACTCCAATTTGAGACATAATCTATTTATAATAATCAATTTTTAGAGTCACAAGTAATAAAGGTCAATACTCTTCCTCCATGATCACCCCAACTCTCTAAGGCCCACCAATTAAGATTCTAAAATAATTCATCTTGAGTTTACTTTTCTGTATGTTTCCTTGACAATTTAGCTATATATACAACCCCATAAGGGCTTTGAAAACTGACCAACAATACTTTTGAAAGTCTAGAAAACATGAACAACTTTCAAGATTCACCCTTGAACCAAGAGGAAGAGCCTGAAGAAAGCAGTTGGACCTTTTACTTTGAAGAGTTAATATGGCAAAATGATCAAGAAATGATAATGAGTTGTAATGAAAATTTAAATTCTTTTGTTTCTGATGCTGCTTCTTCAGTTATTGTCAAGAAATCAGCATGCATTAAAGATGATCAAGCCAAGAAACTGAGGTCCAAGAAGAGAAAAACCATGGAAGTGATGCTTGATGATTCTTTAGAAGACACTGCTAGTTCTCCTTTAAGCAGTCCAAAGGTAAGCTTTCATGCATTTATCGCGTTTTTTATATTATGTCCTATTCTTTAAGCAGTTGAGTTAACTGCTAATTGTAGTAATTATTCAGCAACATATGACATTCATTTTGTTCGCAGCATTTGTAGTAGGGTTTTAACGAAGCTCATGATTAGAGTTTTTTGATTTTTTATTGTTTAGGAAGTTTATTGACACATGTTTGTTGATTCCAACTTCATCTCATTTTAAGCAGGTCACGTATTTTGATCGAGTGACATTTAAGAACACGAAAACTCTACACGTTTCTGAGGTTTGTTTACACAATACTTTTATATCAGTAAACTTTATGCTTGAAACTTTTTCTTTAAGATCATTCATATATTCTTACAAATAGACGAGTAGTTGTTTTATTTTTTTTATTTACACAACGGATAGTCAATCTGTAAACGATGATAACAAATATAATGGTTCAGTTTCTTAATAAGTTGTTCTTAAATTTACGATTTTGTAGGAGAAGGTTGACACTTGTGATGAGATAAACAAGATAAGGGCTAATGCAAATGTGGAGTTGAAGAAAAGAGGGCTTTGTTTAGTACCTTTGTCTTCATTGGTCAATTATCTTTCTTGAATTACAGGACTTGTTTCTTTGATGCACAACCCTTTGAGACATCACCAAGGTGGATTAAATTTTCTAAAAGGATCCAAAAGCTCTATCTCTGTAATTTATTTAGCGTCAGAAGGAATTAGTCATAAGCCATGCTAGAACATGATGCACATTTGCATAACAAGTGTTGATTAGTAGTTTTTAGTTTCTTTTAATGTGGCGATGTATTATATTGTAACCTATCGATGAAAATAAAAAACCTAGTTGGAAAACATCTCATTGCGCTCTTTTCATATCTTGTACGAATTCATCTAGTTATTTCATTGTTCTAGCTAGCATGGACGAAACCATACCAAATATGACCGGGTGCACAAATTTTTTGGAACAGTAATATAGAAATACATTTCGATGGACCGAGTGCATTTAAGATGCATTTAAGAAAAATTGATGTTTTTTTTCAAAAATTAACACTATATCAAAAAAATTCATAGGGGTCCGTGGGAACCCCTGGCTCCGTCCCTGCTAGCTAGCTAGCATATTCATTCGAGGATATTTGGACGCGTTGCACATTTAATTATCAACCTAAGGACCAGCTTTTCCAAATACTGTATAATGTTAATCTTGATATTTTCATTAAAGAATATAGTTAGTAACCAGTAACCATATATATAAAGGAAATACAGTCAACATACTTAAATAACCCTGGACACTATCAGTAGAAATTAAAGCACCCCTGCAACTGCAAGTGGTCATTCTTAAGGACATGAAAGGAATAGAAAACCTGAATCACCAGTAATATAATATATGTAGATACTCATACTTGGTACAACATTGAATATGAAACTGACATCCCATGATCCTCAACCACATTCACAACAAGTTAAATGCTTGTTTTGTTTTTTTAGCAACAATACTTAGGAGTATGAAGGATCCAAAATTGATCTGACTATCTTTTGATTGGTACGCCACCTTAAAACCAATACACCAAATGCATGTTGTCATGTTGATACGGAGTAGTCTCGGGTATAAGTAACGTAGTTTAGTCACATATATTTCAAACAATGTATCGCAATGTATTTAGGACTGCAACATACTTTCATTTATTTCAGACGTTGATTGTCATTCAAGGTTATAACATATTACTAATCATTTCATCATTTAAAAGATTGAGGTCTGTTGTTGAAAATGAACAAAAAAAATATATGTATGATAATTTTTTTGCCTTTTCAGGTTGTTTTCTGCCTAAGGTATAATCAACCGCACACGAACTGAATCTAGCTTGGGACAAAAACATACAAAGGAAAAGAAACAAAACAACCTTAACCACGAAGCACCGATATAAGTGGGAGGAGGGTATAAGTGGATGGTCGACGTGACTACCACAAAAGAACATTTGAAAGATGATGCAATATAACCAAAGGAATACATAAAGTTCATTACATATTTAGCTAAATCATCTCAAGCCTTTTTAAAACTTCTAATCTGTTTGAACACCATTTCATGTTTTTGTCCTATCATTACATCTTTATTCAACTCCAAAATATAAAAATAGGATACACAAAATGAAATGAATGGATTTACAGCTTTTGCTAGCCAAAAGTTGGGCTCAAGATGCTTCAATTAGGTAGACATGCAATAGAATAGATGGCACATGAAATTAGGTAGACAAGGCAAGCTCAAGTAGCCATTTTCTTAATTGAACATTACACCAATTGGTTAATTGTCAAACCAGCTGCACTACATTTATTTATGGGAGGTGAATGTATATTTCGCGCCACACAACAGAAAATTCTTGTGTAGTTGTAACATGTGAGGAGTTGATCTTGCACCATGTGCGTGGATTGGCGATTAATCTTATGCTGGGAACAGCTATGATGAACAACCATTTCGCTAAAAGATTGTCATTTGTAGTTAAAAAGTAAAAACCAGTTTGCACTTATTTTTTGTACAAATATAGTTGAGAACCAAATGCCATATAAGATGTTTTAGGTTACATTGGAGTTGGTTGTCACTTGTCAACCATGGCCTCGAAGGGTATGGTTGGCCTTTCTTGCATTTTTAGCGGCTTAAACTCAATGAGTAAGGTGGTTAAATAGCCTAAATTGTAATGCACACAATCTGGCTCGGATCAACGTTGTAAAAAGCAGCCTAGGCGGCATATAGGTGCTAGTCGGTCACTTACCGTGGCGATTTGAAGCAAGTCAATCGAATTAGGCATTTTGGTCAAAAGGCGGTCAACATCCCGCCTAGGCGGATCAAATTGCCATGACATTTTGGTGTTTCGATTTTCTTAATTGTGTTTTAATTTGAGTAGGAGTCATTTTTTATGGTAGAACACTAGAACAGTTGAAGAAGAGAGAAGAAAGAAAAGTGTGGGCGGTGTCATTATCTTTATGTAAACCATAATAAGTAAAAAGCTTATACAATAGGCTCAACAAATAAGTTAGCGGGCTTTATAAAAGTAGACCAAAATTTAATCAAGACAACTCATATTGTAAATTTTGCAACATATGCAAAAAGTATATAATTAAAAATAATAATATTTGTAAAATTATTAAAAATATATAAATTATGTAGATTTTATATCAAATAAATATTAAAAATATTAATAATAATACATAAAATTCCAATCCGCCTAGGACCCAACTAGGCCGATTCATCCTCGAAGGCGGTCGACCGCCCGACTAGCTTTTAGCGCATTTTGCAACATTGGCTCGGATATTGGCATAAATTATACTTGAGAAGTTGAGATAGTGAGTCAATCCATAGACACAATAAATGAGAAGTAACAACTATTGTACAAGATCATAGCAAATGGCAATCAACTGGAGGAAAAAAAACTGTGACTTTATTCATTTTGGATGTATAGGTTTTGTCATCACATTCTAAATTAAATGTATTTGGTACATCATCATAAAGATGAGTTAGAATGTTGAGCAAACTCATTTTTTCTCGGGAAGCTTCTCTAATAACTCCGGTATAATCTCAAATAGATCACCTACGAGTCCATAATCAGCAACCTGTAGTTCATGAAAAAATAATCAAAATTCATGATTGTTAACACAAAACCATAAGAACGAAAAGAAACATCAAATGGAGCGAAAAGGGTTCAGCAGTGACCTGAAAAATTGGTGCATCGGCGTCTTTGTTTACTGCAACAATAACTTTTGAGTCTCTCATACCAGCTATATGTTGGATGGCACCAGATACACCAAAAGCCATATATAGTTCAGGAGCAACAATCTTGCCGGTTTGACCAACCTGACATAAATGTAGACCATATCGCTCACCATGACATGAAATAGCCAACTAAATAACATATGTTGTTTTGCAATTTTTTTTGGAAATAAATCCTCGTGCAAATATATGTGGCAAAGTAGAAGGATCAGGCCCATCAGGTTACGGTTTACAGGTCAAAATGGGTATTGTATGTGTGCCAATATGGGGCAGTTTAGGTTGTGCCAAAACACTTGTTGTCAAATACTTATAAATAATAGGGTATCCAGTTTGATTACAAAAACTAGATTACTAAACACTGATTCTAACTTTTTAATAACGCAAGGCTGTATGGATTTGAAAAACACTTTGGGGGCTGCTTTTGACCCATTTGAACCATCTAGACTAGTTGCCCAGTTGCCTTTTTTAACTAGCACTTTTGACTAATTTGACCCATTTGAGAAACATAACCCACACTGACACATTTATAAGTAAATGTGGTCGATATGCTACCCTCTATATGTGTACCTGGAGCTCATTCGGAACATATCCAGCATCAACAGCAGCTCGAGTAGCACCAACTATACCAACAACATATGTGAGGAAATTAGAAGTTACTATACAAGATTAGACCTTACAATTACCATACAAACTCAAACTGCTTACTGTTTATATTGTGTTTTTAGGGCAAATTCCATAAAGTAGCAACAAACTTTGCAAAATGGTCCAGTTAGGTAAGTATGCTTTTTTATGTCTTAGAAGGTTTTTTGTCGACTGCCTAATTACTTTTTTTACACTACAATAAGCATTAATTACCAGGTTGGAACACATTAAAAAATAATTACCAAATAATACAATCTGTCATCTCAAGAAGTAGGTTGCTATTTTGTGAAATTTACCAATATTTTTATGCATACCTTTTTGAAGCTAAAGTTAGTAGCAATGATCATTGTATTCACCAATTGACAACAATGCATGAATCTACCATAAAATACAGGACGAAGTAAGAATAAGAACCTGCAGCACCAAGTTTTTCAGCAAGCTTTTCTATCATTTTAAAGTTTTCAGCACTTTTGAGAGCTCGGCCCCCTGTGACAACAACACGTGCGGTTCCAAGATCTGGGCGTTCTGATTCTTGAGAGGTTTGCTTCACAAATTTAGAGTTCCCATCTACCAAAAGATAAAAATCACTGTCTTAGCAATAAACAGTTAAAAGTTGGAGAATTGGTGGGGAAGGACGAAAGGTGGGTTAAGTAACGGGTCAAAACAATAGTTTTGGTATGGTCAGGGTTACCCCAAACACATTTTCAGTCCAAACTTCTGATTTTTTCTATAAACACTCAGCGTCCTAAATATGAATAAAAGTTACATTATTTCAGTAAGCAAATTCTTTTAACATATTTACTATTTAGTTAGGAGGTGCCATACATCAAAATACATTCTAGGGACTTTTGACCGATTTGACCGGTAAAAGAGAAAAAAACCTTAATCTGACCCATTCATAAGTGAATGGGTCAAAATGGCCACATATGTAAAAATGCAATAACTAGTAACTAGCACACATCTTTTAAATGTCCCTCCATAATAATAATAACCCAAGCAACAACTGAACAACATATATTACAGTTTTATGAAGTTAACTAATTCACCTTCTCCAAACGTTGACAGATCAACCTGGTGTATTGGTGCAGCACCAGTTTTAGAATCAGGTGAAGCCAGGGCCACTGGAAAAGAAGTGGTCCTAATGGTCAACATGCAAGGATCAGGACCAGTGTAGCGAAGAGTACATAGAGCGTTGCCAGCATATATTGGTCTGTCATAAAAAAATGAAGTAAGAAAAAAGCTTCTAATTAGGGAATACAAAAGGCATATAAAGGTTCCTCTATTGTTAGTTTGTTACTTCTGATACAAAAAATATTTATCCTTTTGGCTCACACCTATACATTCTACATGTGTGTTCAGGTTGACCCACACACTTTTTTGGTTATTTTTTTGTAAATAATTAATGCCGAAAAAGATGAATGAGGAAACTACCTCACAAATGTTTTAGTGTCCGATATTTCAATAACATCAGTTACTGGTGAAACATCAAGAAGAGCGGCTGCACGAGGTAATATGTTTTTCCCAAAAGTGCTTGAAGCAGTAACAATATGTGTGTATTCACCCTTCTGCTGTACCAAATGAACTAATTTTGCCCATGGCTCTGCTAAATGGTGTTTAAATCTATCAGAATCAGCCACGAGCACCTGAACAAGCAACCTCCCAAGAATTAAAACATTTTGCCATTATATCTTGGGGGAAAATGAAGAGAAGGCTTTCCAATGACACGCTATTAGACCTAAGAAAGATTCCAATTATACTTTCTAGGATGTGTGTTTTCTATCTTGAGACATTATCATCAAAGGGAGTGTTTGGATTTGCATTATAAACTGAAAATTTGGATAATGCGGCTACATTTTCAGCATTTCGATAATCTAAATATACATTCACTTATATGACAAATTAGGGGTAAACAAAAACCACTTTCAACAAACTTGGAGAGACTTTAACGCGCCTTTCACAAGTCACAACGCGCATCTCCTTGTTTCACAATATTCTTTTTTTGAGCCAACTTTGTATTCATTTCTTACCAAATTTTACTGATTATGCGAATTTTACAACGTCGAACATCATAACACATAAAAAAACTATCTCCTGCAGCCCGTTCCTAATTCTAATTATCTAATGTAACATAATCACTTTAGAAGGCATATCCAAACATCCCTTTGAAAGATCATACTACTAATTCAAAAATATCCTAGAGGTGACTACGTTTATGTGAAAGATGCTTGCAAAACCAACCATGATCATATAACAAACAGAAAATCCAAGATTACAACACTAAAAGAGAGCTTACCTGAGAAACGGAAGGATGGCACGAAGCAGCATTGGCAGCAGCATCTTGTAAAGACGGGCCGGACCCAGCCAATAGTAAAGATAAGGAGTTGTTGTCTTTATTCAAGAACTTGCTAGCCGCTGCTACTGAACTCAAGGAAGCGCTAGTGAGTGAACCACTTTCATGTTCTACTATAACTAATGTTCCAATCTGTTACAAAGTTTTCATAACAAGTTAGCAAGAATGTATAGAAACCATAAATGAATAATCCAAATACTTCTAACACATAAATAAAGCCGTTCAACTGTCACATTGACTTGAAAAATACAGGTGAACACGGGAATATAGTTTTTCTCAAAAGTTATGGTGGTATTTGGGATTGATTATCTAAGTTTTTATTTGCTTATTGCACTGTTTAAAGAATATAAGCAATCCTAGAGACTCTATTAACTGCTTATTTTAAAATGAATAAGCACTTCAAAATAGGCAATCCCAAGAACCTTGCGTTACTCAATGAGATACGTTTGTTTTTTACTTGGCCGGCTGAATCCACGAGGTCCTGGTCAGCAGCCACACACACTCGAAACTGTAGTGGTTTGACTAAAGCTAATGCCGGATTTAACTACATAAAAAAACTACTTAACTTAACCACGTAAAAGGACTTGTGACTATCACTCTAAGATGTGTGAGGTCTCAAGTTCAATTCCGGCTAGGTGCAAACAACCCTGAAGTGGCCATGCCAACCTCCTAAAAAGGGAAGGCTTTACCCGGTTTGAGTCTGGCTATGTTTGGCAAAACTAACTCTAAGCTGTATGCTGTAAGCCGTAACTGTAAACTGCAAACTGCAAAGCTGTTAACATGAGCTACGAGTTGTATCTTTTTTCCAATAAAAGTGTTTGGTAAATTAGCAGTAATTTTAAGTTTTAACAGCTCCAAAATATTTTAAAAGCTTCATGAATCAGCTTTTCATTTTGAAGATACTTGTTTAAATTAAAAGCTTGAAGTTGATGTATCCAAATGGAGCTACTTGTTTTGGAGGAGATTATTTTTGTAACAAAAAGTTTACGGCTCTAAAAAAGCTGCGTACCAAACAAACAGAACCTCTGTGTGGCGGTGGGTTTAAACCCCATGGAGTTATGCCAAAAGGTCGGAAACCATGGTTAAAAAAAAAAAAAAAAAAAAAAAAAAAACTCCTTAACTTTTCATGACTTAATTTAACAAGTTCAACTAATTTGAATTCATTTCAAAAAATGACTTTAGATCCTGATTTAAAAAAAAAAAAAAAAAAAAAAAAAAAAAAAAAAAAGAAAAAAGCTTTTGATTTCATTTCAAAATCTTGAACAAAAAGATTTTGTAATAAAAATAATCCAACTTCCAACAACAGATTAGCATGCATGTATAATCAAAACTAATCAAGTAGTAATAAAAAGAAGGGGGCTTACAAATCTAGAAGATGAGATTAAAGGGCGGGAGATTAGATGTCTCAAAGTGTTGTTGGTTCTACTTCGGAGGAACATTGACATTGTTTTTGTTTTTGTTGTTGTTTTGTTTTGAAAGTAGAGACGTAGACGATGAACCCTCCATTTTCATTTAGTATTTATTTATGCCTTTTTTTCCCCTTGTATTAAACTGCCTACTATTTGTTCTTATCTTTTTTCTTTCTTTTTTATTAAACACCAAAAAAAAAAAAAAAAAAAAAAAAAGTTAGACTGCTTAATTTTATTCATATAATATAAATTTTGAAAAACATTCATATGTTTTCACGTCAGTTTTTACTTTCTAACATTCATATAGTATTTATTTAGGCTAGGTCACAAGTTTATTTTTTTTAAACAAACAGATTCTATTAAACTAAAAATAAAATTACAATATATAAAATAAAATACAACATTTCGCTAAAAATAAAAGTACAATATATAAAGAACTAAATTTCGTCTCGCTCTTGTCGTTCCCAACGACCTTATATGACACCAAAAGCTCGTTCCACTTTTTTTCTTACACTTTTTTGAGCCATTTTTAAATTCAAATCACGTTTTGTGCAACTGTATATGATTTGACAAAAATAGCCCAAATGGGATAAATAACATCGCTGGGTAATATCCTTTTTAAATTCATTTACCGTTTTCTCACATAGTATCTCGGCTCCCCACTAATTTATTGTTAATGCTATTTTTTTAATAAAGTGATATTTATATAATAATAATAATAATAATAATAATAATAATAATAATAAAGCAAAGGCCCCATTAATTTTTTTTAATATTTTAAATTTCTACTAAAATTTCGACTCCGGACTATCCAAAAAGGTAGTCGTCGCGGGATTAGTCGACTCGTAATGTCGAGTCGAAAACCCGTGTTTGCAAAGGATCACGTGCGGATGTTTTGTTTTAGTGCGGACGTGCGGATAGATCTGGGCCGTCCATTCCAGATCTGATCTTGACTTTTTGTAAAAAAGTCAAGATCTACGCAACTATCACGGTACCAAATCACCATTCAAACGATTTTTTTTAATTTTTTTTCCTTGTGAGCGATCCTTACTATTGTTGTGTTCTTTACTTTTTTTATTTTTTTAGATTTTTCTGAGAATTTTTTTTTGTTTTTTGATTATGAGTGCTACAATGATATTTAGGATATTATGAGTCTTACCGTGATATTAACGATTTTACTTAAAAAGTTACGGCGATATTAGTAAAAAAACTTAATATCACTGTTTTTTTTATTACGATATTAAGAAAAAGTTACGGTGATATTAAAAAAAATTAACTTTGATATTAAGAAAACATGATAGTTACGGCGATATTAACAATTTTTGTTAAGAAAAAGTTTTTATGATATTAAAAAAGTTATTGTGATATTAAATTTTTTATTAAAAAAAAGTTTATGTGATATCAGAATCTGATTTTGACTTTTTTACAAAAGTTAAGATTTGATCTTGACTTTGTCAAGATCAGATCTTGACTTTTGTATTTTTTTTTTTTTTTTTTTAAATTATTTTCAGCGATTTATAATTATTTGTTGTTCTCTTTATTTTTTTAATTTTTTTCAGATTTTTTTGAATTTTTTTCAATAAAAAAATCTACTGTGATATTAACGATTTTTAAAAAAGTCAGGATATTTACGATAATGCCACTCCGCTTTTTTCAGATGGTTGACTAGATGGAGGGCTGAGATTCGTCCGTACATCCGCACTAAAATCCAAAAATGTACCGGATCCCTTCCCTATATATATATATATATATATATATATATATATATATATATATATATATATATATATATATATATATATATATATATATATATATATAGTATGGGTCCCTTTCTTATGAGAACCACTTTAAGTGCAAGAACTGCGAAAACCATCTTTTTACAAGTAATGATACACAATGTACACCATTTAATGCTCTATAGCATTTTGTTATTTTTATTTAATTAAAAAGGGTATAATAGTAAAAGACATTTTCATTTTATTTTTATTTTTTTAGTAATTCTCGTTTTTTAGAACCCCCAATTTTCGGATTTTTTTTTCATGCATGTTTTTTAATTATTCAGTGCATATGTGTTTTGTGGAATTAATTATTTTATTTTTAGTTTTTGAAATAATTTTGTTAACATGTATGTTTTTCAAATTGTAAGGTGTATCTGTTCTTTTTTAAAGAATGTAAATTTATAACAAAAAAAACATTACTAATATACACAAAATTCAATATTAATTAAAATACAATCTAAAAATACATAACAAAAATGGACCTTTGTAAAAAAAATAAGATGCATATACTTATTTTACATTTCATTAATTACAAATACAAAAACACATATGCAATAATCGCATCGCTTCAAAAATCGCAAATTATCTTCATGTATGTATGTGTTCGTCAACTTCTAGGTCTTCAATGGTCATCATCTTCATCAATCTGAAAAAAGTATACACAAAATCAATTAAACAACCAATAAATAGGAAACTAAATTTTAATCACAATAACTAGGATAACACATATGCAGAACATAATATGCATAGGCACAATTTAAAACATACATGTCCTCCTTAAAAAACATACATGTCCTCCTTAAAAAACATATATGTTCCACTCACCCACGTTTAAAACATACATGTTCTCCTTAAAAAAAACATACATGTCCTCCTTAAAAAATATACATGTTCCACTCACCCACGTTTAAAACATACATGTTCTCCTTAAAAAAACATACATGTCCTCCTTAAAAAACATACATGTTCCACTCACCCACGTTTTTGCTACTTACAACCAAAATTAAAACATAAGCGCACAATCAAACTGGAAACTAAAACTTTTCTTAAAAACCAAAATATAAAATAAAAAAAAGTCTTGAAACATTAAAAAAAAATTACAAATCGAATAGTAACAATTATCAAGATCTTATTTTTTGTGCATTCGCAGTTGTGTGTTTTGACAATTAACAACCTCAAAATTGTAACTACGAAATTAACCATTGTAACAAAAACTAATCACATATCATATAACACAGCTTTACTACTAAAACAAAAAAAAAAAAAAAAAAAAAAAAAATTGAATCATATCTTATCAATTACCTGAATACAAATCCCATTCCATCTCCGAAACACAAATCCCATCACAAAACAAAAACACTACTCGAACATAAAAGAAAAGAACAAGATCTCAGTTTTATTTTGTTTTGTGTTTCCAGATCCGTTTAGTGTTTCCCCATCTTGTTTCTTTTATTTTTATTATTTTTTCATGAAATACAAATAACGGATTTGGTGTTACTTTATTTCGAAAAAAGAGGGATAGATCGAATTTGGTGACGACTGAGAAAAAATGGGAGGGTGGTAGATCTATGATTATGGGAGTTTGGGGGAATTTTTTCATCAATTCATCTTCGATCGTTTGGGGGAATTTTTTATTTTGTCAGATCTGTGATTAGGTATGAGAGAGTGAATCGTGTGTATAAATGAGAAAGATTTGGAAGAAATACCTGTATTTTAGCATGCAGTTAATGAGAGTCTAAAAAATAAAATACCTCTTTTACCCTTTTCATTAATGTTTCCAGGAAATGTAGTTTCAATTAATTACAAAATAACCATCTTGCATTAATATGTTGCACCATATCCTTTAATAATAGTACATAAGTGGTTTTCGCAGTTCTTGCATTTTAAATGGTTCTCATTTGAAAGTTATACTATATATATATATATATATATATATAAACTTTCTAAAATTATTGAATTGAGAATTTTAAACTTAAGTACATAAAATTGAATTTAAGATTAGCTTTGCCTTATTTTTTATATAGATATTTTTTTTTATTTTTTTAAGTTTAATGTTTAATTGAAAATTCTATTAAACAATCATAATATACCATTATTTTATACTTAAGTTTAAAAAAAAAATAAAAAAAGCTCTTAAGGCAACGCTGATTTTCGGTTTTCTTTTCTCTTCCAAATTTCTTTACCAATTTTGACGTTTTATTAACCATTGGAAGGGCGAATTTTGAAATAGAGCTTTCCCGTTGTCCAATTGAATTTTAAAAGGAAAATTTGCTCCTTAAAACTTTTCGCCTATAACATAAGAGCTATTGATTTTTAGTATATTTCTTTTTTGAAACCCAAATGAATTATTTTATGTTGATTTTAAACTTTAGGAAAACACTCATAACGAACCATTTTATTCACCATGGATCAACTAAGCTCTCTTCACTTTCTCCAGAAAGCAAGTTTAACTAAGTAGAGTAAGAAGTTTTTATGTTTTTAGGACAAACTTAAATTGTATTGGTTGTGTAAATTTATTTTACTAGAAATGTTACGTACATCACACTTTTTCTTGATGATCTGAAATTACAACGTCTTGATTAAAAAACATCGCGCGTCATCACTTGATACTGCTGGGCTACAAGCCCTTTGGCCTTTGGTAATTGGTACGGAGTATATTTAAAGCTCGAGTCTACAACCTCTTTGGTATGTTTTAGTTTTTATTGGTATATTAGATTTTTTTTTTTTTTTTTTTTAAATACATTTGTCTCATGTAACTCGACAAATGAATTAGCTAGGAACATAAGTCCTCAAGCAAGTATCTTCCGTTTGCCTAAAAGTACGGTTCCATTTTTACAATGAATACACGTTTAGGTCATCTCGTTTAGCTTGTATTTGATGTCAATTATAACTCAACATTTTGTATGATTTTAGGTAAGGAGTATCATATCACTTTTGATCCAATCCACTCATAGTTAGCACAGGTTATGTTTAGCCCAAATAGGTCATATAAAAAATGTAGCCAAATGAGTCATTCAACCACAACAAACAGGTCAAGAGTAACTAACAACTTGTTTTTGACAAACAAGGTGTTATACATGCAATAAGTCAATAACATCAATTTTATAATTACAATTAACGTACAAAAATAGTACATATAGCAAAAAAATGGACACAAAATTGTTTGTGCGACAAGCCAGGCCACTAAGTTTGACAACAAATTTTAACCTGAACTCATACAAGCATGTTACCAAAATCCTCCTGACCATTTTGCCACCTCTAAAAAGTTTGACAAGCCTGTTACAATATGGTTGACGCGAGCTGGCCATATGTGACTACAAAGTCTAAAATCAACAAACGTCCTAATTAAAACAAATTAACCCGAGTAACTTAATGAGGAAGTAGATTGTTTCTCTTTAACTTTATGGAAAAATAAAGTCACGATGTTGTTGGGGAAAAAAGTTAGAACTCTCCCCATTCAAATACTACCAATTGACAAAAATACCCTTAAACAATATGTGGCAAAAATTTATAGATTGACATATTTGTTACCGCATACCTCGTTCAGACAGGATTAGGAGTTGTTGGTGTTGTTGTATTGACATCTTAAAGTCAACGTTAGCATCTCAAGTGACCCATGACACTTAGATTGGGCACACAAAGGTAAGCAAGTAATCTTTCATCAGAATTTAGAGGGTTAACAAAGCCAGTAAAAGCCATGATCGAGGGATATGATCTCACCTCCATATCTCAGACCTTCCGCTAAATAACTATCAGACCAATCACCTACCTCTTCAGTGACCCATCACCAGAGTTCACACAAGAGAAGTAACATCAGGTAACTTCATGTTTTATGGAGATGAAACATTTAGTTTTACGGAGATCTACCAACATGAAATAACGAGACAGACAAAAATGTCATACGACAAGAAAGCTTTCAATCAACTACTGAAACAATTTGATTTAAAAAAAAAAAAAAAAAAAAAAAAAAAAAAAAAAAAAAAAAAAAAAAAAAACACTAATGAAACAAATTATGTTAAGTAAACAGTGGCTGATGAACTTGTTCAAGATTGATACGAAGCAACCAGAAAACGGCTTTTCAGAAAAACTGAAAAATATTTACTAACCCACAAAACTATAATCAAAATGAATACCCTTAAGTCCTTAACATCTAATCAACTACTTACAACAACAATATACACATGAATACCCTTAAGTCCTTAACCTCTAATCAACTACTTACAACAACAGTATAAACATGCGTTCTAATTTCAGTAGAGGACTAAAACCCCAGACGTGAACTATTGGCACTATTTTGCATGTCATGAATTCTTAATTTTTTTTTGCATGTATTCATACACAAACATGTTCGAGAGAAAAACACTCATCTATACTAATCTTCTAGTATGGGTGTATTATCCGGGCCAACCCAAACCAGCAAGTGTAAACAAGACTTAAAGGTACATGTTTGAACCCAAGCTCATATTAACCTATTAATCTGTTACCTAGCTAACTCGTCTAACCCATGCAACCATTCGGCCACATTTACTAATATGGTTGACACAAATTGACCATACTAATATGGTTGACAAAAGTTGACCATGTATACTAATATGGTTGACACAGGTTGACACAAGTTTCAGAACTATGTACATGCGTTCGAGGAGCAACTGGTAAGGATTTGCTAATGCACTTTAAACACCCATAATGGCAAGTCATGAGAATGTAGAGATACTTCTTATTTACTCCTTTTCTTTATTACAATTTACCTTTACCTATCACAGGTAATTATTGACTTTTATTAGTCAGACTATAGACTATTCTTCATTGAATCAATGGTAAAAGTCATTCACATTTTATATAAAAATGAAATTACATCAAAACTATATAAGCACTACAATTTTTCAAAGAGGTATGGAGAATGTGTGGCAACAATTGCATCGCAAGTGACCCATGACACACTAGACATAAAAAGGTAAGCAAGTAATTAATCTAACATCAGAATTCAATTCAAACAAAGCCAGTAATAGTCATGATCGAGGAATATCACCTCCCAATCTCAGCCCTTCACCTCAATCACTATCACACAAAACCAGTAATAGTCATGATAGAGGTGAAGTAACATCAGGTAACTTCATTTTTTTATGGGACTATATATGGAAGATGAAACCTTTAAATTTACAGACAGAGATGATCTACCAACAAAAGATAATGAGAAAGACAGAGAAATGTCAGTGACATGAAATCTATCATTCAACTAATGTAACTATAAAGTAACTAGCTGCGGTCTGAACCATATGACTAAACTGATCCCTATCGTTTGAGCAACAAATGATGCTACTGTTGGCCCAATTTCACGGATCTTTAATCAAAATATACCAAAAATATGAAATAATCTCTATTTCTATAAATCTGTCATCTTAAATGTAAAGTTACATAATCTGTTCTATTTATAATAAATGAAAAGATGTGTTTGAAGCATTGTGATGGTTCGGCTTGAATAGGTTCGACCCAACAGTTGTGTCGCTTCATTTGTAACTGCCATTTGACAGTTATTTCTGAGAGTTGACTTTTTAATATGGTTGACTTTGACTTCGGGTTTGACCCTTTAAATGGGTCGGCTTGAATAGGTTCGACCCAACAGTTGTGTCGCTTCATTTGTAACTGCCATTTGACAGTTATTTCTGAGAGTTGACTTTTTAATATGGTTGACTTTGACTTCGGGTTTGACCCTTTAAATGGGTAGGAATGGGTAAAGATTCTGGCTAAAAACTCCACATGTGAACTGTTGTCACAGTTTTGCATGTCACGAATCCTTAAAAATTTGATTAATTATGTATTCATAGTTCTATAAACAAACATGTACCACAGAAAAACATTAATCTATACTAATCCTCTAATATAGTAATATGGGAGTGTTTGCTGGCCAACCCGAGCCATCAAGTTTATTAAGACTTAAACGTACATGTTTCAGCCAGAACTTATATTAATCTATTATCTAACTCCTTGGACCAGCCATTTGACCACATTTACTAACATGGTTGACACAATTTGACCATATATGTATGATAAACCAGACGGTACAGACCCCTAAATCAAAGTCACTTGGGAGTAACTAACTGTAAATGTAAGTCACCTGGGAGCAACTAATTTGTATGCATTTGGAATGCAGTAACAATGTCTAGACTAAACAAGTAAACATGAAATCAAAGTTCCACTGATAAAAGTAACCTCACCCACCTTTAGAGTTCCTACTTCCTATCAATCTTCACTTTCAGTTGAATCATCGTCAAACCAATCAATGTTTGATGGAAAAGCGAAATCTTTATTCTTCACTTTCAGTTGAATCAACGTCAGGCCAATCAATGTTTGATGGAAAAGCGAAACCTTTAGCTTCCAAACGATCAAGAGTCTACAAACAGTATATAGCAATGAGAATGGTGTATACTTATATGAATTAATTTTTATAATGGAAAGATGAGACCATTAGATTCAAAAAATTAATTATCCGATTTAAATTATCCAGGTCGATGGTCAAAATGCAAACCAGTATACTGTACTTATACTACTGATAATCAATAAAGTTCTCCGAAAGCTAATTAATGATCGACAAGTCCTACAAACACATAAATTGCAACAAGTAAAAAAAAGATGGATATTTACCTCTAGACAGTTATCTCCAATAGTAAGCTTTTTGACATGGCGAAGGCTTAGTATAAGATCTTTAAGCATTTCTTCTTTATCTTCCTCACTTGCTGGCTCCTCACACCAATTAATGCTCATGGTAACAATAATCTAATGTAGCTTCAACTAAAGAAGACACATTTAGCAACACAACCTTACGTATACTTAACGACAACTCTTTTTCGATTGTCAGTGACAAAATATGTGGCGCATTTATCTCGACAACTTCTATAGCACTCCATTCATGATCATCTCTATATCCAGCAAAAACCAAATTCTTAACACTATTTGAAGTTATATCAATCCCACAAAAACCTTCACAATCTTGCAATTTCAAAGTTTCCAAAAGAGGACATCCTGATAATATATTCTTTATCAAACCCTCATTTAAGTCCCCCAATTCAATACACAAACTCTTAAGGTTAGTCCAACTAATGGCACCAGTTGGATTAATTACACAGCCATTCAATTTCATATGAGTAAAAGACGAGTTGATGAAAAAGAACTGATCTAGTTCAAACGCAGGTCGGTAAGGCTCATCATAGGGACTATCTAACTTTAAATCAAGGTCTTGAACATTACAGCTAACAGCATAACGAATCCAGTTGTTCACTTGTTTATAATTTCCAAACTTGTAATTAGCGATAACCAGTTGGAATTTGTTGAGGTTTGATTGGCCACGTTGTCTTATGACTTTTTCAACGTATGGAAAAAATTCAGGACAAATGTAAGGGATTCCTTCTGTAGCACGATGTATAAAATAAAGATTATGAACTTCAGTCCAAAGATTTTTCCATCGTTTTGAGAGTATACCTGTTTTAAGGGCTTGTCTAGTGGAAGGTATACGAGAGATGATTTCGATAAGTAAGCAATCAGGTAACAAACTTATTCGATCTTCTTTACATTTGATACCCAGTGGTCTATTTTGTTTCATGTGCATGGCGGCTACAGAGATTCTCGTATGCTTTACCTAAAACCTAGATTGTGACATAATTTATATATACCCAAAAGATAAAATGAAAATTTGATATTGCCCCTCAGGATTTGAAAAATATACTCCAGTCCAAGAAAATTAGCATTGAGCCATTTCGGTTTCGGTAGATTTGGAACGATGAGCGAGACCATGTATGGTGCCATGTATACCTGGCGACGTCAGTATGTAGTATGAGACTTACGCTATGCCGGAATCACGGTTATGGTGCTGCGTTTCGCGTTATTTTAAGTATATTAGAAAGAGGTGATCAACAACACGCGAGCATTTATGGTTCACACGTACCTTTATTGTGAATTACCCTACGAGTCCGCCTCTAACAGCAAATTACTCGAAGAATCTCAGTTGTCTTATCTTATCACACTAGTAACTATAATAAGAACTAGAGGCTCAAAAGGTTATGTCATCTGGAGCAGTCCGTTGTTCACTCTATGCCCGAATACAAAATCCTTTAGCACATATTTATGGTGACTTGGTGTACTTGGACTTATTTGACTAATTTTTATATGAGGCCAACTTATTGTTTTATTTGGTACAGTTTTATGAATGAAATTTCGTGGCTTTTGCTTCGTGTATCAATTTTTGTTACTTTTCACTTCTAGCGACATTCCTATTCACATGAACTTCACGATGCGAGTGCGTACGATGTGTTTAGGGAGTTATAAGTTTTGAATATTCCAATGTTGCAAAAATCGTGAATCGGTAGTCGGACGATCGACCACCTTGTAACGATTAATCGGTCAAGGTGGGATTAATGGTTGATTAATCGAATTGGCATTTCCTGCAAGTTTTAAATATTTTTTTTGAGACCAAACTAAAGATTTTAATTGATTCTAAGCCTACTATTTTTCAAACTTCAATAAAAGGCTATAATTCTGATTATGAGGCTCATTGTGCGTTATAAGTGAAATAAAAGATCCAAAAATTAAGTAGAATGACTAAATTATTAGTTTTTTTAAAAGTAGACCGATTAGTATGATTTGACCGATTCAGCTGATTTTTTATCAATTCGGCCGATTTTTGACCGATTAATGGCTAATTTTTACCTAGGCCGATTTTACACCGATTTTCAAAATTCTACAATGTACAAGGCTGATTACTGATTAATCGGCCGATTCGGCCGATTTTTGCAACATTAGAATATTCTTTTAAATAAATAGCTAAAGTAAAATTTGTTTAAATATATTTCTGAAGGACCCTCTAGCTCCCTACAACTAAAGGGGGTGCTTGTTTGATTATCTTTTCTGTTTATGCTTTTGTTGTTTTAAAATGTGTTTGCTTTTTTTATTTTTATTCTTTTTAAAGAAAGAAAAAAAGAAAAAAGCATTATTTTCACTTTTGCCTGCAAGCGCGATGAGAAAATCAAAAAAATGCGTTTGTTTTTTCATTTTATATTTCTACAGGGCATGCAGAGAAAAGGAAAGAAATGTGTTTGTTTTTCATCATATGTCTACAAGCGGAAAGAGGGAATGAAACAAGTGTGTTTGTTTACTTTTAGACATATATAAGAGGCAAATATGACTTCTTCCTATTCAATTTTGTAGATAATTTTTTTTTGTTAATTATCACTTTTTTATCGTGAAGACATCAGATCCACCTTTTTTTCGCAAACATGATTTTGTAGATCATACATAAAACATCTAAAAAACAAACACAACCTTAGGTATTATTGTGTAGAAAACATTTAAATTAATTAAGTTTTAGTCTCTCGCGAGTGCATGACTTTGACATAAGTCATACTAACGGAGTTAGGACATAACTTTAATTCAACAAATATTAATAGATATATACATGTTATAATCGCGTTCTTACATGAGGTTGAGTACAAAAGTTATTTTAAATTAATATCATCATGGTCGTTTATGAAAAAGTTTATGAAAAGATGAAGATGACCAAAGATATGCAAACTATAGTGGATGTATATTTCAAGTCTATATATGGCATGAATTGGTTTAGAATTTTGAAGAGGTCCAAAATATCATTTTTTTTTAAAAGTGTTGATTGTGTACTGTTTTATGGTTTAAAAAGCTTTATGAATAGATTTATCTATAGTAGAAGTATGTTTATAATATGAAAAAGTTTATAAAGATTGTTACATTTAATAAATTGAAACATATTTTAATAACAATAATTTAAAAAATATGTTTATAAAGTTTAGGAGGTATAAACTCTATGATGTATTTATTAATTTTATGAAATTATTAAAGAACATAGAAATTGATAAGTTTGCGTATGTCTTAAAAAATAATCCAAAATTTAGCAACTAAAGTTTTATTAAGTACCCTCTTTATTATTATTATTATTATTATTATTATTATTATTATTATTATTATTATTATTATTATTATTATTATTATTATTATTATTATTTAGTTTTTTTTATATATGAAATCAACACATGCGTCTTTAAACATTTTTTTTGGATGAAGTTTAGATGAATTTGACCTAAATTGAAATTAAATTTGACTTCATTAACCAATTAGGAGACTCGATTTCAAAATTGAGTTGAGTCTCTCATTGGTTAATAGAAAAATTAGACCAAACTACTTCAAAAACCAATGGTCCGGTTTTGATTTTTACAAACCGAATGTTTTGGTTTGGTTTTCGGTTTTCTATAAAAGTAAATAGCGATTCACATAAAAGTACAGACATGTGTACTTTTATGTGGGTCCCTGTGTATTTTTGGTGTGCTTAACTTGTGCCCCTAGGGCCCAAGTTAGAAAAACCCTAATAAAAAAATTCAGTTTACTAATCTTTGTTTTGTTGGTTTACTTGTGTTTGCATATGGTTGTATCATGTTGCTACTAAAGATAATGATGACAATATGGGAAATCGCAGCTGACGTGAATATGATGAAGAAATTATAAATTTTTAGAAGTCGTGCACATATATTTTTGGAACAGTGCACACATGTTCTTGGAAGAGTGCACACATGTTTTTGAATGACGTCATTTGTATTTTAATCGAATTTCATTTGATATCAAACTTTTTGTGTATATTACAGTATTATCTTTTTGGTTGTTTAGAAATTTAAGTTAACATGTACGAGAATATGTTTATGTTTTTTATTATATTTTTTGAAGATTAAAAAATGTATACTAAAAACATATGTGTAATTATCATTTTAAGCAAAATAGGTTAGATATCTAAACAATTGCATGTAAGAAACCATATGTAAATTTACGATATTAAAAAAAAATAAAAAATAAAATAAAACATAGATGCCCTCAACAAAATTGAGCCCAACATGTAATTTTTTCTTTTGAAAAATATATCACGTAGAGAGGTAGAGGAGAGGAGGGAAACGAAAGATGAGTATCATCAGACCCATTCGCAAGTTCAAAAACAAAAAAGAAAAAAAAAAAGAATCGATCAGTCAGTCATCAGTTGTGAACAAAGAGGAGGGAAAACTAATCATTCATTCATGCCCTAAAGGCCTAAACGAACTAGACAACCAGTCATTCAATCATTGTCTTTTGTTTCTCCATCTTCTACCTTAAAACTTGGTAAGTGAAACTCAAAACCCTAACTTCTCTTTTACTTTTATAAACAAATTGTGTTATTGAATATTGATTAATTGCTAGTTTTTATTACCCTATTAAGATGTTAGATGTAGTACATAGCCACTTAGGTAACTAGATTTTGTGAATTATGATTATCACTTATATGTTATAATTGTTTAAAGTATTGTTTCTCATTTGTATAGAAACATGGAAAAGTATTTTAAAAGAAAGACATCGTCTTCATCAACATCCGATCATGTTACTGAACAAGCTAAAAAGAAAAAGCCTAATGAACCTATTGATGTGATTGACTTGAATGATCTTCCTTGGGATCTGGTTGATAGACCAAGAATTTCACAATATAATGTTCATCAAAGAGATGATATAAGGCGAAAATATTGGAATCGAGGACCTTGTCAACCAAAGGGTCATGACTTTAAAAGAACAATCATAGGTAATAAATCAAAGCGTTTTGTCCCAAGTTGGTTCAATATATATGGTAATTGGTTAGAATATAGTGTAAAGATAGAAAAAGCCTTTTGCTTATGTTGTTACTTATTTAGAGATGATTTTGGTCATCAAGGAGGCAATGAAGCATTTGTAACAGAAGGGTTTAATGGCTGGAATAAAACAGAAAGGCTTGCTAGTCATGTTGGTGATTTCAAAAGCTTCCACAATCGAGCACTTAAAAAATGTGAAGATCTTATGAAACAAAGCAATCAATTTCCTTTGCTTTTAATAAGCAAACAGAACAAGAAAGGAATGATTATCGTATTCGATTGCACGTTTCAGTTATTGCTACTAGATATTGCTTAAATGGTGAATTGCCATTTCGTGGTCATGACGAGAGCGAGACTTCTCTTTATTTGGGAAATTTTCGGGAATTGAGAAAGTTAATTGGAAATTTCGATAAGAACATTGGTGCGGTTTTGAAAAGGGCTCCAAAGAATTGTCAATTGAACTCTCCGCAAATTCAGAAAGAGATTGCTGAATGCTTTGAAAAAGAGGTACTTCAAATTATTCTTAAAGAAATTGGTGATGACGTGTTTTCATTATTAGTTGACAAGTCTAGTGATGTAACTAAAAAAGAACAAATGGTTATTGTTTTGCGGTATGTTAATAAAAGTGGAGTAGTCAAAGAAAGTTTAGTTGGTGTGGTTCATGTAAAGGAAACATCTTCTTCATATCTTAAAGCTTCCATTGATTCCTTTTTTGTTGACCATAATTTGAGTTTGAAACAACTTAGAGGTCAAGGTTATGATGGAGCTAGCTGTTAGATTATGGACATTATTTTAATAGTCGTATGTTAGGATCGAACTCGAGATCGTGGGATTGCACACTTTACGTATGAAGAGTAAAAGAATAATTATTTATAAATGTTATATATAATTATTAATAAACACAAAACTAGTAACGACCGTTAGTATTTAATGGAGAATGGCTAACGACCGTTAGACGAAGATTAGGAAAGTAATACTTGTGAATAATTGGAAAGTCAAAAATGTTCTAGAAGGAGTTCCACCTCCTTTGTGCCTTGGACTCAAAGTTATCTCAAGTATATAAACACCTCATGGGATATTGTTTTCTCATAACTTGTACACACATAATAGGTGTTTTTCTTTCTCTTCTCTTGTCCTCAAAATCGATTCATCTTTAAAACCCTTTAAGGGATTCGATTTTCATAAGCTCAAAAGTTTTGTGTTTAATTTACCTGCGTAAACTTTTACTTGAATTAGTACGTGTGTACAAGAACACGATTCAAACACACTATTGTTTGATTCTTGGATTGAATTACAAAAGAGGTAAGGGGTAATTCTTATAATCCACATAAACCCGAATTAGGGTTCTTGATTTGAATATTGCAATTGATTCTTATTCAGGCTAGAATCACAAAGGTATGTTTACTATTTATTATTGATTAATTAATTACATGTTATATGATCTTGTTATAACGCTTTCGCATATGTTTACTTGATGTGGTTAGTTTATTTATATGATTGTCATGATATTATAATTCCAACAGTGGCATCTAGAGCCGTTATAATGTGTAATTAATTATCGAAACGCATAAAAATTGAATCTTGATTCGTTTAATTACATGTTTTTAGGTTTTTCATACTCCCAACCCTAATTTTTTTTATGGGTCGACTTACCCTAATAGACTTTTAGGGTTTTGGTTTTGATTTTTTTAAATATGATTAGAAACCCTAGGATGTCATGTAATTGGTTATGCGTTTTAGTAAACGCTCTTGGTGCAATATGTTAATTGTTAAGCATAATCCATGAAAAGTGCATGTTTGCATGGATTTTATTGTGTGATAATTTAAATGGTGTAAATTGGATATATGAATTAAATGTTAAGTTATATCGAATCATGTAAATTTATTAATAGATGTCGAATTGGGGATGACTCCAATATTAAGTAATTAATTACGTGCTATGTGGTGTTTGTTTAGTTTTGGCTTACGCAATCGATTTATCGATGTATGTGGCTCTTTTTCCTTTGAAGAAGAAAGCCTTAATTGAATAAATGCATTATACACCTAAATTTGATTATTAATAGGACTATTGAATAAGATTTGCATGTGGCTACATGTTTTATACATATTTAATTGTTATGTTATGTATATGTTTATTTGGTTGTTTATTTTTCATTACACATTACCTGTTTTTGTTTATTATTATGTTAGACATGTTTATAAACGAAAAGGGTAATTTTTTAATAGAAAAATAATATGGACTAAATAAATGGCGAAATTGTTTTGGTTTTTAAGAGCTTAAATTTCAAAGGATTGGTTGATTGATGTTTTTGTACGTAATGGTTAACTAGGCCCGACCGAAGTTTACACACTACAAGATGGGTATAAGGTTGGCTTCACATTAAATTGTGGCCTTAGATAGATAACATTCTGTCTTAACGCTCGTTTGTGTGTAAATTAGACTTACCGAACAACCATTACACGTACACTGTCATCTTAAGGGTGAATTCACCACAATTCCATAATGATTATCCGAAACACTAAGCCTTAGGGCTTATGCAAAAGTACGATATAGTGGACGATAATTGTTGGTAATTCTTTAATTGGTGAACTTGATACCTCAATCAAAACTTTGCTATTTTACTCTTAGTAAATTGGTAATAACAATGTTTTATAAAACCAATGTTATGAAGTTGTATGCATGCTTCTTCATACATTATTTTGATTACACGTCAAAATTAAATACCCTTATAAAATTAAGTCAAATGCCATCTAATTAAGAACACTTGAAGTTGTAATTTACGTCATGTGAGAACTTGGCGAGATTGCAATGGAGAGGTAAATTTCGTAATTTCATTGCTAGCAGATCAACTGATGTAATGGATTTATGAGTTTGCAGTTTTTAAGTTAGACGACTTAAATTGAGTAGGAAGTGAGAGCTTGGACTCAAGGCATTAAGATGGGGATGAAACATGCTTACATTACAAAGGTTTTGTGATTGTAAATCCCATAAATCTAGGAATTGCAATATGATATTTGCAATTATTGTTCGACAATTACCTTGTTGGATACTATCATTACTAGCAGATCAACTGATGTAATAATACTATGTCAATTAGGATCCTAGCTTTAAGAAAATACTATGGTTTATATGAATATTTACCAATGGGTATTTTATTTTCTTAAAGATCTAATTATCGAAAATACTGAAATTGAATTTTGTAATTCGTTTTAATGTATTAATGCAATGATCAAACTGTAAACGCACTTTGGGCTGTGGTAAATTCATCTCGTTCTGTTTTCAAACAAATGTTTGATTAAGAATAATTTACTTAAAAGACAAAAGAAGTCTCCTTTCTATGAAAGAAGAGTGAGACACAATCCTATTCCTTTTCATGAATGAAAAAGGGTAATAGGAATATTAGATATGTCTAAATTCTAATATAACTCATAGCAAATTTTAATAGTTAAAAAAATTGCGCATATTTTCCATAGGGATTTCATCATCCTCATTCGGTGATTAAATTCTTAGTAACAAATATGATATTTGGTTAACAGAAAATTATGTATGACATTTTATGAGTTATTATAATTAGAAACTAGACTAATTACTGCATAATGTTTAAAAACAAACTAGTTGTTTTGACTATTTTAAAGGTACTACATACATTGTAGGATGGTAGACCTATTAAGGAAGAAATTGTATGCCCAATTTTTCAAGTTAATAGCATTTGGTGGATAGTCCATCATTTACATAGTAGGACACACTCTTTAGTGCATAAGTAATTGTTACGTATGGACATTCAAAGGTGTAGAAAAGTTAAAAGCACACTATTTTCTTTCACTAGATATGAAACATTTACAATGTTGTCAAATTCAGTGGGAGTATTGTGTACTTATTACTGGATAAGGAATTATTGTAATGATCTTTAATTCAGTGGGAGTTACAAGCTTTGACATCTTGGTAGATAATTACTTTCCAAATGCAGACACTCATACTTTTAAGGATAGTCTTGTACGTTTCCTTACTAGACATTGTTGTTCTAAATCTACGTGTTATGCTAAAATTATTACACAATCATATTGATCACATAAACAAATGCATGACGTGTTGTTTATCAACTATATGAGGTTGTTCCATGCACAAGTGGGAGAAATGTTATCTTTAATGTGTGCAAGAAACAACTCATAAAGATATGATTTAATGGATTCTCTTGACTGCAAGGTAAGAGAATAAAGTTCTAATATGAATTATACTAATCTAATTCAAGAAACACTTGGTGTTACAATTTATGTTATGTGAGAGCTTAACTAGATTGCAACAACAAGGTGAATTTCATATTTTCATTACTAGCAGATCAACTGATGTAATTGAACTATGAGAATTTACAGTTTCTAAATTAGATACCTATTAGAACATGTGTCAATATGATATCAAGACTACTTTAATTAGTATATTTATAAATTCATGGAATGTCATAAATTAATTAAGTAATCTAATGCTACTTCAATCTGAATATTTATGTGTTCTTGGAATGACATAAATAAATGAAGAAATAATGTTATTTACATTATTGTGAAGTAATATATATATTACCTTGAAATTACTATTGAAACCAAAAGATGGTGTTCATAATTACTTTAGTTAAACATGTTTATGTTTCATTGTAAAGATATAAACATAAAGTCTTTTAATTGTTACAAGACTTATAATAAAGTAAGACGTTATCTTGTTATGTGTTTTAATTAAGATATATACATGAAGCCATTAAATTGTTAAATGACTTATAACGTATAGTGGGATTATAACAGTTTATGTTTTCTTGTAGAGACATGGACATGAAGTGACTTTATTAAAAGTACTTGTGTTATAAAGCGTGCGATTGGCTTGAAAATTATTATACCATTAAAATGAATTAGTTGGTAAATAGAAAAGTCAAAAGGAATATGGTTATCTTAAATATTGTTAGTTAGTCTTACAATATTAATCTTAATGAAATGCCAAATGTTTATGGTATGTTCAGTTAGGAAAATCAAACTCTTGTTATATTGTTTGATTAAAGATAACTATGACTTCTTTTCTTCCAAAAGTTATCAAGGTTATAATATTTAGTATGACTTGGACATATTTAATAAAACTCCAACCTAGAAGATTAATAATACATCATCATATGATGGAATGTGATGAATGTGATGAATTACATTAAGTCTTAAATTGAAGTTCTAAATTTGTTTAACTGCTTATGAAGAGGTTATTAACAAAGTAAAGTCAGGAACAGTCAATAAGTATTTGTAAGATCCCAAAAGAGAGCATTGTATTGTTGCTTTATTTGCTAAGTATTTAAAGATAGTCTTTAAATTACTAAAAGCAAGTGGGAGTTTTGATCTTTAAAAGATAAAATTACAAGATACATAATCTTCTAACATACATTAGTAAATATCATGATGAAGTTTGACATTTGAATGTTAAATCTCAACATGATAATAAAGTTTGACATTTAAATGTTAAATCTCAAGATGATGGAATTATTATTCATAGAATAGCAATATATCTCAGATATTTGATTAATATGTTGAGGGTTATGATTTACATGATTATTTTAAACCTGATAATCATTATGATACATTACCAAATATGAAATTGGGTAAAGTATACATGATATGAATGATTAAGATGTTGTCCATAAAGATAATCAATTTTAGAAATGTGGTTTATCTTAATAGTAAGACTAGAAAATGAAGATGAGTTTCTTCAAAGATAAGGTAACCCTTGTGGTTTAAATCTTTATATAGAAATCATATGGACAATATTGTGCATGTAATGCATGTTTTATGACAAAATTATTAATCACATTTAAGCGATTAACTGTGATTGAATATTATTTTCTAAATACATTAAATATATAAAGATTATGATTGTCATATTTATGAAATTGACAATAGAATATCAAAACTCTTTCTTGAGTGATTACTTGAGCGAGGACGATAAGTAATCAAGAGAAGTTTTTGAATTCAAATAAATCTTTAGAAGTGTACAAAGTGCAATAATCCATGGATGGATAAATGCATGCATCTAGAAGATTACTCTTATGTTTAATTATTAAATTCATGTTTTGATTTACAATTGAAATAAGATAATTTCTAAGTATTCCTAAAAGCTAGTGGGAGTATTATGTTTAATTTCTTAAATCATATATGTTGTGGAACATATAAAAGTAACATTCCATGTAAAAAAGTTAACTCTAAGTTTGGAATGAAACTTTACTTGTAAGATTTAGGAAATAAGACATACAACCTTGGAATGAATGTTTAATTGTTAAAACATGAGCGGTAAATGAATCTAATATAACATGATATATCATTTAGAAAGTCTAAATGGATATGTATAACATGGATAAAATCTAAGTATGACTCAAAGATTTTTCATGAACATCATGTTTTGTTGTATCATGCTTGATTATAAGATGATTTGGCAATATTAATATCTAATTAAAAAGTTATTAGATAACTTGTGTAATATTCTAAAAAGAATATGTTTGATTATAGAATCACATCCTAAATCTGGAACAGTTTCCAAATTCTATAAATGAACAATTTTGTCAATTGTTGTGCAAATTGTCATAGCCAACAAAAGGTTTGAAGGGCATCAAACATTACACTATAGATATTAGTTTTTACGAAAAGTTTTAATAGCATATTGCTGTTTGCATACAATAACGCTAATGAAATTGAAATGACACTCAATACTAGTTATGGTAAGGATTTCATCCTTGGCTAGAACTAGTTGTGCTTACTAAAAGCATAGTTGCATTATATATTAAGAGAATAAGAATACTTTAAACTTTAAAATGTTTGGAAGTTTGATTATCATAAATTGGTGGTTAAGGATGTCACACATTTTATGAAATATTATATGGCATTATCAAAATAGTTGAGTATGCATATACAAGAACTTCAATAGTTGAATTCTTGAAATAAGTATTCTTAAAATTCCAATAGATCAAAGTTGGATGATTTATGTCTTGTCAACAAGTATGAATGTCATTACTTGAGACATAATTCATCAACAAGAGTTATTATGCATTGATCTATTTAGTATTTAGATAAGGGATGTTAAACAATTATTATAATAAATTTAAATACATGGTATGTTTAATTTATAATATATTGTATCCTATATTTGTATGTTTAATCCATGAATAAATGTTATTCTAAATTGTCCGTTGTCAGTTAATAATATGGGAATATTATTAAATCAAGACAAATCTGAAGGTTGATATAATATACTTAAAGTATATTGATGCGTAGTCATGCCATTTCAGATGATATTCAATGATACCGATTATAGGACTTATCTCAACTACATGATGTTACTTTATGAATTTTGTTATTAAGTAAATCATGAGAAGTTATCCTCATACTTGAGATGCAAGATAAGTGTCATGAATGTAGTACATTTTTGTGGAACAACTTAACGCTATACGTAACTGGTAGTCATAAGGGTTGTTTTCAAAAGTGTTACAAAGTTTGTGGGTTTTGCTTGTAGTCAAGATAGAATTTGTTCCTTCAAATTTATTTTTGGAGTTTAATACTGCTGGGCCCCTCGTAGGGTTGGCAAGATGCATGTGCGGCCGCACCCAAGATCTCCCCTGAATATGTTCAGAAGATTTGGTAATTTTGATCAATCATAAACAACGAGAAACAGAATGGTTAATTAAGGAATGACTTTGATCCATATCCTTATTAACATGGTATTAGAAACAAAAGGATAATAATAATGAGAAATCATTAAAAGGTTTTTCCAGGAGCCTTACTCGAGATCGTACTAGAGGCATCGGCGTGTTGCAAGACGCTAACCGATGTGATTACACTATTAAAATATGTCCAAGTGGGAGCTGTTAGATTATGGACATTATTTTAGTAGTCGTATGTTAGGTTCGAACTCGAGATCGTGGGATTGCACACTTTACGTATGAAGAGTAAAAGAACAATTATTTATAAATGTTATATATAATTATTAATAAACACAAAACTAGTAACGACCGTTAGTATTTAACGGAGAATGGCTAACGACCGTTAGACGAAGATTAGGAAAGTAATACTTGTGAATAATTGGAAAGTCAAGAATGTTCTAGAAGGAGTTCCACCTCCTTTGTGCCTTGGACTCCAAGTTATCTCAAGTATATAAACACCTCATGGGATATTGTTTTCTAATAACTTGTACACACATAATATGTGTTTTTCTTTCTCTTCTCTTGTCCTCAAAATCGATTCATCTTTAAAACCCTTTAAGGGATTCGATTTTCATAAGCTCAAAAGTTTTGTGTTTAATTACTTGCATAAACTTTTACTTGAATTAGTACGTGTGTACAAGAACACGATTCAAACACACTATTGTTTGATTCTTGGATTGAATTACAAAAGAGGTAAGGGGTAATTCTTATAATCCACATAAACCCTAATTAGGGTTCTTGATTTGAAGATTGCAATTGATTCTTGTTCGGGCTAGAATCACAAAGGTATGTTTACTATTTATTATTGATTAATTAATTACATGTTATATGATCTTGTTATAACGCTTCCGCATATGTTTACTTGATGTGTTTGGTTTATTTATATGATTGTCATGATATTATAATTCCAACTCTAGCAATATGCGCGGTGAATTCAATGGTTTGAAAGCTAAAATATTGGAAGAAAATAACTCCGCATATTATGTACATTGTTTTGCTCACCAACTTCAGTTAGTAGTTGTGGCGGTTGCAAGAAAACACTTGGGTGTTGTTGACTTCTTTGGCAAATTAACCCTTGTGACGAATGTTGTTTGTGCTTCTTGCAAACGAAAAGATATACTTATAGATTGTGAAAAAGAAAGAGTTGAAAAAGCAATTGGAAATAGTGAAGTCGAAACTGGAAGGGGTAAGAACCAAGAGCTTTCTCTTATACGAGCTGGGGATACAAGATGGAATTCTCACTACAAAACAATTTTGCGTTTGATAGATTTGCTTCCATCTGTTATTAAGGTGCTTGAATTTATGGAAAATAAAGGAAATGATGGTTCTAGGCAAAATCAAGCAAGTGGTATTCTTGTGTAATTTGAATCATTTGATTTTGTATTTTATTTGTATATGATGAAATACATTTTGGGTCTCACGAATATATTGTCACAAGCTCTCCAAAAAGAAGACCAAGATATTGTGGAAGCGGTTTCAATGGTCAAATCAACCAAGGAACAATTGAAAGAATTTAGATCGAATGGGTTTGTTCCACTTTTAGATAGAATCTCTTCTTTTTGCAAAAAGCATAATATTCGAGTGGTTAACATGGATGAAGTATATGTTAGTCCAAATGGTTGGAGACGAAGGGTGAGTGTTACTAATCGACATTTCTTTGAGGTTGAATGTTTTAACACGGTTGTAGATATGCAAATTCAAGAGTTTAGTGATCGTTTTAGTGAGGCAAGCACCGAATTACTTGCACATATGGCTTGTTTGAACCCGTGTGATTCATTTGCTCAATTTGACGCATCAAAGTTAGTAAGGTTGAGTGAGTTGTACCCAAAAGATTTTAATAGCGTTGAAAGGATGGAACTTGAGAGTCAACTAAACTTGTACTATGCCAATGTCAAAGAAGATAATAGTTTTCTCGACTTGAATGGTATCACCGACCTTGCTACAATGATGGTGAAGAAAAGGAAACACATTTCTTATCCTTTGGTGTATCGATTATTGAAGTTAGCTTTGATTTTGCCTGTTGCAACCGCAAGTGTCGAGAGATATTTTTCTGCAATGAAGATTATTAAATCAGATTTGCGGAATCGAATTAGTCAAGGGTTTTTAAACTCTTGTGTTATATGTGGCGTAGAAAGAGAAGCACTTGCAAATATTAGTGATGAAGATGTGATGAATCGGTTCCAAAAGATGACAGGTCGTAAAGGACAACTTTAACATGTTTGTTTGCTCAAGGTAAGCATTTTTTGTTGTTATTTTTATGCTCAAACAAGATATACATATTTTCTTGTTAATATATATTCTTTTTTGCACTTTATAAACAGGTATTCGATATGTTTTTGCACACCAAAAGCTGTTTTTTAGGCTGTTTTTGATGCTGTAAATGGTGCTGTTTTGGGCTGCTTTTGCTGTTTTTTGGGGGCTGTTTGGATGCTGCTGTAATTAGGGTGTTTTGATGCTGAAATTAGGCTGTTTGGATGCTGCTGTAATGCTGTTTGGATGCTGATTTTGCTGTTTTTTGGGGGCTGTTTGGTTTCTGCAGTTAGGGTGTTTGGATGCTCCTGTAATGATGTTTAGATGATGATGTTACACTACTATTTTTTGGTTATTGTATTGTTGCCGTTTTCACGCAACATAAGGTGTGTTTTGTTGTTATTTTAGCACTATCTAACTTCTTTTATGCAAATCGGTTACGTTCATTATTATTTCTTTGTTAAAAAAAATTTTACGACAACATTTTTTTGCCCCCCATATGGCAAAATCCTGGCTCCGCCACTGCCTATAAGATCAATCTTAAAGTTGTTAAAATAAGATACATTAAGCAACCAATAGAATTAGACCAAGTGGAATTTAATTAATATAAAAACTGAAAATCTTTTATATAATAAAACAGAACCTCAAGTGAGGACTTTTCCATTTAAAAAAAACTAAACCATACCTTATTTAGTAATAATATTATTTAAAAAAAAGATTATTTTCTTATTAGGTAACATTTTATATTTATTCATAACAAAAATATAGATAAATACAAAAAATATAGATAAGATGCAATTAAATTTTTTTAAATAATTATCTTTAATAATAAAAACTATAACTAAAAATCATAAATCAAACAATACAAAGATTAAATTATTTATTTTTAATAAATAAAAATATATAATTCAAAAAAAAAAAAAAAAAAAAACCCGCGCGTGCGCGGTTATCATAACTAGTTAATTATATAGCAAAAAAGGTTTGTTTAGTATTTTACACATGTAACCCTAAATACCCTTCAATCCCTAATAAACATAACCGGACTCTCCTCCCTCCCATCTCTCTCCTCCATCTCATATGAGTCTGATTTTATCTCTCATCTTTTTCACAAACAAATGAAAATGGACCAACCATCTTACTCAGATTTCGTTGCCATGTCAATCGGATTTTTTTCCCGAATCCCCAACCGCCGAAGTAACAATCGAGAACAACAAGTGCGGTTAGATCTCTAGTCAAAATCACAATCACGAGATTTGTCGAATCATCAAAAGATTTAAAATTATAAGATCTTTTGATATCGACCGGCGGCGGTTTTTGGTACACCACAATCGCTGGAATCTTTTTTTGCTTTTAGATCCGGTTTGTCAGTTCGAGTTTATCGGGGTTGAAACCACAATCGCTTAAATCATTTTTGTCTATCGAAAGAACCACCACCGTCGGGTTTATTTGAAACCACCTTTGTTGTCATTTTTTGGTTAAGGGTTCGGATCTTTCTTGAGATGATGACTGAAGCGAATTATATGGGTAAGTTAGAGAAGACAAAATTGATAAAGAATGCGTGATCTTCTTTATTGAGGTTTTTAGTTATGAAAGGTTTAATTTAATAAAAAAATTATTATGTTACTATTGTAGTATTACATTCTCTTAATATTATAAAATAGTTGTGTTCAATATTTGTTGGAGAAAAGCTATTGGTTGGCAAACATATTGAGGGGTTACAACTTACAAGCTTATGGCAAGTTTATTTCAGTACAGGTAGTCTTTGAAAGACTTACGAGAAGTGTCACAGGTTTTTTTTTTTTTTTTTTTTTTTTTTTTTTTTTTTTTTTTTTTTTTTTTATCGTCGTATTCGTATAAGTTGTTTGAGATGTATTAGGTTTTTTGTATAGTATGATGATTTACGATGTATAAGATGTAACGATGTACCAGTTTTTTTGAGATGTATAAGTTGTTTGAGATGTAATATATATATATTAGCTTTTTTTGCATTGTGTATCAAGTGTATTTGTTTATTTTAGTTGTGTATATTCCAGTATACATGTTTATTTTTTAAATATGTATCAAATGTATCTGTTTGAGAATATATATATATATATATATATATATATATATATATATATATATATATATATATATATATATATATATATATATATATATATATATATATATATATATAAAAGGGTTTTTTTTTTAATTGTGTAGCAAGTGTATTTGTTTATTTTTGAAATGTGGATCAAAAACAAAAAAATGTATCACTTTTTACAAAAAATGGGCGGTGAAATATTTATTAAAACTTCTTCAGAAAAAGTATGTATTAAAACAAAAATGACGATAAAATGAAAATGCACAAACAATAAATTCTAAAGTATGGTTTGAATTCCCAAAATACCCTTGAAACCCTATTTAATTACAATAATGTCACTCATTTAATATTCATCTCATCTAACACTAATACGGTCTATATTGGGTCTTACTTTTCGAACTTTAAGCTTGATCTCACATTAACCTTACCCTATGTATATATATATGTTTTACTATTATGCTTTTTTGAATTTAATGAAAAAATTTTAAAATACTAAATTATCATTGGTCTAAAGTGGTTCTGTTAAGTTCTGTACAAAATAATGGCTATGCATTGAACGTGCTATTAAACTTCTGCACATTATACATATAAGTTTTTATACAAGTAGTCACAAAAGTATAAAATAAAGGGTAAAGTGCAAAAATGGTCCTTAACGTTCCACAAATTTGCAAAAACGGGACCGAGACAAAAAGTAGCGCAAAAAAACCACCCACGTTCCAGATTTTCGCAAAATCGCCACTGAGAGCCCTTTTCCGTTAATTTTCTCGTTAAGTGCCACGTATTTGAGGGTAGTATCGTCATTTCACTGTTCATACTTATCTCCCGCCAACTTTCGGCTCTGTGCTTGGTATCAATGTGATTAGACTTCAGTGGCTAATTTGCAAAGTTATTTTCAGGTTTCATATTAAATTGTCAACGCCTTCACACACACACAAACAAGCAGAAAAACACACACACACACACCCGTAATCAAACAATTATCATTTCCATTTCCAGAAAAATGTCTCGCTGTGTTGATCTGATGGTTGCTTGCAACTCGTTAGTCATATCGGAAATGATGCTAACCCATTACCGGCGAGAGGTTGAGGAGGACATTCATCATGCACAAGAGTTGATGTGTAGGTGCCAAAGGCTGTCTAATAGGTTGGGTGTTAGGGGGGACCTGATTGCGGAGCTCCAACTCATAAGGGGCTCGAGAACTGCAAGGGCCAATGTCAACAAGCTTAGGAGGATTCAGTCAGCTGATATGAGAACGATGAGGGGGTTGATGAGGATGCTGAGGCAAACAAACGACAACATTGTTTCCAAGATTGAGTTTGCTGTGAGGCAAACTTACATGTGAAGGGTTTGGGTGCTGGGTGCTGGGATGGGTTGTTTTGTTGTGTATGATGACGGTAGGTAGTAGGTGGTAGGTGGTCGGGCATGTTTGGTTTCTTTTGTTCATTTTGGTGCCCTTGTCGTAAGGTGTAGGTGTAGATAGGGGTTGTGGTTTCCCCTATGTTATGGTTGTAAATGAATGGGTATGAATGGAAGGGGTCGTTTGATCCCAATTTTCTTGGTTTATACTTTATACTCTTCGATTCGTATCACAAACAATGAATTGTAACTATAAGATACAAACATATAACACAAACACAAAAGTAACAAACACAAACAAAGAAACAAAGACAAACATATATAGCAGAAAGGCAAAACAGAGTATTGATAGTAGTCAATATTGACTGAAAATTTAACCCATTTGAAATATTGTTCAAGTTACATACTTTTGGTCGGCATGTACAAAAACAGATGAACCCATCACAATGCCGCCACACACCCTTTGGTGTATTCGAAAGGGAGGTAAAATAGTTCAAGTTACATTAGTCAAATTACATTACTAAATACAACCAAATTAAAAACTGATATTGTTCTCTACACATTACATAATCCCAAAAGATTAAACCCATATGTCAATCTTCAAAAGCTTCTACTGGATAGGTGTGCAACTATACCTGCACAATCAAAATATGCAATGAAATGAGTGCAACTATAATAGGCAATGCAATGTATCCACAAAAATTTTGCTAATCAATTCATTAGACTCACCTAGTCAAAATAAAACCACATTGTTTCCCATTGATCTTGGTGCCCTTAGAGCCAGCACGAAATTAGTGATTTTTACATCACTTCTTGGCCTCACAAGACCCGCACCCGTAGCTCCCACATTCACTGAACCACTTACACCTGCTGTCTTCTTCATAGAACCACCATCTCTATCCGAAGACCTCTTCACACTCTTTTTTTTCTTGCTGAATTCAGGATTTGAATCATCAACATCAGCCACAACTCTATAAGGTTTTGAAGTGGTAGTCCTAAAAGGAGTTGAAGTAATAGAGCACCGCAAGCTAGCATCTTCTTCTACCCACCCAACAACCTCCCCACCATCACCCTCTGCATCAATATTTTTTAAATAGTAGGGAGATAACACCTGTTTTGTGTGAGCAACAAACAAATCTACAAAACCGGCACAACAACCTAGCTCAATCATTGTATGCACATCATTGTCTGTGTGAATCAGCTTCAAACCTTCTTCTAATGATTTACCAGGCATACAAAAGAACACAGCCCATTTTTCTCTCCTAATGCGTGAAAACATATCATCCAGACCTAGGAAAAAGATATGTCTATCACAGACAAAGCCACACATTGTAGAAACATTCCCTTGTACATACCTTAATGGACCAAATTCAAAGACTCCATTATTGTGCATGCGGAACAGAACTTCACCCCCATAACCAAGTAAATCTGCCACAATTTTAAATTAAAACTGTCAAGACATACCAGTACCTACGAAACTAATGGTATACAGGCTCGAGTGAAGCAGAGCAATGCAGTGTTGTATATCTCACCACATAGTTGTAGTTTAGGTAATAAGTTAATGTGGTGATATAGAAACCAATCTATTTTGTTCCTGATACACTCAAGATACACAATGTGAAGACTTACTTACAACCTATGTGAAGACTTACTTATAACCAATGTGAAGACGCAGTACTTTCGTAATGCAAAACACTCTCTATAGCAGTATTTAGTAATGCCAAACACTCTCACTTATGATATTCTAACACCCTACTTACTGCAAATACTCTGTTTATCCTAAACCTAGGAAAGGGGATGCATATAGAAGTCTATCAAACATAGCATAGCATCCTACGTAAACAATTTAAAAATGGGACATAAATGAAGTATACCACATTAACATACCAAGATCCGTATGCTCTTCCTTCACCTTCCTCTTCTTGCCAGCCTCCTCCTTCTTCTTCCCAGTCCCAACAGGCCTTCCCCTCTTTCTTTTTCCTGTAACTGTACTCGGATTAGGACTCCTCTCCTTCTTTTTCTTGCCACTCCCAACAGGCCTTCCCCTCTTTCTTTTTTCTGTGACTGTAGTCGGAATAGGACTCCCCTCCGTCTTCTTCTTGCCACTCCCAAACGGCCTTCCCCTCTTCCTTTTTTCTGTGACTGTAGTCGGAATAGGACTCCCCTCCGTCTTCTTCTTGCCACTCCCAACCGGCCTTCCCCTCTTCCTTTTTTTCTCTGCAACTACCTCATTGGAGCAACCGCTAGCACCCACATTTGGTTTGTTGAAGGTTCTATTCCACATCCATTGAAGAATTTCTTCAATCATCTCCTTCCCTATGTTTGCATACGAACCATACTTGGCAATAACTTTTTCACCAAATTCATCCAAAACAACCTCAAAGACTTCATCATTTAATAAAACCTTGCCCCACGACATTTCGGATGATTCCTCCCCCCCCCCCCCCCCCATCAACAAGCACTTTCCCTTTTCATTCTTATCATTATTCGCCATAGCTGGGTTTAGTTGTTCCGATTTGATTTTTTTTTTTGTATGTTAGGGTTTGACGGTTGATTATCTACACAATCGTTGGTTGGTTTTGGGGATTTATTGCACCTTGAAAAAGCACAGCTTTAAATGTACATAGTTTATGTTGTTTGCAAAAATAGTCCCCCGAAAGTTGGCGGGATATAAAAAAGACAGTGAAATGACGATACTACCCTCAAATACGTGGCACTTAACGAGAAAATTAACGGAAAAGGGCTCTCAGTGGCGATTTTGCGAAAATCTGGAACGTGGGTGGCTTTTTTGCGCTACTTTTTGTCTCGGTCCCGTTTTTGCAAATTTGTGGAACGTGAAGGACCATTTTTGCACTTTACCCTAAAATAAAATACATATATTATCTTGGGATAATGATTTCTAAATGTATCCAACTTGCCACGTTTTACTAAGTTGTGTATGTAACTTTTAATTTTGCTAACTTGAGGTCTAAACTTACTAATCTTTGCAAAATTGTGTACTAACGGGCTGATTAAGGGTTTCCGTTAGTATTATTTACATAAACCGTCCTTCCCGTTAGTACCAAGTTGCAAAATAAGTCCTAACCGTCGTTAAATTATTTACATAAAACGTCCTTGTGGTTAGTCCCTAACTTCAACAGTTAGTCACCACGTGTTACCACACGAGTGGTGCCACGTGACATCGGGTCGGATAATGGGTCAAGTCGGGTCGGATAACGGGTCGGATCAGGTGCCACGTGGACCACTGAGGTGGTGCGACGTGGCAGTAAGTATTTAAACTCGGTTTGCGTCTGCTGGGAATCGAACCCAAGACCTCCCGGTTGTGAGGAAGCTAGCTTACCAACTGAGCTAAGCATAGCTTCAATAATTTTGGTGCATAATATTTACTTTATAATAGTTGTGTATGTAACTTCAATTATATTAGTGCATAATATTTGGAATTCTAAGTTTTCTTTTGGATTTTTTAACAGACACTATAGCTTTCGAAGTGAAATAAGGTTCGCTTGTTAAGTGACGATCTGTTACTTCTTATATATTTATTTAATGTGAATAGTTAGCTGATGATATATTTTATATACTAGTATATGAATTTTTATTATATTGTTAAACGTCAACACTTAAGGTTGGACTTTTAGATATTCACTTATTTATTTGTTTACTTTTGGATTTAGACATTTTGTATGTATAGAGATAGATTTTTCTTCAATAGCTTTGGACATTCTAATACTTTTGTTCTTGGTGTGAATTTTCTGCAGGGGTGATTTTGAGATGGAATGATGGATGTATAGAAGATAAAAGATGATCATGAATATAATCCGGGTAATAAATCGTCATTCAACCAACTTCTACATATTATATCATACTTAACTACTAAGATTTTAATTTTTATAAAAACTGCTACGTACTATATTTGCGACTTTCAATTTTGTAGGTGATGGCAGACTAAATGTCTATATATGAGATGCAAATGGAAGTTGTAGATGTATGTGAAATGCTGTAGTTAGAAAAACATTATGCATGCTCTTGATGTACTCTATAGTTATATATGTATAATGTATCTTTATTTTTACTAGATTATCATTTGTAGACTCATTGAACAAAGATAGATGGGTGGTGATTATACCGGCGATCGACCGTGCCACATCAAAGTATGAATGAAGTTATGGGTTGAGGTGGCCGGTGGTACTAAATATCTATGCCTACAAATCGTATGTTTAACATATGATAGTTTGACGTAGTTTGTGAATCGTTAAATTATATATTGGGGTCAAATTATTTTTAGATGCAGGCAACGATTTTGTACTTTTCAACTTTTAGCCAACTATTTTTTCTGATATAGCTAGTATGTCTTTGTTAATGAATTGATAGTTATGTGAATCATGTCTGTTAAAAAATCCAAAAGAAAAATTAGAATTCCAAATATTATGCACTAATATAATTGAAGTTACATACACAACTATTATAAAGTAAATATTATGAACTAAAATTATTGAAGCTATGCTTAGCTCATTTGGTAAGCTAGCTTCCTCACAACCGGGAGGTCTTGGGTTCGATTCCCAGTAGACGCAAACCGAGTCCACGTGGCACCCGATCTGACCCGTTATCCGACCCGACTTGACCCATTATCCGACCCGATGCAACGTGGCACCACTCGTGTGATGACACGTGGTGACTAACTGTTGAAGTTAGGGACTAACCACAAGGACATTTTATGTAAATAATTTAACGACTGTTAGGACTTATTTTGCAACTTGGTACTAACGGGAAGGACGGTTTATGTAAATAATACTAACGAAAACCCTTAATCAGCCCGTTAGTACATAATTTTGCAAAGATTAGTAAGTTTAGACCTCAAGTTAGCAAAATTAAAAGTTATATACACAACTTAGTAAAACGTGGCAAGTTGGATACATTTAGAAATCATTATCCCTATTATCTTCGTAAGACATATTTTTTTAGCTAACATTATAATAGAACCATAAGGTTTATTATCTTTTATCTTACGTTAATTGTTACACATATATAACGTTTCTCTCATCGTTATATAATCTGCAACGGGTTATTTTTTCTTTATGCAACGAGTTTTCCATGACGGACCTTGGACCTTTCAACTGTTTTCTCGGTATCTCGGCTATTCGCACCTCATCAGGATTGTATTTTTCTCAGTCTAAAACTCTAAATAAGCTTGTGAGAGTTTTGAGCTCGCTCACATGTTTAATTGTAACCCATGTAGAACCCGTGTGGTCCACTTGTTGATGATCCAACACTGTAAGTCTGTAACGCGGTCTTGTCGAGGCTTTATAGTACCTCATGTTCACTCACCCTGAGATGTTGTCTAGCAATTGTGTTTATTCATGCATAATCTGGATGGACCTCACCAATGCTACAGGTGTCGTGTTGTAGACCTTTTTTTTTTTTTTTTTTTTTTTTTTTTTTGATAAAACTATCATTTTTAACAAAAATCAAATAATTGTGTTACACACACTACCTACCCCATATAAACACACACAACATCCAATCTACACCACTGAATAATCAAACAAGATCCACACCATTATAGGATTACAATCTCGTTCTCTCTCTTCTCTATATAAAAACATACGATCCTCATGAGCCCACACCTCCTCGGCCTTGAATAGCTTCTGGTTAGTAGAAAGCATTTGTCTAATATTAAAATGTGTCGCCTAATAATAATTTCGACTTTGTTGAGATTTTTAAGGTTATTTATTTGCGTATTTTTAAGCTCGCTCTTTAATATGTTGATAAGAGATATAGTATTACTACTAATATTATATAAATCGATTGGTTCATTAGAAAACGCCAAAAAATTCAAGGAGGACCATAATTGTAAACGATATAGTAGAAATGATTGTTATAATGCTCAACGGGTTGATATTTGTATAAATGATAGGTATAATACTCAAGTGACCATAAATCCATAATTGCAAATCGATTAACCATATACTCTTAATAAGTTATTGTTGATCATATAGCAAAAATCTAGATCATATAGCAAAAACCTATCTTCAAAAAATGAGGTCTTTTGGCTAGTTAGTTATGACGTGCAACTTTAATACTCCGTAACTATTACAAGTAATCTTCAAATATAGTATTGTTGGTTTATTAAGCAGCCGCAAATTTGATAGAACTTGAGAAAAAGACCTCACGCTGAGTTGGAAATGTTTAAAAAATGGAACATCATGTAGAAATAAAAAACGTGGCCAACCTTTCCTATGTCCAAACGTGTAATGGGACCATTCCATTTGTTGTTATTTTGAGTAAAAAGTTTTGTTGTCCAAACGTGTAATGGGACCATAGACGAAGTACTTGAAGTACTTGTGGAAGAAACGTTGGTACATTTCTATTTGTTGTTACTTTGACTAAAAAGTTTTTGTTCATTTTGACATTCTTTGTCATGTTTTTATTTCTTTTGCTCACACTGCCATCAGATATTTTTAAAAAGTAATTACTAAACAAGACTAATGCAAACCGACTTTACGAAACCAAACCGAAATTTAGAGGTTTACGAAAAAAGACCTCGGCACACGCGCCGTGCGCCTATACTTTGCAACCCGCTCGTCGTCCTTAAAAAACGCGCTGTTGTTGTTCATCTTCATATCTTCATTATATAACGGTAATGGGGGTGTGTCGGGATGCAAGAACAAGAGCTTGGTGTTTAATGGTGAAGCGGAAATATTTAAGATAAAGTGAAAGTGAATAATGTTTAAGAGTGTTGAAAAAAATAATGTGGAATAATGATATTATAATGGGCCAAATTTGAGACCGGCCCGGTTGCTTAAGTCTTATATGCTTTTTACACACAAGTTGGTTAGTTTCTTGAAATAAACCAAGCGACTTGCGTCTTTAACACAAATGGACATGTGTCAGTGGTGTCACTAAGAAAAGTCACGCCTAATCATTTGTATAAGGGCTACTTTTGAGCTACTTATCACTAGCAACTTTTAAAAGTTTGAGCGATTTCTAATAATATTATTTTAATATTTTTGCCCCTTCCCATCACCACCACCCTCTTATCACCACACAACCATCACCACCACCCTCCACCACCAACCTCTAACACCACACAACCACAACCACCACCACCACTAGAGGTGCAAAAAAATCGGTTTTTTTCGGTTTAAGGTTTTAAAAAAACCAGTTTTTCTAATAATCAGTTTCGGTTTTTCGGAATCGGTTTTCTTCGGTTAAAAATGTTCGGAATCAGTTTTTTTCGGTTATAAATTTTCGGAAACGGTTTTTTTCGGTTTTTTACCGGTTCGCTTTTTTCGGTTAAAAATGTTTGAATTCGGATTTTTTATCGGTTATTTACCGGTTCGTTTTTTTCAGGAATTTTACTAAAAACTTCGAACATTTATTTAATAAAATTGTTAATTATCAAACATATAATTTGTTGGTCCCTTTTACTTGGTTAACAGTAACTACAAAGCTAAAGTAACCAAGTTGTATGACTTTAAACAAAGATGTATAAAATGATTAACAATAAAGTAACGTAAATATAAGAGACAATATTTTCCAGCATTTAATTCTTTATTAGAAGTTAATCAAAAAGAATCGTACCCAAGTGTTTGCGGAATAACACTTGGGATTGAAATGACAAGTGTGGTAATGACTCCTCTCTAAACTCAATCTATGTTGAGTGACAACTTAAATTACCCACTGAGCTATCTCAGGGGCTTGCGTTGTTCTTTGGAGGAGTAAAGTGGTTTGTGAATGCTTTGCATTAATTGCACAAACTTGTCAACTTTTACTCCTCTCTTATGCTACCTATTTATACACAAGTATAGAACAACTAGTTATACATTGGACATAAAGCTTCCTTAACAATATCTTGAAAGATATTATTCTTCTGGCAAGGAACCTTCATTGAGTTAAGTCCAAAAGGCACTTTCTGATGACAGCCTGGTTTTAGCTATTTGAGGAAAGTTTGACCTTAAAGTGATAAAGCACTTTAGTGAAACAGATCAAACTTTCCAGCCCAGTCCCGCCAAAACATCAGTCTTCAAGTCATCATTCTTCAGTACCTTGATAGTTGTTGAAGAGTCTTGGGGTTCAGTGAGTTATTGTCATCCTCACTGAACCATCACCTTCTTCTTGGCTAAGATCACACTCACTGAGTACTGCCTCACTGAATGGAGAACCTTTCTTCTTAGGCTCGGTCTTAGCATCCTGAAGGTGACTCACTGAGTTACTGTTCACTCAGTGACTTGTTTACACTTAGGGGATTTTACGTTCAAATCCTTGTTAGAAAAAGACTGGGGAATTCAGTGACCCAACAATCTCCCCCTATTTGAACATACAAATAGCCTAAGTGTTTCTTGATTCAGCATGAGTTGTCAGGGTACTTCTTCTCTTGCTGAATGTTTGTTGTAATTGTAAGTAGGACATAACTTTTAAACAAAAACATCAGTTTATTCATAGCTATTACATTTTCCTACAAATTACAAACAAAATAAAGATAGTTGTTGCAGATCAGATGTTCAGATGATAGCCAAGTCCCTCAATCTTAGCTTTCTTTGATCTCAGCAGGTGTTTCTCAGGATGCTTCTCAATCATAGCCCTAAGGTCCTGACAGAACCTTTGGTTTTCAGCACTTTGTATAGGAGAAGCTAACATCAGGTATATTAACATTGCCTTGACCCCCGACCTGTCCATGTCAGACCATCTTTGGAATCCAGGGTTTCCATACTCATCCATAAAGCATAGACCTCTTTCAGGGTGTTCAAGCACAACGTTGTTCTCGAAGGTGATTCCTTCAGGAACGGACCTATCACAATCCAATCCTGGGACCTTGATCTCAGGCTCGGATTCAATGTGCTTCCTCTTTTTCTTTGTGGCTTTTGATGAAGCAGTTCCTGTTGTTGAAGCAGGAAGAAGGGAGGGAATATTTAGGGCTTCAGGCATTGCACTCAGTCTGTCATACCTTTCCTTCAGTGACTTGAGAAGGTCGTGTACTACAACATTGTTCTTCTTGGCAATGATGGGACGGAGTTCATCAAGTTCAGTAATCCCAAAGTCACTAAATCTGAATGGGTTATGAATGTCAATAATTCTTTTATCAGCCCCCCTGAAGACAGTGACCATTGCGGGTTTGGTGTTCCTGTGGATTTTAATGTCAGTGATGGTTTCAGGCTTCAACCTTTCCTTCATCACCCAATGATACCTTTCAACCCTGGTCTTTCTGATTTGAGCATCCCTTTTCAGCTTTGCTTCCCTTTCCCTTTTAAGAGCATTCATCTCTTCTTCCTGAGCCTTTTTAAAGGCTGCACCAGCTTGCTCATATGCTAGTGCCTCAGTATCCAGACCAATCTTTTCAGCTTCCTCATGAACAACCTGTATCAGTTCAGGCTTGCTCAATCTCTCCTCTTCAGCTACCTTTGCCAATTTCTCAACTCTTTCCATGTGGGCTTGTATTTGATCATGGGTGAGTTGATATGTTTTTCCATTGATTTCATACGGGACCCTGATAGGTTCATCAGGGTCAATTCTGACAATTGTGGAGGCAGGCTGGAGTATAATTTCAGGTTCTGAGGTGGTGGCAATACTTTTTCCTTTATCCTGAATGAGAGTGGAGGAGGCTGGTTCCTCAAGTGGTGGAACTTCGATGATTGGTGTGGCTTCAGTGACATGCTCCCCCTCAGTGTGAGAGGGCTGTCCAGCTTCTTGTTCATCAGTAATAGGGGTTTCAGGAACATTCTCCCCCTCAACAATTGCCGGAGCTGCAGTGATGGCAAGTGTTGGAGTTACTGAAGATGAAGTAGAGGTACCCTTGAAGACTTGAAACATTTCCGTCATCATTGACCTGATCTCCGCAGTATCCTGATGGATGATAGATACCTTGGAGTCAAGTGCAGCCTGAGAGTTTTCAAGGGCAGTCATTCTGGATCCCATTGTCCATGCCAGAGAAGTGGACTTCATGGATTGAGCTGTCACTGATGCTTCCAACTGAGTGAAGGAAGACTTGAGAGATTCCACCGTGGAGCTGAGATTCTGAACATTGGAACCCTTTATCAAACCAAGTAACTCAGTAAGAGCCGCCGTGTTGACTTGGTATGTCTCAGATGTCTGAAGTATTTTCTTGGTGAGCTCAGGATCATCTTTGACTGATTCTTGAACTGACTTAACCCCTGTAGCCAGCTCTTTTAGGGATTCCAAAAATTGATTGATGCGAGAAGCCATTTGTGTCAGGGAGTGAGAGACAGTGGAATTTTGCTCCCTGACATCATCATTGTATTCTTCAACAGCATCTTTGAGGAGGTGATAGTGGACTGCTTGCTCAGTATGCATGTCAAACACCTCTTCAGTGACCCCCCTGTACAAAACATTAGTCATTTTCTTGATGAATTTTCTGAAGGCTTTTTCAGTGAGAGGAGCTTGATTGTCTCCTGAGGTGTCGGCTCGGAATGTGTTTTATCTTCATCATGGTTAGAGGCTTGAGGAGACTGAGTTACAGGTTCAGGGACTGTCTCCTCAACCTCCATATCATCTCCGGCCGTGAAGACTTCCTCGTCACTGTTATATTCATCATCAGAAAATAGGACAGCCTGAGCATCTGCAACAAGTGGAGGTTATCCGGCTCCTCTTCATAAGAAGATTTGCCTTCGTTTTGGCCAGGTCCTGACCCCTCAAATCCGGTAGATTGGGTTTTATCTACCTGGTCTTCAAGGCCAGTTCCCAAGTTATGCGCACCTCCGGGATTGGTTATGGGTTCCATATAAGCGGGTGGTGTATATCCCTCTGAATCTTTGTCCCCCGTGACCCCTTCAGACACTGATGGGTATTTCTCAATGTCATCATGAGGAGTCGTGATTGTTGTGTCCCTATCAGCGGGTTGTTTGTTTCCCTCTGAGTCTTTGGGATGAGTTTTTGTGCCCTCAGACAAAAGCGTTGTTTTGCGAATGTCCTCATCAGGCACCTGAGTGGTTATGTCCCCCTTTCCAACAGGCTTGTTCTGGCCTGTCGAAGATTTAGGAACGTGAACTCCCTGATGCTTGGGTTGTGATTGACCCGAGCGTTTAGTGGGATGTGATTGTTTGTGGACCCCCTTCTCAGTGGAGTAGTGCTGCCCCACCGAGGATTTAGGATCCCTTACTCCTTGAGACTCTGGTTGTGATTTGCTAGAGCCTTTAGCAGGATGTGAAGGTTTGGTTAGTTCCGGCTCCACTGTCTTGTTTATGACAGTAGAGTCTTTGGGAACGGGTATGCCCGAGGACACTGAGTGTGATGTCTCAGTGCCCTCCGTTGGCTTTTGTTGCAGGCCTAGTGACTGGGTTATTATTCTCATGGTGTCAGCAGTCAAGGGCGGTTGTGGTTGCCTCCTTATGGTAGGCTTGGGATCAGAGGTCTCAGTGTCGAGTGGCTTGGGTTGAGCCACCTTCCTGGACCCCTGTCCCTTCTTCCTCTTTACCTTCTTGGTGGGAGAGGGGACTGGTGAAACTTCATTGTCACCCTGGATAGCAGAACGCATATACATTGTCAGGGTGACAGGTGTAACCTCAAGAGGGTCACGAGAGTAATTTGCCTTGTGTAGGACATCAGGCTTAAAACGTGCTATGTCAGGCTTAACATACTCAGACCCAAGCAAGTCTTGTAGGGCACATGAAACGAATCTAGGATATGACATGTGTTTTTGCCTAGACTTCCCCCCTAACTTTGCTATGAGGTCCCTGAAGATGATTTCTCCAAGGTCAATCATTTTACCCTCAATGAGACAGAACACTATCATTGCCTGAGTAGTGTTCAATTGCTCAGTAGAGGATTTATTTCCCCATAGAACCTGAATGACAAAAGTCATTAGAATCCTCCAGGGAGCTGGGAACCAGGTCTTTATTATAGGGGCTTTGGATAAGAGGGACCCTGGTGTCACCTTAGGGTGATTTTTGTCATAGGGTCCCAGTTCCAGTAAGACCTCCTTCACCTCTTTCTCAGAGGGTTGGGCAGTGAAGGTCGTGGTGTAGTCAAGGCCTGTGGCTTTGACAAAAGTTTTATAGTCAAGAGTTAGGGACTTGGTTCCATTCTTGACTGTGAACTTTATTTTGGCCTCTTTTGGTGCATCAGGATTTTCAACCACCGCTGTGCACCAAAATTCCCTCAAATAGTCATGATAGATGACTGAGGGGGTTTTTGTGAATGAGGTGGTCAGAAAGCTGTTCTGAAGGAACTTCACCACATCCCTGTATTCAGGGTACCCTTCAGGGTAGGCAAAGTTCCCCACCACATTGTTCTTAGTAAGGTCTACGCTTTCCATTTGGAAATCCACATTGGGTGCGTATTTTATGACCTTAGAAGAAGCCATTTGGGTTAGATAAAATCCTAGTTTTTCTTGAAAAATAGGTATCAGTGAGGGAAACACACGCAGTTTTGAAAATGATTTGCAAGAGTTTTGTTATGATTTTAAAGGCGTGTGTGTGTTCCCTTTTATGTGGGGGTATTTATAGGGTGAGAATTTAGGGTAGTGATGTTGTGGATACCAAAGGTTAATTTATTTAACCGAAACGACATAATAATTTTGGTTTGATATCTGCATTAAATATCACGATTCCCATTACCCTATTTTCTCTCACATCGTGGATGAACAGTTGTGCGGCTCTGCAAATAATGCACTTTTGCAGAGTAGAAATCATCACAACTATTGTGTGTGAGGGAGCATTTAATGCTCAGTGGTGTTTGGTGAGAGAGATGTGGGGGCCCAAGGAGTGGATGCCAGTTGTGTAAGTGGCATATATTCCTATATTTAATAGGTTTCAGTTACCTACCTGGGACATTAATTAACTAAATACTTAGAGCATTTAGTTAGGGTATTCAATGCCATTTTTCATCCTGAGCCCCCTGAATGAATTATCATTCAAAAAAAATTTAGGAAGGGTGTGATCAGGGACCTAGAGAATTTACATCATGTTGGAACACTTTTTGATCAGTTCCCTGATTCTATGTCCAACATGCCCAGTTCAGCTTTCAATCTTGTGAAAGTGGGTTCATCCAAGGGTTTAGTGAAGATATCAGCTAGCTGATACTCAGTGAGGATGAAATGTAGTTCAATTTCTCCATTAGAGATATGGTCCCTGATGAAGTGGTATCTGATGTCAATGTGTTTGGTTCTTTGATGAAGTACTGGATTGTTTGAGATGGCTATGGCACTTGTATTATCACAAAAGATAGGTACCATCTTATACTGAATGCCATAGTCACTCAGTTGGCTCTTCATCCATAGTACATTTGCACAACATCCTGCAGCAGCCATATATTCAGCTTCAGCTGAGGACATGGCCACTGACTGTTGTTTCTTTGTACTCCAACACACAAGTTTACCACCAAGAAATTGGCAGGATCCCGAAGTACTTTTCCTATCCATATTACATCCTGCATAGTCAGAGTCAGTGTACCCTTTGAGATCAAATCCTGAACATTTTGGGTAATACAAACCAAGGTTTGGAGTACCCTTCAGGTACCTGATGATTCTCTTGACAGCAGTGAGATGTGATTCTTTAGGGTCAGCCTGGTATCTGGCACACAGGCAGACTGAGAATTGGATATCAGGCCTTGAGGCAAGTAAGTACATCAGGGAGCCAATCATTCCTCTATATTGGGTTTGATTCACTGATTTTCCAGTGAGATCAGGGCCAAGGTTGTTAGGAGGAACCATAGGAGTCTTTACTGAAGAGCAGTCAGTGAGCTCATACTTCTTCAGTAGGTTCCTGAGGTATTTTTCTTGGCAAATGGATATTCCTATTTCAGTTTGTTTAATTTGGAGTCCAAGGAAGTATGTGAGTTCACCCATCATGCTCATTTCAAACTTTGTGGTCATCAGTTTCTCAAACTGTTTGCAAAGTTTGTAACTTGTTGAGCCAAAGATGATGTCATCAACATATACTTGGACAAGAATGACATCATCCTTTGTTCTGTAGATGAACAATGTGTTGTCAATTCTTCCTCTGACAAACTTGTTTTGGATCAGGAAGGCTGAAAGAGTTTCATACCATGCCCTGGGTGCTTGTTTCAGTCCATAAAGGGCTTTGTTAAGCTTGTAGACATGGTTAGGGTATTCACTACTTTCGAAACCAGGAGGCTGTTGCACATAAACATCTTCTTTGATGTTACCATTCAGGAATGCACTTTTAACATCCATTTGGTAAACTTTAAAGTTCATGTAAGTTGCATAAGCAAGGAAGATCCTGATGACTTCCATTCTAGCAACTGGTGCAAAGGTTTCCTCATAGTCTATACCTTCCTGTTGATTATATCCTTTGGCAACCAGTCTTGCTTTGTTTTTGATGACTGTGCCATTCTCATCGGTCTTGTTTTTAAAGACCCACTTCATACCAATGATTAAAACACCCTGGGGGCATTCAACAAGGGTCATGACATCATTTCTGTCAAATTGTTCTAATTCATCTCTCATGGCCTGAACCCAACTTTCATAAGTCAGGGCTTCTTTAACATTTTTAGGTTCAATCTCTGCGAGATAGTCAACATAAAGACATATATTGGCAGTGGCAGCCTTGAGTTTAGCAGCCTTGCTTCTTGTGAGCATGCCTTCAGTGGGTTCACCAATGATGTTCACAAGCTCAATGATTTTGGATCTAGTCCAGCTATCCTGGGGTTTGGGATAGGAATTTGAGCTTGTAGGAGCCTGGTTAGGTTCAGACTCAGGAACATGAGGTAACTCATCAATATGTGCTTCAGTGACTACTGTAGGAACAATTTGTTCTGAGGGTTCCTGAACAATTTGTTCAGTGGTGTCAGTCTCATTTGAGACAGGCTGAGTTTCTATGAACTCACTGATAGGTGGTTGGGGTAGGTTGTGAGGGATGATGTAATAGGAAACATCGGCATTAGCTTGGTATTGGGTTGAGGGATTGTTCTCAGGATGATACTCATCAGGAGGATACCTTGATGAGTCATCAATACCAATTTCTTCTACTGAGGAATTTGAGAACCTGATGGATTCAGTGCTCTCATCAACAGTAATGTGATAAGTTTCCTCAGTTTGTTGTCTCCTTGTGTTGAACACCCTGAAGGCTTTAGAAACCTGGGAATATCCCAGGAAGTATCCATCATCAGCTTTGGCATCGAATTTACCCAAGTGATCCTTGTGATTATGTATAAACACAGGACACCCAAATACATGAAAGTAGCTGATGTCAGGAATCCTTCCTTTGAATATTTCATAAGGAGTCTTGTTATGCCTTTTCACAATGATTGACCTATTTTGAGTGTAGCAGGCTGTTTTAACTGCCTCAGTCCAAAAATGTTTTGAGAGGACTGAGCCATTCAACATTGTTCTTGCTGCCTCAATGAGTGTTCTATTTCTCCTTTCAGCTACTCCATTTTGTTCAGGAGTATAGGGAGAAGTGAAATTTTGAGAAATTCCTTTCTCATCACAAAAACACTCAAGGTCTTGGTTTTTGAATTCAGTGCCATTGTCAGTCCTGATCTGTTTAACTTTGACATCATTTTGATTTTCAATGTTCCTGACAAATGACATGATGATTCCAGCTGCCTGACTTTTCTTGGTCAGGAAGTAAACCCAAGTATATCTTGAGTATTCATCCACAATGACCAGAGTATACTTCTCATGGTGAATGGACATTGGACTGACAGGTCCAAAAAGGTCCATATGAAGAAGATGTAGGCAGCTTTTGATGGAAAAGGTTTGTTTGGTTTTGAATGATGCCCTGTGGTGTTTTCCTTTTTCACAAGCAGAACAAGGCTTGTCTTTGGTATACACCAGGGATGGAAGGCCCAGAACTTTGTTCTGTTTAGCCAGGCTGTTGATGTTCTTGAAGTTGAGATGAGAGAGTCTCCTATGCCATAGCCAGTTGATTGTCTCACTTGCCTTTGAGAATAGACAAGTCCCATTCTGAGTCAGGGATGACATGTCAAGGACATATACATCATCCCTTCTAGGGGCAATCAACACAACTTCCTTATTGGCATTAAAGATGGTCCCTCTCTTGTCATCAAACTGAACTATGTATTTGGCATCACATAGTTGGGAAACACTTATCAGGTTGTACTTGAGACCATTAACATAAGCTATTTTTGTAAAAACTATACCATTGCAGTTTACTGAACCATAACCTTCAGTGGGAGCTGATGAGTTATCACCAAATACTACTTTGGGTCCTGGTTCTTCCACATATTTGTGCAAAAAACTTTTCACACCAGTCATGCTTCTGGAGCATCCACTGTCTAGATGCCAAGTAGGATCCTTGATGTGTTTCTACACAAACAGTAAACTGGGTTAGTTTTTCTTGTTGACCCACTTTCTAGTGGGCTTAGTCCTCAGGGACTTTTTGAACTCAGTTAGTGAATCATGGTCTGAAGTTGTGTGACCTGAGCTTCCACATGTTTTACATTTTGTGGAGGTTGATGCCTCAGGTGACTGAGAAGTGTTGGTTTGGTTTTTCCTTCTGGACTGAATCACTTTGTCATGTCCCCTGGTTTCATGGGAGGGATCTCCACAAATGTCACAACAATCTTTCATCATACAATCATCAGGAAGATGATCATTGAAACCACAGTGAGGACATGGTGAGAAAGGCTTAGCCTTCAGTCTTTGTTTGGAAGGAGTGACATACTGATAGCCTTGGTTTTTGTATAGACCCCTTGCTTTTAAAGAAGCAGTGTGGGAGATGTGATCACAAGTTCTGTGGTCCTCTTGTTTGCATATCATACAAAACAGGACTCTATAGCATTTATCAGTGCTGTGATTTGGATAATTGCACAGTTCACATCTCCCTGAGGGTCTGGTTGTGGTTTTTGGTTTGGAAGAACCTGAGGATACTGAGGGCTTTGTTGATTTTGAGTCAGAGTTTTTCTCAGTAGACTCAATTTTCTCACTTAGCATCCTGACAAGTTCATCAAGCTGATCAACCTTTGAATCAGTGCTTTCAGGCTTCACTTCAGTTTTTACTGAAGGTTTTTGGTGTTCAGTGGGTGCAGGAGTACGTCTTTTCAGAATAGTCTTTTCAGAATAGTCCTTCCTAACCCTAATTTCTCTTTAGGAGAATGTGGTTGAAAGACTAATGGTGCAAGGTCAGAATTGGGTTCTGCTCCCTGAAGTTGTTTCAGTGGAGGGAGTGGTGAATCAGACTTAGACTCAGTGATGGACTCAGTAGGACTAAGTTCATCAGTGACTCCTAGCAGCTCCTTGATAGCCTGACTTTCAGGCTCCAAGATTCTTCCAGTATTAAAATTTGGCAATTTACTATCAGGATTGTTTCTTTCAATCCAATCACTGGGTTTGGGAGCTAGTTCTTTGCTAGAGAGTATGTTGGTTAATAGAAAAGTTGTAGAATGGCTACTCTCACCAGAAACTTCAGTGAGTTGATCATCACCCAGACCTGCCTTATTGGGGCTGGGTGTGAGACTCAGTGTTTCATAAAGTTTGGGGTTTTTCTGAGTCCATTTCCAAATAATTTCCTTTTCTTTCTTAAGTTCTTCCTGAAGAGCTTGATTTTGTTTTACAAGTTCAGAGTTTTGAATTTGAAGTGTAACACTTTCAAGCTTGGCTTGTTTTAAAGCAAGTAATTCATCTCTACAATGATTTAATTCAAAACTCAGTTTGTTAAATTTTGAAAACAAATTAAGTCTTTGCTCTTCAACATACTTAAGATCAACATTAATATAATCTAAGTAAGATTTCCAATCATCATTGTCATCCATAGAAAGTAAAAGATTTACCTTCCTCATAGTGATGTTGACCCATTCACCATTTCTTGCATGACTCTTTCCCACAGCAAGTTTGTTGTCATCTGACAGAGCCATCAGGGCACTGATGTGAACTTCATCATCATCAGAGGACACTTCAACCTCATCCCAGTCATATGTTTCAGCAACAAGCCCTTTGTTCTTGGCTTGAGTAGGCTTTGGAGCCTGAGGAGGCTGAGAGACTGTTGAGGATGATTCAAGAAGGGCAAGTTTAGCTTTTGCCTTTCTGTACTTGGCTTCAAAGTCAATTTGAGGGACTTTTTCAAATCTTTGACTAGACTGAAGCATTTTTGGTTGAAATTTGCTGGGGCATGAGAAAGAGTTATTTCCTGAAAATTTGAAAGATGGTTATGAGGTTGTTTTTGAAAAACAATCTTTAGCAAAATGCCCCATTTTGCCACATTTAAAGCATTCGGTGTTGTCATTTGCTTTAGAAGGAAATTTGTTTTTCTTAAAAAACCTTTTTGAATTAGCAAGGAGTGCTCTTTCATGAAATTCAATTTGAAGATCATTAAGATACTCCTCACTGGTTCTTTGGTCAACCTCATCATCAGATCCATCCTGAAAATCCTGCACAACACCTTTTGAATAGAAAGCAGTTGATATGGGTGAAATTGTCAAGGCCTTTTTGGTCTCCTGAGCTTTACCAGGGTATCTCCTGGTGATAAGATTGTCTTCATAGACAAACTTCCCATAGATGGCAGGGAGCTCAAGGTTCTTAATGTGGTTTGCATTTCTCAATCCCTGAGAGAAGTTTAACCACTTCTCAGGGAGACTGTTGACAAAACCAACATTGATCTCATGTTTTGACAGTATAACACCATCATTGGTCAGCTCATTCAGGAGGGTCTTATACCGAGTATAAGTCTCAGAGAGACTTTCAGAATCCTTGGCCCTGAAGGTATTGAATTCAAGCTTCAGGTCCATGATTCTATTCTCTTTGGTATCAGAAGGCCCTTCATAGCTATGAACCAGGCCAGTCCATGTCTGCTGGGCAGTGGGACAATTGATCACTGATTCCATTATATCATCAGGGAGGCATGATATAATGATGCTTTTCAGGCGCTGGTCTTGATTGACCACCCTCCTTTCATCTGGGGTCCACTGAGCTTCAGGTTTAATTAAACCTTGGGCAGTTGTTGGGACATATGGACCATCATTAATCAACTTAATGTAATATGGTTCCATCCCAGTTAAGTAGCAAAGCATTCGCTTTTTCCACTTATTAAATTTGCCAACTTCTAGTCGAGGGGCAGTTGCTGAATAACTTCCACCCTTTTTGTCGACAAGTTGGGGAACATCTATGTCAGTCATAGTAGGATTTTGATTTTAAAAACTTGAGCACTCTTAAAGTTTTGAAAACAGGTTTAAGTTTTACAAATCAGAGGCTCTGATACCACTTGTTGGTCCCTTTTACTTGGTTAACAGTAACTACAAAACTAAAGTAACCAAGTTGTATGACTTTAAACAAAGATGTATAAAATGATTAACAATAAAGTAACGTAAATATAAGAGACAATATTTTTCAACGTTTAATTCTTTATTAGAAGTTAATCAAAAAGAATCGTACCCAAGTGTTTGCGGAATAACACTTGGGATTGAAATGACAAGTGTGGTAATGACTCCTCTCTAAACTCAATCTATGTTGAGTGACAACTTAAATTACCCACTGAGCTATCTCAGGGGCTTGCGTTGTTCTTTGGAGGAGTAAAGTGGTTTGTGAATGCTTTGCATTAATTGCACAAACTTGTCAACTTTTACGCCTCTCTTATGCTACCTATTTATACACAAGTATAGAACAACTAGTTATACATTGGACATAAAGCTTCCTTAACAATATCTTGAAAGATATTATTCTTCTAGCAAGGAACCTTCATTGAGTTAAGTCCAAAAGGCACTTTCTGATGACAGCCTGGTTTTAGCTATTTGAGGAAAGTTTGACCTTAAAGTGATAAAGCACTTTAGTGAAACAGATCAAACTTTCCCGCCCAGTCCCGCCAAAACATCAGTCTTCAAGTCATCATTCTTCAGTACCTTGATAGTTGTTGAGGAGTCTTGGGGTTCAGTGAGTTATTGTCATCCTCACTGAACCCATCACCTTCTTCTTGGCTAAGATCACATTCACTCAACTACTCAAGTCAAGATCATTGCCATCACCCGAAAACATACTAGTGTAATCAAGTATATCGAGCTTCGGCATTGCCATCACCCGTTATACTCAACTACTCAAGTCAAGATCATTTTCTTCCAAAAAATCTTGTACATCTACATCTTCAACATCAAATTCTTCAAGCTCACCTTCATCTAATTTGCCTTCGGTATTCGAAGGTGATATCTCCATTTCATCTTCTTCTCTTAATATACCTTCTTCAACTTCTTTATCTAATATTGGACCTTCCAACGATGATTCATGTTGTATCCTATCTACTCCGTCCAAATAATCTTTCAAACATACACAACTTCCACGGCTTCGGGGGTTAGTCTCGTCCTTCTATCCGATATAAGTCGACCACTAGTAGAAAAGGCTGATTCGGAAGCTACCGTCGAAGCTTGGACCGTTAATAAGTCACGATCCATAGCGGATAAAATTGAAAATTGGATTTCCCTTTCTTTCCACCAAGCCAAAATGTCAAAGTTTGCAAACTCATCGGGACTTAAAGTTCTTAAAAAGTTTGTAGCCATATATTGTCCCAATTCACTTGTTGGAGCCGATGTTTGTTGACGCTTTGTAGCGTCTTCAAATAAAGAATTATAAAGGTTTATATTAATGTCTCTTGTCATTCGGGACGATCCGGCCCGCATTTGGTCAACAATTGGGTTTTGTTGTTGACCATATTTTGTTGCATAAACTCCAAATAATTTTTTAAAATTATCGTTAAATCTAAAAATTTTGAGATGTTATATAGTTGGGGTCTTCACCTTCTAACCCAAAAGAGAAGTCTAAATTTTCCATTATTTTTGTTATTAAAAGTTCTACACCTCCAACATTTAAACATGGATTAAGTGTGGCGGAACAAGTAAAAACCAAAGGTAAACTAGCAAAATATTTTATAAATTTCTTTTTTATAATTTTAACCATTTTTCTAAACATTTGAGTAGGTGAGTTTTGATGCATTATCTAGTGAAATCGTAAAAACTTTATCATCTAAATTATATTCAATTAAAGTGTCATGTAAAATTTTTCTTAAATTAGATCCCGTATGAGAATAACCAAATAGTTTAAAAGCAATTGTCCGTTTCATTAATAACCAAGATTCGGCATTAAACCAATGAGCCGTAACGGCGAGAAAAGAATTTACCGTACCATGTGGTGCGGTCCAAGTATCCGTAGTTATAGCAACACCATATTTATATTCACGAAAACCATCAATAATATATTTTTTAGCCGTTTTTCACAAATTAAAAGCATCACTTCTAAGAGTAGTACGACTTACATGTTGATACCGCGGTTGTAGCCTCCTTTTGATGATCTTGTAAGCTTGACATTGTCGAAGTGGTTAAATGGAAGCCCTTGTTGAATGACAAACTTCGTAAAATCAAGTCGAAACGCTTCCGCATCATATATAAAAACTTGACCATCCGCACCAATAGTACCTCGCGACATATCATTTCGAACCACCTTACAACTACCCAAATGATTCCTAAGTGTAGTGTTAGACCCGGCGCTATAAAAATTCCCACATTTCTTGCAACGCGCCCTTTCATTACGATCTTTCATAATACACAACTCGTAATTAGACCACACATCACCTTTTCGGGTAGTTGGTCTAATTTTCTCAACATCATCATTTGTGTAATGTTGTTTTCGGGTATTGCTAGTAGCAACGGAGGGAGTAGTGGAAGGTTGTTGTGATTGTGCGTTTTCAATTTTAGCGAATTAGCGATATTAAAGCGTTTTTGAGAGATTAAAGAAAGAAATGAGATTGTTTTTTATGTGTTTTCAACCCCAACTCATTACCACTATTTATAGTGGCTTAAAACTCTAAAAAACAATCAAAAAACTAAAAAAAAACGGCTATATGGCATTCTAGCCGTTGCCTCGGTAAATAAAAAAAAAACCGAAAAAAACCGGTTAAAACCGGGTAAATCTGGTTAACGGATATATTTCTTTTTCTTTTTCTTTTTCTTTTTTTTTTTGTTTTTCAAAAAACGGCTATAAATTTGAAAAAAAGACCGGGTAAAACCGGTTAAATTTTAAAACGGTAACTTTTTTTTAAACGGGCCACGTGTATATATATATAATAATAAATAAATAAATAAATAAAACCGTTTTTAACCGGTTTATTTAAAAACCGGGTAAAACCGGTTGTATAACCGGTAAAAAACCGATCGGGCCTAAAAACCCATAACCGGTCTAACCGGTTCGGTTAAAAAAAACCGGACCGGTTTTAATATAACCGGTTTTGACAAAAACCGGGTCCGGTTAAAAAAAAAACCGGGTAAGGATTTGCACCTCTAACCACCACCATTAAACTATAGTTATGATTTTATATCGTTATTGATCAGATTTATTATGAACTTTCGAGCGAGTTGAATCGATTATCGGTATTTTAATATTACTAATAACGATGTTGATCATGTTAGCGTTACTAGACTCGATGGTTATGATTATATAGCTAATTGTAATCAGGTAGCTGTTGACAACGGGGCTCCCACCACCAGGTACCATGGCTCCCACTCCTTTCCCAAAAACCCAATGATGCGTAGGGATTGCACCAGGCTTTACCTCTCGAGGGATCTCGAGAAGCTTACAACCCCCACCAGGCAGTGTACCTGATCGATGTAGTATAGTATAATGACAAGTACCGGGGGATTGATCGTTCAGCAAGGAATAGTGTCGCTAGGATTAGAAAACCTAAAGACTAGGTCTAGAGATGAGGGATGATTCTTTTTGTACGTTTATATTTTTATGAAAGCAAGTAAAAATCTCGGGTTTGAAGGAGTTGGGCGGAATTAGTTGCTAGTCAACTAACCCAATACTAAGATGCAATCAAAATAAAATACTAGAAATGAAAATAAACTAAATTAAACTAAAGTTGTGAGCAATATGTGGGAGAATTGTGTTTACTTAGATTTCACTACTCCCTAGATATCTTTTACAGGTTAATTAGTTGTTATAGTTGCGTGGATGACGGATTATATTCCTTAATACCATTCATGGAGTGGCGTACTTACTTCCCCAATCCTATGAGCGCTTACTTCACTCCTATGTCGAGCCGGCTAAGAAGCTCCTAACATGGGATCACTAGAATTTGCTCATGCATTAAATACAACCAATAAAACCTAGTACACATCGGTTCATATTTCCTAAGACGTTCAAGCATGTTACACAAAGGAGATTTGCCAGTTTTCTTAAGCCTAACATTGAAATCATTCACCCATTACAACCATAAACAAGTAATCAACATATAATTAACATCTAGGTTTCATTACATCTAAGCAAACACAAGATAGATCTAGCCTAGCATGTTGAAATCAAGACAAGCATAAGATATATTCAAACAACACATAGACATATTGAATGAATTAAAAGAAGACTTATCTCAATTGAACATGAAAGGATTCAAGGGGTGAAAACCCTTGAAAACACTGTAAAATATGACCTATGGTTTACAAAGTTCGGCCCTAGTTTTCTCCACACAAGTTCCTCTTTTAATGAATCAAAATAGAAAAATATATATAGATTCTGATAAGTGACGGCGTCAAGAACAAATGTCTGACGCCGTCATCTCGCCGCCAAATAGTTTCTCGGACTGCCTAGATCTGGGTCTGACGCCGTCATGTATTCTCCTTATGCAGGCCGTCACCATATTAACTCTTGACGCCCTTCTTGTAACGCCTTCAGGTTTGCACTGGGTCGTCATGGATTTTACTCTTGACGCCGTCATGATCTTCCTCTTGACGCCGTCAGGTACTGTTCTCATCATGGAAAATTAAGTCTTTGCCGTTTTCTTCACTTTTATGCTCCAAAAACGTCCGAATTGCTTCCTTTTCCAGAATTCACTCCCAAAGTACCTAAAACCACAAAAGGAACGATTTAGGGCAATATTTGATCAAATAAATTCAATTCCGGGCTTAAATGACCCCCTAAAAGTGATTCATTTTTCGCCTCATCATATACCCTTACACTTGAGATTTGCTTGTCCTCAAGCAAATGCGCTTTTATTCTAGTCAAAATACAAGTTAGGGGTTATTTAACACTAATATAAAAGTAATTACAACAAATAATCGTTCCACTAAAGACCAAAGACAAGCACGGAGGTCATACACTAGCACCTCACAAATAGTGTTTAGATACTCACATCTCTCGAGTGTAATAAAGTAATATCACAATATGGAAATGGAAAATATCTCTCACTACTTGTCATAGCAAAATAGATTACCATAGGCTTGGAAAAGGATCAAACCTCCACCACGTGGCATAAGCACTTAGGATAAACTATCAAAGAGGTCTTTTAAAGGGTTGTAACGTTAGGTGTAGGGATATGGAATACACGGTTTTGTTGGATATAGGCAGTCTTTACTGGTGGCGAGTTAACAATCTTGGTTAATTACATGTACAATATGGCGTTGCTAAACCAAGACTAGAAAGCTAATAAATAAAAAAGAACAATAAAATGAACATAGAATGAAAAAGGATGGTAGTCCGTATGTTTTTCTCTTTTTTTTTTTTTTTTTTTTTTTTTTTTTTTTTTTTTTTTTTTGCATACACTCTTACGAATGAACATTCCCCTTACACTTGAATTTTTACATACTTTACAATAAACTATTCTAATGACTCGAATTAAGAAAATCAAAACACTTGGAGTACTTTTAAGATTAACGCACATACGGGGGTAATATACGATGTTCTTCCCCGTTACTCCATAAAATAAGTACTTTACCCATGAGTCTCAATCGTCCCAAAACAATATGTAGAAGGATATGACTCGACTTAGCAACCATGTAATCAATTAGATAATTAACTAAGGGTTTAAACAAATAACAATAATGCACTAAAGATGAGTGCATATACGGAAGGCTAAGGCGATTTGGGTGTACATTTAAGTGGGGTGTAACAAATTCTTACTTTAAGTAAGATGCTTAAAGTTAGAAACGAAAAGATAGGCTCGGAGGGGTGTACTAGGGGTTTCGTGTACTAAAAATGAGTACAACGCTAAGGTGTGGGAAAAATTAATTGACTTTACTAGCCAAGTGATATGACTTAAATGGTCAAGTAATTATGATACGGGTTTAACACAAGGGTGATCCTAATGCCTCTTATCATGTAGTAAATCCTACTACACGAATGTAGTCTCACTAGCGGTCTCGGGATGCATCACTAACGCAAGTTCTAGAATCTAAATGCTACCGGTACACTCATAAGCACTAATAGTAAATGCTTTTCCTATCAAATCTAAAGGCGAACCTCACATATTTGGGTGGAAAATTTTTCTGAATAGTACGGTTTTGTGCTAGTCATACAATCTCCTATCCATGAGACGCTTGCTATGGCTAAAGTTTCACTCCTAAATGTTGTAAAAAATTTTAAATTTGGCGCTAAAATTGCACTAACAAGTATTTCTCATAGTTTTATTACACATCTACTATTAAACAAACAAACTCAAGCGAAAGTGTATTTGTAAGGTTTCATCATTTTACCCTCCCCTTACACTTAGGATGAACATTGTCCCCAATGTTCAAGTAAAGAATGTAAAAGTGAAATAAGTAAAAAGAATGAAATCAAATACTCCCCTGATTCGCTCGGTATGGATAATAAGGTGGCCAGGTTAGATCTTCCTCCAAGAAAATGAACAATCAAAGTTTCCCTTCCAGAATAATAATCATCTTCTTGTCATACATAACCTGTAAAACCTGAGAAAACAGACAAGGAAACCTCGCATAAAATAGGCGGTAATCTACATATGCTAATAAATCCTAGAAAACAAAATAAGATATAATGTTTGTGGAATGATGTTTGCAGATTTCCTGGAGATTATAAAACTAATAATTCAACAAAAACTTTAAGACTCCGTTAGAAAAACAAAACTGGTATAATTTCCAGATTTTTACACGTGACGCCGTCAAGAGTAAACTCGTGACGCCGTCAGAAGTGACCTGCAGAAATTCTTATGTTAAGTTTCCGGAAAATTTCTGGAAAAACTTCGTCCTACTTCCTGGAAAATCCTGCAAAACATCATTATGACTCGATACAAGCATTTGACTCTAACAAATACGAATATACATGTTCACTTAATATTGTGGAGAATCATGATCGGTTTTGTTTCTTAAAAACGCATTTGGGGTTTCCCCTTACACTTATCTTTTGCAAAAATACCTTTGGGTGAAGTTAAGACTAGGCCAAACAACAAAGTAAAGTATTTTCACTATTTTAGTTTTGAAACATGATCTACCAGCAATAAAAATAAAGCATGTATACGGAAGCAAATAACAAACAAACAAAATAAAAATCACATAAAACATGGGTTGCCTCCCAAGAAGCGCTTTTCTTTATTTACGAGACTTGTAGCTAGACTCAAGGTCATGGGTTACCATGTGTTGCTTATGCTCACATAACCAAGCGTGAGCCATCTAATAGTCGCCTCATCTTTCTTATAATCATCTCCTAACTCTAAACATCCGCGATAGTATCTTTTATTCTTTTCATGAGTATATTTAAGCCCTTTTTTTCTTATCATTCTCACTTAGCATTTCTATGGGCGGATACCTACTACACTTCTCCATGGAAAAATCCTTGAACCTAGGGTGTGTACGGGGCATTTGGTAGACAAAATCTTCATCCCCATCCGAGAATGTAATTAACCCTTCCATAAGTTTTTCATCAAGGTTGGTCAACCTTTTGAAAGGTTTTCCAAACACAACTTGGGTTAACTTACTATCAATAAATTCTCCTAGATTCTCCATAACCATGAACTCAACAAGATAAGCAAAGCTTCCTACAAACACATGTAATGATATTGCCCTAGGAATAATATTATCACCTTTGTATTCTAACTCATCTACCATGATTTTATTGTATTCATTACGCGAGATTATATTCATTGGGAGAGATGAGTTAAGGTAAGCATCAAAGCTCCTAAATCCAATCTTACAAGGAAATTGCATATTGAATGAGCTATCACCCTCAATCCTTGTTCTAGGGTCGACATACCTAAGAGGGTTCACTTCCTCTTCCATCATATCCTCATTAATCACATCACCATCACCTAGATCCTCATCGGAGTCTGAATAGTAAAAAGGATTAGCCCTATGGTCATCATCATGGTCAGACTCCTCCATTTTAGAATTATTGTCAAAGTGGTGGTTAGGCGATAGGTTAGGTGGGTTCTCATTTTCCACTAAAGGGATTGGGGCGGGCATTTGGAAAATCCTACGACGAAAAACACGAATAACAGGAATCAAACGATCAATATTATTGTTATCCATCGAGTTAGTTTACAAACAAAGGAGCAAAGAAATAAGATAGACTAAAGAGAACCTAAAAATAAAAATAAAATCTTACTAGAAAGGAATCTAGCAAGTAGACCTAATAAAAAGAGATTCTAACCTAGACAATAACTATTCCCCGGGCTGCGGCGCCAAAAACTTGATGCGTAGGGATTGCACCAGGCTTTACCTCTCGAGGGATCTCGAGAAGCTTACAACCCCCACCAGGCAGTGTACCTGATCGACGTAGTATAGTATAATGACAAGTACAGGGGAATTGATCGTTCAGCTAGGAATAGTGTCGCTAGGATTAGAAAACCTAAAGACTAGGTCTAGAGATGATGGATGATTCTTTTTGTACTTTTATATTTTTATGAAAGCAAGTAAAAATCTCAGGTTTGAAGGAGTTGGGCGGAATTAGTTGCTAGTCAACAAACCCAATACTAAGATGCAATCAAAATAAAATACTAGAAATGAAAATAAACTAAATTAAACTAAAGTTGTGAGCAATATGTGGGAGAATTGTGTTTACTTAGATTTCACTACTCCCTAGATATCTTTTACACGTTAATTACTTGTTATAGTTGCGTGGATGACGGATTGTATTCATTAATACCATTCATGGGGTGGCGTACTTACTTCCCTAATCCTATGAGCACCTACTTCACTCCTATGTCGAGCCGGCTAAGAAGCTCCTAACATGGGATCACTAGAATTTGCTCATGAATTAAATACAACCAATAAAACCTAGTACACATCGGTTCATGTTTCCTAAGACGTTCAAGCATGTTACACAAAGGAGATCTGCCAGTTTTCTTAAGCCTAACATTGAAATCATTCACCCATTACAACCATAAACAAGTAATCAACATATAATTAACATCTAGGTTTCATTACATCTAAGCAAACACAAGATAGATCTAGCCTAGCATGTTGAAATCAAGACAAGCATAAGATATATTCAAACAACACATAGACATATTGAATGAATTAAAAGAAGACTTATCTCAATTGAACATGAAAGGATTCAAGGGGTGAAAACCCTTGAAAACACTGTAAAATATGACCTAGGGTTTACAAAGTTCGGCACTAGTTTTCTCCACACAAGTTCCTCTTTTAATGAATGAAAAATAGAAAACTATATATAGATTCTGATAGGTTACGGCGTCAAGAACAAATGTCTGACGCCGTCATCTCGCCGCCAAATAGTTTCTCGGACTGCCTAGATCTGGGTTTGACGCCGTCATGTAATCTCCTTATGCAGGCCGTCACCATATTAACTCTTGATGCCCTTCTTGTGACGCCTTCAGGTTTGCACTGGGTCGTCATGGATTTTACTCTTGACGCCGTCATGATCTTCCTCTTGACGCCGTCAGGTACTGTTCTCAGCATGGAAAATTAAGTCTTTGCCGTTTTCTTCACTTTTATGCTCCAAAAACGTCCGAATTGCTTCCTTTTCCAGAATTCACTCCCAAAGTACCTAAAACCACAAAAGGAACGATTTAGGGCAATATTTGATCAAATAAATTCAATTCCGGGCTTAAATGACCCCCTAAAAGTGGTTCATTTTTCGCCTCATCACCCAACTCCCCAAACCCACATCATCCCACATCTCTTATACCAACAAACAGCGTAACCACCGTTTCCCAACTAACATTAACTGTCAGCTCTCAGACAACGGGGCCCACAGTTACAACCAACAACAGAAACAATGGACGGTTGATTGTGTGAGTGCTGATGGAAATGACCCAATTCATATAATTATTTAGCCTCCTGTTAATTCGATGGTGAATTCGTTAGCTATGTGTAGTGGCAATTTGAAGAATGCCAAGAAAGTGTGTTTGTTTTATGCTGCGGAGATGGAGGAACTTGCGAAAAGGATTGCGGCCCAGTCTAATGCTATTGAGCTTCGTAGTATTAATTGGAGGTAGTTTATGGTATATGTTATATGGCATTGTGTTTTTAAACCAATTATTGTGTTTTTAAACTAATTAATTGGAGGTAGTTTACGGTATATGTTATATGGCTTCGTAGTATTAATTGGAGGTTGGTGGTGGTGGTGGAGGGTAGTGGTGATGGTTGTGTGGTGGTAAGAGGGTGGTGGTGATGGGAAGTGTTCGGAAGAGGCAAAAATATTAAAATAATATTATTAGAAGTCGCTCAAACTTTTAAAAGTCGCTAGTGATAAGTAGCTCAAAAGGAGCCCTTACACAAATGATTAGACGCGAATTTTCTTAGTGACACAATCCACATTTGTGTTAAAGTCGCAAGTCGCTTGGTCCATTTCAAGAAACTAACCAACTTGTGTCTAAAAACCCTCTAAGATTTGAGCGACTAGGCCATTTGTAGAATTGCCATATTATAATTACTATAAAGTAGTAAGTATGTGGTTGTAAAATGCATAAAACAATGAAAAGTAGTACGTGTATAGCAGTGACAGTTGGAAGAAACACTACTAGAAATACTACATTTGCTGACAGACAAAAAGTGTGAAAAGTATAAAAAAGTGTCACCAAAGATAAATTAGCTTCTCCTTCACATATGATAAGTGTCAGCAGAATTCCAACGGTAAAGGTCTATGGTGACACACCTTCCTGATACATAGTGTCTATACGTGACATCAAAACTTTAGATCTTTGTCTACACAAGGGTTGTGTCAGTATATACACAAACATAATTTTACATAGCATAGCAGAATTCAAAACTTCCAATACCATAATATCATACAGAAATTAGAACTTCCAATACCAAAATATCATACAAAATCAGAACTTTAGAAGGCCCACTATCTAGAAATCATTATACTGAATCACAACTTTAGAAGGCTGGTTATCCAGAAACCAGAATCCAACATTACAGCAAAAGTTCAGATCTTAGTACTAGTAAAATGAGATAGTCAATCCAACTTTAGAAGGCCGGTTTGCTATGAATACTTTTGTCATCATTTCCTGTAGTCAAACCAACAAAGGATCAAAGATGTTAAACTAGTAATATACTCTATCATCATTTACTTTGATGGCTGCTTAAAGCCTTTTCAAGTATTTACACAAAAAGAACTAAAAACAATTTATAGATCTTGGCTTGTATATATTTGAAAAGTAGAAAAAAATGCAATAGATTTGAATATTTTTTTTCCAAATGCATACCTGTAAATTGAACAACATTGAAGACTTGCACCAGATGTTCGATTCTTTAGATGAGGAATCGTACCGGATCTAGGATTCTTTGGATGAGGACTTGTAGCAGTTGCTCTTGAATTCTTTGTATGAGGACTTGTAGCAGTTGATCTTTGACTCCATATATTGTGTTACTCTACCTGATTGACATATTTACATGGAGAAATGTATCAACTATTGTTAAGATTTATTTGGACATCAACATTACAATTTGTTTAACATGTATACACTTTACACATGGCAGGAGAGAAAGCTATAAAGGCTTGTCATTGACGGCCTCAATACAAGAATTTTTCAGACTTATTCTACAATCAGCGTCTTTCACAAGTCAAGTTGAAAGTCAAAAAGAGAGAATGGTTCATGTACATGCAACCAGTCAATTTAATGTAGTAACAAGCAATGATCATTCTGTCATGTCAAGAATAGGTAGGAGAAGTACTCTATTCATGTATGAAGTAGCAACTATGACCCACGGAAAATTCGAGCAATAAAATGGTCTTAAAGTGACTAAAACTAACATTAATATTTATTTAGTGAGCCAATTCATGTATGTCTAACATACTTTATACGACCGACTTATGCATCATGGCACCTGAATGGTATTAGCATATATACTTGCATTAGGGATAATATGTCTACTTTAGTGGGTTTAAGAGTTTTGCCTCTGGTGTGTACTTAAGTGGCGGAACAAAGAATTGAAACATACTACCAGGAATGTGTCCAGCGAGATGTTACAACTAGGGTGTAAGGTGTTTGCTACATAGCTTATAAGTTCTTTCATATGGCCTCACACAACTGTTATATTAAAAAGAAAAATCCTTTACATGACTGCATCTGGCCTTACAAAAACAATCATTGAAATAATGCGAAGATATTGAAAGAATGGGAATTTTTGGTGTAGGGATATGTTACCAATAACATGGGAACTTTGTTAGGAAATATTGAAAGAATGGGAAGACAATCGATTTAAACTTTTTACTGATAATTTAATTTGTATTAATCATACCACAACTCGAAATTTGTATTAATCATACCACAACTTGAGGAGCTGAGCATTCATAATGTTCCCGTCTTTACGAGTACGAGTCAAACAGTACATTCCCCCACATGATGGTTGAACACCATGGTTCTTTTGGGTCTGCGACAACAGAAAAGTACATCCTGATAAAGTTAGAGTTTCCAAAATTGCAATGGCTTTATGTATTTGAAAATGACAAGATATAGAAAAAATAATGTGACCTCCTCATCACTTATACGTGCAAATGATTTGCTCCCTGACGTGAGGCTAATCTGACTTTGAGCATTTAAGGCTTATCACTTATACGTGCAAATGATTTGTGATTACTCATACATAAATAAAAAAAATTATAATTTATATAATTTTAGGACAATTTACCTTCACAATGCTCCATAAATCCTCCTTTTTATTCTAAGGAACCTTCCTCCACTCCTCATAAGTGTGCCTAGGAATTCGGTCAGCTGCTCATTTCACTGTTCGTATAAGATAACCTTAGTACACTGATCTCTTCCATAAACAATTTTCGTAGATAACTCAGAAGTTTTCTAGGGCTTAGCCTATTATACATGGATGGAAAAATGACACTAAAATGGTTATTGAAGTTAAAAATCGAACCTGTTCTGATTTATGAAGTATAAATTAGAATCAAAGTTGCCTTACTATCATGTCACCTACCCCTGTTCTTTATTCTAAACAAATCTAATATGAACCTTTACAATACCCCCAAAGATGCTTCTGCAAAATATTTGTATTTTTGGAACTTCCCCTTTACCAAAGCATGACTGAAAGTTTAGGATTGCGTCTATTAAACATAGTACATGGCACCAATAGCTATCTTCTAAAGTTAATATGGTCATTAAGATGGTATATGATTATTTAGAAGCCACTTCGAAAAGCCTGTGCACAATGACTCTTTCATAAATCATAATGTGGTTTGCTTTAGTGAAGTTTCTATAACTTGTGTGAACCTAACGTTCTGTATGAACCGAAAAACTGAACCGTAACTGATTTAACTGGAAAAACCAAATAAAAACTCAGAACTTACTATAACCAAAACCGAAAAACCTGAGCAGCAGGTCTCACTACGAGCACATAAAGAACTATTTCTTCTTTATGCTACCTATATTAACCCTTGCTGTGACTAATTCTAGCAAAACTCTAACTATGTATCATCTAAAGGTTAAACTTTTTTCTCATTTTTTTGGAAATCAAGTATTAGACAACTAGTATCGGGGGCTTGAAAGTTCCAGTAATAAAGATAAAAGTGTTAGCAATAGGGCTTGAAAGTTCCAGTAATAAACATAAAAGTGTTAGCAATGGTGCAAATAGCAACTTTTAAAAATACTCTTACAATAAATACTGAAAACGCAATAAAAAGAAACGCAAGAAAAATGAAACAAGAATTCTCTTTCTCGAGTCTTCTATTTCATTGGCTGAAAAGACACTGAAAAGACTAGCAACGGAAAAAACCATAAATGACCTTTTCCTTGGACTAAAAAGACTAAGTATAAAAACCCCTTGAGCAAAGGGTTTGCATTGACGTAAATGAATATTTGAAATAGAGACAAAAACTAAAACCGGCTTGAAATGGGACAGTTCGAGCTAATACATTAACTATCGGCTTCATTGCCATGTTAATTGTTACACCCTAGTTATCGATTTCCATCTGCTTCAATGTGCTAATAGTCGTAAAGATAATGAATATGGCTTCTTTATTGTTCAAAGATTATCCACAATTTATTTCAAAAAAGCAAATATTTCAAGGGGTGAATAGGAAGATTTACAAGAACTTGTTACTCCTTTGGTAAGCAACTAACACTACAGGATTATAAGAATCATGGATATTAGCATTTCTGTCTTTTGTTGTCTTTTATATGCACTTTTTGTAACTTAGCATGGGCCAGGATGATAGGATCCCATAACTTATATGTTTCTTTCCTCCTTATAAGTGCCAATGTGGCATTTTAAAGTGGTGACATGCGAACATGAACAGGGTCTGCGGGGAGGGGAAGTGATCATATCATGACTTTCCTAGCTAATAGACCCTATACCAGTAAGGTCTCAAATGAGCAAATTATTGCTTCTTAGCAAAGCATATAAAGTAAACCTCAGTTTATATCAGTAAAAGTCCACATATTGTAACATTCAAATCATGTATGTGAAGAGCCGAATCCATTACATCCCCATCCAAAAATCATCTCTATTAACTCCTTAATCCTCCTACACCCTTCCACTAATATAGTCATTCCTCCAATGGCGTTTCATCTAATATAGTTTCATTGAGGTGATTCTAGCATTTGAAAAACAAAGAGCATGTAGCGTTTCGAATTCATTCTTTCACAAAACTTAAGTTAGGCATATCATCAAACATCTTACATGCTTGAGATTCAACTATCAACTTGAGTTAGGCATATCATCAAACACCTTATATGCAACAATTAACACAACTAACAACAACAATTTTAGAGCACAAATTCAACGAATCACAACTAAATAGCTGTAACTCCAAACCTCTAATGAAGTAATTAACTAAATTCAAATAAATTTCAGTTCATGAAGTAATTAACGAATACCTGAGCAGGCTTGTTAAGCGCAGGTGAGGGGTTATGTGCAGAACATGAGGACGTTTGAGCAGATGAGTTTGAGCGTAGGATGTTTGTTAATTGGGGGTGTTAATGGGGGTGTTTCAGCGGTTTGTTATTTTGAAGGGAATTAAGAAAAGATTTTTATAAAAAGAATTTTATAATGTAAACTCCCTCTTTATCTGACATATTTCTATCTATCTATCTATCTAATAATATAATGTAAAATTGTGGTTAAACTTAAACATTTACTTGCACTTCTTAAAACTCTAGATAAAACATATAATTTTTATTCACATTTTCCCAGTGTTTTAAAACCCGGGTTGACCCGGCCGGTTAAACCGTGAACCGGCCGAAAAAGGGTTTTGAGCGAAAAAACCCGGTTAAATATATTGAACCGTGACCCGATGGCTCGGTCAGGTCAATTAGAAAATGAGTTTTTAAAACATTGTATTTTTCTAAAGTGGTGGTAAAATTATACCTTTGCTCACACTTACCTAAAAGTGTAGGTAAAATTATAGTTTTGCTCATATCTTTTAAAAAGTGTGAGTAAAACACTACACTTTTACTCACACTTTACAGAAAGTGTAGGTAAAACTTCATATCTCCTTACACTTTTTATAATGTGCAAGGAAAACTTACACGTTTGCTTACACTTTTCAAAATGTGTGAATAAAACTAAAATTATGCTCACACTTTCTCTAAAAGTGTAAGGATATGTGAACTTTTGCTCACACTTATTACATGAGTCATTATAACAAGTGTTACTAAAAGACCTTTTTCTTGTAGTAAAATAACTATCAAGGACAAGTGCAACAAAAGTGTTGGTTTCGCATATGGGCTGCGCACATGGCTAATGCGTTTGGTTCATTTTCGAAGTATTCTTTCAATGGTCCATATTTGTAATCTACGATAAAAATAGTTTGGTTTGGTAATTTTTGAACATTCATGATAAGTGGTGATGGAAGAAGTAGTAGTGGTGGTGGAAGAAGGTTGACCGGAGAAAGTAATTTGATTGGTTTGTGCAATGAGTTTTTTTAATTATATTCTTCATTGAGGAGATTTAAAAATAACTTTAATTGGAAGTGTTTATTGATATATGTGTTGGTGCATCAACTGATTATACACATTGCATGAATAGTTCTACTTTAATTTTTACATTAGGAATGTCTTAGGGTTTGTTTAGTTTCTACTTAATAGGGAAAAAATTTGAGCCCAAACCCTTAGTCTCTCTTAATTGGCAGACTCACCAAAGCCAAAGTCTCCCATTTAAGAGGCTAATTAAGACATTCTTTACAAACCGCTTAATTTAGTAAACACACCGGCCTTTAGTATATTTAATGAAGGGAGGATCATCCCTTTATTATATGTAGTGTAGATATATACTTACAAAAACTTTATATAATTTCTTCAAAGAAAATCTCACATTTATATGTACAACCACCTCCAAAATAAATGGTCTAATATTGTGATATACAATAATTGCGATGACTTTTCCACAAGTATTTACCTAGAATATTTTACTTAATAATATTCTAAAAACATGTCACAAACTATCTGATCTCCTAAATTCATCATCTTTTTTATAGTGTTAGTATGCATTTGAAGAGAAAAAGGTCAGGATTAAACTCGACATATTGTGGCTATCACACTGAGACTTCAACTCTACATGATCCAACTTATCATAACAATACTGATTTTTCTTGGGTAATTATAGCCTCTGATTTCTTGGCCGACCAATCCACATGTTTTGAAACCATTGTCACACAGATTCAAATCGTGTAAAGTTCTCCTTTTTTAGAAAATTGAAGTGACCACTTCAATGTTGTTTGCACCTAGCAAAAATTGAACTTAAGACTCGTGACACATTAATGATGATAGTCACAAGCCTTCCACAAACGCTTTTGCATCGAAAATATCTCTCACAAGCAATCTTGCGAGTATCTCCTCGACAACTTCAAACATAACCAACCACTTAAGGGTGGCCTAGTGTGAAAAGGACTTGTGACTATCACTCTAAAATGTGTGAGGTCTCAAGTTCAATTCCTACTAGATGCAAACAACCTTAAGTGGCCACGCCGACCTCCTAAAAAGGGAGGGCTTTACCTGGTTTGAGTCTGTGGGACGGTAGGTTCAAAGCCCGTGAATTAGCCAGCCAAAAGGTTGGAAATCAAGGTAACAAAAATTTTGAAAAAAAAAAAAAAAAAAAAAAAAAAAAAAAAATCAAATCTCTAACATGCAAATCCTAAGATAGTAACAACCAAAGGTTGCCGAAACTATATATACAAGTGTATGCACGTTGTTCAAGTCTAACCCATACATATTAGAGCAAAGGGAGCAATAACTCAAGTTATGAAAAAACTCATGCCACGTCAGCGCCACATTATCTCAACACCAAATAACATAACACCAAAAAACAACAGGAAATTGTAACACCAAATAACACCACTTTTTGGGACCCGCCCTTTAAAAAAAATACAATTTACAAATTAACCCCTTAACTAATATTTCAATCATTAAGTTGCCCTTCATTAATATTTCATTCATTCAAAACTAATACAAATTACAAAATACTTCCAAAAAAAAAAAAAAACAAAAAAAAACAAAACCTTATATTTAGGCCCAAGAATTTGGATAAATTACGGATGACAAATTAAGCCCAAGAACTTGATAACCCACTAGACCAAAATACCACTAACCTAAACATTGACTATTATATAAAGACTTTTCTTGGTAACCCTACACTTGTGCATTCACACTTCACACAAAAACTTTTCTTTGTAGATCTACATCTATGCAAACTCACACAATCAAACAACTAGCCCTTTCATCTTCGTACCACCAACAATGTATCTCAATGGCCTTTTGTTTAACTGATCCTATAAACGACAATCAAACACACTTAAACGTTGAGGGGGTGATTTTCTAATTTTGTCTTTGGCCTCACCCACGTTGCAACGTACGTTGCTCTAGCAACGTAGAAGTCAACACCATGCCAACGTTCATGATCTCGGAGTGGGCATAACGCCTTAATGCCTTTGGAAACAAGCCACCTAGGATGAATTTGTTGCCAACTAGACGATAACGCCGGTTCGGCGTTATTGCTCCCTTTGCTCTTAGGCCGTGGGTTTAATATGTATTGCCGTGTTGGCCCAACTCAAACCACCTAGCCCACTTTCTTGCATCCAAAAAATAAGTGTCATAGATTTCTTAATAAGAAACCTGTCTGACTTAAACCTGAGGCCATGCTGTATCATGCTTTATATATGATTTGGTGGAATAAAATTGTATTAAGGAAAAAAAATGGAATAAACATGACACCTATAAACATGTTAGAGTTCAAGCCTTCAAATCAGACTACATAGGGATGAAACCATCATGTCCTTTTCAACGCAAAAGTAAATCCGATTGTTATAAATAAAACAACAATACTCTATCTCATGAATACGAATTATTTTATATGCATGACAATATTTTGCATATAGTTAGCAATGCCATACTCGTAAACATTATTCTATTTTGCATAAACTTTGTTTTACTGTTTGAAATTTGGATTTTGTACAAAAGAATACTACATTGTGTTACAATCTCTAAGGTACAATTATAAACTTTTTTGAATCAATCCATGTCTAGCTAGAACTTAAACTTAAACTTAAACTGCAAAAACAGATGCTCCATAACCGCCAAAATAGAATAAACTGTTGGATAGTATGGTTTTATGTCATTCTCATGGTAAATAAGTACAGGGACTATTTCTGTACTTATTTCTTATAGTTTGTTATGTTTAGCTGTATTTGGCAGGTTTATATTCTTGAAGGGCTGAAGTGGAAATTGGCTCTATATAAAGCTCCTATCCCCAGCTCTCTCTCTCATAACATCATCTCTCTCAACATACGATTAGGGTTTCTCTCTTATTGCAAATCAGTGTCATTGTTTTGGTATTGTGATCATCTTGATCATCTGGTATTGGTTTTAGTATAGGTCTGAGAGTTGTAGTGAGGATACATTGTATTCAGATTCTTGTAGTGTGATAGTTGGATCCTTCTGAAGGGGACAACTTGTTTTCTTGTGTATTCTGTTTGGTGAGCACACAGTTGTGGACTCATCTTCTTGATACTATTAGTAATAAAAGATATTCACCAAGGGGTGGTTGGCTGGGTGAAAACTTGTGTTGTGGTTGCTGTTTTAGAGCTGATCTATAGTTTTTACATGGTATCAGAGCCTCGGTTTTGATCTCCGTTGGCTCTTGATATTTTTAGGGTTTGGTTAAGATTTGGGGTTTCTTGATTGACTTGCAATTGGTGTTGATCGTGGCTGTTTTCTTTACGGCCGAAGGTTGAATCGTTGATTTTCTCAACGGTTTTTGGTGATTCTTGATTTTCAATTAGGGTTTCTTGAAACCCTAATTTGGAATTTGGGGATCTTGATTCTTGGTGATCTGTGCAGGTTTCTGGTTGATTATCTTGGTTATCAACAGTCTTGACTAAGTGAATCAAGGCTGTTGGTGTTTGGTTCTTGGTATTTCCGCTGCAATTTAAGAGCTCTGTAAGTTTTCTTTCTTCTTTTAAACCCCTGAACACTTTAGTGGTGACACTGCAAACTCAGGGGGTAACATCTTGACCTACTTCCGTGAGAAGCAAGGATACCTGCTCTTCCCCCTGACAGGTGTGAAACTGGGTGTTTCAGTTTGGTTTGGGAGTGAGTTTTTAGTTTTTCTTTGTAGTTTAAGTCTGTTCTTTGAGTCTAGGTCGTTGGAGGATAGGTTCTTGGGCAGTCTTGGAAGTCTGGTGGTTGTTGGTTTAATTGTTTTGTTAAGTTGTTTGATTATCTGTTTGTTTAGTTATTCTTTGATTGTCTGCTTCTTTTTACTTGTTCTGTTATTATGGCTGAACAAGTTCTTATTAGTAGTTTAGATGCTGGTAATCCTCTTTATTTGCATGCTAATGATAATTCCAACTTAGCTTTGGTTAATGTGAAATTGACTGGTGCTGAAAATTATAAAATGTGGTCTACTGCTATGAAAATTGCTTTAAGAGGGAAAAATAAGATGGGTTTTATTGATGGTACTTGTGTTAAACCTGTTACTAGTGTTGTACTTTCTCAGCAATGGGAAAGATGCAATGCTATTGTTTTAGGATGGATTCTTGGATCTTTGTCCCAAGAGTTGTACCTTGGACAAGTCTATTCTGAGATTGCATCTGAAGTTTGGGATGAGTTGAAAGAAACTTATGACAAAATGGATGGTTCTGTTATTTTTAATTTGGTTCATAAGATAAATGAGTTAAAACAAGGTGATTTGTCTGTCCCAGAATATTATCATAAACTCAACTCCCTTTGGAGAGAGTTTGATATTCTGACTCTATTGCCTGCTTGTACTTGTGCTGCTCATGAGGATACTCTTAAGCATAATCAACTTGTTAGACTCATGCAGTTTCTTATGGGATTGAATGATGTGTATCAAAATGTCAGGAGTAATTTGTTGTCTAGAGATCCTTTACCTGATGTAAAGGATGCTTTTGCTGTTGTCTCCAGAGAAGAATCTCATAGAGGTTTTTCTCCTGGTTCTCTGAGTGTTAAAAGTGTACCTGCTGCTTTTACTGTTAAGAATAATGCTAATACTAGTAACAATTCTAATAGTAATAACAGAAGAGGTAACACTAATAACAATAGAGGTCCTAATCCTAATCTTCTATGCAAACATTGTGGATTAATTGGTCACACTATTGATAGGTGTTTTGAACTAAATGGTTATCCTCCTGGTTTTAAAAGAAATCCTAATTTGATTAGACAAAATGGTACTAATAAAAGGTTCAATGCTAGTTCTAATTTATCCCAGAACTTGCCATCTACTTCTGGTTCTTTGTCTGGTTCTTTCACTAATGATCAGATGGTGAAACTTCTGAGTTTGATTAATGAGAAGCCTGCTGTTGGTGCTTCTACTAATATGGCAGGTATTAAACCTAGCTTTCTTAATCATAATGTGTTTTTTAATCTCAACATTGAAAGATTCTGTTGTTCTAACACTGGTGGTACTGGGTATAATGTTACTTTGGGATGGATTATTGATAGTGGGGCTAATCAACATATGACTAACTCTACTACCAATATGTTTAATGTGGTTGATATTACTAGTTTGATGTTAACTGTTGGTCATCCTAATGGGACTATGGCTAAAGTTGTTGCCATTGGTAGTCTAAAGTTGACTAATAATATTGTGCTTTTTGATGTGTTAGTTGTGCCTGATTATAATGTTAGTCTTCTTTCTGTTAATAAAATGATAAAAGACAGTAAGTTCTTTGTTGGTTTTGATGAGCAAAAATGTTATATTAAGGATTTGACTCTGGGAAAAATTGTGGGGACTGGTAGTCAGTCTGCTGGTCTATATTTGTTTGATGGTCATACTCATGGTGAGTATGTTTCTGGTCTGTGTAATTCTGATTTTATTTGTTATGTGTCTAGAGATTTATGGCATTGTAGACTTGGTCATCCTGCTGATCAAGTCATGAATGTTTTACAAAAGACCATTGGGTTTAGGAAAGGTGATCAGTCTACTCCTTGTGACATATGTCATAAAGCTAAACAGACTAGAGAACCATTTCCTCTAAGTGACCATAAGTCTGTTAGTATTGGTGATCTGATTCATTGTGATATTTGGGGGCCTTATAGAGTTACTAGTAGAGATGGGTTTAAGTACTTTCTTACCATTGTTGATGACTTTAGCAGGGCTGTTTGGGTTTACGTGCTTAAATCAAAAATGGAAGTTTGTGAATATATCGGAAATTTTATAAAACTCATTTTTACTCAGTTTGGAAAAAGAGTTAAAGTTGTTAGATCTGACAATGGAACAGAGTTTGTGAATAATAAAATGTCTACATTGTTTAATAATCTTGGTATTATTCATCAAACTTCTTGTGCTTATACTCCTCAGCAAAATGGGATTGCTGAAAGGAAACATAGACACCTGTTGAATGTGGCTAGGAGTCTTATGTTTCAGGGGGGGGGGATTCCTTTGTCTATGTGGCCTGAGTGTATTTAAACTGCTGTTTATTTGATTAACAGGCTTCCCTCTTCTGTCTTGTATGGTGTTTCCCCTTTTAGAATAGTGTATGGTAAGGACCCTGATCTCTCTCATGTGAGGGCTTTTGGATGTCTGTGTTTTGCAAATGTTTTAAATAATACCGATAAGTTTTTTCCAAGGTCTGACAAATGTATTTTAATTGGTTTTTCCACTGAGAAAAAGGCTTATAAATTGTATAGTATTGACAAGAAAACTTTATTGTTTTCAAGAGATGTTAAGTTCTATGAAACTATTTTTCCTTTTAAAATGAAGTCTTGTAATAAAAATTCTCTTGGTCTAAATGAGATTGGTGGAACAGATTCTGAATGTTTAAGTTTTTTTGACATCAAAAGTTCTCAAAGTCCCAATGATGAAGAGGGGGATCCTTCTAATGAGGATGGCAATAGAGGAACTGCTTCTGATGACTGTGTTAACATAGTTGAGGATGAAGCAGATGCTATTGCAACCCAAATAGAAGATAATTTGGTCACCTCTGAGGGCAATGGTTTGCAAAATGAAAATGGTGAGGGTCCTAGCAACACTTAGGAAGAACCTCAGACTGAGTTTAGGAGGTCTACTAGACATAAGTCTCAACCTATTAGGTTTAATGATTACATTGTCTCTAGTTCTAGTAGATATGGTCTTGAAAAATATGTTACTTACTCTAAGTTGTCTGCTAGGAATATCTGTTTTACTACCACTCTAAATAAGTCTATTGAACCAAAGTCTTACCAAGAGGCTAGTTGATGCGTGGGAATCGCAACAGGCTTTACCTCTCGAGGGATCTCGAGAAGCTTACAACCCCCACCAGGCAGTGTACCTGATCGTTGTAGTATAGTATAGTGACAAGTACCGGGGGATTGATCGTTCAGCTTAGGAATAGTGTCGCTAGGATTAGAAAGCCTAAATACTAGTTCTAAAGGTGAGGGCTGATTATTTTTGTATTTTTATATTTTTATGAAAGCAAGTAAAATCTCGGGTTTTGGAAGAGTGGGCGGAATTAGTTGCTATTCAACTAACCCAATACTAAGATGCATTCAAAATAAAATAATAAAAATGAAAATAAACTAATTTATACTAAAGTTGTGAGCAGTAATTGGAGAAAATGTGTTTACTTAGATTTCACTACTCCCTAGATATCTTTTACACGTTAATTACTTGTTATAATTGCATGGATGACGGATCGTATTCCTTAATACCATTCATGGGGTGGCACACATAACTCCCCAATTCTATGAGCTCTTATCTCCTCCTACACCATGCCCAACACAACTATAGGGATTGTAAACAGTGGCTCATGCATTAAATACAACCAATAAAGACCTAGTGCGCCTCGGTTCATGCTTCTTAAGACGTTCAAGCATGTTACCATTTGGAGATCTGCCAGTTTTCTTAAGCCTAACATATAAATCATTCATCCAAGACAAGAATAAACAAGTAATCAACACATAATCAATATCTAGGTTTCATTAGATCTAAGCAAACACAAAAGAGATCTAGCCTAGCATGATAGAATTAAGACAAGAACAAGATATATAGACAACCAACACATAGACATATTGATTGAATTAGAAGAACACTTATCTTGATTAATCATGCAAGGTATCAAGGGGTTGGAACCCTTGAAAAACCTGTAAAGTTACACCAAAATCGTACTTAGGGTTTCTCCCAAAACTTCTCTCCTTTAATGTGAAAAACTAGAAAACTATATATAGGAAAATAGGGATGACGGTGTCAAGAACAAAGGTGTGACGCCGTCATCTCGCCGCCAAATACTTCCTCGGACGGCCTTGATCTAGTTCTGACGCCGTCAAGGCCTAGGCCGTCACACAAATTACTCTTGACGCCCTGTGTGTGACGCCGTCATCAACTACGGATTTTAATTTTTGGGGTTTGACGCCGTCAGGAAAACTCTTGACGCCTTCATGAACTCTCGGATTTTATTATTGAGGTTTGACGCCGTCAGGAAATTACTCTTGACGCCGTCACCTACTGTTCCCAGCATGGAAAATTGAGACTTTGCCGTTTTCTTCACTTTTATGCTCAAAAAACGTTCAAAATGGCTTCTTTTCCAGAATTCACTCTCCAAGTACCTAAAATCACAAAAGGAACGATTTAGGGCAATATTTGATCAAATAAATTCGGATTCGGGCTTAAATGACCCCCTAAAAGTGGTTCATTTTTCGCCTTATCATATACCCTTACACTTGAGATTTGCTTGTCCTCAAGCAAATGCGCTTTTATTCTAGTCAAAAGACAAGTTAGAGGTCATTTAACACTAATATAAAAGTAATTACAACAAATAATCGTTCCACTCAAGACCAATAGACAAGCTCGGAGGTCATACACAAGCACCTCACAAATAGTGTTTAGATACTCACATCTCTCGGGTGTAATAAAGTAATATAACATTATGGAAATGGAAGATATCTCTCACTACCTGTCATAGCAAAATAGATTACCATAGGCTTGGGAAAGGATCAAACCTCCACCACATGGCGTAAGTACCTAGGATAAACTATCAAAGAGGTCTTTTAAAGGGTTGTAACGTTAGGTATAGGGATATGAATTACACGGTTTTGTTGGATAAAGGAAGTTATTACTGGTGGCGAGTTAACAATCTTGGTTAATTACATGTACAATATGGCGTTGCTAAGCCAAGACTAGACTCGACTTAAACTAATAAATGAGAAATAACAAAAACATAAAATGAACATAGAATAAAAAGGGATGGTAGTCCGTATGTTTTTTTCTCTTTTTCCTTTTTTTTTTTTTTTTTTTTTTTTTTTTTTTTTTTTTTTTTTTTTTTTTTTTGCATACACTCTTACCCTACCATCTAAAATAATACATCATAGGGAATGAACATTTCCCTTACACTTGAATTTTTACATACTTTACAATTAAACTAATCTAATGACTCGAATTAAGAAAATCAAAACACTTGGAGCACTTTTAAGATTAACGTACATATGAGGGTAATATATGATGTTCTTCCCCATTACTCCATAAAATAAGTACTTACCCATGAGTCTCAATCGTCCCAAAACAATATGTATAAGGATATGACTCGACTTAGCAACCATGTAATCAATTAGAAAGTTAACTTAGGGTTTAACAAATAACAATAATGCACTAAAAATGAGCGCATACACGAAAGGCTAAGGCGATTTGGGTGTACATTTAAGTGGGGTGTAACAAATTCTTCCTTTAAGTAAGATGCTTAAAGTTAGAAACGAAAAGATAGGCTCGGAGGGGTGTACTAGGGGTTTCGTGTACTAAAAATGAGTACAACGCTAAGGGTGTGGGAAAAATTAGTTGACTTAACTAGCCAAGTAATATGACTTAAATGGTCAAGTAATTATAATACGGGTTTAACACAAGGGCGATCCTAATGCCTCTTATCATGTAGTAAATCCTACCACACGAATGTAGTCTCACTAGCGGTCTCGGGATGCATCACTAACGCAAGTTCTAGAATCTAAATGCTACCGGTACACTCATAAGCACTAATAATGAATGCTTTTCCTATCAAATCTAAAGGCGAACCTCACATATTTGGGTGGAAAATTTTTCTGAATATACGGTTATGTGCTAGTCATACAATCTCCTATCCATGAGACGCTTGCTATGGCTAAAGTTTCACTCCTAAATGTTGTAAAAAATTTTAAATTTGGCGCTAAAATTACACTAACAAGTATTTCTCATAGTTTTATTACACATCTACTATCAAACAAAACAAACTCAAGCGAAAGTGCATATGTAAGGTATCATCTTTTTACCCTCCCCTTACACTTAAGATGAACATTGTCCCCAATGTTCAAGTAAAGAATGTAAAAGTGAAAAAAGTAAAAAGAATGAAATCAAATACTCCCCTGATTCGCTCGGTATGGATTATAGGTTGGCCAGATTAGATCTTCCTCCAAGAAAATGAACAATCAAAGCTTCCCTTCCAGAATATAAATCATCTCCTTGTCGAACATAACCTGTAAATCCTGACAAAAATAGACAAGACAACCTCTCGTAAAATCGGCGGCATCCTATATAAGTTACTAAATCCTAGAAAACAAAGTAAGATATAATGCTTGTGGAATGAAGTTTGCAGATTTCCTGGAGATTATAAAACTTAATAATTCACAAAAACCATAAGACTCCGTTAGAAAAACAAAACCGGTAAAATTTCCAGATTTTTACTTCTGACGCCGTCAAGAGTAAACTCATGACGCCGTCAGAATGGACCTGCAGAAATTCTTATGTTAAGTTTCCGGAAAATTTCTGGAAAAACTTGGTCCTACTTCCTGGAAAATCCTGCAAAACTTCATTATGACTCAATACAAGCATTTGACTCTAACAAATACGAATACACATGTTCATTTAATATTGTGGAGAATCATGATCGGTTTGTTTCTTAAAAACATATTTGGGGTTTCCCCTTACACTTATCTTTTGCAAAAATACTTTTAGGTTGGAGTTAAGACTAGGCCAAACAACATAGTAAAGTATTTCCAAATTTTAATTTAGAGACATGATTAACCAACAATAAAAATAAAGCATGCATACGGAAGCAAATAACAATCAAACAAATAAAATCACACAAAACATGGGTTGCCTCCCAAGAAGCGCTTTTCTTTATTTACGAGTCTTGTAGCTAGACTCAAGGTCATGGGTTACTACGTGATTCGGGTGAGTTCCTCATTGAGGACATCTTTGGGATCAAACTTAGGTTTCAACTTCCTATCGGTTTCCTTAGTGTGGTATGACCTTTCAAACTTTTCTCCATCCGGATCATATAAAGTCATCCTCATATGCCATGTTCCATCACCTTCTTTAGGTGGCTTGTCCCACCTCCATTTACACTTGTCTCCCTCTCTTTTCCACTTATTCATCTCTATATTAATAGGCATTACGCTCAAGAATTTAATCATCTTCCTAAAGACTAAGGGGTCCTCAAAGGGATCTAGCTCTTCATCTCTAGCTATGAGTTGTTCTACCGAATGTGTGTTTTCTACGAAATCTTTCTCTAGATAAAATGGGCATTGAGGTCCTATGAAGTTCCTTTCTATCCAAGGTCCATATCTAGACGGTCTCCTATTCATCTCTACCCAATGCGGTGTCGGTTCATCATCACAATCATAACTATGTTTCTTTACATCGTACACCGACCAAGTATCTCCTTCACCTACCGCTATCTTAGACTCCTTACAATCTATCATGGCGCTAGCGGTTGCTAAAAATCCTCTTCCTACCAATAATGGGCATGTAGTGTCACTAACCATGTCTAGGACGTGGAAATCCGCTAATATAGTTAACTTTCCTACATGAACAACTACATCCTTAATCATTCCAACCGGGTGGGCAATACTCCCATCCGCTAGCCCTATCAATACCTCCGTTTCCTCTAACTTTCCTAGCTTAAGAGCGGTGAATAAGGATAAGGGAATCAAGTTGAGGCTTGACCCTAAATCGGCTAGTGTGTCGAAAGCTTTGGATCTTCCTATCTTACAAGGCAAAACAAATATACCCGGATCATTAAGCTTTTTAGGCAACTTGTTTTGAACGAAGGCGGTCCCATTTTTACCTAGTTTGAACTTCTCATATTTTTCTAGGAGGGCACTATAGTAAGGAGCACGCGCTAAGACATCAATGACGGGGCGTTCAAGGTGAAGTTCCTTGAATTCATCGTCAAGGTCTTGCGTAGGAGGTGTTTCAACTATACTTTTGACCGGCTCTATATTGGGTGTTCTATTTGATTGGTCCTTTGGTAGAACTTGGTTTTGTTTGAAACGCGTGCTCGTTGAATTGACCGAGTAGTATTGTGGACATGAAGTGGGTGACGAAACTGAAGATATGGAATTAACGTTTAGTTTCGGATTCTTGATTGTGTCGCTTGGGAGTGCTCCCATTTCTCGGTCATTAAGAACTTTCAACAATGCGTCAATTCTAGTGGTCATCTCGCTTTGCTTGTGTTTGAAATCGACTTCAAACTTAGATATGCGAGCTTCTTGAGATGTCATAAATTTTGACATCAACCCTTCAAGATTGTTGGTACTACCAAAGTTGTTAGAAGGATTGTTGTTGAAATTACGGTTGGATGGTGGACCGGTTGGTTGGTAACGGTTAGGCGGATTGGAGGAATTGGGTTGATTTTGTTTCCACCTAAGGTTTGGGTGATTTTTCCATGAGGGGTTGTATGAATCACCGTATGTGTTTGGCTCGGGCTTGAAAGTGTACCACTTATCTCCCGCTTCGTTGGTACGCGTGGATGCGTAGTCCGCAAAAGCTGTTCCGGGGAGTTCCACACAATCACGAGTGTCGTGGGGACCACTACATAATTCGCATGAAGAAGTGATTTTGTTCACTTGGCTTGAAGGCTTAGGAGCTTCGTAAGATTTCATGAGAAACTTGACTTGGTCCTCAAGTTCCATGATCCTACGGTCGGGAGTGCTAGAATTGTTCGTAGGCAAAGATATTGCCTTGACCGTTTTGTTCAAGTCACGGGGATCGTTCCAACTTTCGTTGTCATAGAGAGCAAGATCTTCTATGAGTTCCCATGATTGTTCCGCACTAAGATCACGTAGCTTACCACCGGCCGATTGGTCAATGGCTCGCCTCGTGGAGATGTCGATATGGTCATAAAAGATTTGGACTTGGAGCCAAAGATCTATGCCATGATGAGGGACTTGGAGCCAAAGATCCTTGAAACGAGTCCATGCTTCATAAAGAGATTCATTTTGACGTTGTTGGAACATCAAGATGTCATTCCTAAGCTTAGTAGTTCTCCCCGGTGGGAAAAATTGAGCAAGGAAACGAGTGGTGAGATCATCCCATGTGGTGATGGATCCCGCGGGTAAACGCTCAAGCCATTGACTAGCTTGATCCCGTAGAGAGAATTGGAATAGGCGTAAACGGGTAGTCTCTCTAGTTGCAACATCTAGGTCTATGGAATCTACGATTTTGAGGAAGTCCTTAAGATGTTGGTTTGGATCTTCGGAACGAAGTCCATGGAATGCACATCCGTTTTGCACCAACCGGATGGTGTCGGATCGCAAGGGGGTCACATTGGCTCCGGTGAGCTCAATGGTGTTTCGGTAGCCTTGGTGGCTAGGTCGGGAATACTCTCCTAAGGTTCGGGGCCTAAGGGGTTCTAGTGGTGGGTTTTGTTGTGGTGGGATGACGGGTTCAAAGATGTTACCACCTTCCATGATGTCGGATGGTAAAGAGTTACGAACAAAAGCACAAAGAAATAAGATAGACTAAAGAAGACCTAAAAAATAAAAATAAAATCTTACTAGAAAGGAATCTAGCAAGTAGACCTAATAAAAAGAAATCCTAACCTAGACAATAACTATTCCCCAGGCTGCGGCGCCAAAAACTTGATGCGTGGGAATCGCAACAGGCTTTACCTCTCGAGGGATCTCGAGAAGCTTACAACCCCCACCAGGCAGTGTACCTGATCGTTGTAGTATAGTATAGTGACAAGTACCGGGGGATTGATCGTTCAGCTTAGGAATAGTGTCGCTAGGATTAGAAAGCCTAAATACTAGTTCTAAAGGTGAGGGATGATTATTTTTGTATTTTTATATTTTTATGAAAGCAAGTAAAATCTCGGGTTTTGGAAGAGTGGGCGGAATTAGTTGCTATTCAACTAACCCAATACTAAGATGCATTCAAAATAAAATAATAAAAATGAAAATAAACTAATTTATACTAAAGTTGTGAGCAGTAATTGGAGAAAATGTGTTTACTTAGATTTCACTACTCCCTAGATATCTTTTACACGTTAATTACTTGTTATAATTGCATGGATGACGGATCGTATTCCTTAATACCATTCATGGGGTGGCACACATAACTCCCCAATTCTATGAGCTCTTATCTCCTCCTACACCATGCCCAGCACAACTATAGGGATTGTAAACAGTGGCTCATGCATTAAATACAACCAATAAAGACCTAGTGCGCCTCGGTTCATGTTTCTTAAGACGTTCAAGCATGTTACCATTTGGAGATCTGCCAGTTTTCTTAAGCCTAACATATAAATCATTCATCCAAGACAAGAATAAACAAGTAATCAACACATAATCAATATCTAGGTTTCATTAGATCTAAGCAAACACAAAAGAGATCTAGCCTAGCATGATAGAATTAAGACAAGAACAAGATATAGACAACCAACACATAGACATATTGATTGAATTAGAAGAACACTTATCTTGATTAATCATGCAAGGTATCAAGGGGTTGGAACCCTTGAAAAACCTGTAAAGTTACACCAAAATCGTACTTAGGGTTTCTCCCAAAACTTCTCTCCTTTAATGTGAAAAACTAGAAAACTATATATAGGAAAATAGGGATGACGGCGTCAAGAACAAAGGTGTGACGCCGTCATCTCGCCGCCAAATACTTCCTCGGACGGCCTTGATCTACTTCTGACGCCGTCAAGGCCTAGGCCGTCACACAAATTACTCTTGACGCCCTGTGTGTGACGCCGTCATCAACTACGGATTTTAATTCTTGGGGTTTGACGCCGTCAGGAAAACTCTTGACGCCTTCATGAACTCTCGGATTTTATTATTGAGGTTTGACGCCGTCAGGAAATTACTCTTGACGCCGTCACCTACTGTTCCCAGCATGGAAAATTGAGACTTTGCCGTTTTCTTCACTTTTATGCTCCAAAAACGTCCAAAATGGCTTCTTTTCCAGAATTCACTCTCCAAGTACCTAAAATCACAAAAGGAACGATTTAGGGCAATATTTGATCAAATAAATTCGGATTCGGGCTTAAATGACCCCCTAAAAGTGGTTCATTTTTCGCCTTATCACTAGTCTTAATCCAAAATGGAATGAGGCTATGGATACTGAAATGGAAGCATTACATAGGAACAATACCTATGAGGTTACAAACTTACCTCCTGGTAGGAAGGCTATAGGTTCTAAATGGATTTGGAAAATTAAGTATAAGTCTTCTGGTGAAGTGGATAGATATAAAGCTAGACTTGTTGCTCAAGGTTTTGGGCAGAAAGAAGGTGTTGATTGATTGGTTCCGAACGGTCAACTAAGTTCACCAGGTGATGGTCAACCAAGTCAAACGTCAAAAATGAACTAACCAAGGAGTTTAGGGAATCCCCGGGTCGTTATGTCCCGACGAGGCGTGCAATTGTATTTGTGAACGTTTTAAAGGATGGGGTGATTAATCAGAAAGGTCAGTAATTTGATTATTATGGTTACACTACGAGATAATGATGGAAAATGACTTACAAACACTTAACTAACAATTACTGATTATCAGATAACCTAAAAACGCAATTTAACCTAAAAACGCGCGTTTGGGTTTAAAATAAACGCGAACGCGCAAATAAAAAAGTGAAACAAGAGTAAACAAAGTCCTACGAATGTGAAAATGACATTTTTACAATCCTAATGATGTAAGAAAATTTTTAGAAAATTAAAATTATTTTTACAACTATTTAATTAATTACAATTAATTAATTACTAATTATTAATTACTTTTTAATTAACTAAAATATCCTAAATTACAATTAATTATGAAAATTAACTAGAAAAATGAAAATTAAATTTAGAAAAATCTAAAATAATATAAAACTAATTTTGAAACAGAAAAACTATTTTACTTACTATTTAATTAATTACTAATAATTAAAAACTAATTATTTAATTAATTTAAATTAAACTAAATTATAAAAAATACTAAATGATTAAGGAAAATTCTGAAAAAATTACTAAAAATCTATTATGATTACAGGAGCCTAAAAAAATTTAAAAACAGATTTTGCTTATAAATAAGCAGAAAATAAGCCAAAGTGGCTTAAATAGAAGCTATCACTTCTAATTTTTTTGTCTTTTTCTATTTTTTCTTTTTCACAACTAACAAACTACTGAATTTAGACAACTTTTGTAAAGGAACTTGTTATGGAAATGGAAAATAAGCACTGTGTACTTCAATAAGCACAACAGCCAAGCTTTTTGGCTTGTTAAAGGAGCTAGTATGCTCAAATAAGCTATTCAGTGATTACCAAAGATCAATTAAGCTTAAGACAGATGAAACAAGCATAAAGTAATCCAAGGAGAAAGTAAAAGCCAGGATACTAAGCTAAGAAGCTCAAATAAGCAATCCTACACAATTCCAAACAAAACAGGCCACAAGGCTCACTTGCAGCCCCCTGTGGGACCCACAGACATGCACAAAGGTCCAAGGGAAGGGTTTATCCAATAAGCCACCCTGGGTGGCTTTTCAGAAAGCTAAGGCTTAAGCCTAGAAGCTCAAAGATGAGCTTGTGAAGGGTTTGTGAAATGGGGGGGGGGGGGGCATGCACTGAGTTTATGATTAATCAATGAGTGAGAAAAGCTTAAATCAGCTTAATATGCTACAAACAAACTCATCAGCTTATGCCAAAGCAAACTTAGGTGACTTTAATTTAACAAAAATCAACAGGGATGGAATAATAATCACTCAGGGGTATAAAATCAACAATCTCAGCTTAGGTTGAGATGAATACAACAGCTTATGGTTCAAAAGACAAAAAGTAAGGGATGAGACAAGCATAAAAATAAGCAATAGATGGAATTCCAAAAACACAATTATGAAAACAACCTAGGAGGTTACTAAAATCAACAAAAAGTAAGAAGATTGGTCTAATAATAAACAAGTTACAGTCAATAGAAGAAATGGGTCAAAAAAGGATGACTGGGTGCAGGGCAGCACAGTGATCAAATAGGCAGTTTCATGGGCAAATTTGAATGGACAAATTGAATTCAAATTAAAATTTTCCTTTTGAGATGTATCAACAAGCTAGCAAGGTTCACAAAAAGCCAAGATTTATTCAATTCCACCCAAAATCAAGCCCTATGTAAGTAACTGAAATCCAACCCATTATCCGTGTATGCAAATTTTGACTTGGGAACTTTTTTTGCAAGAGTTTGACTAATCTGACATTCAAAGGATCCTAGACACCTGAATATGTTATTCTAACCTACAATGAGACTAAATTTAACTAAATTACAAGCTTTTATACCTATAGCTAAGTTTTGGAACTATAATACCCTAACAGTTAACAGTTTCAAAATTGTACACTAGCTTTTTACTTTCTAACTGAATTTCTTAAAGTTTTATGACTAAAATGGGCTCCTAGAACGTAAATATACTTGTACAAGCCTAAACTACCAACAAAACTCACTTATACTCAGTGAGACACTTCAATACAAACACCCCTTTAAGAATCAGTGAAACTGAGTTTTGCAAGTTAAAAGCTCAAGCAACCTAACTAGTGATCACAACTACATTCTAATCTATTGTAAAGACTAATGATACAGAAAAATTCAGCAATGAACAACCAAATAGCACCTATGCAGTTTTGGACAAATCTCACAGTTAACAACTACAATATGAACTAATGACTTAAAAAAAAAAAAACTAACCAATAAGCATTTCAATCATCAAAAGGCACAAATGAGTTATTCTAACTCAGAAATAAATAGAAAGATCAGCTATTGAGTAGTTCAACAGTATTAAGCTAAGAAATTGAGAATTGACTTACAAATGGCCTAAGCTCATATCAAGATACTCAACTGCTTCTTACACCAACCTAGTGTCTCCCATGAGACTTTATACCCATTCTCAGCTCTGCAACTTTTTTCTTTCTTCTAATTTTTATATCTCCTTTTTTTTTTGAATTTTCCTTTGAATTTTCCTCTTTTTTTTTTTTTTTTTTTCTTTTCTTAGCTTTCTTTTGTTTCAACTACACATAACTTTCACAAAGCTTATAAAAGCTTATGAGATTACTTAAGTTGTAACTTGAATGTAAATGACAGGAAAATTAGATTGTGGGATTGAAAACACCACTTGCTTGAAATTAAAAGAAAACTGAATTTACTTCAACACTTTGATTTATAATTTGAAATTACAACTACTGAAAAGAGAATTACATGAAAACATTACTTTTCTAAATTGAAAATTACTAAAACTACTACTTGACTAACTACCTTCTCAGGCTTACAATGACATCTTTAAATACTAAAAAATACATATATAAAAAAGAACATTGAACCAGGGGTCCTTGTCTCCACTTTTGTGCTCCCTGCTTTGCTTTTTGTGTTGTCTTTGTCCCCTGAGAAACATCTCATAGCCATTTTATTGGCCTGCTTCTTCTCTCAGCAGCCCTAGGATTGTTGGTGTTATAAGATGGTGGGGGACAATTGGTTGTAAATTAGGGTTGACTTAGGTTGAGGGGGAAGTAGGGTGGTTAGTAGGATGGTGGAGAGTGGGGAGGGGACATAAATGTTGGGATTTGCAGGTGAGTGGGGGCTTTGGTGTCTGGTTATGGCGGCAAGGAGGAAGGGGGTGGGGGTTGACTTATTTTGACCCGTCCCTTTTATTAATAAAAAAAGGTTGGGTGGGCTTTGGTGTCTTTGGGCTGGGGAAATTGGTGGGCTGGGGTAAAAGGGTGGTGGGTTTGTGGTTTGGTTTGGTTTGGTTTTGGTTAATAAAAATACAAAGGGTCCGTTTGGTTTTACACATTTTAATCAGAAGGACCAAATTTGTAATTTATGCTAATTTGAAGGACCAATGTTGCCACTTTTTCAAAGTTAACCCAGGGACCAATCTTGCCACATTCCAATTACCAAAGGACCATAAAATATATTTTTCACTTTTAAAATTCCCAGGGACTGATTTCGTCAAATTTTAAACTGCAGGGACCAAAAGTGTAATTTTTCCAAAGTTTTTACCCAAGGACTAAATTTGATTATTTTTGACTTTTAAAAGCCTTGGGTTGACTTTTCTTTCAAAACAAATGCTCAGGGACTAGTTTTGTAAATTTTTGAAAGTTGGGGCCTGAAACTGCCAATTGTGTAAACTTTGTTCGTTTTTCATTGTTTTTGCTCATTTTGCATCTGAAACGTATAAAATGCAATCCCTGGGATATTTTAAGTATTTTGATGCATTTCTGAGCATTTTCGGATCTTTTGGCTGTTTAAATACGATAAAAATGATGAGTGTTTGAGCACTCATCAATCCCCCACACTAAACTATTGCTAGTCCCTAGCAATCTTTTTGGAAAACTTGATGGATTTGAAACTCTTTACCAAAAGCCATCACTTCGGGAGTAGTCAGGTGTAAGAAATGTGGCACACCTGATAACCGTGTGATTTTGAGCAAACCACCAGCTGTCAACGGATTTGATTAGTCTTTACCAAAAGCCGTTTACTTCTGGACTAGCCAGCTCTTGATGGAATAGTCAACATCTTGGTGAGCTGATTACCAATTATGGGTTTTCCACTGCCTTTACCACAAGCCATAATCTTGTGGGCTAGCCAACTCATTCGCTTTATGGGATATGGCGAGTTGAGGTACCATACAATTTTGGGCAAATTGCAAGCCGTAAACGGATTTGAGATATATTTACCAAGAGCCGTTTGCTCCTGGATTAGCCAATCCCTTTTGTCGTTTAGACACGGCGGACTGATTACCAAAAAAAATTTGAAATAAAGTGAAAAATTTTTAAAAATTTTAGGCCAAAAACGGGGATTCTAGAGGATATAATGTGATAAAATTCGCTAGAATTTTCCCCTCCCCCACACTTAGAATTGAATATTGTCCTCAATATTCAAAGTCCCGGCTATTATGCCGAATCCTTGAACGTAAAAAGATAATATTAAAAACTAACTGTGGGAACATCGTTTTGTATTTTTCACTTTATTTATCTGTACATACAATCACACATTTTTTTTTGATGAAACCTTATATACATATATACATTTTCAAATAGCGGGGGGGGGGGGGGGGGGGGGGGGGGTTGGCCATTCCCCCACACTTAGGTGGTAGAAAGTAGAAAGAAATCAAAGATATGGGTGAAAACCCGTATTGTTGCTATTGTTTTTGTTTATCGAGTCGCTAGCTTGACTCGATCCCCGAATTTAATTGTCCTTGGGGAAAGTTTGGAGATCCAGGACAACCATGGATGGTATGTCCTCTCCAAAGTAGTTTTCAGCCGATGTCCATTCACTTTGAAATTAGGACCGTCATTTTGAGATAATTTGACGGTGCCATAAGGATAAACTTTAACGATAGTGAATGGACCAGTCCATCGGGTTTTGAGCTTTCCCGAGAAGATCTTGAGTCTAGAGTTGAAAAGAAGGACTCGATCACCAACGTTGAAAACGCGGTTCTTGATTTTTGAGTCATGAATCTTCTGTCTTTTCTTTATAGATCAAAGAGTTCTCGTAAGCTTGATCACGAAGTTCATTCAATTCTTTCAGTTGAACTTTCCTGTGATCACCCGCAGTTTTGAGGTCAAAATTGGCATGCTTGAGAGCCCAATAGGCTTTATGCTCAAGCTCGATCGGAAGATGGCATGCTTTCCCGTACACAAGCTTGTATGGCGTACACCCGATGGGTGTTTTATACGCCGTACGGAAAGCCCAAAGTGCATCATCTAATTTATCCGACCACGATGCACGATTCTCACCTACAGTTCGTTCCAATATTCTCTTAATGCCTCGATTGGAAACTTCTACTTGTCCACTTGTTTGAGGGTGGTATGCAGTAGAAAGACGGTGAGTTACACCATACTTTTGCATGACTCTGTCAAATTTTTCATTGCAGAAGTGCGTACCACGATCACTAATTATAGCACGTGGAGTTCCAAATCGAGCAAAAAGAGCTTTCAAGAATTTTACAACTACTCGGGCATCATTTGTGGGTAAAGCTTTTGCTTCAACTCATTTTGACAAATAGTCAACAGCCACGAGTATGTACTTATTTCCATGAGATGATGGAAATGGCCCCATAAAGTCGATGCCCCATACGTCAAAGATTTCACAAACTTGGATTGCATTTTGAGGCATTTCATTCTTTTGTGAAATATTCCCGTGACGTTGACAAGCGTCACAAGATTTGACTAATTCCTGGGCATCCTTGTAAATCGTGGGCCAGTAGAAACCGGAATCAAACACCTTTTTGGCGGTGTAGTTTGGATTATGGTGGCTCCCCGTGGGACCAGCATGGCAAGCCTTTAGAATTTCAGAGGCTTCTTGGCCATAAACACACCGCCGGATGACTTGATCCGCACAGATTTTAAACAGGTAGGGGTCGTCCCAGAAATAATGTTTGACATCCTTAAAGAACTTGTTCTTTTGTTGGGACGACATCCCTTTCACCACAAAATTACCCGCATGGTAGTTTGCGAAGTCGGCAAACCATGGGGTAATAGAATCTCCACGAAAGGCAACCGCATTGAGTGTCTCGAGAGGGAAGGTTTCATTAATTTCCTTCTTTTCGAACACATCTTGGTGGGGGTTTTCCAAACGGGAGAGATGATCAGCAGCTAGGTTCTCAGCTCCTTTTTTATCACGAATTATGATATCAAATTCCTGTAGGAGGAGAACCCAACGGAGTAGTCTCGGCTTTGCATCTTGTTTTGCAAAGAGGTACTTCAAAGCCGAGTGATCCGTATACACTATGCTTTTGGTCAATATCAAGTATGGCCGGAATTTTTCAAAGGCATACACCACAGCTAATAATTCTTTTTCAGTGGTGGTGTAATGACTTTGAGCCTCGGTCATTGTCTTGCTTGCATAGTGTATAGGCTGAAAGTGTTTTGTTTTGCGTTGCCCCAAGACTGCCCCAATTGCATAATCACTCGCATCACACATGAGTTCAAAGGGCAAGTCCCAATCGGGGGCAACAAGAATCGGTGCCTCGGTAAGCTTTTTCTTCAATGTTTCAAAAGCCTCGATGCACTCGGGAGAGAAGATGAAAGGACCATCCTTCTCGAGGAGATGGGTCATAGGCCGGGCTATTTTAGAAAAATCTTGAATGAACCTACGGTAAAAACCGGCATGACCCAAAAAGCTCCTAACACCCTTGACGGTAGTGGGATGAGGTAATTTTGCAATGACGTCCACTTTGGCTCTGTCAACCTCAATCCCACTCTTTGAAATTTTATGGCCGAGGACAATGCCCTCTTTGACCATTAAGTGACTCTTCTCCCAATTTAGACATAACCTTGTGTCTTCACAACGTTTAAGCATGTTGTCTAAATGGGAGAGACATGTTTGGAACGAATCCCCAATGACCGAAAAATCGTCCATGAAGACCTCCATAGTTTTCCCGATCATGTCGGAAAATATGGCCATCATACATCGTTGAAACGTGCCCGGAGCATTACATAAGCCAAATGGCATACGTTTATAAGCAAAAGTTCCGTAGGGGCACGTGAAAGTGGTCTTTTCTTGATCTTGCGGATCAATGGGAATCTGAAAGTAACCCGAGAAACCATCGAGGAAGCAATAGTACTCATTCCCTGCTAATCTCTCGAGCATCTGATTCATAAAGGGCAGAGGAAAATGATCTTTACGGGTGGCGTCATTTAACTTGCGATAATCAATACAGACACGCCATCCCGTAACCAAACGAGTTGGAATTAACTCATTTTCCTCATTTGTGACAACAGTAATGCCACCTTTTTTTGGAACGCAGTGAATTAGGCTAACCCAAGGACTGTACGAGATAAGGTAAATCAATCTGGCATCAAGAAGTTTTAAAACTTCTTGTTTAATCACCTCATGAATTTTTGGATTCACCCTTCTTTGTTGTTGGACTGCCGGTTTGAAGTCATCCTCCATTAAAATCTTGTGGGTACAAAATTCAGGGTCAATGCCCTTTATGTCGGAGAGTCGCCAAGCAATTGCTTGTTTATGTGACTTCAAAACCTTTATTAGAGCAGCCTTTTCCTCAACGCTTAAATCCTTAGCAATTATGACGGGTAATTTATCATCACCCTCCAGAAATGCGTATTCAAGATGAGGCGGCAAGTCCTTAAGCTCGACCTCAGGAAAATCATCAGTTTCCTCAACATATTTGATTTCCTGATTATGAAGTTGTTGTGGTAGAACGGGAAGAGGAGAGGGATCTTCATTTAACAGTTTCTCAAGGAGAAGAATATCCCTCTCGGGGTCAATCTCTTGGTTATCGATTCCATCGGGAATCGAATCACTTTTGAGAAAGGACTCAATCTCTTCTAAGATGAAGTCACTTCCCTCAAACGGAGTGAGGGAAGGAGAAGAATTGGCAATGATGAGATAAGAAGACGGAGTGAAATTTTCACTCGTAGAATCATCAACGAAACCTAAAACCTCTTGAGCGTACTCCTCAGCCGCAACATCGATGACATCTATTCGGTTTACCGATTCAGAGTCATAATTGGAGGAGTACCTCGATGTTTGATCAAGGTTAAGGGTGATTGCTTCAGTTCCAACACGCAATGTGATCTTATGCTCAAATACATCGATAAGAGCGCGCCCAGTTCTAAGGAATCCCCTTCCAAGAATGAGAGGGACCCTTGAATCGGCATCAAAGTCAACAATCACAAAATCTGCTGGAAAATGGAACTTTCCCACTCTAACGAATACGTCCTCGGCTATGCCAAGTGGACGAGAAATTGATCGATCGGCAAGATCTAAAGTCATGCACGTGGGAGTAAGTTCGGGAAGAGATAATTTCTTCCACACAGAATATGGCATCAGGTTAATGCTAGCACCAAGATCGGCCAAGGCGAAGCATTCAACCATACCCGGAAAAATACAAGGAATGAGAAATTTTTCGGGGTCTCCAAGCTTTTCGGGAAGCTTTTTCAAGAGAACTGCTGAGCAGTGCTCATTCAGAGGAGTTCTTGCCATCTCAAAGAGTTTTTCCTTATTACTTAACAGATTCTTGATTGTTGATGCAAACTTGGGCATCAAGAGAATAGCATCCGCGAAGCTAATGTCAAAATGCAAATCTTGAAAGATTTGGAAAAATTTATCCATCTGGTGACTAGCTTTTTCGCGGAGCTTTTGTTCATTGAGACGTGATGGGTAAGGTGTGGAAAACTAGAAGGCGGGGGTTGAATAGTTTTACGTCTTTTTCGTTTTGCTTATTTTATAAAAGGTAGTTTCTAAGATGAAACTTTCAAATCACTTTAATACATAAATATATATACTAGTTAATTTATGATTTAGTATAAATACTACTTATGTATAATGTACACTTTCAAAATACTTAACTACAAAAGTATAAATACAAGATTTATTAGAGGTTTTATATATACAATGCTTATGTATAATGTTTGGAAAGAATATACAATTTCATATATTTTATGTAAGCATATATATGTGTAGTAGTGTATAGATATAATTATATGTACTAGGTTGGTTTTTGTAAGATTAGTTTTATGAATGGATTTTAGTTTGATCTTTATGTGAAATCAACATATGCACAATACTATCAATTATGACTATGTGTGAAATGCAAGTAAGTAATTAATCAAAGAGTGAGAGATGGAAAGATCAAACCGAGACACAAAGGATTTATAGTGGTTCGGCTACAAGGACACCTTCCTTGCCCTACTCCACTCCTCGAGTCACCTACTCGAGAGTTTTCTTCACTAGATCAAATATCTCCTTTATGGCGGAGAAAACCGTACACACCAATATACACACCAATTTACACACCAATCTTCACACCAATCTACACACCAATCTTCACACCAATCTACACACCAATCTACACACCAATCTTCACACCAATCTACACACCAATCTTCACACCAATCTACACACCAATCTTCACACCAATCTACACACCAATCTTCTATTTTCTTCACACCAATCTTCTACACACCAATCTTCTATACACCAATCTTCTATACTCTTCACACCTTCAAAGTACTAATGTCTTGACACCTTCAAGTCACTAATATCTTCGCAACTTCAATGCACTAGTGTCTTGACACCTTCAAGCCACTAATGTCTTCACAACTTCAATCTACAAATGTCTTCTAGTCTTCTCCACTAGAGATCCTTAATTTCTTCACTACAAGCTCCTATTGCTACAATCTCCTATCACCACTACTCTCTAACCCTTCTTCTTCACTTCAAGTTACACTTAACAATTCTAGATTCTTTAACTAAATCTAGTAAACTAATACATACACCTTATTCACCAAAGTATGAAAGATATACAAGTAAATGTAAACAAACAACTTAGATAGCAAGATGATACTAAGTTGTAATACTTCTAATAGAAGTATTCTTCTCTTTGCACTTGAAAGAATGAGGCTTTGGATCACTTGGAAACAAAGGCTTATGAAATGATCAAAGGATTTTTAGAATTGAAATGGAGATCTAGAACAGAAAGTTTTTGTGCAAAAAGGTGGGGAAAAAATCCAGGTTTAAGGTGGTATTTATAGGCAAATGTTTCTGACAGAGGAGCGTGGCCGGTCCCCTTAAAGCATGGCCGGCCCCCTTAAAATTAAGGGGGCCGCCCCTTATAATTAAGGGGGCCGCCCAACTGTAACGGCCAGAAACTTTGTCTTTTAGTGGGGAAAGTTTATTTGGTGAAAAACTAACTGATTTTGGTTAAATATTTGAAATCATATATTTAGTATGATTAAAACATTTTTCCTTATTACCAAAAGTGTTTTTCAAAAATATATAATAAGATTATATAATTAAATAAACTTTGTATTAGTTAATTAAATACCCCTTTGATCATGCATTTCACTAAACACTTTGTTTATTCATACCTTAAGTGATTTGTTGGTGAAAGTGATTATTTATTACTAAATACATGTTTACGTCATGATCTTTGGTTTGATTAGTTTAAGTTTTGTGATTATCAAAACATAGAGATATCGGAAGATATGAATAATGTTTTTAGTCAATTATTTATATCAACATAAGGGATAGAAGTTTTGGATTTAGGGTTGTCCACTGGAGTTTCAGGTGGTTCAAAAACAACTCCAGGCTTGCATCTGGTTTCTGGAATAACCTGAGGTTGGACGTGTGCGGTACTTCGTGAGCTAGGAGTTTGCACCTTGTCCGTTGTTACCTCAGGTTCACGTTCCACTACCTTAGGAGGGGAGAAAGAAGAGGTAGTAGGAATCGCGGGTTCATCATAAGAAGCACCACTTCTAGTTGTGATCGCCTTAGCATCACCCCTCGGGTTAGCGATCGTGTTGCTCGGAAGTGTTCCTGAGCCCGAGGGTCGTTCATTTAATGACTTCTTAATTTCAGAAATCTGGCTAACCAACAACTTGTTCATTTCTTCTTGGGACTTCATGAATTGTCTTAACAACTCGTCAGATGAAGGCCCAGTAGGAACAATGGCTTGATTTTGGTTATTAAAATTTTGAGCACGATTGTTCTGATTGGGGCCTTGATTTTGAAAATTACCCTGATTAGGGTTGTTGTTTCCATGAAAATACCCGGGGTTGAAATTACCCTGACCTTGGTTTCTATTAAAGTTTCCTTGATTTTGATGTTGGAAACCTTGATTTTGGAAACCTTGGTTTTGATTCTGAAAACCATGACCTTGATTGAAGTTACTTTGGTTTTGAAAACCTTGGTTTCCTTTATTTTGATTCTGGCCACGGTTTTGGACATTTTGGTTTTGATGAAAACCGGGAGGTCCAGGATAATGATTAGGACGGTAGTTAGGGTCCATAGGAGGGCGGTATTGATTGCCTCCTTGATTAGATGACCCGACTACAGCATGAGCTTCAAACGGAGAACCATCAGTAGCTGTGCAATTGTAGTAGGCATGCGGCCCACCACAAGTTACACAGACTTCCACTTTTTTAACCTCAGCAGGTGAAGGTTGTTGTGGAAAAGAGACTTTCTTTGTCTGGGTGAGAACCAAAGCTTGAATAGCCTCAGTAAGCTTATCAATCTTAGCATCGGTGCTAGACTGACTCGAAGGAGATGAAGTGGAAGGACCCGCACTAATTTGAGAAACAACCGGCTTGCTTCATGTAGAGCGGACCTTAGACTTGTTCTCAATGATTGCTAAGGCTTCTTTGGTGGTTCTACTCAAAAAGTTACCTCCCGCGGAGGCATTGAGAGAATCCTGATCAACTTGGCTCACGTCATTGTAGAAAGTATCGAGTTGCATCAACTCGGAGAAACCATGATGTGGACACTTGCGAAGTAATTCTTTGAAACGGTCCCACGCTTCACCAAATGATTCATCATATTTTTTAGTGAACTTGGTGATCTCGTTTTTAAGACTCGTGGTCTTAGAAGGTGGGAAGAATTCATTCACAAACTTTTTTACCAGATCTTCCCATGTCTCAATAGATCGAGGGGGTTGTTTCTCAAGCCAAATCCGGGCTTGACCCTCGAGGGGGAATGGGAAGAGAAGAAGCTTGATTGCTTCACATGGGACATTTTTGTACTTGATGGTTGATGTGATTTTATTGAACCATCGAATATGAGCATGAGGATCGTCCCTCTCAAAACCGTAAAATTGACTTGAGGTTACAAGATTAAGTAACCCGGTTTTGAGCTCAAAACTATCAGCCATGATGGCTGGGACAACAATAGCGTCTCCGTAACCCTCGATGGGTGCTTGGAGAAGCTCACACATGGGGCGGTCTTCTGCCATGGTGACAGCTGGAATGGAAACAGTACGGATCTCAGATCCGACTGTTGGTGCGGAACGTCTATGAGGTCTTCTAGGTTTTCGTACAAGCTCACGTAATGGGCTAGTAGACCTAGAAGAGCGAGTGCGCATGCACTAGTAACAAAAATCAATCAAAACAAAGTCGAGGCAAAACCACAGTGAACTTAAACCAATAATCGCAAGTAAGTGGCTTCTTTAAGAAAGGTACACCACCTACAGGGATACAAAGGCAAGTTTTATCTTTCGTTTGGGGACTTATTATTTTCACACCCCCAGTTAGTAGGTGTTCTGTCTTGGTTTGCGACGGTTTATTTTTATGTAATTATTATTCACAAGAAAAGACGAATGTTTTTGGGTTTTTGTGTATGGGTAAAAAAAACTTTTGGACAATATTTTTGGTGTCGTTTCGTTTACCAAAATCGTATTTCTTTAAGAATCACCTTAAAAGAAACCCGATATAGAAAACGTAACGATCTGTTTTGTTTGTTTTTGATTTTTTTTGGTGTTGTTAACACTTTAGGAAAAGTGTTAATGACGTTTTTGTTTTATGATTAAGATTTACAAAAAGTGGGTGAGTTTGTACAGTGATGTGTGAAAAATCATTAATCTAAAAAGAACGTGTGCAGATACGCAGCAGCCTCCCCGGCAGCGGCGCCAAATTTTGATTGGTTCCGAACGGTCAACTAAGTTCACCAGGTGATGGTCAACCAAGTCAAACGTCAAAAACCAACTAACCAAGGAGTTTAGGGAATCCCCGGGTCGTTATGTCCCGACGAGGCGTGCAATTGTATTTGTGAACGTTTTAAAGGATCGGGTGATTAATCAGAAAGGTCAAGAATTTGATTATTATGGTTACACTACGAGATAATGATGGAAAATGACTTAGAAACACTTAACTAACAATTACTGATTATCAGATAACCTAAAAACGCAATTTAACCTAAAAACGCAATTTAACCTAAAAACGCGCGTTTGGGTTTAAAATAAACGCGAACGCGCAAATAAAAAAGTGAAACGAGAGTAAACAAAGTCCTACGAATGTGAAAATGACATTTTTACAATCCTAATGATGTAAGAAAATTTTTAGAAAATTAAAATTATTTTTACAACTATTTAATTAATTACTAATTATTAATTACTTTTTAATTAACTAAAATATCCTAAATTACAATTAATTATGAAAATTAACTAGAAAAATGAAAATTAAATTTAGAAAAATCTAAAATAATATAAAACTAATTTTGAAACAGAAAAACTATTTTACTTACTTTTTAATTAATTACTAATAATTAAAAACTAATTATTTAATTAATTTAAATTAAACTAAATTATAAAAAATACTAAATGATTAAGGAAAATTCTGAAAAAATTACTAAAAATCTATTATGATTACAGGAGCCTAAAAAAAATTTAAAAACAGATTTTGCTTATAAATAAGCAGAAAATAAGCCAAAGTGGCTTAAATAGAAGCTATCACTTCTATTTTTTTTTTTTTTTTTGTCTTTTTCTATTTTTTCTTTTTCACAACTAACAAACTACTGAATTTAGACAACTTTGTAAAGGAACTTGTTATGGAAATGGAAAATAAGCACTGTGTACTTCAATAAGCACAACAGCCAAGCTTTTTGGCTTGTTAAAGGAGCTAGTATGCTCAAATAAGCTATTAAGTGATTACCAAAGATCAATTAAGCTTAAGACAGATGAAACAAGCATAAAGTAATCCAAGGAGAAAGGAAAAGCCAGGATACTAAGCTAAGAAGCTCAAATAAGCAATCCTACACAATTCCAAACAAAACAGGCCACAAGGCTCACTTGCAGCCCCCTGTAGGACCCACGGACATGCACAAAGGTCCAAGGGGAGGGTTTATCCAATAAGCCACCCTGGGTGGTTTCTCAGAAAGCTAAGGCTTAAGCCTTGAAGCTCAAAGATGAGTTTGTGAAGGGTTTGTGAAATGGGGGGGGGGGGGGGGGGGGGCATGCACTGAGTTTACAAACAAACTCATCAGCTTATGCCAAAGCAAACTTAGGTGACTTTAATTTAACTAAAATCAACAGGGATGGAATAATAATCACTCAGGGGTATAAAATCAACAATCTCAGCTTAGGTTGAGATGAATACAGCAGCTTATGGTTCAAAAGACAAAAAGTAAGGGATGAGACAAGCATAAAAATAAGCAATAGATAGAATTCCAAAAACACAATTATGAAAACAACCTAGGAGGTTACTAAAATCAACAAAAAGTAAGAAGATTGGTCTAATAATAAACAAGTTACAGTCAAAAGAAGAAATGGGTCAAAAAAGGATGACTGGGTGCAGGGCAGCACAATGATCAAATAGGCAGTTTCATGGGCAAATTTGAATGGACAAATTGAATTCAAATTAAAATTTTCCTTTTGAGATGTATCAACAAGCTAGCAAGGTTCACAAAAAACCAAGATTTATTCAATTTCACCCAGAATCAAGCCCTATGTAAGTAATTGAAATCCAACCCATTATCTGTGTATGCAAATTTTGACTTGGGAACTTTTTTTGCAAGAGTTTGACTAATCTGACATTCAAAGGATCCTAGACACCTGAATATGTTATTCTAACCTACAATGAGACTAAATTTAACTAAATTACAAGCTTTTATACCTATAGCTAAGTTTTGGAACTATAATACCCTAACAGTTAACAGTTTCAAAATTGTACACTAGCTTTTTACTTTCTAACTGAATTTCTTAAAGTTTTATGACTAAACTGGGCTCCTAGAACCTAAATATACTTGTACAAGCCTAAACTACCAACAAAACTCACTTATACTCAGTGAGACACTTCAATACAAACACCCCTTTAAGAATCAGTGAAACTGAGTTTTGCAAGTTAAAAGCTCAAGCAACCTAACTAGTGATCACAACTACATTCTAATCTATTGTAAAGACTAATGATACAGAAAAATTCAGCAATGAACAACCAAATAGCACCTATGCAGTTTTGGACAAATCTCACAGTTAACAACTACAATATGAACTAATGACTTAAAAAAAAACTAACTAATAAGCATTTCAATCATCAAAAGGCACAAATGAGTTATTCTAACTCAGAAATAAATAGAAAGATCAGCTATTGAGTAGTTCAACAGTATTAAGCTAAGAAATTGAGAATTGACTTACAAATGGCCTAAGCTCATATCAAGATACTCAACTGCTTCTTACACCAACCTAGTGTCTCCCATGAGACTTTATACCCATTCTCAGCTCTGCAACTTTTTTCTTTCTTCTAATTTTTATATCTCCTTTTTTTTTTGAATTTTCCTTTGAATTTTCCTCTTTTTTTTTTTTTTTTTTTTTTTTTTTTTTTTTTTTTTTTTTTTTTTTTTTCTTTTCTTAGCTTTCTTTTGTTTCAACTACACATAACTTTCACAAAGCTTATAAAAGCTTATGAGATTACTTAAGTTGTAACTTGAATGTAAATGACAGGAAAATTAGATTGTGGGATTGAAAACACCACTTGCTTGAAATTAAAAGAAAACTGAATTTACTTCAACACTTTGATTTATAATTTGAAATTACAACTACTGAAAAGAGAATTACATGAAAACATTACTTTTCTAAATTGAAAATTACTAAAACTACTACTTGACTAACTACCTTCTCAGGCTTACAATGACATCTTTAAATACTAAAAAATACATATATAAAAAAGAACATTGAACCAGGGGTCCTTGTCTCCACTTTTGTGCTCCCTGCTTTGCTTTTTGTGTTGTCTTTGTCCCCTGAGAAACATCTCATAGCCATTTTATTGGCCTGCTTCTTCTCTCAGCAGCCCTAGGATTGTTGGTGTTATAAGATGGTGGGGGACAATTGGTTGTAAATTAGGGTTGACTTAGGTTGAGGGGGAAGTAGGGTGGTTAGTAGGATGGTGGAGAGTGGGGAGGGGACATAAATGTTGGGAGTTGCAGGTGAGTGGGGGCTTTGGTGTCTGGTTATGGCGGCAAGGAGGAAGGGGGTGGGGGTTGACTTATTTTGACCCGTCCCTTTTATTAATAAAAAAAGGTTGGGTGGGCTTTGGTGTCTTTGGGCTGGGGAAATTGGTAGGCAGGGGTAAAAGGGTGGTGGGTTTGTGGTTTGGTTTGGTTTTGGTTAATAAAAATACAAAGGGTCCGTTTGGTTTTACACATTTTAATCACAAGGACCAATTTTGTAATTTATGCTAATTTGAAGGACCAATGTTGCCACTTTTTCAAAGTTAACCCAGGGACCAATCTTGCCACATTCCAATTACCAAAGGACAACAAAATATATTTTTCACTTTTAAAATTCCCAGGGACTGATTTCGTCAAATTTTAAACTGCAGGGACCAAAAGTGTAATTTTTCCAAAGTTTTTACCCAAGGACTAAATTTGATTATTTTTGACTTTTAAAAGCCTTGGGTTGACTTTTCTTTCAAAACAAATGCTCAGGGACTAGTTTTGTAAATTTTTGAAAGTTGGGGGACTGAAACTGCCAATTATGTAAACTTTGTTCGTTTTTCATTGTTTTTGCTCATTTTGCATCTGAAACGTATAAAATGCAATCCCTGGGATATTTTAAGTATTTTGATGCATTTCTGAGCGTTTTCGGATGTTTTGGCAGTTTAAATACGATAAAAATGATGAGTGTTTGAGCACTCATCATTGATTTTGATGAAACATTCAGTCCTGTTGTTAAGATGGTCACTGTTAGATGTTTAATTAATTTAGCTGTTTCTAATAATTGGCCTCTTTATCAACTTGATGTTAATAATGCTTTCTTGTATGGTGATCTTCATGAAGAAGTTTATATGAAATTGCCACCTGGTTATTATGATAAAGATGAAACTAAAGTTTGTAGACTTCTTAAGTCTTTGTATGGTTTGAAACAAGCTCCTAGGCAATGGAATGAGAAGTTAACTACTGTTTTGGTTGATCATGGTTTTATTCAAAGTAAAAATGACTATTCTTTGTATGTTAAACATGATAAAGATGTTTTTATGGCTTTACTTGTTTATGTGGATGATATGGTCATTACTGGGAATAATAAACTTGAAATTGAAAAATTTAAACAGTTTTTAAATTCTAAATTCATGATTAAAGATCTTGGTGTTCTTAAGTATTTTCTGGGTATTGAAGTTCTTGAGAATGAAAATGGTGTTTGTTTAACTCAAAGAAAATATTGTCTTGAGCTTCTTAGTGAATATGGTTTGTTGGCTTGTAAGCCTGCTGCTACACCTTTACAGCAGAATGTGGTTTTGAATCATGTTGAGTCTAATGGTGATAAGTTTATCACTAATTTGACTGAGTATCAAAAGCTGGTAGGCAAGTTGATATATCTCTCTGTTACTAGACCTGACATTGCTTATGCTGTGCATTGTTTGAGTCAACATATGCATGCTCCTTTGCAGTCTCATTTTAATGCAGGTTTAAGAGTATTGAGGTATCTTAAACAAGGTCCAGGTATTGGTATTCAGTTTAATAAAGGTAAAGAGTTTAGCCTGCATGTTTTTTCTGATGCAGATTGGGCTAAGTGTTTAAAAACTAGAAAGTCAGTTTCAGGTTATTGTGTTTATTTCTGCAATAATCTTGTTTCATGGAAAAGTAAAAAACAATCAACTATATCTAGATCTTCTGCTGAAGCAGAGTACAGATGTCTTGCATCTGCTACTTGTGAAATTATTTGGATAAATAAAATTCTAAAAGATCTAAATATTGAGGGCTTGTTACCAGTAAACTTGTTTTGTGATAGTAGTTCAGCTATTCAAATAGCTGCTAATCCAGTTTTCCATGAAAAAACTAAACACTTTGAAATTGATCTTCATCTTGTAAGAGAGAAAGTGTCTTCTGGTGTGATTAAAACTGTGAAGGTTGGTTCTGCATATAATGTTGCAGATGGTTTTACAAAGGGTTTGAGTATAACTCAACATAAGTGGTTTTGTGAGAAACTTGGTCTTGTGGACATGTTTAAGCCATGAGACTGAGAGGGGGTGTTGGATAGTATGGTTTTATGTCATTCTCATGGTAAATAAGTACAGGGACTATTTCTGTACTTATTTCTTATAGTTTGGTATGTTTAGCTGTATTTGGCAGGTTTATATTCTTGAAGGGCTGAAGTGGAAATTGGCTCTATATAAAGCTCCTATCCCCAGCTCTCTCTCTCATAACATCATCTCTCTCAATATACGATTAGGGTTTCTCTCTTATTGCAACTCAGTGTCATTGTTTTGGTATTGTGATCATCTTGATCATCTGGTATTGGTTTTAGTATAGGTCTGAGAGTTGTAGTGAGGATACATTGTATTCAGATTCTTGTAGTGTGATAGTTGGATCCTTCTGAAGGGGACAACTTGTTTTCTTGTGTATTCTGTTTGGTGAGCACACAGTTGTGGACTAATCTTCTTGATACTATTAGTAATAAAAGATATTCACCAAGGGGTGGTTGGCCGGGTGAAAACTTGTGTTGTGGTTGCTGTTTTAGAGCTGATCTATAGTTTTTACATAAACTCACAAAGATGACAAATGGTTTCAAATAGTCTAATTATCATGAGACAAGCGACTTCAAATTCTTGTAGAAAGAGAGCATACATCTGAACTAACCATTAAAATGAGTCGGCAAATGAAATCCATAAGTATATAAAAACAGTTTAACCAATCTTTCACCCTTTGAACTATCTTCAATTCCTACCCACCCTTTGAAAAGTAATATTTTACACTTCATCGTTTAAAATTCAAGAAAAAACCACCACATCAAACTACTACATTTTGCTTTCAAACTCGGTCACTAACCATCTTTCATAACCATAGATGAGCACCAATAACAAAGGTGTGTGCAGCGGGTACACAAGTCTGGAATTAATTGGAACCACAAGGATTAGTGGTGCGAGTATAGGACAGGAAATGAAACATAAAAGGGCTCTCCTTTAACTAATGAAGCACAGAAGAAATGGAAATTGCTAGATATTGATATGAAGCAACAAACAGATGCAGCTCAAACAGATTACATTGCGTTCAATACTTTAATGTAATATATAACGTTAGTTTTTGTAGAGGCCGATGTAGATACATGTATGCAACCAATATGTAAGAATGCTCTTTGTCATGTAAACTATCTGTTTGCAAAATGCTCTTGACTATTATAAGTTATAACCCTATTATTTGATCAATAGATGATTCAATGGTAAAGCTGCCCATCAAATAAACATCATGTAACCAGCCAACTATGAGTCAACAATTCTACGATTAACATTCATCATCTTATTACTCGAACAACAATACCTTAAAAAGCATTTCATCATTAATGTGATATACCAACAACAAAATTAAGAAGAACAGGTCAGAATTACAATATTAAAGACAAGGATCAAACAGAATTTGCGGAAACAACAAAGTTTGCGAGTGCTAAATTAAAATGCATTTGGAATGCATAAACCATGTCTAGCCTAAACATGAATTCATAGTGATATCAATTAAATTAACTTCATCACCGTTAGGACCATGATCAAGCAATAGTTTTTTTCTAGTCTCCGCTTCAATTTTAATCAATATCTTCAAGAACCTCCAAGTTTGATGGAAATTTGAAACCATTAGCTTTCAAACGAGCGAGATCCTGACAACAAAAAAAGTAATGAAAAGATAACAAAACTGAGAATGGAACTTGCGGTTACACCCCTCATGAAACAACGAAACACCCGAGAGTAGGAAAGAAAAACATTCATACTGCATGGAAGAGTTTTAATCGGAAAATAAAGAATCACCTATAACAAACACCAACAACAATAAATCACATAAATGTATTTGTGACAAGGACTGCTGAGGCGGGTTCAGAGTTTGGGTAAAGTGATTCTAATTTTCATTTTCTGAATAGTTAGGGTAAAAAAAACAATAATTAAAAAAGATATTAGAAAAAAGAATTGGTATAACTTACAATTCTAAGATTATCTACCTATTGCTAGCTTCAAACCATGGATGATCTGACTTTAACTCTAAATATATAGTTTTGTGTGTTGCAGTATGGTGATGCCATATTTCATATAAATATGATTATCACAGTAAAAATCACATATGAAGAGGCAGGTAGCAGTTATACCAAATTGTTTCTATACATACAAGTCACATTAATCGCATTCAAAAAGCATATCCAAACAGCCACTAAGATACAAATTGGCAAAGTAAAAAGAAAGTTGTACCTCTAAGCATAGTTTCCCAATTTTAAGCTCCTTGACATGGTGAAGGCTTAGTATTAATCCTTTGAGCATCTCTTCATTCGTTTCCTGAGGGTTATAATATGTCTTATTGGAATAATTTAATTCAGCTTTAGTTGCAGAAGACACGTTTAGCAACAAAAGCTTATATAACGTAAAATCATTGCTGATTGTTAGCGACATAATATGTGGAGCATTGATTTTTAATGACTCCACATGCTCTCGATCATCCAGGTCTCCGGAGAACATCAAGTTCTTAACACTCTTGCTAGTAATATCAAGCCTCTCAAAACCGTAGCAATTGTTCAATACCAAAGTTTCCAAAAGAGGACTTCCCGATAATATATTTTGAATCAAATCTTCATCTAAAAGAGTATATGTAAGGCTCAAACTCTTAAGGTTTTTCCAACTAATGACGCCGGTTTGATCAAATGTGCACTCACCCAATTTGAGATGAATAAAACTTGAACTGCTGACAAAAAACCGAGGTAAAACAAACCCAGTGCACTCAGAGTAATCCCAAAGATAAAAATCAAACTCTTGAACGTTATGATCGATAGCATAACGAATACAATTTTTGACATGCGATTTAGTCTCGTTACTGAAAGAGCAATGCAGTTTGAATTTGTTGATGTTCAACTGGCCACATTGTTTTAGGGTTTCGTCAACAAACCCAATGCACTCAGAGTAATCCCAAAAATTAAAAATGAGATTATGAGCTTGAGGCCAAAGATGTTGCCATCGTTTGGAGAGTGTACCTGTTCTTATGGCTTGTTCTGTGTCGAGTAAACGAGAGATGATTTCAATAAGTAAGCAATCCGGTAACGAACTTATCCGATCTTCTTCACATTTGACACGTCTTCTTCTGTGGCGTATTTTAGGTTGTTTATTTTGTTTTCGTTTCATCATTTCAATGACGGCTACTGAGCCTCTCTACCCAAAACACAATTCATCATGTTTAAGTGGAAAGATGAAATGAAGTTTTGTTTTTGCCTCTCAATGTTTCAAAATTTACAATTTGGTTCTACAAGAAAATTTGCACCACGTCAAATCTACATATTGAGGTTTTGCTTTTGCCCCTCAACTTTTTGAGCATTATCATTTACATATATTGCCATATGTGTTAAGTTATAAATCACTTCCTTTCAGATTTATTATATTTTACACCAATTTTTAGTTTTAGCCATGGGTAATATCAACTAGGTAAAAGCTACCTATTATTCTTGACTCATTATGCTTAACGAACTTCGAATATTGTCATTCTACATCTGGCCCCTAAATTGTTTAGTTTAAGCTAATTTGGTCATATCTCACATCTTCATCTTTCTACATCTCTTAAGTCCGACAATTTCTGGCCAAAACCATAATTTTGGAACATCAAATTATGTATTCCTTGTACAATCTTCAGATTATTTTTTTATAGTTTTAAAGGTATTGATTTCTATAGTTTTATGAAAAAAAAGAGAGGTAATGGTGTGGAGACTTCTTTTTGGGATGATGTGTGGTGTGGAGAGAATGCGTTAAAGCATACATTTCCTAGACTTTATAGTTTGGAGGATAATAAGGAGATTGATGTGGCCTCTAAACTTATGCAAGAGAACGTTTGGAGCTCGTTTCGGCGGATACCTCGGAGTGGTGTGGAATCCGAGCAGTTGCAACATTTGTTGGATGCTTTCGGTAATGTAGTTCTTGGAGTGGCACAAGATAGATGGTATTGGGCTTTAGAAGGCTCGGGGGAGTTTTCGGTATCCTCGATACGCAAGGCAATTGATGATTATAATTTACCTAATGTATCTTCTCAAACACGGTGGATTAAGGAGATCCCTATTAAGGTGAATATTCATGCTTGGAAGGTTCAGTTAGATTGCTTGCCTACTCGTATCAAATTGTCGCGTAGGGGTTTAGATATTCCTTCGATGATGTGTCCCATATGTGGTAAAGGAGTTGAATCGTCGACTCATCTTTTTTTTGCGTGTGACTTTGCCAAAGATAATTTTAGCAAGATTTGTCGTTGGTGGAATGTGGATTTTATGGAGCTTAGATCGTTTGATGAGTGGGCGTCTTGGTTTGGTAATATAAGGGTGTCGAGTAAGCACAAGAAGTTATTAGAGGGGGTTTGTTTTGGTTTATGGTGGCTTACTTGGTCTTTCCGTAACAAGATGGTTTTTGGCGTAGATCCTCCTTCAAAGATGGCGCTTTTTGACGACATTCTTTTATCTTCGTTTTATTGGAGTAGATATAGATGCAAAGTGTCTTTTAGTTAGGTTGATTGGTTAAAAAACCCGTATCTTGTTTCCTTGTAATGTTCTAGCTCCTTGCTAGATTTGTTTCAATAAAATGTCGTTAAAAAAAAATTCTTCAGATTATTTTTTAGTGGTGGCAGTGACGGCTAAAATTGGTGGTGGTGATGACTGAAAGTTTGGTGCATGGTTGTATTTGCTCCTTTCAGTTTAAATTGAATTGGCGCGTTGCTATGATCCGTGTTGTTATTACATCCATATATTTCACTAGGAAACACACAATTAGATGCAATTGAGTTAAGCGAGTCCGAGCTCGAGTACTCTAAGAGGCTAAGTTTGTGACAACTGGCAATTTAGGGAGACATTTTAAAACCCGCATTACTTTAAAGTTAATGATAATTAAATATTTGAAATTTTCATTCGCGAGAAATTTGTAAAATTTGAACTGTGGCTTTGAATTATGAGGTTATGTGGAATTAAATTTGGATTACCGATTTACCGTTGTGATTTGGAATTTATGTTATGAATTATTGTTTGAGACGTTTGGTGGCACTACGTTGATTCCGGCACTAGGAATAACCTAACAAATTTAAATGTTTTGAATTTATGGTTCGGTTTACATATTTGTTGAATGTATCGTGGAATTTTAAAATAATGGGAACGAGCTCGGTTTGAGAGTGACGGAATACTTTGAAAAGTTTACGGGTTTGGCCTTGCGTTTTATACCTTAGCCGCCCCTATTATTAATATTACTATTATGATTTTTTTTTAAAAAAAAAGAGTATATTACAATTGGTCCTTGTGGTTCCTGGTTCACACACAAACACAACACAAACACACCCTCACCGATCTCTCTCTCTCTCTCTCTCTCTCTCTCTCTCTCTCTCTCTCATCATCATCATCTTCTTCATCTATTCAACAAAACCCTAGCCACCATCACCACCTTGTGGTTGCCGCCGCCTAACCACCCTCCACCGACACCCAAAAACACTTCCAAACAATCCCCCATCACTAGATCTATTATATCTACTAATTCAAGCACGAGTTTTCTTGATTTTTGAAGATTTTTCGTGACCTTTTCTTGTAATATCGAAGGTAAGACGAGTCACAAGTGTTGGTGACTCGTATTTTTATTAAAAACGTGGCTTGTGAGCCACGGGGTTGTATTCTTGGGCGAGTTTTTGAATAAAAACGAAAGATATATATGGGTTTTTGAATAAAACGTGATTTTAAACAAGTTTGGTATCCGGGTTTTATGATTTTTGGTGGGTGTCGAGATGAAACCGAGAGCTTAGGCTCTCGGCTTATGACTTTGGTGAGCTTATGTGGTTTCTTGATTCTATTGGTCTCAGGGTAATGTTATCGAGAGTGTTTGGTTTTACATTTTAAGGTTTTGATTGAATTTTGGTATCAAGATTTGATATATTTGTTGTTGGTTGTGGTACCGTGACCCTAGGGGTCCGTTTGGTTTGGATTAATGCTCGGTCGAGCATGCCCGTGGCCTTCGTGGTCACGGGGTTGGACCTTGTGGCTCGTGGAGCTTAGCCGAGACCCTAGTGGGTCTCTCGGTTCATGTTGTTGTTAATACTTTGTTGTTGAAACTTGGGTATATTCTTGTTATTATTTGTTGTTGTTGTTGGCCGAAAGAAAAGAAGACGCCGAAACTTCGTGGTCTCGGCAAATGAAATAATATTGGTATTGTGGAGTTGTGGTGACGGAAAGTGGTAATGGGGACCGATTGTGAGACGGTTAACTAGTATGACGGAGATAGGTTAGTCGGGTGCCGTAGTCGGACCCTATTGTTGTAGCTTGTGAAATGGGATGATTGACTGAGATGGATTTATTGTGATTGAGATTTGATTATATTACTTTGAACTTTCGGTTGTGCGAGTCGAGGTCACGTTGACTTTCTAGTCAATGATTGACTTCGGCAAAACGCCTTAACACTTGGACTTGGACAATGAGGCGAGAGTGATGACTCGGACATGTGACCCATCTTTTATAACTCGATATAAATTATAATCAAACATAATAATAAAAACTCGTAATACTATTGTAACAACCGTGGTTTTAGCAGGTCAGTTTGACTGATAGTCTTGACTCGGTTGACGTTTGTTTGGTGTGTCTTAGGTGATTGAAGTGTTATATGTGTGATATAGGTGAGTTTTAGCACTAAATCCTTTTGCGTAAATGGTTTTATTATGATTTGGAAAGTATTGATTTTTGGAAAATTCATTTTGATCACCTTTGTAGTGTAGAAATGACTTGTGTAGTTTTAGTGATTTTGCGTAATGAGTCTTCGTTCAAGTAATTGAGCGTTAGTAAGTTATGTGGGATTTGTTTTAATGAGTTATATTTCATAAAGAGTGTGAAATTTTATTTTTGGAAACTTTGTTTTGAAAATGATAATTAATCCGGTTGTCGTAAAAGTTAAGGTTTATCGCGAAAGACGTTAGGTTTTATTTTGGGAGTTTATAAAATATGAAAAGTATGAGGTTTTTAGCGTAATAAATTAATTTTATAAAAAAAATATATAAAAAATATATATGTAATACAAAAATCGGCTAGAAGGAAAACAAAAAAGGGAAAAGGAAACACAATTTGAGCCCAAATACAATTTTAAGCTAAGGAATCCCAGTCCAACCGAAACAAGCTCAACCCTTACCCTTATATACCAATACCAACGACCCTATGCCCTATTTTCCTGCATATTTTGAGTCGATCAAGGGAGAGGAGAAGGAGAAAAATTTAGGGTTTTGCTTTTGAAACTAAAATCAAGTTCAAGGTATAATTCTAACACTAGTTTTCATATAATTACTTAGTTATTACTTCAATTAATGTAATAATTGATATGATGGATCTAGGGTTTGTAAATTTCTGTAAATTAATGATGTTAAACATGTTAGGATCATTAGTTAATAATAGTATGATGATTAGTGAAGGAGATTTGGTTATAAAACATGTTAAACATTGAGTTAGGGTTTGGATAGAAAACTATGGTTGTAAAGATGTGAGTGTAATTAACAGATGGTGAAGAGTTAGGTCACGAATATTTGGTCCAAATTGAAGTATAATGGAAGAGCTTTCCAAAAAGTCCAGCCACGATTGATCTCAAGGTCGGGAAGTTGGTCTTTTGATTTTTCTTTGTTAAGGTGTCAAAGCTGTCAAACCCATTTGATGTTATGTGTGCTTCGATTAGGAGGATGCTTATCCTGTTGCTCGCGCATGCGACCTAATTGATGTTGGGATCGGGGGACACGAGTCGTCCTGTTGTTGCCTTTGTGTGTGGATATTCGTTTGCAAATGATTGTAGCTTACATGATAACTTTAAATTATTTGTCCAGCTATATATTTTATGATCACAGTAAACTGGTTTCCTTGTGAGTGTGTGTGTGTCTAAACCTATGAATCTCACCAACGTAATGTTGATATTTTAAGCATCATTTTCAGGTGAGCTTTCTAAGGATAAGATAGAAGGAATTGATTAGACGAGACCTTAGTTGCATTGGAAGTGGTTTATCTGTGCGTTTGGAGTTTATCATGTTGTTTCTTTTCGGGTATTGTTATGACACTTTGTGTCTATACTTTGCCATTTTATTGCATGTAGTTATTCTCTATATATACACCATGTGTTGTGATGATATCCATGAAGTTACACCCTCGCGTTTCCGCCTTGGCGAGGTGTGATAACTATTATTAATAATATAAACATTTATATAAATGTATAAACGTGAAAACGTATATATATTTATACAAGTGCGTATATTAAATATAAAACGATCACGAGTAATAGTATAATAACGTAACGATATATATTATGCTATAAAAATAGTATAATAAATGTCGGGAACGTCATTATGAACAAACAATTATAAATGCCGATATAATTATAACGTTGGATGTTATACGAAATGAAATGCTTTTTTGAAGATAAAACGGGAAACTTACGAGTTATACGAGATCGTGGTCACTTGAGTCCAAGTGGGCCATATTATTCATTTTATGACTTTTGTGCTTGTCACGGATATGTGACGTTAATACATCCATTTTCTATAACTACGTAACTTATTTGATCGACGGATTAAATATGACCTATTTGGTTATATAAAATGAGTATATTAATGGTTATTGTATCCTACGACGCCCATAGGTTGTGGTATGTTTACGGGAATAATGAGTCACTAAATATCTCGTGAGATTTATCAAATTGACGAATTGGGTAAGTTTGACGATATATTTAGGGAACTTATTAAACTTAGATACTTACCATATAGTATTCTACGTGCTATGTGACTTAGGTTTTGGGTATGATTTTGGAATAATATATTAGGTAAATAAGTTGTGGAAGAATACCAAGTCGACAGATTTGATAAACTTCGATGATTTATTTAAATAATATATTGGGCTAATATTAGACATGTACATTGTTTTATTATTTCTTTTGTCGTGATTTCTTGGTTTGAGTTGTGTCGACCTTCCACCCACATGGATACCAAACGCCAAACTAATACGAGAATAATACGAGAAATGGATTTTTGGAAAGTAAAATGGAATACGTTCGGGATTGTGAATATTTGATTTGTGGAAATGATTCTGAAAAGAGTTTACATTGTTAGGAAGTGCCGAGTCCGTAGTTGCCGTCTTTTGAGTTGTGATACTTCTTGATTCTACCGGTTTCTTTGTACTGATATCTCGACTTGAGGTGAGTCATAGCCCCACTTTTACTCTTGAACTTTGTTTTCAATACTTGGGCTGAGAAAAGTGCAAACTATTTTATGAGGACTTTTATCGCTTTTATTTAAAACTTGCTATGCTGATAGAACTAGGCAGGCTATATCAACCTTAGTCACACAACGAATTTGGTTATCGCGTGGGGACTAGATATGGTTAGATAATATTGGAAGTTATATCAACCTTAGTCACACAATGAATCTTGTTATCGCGTGGGGACTAGATAAGTTTAGATAATATGAATGGTTATTGTATGAGATTATGTGATTGGACTATAGTGTGCACCTATAGGATTGGTTTAGTGTATTGAGGCCTAGTCTAGCTAGCAAGCGTTTTACGTATATGTCCACTTGATTGAATTAAGAATTCAAACCTATGATCTCACCAGCGAAAGCTGACTTTTAGCGCGTTTTCTCAGGTAATTAAGTAATGATTTTGGATGCTTGGATTGGAGGCTTGGCTTGGCAAAGTGGTTTAAGGATCTATTTTCTCAAACTCTGATATGTATTTGTGGACCTACGTTTATTTCTTTTTGGGCCTTACTTTGGATAAATTTGGGATGAATGTAAACTTTAAAACCCTGTTTGGTTGTGTTTTTCTTATGTTTACTTTATCTCATTCTTTTATGACTTGTGTTGGATACCAATCCCCGTAGCACCTCGAAAGCTTGTTGAGTCTTCCGCTGTACCAAATTTTTGGGGTGTTACAAAGTTCAAGCTCAAAAATTAATTAGCTCAACGAGCTTTCTTTATGATGTAGGATCAAGCTTGATTAAAGAAGGATTCACAATTAGCTCGAGATGGCTCTTGGATCTAAGATATCATTGTTATTTGGGGCACATATGTTTTTGCAAAATAATATGGTAAAACTACTAAAACCAAAAATGAAAGTTAGAAAATATTTTAGGGACCATTTCGGCAATGCTTCAAATCACATGCAGTTCCAAGCAGTTGGACACATTCCAACATATTTATCAACAACGATCAAAACCCCAAAGACATAAATTCATTTGCAGGTGGTCGGCAGTTGAAACAATTAAGATCCATATTTCAGTCATGGTTTTAACGTCCAAAATAAAATCTGTCGACTTTTTTAGGTATTATTACTTTTAGAGAATATAGTTTAACATGCTAATATATGTGTCATCAACATTTGTTATTACTAATTACTAGTTGTGTTTATTGTGTTTTACAGTACTTGCTTTTATGCATTGCATGCATGTATGTACCTTAGATTGATCGTGGAATTAATGTCGTTAAAAAAAAGTTTAAACGCTTTTAAAGATGGAATATTTGTAAATTTTTCTCAATTTGTTCGCGCATACTGTAAATTGTTTGCATGAATAGAAAGGTGCATACAGTAGAAAGGTAAAGGTAAATTTATCACAATCAATTTTAAAGATCGAATATGTGTAAATTTTTCTCAGTTTGTTCGTACATACTGTAAATTGTTTGCATGAATAGAAAGGTGCATACATTAGAAAGGTAAAGGTAAATTTATCACAATCAATTTTATGTGTAAAAAAGTTAGATGTAACAAATTGATGTCGACACTTTAAGTGTAAGCAACCAGCTATAGCTCGCTAGACAAACTAGAAATCTACAATGGTTATTTTAAAAGTATGATGTACTACACTCGAGTTTACCTGATTTTTCTACCACAAATTTAAATTGAATCAGGAAAATTCCAAGGGATTTGACCGAGGCATCACTTTCAGGTGCAGGATTGTCCCTTGTGGCAGCTTTCTCTATGATGTTTCTATTTGGAATGGTAAGAAGCTCATTTCTTGCTCTTGCTTACAGCTTTCTGTGTCTGTATATCTTTTACGTTCATCATTCCTGTGGCACAGTGTTCCATTTAATTTGTTTCGTTGCTGATATATATATGTAGAGATATTCGGAAAGGTTTATTTTGCTTTTCATTTCATTCTTGGTCACCAACCATTATAATGAAGTGTTAGGGGATAGTTCTGTGCCTAAAATTTGATGATAATTTTACTATTTCAGGAGATACATAATTATCTGGACATCACTACTACGACTTCTGTCATAGTTGACCAAAGTTCTGACTCTGACTTCTTACTCATTGGTTTTAATTTGAGGTATGCTACATGAAAGGCGATCCAGTCTTAATTTGTTGTTTTAGAGGTCATTAGTAAAACTTTGGTTAACTACTATTAGTTGCTGGTATAATCCGGCATATTGCATAAAGCATCCAGCTTTGGTCTTATTTCTGTTTTGGGTCACCAACTATAACTGCACGTCTGCACTCACGAAAAAGCTCAAGCTTTCAAACAAAATTCAACTGGATATATAATTTTGTATGTTAATCGGTTTCCAAGCGCCAGTGTACATGGTTGAACTTACCAGCACATCAGCTAACAGATCACAAGTTGATTGATAACCGGTTCAAATTTCCACACGTCGTGAATTTGAGGTTTTATCAATGTTTTTGAAAGTTTGAGCATTTTGTGAGTAAACATAATGCTGGTTATTCAAAATAGTAATCAGAGAAAGTTTGTTGCTTTTATGCAAATTTGTTTACCCATACGTTTTAGTTTACTTGGACAGATGCAAGAAAACCGTACCTTTGGCACTCACATATCTTAAAATCTATTAAAACATGAAGGCATGAAGCCCTTTTACAGATAGTATTTGTATTCGCTCTTTCAGCAATTTGATTGAATATATTATGTTTACTTCTGTGTGTTTCATATATGTTCATTATACTTCGCTGTATTGCTAACATCTTATCTTAAATCATGCCAATGCAGTTTTCCAGCCTTATCATGTGAGTTTGCATCTGTAGATGTCAGTGATGTATTAGGAACGGTAACTTTCATCGCCTTTATTAGCCAAAGAGGTCTATTAAACTGTGTGTTCAAATCAAACATTGCAACTTATATCCGGAATGAGGGAGCATTGCATTTTAAATGAAGATTTTGGACCGAAGTTAATTTAATCAAACATCATGCTTCATAGCTTCATTTGCGTCTCTTATTTGCAGAACAGGCTCAACATAACTAAAACAGTAAGGAAGTATTCGATCAATAAGCATTTAGAATCTACAGGCCCTGAATTTGACCCTGTACCAGTTTCTACGATAGTTAAGCATGATGATAAGGTTGATGAGGAAGATGGTGAAGGATCGGTTACACTAAATTCACAAAATTTTGATAAAATTGCCCATCAGTAAGTAGACTAAATTCATATTTGCTGAAAGTGTTCCAATAAAACTGACTGTATAACTTTTAGTAACAACATATTGTTTGGTATTGTAGGTATACAATTTTAGTTGTGAATTTCTATGCACCTTGGTGCGATTGGTGTAACCGTCTGGTATCTTCTTAACTGTTTGTTCCAATATTTTGAGTTTTTCCATCAAAATTATCTTACACTTCATCGCAGTGTTTATATTAAGAACCGTGCTTTCAAAATTTCATATGAATTTTTGGAATTGAACTTTTTAAACTCGGAATTTGTCTATTGACTTGTAAATTCTACTTAAACGTTGTATCTTTGATGAGGTTGGGGAATTAAAGCTATCGAAACAAAAATTATATATTCATTTAGTTTTCGTTTTACTTACTTGAAATGAAATAGTATTGTCAAACAAATATTAGTTTCATTACCAACTAACATCAAATTTTGCTTACATTACAGAAATATATAAACAGAATAAAAAACAAAAACGTAACTTGCATAGAATCGGGTCATATGCTTCTTGTAAATTGGGTTATATTGCCTCTGGATTTGCACATCTGAATTATGGCTTCATGTTTATCTTGGCACCGCTTTATATCAATAATTTCTTTATTGTTTATGTCAGAAACCCTCATGGGAGAAAGCGGCCAAAATTATTAGAGAAAGGTCTAAAGTTTCTCTTTTCATCACAATCCTCAATAATAATTTTATAGTTCAGTAAATGGTATGCATTTTCGGGTTCTTAGCTACCTCTGTTGTTTCCATTACCAGACATAATCTGGAAACAGATGGACGCATTATTCTGGGAAAGGTGGACTGCACTGAAGAACGTGATCTTTGTAAAAGGTAAAGACATTTGTTTCAAGGTTAATAGCCATGCCAACATTATACTGGTCAGTGTGTATAGATTATATTCATCAACAATTTTGAAAGATTGAGAATTTTAATGGTTGAAAACAAAATTTAGAAGTTGAGAACTTTTTATTCAGTTAACCTTATGTTATTTGCTTGGTTTCATACTTTCATATTGTTACGATGGATGCTCATTTTCTACTGCTTTTCAGCCATCACGTACAAGCTTATCCATCTATTCGCATCTTCCATAGGGGGAGTGATATTAGGTAAATAACTTATGCCACTTTCTTTATGTGCATATAAATTTTATATGGCATATATAAATAAGTTCTAGAAATGATATTTTTTTTCTCCATTTGAAGTACTTTAATTATGAATCCTATTTCTTTTTTAAATAAGGGACGAGCATGGGAACCATGATCATGAATCGTATTATGGAGACCGGAATACTGATAGCTTAGTTCAGGTAAGAACACTAATATTAATATTCTCAATAATTGTACATATACGAAAACTAGATATTTGTGTATTTTATTTTGAAGTATTTGTTATTAGTAACAGTTGTATCCTACAGGCAATGGAACATCTTGTTACACCAAATGATTTAGAGTCCCGAAAACTGTCTTTAAACGATAGATACAGACAACCCAAGTTTTCTGAAAAAAGACCCGCACCACGTGAAGCTGGATGTAGAATTGAAGGGTTTGTAAGAGTAAAGAAGGTATGCTTTACAATTTACATTATAGTAAAAAGATGATCCTGGTATGATGATCTCCTATTTCTTACCCAAATGTGTTTAAATATAGGCTAACTGCATTAATAATAATAATAATAATAATAATAATAATAATAATAATAATAATAATAAAAAGAGACTTCAGTCAAATTTCTTGTTTGCGACAACCAACTATTTTTTATGCTAGGAAAAACCATCAAAGTTTCAAAAAGTTGGATCGAGGTAAATTGACCACCTTTAGGTAAAAAATGATTCAGAATACGTAAGTAACTTTAATTTGACCATGTTGATTCCCCATCCCCCCCCCCCCCCCCCCCCCCCCCCGGGTTAGCCTCTAATTAATGTAGATCAAAGTTTATTATTTATGTTAAAGACAATTTAGTTGTTTTATGTATTGTATTATGTTTGTTGCGTCGAAATTAAGGTCTAGGTCCATAGTTGTTAACCCAAACAGCCCATTTGCAGGCAGTTAGGGTAGTTATTTTAGTTAGGCAGTTACATCCTAAACAACACAATGCTTGGATGATTATAACTGTCTATTGGTGTCGATTCATGTAGTACTTATATGTTTTCTGCCTGTGGAAAACATAACAACAATTTCACTATTATAAAAGTTATTTGCAGTGTCATTTTTAACCGTTTACTGTTCCATTGATTTTGCATCATATACACAATACACACAAACAATGAAACACATCCTAAAGCAAAGAATCGTTGGCAATAAACCTGTGAACAATTGGTATCAGAGCTCTGGCTCTAATCCATGGGAAAGGCCAACGATTAAACAAACATCTGGATTCCAAAGTGGTAGATATTTATTGAGAGAAACTCCAAAGAGAATGTACCAGTGGAATTGTAGAAGAAAGAAGAGTATCTTACCCAAGGGAAAGGAGATGTTGGTACAAACAGTGTTGGAAAATGAAGCTTTTAATGCCAAAAAGAAATCAGAAGAATCAAAAGAATAAGGAAAAATTGCTGTTGGTACAAAAAGGGACAAGAAATCAAGGTATTACATTTGTAAGAAGAGAGGACATGCCTATTGGGCATGTGAAAGCAGAAAGAAACTTGCTGGTGTCGAATTACAACAAGAAATGGAAACTACAAGCAAAATTATTGCAGAAGAGACCAAATATCCTGAAAAGGTGCACTTGATTGCAGATTATATGGTGGAAGGTACAAGTGATAAGACATGGAATGAAACTTGGTATGTTAGTAGCATTTATAAATTCCACATGTGTCCTAGAAGAGTTTTGTTCAATGAAATTCATTATAAGTTTAAGATGATAGGAAAGGAAGAAAATGAAAAGAAATTCATTTTCTCCTATGGGATTGGAGATGTTACAATTAACACAAAAGATGGTGATGTAGTGATAAGGAATGTACAATACACCCCTGAAGTCTCTTTGAATATGCTCAGTATTGATTTCCTTGAAGAACAAGGGTTTGTAGTTAATTTAGACGACAACATGTGCAATCTGAAATACATGTTTGATGAAGATAGGGTAGGAACAAATAGATTGAAGGAAATTGCCAAGAATGACCAAGTCTGGGGCCAAGGGACATGATCACAAACATAACAGATTTTTAGAAGACTATTTTGAGTCTATTGACCCAAAAGATGAATGTTCTTTGGTGAAAGGATTGGAGGATTTGTAGTGGAACAAAGATGATACTCAAGACTATGTTGATGAAGAGTATATTTCATGGAATGGATCTCTCTATGCACTGAAGGTAAACTCTTTTACAAGGTTTCTGTCATTTATGAATCTTGTAAAGAAAGATAGTTTGGTATATAAGAATTGGGAGGTTTTCAGTGGCAAGTTTATATAAATGGTGATATGATTCTATCTTGTGTATTTAAACTATGATACGCTTGATGTATTACCACCTATTGTTGGAGATGTAGAGTTAAACCTGTTATGCCTACACAAAGTTGTTGAAAGTCTAGGAAGATATTTCTCAGTCACATTGGGTGACAAGTGCAGAATAATAGCACAGTTGCAGGGTCTAACAAATAGAGATGATGAAGCAGTAAAGAACTGCTATAAGAAGTTTATTGAATTTATTGTGATATACCATGAAACTGAAAAAGTTCCTTGGGGTGAAAAGCCAATAGAAGTGGGAGAAATCAGCAAAGATGCAGAAGCCAGGGACCCACTAGGCCAGAAGGATAGTACAATGATGGATAGAGCACATGAAGCAGGAATAAACAAGTTTGGTGTTAGATTGGAAGATGAAGATGATGGACAACAAGGTAGCAGCCAAGACAGCAATGACTTTGAAGTCATTGATTGAAAGACCAGGAAGAAACTCAGAAGGTTTTGATGCTAAACTATTAGGGGGGGGGGGGGGGAGAATGTTAGCCTCAAATTAATTTAGATCAAAGTTTATTTTTTATGTTAAAGACAATTTAGTTGTTTTATGTATTGTATTATGTTTGTTGGGTCGAAATTAAAGTCTGCAATATGTGTCCATAGTTGTTAACCCAAACAGCCCATTTGCAGGCAGTTAGGGTAGTTATTTTAGTTATGCAGTTACATCCAAAACAACACAATGCTTGGATGATTATAACTGTCTATTGGTGTCGATTCATGTAGTACTTATATGTTTTCTGCCTATGGAAAGCCTAACAACAGTTTCGCTATTATATAAGTTATTTGCAGTGTCATTTTTACCCGTTTACTGTTCCATTGATTTTGCATCATATACACAATACACACAAACAATGATACACATCCTAAAGCAAAGAATTGTTGGCTACATTGTTCACAGGTTTATTGCCAACGATTCTTTGCTTTAGGATGTGTATCATTGTTTGTGTGTATTGTGTATATGATGCAAAATCAATGGAACAGTAAACGGGTAAAAATGACACTGCAAATAACTTTTATAATAGTGAAATTGTTGTTATGTTTTTTACAGGCAGAAAACATATAAGTACTACATGAATCGACACCAATAGACAGTCATAATCATCCAAGCATTGTGTTGTTTAGGATGTAACTGCCTAACTAAAATAACTACCCTAACTGCCTGTAAATGGGCTGTTTGGGTTAACAACTATGGACCCATATTGCAGACTTTAATTTCGACGCAACAAACATAATACAAGACATAAAACAACTAAATTGTCTTTAACATAAACAATAAACTTTGATCTAAATTAATTAGAGGCTAACATTCTCCCCCTAATAATTTAGCATCAAAACCTTCTGAGTTTGTTTTTGGTCTTTCAAGCAATGACTTCAAAGTCATTGCTGTCTTGGCTGCTACCTTGTTGTCCATCATCTTCATCTTCCAATCTAACACCAAACTTGTTTATTCCTGCTTCATGTGCTCCATCCTTCACTGTACTATCCTTCTAGCCCGGTGGGTCCCTGGCTTCTGCATCTTTGCTGCTTTCTCCCACTTCTATTGGATTTTCACCCCAAGGAACTTTTGTAGTTTCACGGTATATCACAATTAAGTCAATAAACTTCTTATAGCAGTTCTTTAATGCTTCATCATCTATATTTGTTAGACCCTGCAACTGTGCTATTATTCCCCACTTGTCACCCAATGTGACTGAGAAATATCCTCCTAGACTTTCAACAACTTTGTGTAGGCATAACAGGTTTAACTCTACATCTCCAACAACAGGTGGTAATACATCAAGTGTATCATAGTTTAAATACACAAGATAGAACCATTTCACCATTTCTATAAACTTGCCACTGAAAACCTCCCAATTCTTATATACCAAATTATCTTTCTTTACAAGATTCATAAATGACAGAAACCTTGTAAAAGAGTTTACCTTCAGTGCATAGAGAGATCAATTCCATGAAATATACTCTTCATCAACATAGTCTTGAGTATCATCTTTGTTCCACTGCAAATCCTCCAAGCCTTTCACTAAAGAACATTCATCTTTTGGGTCAATAGACTCAAAATAGTTTTCTAAAAATCTGTTATGTTTTGTGATCATGTCCCTTAGCCCTCAAACTTGGTCATTCTTGTCAATTTCCTGCAATCTCCTTGTTCCAACCCTATCTTCATCAAACATGTATTTCAGATTGCACATGTTGTTGTCTAAATTCACTACAAACCCTTGTTCTTCAAGCAAATCAATACTGAGCATATTCAAAGAGACTTCAGGGGTGTATTGAACATTCCTTATCACTACATCACCATCTTTTGTGTTAATTGTAACATATCCAATCCTATAGGAGAAAATGAATTTCTTTTCATTTTCATCCTTTCCTATCATCTTAAACTTATAATGAATTTCATTGAACAAAACTCTTCTAGGACACATGTGGAATTTATAAATGCTACTAACATACCAAGTTTCATTCCATGTCTTATCACTTGTACCTTCCACCATATAATCTGCAATCAAGTGCACCTTTTCAGGATATTTGGTCTCTTCTGCAATAATTTTGCTTGTAGTTTCCATTTCTTGTTGTAATTCGACACCAGCAAGTTTCTTTCTGCTTTCACATGCCCAATAGGCATGTCCTCTCTTCTTACAAATGTAACAACTTGATTTCTTGTCCCTTTTTGGATCAGAAAGTGTAGATTGGCAGGGACACCTCAACCCTGTGTACCATAATGGTACCCATCAACCCTACACAGCAAAGGTTTGATGCCTGTGAAATACCTCCACCCAATACCTAACCATGCTGCGGAACGGAATCGAACTCGCGTCCTTTAGTTGGATCAAGACATCACATGGTTGGGCCCAGGCTTCTAAGGTTGCTGGTTGATATCATTAGAGCTTGTGGTCCTCAAGTGAGGACTTCCCGGTTGGTCACCCAACCCGGTACTACTCTCACCTAGGCTCGCTTAACTTAATAAGCTTCACCCAGTGGACCACAAAGCCCCATGATTCCTTTTTCTTTTGATTCTTTTGATTTCTTTTTGGCATTAAAAGCTTCATTTTCCAACACTGTTTGTACCAACATCTCTTTTCCCTTGGGTGAGATACTCTTCTTTCTTCTACAATTCCACTGGTACATTCTCTTTGGAGTTTCTCTCAATAAATATCTACCACTTTGGAATCCAGATGTTTGTTTAATCGTTGGCTTTTCCCATGGATTAGAGCCAAAGCTCTGATACCAATTGTTCACAGGTTTATTGCCAACAATTCTTTGCTTTAGGATGTGTTTCATTGTTTGTGTGTATTGTTTATATGATGCAAAATCAATGGAACAGTAAACGGGTAAAAATGACACTTCAAATAACTTTTATAATAGTGAAATTGTTGTTATGTTTTCCACAGGCAGAAAACATATAAGTACTACATGAATCGACACCAATAGACAGTTATAATCATCCAAGCATTGTGTTGTTTAGGATGTAACTGCCTAACTAAAATAACTACCCTAACTGCCTGCAAATGGGCTGTTTGGGTTAACAACTTTGGACCCATATTGCAGACTTTAATTTCGACCTAACAAACATAATACAGTACATAAAACAACTAAATTGTCTTTAACATAAACAATAAACTTTGATCTAAATTAATTAGAGGCTAACACCCCCTAATGTGGCTCTAGAAATAGTTAACGTAGAAGATCACCCTTATAGATTTTATTTTTTATTTTTTATTTATTTTTTTTTCAACTGTTGGCTTTTCTATCTTTTCTAGGCAATTTATGCTTTGAACGCTCACTTGCTTTGAAAGTATGGTTAAAACATTCCATGTACTATGCAGGTTCCAGGCAGTATTATTGTATCAGCACGTTCAGAATCACACTCTTTTGATGCTTCCCAGATAAACATGTCACATGTGATTTCTAGTTTTAACTTCGGTAAGAAGGTCACTCCAAAGACGATGAGTGATCTTAAGCGACTACGACATTATATTGAAAGCCATGATAAGTTGGCTGGCAAGTCATATATCAATATAGAAGATCGTGCAAATGTTACCGTAAGCTCCCTAATGCAACCTTTATAATTTTTTCTTCTTTATATACTTCTGAAACTTACTCGGTATATAGAGATTTTTGTACGCTTAAGTACTAGATGGGAATATTGCATAAAAAGATAACCAACTTTGGTCAAATTATATTTGCAGTAGAAAAATATTGAACATGCAAATAATTTGATCTAAGGCATTCTTCTAAGTTACTCAGAAATGTCAACATGGTCAAATTACCGACACATCATCATTTTGACAAGTCTTACCAGTTGCCACTTTCCAGATTGGTTATAATTAAAAAAAAATCGAAAGTTGATTACCTTCATTCGATTTTCTTTTTGGAACATGTGATATAGAATTTTAGAAGTAGTAATATGCCAATTTGACAATAGATCATAAGGTACCATGATTTGTGAATGCATATTGCAGATCGAGCATTATCTTCAAGTTGTAAAAACTGACGTGATGAGTTCATCTTATCAATTAATCGAGGATTACGAGTACACTGCACATAGTAGCTTGGTTCATGCGCTTACGATCCCTGTTGCAAAGTTCCATTTTGAGCCTTCTCCTATGCAGGTTCAGTATTCAAATACCATTTGACAAGTTTTCTTTTTGAGAACATCTTTAATTACTTCTAACTTCTGTACTGATATATTTTATTTCTTTGTTTGTGGACAGATCTTGGTAACAGAAGATCCAAAATCATTTTCTCATTTCATCACCAATGTCTGTGCCATTATTGGTGGCGTTTTCACGGTTTGTCATCATTTCATTTCCGTGTGTGTGGCTCATGTACTCCTTAATGCGCAATCTGAATCAGATAACACTGACTATATAATTTATATTGCTGCAATTATTCAAATCTGATTACTTTTTACTCCAATTAGCCGGAAAATCATAGTCATTACCACTTTTCTTCAGAAAACTCAAAACTGATTATTACCATTCTACCCTTGACAGACGTTGCTTATTCTTCCCTTGTGTACCATTGATTTCAGGTTGCGGGAATATTGGATTCACTTCTGCACAACGCAATGAGACTGGTGAAAAAAATTGAACTTGGCAAAACCTTCTAGTCACAATACAATAGAATATCTTGAATTGAGACTTTCAGTTTTCCAAATGCCTTGGTGATCGCTTCATTTGTTCATCATTGCTTTGCTGTGAAGTTTGCAGTTAGATACATGAAATTTGTATCTGTCGATCACTAAAAGATTGAAGATTGGGAAGTTTATTATAATAAACAACAAGCTAACATTATAGGCAGAACGGAGTTACCAAAGGGTCAAGGTCCAAAGAATCCTTAGACAGATGTAATGTATGCAGGAAGGACTGTTGGAACGGGTCAAAATGGGTCAGGTTGGGCATTGAGATAACTTTAAGAAGATGTTTCATGCTTTTTAATCCATTCTTGAATTTTCAATAAGTAGTGTACTAAAATGTTTAGATTATGTTTTGCACTTCAAATTACCACTACTCACAAATTACATACAAATGATTTGTTCTAGAACAAAATGACACTTAGCTTTAGTCCACTGTTTCCACACAAAACAAATACCAATTTATTCATATTCAAAAATTTTCATACTTGATACTCCAACGCAAGACAAATGATGAAAAAAATAATAAAAAATAAAATAAAATAAACTCTTTATGCAAATCACCAACTCAAAAAACAAGTGAAGGCTCCAATGAAGCAAAGGAGGCTCATGACAATTGAAGATGCACCATTTGGAGAAGACGGTTGTGGCTTATCATCCGATGGAGGAGAAGGAGACTCGTCGCTAGTTGGAGATGGAGACTCATCACTAACTGGAGGCGGAGGAGGTGGAGATTGCAGTGATGAGTTATGGGTTCGATCTGCCAAAACAACAATCAGCACTTTCTCATTGTTTTTGCAATGGTCAGAAACTCCACTTATGAAATAATGTGGCCCGGACCGGTCAAACTTGATCACGGTGCGACCGTCATCGTGCCTTGCAATGGGTGATGTAGTATTGCAGTTGTTGTAATGGTCTTCGCTTACTTCAAGAACCGAGTCCTTTTCTCCTTGGTATTTGAAAACTGAAAAGGTAAACAATATTGGTATAAAGAAGGAATGTAGCAATGGAGCTTTTGAAAAATGAAGAAACTTACACAAAGTGTCTCCAACTTGAATTCGAGTTTTCTCGGCCCATTGATTATACGAAGTAGATGTGAGGGTCCAGTCGCCCGAGCCTCCAACCTTGAATTCATACCCGTCACCTTTCTGAATTAACACCAAAATGCTTAAAGCTCCCACGACAACCACAATCATTGTTGGATTAGAGTTGTGTGCGATGGCCATCACCGCGTAAAGCTAGAAACAATGCTAAGACAATTTAATGCAGAATGTGCGGGTTTAATATAGTGTCATATGAAGTGAGTTTTTATAAAGGGATCGAAGGAGTGAAAAGATGAAGTGGGGATTAAGTTTGTGGCTATTTTCTTATTCCCAACATATTCCTTGAGTCTCATACAGTAGAAAGCATATTTAAGAACTTTATTATAAGCTAATTTAAATGGACTGAACAAGCATGTCAGCTTGATTGACAAAAGAGGCATGCTTGATATATAGATTGCAAAGTGTAATGTCATATAGATTATCAGAATACTACGGGTCTGGTTTTGTGACATGTAACTGGTTAAATTTATAGCTATGTTTTAAGCTTCTAATTTTAGTTTGACCCGTTGGAAACAAAATATTCCCCCCACACCAAAAATGGTAGAAATTGCCACCATTAGAGTTTGCTGTCAAAATGGATCATATCAAATGGTAAAAATTGTTTAAATGGGTCAAAATCTGTTGGGTCAGACTAATCTTATCAAGTGATTTAGAAAGTCGTAAACCATTGAGTTAGAAAATCTTAAAAACTTAATAAACTTCAGTCTTCAGAGAACTTTTAACTTTCGAACAGTTACTTTTAAACTGCAATTTCTAATTTTGATATCATAAGTTTAATTCTCTAGCTTCATTGCCCTAAAAATTGACTTTTCCAATGTAGTTGCCCCAGTTTTCTTAAAAAACAACACGCAGTGATGGAATTAGTACAAGAATCTCAAATAACATTATTGATGAGATGAAATGACAGACAAATAAGTAATTATGGTTCAATTTTTACATTAGAGCAAAAACTCTTTTGTTATATTTACAATTTGGACTTATAATGCAAGAACACGGACTAATTATCATTTAAATATTTTTCCTGTATGATTTTTTCCATTTTTTAATCAAACATATACTGATGTTAAGAAGACGAGAAACAATATAATCTAAAGTCGGAATCAGAATCATTAATTTCTCTTGGAAATATAAAGATCAGCTATAACTTGAAACTGCTCAAGGATAAAATCGTTGTCATTCTAGTGAAAATTATGTCTCATCTGTTATACCACTATTACTAGTGACCTTTCTTTATGTGAAATTGACATCATTGATACATCTTAATCACATGAACCATTTGATTTTTTAAGTTTTTTTGATTTTTTAAAAGCAGTGATCTTGAGAAATGCTAATTGCCTTGTCCTGATCGCTTTGCAACCAACATATACTTTTGTTTCTTCTCAAAAACTATAAGGATCATTTGGCCAAATAGAAAGCAAATATATATTATATAATATTCAGTAGACTTCGGCTTTACTCTCTTTTTAGGTTTCATACTTTGCTTTGCTATTTCTCTAAGGATGTTCCTTTATATACATAAACTAATGGATTCACTTCTGCACAACACAATGAGACTGGTGAAAAAATTTGAACTTGGGAAAAGCTTCTAGTCTCGATACAATAAAATATCTTGTTTTAACGGACTTTCGGTTCTCCAAATGCCCTGATGATCTGCTTCATTGGATCATCATTGCTTTGTTGTGAAGTCTGAAGTTAGACGCATGAAACTTGTATCTATCAATCAAAATAAAATTTCTGTACAACACATTACATGCCGAAATGAGTTATCAAAGGATCCAAGTCTACATAATCTTCATTCGGATCTATGTAGGCAGGCACATAGTTGGAACGGGTCAAAACAGGTCGGGTTGGGCATTGAGATAACTTTCAAAAGATGTTGGATAATTTTCTATTCATTTTTTTGTTTTAAATAAGCGATGTACTAATTGTGCTTACTATATGTAACTGCAAATAATCATCTAATTTTATTTAATAAAGAGGCTTTATAGATTTGAATTTTAACAAAATCGGATAACTTTAACCCGTTTGACATGTTGACCGATTCGACCCATTTTTAGTTATATTTAATAAAGTTTGACACGTGATTTCTTACAGATACGGCATAGATCAACCATTTATAGGTAAATATATCCTTGTTACTTGTTAGCTCTAATTACAAATTACACATAAATGGTTGTCTTGAAATAAAATGGCGATTGGCTTTAGTTCAGTGTATCCACACAAAACAGATACCAATTTATTTAGATACAAACATTTCCACCATACTTGATACTCGACACGATACCAAAAAAAAAAAAAAACTGCAAAAAAACAAGCAAAGGCTCCGTGGAGAAACAAAGGAGGCTCACACCATTTGGAGAAGATGATGGCGGGTGGGGATTCTGATCAGATGGACAATAATCAACACTTTCTCATTGTTTTTGCAATGGTCAGAAACTCCACTTATGAAATAGCGTGGCCCGGGCCGGTTAAACCTGATCAAGGTGCGACCATCATCGTACTTTGCAATGGGGGATGCAATATTACAGTTGTTGTAATCTTCTTTACTTACTTCAAGAACCGAGTCCTCTTCTCTTTGGTATTCGAAAACTGCAAAGGTGAAAATGGTAATTTATGTATAAAGCTTGAATATAGGAAGGGAGCAATGGAAATGAAGAAACTCACACAAACTGTCTCCAACTTGAAATCGAGTTTTCTCTGCCCATTGATTATAGGAAGTAGACGTGAGGCTCCAGTCACCCGAGCCTCCAACCTTGAATTCACGCGCGTCACCTTTCTGAATTAACACCAAAAGGCTTAGAAATACCATGATGATGGAAACCATTGTTGGATTAAGGTGGCTTGTGTGGACATTTGCCATGTAAAGCGAGAAACAACACAAAGACAATTTAATGCAATATGTGAGGGTTAAAATGTGTGTAATATGAAGTGAGTATTTGTAAGGAAATGGGAGTAAAAAGGTGAAGTGGGGATAAAGATTTTTGTTATTCTCTTCTTCCCACTATTACTAGTGACCTTTCTTTATCTGAAATTGACATCATGTGATATATCTTAATCACATTAACCATTTGATTTTTAAGTTTTTTTCGATTTTTGTTATTCTCTTCAGTGTTCTTGAGAAATGCTAATTGCCTTGTCCTGATCGCTTTGCAACCAACGTATACTTTTGTTTCTTCTCAAAACTATATGGATCATTTGGCCAAATAGAAAGCAAATATATTATATTTGGTAGACTCCGGCTTTACTCTCTTTTTAGGTTTCATACTTTGCTTTGCTATTTCTCTAAGAATGTTCCTTTATATATATATATAAGCTAATGGATTCACTTCTGCACGAATACAATGAGACTGGTGAAAAAAAATGAATTTGGGAAAACCTTCTAGTCTCAACACAATAAAATATCTTGATTTAACGGACTTTCAGTTCTCCAAATGCCCTGATGATCCGCTTCATTGGGCCATCATTGCTTTGTTGTGAAGTTTGCAGTTAGACACATGAAACTTGTATCTATCAATCAAAAGAAAATTTCTGCACAACACATTACAGGCCAAAATGAGTTACCAAAGGGTCCAAGTCCAATAATCTTTAGTCAGATCTATGTAGGCAGGCACGCGGTTGGAACGGGTCAAAACAGGTCGGGTTGGGCAGTGAGATAACTTTCAAAAGATATTGCATAAATTGCGATTCATTTTTAGTTTTAAATAAGCAATGTACTGTTGTCCCATAATTCTTAACCTAGTCATATAATCTAGAGATCAGTGGGTGAACACTTCTAATGTAGAGAGAGAAGAGGTAAAAGTCTATAAAAACATGAAGGCATGAAGCCCTCAAAACTGTACTTTTTACTCCAAGTAACCGCAAAATCATAATTATTATCACTTTTTTTGGGAACACTTAAAACTGATTATTACCATCCTACCCTTGACAGTTGCTTATTCTTCCCTTGTTTACAACTGGTTTCAGGTTGCTGGGATATTGGAATCACTTTTGCACAACACAATGAGACTGGTGAAGAAAATTGAACTGGGGAAAACCTTCTAAATTCTCTAATGATCCGCTTCATCGGGCCATGGTTGCTTTGTTGAGAAGTTTGCAGTTATATACATGAAACTTGTATCCATCAATCGAAAGAAAGTTGAAGGTGGGAAGTTTACAAAAATAAACAAGTTAACATTACAGGCTGGAAGGAGTTACCAAAGGGTCAAAGTCCAAATAATCCTTAGTCGGATTTATGTAGGCAGGCAGGCTGTTGGAACGGGTCAAAACGGGTTAGGTTGGGTATTGAGATAACTTTAAAAGGATGTTGCATGCTTTTTTAATCCATTTTTGAATTTTAGATAACTGGTGTACTAAAATGTTTACATTATGTTTTGGCACTTCAAATTACCTCTGATCACAAATTACATTACATCAAATGGTTTGTTCTAGAACAAAATGACAGGTACCTTTAGTTCACTGTTTCTACACAAAAACAAATACCAGTTTATTCATACGCAAACACTTTTCATACTTTATACTCCAATGCAAGACAAACAAATATGTAAAAAAAAAAAAAAAAAAAAAAAAAAAAAAAAAAAACTCTTAATTATTGCAAATCACCAACTCAAAAAACAAGCAAAGGCACCAATGAAGCAAAGGAGGCTCATGACAATTGAAGATGCACCATTTGGAGATCGAGACTCATCGCTAACCGGAGCTGGAGAAGGTGGAGATCGCCGTGATGGTTTGTGGGTTCGAGCTGCCAAAACAACAACCAGCACTTTCTCATTGTTTTTGCAATGGTCAGAAACTCCACTTATGAACAGATATGGACCTACACGGGTACCGGGTGTGGCACGGGCCACACCCGATTTCGAGTCACGAAGTGTAAGCTTTTCCGAAAAGTGTCATTTTTTGGTATGTGCAACACCCAATAATGTATTTGAGCTACTTACATTCTTTATAGTGGGACTTTAGTTTAGTCCAAAAATTCTTAATGGTGCAAATTTTAGTACTATGATAAAAGAAGAATTGTACAAGACCCTCACGAAATTTTTTGTGCCAGAGCCTCCTAGAAATCCTGAGTGTGTCCCTGCTTATTACATAATGTGGCCCGGACCGGTGAAACTTGATCACGGTGTGACCATCATCGTGCCTTGCAATGGGTGATGCAGTATTGCAGTTGTTGTAATCGTCTTTACTTTCTTCAAGAACCAAGTCCTTTTCTCCTTGGTATTTGAAAACTGCAAAGGAAAACAATATTTGTATAAAGCAGGAATATAGCAAATGGAGCTTTTAAAAACTGAAGAAACTCACACAAACTGTCTCCAACTTGAAATCGATTTTTCTTGGCCCATTGATTATATGAAGTAGACGTGAGGCTCCGGTCACCCGAGCTTCCAACCTTGAATTCATACGCCTCACCGTTTTGAATCAACACCAAAAGGCTTAAAAATGCCACGATGACGGCAGCCATTTTTGGGCTACGGAAGCTTGTGAGGGTGTTAGCAATGTAAAACTAGAAATAATGCAAAAACAGTTAATGCAATATGTGTGGTTTGAAATATGTATGGGAATTAATATAGTTAAAAGATGAAGTGGGGATAAAGTTTTTGGTTATTCTCTTCCTCCCTACATATTTCTTAAGCTGTAGTACAAAGGATATTTGGAGATCTTTAGAAAAATAACAAATTTAAGAATAGTGTAGGAAACGGTGTATACTTTTATTAATAATAAATAATAGAATTAACAGAATGTAAATAACAGAAAATAAAATACAGACAGAATGGAGTAGAAGCAGAAGACACAGACTCTAATAACGATTAAATAAAAGAAAGCAGTAAAGGTAACAGAACGAGGCTCGTGTAAACACGATTCCCCAGTCTGTTTCCCAGGGTACAACGTTCAAAGCTGTTGTATAGCCGGACTCGACTTACTTGCCTGAAAGATTAAGAAATTCTTGTATGCTTCTGATCGAAGAGATTGCTGGAACACGAAAGGTAATGAGCTACATTTTCTGGATGTGTCAAAACTGAACGAGGCTATAGCTATATTTATACTGAAAAATTATCTTGTCCTCCAAGAATTATACAAATCAGTTATTTTCAAAACTAATTTGCACAGCTTTTCACACACGTAGGCGAGTTTTCGAAGCTGGCATTCGTGTCCGCAGGTCGCGCGGGCTCGCATGAGTTCAGTAGCTTCGAACTCATTTTGGCCCAGAAATCCCACAATCTGCACTCCCCTGCGCGCGCACGTAGGAGTGGGAGCATAGCTCACCTAAAGGAATTTGAAAGCTAATACAAGGATTACCTTATAAACTAGTCTTCACTTCCTTTTCTAAGCGATGTGGGATACTTCCATTTTCTATATTTTGTGTTCCACTTTGAGACACGATATCTCATTCATCTTAGCTCTATTTTGGACATACTTTAGCTCGTTGCAAAGCTCTCTTGGAGGAGAACAAAACGCCCCCAAGAAACATAAATATATGTAACATATACATACATTAAATTATGTCCAAAGTTTGCAAAAACTCAATTGCAAATACCATTTTTCCAACAAATAGCTAGAGATATAGATTGCAAAATGACATAATAGAGAACTTAGCTACAACGAAAAAATAAGCAGGTCGGGTAACATGTCAAAACAGGTCATGTTTTAACACGCGTCAAAGCATGTCGGGTCGGGTTGACTCATATGTTGTTGATGTGTCATCATTTCATACTGTTAGTTTTATATCATTAATTATTTTATTTTATTTGAAAGACAGATAAATGTCGTAAATTGCTGATATATTGAATATAAAAATGTTGAATCAAAAGCAGGAAATATTGAGTCAAAATGATCAAGAGTGTATTCGAATACTGATGAACTCAAAGAACCCTGAAGTGGCCACGCCAACCTCCTGAAAAGGGAGGGGTTTACCTAGTTTGAGTCTGTGTGGCGGTGGGTTCAAACCCCGTGGATTAGTCGGCAAAAGGTCGAAAACCATGTGAATTACTTAAGAAGAAAACGAAATGAGGGATTAGTACAATGAGTAATTGTAGTTTAAATTTTATACAAGAGCAAATATGCTTTGTTATACTTAGAATATATGGACTTATGATGAAAGAAAATTGTTTGATTATAACTTTAGTCCCATTTAAACATATAATGATATCAAGAAGTTAAGAAACAATATAATCGCAGCTAGAATCTTTAATCTATCCTGACAATAAAAAAACAAGTTATAACTTGAAACTGTTTAAGGATAAAATGCATTGCCAATTCTTGTGAAGATTAGTATCATCTGTTGTTCTGTTAATAACCTTTCTATTTGACACTTCATGGCATCATGTGATTTTTATATCTCTATCACATAAACCATGTGATTCCTAAGTTTTATCAGTTTTCTAAAAGCAGATCTTCAGAAAGGAAGCATTGCATTGTCCTCATCTCTTTGCAATCCACATTAATACTTTTGTTTCTTCTCAAACACTATAAACTTTTCTCATAAAATAAGATGACTAAACACAAGTAAACCTATAAGATTTATTAGACTTGGGTTACTCTCTTTTTGGTGTCATACTTTGCTTTGCTTCGCTATTTCTCTAAGAATATTCCTTAGACTATACAACCTTTTTCCACGAAAAGTAACTAAATTATACTTTGTATTTGGATTTTCCTGAATATAACCTTAAGAACATGGTTAAATGGTAACTTTTCATTACCACTGAGGTACAAAATAATTAGCTGCAAGAAACAGTTTTATTAGATCATATCATCCGTAAGTTATGATATGATCCACTAATCGATCAAAGTCATTTTTCTGTTGGAAATTACAATATAAACCATAAAGACTTAAATATGTTTTCCGAAAAGTACTTCATTTGATGTGTAAGAGATGCTTTTCAGGAATTATAGAAAAACTTATATGAACAAAAACAAAACCAAGTTATTAAAGGGAAATAGGGGAACCATTAATTCACATAAAACATCCTGAGCAAACCATATGAACATGAAAACAAAAAGGCTTCACATAATTCACCAACAACCAAACCACCACCCCTATCCCACAATTCACAACTTTTATTCCTCACAATAAAATTTTACAGCATTTACGCTTCAGCAATCTCAGGACCATCTGCCGCAGCAAACATCAGCTCTGGCTTGCCACTTCCAACGTATGATCCGTCAAGAGCGTTAGGAAGGCCTAGTGCCTTCAAAGCCAAATGGGCAGCCTTTTGGCCAGAAATCATCATTGCACCAAAAGTGGGACCCTGCATATCATCAAAAGTATTAAAAACACAAGTATATAACAATTTCAACTCTGAAAATTGTATCCTTATATGTTGTAATTTACTATAAAAATGGGTTAAAAGTAAATTATATAAGAAATTTAATCAAGTAAACGCCAAATTAGATATTGTTGGTTTGACCAGCCCCAACTTGACCCATTTTGATATCCTTTTTTCTTCATATTTGACCCAAACTGTCAGGTGGGTTGAGGCTAGAGCAGACCCAACTCAACTTGTTTTGACCCGTCATAAACATATTTATTTTGTTTTGAGCCGGTCTCAACTATCACGAGTAAGAAAAAAAAAATAAAGAATTTGAATTTACCATTCTTGGAGATCCATCAATCTCAGCAACTTCCATCCCGGTAACAATCATACCGGGAACAATCTCTCTTGTAAGCCTAACAATCGCGTCTTCTGCAGTGTTCATGTCAAGCGCCTTCATTCCAGGAACACTCTCAATCATACCAACGCTCCTAAGCCTCTTGACACCAGTTGCACCCATAGGACCATCATGCCCACATGAACTCACAACAACCTTAGATTCCATCACATTAGGGTCCATACACGATTGTGTGTCGTGGTTCATTGTCACAAGAGCCCAGTTAGTCACCACACCAGCAACTCTTCCTTCTTTGATGATCAAGTCCTCAGCAGCTACTGCGTTGAAGAGCTTAACGTTGGGACGGGCTAAGAGCTTGCTCATGATGGTGGATGTGAATAAGGCGGCGTGTTTGATGACGACGTAGTCTTCTTGCTCATCGTACTCGATTTCTAGCTCGTCAAGGAAGTGGTGTGCTGGCTTGCGGACAACCATGGCCGAGAACAGTTGTCCTCCTAGCCACGCACCACCTCCTGGGCTCACAGATTGCTCAATAATCGCAACCTGGGCAATAGTAATAATGACTTAGGATTGAACTTTCAAACTACAGTTTCATAAAAACTACCACTACTGTTAGATACATTACTGAAATAATACGGAAAGGATCTAATTATTAACATTCAAACAATAAATCCTTGAACCAATCACACCTAATTAATTATATTGCTGTGATTAACATTTTTTACTATGTGGGGAGATTTTTGTACTATTTTCTAATCAGCTTTTTCGAAACACCTTTTTCAAGCTGTTTTAAGTAACATGTGATTGTATCGGGTCCAAAATGGTCCCCGGATAGGGTTGCCCGTTGAGCCAAACTTATGTGAAAAAGGTCCTAAAATAAACTCACACACACCTAAGTCTTACATAAATTCACACAGATAAGCTGTTGTACTATGTGGTTCTCTTAAGTCCTAACTTAATTACTTGAGTGACATACTTAATTACTTATAGATCATCACAAAACAAAAGTAAGTTACTTCAAACAGTACTTGTACAAAGGTATGTTACATCAAATGAAAAAAAAAAAAAAAAAAAAAAAAAAAAAAAGCTCATGACAGAAAACATTAGTCTGTTACAGTTAGATGCAATTTTCTTGATCATGATACTACAGTGTAAACAACACAAGTAAATATTATACCTGAACATTGGGGTTCTTACTGAGCTCATAAGCACAAGACAAACCAGCAGAACCAGCACCACAAATAACCACATCAGTATCAGCATACGTAATCATATCAGTCATGTACCTCCTGATCATTTCACGAGCCACAATAGATTCCTTAATGGGCTGAAACTTAAATGACCCAAGATCATATTGCTCAGAAGAAGAAGCTGCAGACATAGTAATGGACGCATTTTTTTGTGATGATTTAAGTGGTTGCATGCGAACTGGCGACGTAACTGGTACTCCATGGAATGAAGATTGGTCTAGAAAAGTGTTAGTTTTTGTGGTGAAAGATTTTGTGAAAGATGTAGCCATGGTTGCCATTGATATTATAAAATTTTGATATTTTAGTATTAGTGACTACTGAAATGAAGTAGTTGATTGCAAAGTGTTAGTGACTCTTAAGGGTATTTATAGTGGCTAAAGTAAAATATCATATGAAAATAAGGATAGGGTGTGAAGGGTGTAGAATGTGTACTACAAATCTTTGGCTCTTTGCCACTACTTTATGGATTTTTTAATTATTGGAAAACTACTTTATAGATTTTTTATAGAGTGGGTGGGGTGTTTAATCATTCAAGATTATTAGATGGAATTTTTTATACTTTTTAGATATTTCTCAGGTAGAAATGTCATATATATGTAATTGTTTTGTACAATGTTTAAAAACATATACTACTTTTTTCTGATTCATTTGAGTTAGAATATATAGATTTATTTTATTGGATTCAGAATAATGTTGGTTGCAACTTTTTTCAATTTTTTTATGGGATTGGTTATAATCCCTTAAAGTGATTCGAATACTTTTTGTAATTTTTCTATTTATTATTATTTATTTCTTAATTTTTCTTTTTATTATAAAACTACGAGGAAGTACGGAACAAAAAATATAAGATTGACAAGAAAGATGAAACAAAAACTTATAAAAGACAAAAAATACAAAATAAAACCTAGAATAAACATGTCTTTTATTGTTAACAGAGGGAGTAAAAGTTGGTCAGTAAGGGTAAAAAATGAGCCATAAGTGTTGGAATATATGAATAATACAAAACTATAAACATATAAACATCAAAGAGTACGCAGCGGAATAGATCAAATACAAATAATAAATTAACCGAAATATAAATGGATACATACCTCTTGATTGCTAGCAAGAACAAGAACTTATAAACCCTAGGAGAGGGCTTATATGGATCGACTAGGGCTAGTCACAAGGCAAGATCACCGTTAGCAAAAGTATGCTAACACTTCGTTCTCACACACACGTACTATAAGCGTTTCAATGGAAATGCTAGATTCGTAGTACACGAAAAGATTAAACTATTGGTCCTATCAATCAAAGATCGATTAGACACAAAGAAAGAGATTAGAGAAGATTAGGTTGCAATGGAACCAAGGGATGATTAGAATGAATGAGAGGGGTCTCATTATATACTAATCAAGAGGCTTGGAGCAAAAGCTATCCCAAACCCTATGGGGTTATGGGTGTGGCCGGCCATGGGTTACAAAAGCCCAACCCGAACCGAACTTTCACTCTTTTCCAACTCTAGTCCTTCATGTCTCGTCTAACGGTCGTTAGTTACCGTTAAGTTTATATTTCGTGTATTTAATAATTATTCGTCACTAAAACAATAATTATTAATTCATTGAAACTCATACGTAAAGTGTGCAATCCCGAAGTCTCGAGTTCGAATCCGGTCATGATATATTAATTTATTATCCGTCAAACTAACAGCTCCCACTCGGATATAGATTAATGTAACAATGACAATGGTTAGTCTAGCATAACACGCCAATGCCCCCAGAACGATCTCGAGTATGGTTTCCTGGAAAAAACCACCTTTGATGATTCATCATCATACTTATCCTTTTGATTCTAATACTATGTTAATTTGGATATGGATTGAAGTCATTCCATAATTAACTAGTGTTTCTCGTTATTTATGATTAAGCAAGATTACCAACTCTTCTGAACGTATTCCAGATAGACCTTGGGCATGGCCATGCAAACATCTTGTTAATCCTACGAGCGGCCAAACAGTATTATACTTCAAAACAAATTTGAAGGAACCAAATCCTGTATTGACTACAAGCATAACCTATGAACTTCGCATCACCTCTGAAAATAATCCTTATAACTACCAGTTACGGATAGCGTTAGATTATCTCACAGAAAATGAGCTACATCCACAGTAGTTACCTAGTATCTCAAGTCTGAGGATAAATATTCATGATTTACTCTAATGACAACATCCATAAGTACAATCATGTAATTGGGATTTTGTCCTATATCCAATTTATCCAGTATTGAATATCATGTGAATTTGGCGTGTCTACGCACCAATATAATTTATATATTATACCAAATCTCACATTTGTCTTAGTTCAATGATACTCCTATATCATTAATTGACAACGGACAATTTAGAATAACATAACATAAGTTATTCATGGATTAAACATGCAAATATGGGATACAATCTATTATTGATGAAAACAAACGTACTCAGTACTTTAATTCATTATTAAATAATAATTGCTTAACATCCCTTATCCAAATACTAAATAGATCAATGCATGAAAATTCTTGTTAATGAATTTTGTCTTAAGTAATACCAATCATACTTGTTGACAATTATACCCAAGTAATGATAATCATACTTGTTGACAAGGCATTATTCAACTAACTTTGATCTATCGGAATTTTGAGAATACTTATTTCAATAACGAAATTCTTGTATATGTGCATTCAAATAATTTGATATAATCACATAATACATCATAAAATGTGTATGACATCCTCAACATACAATTTATGATAATTAAACTTCCAAACCTTTAAAGTTTAAAGTATTCTTATTCTTTAACGTATAATGCAACTATGCTTTTCGTTAAGCATAACTAGTACACATGGCTATTAACAAGGATGAAATCCTTCCATGACTAGTATTGAGTGTCATCTCAATTTATATTAGCATCATTGTATGCAAACAACAATATGCTCTTTTCCGTAAACTTCAATGTGTAATGTTTTATTCCATCCAAACTTTCAAGTTTGTTGGCTATGACAATTTTACAAATTGTTCATTTTATAGAATCTAGAAATTGTTCCAGGCTGAGGATGTGATTCTATATCCAAATATATTCCTTTAGAATATTCATTACACAACTTATCTAATATCTTTCATTAGATATCAATGTTGTCAAATCATCTTTTATCAAAGCATGATATAACAACAACATGATGTACATGAAAAATTCTCGTGTCCAACTTAATTTCATTCATGTACTGCATATCCATTTAAACTTTCTAAATGATATATCATGTTCTATTAGACTCATTTACCGCACATGTTTACATCAATAAACATATATTCAAAGTTGTATGTTTTACTTATTAAATCTTTCAAGTAAAGTTTCATTCCAAGTTATGACTTACCATTTAACTTATATGGAATGTTACTTCCTATATGTTATACAACATATATGATTTAAATAAGTAAACATAATACTCCCACTAGCTTTCAGAATTACTTAGGAGTTATCTTATTTTAAATTATAAATCAAAACATAGATTTAATGTTTAAACATAAGATTTACCTCTTTGATGCATGCATCTATCCATACTTGGATTCTTGCATTTTGTATACTTTCAAAGATTAAATGAATTCATAAAACTCTTAATTACTCATCGTCCTCGCTTAAGTAATTATATAAGAAAGAGGTTTTATAATCCATTGTCAAATTTTATATTCATAAAAATGAGTATGACAATTACCATCTTTGAATTTTTAATGTGCTTAGTAAAGAGTATTCAATCATAGTTAATTACTTAAGTATGATTAATAATCTTGTCATAAGACATACATTAAATATGTATACAATTTTGTCCATATGATTCTTTATGCAAAGATTTAAACCTCTAGGGTTTTTATTCTCTTGCAGAAACTCATCTTCATTAAGATAAACCAAATTTTCAAAGTTGACTTATCTTTATGGACAGCATCTTAACATTCATAGTATGAGCAATTTACCATAATTAGTAAATGCGTCATTATGATTAACATGCTTACTTTGATCCTGTAATTCATAATTCTCAGCATATTAATTCAATATCTGAGACATCCCTACGGATCTATGAATGAGAGTTTCATCATGTTGAGATTTAACCTTTACATTTCAAACCTCATCATGATTTTCACTAGTGTGGTTTTAGAAGATTATATATTTTGTAATTTTGATCTTTCAAGATCTAAACAAAACTCCCACTTGCCTTTTGTATTTTATAAATACTTTAGCAAGATGAGCAACACTAAATCGTTCTCATTTGGGATATTACAAAATTATTTTACAGTTCCTGACTCTTGTATGTTAAAACAAAATCAGAACTTCATTTTAAGACTTTAATGTGATTCATCACATTCCATAATGTCTTGTTTAATCTTCTAGGTTGGAGTCTTATTGAGTATATTCAATCCATACTCAATTTTCTAACCTTGATAACTTTTGGAAGAAAAGAAGTCATATTTATCTTTCAATCAAACAATATAACAAAAGTTTGATTTTTCCTAACTGAACATACCACCAATTTGTGATGTTTCATTAGAATTAATATTGTGAGACAAACTAACAATATGTAAGATAAACTTATTCCCTTTGGCTTACCTATTTACCAACTAAGTCAACTTAATGGTACAATAGATTTTCCAAGCCAATTGCATGCTATATAACATAAGTACTTTTGAACAAGTTACTTCATGTTCATGTCTTAAGAAGACATAAACTGTTATATTCCCACTCTACGTTGTACATCATTGATCAACTCAATGATTTCTTGTTTAAAACATAACAAGTTTAACGTATTACTTTATTATAAGTCTTGTAATAGTTAAAAGACTTCATGTTTATAAGAAGATATAAACATAAATAACTAAAGTATTTGTGAACACCATCACTTGGTAATTTCAAGTTAATTTACTACTTCATTTGCTTATGTCATTTTATGAATTATCCAATTTAAGAAACTGCAAACTCACATAATTCCATTACATCAGTTGATCTGCTAGTAATGAAATCATGTAGTTTACCTTTCTATTGCAATCTAGGCAGGTTACACCCTGACGTAAATTGTAAATTCAAGTGTTTCTTTTAATTTGAATATCATAAGACATAAGAGTAGTCTTATAATCATGACACATGTTCTACATAAGATAATCTTACACATTAAATGTATAAGTCCTATTAGAACATTGATCTCTTACCTTGCAATTAAGAGAATCCTATCATCATATTTCTATGTATTGTTCCTTTGCACACAATAAACAATTCTCCCACTTGTGCATTGAACAATATCATGTAGTATATAAACAACACAACATAAGTTTGTTTATGTGATTTCAATATGATTTGTGTCATAAGCAGATGTAGGACTACTTTGTCTTATCAGGAAACGCATATGGCTATCCTAAGAACATGAGTGTCTACAATTTGAAAGTAATTATCTTGAAGATAATTTTGGGCTACTACACAGAAATTAATTCTTGTAGCTCCCACTGAATTAGAGAACATAACAATAACTCTATATTCAGTAAACAACACAAAGCTCCCACTGGATTTGACAACATTGTACGTGTTTCATAACCAGTGAAAACAATTTGCTTGTTTTTACTTTCCTACACATTTAGAAAAACCCATACGTAATAATTACTCAGGTTCTAAAATGTGTATTCTACTTTGTTTATGATGGATTATCCATCAATGATATTAACTTGAAGAATTTGAGCATGCAGCTTCTTTCTTAATAGGCCTACCATCCCCATAATGGTATGTAGCACCTTTAAAGCACAACAACTAGATAAAATACTAGCTTTGCCTTTTACCAATTTTGCGGTAATTTGTCCAGCTTCTAATAACTCATATTTTCCATTTAACCAAATGCCTTGTTTGTTATATAAGAATTCATTCACCAAATAAGAGTAATGAAATTTCTATGGAAAATAAGATGTGCTATATCCTTAAATCTTAAGGATTGCTATGAGTTATATATTAGAATGTAGACACTTCTAATGTTCCTATCATACCTTTCTCAATCATGAAAAGGGATAGGATTGAGTCTTATTCTTTTCTCATGGAAAATAGACTTAGGATTGAGTCTTATTCTTATGTTCCTATCATACCTTTCTCAATCATGAAAAGGAATAAGATTGAGTCTTATTCTTTTCTCATGGAAAATAGACTCTTACATTTCGGTAAATTTTTCTCAATCAAACATTATGTTTGAAAGCAGAATTATATCAATTTACCAATTTAAGACCAAACCACGTTTACGGCTTTAATGTTGCATTAATACGTTAAAAAGAATTACAAAATTCAATTTTAGTATTTTGATAATCAAATTTTCAAGAAAATTAAATACCCATGGTTCATAATCAAATAACCATTTAATTTTCACTGAAAACTAGGATCCAAATTGACATAAGTTCATCACATCAGTTGATCTGCTAGTGATGACGTTATTCAATAAGGTACGAGTCGAACCTCAATTGCCAATATTCAATTGCAATTCCTAGAATCGATGGGATTTACATATTTGCCAACCGCAGTTGCAATGTAAGCATGTTTTATCCCCATCTTCTTACGCCTTGAGTGATCAGTTCCCACTATCAACTCAATTAAGTTAACCAATTTAAGAAACAACAAACTTACATAATGACACCACACCAGTTGATCTGCTAGTGATGAAATCATGTAATTTGCCCCTCCATTGTAATCTAGTCAGGTTACGCCCTGGCGTAGATCCAATTTCAGGTGTTTCCGTTTCATTGGATGGCATATAACTTAAATTTAAGGGTAGTATTTTTGATGTGTGTAATCAAAATATATATGTACAAAGATGTCATGCATTCATCTTGTAGCATATGTTTCATGTAAAAAAACTTTTACTCATTAGTTTCTTTACGAGCTTAAATCTCCAAACTTTTGATAGAGGCGTTGAGAAACTTACAACTTTGCCTTAAGTGCTTCGTAGTTATCATGGATGTTAGGTAAAGACTAAAATATGACTCACAGGCGAGCGGTAAGCCAGAATGGAGGCTCACTAAGGCCGTAATTTAATGCGTAGCCATCCTTATACCCACTTTAATAGTTTGTCATAATTAGTTCCACCTTTCAACCACTTAATACAGTCGCGATCAATCAACCAAAAGTCCAAGATTTATTAAGTAAGCTCAAAACAAGATTTCACCATTATTAAGTCCGTTTAATATTTTATTTATTGAAATTACCCTTTGTTACTATCATGTTAAAAACATATAAAACAAAAGTAATAAAATAAAATAAACAAACAATAACAATAATGGTCATGCAAATTAAAATCAATATTAAAACACACTATTGATTTAAAACACGATTAATAGGGTCTCCCCTAATATTATAATTAATCAAATTTTAGTAATCTTTATACATAATATTTACTAAACAATTTATCAATTATAATAAAATCGCATAAATAAGCATGAAATCAAAACAAATCTTAATCCATAACAACACATGCATAGTTTGTCATGAATGCCCATATTGCACATATTATACAAATAATCATGTCAATCAAGGAACGCAACCAAACGGCATATAACAATATCCATACACATAAATTACATGCAACCTATGGTTTCTACAAGTTTTTATTACATAATTCATCAAACCCTAATTTTTTTTTAAAAAAAAACTTTCGACATATATATATAAATAATTAAATAAATTCGAAATAAAAAAAATAAAACTAGGGTTTATGAAAAAAAATAAAAACATAAGAACACCAAACATGTTATAATCAAACGATTCAATTTTTATGTGTTTCGGTAATTCATTATAATGTATTAACGGCTCTTGATGCCACTGTTGGAATATATGAATAATACAAAACTATAAACATATAAACATCAAAGAGTACGCAGCGGAATAGATCAAATACAAATAATAAATTAACCGAAATATAAATGGATACATACCTCTTGATTGCTAGCAAGAACAAGAACTTATAAACCCTAGGAGAGGGCTTATATGGATCGACTAGGGCTAGTCACAAGGCAAGATCACCGTTAGCAAAAGTATGCTAACACTTCGTTCTCACACACACGTACTATAAGCGTTTCAATGGAAATGCTAGATTCGTAGTACACGAAAAGATTAAACTATTGGTCCTATCAATCAAAGATCGATTAGACACAAAGAAAGAGATTAGAGAAGATTAGGTTGCAATGGAACCAAGGGATGATTAGAATGAATGAGAGGGGTCTCATTATATACTAATCAAGAGGCTTGGAGCAAAAGCTATCCCAAACCCTATGGGGTTATGGGTGTGGCCGGCCATGGGTTACAAAAGCCCAACCCGAACCGAACTTTCACTCTTTTCCAACTCTAGTCCTTCATGTCTCGTCTAACGGTCGTTAGTTACCGTTAAGTTTATATTTCGTGTATTTAATAATTATTCGTCACTAAAACAATAATTATTAATTCATTGAAACTCATACGTAAAGTGTGCAATCCCGAAGTCTCGAGTTCGAATCCGGTCATGATATATTAATTTATTATCCGTCAAACTAACAATAAGGGTTATGCATAACAACACCCGCAAAGATATTATCACATGCATCCGCCACCTAGACGGACACTATACCCAAAAGGAATAGAGAACCCGAAACATAAGCTAAAGGCGGTTAAATTTCACAACATACTCGCTCGCTGGCAACACACGATGGCAAAGCTTAGAAACGATGAATCTTGATATGATATTTCTTCACTATTCCAGCCTGCAAACAAAAACAACGAGCCTGTCAATAAAGTTATCGTGCAAAAGTAGACACCAAATGCACAATGTCTAAACAGGTTAATGTCCACAAATCTATATATGATACAATAGGACCACTTTATTTATATTTATTGTTATAGCCAAATAGTGAGTTACATCACCCAAACTACACTCAAACGATCACTGTACCTGTTGTCATCATAATTAATAACTGTATATGAAATTCAATAGAAAGAAAAGACATAGATTATGACCACAGACGACAATTTAGACTCACTTGGCCATTGCTTAAGTTTATGGCCATATGCCCATATGGGTCGATTTGCATTAGACTATATCTCAGACAAGTCGATCAAAAAAATTAGCTAAAAGGGAACAAGTCAGATGAGTCTAAAGCTTAAAGTTGAATGCGTCGATAGTTGCCCTAATTGTATTATTCAACCACACAACCTCTCCAAATGTATTTTGAATGCATAAAAGCTACTAAATCAACAAATCATTGTTGCAATAACATTCTTTGTATAATCATATTTAACACACTCAATTATAAATTAAGAAAACCATTAAACATAAGAAAAAAATGTGTTGCAGTTCATTTCGGGGAACACAGGCCATCTAGTACCAAAATATAACCTATGTTGACCCATTACATACCCAATCCGATTTACCCAAATTTACTTTTAATGCCTACAACCTCCTTGAAGGTTAAAGGGTAAATCGTATTCTATTCATGAAACCAAACTCGTATATAAATACCTTTACAATGAACATTCTAGACCTCGGGCCTTAGCCCATACTAATATTACATGGACTCGGACTCGAGTATGTGAAAATATTGACTAACACTCCCCCGCAGTTGGAGCGGGAGGACACCGAACACTCAAACTGGTACGAAACTCCTTAAACAAAGCAAAATGTAATCCTTTGGTAAAAATATCCGCATACTGATAACGTGATGGTACACGGAGCACTCTAACTTGACCAACAGCAACCAAATCCCGTACAAAATTAATATCAATCTCTATATGCTTCGTACGTTGATGCTGGACCGGATTAGAAGATAAGTAAACGGCACTAACATTATCACAGTAGACCAGCGTAGCATATGTAACTCACGTAAAAGATTCCGCAACCAACAAGTCTCAGCAACAGCATTGGCAACCGCACGATACTCTGCCTCAGCACTAGAACGAGACAGCGTCGGTTGACGCTTAGAGGATCAGGAGAGAAGATTGTTGCCTAGAAAAACACAATAGCCGAAAGTCGATCTCCGAGTAGTAGGGCATCCAGCCCAATCAGCAACAGAATAAGCAACCAATGAAGAAGTTAACGAAGAAAACAACTGCAAACCATAGTCTAATGTACACCGAACATACCTCAAGATCCGCTTACGAGCCGAGAAGTGAGGATCCCGAGGATCATGCATGAAAAGACAAACCTGCTGCACTGCATATGAAATATCAAGTCTAGTAAAGGTAAGATACTGTAGAGAACCAGCAAGACTCCGATATAACTTAGGATCAGAAACCGGATCACCATCATCACCCAATTTAGACTTTGTGTCAACAGGAGTCCGAGAAGAGTTACAACCAACCATATGTGCACGCTCCAATATCTCCATAGCATACTTACGCTGTGACAAAAACATCCCTGAAGAGTCACGCGTAACTGAAACATCCAAGAAATAATTAAGAGCACCCAAAACTGTTATAGCAAACTCCTTATGTAAAGAAGCAATGATCTGCTGTAATAAACCATCAGACGAAGCAGTGAGCACAATATCATCCACATAGAGTAATAAACATGCAGTATCATCACCCTGTTTATAAATAAATAACGAGGAGTCAAAACGACTAGGAGAAAAGCCAACATTAGTGATGTAATTAGTAAAGCACTGAAACCATGCCCGAGGAGCCTGCTTAAGACCATATAGCGAACGCTACAATAAACATACATAATCAGGATGAACAGGATCACGAAACCCAGGTGGCTGATACATATAAACTGTTTCAGCCAAATCCCCATGTAAAAAAGCATTCTTGACATCCAGCTGATGTACCGGCCAATGTCGAGAAATAGCTAAACTAAGAACTGTCCGAATAGTGCCTGGTTTAACAACTGGGCTAAAAGTCTCATCAACATCCACACTCTATCTGATTACTACCATTGGCCACAAGACGAGCCTTGTATCGACTAAGAGTGCTGATGCATTGGATTGTGCCCTCGCAAAAGGTTTTACCTCTCAAGGGATCTCAAGAGGCTTGCAATCCCCACCAGGCAGTATACCTGACCGATGTAGTATAGTGTAGTGGCAAGTACCGAGGGATTGATCGTTCTACTTGGGGAATAGTGTCATTAGGATCAAAACTTAATTAAACTAGGTCTAGAGGTGAGGGATGATTCTTTTTGTATTTTTATGGTTTATGGAAAGCAAGTAAAAATATCGGGTATTGGAAGAGTGGGCGGAATTAGTTGCTAGTCAACTAACCCAATTAATTACAAATGCAATAAAATTAAAATAACACGAAAGTAAATGTTGAGAAAAACAATAATAAGAGAAACGTGTTTACTTAGATTTCACTACTCCCTAGCTATCTTTCATTGATTGAATAGTTTGTTACAATTGCGTGAATGACGGGTTATATTCCTTAATACCATTCGTGGGGCCTTGTACGATCTTCCCCAACTCTATAAGCTTTTATTTCTTCCTATGTCGAGCCGACAACTAGCTCCTAACATGGTCTCCTTAGTAGTCACTCATGCATTAAATACAACCATTAAAATCGTAGTACACATCCGATTCATGTTTCTTAAGACGTTCAAGCATGTTACCAATTGAAAGTCTGCCAGTTTTCTTAAGCCTATCATCGATATCATTCATCCAATACAATTAATAACAAGCAATCAACCAACAATCAATAGCTAGGTTTCATTACATCTAAGCACACACAAACAAACCTAGCCTAGCATGTTAAAGTAAAGACAAGCAAAAGATAGAATCAAACAACACATAGACATATTGAATGATTATTGGAAGACTTATCTTTATTCAAACATGGATGAAAGAAGAGTTTGAAACCCCTACAATAAGGTGAAAATTCAACCTAGGGTTTGTGGTAAAGTTCCTCCAAAAGTTCTCTCCTAATGAATGAAAATTACAAAACTATATATAGAGATTACACGTCTAACGACATCACGTTGTAATCCTGACGCCGTCAACTAGCCGCTAATACTCTTCACAGATTGCTTAGATCCAGATCTGACGCCGTCATGTGTAATTCTTCTCTTGGCTGTCATGTGTAATTTTTCTCTTGACGGCCTTGGCTTCCCAAATCATGATGCCGTCACTAGTTAAATCCCAAAAAGATTCTGGCGCGTCTCGTGTACACTTTATATCCACCTCTTTGTCAACACATGACGCCGTCACATGCAAAGCGTGACACCGTCAGGTACTATTTCCAGCTTGATTTTGGAGACTTTGCTGTTTTCCTCACTTTTCGCTCCAAAAACGTCCAAAATGCTTCCTTTTCTAGATTTCTTCTCCAAAGTACCTAAAATGACAAAAGGAACGATTTGAGGCAATATTTGATTAAATAATCTCGACTTAGGGCTTAAATGACCCCCTAAAAGCGTAACACTTTTCGCCTCATCAAATACCCTTACACTTGAGTTTTGCTTGTCCTCAAGAAAATGCGCTTTTATTCTAATCAAAATACAAGCTAGGGGTCATTTAACACTAATATAAAAGTAATTACAACAAATAATCGTTCCACTTCAACCAAAACAAGCACGAAAATTATACACTAGCACCTCACAAATAGTGGTTAGATACTCACATCTCTCGGGTGTAATAAAAGTATATGTATCACTAATGAAAATGGAAAATATCTCTCACTACCTGTTATAACACATAGATTACCATAGGCTTGGGAAAGGATCAAACCTCTACCACTTGGCGTACGCACCTAGGATAAACTATCAAAGAAGTTTTTTAAAGGGTTGTAACGTGAGATGTAGGGATATGGTAAACACGGTTTTGTTGGATAAAGGCAATCTTTACTGGTGAGCGAGCTAATCATCTTGACCAATTACATGTACAATGTGGCGTTGCTAAGCCAAGACTCGACTCGACTTAAGCTAATCATAAACTAACAAAAACATAAAATAAACATAAAATGAAATGAGATGGTAGTCTGTATGTTTTTTCTCTTTTTCTTTTTCTATTTTTTTCTTGATTTTTTCGATTTTTTTTCATACACTCTTGCCCTACCATCTAAAATAATACATCGTTGGGAATTTGCATTCCCCTTACACTTAAACTTTTACATGCTTTACAATCAACTATTCTAATGACTCGAATTAAGATAATCAAAACACTTGGAATACTTTTTAGATATTAGCGCACATATGGGATAATAATTGACGTCTTCCCCAATACTCCATAACATTAGTACTTTACCCATGAGTCACAATCGTCTCAAAACAATGTGTACAAGATATGACTCGATTTAGCAACCATGTAATCAATTAGACAACTAACAAAGAGTTTAAACATGTAACAATAATGCACTAAAGATGAGTGCATACAAGGAAGGCTAAGACGATTTGGGTGTACATTTGGGGTGGATTGTAAACAAATTCTTCCTTTAAGTAAAATGCTTAAAGTTAGAAATGAAAAAGACAGGCTCTTAGGGGTGTACTAGGGGTATCGTGTACTAAAAATGAGTACATTGCAAAGGTGTGGGAAAATTAATTGACTTTACTAGTCAAGTGTTTATGACTTCATTGGTCAAGTAATTATGATACGGGTTTAACACAAGGATTATCCTAATGCCTCTTATTATGTAGTAAATCCTACTATACGAATGTAGTCTCACTAGCAGTCTCGGGATGCATCACTATCACAAGTTCTAGAATCTAAATACTACCGGTACACTCATAAGCATATTTTCCTAATAAATCTAGGGGCGAACCTCACATATTTGGGGTGGAAAATTTTGAGTGGTACAGTTTTTCGTGCTAGTCATACAACTCCTATCCATGAGACGCTCATTAAGGCTAAAGCTTTACTCCTATATGTTGTAAAAAAAATTAAATTTGGCGCTAAAATTACCCTACAAGTGTTTCTCATAGTTTTATTACACACCTACTTTTGAACAAACAAAATCAAGTGCAATTGCATTCTCTAAGGTATCATCATTTACCCTCCCCTTACACTTAGGCTGAACATTGTCCCCAATGTTTAATAAAAATGATGTAAAAGTAAAGAATATAAAAGAATGAAACAAATACTCCCCTGATTCGTTCGGTGTGGATAATGTGATAACATGGTTAGAACCACCTCCAAGAAAATGAACGTTGAAAGCTTCCCTCCAGAAAAATAAATCATCTTCTTGTCCAATATAACCTGTTAAACCTGAGAAACAATCATGGCAAACCTCGCGTAAAATCGGCAGCAAACTCTATATATACTAAAATCCTAGAAACCAAATTAAGATATAATGCTTGTGGAATGAATATTTGCAGATTTCCTGGAGTTTATAAAAATAAAGATTTAACAAAAACTCTAAGACTTCGGCAGAAAAACAAAACTCGCAAAATTTCCAGAATTTTACACTTGACGCCGTCAGTTAGAACCCTGACGTCGTCAGAAGTGACCTGCAGAAATTTCATGTTAAGTTTTCAGAAAATTTCTGGAAAAACTCACGCCTTAATTCCTGGAAATCCTGCAAAACATCATTATGACTCGATACAAGCATTTGACTCAAAAAAATACTAATATGCACATTCGTTTAATATCGTTGTGATTTATGTTCAATCTCGTTCTTAGAAACAAATTTAGATTTCCCTTACACTTATCTTTCGAGAAATACCTTTATATGTAGTCAGGACGAAGTTAAAAACAAAATAAAGCATTTTCACAATTTATCTTGAATCATGAGCCACAAACAATAAAAATAAAACATGCATGCGGAAACAAATAAAATCAAACACACAAACAATCAAACAAATAAAGCTTGGGTTGCCTCCCAAGAAGTGCTTTTCTTTATTTACGAGTCTTGTAGCTAGACTCAAAGTCACATCGTACGTTTTCCTTTCCACTTTTCAATCGATTCTCTCAACCTTTGAACTATTTCCATGTCAACTCTATACTTGGGCCTGAGGGTTAAGCAATTTTTATAGTAAAGGCTCCTCTTTTCCCAGATAAAATTCATTCCCTTGTTCTTATCTTCTTCGTTAATGTCCTCAAATGCACTAATGTTATCCATATCAAATTGAGGCACATAACGAAATTCCTTCATTTTATTAGGCATCCTATATGTGATCCTATCGATTTCATTAGAAAATTGGACCGTTCCCTCTATCCGATCGTGTTTGAACTTGGACTCCTCAATAAATGGCCTACCTAATACAACATGGGATAGGCAACAATCTATAACATTAGCCAAGTCTTCAACAACCATAAAATCAACGATATAAGTAAAGTTCCCAACAAAGACATGTAACCCTTTAATTCTCCCGACAAAATTACAAACTCCACCTGGGTATTTGAGATCTCTCCTAGGTTCGAGTCTTGTTTTTACTATATCATTATAAACACTTGAAGACATAATGTTGATTGGGGATTCGAAATTGATGTAGGCTTGATCAATGTATTTATACCCAATCATGCATGGTATCTTCACATTCCTAGGGTTACCTCTCTAAATCTTAGGGTCAATCATAACAAAAGGGGGCCGAGGATTATCAACAAGATTGTTATAGTTAGCGATTTCCTCCTTAGTGGGATATAAATTGAAATAATCATCATCTAGATCCCCCTCTTCTTCTTCCTTAACATCTTTCATTGGGTTCTAATTCCTTATCTAAGTCCATGGCTATTGCTAAGTCATTAAGCGCATAATCAAGCTCAATATCAACCAATCTATTGAGTTCTCTAAGTTCCATAATCTCACTCTCAATCTGTTCACGAAACAAAGCAACCTCACTAGGTAAAAGGGGTGGATTCACGTTTTCCATAGTGGCCAATGGAATAATCCATGAGGATTGTACGAACAAACACACAAAGAAAAGATAAACTAAAGAAAGCTAATAAAATGAAAATAAAAATCTCACTAGAAAGGAATCTAATGAGTAGACCTAATAAAAAGAAATTTCAACCTAAACAATAACTATTCCCCGGCAACGACGCCAAAAACTTGATGCGTGGGATTGCGCCATTGATGAGGCGAAAACTGTACCGCTTTTAAGGGGTCATTTAAGCCCGAATTCATAATTATTTGATCAATTATTGCCCTAAATCATTCCTTTTGTCATTTTAGGTACTTTTGAGGAGAAATCTGGAAAAGGAGGCATTTTGGACGTTTTTGGAGCATAAAAGTGAAGAAAACGGCAAAGTCTCAAATTCCTTGCTAGGAACAATACCTGACGACGTCAAGGATTAACACATGACAGCGTCAAGAGTGACAGAAGAGGTGGAAGTGGATATTACAACGTGACGGCCCAGAACATTTTCAATGTAATTGGCCTGACGGCGTCACCAAGGCCGCCAGGGTTAAAATGCAAGTGACGGCCCAGAGTAGATTTACACATGAAGGCGTCAAGACTTGATCTAGGCAATACGAATTTTAACTTGGCGGCGAGTTGACGGTGTCAAAGGCTAATACATGACGCCGTCAGGATGCTTAGTCTATATATATTTTTCCAATTTTTCATTGTAAAGTGTGGAACAAGTTGTGGAATATTGGGAGCCCAAACCCTAGGTCGAATTTTCTGTGTATTGAAGGGGTTTCAAACCCTTCTTTCTTCCATGTTTTAATAAAGATAAGTCTTCCAATAATCATTCAATATGTCTATGTATTGTTTGATTCTATCTTATGCTTGTCTTTCTTTTAACATGTTAGGCTAGGTTTTCATTGTGTTTGCTTAGATGTAGTGAAACCTAGATGTTGATTATTGGTTGATTGTTTGTTTATAATTGTTACGGATGATTGTATTCGATGTTAGGCTTAAGAAAACTGGCAGACTTCCATTGGTAACTTGCTTGAACGTCTTAAGAAACATTGTCGGAGGTATACTACGATTCTTGGTTGTATTTAATGCATAAGTGAATTCTAATGATCCCATGTTAGGAGCTTTTAGTCGGCTCGACATAGGAGTGAAGTAGGATCTTATAGAGTTAGAGAATATTGTACACGGCCCTACGACTAGTATTAAGGAATATATCCGTCATCCATGCAATCGTAACAAGCTAATCAACCGGTAAAAGATATCTAGGGAGTAATGAAATCTAAGTAAACACATCTTTTCTCATTATTGTTTCCACCACATTAGTTTAATTTCATTTCTTTTATTTTATTTTGATTGCATTTGTAGTTAATTGGGTTAGTTGGCTAGCAACTAATTCCGCCCACTCCTTCAAAACCCGAGATTTTACTTGCTTTTATAAAATATAAAAAAATACAAAAAGAATCATCCCTCACCTCTAGACCTAGTTTAGTAGGCTTTCTAATCCTAGCGACACTATTCCTGAGTTAAACGATCAATCCCCCGGTACTTGTCACTATACTATACTACAACGTTCAGGTACACTGCCTGGTGGGGATTGCAAGCTTCTCAAGATCCCTTGAGTGGTAGAACCTGTTGCGAGGGCGCAATCCCCCGTATCAAGTTTTTGGCGCCGCAGCCCGGGGAATAGTTATTTTCTAGGTTAGAATTTCTTTTTATTAGGTCTACTTGCTAGATTCCTTTCTAGTAAGATTTTTATTTTTATTCTTAGGTTTTCTTTAGTCTATCTTATTTCTTCATTCCTTTGTTCGTAACTTTTACCATCCGGCATCATGGAAGGTGGTAATATCTTTGATCCCATCAACCCACCACAACAAAACCACCCACAAAACCCACCACTAGCAAACCAACATCCTAGACCCTGAACTTTAGGAGAGTATTCCCCTCGTAGCCACCAAGGCTATCGAAACACCATTGAGCTCACTCAAGGAGCCAATGTGTCCCCCTTGCGATCTGACACTATCCGGTTGGTGCAAAGCGGATGTGCATTCCATGGACTTCGTTTCGAAGATCCTAATCAACATCTCAAGGATTTCCTAAAAATCGTAGATTCCATAGACCTTGATATTGCAACTAGAGAGTCGACCCGATTACATCTATTCCAATTCTCTCTGCGTGACCAAGCTAGTCAATGGCTTGAACGTTTACCCGTGGGATCCATTACCTCTTGGGATGATCTCACCACTCGTTTCCTTGCTCAATTTTTCCCACCGGGGAGAAATTCTAAGCTTAGAAATGATATCTTGATGTTCCAACAACGTCAAGGTGAAACTCTTTATGAAGCATGGACTCGTTTCAAGGACTTACTCCAAAAAGTCGCTCATCATGGCATAGATCTTTGGTTCCTAGTCCAAATCTTCTATGACCATATCGATCTCTCCACAAGGTAAACCATTGACCAATCGGCCGGTGGCAAGCTACGAGATCTAAGTGCGGAAGAATCATAGGAACTCATTGAAGATCTTGCTCTCTATGACAACAAAAGTTGGAATGATCCCCGTGATTTGAACAAAACGGTCAAGGCAATATCTTTTCCTTTGAACAATTCTAGCACTCCCGACCATAGGATCATGGAAATTGAGGACCAAGTCAAGCTTCTCATGAAATCCTAAGAAGCTCCTAAACCTTCAAGCCAAGTGAACATAGTCACTTCTTCGTGCAAATTGTGTAATGGTCCTCATGAAACTCATAATTGCAGGGAACTTCCAAAACATGCTTTTAAGGAATTCACATCGTCACGTGCTGATAAAGCGGAGGATAGAGTGCTCGCCACTAATCTAGGTCCTCGAAACTTTAGCGAGGCCTATGATGCATGGAAGGATAAGCCAAATTTCAGAGGATACCAAACTCGGAGCGTATCCTTCGATGATTCTCCTCCACTCGCATGGTTCGAGCATTTTCCACCACAGAACACTCCTAAGCAAAGATATGAAGATGCCTTGCGAAAGTTCATTCTCTCTCAAGAATTACAGCTTTCCACGCTCGAGACCCGATTTAGACAACAACAAGTCGATATGAATAACAAGATTAGTAATCTGTTAACCGCTATTAAAGAGCGCGCTGTTAGTAAATCGATTCAGGCTGAAGAAGTCAAATCTGTCACCATCATGAATCAGCCAACCTCCCATGTGAAAATAAAAAGCCCTAGTAAACTCTTTAAACATCTGTCACCAAAGGTGAAGGAAGTTAGGGACCATGTTAACCCCTCGGGACCAATCCAATTTGTAAATACCATCACCATACTTGGTCCTACACCCCACCAGAGCCAACAACCAACTGGGAATGAGGGTCATGGAATTGAGGGTGAGACCCCAGAGAAAGACCATGAAGTGGCCAAGAGACTTGCCGACTTATTCGAGGAATCCATCACACAAGATTCAGGCAAATGGGATGAGTCGAAAAAGAAATCAAAAGGGCACATGGAAAATCCAGTGATTTTGGGTGAATCTATTATAGAGAAACTTGAGGAAAACGTGGTAGATATTACTATAGGGTGTAGTGATAGGATTAAGGAAAGCGACTCTGAAGTTTTTAAGATTTATTGCACCACTATGAAGAAGCTCATAAGTGATACTTACATAGATCCTAACCTCCCTATAAACGTAATCCCCCTCTCCCTTTACAACGAAGCCTTCCCTGAACAAATCACGTGTAAAGGACTCGATAACGCCAGAATAATGAAAAGGTTATCAGTTATGATTGGAGGATTCATCTATAACATTGATCTAACCGTGATCGATGACATTAACCAACCTCGTCCTCGGGAAACCATTTGTTAATGAAACGGGAGTGATCCTTGATGAGAATGATGGTAGTGCACTATTCACCAATGGTGTCAGGAAAGTGATTTTCCGAAAGGGTAATGAGGAAGTATATGAGTACCGTCCGTCACTGGATTGTAATGTATATGGATCACAGGATGGAAGATCGGAAAGGATAAAGCAGCGTGATCCGAATAACCTCAAAATCCCTTGAATGATTGGTCATAAGTATTTCGATAATGTCTACATTGACGTGTTCTTACCTAAGAATTTTATGTCCTTGTTCCATTATAACAATATTTGCAGATGGGGGATGATTTATAAAGGAGAAAATGTTGTTGGTAGAGATCATGAAGTTCAGGTATTCATTGGAAATATGACATTCACAATGGATTTTTGGAGCACCCTTTTGTGAAATCGCTAAATTAATGGTTGACGACCGGAATGGAATCATGACTTTCACAGACGGAATTAGGAGGGTGTCATACCAAACGCCGTATAAGATGAGAGATTTCGAAGGAATTGATTGCGATGGACTTGATAAGCTAGGGTCTCAACTTGTTTTATGTGATGATGATGTTCGGAGAGGATGTAAAACCACCTTTGATTTATCATGTGGGTTCTTTAAGGATGTTAGTAAGCTTGGTTCCAAGTATCGGGAAGATGTCTTTGAGTTTGAAGACCGAAAATACGTGCACTATGAAAGCGACCCCGATATAAAGGATGACCTAGAGAATGTGACCAATGATGAGGTCACGTAGTAGCCCATGACCTTGAGTCTAGCCACAAGACTCATAAATAAAGAAAAGTGCTTCTTGGGAGGCAACCCATGTTTCGTGTGTTTTTATTTGTTTGATTTTTATTTGTTTGATGTTATTTGTTTCCGTATTCATGTTTTATTTTTATTGTTGGTAGATCATGTTTCAAAGTAAATTGTGAAAATGCTTTATTTTGTTTTAACTTCGTCTTAATTATATATAAAGGTATTTTGCAAAAGCTAAGTGTAAGGGAAATCCAAATTTGTTTATAAGAACGAAAATGATCATGATTCGCCACAATATTAAATGAGCATGTATATTATTATTTGTTAGAGTCAAATGCTTGTATCGAGTCATAATGATGTTTTGCAGGAATTTCCAGGAAATAAGGCATAAGTTTTTCTAGAAATTTTCCGGAAACTTAACATAAGATTTTTCCAGGAACATTCTGACGACGTCAGGAGTTACAACCTGACGGCGTCAGGTACCAAAATTCTGAAAAATTTTGCGAGTTTTGTTTAAACCGGAGTCTTAAAGTTTTTGTTGATTCTTTAGTTTTATAAACTCCAGCAAATCTGCAAACATTCATTCCACAAGCATTATATCTTAAATTGTTTTCTAGGATTTGTTAGTATATATAGATTGCCGCCGATTTTACGCTAGGTTTGCCTTGATTGTTTTCTCAGGTTTGACAGCTTATATATGACAAGAAGATGATTTATATTTCTAGAGGGAAGCTTTCAACGTTCATTTTCTTGGAGGAAGATCTAACCTTGTTGACACACTATCTACACCAAATGAATCAGGAGACTATTTTTTTTCACTCTTTTACCTGCTTTACTTTTATATTCTTTAATTGAACATTGGGGACAATGTTCATCATAAGTGTAAGGGGAGGGTAAATGATGATACCTTATAGGATACAATTGCACATGAGTTTGTTTGTTTGATAGTAGGTGTGTAATAAAACTAAGAGAAATACTTGTTAGTGCAATTTTAGCGCCAAATTTAATTTTTTTTACAACATTTAGGAGTAGGGATGAGCATTTCGACCCGAATCACGGAACCGTACCGGAACGGTACCGTTCCCGATATACGGTACGGTACCAGGACTACGAATAAGGTGAAAAAAAAATCGGGGCCACTAATTCGGTACGGGACCGGTATCAAATCGAGAAATTCCCGAATAAAAACGGGAAAAACCCGATTTCCTGGTACCGGTACCGAAACCGGTACCGGTATCCGAATCCCGTTCAGTACGGTACCGGTACCACTATTTATGCTCGGGAAAAAATCGGTACCACTAGTTCGGTACGGGATCGGTACGTGACCGGTACCATGCTCATCCCTATTTAGGAGTGAAACTTTAGCCTTAACAAGTGTCTCATGGATAGGAGTTGTATGACTAGCACAAAACCGTATCACTTAAAAAATTTTCCACCATAATATGTGAGGTTCGCCTTTAGATTTGATAGGAAAAGCATTTATTCTTAGTGCTTATGAGTGTACCGGTAGCATTTAGATTCTAGAACTTGCGTTAGTGATGCATCCCGAGACCGCTAGTGAGACTACATTCGTGTAGTAGGATTTACTACATGATAAGAGGCATTAGGATCACCCTTGTGTTAAACCCGTATCATAATTACTTGACCATTTAAGTCATATTACTTGACTAGCGAAGTCAATTAATTTTTCCACATCTTTGCGTTGTACTCATTTTTAGTACACGAAACACCTAGTACACCCCTCCGAGCCTATCTTTTCGTTTCTAACTTTAAGCATCTTACTTAAAGTAAGAATTTGTTACACCCCACTTAAATGTACACCCAAATCGCCTTAGCCTTCCGTATATGCACTCATCTTTAGTGCATTATTGTTATTTGTTTAAACCCTTAGTTAATTATCTAATTTTTTTACATGGTTGCTAAGTCGAGTCATATCTTGTACATATTGTTTTGGAACGATTGGGACTCATGGGTAAAGTACTTGTGTTATTGAGTAATGGGGAAAAAGATCATATATTACCCCCATATGTGCGTTAATCTTAAAAAGTACTCTAAGTGTTTTGATTATCTTGATTCGAGTCATTAGAGTAGTTTATTGTAAAATATGTAAAAATTCAAGTGTAAAGGGAATGTAAATTCCCTATGATGTATTATTTTGGATGGTAGGGTAAGAGTGTATGGAAAAAAAAAAAAAAAAAAAAAAAAAAAAAAAAAAACGGACTACCATCCCGTTTCATTCTATTTTTGTTTTAAGTGTTTGTTATTTCTGATTTATTAGCTTAAGTCGAGTCGAGTCTTGGCTTAGCAACGCCATATTATACATGTAATTAACCAAGATGATTAACTCGCCACCAATAAATATTACCTTTATCCAACAAAACCGTGTTTTCCATATCCCTACACCTAACGTTATAACCCTTCAAAAGACCTCTTTGATAGTTTATCCTAGGTGCTTACGCTAAGTAGTGGAGGTTTGATCATTTCCCAAGCCTATGGTAATCTATTTGCTTTGACAGGTAGTGAGAGATGTTTTCCATTTCCATATTGTGATATATACTTTATTACACCCGAGAGATGTGAGTATCTAAACACTATTTGTGAGGTGCTAGTGTATGACCTCCGTGCTTGTTTTTGTTTTTAAGTGGAACGATTATTTGTTGTAATTACTTTTATATTAGTGTTAAATGACCCCTAACTTGTATTTTGATTAGAATAAAAGCGCATTTGTTTGATGAGGCGAAATGTGTACCGCTTTTAAGGGGTCGTTTAATCCCGAATTCGTGATTATTTGATCAATTATTGCCCTAAATCGTTCCTATTGTCATTTTAGATACTTTTGAGGAGAAATCTGGAAAAGGAAGCATTTTGGACGTTTTTGGAGCATAAAAGTGAAGAAAACGGCAAAGTCTCAAATTCCTTGCTGGAACAGTACCTGACAACATCAAGGATTAACACATGATGGCGTCAAGAGAGACAAAAGAGGTGGAAGTGGATATTACAACGTGACGGCCCAAAACATTTTCAATGTAATTGGCCTGACGGCGTCACCAAGGCCGTCAGGGTCAAAATGCAAGTGACGGCCCAGAGTAGATTTACACATGAAGGCGTTAAGACTGGATCTAGGCAATACGAATTTTAACTTGGCGGCGAGTTGACGGCATCAGAGGCTAATACATGACGCCGTCAGGATGCTTAGTCTATATATATTTTTCCAATTTTTCATTGTAAAATATGGAACAAGTTGTGGAATATTGGGAGCCCAAACCCTAGGTCGAATTTTCTGTGTATTGAAGGGGTTTCAAACCCTTCTTTCTTCCATGTTTTAATAAAGATAAGTCTTCCAATAATCATTCAATATGTCTATGTATTGTTTGATTCTATCTTATGCTTGTCTTTCTTTTAACATGTTAGGCTAGGTTTACATTGTGTTTGCTTAGATGTAGTGAAACCTAGTTGTTGATTATTGGTTGATTGTTTGTTTATAATTGTTACGGATGATTGAATTCGCTGTTAGGCTTAAGAAAACTGGTAGACTTCCATTGGTAACTTGCTTGAACGTCTTAAGAAACATGATCGGAGGTGTACTACGATTCTTGGTTGTATTTAATGCATAAGTAAATTCTAATGATCCCATGTTAGGAGCTTTTAGTTGGCTCGACATAGGAGTGAAGTAGGATCTTATAGAGTTAGGGAATATTGTACACGGCCCTACGACTAGTATTAAGGAATATAACCCGTCATCCATGCAATTGTAACAAGCTAATCAACCGGTAAAAGTTATCTAGGGAGTAATGAAATCTAAGTAAACACGTCTTTTCTCATTATTGTTTCCACCACATTAGTTTAATTTCATTTCTTCTATTTTAATTTGATTGCATTTGTAGTTAATTGGGTTAGTTAGCTAGTAACTAATTCCGCCCACTCTTTCAAAACCCGAGATTTTACTTGCTTTTATAAAATATAAAAAAAATACAAAAAGAATCATCCCTCACCTCTAGACCTAGTTTAGTAGGCTTTCTAATCCTAGCGACACTATTCTTGAGTTGAAGATCAATTCCCCGGTACTTGGCACTATACTATACTATAACGATCAGGTACACTGCCTGGTGGGGATTGCAAGCTTCTTAAGATCCCTTGAGAGGTAAAACCTGTTGCGAGAGCGCAATCCCCCGTATCAGCCCTCGCCAAAGGTTTTACCTCTCAAGGGATCTCTAGAGGTTTGCAATCACCACCAGGCAGTGTATCTGACTGATGTAGTATAGTGTAGTGGCAAGTACCGGGGGATTAATCGTTCTACTTGGGGAATAGTGTTGTTAGGATCAAAACTTAATTAAACTAGGTCTAGAGGTGAGGGATGATTCTTTTTGTATTTTTATGGTTTATGGAAAGCAAGTAAATATCTCGGGTATTGCAAGAGTGGGCAGAATTAGTTGCTAGTCAACTAACCTAATTAACTACAAATGCAATAAAATTAAAATAACACGAAAGTAAATGTTGAGAAAAACAATAATAAGAGAAACGTGTTTACTTAGATTTCACTACTCCTTAGCTATCTTTCATTGATTGAATAGTTTGTTACAATTGCGTGGATGACGGGTTATATTCCTTAATACCATTCGTGGGGCCGTGTACGATCTTCCCCAACTCTATAAGCTTCTACCTCTTCCTATGTCGAGCCGACAACTAGCTCCTAACATGGCCTCCTTAGTAGTCACTCATGCATTAAATACAACCATTAAAATCGTAGTACACATCCGATTCATATTTCTTAAGATGTTCAAGCATGTTACCAATTGGAAGTCTGCCAGTTTTCTTAAGCCTAACATCGATATCATTCATCCAATATAATTAATAACAAACAGTCAACCAACAATCAATAGCTAGGTTTCATTACATCTAGGCAAACACAAACAAACCTAGCCTAGCATGTTAAAGTAAAGACAAGTATAGGATAGAATCAAACAACACATAGACATATTAAATAATTATTTGAAGACTTATCTTTATTCAAACATGGATGAAAGAAGGGTTTGAAACCCCTACAAATAAGGTAAAAATTCGACATAGGGTTTGTGGTGAAGTTCCTCTAAAAGTTCTCTCCTAATGAATGAAAATTAGAAAACTATATATAGAGATTACACGTTTGACAGCGTCACGTTGTAATCCTGACGCCGTCAACTAGCCGCCAATACTCTTCACGGATAGCTTAGATCCAGATCTGACGCCGTCATATGTAATTCTTCTCTTGGCCATCACGTGTAATTTTGCTCTTGACGGCCTTGGCTTCCCAAAGCATGACGCCGTCACTTGTTAAATCCCAAAAATATTATGGCGCGTCTTGTGTACACTTTATATCCACCTCTTTGTCAACACATGACACCGTCACATGCAAAGTGTGACGCCGTCAGGTACTATTTCCAACTTAATTTTGGAGACTTTGTCATTTTCTTCACTTTTTGCTCCAAAAACGTCCGAAACGCTTCCTTTTCCAGATTTCTTCTCCAAAGTACCTAAAATGACAAAATGAACGATTTGAGGCAATATTTGATCAAATAATCACGACTTAGGGCTTAAATGACCCCATAAAAGCGTAACACTTTTCGCCTCATCAAGTGCCATCTGCTAAATACTTGTGACGAAACAACCACATACTACGGATAACATTCGCATCTGGGGGTTTTGGTATAAGAGTCCAAGTTTTGTTTTTAATAAGTGCATCGTGTTCATCACACATAGCATTTTGCCAACTGGGATCATGAAACGCATCACTATGAGACCTAGGTAAAGGAGAAATAGTAGAAACATGACTAGCATAATGAGGATTAGGACGAGTAGGCCAAACACGAGAATGTGTGACCATGGGGTGAACCGAATAAGGTTGTTGATGGTTCTAATCATTCTTTCGGATTTCCCATTTTGTTGAGAGGTATGTGGACAAGAAAATCTAAATTGAATACCATTATCAGAAAATAGTTTATGAAAAGCATGGTTGTCAAATTCACCACCATGGTCATATTGAAACGACTTGATTTCAGACTTGAATTGTGTGCGAACAAAATTACGAAACAAAATAAATTTGGACAAAACATCATATTTATTAATCAAAGGATAAACCCAAACAAACTGAGAATAATGATCTAAAAATAAGACATAGTGACAAACTCGGAATTGTAGAAGTCCACAAGTCCGAGTGTACAATATCAAAAGACGACTTAACCAAACCACTAGAACTAACAAACGGAAGTTTCACGTGTTTACGAAGCTGACAAGCATGACAAAGAATGGGAGACTTCTCTTTATTACAAGAAATAGAACTACTTGAAAGGACACGACATAGCACTTCACTTCCTGGATGTCCAAGACGCTGATGCCACATATACTGACTTGCTAGAAAAGCATGCGGAATGGTGGAAGGTTGAGTGACTGGGTAAAGATCGCCATTGCTATCACAGCGGAGCAGCACCCGACGCGTTTGAAACTCCTTAACAGAAAAACCAAAAGGGTTAAACTCAACTGTACAATAATTCATGGACAAATTGACGAACAGAGATCAAATTTTTGACAATATTGGGAGTAATTAAAACATTATTTAAATGAAGGGGACACGTAGGAGTTGGCAAAATGGTATGGCCAGAGTTGATGACAGGAATAGAATGCCCATCACCAACCGCAACAGAGGGATAAATGCACGAATTTAAAACATCATTAAGACAATTGATATCATCATTAATATGAGAGGACGCACCTGTATCCATATTCCGATTGTCGTCAACAGGAACATGAAGTGTTTCGGTAGTAAAAGCATGAGGTAAAGTGGTTTCATGGCCCGGCATAGAACCCCCTTGCTGTGAACTAGACAAAGGTGTAGAACCCCCTTGTGGCAATGAACTGCCAGACAAAGAAAACTGAACCAGCAGACCTCCTTGCTATTGCGAACCCCCTGGTGTAATGAAGTGACCCTGCAGTTGTGACCCCCCTGTAATAGGGAATGAACCTTGCTGCTGTGAAACCCTGAACTATTAATGTGAACCCCCTGATGGGACCCCAGACAAACAAACGATCCCCCTGGTATTGATAATTGTTGGGTATAAATGAACCCCCTCCGCTGTGATTAACCTGCTGGTTGGAAAACATGTTTTGGGCTGAAGCCTGGTGGTGTACTCGTGAAACAGGCCACAGGTTGGGCCGAAGCCAGTGATCCAAAACGTGGTGGAGAGACATAGGGATGTAGAGGGTGTTGGGTGGCATTCGACACTGTAGTAGTTTCCTCATTCATATTTCCTTGAATAACAAGCTTAGCCAAAAGTGATTGAAGGGTCACCAAATCAGTGGAAGACAAAGAAGTACCCGTAGGAAGCGTAGCATGGGATGGGCGTTTCGAAGGATTGTTATGTATACCATCGTGAAGAAATTTATAATGCACACCAAACCGAAAAAAACCTTGAGCAAAAAGGAAACATGGTTTGTTTACCTTTTCATTGGAGTTATTAGTACGCCGCATATTTGAATTCGAGTTAGCCAACAAAACCATCGGTGAAGAAGAGCTAGAATCAACAAGAGTATCTAGTCCACGAGTCTTTAAACGCATCTCCTCCGTTGTAAGCATGGACCGCACCGTTTTAAGATCCGGAAAAACTTCACGATGAGCAATGATTGTTGAAACACTATCATACTTCACGGGCAACTCTTCCAAGGCAAAAGTAACAATGTCATCATTGCTAATAAGAGAACCCAAACTTGATAATATAGTGGCCATGTTTTCAATCTTCCAAACTTGATAATATAGTGGCCATGTTTTCAATCTTCCGAAAATAAGCATCAATGCTTAGGTCACCAAGTTTTATAGTACGGAGTTCGGCCTTCAATATAATAGAGCGAGAACGCTTATTGTCATTGAAGATTGAAGCAAGCATGTCCCATGCCTCCTTGGCCGTTTGAGGATCGTCATTCACAATACGTTGTTGAAGTGTTGGAGACAAAGTGATAAAAATCCAAGAAAGAACAATAGTGTCAATCTTTAACCATTCGGCATCGGGAGGTGGTGGTGGAGCACTTGAGGTTGCATCATCCGAAGACTTGCCCAGTAGATGATCCAAGATAGAGTATCCTTTGCAGAGATGCTTAAGAAAATAAGTCCAGGAGGAGTAATCATCTCCTCGACATCCAACTTGACCGGAACAAGAGTGGGAATATTATTGACTGTCATGAGCTTGTCAGACAAAAGAATAACTTGTGGTGGGGTATTGTTGACTGTCATAGTGATGTTGGATGGGTGGGTTTAAGATGAAGAGTAAAGAGAATGGTGAATGAAACATTAACGTGAGCTAGGGTTAGGGTGGTTTAATAAAACAGTAACTTAAGAAGGTATGTTAGGGCTTGGTTTAGATAACAAGGAATGTAACAGTAGGTGGGTTTAGGTTATGAGATGTATTCGAATAGCAGTAGCACAAAATAAAGCAAACTTAAGACGTGGTCAACTGGTTTATCAAACACAAAAAAAAAAACCAACGATCGACCTATAAAGAACACCAGCTATAGTCGACTGGTTATCAAATGAAAAGAAGTAGTCGACTGGTTATCGAACGAAAAGAACCAATGATCGACCGAAAATTTTTTTTAGGCTTTGTATAGGATCGATTAAATATAGGTTGTGATACCATGAAGGTTAAAGGGTAAATCGTGTTCTATTCATGAAACCAAACCGGTATATAAATACTTTTACAATGAACATTCTAGACCTCGGGCCTTAGTCCATACTAATATTGCATGGACTCGGACTCTAGTATGTGAATATATCGACTAACACTCCTGTGTCATTTTGTCAAAAATAAAATTATTAACAATGCAATATATTGTTTTGCCGATTCTAAAGTCGACATTATAATACAAGGAGCCGAAAGGTTCACAATATAAACCCTTTTTGAGGTCTTTTAAATCTTATTGTAGCTAAAATCCTTTTTCAGTCCCTGAACAGTTGTCAAGCTTTTCCTTCCATTTCTCTGTTGGACACGAATATGTACGCACTCTTTTGAACCAGAAAATCACAATATCATATCATACGGTTATTCATGAAGTTCTGTCATACTTATGGCCATCCATATGGACGTGCATCTATAATAAAACCTGATTAAAATTGCATAAATGAAAATAGATGTTGCATAGCTAGATGAACGAGAAAATGAAATATTAAAATCACAACTGGTGGTACACGACTTAGTTAGCTAACTATTAGACGGTTGAAAAGTTGCCTAACGTATAACACCCTAAACTATTGTATTATAGATAAAAGCAATAAAATAATGATTAGCTTATGTCTAAAACTACTTACTTAATTAACATAACCTAGCATGTACGTAATATAAAATGAACTAATAAATAAATTCAAGATAACCTCAAAATATTCAAACTACAGTAATACTCGGTCCTCCAACTCCTTGACCATCTCATCTCGTTATTTTTGAAAGATTCGTTTAACACACTTTTATATCACCTTCACATCCACTCTTTCCACGCAGACTTATGATTGGCACACTCTAATTTCTTATTTGCACACTCTTTACCACATTTGAGTGTGCAAATAACAAATGAGAGTGTGCCAATCAGTTCTCCTCAACAAAACCCACAAAAGTCTTTAAAATTAAACTCACACATAAAATTCCTTTAGCATGACAATAGTTAGGGTTTGAGAGTGTGAGTTTTGGGTTTACGGCTTACAATATTATAGCTTCAAGTACGTACGAGTTTCATTCGGGTTGTGGTTAGTGCTTAGATTCGGTGTCAACTCGTGCGTGGGAGGGTTTTGGTGCGTGACTGGTACGTGTGGGTTTGGGTCTCGATCAGATCTCGTTGAATCTTAGTGTTCATGTTTGAATTGGTGCTTGTGTTCTTGTTTCAGTTGGATCTATCACTAGAGGTATATATTGAACCATACTTTTATACATAATCATGCGTTACATATACTTATTATGTTAAGAAATCTGTTGTATTATATAGTATGATATACTTATCATTATAATCAACTTAGAACATGTTGATTATAATGTGCATGCATTAATGTACGTCAAGAGCTATATATACATAAGATTTAGTATCTAAAATATAATGGAGTAAAAATGCCTTTAACTAGCTCTCGTATAATTCGTTTGAAGAAAAAGAAAACTTTGCATGCATCTGCGAACGTACTTGGCCTTTATGTATGAAGGTATATAAAAGAAAAAAACAGTTAGTTATATATCCTGCCTCACTGATTTTGTTAATATAAGTGTTTTAACACTAGTCCTTTTCAATGTTAATCTTTGATATGTGTTAAATAAACAATATGTATAGTTTGAATAATTACAGATTGTCAACATGAGTACATACAACTTAAAGTAACTAAGAATATTGATGAGGCTTGGATATTAGGGAACATTGAAAATGCAGACCTCTAAGATTATCTACGTTTATAAACCTAATAATGGACATGTTATTATTCGATGCGGAGTAGTTTGCTAGAATTTGATTCTATATAACTTTACTAATTCACTAAACCACATTTCATTAACAGATTAACAATAATGATGAAAACCAACCATCTACTCATCATTTTTCTTCTCATAACCACCATTGTAACACAATCTCTTGCAACCGAACCCACAGGACAAGAATCAAAAGGCCTCCTCGAAGAATGCCAAAAGGCCACGGGTGGACCGTGTCATAGCAAAACCGGATCGTTAAAGCTTAAACTAATAGCAATTGCTGCAATTCTTGTAACTAGTATGATGGGTGTTACTCTACCTTTGGTTTCTAAGTCTGTGCCAGCTCTACACCCTGATACAAAGCTATTTGTGTTGGTTAAAGCATTTGCTTCTGGTGTGATTCTTGCAACTGGTTACATGCATGTTTTGCCTGATTCTTTTGAGTGTTTGACGTCCGTATGTTTGCCTGAAAAGCCATGGAGTAAGTTTCCTTTTACTACGTTTATTGCTATGATGTCAGCTGTGGGAACGTTGATGATTGATTCGTATATGATGAGTGGGTTCAAGAAGTATAGCAGGAACAATAATGGGATCAAAAATCCGGATCCAGAAATGAAAATAGTGGGTCATTGCCATGGTGATGTAACGTCTAGGGTTGATGATCGTGCATCACAGTTGAGGCGGTACCGCGTGGTTGCTCAGGTACTATACAACTTGTATTACGTGAGTGCTAATTATCCAGCTATGAGTATTACTCTTAATATTTGGTGAATGAATGGGTACTAAAAATTGATTTTATGGCGCATATATGCAGGTATTAGAGCTAGGAATAGTTGTCCATTCGGTTGTGATAGGACTATCAATGGGGGCATCAGATAATATGTGCACTATAAGACCATTAGTGGCCGCTTTATGCTTTCATCAGTTCTTTGAAGGAATGGGACTTGGTGGTTGCATTCTTCAGGTACCTAATTAAGTTTTCCTAATTATAATAACAAGCATTCTATTTTAATCATCTATAATTCATTGATTTAGTTTGGTGATGGAATGTTATAGGCCGACTATGAGATGAAGATGAAGGGGATATTGGTGTTTTTCTTCTCAGTGACAACTCCACTTGGTATAGCACTTGGGATATTACTATCCAACGGGTACCAAGAAAATAGTCCGGCTGCATTGGTGGTGGTTGGAGTACTAAATGCAGTGTCAGCGGGGCTGCTGAATTACATGGCGTTGGTGGATCTACTTGCAGCTGACTTTTTGGGCAAAAGGCTTCAAGATGATATGAAGCTTCAAGCAATGGCATATCTTGCTGTATTATTAGGTGCCGGAGGCATGTCTGTTATGGCAATTTGGGCGTAAACAATTTTATGTAACTCTTTAATTGAATACCTTTTCTCGATATTGTTGGTTTAGGTTGTGCGAATATTTGATGTAACGTTTCATTTCTTTTTTGACCATGTTTCATCCCATTTCCATTTTGTTCATCTACCATATATAAAAACCATTGAAATTTTGAGATAAATGATAGCCTCAACCAGTTATAACTTACAATAAGATTCCATCAGTTGTAAGTATCTAGTAAGTAATCAAACAAGCAGATCTAAGTAAGTATGTCGAAACTCGAAAGTGATAATAAAATAAAGACGAGGTGTTTAGTTCAATTTAATTAGTAAATAAGAAGCTTTTCAAATCCAAAACAAAGACGGAGTACATATGAATATGCAAAGCGCAGATATGTGTGCATTAGGATTACTTGATGGAACCATATCCACTTGAACAAATCTTACTAAGTGTTCAGAACTTGTTCTCTTTGGTAACATCCAAAATTCAGTGTTCTTTATTTTGTCATCAGTCTGCACATTATATCAATTCGTTTGTATCAGGGAGTAAATTTATGTCTATAGCTGATGATGAATTTCGACGAGTAGACTTATCAGGGCAAATTAAATGGATGACGTTTTCCCTATTCAGGTTACCCAGGGAGGGTGAGTCTTTTTTACTCAGATGTACGCGGCTTTAGCGGGTTAATCCCGGGACCGTTTCCTACTCATCACCGGCCAAATGAAAATATAGGCTTATCAAAGGTACAAGACAGAAAGAAAATAGACTTATTCTCTATTTTAACAATCAACTAGAAATTATCCAAAGTAGCAATACAACTCATCGACGTGGTAATACTTTCTTGAATTCGTTTAAAAGTCAAAATTCAAACAGATTGATCGAGTGGAGTTGACAACGGGTTGAAAAAATATTTAAAATTACCAAAACTTGAGTTAGATGATGAGGAGGACTTTGACATACTTTTATGGTGGAAATTAAATAGTCCAAGATTTTGTGAGCTACTGTAAACTTGTTATTGACAGATTTTGATTTTGTGAACAATGCTAGACTATTAGTTTTTGAAGTTGGAACTTGTTACTGGAACTAATGTGACTCAAGTGGTTTTAGTTGATCAATATTTATTTGAGAGGATGAACAACATCTTGTTAATAGGTATGTGTCGAGAACGATATATTACGCATATATATATATGGTTTATGTTTAATTCCATCAAAATGGAATGTATATTCTTTTCTTATGAATTATATGCTGTAATATATAAACAGATCATTGCACTTAAATCCATCCGACTGCTGCAAAAAGAACCGTCTCCGATTCGTATACACGTATGCACACAAACAAAGAAATCTAGCTTTGAGACCCACTAGAAGTGCAATCGCGCGAACCCTTTACCTTTAAAATGTTAAAAATTACTGTGGTTGTCAATGACACTAAAAAAGAAATCTGTTTCACGCCATTTTTGGTAAGTTGATAAATCAAATCACCAGCTAAAACTGATGGACTCAAAATGCAAGTTTGAAGCCAATCCAGATGAACATATGTTTGCAACCTCATGCCTCATCTTCTTTGGCCCACAAACAAGAACTCCAAAAACTTGATTCTTTTTGCTCAAACAGCATTCCTACAAGAAGAAAAAGAATTTAAATTTATTAGTTTCCTTGTATTTGGTTTAAAATATGTATAAGTATTATAGTGATTACAAGATATAAGATCACTATGTCAGTTAAAGAAATTTGGAGATGTGCTTACTCTTTAGATCCGGTCTTTCACCAAAATGCACGTTTGTCGATTGGAGGAGTGACTGTTGGGGAACACTTTCGAGCTCTCTATCCGCAGCATATAACCACAAATTAAGTGAGTTAACCGATGTCGCACCCTCAATGTTTTGAATTTGCTTTGAATCCATTGAATTTTTCTTTTTATTCCTCCAAAAACAAATACTACATGTTACCATTATTGATATGCAAATGAGCAACATATTTATGACGGCTCTTGACGCAAATGAGTACACTTTGTTCGTGTTTTTATCAACACGGTAGATGTAGATATTAAACCTTGTATTGCATAATGAATAATGATTACAATGTTGAGTGTATATGTAATACACAATGGGCCTAAATACGTACATGCCATGCTAAACAATGAATGGGCTTTAGCCCTTACAAATAATCTGTCTAACATCCCCCCGCAGTTTGAGCGGGAGGTACACAAACGCTCAAGCTGGAACGAAACTCATCAAATAACGCCGTAGGTAAACCTTTCGTAAAGATATCTGCATACTGATAGCGAGAAGGGACATGAAGAACACGAACATGACCCGTAGCAACCAAATCACGAACAAAGTGAATGTCGATCTCAATGTGCTTCGTGCGTTGATGTTGCACGGGATTAGACGAAAGGTAGACCGCACTCACATTGTCACAATAAACAATCGTAGCCGTAGATAGCGGCGTATGAAGCTCTCGTAACAGATTGCGTAACCAGCAAGTTTCCGCAACCGCATTGGCAACACCCCGATATTCAGCCTCGGCACTAGACCGAGAGAGAGTAATCTGGCGCTTGGAGGACCAGGATAGAAGATTGTTACCAAGAAAAACACAATAACCAGAGGTAGACCGACGTGTAGTCGGACACCCAGCCCAATCTGCATCAGAATAAGCAACCAGGGAAGACGTCGAAGATGAATAAAGCTGCAAACCATAAGTCAATGTACCACGAACATACCGCAAGATCCGCTTGAGAGCAGAAAAATGAGGCTCCCGAGGATCATGCATAAAGAGACAAACCTGTTGAACCGCATAAGATATATCGGGCCTCGTGAAGGTCAAATACTGTAGAGCCCCTGCAAAACTACGATACAAAGTAGGATCTGAAATAGGAGTACCATCAGCAGAAAGCTTGGAATCCGTGTCAACTGGAGTACAGCATGGATTACAAGTAAGCATGCCAGCACGATCAAGAACCTCAGTCGCATACTTCTGTTGAGATAAAAACATCCCAGAAGTATTACGAGTCACAGAAATACCCAGAAAATAATTAAGATGCCCCAAATCAGTCATAGAGAACTCAGTATGTAGAGAAGCAATAATACGCTGTAGAAAAGCTGTAGAAGATGCAGTCAACACAATATCATCAACATATAGCAGTAAATAAGCAATGTCTGATCCCTGTCTGTAAATGAAAAAAGAAGAGTCACATCGACTATGATGAAAACCAATCCGAGCAACATAGGCTGCAAACCGCTGAAACCACGCCCGAGGGGCTTGTTTCAACCCATATAGTGATCGCTGCAATAAACAAACATGATCAGGATATCTCGGATCTCGAAAACCAGGAGGCTGGTGCATATAAACAGTCTCAGATAACGAGCCATGCAAAAAGGCATTCTTGACATCAAGCTGGTGAATCGGCCAATGACGAGAAATAGCAAGACTGAGCACAGTACGTATAGTAGCCGGTTTAACCACCGGACTAAAAGTCTCATCCACATCAATACCTGCAAGTTGAGTGCTACCATTCGCGACAAGGCGAGCCTTGTAGCGATTAAGGCTACCATCTGCATTGTGCTTATGCCGAAAAAGCCATAAGGCACGAACAATGTTCGTCCCCGAAGGCCGAGGCACAAGAATCCAGGTACCATTTTTAATTAACGCATTATATTCATCAAGCATAGCACGATACCAATTAGGGTTTTTAAACGCCTGTGGATACGACTTTGGAAGTGGGGAAATGGTGGACACATGAAGAGTGTAACGTTGAGGAGGACGATTTTTACCGACACGGAAGCGAGTGACCATGTGATGAGTCGAAGCAGGATTCGGGTTGGGTTGCGAAGCAACATTGGTTGTAGTTTGTTGTACAGGAGTGGGGGTAGTGGAGGATGTATGGGTTGGGCCAGATTGCAAAGTAGATTGAGTAGTGGGAACTGGGCTGTGAGGGGAATGGGTAGTTTGTGGGTCGGGTGTATTGGGGGAGCCACGAATTGGAGAATCGGGTACAACAGGAGCCGAAGCTGCTGAATTAGGAGTTGCGGTGGGTTGTATATGGGTGAGGATGTGTTGTTGTATGAAGTTAGGGGACGAGTCTAAAAACGTGTATGAGGGTGAGGCATTAGGAGTCATTGACCCGTACGGAAAAACCGTCTCATCAAATGTCACGTGACGAGATAAGATGATTTTATCTGTATTCAAGTCGAGACACCGATACCCGCGGTGATTGGTAGGATAGCCAAGGAATATTGATGGAGTGGCTCGGGGTTCAAGCTTATGATGTGTATGAACATGAGGGTAGCAAAGACACCCAAAAACATGAAGATCTGCATAATTAGGTGTGGTCTTAAAAAGGCGGGTGTGAGGGATCTCATTTTGAATGGCAGTGGATGGCAAAATGTTTAAAAGGTAGGCTGCCATATGAAGTGCTTCAACCCAAAAGGTTGGTGGTAGGTGTGCTTGAAATAGTAAGGTGCGGATGAGGTTGTTAATGGTACGTATCATTCGTTCCGATTTGCCATTTTGTCGAGACGTTTTTGGACAGGAAAAACGAATAGTGATGCCATTGGATGCAAATAATTGGTGTAGGGCGTTGTTATCAAACTCACCCTCGTGGTCACATTGCAAGGATTTGATGTCACAATTAAATTGATTTTTAACATAAGCGCGAAAATGAATAAATTTTGACAACGCATCTGATTTATTGTGTAATGGATACACCCATAAATAATGTGAAAAATGATCAAGAAACAAGACATAATATTTAATACCCGAAACACTCGAAAGTGGAGATGTCCATAAGTCAGAATGAATAATATCAAAAGGAGACTTAACAACTGTTTCAGAAAGCGAAAAAGGAAGTCGCACGTGCTTGCCAAGCTGGCAAGCATGGAAAAGCACGGGAGACTTAGTCTTATTACATGAAATTAAATTATTATTAACTAAAGAACGTAGCACGGGTCACTTCCAGGATGACCAAGTCGTTGATGCCACGTTTGCTGACCGACCAGAAAAGCTTGAGGATATGATGGAGACGTGACCGGGTAGAGATCACCCGTGCTATCACATCGGAGAAGAATTTGACGGGTCCAGAAATCCTTCACAGAAAAACCAAACTCATCAAATTCAATGGTGCATTTATTTTCACGAACAAATTGGCGAACGGAAATTAAATTTTTGACAATATTAGGTGTAATTAAAACATTATTTAAGTGAAGGGTACGATGTGGAGTTGGTAAAGTGCTATGGCCTGTATTAGTAACGGGAATAGAATTCCCGTCACCAAAGAGAACAGATGGATAAATACGAGAGTTAAAAATAGTATCAAGATTACTAGCACAAGAGTTAAGATGAGAAGACGCACCCGTATCCATGTTCCAGTTTGCAGTAGCGGGATCCTGTAGTGTCATAGTGTTAAAAGCATGTGGTAGCACCGTCTCTTGACTAGTAGAAGCGGACTGATTTCCAGGGCCATGAACCGCCGTCGCAAATAAAGCTTGTTGCTGTGGAGAGAGTAAAGTTTGAGCCTGTTGGGCCTGGGTTGTATGAAAACCAGGGGGAGCCTGAGGGGCCTGCTGTTGTGTCGTGGACTGGGAGCCCAGGAGAGGCATACGATGGCCTGTTGTTGAGGAATGTAACCCAAACTGGGCCAAAAGAGCCTGTTGGGCTTGGAGCAGACTGAGTAGCTGTTGTTGAGCATTTAAGTCCAACCCAGGAGTATTAAAAGTGGTGGTCAGGTTATGCATGGTAGGGGTACGCATGTTTCCAGGGACCATATTGTTGCGAGTTCCACTATTGTTGCGAGATGTATCATGTAGATACCTACAGTTAGCACCCCAACGACAATAACCTCGACCAAAGTTCCTACATACCTCGGTATTGGCTCGACTACCATTGTTACGAGTGTCCCGTTCACGAGTTGTACGTCCATCATTGGCTTGACTATTAGTGGTTTGAGCCAATAAAACTTGAGGAGAGCTCGAAGTAGTGTTAGGAGACTGTGTAGATGGCTTCGACCTGATCCGCAGCTCTTCAGTCATGACCATGGAGCGCACAGTAGCGAGATCTGGAAACGGATCTTTATGAGCAATGATCATAGCAAGGTGTTGATATTTGTCACTTAAGCCATTTATAGCATAAGTGACAACATCATCATCACTCATAGTCGATCCTAGATCAGTGAGCAACGTGAGGATCGAGTCGATTTTCGAGAAGTAAGCATCTGCTGTTTGCTCCCCCATTTGGATCACGCGTAACTCGCCTTTTAAAGCAACCACGCGTGTTCGCTTGTTATCTTGAAAGATGGTTTCAATGGTTTCCCAAGCGGCTTGAGCCGTTTTAGGGTTTGCTTTGATCAACCGTTTTCGAAGGGTTGAAGAAAGAGTGAGAAAAATCCACGACTTGACAATTGAATCAGCCGTGAGCCACTCATCCGTTGGTGGTGTTGATGTAGACGCATCAGCAGAGGTGCCTTCGATGTGCTTTAGGACACCGAAGTTGGTGCAATGGCCTTTGAAAAAGTAACACCACGATGAATAGTTTGATTCATCGAGATCTAGTTTCTCGGGTACAAGAGCGTTATTGTTGTGGACAGCGTATAGTTTTTCGACAAGGGTTAGACCCGTGGGTGGTGGAGTTGTTTCTGAGATGGTCATAATGATGCTGTGATGAGCAAAAGAGGATGAAGTTGCTAGGGTTTTGTTGGGGAAGAAGAGTCGACTGTTAAGTCGATTGCCTGTGATTAGGGTTTGTTAGGATCGGTTTAAAGGCCTGATACCATATTAAACCTTGTATTGCATAATGAATAATGATTACAATGTTGAGTGTATATATAATACACAATGGGCCTAAATACGTACATGCCATGCTAAACAATGAATAGGCTTTAGCCCTTACAAATAATCTGTCTAACAGTAGAACCGTGTTAAAAGTCCTAGAGACAAAAGGAAAATCACAAAAGAACATGAAATAATTGCAGCCAGCAATAACCAACCTTTCTGTCCTAAAATAGGGGTTATGGGAGCGACTGAGGGGTTTGGTTTGTGCCAAATGGTCCTTAGCCAAAAGTTCTTTATAGATCTAACTTTTATCATAGAACCTGTCAAACAATTTTAGCCACTCATTTTTTTATCAAAATAAAAAAATAAACTTTCACCCTTTTTTTAAAACTTAAATATTTCGCAAACCGTAAATCGTCAAGCTACAAAAAAAATACCATTGCGACGAGAATTAAATTATCTTTCTATAGACATGCATTGTTATATATTTTCGACGAACTTTTTTTTCGTCCAGAAAAATCATATATGATTCGTAAGAATCATATATGATTCGAAGAATCGAATCATATATGATTTTTTACGAATCATATATGATTTTTACGAATCATATATGATTCTTTCTGGGCGAAAAAAAAGTTCGTCGAACGTATATAACAATGCATATTTATAGAAAGATCATTTAATTCTCGTCGCGATGGTATTTTTTTTTGTAGCTTGAAAATTTATCGTTTGCAAGATATGTTGTTTTGAAAAAAAAAAAAATATATATAAATGAGTGGCTATGATTCGTTGATAGGTTCTATGGCATGTATGGGTTCTTCATGGATCTCAACTCATGGTCCTTATTGATTTTTTATCATTGGCCACAGGTTGGTTCTCTCTTGTCACATATGCCTCAATTTGTAGATCAAGTTTTGTAAATTCTATTGGTGCACCAGATGATGGCAAGAGCAATTCAAGCATGGTAAGATCAGAAGAGTTTTTAAATGCACTTATCAAGAGAACTTTAGGAGCTTTGCATTTTAGGGTCTCTGTAGTAAAAACAAGTTCCCTAAATATCGAAATAAAGGATGTGATCCCACTTCCTCCGCTCACCATCACTAGCATATCGTGCCTGAAACAATAAGTAGATTTAGCATACACAAAGAAAACTAACCGAGACACCTAGCAGTTATCGTTCTTATGAACATTTTACTTTAGAAAGTTGGTTGAGGCAGGTCCATAAGGTCCTTCAATGCACACGTCGAGTTGGTCAACAGGATTTGGGGATATGATAACATTTGGTAGAGCTTCTTAGATCAACTTCCTTCACCTTTGATCATAACACTTAGCTTTTCAGGCTCCAAATTACTACCTGAACTAATTGTATATGGATGCCATTGAGCCTTTGAAATGCTCGGAACATTAACGAATATGATGCTTGTTGGTGTAAAACTCAAACCTATATAAGAAAATCATGTTAAACATTAATTATCACTTAATTTTTTTATGTTAAATATTTGTGTGCTCAATTGTACCTTGGCTTTTGGAGAAGTTGAGCTCAAGAGTTTCACAAGGAAGAACAGGAGAAGAAATCAAACGAACATTTCCCTTTGATTGTAAGAATCTTAAAAATCGATCAATCACGAAGAGGTAGAATCCAGGAAGCATTGTGGAGGCGTAAGATATGCCAACATGGAACACGAAGAACACCATGAAGAGGATGTACAAGTGGTGAGCATAGAAGAAAACCTCAAACATCTTTCGCCTAATTCTATGAAACGTTGTCGCCCACATAATCAATCCTGCTACCAAAGCCAACTCTCCGGCTACATTTGATACGCCGGTGTTTGCCCATTTCAACATCTAAAGTCACCATCAAACATAATTTGATTAAGTATATAACAGTATCATGATATGACAGTTTCATGATACATTTGACATTTTTATTTTACTAGAAACTGAAACTAATGCGTCTAGATGTCAAAGTTGTCATTATGCCATGATATGAATAAATATGGCTACCATAAAGGGATTTGTTTGTGGGAGATATTTGACCGGTTGGTCCATAATTTTGGACCATCATAGAAGTTTACTTTTTTAAGTGGAAAATATTCTACTCATCATGGCAAAACGGGCGGGCACGAGCTATTGGCTAAACGGGCTTGGGCTTGAACGAGCACAAGCCAAACGGGCGTATGTTATACGAATCACTTTAGAAAAGACATAAACAACAAAATAAATTCTTCAAACGTAGCACTTCATTTATATTTAAAAATTAAATATATTATATCAATAAGTTTTACTTTAAAAACAATTGTAATGTTCTCCAATTGAGAGAAAATACATGTCCGTTAATGCCTATTTAACTTTTAAATGTGTTATACATGCCGATTTCAAAAAAAGAGGGGGGAAATGTGCCCTAATTTTTTACAAAATAGCCATTTTTTTTTTTATTTTTCCCCCCCTTTTTTTCCCTTTTTTTTTAGCCCAAATTGACACCTCTAACTTTATCTTATCATTGTCCAAATATATCGGGTGAGCTAAGGTAATTTAGGGGTTCACGTTTTGATATTTTGTAAACCTACATATTTGGATCTTAGAAAATATATAAAATGAGATATAAAGAGATAGAAAAATACCTCTGATGTTTGGTTAGTTGCGATCCAGCAAATAAAGTAACAAACGCCATGTGAAGAGAACAAGGTCATAACGATATGCTCTTGCCATATGTGATACTTGATGCTAGCCTCGGATGTGAGCCCAAATAACGACAATATAGAAGAGCCTCGAGTCACCGGAAAAAACAGAAATGCTAGACACAAATTGCCAATTAGCCCAAACCTTACAGCCACTGAATTCAACTTTGATTCCCAATTGTGTAACAAAACAATCTCGAATAAATAAAGTGAAATAAAATGCGATGTAAAGTCAAATAATAAAGAGCTAAAGAGAGAAATCGATTCACGTACACTTCCTCTCCCTTTTTTGCTGCTGATTTTGGCGTGATTCTTGTGAAACTAACATGTAGATATGTCACAAAAGACCAGACAAGAAGAGCGATGAACATTAAAAGGAAAGCAAGCTCGATTTTCGAGACTATCCCTAGACCTTTGATGATCATTGGCCTTTTCCATATACTCAGGTTATTGTTGGTAGCTTCTTTTTTCCTAAAATTTTGAAAGGCAATAAATCTTAGTATCTTGGAATAATGAAATTGAACATAAATATTCAACTGAAATGACTATTATACCCTTCGTCGCAGTTTTGGTTTGATTGATTCTTTAAATGTATATATATACTTGCAAAAACGGCCATGAACAAAACCGGGAATGTATATAGCAACATCGTTGTACCTAAACAAAATATACATTCAATAGAAAATAAGAACAACTAGAAAAAAAAATATAAAGACGTAAGTTATATGTACTTTTTTTTTTCTTTTTAATATCATGATAACCAAACAAGCTAGCTAGTAAAGTGAGACTCGATATGAATACCTGTTATGTAGAACAATGTATCTTACTTGAAGTACCTAAACTGTGAATTATTTTTCAAATAGCTTGAAGTCATGCAGGGAATGTTTAGATGTATTATCATATTGTTCTTAGGTTAGAATCATTATGTATATCAATTGATATACGTAATGATTTTAATCTAAGAACAAATAAACAATATTAATATTACGTGAAAACAAATGAAATCTTTTAGCTCAAAAATCAAACTTGTTTAAGTTAAGCTTGTGCAAAGTTACAAATGAGCAATGTTTAATTTACAAATCGAATGAAAAAAAAAAAAAAAAAAAAAAAAAAAAAAAAAAAAAAAAAAAAAGTTATATATAGTAGTTGAACAGCTAGCTAGATCAAACCTTGATCTCCAAAGTAAGTAGAAGTGGTGTGGGCTTTAACCTTAACTAGCCACTCTGTCTTATAAACCTTAGTTGGTGTAATCGCCCATAGGAAAAGGTACACTGTAAACACCAATAGCGCAATCCCTTTGATCATCTTCATCATCTTCTTGCTCTTTCTATCTTTCCAGATATTCTCTCTCGTTGGTTTGCTTTGGAGCAAAGATGGAGCTTGCTATTTATACAATGAGGTATAGTTAGAAATTGAGAGTGACAAAGGGCAAATTTAGAAGTCCGTCATTTTTTTAATGTTTGACATAAGTGTGTGAACCAAGTATGTACAGTATGTGTGTGTGTGTATATATATATATATATATATATATATATATATATATATATATATGGTAGGGATCCGGTAAGAAGAAAAACTAAAATAGGAAGAATAAGAAGGATTTCTAGCCACACATTTCAAATAGGAGGAAGAATTTTTAAGGGGAGATGCATCCATTTTTGTAGATGCATCTGAAATGAGTGGTTGTGGTTTCTTCTTATTATTCTTATTTTAAGTTTTTTTCTTATTTGATCCTAACTATATATATATATATATATATATATATATATATATATATATATATATATATATATATATATATATATATATATATATATATATATATATATATGAGTGTGTAGTGGTGACTGGATAATTATTATAATTGTTTCTTTTTGTGATAGTTGTGAAAAAGAATGGCAAACATACTCTATATTTTATTTACGAGAATAATATAATCTTAGACAAATTGTTAAACATTATAGACTAACACATTATAGACAAGGGAAAATCATCTAAAAAGCATCATATTTGACACTGGACGAGCCCGGTTATCAGGTCACCGGGTACACACAATGTACCAAATTACAAAGTTTAGTGATACTTTAGGAAAAAAAAAGTTGAGTACACACAACGGTAAAAAGTGTCAAATATGATGCTTTTTTAGATAATTTTCCCTATAGACAAATTGTGAAACATTAAGTCCATACCATTAAAGCATCAGATTTATATTTTGATGAAGAAAATGAACAGGTTATCTAAGGAAAGGAGCAATAGAGAAAGCGATGGTTATCTATAATATCGTAAACCGTATATTCACACGTACCTGCCAGTCATGAACCAAAACCCTCCCACGCACAAACAGAAAGTGAATCTAAGCACGAACCACAACCCGAACGAAACTGCTACTTACTTGAAGCTATAATATTGTAAGCCGTAAACCCAAAACTCACACTCTCAAACACTCACTGTTGTCATGCTAAAGGAATTTTGTGTTGAATTTTAGTTTAAAGACTTCTGTGGGTTTTGTGGAAGAGAATTGATTGGCACACTCTCATTTTTTATTTGCACACTCAAATGTACAAAATGCACAGATTAGAGTGTGTCAATAACAAATTAGAGTGTGTAAATCGTTAGCCTTTTGTGGAAAGAGTGGATGAAGGTTATATAAAAGTGTGTTAAACGAATTCTTTCAAAAATAACGGGATCAGATGATCAAGGAGTTGGAGGACCGATCACTCTGAGTTTGAATATTTGGAGGTTATCTTGAAGTTGTTTATTAGTTCATTTTATAATACATACTAGGTTATGTTAATTAAGTAATCATTTTTATACGTTAGCCAACTTTTCAATTGTCTAATAGTTTAGGGTGTGATTTTAATACGAGTATTTCATTTTCTCGTTCATCTAGCTAGGCAACATCTATTTCATGTATGCAATTTTAATCAGGTTTTATTACAGCATATGACAAACCTTCATGAATAACCGTATGATATTCCAATTTTCTGGTTCAAAAGAGTGCGGACATATTCGTGTCCAACAGAGAAATGGTAGGAAAAGCTTGACAACTTGTTTAGCCGTTCAGGGACTGAAAAAGGGTTTATATTGTGAACCTTTCGGCTCCTTGTGTAATGTCAACTTTAGAATTGGCAAAACAATTATGTCTATAAACGATGAATTTCGATGATTAGAATGGATGAGGTTTTCCATGTTCAGGTTACCACATTCATGTTACCCGGAGTGGGCGAGTCTTTTTGACTCAGATGTACGGGGCTTTAGCGGGTTAATCCTGGGACCGTTTCCTGCTCATCACCGGCCAAATGAAAATATAGACTTATCAAAGGTACAAAACAGAAAGAAAATATAGACTTTTTCTCTAGTTTAACAATCAACTTGAAAATACTCAGTAGCAAAGTAGCAACACAACTCGTCGGCGTGGTAAATACTTTCTTGCCTTCGTTTAAAAGTCAAAATTCAAATAGATCGAGTGGATTTGACGACGAGTTGAACACATATCTAAAAGAACCAACACTTGAGTTAGATGATGAGGAGGACTTTGCCATACTTTTATGGTGGAAATTAAATAGGCAAAGTTTTGTGAGCTACTGTGAACTTGTTATTGACTGTTTTTGATTTAGTGAACAATGCAAGACTATTAGTTTATGAAGTTGTTTTGTTCAAAAAAAGTTTATGAAGTTGGAACTTATTATTGGAGCTACTGTGACTGATCATGTGGTTTTTGTTGGTGATTTTAGTGTCATCAACTATTTTAGGTAATTGTGATTTACTAGAGACTAGTGGAAAACATATTTAAGCTCGGATACGAGTTAGGGAAGTGTGGAGTACACACTCGTTGAGCTAGTATGTTTTTGCCCAGGCCAAGACAAAGATGCAGGCCGGGGTCAAGGGGTTGCGCCTTGTCGGGGTTTGGGGGCGATGACTCCAGCAAGGTTCGGGGCAGCGCCCCGGCACAAAACGGTATAATTGGTGCTCCAAATGACTTACCAGGTTTTTCCCCACCAAAATCCAACCGACATGTCTGTTGCTTGTGACCCTTCGATTTTAACTGAAAATAACCGCATTTAACTGCCATCTAACTGTCACATATGTCTGTTATTTTTAACATTTATATCTGCTCTCAAAAGAACATATGATTTGATATAATTCTCTGTCTCGCTTTGTTCTCTTGTGCCTAGAAACAAAGTGTTCTTCTCTAATTATCCCGATAAGGATTTTGTGATACCCAGGCTCCAATAGGGTTGAAATACTTTATACGGAAAGTGAACTTACACGATTCGTGAAGATATCCAAGATTATCATCACCCTAACCAAATTTACTAACCAAAAGACTGATACTTGCACCAAAGGTTTCCCCACAGGGACAATCCTTGCACTTTCGTAACATCAGGGACGAAACATGCAATTTGTGTTAGTAATTAGGGTTTCCCAGATCAGGGTGTAGATAATCAATAGCACCAGATATTCACTTGAAATTGTGTTATCACTTTCCAATAGAAACTATTCGACCCTATGCCTGGGTTACACGAATATCTCTATGGGATAAGACCAAGTGATGTTCTTGTTTTAGGCACAAATCAAGAACCAGATTCATATTTAGCGTTTAGGGTTTGTGTTCAGTATATCAATGCAGTTATGATATGACCTCTATTTATAATAGAGTTTACTCAAACCCTAACCCATTGAATTATGTATAATTAACGGCCCATTAATTATACCATAATAGTTTCCATAATATCAGGAATCATAAAACGAGCAGCAGAAACTCTAGCAGTAGAATCCACTGACAACAGAATCCATTATCAGCAGAATTAGATTCACACTACCTGCAGAATCAGATTTACACTAGCAGCAGAATCAGATTCACACTAGTAGCAGAATCACTTCATAACCACTATTGGGTTAAGGTATTCAGGGACCTAATGGGTGTACACTCTGTACCTCCAAACCCATTACCAGGTGTGAATTAATCCCTCAAGTGCACTAAATTTTCCAACAACTTGGCCAAACTTTAAGGACAATTTATGCAATTTACTCTAAAACAAGGTACGATGATTATATATGTAAGTATATAACAGTACCCTTGGAGGACATCACCTCAAATCACTCATAGCTAGGGATGGCAATCGTGGGCAATGGGCACGGGTACCTCTAACCCGTCACCCGCCCACGTAGTTTTTTTCTTACCCATCACCCACCCGTCACCCACCAATGGGTACAAATTTCTACCCATGCCCTTGCCCGCGGGTATTTGTTGCCCATGGGTTAGTGTTATGCAACAAAATTACAAAATGATGCAATGAAAACTAACTATGAAACTGCGTAATAAGATACCAATCAATTTGCCAAATACAACTTTGATTATTTGATCTTTCATACTCCCTTTTTAGTTTTTGAAACTCAAACAAACTTTTAGATTAATATGTTTTTTTAGACTTGGTGGTAACTGTTAAATGTATACCTGCAACATCATAAATATTTTAATTAGTATAATTAATTTTAACATGGGTTTATGGGTACACCTACGGGTATTTTGACTGGTATACCCGTGGGTATTTTAAATGGGTGTCATTGGTTTACCCGCGATGGGTATGCCTCACCTGTCACCCACCCGCCACCCACTGATGGGTAAAGATTTTTACCCACGACCCACCCGTGGATAAAAATTGACGCATTTACCCACCCATTTATGGCGGGTACCCGCAAGTTGTGGGTTTTTTCTGGCCAAGACACAGTTAGAAACTGGTAAAACTCACCTATTTTGGCCAAGACCCAGTTAGAACCAAGTAAAACTCGGTAAGACTAGGCTATTCTAGCGAAGACCCAGTTAGAACTAGATAAAACTAGGCTACTCTGGCCAAGGCCCGGTTAGAATTCGGTAGTACTCGGCTATTCTGGCCAAGACCCAGTTCGAATCAGGTAAGACTAAGCTATTCTGGCCAATACCCAGTTAGAACCAGGTAAGACTCGGCTATTCTGGCCAAGACCCAGTTAGAACCAGGTAAGACTCGGCTATTCTAGCCAAGACCCAATTAGAACCAGATAAAACTAGGCTACTCTGGCCAAGACCCAGTTAGAACCAGGTAAGACTCGGCTATTCTGGCCAAGACCCGGTTAGAAACAGGTAAGACTCGGCTATTCTGGACAAGACCCAGTTAGAACCAGGTAAGACTCGGCTATTCTGACCAAGACCCACTTAGAACCAGGTAAGACTCGGCTATTGTGGCCAAGAACCAGTTAGAACCAGGTAAGACTCGCCTATTCTGGCCAAAAACCAGTTAGAACCAAGTAAGACTCGGTAAGACTAGGCTATTTTGGCAAAGGCCCAGTTAGAAACAGGTAATACTCGGCTATTTTGGCCAAGACCAAGTTTGAACCAGGTAAGACTAAGCTATTATGGCCAATACCCAGTTAGAACCAGGTAAGACTCGGCTATTCTGGCCAAGACCCAGTTAGAAACTAGTAAGACTCGGCTATTCTGGCCAAGACCCAGTTAGAAACAGGTAAGACTCGGCTATTTTGGCCAAGACCCAGTTAGAACCAGGTAATACTAGGCTATTCTGGACAAGACCCAGTTAGAACCACGTAAGACTCGGCTATTCTGGCCAAGACCCAGTTAGAACCAGGTAAGATTCGGCTTTTCTGGCCAAGACCCAGTTAGAATCAGGTAAGACTCGGCTATTCTGGCCAAGACCCAATTAGAAACTAGTAAGACTCGGCTATTCTAGCTAAGACCTAGGTAAGACTCGGCTATTCTTGCCAAGACCCAGTTAGAACCAGGTAAGACTTGGCTATTCTGGCCAAGACCTAGTTAGAAACTGGTAAGACTCGGCTATTCTGGCCAAGTCCCAGTTAGAACCAGGTAAGACTTGGCTATTCTGGCCAAGACCCAGTTAGAACTAGGTAAGACTCGGCTATTTTGGCCAAGACCCAGTTAAAACCAGGTAAGACTCGACTATTCTAGCCAAGACCCAGTTAGAACCAGGTAAGTATCGGCTATTCTGGCCAAGACCCAGTTAAAAACTGATAAGACTCAGGTATTCTTGCCAAGACCAAGTTAGAACCAGGTAAGAGTCATAGCAACCCTTCATCACTCTATTTTAGCAATTGTTTTTCTGACCTGAAACATAGTACAATATATGACATTTCCTGGTTTAACTAAATCCATATATATCTACCATTCAAAAGATAAAACATTCAAGTAATATGCAACTACTGTCATTCTTTAACATCACATTTTGCTTATTTTTTACATCCTCACCCACAATTGCCTAAGTCTAAAAGTTTTTTTTTTGGGGTAAAAGTTTATATGGCATAAGCCAATCTCTTTTCATTTTGACCAATTTCAAAAGCCTCATCATTACATTATCGATCTTCACGATCCAATATCTGCAACACAAAAGTAAAAGTGCATTATAAATTATTGTATCATAAAATATGTAAGAATAGGAATATGCATGAGATAAGGAACTTACATGGCAATGGTAGACATAGCCCGGCTCTGCAGTTGCATAAAAGGGATACGATGCATTTGTATGTGTGTAAGCAAACTTCACAATGATCTTTGTGAGAACTCGCCTTATACACATTCTTCCACCCGTTTTCATAAGGTTCCACACTTAACTTTTTTTCCAGTTGCATATTTTTTCAATATTACATTTTTCAACATTTTGTTAAGTTTATTCATACAATCTCTAAACTCATAGATATTTGTTAAATTTTTCTTATCCAACACTTTGAACAGTCGAAGATGGATATGTAACGGGTGATTATCCTCTGTTAGATTGATCAGTTTCCAAATCTACGTAAGATTTGGAACCTGACGTAGAATTGGAATCTGATCAATCTAACAGAGGATAATCACCCTTTGCATATCCATCTTGGATTTTTCAAAGTATTGGATCACACAAATATAACAAATATCGACGAGTTTAGAGATTGTATGAAGAAACTTAATAATGTAGAAAAATGCAACATTGAAAATTGTGGAGAGAGAGTTGTAGATGAATGTGTTTTGTGTGTACTAATGGAATTAGATTCACATGTATAATCAATGTGAATCTGATACTTATTCGGTTGTGTATGAAGTGTGAAGAGGGTGGTTGGGTATGAAGTGTGAAGAGGGGGTTTTGGAGGATGAACAAGGATAAACTGATAACGTACACGGTACACCATCAATCCACATTCATGACAAGGATCAAAGGCCCAAATGATTTCGATCAGAGTGTTCCAGCTCGCTGTCTTGATTAAACAAAGCAGTTTGAATGAGTCAAGACAGCAGTTAATTGCATTGCATTTTAGTAAGCATAATTCCTACTTTGTAGGCACGTCATAAGTATGTACTTCACTATGGAACTATGGAAGTATAATACATGCATCTTATTTCACACGTTTAACTTCCATGCAAGTTTTCACTTGAATAGGCAAGTGGCTGAAGTAGTTATTTATAAATTTCTTATAAATTGTACTGTTGCATTATGAATGGATATGAGAAAATTGTAGTCATGATGTGGCCCCTGATAATAAGTAAGTGTTGCTTATAAAGATGAATGAATATCATAGGAAGTTCAAAACGAGACTTACACATGCATATTGCCCAAGCAAGAAAATGCACTCAAGAACACAGATACACCTAAGTTGGGGGATGAACAAGCTATGTTGGGTTAGACAAAAAGTTAGTGCCACTGATGCAAGATTTAGAAATGCGGTAACTAGAGTTAGCTAAGTTGGAGTGTAGGCGTTCAAAGCTCCACATATTTGCCAGGTTTATAAGATAACGATTTGCGAGTTTAAAGGAGTTGAAAAATCAGCTTTATGACAAACTTAAAGCTTTGGTATGGGATATAGCATAAATTTTTAAGTATTTTGGTTTGTCTATTATGTTCTAACAACTATATCACTTGCATGAACAGTTAGCAAAAGAAAAAGAAATGAAAGCTGATGGTACTTATTATGTAACGGGAAAAGATCTACTCACAGGGTGTTTTGGAACTGAGCATTCGGGGCAACCAGGTGTGTATCAAATGTGGTTAGGAATAAGAAGGCATTAGGGATCTCTAAGAGAGCAAGGAAGAAGATGACAACAGGGGAAGATTTGGATGTCCTGAAAGATGAAATAACGAAACCATTGAGGGAAACAATAAAACTAATACAGGCAGACTGCAAGGCTTGGAGATACTTCAAGCGACCTTGAACATGGGTGGATCATTTACGGATTTGCTTCTGGGGTACCTCAAGCTCGCTGGATCTTTCGATAGATTTGATGGCATTGAGGTATCAAACCCACTTTTAAGAAACCTGTATAGTGTTGTATGCTCGTAGTTTTATAGGCATGGATCTTTTCATTTTGCAAAAATGTCAAAACCGTTTCATGTTTCGCAGACACCCACTCCATGTGACTTGTTAGTTCCCTATGGTGACATTGAGGAAACAATGGCTAAAGTAATGTTATATCCAAGACTTGATGGGATGCATATAAGTTCTTTGATTTTCTATTTATCATGATATGCAAAATTTTATTTATAATTCGTTGTTAAGCAATACAGTTGATTTGATAAAATTTATGTCGTATCTCAGGGATGTCTCAACCCCAATCTTTGTCAACAAAACCTTTGCATCATCGGGTATGATGCACATCTTCCTCTTGACACCTTATATCAAGAATCTTGCGAATGTCATCTTCAGAGTGTATGGTTGTGTGGAGATGATGAGAAGGCGATCCAGGAAATCGATTGGAATCCCGTGAGGGGTTTGTAGTTTGTGCCTCGAATAGTTGTGATTCCTCAGTTAGTGGCAACAAATATTGGTGACATGTCGTTTTCTAAGGCACGGTTTAGGAACGCAAAGCACCCGATATCAAGCATGTGGTTTACCACCACCACCCTTTATTTTCTTTTTGTATAACCGATTCAAAGACACTTTTACAATTTACTACTTAATAATTAATAATTCCATTTTAATTTTGTAAATGACTTTGACAGAAATAGAAAAGGACCCATGCCTTATCTAAGGAAGCTAGTTGTTGCACATATAGTGGAGGATCAGAACACCCATATCAAAACCCATAGTTTCAAGAATATCAGGGTACATTTCCAAGAGAAGAGTGTGTATGCGTTGAACAAACCTGTGTACTCAAGGTGAATATACACTGGAGCTATCCCTTTTCTTTCCTGACCCTCTTCACATAGCCGCCATCAATCTAGCCGCCGGTCGTTCGACCACTGCCGTTGTATTTTCCTGAGTTAATTAAGTTTGGGTTGTCGCCGGATCTGTATGAATTTTTTAGGAGATGATTGTGTGTGTGTGTAGATCTATGATAGGATTTGAGAGTTAAGTTTGGGTTATCACTCCTTCGTCACCCCCTGGATTGCATGGAATGCTTGTTAATCTAATGTATATTCTTTAAGTTCTTTTTCCTCTTTCATGTCGAGGCTACAACGTTCACCAAGAGAATTTATTTTAATGCCATGAATTACATGCCCTTGTGATTATAAAGATGCTAAATTATACAGTGACAGATTAGCTATGCTACATTGGTACACATACTATATTTTGGTCACTGGAATCTGGGTTTTGGTAAAGGGTGGTTGTGTGGTAGTGGTGGTGGTGGTGGTAGAGGGTGGTGGTGTCGGTTGTGTGGTGGTGCAAAAGAAAATAAAAGCGGGGAAGAAGACAAGGGTAGGTTAGTCATTTCATAGGCCTTTGACTTTGACTAACGTGAAAAAGTTAACGAGTGTTAGTCCAATAACTTTTTTGCAACAACAGTAACGCGGGAAGGACACAACTCGCAAAAACCTGAAACGTTAGGGATAATATTTGCACTTTTTTTCTTTGAGGACAACTTTCGCAATTTTGGCAAAGTTCAAGGACCTTTTTCGTAGTTTACCCTTATTTTTTCAGAAGTAAATGTGTGCATCAACTTAGCAAGTGAACAACGTATAACTTTATTGCAAATATTTGTAACACTTCATCACTGTTGTAAAGTAATGTGTGTGGCAACAATTATTTTCTATCATATCTCTTCTCTTACAATCATTTGGCCTTTTAATTTTGCATTCAATCGAATCAAATAGTTTGCTCTATTTAACTTATCTTATGAGTTAATACTCAATATGGTCATTAATATTTTCTGAAGGCAAATATGTAATCAAGCATACAACAAGTGATAAATTAATAATCATACAAAGCTACAAGCAATTAATACTTTAATAGTTATCAAATAAATGAAGTGAGCATTAATGAAAGAATAAAAGCTATTGACTAAATCACAATTGAAAGAAGTGAATAAGTAATTGTGATCATTAATGAAAAAATAAATCAATAAAACCATTGAATACCTTATCAGAAAAACAATTCTTTTGATTGGTTTATTCATTTGTTACATTCGTTTTCCTCTTTACTCTTGAGTTTCACTAGTTACAATTTTTTTATCCAAAAACCGCAAATTTGAATCGGTAATATTTGTAGGTGCCGATTGCTCTAATTCTTAAAATATTGGGCTTTTAGGCTATGTTATAGTGGACTTATTGGGCTAGTTGGGGAGGCCTACTAGTCCCCCTATTGCTTCTGAGCCTGTTGTGTACAACTGTTTCATTGTGTTATTACGTGTGTGGTCTTATTGACATTGCAGGTCATTACATATAGCGTCCTGTGTCTTTCAAAAACTTATTAGGTCAGGTAAAATCACCTTTACCATTCAAGTTTATAAGATTAAAGCGGGTGATTCCACAATGTTACAACCAACAGTTTGAACTTGCGACTATAGCCTTCGAAACCACCAGAACTACGGCACCCCGCTAGTTAACCTTATTCGTTAGTGGTTTCAGGTTATATATGAGTTTTAGCGACTATGCATTGATCACTCTTGCAGTTCGAACAACTGCAAGGCATTCACAAGGATGTTGAACTCCTGTCCGAATTATTTTATTTTATATATTTTTTGATAACCATGATTTCCAATCTTTTGTGCCATTGAGTTTTGTTTTAGTTTGCATCTTAATTCAACAACACGTTGATTTAGTCTTGGATTGAATAAACTGGAAACTAGTTTGTTGACTTAAGTTGCATTTATTTAATCCTTTTAACGAGTTGTTAAGAATTTTAGATACCCCGCAAACTTGGAAAATAGTTTACATGAACTCCACCAAAATTCAAAACACAACTTCGGATTTGGTAACACATGCATGTTCAAATCTAAAAAAGTTACAAACCAAATAATTTTGACAAACCCAAAACCAAAACCAAAACCAAAACGATAAACGTAATGCACTTGATTCTATATTTAGAAGTTACTATAAATTACATGTTCAAATCATCGTGAAAAACACTTAATTTCATTTCCACTTGTGCACTTTCCAAACAAACACGCGGCATCCCATGCACAAATATCAAACCCAAACAAAACCACCGTTTCCACATCAGACTATTTGACGTATAAAACCTTAAACGTGTCAGTGACATGTCACCCAAATCCTCCACGTGGCAACCCTAACAATTAATGAACCCAATTATTCCACCATAAATAGCAACTTCAGCTAACCCTAGATAATCACACCACCTCACAATGGCGAAACTTGCTATACTAGCACTTGCTTTTGCCACTCTTGTCGCGTTTACTTCGGTGACCGCGTTAAGGACCACCATTACCACCACCACAATCGGAGTCGGTGACTTTATCTTTGCCGACGAAGAGCAACAGACTTGCCACAGGCAGGTCCAGAAAGAATGGGTACGTAATGACACCAAACATTTTTGCCCTTGTTGTTTAAGCATAAGCATATAGTTAGAAACTCGTTAAATACTTGTTCGCAATGTAACATAGCGTAAATTTATTGTTTCTTGTATAAAATGTTTACTATTTTTGATAACTACGGAGTATGTTATTTGTGGCTTGTCTGTGCAGGTAAGGGACTGTAAGAAGTACCTAACAAAAAGCTCTCCTTACGCGGGCGACGTGCTGAAGATGCCTGTCATGGACCCTAGGCAAGAACAAGAACAGGAGCACTTGTTCGAGTGTTGCGAAGAGCTAAGAGGAGTGGACGAGGAGTGTTAGTGCAAGGCGGTTCGTTTGGCTTTTCGACTAGCTCAAAGGGAGCAACAAAGTGGACACCGTGCTGGTGATGAGCGTCAACAACAACAGATTTTGAAGAAGGCGCAGAATTGTTGGAATTATAATATCATGACATGCATATAAATAAACCAATAACATCAAGTAAGCATATGCAGAAGCGTTATAACAAGATCATATAACATGTAATTAATTAATCAATCGTAAATAGTAAACATACCTTTGTGATTCTAGCCCGAACAAGAATCAATTGCAATCTTCAATTCAAGAACCCTAATTAGGGTTTATGTGGATTATAAGAATTACCCCTTACCTCTTTTGTAATTCAATTCAGGAATCAAACAATAGTGTGTTTGAATCGTGTTCTTGTACACACGTACTAATTCAAGTAAAAGTTTATGCAAGTAAATTAAACACAAAACCTTTAGCTTAATGAAAATCGAATCCATTAAAGGGTTTTAAAGATGGATCGATTTTGAGGACAAGAGAAGAGAAAGAAAACACCTATTATGTGTGTACAAGTTATGAGAAAACAATATCCCATGAGGTGTTTATATACTAGTGAATACTTGGAGCTCAAGGCACAAAGGAGGTGGAAACCCTCCCTTGGCCGATTGGTCATAGGTTCCCCAAGGGGATTCCAGAACCTTCTCTTGTTTCCAATTATTTACAAGTATTACTTTTCTAATCTTCGTCTAACGGTCGTTAGCCATTCTCCATTAAATACTAACAGTCGTTACTAGTTTTGTGTTTATTAATAATTATATATAACATTTATAAATAATTATTCTTTTACTCTTCATACGTAAAGTGTGCAATCTCACGATCTCGAGTTCGATCCTAACATACGACTATTAAAATAATGTCCATAATCTAACAGCTCCCACTTGGACATATTTTAATAGTGTAATCACATCGGTTAGCATCTTGCAACACGCCGATGCCTCTAGTACGATCTCGAGTAAGGCTCCTGGAAAAACCTTTTAATGATTTCTCATTATTATTATCCTTTTGTTTCTAATACTACGTTAATAAGGATATGGATTAAAGTCATTCCTTAATTAACCATTCTGTTTCTCGTTGTTTATGATTGATCAAGATTACCAAATCTTCTGAACATATTCAGGGGAGATATTGGGTTCGGCCGCACATACATCTTACCAACCCTACGAGGGGCCCATCAGCATTAAACTCCAAAAATAAATTTGAAGGAACAAATTCTATCTTGACTACAAGCAAAACCCACAAACTTTGTAACACTTTCGAAAACAACCCTTATGACTACCAGTTACGTATAGCGTTAAGTTGTTCCACAAAAATGTACTACATTCATGACACTTATCTTGCATCTCAAGTCTGAGGATAACTTCTCATGATTTACTTAATAACAAAATCCATAAAGTAACATCATGTAGTTGGGATAAGTCCTATATTCGATATCATTGAATATCATCTGAAATGGCATGACTACGCATCAATATACTTTAAGTATATTATACCAACCTTCAGATTTGTCTTAATTTAATAATATTCCTATATTATTAACTGACAACGGACAATTTAGAATAACATTTATTCATGGATTAAACATACAAATATAGGATACAATATATTATAAATTATACATACCATGTATTTAAATTTATTATAATAATTGTTTAACATCCCTTATCCAAATACTAAATAGATCAATGCATGATAACTCTTGTTGATGAATTATGTCTCAAGTAATGACATTCATACTTGTTGACAAGGCATAAATCATCCAACTTTGATTTATCAGAATTTTGAGAATACTTATTCCAAGAATTCAACTATTGAAGTTCTTATATGTGCATATTCAAATATTTTGATAATGCCATATATATTTCATAAATGTGTGACATCCTTAACCACCAATTTATGATAATCAAACTTCCAAACATTTTAAAGTTTGAAGTATTCTTATTCTCTTAATGTATAATGCAACTATGCTCTTGTTAAGCACAACTAATTCTAGCCAAGGATGAAATCCTTACCATAACTAGTATTGAGTGTCATCTCAATTTCATTAGCATCATTGTATGCAAACAACAATATGCTCTTAATAACTCCCCGTAAATATTAATATCTATTGTGTAATGTTTGATGCCCTTCAAACTTTCAAGTTTGTTGGCTATGAAAATTTTCACAACTATTGACCAATTGTTCATCTATAGAATTTGGAAGCTGTTCCAGATTTAGGATGTGATTCTATAATCAAACATATTCTTTTAAAATATTACACAAGTTATCTAATAACTTTTAATTAGATATTAATATTGCCAAATCATCTTGTAATCAAGCATGATACAACAAAACATGATGTTCATGAAAAATCTTTGAGTCATACTTAGATTTTATTCATGTTATACATATCCATTTAGACTTTCTAAATGATATATCATGTTATAATAGATTCATTTACCGCACATGTTTCTACAATAAACATTCATTCAAAGGTTGTATGTCTTATTTCCTAAATCTTTAAAGTTTCATTCAAAACTAAGACTTAACTTTTAACTTATATGGAATGTTACCTTTTATCTGTTCATATATGATTTAAGAAATTAAACATAATACTCCCACTAGCTTTTTAGAAATACTTAGAAATTATCTTATTTCAATTATAAATCAAAACATGGATTTAATAATTAAACATAAGAGTAATCTTCTAGATGCATGCATTTATCCATCAATGGATTATTGCACTTTGTACATTTCCAAAGATTTATTTGAATTAATAAACTCCTTTTGATTACTTATCGTCCTCGCTCAAGTAATCACGCAAGAAAGAGTTTTGATATTCCATTGTCAATTTCATAAATATGACAATCATAATCTTTATATATTTAATGAATTTAGAAAAGAATATTTAATCACAGTTAATTGCTTAAGTGTGATTAATAATCTTGTCATAAGACATGCATTAAATACGTGCACAATATTGTCCATATGATTTCTATACAAAGATTTAAACCACAAGGGTTACCTTATCGTTAAAGAAACTCATCTTTATTTTTTAGTCTAACTATTAAGATAAACCAAATTTCTAAAATTGATTATCTTTATGGACAACATCTTAATCATTCATATCATGTATACTTTACCCAATTTCATATTTGGTAATGTATCATAATGATTATTAGGTTTACAATAATCCTGTAAATCATAGCCCTCAGCATGTTAATCAAATATCCGAGATATATTGCTATTCTATGAATGATAATTCCATCATCTTGAGATTTAACATTTAAATGTCAAAATTTATTATCATGTTGAGATTTAACATTCAAATGTCAAACTTCATCATGATATTTACTAGTGTATTTTAGAAGATTATGTATCTTGTAATTTTATCTTTTAAAGATCAAAACTCCCACTTGCTTTTAGTAATTTAAAGACTATCTTTAAATACTTAGCAAATAAAACAACAATACAATGTTCTTTTTTGGGATATTACAAATACATATTGACAGTTCCTGACTTTACTTTGTTAATAACCTCTTCATAAGCATTTAAACAAATTTAGAACTTCAATTTAAGACTTAATGTGATTTATCACATTCATCACATTCCATCCCATGATAATGTCTTATTAATCTTCTATGTTGGAGTTTTATTAAGTATGTCCAAGTCATACTCAATATTCTAACCTTGATAACTTTTGGAAGAATAGAAGTTATAGTTATCTTTAATCAAACAATATAACTAGAGTTTGATTTTCCTAACTGAACATACCATAAACATTTGGTATTTCATTAGTATTAATATTGTAAGACAATCTAACAATATTTAAGATAACCATATTCCTTTTGACTTGTCTATTTACCAACTAATTCATTTTAATGGTATAATAATTTTCAAGCCAATTACATGCTTTATAACACAAGTACTTTTGATAAAGTCACTTCATGTCTATGTCTTTATAAGAAAACATAAACTGTTATAATCTCACTATACGTTATAAGTCATTTAACAATTTAATGACTTCATGTTTATGTCTTAATTAAAAAACATAACAAGATAACGTTTTACTTTATTATAATAAGTCTTGTAACAATTAAAAGACTTTATGTTTATATCTTTACAATGAAACATAAATATGTTTAACTAAAATAATTATGAACACCATATTTTGGTTTCAATAGTAATTTCAAGTTAATTTATTACTTCATAATGTAAATAACATTATTTCTTTATTTATTTATGCCATTCCAAGAACACATAAATATTCAGATTGAAGTAGCATTAGATTACTTAATTAATTTATGTCATTTCCAGAATTCATAAATATACAAATTAAAGTAGTCATGATATCATATTGACACATGTTCTAATAGGTAGCTAATTTAGAAACTGCAAATTCTCATAGTTCAATTACATCAGTTGATCTGCTAGTAATAAAAATATGAAATTCACCTTGTTGTTGCAATCTAGCTAAGCTCTCACATAACATAAATTGTAACACCAAGTGTTTCTTGAATTAGATTAGTATAATTCATATTAGAACTTTATTCTCTTACCTTGTAGTCAAGAGAATCTATTAAATCATATCTTTATGAGCTGTTTCTTGCACACATTAAAGATAACATTTCTCCCACTTGTGCATGGAACAACCTCATATAGTTGATAAACAACACTCCATTCATTTGTTTATGTGATCAATATGATTGTGTCATAGATTTTAGCATAACAAGTAGTTATAGAACAACAATCTCTAGTAAGGAAACGAACAAGACTATCCTTAAAAGTATGAGTGTCTACACTTGGAAAGTAATTATCTTTAGCTACCAAGATGTCAAAGCTTGTAACTCCCACTGAATTAAAGATCATTACAATAATTCCTTATTCAGTAATAAGTACACAATACTCCCACTGAATTTGACAACATTGTAAATGTTTCATATCCAGTAAAAGAAAATAGTGTGCTTTTAACTTTCCTACACCTTTGAATGTCCATACGTAACAATTACTTATGCACTAAAGATTGTATTTTACTACGTAAATGATGGATTATCCACCAAATGCTATTAACTTGAAAATTGGGCATGCAATTTCTTCCTTAATAGGTCTACCATCCTACAATGTATGTAGCACCTTTTAAATAGTCAAAACAACTAGATGAATAAACTAGTTTGTCTTTTACCATTTTGCGGTAATTAGTCTAGGTTCTAATTATAATAACTCATAAAATGTCATACATAATTTTCTGTTAACCAAATATCATATTTTTTACTAAGAATTTAATCACCGAATAAGGATGATGAAATTCCTATGGAAAATATTCGCAATTTTCTTAACTATTAAAAAATTTGCTATGAGTTATATTAGAATTTAGACATATCTAATATTCCTATTATCCTTTTTCATTCATGAAAAGAAATAGAATTGTATCTCACTCTTCTTTCATAGAAAGGAGACTTCTTTTGTATTTTAAGTAAATATTTCTTAATCAAACATTTGTTTGAAAACAGAACTAGATCAATTTACCAAAGCTCAAAGTGCGTTTACGGTTTGAACGTTGCATTAATACATTAAAACGAATTACAAAATTCAATTTCAGTATTTTCGATAATTAGGCTTTAAGAAAATAAAATACCCATTGGTAAATATTCATATAAACCGTAGTATTTTCTTAAAGCTAGGATCCAAATTGACATAATACCATTACATCAGTTGATCTGCTAGTAATGATAGTATTCAACAAGGTAATTGTCGAACAATAATTGCCAATATCATATTGCAATTCCTAGATCATTATGGGATTTACATTCACAAAACCTTTGTGATGTAAGCATGTTTCATCCCCATCTTAATGCCTTGAGTCCAAGATCTCACTTCCTACTCAATTTAAGTCGTCTAACTTAAAAACTGCAAACTCATAAATCCATTACATCAGTTGATCTGCTAGCAATGAAATTATGAAATTTACCTCTCCATTGCAATCTCACCAAGTTCTCACATGACGTAAATTACAACTTCAAGTGTTCTTAATTAGATGGCATTTGACTTAATTTTATAAGGGTATTAATTTTGACGTGATCAAAATAATGTATGAAGAAGCATGCATACAACTTCATAACATTGGTTTTATAAAACATTTTTATTACCAATTTGCTAAGAGTAAAATAGCAAAGTTTTGATTGAGGTATCGGGTTCACCAATTAAAGAATTACTAACAATTATCATCCACTTATATCGTACTTTTGCATAACCCCTAAAGCTTAGTGTTTTGGATAATCATTATGGAATTGTGGTCAATTCACCCTTAAGATGATAGTGTACATGTAATGGTTGTTCGGTAAGTCTAATTTACACACAAACGAGCGTTAAGACAGAATGTTGTCTATCTAAGGCCACAATTTAATGCGAAACCAACCTTATACCCATCTTGTAGTGTGTAAACTTCGGTCGGGCCTAGTTAACCATTACGTACAAAAATATCAATCAACCAATCCTTTAAAATTAAAACTCTTAAAACCAAAACAATTTCGCCATTTATTTAGTCCATATTATTTTTCTATTCAAAAATTACCCTTTTTTCGTTTATAAACATGTCTCACATAATGATAAACAAAAAACAAGTAATATATAATAAAAAATAAACATATACATAACATAACAATTAAATATGTATAAAACATGTAGCCACATGCAAATTTATTCAATAGTCATATTAATAATCAAGTCTAGGTGTATTATGCATTTATTCAAATAAAGCTTTCTTCTTCAAAGGAAAAAGAGCCACATACATCGATAAATCGATTGCGTAAGCCAAAACTAAACAAATACCACATAGCACATAATTGATTACTTAATATTGGAGTCTTCCCCAATTCGACATCTATTAATAAATTTACATGTTTCGATATAACTTAACAATTAATTCATATATCCAATTTAAACCTTTTAAATTATCACAAAATAAAATCCATGCAAACATGCACTTTTCATGGATTATGCTTAACAATTAACATATTGCACCAAGATCGTTTACTAAAACGCATAACCAATTACATGATATCCTAGGGTTTTTAATTATATTAAAAAATCAAAACCAAAACCCTAAAAACTAATAGGTCAATCGACCCAATAAAAAATTAGGGTTAGGAATCAAAAAACCTAAAAACATGTAATTAAACGAATCAAGATTCAATTTTTATGCGTTTCGATAATTAATTAAACATTATAACGGCTCTCTGATACCACTGTTGGAATTATAATATTATGACATGCATATAAATAAACCAATAACATCAAGTAAGCATATGCGGAAACGTTATAACAAGATCATATAACATGTAATTAATTAATCAATCGTAAATAGTAAACATACATTTGTGATTCTAGCCCGAACAAGAATCAATTGCAATCTTCAATTCAAGAACCCTAATTAGGGTTTATGTGGATTATATGAATTACCCCTTATCTCTTTTGTAATTCAATCCATGAATCAAACAATAGTGTGTTTGAATCGTGTTCTTGTACACACGTACTAATTCAAGTAAAAGCTTATGCAAGTAAATTAAACACAAAACCTTTAGCTTAATGAAAATCGAATCCCTTAAAGGGTTTTAAAGATGGATCGATTTTGAGGACAAGAGAAGAGAAAGAAAACACCTATTTTGTGTGTACAAGTTATGAGAAAACAATATCCCATGAGATGTTTATATACTAGTGAATATTTGGAGCTCAAGGCACAAGGGAGGTGGAAACCCTCCCTTGGCCGATCGGTCATAGGCTCCCCAAGGGGATTCCAGAACCTTCTCTTGTTTCCAATTATTTACAAGTATTACTTTCCTAATCTTCGTCTAACGGTCGTTAGCCATTCTCCGTTAAATACTAACGGTCATTACTAGTTTTGTGTTTATTAATAATTATATATAACATTTATAAATAATTATTCTTTTACTCTTCATACGTAAAATGTGCAATCCCACGATCTCGAGTTCGATCCTAACATACGACTACTAAAATAATGTCCATAATCTAACAAGAATATCCCAAGCAAATGCCACTTGCGTGTTAAGGAGTGCTCGATCACGTCTTTGATGTTTTGAAATGTATGTAAATCGATGAATAAATTGTAATGTCAATAGGCCAGTTGATAGATTGGTCAGTGACAAGTTCATGCAAATAATACGGAGTAATAATAAGAACATTACCTTGTTGTGTAATTTAATTCGACTTATTAAAGATTCCATAGTCATGCAATAAAAGTATCATTTACCAATTTTGCAATTTGCATTATGCTATAAACTTTAATTACATTAGGCTAAAGTATTGTATGTGTTTTTTGTTCACAAAAAAGGTGTTGATAAGAAAACGTTAACTGCTCAAAATAGAAACGAATTTACTCTCAATTCTAATTATAGAAACATAACCAAGTTACTGCATCAAATAATACGGAGATTTTTTTTTTTTTTTTTTTTTTTATTATTCTTTTTTCTATGAATGAAAATTTGTATAGACAACATAGCAAGAAGCTAGTAAATAAAAGTTACAATGTGTTTGGAAGAGTACAAGGATTGTCAAACCACTAAATCCAATTTTGAGAGAATTTTTTTATGTCTATTGCATATCCAATTCAAGGAGTACTATTGCTTTGGATCATTGAATAGAAGCTCGGTTTTTTGCCTTTTCAAACAAAGAGTGAATTCATTTCTATACCTCCAAAGAAGCGAAAGAGTGCAGGTTACATTATATCCAGTAATGTTCCACCAAAGTAGAACGTCCTTCCAAACTTTTTTAGCTAGGATACAAGAGATAAAAAAATAAAAAATAAAAAGTAAATAAAAAATAAAACAATCAAAATGATATTCTGTTTCGAGCTCCTCATCACATATGGGACACCTAAACGAGTTTAAGTTGATGCCTCGTGTCTAAGTTGATACGAATTGGTAATATTCTATTATAAATCCTTCAAGATGCAATGTTTAATAGAATATTGGAGGATTTATATTCAATCTCTATTTACTTTATTTTGTAAAAAAAAATATTTTGTGAAAACATTGTTTCCATTCAATTAAACTCACCATAAACTTTCCCAAATACATATCTTTAACACAAAGCCCACGTCTAAAAAAAAAAAAAAAAAAAAAAAAGGTAGCATATCGTGCTGATAACGCGAAGGATTTCCACCTTAGAAGTAACACTTAAACATAACCGATACTCAGCATCTTTTGTTAGTGCTAGAACCTCGAACCGGGGACCACCTTGTAGACCAGGCATTGTACTTTAATAATTTTTCAAGATTAGCATCCGTAGACTCCTTCACGATTGTTTAACCTTTGTACCAAGGTGTAACTTTTCCTGCTCCTTTACCAAGCAGCCCGTGTTTGTCTTTTCTTCAAGTTGTTTAACCTCAACTTCGCTACTGTAGCATCATCGTTACTAACCTGAACAACCTCAGCTTCACGATTCCCCTGAGCTCCCTGCAGTTCCACCTCAAACCAAACACGTTCATCAACCTGTACTCCATGGACTCTTGTTTTAACACCAGGACCAAGTTGTTTGAACCCAACTTGTTTATGACCAAGTTGTTTGAAACCAACTTGTTTATGACCAAGTTGTTTGAACCCAACTTGTTTATTACCAAGTTGTTTAAATCCAACTTGTTTTGAACCTCCATGCTTTTGTATACCAAAAGTCGTCACTTTTGCTTCAAAAGTATACACACAGTTCTCTTTCCTGATCGCAGTCATAACCCGACAACCTTTGATCACCTTGACTCTACCCATCTGCATTTTCACAATATAACCCTCTTTTTCAAGAGTACCTAATGAAATCAAGCTTTTTCTTAACCCTAGAACATACCTGACATTTTCCAGTATAAAGCTTGAACCATCATGCAACTGTATCTTCACTTTTCCTGTCCCTTTGACAGTGCATGTCCTGTTATCACCTAACTGAACCGAACCACCATCAAAATCCTTGAAGTCATACAAGAAATCCCTCCTAGGTGTCATATGATAAGACCCACCTGAATCCATTACCAATTCAGTCATCTCATCATTCCCGACCACCATTAAGGCTTCTCCAAAGTAGGCGTTACCCTCGTCATCAGAAGAATCAGAATCCTGATCATGCTTACCCTTCTTGACGAACCCACTTGACTTCTTCTTTGGACAGTCTCTCTTCAAATGATCCTCTGAATGACATATGAAGCACTTGAGTTTACCAGTTCCACCCCTTGATTTAAACCGCGAACTTCCACCAGAATGAGCTTTCTTTGAATGATCTGACCCTCCCCTTACATATAACCCGCCACCAGTTTCTTCCTTTGTACCTTCAGTTCTTTTCTTCAACTCTCTTGAATTCAGAGTCGCCAGAACATCCTCCATTGTCAAGGATTCTCTCCCATACAACAATGTCTCCATAAAGTTTTCATAAGACGATGGCAAGGATGTAAGTAACATAAGTGCCTGATCTTCATCCTCAATCTCGATATCAATATTCGCCAAATCAAGTATCAACTTATTAAACTCATCTATATGATCACCCAGTTTCGTACCTGGACTCATATAGAATGTGTACAGCTTCTTCTTCAGATACAATCTATTTGCTTAAGACTTAGTCATATACATACTAGTCAACTTCGACCAAATTCCTGCAGCAGATATTTCCTTGGTAACTTCCTGTAAAACCCGGTCTCCCAAGCATAGAATCAAGGTACTGTATGCCTTTTTCATCAAAGCAGCCTTTTCACCTGCTTCCATGTCCGCGGGTAATGTATCTAATGCAGCATCACATCCCAACTGTACCATTAAAGCACGCATCTTTATTTGCCATAACCCGAAGTCATTCTTCCCATCGAATTTCTCAATGTCAAACCTAGTTATAGAACTAGCCATTCTTCTTATACCTTGCTAAAAACCTTGTCAAGTTGTTTCTTAACCAACTTTATCGACAAGTCTCACAAGCCGTGTGCAATATTCCCCTTGTTGCTATAGACCCTTCTTGCAAATCGAATTAATTAGAATAACCCTAAACCCTCGATTTCGAACAAGCAACCCGATCGTTAACTTGAAACCCAAGCGAACCACGATCAAAACTTGAAACACAAGAAAACGCAGCAAGTCGAACCTTCAATTTAATCGTCTTTTAGAAAACCCAAAAAACGATTAAACAAAGTCTAATATAAACAATATGCTACCTTTGTAGTATATGTATCAAATATCAATCACGTGAGGTAAAAACAAATTAACCAATCCCTGGTCACCCCGTGTTTTACTTTTCTTCACGTCAATAATAATAATTATTATTATTATTATGAACCTTTGTCTTCTCCGATTGAACCGGCTACTCCAAAAGTACGATTCGAAAACCGAACCTCGAAAACCTCGAATAAACTTGGAACCTCGATCTAACACTCGAACTTCAATGACCACAATAACCGCGGCTCTTGATACCACTTGTTGGACAATACCTCGACAACAAATCTGAAGTTCGATCGCAGAACGCTAGATCGCGAGTTGTATCGAGCACACGTAGAAAACACGAGATACTACAAAGAAATTGACAAGAATTTATGCGCACGTTATTACCCTCGAACACCCCTTTATTAATCACCAATAAAGCTTACAACGAGGAAGAAGAATGTTAAGAACTAGCACCCCCTCATCTCTATTTATAGAGATGAGAGGATAAAGAAACCATGTAATAGTCGGTTAAGGATTCTCCCCAACCGACATCACCATCAAACCGACAACATTGACCTTCCTTGCCTTGCAAGGCAAGCTTAACTAATCCTAGTTATAGTCTAGTACTAATCTTAATTACAATGTACATTTAAACCCCTAATATATGTTAAGTGTACTCCTAATATTCAACAATGTCAATAAAAGTCAAAGAAAATAGAAGGACTAAATTCATCACCCTGATCAAAAAAACCGAGCAAAGCTAAGACTATATATATATATATATATATGCTATGGTCATCTTTCAACACGAATCCCTCACCTTCCACCTCAACATCACATCAGTTTTTTTTCTCCATCACCTTCCTCACACCTTTCAGGTGCAATGGTCATTGCTCCCCTCATCTTTCAAACATACCCCACAAAATATCCTACACATACTTATAAATCAAATAAACAATAAATAAAACACAAAAATGTGAAAGGGGATGGTCACCTTTCGTCCCACTATTTCCCTTGCCTCGCTGGTGAGGTGGGGGTGAGCACAATAAGGTGAAAGGTGAGGATGAAGGGTGAAAGGTGATACCTCACACCCATAACACTCAGTCTAAACCTACTCACATTCATAACATGAGCACCCTATATTCTAAAATTAACACCCAAGCGATTAATAACTTGTATTAAATCATAATTGGACAAAACCACATCTATTATTTTCAAGAAGCTGATGGGACAGTGATGGATTTCGTAGAAGGTGTAAACAGTGGTGATGGTGGTGGTGGAGAGGGGTGGCTGGAAATGGAGCGGGGTGGGTAGTTTCAGGTGTGAGTGTTTAAGCAGAGGTGTGTTGGGATCAAAGTTTTACTATTTTATCAAGTCTCGGTCATTTGTAATAATAGGTTGCTTAAGTTATTATTTACTTTCAATTACTATTTGTATTAAGTTTACTAGGCTTAAGTATATAACCCATGGGCCTCAAAAAGCCCACGTTTTGGCAAGAGGAAGGAGAGGGTGTGTTGCCCTAGCTCCTTCCCTATAAATAGAATGCTTAGGTCTCTTGTAAACTTGTTGGTTATTTTGATATCTAAAGGTAACTCTTGTTCTTTCATTCTTCATATTCTTATAATCAACCAAACTCTTATTCTCATCTTATTTCTTATACTTGTGTTACATGAATGGTGACCTAACAAGTGGTATCATTCGCCTAATAGAGATTGAAGTGTTTTTTCTTGGTATTTACGTGGGATTAAGGGTGTTGTTCTTCATATTTTTGCTTTTTTCATTGTTTCTTACACTCAAATCTTGAAGCTTGGACAAGTTTTAAGGTTGATATAGTGTTTAGAAGCTTAGATTTTGCATAAAGTATTGATCTTTGATAGATTTTAGTACTTTTTCACCTTGTTTATTGAGTTTGGTAGCTTCTTTGATATTGGAAAACTAGTTCTTGGTTGCTAAATCTTACCTATTTAGTGTTTTCTAAGTGTTGGGGAAGTTATTTGGTCATTAGAAACATATTTCTAGGCCATTTTCTTCAAAAAGTTGTGATTTTTTGAGAAACTGACCATCTTACGCGTAAGATTGGTGAATAGTATGATTTCTTAGCTGTCTACAGTACTTTTATGTCCTTTCTACGCATAACCTTGGTCAAAACCCTTTTCCTACTCAAAACATTGGTCAAAACCCTCTTTCTACGCAGAAGTTGGTATTCTACGCATAATTCCTACGCGTAAGTTGCTTTCCTACGCCTAAGATCTACGCTGAAGTTATTTCCTACGCAGAAGTTCACTATCTACGCTTAAGTTCTACGCATAAGTTCCATTTCTACGCATAAGGTTCAGATCCTACGCATAAGTTGCCTATCTACGCAGAACTTGGTATTCTACGCATAAGATTTAAATCTTACGCGTAAGATTTCAGATTTAATTTTGATCTTCGTGCATCGGTGACTCAGTACTTCCCTAGCTTGGATAAGTTAGTGGAATACTTCGACTACGGATATCTTTCAAGCTTGGATAAGTTTGAAAGATTTGTTTGGTTCTTTAACCTTACGCAAAACTTGATTCTTACGCATAAGTTTAATCTTACGCATAAACCTCTAGTTTACGAATAAAATCATCCTTTACGCATAAGTTAAGTCTACGCATAAGAAATTTGTTACGCGTAAGATTTCATGTTATCCCAAGGATTTTGATCTTAACCAAAGGAACGTGCATTTCAATCTTCTACAAGATCCATCATTCACACAAGTCCCTTTCATGTTATCCCAAGGATTTTGGCGGGAAAATTTGAGTAAAATTTATTTTTTACAGGAGACTAAACTTTCAATTTTTACGCGAAATTTAAATTTTGGTATAACGGTGAAAATTTTGGCCCAAAATTCAAATTTTTAGGCCAAAATTCAAAAATTTTCGGTAAAATTTGGCGGCAAAATTTTTTGAAACTCAAATTTTTCTTGCAACCTTTAAATTGCATTTCATAGTGATTTTCAAATTTTGGGTGAGAAAATTTTTTCAAATTTATTTTGGAGGGAAAAACTAGAAATCACTATTTCAACCTTGCGTGTGACATTTTGCTTGATTATTTCGATTACGTCGCAACAATCAAGTGGGAGAGAAATGTCATTTACAATGTCTCAAGTACCATCTTCCAACCACCTTCCTCACCAATATTCTCATCAGCAACAGCATCATAAACAACTCTTAAATTTCATACAATTTACGAGTCAGGCTCTATCTAAAATCCAAAATCTCCGAAATCAATCTCCCACGCTATGTGAAAGAGTTGGGATACAAGGAGTTAATGCTCAAAGCAATGGGACAGAATCAGAAGTGCAGGATGACAACAGCAGATTGGGGAATGATACAAATGCAGATTGTGCAGAGATCAGACCCTTCTATGACTCAGAGCCCAACTTTGACAAAGGATAGATGGATGAGGAAGATGTCATACCCATCTATGACAAAGAACCGAACTTTGACGAAGAGCAAATGGTTGAGGTACAATCTACTGTTGATCATATTATGCCTGCAAATGAGAAACAACAATCTGAGCAACCTAACTTCAGTAATGAAGGAGAGGTTGACCAGGATGTTGTACAATGTCTTGACAAACGTTCTGAGTCTGAGTCTTTACATGATAATCTAATGACTGAAACATCAAATCAAACTCTTGAGTCTGAAAACCTTCTTCTCAAAAAGACCATTGCCCAGTGTCATAAAGATTTTTCAAAACTAGAGGCACATTGCATCTCACTTGAACTTCAAATGCAAAACGAATCTCTAAATACGGGCAACAATGGTCAATTTTTGAATGAACAAAGAAAACGTGTGGATACATTAGTTAAAGAAAATGAGCTTTTAAAAGGTCAAATTCAAGAAAAGGTGTTTGCACATGCTGCATTACAAAACAAATTAAGAAGACTGACTGGCCAGAGTGTGGATACTAAGTTTGCAAAACCATCAATCTTGGGGAAACAACCTTCTCAAACAAACAGAAAACAATCAGTGGTTAGACAACCAACTGCATTTAAATCTAAACGACCTAAATTTTCAAAACCTCGGTTTGCCTCCCAAGTTGTTGAGATAAACAATTTGACAAAACCAGTCACTCCACATTCTTGGCCTAAGGAAAATGCATCCGTGTCTGCTAAATCTCAACACGTGATTATGCCTGGCTCATCTAGGATTAGTTCAAAAACAGTGTCTAAAACGAGCACTAAAAGTAAAGAGTCTTATGACACATATGACATGTACAAGAACTATGATCTAGAAAAGGCTAGGAAAAAGGCGCTACTTCAAAAGGATGGAATTCTAGGTTCAAAACCTCATGTGATGCCTTCCACTGTAGTACAGAACACTGCTTGTAGTAGCACACCAAAACCTAAGAGTAATCTACAAACTACTAGGAATTGGATTGCTTCTAAGAGTAGTTGCGTAAATAATCATGTTGTTTGTGCTTTAAGATATCTTCAAAAGGGAAATTCACTTGAAAAGGCTCAATCGATTAAGACAAACAAACCCGTTGAACCAAAAGTCATAAGTCAGAAACCTAAGAAGTGGATCAATATAGGACGTAGGTTTTCTCAACGATGTGATGCTCCCACATTTCATTCAACTGCATCTAAAAAGAAAACATCTCCTAGATCTAACACTAGGTGGGTACCCACGGGTAGAATTTTCAATACGATTGGTCTTAGGTGGATTCCTATAGGAAAGATCTTAGACTTTTGCACCAAAACTAATGTGATCTCCACAACATCTACCTCTGAGACAAGAATGAAAACCATCGGAATTGTGTGTTCAAGTGTCAAGAAGATAGTTGACACTACATCTTTATGCTTCTAACACCTGGAACCCAATTACACTTGGGGATCCTTGTTCTCTGTTTTCTTGTCTATTCTTTCTTCTTTTCAGATATAACAACTATGGCTTCGGAATAATTCAGTTTCGGACCCGCACTTCATTAATGGCTTCGGAATAATTCAGTTTCGGACCCGCACTTCATCAATGGCTTCGGAACAAATCAGTTTCGGACCCGAGCTTAATGTTCAACTCAGTTTCGGACCCGAGCTTAATTTTATGGCTTCTGAGCACAATAGCTTAGGACCCGCATCCAACCGTCTAAACTTTTCGGAATCTTCGGCTGAACCGTTGTCTATCAATCGTAAAGAATTGGAAACCTTGTTTGTTCCATTGTTTGATGATACGATTGTCAACCGTCCCTCTGAGGTCTCACCAAATTCCGCTGCACATCTTGATCAACATCAAGTACCTGATTCACCTCAATAAACAACAACAACTATTGGGAGAGACGGTCCTCCAATTGCATCTCCAACAACCACAGAACTAACCAGGTCCAACTCACGACAATCAGCTGGAGACTCCATACCTTAATCAGTTCCACAAACCGCAGAGCATGACCTAGAGGCGTTCTTTAAAGTATTCTTTAAACCGTTTACATCGGCTCAACTCACTCCTGACATTGCTGAGTCGTCTACACGCAATTTGGATCCTGCTAACATGCGAGATAATTACCAACTTCACCCTTCGACACAACATTGGAATTAAATGGATTTGGAAAAACAAGCTGGATACAGAAGGCACAGTGATTCGCAACTAATCTTGTTTAGTTACAAAGGGATACAGTCAATGAAGCAGGATTGTACATCACTGTCATCAATAAAAGCTTAGTATATAGCCATGTCTGCTTTCTATGCTCACGTCAATTGGATGAGAACTTAGCTCACGGACTATGGCTATGTGTTTGACTAGATCTCAATGTACTGCGACACAAAGTGCTTTTGCAATCTCATGCAACACCATTCATCATTCCAAAGCCCTACATATTGCTCTCCGCTACCTTTTCATCTAAGAGCATGTCGAAAAGGGTACAATTGAATTAGAGTTTGTGGGTACTTAATACCAGTTGGCGGACTTGTTTACAAATGCATTACCTCCATCAAGGTTTGTTGTTTTAAGTTCACCATATTGGTATGCGGTGTTTGACTCCAGATGATTTGCAAAATTTTCTTAAAACCTAAGAGAGTCAAACATCAAACTTTTTTTTGTAAATATTTTATCATTAAGAAAAAAAAAATCCTCTTTCTTTGTGTACAAACTTCGAATCTTCAAAACTATGTTCCTACATTAAAACAAATCTTGCTTTGCATTGTCAAAATGGAACATGTTTTGAGGGGGAGAAAACTTTTCACAATATCATGAAGTTTGCACACCTCATCATAATTCTTCAAGGATAAAATGTTTCTTCATCATTCGGATTATAACTCATTTTTTCAAAAAGTTTTACGATCTCTCGAATTAAAAAAGTGCAAAAAGGTTTCACAAAATATATGCTAATTCGAGGGGGAGTAAAGGAATTTTTTCTGCAACGATCCTAAATTAATCTAGTTTGGACTTCAAATGGAAAAGTTATTAACCTTTAGTGAGTAAAGATTCACAAATGTCTTAAACTTAGGTTAAAGGATCTTGCATGGAAAATAAAACAGGCTCTAATCAATGTTTTCACATATGTTCTCAAAAGTTGCACACATGATTAAAACCTCAACGAATCAGACTAACGATTTTTTTCCTCGTTTTTATCCACAAATTGTGAGTTTCAAATTTCTTTATGCTTGTTTTCTAATCGTTCCCTAAATGTTTCAAGTGTTTTCAACGATAAAAAAGGCATAATCAGAAACTAAGGTTAATGTAATTATCGATCGGAGCTTTCATTTTATGTGTTTAGTCTAATTAACTAGTTTATATAACTTCAGAGAACACTAAAGAATGCTCGATTGGTGTGTTTGCACGATTAGAAACATCATAGGTTTGAAATCAAGTGATTTAGGGTTTAAGATTTTGAGGTCTTTGCTGCTACTAGGACGTTTGATTGTACAATATTCATGCATTATGATGCTAAAATGCGTGCAATGTCTCTAATCATAACCCCTAACCATTATCATAATTGGAAAACCTCGAGTGAAAGAATGAATTAATCTGTGATCTTGTGTGTTAATTTGAGATTTCTGAGCATTTTGGTTGATTTAGAATGAGTTTCTTGGTTCATCTGTATACTTGTTTGTGCCTGATGCATTTTCTCTGTGTGCAAGTACATGTCATCCCATTGAAAGTCAAAATTTCAACATTTGACAAAATGTTTCTTATGGAACATATTTTGAGGTCAAAGGGCAAAATGTTTTTAAAGGCTAAACTGGTAAATGGATTCAAAATGGTGAGAAACAATTTTTTTCCAAACTCTACACTATTGTTTTACACCGGTAAAGCAAGTGTGAAGACCAAAGCAAAGTTGTTCTAAACTTTTCAAATCTTCAAAGTCTGGAATGCTTTGGCTACGATAAAAGAATGACTCTGATTTGGGCATCCCAAATACCGGAAGTTTTCCATTCATCACAAAAACAAATCTTCAAAAAGAACCCATGAGGTTCAACTCTAAATGGAAATCTTCTTCTTCTTCTAAGATTTTAAAACTCAAAAGAGAGACTCAGGGTCTCAAACAACTTTCAACAGTAAAAGAGTTTTTTAAAAATCAAGCATTCTTTGTTGGATAATACTTGATTGTGTTTTCTAAAACCTTGAGCAGAATCATCTCACGAATTATCAAAAAGTATTTTTAAATACGACTCTATATTCTGCTCAAGAAGACTATCTCTCGAATAAACTTCATTATTTGAGGGGGAGTATTTTGTTAAAAGAAAACTAATTTTGTTTTAAAACAACGACTTGTGCACACATTTCAGTGTACAACTCGGGTTTCAAAGTAAGGAAAGTGCCTTGCTAAACCATTCTTCAAAACCAAACATGCACTTATCCTTGATAACAAGAAGAAGTTTTCATGCAATGCTTATCTAAAACTTCTTAATCTTGAGCAAAATTTATTCAAATTTTTTCAAAACTTTTCAAAATTTTGCTCAAGATTTTTCAAATCTTTACTCCCTAATTCGCTTCAAAAAGTTTAAAATTCTCAAAAAACATGCGAATTTGGAGGGGTAGTATTTCCAAAATAAAATGTTCTATCAAAACAATGGCTTGTGCACACATTACAGTGTACAACCCGAACTTGTAAAGAAAGGACCCTGAGGTACGCATCAGTGCCTCAATCCTAATATAAGGAGCGAAGGCTTCTTACTTTTGAGTAGAATTAATCAAACATTTTCTGATTTTCATAATTCTGCTCAAAAGTCAAGTATTCCACCTCAATAAGATTTCACTTGTTGAGGGGGAGCACTTGAAACCAAATCATCGTTCTTGAAATCTAAGGTTCTTGTTGAATTCTCCCCATAAGACTCAAAAGGCATATTTTAATCAAAATATTGTCAAAAATACCATCTCATATGCTATTTTTGAGGGGGAGAAAATGAAAAGTGATTAAAAATGTGAAAGTTCAAAGTTGCTCAAAGTTGAATCTCATGCGAGCTAGACTCAGATTGACCCAAGAATTGACGAAACAAAAGTTAGTAATCTCGAAAAGACTTATCCTCGACGGGTAATGAGATCAAGTTAGTTACTAGAGCTAGTTGTCACCTAAAAGCTGACAATGGAACTCTTTAACTAGCCACGTAAGAGTGTCTCGAAAAGGATTCGTCTTAGTAGAAATGTACCATCTTGAGAAACTATCTGTGAACTTGACCAGGCCGTGTAATAACTTCAAGCTAGTCTAACTAGTGATGTAAGCGTGTCTCGAATCGGTCTTGTTCACTGAAAGTGGATCAATTCAAAAGTGCTTGCTCCTCCCGCATGTGCAAATTTATTAATTACACATGAGCACATGTGAAGGGGGAGCCCTTCATAAGTAAACACAAAACTCTCAAAGTGTTATACAAAATGTTTGATAATCACAAACACTTTGAGAGATTTTCAAAGGTTTCAAAGGCAATTGTAGGATAGTCATGGAGTTATAAGGTGACTAAGGTTAGGAAAAACCGTCCTATGATCCGCCTAAGCCGGAGGGATCTACCCAAGGACATCACCAATAGTTAGAACTAGAAGTCCTTAGGTATGATATGAAAAAAGGAGTAAAGAATGAAAGGAGAAAGAAGGGGTTGAAGAATTAAAAAGAAAAGTAATGAAAAGGGTGAAAAGAAATAGCCCTCCATATGATTCAACCTTAGGGCAGACACTGGGTTCAATTCGTATGCTACTGGTTGTTGCTAAGGCGACGCCGGTATTGAAGATAAAGCCGTCATGGACCCAGTGACGCACTGCACTTAACCTTCTAGCCACTCAAGTTCTCTTAAAAGAATTTGTTTCATTCTCACGGGGAACCGGTGTAATTTAGAAACTGGAGACACCTCCCTAGTCTCCGCATAGGAAACCTAAGTGTGCACTTATTAAGTCTAGAGCCATGAGATTCATCAAAAGATCTCCTAGGAACACTTAGTATTTCTACAACTAGTGTTCTGCATCAATGGACACCAGCTGTAAATTATCGAGTCCTTCGCAGATCTTAGCAATCTGCCGAGAACGTTTATGAGAGAAGTACATAAGTGTTTCTCAATGATTGAACAGAAACTCCTGCCAGGGTCTATCAGCCCTGACAGCAGGTCACTTCGGTAACTCCTTGTGGGTTACGCTTAGTGTTTGCGGTGGTTTCTTAGCGGTCTACAGTCGTGGAGTGATCCCCAGCGACTCACCCAGTCATTGAGCTACTTAGTAGGTCTTGTAAGCTCCTTCGGGGGTATCTGACTTGGGAACGGCCTTGATAAGGGTTAGAAGGAGTCTTCATACTATGCTGTTGACGATCTCTAATTCCTTATCTGTAAGTACCGGATGTTTTATTGCTAACTGTTTACCAGCAGGGACGTATCATTTACATGGCGACTGATTCCACATGCTCATACTTACATCTTGAAGTCAACAAAAGCTCCCTCAAAGATCTAAGCAACACAATGTTCAAAGTGAGATTCTACGCCAAAAAGAAGAATCTACAAAGTTTAAATACTAAAGATCTATGTGATAGAAAGGGAACTACGTGCATGTGAATGTCTAAGTTCAAAGATGTATGAGCATGTTGGAATGACCGACGACCACCACAGACGCAGAAGTGACATATGGCAGATAACTTCATAAGATGATCACAACCACATCAACAAAGAACAAAGAACGATGAATGAATTTTGTAAGACGTCTAATGCTATGAAAGTTAAAGATGAAGAAATGACAAAGACGTCAAGCAACCGTTATAACCGACCCTTAGGGGGAGATTGTTGGGATCAAAGTTTTACTATTTTATCAAGTCTCGGTCATTTGTAATAATAGGTTGCTTAAGTTATTATTTACTTTCAATTACTATTTGTATTAAGTTTACTAGGCTTAAGTATATAACCCATGGGCCTCCAAAAGCCCACGTTTTGGCAAGAGGAAAGAGAGGGTGTGTTGCCCTAGCTCCTTCCCTATAAATAGAATGCTTAGGTCTCTTGTAAACTTGTTGGTTATTTTGATATCTAAAGGAAACTCTTGTTCTTTCATTCTTCATATTCTTATAATCAACCAAACTCTTATTCTCATCTTATTTCTTATACTTGTGTTACATGAATGGTGACCTAACAAGGTGGTTTGGGCATGGAGATGTTTTAAAAGGTAACCGAAGATGGCCATAGGTGTTTTGGAGCTGTGGTGGGTGGTGGTGGGTGTAGGTGGTGGTAGTGGTAGTGGCGGTGTAGTGGTAATGAGGGCAGTTTGTGTTTGTGATGACCGTGGAAAGTAGCAGGTGGTAGTGGTGTGTTTACATGGTGATGAAGTTTAGATATGAGAGGGAACAAAAAGATACTATGTGTTTGTCTTAGAATATGTCAATGAGTTTATGAGAGTGAATTTGAGCTTTATGATTAGATGAGACATACTTGTTTTTCTAAAAAACACGTGAAAAGACAAAACTGCCCTCTAGACTAAAAGTCAATTTAAGTCAAGCTAACAACGTTTGTAATTTGGACTAAACCCGAAAGGGGCGTTTCACTTTTGACCAAACCCGAAATGGGTTTTTCACTTTTGACCAAACCTGAAATGGGTGTTTCACTTTTGACCAAACCCGAGACTTTTTAAAAAATTGGACTGAAAATAAATACCTGACAAACCACAAGAACAAAAAATGTAGTTGACTCATCATTTTATGAACTTCACTGTTGATTGTGCAATAATCGGCACTACCAGGCTTCGATTGTGATCGAAGAGTTTGTTGATTAGTGATGAATTGCCAAGCTAGATTGTGGGTGTCATGTGTATGACGAGACAAGTGATACGCGGGATTGCGCCCTCGCAACAGGTTTTACCTCTCAAGGGATCTTAAGAAGCTTGCAATCCCCGCCATGCAATGTACCTGATCGTTGTAGTATAGTATAGTGACAAGTACCGGGGGATTGATCGTTCAACTTGGGAATAGTGTCGCTCGGATTAGAAAGCCTACTAAACTAGGTCTAGAGGTGAGGGATGATTCTTTTTGTATTTTTTATATTTTATGAAAATCAAATAAAATCTCGGGTTTTGAAGGAGTGGGCGGAATTAGTTGCTAATCAACTAACCCAATTTGCTACAACTGTAATTAAAAATAAAATAAAATAAGATAAAAGTATTTGTGGTGGGAACAATAATAAAAGAAAATGTGTTTACTTAGATTTCATTACTCCCTAGATATCTTTTACCGATTGATTAGCTTGTTACAATTGCATGGATGACGGGTTATATTCCTTAATACTAGTCGTAGGGCCGTGTACGAAATTCCCTAACTCTATAAGCTCCTACTTCACTCCTATGTCGAGCCGGCTAAAAGCTCCTAACATGGGATCATTAGAATTCGCTCATGCATTAAATACATCCATAAATCATAGTACACATCAGATCATGTCTCTTAAGACGTTCAAGCAAGTTACCAAAAGGAAGTCTGCCAGTTTTCTTAAGTCTAACATTGAATACAATCATCCACAACAATCATAAATAAACCATCAACCAATAATCAACATCTAGGTTTCATTACATCTAAGCAAACATAATAAAAACCTAGCCTAGCATGTTAAAAAGAAAACAAGCATAAGATAGAATCACACAACACATAAACATATTGTATGATTATTGAAAAACTTATCTTCAATTGAACATGGATGGAACAAGGGTTGAAACCCTTAAGATCTCTGAAAATTCGCGTAGGGTTTTCACCAAAAGTCTCCTAAAAAGTTCCACACTTTACAATGAAAAATTGAAAAAATATATATAGATAATACACTCTGACGGCGTCACATTGTAGCTTCTGACGCCGTCAACTCGCCGCCAAATCACAAGTCGTATTGCCTAGATCCACTCTTGACGCCGTCAAGAAGAAATAATGCTCAGGGCCGTCACATGCATTTTGACCCTGACGGCCTTGGTGACGCCGTCAGGTCAATTACAAAGGAAATGTTCTGGGCCGTCATGTGTAATTTCCACTTCCACCTCTTTTTCCAAGCTTGACGCCATCACATGATAAGTCATGACACCGTCAGGTACTATTCCCAGCAAGGATTTTGAGACTTTGCCGTTTTCTTCACTTTTATGCTCCAAAAACGTCCAAAATGCTTCCTTTTCCAGATTTCTTCTCAAAAGTATCTAAAATGACAAAAGGAACGATTTAGGGCAATAATTGATCAAATAATTACGAATTCGGGCTTAAATGACCCCCTAAAAGCGGTACACTTTTCGCCTCATCAAACACCCTTACACTTGAGATTTGCTTGTCCTCAAGCAAATGCGCTTTTATTCTAATCAAAATACAAGTTAGGGGTCATTTAACACTAATATAAAAGTAATTACAACAAATAATTGTTCCACTAAAAACCAAAAACAAGGACGGAGGTTATACACTAGCACCTCACAAATAGTGTTTAGATACTCACATCTCTCGGGTGCAATAAAGTATATATCACAATATGGAAATGGAAAACATCTCTCACTACCTGTCATAGCAAATAGATTACCATAGGCTTGGGAAAGGATCAAACCTCCACCATTTGGCGTAAGCACCTAGGATAAACTATCAAAGAGGTCTTTCAAAGGGTTATAACGTTAGGTGTAGGGATATGATAAACACGGTTTTGTTGGATAAAGGCATTATTTACTGGTGGCGAGTTAATCATCTTGGTTAATTACATATACAAAATGGCGTTGCTAAGCCAAGACTCGACTCGACTTAAGCTAATGAAAATCTAACAAACTATGAAACAAACATAAAATGAAACGAGATGGTAGTCCGTATGTTTTTCTCTTTTTCTTTTTCTATTTTCTTTTTCTTTTCTTTTTTTTGATTTTGATTTTGATTTTTTTTTTGAATACACTCTTGCCCTACCATCCAAAATAATACATCATAGGGAATTTGCATTCCCCTTACACTTGAATTTTTACATACTTTACAATAAACTACTCTAATGACTCGAATTAAGATAATCAAAACACTTGGAGTACTTTTAAGCAATGTTTCAAAAATCGTGAATCGGTCCCGAGGCGGTCGAGGGCCGTGTAGCGATTTTTGGCCGATTAATCGCCGATTCCAAGGTCCAAGGCCGATTAATCGGCCGATTACCTTGTAATTCGCTCCAAGGTCCAAGGCCTTTCAGCTTGTAATCGCCATTTAATCGGCCTTGTAGGCCGATTTTTGCAACACTGCTTTTAAGATTAACGTACATATAGGGGTAATAATTCTTCCCCATTACTCCATAACACTAGTACTTTACCCATGAGTCCCAATCGTTCCAAAACAATATGTACAAGATATGACTCGACTTAGCAACCATGTAATCAATTAGATAATTAACTAAGGGTTTAAACAAATAACAATAATGCACTAGAGATGAGTGCATACAAGGAAGGCTACAAATTCTTCCTTTAAGTAAGATGCTTAAAGTTATAAACGAAAGAGATAGGCTCGGAGGGGTGTACTAGGGGTATCGTGTACTAAAAATGAGTACAACGCTAAGGTGTGGGAAAATTTAATTGACTTTGTTAGTCAAGGTAATTGACTTAAATGGTCAAGTAATTATGATATGGGTTTAACATAAGGGTGATCCTAATGCCTCTTATCATGTAGTAAATCCTAACTACACGAATGTAGTCTCACTAGCGGTCTTGGGATGCATCACTAACGCAAGTTCTGGAATCTAAGTACTACCGGTACACTCATAAGCACTAATAATGAATGCTTTTCCTATCAAATCTAAAGGCGAACTTCACATATTTGGGTGGAAAATTTTTCTGAATGATACGGTTTTGTGCTAGTCATACAACTCCTATCCATGAGACGCTCATTAAGGCTACAGTTTCACTCCTAAATGTTGTAAAAAAATTTAAATTTGGCGCTAAAATTGCCCTAACAAGTATTTCTCTTAGTTTTATTACACACCTACTATCAAACAAACAAACAAACTCAAGTGCAATATAATTCTCTAAGGTATCATCATTTACCCTCCCCTTACACTTAGGATGAACATTGTCCCCAATGTTTAATTAAAGGATGTAAAAGTAAAACAGGTAAAAGAATGAAAACAAATACTCCCCTGACACTAGTACAAAAATGGGATTTGGTCACACATGTTGTTTTTCGAACGGCCACACAGTAACTTTTTTATGTGACTAAATGAACCAGAATAAAAGAAACAGCCACACTTGATCCGACTTGTGTGACCATTTCGTCTTTCCAACTAAGGCTACAGTCACACATTTGAATATTTTCGTGACTTGAGGTATCTTGTAAATTTTTTTTGATTATTTAGTCACATATAATTTGGGACGTGTGACGGATACAAATAAGTTTGAAACATTTGTCACACTATATATATACATATGTGACAAATATATGTCACACAATTGAATAGTGTGACTAAAATCCATATATGGTCACATGAAGTAATTGTGTATGTGGCTAAATCATATACTCAAGTTTGTCACACATTATTTAAATGTGACTGCTAGTTTTTGTTGAAAATTTAGCCACATATGAATTAAATGTGTGACAACTGAAAAGTAAGTTTGAAGCATTAGTCACGATATGCATTTAAAAGTGACAAAATATATCTCACACACTTGAACAGTGTGACCAAATAACATATATGGTCACACATTTATATCTTAAATTAGTATTAAAAAGTTTTTCCCAAAATTTGATCCTCCCCCAAATATTTTCATTATATCCCGCCCTAATTTTCCCCAAAATCAAAATCAAATTTTTGGATCCCTCTCCCCAACCTTTAACTAATTCAGCCACACCCATCATTTTTACCCAAAATTAAATTGCCCCGCCATCCATCTTTTATCTTTTTTCTCAGATCTCGCATCATCATCTTTATAATATGTTCTCTTTCACTAATTTTCTTAATCTATCTCACACCCCCTCTTGTTGTCAATCGAAAAGTATCACTGGTCACCATCCACCAGTTGCCGGTCGAGCCATCAACACCAATTTCAAGTTCATTTTTTCATGACTCAGGCACTTTATTGAATTAGGCCCTTTGGGTTTCACCAGCGCAGGCCAACTTCATACGCAGAGACAGGAAATAATTCAGATATCTTCAGGGTCTAGAGAGTTGGACAAGATATTAGATGGTACTTATACGAGCCATTTCATGTTAAAGTTTTCTTAAAAACACCTTTTAATAATTATTAATGTTATGTTTTCTGTTTTTGAAGGAGGAATTGAGACTGGATCTATTACTGAGTTGTATGGTGAATCTCTTTTAGGAAAGACTCAGCTTTGTCACACTTTGTGTGTGTGACTTGTCAAGTAAGAATGCATTTTTTGATTAAGTTGAATCAGTGTTTGTTCTGCATTGGATGATAAATGTGTTAAACTTTTACTTTATAAATTTCAGCTCCCATTAGATCAAAATGGTGGCGAAGGGAAGGCGATGCACATTCTGCATTGGCCACAAATTTTAGCTCTCATTAGATCACACTTTGGTTTATCAGATATTTAACAATGCTCTCATTCCTAATCTTTTGATAAGCAAATTAATCATGTTTTGTACTATTTATTCTAAAATGCAGGTTGTTACTGGATTTGGGCATGGTGTTCTATGAAAAACCGATCCAAGATATATGTGCCAACGAGAGTTTGCATTGAAACACTTGCCTAATGATCCTCTGTTCCAGCTGGTTAGTACCTAATAGCTGTTAATCCAATATTTGTTTTCATGTCCAGCTTTCTATCTAACTTATTTATATTCTATAGGTTTCGAAAGAGATTGCTCTAGATTGGATCATCACAAAGAGATTGCTCTAGAAAAAGAAGTGGATCAATTCAAGGCATGGAGGCCTATTCAATGGAGATACTGATGGAAGAGTACATGTGTTGTCCACTAGATACTGATGGAAGAGTACATGTGTTGTCCACTAGATACAGCTTAAGCACCTTGGGCTTGCCTAACTAAGGCATGGAGGCCTATTCAATCTGAGGTTTTCTTATTCCTGTTACAGGGAACTTGGAATAGGCATAGTTCCATACAATCCTGTAGGTCGTGGATTTTTTGGAGGCAAAGCAGTTAAAGAAAGCCTTCCTGAAAATAGCATGCTGGTAATTAATCATACTCTTTTCTGTATTACCTCATGAACTAGCATTATGTTTCTTTGAGTACTTTATGAATTTAAGAACTTTTGCTAACAGGGAAATCATCCTAGGTTTACCTGAGAAAACTTCACCAAGAACAAGGTTATCTATTATCTGAGGACAAGTCTCAGTTGCTTCTGCAAGCTATCCTGTTAGCATTATAAAGTCAAAACATTTGTATTGAGGTATCTTTTTTTCCCCTAACTTTTTTAATGGTTTCTTTCCAATAACTCTTAAAAGTAACATACCTATTAGAGTATGGGTGTCATCTTCAACTGACGTGACCCAAGTGCTCCAGTGTTCTTAGGTTTTAAATGCTTAAATGGGTTAGGATTGATATCTGGACCAGGTTACTTAAGTAATCTGATTCAGGTGTAACTCTAACACTTTCTGCTTCTACTTCATCCTTTACAATATTTATCTCAAAGATCCAATGTGGCATTTGAAAAGGAACTTCACACCCCTGAATCTGACCGGTCTTGCACTCATCTGGAATTTGACGTTGCCAACACTGGATTGTCGTATGTTACTCATTAAGTTACATGTTTTCAAATTTTGTATTTGTTACTTTTTTACCTATTATTATAGCTGCTAAAAGTTTACTTAATTTATTTTCAGATATGAGACAGGGGACCATGTTGGTGTCTACTGTGAGAATCTAAGAGAAGTTGTGGACGAAGCCGTGAGATTAGTAGGATTACCAGCAGACACTTATTTCTCGGTCCATGCTGATAACGAGGATGGAACACCCATTGGTGGAGCCTCCTTGCCACCTCCTTTCCCTCCATGTACTTTAAGAGATGCATTGGCTCGCTATGGAGATGTTTTGAGTTCTCCCAAAAAGGTACGTTTTTTTAATTTCCAATCTGAAGTGAAAATTAAAAAAAAAAAAATTGATATGTGATCAAGGTAACCTGACTTGTTCACTCGTGTTATTGCCAAATCTTTTGTTCACTTTGTTGTTTTCAGGAAAAAAAAAAAAAAAAAAAAAAGACTTCAGTTACTTTCATGAATCAGGGATGTCACAAGCAGAATTTTAAGGAAAAAAAACAAGATGGTTACTTCTCATTCTACAATTAACTTCAGTTACTTTCATGAATCATAGAAAAGATAAAAAGGTTGGACGAAGAACATGAAGCCCTCGTTGAAACTGCTAGTGTATTAGTTACAACTGTTAGTTATTAGTTAGTATTGTTGGTTCATATAGTTAGTACTGCTTATATGATATGTATTAGTGGTTCAGTTATATACATTCCAATTTTATTGTATTTGAATTTGTTTTTATATATATTTGAATTTGTTTTGATATATATTGATTTCTTAAAAGTGACTAAAAGATGCATATAGTCACACTTATTAATACTTTTGGTCACTGTTTGCTTAATTCGTTGTGTGACTAAATATTACAAAAGGCCAAACAAAAAACAATTCATGTGGCAATTGGATGATCAATAGTCACACAAAATATACATTTCTTCACCTTAAACATCATATGGTCACACTTATTAACATTTTTTGTCACTTTTTGCTTAATTGTGTGTGACTAAATACCAAAAACAAACATACTTTGTTTGACTAAATATTACAAAAGACCACACAAACTAAAAATTCATGTGACTATTGGATGAACAATAGTCACACTAAATACACATTTCTTTATTTTAAACAGCATATGGTCACACATATTAACACTTTTAGCCACTTTTTGCTTAATTATATGTGACTAACTCCAAAAAAATAACACCCGTTGTGTGACTAAATCATCACAAACGTCACATTTATTATATATTCATGTGGCCATAGGATGGAAATAGTCACACAAAATACACATTTACTTGAATAAATCATCTCAAATGTCACATACATTATATATTTATGTGGCCAAAGGACGAACAATAGTTACTCTAAAAAAACATTCGTGTGACTATAAAGTATTTACGGTCACACATACTCATTAATCCAACAAAACTTGTGCATAATTTGTCACACATATTCGGGTTTTGGTCACTCTTTTTCAATGACAATGGTCACGAACTCAACAATGTCACCATATGCCACCTACGGTGGCGCCACCTATGGTGACACACAACGAAAAAAACGTGTGTGACTATATGTATATCGTCACACATTTCTGGCGTGACCAATACCACTTTTTGTACTAGTGTTATTCGTTTGGTGTGGATCTTCCTCCAAGAAAATGAACGTTGAAAGCTTCCCTCCAGAAATATAAATCATCTTCTTGTCCAATGTAACCTGTTAAACCTGAGAAAACAATCAAGGCAAACCTCGCATAAAATCGGCGGCTATCTATATATATAAAAAATCCTAGAAAGCAAATTAAGATATAATGCTTGTGGAATAAATGTTTGCAGATTTCCTGGCGTTTATAAAACTAAAGAATCAACAAAAACTTTAAAACTCCGTTAGAAAAACAAAACTCGCAAAATTTTCAGAATTTTACACGTGACTCCGTCAGGTGTTAGACCCTAACGCCGTCAGAAGTGAGCTGCATAAATCTTTATGTTAAGTTTCCGGAAAATTTTTGGAAAAACTTATGTCCTACCTCCTGGAAAATCCTGCAAAACATCATTATGACTCGATACAAGCATTTGACTCTAACAATTACTAATATACATGTTCATTTAAATATTGTAGTGGATCATGCTCAATTTCGTTTTTAAAAACATATTTGGATTTCCCTTATACTTAGCTTTTGCAAAATACCTTTTATGAAGTTAAGATAAACAACAAAGTAAAGTATTTTCATAATTTAGTTTGAGACATGATTCACCAACAATAAAAATAAAACATGCATACGGAAACAAATAAAATCAAACAAACAAACAAAAACAAATAAGAACACACAAAAATAAACAACCCTAAAATTTGAAATCCTACATGCATAAGAAAAAGAATATAAAAATTATCCAAGGCCAACAGAGGCCGAATCCTAAATTATTACAGAACAAATTGTTTTAGAACGTACAACCACGAATAAATTGTCCAAAGATCATAACATAACATGAACATATCACTGGGGAGGGGGACCATAGCGGTAGTCATAGCCATGAGGGAGGTGCCCGGTGTACCCATAGGGTGGATAATCCTGCTCACGACCGGGGAACGGGTCAATCTGCAAATGAGGCTCAACGTGATCACGGGTCGATAGATGCTGCATCTGACGGATTGTGTGATCATACATCCAATCAAACCTCTGGTCAGTAGTGGTCCTCCAGGTGTCCATCTGACCCATCCAAGCCCCCTGATGAGCCTGCTAATCCCCCCGACTCATGTGCCGGTAGTAGTCCGCAGAGCCAACCTCGTAATCCCCATACTGCTGCTGCTGGGTGCACCCTCATCATCATCCTCATCATCATCATTACCAGCACCCGCTCCCGCTCCCCCTACCATATACCAAGCATAAGACCCGTCTCCCCAACTCCATTACAATGCTCATCTGCTTGAGGGACTTGGCCTTCACTACCCTGCATGCACCACAATCACTCAAGTACCTCATTATTTCTAGCACAAGGATCCCATAAGAGCGAGCCAGGCGAGTCACAAACATACCACCATAGATCTGATCACCATCCCTCTCCCCTACACTCGTCTTCAGATAACCCGCCACCCAGAATGGGATGTTACAATACACATCCGGTGAAAAAAATGGTGTACAGGTAGAAGAGGTCAAAGGCAGTGACGCGGTGAGTGGAACCATGGCGTCCCGCTAAACTGTAGGTGATGCATCTGTGTACTAACCTAACCCTAAGATCCCTAATTGAGGCCGCCCCAGTAGTTGAGGTATACACCCCATTCCCTATACTCGGCCAGAAAGTGACACACCTCAAATCGTTCCTCATCGTCTCACCACCCAACAATCTTTGCATAAACCCACCCTGAGTTGTCTCATGCTGACTATACATACCCAACCTCCAACCAAACTCTGTAACCGAGCAGGTCCTAAGCTCACCCCCCAGCCTAAAGTAAATAGTAGTACCACCCACATCAGTTCTAGCCTCAGCCAAATCAAAATGAAAACTATCAAAGAATTCTCGCACCAACTCACTATAAATTGGTTCCCGTACCTTGAACAATCTTTCCCATTGAGGATCGGTAAATGCATCAGTTTGGAAGCTTTGAAGAAAAGCATCCTCGAGGCCCTGGGCCCTCAAGAAATCCCAATCAATCACTGCCCCTCTGTCAATCAGGCGGTAGAACAATTCTCCATATCTGGTCGTAGTGGCATTATCCTTAAATAAACCCCAACTATGAACCATGTCACCCAAGTTCTCACGTTGGGCTCTTGAAGAACTCCCTCGGTGGTGTCGGGAACGCTTGCTCATTTTCCAAGTGGAGATCGGCTACGGAAAATGTTGGAATTGATCTTGAAAGCTCGGTGGGGAGAGTAGCAATTGGGTATGGTTTGTGGGGTATGTAGTGAAAGTGATGGATATGAGGTTAATATTGTTGAGAGTACGAGGTGACGGCGTCATGAACAAATTCTGACGCCGTCAGATGCCCGGATTATGAATACTTTGTGACAATTTCAAATTGAGTCCCTGGAATTTTGTTAATAGCTAATCAGGGTCGTAAACTATGAATAGTCATTCTCGTTAGTGGAGTCCACCAGGGTCAAATGTTTCGTTACTGTCACGAAGTGAGGTGTGGTCATGAATAGGGCGGGTTCCAATCCCATTCAGGTCATCATCTTCATCATAGCAGGTGGGCGAGGGAAAGATTTGTTCCATCGGGTTTTTTCTTGTAGAATGGTGTTTGAGGTGCACCCTTTTCACACCGGGTTTAAAACCGAAGGAACGTCTTTAAGCTTCATACAGATTAGGTAGCGTGACTTGCAAGCGCCCAACGAAGAGTCGATGAGTTTGCGGATTCTTGTCTTCTAAAGGGGGCTCATAGAAGCACGGAGGTTTTGACGGTGAGCCGCCCGGAAATGGTTTTCCCAGATTCCACTTCCTCACTAATTACATTTGGGGTTGGGAGATCAAAGATTTTTTCAATTTTCTTTGGCGTGGCTTTTTCCTTAATCTTCTCCTTGATCTTTGATATAAATTCATCAGCCATGTCCATAAAATCATTTCTACTGCTTTCCATGCGAGTTTCTAGCTGTCGAATCTGTCTCTCCTAATTGTTCATAAAGGTAATCATTATTCCTTCGAATTCCTCTTGCCATGAACGTTCAAGAAAAATGTGTCTGCTAGCTGCACTCGCATTTCTATCGGGGTAAATCTTGGCTTCGGCTGCAGGTATTTTAATTTCCATTAATTCCTTAACATGTCTTTCGATGTTTTCCAATAACTATTCTTGGGTTGCATTTACACAATTCAGACTCCCTTCTTCCCAGAACATTGGATCTTCCCACCCTTCTTCTTCGTATTGTGCTAAATCCTCAATAACCTCCCAGCACTTATCAACGCTAAGTCTATTTAGTCTACCATTGGCAGTGTAATCTATGGCCCTTCTCGTTTGGTAATTGACCTTATCGTAAAAGATTTGAATTTAGAGCCAAAGATCTATGCCATGATGAGGGACTTTTTGGAGTAAGTCCTTGAAACGAGTCCATGCTCCATAAAGAGTTTCACCTTGACGTTGTTGGAACATCAAGATGTCATTTCTAAGCTTAGTAGTTCTCCCCGGTGGGAAAAATTTAGCAAGGAAATGAGAGGTGAGATCATCCCAAGAGGTGATGGATCCCGAGGGTAAACGCTCAAGCCATTGACTAGCTTAGTCACGTAGAGAGAATTGGAAGAGACGCAATCGGGTCGTCTCTCGAGTTTCAACATTCAAGTCTATTTAATCAACGATTTTTAGGAAATCCTTGAGATGTTGATTAGGATCTTCAGAACGAAGTCCATGGAATGCACATCCGCTTTGCACCAACCGGATGGTGTCGGATCGCAAGGGAGACACATTGGCTCCTTGAGTGAGCTCAATGGTGTTCCGATAGCCTTGGTGGCTAGGACGGGAATACTCTCCTAAAGTTCGGGGTCTAGGAGGTTGGTTTGGTTGTGGTGGGTTTTCTGGGTGGTTTTGTTGTGGTGGGTTGATGGGTTCAAAGATATCACCACCTTCCATGATGGCGGATGGTAATGGTTACGAATAAAGGAACAAAGAAAAAGATAAACTAAAGAAACCTATGAAAATTCAAATAAAATTCTTACTAGAAAGGAAGCTAGCAAGTAGACCTAATAAAATAAATTCTAACCTAGACAATAACTATTCCCCAGGCTGCGGTGCCAAAAACTTGATACGCGAGATTGCGCCCTCGCAACAGGTTTTACCTCTCAAGGGATCTTGAGAAACTTGCAATCCCCTCCAGGCAGTGTACCTGATCGTTGTAGTATAGTATAGTGACAAGTACCGGGGGATTGATCGTTCAACTTGGGAATAGTGTCGCTAGGATTAGAAAGCCTAAAAACTAGGTCTAGAGGTGAGGGATGATTCTTTTTGTATTTTTTATATTTTATGAAAAGCAAATAAAATCTCGGGTTTTGAAGGAGTGGGCAGAATTAGTTGCTAATCAACTAACCCAATTTGCTACAACTGCAATTCAAAATAAAATAAAATAAGATAAAAGTATCTGTGGTGGGAACAATAATAAAAGAAAATATGTTTACTTAGATTTCATTACTCCCTATATATCTTTTACCGATTGATTAGCTTGTTATAATTGCATGGATGACGGGTTATATTCCTTAATACTAGTCGTAGGGCCGTGTACGAAATTCCCTAACTCTATAAGCTCCTACTTCACTCCTATGTCGAGCGGGCTAAAAGCTCCTAACATGGGATCATTAGAATTCGCTCATGCATTAAATACAACCGTAAATCATAGTACACATCAGATCATGTATCTTAAGACGTTCAAGCAAGTTACCAAAAGGAATTCTGCCAGTTTTCTTAAGTCTAACATTCAATACAATCATCTACAACAATCATAAACAAACCGTCAACCAATAATCAACATCTAGGTTTCATTACATCTAAGCAAACACAATAAAACCTAGCCTAGCATGTTAAAAAGAAGACAAGCATAAGATAGAATCACACAACACATAGACATATTGTATGATTATTGAAAAACTTATCTTCAATTGAACATGGATGGAACAAGAGTTGAAACCCTTAAGATCTCTGAAAATTTGTGTAGGGTTTTCACCAAAAGTCTCCTAAAAAGTTCCACACTTTACAATAAAAAATTGGAAAAATATATATAGATAATACACTATGACGGCGTCATGTTGTAGCTTGTGATGCCGTCAACTCGCCGCCAAATCACAAGTCGTATTGCCTAGATCCACTCTTGACGCCGTCAAGAAGAAATAATTCTCTAGGCCGTCACATGCATTTTGACCCTGACGGCCTTGAAGACGCCGTCAGGTCAATTACAAAGGAAATGTTCTGGGCCGTCATGTGTAATTTCCACTTCTACCTCTTTTGCCAAGCTAGACGTCGTCACATGATAAGTCATGACGCCGTCAGGTACTGTTCCCAACAAGGATTTTGAGACTTTGCCGTTTTCTTCACTTTTATGCTCCAAAAACGTCCAAAATGCTTCCTTTTCTAGATTTCTTCTCAAAAGTACCTAAAATGACAAAAGGAACAATTTAGGGCAATAATTGATCAAATAATTACGAATTCGGGCTTAAATGACCCCCTAAAAGCGGTACACTTTTTGCCTGATCAACAAGCCTAATGCGCTGCTTTTAGTCAGTGTTGCAAAAATCGGTCTTATTAATCGATTTGGTCAAAAACTGGTCAATATACCAATTAATCTGATAAAAATCAACCAAATCAGGCATAAATCAGTTAAATCAAACAAAAATCAGATTAATTGGCCAACTCGGTTACAGATAGAAATCAGCCAAATCAGGCATAAATTAGCCTTAAAAAAATGGCTAGATTGGCCAAATTGGGCATATAGTTTCAAATTTTTATAATTTTATATATAACAAATCTTATCTGATTAATCCCTGTCTAACCGATTAATCGTTAGGCGCTACCCGGCCGCCCAGCTACCGCCTAGCGATTTTTGCAAGCTTGCTTTCAGGTGACTTGGACGTCAACAAGTCAAGCTTAACTGGAACTAATATGATGCTTGGAGTACTAGTATATATTTGTGCTAGTAATAAAGTTCAGTTAGTTATGAAAGATGTTAATCTTGTACAACAATACAAAATGAGCTGAGGTCTACTAATAAATGAACTGTTTTTAAGTGTTTTAGTATTATGTCAAATGTTAACTCTAACAAACTTGGGTTATATTAGAATTGAAGTTTAAATGTTTAGGTAGTTCATGTCAAATTTCGCTTAAGATTTTTAACTTCTTGTTCCGGTTTTAAAAGTTGTCATCTAAATCTCAACATTTTTCAATACCCATACTAGATTCTATTAGGGGTTTTTTTGTGTAAAGGGTTTCTCCGATAAATGTATTACTTCAAAAAAAAAACATTTAATAACAATGGATATGGGTTAAATCTCACATCTTAGCCCGTTACATAGGTAGTAAAACTAACATAACAAGCAAACCTACTTATAAGAATGAACTAACGACTATAACTAGATTACATTTGACTCAAATGACTCCAAACATAACCTACAACTTCTTCTGACCACGACAAAGCCAATTGATCTTCGGAAAATCATGAGCATTGTACTCAACATCATCATCATATGGATCATCATCCTTCGTTTCCTTCCACGTTCGTAGAAACTCTTGGTCCCGTATCCCATGTGCCATGAAAGTCCCGGTTTCATCATATACATTTTCCACATCACCCTCACTATCCTCTTCAGCACACAAACTCGAAGAAGCCATTATGTACTTGTTACCACAGGTTTCGCACTAATAGGGGGAGTAATCTCATTAGTCTGTTACACCACCTTCACATTATGTCCCAAGTCCACTGATGTAGCCACATTTCTTGTAGTACTCGACTAAAGAATAGGCACATTCTCATCATTCTTTCCTTCGTCCAAACTGTTAAGCATTTCAAAAGTGTTAGATATACTTACCACGTTTGCATCCTTGTTTTGTTGTCTAGATGTAGAGGTGTCTTATGAGTTAGCCTTTGATGTGGACGTCTTATTTTTCTTTTCGTGTTTGGCTACAGCTCGATAGGCCATTAAATTCTGTTAGATTGATCAATAGGATAAACAATACCAACGTATTCCCGTTTTCAAACTTTAACTCTAGTGCAACAACTAATATATATTAAAATTCTCCATTAGAGATGCTATCAAGACACAACAACTAACGGCAATGACCCCCACCCACTATGCATATATATGAGAAACAATGATCTTGGGTTTCAACGGAGACTAAACCGAAAGATACTCATATCTTTACATATATATGAGACAAGTTTTGACTTGCACATGATGCTTTGAAAGCTGTACCATGACACTGTTAACTGTATAATATGAGTCATATGCCCAGTCAGCAGCATCCGCCATGTTGGCACCTCCACCTAGGCATGTCACGAAATTAATTTAAAAAATTTGACACCTATGAGAATCGAACCTGGGTCTTTGCTCCCACTCAATAAAGTGTCAACCAATGGAGCAAGCGCTTTTTTGTATTAGACACATACAAACCATTCATGTCATACTTCAATTACTCATCCTTTTTCGAAACATAAACACATATGGAAAGTTTGATTTTCATATCAATAACTATCACCCATGATTCTCTTCCTATGATATCGCCATTCTTTGAAACTGAATTTGACATTTCATATTCCACAACATATGTTTGAAAACATTCCATCTTTATCCGTATATCACTATGATTATGTTTGATTTTGAAAATCATATCAAGAAAATCACGATTCACGGGTGTTTTCAAAAACTCAATCCATCATCCCTGCAATTGATCATCACATAAGGTAATCATTGTTTTTAATATTCTTATAATGTTACGATGAACAAATTAATCGTCTTCTTTCATGAAACTTTGTATCGGTTATGTGACAATCATCAGTCATGTACTTATGATATTTCATATGGCTATGTTATAAAGGTTAGTTTCTCAATCTTTAAAACTCTAAATGAATTTTGAATTGGATTGGATTTTATTATCTTGGTGATTTCATATAAATATTTTGTTAGAATAATGATAAAATCCCGTAGGAGATATTGTATTATTGATACGGTATTTATAGAGTACAAACCCTAATGAACCCAACTCACAAGTCGGGCTTGGGCCTATTTATTCACTAATACTCCCCCCGCAGTTCGAGCGGCGAAATCGCGAAAGCTCGAACTGAAGAAGAAAACTAAGAAAGCAAATTTAAAACAATAAACCAAAATAAAACGGGATAACCCAAAACCAAAATAAACGAAGAAAGCAAATTCGACACCAACAAAAGTCGTCTCGGGAATTGATACCCTGGATTCGAAACCAACACAAGTCGTCTCGAGAATTGATACCCTGGATTCGACACCAACAAAAGTCGTCTCGGGAATTGATACCCTGGATTCGACACCAACACAAGACGTCTCGAGAATTAATACCCTGAATTCGACATAAAAAAAACAAGAAAAAAAAACAATTAAATAACTATAAACTACTCTTCCTTCTTTTTGTCTTCCACTGGTGGCAGCATGAACATGTCGAGAAAAGCTCATCACCAGAAATCAAATCTTCAAAAACCAACATGTTTGCAAGATGCTTTTCTGTTTTTCTTTTGTTTATATTTATTTATAAGATCGGCGAATAAGAAAAAAAGTGTGGTTATTTATGTAAGCAATCAAGTAGCCACCATATAATTGAATGGTGATTTATGTTTGCAAGATAGTTGTGATATATGGAGCAGCTGATGTTTAGTGTTTGTGCAAGATTTGATACGGTAGAAAAGAAATTAGGGTTTGACGGGGTGGCTTAGGGTGGAGGCGGCTCAACATAGCCACCTAGGTCTGAGGATCAGACCCGCTCTGATACCATGTTAGATAATGATAAAACCCCGTAGGAGATATTGTATTATTGATACGGTATTTATAGAGTACAAACCCTAATGAACCCAACCCACAAGTCGGGCTTTGGCCTATTTATTCACTAATACCGTATCAATAATACAATATCTCCTACGGGGTTTTATCATTATTCTAACATATTTGTCTTGAAAACGATTAAAAGTTGTTAATATTTTTCAAGGAAGTGTTTGTGATAATGTTTGGCTGAGTTTTGTACATATGTTTTAAGGTTGCACACCAAGTGTTTGTTATAATGTCTGCATGTGTTTTGTATGTGTGTTTTATGCAGGTGGCTTGCATCCTTAAACAATGCTAATGATATTCACGACAATGGAAAATAGATGGTGTTGTTGTTGTTGTCCAAGTGATTGCTTGACTCCTACTTTTTTATTCTTTATCAGTGTACCAAGAATTGTCTTGAATAATATGGAAAACTAATGATGTCTGTTACCCCACAGGATTGTCTTGAATTGTTGAATAATCTCATCCGTAGCAATTCATCCAATCAGGTTCGATTTATTTCATAAATTATATGTACTTGGTAGGTTGAAGTTTTGCATTTATGATGTGAACTTTTAAAGATGCCATAGGTTTTGCTGAGGAAGACTATAGGCTTCGACTCATTGGTGTCGATATTGAAACTTCGAGGGAGCACCAAGTTCAGTCAAGAAAAGGTTAGACATCAAACGAATATTTTAGTTCTTTTGGCACTTGCTGATTATTGGAGGATGAATAACCGGTTAATTTTTAATTTTTCCATACAGGAGTTGTGCAAGAAAGATGTAGGCAACATAGCTGACACCCCGATAACAATTAGATCTTTTAAAAGCTAAAGTCGAAATCCTACATCATTAGATCTTTTAAAAGCTGAAAGAAACAGGCTCCAACAACAGGTACGAAAATAAAGATTTGAACGTGTTTGTAGTTTCAATAACAAATATATAAACATGGTATTTTCTTTCCATGGTCTGCTTCATATTGCCAGGTTGTGTTCTGTTTTAACACCAGAAAATATAAGAAGCTGAAGCAGATACCGTAGAGCTAAGTGCTATCAAGTTGCAGGCTTAACAATAGGCCTCTAATGCTTTGGTGGTGACGTACCAACTGCGTGTGAATGAAGCTCCTCAAGTGAGCCAACTTGGCATGGTCAAGATCTTTGGCACTAACAACGTGGTAAGGGAAACTGTCGCTTTTTATGATCTATTTTATTTGATCACATGTTGATATGTATTTTGGGGTTATCTCTAGGAAAATAACTCTGCGGACAAAGAAGTGAGTCAAACCAACAAGAGTATGGATGAAGTTTAGCCACAAGCTCAACCTTCGGCTCATGCTCATGCTTTTGAAGCTTATATCCTTGGATATCTTCTGGACCTGTTGGAGAGCAGGAAAATGGTGTCAAGGTACCACTTTCTCTTTCTTTTGTTTTGATTATCATGAGTTATAAGTTAACCTTGCTGTCTCATCCGGGAGGGTTATTGTTCGCGAATTACATTGAGATGCTGGACTTTTGACTACGGTCTATGGTGTAAGACATCCATTAAAAGTAATCCTAAGTATAGACATGTAGAAAAGTAAAATTTACTTCCTACTACTTTCTATGATCCTAATTGTGTTTTACATGCAGGGAATTATCTGTTCGGGATTGTGATTCTACCTTTGGGGTATTATAATGAAGAAAAAAAGGCAGAATGGACTAAGATTATTGCATCAGTCTTATGCCACTATAATTCAAAACCGAAAGCAGAATGGACTAAGATCCTTCTTATCATTTTATTCATTTAGCATGTGGATTATACTTAATCATGTGACCTTATTCATCATTTAGTATATATGAAAAACAAAAATGACCATCGTATTCTTTTGATGACCAAATACAACAATATATTGAGAACCTCCAACCAAATGAAACTGAGCCCAATGACTACACTGAGCTAAAATACTTGGGCATTACACCTAGAAAAAATTGTCATGAAAATCACCAAATCGTTGAACGATACATTATAAAGGTACAAACAAAACAGATTTGGATAGAAAACAATTTATATGTCTCATAAAAAAATAGTAAAATGATGAAAAAGTGAAAAACGTTAGTGAGAACTGTCCTCATTTAGCAAATCATTAAGTGATAACACATATATAAAAATAACCGACACATATTTCTAACTACTTGATATGATATTTACATATTATGATACAAATGATGCATTACTTAGCACTACTCAAAGAGTTCACATAATCAAATGAGGGAATGGTTAACTAATTATTTAAGCGTGAAATAACTAACATATTTTCTTCTTCTTTGACCCATAAGCAAGTTGCACTAATTCCAAAGGTAGTTGTAGTCACGGAACAACAAGGATTTTGATATTGGCTGAAATACGTCGGATTAGGTACCTGGGTCATTCTCTTACCATTGATGTTGTCACCTATATCGAGGCTCAGCTGTCCCTTTACGAACATTTGCCCATAATATGCGTTATGTCAACTCAAAAGTGTCACATAAGTGTCTCCAAGCAATGGGCCCACAAGCTTCTCTGGCTACTCAGTCAATAAATCAGTGATTAATATCATTTCTGATGTGGAGTGTGCAAAATACACTGTGTTGCTTGTAATGCTCTTGTTAGTCAGAATTGCCACCATTCCTGAATAGGTAAAAACCGAAAAGAAGCTGCTCAATAAGTATAGAATTTGAAAAGCTCAATAACAAAAGAATTTATTACAACTTCATGTTGCACCATCTCCTAAAACCCATATATCAATGTGATGCAAAACCATCCATAGTTAGTAATCTATATCTCTATACTGGTTATCATATGAGTCGCTAACAAAATAAAACTTTGTTGGCATACATAAGGAGATATTTTATAATTTGTTTTTACAGTGATCACTACACATTTAGGTACATTTGAACTAATTTTCAATAATAATTTAGAGCTTGGACTATCGCTATGCAATTATTTATCAATCATTTTTTCCATGTAAATTTTCTTAATACAATTAAGACCTTGTCAAACACTTAAAATGGCGAGAATTACATGTTCAAACAACATAAGTATGTCCATACCAATGCCAAAAACTAATTTTCCACTTCTTATCAAACACTTAGTCTTAATGCCTCAATTAAATTTTACATTCCAATATACTCCGTCATTTCAGGTGAATTACTTCATTATCAACCCAATTTAATCCATTTTAGCTAATATGTGTAGCAAGAACTTAGTAATGCTTTCTTTTTAAAACATAAATATCACTACAGTAATCCATACTCAACAGTTGTCTTCTACGTATGATATTTAAATAAATAAATCACTTTGGGTTAATTAGGCGCAAATTATGACTCATTGTTGAGAAAGAAAAGAGGGTAAAACAAAACCTGTTTCTTCAATAATTGCAGCTTTGAGCATGACTGCCTGTCGAGTCTTGTTTTGTTAAAGGTTAAATGAGAGCTTCACTCACATATTCTTCACATAAAGTGCATAGTTAGTCACTTTTACCAACATTTCCTAAAACTCTAGCCCTCTTCTCAAAATACGATCTGAAAACTACAATAATTGCAGCTTTGAGCATGACTACCTGTCGAGTCTTGTTTTGTTTTGTTAAATGAGAGCTTCACTCACATATTCTTCACATAAAGTGCATAGATAGTCACTTTTACCAACATTTCCTAAAACTCTAGCCCTCTTCTCAAAATACGATCTGAAAACTACAAGGATAAAGCATTAGATTTTTAAAATATTGTTGCATAAAAATTCCTATTAACTTGAATACTTAATCGATAAAAATCATTGTTAATATATACCAACTTAAAAATACATATTTAACTTTATACGGTAGTACATGAATCTTAGCATTAACATATACGTAGTACTAAAAAGTAACATAAATGTATAGAGAGTTACAACCCATTTGTTAAATCTGAAAGTGGAGTCACTGATTTTAAATAGCGTTAACCTTTCATGTAGCACCTCCGCAAAAGCCTCATAAGGTCATATGAGTGAGCTGTTTTGAAAAACACCTGCAGTACTATCCTACAAAAATGTCTTTTAGCTTCTCTTTATTTTGTGCTAAAAGATAAATCACCTATAGAATAATCAAAGAAAAAATATCAAGGAGTGCTACAATATATTATAATTACATTACATCTAATACACATAAATGCTACAATATCCAAAGACCCTTAACCATCTAATACACAAAAGTGCTTATTATATCAAAACACAATAAGTTGCAGAAATAAGGCAACCTAAATGCCATATCAATTGGCATAAATGTTCACATAGAATTCCATATAAGTTGGCACCAAGTTGGCAAAATATTCACCTTTTATGATACACAAAAATGCAACATATCAGTTGGCATTAATAAGACGAAAAGTGTACCGCTTTTAGGGGGTCATTTAAACCCAAAGTCGAGATTTTTTGATCAAATATTGCCCTAAATCGTTCCTTTTGTCATTTTAGGTACTTTTGAGAAGAAATCTGGAAAAGGAAGTATTTTGGACGTTTTTGGAGCGAAAAAGTGAAGAAAATGACAAAGTCTCCAAATCATGCTGAAAATAGTACCTGCGGCGTCAGGATTTGTTTGTGACACCGTCACTCATTGACAACGAGGTGGATAATCAAGTTACAAGAGACACGCCAGAACGTTTTTGAGAATTAACACGTGACGGCGTCACCAAGGCGGTCACGTACAAAATACAAGAGACGGCCCAGAAGACTTTGAAGGTGACGGCGTCAGGATTGAACCTGACTACGTCAGATGATAAAGAGCGATGGCGTCAGGTTGTTTGTGTAGCCCATATCATGTTAACTTATCACAACTTGTGTGCGCGGTAGCTGTTACTGTTTTGGCCATATCTTTTGCATACGAACTCGGATTTAGGTGATTCAAAAGCCCACGCGAAGAGGACGAAAAGATCTACAATTTGATAAAAAAAATGGTGCTGACGCCGTCACTTGTTAAAGTTGACGTCGTTAGATCAGGCCGACCGAAAATCTGCCTATAAATATAACCTTATTACTTCACTTTTTGTAAGCCTCAAACCCTAAGTCCGATTCTAGGGTTAGGGTAGGTGTTTTTCCAGCAACTTAGAGGGTCTTAATCACTCCATAAACATCTTGTAATGGTTTGTTTATTGATTCAATCTTATGTTATGTCTTCAATTATGATTATTGTTGATTACTCTTCATTGATTATGTGTTGCTAATTCACCTTGTGTCTACTTATGATTGTATGAAACTTGTATATAATTGATTAGATCTTATTGATTCCTTGTTGATGTTTGTGTCTATCTTCATCAATTAAGGCGTGACACTTCAATAGGTCTAGTTGATTTAGTTTATAATTCTTGGTTCCTATTGTTTTTTGTTTTGATTAAATGTTTATCGATGTTAGGCTTATGAAAACTTGCAGACTTCCTATTGGTAACTTGCTTGAACTTCTCAAGAAACATGATCGGATGTGTACTACGATTAATTGGTTGTATTTAATGCATAAGTAACTACTAAGGAGGCCATGTTAAGACCTAGTAGTCGGCTCGACATAGGAAGAGGTAGAAGCTTATAGAGTTGGGGAAGATCGTGCACGGCCCCACAAATGTTATTAAGGAATACAACCCATCAATTAAAATAAGGTTAACATTCAATAGGTAGAATTGGATAGCTAGCTAGGAGTAATACATCATAAGTAGTGATACGTGGGAATCGCACTAGGCTTTACCTCTCGAGGGATCTCGAGAAGCTTACAACCCCCACCAGGCAGTGTACCTGATCGTTGTAGTATAGTATAGTGACAAGTACCGGGGGATTGATCGTTCAGCTTAGGAATAGTGTCGCTAGGATTAGAAAGCCTTCTAAATTAAATCTAGAGGTGATGGATAATTATTTTTTGTATTTTATATTTTATGAAAGCCAGTAAAATCTTGGGTTTTGGAAGAGTGGGCGGAATTAGTTGCTAATCAACTAACCCAATAACTAAAGATGCAATCAAAATAAAAGAAATAAAAATAAAGGTTGTGAACTTATATGGAGACAAACGTGTTTACTTAGATTTCCTTACTCCCTAACTATCTTTTACCGGTTGATTAGTATGTGTATTAATTGTGTGGATGACAGGTGTATTCCTAACAAGTCATGGGGTGGCGTACATACTTCCCCAAACCTATAAGCTCTTATCTCCTCCTACAATGATGCGTAAAGCACCCAATCATAGGGATTATAAACAGTGGCTTATGCATTAAATACTACCTTAATAACCTAGTACGCATTGGTTACATGTTTCTTAAGACGTTCAAGCAGGTTACCATTAGGAGTTTAGCCAGTTTTCTTAAGCCTAACATCGATGGAACATTAATCCCAACCATTAATAACACACCAACAACCAATAATCAATAGTTAGGTTTCATTAGATCTAAGCAAACACAAGAAAACCTAGCCTAGCATGTTAATTAAAAGACAAGTGTAAGATATATTCAAGCAACACATAGACATATTGATTGAATTGAAAGAGTACTTATCTCAAATTGACATGAAGGAATCAAGGGGAAAATACTGAAAAGTTCGGACTAGGGTTTCTCCAAAATATGTTGCAAACTAATGAATGAAAATTGCAAAACTATATATAGATTTTCTGAGGTGACGGCGTCAAGAAGGAATTTCTGACGCCGTCAACTCGCCGCCCATAATGAAATCGGATTGCCTAGATCCAGTTGTGATGCCGTCATGTGTAAAATCTTCTAGGCCGTCACTAGTAAATGGACCATGACGGCCTAAGGTGACGTCGTCATGTCTTTAGTGTAATCTTGTACTGGACTGTCATGGACTTTAGCCACTTCCACCTCTTGTTTTACTCTTGACGCAGTCATAAAAAATCTCTTGACGCCGTCAGGTACTGTTCCCAGCAAGGAGAATTAAGACTTTGCCGTTTTCTTCACTTTTATGCTCCAAAAACGACCAAAATGTCTCCTTTTCCAGAATTCACTCCAAAAGTACCTAAAATCACAAAAGGAACGATTTAGGGTAATATTTGATCAAATAAATTCAAATCCGGGCTTAAAAGACCCCTTAAAAGTGGTTTATTTTTCGCCTCATCAAATACCCTTACACTTCAGATTCGCTTGTCCTCAAGCAAATGAGCTTTTATTCTAATCAAAATACAAGTTAAAGGTCATTTAACACTAATATAAAAGTAATTACAACAAATAATCGTTCCACTAAAGACCAAAGACAAGCACGGAGGTCATACACTAGCACCTCACAAATAGTGTTTAGATACTCGCATCTCTCGGGTGTAATAAAGTATATATCACATTATGGAAATGGAAAACATCTCTCACTACCTGTCATAGCAAAATAGATTACCATAGGATTGGGAAAGGATCAAACCTCCACCACATGGCGTAAGCACCTAGGATAAACTATCAAAGAGGTCTTTCAAAGGGTTATAACGTTAGGTGTAGGGATATGGAATACACGGTTTTGTTGGATATAGGCAATCTTTACTGGTGGCGAGTTAATAATCTTGGTTAATTACATGTATAATATGGCGTTGCTAAGCCAAGACTAGACTCGACTTAAACTAATAAATCAAAAATAACAAAAACATAAAACAAACATAGAATAAAAAGGGATGGTAGTCCGTATGTTTTTTTTTCTCTTTTCTTTTTCTATTTTTTTTCTTTTTCTTAATTTTTTTGTTTTTTTTTTCATACACTTTTACCCTACCATCCAAAATAATAAATCATATGGAATGAACATTCCCCTTACATTTGAATTTTTACATACTTTACAATGAACTAATCTAATGACTCGAATTAAGATAATCAAAACACTTGGAGTACTTTTTAAGATTAACGCACATACGGGGGTAATAATTTAGTGTTCTTCCCCATTACTGCATAACACAAGTACTTTACCCATGAGTCCCAATCGTCATAAAACAATATGTACAAGGATATGACTCGACTTAGCAACCATGTAACCAATTAGATAATTAACTAAGGGTTTAAACAAATAACAATAATGCACTAAAGATGAGTGCATACACGGAAGGATAAGGCGATTTGGTTGTACATTTAAGTGGTTTGTAACAAATTCTTCTTTTAAGTAAGATGCTTAAAGTTAGAAACGAAAAGATAGGATCGGAGGGGTGTACTAGGGGTATCGTGTACTAAAAATGAGTACAACGCTAAGGTGTGGGAAAAATTAGTTGACTTAACTAGCCAATTAATATGACTTAAATGGTCAAGTAATTATGATACGGGTTTAACACAAGGGTGATCCTAATGCCTCTTATCATGTAATAAATCCTACTACACGAATGTAGTCCCACTAGCGGTCTCGGGATGCATCACTAACGCAAGTTCTAGAATCTATATGCTACCGGTACACTCGTAAGCACTAATAGTAAATGCTTTTCCTATCAAATCTAAAGGCGAACCTCACATATTTGGGTGGAAAATGTTTCTGAATAGTACGGTTTTGTGCTAGTTATACAACTCCTATTCATGAGACGCTTGCTAAGGCTAAAGTTTCACTCCTAAATGTTGTAAAAAAATTTAAATTTGGCGCTAAAATTACACTAACAAGTGTTTCTCATAGTTTTATTACACATCTACCATCAAACAAACAAACTCAAGTGCAATAGTATCCTATAAGGTATCATCATTTACCCTCCCCTTACACTTAGGATGAACATTGTCCCCAATGTTCAATTAAAGATGTAAAAGTAAAATAAGTAAAAGAATGAAAACAAATACTCCCCTGATTCGTTCGGTGTGGATAGTGAGGTAACAAGGTTAAATCTTCCTCCAAGAAAATGAACGATCAAAGCGTCCCTTCCAGAAAAATAAATCATCTTCTTGTCAAACGTAACCTGTTAAACCTGAGAAAAAAAACAAGGCAACCTCGCATAAAATCGGCGGCAATCTAAATATACTAACAAATCCTAGAAAGCAAATTAAGATATAATGCTTGTGGAATGAATGTTTGTAGATTCCCTGGAGTTTATAAAACTAAAGAATTAACAAAAACTTTAAGACTCCGTTAGAGAAACAAATTTAGCAAAATTTCCAGAATTTTACACACGACGCCGTCAAGAGTAAATTCTTGACGCCGTCAGAAGTGACCTGCAGAAATCCTTATGTTAAGTTTCTGGAAAAACTTTGTCCTACTTCCTGGAAAATCCTGCAAAACATCATTATGATTCGATACAAGCATTTGACTCTAACAAATACTAATACACATGTTCATTTATTATTGTGGAGATTCATGATCAATTTTGTTCTTAGAAACAAATTTGGGGTTTCCCCTTACACTTATCTTTTTGAAAAATACCTTTGTATGAAGTTAAGATGAAGTTAAACAACAAAATAAAGTATCTTCACAATTTTAGTTTGAAACATGATCCACCAACAATAAAAACAAAGCATGTATACGGAAACAAATAATAATCAAACAAATAAAAATCACACAAAACATGGGTTGCCTCTCAAGAAGCACTTTTCTTTATTTTACGAGTCTTGTAGCTAGACTCAAGGTCATGGTTTACTACGTTACCTCATTGTTGGCCTCATTCTCTAGGTCATCTCCAATCTTAGTTTTGTATTTCGGATCCGATTGTAAATGCTCTTTGTAGAGACCAATCACCTTTTTCTCAATTGCTCCTAAAATCCTATCGGCACATTCCTTATCAATTTTATATTTTGGCCCTAGAGCCAAGCAATCTTTATAGAAGAGGCTCTTCTTCTCCCATACATAATCCAGGCCTTTTTTGTTATCCTCTTCATTGATGTCCTCAAAAGCACCAATGGTATCCAAGTCAAATCGAGGCATAAAATGAAATTCTTTCATTCTATTAGGCATCCTATATGTGATCCTCTCGGTTTTACTAGCGAATCGGATTGTCCCATCTATCTCATCATATTCTAACTTGGACTCATCAACAAATGGTTTACCAAACACAACATGGGACAAGCGACAATCAATAACACTAGCTAGGTCTTCAACAACCATAAAGTCGGTGATATAAGTAAAGTCCCCAACAAAGACATGTAGACCTTTAATTCTCCCGGCAAAGTTACAAACTCTACCGGGGTATTTGTGATCTCTTCTAGGTCTAAGTCTTGTTTTTACTATATCATTATAGACACTTGGGGACATAATGTTGATTGGGGATTTAAAATCAATGTAAGCATTGTCAATGTGTTTATACCCAATCATACATGGTATTTTAGCATTCTTAGGATCGCCTCTCTTTATCTTAGGGTCAATTCTAGTGAAAGGAGGTCGAGGGTTATTAATAAGATTATTATAATACGCGATCTCCTCCTTCGTGGGGTATAGATTGAAATAGTCATCTAGTTTCGGATCTATCTCCCCTTCCTCAAGTTCCTCAACAACATCCTCAAAATCTTTAGTTCCTAGGTCCTTATTTGAATACAAGGCGGTCGCTAGGTCATTAAACGCATGATCGAGCTCAATTTTGATTAACCTATTGAGCTCCCTAAGTTCCCTAATCTCATTCTCAATCTGTTCACGCAACAATGCCAGTTCACTAGGGGAAAGGGGTGGATTCGCGTTTTCCATAATGGTCAACGGGATAGTCAATGAATTTAATTTACTAACAAAGGTACGAAGAAATAAGATAGACTAAAGAAAACCTAAAAATAAAAATAAAATCTTACTAGAAAGGAATCTAGCAAGTAGACCTAATTAAAAGAAATCCTAACCTAGACAATAACTATTCCCCGGGCTGCGGCGCCAAAAACTTGATACGTGGGAATCGCACCAGGCTTTACCTCTCGAGGGATCTCGAGAAGCTTACAACCCCCACCAGGCAGTGTACCTGATCGTTGTAGTATAGTATAGTGACAAGTACCGGGGGATTGATCGTTTAGCTTAAGAATAGTGTCGCTAGGATTAGAAAGCCTTCTAAATTAAATCTAGAGGTGATGGATGATTATTTTTTTTGTATTTTATATTTTATGAAAGCAAGTAAAATCTCGGCTTTTGGAAGAGTGGGCGGAATTAGTTGCTAATCAACTAACCCAATAACTAAAGATGCAATCAAAATAAAATAAAATAAAAGAAATAAAAATAAAGGTTGTGAACTTATATGGAGACAAACGTGTTTACTTAGATTTCCTTACTCCCTAACTATCTTTACCGGTTGATTAGTATGTGTATTAATTGCGTGGATGACGGGTGTATTCCTAACAAGTCATGGGGTGGCGTACGTACTTCCCCAATCCTATAAGCTCTTATCTCCTCCTACAATGATGGGTAAAGCACCCAATCATAGGGATTATAAATAGTGGCTTATGCATTAAATACTACCTTAATAACCTAGTACGCATTGGTTGTATGTTTCTTAAGACGTTCAAGCAGGTTACCATTAGGAGTTTAGCCAGTTTTCTTAAGCCTAACATCGATGGAACATTCATCCCAACCATTAATAACACACCAACAACCAATAATCAATAGTTAGGTTTCATTAGATCTAAGCAAACACAAGAAAACCTAGCCTAGCATGTTAATTAAAAGACAAGTGCATAGACATATTGATTGAATTGAAAGAGTACTTATCTCAAATTGACATAAAGGAATCAAGGGGTTAAAAACCCTTGAAAATACTGAAAAGTTCGGACTAGGGTTTCTCCAAAATATGTTGCACACTAATGATGAAAATTGCAAAACTAGATATAGATTTTCTGAGGTGACGGCGTTAAGAAGGAATTTCTGACGCCGTCAACTCGCCGCCCATAATGAAATCGGATTGCCTAGATCCAGTTGTGACGCCGTCATGTGTAAAATCTTCTAGGCCGTCACTAGTAAATGGACCATGACGGCCTAAGGTGACGCCGTCATGTCCTTAGTGTAATCTTGTACTAGACCGTCATGGACTTTAGCCACTTCCACCTCTTGTTTTACTCTTGACGCCGTCATAAAAAATCTCTTGACGCCGTCAGGTACTGTTCCCAGCAAGGAAAATTAAGACTTTGTCGTTTTCTTCACTTTTATGCTCCAAAAACGTCCAAAATGCCTCCTTTTCCAGAATTCACTCCAAAAGTACCTAAAATCACAAAAGGAACGATTTAGGGTAATATTTGATCAAATAAATTCGAATCCGGGCTTAAAAGACCCCTTAAAAGTGGTTCATTTTTCGCCTCATCAAGTAGACATGCTTCACTTCCCTTGTAGAACCCTAGTTTACTTTTCTTGCACATTAGTTTAATTGGTAGCTTTTGGGTTAGTTGATTAGCAACTAATTCCGCCCTCCTACCAAAACCGAGATTTTTACTTGCTTTCCATAAAATATAAAAATACAAAAAGAATCATCCCTCACCTCTAGACCTAGTTAGATTAATTAAATCCTAACAAATACTATTCTTTGAGTTGAACGATCAATCCCCCAGTACTTGCCACTTTACTATACTACAACGGTCAGGTACACTGCCTGGTGGGGATTGCAAACCTCTTGAGATCCCTTGAGAGGTAAAACCTTTTGCGAGGGCGCAATCCCACGCATCAAGTTTTTGGCGCCGCTGCTGGGGAATAGTTATTGCTTATGTTGAAATTTATTTTGAGTAGGTCTACTCATTAGATTCCTTTTTAGTGAGATTTTTATTTTCATTTTATTAGCTTTCTCGTATTCTATCTTTTCTTAGTGTCTTTGTTCGTAAAAACCTTTTCATTGACTCTTTCGTTCACCATTATGGAGAACGTGAATCCATCTAATCCGACACTAGAATTTTACATGAAGAAATATGATTATACTAATTTGGATATATCAAGATGGAGGAGTGAAATGAGGAGGACGGGATCTTGCATTGATTTTAGTGAGTACCTTGAGAAAAGAGACCAAGTGCATAAAACTTTTGAAAAAATCACCTTAGGAGCTCCATCAAACCCTCAAAATACCTCATTTAGGGACACCTATGAATCATGTGAGCCTTCGCCTAGGGTAGATTCTTATGAACAACCTCCGTGTCTAGGATCAACTTGTTTTAGTGATGCCCTTAGGAAAAGCGACCAAGATTACCAAGGATTTATGGAGAAATCCGTAGCAATAAACTATAAGTTGGAAGAAGCATTAGGTTTGCTTTTATCACTACCTAAGAAACCAATTGAGGAGGATTTAGCCGAGCATGATCACATTGATAAAAAAGACCTATGTTTTATGATCGATGACTTTGAATCTCAAGGAACACATGATGAATCCTTTATGCAAATTGAACATACGATTATTGAGGAAGATTCTTATGATTCGGACTTAGAAGTTGAGATGCCTAGAGAAGCACTTGAGATACTTAGGAAAATGCTTAGGATAGATACTACTGAAACACATGATGAGGATATAGGTGATCTTGACACGAGGAATGATGAGGAAAATAACGCAAGCCCACTAAGTAATCTGCAAGTCCTACCATCATTTGAGGCACACACACCGCCCGTGACTTACCCGAAAAACGTAGAAGAAACTTTAGGAATTCCGATGGAGGTAGAACCCTTAGACCAAACACCACTTGAGGATATAGGTTTGAATACTTGTAGTGATAACCTTACTCTTAGTTCTAGGGAATTTCCTAGTGTTGATGGACCGGAACCTCAACCTTTACACAACTTTCCATCCTTAGATATATTTCTAGGAGACAAAAGAGGAACTGACCCACCCATCAACCAATATTACCCGGGGTAGTTTTAGGATGAAGGAAGCCATTCACTCACCCCCTTCACCTCACGTGGCATATTTCCACCCTAAGGGTGTGTATCGCTACTTCCACCCGCACTTAATCCTAAGTGTAGGGAAAACCTCCTCTAGTTCTGTTAAATAAGGGTAGAGTCAGGCTCGTGACTCGAAAAAAACAAGCGCTTCTTGGGAGGCAACCCATGTTTTTAATTGTTTGATGTTTTTACTTTATTTGTTTGTTTGGGTCGTATATGCTTAATCATAATTGTTTAATTTTCATGTTTTGAATAATTTGTGAAAATGCTTTATTTTGTTTTTAACCTCGTCTTAATTTCATATAAAGGTATTTTACAAAAAGATAAGTGTAGAGAAGTTTTTATTTTGTTAAAAAGAACGAATTTCGAACATGAAAAATTCACAATTCATGATTAGCATATATTCTATCTTGTTCGTGTGTCAATACTTGTGGATATGTTTTATGAGTTCCTATTTGTAATTCATTCCACAAGTATCCTATCCTTTAATTGTTTTGTTTTTATTTCTAAGTCTGGAATTACATCTAGTTGTGGTTTTTCTTTGTTCGGTTTGATGCTTTGGTTTTTGTGTTTGTTGATTACAGGTTATATTGGACAAGAAGATGATTTATATTTCTGGAGGAAAGCTTTCAACGTTCATTTTTTTGGAGGAGGATCTAACCATGTTATCACATTATCCACAATGAACGAATCAGGGGAGTATTTGTTTCATTCTTTTACCTTCATTACTTTTACATTCTTGTTATTGAATATTGGGGACAATGTTCAGCCTAAGTGTAAGGGGAGGGTAAATGATGATACCTTAGAGAATACAATTGCACTTGAGTTTGTTTGTTCAATAGTAGGTGTGTAATAAAACTAAGAGAAATACTTGTTAGGGCAATTTTAGCGCCAAATTTAAATTTTTTTACAACATTTAGGAGTGAAACTTTAATCTTAATGAGCGTCTCATGGATAGGAGTTGTATGACTAGCACAAAAACCGTATCACTCAAAATTTTCCACCCCAAATATGTGAGGTTTGCCCCTAGATTTGTTAGGAAATGATTCTTATTAGTGTACCAGTAGTACTTAGATTCTAGAACTTGCGCTAGTGATGCATCCCGAGACCGCTAGTGAGACTACATGCGTATAGTAGGATTTATTACATGATAAGAGGCATTAGGATAACCCTTGTGTTAAACCCGTATCATAATTACTTGACCAATGAAGTTATAATTACTTGACTAGTAAAGTCAATTAATTTCTCCCACACCTTTTTGTTGTACTCATTTTTAGTACACGATACCCCTAGTACACCCTTCCGAGCCTATCTTTTTCGTTTCTAACTTTCAGCATTTTATTTAAAGGAAGAATTTGTTTACAATCCACCCCAAATGTGCAACCAAATCGCCTTAGCCTTCCTTGTATGCACTCATCTTTAGTGCATTATTGTTACATGTTTAAACCCTTAGTTAATTGTCTAATTGATTACATGGTTACTAAGTCGAGTCATATCTTGTACATATTATTTTGGGACGATTGAGACTCATGGGTAAAGTACTATTGTTATGGAGTAATGGGTAAGAACGTCAATTATTACCCCCATATGTGCACTAATATTTAAAATGTACTCCAAGTGTTTTGATTATCTTAATTCGAGTCATCAGAATAGTTAATTGTAAAGTATGTTAAAGTTCAAGTGTCAGGGGAATGCAAATTTCCTACGATGTATTATTTTGGATGGTAGGGCAAGAGTGTATGTAAAAATAAAAAATAAATAAAAAAAATTGAAAAATCAAGAAAAAGAAGAAAAAATAGAAAAAAAAAAAAAGAGAAAAAACATACGGACTACCATCCCGTTTCCTTTTATGTTTATTTTATGTTTTTGATTAGTTTTTCATTAGCGTAAGTCGAGTCGAGTCTTGGCTTAGCAACGCCACATTGTACATGTAATTGACCAAGATGATTAACTCGCCACCAGTAAAAATTGCCTTTATCCAACAAAACCGTGTTTATCATATCCTTACACCTCACGTTATAACCCTTTTAAAAGACCTCTTTGATAGTTTATCCTAGGTGCTTGTAACACCCCCAATTCATGGATGCAGCGGAATTCAAACTGGGTGTTACTCGACGGCACAATAGTCACAATAATAGAAAACGAACTCCAATTGAGTCGTTTTAAAAGATGTATCATTCAAATTATATAAATATCAGAGATTTCAAAATGAGGTCCCAATTGGTTCCATGTTTACAATGTATAATAAATGAGTATTGAATGATAATAAAATTTATAGCCCTCTTGAGTATCCGTGTCCTTCCGTGCCATCCTTGATCGTCATGAACCTGAAATACATGCTTGAGAGGTCAACACAAAGGTTGAGTGATATTCATAGAGTTTGTTAAATCGATTGAACACAATATGTTGGTAGTGTGAGTTATAGGCTCACACCAATGTTTGGAAAACAAAACAGGTAGGCTACGTTATTATACGCCCGGAACATGTATTATACACTAAGCTTATGACACCATAACGTTAACGTGTACCAATATCGATCGGCAGATTTATCCCGGTAGGTACTTTGCTAACATACCTAAATCTCAAATATTAATGCATTTGTTTGCACTTAGTCAAAACAAATGGGATTCGTCAATCCCAATAGGCCTATTATTAATATTCGCGCTCACTATTGCTAGTGATTAAATGGTTCATAATCAAGGATATCGGTTTAGCAAGGCTGGTACTTAGTGATAATAAAACAATCAGGTAAGCATACAATTTAAAAACATTGTGCTCGGTTATAAATAGCATGTATTTCCCCCAAGGGTTTGTAAAACAATTAAGTAATCGAAAGTGGGGCTATGAACTCACCTTAAGTAAGATAGCAAGTAATGAATGTAACGGTCGAATCATGAAGGTTTCTACGAGCAACCTATAATCGAATGTTGTGACTTAAGATCGGAGTAAAGAATATGAAGTAGTGCCTATATATATATATATATCTTGCATTTAGTCCATGATGTGGTATGATGTATATTGTATGTCTTTGAAAGAGAAGATTCATGAAACATGTATGTTTTGTATATCGTTTACTACCGTTCGGGCCGACATAATTCAGAAGTCATGTTAGTAAGCGTTCGAGGAGCCAGGACACTTTAACTCGTAAATCCACAACTCAACTCGACGGCTTACATAATGAACTCCTCACATGAGGCTCCCTACTATTGTAGTAGTTGATGAAATATATAGATATAAGTTTTGATCCGAAAGGTTACATGTCCGATATTTGAATAAACTTAGGAAAGTTTATTTGTACATGAAGATTGTTATTAGGGGTAGTTTCATAAGTCTTGAATGACCATTTTCTCTTGGTAAAATCTCATGGTTTCCTTTAGATGAAGTAGATCCAAATTGTATGTTCAAGTTATCGCCAACTTCTCTAATTCATGTATTTGCCTTGGTAAGCTTGTATGGTCATTTCGTCATGGCCTAGCCATGACCTTTGGTCATTGTTCCATGGTCTTGAGACTCAACCTTGGCTCTAGCCATGGTTGTGGTCTTGATTTAGGTCATAAGACCCCTTTGGTCTTCATAAACCATAACTTATATGTAATGAATTTGGTCTAAAAATGGGCTGTTAAGATTTTGAAGAATTTATCACTCAAAAAGCGTTTTCAGGGCTCGAGCTTCTTTGTTCCTGAACGAAAACGTCGTTCCGGACAAATTTCGTGTTTTAACTTTTTGATGAATCGGACCAGAAGTATGACTTTCAAAACTCAAATTTGATCAGAATGGTATTTGGCAGTTTTGCCGGAAATCTTTGGTAACTTCAAATCGCCATAACTTTTGACTCGTTTACTCGTTTTAGGTGGTTCAAATTGCTATGGTTTCCTTGTTAGGTCCTCTACTGTAATATGTAATGATCCAACATCATATTTTTACCATTTTAATCAGGTCTTACCAAGAAAGTCACTAGTTTACTTGTTTTAGTAACTTGTTGTAACAATCAATAACAATAACTTGTTTTGCTCACTTTTATACATCATGGACATTAATACAAGACATAATATAGCACAAATAATATGTAAATAACATGAACATGATTATTTAACAAGAATCAAGTTAGGGTTTGGCTCACAACTTTTGGCTTTCAAAGATGAAAGGAAGTTAACATGTAAGGATAGGACTTTGATAGACTTGCTTCAACCCTTTTTCACTTCATGCAATCTTTCTACCCTTGGTATTCTTGAAAGATGGATGATGAAGGTTTAGGTGAATTGAGTGGATTTAAACTCAAGAGAAATCACCAAAGTATATGAGGTTATGGAAGTGTTTGATGAATGATAACCTATCTAGGGTTTCTACCTTGAACTAGCACTTGAATCTTGCATGAAACTTGGAAGAGAATGAACAAATGAGATAGGTTTGGTGTTTGGTTATGGTGGACGGCCAAGGAGGGGATGGGGGGCTTTTATAGGGTCTTAAGGAGGTTACAAATGTTGACTAGTCCAACCTTGGAGGCCAAGGTGAACACATGGATGAAATCTAAGGCCTTTAAGCTTGAGATCAAGCCACCTAGTGTGAAACCCCCCCCCCTTATGGCGGTTCATGAACTTGGAGAGCAAGAGTTGGCTTTTGGATGATATTATCCAAGATATCTAGTGTGTTTTGACTCCGGGAAATGCCAATCGTAAATGATTAAGCCTCAAAACGTAAAACCGGGTGTCGTAAAATTATGGAACTTGAAAGTATTTTTAAACATGTCCATATAGTCCATAATAAAATATAAAATGAGTGGTAGGATCTATCGGGTGCCAAAACCCTGCTAAAAACTGGAAACCCGGGTCTAAAACGCGTAATACGTAAAACGTACGAATATTGCGTAAAATTGAGAAAAGTAAAAAAGTTACTTTTCTAATGTGATAAAAATGATTTAAAATGACTTATAATGTCTAGACTGGGCTCAGTCTAGTGTCGGTTGGTATTAAATGTCTTTTAGACATTAAACCGTAAGCCTAAAAATCACGAAATGACTTATATCATCAAGGGATGATTTTTGGTCAATGGAGGAGGGAAAATTATGTTGACTTTTTCTAATAATTTTGAAAACTCAAAATGTCTTAGAAACTCGTTTTGTGGTCTAACGGTTAATCGCCCATTCGGTTAAGCGTGCTCATGTGAGAGTAGTACCGACATGGGTGACCTGCTGGGAAGTATTTGGTCATGTTTTTCTCAGTCACGATTAATTCTCAAATAAATCATGAGTGTGTCAAACATTTTTCTGATGTGGGGTCACCTGACGGGGTTGAATTTCGTTGTGCGTAGAATTTCTGATTGACGTTTTACCCTAAAACGTGTAATTCCGTGTAATTCCTTAATAACTTTCACGAAAATGATCTGACGGATGTCAAACATTTAATTTGCCATGGAAATGATTTATCACTTGAGAATATCAAATAAAAATCAACTTTCGGGAAAATTTTCGGGAAAAATGAATAGTAAAAGTGAATAGTGAAATTTTCCGAGAATGGTAATTATCCTGAAAAATGTGAATTGTTACAGTCTCTACCCCTTACGGGGAACTTCGTCCCGAAGTTCTATGTGTGTCATATGTTGGAGTGGTGTCGATAAAGATGTGTGGTTACTTATGAGGACCAAAGTCTGGGATTTCCGGTAATGTAATTTGATTTGTCATTTCAGTGTATGGTGTAGGATGAGGCTTCCTTTTATGTAGGAAAGGTATGGTAATAGTCGAATATCAAAGGAAATTGATATAGCAGTCGAATATCAATAGGAATCGATATAGTAGTTGAATATCAAATAGAACTTGATATCGTTAAATATCAAAATGGAAATTGATATAGTTGTCAAGTATCAATAGCAATTGATATAACAGTTGAACAACAATAGCAATTTACATAGGAATCCAATAAATGGAAATTGATATAAGAATCGAATCATGGAATAAGCGTTGAACATGCGGTTGGACCAAGTCCTGTTTGAATTGTACGGCTGCCCATGCATATGGCTACATGGCTTCACAATAAGTTTGGTATGACTGCCCATGCATATGGCTACATGGCCCCGTAATGAGTTTGGTACGACTGCACATGCATATGGTTACATGGCCTCGCAACGAGTTTGTTTGTTATTGCACTATCATTATGGAAACCAAAGTGTAAACCTCGTACTAATGGAAATTGGGATAGTCGTTGCAATCATAGCCTAGTAGGTAATCGGTTGTTGTACCTAGTGTTTATGTCATGGTTTGAAGCGATGTCGGTGAAAAGATAGGATTTCTTGTGGTGAATAAAATGTAGGTATCATGCCATACCCGAGCAATGTAATGTAGGTATCAAGCCATACCCGAGCAATGTAATGTAGGTATCAAGCCATACCCGAGCAATGTAATGTAGGTTGACTTCATACTTATGTTATTTCGGATACAAATAAGCCCACTTGTTTATAATTCTTTATTTACATAGAGAGGCATCCCAAACAATGTAACTAAAGGAATATAAACGTATGGTTCGATGATTTATAATTTCTTTATTTAAATGAAAAGGCATCCCAATCCATTCAAATAAGGACATTATAAATCATCCTACTTAAGGATTCCCAACACAACATTTATACTTAACCGGTGAGTTACAAGGTAGTGTATTACGAGATGATACTGGTGTTCCAAAAGTACAAGATGAATATTCAAACTTATAAAGCTGATAAGGGTGCTTGTGGTGTAACTAAGGATGATTTGAGCTTTAAAAGTGCATCAAGATCTGTTAATGAGCTTGTGGTTCCAACGGTTGTGAAGATAATGTTATGATATGTTGATGAACAAAAGTGTGTAGTGTATGCTTAACATTAATACTCTTAGGTATAGATGTTGAGTTTGCTTTAAAAATCTTAAGAGATTTTAAAAGTTTATGATGGAATGGTATCCTAAACAGGATGGTACTTCTACAGGATGAAGAGAATAATTGGTAACTATCCCAAGATAGTAGTTCGGATTATCTCATAAATGAAAACTTTCAAGAATGAAGTTAGGTAGTACAAATAAAATGTTAAGATTTCGCTGAGTGGTAAGACACTATCGTGTCTCTAGATTGTTTTAATGTATTCTGGTGGTTTATCGTGTTCATGTAGGAAATCAATCTAAACATAACTCTAGTACAACTATTCTCAGTATTTGAAAATTCTAAGTCGAATATAGTTAGTCAGACTATATTCCACTGTCCCTAGGTTAAATATAGGTGACTAGTCTATATTTAGCCAAGGTTCGATAAAATTTTCAAATACCTAAACTAGGTATACTTTTGATATGTCCGTTGCTTTCGGGAAACTGTTCACTAAACAAAGGCGATGTCAAACCCTAAAGTTGCAAGTCCCGTCCATACAAGACTTGTAACGTATGTTTTCATATTCCATTGCATAGAAGGTAGTAAGGGTAGATACGTATGGAAAGGAAGTTTTAAGTAGTTCTAAAATAGAACATACTTGGCCAGGATCACGAACTTTTAATAATGAAGGTTTCATCAGAAAACCTTAATGAATGTAGAGAAAGTTCAGCTTTTGTCGACGATTGATTAGTTTGTCCTTTAGAAATCTCATATTTCTTGTTTGGAAATCGTTAGATTGTGAATGATTTTTGATATCATAAGAAATGATATTGATGAGGTCGTGAAATAATTCCAGAGACCATTGCACAAATCACAATGTCTCAGAAGTAGGTTAGACCATTGTGCAATTCACAATGTCTGGGAAGTAGGTTAGGCCATTGTGTGACTCAAAACATTTGAGAAATGATTAAGACCATTGTATCATACAATGTCTTGGAAAATGAATGAGACCATTGTATCTCACAATGTCTTGGAAAATGAATGAGGCCATTGTATCTCACAATGTCTTGGAAAATGAATGAGACCATTGTAATCAGTTATAATGTCTTGGACATATAATGTTGGAGTAGGAACATGATTGGGAGAGTGTGGCTGTGTCGAAATGCCTTAGAATAGGCATACACAGATATGTTTAGTTCATTGTTTAGATCAATGATTGAAAATAAACCGAGTTTATATATCAATATACTAATATGTTCATGTAGCATAAAATGCCTAGTGTGTATATATCAATATACTTATATGTGTTCATGTAGCATAAAATGCCTAGTGTGTATATATCAATATACTTATATGTGTTCATGTAGCATAAAATGCTTAGTGTGTATATATCAATATACTTATATGTGCTCATGTAGCATAGAATGCTTAGTGTGTATATATCAATATACTTATATGTGCTCATGTAGCATAGAATGCTTAGTGTGTATATATCAATATACTTTTATGTTTGTGAAGCATAACATGCTTACTAAGTCCATAATCGTCTGGAGGATGGAAGACACGGAGAGCGGAAGGCTATAAAATGTTTTTGTTTGTGATTGTAGTTATAGTTTAGGTCTCACTTAGACCCGTTTCTCTATAACCATGGCTCTGGTACCAATCTGTAACACCCCCAATTCATGGATGCAGCGGAATTCAAACTGGGTGTTACTCGACGGCACAATAGTCACAATAATAGAAAACGAACTCCAATTGAGTCGTTTTAAAAGATGTATCATTCAAATTATATAAATATCAGAGATTTCAAAATGAGGTCCCAATTGGTTCCATGTTTACAATGTATAATAAATGAGTATTGAATGATAATAAAATTTATAGCCCTCTTGAGTATCCGTGTCCTTCCGTGCCATCCTTGATCGTCATGAACCTGAAATACATGCTTGAGAGGTCAACACAAAGGTTGAGTGATATTCATAGAGTTTGTTAAATCGATTGAACACAATATGTTGGTAGTGTGAGTTATAGGCTCACACCAATGTTTGGAAAACAAAACAGGTAGGCTACGTTATTATACGCCCGGAACATGTATTATACACTAAGCTTATGACACCATAACGTTAACGTGTACCAATATCGATCGGCAGATTTATCCCGGTAGGTACTTTGCTAACATACCTAAATCTCAAATATTAATGCATTTGTTTGCACTTAGTCAAAACAAATGGGATTCGTCAATCCCAATAGGCCTATTATTAATATTCGCGCTCACTATTGCTAGTGATTAAATGGTTCATAATCAAGGATATCGGTTTAGCAAGGCTGGTACTTAGTGATAATAAAACAATCAGGTAAGCATACAATTTAAAAACATTGTGCTCGGTTATAAATAGCATGTATTTCCCCCAAGGGTTTGTAAAACAATTAAGTAATCGAAAGTGGGGCTATGAACTCACCTTAAGTGAGATAGCAAGTAATGAATGTAACGGTCGAATCATGAAGGTTTCTACGAGCAACCTATAATCGAATGTTGTGACTTAAGATCGGAGTAAAGAATATGAAGTAGTGCCTATATATATATATATATATATATATATCTTGCATTTAGTCCATGATGTGGTATGATGTATATTGTATGTCTTTGAAAGAGAAGATTCATGAAACATGTATGTTTTGTATATCGTTTACTACCGTTCGGGCCGACATAATTCAGAAGTCATGTTAGTAAGCGTTCGAGGAGCCAGGACACTTTAACTCGTAAATCCACAACTCAACTCGACGGCTTACATAATGAACTCCTCACATGAGGCTCCCTACTATTGTAGTAGTTGATGAAATATATAGATATAAGTTTTGATCCGAAAGGTTACATGTCCGATATTTGAATAAACTTAGGAAAGTTTATTTGTACATGAAGATTGTTATTAGGGGTAGTTTCATAAGTCTTGAATGACCATTTTCTCTTGGTAAAATCTCATGGTTTCCTTTAGATGAAGTAGATCCAAATTGTATGTTCAAGTTATCGCCAACTTCTCTAATTCATGTATTTGCCTTGGTAAGCTTGTATGGTCATTTCGTCATGGCCTAGCCATGACCTTTGGTCATTGTTCCATGGTCTTGAGACTCAACCTTGGCTCTAGCCATGGTTGTGGTCTTGATTTAGGTCATAAGACCCCTTTGGTCTTCATAAACCATAACTTATATGTAATGAATTTGGTCTAAAAATGGGCTGTTAAGATTTTGAAGAATTTATCACTCAAAAAGCGTTTTCAGGGCTCGAGCTTCTTTGTTCCTGAACGAAAACGTCGTTCCGGACAACTTTCGTGTTTTAACTTTTTGATGAATCGGACCAGAAGTATGACTTTCAAAACTCAAATTTGATCAGAATGGTATTTGGCAGTTTTGCCGGAAATCTTTGGTAACTTCAAATCGCCATAACTTTTGACTCGTTTACTCGTTTTAGGTGGTTCAAATTGCTATGGTTTCCTTGTTAGGTCCTCTACTGTAATATGTAATGATCCAACATCATATTTTTACCATTTTAATCAGGTCTTACCAAGAAAGTCACTAGTTTACTTGTTTTAGTAACTTGTTGTAACAATCAATAACAATAACTTGTTTTGCTCACTTTTATACATCATGGACATTAATACAAGACATAATATAGCACAAATAATATGTAAATAACATGAACATGATTATTTAACAAGAATCAAGTTAGGGTTTGGCTCACAACTTTTGGCTTTCAAAGATGAAAGGAAGTTAACATGTAAGGATAGGACTTTGATAGACTTGCTTCAACCCTTTTTCACTTCATGCAATCTTTCTACCCTTGGTATTCTTGAAAGATGGATGATGAAGGTTTAGGTGAATTGAGTGGATTTAAACTCAAGAGAAATCACCAAAGTATATGAGGTTATGGAAGTGTTTGATGAATGATAACCTATCTAGGGTTTCTACCTTGAACTAGCACTTGAATCTTGCATGAAACTTGGAAGAGAATGAACAAATGAGATAGGTTTGGTGTTTGGTTATGGTGGACGGCCAAGGAGGGGATGGGGGGCTTTTATAGGGTCTTAAGGAGGTTACAAATGTTGACTAGTCCAACCTTGGAGGCCAAGGTGAACACATGGATGAAATCTAAGGCCTTTAAGCTTGAGATCAAGCCACCTAGTGTGAAAACCCCCCCCCCCTTATGGCGGTTCATGAACTTGGAGAGCAAGAGTTGGCTTTTGGATGATATTATCCAAGATATCTAGTGTGTTTTGACTCCGGGAAATGCCAATCGTAAATGATTAAGCCTCAAAACGTAAAACCGGGTGTCGTAAAATTATGGAACTTGAAAGTATTTTTAAACATGTCCATATAGTCCATAATAAAATATAAAATGAGTGGTAGGATCTATCGGGTGCCAAAACCCTGCTAAAAACTGGAAACACGGGTCTAAAACGCGTAATACGTAAAACGTACGAATATTGCGTAAAATTGAGAAAAGTAAAAAAGTTACTTTTCTAATGTGATAAAAATGATTTAAAATGACTTATAATGTCTAGACTGGGCTCAGTCTAGTGTCGGTTGGTATTAAATGTCTTTTAGACATTAAACCGTAAGCCTAAAAATCACGAAATGACTTATATCATCAAGGGATGATTTTTGGTCAATGGAGGAGGGAAAATTATGTTGACTTTTTCTAATAATTTTGAAAACTCAAAATGTCTTAGAAACTCGTTTTGTGGTCTAACGGTTAATCGCCCATTCGGTTAAGCGTGCTCATGTGAGAGTAGTACCGACATGGGTGACCTGCTGGGAAGTATTTGGTCATGTTTTTCTCAGTCACGATTAATTCTCAAATAAATCATGAGTGTGTCAAACATTTTTCTGATGTGGGGTCACCTGACGGGGTTGAATTTCGTTGTGCGTAGAATTTCTGATTGACGTTTTACCCTAAAACGTGTAATTCCGTGTAATTCCTTAATAACTTTCACGAAAATGATCTGACGGATGTCAAACATTTAATTTGCCATGGAAATGATTTATCACTTGAGAATATCAAATAAAAATCAACTTTCGGGAAAATTTTCGGGAAAAATAAATAGTAAAAGTGAATAGTGAAATTTTCCGAGAATGGTAATTATCCTGAAAAATGTGAATTGTTACAGTGCTTACGCCAAGTGGTGGAGGTTTGATCCTTTCTCAAGCATATGGTAATATATTTGCTATGACAGGTAGTGAGAGATGTTTTCCATTTCCATTTTGTGATATATACTTTATTACACCCAAGAGATGTGAGTTTCTAAACACTATTTGTGAGGTGCTAGTGTATAATTTCCGTGCTTGTTTTGGTTGAAGTGGAACGATTATTTGTTGTAATTACTTTTATATTAGTATTAAATGACCCCTAGCTTGTATTTTGATTAGAATAAAAGTGCATTTGCTTGAGGACAAGCAAATCTCAAGTGTAAGGGTATTTGATGAGACGAAAAGTGTACCGCTTTTAGGGGATCATTTAAACCCAAAGTCTAGATTATTTGATCAAATATTGCCCTAAATCGTTCCTTTTGTCATTTTAGGTACTTTTGAGAAGAAATCTGGAAAAGTAAGCATTTTGGATGTTTATGTAGCGAAAAAGTGAAGAAAACGACAAAGTCTCCAAATCATACTGAAAACAGTACCTGACGACGTCAGGATTTGCTTGTGACGCCGTCACTCATTGACAAAGAGGTGGATAATCAAGTTATAAGAGACGCGTCAGAACGTTTTTGAGAATTAACACGTGATGGCATCACCAAGGCCGTCACGTACAATATACAAGTGACGGCCCAGAAGACTTTGAAGGTGACGGCGTCAGGATGGAACCTGACGACGTCAGATGATAAAGAGGGACGGCGTCAGGTTGTTTGGGTAGCCCATATCATGTTAACTTATCACAACTTGCGCGCGCGGTAGCTGTTACTATTTTGTCTATATCTTTTGCATACGAACTCGGATTTAGGTGATTCAAAAGCCTACGCGAAGAGGATGAAAAGATATACAATTTGGTGAAAACATTGTGCTGACGCCGTCACTTGTTAAAGCTGACGCCGTCAGATCGGGCCGACAGAAAATCTGCCTATAAATATAACCTTATTACTTCACTTTTTGTAAGCCCGAAACCCTAAGTCCGATTCTAGGGTTAGGGTAGGTGTTTTTCCAGCAACTTAGAGGGTCTTAATCACTCCATAAACATCTTGTAATGGTTTGTTTATTGATTCAATCTTATGTTATGTCTTCGATTATGATTATTGTCGATTGCTCTTCATTGATTATGCGTTGCTAATTCACCTTGTGTCTACTTATGATTGTGTGAAACTTGTATATAATTGATTAGATCTTATTGATTCCTTGTTGATGTTTGTGTCTATCTTCATTAATTAAGGCTTGACACTTCAATAGGTCTAGTTGATTTAGTTTATAATTCTTGGTTCCTATTGTTTCTTGTTTAGATTGAATGTATATCGATGTTAGGCTTAAGAAAACTGGCAGACTTCCTATTGGTGACTTGCTTGAACGTCTTAAGAAACATGATCGGATGTGTACTACGATTAATTGGTTGTATTTAATGCATAAGTAACTACTAAGGAGGCCATGTTAAGAGCTAGTAGTCGGCTCGACATAGGAAGAGGTAGAAGCTTATAGAGTTGGGGAAGATCGTACACGACCCCACGAATGGTATTAAGGAATACAACCCGTCAATTAAAATAAGGTTAACATTTAATAGGTAGAATTGGATAGCTAGCAAGGAGTAATACATCATAGGTAGACATGCTTCACTTCCCTTATAGAACCATAGTTTACTTTTCTTGCACATTAGTTTAATTGGTAGCTTTTGGGTTAGTTGATTAGCAACTAATTCCGCCCCTCCTTCCAAAACCGTGATTTTTACTTGCTTTACATAAAATATAAAAATACAAAAAGAATCATCCCTCACCTCTAGACCTAGTTAGATTAATTCAATCCTAACCAATACTATTCTTTGAGTTGAACGATCAATCCCCCGGTACTTGCCACTTTACTATACTACAACGGTCAGGTACACTGCCTGGTGAGGATTGCAAACCATTTGAGATCTCTTGAGAGGTAAAACCTTTTGTGAGAGCGCAATCCCACGCATCAGGCATACATATTCACTATTGAATGCCATATCAGTTGGGATACATATTCACTTTTGGGAATTCTTTTACTATCATCAGTTAATGTTTTAGAGAATCAAGCACCAATTACATCTATCCCAACTTTTCATAGGTTGAGTATTGTTTCTCATGAAGTATTTAGAGCTTAATTTGATCCTTCCACATCGTCTTTCAAGTTATGTAGGTTCAATTTATTTATCACTCATATCCTTTTCTACAAAACCATAAGATAGTCTACTTTTACTCAAACGTAACAAATTCCAAAAAAAATCTACAAACTTCTTTCCAAGAGAGATTTCAGCAAACATTTGGTACATAATATTTTCTCAACAAATTCCAAATCAAAATCATACGAATTGAAAACCTAACTCAATCAATACATACACTAATTATTGATTTAAATTCAATTAAACCCTAAAATGAGAAGTTACCTCCATCAGATGATTCCATGATACACGAATTCAATCCTATATTCAAGAAAACATAAGAATTATTGAAAACCACCAAGATTAATGAAATTAAAAACATTAAAAAAACAAAGGGAAATCAAAAGATAAATTTTACCACAATCAAGTATCCAATTATAATCACTTGGTTCATTTGGTTTTCCTGAACATCAAGCATCCTTGAACGTTTAGGTTAATTGATTTGGGTTATTGATTGATTTCTCAGGCCAATTATTTGAACATTTTTAAAATTATTATTGTGATAATTGATTTGGGGAAAATGATCAGATCATGATTGTTGACATAAATAATGCCTAAAAACATTGTTAACATATTAACAATATCTCTATGTTTTGTTAATTACAAAGCATAAACTCATTAATCTAAAACTTATGACGTAAACATGTATTTAGTGTTAAATATTTGTCTTTGCATCCAAATCACTTAAGGTATGTATACACAAAGTGTTTATTGCATTTTATGATCAAAGGAAATTTTTCTAATCACTAGAATTTTTATAAAATGTCTAAACATTCTATATCTTTTACAAAATTACTTTTGGAATTAAAAGAATATATTTAATTCATTATAAATATATGATTTCAAATTTCCAACTAAAAATGGCAAATTTTATCCAGAAAAATCTTCCCCACTAAAAGACAAGCAACTCCAACGTTCTGGAGGGGGCGGCCCCCTTAAGTCATAAGGCGACCCCCTTAATCATTAAGGGGGGCAGCCCCTAATTAAGGGGACCGGCCACGCTCTAGAACAGTATTTTGCTCCCTATAAATACTAGTTCATTCCACAGATTTTTCTCACCTTTTGCACTCCTAAACTTTCTGTTCTAGATCTCCATTTCTATTCTCTTAATCCTTTGATCATACATAAATAAATCTTTGTTTCAAAGTGATTCAAACATCATCCTCTCAAGTGCAAGAGAAGAATACTTCTACCCTCCAAGGCAAGTAGTATTACAACTTGTTGTGACCTCCACATCCAAGTTGTTAGTGCATCATCAAGATTTTTTATATATCTCTTTGTGAAGTTAGTTGTGAATATTTGATTGTAGATAGTTTTGCTAGGAATATAGATAGTGTGATTGGTTAGTAGTTTGGTGAGAAGGAGAAGAGTTAGGAATTAGATTGTAGTGAAGAAGATTATTGGTGTGAAGTAGATAGGTGTGAAGTAGTTAGTTGTGAAGTAGATTGGTGTGAAGAAGTTGTGTAGAAGTTGTGATTTAGTTGTGACGAAGTTGTGGTGTGTAAATTAGTGTGTAAGGTTTTCTCCGCCATAAGGGAGCTTGTTGATATAGTGAAGAAAACTCTCGAGTTAGGTGCTCGGGGAGTGGAGTAGGGCAAGGAAGGTGTCCTTGTAGCCGAACCACTATAAATCTCTTGTCTCGCGGTTCGATCTTTCCATCTCTCATTTACTTCTTTACTTACATTATCATTGCTATATCGTACTTATTTATAGTTGTTTATATTGTGAAAGACTTGAGATCATATATTATCGAATCTAAATTTTTTGAAACAAAGAAAACACAAAAACAATCTTTTGTAACAAATTAAAAAGACGTAAAACTATTCAACCCCCCTTCTAGTTTTCCACAATTGGTATTAGAAGCCACGTCTAGCAAGATTTTTAAAATATATTGTATTTTAAAACTTGTAAAGATCTATGGAATCTGAAAAGTATTTAGAAGGGCAATCTATGCAAAGACCACCACTATTTGAAAGTGATGGATTTTTATATTGGAAAAATAGATTCGAAACGTATGTGAAATCAAAAGATCTTGATCTTTGGCATGTTATTACCTTTGGTGATTTTCCTCCCACTCAACAAAATCCGGAAACTAGAAAGGATGAAATTGTACCTTTTGAAAAACAAAATGATGATTTGAAAAAGAAACTAGCTAAAAATAATGAAGCTAAAATGGTGATTTATAATGCGTTACCACGTAAAGAATATGAAAGAATTTTTATGTGTAAAACCGCCAAAGATATTTGGGAATCACTACTTATTACTCACCAAGGTAATATCCAAGTCAAAGATAATAAAATAGATCTTCTTGTATAACAATATGAACAATTTACGATTCCGGAAGAGGAATCAATTGATAATGCGTTTGCTAAATTTAACACTATTATCACAAGTTTAAAAGCACTTGATGAGACATTTTCTAGTAAAAATTGTGTTAGAAATTCCTTAGGGCAATGCATCCAAAATGGCGAGCTAAGGTCACGGCAATTGAAGAATCAAAGAACTTGATGACGTTATCACTTGATGAACTTATTGGCAACTTGAAGGTCCATGAAGAAATTATAAGAAGAGATTCGGAAACGGTCAAAGTCAAGAAAGAACAAATCAAAACCATTGCTATAAAAGCCAAAAAGGAACCTAGTGACGATGATGACTCAAGTGACGAGAGTGAAGATGAAGAATATGCAATGGCCATAAGAGAATTCAATCAAGAGACGAGGAAGATTCACTAGATCACCACGAGATGAAAGAAAATCGGTCCAAAGAAATAGAAGTGATAACTACGGGAAAAGAAAGTGCTTTAGATGTGGAAGTCCAAATCATCTCATTGGTGAATGTCTAAAGCCGCCGGGTTATGAAAATCAAGGCGCCTTTGTTAGTGGAACATGGAGTGATAGTGACAAAGAAGAAGTGGAAAAACCAAGAGACGAAAAGTGTTTTGTGGCAAAAGCAACCGACGAAATATGTCTAGGAATTGACTTGGAGCCTGACGAATGGATCAAGGATAGCGGATGTTCGAGGCACATGACGGGGAACCGCAAGCTATTTTCTACATATAAGGCATACAATGGAGGTAACATCATTTTCGGTAGTGACTTATGTGGAAAAATCATTGGCAAAGGTACGATTTCTCAAGACTCACTTACTATTGAAAATGTTGAGCATGTAGATAATTTAACATATAACTTGCTTAGTATAGGCCAAATATGTGATAATAAATGTAGAGTTACCTTTACCGAAGATGATAGCGAAATAGTTTAGAATGGAAAGATTATAGGTAGAGGAATTAGGAAAGGAGGCATATATGTTATGAAACTAGGAAACAAACCTGAAGATAGAATATGCCTAACGACCCTAGATGAAAACTCCACATTGTGGCATAGGAGATTAGGACATGCAAACATGCAACAAATACAATCTTTGGCCTCTAAAGAACTAGTTAGAAACTTGCCTAACCTAAAATATGACAAGCATTTTTGTGATGCATGTAAAATTGGAAAACAAGCTCATGCTAGTCACAAATCTAAGAATATAGTATCCACTACTAGGTGCCTAGAATTATTACATATGGATCTTTTTGGTCCATCCGCTGTGCGGAGCTATGGAGGAAACAAGTATACCTTAGTAATAGTAGATGACTATTCACGATACACGTGGACTAGGTTTTTAAGTGACAAGACCCAAGCCTTTGAAAAATTCGAAATATTTAGTAAAATGATTCAAAACAAATTAGGATGCACAATAGTAGCCATTAGGACTGACCATGGTAGGGAATTTGACAACGAAGTACAATTCGGAAAATATTGTGAGTTAAATAGAATATCTCACAATTTCTCCGCTCCTCGTACTCCTCAATCAAATGGTGTAGTAGAAAGAAAAAATATGTCACTACAAGAAATGAGTAGAACAATGTTAAATGAACAACCCATCCCACAAAATTTTTGGTGTCACGCAGTAGATACATCAACATATATTATCAATAGGGTATCAATTAGGAGAATTCTAGGAAAAACTCCCTATGAGTTACTAAGAGGTAGAAAACCAAACTTGAGCTACTTTAGGGTATTTGGAAGTAAATGTTATATTTTAAACACTAAAGATTACCTCACTAAGTTTGATCCAAAATCATACGAAGGAATATTTTTAGGATACTCACAAAATAGTAAAGCATATATAATACTTAACAAACACTCTATGAAAGTAGAAGAATCACTAAATGTAACATTTGATGAAACACCACCACCGCCTAAAACATTACCTTTAGAAGATGATGACTTAGTCGAAGATGAAGCTATTGAGGTTAGTAAAACAAAACCCATTGGAAATGATAATGAAAACATCAACTTAGGAAACAACGAAATTGTAGATATTAAAGAATCTAGATCACATCCTTTAGATAATATAATAGGACATCTTAATCAAAGAACCCTTAGGTCACAAGCCCAAGATAAAAATAATTTCTTTTGTTTCCTCTCAGCAATAGAACCTAAGAATATTAATGAGGCATTAAAAGATGAAAGTTGGGTTATAGCTATGCAAGAAGAATTAAATCAATTTAAGGCAAATGATGTCTGGGAATTAGTTCCAAATCCAATGAATATGACCATCATAGGAACTAAATGGGTATATATGAATAAGTTAGATGAAAATGGAATAGTAACTAGGAATAAAGCTAGGTTAGTTGCCCAATGTTATAATCAACAAGAAGGAATTGATTATGACGAAACTTACGCCCCCGTAGCTAGACTAGAATCTATTAGGATATTACTTGCCTATGCATGCGCCCTAGATTTTAAGTTATTCCAAATGGACGTGAAAAGTGCATTCCTTAACGGTTTTATCAATGAGGAGGTTTATGTGGCACAACCTCCAGGATTCATTGACTTCGCAAAACTTGATTATGTCTATAAGTTAAAGAAAGTTTTGTATGGACTCAAACAAGCTCCCAAAGCTTGGTATGATCGATTAAAAGCTTTTCTTATTAAACATAATTATTCCATGGGAATGGTAGATAACACTCTTTTCACTAAAAAGAAAGACCCAAATCTCATCATTGTTCAAATATATGTTGACGACATTATATTTGGATCGACTTGTCAAGACATGTGTGATGAATTTGCCAAAATCATGCATGATGAGTTTGAAATGAGTATGATGGGTGAACTAAACTTCTTCCTAGGAATACAAATAAAACAATTAGAAGATGGAATATTCTTTAACCAATCTAAGTACATTAAGGAAATGCTTAAGAAGTTTGTCCTAGAAGACTCAAAACCCATGAAAACTCCCATGTCTACAGAAGTGAAACTCACAAAGGATGATGAAGGCGAGTTCGTAGACAACACCAAGTATAGAGGAATGATAGGTAGTTTACTATACTTGACGGCAAGTAGACCCGATATCATGTTTAGTGTCTGCCTTTGTGCCCGTTTTCAAGAGGATCCCAAAACCTCTCACCTAGAAGCGGTTAAGCGTATCTTCCGATATATTAAAGGCACTATACACTTAGGATTATGGTATCCTAAAGGATCTGGCATAGAAACCATTGTCTATGCGGATTCGGATCATGCGGGAGACTACGTAGATAGAAAAAGCACTAGCGGTATTTGCACTTTTATGCGATGTTGTCTAACATCTTGGTTTTCAAAGAAGCAAACCGCTCTTGCTATTTCTACCACCGAAGCCGAATATGTAAGCGCCGGAAAGGCATGTCAACAAGCACTATGGATGAAACAAGCTCTCATAGACTATGGTATTAGGTTAGAAAATATTCTCATTATGTGCGATAACAAAGGTGCGATAGATTTAAGCAAAAATCCGGTTCAACATTCTAGGACTAAACATATAGAAATACGCCACCACTTCCTTAGGGATAATGTACAAAAAGGAAACATATCTATAGAAAAGGTTGCATCGGAAGATAACATTGCGGATATATTCACTAAACCCCTTAAGCGTGAATTATTCAACCACTTGCGTTTAGGATTAGGAATGATGGAACAAGTTGACTAAATTCTATTGCATTTACACAAATTTCTACTTGCATAAAATTTACTTTTCTTCCACTTCTCCACTTCTGAGTCTAGGAATCTATTTCGCACAAAATTAAAGATTGGGAAACCTCATTTCCATTGCATATACTCTCTTATAAAACCAAATCAATTTTTTTTAAAACTATTCTCACATCTAGGAATTACATGAAAATCATTTTCCTTGCATTGTTGACAAACGCTAATTTTTTTTTAAATCATGCATAAACTCTCACATAAATTGTCAAAATATATAATATAATATATATTATTGACATTCATGAATCGAGCAAAAATTGAATCAAGGAGACTTTTAGATTGTTTCTTAGGAAGCTTATCTTTCTTTGCATTTAGGAGTCGAAACAATCACAACTCCACATTTGTTGCATATAGACACACACTAGGATAAAATCACTAACAATGTTGTTATCTTGCTCCATCACTAGTTTTCCACTCACTAGTTACCTTTGCCTTTTATCTAAGATAGTTGCTCTAGAAAGATTAAGTGCCCTTGCCTTTGTTTGTCTCCTCTAGCTTATTACTAATTGCTTGATTGCTCTTTTACTTAAATGTTTTTGCATGCATGCTATATTATAATTTGATTAGATGCTATATTGCCTCAAGGAGTTGAACTTGCTTGAATTCAAATCCAAACACACAACCTTTCTGCAAATTTTCTGCCGAAAACCCAATTCTGGCAATCTGGAAATCACTAGATGGGCGGCCCCCTTAATTTTGTAAGGCGGGGACCGGCCATCTGATGGTCGGGTTTACAGAATCTTTTCTGCTGTTTAGCCCATTTCAACCTACATTTCCCATTTTTCACCAACATATTTTGTCCTAATCACCCAAACAAACCTTATCAATCCTTAAACACACAAATCTTACACTATAAATATCCCCAATCCTCAAAACTCTCCATTCATCCCATCATGACCTCTCCAAACAAACCAAAACCAAAAGCCTCAAGGCTAGCAAGGATGACGGAAAAACCCGTTTGGCGAAGAAAAAGCCCTCGAAACAAATCCATCATAACCAATGAAGTTGGAAATCATTCAACACCTCCAACTCCTTACTTCCCAAACTTTGCACCAAACCCACAAGGTCATTCATTTGACCCTATTTACAAACCATACAACATTGGCCAAACATCTTCCTTCATGCCAAACTACACATCTCAACCTCCAACCACTTACAATGATCCATACAAGTTTGATCAACCATCAAACTACAATTCCAACTACACAAACCCAATTCATCCATATCAACACAATGATCCTCTCCACATTGCCACGGAAAAGAAAAAGTTCCGTGATGAAATTAACCAAATCCATGATCTTAGTGATCTCCTTGCTATGCATCTTGCACAATGCAACAAAGGGCAACATCTATCATCACCCTATGCAAATTGCCTACCCCACTCTCTCAACTTGGATCAAGTTACAAACCACACTCACTTTTGCCCTTGTTGCATATTCCTTCAAAAACAAATCCTTTACTTGAGTGAAGATATTTCTTGGATTGAATATCTTCTCACTCGTAATCATCCAATACTACCCTTAACACGATACAACATCGTGAGATCCACCTCTTCCGCTCCATACCCCACTCCATATACCTCTCCATCAAACATCTAAGCTCTATGCTTATGTTCCCCTCAAGCAAATAAAACACTCAACCATGGGTTGCAAGCAAGTTCAAATGCTCTATTCGGAAATTTAGAACTATGTTGTTTATTTTGTTTTATTGTAATCAATATGCTTCAAGCATATTGAATGTTGTAATGATGACCATTTCTATGATCATCTCATGCTTGAATGAATCTATTTATTTTTGCATAAATGTTGCTTTGCATATATATGTCTTGTTCTCCTCACATATTTTTTGTAGCCAAGTTTTCCATAGCTCGTTTCCTTGGTGCTCTCAAATGAGAGGGAGCATACATCAAGGGGGAGCTCTCTACCCGTTTAACTTCTTCTATGAAGTTTAATCGGCCTAACCTTTTTGATATTACAAAAAGGGGGAGAAGAGAATGTTAAACTCTAAAAATACTTGTCTTAAAATTAATTTTTAGACCTAATGAGTTTAAGGTTTTGTAATCATCAAAAAAGGGGAGATTGTTGACATAAATAATGCCTAAAAACATTGTTAACATATTAACAATATCTCTATGTTTTGATAACTACAAAGCATAAACTCATTAATCTAAAACTTATGGCGTAAACAAGTATTTAGTGTTAAATATTTGTCTTTGCATCCAAATCACTTAAGGTATGTATAAACAAAGTGTTTATTTCATTTTATGATCAAAGGAAAATTTTCTAATCACTAGAATTTTTATAAAATGTCTTAAACATTCTATATCTTTTACAAAATTACTTTTGGAATTAAAAGAATATGTTTAATTCATTATAAATATATGATTTCAAATTTCCAACCAAAAATGACAAATTTTATCCAGAAAAATCTTCCCCACTAAAAGACAAGCAACTCCAACGTTCTGGAGGGGGCGGCCCCCTTAATTCATAAGGCGGCCCCCTTAATCATTAAGGGGACCGGCCACGCTCCAGAACAATATTTTGCTCCCTACAAATACTAGTTCATTCCACAGATTTTTCTCACCTTTTGCACACCTAAACTTTCTGTTCTAGATCTCCATTTCTATTCTCTTAATCGTTTGATCATACATACATAAATCTTTGTTTCAAAGTGATTCAAACATCATCCTCTCAAGTGCAAGAGAAGAATACTTCTACCCTCCAAGGCAAGAAGTATTACAACTTGTTGTGACCTCCACATCCAAGTTGTTAGTGCATCATCAAGATTTTTTATATATCTCTTTGTGAAGTTAGTTGTGAATATTTGATTGTAGATAGTTTTGCTAGGAATATAGATAGTGTGATTGGTTAGTAGTTTGGTGTGAAGGAGAAGAGTTAGGAATTAGATTGTAGTGAAGAAGATTATTGGTGTGAAGTAGATAGGTGTGAAGTAGTTAGTTGTGAAGTAGATTGGTGTGAAGAAGTTGTATAGAAGTTGTGATTTAGTTGTGACGAAGTTGTGGTGTGTAAATTGGTGTGTAAGGTTTTCTCCGCCATAAGGGAGCTTGTTGATATAGTGAAGAAAACTCTCGAGTTAGGTGCTCGGGGAGTGGAGTAGGGCAAGGAAGGTGTCCTTGTAGCCAAACCACTATAAATCTCTTGTCTCGCGGTTCGATCTTTCCATCTCTCATTTACTTCTTTACTTACATTATCATTGCTATACCGTACTTATTTATAGTTGTTTATATTGTGCAAGACTTGAGATCATATATTATCGAATCTAAATTTTTTGAAACAAAGAAAACACTAAAACAATCTTTTGTAACAAATTAAAAAGACGTAAAACTATTCAACCCCCTTCTAGTTTTCCACAATGATAACTGATTTTCGGGTATGAAAATTGATTTGATTTTGGGATGATTTGATTTAGGGGTTGAATGTTTCGGTTATTTTTGTGTTTTAGGGGATGACTGATTTGGGAGAATCAGTCTAACGTTATTAATTGAGGAGCTACTTTTTAGGGAGCAAATTGTTTGTGGACCATTGGATGGGGGAAATGCCACGTGTCGAGTTTTAAAGATTTTTTTTTTGGGGGGGGGGGGGGGGGGTTGACTTGCCAACACCTAACCTTGTTTTATATAGGTGGGAGATTGATTTAGATATGATAGGGTTTTTCATTTTCTAATTCACATAAAATTTATGAGATAAGTTTTGGAGAAAAAAATCGATGGATACAAAGATAAGAGAAGTTCTGGGATAGGAGAGAAGAAAGGAATATTAAAATGGTAAATGAAATAGAGATGTGAATGTGTAGCTTTTACGGAGTATTAGGGTTGGAAAAATAGTAACTGCCAATAATGCCCTTTTTATTTCATTAACAATTTTGATTTAATTTAGATAACAAATATCCACATGTCAAAACCTGATTGGTTCCTATTATAACCTATTTTAAAATGTTCACCACATGAACATAAATCTTATATATATATATATATATATATATATATATATATATATATATATATATATATATATATATATATATATATATATATATATAGGGAATATATTAGCTATAATTTGTTGTGGCTAATTGGCTACAATATAATGCTATAAATGTGGGTCCTGATTCTTTTTTCTGGGTCCCTGATTCTTTCCTGTGTGTCCCTGATTCATTGCATGTGTTTTTTTAATGAAGAATTGTAGCTAATTGGCTACAAAAATTGTAGACAAGTTATCCCCATATATATATATATATATATATATATATATATATATATATATATATATAGAGAGAGAGAGAGAGAGAGAGAGAGAGAGAGAGAGAGTTGATTTCAAATAAGATCAATGTTAAAATCTATTAGATAACCAATAATATTAGGACAAGTGGCAATGAATTTAAAACACACAAAAGAAAAACAGAAAATTAATAATATAACTAAAAGGGTAAATCGGGTATTTATCACTCCCTAATCCTTTTAACCCTAATAATAATCTTCCCACCCCTTTTTTTCTCATAATTTTTTACGCCTCAAAATTTTCTTCTCTGCTCATTTGGAAACCGTCTTCTTCCACCTTTTTCTTTAACCGGCAGTCAAAAAACCATCCACGATCCACCGTTCTTGGATCTTCCAAGCATACTACAACCCTATCCCGAGACCCTAGCCACTGTCAAATTGATCCAACAAACTAATCGTGTACCAACCATGTAGCTGTCATTTCATTTTTTCAAGATCACATATCTATCTCCTTTAGAAACATCTAATCTTTTGTCTCTCAATAAAATTTAACCATATCAAAACTGCCTGAATCACATCCGGTCACCATTGTTAAGGTTTAAGTGCTGGGTCTAGGCGGCGCCATTTCCAGAAATCCATATCAGAATCTTAGCCGCCTCCATTCGGGTCTACAACCGTGACTGTTAATGGTACAGTAACAGTCGTCGTTACCGGTGTTGTCTTCAAATCTGATGTCTACATATTCGGTCATCACTGACACCGGTAGGTGGTTTTCCGATGCCGAATAAAGAGTACCAACACCACCACCACGAATGTTCTATGTAAAACCGTAACTGCCGTATCCGTCGTTTTCGTCTCCGTTGAAAACATGCGTATAAGTGTATCTTCTTGTCTATCCGTTTATTGTTTGTGTATTGTTTTATAGATTTTACAAAACTTGGGCAATAATATTTGTATATCACATGTTTATCAGTTGGGCTAGATTATTTAATGATTTTTTGTCCAACTAGCATCTTATGGCTAATTTATAGTGATATTTTTACTTTCAAGTTAATGACAAGAAATATTATAATACGCACTTCACTGTTTGAAATGCAATATATACGAGGATTTATTTATTGTGTATCAAGTGTATCTATTTATTTTAGTGGTGCATATTCGGGTTTTTGTATTCTGTATTAAGTGTATCTGTCTATTTTAGTGGTCTATATTCGGATCTTTTGTATTATGTATCAAGTGTATCTATTTATTTGAGTGGCTCCTATAAGAGTTTTGTGTATTGTGTATCAAATGTATTTGTTTATTTTAGTTGTCGGTCAAATGTGTATCAAAAACACAAAATGTATCGGTTTGTAAAAAAATGGCTGGTGAAATATGTAAAAATTAAATGGCCGGTGAAAAGATAATGCATCAAAAATTAATTCAAAAAATGTGATTTGATTTCTCCAAAATACCCTTGAAACTCCATTTAATTACATTAATGTTACTCATTAATGGTTAATCTCATCTAACACAAATTAATAGATCCAACGGTGTAAATTAGTTCTTACTTTTACAACTTTAACAAATATCTTACATTAACCCTCCCCTATATATACTAGACGAGTACCCGTGCATAGCAACGGAAATTCCTACTGGTAGACAATTAATGATATGCAATATTGTAGTAAGTGTTTCGTGTAACCTTCAAAATAATAGAAGGTGCAAAGATAAAAAATGTAAGTGCAAAATGCTTATAAATTCTCTAATCCATATTGATTGTTACATGTATCAACCGTGAGGCCCTGACCATCCATTTTACAATCTTAAATATAATATATTGCAAATACAAATGAAAATTAACATAAATAATTAAATAGACAGGAATCATGTATAATGCTATATCATTTTGTAGGATCGTAGTATTGATTGAATATTGTGATTCGGGAGGTCGTGTATGATGAAAGAATATGAACTCCATGGTTAGAGAGAGAGAGTAGAGAGAGAAGGGAAAAACTATGTGTTTATTGATAATGAAAGGTAAATTACACAAGTGAGTCTCACCCTCCTAGTGAAGTCTAGAAGGACTTATATAGCCTAACACAACATACTATTGCAATATTACATACCAAGTCCTTGTGTTTAAGCTAAATAGGATAACTAGTGTAATCCCAATAATGTTGTCACATTTAACTGTTAGGAGCGATCCCAACAATCTTCCCCCAATGTGGCAACATATGGGATTACTTACAACATTTCCTACTAGTACAAAAATAAGTAAAATAAAGTCTTCAAAAGCTCTTCAGATGCTGAGGATGGTGATAGTTGACGCTCTTTGTCTTCATCTTGTACCTCGGCTTGAGAACTTTTTCTTCACTTGTAGGCAAATGATGTAATATGCATGAAATGGATTAACTTCCCCCAATTCATGTTGCATGTCTTTAGCGGCTTTTTTGTACACTTCTTTTTGGCGAAGTTTCTGAATCAGCTTCCCCCCAAACTGACAACCGTCTTCAGCAAACTCAAAACTTTGATGTAGTCCACATGTCTTCTAACTTTTGAAGTTTTCAGTACGCAACGGAATTTGTAGATGACACCATAAACCACACTAAGCAAATCTGACTAGTCACTTAATCACAATTATGCTCTACGCGGAAGCTCCGTTCGGGGGTAACATGCAAGAAATCAGCAAGATCTTCTCACATATGCAGGCTACTTCACACTTCACAACCCGCGAGAGTTGAAATGATTACACCAAAATCACAAAACTGAACCACTGATCATCTTTGCGGACGTCTCTCCGGTAGTAATAAAATTGTAAGTTCGATCACGTGAGTTTATTATGCGTCCTTGATGTGCACATTTCTTCCCCCTAATTGCAGATCCTCGTGGAAAATGAGTGTTTTCGCAAAGAAGTCAAGAAAAGTCAAAGAAAGCAAAGAACACCCACTCTTTCTTCCCCCACGATGTCTTCGCGGAATCGGAAGCATACACACTATGTTTACGATAGAAACGGAGGCAGCGTAACCCCATGTGTCTAATTAACTGAATATGTGTGAAGTATCATAAATAGCCCATGAGAATCAACTGCTGATAAACAACTCTACTCTTTTATACTCCTCTCAGCTAACTCTTTACCGACCCCATTATTATTCTGACGACTGTTTGTAGTGACTACTGATGGAGAAAACTCAATATGACGAACTTGAGACTGAAGTAAAATAACCCAAACTTGTGACTTAAACTTGCACTAATGTCTGACTAAGAACCAATACTGAGAATTTCAATAATGGTAGGAAATCATATACCCATCCAACCATCCTTTATTGTATATGAACATCTCTTGAATCATCCACATCTTTTGGTGACACTTGAGCACTACAACGTAACTCCTTTAAAGTGATGGCTATACACTGTGAGCACAACAACGTAACTCCTTACATCAGGTATAACTAGACAACTCAAGTCTTGGTCATTTGTAAGGATAAAAGCTCGAACAAGGATCTCGAAGAATCATGCATCCAACCAACCCCGATATCTTCGAAATACTAAGTACACGCGCCCGTGATATCCCACTTCAACCTCAAATAAATAATAATGAATAAACGCCGTAGTCACCTCTTGCGGTTAAATGCCCAAAACTAGCCTTTTTGATGGTTTAATGAATTTAATAATGGTTCCTGATCTTGTCAAAAACGTATCTCCGTGAAAATTTGTAACGCCAAAACACCATTCATCTTGTCAAATAATGTACCAAAAAAATTGACACAATGCATTAACAATACACTGGTAAAATTTTCGTTTCAGCCTAATTAATATTTGATACTTATTGCATTTCGTCCAAATAAACAAACTCAATCCAATGCAAAGAAGCCCGGGCCCAAGACAAATCATAATCCGATCCAACACAAATACCCGTATATAATACCTTGTGTGTACCCATTTTGTGAAACCCTAACACACAGACTTAAAAAAATCCGCCCCCATAGCTTTTTTACTCTCACGTTTCCCAGACAAATCACACAAACATAATCAAACTCTCAACTCATCTCCCTTTTAAAACACTTATCTCATATAATCTCATCACAGTCACCCTTATGAATCCACACCATCATCATCAATCACAATCATCATCATCTATCCAAACCATAATTGATCTCATTAACATCATTAATTCGCATCAAACACAAACGAACCTTATGTCTTCGTTTTCTACTCGATCTGAATCAAGACAATACCTTGATGGCATCAAGATTAGGGTCTGAGGTAGGTTGCAACTTATGTTATTGTTGTTCTTGTTTAAATCGAATAGAGAGAAAGATGATAACAAATTTGTTATTGTCTTTTCTTTTACTTTTCGGATAGTAAAATTGAAGCTTTGCTTCGAAAGGGTCAGGGAGGATTTATCTCTTGTGATTATATTCTTGGTGAATCTTCTGAATACACAAAGAGAGACTAAGACCTTTGCATCTATCTTTTTGACTTTCGTTGATTGAAAATATTTGTGAAATAATTATTTCACACGAAAGAAAAAAACGACTGAGATCAATTTTATTTTGTTGGGTTGTGTTGTTTCGCTGTGACGTTTAGATGGAGATGAGTTTGGATAGATTGTGGTTGGTTGTTGAAGTTGTCAGTCTTGTATTCGTTAATACTTCCTCTTCCTTTTCTAGTTTTAGTTTTGACTTATGATGCAATAGAACTAAGGTCAAAGAGAGTTTGGTATAAAGTTTTTGGTCAACGTGGTCATACTTCTTCATCTTTTCTGTTTTTATTTTCTTTTTGGTAACTTTACGCAAAACCTTACGCGTAGACCAGTTACAAATCTTTTGTGTAGGATATTTTATGCGTAGACATGCCATAAGTGTAAACGAGATCTTTTGCGTAGCCCGTGTCTTTTGCGTAAAACTTACGCGTAAGACAAGGGTTTCTTGCCTTAGTAGAACCTTACACATAACTTGTCCAAGTTATGCGTAGAAAAATGAAGATTTCGCGTAGACCTAGGGTTTTCTGCATAAACTTGAGCATAAACAGATTTCCGGCGTACTTTTCTGATCAGATTCCGGCCAAAAAAATTTGCCGTATGATATCAGACCACTAATTAGACCATGATTTGACCAGTTTTTTTTTTCTTTTTTCTTTTTTTTTTTTTTTTTCAGACCTCTTGATGACCTTTTTTGCCTTTATTTGACCATAAATATTCCATGAGATATGGTACAAACCAGTCACAAGGATATACCAGTTAACATATTATATTTGGACATAAAAAAGACACCACAAAAATTACATGTTAAACTGATAAAGAAAGTTGTGGACCATTTATGGACTGTTTGACCATTTTGATACTATAAAATCTGTGTAATAGCTGTTGTGAACAAAAATTATGTAGACTTTGAAAAAAGAGCCATTCGTACAATAGTTATAACAACTTTGACAAATTTTGACAAGATTAAACCACAAAGAATCAACCAATACTAAATAACCTGGCTCTGATGCCACTTGTAGGATCGTAGTATTGATTGAATATTGTGATTCGGGAGGTCGTGTATGATGAAAGAATATGAACTCTATGGTTAGAGAGATAGAGTAGAGAGAGAAGGGAAAAACTATGTGTTTATTTATAATGAAAGGTAAATTACACAAATGAGTCTCACCCTCCTAGTGAAGTCTAGGAGAGCTTATATAGCCTAACACAACATACTATTGCAATATTACATACCAAGTCCTTGTGTTTAAGCTAAATAGGATAACTAGTGTAATCCCAATAATGTTGTCACATTTAACTGTTAGGAGCGATCCCAACACATTTGTATACAAACAATGGATATGAAAGTCGCCAACCACACCTCCAAGCCGAAATCATAATCCTTTCTCCACTGATAAGACGACCAAGATGCAAAAGTTCATGATCAATGATGTCGGCATATTAGGAGCACCAATGATGAACATGGTCTTCTTGGGTGACATTTAACAAAAAAATGAACGATATCCAATCCCTCATTTGGTGACAACAAGTATGGCTGCGAACCGCCGCGTTGCGGCGGGGCAGGGAGTATAGTGTATCAATTCAGGAGCAAGAAAACTGAAAAGCTGATTGTAGGTTATTTATACAAGATACCAAAATGTGGAGGGAAATTTATGGCAGTGCACTTGTTTTTTTAGATGGGATGCGTATAAGAGTAGGCCAGGCAACGAAATATGATACAACGAACCTTGGCTAGTGCGTGCACGTGTAGCAGATCTCCTGCTCATACCAACCTACCTTTGGCGGTTGACATTCGGCCGTGCTGCAACAAAAGTAAATAACGATACACGTGGATCAGTAATTTAAGCGGCGACCTGAATGCAAAGTACAGAGACATAAAGGTATACAAAATCAGGTAAAAGTTAAATACCAGAAGTACGTTGGCGGCTGGTTGTAGACGCATCTATGTTTGTATCAGTGACAGTAGGCGTGAAAGAGATTGTTCGCATTTCGCCTGTAACAATATGATAGACACTTATTATTACCCTGTCACTGAGTAAGCCAGAACGACAAACGAAAGTATGCATCATAAAAATTACAAAAACACACACTCATAAATGTATGTACACTGCCCAAGATGCGTCGTAGTACTGGATCGGTCATTAGCACAGGTAGCAGTTCCACCTACCAGGGTAACACCCACGGATAAATTTGTATCAAAAAGCATTAGCATTATGTATACCTGCAACAGGCTAATGATCCACCTACATCGATAAGTACCTGCAAACAAAGTCGCCCGCGGGTGCGCAACACATCAATTAGAATCTGAGACACCGACTTCGACTGAAAAAGTAGCAAACAAAACTTTGGTCAGCGTGATCGTCTAAAAGCATGAGTAAGTCATTGTAAATATATAAAAGCAAACCCTCAGGAAAAGGAACGTTCAAACAACTGTTGCTTAGAAGATCAATTCCAGCTGCAACAACATTTAGTGTTTAGTTAGAAACGACATACAAATGAAGTGACACTGAAAAAAAAAGTTCCATGCGATATAATCAGAAGGGGGTGAGTATACAATAGTGTTACCTCGGGCGCACGCGAAACTGTCAAAAATACGTTCGTCGATGGTACAACAACCTGCAAACCAAAAACACAGCAAACACGCTGCAGATGTTAACAACACACACCCACAACAAAGTGCATCCAATAGAATGTATTAACACATCATTACCTGTGGACAATGGTATCTCATCCAACTTCCTTTTGCCCTTTCCGCTGACCAAACATTAGCAACATCGTTTTTCAGCTAATATTAGTTAACAAGGGCAATTAATTGCTACCAAAGCACCTTAGAAAGATCAACAAGCATGTTGAAAATATCTAATACTGAACCAATTAGTTACATATATAAAAAGCTATAATCCATACCACAATAAGTTACCAATCACACATTTAATGTCATTAAACCCGGCCAAGATATTTTTGTTTAGTCACCATTTCCACAATCCGATTTTATTGACTCGATGTGTAACCGAATAACCAAATCATTTCCATAATTATTACTAATTTTTTATCTACAGCCTAGCACATGCAATTACAGCCTAGTTAATTCTTAAAGGTTTCCTTATTTTAGATTTTCAATATTTTCAACTTTTCCACACATTAATCGTTGCCTTATTTCAGATTCAGCATTTCAACTCATATATTTTTCTTACATATGACTATTTTCAACATTTAATTAATCTTTTCAACAAATTTTACACTAACTTTATAAACAAATAAACAATTTTGCATGAACTTACAAAAGCACAATGGCATTCTCGAAGACTCAACAGCGACATTTCCGGCAACTCTTGGTGACAACGGCTGTAACAAAAAAAAGTTAATAAATGTTATGAAAATCTATATCTACAAAAAACAACTACAAATCTATAAAATTACCTTTCAAAACCTAATTAATAGTCATAGATCTAAAAAAATAATATAAACATACACAAATAAGCCTACAAAAATTTTTTAATTTATAGATCTTTAAAAAAACACCAAAACAACATCATTACCTGAAAAGCCTTTCGGTTATGGCGAGTTTCCGGCGAGGTGATGGTGGCTCGGACATGGTGGTGGTTGTGAAGTGTTGGAGGTTGCGACGTGGTGGGCGGCAACGTGGTGGGTTTATGGTTTACGAGAGAGAGAACTAAAGGGAGAGGAGCGTGTATTTTTAGAGAATATAAAAAATGGAGTAATAGAATTTTAGGTTGTGTGGGCTTTTACAACCATGACATTTTATCTCTCCTTTGACCTTTTTCAACATTTCAACATTGCAACTTTTCAACTTTGACCGTTTTTACTATATATATATATATATATATATATATATATATATATATATATATATATATATATATATATATATATATATATATATATATATATATATTTTATGTTTTTTATTTAATTAAATATTAAACTCAAAACCTTTTGCTCTTGATATTTTATAAAGTCCTATATTCGAAACCTAACGTTTTATACGATAAACCTCCGTTTTTACGATAACTCGGAAAATTATTGATAAGGCGAAAAGTGAACTACTTTTAAGGGGTCATTTAAGCCCGAATTCAAATTTATTTGATCAATTATTACCCTAAATCGTTCCTTTTGTCATTTTAGGTACTTTTGTAGAGAAATCTGGAAAAGGAAACATTTTTGACGTTTTTGGAGCATAAAAGTGAAGAAAACGGCAAAGTCTCAATTTTCCTTGCTGGGAACAGTACCTGACGGCGTCAAGGCTCTCCACATGACGGCGTCAAGAGTTACTAAAGAGGTGGATATGGCAAATACACGTGACGGCCCAGAACTATTTTTATGCTTAGGACCTGACGGCGTCACCAAGGCCGTCAGGGTCCAACTACACATGACGGCCCAGAGTTAAATTACACATGACGACGTCAAAATCAGATCTAGATAATACGATTTCTATTATGGCGGCGAGTTGACGGCGTCACAACTTTACACGTGACACCGTCACCCTGTAAAATCTATATATAGTTTTCCAAATTTCATTCATTAGTGTGCAACTTTGAGGGAAAAACCATAAGTCGAATTTTCCAGCTTTTTCAAGGGTTCCAACCCTTTGAATCTTTCATGTTTAATTAGAGAAAAGTACTCTTTCAATTCATTCAATATGTCTATGTGTTGTTTGAATATATCTTACGCTTGTCTTCTATTTAACATGCTAGGCTAGATTTCTCTTGTGTTTGCTTAGATGTAGTGAAACCTAGATGTTAATTATGGGTTGATTGTTTGTTTATAGTTGTTACAGATGATTGTATTCGATGTTAGGCTTAAGAAAACTGGCAGACTTCCATTGGTAACTTGCTTGAACGTCTTAAGAAACATGATCGGAGGTGTACTATGATTTTTGGTTGTATTTAATGCGTAGGAGAATTCTAATGATCCCATGTTAGGAGCTTCTAACGGCTCGACATAAGAGTGAAGTAGGATCCTATAGAGTTAGGGAATATTGTACACGGCCCTACGACTAGTATTAAGGAATATGACCCGTCATCCATGCAATTGTAGCAAACTATCAACCTGTAAAAGATATCTAGGGAGTAATGAAACCTAAGTAAACACAACTTTCCCCATCATTGTTTACACCACATTAGTATAATTTGATTTATTTTCATTTCTGTTATTTAATTTTGATTGCCTCGTAGTAAACTGGGTTAGTTGGCTAGCAACTAATTCCGCCCACTCCTTCAAAACCCGAGATTTTACTTGCTTTTATAAAATATAAAAATACAAAAAGAATCATCCCTCACCTCTAGACCTAGTTTAGGAGGCTTTCTAATCCTAGCGACACTATTCCAGAGTTGAACGATCAATCCCTCGGTACTTGTCACTATACTATACTACAACGATCAGGGTTGAATAGTTTTACGTCTTTTTCGTTTAATAAAAGTTTGCTTTTAAAGAATTGATGCTAATTGTAAAAACCTTTGAAGCTAAAGTGTCGATACAAATTAATTCACACTTATCACATAAACACTACTTATTTAAAGTGTTGAGTAGAAATTATAATTTCATATATCTTACTTAAATATATGTTTGTATTGATATATGTATATGTGTTTTAATAAGTGTATATACTTATAGTTTATTTATGTAAAATTAATGTTGTGAATGGAACCTAGTTTGATCTTTATGTAAAATCAATATATGCACAACACACACAATTATAACTATATACTAAAAGCTATTAAGTAAGTAAGTAAAGAGAGAAAGATGCAAGGATCAAACCAAGAGACAAAGGGTTTATAGTGGTTCGGCTACAAGGACACCTTCCTTGCCCTACTCCACTCCCCGAGCACCGAACTCGAGAGTTTTCTTCACTAAGTCAATAGCCTCCCTTATGGCAGAGAAAACCGTACACACCAAAGCTTACACCGATTTACGACACTAAGCAAAGTGTCGAGTTCTAATCATAGCTAGAACCAATCTCACAACAATTTACACACCACACCTTCTTCACACCCTTTCACTTCTTCTATACTTCTTTACACCACTAGTATCTTCACGCCTTCACAAATTCTTCACAACTTCAAGGACTAGCAACTTCACAACTTCAAGGCACTAACGTCTTCACAACTTCAATGCATTAATCTCTTTACTTGAAGGTCTTTATCAATAAACCACTATAATGATACTTCAACTAAAAGGCTTCAATGTCTTCACACCTTCTAGTCTTCTCAACTTGGAAGCTTCAATTTCTTCACAACTAACCACTATTGCTAATATCTCCTATCACCACTACTATGCAACACTACTTCTTCACTTCAAGTTTCACTTCACACTTACAACAATTCTAGATTTTATATCTAAATCTAGCTAACTAATACATACACCTTATTCACCTAAATATGAAGGATTTACAAGATGAAATAAACAAACAACTTAGATAGCAAGATGATACTAAGTTGTAATACTTCTAATAGAAGTATTCTTCTCTTTGCACTTAAGTGTTGAGGCTTGAATCACTTTGAAACAAAGATTAATGTATATATGATCAAAGGATTTTTAGAAGATGGAAATGGATGTTTAGATCAGAAAGTTTTTAGTGCAAAAAGGTGAGAAAAATATGTGGAATGATCCAGTATTTAAAGGGCCAGAAAATAATGTTCTGGAGCGTGCCGGTCCCCTTAATTATTAAGGGGGCCGCCTAGTATAATTAAGGGGGCCGCCCTCCTGAACGTTGGATTTTCTTGTCCTTTTGTGAGGAAAATTTTTCTGGATTAGATTTGCCATTTTTGGTTGAAAAATTGAATTCATAAATTTGTAATGAATTAAACATATACTTTTAATTCCAAAAATGTTTTATAAAAGATATAAAATGTTTTGAGGCATTTTATAAAAATCTAGTGATTAACAAAAATGTTCCTTTGATCTTATAATGCATTAGACACTTTGTTTATTCATACCTTAAGTGATTAGATGGTGAAAGTGAGTATTTACTACTAAATACTTGTTTACTTCATGATCTTTGGTTTGATGAGTTTTCGTTTTGTGATTATCAAAACATAGAGATATCAAAAGATATGAATAACGTTTTTAGTCATTTATTTATATCAACAATCTCCCCCTTTTTGATGATTACAAAACTTAAACTCATTAAGTCCAAAAATTAATTTTTAGACAAAGTATTTAGTGAGTTTACATTCACTTCTCCCCCTTTTTGTAGAATCAAAAAGGTTTAAGCCGATAGGAAGAAAGCTCCCCCTTGATGTATGCTCCCCCTCGTTTGAGGGCACCAAGGGTTCGAGCTATGAAATTCTTGCAAGAAAAATATTAGAGGCACAAGCAAATACACATAGTATGATAGCAACTAATAATAAGCATGGCAAAAGAGAATTTGAAACACATATTGAAACATTCATTCATTTGAAAATGATTATGTCAACCACATAATCATTGTTTACATTAACCGTAATGCTAAAATTCTAAACCAAGTAGATAATCCTATTGTGCCAATAGAGAGTGTCATTAAACTTGCTTGCATCCCAAAAGGGTTGAAGTGTTTTCTTGGAAAAGTAAAACATATAAGCATAGAGAATGCTTAGTTGAGAATGGAAAATGGGGATCATGTTGGTGACTTAATGGAGGTAAACTTTTGGTTTCATGGATGTTGGTGAGTGTGGTGAGGTAGAGCTTGGAGGTGGTGAAGATGGAGTTGGGTTTGTTGGTTGTTGGTTTTGATGTTGTTCAAGTGATGATGTTTGTTGAGATCTAGTAAGAAGATACTCAATCCAAGTAAAGTGCTCATTCAATGCAATTGTTTGTTTTTGGAGGAAGATACAACAAGGGCAATTGTTGACATGCTTCTCAATTTGGTTTGTGTTGTGTGGTGATGAGGGTGAGCTTGATTGAGGTGGATCCAAATTGCGTTGAGCAAGATGTAATGCTAAAAGAGCACTAAGCTCATGGGCTTCTTTTAGCTCCTCAACGAACTTCAAGTGTTCAGAGTAAGGTGATGGTGGTGGAGCTTGATAGTTGTCTTGGGTAAGGGTTTGAACATGCAACATAGGAATGGCATGTGAAGTTGTAGGAAGTGGTGGTGGTACTCTTGGTGGTGGAGACATGGTTGAGCTTGGATAATCATGAAAACATGATATGGGTGGAAGATATGCTTCATGAGTTGATGGTGTTTTTGTTGAATGAGCAACATGATAAGTATTGGTAGTGAGATTGGGATTGTTGTTTTGGGATTGTGCATGCTCATCATAAGAAGAAGCATTCATAAAGGCAAGAGTAGAAGATGGGTTGTGAGATGAATCATTAGTGTGGGTTTGAGGTTTAGTTGTTGGTTGACTTGGAACAACATCACTTGAGTTGTGACAAGAATCAAGTTTCCTCCTCCAAACGGGTTTGACGGAGATCCTTGCGGTTCTTGAAACTTTGGGTTTTTGGTTATTGGGAGATGACATGTTTGAATGTGATGGCATTTATGATGGGAAGAAGGTATTCATAGTATATGAAAAATCTGGTTTAGGAAGGTGGATTATGAGGGATAGTATGGGACAAAATATGTTTGTGAATTTAGGGAAGTATAGAGTGAAGAGGGTCAAAAAGTGATAAAGAAAACAGTAACCCCGTCCATCAGATGGCCGGTCCCCTTAATCATTAAGGGGGCCGCCTTATAGGGGGCCGCCCATCTGGTGAATTCCAGAATGCCAGAATTGGGTTTTTGGCAGAAAATTTTCAGAAAGGTTGTGTTTTTGGGTTTGGATTCAAGTAAGTTCAACTCTTTGAGGCAATATAGGATATACTAATCATATATGTAGAGAATGTTATTAAAACAAATTAAGTATACAAGTAATTTTAAGTAAACATGCAATCTACTAATTGGCCAATAAAGTTAAACAATTAAGGAAGCGATAAGACATGCTAATCATATATACAACTATATGAAAATGATAATATGAGGGCTAGTTCAAACATATTGATGAGTGTTTACAAGTAACAAATGGGAAGATATGATTGTATGGACTTCAAGACTTGTTACAAACAAGATCTATATGGGCAAACCTTATTCTCATGAAATGATTTGATTAAATTGTGAATGTCATTAATAAAGAAGTGTATGACACATGTGAGATAATCAAAAATAGTTTTAATAAGATGTTTTTAGTTTTATTCAACAATGCTTCGAAAAAGATTCAAGTGCATATTAGAGTAAAACAAAATTGAGTTTTGCTTTATAACATGTTGTCAAATTGGATAAGAAAATTTTTCCAATCTTGATTTCGATTAAAATAAAGTTATGGTAGCTTATAGTTAAATATGTTGTTAGAAGTAGGATGAAATAGATATTTTGAAAGATTTATTTTTCAAAGTGAGAAGTTTTTTTAAAAATGATATTTTATTTTTGATAGCAAAAATAACAAGTAAAGGTTTTGAAGTAGAAGCATATCATATTCAAGAGAGTCGGTTAAGCCCATTGTCACATATAATCATCTTTAATGGCAACTAAAGGCATAGATGAGGGATGGAAAATTCTAATGATCTTAATGCAATAAGATTATGAGGGATAAGGCTTAATCATCTATGGATACAATATTAACATATATATATATATATATATATATATATATATATATATATATATATATATATATATATATATATATATATATATATATATATATATATATATATATATACACTCAATTCATCATAGAATTAAATGCTAACTAGTCATAATTATAGCACATCAAATAATATAACAAAAACGGTCATTTAGCCTACATGATAAGCATTCTACTATTAATCATAGATAATATCCAACATAAATGAAGAATAAGAGAGTCAACAAGCCTAATTACATGTATACATATATTAGTATTAATGATAAATGAACATGGCAACCTATAAATTTAATCATATTAATATACTAATTATGGCATACTTTGATATAATGTGACATTACCAAGTTTTTGAAAAGAAGACTTATCTGAGGTCCAGCTTATCCATAAGAGTGGCCAAGGGAAATAAAGTAGACATCTTCAAAGTAGCAAGTCACAATCTCAACGCAATGGCATACAAGAAAGCATGATCCGAAACACGTAATAAAACACAATAATCATCCAAAGTCGTGTAGAACAAGAATAGTTGCGCTTGAATCCTTCATCATGAGGTAGTAACGACCACAACATGAAACCAATACACAAGTCTTCATATGTATCTATCTCAAAAGAAATGTTTCTTCGTTCGTTTACTACCTAAACATGAAAAGGAGCTTGGTACCCAGATTCTCATGGGTCCGAGATGATTAGTAGAGGACATCCAATGCATTTAAATGCACATGATGAGAATGTCGTCGAGAAGTACAAGAATCCATCAATAGTTTGTTTTAACAAATAAATAATGGCTTTCTTGACTAGAGTAATAAATAATGGATGTAAATAATATTTGTTCTAAATTTCTCCACCAGGTTTAACAAATTTTATTTGTTTTGATATATTTGTTAAAGGATCATTTGCAGTAAATCCTAAACCGGTTTTATCATAAAATGACTTTTCAATGTTAAGTAGATATTTTAAAGATTTAGAACTATTTTCGAATTTAGCCAATATTTTTGCTTTTTCATTTTCCATTTTAATTTCATGCTTATAGTCTTGACATTTATTACATTCAATATTAATTTCAATATTACTTTCAAGTCTAGACATTTTATCTTCTAAAATTATTTCTTTTTCAAAGTTATTTTCAACGAATGTTGAGGATTCATTTTTAAAAATAATTTTTGAGTCAATGTTGCAAAAATGTTTGAAGTTGTTTTCCAATTTTGAAAATTCTAATATAAATTGATCATAGCAAAAATGTTTGGTTTTGGATTGTACCTTATTTGTAGTTGTACAATCTTCACATGCTATACGGTGATCAATTCCATTGTCCATGTCGCTCCATGTTTTGTTTGTAGTTCCGTTTGGATCTTGGAGCATGTAATCCTTGCCTTCAATACTTGTATTTACATTTGTTTGAGAATCCTCGCAAGCCATATTAACATCATCTTCTTTGTCCTTGTTGCTCCATGATTTATTTACACTTTTTCTTCTGATTTGGCTCATGTATTCTTCGTTATTGGTACCTTCAATGATCACATTTGAACTAGTAGTACTTGTGTTTATATCAACTAAATATTTGTCTATCAAATTTTCTAGAGTGACTATTTCTTGTGCAACATCAAGTTTATCATCTTTGGTTTTGCATTTCTTTTGGTGAATATTTAAAAGACATTTCCAAATATCATTTGCCATTTTACAAAAGAGTACTCTTTCATATTCAACTCTTGGTAGAGTTTTGTAAATTACTAATTTAGCCTTAGTATTTTTATCAATCTTTGTTTGAAGATTATTATATTTATTTTCAAAATCCATTTTAGTTGGTTGAAGATCACCAATTGAAATGATATGCCAAAGATCAAGATCTATTGATTTCACATAATTTTCAAATTTATTTGTCCATTCAAGAAAATGATCATTTTCAAATAATGGTGGTTGTTGCGTAAATTCCCCTTTTAAATATTTTTCAAATTCTATAGATCGTTACAAGTTTTAAAATACAATATATTTTAAAAGTCTTTCTAGACGTGGCTCCTGATACCAATTGTGGAAAACTAGAAGGGGGGGGGGGGTTGAATAGTTTTACGTCTTTTTCGTTTAATAAAAGTTTGCTTTTAAAGAATTGATGCTAATTGTAAAAACCTTTGAAGCTAAAGTGTAGATAAAAATTAATTCACACTTATCACATAAACACTACTTATTTAAAGTGTTGAGTAGAAATTATAATTTCATATATCTTACTTAAATATATGTTTGTATTTATATATGTATATGTGTTTTAATAAGTGTATATACTTATAGTTTACTTATGTAAAATTAATGTTGTGAATGGAACCTAGTTTGATCTTTATGTAAAATCAATATATGCACAACACACACAATTATAACTATATACTAAAAGCTATTAAGTAAGTAAGTAAAGAGAGAAAGATGCAAGGATCAAACCAAGAGACAAAGGGTTTATAGTGGTTCGGCTACAAGGACACCTTCCTTGCCCTACTCCACTCCCCGAGCACCGAACTCGAGAGTTTTCTTCACTAAGTCAATAGCCTCCCTTATGGCGGAGAAAACCGTACACACCAAAGCTTACACCGATTTACGGCACTAAGCAAAGTGTCGAGTTCTAATCATAGCTAGAACCAATCTCACAACAATTTACACACCACACCTTCTTCACACCCTTTCACTTTTTCTATACTTCTTCACACCACTAGTATCTTCACGCCTTCACAAATTCTTCACAACTTCAAGGACTAGCAACTTCACAACTTCAAGGCACTAACGTCTTCAAAAATTCAATGCATTAATCTCTTTACTTGAAGGTCTTTATCAATAAACCACTATAATGATACTTCAACTAAAAGGCTTCAATGTCTTCACACCTTCTAGTCTTCTCAACTTGGAAGCTTCAATTTCTTCACAACTAACCACTATTGCTAATATCTCCTATCACCACTACTATGCAACACTACTTCTTCACTTCAAGTTTCACTTCACACTTAAAACAAATCTAGATTTTATATCTAAATCTAGCTAACTAATACATACACCTTATTCACCTAAATATGAAGGATTTACAAGATGAAATAAACAAACAACTTATATAGCAAGATGATACTAAGTTGTAATACTTCTAATAGAAGTATTCTTCTCTTTGCACTTGAGTGTTGAGGCTTGAATCACTTTGAAACAAAGATTAATGTTTATATGATCAAAGGATTTTTAGAAGATGGAAATGGATGTTTAGATCAGAAAGTTTTTAGTGCAAAAAGGTGAGAAAAATATGTGGAATGATCCAGTATTTAAAGGGCCAAAAAATACTGTTCTGGAGCGTGCCGGTCCCCTTAATTAGGGGGCGTTCCCCATAATTATTAAGGGGGCCACCTAGTATAATTAAGGGGGCCGCCCTCCTGAACGTTGGATTTTCTTATCCTTTTGTGAGGAAAATTTTTCTGGATTAGATTTGCCATTTTTGGTTGAAAATTTGAATTCATAAATTTGTAATGAATTAAACATATACTTTTAATTCCAAAAATGTTTTATAAAAGATATAAAATGTTTTGTGACATTTTATAAAAATCTAGTGATTAACAAAAATGTTCCTTTGATCTTATAATGCATTAGACACTTTGTTTATTCATACCTTAAGTGATTAGATGGTGAAAGTGAGTATTTACTACTAAATACTTGTTTACGTCATGATCTTTGGTTTGATGAGTTTTCGTTTTGTGATTATCAAAACATAGAGATATCGAAAGATATGAATAACGTTTTTAGTCATTTATTTATATCAACAGGTACACTGCCTAGTGGGGGTTGTAAGCTTCTCAAGATCCCTTGAGAGGTAAAACCTGGTGCGATTCCCACGTATCAAGTTTTTGGCGCTGTTGCCGGGGAATAGTTATTGTCTAGGTTATGATTTCTTTTTGTTAGGTCTACTTGCTAGATTCCTTTCTAATAAGATTTTATTTTTTATTTTTTATTTTTAGGTTCTCTTTAGTATATCTTATTTCTTCGTGTCTTTGTTCGTAACCTTTACCATCCGACATCATGGAAGGTGGTAACATCTTTGAACCCATCAACCCACCACAACAAAACCACCCACAAAACCCACCATTAGCAAACCAACCTCTTAGGCCCGAACCTTAGGAGAGTATTCCCGTCCTAGCCACCAAGGCTATCGAAACACTATTGAGCTCACTCAAGGAGCCAATGTATCCCCCTTACGATCCGACACCATCCGGTTGGTGCAAAGCGGATGTGCATTCCATGGACTTCGTTCCGAAGATCCTAATCAACATCTCAAGGACTTCCTTAAAATCGTAGATTCCATAGACCTTGATGTTACAACTAGAGAGTCGACCCGATTACGCCTATTCCTATTCTCTCTACGTGATCAAGCTAGTCAATGGTTTGAACGTTTACCCGCGGGATCCATCACCTCTTGGGATGATCTCACATCTCGTTTCCTTGCTCAATTTTTCCCACCGGGGAGAACTACCAAGCTTAGAAATGATATCTTGATGTTCCAACAACGTCAAGGTGAAACTCTATATGAAGCATGGACTCGTTTCAAGGACTTACTCCAAAAAGTCCCTCATCATGGCATAGATCTTTGGCTCCAAGTCCAAATCTTCTATGACCATATCGATATCTCCATAAGGCGAACCATTGACCAATCGGCCGGTGGAAAGCTACGTGATCTAAGTGTGGAATAATCATGGGAACTCATAGAAGATCTTGCTCTCTATGACAATGAAAGTTGGAATGATCCCCGTGATTTGAACAAAACGGTCAAGGCAATATCTTTGCCTTCGAACAATTCTAGCACTCCCGACCGTAGGATCATGGAACCTGAAGACCAAGTCAAGTTTCTCATGAAATCTTACGAAGCTCCTAAGCCTTCAAGCCAAGTGAACAAAATCACTTCTTTATGCGAATTATGTAGTGGTCCCCATGACACTCGTGATTGCGTGGAACTCCCCGGACAAGCTTTTGCGGATTACGCATCCTCGCGTACCGACGAAGCGGGAGACAAGTGGTACACTTTCAAACCCGAGCCAAACCCTTACGGTGATTCCTACAACCCTTCTTGGAAAAATCACCCGAACCTTAGGTGGAAACAAAACCAAAACATGCCCCAAAACAATTCTTCCAATCCACCTAATCATTATCAACCAAACGGTCCATCCTCTAACCGTACTTTCAACAACAATCCTTCCAATAACTATGGTAGTACCAATAATCTTGAAGGATTGATGTCCAAGTTCATGGCATCTCAAGAAGCTCGCATATCTAAGTTTGAAACCGAATTCAATCAACAACAAACGGAGATGACCAATAAGATTGACAACTTGTTGAAAGCCCTCAACAACCAAGTGCTAACTACACCTAGGAAGGACACTAGGGACACTAGTAGCGGAATCCAAATTAAGGACCCTTCGTCATCCAAACAAGTCCATTTTGTCAACGTTGTTACCATTAAGCCAATAGATAAAAACATAGAAGAAAGTGACAAGGATGAAGTTGGAATAAAAACCGGAAATAGGGATGAGATTAAGGAAGTTGAGGTTATTAAGGAAGAAAAGTTAGAGGAAGTAGAAAACGTAGACGAATATTTTGATAAGTTACCTACCAAGGAAGAACGGGAATATCACATGGATTTATTCAATGATCCTGAGACACCTTACATCCTTGGTTCACCCCTTATTAAAGTAGGTGATCCCTCTAACATCAACATACCATGTGTCACAACCCACAATTTCAGGTCATTTTCCCAAACTTCGATATTCTACTATTCACAAATTACTATTCATCGATCACTATTCATCGTTTTACTATTCATCGTTTTTGAGGTCAATTTGACATTCCGAGACATATTCAGAAATTTTACTATTCACTTGACACTATTCATTTCCGAGAGAAAACCACTATTCACGTGCATTACTCATGTCATCGTAAATTTAGTTTACGAGTGTTCAAATTCGCGTAACCGTATTGGTTCAGGAGCGAATTCATGCATTATTGTCAGGGACACTTCATACGGACTAGAAATAGTCTGCATATCATCATTAGGGCACTTGCATACTATTCCATTCGTAGGATATCTAAATTACTACTTTTGGTACGATTAACGATTTACGTACGTTTATTTCAAATAAACGCTAATACGCGAGCTATAAATGTGTCTAACGTGTCCGACACTCCCGATTTTGATCCTAATACGTTTTTATACTCATTTCTATAATATAAAAACTAAAATATTAATTTACCCGGTATTTTGGAAATTTAACTAATACGTATCGTACGTTTAACTTAATAACGCCGGTTTTCACCAAAATTGAACGATAATCACCCTAACTCTCCGTACTTGTACCCGACTTATTTTTACAACTTTTATAACTTTATTACGTCCCGAATAACTTCAACAAAACTTATTTTTAACAAACCCGGTACCCGATTAAACTTTAAACCTAAACCTAACCTAACTATACTTAATTACTAACACTAATCTTACTAACTAATCACCCAACATCCCTCCCTTTTTCCCTCACCAAAACCGGCCAAGCCCCCCCCCTTGGTCATCAAGTATTAAATGCCTCACCAAACTTATTAAATGCTCACCAAACCAATTGTCCAAGTATATATTAAACTTTTCTTAAACCCTTTTCACTAAAATCACTTTTCTTGCAAACTAGCTAACTTTTTCTCTCATTTTCTTTGGTGTTTTGGTTCGATTTGGGTTAAACAAGGAACAAGGAGAAGAAATTTTACAAGATCTTATTATAAACTAGTTAGTATAATCATCCTTGTTAGAGTTTTGAAATAAAAACTCAAGGATTAGTAAGCTTTTTATCATCTAAACTCTCTAAACCACCAAGTAAGTATACAAACTCATTTTTATGATTTTTACAAGTTATTATTATGTTCATATAATTTTCTTATAAGATCTTACACATGTATCAACTTGTACCACTTCATTTTGTATATTTTAACTTTGAAGCCCTAAAAATGGAAACATATGAAACTCTTGTTAGACCTAGTGGTTTGATGATATTTTAGGACCCATGACACCCTAAGAAGGTGTATGGTAGGATTAGATTAGTCTTGTGGTGTTGGAAAGTGGATTGATGGAGGATGGAACTAGTTTAGAGACTTGGAAATGATTTTTGGAACTTTTGAAATACCTACTGTCCTTATTTTAAATTCGTGGGAAAATCAGTAAGTGATGACTAAGTTTTGACCAAAGATTTAGAAAATACATTCAAAAACGAAACTTTAGGCGAAAGAACGGATTAAAACGAGTTTATAACGAAGGAGTTATGATTTTTGCAAACTTAACGACGAAAACTACTTTTCCAGAAAACTGCTTGCTGTTGGGCAGAATACGATGGGTATTTTGAGGCCTTAAACGTAACTTAAAAGAGCCGAGTTGTCTAAAATATACTAGTATACACAAAGACGAATCCGTGGACATAAAGAACAAGGAAAACGAGCTTGAAACGACAAAGTTATGACCATTCTAACATCGTCAAACTATATATATATATTTTTTTGGTCACAAATAAAAATAATAACGTACGCGCTAAACGGTATATTTTCTAGAAAATATTACTAAGGACTATTTTCTTATTAAACGAATACGTATGACCCGAGAGAATACTTATATAACTTAACGACATATTTCAAGGTTTTCAATACAAGGAATTTAACGCTAACGCTTTTTAACGAGATAGTACGACAAGTTATATACTCCTATATAAGGACTTATTTTCCTAAGTATGGAAACCATTTTTCTACGACGATAACTAGTATTTTCAAATTACGAGTGGTATGAGTATCATGTGCATGTGCATTCATTTCATTACAGCTTGATCTAAGTTAGATCATGGTTATTCATTTAGGTTGCGGCTAGTACTCGCGCCTCATTGTCCCGACTACTTTCACCTCATTGCACCATCTTTGTACCATTACTTCGAGGTGAGTTCTCATAGCCCCGTTTTAATTCTATATTTTTGATTTCAAATCCCACGGGGGAGAATACATTGCATTACTTATTTTTGTGTACATGCCTAAGTATAAAATTCATACATTGCTTAAGTTGCCTAATTACCACGTCTTGATAAGTCCCCTTATTATATCATGGACCGTTAATTTCTAGTACTAAGCGGGAGTGAGTGGATAGATCTATCGAGGGTGACGCCTCCATTCGTGTTTGGGTTGCTCCAAATGGAACGAATGCATTTCATGTCTTTATTATTCGAGTGCCGGGTAAACACTCATTGGGGCCAAGTATCGTCTAGCTTCGGGGTCATGAGCTTAAGAGCCAATGTATATACTTTCCGGACATCCTAATTCATGGCAATACTTATGGCATTTATACACTTGATTTTACTTATAAACCTATGATTATTCACCAACTTTATGTTGACCGTTTTCGCAATGTATTTCTCAGGTAACTAAGGCATTTCTCATGGCATTGCATGGAGTCACTTTGTGTATCAAGGCTGACGCGTCACTTTTGGATTTCATGCACTTTGAACTATCGTTTGATTGTACTAAACTGGTTTCTTTAAACCTTTTCTAACTTTGGGACCTATGTTTTATAACTTTGGATATTTTGAATGAATCAAACGATGTATTTTATAAACGACACTTTAGGTCGTTCAATATTTCCTTGCTTGTGTGCTATGATCCGTTACACCCTCAGGTATTCCATTCCGCTGCCATTCAGGTATTTCGGGGGTGTGACACCATGCAACATTTGGCATATGCATGTATGGAAAGCTTATATCGATCCTATGTCTCCTATAAACATCATGACTAGGACCTATTATAATTGGGTAATGAAGAAGCAACTTGGGTATAGGATGATGCCCAACACGAATAAGATGAGCAACTTTGTAGGAAGTGTGAATGGATTGCATGTCTTTGTAGGAAACTTCACTTATGTTACCGACTTTGTGATAGTTGAGGATACTCGTCCGGTAATAGATGATTGCTTGAGTCAAGTAGTGTTCAGAAAACCGTTTGTTGAGGCCTCTAAGATGAGTTATGACCCGTCCCTAGGAATAGTTAGATTCAAGGAAGAAAACAATAAGATTGCTTACCAAATGCCCTATAAGATTGAACAATACCGTCTTCTATCAAACATAGAAAAGGAACACAAGCAAGCGGTTTACTATAGGAATGATGAGGATAGACGTAGAGGGGTAGATTATGTCATGAATAGAATACTTGGTTTCTACAAGGAATGTTTGCTACTAGGTCTGGAATACAAAACTAAGATTGGAGATGACCTAGAGAATGAGACCAAAGATGAGGTCACGTAATTGCCCATGACCTTGAGTCTAGCTACAAGACTCGTAAAATAAAGAAAAGCGCTTCTTGGGAGGCAACCCATGTTTTGTGTGATTTTTATTTGTTTGATTGTTATTTGCTTCCGTATGCATGCTTTATTTTTATTGTTGGTAGATCATGTTTTAAACTAAAATTGTGAAAATGCTTTATTTTGTTGTTTAACTTCGTCTTAACTTCATATAAAGGTATTTTGCAAAAGCTAAGTGTAAGGGGAAACCCCAAATTTGTTTCTAAGAACGGAATTGATCTTGATTCTCCACAATATTAAATGAACATGTGTATTAGTACTTGTTAGAGTCAAATGATTGTATCGAGTCATAATGATGTTTTGCAGGATTTTCCAGGAAGTAGGACATAAGTTTTTCCAGAAATTTTCCGGAAACTTAACGTAAAGATTTCTGCAGATCACTTCTGACGGCGTCAGGATTTAACTCCTGACGGCGTCATGTGTAAAATTCTGGAAATTTTTCGAGTTTTGTTTTTCTAACGGAGTCTTGAAGTTTTTGTTAATTCTTTAGTTTTATAAACTCCAGGAAATCTGCAAACATTCATTCCACAAGCATTATATCTTAAATTGCTTTCTAGGATTTGTTAGTATATATAGATTGCCGCCGATTTTATGCGAGGTTGCCTTGTTTGTTTTTCTCAGGTTTAACAGGTTATGTATGACAAGAAGATGATTTATATTTCTGGAAGGGAAGCTTTGAATGTTCATTTTCTTGGAGGAAGATCTAACCTTGTTACCACACTATCCATACCAAACGAATCAGGGGAGTATTTGTTTTCATTCTTTTACCTGTTTTACTTTTACATCCTTTAATTGAACATTGGGGACAATGTTCATCTTAAGTGTAAGGGGAGGGTAAATGATGATACCTTATAGGATACAATTGCACTTGAGTTTGTTTGTTTGATGGTAGGTGTGTAATAAAACTAAGTGAAATACTTGTTAGTGTAATTTTAGCGCCAAATTTAAAATTTTTTACAACATTTAGGAGTGAAACTTTAGCCTTAGCAAGCATCTCATGGATAGGAGTTGTATGACTAGCACAAAACCGTACCATTCTGAAAAATTTTCCACCCAAATATGTGAGGTTCGCCTTTAGATTTGATAGGAAAAGCATTCATTATTAGTGCTTATGAGTGTACCGGTAGCATTTAGATTCTAGAAATTGCGTCAGTGATGCATCCCGAGACCGCTAGTGAGACTATATTTGTGTAGTAGGATTTACTACATGATAAGAGGCATTAGGATCACCCTTGTGTTAAACCCGTATGATAATTACTTGACCATTTAAGTCATATTACTTGACTAGTAAAGTCAATTAATTTTTCCCACACCTTAGCGTTGTACTCATTTTTAGTACGCGAAACCCCTAGTACACCACTCCGAGCCTATCTTTTGGTTTCTAACTTTAAGCATCTTACTTAAAGGAAGAATTTTTTACAACCCACCCAAATGTGCAACCAAATCGCCTTAGCCTTACTTGCATGCACTCATCTTTAGTGCATTATTGTTACATGTTTAAACCCTTAGTTAATTATCTAATTGATTACATGGTTGCTAAGTCGAGTCATATCTTGTACATATTGTTTTGGGACGATTGGGACTCATTGGCAAAGTACTTGTGTTTTGGAGTAATGGGGAAGAACATCTTATATTACCCCCATATGTGCATTAATCTATAAAAGTACTCCAAGTGTTTTGATTATCTTAATTTGAGTCTGTGGAAAACTAGAAGGGGGGTTGAATAGTTTACCGCTTTTTGGCTTGATTATCTTTTTAAAACTTTACGTTTGTTTAAAGATAAAAGCACAACTTTACTTGTTTAATTCTTTGAAAAGCTTTGTGTATGATTAGCAATTCTAACTAAAGAAAATATGTAATAAGCAAAGACAAAGAAAGAAACGATCAAACCACAACACGATTGTTTATCGTGGTTCGGCTACAAGGACTCTTTTTCCTTGCCCTACATCCACGCCCCGAGTTTCCAACTCGAGAGTTATAAGCACTAATCAACAAGCTCCTTTCCCGGTGGAGAAACCTTTACAACATCGCTTACACTTTTACCGACACTAAGCTAGATGTCGAGTTCTTTTACAAGGGTACAACCACTCCCGTTCGTCGCTTACACTTTTACCGACACTAAGCTAGATGTCGAGTTCTTTTACATGGGTACAACCACTCCCGTTCGTCGCTTACACTTTTACCGACACAAAGCTAGATGTCGAGTTCTTTACCAAGGGTACAACCACTCCCGTTAGTTCTTTTACAAGGGTACAACAACTCCCGACACACTATGTATTTTGAGGCCTAAAATACTAACAGATCACTTCTACACACATGATACAAATGAAGTATAAACTACCAAAGCTTATACATAACAAAGCTAACAAGTCTTGCAACTTTAGAGTTGAAACTTGTAACTTCTTGGATGAGCTTGTGAAGTCCCTTGCTACATAAGAGGATCACACAAGTCAAATGTTACTGAGTTAGTTGAGAGAGTATATGAAATATATGTCCTAAAGTGATGACTCAAAACTAACAAGTAGCTTGATATTTATATCAAAACAACCAACAGGTCTGGCGGATACGGCGGAACCCTTAGATGGGTTCCGCCCGTGTACCCCCAGGGTTCCGCCAGGCTTGCAGTTGGTTTTGTAATAAATCTTACAAACCATACAAAGTCACATCTCATAAACACTAGTCAAACACAAACTTGTGTAAGAAGACATATGGTTAGTCAAACACACTAACTTTCCTTAAATGTATATTGACAACTTACCATAAATGTGATGTGACAAGACACTTTCTAATTAAAGAAATAAAAACAATGTTTTGTTTAAAAGGAAATGTAAAACCTTAGTTAAACAAGACTTAAACACTAAAGTGATGATTTACTATTTAGCTAAAGTTCATACTTTGTCATTAACAAAACTTAGCAAAGATCGTAAAATATAAATAACGTTTTTAGGCGATATTTGTATTAATAATCTCCCCCTTTTTGTTGATGACAAAACATAAACTTTATTTAAACGTAAGCCATAAAGATTTAGTGTTAAGTCTTATAAAGTTAGTATTAGAACTTGTTTTTGAAATATGAGAACAAGTTTAATATATGTTTCTCCCCCTTGTATTAACAATCTCCCCCTTTTTGTTGATGACAAAACATAAACTTTATTTAAACGTAAGCCATAAAGATTTAGTGTTAAGTCTTATAAAGTTAGTATTAGAACTTGTTTTTGAAATATGAGAACAAGTTTAATATATGTTTCTCCCCCTTGTATTAACAATCTCCCCCTTTTTGTTGATGACAAAACATAAACTTTATTTAAACGTAAGCCATAAAGATTTAGTGTTAAGTCTTATAAAGTTAGTATTAGAACTTGTTTTTGAAATATGAGAACAAGTTTAATATATGTTCCTCCCCCTTTTTGTCGAAACAAAAAGTAGAGTAGCGAAGCGGAATAATGCACGTGCTCCCCCTTGGTCGATACTCCCCCTAAATGGAGTACCAAGAGAGGAGACATGGATTTTGAACCTACAAGAAAAAGTTAGTTGCCACACACGACAAGTCATGAAAGCATTTCATGTTTAAAACACAACTAAGAGTTGCGAAGCGGAATAATGCAATACTCATGCTCCCCCTTGAATATTACTCCCCTAAATGGAGTATCAAGGAAAGAAAACATGGATAATGACCCTACAAAAAGAAAGGTTAGTTTCTAAAACACAAGATATATGTATGCTACCATAGAGAGGTATAGTTCGCTCATCATACCTAAATGGTCAACAAACAATGCAAACCTTGTAGTAGAATGAAGTTCATTTCATGTAAAATTTTGACTCTTTGAAAGTCAAAGACAAGAAATTAGGACGACAACATCCTACTTCTAAAAATAAAGAAAAACTAAAAATAAACTAAGAACATAAAATGCTACAAGAAAATCATCATTTTCCTTAATGAGAAACATTTTCCAAAACAAGGCTAAGGTTGTTTAAGGATGAAAATGTGTGTTGGAGGTTGTAGTGGGCTTTATTTTGAAGGTTGAGGAGGTGACACGGTTTTGGTTTGTTGGTTTAAAGGGAAAACATTTTCCAAAAGAGACGGTTTTGTTTCATTTTGGAGACTCTAAGGTTGAGGTGGGTGAGACAAGGAGTTTAGACGATCCAAAATGTGGTTTAGGATAAACCTCATTTCTTCGGATAGCTCAAGAATTTCCGTTCGACATCTTTCACTAATGTGAGCGGTTCTTTCGCAATGTCCGCAATCATGGCTGGAAAATGATGGTGGAAGAGAGGTTTGATTAGTTGGTGGGGGATGGTTTGAACTTTAAGGAGCAAATGTGGATGGTTGAGAGGTGTTTTTGCTTCCTTCACTAGTTGAGTGTAATGCCGTATGAAAGTCCATAAAGTGGTTGATTTGAGAGTCAACCATACATTTGAAGGCATTTAGGTTGTTTAAATGAGTGTTCATTTCCTCATTAAGGTTTGGAGGTTTTTCCCATATGGATGCTTCTATTTTCTTATACGAAGAAAGTAGAGATTCAAAGTGTTGGGAATGTTCTTGTGGTGGTGGTTGTTGTTGTTGTTGTGGTTGTTGTTGTTGTGGTTATTCTTGTTGTTGGACAAGGTGGCGGAAGCTTGGTTCTCCGAAAGGATTACCATGAAGATCTTTGTAAATGGGGTGAAACACAAATGATTGTCGGTGTGTATGACCTTGATCATTTGGAAAAACTGATGGTCTAGCATAACGGTAAGCCAACCGTTCTACTAATGATGGTTGATGGGGTTCATCATCTAATTGCTCACTACGTTGTTGTTGGGTTTCCATTTGAGCAATGGTGTCAAAGAGTGACAAGGATGGAGGACTTGATGATTTAGGTGATAGGTCTTCCAATGTTTCCAAATAGGGTAGTGGTGATGTTGGTGGTGTATGGAAAAGTTCCATTGGTGTAAGTGTTGGTGATTGAGGTGAAGGAGTTTTTGATGTTTGAGCTTGTTGAGAAGGTGATGTTGACTCACTTGAAGGTCTAGTTGGTGGTGAAATAATGGCTATGTTGGTGTTGCAATGTGGTGGAGAGGGTGTTGGAGTAGCAAGATTAAGCAAATCTTGAATAGTGATCACATTGGTATTGCAAGGTGTTGAGGATGGTGTTGAGGTAATAAGGCTAAGGAAATCTTGGATAGGTGAAGAGATTTTAAGTGAAGCATCACTTGATGATGATGAGCTTGACTTGGTGGTTTTGTTGAAGCAACAAGGTTTGACACTAATCCTAGTGGTTTTTGCAAAGGATTTTGATGACTCGGATGAGGTGTTGGATTTAGTCATTACAAAGGTTTGGTTTTGAAGTTTGAGAGAAGAAATTTTGATGGTGATGGTGTGATTTGAAGTGTTGTAAAACTTTCACATTTATAGGGTGGAAGAGATGTTGGAAAGGGTGTTTGGATTTGATGTTCTACCATACACAGATTGAGGTTTCTAATGATTTAGAAAATTTTCATGAACATGTCAAATCATTGGATGTCAATCCAATGGAATTGGGTGGAGTGAAAGACCAACATATGCACTCAATGCTTTGTGATCATGGGAAGTGATTTGGTTGAAAATGTACCAATGGTTTGAAGGATCCTTTAAAAGGGTTCCTTGGGTTAGTTATGTTTTGAATTTGAATTTTTGGCGGGAAGTGACTTCCTAATTGTTTTAGTGAGTGAGAGTTGTTCTAATATGGTTATTGGAGGTAAGGGAAGAAGTTTCTCACTAAAGATAATGATTAGACACTTAACAAGTTTTGACCTTAAGAAAAATGACAAAAATTTTCTGCAGGAGACTGACGGAACCCTCACGAAACACATGCGGAACCTTGTTTTGGGTTCCGTCTGGTCCGTTGGGCCATTTTTGGGTTGCCCAGAAATTTCACTGGCGGAACCCATTTAAGGGTGCCGCCAGATCCGTCGGGTCTGAAAAACAAGGCAGTCCACTATTTTGACCCGCGAGACGATTTTCAAATTTTTCGAAAACTCTTAAAAATGAAAATTTATTATATGTCTGATTAGGAAATGCAAAAATTTGGCATGTAGACATTCATATCATAGAACTTTGACTGGGGGCTAGCGATTTTCACTAAACTTAGTGAAATTAACCATACGCATAAAAATTGACAAATACCACAAACATTGTCATTATGCATAAAGACTCATACAAAACATAATCCGTCAAAAGTAATAAAGCATGAACGTGAAAAACAATACAAAACACATAGTTTAACACATACAAAGTTCTACAACCTTTATAAGCCAAACACTCCTTAATCACTCATCTCACAACCGGTTTATCTTTTTATTGAGCTTACTTAGGTACCTTCCAAAGCACTTGAAAATTCCTTTCGTTTGCTTGAATTCTTCAAATGCATTCTCAATGACGGAGAGTTCTTGAAGGTAGTCTAACGGGGGTAGCTTAGAGTTAGGAAGATCATCATCATTGCTCATATCGGATGATGATGATGATGGTGAAGGTGAGCGAGTACGCTTGCCCTTAGCTTTGAAGACTCTTTTATCACTTAGAGGGACAAAAATATGAGGAACGAGAGAATAGTCAGGGCACATTCCCTTATCGTTAGGAGGAATGGGTGAGATTGCTCTAAAGAGGCGGGTGAGAAGCATTCCATAAGGAAGAGCAGTTGTTCCTACCAAGGGTATGTCGGCCATTCTTTTGGCAAGGTAATAGGCTAAGTTAAAATATTGACCGGTGGAAATGCTATAGAGCATGTAGCTAAGACATGTGTTGACATGATCTCTATTTCCTATGGAACTTATAACGTTGGCTCTAAGAATTTCTTCACATTTCTTAAATTGTGGTTTGAGCTCATTGATTTCCATACCAAAAGGGTCCTTATCTACATTATTACCCGAACGATTCTTCCTAGTTGTTGAGGTCCTAACAAAGAGATGTTCACGAATTGCTTCCTTATTCGCAAGAGGAGTGTCGCATGGATGAAAACGCTCAATGGAGTCAAGACTAGAGAGAGGCCACTTATCCGTGTAGAGACATGTACCAACGTTAGGGACACCAAGAATTGTTGCAAAATCTTTCAAGGATATAATGTTTGGTATTTGATTGATTGTAAAGGTTAGTGAGAACTCACCATCGTCATCAAAGAAAAGGCTTAAGGTTGCATAGAATTCTAAGATGAACTTAGGGCAAATTTGTTCATCAATGTCTAGGAGGCAATCAAAGTTGATTGCGGCAAAGTTTTGGCGAATGGAGGTTCCTTCTAGAAAGGATGGATCAATGGTTCTTCCTTCATGAACATAGCATTTTTCTAGACACTTAAAGGTTTCAACTTGATCTTTAGTAAGACCTTTGGTCCTATGGTGTTTGGGTAAGTAATTACGAGTTTCCTTGTGATCAGAGAATGTTGCGGGAGGCATGTTGATTCCTAGAAAACACAAAGTTTAAGTACAAATTAATGACTTTTATAATGTGAATGTTCTAATGTGTGCTTATATGAAAACAATGTAGAGGTGCGGTTATCTTGACTCATTTTGATGCTTAAAACTTTTTGTAATGCAAGTTTTGTTAAACAACATAAGATAACCCAAACGCTCCTAATTCAATATAGCTTCATTGGAATGTACCCGAAAATACATATTAGTTATGTATTCCCTTTAGCATTCAAGAAACATTATGCAAGTGATGTTTTAATAACGTTTTTCATTTGTTTTAACAATGAGGTAAAACATGGTGTTCTAGTGACTTTTAAAGACAATGAACTTGGTGTGTTTTGGTAAATCAAGGTAACAACAAAAAGGATACAATTCCTAACTAATGAAAGTTATGATTAGTTTACAACCAAGGTTTTTCATGAATTGACAAGTTTATGCATAAACCCTAAGATTCTAGTTAATGTATGTAAATGAAAGTGATAGACTTTGATTGAAAATGCAATTATGATAAAAATACTTACAAAGTTGATTGGATTGGAAGAGATGTGAGTGAGAGCCCTAATTTTCGTGTGGTAAGGTGTTTGTGAGTGAGGAATGGCTGTTGGTAAGTTGGAGTTGTGAATAAAGAGGTGTTTGGTTTTGAAATTAAAAAGAAAACAAGCTGCAGATTTGGCAGACCAGGCGGAACCAAAGGGAGGGTTCTGCCCGTTTGGTCTGAGGGTTCCGTGGGAACTGCAGAGGAAAACTTAAAAAGGTTTTGTCTTGATTTTCGTGGTTTTATCCTAATATTCAAAACTAAGGATTTAGGTCTTATGAGTCTTCAACTAAGCCTAGGGATGATGAATGCTTCTCATTCAAGAGGTTTCGTGAAAACGTTGACAGAATTGTTAACGTATAAGACTTTCTTAGTTAAGATGTTCCTAAATGAACATTTTTACCAAGGTGATGATGACGGATCACAATATATCAATTAAGAACATAATGGATTGGATTGTTACCGAAGTCGATGCTTCCTTTGTTGAAGGGATAACAATGATGATAAAAAGAATTTCGTTGTCGACGCGAGTGAGCTTGTTCAAATGAAGCTTGTTGACGTGCTTTTCCAGTTGATGTTAAAATGAGAACCTTACACGTTTTGGATAATCAATAGGCAAGTAGATATAAAAGTGCAAGTACTACTTGTGCTTTTCTTATCAACTTATTACCGACATAATTCCATTTGGCATACACTATGGTTTCTATTCCCGTTCTTTTGGGATACCATAATCCTAGTTGTGTAGTACCTTGTGATGAGTCCAAACAAGCTCTTTCGAAAGAGTTGTTTTAGGATCTTCTCTAAAAACGAGCACATAGACAAGCACTAAACATAATGTTGGATTTCTTTGTTGTGAGAACAAGTATACTTCCATACATTTCTCTATGTTTAGTTTTACCTACGGATTTACTAATCTCATTCTTGATAAGTCATAAAGGACTTAATCATTGTGAACAAGTGAATAACTAGGAATGTCTTTGAGTGATTATCCCTTGCTTTTGGAGCTTGCTTAGGTTAATAAAAAGTCTTTCAAAGATTAACATTCTTTTCTATTTTGAAAGATCTATTTTGTTTTAGTAATTGCTTTACTCTAATATCCAAAAACACTTTTTATCAAATTTGTTTTAATTACCACTATGACTCATGATTCAAGTTTTTATGACCTTGTTAATATTGCTTGACCCAATGTTTGACACAAGACGAAAAGATGTTGTTTTTCAATTTTAATAGTTCATCTTCCTTGTTATTGATCTTGACTTACTTGTTTTATCAATGTTGGGCTTTCGACTAAGTCATCATCTACCAAAGATGATATCTTAGAAGGAGGTGGTCTTTCATCGAATGTTAAACTCAATGACTCCTCGACTCTTTGGGTTTATTTACTTAAGGCACTATGAGTGTGAATGTCTAAGAGATGCACCATCATAATACTATGGGTCAACTTTGATGCTCACATCCTAGATGTTTATAAATCATTTTCTCCCAATCATCCAAATGAAATTCAAATGATTTATTTTTCTTTGTGTGTCATACATGAGACTTTTAACAAAAGAATGGTTGAACTTAAGACACAAATGAAAATGTAAGGTATAATGTCAAAAGACGTTGTACTACAAGTATCTATGAAATGTTGTGGTTTTGCTAGATTTGCAAGCATCACAAAAGTGTTGGTTGTCTTATCACTTAGGAGACTCTTAGTTAACTCACTTTTATACAAGAATTAAGTGAGACTCACTCAAGAGTTACTCGTGTCTTTTCCTGAAAGTTTAACGAGGTAAAACACCTTATATCTCCTACTAGAAGTAGTGTCTAAATTCTTTAAACACGAAGGATCAAATCCTTATTGTTACTTACACAACATGAACACCTTAGAGTAAAGACTACTACTAACACTCATGACAAATTATACTACTAATCAACATGAAACATTGAAAGGTAAGTTGAAGAGATGTGTACCTTTTAAGCTCCATAGATTAACCATCAAGAAGATAATCATTACGCAAATAATCTTGACACGTAGAGGAGCTAAACTCAAATACTTATGAATCCAAGGAAGTTAGACAAACACATAAAAATATTGAACATGATATCTTTATCCTTTTATCATGAGCTCCTACTAGAGATAGAATTACTCCTACAATTCTCTCCTAGGTTTCACAAACACAACTTGTTTTGTTTTACTTGTTGATGGTTCATTAGAGTTAAATCCTAATCCGGTTCTATCTCTAAATGACTTTTGACTCTTCAAACAACTTTCAAGAGCTTTTGAACTTTCTTCAAATTTAGCAAGCATTTTTCCTTTTTCATTTTGTCTTTAAATTTCATGTTTGTAATCTAGACATAATTTACATTCTAAATCAATTTCAACATGACTCTCAAGTCTAGACATCTTATCTTCTAACATGATTTCATTTTCAAAAGCATTTACACAAGATTTTGAAGATTCATTGTTAAAGATAGTTTTTAGGTCCATGTTGCATAAAAGTTTAGACTCATTTTCTAGTTTAGAAAATTCTAAGATAAATGTGTCAAAGCAAAAGTGTTTGGTTTCAAAATGTACCTTGCTTGATGTTTTAACTAGTTGAGAATCACAAACCGGATGGTTGGCTTCATCTTCATCCGTGTTAATCCATGAATCGCAAGCAAGTCCACTAAGAGCTCGAAATGAGTAATCATCTTCACTTACACCTTCATTTAAAACATTTAAACTAGTAGCACAAGTATTTATCTCAACTAAATGTCTATCTATTAATTTTTCTAAGACTTCTAACTCATATGTGAGATCAAATTGATCATCTTGGTTTTCAAAACTTGTTTTCGTTGGTTTGAAATCACCAATAGAAATAATATGCCAAAGATCTTGATCAATCGATTTCACATAGTTTTCAAATTTACTTTTCCATTCAAGGAAGTTTTCTTTTTCAAATAGCGGTGGGTTTTGAATAGGTTGCCCTTCTTTGAGATTTTCAAAATCCATGGATCGATCCGAGTTTTAAAATACAATATATTTTAAAGATCTTGAGTAACGTAGCTCCTGATGCCAATTGTGGAAAACTAGAAGGGGGTTGAATAGTTTACCGCTTTTTGGCTTGATTATCTTTTTAAAACTTTACGTTTGTTTAAAGATAAAAGCACAACTTTACTTGTTTAATTCTTTGAAAAGCTTTGTGTATGATTAGCAATTCTAACTAAAGACAATATGTAATAAGCAAAGACAAAGAAAGAAACGATCAAACCACAACACGATTGTTTATCGTGGTTCGGCTACAAGGACTCTTTTTCCTTGCCCTACATCCACGCCCCGAGTTTCCAACTCGAGAGTTATAAGCACTAATCAACAAGCTCTTTTCCCGGTGGAGAAACCTTTACAACGTCGCTTACACTTTTACCGACACTAAGCTAGATGTCGAGTTCTTTTACAAGGGTACAACCACTCCCGTTCGTCGCTTACACTTTTACCGACACTAAGCTAGATGTCGAGTTCTTTTTCATGGGTACAACCACTCCCGTTCGTCGCTTACACTTTTACCGACACAAAGCTAGATGTCGAGTTCTTTACGAAGGGTACAACCACTCCCGTTAGTTCTTTTACAAGGGTACAACAACTCCCGACACACTATGTATTTTTAGGCCTAAAATACTAACCGATCACTTCTACACACATGATACAAATGAAGTATAAACTACCAAAGCTTATACATAACAAAGCTAACAAGTCTTGCAACATTAGAGTTGAAACTTGTAACTTCTTGGATGAGCTTGTGAAGTCCCTTGCTACATAGGAGGATCACACAAGTCAAATGTTACTGAGTTAGTTGAGAGAGTATATGAAATATATGTCCTAAAGTGATGACTCAAAACTAACAAGTTGCTTGATATTTATAGCAAAACAACCAGCAGGTCTGGCGGATACGGCTGAACCCTCAGATGGGTTCCGCCCGTGTACCCCCAGGGTTCCGCCAGACTTGCAGTTGGTTTTGCAATAAATCTTACAAACCAAACAAAGTAACATCTCATAAACACTAGTCAAATACAAACTTGTGTAAGAAGACATATGGTTAGTCAAACACACTAACTTTCCTTAAATGTATATTGACAACTTACCATAAATGTGATGTGACAAGACACTTTCTAATTAAAGAAATAAAAACAATGTTTTGTTTAAAAGGAAATGTAAAACCTTAGTTAAACAAGACTTAAACACTAAAGTGATGATTTACTATTTAGCTAAAGTTCATACTTTGTCATTAACAAAACTTAGCAAAGATCGTAAAATATAAATAACGTTTTTAGGCGATATTTGTATTAACAGAGTCATTAGAGTAGTTTATTGTAAAGTATGTAAAAATTCAAGTGTAAGGGGAATGTACATTCCCTATGATGTATTATTTTGGATGGTAGGGTAAGAGTGTATGCACACACAAAAAATCGAAAAAATCAAGAAAAAGAAAAAAAAATAGAAAAAGAAAAGAGATAAAAAAAAACATACGGACTACCATCCCGTTTCATTCTATGTTTGTTTTATGTTTTTGTTATTTTTGATTCATTAACTTAAGTCGAGTCTAGTCTTGACTTAGCAACGTATTATTGTACATGTAATTAACCAAGATGATTAACTCGCCACCAGAAAATATTGCCTTTATCCAACAAAACCGTGTTTTCCAATTCCCTACACCTAACGTTATAACTCTTTAAAAGACCTCTTTGATAGTTTATCCTAGGTGCTTACGCCAAGTGGTGGAGGTTTGATCCTTTCCCAAGCCTATGGTAATCTAATTTTCTATGACAGGTAGTGAAGGATGTTTTCCATTTCCATATTGTGATATATACTTTATTACACACGAGAGATGTGAGTATCTAAACACTATTTGTGAGGTGCTAGTGTATGACCTTCGTGCTTGTCTTTGGTCTTTAGTGAACGATTATTTGTTGTAATTACTTTTATATTAGTGTTAAATGACCCCTAACTTGTATTTTGATTAGAATAAAAGCGCATTTGCTTGAGGACAAGCAAATCTCAAGTGTAAGGGTATTTGATGAGGCGAAAAGTGAACCACTTTTAAGGGGTCATTTAAACCCGAATTTGAATTTATTTGATCAATTATTACTCTAAATCTTTCCTTTTGTCATTTTACGTACTTTTGGAGAGAAATCTAGAAAAGGAAGCATTTTGGACTTTTTTGGAGCATAAAAGTGAAGAAAACGGCAAAGTCTCAATTTTCTTTGCTGGGCACAGTATCTGACGGCGTCAAGGCTCTCCACATGACGGCGTCAAGAGTTACTAAAGAGGTGGATATGGCAAATACACGTGACGGCCCAGAACTATTTTTATGCTTAGGACCTGACGGCATCACCAAGGCCGTCAGGGTCCAACTACACATGACGGCCCAGAGTTAAATTACACATGACGGCGTCAAAATCAGATCTTGCAATACGATTTCTATTATGGCGGCGAGTTGACGGCGTCACAACTTTACACGTGACGCCGTCACCCTGTAAAATCTATATATAGTTTTCCAAATTTCATTCATTAGTGTGCAACTTTGAGGGAAAAACCCTAGGTCGAATTTTCCAGCTTTTTCAAGGGTTCCAACCCTTTGAATCTTTCATGTTTAATTAGAGATAAGTACTCTTTCAATTCATTCAATATGTCTATGTGTTGTTTGAATATATTTTACGCTTGTCTTCTATTTAACATGCTAGGCTAGATTTCTCTTGTATTTGCTTAGATGTAGTGAAACCTAGATGTTAATTATGGGTTGATTGTTTGTTTATAGTTGTTACGGATGATTGTATTCGATGTTAGGCTTAAGAAAACTGGCAGACTTCCATTGGTAACTTGCTTGAACATCTTAAGAAACATGATCGGAGGTGTACTACGATTTTTGGTTGTATTTAATGCGTAAGAGAATTCTAATGATCCCATGTTAGGAGCTTCTAACGGCTCAACATAGGAGTGAAGTAGGATCCTATAGAGTTAGGGAATATTGTACACGGCCCTATGACTAGTATTAAGGAATATGACCCATCATCCATGCAATTGTAGCAAGCTATCAACCTGTAAAATATATCTAGGGAGTAATGAAACCTAAGTAAACACAACTTTCCCCATCATTGTTTACACCACATTAGTATAATTAGATTTATTTTCATTTCTGTTATTTAATTTTGATTGCATCATAGTAAATTGGGTTAGTTGGCTAGCAACTAATTCCGCCCACTCTTTCAAAACCTGAGATTTTACTTGCTTTTGTAAAATATAAAAATACAAAAAGAATCATCCCTCACCTCTAGACCTAGTTTAGGAGGCTTTCTAATCCTAGCGACACTATTCCTGAGTTAAACGATCAATCCCCCAGTACTTTTCACTATACTATACTACAACGATTAGGTACACTGCCTGGTGGGGGTTGTAAGCTTCTCAAGATCCTTTGAGAGGTAAAACCTGGTGCGATTCCCACGTATCAATTATCATTTCCAAAATAAAGTTTCCAAAAATAGAATTTCACACTCTTTATAAATATAACTCCCAAAACCAAATTCCACGTAACTTACTAACGCTCAAATGCTTGAACGAAGACTTGTTACGGAAAACCACAAAACACCAAAACTACACAAGTCATTTCTACACCACCAAGGTGAAAAAAATGAACTTATCCAAAAAATCAATATTACTCAATTCACAACGATAAAACCATGCAAAGGGATTTAGTGCTAAAAATCACCTATATCACACATATACCACAGAAAACACATAAGTTACACCAAGTAAGAGTTAAATAGGTCGAGACTATTAGTCAACCTAACCTGCTAAAATCACGGTTGTTACATCGTCCCCCACTTAGGGAAACCGCGTCCCGAGATTTTAACTACTCGTCTCACCAATCTCCTCAGCAAACAATTTCGGATACTTAGACCTCATTTGATCCTCGCGTTCCCAAGTAAAATTAGGACCACATTTCGAATTCCAACGTACTTTAACTAATGCTATCTTACCACGATTCATACTCTTGACCTCTCGGTCCACAATCTCAACAGGCTCCTTAACAAAATGAAGAGTCCTATTAATCTTAATCTCATCCAATGGCACATGCAAACTAGCATCCGCCAAACATTTCTTCAGATTAGATACGTGAAACGTATCATGCACATTACTTAACTCCTTAGGCAATTTCAACCAATATGCCACAAGTCGAATCCTTTCTGTAATCTCGAACGGCCCTACATATCTAGGTGCTAACTTGCCTTTCTTACCGAAACGCACAACACTTTTCCAAGGAGACACTTTTAACATCACAAAATCATCAACATTAAACTCTAACGGCTTACGGCAATTATCCGCATAACTCTTTTGGCGATCTCTCGCTGCCTTAAGTCTTTCCTTAATCTGGAAAACCATATCCGTATTCTCTTGCACTAGTTCAGAACCAATTAGTTGGCTAGTCCCAACCTCTGCCCATAGAATAGGTGATCTACATTTCCTCCCATACAACATTTCAAACGGTGCACACCTAATACTGGAATGATAGCTGTTATTATAGGAAAACTCAGCTAAAGGCAGATGAGTATCCCAACTTACTCCAAAATCATTAGCACACGCTCTGAGCAAATCTTCTAAAGTCTGAATCGTTCGCTCACTTTGCCCATCCGTCTGTGGATGATAAGCAGTGCTCATATCTAAACGTGTATCCAAAGCCTTTTGCAACGACTGCCAAAACCACGAGGTAAAGCTGCTATCTCGATATGAGATAATCGATACAGGTACCCCGTGTCGTGCTACAATCTCATTGATATATATCCTTGCCAACCTATCCATCTTATAGTCCTCACGAATAGCCAGAAAATGTTCAAACTTCGTTAGTCTATGCATAATGACCCATATCGTGTCATGCCCATTACTTGTTCGAGGCAACTTGGTAATAAAACCAATCATTATATTCTCCCACTTCCATTCAGGAATCGGCGGTTGATGTAGTAATCCAGAGGGTTTCTGATGTTCAGCCTTAACTTTCAAACAACTTAGACATTTACTAACATACTCAGCTATATCCCTCTTCATACCTGGCCACTAATACGCATCTCTAAGATCATAATACATTTTTTCAGATCCTAGATGAACTGTGTATCTCGTCTTATGAGCCTCATCTATGATCAACTTTCTTACATCTCCTACCAATGGAACCCATATTCTATCCAAGAAATATAATCCACCATCCTCCTTTTTCTCCATTTGTTGGTCTAACCCTTGCAGCATCTCAGCTATCATGTTTTCATTCTTGAGAGCTTCCTCTTGCGCTGCCAATATCTTACTCTTAATGCCCGATTGCAATGTTATGCTCATAGCTCGCACACGCTTAGGCTTAATCCTTTCTTTTCTAGTCAACGCATCTGCCACCACATTCGCTTTTCCAGGATGATAGCGAATCTCACAATCATAATCGCTAAACAATTCTATCCATCTTCTCTGTCGCATATTCAGATCCTTCTGAGTAAAAATATGATGGAGACTCTAATGATCCGTGTAGACAACACTCTTTGTGCCATAGAGATAGTGCCTCCAACTCTTGAGAGAAAACACCACCACTCCAAGCTCTAAATCATGAGTAGTATAATTCTTCTCATGAATCTTGAGTTGTCGGGAAGCATAGGCTATCACCTTCCCTCTATGCATTAATGTACACCTAAAACCTTGATTTGACGCATCACAATACACAACAAAATCATCTGGCCCATCAGGTAATGTCAGAATAGGTGCATTACACAAACTATCCTTTAGCAACTGAAAAGCGAACTCCTGTTCTTCTCCCCAAACATACTTCTTGTTCTTCTAAGTCAACAAAGTGAAGGGCTTAGCAATTTTCGAAAACTTCCCTATAAATCTTCTATAGTACCCTGCCAATCCTAAGAGCACTTGTATCTTAGATGGTGTCTTAGGTACTTTCCACCCTTCACTACTTTTATCTTACTAGCGTCTACATGTATTCCTTTACCATTTACCACATGTTCAAGAAAATGTACTTCCTCAAGCCAAAACTCACATTTTGAGAACTTGGCGTACAACTTCTCCTTCTCCAGTAATCCAAGGATCAACTTCAGATGTTTTCCATGCTCCTCCTTCATCTTAGAGTAAATTAGGATATCATCTATGAACACAATCACGAACTTATCCAAGTAAGGCTTGCAAACGCGATTAATCAAATCCATGAATACTGCGGGTGCATTAGTCAACCAAAATGGAATCACTGTAAACTCAAAGTGTCCATAACGAGTCCTAAAAATAGTCTTCGGAATATCCTCTTCATACACTCTTAGCTGATGATACCCAGAACGTAGATCTATCTTTGAATAGAAACGTGATCCTTGCAGCTGATCAAAGAGATCATCGATTCTAGGAAGAGGATACCAATTCTTGACAGTTAACTTATTCAATTCTCGATAATCAATACACATCCGGAACGAACCATCCTTCTTCTTCTTCAACAACATAATGATAACCAAATTGACAATCTATCCTAAGAAAATGACGCGAACCATGACCGGTCGAACCAAAACATATATCAAACAAACTCAAAGGGTTACTAATTATCGACTAGCGTAGTCAACGAATATCCAATCAAAATTAGAAAAAACAATGAGGAATCTCACCAATAAAAATAGACACGGATCAAATGTTCATCAAAACCCATACAAGAAAAGATAGAATACATGCACCCATAGAAAATCCACCAGCGTACAACAACGAAAGAAACACTTGAGGAATCAAATACATATCAACTTTGGTGAATGAGAACCATATATAGTTCCTATTCCGGTACCCGTCCTTACCCAACAAAAATGAGTTTCGGTTTTCACATGATATACCTTAAACTCATACATTTTTTTTTAAATATATACAAAACATTTTATGTAAGAAAATCATCTCCGACTTAAATTCCATATTAGGCATAGTTTTTATGACACCAAAGGTTAATTATATAAATATAATATCTCACCTTACTTGTTTAAGATATTTAAATCGTGCTTATTAACACAGTAAAATAAGTATACTTTCATAGCAAAATTGTTATAAATAGCTTTGACAATAGACTGATAACCATTTTTTTCCACACCTCATTTTCACCATAAAAATAATAGTTTCCAACAAATGACCTTGAAATACCCAAAACGAGTTGTAAAATACCATAAGGACTCTAACACAACCTTTTAATCAAATGCGAAAGGCATAAAGAATCATATAACCAAAATAATCATCAAGCGAACTCATACCAGTGAACACTCACATAATATACATTGCAAACCAAGCGAAGAACGTAAAGACTCATTCGTACAACGGGCAAATTAAGATCATAGAAAAACATCGATACTATCAGATCGTAAAACATGTCACGAAATCCAATTGGTGTATGAATGAGGGATTAAATATCCGCACCAACTTGTCACGAACCAACAGTACTCGAAGAATAATATAATATTCATTCGAGGAATGAATGCAAGGAATAACCAAAGAAACGAACTAGTATCCAACAGAAATGAATCCGATTGACCAACACCTATCACGATGTCGAATAGGAAGGATATGGCATCTGTACCAACATGGTACGAATAGGGATGCTAACCAGATAATTAGGTATGCGAACGAAGAGTCTATCAAACAAATCAACTTAAATACCACATCATTAGTACCAACCGATAATCGAGGTATCAACATATGATAGGTAGTATGGAATCTTACCACCTACACACCCCAACATATAACGACTACTCAAATGGTTAAGAGAATTCTTCTCTAACAATACAACCATCATCAACATGATATCACATAACATCTACCGCAACATATAACAACAAACATCAATCAATGTAATCATGGTCACAAGTCCACGTGTGTGATACCCTTATAATTATGTTCGCGACCATAGTTATAAAGCCTATTCCACACGCATACTTACTTCCAAAACCACACATCTCAATGATAACGCACATATACCACATTGCACCTAATACGCAACACAATCCATGCTATCATACTTGCAAGTCCACTTGTGTTGTGACGCATGTATAATTATGTTGGCCACGATAATTATCTATGCCCCTTTCACAAGTGTACTCTCTCATATGACCGCACTTCATACAAACCATCATCTCACATGGAACAATTCCAACGATCACATAAACCCTATAATCAAAATCACTCGGATAAGATCAATACAATATTCAAGAGTAATCATGCTCCAACATGGCTCCATACGGCAAAAGACAATATAATAATTCCAAAATGTGACACAAAACAAAAGACGTCGCACAATGGCTCAAACTCCATTCTCGCACTTGCCTCCCCACTCAGATTGGCTAAACTTACCACTCGCTGCGGACTCTAGATCCGAATCCACATCATTCCAACCTAACTCCCCTTCATCTTTACTTAACCACCCATTCTTGTTTCTTTCTTCCAAATTCGCATGATCCACTGGTGCATATGAGTCACAAGGTTTAGATTGAACCACATTTCCTTCCTCTAAGAAGTGAGGACACTTCCCAGGGTACTTGGTAACGGCTCCATCTCTGGCAGTCACCGTGGTTACAAACCTCTCCAATTCTTCTCCACCAACGTTTTCCATAAACATCCTCCCCTTGTCCGAACATGGATACATACTAGCGGGAACTTGGATTCTGCTGTTAGTCCGCTTCATCCTACCACTCCTCTTGCAACCAGTAGCGACAACGGTGGTCCAACGAAGCATCTTACGCACGGGAGGTGCCATACCGTGTAACACCCCCATTTTTCACTGATCGCAGCGGATTAAGTGTTTGGAGTATTAATTCATAGAATCATAGTTACAGTAATAGAAAACGACTAGAAAAGATACATTTTTAGAAATTTAGTTATCATTCATTTAATTATCAGAGTTTTTATAGTAAAAGGTATACTTTTACTTTTGATGAGGTCCCAAAGTCTAGGTGTTAAGTTATGTTTGAATGATAACCGGTTTGAAAGTCCTCCGAGTTCAGTGCCTCCTTCTGTCATATCTCCATTGATGTGATATACCTAGAATACATGCTTAAAAGTCAACACTAGGTGTTGAGTGAGAGTCATAGATTTAAATGTTAGTGAATACAAGTTCCCTGGGTTCCGTTGTTACACCCATCTGGGAAAATGTTGTGTGTGTGTGTGTGTGATAATTGTGATGTGTTGGGATATAAAAGATCTAAGTACTTCTGTTTGTCAAAGTACTGCTGCTAGAAGACTGAAGTCAAAGTACTGCTAAAGAAAGTCAAAGTACTGTTGTTCATTGAAGAATACTCTAAAGTACTTCGAAGAATACAAGGAATATAAGAACTGAAGTGCAATATTGTTTAGAGGATAATTATGTAATATTGAACGAATATTCTAGAATGTATTAGGGATAATGACTTATCATTCAAGTTATATGTTGTAAACCGACTTAAGGTTCTCTATATAAAGAGCCTTAGGAGGTATTAGTCGATATACATTTTACAAAGTTTTAGCATAAGTTAGTCGAAGTCTCTAAGAGTTTTAGAGCTTTACAAAGTCGATATAGTTAGAGTTGTTAGTGAATCTGTGTAACAAAGCAGGTTCAAGTTTGGTTTAATATAAAGTTCTTCTTAAGCTTTGTGTTAGTAGATTCCGCATACTTTACAAGGTTAAACAGTGTTTCATTATTAATTGTGTTAAGTTTACTTAATATCATTAAACCTTTACAAGCTATAAGTAGTTTGGTCAGAGTAATACGATCCAACAAGTGGTATCAGAGCTTGTGTTGGAAACTCTGATTAAGAAGAAAACCTTTAAACCAATTTTACTTACAAAACCTTCAAGATGTCGACTGAAGCTGCACCTGCACCATCCATCACTGCTGTTAGAATATCTATTGTCAAGAAGGGAGAATACAACCTATGGGCCATGAAGATGAGGCAGTACATTGCCATCACAGACCATGCATTGTGGGATGTGATTGTCAATGGTAACATGCAAATTGATGAACCAGTAGAGGTACCTGGACAACCAACACCACCTAAACCTGTTGTACCTGCTGCTAATAAAAGAAATCAAGAAAAAGCTCTCAACATACTGCTTTCTGCTATTCCTGATGGTTACTTATTAAAGTTTCATGATGCTAAAGATGCCAAACAACTATGGGCTGCAATAAAGAAGAAGTTTGGAGGTAATGATGCTTCTAAGAAGATGCATAGGAATTTGCTGAAGCAACAATTTGAACCTTTCACTATTGGTGAAAGAGAAGGTCTTGATTCTGCATATGAAAGATTCCAACATCTTCTGAGTATGTTAGAACTATATGATGATGAGGCATCAGTTGAAGATGCAAATTTGAAGTTCTTAAGAAGTTTGCCATCAACATGGCATGTAGTTGCTACTATGATCAGAGGACAATCAGGGCTGGATACTATGGACTTTGATGATCTCTACAACAATCTGAAGGTGTATGAGCATGAGATGAATGGTACTACAGGTTCAAACACATATCAAAAACCTCAAAACATTGCTTTTGTTTCTTCTGAAAATAAAAGCAGTACTTCCAATAAAGGTACTGCTTATCCTGCTCAGAGTACTGTGACTGAAACACAGGTTCCATGTACAACAATGGTCACCACCAATTCATCGCAATCACTTACTCCTTCCTCAGATGATGTTTTATGTTCATTCTTTGCTCAACAAGCATCTCTACCTATAACTTATCAAGAAGATATTCTACAAATTGATGATGATGCTCTGGAGGAGATTGAAATCAGATGGCAAGTTGCCATGCTCACTACAAGGATCAAAAAGTTTGTGAACAAGACAGGAAGAGGCATTAATTTCAAAGCTAAACAGGGAATAACATTTGACAAGTCCAAAATTGAGTATTTCAATTGTCAAAGGACTGGTCACTTTGCAAGGGAATGCAAATTTGCAAAGTATCAAGCTAACAAGATGATTGAACAGCCTAAGATTGAAAGAAAAGAGGTTCCTATTACTGAACCAAACTCAAAAGCTTTGGTAGCTCAAGATACTTTGTCAGAGATTGATTGGTCCAATGAATTTGATGATGAGCCTGTAACCTATTCAATGGTTGCATTGGAAGATTGGAGTACAACTTTTGATGAAGAGTCTGGCTTTGCTGCTTTAGAGTCAAGAGATGGTCTAGGAAGCTTTGATTGTTGCATGGAGTTTGAAGATGATATTGTTCAGCTTGCTATGGTAGCTACTTCACCAAGTTCATCCACTACTACTGAGGTATGTTCCAATTGCAATGATATGTATCAAAAGTTACTTAGTGAATATGTAGCTGAAAGAAATAATTTTCAAAAGGCTAGGTCTAAGATAGTTGGCTACCATATTACTTCAGAGTCAATGGAAGCTAAAATACTAACTCATGAAAACAATGAAGTAGCCTGGGCTGAAACATATAAGCAAAAGGAATACCAAGTTAAGTTGAGTGATTGGAAACTAGGATGTAAGGTGTCTGAACTTGAGAAAGTTACTAAAGAGAGGGACAAGCTGTTAGAAAAACTTGCTGTTTGGAATGAGGCAGGTGTGTCACATGTTCAATTTGTTGAAAAGCAAAGAACATCTAATATTAAAACAGGTTTAGGTTATGATAGCACAGAAGATATTCCATCTAAGAGTAATCTTACAGTAGATACTTCCACTAGTGATGAAGAATTTGTTAGTTTGGATGATAACACTTCTAGTGATGAGGAATACCCTAGTCCAACACCTCCTGTTTTTAAGAAAGAAAAGGGATATAATGCAGTTCCTCACCCCCCAGGTAGTTTTCAACCACCTAGAAAAGATGTTGACTGTTATGGTGTAGATAATCTAGAGTTTAGGAAGAAGCTTAAAAGTAAATCTAATCCTGAAACTTTAGAAAAGTCTGTTGAAGCACCTAAGATTGATGAGAACAGCTTTTCAAAACAAGCAGTACCTTCAAACACTTTTCAAAATGTTGCTGATCACTCAGCAGTACCTCAGAGAAAATTCTTTCAAAATACTGCTAATTTTAGAAAATCTTATGAAAGGGGATTTGGGGATATTGGTCCTAAGGTCTGTTATGTTTGTTACAGCCCTCATCATTTGATTAAGGATTGTGACTATCATTCAGAGTACTCTAGCAAGTATCCAAAGACTAGATCTACAAATCAAGGGAATAGGGAGACTAAGCCAAGGGATAACAAACCAGTTTAGAATTACACAAATAGGGTTAATCATAGTAATTTCTCAAAAGACTATAGAAACCCTCATCAGAAAAGACCATTCTCCAAACCCTCAGTACCTTCTCAAAGTACTGACAGGAAATTCTCTAACCAAATTGCTGATTGGAAAGATTCCAATGTAAGACCTAGGACAAACAGTTACTACAACCCTAGGAGGCCTTACAGTTCAAGGAAAGTTGTAAACCCAACTCCAAAAGTTACAACTAAATGGGTTAAGAAAGAAAGTACTGCTGGGGAAAAACCAGTACTTTCAGAGGTTAAGGGTGAAAAGGGGAACATTGATCAAAATAAACCAACTGTTTTGAAAACAAAAACCTTAATTCTTGATCATGTTTTAAAAGAAAGTGGTGATTACATACTCCAAGAATTTGAGTATGTCACTCCACAAGGGGAACACAAGTCAGTAATGGCTTGGGTTCCTAAAAGAAACTAACCTTTTTCATGTATATGCAGGGCAACCCAGAGGAGGAGCTTAAAGATCATCTTATTGTGGATAGTGGTTGCTCTGGAAGTATGACAGGAGAAAAGGAGCTCTTGTCAGATTTTAAAACTTATTTTGGAGGAAAAGTTGCATTTGGGAATGATCCTGATGGAGGAAGAATCACTGGCAAAGGAACTATCAAGGCAGGGAATATTGATTTTGAGAATGTTAGATATGTGGAGGAACTTAAATTCAATCTTTTGTCAGTCTCTCAGATTTGTTATAAGAAGTATCCTGTGTTATTCTTGGACACAGAATGTCTTATACTTTCTCCTGATTTTAAGTTAGGAGATAGAAGCTTGGTGATGTTGACAGCACCAAGAAATAATGATGTGTACAGCATAGACTTGAAGAACATAAATTCAAGGGCAACATGTTTGATCGCTAAGGCAACATTGGAGGAAGCACATCAGTGGCACAGAAGATTGGGGCATGTTAATTTCAAGACCATCAACAAGCTAGTAAAAGGGAATTTAGTTAGAGGTTTACCTTCTAAAACATTCAAGCTTGATCATTCATGTTTGGCTTGTAAGAAGGGTAAACAGCATAAGGCTTCCTGCAAGAAGATTGAAGAGAAAACAATTAGAGAACCTTTGGAATTGCTACACATGGATTTGTTTGGTCCTGTCTCTGTTGTTAGTCTGAACAAGAAGAAGTACTGCTTGGTCATTACAGATGATTGTAGCAGATTCAGTTGGGTCTTTTTCTTGGGATTCAATGATGAAACTTTTGATGCTATTCATGATCTAATAATAGCACTTGAAAATCAGTTAAGACTCAAGGTTAGAGGCATTAGATGTGATAATGGGACTGAATTCAAGAATCAGCTTCTGAATGACTTTTGTGCCAAGAAAGGAATTAAGAGAGAGTTCAGTATTGCTAGAACTCCACAGAAAAATGGAGTTGCAGAAAGAAAGAATAGAAATCTTATAGAAGCAGCAAGGACAATGCTTGCAGATTCCCAATTACCTGTTCCATTTTGGGCTGAAGCTGTAAGTGCTGCTTGCTATGTGTTAAATAGAGTATTAGTGACAAAGCCACAAATGAAGACACCTTATGAGTTACTCATGGGAAAGAAGCCTAGTATCAAGTTCATGAAACCTTTTGGATGTCCCTTGACTATTTTGAACACTATTGATAATTTGGGAAAGTTTGATGAAAAATCAGATGAAGGATATCTATTGGGATATTGCACCAACAGCAAAGGATTCAGAGTGTACAACAGGGCTACAAAGAAAGTTCAAGAATGTCTTCATGTTGATTTTCAGGAGGAGCTGGAAAATCATAGAGGTAAAGGTCCTGATTGGATGTTTGATCTTGATTTAATGTCTTCATCTATGAATTATGTACCTGTAAGGGAAGAAAATCAAGATGTTCCTATTGAAGAAGAAGCACAGTTCATTGTTCATGATGTAAATTTAAGATCAGATGATCAGCATGGTGATATTGCTAATGATGAGAAGAAAAGTACTTCTGAGCCTCAAAGTACTGTTTCTCATAAGAGTACTGTTGATCCTCAAAGTACTGCTCCACCAAAAACCACAGTATCTGATGAAGATCAAGCCATCCAAGATGAATTAAATCGGATGCTTCTTCAAGAAACCATTGCTAAAACATATGAAGATGATCTCAGAAGAACTTATGATGCTGCAATGAAGGCTAAAGGCACTGACAGTACTTTGCCACAAAGTACTGATGATCCATTTGAAAGTACTTCTCAAACCTTAGATACTTCAAATTGGAAGAATGCTGATGATTTTCATGATCCATACATGCCAGCCTTAGAAGATACTGATGATGAATTGGAACAAGAAGGCATTTTCTCAGATTCTAATAAAGATCCTGACATCACAAATTTGGATTATACTCTTGAAGTTTCACCAACTCCTACTCTAAGGATTCACAAAGATCATCCTGCAAGCAAGATTATTGGACCTTCTACTTCAGGAGTACTTACAAGGACTAAGGTTAAGAATATGTCTCAACCACATACTTCTTTACTTAGTTTTATCTACAAACAGAACAGGGTGAATCACAAAGATCAAAAAGTATGTCTATTTGCTTGTTTTCTATCTCAAGAAGAGCCTAAGAATATCAAACAAGCATTAGAAAAGGAAAGTTGGGTTGAAGCTATGCAAGAAGAACTCTTACAGTTCAAACTTCAAGAAGTATGGGTGTTATGTGACTTACCTGATGGTAAGAGATTGATTGGCACAAAATGGGTCTTTAGGGTAAAAAGAGATGAAAGAGGGAATGTCATCAAGAATAAGGCAAGACTAGTTGCTCAAGGATATAGACAGGAAGAAGGAGTAGATTATGATGAAGTTTTTGCTCCTGTGGCAAGACTTGAAGCCATAAGGTTATTTTTGGCTTTTGTATCTTATATGGGATTTCCTGTATATCAAATGGATGTGAAGAGTGCTTTCTTATATGGCACTATCACTGAGGAAGTTTATGTTAAACAACCTCCTGGTTTTGAGGATCCTGCACATCCAAACAAAGTCTACAAAGTTATCAAAGCACTGTATGGCCTTCATCAAGCTCCAAGAGCATGGTATGAAAGACTTTCAAACTTTCTATTATTGCATGGTTATAGAAGAGGAGCTATTGATAAGACTTTGTTTATCAAAAGAGATAAGAAAGATATCATGCTTGTGCAAGTTTATGTAGATGATATCATTTTTGGTGCTACTAAGCAATCTATGGTAAAAGAGTTTGAAGATCTTATGCAAAAAGAATTTCAGATGAGTTCAATGGGAGAATTGACATTCTTTTTGGGATTACAAGTGCAACAATCAAGCAGTGGTATGTACATCAGTCAAGATAAGTATGTTGCAGATATTCTCAAGAGATTCAACTTCACAACTATCAAACCAGCATCAACACCAGTGGATACTAATAGACCTTTGGGAAAAGATGAAGATGGAGAAGATGTTGATGTCAAGCTATATAGGTCTATGATTGGATGTCTTATGTACTTAACAGCATCTAGACCTGATATTACTTTTGCTGTATGCCTGTGTGCTAGACATCAAGTTCAACCGAAGGTTTCACATCTGAATGCTGTCAAGAGAATTTTTAGGTACCTTAGGCAACAACCTAAGCTTGGGTTATGGTATCCTAGGGAGTCATCTTTTCACCTACATGCTTACTCAGATAGTGATTATGCTGGTGATAACTATGACAGAAGGTCAACCACTGGAGGATGTCAATATCTTGGAAGTAGATTAGTCTCATGGCAATGCAAGAAGCAAACAATTGCAGCAACCTCTTCCACAGAAGCAGAGTATGTAGCTGCTGCAAGTTGTTGTGCACAAGTACTTTGGTTGCAAAATCAGCTTTTGGATTATGGGTTCAACTTCAAGAATACTCCTATCAACATTGATAATGAGAGTACCATTTGTATTGTGAAGAATCCAGTTTATCACTCCAAGACAAAGCACATTCAGATTAGGCATCATTTTATTCGAGATTGCTATGAGCACAGGCTTATTAATGGGTTTAAAGTTCACACTGATGATAATGTAGCAGATCTACTCACAAAAGGTTTTGATGTTTCCAGATTTACTTTTTTAGTTGTGAGTATAGGTATGATTAATAATTAAGCTATTTTTGAGGGGATGCATAAAATAGTTAGTCATTATTTGAGGGGAGGCTACATGTATCAGTTGTTAATGGAAAGTACTTCTTTCATTATTCAAGAGTTTTTTTCTTCATACATCAGGAACACACAATCATACATCAACCACAGACACAAAACAGACACAGACAAACATCACACAACCTATTTCTACGAAACACCTCTACTCCATTGGCTTTTTCCCTTTGCCCTCATAGCTCTGCTTTCCTTTTTTAGCAGACTTTCTTTTGTTATCAGCAGGAGCTTGTTTTCTTGGGCAAGGCAGGCCATGAACTTGCTTGGGTGGTTTCTCTTTTCTTGGAGCAGGCCACTTCATGTTTTGTATTGCTGATTCCAGAGCTTGAGTGAGTGCATATGGAAGCTCATTAGCCAGAGATGAACCAGGGACATTCTTTTTCTTCCTGGGATTAGGGTTGGTAGTGCTTGCTGCATCTGTTATGGTAGAACTTGCTACACTTTTTGATGAAGATGACACAGCTGGAGGAAAGTAATCAGTCCACCCTGGATCTTCAAACTCTGAGTCTGAATAGTAGCTTATTTCTGAGTCTGAAGAGCCATCTGAGTCAGAAGAGATGTACACCAAAGGAAAGTGACTCATGGTTACAACTAGGGTTTTTGTGTTTGATGGTATGTGTTTATGTAAGTGCTGGTGTTAGAAAAGTTGTTTATATAGGCAAAAGAGGAGTTGAAGGAATTTAATGAAGTCTCTTAAATTCTACTTGTCTTGGTTGTTTTGGAATTAATATCAGTCAAACAGTCAACAGTACCTTATCTTGGGAAGTGTTTTAGTCAAAGTACTGCTTTTGCTTACAATTGAAAGTACTGCTTCTTTGGAAAGTACTGCTTGGAGTTATGAAGGATACGCTGACGTGTCAGACTACTGTTCCAATGGTCAGATTTGCGGGTAACAAACTTTCGAAAGATATGGAGGTGATATCTTCCAAAAATAACGGTAAAATTATTAATTAACCGTGATTTTGTGTATATTCTCTCCTTTTATCATATCTTTCTCATTTTTATCCAATTCCAAACCATTTATATCATCACCAACTCTTAATCGTTTCAAAATCATCATCACCATGGCAAACAAACCCACCATCAACAAACACAACATGATTGCAAATCTTGAGAAAACACAAAGCAACATTGATTTTCATGGCATTATTGATTTTCTCACGGGAACCACAATCCATTATTCACTTTTGGTCAATCCCGAAATTTATGGTCCTTGGATTCAAGAGTTTTGGGCTACAGCTACGGCAGAGATTGATAATGGAGAAGATGTTATACATGCTATTGTTGCTGGAAGAGCTATTCGTGTGACTGAAGCAAGCATTAGGGAGGTTTTGCTATTTGATGATGAAGGAGGCTCTGTTTTGTTTGCTAAAGAAGTTATTTGGGATGCCCTCAGAGAGATTGGGTATGAAGGACCTTTGAATAAAGTTACTTTTAAGAAAGCAATGGTAAGTCCTCATTGGAAGTATCTTATTCATGTCTTACTTCATTGCTTAAGTCCTAAAAGTACTGCTTGGGATCAATTTGGTCACGCTCTTGCTTCTGCTTTAGTAGGTTTAATTACAAATCGACCATTTAATTTTTCATACATGATCTTAGATGGCATGATTTCACATATTAAGGTTGGGTCACCTTTTCTCATGTATCCTAGATTTGTACAACTTCTTTTAGAGAATCCATTAGATGGGATACACAAGCCTAATGATTATGTACCCACAACTAAGATGCCATCTAAGGTGTTTACCTTTATGTCTTACAAAGGGGTTAGTTTTTCTGGTACAAATACACCTCTGAATGCTTTTATGTTAGAGGTAGCACAAGCTGTTAGGGATGAAAATGACAATAGTGGTTCAGCAAATTCTGCTGATATTGCTCAAACAGATTCTTCTGAGCATTCTGCATCAGTTCCTAATCCTACACCACCTATTGTATCCCCTCAGCATGATAGTGAACACACTCATTCTGTTTCACCTTCTTTGGAAAAACCTAGTTCTACTGTAGGTACTTCTCCACAAGGTACTTCTTCTCAAGGTACTGCTTCAGAGCATACTCCTGTATCTACTCCCAATGATTATACTTCCACAGGTGGGATTCAAACACCTGGAGGAGATGAGGGAGTTGATGTTTCTATGAATAATTATGCTTTGACTAGAGAGTTGGAGAGGCTTAAGAAGACTATGGTTGATCAAACTGTTGAAATCAAGAATTTAAAGAAGAAGTTCAGAAGGTTGAAGAAGTTTACATGGCCTCTTGTACAGCATTTTAGACTTGAAACAATCTGAAAAGGCAAAGTCTAAATCAGTTAAGAAAGGTTCTAAGTCCAAGAAGAAGCATAAGAAGTCATCATCTATCAAATTGGGGAGGAATCAAGATGATAATTTGTATACAGATGATGATAAAATCAACTATTCAGAAGATGCTCATCTTTGGAATTTTCCTGAAGAACCTAGGATAGAGGAAAAGATTGATGATATTGAGAACATTTCTCAACAAGATATTGAAAGGAAAAGTGATGATACTGAACAAATTAATTTTCAAGTTGAGGATGTTGCTGTTCAAAGTGGAGAGACAGAAGAAATTGATTTAGAAGGTACTGATATTCAAAGTACTTTAGTTGAAAGTACTGCTGAGCAAGGTACTGCTTCTATGAATATTGATGTAAGTCTGCAAGGTGCTGAGCATGTTGGACCTTCAAATTTTGGAGATGAAGCTGGTCCTTCTACTGTTATACATCAAGAAGAAGTCAAGGAACATACTGCAAGTGATGATGAAACAATAGCTCAGATTATGCTTAATTTGGAAAGACCTTCAAGAGGTATACATATTTCTGAGCCTGCACAAAAAGTTCCTGAAAGTTCTTCTGATGATGAAGAGTTAGATCCCAAAGACAAAGGGAAAGGGATTATGAAGCAGAAAGTTAAAAAGAAGAAGAAGAAATTTACTCTTCAGCAGCTTAGGGATATTGAGATTGCAAAGAATGAAGAAGCTGCAAGGTTGTATCAAGCTGAATTAGATGCAAAATATTTGGAAGAAGTTAAGAAGTCTGATGTCAAAACACAAAGATTTATGACTATTGCTCAAGAAAGAAACTGGATGATAAGTTTTTTTTATCAAAAAGAGGTCATAAAGGATTGCAAAGATTGAGATATCCAGATGTCAAGATTCTATGGGATGCTGAACAAGAAGCTATCAAAAGGTTTGTTGATAATATAGTTCCTATGGATGCTGATAAAGAAAAGACATCAGAAACTATTCTAAAAGAACAAAGAGAAAGAAGAAAGTTGAAAAGAAAGAAAGATGTTCAAGATAATCAATTGTCAAAAAGACTCAAATCTCTTCATGAAGATACAATTGATGAACTTAGAAACTATCTCAGAGTAGTTGATTTTGAAGATAAGAAGACAGATGACTCTGGGAAGAAATCCAAGATAATCTCATTTACTATGGTTGAATCAAAAGAAGGAAATTATCTAATGTTCACCAGAGAAGATGGAAGATTCATTATATTCAATATGTTATGGGATGTTCTGCATTTTCTTACAAGAGAAGATCTCTATGATTTATATATGCAAGTGCAAACATATTATGCAGAGATTGAAGCATCTGGAGTGGGATTAATTTTGCTTGGAGATTTATTTACCATCTGGGAAACTGAAGAAACAAGTGTTGATGCTTTATGGACTGATCAAGAGAATTGGGAAATCACAAAGTGGAGATTTTTTGAATCCTCAGGAGTTCATGCACTTGAGATGGAAGATGGTACTATGATCTACATGCTTGCTGAGAAAAGATATCCTTTAATTAAAGAAATAATGCTCAGGATGTTGGATCATGGAATGGAGTTAGAAGAAGAATCTGAAGTAGCTTTGGATGTGATTAAGCTATTTATCATATGGACTAAGTCAGAAGAATGATATTGTAAAATACTGGTATGATTTGTTTTGAATAAATAAGTATTTTTTTTCTCAAAGTACTTTAAGTCAAACAGTACTTTCTCAAAGTACTGCTTGATGAATAAAACCAGTAACAGTTCTTTTGTGATAAAATAAAGTTTTTGAAGTTTCAAAGATGATGTTTATAAAAGGATTTGAAAAGAAAACACATGGTGATAGTATTTATACTACACAACAAATGGTAATCAACTCACCATGTCTAATAGACAAGAAAGAGTTTGACTCATCATGAGGGTACGGCTCTGATGTGATAATCAAATCCGTTGATGGTTGATAGTTTACCAAAAACTAGGTTATCAACTCATCATACATCTAAATGATCAAGAGTTGGCTAGTCCATAGCAAACGGCTCATGGTAAAGACATATCAAATCCGTTGATAGCTGATGATTTGCTAAAAATTATATGATTCAATGATTCACCTCTCACAGAAGTTTACACATCTGGAAGTGATGAGAACAGTCTGACACTTTAAAAGATTTGATGTACCTATTGTCAAAATACTACTGAGTTGCTGAAAAGATGATGATCAAAGAGCACTTTTACTTACAAGTTTGCACAGATATACAAACACAATCCTTGTTGCTGATAATGTCATTGAAGATCAAAGAGTACAAAGAAACTTGAAATCAAGCAAGTGGAGTTCAAGTTAGGGGAGGATTGTTGGGATATAAAAGATCTAAGTACTTCTGTTTGTCAAAGTACTGCTGCTAGAAGACTGAAGTCAAAGTACTGCTAAAGAAAGTCAAAGTACTGTTGTTCATTGAAGAATACTCTAAAGTACTTCGAAGAATACAAGGAATATAAGGACTGAAGTGCAATATTGTTTAGAGGATAATTATGTAATATTGAACGAATATTCTAGAATGTATTAGGGATAATGACTTATCGTTCAAGTTATATGTTGTAAACCGACTTAAGGTTCTCTATATAAAGAGCCTTAGGATGGATTAGTCGATATACGTTTTACAAAGTTTTAGCATAAGTTAGTCGAAGTCTCTAAGAGTTTTAGAGCTTTACAAAGTCGATATAGTTAGAGTTGTTAGTGAATCTGTGTAACAAAGCAGGTTCAAGTTTGGTTTAATATAAAGTTCTTCTTAAGCTTTGTGTTAGTAGATTCCGCATACTTTACAAGGTTAAACAGTGTTTCATTATTAATTGTGTTAAGTTTACTTAATATCATTAAACCTTTACAAGCTTTAAGTAGTTTGGTCAGAGTAATACGATCCAACATGATGCATGAAAAATTATCATAAGTGGGGTGTGTTGCACTAAGCTCATGAACCACACGTTAACAATCCGGGTCATGGGGGCTGCAGACTCACCATGAGGGGATGGGAAGGATAACTTGCCAAATTTAATCCTTCAGTGGTTTCAAATATAGTACATATTGGTACCATCCAGAGAGATGTTAATACCAAAGGGAGTTGCCAAACTCCAATAGATCTATCAACTATATTCGCGTTCGAGTAGGTAAAATATCCCAAACGATTAGATACATGAATTTTGGTTATTTAGTGGTGGCAGTTAGTTTACTCGTGCAACAACCAAAGAAAAAGACTTGTATTCGGTTTTAAGTAAAGCAAGTCGCATGTATCCCCCTCACAGGGTTTGTAAAGCATTTAGGGTAAAATTTTAAAAATAGTATGAGGCTATGAACTCACCTGGGCTTAGGGAAATCTAATTGATGCAAAAAGTGACTCGGGAACTAGATTGCCTTACTCACGTATCCTAGTGTGTTGTAGGTTTGGATGTATGTCAAGCTTTAGTTATCTTGTTTAGGTTTCTTAAGTAATCATTCTTAGGATCATTAATGTTTTAGATATAACATAACACCGTTCGGGCCATCACAATCCAGAAGTATATGACTCATCACATGAAGCTCCCTACTATTGTATTATGTTATCAACATAATACCGTTCGGGCCATCATAATTCAGAAGTTAATATTCCTCACGTGAAGCTCCCTACCATTGAGCTATATTGTTATTAAGTTTAGTTATAACATAACAGCGTTCGGGCCATAATAATCCAGAAGTACATGCAATAATCATTTGAGGAGCCAGGGCACTTTAATTCGTAAACCCAGCAAACTCGTCAAAACGAAATATCCACATGGTACTCCTCACATGAAGCTCCCTACTATTGTGTTATGCTTCTAACTTTAATTAAGTTTTATATTTATATAATATTTTCACTTTATACCCTTATAGTTTATATATTTACACTTTCTACGCTAAACTTATAATACTTATAACTATCTATACTTGACACAATTAGTCCCTAGACTTCTATATTTTAAAAAATGACAGAAATAACCCTTGGACTCATAAGTTTTCTATATTTACCATTTAGACCCTTAACTTTATAATATTTGCATAACTAGTCCTTTTTAGTTTATAACTTATTTTAATTTCTATCCTAAGGTTTCAAAACTATGCAAAATGAGTCCTTGCACTAATAACTTCTAGGAAATGTCAAAAACAGTCCCTAGACTTTATAGTTTCAGGAATTTATGATATATATCCCTATGCATGTAAAGTTTTACAAAACTAGTCCTAAATGCATGTAAACTATAACTAAGTTTCCTAGCTTATATTTAACTAATATTATCTTATCTAGGTTACCTAAATCAGATTATAGCTTATGAAAAGGGCTTATAGCATGTTAAAGGCAATTCGACTCTATTTAGGGTTTTAAAAAGAAAACTAGTAAATGAAATGGTTCAAGGCTTAGGCAAAGGTTCCTAGGGGATCTAAGATATCCTAATACTATCCTAAGACTAAACTAAAGCTACTATATTAAAAAAAAAATTAAGGCTTACCTAGGTCGTGGGAAGGGTAACGAGGGTTTTAGGGTTTGTCTCGGCCAAAACCACAACTCGACACTACCAAGGCTTCGTTACTTTACTTCTATGGGTCTTATACTACAGAATATATGTGAGGTAAAGAGGAGAAGAGTTGTGGAATGAAATGGAGGGAGGAGGGGGTATTTATAGCCCGCGAAGGAGTAGTTAGCAAGAAACGGGCTGCCATGTGACGAGGGGGAGGTGGAGTAAGAAAGGCTAGAGGGGGGTTTTTGCAGATCTAGAGGTGACAAGGACGAGCTATGAGGTAGCTAGGGGGCTGAGGTAGGCCGGTTGTGGTGGTGGAAGGCCGAGGGAGGCGGTTTAGGCAAGGTGGTGACAAGTAGGTGATGCACCTACTTGTGTGGGTGATTTTAAGGTGCTAGGGTGATAGCTTAGTTAGGGAGAGGTGCTAGGGTGCTAGGTTGAGGTGTTTGAGGTGTTTATGTTTAGGTTTTACTAATTTAGGTTAAGTTTAGACTTAGTTTTACTTAGTGAGAGTTTAGGGTTTTACCTAAGGTTTAGTGCCTGGGTTAGGTTCCTAAGAGTGTTTAGTGACTAATCCTAAGTCCTAAGGGGCTTACACTAAGTGATGGTAGCTTATGGGAAAGATTTGGGAAGGTTTGTCCTAATTTCGGGACTTAAATGACCTAATTATACTTAGTGAGAGATTAGGGTTTATCCTAGGGTTTGGTGCCTAGGTTAAGGTCATATGTGTGCCTAATAACTAATCCTAGGTCTTAAGAAGCTTATACTAAGTGGTGGTGACTTATGGTGAAGTTTTGGGATAGTTTAGACCTAATTCTAGGAAGTTATAACCTAGTTATGGTTTTGTGCTTAAAGGACTTGTACCTAAGCTCTATTCAGTTTTACTAGAGTCTAAGGGTCCTAATGTATCCTAATGTTCCTAAGGTAACTCATACTTAAGCCTTGGACACTTTCAAACTAGTTTAGTTAAGCATATAGGGTTTAGTAAGCACATAGACCTAATTAGGGTTTAACTAAGGTTTATTAGGGTTTTGTGATATGTTTAGTGTGTTAGATTGGTAGATTACTTATTATGGTGTTGTTGTGATCTTATGCTTGACATACCAAGTGTTTATAGGATGCGAGTGTTGAGTTATTTGGCTTGTGTGAATACGTGAGCAAGTCTTGAGAGTCATGTAAGTAATGAATGCACATAAAAAGCAAAAATTTACCAGTGAAATACCTACTATAGGTATTTTTAATGGGAATGATAGTAATGAGATTTTGTGGGTTGTTACATACCAAATGTGACATATACGATACTAAGTATAGGGGTTCAATAGGTGTTCAAAACTCGATAAAACATCTCATAAATTTAACAAAATAACCATATAAAATACCATACTTACAATTAGGCCCTATATGAAACTATATGAGGGACTCATAGGTTATAGTCTAGGTTCAACCATCTACTTCTCTATAACCAAGGCTCTAATACCAATCTGTCACACCTCGCCAAGGCGGAAACGCAAGTGTAACTTCATGGATATCATCACAACACATGGTGTCTATATAGAGAATTACTACATGCAAACAAATAGAGCAATGTACAGACACAAAGTGTCATAACAATACCCCAAATAAAATAACCAAAAACAATATCCCAAAAACGTATCTTCAATAGAACATAAAGTACTAATTGAAAGACATTAAAGTATCACCATCAAATTCAAACATAAAGATAAATTTTTCTCAAATGCAACTAAGTCTCGTCTAGTCGCTTCTCTCAACCTTAGCCTTAGAATGCTCACCTGAAAATGATGCTTAAAAACGTCAACATAATGTTGGTGAGATTCATAGGTTTAAGACACACAATATCACACAAGGCAACCAGTTCGCTGTGATTATAAAACATAGCATGACAGTAAGACTAGTTATTATATAATCTAGCATGCAATTTCCATCAATCAACCAACAACGCATCATAAGGCAACAATAGGGACGGAACGCGCCCACGATCCACATAAACAATAATGGGTAATCGAACCCTCTGATCAAACCACACATAATAATAATGGGTAAGGCTACTATCCTCCAATTAGATTGCTCAAATGAACAATGGAAACATAGCTACCCTCCAATTGAACCACACAGAATAACCACACAATAATATCATAGCATGCATTCACATATAATAACACTTACAAGTCCATGCATTTATAAACCACATTATCACAGTAACTTAAAAAGTACTTCAACATAAGCATCATTCCTATCCCAAGTTTAAAACAATGTAAAAATAGGACTATGAAACTCACCTCAGTCTTTGCAGCTTCCAAATAAACAATCACAAATCTATACAACAAAGTAAATCCACATTACACGCGACCAAGCTAAAAGCTATAGTCCATCTAACACACATATAATGGATGTCTAAAGGTCATATAAACCACTATGGTTCACCTAGACTCCATACCAAACACTACTAATCACTTACGCTCACTAAATCCCTTGCACAAATTATATCAGAAAACGCAGAATTTTGGGGTACATTTACCCACATAAAATCATAGTAAGATAAGCTCCACAACTCACACCAAAAATCCACCATGGTCTCTTATGAACATATAAGCTATTCCCAAAAGGCCATGTTCTAAAAACATACACAAGTACTCTTAATAAAATAAAACTTGAAAACTATCTAGATTCGGATCTGAACGCACACCAAAATATTTTGACCTAAGAATCATATTTGTACAACTTTCTAGCGTCCGTCCTTCGCTTGGAAATCAAAGGGAATATAGAACTCAACTCTATCAGAAGGTCTAACCCTAATTCCACTTTCTAACCCACTTTTACCCTCAATACGTTTACCCTAAATCTGTCCCGGTTTAACAACTTTGACACCTTTTCTCGCAAAAATCATTAGACTGCCTTCCAGACCTCGAATGTAACACCCCAATTTTTCACTGATCGCAGCGGATTAAGTGTTTGGGGTATTACTCATGGAAACAAAGACAAGATAATAGAAAACAACTCGAAAAGAGACGTTTTAGAAAAAGGTGTTATCATTCATTTATTCATCAGAGTTACTTTTACCAAAAGAGAGGTCCCAAAAGATGCGTTTTAAGGAAAAACAGATGTATGATAACTATAATGTACGTCCTTATATCCAGTACTTCTCCGTGCCAGGGTTCCTAAAGAGCTCATTTACCTGGGATAACATGCTTAAAAGTCAACACGAATGTTGAGTGAGAGTCATAGGTTTAAGTAGTTAGGGTGTGTAAATACAAGCTCCACAGGGTTTAGCTTAAACCCTATGTGTAGAAAAGTTTAGTGATAGCTGGTGTATTGCACTAAGCTCATGAACCACACGTTAACAATCCGGGTCATGGGGGCTGCAGGCCTAACCATGAGGGGATGGGAAGGATAACTTGCCAAAGTTAATCCTTCAGTGAGGGTTCAAATATAATACTTATTGGTACTCTCTAGTGAGAGATAGTACCAACGGGAGTTGTAAAACTCCAATAGATCTATCTATTATATTTGCGTTCACTTGTGTAAAATATCACAAGCGATTAGATTTATGAATTTTGTTGTGTAGGGGTGGCAGATAGTTTACTCGTGCAACAACCAAAGAAAAAGGCTTGTATTCGATTTAAAGCATGTATTTCCCTCACAGGGTTGTAAAGCATTTAAAAGTGAGGCTATGAAAACTCACCTGGGTCTAAGGTAAGTAGGGTAGGGTTTAGACAGCTTACTCACGTATCCTGGGAAGTGTAGGTGTGTGTGTGTATGTCAAGTCTTAGTCTAGGTTTTTAAGTAATTACTCTTAGGGTTTATAGATATAACATAACACCGTTCGGGCCATCATAATTCAGAAGTATATGACTCCTCACATGAAGCTCCCTACTATTGTATCATGTTATCAAGATAATACCATTCGGGCCATCATAATTCAGAAGTTAATACTCCTCACATGAAGCTCCCTACTATTTAGCTATGTTGTTATTAAGTTTTAGTTATAGCATAGCATCGTTCGGGCCATCATAATTCAGAAGTAGATGCAATAATCGTTTGAGGAGTCAGGGCACTTTAATTCGTAAACCCAGCAAACTCGTCAAAACGAAATATCCACATGGTACTCCTCACATGAAGCTCCCTAGTATTGTGTTATGTTTCTAACTCAAAAATTGGTTTTTATATTTTATATGAAAATATTCCATTTTAACCTTCTAAGTTTATATATTTACTCTTTTTACCCTAAACTTATAAACTTATAACATTTAGGCATATAACTTTCTATATTTTACACAACTAGTCCCTATACTTATATTTCTAAGAGAAATGGCAAAAATTGTCCCTAAACTATACTATCTTTCAATAATTACCATTTTTACCCTTAACTTTATAATATTTGCAAATTTAGTCCTTTTAAGTTTATTTTTCATTTTCTTATTATCTTAAGGTTTTAAAACTTTGCAAAAGGGGTCCTTGTACTTATAACTTTCAAGTAATGTCAAAAACAGTCCTTATACTTTATTGTTTCAGAATTTTACAATATATACCTCTATGCATGTAAAGTTTTGTAAAACTAGTCCTAACTTTAAGTATACTGTATTCTAATGAGATTTTTAAGTTTCTAAGCTTATGATTAGTTAATATATGTCTAAATAAGTCACATAAACCAGATTATAGCACATAATATAGTATTTAAGCATATAAATACCTAATTATTTATTTCTATGGTTTTAAATAGAAAACTTCTAAAATAAAATGGTCATGGCTATCCTAGGGTTTCTAATGCATGCTCTAAGTGTCCTAGGTCTATTCTAAGGCTATTAGATTCAAAGGTTAGGCTTACCTAGGTCGTGGGAGGTGTAACGAGATAACTAGGGTTTTCTTGGCCAAAACTCAACTTGACAAGGCTCAAGAGCTTTGCTACTTGACTTCTAAGGGCTTTATACTACAGAAATGTATAGGTAAAGAAGAGAGAGAATGTGTGAAGAGGTAGGGTGTGGTTTCGTGGGGTATTTATAGGGTACGAAGGAGTAGCGAGCAAGAAAGAGTGAGCTAGGTGTCGAGGAGGGGGGAGGCCGAGTTATGGAAGCTAGGGGGTGTCGTAGAGGACCTAAAGGGTGACTAAGAAGATCTACATGGTAGCAAGGGGGCTGTCTAGGCCGGTTGTGGCCATGGTGAGCCGTGAGGGTGAAGGTGGTGACAAGTAGGTGATCCACCTACTTGCTTGGGTGGTTAGAGGTGCTAGGGTGTGTTCTAACTATTAGGGAGGTGCTAGGGTGGTTGCTTGGTTGATATGAGGTGCTTAAGTATGTTAGTTTAGGTGTTTAGATCTAATTTTAACCTAGTTTTGCCTAGTGAGAGTTTAATGTTTTGCCTAGGGTTTAGTGCCTAATTCAGGGTCATAAGGGTGTTTAGTAACTAATATAATGTCCTAGGAGACTTATACTAAGTGGTTATAACTTATGGTAAAGATTTGGGATGGTTTAGACCTAGTTTTGGGAAGTTATGACCTAATTAAGGTTTTGTGCTTAAGGGACTTGTACCTAGGTTCTAGAGGGTTGTACTATGATCTAGGGAGTCTAATATGTCCTAAGGTAACTAATTTACCTCATACCTAAGCCTTAAATACTTTCAAGTTAGTTCAGATAAGCAATTAGGGTTTAAAAGCTAAATGGGAACACATACGTGCATTTAGGATTTTCTAGTGAGTATTGTGTATTAGAGTGATAGTTTACTTAGTGAAAATGTGTTTGTAACCTTGAATTGACATACCTGGATGTTTACATTAAGTAAACATAGTGGTGGTTGGCATAGGTGGATACGTGAGCTTGTCTAGAGGTTAGTTAGGCAATAGTAGTATAGCAAAGCAAAAATTTTATTCAGGAAATAGCTATAGGCATTTCTAACCTAGATTGTGCTTAGTGAGGGCCTAAGTTAAGTTAGTGAGGCATTGCTGTAACAACCCGTAATTTTCCACGTCTATATTTATTTCCAAACCTCGACAATTTACTATTCATCATTTACTATTCACCAATCACTATTCATCGTTTTCAAAGTCAATTTGAGACTTTGAGAAGTGTTCAAAAAAAATTACTATTCACGTGACACTATTCATTCCCGGAAGAAAAACAATATTCATGCATCATCAGTAAGGACATATCATATAGACTAGAGTAGTCTACATATCATCAGTACATTGGGTCATGCACGGGTTTGTGTGATTTTCATTAACGTATGGTTAATTATTTAATAAACGTTACCACTCAGTTTTTACTACTAACATATACCCGATACTCCTGACTATGATCCTAACATATTTTCATACTCATTATAATGATATAAAAATTATATTATTAATTTACCGGGTGTTTTGAGACCTGTTGCTATATTTTCCGGTATGCGCTGATAATTACGTCGGATCATGATATCTCAACAAGAAAATTATTTTGACACAGATTCTCATCAGGAATGTAATTTCATAATTTTTAAAATGTCGTCATATTTTATTTGGTACAGTTAAACTTTATTTCTAGCAAACTCGGTACCCGGTATCCCTTAAAACTAATAATATCTACACAATATTAGCTAAGTCTTACAAAATCTCTTACACAATCCTTTCCCCCCATTCTTTTCTTACAAATCTTGAAAAATTTCTACTTACTTCATTTATGAGTTGTACTACTTGTCTTTGAAAATAAACTACACATCTATTATTATTACTTCAACACTTCAAGTAACTTTCATTAGTAACAAAGTCTCATTCTCACTTTCTCTCTTGCTCCATCCCACGGCTACCAACATAAACCAAGAAGAATCCATTTTTTTTCAAGTTCAAGTGATAAACAAGTCTCTTTAGTGTTCCTAGTTTGGATTTTGAAATAAAAATCCCAAGGTTCTTTAAGTATTTTCATCGAAATCATCTCAAAACATCAAGTAAGTGTCTAAATAAATTTTCTACTCTTTTATACTTTCATTTAAGCTATTTTGATGTTTTAGTAGCAAATCATGCAAATAAATATGTTATACATACCACTTATTGTTTATTTTCTTTATAAACATAGATTTAAGCTGTTTACTTGTAATCTCATAAGATCCACCAAGATTGGTGATGTTTAGGACCCCATGACACCCTAAGAATGTGTATGGTAGGATTGAGTACTTGTGGAGTTGATTTGAAGTAGTTTGATTAAGTTTTGAACAAGCCTTGAACTAGAAAAGTGATTTTTACAAACTATATAAAAAGGTTATGAGGCGAAAAGTGAACTACTTTTAAGGGGTCATTTAAGCCCGGATTCGAATTTATTTGATCAAATATTGCCTTAAATTGTTCCTTTTGTCATTTTAGGTACTTTTGGAGTGAAATCTGGAAAAGGAAGCATTTTGGACGTTTTTGGAGCATAAAAGTGAAGAAAACGACAAAATCTTAATTTTCCTTCCTGGGAACAGTACTTGACGGCGTCAAGAATTTCTTAATGACGGCGTCAAGAGTAATACAAGAGGTGGAAGTGGATAATGTCCGTGACGGTCCAGAGAGTTTTGTACTAAGGACATGACGGCGTCACCCTAGGCCTTCATGATCCAAATGTTAGTGACGGCCCAGAACAAAATCACACATGACGGCGTCAAAAGTAGATCTAGGCAATCCGATTTCATTATGGGCGGCGAGTTGATGGCGTCATAATTTTCTTCTTGACGCCGTCACCCTGTAAAATCATATATAGTTTTGCAATTTTCATTCATTAGTGTGTAACTTTTAGGGAGTAACTTTGGAGAGAAACCCTAGTCCGATTTTCACAGCTTTTTCAAGGGTTTTTACCCTTTGAAACCTTTCATGTTTAATTGAGATAAGTACTATTTCAATTCATTCAATATGTTTATGTGTTGTTTGAATATATCTTACACTTGTCTTCAATTTAATATGCTTGGCTAGATCTCTTGTGTGTTTGCTTAGATGTAGTGAAACCTAGACGTTAATTATGGGTTGATTGTTTGTTTATAGTTGTTACGGATGATTGTATTCGATGTTAGGCTTAAGAAAACTGGCAGACTTCCATTGGTAACTTGCTTGAACGTCTTAAGAAACATGATCAGAGGTGTACTATGATTTTTGGTTGAATTTAATGCGTAGGAGAATTTTAATGATCCCATGTTAGGAGCTTCTAACGGCTCGACATAGGAGTGAAGTAGGATCCTATAGAGTTAGGGAATATTGTACACAACCCTACGACTAGTATTAAAGAATATAACCCATCATCCATGCAATTGTAACAAACTATCAACCTGTAAAAGATATCTAGGGGTAATGAAACATAAGTAAACACAACTTCCCCCATTATCGTTTACACCACATTAGTAATTAGATTTATTTTCATTTTTGTTATTTAATTTTGATTGCATTTTTAGTTATTGGGTTAGTTGAATAGCAACTAATTCCGCCCACTCTTCCAAAAACCGAGATTTTAATTGCTTTCATAAAATATAAAAACACAAAAAGAATCATCCCTCACCTTTAGACTAAGTTTAGGAGGCTTTCTAATCCTAGCGACACTATTCATGAGTTGAACGATCAATCCCCCGGTACTTGTCACTATACTGTACTACAACGATCAGGTACACTGCCTGGTGGGGGTTGTAAGCTTCTCGAGATCCCTCGAGAGGTAAAGCCTGGTGCGATTCCCACGTATCAAGTTTTTGGCGCCGCAGCCCGGGGAATAGTTATTGTCTAGGTTAGAATTTCTTTTAATTAAGTCTACTTGCTAGATTCCTTTCTAGTAAGATTTTATTTTTATTTTTAGGTTTTCTTTAGTCTATCTTATTTCTTCGTGCCTTTGTTCGTAACCTTTACCATCCGACATCATGGAAGGTGGTAACATCTTTGAACCCATCAACCCACCACAACAAAACCACCCACAAAACCCACCACTAGCAAACCAACCTCTTAGGCCCCGAACCTTAGGAGAGTATTCTCGTCCTAACCACCAAGGCTATCGAAACACTATTGAGCTCACTCAAGGAGCCAATGTGTCCCCCTTGCGATTCGACACCATCCGGTTGGTGCAAAGCGGATGTGCATTCCATGGACTTCGTTCCGAAGATCCTAATCAACATCTCAAGGATTTCCTTAAAATCGTAGATTCTATAGACCTTGATGTTACAACTAGAGAGTCAACCCGATTACGCCTATTCCAATTCTCTCTACGTGATCAAGCTAGTCAATGGCTTGAACGTTTACCCGCGGGATACATCACCTCATGGGATGATCTCACCACTCGTTTCCTTGCTCAATTTTTCCCACCGGGGAGAACTACTAAGCTTAGAAATGACATCTTGATGTTCCAACAATGTCAAGGTGAAACTCTATATGAAGCATGGACTCGTTTTAAGGACTTACTCCAAAAAGTCCCTCATCATGGCATAGATCTTTGGCTCCAAGTCCAAATCTTCTATGACCATATCGACCTCTCCACAAGGCGAACCATTGACTAATCGGCCAGTGGCAAGCTACGTGATCTAAGTGCGAAAGAATCATGGGAACTCATAGAAGATCTTGCTCTCTATGACAACGAAAGTTTGAATGATCCCCGTGATTTGAACAAAACAGTCAAGGCAATATCTTTGCCTTCGAACAATTCTAGCACTCCCGACCGTAGGATCATGGAACTTGAGGACCAAGTCAAGTTTCTCATGAAATCTTGCGAAGCTTCTAAGCCTTCAAGCCAAGTGAACAAAATCACTTCTTCATGCGAATTATGTAGTGTTCCCCATGACACTCGTGATTGCGTGGAACTCCCCGGACAAGCTTTTGCGGACTACGCATCCTCGCGTACCGACGAAGCAGGAGACAAGTGGTACACTTTCAAACCTGAGCCAAACCCTTACGGTGATTCCTACAACCCTTCTAGGAAAAATCACCCGAATCTTAGGTGGAAACAAAACTAAAACAATCCTTCCAACCCACCTAATCGTTACCAACCAAACGGTCCACCCGCAAACCGTACTTTCAACAACAATCCTTCTAATAACAATGGTAGTACCAATAATCTTGCAGGATTGATGTCCAAGTTTATGGCATCTTAAGAAGCTCGCATATCTAAGTTTGAAACCGAATTCAATCAACAACAAACAGAGATGACCAATAAGATTGACAACTTGTTGAAAGCCCTCAACAACCAAGTGCTAACTACACCTAGGAAGGACACTAGGGACACTAGTAGCGGAATCCAAATTAAGGACCCTTCATCATCCAAACACGTCCACTTTGTCAATGTTGTCACCATTAAGCCGATAGATAGGAATATAGAAGAAAGTGACAAGGATGAAGTTAGAATAGGAACCGAGACTAGGGATGAGAATAAGGAAGTTAAGGTTAATAAGGGAGAAAAGTTAGAGGGAGTAGAAAACATAGAAGACTACTTTGATAAGTTGCCCACCAAGGAAGAACGGGAATATCACAAGGATTTATTCGATGATCCCGAGACACCATATATCCTTGGTTCACCCCTTATTAAAGTAGGTGATCCCTCTAACATCAACATACCATGTAACATTAGGCATATGCATGTGTGGAAAGCTTATATCGATCCTATAAACATCATGACTAGTACCTATTATAATTGGGTAATAAAGAAGCAACTTGGGCATAGGATGATGCCTAACACAAATTTGAAAAGCAATTTTGTAGGAAGGGTGAAAGGATTGCATGTATTTGTAGGAAACTTCACTTATGTTATCGACTTTGTCATAGTAGAGGATACTCGTCCGGTAATTGATGATTGCCTAAGTCAAGTAGTGTTCAGAAAACCATTTTTTGAGACCTCTAAGATGAGTTATGACCCGGGATAGTTAGATTCAAGGAAGAGAACGATGAGATTGCTTACCAAATGCCCTATAAGATTGAACAATACCGCCTTCTACCAAACATAGAAAAGGAACACAAGCAAGCGGTTTATTATATGAATGATGAGGATAGACGTAGAGGAGTAGATTATGTCATGAATAGAATACTTGGTTTCTATAAGGAATGCTTGCAACTAGGTCCGGAATACAAAACTAAGATTGGAGATGATCTAGAGGATGAGACCAACGATGAGGTCACGTAATAGCCCATGACCTTGAGTCTAGCTACAAGACTCGTAAAATAAAGAAAAGCGCTTCTTGGGAGGCAACCCATGTTTTTTGTGATTTTTAATTGTTTGATTGTTATTTGTTTCCGTATGCATGCTTTGTTTTTCTTGTTGGTAGATCATGTTTCAAACTAAAATTGTGAAAATGCTTTGTTTTGTCGTTTAACTTCGTCTTAACTTCATATAAAGGTATTTTGCAAAAGATAAGTGTAAGGGTAAACCCCAAATTTGTTTCTAAGAACAAAATTGATCATGATTCTCCACAATAATAAATGAACATGTGTATTAGTACTTGTTAGAGTCAAATGCTTGTATTGAGTCATAATGATGTTTTGCAGGATTTTCCAGGAAGCAGGACATAAGTTTTTCCAGAAATTTTCCGGAAACTTAACGTAAAGATTTCTGCAGGTCACTTATGACGGCGTCAGGAATTAATTTTTGACGGCGTCATGTGTAAAATTCTGGAAATTTTGCTAGTTTTGTTTTTCTAACGGAGTCTTAAAGTTTTTGCTAATTCTTAAGTTTTATAAACTCCAGGAAATCTGCAAACATTCATTCCACAAGCATTATATCTTAATTTGTTTTCTAGGACTTGTTAGTATATATAGATTGTCGCTGATTTTACGCAAGGTTGCCTTGTTTGTTTTCTCAGGTTTAACAGGTTATATATGACAAGAAGATGATTTATTTTTCTGGAAGGGAAGCTATGAATGTTCATTTTCTTGGAGGAAGATCTAACCTTGTTACCACACTATCCACACCGAACGAAGCAGGGGAGTATTTGTTTTCATTCTTTTACCTATTTCACTTTTACATTCTTTAATTGAACATTGGGGACAATGTTCATCCTAAGTGTAAGGGGAGGGTAAATGATGATACCTTATAGGATACAATTGCACTTGAGTTTGTTTGTTTGATGGTAGGTGTGTAATAAAACTAAGAGAAATACTTGTTAGTGTAATTTTAGCGCCAAATTTAAAATTTGTTACAACATTTAGGAGTGAAACTTTATCCTTAACAAGCGTCTCATGGATAGGAGTTGTATGACTAGCACGAAACCGTACCATTCAGAAAAATTTTCCACCCAAATATGTGATGTTCGCCTTTAGATTTGATAGGAAAAGCATTTATTATTAGTGCTTATGAGTGTACCGGTAGCATTTAGATTCTAGAACTTGCGTTATTGATGCATCCCGAGACCGCTAGTGAGACTACATTCGTGTAGTAGGATTTACTACATGATAAGAGGCATTAGGATCACCCTTGTGTTAAACCCGTATCATAATTACTTGACCATTTAAGTCATATTACTTGGCTTGTAAAGTCAATTAATTTTTCCCACATCTTAGCGTTGTACTCATTTTTAATACATGAAACCCCTAGTACACCCCTCCGAGCCTATCTTTTCGTTTCTAACTTTAAGCATCTTACTTAAAGGAAGAATTTGTTACAACCCACCCAAATGTTCAACCAAATCGCCTTAGCCTTCCGTGTATGCACTCATCTTTAGTGCATTATTGTTATTTGTTTAAACCCTTAGTTAATTATCTAATTGATTACATGGTTGCTAAGTCGAGTCATATCTTGTACATATTGTTTTGGGACGATTGGGACTCATGGGTAAAGTACTTGTGTTTTGGAGTAATGGGGAAGAACATCATATATTACCCCCATATGTGCGTTAATCTAAAAAGTACTCCAAGTGTTTTGATTATCTTGATTCGAGTCATTTGATTAGTTTATTGTAAAGTATGTAAAAAGTCAAGTGTAAGGGGAATGTACATTCCCAATGATGTATTATGTTGGATGGTAGGGTAAGAGTGTATGCAAAAACAAAAAAAAAATCGTAAAAAGAAGAAAAAAAGAAAAAATATATATATATATATATATATATATATATATATATATATATATATATATATATATATATATATATATATATATAAAGAGAGAAAAACATACGGACTACCATCCCGTTTCATTTTATATTTGTTTTATGTTTTTGTTATATTTTATTTATTAGCCTAAGTCGAGTCTAGTCTTGGCTTAGCAATGCCATATTGTACATGTAATTAACCAAGATGATTAACTCGCCACCAGTAAATATTGCCTATATCCAACAAAACCGTGTTTTCCATATCCCTACACCTAACGTTATAACCCTTTGAAAGACCTCTTTGATAGTTTATCCTAGGTGTTTACGCCAAGTGGTGGAGGTTTGATCCTTTCCCAAGCCTATGGTAATCTATTTTGCTATGACAGGTAGTGAGAGATGTTTCCCATTTCTATATTGTGATATCTACTTTATTACACCCGAGAGATGTGAGTATCTAAACACTATTTGTGAGGTGCTAGTGTATGACCTCCGTGCTTGTCTTTGGTCTTTAGTGGTACGATTATTTGTTGTAATTACTTTTATATTAGTGTTAAATGACCTCTAACTTGTATTTTGATTAGAATAAAAGCGCATTTTCTTGAGGACAAGCAAATCTCAAGTGTAAGGGTATTTGATTAGGCGAAAAGTGAACCACTTTTAAGGGGTTATTTAAGCCCGGATTCGAATTTATTTGATCAAATATTGCCCTAAATCGTTTCTTTTGTTATTTTAGGTACTTTTGGAGTGAAATCTGGAAAAGGAAGCATTTTGGACGTTTTTGGAGCATAAAAATGAAGAAAACAGCAAAGTCTTAATTTTCCTTCCTGGGAACAATACCTGACGGCGTTAAGAATTTCTTAATGACGGCGTCAAGAGTAATACAAGAGGTGGAAGTGGATAAAGTGTGTGACGGTCCAGAGTGTTTTGTACTAAGGACATGACGGCGTCACCCTAGGCCGTCATGATCCAAATGTTAGTGACGGCCCAGAACAAAATCACACATGACGGCGTCAAAAGTGGATCTAGGCAATCCGATTTCATTATGGGCTGCGAGTTGACGGCGTCAGAATTTTCTTCTTGACGCCGTCACCCTGTAAAATCTATATATAGTTTTGCAATTTTTATTCATTAGTGTGTAACTTTTAGGGAGTAACTTTGGAGAGAAACCCTAGTCCGATTTTCATAGCTTTTTCAAGGGTTTTTACCCTTTGAAACCTTTCATGTTTAATTGAGATAAGTACTCTTTCAATTCATTCAATATGTCTATGTGTTGTTTGAATATATCTTACACTTGTCTTCAATTTAATTATGGGTTGATTGTTTGTTTAGATGTAGTGAAACCTAGATGTTAATTATGGGTTGATTGTTTGTTTATAGTTGTTACGGATGATTGTATTCGATGTTAGGGTTAAGAAAACTGGCAGACTTCCATTGGTAACTTGCTTGAACGTCTTAAGAAACATGATCAGAGGTGTACTATAATTTTTGGTTGTATTTAATGCGTAGGAGAATTCTAATAATCCCATGTTAGGAGTTTTTAACGGCTCGACATAGGAGTGAAGTAGGATCCTATAGAGTTAGGGAATATTGTACATGGCCCTACGACTAGTATTAAGGAATATAACCCGTCATCCATGCAATTGTAACAAACTATTAACCTGTAAAAGATATCTAGGGAGTAATGAAACCTAAGTAAACATAACTTCCCCCATTATCGTTTACACCACATTAGTAATTAGATTTATTTTCATTTCTTTTATTTAATTTTGATTGCATTTTTAGTTATTGGGTTAGTTGACTAGCAACTAATTCCGCCCACTCTTCCAAAAACAGAGATTTTAATTGCTTTCATAAAATATAAAAACACAAAAAGAATCATCTCTCACCTTTAGACTTAGTTTAGGAGGCTTTCTAATCCAAGCGACACTATTCCTGAGTTGAACGATCAATCCCCCGATACTTGTCACTATACTATACTACAACGATCAGGTACACTGCCTGGTAGGGGTTTTAAGCTTCTTGAGATCCCTCGAGAGGTAAAGCCTGGTGCGATTCTCACGTATCAAAAGGGTCTGCGAAAAACGTGAAACCTGGAAAACTTAGTAATTCAGGGGATACTTTGGCCTTCATATTCAGAAAATACTTTCAAAAATGAAACCGTGGCTGCTTGAACGGGTAAAAACGGACTTACGACGAGAAAGTTATGATTTTTCTAAGTTTAACGACGAAAAACTATTTTCTGAAAATATTGAGTGCTGTTTGCCTAGATTCGACGGACAAAACGAGATGTTAGACGTGATCTAGAGGAGCCGACCTACTGAAAATATGTTAGTACATGTTAATACGAAGCCGTGGATATAAAGAACGTAGAAAACGAGCTTATAACGACCAAGATATACGTGTTTGAAACCCGACAAACCATATACATTTTGACAGCACTATATGAAAGATATTAAGTGTTAAAAACAATATTTTCAAGTAACAATAATGAAAGCCATATTTCTTACCCATCGAGGCGCGTATGACCAAAAGTTAAATGACACGACATTTAGATATTGTTACAAGGTTTTCAAAAATGTCGAGTTTAATCACTAACTCTCAACGTACACTAGTTCGCGACTAGTTTTGCGAGGCCCTTTGGTCATATTTTCAAGTTATGAAAAGTGTCATTTTACGACGAAAACACTATATATGTCAATAAAACACCAAACGAAGATTGTGGAGTATCGTTTCAACATAAATAGATGAAAAGTGTTTATTAACTTAACGAAATGTCAAAAATGTATTTTTGACGATAAACAATATTTTCAAAACTAAAGAGTGGTATCGATAACATACGTACTTTCATATATAGCATTGTATCATTGCTTACCTTAGATCATATCATTCATATTAGGTTGCGGCTAGAGTTCGCGCCTTATTTCAGTTCATACATTTTGTCATCATATCGCTTGTAACAGGTGAGTATTCACGAACCCCTTTTTCTAACTATTTTAATCGTTTAGGGGTGGATGCATGAATTATTAATTGAACTCTTTGAACTTTGTTTTGAAACATAAGATATATACTTTGAACCATTTTAACTTGATTTTGAACCCTTTGACTATTTTGAACTCTTTTAACTTGTTTTGACCTTATAACTTGTTTGAACTCTTGAACTTTATTGCAAACTTATAACTTTTTTGAACTTAATGAACCGTATGTGCTATGACCTAAAGTCTCACCTTATTGGTGGAGCTTTCTTGACCTAAATTCTCGCCTTATTGGTGGAGCGTGCGAAGTCTCCCATGTTCGGAGCGTTCTTAATCGTATATAATAGTTGTATGATGTACTGTTCGTACATTCGCATTGTTCGTCACCTATTAGTAGTATGGATAGCGCTATTAGAGGTCGGCCAACCTCTCGTTCACTATGTTACGGGACGCATATTATTTAAGTAGGGGCTTTGCCTGGCATACATTATTATATACGTGGTGCTTATATTGTGACCTATTATGACCGCGTGTGCTTGACTACAAGATATACTACTTTACATGCAATGGGTTGTAAACACACAGGTTGCAAGTTTTGTATGGGCGGGATTTGCAACTGAGTGGATTTACAATGCCTTTGCCGTGTGAACTTTCTCAAATGGTTTCTCATATTATATAAAAAGTGTGTACTCACCAACTATTTTCATAGTTGACCCGTTTTCTCTCATGCATTTCAGGTGATCGTCAGTAAGTTTTTCTTCATGGTCTATGCATAATGAAGTTTTCACATGTCATTAGTGATCATTATGTATTACAAAGCTATCTTTTGGGAACTAAACTTTGTATCTTAAATTGCCAATGTCGGCTATAATAATGTTGTAATGATATACTTTTCCTTAAATATTAATTATGGTATTGCACTATATCTCTTTTGCGATGTATATTGATTTCGTCGCACCTCGCGTTTCCGTCTTCGGCGGAGTGTGACAATTGATAACCTAAAGGGAGTTTGTGGGGAAGTTAGTGGGTTGTTATAGTCTCCCATCCTAAAAGAAAATCGCGTCCTGAGATTTAACTAGGGTTAGTGGTTGAGGTGTGAATAGGTGGGGATATTTAGCACGGATTTGATCCTCTCATTCCCAAGTATATTCTGGTCCTCTTTTAGAGTCCCAGCGTACCTTAACGATAGGAATCCGGTGGTGTTTTAGATTTTTGACCTCTCGGTCCATGATTTCGATTGGCTCCTCTATGAAATTGAGCTTATCATCCAACTGAAGCTCTTTCATAGGTATGATGAGTGATTCATCTGATAAATACTTTTTAAGGTTGGAGACATGAAACGTGTCTTGTATATTACCTAGTTCATCCGACAACTTAAGTCGGTATGCCACCGGACCAATTCGTTCTAAAACCTTAAATGCTCCGATGTATCTCGGATTAAGCTTTCCTTGCTTTCCGAAACGAAAGACACCTTCCCTAGGTGAAACTTTCAACATAACCTTGTCTCCGACTTGAAATTCTAAAACGTCTTATATCGGCATAACTCTTTTGCCGATCCCTCACAGATTGTAAGCATTGTCGGATTTGAACTATTTTCTCATTAGTCTCATGGATTATCTTTGGACCCGTAAGTTGCGCTTCTCCAACTTCGGCCCAGCAGATAGGGGATCTGCACTTTCGTCCTTAAAGTGCTTCATATGGCGTTGCCTTAATACTAGTGTGATAACTATTATTATACGAGAATTCGATCAACAGTAAGTGTTTCTCCCATCCTTTACCAAAATCTATCACACACGCTCGAAGCATATCCTCGAGTGTTTGGATAGTTCTTTAACTTTGACCGTCGGTCTACGGATGATATGCCGTACTCATGTCTATCTGAGTACCTAGGGCTTTTTGCATAGATTGCCAAAATCTTGACGTGAATCGAGAGTCACGATCAGATATGATAGATATTGGCACTCCATGCCGGGAAACTATTTCCTTGAGGTACAACCTAGAAGGGTTTCCATATCATCCGTTTCTCGTATAGGAATGAAATGAGCTAATTTCGTAAGGCAATCTACTATTACCCAAATAGTATAATGCCCGTTGGATGTTATAGGAAGTTTAGTTATAAAATCCATCGTAATCCTTTCCCACTTACAAATGGGAATTTTAGGCTGTACCAATAGCCCAGATGGCTTTTTACATTCAGCCTTTACTCTAGAACATGTTAAACACTTGCCCACATATCTAGCAATGGATGCTTTCATGTTGGGCCACCAATAGTGTTTCTTCAGATCCTGATACATCTTATCAGAACCCGGATGGATGGAGTATTTAGATTTGTGGGACTTGTGCATTATTAAGTTCCTTAAGTTACCATAATATGGTAACCATCTCCGATTCTTAATGCAACGAGTTCCGTCTGAACGTATCTCAAAAGCCTAATTCATCCCTCGTAATCTTTACATTTTAAGATTTTCCTCTTTCAGGGCTTCATTTTGGGCTTTGAGTATTCGAGAGGATAAATCCGAATGAAGAGTCATTACTAATGACCTAACTCTAATCGGTTTGATTAAATCCTTTCGGCTCAAAGCATCTGCTACTACATTAGCTTTGCCAGGGTGGTAACGAATCTCACAATCATAATCAGCGAGCAGTTCAATCCAATGACGTTGTCTCATGTTCAACCCTTTTTGGTTAAGAATATGTTGTAGGCTTCTATGATCGGTGAAAACCGTACATTTCGTGCCATACAGATAATGTCTCCATATTCTCAAAGCGAACACTACTGCTCCTAATTCTAGATCGTGTGTAGTATAGTTTTCCTCATGCGGTTTAAGTTGTCGTGATGCATAAGCTATAACCTTATTTCTTTGCATTAATACTGCTCCAAGACCCCGATACGAAGCATCACAGTAAACAACGAAATCGTTGTTACCCTCGGGTAATGCTAAGATCGGAGCTTTACACAACTTTCTCTTCAAAAGTTGGAAAGCTATCTCTTGGTCTTTTTCCCAGTCAAACTTCCTGTTTTTCTGGGTTAACTCCGTCAAAGGTTTAGCTATTTTTGAAAATCCCTCAATAAACCTTCGATAATAACCCGCGAGTCCTAAGAATTGTCGTATTTCGGTAGGATTCGTAGGATACGGCCAATTCTTTACTGCTTCTATTTTTGTTGGATCGACATGAAGTCCTTGTTTATCTATCAAGTGTCCGAGGAATTGCACAACACTAATCCAGAACTCACACTTAGAGAACTTTGCATAAAGTTTCTCCATCTTAAATAGTTCTAGGATTATTCTCAAGTGTTGAGCATGCTCTTCCTCGTTACGATAATAGATAAGGATATCATATATGAACACTATGACAAATTTATCCAAGTATTGTTTACACACCCAGTTCATGAGGTCCATAAAAACCGCTGGTGCGTTTGTCAAACCAAATGGCATAACTTTAAATTCATAGTGCCCATACCTTGTTCTGAAAGCGGTCTTAGGGATATCCTTTTCCCTCACTCTCAGTTGATGATAATGGCCGTAAGTCGATCTTTGAATATACGCTTGATCCTTGAAGTTGATCAAATAAGTCATCAATCCTGGTTAATGGGTATCAATTCTTGATAGTAAGTTTGTTCAATCCACGATAATCGATACACATTCTCATAGAGCCGTCTTTCTTCTTTACGAATAAGACAGGAGCTCCCCAGGGTGATGTACTTGGGCGTATGAAACCTCGATCAGTTAATTCCTGGAGTTGTTCAGAGAGTTCCTTCATCTCTGAAGGGGCTAACCTATAGGAGGCTTGAGCTATAGGTGCTGCTTCGGGAATTAAATCGATTTGAAATTCTATCTGACGAACGGGAGGTAAGCCAGGTAAATCCTTAGGAAAAACCTCTGGGTATTCCCTGACTACAGGGATCTCATCCAATTGTTTTTTATCTGGCTTAGTCTCCATTACTTGAATAATGAAGACTTGACAACCTCGTGACACGTATCGTTCCGTTTTGATACATGAAATGAAGTTAAGTCGGATTTCACTTCGATCTCCTCGGATAGTTAAAGTCTCACCGTTGATAGGTACATGGATGATTTTCTCGTCACAAAGAGTCTTAGCTTGATTCTTGGGCAACCAATCCATTCCCACAACAACGTCAAAACTACCGAGTCTAATGGATATGAGATCGATTTCGAAAGGGTGGTTGAGTAAGGTTAGGGTACAACCCTTGATGACGGTGTTAGTACTAACTAAGTTTCCGTCGGCCATTTCTATCTCATAATAGGTATTTAAAGCTACGGGTTTGGTCCTAAATCTAGAGGCAAAAGGTATAGATACGAAACTCCTATCGGCTCTTGAATCAAATAGAACTCTAACTAAGTGTTAGTTTAAGAAAAAGTTACCCGTGACTACGCTTGGATCCTGTAGATCGTTCCTATCTCTCAACATATATGCTCTTCCCTGGGCACCATCAGTATTTTTCTTTAGACATCTATTTGCATAGTGTCCCTTTTCTCCGCAAGCGTGACAAATGACTGCTACTGGTTTCGGATTACCACCAGTAGTTTGTCCTTTGTGCTTGAAATCCTTTGGCTGATGGCCCACCTTGTTACATGTATTACTTTTAATGGAACAAGGCCCTGTGTGATGCCAATTGCACCTCTTACACAGAGGGGTGATACGCGGGATTGCGCCCTCGCAACAGGTTTTACCTCTCAAGGGATCTTGAGAAGCTTGCAATCCTCGCCAGGCAGTGTACCTGATCGTTGTAGTATAGTATAGTGACAAGTACCGGGGGATTGATCGTTCAACTTGGGAATAGTGTCACTAGTATTAGAAATCCTACTAAACTAGGTCTAGAGGTGAGGGATGATTCTTTTCGTATTTTTTATATTTTATAGAAAGCAAGTAAAATCTCGGGTTTTGAAGGAGTGGGCAGAATTAGTTGTTAATCAACTAACCCAAATTACTACAAATGCAATTAAAACAAAATAAAATAAAATAAAATAAGATAAATGTATGTGTGGTGGAAACAATAATAAAAGAAAATGTGTTTACTTAGATTTCATTACTCCCTAGATATCTTTTACCGGTTGATTAGCTTGTACAATTGCATGGATGACGGGTTATATTCCTTAATACTAGTTCGTAGGGCCGTGTACAAAATTCCCTAACTTTATAAGCTCCTACTTCACTCCTATGTCGAGCCGGCTAAAAGCTCCTAACATGGGATCATTAGAATTCGCTCATGCATTAAATACAACCATAAATCATAGTACACCTCAGATCATGTTTCTTAAGACGTTCAAGCAAGTTACCAAATGGAAGTCTGCCAGTTTTCTTAAGTCTAACATTGAATACAATCATCCACAACAATCATAAACAAACCAATAATCAACATCTAGGTTTCATTACATCTAAGTAAACACAAGAAAAACCTAGCCTAGCATGTTAAAGAGAAGACAAGCATAAGATAGAATCACACAACACATAGACATATTGTATGATTATTGGAAAACTTATCTTCAATTGAACATGGATGGAACAAGGGTTGAAACCCTTAATATCACTGAAAATTCGTCTAGGGTTTTCACAAAGAAGTTCTCCAAAAAGTTCCACACTAATGAATGAAAATTAGAAAACTATATATATATTTTACACTTTGACGGCGTCAAGAGTTAATTCTGACGCCGTCAACTTGCCGCCAAAATAGACTCATATTACCTAGATCCACTTCTGACACCGTCACTCTTTAAAGATTCTGGGCCGTCACTCTTTACAATTGCTCTTGACGTCCTTGGAATTTTTGTTGGCGCGTCACGTGTATTTGATTTATCCACCCTTTTGTCAACTCATGACGTCGTCACTAGCAATGTGTGACGCCGTCAGGTACTGTTTCCAGCAAGAATTTGAGACTTTGTCATTTTCTTCACTTAATCGCTCCAAAAACATCCAAAATGTTTCCTTTTCCAGATTTCTCTCTAAAAGTACCTAAAATGACAAAAGGAACGATTTAGGGCAATAACTGATCAAATAATCACGAATTCGGTCTTAAATGACCCCCTAAAAGCGGTACACTTTTCGCCTCATCAAATACCCTTACACTTGAGATTTGCTTGTCCTCAAGCAAATGCGCTTTTATTCTAATCAAAATACAGGCTAGGGGTCATTTAACACTAATATAAAAGTAAGGGAAAGTTTCATATATATCCTTGAAAATTTCAAAAATTTCATATATATCATTTTTACTAGTTTTTTATGCATAAAGTACAATGCATTTAATTAATGCATCAAAAGGATATATATATATATATATATATATATATATATATATATATATATATATATATATATGAAATTGCATGTACAATATGGCGTTGCTAAGCCAAGACTCGACTCGACTTAAACTAATGAAGATCTAACAAATTATGAAACAAAACATAAAATGAAACGGGATGTTAGTCCGTTTTTTTTTTTTTTTTTTTTTTTTTTTTTTTTTTTTTTTTTTTTTTGCATACACTCTTGCCCTACCATCTAAAATAATACATCATAGGGGATTTACATTCCCCTTACACTTGAATTTTTACATACTTTACAATAAACTACTCTAGTGACTCGAATTAAAATAATCAAAACACTTGGAGTACTTTTTAGATTAACGCACATATGGGGTAATAAATTGGTGTTCTTCCCCATTACTCCATTATACTAGTACTTTACCCATGAGTCCCAATCGTCCCAAAATAATATGTACAAGATATGACTCGACTTAGCAACCATGTAATCAATTAGATAATTAACTAAGGGTTTAAACAAATAACAATAATGCACTAAAGATGAGTGCATACAAGGAAGGCTAAGGCGATTTGGTTGCACATTTAGGGTGGATTGTTAAAAAATTCTTCCTTTAAGTAAAATGCTTAAAGTTAGAAACGAAAAAGATAGGCTCGGAGGGGTGTACTAGGGGTATCGTGTACTAAAAATGAGTACAACGCAAAGGTGTGGGAGAAATTAATTGACTCTACTAGTCAAGGTCATTGACTTAAATGGTCAAATAATTATGATACGGGTTTAAACACAAGGGTGATCCTGATGCCTCTTATCATGTAGTATATCCTAACTACACGAATGTAGTCTCACTAGCGATCTCGGGATGCATCACTAACGTAAGTTCTAGAATCTAAATACTACTGGTACACTCATAAACACTAATAATGAATGTTTTTCCTATCAAATCTAAAGGCGAACCTCACATATTTGGGTGGAAAATGTTTTTGAGTGGTACGGTTTTGTGCTAGTCATACAACTCCTATCCATGAGACGCTCATTAAGGCTAAAGTTTCACTCCTAAATGTTGTAAAAAAATTTAAATTTGGTGCTAAAATAGCCCTAACAAGTATTTCTCTTAGTTTTATTACACACCTACTATCAAACAAACAAACTCAAGTGCAATTGAATTCTCTAAGGTATCATCATTTACCCTCCCCTTACACTTAGGATGAACAATGTCCCCAATGTTCAATTAAAGGATGTAAAAGTAAAACAGGTAAAAGAATGAAAACAATTACTCCCCTGATTCGTTCGGTGTGGATAAAGTGTCAACAAGGTTAGATCTTCTTCCAAGAAAATGAACATTGAAAGCTTCCCTCCAGAAATATAAATCATCTTCTTGTCCAATGTAACCTGATAAAACAATCAAGGCAAACCTCGCATAAAATCGGCGGCAATCTATATATACTAGAAATCCTAAAAAACAAATTAAGATATAATGCTTGTGGAATGAATGTTTGCAGATTTTCTGGAGTTTATAAAACTAAAGAATCAACAAAAAACTTTAAGACTCCGTTAGAAAAACAAAACTCGCAAGATTTCCATATTTTTACACGTGTGACGCCGTTAGAAGTGACCTGCAGAAATCTTTATGTTAAGTTTCCGGAAAATTTCTGGAAAAACTTATGTCCTACCTCCTGGAAAATCCTGCAAAACATCATTATAACTCGATACAAGCATTTGACTCTAACAATTACTAATATACATGTTCATTTAATATTCTAGTGAATCATGCTCAATTTCGTTCTTAAAACAATTTTAGGTTTCCCTTACACTTAGTGATGAGGCGAAAAATGAACCACTTTTAAGGGGTCTTTTAAGCCCGGATTCGAATTTATTTGATCAAATATTACCCTAAATTGTTCCTTTTGTGATTTTTTAGGTACTTTTGGAGTGAATTCTGGAAAAGGAGGCATTTTGGACGTTTTTGGAGCATAAAAGTGAAGAAAACGGCAAAGTCTTAATTTTCCTTGCTGGGAACAGTACCTGATGGCGTCAAGAGATTTTTCATGACGGCGTCAAGAGTAAAACAAGAGGTGGAAGTGGCTAAAGTCCATGACGGTCCAGTACAATATTACACTAAGGACATGACGGCGTCACCTTAGGCCGTCATGGTCCATTTACTAGTGACGGCCTAGAAGATTTTACACATGACGGCATCACAACTGGATCTAGGCAATCCGATTTCATTATGGGCGGCGAGTTGACGGCGTCAGAAATTCCTTCTTGACGCCGTCACCTCAGAAAATCTATATATAGTTTTGCAATTTTCATTCATTAGTGTGCAACATAGTTTGGAGAAACCCTAGTCCGAACTTTTCAGTATTTTCAAGGGTTTTTAACCCCTTGATTCCTTCATGTCAATTTGAGATAAGTACTCTTTCAATTCAATCAATATGTCTATGTGTTGCTTGAATATATCTTACACTTGTCTTTTAATTAACATGCTAGGCTAGGTTTTCTTGTGTTTGCTTAGATCTAATGAAACCTAACTATTGATTATTGGTTGTTGGTGTGTTATTAATTGTTGGGATGAATGTTCCATCGATGTTAGGCTTAAGAAAACTGGATAAACTCCTAATGGTAACCTGCTTGAACGTCTTAAGAAACATGTAACCAATGCGTACTAGGTTATTAAGGTAGTATTTAATGCATAAGCCACTGTTTATAATCCCTATGATTGGGTGCTTTACGCATCGTTGTAGGAGGAGATAAGAGCTTATAGGATTGGGGAAGTACATACGCCACCCCATGACTTGTTAGGAATACACCCGTCATCCACACAATTAATACACATACTAATCAACCGGTAAAAGATAGTTAGGGAGTAAGGAAATCTAAGTAAACACGTTTGTCTCCATATAAGTTCACAACCTTTATTTTTATTTCTTTTATTTTATTTTATTTTGATTGCATCTTTAGTTATTGGGTTAGTTGATTAGCAACTAATTCCGCCCACTCTTCCAAAACCCGAGATTTTACTTGCTTTCATAAAATATAAAATACAAAAATAATCATCCATCACCTCTAGATTTAATTTAGAAGGCTTTCTAATCCTAGCGACACTATTCCTAAGCTGAACGATCAATACCCCGGTACTTGTCACTATACTATACTACAACGATCAGGTACACTGCCTGGTGGGGGTTGTAAGCTTCTCGAGATCCCTCGAGAGGTAAAGCCTGGTGCGATTCCCACGTATCAAGTTTTTGGCGCCGCTGCCGGGGAATAGTTATTGTCTAGGTTAGGATTTCTTTTAATTAGATCTACTTGCTAGATTCCTTTCTAGTAAGATTTTATTTTTATTTTTAGGTTTTCTTTAGTCTATCTTTTTCTTTGTATGTTTGTTAGTAATTTTCATTGACTATTCCGTTCACCATTATGGAGAACGTGAATCCACCATACTATTGACCACAAAATTCACCCACTCCTAATGACATCTTGATGTTTAAACAACATGAAGATGAACCTGTCTATGATTCATGGGCTCGTTTTAAATATTTACTCCAAAAAGTCCCTCATCATAATTTCGATCTGTGGTCCCAAATTAAAATATTTTACCATCGTGTCGACCACTATACCAAAATGGACATTGCCATGCCGCAGATGGGGACCTTTGGGGATTAAGTGCTGATGAAGCATGGGAAACCATAGAGAATTGTGCCCAACTTGCCAAAAAAGTAGACAACCCAACAAGCTTTGTTACAGATCAATTGATATCAAGTTTGAGGGAACAAGCAAGAAGGTTGTTTGGGGATAAGAAAATAGATGAGATAACTGGGTGCACAGAGTTGTTTGATTTCACCACAATACAAGCTGAGCACATTGGTAATCTTGATAAGATGGAGGATAGAGTTGAAAATCTAAGCCCACCAAGTAATCCACAAGTCTTACCATCATTTGAGGCATACACACCGCCCGTGACTCACCCGGAAGAAGTAGAAGAGACTTTAGGAACCCCAATAGAGGTAGAACCCTTGGACCAAGCACCACTAGAGGATATAGGTTTGAATACTTGTAGTGATAACCTTACTCCTAGTTCTAGGGAATTTCCTAGTATTGATGAACCGGAACCTCAATCTTCACACAACTTTCCGTCCTTAGATATACATCTAGGAGACAAAAGAGGAGCCGACCCACCGATCAACCCATGTAGTCCGGGTAGTCTTGGGATAAAGGTAGTAGACTCTAAGCCTTGTAGAGAGGAAGCTGACACAGGAGTGAAAAATGACCTTACATGCTTACATCACCCATTTATGATTGATCACAAGAAACATTATGGGTTTAAACCGGGTTTATTAGGTCAAGATGGATCCCCAACTAGTAGTCTCTTGAAGTTGATAGAAAATGATCCCTTTCTAGGAGAAAATCTTAATCCACCCATTAACCCGATTGAATTAGGTAAGGTTATGATGATAGGAGCACACCCCTTTGAGCATATAATTCATCCACCACTCTTTCCTCACATGGCATATTTCCACCCTAAGGGTGTGTATCGCTACTTTCACCCGCACTTAATCCTAAGTGTAGGGAAAACCTCACCTATTTCCATTAAATAAGGGTAGAGTCAAGCTCGTGACTCAAACAAAAACAAGCGCTTCTTGGGAGGCAACCCATGTTTTGTGTGATTTTTATTTGTTTGATTGTTATTTGCTTCCGTATGCATGCTTTATTTTTATTGTTGGTAGATCATGCTTCAAATAAGTGTAAGGAGAAACCCCAAATTTGTTTCTAAGAACAAAATTTATCATGAATCTCCACAATAATAAATGAACTTGTATATTAGTATTTGTTAGAGTCAAATGCTTGTATCGTGTCATAATGATGTTTTGCAGGATTTTCCAGGAAGTACGACATAAGTTTTTCCATAAATTTTCCGGAAACTTAACATAAAGATTTCTGCAGATCACTTCTGACGGCGTCAAGAATTTACTCTTGACGGTGTCAAGTGTAAAATTCTGGAAATTTTGCTAAATTTGTTTCTCTAACGGAGTCTTAAAGTTTTTGTTAATTATTTAGTTTTATAAACTCCAGGGAATTTTCAAACATTCATTCCACAAGCATTATATCTTAATTTGCTTTCTAGGATTTGGTAGTATATTTAGATTGCCGCCGATTTTACGCGAGGTTGCCTTGTTTGTTTTCTCAGATTTAACAGGTTACGTTTGACAAGAAGATGATTTATTTTTCTGGAAGGGAAGCTTTGATTGTTCATTTTCTTGGAGGAAGATTTAACCTTGTTACCTCACTATCCACACCGAACGAATCAGGGGAGTATTTGTTTTCATTCTTTTACTTATTTTACTTTTACATCTTTAATTCAACATTGGGGACAATGTTCATCCTAAGTGTAAGGGGAGGGTAAATGATGATACCTTATAGGATACTATTGCACTTGAGTTTGTTTGTTTGATGGTAGATGTGTAATAAAACTATGAGAAACACTTGTTAGTGTAATTTTAGCGCCAAATTTAAATTTTTTTACAACATTTAGGAGTGAAACTTTAGCCTTAGCAAGCGTCTCATGGATAGGAGTTGTATAACTAGCACGAAACCGTACTATTCAGAAAAAAATTTCACCCAAATATGTGAGGTTCGCCTTTAGATTTGATAGGAAAAGCATTTACTATTAGTGCTTATGAGTGTACCGGTAGCATTTAGATTCTAGAACTTGCGTTAGTGATGCATCCCGAGACCGTTAGTGAGACTACATTCGTGTGGTAGGATTTATTACATGATAAGAGGCATTAGGATCACCCTTGTGTTAAACCCGTATCATAATTACTTGACCATTTAAGTCATATTACTTGGCTAGTTAAGTCAACTAATTTTTCCCACACCTTAGCATTGTACTCATTTTTAGTACACGAAACCCCTAGTACACCCCTCCAAGCCTATCTTTTCGTTTCTAACTTTAAGCATCATACTTAAAGGAAGAATTTGTTACAACCCACTTAAATGTACAACCAAATCGCCTTAGCCTTCCGTGTATGCACTCATCTTTAGTGCATTATTGTTATTTGTTTAAACCCTAAGTTAATTATCTAATTGGTTACATGGTTGCTAAGTCGAGTCATATCCTTATACATATTGTTTTGGGACGATTGGGACTCATGGGTAAAGCACTTGTGTTATGGAGTAATGGGGAAGAACACTAAATTATTACCCCCGTATGTGCGTTAATCTAAAAAAGTACTCCAAGTATTTTGATTATCTTAATTCGAGTCATTAGAGTAGTTTATTGTAAAGTATGTAAAAATTCAAGTGTAAGGGGAATGTTCATTCCCTATTATGTATTATTTTGGATGGTAGGGTAAAAGTGTATGAAAAAAAAAAAAAAAAAAAAAAAAAAAAAAAAAAAAAACTCTAAAAAATTAAGAAAAAGAAAAAAAATAGAAAAAGAAAAGAAAAAAAATAAACATACGGACTCCCATCCCTTTTTATTCTATGTTTGTTTTATGTTTTTGTTATTTTTGATTTATTAGCTTAAGTCGAGTCTAGTCTTGGCTTAGCAACGCCATATTGTACATGTAATTAACCAAGATTATTACTCGCCACCAGTAAAGATTGTCTATATCCAACAAAACCGTGTATTCCATATCTCTACACCTAACGTTATAACCCTTTGAAAGACCTCTTTGATAGTTTATCCTAGGTGCTTACGCCATGTAACAATTCGCAATTTCAGGTTAACTTTTATTCCCGAAAATTTTACTATTCACTTTTTACTATTCACTTTTCACTATTCATCTCAAAAATTTTTATTTCATATTCTCGTAAGTTAAACTATTTTAATGATAATCCGAGAGTTTGACGCTCGTCGGATCATTTCTGCAAAAATCACAAAGCCGTGTCCGAGATTTACTTTTAGGTTTAAACGTCCTTCCAGCATCCCGATATATCCATAAAACATTATAAATAATAGAAATATGATTTTCTCTCATTTTAGGACAATTCCAAAAGTTTCAGAATTTTACGTTTTTCAGTTCAGCGTTTTACGCGAATTACGCGTTTTAGACCCGTGTTTCCAGTTTTTAGCAGGGTTTTAGCACCCGATAGAACCTACCACTCATTTTATATTTTATTATGGACTATATTGACATGTTTAAAAATACTTTCAAGTTTCATATTTTACGATACCCGGTTTTACGTTTTGAGGCTTAATCATTTACGGTTAGCAATTAACGGGACCAAAACTCACTACGTAACTTATATAAGGCCAAGATTCATCCACCTAGTCCCTTCCCCTTGTCCATGAACGTGTATATGGTGGCCTTGGTGGCTTGATAATGAGCCTAGGAAAGTATATGGTCTAAGATCAACCAAGTATGCATAGATGTGTTTAATTTTTAACCATTAGTTCATTATACTTCATGTGTTCCAATTTTAACCACAAGTAAGTACTAGCTAACCTCCTCACTTGCACTATAAAAGGAAACTCATCTCTTCATTCTTTTCATCACCATTTAAAACTTCCCAACATAATTCCATAGCTTCATCATCTTTGATCTTCAAGTTACAAATTACATACCATAGTTCAAGGCCTTAGTATTCTCTACCTAGTTCTTAAGTTTGTTTGGTGATTCCATGGTTGAATTAGGAGCTACACAAGGTGATTAGGGGCTGAAGTTAATGGGTTTTCACAAGGTCTATATCAAGTCTATCAATGGTTACAAGAGTTATGGTGAAGGGTTTACAAGATTAGGTTTAGTGTCCTAGTTCTATACTTGACTTCCTTTCTTAAGTGAAAGCCAAAAGTTGTAAGAAACCCTTATACACTTTCTTGCTCAATATCATTTTCATGATCTTTATGTTTCTTTCATGCTATATATGGTCTTTGTATTGTGTTCATGATGTATAAAAACTAGTAAAACGAGTATTGGTATACATATGTTAACTTATGACAAGTAAACAAGCAAACTAGTGATTTTTATGGAAAACCACGACCACAATAGTATAACTTTGATATTTGACATTTACTTACTGTTAAAGAGGACTTAACAAGGAAAACATAGCAATTTGAATCACCCAAAACGAGTACACGAGTCAAAAGTTATGACCATTTGAAGTTAGCGAAACCAAAACGGCAAAACTGCCTAAATAGCATTCTGATCAAATTTTGATTTTGAAAGTCCCACTTCTGGTCCGATTCATCAAAAAGTTAAAACACGAAAGTTGTCCGGAACAACGTTTTCGTTCAGGAATAAAGAAGCTCGAGCCCTGAAAACGCTGTCTGAGTGATAATTTTCTTCAAATTCTTAACAGCCCATTTTTAGACCAAGTTGCTATATAATGATTATAATTAGATGAGACCAAGAGGTCTAATGACCTAAAGCCAAGACCACAACCATGGATAAAGCCAAGGTTGAGTCTCAAGACCATGGTAACAATGACCAAGGTCACGGCAAAGCCACGGCTAAAGACCATATAACTTTTAAAGATAAAAGACTTATATATATATATGTTATCAAATACTACAATAGTAGGGAGCCTCATGTGAGGAGTTCATTAAGTAAGCCGTCGAGACGAGTTGTGGATTTACGAATTAAAGTGTCCTGGCTCCTCGAACGTTTACTCCATGACTTCTGAATTATGTCGGCCCGAACGGTAGTAAGAGATGTACAACCTATACATGTTTCATAAACGACTTATATTCAACGACTTACACTATAAACTAAGTACTACATCATGAACATTATGCAAGACATATATAGGCAATTCGTCGTATTCTTAGACGTTACTCCAAACCTAAGTCGCAACGTTCTATTATAGGCTGCTCTTAGAGACTTTCGTGATTCGACTACCACTTTCATTTCTCATTACATAGACTTAAGGTGAGTCATAGCCCCTACTCTTTTCATACTTGTTTTAACTCTTGGGGGGGATACATGCTCAACTACTTGCTTACTTGTACAAATACTCTTAAACATTTATATTTGATTGTGTTATACTTGATTGGCATTATACTTGATTGCGTTATACATACTTGTTACACTATACTTGCTTAATTTAAATACAAGATTCGTATTTACGTGCATACATAATACTCTATTCTGTCGGAGAGGTATTGGTAGTACTCATGGGAAGATGCCCCTACCCTTGTGTCTATACTTGACCTTGGATGTCGTAGTACTATTTGGGGAGAGGCCCCCGCCCTTGTGTCTATTCTTGACCTTGGGTGAATATAATCCGGTGCATTGTATAAACTAACTTTTAGCAGTGGGTTGTGGACACACAGGTTGCAAGTCTCTTATGGCGGGAGTTGCAACTGAGTGGATTCACAATGCCTTTGCTATGTGAACATTCTTTTAAGACTTTTCAACTGTTTTAAGACAAACTCTATGAACTCACCAACCATTGTGTTGACACTTTAGCATGTTTATCTCAGGTTAGTAAGGCGATAGCTAGTGAGTGGAACTTAGAGTCAAGCTGCATATTCTGAAGACTTACGCTTTTATCATTTATCATTCAAGACATTTTGTATACATTTATGTATCATACTTTGGAATTTCATGTTTGTAACTTTGAATTCATTAATCGAATGGTAACTTTTCAAAACGTCTCATTTAGAGTTCGTTTTCTATAACTTGTACTTTGTATTATGAAGTAGCACCCCTATGACACAGTCTTCCGCTGCGGTATTTTGGGGGTGTTACACGCCATGTGGTGGAGGTTTGATCCTTTCCCAAGCCTATGGTAATCTATTTTGCTATGACAGGTAGTGAGAGATGTTTTCCATTTCCATAATGTGATATATACTTTATTACACCCGAGAGATGTGAGTATCTAAACACTATTTGTGAGGTGCTAGTGTATGACCTCCGTGCTTGTCTTTGGTCTTTAGTGGAATGATTATTTGTTCCATCGATGTTAGGCTTAAGAAAACTGGCTAAACTCCTAATGGTAACCTGCTTGAACGTCTTAAGAAACATGTAACCAATGCGTACTAGGTTATTAAGGTAGTATTTAATGCATAAGCCACTGTTTATAATCCCTATGATTGGGTGCTTTACGCATCGTTGTAGGAGGAGATAAGAGCTTATAGGATTGGGGAAGTACGTACGCCACCCCATGACTTGTTAGGAATACACCCGTCATCCACACAATTAATACACATACTAATCAACCGGTAAAAGATAGTTAGGGAGTAAGGAAATCTAAGTAAACACGTTTGTCTCCATATAAGTTCACAACCTTTATTTTTATTTCTTTTATTTTATTTTATTTTGATTGCATCTTTAGTTATTGGGTTAGTTGATTAGCAACTAATTCCGCCCACTCTTCCAAAACCCGAGATTTTACTTGCTTTCATAAAATATAAAATACAAAAATAATCATCCATCACCTCTAGATTTAATTTAGAAGGCTTTCTAATCCTAGCGACACTATTCCTAAGCTGAACGATCAATCCCCCGGTACTTGTCACTATACTATACTACAACGATCAGGTACACTGCCTGGTGGGGGTTGTAAGCTTCTCGAGATCCCTCGAGAGGTAAAGCCTGGTGCGATTCCCACGTATCACTTAGCTTTTGCAAAATACCTTTTATGAAGATAAGATAAACAACAAAGTAAAGTATTTTCACAATTTAGTTTGAAACATGATTTACTAACAATAAAAATAAAGCACGCATACGGAAACAAACAAAATCTAACAAACAAACAATTAAACAAATAAAAACACACAAAACATGGGTTGCCTCCCAAGAAGCGCTTTTCCTTATTTACGAGTCTTGTAGTTAAACTCAAGGTTACGGGCTACTACGTGACCTCGTCATCAAGTGTTACGTCCTCCTCAATGATCATTTCATTACCGTTTTCTTGATAATGTTTTACGCGTTGCATATTTACAGTGAATTCTTTATTTTCATCGTCAATTAACACAACAGCACCAGTTTTAGAGGAGCTTTTTACTGTAAAGGGTCCATACCATCTTGATTTAAGTTTCCCGGGGAACAACCTTAAACGAGAATTATATAATAGAACTTTGTCCCCTTCTGAAAACTCCTTAGGTTTCTTAATTCGTTGGTCATGCCATCTTTTTGCCCTTTCTTTATATGTAACGGAGGATTCATACGCTTCAGTCTTAATTCATCGAGCTCCTGGAGTTGTAAGAACCTATTTGTTCCAGCGACCGTATAATCCAAATTTCATGCCTTAAGTTCCCAATATGCCTTTTGTTCAAGCTCTACCGGAAGGTGACATGTCTTTCCATAAACCATGCGGAACGGAGTCGTTCCAATAGGTGTCTTGTAGGCCGTTCGGAATGCCCATAAGGCCTCATCGAGTTTAAATGACCAATCCTTTCTGTTCTGATTGACCGTCTTTTCTAGTATTCTCTTAATCACCCTATTGGTGTTTTCAACTTGACCGTTGGTCTGAGGGTGATAAGCGGTGGAGAATCGGTGGGAGACTCCATATCTTTTCATGACCTTTTCCATTTGCGTGTTGCAAAAATGGGTTCCCTGTCACTAATAAGGGCTTTAGGAATTCCGAACCTAGCATCGTTGGTCCTAAGGGCTTGTGCTTCTACCCATTTTGAAACATAATCAATGGCCATTAAGATATATTCGTTCCCCCCTGAAGAAGGGAAATGTCCCATGAAATCTATTCCCCAAACGTCGAAAACCTCACAAACTTGTATAAAATTCTGAGGTGCTTCATCTCTTCTCGAGATATTCCTGGCTCGTTGACATGCGTCGCATGCATATATCATTCCTTTCACATCACGAAATATTGTGGGCCAATAGAATCCTGCATCGAAATTTTTTCGTGCAGTGGTGTTTATTCCATGATGGCCCCCAGAAGGGCCCGAATGACATTCCTTCATGATCTTCATTGCTTCTTTATCTGAAACACGGCGCCTGATTACTTGATCAGGACATCTTCGGAATAAGAAAGGTTCGTCCCAAAAGTAGTATTTTAGTTGGGTAAAGTACCTTTTTCTTTCGTTCCTATTCATGTATTCCAGAATGAGTCTGCTTGCCAGATAATTAGCATAATCCGCGTACCATTGCTCAAAATTAGTTATTGACATGAGCTGCTCTTCAGGAAATGAATCCTGAATCCCACTGTTGTCAAGTTCACTAAGGATGGGATTATCGAGATGAGAAAGATGATCAGCAGCTAAATTCTCTGCCCCCTTTTTATCACGAATTTCAACATCGAACTCTTGCAACAACAAGATCCATCGAATTAGATGTGGTTTAGCATCTTGCTTAGCAAAAAGGTATCGGAGAGCTGAATGATCAGTAAAAACAACCGTTTTTGAAAGGATAAGATATTGGCGGAATTTGTCGAAAGCGAACACCACGGCTAATAGATCCTTTTCGGTGGTAGAGTAGTTCTCTTGCGCGGGATTCATGGTTTTGCTAGCGTAGTATATTGGTTGGAAGTGTTTGTTAAGCCTTTGGCCCAACACTGCTCCAACAGCATAGTCGCTAGCGTCGCACATGATTTCGAAGGGTAATTCCTAGTTAGGTGTAACCATGATTGGGGCTTGTGTGAGTTCCTTTTTCAGGAGATTGAATGCATCGTTGCATTCCTGAGAGAAATCGAAAGGGGCATCTTTTACAAGCAATTGAGTCATTGGCCGAGCTATTTTAGAGAAGTCCTTAATGAACCTCCTATAGAAACCATCATGACCCAAGAAGCTACGTATTGCCTTGACAGTAGTGGGATAAGGTAGTTTAGATATAGCTTCAACTTTTGCTTGATCCACCTCAATTCCATTTCCTGAGACCTTATGCCCTAGCACAATCCCTTCTTTAACCATAAAATGGCATTTCTCCCAATTTAGGACCAAGTTGGTCTCCTCGTAACGCCTGAGCATTTTCTCAAGGTTAGCGAGACAGCGATTGAAAGAGTTCCCGAAGACCGAGAAGTCATCCATGAAAACTTCCATGTTGTCTTCCATTAACTCGTGAAAGATTGCGGTCATACATCGCTGAAAAGTGGCGGGAGCGTTACATAACCCAAACGGCATCCTCTTATAGACGAATGTTCCATAAGGGCAAGTAAATGTGGTTTTTTCTTGGTCCTCAGGAGCTATGGGGATTTGGAAATACTCTGAGAATCCATCCAAGAAACAGTAGTACTCATGCCCAGCTAATCTTTCTAACATTTGGTCAATGAATGGGAGGGGAAAGTGATCCTTTCGGGTGGCGTCATTGAGCTTCCTATAATCGATGCATACCCACCAACCAGTGACCGTTCTCTAGGGTACCATTTCACCGTTGTCATTTTTCACCACAGTAATCCCTCCTTTCTTTGGTACAACCTGAACAGGACTAACCCACGGGCTGTCCGAAATCGGGTAGATCAGCCCCGCGTCCAAGAGCTTGATAACTTCCTTTTTCACAACTTCCTTAATGTTGGGATTTACCCGCCTCTGGGGTTGCACGGCTGGTTTATAATCTTCCTCCATAAGGATTTTATGCGTGCAGAAGGTCGAATCAATCCCCTTAATGTCGGCTACACTCCATGCAAGGACTTCCTTATATTTCTTTAGAACTCCTAGGATTTTATCCTTTTGCCCTCGCTCAAGGGAAGAATTTATGATTACTGGCAGTTGATCATCTACTTGGAGGAAAGCATATTCCAAGTGGTTCGGTAGCTCCTTGAGTTCAAGCTTGGGTGGCTCGATAATGGAGGGTTTCAGTTTGTTTTCGGATTTACGGAGTTAGAGCGGTTCAGTGGTCTCCCGGCTGGGATAGAAGGAAACTGCGCTGACGTCCTCTGTCTTTTCCTTTTCAATTAAAGGAAGGAAAACCTCATCCTGCAACCAGCCTTCTTCGATTTGTTCATCAACACATTTGTCAATGACATCAGTTAATTCATCGACCACTCTGATGAAATAGAGCCGGTTAGCTGTCTCGAGAGAAAGGCTCATAGTATCTTTAATATCAAAGGTCAAGCTATCGGTCCCTACTCGCAAGGTTAACTTGTCATCGTGAACATCATTAATGGCATGAGCGGTGGCAAGAAATGGTCTCCCTAAGATGATGGGCACCAGGTCATCCTCCTCCATTTCCAAGATCACGAAGTCAACCGGAAATTTGAACTTCCCTACTCTAACTAGAACATTCTCGCATATCCCCAAGGGGTACTTGACCGATCTATCGGCTAGTTGGATGTTCATACGGGTTGATTTCAATCCGGAATACCCTAGTTTGAGGAACATGGAGTAGGGCATGAGGTTGATGCTTGCTCCCAAATCGGCAAGAGCATTCTTAATTTATAGAGATCCTATGGAACAGGGCAAAGTGAAACTACCCAGGTCATCTACTTTTTTCGGTAGCCCTCGGTGGGTCACTACCGAACATTCTTCTCCTAAAGTCACAAGACCCTCGAGTCTTTTTCGGTTGGCAAGTAATTTTTGGAAGTATGTACTATACTTGGGCATATGGTAGCAAGCATCAAGGATGGGTATGGTGACCACTGAATCCTTTAGATATGATAAGAATATTTTATTATCATTCTCAATCTTTTGATTCTTGAGGCAGGATGGAAATGGGACTTTCACGGGTTGGTTGGGTGGAGTTGGTGGAGTTGGCGGAGAGGGGGTTATCAGAGGGGGTTGTTCGGGAGTCTCATTGCTCAAATTACCATCCTCCCTGAGGGGATTATTTGGCTCAACAGCGACAGAATGTTGGCTCAGATAAGGAGGGTCCCTGGTTGTTGTTCCGGCTCGAGTAGTAACAGCGAGCAAGGGATCTTTTTGGCTTACCGGGGGCTTGTTATGCCCATCAAGGGTGGCATTAAGTTTTTGGAACCATTTTTCCGTGTCCTTTTGTTGTTCAGTGATGAGCTCGTCAAGCCCTTTCAATTGTAAGCCTTTTTCCTGAGTGAAGTGTCCAAGGTCATCCTCAAAAGTGCTCCTGATTTTGAAGTCAGGGCCTTCCTCTCATTCTTTTCTTTTCACCAGATTCCCCCAAAGGGTATAATCATCGTTTTGGTAAAAAGGCATAAGGGAGGGGTCATCGAAGATGTCATGTCCCGACAAGCACGCATGTTCGGTGATGGTTTCTCCTACACACTCTTCTACTTCATGTGCGCCCCCACAGTAGTCGCAAATCAAGTATGGGTTTGATAATTGTTTAGTTGTTTGCGACCCTGCAAGGTATGACGCCATTTTGTGAAGTTTCCTCAGCCGATTCGAGGGTGTTTGTGCAAATTCGGATATGCTCATAGTCGAATCGAGTTCATCCCAGGTATCGTCCTGGTCTTGAGCATATTCCTCAATCCTATTCCACCCTTCCACGGCACTTAGATTGGCTATTTTCCCTTTTCTCGAATTATTGATTCCGTGCTGGTCGTTTTCGGAAACGTTGTCATAGAAGATTTGGACAAGAATCCAAAGTTCTATGCCATGATGGGGGACTTGTCTTATTAGATCCTTGAATCTAATCCATGATTTATAGATGGGTTCGTCTTCCCCCTTTCGGAAGCGGAGGATCCTATCCCTAAATGCTGAGGTTTTCCCTGCTGGGAAGAACTTCTCATAGAACTTAGAGATAAGTTGCTCCTATGTAAAAATAGATTCGGAGGGAAGTTTATCATACCAATCCTTGGCTTTTTCATGAAGGGTAAAAGGAAAGAATCGTAATCGGGACGTGTTTCTAGTGGCCCCGTCCATATGGAGGGTGTCCACTATCTTCAAGAAATCCCTAATATGTTGAATTGGGTCATCGGTTAACAAACCTCGAAACTTGCATACACTTTGGACAAGCCAGACATCGTTTGCATGCAAGACCTCATCGGTGCGTTCGTTTGGGAAAACAATGGCATTTGAGAAGCCGCGAGGGTTCGGGGAGGAATAATCCTTAAGGCACTTAGGGTTGAGAGTTTTGGGAGTGCTCATATCGTGGTTGGATTGGGAGCTGGGGGGTGTGAGGTGATTATCTGAATCTTCTTCAGAAAGGACCTCATCAAAGTTGATGGTTGTGCCAGATGGTTCGGGTGTTGGAAGAGATTGCTTTAGCTTATGCATTTCCCTTTCAGGTTCTACATAAGGAAAAACAAGATTTCTTATGGAGCTACGACTTCTAGTGATTCTAAGATTAGAGAGATCTTCATTTACCATGATGGCGGACGGTAATGGTTACGAACAAAGGAACAAAGAAAAAAAGATAGACTAAAGAAACCTATAAAAATAAAAATAAAAATCTTACTAGAAAGGAATCTAGCAAGTAGACCTAATAAAAAGAAATTCTAACCTAGACAATAACTATTCCCCGGCAACGGTGCCAAAAACTTGATACGCGGGATTGTGCCCTCGCAACAGGTTTTACGTCTCAAAGGATCTTGAGAAGCTTGCAATCCTCGCCAGGCAGTGTACCTGATCGTTGTAGTATAGTATAGTGACAAGTACCGGGGGATTGATCGTTCAACTTGGGAATAGTGTCGCTAGGATTAGAAAGCCTACTAAACTAGGTCTAGAGGTGAGGGATATTCTTTTTGTATTTTTTATATTTTATAGAAAGCAAGTAAAATCTCGGGTTTTGAAGGACTGGGCGGAATTAGTTGTTAATCAACTAACCCAAATTACTACAAATGCAATTAAAACAAAATAAAATAAAATAAGCGAAGATAAATGTATGTGTGGTGGAAACAATAATAAAAGAAAATGTGTTTACTTAGATTTCATTACTCCCTAGATATCTTTTACCGGTTGATTAGCTTGTTACAATTGCATGGATGACGGGTTATATTCCTTAATACTAGTCGTAGGGCCGGGTACGAAATTCCCTAACTCTATAAGCTCCTACTTCACTCCTATGTCGAGCCGGCTAAAAGCTCCTAACATGGGATCATTAGAATTCGCTCATGCATTAAATACAACCATAAATCATAGTACACCTCAGATCATGTTTCTTAAGATGTTCAAGCAAGTTACCAAATGGAAGTCTGCCAGTTTTCTTAAGTCTAACATTGAATACAATCATCCACAACAATCATAAACAAACCAATAATCAACATCTAGGTTTCATTACATCTAAGTAAACACAAGAAAAACCTAGCCTAGCATGTTAAAGAGAAGACAAGCATAAGATAGAATCACACAACACATAGACATATTGTATGATTATTGGAAAACTTATCTTCAATTGAACATGGATGGAACAAGGGTTGAAACCCATAATATCACTGAAAATTCGTCTAGGGTTTTCACAAAGAAGTTCTCCAAAAAGTTCCACACTAATGAATGAAAATTAGAAAACTATATATAGATTTTACACTTTGACGGCGTCAAGAGTTAATTCTGACGCCGTCAACTCGCCGCCAAAATAGACTCGTATTGCCTAGATCCACTTCTGACGCCGTCACTCTTTAAGGATTCTGGGCCGTCACTCTTTACAATTGCTCTTGACGGCCTTGGAATTTTTGTTCTTGACGCCGTCAACACCTCTTCACAAAACCTTCTGGCGCGTCACGTGTATTTGATTTATCCACCCTTTTGTCAACTCATGACGCCGTCACTAGCAATGTGTGACGCCGTCAGGTACTATTTCCAGCAAGAGTTTGAGACTTTGTCGTTTTCTTCACTTAATCGCTCCAAAAACGTCCAAAATGCTTCCTTTTCTAGATTTCTCTCCAAAAGTACCTAAAATGACAAAAGGAACCATTTATGGCAATAACTGATCAAATAATCACGAATTCAGGCTTAAATGACCCCCTAAAAGCGGTACACTTTTCGCCTCATCAAGGGGCTTTTCCAGCATAACCACTTCCCTCATTTGGAGTGGCTACATATGCTCTGGTAGTCTCTTGCCTTGGTTGAGGATAGGGGTTGGTACAATGATTACCATAGGTGTTACGGGTACTACCGAAAGCTCTCCCATCGTGGAACTTTCATTTATTATCGTTGGGCACTGGCACAGAGTTGTGCTTTGTTACTTGATCCATTAACCTCAAAGTGATGTTAATGGCTTCCTCTAAGGTTTGTGGCCTAGAGGCAGTAACATTCCCTTCGATACTCTGGGGCAAACCTCCGATGAAAACTTCTATTGTCTTTTCAACAGTTGGCACCATTGTGGGACACAAAGTTGCCAACTCTTGAAATCTCCTAATATAAGTTTTAACGTCGTTCCCCTTCACAGTCAAGTTATAAAATTCATCCTCCATTTTCTTAACTTCCGTTCGAGGGCAGTATTTCTTAATCATAAGTTTCTTAAATTCAATCCAAGATAACTTTTATGCCTCTTCTATTCCTATGGGTTCGGAATACGAGTTCCACCAAGATAACGCTTCCTCAATAAGCGTACCAGTTGCAAACTTAACCCTACAATCCTCCGTACAGTTACTACAGGAAAATGTCGATTCACATCTCTCAAACCAGTGAATCAATCCTATGGCCCCTTCTGTCCCCTTGAAATTTAAGGGCTGACAGCTTATAAATTCCTTGTAGTTACTCTTCTTCACTACAGGAATTTCGGGGTTTCTAGCCATGTTTGCATTCCTAGCATCTAGTGCCGCAGTTACACTGTCAGCAACTAGTTACCGAATATCTTCCTGAGACATGGCGGGAGTAGTAGGGGTAGCAGGAGTATTGGCTCTCGTACGTTCCATTCTATAGACGTTTGTAGGAATAAGATGGGATAAGAATAATGTCATTTCCAATTTAGACATTCTTGCAAGTTCTAACTAATAGAAACTTGCGTATGGATGGTACAAGTTCTACCTCGTAGAACATTGTCTGATACCGGGGAAAAGGATAGGTAGGAAATCCTAAAGCTAAGAGGGCGGGTTTCCTAATAAGGTTGATTATATTCCCAGAAATTCATTTCCCCCCGTCTAAAGGCATAGTGGGACTAACCTAAGGAATCCTAATTCTAAGTTTTAGTGTTCCTAGGTAAGTCTACTAGTTTTAAATTTTCTAATTACCTCGAGTTATTTAGACCTAAGGCAGACCTATAGTGTTTTCCTAAGGCATTGGGGATCCTAATACGGGATACTTGATATAAGAAAACTAAGTGTAGGCAAACTATACTTGTTTTTGAGCTCCTAGATTGCTGCTAATAGGTTTCCTATATCAGACTTATGACTATTCCTAATATCCTCGATGATCATTTCTATAGTGAAAAGCCTAACATGTGCTGTAACTACTTCATCGGAGTGTCCTTCATATTTTGTTTGTAACCTAAAGATTTGACTACGTGTTTTCTCTAATTCATTTTCTAACCTATTATAGTCTTTTTGAATTATAATTCTACCTTTTCCTAGGGCACTTATTTTATTTTCTACTTCTTCTATACATCCTAAGGATAACTTATCTAAATGCTTAAGTATATCCTCTATTTGTTCCTCATGCCTTTCTAAAGGCGTTTTATAGGAACTACTACCTATTTCAAACCTAGGGGAGGCGAAGGCGGTATAATACGTATTTTCTTATGGAGAGGGGATGATATTTCGGGAACATAATGATCTCTACTAATATAGTGAGGTATAGATGGGGTAGTGGTTATAGTCAGTACGGTAGGAATATCACCACTATATGCTTTCATATAGGGATCATTCGGGGAAAGTTCTAAACCTAAGCTAACTAAGGAATTATGGGCTAATTCTTCCGGAGAATTAGAACCAGAAGATGAGTGAGTAGGGGTAGCCGGAGTATATTCATAAATATCCGATGAGGTATCCGTATCATCGGTATCCAACACGATGATAGGATTATTAAAGGAGGACATAACTAACTGTAATACCCGGGAAAAGTATCTTAGCATATCTCTAGCCTATGCTATATCCTAGGGGCAATATATTTTTTTTGGTGCAAAAGGTGAACATATTTTATTAATAACAATGATTCATACACTCAAAGAACAAGAGCAATAGACATTCCTATGCTCTTACATCCAAACAAAACTGAACATACATCATACAATTGAAATACTCACAACACACATTCACAGTAAACTGATTATAACAGCATCAGTTACTTCATACATTCTGCAGTCAAACTATCAACAGTTTGTAACAACCTGCAGCTACCAATTCACCTTAAATGCACCAAGAACCATCTAGCTACATTTCCACCTTATCTACCCATCATGGTCATTCAACCTGCTACCACAATAACCATGACAAGCTAGATTAGTGGCTTCACTAGGAACCCATAACCTCTCCACAAGCAAGGGCTATACCAACTATGCTACATTTCCATTTGTACCAATGGCTTCACATAGTTGGGAACACACACCTTGCAGTGAGTACCAACCTATCCTCTTGTAGGCAATGTATAGTATGGACCAAGTAGGTTCATCTTACACTCCTCACTATTCCATACTTCATACATTGCCCCTCCTTAGCTCACATACCCTTCCAAATAGGAAACCTACATTTTGATAATAAAACTCATCACCATCACCATATTACAAAACTGTTAAGTATTCCTTCCCAAGGCCAATACTAAAACAGCTAGAATATTGTGATAATAATGGTTAACTATCAAGGTACAAGGCCATCTATTTGGTGAGCTAAAATATCAACTTCAAACTGTAAGAGTTACAGAATGAAGGACTGGTAAGAACCAATTTTGCAGCTCAATCAATACACACACTGCATAGTCTCAAGATAGAGTGTTTAGCAGGAAACTACATTAAGAGGATCTCCTGAGTCACATTCTTTTGTCTCCCAAGAATATAGCTACAACCTCATATTCAAAGAATACATCAGCAATAATCACTCAAGAATCCACTTGGTACTAGCCATCTGCTCTCATAATCCAAACACTCCATCAGGTTAGCAATCAAGAGACTATTTTCCAATAATATCCAGGCTGATATCCCATTCTTTTTGGACTTGGATAACAGCCTTAGAAGGTCTAACTTTCAAACTTAATAACCTCATTCTAACTGTTTCATAAAATTGCTCATACAGTTCATTTATACTCCTCTTTTGCTCCCTAAACAATCTCCAATTTCTCTCTTGCCATATAAAATAGATACTAGCAGCCAACCCAATTCTTCTGATGACACTATCAATAGAATTTCCATTATAAAGTCTAGTATACCAATTGACCAATTCATTCCATTCCATATCAGCACACTGAACTCCCAACTTAATCTTGACTTTGCCCCAGAACTGTTTAGCATATTCACACTGAAAAAACAAGTGTTGATGAGAGTCCATATCTGAGTAACACAAAGAACAAACCATCAAATCATAGGATCCCCACTTCCTAATTTTGTCTTGAGTTGTCAATTTGTTTAAAATTTCCAGCCACAAAATAAATGAATGCTTGGGTATATTCTGCGAAAACCATACAATTTTGCTCCACTCAGTTTGCTCCACTGCCCCTTGCAAATCAACATAAGTCTGTTTCACACTAAACTTAGCTTCCTTTCCATTACCACATCTCCATATCATTTGGTCCTTCATATTATCAGTAATAACAATACTTTGAATTTGACTCAAAATAGGATATTTAGTAATCCACTCTGCTGGCCAATTTAACATCCCCACCAACAATCAAATCTCTAACCACTGTATTAACATTCCACCTGGCATTATAAAGATCCCTATTGGTGATAAAATTCTTTAATACTCCAATAGAACTCCAATGATCATATACTACATTTGTACTAGTACCATCACCAATTTTCTTTATAATAAACTCTCTGACTTCATTCCTGAGTCTAAGAATAGTCTTCCAACCCCAACTATCTGAATTCTCTTCATTAACAGCCCAAATACTCCTTCCTTTGAGTTTTTCAGTGTTGACCCATTTGACCCATAATATTTCGTTGTCTATAGCTATATGCCATAAGTGCTTTATAATCATAGCTTTGTTCCACACACAAAGGTCTTTAAGCCCCAAACCACCTTGACATTTAGCTTTACATATATTATTCCAAACAACTTTTGCTTGCCCTTTTGATACTTCACTTTGACTCCATAGAAAAAAAAAAATCTTATTAATGTCTTTAATAACTGTGTGAGGGAGGAGAAATACTGAGGCCCAATAGACATGAATTGATTCCAAAATAGAAGCTATCAATAACAATCTCCCAGCATAGGAAAGACATCTATTCTTCCAATAAAGAACTCTGCTCTTGATTTTATCAATTAATACTTTGCATTCTTTAACACCAATTCTCTTAGAAGACGATGGAACTCCTAAGTATTTTACTGGGAGTTTTTCAACTTTAAAAGGCACAACTTCTAAAATCTGCTGTTTTTCCTCATCATTCAAATTCCCAAAAATAATAGTACTTTTATGATAGTTGGGAATCAAACCTAAGATAGTTCCAAATTCAATAATAGCATCTTTAAAAACACCAACAGATGCACAATCTCCATGGCAGAACATGAGAAGATCATCAGCAAAGCAAACATGAGTCAACTTTCGTCTTCTGCATCCAAAATGAAACTTGAACTCATTACTATTCTCCACTTTATTCTGCACTATAATATTCAGCAGCTCCATGACAAGTGTAAACAAATATGGAGACATGGGGTCTCCTTGCCTCAATCCTCTACCACCTTTGAAAAAGCCACAGCTCTCACCATTAACACAAATAGAGAATGATGTTGTAGTAACACATTTAAGAATCCAGTTGACCATAATCTCATGAAACCCAAAGCCTTTGAGAATTGCTTCTAAGAATTTCCAATTAACAGTAATAGTGGGGTATCTATCTTAGAGGCAATGGGGAGGTATCTAACCTAAAGGCAATTTGGGGAATCTAACCAAGAGGCAAGTTAGGAATTCTATCCTAAAGGCAAGTTGGGAGTCTAAAGGCAAGTTGGGGGATTCTAGTGGCACGGAGGACTTTTTGAAAAAGTGGTTATAGTTTAGGAAAAATCCTTTTGTTCTCTGTAGCCGAGGCTCTGGTACCAATCTGTAACACCCCCATTTTTCACTGATCGCAGCGGATTAAGTGTTTGGGGTATTATTCATGAAAATAAAGACAAGATAATAGAAAACACCTCGAAAAGAGACGTTTTAGAAAAAGGTGTTATGATTTATTTATTCATTAAAGTTTTTACAGTAAAAGATATACTTTTACCAAAAGAGAGGTCCCAAAAGATGCGTTTTAAGGCAAAACTGATGAATGATAACTATATTGGACGTCCTTATATCTAGTACTTCTTCGTGCCAGGGTTCCTAAAGAGCTCATTTACCTAGGATAACATGCTTAAAAGTCAACACGAATGTTGAGTGAGAGTCATAGGTTTAAGTAGTTAGGGTGTGTGAATACAAGCTCCACAGGACTCAGCTTAAACCCTATGTGTGGAAAAGTTTAGTGATAGCTGGTGTATTGCACTAAGCTCATGAACCACACGTTAACAATCCGGGTCATGGGGGCTGCAGACCCAACCATGAGGGGATGGGAAGGATAACTTGCCAAAGTTAATCCTTCAGTGAGGGTTCAAATATAATACTTATTGGTACTCTCCAGTGAGAGATAGTACCAACGGGAGTTTTCAAACTCCAATAGATCTATCTATTATATTCGCGTTCACTTGTGTAAAATATCACAAACGATTAGATTCATGAATTTTGTTGTGTAGGGGTGGCAGATAGTTTACTCGTGCAACAACCAAAGAAAAAGACTTGTATTCGATTTAAAGCACGTATCCCCCTCACAGGGTTGTAAATCATTTAAAAGTGAGTCTATGAAAACTCACCTGGGTCTAAGGTAAGTAGGGTAGGATTTAGACAGCTTACTCACGTATCCTGGGGTAGTGTAGGTGGGTGTGTGTATGTCAAGTCTTAGTCCAGGTTTTTAAGTAATTACTCTTAGGGTTTATAGATATAACATAACACCGTTCGGGCCATCATAATTCATAAGTATATGACTCCTCACATGAAGCTCCCTACTATTGTATTATATTATCAACATAATACCGTTCGGGCCATCATAATTCAGAAGTTAATACTCCTCACATGAAGCTCCCTACTATTGAGCCATGTTGTTATTATGTTTTAGTTATAGCATTACACCGTTCGGGCCATCATAATTCAGAAGTACATGCAATAATCGTTTGAGGAGCCAAGGCACTTTAATTCGTAAACCCAGCAAACTCGTCAAAACGAAATATCCACATGGTACTCCTCACATGAAGCTCCCTAGTATTATGTTATGTTTCTAACTCAAAAATAGGTTTTTATATTTTATATGAAAATATTCCATTTAAACCTTCCAAGTTTATATATTTACTCTTTTTACCCTAAACTTATAACATTTAGGCATATAACTTTCTATATTTTACACAACTAGTCCCTATACTTATATTTTTAAGAGAAATGGCAAAAATAGTCCCTAAACTATACTATCTTTCAATAATTACCATTTTTACCCTTAACTTTATAATATTTGCAAATTTAGTCCTTTTAAGTTTATTTTTCATTTTTCTTGTTATCTTAAGGTTTTAAAACTTTGAAAAAAGGGTCCTTGTACTTATAACTTTCAAGTAATGTCAGAAACAGTCCTTATACTTTATAGTTTCAGAATTTTGCAATATATACACCTATGCATGTAAAGTTTTGCAAAACTAGTCCTAACTTTAGGTATACTATATTCTAATGAGATTTTTAAGTTTCTAAGCTTACGATTAGTTAATATATGTCTAACTAAGTCACATAAACCAGATTATAACACATAATATAGCATTTAAGCATATAAATACCTAATTATTTATTTCTAGGGTTTTAAATAAAAAACTTCTAAAATAAAATGGTCAAGGCTATCCTAGGGTTTCTAATGCATGATCTAAGTGTCCTAGGTCTATTCTAAGGCTATTATATTAAAAGGTGAGGCTTACCTAGGTCGTGGGAGGTGTAACGAGACAACTAGGGTTTTCTTGGCCAAAACTCAACTCGACAAGGCTTAAGAGCTTCGCTACTCGACTTATAAGGGTTCTAAGGGCTTTATACTACAAAAATGTATAGGTAAAGAAGAGAGAGAAGGTGTGAAGACGTATGGTGTGGTTTCTTGGGGTATTTATAGGGTACGAAGGAATAGCAATCAAGAAAAAGTAAGCTAGGTGTCGAGGAGGAGGGAGGCCGAGTCATGGCAGCTAGGGGATGTGGTGGAGGACCTAAAGGGTGACTAAGAAGAGCTACATGGTAGCTAGGTGGCTTCCTAGGCCGGTTGTGGCCATGGTGAGCCGTGAGGGTGAAGGTTGTGACAAGTAGGTGATCCACCTACTTGCTTGCGTGGTTATAGGTGATATGGTGTGTGGTTACTATTAGGGAGGTGCTAGGGTGGTTGCTTGGTTGATATGAGGTGCTTAAGTATCTTAGTTTAGGTGTTTAGGTCTAATTTTAATCTAGTTTTGCCTAGTGAGGGTTTAAGGTTTTTCCTAGAGTTTAGTGCCTAATTCAGGGTCCTAAGTGTGTTTACACTAGTACAAAAAATGGATTTCGTCACACATGCTGTTTTTTAAACGGCCACACAGTAACTTTTTTAAGTGACTAAATGTACCAGAATAAAATAAACACCCACACTTGATCCGACTTGTGTGACCATTTCGTCTTTCCAACTGAGGCTACAGTCACACATTCGAATATTTTCGTGACTAGAGGTATCTTGTAAATTTTTTTTTGATTATTTAGTCACATATAATTTGGGACGTGTCGCGGATACAAATAAGTTTGAAACATTAGTTACATTATATATATACGTATGTGACAAATATATGTCACACAATTGAAAAGTGTGACCAAAATCCATATATGGTCACATGAAGTAATTGTGTATGTGGCTAAATCATATACTCAAGTTTGTCACACATTATTTAAAAGTGACTAAATCAAATAGTCAAGTTTGTCACAAATTATATAAAAGTGACTAAACCAAATAAAATTTCCCTCTTCTCTACTTTTCACAATGGCCGCTTAAATTTTTCACCAAAATCAAAAGCCCCGCTTAAATATTTCCCCAAAATCAAAAATCAAATCCTCCACCCATCTTTTTATCTTTTTTATCTCAGATCTATCATCATCTTCTTAATATCTTTCTCCCCAAATAATTTTCTTAATCTCTCGCACCCCCTCTCCACTGCCACAACACAACACAACACAAACAAATTACATTCTCATCTAAACCCAAAAAAATGTGCATCACACGCAGTCACACTTTAAATAACTAAATAAACAAACCATGAAATTAGCTTCAATAATACAAAATGGGATGCACCCACCCCTTCAATCTGATACAACTTCACTTAAACTCACTTCAATATCATTTTCTCATCAAATTCCCAAATGGGTTCATTTCAAATTCACTGATTCTCACAATCTTTCAGGTAAAAGTTACTTTTGTTTTTTAACACTGGTTTTGATGATTGTGTGATATTAATTGGTTTGGTTTTGTTTTGCAGGTGTTTGTAGAAATAGGCTGCAAAGGAAGTTACCAGTTGTTTATTCTAAAGGGGTCAAACAAGAACAAGAAGATCAAGAATCTGTTTCTTCAGGTTAAAGTTGTAACCTTTTAAGTGTTTTTTTGATACAAAAATGGGTTTTAGTCACACATGCTGGTTAAAAATCAATTAAAGTGGTGATTGTCTGTTCGGATTTTTGCAAACGGGTCGGGTCAGACCCGATTAACCACGAGTCAAGCTTGTTATTGATATTGATTGTTGTAAGATGAAGCTTATTTGGTGTTTATTCTGTTTCGATTCAGAACTAACCCGAGAGGGTGATGTCTGTTTTGAGCTTGTTAGAAGTTGATTGGTTTTTGTTTCAGTTCACCATACGCACCCAAGAGGGTGTTTGGCTTATTTGATTTATGTTATAAGTTTATGAGCTTAATTGGTATTTACTCGATTCGGTTTAAAGTGAACCCAAGAGGGTGTTTGTTTGCATTCGAACACACCACCACAGGTGGTGTTTGTGGTTGTATTTAGTCTCGGCTGAAAAATGAAAACCCACGTTGGGTTGTACCGACGCCCATAGGGCTCGGATTATTTTGTACTTGCTTATATTTGAAGTATTTGGCTTATTTGTTAAGTGGTTTGTTTAGCTTATTTAATTTGTTGCTTATTTTATTAAGAGGTGGTGTTTATTTTGTTTTGGTTCGCACCACCTAGTGTTGTTTGTCTGCTGTCACAGCCCACCCAAAAGGGGTGCTAGTCATGGTTTGCCTCGGCTGGAAAACACACCCAACATGGGGTAATTGCTTGCTGCAACGCAGCCCCAAATAGGGTGCGCTTACTGCTGATTTTCTGCACAAATAGCATGCGTTTGCTGCTGATTTTTCTGCAGCAAAAGGGTGCGTTTGTTAGCTGTAAACAGCCCCAACAGCGGGTGTTTGTTGGCTACAAAACAGCCCCAACTTGGGTTGTGTTTGTTTACTTAAAAATCTGCACTTAAATGGGTCGTTACATGCTTAATTTTCTGCAGTCAAATGGGTCGTTACATGCTGAAATTTTCTGCAAATAGCTTGCTGATCTGGAAATAAAACCCGATTTTCTCCCTTTTCTGGTCCAAACCACTGAAAGTGTAAAACATGAAAGTTACTCAGAATGATGTTTTATACAAAAACTCGCGAGACGTAAGCTGAAAATGAAAAACGAAGGCTGTAGACTATAAAAACCAACTGGACCCGTTTTGACCCAAAGGTAGCCATGACATATAATATCTTATTTGCTCATTCATACTCAACCTGCTAATTTACTCTATTATATGCAGGATCTAAACTATTGCAAGACCTTTTCTCTAATATTTGATGGGCCAGCCACAACGGAAACTGAAGAACAAGATGACGGGTATACTACTTTGGCTCCAACGATATACTTAAGTATTTGTGGCTGTTTCTTAAAATCGATATTAATTTTGGTATGCCATTTATTGTTGCAGATGCACTTCGGAATGGTGAGAGATCAAAAGCTGAAGAAATTGTTGATTTGGCATCTTTTCTCCTCAATTTCGACATAGTAGCTGGAAATATGCCATAGAAAAGAATGATGTGGTCCGAGTCAATCGCAAGGAAAGCAGTCTGCTCTTTCACCGTTTTTATCTGATAAAAATGCAGAACGTCTGGCTCTTGCACTATGTAGGATGCGTGGAGCAGCACTAAAAATAGGACAGATGTTGAGTATCCAAGACGAATCTCTTGTCCCTGCTCCGGTACGTTTCTTTTGTATCTATCAACTTGATAAACAACACACCAATAAACGTGCAGTTAATGGGTAAAATTTTGAGCAAGGGAAGCTGGTGAGATAAACAAAAGCTTGCTTACACTTTAAATGCAGTAAGCATCTAACTTTAAAGATCGTAACCCTCTTTTACTTAGATTGATGTTAATACTGCTAGTGTATTAGTTACAACTGTTAGTTATAAGTTAATACTGCTAGTGTATGAGTTACGTCTTTGCAGCAAATGGTAAGCTTATCATCTTTTTTTAGATGTATTTATATATTTGGATGTGGTGTCTCTCGAACCATACAAGAAGAACAAGAAGTCGTCTGAGGGTTTATTGTTAGATGCTAGAAAGAGAGCAGAAGCTGGTATCGCTGGTAAAGATCATACAAGAAGGAAGCTATTGCAGATAGCCAGAGATCAAAAGGTAAGGTAGTTCAGGCTGATGCTAGAAAGACAGCAGCAACGGAAGCTACAGAAATGGCGGGTATTCATACCAGAATTAGTTTTGGTGACAGTAGATGTGTCTCATTTAGTACTGCTAGTGTATTAGTTTCAACTGTTAGTTATAAGTTAGTACTGTTGGTTCAAATAGTTAGTACTGCTTATATGATATGTATTAGTGGTTCAATTATATACATTCCAGTTTTATTGTATTTGAATTCGTTTTGATATATATTGATTTCTTAAATGTGACTAAAAGATGTATATAGTCACACACTCACACCTATTAACACTTTTGGTCACTGTTTAATTAATTCGTTGTGTAACTAAATATTACAAACGGTCACACAAAAAAAATTCATGTGGCAACTGGATAATCAATAGTCACACAAAATACAAATTTCTTCACTTTAAACAGTATATGGTCACACTTATTAACACGTTTGGCCACTTTATGCTTAATTGATGTGACTAAATACCCAAAACAAACATGCTTTGTGTGACTAAATATTACAAAAGGTCACACACACATAAAATTCAAGTGGCTATTGGAAGAACAATAGTCACACAAAATACACATTTCTTCACTTTGAATAGCATACGGTCACACTTATTAATACTTTTGGTCACTTTTTTTTTAAATTGTATGTGACTAACTCAAAAACAAACCACTCTTTGTGTGACTAAATATTACAAAAGGCCACATAAAAATACAAATTCATGTGACCATTGGATGAACAATAGTCACATAAAAGACATTTACTTGATTTTAAAAAGCATATGGTCACACTTATTAACACTTTTGGTCACTTTTTTTAAAATTGTATGTGACTAACTCAAAAACAAACCACGATTTGTGTGACTAAATATTACAAAAGGCCACATAAACATACAAATTTGTGTGACTATAAAGTGTTTACGGTCACTCATAATGACTAATCCAACAAAACTGGTGCCTAATTTGTCACACATATTCGGGGTTTTGGTCACTCTTTTTCGATGGAAAAGGTCACGAACTCAAGAATGTGACCATATGCCACCTACGGTGGCGGGACCTTTTGTCACACATGACGAAAAAAACGTGCGTGACTATATGCATATCGTCACACATTTTTGGCGTGACCAATAGCACTTTTTGTACTAGTGTTAGTAACTAATATATTGTCCTAGGAGACTTATACTAAGTGGTGATAACTTATGGTAAAGATTTGGGATGGTTTAGACCTAGTTTCGGGAAGTTATGACCTAATTAGGGTTTTGTGCTTAAGGGACTTGTACCTAGGTTCTAGAGGGTTTTAATATGATCTAGGGAGTCTAATATGTCCTAAGGTAACTAATGTAACTCATACCTAAGCCTTAAACACTTTCAAGTTAGTTCAGATAAGCAATTAGGGTTTTAAAGCTAACTAGGAACACAAAGGTGCATTTAGGGTTTTCTAGTGAGTATTGTGTATTAAAGTGATAGTTTACTTATTAAAAATGTGTTTGTAACCTTGACTTGACATACCTGGATGTTTACATTAAGTAAACATAGTGGTGGTTGGCATAGGTGGATAAGTGAGCTTGTCTAGAGGTTAGTTAGGCAATAGTAGTATAGCAAAGCAAAAATTTTACTCAGGAAATAGCTATAGGAATTTCTAACATAGATTGTGCTTAGTGAGGGCCTAAGTTAAGTTAGTGAGGCATTGCTAACCTAAAGGAAGTTAGTGGGTTGTTATATCGAAATCGATCGTGGCTGGACTTTTTGGAAAGCTCTTTCACTGAACTACAATTTAGACTCAAAATTCATGATCTAACTCATCTCCATCTATTAAATATCTTCGTATCTTTACAACCTTATAAATCTGTCAAAACTCTAACTCCTTAATTAACATGTATTAACGCTTAATTATTTCACCCATCATCATAATATCACTAATTATTGATCCAACATGTTTTATATCAACAATTTACAGAAGTGAATGAAAACCCTAATCCATCATATCCTTGTTACATGTATAATAATAATTAATTAAACATAAGGATTGAAAATGATACCTTGATCTTGATTTTTATGCCTAAAAAATAAACCCTAACTTTTTTTCTGCTTTCCTGCTTCTTTTGGTTCTCTAAATTTCAACCATACCCTCAAAAAAAATAGGGTGAGGGGTTTTGATTTTGTATTTATAATAATTATGGATAACCCTTTAGGCTAGCAATTGTATTTGGTATCAAATTTGGTTTCCTTTTTCCCCTAAAACACCCCTTGGGCCAATTATATATATATATATATATATATATATATATATATATATGTGTGTGTGTGTGTGTGTGTGTGTGTGTGTGTGTGTGTGTGTGTGTGTGAATATAGTAGCTACAATTTTTTGTAGCTAATTGGCTACAATTTCATGCTTTAAATGTGGGTCCCTGATTTATTTTGTGGGTCCTGATTCTTTTCTGTAGGTCCCTGATTCATTGCTAGTGTATTTTTTTTTGAAGGATTGTAGCCAATTGGCTACAAAAATTGTAGCTAAGAGATCCCATATATATATATATATATATATATATATATATATATATATATATATATATATATATATATATATATATATATATATATATGGGGACTTTCTTACGAGAACCATTTTATCTGCGAGAACTGAGAGAACCACCAAAAACACATGCACGTCTTTTAAAATAAAATAAAAATACATGAAAATCATCAATAATCGTAAGTATCCACCAATGTTCTTCAATATCATCATGAACTCATCCTCTTTTATCACAAAAACCTTACACACGGCCGCAATATTGTCGTTGCATGCCTTATAAGAACATACATGCACACCTTCGAAGAAAAATTTTGTATTTCCAATTTCTTATCAAATTATTTAGAACAACTATCTTTTTCTTAAAACATGTATGTTGTTTTTAGAACATATGTGCAAAAATACAATTATTGAAGTCATGCATGTATGTTTTTGGTGATTCTCTCAGTTCTCGCAGATAAGATGGTTCTCGTAAGAAAGTCTCGCTATATATATATATATAATATTATTTAATTAAATATTACACTCAAAACCTTGTGCTCTTGATATTTTATAAAGTCCTATATTCGAAACCTAACGTCTTACGCGATAAACCTCCGTTTTTACGATGATTCGGAAAATTATTATTTCCAAAATAAAGTTTTCAAAAATAGAATTTCACACTCTTTATAAATATAACTCCCAAAACCAAATTTCACGTAACTTACTAACGCTCAAATGCTTGAACGTAGACTTGTTACAAAAGACCACAAAATACCAAAACTATACAAGTTATTTCTACACCACCAAGGTGATCAAAATGAACTTTTCCCAAAAATCAATATTACTCAACTCACAACGATAAAACCACGCAAAGGGATTTAGTGCTAAAACTCACCTGTATCACACATATACCACACAAAACATATAAGTCACACCAAGTAAGAGTTAAATAGGTCAAGACTATTAGTCAACCTAACCTGCTAAAATCACAGTTGTTACATATATGGTTTGTCTCTCACTTAGTTTGAGACCTTATTCCCTTCCTCGTTGGTTATATCTAAATTTGTCATGTCCATCCCGGACTTACATTATATCCATCCTAGACTTATGTCTCATGTCCATCCCGGATTTACCTTATGTCCATCTTGGACGTATGTTCATCCCGAACGTATGTCCATCCCTGACGTATGTCCATTCCGGGCTTATGTCCATCCTGGGCTTAAGTCCATCCCGGGGTTATGTCCATCCAGGCTTAAGTTCATCCCGCGGTCATTGTTTAGGTCCCTTCCTGGCCATACGTCTACAATGAACATAACAAGTAATACTATATAATGATGTTGAGTTTTTTTTATTAATACTTCCCACGATTGACCACCATAACAGTTTTCTAATTACTAATGTGGACTCGAATTAAGGTCAACATATTACGTACATTATCAACCATTTCGTATCGCTAAATCCAACATGAAAATGAAGGCTTGATCGATTTCACTAGTTTTTCAAATTTAGCATAGCTCAACCTTGAAAATGTTTTGATTCAACTTATGATCCATAGGTTGATTACTGGGTTCCTCATTTTATTCACTCAATATTTCCTTTGGACGACAATTACATTATAAACCATAGCAAGAAGCTAGAGAAAAATTACGAAGTACATGTGAGGGCTCTACATGGTTGCTAGACCACTCAAACCAATCGAGAAAATATTTCCTATATCTATTCGAAATGCAAGTAAAGGTGAAAAGTTTGAAGTCGTTGAGAATAAGATCTTTCTTTGGTCATTTAATCTTTGAAGATTACATCGTTTAAGAACCAGTCAAAGACCCATAACATGGATTGAATAACCACATCAAATGTGGTATAGTTTCGTCTATAAAACCGAGTATATTGTTAGCAAGTCTCAAGACATTGTAGAATCGTTGTTGCACATGTTTATCACAGGTTCCACAAACACAAGATTGACAAGATATAACAAGAATTGATTCTATAATTAATAACAACATAAACTATTTACATTGTATTATTGGACACACTAAGAAACATTACATGTACATACATATTTATACTAAACGAATGGTTGCGAGTCAACCATTGTGACTATTCGAATGGGTGTAACCCAACCAATGTGTCTGTTCATAAATTTTGCAACTAACTATAATAACTACCATAACCGTTATTCGGTTATTAACTATCAAACTAACATGTTCAGCCCCTTGGCTTCTGTTTGTTACATATACACCACAAGACTTATGCAATTATTGTGCAACATTTCCTCCCTAATTGTTTAAGTCTTGTTCTTCAAATCTTCATCGCATTCTTCCTCTCCATTGTCTTCGCGTTAGTATCATAAAATCCCCAACTACTGTTGTTGTTGCCTCGTTTTTTCAAACCAAAACCTTCGGGTTTCTTTTTTATTTGTGTCGAATTTGTTTATGTCCAACAAACCAAACGAGTTCTCCTTTTTTTCTTTTCGGTATACTAACTTCTCAACGTTGCTATCTCCTTCTTTTGTGTTGTCTTGATTTCGTCTCCACAAACGTCTCCTAGATCCCTTCTTGTTCACGGTATCCTTCCAAGTGATCTACGTTGTGTTTTTTCCTTTAACTTCGAAATCCAAATCTTTCCCTCACACAATTCTTGAATACTTCTTGGTATTCTTTTCAAAAACAAACCCTTAAACCTGACTCCAAACTTTGTCTCTTCCATGTTTCCCTTCAATCTAACAACATCATGTGCAGTCTTGCATCTCTTCCTTGGAGATTCTTCCTGTGCATCCTCTACTTCATCATCTAACTTTGCATCAACCTGTGGTCCATGAATGTCTGCAGCACCTCTGCCATCCGCCACAACTGTTTTCCTTGCATTGATCTCTTTGCTTCCTCGTAGGATATCTTCACCAATGCTATGTACTCCTTATAGCATTCTTTAACTGCATCCTTGTCTTCCTGTTGTCAGGCCTTGTATGTTTGTTTCTTCCAGCAAATGTACTTCATTCTTCAAAATTGTTGTGCCAACAATCCTTGGTGTCGTCTTCCCTTCTAATTCTTTTGATCTTCTTGATCGAAAGTTGAATCAAACTTGTAATCTTGCAATCTTCTTTTTTTTATGCCATTTCCCAGGTTTTGAACCTTTGGCTCTGATACCAATGTAGAATCGTTGTTGCACATGTTTATCACAGGTTCCACAAACACAAGATTGACAAGATATAACAAGAATTGATTCTATAATTAATAACAACATAAACTATTTACATTGTATTATTGGACACACTATGAAACATTACATGTACATACATATTTATACTAAACGAATGGTTGCGAGTCAACCATTGTGACTATTCGAATGGGTGTAACCCAACCAATGTGTTTGTTCATAAATTCTGTAACTAACTATAATAACTACCATAACCGTTATTCGGTTATTAACTATCAAACTAACATGTTCAGCCCCTTGGCTTCTGTGTGTTACATATACACCATAAGACTTATGCAATTATTGTGCAACAGACATCATTCTCTCAATTTAAAATTGGTACAAGTAGTAAGTAAATTTATGCATTCTCTCACACTAGAGTTTAGTTGATGGACTGGACTTGTGAAACATATCTTGAAACACTTTTGAGTATACGAAGAGCCTCGAGTATTGTAATTCGTTCTGTAGGAGAACTATTGGTGCAAGAAATTGCAACTCCAATGATCGTTGTTAGGCAATCAAGTTGTATCGTCAGGCTCATAGGTTGACCTTGACCATCCAAGCATAATTCTTCCCGGACGTGAAGCATACCAGGATCCAACACTTGATCTAAGTTAGCTGGGAAAACAGATTGAACCCATGTCTTGAGACTTAGATCACCAATGAACATCTCGTCCGTGGGGCTTTTTCCTGTGAAAATCTCCATTAGCATAATGCCGTAACTGTACACATCTCCTTTGGTAGATGGTTTTGCTCCCATACCATACTCTGCAATATAATCATTCAGCTTGTTACATAAAGATTGAAGTCCTACAAAAACTATAAAAAGTAAAATCAAACAATTATTCTTTTGTCCGGCCCAATCATAGAAGATGAGATTGATCATTGAACAAACCTGGAGGTATGTAACCCATGGAACCTTTAAGAGTATGGGCAGAGCTAGAAGATTGATTTGCATCAACTAAAATTCTAGCAAGCCCAAAGTCTCCTATTTTCGCGGTCAAATCTTCGTCCAACAAAATATTACTTGGCTTTAGATCACAATGCACCACCGGAGCCACCACACATTCATGGTGCAAATAACTCAATCCACTAGCAACATCAATTGCCACTTTTAGTCTGTCTATAAACCCCATTATGTTCCCGATCCAATTTTCCAAACTCCCATTCTTCATAAATTCGTAGATCAGCGCAAGAAAATCCATGTTCCTGTGATCCAAACTTGAGCAGGAAGTAATCAACTTGACCAGATTCCTGTGCCTAAGATGTCGTAGGGCAGCACATTCAGCCAAGAAGCTGGGCAATGAGTTGGTGGTTTCCATGTGTAGAACTTTCACAGCGATTTCCTGGATGTGTCCTTCAAGGTTGAGGCACCCTTTGTAGACAGACCCAAAACTTCCACTCCCAATCAGGCTTTCCTCGTTGAAGTTATTTGTTGATGAACGTAGCTGATCATATTTTACCATTTGATGTTGGCCCTTGAATGAGTCTGGATTTTCCATGATCATCACATTGTTTCTACGGAAGTAGAAAAACAAAGCAATCAATAAAAGCATTGCTATTATAGAAGCAATTACTGTTACTGAGATCACAATTGCTCTATGGGTATCACCTCTCTTGCATTTGGACTCATAGCATAGCTTTGGGTTGCCTTCAAGATGAACACTAGTAAGATTAGTGAAAACTCCATTACTTGGAACTTTACCTTCAAGGTTGTTGAAAGAAAGGTTAAGAAATCGGAGGGCCATCAAGTTTTGAAGGTCAAGTGGGATTGGACCAGAAAGTTGATTGAAAGAGAGGTCGAGCGTTTCCAAACCTTTGATTTCACCGATACTGTTCGGAATATTTCCCGAGAAAGAATTTTTTGATATAATGAGTTTCTCCAACCTTTTACAGTTCTTGATTGAGCTTGGAATGTTTCCTGATAAACGGTTGTTGGAGAGATCAATCCTCTCCACTCTTTCCAAAAACTCTATTTCTCGAGTCAAAGGACCACTTAATGAGTTGCTCGAAAGATTGAAGATGATGCTTAAACTTGGGAGATCAAGAACTTCTTTAGGAATACTCCCATTCAGCTGATTCATCGACAAGTCAATGGAAATTATCTTTCCGAAATTCCTAAAAGTGATGGGTATGCTTCCTTGTAACTCATTGCTTGACAAGTCAATAAGAGATAAATTTCCAAGATTACCAAATGACTTTGGGATATTTGAAGACAATCTGTTTTTACCTAGAACAAGCTCATGCAAGTTCTCCAATTCGCCTATCTCTGACGGGATCCCACCTGAAATGGAGTTATAACTAATATCAAAGGATCCTAAGCCTTTTAGTTGTCCGATGGAGGGTGGGATCGTTCCGGATATCCGGTTTGAACCCAAAAATAAGTTTTTGAGCGTTTTCGAGAGATTGCCAATGGACTCTGGAATAACACCATCAAAATGGTTACCATTAATAGCTAGGAATTTAAGCTTTGTACTGTTAACCAGCGAATTTAGGAAACTTAGACCCTCATCCTGCACACTAACTATATTATTGTACGCAATACTATACAATTCTAGCTTATGGAGGTTCCCTAATCCGGGTGGTACAGTTCCATGCAATTGGTTATTTCTTATTCTTATGATTCTTATGTTTGTGAGATTGTGAAGTGAACCTGGAATTCTTCCTGTGAATCTATTGACGCAGAAATTGAAGACTGTAAGATTTGGGAGTGTGTCCCCAATGTTGTAAGGTAAATCACCCCACAAATCATTAGAAGCAACTTCTATAGATTCGAGTGAAGACATGTTATAAAAGGCTGGAGGAATTATGCCGGAGAGATTATTGATGGTGAGATCGAGAATCTTTAGGTTGCCAAGACGAGCCAAGTCACTTGGAATTGGGCCACTAAGTGTATTGGTACCCAAGTTTAACGTAGACAACGAAGAAAGATTAGCTATGGAAGGTGGAATAGAACCTGAAAGATTGTTTTTTGCTAAGTTAAGAGTTTGGAGATTGACGAGGAGAGTGAGGTCTTCAGGAATAGACCCAGAAAGCCTATTTTGCATAAAATTAATAACCCGGAGATTGACACATTGGCTAATATTTTCTGGGATGGTGCCTTGACATAAATTCGAACTTATGTCAAGGACTCTGAGGCGAAAAAGTTTGGTGATCGTTTCAGGAAGGTTTCCTTCAAATTCGTTATCTTGGAGTTGAAGTGATCTAAGAAACGATAGATTCCCTATATGCGAGCTGATTGTGCCAGTTATGCGAAGCCCCGAGAGGTCAAGACCGACCACTCTTCGTCCACGATTACCACACAACACTCGGCTCCAGTTGCATGGGGATGAGTTTTGATCCCACGTAGCTAAAGCATCAGGAGGTTGGGTGATTGTTTGAGATTTTATGGACATTAGGGTTTGTTTATCTGTTTCAATACTTAAGGTGACAGAAACTACATATGTGTTTGATATAAAACAAGAATAGAAAACAAAGATCATGAGAATATGGTGTATGGAAAGGTGGTTGAGTGAAGCCATAATGCTTTCTTTTTTCTGCGGTTTGGAATCAGTGTGTGAGTGTAGGTATTTATGGATAAGGTAGGTTGCAGTTGATCAGTTAATGCATGTTAAGCCGCCTTTAGCGATGTCATTTTCCATACCCATTAACTCATTTGGACTTGGTCACAATTGCGAGTTTGCGAAGCTTCCTCAAGATAATTAAGTTGTGCATTATTCAAAGAATAAAGAAAAGCAGTTTATTGCTGAAATGATCTTGGGTTGTTTACGTAATTTCATCATGAGTCGAACTTTATTTCAAAGAACAAGTTGTGCATTATTCAAAGGCGTGTTAGCTATGGTCTTTGTCCTGTTTATAGTTACAAGGTTTGAATTTGCTGATGTTTTCATACATTCTAATTCTAATGACATGATCTTCAGATAACTGTATATTTAATTTATGCATGTGGGTATGAATTGAAATATTTATAAAAGATATGGTTATATGGTTTACAAATTTATAAATTATATGAATTTATCTTTTAATAATGACTAGTATCATGTACTGTCAATGAGATAATAAGGGTATTTAGTGAAAACTTGAGTTTTATTTTATTTTTATTTTTTCTCTCAAATAAATTATTGAAAGTTTTTATTATTATAAAGTAATATTATTTTTCCCCCAAAGACTTGAGCTTCTTCAACTCTTCAAGTAAGCGAGTAATGACTTGAACAATGTCTTTCTCACATCAGATTATTTTATATTTTTATATTACTAGACATGCTAACCCGTGCAATACACTTTGTTGTAAATAAGATGGTGTTAACAAATTAGTCGCTTGATGTGTTAATGGTAATTCCGATTAAAGATATTAGGTAAGTTTCTTTATTGAAGTTGTAACAATCTTATATATAATATAAACTTAGGTTGTCTTATAAGAGTAATGCTACACTCACTCACAATTTACAAAATTTAATACTCTCACATGAGTGGCTAAGATGCATGCCAACTCATTGTGTGGGAATTTTTTTGTAAAATGTGAGTGAGTGTAGCAATTCTCGTCTTATAAATGCAAACTACCCCTAATAAATATTTCAAGAGTTGATTATTCCAAATATGCCCTTCAAGTGTGATTTCAACAAATGTAGTTTGTACGGTACAATATGTTTTGCATGAGAAATCATGCACAAAAGTTTGCACGGTAAAACATGTTTCAAGCATCTCTAAACCTCAAATAATACAAACCAAAAATGTCATGAATGCATAAATTAAACACACCAATTAGTGGTTAGTCTTTTTACCTTTCCGTCAATGAGTTACAAATATTTTATCAACTATATAATGTGTCAAAAATCACACACAACAAACCACAACTTCCTCCACACCGCGTGCACATTGGGCTACAACTTATAATGGTGGTAAAGTAAGCATCATATCATCTAACTTATTAATCATATTGATTTATATTATTTTATGTAAATTTCACGTGTGTTTTGTGTGTGTAACAATGTAAGATATAAAGATGGTGCTTAGGAGGTTTGGTAGTAACATCATCTTCTCTAATGGTTTAAGAGATCATGCACATCGTTGTCTTATCAATTAAGTGGAACATGCACGAATATTTTTACTTTGATTAACTGTATTCAAGTTACTAACGATCAACTATATCTAATTGTTTTTTGTAGCACGTCAAGAAGTATTAAAGAAAGAGATCGAGAAGTTACATAAATTGTATCAAGAACAAAACATGCAAAAGGCCAATGAACAACAACGACAAAGAAAACAACAACAACAACAACAAGAACAACGTCACGGCCACCGGTGAGATGAATACTTAGCATTCATATTAATAGTACATTACAAATTAAACATACAATATTTTACTTCATGTAATACCGATGAACAGGCTAATACTATTGATTCGTTAGCAAGTAAGTTTATTGAAAATAATGTGACGAGCATTCAATTTTTAGTCAATAATTATTACTACACTTTGTTGGTGCATTTTAATATTTTTTGTGAAAAACTAGAAGGGGGGTTCGATAGTTTTACGTCTTTTTCGTTTTATAAAAGTTTGCTTCTAAAGAATAGACGTAGATTTCAAAACTCTTTGATGCAAAAATATAGATACTAGTTTATTCACGGTTTTTGTATAAACACTACTTGTATATAATGTTGAGTAAGAATTTATAATTTCATATATCACATATATATATATATATATATATATATATATATATATATATATATGTGTGTGTGTGTGTGTGTGTGTGTGTGTGTGTGTGTGTGTGTGTGTGTGCGTGTTCTAATATAAGTTTACGTACTTGGTTTGTTTGTATAAAATTAATGTTGTGAATGAAGCCTAGTTTGATATTTATGTGAAATCAATATATGCACAACACAAGCAATAATAACTATATATGAAATGCTAACAAGTAAATAAATAAATAGTGAGAGATAGAAAGATCAAACTGAGAGACAAAGGATTTATAGTGGTTCGGCTACAAGGACACCTTCCTTGCCCTACTCCACTCCCCGAGCACCGAACTCGAGAGTTTTCTTCACTAGATCAATAACCTCCCTTATGGCGGAGAAAACCTTACACACCAATGTACACACCACAACTTCTTCACAACTTCTACACAACTTCTTCACACCAATCTACTTCACACCAATTCTTCTTCACACCTTTCTACTTCACACCTATCTACTTCACACCAATTTTCTTCACACCTTCACAACTTAGTTCTATCCACTACTTCAAGATTTATACTTCTTCACAACTTCTAGGCTTCAAGGTCTTCTCAACTTTAAAGCTTCAACTTCTTTGTCTTCACAACTAATCTCTACTACAATATACTACCACTTCTTATATCTTCTACCACTAATCCTATGCACCTCTACTTCTTCACTTCTAGTACCACTTCACACCTTCCACAAATCTAGATCCTATATCTAAATCTAGCTAACAAATGTATACACTTTATTCACCAAAAAATTAATGATAAACAAGATGAAATGATCAAACAACTTAGATAGCAAGATGATACTAAGTTGTAATACTTCTAGTCTTGATAGATAGACGTATTCTTCTCTTTGCACTTGAGTGGATGAAGCTTTGGATCACTTGGAAACAAAGACTTATGAATTATATGATCAAAGGATTTTTAAGATAGAAATGGAGGTTTGAATCAGAAAGTTTTTAGTGCAAAAAGGTGAGAAAAATATGTGCAAATCTCAAGTGTAAGGGTATATGATGAGGCGAAAAATGAACCACTTTTAGGGGGTCATTTAAGCCCGGAATTGAATTTATTTGATCAAATATTGCCCTAAATCGTTCCTTTTGTGATTTTAGGTACTTTGGGAGTGAAATCTAGAAAAGGAAGCAATTCGGACGTTTTTGGAGCATAAAAGTGAAGAAAACGCCAAAGTCTTAATTTTCCTTGCTGGGAACAGTAGGTGACGGCGTCAAGAAGGAATCCTTGACGGCGTCAAGAGCAATTTTCCATGACGACCCAGTACAGATTTGACGGCGTCACAAAGTAGGGCGTCAAGAGTAAAAGTCATGACGGCCTGGAAATGCACAACACATGACGGCGTCAGAAGTAGATCAAGGCAGTCCTAGAAGAGTTTTGGCGGCGAGGTGACGGCGTCACAAGTTTGGTCTTGACGCCGTCAGACCCCTTTTCCTATATATAGTTTTCTAATTTTCACATTAAAAGAGAGAAGTTTTGGAGAAACCCTAAGTACGAACTTGGTGCGAATTTTACAGGTTTTTCAAGGGTTCTAACCCCTTGATACCTTTCATGTGTAATTGAGATAAGTATTCTTTTAATTCAATCAATATGTCTATGTGTTGGTTGTCTATATCTTGTTCTTGTCTTAATTCCATCATGTTAGGCTATATCTATCTTGTGTTTGCTTGGATCTAATGAAACCTAGATGTTAATTATGTGTTGATTACTTGTTTATAATTGTCTTGGATGAATGATTTATATGTTAGGCTTAAGAAAACTGGCAGATCTCCAAATGGTAACATGCTTGAACGTCTTAGGAAACATGAACCGATGGCACTAGGTCTTTATTGGTTGTATTTAATGCATGAGCCACTGTTTATAATCCCTATGGTTGTGCTGGGCATGGCATAGGAGGAGATAAGAGCTCATAGAATTGGGGAATTAAGTGCGCTACCCCATGAATGGTATTAAGGAATACAGTCCGTCATCCATGCAACTATGACAAGTAATTAACTTGTAAAATATATCTAGTGAGTAGTGAAATCTAAGTAAACACATTTTCTCCACTTATTGCTCACAACCTTAGTATAATTTAGTTTATTTTCATTTCTAATATTTTATTTTGATTGCATCTTTAGTATTAGGTTAGTTGACTAGCAACTAATTCCGCCCAAATCCTTCAAACCCGAGATTTTTACTTGCTTTCAAAAAAATATAAAAATACAAAAAGAATCATCTCTCACCTTTAGAACTAGTATTTAGGTTTTCTAATCCTAGCGACACTATTCCTAGCTGAACGATCAATCCCCCGGTACTTGTCACTATACTATACTACAACGATCAGGTACACTTCCTGGTGGGGGTTGTAAGCTTCTCAAGATCCCTTGAGAGGTAAAGCCTGGTGCGATTCCCACGTATCAAAAACTAACTGATTTTGGTTAAAAATTTGAATTCATATATTTAGTATGATTAAAACATTTTTCTTTATTACCAAAAGTGTTTTTCAAAAATATATAATATGTTTATATGATTAAATAAACTTTGTAATAATTAATTAAATACCCCTTTGATCTTATAATGCATTAGACACTTTGTTTATTCATACCTTAAGTGATTATATGGTAAAAGTGATTATTTACTACTAAATACTTGTTTACGTCATGATCTTTGGTTTGATGGGTTTTCGTTTTGTGATTATCAAAACATAGAGATATCGAAAGATATGAATAACGTTTTTAGTTATTTATTTATGTCAACAATCTCCCCATTTTTGATGATTACAAAACCTAAACTCATTAAGTCCAAAAATTAATTTTTAGACAAGTGTTTAGTGAGTTTATATTCACTTCTCCCCTTTTTTGTAGAATCAGAAAGGTTTAAGCCGATAAGATGAAAGCTCCCCCTTGATGAATGCTCCCCCTCATTTGAGGGCACCAAGGGTTCGAGCTATGGAATTCTTGCAAGAAAAATATTAGAAGCACAAGCAAAAATATATAACATACTAATAACAAATATCAACTATGGCAAAGGAGAATTTGAAACACATATAAAAGCATTCATTAATTCAAAATGATTATGTTAACCACATAATCATTGTTACATAAGCCATAATGATAGAATTCTAAACCAAGTAGAATATCCTATTGTGCCAACAAAGAGTGTCATCAAACTTGCTTGCATCCCAAAATGGTTGAGGTGTTTTATTTGAAAAATAAGAAACATAAGCATATAAAATGCTTGGGTGAGAATGGTGAATGGGGATCATGTTGGTGGCTTAATGGAGGTAAACTTTTGGTTGCATGGATGTTGGTGAGTTTGGAGATGTAGAGCTTGGAGGTGGTGGATTTGAAGTTGGGTTTGTTGGTTGAGGGTTTTGATGTTGTTCAAGTGATGGTGTTTGTTGAGATCTAGTAAGAAGATACTCAATCCAAGTAAAGTGCTCATTCAATGCAATGGTTTGTTGTTGGAGGAAGATGCAACAAGGGCAATTGTTAACATGCTTCTCAATTTGGTTAATGTTGTGTGGTGATGATGGTGAGCTTGATGGAGGTGGATCCAAATTGCGTTGAGCAAGATGTAATGCTAAAAGAGCACTAAGCTCATGAGCCTCGTTTAGCTCCTCAACGAACTTCAAGTGTTCGGAGGAAGGTGATGGTGGAGGAGCATTGGTAGCGTAGGGATTGCACCAGGCTTTACCTCTCGAGGGATCTCGAGAAGCTTACAACCCCCACCAGGTAGTGTACCTGATCGATGTAGTATAATATAATGACAAGTACCGGGGGATTGATCGTTCAGCTAGGAATAGTGTCGCTAGGATTAGAAAACCTAAAGACTGGGTCTAGAGATGAGGGATGATTCTTTTTGTATTTTTATATTATTTATGAAAGCAATTAAAAATCTCGGGTTTGAAGGAGTTGGGCGGAATTAGTTGCTAGTCAACTAACCCAATACTAAAAATGCAATCAAAATGAAATACTAAAAATGAAAATAAACTAAATTAAACTAAAGGTGTGAGCAATATATGGGAGAATAGTGTTTACTTAGATTTCACTACTCCCTAGATATCTTTTACAGGTTAATTACTTGTTACAGTTGTGTGGATGACGGGTTGTATTCCTTAATACCATTCATGGGGTGGCGTACTTACTTCCCCAATCCTATAAGCGCCTACTTCACTCCTATGTCGAGCCGGCTAAGAAGCTTCTAACATGGGATCACTAGAATTTGCTCATGCATTAAATACAACCAATAAAACCTAGTACACATCGGTTCATGTTTCTTAAGACGTTCAAGCATGTTACACAATGGAGATCTGCCAGTTTTCTTAAGCCTAACAATGAAATCATTCATCCAATACAACTATAAACAAGCAATCAACCTATAATTAACATCTAGGTTGCATTACATCTAAGCAAACACAAGATAGATCTAGCCTAGCATGTTGAAATCAAGACAAGCATAAGATATATTCAAACAACACATAGACATATTGAATGAATTAAGAGAAGACTTATCTCAATTGAACATGAAAGGTTTAAAGGGGTGAAAACCCTTGAAAATACAGTAAAATATGACCTAGGGTTTACAAAGTTCGACCCTAGTATTCTCCACACAAGATCCTCCTTTTAATGAATGAAAAATAGAAAAGTATATATAGATTCTGATAGGTGACGGCGTCAAGAACAAATTGTTGACGCCGTCATCTCGCCGCCAAATAATTTCTCGGACAGCCTAGATCTGGGTCTGACGCCGTCATGTGTACTCCTTATGCAGGCCGTCACAATATTAACTCTTGACGCCCTTGTTGTGACGCCTTCATGTTTTCACTGGGTCGTCACGGATTTTACTCTTGACGCCGTCAGGTTTTTCTTCTTGACGCCGTCAGGTACTGTTCTCAGCATGAAAATTTAATTCTTTGCCGTTTTCTTCACTTTTATGCTCCAAAAACGTCCAAAACGCTTCCTTTTCCAGAATTCACTCCCAAAGTACCTAAAATCACAAAAGGAACGATTTAGGGCAATATTTGATCAAAAAAATTCAATTCCGGGCTTAAATGACCCCCTAAAAGTGGTTCATTTTTCGCCTCATCATATACCCTTACACTTGAGATTTGCTTGTCCTCAAGCAAATGCGCTTTTATTATAGTCAAAATATAAGTTAGGGGTCATTTAACACTAATATAAAAGTAATTACAACAAATAATCGTTCCACTAAAGACCAAAGACAAGCACGGAGGTTATACACTAGCACGTCACAAATAGTGTTTAGATACTCACATCTCTCGGGTGTAATAAAGTATATATCACAATATGGAAATGAAAAACATCTCTCACTACCTGTCATAGCAAAATAGATTACCATAGGCTTTGGAAAGGATCAAACCTCCACCACATGGCGTAACCACCTAGGATAAACTATCAAATAGGTCTTTTAAAGGGTTGTAACGTTAGGTGTAGGGATATGGAATACACCGTTTTGTTGGATATAGGCAGTCTTTACTGGTGGCGAGTTAACAATTTTGGTTAATTACATGTACAATATGACGTTGCTAAGCCAAAACTAGACTCGACTTAAGCTAATAAATGAAAAATAACAAAAACATAAAACAAACATAAGATGAAACGGGATGGTAGTCCGTATTTTTTTTCTCTTTTTTTTTTTTTTTTTTTTTTTTTTTTTTTTTTGCATACACTCTTACCCTACCATCCAAAATAATACATCATAGGGAATGAACATTCCCCTTACACTTGAATTTTTACATACTTTACAATAAACTAATCTAATGACTCGAATTAAGAAAATCAAAACACTTGGAGTACTTTTAAGATTAACGCACATATGGGGGTAATATATGATGTTCTTCCCCATTACTTCATAAAATAAGTACTTTACCCATGAGTCTCAATCGTCCCAAAACAATATGTACAAGAATATAACTCGACTTAGCAACCATGTAATCAATTAGATAATTAACTTAGGGTTTAACAAATAACAATAATGCACTAAAGATGAGTGCATACACGGAAGGCTAAGGCGATTTGGGTGTACATTTAAGTGGGGTGTAACAAATTCTTCCTTTAAGTATGATGCTTAAAGTTAGAAACGAAAAGATAGGCTCGGAGGGGTGTACTAGGGGTTTCGTGTACTAAAAATGAGTACAACGCTAAGGTGTAGGAAAAAATAATTGATTTAACTAGCCAAGTAATATGACTTAAATGGTCAAGTAATTATGATACGGGTTTAACATAAGGGTGATCTTAATGCCTCTTATCATGCAGTAAATCCTACTAAACGAATGTAGTCTCACTAGCGGTCTCGGGATGCATCACTAACGCAAGTTCTAGAATCTAAATGCTACCGGTACACTCATAAGCACTAATAGTAAATGCGTTTCCTATCAAATCTAAAGGCAAACCTCACATATTTGGGTGGAAAATTTTTCTGAATAGTACGGTTTTGTTCTAGTCATACAATCTCCTATCCATGAGACGCTTGCTATGGCTAAAGTTTCACTCCTAAATGTTGTAAAAAAATTTAAAGTTGGCGCTAAAATTGCACTAACAAGTATTTCTCATAGTTTTATTACACATCTACCATCAAACAAACAAACTCAAGCGAAAGTGTATCTATAAGGTATCATCATTTTACCCTCCCCTTACACTTAGGATGAACATTGTCCCCAATGTTCAAGTAAAGAATGCAAAAGTGAAATAAGTAAAAAAAATGAAATCAAATACTCCCCTGATTCGCTCAGTATGGATAATAAGGTGGTCAGGTTAGATTTTCCTCCAAGAAAAAGAACAATCAAAGCTTCCCTTCCAGAATATAAATCATCTTCTTGTCATACATAACCTGTAAAACCTGAGAAAACAGACGAGGCAACCTCGCATAAAATCGGCGACAATCTACATATGCTAACGAATCCTAGAAAACAAAATAAGATATAATGCTTGTGGAATGATGTTTGCAGATTTCCTGGAGATTATAAAACTAATAATTCAACAAAAACTTTAAGACTCCGTTAGAAAAACAAAACTGGTAAAATTTCCAGATTTTTAAACGTGACGCCGTCAAGAGTAAAACTCATGACGCCGTCAGATTTGACCTGCAGAAATTCTTATGTTAAGTTTCCGGAAAATTTCTGGAAAAACTTCGTCCTACTTTCTGGAAAATTCTGCAAAACATCATTATGACTCGTTACAAGCATTTGACTCTAACAATTACGAATATACATGTTCACTTAATATTGTGGAGAATCATGATCGGTTTTGTTTCTTAAAAACATATTTGGGGTTTCCCCTTACACTTATCTTTTGCAAAAATACCTTGGGATGAAGTTAAGACTAGGCCAAACAACAAGGTAAAGTATTTTCACTATTTTAGTTTTGAAACATGATCTACCAACAATAAAAATAAAGCATGCATACGTAAGCAAATAACAAACAAACAAAAATAAAAATCACACAAAACATGGGTTGCCTCCCAAGATGCGCTTTTCTTTATTTACGAGTCTTGTAGCTATACTCAAGGTCATGGGTTACTACGTGACCTCATTTTTGGTTTCACTTTCTGATTGTAAATGTTCTTTGTAGAAACCAATCACCTTTTTCTCAATCACTCCTATAATCCTATGGGCAAATTCCTTATCAACTTTATACTTTGGTCCTAGAGTCAAGCAATCTTTGTAGAAAAGACTCCTCTTTTCCCATACATAATCCATGCCCTTTTTCTTATCTTCTTCATTGACGTCCTCAAAAGTACCAATGTTATCCAAGTCAAATCGGGGCACAAAACGAAATTCTTTCATTCTATTAGGCATCCTATAAGTGATCCTATCGGTGTTACTCGCAAATCGGATTGTCCCTTCTATCTCATCATATTCTAACTTGGACTGTTCAACAAACGGTTTACCAAACACAACATTGGATAATCGACATTCAATAACATTAGCAAGATCTTCAACGATCATAAAGTCAGTGATATAAGTGAAATTCCCAACGAAGACATGTAAACCTTTAATTCTCCCGACAAAGTTACAAACTCCACCGGGGTATTTGGGATCTCTTCTAGGTCCAAGTCTTGTTTTCACTATATCATAATAAATACTTGTGGACATAATGTTGATTGAGGATTTAAAATCAATGTAAGCATGGTCAATATGTTTATACCCAATCACACATGGCATCTTAGCGTTCTTAGGATCACCTCTCTTTATCTTGGGTTCGATTCTAGTGAAAGGAGGTCGAGGATTATCAATAAGGTTATTATAGTATGTGATTTCCTCCTTAGTGGGGTACAGATTGAAATAGTCATTTAGCTTCGGATCTATTTCCCCTTCCTCAAGTTCCTCAACAACATTCTCAGAATCATTAGGTCCTAGGTCCTTATTTGAATACAAGGCGGTCGCTAGGTCACTAAATGCATGGTCGAGCTCAACTTTAATCAACCTATTAAGCTCCCTAAGTTCCTTAGTCTCACTCTCAATTTGTTCACGTAACAAAGCCACTTCTCTAGGGGAAAGGGGTGGATTCGCGTTTTCCATAATGGTCAACGGAATAGTCAATGAATTTAATTTACTAACAAAGGCACGAAGAAAAAGATAGACTAAAGAGAACCTAAAAATTAAAAATAAAATCTTACTAGAAAGGAATCTAGCAAGTAGACCTAATAAAAAGAGATTTTAACCTAGACAATAACTATTCCCCGGGTTGCGGCGCCAAAAACTTGATGTGTTGGGATTGCACCAGGCTTTACCTCTCAAGGGATCTCGAGAAGCTTACAACCCCCGCCAGGCAGTGTACCTGATCGATGTAGTATAGTATAATGACAAGTACCGGGGGATTGATCGTTCAGCTAGGAATAGTGTCGCTAGGATTAGAAAACCTAAAGACTAGGTCTAGAGATGAGGGATGATTCTTTTTGTATTTTTATATTTTTTATGAAAGCAATTAAAAATCTCGGGTTTGAAGGAGTTGGGCGGAATTAGTTGCTAGTCAACTAACCCAATACTAAAGATGCAATCAAAATAAAATACTAAAAATGAAAATAAACTAAATTAAACTAAAGGTGTGAGCAATATATGGGAGAATAGTGTTTACTTAGATTTCACTAGTCCCTAGATATCTTTTATAGGTTAATTACTTGTTACAGTTGCGTGGATGACGGGTTGTATTCCTTAATACCATTTATGGGGTGGCGTACTTACTTCCCCAATCCTATAAGCGCCTACTTCACTCCTATGTCGAGCCGGCTAAGAAGCTCCTAACATGGGATCACTAGAATTTGCTCATGCATTAAATACAACCAATAAAACCTAGTACACATCGGTTCATGTTTCTTAATACGTTCAAGCATGTTACACAATGGAGATCTGCCAGTTTTCTTAAGCCTAACATTTAAATCATTCATCCAATACAACTATAAACAAGCAATCAACCTATAATTAACATCTAGGTTTCATTACATCTAAGCAAACACAAGATAGATCTAGCCTAGCATGTTGAAATCAAGACAAACATAAGATATATTCAAACAACACATAGACACATTGAATGAATTAAGAGAAGACTTATCTCAATTGAACATGAAAGGTTTCAAGGGGTGAAAACCCTTGAAAATACAGTAAAATACGACCTAGGGTTTACAAAATTTGACCCTAGTATTCTCCACACAAGTTCCTCCTTTTAATGAAAGAAAAATAGAAAAGTATATATAGATTCTGATAGGTGACGGCGTCAAGAACAAATTTCTGACGCCGTCATCTCGTCGCCAAATAATTTTCTCGGACTGCCTAGATCTGGGTTTGACGCCGTCATGTGTACTCTTTATGCAGGCCGTCACAATATTAACTCTTGACGCCCTTGTTGTGACGCCTTCAGGTTTTCACTTGGTCGTCACGGATTTTACTCTTGACGCCGTCAGGTTTTTCTTCTTGACGCCGTCAGGTACTGTTCTCAGCATGGAAAATTAAGTCTTTGCCGTTTTCTTTACTTTTATGCTTCAAAAACGTCCAAAATGCTTCCTTTTCCAGAATTCACTCCCAAAGTACCTAAAATCACAAAAGGAACGATTTAGGGAAATATTTGATCAAATAAATTCAATTCCGGGCTTAAATGACCCCCTAAAAGTGGTTCATTTTTCGCCTCATCAAGCATGATAGTTGTCTTGGGTGAAGGTTTGAACGTGCAACATAGGAATGACATGTGAGGTTGTAGGATGTGGTGGTGGTACTCTTGGTGGTGGAGACATGATTGAGCTTGGGTAATCATGAAAACATGATATGGGTGGAAGAGGTCTTCATGATTGGATGGTGTTTTTGTTGAATGAGCAACATGTGAAGTATTGATTGAGAGATTGGGATTGTTGTTTCGGGATTGAGCATGTTCATCATATGAAGAAGCATTAATGAGGGCATGAGTGGATGATAGGTTGTGAGATGAGTCATTAGTGTGGGTTTGAGGTTTAGTTGTTGGTTGACTTGGAACAACATCACTTGAGTTGTGACAAGAATCAAGTTTCCTCCTCCAAACGGGTTTGATGGAGATCCTTGCGGTTCTTGAAACCTTAAGTTTTTGGTTGTTGGGGGATGACATGTTTGGATGTGATTGCATTTATGATGGGAAGAAGGTATTTATAACGTAAGAAAAATGTTGTTTAGGAAGGTAAATTGGGAGGTATAGTATGGGACAAAATATGTTTGTGAATTTTGGGAAGTATAGGGTGAAGAGGGTCAAAAAGTGATAAAGAAAACAGTAACCCCGACCGTCAGATGGCCGGTCCCGATAATTAAGGGCCGGTCCCCTTAATCATTAAGGGGCCGCCTTATATAATTAAGGGGGCCGCCCATCTGGTGAATTCCAGAATGCTAGAATTGGGTTTTTGGCAAAAAAATTTTCAGAAAGGTTGTGTTTTTGGGTTTGGATTCAAGTAAGTTCAACTCTTTGAGGCAATATAGGGTATACTATTCATAAATGTAGAGAATGTTATAAAAATAAGTAAAGTAGACAAGTAATTTCTAATATACATGCAATCTACTTATTGGCCAATTAAGTTAAACAACCAAGGAAGCAATAAAGCATACTAGTTAAATATGCAACTATATGAAAATGATAATATGTAGGCTAGTACAAACATATTGATGAGTGCTTACAAGTAACAAATGGAAAGATATGATTGCATGGACTTCAAGACTTGTTACAAACAAGATCCATATGGGCAAACCATGATTCTCATGAAATGATTTGATCAAATTGTGAATGTCATTTCCATAGAAGTGTATGACACATATGAGATAATCAAATATATTTTTTACTAAAACATTTTTAGTTTTATTCAACAATGCTTTGAAATAGATTCAAGTGTGCATTAGAATGAGATAGATTGAGTTTTGCTTCATAACATGTTGACAAATTGGATAAGAAATTTTTTTTCCAATCTTGATTTTGATTAAAATAAAGTTATGGTAGCTTATAGTTAAACATGTTGTTTGAAGAAAGATGAGATAGATATTTGAAAGATTATTATTCAAAGCGAGAGGTTTTAAACATGATATTTTAATTTTGATAGCGAGAAATTACAAATGAAGGATTTGAAATAGAAACTTATCATACTCAAGAGAATCAGTTGAGCCCATTGTCACATATAATCATCTTTAATGGCAACTAAAGATATGGATGAGTGATGGTAGATTCTAATGATCTAAATGCAATATGATTGAGAGGGATCAAGTAAATCATCTATAGATACAAGATAGACATATGTATATATATGTATACTAAACTCATCATAATATTAAGTTACTAACAAGTCTTAATTATAGCACATCTATTAATGCAACTAGAAAGGTCGTTTAGCTTAAATAATAAGTATTCTACTATTGATCATAGATGATTTCCATCATAAATGATGAAAATGAAAAACGGTAATAGACTTAAGATCAAGAGGGTCAACTAGCCTAATTTCATGTATACATATATTAGTATTAATTATATATGAACAGGGCAATCTATAAATATAATCATATTAATATACTAATTATAACATACTCTAATATAATGTGATATTGACAAGTTTTTTGAAAGAAAACTTACCTCAGGTCCAGCTTTTCTTAAAGAGTGGGCATGAGAGAGTTAGAAGACATCTTAAAAGTTTGCCCAAAGCATGTCGAAGTAGCAAAGTAAAATCCCAACGCAATAAAAATCAAGGAGGCTTGATCCGAAATACTTAATCGATCACAACAATCATCATAAGTCGTGTAGATCAAGAATAGTTGTGCTTGAATCCTTTATCTTGATGTAGTAACGAATACACCATAAAACCAATACTCCAAAAGTGAAGAACAAAACGCCGAAATAATAAATGGCCGCAACAGCGTCATAAGCAAATCGTGTGTAGAATGTGAATCAGAGTAATAGGAACCAATAGTCATCAAATGTAAGAAAGCAAAGTGAGCGATCCAAAAAGTAATATTCTCTTCGTTCGTTAACTACCTAAACATGAAAAAAAGCTTGGTACCCAGATTCTCATGGGTCCGAGATGGTTAGTTGAGAACATCCATTGCATTTGAATGCACATGATGAGGATGTCGCCGAGAAGTACAAGAATTCATCAATAGTTTGTTTTAACTAACAAACAATGACTTTCTTGACTAAAGTAATAAATAATGGATGTAAATAATATTAATTCTAAATTTCTCCATTAGATTTAACAAATTTTATTTGTTTTGATATATTTGTTAAAGGATCATTTGCAGTAAATCCTAAACCGGTTTTTATCATAAAATGACTTTTGAATGTTAAGTAGATATTTTAAAGATTTAGAACTATTTTCGAATTTGGCTAATATTTTTGCTTTTTCATTTTCCATTTTAATTTCATGTTTGTAGTCTTGACAACTTTTACATTCAAGATCAATTTCAATATTACTTTCAAGTCTAGAAATTTTATCTTCTAAAATTATTTCCTTTTCAAAGTTATTTTCAACGGATATTGAAGATTCATTTTTAAGAATAATTTTTTGGTCATTGTTGCAAAAATGTTTGAAGTTGTTTTCCAATTTTGAAAATTCTAATATAAATTGATCATAGCAAAAATGTTTAGTTTCGGATTGTACCTCATTTGTAGTTGTACAGTCTTTACATGCTATACGGTGGTCAATTTCATCGTCCATGTCGCTCCATGTTTTATTTGTAGTTTCGCTTGGATCTTGGAGCATGTAATCCTTGCCATCAATACTTCTATTTACATTTGTTTGAAAATCTTCACAAGCCATGTTTTCATCATCTTCTTCGTTATTGATACCTTCAATGATCACATTTGAACTAGTAGTACATGTGTTTATTTCAACTAAATATTTATCTATCAAATTTTCTAGAGTGACTAATTCTTGTGCAACATTAAGTTTATCATCTTTGGTTTTACATTTCTCTTGGTGAAACTTTAAAAGACATTTCCAAATATCATTTTCCGTTTTACAAAAGAATACACTTTCATATTCAACTCTTGGTAGAGTTTTGAAAATAACTAATTTAGCTTTAGTATTTTTATCAATCTTTGTTTGAAGATTATTATATTGATTTTCAAAATCCATTTTGGTTGGTTGAAGATCACCAATTGAAAAGATATGCCAAAGATCAAGATCTATTGATTTCACATAATTTTCAAATTTATTTTTCCATTCAAGAAAAAGATCATTTTCAAATAATGGTGGTTTTTGCGTAAATTCCTCTTCTAGATATTTTTCAAATTCCATAGATCGTTACAAGTTTTAAAATATAATATATTTTAAAAATCTTGCTAGACGTGGCTCTTGATACCAATTGTGGAAAACTAGAAGGGGGGGTTGAATAGTTTTACGTCTTTTTTGTTTTATAAAAGTTTGCTTCTAAAGAATAGACGTAGATTTCAAAACTCTTTGATGCAAAAATATAGATACTAGTTTATTCACGGTTTTTGTATAAACACTACTTGTATATAATGTTGAGTAAGAATTTATAATTTCATATATCACATATACATGTGTGTGTGTGTGTGTTTTAATATAAGTTTATGTACTTGGTTTGTTTGTATAAAATTAATGTTGTGAATGAAGCCTAGTTTGATCTTTATGTGAAATCAATATATGCACAACACAAGCAATAATAACTATATATGAAATGCTAACAAGTAAATAAATAAAGAGTGAGAGATGGAAAGATCAAACCGAGAGACAAAGGATTTATAGTGGTTCGGCTACAAGGACACCTTCCTTGCCCTACTCCACTCCCCGAGCACCGAACTCGAGAGTTTTCTTCACTAGATCAATAACCTCCCTTATGGCGGAGAAAACCTTACACACCACAACTTCTTCACAACTTAATCATAACTTCTACACAACTTCTTCACACCAATCTACTTCACACCAATTCTTCTTCACACCTTTCTACTTCACACCTATCTACTTCACACCAATCTTCTTCACACCACTTGCTTCTTCACACCTTCACAACTTAGTTCTATCCACTACTTCAAGATTTATACTTCTTCACAACTTCTAGGCTTCAAGGTCTTCTCAACTTTAAGGCTTCAACTTCTTTGTCTTCACAACTAATCTCTACTACAATATACTACCACTTCTTATATCTTCTACCACTAATCATATGCACATCTACTTCTTCACTTCTAGTACCACTTCACACCTTTCACAAATCTAGATCCTATATCTACATCTAGCTAACCAATGTATACACTTTATTCACCAAAGAATGAATGATAAATAAGATGAAATGATCAAACAACTTAGATAGCAAGATGATACTAAGTTGTAATACTTCTAGTCTTGATAGATAGAAGTATTCTTCTCTTTGCACTTGAGTGGATGAAGCTTTGGATCACTTGGAAATAAAGACTTATGAATTATATGATCAAAGGATTTTTAAGATAGAAATGGAGGTTTGAATCAGAAAGTTTTTAGTGCAAAAAGGTGAGAAAAATATGTGGAATGATCCAATATTTAATGGGCCAGAAATCACTATACAGGAGCGTGCCGGTCCCCTTAATTCATGGTCGGTCCCCTTAATTTTAAGGGGACCGCCCCTTATAATTAAGGGGGCCGCCCAGCTGTAACGGCCAGAAACTTTGTCATTTAGTGGGGAAAGTTTATTTGGTGAAAAACTAACTGATTTTGGTTAAAAATTTGAATTCATATATTTAATATGATTAAAACATTTTTCTTTATTACCAAAAGTGTTTTTCAAAAATATATAATATGTTTATATGATTAAATAAACTTTGTAATAATTAATTAAATACCCCTTTGATCTTATAATGCATTAGACACTTTGTTTATTCATACCTTAAGTGATTATATGGTAAAAGTGATTATTTACTACTAAATACTTGTTTACGTCATGATCTTTGGTTTGATGGGTTTTCGTTTTGTGATTATCAAAACATAGAGATATCGAAAGATATGAATAACGTTTTTAGTTATTTATTTATATCAACATTTTTGCTCTTAATGTAGTTTTTTGTCTTGCGGTGTGTTAATGTCACTTTCTTAATTCGTATAGTAAAATATTGCATGTTTAATTTGTAACGTACTATTAATATGAATGCTAAGTATTCATCTATATTGACACCGGTGGCTGTGGCGTTGTTCATGTAATTGTGCTTAGAAAATTTATTGATACCAAGTATATTAATTTGTAAAATATTGCATGTTTAATTTGTAACATACTATTAATATGAATACCGCAATTTTTCTTGCCCACCACTCATTTGAATAGTTGAGTCTCCCAGAACTAGCATCCCAGCCTACACAAGTTCATCCATTCTTCAAGGACTTCCAATGACTACATTGTTTTCGCATTTCGTCATACTTACTTTAAAATGAGCTGTCGTTTATTGAAATCGATGTTATACATATCTTTTCTCAAACTCAGGCTAAAGATGCATCCGCTTAAATGCCGAATTTAGGCCATTGCTGTTCTGATATACGTGATTAAGAAATCACACGAATTCAATACAGATTGTTCTATCCAATTTGCATTTCTTGTGGCTTCATTAGTTGGACATCAAAAAACAAAAAACATATGTATTTTAATGTGAATCAAACTTAGTGCAAAGTATCATTGGATATTTGGATGCAAGATACTAAAGTGCAAATAACATATTTCTTTAATCCATCTAGTCTAAAAGTAAACTGAAGCATGTGACTCTATGTGAGTGTATGTCTTAAGCACATAATAGTGATGCAGCTTAACAGTGATTGTATATGTAAAAAGCGACAATTCATAACCTACAAAATCACTTGAATTGGTGAATGAAATAGGCTCTTAGATAAGTGTTATGGAGTATAACTTATAATCATGTTTCATATTTAGTTTTTTACATTAAAGTTTCCTTTTGAAAGTGATGAGGTATCTTCCTTCACAAAAAGTTTACAAGTTCAGTTACTAGTATAGTTGCATTAACAAATAACAAACCATACATAACATTAAACGCTACAATGAAACCTTATATTAACAACGCATTGAGAAGTCTAAAGTCATGCATCCTTCACATATATACTTTCATTAACCTACGAAGCTTTACCCTTCATATAATAAGGACAATGCATTCCATGTTAACTTTGACAAGTAAATTTAAACAAAAAGAGGTGAAAATGACAATAAACACATTTGAGATGCCATGCATGACTTGAATTAGATGCATTTTTATTCATTTTTAGATACATTTCATTGAGTTTTGAGAGTTATCTTGAAGTGAAAATAGTGCAAATTAATTTTTAGGATTACGTCACATGTAGAGGAACTAAATAAAAGATAAATCATAAAATGCATCTATTATACGTATATGCATATAGTTAAAAGCTAGAAAATACATTATGATGTATTTGAGATAATATGGATGTATCTAATTAAGGTCGGTGCATCTTAGATATGCGATTATAGTCACTTCTCATCCTTCACATTTTAATATTATTTTTCATTTGAACCTATTCTATACATAATTATTAAACTTCATATAATTTAGTTTAAGATATAAAATAAGAGTCATGTCATAAAAATGTTAGTTAATTTACTTTATCTTTGCTTTGTTAAAATCTAAGAAACTAAAAAATAACAGTTTAAGATATAAAATAAGAGTCATGTCATAAAAAATGTTAGTTAATTTACTTTATCTTTGCTTTGTTAAAATCTAAGAAACTAAAAAATAACATGAATATTTGAAGTGTGTACATAGACAACTTAAAACTATGTACACAAAAACACTTTTTACGACTTGTGTCGTAAATGATATGTAAACAATATTGATTAGAGATGCATCAAATTTTACATTAAGTTCATTTACGTAATAAAGAGAAGCATTTAGACATACATACACTTTTGTAAAGGTTGGTTAACTTACTTTAATTTTATTTAGTTAAAAAAATAATAAATAAATAAAATTAAATTGTGTACACAAAGACAATTATAACTATGTACACAAAATGACTTTCTACCAAACTCATTTGTAAATATTTTGGGTTGAACTTATCTATCCAGAAATTTTCACAGAAACCATTTATTAGCAAATATCTAATAGGTCAATTGGACCTTCCATATATGTCCCATGCATTGATTAATATTAATTCAATGTTGCAATTGAATTTGCCTTTATCTAGTTAGTCGATTGGACCTACACATATGTCCCATTGATTAATACTAATAAACGGAGTTGTATTTGAGAAGTTAGTTGTAAAGAAAATGGGCCAAGTTGGTTGAATGTCTCGAAACAACTATAATATCTTATAATACAGCTCGATAAACACAGTGGCGGAACTAAGAGTGAAATTTACGATGTGATTTTACAGCAACTGGAAATTTGTAACACAAGAAATTGAGACAAGATGCATTTGAAAAATCGGTGTCTTTTTACAAACTTTTACACTAGGCGGGATAAATCCATGTGGTACACGGACAACCCTGGGAACCCTCTTGTGGTCCGCCCGTGCTCAACAAACACCACATCCTCAACAATGTTAAATACATCTATAATGTTGCATCTTGAACTTTGTAATTTTCCTTCCTAGCTTTTTCGTAGGTACTTAGAAATATCATTGTTGTTAAAAAAAATCATTCTAAAACTCAGATTTCTTTGTAATAACATTGATTTCGAACGCAAGTCACAAGATGTTTGTTGTGACATGCCATGCGAATCAACAGAAAAGACAACTCGGTTCTTCCTACATTTTTGGTGCCGCGTTTGGGTCATTTTGTAAGGCATGGTCTTAACATTTTTGTATAAAGCCTGACATTATAGAGTATATAGTATCATTTGTCACCTATAATCATGAGATTTTGTATAGATAAAACTATGTATTAATAATATAAATGTAAAAAATTGAAATAAATGACTAAAATGTGAGCTATGAAAAAGTACGTGGATAGTTTACGCAAAACGTCTTTTTTAATAATACGAGGCATCTTGGCTCGTGGCCTCGTGGGATACACGGGTTTGATTTGCCATATAAAAGTCAAACTCTTATTTTTTAGCTAACGAATTAACTTTTATATAAGACGTATGTTTCTGGATCAAAATACATACAAACGAGTTGAAGTTTTAATGATTCAAGTTAAAGTTGAACCCGTTGGTTTTGTGTTTCAATTTTTGGGACAAGAAAATTTGTTTCATGATATTTACTAATTGGTCGGGGTCAAAAGTGTTTGTGTTAAATTGATTTGTTGTAATAAGTGCAATACATTGACATTTTTAGTCACTAAAAGTTATAAACTTGTTCATGTGATTAATTCTTCTATCTATTATTTACTTTTTTTAGTCAAAATTTGTTTAAGTCATGTGTTTAAATTAGATTTAGTGACGCTAGTTGCAACATATATTGAAAGGGTCACAAATTTTTGGATTCTAAGGGGGGTGGCAACGTTATCGGGGAAGGATCGGTATGGGTCGGGGAACATCGGCATCACGTTGCCTATTGCTCGGCAAGAAGAAATCGGCGTAGGATCCGTCATTTGTTACCGATTCGGTAATCACAATTTGTGTTTAATGTTGTGACCGTTGCATGTTACCGTTTGGGTTTGTGGTGTTTTTGAGAGGTTTTCAAAAAAAAAAAAAAAAAAAAAAAAAAAAAAAAAAAAAAAAAAAAAATTCTTTAAATACCTACCATTTTCCTTTTTATTTTCACATCTAAACTAACATCAAAACACACATACAAGTTACAATTTTAATAACCATGTCATCATCGGGTTCATCCTCAAACGACATAATTATTCCCCCCGAGTCATCCGAAGAATGGTTATCCGGTAGTACAATCGAAACCTTTTTAGCCGCGTACGAAGCTCTTGAAGACACGGCAAGCTCTACCTTCATCCGTGGTTATGTAAAATGTTTTCGTGATAAAGCTTTAGAAAATTTAATGAAAGACTATTTCGTTGAACAACCAAAGTTTAACGAAGATGTTTTTCGTGATCGTTTTCGTATGAGTAAACGATTGTTTTTAAGAATTGTAAATGACATTGAAGCGCAATTCGAATGATTTCAAGAAAGTCAAGACGCGTTTTCAAAGATTAGTTTCACGCCGTTACAAAAATGCACATCGGCAATACGACAACTCGCAACGGGTAAATATAATTATGAGTAAAAAAAAAAAAAACAATGTTTAGGCATGGATTAGGCAACATTGCCACTAAACATACATCATTAGGCATCATTAGGCATAAAAGGAGTTGGCAATGTTCTATTGGCTAATTACACTTATGGTTTAGGTATCATTAGGCAACATTGCCACCCCCTAAACCATTTATTATGTGATTCTTATAGTTGAAAGAAAAGTTATACGAGTCACCGGGCACCAGGTCAACCGGTTGAACCGCCGGGTCAACCCGGTTTTCAATTTATTATTTTTTATTTTTTTACCGGTTCGACCGCCGGGTCAACCGGGTCGACCACCGGGTCAACCCGGGTTTTTATTAAAATTTTTTAAAAAAATGAAACCCGGCCGGGTTTCGAGAACCGGGTTGACCCGGGTCACTCAAAAACCGGCGGGTCAAACCGGTTTAGAAACCCGGGTTGTGTTGACCCGTTTTTTCGGCCGGAACCGGTTAACCCGACCGGGCCGACCCGGGTTTCAAAACCTTGCTTGGAACTCTTGTAGTAACTTGAGCATCTCGGGATGATTTTAAAAAAAAACAAAAAAAACAAAAAAAACAAAAAAAAAAAAAGACGGCTGGTTAGTCTGAGCTAAAAATTCTGAAACCGAATCTTTACTTGTTTGGTTAAGAGAACTCAAACCAAGATAACTATATATGAAAATACAAGCGCACACTTCTAAATTTAATCATTCAGAGGGGCATACATGCAAAAAGACAAGCGCACACTTCTAAATTTTAATCGGTACATTAACTATAAATACTATAGCCCATGGACTCGAGGTCCGTGTCAGTTAAAAAATTAATTTTTCAAATAAAAAACAATAAATTTTATTAGTAAAAAAATAAAATTTACAAAATATACCCTGGACTTTTTAAAATTTACGATTTTTTTTATATAACAAACTTTGTTTGCCAAATAACTAACAGATATCTGGTAATTTTGTGAATAAAAAAAATACTGGCAAAAAGCCTTCTCGATAACGAACAGAACAAGCCCAATATTGATATGTTTTTGACGTACGCACGGTTTTATAAAAAATGTTGAAGTTTAATATATATATTTTTTAAGTAAAAAGAACTTTCAAAATGCGCCCTTAACTTTTCAAATAACTTTAAAAATTATCCTAAATTTTTTTAAAAGGGCAAATTACCTGAAAATGTATTTAATTTGCCACTTTTTACCATTGTATGCAGCCATCTTTTTTTTCCTATTGTGTGACTAAACTTTCGAATTTAGTACATTGTGTGTATTTTGTGACCATTTTACCCTTACATTTTCAAAATTTCGAACGGTAAAATGGTCATTTTACAAGGCTAAAAAGTCACAAAATACACACAATGTACCAAATTCGAAAGTTTAGTCACACAATAGGAAAAAAAAAATTGCTACATATAATGGTAAAAAGTGGTAAGTTAAATACATTTTCAGGTAATTTACCCCTTTTAAAACTATAAGGGCCAACACCACCACACAAAGACTTCCGTTCACATACGGCTCAAGTTCTTTTCCAGTGATGTCAAGAATCTGATTAATCCATCGAAATTGATCAAAAGTACCCGCCGCAACGCGGCGGGCTCGAATACCTTGTTACTATATATATGAAAATACCGTCGATTCGGTGCAATTTGATTGGTTGCCGGTATTCTGTCCCTTACTTCGCAGGCCTAGTCCAATACACTATAAACAAAAGCCCAAAAAGAACACAAATAAAGATACAAAGCCCAAAAAAACTCTGACTAGATATTAGGCTGTTGAATTTTTTGGAGTATAACAATTAATAAATGAGCATGGTCAACTAGCACTATAAAATTTGTTCTTATTTCGAGCTCACAGTATACATCACACACTAAACACACTGTAGAAAACGATTGCCCAAAACACACTGTAGAAAACGCTTGCCCATCTACGTGCATGATCAACGACCCACCGCAACGGACCGATGCCATCCTCGTTTTAGGTATGTAAAAACATCAAAAATTTAAATATTCAAGCCTTTATTATGAACTTAGACAACTAATAAAATTTATTTAATAAACTTTAAAAGTCATAAATCATAATAAAGACTAGATATCTAAATCTAAAAGATTTCTGCATGGCCTTAAAAATGTGATACCATTCCCTTCATATTTATAACACCACTCTCCAGCTAACTTTTCGTTTGCAAATCGATGTGGGATGGTCAAGAATTAACCTTTGTAACTATTGAAAACTAATTTAACCACAGATCTAGAAGAACCTTGGTTCTTGTTTTTCATAATTAAAGAGATGTAAAATGGGAACTGAGAAAATTGGTCAGATCCGGTTGGGCTTAAGTGCATACGTATTTTATAAGATGTGTGTTTTATTAGTTGGTTAGATTAGATTACGTACAAAAACAACGACGACGAACAGAGTTGTGGAGTGCATAAATTACTACACTGAAGAAGTTTGTCTTGATGCTGATGATGTTTTTAATGAGTGGTTCTCGCAATGTAACGAATGGGTTGAGAGAGATTTGGAGGAGTGCGAGTGTGATGGAGATATATCCAAAACATGACAAATAGTTTAAGAATGAAGAAAGTGAAACCGGAAAATGGAAATATGGCGAAAGTACATACTTCGCAAAAAAAAATTATCTGTGCGGCTCGATCGCTTCAGTAGCTAAGTACTTGCTAACATTACTAATACCATAACTAATATCTAGACGTTGCTACTTTTATACATTATTTTTTAAGACAAAGGTAAGTAATATAGTCTTTCATGGGATGCTATGACAACATCCAACACTTATCAAACCCAACTCTCCACGTGCACACATACATAATCAGCTTAAATACCTTCTCAAACCATGTCTCCGATCCACAAGCGTGAAAACATCACATGTACAATGGCGAAACACATCGTACCAACACTCGCCTTTATTGCCATCTTATTATGTACCTCAGTTTCAGCTTACAAAACCATTACCACCACCATCAATGAGAACAGCAACGAAGTCATGGAGTGTGTGAAGTACACTGAAGAAGTCCTTCTAGGAAGTGAAGTTGTTGATAAGTGGCTTTCGCAATGTAACGAGGAGGTCGAGGAGGGTGTGGAGACGGAGTGCAGGTGTGAGGATGTGGGTGAGAAGTCATACGTTAGGATACGAAAGAATCTTGGCGATAGCGGCCTAAGCCGTTGCTATAAGGTGACTCAAGCGTGCACGGTTCGAGCTTAAAGGGAACTTGAAGCTCGACGTACGTAATGGTACTCGCTAATTGTAAAAGACCTCGGTAGTTTTGTAAAAGAATAAAAAGGATGTCTAGTTATATAAGTACCTTTTAGTACGAATATATGCAATATCATTTTGTTTAGATATTAGTTCACATTGATGTCTACGTTTTCCTTGTAAGTTTTTTTTTTTTTTTTTTTTTTTTTTTTTTTTCTCTCTCTTTTTTCTTCTTCTTCTCTCATAGTTAGAGAGTTGAAAGTGATTCACGGATAGGAACTTTTACAGATCTAATGTAAGGGCCCGTTTGGTATGTGATCAAGGGTATAGAATCAAAGAAAATTACTACAGTAATAATAAGTTGTTTGGAACCATTTTTTTCTAATACGAATGGGTATTGAATCATAGATCTCATAAAAGGCACATGAGGTTGGTATGATGAATTAATATAATCTTTCTGACTGGACTCACGTTTACTTTTAATATCAACCACTAAATCCTAATACTTTTTCTTTTAAAGTTTTTTTCTCACTCTTATTTATAATAAATAAATATTTTTAAATATAATATTAATTTATAAATTATATATATCATATATTTTCTCTCTCATCATTTTCTTTCAAACTTTTCTCAAATTCAAATCAAATTCCAATCTCACTTACAAACTAAACGGGCCTTAAATGTACGAGACAACCACAAGATAAGTCTTTCCTTGAGCAAAAACATTAACACCTTTAGGTTGCGTTTGGTTGGGGCAAATTGGGGGAATTTAAGAGGATTTGAAATTAAATTACCTCCAATATATGTGTTTGGTTCACAATAAAGATGTGGGTTCAGAAATTTTAATTGTATGATTAGAGCTAAAAGTGGGTCAGTTTAAATTCCTTCTATATAAAAAGAATTTTCATTTGTTTAGAATTTTAAATGGCACAATTTATATATCTTGAACCAAACACCACCTTAGTCTTTTACTAGCCATTAATATCCATATTCTTATTAAGCTTCTTCATTAAACGTGGCTTTAAACCACTTCATTAAATCTATGTAACAATGGCCTAAGTCTGATAATGGTGTACTAAGTATAAACTAGTTGGTATTTTGTATAACTGAACAAAAAGTTAGGTTTACTGATCTATACTATCTATAATGGAAAAATGGTCAAATTTGAAAGTTGAGTCTTGAAAGTTGAGTATTGAAAGTCAAATATGAGAGAAAATTAATATAATTAATACTTTAATTAAAACACCCCATTAATTAAAAGTACAATAATTTATTCACATTGTACAACCAATTAAAAAACATATCTATCAAATTAAATACAACCAATTAAAACACAAACCGGGTTGACCCGATAATTTGACCCGTTTTCGACACAACCTAGCAAGTTGACCCGTTTAAATCGACCCATTTTTCGACCGGAGCGGTTCAACCGTTTGAACTACCCGGGTCAAACCGGGTTTCAAAACATTATCCATTACTTAAAAGTACAATGCTTTATTCACATTTTACAACTAATTAAATACATATCTGCCACATTAAATACAACCAATTAAAATACAAACCGGGTTGACCCGAGATGCTTCAAACCCGGCGGATTGACCCGGTTTAATTTGACCCGTTTTCGACCCAACCTAGCAAGTGACCCGGTTTAAATCGACCCATTTTTCAACCGGAACGGTTCAACCGGTTGAACCACCCGGGTCAAACCGGGTTTCAAAACATTATCCTTTACTTAAAAGTACAATGATTTATTCACATTTTACAACCAATTAAAAAACATATCTACCAAATTAAATACAACCAATTAAAACACAAACCGGGTTGACTCGTGACGTTTCAAACCCGGCGGATTGACCCGGTTTAATTTGACCTGTTTTCTACCCAACCTAGCAAGTTGACCCGGTTTAAATCGACCTATTTTTCGACCGGAACGGTTCAACCGGTTGAACCACCCGGGTCGAACCGGTTTCAAAACATTATTTTTCGTTTATAACTTATAAACTTATTTTTATCAATAAATTATTTGTCGCTATAAAATCCCGTTGCTATGCACGGGTACTCGTCTAGTATAAGGAAAGTTTAATTTTTGGACTTATATAGAATTTTTTTCCAAATTTCAAACAAAGTCATTGAAGTTGAAACAAATGTGTATTCATGTTTAGTTAACATGAATATATGCGTTTTCAAAGAAAAAAATTTCCAGCTCAACGCCACTTACGAATAAATATAAAAAGGAAAATTTTAAACACAGCTCTAAAAGCTATGTTTAAAATTCTCATACATGCATAATTTATTTGTATCTTACTAATAAATCAATCACCCCTAAATAAAACTACCCTGAACCAACCGAATGTACAGTTACTTATTACTTATGCATATTAAAGTTTTTAAAACATAGATGTAAAGGCTAGAAATATCAAACTCCATATAAAAATGTGTATCCGGATAACACATTCTTTATTTATTGTGTGGTTATATCATTGTGATTTGTGACCCACATTGCTTAGTCTAATCTTTCTTAGTTTTCTTAAGCAAAAACATTTTCCCAACACCTTTCAGTCTTTCACTTACCCATTCATATCCATATTCTTCTTTGTTAGCTTCTTTACTAAATCTGTATCTATCTGCCGAAGCTAGTCAAGCTGATTAATTAGCCCACGTCCGTAAATCTCTATTTGGTAAGAACACGTATCTAAAGCCAAGTAACTCGAACATACTCTCACGCCAAAGCTTACTAGTTCAGTTAAATGAGCTCAAATGGTGATTCCGTCGAAGCATACCGAACAAGCTTATTTATTAAGTTCTTACTTTGAGTTTTGCAATTAACTTATTTTGTATAATTATTGTTTGGTTAAATTTTAAAAAGTCAATTTCGCTTTTTAATACTGATTTTTGATTCTTGTAAATTCAGATTAAAATCTGACTTCTCAAACTGCTAAATCATAAAATCAAAAGAAAAAGAGAAATTGGCAATCCAAAGTTTTACCTTAGTTATAATATCTTCCATCCACCAACCTTTCCTTCCTATCCCGATGTGGGATAGTCAAACGCCACCCATTTTTTATTCACTCTGCTAGTACCTTTTGAATTTATGCACAAAGCTAATATTGGAAACCAATAACCAATCGATATTTGATATTTCAAAATATGAATTATTACAAACAGTAATCTAAGATTTACCTTAGAATAATCGTTAAGACTTGGTATAATAATAATAATAATAATAATAATAATAATAATAATAATAACAACAACATAGTGCGTGATACTTTGGTTGATATCTGCTCACGATCTGGGGTCTTAGCTCGTAAAGAGGTCGACATCGGGTTGGGTGGAGAAAGGGAGCAAGTCTTACGGCCAGCGGATGTCTTGCTCTATTCCTGGGACGGAGGGCAGGACGTATGTGTCGATTTGACGGGGTCGTCTTCTCCCCTCATGCAAACTGGTATGATTGACTTTGTGCCAGGTCGTGTGGTGATTGATGCCGCAAAACGTAAGTGTGCTAAGTACGGAGCTAAATGTGTGGATATGGGATATGGGTTGATCCCTTTCTCATTTTCCCCTTTAGGGGAACTTGAGACAGATGCGGTGACCTTACTCAAGCGGATCTGAAAATTCTCTATAACTCAAAATATTGGGGCACGTGCTGCTACTTATACCTTCAGTAGGATTAGTTTCGCTATTACTAGAGGGTGGGGCCCAGTTAGTTTCAAGGCTCCCCTAATTTCTTGTAATCCTATGGGCTTTGTTTCTAATGAAAATGATGTTTATAATAATTATAATAATAATAATAATAATAATAATAATAATAATAATTAAGCTTGTTCGGTATTACAATAATTATCCTAAATAAGTTAATTGTAAAACTCAATGTAAGAACTAGATAAATAAGCTTGTTCGGTATGCTTCGACGGAATCACCATTTGAGCTCATTTAACTGAACTAGTAATTAGCTTTGGCGTGAGAATAATAACAATAATCTATTATATATAAAGATTGAGTTCTCATATTGAATGTTAGCATTAATGCTATAAGTCAAGAAACTCAAATATATGCTTTAACCTAATGTAAATAATTGGTTTAAGCTTAAAAGTATTGTACATTCGAATTTATGTATTTATGTTATAACTTTGTAAGGTTTTCTGAGTTTCTACATTCGTTGGCCCAATCCAGCACTTGATTTTGCAGCCCATATTTTCCATTTTCATGGCCATCTAAAGGACTTTTAAGAATAGCATGCAGCAGTTGAATTTCCAGCCCATATTTTCCATTTTCATGGCCATATTAACGACTTTTAAGAACTGTAGCATTGCCCACCATTCCTGCAGTTCATACATACATATATTAGTACCTGTCATTTGGAAATAGGAATAGGTAAGGGTAAGCATATGTAAAGGGTCATTTATTTTGGCAGTTTAAGCATCTCACATTAACATTTTTAAAACTACATTCATTCCATATTCCCTTCATTGATTTACTCCACTCCTATAAATAGTCTTTTGTGTCATAGAAAGCATCATACTTCCAACCTGCAGTTAGCATAACATTATGTCTAAATTAAGTAAGAAACAGGTAAGAAATCAGTTGTTGAATGAGCTTCAGGAGGGTGATGAAGGCCCCATTGTCGTTATGATTTGTAGGACATGGGATGTGCACAATATTAATGGCAGATACCTGAGCACCGATTTTGTTGTTTCGGATGAGAGGGTGAAACTAATGTCCCTTTGTTAGATCATTCTAAGTATTTTAATTGAATGTTTCGTTACCTGATTTGTGTTGATTTCTTTGCAGGAAAATGTCATGCACTGTACCATGAAGAGTAACATATCTCATTGTTTTGCTGAGAAGATCCAACCCGGTTCTGTGGTTTCTATGAGGTCTTTTCTTGTGCACCGCAGAGATGAGTACCGCATAATCAGAGACAACGATTGTGCAATTGAGCTTAATGGTTCTACAGTAGTGCGCAAAGTCTGCAACAAAGTAGGTGGCTTTTTAAGGCATCCGTTTCAGTTGACGGACTTTGAAAGCATCCAGCCTACAGAGAAAAAAATATCTTATTGGTGCAACACTTTTTATATATAACAATTATAGCTGTTGCAGATATTCCGTTTGTAAATATATGCTTATGTGCATCTTTTGATTATTGTAGATGTGATTGGTTTTGTTACAACTCTTGGAAGATCTTCACAGCTAAGAACTGGGTCAAAGAACATTGATTTCCCCCTTATAAATGAGAGGTATTAACTAATTTAAGTAACTACATGTGCATCATCAGATATTCTATTCATATCTACATGATCTGTGTTTTATTGAAGCAGGGTCGTGCAGTGAGGGTGACCCTGTGGGGAAAATTGGGCGATCAAATGGTGAAGCTGATGTCGTCTCATACTGGAAAGTATACAATTATTCTCACATCAATGAGTGCTAGATATTATAATGGTAGGTGTACTCCTATGTTGGTTGTATAATGTTAAATTATTTGTACTTGCAACTTTTGTAAATGAAGCTTATCTTACAGGGCAACTAGGAATATCAAGTTGTTCATCTACGCTTATCCTAGATAGTGATGAGATCCCGGCTATTGTTACTTTTAAGGCCCAGATAAGGTTTCTGTTGTCATACATATTTTGGTATTTGTTAAATAAAATTATTGGTTGGTAACTAAGGTTCAAAATGTCAGCAATGTTAATGATGACGCCGATGCTGTGCCTATTTCGACGGAAAAGTCTCAACAAGGGACACTGGATGAATTGCTAGGTTTAGGCCGTGATAGAAGACAAGAGGTATTCTATTTTTTAATCACCACAAATATATTTTATAAGTAATATGGCAGTACATGTTATAGTATTAAAAAGTTTTTTTTTCCCACAGGCTGCAGTCTTGCTCTGTGAGGCTGAAATTGTAGACATTCATACGAAAAACAGTTGGTACTATCCTGCGTGTGGTGGGGGAAAATGCAATAAGGGGGTAACTCATAAGGAGGGGAAGATGTGGTGTGATTCTTGCAATAAGCCTGTGAACTACCCTAAACCAAGGTTATATTATTATCCTACTAATGTTTGTATATGAAATTTATGAGTTGGTGCTTACCATTGATGCTTTCTTTGAATATGTCCACAGGTTTAGGCTTGAAGTTCAAATCAAGGATGATACCAACCAAACTATTGTTGAGATGTGGGATGAAACTGCTACTGAGTTGACAAAATCGAGTGCAAAGGCATTACTTGACGAGGTAGAACAGGTATTCATGGAGGCTGCTTTTCCTTTATTTGATCATGTACCTACAATTTGTATTTACCGGTTATCCTCTGTAGGATGAAGATGGATCCTCAGTTTTGCCAAATGCTTTGACAAACCTGTTTAATACAAAACATGTGTTTGAGATAAGGTCGCATACGTATTATAATTATGGGGACTTTGAGAGCTTTACTTGCACCGGCGTGTTTCCAATAAATAATTCCACTTTATCAGACAATGATGATGCAACTGAAGACAACATCTGCAACACTGAACCGGGACTGAAACTGTTGGTGAAGGGTCCGCAATTAACAACTCCATGTAAGCCAACTGAGGGTAAAGAAACCAAAAGGTAAAATTCCAGCCTATATTATTAAATACAACTTTGACATGTTAGAATTATAGTTACTTACAAATGTATTGTTCAACATTAAATTAGGATAATTGAAGAGGATTCTGATATGGAAGTGGAGCATGATACAACTGTGGAAGTGGACATGATTAACACAGATCATGGGGGGAAAAAGAAACGAAGGTAAAATTCCACTCTATTCATAAAATAAGCCACTTACATGTAACTATTACAGGTAGTTACTAATGTTTTGTTTCACATTAATTCAGGTACATTGAAGAGGAATCTGAAGGAGAAGCAGATCATGGTGTGGCTTTCTGATACAGCAGTGGGACATGCTGTAGCTATGCAACTGGATATGACCAACAGAGATGATGCAAATTAAGCTTTCAATAATTATTGTCCTTAAAAAAACAAATATTTCAATAATTTGGTATCCTTGAGCTTTAGCTCTATGAACTTTGATCCTTTTTTTTGCTAATGTTTTAAGACCATTTTTACTTTGTTGGTAGATTCCAAGTGATTTCTATGTTTTCTTATTGTCTTATCAGACAAATAACTATTGGTATACGATTGTATTGTATTTCTGTCTGTTTTTTTTAGGTCAATTGAAGAAGAAGTCCGCCTCCAACACATCTGATGGAACAGAAATAATAGCAATGAATGTTGATTGTTATCAGCCACGGGGAATATAAAAGCTGCTTTTATCTAATTTACAATAGATGAAATATTTGCATTTTCTCAATAACTAATACAGTTGTTGTACTTTGTATGCTCCAATATTTGGTTGTTTAATAAAAGCAATTATTTATGGTTTACGATTGCGTTTAAAATTCTATTCTATACTAATTGGATTGTTCCTGTTTGTGAGTGCAAAAAGAATGATTTATGGTTGATCATTAAAATCAATTGCTTTATCTTTTATATCCTAAACGGTCAATATTTTATCACGTTTCAAATTCTATTGTATACTAACTGTATGGTTTAAGAAAGTGTCTACGACTAAATTCATATAACAATTTAAACAGTAACAAACATATCCATATCTGAATCCTTACAATATTTTAAAAAACCGACATTCCCTTTTTCTGACAACGATACCGACTTGGACACCTGGGCCATTAATTGTTTTACAATCCATTCTTAAATTTAATTTTAATCCAAGATATTTCTGTGGCTTAAGTGAATACAAGTGAATGCAATGCGGCCAACATGACTGATGCAATAGAGTAATAGAGTGAATGGATATACATGTTTCACATAAACAGTATCCATGAATATTTTTTTACATAACTAATCTACATATTCTACTTTCTAAACTTCAATGTTTAATAATCATGTAATAATTTCCAATTTAGCTTATGTACTTTGTATACTACAATGTTTCATTATCTTTTAATAAAAGCAACTACTTATAATTTCAACTTAGATTGAATCCCTATTTTATTTTATTTATATTATTTAACAAAGTTTGCTGACGAAAATAAACCTCTATGTCTGCTACATTCCTAATTTAAAAATATTATAACATACAAAGTATGTTCAACAAAATAAACCTCAATATCTGTTACATTCCTAATTTCAGAAAATTATAAGACATTTATATGACTAAGTGACATATAAATGTATACCACTTACACTTACTAAAACGACACAGAGCATCTGTTTTCATAATTCCTCCAATTAGAAAAGAAGCAAAATGAAATGAAATCTCTTGGTTTATAAGAAGGGTGTTTTCTTAAATAATTATGACAGAACCAGTAAACCAGCAATTTTAAAATAATTTACATGTAAAAATTATTTAATGATTTTTATATAATAAATTACCTTTATGGTTTACAGAAAGTTACAACTCTTTTAGTAATTACAGAAAATAGAAAAAAAATAACTGAATAAGATATTTAATAAAGAACATGACAAGACATCTTATTGCAGTTAATTGCAATAACAGATATAAAAGTTGTAATAAATTTATAATAAATTGATTTTATGAGTAACTGGAAGTTACAGATTCTTTTAGTAACTACAGGGAAAATGTAATGATTGAAAATCTATTTAAATACCAGGTACTAGCATTAGTCCCCACAGATGTAATTGTTTATTTTCACATAAGTACCAACTATCTATAAACAAAACTAATGTCTTTAAGCAAGGATCACATCTCACAGTACTTTCACATGCCAATGCATCAAGCTGCAGAACACCTTAATATTAGTTTGACTGGTATCAAAAGGAAATGTCGAGAGGTGGGGATTCAACGTTGGCCATATCGTAAGCTTATCAGTTTACAAAAACTAATTAACGATTGTCAGGTTAGAAATAAATTGGCCCTAAAATTTTAGTCTCAATTTCATAAGATAGCTCATATTTTAAGTGATAGACATGGAGTATCGGGTGTCAATATTAGCAAATCAAAAACACGGTCACTATAGTCACCGCCTATTTCATTTGCTAATATTGACATACGAGACTCTATGTTTGTGACTTAAGATCTGCAAATACATGAAACATTCGTTGTTAATATTCTAAAATAAAAGTTTAGCAATCAATTGACACTAGCCTTTTAATCACATCTCATATTTTAAGTGACAGACATGAGCATCGGCTGTCAATATTAGCAAATCAAATACGCGCTGACTATAATCATCGCCTATTTCATTTGCTTATATTGAAATACAAGGCTGCATGTCTGTGACTTAAGGTCTGCTAGCTCATATTTTAAGTGACATTCATGAAGCATCGGCTGTCAATATTATCACATCAAAACCGTTGTGAACATTGTAGTCGTCGCGGTTTTCATATGACAATATTGACAAACGGTGCTCTAAGTCTGTGACTTATAGTGATCAATTGACACTAACCTTTTACTCTTAGTATTATACAACAGATGTTTACAATTTGTGACTTAACATATGAGGTGTCAATTAAGGCATGATCCTAAATCAAAAAATAATTCCAACATAATATTCAATGTAACCAGATATATATTCTCTAATTTATCATTTGTAAGTTGGTTTTCATTACAGGCACACGCTGGAGGTGACAATTCTAATGAGAAGAAGGAAGAGTTAATTAGACAACTGGAGGATGAAAAGAAACAGCTAGAAATGAACCCTGATTTACCACTTGCTAATACCACCAAAATGTTGAGACAAAAGAATTTCAAAGCTATTTACAGAAAAAGAAAAACCATCAATTTGGAACTCTCACGGGAAATAACAGACCCACAACCTACACCGTTACAGATAATATATCCTACAAATAACTCGGGTGATCAAGCAGGAGACAATGGTTCTGTTATTGACTCTGATGACCAAGAGTAGGTGAAAAACACTTAATCCATGTTGATTATAGTTTGATGTGTTAGGAACTAAATTATGCAACTCATAAAATGTTTTATTTCAGCGTCAGTATTAATAAAGCATGGACAATAACCAGTGTCAAATGTTGTGTTCTAGGTTGTTTTAATTTCATTATCTTTTATACCGTAAATTTCTCCAAACTTACACTATGGCAGATATTTAATCAATTAAAAAACAGGTGAACTTTCAAATTACCTTAACGTTCTTCTAAATGTTAACAAATATGTATTGTCTTTGTTTTCATGTTTAAAACCTGAAAATGAAGAATAACATATTTCAATTTCTCCATATTTCCAACAATTAACAAGTATGCATTCCACATAATAAATTTTACATGGCAACACTTATTTATATTACATTAATTAAAGACTTATGGAATAACTTAAAATCATAACTGAAGACTTAAAAATTAGTATTTTCAAAAGTCATCATCAATTAACAAGTTCTTTACATTTGCTCAGCAATAAATTATTCAGTTTTTATACCACCAATGTAATAATATAAATACAGAACTGATATGCTACTATCATCACACCCCAACAGTATGTCACATCAAACAGATATGAAGCATATGCCATGTCACATCCTAAAACTAAAAAAAAATCTACGAATTGTGCTCATCAGAAATGTGGATCCAAACAAAGGTTTGATCATTGGAACCCACCTAATTATCAAGAAGACATCCCCATTAGTTATTGAAGCAGAAATCATCACTGGGTCAAATATAGGTGACATAGTTCTAATACCAAGAATTACATTCATAATAAGCATGGAGAGATGGCCATTTAAAATGCGATGCACCCAATTTCCCATTAAAATATGTCAAGCAGAGATCATCTCTGGAGTCAAGATTCAAGAGTTGACTGATGACGACAAAGACAATGGTTATCTTAGTGACTCTAATCACAAAGAGTCGGTGAAGGACGTTTAATCCATGTTGGTTATAGTTTCATGTGGTAGCAACAAAATTATGCAACTCATCAAATGTTTTATGTCAGCATCCATATTAATAAAGAATGAACAATAACCGGTGTTTAATGTTGTGTGCTATATTTTTCATTTTCATCTTTTAAACAACCTAATAATCAAGTGGCATGGATTAAATATTATACGTAGTAATAAAAAAGTTCTATTTTAACAACCTAAACCAGCAGCCAAAATTAAGCAAACAATCATAATATCACATAAATTATCTGATTTCAATTATTATTTATATCAACATGACACAAACCTGCATTCTTCAACAGTTGCCCATGAACTTTTTTACCTTTCTTAACATCACCCAACTTCCCATAAACACTTAAAAGAGTCAGAACCAATATTGCATCCATCTTAAATTTATTCCCAATCATATTTGTAAAACAACCTAAAGTCTCCACAAGAAAACGCCTTTCGCCAACACCCAAATAATCGAACTCCAACTAACAGCATCCTTCCAAACCAACCTGTCAAAAAGCCTTCGCACATCAATCAACAGCCAAGAATTCAAATAAAAATCAGTAACCAAAAACACCACAACTACATACCTCTCAATACCAAGCATAAAAACCATACCATGTAACAATACCCCAACTCCAACACCACTAATCTCCTTACACGCCTTAAACAACGGACGAAACGAATAATGATCCACTCTCAAACCTAACTTAACCAGCTAATACAAAACACTCATCCCATCATGACCCATGGAGTTTCTAACGTAGGTAGAATCATAATGTTCCAAAACTACATGTTTCGTTCACGCATTTTATCAAACAGGTTGCGTTCATTGATTAAAGATGATTCGTATAACCTAATAACAAATCACTTTGATCAGTGAAAACATAGATTAGGTTGTGAAACCGATCCAGCTTAATTATGATTTTATCATACATAAACAGATATTTGATTTAGTATGTTTATACGGTTTATGATCTTGACACAAAAACAATAACGCAAGACCTACAGTTGTTATCATATTAGTAGGTTTTTAATAAAACTTGGGCTCTTATATGGTATTATTAGCATTGGGCCAAAATTTAACATAGTTGTTATTGGGTTAAATATTGATAACACAATAAAACAACATCACCCATGCCTTTTACTAAACTTGGAAGTTTGATTACTTAAAAATAAATAAACTAATCAGTAAACATCTGATTTAGATGATGATCTACAGAAATTAAGTACACATTTAGGATATAAAGAATATTATAGATTGCCTTTTCATCAACCTCATGATAATTTGCAGCAAACTCCATCAATTACTACTGATCATGACTCAACTCATTGTATTGTTCAATAAAATGAGTTTGAGGACTCAAATCGTGTATATATAAGTTATGTAACAATTACCATAATTTAAGTATCATTTACAATAGTCATATACCAAGTTCTTTGTGAGTACAGAACTGGTAACAACCACAGATCATGATCAAACCATATAAATCCATCGGCAACCCAACAAATTAACAATAATTACAAATTATTAAACATAACTTTATTCAATTAAAATATGAAGTCAGAAGACCAACACCACATTATTTCATCATAAACATTGTTAAAGTTGCTACATACATGAGCAACTAATTATTTTCATTCATTTTAACTGCATTCGACTCTTCCTCATGAACACCAGCCTGGGCTTGCCCCAATAAATCCTCCAACAGTTCAAGCATGGCTATATGGCTACTCTGAATTTTCCTTAAAGCTTCGAGACAATTAACCGCAACACCACGATCACCTAACGCTTCCATGTCTACCATCATAATATGGTTTTTGTTCATGACTCTCCTTAGATGTTGGCAGCAAACAAACAACAGATTAGCAAACGATGAATCTTCAGTGGCCTGTTGCACAAACCACAACCGCATTTTGTCATGCAAGTTAGTACTCCCAGAAAGATTCATTAAATGATCAAGAAGTTGAAATTGCGCCATTGTAAAGATGGAGAATGGTTTACAGAACTTTAGAACCAACTATCATCTAATAAAAAATATGCACTGAATAAATAGGCAAATTTTTATAAAACTGAATATAAGAAGTTTTGAGCAGTTATGCATAACTGTCAACTTCTCATAAATAAAAGGCCCTTCAATTACATCATTCAATACTTTGTATATATGTCATAATTAGGAATTTCAAAGGATAAATCACATAACTAAATCTAATTAACACATCAGTTACACATTATTCTTCTAAAGCATCATCATCTTATATAAACAACAAATAATTAAACTACTTACAACCAGTTTCAAAAATCTCTCATATTAATAAAATTATAACTATTCTGCGAGTTCCACTTCAAAGATGTCACAAGGTTTGTAATATAAATAATAAGTACCACATTATATTCATGAATATTACCATTACATTTGGTTCGTATAATGCTGTAACTATTCATATGCAATCATACAGATCCTAATATCAATTTAACAAGCAAGGCGTCTATCTCCAGCCTGTTCCATAATTCAATAGGCGTACACTTACAGACTAATATAACACCAGATGGCAGCGTTCACTCATTTTGTGGCCTCAAGTTAAACAACTTGATAACGCAACAACAAGGTATAAAAACAATATTAATTTATTATTTATGCTAAATGTTCTTACTTATAACCTACCGACAAAATCTAGGTGAAACATCACTTTTAAACGAATCCAGAATAGGATCATCCCGTATATCAAGATATAACACAAGATCTGGCAAACAAATAAATCAGAAAGACACAGAAACTGGTCAATTATTAATTTCTATCCCACATATCTAAAATTCGTATTTCAATTATTTTTAATTCTAGATAACTAACATCAATCAATTGGTTATAATCTATTGCATATTATCATTAAACCAGGTACAAGTAAAAGTATTCAATCTACCAAATATCCTAAAAGAGCAGCTTTACACTCAACAGGTAAAGTTATATGTCACTAACATCTATTAACTGAGTCAATATGTGTTTTAACTAACATTGTGTAAAAATATAAACTGAAAAACTATTATAAATTAATTAATGAAACAGGCGTCCAGATTTCTTACCATAATCTTGGTCCTCCATCGACGAAATGTCCTCACTGTCAAGCATACATGTGGCTTCAAGAAAGGAGCAAAAAAGCAAACAAAGTTGCAAATCCAACATTTTCCACGTGCTGCCAGGATGGTAAAGTGCGACTCCCACAATTCAGACATGCACCTCCGCCACTCAATAGGCTCCTTGATTTTAATGATCCTAAAACATCAAAATTTAGAGATCAGATCAGAATATATAATGGAATGTTTTGCTTCACTTCTTTTGGAGCAAAAATAGATCACTCAATAAACCAAGGACGGGGAACATATACATTCAGAATAAATGGTCAAAATTATCACAAAATGGGATCCCTACTTCCGCAACATGGTGTCCAGCCTAAATTCTCTCAGCTATACTTTTTTGATGCAGGAAATGAGACAACAAATCGTATGACATCTTTCATTGAGAAACAAACAACAGATGGACCAGAAGAGGCAATAGTCACCAGTCTCATTCATATGCTAGATGAATTCAGTTCTGTCGCCAAAGCATTTCGAATGGCAAGAGATTGGTGCAACCAAAATAGATCATATGATTTTCAATTGAGGCTTCTCGGACAAAGAACAAACTCAAGGCAATATAATGCACCAACTGTGTCTGAAGTGGCAGTTCTAATAACAAATGATTTTGGAGACGCTAATGAGACGAGAGATATTATTGTAAACAACAAAGATACTGGGCCAAAAAGAATATCAGAGTTGCATCCTTCCTACATGGCACTACAATATCCTTTGTTATTTCCATATGGCGAAGACGGTTTCCATGATAAGATACCATACCACTCCAATAAAGGAAAACGTAAAACTAATCGGGAATTCTTGACAATGAGAGAGTACTATTGTTACATAACTCAATATAGAGATAATGAGGGAACTACTTTGTTAAGAGGTGGCCGCTTATATCAGCAATTCCTGGTTGACGCTTACACAGCCGTTGAGGAGCACAGACTCAGATGGACGAGAGCCAACCAATCAGATTTACGTGTCGATCTATATCGTAATCTATATGACGCAGTAACAAAAGGAGATACCAGGGCGGATGCAATTGGACAGAGAATAGTTTTACCTTCAAGTTTCACAGGAAGCCCAAGGTATATGATGCAAAATTACCAGGATGCTATGGCTCTATGTCGCACGTATGGGAACCCGGATCTGTTTATAACTTTCACTTCTAATCCAAAATGGCCAGAAATAAATGAAATGTTGCGTCATATTCCAGGCCAGAAACCTAATGATCGGCCAGAAGTTGGAACTAGGGTTTTCAAAATGAAATTGACAAACCTCCTAGATGATATTACGCAAAACCAGTGTTTTGGCAAGTCAGAAGCAGGTACCATACAAATTTATATATACCCCTTTTTCTAAGTTTTATATTCCTATACTAACATAATATAAATGAATACTTAATTCCACAGTTGTATACGTCATTGAATTCCAGAAACGCGGCCTTCCACACGTACATATCTTACTATGGCTTGAAGACATGTACAAATGTAAAACCCCAGGAGAAATAGATGACATAATTTCAGCTGAAATACCATCCCCAACCCGTGATCCAGAAGGATTCAAAGCTGTTACAGAATTTATGCTTCATGGGCCATGTGGCACACAAACAAACAACGCTTCATGCACGGTTGATGGTAGATGTGGAAAACATTATCCAAAGTTATTTTACGCGGAAACAACAATTGATGACGATGGCTACCCTGTTTACCGCCGGAGGAAGAATGGATTATTCACTATTAAGGGTAAACACACATACGACAATTCATACGTCGTTCCACATAATAGATACCTGCTGCTGAAATACCATGCACACATTAACGTCGAGTGGTGCAACAGATCAAAGGCAATTAAGTATTTGTTTAAATACTTAAATAAGGGACCAGACAGAGCAACTATCGTTGTACAAGAAAATGTAACCTCAGAATCGGGCCGAGATAAAATTGTGGCGGTAGATGAAATACAGAATTACTTGGATTGCCGATTTTTGGCTCCATGTGAGGCTGTGTAGCGTCTTCACCGATATGACATCAATCACTGTTATCCGTTAGTCATGAAACTCATTTTCCACTTACCAAACCAGCAAACAGTCACATTGCGTGATTCAGAATGTCTGCCAGAATTACTTGGCCGAGAATGCATTAAGACTACCATGTTTACAGATTGGTTTGAGTTAAACAAAAGAAATGTTGATGCTAATGAACTAACGTATGCTCAGTTACCAACAAAATATGTTTGGCATGAAGATATCAGAATGTGGAAAAAACGCAAACAGAGAACATGCATTGGCCGCATAATTTATTGTCACCCCACAGCAGGCGAACGATACTATTTAAGAATGTTATTAAACGTTCTTAAAGGGGCTACGTCATACGAAAAAATAAGGACCCACAATGACACGGTCTATTTAACATTTAAAGAAGCTTGTTGTGCTTGGGGATTGATCAGTGACGACAAGGAATGGACACAAGCTATATTGGAAGCAAGTTTCTGGGTTTCCGGAACGCAACTTAGAGATTTGTTCGTCACAATCTTGCTGTTTTGTGACCGAAGTAGCCCACGCCGGTTATGGGACCAAACGTGGGAAGCTATCTCTGAAGATATTTTGTATAAGAAGCGAAAACAATTTAGATATCCATTGATGCGTGGGAATCGCACCTTGCTTTACCTCTCGAGGGATCTCGCGAGGCTTACAACCCCCACCAGGCAGTGTACCTGATCGTTGTAGTATAGTATAGTGACAAGTACCGGGGGATTGATCGTTCAGCTTAGGAATAGTGTCGCTAGGATTAGAAAGCCTAATTAATAGTTCTAGAGATGGAAGATGATTATTTTTGTGTTTTTATATTTTAATGAAAGCAAGTAAAATCTCGGGTTTTGAAGGAGTGGGCGGAATTAGTTGCTAATCAACTAACCCAAAGCTAAGATGCAATCAAAATAAAATAATAAAAATGAAATTAAACTAATTAAACTAAGGTTGTGAGCAGTAATTGGAGAAATTGTGTTTACTTAGACTTCATTACTCCCTAGATATCTTTTACATGTTAATTACTTGTTACACTTGTATGAATGACGGGTTGTATTCCTTAATACCATTCGTGGAGTGGCATACATAACTCCCCAACTCTATGAGCTCTTATCTCCTCCTACACCATGACCCAGCACAACTATAGGGATTGTAAACAGTGGCTCATGCATTAAATACAACCAATAAAGACCTAGTACGCCTCGGTTCATGTTTCTTAAGACGTTCAAGCATGTTACCATTTGGAGATCTGCCAGTTTTCTTAAGCCTAACATATAATATCATTCATTCAAAACAAGAATAGACAAGTAATCAACACATAATCAACATCTAGGTTTCATTAGATCTAAGCAAACACAAAGGAAATTTAGCCTAGCATAGTAGAATTAAGATAAGAACAAAAGATAGACAACCAACACATAGACATATTGATTGAATTAAGAGTATACTTATCTCAATTACAATGCAAGGTCTCAAGGGTTTGGAACCCTTGAAAAACCTGTAAAAGAGGCACCAAAATCGTCTTTAGGGTTTCACCAAAACTTCTCTCTTTTTAATGAAAAAACTAGAAAACTATATATAGGAAAATCGTCCTGACGGCGTCAAGAGTAAAATCTGACGCCGTCAACTCGCCGCCATACACTTCCTCGGACGCCCTAGATAAAATCGTGACGGCCTATGTGACGCCGTCACCACCCACGGTAAATTATTCTTGGCCACTTTGACGCCGTCATAACTCCATCTGACGCCGTCACCAGCTACGGTAATTTATTCTTCATGTCTGACGCCGTCAAGAGCAAACCCTTGACGCCGTCACCTTGTATTTCCAGCTTGGATTTTTGGTACTTTGTCGTTTTCTTCACTTTATGCTCCAAAAACGTCCAAAATAGCCTCTTTTTCAGAATTCGCTCTCCAAACACCTAAAATCACAAAAGGAACGATTTAGGGCAATATTTGATCAAATAAATTCGGATTCGGGCTTAAATGACCCCCTAAAAACGGATCATTTTCGCCTCATCATATACCCTTACACTTGAGATTTGCTTGTCCTCAAGCAAATGAGCTTTTATTCTACTCAAAAGACAAGTTAGGGGTCATTTAACACTAATATAAAAGTAATTACAACAAATAATCGTTCCACTAAAGACCAATAGACAAGCACGGAGGTCATACACAAGCACCTCACAAATAGTGTTTAGATACTCACATCTCTCGGGTGTAATAAAGTAATATAACATTATGGAAATGGAAGATATCTCTCACTACCTGTCATAGCAAAATAGATTACCATAGGCTTGGGAAAGGATCAAACCTCCACCACATGGCGTAAGCACCTAGGATAAACTATCAAAGAGGTCTTTTTAAAGGGTTATAACGTTAGGTGTAGGGATATGAATTACACGGTTTTGTTGGATAAAGGAAGTTTTACTGGTGGCGAGTTAACAATCTTAGTTAATTACATGTACAAGATGGCGTTGCTAAGCCAAGACTAGACTCGACTTAAGCTGAAAAATAACAAAAACATAAAATAAACATAGAATGAAAACGGGATGGTAGTCCGTATGTTTTTTTTCTCTTTCTTTTCTATTTTTTTTTTCTTTTTCTATTTTTTTTTTTTTTTTTTTTTTTTTTTTTTTTTTTTTTTTTGCATACACTCTTACCCTACCATCCAAAATAATACATCATAGGGGTTTGAGCACTCCCCTTACACTTGAATCTTTACATACTTTACATTTAACTATTCTAATGACTCGAATTAAGAAAATCAAAACACTTGGAGCACTTTTAAGATTAACGTACATATGGGGGTAATAAGTGTTGTTCTTCCCCATTACTCCATAAAATAAGTACTTACCCATGAGTCCCAATCGTCCCAAAACAATATGTACAAGGATATGACTCGACTTAGCAACCATGTAATCAATTAGAAAGTTAACTTAGGGTTTAACAATTAACAATAATGCACTAAAAATGAGCGCATACACGGAAGGCTAAGGCGATTTGGGTGTACATTTAAGTGGGGTGTAACAAATTCTTCCTTTAAGTAAAATGCTTAAAGTTAGAAACGAAAAGATAGGCTCGGAGGGGTGTACTAGGGGTATCGTGTACTAAAAATGAGTACAACGCTAAGGTGTGGGAAAAATTAGTTGACTTAACTAGCCAAGTAATATGACTTAAATGGTCAAGTAATTGTAATACGGGTTTAACACAAGGGTGATCCTAATGCCTCTTATCATGTAGTAAATCCTACCACACGAATGTAGTCTCACTAGCGGTCTCGGGATGCATCACTAACGCAAGTTCTAGAATCTAAATGCTACCGGTACACTCATAAGCACCAATAATAAATGCTTTTCCTATCAAATCTAAAGGCGAACCTCACATTTTTGGGTGGAAGATTTTTCTGAATATACGGTTATGTGCTAGTCATACAACCTCCTATCCATGAGACGCTTGCTATGGCTAAAGTTTCACTCCTAAATGTTGTAAAAAATTTTAAATTTGGCGCTAAAATTACACTAACAAGTATTTCTCATAGTTTTATTACTCATCTACTATCAAACAAAACAAACTCAAGCGAAAGTGCATATGTAAGGTATCATCTTTTTACCCTCCCCTTACACTTAAGATGAACATTGTCCCCAATGTTCAAGTAAAGAATGTAAAAGTTAAAAGTAAAGAGAATGAATTCAAATACTCCCCTGATTCGCTCGGTATGAATTTTAGGTTGGCCAGGTTAAATCTTCCTCCAAGAAAACGAACGATCAAAGCTTCCCTTCCAGAATATAAATCATCTTCTTGTCTCAAATAACCTGTAAATCCTGACAAAAGTAGACAAGGCAACCTCGCGTAAAATCGGCGGCATCCTATATAAGTTACTAAATCCTAGAAAACAAAATAAGATATAATGCTTGTGGAATGAAGTTTGCAGATTTCCTGGAGATTATAAAACTTAATAATTCACAAAAACTTATAAGACTCCGTTAGAAAAACAAAACTGGTAAAATTTCCAGATTTTTGACTCCTGACGCCGTCAAGAGCAATTGCCTGACGCCGTCAGAATGAACCTGCAGAAATCTTTATGTTAAGTTTCCGGAAAATTTCTGGAAAAACTTTGTCCTACTTCCTGGAAAATCCTGCAAAACTACATTATGACTCAATACAAGCATTTGACTCTAACAATACGAATACACATGTTCATTAAATATTGTGGAGAATCATGATCGGTTGTTTCTTAAAAAACATATTTGGGGTTTCCCCTTACACTTATCTTTTGCAAAAATACCTTTAGGTTGAAGTTAAGACTAGGCTAAACAACATAATAAAGTATTTCCACATTTTAATTGAGAAACATGATCAACCAACAATAAAACATGCATACGGAAGCAAATAACAATCAAACAAATAAAATCACACAAAACATGGGTTGCCTCCCAAGAAGCGCTTTTCTTTATTTACGAGTCTTGTAGCTAGACTCAAAGTCGTGGGTTAACGCGTATCGCTTATGCTCACGTAACCAAGTGTGAGCCATCTAATAGTCGCCTCATCTTTCTTGTATTCGTCTCCTAACTCTAAGCACCCGCGATAATATCTTTTATTCTTTTCATATGTGTACTTAAGTCCCTTCCTCTTATCATTCTCACTTAGCATTTCCATAGGCGGATACCTACTACACTTTTCCATGGAGAAATCCTTGAACCTAGGGTGTGTGCGGGGTATTTGATAGACAAATTCTTCATCCCCATCCGAGAATGTAATTAACCCTTCTATGAGTTTTTCATCGAGGTTGGTCAATCGTTTGAAAGATCTTCCAAACACAACTTGGGTCAATTTATCATCAATAAATTCTCCTAGATTCTCCATAACCATGAATTCAACAAGATAAACCAAACTTCCTACAAACACATGTAATGGTATTGCCATAGCCACAATGTTTTCTCCTTTATATTCTAACTCATCTACCATGATTTTATTGTATTCATTACGTGAGATTATATTCATGGGAAGAGATGAGTTGAGATAGGCGTTAAAGCTCTTAAATCCAATCTTACAAGGGAATTGCATGTTAAATGAACTATCGCACTCAATCCTAGTTCTAGGGTCCACATACCTAAGAGGGTTTATTTCCTCTTCCATTCTATCCTCATTGACTACGTCACCATCATCGAGATCCTCATCGGAGTCTGAATAGTAAAAAGGACTAGCCCTACGGTCATCATCATGATCAGACTCTTCTAGTTCAGAATTATTGTCAAAGTGGTGGTTGGGTGAGAGGTTAGGTGGGTTCTCATTTTCTGCTAAAGGAAGTGGGGCGGGCAATTGGAACATCCTACGACGAAAAACACGAATAACAGGAATCAGCCGATCAATGTTATTGTGATCCATCAAAATAGTTTGCGAACAAAGACACGAAGAATTACGAACAAAAGCACGAAGAAATAAGATAGACTAAAGAAGACCTAAAAATAAAAATAAAATCTTACTAGAAAGGAATCTAGCAAGTAGACCTAATAAAAAGAAATCCTAACCTAGACAATAACTATTCCCCGGGCTGCGGCGCCAAAAACTTGATGCGTGGGAATCGCACCTTGCTTTACCTCTCGAGGGATCTCGCGAGGCTTACAACCCCCACCAGGCAGTGTACCTGATCGTTGTAGTATAGTATAGTGACAAGTACCGGGGGATTGATCGTTCAGCTTAGGAATAGTGTCGCTAGGATTAGAAAGCCTAATTAATAGTTCTAGAGATGGAAGATGATTATTTTTGTGTTTTTATATTTTAATGAAAGCAAGTAAAATCTCGGGTTTTGAAGGAGTGGGCGGAATTAGTTGCTAATCAACTAACCCAAAGCTAAGATGCAATCAAAATAAAATAATAAAAATGAAATTAAACTAATTAAACTAAGGTTGTGAGCAGTAATTGGAGAAATTGTGTTTACTTAGACTTCATTACTCCCTAGATATCTTTTACATGTTAATTACTTGTTACACTTGTATGAATGACGGGTTGTATTCCTTAATACCATTCGTGGAGTGGCATACATAACTCCCCAACTCTATGAGCTCTTATCTCCTCCTACACCATGACCCAGCACAACTATAGGGATTGTAAACAGTGGCTCATGCATTAAATACAACCAATAAAGACCTAGTACGCCTCGGTTCATGTTTCTTAAGACGTTCAAGCATGTTACCATTTGGAGATCTGCCAGTTTTCTTAAGCCTAACATATAATATCATTCATTCAAAACAAGAATAGACAAGTAATCAACACATAATCAACATCTAGGTTTCATTAGATCTAAGCAAACACAAAGGAAATTTAGCCTAGCATAGTAGAATTAAGATAAGAACAAAAGATAGACAACCAACACATAGACATATTGATTGAATTAAGAGTATACTTATCTCAATTACAATGCAAGGTCTCAAGGGTTTGGAACCCTTGAAAAACCTGTAAAAGAGGCACCAAAATCGTCTTTAGGGTTTCACCAAAACTTCTCTCTTTTTAATGAAAAAACTAGAAAACTATATATAGGAAAATCGTCCTGACGGCGTCAAGAGTAAAATCTGACGCCGTCAACTCGCCGCCATACACTTCCTCGGACGCCCTAGATAAAATCGTGACGGCCTATGTGACGCCGTCACCACCCACGGTAAATTATTCTTGGCCACTTTGACGCCGTCATAACTCCATCTGACGCCGTCACCAGCTACGGTAATTTATTCTTCATGTCTGACGCCGTCAAGAGCAAACCCTTGACGCCGTCACCTTGTATTTCCAGCTTGGATTTTTGGTACTTTGTCGTTTTCTTCACTTTATGCTCCAAAAACGTCCAAAATAGCCTCTTTTCCAGAATTCGCTCTCCAAACACCTAAAATCACAAAAGGAACGATTTAGGGCAATATTTGATCAAATAAATTCGGATTCGGGCTTAAATGACCCCCTAAAAACGGATCATTTTTCGCCTCATCATCCATCCTTAGAGTTAACAGATGAGCAGACACAGAACTACTGCTTGGTGGAATTACAAGAACTGTTACACAAAAATGGAAAATCATTATCCGATTTTCAAGATCTTCCAGAGCCTGACACTACACTGTTAACAAACATGGACAATCGCCTGATCAGGGATGAATTAAGCTACAACATGAAACAACTAAAGGCCGAACATGAAAAGCTTCGTGCATCACTTAATCCATATCATCTGTGCAACAAAAAATGGGAGAATTTTTCTTTGTTTACGGACCAGGAGGCACTGGGAAAACATTCCTGTACAAGACAATCATCTCCAGAATAAGATCAGAAAAGATGATTGTTCTAGCAGTTGCATCGTCAGGTACACAACCGAAAAAACATACTATTATCTAAACCATATATTGCTCCACATATAAATTATTTCTTCTAATTTAATAAAAAACTATGAAACAGGAATAGCATCGTTGCTTCTACCAGGAGGCCGAACAGCTCACAGCAGATTTGTTAAACCGCTTGAGTTAATGGAAAATAGCACATGTGGAATCAAACAAAACACACACCTAGTTGAGCTAATGAAACAGGTCACAATGATAATATGGGACGAAGCACCCATGACTCAGAGATACGCCTTCGAAGCTCTAGACAAGACATTAAGAGACATACTAGGGTATTCAAACGTGGAAAACAGGGAACGGATGTTTGGAGGCATGACTATGTTACTTGGAGGGGACTTCAGACAAATACTTCCAGTTATACCAAAAGCAAAAAGACAAGAAGTAATCAGCTCTTGCATCAACAGATCAAAACTGTGATCTAAATGTCAAGTTTTTAAACTCACACGTAGTATGAGAGTAAATGAATATGACAACCATGGAACCATAGACACAGATAAACAAAAGTTTAATCGATGGGTTTTAGATGTGGGGGATGGAAAGGTTCCAGCGAAAATGAAAGAATGCGAAGATGAACCAACTTGGATCAAAGTACCGCACAAATTCCTCATTAAAGAATGGACGTGTCCCTTAGAAGAAATTGTTAAGCAAACATTTCCAGACTTCACTGTAAGGCAAACAAATGAAGACTACCTATGGGAAAGGGCAATACTAACACCAAAAAATGATGATGCAGACGACATCAATGATCATATGTTTAAAAAACTAGAAGGTCAAACTATGACATACAAAAGTTCAGATGAAATTTGTAAAGGGTCAACAGATGCTCTCGACCAAGAACAATTATACCCGATCGAGTTTCTAAATTCTTTAAAGTTTCAGGGGATGCCACCACACAACCTGAAACTAAAAATAGGGTTGCCAGTAATGCTATTACGGAACGTGAATCCAAGCCAAGGCATGTGCAATGGTACTAGGCTCATTATCACGCATTTGGGAGAATTTGTGATTCAGGCGAGGATCATTACCGGATCAAATATTGGAACGGTGGTATTGATACCAAGGATCACCCTTACATCAAACAGGAATCAATGGCCATTCATTATGAAAAGAAGGCAATTCCCCATTAAACCATGTTATGCGATGACAATAAACAAAAGTCAAGGTCAATCACTTGATTTTGTGGGCCTATATTTACCAGCACCGGTGTTCAGCCACGGACAAATATATGTGGCCATATCAAGAGTAACAACCCCAGAAGGACTAAAAATCCTAATGATCGAAGACACCGATGAGAGTTTAAAGAATCACACAAGAAACATTGTCTATAAAGAGGCTTTTAACAACCTACCCTAGCACACCAAGGTATACTTCCGTTGCTACAACCAACTTATATTTTATTAACAATGGTTATTAGATGTTGTTTTACGAAAAGGACTAATATTACAGAAAAGGTGCTGGTTCGGTTAAAACCCATCCTGCACAATAAGTGGTACTCGGTCATTTAAAAATAACAAAAAACAGCAACAGTCACCTCGACAGGCAAGTATATGTCTTACTAAAATTCATTTATACATTTAACATTCATTATTAATTTTAGTTAACTAGAACTTTAAAAGTGCATGTCAATAACAGAGTCACAACCCTAGGAGGACTGAAAATCCTAATGATCGAAGACAATGGCAACGAATTAAAGTACCACACAAGAATTATTGTGTATAAGGAAGCTTTTAACAACCTACACCAGCAACCCAAGAATCCCCTATCAATTCTGTAAATACAACATATTAATTTACTTTGTTAAAAAGATGTAGATAGAATAAATATCATATAAATGATCTGATTTCAATTATTATATGAACTTAAGCTTTATCTCTTTCCTTTCATTGTAATTAAGCATCGAGAGGATACCATTAACAAAAAAATTAGGCCCCTTATCAAAAAATCAAAAACAATATTATGTTACTTTAATAAACTTCAAACCTGTGCAAGCTATCTCCGATTGTTGTTTGAAATCAACTAACTATGCGCACACCATATGCTCCAACCATAAACCGATCAACCTTCACAAACATATTTTGTGGCAAAACATCATATATAAGGAAGATATCAACAAATTCGTTTACCTAAGTTTGTGAAAAGTTTAAAAATGGCCATACCTGTTGTTGATTTGAGGTGAAGATGGAAAAGGGGAAATAATAAAAATGATAACAAAAAAACACCCGGTGGTTTATATTGGATCTGTTTTGAACCATCTTATTTAAATCTTATAATAGACTCCCAATAATTTTACAACATATAAATAAAATACATATTCACACAAAAAAATTTATAAATATATAAGCCTTTTAATACTTAATAAAAAAATTTATTTACAGGATGTATATATCAACTGATAACACTTGAAGACATAACGCCGCAATCGTTACAGAAACAAGACAAGACTCGAAGATGAAAAATCAGTTGTTGTGTATGAGAAATAAGAAAACCATATAAGTTATGTGTTTGAAATAACAAGTTTTGCATTATGATGCCAAAACTCACTAATGTATTTCATTATTCAAACAATTCATTATTGCAATAGAAATAATATTTATCCAATTTATAACCTAAATTGTTTTTTATGCATTTGATACTCTATTTATAACATAAAATGTCTATTTAACTTTACATGACATCCTTTCTTGCAAGTATATCTATATGAAACACTGTTTAAATAGTTATCAACAATAACACATTATTAAAACAACCTACGACAATTCAATACACAACCAATGAAAATTTATGATTAACAAAGCCCGTGCATCGCACGGGCCATGCTGCCTCGTAATAATAATAATAATAATAATAATAATAATAATAATAATAATAAGTCTGGCTAAGCTAAATTAAACGGTCACACCAAAGCTTACTTCCCGACTAGAGATACTCAAACCAAAGCTGACTTGTTCAATTAAAGTATCTCAATAAAGCTTACTTATCTAGTTGATTTTAAGGAGTGTCTAAATTAGCTCGAGTTGTAATAATACCTGATTATATAAAATTTTAAAAACTCAATATCTTATTATATGACTAAGGATCAAATGAGAAGAAAACTTAAAATGAGAAGGATGAGAAATAATTATAACTACATATTTGAGATGCATCGACTTGAATTATATGCATTCCTAGTCTTTTAGATGCACCATAATATATTTTCTAGCAAAAAATTAGATGCATATACATATATTAGATGCATTTCATCAAGTTAGACGAATCCTATACATTTTCCGTCCTCTGCGGGTCAAATTTGTTATTAGTACTACTTTGCATCGTTTTCACTTCAAAATCACTTTCGAAACTAATTGTGATGCATCTAAATGAATAGAGATGCATCTAAATCAAGTCGATGCATCTCAAATATGTGGTTATAATTATTTCTCATCCTTCTCATTTTAAGTTTTCTTCTCACTGGATCCTTATATAGTTAACGTAGAGAGTGTTTCAATTAAACTTGTTATATAAAATTGGAAGCCATTGAAACTTTCAAAAAGTTAATCAAATTCTTTGAAATTTTTAAGTGACTTATCTTATATTCCACCATTGCCTTCCTATTTATAATCATATATGTCTAACTACTTTTGCTAAAATGCCCGATGTGGGATTGTCAGTACACTGATAAAGTGATAATCTTCCTTGATGTTGATCGACGATGTTGATGAGTGTCTCTTGCAATGTAGCCAAGGGGTTAAGGACTGCGTGGAGTTGTGATCAAGAAGTAATTATCATGGATTCAAATCTATGTAACAGCGCCCTAAGTAGTTGCTATCAGGGGACTTAACGTGCATGTTTCGAGCTTATGGGGTTCTCATGATGGAGTACTATTAACATCTACTAGGTATTAAAAAGTTACATTGACTAAGAAACTTGTTGGCCCGTTAGTTTGTATGAAACAAAGTGAGCTATCCAATATTATAACATTTCATGTTTTGGACTCGAGCAAAGGTGTTTAAGTTTGCCCGCTAATTAAACAATGACTTTGTATTTATGCAGTAATAAGTGTGTTGATGTCATTCCCTTTAGGCTGGTAGTCATTATCTTATACAAAAAAGTAATAATAACAAAGCATCCGGCGGGGAAGCTTTCAATTCAATATTATGATGAAAGAGACTATCGAAGACAGTAACATCACTAACATGGTTGTTGCAAAAAACTGAAAATATAGATTTCTATAATGAACAGAACTTGTATTCGCGAAGGTATGTCATTCTCCCTTTTGTTTTACCGGTTGACAGCGATGGTGAATCAGACCGGACCTTACGGGAGCAAATCATTACCCATGGTGCCCACCAACCGCACGTGGTCTTTATTATGGTGGCGGCGGCATTATCGCGCGTGGTGGTCCACTTCTTTTTTGGTTCGCTGGCGCAAAGCGCCTAACGAACCGCACCCTCATACACGAATATCAAATCTATCCCCTTCTCAAATTAGAAATTCAAAAAGACGTTACAACTGAAACATTGAACGTAACTTGAACTACTTCAACTTTAAGCTTGAACTTGAACAACTAAATTATTTTATAAATATATTTATTTATGAGTTTTGCTATTAAATGATATAGTTTTGTATGCATTAAAGCTATTCAAGCCAAGCTCAAGCTTTGTTCGAAAACTACTCGAGCTAAGCTCAAACCTGGATAATTAAAGCTTGACAAGCTATTAAGCCAAGCTCAAGCTTACTATTTTTGTTAAAAGCCGAGCTCAAGCCTTGTCGAACTCGAGATCGGCTTGACTTGATTGTTGCACTATAACAAACTCTTCATTGTTAATTAGTCCAAGCACATTACATTTTACATATATTTTAATACACATTAAGTTTACAATATAGCAAATTAACCACTAAACCTAGTATACTCTATACTTGCACTCTTCACATCATTTTACCTATGATTGGTAAATATATATATATATATAGAAAATCATATTATCGTTAAAGTTTATTTCCTCTATATAAAATGTAAAGTACATATTTTTGTACATGCTGCAATAACAATCTTTATTAAAAGGGATAATTAACAAAATAGATCATTCGCACAAAGCACATTCCTTGAATAGATGTTTTTAAATCACTTTACTTCGGCGGATCAGGGTAACTTGGCGACTGAACAACCTTCATATATGTGCGACACGTGTCGAATTTTTTATTAATATAGTACAGAATCTAGAATCTTTTTAGAATCTATAGTACAGAATCTAGAATCTTTTTAGAATATTCTAGAATCTTTTTGGACACATGTCGCGTTTATATTGAGTTGCTCATTTTTTAGTTGCCCCGATCTAATTTTGGAAAGTGAAATTTGAAAGTCTACAAAGTGACTAGTCAAAAAGTCAACGATCTATTTTGGTAATTATCCCTTATTAAAAATACATATATCTATCTATTATCGTTAAACTGATGTAAAATAAATATTTTCATACCCGCTGTGATGCGCAAGTTTGTTATATCTGGTATATCACAGTAGATAACTATTGAATTGAATAGGTTAAATTAGAATTTCATGTTTTATGAAAAGGAAAATATTTGGTCAAGCATATCAATACAACTTTTAATTCGCTCTTCCCGTTATACCATATCAATCCTTTTTTTAGGGTGCGTTTGGTATGCTGCGAGGAATGACAATGGGTATGAGTTTGATAGTAGTGGTGGGTCCCTCAACTATGAAAGATCCATTCCCCCCTATAGAGTTGTATATGGAGTATGGAATATATTAGACTTTCATAATCATAGTTGTGGGCCCAGCATTCTAAACAAACACAAACTATCACTTTCATAGTGATAGTTTGATTCCCATAGGGGGAAACCAAACGCACCCTTAGATTTCATATTCTTTACTATTTTATCAAATATCATTACTAGTCTTATAATTCGATCTATAGATTCACCATTTTCGTAAATAAGCTGAAGCATACATATGGAGTCCGATTCAACAAGCATTCCTGTTAGAGAAGACACGCAAACACAACCGGCCACCGTCTTCAATCTACCGTACGTTCCATTCTGATAATGTTTCGTGTTCACAGTCAAAATTCATTTATCTGGTTTTAGATCGAGATATGTGTTTTTTATATATGGTTAGATCTAATGTTTGCATTTTGTGTTTTTCAGGGTGCACAAGTACTATTTCCATTTATCAATGATGAGTTTCTTCTTTAAGACTATCCTAGTAATGATTCCCACGGTGTGCGATACGAGGAAAAAATCTCCTATCGAACTCAATCCTCCATTTATGATCATATCGTTTGTTACAACATTTGTGGCTGTACTAACATCTCTAGTTATAATCTTTGCAAAATACTACTTGAAAATCTCTTGGATGTGGTATATCTGTTTAACAATCGTAAAATGCATCGGATTATTCGGGATGTATGCTGCAAATTTGTCACTTGTTATGGTAGTAGTTGTCCCTCCAAACTATAACTCGATCGGATATATGCTCGTGTTTCTGATTTTTGGGTATGCAATTGCATACTTTATTTGGCATTTGGATAATACAGTTGATAGCGGTGCCAATTATGCTAAGAGTTTTTGTTTGGGACTATTTTATATACCTCTTTCCCTTATGTTGGCGTTTTTCCTCCCTAAGCACCTCGACTGGATCTTTATTTCAATATTAATAGTCTTCGGTTGTTTGGAAATAATCACTCACTGTATTTATTACAATAAGAAAGGTGAAACGAACAATGTATGAAACTTGGAAGCTCATCAACAAGACAAGAGCAATGATCTTCCTCTTGTAGATGCTAGCTGCAAGATTTAGGAGTTAGATGTTAGTTATTTGATACTAGCACTTATTTAGAATAAAGTTGTAATAATCATGCTTATGAATTTTTGCTTTTGAGATCTATGTCTTGGTAGAATAAGGTTGTATCAAACACATGTACAAAGTTGTTTGTAATATAAGTTTAAGCTATGAGTCAAATTGTGTGTCAAAAACTTAATCAGTGACATAAAGTTTTGTAGTATGATAATAACATTGGGAGACCAAAAGAAGCTAAATTCATTTGTTATTGCCCAAGTTATAATACATCAACAATCTAACACTTTTGTTACTGCTATAGTTAAGTTGTAAACCTTATAATTTTGGTTTGTATTAAGAGAATTAGCACACAAAAAATAATTTTTGCTTATCTAAAACCCGTTAGTTAATGGCTGTGTTTTGATGCGGGCTTATAGTGGCTTTTGAAAACTTGAGCTTTAAAATAAATTAGCTTGTGAAATAAACTTTATTTGTCAAACAGGATCTTTTAGCTATTTTCCTCCCTCAAGCAATGTGGGATAGTTAAACATTTGTTATTCATTCCCCTTCCACCATAAAGACCTCGTTCTACAACCGATAACTCATCACACATTCACACAATGGCTAAACACATCATGTCAACACTCGACTTCATCGTCATCTTATCGCGTACCTCAGTTTCTGCCTACAAAACCACGACCAACACGAGCCACAGCAAATATCTTCAAGTGCATAAAGTTGTACGGTAACTGCCTCTTATTGCATTGTAGCATGACCTCGAGTAGTGCAAGGGTGACCATATGAATGACATATAGCTGTACGGATGCGAAAGAATCCATGCAGTAATGGTCAAAGCCATTGTTATCAGGTGAATATATAGTGAAGGTTCCGAGCTTAAGGGGATCGAGGTGATGATGCTCGACGTAACATTGTATCTATGTGCTAGTGACAAAGTTCGGTCCTTGGTATACAAGTATAAAAATGATCGAGGTCTACTGATACAATGAAATATTAAGTTTTGGTATCTACTAAATATGTTGAAATTTGGGCACTAATTATATACGTATATCAATCTTTGTATGTTTATGAATGATAAACATGATCTTTAAAAGTGCCAAAATTTCTACATTTTTAATAGATACTATGGCCTTCATCTACCAACACTGCGTTCATCATCATTTTATTATTCACCTCAGCTTACAAAACAATAACCACCACCACGAACAACAACGGGGGTTGGTATCAAAGCCTAAATGGTCCTTTATCTCGTGGCATCAAATTTCAATGGAATAATTGGGGCCCAAAGAGGTGAATGTATGTGTGTGATGGGCTTCTATTGACCGATTATCTCTACTTATCAATCTTGCTCCTCCTGGTGTTCCACTTTCCTCTTCTGAATGTTGTTTTCGTAATTCGGAGCAAAAAATGTTGATCATTGAGTTGTCAATTGCGCCTTTGTCAAATGAATTTGGGCTAAGGTACAACAATTGGCAGGGTATATCCGTATATGTCTCTCTTCTCTTACCCTTTCCGAAATCATGGAAGGGGCAAGTCCTTCAGGTAATTTTGTGGTGGAGAAAGCCTTTTGTCTTGTGTTATGGTAGTTGGTTGGTTTATTTAGAAGTGGAGAAATCGTGTGCTTGATGCATCATCGACATCCAAGGCCTCGAGAACGGCGTCCGATAGGTGTTCTAAGTTCAAAGAACATGTTAATGTTGATTTTCAATTGGTGTTCGAAACTAGGTGTTTGCAGGTCTTTTTGGATCTTGTAATTTCCTGCACAACTGTTGATTCTTCTGTGGTTATAAAATAATTTACTTTCCATTCCAAAGAAAAACAAAAGAAAGAAAAAGTTGTTTTATAAATTGTGGCTTAGCTAAATTTAAAGAGCCAAATAACTTTTTATTTTAAATTACGAATTCACCATCTCAAAACTATTAATTTGTAGTTTTGAGGGAGCTCACTCATAAATCAAAACAAAAGGAAAATGGGCTATTGAAAGTTTCACCATCAGCCTATCTCATGTGTTGCCATTCCCTCCTTATTTATAATATCTCCTCTTTAGCAGCTTTTCCTCTGTAGCTCGATGTGGGATACTCAAACTCCACTTGTGGCTTTTGAATTTGTATAACTACTTATTTTACGAACACTTGCCTGCGTTGAGTACACTGAAGAAGTCTTACTGGATACTGATGTTGTTGATGAGTGACTTTTGCAATGTAATGAAGGGGCCGAGAAGGGCATCCGGAGGGAGTGTAAGTGCGAGGCTGTGGGTGAGAAGTCGTACTTAAGTGTACAAAAGAATCTAGGCGATAGCGGCCTAAGCTGTTGCTATCAAGTGACTCAAGCGTGCACGGTCCGAGCTCTTTATCCGTTGGTCATATTGTAAAAGAATAAAAACGAAGTCTGAACTTTCTAAGTTTTGCCGCAACTTATATATATAACCGAGTACAAATATGTATGCTATATGATTTTGTTAAGAGACCAACGGATATTAGGGTGTATGTGTATTTTAGTTGTTTTCCAAATTTCTAGCAAAGTGATTGAAGTTAAAACAAATGTTTAAACTATGTTTAGTTCACATCGATATATGCATTTTCAATCTAAATGTTGACAAACAAATATAAAAATTTGTATCCGCATATCACATTCTTGATTTTGTGGTTCAAACAATATGATTCGCCACAAAATTTGCCGCCTATGTGTTTTGTATTGCCTTGGCTAGTCTTTTTTTAAGGAAAAACATTTTCCTAACACCTTTCAATCTTTCACTAGCCACTAATATCCATATTCTTATTAAGTTTATTCACTAAATTTGGGTCTATTTGCCCAACCTCATCAAGCTATTAATCAGCCCATATCCGTGCGCCACAATTCGGGGAAATGACATAGTTAAAGCTGAGTGAAGCGAAATCTTGAGTCAAAGCTTACTTTCTCAGTTAATGGTGAGCCAAGCAAGCTTATTTAGCCAAACAAGCTTATTTATCTGGTCTGTGTCAAGTGTTTTAAACTTTTTCAGTTAAACTTATTTTATGTTTCAAACTTTTTTAGTTAAACTTATTTTACAGAATTGTGGCTAGTTCAAACTAAAAAAAGCTAATTAAATACTTATACAATATTAACATTTTGTTTTAACGATTAAACTAAAGTGTGCAAATCATCATTCTACTCTAAATTATGCCTCTTAGTTTTTCTTACGTTATAACTAATTTAACCATTTAATAACTTCAAGAAAACTTAAAAACATGAATACAAAAACAACTAATTTACTTTTTAAAGTTTAGACTTAGCATACCTTATAAACAGTCATTCCTTCCTTACATGGCTCGATGTGGGACAGTCAAACCCCACTTCATCTTTTCATCTTTTAACAATTTGCGGTTCACTCCACGTACATGATGATCCTTTTGAATTTATGCAACTACTCTGAGGTATAGTAGTTCAATACGCACAACTTTTCTTTCTTCTTCAGATATATTTTTGCACTCTGCGTATCGTTGTCTCATTCGTTGTTTCAATGCCTTTGCGAGCTCAAACTGCTTGATAACTTCGACAAGTGCCTGTTGTCGAGCCGTGTCGTCTTTATCACATTGTTTTTTAGAATACTTTTGCATTTGTTCGACGGTATGGGGGAGACGACAAGCCATAATTGTGAAGTGTGAAAATGAGTTATGTGTGTAAATATGTTAAGTGTGAAAATATTTGAAAAAGAAGTGTTGTATTTATAGGGAGTAAAAACTTAATTACAAAAATAATCATAATAATAATAAAAAAATAAATAAATAAAGTTTCCATTAACCCCAATGGGGCTAAACCGAAATTTTTTTGAATTTGAAAACTCGACCATTTAAACCCAAACGATTTTTTTTGTCTCCTTTACGTTACAATGCACATTACCAGGGGCAACGCACGTTACAACACCACCGAGCTAGGAACAATGAACAACGGCATTGAGGCGTTGAAATCAAGCCACATAGAACGATTTCGCATTATGACGTTACCATTCCCTTGGCTCTAAGCTTGTCTTGGTGATGATGGTTTGTCATTCTCCCTCTTGTTTTGCCAGTTTACAACGGCGGTGAATCGATGATTCTATTGTCTTTTAGCTTTTGTGATCGTCAACATCCTTGACTTAAATCTTTAGAGCCATTGGCAGTTTAGATGTTAACAATTTTGTCTAGCTAATGAAAAGGTCAAACCGGGTAAGATAGATTTCAGTAAACCAATATATCGGTTTGGTTCAAATTTCTATATATGTTTTTCATGAATTTAATCATTTGGTGTTCCATAACTTTTTTCAAATATTGTTAACTTTCCAGACGTGAGATTAATATATAACTTATATTTGTCATATAACCAATGAACCAATCATAACTATTTATTTTGTTTATCTAAATTAATAAAAAAACTATTTTTCACATTTTTTTTAAAACAACATTCTTACAAACGGTAAATCTTCAAGCTACAAAAAAATACACCATTACGACGAGAATTAAATTATCTTTATATAGATATGCATTGTTATATACTTTTGACGATTTTTTTTTTAATTTCTGCCCAGAAAAATCACATATGATTCGTAAAATTGATTTTTACGAATCATATATGATTTATACGAGTCACGTGTGATTTAGAAATCACATATGATTCATAAAATCACATATGATTTGATTTTTACGAATCACATGTGATTTTTCTGGGCAAATTTCTTTTAAAAAAAGTTCGTCGAAAGTATATAACAATGCATATCTATAGAAAGATAATTTAATTCTCGTGATGGTATGATTTTTTTCGCGTAACGATTAACGGTTTGTGAAATATTTAATTTTTAAAAAAATGGTGAAAGTTTATTTTTTTATTTTGATAAAAAAAAAATGTCTAAGATTGGTTCATTGGTTATATGACAAACGAGTAGGGCGTCGGTCCGCCACGTTGCGGCGGGACGTTGTAGTTGGCCAGGAATTTATGTAAGATTTTTAGATATATTATTTGCGTAAGAATTTAACTATTTGTTTAATGTTAGACGTAGTATGATTTCGTCTTTGTATAACAGGCATTCACATACATGTATGCAAGAGAAAGCTAAATATAATAGTATCCATAAAGTAACAATAGTATTTGTGAAAGAACATTAGCTAAAGATTTACTTAGCAAGTATTTATATGTAATACATATGCATCAGTAGTATCACACAGCATAAAAGATGCAAGGCAACAATTATAACGTAAATGGCAAAATAATGAAGCTAGAGAACAAATACAACAGCATAAATAACACACGTACCACCTTTTGAAAGCAAGATTGTAGTGATTATCTGCATGAATTTACAGTGGTTCTTAGGCGTTAATTTTTTTTTAATTTTTTTTGAGTGTTTTGGACTGGTTTACTTCTACTGAAAACTGATAGTAAAAAACTTTTCAAGAACCTTCTACCTTGGGAATACACACCATCGTACATGTAGTCGATAAAAAAAAAAAAAACCATAGCCACACAAACCTTAAAACATATTTAGATGTTTGACACGTACTCAATATCCGTACGTATATTAGTTGTAAAAGCAATTGGGCCTACTAACGTATTAGAACCATGGAGTGGGCCGTGTAGCTGGCTGAAATAAAAGCAAAGTAACCCGTTTAATAGACGACGTCGTATTAAACGTGATTTAATATATATAGTAATGTTGTATATTGAACTTTTGTCTAACTTTCCATTGTCTTACGAAGTAGAGTCTCTCATGTGAACCACTTCAATCTTAAGCTTGAACTTGAACAACTGAATTTGGACTTAGAACACTTTACTTGTAACTTAACTCTTGAACTTGAATTCGGTGGCTGTTGTAGCACAGGCTAGATTTTGGGCATGTCCAAATCTCAGACTTTGTAGGATTGATTGTACAATATTAAATAAGTACGTAATTTATATTTCACCTTTATCTAAATTTTTTTGGGCGTGACACGGAAGTAAAATCAGCTCCACATATGTCAACCACATCGATACATTAGCATGTTAATCGTCTACTTTACTTCGTTGGATATTTTCATCACCTTCGAAAATATTTTTTTCATCGTCCATATCCGCATCTTCTTCTACTTTTAAAATCGTCATAAACACGGGAATACTAACTTAATTTATGGCTCTTCGTTACGGTATATAACTTGATATATTTCAATTACAGTGACATTTTGCATCCCTTCTATGACCGTAACATTTCTCAATACCAATTACTAGTTGGGTAGAAAACCAACCTAAAGCCAAGTAACTCTTGCTAAGCTATCAAATAAACGCTTACCTGCTCACTTAAACAAGTCAAATAAATTTTTAGTCTTTCAAATAATTTTTTAAAAATTGCAATTAGAGTCTAGATTTTAAATAACTAATTCCCTTATTGCTTGTGATCATTAATAACCAAAAACAACCAAAGAATTTGTGATTTAGATTCTAGACTTAAAATGAATTATATCATTCCCTTCTAATTTATAATCTCTTCCCTCTAGCTATTTTTCCTCCCCAAAGCGATGTGGGACAGTCAAACATCTCCTTCTACAATCGAAGTAAAGTTAATTCCCGTGACATGTTAACCACATTGATACGTTGTCAAGCTGATCGTCTCCTACATTTTTTATATGAAAGACTCCCATTGTCTTCGTATAAAAGAGTTCCTATTGATGCCCCAGAATATGTATACTTCTTTAGATATTTTATCGCCATCTTAATCTTCGCGAATACAAGACTTTTTTCATCGTCCAATTCAACATCTTTTCCTACATTCAAAATCGTTCTAAACAAGGGACTACTAACTTATTGTTAATGACGATGTACATTTAGTTAAGGTTTTAAAATTGATCGAGTTTTAAAACTTCTAAAAACAGAATTCCTAATCTTAAACATTTTTTTTTTAATAATTTTTTTTCTTCTCCTGTGAAATAATCTCCAACACTAATTGGCTATTTAACTTTTCCTCCTTTAGAATTCATGTAATTACTCGTACATATATCAGTAACACTTTTTTTTTTTTTTTTTTTTTTTTTTGTCATACATAAAATAATGCACATTCTCAAGAAAAGCTAATATTATACCATTGATAGATATTACTTCAGAAGATGAATCGCTACCAAGAGTATTTATTTTCACGACAGTATTCTTAAAACCAAATCAAGATTTGAAATAAAAACGAAACTAAATCTGGCTAAGCCGAACTAAACATTCACAACAAAAGCTTACTTCACGAGCTAAGCGTACAAATATAGATAGCTTATTATCAGAGACGGAACCATGAATAAATATGATCGGGTGCACAAAATAATTGAACACTAATACTAGAAGCATATTTCGATGGACCGGGTACATTTAAGATAATTTTAGAAAAAATCGATGTTTTTTTCAAAAATTAACACTACATTGAAAAAGTTCATGGAGTGTTCGGGCACCCGCGGGAACCCCTGGCTCCGTCCCTGCTCATTATGGTATTATTTCATTACCGCAAAGGTTGTTTCAACAAAACTTGTTTTTTACAAATTTAAAGGCCATTCAAATAAATTTAAAAAAAAAAATAAATAAATAAAAAAAATAAAATAAAATAAAATGTTAATCCATTTGTATCTGAAGTAGTAGTTACATGTATTCAAATAAATGTGTTTTAGCTTCCTCGCTAATTAAAAAATGACTTTGTATCTATGCAATAATAATAGGTATGTTGATGTCATTCCATTTAGCTGGTAGTCATTATCTTATATAAAAATTAATAATATCAGTAACATGGCAGTTGCAAAAAACAGAAATTATAAGGTGGCGTTTAGTTGGAAAACGTTTTCATTCATTTCCTATTTCTTGTTTTGTAGAAAAAGGGAAGGAAGTTTGATTTCCACAAAACAATAGAAAATTTAGAAAACGCGTTTAGTCTGAGAAACATGTGTTTCTGTTTTCCAATTTCCAAAACTAGAAAACATGTTTAAGTATCGTTGTTTTATATCTCAATTCACTATTCACCTTAGTAATATTATAAAAACATTATCAAAACACAAAAACAAATATTACAAACTAACCAACTAAATTATAAAATAACTAAAAAAATCTAATACGAGAAAATAAAGAAATTAAAAAATTAAAATATAATATCAAATAACGTTTTCGTCCGATATTTTTCGTTTTTGCTTGTTTTTTTACGTTTTCATCTGTTTTTTACGTTTTCGTCACATTTTTTACGTTTTCATCACTTTTTTTACATTTTCGTCAGCTTTTTTACGTTTTCGTCTGTTTTTTTACATTTTCGTCCGATTTTTTGGGTTTTCGTTTGTTTTTTACGTTTTCGCCCGTTTTTTAACTTTCTCTTCAGGTTTTTTAAGTTTTCATCCGATTTTTTTTATTTTAATCTGTTTATTTTACGTTTTCGTCAGATTTTTTATGTTTTCGTTTGATTTTTTACGTTTTCGTCCGTTTCTTTACGTTTTCATCAGATTTTTTACGTTTTCATCCATTTTTCTACGCTTTCATCCGATTTTTTTATGTTTTCATCCATTTCTTTACGTTTTCGTCAGTTTTTTACTATTTCATCCAATTTTTTATGTTTTCGTCCGTTTCTTTACGTTTTCGTTAGTTTTTTTACGTTTTCGTCATATTTTTCACGTTTTCGTCTTTTTTTTACGTTTTCGTCCGTTTTTTCACGTTTTCGATAAACTCTTTACGTTTTTGTCCAATTTTTTATGTTTTCAACCGTTTTTATACGTTTTCGTCCGTTTTCTTATGTTTTTGTCCCTTTTTTACTTTTTTGTTTGATTTGGATGTTTCCATCTGTTTTTTTATAACGTAAAATGTCTGGTGAAAAAGTAAAAAATCTGACGAAAACGTAAAAAACGGACAAAACGTAAAAAACCAGACGAAAACGTAAAAAATCAGACGAAAACGTAAAGAATTGGACGATAACATAAAAAATCTGACGAAAACGTAAAAAAACAGACGAAAACTTAAAAATTCAGATGAAAACGTAAAGAATCGGACAAAAACGTAAAAAATCTGACGAAAACGTAAAAAATCTGACAAAAACGTAAAAAAACAGACGAAAACGTAAAAAATCTGACGAAAACGTAAAAAATCTGACGAAAACGTAATGAATCAGACGAAAATGTAAAAAATCTTACGAAAATGTAAAAAACGGACGAAAACGTAAAAAATCTGACGAAAACGTAAGAAAACGGACGAAAACGTAAAAAATCAGACGAAAACGTAACGAATCAGACGAAAATGTAAAAAATCTTACGAAAATGTAAAAAAACGGACGAAAACTTAAAAAATCTAACGAAAACAAAAAAAATCGGACGAAAACGTAAAAAAACGGACGAAAACGTAAAAATTCATACGAAAACGTAACGAGTCGGACGAAAACGTAAAAAATCTGACGAAAACGTAAAAAAACGGACGAAAACGTAAAAAATCGGATGAAAACGAAAAAAATCAGACGAAAAAGTAAAAAATCTGACGAAAACATAAAAAACGGACGAAAACGTAAAAAATCTGACGAATACATAAAGAATCGGACGAAAACGTAAAAAATCTGACGAAAACGTAAAAAAAACGGACGAAAACGTAGAAAATCAGACGAAAACATAACGAATCGGACAAAAACGTAAAAAATCTGACGAAAACGAAAAAAATCTGATGAAAACATAAAAAATCTGACGAAAACGTAAAAAACGGACGAAAACGTAAAAAATCTGACGAAAACGTAAAAAAACGGACGAAAACGTAAAAAATCTGACGAAAACGTAAAAAAACGGACGAAAACGAAAAAATCGGGCGAAAACGTAAAAAACTGACGAAAACATAATAAAACGGACGAAGACGTAAAAACGAACGAAAACATAAGAAATCGGACGAAAACGTAAAAAATTTTGACGAAAACGTAAAAAAAAATAGACGAAAACGTAAAAAATCAATCGAAAAGATAAAACAACTGACGAAAACGGATTTTGGGGTATTTTAATGGAAAACAGGGGAAAACAAAAAAAAAAGTGTTTTGTAGTTTTGTGTATTAAAGTTGGAAATAGGAATTTTGTGTTTTGTAGAGAATTTTATTGGAAAACACTAACTTGAACGCGATCTCTGTTTTCCTTGTTTTCCACAAAACATTTTGTAGAAAACAAGGGTGTTTTCCCTCAACTAAACGCACCCTAAATGTCTATAATGAACTGAACTTGTATTCGCCAAGGTATGTCATTCTCCCTCTTGTGTTACCGGTTGACAACGATGGTGAACAATGATTCTACTGTCTTTCAGGTTTTTTTATCATGTCATCAATTGCTACTTATACCAATCTATTCGTATACATATGTTCACTAAGTTATAAAAGATGTTTTTAATTTTGTACAAAAATAGAAAATGAGGTCTACTAATATAAGAACCTTTTTAAAGTGTTTTCGTAGAATGTCAAATAATGTCAGATTTTGCTTGAGACTTTCCACTTGTTACGACATTAAAACATTATTGTAAGTTAATATGAATGAGATATCATATCTCATGATGAGGCACTTGAGACACAAAATCTGAAAATGAAAGTTTATCCCACATCGCCCAAAGTGTGAAGTGTAAAAGTGTTTATATAAAAATCATGAGGCTTAAAATCAAATGAGAATAAATCTTAAAATGAGAATTATAAGAAATAATTATAACCACAAATTAGATATGCATCGACTTGAATTAGATGTATCCATATCTTTTAGATGCACCCTAATATATATTCTAGCAAAAAAATTGATGCACATACATATTTTAGATGCATTTCATCAAAATAAGCAAATCCTATGTATTTTTCGTCCCCTGTGGGTCAAATTTGTTGTTAGTACTGCTTGCGTCGTTTTCACTTTAAGATCCTTTTCGAAACTAATTAAGATGCATCTAAATGAATATATATGCATATAATTCAAGTCGTCGCATCTCAAATATGTGGTTATTGTAATTTTCATCCTTTTTATTTTAAGTTTTTTCTCACTAGATCTCTACCCTAAATCATAAAATCTACCACTAGGTTTGTTTTATTCCAACACGTGTAAAAGGGACGCAGGAAAATATATACTACATCCGTCCCATATTAAATGTCCACTATAATTTTTTTAAGTCTTTTTTCTTCAACTTTGACCTTAAATATATTTGTTTGTGTTATATAATACTTATGAACTTTATACAAATGAAAGCACATTTAAAAACTTAATTCATTCGTATATTTTGCATCAAATATTATATAACACGAACAAAAATATTTAAAGTCAAAATTGAAGAAAAAAGACTTAAAAACATAATAGTAGACACTTAATGTGAGACGAAAAAAGTATAAAACAAAATCTTATATTCGTATTTTATACCGCCCCTAACATTTTTTACTATTTTGTCAGGATCTTTAAACATCAAAATTTTAATTAATTCAATTTTTTGTTCATGAACTTAAATCTTAATTAATTTAAGAAGTCATAAACAAAGAAAAGAAATAATTAAATCATAAAAGTTTAAAGCATAGCCTTAAAGACGTTATACCATTCCCTTCATATTTATAACACCACTCTCTAGCTTCTCTTCTTTAGCAACTCGATGTGGGATAGTCAAGTATTTTCCTTTTGTAACTCTTGAAGACTAATTTAAGCAGAGACCTTAGAAGAACCTTAGTTGTTGTTTTTCCAAATTAAAAAATGTAGAATGGCCACCGGGTATTGAGAGTTGAAGACCTGTCATTTTATCAGTTGCGAGATTCATGAGACCGGGCGTTAAAGGAGCAAATCACTACATAGTTGCCCACCAACCACACGTGGTCTCTAATACGGCGATGGCACTATCGCGCATGGTGGTCCACTTTTTGGGTTGGTTCAAATTTTTGAGCTAACAATAAGATAAATTTAATTTAAATAAATCAAAATCCTTAGTTAAGTAAATTGGTAAAAATAAGAAGACATGATTAACTATTCAAAATTTGTACCTTGGGTTCTACACCGTTCCTTTACAATTTATAATCATTTCTTTTTTTTGAACGGCGATATTATTAAGCTAGCAAGGTGTTAGAAAGACTTACAAAGCTACGGAACTAGGAATTTTCATCCAAGAGTTCCAATCCAAGTTAATGTTACAACGATTTGAACACCAAAAAAAAGATAAACGAACAATATCATCAAAAAGAAGATCCATGCGTGGTTGCTTACTCCCGAACAAAACTTGATTGCGAAAGTTCCAAATAGCCCACCACACGACATAGCAAGTGCCTTCAAGAATGTGTTTAAGCCTCTTAGATAAACGGATATTATTAAACCAAGTGAGCCAATCTCCATATGAATTAAGATCATGAATCTCTAACTCCCACCAGCGGGCAACTTTGAACAAAAGCTGACGAGCTAGATGGCAAGAGAACAAAAGATGCGATGAAGACTCCACGGCGGTACTACAAATAGGGCATAAAATAAAGGGGATATCAACCCCTCTAAGTGATAGATTAAGTCTTGTTGGCAACTTATCCAAGCAAACTCTCCAAGCAAAAATATTAATCTTGATTGGGACAACTTTTATCCATCGCGTAGGGGTATCAAGCTTGGGAAGAAGAGCATTGTCTATAAATATGCGGGTTGATTTAACTGAAAACTCTCCAGACGACTCAAGGTTCCAAATCCAACGATCATTAGCTTGCGGAAGAAGAATTTGACTCAAGCTATCTTCAAGTTTCCGCAACTGCTCCTCTTCTAAGCCTCTTCTCGGTGCTCTTCTAAAAGACGACACTAGAGAAGGTTCGTTGAGCTTATTAGCAACCGTAACATGAGGATTTAATTCCAACAAGAAAAGTCTAGGAAACAAAATCTTGAATGGAACATCATTGAGCCACTGGTCCTCCCAAAAGGAGGTATCTTCCCCGTTTCCCATTTTTTTCTTTATAAAAGAGAAGAGATTGATACCTTTAGAAGCTAGGCCTTTGAATTCACGCACAATATCCAGCCAAGGAGAACATCTATGAGGGGAACCAGAGCTATAAAGAAGACCATGGGGACCATGAATAGCCTTGATGAGACGAGCCCATAAAGAGTGATTATTAGAGGTGAAACGCCATATCCATTTGAAAAGTAAACCACGATTAAGAGCGAAAAAACTTGAAATGCCAAGACCACCATTCTTTTTAGAAGCCATAACCTTCTTCCAAGCAATAAGAGCTAACTTCTTTTCAGGATTAGTCACCCCAATGAAAAAATTCCGGCGGATTGATTCCATTAAGTTGAGAACTCCCATTGGACATTTGAAGATGGATAAATGATAAAGCGGAAGAGAACTTAAGACCGATTTTAACAAAGTAAACCGGCCTCCAATGGAGAGCGTTTTAAGTTTCCACTTAGATAGCCGAGAGGAAAGTTTATCAATAACGTCGTCCCAAGATCCACGCCTCGACATAATACCACCCACTTTAACACCAAGAAATTTAAAAGGGGCGGAAAACGTCAAACAACCTATAGAGTCCGCTGCTAAGACCACTTCGTTATGAGGAATTCCAATACCCATGAGTTTACTTTTATGAAGATTGATTTTGAGACCCGAAGCCAAGAAAAAACACTTGAGCACATTCACTATGGTATTGATATTCGACGTATCCCATTTGCCAACAAACACCACATCATCGGCATAAAACAAGTGAGATAGAGACAAACTATTATCAATAGGAATACCTTTATAGATACCTGCATTTTCCACATTCTTGAATGAGAGATGAAGACTTTCCATGATCAAAATAAAGAGTAACGGGGATAAAGGATCTCCCTGCTTCAAGCCTTTGTAAAATTGGAACTCCTTAGTCGGACTACTGTTAACAAGAATGGACCCCTTAGCATTATGGAGACAACCTTGTATCCAACAACGCCATTTGTCTCCAAAACCAAATTTAGCTAACACGTCATCAAGATAATCCCAACGCACCGAATCAAAAGCTTTTTCAAAATCAACCTTGAAAACCATTGCTTTGTGTTTTTTATACTTGCACCAAGAAAGAAGCTCATTAAGAATAAAAGGACCATCAAGAATTTGTCGATTAGATACAAAAGCCGATTGAATCTCACTAATAAGACTTGAAATGACAAAACTCAAGCGGTTAGTTAAAATTTTAGCAATGATTTTGTACACAATGCCTATCAAACTTATAGGACGAAAGTCTTGTACCACCTTGGCATCATGGCATTTAGGAATTAAAGCAATAAACGACGAATTACAACCAGGTGGGAAGATACCTGACGAAAAGAATTGCTTGACCGCAGCAACAACATCTTTATCAATGGTGCTCCAGTACCGACGAAAAAATTCAAAAGTATACCCATCAGGTCCAGGAGATTTGTTGGTGCCACAATCCCAAACCGCGTTCTTGACCTCATTATACGTTACATCCCTTTCAAGGTCAGATTGTTGATCTAGAGATAATGTATTGGGAAACTGAGAATCGAGAGTGAGTCTAGTCGATGTAGGAGCGGCAAATCTATTGGAGAAATGATTTAAGAATTCATATTTAACATTTGGTGGATCCGCAATCCACTCGCCATCAATGAAAATCCCCCGTATAGCCAATTGAGAACGTTTTTTATTTATGACCCCATGAAAGTATTTAGAATTCTCATCTCCTTCGATGGCCCAACGAACTTTAGCTTTTTGCATCATCTCTATCTAGCAACTTATCTTCGAAGCCAATATGGGAGGCCTTCCTGATGCTGACAATTGTAGGGGATATATAGAATCAACGAACTCAACCGGATATGTTTGAATCTCTGAAGGGTGTGTAAACACTTTCAGATCGAATCAATTCGGTGGTTTCCCCGAATTATTCAATCGGATACAATTCAGAAATTGAGAACGTTTTGAATGTTTTGTTTGAGATTGATGAACCAAAGAGAAATCATGATGACCAGAATTACGTATCTAAAATATATCAGGGAGTAGGGCTTTTATGCAGTTTTTCCATGGGTTTCAAAGTTGTCAAAATTAGTCCCTTAATTTATGAAAATTGAATTTTCTAAGGAACTTTTACCATAACAACTTAGACCCTGCTAGGAACTGACCCCGGACCCCGTCCCTTAGGGGCTTCGCCCCTAAGATCATAATAAATTCAAATAGGCGTGCACTCCACACCTCCAAACCGAAATGATGTCTTATTATGACTAAATTGGTCAAACAAGTTAATCCAATTACACTAAAATATGCAACAATCCTCCCCCATTTTAGTGCAATCCTTGATTAACTAAAACAAGTGATCTCAAACAATCAAACTTTTGCATAAATGAAATGTCGTGACGATTGAATTTCACATTAGAACATTACACATTCCGAATATTCGAATACCATGGTGTCGCTAAGGATCGAACCCTCGAAATTCATTTTGAATACACGAAGATAATGTACACAAAAGTTTACATACATAGTAGTTCTATCTTGACACATATTTTACTAGCCTATGTCCTTATCCTTCGTAAGCATGTCAAAGCCAAGTCCCAGCTTCTTGAAGTGGCTAAACTTCATGCTCATATAGGTAGTTCCTTTCAATCATGCCCTGCTTGCACTTTTTCAAAATAACTATTAAGAAGATAAACTTCAACCTCTTTATCTTGCAAGTCTGAACACATACCTTGGGATAGTATATCATGTGTTCCAATCTCTAAGTGTGAGCTTTCCACATTGAATTCAGCTTCTAACATTGTATTAGAAGGGAATTGGGTGTCTCACCATTAGAGAATTTAAACGGACTTTATTTCATCCATATTCCGACTTTGTGCACTAAGTCTCTTGCGAACCTCTTTGTCAAGTGGTAAGCAATTCATATTATACAAATGGTAATTTTGACTTTTAAACATAACACAATGTTTAATAACAAGTCCTTTAACCATTCTACTTCTTTAAACAAGAAGCTAAAACAACAATTCATGATGTCAAAGTTAACCACGTTGTACAACTTTATTTCTATGATCCCAAGATTATCACACCAAATGTGAAAATATATTCACCATTGAAAGTGTAATCTTCTTGATCAATTATCCAACTTAATTGCATCAATGATTGTATCACTTCAAATTTTATAACAATTCTCATTTTGTTCCAAACCACAATTGATGGTTTCCGTCAAGCAATTGGATGCTTGATTTTTAGACATATCATACAAATGATAACTTTCTGATAGATTGTCTAAATACACATGTACCATGTATCAATCAGACAAAATAACTTTGTTCATTATACTTCATTTTAGAATAAATAATGAATCATGATGCAATAGGAATATGCCATACAACCATTTTCTCTTTGATCCCAAGATACTACATTCCCACCAGTTGTTATAAATCCAACCAGTACTTGTGAATATGTAATCCTCTTGATCAGTTACCAATTGCATCAATATAACTTTCTCAATGTTGAAAGATCCCATTATTATTCTTTATTTTATAAACCAAAATCAATTGTATAATGCAAGTATTAGAGCAATTGTGTAAACATAACTTCCATAAATAAAATTATGACTCATCATTTATACCCTGAATCTATCAACACATTTGTCATGTTTTGTCGATTCTGATTCAATTCTTAACAAAAAATGATTTGAAGCCTTTATTATGTACAAGAACTGTATAAATATGAAATCATCATTTTGAAGAACAATACCAAGCATAGAAACGATTGTATTGTTTCTTAAAATGCTTCCCAGGCAAAGTTAACCGCCATCAGGTTACCCACCATGCCACCAATTTGAATTTACCGGCAAAACAAACCCAAACAATCACTTGATTTTATGTTCGTACTTAACACCGATTATCAAGTTTTCATTCATTGTCCACAAGTTAAACACTTGAATATAAAAACCGGGTTGCACATGCTGGGATAAAGTTTGCCTAACACTTTACTGGAAATATGCAAGAAAATCAAATGGTTACCAACCGCCAAAACAATTTCCTTATTTCATAAACATTCTTGGAAATACAATTGCAAAAGTAAATCCAGAAAACTTTGCCCTTATCACAATTGATATGTATCTATGAAGGGGTTAATAAATATCCAATAACTCATGCACTTATTTAGCAATGAATCATTCTTATACGTTACTACATTAACATATTCGATCATTAATGATCAATTCCGTATGCGGGAGATTACATATATGTTCTATTGATTAACACGCAGAACGAGTTATGTTAAGCTTAATTAACACGATTTTCCATCAGTCAAATCAAGAAACTGTAAGTTTCTTTTTCATTCAACTTAAATATTGAAGATAAATTCCAATTACCCACATATTAAAAGAGTCATGAAATCCATTCTTATATGCATCGTATTTCATATACTTTTTGAAAGTCCAAGTTACCATACATATAAAATCAGAAACGATTTCAATAACTGCTATCACAGACATTTTATTTCTAAATCAATCATGACATGATCAAACACATAATTAACATAATATTACGATCCATATGCATGTAATATATTCATTTGTGTCAGTAGAAAAATTATATGCACAACATAGCAAACAGTAAAAGCATATAATTAAACCATGCATACTATAATTATCATTTTTAGATATTAAAGTGTCATGCATCCTGATGAGTGTGTAAATACTCATCATTTTTAGTCAAATCTGAACTGCAAAACGTTTAAAAACACGCAAAAACGCACCAAAATACGAAGAAAATCCCAAAGATCGTGTTTTATATGTTTCTGATGCAAAACGAGTGAAAGCAAACGAAAAACGAACAAAATTTGCATAATTAGCAGTTTCAGTCCCCCAACTTTCAAAATTTGACAAAACTAGTCCCTGAGCATTTATTTTAAAGAAAAGTCAACCGAAACTCTTTAAAAGTCAAAGGATAACACAAATGATCTTTGGGTGAAAACTTTTGGAAAGTTACACATTTGGTCCCTGTACTTTGGCAAATTGGCAAGTTTGGTCCCTGGTACTTCAAATTTTGGAAAATTGCATCTGTGGTCCTTGGAATAGTGAATATTGGAAAAATTGGTCCTTATGATATCCTTGGGAAAGTAGCATCTCAGGTCCTTGGATTTTCAGCAAAGTGCAAAAATTGTCCTTATGTTTTGCAATTAAACCAAACGGATCCTGAAACCAATCCACACACAAGTCCTATAACCCACAACCCTTTCAAGCCCAAAGACAAAAATATATTCCAAGCCCACCATGGTTTAAATAAACTCAACCCTAGCCCATTCAAACCCTTTTTACGTTTATAATTTAAACGTGTGCTTGACTTGGTCAAAACCAACACCATCCTTTCCCCTTCTTCCCATTAACCAGTCAAACTCCACACCCAACCTCTGTCTTCCTCCCCAAACCAGTACCCCGCCAAAACTACCCCTCCATTGTCCCACTCCAGCTCAGCCCTGCTACCAAACAAGGTTGGATCACATGTCTTATCAACATATGCCACTGTGGCAATCCTCCTAGTCCAAAGCTTCATCCAACGGCTATAATTATGAGATTGGAGAAAAATATTTAATCAAGGGTTGTTAAGGGTTTGAAAGAAACACAATGGGACTTAAGCTGCTTTCTCACTCAGCAAACAAACACACCAGAAGCAGACAAAGGAAGTGAAGCCCTAGTTACTTTTAGTATAAATAATAGCATTGTAAGAAAAAAAAAGGCAGTTAGGTAGTAGGATTTAATATAATTTAGTCTTTTAAAAATTCAAGTCTTTAGTTCAAGTTTAGGTGTTTATTATTAGTTTCAGTTTATTGTACTAAAGTTCTTTTCCAGAATAATTCAAGTTTTATTTATCTAAAATTTTTAGTTTTAGCTTGTTGGCATTAAGCTTATTATAGAGCCTCTTTCTCAGTTCAAGTTCATTTATTAAAGTTTGATAATGCTAGCTTGTCACCTGATTGTCCTTATTGCAGCCCGCTATGGTTATATTTTGCATTGAAAGCGAAAAAATAGTCTAACATCAGGGGTGTTAGGCCTCAACTTGTTGTTTCTGTTTTGCTACTAGTTTATAGATTAGGGTGTGTTTGTTTCATTAAAATGTTTTGGGTCTGAATCTGACTACCACATCTTACTGGTAAGATATGACTATAAAGTCTGAATCTGAATGAAATAATGTTGTTTGTTTTTCTATAATTGTCTGAATGATTGTCTTTTTAAGTATATATATATATATATATATATATATATATATATATATATATATATATATATATATATATATTAAACAATATCAATATGATGAACAAGGAGCTTGTGTAAACATAAAACAAAACATTTTTATCGTAAAATTTAACACAGTAATAAACCATCAAATTATCTTTATACATATCCTAAATTTAACATAGTAAAAAGCTATTACACGAATTCTCATAAAATAAAACATAAGTTTAACGTTTCATTTACTCCCCATTTTCTCTACAAAAATATATTCTTTTTCAAAACCATCCACATAAACTCATCTCTCAAGATGTCACGATACTTCAACCGCCATTATTCACCTAAAATTTTCTCACGAGAGTAATTTAGTACACCTATTAATTCCAAATATAATGTAATATCAAATGATAAAACAACAGTAGCGTGAGTATATTCGGCCCAAACATGTCTCACATTTTTCACTACTTGGCCCACACAATAAATAACACAAACAATACTAAACCTAAGTATATATCACACAAGTTAGTTGTTGCCCTAAAACAACGCCTCCTTTTTTCTTTTTTTCACAGCCACCAATATCTTTGTTCTCTTCTATTTATGACAAGAAACATAAACCACAAGAACACCCTTATGTACTCGTATTAATTTTTTTAGTGGTGTTTGTTTTCTTGTATGCTTCTCAAATCCGAACTTTAAACAAACAATATCCACCCCTAGCATTTGTAACTCACGATTTATTATAAACCACATACCCTTTTTATCATTGATGGCTCGGCTAAGATCTTTTTAAAAGGTCTCGGGTAGGGTTATGATTCTTGTTTTTGTTCTTTTTCAACTTTGTAAACTATAACCACAGACCAACGACACAAAACCAAGAATCGTGTTTTAAGAATCGGTTCTTGTAATGGTTTTGTTGTCATGGTTTTAATGTGATATTTCTTTTGAAGCAAATATCTATGATGGGCTAATACAAAACTTTAAAGATTTTGTGAACAATACTTTCAAAAGAACGTGAGATATTTGTTTTGTTGTTCATGTCTATATGTATTTTTTCTTTGTTTTATCTTTTGAAACACAAACAAAATTTGGTCTCAAACTTGAGAGACGGCTGAAGATTTTATAGGAGTAAGAGCCGGTAAGACATGTTCAACGCCTCTTACCGAGTCAGACCTAATAAGTCTGACCGTGTCTGACTCGTCGTGAAAAAACAAACGACAAAAACCTCTGACCGCGTCTGACTGGTAAGATGTCAGAGGCAATCAGACCTTTTTTGCAAAAACAAACACACCCTTAGTCTTTATGTTTTGCAGCCTCACATGCATTTTTTTTTTATCTCAATTTCAAGTAAAGCTAGGATAGGATTTAGAGCTTGATTTGGTTTTACAGCTAGTTAGTTGTATAGAATTGTCAAATCACTGCTCGCCTTGCACTTTCAAGTTCCTTAGGGTAGTAAAAGTTTAGCCAGCAATACCATTTGATCCATAACTGTTGCAGCAGTTAAATTCACCCATTTTGACTGTTAATTCACTTATGCCCACATATCCCACAGCCCCTTAGCGTAGTATTATCATTGCTTCATTTTTTGTCCTAATCTCCCGAAAATTGGTTTACAAGTAGTTTAGTGGCTGGTCTTTAAGTTTACACTTTTCTTGGATTTTATTCAATTTTTCTTTACAACTTATTAGGCCTCGAAACTTGCCCCCTCAACCCACTGCTGCATCAGCAGTGGCAACCTTGAGCTTGATTGATTTCTGGATCGTTGTTATTGTTTGAGTTAATCTAGACTATGATTGTTCATGCTTTGTTGTTCTCGTGCTTTTGGTAGCTTATTTGGCCTGCTGCAACACCCCCGTAACAGCAGCCTTGTTGTCATTTTATTTTTTTTTATCCTAGCTTTTAGCTTTCATTATTAGCTCTAATTTCTTAATGATTGTTCCTATGTACTATTTCCTAGCTTAGCTTTAACAGTTTGCAACTTCTTTACCTTTGCTTGTTCATTTGCTCAGCTTAATCTTAACTTGAAATACCCCTTGTGGGTTTTTTGGATTGGTATTGTTTTGCACCAGTGTGCATCTGGGCTTGTTTGGTATTTTCTTTATTGTTTGATCATGCCGTGTTGTTTGTTGTATCTAGTTGATTTATAGTGCCTACGTTATGTTTACTTGATCTTGTCCTTGGCTCTTGCTCAATTATGGTGCTGGTTAGTTGCTATATTTCAAAAGCTCTTTGGAACTCAATTATGGCATAAAATATTAACTGTTGAGATTTTGAGATTTATTCAGCTTATTTTTGAGATATTAGTCAATTGGTTTTCACAAAATTCTTTAGTTTTTCATCCAATTTTCAGGTTGCAAAAAGATAAAGAAAAAAAAGTTTTTCAAAAAGCTTGTGCCAGGATTCGAACCCTGGTCACCAGTACACCAAACAGACACACAGACAACCCAAGCCTATACCATCTATGCTAATGCTCCTTCTTGTTGATATCTTCTCTTATTATGTATTTTATGTAGTTATTTGTTTTGCTTATTTGATTTTCAGCTTTTAGACTGCTTATGTACAACTGCTTATTTCTAGCTTTTTATTTTTCTTAGCTTCCTTTTAGTATAATAGATTTTACAAAAAAAATTTAGATTTTTCTAATTAGTTTTAGTAATTTTAATCATTTAATTGAGTTTGTTTAGTATTTAATTCATTATAAAAAATATAAAAGTCGAAAAAATATTTTTCTTTTTCCAAAAATTTTCTTTCATCATTAGAATTGTAGAAAAATGATTTTTATAGCCGTAGGACTTTATTTGCTCCCGTTTTTCGTTTTAATTCGCGCACTTACGTTTTATTTAAATAACTTTCGCATGTTTAAAATTAGTTTACGTTTAGGGTTCCCTAGCTTCCCTATTATGTTTCCCGTAGTCTTTTAGGTAGTTTTTAAGTTTTAATTTGCGTCCCTTGTTTGAATTTGCATTTTAGTTACGTTTATTTAATTTTTCGTACGTTATTTGTAATTTCTCGTAATATCACAACACCAAATAATCTCTCAATATTCCTTACAAGCATCTTAATCTCGAATCTCACACGATATTGCCCATTCACACCTCGTTGGGACACGACCCGTGTGATCACTTACCCGGTATCATATATATATATATATATATATATATATATATATATATATATATATATATATATATATATATATATATATATATATATATATATATATATATATTGTATTCACGAGTCTTTACAAGTATTCCTTTTCCTAAAGGTTGATTAGTGAATTCCACTCACGTCTACCTTGTATATTTTTGATACGCACTCAAAAATGCAAATATCACATCCCATGCAATCTAGTTAAATATGAATAAATTACTTACTTGTTCGTCTATATAAACATTCAAAGTAACCGCACTGCGTCACCGTTTACGTCTTTCTCCATCAAAGGTTCTTGTATTCATATACCATGATTATCACAAAATATTGTATCAGCTTATATGATTAATCGTATCTTTCACAAAATCAGGGTTCGTCATCTTCAAAATTGATTCGATCTTTGTAGGGGATATATAGAATCAACGAACCCAACCGGATGTGTTTAAACACTTTCAGATCGAATCAATTCGGTGGTTCCCCCGAATTATTCAATCGGATACAATTCAGAGATTGAGAACGTTTTGAATATTTTGTATGAGATTGATGAACCATAGAGAAATCATGATGACCAGAATTACGTATCTAAAATATATCAGGGATTAGGGCTTTTATGCAGTTTTTCCATGGGTTTCAAAGTTGTCAAAATTAGTCCCTTAATTTATTAAAATTGAATTTTCTAAGAAACTTTTACCATAACAACTTAGACCCTGCTAGGAACTGACCCCGGACCCCGTCCCTTAGGGGCTTCGCCCCTAAGATCATAATAAATTCAAATAGGCGTGCACTCCACACCTCCAAACCTAAATGATGTCTTATTATGACTAAATTGGTCAAACAAGTTAATCCAATTACACTAAAATATCCAACAACAATGTAGATAAATGGCTATTCCAATGTAGCCTAGGGGCCGAGGAGAGTGTGAAGAAGGAGTGTGAGTGTGAGGCTGTTGGTGAGAAGTCGTACTTAAAACTACAAAAAGATAAAGGCAATAGCAATCTGCGAACCGTGAGTGAGATATCGTATTTAAGGAGACAAAAGAATCAAAGTGATAGCGGCCTAAGCCATTGGTGTCATGGGACTCAGGCATGCACGGTCCAAGCTCATGACCCTTATATTGTAAAATAATATAAACGAAATATGCTAATATAAGAGAGCTGGGAGTACATGAATGAGGGTGCGGTGCGGTAAGCCTTCACTCACGGTAGCACCGCCGCCTCCAATTATACCCCGCACGGTTAGGGGATTTGAGTGAAGAGCTTATGCACGGGAAGAAGAAATTTTTCGAACGTTGCATGTTATTTTTTGACTGTTGCATGTTAGAGGGAAGTGAGTGAAGGGTGAGTGAAGTAACGCCTCTAAAAAAGAAGTGAGTGAAGGGTGAGTGAAGAAAAAAGTGGGTGATGATGTGGCGCAAAGGGATTGGTTGGGAGTGAGTGAAGGGAAGGATGGTGAGTGATGTACTCCCACCACCCTAAGAACTTTTTAAGTTTTGCCGCAACAAATATTTAAATGGGTACAAATATGTATTCTATAGTAGATATGTTAACATGATGTTGTTCAGAGACCAACGGATGTTAGGGTATATTTGAGTTGCTTTCCAAAATTTCCAACAAAACGTTTGAAGTTAAAACAAATTTGTAAATTAATTTTGGCTTACATGGATGCTATATGCGTTTTCAAGTTTTTTTCGAGCTCAACTTCACTTATGTAAAAAGAAATATAAAACTTCATATCGGCACATCACATTCTTTGTTTTGTGGTTTAATAAACGTGATCCACCACAAAATTTGTCACCTTTTGTGTTTTGTACTGCCTAGTCGATACTTGAGCAAAAACATTTCCCAACACCTTTCAACCTTTCACTAGCCATTTCTATCCGTATTCTTATGTAATAAGACTAGGATATTTAGTTGGTCAAAGTTAAATTCAGAAGGTATGTGGTTATTATAATTTATATAGAGGCTTTTACATATATATCCTTGTAAATTTCAAAAATTACATATATATCCTTTTGATGCATTAAAAGCATTGTAATTTATGCATCAAAAACTTGTAAAAAGAATATATATTTAATTATTCATTTAGAGAAGGATATACATGTAATTTTAAATTTCCTAAACATAGCCTGAAAGACTATATTTTCCTTAGTAAACATCTTCACTAAATTTGGGTCTATTTTTCAAGCTCATCAAGGTGATTAACCGGCCCTTGTCCGTAAACTGCAATTTGGTAAAAAATAACATGGTTTACAGCCGAGTGAATCGAAGGAAAGTCCCAAGCCAAAGCTTACTTGTTATGTTAAATGGAGAGCACAAAGAAGCTTATTTTATCTCGTGAGTATCAAGTAACTCAAGCTTATTCAGTCAAAACTTATTTTATAAAATTGTGGCTTGTTTGAACTAAAAAAGCTAATTAGTCTTTAATTTGAATTTATGCTATACGATCCTCCTAGCTATTATTAATAATTATTAATATTAATAATTTTATCAAATAATAGCTTGAAAATATCAAATAGCATAAACATAAAAAAAACTACTAATTGGCTGTACAAAGTTTTGACTAGCCTAATTTATTCACCATCGTCATTCCTTATTTATACTATTTCTTTCTTTATACTTTTCCCCCATAGCACGATGTGGGATAGTCAAACTACACTTGTATCATATCTGTCTAACTATGTTACCGGGGAAGCCCAATGTCGGATTGTCAATACACCGAAGAAATCCTTCCCGATGCTGACAATGTTGATGAGTGGCTCTTGCGATGTAGCCAAAGGGATCGAGGAACTCGTGGAGTTGTGAAGGAGTGCAAGAGTGAGGCAGTGAACAAGAAGTACTACTCATGGATTCAAAAGAATCTAGCGACTAGGAGGCAACGGCCTACATCGTTGCTATGAATGGAGTAGTATACACATGTTCTAGTTATTAAAATGTTACGGGACTTACATCGACTATGAAACTTGGTTGCCCGAGATTTTGTACGATAATAGAATAAAGGTGAGGCCTAGTAATGCAAAAACCTTGTATGTTTTCAACTAGAATAAATGTGTTAAGATAGATTTCATGTAAAATGTTTGGTTTGAATTTCTATTTTTGTTTTTACGAGTTTAAACATTTGGTATCCCAAAAAAATTCCAGGTATTGTGAAATAAAGCCTTTAAGTCAAAGGATAAGTTTAGCATTTTCCTTAGTATAATTAGAGTAAAAAGATCTACACAAAGAAGCATATTTATTTGTTGTAGTGGTTTGTACATGTCCTGCATCATCTAGTCCTAACTCCTAAATCCTAAACATTTCTAAATATCATACTTGATATCAATTGCAACTTCAAGCTATTCCTTATTTATAATCTCTCACTCTTGCTACTTTTCCTCCATGGCTCATTGTGAGATTAAAAAAAAAAAAAAAAAAAAAAAAAAAAGACGATCAATAAGAATTTTTTATTTTCAAACAATTTGTTGACTTGTCGTTCACTCAATTTGTACCTTTTGAATTTATGTAACTACTTTAAACATATCAGTACAGTAGTGGGGAAATCAATAGGATGTTTTTTAGTTGTGACGCACAACGCCAAGAAAGGCTAATATTGGTAACTAATTGTTTAATTGATACTAATCATTAATCATTGCAAAAATTGTCTAAATTTTACCTCAGGATACTATCTTAAAAATAGTTGCACGACATTATTTCATATTTTCTAGTTACTTTAAAAAGTATTTCAGCTAACTTCTTACATAGAAGTAAATTATAATCTCAAGTTAGAACTTAGAAGTATTGACTCTTGAAAATTGAAAATTTGACTACCTTGATTCTACCATTTCCTCATTATTTGTAACGAGTGTTGGTACCCGCGCGTTGCTGCGGAATTCTTTTGTAGCCGTTAGCTACTTAACGTGAAGTTAGTTACCTAGGACTGACTTTGCAATTGATGTATAACATGAAAGACCATTTATGTAAATTATGTGAGGATTAAATTTGCAATGAACCACTGAGATGAAGGATAAAGTGCGTACAATTTTTTTTAAAAATGTTAAAGTAACGGTCGTTAGTTAACGGCCGTTAAATAACTAACGACCGTTCGTATTGAAAAAAAAAATTACTGTACAAACCACTGTAGTAACTACTCTACAAACCAATGTAGCAGCTACAGTGGTCGACACTATTATCCTCCCCACATTTAGTATACAGTAGAAACTCTATAATATAATACACTTGGGACCACCAAAATTTATTAATTAAAAGAGTTATTAATTAATCGATAAATTAATAATTATTAATTTATACATTAATTAATATTTTATTAATTTATAGTAGTATACTTAGTTTACAAACACTTTTCAAGCTTCCACTTAATTATTGTATACAATGCATGTATATCAAATGAACGACCCAATTTGAAAGAAACCTTCAATCTCCCACCTTATTATGTTTCTTGTGTTCAATGTATCACTTTATGGATATTAAAAATATTTTCTACAATCGAGCCCCCTTCGCGAAACGAAGTTATTAAAGCGGCAATCACATTGAACAATTTCTTGTTGAGCTATAAGAAAACAACACCAGAAGTTCTTACCATGCTAAGGAAAATTAGAGACGAGATTTAAGGGGAAATTGATTTCAACAAAAAACAAAAGACAATTGAGTCATTTTTCAAGAAACTATCATAAATTATTCATGTAATATGCTATATATAAGTAATTATTAATTTAAATTTTATATGGGGTCTAAAGAAATTATCAAAAATGTATTATCTTATAATTTTAGCGAATTATTAATTTAGCACCTTATCCCCAAGTCGGGACCGGCAAAAAATATTATTTTAAAGAGTTTATTAAATAATCGAGCATTAATTTATCGAGTTTCTACTGTATATATAATTATCTCCATCCACCAACTTCCTTTCCTTTGAAGCCCGATGTGGGATGGTCGGCACGCTTTAAAAGAAGTCCTTCCCAATGCTAGCAATTTGATAAGTGGCTTTTGCAATGCAGTGAGGGGGTAGAGGAGGGCGTTGAGAAGGAGTGCGACTAACTTAGAAGTTGCACCCATGAAATCGAAAGAATTTAAGGGAGAGTGGTCTAGCTAGGTCGTAGCTATCACGTGAGCTATCAGGTGACCCGTGCACACGGTATGAGTTTATGGGATTCTGATGATGGAGGAGTACTATATATATGTACCAGTTATTAAAAAGTTACACTATGAAAGTTGTTGGCCAGTAATTTCGTGTGATAGAACAAAAGTGAGTCAAGTAATATAATAACTTCTTTTATCTTTTGGACTTGAATAAATGTGTTTAAATTTGCTGCTAATTAAAAGATGACATTGTATCTATGCAGTATTAATTGTGTTTGATGTCATTCCCTTTAGGCTGGTAATGGTAGTCACACAATACTGAAAATATAAAGGGATAATGATTTCTAAATGTATCAAACTTGACACGTTTTACTAATTAGTGTATGGAACTTTTAATTTTGCTATCTTGTGTAATAAACTTACTAATCTTTGCAAATTTGTGTACTCGTCCCACATGACAATGAGATTAGCTGACTTGGCAAGCTAATCTCATTGCCATATGGGACGAGTACACAAATTTGCAAAGATTAGTAAGTTTATTACACAAGATAGCAAAATTAAAAGTTCCATACACTAATTGGTAAAACGTGTCAAGTTGGATACATTTAGAAATCATTATCCCAAATATAAATGTCTATAATGAACTGAAATTGTATTCACAATGGTATATCATTCTCGCTAGCCTCTTGTTTAACCAGTTGACAACGATATTGAATCACTGATTCAATTGTTGTTCTGTTTTTGTGATCACCAACATCCTTGACGTTAATGAATAGAGCCATTGCGGTTGCATTTTATCTAGCTATCGGAAAGTTCAAGCAGGTTAAGATAGATTCCAATTAAAAAAATATATATTGTTATACTAATTTGAGCATCTTCTGAATCATTGCACCTGGTCTCAACAATTTCTAAATACCATAATCGATATCAATTGCTACTTATATCTAGCTGTATACATAATTTCACTTCGTTATGAAAGATGTTAATCCTGTAAGCTCAACAGTGTTCCAATTTCCAAATCAGGATTTGATATAAAAAAAAAAAAAAAAAAAAAAAAAAAAAAAAAAAAAAAAAAAAAAAGACGAAAAACTAAAGCTGGCTAAGCTAAACTAAACACTCGAACCAAATCTTAATTTATGGGTAAAAGGAACACAATTACCAAGCCAACTCTCTAATTTAACTTAATATTTTTACAAAAGGATCAATACATGCAAAATACAATCTCACACTATTACTAATTATTTTTAATGCCTTTAAATAACTTTTCAAATAAAATTGTCGGCTTGCTCAAACATTAGAAATTCAATTACCATTTTTACCGTGTCATTTATGAACTTACATACATTCGAAAAGTCATAAATGAAGATAAAAGATAACTGAATCGATATATCTTGAAGAGCACAGGGTACGGGGAGCCGGTGGCTGGTGCCATCACCACCAGCCAAGCAAAACCGACGGCGCACCGTACCGGTGGTGGCGCCGCAGCCACGGCTCAGCGCCGTCGCATATATATATATATATATATATATATATATATATATATATATATATATATATATATATATATATATATATATATATATATATATATATATATATATATATATATATATTTGCTTGAATTTGTGATCCTTTTGTAAAAATGAGAGCATGGTTAAATAACTTGTAAAGTTAATATAGTTCTTTTATAAGATTTCAAAATAAGTAAATAAATAAATAAACTAAAAACTTAATAAAACATTAATTTCATTAATAAAAACGTAAACATTACATAAACACCATACAAAGTTAACATGGTTACAAACGATACAGGAAACAACTAATCACGATACGAAAAACAGAAAGAAACGAAGCGGAATACTTAACATAAAGGATCATTACTCATCGTATCTGTCACATGCCCTTGTGTTTCTCAGAGTGAACCACACTTGTGGGTAATGTAGCTCTCTCCCCTAGCGTTCATAATAAATTCGGTTTGCATTGGTGAGACGATTGGTGTCTTGACTGGTACGCTGCAACTCTTTGTAAATAACATTATATCTACGACATTCAATGTTCATGCTATTCCATTGAGCCGTAATACTATTCTTATTACGTTGAACACCATTAGTCTGCTCGTTAAACTTTCGTGTAACGACATTCCAAAAAGAACGTTCATTCAAAAGGTCTGTAGAATCTTGAACTTCTAGCCATACGATAGCTAGCAAGACTTCTTCTTCCATTAACCAACGATTATTCATTGTGAAGAAAAGTATTAGATAGTGGTGCAGAGGTGTGTGAAGAAAAGTATTAGATAGTGGTGAAGAGATGTGTGAAGAAAAGTATTAGATGGTGTGTTACTTATAAGGGATTTTTAAAATTTTCAAATTTCAAATTCAGATGCAGAAGCGGGATTCTTTTAAACGTTTAAAATTCAAAATTTGAAATGAATGGGCAGGATTTTCTTAAATAAACGTTTAAAATTCAAAATTTGAAATGAATGGGCGGGATTATGTTTAAACGTTTAAAATTCAAAATTTGAAATCAATTGGCGGGATTTTTGAGCTTATTTAACACCATTTCAGTTCACAGTTAATTCTCACTCAATTCACACATAATTTTCAAACATTTCTCTTAAACAATGTCTCGCAAAGATTTCTCTCAACAATTTCCAACTCACTGTGACTTCTCCCAACAATTTCCTACTCACCGTGATTTTTCCCAGCAATTCCCAAGTGATTATGACTTTGGCCAGCAATTCCCAAGCTCCAGCATGAATCTGAATGCAACTGCACCCGTGAACACTCCACAGGAAGACATCTTTCCGGTATTCACACCGGATAATGAACCGGTGCCTAATCCACATGTTGTCCAACAACAACCCGATCAACCGGTGAACAATCTACCGGTGGAAAACCAACCCATTTGGAGAGGGTTGACTGATGAAGAATTTGAAGAACAAAATATGCAAGAATTGTTACGTGTTGAAGCAGAGGAAGAAAGGGAAACAAGAGCTCGTGAGCAGCGAGCAAAAGCCAAACAGGATCGTCGAAACCGTCGAGCAGAATGGCGATGGGCAAATGGACTTCCACCTGTGCCATCCAGTGAGGACGATTCAAGTGCCTCCTATTCGAGTCAGGAGGGCTACGTGTCGGATGATTCGTTTTATTGAATCGTAGTTTAGTTTAATCGTAGTTTATGTTTAAGTATCTTAATTAGTTTGTATTTTTTTTATTGCAATGTGTGTTTTTTTTATTTGTAATGTTTTTTTTTTTTTTTTATTAATGAAGTTTAATTAATTTATAGTTTATATATTTTAATTTAAAAAAAATAAATAAATAAATAAAAATTGGGCGACGGCACCAGAAATTCTGATGCCAACAGATACCCCATGAATGTGGTGTCATCGCGTTTCTGGTGCAATAAAGCTTTTTTGCTGACGTGGCAGTACTTTTTTCCCACGGCACCACTGTACCCAATGCTCTAAGCAAAGCCTAGAAAACGATATAAATATTCACTACAAATTTATAATAACGCCACTCTCTGGCTACTTCTTTGGCAACTCGATGTGGGATGGTCAAGTATTTTCCTTTTATAACTCTAAAAGACTAATTTAAGCAAAGACCTTAGAAGAACCTTTGTTGTTTTTCCAAATCAAAGAATGTAAAATGGCCGGTGGCCGGTGGGTATAGAGAGTTGAAAACGTGTCATTTTTTATAAGTTGTGAGATTTATTAAGGGTTGGCAACACCCGAGTGATAGCACTAGACTGAACCCATCACGCACGGGAACACCACCACCGTGCTTGTGTGATGGGGTGCGAGGTGGTTTTTACGTGATCACATCACGCACGTGAAGGAAAATATTCAAACGTTGGGATGTAAAAAAATGAAGTGAGTGATGGGATGTAGTGACTGATGGTGTTGCCAATAAAAATATGAGAGAGTGATGAAAAAAGTAGGTGAATGATGTGGCATAAGAGGATTGGTTGAGAGTGAGTGATAGGATTTTTGGTGAGAGATGGGTTGTCAACCCCCTTAGACCGTATGTTATGGGAGCAAATCATTACCCGTGGTGCCCACCAACCGTGCGTGGTCTCTATTACGGTGATGGCACTATCGCACATGATGATCCATTTTTTTTTATGGTTCGGTGGCGCAAACCACCTAATGAAACGCACCCTTTATCCATGAATATCAAATCTATCCACTTCACAAATTAGAAATTCAAAAAGACGTTACAATTGAAACATTTAACGTAACTTGAACTACTTCAACCTTAAGCTTGAACTTGAATAACTAAATTACTTGAACATAGCTTGAATTAAAACTTGAACAAATTAATTATTTGAACCCTTTACTTCTTGAACTTGAATATTGGATTAGAACTTGTGTCACATCTTATAGTTTATTGTGATAATGGCAATGAGGTATATTTATCCTTCAATCTCATGCAACATCAGTGCATGAAGAATATCAAAATTAACATACATTTTGTTAGAGACCGTGTTGCACCATGTCATGTTTGTGTTTTACATTTTCTCTCTCATTATCAATATGTCAACATCTTAACCAAAGGTCTTCCGTTTTTATTATTTGATGATCATTATTAATTAATCAAATCACATTATATTTTACATAGATTTTCATACCCATTAAGTTTCATAATATAGCAAATTAACCACTAAACCTAGTGTACTCTATATTTGCACTCTTCACATCATTTTGTATATATACTAAAGGGGTGTTTCTTTTTTTCCCTTCGCTAATAGATGCAATTTAATATTATTACTTTTTTTATGAGGCTCATAAAATTCCCTTATTCTATCTATATCCACAAGGCTTAATTTATCAACCCCTCCCCATTAAGATGCTTATATAATAGTGGGACTCACATACACCCTTAGCTAAGAAAAAAAAAAAGAAACGCCCTCTAAAAGAGGTAGGCATGCCGACAATTTCGGTTATAATATTGTAAAAGTCGTTATCAATGTATTATAATATTGAAATAAAAGTTAGCCCATTGGTGGGCTTTGATTGGTCCAACAAAAATTTTAGTGGCATGCTTTAATTTTTTCGATGCTTTAATTATTTTGTTGATAACGAATCACTGTACCCACTCTATTCCTTTACACTCTCCTGACGAAGTTGATCCTATCTACTCCGTCCAACGATGATTCATGTTGTATCCTATCTACTCCGTCCAAATAATCTTTCAAACATACACATACTTCCACGGCTTCGGGGGTTAGTCTTGTCCTTCTATCCGATATAAGTCGACCACTAGTAGAAAAGGCCGATTCGAAAGCTACCGTCAAAGCTTGGACCGCTAATAAGTCACGCGCCATAGCGGATAAAATTGGATATTGGATTTCCCTTTCTTTCCACCAAGTCAAAATGTCAAAGTTTACTCATCGGGACTTAAAGTTCTTAAAAAGTTTGTAGCCATATATTGTCTCAATTCGCTTGTTGGAGCCGATGTTCGCTGACGCTTTGTAGCGTCTTCAAATAAATAATTATAAAGGTTTATATTAATGTCTCTTGTCATTCAGGACGATCCGGCCCGCATTTGGTCAACAATTGGGTTTTGTTGTTGACCATATTTTGTTGCATACACTCCAAATAATATTTTAAAATTATCGTTAAATTTAAAAATTTGAGATGTTATATAGTTGGGGTCTTCACCTTCCACCCCAAAAGATAAGTCTAAATTTTCCATTATTTTTGTTATTAAAAGTTCTACACCTCCAACATTTAAACATGGATTAAGTGCGGCGGAACAAGTAAAAACCAAAGGTAAACTAGCAAAATATTTTATAAATTTCTTTTTTATAATTTTAACCATTTTTCTAAACATTCGAGTAGGTGAGTTTTTAAATTCATATAATTTTTCCATCATAGCATAAATTTGGTTTAAAACTAATGGGCTAGTTGGGTAATAAATACCCGATTATATAGTTGTTGCCTCTTTAAAAACTTGTAAAAACATAGTTAATTCATTTAGTCGATCCCAATCTTGGTCGGATAGTATTATAGTGGACCAATTTCTATTAAGAAGTCTATCATTAAAAGCATGTAAAGTTTTTCGTTGTCGTAACATATTTTCAAACATTATGCAAGTAGAATTCCACCTAGTATTATTATCAAAGTAAGGTCCTAGGGGTTGTTCATTACACATTTTTCGAAAACGTTTATAGTTAGTTTGTCGTTCGTTGCTCACACTATATATAGTTACTAATAAATTCCTAAATTTCATCTTTAAACTATCACATATTTTTAAAGCTGCTTGTACGGATAAATTTATAACATGAGCAACACAACGGGAATAAAAAAAGCACCATCTAAAATAGGTTTTACACGTAATTTTAACAATTCCATAGCTTTAGTATTATTTGATGCTTTATCTAGTGAAATCGTAAAAACTTTATCATCTAAATTATATTCAATTAAAGTGTCATGTAAAATTTTTCTTAAATTAGATCCCGTATGAGGATAACCAAATAGTTTAAAAGCAATTGTCCGTTTCATTAATAACCAAGATTCGGGATTAAACCAATGAGCCGTAACGGCGAGAAAAGAATTTGCCGTACCATGTGGTGCGGTCCAAGTATCCGTAGTTATAGCAACACCATATTTATAATCACGAAAACCATCAATAATATCTTTTTTAACCGTTTTCCATAAATTAAAAGCATCACTTCTAAGAGTAGTACGAGTTACATGTTGATATTGCGGTTGTAACCTCCTTTTGATGATCTCCGTAAGCTTGACGTTATCGAAGTGGTTGAATGGAAGCCCTTGTTGAATGAAAAACTTCGTAAAATCAAGTCGAAGCACATCCGCATCATATATAAAAACTTGACCATCCGCACCAATAGTACTTTGCGACATATCATTTCGAACCGCCTTACAACTACCCAAATGACTCCTAAGTGTAGTGTTAGACCCGGCGCCATAAAAATGCCCACATTTCTTGCAACGCGCCTTTTCACTACGATCTTTCATAAGACACAACTCGTAATTAGACCACACATCACCTTTTCGGGTAGTTGGTTTAATTTTCTCAACATCATCATTTGTGTAATGTTGTTTTCGGCTAGTAGCAACGGAGGAGGGAGTAGTGGAAGCTTGTTGTGATTGTGCGTTTTCCATTATAACGAAATATTAGCGATATTAGAGCGTTTTTGAGAGATTAAAGAAAGAAATGAGATTGTTTTTTATGTGTTTTCAACCTCAACTCATTACCTCTATTTATAGTGCCTTAAAACTCCCCAAAACCCTCAAAAAATTCAAAAAAAACGGCTATTTGGCTATATAGCCGTTAGTCTCGGTAAAACCCAAAAAAACCCGGAAAAAACCGGGTAAATCCGGTTAAATCCGGTTAACGGTAACATTTCACTTTTTATTTTTTTTTTTATTTTATTTTTTTTTAAACGGCTAAAAATAACCGGACAAAACAGGGTAAAACCGGTTAAAACCGGTTAAATTATAACGGTAACTTTTAATTTTTTTAATGGGCCACGTGTATATATATATAGAAAATAATAATAATAATAATAATAATAATAATAATAATAATAATAATAATAATAATAATAATAATAATAATAATAATAATAAATAAAACCGGTTTTAACCGGTTTTATTTAAAAACCGGGTATACCCGGTTATATAACCGGTAAAAACCCGATTAGGTATAAAAACCCATAACTGGTCTAGCCGGTTCGGTTAAAAAAACCGGACCGGGTTTATTATAACCGGTTATGAGAAAAACCGGGTCCGGTTTACCCGCCGGTTAAAAAAAACCGGGTACGAACTTGCACCTCTATTACTAAAAGCGTTGAGGCACATTAAATTAATATTACGTATGGGCCGGTATTATTAGCTCATCCACTTGCCCAATAAAGCACTTAGAGGGTGGCAATGTTGCCTAACAAATACTCAAACTAATTTGTAATTAGCCAATAGAATCAATACAACACTTTTCATGCATAATCATGCCTAACTACTTATTTTTAGTGGCAATGTAATGCCTAACCATGCCTAAACTTTTTATTTTTTTATTTTTAAAATTCATAATTATATTTACAATTTAATTAAAAACATCAAATTTCATTCATAATTCAAATAAAAGTTACATAATACTTAGGAAAATAAAAACAAAAAAAATTAAAAATAGGAAATGACTAGTCATCGAGGTATGGTAACTTTTTATTTTCGGATGAGTCGGGGGGAATAATTATCTCGTTTGAGGATGAACAAGATGATGACATGGTTACTAGAATGTAAATTGTATGTGTGATTTGATATTAGTTTAGATGTGAAAATAAAAAGGAAAATGGTGAGTATTTAAAGGATTTTTTTTTCTTTTTTTTTTTGGAAAAAGTCCCAAACAGTCTAATAATAAATGGGTCCAACGTTCCAATTTTTGAATGTTCCTTTCTTTACCGATCGGTGATGTTCACCGCTTGGCTTGCCGATTCTTTCATGCCGACATGGAGGCAATGGGCATGCCGAGCCTTGCCGACTCTTTCCGATGGAACACCGAATACGATGCCACCCCCTAACAAATACTCAAAATAATTTGTAATTAGCCAATAGAATCAATACAACACTTTTTATGCCTAACCATGCCTAACTACTTATTTTTAGTGGCAATGTGATGCCTAACCATGCCTAAACTTTTTATTTTTTTATTTTTAAAATTCATAATTATATTTAAACAGTTTAATTAAAAACATCAAATTTCATTATTAATTCAAATAAAAGTTACATAATACTTAGGAAAATAAAAACAAAAATTTTTTTTATATAGGAAATGACTAGTTATCGAGGTATGGTAAGTCTTGCGCCGCTACGTGCTCCGTAAGATCATATTGAAGACGGTTATGAATATCTTCGTCGAGTAACTCTTCTAGCACACTATCGTCATAAACTGGTGTGACCGGCTGATCCATTATATGAACCGGTGATATTGCAACACCATCGTCTTTTAGAATCATATTGCCCAATATAATACACGTATAAACGATTTGTCGAATCTTTGCGTCGGTCATAGGTCGTAGAGGACGACTGAGAATAAACCATTTTCCCTTCAAACGACCAAAAGCTCGCTCGACATCCTTTCTTGCAGACTCTTGTAGCTTCTTGAATTTTTTTTCGTTCGGGTCAGTGGGATACGGATATGCTTTAACAAGTGTTGAATACTTAGGATAAATTCCATCGGCAAGATAATATCCACGTTTGTAGAAACGTCCACGTAAATAAAATGAACTGTTTGGCGCCGTACCATTTCGCTCGGTAACATATAATGGAGACTGATTTAAAACATTGATATCGTTGTTTGAGCCGGGCGGACCAAAAAACGAATGCCAAATCCACAAATCATATGAAGCCGTCGCTTCAAGCATAATAGTCGGGTATTGGTGATCACCTCTCTTATATTGGCCTTTCAAATATTTAGGACAATTTCGCCAAGTGAGATGTGTACAATCAATGCTACCAAGCATTCCAGGAATGTGATGTTTTTCTTTATGTACCTCGAATAACCGTGCAATGTCATGGGTTGTCGGCCTACGTAAGAACTCTCGACCGTATAACTTTATAATCGCATCGCAAAATTTATCAAGACATCACCTAGAAAAAACGACAACTTTTTATATAAAAAAGTAAATAACGAAATATTATTTTATAAAACAAAAAACAAAAATATTTTTAAAAAGACAATTCCGAAATATTTTTTGTACAAAAAAACATTTTAAAAAAAATGAATAACGAATAAAAAAAATTAATAACAAATAAAAAAAAATTAATAACGAATAAAAAAAATAATAACGAATAAAAAAAATTAATAATAACCTGAAGTTCTGCGTGCCATGTTTAAATAGTCATCGAATCTATCCGGAGGTTCACCCGTTGCGAGTTACCGTATTGCCGATGTACATTTTTGTAACGGCGTGAAACTAATCTTTCCAAACGCGTCTTGACCCTCTTGAAACCATTCGAATTGCGCTTCAATGTCACCAACAATTTTTAAAAACAATCTTTTACTCATACGAAAACGATCACGAAAAAAATCTTCGTTAAACTTTGGTTGTTCAACGAAATAGTTATTCAATAGATTTTCTAAAGCTTTATAACGAAAACGTTTTACATAACCACGGATGAAGGTAGAGCTTGCCGTGTCTTTAAGAGCTTCGTACGCAGCTAAAAAGGTTTCGATTGTACTACCGGATAACCATTCTTCAGATGAGTCGGGGGGAATAATTATCTCGTTTGAGGATAAACAAGATGATGACATGGTTACTAGAATGTAAATTCTATGTGTGATTTGATATTAGTTTAGATGTGAAAATAAAAAGGAAAATGGTGAATATTTAAAAGATTTTTTTTTTTTTTTTTTTTTTTTTGGAAAAAGACCCAAACGGTCGAATAATTAAATGATCCAACGTTCGAATTTTGATTTATCCCTTCTTTACCGATTCGGTGATGTTCACCGATGCCCTTGCCGATCCCTTCATGCCGACAGCGAGGCAATGGGCATGCCGACTCATGCCAAGTCTTGCCGAGTCCACACCAGTACGATGCCACCCCCTTAGCCCAAATACGCGGGTGATATTCCAGCCAATCAGACCAAAGACATGAATAAAAGATTGTTTCCCAGCCAATCAAAATAAACAAACAATAAAATACTTCGTTGGTCCGTACAATTCGAATAAATGAATCAAAAAATCCAGCCAAAAACACCAGCTACGTGGCCCAAAAACAAGTAAAAAAGAGATATTTACAAATCGAACCTTCGGCTTCTTACTATTTACGACATTTTTATACAACAAACTTTATCTACCACGTATCTAACAGATATTCCACGAGTTCTTGAATAAAAAAATACCGGAAAAATGGCCTCTTGATAACGTACAAAATGAGCCCAATATTACTATTCTTTTGACATACGTACGATTTTATAAAAAATGTTTAAGTTTGTGTTAGCTTTACATTAAACAAAAAATATATCATTTTTTTTTCACTTGGCCCCCAAGACACATCTCAAACAAACGGGTTACAAGCATTAACAATAAGAAGTAAAAATCCACTAAATTATAACAACACATTTTCTAAAAGAAAAAAAGAATATATTAAAATAAAACTAAACCACTAACATACAGACAACCTGAAAAAAGATCACCTAAATGATCCTCAGCCAATTAATAACTGGAATGTAATACAGCAAGGCAACAACCACATACACATGTACATAAATCAGAAAATATACATATACCAACTTAAACAGCTCCATAATACAACAACTATCACATAGTATTAAACCTAGCAGCAAACTGCCTACGCCGACCAAGATGCGACGCGGAAGCTTCTTAGAAAAGCTGCAGGTTCGCTAATTTTCCGCCTCAAAATCACGAATAGCCTTAAAATACATAATAGCATCAGCAAACACAACATTGTCACCAACTCTCAACTCCACTAACACCCGCGCTACAGACACATAATTACTGCAAAACTCCAGCTCCTGGATAATAGCATTCAAGTAAGCCAACCGATCAGCAACATGCACGCACCAACCATTTAAAAACGAAAACCAACCTCGTTCCTCCTGAACCTCTCTTTCAAAGCCCAAATGCATAACATCAGAAATAAAAACCGATCCCCATAAATAAGCTAGCTCTAAAAGCCTAACTAAACCGTCCATTAGACCAACAATAACCCAGACCAAAAATTCAGAAATGCTAAATAAAACCAATACCCAAAAACCTTAAATAATGAAAACCAAAAGTAACAACTAATAAAAAATGCTACCCTTCCCCAAAAAGACAGTAAACACAGACTTATCTCTCAAATGACAAACCATTACTATTCGACATGATCAATCAACTGCATTATTTGAAAATTTGAAATTTCAAACTTACTTTTGGATAACTAAAGCTGCAACGAGAAACATTGGAATGCAAAAACCTTGACAAAAATAGATGCACAAAAAATCCTGCAACCCAAAAAAACCAGTATACAAAATCCATCCGGAAAAAGGATGAAACCTACCAAGAAACAAATGAATACTTTGCTATGCAACAAAACTTAATAGAATCCGCAGCATAAGTCAGAAATATAACCAACAATACGCAATAGCAATAGCAATTGCACACTAAATACAAACGAAGAAACAAATTAATCTAGCCAAAAAAGGCCCCGCTGCAACGCGGCGGGCTTTAAATTCCTTGTATACTACTAAAGGCGTTGATGGCTGAAAATATAATAAAACAATTAATAAAATATAATATCCTTAGTAAACAAATGTTTTTTTCCTGAACTGTTTGACTTAGCCTCTTTTGTGAAGCCCTTTAGGCCCAGTACGTAATAACAAATTACTCTTATATAATAAACACAACAATAACATGATACTCTAAAGCTGAAGTTAATCCAAAACTGAGAAAAACACAAACAATCCCAACACTGAGTCCGCTCGGTGGGTTGACCGAGTCAACAAGTCGCGGCAAGAAATGATAGATCCACACGGTTTAAGGTTAAAAACATTAATAGAATCATTTTTATAAAAGATTTAATCATAAACTCGGTTAAATAGAGTTTTTCGAAAACCAGGGTTTTAAAAATAAAAAGGGTGCCGCATGGTGATGATTTACTGTCGATAACAAGGTGAAAGAACGTGATGGCGACTCTCGGTGGTGGTGGTGGTTCACGGTGGTGGCGCGTACGGGTGGTTACGGAGGGAGTTGGAGGCTAACGAGCTCCAGAAAGGTAGTAAATATAACGATCTATCGATTGGGAGAAGAAAAGGTGTTGTCGGAAAGTTATTTCGTTGAACGGCCGTAATCTGCTGGTGTTTTTGGCCGGAAAGTTTGAAGATAATGACGAGTGGGATAGAGAGAGAAAAGAGAGAAAAATGTGGGTGTGTGTGTGTTATTAATGATAAAAGTGAATAAATAAATAATATAGGGGTTTATATATGAAAAAGTCTAAGGTAAGTTTGGAATAAATGAAAGTATAGGGTGTGTAATGAAAATACAATAAGGGACCAAATCTGCCAACGTAGCTAAACTTCTTGCAAAAACGCTTCGGGGCCCAAACGGACTCGAAAAATTACGAAACTTGCGGCATTGTTCACGAAATCATTTTTCCCATCAAATCAAGCATAAACTTCGTGATGGAGTTACGGTGTGGCGGCGGCAGTGGAGTGGCAGCAGCGTTGAGGGTGTTTGGTGGCGCGACGAGGCTCAAGAAACTTCAGAAAGGCTTAGAATAGCCCTATCTATTGATTGGGAGAGTAAAAGGTTTCGCCGAAAAATTGCCCTAGAAAAAAGAAAACTTACAAAATACACCCTAAAAACAAAATAATATTCAAAATGCACCTATAATCTATCTAATATCTTTACAACTGCACCCTTAACTTATTAAATAACCTTAAAATTATCCTAATTTTTTCAAAAAATTATAAAGTTAGCCCCGCTGCAACGCAGCGGGTGCCTTCCTACTTGTATACTACTATAGAGTTGAACCGACCAAATAAAATATTCTAAAAATGCAGCAGCCCAATTGTAGCCCAATGTTGAAAAATTGAGGCAGCCCGTTTCAGATCATAGAGGGGGCAATTACCAATTGACTAGCAATACGTTATTACTTAAATATATAAAATATGACATCTTAAATCCATTCGAAAGTCTTTTATAAACCAAACACCCTTCCACTATTCACAAATTATAAAAAATATAAGTTAAAGTAAATAATAAAAGTCATTTTTATTACTTCAAATTTGTTCTCAAATAAAACCATGAATTTCTAAGCAGCTAAAAAAGACAAGCCGATATAAAAAAAAAAAAAGAAAAAAAAAAAAAAACGGTAAGTCGAATTTAATCGATCTGATAGTTAATTCTTTTATCTTTATGTGGCGACTTTGACTTTCAACCCGATTCACCACCTACTCGCTTCTATATCATCGATACAGACAGCAACACAAAGATTTTTAAAAAATACAATAATACTATTTTTTGACTGCTACAATACCACACGCATCGTAAAAAAATTTGCAAAAAAAAGCCCCGCCGCAACGCGTCGGGCATTACATTCCTTGTATACTACTATAGGAGCTGAACCGACCAAATAAAATATTCTAAAAATGCAGCAGCCTAATTGTAGCCCAATGTTGGAAAATTGAGGCAGCCCGTTTCAGATCATAGAGGCCTAGAGGGGGCAATTACCAATTGACTAGCAATACGTTATTTCTTAAATATATAAAATATGACATTTTAAATCCATTCGAAAGTCTTTTATAAACCAAACACCCTTCCACTATTCAACAAATGCAAAACCACACCAATTGTAGGTAATATTTACTTTAAAAACTTACATTTTATTAGAGCTTAACTTTCCCGCATATAATAACTTAACAGCATTCACAAATTATAAAAATATAAGTTAAAGTAAATAATAAAAGCCATTTTTATTACTTCAAATTTATTCTCAAATAAAACCATGAATTTATGTGGCGACTTTGACTTTCAACCCGATTCACCACCTACTCGCTTCTATATCATCGATACAGACAACAACACAAATATTTTAAAAAATACAATAATATTATTTTTTGACTGCTACAATACCACACGAATCGTAAAAATTTTTGCAAAAAAAAAGCCCTGCCGCAACGCGGCGGGCATTACATTCCTTGTAGCTTATATTAGACTAGTTAATGGGCTTATGAACTTGGTTAAGCCAATATGTATTATGTTAGATTATGCTAGACTAGTCTATGTGATTCATCCAATCCAAGTCCATAACCAAGATAAACCCCACCAAAGCCTAAAGGCCTTCTCCCCATGTATGTGAACGCCTCACCTCTTCATTTGGAAGAGTGAGTGACTGTGTGTGAAATAAAACTATCTTCACCTTTCTCTCCATCCTCTCTCTGCACCATCTTTCTCTATCTACTCTCTTTCTAAAAAACTTATAATATCATCTTATGTGTGAATGATTCATTATGTTAGAGACATAACAAAAACATCACTAGACCCGCTAACTAAAACAACGTGCCAAACCAACCGGCACATCTGTTTTTAGTTATTCAAAAGTAAAATAATAAAAGAGTATTAATGTTCAATATGTATTCTCATGATCAAAAGTTCACTCTAAAAAGTAGTTAATCTACACATTTTTAAAATGTATGTAGAATTTTATTAGTTTATAAACACTTAATAATGTGTAAAAATTGGTTACATTTATAATTGTAATTTTATTATTATTATTATTATTATTGTTGTTGTTGTTGTTGTTGTTGTTTGAACTACGGATTCATTATTAAACACTAGCAAGGAGCTAGAATTACACAACAATAAGATAAGGGTTTTTTAGCCATTCGTCTCAACTGAACGAGGCTTTACATCTGAACTTACACCAATAAAATGAATGAGAAACAATGTCATCTAATAAAGACGCCTTCTGAGGACTTTTAGTATCGAACAAGTGCTTGTTGCGAAAAGACCAAATGTACCACCATAACACATAGAACACCCCTTCCAGAATCTGCTTAAGCTTATATGTCAGCCTAAAAGAACCTAGCCAATCCAACCATTCCCCAAACGAATTAACATCTCGGAAAGGGACGTCCCACCAATTAGAGATCTTCCGAAAGAGTTGACGCACCAAAGTACATCTAAAAAACAAGTGTTCGGAAGTTTCCACTCCATTATCACATAAAGGGCACGAAATAGAACTTAGGTCCATACCTCGACATGAAATATTAAATCTCGTAGGAAGGGCATCCATCTTAACTTTCCAGGCAAACATGTTGATTTTGATGGGCATAGATTTCACCCACCTGGTTGGACTAAAAACAATAGGAGAACGAAAGTCATCAAGCACTTTTCGCATAGACGCTACCGAATATACACCTGAACCATTAAGAGACTGATACATGGGAATCGTATCAAGCTTTACCTCTCGAGGGATCTCGAGAAGCTTACAACCCCCACTAGGCAGTGTACCTGATTGTTGTAGTATAGTATAGTGACAAGTACCGGGGGATAAATCGTTCAACTCAGGAATAATGTCGCTAGGATTAGAAAGCCTCCTAAACTAAGTCTAAAGGTGAGGGATGATTCTTTTTGTTTTTTTATATTTTATGAAAGCAAGTAAAATATCGGATTTTAGAAGAGTGGGCGGAATTAGTTGCTAGTCAACTAACCCAATAACTACAGATGCAATAAAAATTAAATAACATAAATGAAAATGAATCTAATTATCAATGTGGTGTAACAATAATAGGAAAGTTGTGTTTACTTAGGTTTCATTACTCCCTAGATATCTTTTAGAGGTTGATAGTTTGTTACAATTGCATGGATGACGGGTTATATTCCTTAATACTAGTCGTAGGGCCGTGTACAATATTCCCTTACTCTATAGGATCCTACTTCACTCCTATGTCGATCCTGTTAAAAGCTCCTAACATGGGATCATTAGAATTCTCCTATGCATTAAATATAACCAAAAATCATAGTACACCTTTGATCATGTTTCTTAAGACGTTCAAGCATGTTACCAATGGAAGTCTGCCAGTTTTCTTAAGCCTAACATCAAATACAATCATCTGTAACAACTATAAACAAACAATCAACCGATAATTAACATCTAGGTTTCACTACATCTAAGCAAACACAAAAGTAATCTAGCCGAGCATGTTAAATTGAAGACAAGTGTAAGATATATTCAAGCAACACTTAGACATATTGATTGAATTGAAAGAGTACTTATCTCAAATTGACATGAAAGATTCAAAGGGTTGAAACCCTTGAAAAAGCTGATAAAATTCGGACTATGGTTTTTCCCTTAAAGTTGCACACTAATGAATGAAAATTGCAAAACTATATATTGATTTTACAGGGTGACGGTGTCAAGAAGAAAAATATGACGCCGTCAACTCGCCGCCGATAATGAAATCGGATTGCCTAGATCCACTTTTGACGCCGTCATGTGTAAATTACTCTGGGCCGTCACTAACATTTGGACCATGACGGCCTAGGGTGACGCCGTCATGTCCTTAGTACAAAATTCTTCTGGATCGTCATGAACTTTATCCACTTCCACCTCTTGTATTGCTCTTGACGCCGTCATTAAGGAATTTCTGACGCCGTCAGGTACTGTTCCCAGCAAGGAAAATTAAGATTTTGCCGTTTTCTTCACTTTTATGCTCCAAAAACGTCCAAAATGCTTCCTTTTCCAGAATTCACTCCAAAAGTACCTAAAATGACAAAAGGAACGATTTAGGGTAATATTTGATCAAATAAATTCGAATCCGGGCTTAAATGACCCCTTAAAAGTGGTTCATTTTTCGCCTCATCAGAGACCAAGCATACGGATCAGCCTGAGGAACGAGTCTAACTGCGGCCACCAATTCAGCCATGGCGTTGAACTGCACTTGTTCTGCACCACCCCTTATATTTCGACGCAGCGAGCAGGTCAGATCCGAAAGCTTCGAGGAAACCGACACCTCTTTGCATCTCTCTAAAGCATAAACACGTAGGAATCTATGTTTTAAAACTCCCCCTACAATCCAATCATCATCCCAAAAAGCTGTTGAGGACCCATCACCCAGCTTCAGTATAAGATATTCGAAAAAATTAACACCAAGACCTTGAAGAATATGAACTTCCTCAACAATGTTGTGGAAAACTAGAAGGGGGGGTTGAATAGTTTTACGTCTTTTTAATTTTATTATGAAAACTTAGTTTAATTTTAAAACCTTGTTTACTTTTAAAACTTTGATTCGATCTTATGTGAACTCAAATCTTGAACAATATGAACAACTATATCTTAGTATGAACAATAATAATGTAAGCTAAATATGTGGAATCAACACATGCATAATATAGACAATTATAACTATATACGAGAGATAAGTAAGTAAATTTTTATTTTATAATCCTTAATTATATTTTGTATGAAAACTATACTTGATCGAAATGATCAATTGTATGTATGTTACCTTTTTAGTTTGATTGTAAATACGTTGTTTTGTGAATGAAACTTTTGTATGATCTTTAAGTAAAATCAACACTAGCACTATATGATCAACTATATATATACGTCTACGTCTACAAAAGTAATAACGATATAAACAAGATAATAAGTAAGATATGGAAAGATCTAACTGTGAGACAAAGGATTTATAGTGGTTCGGCTACAAGGACACCTTCCTTGCCCTACTCCACTCCCCGATTCACCTACTCGAGAGTTTTCTTCACTATGTCAATAAGCTCCCTTATGGCGGAGAAAACCTTACACAACTTTTGCTTACACCAATTAACGACACTAAGTTAAATGTCGAGTCCTAATAAAATCTAGAACCAATCTCACACCACTAGTCACTACACACCTTCTTCACAACATGTACACACCACTACTACTTCACAACTTCACACTACTTCACTACTTCTTCTTCACACCACTACTTCTACTATACTTAATTACAAACCCACCTAGATCTACTTATTACAAGCACTACACAACTTTACAATTGATATATACAAACTACAAAACTAATCTTCAATACTTCTTGATTTGAAATGGAAGGAGTATTCTTCTCTTGCACTTAGAGAGATAAGGGAATGAAAATATTGGATCACTTCAAACAAGGATTAATAATCTTATGATCAAAAGGGTTTTAGAAGGATGTTTAGAGAGAATTGGATCTGAAAAATTTCGTGCAAAAGGTGGTGAAAATACCAGGTTTGAGGTGGTATTTATAGGGAAAAATTTCTGACAGAATCTGACATGGGAGCGTGGCCGGCCTCTTTAATTGTGTGCCGCCCCCCTTAAAATTAAGGGGGCCGCCCAGACGAAAACGGCAGTTTTCTTGTCTTTTTCTTGGGAAAATTTATTTGGTGAAAAAGTAACTGATTTTGGTTAAAAATTTGAATTCATATATTTATTATGAATTAAACATTTTCTTTTAATTACCAAAAGTGTTTTTCTAAATATATAATGAGTTTATTTAATTTTATAAACTTTGTATTATTTAAATAAACATCCCTTTGATCATAAAATGTATTAGTCACTTGTTTATTCATACCTTAAGTGATTTTGTTAGATGAAGTGATATTAGTTGCTAAATACTTGTTTATGTATTAATTTTGCGTTTAATGTTATTAGATTTTGTGATCGTCAAAACTTAGGGATATCGAAAAATATGAATAACGTTTTTATACATTATTTATATCAACAATCTCCTCCTTTTTGATGATTACAAAATCTAAACTCATTAAACTAAAAATTAATATATATACAAGTTTTTAGTATGAGTTTATATCTCTTCTCCCCCTTTTTGTTAGCATCAAAAAGGATATCCCGACGAATGTAGTGCTCCCCCTTGACATATATTCCCTCTCGTTTTAAGGTCATAAAAAAATCAAGATATGGAATGCTTGCAAAAATATTTAGAGCACAAGCAATATATATTTTCATTCATTAAAGAGGAACTTCTGAGGAGAATTCTAGGGCCGAAACCTAGGTCGTTTGTAACAGTATTTTCAAGGGTTTTTACCCCTTGAAACCCTTCATGTTCAATTAAGATAAGTTTTCTTTCAATTCATTCAATATGTCTATGTGTTGTTTGAATATATCTTATGCTTGTCTTGATTTTAACATGCTAGGCTAGATCTTTTGTGTGTTTGCTTAGATGTTATGAAACCTAGATGTTGATTATAGGTTGATTGCTTGTTTATAGTTGTAATGGATAAATGATTTCAATGTTAGGCTTAAGAAAACTGGCATATCTCCATTGTGTAACTTGCTTGAACGTCTTAAGAAACATGAACTGGTGTGTACTAGGTTTTTATGGTTGTATTTAATGCATGAGCGAATTCTAATGATCCCATGTTAGGAGCTTCTTAGCCGGCTCAACATAGGAGTGAAGTAGGAGCTTATAGAATTGGGGAAGTAAGTACGCCACCCCATGATTGGTATTAAGGAATATAACCCGTCATCCATGCAACTATAACAAGTAATTAACCTGTAAAAGATATCCAGGGAGTAGTGAAATCTAAGTAAACACAATTCTCCCATATATTACTCACACCATTAGTTTAATTTAGTTTATTTATATTTTTGTTATTTTATTTTGATTGCATCTTTAGTCATTGGGTTAGTTGACTAGTAACTAATTCCGCCCACTCTTCCAATACCCGAGATTTTACTTGCTTTCATAAAAACATAAAAATACAAAAAGAATCATCTCTCACCTCTAGACCTAGTTTTTAGGCTTTCTAATCCTAGCGACACTATTCCTGCGTTGAACAATCAATCCCCCGGTACTTGTCACTATACTATACTACAACGATCAGGTACACTGCCTGGTGGGGGTTGTAAGCTTCTCGAGATCCCTCGAGAGGTAAAGCCTGGTGCAATTCCCACGCATCATATAGTGACAAGTACCGGGGGATTGATCGTTCAACTCAGGAATAGTGTCGCTAGGATTAGAAAGCCTCCTAAACTAAGTCTAAAGGTGAGGGATGATTCTTTTTGTGTTTTTATATTTTATGAAAGCAAGTAAAATCTCGGGTTTTGGAAAAGTGGGCGGAATTATTTGCTAGTCTACTAACCCAATAACTACAGATGCAATCAAAATTAAATAACAGAAATGAAAATGAATCTAATTACTAATGTGGTGTAACAATAATGGGAAAGTTGTGTTTACTTTGGTTTCATTACTCCCTAGATATCTTATACAGGTTGATAGTTTTTTACAATTGCATGGATGACGGGTTATATTCCTTAATACTAGTCGTAGGGCCGTGTACAATATTCTCTTACTCTATAGGATCCTACTTCACTCCTATGTCGATCCTGTTAATAGCTCCTAACATGGGATCATTAGAATTCTCCTATGCATTAAATATAACCAAAAATCAAAGTACACCTTTGATCATGTTTCTTAAGACGTTCAAGCATGTTACCAATGGAAGTCTGCCAGTTTTCTTAAGCTTAACATCGAATACAATCATCCGTAACAACTATAAACAAACAATCAACCCATAATTAACATCTAGGTTTCACTACATCTAAGCAAACACAAAAGTAATCTAGCCGAGCATGTTAAATTGAAGACAAGTGTAAGATATATTCAAGCAACACATAGACATATTGATTGAATTGAAAGAGTACTTATCTCAAATTGACATGAAAGATTCAAAGGGTTGAAACCCTTGAAAAAGCTGATAAAATTCGGACTATGGTTTTTCCCTTAAAGTTGCACACTAATGAATGAAATTGCAAAACTATATATAGATTTTACAGGGTGACGGCGTCAAGAAGAAAAATCTGACGCCGTCAACTCGCCGCCCATAATGAATTCGGATTGCCTAGATCCACTTTTGACGCCGTCATGTGTAAATTATTCTGGGCCGTCACTAACATTTGGACCATGACGGCCTAGGGTGACGCCGTCATGTCCTTAGTACAAAATTCTTCTGGATTGTCATGGACTTTATCCACTTCCACCTCTTGTATTGCTCTTGACGCCGTCATTAAGAAATTTCTGACGCCGTCAGGTACTGTTCCCAGCAAGGAAAATTAAGACTTTGCCGTTTTCTTCACTTTTATGCTAAAAAAACGTCCAAAATGCTTCCTTTTCCAGAATTCAATCCAAAAGTACCTAAAATGACAAAAGGAACGATTTAGGGTAATATTTGATCAAATAAATTCGAATCCAGGCTTAAATGACCCCTTAAAAGTGGTTCATTTTTCGCCTCATCAGAGACCAAGCATATCGATCAGCCTGAGGAACGAGTCTAACTGCGGCCACCAATTCAGCCATGGCGTTGAACTGCACTTGTTCTGCACCACCCCTTATATTTCGACGCAGCGAGTAGGTCAGATCCGAAAGCTTCGAGGAAACCGACACCTCTTTGCATCTCTCTAAAGCATAAACACGTAGGAATCTATGTTTTAAAACTCCCCCTACAATCCAATCATCATCCCAAAAAGCTGTCGAGGTCCTATCACCCAGCTTCAGTTTAAGATATTCGAAAAAATTAACACCAAGACTTTGAAGAATATGAACTTCCTCAACAATGTTGTGGAAAACTAGAAGGGGGAGTTGAATAGTTTTACGTCTTTTTAATTTTATTATAAAAACTTAGTTTAGTTTTAAAACCTTGTTTACTTTTAAAACTTTGATTCGATCTTATGTGAACTCAAATCTTGAACAATATGAACAATTATATCTTAGTATGAACAATAATAATGTAAGCTAAATATGTTGAATCAACACATGCATAATATAGACAATTATAACTATATACGAGAGATAAGTAAGTAAATGTTTATTTTATAATCCTTAATTATATTTTGTATGAAAACTATACTTGATCGAAATGATCAATTATATGTATGTTACCTTTTTAGTTTGATTGTAAATACGTTGTTTTGTGAATGAAACTTTTGTATGATCTTTAAGTAAAATCAACACTAGCACTATATGATCAACTATATATATACGTCTACGTCTACAAAAGTAATAACGATATAAACAAGATAATAAGTAAGATATGGAAAGATCTAACCGTGAGATAAAGGATTTATAGTGGTTCGGCTACAAGGACACCTTCCTTGCCCTACTCCACTCCCTGAGTCACCTACTCGAGAGTTTTCTTCACTATGTCAATAAGCTCCCTTATGGCGGAGAAAACCTTACACAACTTTTGCTTACACCAATTAACGACACTAAGTTAAATGTCGAGTCCTAATAAAATCTAGAACCAATCTGACACCACTAGTCACTACACACCTTCTTCACAACATGTACACACACTACTACTTCACAACTTCACACTACTTCACTACTTCTTCTTCACACCACTACTTCTACTATACTTAATTACAAACCCACCTAGATCTACTTATTACAAGCACTACACAACTTTACAATTGTTATATACAAACTACACAACTAATCTTCAATACTTCTTGATTTGAAATGGAAGGAGTATTCTTCTCTTGCACTTAGAGAGAAGAGGGAATGAAAAGATTGGATCAATTGAAACAAGGATTAATAATCTTATGATCAAAAGGGTTTTAGAAGGATGTTTAGAGAGAATTGGATCTGAAAATTTTCGTGCAAAAGGTGGTGAAAATACCTGGTTTGAGGTGGTATTTATAGGGAAAAATTGCTGACAGAATCTGACATGGGAGCGTGGCCGGCCCCTTTAATTGTGTGCCGGCCCCTTTAAAATTAAGGGGGCCGCCCAGACGAAAATGGCAGTTTTCTTGTCTTTTTCTCGGGAAAGTTTATTTGGTGAAAAACTAATTGATTTTGGTTAAAAATTTGAATTCATATATTTATTATGAATTAAACATTTTCTTTTAATTACCGAAAGTGTTTTTCTAAATATATAATGAGTTTATTTAATTTTATAAACTTTGTATTATTTAAATAAACATCCCTTTGATCATAAAATGTATTAGTCACTTGTTTATTCATACCTTAAGTGATTTTGTTAGATGAAGTGATATTAGTTGCTAAATACTTGTTTACGTATTAATTTTGCGTTTAATGTTATTAGATTTTGTGATCGTCAAAACTTAGGGATATCGAAAAATGTGAATAACATTTTTATACATTATTTATATCAACAAATGTTCCTCTAACATGAGTGCCAAGCAGAATTCACGACCTTACCCACTCCCCCGTCCACGCCATGATTAGCCCTTACAACTCGAGACCACAATGAATTTTTTTGAGAGTAGAATCGCCACACCCACTTTAGCATGAGGCCTCTGTTTAAAGCATAAAGACTCGCGACTCCGAGACCTCCTTTGTGTTTTGCAGTGAGAACGTTACTCCACTTGACCCATGAAGCTTTCTTGCTACTACTATCATGACCATTAAAGAAATGACTTCGTAAAGATTCAAGCGTGCATAGAACAGTTTTCGGGACTTTATATATAGACATATGGAATATCGGAAGCGACCCAAGAAGTGATTTAAGCAAAGCAATTCTACCTCCAATAGATAGGGTATTCATTTTCCATTTAGATAGTCGAGCCCGCACCTTGTCAATAACCTCCTTCCATGCTAACACACGAGACATATTACCCCCGACTTTAGTGCCTAAATATATGAAAGGGGTTTTAAGGATAAGGCAACCTAACTTGTCAGCAGCTTGTTTAACTTTATTAACCTCCACATTCACGCCCATAATTTTACTTTTACTCATATTAATTTTCAGACCCGAAGCCCGATAAAAGCATTCTAAAACATGAATAAGGGTGTTAATATTACCCTTACACCATCGCCTAATAAATACTGCATCGTCCGCAATAAACATATGAGATATATTCAACGAAGTACTGAGATGAATACCTTTAAACATGCCTGCGTCCACCACACGCTAAAAAGATAGATGAAGACTCTTCATTAATAAGATGAAAAGGAACGGAGATAAAGGGTCACCTTGTTTAAGGCCTTTGTAAAACTGATATTCCTCCGTCGGGCTACCGTTGATGAGAATAGACCCTCTTGACTACTTAAGACAATTTTGAATCCACATACGCCACTTACAACCAAAACCAAATTTAGATAACACCTCATCTAGGAAATCCCAGTTAACAGAATCAAAAGCTTTCTCAAAGTCCACCTTGAAAATGACCGCTTGTTGCTTTTTAGACCTACACCACTGTAACACCTCATTAAGGATGAACGGGCCATCAAGCATTTGTCTGTCTGCAATGAAGGCTGATTAAACCTCATTCACAAGATCATCTAACACGCAAACAAGGCGACTCGCCAGAATTTTAGCGACTATCTTGTATAAGCTTCCAATAAGACTAATTGACCTAAAGTCCGTAACCAAATTAGCATCGGAAGATTTAGGGATCAAAGCTATAAAAGATGAATTACAACCTTTGGGAATATCCGCACATGAAAGGAAATGATTAACCGCATTAAAAACGTCCTTCTCAATGGTCGACCAGAAATGACGATAAAAGCCAAAAGTAAAACCATCCGGACAAGGGGCTTTGTCCACCCCGCAATCCCAGACAGCCTTCTTCAACTCCTCCATAGAGATAGGTCTCTCCAACTCGGCTTGATGTTCCGATGACAGAGACTTCGGAAAGATCATATCAATATTAACATGACAATCATTAGGTTGACCGAATCTACTACTGAAATGGTGAAGAAACACGTTATGAACCAGGTCCGGTCTAACAACCCAATCTCCATCTACCATAACGCCCCGAATATTCGATTGACTACGCTTTTTATTAATCATCCCATGAAAGAACCTAGAATTCTCATCGCCTTCCACCAACCAGTTGATTTTAGCCTTTTGAGCTAAATCCATCGCACAACGATTATGAATACGCTGCAAAGAATTAACCACAGCCGCTCTTTGTGCAATAACCTCATCCGATCCCTTCCCATCATCAATACGGTCATCTAGATCCCTAAGCTCAATGTTAAGCCTATCGCTTTCACCTTTTGTCCTCGATCTATACCCTTGGCACCATTCCCTAATTTTAGCTTTGAGGAATTTCAGTTTGTACATCATGTTACACATACCATTTCGCATGTCAACAGGGGCAATGGTCCATGAGTCAATAAAAAATTTATTGAAGCCTTCTACTTCCAACCAATGATGAAAGAAGCGGAAGGGAATCGGCCCATAATCAAACACGTATTCACGGAGTAAAATAGGGCGATGATCCGAAAGAAATCGATCCAAAGTGATAGCACTAATATTAGGACACATATTCAAAAGATTTTCTGATATAAAAAACCTATCCAATTTACTCATCTTTGAAGCAGATCTATGACACCATGTAAACTTGCTCCCACCTAAGGGAACCTCTTCTATCCCAGCAATAGCAATAAACGAGTTGAATATGTCAGCTGCAAGAGCATGGAATAATGAACCATATTTCTCTGATTTCATCCTAACCTCATTGAAGTCCCCCATCATAACTATCTCACCATTCCACTGATTCGCCATTGTTGTTGTTGTTGTTGTTGTTATTTTGCAAAACATTAGATTTTTCTCACTTATAATTATATCAAAAAAAGTTCACACTTTTAAATGTGAAGAAATTTAAAAAGTTGTCCACACTTTTAGATATGGAAGTCATTTGTAACACTCAATTTATACACTTGCTAAAGTGTGGATAAACTGGGTGTTACAATTGATTTCCGCACTTATTTGAGGCTTAAAACTGAGTTCACAATGCCCTCTAACACAAAGACAAGAAACAAGCCTAAGGTTGAAATTTCTTTGAGGCATTATGAAAAATACATAACATTTTAGAACCACAATGAACTCCTTACAAATTGATCCTTTGTCCCGTGGTACCAAATATCAATAGAATAACTGGGTCCCCAAAAAAGTGAGGGCCCGCTTGGTTCAAAGTGAGGAAAGGGAAAGGGAAATGAAAAGGGAAAGAAATGCAAAGGAATGTGTGAGGTGAGTAATCAATACCTTACCCTTTAATTTACTCTATAATGGTTGATTACCCAGTACGGAGTAATCAATCCTTTACCCCGTACTAACCAAGCACAAGGAATGAGGTAGGTGGGTCCTTAGGGGACGTTTGGTACGAATGAATTATTGAGAATGGAATTGCAGTAAAGAATGGAATCGTCGAGAAAAAGAATGATTTGAGATAAAGAAAATAAACTCTACTGTTTGGTAAGGATAAAGAATCAAGTAGAACAATATGATAAAAAATATGTAATGCTGTTTGGAACAAGCAGAGAATAAAAGTTTAAGAAATGGAAACATGGTTCCACTACAATGTTTTGATTAGATAGTATTCATTGTCGTTTTTCTTTTTTCCGGTCAAACTTCCTATCAGTTTTTTTGCATTTTTTACTACTGCAACCTTTTTTTAAATCATTGAATGTTACACAAATTTCTCTCAAATATGTTAACAATCATAATTTTCATTGACTATTTGTTTCCACCCTCTTGATAGTGACAAAAACAAAAGCCATAATAAAACAAATTGAACATAAATTAAAAAAAAAAAAAACAAGATGAGGTAAGTATCACTGAAATCGAAGGTCAAAATTGGTTTTGTATATATTCATAAAATGTTAAATTAAATGGAGGTAAAAATAGATATGGTAAAAAATGGAGATAAAGGGTTACTTAATTCACAAAAGGTTGAAGATGAATTGAAGATGAAGGTGACTCATGATCAGAAAAACTGTGTTACGGTTTAAAGTTTTCCCCAAATGAGTATCATGTGACTCTAATTTTTACATTTTTTTTAATTCTCTCATGAATGGAGCGGTGAATGGTTTTTGTCTATTCAAAGGATTCTTTGCATTCTTTACTTTTTTTTAAAGAATAAATTTGGTGGAAAGGGAATCACATTTTGATTCTCCATTTCCATTCTCGATCAACCAAACTAAAGAAAAGGCTCTCATTCTCTTTCTCAGCTTTCCATTCCACCCTACCAAACATCCCCTTAATGAATACCTTACTCATTCCCCACCCCCTTAACCCTCACCAAGCACCCCCTGAATATATGTGTGTGGAGGGCTTCTCTTGACCAATTACCTCTACTTATCAACCTTACCTCTACTTATCAACCTTGCTTCTCGTGGTGTTCCAATTAGCTATTCTAAATGTTTTTTTTTTTTTTTTTTTTTTTTTTTTTTTTTTTTTTTTTTATTATTATTATTATTATTATTATTATTATTATGGTTGTAATTCGGAGCCAAAACTGTTGATCATTATGTTTTCAATTGCCCATTTCTCAAACGAATTTGGTGGGGTATGTCTCTCGTCTCTTACTTTTTCCGAAATCATGGAAGGGTTAAGAGCTCCTTCGGGTAATTCTGTGGTGGACAAAGCCTTTTGTCGTGTGTTATAGTCGTTATTGGGAAGTGGAAAAATCGCGTGCTTCATGCACCATCGGCATCCAAGGCCTCGATAGTTGCCATAGATCTGTTCACACAAGTTTAAAGAACGAAGTTATTATTTTTTTTTTTAGAAAAGCAACATATATTAAGGAAACCGAAAAGTGCATAATACATAAGAAATGGCATCTCACCTCCTCAACAAGACCATTAAAGAGGATAAGACCCAAATAATGAAAAATAGCACAACAATGTGCTTACAACGGAACCATAACCAGATCCTAAAACATAGGATCAAGTCCACAAAAGACCTGACATAACAAAGCTACATTTCCACTATCGCATATTCCACCACTCGAATAAACATAATATGGGACCAATGGCACTGACACATATTGTTGAAAATTGATACTAGCTTATGGTGGAGAGTGCGGTGAGACGTTTTTCCTCGTCACATCAGCTTCGCATAAGCTTTTTATCTCTCCAAAACATTTTCCTTCAACTATTCCAGCACCTTCTCTCTCTTCCATTAATTTTTTTATATTTTTATTATTTAAAAATACCCTCAAAATACAAATACCCACTCACAATACACACACAACAAATAAAATATTATTTCGCTTTCTTTTCTATGTTTGAATTACTTTCGGGACTTGAGTCCCGTGAAATTAATATTTTGATGTTCACTTCATTTTGCCGAACAGTTGAGTGTGGATATTTTGCCTTTCCCGAGAAGGAATCTTTTCTTCCCGGATGTTTCCTTTGAGTGCACCTTCTACACATATACTCTAAAACATGCAGCAAACACTGATAGCACAGATAACTGCATAATAGTATCTTCGTCTTAAAATTATTGTCCCATATTGAATTTTTCGGTCTTTACTTTTCAACTTTGAGCTTAAGTATTTTTGTTTATATTACAGAATACTTGATACAAAATATATGAACGAATTGAGTTTTAAATATATTTTCATTTGGTATAATTTTTATCAAAAATTGCATAACACAAACAAAAATATTTACAGTCAAAGTTGAGAAAGAAAGACCGAAAAAATCAATAGGGGACTATAATTTTAAGACGGAGGGAGTATCTGTACTGCAGCTCACTGGAAATTGATACTCCCTCCGTCCCTAATTAAATGGCCAGTTTAACTTTTAAAAGTCAAACTAGTTCAACTTTTACCTTAAATATATATTTTTGTTATATAATACATGATAAAAAAAATTATACCATTGAAAAATATACTTAAAACCAATCCATTCATATATTTTGCATCAAATTTTATATAACACCAAAAAATAATTATTGCTAAAGTTGAATCAGTTTGACTCTGAAAAGTTAAACTGAATATTTATTTAAGGTTATACGTAGTATTAACTTATACTCTAAAGAACTGCGTTATTGTGAATTTCCAATAGGTGTTCCAAGTTCAAAAAACATTTTAATGTTTATTTTCAATTGGTGTTCGAAATTAGGAGTTGACCTGGATCTTTTTCCCCACAACTCTTTTGATCTTTCATGACCATAATACTTCGATACAAAAAATAAACAAATAATAATAAATAAATAAATAAAAATAAAATTTTATTGTAAATTGCGGCTCGAATGAATTTAAAAAGCCAACCAACTTTATATTTTAAATTAGGAACTCACTCACTCAAGCTATTAAATTATAATAGTTTGATTAATAAAAATAAAAAATAAATAAATAAATAATTAAATTAAAAAAAATAATAATAAATAAAAATAAAAAACGCAACTAAATTTTAATCGGTACATTTTATTCATTTAAGGATAATTTTTTCTATAAAATTGTTAGGTATGTTAAAACATCAAAAATTTAAATACTACGTGCTCAACTGCCAATTATGAACTTAGATGACTTATAAAGTTTATTTAAAAAACTTGAAGGTCATAAATCATAATAAAGATTTCAACATGGCCTTAAAAATGTGATACCGTTCCCTCCATTAAGTGCATATTTTATAAGATGTGTGTTTTATTAGTTGGTTAGATTAGATTACGTACAAAACCATCACCACGTACCACCACAAGCAAAAACAACAACGACTAACGAAGTTGTGGAGTGCATAAACTACACTTAAGAAGTTTGTCTTGATGCTGATCACTACTAGAAATTGGAGTATCACTGACGGAATTTCCGACGGAATAATATCCGTCGCTAATTTCCGACGAAGTTCAGACGTCATACCGACTGATATTGCGATTGATTTTTTGCAAAGAGTTTCAGACGGACTTCTGACAGAATTCCGAGGGATGCTGTTTTCGACGGAAATCCGTTGGTATTTTACATTATATTGCGACAACTTTCTAACAATATACCGACAATATATATATCTCTCGCTAATAGGTCGGAAATGTTATAATTAATAAAGTAATACTAAGCGCTTCCTCTTCCCTCTAAAACCTAAACACAGAAACGCCTCATAAATATCAAAACCCACCACTTTCCCTTATTTTTTCCGAACCAAAACTCCTATAACAGTTCATCAATTAAACATCAATCTGAGCTAAATTTCCCCCAATTTTGCTTCTCTTCATCACCCGCATCACTTTTACGCTGTGGTATATCTATTTCCCCCAATTTAATTTTCGTTTTTTGACCTAATTTGTTGAGTTTTAACCTAATTTTGCTCGATTTTTTAATACGATTACAATATGTTAGTTAGCTAAGTCTTGACCTAATTTTGATTATGTTTAAAAGTTACGGAAGTTTTATTGTGTGTAACGGTTTCTATAAGTTTCTATAAGTTTGTTATGTTTAAAAGTTACGGAAGTTGCGTTAATTTTACGCGATGATATTAGTCGAAATGTAGCGATGTAGCGTGATTTAGATTTGTACTTGACTTTACGGAAGGATATTATTCGAAATGAAGTCATTGTTTGTATCGTTTAAATTTGGGAAGTTGTTGAATCATAGACTACATGGGAAATTACTCACTTTACTAGACATTCTGTAACTGTATCTCTGTTTATGATTCAGTGAAGCACCATACTTGTAGGTTGATTATTTCTGTTTATTTTGCCCCAAATTGCTTTTGTTTATTGTTATATGTTAGCTACAAGAGATTTGAATAATGTTGATTTTGTTGAATTACGACATCATAAATTAGTTATTTTTGTAGTTTGATCTTGTTAGCATTATCGCTTATTGTTGCGGTATTTGCATCCTAAGTGTGTGTGGAGCAATTGATTGTAGGGGATGTTTGCGATTGCAAGTGAAATAAAGTAATCTGTAAGTAAAATAAGCTGAAAGTTGACTAGTTAAATTTTACTAATCTTTAAGTTGTAAATTGTCACTTGTAATGATCTATTTTGTTTATGTAAGTTGTGCTTAATGATCAATTTGCATTCTTCTTTTAGTGTTTTGTTGGCTAATGTTGATTAGTACTAGTTGATGTGAGCTCGTATAATTCTGTTGAGTTGAGTTTTGTTGGCAAGTAGGGGCAGAGGATAGATGTACAGAGAACAAATAGTAAGGGTCTTCTTTGTTGGCTTGGCCCACCTCAGCTGCAGCCATGGTACACACGAAATCTAGTTGTTCCACCTGGTATGGTGCAGCAACCATTTTTCCCTGTTCTAATGTATCAAGTATTATTTCCTGCTGTTAGTAATGGTATGCCTACTCCAAGTTTGTGAGCAACTTGTTCTATTAGAACTAGTATGCTGCTACAAACTTCATGGTAGTCCCCTTTAAGTTGCAAAGAACACAAACCTTTGATTCTCAAATACAAAAGTACAAGGCCATAAAAACTTGTGTAATACACTTCTGGTGAGTTTCTTTTACCAAAAACTTTTACTGATTCGAAACCCTCTCTGAACACTCTAGAACAGCCACACTCATCCCTCTATAAAAGGATTGAAGAAGAAACTCATCAAAGAAGGTGAAGGTTGGGATACTCCTGATGACGGCGATGAAGTTCAAGTTATTTTTATATATGATCATTGTTTTATATATATATTCTGTTTGGAAAGATATGCGATTATGAGTGTTGTTGATTTGTTTTGTGTTGTTTTGATGATAGTGCATTATACTGGAACGTTGATTGATGGAACGAAATTTGATTCGAGTCGCTATAGGGGGACTCTGTTTACGTTTACTCTTGGCCAAGGTGAGGATTTAATCTGTTTGTTTTTGGTTTTCTAGGTTGTAGTCTTTTAGTTTAATTGAGTTTTATATAGTTAAGGCACAACTAGTTGTAGTTTATTTTATAAAAGCGTTTTGTAACATAGTTGTGGCAATAGTTATTAAGTGTGTGTTTGGCAAGGAGATTTTAAGAGCGTTTGAAGGTTAGAATTGAAAGATTGCGTTTTATTTTTCTTTATAACGCTACTTTTTAAATGCTACTTTATACACATTATAATCACAATTACATTACCAAACGCTACCTTTTAACGTTTGTTGCCAAACAAGCCTTATATTTTAAACAGAGTTGTTGCCAAATAGCGGATCACAAATCTGAACCACAAGTATACAAAGCTGTAGTTGATGTGGTAATTATAATTGCCAGGTGGCATAGCTTGCAAAATCTTGCGTGTTTTACAATTTTTTGGCCTGCAGTTGTATTTTTTAGGATTACCTTGAGACTAGTTCAGTGTGTTTTCTATCACTATAATAGATCAAAAGGAGCCTATGTAATTTAGAATTTGGGTAGTATCCTGCTGAAAAGTCTGTGTTAATTTGTGGAGAACCATTGTTGCCAAGATGGAATTACGCAACTCTAACTTAATTTCTCTAAATGAGTTTTATCTCACTTCAAACAACTGATTAAGAAGATAGACTTGATAGCGTGGCCCAGTCATTACCCTATCGATCACGCTATATCATGTGTTCCGTGTGTTCTGCATATTCGTGTTTGGTACTTGTAAGTGATTTGCTAAATTATCCTCACCATGAATAGTGAAAATTGGCATTTGAGGGCCGATTGGTTTCTACAAGATAATAAGAAGATATGTTTTACACGACGTTGTTATATATTGTTAGGACACGTAATCAAGGGATGGGATGAAGGAATCAAAACAATGAAAAAGGGTGAAAGTGCACTTTTCACCATCCCTGCTGAACTTGCGTATGGTGAATCTGGTTCACCTCCAACTATCCCTCCACACGCTACTCTTCAGTTCGATGTGGAACTGCTTTCATGGGCTAGTGTTAAGGACATTTGCAAAGATGGTGGCATGTACAAGAAGATTGTACAGAAAGGAGAGAAGTGGGAGAACCCCAAGGACCTTGATGAAGTTACAGGTATTTCTTTTGTAATCATTCATATCTCGACCATCATGTGTAGATCTATGTAGGCCTTGAAGTAACCATTTGCAATAATAATGCTTATGCAGTGAATTATGAGGTTAGACTCGAGGATGGAACATTGGGATCAGCATCTAGCAAACAGGTTTGCTAAATCTTTGATTTTTTTTATTGCTTAATATGAGAAATAAATTTAGATATATTGAACACAATATGCCACTTCACAGAAAGTTAAGAGAATCATTTTGATTGGAGATGATCATTTGATATATTGATATATTAAACACAATTAACTTCAAAGAGAGTTAGTAGTGGAACACCATTTTGAATCTTTTACCATAGAGTTGGTTTTAGACTTGCGTGTATTTCTTGTTGATGATAAAAATAATAGTTACAAAATAGATTGCTTTATCTGTAGAGAAGCATTGGTGTTACTGTATATGAAGTACTTTGCGTTAGTTCCAACTCTAGGTCCATTACGATACCAAAATTAAACTTCTATTAAAAAGATATAGGGATGGACTGTTGCTATATGTAGCATGTTGTTTGGTTGAGACTTGTAGAGTTTGTGGCTTCGACTTGTAGCACACTTGGCATTGATGGCCAAAGTTCTTATAGAATCTGCATCATCCAATACCAAAGTCCTTGATAACTATGTTCCAATAATGTGTTTGAATAATATATTCTATATATTTTAAGCTTTTCAACGGGACTCAATATATTGCAGGTACAAAATTTAGAAGAGAATAAGAAAATTGTAAGACATGCAACAACCGGAATTAGAGGCGAATGCTCGTAAAGAAGCTCGAGAGAGATAGGGAGGGAGGGAGGGAGGGAGATTGTCATTATCTGAATATTTTGATTTGAATTGTGTTTTGATTTGAATTGTGAATTGTATGCAACTTTTCTAATGTGAATGGCCACTTTTTGTAATTGGTATGTTTAACCTTGAATGATCATTTTTATTTATATTTAGTTTCTTTTAAGCCATTTTAGATACAAGATTACCTATATGTGAGCTTTAATCAGGTATTTGTTTTTCCAATGATATTCCAACTAAGTATTTCCGACAGAAATGTGACCCTTTACCGAGAGAAGTTTACCGACGGGTTTCTGACAGAATTGTTACCGACGACTTTCCGACAGAAATTATACCGAGAGATTTCCGACGGAAAAAATTACCAACAGAATTCCGACACATGTCTTCTGTCGGTGTTTCCGACAGAATTCCTACAGATAGTAATTACCGACCAAGAATAAGCGACACCCTGTTTTTGTCACAAATCCGTCGGAAACAGCTTTTACCAACAGATTTCCGACGGATAAACCCCACCAAAATGTCCTTAAGGTCTTTACCGACGGCAATTTCCAATTTCTAGTAGTGCATATTACCCATTTAAGATATTTTACCATCTAAATACTTTTTTATTTGTTGAAATATGTCGACACATGCATATAATTATTAACGAGACAAATTTTGGGCCCCCTTAAAATTTTGAGGCCCTGAGCGGTCGCTCACCTTGCACACCCTGAAAGCCGGTCCTGCTAATATCTAGACGTTGCTACTTTTATACATTGTTTTTTAAGACAAAGGTAATTAATATAGTCTTTCATGGGATGCTATGACGTACATGTCAACATCCAACACTTATCAAACCCAACTCTCCACGTGCACACATACATAATCAGCTTAAATACCTTCTCAAACCACGTCTCCGATCCCCAAGCGTGAAAACTCAAAACATCACATGCATGTACAATGTCAAAACTTATCATACCAACACTCGCCTTTATTGTCATCTTATTATGTACCTCAGTTTCAGCTTACAAAACCATTACCACCACCATCAATGAGAACAGCAACGAAGTCATGGAGTGTGTGAAGTACACTGAAGAAGTCCTTCTAGGAAGTGAAGTTGTTGATAAGTGGCTTTCGCAATGTAACGAGGAGGTCGAGGAGGGTGTGGAGACGGAGTGCAGGTGTGAGGATGTGGGTGAGAAGTCACACCTAAGGATACGGAAGAATCTTGGTGATAGCGGCCTAAGCCGTTGCTATAAGGTGACTCAAGCGTGCACGGATCGAGCTTAAAGGGAACTTGAAGCTCGACGTACGTAATGGTACTAATTGTAAAAGTCCTGGGTAGTTTTGTAAAAGAATAAAAAGGATGTCTAGTTTTATAATATAAGTACCTTTTTAGTACGAATATATGCAATATCATTTTGTTTAGAAATTAACGGGTCTGTTAATTTGTTTAGCGATATTTACTATGTACCCGAAGTGTTATAAGTGGCTGAAAATAAAACCAAATTGTGTAACTACATTTCACGTTGATGTCTATGTTTTCTTAGAAAAGTTTTCATTTTCGTAGTTAGGGTTGAACGTGATAAAATTAGTCTTTCCTTGAACAAAAACATTAACACCTTTCAGTCCTTCGTTAAACGTGGCTTTAAAGCACTTTACTTGAACTTGAATATTGGACTTAGGCATCTACTATGACGGACCTTTATAAAGGTTTATAATAGTGCCTAGTCATCCGAAATCATAAATTCATAAACCTTTTCCTTGTTATAAACCTTTCGTCACTATGGATAAACTTGTTAAAGCTTTATAAATATATAACATAACTCAATGCATTAAATTGTGAAAAGGTCTAAGATATTGGACCTCTTCATGCCATGTAAGCATGAAGTTGATGTCCACTATGGTTAAGAATATTATGGACCTCTTCATTTTATAAACCTTTTTATAAACCACTATAGTGGATGCCTTAAACAACCATAGTGGATGCTCTTAGAACTTTTTGGGTGTGGCGTGGAAGAGTATTTAAATGTTACCATAAACTACTCGTTTTCAAAACATTTTCACAGCAGTGTTTCCAAAACAAAATAACGATTTGGTAAAAAAAAAAAAAAAAAGGTCGTGCTAAGCCGAGAGGTAACTTGTTTAGCAGCTCAAACCCCAAACTTGCATTATTTCACATTATCGGGTTACTTTAAAGAGTATTTCAACTAACTTGTTTTTATAAACTTGTAGGTTAACTCGAAAGTGTAAAAAATTGATTCATTTCATTTATAATTAAACTCAAACCTCAAGATTAGAATTTAAAACCAAAGAAATATATGATCTTTAAGTTAGAGTAAAAACTAAATAAAGACGATCGAGTTTTGAAAATTTAAACTTAGCCTACCTTAAATTCGAGTTTTGTAATCATCTCCATCCAGCTGCTTTTCCTTTGAAGCCCGATGTGAGATGGTTATTACACTGAAAAAAATCCGTTTTGATACTAATAATGTTGATTAGTAGCTCTTGCAATGTAGCCAAGGGGCCGATGAAGACGTGGAGTTGAGAAGGAGTGCGAGTGTGAGGTTGTGAAAAAGAAATGTTACACATGGATTAAAATCTATGTAACAATGGCCTAAGTCTAATAATGGTGTACTAAGTATAAACTAGTTGGTATTTTGCATAATTTATTTGTACCTTACTAATAAACCAACCACCCCTACATAAACCACCCGAACCATTCTTTATTTTGTGGTTATATCATTGTGATCCACCACAAAATTTGTCACCTGTGTTTTGCATTGCTTAGTCTACTTCTTAGTTTTCTTAAGCAGAAACATTTTCCCAACACCTTTCAGTCTTTCACTTACCCAGTCATATCCGTATTCTTCTTTATTAGCTTCTTTACCATATCTGTATCTATTTGCCGAAGCTAGTCAAGCTGATTAATTAGCCCATGTCCGTAAATCGCAATATGGTAAGAACATGTATCTAAAGCCGAGTAACTCGAACAAACTCTCACGCCAAAGCTTACTAGTTCAGTTAAATGAGCACAAACGATGATTCCGTCAAAGCATACCAAAGTACCAAACAAGCTTATTTATCTAGTTCTTACATTGAGTTTTACAATTAACTTATTTACGATTCTTGCGAATTCTGATGAAAATCTCAAATTACTTAATCATAAAATCAAAATAAAAAGAGAAATTGGCAATTCAAAGTTTTACCTAGGGCTATGTGTTAGCATTTTCTCCTTATTTATAATACCTTCCATCCACCAACCTTTCCTTGGTAGCCCGATGTGGGATAGTCAAACGCCACTCATTTTTATCTTTAACAATTTTTTATTCATTCCACTAGTAACTTTTGAATTTATGCTATTGGTAACCAATTAGTTATTTTTTTTTGAAAGGCAACATGAATTAAAGGAACCAAAAACTAAGAGAAGATACAAAAGAAATGGCCACCACCTTCTTAACAAGATAGTTAAAAAGGAAGAGCCCCAAGAAGAAAACAACACTAACAAAAGCAAACTTACAAGCAAAAGCAAAAATAATAAAACTATCACAAGGACCATACTCTGAGGTCACATGTCCCACTGAACCAAATGGAAGAATAAAAGTTACCACAGTCAAACCAATGAAGCACTTGAATACTAATGCCAAAGTAGTTGAGCTTTTTATTCTTGGAGTCTTATATAATACTAACCAATGGCATATCTTTTAGGAACGAATGTTGTAGATATTCTCACATAAATTGCAGCAGACATAACCAAATGTATTAGACCCAAACACACAAAAGTTGCAGCAGACTTGATCCAAATGTATACTAGTCCCTAACACTCAGAAGATGTCATCACAGTAGCAATTGTAGCATACTGTACAAGAAACATTTGCAGCACTATAACTCTCCCTTAATTTTTTGTATCAGACCTGAACCAACTGTACATTCCAAACACTCAGAAGAGTCCATCGCAGACACATTGCAGCAGACCTGAAACTGCCACACAGTACCGAATTTTTCAGAAAGACTCGCTGACTTAGCCTCTTATGCTGGCACACGAACAGCTGCAAACTAACTCATGTGGCAGCTTGAAGGATTATACAACCAAAGCTGCCAATCTATTTGATATTTACAAATATAGTAAATTACATGGTTCGTTCCTGTGGTTTGGCCAAAATCCCTAATTGAGTCCTTATCTTTTTAATTGCGCCAATTTAGTCCTTATTCTGAAACTATGTAACACTGTTAGTCCTTATCGCTAACTGTCGTTATCTCAATTGGCAAAGTTAGTCCATTAACCAAACGATCATTTGCAACGCTAGTACAAAAAAATAATTTGAAAAATTCGAAAAAAAAGTATAATTTTTTTTTTCAAAACAAATAATTTGAAAAAAAAATTCTAATAAAAAAATTTCTTAAAAAATTCAAAAAAATTTCTAAAAAAAAAAATTGATGAAAATTTTTTTTTCCAAACAAAATAATTTGACAAAAAAATTCTAATAAAAATTTTTCTTAAAAAATTCGACAACGTTTCACTTCACTCATATACACACTTAACATTATACCCATGTTCGAGTCGAGTATCAAATGCGAGCTATATCCATTCGTCTAAACAAACCCTTTATGTCAAAAACAAGATTTAAAAAAAAAAAAAAAAAAAAAAAAAAAAAAAAAAAAAAAAAAACTAGATCGCTATTTATTTTTTTTTGTGAACCCCAATAATAATAGCGAATTTTTCAAATTATTTTTTTTGGACTAACGATCGTTAGTAAAAGGACTAACGTTGCAAATGATCGTTTGGTTAATGGACTAACTTTGCCAATTGAGATAACGACAGTTAGCGATAAGGACTAATAGTGTTACATAGCTTCAGAATAAGGACTCAATTGTCGCAATTGAAAAGATAAGGACTCAATTGAAAAGATAAGGACTCAATTAGGGATTTTGGCCAAACCACATGGACGAACCATGTAATTTACTCTTATAAATATGAAATATTACAAACAATATCTAACGCTCTGAATCTGAATCTGAAATATTAATGTCTGAATTTGAATCAAAAATCTTGTTAAAGTAAAGTGTTGTGTCATTTTTATTTTATTTTTTATTTTTATTTTTCAACAAGAGGCATTAAGACACCTGTCTCAAGTTTAAACTATACCTGCCTGTGATCACGTCTCAACGGGAAAAAAACAAACGGTCTGAATGCCCAAAACGTCTGACCGTTTAAGATGTTGGACTCGATAAGAGGCATTAAGAGACCGTTAAGACATTAAAAAAACAAACACCACCTAAGATTTACATTAGAATATTCACTTTTCAAACAAGATTTGGTAGAAAATCGATACTAAATTCGGCTAAGCTAAATTAAACAATAACACCAAAGCTTATTTCCCGACTAGATGCTCAAACCAAAGCTTACATCCATAAGAAAACGTTCAAACCAAAGCTAATTTGTTTAATTAAAGTATCTCAATTAGAGCTTATGCTAAATAGAGTGATGGTGATCGGGTTAGCGCGACATCAATTTTCTCTCTTCTCTTGTTTCCTCTTACACCCTCTCATTTTTCATTCGTTTTGGTCACCTTCCTCACACCTTTCATTAAAATACTCACTTTATACAAATATACCCTACTAAAGAGTAAATACCTTACACACACTAAAAAAAAAAAAAAATTACTTGCTTTCCTCTTTTCACCATGACTTGCACCTTGTGTTTTGGTACTTACTTATCTACTTGATTTTATGGAGTGTCTAATTTACTTGAGTTATAATAATACTAACTCCGTTTCAAAATATAAGTCTAGTTTGACTTTTTGAATCGAACTTTGACCGTAAATATTTTTGTTTGTATTATATATCACTTGATGAAAATTATAACAAATGAAAATACATATAAAACACTATTTATTTATATATTTTGCATCAAGTAGTATATAATACAAACAAAAATATTTAAAATCAAAAATTTGATTCAAAAAGTAAAACTGGACTTATATTTTGGGACGGAGAGAGTACCAGCATATATGAAATTTAAAAAACTTAATATCTTATTTTATAGTTAACGTAAAGAGTTTTTTAATCAAACTTGTTCTAATAAAATTTAAATAACTTAATATCTTATTTGATTTTAAGTTAGTGTCTAATTTACTTGAGTTATAATAATACCTGCATATATAAAATTCAAAAAGTGAGGGAAATTATTTGAAATATTCACTTGGCCTATCTTAGATTCCACCATTCCAACCAACACTCGAGGGCAAGATAAAAAAACAATGTTCAAAAGTTAATATTTCTTCCCCACAATGCGGAGTTAAGGCCCATATCAATATGATGAAGCCACGAGAGAATTGGTAATCTTCTTTGTTGGAGACGCATACGAAGATACAAACTTTCCGCGGAATATCCTTATTCCATTTTGTCTCTTGTACTATACTTAAGTTAAGGGTCACTTGAAATAGACACCTCGTTTTGTTGTTGTGGTCATTAGTCAAAGAAGATTTGCTAGTGGATTACTTGAAATATATAATCCAATAATTTCTTAACCCCATAAAATTTTTGATCATAAGACTTGAACCAACATCGGCAATGAATAATTTAAATCGAACCACTTTGAAGACTAGGGTTGACCATTCATAGTCAAAAGTCATAGAAGATAGAACTGTAATGAACTCCATGATAAAGAACAGGGACGAACCCACATGGGAGCCGGGTGTGGCACGGGCCACACCCAATTTTAGGTCACGAAGCGTAAGTTTTTGATAAAATATGTCTTTTTTGGGTTTGTGACAACACCCAATTTTATCTAATAAATTCTTTATCGAGCAACTTTAGTACTCATGGTCATAAACTTTTTTTTATGCAACACCTTTTTAAAAATCATGGGTTCATCCCTGATAATAACCATATTCCCATGAATACCATACATTCATCTCTTGAAAGTTGAAATCAAATATCCATCAGCCCAACATTTATGAACATGTAAGTATATACATTCAGAAGATAAAACTCTTAAATTTTCAAAATTACAAAAAAGCAGATAGAGCATAATTTGGCATATTGAACAAGTTTTCCAAAAATAAATTTGGTAAAAGTTCCAGAGATACAACAGCTTTGTTTCGCAACAAGATATTATTTATATTACTTTTATACATTGTTTTCTTTTGTGTTGAATCTATTAAAATCTCCATTGACAAAAAAGTTAGGAACTTATATGAATTGACGATTACTAGGTTCTCAAGCCATTTTTTTTCCTTGAACGACATCAAGAGCTAGTAACCAACAACATAACACTAATCTCAACTTATATCTAAGAAAAACATCGCACTATATTAGCAAGGAATTTTTTTCTCTTTAACCTATGTGGGATGGAATTCATTATAGTACACGTAAGTTTGTAAAAAAGTTTCCCAACAATCAACACACATGACGTCATTTCAACATTACCACCGTTAACTTCATATCTACATTAAATAAATAAATAAATAAATAATTATCAAAACTGATCGTAGTTGCTTCCGTGTGTTATATATGTTCTATCATGCACGTATTTTATATGTCCGTAATTTTATGTTACATTTAACGATCTATGTGATATTTGATTATTGCTTACTGGATTTATTTAATTACTATCTTTACTACTTATAAAAGATAAAAGGTGAATACTGTTTCTTGAATTCTTGAAAACTAAAAACTTAATGCAATTTAAGTTAACTTTTAAATGCCACAAAATTCAAACAAACACAATTAATAAGAAAAGACTATATATGGCAGTGTTTATTGGCACGCTCACTTTTTTTTTTCTTTTTTTTTTTGGAAAATGATAAAAAAATACATTGAACTTGACACTTTTTACCATTGTATGTTGCCAACTATTTTTTTTACCATTGTAACACAAAACTTGACATTTTTTGTCATTGTATGTAAAAAATGTCGCACCGTTAGTCCTTTACACTAACGGTCGTTAGTAAATTTTCATCCGTTAGTCCTTTACACCGTTAGTCCTTTACACTTGATAAAAAAATACATTGAACTTGACACTTTTTACCATTGTATGTTTTCATCCGTTTTCTTACGTTTTTGTCCGTATTCTTCCGTTTTTTTCGTTTTCGTCCGTTTTTTTACGTTTACGCCCGTTTTTTTATGTTTTCACCCGGTTTTTTACGTTTTCGCCTATTCTTTTACGTTTTCGTCCGTTTTTTTTACGTTTTCGTCCGTTTTTTTACGTTTACGCCCGTTTTTTTTACGTTTTCACCCGGTTTTTTACGTTTTCTTCCTTTTTTTTTACGTTTTCGCCTGTTTTTTTACGTTTTCACCCGGTTTTTTACGTTTTCTTCCATTTTTTTACGTTTTCGTCCTTTTATACGTTTTGGCCCGGTTTCTATGTTTTCTTCCGCCTTTTTTACGTTTTCGTCCATTTTTTTATATTAACGCCCGTTTTTTTTACGTTTTTGTCCATTTTTTTACGTTTGCACCCGTCTTTTTATGTTTTCGCACGGTTTTTACGTCTTCTTCCATTTTTTTTACGTTTTTGTCCGTTTTTTTTACGTTTACGACCGTTTTTTAACGGTTTCACCCGGTTTTTTTTTTTACATTATCTTTGTTTTTTTTATGTTTACGCTTGTTTTTTTACGTTTTCACTCGTTTTTTTTACATTTTCTTCAGTTTTTTTACGTTTTCGCCTATATTTTTACGTTTTTGGCCGTTTTTTACATTTTCGTCCGTTTTTTACGTTTACGCCCGTTTTTTTACGTTTTCACCTGGTTTTTTACGTTTTCTTCCGTTTCTTTACATTTTCGCCAATTTTTTAACGTTTTCGCCCTTTTTTACATTTTCGTCCGTTTTTTATGCTTACGCTCATTTTTTTACGTTTTCGCCTGGTTTTTACGTTTTCTTCCGTTTTTTTATGTTTACGAAAACGAAAACAAAAACGAAAACGAAACGAAACGAAAAAACATAAAAACCGGAAGAAAATGAAAACGAAAATAGACAAAAACGAAAAAACATAAAAACCGAGTGAAAACGTTTAAAAACGGGCGTAAAAGTAAAAAAAACGGACGAAACGGTTAAAAAACGGAAGAAAACATAAAAATCGGGCGAAAACGTAAAAAAAACGGGCGTAAACGTAAAAAAACAAACAAAAACGTAAAAAAAACAGGCGTAAATGTAAAAAAATGGACAAAAACGTAAAAAAGACAGAAGAAAACGTAAAAACCTAGCGAAAACGTAAAAAAAACGGGTGTAAACGTAAAAAAAACGGGCGAAAACGTAAAAAAATGGAAGAAAACGTAAAAAACCGGTTGAAAACGTAAAAAAACAGGCGTAAACGTAAAAAAACGAATGAAAACGTAAAAAAAAACGGGCGAAAACGTAAAAAAATAGGCGAAAACGTAAAAAAACGGAAGAAAACGTAAAAAAACCGGGTGAAAACGTAAAAAAAACGGGCGCAAACGTAAAAAATGGATGAAAACGTAAAAAAGGGGCGAAAACATAAAAAAATTAGGCGAAAACGTAAAAAACGGAAGAAAACGTAAAAACCGGGTGAAAACGTAAAAAAACGGAAGAAAACGTAAAAAAAACCGCTTGAAAATGTAAAAAAACAGGCGTAAACGTAAAAAAACGGACGAAAACGTAAAAAAAAACGGACGAAAACGTAAAAGAATAGGCGAAAACGTAAAAAAACGGAAGAAAACGTAAAAAAAAAACCGGGTGAAAACATAAAAAAAACGGGTGTAAACGTAAAAAAACGGACGAAAACGAAAAAAACGGAAGAATACGAACAAAAACGTAAGAAAACGTATGAAAACATACAATGGTAAAAAGTGTCAAGTTCAATGTATTTTTTTATTAAGTGTAAAGGACTAACGGTGTAAAGGACTAACGGATGAAAATTTACTAACGACCGTTAGTGTAAAGGACTAACGGTGCGACATTTTTTACATACAATGACAAAAAATGTTAAGTTTTGTGTTACAATGGTAAAAAAAATAGTTGGCAACATACAATGGTAAAAAGTGTCAAGTTCAATGTATTTTTTTTTATCATTTTCCCTTTTTTTTTGCATACTTCATTGAAACTGGAGAAGCAATATATAGCAAATTTACAATCCGTTAATTGTGCAAATAAATTACTTTGAAATGTGCAAATCATTAGCTTATTATATATGGCAAATGAGCAGACTTTTACATGGCAAATGATAATACACACCGTTAATCTTTTATATGGCTTACGAGAAGAATTTTTATATTTAATTATTTTATCCTCAAACTTTTATATTTTTTTGTTTTTAACCCAAAAAACTTTCATTCTCGCAATAACTACAAATTGAGCCTGCAAAGGTCTCAAACGAAAACTGCAAACGATAAGTAGCAGTTGTCAAACTCGTACGAGTTGACTCAAGCTACATTAAAAAAGAGTCAACTTGTTGTGCGACTCGTGACCGGCTTCTAACATTTAATAAACATACACATACATTTTATGTAACTCGCTAAGCCAACTTATAGCCGATATTACCGATGACTTCAAATAATTCGAAAGTACTATTCCCTTAACTTACTGAATTCAAGTCCTGATGAACCCGTTTAGAGATGAACCAGGCAAAACCGGGAAAGTTTGACCAATCCGGGTGAACCGGACCATTATGGCAGACCTGAGGTTTTATACAAAAGTGGGTTAACCAATTTTTTTAGTTGGCCCCTTGTTTTATAGGCATCCATTTCTATCCCGAGTGATGTGGGAACATAGGAAGTAAAAAGTAAATTTCAAGTTGGATGTAAAAGACAAAAAGTAGTATATTGTCATTGTATTAGGATTTGTGTGTAACTTTTGGTATATGTTTGATCTGGTAAGAGTATAAGGTACTCATGATGTCATGGGTCTGTTGCTATGAGTAAAACTGGTGTCATCTCATGATTTTTTCTTATAACAGCAGAACGTATAACTCAACACAAAACATCCTTCTTTTAAAAGTTAGTGTAATAGGACACCTATTACCCACACATAACCCAATAACACACAAATACAACATAAAAAGAAAAAAGGAAATACTCACCGTGTGGGCTTGTTAGCTCTTGCAATGTAGCTAAGGGGCCGAGGAAGACGTGGAGTTGAGGAGAAGGAGTGCAAGTGTGAGGTTGCGAAAAAGAACTGTTACACATGGATTAAAATCTATGTAACAATGGCCTAAGAGCAAGAGGTGCCTTGCCTTCCTCCCCCACGGTATTCCTCAATTTGCTGCGTTTTCACCCACGTTAAGGTACCATGTACCTGCGTTAACGCGAGGAGTTATTCCAACAACGTTGCGTTAAGTGTTAAAAGGCAAACCGAAAGTCTCAAAACCACCCCTTTAACGTCTATATAGCCGTTGTGTTTTAAAAAAAATCATTTTACCCCCCCCCCCCCCCACCGTTATAAAACAGCTAGTTTTGTTAAATAAATAAAAAATTAACATCACTTTTATAACACTATAAATACTCACTTTACTTCCCACTTTTTTTCACACTTTCACAACCAACTATTCCCTACACTTCTATAATATTTATACACATTCTCCATAACAAAAAATACCCTTGTTTATTCACAATGGATCCGAATCAATTTACCTTCGAACAAATGAACTGGTCCGATGTAGATGATGCAACCGACATTGAGTTTATGGTAGCTGCGTACGAATATCACCAACAATTCGAACAAGCAGAATCATCACAAGCTCCTGTGCACCGTACTAATATCTATCGTGAACGTGAGGTTGCCGAAGAACGCCTGCGTAAAGACTATTTCTATCAAGGTTGCAAGTATCCGAAGCGTAATTTTCGAAGAAGATTTCGTATGAGCCGGAGACTATTTCTACAAATAGTCGAAGGTATTGAATCCTATCATTCTGATCCTCTTCCAGAACATTTTAGTTTCTTTAGGAAAGGGTCTGATGCTTGTTGTGGACCTAGCATAAGTGCTCTTATGAAGTGTACATCTGCCATACGCCAATTGGCGTACGACACCTCACCTGACGCGCTTGATGAGTATTTGCAAATGGGTGAGCATTTGGCACGTGATTGTCTTGATAATTTTAACAAGTGTGTTATGGATCTGTTTATTTCGGAGTATCTAAGAAAACCAACTTGGTCCGATGTTCAACGTATTTATGAAAAACATGAGGGTGAACATGGTTTTTCGGGAATGCTTGGTAGCATTGACTGATGCTTTGGGCGTGGAAAAATTGTCCAGTTGCATGGCAAGGGCAATTTGGTCGGGGTGATAAAAGATACCCAACATTAATGCTTGAAGCTGTTGCTTCGTATGATTTATGTATCTGGCATGCATTTTTCAGGATGGTGGGTGCGAATAACAATATTAACGTTTTAGATAATTCTCCGTTATTCGATGATCTTCTTGCTGACGAAGCCCCTAGAGCACATTATATGGTAAATGGTCGAAGGTATGAAAGGGGATATTACTTAGCTGATGGAATTTATCCACAATGGGCATCTTTCGTCAAATCCTTCACAGCAACAACTGACGAAAAACATGGTTACTTTAAAAGGAAACAAGAAAGTGCACGAAAGGAGGTCGAACGTGCTTTTGGTGTGCTTCAGGGACGTTGGGGTATTCTACAACAACCGACGCGTCAAATGGAAATTGTCAAGATACAACGAATCATGTATACTTGCATTATTTTAAATAACATGATTTTAAAAGATCAAAAATTTAAACTACTTGAATATGGCGCAATGTGGGTTGATCCGTCACCACGTTTTAGATGAGACAGGTGGATCGACAGATGTGACACCCGACGTCGCATTTCCAAAGAATTACGCGACCAAGGTACGCATACCCAACTCCAACAAGACCTTATGGACCATGTTTGGCAAAAACGTCTTCAACGTCAAGCAGAACAAGAAGATGAAGAATATTCCGAAGACGATGAATAAGTTTCTAATGTTTCGTATGTTTTTTATTACATTATGTAGTAGCTTGGGTTTTTTTTTTTTTTTTTTTTTTTTTTTTTTTTTTTTTTTTTTTTTTTTTTAATTTCTAATGTTTTTTTTGTTTTGTTTTTTTTTCGTTGTATTTTTTTTTAATTCCGTATTGTAATATATGTGTTTTAAGAATTAATGTTATGTTTTTAATAAATATAGTATTTGTTTTAGTTTAGGGGTTGAATTTGAAAATATTTGAATAAAAGTTGAGTTAAGGTGAGTTAAAGATAAGTTAAGGTAAGGGGTGTTTTCTGTGAGATATTGTGAAATGGTTAAAGCTGATGTGACGCTGACGTGTCGTTGAGTTATTGAATAACTTGTGTCAACATACCTCTTGCTCTAAGTCTGATAATGGTGTACTAAGGGCCCGTTTCTTTCTTTTTTTTTTTTTCCTGTTTCAAGAATGTGTCTTTTTATAGAACCTTATTCGATTCAAGTTAGTCCCATGTGAACAAAGGATGTTTCTTTTTTATGTTTAATGACCAATATTAATAACACAAATTACTATTGTACCCTTTGTTAACACAAATATCGCCTAAAAACGTTATTTATATTTTACGATCTTTGCTAAGTTTTGTTAATGACGAAGTATGAATTTTAGCTAAGAGTAAATCATCACTTTAAGTGTTTAAGTCTTGTTTAAACTAATGTCACATTTCCTTTTAAACAAAACATTGTTTTTTATTTCTTAAATTAGAAAGTGTCTTGTCACATCACATTTATTTCTTAAAATAGTAATGTCACATCACATTTAGAGCAAGCTTTGTCAACATACATTTATGGTAAGAAAGTGTGTTTGACTAACCATATGTTTGCTTGCAAGTCTTATGTTTGACTAGGTGTAATGAGATGTGACCTTGTTTGGTTTGGAAGATTTATTGCAAAACCAACTGCAGCCCCGACGGAACCCTGGGGGTACACGGGCGGAACCCATCTGAGGGTTCCGCCGTATCCGCCAGACCTGCAGAATGGTTTGCTATAAATACTAAACCATTTGTTAGTTTTGAGTGATGACTTTAGGACATATTTTCACATACTCTCTCAACTAACTCAGTAACAATTGACTTGTGTGATTCTCATATGTAGTAAGGGACTTCACAAGATCATTCAAGAAGTTACAAGCTTCAACTCTAAAGTTGAAATTCTTGTTAGCTTTGTCATGTATAAGCTTTGGTAGTTTATACTTCATTTGTATCATGTATGTAGAAGTGATCGGTTAGTATTTTAGGCCTCAAAATATGTAGCGTGTCGGGAGTTGTTGTACCCTTGTAAAAGAACAAATGGGAGTGGTTGTACCCTTGGTAAAGAACTCGACATCTAGCTTAGTGTCGGTAATAGTGTAAGCGACGATGGGAGTGGTTGCACCCGTGTAAAAGAACTCGACATCTAGCTTAGTGTCGGTAAAAGTGTAAGCGACGTTGTAAAGGTTTTCTCCACCGGTGAAAGGAGCTTATTGATTAGTGATTATAACTCTCGCGTTGGAAACTCGGGGCGTGGATGTAGGGCAAGGAAAAAGAGTCTTTGTAGCCGAACCACGATAAACAATCGTGTTATGGTTTCATCGTTTCTTTCTTTATCTTTGCTTATTACATATTGTATTTAGTTAGAATAGCTAATCACACGCAAAGCTTTTCAAAGAATTAAACAAGTAATGTTGTGTTTATATCTTTAAACAAACGTAAAGCTTTTCAAAGATCTAAACAAGTAAAGTTAGGATTGTTATTTACACGTAAAGCCTTTCAAAGAATTGAACTTATTAAGTTGTGTTTATATCCTTAACCAAACGTAAAGTTTTTAAAAGGATATTCAAGCTAAAAAGGATTTAAAAAGCGGTAAACTATTCAACCCCCCTTCTAGTTTTCCACAATTGGCATCAGGAGCTACGTTACTCAAGATCTTTAAAATAGAATGTATTTTAAAACTTGGATCGATCCTGTAACACCCTAGGCAAATCCCACATCGGCTGTGGCTTGGAGAGATGTTGGGGTCATAAGATAACATTCTCCTTACAATGACACAACGCGTTTTGTGGTCTACTGCGAGTGGGGTTCTTAGGAACTGGCAGTTAAGCATGCTCATGTGAGGGTAGCACTGGTATGGGTGACCTGGTGGGAAGTCTTCAAATGAGGCCACAAAAACAAAGCCGTAAGCCTGCGGGCAAAGCAGACAATATTGTGGTCTGCGTAAGGCGGGGTGTTACAAGTGGTATCAGAGTCAGGTTGAGCCGTTCGGGATGGTGGGGCAAACCTCATCGAGGATGATGAGTCCCTAAGGGGGTGCTTGTAACACCCTAGGCAAATCCCACATCGGCTGTGGCCTGGAGAGATGCTAGGCTCATAAGATAACATTCGCCTTACAATGACACAACGCGTTTTGTGGTCTACTGCGAGTGGGGTTCTTAGGAACTGGCTGTTAAGCGTGCTCATGTGAGGGTAGCACTGGTATGGGTGACCTGCCGGGAAGTCTTCAAATTAGGCCACAAAAACAAAGCCGTGAGCCTGCGGGCAAAGCGGACAATATTGTGGTCTGCGTAAGGCGGGGTGTTACAGATCCATGGATTTTGAAAATCTCAAAGAAGGGAAACCTATTTAAAACCCACCGCTATTTGAAAAAGAAAACTTACTTAAATGGAAAAATAATTTTGAAAACTATGTGAAATCAATTGATCAAGATCTTAGGCATATTATTTCTTTTGGTGATTTCAAACCAAAGAAAATAAGTTTTTGAAAACCAAGATAACTATCTTAAACTTGATAAAAATACTAAAGCTAAAACAATGATTAATAAAGCTTTAGTACCGAATATGAAAGAATGTATTTTTTTCAAACGGCTAATGATATTTGAAAAAATATGTTAAACTTTCATCAAGAAATATGTCAAGTCAAAGATGATCAATTTGATCTCACATATGAATTAGAAGTTTTAGAAATATTAATAGATAGACATTTAGTTGAGATGAATACATGTGCTACTAGTTTAAATGTTTTAAATGAAGGTGTAAGTGAAGATGATTACTCATGTTGAGCTCTTTGTGGACTTGCTTACGATTCATGGATTAACACGGATGAAGATGAAGCCAACCATCCGGTTTGTGATTCTCAACTAGATAAAAATATCAAGCAAGGTACATTTTGAAACCAAACACTTTTGCTTTGACAAATTTATCCTAGAGTTTTCTAAACTAGAAAATGAGTCTTCAAAATCTTTTAAGAATATCTTTGAAACGGATATCTTGTTAGAAGATAAAATGTCTAGAATTGAGAGTAATGTTAAAATTGATCTACAATGTAAATTATGTCTAGATTACAAACGTAAGATTAAAAAGCAAAATGAGAAAGGAAAAATATTAGTTAAATTTGATAAAAGCTCAAAATCTCTTGAAAGATTGTTGAGGAGTCAAAGGTTGTTTGATGATAAAACCGGATTAGGATTTAACTCTAAAGCATCATCAACTAGTAAACCAAAGCATCTAAAATTTGTTAAACCTGGAAGAGAGATTTAGAGATAAATCAATCTCAAATAGAAACTCATGATAAAAGGATCAAGATTATCATGCTCTATGCTTTTATATGATTATCTAACCTTCTTGGATACATGAGTAATTGAGTTTCAAAGCGTGTCGTCAAACCAAGATTTTACGCGTAGTGTTTATCCTCTTTATAACATCTCTATGCAATTTAAAAGGTGCGCATTAGTTTAACTTGACTTTGATTGTCTCTTGTTTCTAGCATTATGTGTTGGAATATGTGTTATTAGTAATACTCTAAAGTGTTTACCTGCTATTTGTAATAACTTAGATTAGATTCTATGCAACAAGGAATTTCGTCATTAGTACTAGTATGAGATATAAGGTGTTTTGGTTCTTTAACCGTCAAGAGATAAACACGAGAAACCCTTGAGTGAGTCTTACTCAACTCTTGCTTACAAGTGAGCTAACTAAGAATTTCCTAAGTGTTAAAATGTCTAACACTTTTGTGATGCTTGCAAAACAAACCTTTGTTAAACAACATTCTCAAACACAATACTTTGAGTATTAAATTGTGTTTTTCTTCGATCACTCCTTTATGATAATCTCACATAAAACACACAAGGTGAAATAAATCACATTAGCATACATTAAGATGTGTGGAAGAAAATGAGTTTTCAACATCTAGGATTTACACATCAAATGCGACACTTAGTCTCATGATGTTGTACCTCTTGGACTTTTTCAAAACAAATAGAGTTCATGATGTCTTAAGTAAGAAAATCCAAAGAGTAGAGGAGTCATTGAATATAACATTTAACGAGTGATCTCCTCCTTCTAAGATATCATCTTTGGTAGATGATGACTCAGTCGAAAGTCCAATGATGGCAAGACAAGTATGTTGTGTAAAACATTAAGAATAAAAGTACAAAATAACATCTTCTCACCTTGAGTCAAATATTGAATCAAGCAAAATTAACATAAGTTATCAAACTTGATTTATAGGTCATAGTTGTGTCTAAACAAATTCAACAAAAACAGTTTTTGAAATTTAGAGTAAAACAACTAGTGAAACATAATAGATGATACGTGGGAATCGCACCAGGTTTTACCTCTCAAGGGATCTTGAGAAGCTTACAACCCCCACCAGGCAGTGTACCTGATCGTTGTAGTATAGTATAGTGACAAGTACCGGGGGATTGATCGTTCAGCTAGGAATAGTGTCGCTAGGATTAGAAAACCTAAATACTAGTTCTAAAGATGAGGGATGATTTTTTTTTTTGTATTTTTATATTTTTTAGAAAGCAAGTAAAAATCTCGGGTTTGAAGGATTTGGGCGGAATTAGTTGCTAGTCAACTAACCCAATACTAAAGATGCAATCAAAATAAAATACTAAAAATGAAAATAAACTAAATTATACTAAGGTTGTGAGCAATAAGTGGAGAAAATGTGTTTACTTAGATTTCACTACTCCCTAGATATCTTTTACACGTTAATTACTTGTTATAGTTGCGTGGATGACGGATTGTATTCCTTAATACCATTCATGGGGTGGCGCACTTAATTCCCCAATCCTATGAGTGCCTACTTCACTCCTATGTCGAGCCGGCTAAGAAGCTCCTAACATGGGATCATTAGAATTTACTCATGCATTAAATACAACCAATAAAACCTAGTGCACATCAGTTCATGTTTCCTAAGACGTTCAAGCATGTTACCATTTGGAGATCTGCCAGTTTTCTTAAGCCTAACATCGAAATCATTTATCCAATACAACCATAAACAAGTAATCAATACATAATTAACATCTAGGTTTCATTAGATCCAAGCAAACACAAGATAGATCTAGCCTAGCATGATAGAATTAAAACAAGAACAAGATATAGACAACCAACACATAGACATATTGATTGAATTAAAAGAATACTTATCTCAATTACACATGAAAGGGATCAAGGGCTGAGAACCCTTGAAAAACCTGTAAAATTCGTACCAAGTTCGGACTTAGGGTTTCTCCCAAAACTTCTCTCCTTTTTAATGTGAAAATTAGAAAACTATATATAGGAAATAGGGTCTGACGGCGTCAAGAACAAATTTGTGACACCGTCATCTCGCCGCCAAAATACTCCTCGGACTGCCTTGATCTACTTTTGACGCCGTCATGTGTTATGTGTTTCCAGGCCGTCATGCATTTTACTCTTGACGCCCTTCCTTGTGACGCCGTCATTTCTGTACTGGATCGTCGTGGAAATTACTCTTGACGCCGTCAGGATTTTCTTCTTGACGTCGTCACCTACTGTTCCCAGCAAGAAAAATTAAGACTTTGGCGTTTTCTTCACTTTTATGCTCCAAAAACGTCCGAATTGCTTCCTTTTCCAGATTTCTCTCCCAAAGTACCTAAAATCACAAAAGGAACGATTTAGGGCAATATTTGATCAAATAAATTCAATTCGGGCTTAAATGACCCCCTAAAAACGGTTCATTTTTCGCCTCATCATATACCCTTACACTTGAGATTTGCTTGTCCTCAAGCAAATGCGCTTTTATTCTAATCAAAATACAAGTTAGGGGTCATTTAACACTAATATAAAAGTAATTACAACAAATAATCGTTCCACTAAAGATCAAAGACAAGCACGGAGGTCATACACAAGCACCTCACAAATAGTGTTTAGATACTCACATCTCTCGGGTGTAATAAAGTGTAAATTAAAATATGGAAACGGAAGATATCTCTCACTACCTGTCATAGCAAAATAGATTACCATAGGATTGGGAAAGGATCAAACCTCCACCACATGGCGTAAGCACCTAGGATAAACTATCAAAGAGGTCTTTTAAAGGGTTGTAACGTTAGGTATAGGGATATGAAATACACGGTTTTGTTGGATAAAGGAAGTTTTACTGGTGGCGAGTTAACAATCTTGGTTAATTACATGTACAATATGGCGTTGCTAAGCCAAGACTAGACTCGACTTAAGCTAATAAATGAAAAATAACAAAAACATAAAATGAACATAGAATGAAAAGGGATGGTAGTCCGTATGTTTTTTCTCTTTTTCTTTTTCTTGATTTTTTTTTTTTTTTTTTTTTTTTTTTTTTTTTTTTTTTTTTTTTTTGCATACACTCTTACCCTACTATCCAAAATAATACATCATAGGGAATGAATGTTTCCCTTACACTTGAATTTTTACATACTTTACAATAAACTATTCTAATGACTCGAATTAGGAAAATCAAAACACTTGGAGCACTTTTAAGATTAACGTACATATGGGGGTAATAAATGATGTTCTTCCCCATTACTCCATAAAATAAGTACTTTACCCATGAGTCCCAATCGTCCCAAAACAATATGTACAAGGATATGACTCGACTTAGCAACCATGTAATCAATTAGAAAGTTAACTTAGGGTTTAACAAATAACAATAATGCACTAAAGATGAGTGCATACACGGAAGGCTAAGGCGATTTGGTTGTACATTTACGTGGGGTGTAACAAATTCTTCCTTTAAGTAAGATGCTTAAAGTTAGAAACGAAAAGATAGGCTCGGAGGGGTGTACTACGGGTTTCGTGTACTTAAAATGAGTACAACGCTAATGGTGTGGGAAAAATTAGTTGACTTAACTAGCCAAGTAATATGACTTAAATGGTCAAGTAATTATGATACGGGTTTAACACAAGGGTGATCCTAATGCCTCTTATCATGTAGTAAATCCTACCACACGAATGTAGTCTCACTAGCGGTCTCAGGATGCATCACTAACGCAAGTTCTAGAATCTAAATGATACCGGTACACTCATAAGCACTAATAGTAAATGCTTTTCCTATCAAATCTAAAGGCGAACCTCACATATTTGGGTGGAAAATTTTTCTGAATATACAGTTATGTGCTAGTCATACAATCTCCTATCCATGAGACGCTTGCTATGGCTAAAGTTTCACTCCTAAATGTTGTAAAAAAAATTTAAATTTGGCGCTAAAATTGCACTAACAAGTATTTCTCATAGTTTTATTACACATCTACCATCAAACAAAACAAACTCAAGCGAAAGTGCATATGTAAGGTATCATCTTTTTACCCTCCCCTTACACTTAAGATGAACATTGTCCCCAATGTTCAAGTAAAGAATGTAAAAGTGAAAAAGTAAAAAGAATGAAATCAAATACTCCCCTGATTCGCTCGGTATGGATAATAAGGTGGCCAGGTTAAATCTTCCTCCAAGAAAATGAACAATCAAAGCTTCCCTTCCAGAATATAAATCATCTTCTTATCATACATAACCTGTAATTCCTGAGAAAATAGACAAGACAACCTCGCATAAAATCGGCGGCAACCTATATAAGTTACTAAATCCTAGAAAACAAAATAAGATATAATGCTTGTGGAATGAAGTTTGAAGATTTCCTGGAGATTATAAAACTTAACAATTCACACAAACTTTAAGACTCCGTTAGAAAAACAAAACCGGTAAAATTTTCAGATTTTTACACATGACGCCGTCAAGAGTTAACTCGTGACGCCGTCAGAAGTGACCTGCAGAAATTCTTATGTTAAGTTTCCGGAAAATTTCTGGAAAAACTTGGTCCTACTTCCTGGAAAATCCTGCAAAACTTCATTATGACTCGATACAAGCATTTGACTCTAACAAATACGAATATACATGTTCATTTAATATTGTGGAGAATCATGATCGGTTTGTTTCTTAAAAACATATTTGGGGTTTCCCCTTACACTTATTGTTGGATCGTGAACACCTTGAACTTGTGTTAATATTGATACTTTGAGTGATACCACTAAGTATGCGGAATCTACTTAATGATACTTAGAAGATTGATTGTAAATGAAACAGTTGTATGTATGTGAGAATAATGTATGTAATAAACAAATAGCTCCAATATTATTAATGATAATAATACGAGTGATCTATAATATCACTAGGGTTACACCTTGAAGCTCTAAGAAAACGTATTAGAAAGATATATTCTAACCATGACCTAGGATCTCCTTTTATACAACAAGGAGTCCTCTTCTACAAGATAAGTATAATACTAATAGAATAAGATATACACAAGATCTTTTCTATGTTTATCTAAGCGCGTTTCTCTAACAGTTATCAAGTAAGCAGTGGTAATATTTGTTCTTGCAGTGGTAATGAGTTTCCACTGCAAGTACAATCTTCTGAAGTTGTAACATCTTCACTAGCCGTGGTAACTGGTAGTATAATTCCCAACAATCCTCCCCTGAACTTATGATTTATAGGTAAATCAACAAGTTTCTTCAAGTATACAATAACCCTGAGGATATGGGAATTCTTCCAAACACTTATCTTGTTTTTCTCAACACTTTATCAGCTCTTGCATATTGATATTGAATCTTCTGAATCAAAACTCTAATCTTTTCATTATTTGCATAAACTCTTAACATTGACATGCTGAGAGCAAACCTCCCCTGAATCTGATCATCATTTTTCTCCTCCCCTGTTTGGGAGAATCTCCACCAAAATCAGCACAATCTGATAAAATTCAGAAGAACTTCCATCAATTTCTTTAATATCCACCTATTATGAGAATGTGGTACACAGTTCCATCAATTCCTTTTGTAACATACTGCCTTCAGCACTTCCAGATGTATTACCTTTTGAGAGAGGTGCATCATTAGACAAAGATTCAATTTCTTACCTAGTGAAACTAGATAGTACTTCTGAACCACCCATATGTTTTAATTTGGCTAGGGATTTCACTACCTGTATCCAATCCCGGAGAATCAGACACATGAAGTGTTGCCATGGTAGAGCTCTGAAGCATCTACACATATCAAGAAAAATATTACACTGTCAGTGGTAACTGTGAACCTGCAGTGGTAAAAATCAACAGAATTTTCAAAGAGCAGTGGTAAGTAAAACATATAAAAAATAGTTGCTCTTATCATAGTTTTTAACAAACTATCAGCTATCAACGGATTTGATATGTCTTTACCATGAGCCGTTTGCTATGGACTAGCCAACTCTTGATCACAAGGATGTATGGTGAGTTGATAACCTAGTTTTTGGTAAACTATCAACCATGAACGGGTTTGATGTGTCTTTACCTGTAGCCGTTTGCTCAGGACTAGTTGATTCTTATGTGGATTAGACATGGTGAATCAATAACCATTTGTTATGTGTCTTAAGTTACACATCTTATAACTCCATTCACATTAAACATCTTAAGAACCAAACTTAACCAATATTAGTTAACCCAAGTAACTTTTAACCAAGTTACTATTTATACATTTATTGCTCCAAAGTCAACCCGATATCGTCCATAATTACTTCTTCGAACTACCAAAACGGATAGGAGTAAAGATACTTCATTAATTATCCATTGGCCTTGACTTTGCATATAAATAGGGGTCTCAAAACACATCTATCAGCAGCAACGAAACCATCACATTAACAAACCCTAATCTGAAACATGAGTTTCCCAATCGCGTACATCTCCTCTGACAACTCTTCTGATGAAGAGATCAGCTATGTTTCAGATTCTGAGGAGCAGTCTTCTGGATGGAGTGGATACTTTCCACCAAGTACTGCATCAGCTCCATCTATTGATGTTGATTCAGAGAAAGATGATCCAACCTTCAACCTTTCTGAGGAACTACCAAAAGCACTTACAACTGCCCTGAAGACTGCCATACACAACATGAAGTGGCCAGAGTCGTCAAAGCCTGCAAATGATCTGAAACCTCCACCACAAGTGCTTGGGCTTGCTTATCTAAGAAAACAGCTATCCTTTGATGAGAAGAGGAACAAGCCAGCTAAGAGTAAGCATGCATATAAGGACAAAGGAAAGAAGCCTATGTAGTGTCTGAAGATCTTAGGTTGTTAGGTTGTGGGATGTTTGTTTAAGTTTACATGTGTTTTGAACTTGTCTTAGTAAAAGAATGTACTCTGCAACCTTTTGAAGTGATAAATAAATGATCTTCTCTGTTTCCTTATTACCACTGTGAGAGAAAATCTTACCACTGTGTGATGCATAGTTTCCACTGAGCTTGTTTCTCCTTCATAAGTGTTAGTTGAAAACCATACAAACAATAATAGTACATTAAAAGCTATCCTGCTACACTAAAAAGTATTAGACATCAAAAGTTTATGGATTAAGCATTCCAATACCTGTTACCAAGTACTGAAACCTACCCACATCAAGCCCTTTTGTTATTAAATCAGCATAATTGTCATCAGTATGAATTTTGACAACATTAATGAGCTTTTTCTCAAAACAATCTCTAATAAAGTGATGTCTAATTTCAATATGTTTAGTTTTAGTGTGTTGCACAGGATTCTTAATAATGCAAATTGTACTACTATTGTCTATATATATGATGGTGTTCATGAAATTGTACCCATAATCCAAGAGTTGATTCTGAAGCCAAAGGATCTGAGCACAACAACTAGCAGCTGCAACATATTCTGCTTCAGTAGTTGAAGTAGCAACCATTGTTTGTTTCTTGCACTGCCATGACACCAATCTACATCCAAGAAATTGACACCCTCCTGTGGTTGATCTTCTATCCAAACTTGCACCAGCATAATCACTATCTGAGTAAGTAATCAACTCCATAGGAGATTCCCTTGGATACCACAATCCTAGATTAGGATAAGTCTTCAAGTATCTAAAAATCTTTTCCACTGCTGTCATATGTGATGTCTTTGGAGTCACTTGAAATCTTGCACAGGCACACACAGCAAACATAATGTCTGGCCTTGATGAAGTGAGATACATCAAAGAGCCAATCATTGACCTGTAAGTATGGACATCAACATTTACACCACTAGCATTCTTTAACAATAAGTGAGTGGTCTTGTCAGCAGGGGTATTAGAAGATTTTGCATCAGTGAACTTGAACTTCTTAATTATCTCAGCCACATACTTGTCTTGACTGATAAAGATGCCTTCTTTACTCTGTTGTACTTGCAGCCCTAAAAAGAATGTGAGTTCCCCCATAGAACTCATCTGAAATTCATCTTTCATCAGCTTCTCAAACTCTTTGCACATCTCTTGTTTAGTAGATCCAAAGATAATATCATCAACATATACTTGCACAAGTAGAATATCACCCTTGTCTTTCTTGATGAACAAAGTTTGATCAATCTTGCCCATATGAAACCCATTATTCAATAAATAAGTAGCTAAGGTTTCATACCACTTCCTTGGATCCTGATGTAGACCATAAAGAGCCTTGACTACTTTATAAACTTTATTGGGGTGATGTGGATCTTCAAAGCCTGGAGGTTGAGCAACATATACCTCCTCATCAATAGTACCATACAGAAAGGCACTCTTAACATCCATTTGATAGACAGTAAAGCCCATAAATGATGCATAGGCTAGAAATAGTCTAATAGCCTCAATCCTTGCAACAGGAGCAAAAACTTCTTCATAATCAATACCCTCCTCTTGAGTGTATCCTTGAGCAACTAATCTAGCTTTGTTTCTGATGACAATACCTCTTTCATCTTTCTTATTCCTGAACACCCATTTAGTACCAATTACTTTCATCTTTCATCTTTCTTATTCCTGAACACCCATTTAGTACCAATTACTTTCATACCATCAGGCAAATCACAAAGAACCCAAACCTTTTGAAGCTTAAACTGCAACAACTCATCCTGCATAGTTTCAACCCAACTTGATTCTCCTAAAGCCATAGAAACATTTTTAGGCTCCATTTGTGATAGAAAGCAGAAGAATAAACATTCATTCTTAGTAATGTGATTCTTGGACTCATAGACTTCACTTATGAACCCATGAACATCTGTCATCCTTGTTTGCCTTCTTGTCTTCACACCTGAATTAATTTCACCAATAACATTCTTAATTGGGTGAGCTTTATGAACTGTAGATTGTGATGTGTTAGGAATATCATATGATGATGGCATATTTGTGATTTCAACATCATTAATTGGTGTCTCCTGAGCTATATTTCCACATCTGGACCATCAGTGGAAACATCATGTGTTGTAGTGGTAACAGGATTACCACTGCCTTCAGGAATATCATCATGCAGAACATCAAAATTCACAAATTCATCTTCCTGATTAGTATTCTTTGAAGGTTGTGAGTCTGCATTAACATTAAATTTCCAAATTGGCATAACAAATTGATCTTTATCATCTTCATCATCTTGGCAAGATTCATCTTCATCAATAAACTCCTCTGAGTCCTCAAGATCAGCATCACTTGAATCTGAAGTAATAGGAACATAATTCATTGTATTTGATAAAGTCTCAAGATCAAATAGCCATTCAGGTCCTGAACCTGCTATGTTAGCTTTATTTTCAAGAAACTGAACATGCAAATTCTCTTCTATCTTTCTTGTTCTTAAGTTGTATACTCTAAAAGCCTTACTAACCATGGAATAACCAACAAAGAAACCTTCATCTGCCTTTTCTTCAAACTTTCCCAAATGATCAATGGTATTGAGAATTGTGACATGACATCCAAATGGCTTCAAGAAATCCAAAAGTGGGGGTCTTCCTCTGAAAAGCTCATAAGGTGTCTTGTTCTTTGACTTGACCACTAATACCCTGTTTTGAATATAGCAAGCAGTGTTAACTGCTTCAGCCCAAAATGTCACTGGAAGCTTTGAATCAGCTATCATGGTTCTAGCAGCCTCAATTAGTGTTCTATTTCTTCTTTCAGCAACACCATTTTGCTGAGGTGTTCTTGCAACACTAAATTCTCTTTTAATACCTTTGTCTTTGCAGAAATCATCCATTAATCTATTCTTGAACTCTGTTCCATTGTCACATCTGATGATTTTTATCTTCTTTTCAGCTTGATTTTCAACTTCAGTGATGAAAGTCTTGAGAATGTCTGTAGTTTCATCCTTGGTATTTAAGAAGAAAACCCATGTAAATCTGCTAAAATCATCAGTCACAACAAGGCAATACTTCTTCAAATTGATGCTGCTAACAGAAGTAGGACCAAACAAGTCCATATGCAGCATGTAGAGTGGATGATCAATAGTATTTACTGCCTTGGTCTTGCAAGAAGCTATGTGTTGTTTACCTTTAAGACAAGCAACACATGTTTGATCATTTTCAAATCTCTTCTCAGGTAAACCTATGACTAGACCATCTTTTACAATCTTATTGATGGTCTTGAAGTTAACATGACCAAGTCTTCTGTGCCAAAACATAGATTCATCCAAAGTGGCTTTTGCAAGTAAACAAGTAACATCATCTTTAGCCACTATCTTCTTCATGTCAATGCTATATAGATTACCTTTTCTAGGGATTTTGAGCAAAATGTCTTTTTCTTCAGGTAGCTTATAATCCTTAGATAAGATATAGCATTCATCTTCTGAGAATAGAACTCTGTATTTCTTGTCACACATTTGTGACACACTGAAGAGGTTGTACTTGAGTTCTGGTACATAGTATACATTCTCAAAGTCCAAGTTTCCAGCCTTGATAGTTCCTTTGCCAGAAACTTTGCCACCAATTCCTCCTCCAAAACTGATAGCTTGCCCATCAAATGATTTGAAATTTGAAAGATAGGCCTTGTTGCCAGTCATATGCCTGGAACACCCACTATCTGAATAACCTTGATCCTCTTTTGTCTTTGAATATCCCTGCACACAACATGAAGGAATTAGTACCTTTTGGGGACCCAAGCCACAAATGACTTGGATCTGCCTCGTGTATCAATATAATTGTATCTATCAAAGGTCATTGATACACCATTGGGATTGTTTAAGGTTGTTGTTCCTTTTGGTTTTCATTCCCAATGAGCTGAGGCCTTAACAGCATTTCCCAAGTTTACCCTTTTCTTATTCACATAGACATCAGTGGAAACATTTGGTCTTGCAGTGGTAACTGCATGCCTAGTAGTGGAAACTGCTGGATTAGTAAATTTGGGTCTCCACATGTGATTCTTGTGATCATTCTTTTCAAAATAAGTCTTTTTCCCCGTTTGATAAGATTTAACAAAATAAGTGACAGGGGACTTAGGATAAACTATGTTTTTACTACTGGCAGTGGTAACTGCTGGTCTAGCAGTGGAAATTGGTTTGATGCCAGTGGTAAGCAAAACAGACCTGGGAACCATCTTGCTTAGGGGGTTTGGGTGAGTTATTTTATTAGAATTATGTCCATTCACCCTTGTATTCATAAATACTTCCCTTCTTCCCATGTGGTAGTTACAAGTATAGGAAAGGTGATCAAAGCTACCACAAATATGACAGGCCTTATTGTTGAACACAAAATCACTACCAAACTGCCTAGTTTTAACATGATTCCAACTTCTCATGTTTCCTCTAGGAGATTTAGACCTATCCCTGTACATCTCAGCATACCTAGTAGTAGGCCTAGTGTAATTTGACTGTGTCCTAGGCTTCTCTTTGACTACTTCAGGAATATTTTTTCTTTCCTCTACTTTAACATCTTCAGTAACACTAGATTTAGACTCAACATTCAAACATTCATCTTTAAGAGATGAGTCACTTGCACTATCAAAAGTCTCAACCTCAACCTGAACCTTTTCAGTTTCAACTGGTTTAACAAATTTTGGTCCATAGGTCATAGGTGGATCCTGAAATTCTTCTAAACCTGTGTGAGCTAGATCAATGCCAGGAGGTGTTGGAACACCTCTTAGAGGTGGTGGAACAGATTTGTATCCAAGACCTGATTTAGCTTTGCTCACAACTTGGGCTTCCCAAATTTTGTCAATACTCTTGGATTGATGATCTAGTTTTTGCTTAGTTTTTTGAATATTCTCACTAGCCTTTTTAACTTTTTCAATCTCTTCCCTAAGAGCTTTATTTACTTCAACATAAAAATCTAAGTCTCTTTTTAAAACAGCAATGTCATCACTGAACTTAGATTCATTTGCCCTATAATGCTCTATCTGTTTTCTTAAAACACCTAGACCTCTTTTATGATTTGCTAAATTATAATTAGTATGATGTAAATCTAGCATCAGTGCATCATATTGTGTTTTAGAGATCTCTAACTCTTTTAAGGCCTTACAGTTTTTAGAACAAGCATTATCAGTATGTACCTCAGTGTCAGAGAAAGCCATGAGTGCATGCTCAGTAGCTAGCATTGCAGATTCTGAATCATCTTTTCCATTCTGAGTCATAAAGCTCCAATCAAAGCTCACTCCATCAATAGCCAATAGCACCTTTGGCTCTTCTGTTGTAGGTTCTTTGTTCTTTTCCTTCTTGTACCAAGTTGACTTGTTATCAGATTTCCTTGGTTTTCTACATTCTCTTGCAAAGTGCCCCATCTTGTGACAATTATAGCACTCCACCTTCTTTTTGTCAAAACCTACAGTCTCATCACCACTTATATGTATCTTTCTCCCTGTCTTCTTCCAGAACTTCTTTGATCTTAAGCTTAGTAATGCCACCTGCTATTTAATGTCCATCTCCTCCATATCATCTTCATCAATTTGATCCAAATCCTCATGATTGAGAATTGAACCACCCACATGGCTTGATATAAAGGCATAGAAAGTAGCATCACTTAGTCCTGCAACCTGTTTCTTTGAGCTCCTAGTGGAAACATTTCCATTACCAGTGGAAACAATCATGTTACCACTGTCATCATCACTATCACTTTCATCATCTGAACTATCATTACTTGATGATGATATGAGTGCTACACTTGCAGAACTTGTTCTTAATTTGCCAGCTTTCTTTAATCTTTGTTCAATAACTTTAAAGTTATTGTACACATCATTAAGCTTCATGGTCTCAAGATCTGACTTATCTTCCCAAACAGCAACATTGGTATCAAACTCAGAAGGTAGGCTTCTTAGGAATTTAAGATTGAGATCTTCCTTTTCCACCTCAATTCCAAAAGCAGTGAGTTGAGTAACAATCTTTTGTAGCCTTGTGAATATGCTATCAAGAGATTCATTACTTGTTGAACCAAAGTTTTCATAAGTCTGCTTCAGTAAAGTCTTTTGAGTCTTCTTGGTAGAATCATTACCACCAAACACTTCACAGATCTCATCAAAAAGAGTCTTTGCAGACTTGTATTTGCTAAAAGCCAGAACTTGTTCTCTGGGTAGAGCCATCAATAACAAACCTCTAGCCTTCAAATCATTCTTTAGTTGACTTCTTTCTTCATTAGTGACAGGACCAGTGTTAACTTTTGTTACTGTCTTGTCACCAACCTGCTCTACAGTTGTACTAGGTTTGAATGAATTTCCACACATTATAATCTCCCATAATGTGTAGTCTTGAACCATAAAGAATTGTTCTATCATAAGCCTCCACATCTCAAAGTCATTTATCTTAAGCTTAGGAAGCTTTGCAGCAATGTTCGATTGGCTTGTTTCTGTCTCCATTGTTTCTTTTGAATCTGCCATAGGGTCTTCTAAATCAAAATATCAAAGCCTTGCTCTGATACCACTTGTTGGATCGTGAACACCTTGAACTTGTGTTAATATTGATACTTTGAGTGATACCACTAAGTATGCGGAATCTACTTAATGATACATAGAAGATTGATTGTAAATGAAACAGTTGTATGTATGTGAGAACAATGTATGTAACAAACAAATAGCTCCAATATTATTAATGATAATAATACGAGTGATCTATAATATCACTAGGGTTACACCTTGAAGCTCTAAGAAAACGTATTAGAAAGATATATTCTAACCATGACCTAGGATCTCCTTTTATACAACAAGGAGTCCTCTTCTACAAGATAAGTATAATACTAATAGAATAAGATATACACAAGATCTTTTCTATGTTTATCTAAGCGCGTTTCTCTAACAATTATCAAGTAAGCAGTGGTAATATTTGTTCTTGCAGTGGTAATGAGTTTCCACTGCAAGTACAATCTTCTGCAGTTGTAACATCTTCACTAGCCGTGGTAACTGGTAGTATAATTCCCAACACTTATCTTTTGCAAAAATACCTTTAGGTGGAGTTAAGACTAGGCCAAAACAACAAAGTAAAGTATTTCCACTATTTAATTGAGAAACATGATCAACCAACAATAAAAATAAAGCATGCATACGGAAGCAAATAACAAACAAACAAAAATAAAATCACACAAAACATGGGTTGCCTCCCAAGAAGCATTTTTCTTTATTTACGAGTCTTGTAGCTAGACTCAAGGTCATGGGTTACTACGTGACCTCATCGTTGGTTCCACTCTCTGATTGTAAATATTCTTTGTAGAAACCAATCACCTTTTTCTCAATCGCCCCCATCATCCTTTGGGCAAATTCCTTATCGACTTTATACCTTGGTCCTAGGGCCAAGCAATCTTTGTAGAAAAGACTCCTTTTTTCCCATACATAATCCATGCCCTTTTTCTTATCCTCTTCATTGATGTCCTCAAAAGCACCAACGTTATCCTTATCAAATCGGGATATAAAGCGAAATTCTTTCATTCTATTAGGCATCCTATAAGTGATCCTATCGGTGTTACTTGCAAATCGGACTGTCCCTTCTATCTCATCATATTCTAACTTAGACTCCTCAACAAATGGTTTACCAAATACGACATTTGACAATCGACAATCAATAACATTAGCGAGATCTTCCACAATCATAAAGTCGGTGATAAAAGTGAAATTCCCAACAAAGACATGTAAACCTTTAACTCTCCCGACAAAGTTACAAACTCCACCGGGGTATTTGGGATCTTTTCTAGGTTCAAGTCTTGTTTTCACTATATCATTATAAACATTTGAGGACATAACGTTGATTGGGGATTTAAAGTCAATGTAAGCATTGTTAATGTGTCTATACCCAATCATACATGGTATCTTAGCATTCTTAGGATCGCCTCTCTTTATCTAGGTTCGATTATAGTGAAAGGAGATCGCGGGTTATCAATAAGATTATTATAATATACAATCTCCTCCTTAGTGGGGTATAGATTAAAGTAATCATTAAGCTTCGGATCTATTTCCCCCTCTTCTAGTCCCTCAACAACATTCACAAAGTCATTAGGCCCTAGATCCTCATTTGAATACAAGGCGGTCGCTAGGTCACTAAATGCATGTTCGAGCTCAACCTTAATCAACCTATTAAGCTCCCTAAGTTCCCTAATCTTACTCTCAATTTGTTCACGTAACACAGCCACTTCTCTAGGGGAAAGGGGTGGATTCGCATTTTCCATAATGGTCAACGGAATAGTCAATGAATTTAATTTACTAACAAAGGCACAAAGAAAAAGATAGACTAAAGGAAACCTAAAAATAAAAATAAAATTCTTACTAGAAAGGAATCTAGCAAGTAGACTTAATAAAAAGAGATTCTAACCTAGACAATAACTATTCCCCGGGCTGCGGCGCCAAAAACTTGATACGTGGGAATCACACCAGGTTTTACCTCTCAAGGGATCTTGAGAAGCTTACAACCCCCACCAGGCAGTGTACCTGATCGTTGTAGTATAGTATAGTGACAAGTACCGAGGGATTGATCGTTCAGCTAGGAATAGTGTCGTTACGATTAGAAAACCTAAATACTAGTTCTAAAGATGAGGGATGATTATTTTTTGTATTTTTATATTTTTTAGAAAGCAAGTAAAAATCTCGGGTTTGAAGGATTTGGGCGGAATTAGTTGCTAGTCAACTAACTCAATACTAAAGATGCAATCAAAATAAAATACTAAAAATGAGAATAAACTAAATTATACTAAGGTTGTGAGCAAGAAGTGGAGAAAATGTGTTTACTTAGATTTCACTATGTTGACATAAATAATGCCTAAAAACATTATTAAGTCTTTATCTATATCTCTATGTTTTGATCATTACAAAATATAACCTCAAAGAATTAAAACTTATGACATAAACAAGTATTTGGTGATTAATATTTCTCTTTACATCCAAATCACTTAAGGTATGAATAAACAAAGTGTTTAGTGCAATGTATGATCAAAGGGGTATTTAATTAACTAATACAAAGTTTATTTAATCATATAATCTTATTATATATTTTTGAAAAACACTTTTGGTAATAAGGAAAAATGTTTTAATCATACTAAATATATGATTTCAAATATTTAACCAAAATCAGTTAGTTTTTCACCAAATAAACTTTCCCCACTAAAAGACAAGTTTTCTGGCCGTTACAGTTGGGCGGCCCCCTTAATTATAAGGGGCGGTCCCCTTAATTTTAAGGGGGCCGGCCATGCTTTAAGGGGGCCGGCCACGCTCCTCTGTCAGAACTTGTTGCCTATAAATACCACCTCAAACCTGGATTTTTTCCCCACCTTTTGCACTTCAGAACTTTCTGTTCTAGATCTCCATTTCCAATCTATAAATCCTTTGATCATACATTCTTAAATCTTTGTTTCAAAGTGATCCATACTTAATCCATTCAAGTGCAAGAGAAGAATACTTCTATCCCTCAAGACAAGAAGTATTACAACTAGTTGTGATCTCCACATCTAAGTTGTTTGAGTATCATCATTAATTATTATTTCATAGTGTGATTAGTTGTGATTATTTGTTAAAGAATAGTTGTGTAGATAGTAGAAGTTGATTAGTTGTGAAGTAGGATAGTTGTGAAGATTGGTGTGTAGAAGAAGGTGTGTAGAAAATTGGTGTGTAGAAGCTAGGTGTGAAGAAGATTGGTGTGTAGAAGCTAGGTGTGAAGAAGATTGGTGTGTAGATTGGTGTGAAGATTGGTGTGTAAATTGGTGTGTAAATTGGTGTGTAAGGTTTTCTCCGCCATAAGGGAGCTTGTTGATATAGTGAAGAAAACTCTCGAGTTAGGTGCTCGGGGAGTGGAGTAGGGCAAGGAAGGTGCCTTGTAGCCGAACCACTATAAATCGCTTGTCTCTCGGTTTGATCTTTCCATCCTTCACTTATTTCATTACTTACATAATTATTGCTTCATAGTATATATATACTTAGTGTTGTTCATATTGTGTATAACTAGATTTCATATACCATCGAATCTATATTTTATAAATCAACAAAAACTTTTAAACAATTTGTTTTATAACAACTAAAAAGACGTAAAACTATTCAACCCCCCCCCTTCTAGTTTTCCACACACTACTCCCTAGATATCTTTTACACGTTAATTATTTGTTATAGTTGCGTGGATGACGGATTGTATTCCTTAATACCATTCATGGGGTGGCGCACTTGATTCCCCAATCCTATGAGTGCCTACTTCACTCCTATGTCGAGCCGGCTAAGAAGCTCCTAACATGGGATCATTAGAATTTACTCATGCATTAAATACGCCCAATAAAACCTAGTGCACGTCAGTTCATGTTTCCTAAGACGTTCAAGCATGTTACCATTTGGAGATCTGCCAGTTTTCTTAAGCCTAACATCGAAATCATTCATCCAATACAACCATAAACAAGTAATTAACACATAATTAACATCTAGGTTTCATTAGATCCAAGCAAACACAAGATAGATCTAGCCTAGCATGATATAATTAAGACAAGAACAAGATATAGACAACCAACACATAGAAATATTGATTGAATTAAAAAAATACTTATCTCAATTACACATGAAAGGGATCAAGGGCTGAGAACCCTTGAAAAACCTGTAAAATTCGTACCAAGTTCGGACTTAGGGTTTCTCCCAAAACTTCTCTCCTTTTTTAATGTGAAAATTAGAAAACTATATATAGGAAATAGGGTCTGACGGTGTCAAGAACAAATTTGTGACGCCGTCATCTCGCCGCGAAAATACTCCTCGGACTGCCTTGATCTACTTTTGACGCCGTCATGTGTTATGTGTTTCCAGGCCGTCATGCATTTTACTCTTGACGCCCTTCCTTGTGACGCCGTCATTTCTATACTGGATCGTCATGGAAATTACTCTTGACGCCGTCAGGATTTTCTTCTTGACGCCGTCACCTACTGTTCCCAGCATGGAAAATTAAGACTTTGGCGTTTTCTTCACTTTTATGCTCCAAAAACGTCCGAATTGCTTCCTTTTCCAGATTTCTCTCCCAAAGTACGTAAAATCACAAAAGGAACGATTTAGGGCAATATTTGATCAAATAAATTCGAATTTGGGCTTAAATGACCCCCTAAAAACGGTTCATTTTTCGCCTCATCAATAGATTTTTCGAAGTAATCAAGTGTTTACAGTTTCAATATTTGAATGTCTTTCTAATAATAAAAGCAAGCTCCAAAAGCAAGGGATTTTAACTCAAAGACATTCCTAGTTACTCTCTTGTTCTCAATGGTTAAGTTATTAATGACTTATCAAGAATGAGATTAGTAAATCCGTAGGTAAAACTAAACGTAGAGAAATGTTTGGAAGACTACTTGTTCTCATAAAAATTAGATTCAACATTATGTTTAGCGTTGGTCTATGTGCTCATTTTAAAGAAGATCCTTAAACAACTCTTTAGTTGAGCTTGTTTGGATACATCGTAAGGTACTACACAACTAGGATTATGGTATCCCAAAAGAACGGGAATAGAAACCATTGTGTATGCCAAATGGTATTATGTCAGTAATAAGTTGATAAGAAAAGCACAAGTGGTACTTGCACTTTTATACTTACTTACCCAATGATTCTCCAAAACACGTAAGGTTCTCAAATTAGTTTCGAATGGGGAAGCACATCAACAAGCTCCGCTTGAACAAGCAAATACGCGTCAACAACGGTATTCTTTTATCAACATTATTATCTCTTCAACAAAGGAAGCATCGACTTCAGCGACAATTCAATCCATTATGTTCTTAATTGACGTATTGTGATCCATCATCATCGTCTTGGTAAAAATGTTCATTGAGGAACATCTTAACTAAGAAAGTCTTATACGTTAACCATTCTATCAACGTTTTCACAAAACTTCTTGAATTAGAAACATTCATCATTCCTAGACTTAGTCGAAGACTCATAAGACCTAAAACCTTAGTTTTGAACATTAGGATAAAATCACAAAAATCAAGACAACCTCTTTTGAATTTTTCCTGCAGCTCCCACGGTACCCTCAGACCATACGGGCGGAACCCTCTTTTTGGTTCCACCTGGTCCGCCAAAGCTACAGAATGTTTTATTTTTAATTTCAAAACCAAACACCCTCTTAACTTATTCATTCACTTTCAAACAACCATCACCCTCTCAAAAACACATAACCATACGAAATTTAGGGCTTCCAATCCAATCTCTTCAAATCCAATTAACTTTGTAAGTATTCTAACCATAATTGCATTTTTGATTCAAGTATAACATTCTCATTTACATTCATTAACTAGAATCTTAGGGTTTATGCATAAAACTTCTTGATTCATGAAAAACTTGGTTGCTAGCCAATCATGTCTTCCATTAGTTAAGAATTGTATCCTTTTTGTTGTGACTTTGATTTGCCAAACACACCAAGTGCATTGTCTTTCAAAAATTGCAATCCATGACTAGAACATAACTCTTCACCACATTGTTAAAACAAATGAAAAACTTCATCGAAACATCACTTGCATACTATCTCTTGAATGCTAAAGGGAATACATAACTAATATGTATTTTCAGGTACATTCAATCGAAGACACATTCAATTAGGAAGAGTTTTGGTTATCTTTTGTCTTTATAACAAAACTTGCATAACAAAACAATTTGAGCATCAAAATGAGTCGAGATAACCAAGTCTCCACATTGTTTGCATATAGGAACACATTAGAACATCCACATTGTTAAAAGTCATTAACATATAATTTTGTGTTTTCTAGGAGTCAACATGCCTCACGCAAATAAATCTGATCACAAGGAAACTCTTAAGTACTTGCCCAAACACCATATGACCAAAGGTCTCAACAAAGTTCAAGTAGAAACCTTTAAGGCATTAGAAAAACGCTATGTTCACGAAGGTAGAACAATTGATCCATTATTTCTAGAAGGAACATCTATTCGCCAAAACTTTGCCGCAATCAACTTTGATTGTCTCCTTGATATCGATGAGCCAATTTATCCTAGGTTCATCTTAGAATTCTATGCAACTGTAAACCTTTCCCCAAATGATTTTGGTAAGTTATCATTAAACTTCACAACCAATCAAATACCAAATTTCATAGATTTGAAAGACTTAGCTATCATTTTTGGTGTCCCAAATGCGGGTACTTGTCTCTACACGGATAAGTGGCCCATTTCAAGCCTTGACTCAATTGAGCATTTTCATCCACACGACACCCCTCTAGCGAGTAAGGAAACAATTAAGGAACATCTCTTTGTTAGAACCTCTACCACTAGGAAGAATCGTTCGGGGAATATTGTGGATAAGGATCCTTTTGGTATGGAGGTCAATGAGCTTAAACCACAATTTAAGAAGTGGGAATAAATCCTTAGAGCTAACGTCATAAGTACCATAGGAAATACAGATCATGTCAACACATGCCTTTGCTACATGCTCTATAGCATCTCTACCGGTCAACCCTTTAACTTAGCCTACTACCTAGCCAAAAGAATGGCCGACATACCCTTAGTTGGAACAACCGCTCTTCCTTATGGAATGCTTCTTACTCGCCTCTTTAGAGCAATCTCACCCGTTCCTCCTAACGATAATGGAATGCGCCTTGAATATTATCTCGTTCCTCACATCTTCGTTCCTCTAAGTGATAAATGAGTTTTCAAAGGTAAGGGCAAACGTACTCGCTCACCTACACCATCACCATCATCATCCAACATGAGCGAAGACGATAAACTTCCTAACTCTAAGTTACCTCCTTTAGAATACCTTCAAGCACTCCCAATCATTGACAATGCATCCGAAGAGTTCAAGCAAACCAAAGGAATGTTCAAGTGCTTTGGAAGGTACCTAAGCAAGCTCAATAAGAAGATAGACCGGTTGTGAGAAGATTAAGGAGTGTTTGGCTTATGAATGTTTTAGAACCTTTTATGTGTTAAACTACGTGATTTGTATTGTTTTCCACTTTCATGTTTTATTACGTTTCTCGGATTATGTTTGTATGAGCTTTTATGTATAATGACAATGTTTGAGGTGTTTGTCAATTTTTTTTATGCTTATGGCAATTCTTACTAAGTATAGTGAAATCATCGACCTCAAGGACAAAGTCCTATGATATATGTGTTTACGTGTCTAATTTTTGCATTACCTAACCAGAAATGCATTATCTTTTTGATTTTAGGAGTTTTCAAAAATTTTGAAAATTGTCTCGCGGGTCAAAATCGCGGACAGCCAAATTTTTCAGCCCTGGCGGATCTGGCGGTACCCAAAATTGGGTTCCGCCAGTGCATTTTCTGGGCTACCCAGAATTGGCCCAACGAACCAGACGGTACCCTCAAATGGGTTCCGCCTGTGTATTCTGAAGGTTCCGCCAGTCACCTGCAGAAAACTTTTATCATTTTTCTTAAGTCCAAAACTTGTAAAGTGTCAAACCATTATCCCAAGTGAGAAACATCTTCCATTAACTCCAATAACCATATTAGAACAACTCTCACTCACTAAATCAATTAGGAAGTCACTTCCCTCCAAAAATTCAAATTCAAACATAACTAACTCAAGGAACCCTTTTAAAGGATCCTTCAAACCATTGAAATATTTTCAATCAAATCACATCCCATGATCACAAAGCATTGAGTGCATATGTTGGTCTTTCACTCCACCCTATTCCATTGGATTGACATCAAATGATGTGACATGGTTATGAAAATCATTTGAAACCTCAATCTTTAAATGGTAGAACATCAAATCCAAACACCCATTTCAACATCTTTTCCATCCTATAAATTTGAAAGTTTTGCAACTCACACAATCACCATCAAAACTTCTTCTCTCAAAACACCAAAACCACACCTTTGAAATGACTAAATCCAACACATCATCCGAGTCATCAAAATCCTTCTCAAAAACCACTAGGATTAGTGTTAAACCTTGTTGCTTCAACAAAATCGTCAAGTCAAGCTCATCATCTTCAAGTGATGCTTCGCTTAACATTTCTTCACCTATCCAAGATTTCCTTAACCTCACTAACTCAACACCATCCCCAACACATTGTAATACCAATGTAATCACCTTTCAAGATTTGCTTAATCTTGATACTCCAACACCATCTCCAACACATTGCTACACAAACATAGCCACCATTCCTCCACCAACTAGACCTTCAAGTGATACAACATCACCTTCTCAACAAGCTCAACCAACAAAAACTTCATAACCTCAATCACCAACACTTACACCAATGGAACTTTTCCATACACCTTCAATATCACCACTACCCTACATGGAAACATTAGAAGACCTATCACCCAAATCATCAAATCCACCATCCTTGTCACTCTTTGACACCATTGCTCAATTGGAAACCCAACAACAACCTAGTGAGAAACTAGATGATGAACCCCATCAACCATCATTGGTAGAACGATTGGCTTACCGTTATGCTAGACCATCAATTTTTCCAAATGATCAAGGTCATACACACTCACAATCATTTATGTTTCACCCAATTTACAAAGACCTTCATGGCAATCCTTCCGGCGAACCAAGCTTCCGCCATTTTGTTCAAAACCAACAAACACAACAACAACAACCATCACCACAAGAACCTCCCCCAACAATATGAATCTCTACTTTCTTCTTATAAGAAAATAGAAGCATCCATATGGGAAAAACCTCCAAACCTTAATGATGAGATTGACACTCATTTAAACCACCTTCATGCCTTCAAACGTATGGTTGACTCTCAAATCAACCATATAACGGTTTTACAAACAACGCTACACTCAACTAATGAAGGAAGCAAAAACACCTCTCAACCATCAAGATTTGCTCCTTCAAGTTCAAACCATCCACCACCAACAAATCAAACCTCCCTTCCACCAAACTTTCCCCGCTATGGTTGAGGACATTGCGAAAGAACCGCTCACATTAGTGAAGGGTGTGGAAGGGAAATTCCTGAGCTATCCGAAGAAATGAGGTTTATACTAAACCACATTTTGGATCGTCTACAATCCTTGTCTCACATACCTCAACCTTAGAGTCTCCAAAATGAATTTTCCCATTTAAACAAACAAACCAAAACCGTGTCATCCTTTCAACCTTCAAAATAAAGCCCGCTACAACCTCCAACACACATTTTCATCCTTAAACAACCTTAGCCTTGTTTTTGGAAAATGTTTCTCATTAAGGAAAATGATGATTTCCTTGTAGCTTTTTATGTTCTTAGTTTATTTTTAGTTTTTCTTTATTTTTAGAAGTAGGATGGTGTCATCCAAATTTCTTGTCTTTGAATTTTTAAAAGTCAAAATTTTACATGAAATGAATTTCATTGTTTGCATTGTTTGTTTACCATTTATGTATGATGAGTGAATTATTCCTTGCTATGGTAGCATACATATATCTTGTGTTTTAGAAACTAACCTTTCTTTTTGTAGGATTATTATCCATGTTTTCCTTCCTTGATACTCCATTTAGGGGAGTAATATTCAAGGGGGAGCATGAGTATGACATTATTCCGCTTCACAACTCTTAGTTGTGTTTTAGACATGAAATGCTTTCATGACTTGTCTTGTGCGACAACTAACCTTTTTCTTGTAGATTCAAAATCCATGTCTCCTCTCTTGGCACTCCATTTAGGGGGAGTATCGTCCAAGGGGGAGCAAGTGCTTACTTCCGCTTCACTACTCTTCTTTTTGTTTCGACAAAAAGGGGGAGAATTTATATATAAACTTGTTTCAAAATTTTTTTTGCATATCATATCATCCTACCAAAAACAAGTTTTTATACTAACTTTTTAAGACTTAACACTAAAACTAGTGACTTACTTATAAATAAAGTTTATGTTTTGTCATCAACAAAAAGGGGGAGATTGTTAATACAAATATCGCCTAAAAATGTTATTTATATTTTACGATCTTTGCTAAGTTTTGTCAATGACAAAGTATGAATTTTAGCTAAGAGTAAATCATCACTTTAAGTATTTAAGTCTTCTTTAAACTAATGTTTACATTTCCTTTTAAACAAAACATTGTTTTTTATTTCTTAAATTAGAAAGTGTCTTGTCACATCACATTTATTTCTTAAAATAGTAATGTTAAATCACATTTAAAGCAAGCTTTGTCAACATACATTTATAGTAAGAAAGTGTGTTTGACTAACCATATGTTTGCTTGCAAGTCTTATGTTTGACTAGGTGTAATGAGATGTGACCTTGTTTGGTTTGGAAGATTTATTGCAAAACCAACTGCAGCCCTGACAGAACCCTGGGGTACACAGGCGGAACCCATCTGAGGGTTCCGCCGTATCCGCCAGACCTGCAGAATGGTTTGCTATAAATACCAAACCATTTGTTAGTTTTGAGTGATGACTTTAGGACATATTTTCACATACTCTCTCAACTAACTCAATAACAATTGACTTGTGTGATTCTCTTATGTAGCAAGGGACTTCACAAGATCATTCAAGAAGTTACAAGCTTCAACTCTAAAGTTGAAATTCTTGTTAGCTTTGTCATGTATAAGCTTTGGTAGTTTATACTTCATTTGTATCATGTATGTAGAAGTGATCGGTTAGTATTTTAGGCCTCAAAATACGTAGCATGTCGGGAGTTGTTGTACCCTTGTAAAAGAACAAACGGGAGTGGTTGTACCCTTGGTAAAGAACTCGATATCTAGCTTAGTGTCGGTAATAGTGTAAGCGACGATGGGAGTAGTTGTACCCGTGTAAAAGAACTCGACATCTAGCTTAGTGTCGGTAAAAGTGTAAGCGACGTTGTAAAGGTTGTCTCCACCGGTGAAAGGAGCTTGTTGATTAGTGCTTATAACTCTCGAGTTGGAAACTCGGGGCGCGGATGTAGGGCAAGGAAAAAGAGTCCTTGTAGCCAAACCACGTTAAACAATCGTGTTGTGGTTTGATCGTTTCTTTCTTTATCTTTGCTTATTACATATTGTCTTTAGTTAGAATAGCTAATCACATGCAAAGCTTTTCAAAGAATTAAACAAGTAAAGTTGTGTTTATATCTTTAAACAAACGTAAAGTTTTTCAAAGATCTAAACAAGTAAAGTTAGGATTGTTATTTACACGTAAAGCCTTTCAAAGAATTGAACGTATTAAGTTGTGTTTATATCCTTAAACAAACGTAAAGTTTTTAAAAGGATATTCAAGCTAAAAAGGATTTAAAAAGCGGTAAACTATTCAACCCCCTTCTAGTTTTTCACACCCTTCTTCCTCAATCAATTTTCCTGAACAACCCCAACAGTACTAAAAAAATACATCAAGATAAATTTGCTATTTGCATTAATTGTTTTTTTGAATATCTTGATGTCTTTTTGAAAACATACAATCAATGAAAAGCCCCAACTGTATTGGACTACCTTCATCGATGTTTTTTTTAACAATGTTCATAAACACGTCAGATCTTAAATGAACAAGATCGAATGGATAAGTAACAATGACAATCAAACAAAAGTTTTATGTGATGAAGATTAATTTTTGACAAATAAAGGGTTTAATTCCATGTATGAGAAAAGTTGATAACAAGTAGAGGGAGGGACTTCGGACAGAAATTCGCCGGTTGGAAGAAACGTCGACGGAAGGAGCATCCGCTGGAAGGTCTCTGGTAGGAAGGAAAGTAAGGGGTGAGGGAGCCAAAAAGTTTATGTAATGAAGATTGAAGAGGATGGGGTGGATGAGTGAAGTATGAGAGATAAAGTTTAGGGTATATAGGTCTAATAAGTTTCTGTTTGTGAAAGGGGCCAGTTTTATTACTCTTCCGCATTTAGGATCCTAGTTTAGAATAAGAAAAAAAGAAACGCCACTTCAACATGTTTGTATAGTGTTTTGTTACTAGTCAGGTAATTAAGCAAAAAGTAAACGGGCCCTAAGTATATAAACTAGTTGGTATTCGGTATAACGGAACAAAAGTTAGGTATACTAATATAAGAAAGTTTAGTTTTTTGGACTTAAATAGATTTGCTTTCCAAATTTCAAAAAAAGTCATTGAAATTAAAACAAATGTGTAAACCATGTTTAGTTAACATGAATATATGAGGTGAGTTATTTTATAAACTAAGTTTTTATTACAAACTGAGGGACAAATCCCTACCATCTATCTAGTTTGATCTAATGGTGGGAATTAACCTAAGATTTAATAAGACAACCTAAGTCCATGATTTTTTTCTTGTCCTTTTTGTCTATCTTTTTTTATTTTATTTATTTTATTTTATTTTATTTTTTTTATCTTCACTTTTTTTTCCTTTAACTCAAGTTTTTTTTTTCTTTTTTTTAGTTGCGTTTTTTTTTACGTTTTTTTTTCGTTTTTCATACGTATTCGTCGGTTTTTTACGATTTCGTCAGTTTTCTTACGTTTTCGTTCGTTTTCATACATTTTTGTCCGTTTTCATACGTTTTCGTCTGTTTTCTTACGTTTTCGCTCGTTTTAATGCGTTTTCGTCTGTTTTCTTACGTTTTCACCCGTTTCGTCCATTTTAATACGTTTTCGTCCGTTTTTTTACGTTTTCGTCTGTTTTCAAACGTTTTCGTCCGTTTTCGTCCGTTTATATACGTTTTCATCCGTTTTCGTCAGTTTTTATATGTTTTTGACAGTTTTTATATGTTTTCGTCCGTTTTCATATGTTTTCAGGCCTTTTTGTCCGTTTTCATACGTTTTCATCCGTTTTTTATGTTTTTGACTGTTTTCAGACATTTTCGTCTGTTTTCATACGTCTTCCTTTGTTTTTTGTCCGTTTTCATACATTTTCGTCCGTTTTATACCATTTTGTCCGTATTTATATGTTTCAATCCTTTTTTATACGTTTTTGTCCGTTTACATAGGATTTCATCTGTTTTCGTCCGTTTTCGGATGTTTTCGTCTGTTTTTAGACGTTTTCGTCCATTTTTATATATCATTGTCCGTTTTCAAACATTTTCGTCCGTTTTCGTACGTATTCGTCCGTTTTCTTATGTTTTCATTTATTTTCATATGTTTTCGTCCATTTCTAAATGTTTTCGGCCATTTTTAGATGTTTTCATACGTTTCTGAATATCGAAAGTATTATTCTTTGATACTCAGAATATCATAAGTGATATTATGAATATCACAAGTGGTATTCCGAATATCACAAGTGATTTTCAACTAATGTTTTGCAACATGAAAATCACTTGTGATATTTAGAAAATCACAAGTGATATTCAGAATATCACAAGTGATATTCTGAATATCACAAGTGATATTCTGAATATCACAAGTGATATTCTGAATATCACAAGTGATATTCTGAATATCACAAGTGATTTTCAACTAATGATTTATAACATAAAAATCACAAGTGTTATCTAAATATTACAAGTGATTTTCAACTAATGTTTTGTAACATGAACATCACTTGTAATTTTCTAAATATCATTTGTGATATTTTGAATATCACTTGTGATTTTAATGTTACAATGCATTAATTGAATATCACTTGTGATATTTAGAATATCACAAGTGATATTCTGAATATGACAAGTGATATTCTGAATATCACAAGTGATTTTCAACTAATGTTTTGTAACATGAAAATCACAAGTGATATTCTGAATATCATAAGTAATATTCAGAAAATTACAAGTGATATTCAGAATATTACAAGTGATTTTCACGTTTTTTAAGTCACGTTTTTCTCACTTTGATAAGTTTTCGTTCGTTTTCATACGTTTTTGAATGTCACAATTGATATTCAGAATATCACTTGTAATTTTCTGAATATCACTAATAATATTCTGAATATCACATGTGATTTTCTGAATATCTATCACTTGTGAATATCACAAGTGATATTCTAAATATCACAGAATATCACTTGTGATATTCTGAAACGTATGAAAATGTCTGAGAATTGCCAAAAACACAGAATATAAATTGTGGTACTCAATATATCACTTGTGATATTCAGAAAATCACAAAATATGACATGTGATATTCAGATAATCACTTGTGATATTCCGAATTTCACTTGTGATATTTAGTATATCACTGGGGTGATATTCTGAGTATCACAAAATATCACTTGTGATATTCCGAAACGTATGAAAACGTCTGAGAATGGCCAAAGATATTGAAAAGCGGACAAAAACGAATGAAAACGACGAGAATATAAGAAAACAGAAGAATATGTATGAAAACGGAAGAAAATATATGAAAGCATAAAAACACATATGAAAAAGGAAGAAAACGTATGAAAAATAAGACGAAAACGAAAGAAAACGGATGAAAATGGACGAAAACGCGAGAAAACGAATGAAAACGCAAGAAAACGGATGAATAAGTATGAAACGGACAAGAACACATGAAAGCGTAAAAACACGTCTAAAAACAGATGAAAACCTATGAAAATAGGACGAAAACGAATGAAAATGGACGAAAACCCAAGAAAACGGATGAAAACGCAAGAAAACGGATGAATAAGTATGAAACGGACAAAAACGCATGAAAGCGTAAAAACACGTCTAAAAACGGATGAAAACGTATGAAAAATGGACGAAAACGGATAAAAACGAATGAAAATGGACAAAACGTGTATAAACGTATGAAAACGGACGAAAACGTAAGAAAGTGAAAGAAACTTGAATTAAAATAAAAAAACGTGAATTAAAATAACGTGATTTTTTTTTAAAGAAAAAATAAAAAAAGTGAATTAAAAAAATGTTAATTAAAAAATAGCTTGAAAAAAGAAAAAAAAACAACGTGAATAGAAAAGGAAGGACCAAGAAAAAAAAATGACTAGAAAAAAAAAAAGACAAAAAAAGAAAAAAAAAAAAAAGAAAGGCCATGTGAAGGGCTAAAAAAAAAAAAAAAAAAAAGTGAATAAAAAGAAAGAGAAGAAGACAAGAAAAAAACATGGACTTAGGTTTGCATACTAAATCTTAGGTTAATCTCCACCATTAAATCAAACTAGATGGATGGTGAGGATTTGTCCCTCAATATGTAACAAAAACTTAGTTCACAAATGAACTTAATTTTCAAAGAAAAAAATTTCCTGCTCAACGCCACTTAATTATGAATAAATATAAAAAGGAAAATGTTAAAGACAGCTCTAACGCTCCGTTCTCGAGTTATTTTTTAAAAGGAAAGGAAAGGAAATGATAGGAAATTGAAATTTTATTGTGTTCTCGAGTTTTTTTTGGACAGAAAGGAAAGGAAACAGGAAGGAAATGATAGGAAAATTCTAGTGATTTTCCTATAAGAATTTTCCGCCCAAATATGGGCGGATTTGGACGGAAAGTATTTTACACTCGCACTATTTAGCATATAATGACCAATATAACTTTCAATATTTACTCATATTCGACTCTTATGATAAAATGAACATATCTAAAAGTGCATAAATGTAATTATGTCTCTTTTTCTTTCTTTTTTTCCCAACTCGAGAACACAACATTATTTCATTTCCTTTCCTTTCATTTCAACTCAAGAACACGAAATATAAAATCAACTTTCTTTCCTTTTCTTTTCATTTCTTTTCTCTTCTTTTCACATCATTTCTATTCCCACCTAGAAAAACTCGAGAACGCAGCGTAAAAGCTATGTTTAAAATTTCCATACATGCATAATTTATTTGTACCTTACTAATAAATCAACCACCCTTAAATATAACTACCCTGAACCAACCAACCGAATGTACAATTACTTGTTATGCATGTTAAATTTATTAAACATAGCTGTAAAGGCTAGAAATTTATCAAACTCCATATAAAAATACTAGACGAATACCCATGCATAGCAACGGGATATTATAACGACAGATCGTTTAGTGATAAAAGAAAGTTTATTGGTTATAAATGAAAAATAATAAAAGTTATGGGTGGCAAATCTTGCTCAATTTGTAATTTTTGGGCATTTTTGAAACTTTTTTAAAAGTGGCGTTTTTTGCCCCCTTGCATTTATTTGATGGGCTCTTACAGGCAAAAGATAAAAACAGATATTATTAGATGGGCTTTCGAATCACACAATTTTACTTTCAAGCAATTACTCTCATTTTTTTCCGACCAATTCACTTGTCACTGGTAACTATAAAACATTCCTAACTATTTTAATTTTAATTTATCTCATTTATTAACTATTTTATGCATAATTATTTAATACTCTAATTAATTGATAGATATATTTAATTAGTTGCATTTTTATTCATTTAATACTCTATTTTTTTTATTTTTTTTAAGAAAAAATAATAAAATATAGTTAAGACTTACATGCTTGATCTTTTTTTACAAGATGAATTAAAGAGGTTTTTAGGATTGTTCCGAATGTTTTTAATAGTTGAATTATAATTTGCTCGTTTTAGCCCGTACCCGTTTGGCCCGATTTATAATTTATCCGTTTACCCCGTGCCCGTTTTAAGCCGTGCCATTTTAGCCTGTGCCCGTGCCCGCCCGTTTTGCCACCTCTAATAAAAGTTTGAAAATTTAGAGATTAAATGTGTTGACTTATTTGACTTTGTTGACTTTGTTGACTTTTTGACTTTGTTGACTTATTGACTTTGATACTTAAGCTCATATCAACATAATGTTTTGAAACCCGGTTGAACCGTTACGGTCGAAAAATGGGTCGATTTAAACCGAGTCATGCTTTTAATAACTGAACCCGTCGTGTCCAGTTTTCAAAACTATATGTTTTTCCCAGTTGAACCCGTTGGTCCGGTCTAGTTTTCAAAACTATATGCAACATCAACTTGTTAGCTTGTATAAAATTTTGTGTGTATTATTAATTTGTATAATGTGTATAATAATATATATTTTTCATTTTAGGGGGTTTTAAAAATAACACTAATTAGTGTGTTTAATTATTTTATATTTTATATTATGTTGTAGCTTGTTTAAATTGTATATTGTGAAAATTTTATTGTACTTTTTTTTAGTAAGGGGTGTTTTAATTGATTGTTTTTAATTTGATATAGATGCTTTTAATTGGTTGTACCATATGAATAAATTATTGTAATTTTAAGTTATGGGGTGTTTTAATAAGAGCATTAATTACACAATTCATTTTCTCTCAACCTTGTAGTATAGAAGGGCAAAATGGGGATTGACTGAAAATTCAGTTTTCCACTTTTCCCCATTGACTAAATCTACATTATAAGTAGTTAAGATGTATCCGGATAAAACATTCTTTATTGTGTGGTTATATCATTGTGATCCATGCACCACAAAATTATTCACCTGTATTTTGCATTGCTTAGTCTACTCTTTCTTAGTTATCTTAAGCAAAAACATTTTCCCAACACCTTTCAGTCTTTCACACCCATTCATATCCATATTCCTCTATATTAGCTTCTTTACTAAATCTGAATCTATTTGCCGAAGCTAGTCAAGATGATTAAATAGCCCATGTCCGTAAATCGTTATTTGGTAAGAACACGTACCTAAAGCCGAGTAACTTGAACACACTCTCACGCCAAAGCTTACTAGTTTAGTTAAATGAGCTCAAACAATGATTCCGTCAAAGCATACCAAACAAAGCTTATTTATCTAGTTCTTACTTTGTATTTTTACAATTAACTATTTTAGGATAATTATTGTTTGGTTAAAATTTAAAAAGTCAATTTCGTCCCATTTCTTGTATTTTACAATTCTTTTGCATTAAGATGAAAATCTCAAACTGCTGAATCATAAAATCTAAAGAAAAAGAGAAATTGGCAATCCAAAGTTTTACCTAAGGCAATGTGTTAGCATTTCCTCCTTATTTATAATATCTTCCATCCACCAACCTTTCCTTCCTAGCCCGATGTGCGATAGTCAAACGCCACTCATTTTTATCTTTAACAATTTTTTATACACTGCACTCGTAACTTTTGAATTTATGCTAACCAATTAGTTATGATATAATGGGTAAGGATCCAGTGAGAAGAAAACTTAAAATGAGAAGGATGAGAAATAACTATAAACACACATTTGAGATGCATCGACTTGATTTAGATGCATCTCTATTCATTTAGATGCATCCCAATTAGTTCCGAAAAGTGATTTGAAGTGAAAACAATGTAAAGTAGTACTAATAACAAATTTGACCCGCAGAGGACGAAAAATGAATAGGATTTATCTAAATTGATGAAATGCATCTAATATATGTATAAGCATCTAATTTTTTGCTAGAAAATATATTATGGTGCATCTAAAAGATTAGAGATGCATCTAATTTAAGTCAATACATCTCAAATGTGTACTTATAGTTATTTCTCATCTTTCTCATTTTAAGTTTTCTTCTTATTTGATCCTAAGTCATGATATAATACGAAACATCTATACTACTTATAATGGAGATTTGGTCAAAGTGAAAAAGTAAAAACTGAATTTTTGGTCAATGCCGAAAATACCCTTTGATACCCACAACCAATTAATCAACCACTATCTACTTTTTTTTTTTTTTCATTTAACCTACACTCTCTCTCCCTCTCAAAATTTATTATATCCTCACCATCATCAAACCAAACCCTAGCCGCCCCATACTCCGGCCACCACAGCCACCACACCGCCGCCTCCCATAACACACCACCACCACCATTCGAACCCCCATCATCTCATCTCTTTGATCTACTACAACACGCGCCCTACCCCTAACTTTACTCTCGTTACTTTCACCACATCTTGTATATTGATTCGAACAAAGAGGAATAACCATGATCTGTGTCTCGAACGGATTTGGGTTTATCACCGTCGCATCCACCATAAAAAATACAACAGTGATACATAACAAAAAAAATATAAGACACAGATCGACTTGTATCCATGCCAGCGACCGTTGTTGGCTTGTATCCTTGCCGTTTTTTAGCCGGCTTTTTCTAGAACGGGATGAAAAAATAAAAACCCAGATCGACTTGTATCCATGCCAGCGACCGTTGTTGCGTCATGTCCTCAAAATTTGTTCATTGTGGTACAGTTGGGGTTTCGCACTAGGGTCTCGAACAACCATTTATTCCGGCGAGCCAAAGATCTGATGTATTACACTTTTTACCAAGAAAAATAAATGATAAAATAGCAACTCTCTTTTGCTTACTCTTGCCAAACTTTCTGTTTTTTCCATTGCAATAAAAGAATTCAAAGGGATGTTAAGATGGAAATGAGTATGAAACTTTGTCCAACACACGTTTTTGTTTTTAGTAGTGGTGTTAGTTGGAGTTTTTGACTCAGTTATATCATTTGAGATTTCTTTTGACTTTTTATTTCTTTAAATTATTTTTTAGAAATCAGGTTGACGACACAGTACAAGGGGTTTAGAAGGGTTAAAAAGAATCTTGTTGCTACTTATTTAGTTGGAATGGTTAAAAAGTTTGTGTAAAGCTTGGCCCATGTATTAATGTATCGATGTATGTATGGTCTAATGGTCATGTATTAATGTATCATATATCTATATCTATACTATTTATAATGGAGATTTGGTCAAAGTGGAAAAGTGAAAACTGAATTTTTGGTCAATGCCAAAAATACCTTTGGATACCCACAACCAATTAATTAACCACTATCTACTTTTTTTTTCATTTAATCAACCACTATCTACTTTTTTTTCATTTAACCTACACTCTCTCTCCCTCTCAAAATTTATTATATCATCACCATCATCAAACCAAACCTTAGCCGCCCCATACTCCGGCCACCACAGCCGCCACACCGCCGCCTCCCATAACACACCACCACCACCATTCGAACCCCCATCATCTCATCTCTTTGATCTACTACAACACACGCCCTACCCCCTAACTTTACTCTCGTTACTTTCACCACATCTTGTATATTTTTGGAGCTCTCACGTCTTGGTCTTGTAAAATCGAAGGTAGGGTTAGTCACCTTGTGACTCGTATTTGAATGAAACGCGACCCACGGGTCGCGAGTTATAATTATTTGATTGATTTATTTATTTATTTGATTGATTTTCTTGATTGATAAAAAGGGTTTTTGTTATTGTTGTTGTTGATAAAAATCCCGTTGATTTATTTATTTGATTGATTTTCTTGAATGAAACGCGACCCACAGTGGTCTAACTTTTGATGGGTTTTTTATTTTAATAAATATCTATATTCAAAAAAATTTGATAGTGCTTTTAATCGATCTCTACTTTTTTTTGTAGATCTTTGTTGCCGGAGTTATTTAATCGCCGTTGGAATTGCCGGGATTTTCCTCTGCCGCCGCCTCCCTACCGCCACCGAAAACCGTGGCTGTCAACAAAATATGGTTCCTTTTTAATGTTTGTTATACAAGTTTACTTTAAAGTTTATTGTTTATTTTATTGTCTAAACAATTTGTTGGTAAATTGTTAAATTTAGTGATGCAGCGTATATATATATATATATATATATATATATATATATATATATATATATATATATATATATATATATATATATATATATATATATTTTTAAAATGCATCTCGAAATTGTTGTAAATTTTAAATTATTTTATATAAGTTGTAATACAAAATTTAGTGCTAATTTTGTTGTGTAAATTGTAAATTTTTTAATGCACCTCAAAATTGTTTTGAAATATAAAGTTTGAAAGTTTTCTAAGATTTAAAGTTTTACCTTGAGAATTATTGAAATTTTATAACTTTTCAAAAGTTTTAAAATTTTTGAAACTTAATTATTTTAAAACTTTTGAATTTTAAATTTTCAAAAACATTAACGTTATTAAAATCATTATTTCAAAACTTTTCAATTTTGAAGGTTTGACTTTTTATATGGGTGCAATTTTCAAATCATGAAAAGTTGGAAATGTTGATAAGTTCAAGATTTTGAAAATTCCTAAAACTGGCAACTTTCAAATTTTTGTACTGGAAAGGTTTAAAATATTGATATTGTAAAGATATGTTTTATATTCGTAACTTTTAAGAAACATTTATACCATGAAAACAAAGTATTAAGATGTTTTACACGAAGAGTAACGTGTGTTGTTAATTTTTATCTCATAACTGATGTAATGTTTTATTTTCAGTTTCATTAAATGTTTTTATATGTTATTTGACAGACGTTAAGAATTTTTTCTAGACTTTAGTTATCGTGTGCAACCGTTTGCAATTATATTATGATCTGTTCACGTTCTATTTTGAACGCTACACAAAACACTCACCACAATATCACAAATCATTAATTATCTGCCGCTAGGAACCGTTGCTATGCACGGGTACTCGTCTAGTTACAAACAATATCTAAGGCTCTGAATCTGAAACTTAACCGTATATTTGAATCTAAATCTGAGCTATAAATGTCTGAATTTGAATCGATAATCTTGTTTAAGTTTTTTTTTTTTTTTTTTTTTTTTTTTTTTTTGACAAGAGACATTAAGACATCTCTCTCAAAGTTAGATCATAACTGCGTATGACCACGTCTGAACGGGAAAAAAAAACAAACGGTCTAAACGCCCAAAACGTCTGACCGATTAAGATGTTTGGCTCGTTAAGAGGCATTAAAAGACCGTTAAGACATTAAATAATAATAATAATAATAATAATAATAATAATAATAATAATAATCATTTTTCAAACAAGATTTGGTAGAAAATCGAAACTAAGTTCGGCTAAGCTAAATTAAACACTCACACCAAAGCTTACTTCCCGACTAGATGCTCAAACCAAAGCTTACATCCCTAAAAAAATGTTCAAACCAAAGCTAATTTGTTTAATTAAAGTATCTCAAATAGAGCTTATGCTAAATAGAGTGGTGGTGATCGGGTCAGCGCCACATCAGTTTTCTCTCTTATCTTGTTTCCCCTTACACTCTTTTATTTTTCATTCATTTTGGTCACCTTTCCTACAACTTTCATTAAAATACTCACTTTATACAAATATACCCTACTAAATAGTAAATACCTTACACACACTAACAAAATAAATAAAAAAACATTAAAACATGACTTGCTTTCCTCTTTTCAACATGACTTGCTCCTTCTGTTTTGGTACTTACTTATCTAGTTGATTTTAAGGAGTGTCTAATTTACTTAGAGTTATAATAATACAACCTCCGTCCCACAATATAAGTCCAGTTTGATTTTTTGAATCGAATTTTGACCGTAAATATTTTTGTTTGTATTATATATCACTTGATGAAAATTATACCAAATAAAAATACATATAAAACACTATTTATTTATATATTTTGCATCAAATAATATATAATACAAACAAAAATATTTAGAGTCAAAATTCGATTCAAAAAATAAAACTGGACTTATATTTTGGGACGAAGAGCAAATGTGTTTAAGTTTGCCCGCTAATTAAACAATGACTTTGTATTTATGCAGTAATAAGTGTGTTGATGTCATTCCCGTTAGGCTGGTAGTCATTTTATCTTATACAAAAATTAATAATAACAAAGCATCGGGCGGGAAGCTTTCAATATTATGATGAAAGAGACTATCGAAGACACTAACATGGTAGTTGCAAAAAACTGAAAATATAAATGTCTATAATGAACTGAACTTGTATTCGTGAAGGTATGTCATTCTCCCTCTTGTTTTACCGTTGACAGTGATGGTGAAACAATGATTCCTACTGTCTTTCAGGTTCTGTGATCATATCGTCAATTGCTACTTATATCTATTTGTATACATACTTTCACTTAGTTATGAAAGATGTTAATCTGGCACAATAATAAAACCAGATCTACTAATATAAGAACCTTTCTTAAGTGTTTTAGTGTAATGTCAAATAATGTTAACTCGAACTATCTTGCGTTAATATATATCTAAATGTTTTTGTATTATGAAAGATTTTGCTTGAGATTTTCCACGTGTTCCGATGTTAGAAAATTCTTCTTGATCTAAATCTACAACATTTTTGCAACACGCGTGCTAAATTTCATCAGTTTAATCATTAAGTCAAGCAATACAAAATTGTTCTCGTTCTCAACAATCAACTCTAGTAAAAATCAACTTATACAGATCTCTCAAAACCAAAAATTTGAAGGGCATGGAGGGGTTGTGCCCCCTAAAACAACCCTTCCCCCAAAATTCGACCTGTGTGATTGTTAGTTTCATGTCTTAATACTTCGTCTCATTTAATTTAATAATCAATTTTCAGTTTTGTTTTTAAAAAACCCTAAGTAAGACTTTCGTATTAAAAAAAAAAAAAAATTCCTTATTAGGTAATATTTTAATTATTATTTTTTAATTTATAAATTTATAAATTCGTTTTGTTGATATACTAAACAAGTAGAAGATAAATACACAAAATATATATAAGATACAACTAACAATAAAGGATTAAACTTTTTAAATGATTATCTTTAATAATAAAAAACTATAATTAATAATTATAAATCAAACAAAACAAAAATTAAATTATTTGTTTGTTAATAAATAAAAATATATCATTCAAAAAAAAAAAAAATAATAAATAAAATAAACCCACGCGTAAGCATGCATTATAACTAGTAAATATATATTTAATTTTTTCATAGATAAACTAAAAAAGGAAACTACCGACCACATGAATCTCAAATATTAAGCTTCTTTACCAAGTCTACAGGCCTAAACACATAGGACTTAGATAGTGTTTGATAATGAGTTAAATAGTCTTAATTCATAAATAGATAAAAGTCATTAGTTAAGTGTTTATTTGATGTTTAAAATATTTAAATGACCTTATAGAAAAAGTTATGGGGGTGAAGGTCTGCCAATTAATTCCATCACTTTTATTATATATATGAGGAAGGGCAAGTTCGAAATATAAAAGGCATAAGCTGAAATGAACATAAAAGCGACACAAGTAAATTTTTTAGTTCAGACGACTACCGTTGAAGTGTTTTCTAAGCACACACAGAGTACACATTTGTGTAACAAAAAGGGGTTAGTTGCAAAACACATACTCTATAAAACTTCCCTAATGCAATGCACGGGTTTTATACTAGTTACTAGTTGGGTAGAAAGCCAAGTAGCTATCAAATAACGCTTACCTGTTCACTTAAACAACTCAAACAAGTTGTTATAGAGTCTTTCAAAAAAGTTTTAAAAAATTCAATTAGAGTCTAGATTTTAAATAACTAATTCAAATGACAATTTTTAATTATTTAATGTGAAAGTCATTAAATAACCAAAAAAAACCAATGAATTTGACATTCAAATTCTAGACTTTGAAATAAATTTTATCATTCCCTCCTAATTTATAATCTCTTCCCTCTAGCTATTTTTCCTCCAGAAAGCGATGTGGGACAGTCAAACATCTCCTTATACAATCGTGAACTCCCAATACAAAATATTGGCCAAACAAATCGTACCAACACTTGCCTCCATCGTCGTCTTATTACGACCACCACCAACTACAACAACAAGGTCTTCGAGTGCACTGAAGAAGTCCTTGTTAATGCTGACTATGTTGGTAATTGGCTCTTGCATTGCAACGACATAGCTCAAGTTGTGCAAATGTGCGACCATGTAGTTGACTAGTTGTACCCACGGATACAAATGAATCTAGGCAGTAATGGTCAAAGCCGTTGCTATTAGGTGAATATAGAGAAAGGGTCTGAGGCTCTGAGCCTAAGGGAATCAAGCTGATGATGCTCGGCGTAACAATGTATATATGTACTAGTAATAAAGTTCCGTCCTTGGTACATTGTACAAGAATAAAATTGATCGAGGTCTACTAGTGCAATGACTTTTTAAGTTTTGGTATGTATTAAAAATGTTTGAAATTTGGGATAATTTATTAATTATATACGAGTATCAAATCATCCTCTTTACAAATTAGAAATTCCAAAACACGTTACAGTTGAAACATCGAACGGGACTTGAACCACTTCAACCTTAAGCTTGAACATGAACATCTAAATTACTTGAACCCTTTGCTTGTGACTCAACTCTTGAACTTAAATATTGGACTTAGAACTTGATTCACATCTTGGAATTTCTGGGTGTGATGTCGAAGTAAAGTTAATTCTCGTGTCATGTTAACCACATTGATACGTTGTCAAGCTGATCGTCTCCTACATTTTTTTATATGAAAGACTCCCATTGTCTTCGTATAAAAGAGTACTTCTTTAGATATTTTATCGCCGTCTTAATCTTCGTGAATACAAGACTTTTTTCATCGTCCAATTCAACATCTTTTCCTACATTCAAAATCGTTCTAAACAAGGGACTACTAACTTATTGTTAATGATGACGTACATTTAGTTAAGGTTTTACAATGTTGCACTTCAACAATAGTCTAATTCAACAAGGAGGGATGAAATCATAAAATTGATCGAGTTTTAAAGCTTCTAAAAACAGAATTCCTAATACTAGCCAGATTACAATACAGTTAGCAATCAAGATTTGGTACTCGTCTTATCATCTTAAGCACAACTAGAAGTATACTACGTTCGAAAAACCAATTATTAAAATCCCAACGCATGCCACAAACATTTCATACTTGTATCATTATCCAAAACATAAATCTACCTTTATATCAATTATCAAACTAATCTTAAATGAATAGTAAAATATGAGTAATTTGGTCTTTCACTTGATACACCGTGTTGCATATATTTTAAAATTTTAGTTTTACCTTTCCACTTTTTGCTAATGTAACTTTCAACCTTATAATTTACATAGGTTACATTTTCAACTCACAATAATCCAACTTTATTTTACCTTTACTCTATTTTACCTTTAACTCACAAGTTACCATGTTTAATGCTTTTTTTCTTTTCTTTTTTCTTTTTTATTAACCAACTGACTTAGCTTAGTTGCCCACCTGAGTTCCTGTTGGAGCTTGGAGAAGGGTTTTACCCGGGTTGTAGTCTCTTAAGTGACAAAAAAAAATAAATAAAAAATAAATAAATAAAATAAAATAAAATCTGGATTTTGCTCTTAGTGCGAAGCCGTGAGTTACAGGGGTTTCCCTTCGCGGGTCTCTCTTAGTGGTTCGGGTCCTAGGGCCTGTCCGTTTGAATGGTTTAACTCAAAAGTCGGATTTCAAATGTGGTGTCGTTATAATAATAATAATAATAATAATAATAATAATAATAATAATAATAATAATAATAATAATAATAATAATTTTTTTTTTCGCCACACATATTTAAGTAGGTTTCCCAGTTTTTGTATCATATAAGGGTGTGTTTGATAGAGAGAAATGAGATAAGAGAAATGGAAATGTATTGGATTCTATTGTTTGGTAGATGAGAGAAATAAAAATGTGAAGAATTTGCGAGAATTGATAGGGAATTAGTAGTGTAAATTTTAAAGTTTCATTTCCATCACTTTTTGTAGGGAAATTGGAGAAATGGAAATTGTTAGTTTTTGTAATATTTTTTTTACGATATGTATTTTTCCTTTTTAACTTACATGTGTATTTTCATGTCAAATAGATTATTTAAAAAACTAATTTGTTTAATTTAAAAAAAAATACTTTTTTAAAAAATAATTTTTATAAACAATAAATTTAAAAAAAGTAATATTTTTTTTAAATAATTTTTTAAAAAAATAAGTTTTTTACTATTTTTTTTAAATAAATATTTTATAAAAAATAATTTTAAAACAATATATTTTTTATAGAATTGTTATTTAGAAAAAATATTTTTTTAATTAATTTTATAAAAAAATAAAAAATAATAAATATTTTGTTTAAAAATAATTTTTTTAAATAAAATAATAAGTTTTTAAAAAAATAAAAAAAAAAATTAAAAAGTTTTTTAAATAAAATTAAAAAATAATAAAAAAAAATATTTTTTTAAATATATATTTTTTAGAATTATTATTCAGAAAAATAAATTTAAAAAAAAAATCAACAAATCAAATGCATGTGAGTCTTATATGACAAAATGTTATTTATTTATTTATTTATTCATTTCTCGGGTCAAGTATCTGTTATTACCAAACATTATAATTGAGTAAAATTTTCTAATGATTTCTATTTTCTGAATTTCTATTCTTTACTTTATTTCTAATCTCTTAAAATTCTCTGTACCAGACATGCCCTAATAGTCCAACTCAATTTATTATGTTTGATAGGTACCAATTCATCATGATTCATTCACGTTTAGAGGCGTAGCAAAAAATTGTTATAAACTGAAAATAAGATCGATTTCAAAATAAAATGTTGGATTTTAACGAATATATTTACCTGAATTTGGTGATCACTTTTGCTAGTAGATTAGACATACGTCTCGTAAAGAAGTTTATTAAATGATACGGACATGAAATGATTTTTAACGAATTACTTACACCATGCAATGATTTTTTCTAGTCTTTTACCACAAGTTTATTGAATTCAGATGTAATATATTACAGTAGATAACTATTGAATTGGATATAGATTAAATTTAAATTTTTTCTTTTATGAAACATGAAAAGATTTGATCAAGCATATTTGATAACCTTTAATTCGCTCTTTCCGTTATTCCATAATCCATATCAATGCTTTTTTCAAATTATTACTGTATTGTTTTACTATATCCAATATCATTAGTAGTCCTATAATTCTATAGATTCGCCATTTTTGTGAGATTAAAGTTGAAGCATACCTATGGAGTCCGATTCAACAAGCATTTCCATTAGAGAAGACACGCAACAACAACCGGCCACCGTCTTCAATCTACCGTACGTTCCATTCTGATTATGTTTCATGCACGTTCACGTTCATAATTCATTTATCTGGTTTAAGATCAAGATATGTGTTTTATATATATGGTTAGATCTAATGTTTGCATGTTGTGTTTTTCAGGGTGCAAAAGTACTATTCTAATTTAGTCATCATGAGTTACCCCTTTAGGTTTGGCCTAGTATTGATTCCCACAGTGTGCGATACGAGAAAAAAATCTCCTATTGAACTGAATCCTCCATTTATGATCATATCGATTGTTACAACATTTGTGGCTGTACTAACATCTCTAGTTATAATCTTTGCAAAATACTACTTGAAAATCTCTTGGATGTGGTATATCTGTTTAACAATCGTAAAATGCATTGGATTATTTGGGATGTATGCTGCAAATTTGTCAATTGTTATGGTATTAGTTGTCCCTCCAAACTATAACTCGATCGGATATATGCTCGTGTGTCTGATCTTTTGGTATGCAATTGCATATTACTTTATTTGGCATTTGGATAATACAGTTGATAGCGATGGCAATTATTTTCATAAGATTTTTTGTTTGGGACTAGTTCATATACCTCTTTCCCTAATGTTGGCGTTTTTCCTCCCTGAGAACCTCCACTGGATCATGATTTTAATAGTAGTGGTCTTCAGTTGTTTGGAAACAACCACTAACTCTATTTTTTATTACAGTAAGAAAGGTGAAACGAACAATGCATCAAAATTGGAAGCTCATCATCAAGACAAGAGCAACGATCTTCCTCTTGTAGATGCTAGCTGCAAGATTTAGGAGTTAGATGTTAGTTATTTGATACTAGCACTTATTTAGAATAAAGTTGTAATAATCATGCTTATGAATTTTTGCTTTTGAGATCTATGCCTTGGTAGAATAAGGTTGTATCAAACATACTTGTATATAATCAATCATCTCGGCCCTAAAAAAAATGATCGGTACCACTTAAAGCTCAAATAGATAGACAAATAATATTTTAGAGATGTGTAGTGCATAGTTATTACTTTTCTACCTTAAGAATGATAACATATAACAAATAAGTATGATAACGGTCATCTTATTCTTCCGATAACTACATAAACAATTATGATAAAGTGGTTAGCATATTGGTTTGCAAAACAAGCTCATGGATATGCCTACACATTCATAAAGATACCTGTTATGGAACAACCTATTGTCCTTTTGTATTGCGAAGTGTTAAAAGTAATTGAACATAGAAATGAAAAGAAGCTAAATTCATTTGTTATTGCCCAAGTTAAGTTATACTATATCAGCAATCTAGCGCTTTTATTACTGCATTTAGTTTAGTTGTAAAGCTTATAATTTTGGTTTGTAATAAGAGAATTAGCACTCACAAAATACATTTTGCTTATCTGAAACCTTGAGTTAATGGTTGTGTTTAGATGCGCGCTAATAGTGGCTTTTGAAAACTTGAGCTTTTAAATAAATTAGCTTGTGAAATCAACTTTGTTTGTCAAACACGACCTCTTTAGCTATTTTCCTCCCTCATGCAATGTTGGATAGTTCAACATTTCTTATTCATTCCACTTCCACCATAATTCCATAAAGACCACCTTCTACAACCAAGAACTCATCACACATTCACACAATAGCTAAACACATCGTGTCAACACTCGCCTTCATCATCATCTTATCGCGTACCTCAGTTTCTGCCTACAAACCACAACCACCACGAGCCACAACAAATAGGTCTTCAAATGCATAAAGTACACTGAAGATGTCCTTGTTGATACTGACTACGTTGGTAACTGCCTCTTATTTCATTGTAACATGACTTCCAGTAGTGCAAGGGTGACCATGTGAATGACATATATATGGATGCGAAAGAATCTATGCAGTAATGGTCAAAGCCGTTGTTATCAGGTGAATATATAGTGAAGGGTCCGAGCTTAAGGTGATCGAGCTGATGATGCTCGATGTAACTTTGTATCTATGTGCTTGAAATTAAATTCAGTCCTTGGTATATTGTACAAGAATGGAAGTGATCGAGGTCTACTAACACCATGACTTATTAAGTCTTGGTATTTATTAAATATGTTGAAATTTGGGCACCAATTATATACGTGTATCAAGCTTTCTATGTATATGATTTATGAATAATAAACATCTTTACGGGTTTATTAAATATGTCTCTAGTCTCTTCCCTTTTCCGAAATCATGGAAGGGTTAAGACCTCCTTCGGGAAATTTTGCGGGTGGAGAGAGCCTTTCGTGGTGTGTTATGCGTCCTTATTTGGTTTATATGGAAGTGGAGAAATCGTGTGCTTCATGCACCATCGCCATCTATGGCCTCAATAGTCGCCATAGATTCGCTCCTGCATGTTCAAAGAACGGCGCTATTGTGCATTTCCAATAGGTGTTCCAAGTCCCAAAAACTTGTTAATTTTGATTTCCAATTGGTGTTCGAAACTAGGTGTTGACGGGTCATTTTTTATCTCTTTCCCACGCAACTTCTTTTGATCATTTTGTGGCAATGAAATAAAAGAAAGTAAAAGTTGTTTTGTAAATTGTAGTTTGGCTAAATCTAAATAGCCAACTAACTTTTGATTTTAAGTTATAAATTCCTTTTCAAACTTGTTAATTTAATAATCAACAAGTTTGTAAAGAGTAATTCATAAATCAACACAAAAGGCTAATGGGCTATTTAAAGTTTCACCGTCAGCCTACTTCATTTGTTGCCATTCCCTCGTTATTTATAATAGCAGCTTTTCCTCTGTATCTCGATGTGGGATAGTTAAACTCCTCCACTTGTGGGCTTGTGGCTTTTGAATTTATATAGTCGTTGCTATCAAGTGAGACTCAGGCGTGCATGTGCCATGGTCCAAGCTTAAAGGAATTGAATTTGAGGCTCGACGCAATACTAATTATACAAGTCCTTGGTAATATTGTAAAAGCTATAAATACGATGCCAACAAATATAAGAACCTTTTAAGTTTTGCAGCAACTTATATATAAACCAGTACAAATATATATGCAGTTAACAAATTAACCAGTATCAACACTCAGCCTTCGTAGTCATCTTATTATGTATCTCAGTTTCAGCTTACAAAACCATTACCACCACCATCAATGAGAACAACAACGAGGTCGTGAAGTGTGTGAAGCACACGGAAGAAGTCCTTCTAGAGTTCTAGGTAGTGAAGTTGTTGATGAGTAGCTTTCGCAATGTAACGAGGGGGCCGAAGAGGGTGTGGAGAAGGAGCGCGGGTGTGAGACTGTGGGTGAGAAGTCATACGGAAGGATTCGAAAGAATCTAGGCGATAGCGGCCTAAGCCGTAGCTATCAGGTGACTCAAGCGTGCACGGTTCGATCTTAAAGAACTTGAAGCTCGACGTAATGGTACTAACTGTAAAAGTCCTTGGTAATTTTGGATCTTTTTCGTCATCCTCATCACCTTTGAGTATAATTTTTTTCATCATCCATCTCGATATCTTCTTCTACGTACTTGCAAAATCGTCAAAAACATGGGGACTACTAACTTAATTTATCACTCTTTATTACAGTAAGTAATTTAATTTGCTTCATTCTTTATTGTGGGATAACATTTTGCATCCCTTGTGTGAACAAAACCTTTTTCACGATATTGTTCTTCATACCAAATAAAAGTTTGGTAACACAAGAATCTAAAGCCAAGTAACTCGTACTAAACTATCTTGTCAAAGCTTAATTGCTCACTTAAACAGCTCAAAAAAGCTTATTTATCTATTCTTCAACTTTATAGAGTACTCAAGTTAAAAAAAATAATAATAATAAATAAAAAAAAAAAAAAGTAAACAATTGATTGTTTAAATTAAGTCTTTACTTACTTTTAAATGTAAAAGCACGAGATTATTAAAAGTCAATAGAAAATAAATAATTTTCCATTCAAAGATTAAACTTACCTTAATCACTTCTTATTTATAATCACCCCTCTCTTGCTAATTTTCCTTCATAAAGCGATGTGGTATAGTTAAACATCTCCTTTGTTCAATCGTGAACTCATCACACAAGTGTTCTTATAAACCGAATCATGATAAGGCTTTCCTGGAAAAAGAAGTTATTAAAGAAGGGCGACTCCAGCTTGTTCAATTAAAGGTGCTCAAACAAGTTTAATAATCAAGTTATTACATGTTGATGCATAATCTGGCGCGGACTTATTCAACGACTCTCCTTGGGCCGTTAGTCGTCTTCATAAGCCCTAAGTAGACCTGTACAACAAAGAGAACCCGTTAGGAGTGGACCCGAGGCCGTAGCCCCGGGATCCACCTCCGACGGTCAAGTTAGTATTGATGCGTAGTAGCATATATGAGAATTAGGTTTAGGATAACCTGTTATCTTCTGTGGTGAATGGAATCTCAGCCCTATATTTATAAGGCATGGAATTAAGGTTTAGGAGTAGAGTGGGCCGCTGTCTGTCGGGCCTGACCCATTCCTGGCCCAGTCCGGACCATACGTCCACATTACATGAGTCAGGTTGTATCATGAAAGACAAGTTTCCATAGTTGCACACACTCGAACTGTATGTCTCTCCAAAGATAGATGGATTCATGGATCCATGATTTTAGCAATTGGAGTTGCAGGTCGTGCTCTCGACGAACTCTCAACACTTATTTCTCTCATTGGGATATGTCTCTTGACCCAAACGTCGTGAAGTTGGTAGTAGAGTCTTCACAAGTTTGCAAAGTTTTATGTCCGGTATATATCGGCATTGGTCCAAAACAGCCTAAATGATCTTTTGTCCCGTGGTACCCAAATTTCAAATGGAATAACTAGGTCCCCAAAAAGGTATGCAAGTGTGTGGGGGGCTTCTCTTGACCAATTACCTCTACTTATATCAACCTTGCTTCTCGTGATGTTCCAGATAACTCTTCTAAATGTTTTTTTTTTTTTTTTTTTTTTTTTGTAAATCGGAGCCAAAATTGTTGATCATTTTGTTGTCAATAGCCAATTTCTCAAACGAATTTGGACAAAGGTACGACATTTGGTGGGGTATATGTCTCTTGTCTCTTACCTTTTTCGAAATGATGGAAGGGTTAGGAGCTCCTTCGGGTAATTATGTGGTGGAAAAAGCCTTTTGTCGTGTGTTATGGTCGTTATTCGAAAGTGGACAAATCGCGTTCTTCATGCACCATCGACATCCAAGGCCTCCATAGTTGCTATAGATCTGCTCCCGCAAGTTCAGAGAAAATTAAAAAAAAAAATAAAAATAAAAAATAAAAAAAAAATTAATTAATTGGCTATTTATAAAAGTATAGACTTAGCATACCTTATATACACAACCATAAATAAGCCATTCCTTCCTTATTTGTAATCTTATCCCACTTGCTCTTTTCATCTTTTAGCAATTTGCGGTTAACTCCACGTACACGATCCTTTTAAATTTAATAATTTATGCAACTACTCAGTTGAATACGCACAACCCAATAAAAGCTAATACGTAACTAATTGATCAATGATGTTTCAAAAGATGAATTATTAGTTTATTCACATAGTATCTAAGATACCTTAGAATAAATTTTTTTAACACATTTTGACGACATTGTTCTCAGAACCAAATCAACATTTGGTAAAAAAAAAGCGAAACCAAATCCGGCTAAGCTAAACTAAACACTCACGTCAAAGTTTACTTCCCGACTAGATGCTCAAATCAAAGCTTACATCCTGAACTAAATGTTCAAACCAAAGCTAACTTGCTCGATTAAAGTATCTCAAATAAAGCGTACTTATCTAGTTGATTTTAAAGAGTAATTAAGTATCTATAAGGACTTCAGTTTATATAAATTTAGAAAATTCAAATATATCTTGTTCTATAAAACTATTTATAATACTCGCGCACGCACAGATTTTTTTTTTAAAATTTTTTAATCATATATTTTTATTTATTAAAAAACAAATAATTTAATCTTTATTTTGTTTGATTTATGATGTTTAATTATAGTTTTTATTATTAAAAATAATTATTTAAAAATTTTAATATTTTATCTATATTTTTTATATTTATCTATTACTTGTGTTATGGATAAATATAAAATATTACCTAATAAGAAAATAATCTTTTGTTTTTTAAATAAAATTATTACTAAATAAGATATGAATCCATTTTTTTGAAATTAAAAATTCTTAATAGGGTTTTATTTTATTATATAAAAGATTGAAAGCCGAGGTGAAAACCAGTTAATCAAATTCCTTGATGTTTTCACTTGGCCTATCTTATATTCCACCATTCCCTTCCTATTTATAATCATGTATATCTAGCTACTTTTACTAGGAAGCCCGATGTGGGATTGTGATGAAATCCTACTGGAGTTCTTGATGTTAATCAACAATGTTGGTGAGTGGCTCTTGCAATGTAGCCAACAGGTGGAGGAAGACGTGGAGTTGTGGAGAAGGAGTGTGAGGGTGAGGCTGTGAACAAGAAGTACTACTCATGGATTCGAAAATCGCAATAATCTAGGTGACATCGGCCTGAGAGCATATGAAATGCTTCTAACAAAAATGACTTTGTTTTTGACAAGTCACCTTTTCATTCAATTTGAAATATAAAAAGCTATACTCAAACTTTGCAATGCAAAAGCAAGCTTTTTACAAGACTTTTATGATATTAAGTCCTTTCCCCACCCCGAACTCACACCCACAAACACCGATCAAAAAAACTATGTGATATTGATATATTAGGTTATTGGGTTTTCAGGTATAATACTTCAATATGAAAGAAATTGAGTACAACATTTACAAAGCAAACTACTACACTATTTATACTAATAGTAAACTATCTAAAATGTGAATGAAACAGAACGTGCACTACTACCCCACGTACACCTCTAAGTCCCTATTCTAATGCCATGCATAATACTCGGTCATTTCCATAATACTCGTTCAAGACTTGGTAAAACCTATGAATTGGTAAAACACGTACACAAACCCATCAAGATTACCCAACAACTTTTATGTTACTCTTAATATCATCAAATAACAATATAAAAGTACTATAAAATGTTGATACAATTATACAAAGGCTTGAAGAATACCAAGTCATTTTAGAAAAGCTATTCATAAGTCTTTTTCCTCAATGCTAAAAAGCTATATGAAAATCTTTTTTAAATAGTGAAATGCTTTGTAAAAAGCTAGCGTTGCAGATTCTCTTATTGGTAATATTGTACAAGAATAAAACAGATGTCTACTAAATTAAACCGATGTGTAAGAATATATACCAATCTTTAATGTCAACCCTTTATACCAAACGGACCCTTTGTACGAATATATGCAATGATAAATATGCAAACATCAGTTTAATAAATATGCAAACATCATTTTGTTAATAAACTAGTTATAATACCTGTGCACGCACAGGATTTTTAAATTTTCTTTTTAATTATATATTATTATCGATTAAGAAATGAATCACTTAACATGTTTCAAATGATTTTTCTTGGTGGACTAAAAAAAACACATGTATATATGTTATAATCTACCTATTATTTTAGGAGAATACTTTTGGATTAAAAATAATATTTTATTATTCAAGCAAAATCTCATGATGATATTTGACTTGCATAAGATGTTAGTGATATATGCTTTTAGTTTTGCAGACCCGTGCTATCAATTTCTGATGTGTTTTGTAATTGTGGTATTTCTTTTACTTATATTTTTGTTACAATATGTAGTATATTTAGATAGCTTTGAAGATTGATTAATTTCCTTGATTATGAATAACTATGATACCATGTTTACCAATGTACCTTTTTATTTGAAAATTTGTATTTTCATAAGTTTGTGCTATTTACTTCTCATGTTTGATCATAAAATTACCAAATTAATATAGATGCTTACATTACATAAAGAGAAACAAAAAAAGATGTAATGGAAGATTATGTTTATGTATAATGTATAAGAATAATTTTTCTCTGAGACTAAACTATATAAGGAAATTATTATTACATGTACAAGAAAAATATAAATGCATGAAAAAAATGACAAAAAGTACATTCGCAAGTCTTTTAGGATTGTTTGAATCTTTACCGACCTTTCACTTTAGTGCAACTTTTTTCAAAATTGGCCTAAATCATCAAGGTTTTAGATCGTTGGTTGACACCCATAGTGTTATCAATGACAGCAAATACCTGCCAAATTTCATTAACTCATTCAAATGCACATGCTAAGAATTCCTACCATAAAATTTCCCATATAGGCACTAAAACACATCTTTTGTACATTATAATACATTCATGTATTATCTAAATCAGCAACTCAACTTAATTATGCGTTCATACCTTGAGCAGGTGTAGAAAATCCTTACACGACAATCATGTGTTAATACTTAATCCACCTCTAAAAAACGCACACAACAAATTGCATTTAGCCGTATTTAATATTCAAACCCGTGTAAGCATAATTTAACTTTTAAATAAAATAACATTAGTCATTGTTTAAAAAAGGTATTCTAGAAAAGTCTAAAACTAACATTAGCTTAAAAAATATTTAATGTGTATTAAAACTAATTGGCATATTTACCAATTTTTGTAATTTTAATAGATTAAAGTCTAAAAACTAATAGTAATACTCATGTAATTTTAAACAAAGTTAATATTATAAAGTATATGGGGTATAAAGTATAGGGTAATGATCTAGTGAGAAGAAAACTTAAAATGAGAAGGATAAGAAATAATTATAATCACACATTTGAGATGCATCGACTTGATTTAGATGCATCTCTATTCATTTAGATGCATCACAATTAGTTTCGAAAGTGATTTTGAAGTGAAAACGATGCAAAGTAGTATTAAAAACAAATTTGACTCGCAGAGGACGAAAAATATATAGGATTCGTCTAACTTGATGAAATGCATCTAATATATGTATATGCATCTAATTTTTTGCTAGAAAATGTATTATGGTGTATCTAAAAGACTAGGGATGCATCTAATTCAAGTCGATGCATCTCAAATGTGTAGTTATAATTATTTCTCATGCTTCTCGTTTTAAGTTTTCTTCTCATTTGATCCTTGGTCATAAAGTATAAGGGTTTTTTTTTTTTTTTTTTTTTTTTTTTTTTTTTTTTTTTTTTTTTTTTGTAAAGTTAATAGAAAACATGGAAACTTTTAATTTTACACTTAGCTCTATATAATTTATTTAAAATTCAACCACCAAAGTTTTATTAATTACTTCCTCTTTTTTAAGTTTTTGTTTTCATAAATTTGGCACATATATTTTTAAGCATTTTTTTTCTTAACCAATTTTCTCCACCAAATTTATTAAGTTTGACCAAAATCAATTCAATTTTGACTTTTTATTGACCAATGACATTGCTCGATTTCTCCTACGTGGCAAAATCAAGCTCTCCTATTGGTTTAATTTTTTTTCAATGTGAAGGGATTTGCAAAAATACTCCGAAATGATGTAATTCTTTTATTATATAAAAGATTAACGCGACGTTTGTTTAGAGATATTAGCGTGCACGTGAGACTTTCCCAACCAAATTTTTGAAGTTAAAACAAATGTGTACTACCTAAAGTTCAATGCGGATATCTTTTATATAATACAAGAATTACATTATTTCAGAGTGTTTTTGCAAAACCCTTCTCATTGAAAAAACAATTAGACCAATAGGAGAGCTTGATTTTGACACATAAGCAAAATCAAGCAATATGATTGGCCAATAAAAAGTCAAAATTGAATTGATTTTGGTCAAACTTTAATAAATTTGGTGGAGAATTTAATTGATAAAAAAAACACATAAAAATATAGGTGTCAAATTTGTGAAAATAAAAACTTAAGAAAAGAGGAGGTAATTAATAAAACCTTAGTGGTTAAGTGTAAAATTATAAGTCTCCATGTTTTTTAACAACTTTAGATAATAAACAAATAACCCCTTACACTTCATACCCCATATACTTTATAATGTTAACGTTGTTTAAAATTACATGAGTAATAATATTAGTTTTTTTGACTTTCATCTATTAAAATAAATTTGGTAAATATGTGAATTAGTTTTAATATACGTTAAATATTTTTTAAACTAACGTTAGTTTTAAACTTTCTTCCATTAGAATATTTTTTTAAAATAAGGACTCATGTTACTATTTAAAAGTTTAATTTATGCGTACACGAGTTTGAAATACGGTTAAATTATTAGTAACGGGAATATAAATATCAAATGGTAAGCATGAGTTACTGTGATATAAAATAAATATACGTGATTCTACTTATAACAACGACTCATGAAATTGTTATTTAAAATTTATATATGGATATCCATAAAAATATTTTAAAAACTTTACGGAACATATTTTAACTTTATCAACGCTCATTATGTACCAATAAACTCGCACATTTTGTACAACATGATATCAATAGTTAAAGTTAAACAACATTAACCTGAAACTCAACATCCCTGTCAGTTAAAAATGTTATACAAAGCTAATTAAAAAAAAAAAAAAAAAAAAAAAAAAAAAAAAAAAAAAAAACGGCTAGATAGTCATTCTTTAATATAGAAGGTGTTTTCCTTAAATTATTAAAAAAAATGCACGCATCACAATCCTTATTTGATAAGAATCACCTCCTGAACCAAAAAAAGAAAAACTACGTAGGTGATAACCTAACTTTATTCATTGACTTGATGTTTAAAAAAAAATAAATAAATAAATAAATAATAATAGTTGGTTGTTGTAAAGGAATTAGAAGTATGTACATGAGAATTATTCAGCAAGAATATATAGTTTTTAATTAGGTTATTACGTTACTATATTGCGATAATGTTATTGATTTGGTAATCACGGATGTGAGATACAACCATTATTCTATACTTATGATTGATGTGTAAACCCCTTTTTGCTTCTGAATAGAATCCGAAAAAGATCTCAACAGCACTTTGGCTTATGCCTTATCTAGCTGATAGTTTTTAGTAAATTTTTTTATGGTTTAACTTTTTTGTTATACATACCAACTTTTAGTAATTTTTTTTTTTATGTTTTATTGAAAATTTCTACACTTAATATTTGTGTTTTTACTATAAACACACTAAGCTATGATAGAATTAGTTGGGAGTTCAGAGGTTTTTTACTAAGCTTCTCAAAAAAGCTTATACTTTTATCATAAACTTATTGTGTTATGATAATTGAATAAGCCAATAAGCACCTTTAATAAGCATAACCAAATACCCCATTAGTTCTAATCTGAAGATTTCTGATTTGATGTTATGACTAACTTTGTTGTTATCCTCACTATAATGCAACATGTTAGTGGTTTTTGCAGTTTTACGATCTTATCGCACACACTAAAGTGTAATGCAATTTATTGTGTGCGCTTTTTAGAGGAGGATTAAGTATCAACACATGATTGTCATTGAAGGTTAATGTACCAAAGATGTGTTTTAGTGCCTATATGGGGAATTTTATGGTAGAAATTCTTTTCGGAGTGTAATTTGTCTTTGAATGAATTAATAAAACTTAGCAGGTGTTTGCCGTCATTGATAACACTATGGGTGTCAACCAATGATCTAAAATATGATTGTGTTTTACCTTAATGATTTAGGCCAATTTTGAAGAAAGTTGCATTAAAGTGAAAGGTCGGTAAGGATTCAAACAATCCTAAAAGACTTGCGGATGTACTCTGTCATTTTTTATGCATTTATAATTTACTTATACAAGTAATAATAATTTCCTTATATAGTTCGGGTTTAGAAAAAAATTATTCTTATACATTATAAATAATCGTAAGATTAAATTTGAGTTCTACCAATTACATTTTTTTTTTGTTTCTCTTTATGTAATAAAGAAACTATAATGTAAGCATCTATGTTAATTTGGTAATTTTATGATCAAACATGAGAAGTAAATACTTATGAAAATACAAATTTTCAAACAAAAAAGTACGTTAGTAAACATGGTATGATGGTTATTCATAATCAAATAAATGAATCAATCTTCAAAGCTATCTAAATATACTACATATATTAACGAAAATATATGTAAAAGAAATACCAGAATTACAAAACACATCGTAAATTGATAGCACGGGTTTGCAAAACTAAAAGCATATATCACTAACATCTCATTCAAGTCAAGTATCATCATGTGATTTTGCTTGAATAATAAAATATAATTTTTAATCCAAAATCATTCTCCTAAAATAATAGGTAGATTATAACATAAATACATATGATTTTTTATTTTTAGTCTACTAAGTAAAACTATTTAAAACATGTTAAATGGTTCATTTCTTAATCGATAATAATACATAATTAAAACGAAATTTTAAAAACCCTGTGCGTGCACAGGTATTATAACTAGTTTTCATAGAAAAGATTAAATATCTTTGTAAATGTTAGAGACAAACAACAAAATTAGTCTTTGCTTGAGCAAAATATCAACTCCTTTCAGCCATTAATTTAAAAGTAAAGTAATGTAAAGTAATTCCCAATATCGTTTTTTTCGGGTTATAGGTCCTAATACCGTTTTTCATGATGTATGGGGGTTGAGACGTAGACAACCTTACCCTTACTTAAGGATGAGAGGCTGTTTTCGGTTCTACCAAAAGTAGAAAAGGACATTCGACCTTACAAGGAGTGAGGATCGAACCCTTGACCTATGTCTCCAGAGCCATTAATATCCATTTTCTTATTAAGCTTCTTCACCAAATCTGGATCTATTGGCCCGAGCTTAACAAGCTGATTTGAAGTTAAAACAAATTGTATCTCCAAATATCAGTTTATCATGTTACAAATTTAACCACTTTACAAATTAAAAATCCAAAACACATTACAAGTGAAACGTCAAACGGGACTTCGATCCACTTAGACCTTAAGATTAAACTTCAACAACTCAAATTGGACTTTGAACTTGATTCATACCTTGAAATTTTTGGGTGTGACGTCGAAGTAAAGTCATATCTTGTATCTATACTACATATCTTTACTACTTATAAAAGAAAAATGGTCAAAGGGGAATGTGGAATTGTGAAAAGTTGAACTCTCGGTCAATCCCGATTTTACCCCTACATAATAAAGGAAACTATGGCCTGTAAACATTATCATATGTCTTCTTCTATACGATTCTCATTATAATTCAAACAAAAACTGACAGTTTCAATTCACAATTAATTGCAAGCATTCAAAAATCATCCAAAAATAAGTTACAATTTTTTCTTTATATCTTTTATTCACTCATTATCATAAACCCTAACATCACCAGTGGGTTTTTTGCTAAAGAGTCTTCAAATCGGTAATTATCCCTTAATTTTGTGCGTATTTAATTTAATATATTTGATTTGATTAAGTTCAAGTAAATCTTTATTGTATCAAAACCCTAATTTTTGTTTTGGGGAAGACTGTGTGTATGAATTGAGGGAAAATTATTTTTATGAATCGGTTTTTCATAAACTATGATTTACCTACAGTTACTTTCTTTTATATGCTAGAAGACTGGATAGTTGTAGAAATATAATGAATTTCGTAACTAAAGGTACCAATAAAGCCATACGATTGTTGCCTAACCTGTGATTAATAGTTCAATATCATAATCTTCCTTTTTTTGCTATGGAGGCATAAGGTACCTTGCTTATCTATTTTTGTTATACAAGTTTATGTTAAAATTTATTGTTTATTTTAGGGCTTAAATAAAGAGTTGTTTGTTTTAGCTTATATAATGGTCAATAGTGGATTGCCTGATATACCAGCAAGCATTCCATCATGGATCTATATTTTCTTTTTGTAGATCTAAGTTTTTGGAGTCGTCCAACGCCGCCCTTGCCGAAATATTCCTCTGCTGCCGCCGCTTCCTTACTGCTACCACCGGGAACCGCAGCTATTGCCGGAAAAATGGTTTCTTTTTAAGGTTTGTTATAAAAGTTTTATTCCAAGTTTATTGTTTATGTTTTTTCAATTCTGGGTAACGGGGTTGGTATATTATATAGTTTGTTGCACCTACTGCTGTTGTTATCTATGTTTGGAGGTCATGTGACTGTCGGAAATCTGGAAGTAGACAATTGTTTTCAGAGCTTGATTTTTTGTATGATTGTTGGTTTGTTTTTAAGGTTTGTATTCTTTCCATGAATAGAGACAAGTGAAATGAAGTTGGCGGCTGGCGTACAGTTGGCAACTGCTGCAATGTTGCCATCACCTGTTTTGCTATGGAGGCATAAGGTACCTTGCTTATCTATTTTTTTCTACTGTATTGGTGTGTTGGTTGTATTATAAAAAAGGGGTATATTTGAAGATGTGTTCGAAACTGATTTTGTTTGTCGATTAATTTGAACTTAAGAATTAATTTATGACTTTTGGTCGAATGTGGATGTGCTTTTGCTACTTGAAGTTTCATAATCATATATTCTCTTGAGTGCATGGAAAGTTTTATTATCTAAGCAAGTTATAGATAAAATGAGGTTATAGTAAGGTATACGAGTGATTTGATCATACCCTTTGATAATTTGCTTTTGTACAGCCACCTAGCGTGACGTTCAGGATCATTGGGGCTAATGTTTTGGTGCCACCAGAGAACATGTTTTTGGAAAATGAAAAGGGGGTGAGTTGCTTGGCGCTAGCATTCTCTGTCCTTTTTACTAAACAAACTTGAAAAGTAAAAAAGTGAATTTGGTCAACCTTGAAACTGAACAAACTTGACAGAAATTGGTTTGGAAAGAATTGGCGTTTGGAAAGTATTCAATGCAAATGAGAAGGAAAGTATTTTAAGGCAAATATTGAATCATTAATAGGCTTTTACACGCCTTCAATTTGAAACCTAAAACACTTCCACTCTCTAACCTAAAACACAAATAAGTGGCCTTGTAGGTAAATTAGTGCGGATTTGTATGTCATGTAACTGTACTTGTTTTGTTGTTATTATAGGAAACCAATGATTGGAAACATGAACCATTCGATTTTCTTATCCAGAATGAACCGGTTAGGATGTCACTTGAAGAATTTCTTCTTGCTATGGGCATTTCAGCGGTATAATTTTTTTCAGCATGCTTAGATAGTTTACTTGTGTTATCAATATCAATCGGTGTATATGATTAAACATCAATCTTTCATTTGTCATAAAATGAGAAGTTGTAATGGGAGAGTGAATCAATGATAAAATGAGAAGTCGGTAAACATGTCTACTTGTTGCAATTAAACAGAGACGTCTTATACTCCTTTTGTTCCATAGGTTGTACGTTCTTTCACCAATGGTCTTGAAGCACTTATATCAACTGAGTACAATATACTTAAAACTTCAACATTGTGTTTACAACCAATTGACCATTCAATGAAGCAATAATGAAATCGTACTGTTTTGTGCCAGGTTGCTGCTGTAACTGTGATATGTGTACAGTCTGAACCAAGTTACATACCTTTAATCACAGACGTGTTGTATTCATTGATCCCATTGGCACCTGCTGAGATTGGAGGGTCACCAAGAGCTTAAAGTCTTCAAATTAGGTATTGGCTCTTTCTTATGTTTAATAGATTCGTATATGGTATAACCATTTCTTGCATTGTTTAGACTTTTAATCATTGTAAATTTACAATAACTACTAATTATCCCCCACCCACCCCACAAGTTACTTTATTATTAATGATTCGCCAAACGCGGTTTTATGATATCTATCACACCGCTTTTTATTACTCACAAACCAACGCTTGGTGTTCAACTTAAAGAATGTAAAACTGTATTCTACGATCATACAGTTTAGTGGTTCACGTAGTGGATTCAAGGGCAGGGTTCAGTGGGTTGCATCCATGAGGTTATTTGCATCGTGGCGGGGCAGGCTTCCTAAGCTTGCATTCACGTATAAACGAGACAAAAAAGGGCTTTTATCAGTATTGTCGCAACAACTCTACAACTGAAAAATGTATCCAACAGCTTCTGAACCAGAAGGTATGGTCTTCAGTTATTCATCCTTCTAATTTGTTGCTTTTTATGTTGGGTGTAGGATATAATATGATTGCATTTAATTAAAAGTTTTATAGATCTTGGAATTGATGTTTAGGACTTCATGCCACTTTCGTTGAGACATGTTTGGATTCCCTACTTTGTTTTGTGTGCTTAACTTTAAATGAAATCAAATTGAACTTATATGTGTCACTTATGGACAAGAGAGTTCAAAGGTATCATTAGTGTTAGTTTAGGTCCTTTGATATAGTTACGGAGCTTATTGTACCATACATAACATTTACAATCCATACTGTAACAAAAGAAATAAAAGAAGAAACATAACATTAAATTTCTCAGTTAATGGGGTAAAGCCACTGTAAAAGGGCTTTATGTGTATGCACATTTCACCGAACACTTAATGAGATATTAAAAACGAAGTCACAATAGAAACTCTAAGCGAAAATTAGTCATAGATTCTCTAAAATGCAAATAAGTGAGTGAAGATCAAATGGGTGGCTTTTTTTCTTTTAAGAAGCAGACAAGCCTTCAAAAGTGACTTCTTGGTATCTTTTGTAATTTGATAGTCTGTTTTTGGAAATTTGTAATGACTAACCACCCACTAGAGATTGTTTTATAATCACATTTGAGTCATGGAATAAGTCTGCAGAATTTTGTAAGGAATAATCACCTACTGCTGCGTCATCTTATACTGATGTTGATTTGTTTAGAACAGAATAAGTCTGTAGACAAGGGAGTAGTTAAAACTTGGTTTAAGACTTACAAAACGAGTTGTGTGGCATGGTTCAGAGGTGCAGTACATTTTTCAAACATATGTTTATCCTACAAGTGTGCATGTATATTCACAGCATTTAGAAATTAATCTCCACATGTGATCTTGCTGAAATATCTGCTAATATTACCTGAAATTTTAGTTAATGGATCGACACACTTTTTCTCTATTGCAGCCTAGGCCGTCATCATCAAACGAGGCCTGAAAATCGTTAAAGTCAACCCACAAGTAACATTACGCTCAACTTCATACCTTATGTTCAAATGGTTTTTTCGTTGCAGTCATGGCGGATGTTTGGTGCCTTTTCTATATTTGCAGGTCTGAAAAGGGTACGTGCCTCCTCCAACGAGTGGTTTGGGGTGGGATTTTTTTGGCCTGCCAAACGTATTAGGCGAAGGTAATTTTGTAGCACTGTAAAGCTATTTGATCATAAATAGTAAATCAGAATGAAGCTCAGAAAATGTCACATTTTGAAGTTTACAATTATAAGGTTGACCTTTGAATCCAAGTATCAATTCTACATCTTTTCTTTTTTGAATTTACTATGCTACGCTTTATTACTTCTAATGTTATTTTCAGTTGTGAATTTCTTGGACGATGCCATTTCCGTGAAGTAGAAAAGAAGCCGAGAAAGGAAGACCAACATGCCTCCTTCACTATTTCTACATTCACTGTAAGTTTGTTTTGTTGTAAATAGTAAATAGAGGTTTTTATTTGAATACTTTCTTGGCGTCACTTAAAACTAATCAAATAATCTGGTACTGATTTATCGTCACAGGTCAATGAGGAGCTAAAAAGCTGAATGCAAAATGGGTCAAACTGGTATACGCTCAGTGAAGGTGTATTTATTTTTCTATTTTTCAATTATAGCCTCCAAAAAAACTACAGGTAAAAAAGTGCTATTTGGCAACACCTAATTTGAGTACTTTTCCAGTTATGTATCAAGTAATAAGAGGATGTTTGGCATTAGCCCCTATATATAATTTGCTTAAGATTGCTTCTGTTTAAGAACTTTTTTTCAAATGTCTATTCATTATTTGTTGAGGCCGTCTTATTGATTTCCTCAACCGTTAGTTAAAGGTTTTTAGAAGGGCCTGTTTGGTCTATTAGAGAGGTACCTGATAAGTATTTATTCTACTATAGTTAACATATATAGATTGCACAGGTAATAAACAATGAGCCTACAAAAGAGCCTAAAATGCTAATAATCCAGGTAAGAATAATGTGCATTCTCAAGTTCTCGTGATATACTTATTGTAAGAATGATGTGCATTCCAAACACCCAATATGCACACACCGTATCTTAGCCAATATTTGCTTGACTTATATCGTGTGCAATGATCGATGATTGTAACAACAACAAATTAACCGCAAGGCCGCAACTCGGCCGGCCGCTGCCATTCTCGTGCTTTGTAATAGTTCATAGATCCGGCCATAATGCCCATCAACGATCTATCTCTATCTTGTAACTACTAGACGAGTACCCGTGCACAATAACGGAATTTTATAACTGATGTAATGTTGTACTTTCATTTTCATTAAATGTTTTTATATGTTGTTTGATAGATCTTAAGAATTTTTTATAGACTTTAGTAATCGTATAGTACAACCGTTTATAATTATATTTTGATCGGTTCACGTTCTATTTTGAATGCTACACAAAACATTCAATACAATATCACAAATCGTTAATTATCTGCCGTTAGGAATCTTCGTTGCTATGCCCGACTCTATTTTCTCGCATGGCCAACTTTATGTGGCATTGTCTAGAGGGATATCCCGTAGAACAACAAAGGTATTGGTTAAACCTGTTAAAGAGTTCCGTCAAGCAGAAATCTACACCTCGAATGTCGTTTATCAAGAAGTTTTACGCGAAGACTAACGTGTGTTGTTATTTTTTATCTCATAACTAATGTAATGTTTTACTTTCTGTTTCATTAAATTTTTTTATATTTTGTTTGATAGATGTTAAGAATTTTTTTTCTAGACTTTAAGTTATCGTGTAATACAACCGTTTGCAATAACATTATGATCGATTCACGTTCTATTTTGAACGCTACACAAAACACTCACCAAAATATCACAAATCGTTAATTATCTGCCGCTAGGAATTCCGTTGCTATGCACAGATACTCGCCTAGTAAACAAATAATGGTCAAAGTGGAAAAGTGAAAAAGTGAAAAGTCAAGTAATGTGAAATGTTAAAAAATCTTATTAAAGAAAATTATGAAATGTAATTAATACTCTTATTAAAAGATCTCATTACTTAAAAGTACAATAATTTATTAACATTCTACAACCAATTAAAAACATATCTACCAAATCAAATACAACCAATTAAAACAATTAATACAAATCACAAACCGGGTTGACCCGGGACGCATCAAACCCGACGTGTTGAACCGGTTTAATTTTACCCGTTTTCGACCCAACCTAGCAAGTTGACCCAGTTTAAATCGACCAATTTTTCGACCGGAATGGTTCAACCGGTTGAACCACCCGGGTCGAACCGGGTTTCAAAACATTATGTTTAATTTTCAAATCTTCAAACTTTTATTATTTTTCATTTACAACCTATAAACTTATTTTTATCAATAAACTATTTGTCGCTATAAAATCCCGTTGCTATGTACGAGTAATCGTCTAGTGATGTCAAATGCATGTTTATGTTGTTATGCCACTCGTGTCCTATACCTTTGATGAAAGCTTCTAAATATTTCGGCTCGGCCTCTTTTGAATTTTAATTTATTTTTTTCATGTAAACGAATTCTAATTGAATTTTTTAAACAAATAACTAAAAATAGCCAAAGCCAGATATCAGAACTCTTTTGAATTTTAAATGCTTAAACAAAGTTATTAATCTACTTATTATTAGACGTTTCAATAAACTTTTTTTTTCTTTTTCTTTTTTTAATTGTAGTTTGGTTCAATTTAGAAAAGCTAATTAACTTTTCATTTTAAATTATGATGCTATCCAATTACAAAATGTTAATTTAGGCTATGTTTGGCAAATTACAAAATTGTTAATTTAGGTTATGTTTGGCAAAAGTAGTTGTGAGCAGTAGCTGTGACAGAAGCATGAAAAAAATGAGTTTTTCTAAAAATAGCAAAGCTCACAGCTCTCATGACAAACGAACATTAAAAATCAAAAAGCTTATTCTCACCGCTCATCATCGCAAAAAGCTCCAAAAAGCTTTGCACCAAAAATAGCCTTAATTAAATTACAATTTCAAACCGGTAGAATCACAAATCAAAAGAAAAAAAAACAATTGACTATTCTAAGTTTAAACTTATAAGCCTACTTCTTGTTCTGCTGCTCCCTCCTTTGTTTATAAACTTTTCCTCTAGCGACTTTTCCCCCCTTAGCTCGATGTGGGATAAAAAAAACTCCACTTGATTTTTATTCTTTTAACAATTTGTCATTCGCACCATTTGTACCTTTTGAGTACACTAGGGAAGAAAAAAATCTTTCTTGATGCTGACAATGTTGATGAGTGGCGGTGAACTAAGCTTGTATTGGTGATGGTGGTTTGTCATTCTCCCTCTTGTTTTACCAGTTCACAACGACGGTGAATCGATGATGTAGTGATTCGTCACCTACAACCTGGTTACTAGCACGGAATGAATCCGATCGTTGAAGACAACCACAGCTTATATCGACAGAAAAATAAAGAGCAATGCACAAGGTAATTATCCCTAATCGTTTACTTGATTAGTATGAAAGAATGCGTACTTGAATCGTCCCCCCCCCCCCCCCCCCCCCCTCACCTCCTTTTATAGAGATGAGGGGGAGGTAAAACCGACTCTAACAAGAGTCCTAATGTCGGCTATGATAACGGGTTGGGCTAGGGACACAAGCTAACCCAACGACCTTACTTGACTAAGAATACGAAACGGACACTTAACACCCTAGACATAGATAGAAGCTAAATAAAGACTAAATATAACAATTTCCACCTTAGGCTTTATATTAGCCTATACCGACCTTCAACAACTCCAAGCAGTGTTGTAACTTCCGTCCAGGTACCACCTTCGTCAAGGCATCCGCAGCATTGTGTTCAGTACCCACCTTCAGAACTTCAACCGTCTTTGCTTCCAAGACCTCTCTGATAAAGTGGTAACGCACATTGATGTGCTTAGTCCTTTCATGAAAAACATGATTCCGCGATAAGTGAATCGCGCCCTGATTATCACAATTAACTGCCACAGTGTTAAGCTCCACGCCCAACTCTTCCAAGAGTCCCCTTAGCCAAATAGCTTCCTTCACAGCCTCCGTAAGGGCCATATACTCCGCCTCTGTAGTTGAAAGAGCCACCACGTGTTGTAGCGTTGCCTTCCAGCTTACAACACATCCCTGTACTAAAAACACGTAACCTGTGAATGACCTACCTTTATCCGGATCCTTTGCGTAGTCTGAATCAACAAAACCTGTTACGTCTACATGGTTGCCACGATTTGTCCCATACACCAAACCCACGTTTGCAGTACCCCGCAAATATTTCAAAATCCACTTCACTGCTTCCCAATGCTTTTTACCTGGATTCGCCAAATATCTGCTAACAACACTTACCGCATACGCTATGTCTGGCCTCGTGCACACCATCAAGTACATTAAGCTCCCAACCGCATTTGCATATGGCACCCTACTCATCCTTTCAACATCACAATCCCTAACCGGACAATCCTTCAACGACAGCTTGAAGTGCCCACCCAATGGCATCTTAACCGATTTCCCATTATCTATTCTATAATTATTTAAAATCTTAGAAACGTACCCGGATTGTGACACCCTCAGAATCTTGCGACTCCGATCCCTGATGATCTCCATACCAAGAATCTTCTTTGCTTCCCCGAGCTCCTTCATGTCGAACTCCTTTTTAAGCAAAGACTTGGTAGACCCAATCTCAGCCTTGCTTTTACAAGCAATCAACATATCGTCTACATATAATAGTAGATAGATATACTCACCTGGTGCATAACTCCTGTAATATACGCAGCTGTCATAACTGCTACGCTTAAACCCGTTGCTCAGCATGTACTCATTAAACCTCTTATACCATTGCCTAGGTGACTGCTTCAAACCATAAAGGGATTTCTTTAACAAACATACCTTGTTACCTTGTTCATAACCCGGTGGCTGCTTCATGTAGATCACTTCTTCAAGATTCCCATGTAAAAATGCCGTCTTTACATCAAGTTGCTCTAGCTCATAATCTCTACACGCAGTCAATGCAAGTATAACCCGAATAGATGTGTGTCGAACTACCGGCGAAAATACTTCATTATAGTCAATACCTGCCCTTTGTGTGAATCCACGAGCCACCAACCTTGCCTTGTACCTAGGCTTTTGAACACCTTCAATCCCTTCCTTTATCTTGAACAGCCATTTGGAGCTCACCAGCTTTTGCCCAGCTGGATGATCCACTAACTCATAGGTCTCATTCTTGTTCAGAGAATCCACCTCTTCATCCATAGCAGCTTTCCACTTAAATCTATCTTTACAAGTAACTGCCTCCTGGTATGTCAATGGTTCATGAGTATCTTCTTCCTCTGCTGCAGCAAACGCGTAAGCAGCCATATTACTTTCATCTCGAAACCTCAAAGGTTTCATTCTTGTCCTTGGCTCTCTATCCCGAACCAACTGATAATCTGTGAGATCCGGTGTTTGATCATGATCATGATCCCCTGCATCTTCATCATCGCCATCTTCCTGACCATCAATCAGATCTTCCTCAAGCGAATGATTATTTAACCTCTGCAGTTCCACCTCAACCTGTAATTCCTCAACAGACTTATCAGTACATGCACCAGAATCCTTCAACGTATCTTTGTACATGACACTTTCATTGAAGACCACGTTCCTGCTAGTGACTATTTTAGGTGATTCATCATCAAGCCTATATAGTCTGTACCCCTTCACACCTTCAGGATACCCCAAAAGAACGCATTTTACCGCTCTCGGCTCGAGCTTACCTTGTTTAACGTGTGAATATGCGACACAGCCGAAAATCCTCAACATCCCATAATCACTTGGATGTCCCGACCACATCTCCATAGGTGTCTTTTTCTCAATCGCTGTCGATGGTGACCTATTTACAAGATATGCAGCCGTACATGTCGCTTCTGCCCAGAAGGTCTTGGGCAATCCAGACTGAATTAATAAACAGCGTACCTTATCCATGAGAGTTCTATTCATCCGTTCAGCTAATCCATTCTGCTGCGGCGTCCCGGCAACTGTCAAATGTCTAGCAATCCCACTCTCAGTGCATAGCTGCTCAAATTCCCGGTTACAGAACTCAAGACCATTATCTGTCCTCAACTTCTTAACCGTCCTCCCAGTCTGATTCTCTACTAACTGCTTCCACTCTTTGAACTTTCCAAATGCTTCGTGTTTGAACCTGAGAATATAAACCCATACCCTCCTGGAATAATCATCAACAATAGATAAGAAGTACCTCTTACCTCCCAATGATTCCACCTGAGACGGACCCCATAAATCTGAATGAACATAGTCTATCACTCCCTGAGTAGTGTGCCTTCCTACACCAAAACTGACTCGATGTGACTTTCCCAGAACACAATTCTCACAAAAATCGAGCTTACCTAGACTTTTCTTTCCAAACAGCTCCTGCTTTTCTAGCACCTGAAGTCCCGCCTCACTGATATGTCCCAGTCTTTTATGCCAAACCTGCGCAAGACTGTCTTTTTCTTCAACACTAGCATTAAGCTCACCCGCCACTGCATGGCCATCCAAAGAGTATACGCAATTATCCCTTCGTGTTCCAGATAAAATAACCCTAGAACCATTAATCACCTTGATTTTGCCCGACTGCAATTTTACGGTATATCCCTCTTTTTCAAGAGTTCCCAGCGATATCAAGTTTCTTTTCAATTCAGGAATATACCTGACATTGTTTAATACAAAACTTGACCCATCTTTCAGTTGTAACCTGACCTTGCCAATACCTCTGATCTTGCACTCCCTGTTGTCACCCAACAGTACCCTGCCCCCATCGCATTCCAGAAAATCAAAAAATATATCTAACCTGGGTGTCATGTGGTATGAACCTCCTGAATCCATGATCCAATCTAGCAGAGCCTCTGCACTCATAACCATCATCACCTCAGAACCGTCATAAACCGAACCACTGGAGCTTGGCTGATCTTCTTTCTTGACGAAACTATTTGACTTCTTGCGATTATTCTTTGGACAGTTTCTCTTTAAGTGCTCCTCATATTGGCAAATAAAGCACTTGAGTCTTCCACCTCGAGACTTGGATCTTGACTTTCCCCTAGACTGATGCGAATTCCTTCGATCAGTTCTTCCCCTCACGTATAACCCTTCACCATCATCCCCCTTCGCCTTAGATCTTTCTTTGATTTCCTTTGAATTCAGTGTGGCCATCACATCCTCCAAAGTCAAAGCTTCCCGTCCATAAAGCAAGGTATCCACAAAGTGTTCGTATGATGCTGGTAAAGAAGTGAGTAATAATAAAGCAAGATCTTCATCCTCGAATTTTACCTCAATATTTGCTAAATCAAGAACGATTTTGTTGAACTCATCTATATGCTCGGAAATCGTACGTCCAACCGGCATGTAGAAAGTATACAACTTCTTCTTTAGGTACAACTTATTAGCCAAGGACTTTGTCATGTATAAAGTCTCAAGCTTGGACCAAACCCCCGCTGCAGTCGTCTCCCCGGTAACCTCTCTCAGAACCTTGTTACCTAAACACAAAATCATGGCACTATGAGCTTTCTTGTTTAGCTCAGCTTTCGCTGTAGCATCCATATTCTCGGGTAAAACCTCCAGAGCTGCTTCACATCCATGTTGAATTAATAAAGCACGCATCTTGACTCTCCATAACCCGAAATCACCAGTTCCATCGAATTTCTCGATTTCAAACTTGGCTCCCGTCATTCTTTAATCCCTTTATTAATTTGCTAAACCTTGTGAAAAAACCCCACAATCACAAACTAATAAAGTCCCTTGTGCAATACCCTTCAAATTATTAAATCTTAATTGAATAATAATAATAATATAGCTAACTATTATTATTCAATAATAATAATAAACCAAATTCAATATTAGATATTATTATTATTATTATTAAATAAGTAAACCTGGTCTTATCTTCACAACCTCTATATGACGACAAAAAAGAAAAATAGAATCTCCTTCTTCTTCGTTTATCTCAACAGGGAAAAACAGCCACCAAAAAAAAACCGATCTTCGATTAACCCGAAAACCAACAAACCCTTAGATCTTCTACACCTTGTCACAAACCCGGACAATCGAAGACCCAAGAACCCTTATCTGTCGATCCTAGATAACCAGCGAACTCCGCGAACCTGAGCTCTTGATACCACTTGTAGTGATTCGTCACCTACAACCTGGTTACTAGCACGGAATGAATCCGATCGTTGAAGACAACCACAGCTTATATCGACAGAAAAATAAAGAGCAATGCACAAGGTAATTATCCCTAATCGTTTACTTGATTAGTATGAAAGAATGCGTACTTGAATCGTCCCCCCCTCACCTCCTTTTATAGAGATGAGGGGGAGGTAAAACCGACTCTAACAAGAGTCCTAATGTCGGCTATGATAACGGGTTGGGCTAGGGACACAAGCTAACCCAACGACCTTACTTGACTAAGAATACGAAACGGACACTTAACACCCTAGACATAGATAGAAGCTAAATAAAGACTAAATATAACAGATGATTCCATTGTCTTTTAGCTTTTGTGATCGTCAACATCCTTGACTTAAATCTATAGAGCCATTGGCACTGCAGTTTAGCTGTTAACAATCTTTTCTAGCTAATGAAAAGGTCAAACCGGGTAAGATAGATTCCAGTAAAACAATATCGGGTTGGTTTGAATTTCTATTTATGTTTTTCATTTGGTGTTCCATAACTTTTTCCAAATATTGTTAACTTTCCATTGTCTTAGCAAGTAGAGTCCAACCTAACGACCCTTATTTCCTATCTTTGAATTTGATTACATTTGAATGTGATCAAATGTAATTGTCTCTCATGTGAACCACTTCAATCTTAAGCTTGAACTTGAACAACTGAATTTGGACTTAAAACACTTTACTTGTAACTTAACTCTTGAACTTGAATTGGGTAGCCGTTGTATTTCATTAAAGAAGTGTATATTCTAATTTTTGTTTCATGCACAGGCTAAATTTTGGGCATGTCCAAATCTCAGACTTGTAGGATTGATTGTACAATATTAAATACTGTAAGTAATTTATATTTCACCTTTATCAAAAAAAAAAAAAAAAAAAAAAAAACTCTTGAACTTGAATGTTGGGCTTATAACTTAATTCATATCTAAAATTTTTTGGGCGTGACGCGGAAGTAAAATCAGCTCACATATGTCAACCACATCGATACATTTGCATGTTAATCGTCTCCTTTAATTTTGCTGGAAGATTCGTAAGATTTAGGCTCCACCTCATTCGAAGTTCATTTAAATGAATCCCAATTGGTGCCCCCAAAGCTAGTTTACTTCGTTGGATATTTTCATCATCCTCATCACCTTAAAAAATATTTTTTTCATAGTCCATATCCACATCTTCTTCTACATGCAAAATCGTCATAAACAAGGGGACTACGAACTTAATTAATCACCCTTCTTGCAAAATCGTCATAAACATGGGACTACTAACTTAATTTATCACTCTTCGTTACGGTATATAACTTACTACATCCGTCTCAAAATAATTGTCCATATTTCCTTTTAAGGATGTCTCAAATTAATTGTCCAATTTCTTTTTTGAGTTAAAACTAGAGAATAAAGTCAATAAATATTCTTTTTGAGTGGTCAAAAATTAAATTGGCCCCACTTTTATTAAATTTAGTGATTCTTGTCCCCTGACAATTATTTTAAGACGTAGGGAGTAATATATTTCATTCTTTATTACAGTATGACATTTTGCATCCCTTCTATGATCATAACATTTCTCAATACCAATTACTAGTTGGGTAGAAAGCCAACCTAAACTCCTAAAGCCAAGTAACTCTTAAGCTATCAAACAAACGCTTACCTGCTCACTTCAACAACTCAAATAATTTTTATTTGTCCTTTAAATAATTTTTTAAGAATTGCAATTAGAGTCTAGATTTTAAATAACAAATTCAGGGTAATTTTTTTTGTTATTAATTGTGAAGGTAATTAATAACAAAAAAAAAACCCAAATAATTTGGCATTTAGATTCTAAACTTCAAATAACTTATATCATTCCCTCCTAATTTATAATTTCTTCCCTCTAGCTATTTTTCCTCCAGATAGCGATGTGGGACAGTTAAACATCTCCTTCTACAATCCTTGAACTCCCAACACAAATATTGGCTAAACAAATCGTACCAACACTTGCCTCCATACAACCACCACCAACTACAGCAACAAGGTCTTCGAGTGCACCGAAGAAGTCCTTGTTAATGCTGACTATATTGGTAATTGGCTCTTGCATTGTAACGACGTAGCTCAAGTAGTGCAAATGTGCGACCATGTAATTGACAAGCAGTTGTACTCACGGATAAAAATGAATCTAGAGTAAAAGGGTCCGAGCCTAAGAGAATCGAGCTGATGATGCTCGGCGTAACATTGTATATATGTACTAGTAATAAAGTTCCGTCCTTGGTACATTGTACAATAATAAAATGATTGAGGTCTGCTAATACAATGACATTTTAAGTTTCGGTATCTATTAAAATGTTGAAATTTGGGCACTAATTGTATACGAGTATGAAATTATCCTCTTTACTAATTAGAAATTCCAAAACACGTTACAGTTGAAACATCGAACGTGACTTGAACCACTTCAACCTTAAGCTTGAACTTGAACACCTTTACTTGTGACTCAACTCTTAAACTTGAATAGTGGACTTAGAATTTGATTAACATATTGGAATTTCTGGTGTGATGTCGAAGTAAAGTTAATTCCCGTGTCATGTTAACCACATTGATACGTTGTCAAGATGATCGTCTCCTACATTTTTTATATGAAAGACTCCCATTGTCTTCGTATAAAAGAGTTCCTATTGATGCCCCAGAATATGTATACTTCTTTAGATATTTTATCGCCATCTTAATCTTCGCGGATACAAGACTTTTTTCATCGTCCAATTCAACATCTTTTCCTACATTCAAAATCGTTCTAAACAAGGGACTACTAACTTATTGTTAATGACGACATACATTTAGTTGAGGTTTTACAATGTTGCACTTCAACAATAGTCTAATTCAACAAGGAGGGATGAAATCATAAAATTGATCGAGTTTTAAAGCTTCTAAAAACAGAATTCCTAATACTAGCCAGATTACAACACAACACAGTTAGCAATCAAGATTTGGTACTCGTCTTATTATCTTAAGCACAACTAGAAGTATACTTCGTTCCGAAAACCAAGTAAAAAAATCCCAACGCATGCCACAAACATTTCATATACTTGTATCATTATCCAAAACATAAATCTACCTTTATATCAATTATCAAATAATCTTAAATGAATAGTAAAATATGAGTAATTTGGTCTTTCACTTGATACACCGTGTTGCATATATTTTAAAATTTTAGTTTTACCTTTCCACTTTTTGCTATTGTAACTTTCAACCTTATAATTTACATATGTTACATTTTCAACTCACAATAATCCAACTTTATTTTACCTTTACTCTATTTTACCTTTAACTCACAAAGTCACAAGTTACCTTTTTTTTTTTTTTTTTTTTAATTATTATTATTATTATTTTTAACCAACTGACTTAGCTTAATTGGTAACCTGAGTTCGTGAAGGGGCTTGTCCCCGGGTTCGAGTCTCGTAAGTGACAAAGAAAATCCAGATTTTCCTATTAGTGTGAAGCCGTACATTCTAAGGGTTTCCCTTTGCGGATCTCTCCTAGTGGTTCAGGTCCCGAGGCCTACTCGTTTGGATGGTTTAACTCGGAGGTCGGATTTCAAGTGTGATGCCGTTCTAAAAATAATAATAATAATTTTTTTTCGCCACACATATTTAAGTAGGTTTCTCAATTTTCGTATCATATAATACTCCAACTCAATTTATTATGTTTGATAAGTACCAATTCATCATGATTCATTCACGTTTAGAGGCGTAGCTAAAAATTGTTATAACTTGAAAATCAGATCGATTTCAAAATAAAATGTTGGATTTTAACGAATATATTTACCTGAATATATTAATTTACCATGCAATTAATGTGCATAACTAAAAGGAAGTGAAGCCATGAGACTATATCGATGATTAAAAAAAAAAAAAAAAAAAAAAAAAAAAACTTTTAATGAGCTTAAACCGTCTTAACTAAGAAAGTAAGAATCCACAAGTTTATTGAATTTCAGATGTAATATATTACAGTAGATAACTATTGAATTGAATATATTAAATTTAAATTTTATCTTTTAATTTATGAAGAAAGAAAAGATTTGCTCAAGCATATTTGATAACCTTTAATTCGCTCTTTCCGTTATTCAATAATCCATATCAATGCTTTTTTCAAATTAATTTTTTTTAACTATATCCAATATCATTAGTAGTCCTATAATTCTATAGATTCGCCATTTTTGTGAGATTAAAGTTGAAACATACCTATGGAGTCCGATTCAACAAGCATTTCCATTAGAGAAGACACGCAACCACAACCGGCCACTTTCTTCAATCTACCGTACGTTCCATTCTTATTATGTTTCGTGTTCACGTTCGTAATTCATTTATCTGGTTTAAGATCAAGATATGTGTTTTATATATATGGTTAGATCTAATGTTTGCATGTTGTGTTTTTCAGGGTGCAAAAGTACTATTCTAATTTATTCATCATGAGTTACCCCTTTAGGTTTGGCCTAGTATTGATTCCCACGGTGTGTGATACGAGAAAAAAATCTCCTATCGAACTGAATCCTCCATTTATGATCATATCGATTGTTACAACATTTGTGGCTGTACTAACATCTCTAGTTATAATCTTTGCAAAATACTACTTGAAAATCTCTTGGATGTGGTATATCTGTTTAACAATCGTAAAATGCATTGGATTATTTGGGATGTATGCTGCAAATTTGTCAATTGTTATGGTATTAGTTGTCCCTCCAAACTATAACTCGATCGGATATATGCTCGTGTGTCTGATCTTTTGGTATGCAATTGCATATTACTTTATTTGGCATTTGGATAATACAGTTGATAGCGATGGCAATTATTTTCATAAGATTTTTTGTTTGGGACTAGTTCATATACCTCTTTCCCTGATGATGGCGTTTTTCCTCCCTGAGAACCTCCACTGGATCATGATTTTAATAGTAGTGGTCTTCAGTTGTTTGGAAACAACCACTAACTCTATTTTTTATTACAGTAAGAAAGGTGAAACGAACAATGCATCAAAATTGGAAGCTCATCATCAAGACAAGAGCAACGATCTTCCTCGTGTAGATGCTAGCCGTAAGATTTAGGAGTTAGATGTTAGTTATTTGATATTAGCACTTATCTAGAATAAAGTTGTAATAATAATGCTTATGAATTTTTGCTTTTGAGATCTATGTCTTGGTAGAATAAGGTTGTATCAAACATACTTGTATATTTTCAATCATCTCAGCTCTGAAAAAAATGATCGGTACCACTTAAAGCTCAAATAGATAGACAAGTCTAATATTTTAGAGATGTGCACTGCATCTTTATATCTTTTCTACCTTAAGAATGATGACATATAACAAATAAGTATGATGTTGGTCAACTTATTCTTCCGATAACTACATAAGCAATTGTGATAAAGTTGTTTGCATATTGGTTTGCAAAACATCATAAACTTTGTACAATATCATTGCAATCGGATGTAGTTGTCATAAGTCATACATCGATAAAGTAATTCTACACCGAATTATGCATATCCCATTTACACACGGCACACAGAACATAAACCTTCACACATAATTAATTTATAATTATCCAGATGTCATGTACAATAAGAGCCTTTTGCTGATACTAAAGTAAAAACAAATTGAATAAATACATGAAAAATTCTTCTACAGTGGCCGAAACTCGAGGCCACATACAATGAGGCCAGACATAGTTCCTTCATGACCTCTAAATTTCATATCAATAGAAAGAGAGTCATCCTTAAATTCTTGAGTTGAATTAAATTTCCACACTTGAATCTCCATCCATCCATCTTCCCTTCGTTTTGGAACCCGGGTGATACCATTTATGTTCAATGGGCTCGGGGTTATAAAATAAACAAATTCAGCCTCGTTGTTTTCTTGGTGGAGTAAATCTCGTACTTTCACTGGACAATGCAACCCCTGGACTTTTTCTGAAAGCTTGAACACAAGGTAACACGTGTATTCTGTATCGGAAGATATCATTTGACTTTTAATCATGCAGTTGATATAAAATACTTCTTGTGGTAAAAGCTCAATCACCTCTGGAAATCTGCAAGTACGATATATTATATAAATACATACTTTTTAAGAACAAAATAATACTTGAGAGCAGAAAATCAAATCCAAAGAATGAATCTTTTGAGGTATTCTCAAATATTTGGATAAGCATAGATCAGCATAGAGTGAATGTAACTAAGTTTAGTGGTTAAAGGTAAATGTAACTTTGTTTGTCTGAAAAAGCAAACCTGGTCTGCAATGATGGTTTTGAAGTAAAAAGGTTCACATTAGAAGCTTCGTACACAGCCACCTTTGCTGAAAGCATAAGAAGCATCTTTTGGTTTACTTTGCCCAACCAGAATAACTCGTCATAGTTTCTTTTTATCTTAAATATTTCTTCAAAGTTTGTTGGCAATTGTTCCACGCGATCCACATTGAAGTTTGATTTTAAGACTTGTTCGAGTTCCTTCAAATTTCCGATTTCTTCATACACCTATGTAAAGATCACGTTATAAACATGCAAGTTAGACAATGATTTTTTTCCATGCATCCATCCTCGTATGAACAAAAGAATAGAGGATGGAACCGAGAATAGCATTTTCAAACTTACCTTATCAGTGGATCGAAATTCAATGCCTTGAACATAAATCGAACCATCTCCACAATAACATGGTGAAAAGCTCTTTATTAGAAATTCAATTACGACATCTTTGTTCTGATTCAAGATTTGGCACAACTCTATCATCAACCATTCCTTGTCTCTCCTTGTTGCAAAATATGCATGATGAACTTCACTCCCCTTTCTATAACTTAGGTCAACGTACATCGGTTTACTTGAAAAGTTTCTTGAATCACAAAATTTGAAGACTAAATAGACCCCATAAACCACATTTGGAGATAAAAATTGAGCTTTTGTCTTGATTTTGATGTTCAATCTGGAAATATCAGACATCTCCACTACTCTCTCAAATCTGCCCATATTATAAACATACAAGTGTCAATGTTAAATGACATAAATGATATTTTTGAAAATTTGTTTATAATCAATATTAAAATTTGTTGTATCAATAACCTTATACAGTATACAAATATATAGTGATATTGTTTTTTCCATGTAAAATCTCTGTTTAAATAAAGGTAAGAACATTATCAAAAAAGCTGTAAAGATGATAGCACCTTATTTTTAATTCATGGTCATGAGAACAGAGGACCCAAAACAGGGGCATACCTCAACCACCTTACTTTTATAATAAGGTGTATAAAAATTACTACGTAGCTCTTAGTCTTATAGCAAGTATAATAATTAGTTTGTAGGATTGATCTTGTCATAAACCTCATAAGATGAGGTCTCGAGTTTAGTGATATAGAAAGTTTGGGTCTCAAGCGTAAAATGCTACAGATTAACGTCTATTGTTCTGTAAGTGTAGTACAGAGGCAAAATGTGAACTTAGTCAAAGGGGTTCTTAAGTTGATCCAGTTGGAGCAAAATTATATACTTAATGAGTTGTAATTTTCATTGACATGTAAGATTGGGGCGTTTGCTGAAGATCTATTTGTGCCTCGTATTTGTTCTTGTTCAAAAACTATAGTGAAAGCGTTTGGTTAAGTTTTACGGTCGCAATGTGTTTGATTATACTTATAGAAACCTGTTGTAAAAAAATAATAATAACAAAAAAAAAAAAAAAAAAAAAAATGATTCTACGAACTTCAGACAGCAGGTAAATATAAAACATAAGACCAAATATTAGACTACAAAATCATTCGAGAAACCTTGAAACCTTCTAATTTGAAGTTGGTTTACTTGCCAATTTACTTTTCAACTACTATTCCACATAAGGAAACATAAAGTGCCAAACTTATCAATGCGGGAGTATCATCTACTTTCTTGCTTAAAAGATAAAAATTTTGTCAAAAATACACAATTTGTCAAATAGCTTCCAGTCTCTTTGATGCGCGAAAAAAATACATGTATTGGCAATGTTCCCGATTATATAATACATTACACTGTAAGGAACAAAAACCACAATGCAAGTTCCAAATACATAGGTATGCTGTAAACTAATTATTATGCTACTGTAAACCACTTGTCATGCATAAAACATAAAGTAACTTAATTTAAAGAGTAAGTTACATGGTTGGTCCCTGTGGTTTATCCAAAATAACAATTTTCATCCCTCAAAGTTTAAAGTTGCATTGGTAGTCCCTATGTATGTAAACAAATAACACACCTGGTCCCTATAGGGACCATTCATGTTATTCTTTGGAGGCGAAAATTTCACCTATAGGGACCATGTGTGTTATTTGTTTACATACTTAGGGACTACCAATGCAATTTTAAACTTCGAGGGACGAAAGTTGTTATTTTGGACAAACCACAGGGACCAACTATGTAATTTACTCTAATTTAAATGTTTTTGAAAAAAGTATAATTAAATAAACTTCTAACAACAATGCATATGTATGCTTATCACTTAATGCTAACAAATACAGAGAGGTAGAGAGAATAACCTTGATTCTGGAAGAGATTTCCATTCATGTGGACAACTGTTTTTGTAGGAAAACATCGATGCTGAAACCATTTCATTTCTTTCTCCAATACCATCAAATGACAGCAACTATTGTACAGCAAACAAAACAATTTAGACTCAATGTTATGATGTGTAAATGCATGTGTTATTTTGAATTATCCTAATAAACTAAAATACATAGAACACACGATGCACAACATAATATAACTGTGATTTGAGAATGAATTGATTACCATTTTGTCCTTTTGAAGGAGAATTCCTTTAGAAAAGATGTTGTAAAGATCCTCTTTCTTGATGGTAGAATAGATTTCAGGGCATTTTGACATCTTGACTATTTCTTTATAATCTTTAGGCAATTTGGGCTCCCATTTCTCATAATCTTCCTGTATATACATTAACCAATTAATAAACTCATGTTTCATACAGTTTCTAAAACAGTTAAAGGACATACTTTATATATATATATGAGTAAATTGCATAAATCGTCCCTAAACTTTGGCCAGATTGCATGTTTCGTCCCAACCATTACGAAAGTGCAGAAATCGTCCCTGTGGAAAACCTTTGAGCAAATTTTCGTCCCTAAACTTTGGCAAAATTGCATATTTCGTCCCAACCAAATTGCATGTTTCGTCCCAATCAGGGACGAAAATTTACTCAAAGGTTTTCCACAGGGACGATTTCTGCACTTTCGAAATGGTTGGGACGAAACTTGCAATCTGGCCAAAGTTTAGGGACGATTTATGCAATTTACTCTATATATATATATATATATATATATATATATATATATATATATATATATATATATATATGAATAAAATTTTAGCAAATTTTGTCAAAATATAGAAACTTACCTGAAATTCCAATGCTTTCTTGAGTTGTATGACCACTTCATTAGCTGTTGGCCGTCTCTCTCTCTTGTGATATAAACATTGAAAGGCGATCCTTGTAAATGTAATAAATGACTGTGGCGCAATTTGTTCTTTGATACCCTCAAACACTAACTTATCAAGTTTTCCTACATGATAGTGATATTTAGCCAAAAAGGGTAAATAAAGATACTCCTCATCTAGTTTTTCAGACGATAGTTTCCCACACAATATGTCAAATAAAATTGCACCCAGTGAGAATATATCAGATGCTTTGGTTAAGAAGCGTGTTTCCAAGTATAGTGGGTCACGATAGCCAATTGTGCCTTTAACATTGTCAATGACTGCATCCTGATTTACTAAGGAAAGCCCAAAATCAGTAATTTTTGCTTTCCAATCATCAAACAGTAGAATTTTGCTGCTGCTGATGTTCCTATGTATCACCATTCCTGGACTTGAAACAGTTCCATGAAGGAACTCCAACCCGATGGCAATATCGATACAAATTTTAAGCCGCATCACCCACGTAAGATAATCATCGCTCACGTACCTATCAAGACTTCCTCTAGATGGATACTCATAAACAATAATCTTTTCATCCTCTTCGTCAGAGTAGCCTAAAAGACCAATGACATTTTCATGTTTATACTCCATAAGGATATTAAGCTCTGTCATGAATTTAGCTTCTCCTTTAGCAGACTTCCTATCCAACCGCTTTGCAACAATCATGTTATGTCCATGAGTACGACCTTTGTATACATTACCAAAACCTCCATGTCTAATGATATTGTCTTGACTGAAGCTTTGCGTCGCCAACTTTATGTCTTCAAGTGAAAGTTTGAGTTTGTCCTTCTGGTTCTCCTGTGAACCATAAAGTCGATTTGATAAGTAAAATAAATAAATAAATAAAAAGCCAAAATGCATTTTAGTACCCCCTCAATTTGGCAAGGTGTGGGGAGAAGAAAATTATGCTTATGGGATTGAGGAAAAGGGAATTACGTGAAGTTAACTTTATACGCTCTTGTAATTTTGTACTTGCTTGGATCTAATAAAGTAATTTAATGGACATCAAAACTAGAGATCATTTTTGTTACAAGTTCAAACGAAGTTAAGTAAATATGATAATAATAATAATAATAATAATAATAATAATAATAATAATAATAATAATAATAATAATAATAATAATAATAATAATAATAATAATAATAATAATAACAATAACAATAACAATAACAATAACAATAGAAATAGAAATAATAACAATAACAATAACAATAACAATAACAATAATAATAATAATAATAATATCTGCAGTTTGGCATATACCACATATAGATCTACCTAGCTAATTTACTTAAAAATATATCTTGAAAGCATTGACTTACCTGGAAGTATAACGCCTTTTTAAGTTTGTTGATGACAACTTCTATTGTTGGACGTTGCGCTTGAATTTCTGCCACGCATCGAAATGCAATTTCTGAGAATATGTTCAAAGACTCTTTATCGGGACCTTTACTAAGAGAAAAGACACTTTCATCGGTTTCTTCCTTTATCTTGGGATCAACAATTTCCATTAGTGTTCCCTTCTCAAAATGATCTCTTGCAATGGGTGCAATTCCCTTCTCATTCACTTTTGTGTATACGGGATCATAGGCCAAACTCCCTGTCAAGATCTCAAGTAACACTACTCCAAAAGAGTAAATGTCTGATTTTTTATTTAATTTTCCATGCTTCTGATATTCTGGATCCAAATACGTCTTTGTACCTGCAATCATATTGGTATTGATAGTGCTAGCCTTTTGATTTGCTGGGTGGAATTTAGAGAGCCCAAAATCAGCAATCTTGGCCTCCCAATTATCGCCGAGTAGAATATTCGCGCTCTTGATGTCTCGGTGAATTATCTTTTGTTTGTCCTGATACGTGTTGGTGTGAATGTAATTCAAGCCATGTGCAATGTTAACACATATTTTCAATCGTTGCATCCAAGTAAGATTAGTCATCTTATCACTATTTCCCAAATAATCTTCCAGACTTCCTTTAGAAGCAAGCTCATAGACAAGGATCATGTGATCACAACCTTCATAGCAAAATCCAAGAAGAGAGATTATATTGTCGTGTTTACAACTAGTCAGTGTTTCAATTTCTGCAATGAACCCTTGTTCTCCTTTTGTATTGAAGATTCGTTTTATTGCTACAGTGCTTCGTTTCTTGGGAAGATCACATTTATTCTCCGCATCTATCGATGATGATTTACTGCTATCAAAATGTTCGAGTTGTGCCTTGTATACCATACCATATCCACCTTCCCTGATGCAATATTTGTCCGCAAAATTCTCAGTAGCCAACTCTATATCATTAAGTCCAATCTTCAGGTGTTCCAAGTTCTTCCACTGCAACATTAACAGCATAAATGCTAGTAAGATATGGGAGTGAAGAAATTGGTTTTATAACTGAAAGAAGTCTATAGAATATGTGAACATTAAGACATTGATGATAAAAGATTCAAATTTTTTACTAATTGTGATGTTAATTAATACAACAAATTCTTAGTCCCCAATATATCCTCGACTAATGGATTCCTTAAACTTCAATATATACCATTAACGGCTTAAAAATGATTTGTGATTGGTGAGTGTGACTATGTGTCAGGTCTATGGACTATGGTGTAGTTGGCTCAGATGGTATTTTGATTTCTGAATGTGGGTGTTGATCATGTGGTCGTTACCACTGGATAAAAGCTGCCCCCATATTCAGCAAACTTATTAACGGTCGTTATCATTTTAGACTGCATGCCACGGTTATGAATATGAGACATCATAAATGTCTTGTCTAATTTCTTTGTAACAGGATCAAATGTGAAAAGCGTCTAACCATATGTATCATTCATGTAATTTACTCTTGAAAAATGATTCTTATGCCTAATTAGCAAACCTACTTGTATGCCTAATGATTTGATTGGTGGATTTGAAAAAGCGATTGGTGGAAATTTGGAGAGAGAAAATGTACAACACAATTATACAAGTAAATTATGCATTAGGCATGTATTTAGGCTTGGATTGTAGGCCTAAATAGCATTACTCTTTACTCTTTTGTTTAATTAGGATGACCAACCTTAAACTAAAACTACAAAATATATATATATAATAATAATATTAATAATAATAACAATAATAATACTCCCTCAGTCCCTTATTAAATGCCCAGTTTTGACTTTTCGAGTCTTTTTTCTTTAACTTTGACCTTAAATATTTTTGTTTGTATTATTTGATACTTGATAAAAATTATGTCAATGAAAAGTACATTTAAAACCCAATTCATTCATATATTTTGCATCATGTATTATATATCATATATAAAAATATTTGTTGCTACAAAAGTTGGGCGCTCTTAGCTTGGGCTTGGGCTCTTGTATCAACTCACTTCTTAATGCTTGGGACCTGCGCACTAAGAAAATAAACAAACACCGTTAGGCTTATCGTGGGATTGTCTCCCATGATTAGACTCCGGCGTGAGAGTAAGTAATCGGTTTTAGGTTCTCGTAAGGAGTTAGGGATTTTAGTAAATCGTACCTTGAATGAGAATCGTGTGATTCTATATATAGGGGCTAAGAAACCGTGTTTCTTGCTCCTTACTCTTCGCACGCGTAGTGCTTATCCGAGGTAAGGATATCTATTCAATGAATAAATAATCCTTATCGTGTACCCGGTGGGTTTGATTGGGCATTGGGCTTCGTGAGCCCGAGGCATTAATGCTGCGGCCCGTACCATTGTCACGGTAGCCCACTCGTGGTGGACTTAGGCGCGAGTAATGTTTATCATTTGGGCTCGTGGCCCCAGTATAGACTATACGTCATCATGTCCCCCCAGTCTAGTATGCGCGGCTCATAGCCGCGGGTGCTAGACTAATATCTACAGCGGGAAGCGTGGCGGGAAAAAGTGAACATTTCCCGCCAATACTTAGGAACAATGTATGAAGTCCCTAAATATCAAGGGTCGTGCTTTGTAAAGTGGGGAGGGTGTCCACGTGTATCTCGTAAAACGGGAAAGTTGTTGTACTTGCTTGTGTTCCTAGCCACACGATCTGTGAGTGGGATCCACGTGGCTTCCCTTTTTAGGGTTTGTGATACTTATATAAGTACCGCCCCCTTTCGTCTTCCGTCACACAGTGATATCATTTCTCCCATTCTAAAAATTTCACCAACCTTTCTTTTTCGTTCTTTCAACCCTTGTTAGGTAATTGCGCGTGCGCACTTTAGTAATTTTGAAAAAATTCTATTTGAAAATGGTGAAGCAATTAGAGGATTTTCCCTCCGTGATGAGTGAGGATGATGTGCGTCAGTTCGCCTCTGACTACTTCATTCCTTTCGACGTGCATCCGGAGGCTCCTGATTCTAACGCGTGTATTGCCGATTTTCCTGCTGGAAAGATAGGTCTATACACGCGCTTTTTTGATTATGCCAATTATCGCATACCTATCTCCATATTTCTCAGCGATTTGCTCCAGCATTATCAGCTGCACATATCGCAGCTGCACTGTTTAGGTGCGGCTAAGATAGCCAATTTTGAAATTAACTGCCGTTTAATGGCCATCACTCCGACCGTAGATTTATTCCGCGCGTTCTATCATTCCACCTGGTCAAACGGGTGGGTTACCTTTGCCAAGCGCCCAGGGCACTTGCAATGCTATACGGTGAAAGTAGACGCGTTGAGGAATTGGAGGGAGTATTTTTTCTGGGTAGATGATGCAGTGTTTCCGTCGAGCTTTGGGTTTTATACCCAACAACCGCTGCCGAGGGATGAGCGTCCTATCCCTGGTTCGTACAGTGTCGCGGACGCGGATACCATTGATCAGAACCATATGCCTATTAATTCCTATCCTGAGGAGTTTTTGGTGCATATGGGTCTGAGCCGAAATTATTTTGATGGCCTTGGCGAGGTTCCAACTTTTATTGGTGCGGACAATCAGGGTGGGTGCTCGTCCCTTCTTGCATTTGTAAGTATGTCCTTTGTCTTATTTAAATAACTAAGTTGTCCTTGTTATTTTTCTTTGTTCTGCGCAGAGATGGATCTGTTCTCATTTGTGAAGCTGAAGGAGCCTAAGCAAGCGACCATTGGGGTGCGCCCACTGAGGGAAGGCGAGCAGCCCATATTGGAGGCTACGGCCGGGCACCTGACGGTTTTTGGAGCTGCTAGTGGTCCTTCCGCAGCTGTACTTGTGCCGCCCGTGCAGAGCGTGGCTCCTCCCGTGGAGTCAGTGCATTTGGAGGAGGCGCAGGCTGCAACTTCAGGGAGCATAGAGGTCTTGGAGGTTGGTGCGGAGAATTCGAAGCGCAAGGCAGAGGCTGGTAGCAGTGGCACCACCAAAAGGAGGCGTTACGTGATTGCCGATGAGGAGTCGTCTGCTGAGGACGAGGGAGTTGTTGCTGGTGCGGGTAAGGATGCTGCGGAAGCCTCCCCACCACGGTAAGTACTTTCCTTTATTTTATATAACTTGTCATAACAATATCTAAGTTTTTCCTTTGATGCCTTTGTAGTGAACCCGTTGAGGAGAAGGGTGATGCATCTTTGGAGGGCGTGCACCCTACCCAGGAAGAGAGTGCGGATAGGGTAGCCAAGGTGGCTGAGGACACTTCTGCGCAGGGGCTTCTGAAGGAGCTGGCCATTACTGTTGAGCGTCAGGCTGAGCTTGTTGCTCGTTTAGGGGCGCAGCATATGGGGGAGAGCAGCTTGGTCGCGGAGAAAGACGCGGAGATTGAGCGTCTTCGTGCGCAGCTAGGTAAGGCGCTAGCAGAGGCGGAGTCCACCAAGGCATATGCTGAGAAGATCGTTGGGGATAAGGTGAGTATGCTAGCCGACCTTAGGTATGCGAGGGCTAAGCTTAATCAGATAAAGGCTAAAGCGACCTGGTCGGTGGCATACCTTGATGGGAAGAGGGCTGAGCATCATGCCAGCGTCCAGGAGTTCCAGGAGCGCATGGAGAAGATGATTGCGTTGCAAGAGGAGAAGCTGCGCGCCCTCAGTATAGAGTATGACGAGGAGTTGTATCCACACTTGATGTCTACCATAGCAGAGCGTAGGTACGAATAAATAGTTCCTTTTGCAACATTTGTTTTGTCATACTTATTGACATTTTATAACCCTTTTTTATCTTGTTGATGTAGGTGGATGATCAGTCACGGGCTGCGCTTGGCTGCTCTAGGTACGCTGGAGTCTCCAGAGGTGGTGGAGGCCTTCGGCAGAGTGGTGGAGTGTGCCATGGAGCGTGGGAAGGCCCAGGCAATGGAGGAGCTGCATGAAGCCAAAGTTTTTACTACGGCGCTGACTGAGCTGCATGGGTATAATGCAGATGCTTATAATGAGCTTCTGCAAGCTATGAAGGGGATGAAACTTCTGGAGCTTCCCCATATTGCGCGGCTGGAGCGCGACCAAGATCAGCCGATTAGCGTGATCATGGCGGGTTTGACCCTGGAGCGCCATTCTTCGGAGGATGCTGAGGAAGAGCCAGACTTCTTTCTGAAACCTTACGAGTCGCAGCTGCAGGTTCCAGTATTTGTGCAGCCGCGACACATGCTGAACCCGTTTGCTATTGAGAAGGAAGTCCCTCTCAAGGAGGTTCTATAGAAGCATGCGGAGAGGGCTGCCAAGAAGAAGGGTGTGAAGGGCAAGGCCATTATGTGTGGCATAGGTGCTGCGCACATCCCTAGGTCGGATGGGGTTCCTGTCAGCGTGCCCACCGTGTCGATCAAGGATGCGTTGACTCTAAGGAAGCTTCAAGAGGCGGATAGTTCCGCCGCTCCAGAAGATAGTCCGGAACACCGTCATAGTATATAGGCTATTTTATATCTTTGTATATTTATCATGTAAATAACAAGAAGTATCTTTTCTGTATAGTTGTTATCTTTTTATGTAAAAAAGTTCAACTAAGGTGTTTTTTACTCGGAATTAAATTAAGTGCGTAGCTTAAAATAAATTATGAGCGACCAAGAATCTTGGCTCTTTTTTTGTGTAATGTATTTAAATTAAGTGTGTGGCTTAAGATAAATTATAAGCTTGCATTGTTTGCTAAGTTTGACCAAGTGTCTTAGCTCGTTATTTGCTAAACTTGTATAGTGTACTTAATAGTTGCGCATCCGTCGTGGGGTGTGCAAGAGAAACTTACTTCAACGTCTTGTAAGTAAGGCGTTTAGCAAGGGTGCGTGCCCGTCGTGGGGTGCGCACGGATACGTGATCCAATGTTGATGGGTTTGCAACCCTCTTACTCAACGAGTAAATTAGTAGGTTAACTCTTCCTTTCTGCCATCGTGTGGTCTTAATAGGTGCATGCACGCCTCGTGGGCAAAGTATAACAATATTGTAACATGATAAAAATGTATTCAACAAAGTAAATTGTGTTATGGAGTTAGCTAGAAACCATAACGTTTTATTAATACTTTCAAGTGTATGAAAATAAAAATACAATTCCTAAAAAACAAAAGAAATTATAAAGAACAAACATTTATTGGGCACGTACTAGAGTGCAAGTATGTCTGTTTGTGGGCCGTAGCCTTTCCTAGAGATAGCATTTCTTCAGATTGCAAACGTTCCAGGTGCGCTGTAGTTCGTGACCATCCATGTTGTGCAGCCTGTATGCACCATTACCTAGTGCGTCTGTGACCTCGTAAGGTCCTTCCCATTTGGGTCCGAGTTTTCCTGTGTCCTTTGCGTGGCTCGCGTCATTGACGCGGTACACAAAGTCTCCTGGCCTGAAGGAAGTGTGTTTGACTTTTGAATCATAATGCTTCTTCATCTTTGCTTTGGTCTTTGCTTCTCGGATAGATGCGCGTTCGCGCCTTTCTTCCAGCAAGTCTAAGTCGATGCGCCGTTCTTCATCATTTGTCATGATGTTTACCTCCGCGGTGCGGATGGTTGGCATTCCAATTTCGGCTGGTATGACGGCTTCTGTTCCATAGACAAGGGAGAATGGTGTGTCTCCTGTGCTGGTTTTTATTGATGTGCGGTGTGCCCATAAGACATGCGATAATTCCTCTACCCATTTTCCTTTGTGTCTATCAAGGCGCGCTTTGATTCCTTCGCCTAGACTGCGATTTGCGCGCTCTACCAGACCATTGGTTTGCGGGTGTTTGACTGAGGCGAAGTGTTGTGTGATATTTAATTGTGCGCACCAGTCTTTGAATGGGTTGTCGCAGAATTGCTTCCCATTATCTGAGATGATTTCCCCCGGTAGTCCGAAGCGACACACAATGTTATCCCACACAAATCGTTTAACCTGATTGCCAGTGATGTTCACTACTGCTTTCGCCTCGATCCACTTTGTGAAGTAGTCGATGGCTACAATGAGAAATTTTATCCCTCCCGCTGCAACTGGGAAGGGGCCTGCAATGTCAATGCCCCACTTATAGAATGGACATGGTGAGGTAATGGGGGTTAACTCTTGTTGTGGTTGGCGTGGTATTGGCCTGTGCACTTGGCAATTGTTACATTTTTTGATCATATCTCGCGCGTCGCGATGCATAGTAGGCCAATAATACCCTGAGCGCAGTGCGCGCGCCACCACGGACCGTAGTCCTGAGTGCATGGCACATGATCCCGCATGAATTTCTCGGAGAACGTAATCTGCTTGGAGAGGTCCAACACATCTGAGCCAAGGTTGTAAGAAGGAACGTCGATATAGGATGTTATTTCGTAATTCGAACTTCTGCGCCGTGCGCCGTACCCTTCGAGCGTCCTTTTGTTCTTGTGGTAAGATCCCTTTGCTTATGAAGTCGATGATAGGTGTCATCCACGTGGGATCTTGTTCTTCTATTACCGTGGATACTTCCATCTCCAAGATTGATTTGTTTTTTAGTGTTTCTACCAAGACCTATTTTGATAGGTGCGCAAAGCTTGTAGACGCGATCTTGCTGAGCGCGTCAGCCTTTCTGTTGTCTCCTCTAGGTACCTGTTTGATTGTGAACCTATCGAAGCTTTGTATCAAGGACTTGGTCTTTTCAAGGTATTGGACCATGTGTTCATCTTTGGCTATATATTCGCCTAACACGTGGTTAGCTACTAGCTTGGAGTCTACATTTGCTTCTAGGTTGCGTACACCCATTTGTATTGCAATACGTAGTCCAGCGAGTAGTGCTTCGTATTCTGCCTCATTGTTTGTGGCTGTGAATTCGAAGCGTAGTGCGTAGGTGAATTCTATCCCTTCTGGATCGGTAAGAATAAGACCTGCGCCTGATCCATCTGCGCATGATGATCCATCTGTGAACAGAATCCATGGTTCTGTCAACTCTATCTTGCTTGTTGCAAGTGGAGTATCAGTATCCGGCTTTTCAACGATGAAATCGGCTAGTATTTGTCCCTTGATTGCAGTGCGGGTCTGTATGAGATGTTGTACTCACCTAAAAATACACTCCACTTTTGTAGCCGCCCTGATGCGTCAGGTTTGGAAATAACCTGCTTGATGGGTTGGTCTGTAATGACAGCTATTGGGTGCGCCTGAAAGTATCTGCGCAGTCTTTTGGCTGCGAATACTAGGGCTAAGACCAGTTTTTCCATAGCGCTGTAGTTAGTTTCCGTCTTTTTCAATGCTTTGCTCACAAAATATATGGGAGTTTGAACGGAGTTTCTATCTGTTAGTAGAACTGCGCTGACTGCTCTATGGGTTGCCGATAAATACATAATCAGTTCTTCCTCTGGTCGCGGTGCGATAAGTTTGGGAAGAGATGCCAGTTGATGTTTTAGTTGTTGGAAAGCTTCCTCTGCTTCCTCTGTCCAGCGAAAATCTCCCTTTTTTGTACACTTCATGATGTCTTAAAGAGGGGGAGTGATTTGTCTGCCGACTTGGATAAGAAACGGTTTAGCCCTGCAAGCTTTCCGTTTAGTGATTGGACTTCTTTTAGTGTGCGTGGCGAGGGGAGATCGATGACAGCTTTTGTCTTTTCAGGGCAAGGTTTGATACCATCTGGTTCAATTAAGTACCCGAGGAACATACCTTCTGATGCACCAAATGTGCATTTTTTGGGATTCAGCTTCATGTTTATCCTCTCCAACGTTTTGAACGTTTCCTCGATGTCGCGCACTAATTCTTCTTCTGTGTGGCTTTTTATGACAAGGTCGTCCACGTATACCTCTAAGTTGTGCCCTACCTATTTTTCAAAAGCTGTGTCTACTAGTCGCTGGTAGGTTGCGCCAGCGTTCTTTAGACTCCTTGACTTGTGTGGAAAGTTGTTTTTTCTTCGTCCTCCACGGCCATCTGAATTTGATGGTATCCCTTATATGCATCTAAGAAGCATTTGAGGGGATATCCGCACAGAGATTCGACCTTCCAATCTATTTCTGGCAATGGGTAGCAGTCCTGTGGACATGCTTTGTTGAGGTCCGTGAAGTCCACGCACATCCTCTAACTGCCATCACTTTTCTTTACCATCACTGGGTTAGAAAGCCAATCGTGATAGTAGACTTCGCGCATAATACCTGCATCCACAAGTTTGTGAACCTCTTCCAGAATAACCTTTGCGCGATCCGGAGCTTAGCCGCGCTTCTTTTGTCTTATTGGTGAATATCCTTGTCGGATTTGCAGCTTGTGCTCCATAATAGAGCGTGGCACTCCGGTCATATGCTTTGGTTCCCACGCAAAGATGCTTAGGTTCCTTTGCAAGAGTGCGCATACAGCTGCTTTACCTTTGTCAGATAAAGATCCTCCAATCGATACCTGTTGGTCTGGGTAGTCAGGATGAATAGCGACCTTTAAGTTTGGTACTTTTGTTGCGCGCTGCTCTGGGATATGATCCTCCTCACTCACTACCACGTTGCGTTCTTTAGGAGGTACCGTGGTATTGTAGAGGGTCACAATTCCTCCTTCTACTGGGAATTTTAGCATTCCGTGTGCTGTGGATGGTACCGCGCGCATGGATGATATTCCAGGTCTCCCAATGATACCATTGTATGGTGACGGAGACTTGATAACCATGAAGTTAATCCATGCCGTTGTGGAGTGTTGTTCATCTCCCACGACTATGAGTAGGCGTAGTTGTCCTATAAGCCATATCTTTTCTCCCGTAAAACCAGTTAATGACGTCGCGGCTGGTATCAACTGGTTTTGTATCTCGGGTTTTAGCCTTTTGAAGCAGTGTTCGTATAAGATATATGCGGATGCTCCTCCATCGATGTACATTCGGCGGATATCGTGACCCCCAGTATGTATTTCAATGGTTAATGGCTCCACTACTGCGTTGTCCGCAGTTATAGTGGGGAAGGATATCTCTTTCTTTGAGGAGAATTTTTGGCTAACTTTCTGTTTTGTTTTGCGCTGCCATGATTGTATCATGTAGATGATATCAGCCTTATCCTTTTGGGGCTCTTTCGTGGCTCCAATCTTTTGCCTATCTTTCCCTTCTTTGATGCTTTTCACGAGGTGATCCATTCTGCCTTCCTTTACTAACTTTTCGATTAGTTGTTTTAGCTGGACACACTCGTTGGTAGTGTGGCCTTTTTGGCCATGGTAGTCGCAGTACCCACTCCCTATGCGCTTGTTTTCTGCGGTGCGCATTGGTGGGGGTTTTGGGAAGTTCGCCCCTTCTGTCGCAAATATCTCTCTTGGAGTTTTTGTGAGGAGGGTATATCTGTCATTACCTTGCCCACTTCCCTGACCGCGGTAATTCTTGCCGCGATTACTGCCTTGATCATTGGATTGTCTCCTAGGCTGCTCTTGTTGCTTATAGCTTGAGTAGCCTTTTTTACTATCCGCGGCCGCTGCTTCTCCTTGGATGAAGGATCTAGTGCGCTTTGCTAGCTCATCAAAGTTCTGAGGTACCTTATCATTTAGCTTCCGTATAAGCTCTGGGTTATTGATCCCATTCATGAATCCTGAGATTTTTAGTACCTCAGGGCATGCTTTGATTTGCATGCATTCATCCTTGAAGCGCTCCATGAAAGCGCCTGTGGATTCCCCTTGACGTTGCTTTACCCTGGCTAATTCCACAGGGGTTTTTGCACACTTCTTTCGTTGCGTGAAGTTTAGGCGGAATGCCTTTCGCAACTCTTCGAATCCATTAATGCTTCGTCGTAGAAGCTGGTTGAACCATGTTCGCGCATTCCCTACGAGGGTAGAATTAAACATGTGGCACCACACGGGTTATGGCCAATTTTCGATAGCAGCCGCTGACTCGAAAATTTTTAGGTGATCATCAGGGTCACCCGTTCCATCGTATGTTTTCACATTAGTAGGCATACGCCTTTTCTTGCGATCAGAGTAATCGCTGATGCGTCTTGTGAACGCGTCAACTTTTTGACGGCGCCAAGGAAGGGATAAGTCTTCATCCTTTTCCTCGCGACGTTTTCCTCTGGATTTCCAGGCCCTGTCTCTTTGTCCTCGTTGTCCGAGGAATCACTAGAATAGGAATTATTTTTTCTGTGACGCTTGCGCCGGTTTTTATCAGAGGAAGAGTTTGAGGGGCTTTCACTTGGGGAGTGTCTCCTTCCCAATCTGTCGTGAACTCTCCGTCTTCTGAATTTGGAGGAGCCTGCGCTTGGCGATCGTGATCGTCCAAGTCTGTCTTCTGTTCTCCTACTACCAAGCCTGGTATAGATGTCGGAGCGCCTCTAGTCACCTTCGTGTTCCTCCGAATATTGGAAATTAGGCGGCGTACCGAGTCTGTCGTGGACATTGGTGCGCCTTTCGCTGCGTTCGCGCTCATGATGACGCGGTGGAGATCTTTCTGGGCCAAAATTTAGCCTGTCATGCAGGTTATGGCCTGATCTTCTTCTTGCTTCATCTCGCATGAGATTACTTAGAGCTTCGTAGTGTTGCGACACGAAGTTGTTTAACATCAACTCAGGAGCCTCTTCTTCCGCTGCAAGAATTTCTATTTCAGCATGAAGTTCCCTCTCACGATTAGGTGCGTTTGGCGGTGTAGTGTTGTCCACTATAGGTACCGTTTGATGAGGCGTGGCGAAGAGGGTGCGCTGGAGATCATCAGCGTTTGTAACCACCGTAGCGGCTTGGGCGACTTCCAAGGGTAATTCCACTGTGGTGGGAATTGGAGTTATCTCTGGTTGACCAGCCGTACTGGTCATTCCGTAGATTAACCCTGAAGTCGAGCTTTTGTGCTTCTTCTTATGCGAGTCGTCTCGAGTTTTATCTTGCTGCGGGGTCCGCTGCCCTGAGTTCTTGTTTTTCGTCATTCTAGTATCAAGTTCTTAGTGTCGTCCCACGGAAGGCGCCACTTGTTGCTACAAAAGTTGGGCGCTCTTAGCTTGGGCTTGGGCTCTTGTATCAACTCACTTCTTAATGCTTGGGGACCTGCGCACTAAGAAAATAAACAAACACCGTTAGGCTTATCGTGGGATTGTCTCCCACGATTAGACTCCGGCGTGAGAGTAAGTAATCGGTTTTAGGTTCTCGTAAGGAATTAGGGATTTTTAGTAAATCGTACCTTGAATGAGAATCGTGTGATTCTATATATAGGGGCTAAGAAACCGTGTTTCTTGCTCCTTACTCTTCGCACGCGTAGTGCTTATCCGAGGTAAGGATATATATTCCATGAATAGATAATCCTTATCGTGTACCCGGTGGGTTTGATTGGGCATTGGGCTTCGTGAGCCCAAGGCATTAATGCTGCGGCCCGTACCATTGTCACGGTAGCCCACTCGTGGTGGACTTAGGCGCGAGTAATGTTTATCATTTGGGCTCGTGGCCCCAGTATAGACTATACGTCATCAATATTTATGGTCAAAGTTGATAAAACAAGACTTTAAAAATTCAAAGTGGACATTAAATATGGGACGGAGTTAGTAATAATAATAATTACCTTCAAATGATTAGATGACGTACCATCAACTGCATTCTTTAGAAGTTCCTGGAAATGATCAGTTGATAATATAAAAGTTATTATTACATAAAGTTTATAGATAGAACAGTGATTATGGCAAAAAAAATTGATAAACAAGTTGATTTTCTTACTGGATTTTCATGTTTCCACTAAAGTTCCAGCGCTTTATTAAGTTTTTTGACAACCTGGTCTATGTACGTACGCTTTGCCCGTTCCTCTTGTAAGCAGTAATATGTTGTGTCTGAGAAGATTCTGAATGATTCTGGGTCCATCTGTTTTCGTAAATCCGGATCTACCATATCATCCAAATGAGATTTTTCCAGTTGACTTAATAAACCCTCTTCCAACTCATCTTCATCTATTGCACTCCGTCCGCACAAGACTTCCAATAACACAACACCGAATGAATACATATCTGACTTGTGGGTCACACCGCCGGTCTTTTTATATTCTGGGTCCAGGTATACATTCTCGATAATATCACGAGTAAGAAGAAGATGTTGCCTACGAGCTACCGTATTTTTCAATGAAAGTTCAAAACCAGATAACTTTGGTTCCCATTTGTCATCTAGTAAAATATTCGAGCTCTTGATGTTGCAATGTACTACACTAAAATCTCGTCCAGCATCATAATGGATGTAACTCAATGCCTTCGCAACACCAACGCATATCTTTAACCTTTGCATCCATGTGAGGGCCTGGTCACTTAGATATTCGTTGAGACTTCGGTTGGCCTCCTTCTTGTATATGATAATCTTATCCACCTCATCATCATAAAAACCAATAATAGACACTAGATTCTTATGTTTGAGACTAGAAAGCATCGAAACTTCAGTCCAAAACCTTTTGCTCTCATCTTTTACATAATCTTTGTGGAACCACTTTACAATAATATCGATGAATTGTTCAGAATGTAAGAGACGGCCTTTGTAAACTTTTCCATGCTTAAATTCTTTGATAAAATTATCAACATCAAAATAGTCGGTTGCTGATGCTAGATCTTTCCAGCTGAATTTCAAGTCAGAAAGAACTTTGAGGAAAGACTTTGTCTTGATGGACTCAACGTGTGTAGATATGGAGGTCAATGATCCCTATATGTACCAAGCAAGACAACAACATTACCAAGTGTTCCAAAAACGACTCGTGTATATAGGGAGGACACGTTTCTAAAATTTTAGTGACTTACAAAAATAGTAATAAGTAAATAATTACCTTGTCATGATTGGATGACGTATCTTCAACTACGGCCGCAACTATTGAGTGTTCCTTTAATATCATAAATAAATACAGAATAAGTAAATAATTTGACTCGTGTTAATATTAATATTATTTATAATAGAGATTAGTTATTATTAAAGACAGATGAAAAGTAAACAGTCTTACAGAATCATTTTGAAGTTTCAACGCTCTCTCAAGTCTTGGGAGAATCTCATTTATATTTGGGCGATGTGATCGTTCTTCATTTAAGCAGTCATATGCTGTTTTTGCGAAAACATTGAATGATTGCGGATCCATCTGTTTCCGTAGATCCGGATGGATTATATCATCAAGTGTTTCTTCTCTGTAATGGAAAATTGCCGTCGGAGCCAAATATTTATTATCTTGGTGGTCAATCAGTGATTGCCTACCACAAAGTAGTTCAAACAATACTATCCCAAAGGAGTAGATATCCGACTTGTGGTTCACAGTGTTAGTCTCTAAATATGTTAGGTCTGCATATCCATACCTATCCCAAACTGAAGAAACTGTATGAGTATGGAAAGAATGGTGCCTTTCACATGCTTTAATCTTCAAAGAAAGTTCCCAATCCTCTAACACGGGTTCCCCGACACTATTTATCCAAACTGTGTAACTGTTGATGTTCCGGTGTATAATGCTAAAATCGCGTGGCTCGTCATAATACATGTAGCTCAATACATTCGCAAGACCGACAGATATTTCCAATCTTTGCACCCATGTCAATAACATCGGGTCAGTTAGACGGTTGCTGAGACTTCCTATGGTCTCATCCTTGTAAATGATGACCTTCTCATCATCCTCATCACAAAACCCAACAAAAGGAACGAGATTTTTGTGCTTGAGACTAGAAAGCATGGAAACCTCAGTCCAAAACAGCTCGTTTCTATCCTCATGTTCTTTCATAAATCTCCGAGCACAGATTTTAATCAACTCATCGGACTGCGAGAGAAACCCATAGTATTTTATTGCATATAGATGTTCTGCCAGGACATATTTTTTAGCAAACTCGTTGGTGGTGGATCGTATGTTTTGAAGGGGGATTTTGAAGTGAGCAAAGTCATCGGGTGAAAACATGATGTTTCTAAAAGAGGTCGAGGTGGTTTGGGTTACAAAATGATACGACGAGATCTGAAAGAACAAATAAATACACAGATCAGAGGTGTGGACTGGTAGTCAATAATCAATAAGGAGCGAGGTAGCTGGTGGTGATATTTGTCTTTGCATAATCCTATCTTATCTCTTCTCTTCGCCAGACGTTTTTGAGCTTTTTGTTGAAAAATATGACGTTATTTTCATTTTTGTTTGCAAACATGGGTCACTTATTTTTTCATATGTAAAAATGGGATATTCTCATACTTGTGGACCCATAAGTCTCTTTGTAGTATTTGAAATTTTCAGTTATACTCTTCTCTTCGCCAGACGTTTTTAGATAACAGCCCACGTATTTACAAGAATTAGAAAACATTTTATTTGGTTTAGCCTTGATCGTTAGTTTTAATAATGCATGAGTGTCTTAAAGAAAGAAAGTGTTTGGCAAAATAAAGAGTAAGCAATTAATTTATAGCTTTCTTATCTTTTTATAAGGTATTTTTTCTAAAATCTATTTTCATATATATAATAGAATATGGATTCTAATATAATTATTTCATTGTTTACAATAAATTTTCCATTTATTTAAAAACAAAAACTGAATATCTTACTTATTTAATGTGTTTTATATAAAAGGGTGCAAATTAAATTAAGTTGCTCAAAGATACTCAAAGACATGCATGGCGAGGAGTACATGCATATGATTTACGTACCCGAGAAAATTGTTTCATGCATCTAATCATTATGTTTATTTGTTGCGAATTTGTAAAGATCAATCTCAGTACCTTATTATAAATAACATTTACCAGGAGTCGTTAAAGCACAACAAATCCTGTTAAGTCACTATAGCGCTACAGTGCGCCACACTTACATCCAAATAGTGAAATCTACAGTAACTAACGGTCGTTAAATAGTAACGACCGTTATTTTTTTTAATTCCGTCTGCTATTGGTCCTTCGTCTTAGAGGTTCGTTGCAAATTTAGTCCTTATAACTAATGGTTGTTAACTGCACTAACTACTTCTTTGGCAAAACATCTCGCGGCAACGCGCGGGTGATCCACCTCGTATTTATATATATACTCATATAGTCATCATATGTGGAAATTAGAAACATTCATTAAACTTGTAAACCTAATGATAACTTCTGAAAATGGAGACAATTCTTGCAAACGAAAGTGGTCTACAAAGCATGGTACATGGGCATGGTGAAACACAAGTTGGTGAAATAGTATAGGGGAAGGTGAACAAAGTCATACACGTCTGTGACAAGAAAAAGTCCTATATTCTCATAATCTATACTACTATATAATGCAGCAAAATACACAACCAAAAAAATTGAGGTCACTAAAATAGTTAACCTGATCCCTATACCAAACTTATATTGATAAGACTTGTATATCAGACCTCATTTATAACTTAAATTTATAAATCATAACATAATCCCTAACAAGACCTAAACGTCAAATCTTACCCGTCTTAAAATGCGGTTATTTTTACTCTCGTTCTACAAAATGAGAGACCTGCTCCCCAGACCTGAATATTATGTAACACCCCCAAAATTTGATACAGCGGAAGACTCAACAAGCTTTCGGGGTGCTACGGGGATTGGTATCCAACACAAGACAATATAGAACGAGATAAAGTAAACATAATAAAAATGCAACCAAAACGGGGTTTTAACGTTTACATTTATCCCAGCATCATTCAGAGTCAGGCCCAAAATAACATAACAGTAGGTCCAAAATTAATTATCAGAGTTTAGAAAAATAGATCCATAAACCATGAGCCTTGGCCGAGCCTTCCATTCCAAGCATGCATATCATCACTTAATTACCTGAGAAAACGTGCTAAAAGTCAGCTTTCGCTGGTGAGATCATAGGTTTAAATTCGGCTAACAATATAGTGGACATATACGCAAAACGCTTGCTAGCTAGACTAAGGACTCGCTAAAAGCCTGCGGATACCCTCCGCTCCAACATAACACACGGATACCCTCCGTTCTAACATAGATATTCGGGTAACCCCCGCAATACCAATAAATACTCGGATAACCTCCGAAGTATTAATAACCTATAGGTGCACACTACAGTATCTAAATAAGCCAACCTTGAATAGTACACACGAAACCATGTGACTAAAGCTGACAATACATCAAATCCAAATAAGCCAACCTTGAATAGTACATACAAAAAAACTATGTGACTAAAGTTGACAATACATCAATATCCAAATAAGCCAACCTTGAATAGTACACACAAAAACTATGTGACTAAAGTTGACATATATCCTAGTCCATACGCATAGCAAGTTTAGAAAGAATATAAAAGCGATAATAGTCCACATAAAATAATTTGCACGTTTCTCACCCCAAGTATTGAAAACATAGTTCAAGAGTAAAAATGGGGCTATGACTCACCTCAAGTCCAGAAAATAGCAAGAAAAAGTCGGTAGAAATAAGATGTATAGTAACTCACGAAACAGCAACTACGGACTCGGCACGACCTAACAATATTAACTCGTTCAGAAATCATTTCCTCAATTTCAAAATATTCCCAAACCCGGATGAGAATCTGTTTTATTTCCGAAAATCCATTTCGTATTAGTTTGGTGTATTTGCGTTTGGTATCCATACGGGTGGTGGGTCGACTCAAAACAAACCAAAAGGTCACACAAAGAATAATAAAATAAACTATGGGTCTAATATTAGCCCAATATATCATTTAAATAAATCGCCGAAGTTTATCAAATCCGTCGATTTGATAATCCTCATATTTATTTACGTAACATATCATTCCAAGATTACACCCCATCCTAAAGCACATAGCACATAAATACTATATGGTAGATATCATAGTTTAATAAATTCCTCATATATATCGTTAAATTGGCCAGATTTCCCGATATATATATTCGCAATTTACTACACTTTACATATACCACAACCTATGGGCGTCGTAGGATACGATGCCCATTAATATATTCATTTCATATAGTCAAATAACCCGATTCAACCCTACGGTTAAGTGGTTATTTAGTTATAGAAAACGTTTATATTAATCGTCATATATCCGTGACAACACGAAAGTCACAAATAAAACTTACCTGAACTCGAGTGACAACGACTCCACATAACTCGATAAGTTTATTTAGTATGTATACAAAATGACATTTTTATTCAATATTTGAGAATTGTCGAGGATTCCTCGTTTTATAACAATTTCTTTATAATAATAATATGTTCAATAATATTACGCCACTTTCGTAGCCTAATATATATTTAGTCGTATTATTTATAATATGACTCGTGATTATTATTATTATTAATATACGCGCTTATATAATTATATATCCGTTATTCACGTCTATATATTCATATAAACGTTTATATTATCAATAACTATTATTACGAGTTTTATTATTTACGTTTTAATTGTAAATAGTTATCGAGTCATACGAAATGGTCACATGTCCGAGTCATGACTCTCAGCTCATTGTCCAAGTCCAAAGTAATATAAAAGTCATAACAATCAATACATCTCCGTCCAATCAATCCCAATCCACGTGCTACAACAATAGGGTCCGACTACGGCACCCGACTAACCTATCTCCGTCAATCTAAGTGACCGTCTCACAATCGGTCCCCAATATCCCAATTCGTCAACAACTCCTCAATATCACAATAAATCCATTGTCGAGACCACAAAAGGTCTCGACTCAACAAAAGCATTCGGCCGATAAATAAAGTACCAAACAAGATTTTAACATCAAAATCATTAATTTCCAACCATTTCATTCGAATTCCATAAAAAAACCTTCCGTGTAGCCACGGAATTAACACCATGTCGAGGCACCCAAGGTACCAAAAACGAGCTTACTCACCTTCTTGAACCTCCAAATTTATAGATCTAGTAAAAACAACAAAGTTGGGTCGGATTTGATTGAATCACGAGGTGTTAGGGTGTGTTATACGGCGCGTATGATACACCAAAAGAAAGAGGAAGGAAAAAGGAACAAGATGGTGGTGTTTGTTTTGTTGTGAGGGCAGCGAGATGGTGGTGGTGGCCGGATTTGTAGTCGGTGGCGGCTAGGGTTAGTCAAAAGAGAGAAATGAGAGAGAAAGAAGTGTGGGGGTGATGGTGTTGGTGTTGCTTATGAACCGAACCCACAAGGACCAAATTTTGTAGTTTCTCTCTTTTTTTCTTTTTTTTTTAATAATAATGTTAATAATAATAATAATAATAATAATAATAATAATAATAATAATAATAATAATAATAATAATAATAATAATAATAATAATAATAATAATAATAATAATAATAATGATAGTAATAATGATATTACTAATGGTGTGGAGCGGGTAACGTGGGTGAATGTAAAACATGTGGCCCGAACCCGAACTCATTTCAAACTTTAATATCTCCCGAAAAACATCTTGTAAAATAATTATATATAGTCGGACTCGTAAAACGAATCATAAAATCTTTCGTTAGGTAAACCTAGTGCTAGAGTCAACGTAGTACCAGTGAGAATTTAAGAATACATCATCGAGCATAAAATCAAGAATGAATTATGAAAATAATTCACGAATTCCATAACATCATTAATTATAAACATCCACAAAATAGGTCTTACAAGTTCGTTGTGAAATAAAATTTCAGATAAAAATTATAAACGAACTTTAACGTAATGCGGGTTTTCAAAATAACTCCCTAAATTGCCGGTTGTCACATCCTCCCAGTCTCAGAAGAAACCCGTCCCGGGTTTCACTCGGAAAAATTCATCAACGAAGTGAAAAGCTTCGGATATCTCTTCGGGAACTCGTCCTCACGTTCCCACGTAAATTCTGGTCCATGTCGGGAATTCCAACGAACCTTGACGAGCGGAATGCGACTTCGCTTGAGTCTTTTAACTTCACGATCTAAAATCTCAATTGGCTCTTCCACGAAATTCAATTTCTCATCGACACGAATATCCTTCATTGGAATGACAGGCATCTCATCAGAAAGACATTTCTTCAAATTACTGACGTGAAACACGTCGTGAACTTTACTCAGTTCATGTGGTAATTCCAACCTATAAGCCACGGGCCCAATTCTTTCTAAGATCAGAAATGGTCCAATGTAGCGTGGGTTGAGTTTACCACGTTTCCCGAAACGTATCATACCTTTCCAAGGCGAGACTTTCAGCATCACTCTGTCTCCAACCTGGAACTCTAAGGGTTTACGTCTCTGATCGGCGTAACTTTTCTGCCTATCTCTGGCTGCTTGCAACCGATCACGAATTCGAGCTACTTTCTCAGTAGTTTCCAAAATCAGTTCAGGGCCTTTGAGTTGGCTATCTCCAACTTCCGCCCAACCAATAGGCGAATGACACTTTCTGCCATACAAACAGCCTTAAGACTTGTGTGGTAGCTATTATTATAGGAGAATTCCGCAAGGGGTAAGTACTTCTCCCAGCCCTTACCAAAGTCTATGATGCATGCACGAAGCATATCCTCTAACGTCTGAATGGTCCTCTCACTTTGACCATCGGTTTGGGGATGATATGCAGTACTCATATCAAGTCTCGTCCCCAAAGCCGTTTGAAGTGATCGCCACAAAGCTGACGTAAAACGGCTATCGCGATCCGAAATAATAGATATCGGGACTCCATGACGCGCAATAATTTCCTTCACATATAACCTCGCAAGTTTATCCACACTATCATCTTCACTAATTGCTAGAAAATGAGCAGACTTTGTCAGACGATCCACAATTACCCAGATAGCGTCACAACCGCTAGCTGTCCTCGGTAATTTGGTAATGAAGTCCATAGTAATCCGCTCCCATTTCCAGACTGGAAGTTCTGGTTGCGTTAGTAATCCTGACGGTCTCTGGTGTTCAGCTTTAACCTTAGCACATGTCAAGCACTTACTAACGTACGATGCTATATCTGCCTTCATATTTGGCCACCAATAGAACTTCTTAAGATCCTGGTACATCTTGTCGGACCCAGGATGAATAGAGTACCTTGACTTATGCGACTCATGCATAATTAACTCTCTAATTTCTCCATATAAAGGTACCCAAATCCGATCTCCAAAACATAGCAATCCATCAGAACGCTTAACGAATCCTTTCTCATTCTCAGCCATCCCAAATATATTCTCGGCAGATCTGTTTTCTGCTTTCAATGCTTCCGTTTGAGCTTCAAGTATTTAAGATGGTAACGGCGATACGATAGTCATTCCCAATGACCTAACTCGTAACGGTGGTATTCTTTCCTTTCGACTAAGAGCATCAGCGACAACGTTTACTTTACCAGGATGGTAGCGAATTTCACAATCACACTCGCTTAGCAACTCAATCCAACGTCGCTGTCTCATATTGAGCTCTTTTTGATTCAAGATGTGTTGTAGACTTTTGTGGTCAGTAAATACAACACACTTGGTTCCGTACAAGTAATGTCTCCATATTCTTAAAGCGAAAACCACAGCACCTAGTTCCAAATCATGGATAGTGTAGTTTTTCTCATGCTTTTTGAGCTGTCGGGAAGCATAAGCTATCACCTTCTCTCGTTGCATTAATACGGCTCCCAATCCTTTATGTGAGGCATCACAATAGACGACGAAATCCTCGTAACCTTCTGGTAACGCTAAGATAGGAGCACTACACAACATCTTCTTAAGCAATTGAAATGCTTCCTCTTCTTTATCTCCCCATTCATACGTAATACTCTTTTGAGTCAATTTGGTCAGTGGTTTAGCTATCTTCAAAAATCCCTCAATGAATCTTCGGTAATAACCAGCTAAACCCAAAAATTGACGAACTTCGGTTGGGGTTGTAGGTGCAACCCAATCTTTTATCGCCTCAATCTTAGCAGGATCCACATGGACTCCTTGTCTATCAATCACATGACCCAAAACTTGTACCGTCGGAATCCAGAATTCGCATTTCGAAAACTTGGCATAGAGTTTCTCCTTCCTGAGCAATTCTAAGATGAGTCTTAGATGTTCTTCATGCTCCTTCTCACTCTTTGAATAAATCAGAATGTCATCGATGAATACAATCACGAACTTATCTAAGTAAGGCTTACACACTCGATTCATGAGATCCATGAATATTGCCGGTGCGTTAGTTAACCCAAACGGCATCACTTGAAACTCGTAATGCCCGTAACGGGTTCTGAAAGCCGTTTTCGGAATATCTTCCTCGCGAACTCGAAGTTGATGATATCCCGATCTCAAATCGATCTTCGAATACACACTCGATCCTTGGAGTTGATCGAACAAGTCGTCGATCCTAGGTAACGGGTATCTGTTCTTCACCGTTAGCTTATTCAACTCTTGGTAATCAATGCACATACGGAACGATCCATCCTTCTTCTTCACAAATAAGACTGGGGCTCCCCAAGGTGAAGAACTTGGTCTTATGAATCCTTTTTCGGCTAACTCCGCCAATTGTTTTGACAACTCTTCTAGCTCGGTAGGTGCAAGACGATAAGGCGCTCGTGCTACAGGTGTAGCACCAGGTATCAACTCAATCTGAAACTCCACTTGTCTAGTCGGTGGGATTCCCGGCAAATCATCGGGAAACACATCAGGAAAATCACGAACTATAGGCACATCTCCAATGCACCTTTCCTTCTTCTTCGTCCCTCCTTTCTCAGAAATTTGAGCTAAGAAAAGGTAACATCCCTTCTCCATTAGCTTTGGTAACTTCGTGCAAGAAATAACTGCTAATCGGGATGGGCTCCTAGAATCCTTTCGATCTCCTAATATATTTAGGATCTCCTTTCCGTAAGGTACACGCACAATCTTCTCGTCGCAGAGTATGTGAGCACGATACTTCGACAACCAATCCATACCAATGATGACATCAAAACTTCCTAACGTGACGGGTAGAAGATCTATGTTGAAAGGGTGGTTCAAGAAATTCAGCGTGCAACCGCGAATGATGGTATTAATCCTTTCTATATTCCCATTAGCTAACTCAATATCATAGCCAATTCCTAAGGCCATCGGGGGTTTCTCTAGTAAGGGTGCAAACGTAGTGGACACAAAACTCCTATCGGCACCAGTATCAAATAGTATGGAAGCATAACGATTATTGAGAAGGAACGTACCAGTAACGACGTTCGGATCTTCTCCTCTCTCGTTCCTGAGTGCATACACTCTTCCCTGAGCAGCTCCAGCTTCCACACGTTGGTCCCCATTATCTTGTCGTCCACGGTTTCCTCCAGCTCCACGATTTCCATGATTGTACCCATTTCCACCCGAGCCTTGATTTCCACGGTTCCACGATTCTCTACACTCATTCCTATAGTGTCCCTTCTTTCCACACCCATAACAAGTAACATCTGCCTTATTTCTCATCTCAGGAGCAGCTTGAACCATAGCAAGAGGTCGAGCTCTACAGTCCCTAGCTGTGTGTCCTTTCTTTGAGCAGTTCTGGCATTTCACACTACACCATCCAGTATGATGCTGGTGGCAACGATCACACTTGGGTGCATCACTGTTCTGATTCTTCTTATCTCCATTCCCAATAGCATAAGCCTTAGCTTGTCTCTTGCTTCGGTGATCATTACCCTTGGAGTGACGGTCTCTCTTTCTCTTTCCATTCTTCTCCTTATCAGCTTCTTCTAATTCCAACGAATCCATAAGTTGTTGAGCAATTGTGATTGCCTCATGGATGTTTGCAGGCCTAGCAGAAATCACATCATTTCTCGTAGCTACCGGCAACCCATCAGTATACCTCTCGATCTTTTGAGTCTCGGTTTTTACCATATCTGGGCAAAGCAAGGCTAATTCCTGATAACGACGATTGTAAGTCGTCATATCATTACCTTTCACCTTGTGGTTCCAAAACTCAATCTCTAGCTTCTTGACCTCATTCCTTGGGCAATAAGTCTGAATCAGCAAAGACTTAAATTGCTCCCAAGTCATGGCATAAGCTACATCACTCCCAACTGAATTTCGGTAATTGTTCCACCAAGTTAAAGCTTCATCCTTGAAGGTAAAAGAAGCAAACTTTACCTTCGCATTCTCCGCACAACCACTAACATTAAACACTGACTCAGTCTTCTCAATCCACCTAACCAAGTAAACCACTCCTTCAGTTCCACCAAACTCAATAGGTCCACAAATCTTGAATTCCTTGTAGTGACATCCATTGGCACGAACAGATGGAAAAGTTCCAGCAGAATTGTTGGAATGATTTGACTCAGCTAGTAGTTCAGCAACTCTTTGCTCCACAAGTTGATTGATCATTGCTTGATCCACAGTAGGTGCATTAAGTGGAACATGATCATTGTCTCCCTGAACATCAACATTTTGATTCCTGTTGTTGCGGTTAGTAGTGTCCAGGTTGTCAGGAGTAGGGGTTTCAACATTTCGAGTAGGTCGGTGTCCTCGACGACCAGGAGTAGTCACTGCAGGGCCAGTTCTGGTAGCTCTAACAGGGTTTCGTCGTGTTGCCATTAACATCATACAAGTTCATGAGTCTCCAATAGAACTTATCAATATGCTCAACAAGAGTAATTCAACGAAGCCAAGTCATGGAAAGAATAGCAACAATACACCACGTAACATCAATAAAGCGAATAAGGACTCAATTTCCATAACACCCAAAATCACATAATACCATATACTAATAACCATCAACATACAATAGCGATCTAACATCGTTCCAACTACTGGAAAACCCAAAACATACTAATCGTTCCAAAAGAGACGAATACAGAACAAAATACATCGAAATATGATACCTAGCTTTTCTAACCGAACACTCCTCGGTTAAGAAAGCAACCATATAACATAACCCAAGCAACTAGCCACGTTGCTGGCGGAGGCTCCTCAACTCCTGCCTCAAGCCATCAAGATCCCTCCATAACGATCCTAGCTCCACGCTATGGGTGTCTCGGTCTCTCTTGAGGTCTGCCACCCCCTTCTCTAGCTCGGCATTCCTTTGCCATAGCTTGCGGTCGGCCTCTCGAGCAGTAACAAATCCTCGCTGCAAACTATCGATATGCTCGTGGACCTCCATCAAAACTCTCCTCATCTTAGTAGTCCTGCCCACAACGACAGTCATGTCAACTCTCAGATCCGCTATGAACTCTCCAATAACTCTCTCAAGTCGATCAGATACACGTGCAACTCTCTCACTAAGCTCAGTAATCCGAGCCCACAACCTGCCAATCTCACCTAACTCTGCATGCTCAGCAGAAACCTCAGAAGATGCATCCAACCCATCGGGACTACCAGGTGGCAACTCAACCAAAAACGGATGATCAGGTGAATCAGGCTCAATCGGATGTACAGGTGAATCAGGCTCCTCAGCCTGAGCTGGTGGTACTAACTCATCATCATTATCAGGCATCTCATCCTCCTGAGGGTCATCCTCCTCCTCAGGGTCATCATCATCACCCTGCTCATCCTCCTGAGGGTCATCAGCCTCATCCTCACCCTCGTACTCTTCCTCCTCCTCATCGGAAGAGTACCTCATCATTCGTCGTCTCCTACTAGGTGAACCATGTGGAGATGTAGTAGGTGATCTAGGACGACGACGCAATGATGTGGGTGGCGCCTCAGACATGAGAGAGTGAGCATCAATCTGTAAAGGTGATGGAGTAGGGCTTACCGACATGCGTGCCATAGCTCGGTGGGCAAAGCGTGGGGCCACGCGAGCCAAAGCCTGATGAAGAGTAAGCTGCCTCGATGTACCAGGGAGCCCTAGAGAAGATGAGGGTCCCTGCGTAGATGCAGCAGGTGGTGCGGAAGTAGAAGCTGTCTGTGGCACAGTAGCTGAAGGCATGGCCATCTGGTAAGGATCGTCAGATGCCATGGTAAACTGTGCAGGTAAAACCGGTGCAATAAGAATATCCTCGACAACATCGGGCATATGGGAGGCCATGGTCTGTGACAACGGCGTAGGGCAGGTGTAAGTGTTTCAAAACAACTAAATCACAACTCAAAATACCATACCAAAAATCCTCATCAAATAATTCAATCATATAATCTCAATAAAAAGAATTTCAAACACCGCATTACTAAAATGTTTATAAAACATATAGACCATATAATTCCTCGAAACGCCATCTTATTACTAAAATCCATAAACCTCAAATCATCTCAATAAATCCCAAATCTAACAATCATCTCAAATATCTCATAATACCTCAAATAATAGAAGATGCTTCGGCTTGGCGAGCTGGCGGGCGGTGGTCAAGGATCATTTTCTATAAAAATTCGGTTATAGTTTAGGCGTTTATTTACCTAGTTCTCTATAACCTTGGCTCTGATACCAATCTGTAACACCCCCAAAATTTGATACAGCGGAAGACTCAACAAGCTTTCGGGGTGCTACGGGGATTGGTATCCAACACAAGACAATATAGAACGAGATAAAGTAAACATAATAAAAACGCAACCAAAACGGGGTTTTAACGTTTACATTTATCCCAACATCATTCAGAGTCAGGCCCAAAATAACATAACAGTAGGTCCAAAATTAATTATCAGAGTTTAGAAAAATAGATCCATAAACCATGAGCCTTGGCCGAGCCTTCCATTCCAAGCATGCATATCATCACTTAATTACCTGAGAAAACGTGCTAAAAGTCAGCTTTCGCTGGTGAGATCATAGGTTTAAATTCGGCTAACAATATAGTGGACATATACGCAAAACGCTTGCTAGCTAGACTAAGGACTCGCTAAAAGCCTGCGGATACCCTCCGCTCCAACATAACACACGGATACCCTCCGTTCTAACATAGATATTCGGGTAACCCCCGCAATACCAATAAATACTCGGATAACCTCCGAAGTATTAATAACCTATAGGTGTACACTACAGTATCTAAATAAGCCAACCTTGAATAGTACACACGAAACCATGTGACTAAAGCTGACAATACATCAAATCCAAATAAGCCAACCTTGAATAGTACACACAAAAAAACTATGTGACTAAAGTTGACAATACATCAATATCCAAATAAGCCAACCTTGAATAGTACACACAAAAACTATGTGACTAAAGTTGACATATATCCTAGTCCATACGCATAGCAAGTTTAGAAAGAATATAAAAGCGATAATAGTCCACATAAAATAATTTGCACGTTTCTCACCCCAAGTATTGAAAACATAGTTCAAGAGTAAAAATGGGGCTATGACTCACCTTAAGTCCAGAAAATAGCAAGAAAAAGTCGGTAGAAATAAGATGTATAGTAACTCACGAAACAGCAACTACGGACTCGGCACGACCTAACAATATTAACTCGTTCAGAAATCATTTCCTCAATTTCAAAATATTCCCAAACCCGGATGAGAATCCGTTTTATTTCCGAAAATCCATTTCGTATTAGTTTGGTGTATTTGCGTTTGGTATCCATACGGGTGGTGGGTCGACTCAAAACAAACCAAAAGGTCACACAAAGAATAATAAAATAAACTATGGGTCTAATATTAGCCCAATATATCATTTAAATAAATCGCCGAAGTTTATCAAATCCGTCGATTTGATAATCCTCATATTTATTTAGGTAACATACCGTTCCAAGATTACACCCCATCCTAAAGCACATAGCACATAAATACTATATGGTAGATATCATAGTTTAATAAATTCCTCATATATATCGTTAAATTGGCCAGATTTCCCGATATATATATTCGCAATTTACTACACTTTACATATACCACAACCTATGGGCGTCGTAGGATACGATGCCCATTAATATATTCATTTCATATAGCCAAATAACCCGATTCAACCCTACGGTTAAGTGGTTATTTAGTTATAGAAAACGTTTATATTAATCGTCATATATCCGTGACAACACGAAAGTCACAAATAAAACTTACCTGAACTCGAGTGACAACGACTCCACATAACTCGATAAGTTTATTTAGTATGTATACAAAATGACATTTTTATTCAATATTTGAGAATTGTCGAGGATTCCTCGTTTTATAACAATTTCTTTATAATAATAATACGTTCAATAATATTACGCCACTTTCATAGCCTAATATATATTTAGTCGTATTATTTATAATATGACTCGTGATTATTATTATTATTAATATACGCGCTTATATAATTATATATCCGTTATTCACGTCTATATATTCATATAAACGTTTATATTATCAATAACTATTATTACGAGTTTTATTATTTACGTTTTAATTGTAAATAGTTATCGAGTCATACGAAATGGTCACATGTCCGAGTCATGACTCTCGGCTCATTGTCCAAGTCCAAAGTAATATAAAAGTCATAACAATCAATACATCTCCGTCCAATCAATCCCAATCCACGTGCTACAACAATAGGGTCCGACTACGGCACCCGACTAACATATCTCCGTCAATCTAAGTGAACGTCTCACAATCGGTCCCCAATATCCCAATTCGTCAACAACTCCTCAATATCACAATAAATCCATTGTCGAGACCACAAAAGGTTAATGTTCGGGTCGGTTTACCAAGCCAAACCCGAGCCCTCGACTCACTTGAGTCACGGCTCAAAACCACGAGTCACAAGGACTCGAACCAACAACCACGGGTCGCAAAAATAAGCTCCAAAGAGCACCCTCAAAACTGCCCATTCGACCACTAGGGTCGCGGCATCAACAACCATATACGGCCTCAAGGCCTCGACTCCATCGAGTCAAACCAAGAATCCAACGCAAGCAAATCATGAAACCATGAACACGAGGCCACAAGTAGCAACAATAACGAGCCATAGGCTCGAGACCCACATCGAGCCATGAGTCCACGACTCACGGTTCGAGTCGAACCATCCAAGAAAACACCAACCCGGATACCAAACAAGATTTTAACATCAAAATCATTAATTTCCAACCATTTCATTCGAATTCCATAAAAAACCTTCCGTGTAGCCATGGAATTAACACCATGTCGAGGCACCCAAGGTACCAAAAACGAGCTTACTCACCTTCTTGAACCTCCAAATGTATAGATCTAGTAAAAACAACAAAGTTGGGTCGGATTTGATTGAATCACGAGGTGTTAGGGTGTGTTATACGGCGCGTATGATACACCAAAAGAAAGAGGAAGGAAAAAGGAACAAGATGGTGGTGTTTGTTTTGTTGTGAGGGCGGCGAGATGGTGGTGGTGGCCGGATTTGTAGTCGGTGGCGGCTAGGGTTAGTCAAAAGAGAGAAATGAGAGAGAAAGAAGTGTGGGGGTGAAGGTGTTGGTGTTGCTTATGAACCGAACCCACAAGGACCAAATCTTGTAGTTTCTCTTTTTTTTTATATATATAATAATGTTAATAATAATAATAATAATAATAATAATAATAATGTTAATAATAATAATAATAATAATAATAATAATAATAATAATAATAATAATAATAATAATAATAATAATAATAATAATAATAATAATAAAAATAATAATAATAATAATAATAATAATAATAATAATAATAATAATAATAATAATAATAATAATAATGGTGTGGAGCGGGTAACGTGGGTGAATGTAAAACATGTGGCCCGAACCCGAACTCATTTCAAACTTTAATATCTCCCGAAAAACATCTCGTAAAATAATTATATATAGTCGGACTCGTAAAACGAATCATAAAATCTTTCGTTAGGTAAACCTAGTGCTAGAGTCAACGTAGTACCAGTGAGAATTTAAGAATACATCACCGAGCATAAAATCAAGAATGAATTATGAAAATAATTCACAAATTCCATAACATCATTAATTATAAACATCCACAAAATAGGTCTTACAAGTTCGTTGTGAAATAAAATTTCAAATAAAAATTATAAACGAACTTTAACGTAATGCGGGTTTTCAAAATAACTCCCTAAATTGCCGGTTGTCACATATTAAGTGTATTTTCTTTATTGGACCAGTAATCAGACCTAAAAATAGCTTTAACCGTCAAATTGGTTGTCACACCTCGCCAAGGCGGAAACGCGAGGGTGTAACTTCATGGATATCATCACAACACATGGTGTCTATATAGAGAATAACTACATGCAATAAAAATGACAAAGTATAGACACAAAGTGTCATAACAATACCCGAAAGATAACAACATGATAAACTCCAAACGCACAGATAAACTACTTCCAATGCAACTAAGGTCGCGTCTAATCACATCCTTCTATCTTATCCTTAGAAAGCTCGCATGAAAATGATGCTTAAACGTCAACATAATGTTGGTGAGATTCATAGGTTTAAGACACGCATACACTCTCAAGGCAACCAGTTCACTGTGATTATGAAACATAGCTGGACAAATAATTTATAGTTATCATATAAGCTACATGTATTTGCAAACCAATAATCACACACAAAGGCAACATCTGGACGGCTCGTGTCCTCCGATCCCAATAATCACACACACAAAGGCAACATCTGGGCGGTTCGTGTCCTCCGATCCCAATAGGCATCAATTAGGTCGCATGCACGAGCAACAAGATAAGCATCCTCCTAATCGAATCACATATATATCCACACACAACTCAACATCAAATGGTCCCCAAATGAAGCACACAAAATCTCACAATCAAATCATCACACGTAGCATACATACGATAACATTATAAGTCCAAGCTCTTTGACACACACATAATCACAGTAACCCAAACATTTAAGACAAGCGTCATTCCCATCCCAAGTTTAAAACAAAGTAAAAATATGGGACTATGAACTCACCTCAAACCTTGCAGTTTCCACAACACAAATCACAAATCTAAACAACACAAATAAGTCCACGTTACACAAGGCCAAGCTAAAAGCTACAACCCATGTAATACTCATATGATGGATGTCTAAGGTTCATATGACCCACCATGGATCTCCTAGACCACATACTAACCATCACCATAACCTAACACTCACTAAATCCCTTGCACTTTTAAAATCAGAAAACGCAGAATTTTAGGGTACATTCGCCCACATGAAATCATAACAATTAAAGCTCAACAACTCACACCAAAAATTCACCATGGTCTCTCATAAGCATACAAGATAATCCCATAAGGCCATGGACTAATAACACACACTAGTACTCACAAGAAAATCAAACTTGTCAACTATCCAAATTCGGATCTGAACGCACACCAAAAAGTTTTAATTAGAATAAAATACTTCTACAACTTTTTATAGCGAATCCTTTTCGTGGTAGTCTAAGATAACCTAAAACTCAACTTTTCCAGAAGGGCTAACCTTAATATAACTTTTCACCCACAATTCACTATCAAACTTTTACCCAAATTCTGTCCCGGTTTAACAGCTTTGACACCTTATCAAAGAAAAATCAAAAGACTAACTTCCCGACCTTGAAATCAATCGTGGTTTGACTTTTTGGAAAGCTCTTTTATTAAACTTCAATTTAGACTAAAAATTCGTGATCCAACTCATCAACATCTTTTAAATACATTCAAATCTTTACAGCACTACTTTTCTGTCCAAACCCTAACTCAATAACTAGCATGTTTTACACTCAATTCCTTTCACCAATCATCATGATATAAACATTAATTGATCCCAACATGTTTTAGTTAGTTAATTTATAGAAACTTACAAACCCTAGATCCATCATACTTAATATTACATGAATTCGAATAATTAATCAAACAATTGAACATGTATTTTAAGAATTTTACCTTGATTCTTGATTATTGCTTCGCAATTATAAACCCTAATTTTTTCTTTTTCCTTTGCCTCTCTTGAATGACCAAAAACTAGTAAAAAATGTTTTAGGGTTGTTTGGGTTTGTATATATATATTAATTATGGATAATCCTTGGGCCTAAGAGTCATATTTGGACTCAAATTGGGTTTCCTTTTTCCCCTTATCCTTCTAGCCGATTTTTCATATATATATATATATATATATATATATATATATATATATATTTGTTTATTTATTAAATTAATTTATTACACTCAAAACCTCATACTTTTTATATTTTATAAACACCCGTAGCTAATCCTAGCGTCTTACGCGATAAACCTCAGTTTTTACGACAAACCGAAAAAATATCATTTTAAAAAATAAAGTTTCTAAAAATAGATTTTCACCCTTTATAAATGTATATAACACATAAAACAAACTCCTCGTAATTTGCTAACGCTCAAATACATGAATGAAGACTCGTTACGCAAAAACACAAAAACATCAAAACTACACAAGTCATTTCTACACCACAAAGATGATCAAAATGAACTTTCCTAAATTCCAAACTTTCTAAATCACAATAAAACCACTTAAGCAAAGGGATTTAGTGCTAAAACTCACTTATATCACGCTAATATCACTTAAATCACCTAGGACACACCAAACAAACGTCAACCGAGTCAAGACTATCAGTCAAACTGACCTGCTAAAACCACGGTTGTTACATTGGTTCCTCATTTGCTTCATATAAATTAGTTGTTATACGTAAATAAGGTTTGGATGTTTTTGTTTGTAGAACATTGTGAACATTGAACCAGAATTGTCATCTCAAAAAAAGGTTCGGTCGTTTATAACGTAAGTTTGTGTTAATACAAATAAAGTCAAAAACGTTATTTGCATTATTCGGTCTCTTTACGTTTTGATAATCACAAAATATAAAAACACGTTACGTAAAACTACACTTGATAAGTTTTTAGTCGATTAAAATTGTTTCAACAACGTACCGACTACAACATCACTTCAGGTATGAACAAACACAATACCGACATTAGTAAGTGATCAAAGAATTTATTTTCGTCAACACATTTTTATGTGACAAAACATTTTTATAAAAGTATTTTTGTAATTAAAAAGAAATGTTTTATTAAAGAAAATAAATTTGAATTTCGAATCTCCCAACAGCTATATTTCCCGCCTAAACCAGATAAGTTTTTCACCAAATAAACTTTCACAACATCAGGACAAAAATAGGAGCGTATGTCGAGACGGTCCCGTAAACATGGTGACGGTCCCTTATATATACGGGACCGTCCAGTGTTTAAAGGTAGGGGTGAGCAAATAAAAGTGAAAAAACCGAAACCTAACCGAAAACCGAAAAAAACCGAACCAAAAAAATCGACCAAAACTAAAAACCGATGGTTCGGTTTTTAATTTTTCAAAAACCGAAAATACGGTTCGGTTTCGGTTTTCATCCAAAAACCGAATCAAACCGATTTTATTATATAATAATATAAAATTAATATAATAAGAATAAATAACTAAATATATCAAATTTATAAATTCATATTCGTTTTGTGGTTAGATTTATAATATATTTATCTTAATGTTTATGTTTATATGCATGTTTGTCGTGTCGTATGTTTACTTGAGAATATATCAATAAATATATGATGATGATCATACTATATGTATGTTCACTTGCATGTGTGTAATTATAGAATTATGAAATAAACATTATTATGCTTAGATTGATCAAAAAAAGTAAATAAGAATAACCAAATTTCTATGTAATACAAGTTTGTTGGTATAAATTTTCCATGCCCAAATATAAACGGTTAGAAACTGAAAAAACCAAAAAACCAAACCGAAACCGATAATAAACCGAAAAAACTGAACCGTCAAAAACCGAACGGTTTTGGTTTTGGGTTCTATAAAAACCGAACATGACGGTTCGGTTTCGATTTTAGCCAAAAACTGGCCCAAACCGAACCGTGCACACCCCTATTTGAAGGACCGTCCCCGCTCCTCCTGTGCCTATAAATACTGCACTGTTTCACTAAAAAAAACATGCCTCTTTGCACAAAAACATTATGTTCTTTCTTCCTTTATTCATTGATCACTATAGCGTGTCGATATATGTTTATAAGTGATCCCGTTACCCTCTATATCAAAGTGCAAGAGACGAACACTCGTATTTGTCAACGAACTGTTATAGTCATCCCACACACACATAACTTGTGTTACGATTCTCTTCTTCCCCAAACTCTCTTCTTTGTGTATATTGTAAATTTGTATATCTGACTTGTGTGTGAGTCGTGATTAGGTGTGTTAGGATAAAATACGGACAAAGTGTAAGTTCGTGAAGTGGTGTATCTAGATTAGGACTTTGTGTTAGTTCGTGTGTCGGTGAGAAGACTTGGACTTGGTGTAAGTTCGTGTGTGAAGACATGGACTTGGTGTGAGTCTGTGAAGTGAAGATTTGGACTGGGTGAAGGTTCGTAAAGACTTGGATTGGGTGAATATGCAAGTGGATGACGCGAGATATTGCAACCTCACAAGGAGTTTTACTTCTCAAGGGACCTCAAGAAGTTTTGCAATCTTTCATGCAGTGTACCTGATCGTTGTAGTGTAGTATAGGTAAATCCGAAGAATTGATCGTTCTCTAGGGGAATAGTGTCGTTAGGTTAAAGTGTAAGTCAATTTAAGCCTAAAGGTGAGGGATGATTCTTTTTGTATTTTTATATTTTTTAAAAAGCAAATTAAAGATCTCGGTTTTGAAGGTAGGGGCGGAATTAGTTGTTAAGCAACTAACCCAGAAACTAATTTTATAAAAACAGAAATTGAAATAACAAGAAAAGTAAATGTGGTAACCTTCTTATGGTGAGAAAAACGTGTTTACTTAGATTTCACTACTCCCTAGTTACATAAAGAAGTCAGCCAGTTTTCTTAGCCTAACATGAAGCAATCAACTAAATAATACACAACGCATCAATAATTAATAACTAGGTTTTATTAGATCTAAGCAAACACAATGGGATTTAAGCTAGCATGTTAAAGAGAAGAGAAGATAAACACATAATCAAACAACACATAGACATATTGAATGATTAAAGGAATACTTAACTTTAATGAAACATGGATGAAAAGAGGTTGTAAAAGCCTTACAATAAATGCAAAATTCGTTTAGGGTTTTGGTCTCCGAAACTGTCACACTTAATGAATAAAAATCGAAAACTATATATAGATTTTTCAAGGCAGACACGTCAGGTTATAGGTCCTGACACCGTCAAACCGCCGTGTTTAGGGTTTCGTCTTGCGCACGTAGCGACTCTGATGCCATCACTCTTTAGTCTCTAACACCGTCATCTTATGGCTGACGACGTCCCTCTTTAACCTTTATGAGCCGTCTCTATGGTGTTAACCACATTGATACGTTTTCAAGCTAATCGTCTCCTACAATTTTTGTATGAAAGATTCCCAAGACTTAGTATCGACATCCTTTAATTGTCTTTGCATAAACAAGTTGCTATTGATGACCCAAAATATGTATACTTCTTTAGACATCTTATCACCGTCTTAATCTTCGCGAATACAAGACTTTTTCATCGTCCAAATCGACATCTTTTCCTACTTTCAAAATTAGACATCATTTTATTGTTAATGAGTAACGACGACTTACATTTAGTTAAGGTTTTACAAGGTTCCTCTTCAACAATAGTCTAATTCAACCAGGGAGGGGTGAAATCATAAATTTGATCGAGTTTTAACACTTCTAAAAACAAAATTCTTAATCTTTTATATTTATATAATAAAACAAAACCACAAGTGGGGACTTTTGCATTTCAAAAAAATCAAATCATTCCTTATTAAGTAATAAATTAATGGGATAATTACCAAAACGGATCATTGACTTTTTGACTAGTCACTTTTTAGACTTTGAAATTTCACTTCCCAAAATTAGATCGGGCAACTAAAAAATTGAGCAACTCAATAAGAGTTTGACACGTGTCCAATATTTAATTATTAAAGTACAAAAATTAGAATGTATTTGTAAGGTATGTGTAAGTGTTGTGTAAGGTATTTTAAGGTTTTTTCATGGGCAACTACCTATATATTGGGCGACTTGTATTGGGCAACTTTTTTTTTTGTACTTTCACCACTTTTAACAATCATACGGTACAAAGATTAAGTTGATCATTTAGCTTTAATGATACTTAACGTTCACAAAACAAATTAATATAGTCCTAAACACTTCAAAGCACACTATATATACACTATATACCCCATCAATCTCATATCTTCTTCAACCATCACCACCACCACCAGCAAGCATATTTGATTCTCATAGCTTCTTCAACCATCACCACCACCAGCAGCAAGCATATTTGAATACCACCTGACCTCTCCACCACCACCACCGTATCTGAATACCACCTGAGTGCACCACCATCTGCCATTGCCGTCTCTGCTGAATGTTTCTCTCGCCTCCACTCTGTCGCTCTAAGGTTGTTGCTTCCTCCGGTCTTATCTTTAATGAAACTAGGCTGTTGTAGGATGTAATATGCAAAAGCATACATAAACAATTTGTAATTTTTTAATGTTTATGAACAAAACATTTTTACAATAATAAACAATGAATGATTATCTAGTTTCAATTCATCAGTGTTGTTTGAATAGGATGCTTTTTTTTTAACAAACAGAAGCATGTAATCAGCAGGTTGACTTTCGAAAGTCAAAATGCAAGTGGAATAACAAAATTTGACTATTAAAGTCAACACATTTTTCTTTGATTGCCTTTGTCCCACCTAGAAATGTTGTTGATTGAACTTTGAAGTTCATTGTTACTTACTTTCTAGTTTGACAAATTTAATAAAACAGAACATAAACATTTGAATTCAAATTCGATAAAAAAGAACACAAAAATAAAGATTTCATTGAAAATAAAATAAACATTACATTAAACAATTAACAATGAAACTTTTGACATTTTTCGGGATCAAATGACAAATGTAGGTTGTCATAATCCAAATACTCGTCATCTGATGAGTCTTCTTCTTCCTGATCGGGCATGTTTTTGCTTTTTCTGTTTGCCAACATATTCTTCCAAGTGTATTTACACTTGGTTGGTTTTTCTTTTGCAGCTTTTTCTCTTTTTTCAAATTTTTTCAAATTTTTTTCCAGAAATTTAAACTTTTCTTTCATATACCAATCCACCGCTTCTTCAAATGTTCCCTCTTCCTCTATTTCTTCTTCTTCAGCTTCTTCTTTTTCAAGTATGAAAGCTTTTTCTTCAAACTCCTCTGTTTTTGATTGTTGCATTGCTCCTACCTTTTCTTGTTTCTCTTGCACATTAATTTTTGAGGTTGATGCCATTTTTGATATCGTATACCTTTAAGTTTTTTTGAATGATTTTCTTGCTTACAAATGTTCCAATTTATAACCATTGCTTTAGGCAACTGAACGGTTTCATTGGAAAAGACACACGTCTTAATACTTTTGCGTTGAACGTTGTATATGATGAGGCGAAAAATGATCCGTTTTTAGGGGGTCATTTAAGCCCGAATCCGACTTTATTTGATCAAATATTGCCCTAAATCGTTCCTTTTGTGATTTTAGGTACTTGGAGAGTGAATTCTGGAAAAGAAGCCATTTTGGACGTTTTTGGAGCATAAAAGTGAAGAAAACGGCAAAGTATCAATTTTCCATGCTGGAAACACTAGGTGACGGCGTCAAGAGTTACACCCTGACGGCGTCAGACATCAAGAATAAAATACCGTAGTTGATGACGGCATCAAAAGTCATCCTGACGGCGTCAAAAGGGCAAGAATAAAATACCGTGGTTGGTGACGGCGTCACACAGGCCGTCATAAGTAGATCAAGGCCGTCCGAGGAAGTATTTGGCGGCGAGGTGACGGCGTCACATGGTTGTCTTGACGCCGTCAGCCCAGTTTTCCTATATATAGTTTTCTAGTTTTTACATTAAAAAGAGAGAAGTTTTGGAGAAACCCTAAAGACGAATTTGGTGCAACTTTTACAGGTTTTTCAAGGGTTCCAAACCCTTGATACCTTGCATTGTAATTGAGATAAGTGTTCTTCTAATTCAATCAATATGTCTATGTGTTGGTTGTCTATATCTTGTTCTTGTCTCAATTCCATTATGCTAGGCTAGATCTCCTTTGTGTTTGCTTAGATCTAATGAAACCTAGATATTGATTATGTGTTGATTACTTGTTTATTTTTGTTTTGGATGAATGATTTATATGTTAGGCTTAAGAAAACTGGCAGATCTCCAAATGGTAACATGCTTGAACGTCTTAAGAAACATGAACCGAGGCGTACTAGGTCTTTATTGGTTGTATTTAATGCATGAGCCACTGTTTACAATCCCTATAGTTGTGCTGGGTCATGGTGTAGGAGGAGATAAGAGCTCATAGAATTGGGGAGTTATGTATGCCACCCCTGAATGGTATTAAGGAATACGATCCGTCATCCATGCAATTATAACGAGTAATTAACGTGTAAAAGATATCTAGGGAGTAATGAAGTCTAAGTAAACACATTTTCTCCAATTACTGCTCACAACCTTAGTATAATTAGTTTATTTTCATTTTTATTATTTTATTTTGATTGCATCTTAGTTTTGGGTTAGTTGAATAGCAACTAATTCCGCCCACTCTTTCAAAACCCGAGATTTTACTTGCTTTCTAAAAAATATAAAAACACAAAAATAATCATCCCTCACCTTTAGAACTAGTATTTAGGCTTTCTAATCCTAGCGACACTATTCCTAAGCTGGACGATCAATCCCCCGGTACTTGTCACTATACTATACTACAACGATCAGGTACACTGCCTGGTGGGGGTTGTAAGCTTCTCGAGATCCCTCGAGAGGTAAAGCCTGTTGCGATTCCCACGCATCAGTATACTACTACATTTTGATAATGCCAATGGAACGTAGGTTATACAGACATTTATTACACGGTATTCCAAAACTTCATTTATCACTTATCACTTATCACTTATAACTTATTAAACTAACAACTATTTACTCAACAAAGAAACACACACCCTCATCCTAATTCGTCACAACAATAAACCATTATTTTCAAGTTAAGTCATTCAATGGCAGCTTCTTGTTCAAAAAATAATGATTTTAGTAAGATGGTGGTTAACGATGCTATGGTTGACTATATCTTGAGTAAATATGGCACTAAATGGTATGATGACGAGGAAATGGCTGAGGTGATTCTAGAAGACCTGTGCCAAAGGGAGAATAATCGACGTGTTGTTGCTAATGGTTAGTGTATACCTTTCTTTCTTTTTATGATTATTTTTAGTTTAATTGTATGTGTTTATTAATTGTCGACACTTCATATTTGTGCACCTGTTGAAGCGCTTGGCAAGAGGGTATCAAAGCTTGAATCACTTGGCAAGAGGGTGTCAAAGCTTGAAGTAATGTATGGTAGTCTGAAGGAGGTCAAAGAGGAAAAATTGGCAATGGAGGCAAAGGCTATAGCAAAACTTGATGCTATTTTTGGAAGGCCCAAGGAGGCACAGGAACCACCCAAAGAAAATGAGGTAATAGTTATTGATTCTGATTCTGACACCAGCCTTGAGTTTTATGAGGATACACTAAAAAAAACCTTCAGCTTCTTTGGTGAACAAAAGACCTCCTAAAACATGGGCAAAGAAAATTCCAATAAGTTCTTTTTCTAAAAAAAAAGGTTCCCGTTCTAAAAATATTCCATCAAGTCTTGACTCAATTGATGATTCAAGTTCTTCTGATGAGAGTTATGATGCAAAACAACTGAAGAAGAGACGCATGTCTAAGGTTTCAGCTCCAAGACCACCAAGAATAACGAATTGCGTTCTAGGCCTTCCAGCTGGTCAGAAAAGTTTGGGAACAAAATTTGTTATGTATTTTTAATTGTAGTTGTTGATGTTTTGAGACAATATATTGTGTATCTTTAATTATAATGTCCTATATTTGCAATATTTGTCATTAGTATTGATAATTAGTAATGTCTTATATGATATATATGATCATTGGTAAATGTACAATGTTTGCATACTTTGTTGGGTATATCAGAAATGTGGCCATGATAGTTAACAAAGAACATGTTCAAATACACTTGATTTCCACCTCATTTGAAGAACATGACTTACTTAAAACAGTAGCATGTATAAAGTTTCATCTTTTGAACATTCTCAAGACCAACAAATGAAACCCATGTATAAAGTTTCAACGTTTGACTATTAAAGTCAAGATAAACGAAAAAAATCCTAAACTACCCATGGCCAACTTGTACTTGTGAGTTACTTTTGTATAGTTATGCCAAGTGTCATGCAGTTATTGGGCAAGGGTATGCTTGGGCAACTTTTATAGGTTTTGGGCAACTCTGATCAATTTCAACAATTTTTTTGCATTGGGAACTGTGACTTAACTAAATACTGTTCCAATTTGGTTCCTACACTATTTTTGGGCAACTTTTTAGTTTATTGCGTATTTAAGAATGGTTGATCTACTTTATTTACAAAAATATTCTTCTACAACACTCTTCTTGGATACGCAACCACATTTCCAAATACATGGCGTCTATCATATCAATTTACGATCAAATCGCAAATGACATTGGTTGTAGGCGTATTGATATGGTCCTCCATAGTATTTTTGCTAGGGAGAGAGACGCCAATAGGGGTGATGAGAAAGATTATGGGAGGATGATCGAGGAAATAGAGGTACGTGTTAAGCACAGGCATGCTATCTTACTGGAGCTTGAAAAGTTTGGGAACTATGCTGTGCTGAAAGAACCCTTGGTCCGTCTTAAGGTATCGCAGCAGGAGGATTTGGAAGAAATTGAGTACTTGATTAAAAGGCGATAGGCAAGTCTTCGCCGTGCTGGTGATAAGTCAAGGATCATGAAGAAGTTAATGCAGTTTAAATATTAACTTTCTTACTGTTTGGCCCAGTTGTGAACAACCATCTTTTTCAAGGTAAATCGTCTTTTGTGGTGGTATTTTGGTTATAAAAGTAATGGAAAGCAAGTTCGGTACTGGGTTATGATGTATTTTGTTTATGGTACGTGTTTAGGTAGTTTTGTTGATGTATGATGGTGTTTAGTCCTTCTATCAGGTCTGAAATGGATGTATTTTCACAACGGTGTTAATGCATAATTAGTTATTATGTTATTTGTTTAAATGTTTTTGTTGTTTAATTTTTACCAGTAATAGTTGAGGTGTGATCCAAATAACAAGGTCCATTAATATGTGTATTAGGCTGTTTTAACCCAAAAACAGAGTTGTTCATGTATTATGCAACAAAGAGTTGACTTTTATTGTCAAATGTTGTTTTAACGAGGACTTACACAAGTAAGCTGCTATACGCATCTCTTAAAACATCTGTAAGTAACTATATACAAGCTATCTGGATCATAAAATCTTTAAGCATTGTGTGTGATTGTGCTGATAATGTTTATAGTTCATATAGGTTTGACAACCACTATGATTTGTTAACATGGTTTTGTGTCACACATAAATACCTCAACAAATTAAACAAGAATGTTACATTCAAACATAAATACCATTCATTATTTAACTGGGTAATTGCAGAGCAGTTCCATTAAACCATCAAACAACATCAAAATAAAAGACCACCAAACCAAACCAAAGTACCTACACGACTGACAAACACAAAAGAACCTAAACAACAATTAACCTTTAGTCCTAATCATACTTATTCAAGGTGGCAATGGCATGCTCCTTCTTGGATATAAGAGCACGAACTTCTTTCAGAATGGCCGCAAAGGACTCGAGCAAACGGACCTCCATCACTTGAACCACACGAAGGGATTCATAGGTATCATCAGCAGCTTCTTCTTCATCGAAGTTAAGGTCAAAAACCTCATTCATTCTCGCTGAACGCTTGTCAATGCTGATACGGAGCTCATCGCGTCGCTCACCAAGCCACATGAGCATCGTTTCATTCATCGAAATTTCTTGAGAGAACAGGAACTTTATACATTTATGTAGTTCATCTGAACCACTCATCTCTTGAAATTCTTTCAGATTAGGTTTTTCAGCCATTTTTTTGATGATTCTCTGGTTATGGTAAAACAAGCTAGGTTTTGTGTTGTGTATAACACCTATAAGAAAGGCATGAAACCATAGAATGAGCAACTCCCATTATATAAAATACAAAAAATTACTAGTAGTAAACAAGTGGTAAACGTAATCATTGCAGAAATTAAACCCGCAATAAATTGTTACATAGTGGTTGTCTTCCCAGGCAGACTTTTTTTGTCTAATTCATGTCAATCAAATCAATATTTACTAGTTATAATTAATGTGAAACTGAACCCAATCACTATTATGTTACATTTGTATTTCATAACTTGCAAAACAAATTTTTATAACAATGTGAACCTTACAAAAATTATAAACACTAGTATGTTACATTTGTATTTCTTGGTATTTTCTTTTGTTAATGTTGGTTTGCTTTTATGGGTTTCATTATGTATAGTTCAATTGAATGATGGTTTACTTGTAGATTTAATCTAGCGTTAAGTAACTTTGAGTTTTGTAGTTTGACTTTTAATTTTACCACTTACCGACAAAATCCCACAGTATTGTTGGGCAACTTGTACTTCTGACCACATTGTGTATACTTATGACAAGTGTCAGGTTCAAATTGGCAAAATTTTGATTGGGCAACTTTTATAAACTATGGGCAACTTTTTCAATGTTTATGCAACTTGGCCCAATAAAAACATAAACCCAAAGACCTCTACTTTTCATCAATGAAATTATATGCTTCTTTTTAGATGCTTTATGTTTCTCCATTTACATTAGCATGTATATGCAGTAAAGTTCTATAGTGCAGTGTTTGGGAAAACTACTTTTGACTATTAAAGTCAACGTAAACCAAAAACTAAATTACTAACCCTTGTAAACGTTATATGGTAACTTGTAAACGGTTTATACCGTTACTAATAACCCACTTACATACCAGAATACAATATCAAAGTAAACATATTTTTGGGTGCAAAATGTGACTAATACCACTATTAAAGTCATACCTAGTTTGACTATTAAAGTCATGCCGAATATGACTATTCAATTGAAAATATTGTGTGGTTTGGGTTTATTTTCAAAACTCAATCCTTATTGAATATCACTGACTTTGTGGTTTGGGTTTACTTACAACTGTGTTAAATATGTTGTAGTGTTTCCATGTGACTAAGTTTGTGCTTTGGGTTTTTCTATTTAAGAGTGGGCATAGGGTTTTTCTTTTTTCCACATCTTCTTCCTGATTGTCACATCTCATTCCTCACCTCATATCTTTTTACTCCCCATTGTAGTAAATTTCTTCAGCATTTTTGCATCACTGCCCGAAGAATATGTCTAGTCGTAAAAGACTTAAGAAGATAAACCCTGACGATAGGGAATGGTCCAACAAGGTACTAAGAGAGGTCATATTTCCTGAGATTTATGAGCGATATGGACCAAATGCTGAACCAAATATGCAATTGCCACCTAAAGATCTAGAAGACCTAAGACGGGAAGTATACGGTGAGGAACAACCACAAGGTGTTAAACCAAGTGGTAGCAATACAATTAAGGTACCACAGTCACAAGTGGAAGGTACTAGCAGAATGCAATTTCTAGCTCCACAAAAGGCCACAATCAACAATACAAGGCAACTTCCGAAGATATATGTGAAACATAAGTATTAGATTGTTTTGTGGTAAGTTTCCTTTTTCCATCTTGATAATGTTCAAAAGATGAAACCTTGAAACATGGTTGTAGATTGGTTTACCCTGTTATGTTGTTATTTGGTTTACCCTGAATGCAATTTCTAGCTCCACAAAAGGCCACAATCAACATACTAATTTTAATTAATATTGATCAAAAGTAAGAAACATTCCATACATAACCTATTTATTTCCATACTAAAAGCATTGAAACACCATAAGCATGAGATACTAGAAAAATACAAACATTCAAACACCAAAACTGCTCGAACCAGAGCTGTATTCCATGCTTTCATCCCTTTGCCTCCTTTCCTTCCTTTCTTTGAGTTGTTGATAGATAATTTCAAGATCACTAATCCGTTTTTCCAAATTTAAAGGATCCCTCTGCCCGATGCCATTACCACTTTCCTCCACATCTTTGTGCTGATCTAAAACCACATTTCGCCGCACCTCCACCACATTGTGGTTATGGTCCACTACTTTTTGTGGCGGCTCCACCACATTTGGTTGCGCCACCACATTGTGGTTATGGTCCACTACTTTTTGAAACGGTGTATTTGCTGCCATTGTTAATTGTGTATCTTGTAAAGGGAATATGTTTGTTTTTGTGTGTTCTTACCCAAACAATCGAGGGTTTAAATAGCCTGGGGAAGTAGTGGTTCAATGGTTCCCAAGAGGATAGGCGGGAAAAAAGGGGGACAAGGACCGCCAAAAGCAAATTTTGAAAACAGCATAACACAATGGCCTGTGTGCCAACTGCCAACCACCCATTTAGACATCCATTTACTTTTATCCATTCGAATGCACATATTTAAATATGAATATGATTGAAGTATTCAATATAACCTGTTGTTTAAATATGACTATGATTCAAGTATTCAATATTGAATGAATTTATGTGTAGTGGAGATCCAGTAGAAAAAAGTATATGATATGGAACAAATAGATAATTAATATGCCATGACAAATCATGTCCATACTAAACAACCACAACAAATGGATGAGAGTCGCATTTGCATCAACAATTGAAAAAGGAAAAACCAAAAACTTGATTTTCATTATAATTCAAAGTCATTACAATTTGAGGCTTACAGCCATTTGATAATCAAGCATTCAACATAAAGAAACAAAAACAAGTACAAAAATATAACCCCAAAAGACAACAATTATGGTGATACTCTAATCTTCATCAGAGGAGAGTTGTTCATGAACCTCCATAAGCTTAGCTTGGCGCTCCTTCTCATGAATCCCGTCACTGATATCATTGATTAGAGCGGTCAACAAAAGAATCCTTTTACGCTCCCTTTCCTGTGTTTCAACTAGACAACGAAGAATTTGAACTGCTTTTTGGTTGAATGAACGCAGATGATGAGTCTCAATCAGTGTAACCTGACGGTCCTCTACTTTCTTTTCGAGTTGGTTATGCTCATCCAAGTATCTTTTCAAACAACCCTTCTCTTCAGTAATTTCATTGTTGAAATAGAACTTGAATGCTGTTGCCAAATTATAAGACCCAGATGTTGCTTTGATTTCATTGATGTTGTTGGAAGAAGTAGAAGCCATGGATAATGGATGACGGAGTAGGGTGGCTCATATGATAAGTTAGGTTAGAAATATTATTTAGTAACTAAACCAGGAATATAAATAGGGGAAGACATAACTACTGTAGTAACCGACACAGGAAGTTCATCTTCCCCATGCAAAACTATCAATTCACCATTGAAAATAACAAAAGTTTTACATATAACAAAATAAACCCTTGCACATAACATTTTAGTTAAAAAAAACCCATGACATACACAAGTTCAATGTATAAAATAAAAGACCCTAAATAAGTACCTAATAAACTAATGAATGTCGTATCTTATAATATATTTTGGGAACTCAGAATTCTTAGGTAGACTCAATCAATATGGGATGATAAGAAGGAAAAAGAGGATATGGCAAACAATTGTATTTGCACCAAAGACACTTCTACGACATCCTCTCTTTCCTTCTTATCATTCTATATTAATTGAGTATGGTTAGTGAATGATGGTCTCATTGCTTCGATCCTCAAAATAATGTTAAATGTCTATTGCAGCATAGTTTGTACATATGTAATAGGCTAAAATGAACAACCCTTATGCGTCCCCCGAACAATTCCTTTTGTTTTTTCAACACTCTTTGACCAAAAGGTTGCGCCAACTAAATTGCTACTACAAATAAAAGTTAAACATATTATATTTGTTTTGGTTACATAATGGTTACACTCTGTATTACAGTTATATTAGTGCAGTTATTTTTAACAGTTAATTGCACCTTTTAACATTAAACTAAATTCAACTATTTATTACATTGAACTTCCAATAAATAAAGTATAGTTAATTCAAATTTTTGCCTCTTGGTTTGCACTCTTATTCATATATATAGGCAGGGTTCTATTCACCCAATTTACATCATCCAATCTTAAACACTAGTAAAACCAATTACTGTTTGTGAATCCTAATCTAAAACATAACCAAGAATGTCTTCATCCAAAACAGTTTCATCATCAAAAAAAAGACCAGCAACTGATGCAAATATTGAGTTGCAGACAGAGAAACCCCCAAAGTATGTAGTTTTATTTTTCTTTTTGTTTTAAAAAATTAATTACTTGTATATTATGTGTCCTAATTTTGTTAATCTTTTGAAGAAAGCAATTGGTTGACGAAAAAAGTGTATCAAAGGATGAGAAAAATAAATGTATGTTAGATTTTTATTTTTTTGTAATAATCTAATAGAAACTTATTTATGCTTACTACAAATTAATTTGGTTTATTTATATGTAATAGGTATTGTTGAAGGAAAAAAAAGAGCCCTAAGTCAGATGACTATGTATGGGATTCTGACGAAACATACATCCGGTGGGAAAACGAGTTTGAGTTAAACATGGGGCGAGAACAAAAGGAAGCAGCAGCAGAGAAACAAAGAAAAAAACGACTCGCAGAAGATCATGCGAACCAACTGGCCAATATGCCGCGGATGAATTTGTTTGAAGATGCCCAACCAGAGGATGGTGATGAGGAGATTGAACAATAAGATATTGAAGAGTTTGACTACGAATCGGCCCATTTAGGATTAGACTCATCTCCTGAATACTAAGATTGCTGTAGTCATTAAGATTTCGAAAAATGTAATCCCTAAGGTTGTTTGAACCTATTGAATTTAATAGTTATGTAATCGTTGTATAACCTAACTTACTTATGTTTCAACGTTTCTACTCGACTAATGCATCTAACATATGTAAATATCACAAGTAGTAAATAACCAAAATTGAGGGGGAAAACATAGTTAAACTTTTGCATACCTCTAGAAATGGCACCCATTGTCGTAGTTCCAAAGGATCGTCAAATTCAGGAGGTGTAGGAGGGGATATGGTTTCCGGATTGATTATCAATAAACGGCTTCGCAATCCTCTTGGGGTACTGTCTGGCGGTTTGGTACCACGTACAGACAGCCTCGTCATTTCTTGTTACCAGTTTTATTAACGGTTTCAAAGCCTAGGGAAAGAAGGAAACAACCAAACAAACTTTATGTCAAGAATGCAATAGAAACAAACACAACACAAGTAATTATGTAGTTTATTAAACTGCATCACGTTATTCATTTCTCAATATTGACACACGATGTTACATGTCTATTACAGCTTAGTTTGTGTAACTGAAATAGGCTAAAATCAACATACTTAACCCTTCTGAGTGCCCCCACCACTCCCTTTTGCTTTTTCATCACTCTTTGAGCAAAAGCTTGCACCAAGCAAATTGCTAGATTGATGAAATAACAAAAGGAACTGTTGTGGACACTAAGAATGGCTAAATATGTTGTAACATCGTTTGTCAATATTAAAAAATGAATAACGTGATGGACTTTAAAGTAAAAATATTTTAGTTAATAAAGCAACACGCATAACACAAAAACGTTGGGCTATTAAGCTAACTAAGATTACATAAAGTATGATACAATTGTAGATTCTAGATAAAAGTGAGTATTAGGACTCGTGTTGAATGGGACAATGAAGGAGTGTGGCCTGTCATGAACAATACACACTATATCATTATCGCAATCAACACCCCTCAATGATAAAGATACGTCTTTACAGCGTTGTTGTTGATGTTCGAGAGTTTTTTTGAACACCGTCCATAAAGATACGGCTACAAATAAGGCACTAACTTGTGATCAACATCAACCACACAAATGATACTAGGGACGGTGTTCAAATTAACTCTCGAACACCATCAAAAATGCGAAAAGACGTATCTTTATAATTGAGGTTCTACAGATGAAGTTCAATGTAACAAGCTGTGTATGGCCGAATTACTTGGTAGATGGATTATTTTAGATGATATGTAAATTCCATATCAAAGCATTCAGCCATCAAGTAATTCGAGGACCTATTACATACCTTGATACATTCAACTTCAAATTCAAACACTTTCATAGAAACCACAAGTACATCAAACTGCAACTTTACCTTCTTAAATATAACCTTTAACAAATATAAACTCAAACTATTGCCACATTGTGTTAAAACCATATGTGTTACCACATATCTCAAATTATATGCAAGTCATATGTAATTTTTGGGTCCATAATTAAAACATATGTCCATATAAGTATTACGTTTCTTTTGGTACTTAATTAACATATATGTCAAACCATATTAGTCAATCAAAGGTGTTAATTTACTCATGAAAATGCAATCTTATCTGAAAAAACTTTACTCCGCTTTTGCCGCCACAGCTGTAGCCAAGTCCGATTATCCTTCATGGTGGCCGTCTCTTATCTTTAATAAAAAATAAATAAAAAACAAAAAAAAAAAATCGTAAGCTCATGTGGATCTAAAGAATAACACATCTATCTGAAAACAAAAGAATAAACATTACTTTATCAACATTCACCGATACAGTACCGGCAACGGCAACTTTCCGGCGACAAGCCAGTTGCTGCGAAGAGGTGGCTATAAAAAAAACACTATTTTCAAATATTGAAATAAAATACAGCTCAGATCTACAATTAATATGTACAAATCTATGAAAAATAACATCTAACACTTGATTAGTAGTAACATGTTAATACTTTTGTTGTTGACTTCTTTAACTGTTTTCCTCAGCTACGGTGGTTGTCAGGTTCGGTGGTGGTTGGAAGTTTTGACAAGAAGAGAGTGTGAGGATTGGTGGTGTAAATAAATGAGGGTTGTGGATTGTGTATGTGTAAATGAGTAAAAGAGTGTGTGTAAATAAATGAGGTGGGTATGTGATTAATGAGGATTAGGTGATAAGATTGTATAAAATTAAATTAAATCACAAAAAGTTGCCCTATACTAGTTACCCAAAAAGTACGAGTTGCCCTATACATTATACCTTACACATACATGTACTATAATATAAAATAATAGGACACGTGTCACACCCTTGTTGAGTCGCTCAGTCGCCAAGTTGCCCTGATCCACTAGAGGAAAGTGATTTAAAAACATCTATTTAAGGAAAGTGCTTTTGGCGACTGATCCGTTTTGGTAATTATCCCTAAATTAATTATTATTAATTTTCTTTTTAAGATATTTAATAAAAAAAAGTCTAAACATTTCTTAATTTAGCTAAAACTTAAAAAAATCGTCCTTTACAATCAGATCTAAAAAAAAATATCAAAATACACATGTCCTTAAAATTTATTAATTGATACTTTTGGGCCCAAATTGTAAATAAATAAAAAAACGGAACTCCAAAATCAATAATATCATACTCTTCTTACATTTGTCCCATAACCAGCATCAACCCTAAGAAACTAAGAATCGATGAAGAATTTAGTTCGGTACTCGATTGCTATTGTTCTTCTTTAATATCCACGTTATTGATAAGGATCATTTAAACTTTGTGGGCTTAATATTTTTCGATGGATAAAATCATAAAATTATAAAAGATGGCTAGGTTGTTTATTCTAATTTGATTTAATTGTGTTGATTGGTGTTTGTAGGGATGCAATGAATACACGATGATTTGTATGTTTTGAATCAATATAATGGTAAGTGTTGTATGCAATTTTCATCTTTATGTTTGTTAATTGAATATGAAAGCTGCTAATTCTTTTTATTACATGTTAATTTAAAATTAGTCATAAATTGTTCATTCTCTTAAGCTAAAACTGAGGTCTTGAGCAAAGGAGGAAACACGGGAGTACCTCCAAAAAATACTGCTGCTTGCAACAGCTTGCTGGTGGTTGCTTGCATCTTGCCTTGCTGCTACTTGCTTGCATCTTGGCTTGCTGGTGCTTGTAGCTTAGCTTGCTGCTACTGCCCTTGAAACTTTTAAAAGATAGGTGTTGCTTTATATCTCAGAATCTTGATATAAAATGACAATATTCAGTTTAAGAGGTGTTTGAAATCATTAATTTAAGTGCTCATGTGCTTATTGTGTTCTTTTAAGCATATAAGTAGGCTTGATGTTTATAAGTAGGGGTGTTATCAAGTCGGGCTATTGGGTTTATCCCGTGTATACCAAATAATAGGTCACGGTAGCATGGCTACATTAGGCGTTGAACATGCAAAGTACCCGCAACTCTAAGTTTTATAAAGTTACAATATCAGTAGACATATTTTTAGTATTCAACTTCACATTCAATTCATACATTTCAACATCACGGGAATTGAGAAGGCTCAACAGAGTACCTCGATCACCCATATATGCATCATTCTCAGAGACACTTGATGGGTCATCGACTATAAGGGGGTTTAATTCGAGGTAAATGTTGTACTAAGACTTTGTGCCATGCAGATTCTTATCTAAGCATGTTATTTACATCAAAAAATTAATACATGTTGAAACTATAAGACCTTGATAGATCTTCTTGAGCACTCTAGAATCGTTAGTTATGTCACTGTAATCAATAACACACTAATAGACAATCTCTGCAACTTGTATTTTTAAAGCGGAAACAAAACACAAGCATGATACTAAGAACTCTTGATCCTCTATGGATCTTTTAATAATAATAAGAGTGTTTTCTTAAAAAACTATTCTTCAATACATAATCATGTGTTCCTTTTATACACAAGGAACCCTAAACCGTTTCCCAAGAAACGTATATTCTAAAACTTCTAAAATACGGAAATACTATATCCGCAGAAACTAATAATGCTGAAACTAGTCTTCAGCAGGAACTAACTCTTCAGCAGTATCCTTCAGCAGAAACAGCAGCAGAATTCTTACTTCACAAAATTCCCAACAATCCTCCCCTAATTTTGAATTTGACCAGGTTAAGTTCAAGATTCTTGATAGATCTTCAAAATAACATACCAAGAGGATTGTAATAAGATAGCACCAGCAAAGAATCATCTTCAGCAGAATCTCTATTATCAGCAAATACTTGAAAGCTCCATTCTTTGCAGAAACAAATGACTAAATGTACATCAAAACAATTTAGTTTCATACTATTCTCATCACTTCCAGGTGTGTTAACTCCTGTGAGAGGTGAATCATTGAAAATAATGGATTTGATGTCTCTTTACCAATAGCCATCACTACTGGAGTAGCCAAATGTTCTAAGGTACACTGATAACCACATGATTTTTAGCAAATCATCAGCTATAAACGGATTTGAGATGTCTTTATCTGTAGCCGTTTGCTCAGGACTAGCCAATTATTTTGATGAAAATCATCTTGGTCAACTGATTACCAAATATGGTTTTTCACTGCCTTTACCACAAGCCATATACATGTGGGCTAGCTAATTATTTGGAATCCATAAAGGAAAAATCCAGGGTCAATTGACAACCATTTCAACTACTCAGCAACAAAGCATGGGTGAGTTGAAAACCCTATGGTTTTGAGCAAACCATTACAGCTATCAACAGATTTGATGTGTCTTTACCAAAGCTGTACCCTTTGGACTAGCCAACTTTATGATGGAATAATCAACATCAGGTAAGTTGATAACCAAACCTGCATACAATACTATACAACAAGTTTTTTTTTTTTTTTTTTTTTTTTTTTTTTTTTTTTTTTTTTTTTTTTTACGAAATAAGAAATAAAAACAAATATACAACATGATATCCCTAATCGGATGCTGCTCTGGAAGTCTTAATCCTTTGTTTGAAAACCTTCACCAAAGATTCAGCAAACAACCTTGTATTCCTTGCTGGATCAGGAGGAATCTCCAACTTGTGTTGTAACATTTTCTCCATCAGAGACACTTTCAGAGGATATCTTTTGGTAAGATCCATAATGAGCCTTAGACCAGTTGTAGTTTCCAACACATGAACATAAGGCATAGGATAGAACTTCCAACTCTGAATTTTCCATCTCTGATTGTTCTTCCATATGTCATAGCTTGCACCAGTGGGAGTAGAAGAATCAAACAACACTTGAAGATCACCCAACAAATACAATCCAGACCCTTCAGGAGTATGAGTTTCATAATACTTAAGAACTAACTCATATAGAGTGACCAAATCCTGATGATCCACAAGATGTAGAATCTGTTGAAGAAATGTAAAGGATATGAAAGTTTTATCCAATCTGTAAATGGTATTAACTTGACCATTTTTACTTAACTCCCAATGAACCAAAACATCTCTTGTTCCCACAGGCCAATCATCAGAGGATCCTTCCCTTATAAATGAAGCATCAGAAGCATTCACATTGATTAAACTTTGTTTTGAATGTGAAGATCTGACTTTAGCCATTCTCTTGCCTCTTCTTCCAGGAACATAAATAGCATCATGAACTTCTGCTTCAGCAGATTCAACTTCTGCAGCATTAGTTTCTACTGATGGAGTATCCAATTGTTCATCAGTAGAATCTTGAGAAGATTCAAGTGCAGCAGAGGCATATTGTTCATCCATAGCCTTCCTTATTTGTTTGTTTCTAGCAGCTTGAATTTCAACTTCCCTTACCTTCAGCTCATGAAATCTTGCAAGCTCAGCTTTTTGTTCAGCTTCTTGTTCCTCAGCCAACCTCCTAGCAGTCTCTTCACCCAATCTTTCCTGCTCCAATTGTCTCCTAGTTCTCTTTCTAGTTAGAGGATCTGATGTAATCACTTTTGCTTTACCTTTATCCACAAAAGAGGAAGCAGCAACATGTGGTACATCAGAAGAAGTATCAGGTAAAGATACCTGTTCAGCAGCAATAGGAATATGAACAGATGAAACAGCATCAGCATTGAGGAGAGGAATATTCTTGGAAGCACCCATTCCAGCTTTGTCATTCCTAGCCTTGATTTTATTATAAATCTCAACCAGTTTGTCAAATGGAAGTCCCCACACTTTTGTTTTAGACCAAGCAGTATTAAATAATGAGCTGCTTTGACTTCTCACATATGTTCTCATATAATCCCTCTGCTGTGCTTGAGTCATAGGTTTTTCTCTTTTAGCTTTAGCTTTTAACTCATATGCTACCTTCTTTCTCAACTTCATCAATTTCATAATTTCAGAAGCATAGTATTTCTCCTTTACCCTTTTACCAATAATATCTGCAGCTACATCAGGATTATCAGGCATTTGTTTTCCAATCTGCTGCCAATCTGACACATCAAATTCTAGAACAGCTGCATCCAATTCCCTTTGTCTTTCAATGGGTAATGTAGAAACATATCTTTTAGTGACTGTATCCAATTCTGCATCAAACTTGGCTTGCTCTTCCTCAGCCATATTAGCACTCTTCTTATAATCTTCCCATTCTTGAAATAGTTTTTCTTGTCCAGCTCTGTCTTCAGCTGTAACAAGCTCATCCAAGTCATCATCTGTTCCTTCAGCAATATCATCATGAGGAACATTCACATCTACCATAGGTTCATCATGTACTTCTTGAACCTCTCTATCAGGAGAAACTTGTTGATTCTCAGATGAATTATGAACAGGGGAATTCAAATACTCTTTCCCTGCTACAAAATATACTTCTCCTGATGTATTCCCTTTATCAGCAGATTTGTCAGCAGCACCACCACTTAGTGATTGTTTCTCCTGAAGTATATCTACAGCTTCAGTCATGAGCACATCATCATCACCACCAAACACTTTTGAAGTTTCAGCAGCTTTCCTTGCCAAATACTGTCTTGTACTTCTTCTTCTACCATATAAGATTTTTGGTTTAGATTGAGGTACTTCAGCAACTTTAGGAGGAACAACATGAGATTGTCTAGCAACTTCAGCTAGAATCTCAAGTGAATCCAAATTTGCCTCCTGAGCAACTTCAGCAGTATCCAATCCATCCTTACTTTTCTTTTGCTGATTCAGCTGTGCCTCCAAATCTTGAACCTTGATTTTCAAACTTTTAATTTCATTACCAAGAGTAGTCTTGGTCTCAGCAAGTTCCTTTTGGAGATCTTCAGTCATTTTCATGTACCTGTTAAGAGAATCATATACAAAAGTAAGAGTAATTGGGTCCTCTGCTCTACCAGCTGATTTCTCAGTGGTAACATGAGCTTCATTAAACCCTGAAGGAGAAACAGACTCATTTAAAACATTAGGAAAGCCTTCATTAATTGGCTCTCTCATAGGACTAGGTGTATGCAGTCTAGTGATCTCAGGTTCATGAAGCTGAAAGTTATCTTCAAACTCATGAATTTGCTCAGCTGGAGCATCCTGAGCTGGTGAAATGGTAGGACTAGGTGACATATGTACATGGGTAGGTGGTGGTAAGTCAGTAGAATCAGGTAATGGTTCAGCAGTTGTAGCTGGCTCTTCTTCCATTACCACTGAAGGATTACCATCAGTAGCAACACCAGAAGATGATGGATTACCATCTGCATTAGGAGCAGGCACATTACCAGCATCATCACCCTCAACTACATTGCCATGTGGCAACATAGCTTCTAACATTTGGTGATGTTCCCCAATATAATTAGTTTTCATGGAGGCAAACAACTTAGAACCAAGACTTTTAATAGGCACATGGGTTCTATCTTCAGTGGTTATGTCTAAAATTATTTGTAAGAACCTAGGGTACATTAAAAACTTATGCTGTTGTTTATCAATGTTTTCTAGCATATTATCAATGATAAACTTAGAGAAATTATAAGTTTGACCCTTAGAAAGACAAACAATACCACAACCCAATTGCAGAGAGAATTGATTCCATCCACCACACTTGTTGCTTATACATTGAAGCAGCAGATGCACCAAATACCTCCATTTAGGACAAAATTGATTCTTGTGCCACTTGGATGTATCAGTACTTTGATATCCAGCTTCCCTTAGCCCAGCAAGAATCTTTGCAGTGTTGGAATGATACACACCATTCTCATCATCCAACTGAAGCTCTGTCCTAATCAATCCTTCTGTCACCACATACTCTACACCATCAATCTCAGCAGCAATCTCTGTAGCAGATCTCTTAGCAGCAGATGCCCAAAATTGCTTCACCAATGATTCACACACCAAATTGGGACTATATGTCAGAGCATAATGAATCTTCGACCTTTGTAGAAACTCCACCATTAAATTGAATTCTTCATGTCCCTTTGCCTTTTTCAGAATAGCATACTTGTTATGGTCGCCTTTCAATTCAAGTTGTGCCATTGGAATAATCGTGCGCGAGACGGTCATGAATTACACAGAGAATAATGGGTTTAAGTGGAGTGATAAGCGAATAATTTTGTTTAGGAATAGATATGCAAAGTGGGTTAAATTTGGAAGTTCCCCAATCGTGGTCAAAATTATCGGAAATAATTATTGACCGAGTCTGTCGTGTAGTTCAAAAACTTCCAATTTAAAAATTTACCCTTCAGCAGTAATGAAAGTCAAATCTGCTGAAGAATGGTCAACATCAGCAGAAACCACCCAAAAGTAAAAATATCTTCGGTCAATATCTTGGTTTTACTATGCCACCCAACTCGCATTAATTATCGTAACGCCTAAACTTGACTTATTTAATCACCCCAAATCACATCTCAGTCACCAATTTACCCTAAATCATCTTTTAAACCCTAATTTTCCAATTAAACCCAATTCTTCACCAAAACCATGTCATCACCCCCAGAAATCTCATATCCAAATTCCTCTTCTCCATCATCAGAAGAAGATTTACCACCATATCCATGGGAGCTTGATGGTTCTGACTTTGAAAGAGCACTGGAGAAACGATGGGATGCACAAGAAAGACAATGGAATGCTCATAGGAAGGGTGAACCAAGCAATGTACCCATTCCTGCTGAGAGAGAGCTTGTCTCTCCCTTCATCTATACCTCTGATGAAGACTCTTCAGAGGAAGAAAATGAAGATCCAACCTTTCTTCCTCCTTCCACACCAGAGAGATCCCAAACAAGATCAAGTAAGAGGGATCCATCTCTTCCAACATCACCAAATTTGGTGTTGGATCTTCCTGCTCCAGGACCTGGTCTTCCACATCAAGAACATATTGGACAGAGCAAGAAGGCTGAGATCATACGTAAGGGAAAGGAGAAGCTGAAGTAGATGATTGAGGAATGTTGCCATGGAACAAAGTTCTTGAGTATTATCTTGACTTTGTTACTTGAGCATCTTCACAGTCTTCCTTCTCTTCTTTTTCCATTTTCATCTTCAGCTTCATCATTGTACTTGTCATAGCCTCAAGTATTTTGTAATAAGTGATAGAAGCTAGTAGTAGTACTTAATTAGCCAAATGTTTAGGAATGGTCATTGTAATTCAGTTGGAACTTTGAATGTAAGCTGTAACTTGTTTCTTTGAATGAATGAAAAGATCTTCTTAATTTATCAACTGTGTAAGACCTTCAGCATAATTAACTCATCTGTAGAAACCATGTTCAGCACTTTTGACCACATTCCTTCGACTTCTGCTCTTGGTGACTTTATCATACAACTTACAATCTCAGAACATCTGCAAAACAGACATAAAACATGCAAATACACCAAACAACTTGCAAACATATTAGTGGGTTAGTGTTAAGACTCAGAAATTATACAACTTATACAAATCTACAAAGTTTACACTCACAATCCTCCCCTGAGGCATATGCCTCCCCTGAGGCTTATGCCTCCCCTTAAACTTTGCAGTTAAGGGTTAAGTATTCCAATATGGACCACCAAATATTGAAACCTTGGTCCATCAAATGCTTTAGTTAAAAAATCTGCCACATTCTCATCTGTGTGAATTTTTACCACTTTACCCAAATGTTTTTCATAAGTATCCCTTATAAAGTGGTGCCTGATTTCAATATGTTTGGTTCTATTATGAAAAACTGGATTTTTAACAATACAAATGGTACTTTGATTGTCAATGACAATGGTAGTATTCATAAAGTTATACCCATAATCCAGCAATTGATTCTAAATCCATAGAACCTGTCCACAATAATTGGCAGCAGCAACATACTCTGCTTCAGTAGTAGAGGTAGCAACAATGGTCTGTTTCTTGCATTGCCAAGAAATCAGTCTTCTTCCAAGGAATTGGCAACCTCCAGTTGTGGATCTTCTATCCAAATTTGCACCAGCATAGTCACTATCACTATAAGCTGCTAGCTGAAATGGAGACTCTTTGGGATACCAAAGACCTAATTTGGGTTGGCCTTTTAGGTACTTAAAAATCTTTTTGACAGCATTCATATGAGATGTAAGTGGAGTGACTTGGTGCCTTGAACATGCACTCACAGCAAATGTAATATCAGGTCTTGAGGCAGTCAAATACATCAAAGAACCAATCATTGACCTGTATAAATGAACATTCACAGGGAGATCAGGATCAAGATTGTTCTTTGGTTTGGGAGCCTCATATGGAGTAGTGGCAGTCCTGACATTCTCCATTGCAAACTTGGACAACATATCTTTTACATATTTCTCCTGATGTATGAAAATACCATCAGGTTTCTGCTGAACCTGTAAACCCAGAAAGAAAGTAAGTTCTCCCATGACACTCATTTGAAATTCACCCTTCATCAGATCCTCAAATTCTCTACACCATGCTTCTTTGGTTGAACCAAAGATAATATCATCCACATACACCTGCACAAGAATAATATCCGTAGAATCTTTCTTGAGGAATAAAGTCTTGTCAATGGCACCTCTTCTGTAGCCATTCTTCAGCAGAAATGTGGAAAGTCTAGCATACCAAGCTCTGGGAGCTTGATGAAGTCCATAAAGAGCTTTGACAACCTTGTATACATACTCAGGATGATCAGGGTCTTCAAATCCCTTGGGTTGAGTCACATAAACCTCCTCTTCAATCTCACCATATAAGAAAACACCTTTAACATCCATCTGATAAACCATGAAGCCCATATAAGAGGCATAGGCCAAAAATATCCTTATAGCTTCAACTCTGGCTACTGGTGCAAAGACTTCATCATAGTCAATGCCTTCCTCTTGTCTATACCCTTGAGCCACTAGTCTTGCTTTGTTCTTCACCACAATCCCCCTTGCATCTCTTTTATTCTTCAGAATCCATTTAGTCCCAATGGCATATTTACCATCAGGAAGAGGAACCAAAATCCAAACCTGCTGATTCTTAAATTGCAGCATCTCTTCTTGCATTGCCTCAAGCCAACTTGAATTAGCCAGTGCTTGAGGAACACTAGTTGGTTCTATTTGAGAAAGAAAGCATGCAAACAGACAATGGTTGAAGTCTGTGTGATTATTCCTCTTTTGATTATAGACATAAGAGATGAAAGCAACTTCACCATATTTTGTATTCTTTACAGTGCTTCTAGTTCTAACAGGATCTTTAGGATCTCCAATAATCTTTGATAGGGGATGAGCATTATGAATCCTTTTTGTTGCAGTAGGTGGAACATCAATTTTGGCATCAAGGTTGTTAACTGTAGGCCCAAACTCAGTATCATAAGAAGCTGAGTGAAACAAGCCAGGCTTTGGCTAATAATTTCCAAGATCAGAAGGACTTGGAAATCTTGTAAAGGGCTTATCAAAGTCTGCAGAGACTTCAGTAGAGAAGGGAGAGTGAGCATCAGTAGAATCAGCATCTGTGACCTTATCAGTGGGAATAGGTGTGCCTTCAGCAGAATCATCAGCAGTATCCTTGTTACCACTGACTGCTTGTGCTGATTGATGTAGGATAGCTTCAGTCTCTTGTGTAACCTTTTCATGGAGTTTCTGAGCTTCCTTAGTAGCAGCATGTTCTTGCTTCTGCAGTCTTGCAAGATCCTCTGCATAATGTGACTCATCATCTTGTTCAGCAGCAGAGTGATTACCTACAAAATGGTTAGGTGAAAAAGATGGTACAACAATGGTATTCTCTTCTGGCTCAGATTCACAGTCTGAGTCATCATCCATGGAATCTGCAGGGTTAGAGTTTGGATCTTTGGTACCTGCATTAGGATTAGAAGCATGCCTAGTATAACCTAAATAGTCAGTCAAATAATCTAGGTCAAAATACCAAGAATGGCCTTGTCCCTGATTATTAGGCTGATCTTCAAGAAATCTTAGATTAAGGGTCTCTTCTATCCTTTTGGCATTAAGATTATAAACCCTATAGGCCTTGCTATGAGCTGAATAACCAACTATATATCCCTCATCAGCTTTCCCATCAAACTTACCCAGTATATCAGCAGTATTTAAAATGGTCACTTTGCATCCAAAAGGCTTAAGGTAATGTATGTCTGAAACTTTCCCAGTGAGAAGTTCATAAGGTGTCTTGACATGGTGTCTAGTGATGGATATCCTGTTCAAGACATAGCAAGCAGTACTTACTGCTTCAGTCCAAAACATTGTGGGTAATTTGGAGTCTGCAAGCATTGATCTTGCTGCCTCAATGAGGGTTCTATTTTTTCTTTCAGCAACCCCATTTTGTTGTGGGGTTCTTGAAGTACTATAATCCCTTCTAATCCCCTTAGACTTACAGAATTCTAAGAAAACAAAATTTTTGAATTCAGTCCCATTGTCACACCTAATTCCTTTAACCTTTTTATTTAGCTGGTTTTCAACTAAGATAATGAATTCTTTCAAAATAGGAGTTGTTTCATCTTTAGTTTTAAGAAAGAATACCCAGCAAAACCTGCTAAAATCATCTGTGATAACCAGGCAGAAATACTTGTGATCAATACTTTTGATAGGAGTTGGACCAAATAGATCCATGTGCAACAGCTGAAGTGGTTCTGAAATGGTGCTCACAGCTTTGACTGCTTGGTAAGAGGCTCTGTGTTGCTTTCCCTTGTTGCAAGAAATACAATTGTGTTCATTCGTGAAGAGTTTAGAAGGTAGACCCTTAACAAGACCAAGTTTAGACAACTTGTTGATTGTCTTGTAATTCACATGAGCCATTCTCCTATGCCACTTGGTAGATTCATCCTGGGAAGCTTTGGCCACCAAACATGTTAGATCACCTTCTGGCTTGACATCATTCAGATTGAATGTGTACAAGTAGAAAGTTCTAGGAACTCTTAGCAAAACAGTTGTGTCTTCTGGATGTTTGAAGTCCTTGGAAAGTACAAGACACTCATCTTTAGAGAAGAAAACCTTATTCTTAGTGTCACAAATTTGTGATACTGAGAATAGATTAAAATGCTCCAGTTCCTTCACATAATAAACATTTTCAAAATCTAACAAGGGTGTCTTAATTGTTCCTTTCCCTGTAATCTTGCCATCTCCACCACCAAAAGTTACAGTGCCTCCTCCTTCTATGGGTACAAAGTCATGCATCTTGTCCTTGTTCCCTGACATACTTCTAGAACAACCACTATCAACAATACCTACTTCAGTACTTTTCAAAGGATGTTCCTACAACAACAACAAAAATTATACAATATTAGTACACATTAGAGACTCAAGTCATTGCTGACTTGAGCCTGCCTTGTGGATCATTAGTGATAGGCCATGTAGATGTTTTAGATCCACCATTGTTCTTGGGCCTGTATTGCATATTGGGTCCCTTCTTTGTCCAAGAACAACCTGCTGAGGGCTTCACAGCAGTATTCCATTTCCCACCACCATAATACATTGAGTCAAAGTGATTAGGCCAATAACCATTAGAAAAGAAAGAACTAGTGGGTCGAACATATGGTCTAGTACTGGTTCTTCTCCATGAAGAATGTGATTCAGCAGAATTGGGTTTCTGCTGATGTGGAACAAAAGAGGGTATTTCACTAACATTCTTCCACATTTTCCTAGGTTTCCTTTGACTAACACATTCACCCATTCTTTGCTCATGAAATGTACAATCCTTAATCAAGTGATATTTACTTCCACACACAAAACACTTCTTCTTTTTAGAAGATTTATTTAAACCAAAAGAAGTTCCATAACATGAAAAAGTATTCAAATCACCATGATAAATAGAATTGTTTTTAACATAACCAAAAGTATTATTGTGCAAAGAATTTAAAAACAAGTCTTCAGTAGAAATTGTCTTGTTATCAGCAGCAACTCTAGAAGTCTTGTGGGGAGTCTTGGGTGATGTCTTTGGTGTGGTCTTGGGAGTTGTCTTGGGCAGTTCAGACTTCTCACTTGAATCACAGCTAGCAAATGAGGTAGACCCTTCATCAGAAGACTTGTCACTGTCACAACAAGAGACAAAGTCAGTAGATTTCATAATAGGGTCTGGCAAGTCAGTAGACTTTTTGCCATAGAGATGGTGTGATCCATCAAAGTCACTAGGTATGGATAGGTCAATAGGCATATGTTCCCCTCTTATAGGTCCAGGGACAGCATGTAAGTTACCTTCTTTGACAAAGTTAGCTAACCCTGCTGGTGTGGATTTACCTAGGTCATTCTTAGCCTCTAAACCAACATATTTTTGAAATCCCAAACCTATTTTAGAGTTCACAGCCTGACTACCATAAAGTTCCCTAGCTAGATTATCACCTGATATTAACCATTGTTTATTTCTAACTATCTCTTTGTCTAACTTAGCTTGTAATTCTTGTTTTTCTAATTCAAGATCAGTCTTTTCTTTTTCAGTACGTCTTAAGTCTATCTTAGCCACATCTAAATCACTTTCTAGAACTCTTATTTTTTCATCATACTTCACTTGATTCTTTTGAAACCAGAGTTTTTGTTTTTCTACAGTTTTTTAAGCCATTTTATATGACTCTAATTCAACATAACACTCATTGTATTTTGGTTTCAATTCATCAAATTCTTGTTTAAGCTCATTGTATCTTACACTACATCCAAACACACAGTTGTGTACCTGAGAGATTCCCATCAAGGAGACTTGCTCCTTCTTATCTTCTAAAGGTGAGTATGCCAGCAGATTCACTTGTGAAGAAGTAGAAGCTTCCTCTCCAGCAGGTTCATGGTCAGCCCAATCAATTTGGTGATCCAGAGTCACCATAGCCTTTGAAGGTGTAGCCTTGGTATTCCCTGCTTCCTCTGGATAAGAGCCATATCTAACTTCATCTCCAGCCTTTCTCTCCTTGCATTCTCTTGAAAAATGTCCCACTTGACCACAAGTGTAGCATTTAACCTTCCTTCTATCAAACCTTGCTGCCTCTCTTCCATTAAAACCAAACTTCCTTCCAGACTTGGCTTTAAACCTCTTAATGTTCATGGAGATCATTGCAAGCTCCCATTTCAAGTGCATCTCCTCCATTTCCAATGGATCCACCTGTTCAAAATCCTCATAAGCAAGAAACTGCTGATGTTCATATTCAGCTACAAATGAATGAATAATATCCTCCAACACACTACTGGATTTTGATTTAGGAGCAGATTGAGTATGGGTTTGAGAAGATGCTCCTGATGAATAAGAGCTTGAAGCTTGTTGCACAGGTTTTGTAGATGCCCCAACAAATGCAGAATGAGTGGATGGACGTATGGGACTTCTAACATCAGGCTCAAGAGATTTGAGCTTGTTGTAGAGGTCATCAAAAGACATTAAGTCCAATCCACCCTTTGTTTTGAGAGCAATACTGACTTGCAACCAAGATGGCGGCAAAGATCTTAAAAACTTAGCATTGCAGTCCTCGTTGTCAGGTCTTGCCTTCAACTGATTAAGTTGACTTAAGATCCGATGAAACCTGTCATATCCCTTATGAATTCCCTCTTCTTCAGATATCTGAAATTCTTGGAACTTTTGCTTCAGCATAGACTTCTGCAACCTTCTTGATTCATCATTCCCACCAAATCTTGCTTTTATAGCCATCTAAATGTCCTTGGCATCCTCCATAAAGTGGAAGTCACCCATGTGGTCATCTGGAATAGCTTGGAGCAGAATTGTTCTTACTTTACTCTCCCTTTGCACAGCCAGAATCTCTTCAGCAATTTTGGGACCTACAATAGTAACAACTCCATCGGCATCAGTAACATGCTTCTTCAGACTATTCCCCTTTTTGACAATCTCCCATAGATTCCAATCTATGTTAGTGATCCAGTTCTGCATCTTCATGGACCACAGATGATATTCATCAGCATTCTTCAAGTATGGAAACTTAGCATTACTGTTGGAGAGGTTGAGTTGTTGAAGAGAAGTGGTGTTAATGTTATGGGTTGTATCCACATCATCATCAGATCCAGGCATGTTTGTAGATTTGTTTGGATTCTTAAGGTGTAAGATTTGTGTTTCTTAGTATGACAGAGACTCTCTCGAGGCTCTGATACCACTTGTTGAAACTATAAGACCTTGGTAGATCTTCTTGAGCACTCTAGAATCGTTAGTTATGTCACTGTAATCAATAACACACTAATAGACAATCTCTGCAACTTGTATTTTTAAAGCGAAAACAAAACACAAGCGTGATACTAAGAACTCTTGATCCTCTATGGATCTTTTAATAATAATAAGAGTGTTTTCTTAAAAAACTATTCTTCAATACATAATCGTGTGTTCCTTTTATACACAAGGAACCTGATGAGGCGAAAAATGATCTGTTTTTAGGGGGTCATTTAAGCCCGAATCCGACTTTATTTGATCAAATATTGCCCTAAATCGTTCCTTTTGTGATTTTAGGTACTTGGAGAGTGAATTCTGGAAAAGAAGCCATTTTGGACGTTTTTAGAGCATAAAAGTGAAGAAAACGGCAAAGTATCAAATTTCTATGCTGGGAACAGTGCATGAAGGCGTCAAGAGTTGCTCTCGACGGCGTCAAAGTCCCAAGAATAAAATACCGTGGTTGATGACGGCGTCACATAGGCCGTCATAAGTAGATCAAGGCCGTCCGAGGAAGTATTTGGCGGCGAGATGACGGCGTCACACCATTGCTCTTGACGCCGTCACCTCGATTTTCCTATATATAGTTTTCTAGTTTTTTACATTAAAAGAGAGAAGTTTTTGGTGAAACCCTAAAGACGAATTTAGTGCAACTTTTACAGGTTTTTCAAGGGTTCCAAACCCTTGATACCTTGCATTGTAATTGAGATAAGTGTTCTCCTAATTCAATCAATATGTCTATGTGTTGGTTGTTTATATCTTGTTCTTGTCTCAATTCCATTATGCTAGGCTAGATCTCTTTTGTGTTTGCTTAGATCTAATGAAACCTAGATATTGATTATGTGTTGATTACTTGTTTATTCTTGTCTTGGATGAATGATTTTATATGTTAGGCTTAAGAAAACTGGCAGATCTCCAAATGGTAACATGCTTGAACGTCTTAAGAAACATGAACCGAGGCGTACTAGGTCTTTATTGGTTGTATTTAATGCATGAGCCACTGTTTACAATCCCTATAGTTGTGCTGGGTCATGGTGTAGGAGGAGATAAGAGCTCATAGAATTGGGGAGTTATGTATGCCACCCCATGAATGGTATTAAGGAATACAATCCGTCATCCATACAATTATAACAAGTAATTAACGTATAAAAGATATCTAGGGAGTAAGGAAGTCTAAGTAAACACAACTTCTCCAATTACTGCTCACAACCTTAGTATAATTTAGTTTATTTTCATTTTTAGTATTTTATTTTGTTTGCATATTAGTTTTGGGTTAGTTGAATAGCAACTAATTCCGCCCACTCTTTCAAAACCCGAGATTTTACCTGCTTTCATAAAAATATAAAAATACAAAAATAATCATCCCTCACCTTTAGAACTAGTAATTAGGCTTTCTAATCCTAGCGACACTATTCCTAAGCTGAACGATCAATCCCCCGGTACTTGTCACTATACTATACTATAACGATCAGGTACACTGCCTGGTGGGGGTTGTAAGCTTCTCGAGATCCCTCGAGAGGTAAAGCCTGTTGCGATTCCCACGCATCAAGTTTTTGGCGCCGCAGCCTGGGGAATAGTTATTGTCTAGGTTAAGATTTCTTTTTATTAGGTCTACTTGCTAGATTCCTTTCTAGTAAGATTTTATTTTTATTTTTTAGGTTTTCTTTAGTCTATCTAATTTCTTTGTGCATTTGTTAGTAAATTAAACTCATTGACTATTCCGTTGACCATTATGGAAAACGCGAATCCACCCCTTTCCCCTAGTGAAGTGGCTGTGTTACGTGAACAAATTGGGAGTGAGATTAGGGAGCTTAGAGAGCTTAATAGGTTGATTAAGATTGAACTAGAACATACATTTAGTGACCTAGCAACCGCCTTATATTCAAATAAGGACCTAGGGCCTAATGACTTTGTGAATGTTGTTGAGAGACTAGAAGAGGAGGCAATGGATCCAAAGCTTAACGACTACTTTAATCTATACCCCACTAAGGAGGAGATTGCATATTATAATAATCTTATTGATAACCCGCGATCTCCTTTCACCATAATTGAACCTAAGATCAAGAGAGGCGACCCTAAGAATGCTAAGATACCATGTATGATTGGATATAGGCACGTTAGCAATGCTTACATTGACTTCAAATCTCCAATCAACATTATGTCCTCAACGGTTTATAATGATATAGTGGAAACAAAACTTGAACCTAGAAGGGATCCCAAGTACCCCGGTGGAGTTTGTAACTTTTTCGGGAGAGTTAAAGGTTTACGTGTCTTTGTTGGTAATTTCACTTTTGTCACCGACTTTATGATTGTGGAGGATCTTGCTAATGTTATTGATTGTCGATTATCTAATTTTGTGTTTGGCAAACCATTTGTTGAGGAGTCTAAGTTAGAATATGATGAGGTAGAAGGCACGATCCGGTTTGCAAGTAACACCGATAGTATCACTTATAGGATGCCTAATAGGATGAAAGAATTTCGCTTTATATCTCGTTTTGATAAGGACAACGTTGGTGTTTTTGAGGATATTGATGAGAAGGATAAGAAAAAGGGCATGGACTATGTATGGGAAAAAAGGAGTCTTTACTACAAAGATTGCTTGGCCCTTGGACCAAAGTATAAAGTCGATGAAGAATTTACCCAAATGATTATGGGGGCGATTGAGAAAAAGGTGATTGGTTTCTACAAGGAATATCTACAATCGGAGAGTGGAACCAATGGTGGAATCACGTAGTAACCCATGACCTTGAGTCTAGCTACAAGACTCGTAAATAAAGAAAAGCGCTTCTTGGGAGGCAACGTATGTTTTGTGTGATTTTATTTGTTTAATTGTTATTTGCTTCCGTATGCATGTTTTATTATTATTGTTGTTTGATCATGTCTCTCAATTAAAATGTGGAAATACTTTACTATGTTGTTTGGCCTAGTCTTAACTCCAACCTAAAAGTATTTTTGCAAAAGATAAGTGTAAGGGGAAACCCCAAATATGTTTTTAAGAAACAAACCGATCATGATTCTCCACAATAATAAATGAGCATGTATATTCGTATTTGTTAGAGTCAAATGCTTATATTGAGTCATAATGAAGTTTTGCAGGATTTTCCAGGAAGTAAGACCAAGTTTTTCCAGAAATTTTCCGGAAACTTAACATAAGAATTTCTGCAGGTCCATTCTGACGGCGTCAGGGGTTTACTCTTGACGGCGTCAGGAGTTAAAATCTGGAAATTTTACCGGTTTTGTTTTTCTAACGGAGTCTTATGGTTTTTGTGAATTATTAATTTTTATAATCTCCAGGAAATCTGCAAACTTCATTCCACAAGCATTATATCTTACTTTATTTTCTAGGATTTAGTAACTTATATAGGATGCCGCCGATTTTACGCGAGGTTGTCTTGTCTATTGTTGTCAGGATTTACAGGTTATGTTCGACAAGAAGATGATTTATATTCTGGAAGGGAAGCTTTGATGGTTCATTTTCTTGGAGGAAGATTTAACCTGGCCAACCTATAATCCATACCGAGCGAATCAGGGGAGTATTTGATTTCATTCTCTTTACTTTTTCACTTTTACATTCTTTACTTGAACATTGGGGACAATGTTCATCTTAAGTGTAAGGGGAGGGTAAAAAGATGATACCTTACATATGCACTTTCGCTTGAGTTTGTTTTGTTTGAAGGTAGATGTGTAATAAAACTATGAGAAATACTTGTTAGTGTAATTTTAGCGCCAAATTTAAAATTTTTTACAACATTTAGGAGTGAAACTTTAGCCATAGCAAGCGTCTCATGGATAGGAGGTTGTATGACTAGCACATAACCGTATATTCAGAAAAATTTTCCACCCAAAAATGTGAGGTTCGCCTTTAGATTTGATAGGAAAAGCATTCATTATTAGTGCTTATGAGTGTACCGGTAGCATTTAGATTCTAGAACTTGCATTAGTGATGCATCCCGAGACCGCTAGTGAGACTACATTCGTGTAGTAGGATTTACTACATGATAAGAGGCATTAGGATCACCCTTGTGTTAAACCCGTATCATAATTACTTGACCATTTAAGTCATACTACTTGGCTAGTTAAGTCAACTAATTTTTCCTACACCCTTAGCGTTGTACTCATTTTTAGTACACGAAACCCCTAGTACACCCCTCCGAGCCTATCTTTTCGTTTCTAACTTTAAGCATCTTACTTAAAGGAAGAATTTGTTACACCCCACTTAAATGTACACCCAAATCGCCTTAGCCTTCCGTGTATGCGCTCATTTTTAGTGTATTATTGTTATTTGTTAAACCCTAAGTTAACTGTCTAATTGATTACATGGTTGCTAAGTCGAGTCATATCCTTGTACATATTGTTTTGGGACGATTGGGACTCATGGGTAAGTACTTATTTATGGAGTAATGGGGAAGAACATCACTTATTACCCCCATATGTACGTTAATCTTAAAAGTGCTCCAAGTGTTTTGATTTTCTTAATTCGAGTCATTAGAATAGTTGAATGTAAAGTATGTAAAGATTCAAGTGTAAGGGAAATGTTCATTCCCTATGATGTATTATTTTGGATGGTAGGGTAAGAGTGTATGCAAAAAAAAAAAAAAAAAAAAAAAAAAAAAAAAAAAAAAAAAGAGAGAAAAAAACATACGGACTACCATCCCGTTTCATTCTATGTTTATTTTATGTTTTTGTTATTTTTCATTTATTAGCTTAAGTCGAGTCTAGTCTTGGCTTAGCAACGCCATATTGTACATGTAATTGACCAAGATTGTTAACTCGCCACCAGTAAAATTTCCTTTATCCAACAAAACCGTGTAATTCATAGCCCTATACCTAACGTTACAACCCTTTAAAAGACCTCTTTGATAGTTTATCCTAGGTGCTTACGCCATGTGGTGGAGGTTTGATCCTTTCCCAAGCCTATGGTAATCTATTTTGCTATGACAGGTAGTGAGAGATATCTTCCATTTCCATAATGTTATATTACTTTATTACACCCGAGAGATGTGAGTATCTAAACACTATTTGTGAGGTGCTTGTGTATGACCTCCGTACTTGTCTATTGGTCTTTAGTGGAACGATTATTTGTTGTAATTACTTTTATATTAGTGTTAAATGACCCCTAACTTGTCTTTCGAGTAGAATAAAAGCTCATTTGCTTGAGGACAAGCAAATCTCAAGTGTAAGGGTATATGATGAGGCGAAAAATGATCCGTTTTTAGGGGGTCATTTAAGCCCGAATCCGACTTTATTTGATCAAATATTGCCCTAAATCGTTCCTTTTGTGATTTTAGGTACTTGGAGAGTGAATTCTGGAAAAGAAGCCATTTTGGACGTTTTTGGAGCATAAAAGTAAGAAAACGGCAAAGTCTCTAATTTCTATGCTGGGAACAGTGCATGAAGGCGTCAAGAGTTGCCCTTGACGGCGTCAAAGTCCCAAGAATAAAATACCGTGGTTGATGACGGCGTCACATAGGCCGTCATAAGTAGATCAAGGCCGTCCGAGGAAGTATTTGGCGGCGAGATGACAGCGTCACACCATTGCTCTTGACGCCGTCACCTCGATTTTCCTATATATAGTTTTCTAGTTTTTTACATTAAAAGAGAGAAGTTTTTAGTGAAACCCTAAAGACGAATTTGGTGCAACTTTTACAGGTTTTTCAAGGGTTCCAAACCCTTGATACCTTGCATTGTAATTGAGATAAGTGTTCTCCTAATTCAATCAATATGTCTATGTGTTGGTTGTCTATATCTTGTTCTTGTCTCAATTCCATTATGCTAGGCTAGATCTCTTTTGTGTTTGCTAAGATCTAATGAAACCTAGATATTGATTATGTGTTGATTACTTGTTTATTCTTGTCTTGGATGAATGATTTTATATGTTAGGCTTAAGAAAACTGGCAGATCTCCAAATGGTAACATGCTTGAACGTCTTAAGAAACATGAACCGAGGCGTACTAGGTCTTTATTGGTTGTATTTAATGCATGAGCCACTGTTTATAATCCCTATAGTTGTGCTGGGTCATGGTGTAGGAGGAGATAAGAGCTCATAGAATTGGGGAGTTATGTATGCCACCCCATGAATGGTATTAAGGAATACAATCCGTCATCCATACAATTATAACAAGTAATTAACGTGTAAAAGATATCTAGGGAGTAAGGAAGTCTAAGTAAACACAACTTCTCCAATTACTGCTCACAACCTTAGTATAATTTAGTTTATTTTCATTTTTAGTATTTTATTTTGTTTGCATATTAGTTTTGGGTTAGTTGAATAGCAACTAATTCCGCCCACTCTTTCAAAACCCGAGATTTTACTTGCTTTCATAAAAATATAAAAATACAAAAATAATCATCCCTCACCTTTAGAACTAGTAATTAGGCTTTCTAATCCTAGCGACACTATTCCTAAGCTGAACGATCAATCCCCCGGTACTTGTCACTATACTATACTACAGCGATCAGGTACACTGCCTGGTGGGGGTTGTAAGCTTCTCGAGATCCCTCGAGAGGTAAAGCCTGTTGCGATTCCCACGCATCAGAACCCTAAACCGTTTCCCAAGAAACGTATATTCTAAAACTTCTAAAATACGGAAATACTATATCCGCATAAACTAATAATGCTGAAACTAGTCTTCAGCAGATACACTGCTTCAGCAGGAACTAACTCTTCAGCAGTATCTTTCAGCAGAAACAGCAGCAGAATTCTTACTTCACAAAATTCCTAACAATACGTACTTTTTTCTTCATATTCGGTTGAGAAAATATATAAGCTTAAGATTTTATACGCAATATTAATAAAATTTTAAAACTAATGACACAAAAATATGTACTGTAACTAATTTTAGTAAAAGGACAATCATGGTACTAGGTATTGCTCTTTTTTTTCTTCATATTCGGTTGAGAAAATATATATAAGCTTAAGATTTTATAAGCAATATTAATAAATTTTCAAACTAATGACACATATATGTACTGTAAACTAATTTTAGTAAAAGGACAATCATGGTACTAGGTGTTGCTCTTTGATTGTACACAAGACTTCTTCTTAACTAGATTCATAGATCATGTCACCATGTATCAAAAAACTTATTTAGAGATAATAGCAAGCCTCTGGCTATCCTTACGCCGCCAGGTATACTACTAAACTTGTAAATAATTCAATTCAAACAAATGTACTGAACTTCAATGTCCACTTGAATAAGTTATTAGTAATCAGTGTATGGCCTTAGTTCTTAGCAGCTTTTGTGGTATCTTCTATTGCGGTGATGGTTGTTGTTGGATCACATGGATATCTTCCGGTCAATCAAGGTACCCCAGGATTGGTAAGTCTGTACATTACATAATGTTAGTTATTGTAGTCATATTTTATTAACTAAATTTACAAATCTTATAGTTTCAAAAACATTATTTTTAGGGAAAGTTCTAACCTGGTGACGTACTTTTCGAGATTGTCTAAATTGGTGATTAATTGATTATATGTTTTTATGTCCAAAACTGGTAATCAAAGTTTTCCAAAGAAGCTACTTTGATAATTAGTTTCAAAAAGTAATTACAAAATAGTATATAAAAGTATTAAACTATAGTTAGCAACCAAGTCATAATTACTAAATTGAACCATTTTGCATTACGTTTCTATTTTCCAGGTAGGCTTGATATATCATGTTTGTTTCGTGTACAATGGCCTGTTCAATCAGTTTTCTTGGTTTCTAATCATTTTTGAAACGTTATACCCTTTTTTTTGTTCTTAAGGTGCTTGATGAATGTTTGTGCACCGGACACTGTCAATGTTCGTTCTTGGACGGGAAACCTATATTCTAAACTTCAGATGAGATGGTGCAAGTAAGAATGTGAGTATCTACAGATGGTTCGGTGGATTGGTTCAGCCATTCAGTGGCTTGGTTCAGTGACAAGATGAATTGCTTACAATGTGCTCACGTTAGTCTCTCTTTACTAAACCAAAATAATAGGCTTACAAATGAATGTGGATTCGGGTAATATCTTATTTCAAACGGGTAAAAAAACAAGCTTTTTCAAACATAGTCTTAGATAAGCATCCCACTAAACATTCTTGTTGAGTAGAAAAGAACCACCCAAATTGTAGTAGTGTGGTTGTTTTTTTTTTTTTTTTTTTTTTTTTTTTTGCATTTTGCCTAGAAATAGATAATGAAGAGGTTTGTGTTGTAACATTACCAACAACCATGGTTCTAAAAAGCGCGCAAAGGCCTTACAAAGGCCATGCAAAGGTGTGAGACTTAGTCATGCCGCCACGCCACGCGTTATGCCGCCTGATGCCATTATTTTTGTAAACTCGATATATATGAAATATAATATAAGCCTTATGCCACACCTTATAAACGCAAAAGCCTTGCCTTGGCTGCTAAGATGCGAGGCTTGGTCATGCCGCCACGCCAAGCCTCACGCTATTTATAACCTTGCCGAGAGCAGAATATTATAGTCAATTAGGATTTTGAAAATGCTAGGACTTAATGTGGATTTTGACTTTGAAAGTTTGGATTGAGGGAATAACAGTGTAAATGCGAGGCGAAGTGATTGCGCATTGTGTTGTGTTTTGCTTTTGCTACTAGATCAATAGCTCATCTGTTCTGATTTCACTTTTGAGGTCAAACCGATGCTTTCATGTTCCAATACTGATACAAGATATTTTGTACTTCGAGATCACAACTTAGATAAAAATTTACTTTCATAACCATGTGTATTACAAGTGGAAAAATCTACTGAAGACATTTACTACGCATTTTTTTTTAAATTCATGACACTTTGGAAAATAAAATGTGACTACAGAGGATCTGAAAAAGTAAGTATTTATGTGCCTGAAAGTATCTGACTGATGTTTAGGACAACTTCTTGCTTCATCCTTTTAGCTCCCATGAAGGTTGATTTTGTTCAAGTAATATGGAATTATGAGTACGTTATAATCTAAATAATGTTAGTCTTTTTCTAAAGTAAATTAAATATTTAACTTTTTTTGCTTATTTGCTTTTAATTAGGTTTTGGTGCAAGAGATGAAATAGACTTATTCGAAAGCCTTCGGGTCCTTTTGTTTTGATCAGTTCATGGATATCTAATATGCATTAGGAGTAACAACGAAGGTATGTTTATGCGTTTTACTTCTTAAATACTTTGTACTCATCTAATTTGGTCTATATTATATATAGGTACAAACAAGAGTCCAAAATTCTCATGTTAGTAACTCATATTTTGGGAACTTTGTTTGTGGGTACCTTGCTGAGGTCAGATCTTCGGGAAGGAGTAGAAATTGTAGTAGCCACACCTGGAAGATTTATTGATCATTTACAGCAAGGAAACACGTCTCTCACACGGATTTGGAGAATTGGTCATTGGGCATCATGTTCACAACCAATGATACTTCCAGTGTGTACATTATAGTCTTAACTTTACATATTCAAATTGCTTTTGAAATGTTTAAAATGATAAAACATACATGCTGAATGCCATTTAAAATATAATGGGAGGTTTTAATTGGGGAGATGATTGGCACACTCCTACTTTTTATTTGCACACTCAACTGTATAAGTAATTAATGCAGAAAATTAATACAGTACAAGTCTGGCATGCATGAATTGGAGTGTGCCAATCAATTAGCAATGTGTGCAAATCAATTGCCTTTTAATTGTGTTCTTTCACCTAATGCTTTGTAACGTTGTTCTTTTAGTAAGTAATATGCTGATAAAACTTGATGCTCAAAGGTGTCAATCGGATTATCGGGTTGGTTTAGGGTTCTTATCGGGTCACGCCTATCGGGGCTTTCAACAATAAAAACTAATGTTGGAAATATTGGTCAAGAGTTTGAATGACAATTGATTGTGTCATTTAAAAAATACTAATGTGAATTAAGAATAAAATTAATGTATAGTTAATTTTTATTTATGTGACATTAATAAGATTAATTTTGTTGATTAATGTGACCCTTTTCCTTGATCCTCTCTCCCTATAAATGAGAGCTTTTCTCATTTGTCTATACACCCCGAAAAACACATAAACTAATTCATCTCCTTTGTTGTTGACTTCAATGTTGATTCATTTATTGATTGTAATAGAGGGAAGACATGGTTTTGGTTTGCCTTGATAACCCATTTGTGCTAACGGAGTTATATGTTGTTGTTGTATCCTTGGAGATAGACATTCACGATTCTCAAGCACCGTGGAGAGGACGAATCTGTCTTAAGGAAAGTGTGAGCATCACACGCCTCAACATTTTCCTTACTTGTGTTTTTGAGTCTAAACAATCAAACGGTTTACGGTACTATTTTCTACACTTTATATTTATTTCGTTATTATCATGTTTGTCTCTACTAGCAATACACGTAATATATACAACAATCTTAACACAGATTATATTGCTATTTGAGGCTGAAATAATGAGGAAAAAAATTATATTAAACTGTTTGGTTTCATTTATGTTATACGGTTGGTTTGTGTCTCAAAATATGGGTTGTTGACATGAGAAAAGGAAATAACAAATTATATTTCGTATATCATTTGTTTCTTTAGTCAGACTACCAATTCTTCATTTACTAAATTGTATTGTTCATAGTAACACCTATCTTTAAATTACATATGACCATGTGAGTAATTACGTGTTGAATGTTTGAACGGTCTTGCTATTTGAACAGTTATAATATTATGATGTTCATTCATTCATAATTGAATGTATCATATTTTTGTGGTCGTGTAATAACTTTCTTTTTTATTTGTGTCAAAGAAATTAACATTAAACTTCCTTGCTTCAATTGGTTATGTCCAAACACCCTCTTTCGTTTAAGATCTTGTGATACAAAGAGTTGTGCATATTTCGTATGTTAAAGCATTTTGTTTGCTAAAATTCTTGTTGTTTGGTTCTGGAACATATGTGTTGGAATTTCTTTGCTGATTTGGAAAACCTGCTTGGTTGCAATTTATCATAGTATGATTATCTTTGAAAGAAACATTTGGTTTTGAAAGGAATGTTTCGTAGTTCAAATAAATGACAATGCGCAACAGGATCATCAAAGGAGTATATACAAGTGGTTACTTAATTAAGTTATGTTTATAGTTGCATAGTGAAATTTCAAGATTATTACATCATGATATAAAAAATAGAGTGCTTAAAGCATGTTGGGCGAAATCTTGTTATTACACTAGTTTGTGTAACTAGTATTGGTTTTATGATGATCAAACTCATTTTTGCGGAATGAGAATTTTGGTGTTATTTGGAATCCAAAAGTAAACTGATTCATTTGGAATGCGGTTTTGGTATTATTTGGACTTCAAAGTAAACCGATTCATTTGGAATGCGGTTTTGGTGTTATTTGGACTCCAAAGTAAACCAATTCATTTGGAATGCGGTTTTGGAGTTATTTGGACTCCAAGGTACATGTTGTCATAGTAGTGCAGTCATTGGAAGATGAATTGTTCGCATAATAAACAAATAATTTTTGGATCCAAATTTATTTCAGTGTACCTAAGACATTAAAGTGAATTTCTAGAAAGCTTGAGTTTAAGTAGGTGAATTTTCAAAATTTGTATTTTGGTACGACGGTACATTTTGGGCATCATAGCAAGAAAATGCATTGTTTTCATAGTAAATGAATAAGTTTTGTACCTAAATTATTACAATGTGTGAGTAAATTGGAATTAAATATGTTAATAACTATTTTACTATTACATGTGAAGGGTTACAAACCCCTATTGGGAATTTTCCATTTCAAAAAAATCAATTCATACTTTTTTTAGTAATAATTTAATTATTATTATTATTTTTATTTAAAAAAATTAAGTAAAAAACTAAATATTACTTGATTTAGCAAGAAAAGTAATCAAATTCGTTTGTTAAATAATCAGAATTCGTTTGGTTTGTAAATTGGGTAAAAAGTTATATGTGTCAAAAGTGTAAACAATTGAAAGTTAAAACAGGCGGAGTAATTTACAAAATATTATGGGGTTAAAGTTAAAATTTACAAAAACAAAACCATCAAACATTCGACTATCGAGCCACACTTCCAAGTTCCAACACAAATTCCCTTAGAACCCCAATGTGCCGATTCAAACCCTAAATCAATCTTCACAATGGTATGATTGAATATCTAACTTTTTGATTTTGTGTAAAATTGATATAGGGCTTTTATGCTACTGATTGTTATAAGGTGAAATAGGTCACCCGAAGCCAGTCAAAAGCATTCAAGTCCAAATTACTGACGTGGAATCCTGTTTGCGGGTGCAATTTCTAAGTTCAGGGATATCAAAGCTGTCGGGCTATTGGAAAACGGGGTCTACAGAACAACCAATCGAAGGTATGATTTAGTTTTACTTTTTTATTGTCCTTCTCTTAAAAAGAATCGACTATTAAATTCTAATAATTGGGGTTGAATCTATAAATTGTATTGTATTAATGGGCACAATAGATAGCGGGAGGGTTCAAGAACTCAAATTTTTCTGATGAGTGGGATCATCGGTAATGTTTTTTTGTGGTTTTTATGTATATTGTAATAATTGTTTGTTAGAGTTTGTTGGTACCCAGATAAAAGAAATTGTGAATCTTCAATGTAGGTTTAGTTTTTTAGCTGATTTTGTCCAAATTTTGTTCAAGAATGTTAATATGATGTTAGATTATCTATGATTGTTATAACGATGAAAAGTTTATGTGTTTACATGATTGATTTGAGAGTGATTGCTGCGATTTGGGGAATCAAGTTAGATTGATAACTATCTGATTAGGAGGTTTTATATACAATCTTACAAGGCTGAGAATGGGTGAGCCACTAGGTATTTACATTGTCATATAAACATGTATATAGGAAGACCAAGAATAGGTTGTTTGCATTTGATGTTGAACTAACTTGCTTATTGAAAACTGCCTAGCTATTAAGCCAATAAGTGGTTGTGGTTACAGTATGAGCACATAAGTAGAAAATATTATTTGCATTTGCATTCAAATATGGTGAATACTGTTTGGTTATAATATCACTCAGTTCAGCGTGTTATTTATGTTTTCTTTATGATTTTGATTGAGTAGATTGTGTTGTTTGCTCAAACATTTTGTATACAACTTATTATGCACCTTTGGATGCTGAGATCACAAGGCTCAAGATGTTGATGCTATTCATGGGACCTTATTTTTTTTTTTTTTTTTTTTTTTTTTTTTTTTGTGGCATGTTATGAAAAAGAATTGGTTGCCTAACAATACTATGAGACTTGCATTCTGCATTCTGGTCTCATCATATACCTATTTTGGTACCTAATACCTATTGTGTTAAGATGGCATATAAGCTGATTCTATTGTCATATGGGTGGTGAGGTACTATTAGTTATTAATTAATCTATTAAAGATCGAAACTTACGTACTATTCTAATAGATGATCTGTTGGATAAAATGTTCCATTTATATTATATATTGTTTACTACACGGGTCCGTAAGTTGGTTAGTCACCCGATAACACGCTGAGTATTGTCTTTGTTTCTGTAGTTTCAAGTCCACTCTTGCCGCACTTTGGAGCAATCAAGGGGGTGAGATGATTATTCCTTCAAAAATCAAGTGTTTGATCGTGGTTCAAACCCATAACTTTCAAAAATCGAGTGCTATGAATATAACCATCTTATTACTAAGGTATGTTTCTGAGTTAGTAGATTAGTAGTTTATGGTTCAGCTTCTATATATGACTTTTTACAATGGAAGATGAACTATTGGCACTAACATTAAAAGACATAATACCCATTTTTCTTTTTGGCGATTTTGACAAAAACGGTGTAACCTGGTGACGAAGTTTGATGGTTTTTATAATGGTTTATGAATGTTGAATGGTAATAGTTTATTATAACGGATTCTTTATCAATGGTGGTGTTCTTGATTATTTGTTTAGGTTTAAATGAAACAGTAATTGCTATAGCCTTATTAAAAAAACACTTGAAAATCAAATTTAATAGACGGAGAGTGCAATTTCAGAGCTAAAGTGTAGCATTGATATATTGAGAACATTGCCTATAAGGTGATTATTACATCGTTTTGATACCAAACTAGACCTTGCTCGCCCCCAAATGGACCATGACCAAGAACTGAAGTTAGTAATTCATACATACTACGAGCTTGTGATTTTGTAACTTGCTGAAAATCAATAAGCTTCTAAAGGCGAAGGCATAAGTTTCTATTTTTTTAGCTTTTTTTCATATCCGTGGACTAGAATGTAATTTTTAGATAAAGCTACAGAGTTCTTATTTACAATAGGAATTTGTATTGTATTACAATTCCTAAAAGGGCATTAAACCTTATATAGTTATATATACTCAATTCATTCGCCTATTTATTTTTTTATTTTTTTGGAAACATGGGGAAGAAGATATCCAAATTTTTGCTATTAACCCATGGTATCTAATGTTGCAAATGCGCTTCTAACAAAAAAACAGTGTTCGAGATGGTGTATGTAGCTCAAACATGTTTATCATGGGAAGCAGTTCATGATCAATAAAAACACTGCTTCTTGCAAAATTCCCGGTGGTGCTTTATGAAACAATACCTTGGTAAGTAGATTTCAGAGTTTTCAAATTCCGTCATTCATTAATTTTGTAACATCAATGTAATACAACATATCTTTGAAGATCTCATCTAGGTCAAGTGGAGGTATGGTTTTTGTTTATTGATTTTTAATTAGCTCAATCCGTGATTCGATTTTTTAATTATCTGATAATGCTTTTGGAAATTGGACCAAGCATGGAATTTGCTAAACTTGCAGTTGATTTCGCCCAGATGTTGGGTATTTTTTGTCCATTCTCTAAAAATTTGAACTGCAGTGTGGAACCGAACACCATCAGAAGGAAATCTTGCGTACATGTGCTGTTGCAGAGCCTAAATATGGCGAGAAATGACAGCCGATATCAAAGGCAGTAGAGAATTCACATAAGCCACTAGAAGCCATCTTGAAGAAATCAGTAGTTGCCGTTGTTCAGGAAAAGAAAGATGCATAAGAGAAAAAACATGGGTAATCTCTATTCCAGACTTTTTTTAGGTACTTATATATCTGTTATGTTGACTTAGTTGTTGGGAACTTTTTTCTTTTTCTTTTTCTTTTTTAAATAATTCGGAGTGTATTAGTATTCTTATAAACGTTTACCTATTTTTTTTTTCTTCTCATAGATAGTTTATGTGTCCCATAATATTTGTCAATGGAGCGGTTAACATTAATTGTTTCGGTTGATGTAGTTTGCATACATTATGCCTACCCTGAAACAATGTTAAGTAATGAACCATATTTAGATGTGTTCCGGATGTGTCAAAAATGTGTTCGAACACTTTTGATGGGCTAGCATGGCTTACCGTCGCCATGCTTATGCAAATGTAAGCATGCACCTCGATGTAGCACTCATTACTACAAATGATTAGGAAAGTATTTTTTAGTTCGCATATATAGGTATAGGTTTTAATATTAACTCACCTCATTCCAACTTGCTAAAGGCCCATTTCTATGGAGGGGGAGACATGTGTTTGGTGATTTGCACAAACATTTAGATGAAGAAGCTAATAGCTAAAGAATATATTCGGTATGGTTATTGTTTTTTATCACTCTTAACCAAAACGTAATCGTTTCGAAATGAGTTCTAGATTGAGGTGTGTTATTGAAATCTATGGTTAATAACTTTGGGTAACATACTTTTAGTTATGACTTAAATAGGACGCCAACTACTTTAAAGGGAATGGTGTGTTTGGGATTGCTTATTAGGGGCCATAAGGGGTGTTTGGGTAAGCTTATTGAAGCAACTTATTAGCTTATGCGTTATTATAAGATACTCTATAATAACTTAAATGTCCGAACACCTTATGGATTAAAAGTGCCTAATAACATCGTAAAATCTACTTCACGTCCCTGTGCCTCGCACATTTATTTGGGTAAATATAGGAACCAATGGCTAAGACCAAGAGCAAGGAAACATTTGTCACCCCTTTTGGGAATTGTTACCATTTCTGCAGGTCCGTCTTTACAATTTCACATTCTTTTTTATGTCTCTTTTCTTTTGCTACTTTTTCTTCTGATGTTGTCAATTTAGATGCAAGTGATCATGATAAATTCATTCATGACCACTGGTTTTACTAAGAGATTGTTTGTGATTGCTTATTAAAGTGCTCATTTTCTTATCTTCATAGCAAATAGTCAGATTTGGCAGATAATTTCAAGTAATCATTTTAAACTAAGCAGCTCAAATTTAAAATAGATAAAAAGCTCTACATAAGCTAGCTCAAACACCCTCAAATAATGTCAATTTGAGTGCCGAATGATACATTGCCCCGCACGTATGGATAAACTTTGATTGCCTTATTATTTTTGTGCCCATTCTAACCTCTGGTAATAACTAAATTTTATGTTTTGTGATTTTTGGTATAATAATTCACAAATATCTAACAACTTTAAGATAACAAGTTTGTTGGCCTTGCAGGTAAGAAATGCAATTCTATCTACAGTTTTGAACCATCTCACTTCTTTGAAGTTCAATGATTAAATCCTCTTAAGTACTTCTTTTATAGTGAATCAGTCACTTAAATCCTCTGTGTTTTTTGGTCTTGCAAGTCAGCTTCTTAGCTTTGGAAACTTACAATACAAATGAAACATACACTTAATATGTTGGATTGTGTATTGTTTTTATATAAATTTATTAATTTAGAATCTATTAGTGTTGCATTATTACATCAGTTTTGGTGAGATTTTCTGGAGTTATCGGATGGGTAACGGGTAAAAATGGGCGTGGGTTGAATGGATAACTTTTTGTACGAGTAAGGTTCATGTGATAAATATCGCTTTGTCCAAAAGGTAATGTTGTTTATAATCACTTTGTGTCTCAAATATGACAATGACACTTATATCGTACCTTATCACAACATTAATGACGATTAGTAAAAAACTTTATTAAATGATAAAATATTATTAAAAGTAACCTATTTAATTTTTAATATATAAAAAAATGTTATTAAAAATTTTAGAAAAAAACCCGTGCGTGCACGGGCATTATAACTAGTTAATATCTATAAGAAAATAATGATGTGGTCATTTAGTTTCATAATTATGAAGTTGTAACTGCTAAGGAACTTTTTACCTTTTGAAGATTCGCCAACGTACTCATTTAGATATAAAGTTTTGGCTTTATAAATGGGTAATCAGAATCAAACTTGGTTTTGCAAGTAAAGTGTCGCTCAAACTTGATGTTGCAAATAAAGTGCTGTTGGGAACCAACATACTTATTGTTCTAGCTACATTGTAGCAAGAATATGTGATGTTTGCATGGTAAACAGAAGACTTGTGTGTGTAATTTTTTTTCTTTTCCCCAGTGCCATACTCAACATTTGTTATGTCAATTTGTGTTGTTCAGATTTGAGTTATTTGGTACAACATTTATGGTTGTTCTAATGCAAAATTATGTGATATTTTGTGCAATGATCAAAATATTGTTTCAAAAGTAGTGCCTATTTAAAGTTGTTTGGTGCGGTTTTGTGCAACTAATTTTGCAACATGAGAATAAACAAGTCACTCGATTTAGTATCAAATATTGAAAGTTTGGATGTTGCAAATACTCTGGTGTGAATATCATTGCGAATAATCAAACTACTTGTTATTCTAGACAGATGAATAATCGTCAAGACTTGTTATAACTCGTATTGCTAATAATCGAACGGTTTGTCATATGTAAGAATGACTATCTGTTAAATATAACCGTGTAGGACATTGTGAAATGTCAAATATGAACACACATATAGATGACAACGAATTACGTTGGTTTATGTAACTAACTTGAACGGTGTGATTGTCATCCAATGTGAGCTATTGTCCATTCGCTAAGTTGGACATATTTTGATTGTGTAAAATGATTACACATTGGTTTTATGTGATTATAATCACATAATAAATTGTGATAATCATATAATGACGAGATTAAATGTGATTATATATATAATCGCAAGTGAATTGGAATGACATGTTATAAGTGTAGGACTTACACATATAATTTATTGGATCATCCTAAAACGTGTGTGGTTTAAGGTGGTGATTTGTCTAAAAGAAGAATGTTAGTAGATGAAGCTATGAGTAATCAGAATGATGCATCTTCTGTCATACGCTTGATTCCTTGGTCTATAGCATGCTAGATTTGGAATCTGTTAATTATGATACGGAAAATAATTAACATAAGACATTCAAAGTGTGCATACACTAGTATGAAACTTGTGAAATGACAAATTACTAATGGTCTTGATGTCATATCCATATGAGAAAAAAAAATCTTATAAACAAGATTAATATATTGAAAGGGAGAACCTTTCTACAAAATTCTTAAGATAAATTCCATGTTGGGGATTCTGGCCTAGCTAGAGTTCAAAAGGACATCAACAAACATGAAGTTCTTGCCTAGTTGGAATACTCAAGAATTACATGAAGCAAGGTATATTTAGAGTTGAACGAAACTCAAATTGTACAGACATATTATGTCGATACGACAACTACTCTCAGCATGAGTTATCTCTATTGACAATGTGAAGTCATAGAATAACATTGCGGATCCGCTTGTGAAAAGCTAAATGTGAGAGTTAGTTAGCAAGTCGTGAAGAGGAATTGGACTAAAGCCCTTGAAAAGTTTATATGAAGGAAAACCTAACCCAGCTGACTGGAGATTCCAAGATCTGGGTTCAATAGGACAACTTACTTGTATAAACAGAGGTCACTGTGGGGGAGTAATAAACTCCACATTCGTTTAAGGGAGTTAGTGAACTTCCCAGTCTATTCCTAGAACAGTGACAATATAAGGTTAAGCATATGGCTTTTAATGATTAATCGAGAATCACCTATGTGAGAGAGAAGTTGGGTCGCTTCTAAGGGAATTGTGGGGGTGCAATTCTTAACAGCTCTCGCAGAACCAGGCTGATGTTCATGACCATAACGAACATAACTATGAGAACCAAAAAGTGTCAAGGAGATATTTGTGTGGATATATATTGTCGTCTCCATAAACGGCAGACAGTTCAAAGACATCGAGTTCTACTGGCTGCTAGGAGTCTAAGTATATTTCACAAGGGAAGGTTCAAAGGGTAACACTTACCTGTCATTTGCAAATATCAACTGCAAAACTCTATTACAACTTAGTGTCCTTGAAATTCGTTTCCCTTATCAATTTCATTCATGTGGGGGATTGTTGGAAATATTGGTCAAGAGTTTGAATGACAATTGATTGTTTCATTTAAAAAATACTAATGTGAATTAAGAATAAAATTAATGTATAGTTAATTTTTATTTATGTGACATTAGTAAGATTAATTTTGTTGATTAATGTGACCCTTGTCCTTGATCCCCTCTCCATATAAATGAGAGCTTTTCTCATTTGTCTATACACCCCGAAAAACACATAAACTAATTCCTCTCCTTTGTTGTTGACTTCAATGTTGATTCATTTTGTATTGGTTGTAATAGAGGGAAGACACGGTTTTGGTTTGCCTTGATAACCCATTTGTGCTAACGGAGTTATCCGTTGTTGTTGTATCCTGGGAGATAGACGTTCACGATTCTCAAGCACCGTGGAGAGGACGAATCTGTCTTAAGGAAAGTATGAGCATCACACGCCTCAATATTTTCCTTGTGTTTTTGAGTCTAAACAATCAAACGGTTTACGGTACTATTTTCTACACTTTATATTTATTTCGTTATTATCATGTTTGTCTCTACTAGCAATACACGTAATATATACAACAACTAACCCGTGACCCGACGGTATCGGGTTGGTTGTGTTGTGTCTATATATCTGCGTATCGACTTGGAGAAGAAACCAACAAAAATAAAGAACCTTGGAACAACAACCCCAAGCATAATGCATTAAACCTAAACCAAACTTGCAGCTATTGGCGAGTAGCCAACTTTAAGATATTGTGTCACGAGCCATAAGCTAACTTCAGTTTACTCAGAAAAGTTATTGTGATGTATATTACGATGGTCTGTGACTATGGATAATGATTATACTAAATTTTGTAATAACCGGCAATATTAGATTATGATGAAACCCGTATCCATTCATATAAATTTATACGAGGTCAAATGATTGCGTTTTCATGGTAATATTTATTCCACAATTGTTTGTATAAATGCCGCTGTGTATCAACTATCAAGTGTCATATACTTGATCACCCAAATATTTATTTATAATTATATCATATCTATATCAAATGTATGTTGCGGGTCACAACGTGTATTTTTTTAAACGTGTCTTAACGGGTAACTATGGATGCATGTTTAAACATGACTTTGTTGGATTAACCTTTTTAATTTTTGAGTTTTGCTAAACACAACTCTACGGGTTTTGTGTAAGCATTCCATAATTTCATAATGATATTCATCGAAAGTATATAACAATGCATGTCTATAGAAAGATAATTTAATTCTCGTCGCGATGGTTTTATTTTTATTTTTATTTTTATTTTTTTGTAGCTTGACGATTTACTGTTTGCGAGATATTTAAGTTTTAAAAAAAGGGTAGAAGTTTATTATTTTATTTTGATAAAAAAAATGAGTAGCTAAGATTGCTTGATGGGTTCTATAATAAAAGTTAGATCTATAAAGAACTTTTGCCCAAAACTCATATGGTTGTATTTAGTAAATCCCTTAATTTTTAATCCAGTAAGTAAAACATGTTAAGTTGTTTTTTAATTAATACAATACATAATTAAAATTCTTATAAAAAAACTCGTGTGTGCACGGGTATTATAACTACTACTAGCCAGATTACTATACATGTTAGCAATCAAGCTTTCGTACTCGTCTTATCATCTTAAGGACAACTAGAAGTACACTCCGTTGGAAAAAACCAATGATTAATATCCCAACGCCTGCCACAAACATTTCATACTTGTGTCATTATCCTAAAACATAAATATACTTTATCAATTACGGAGTATCAAACTAATCTTCGATGAATAGTAAAATATGAGTAATTTGGTCTTTCACTTGATGTTTTGATACACTATGTTGCATATATTTTAATTTTACCTTTCCATTTTTTGCTAATGTAACTTTCAACCTTATAGGTTACATTTTCAACTCACAATAATCCAACTTTATTTTACATTTACTCTATTTTACCTTTAACTCATAAATTACCATGTTAAATGCTGTTTTTTCACACTTGTCACACATATTTAAGTAGGTTTCTCAGTTTTCCTATCACATAATAGTCCAACTCAATTTATTATATTTGATAAGTACGAATTCATCATGATCTTAATCCACATTTAAAGGCGTAGCTAGAAATTATTATAACTTCAAAATCAGATCGATTTCAAAATAAAATTTTGGATTTTAACGAATATATTTACGTAAATCTGTTAATCACTTTTCTTACGAACATGCAAGAATTTTTAACGAATTACTTACAACTTGCGATATACTCCGTAATGAACAATGAGACTATTTTCGCTATTAAAAAAAATGTAATGAGCTTACAACTAAGAATTATATCCTGACGCAACGCGCTGTTATTTTAAAACCTTGTAATTTTCAATTAATAAAGTAGGTTCGTAATTTGGCATGGTTCTTTGGTTATGCAAGATTTTTGGTTTACGTTCCATAAGATTATTGGGTTTCAGATGTAATATATTAAAGTACATATCATTGAATAGAATTAGATTTAATTAAAATTTTATGTTTTATGTAAAAAGAAAATATTTGGTCAAGCATATCAATATAACTTTTAATTCGCTCTTTCTGTTATACCATATCAATCCTTTTCTTAAATTTTATATTCTTTACAATTTTATCAGATAGTAGTCATATAATTCTATAAATTCACCATTTTCGTAAATTAAAGCAGAAGCAGACCTATGGAGCCCGATTCAACAAGCATTTCCGTTAAAGAAGACACGCAACCACAACCGGCCACCGTCTTCAATCTACCGTACGTTCCATTCTTATTATGTTTCGTGTTCACGTTCATAATTCATTTATCAGGTTTTAGATCGAGATATGTGTTTTATATATATGGTTTGAATTTTGTGTTTTTCAGGGTGCACGATTACTATTTCAATTTATTAGCCATGAGTTGCTCCTTTAAGCTTTTCCTAGCAATAATTCCCACGGTGTGCGATACGAGGAAAACATCTCCTATAGAATTGAATCCTCCATTTATGATCATATCGATTGTTACAACATTTGTGGCTGTACTAACATGTCTAGTTATAATCTTTGCAAAATACTACTTGAAAATCTCTTGGATGTGGTATATCGGTTTAACTATCGTAAAATGCATTGGACTATTCGGGATGTATGCTGCAAATTTGTCACTTGTTATGGTAGCAGTTGTCCCTCCAAACTATAACTCGATCGGATATATGCTCCTGTGTCTGATCTTTGGGTATGCAATTGCATATTACTTTATTTGGCATTTGGATAATACAGTTGATAGCGGTGCCAACGTCACTAAGATTTTTTGTTTGGGACTATTTTATATACCTCTTTCCCTTATGTTGGCGTTTTTCCTCCCTGAGCACCTCGACTGGATCTTTATTTCAATATTAATAGTCTTCAGTTGTTTGGAAACAATCACTAATTACTGTATCTATTACAATAAGAAAGGTGAAACGAACAAAGTATGAAACTTGGAAGCTCATCAACAAGACAAGAGCAACAATCTTCCGATTAGACTATTGATGGCCCAAGCCCGGTTGTGGGCATTGGGTCCATTAGGGTTTCTAGTATGTTCTATGTAAGTGCATTATAATTATCGTATCAATAATACAATATCTCCTACGGGGTTTTCACTATTTAACACTTCCTCGTGTAGATGCTAGCTGTAAAATTTAGGAGTTAGATGTTAGTTACTGATACTAGCACTTATCTAGAATAAAGTTGTATAATCATGCTTATGAATTTTTGCTTTTGAGATCTATGTCTTGGTAGAATAAGGTTGTATCAAACATCCTTGTATATTATCAATCATCTCGGCTCAAAAAAAAAATGATCGGTACCACTTAAAGCTCAAATAGATAGACAAGTACAGAGTAATATTTTAGAGATGTGCAGTGCATAATTACTCCTATATCTTTTCTACCTTCAATGATGACATATACTATGAGAATCATGTAGAAAACACAGAAATGAAAAACACATGTACAAAGTTGTTTGTAATAGTTTTAAGTGAAGATCTCATTTTTTCTGAATTTCGTTGCTATATTCGTCGCTAACGTGTGAATTTAGCAACGTTGGCTGTTGCATAATTTTCGGTACTATTGACACTTTTTTCTAGTATTGTGTTAAGTACACTTAAGAAGTCCTACTTGACAGTGAAGTTGATGAGTGGCTCATGCAATGTACCCAAGAGGCCGGGATGTGGAGAGGGAGTGTGAGTGTGAGGCGGTGGATGAAATTAAAGTCGTACTTGAGGATTCGAAAGAATCTAGGCACCAGCGGCCTAATCGTTGCTATCAAGTGATTCATCAGTCGTGCACAGTTCGAAGCTCGACATGACGCTGAGTTATACAAGTCCTCCGTAATATCGTAAAGAATGAATAAAAACGATGTCTACTCAATAAGAACCTTTTAAGTTTTGCCGCAACTGATGTGTATTCACGTTGTTTTCGCGTGAAGTGGTTGAAGTTAAAACGAATGTGTATCAGCATACAACATTCCATGTATTGTACTGTACTTGAATCAATGCGATCCACCACAAACGCACCTTTGTATTGCCTAGTCTTTCCTTGTTCTGAAACATATTCTCAACAACTTTTAGTCTTTAACTAACCACTAACATCCATATTCTTATGAAGTTTTCTTGCCCAAGCTCCTCAGGCTAAATAATCAGGCCCATAATAAAGCCGAGTGAATCAAACGAACTCTCAAGCCAAAGCTTACTTGTTGAGTTGAAGGATAGCACGTACAAACAAGCTTGTTTTTTACTGTTATGTCAGTGTCAAGTGTTTCAGACTATAGATTTGTGACTTGCATTAACTAAAAAAACAAATTAGTTTTAATTAAATTTATGATTTTTGGAATTCATATGCTATTATTATTAATTTTATCAAATAATAACTTAAAGAAAAAAAAAAAAAAAAAAACACTAATTGGCTATTTAAAGTTTACACCCAGCCTACGTTGCACGCTACCGTCCTTTCCTTATTTATAATCTTTCTCTCTTGCTACTTTTCCTCCTTAGCTCGATGTGGGATAAAAATAACCCACGTGATTTTTGTTTTAACCAATTTGTTGTTCATTCTTCAAAAAAATTTGTTGTTCACTCCCACTTGTTCCTTGTGAATTTATGTAACTACTCGTACTGTCAATATTTGTCATGTTAACGTGCTCGAGAAATTATTAGTTGTACATGAAATCTCATGCACAACTCAGAAAAAGCTACTGTAATATTGGTAACCAATAGATAATTAAGAATAAAAGTCTTTGATAAGATGAATCACTACAAAAAAGTATTTAAAATTTATCTCAGATTAACGGGTTTTAAAACATTTTCACGACGGTGTTGTCAAAACTAAATCAAGATTTAGTAAAAGAAACGAAACTAAGTCCAACTAACACGAGCTAAACGCTCAAACCAAAGCTTACTTCCTGACTAAACTCTCAACCGAAGCTAACCAAGCTTGCATATCTGGTATCTAATTATTTTAGGAGTGTTTCAATTAGCTTGATTTATAACAATGCTGGTTTTACTAAATTAGGAAGCTCATTATCTCATGTTATCTAGTTTAAAAATGTGCTTCAGTTAACTTGTTTTATTAATTGGTTGGTTGGCTAACTCAATTTTGAAAAGTTAATAATCTCATTTTTGTGTTTGAACTTAAATCTTAAAATTATAAATTATCAATCAAAATAAATTATAATATCAAGTTAAGTCAAAAGCAAAACAAGATCATTAGCAATTCAAAGTTTAAAGTTTGCCTAACTTTGATTCTACGACTCCCTCTCTATTTATCATGATCTCTATGTAGCTACTTTTCCTTGGAAGCCCAATGTGGGATGGTTTAAAGAAATCATTTTTTATGCCAGACAAAATTGATGAGTTGCTCTTGCCCAACGAGTTGAGGAAGGCATGGGGTCGTGGAGATAGAGTGTGATTATGAGGCTATGAACTAGAAGTATTACTCATCGATTTGAATATGAGTGACGCCTAAGTCATTGCAACCAGGTTATTTGTATGCCTCGTTCAAGCTTAAGGGGGTTCTCAACTTCTCATGATGGAATACTATATATATGTACTAAGTTAAACACTTAAGAAAGTCACATTCTATATGAAACTTGTTGGTAATTATGTTGTATACTCGTATGAACAAAAGTGAGTTCTACTAATATGAGAACTTTATAAGTTTTGGACTTGAATAGATGTGTTTTTTGTTTCGCGGCTAACTGAAAAAGACTACATATGTGTGTGTAGTAATAAGTATGCTGATGTAATCGTTTAGCTGGTTTACATTAGAGATTTGTTACTAGCCTATTCTCATAATTCTACATTTCTACATATGATTTTTTTTATTTATTTTTATTTTTTTACTCTCTCTATTCAGAGTTGTTTATTTTTACAAAAAAAAAAAAAAAAAAAAAAAAAAAAAAAAAAAAAAATGTATGATTAGCCTCTGACATCTACCTAGTCATACGTGGTCAGACGTCGAGCTGTTTGTTTTTCTTTTGCGATTCAGACGTTGTCAGATATGAAACCTCTTACCAAGTAAGAGTCGGAGGTTTGGTCTTACTACCTCTTAACATTACAAGACCTTCCCTCGCCTTCAATCTCTTTAACCCACAAAACCTTTCACTTATGGAAATATAAAAGAACTATGGGAAGTAGATTTGAGAACTTTAGAAGAAGAAAGATAAACTTTGAGGAAGAAGATGCATCGGGAAGAGAGAAAACTAACCAAAATAGTACTCGATAGGGATAGCTTGGCTACAATTATTGTAGCCAATTGGCTACAATCCCTTCACAAAAAATACACAAACAATAAATCAGGGACTCATAGAAAAAATCAGTTCCCACAAAAAAAATTAGGACCCACTTTTAAAGCATAGAATTGTAGTCAATTAGCTACAATTAATTGTAGCTAATATATTCCCTTATATGTAATACTCGTCTAAGGTTTTTATAACTTACTGTTTGTTTAATTTTTGAAATATAATCGGAACAAGTAAAGCAATTTTGTTATCATTCTTGACCCGATAATTTATTTAAAGGTTTATAATTGTGTTTTTTTTTAAACAGCAAAATTATATTAAAACACAAAACACTAGCAAGGAGCTAGGATTACATCACAATAGGTATGGGTTTTTAAGCCACTCGTCCCTACTAAACGAACTTTTGCACCTAAACCTACACCAGTAAAAAGAACTAGACACCACATTATCATAGATACTCGCCTTCAAGGGAGTTTTAACATCGAACAGGAGTCTGTTTCGATATGTCCATATATTCCACCATAAAGTATAGAATGTGCCTTCGAACATCATCTTCGCCTTAAACCCTAGACGCAACGACACCAACCATTCAACCCATTCATCATACGAATTACAATCAACATAATTAACATTCCACCAAGCTGCAATCTTACGAGCAATCTGACGAACTAGATCACATTGAAAGAACAAATGATCCGAATACTCCACCCCACAATCGCAGCTAGGACACTCAATACAAGGAATATCGATACCGCGATGGGATATGTTAAGACGCGTTGGAAGAGCATCCATCTTTATTTTCCATGCAAGAACGTTAACTTTTATTGGCACATATTTCACCCACCTAGTCCGTGAATGAACACTCAATATCCGCTTCTCATCAATAACTCTCCGAATGGAAGACACCGAAAACTCCCCTGAACTCTCCAACGTCCATCTCCACATATCTTCTATCGGACTAAAATTAACCGTGTTAACAAATACAAAAAGAGCATCATACTGTTCTCGTTCCGCACCACCCCTAGAATTACGCCGAAAAGATGATTCTATAATGGAATCACTCATCTTTGCACGAACCGTAACATCCTTACAATTCTCAAGCGCATACTCTCGCGGAAAAGGTCTTTGAAAGCTCCATCACCATGCCAATTATCATTCCAGAAAGACGCTTTATTCCCGTTACCAAGCTTTAACCGCATAAAATTTGCCACATTAACCCCTTGACTTTTCAAAACCTTTATCTCATTAACAATGGTTTTCCAGCAGGTTCGAACACCCAAAACATTCGATGTTTCAATTAACTTGCTTTATTAATTGGTAAGCTAACTCAAAATTTTAAAAAGTAGATGATCTCGTGTTATTTTTTAACTTAAATCTTGAAAATTATTAATCATTAAATCAAAATAAATTATAATCTCAAGTTAAGTCAAAAACAAAAAGAGATCATTAACTCTTCAAAATTTTAACTTTGTCCACCTTGAATTCTACCATTCCCTCTCTATTTATCATGATCTCAATGTAGCTACTTTTCCTTGGAAGCCCAATGTGGGATGGTCTAAAGAAATCCTTTTTGATGCTAGACAATGTTGATGAGTTGCTCTTGCCCAACGAATTGAGGAAGGCATGGGGTCGTGGAGAAGGAGTGCAAGTATGAGGCTATGAACTAGAAGGATTAGTCAGTTTATTTGTATGCCTTGTTCGAGCTTAAGGGGTTCTTATGATGGAGTACTATATATATGTACTAAGTTAAACACTTAAAAAAGTCATATTATATATGAAACTTGTGGGTAATTATGTAGCACTCGTATGGACAAAAGTAAGGTCTGCTAATATAAGAACTTTATGAGTTTTGGACTCAACTTGTTGATACAAAAGTTGGGCGTTCCTTATTTGGGTTCTTGTTCTCGTATCAATCAGATCTTAATGCTTGAGACCTGCGCATTAAGAAAGCAAACAAACACCATTAGGCTTATCGTGGGATTGTCTCTCACGATTATCCTCCGGCGTGAGAGTAAGTAATCGGTTTTAGGGTTGTATAGAAGAGTTAAGGTTGTAAATCGTACCTTTAATGAGAGTTATGATATTCTTTATATAGGCACGAAATCCTTATTAGATACGTGTTCCTTACTCTTCGACGTATAATGCCTATCCGGTTTATGGATCTTTATCCCATAAATAAGATATCATTATCTATACCATAAATAATTTATTTGGGTTTGGGCTTTCGTGAGCCCAAACCGCTAGCATGGTAGCCCAATTCATTGTTATGATAGCCCACTCGTGGTGGGCTTGGACGTTAGTAATGTTCATTAATCGGGTTCGTGACCCGAATATGGACTATACGTCATCATGTCCCCCCAATCTAGTATGCGCAGGTTGAAACCGCGGATGCTAGACTGGTAATGTCAGCGGTAAGCGTGGCGGGGAAGATTCAAATATTTATCGCCAAAATCTTGGACCATGTATCTAGTCCAAAAAGTCTCAAAAATACCTCGGTAAACGGGGAGGTTGTCCACGTGTCCCTTGGAAAACGTGAAAAAGTGCTTGTACCCCATGGTATTCTATCCACACGATGAAAGTAGTGGGATCCACGTGGCAATCATTTTAGGGTTTGGTAACCCTATATAAATCACCGCCTTCTTTTCACTGTGAGTATCACAGTGAAAATTCCCAATTCTGCCATTGTTAAACTCTTTCATAGCTTATTCAGAAATTAACGACTATATTAGGTAACAGCGTGCGCCGTTAGTAACAATGGTTCTTCAATTATCTAATATTGCTTCCGATATAACCGAGGATGAACTACGTCAGTTTTCCTCGGATTATTATATCCCATTGGCACTGCATCCGGAAGTTCCGGATGCGGATGCATCTATAGCGGACTTCCCCGAAGGGAAGGTAGGGGTATACACACGGTTTTTCGAATTCGCGAACCAGCGTGTCCCTATTTTGCTTTTTCTTTGCGATATTCTAAGTTTCTACCATCTTCATATTTCCCAGCTGCACTGCATAGGTGCAGCTGATGCGTGGGAATTGCACCAGGCTTTACCTCTAGAGGGATCTCGAGAAGCTTACAACCCCCACCAGGCAGTGTACCTTATCGTTGTAGTATAGTATAGTGACAAGCACCGGGAGATTGATTGTTCAACTCAGGAATAGTGTCGCTAGGATTAGAAAGCATAAAAATTAGGTATAGAGGTGAGGGATGATTCTTTTTGTATTTTTATATTTTATGAAAACAATTAAAATCTCGGGTTTTGGAAGAGTGGGCAGAATTAGTTTCTAGTCAACTAACCCAATAACTAAGATGGAATAAAAATAAAATAACAAAAATGTAAATAAATCTAATTTAACTAGTGGTGTGAACAATAAATGGGAAAATTGTGTTTACTTAGATTTCATTACTCCCTAGATATCTTTTACAGGTTGCTAGTTTGTTACAATTGCGTGGATGATGGGTTATATTCCTTAATACCATTCGTGGGGTGGCGTACGTACTTCCCCAACTCTATAAGCTCCTACTTCACTCCTATGTCGAGCCTGCAAGAAGCTCCTAACATGGGATCATTAGAATTCGCTCATGCATTAAATACAACCGTGAAAACCTAGTACGCATTGGTTCATGTTTCTTAAGACGTTCAAGCAAGTTACCCTATGGAAGTCTGCCAGTTTTCTTAAGCCTAACATCGAAATCATTCATCCGTAACAACTATAAACAAGCAATCAACCCATAATCAACATCTAGGTTTCACTACATCTAAGCAAACACACAAGAGATCTAGCCTAGCATGTTAAAATCAAGACAAGCGTCAGATATATTCAAACAACACATAGACATATTGAATGAATTGAAAGGATACTTATCTTAATTGAATATGAAAGGTTTCAAACGGTAAAAACCCTTGAAAATACTGATAAAATCATGCTAGGGTATCTCCAAGTTATCCCTCTAATTGTCCTCTCTTTATGAATGAAAATTACAAAACTATATATAGATTTTTCAACGTGACGGCATCAAGAAGAGAAATCTGACGCCGTCAACTCGCCGCCCATAGTAATATCGGATTGCCTAGATCTAGATCTGACGCCGTCAAGAGCAAATTATCTCTTGGCCGTCACGTGTAATGGGACCATGACGGCCTATGGTGACGCCGTCATGCCCCTTAGTGTAAAACTCTCTGGACCGTCACGGACTCTATCCACTTCATCTCTTGTTTAACTCTTGACGCCGTCATGTAAAACTTGGTGACGCCGTCAGGTAATGTTCCCAGCAAGGAAAATTAAGACTTTACCGTTTTCTTCACTTTTATGCTCCAAAAACGTCCAGAGTGCTTCGTTTTCCAGAATTCACCCCAAAAGTACCTAAAATCATAAAAGGAACGATTTAGGACAATATTTGATCAAATAAATTCAATTCCGGGCTTAAATGACCCCCTAAAAACGGATCATTTTTCGCCTCATCATATACCCTTACACTTGAGATTTGCTTGTCCTCAAGCAAATGCGCTTTTATTCCAATCAAAATACAAGTTAGGGGTCATTTAACACTAATATAAAAGTAATTACAACAAATAATCATTCCACTAAAGACCAAAGACAAGCACGGAGGTCATATACTAGCAACTCACAAATAGTGTTTAGATACTCACATCTCTCGGGTGTAATAGAGTATATATCACAATATGGAAATGGAAAATATCTCTCACTACCTGTTGATGCGTAGGGATTGCACCAGGCTTTACCTCTCGAGGGATCTCGAGAAGCTTACAACCCCCACCAGGCAGTGTACCTGATCGATGTAGTATAGTATAGTGACAAGTACCTGGGGATTGATCGTTCAGCTAGGAATAGTGTCGCTAGGATTAGAAAACCTAAAGACTTGGTCTAGAGATGAGGGATGATTCTTTTTGTATTTTTATATTTATGAAAAGCAAGTAAAAATCTCAGTTTTGAAGGAGTTGGGCGGAATTAGTTACTAATCAACTAACCCAATTACTAAGATGCAATCAAAATAAAATACTAAAAATGAAAATAAACTATATTAAGCTAGTGGTGTAAGCAATATATGGGAGAATTGTGTTTACTTAGGTTTCACTACTCCCTAGATATTTTTTAGAGGTTAATTACTTGTTACAGTTGCGTGGATGACGGATTGTATTCCTTAATACCATTCATGGGGTGGCGTACTTACTTCCCCAATCCTATAAGCGCCTACTTCACTCCTATGTCGAGCCGGCTAAGAAGCTCTTAACATGGAATCACTAGAATTTGCTCATGCATTAAATACAACCAATAAAACCTAGTACATATCGGTTCATGTTTCTTAAGACGTTCAAGCAAGTTACACAATGGAGATCTGCCAGTTTTCTTAAGCCTAACATTGAAATCATTCATCCATTACAACTATAAACAAGCAATCAACCTATAATTAACATCTAGGTTTCATTACATCTAAGCAAACACATGAAAGATCTAGCCTAGCATGTTAAAATCAAGACAAGCATAAGATATATTCAAACAACACATAGACATATTGAATGAATTGAAAGAGGACTTATCTTAATTGAACATGAAAGGTTTCAAGGGGTAAAAACCCTTGAAAATATTGTTACAAACGACCTAGGGTTTATTAGGTTCGACCCTAGTATTCTCCACACAAGTTCCTCTCTTAATGAATGAAAAAATAGAAAAGTATATATAGATTTTGTGAGGTGACGGCGTCAAAAGCAAATTTCTGACGCCGTCATCTCGCCGCCAAATAAATTCTCGGACTGCCTAGATCTGGGTTTGACGCCGTCACGTGTACTCCTTATGCAGGCCGTCACAAAGATTACTCTTGACGCCCTTCTCTTGACACCTTCAGGTTTTCACTGGGTCGTCACGGATTTTACTCCTGACGCCGTCACAATTTTCCTCTTGACGCCGTCAGGTACTGTTCTCAGCATAGAAAATTAAGTCTTTGTCGTTTTTTTCACTTTTATGCTCCAAAAACGTCCAAAATACTTCATTTTCCAGAATTCACTCCCAAAGTACCTAAAATCACAAAAGGAACGATTTAGGACAATATTTGATCAAATAAATTCAATTCCGGGCTTAAATGACCCCCTAAAAACGGTTCATTTTTCGCCTCATCATATACCCTTACACTTGAGATTTGCTTGTCCTCAAGCAAATGCGCTTTTATAATAGTCAAAATACAAGTTAGGGGTCATTTAACACTAATATAAAAGTAATTACAACAAATAATCGTTCCACTAAAGACCAAAGACAAGCACGGAGGTCATACACTAGCACCTCACAAATAGTGTTTAGATACTCACATCTCTCGGGTGTAATGAAGTATATATCACAATATGGAAATGGAAAACATCTCTCACTACCTGTCATAGCAAAATAGATTACCATAGGCTTGGGAAAGGATCAAACCTCCACCACATGGCGTAAGCACCTAGGATAAACTATCAAAGAGGTCTTTTAAAGGGTTGTAACTTTAGGTGTAGGGATATGGAATACACGGTTTTGTTGGATATAGGCAGTCTTTACTGGTGGCGAGTTAACAATCTTGGTTAATTACATGTACAATATGGCGTTGCTAAGCCAAGACTAGACTCGACTTAAGCTAATGAATGAAAAATAACAAAAACATAAAATGAACATAGAATGAAAAAGGATGGTAGTCCGTATGTTTTTTCTCTTTTCTTTTTTTTTTTTTCTTTTTTTTTTCATACACTCTTACCCTACCATCCAAAATAATACATCATAGGGAATGAAAATTCCCCTTACACTTGAATTTTTATATACTTTACAATAAACTAATCTAATGACTCGAATTAAGATAATCAAAACACTTGGAGTACTTTTAAGATTAACGCACATACGGGGGTAATAATATGATGTTCTTCCCCATTACTTCATAAAATAAATACTTTACCCATGAGTCCCAATCGTCCCAAAACAATATGTACAAGGATATGACTCGACTTAGCAACCATGTAATCAATTAGATAATTAACTTAGGGTTTAACAAATAACAATAATGCACTAAAGATGAGTGCATACACGGAAGGCTAAGGCGATTTGGGTGTACATTTAAGTGGGGTGTAACAAATTCTTCCTTTAGATAAGATGCTTAAAGTTAGAAACGAAAAGATAGGCTCGGAGGGGAGTACTAGGGGTTTCGTGTACTAAAAATGAGAACAACGCTAAGGTGTGGAAAAAATTAATTGACTTTACTAGCCAAGTAATATGACTTAAATGGTCATGTAATTATGATACGGGTTTAACACAAGGGTGATCCTAATGCCTCTTATCATGTAGTAAATCCTACTACACGAATGCAGTCTCACTAGCGGTCTCGGAATGCATCACTAACACAAGTTCTAGAATCTAAATGCTACCGGTACACTCATAAGCACTAATAGTAAATGCTTTTCCTATCAATCTAAAGGCGAACCTCACATATTTAGGTGGAAAATTTTTCTAAATAGTACGGTTATGTGCTATTCATACAATCTCCTATACATGAGACACTTGCTATGGCTAAAGTTTCACTCTTAAATGTTGTAAATTTTTTTAAATTTGGCTCTAAAATTGCACTAACAAGTATTTCTCATAGTTTTATTACACATCTACTATCAAACAAACAAACTCAAGTGAAAGTGTATCTGTAAGGTATTATCATTTTTCCCTCCCCTTACACTTAGGATGAACATTGTCCCCAATGTTCAAGTAAAGATTGTGTAACAATTCGCAATTTTAGGTTAATTGCTATTCCCGGAAAATTTCACTATTCATTTTCACTATTCATTTTTACTATTTATTTTCCCGAAATTTGATTTTTGTTTCATGGCCTCGAGTGATAAATCATTTTCATGGCAAATTAAAAGTTTGACATTCATTAGATCATTTTCGCGAAAGTTATTAAGGAATTACACGTTTTAGGGTAAAACGTCATTCAAAAATTTTACGCACAACGAAACTCGACCGCGTTAATTTTCCCCGTATCAGAAAAATGTTTGATACACTCATGATTTATTTGAGAACAAATCATGACTGAGAAAAACATGACCAAATAAACCTCGGCCGTGAAAAACTGGAATTTTCATTTTTAAGCGTTTTTACTCAGTCGTAACCCTAGCCTATACCTGCACCGCGTTTCTAAGACGCTTTGAGTTTTCACATTTTTGGAATATATTTTTCCCTCCTCCTTTGACCAAAAATCATTCCTTGATTTTATAAATCATCCCTTGATTTTTAGGCTTACGGTTTTATGTCTAAAAGACATTTAATACCAACCGACACTAGATTGAGCCCAGTCTAGACATTATAAGTCATTTTAAATCATTTATATCCTATTAGAAAAGTAACATTTTACTTTTCTCAATTTTACACAATATTCGTACATTTTACGTATTACGCGTTTTAGACCCGTGTTTCCAGTTTTAGCAGGGTTTTACCACCCCAATGGAACCAACCACTCATTTTATATTTTATTATAGAACATATTGACATGTTTAACCATACTTTCAAGTTCCACATTTTTACGACACCCGGTTCTACGTTTTGAGGCTTAATCATTTACGGTTGGCATTTCTCGGAGTCAAAAACTCATCCAATACTTAGGATATTATCAAGCAAAGCACACCTCACCCCCCCCCCCCCCCCTAGCCCTTGTGAACCACCAATAGGGGGGAGTCATCCCATCGTGTGGCTTGATCTTAGGCTAAGTACCCTTGGATGGTTTACATGTATACAAGCTTGTCATGTAAGCTTTGACTAGTCTCATTTTGTAACCTCCTCAAACTCATATAAATACCCCCTCCCCCCTTTGTGCCGTCCACCATCACACACCAAACCACCATAACACTTAGCTAAAATACTCCTAGTTTCAAGCAAGAATCAAGAGCAACTTCAAAGATAGAAACCCTAGTTTGGTTTTAGATAATCAAAACACTTCCAAACCTCATAAACTTTGGTGATTTCTCTTGAGTTTGAATCCACTCAAGTCACCTCAACTTTCATCATCTCTCTTTCAAGAATACAAGAGTAGAAAGATTGCATGAAGTGAAGTAGGTTGAAGCTAAAGTCTATCAAAGTCCTTACCTTACATGTTAACTTCCTTTCTTAATTGAAAGCCAAAAGTTGTAAGCCAAACCCTAACATGCTTCTTGTTAAATATCATAATCATGTTATTTACATATCATTCATGCTATATTATGTCTTGTGATCATGTCCATGATGTATAAAAATGGGTAAAACAAGTTATTACAAATGATTGTTAAGTTAAGTTATTTAAACAAGTAAACTAGTGACTTTCTTGGTATAATCTGATCAAAATGGTAAAATTATGATATTGGATCATTACATATAGTAGTAGAGGACCTAACAAGGAAACCATAGCAATTTGAACCACCTAAAACGAGTATACGAGTCAAAAGTTATGACCATTTGAAGTTACCAAAACTTTGAGGCAAAACTGCCAAAATAGTTTCTGTGACAGAACATAAAACACGCAAAAATAGGCCTTTCTGATCCGTTTCATGAAAAAGTTAAAACACGAAAGTTGTCCGGAATCACATTTTTTTCAAAAACTCAGGGGCACGTCTCCAGAAAACCAATAACGAATGAGATTTTTCTCAGTTTCTTAACAGCTATTTACATATATAAGTCACTATATAATGGTTATGTTTTAAAAAGACCAAAGAGGTCTTATGACCTAGAATCAAGACCACAACTATGGCTAGAGCCAAGGTTGAGTCTCAAGACCATGGAACAATGACCAAAGGTCATGGCAAGGCCATGACTAAATGACCATATAAACTTACTTAGGCGAAAACATGAGCCAAGAGTTGGCGATAACTTGAATATACAATTTGGATCTACTTCATCTAAAGAACCATGAGATATTACAAGTATTTGTCATACGAGTTATAAGAAACTTACCCTAATTACAATCTTCATGTAAAAATAAACTTTCCTAAGTTTATTCAAATATTGGACATGTAACTTTTCGGATCAAAACTTATATATATATATATATATATATATATATATATATATATATATATATATATATATATATATATATATATACTTTATCAACTACTACAATAATAGGGAGCCTCATGTGAGGAGTTCATTATGTAAGCCATCGAGATGAGTTGTGGATTTACAAATTAAAGTGTCCTGGCTCCTCGAACGTTTACTAACATGACTTCTGAATTATGTCGGCCCGAACAGTAGTAAACGATATACAAACTATACATGTTTCACGAACCATTTCTTTTCATATACTTACACTATACATCGTACCACATCATGGACTAAATGCAAGATATAAATATAGGCACTTCTTCATATTCTTTACTCCAATCCTAAGTCGCAATATTCTATTATAGGTTGCTCGTAGAAACCTTCACGATCCAACCATTACCTTCATTACTTGCTATCTTACTTAAGGTGAGTTCATAGCCCCACTTTACATTACTTCAATGTTTTACAAACCCTTGGGGGGAATACATGCTATTTTAAACCGAACACAATGCTTTGAAACTGTATGCTGCCTGATTGTTTTATTATTACTAAGTACCTTCCTTGCATTTCCTAGGTCCCATATCATGAACCATTTAATCACTAGTATTAGTGAGCGCGAGTATTGTGAATAGGCCTATTGGGATTGACGAATCCCATTTGTTTGAGCAGATTAGTTCAAACGAATGCACTATACTTGAAACATTAAGTATGACGGCAAAGTACTTACCGGGGCAACAAAACCACCGATTGATATTGGTACCCGTTAACGTATTGGTTGCATGAGCTAAGTATATAATAATAACTGTTTTGTTTTCCAACATAAGTATGAGAGTAATTAACTCATACTACCAACATATTGTGTTCAACCGTTAAACAAACTCTATGAATATCACTCAACCTTTGTGTTGACCTCTTAAGCATGTATTTCAGGTCCATGATAATCAAGAATGGAGCGGAAGGGCACGTACTAAAGGAAGAAGGCTATAAACTACTTTGTCATTCGATAAAACATCAAAAGACTTTATATTGATGTATTTTGAAACATGGAACCTTTTTGGGACCTAACTATGTAAACTCTGATATATTTGAATAAATTCGAATGATAACTCTTTTTAAAGCGACTCGGTTAGAGATCGTTTTATATTATTATGACTGTTGTGTCGTCGAGTAACACCCAAGTTGAATTCCGCTGCATCATGAATTGGGGGTGTTACAGATTGTAAAAGTGAAACAAGTAAAACGAATGAAATCAAATACTCCCCTGATTCGCTCAGTATGGATAATAAGGTGGCCAGGCTAGATCTTCCACCAAGAAAATGAACAATCAAAGCTTCCCTTCCAGAATATAAATCATCTTCTTGTCATACATAACCTGTAAAACCTGAGAAAACAGACAAGGCAACCTCGCATAAAGTCGGCGGCAATCTATATATGCTAACGAATCCTAGAAAACAAAATAAGATATAATGCTTGTGGAATGATGTTTGCAGATTTCCTGGAGATTATAAAACTAAAGAATTAACAAAAACTCTAAGACTCCGTTAGAAAAACAAAACTGGTAAAATTTCCAGAATTTTACACGTGACGCCGTCAGGAGTTTCTTCCTGACGCCGTCAGAAGTGACCTGCAGAAATTCTTATGTTAAGTTTATGGAAAATTTTTGGAAAAACTTCGTCCTACTTCCTGGAAAATCGTGCAAAACATCATTATGACTCGATACAAGCATTTGACTCTAAAAAATACGAATATACATGTTCACTTAATATTGTGGAGAATCATGATCGAGTTTGTTTCTTAAAAACATATTTGGGGTTTCCCCTTACACTTATCTTTTGCGAAATACCTTTGGATGAAGTTAAGACTAAGCCAAACAACAAAATAAAGTATTTTCACCATTTTAGTTTGAAACATGATCTACCAGCAATAAAAAAATAAAGCATGCATACGGAAGCAAATAACAATCAAACAAAAATAAAAATCACACAAAACATGGGTTACCTCCCAAGAAACGCTTGTTTTTGTTCGAGTCACGAGCCTGACTCTACCTTTATTTAATGGAAATAAGAGAGGTTTTCCCTACACTTAGGATTAAGTGCGGGTGGAAGTAGCGATACACACCCTTAGGGTGGAAGTATGCCACGTGAGAAAAGAGTGGAGGATGAATTATATGCTCAAAGGGGTGTGCTCCTATCATAACAACCTTACCAAATTCAATCGGGTTAATGGGTGGATTAAGATTTTCTCCTAGAAAGAGATCATTTTCTATCAACTTCAAGAGACTACTAGTTGGGAATCCATCTTGACCTAATAAACCCCGTTTAAACCCATAATGTTTATTATGATCAATCATAAATGGGTGATGTAAGCATGTAAGGTCATTTTCCACTCCTATATTGGCTTTCTCTCTACAAGGCTTAGAGTCCAATACCTTTATCCTAAGACTACCCGGACTATATGGTTTGATGGGTGGATCGGGACCTATTTCAATTCCTAAATTTTCATCCAAGGATGGAAGATTAGGTAACGGTTTTGGTTGAGGCTCCGGTTCATCAAAACTAGGAACTTCCCTAGAAATAAAAGAAAGGTCATCACTATAAGTGTTAAAACCTATATTCTCTAGTTGTGCTTGATCCAAGGGTTCTACCTCAATTGGGGTTCCTATAGTCTCTTCTACTTCTTCTGGGTAAGTCATGGGCGGTGTGTGTGCCTCAAATGATGGTAGGGCTTGTGGGGTACTTAGTGAGCTTATGTTATTTACTTCATCATTCCTTGTGTCAAGATCACCTATATCCTCAACATGTGTTTTATTATAATCCAACCCTAACATTCTCCTAAGTATCTCAAGTGCTTCTCTAGGCATCTCAACTTCTATATCTGAATCATAAGGATCATCCTCAATATTCTGACTGCTATATTCAAATTGCCCAAAAGATTCATCATGTGTTTCTTGAGATTCATCATCATCGATCATAAAACCTAGGTCTTTTTTTATCAATGTGATCATGTTCGGCTACATCCTCCATCACATCAAGGTCACCTATGAGTTCATCCTGTATTATGGTAGTGCCTAACCATGACATGCAGCTAGGTGGCTCATACGAAACTATCCTAGGTGAAGGCTCGTATGGAGCATAGGTTTCACTAAGTGAGGCATTTTGAGGGGTTGATGGAGCTCCTAAGGTGAATTCTTTAAAAGTCTTATACCCTTGGCCTCTTTTCTCAAGGTACTCAATAAAATCAATATAAGATCCTGTCCTCCTCATTTCATTCGTCCATCTTGGTATATCCAAACTGGTGTAATTATATTTTTTCTGGTAAAACTCTAATGTCGGACTTGGTGGATTCACATTCTCCATAATGGTGAACGGAATACTCAATGAAAATTACGAACAAACACACAAAGAAAAAGATAGACTAAAGAAAACCTAAAAATAAAAATAAAATCTTACTAGAAAGGAATCTAGCAAGTAGACCTAATAAAAAGAAATTCTAACCTAAACAATAACTATTCCCCGGGCTGCGGCGCCAAAAACTTGATGCGTAGGGATTGCACCAGGCTTTACCTCTCGAGGGATCTCGAGAAGCTTACAACCCCCACCAGGCAGTGTACGTGATTGATGTAGTATAGTATAGTGACAAGTACCGGGGGATTGATCGTTCAGCTAGGAATAGTGTCGCTAGAATTAGAAAACCTAAAGACTAGGTCTAGAGATGAGGGATGATTCTTTTTGTATTTTTATATTTTATGAAAAGCAAGTAAAAATCTCGGTTTTGAAGGAGTTGGGCGGAATTAGTTACTAATCAACTAACCCAATTACTAAGATGCAATCAAAATAAAATACTAAAAATGAAAATAAACTATATTAAGCTAGTGGTGTAAGCAATATATGGGAGAATTGTGTTTACTTAGGTTTCACTACTACCTAGATATTTTTTACAGGTTAATTACTTGTTACAGTTGCGTGGATGACGGATTGTATTCCTTAATACCATTCATGGGGTGACGTACTTACTTCCCCAATCCTATAAGCGCCTGCTTCACTCCTATGTCGAGCCGGCTAAAAAGCTCCTAACATGCGATCACTAGAATTTGCTCATGCATTAAATACAACCAATAAAACCTAGTACACATCGGTTCATGTTTCTTAAGACGCTCAAGCAAGTTACACAATGGAGATCTGCCAGTTTTCTTAAGCCTAACATTGAAATCATTCATCCATTACAACTATAGACAAGCAATCAACCTATAATTAACATCTAGGTTTCATTACATCTAAGCAAACACATGAAAGATCTAGCCTAGCATGTTAAAATCAAGACAAGCATAAGATATATTCAAACAACACATAGACATATTGAATGAATTGAAAGAGGACTTATCTTAATTGAACATGAAAGGTTTCAATGGGTAAAAACCCTTGAAAATACTGTTACAAATGACCTAGGGTTTATTAGGTTCGACCCTAGTATTCTCCACACAAGTTCCTCTCATAATGAATGAAAAATAGAAAAGTATATATAGATTTTGTGAGGTAACTGCGTCAAGAGCAAATTTCTGACGCCGTCATCTCGCCGCCAAATAAATTCTCGGACTGCCTAGATCTTGGTTTGACGCCGTCACGTGTACTCCTTATGCAGGCCATCACAAAGATTACTCTTGACGCCTTCAGGTTTTCACTGGGTCGTCACGGATTTTACTTCTGACGCCGTCACAATTTTCCTCTTGACGCCGTCAGGTACTGTTCTCAGCATGGAAAATTAAGTCTTTGCCGTTTTCTTCACTTTTATGCTCCAAAAACGTCCAAAATGCTTCCTTTTCCAGAATTCACTCCCAAAGTACCTAAAATCACAAAAGGAACGATTTAGGGCAATATTTGATCAAATAAATTCAATTCCGGGCTTAAATGACCCCCTAAAAACGGTTCATTTTTTGCCTCATCACCTGTCATAGCAAAATAGATTTCCATATGCTTGGGAAAGGATCAAACCTCCACCACATGGCGTAAGCACCTAGGATAAACTATCAAAGAGGTCTTTTAAAGGGTTATAACGTTAGGTGTAGGGATATGGAATACACGGTTTTGTTGGATAAAGGCAATCTTTACTGGTGGCGAGTTAATAGTCTTGGTTAATTACATATACAATATGGCGTTGCTAAGCCAATACTAGACTCGACTTAAGCTAATAAATCAAAAATAACAAAAACATAAAATAAACATAGAATGAAACGGGATGGTAGTCCGTATGTTTTTTTCTTTTCTTTTTATATATATATTTTTTCTTTTTCTTAATTTTTTCCATTTTTTTTTTTTTTTTTTTTTTTTTTTTTTGCATACTCTCTTACCCTACCATCCAAAATAATACATCATAAGGAATGAAAATTCCCCTTACACTTGAATTTTTACATACTTTACAATAAACTAATCTAATGACTCGAATTAAGATAATCAAAACACTTGGAGTACTTTTAAGATTAACGTACATATGGGGGTAATAAATGATGTTCTTCCCCATTACTCCATAACATTAGTACTTTACCCATGAGTATCAATCGTCCCAAAACAATATGTACAAGGATATGACTCGACTTAGCAACCATGTAATTAATTAGATAATTAACTAAGGGTTTAAACATGTAACAATAATGCACTAAAGATGGGTGCAAGCACGGAAGGCTAAGGCAATTTGGGTGTACATTTAAGTGGGTTGTAACAAATTCTTCCTTTAAGTAAGATGCTTAAAGTTAGAAACGAAAAGATAGGCTCGGAGGGGTGTACTAGGGGTTTCGTGTACTAAAAATGAGTACAACGCTAAGGTGTGGGAAAAATTAGTTGACTTAACTAGCCAAGTAATATGACTTAAATGGTCAAGTAATTATGATACGGGTTTAACACAAGGGTGATTCCTAATGCCTCTTATCATGTAGTAAATCCTACTACACGAATGTAGTCTCACTAGCGGTCTCGGGATGCATCACTAACGCAAGTTCTAGAATCTAAATGCTACCGGTACACTCATAAGCACTAATAGTAAATGCTTTTCCTATCAAATCTAAAGGCGAACCTCACATATTTGGGTGGAAAATTTTTTTCTGAATGGTACGGTTTTGTGCTAGTCATACAACTCCTATCCATGAGACGCTTGCTAAGGCTAAAGTTTCACTCCTAAATGTTGTAAAAAATTTTAAATTTGGCGCTAAAATTACACTAACAAGTATTCATCTTAGTTTTATTACACACCTACCATCAAACAAATATACTCAAGTGCAAGTGTATCCTATAAGGTATCATTATTTACCCTCCCCTTACACTTAGGATGAACATTGTCCCCAATGTTCAATTAAAGAATGTAAAAGTGAAATAGGTAAAAGAATGAAATCAAATACTCCCCTGATTCGTTCGGTGTGGATAGTGTGGTAACAAGGTTAGATCTTCCTCTAAGAAAAATGAACATTCAAAGTTTCCCTTCCAAAAAAAATAAATCATCTTCTTGTCATATATAACCTGTTAAACCTGAGAAAATGATGAGGCGAAAAATGATCCGTTTTTAGGGGGTCATTTAAGCCCGAATCCGACTTTATTTGATCAAATATTGCCCTAAATCGTTCCTTTTGTGATTTTAGGTGTTTGGAGAGTGAATTCTGGAAAAGAGGCTATTTTGGACGTTTCTGGAGCATAAAGTGAAGAAAACGGCAAAGTACCAAAAATCCATGCTGAAGATACAAGGTGACGGCGTCAAGACTTCCTTCTTGACGGCGTCAGACATGGAGAATAAAATATCATAGCTGGTGACGGCGTCAGATGGATAGGTGACGGCGTCAAAGTGGCCAAGAATAAAATACCGAAGGTGGTGACGGCGTCACATAGGCCGTCACAAGTGGATCTAGGGCGTCCGAGGAAGTATATGGCGGCGAGGTGACGGCGTCAGACTTAACTCTTGACGCCGTCAGAACGTTTTTCCTATATATAGTTTTCTAGTTTTTTCATAAAAAAAAAATGAGAAGTTTTGGTGAAACCCTAAAGACGATTTTGGTGCCTCTTTTACAGGTTTTTCAAGGGTTCCAAACCCTTGAGACCTTGCATTGTAATTGAGATAAGTATACTCTTAATTCAATCAATATGTCTATGTGTTGGTTGTCTATCTTTTGTTCTTATCTTAATTCTACTATGCTAGGCTAGATTTACTTTGTGTTTGCTTAGATCTAATGAAACCTAGATGTTGATTATGTGTTGATTACTTGTCTATTCTTGTTATTGGATGAATGATATTATATGTTAGGCTTAAGAAAACTGGCAGATCTCCAAATGGTAACATGCTTGAACGTCTTAAGAAACATGAACCGAGGCGTACTAGGTCTTTATTGGTTGTATTTAATGCATGAGCCACTGTTTACAATCCCTATAGTTGTGCTGGGTCATGGTGTAGGAGGAGATAAGAGCTCATAGGGTTGGGGAGTTATGTATGCCACCCCACGAATGGTATTAAGGAATACAATCCGTCATCCATACAAGTGTAACAAGTAATTGACATGTAAAAGATATCTAGGGAGTAATGAAGTCTAAGTAAACACAATTTCTCCAAATACTGCTCACAACCTTAATTTAATATTAGTGTAATTTCATTTTCATTAGTTTAAATTAATTATATAATAGTTTTTGGGTTAGTTGAATAGCAACTAATTCCGCCCACTCTTCCAAAACCCGAGATTTTACTTGCTTTCATAAAATATAAAAATACAAAAATAATCATCTTTCATCTCTAGAACTATTAATTAGGTTTTCTAATCCTAGCGACACTATTCCTAAGCTGAACGATCAATCCCCCGGTACTTGTCACTATACTATACTATAACGATCAGGTACACTGCCTGGTGGGGGTTGTAAGCCTCGCGAGATCCCTCGAGAGGTAAAGCAAGGTGCGATTCCCATGCATCAAGTTTTTGGCGCCGCAGCCCGGGGAATAGTTATTGTCTAGGTTAGGATTTCTTTTTATTAGGTCTACTTGCTAGATTCCTTTCTAGTAAGATTTTTATTTTTTATTTTTAGGTCTTCTTTAGTCTATCTTATTTCTTCGTGCCTTTGTTCGTAACTCTTTACCATCCGACATCATGGAAGGTGGTAACATCTTTGAACCCATCATCCCACCACAACAAAACCCACCATTAGAACCCCTTAGGCCCCGAACCTTAGGAGAGTATTCCCGACCTAGCCACCAAGGCTACCGAAACACCATTGAGCTCACCGGAGCCAATGTGACCCCCTTGCGATCCGACACCATCCGGTTGGTGCAAAGCGGATGTACATTCCATGGACTTCGTTCCGAAGATCCAAACCAACACCTTAAGGACTTCCTCAAAATCGTAGATTCCATAGACCTAGGTGTTGAAACTAGAGAGACTACCCGTTTACGCCTATTCCAATTCTCTCTACGGGATCAAGCTAGCCAATGGCTTGAGCGTTTACCCGCGGGATCCATCACCACATGGGATGATCTCACCACTCGTTTCCTTGCTCAATTTTTCCCACCGGGGAGAACTACTAAGCTTAGGAATGACATCTTGATGTTCCAACAACGTCAAAATGAATCTCTTTATGAAGCATGGACTCGTTTCAAGGACTTACTCCAAAAAGTCCCTCATCATGGCATAGATCTTTGGCTCCAAGTCCAAATTTTCTATGACCATATCGATATCCCCACGAGGCGAACCATTGACCAATCGGCCGGTGGTAAGCTACGTGATCTTAGTGCGGAACAATCATGGGAACTCGTAGAAGATCTTGCTCTCTATGACAACGAAAGTTGGAATGATCCCCGTGATTTGAACAAAACGGTCAAGGCAATATCTTTGCCTTCGAACAATTCAAGCACTCCCGACCGTAGGATCATGGAACTTGAAGGTCGAGTCAAGCCTCTCATGAAATCTTACGAAACTCATAAGCCTTCAAGCCAAGTAAGCAGAATCGCTTCTACATGCAAACTGTGCAATGGCCCTCATGAGACCTACAACTGCATGGAACTTCCAAAACGTGCTTATAACGAATTCACATCATCACACGTAGGGCAGGGTCCTCGAACTTCTGCCGAAGCATATGAGGCATGGAAGGATAAACCTAATTTTAGAGGGTACCAAACACGAAGTGTATCATTTAATGACTCCTCACCGCTCACTTGGTCCGAACATTTTCCGTCACAAAATACCCCTAGGCAAAGCTGTGAAGATGATTTAAAAAAATTCATTCTTTCTCAAGAACTGCAGCTCACTACACTCGAGACAAAATTCAAACAACAGCAGGCTGACGTGAACAACAAGATTTGTAATCTGTTGACTGCTATCAAAGAGCATATTGATAATAAGCCCATTTACGTTGATGAGGTTAAGTCTGCTACCGTCATGAGTCCACCAGCCTCCCCTGTAAAAATAAAAAGTCCTAGCAAGCTATTCAAACATCTATCCCCTAACGAGAAAGGACCTATCAACCCCTCTGGACCAATCCACTTCGTAAACACCATCACCACAATATCAGCTGCAGCATCCAATCCAACCCAACAACAAACTGACAACTTCAGTCAGACAGCGAAGGATGAGACCTCAAAGGTTGACCACGCTTCGGCGAGGAAACCTACCAACTCACCCGAGCAGTTCACCGCGCAGAAATCCGACAAACCGGATGATAGGAACGAGACATCGGAGGAACAGGGAAAAGACCCAACCATTTTGAGCAAATCTGTTATAAAAGAATCCGAAATAGAGAATGTTATAAGTATAGGTAGCAATCAAACCAAGGAGAGCGACTCTAAACTTTTCAAAATCCCCTGTACCATTGAGGGAAAGGTCTTAATTAATAGTCATCTAGATCCTAGCTTCCCAGTCAACGTAATCCCACTTTCTCTATACCACGAAACCTTCCCAGAGCACGTTGTGTGCAAGAAAGTAATAGAGAATGTATCAATTAGGATTGGAGAACTTGATTACAATACTGACCTCACCGTGATTGATGACGTGGACCCTCTCGCCAATCAACCATTGACCCACCTTGTCCTTGGGATGCCATTCATCAATGAATCGGGAGCAATCCTTGACGAGAAAGATGGTAGTGTATTACTCACCAATGGTGTTAGAACGGTAATTTTCGTAGGGATGGTGAGGAAGTTTATGAGTATCGTCCCTCCCTTGAGGGGAATCCATACGGGTCAAAGGATGGAGAGTTGAGAAAGATCAAACGACGTGATCCGAATAACCTAAAAATCCCTTGCATGATCGGTCACAAGTACTTCGAAAACGTATACATTAATGTATTCCTGCCAAAGAATTTCATGTCATTGTTTCATTATAACAATATCTGCAGATGGGGGATGATTTACAAGGGAGAGAAAGTGGTTGGTAAGGATCACGAAATCCAAGTGTTCATAGGAAATATGGCATTCCCTATGGAGTTCACGATTGTGGACAACATAGAGGACTTTGTTGACCCTAGGCTATCGCAAGTCGTATTTGGGGCACCCTTTTGTGAAATCACTAAGTTGATAGTGGATGACTTGAACGGAATCATGACTTTCACTGACGAGATTAGGAGGATTTCATACCAAACGCCATACAAAAGAAGAGACCTTAGGGAGATAGATTGCGACGGGCTTGATGTGATGAGCTCCCAACTTGTCTTGTGTGATGACGATGTTAGAAGAGGTTGTAGAAATATTTTTGATTTATCTTGTGGGTTCTTTAAGGATGTTAGTAAGCTTGACTCTAAGTATCGACGGGATGTTTTCGAATTTGAAGATCCAAAGTACTTACACTATGAGAGCGACACTAGTTTAGAAGATGACCTAGAGAGTGGAACCAATGATGAAATTACGTAGTAACCCACGACTTTGAGTCTAGCTATAAGACTCGTAAATAAAGAAAAGCGCTTCTTGGGAGGCAACCTATGTTTTGTGTGATTTTATTTGTTTGATTGTTATTTGCTTCCGTATGCATGTTTTATTTTTATTGGTTGATCATGTTTCTCAATTAAAATGTGGAAATACTTTATTATGTTGTTTGGCCTAGTCTTAACTTCAACCTAAAGGTATTTTTGCAAAAGATAAGTGTAAGGGGAAACCCCAAATATGTTTTTAAGAAACAACCCGATCATGATTCTCCACAATATTTAATGAACATGTATATTCGTAATTGTTAGAGTCAAATGCTTGTATTGAGTCATAATGAAGTTTTGCAGGATTTTCCAGGAAGTAGGACAAAGTTTTTCCAGAAATTTTCCGGAAACTTAACATAAAGATTTCTACAGGTCCATTCTGACGGCGTCAGGCTATTGCTCTTGACGGCGTCAGGAGTTAAAAATCTGGAAATTTTACCGGTTTTGTTTTTCTAACGGAGTCTTATGGTTTTTGTGAATTATTAAGTTTTATAATCTCCAGGAAATCTGCAAACTTCATTCCACAAGCATTATATCTTACTTTGTTTTCTAGGATTTAGTAACTTATATAGGATGCCGCCGATTTTACGCGAGGTTGCCTTGTCTATTGTTGTCAGGATTTACAGGTTATTTATGACAAGAAGATGATTTATATTCTGGAAGGGAAGCTTTGATTGTTCATTTTCTTGGAGGAAGATTTAACCTGGCCAACCTAAAATCCATATCGAGCGAATCAGGGGAGTATTTGATTTCATTCTCTTTACTTTTAACTTTTACATTCTTTACTTGAACATTGGGGACAATGTTCATCCTAAGTGTAAGGGGAGGGTAAAAAGATGATACCTTACATATGCACTTTCGCTTGAGTTTGTTTTGTTTGATAGTAGATGTGTAATAAAACTATGAGAAATACTTGTTAGTGTAATTTTAGCGCCAAATTTAAAATTTTTTACAACATTTAGGAGTGAAACTTTAGCCATAGCAAGCGTCTCATGGATAGGAGGTTGTATGACTAGCACATAACCGTATATTCAGAAAAATTTTCCACCCAAAAATGTGAGGTTCGCCTTTAGATTTGATAGGAAAAGCATTTATTATTGGTGCTTATGAGTGTACCGGTAGCATTTAGATTCTAGAACTTGCGTTAGTGATGCATCCCGAGACCGCTAGTGAGACTACATTCGTGTGGTAGGATTTACTACATGATAAGAGGCATTAGGATTACCCTTGTGTTAAACCCGTATCATAATTACTTGACCATTTAAGTCATATTACTTGGCTAGTTAAGTCAACTAATTTTTCCCACACCCTTTGCGTTGTACTCATTTTTAGTACACGAAACCCCTAGTACACCCCTCCGAGCCTATCTTTTCGTTTCTAACTTTAAGCATCTTACTTAAAGGAAGAATTTGTTACACCCCACTTAAATGTACACCCAAATCGCCTTAGCCTTCCGTGTATGCGCTCATTTTTAGTGCATTATTGTTATTTGTTAAACCCTAAGTTAACTTTCTAATTGATTACATGGTTGCTAAGTCGAGTCATATCCTTGTACATATTGTTTTGGGACGATTGGGACTCATGGGTAAGTACTTATTTTATGGAGTAATGGGGAAGAACATAATATTATTACCCCCATATGTACGTTAATCTAAAAAGTGCTCCAAGTGTTTTGATTTTCTTAATTTGAGTCATTAGAATAGTTTAATGTAAAGTATGTAAAGATTCAAGTGTAAGGGGATTGCTCATACCCCTATGATGTATTATTTTGGATGGTAGGGTAAGAGTGTATGCAAAAAAAAAAAAAAAAAAATCGAAAAAAAATCAAGAAAAAAAGAAAAAAAAAAACATACGGACTACCATCCCGTTTTCATTCTATGTTCATTTTATGTTTTTGTTATTTTTCATTTATTAGCTTAAGTCGAGTCTAGTCTTGGCTTAGCAACGCCATCTTGTACATGTAATTAACCAAGATTGTTAACTCGCCACCAGTAAAACTCCCTTTATCCAACAAAACCGTGTAATTCATATCCCTACACCTAACGTTATAACCCTTTAAAAGACCTCTTTGATAGTTTATCCTAGGTACTTACGCCATGTGGTGGAGGTTTGATCCTTTCCCAAGCCTATGGTAATCTATTTTGCTATGACAGGTAGTGAGAGATATCTTCCATTTTCAAAATGTTATATTACTTTATTACACCCGAGAGATGTGAGTATCTAAACACTATTTGTGAGGTGCTTGTGTATGACCTCCGTGCTTGTCTATTGGTCTTTAGTGGAACGATTATTTGTTGTAATTACTTTTATATTAGTGTTAAATGACCCCTAACTTGTCTTTTGAGTAGAATAAAAGCTCATTTGCTTGAGGACAAGCAAATCTCAAGTGTAAGGGTATATGATGAGGCGAAAAATGATCCGTTTTTAGGGGGTCATTTAAGCCCGAATCCGACTTTATTTGATCAAATATTGCCCTAAATCGTTCCTTTTGTGATTTTAGGTGTTTGGAGAGTGAATTCTGGAAAAGAGGCTATTTTGGACGTTTCTGGAGCATAAAGTGAAGAAAACGGCAAAGTACCAAAAATCCATGCTGAAGATACAAGGTGACGGCGTCAAGACTTCCTTCTTGACGGCGTCAGACATGGAGAATAAAATATCGTAGCTGGTGACGGCGTCAGATGGATAGGTGACGGCGTCAAAGTGGCCAAGAATAAAATACCGAAGGTGGTGACGGCGTCACATAGGCCGTCACAAGTGGATCTAGGGCGTCCGAGGAAGTATATGGCGGCGAGGTGACGGCGTCAGACTTAACTCTTGACGCCGTCAGAACGTTTTTCCTATATATAGTTTTCTAGTTTTTTCATAAAAAAAAAAAAGGAGAAGTTTTGGTGAAACCCTAAAGACGATTTTGGTGCCTCTTTTACAGGTTTTTCAAGGGTTCCAAACCCTTGAGACCTTGCATTGTAATTGAGATAAGTATACTCTTAATTCAATCAATATGTCTATGTGTTGGTTGTCTATCTTTTGTTCTTATCTTAATTCTACTATGCTAGGCTAGATTTACTTTGTGTTTGCTTAGATCTAATGAAACCTAGATGTTGATTATGTGTTGATTACTTGTCTATTCTTGTTATTGGATGAATGATATTATATGTTAGGCTTAAGAAAACTGGCAGATCTCCAAATGGTAACATGCTTGAACGTCTTAAGAAACATGAACCGAGGCGTACTAGGTCTTTATTGGTTGTATTTAATGCATGAGCCACTGTTTACAATCCCTATAGTTGTGCTGGGTCATGGTGTAGGAGGAGATAAGAGCTCATAGGGTTGGGGAGTTATGTATGCCACCCCACGAATGGTATTAAGGAATACAATCCGTCATCCATACAAGTGTAACAAGTAATTGACATGTAAAAGATATCTAGGGAGTAATGAAGTCTAAGTAAACACAATTTCTCCAAATACTGCTCACAACCTTAATTTAATATTAGTGTAATTTCATTTTCATTAGTTTAAATTAATTATATAATAGTTTTTGGGTTAGTTGAATAGCAACTAATTCCGCCCACTCTTCCAAAACCCGAGATTTTACTTGCTTTCATAAAATATAAAAATACAAAAATAATCATCTTTCATCTCTAGAACTATTAATTAGGTTTTCTAATCCTAGCGACACTATTCCTAAGCTGAACGATCAATCCCCCGGTACTTGTCACTATACTATACTACAACGATCAGGTACACTGCCTGGTGGGGGTTGTAAGCCTCGCGAGATCCCTCGAGAGGTAAAGCAAGGTGCGATTCCCACGCATCAGAAAACAATCACAAAAACCCAAAGCATCAATCCGAACAAAGAAAACTCACAACTAGATGTAATTCCAGACTTAGGAATAAAAACAAAACAATTAAAGATATAATGCTTGTGGAATGAATGTTTGCAGATTTCCTAGAGTTTATAAAACTAAAGAATCAACAAAAACTTTAAGACTCCGTTAGAAAAACAAAACTCGCGGGTGAAAGTAGCGATACACACCCTTAAGGTGGAAATATGCCATGTGAGGAAAGAGTGGTGGATGAATTATATGCTCAAAAGGGTGTGCTCCTATCATCATAACCTTACCTAATTCAATCGGGTTAATGGGTGGATTAAGATTTTCTCCTAGAAAGGGATCATTTTCAATCAACTTCAAGATATTACTAGTTGGGGATCCATCTTGAGCTAATAAACCCGGTTTAAACCCATAATGTTTCTTTTGATCAATCATAAATGGGTGATGTAAGCATGTAAGGTCATTTTGCACTCATGTGTCAGCTTCCTCTCTACAAGGCTTAGAGTCTACTACCTTTATCCCAAGACTACCCGAACTATATGGTTTGATGGGTGGATTGGGGCCTTTTTCAATTCCTAAATTCACATCTAAAGATGGAAGATTAGGTAACGGCTTTGGTTGAGGCTCCGATTCATCAAAACTAGGAACTTCCTTAGAACTAAAAGAAAGGTCATCACTACAAGTGTTAAAACCTATATTCTCTAGTTGTGCTTGATCCAAGGGTTCTACCTCTATTGGGGTTCCTATAGTCTCTTCTACAACTTCCGGGTAAGTCACGGGCGGTGTGTGTGCCTCAAATGATGGTGGGATTTGTGGGGTACTTAGTGAGCTTATGTTATTTACTTCATCATTCCTTGTGTCAAGATCACCTATATCCTCAACATGTGTTTCATTATAATCTAACCCTAACATTTTCCCAAGTATCTCAAGTGCTTCTCGAGGCATCTCAACTTCTATATCCGAATCATAAGGATCATCCTCAATATTCTGACTGCTATATTCAAATTGCCCAAAAGATTCATCATGTGTTTCTTGAGATTCATCATCATCGATCATAAAACCTAGGTCTTTTTTATCAATGTGATCATGTTCGGCTACATCCTCCATCACATCAAGGTCACCTATGTGTTCATCCTGTATTATGGTAGTGCCTAACCATGACATGCAGCTAGGTGGCTCATACGAAACTATCCTAGGTGAAGGCTTATATGGTGCATAGGTTTCACTAAGTGAGGCATTTTGAGGGGTTGATGGAGCTCCTAAGGTGAATTCTTTAAAAGTCTTATGCACTTGGCGTCTTTTCTCAAGGTACTCAATAAAATCAATATAAGATCCTGTCCTCCTCATTTCATTCCTCCATCTTGGTATATCCAAACTGGTGTAATTATATTTTTTTTGGTAAAACTCTAGTGTCGGACTTGGTGGATTCGCGTTCTCCATAATGGTGAACGGAATAGTCAATGAACTTAATTTACTAACAAAGGCACAAAGAAAGAGATAGACTAAAGAAAATCTAAAAATAAAAATAAAATCTTGCTAGAAAGGAATCTAGCAAGTAGACCTAATAAAAATAAATCCTAACCTATACAATAACTATTCCCTGGGCTGCGGCACCAAAAACTTGATGCGTGAGAATTGCACCAGGCTTTACCTCTCGAGTGATCTCGAGAAGCTTACAACCCCCACCAGACAGTGTACCCGATCGTTGTAGTATAGTATAGTGACAAGTACCGGGAGATTGATCGTTCAACTCAGGAATAGTGTCGCTAGGATTAGAAAGCCTAAAAATTAAGTCTAGAGGTGAGGGATGATTCTTTTTGTATTTTTATATTTTATGAAAACAATTAAAATCTCGGATTTTGGAAGAGTGGGCGGAATTAGTTGCTAGTCAACTAACCCAATAACTAAGATGGAATAAAAATAAAATAACAAAAATGTAAATAAATCTAATTTAACTAGTGGTGTGAACAATAAATGGGAAAATTGTGTTTACTTAGATTTCATTACTCCCTAGATATCTTTTACAGGTTGATAGTTTGTTACAATTGCGTGGATGACGGATTATATTCCTTAATACCATTCGTGGGGTGGCGTACGTACTTCCCCAACTCTATAAGCTCCTACTTCACTCCTATGTCGAGCCTGCAAGAAGCTCCTAACATGAGATCATTAGAATTCGCTCATGCATTAAATTCAACCGTAAAAACCTAGTACGCATTGGTTCATATTTCTTAAGACATTCAAGCAAGTTACCCTATGGAAGTCTGCCAGTTTTCTTAAGCCTAACATCGAAATCATTCATCTGTAACAACTGTAAACAAGCAATCAACCCATAATCAACATCTAGGTTTCACTACATCTAAGCAAACACACAAGAGATCTAGCCTAGCATGTTAAAATCAAGACAAGCGTAAGATATATTCAAACAACACATAGACATATTGAATGAATTGAAAGGATACTTATCTTAATTGAACATGAAAGGTTTCAAAGGGTAAAAACCCTTGAAAATACTGATAAAATCGTGCTAGGGTTTCTCCAAGTTATCCCTCTAATTGTCCTCTCTTTATGAATGAAAATTACAAAACTATATATAGATTTTCCAACGTGACGGCGTCAAGAAGAGAAATCTGACACCGTCAACTCGCCACCCATAGTAATATCGGATTGCCTAGATCCAGATCTGACGCCTTCAAGAGCAAATTATCTCTTGGCCGTCACGTGTAATGGGACCATGACGGCCTATGGTGACGCCGTCATGCCCCTTAGTGTAAAACTCTCTGGTCCGTCACAGACTCTATCCACTTCACCTTTTGTTTTACTCTTGACGCCGTCATGTAGAACTTGGTGACGCCGTCAGGTACTGTTACCAGCAAGGAAAATTAAGACTTTGCCGTTTTCTTCACTTTTATGCTCCAAAAACGTCCAGAATGCTTCCTTTTCCAGAATTCACTCCAAAAGTACCTAAAATCACAAAAGAAACGATTTAGGGCAATATTTGATCAAATAAATTCAATTCCGAGCTTAAATGACCCCCTAAAAACGGATCATTTTTCGTCTCATCAGCAGCAAAAATAACCAATTTTGAAGTGAATTGTCGCCTGTTGGTGATTAACCCCACCGTTCACTTATTCCGCGCATTTTACCACACGCCATGGTCAAATGGGTGGGTGTCTTTTTCCATGCGCTCAGGGCGCTTGCAGTGTTACACGGAAAAGTTAGATGCCCTAAGGAATTGGAGGGAAATATTCTTTTGGGTTGATAAGGTCTTTTTCCCGTGGGGATTTGGGTTCTATACCCAATGGTCTTTACCGAAGGATGAGCGCCCACTCCTTGGCTCATATAGCACGACGGATGCGGATACCATAGATACCAACCACATCCCTATTAGTGCGTATCCTAAAGAGTTCCTGGTGCATATGGGCATCAGTCGTAACTACTTCCAACCGGAGACGGAAGTGCCAACTTTCTTATACGAAGATGGGCCGGGTGGGTGCTTGTCCTTCATTTTGTTCTTCTTGATATTGTAAGCGCTCCTTTCTTTGTATTACTTTTCTGATCGTTGTCTGTTGTGTATGTTTTGTTGCGCAGAGATGGACCTATTTGTTGTAGTGCACTTGGAGAAGCCCAAGCTGGTGACGGTAGGAGTGCGCCCGTTGAGGGAAGGCAAGACGCCAGTTATGGAAGCTATCGCAGGGCGCACTGTGGAGCTTGATCAAGGGGGGCCTGAAGATTCTCCCCAGCCGGCCTTACAAGTTACTCCAGTGTAGAGTGTTCCCCAATCTAGGGAACAATCTCCGGTGGCTTCTGAATCGCACACTGAGTCATCAAATAGTGTGCAAATCCTTGAGCTAGAGGGGACTAGCCAAGGTGTAAAGCATAAAGGAGCGTCTGGTGGTTATGGTGCTGGCACTTCTAAAAGGAGACGCCACCTGATTGCGGAAGAATCATTCGCAAAGGAGGATGCGTCCGCCACTGGCACAGACAAAGATATTCCCAAGTCTCCTCCCCTCATGTAAGTAATGTAGTTTATGCTGCTATTGCTTCAGTTTCTTTACTATCTGTGACTGTTTGTTGTTTGTGCGCAGAGTTGAATGCTGCAGATGCTGCTGCTTTTGTGCAAAGGTCGCCACCCAGGGCGAGTTTTGTGCCTTCTGATGAGTTGTCACGGAAGGGCGATGAGACTGAGTCAAGGCCGCTGGGTAGCGTGCCCGTTGGTTCCTTGGTGGAGAAGCTGGACCTTGCCGTTGCGCAACAGGTCCAATTGGTCGCTCAGCTGAAGGCACACTATTCTGGTGAGAGTAGCCAGCTAGCGCAGAAGGATAAAGAGATCGCGCTGCTAAAGGCGCAGCTGGCGAGTGCACATGCTGAGGTGAGGTCCAAAAACTTATATGCTCAGAAGCTGGCTGGTGAGAAGGTGTCTTTGCTTGCTCAAGTGAGCCAAGTCCAGTCTTCGTATAATGAGTACAAGAGCAATTTTCATTGGGCTCTGAGGTACGTGAAGCAAAACAAGTGCAATCATTTTGCTAAACTGGATGAGTTGATTAAGTTTGTAAATGAGTCGTTAGAGCATCAGGAGGGGAAGCTGTGTAAGCTCAGCATAGAGTATGACGAGGAGCTTTATCCACATTTGTTATCCACCATTGCTGAGCGCAGGTATTCCATATTCTTTTGCTTCCTTTTGCCTTGGTTTCTCGTTGAATTGTCATCTAATGAGCGTGTTGTGTTTGTAGGTGGTTAATCAGTCATGGTCTCCGATTAGCTGCTATGGGTACGTTGGAGTCCCAAGAGGTTGTGGAGGCCTTTGGGAAGGTTGTGGAGTATGCTATGGCGCGTGGCAAGGCTCAGGCTATGGAGGAGCTGTATGAGAGCCAGATGCTTACAGTGTCGCTCGCAGAGGTGCCTGGTTATAAGGCTGATGCTTATGCGGAGCTTGTTGCCGCCATGGAGAAAATGAAGCTGTTTGAGCTTCCGCGGATCACGCTATAACGCCCTAAAATTTGAGTTAACATTTTAGTTAAACATTTTTATTATATCCTAAGTTTAATAAATAAATAGGTAATATAAATAACATATATTATAAAAAAAATACAAAGTCTACAAATCACAAAAATGACACACTCTCTTGTCATTCCTCCCATACGTTTCTTTTGGATGAGACAATATCATGCATATAGCCTTTGTTTAATAAAAGATTTGCATGTCCATTTTGTTTAACCAAATTTCATGACATAATCTTGGTGTATCCATTTCACACGTCTACATTGAAGATAAGAGCAAATATAACGCATGTACATACCCTTTCATATTAGAAGATACGATTATATTTTTTTCCCTAAACAAAATATACGACATTCTCTATAAAAGACACGACATTCCTTCCTTCCGTTCACAAGTTTTGCCAAACTCCATCACGTACTTCATTCTATTAAGAATCTCACAAAACCCTAAACAATGTTCTATGATCACCATGTGACTGCATGGGAATAAGTTCACGGGAAATTTTACTTGGTTCGTATTCGGTCCGAGTTCAGTCGGTTGTGCTTTGCAGTTGGGTTAAGGATTGCTTCACGTTGACCTTGTTTGTGTTCGGTTTCGTTCGGGTCGCGGTTTGTGTTACGGTCAGTTTTGATCGTGCATGGATGAAGGTGGTGATCGTTGGTAGGGCATTGGTTGATCGTGGGTATTTTGACTCGAATAGGTTTCGGTCCCTAGCTCTTTTGATCCGTTTGCTATCGTCCTAAGGTAATTCGATCATTTTTTTGTTTCATACCTGAGCATGCGACTCATATATGTATATATGTGTGTATGATATATGATAACTTAATCTCTTTTTTTCGTTAAATAAAACTATACGTATGGACATAGAATTATACGATCGAATGAATACAAAAGGGTCACATAAAATCATAAATCTTGGCGTCGTTTGTAATCTGTGTAGGTATCGTACTTGGGATTGTTTTGCATCGTGTGTTTGTGAGTCGTTTTGTGTCGTGGTGGAGCAGTTTTGTCGTCACTAATGCAACTTAGACAAACCTAAGAAAACGGTTTTGGAATGGGTCGTATAGGGTTTAGCATATGGGTTGTGTTGCGTGCCTAGGATATTAGGGATGAATGCATGGTCGACGTGATGAATTTGTATCGCATGCTTAGTTTGGAGAGTCGATCTTTGGCTGTCTCGTTAGCAGATGGTGTTTACAGGTGTTGAGTTTCTTAATATTATTTAACATGAGTGATGGATTACCTCTCTGTAGTTTTTGTCACACACTAAAATGAAGTTCAAAATATTTTACACTTTGTCACAAGTTAACACTTTAGTAATTTAAAAATGAAGTCAAAATATTTATGTACGTAATCATTTACTGTTTGAATCAAGTTAAGGTTTGGTTTGTATGTATGCGTAGTAAAATGGGGAGCGATCATGCCTTGTTAAACTTAGCGTTAAACTTGTATTTTGGTGTCAAATTATCTATGTCTGAGTAAAATTAGATATATAAATCATGGGTCGGTTACATAAATATGCATACGTATGAAATTTGGTTTAAGGAGCATATGATATGATGGTGGTCTAGTTAATTGTGTGTGGTGTGTTTGGTTTTGAGAAATTATTTTGAGAATTAATTTTCGTGATTTCTTTGTCCTAATTCGGCTAAGACTTATTTCCAATTGAGTTTAACTCAAAACCTAATTAATATTCCATTAATACTATTTTTGCACACATTTAACCTTAATTAAGTTTTGTACTAATATAAGAAACCCTAAACTATTATATTGGCCATTCTAAGCCTTAAAAATTATATAATTGGCATAATTAACCCTAAACTTTGATAATTTATACATGTAACCCTAAACTTTGCTATAATGACATATTAAACCCTAAGCTACGATATTGGTCATATTAAACCTTTAAGTTTACTTAATTGTTATTTGTAACCCTAAACTATCAAACTTACTAAATATGAAAAGTTACTATTTTTGTCAAGATACTAAAAAGGGAAAGTTACTAAAAATGGAAAGCCAACAAAAATGAGCAATCTAATTTAGAATAAACATTAATAATAAGCCGATCATTAATTCGTGTAGATTCGCTGAAGAAGGAGTGACTTCCTATTCCTATGGTTATGTTATGGTTTCGTTGGCAGTTTAAGGTACAGATATTCTAACCTTTCAGTAAGGTTTCTTATGACTCATGATCCGTTCCATTGCCACTATTATTTTTTATCTTTATACGCTTGATATCCTTGGTTCATTTGATGGTATGATTTCGTATAAAGACCCTTTTAAAAAAATATAACTTGATGACTTTTGAGAGAAACTATTTTTGAAATGATTTCTGTGATTACGATATGATGCCAGTTTCATATGAAGGTTTTAATGACTTTTATGAAATGTGTTTTTAAATGAATATTTTTACGATAAAAAGGTTTTAAAAAAAATTTCAAAAGTCCTTAATCTGTTTTATTCTCTAAGATATCTCATGACTTTCTTTAACATCTTTTGATTATATAACTTCAAATTTTGAACATTTGCTATGAACCCTTTTGCTATTATGAACCTCTGATTTGAACCTCATAATATGAATCTTTGATTTTGACCTTTGACTTGAACCATTGCTATGCTTCCCTTTGTTTGATTCGTATTTGATTGATCCAGTTTTGTTATGATTTGCTTGATATTTGTTGCATGCTATAGTTCTTATTCTTATAGCATTCATATGCCCTATTTGTTGCCCATTATTTGATAAATTTGTAGCCAGTCATGGGGAGTCCATGGCCTTGCCACTGATGCACCAGTGGTATTGACACTATCTGTGGAGGTGGGTTTTTGTCCACAGCGTTCCCTATTATGCTATAGCTATTTAGGCCTATATTTATTATTGTATATGTTCACTTAGCCTAGAGCTTTGTGCATATATATCTGTTTTTCAGGGAGCGTATGGATGCATCCTAGGTACTTTGTTTCGTTTTGAATTTAGTGAATGGGTATGTGTGTGCAATACACTCCATTTCACATTTGGTACATTGAGCTAGCTACTCTATGTACAACTTGATATATGATTGTTGGGCATTTCTGTTACTTCTACTATATATGTGATCCTTGTTGTTCTAACTTCTTTATTGTTATTGACTTATGCTTTCCTTAGTTCATTTGCTTACACTTATGATTCGTTTCATTTTCCTTTGATTCAGTTGATATTCTTTATACGTATTCCCCTTGATCGTGTTCTGTTGATTCTATCATATGTTCCATATTCTTTGATATTCGTCTCAACAGGTTTGCTTGGATTCATTTTGGATTCACTTTCGTTTCCCTTTTATTATTAGCTTTTGTTTGTTTATATCTGTTCACTGGGCTTTTAAGCTCAGCCGCATTTCTTTTCCTGCGGCAGGTTTTAGAAGGAAGCTAGGTTGGGTGAAGAGTGCTTAGGAGCTCTTAGTGGACTACACTGTTGATAGCTTCCCATGGATTAGAATATAGACTTAGAGATTCCCTTTTGGTTCTTAGTTTGTATTTAGTTTGGAAGTTGTAATGGTTAGAATTAGTCATTTATTTTTTTTCTTTAGAACTGCTTTGTGAACCTTGTATTACTTATGTTTTCCGCTTGCTTATGTTCTGATTTGACCCCATAATGTTACACTTTAGCCCTTTTCGGGTTGGGGTGTTACACACGCAGCTGGAGCGCGACCAGGATCAACCCATTAAGGTGATTATGGAGGGGTTGGTCCTAGGTAGGCATATCCTGGAGGATGCGGAGACTCAACATGACTATTTTTTGAAGCCTGACGAGTCGCGGCTGCAAGTTCCTGTGTTTGCACGACCGCGCGACATCCTCAACCCCTTTGCCCTTGAGAAAGAGGTCCCCTTGAAGGATTGCTTAGAGGCCCATCTGGAGAGGGCCGTAAAGAAGAAGGGTACGAAAGGGAAGGCCATCCTTTGTGATGTCGGTGCCGCGCACCTTCCCAGGTCGGATGGAGTTCCTGTTAGCGTGGCGACCGTGTCAGCCAAAGATTGTTTGTTGTTGAGGAAGCTCCAAGAGGCTGGGAGTTCTGCGAACAATGAGGGTAGCCCCAAACTAGAGCATTGTCACAGTATTTAGGCTATCTTAGCTTTTTTTGGTAGATTTACATTTTGTGGCGCATGTGCCTGTAAAATCTATATTCGGTGTAAACTCGTAGTTTAATGAAGAATAAATTTGGTTCATATGCATATGTGCATCATCCTATTTGTACTTAGATTTTTTGTCTTTATATGAAAGACTTTCCAAGAGTCAAATTTTAACCAAAGTGTTCTTAGGAAAAATTATATTAAGTTCATGACTTAAAAGATAAAAATGCATAAGTGTATGTGGTAATTTGCAGCGTGCTGCAAATACCATATCAAGGAACCAAAAGTATTGGCTCCTCAATTGCTAAACACGCACAGTGTGAGTTGTTGCGTATCCTTCGTGGGATGCGCATTAAACTTACTTCAACGTATTGAAAGTAAGATGTTTAGCAAGTATGGGTGATCCAATGTTGATGGGTTTGCAACCCTCTTACTCAACGAGTTATTTAGTAGGTTTACTCATCCTTTCTGCCATCCTAGGTCTTAATAAATGCATGCACGCCATGTAGGCAAGAATATAAATTAACAATATTGAGATATAAATAAAAGAATGTAAGCAATAAAGTTAAATGTATTGTGGAGTTAGCTAGAAACCACAACGTTTTATTAATACTTACAAGTTTTTGAAAATAAAAGACAATTCCCTAAAAAAAGAAAATTCAAATACACGGACATTTATTAGGCACTTACTAAAGTGCAAAGTTGTCTGTGCGTGGGCCGTAGCCTTTCTTAAATATAGCATCTCTTGAGATTGCAGACATTCCAAGTACATGCTAGCTCATGGCCTTCCATATCATGAAGCTTATATGCGCCGTTGCCTAATGCTTCTGTGACCTCATAGGGTCCTTCCCATTTGGGTCCCAGCTTGCCTGTATCTTCTGCGTGGCTTGCATCATTGGCGTGGTATACAAAGTCTCCTGGCCTGAAAGAAGTAATTTTGAATTTTGTATCATAATACTTCTTCATCTTTGACTTAGCCTTTGCCTCACGTATAGCTGCACGTTCGCGTCTTTCTTCTAACAGATCCAATTCTATGCGTCACTCATCATCATTAGTTGCAACATTAACTTCCGCCGTACGGATGGTTGGCATTCCAATTTCGGCTGGTATAACAGCTTTTGTCCCATAGACAAGAGAGAATGGTGTATCACCAGTGCTAGTTTGATTGTAGTGCGGTGTGCCCATAAGACATGCGATAATTCGTCCACCTATCTTCCTTTATGCTTGTCAAGACGCGCTTTAATTCTTTCGCCCAGACTACAATTCGCGCGTTCAACCAAACCATTGGTTTTCGGGTGCTTGACTGACGCAAAGTGTTGTGTAAAATATAATTGCGCGCACCAGTCTTTGAACAGGTTGTCACAGAATTGTTTTCCGTTGTCTGAAATAATTTCTCCAGGTAGGCCAAAGCGACATACAATGTTATCCCAAACGAAGCGTTTGACTTGGTTGCCTGTGATACTTGCCACTGCTTTTGCCTCAATCCACTTAGTGAAATAATCTATGGCCACTATGAGAAATTTTAATCTCCCCGCTGCAACTGGAAAGGGGCCTGCAATATCAATGCCTCATTTATAGAATGGCCATGGTGAGGTAATTGGTGTCAGCTCTTGTTGTGGTCGGCGCGGAATGGGCATGTGGACTTGGCAATCGCTGCACTTCTTTATCATATCCCGGGCATCGCGGTGCATAGTAGGCCAATAGTATCCTAACCGCAAGGCTCGTGCCACAACAGACCGTGGTCCAGAGTGCATACTGCATGAACCAGCGTGGATCTCTTGGAGTACATAATCTGCCTGAAGAGGTCCAACACACCGAAGCCATGGTTGTAGGAATGAACGTCGATATAGGATACCATCTCGAAGTTCAAAACTCTGCGCTGTGCGCCGTATCCGTCGAGCGTCTTTCTGTTCTTGGGGTAATATTCCCTTACCTATGAATTCTATGATAGGTGTCATCCAAGTAGGATTCTCTTCTTCTATCACTTTGGATACCTCCATCTCAGAGATGAATTTGTTCTTCGAGGTGTCCACCAATACCTGTTTTGACAGGTGCGCAAAGCTTGTAGATGCAATCTTACTTAGCGCATCTGCTTTTCTGTTTTCTCCTCTAAGAACTTGTTTGATGGTGAACCTATCGAAATTCTGGATTAGGGACTTGGTCTTATCGAGGTATTGGATCATGTGTTCCTCCTTAGCCACATATTCGCTGATGAGGCGAAAAATGAACCACTTTTAGGGGGTCATTTAAGCCCGGAATTGAATTTATTTGATCAAATATTACCCTAAATCGTTCCTTTTGTGATTTTAGGTACTTTGGGAGTGAAATCTGGAAAAGGAAGCAATTCGGACATTTTTGGAGCATAAAAGTGAAGAAAACGCCAAAGACTTAATTTTCCATGCTGGAAACAGTGTATGACGGCGTCAAGAGGAAATTCCTGACGGCGTCAAGAGTAAATTCCATGACGACCCAGAAGAAACGTGAAGGCGTCACAACAAGAGCGTCAAGAGTTAAAATCATGACGGCCTGCATAAGGTGTACACATGACTGCGTCAAACCCAGATCTAGGCAGTCCGAGGAACTATTTGGCGGCAAGATGACGGCATCAGACATTTGTTCTTGACGCCGTCACCTTCTAAAATCTATATGTTGGGTATTACAATTAAGTTGATAAGACAAAACATGTGAAACATGAGGGACTTATGGAGACTAAACCCTAGGGCCGAACTTTGTGAACCCTAGCTCGTATTTTACAGTAAATTCAAGGGTTTTCACCCCTTGAATCCTTTCATGTGCTATTGAGATAAGTCTTCTCTTAATTCAATCAATATGTCTATGTGTTGGTTGTCTATATCTTGTGCTTGTCTTAATTTCAACATGCTAGGCTAGATTTATCTTGTGTTTGCTTAGATCTAATGAAACCTAGATGTTAATTATGTGTTGATTACTTGTTTATGGTTGTATTGGATGAATGATTTAAATGTTAGGCTTAAGAAAACTGGCAGATCTCCATTGTGTAACATGCTTGAACGTCTTAGGAAACATGAACCGATGTGTACTAGGTTTTATTGGTTGTATTTAATGCATGAGTAAATTCTTATGATCCCATGTTAGGAGCTTCTTAGCCGGCTCGACATAGGAGTGAAGTAGGCACTCATAGGATTGGGGAAGTAAGTACGCCACCCCATGATTGGTATTAAGGAATACAATCCGTCATCTACGCAACTATAACAAGTAATTCACATGTAAAAGATGTCTAGGGAGTAGTGAAATCTAAGTAAACACATTTCTCCCACATATTGCTCACAACCTTAGTATAATTTAGTTTTATTTTCATTTCTAGTATTTTATTTTGATTGCATCTTAGTATTGGGTTAGTTGACTAGCAACTAATTCCGCCCAAATCCTTCAAACCCGAGATTTTAATTTGCTTTCCTAAAAATATAAAAATACAAAAAGAATCATCCCTCATCTCTAGACCTAGTCTTTAGGTTTTCTAATTCTAGCGACACTATTCCTAGCTGAACGATCAATCCCCCGGTACTTGTCATTATACTATACTACATCGATCAGGTACACTGCCTGGTGGGGGTTGTAAGCTTCTCGAGATCCCTCGAGACGTAAAGCATGGTGCAAACCCCACGCATCATTCGCCTAATACGTGATTGGCCACTAATCTAGAATCGACATTTGCCTCTAGGTTGCGTACACTGTAACAACCGTGGTTTTAGCAGGTCGGCTTGATTGATAATCTTGACTCGGTTGACGTTTGTTTAGTGTGTCCTAGGTGATTGTAGTGATATATGTGTGATATAGGTGTATTTTAGCACTAAATCTCTTTGCGTAAATGGTTTTTATTGTGATTTTGAAAGTTCAGAATTTGGGAAAGTTCATTTTGATCACCTTTGTGGTGTAGAAATGACTTTGTGTAGTTTTTGTGATTTTTCGTAACGAGTCTTCATTCAAGTAATTGAGCATTAGTAAGTTACATGGGATTTGTTTTTATGAGTTATATTTCAAAAAGAGTGTGAAATTCAATTTTTGGAAACTTTGTTTTGAAAATGATAATTTTTCCAGTTTGTCGTAAAATTTAGGTTTATCGCGTAAGACGTTAATTATTGTTACGGGTTGTTATAAAATATCAAAAGTATAAGGTTTTGAGTGTAATAATTTAATTTAATAAAAAATATATAAAATATATATATGATATATAAAAATCGGCTGAATAGAGAAAAACAAGGGAAAAGGAAACCCAATTTGAGCCCAAATACAATTCCTAGCAATAGGGAATCCTAGTCCAACCCAACCAAGCCCAACCCCTACCCATGTAAGCCAAACCAAACGACCTTATACCTCTTTTTCTCTAGAAAACTTGACAAGGGGGAGAGGAGGAGAAGGAGTAAAGTTAGGGTTTCAATTATGTGAAGAAAACAAGCCTAAGGTATGCCTAGTAAACCCTTAATTGTTTAATTATTGATTAGATTCATGTAATACAAGTTATGATGGATCTAGGGTTTGTAAAATTATGTAAATTAATTAATTAAAACATGTTAGGATCATTAGTTGATGATAGTATGGTAATTGGTTAAGGGAATTGAGTGTAAAACACGTTAGATTATGTGTTAGAGTTTGGACAGAAAACTATGGCTGTAAATATATGAGTGTAATTAATAGATGGTGAGAAGTTAGATCATGAATTTTTGGTCTAAGTTAAAGTATAATGAAAGAGCTTTCCAAAAAGTCCAGCCACGATTGATTTCAAGGTCGGGAAGTTGGTCTTTTGATTTTTCTTTGTTAAGGTGTCAAAGCTGTCAAACCGGGACAGAATTTGGGTAAAAGTTTGATAGTGAATTGTGGTTGTAAAAGTGTTATTTAGACTAGCACTTCTGGAATAGTTAAGTCTTAGGTTATCTTAGACTACCACGAAAAGGATTCGCGATAAAAACTTGTAGAAGTATTTTATGTTAATTAAAACTTTTTGGTGTGCGTTCAGATCTGAATTTGGATAGTTGACAAGTTTGATTTTCTTTTGAATACTTGTGTGTGTTATTGGTCCATGGCCTTCTGGGATTAGCTTGTATGCTTATGAGAGACCATGGTAAATTTTTGGTGTGAGTTGTTGAGCTTTATTTGTCATGATTTATGTGGGTGAATGTACCCAAAAATTATGCATTTTCTGATTTTAAAAGTGCAAGGGATTTAGTGAGTGTTCGGTTATGGTAATGGTTAGTATGGTGTCTAGGAGATCCATGGCGGGTCATATGAGTCTTAGACATCCATCATATGTGTATTACATGGGTTGTAGCTTTTGGCTTGACCATGTGTAATGTGGATTTATTTTTGTGTGTTATAGATTGTGATTTGTTTTGTGGAAGCTGCAAGGTTTGAGGTGAATTCATAGTCCCATATTTTTACCTTGTTTTAAACATGGGATGGGAATGATGCTTGTATTAAATGGTTTGAATTACTGTGATTATGTGTTTGTCAAAGAGCTTGGACTTATAATGTTATCGTATGTATGTTATATGTGAATGGTTATGCGATGTGGAAATTTTGTGTGATGATGTTGTGTGGTCCAATTGGGAGGGTGCTTACCCTGTTGCTCGTGCATACAACCTAATTGGAGAGTAGTACTCCTACTCACTTTTATTCTGTGTGGTCTGATCGGAGGGTATTAATTACCCATTATTTGGAGCGGGGGTCACGTTCCGGCCCGGATGTTGTGAATTTGGATCGGTGGGCACGTTCCGCCCGATGGTTACCTTTTGTGTGATGGTTGGTTTATGAACATATGTAGCTTGTATGATAACTATAATTATTTGTCCAGCTATATTTTATAATCACAGTGATTTTGGTTGCCTAGTGTGTATGAGTCTTAAACCTATGAATCTCACCAATATTATGTTGACGTTTTAAGCATCATTTTTAGGTGAGCTTTCTAAGGATAAGACAGAAGGATGTGATTAGACGAGACCCTAGTTGCATTGGAAGTGGTTTATCATCTATGCTTGGATTTTTTTTGGATTGTTTTGGATTATGTTTTGGTTATGTTGTTTTGGGGTATTGTTACGACACTTCGTGTCTGTACTTGCTCTATTTTATGCATGTAGTTATTCTCTATATAGCCACCATGTGTTGTGATGATATCCATGAAGTTACACACTCGCGTTTCCACCTTGGCGAGGTGTGACATACACCCATTTGAGTTGCTATGCGTAATCCAGCAAGTAGGGCCTCATATTCTGCCTCATTGTTTGTGGCTGTGAATTCAAAACGCAATGCGTAAGTGAATTCCGTTCCATCTGGGCTAGTGAGGATAAGGCATGCGCCTGACCCATCCACGCACGAAGATCCGTCCATGAATAGAACCCATGGTTCTTGTAGAGTTACTTCACTCTTTGAAGGTGGAGTATCAGTATCTGGCTTCTCAATGATGAATTCTGCCAATATCTGTCCTTTAATCACAATGCGTGGTCTATAAGAGATGTTATGCTCGCTCAATAACACACTCCATTTTTGTAGCCGTCCCGATGCGTCAGGTTTAGAGATAACTTGCTTGATAGGTTGGTCTGTAATTACAGCTATTGGGTGCGCTTGACAGTATTTGCGCAGTCTCTTAGCTGCGAATACTAAAGCTAGGACCAGCTTTTCCATGGCAGTATAGTTAGTCTCTGTCTTCTTGAGTGCTTTGCTTACAAAGTATATTGGTGTTTGAACGGAGTTCCTATCTGTCAATAGCACCGCGCTGACTGCTCCATGAGTTTCAGATAAGTACATGATCAATTCTTCCCCTGGTCGGGGTGCGACAAGCTTGGGAAGTGCTGTTATATGTTGCTTGAGCTGTTGAAAAGCTTCTTCCGCTTTCGCAGTCCACCGAAAGTCTCCCTTTTTTGTGCACTTCGTGAGTGTCTTAAAGAGAGGGAGCGACTTGTCTGCTGATTTAGACAAGAATCTATTTAGCCCAGCTAATTTTCCGTTTAATGACTGGACTTCTTTCAGTGTGCGTAGTGAAGGGAGTTCGATGACAGCTTTTGTTTTCTCTGGGCAGGGCTTAATGCCATCAGATTCTATCAAATACCCAAGAAACATGCCTTTTGTAGCGCCAAAGGTACACTTCTTTAGATTTAACTTCATGTTGATTCTTCCCAATGTTTTGAATGTTTCCTCGATGTTATGCACCAATTCTTCTTCAGTATGGCTCTTTATGACAAGGTCATCAACATAAACCTCCTGGTTGCGGCATACTTGCTTCTCAAATGCGTTGTCCACCAACCGCTGGTATGTTGCTCCCGCATTTGTTAGACCAAAAGACATTTTTGTATAACAGTAGACACCTTAACTTGTGTGGAAGGCTGTTTTTTCTTCGTCTTCCTCAGCCATCTGGATTTGGTGATACCCTTTGTATGCGTCTAGGAAGCATTTAAAGGGGTATCCGCACAAAGATTCCACCTTCCAGTCTATCTCTGGTAGCGGGTAACAGTCTTGTGGACATGCTTTGTTAAGGTCAGTGAAGTCCACGCACATTCTCCAGCTGCCATCGCTCTTTTTTTACCATCACTGGATTGGAAAGCCATTCATGGTAATAGACTTCCCGCATGATTCCTGCGTTTACAGGCTTGTATACTTCCTCTAGGATGGCTTTTGCGCGATCTGGGGCCTGGCCGCGCTTTTTCTGCCGTATTGGAGGATATCCTTGTCGGATTTGTAGCTTGTGCTCTGTGATAGATCGTGGTACCCCGGTCATGTGCTTTGGTTCCCACGCAAAGATATCTAGGTTCCTTTGCAAGAGTGCGCACACAGCCGCTCTGCCTTTGTCAGACAGCGACCCTCCAATTGATATTTCTTGATCTGGGTAGTCAGGGTGAATTGCAACCTTCAGATTTGCCACTTTAGCTGTGTGCTGCTCTGGGGCGCGCGGGGTCTCATTGGTCACTGTGTTGCATTCTTTAGGTGATACAGTGGCGTTCTAGAGGGTGACAATGCCTCCTTCTACTGGGAATTTGAGCATCCCGTGTGCTGTGGATGGTACCGCTCGCATGGCTGATATTCTTGGTCTTACAATAATGCCATTGTATGGCGAAGGAGACCTGATTACCATAAAGTTCATCCAGGCTGCTGTAGAATGTTGTTCATTACCAATGACCACAAGTAGGCGTAATTGCCCCATGGGCCATATCTTCTCTCCTGTGAAGCCAGTCAGCGACGTCGTGGCCGGAATTAACTGACTTCGTTTCTCAGGTCGTAGCCTCTTGAAACAATGTTCATACATGATATCTGCGGATGCTCCTCCATCAACGTACATGCGGTGGATATCGTGACCCCCCGTATGTATTTCAATAGTGAGCGGTTCCACTACTGCGTTGTCCGCAGTCCGAGTGGGGAAAGAGATTTCGCTCCCAAAGGAAAACTTTTGGCTAACTTTTTGTCTCGTCTTTCGTTGCCATGATTGTATCATGTAGATTGTGTTCACCTTGTCTTTGGGTGTCTCTTTTTTGCCCCCATTCTTCTGTCTGTCCTTCCCCTCTTTGATGTTTTTAACGAGGTGATCCATTTTACCTTCTTTCACTAATTTGTCGATTAGTTGGCACAACTAGACACATTCGTTGGTAGTGTGACCCTTTTGTCCATGATATTCGCAGTATCCGCCTCCTACGCGCCTATCTTCTGGGGTGCGCATTGGTGGAGGTTTTGGGAAGTTTGCTCCTTCTGTCGCGAATATCTCCCTTGGGGTCTTCGTGAGTGGAGTGTATTTGTCGTTATCCCGTCCACTTCCTTGATTGCGGTAGTTCCTGCTGCGGCTGCTACTCTGGTCATTGGATTGTTTCCTAGGCTGTTCTTGTGGCCTATAGGTTGAGTAACCTTTTTTGCTATCTGCAGCAGCTGCTTCCCCTTGGATAAAGGATCTAGTGCGCTTTGTTAGTTCATCAAAGGTTTGGGGTACCTTATCATTCAGTCTCCTTATTATGCATTCATATTGATCCCATTCATGAACCCTGAGATCTTTAGCATTTCGGGGCACGCCTTGACTTGTATGCATTTATCCTTATAGCGCTCCATATAAGCGCTGGTGGATTCCCCTTGGCGTTGTTTTATTCTGGCTAGTTCAACAGGGTTCTTGGCGCACTTCTTTCTTTGAGTGAAGTTTAAATGGAATGCTCTTCGCAACTCTTCAAACCCGTTTATGCTTCTTCCCTACTAACGTGGAGTTAAACATATGGCACCACACAGGTTGTGGCCAATTTTCGATAGTAGCAGCTGATTCGAAAATTCTTTAGGTGGTCATCAGGATCACCCGTTCCATCATATGTTTTAACATTGGTGGGCATGCGCCTTCTCTTATTATCTGAATAATCGCTGATGCGCCGCGTGAATGCGTCAACCTTTTGGCGGCACCAAGGAAGAGATATATCTACGTCTTCTTCCTCACGATGTCTTCCCCTGGACTTCCAGTGTCCTGTCTCTTTGTCCTCGTTGTCCGAGGAGTCACTTGAGGAGGAGTTGCCCCTTTTGCGGCGCTTGCGCCGTTTTTCCTCGGAGTCCGAGCTTGGGGGGATTTCACTTTGGGAAATTCGTCTCCCAAGTCTATCATGAATTCGTCTACTTCCAGACCTTGAAGAGCTCTCGCTCGGTGAGCGTTGCCGTCCAAGTCTATCTTGCATCTTGCGATTACCAAGTCTAGCGTGGACATTGGTACGCCTTTCATTGTCTTCGTACTCCTCCGAGTATTGTGAATCAGATGTTGTACCATCTATAGTTGTTCTTCCAATTCTAGCAAATGTCGAAAGTCTGCGGCTATCCTTTTCGCGCCCTTCCTTCCGGTAGCGCGATGGGGATGTTTTGTATTCTGGGTCAAAGTTAAGCCGGGCTTGTAGGCTCTGACTTGACCTTCTTATTGCTTCCTCTTGCATGAGGTTAGTTAAAGTTTAGTAATTTTGAGATACAAAATTACTTAGTGTTAATTCAGGCGCGTCCTCTTCCAGTGCAAGGATATCCGTCTCCACATTAGGTCCCCTATCTCGAATAGGCGCGCATAGCGGCATAGTGTTGTCCACAGTGGGTGCCGTTTGATGGGGAGTAGTGAAGAGAGTGCGCTGAAGATCCTCAGCGCTTGGGGGCACCGAAGTGGCCTGGGTAGTCCCTGTGGGCAACCCCACTGTTGGGAGGATTAGAGTCGGGCCTGATTCTTAGTGACCAAGCGCACTGGTTGTCCCAGAGGCTTGCCTAGAGGTCGAATCTTGATGATTCCTCCTCTGGGGGTCACCATGAGATTTTTCCAACTGCGGAGTCTGCTGGCTTGAGTTTTTGTGTTTCGTCATTCTAGTTCTTAGTGTAGGGTCCCACAGATGGCGTCACTTATTGATACAAAAGTTGGGCGTTCCTTATTTGGGTTCCTGTTCTCGTACCAATCAGATCTTAATGCTTGAGACCTGCGCACTAAGAAAGCAAACAAACACCGTTAGGCTTATCGTGGGATTGTCTCCCATGATTATCCTCCGGCGTGAGAGTAAGTAATCGGTTTTAGGGTTGTATAGAAGAGTTAAGGTTGTAAATCGTACTTTAATGAGAGTTATGATATTCTTTATATAGGCACGAAATCCTTATTAGATACGTGTTCCTTACTCTTCGGCGTATAATGCATATCCGGTTTATGGATCTTTATCCTATAAATAAGAGATCCTTATCTAGACCATAAATAACTTATTTGGGTTTGGGCTTTCGTGAGCCCAAACCGCTAGAATGGTGGCCCAATTCATTGTTATGATAGCCCACTCGTGGTGGGCTTGGACGTTAGTAATGTTCATTAATCGGGTTCGTTACCTGAATATGGACTATACGTCATCAGCAAGACTACACATTTGTGTATAGTAATAAGTATGCTGATGTAATTCCGTTTAGGCTGGTTTACATTAGGGATGAGTTACTACTTACTAGCCTATTCACATAAATCTACATACGTTTTTTTTTTTTTTTTTTTTTTTTTTTTAATGTGATCAAAGAGATCTGAAATCCGAGCTACCCTAGCCCATTAAATAAATCTGTATCTATTGGCCCAAGACACTCAGCCCATTTTCCCACTTGCAACATATAATTAAATTAAAAATTAATATGGGACCTTTTTGAAAAGAAACATGAGGCCAATGAAACTTGTCCACATTATGAGAATTTAACCACACATATCATGCCAAGAAAAAGGTACCGACAAAGTTCAAGAATACTTTATCATTTTTCAGCAAAAGTTCTTGAGATAGATGCTTTCTTGACTCAATTATTTTAGCCATAAATAAATTAACGAGGATTTAGAATTATGCTTACTGTTTACCAAGTACTTGAATGTGCATTCTCGTGACCACAGCAAGTTGAATAATAAAAACAAAAACAGTTTTTTATCTATTCAAGTGATAAAGACACGATGGCTTGTTTATTTTTTTAATCCAAGTCTCACTTTACAATGGTAAATCATCATCAAACGGCTTAGTGAAAAGACACATAAACTATTAACAAAAGATATAAGGTTTAAACACTAGTATATCCACATTTGAAACCAAGTCTCAGTTTGACAACTTTTTTTTTCTTTGTGGGATATTGTTTGTATAAAGTGTAGTATTTTTTTATGTTTGATTTTGTGATAATTATTACAATTGTTTTGAAGGTTGATGAATGTTGTTGTGTTCCTGATGTGGAGATTATGAGTTTGGTGACCACAACTCTTAGCCTAAAGGTGGTTACCGCAAATGCCCGGTCACAAGGATACCTTAATTAACTCATGTACGCATTTTTACCGAATAACTTTACCGGGGTAATTACTTACTTGTTTGTTACGTAGTACTTCGATTTCGAAAAATATTAAATAGTCAATCTTTAGAATTAAAAATAATTACTCCGTACTTTGGAAACGCGTTCACAGTTCACTAACCTACCACAGTACCACTAGTGAATTACCAATTAATTTCATCAAGACCAGAGAGACTTTACTCATCACTTTTAAGTCAACACCTCAACAAATATATCCATCTCCCACAATCTCATCACAAACACCACACAAACCTTAAAACCATGTCAGGTTACGACGACACCCACGACAGCAGCCCAAGTTGCACAAAATGTTGTGCCGGTTTCATACTAACCTTAGGCCTCACATCACTTTTCATGTGGCTATCTTTACGTACCTCAAATCCCATCTTATCAATCCAAGACATATACATACCAGCCCTCAACACAACCCTAAACTCACGAAACTACACAAAAATCTACATAGACCTTAAACTTGACAACGTAAACAAAGACAAGGGCGTCCACTATGATCAACTTAATGTCACGTTACAATACTACAAAAATAGTACTACTAGTGATGTGAATACAAAAGCCAAAGGTGTTACGATGTCGAATTATACGATACAAGGGTTTTATCAAGGGCATAAAAAGAATGCTAGGAGGAAACTATGGGTGGATACTTATGATAACGTGACATGGGATGATGTGAAACGTGTAGAGGTGGATTTGAAGACAGCTATAAGGTTTAAGATACTTTTTTGGAATACTAAGAGACATAAGCAGGTTTTACAAGGTGAGTTTGAAGTTGATAATGTTGGTAAGAAAGTTAGTAAGAAAGGTACGAGGCTGAAATCTGGTGCATCTGAGTTGTTTTCTGGTGAGGGTTTGTTATTGGTTGTGTTTAGTAGCTTGTTCTTGGTGTTAATTTGAGTATGTGTATAGTTTCTTCTTTTGATTTATTTATGATGTTAGAATGTTAGAGTAGTTGTTATTTTGTTTAGAGGTGTTTCATTGTTGTGGTTTAGTTTTGTGAGTATTGTTTTGTAATTAGAATGGGATTATGAACAACCAAATTTGTTAAATTCAGAGATATGATATGAACATTGAACAACCATATGATTGTATCAAGTAGGTAGCATTTACAACTGCCAATTGGTGACTTGGTGTTACTGTTAAATGGAGGGTATTTCATGAGTTGTTTGGAAGTGAGTTAAGGTTTTAGACCTTGCTAGGTGTGTACATTTGAGGGTGATCAGGGAAGGGTTGAAATGGTCTCGGGATTAACTTAGTGAGGCCGCGTACATCTGAGTTAAAAAGGTTCGCATTCCCCGGGTAACCTGTACATGGAAAACATCATCTGTTTACGTTTTGGAAGTGAATTAAGTTGTATTCAGGCGAGTTTAATTAGCTTGTCAAAACTCAGATAATTCGATATTTCTGGTTAAGTTTTATAGATAAGTATTGTTATTTCGCCATTGAGTATGATCAATTGTGCAACGGATTGGAAATGAAAAGCTAGTAGCAAACTGGACAACTTGATTTGTACCCCCGGAAAAAGGTTCTTGATGCGAATTTGACAACAGATACTATACCTGAGACTGCTATCTTTACTTGTGCAATTGTAGTCGTCAACATCATTTCGTAATTCTCAACAAGTATGTAACTTTAACAGAGAAATTTGAGTATATTGTAACTTGTAAGTTGTTTGTAGCTTGGTTGAGGAGGCCAAATCCAAACACTACGCTAACATGGACAGTAACTTTTAGAAACTTTTGATTATGCAAAATTACAAAGTATAACATGTATAGATATAGAATACACGTCCACAAATTAACTAGTAAAAGAACTAGAGACACAATATAAGCACCGGAGACACCGACTAGAAATAGAACCGGAGACACAACATAAAGTTGTGTCTAGTGATTATGTAAAGGGATGTGATTAGCACACCAAAGTTTTTGATTATTTCACCACTTTGTATAACACTGTACTGCACAGAGAACACACAGTACAACTCTTTAATGCACAAACTGTGGTGAAATAATCAAAAACTTTTGTGTACGAATCACCTCCCTTATGTAAAATTTAAAGAACTCGGGATATCATAAGAATGTGCTAAATAGTACCTATTGAGATTTGAACTCTCTTGTGAAGATGTTAAATGTCTATCAGTGAACCATTTAACGATATGTAGATTGATGTTACACCAAAAGTCCAAAATCTAACATGTATTTTTTCTTTTTTCTTTTTTCTTTTTTTGCTATTGTTTTATTTATTTTTTTAATTACTAATAACACAACCTTTAATTTTGGAATGGTCGCTAGTAAAAATTGATTTAGGAGTTTTGTATATTTAATTCGAGTAAAAAAAAACCTTAAAAAAGTTGGTGAAATAATATGAGACGCATAATGAGAAATCTAAAGATTTTGGTAAAAGGAAAATGATTATTGTAGTAATTAAAAAATAACTAAGTGATGTGGGTACTCATAAATTTTATATGTGTCGTTACGTCAGGACGGTCAGGATATACTCTATAACATTTTATAACATAAACACTTCTCCAATAAAATTCTTATAATACATCACCAAAAATTACATCACTCAATCATAAATAAATAAATAAATAAATAAATAATAAATAGCGCAATGTGAAATGAATGGGTGCAGTTTGACGACGTCATGGGTGCCAAAATAACCCTTATGGCATGCCATAAGGACACAACACCGCTCACTCTAACACACAAAAATTATCCATTTAGAGTTTAGAAATAAGGTTAGAGGTTGTGAGGTTATTTTATCACTAATTTCCTTTGTTTAGGGGTTGTGAGTTAAAACACGTTATGTGATTTTGCTAATGGCAAAGATGTCTAACACAACTCTTCACCTTCTTTTATCACTAATTTCCTTTGTTTCGACATAGCGGCAATCAACAAAAAAGTTGACCTAATTTTTAAAATTTTCATGTTTTGAGTGTGTTATGTTGTGTGTATTAAGGGATTAGGCCGTACAATAGCTACGTACTTTCACTAATGTATCGTTTTGGTACGTGTACTTATTTTCGTTTCACTTAATGTTGTATACTTCTTTGTTTTGTTTCGTTTTGCACTGTTAAACTTGTTTGACCGAAACTGATAACATCAGTGCCACGTGTACACGACACGTTGGATTTCCACTAACCAATATAAGTTAATAAAACCATATTTTTCCAAATTCTAACACAAAAAAAAAACCTAATCGATTTAAACCCTAATTCCAAAACCCCCAAATTCAATCATACAATTAAAAATCCAAATTGAATGGCATCTTCATCATCTTCTATTCATAGCCGTCGTCGTCGTGATCCTCCACCCACATTGTGCGAATGTGAGGAACCAGTCATACAACAAACTGCAAAAACCATTGATTTTCCATTAAGACGTTTTTTTGGATGTGTTAATTACTACAAGGGATCAAAATGTAGGACTTTTTATTGGATTGATGATGAGTTGCCAAGTGAGTACTACAAAAAGGAGGTTTTCAAGCTGATTCAGAAGGATAAACATCAAGAAAATAGGATGAAGGGTGTTAATGGAAGGATAAGAGACATTGAAAGGGACTTTGACTTGCAAAAGTCAACTATGGAGAAGCATGTGCTTGAGCTGCAAAAGGAGTTGAAAGAAACAAAAGCAAGTTTAATGTTTTATAGGAAGATTGTTGGTTTCATGTTTATCATTCTTTGTTTGAGATGTTTAGGTGTAGTTTATGAATTTGACTTGCAGAAGTCAATATGGAGAAGTATGCAGTCTTTTGAGATGTTTAGGTGTCTTTAGTTGTAGTCTTATGTTGTTTACCATGTTGTAATGTAGTAGATGCTGCACCCCAAAACACCTAAGGCAATAAAGTCTGCTAAATCTACATCATTCTTAAGTTCTTTCAAACCATTACTAAGTTCTTTACCAGACATATGATAGTACATACCTTTAACAGGATACTGACAACCACCTTTGAGCAACTTGGACAATCGAATAACTGTCATCCCAATGAAGTCTACACTTCCAATCGTAGAAACATCTCCTTCAACATACTGGAGTGGTGATGGTGTGAATGTACCATCGTGGTGAAAATTAATGGTTAATCGCATTTTTTTAATCAGATTAGATCATATGGAAATTAGGGTTAGGGTTCAAGATAAAAAAAGGGGGAAAACGTTTTTTGTGTGTGTATTATACAAGATACTGGAGTGGTGATGGTATTATACAAAGTCAACAAAAAAAAAATAGGTCTCCTATGCCACGTTGGACTTTAGCCAGTTTTTTAAAAGTTTAGCCGGTTGCCAGTAAAAATTGTGCAAAACGAAACAAAACAAAGAAGTATACAACATTAAGTGAAACGAAAATAAGTACACGTACCAAAATGATACATTAGTGAAAATACGTAGCTATTGTACGGCAAACAAAGAAAACTGGCTTTAACGATAGTAAAGGGTATACTTTGCAAACCATTATAGCAAGACACGGCAAACAAAGAAAACTGGCTTAACGGTGTGATAATCATTTGACAAATATGACAAATGATATTTCACCCTCCACCTTAATAAGAGAATTTTAGAAAACAAACCCAAAAATTTAAGTTTACACAACCTTTTTATTTGCCCAACTTTTCTAGACATTTTATAATTTTTTATAAAATGTATATTTTCATGAATCAAATTCCTTTCATAAGATACCAACTCTTTATAGTTTATACAACAAACTTTATCCAACAATTTGACATATTTCTTTTCCAATTAAAATCACTGTTAACCTTTAGCACATGCAATATACATTGATGATCCACTCGCGACACTTACATGACGATATGTTACCATATCACACATTATCCATTCACCAAACTTTAACTTTTATAATTATAACAGATTCCAAACTTATATCACTCATATCAAATAACACACAATACTCATGATGTGTTTATATGACAATATGTTATTACATCACACATTATCCATTCACTAACTTTAACTTGCATCAGTATAACAAACACTAAACTTACATCACTCGTATCAAATAACACACAATACTCATGATGTGTGAAAAAAAAAATGTCAAAAACAACTACAAAACCATCACTCCTTCCTCAAGTCCTAACAAGAAACCAACATTTATGCTTTTCGGTTAGAGTCCCAATACTCCCCTCTTCCGTAAAATAATTTGCACGTATAGGTTATTGATTTGCACTCTCAATATACAATCAGTTAAAACATAATATCCACGCGGCACAACTATTTAATGCATAAATTATTATATCTTGATTAAAAAGTTAAGTGCGCATATTGTTGAACATATTTATTTATGAAATACAGTAATGTGTGAAAAATAACCAAATGTCAGGCAAGGCTAAAACCCTCACTAAACTCTTCAACTCCGCCGTAACAAACTTTTCCGATCACCTCACCAAAACCGCCACACGCTCCGCCTCAACCACCACCACCACCACCACAAAAACCACCACCGGAACCCTAACAAACTTTATAAAGCTATCCAATGCCGTTGATTCATGTTCTACAGCGCGTGTGAAAGGCGCGAAAGCGAAGAGATCGGTTAAGTTGAAGAAATGTTTCGAGTCGAAGCTTCCGAGTGAATTGGCGGTTCAGAGTGTTAGAATTGATACTACTCGTTCGGTTGATGGTTGTTACATTGTGTTTAATTGTGTTTTTTATTATAATGTGTGTGTTTAGTCTAGTTAGTTGTGTTATTAGATGTTTAGTTTTACGCTAGTAGCGCAAACGAGTTAGCGGTAGAAGCGTTTGGTAACGTATCTGGAGCTCTAGTTATAAAGTGTGAAATGACGTAGAAGCTATACGCTTCGTTTATTAGCGTTTTATATAGGAGCTCTAATTATAATGTGTGTGTTTTTAGTATAGTTAATTGTATAATTAGATGTTTAGTTTTACGCTAGTAGCGGAAATGCGTTAGCGGTAGAAGCGTTTGGTAATGTAGCTGGAGCTCTAATTATAAAGTGTGAAATAGACTTTTATTAGCGTTTTATATAGGAGTGTTAATTTGATACTTATATGGTTAGTTTTTGCTGGCAGCGGAAAACGAAGCGGTTAGGAGTAGGTGCTTGTTTTATAAAAGCGTTTGGTAACATAACTGTAGCTGTAGGTGTGATTATAAAGCGTAAAATGACGTTAATGCTAGAGGCTTATTTTATTAGCTGGAATTGTATAAATGTTTAGGTTTTGTTTTATAGAAGTGTTTGGTAACGTAGGTGTAGGTGTAATTGTAACGTGTAAAATGAGGAAAATGTTAGACTCTTTATTTAATAGCGTTTTAAATAGGAGCGTTTAAACAAAATGCAAAAGCTAAACACTGTATTCTAAATGCTAAACGCTCCAAGGTGCTCGTTGCCAAACGCAGGCTTGGTGTTAGGTTTTTAAATTTGGAATATTTGATGTTTAATGCAATAATGTAAATGTATTTTTGGACGGGATGTGATTTAGTGTGTGTAATAAAACCTAACACTAAGGTTGTTTTTGGCTACAAGCGTTTAGGAGTGTTCAGCATTTGGAACATAATGCTTTTTTGGCAACGAGCGTTTAGCTTTTGGATTTTGTTTAAACGCTCCTATTTGAAACGCTAATAAAAGAAGCATCTAGCGTTAATGTCATCTCACTTTCTAATCATATGTTAAACAAAACACTCCTCCTAACTACTTCTAATCATACAATTAACAAGTGTAGGATTATTACACACACTAAATCACCAACCTTCCAAAAATATTTGATGTTTAATGTAATAATGTAAATGTATTTTGGAAGTATAATTTTAAATAAAATGGAGAAATGTTTAGTGAGATTGTATCTGATGGAGATTATTTGTTAATTGAATACTAATTGTAATGTGCATGTAAGTGATTTGATGTAGGTAAGGAAATAAGTTTTGATGTTGTGTGTTTTGGTTGCAGATGCAAAGAGTGAACTGAGGAAGGAACTTAGTGCTATTTTGAACGATACGTGTGTATAATTGAACTTGAAATATTATGCTGGTAATGGTTCATACTAAGAAGCATTTTAGAAGTTGACAAGTGCTTATTAGCTATCGTTATTTGTTCAAATGTGTAATGGTAAGCTAACTAGGTATTTAGAGAGGGTGTTTGGTTCTACTTATTAGTAAAAACTTTAAATAAAAGGCAATAGGTTAATACATGAATAACTAGAAAGGTCACTTGCATATATTTAAAGTCTTTTAGGTCATATATGAGGTTATAACAAGGTAGTTAAAGGCGAAAGTGGCCTCTAAGGCAATGTGCTTTGCTTAGGGATTGAGTCGGATACGAGGTTGGATAACCCGAATTGCTTATCTGCTTAAAAATAGGCAGTTAAGCAATCCCACACACCCTATAAGTTTTATGTTATAGTTAAACACATAATCCATAAGGTAACTTGGTATTGCAGAATATGTCAATTTGTTTGAGTTCTTATCTATATCATGGTGGTTGGTCTTTAAATTATTTCATATTCTCGTTGTACTTATTATAGTAGAACTGAAAAGCAGATATAGATGTGGAGGAGGAGGAACCTGTGGTACGACTTTTGGATTTACCATGGGCGCCAACAATATCTCAGAACAGTGCATCATTGCATCGGAGAGAAGTAGCTCGAGGGAGGAAGCAATTATGGACCTTCAACAGTTCGCAGGGTGGTCGTTTTGGGCGCCTGGTTAGAATGTGTACACACAAGCTAGGGGCAAATACTACTATTAAAGTTTTTGGTAAACTAGACCGCGAAACGGGTGTTAAAGAGTTCAATTATATGATAGAGATTTGTATAGAGAAGGCTAGGAAGACAGATGACGAAGATGTTGCTTTAGAAGAGTTTCATAGGGCGTATGTGATTTTTGAGTCTATGAGGGAACGTGGTTTTGAAATTGGGGAAGAAACTTATGGTCCTTTTCTTATGTTTATAATTGATATGCATATGGTTGAAGAGTTTTACTTCTATTGTAATAACATTAAGAAGGAAAATCCAAAGTCTCTTGTAAGATTAGCTTATTATGAGATGCTTCTATGGATAAAGGTAGGCGATGAAGATAAGATACGGACGCTAATTGCAAATGCAGCCAGCAGCGATGAAGCGAACTTCAATGGTTTGTATTTACTATCCCCAAACATTTCATTTCAACTTGTTTACACGATATGTTCTTTTTTCTTATTGCTGTCACTAGTTTGTGTTATTTGACTTTTAATACGTGGGGCAACTGGGCAAGTATATTGTCGTATTTCAAGTGCAAATTGACAGATGCCAAATACATGCATATCTCGTGAACTAGCTTATGACGATTTGATAGTAAATTTGTTATACAATCTTATGGCAATGCTCATTTAACATAATTATTGCACTTAGCTTCAAGTAGTCACTAAATGTTTTATAGACTATACGCTACTCCATTTGCAATGGAGGGAGTACACAGTGCACACAATTATTGTTACCAATGTATGTCAAACACTTTAAATTCAGCTGGGAGTTTGTGTTTGAATCTATTGCACACTGCTGAATTTGTTCATTCATAGCAAAAGTGACAATGCAGATGCTTGAGATGTATCTTGATAGGTCTTTTAAAATCTTATTCCGATGAAGCGCAAAAGTTGCAAATTATCAAATTATTCAGTACAGAAAATATTATGAATTCTAGAATTTCTAGTACATCTTAGTGCTATATTGATTAGGATATATGATGTATTTGGTAATATCATGATGACTAAATGGGCTATTTGGAGTATTAGTATGCATCAATGCTCATATTAAGCACCTAATTTGCACTTTTGTTGCTGCAGAAAGTTATTTAGTAGCTTTGTGTGAAGGGGATCGACAAGAGGAGGCGTCGTTGCTTTTAGAAACAATAGACATAAAGAAAGTTTCCTCCAAGGAGAACATGGAAAGGATTTTCAAAGCATTGGGAAGGCTTTCATTGGAGTCCCATGCAAAACAATTCATATTGGAACTCAAAACCGATGGTAATCTATTTTATTATTCTGTAAGTTTGAATATGCACTAAAATATAAAAGTCTACATTTTAGTTTATCATGAAGCTTCTAAGATCATGTCTTTCTTGCATATGGTTTTCTACCCTTTTATGGTAATTTTGTTTTCAAATACAGATAATGAAGAACATCTATCAAGTTTGATTTACAGTTATGCAACGAGCATACCAAACATGCAGGTGAATACTTGTCATTATCTAGCTGGTATTTAAAGTCCAGAATGGCAGAATTACTAATATAGGATTTTGTAATCAAATGATTTTGTACCATGAACACCTTCAATAATTCCATGTAGGCCTGAACTAGTTAGATGATTGCTTATCACCGTGTTGATGGAGTTTTTAATAGCTCGAAATATGTTGTAAATAACTTCTATTACTTGGTTTGAAGGTCGAAGACGTTTTTGTGAAGTTCAAGGATTTGCAAAGTGATTTGGAGGTTGCTTCTTCATCTGTTACTCTCGAGAAGCTAATCAAATCCTGTTGTGAGTCACTCGAGGTGGGAAAAAATCTGAATTTATAGTATTTACCTTTATTTGTGTAATCATACACTATACCCATACCCGACTCAGGCGGGACTGGGTGTTGTTGTTGTTGTGTAATCATACACTATATATTTTTTTAACTTTTTTCCTCCCAAGATTATAGAAATAAAATGATGTATTGATATAATAAGAATCTAGTCATTTGCTTTGATGCAAATAAAGGCTATTTCTTTTACAATTGGTTCACTGATAGTCTATAATCTTCTTAATTGATACAGGTACATTTGGCTATTGATTTAGTTGATTCTATTTTTAAAGATGGGTTAACTGCAAAGATAACTACATTCAATACCATACTATCATCATGTTTGGCAAGCTGCGAGTATAATTTGGTACGTTTCTCTGGGATTCCTTTCTTACTTGGTGTTTGATATTGACCATAATTTATATTTGTAAAAGAACATATGTGCATTAATACATTTTCTCTCTAAATTACACTCACATTTCTTTATTAGTTGAAGCTATGTTATGTATTAATTTTGGAGGTTGTATAGATGTACTCTCAAATTCTTTAGTTCTTCTAGTTATTTCGTTGTATGGCATTTAAGCAAGCTTATTACTGTTGCAAATTGTGTACTTTTGAGAACACGCTTGATGATAGTATTCCCGTGAATGGCAGGTTCATCGCATAAATTCCATGATGAATGATCACGATATAAAGCCGAATGCTGAGACCTTCAGACTTATGATAACTTTGTGTGTGAAAATGAAGGATGTAAGTGATGCATAATTTAGTTCTCATGTTGAATCCTAAGCATTCTGATATAAAATGTGTTTGAGATCTTTGCTTGTCTTTTGCAGTTTGACAAGGCTTATGACATGATTAATGATGTGGAGAGATCAAATTTAATTCCTACTGCTAACATGTACAATGCTATAATGGGTGGATACTTCAGACAGGTCAATTCTTCACCCATCTTATACTTGTAATTAGGAGAGGCGGAATATATGGGCTGTTAATGGGTAATTTTATATGTGTTGGCCAAGATAGACGAGCAAATCCAAGCCCTTAATTCTTTGATCCCAGCATGGGCTGGTATTAGTTGGTCAGTCTCATCAATGCTTTTTTTTTTTTTTTTTTTTTTTTTGTCCATTTCCTTTTTGGTTATGTAATTTGTTACTTATTAATCATGACATAAACAACTATACTACTAGAATGGTAAATAATTTATTTTTTTATTGTTTTTTTTTTATGCTAAATTTTTTTTGGATCAATAGTTAAATGGTAATTTATTTTTATGCTAAAAAGTTGAGTTACAACTTCGTAAACATTTAAATACAGACTAGTTGAGTTTTGAATTGTTTAACTGTTCCCATTTCATTTAGCCTTTTTTTTTTTTTTTTTTTTTTTTTGGGTCTTGTTTCACCCGTCATCAAACAAATACAACCCAAGTTTAAATATCAATGGGTTGAAACTGCCACCCATGCTAATAAGAATTGAGTTGACATACACAAAATTCAAGAGGTCTTATACTTGGATATAAATGAAATAGTTCATTGAACTCCATTTATTCAGGTATATTCATATCAGACAACATATTTGCATGTGTATTCTGCTTATTGTAAGACTGGTAGCACAATGGCATTCACACTTTTTTTTTTTTGCCTGATTGTGCACGATTGACTTACTCTCTCGTTATTTTATTTTTTTGCAGAAAAACTTCCAAAAGGGACTGATGGTTCTTAAACAAATGGATGCTTCAAATGTCAAACCGGATTCTCATACTTTCAGTTATATTATCGGCAATTGCAATAGTGAAGACAATATCATAAAGGTTAGAAAACTTTCATAAATCTTCTGTTATTAATGTTATAAAATGGTCAATCTTGTGTTACATGATTCAGTGTATAGATGATGTCTATTATTTGTATTGACGACATTATTTTAGTTCTGCTAACAACTCTATTCTTATGTATTTGATGGTGTTTTCTATGTAGTATCGCAAAGAATTGAATGAATCAGGAGTTCAACCTACAAAGCACATTTTTATGGCACTTGTAAATGCATACGCAACTTGTGGGTTGTTTGAGAAGGCAAAGCAGGTAAGCTTTTCTTTACTATGTCTCTTTTTATGGTCCCACCGTTCACGATTAACCAACTTATCTGATATAATAATCATACAAAGATGAGTTAGATAGTTTCTTTTCTGATCAGTATATTTGTAACTATAGGTTATGGTTTAGTAAGTTCATCTGGTAAAAGAAAACTATTGACTTCAGATTTAACGAGTTGAAGTAAGAATTAAGATACAATAAAGATATTGGTTACATCCTTGCAAAAACTAGCCTGAATGTAACTTGATTGCAGATCGATCCCACCACTATTTACATAAACTTTCTAGTTCCTACTAAATAATCGAACTCGTTAGAGTCGCATATTTGCTGCAAAAGTCCATGATTAATGTAGTGATGCATTACAAAAGCCTAATTAACTGCGCGTTGAAAAGATATAACTATAGGTTATGGTTATGGTTTAGTAAGTTCATCTGGCAAAAGAAAACAATTGACTTCAGGTTTACCGAGTTGAAGTAAGATACAAAAAAGATATTGGTTACATCCTTGCATTTATTAACCTGAATGTAACTTGATTGCGGATCGATCCTGCCATCAAAATCGAGAAAAACATATTCTACTATTTACATATCTAAGTAACTTTCTAGTTGCTACTAAATAATTGAACTCATTAGAGTCACATAAGTGCTGCAAAAGTCCATGATTAATGTAGTGATGTATTACAAAAGCCCTATTAACTGCCCGTTGAAAAGATATAAGTTTGATCGTTTTGTATTATTGTTAATCACCATGTCATATCTCGCCATTAAAATATGCCAATTTACACAAAGCTTCTATCGGGTTCCAAAACTTTTGTTAGTTTTTGTTCATCGCTTCATTCCAGTCTGCAAAAGAGTGTGGCATCACCCAAAGGACTTTCTACCATTGGAACAAGCAGCCCTACAATACACATGTTTAAGAACAATGCAACAACATATCATCTTCTCTTACCATTTACTAGTCACACCATCCACATGAGAGTTCATGTTGCTTGTAACAATATGACGTCTTGCCAGTATTTGACTAGAATTTTGCCATAGCAGGCCAACCAAAAGAAGCTTAGATCTTTGAAAAAAAATAATAATACCCTTTTGCCATAGTAATCTACACAAGAACAGTTAATACCTTTCATTAACTAGTAACTCTGAAATTGTCATGATTTTTCTATGATCAAGATTTTGTGACCCATTTGCAGGTTCTTTCAGACAAGGCAATTCCTGGAGCAAGTATAAATGAAATAAAAAGTGTGCTTGTTTCCGCACTTGCTACAAATGGTCGAATGGCTGAGGCCCTTGACGTTTATGATGAAATTAAACAAGTTAACGCAAATTTGGAGCCAAAAGCCACAATTTCTCTTATTGTAAGATTCTATGTAATTATTGTTAATTTCTATTCCTTTTCTTCCTGTGTAATTTAAGAAAAAGTAAACTTCTTGCAGGAGCACATTCAATCCGAAGGTGAGCTAAGCCAATTACTAAAGCTACTTGATCAGTTACTGGATTCAGAATTCTGGGATGATGGATGTGCCCGGGTCATCTTGTATTGTGTTAGATACAAGCTTTTAGGGTATGGTGGTCTATCCTTATGCTCTATTTGTGTGATATTACATGTTTTACTTACTCACTTGTTTTAACTTAAATAGCCCGGCGGTTGATTTACTCAAGCAACGGATGGAGAGGTCAGATGCTAACGACATTGCTGTTGAAAGTTTATTTGACGAGGTTTTTTGCTCTCTTTTTTATCAACATAAATATTTTTGTTCAGTTTTCTGAAATTATTTATAGATAATTAATGTGTTTATTATGATTATGTGAATAAATTCAATATTTGAATAAAAAATGATACAGGAGGTTGTATGTATTAAAAAGGGTGAATTCAAGTCGTTGTGACTATAGTTAAAATTATTGATTGACCAGTTTGAGATAAAACACAAAGCATAGCGAGTAAATGGTTGAAATTGACACATTCAATAAGTGATATTGATTATTATCTTATCAAATATATTAGTTGCATGCAAACTTTATATTCTTATTCGGTTTGTTTACCACATGGATCTTAAAATCCAGGTGTTTTCTCAAATCGCTGAAACTGAACCACCTGATGTGCAATTCGGGTTGGATCTACTTGAAGCCATTAAGGAAATCGGGATTCAACCATCAAGGAGGAGTCTTGATTTTCTCCTTAGTGCTTGTGTATTTGCCAAAGATCTCGAACGATCTTATATAGTTTGGGAAGAATATCAAAATGCTGGCCTTCCTTACAACGTGTTGACTTCTGTAAGGTTAGTTGCACTAGATTATCCTACTTGGTAATGATTTTGTAACTAAATAGTGATAATTTTTTATATTTTCTGGTATAACTAAGTATGCTCATCAAAATACGTGAGGGGTCTACAATACAAGTTCATTAGTGTGAAAGGGATAGATGAAACATTTTAAAGTAGAGTGTAATGATAATAACTAGTTGTGACGAAGACTAGTTCAAAAGCTGTTGCAAACATTATTTTGATCACCTTTTTTTATGGAGACTAACTGATTTAGCCCTTTTGAGTGGGGTATAAAACAAAAGGTTATCCTTCAAGTAAATAACCTCGTAATTCGTATACCACCATAATTCGCTTAAAAAATGATTTTTTGCAGGTATATTTGGATTTTTTTGCATATAAGTAATTATTTTGGACTAAAAGGTTTGGAAACATATTCTGGAGTTTTTTGAAAATATCAACTTTCAGGCGATTTGTAGGTTACTGAATTTTAGATATCCACAAAATTAATATTGCGATTAGTGCATAATTTGTGGGGTTATTTAGTATAAATGTCCAAAAATAGGAGATTTCATTGTTTTTTATGAATTCGTTTTGTAGGATGTATCAGGCGCTACTTGCTTCAGGAGCCCATAAAGCCGCTAAGATTTTGCTAGAAGACATACCTGCTGATGACCCTCATGTGCGCCGTGTCCTCAAAGCATGTCGAGAAACTTTTCGCAAATCCGCCAATGTGAAACTCAAAGGGGGCCAAGAAACTTCTGGCAAATCCACCGCTGTGGAACTCAAAGCGTTTCTAGAAAATGCTTGCAAATCCACCACTGTGGAAAGCGGCGGAAAGAAGAAAAAGAATAAGAGAAAGAAACGAAAGTAGAGGTATAAATTTACCCCCATTTTTCAATATCTATATCATGGGTCCTATTTTGTTTTATTCACTACAATCATCAACTATGTATGCAAAATGAGCATTTATATGAGTTGTCTGTTACTGCTGAACGTGTCTGGTTTTGGAATTGGCGACAGGTGAGACGAGCTTTCAGTTTTGTCGGTTACACGGCGAGAAGTTGAAAAGCATTGGCGTTGACACACTAACTTACCTGGACATCACATTTAGGGATAAAACAGAAAGGATAAGCTTACAAGTCTATTGTTGAGAGGCGCCTCTAAGGCTGCATATTTGGCTCTTTAATGAATTCTCAAGTCAACCTTTGAGATGCTTGGTTTGCTTGGTAATATCTCTATTATTCAAGTAACCTCGTTACCAGAAATTGATAGGTAGATGATTCGTCCAATGGAAATTGTAACTAGGTAGACTAATTATTATGATGATTATGGAAACTATTAATTTAGAGTTAGTGTTATTAGATTTGTTAGTTTTATCTTATCAGTTCAATGAAAATGGGACGGGATGTAAACATGTAGCTTAGTCCCCCATACATGTTGATCGATTCAGAATATCATTTTGTAACTGAAACATTTCTTGATTTGATCAAGCATTTATGGTGATGGGTCTTATGAATCCGTTACCCCTTTTGCACCGTGACCAACAAAACCAGCAAAGAAATTATACTTTTTTGTGAATATATATCCATCAAGTGTTCTGGATATCGGTTCTACGCATGACTCGGAACCAGGAAAATTCCTTTCATCTTTTATGTCATTCCTCGTTACCAGAAATATGAGTATAGTTTACTTCATTCTTGATTGATGCTACTTGATTATTTTTTTATGTATAACACTAAATGTCTGCAAATTATGTACTTAAACTGAATGAATATGTATAAACATAAATTTTGTTTATATTTTTTCAATATAAAGATACAGTCATTGAATTTTGTTCAATTGAGTGTATAAAATAGGACACATGTGAGCTCTATGAATAGCAGCTAAATTTGAGTTGAATCATCATTACAGATTTTCATCCTAAATGTAGCTAATTTAGCTACATGAACATGTAGCGATGTTATCGTCTTTTCACCAAAAAGGTTTAATTCAGTGGGAAAACTCTGACCCGTGTTCTACTGTTTTAATATAGTTTGCTTTGACATATAGCACGTTGGTAAAACTAAGCAGCCGAAGCTTGAGCTTAGCACTAAGTGCTACACATGGAGTAGCTTATGATTCAGGAGCTTGTGTTTCTGGAAAAATCTAACAAGTATCATCAACCAAACGGAACATATAGTTTACGAAGGCTTACTTTTAGCAGCTATAAACTTTTGCGCCAAAAACACTATCATCCTTATACATAGAACATTGAGAAAACAGACAAATAAGTATTTGTTGATCGATCCAACCTATCCTAGCTACAATATGTTTTCACCCAAACTTATTTTCCATTCCATCTAGTTTTTCCAGTGCCGTTAAACTGTATTAGGAACAACTGTTCCAGTATTCTACTGAAATCAACCATCTATAGCGACCGGTCACATAATTATTAATTGACTAGTTAACGACACTTAAAAATCAAAATGAATTAGCAACAAGTATAGCTTGTCTACACCTTGCTTTCGCTTGTGACAACCTCTCTTTCAAAGTCTCTTCTTTCACAGCACTTTTAACCATTACCAAATCCATTTCCAACAGCTTCAAAACTCGAAAAAGCTCAGTCACCATCCTATCTTCAACTTTCCCTTCATCTCTCAACTCCTCTGCCACTTCCCTCGCTCTTTCGGACACAATCTCCCCAACTTTGGCTAACAAATCAGTCGACCCGTATTCTTTATCCATCAACTCTTCCAGCTTTTCAAGAAAATCCATTATGACATATCCAACAGGTTTCTCAAGTGGAATAGGGACAGTTCTCTTCCACCCAATTTCAAATTTTGGCGGCTCGGGTTTCACAAGGTCAGACTTGGATTTTCGGTCTCGTAGGATTTCTGATTTTCGGCGTTTTTCAATAGGGAAAGTTTCTTGGCTTGTGGTGGTTGAGGAGTCGGATGAAGGGAAGTCGGGTAGCTCGGGTGGTGTGTTTGAAGTGCATTTGATGGTGTAACGTTTGTGAGGCGATATATTTAAAGAAGGCTTAAATGGGTAAGAAAGAATTGGATTGAAAATGATGGAGGAAGAAGCCATTGGAACAAAACCAAGTGAATGAAAGGAACAAGATAAGCTTTACTTGGTTTTTCTGTTGTATACTACCCGCCAAAAAACATCAAAAGCTGTTGACAATTTTATGTATATTTTAAAGAAAAATATTGATAGGTTGTATTATATTAAAAAAATTATTTTTTACAGTAGATTTTATTCATTACCTAAAGGAAATATTATTCATTGTTTTGGATTGTTTGCCATATACATGGCTACTAGCTACACGGTCCAAAAACCGGACCGGACTGACAAAAACATGATCGGACCGAAAATCGATTTGGCCCAAAACACCGGACCGATGTCGGACTGAAATTTGTATGGTCCGGCTCATTACTGTTTGGTCCAGTCCAACAAAGCATATTGATGGGTTTCGCGTAAAACCAGACCGGACCAAGCTGAACTGATGACCGAATTGAACTGAAATATGTTAGGTCTGGTTTGGCCGGTTTGTCGGTTCGATCCAGCCCGCGGCCTATTATGCTCAACCCTACTAGCTGTACACAAATTCTATAACATGAATCTAAAACTGTAAATTAAATTCTGTTTCATTTTTATCTTGGTTTGTTTTTATAGCAAGACCAACTTGGTATTTAGTCAATTCACCAACATATATTGAATCAGCAAATGTATGTATGGTCACCTATATCTACTAAATTATCTATTAACACTCGCTCTTCAAACAACTGCTCTACGTAAAAATAATACAAAACTACATGATCAATCAGGAGCATTATCTATATGACTATACCTGAGTGCGCAACGTCATCAATAATTCCTTCATACTCTCGAGTCTCTGAGCAAGTTGTTCTATGTTATGCACATGGGGCTTGGAAGATTCAGAAGTGTTTAACTCAGCAGAAAGGGTCGCACAATTGGACTGTGAATCCAGCAATGCTTCCTCAAGTGAAGATAATGTTGAATCGAATGACGAACGACACTGAATATGTGGAGATGCAAGTAAAGACTGGCCACGGGCAAAGCTAGGAGATTTGGTATCAGTGCTCAGATTTCGTGGAGAGAAGATCTCTTCAAAACCCTCACTTCCTGCAAAAGTGTACAAGTTAATGGTAAAACAGCATTAAGCGAGTATTAATTATACACATACAAACATGAAATGCGTTTACTAAGTTTTTATTTAGAGCATGTCATGATTACTCTAAAATCAATGAAAAAGGAATAGAAACTACCTAAGTGGCGTAATTGATCCAGTGCTGGCTGACCAACTGATTTATCAAGCTTAAGCAATCGTAGGATCCCAACAGCTACCTGTCCCATTGAGTCGACTTCCAACTTGAACAAGTTTGTAACATGTTGCAGCTCATCCTTTCTTACAACTATCTCAATCTACAGAAAATCAATTATCAATACACACTCGTTTTATCACAGATGATTATCTTACTATGATTATTAAAAATAACAGTCACGTCTAAAGGCATACGCAAACACCCTTTTATATATATTAGCAATGGTTAACAACTAGTAAAATGTATTCACCGGTTGTTTAGCGGAAATTTTCAAGTTTTCCACAGCCCAAGTCATCATCCCATCGACATCATTATCTTCAGAAGGTACTATGTCAACTTCAAGATCTATCCCGCCATGTGGCTCAACAGTTTTCTTAGGTGTATTCCCCTTTTGCTGAGGTTTCAAGGCCTTTAAGCCTTCAACACCAACCTAAAGGCGAACAAAATCAGAAGTTTATCAGCATAGCAAGTATAATATCATGCTCAAGCAGACTCAATTGAAGTAAATACACACCCTAACTACTTCAACCGGATACTTTTGTGTTGCAATCGAACTTCCTTTGCTTTTCGCAGCGTCAGTTTTGCTTCCATTTGCTTTAACTTTGAAACTTTCAAAAGACGTGTGCCAGGTTTTCTTTTCAAGGTAAGAATCCTCCATATCATTGGATTTCGGCATTTCTGCCATTACATCCGCGCTTTCCAGGGCAAATAGCCAATCCTTTAACTCTAGCGATATATTAACATCATCTGGTATGTAACTGCTATTCATGTCATCCTCTTTGTCATCTGAATTTCAGAAACAATAAACAAAGATGATTTATTCTAAATTAGCTACTAGTATAAATAAAGTTGGTTTTGAAATAGTAACCGGAATAGAATTGATTATCTTTTAATGCAATTAGGTACCGTAAAAACTATAGCATATTGGATTAATAGCTTACTTTGATTATCCCTCACCTCATTGACTAACGGAGGTGTTGTTTTAAATAGTTTTGACAAAGGTCCCGAAGATAAACGCTCTAACCCTTTGGTGAGTCCAGCCCCTGGGCCGCCATCTGGCCCCAGAACTCCAAAACGATGAAGCAAAGCTTCATAGTAATTCATACCTCCTGCAAGGCGTACACCCGCAATACAAGCTGACACACGTAGGCTATGACACTTTACATCTTGTGCATCAAATGGAACTACATGAACTATGCTTAAATTTAAGAAGGGAATCAAGGTAGCACTTCTATTTGATCTAAAACTTTTCCTGTTTTGCACCCAAAAGACAGCTCTCAGTTCAGGGACAGATGGGACAACGTCATTGGCTGGTGCTAAACTTGTGCTAGCCTCTGCGCAGTCAACTTGTACTCCGTCCCACCGTAAAGTTGACGAAACGGCCATCGCAGCACCCAATGTTCTGTGAGTCACTTGCATTGACAGATCATCTCCTATAAACTGAACTAAAGGCGTTCCCTGAATGTCGAAAGAAGAAGATTCTAGAAATGTTAGCTTAAGGTTCTCAAGTACTAAACTGATACCAGTATCAGCAGGAACCTTCTCATTAGAAGAATCGTTATTCGTTATTGGCATATGTTTATTTTTCCCAACCATTGCCATTCTATCACTGACATTATCTATATAAGCATAAAGATCGAGCACAAAAAAGAGTTGTTCGACAGAAGTGTTGGACAAATACTGATCACACGCAACCCCTACTCTGACTACTCCTTCAGGGGGAGGAATACTTGTTAACGGACTTCCATCTGATGTTATCATTGCCACCTGTATACAGACACCTTTCATCTCAACACACCTCCATAATTCTGAAGAGTGTAACCCAGAATCATTTTCTACTACAGTCCGATTGTTAGATTTTTCTAGAGACAAACCAAGAAGAGAAGCTCCAATAGCCCATTTTTTCTGACTGTTATCAATGGGTTGACCTTCCCACATAGAAAAGCATGCAGCATCCATATCAAGATTAAGCAGCCCAAGCCTCAAAAAAGGTGACTCGGAAAAATAAAAGTTTGCTATATGAAGCTTTGCACCTCTAAACGAGCTGTATTTGGAGTGATCATGAGACGTGGGATGGTAAGGGTTCTTGAACTCTAGCGGAACAGTGATCTCTAATTCTTTGACAGTGATCTGGAAGGAGTTGACAGTGAAATCTGGTGATGTATCTTCTGGATTAAGCGCAACTCCATCAGTTAGGAAGGATGATATTCTTAGACAGGACTCTTCTTGAAGATCAATCTAGCAAGAATGGTGGTGTATCAGAGCCATCATAGAGACACACAATGTTCAACGGTTAATAGTAGAGTTGGAAAACAGGCGGGTTGGGGAAATGGTCAAAATCGGTCCAGGTCAAAGCGGGTCACTTAAATGCGTGGGTCAAATTGTCTTGCAACAATTTTGGTACCATTTTTTTTAGTTTGTTAACGGAGCTATTTTATTGAAATAATACTAATAAATTTTATCTTAAGAAAAAACAGTTTAGGACATTGTAAGCAATTGAATACATGGTTAGTGACTTTTAACCCGTTTAACCCGCTTTTAACTAAATTTTTTATATTTAACATGCTATAAGTCATGTACAACGTGAATTGACCCGTTCCATATAAATGGGTCGAAATTGCCACCTCTAGCTTATATAATGACATCAAATGTTGTACCATAAGAGGCTTGCAGTCGATTACAGTTTGCGAAGAAAGTGAAGGTGGGGCAAGGGAAGGCATAAATTGAAGAGAATGAAGGGATATGAGTGGAACACTTTCATTTGGTCTCCATTGCTGATCACCTAGCGGATATATTGGAGGACAGAAATTTTTGCCTGGTCCAAAACAAAATGCACGACGTTATTTTTAAACATCTGGAATTTGTTTTTCACATCAATGGCCAACAAATTATGAACTCTGCAATCGATTCATACCAAAATCTGGAATTTGTAGGTGTTCTTCTGCAGTATCCTGTATCAAAGGTTGAACTAGTGGACATGGAGGTTGAGAGAAAGTATCCCTGAATTTAATCATCATGCGACTTTTATAAGTTGCAAAGTTTGACAATGATAAAACAAAAACTAGCAAGGGTCACAAAGTTTAACATATATACTACCAAATAGTATGCACATATAATATTGATATATGAAGGTTTTGTATTAACACAGCATACCTTAAAATTAGTCCACCAACCATGATCCGAGTTAAGTATTTGGCAAGTTCTCCATCAGAGACGCATGCCTGCAACAAATTATAGTGATGAATTGATGATTAAGAAAAAACATAAACATGTTGAGATTTTCGTATTTTCTTTTTAGGCGTCATGAAAAGCTACCCGAGAAAAGAGCACCGACTGCAACAGAAGTTCTAGCTGGAACCCTGGAAAACTCGGTGTTGTCAGTAACTATCTTACTGTATACTGAAGGCAATACCTAAAAAAGAGAGATGGATTTGACAAATAATAAGACGTCACAAACCAGCATCTTTGATGCCAAGAAATATATGGTCCACTATAAAGGAGACTAGTGTATTCCCTGCGGCTTCTGTTGACTGGTGACAGAAAAAATAGTTGTTTACGCAGACGACCTAAGATATAGTACTTGGAAAGCATTGGAAAATACAAAATGATGATACAGTTTTTTAACCTGAGTTACATCTTCTCTGTTAAGACAAACATATAATCCCATGAAGAAGCGAAGAACAGCTCGAAGTCCTGCTCACATTATTTATCACAGTTAAATTTTACCGAAACATTGTATTAGATAACTCTGAAAAGAGATGGCACTTTTGACCCATTTACTTATGGATGGATCAGCTTGGGTTATATTTATCTCAACGGGTCAAACCAAAGAAATTACCTAAATGGGAACAGGTTGCAGCTCTCTCAAAGTACATTTTTAATTCACGCAACCTCCTAAATCATTATATTAGAAAATTTAGATAATCATAGTAAAAATATTGATTTTGTGTAATCATAATTAATGCAAGTGTTTGCGGGTTAACAGAAACTATAAATTGACCCATTTCATTTGTCTGTTTTGACCTGTTACCAACCCACCTGACCCGCCCATCTTGCTACCTCTAACTCTGTGAATGACGCATCAATGGAGAATTTTCTACTAACCTGGTTCACTCAGCGCTTGGCAGATGGCTTCTGTGATATGCACCTGAACTTCCAGACCTAGTGGCCAATTCTGACCCGTCCTTTGAATTGTAATCTGATTACAAAAACATAAGGAAATGGGATACAATTAATGCGATGTTTCGTAAAATGTAAATCTCATGTGCTAAAGCAAAGTTTGCAAACATTGTGTTACATAGGCCTCTCCAGATATCCCGTCGATAAACCGTTCACCACCAAAGAAAGCTCGCTTTGCACCATCATCATCTTTTTGGCTAGAAGCATCTTCAGAAACATTCGCAAACATATCAGGATGAGGAAGAAGATCGATACATAGATACTCCCATTCTAGCTTCTGGTGTTGACAAAAAAATGTAAATCATCACATATGCATGCATTTGTGTAAAACTGTAAACTGCTAACATAGCAACTATAAAGAACCTAAGTAACTAGCAACATATTGGTTATTTATGTAAAACTGTAAATCATCTCATGTCAGTATTTCTTCCACTAGGTTATTTATTTATTTTTATTGTTCAATCACACTATTAAAAGACAATGATATTTGAATGTTTCTTACATCTTATTTTGACCCAACAATGAAATTTCAATGTCTAAATTACTTGACATGTCTAATTATGGGGTCATGACAAGCTTAAAAATGTTTTGTAAGCCCAGGCTTATGGGGTCATGACAAGCTTAAAAAGAGCTATATACTTATATATTGCTTGTTTACTCATCCTAGCAAATGTTATGCTCTGTATAAGTCAGGTTGACCAAATTAATTTAATGGTAGAAACTTGTTCATATGTAGTCTCATTGAACATTGTCTATCTTGGAAAATGATGAGCCCATATAAATAACCTTAGACTATAAAACCATGAAAGTGTATAAATTTAAGTATGGACTCTGAATCTTTGTGTATGTGGATAGAGAAGTTTTAGAGTACTTAAAAAATTAAGTTTATATATAAATTTAAAAGTTAAGAACTTATAAATTTTTTGGACGGATTCATCGTACAAGTTCAATTAAGCTATTGTTTGATAAATTAGTGAACTTGAATAATGGTTCCGGACCCAAAACATTCTAGTGTTCTTAACACATATCATTCATATACACTCTAGTATATAAACCTAAGAACATTTCAATCTTCAACCTATGTGGGATGTAAGGTTGGAATGGGTTTTGTCAAGACAATTTAATAAAGTACCTAAAGGTTCAGTCGTGCATTCTTTGTATTCCAATCAATACGGTTTATTTAGTTATTTATCTTTTGAAAAATGGAAGTTGCGTGGATGATTAATGCCAAGTACGTTATTTAGTGGCTACAAATGTATATTTCGTTTGAATGAAAATTTCTATTTTGAAACTATCTAATTTTCCATCGAACCTAAGGTGTCGTGAGAACACTATTTGGGAAGAAGATTAACAAGTAAACTTACTCTGAACACATAAATGTAGTTCTTGTCACTTGAGAAGTCCCTTGCCGCCTTAAGGTTTACAATCTGCTATGCGTAATTAAGTGTTAAAAGTTTGTATTTAAAACCAACAAATTTAAATACTCGATAGAAAACTAGATAATTCAATATGCAGCTATAGAAGATGACCTGCCAGTTCTCATTTGTGGTATACAGCACAAGATTTCGGATAGTAATAGACGCCATTGGTGATGCCCTGGATATCATAAACACATAAAAAAGATGAGGAACATCATCAAGTCATTAATAGAAACAAGCAAAAACAACCAGTAGAGCATAGGTTTCTCTAGTAAAAGTTAGAAGCAGAACAATCATGAACGATCTATTTTTGCAAAAGATTACCAAGTTGTTCCTCGAAGATGTCTACCACCCCCGTGAGTCTCAAGTAATAGATTGACGGTCTGTATTTGTAATGTCATCCCATCAGCAATCTGATAAAATAAACACACTATTATAAAGACGGATCAGGACAAACTGTAGCTCATGACTATAGTCACAAGTCACTCGGAAATTCATGGTACATTAAATGACAACAGCACATAAACTAACCTTCTCGGCAAATCCATAGCCACCGCCTTTAGATGAACTCAAAGCTGCTTGTGCACTACCAGAAACATACAAGATTGATTATATAGGAATTTGTATTAGTACTCTTCGGCTATTAACAGTAAACATAATATCAAACTAATGATCACCTGCTCATGCTCCTACGTGCATTCAAATCATCAGTTTCCTCCAACACCACATCAAGCTTATCCATGTGCACAATAATAGGCTCCACTTGTACATTACTCAAATAAGGGAGCTTCAAAATAAGGGACTAAGGGTTACTTGCTTTCAATATCAAGATATAATAGCTTTCCTACATATTAGAGTATCATACTACGAAAACTATTACTAATAATAATGGACTTGCATATTGTTACTCGTGATAAACTATCTTCCGATAATTTTCAAAGTGTGTTGCTATTATTTAACTAACAAAGTATCTTCTTATATTAAGGTGTTAAATATTTAGAATAGAGAGATACTTTACACACTTGATCGATTCTAATAACGTGCTACGAAAACTATCCTAAGCTAATTATATAAGTAACAATAACCTATGTTTAAAAGCAATAATTCCATGTCATAAAGCAACTAGCCGAATTGTAAGACTACTCGCAACACCGACCCAACCCATGGTCGATCTCTCTTTAAGGACGCCCCCAAGCCACTTTGCTCAATTCGATCCTCCAGGCAACCGAATGGTTGCATTTGGTTTGTGGTGTGACTTTTTATTTAATTAATGTTTTTGGGGTATTTTTTTTGTTGTGATTGGTGTTGCCTTAGTGAGGGCTTAGGGTTATATGTTTGGTCTTAGAGAGAGAAGCTGAGTTGGCAGAGTGGTCTGATCAAGTGATGGGTCGCCATTACTACTAGTCTAATTAGAGGTATTTGGAGTAGTGGGGGTGTCCTGCTGTGTGATGGACCCTAATGGAATTTTGATTCGTAGTGTTAATTTTCGTAAAACACGACATATTTTTCTAAGACTTTTGATAGAACCACAAAAAAACTCCCACGAAAACTCTTACAAAATGATGACATGTCAGACAATAAGTGGCTTAATCAGAGAGAAGAGAGAGAAACTATAATAAAATCCACCGATCAATGCCTGACACGTTATTTTGTGAAGGATTTTGTGGATGTTTTTATTTGGCTGTATCATTCCTCTTTTTCTAAATGCACGCACCCGGTCCAAAAAGAATTTTGTTTCTAGCTAGTAATGGATTAGTTGATCCGTTAGTAGGTGAAAAATAGACTCGATCAGTTTCTATTCAATTCTATCATTTCGATTTTTGGTTCATTTTTCTCATTTACACTATAGTTTGAAAAGCAGCAGGCCAAGACTTGCTTGCTTATCGAAGCATAATCTGTTTTGCAAACGCAATCCAAAACACACTACTTTTATTATAACTCATGACCTAAGAAAAAATAAGTTACCACGATCTCGAGCTTTCCAGCTTTGGCCATAGTAACAATCAAAGCAGTGGGCAAACCAAGGCTTGCATGCAACGCTTCACCACTTATATCTATCGATCAACAAACACAATAATTTACACATTCAAAATCAGTCATAATAAGCAAATAAATACTTATAAACCAGAACTCATATCACCATGTGCGCGCAACCCATTTATTTAGGACAAGTGCATTATTTTCAAATATTTACTTTTTACAAAAATATACTACGGTTAGCACGACGTCACTGCTTATAAAAGAGTGAATGAAATGAAATAATATAACAACGTACCTATATTAGAAAGCTGACACGTGCGTCCTTGTAACTTAAACTGATCTCTAGAAAACGATTTCAGCCAATATTTTAACGTGTATTCCAGTGCCCTTGCCATTATCGATTCCATATTTTATTCCTATATTTATATGACCACCGATGATATGATATTTAGCCGTTAAATAATTAGATCAACGAAATGACACGGTAATATGAAGGGTGGTGTAGTGAGGATAAGGTGAGTGAGGCGGTTGGAGATGGTGATGGTCTCGTCGTTTTATGCATGGGAAATTTTTGTATTGAATGTTATGAGATCAAGACAAAAATGGTTTGTTTACGTCATTACGTGTAAAAAGCTGGTAAATGAAATCTTATTCGGTGCATGCAATGGGTTCGGGTTCGAATTGATCCTTGTTATAGCGTAGCATGCATCTCCCACTTTTTGGGCTCAAGTTGTAGATACACTGATACACATAGGCCCAACTGTGAGATAATACCCATGCATGAACACTTTTTGAACCTCGGGATTCGTGTCTATTCAATCAAGTCTCAACCTGTTTAGACCTTTTTTTTTTTTTTTTTTTTTTTTTTTTTTTTTTAAACATAAGCATAGACAATTGACCGGCCATGAATCATGTGAAACGATATCCATTTTCATATTCATTTATTTTTCGTCATCAATATTCATATCTTTGAGTTAACTACATAAATGGTCCCTGTGATTTGCCGGGTTTTACGGGTTCAGTCCATTTTTTGATTTTGTTACGGGTTCAGTCACTGTGGTTTTGATATGTTACGGATCCAGTCCATTTTGCCCAAATCTGTTAGTTTGACCTTGTTTGACCGTTTAAAGTAAGGGTATATTTGTCTTTTTATTTATTTTAACTACATAAATGGTCCCTATGGTTTGCAGGGTTATACATTTTTCATCCGTTTTTATATGTTTTCGTCCGCTTTATATGTTTTATACGTTTTCATCTGTTTTTTATTCGTTTTCTTATGTTTTTATCCGTTTTATATGTTTTCTTACATTTTTTATAAGTTCTCGTCTGTTTTCTTAAATTATTGTACGTTTTTTACATTTTAATCCGTTTTTATACGTTTTCGTTCATTTTTATACGTTTTCACTAGTTTTCGTCCGTTTTAATACGTTTTCATCTGGTTTTCTACGTTTTCGTCCATTTTTAAACGGTTTCTTACGTTTTTATATGTTTTCTTACGTTTCCATAAGTTTTCGTCTATTTTTATACGTTCTCATATGGTTTTCTACATTTTCTTATGTTTTTATACGTTTTCATACGTTTTCGTCCATTTTTTATACGTATAAGAACGGACGAAAATGTGTAAGAATTGACAAAAACATGTAAAAACAGCCGAAAACATATGAAAATGTTTGAGAACAGACGAAAATGTATAAAAACGCACGAAAACTTATACAAACGTATAAAACAGACAAAAACGTATAAAAGTAGACGAAAAAGTATAAAAATGGATGAAAACGTATAAAAATGGAAGAAAACGTATACAAACGAATGAAAACTATAAAAACGTAAAAAAAAACGTAGAAAACATATAAAAATGAACAAAAACGTATAAAATTGAACGAAAACTTACGAAAACATAAGATAACATATAAAAACAGAAGAAAACGTATAAAACCGGGATAAAAATGTAAGAAAACATATAAAAACTTAAGAAAACGAACGAAAACGTCTAAAAACCTAAGAAAACATATAAAACGTATAAACACGGACGAAAACTTATAAAACGGATGAAAATGTATAACTCGACAAACCACAGGGACCATTTATGTAGTTAACTCTAAATTAAAGAAGATGAAAAGGAGGGTATTTTTGTCTTTTTATTCGACTTAAGAGGAAAAACTAACAGATTTGGGCAAAATGGACTGGATCCGTAACATGTCAAAACCACAGTGACTGAACCCGTAACAAAATAAAAAAATGGACTGAACCCGTAAAACCCGGCAAACCACAGGGACCATTTATGTAGTTAACTCTATCTTTTTAGTATCATTTCATCTATCCATTTCTAAGGTTGTAAGCAAATAAGACGAACACGAAAGAAGCCTCGTTCATGAACATTCGTTTAGTATTAACTTTAAAAATGAATGGAAACGAACGCTTAAACGAATGCTTTTTCTTGTTCATGTCTGTTTATTAAGAAATAAGGTTGTTCGTTTTCATTAATGTTCGTTCATTAAAAGATTAAACGAATGACCAATAAATGAATGAATGTTTTGTGTGTAATTATTTGTTTAAGTGTATTGATTTTTAAAGTATACTCATAAAAATATATGTCATACGAACATAAACAATCATTAGCGAACGTATAACCGGATGTTCACAAACATAAATAAATGAACGAGTCTGTTGTTCATGTTCGTTCATTTAACTAAGCAAATATAAAATTTTGTTCATGTTGATCTATTTAATTAATAAATAAATATTTTATCGCATGGTTCATGAAATGTTTACCGAATGTTGAGTTCATTTACAGCCTCATCCATAACCACTGAACGAATCTGGTTATTGGATATTCATTGGATATCAACAAATTTTTTAACCAAAGAAATACTATTATGTGATCCATATGTAGTGAACATCGTTGTCATCAATACATGGACAACAACATACAGTAAATTGTTGGGCTAATCCGCTAAACATCTCGTATTAATTACGGAGTAAACATAAAGAAACATAATATGGACACATTGGATATAAAAATTTAAAAGTTATAAAACCAAGTCATTAGTTATTAACTTATTATAAATGAAAAACTAAAATTTGCTTTACAATACTTAAAATTCGGAGAAAAAATCATTTTCTAAATAAAAACTATTCGTATGGTATAATCCGAACGAGCCATGAGTTAGTATTTTTTATATTTATATTTTGGAGAAATTATTTTTGTTGGTAAACGGATGATCGATGACAAATCATTATCAAAGACAAAGCATTTGAAAGGCAAAAAGAGAAGAATTTTGAATTGCTTACTTCATTTTAATGTAACTTTTATGGGAATTTTCTGATATACAGTTACTAACACATTTGCCTCCCTAAAAATAATTATGTTCATTTTGTTCCCTCCAATATGTAGTTGAAGCTTTGTCCTTGAAAGTTATTCATATATGATCCACTAAACGTCTATATCCGTAAGTATGTGTTACGGCATGGTTAGCGGAATTATGTTCATGGTGTTGTGTTATGTCCAAAGTAGTGGAGGGCGGAAGAGGAAAAAGGTGTTGGTTGCCGTAGCGGCAGGAGAACTACGGGAATGGAAGATAGGATTAGGATATGGGATCCCGGAATCAAGAGAATTTTTCAAGACCACACCTTGAGGACAAGGTGATTTCAAAGGAGTGTGGAATGATACGCCTTTGGATAACTATCTTTTATTTAGTCGTATTCGAGTCATATTAGGAAAGAGTCATGTGAGTCATTATCTAGGAAACTATCTTTTATTTTGTGAGTTTATCTTGTATCGACTTGTGATACAAGTTAGGGTTTATTCGGTATTTATATACCGCATTATTCATCAATGAAATGTATGATTTGTCTAATAAAAATATCTCTTGTTTTCTTCTCTATTTCCTTAAGGAGCTCGCACACGCTAAAGGTGGTGTCTTATCCCGATACAACCCCTAACCGGGTCATATCAATTGGTGCTTTCATTGAGAGCACTTGTAACGTGTGCGAGCTCTTTAAGAAAATAGAGAGAAGAACTAGAGATTTGTTTATCTTAAACTTTGATTCATTCATTCATTCATAACATTATGACACCTTAAATACTAGTTTATGAGATAACTCTCACAAACATAAGACTTATCCTAACATGACTCAAGACATATCCTAAATAATGACTCAACACTTATCCTAATAAACATAATAAATAAACTATGATAGTTATCCAACACGGGCGTATCACTCCCCACTCCTTCAAAATCACCTTACTCTCAAGGTGTTGTCTAAAATAAATCTTGATTCCGTGATCCTATGTTATTCTTTGAATTTTAGCCTCCATTCCCATGGCAACATCCATGTTTTCAATAGTTACCAATAATAGCAATGTCCTTGATGTGCTGGTCTGTACTCACTTTAGATTAACAACCAAACTCTCACCAATATTAAAAACACCGTCTATCGCGCTTCTAACCTCATCAACACCAATATCTTCATCAACATCTAAGGACCCATTAATTATAGGTGAAGAAAATTCACTTTTTAATGATGGAATGGGATCTGATTTCTTTTCAATTATATGCTTTATCTCCTTCTCTTCAATTGCCTCAAAACGAGCCTCGACTATATAGGCTAAGGAAAAGGCTTCTCCTAAAGTTGTAGGCCCTCTCAACGAGAGCTCTCAATGAAAGCACCAATTGATACGACCCGGTTAGGGGTTGTATCGGGATAAGACACCACTTTTAGCGTGTGCTAGCTCCTTAAGAAAATAGAGAGAAGAACTAGAGATTTGTTTATCTTAAACTTTGATTAATTGATTCATTCATAACATTATGACACCTTAAATACTAGTTTATGAGATAACTCTCACAAACATAAAACTTATCCTAACATGACTCAAGACATATCCTAAATAATGACTCAACACTTATCCTAATAAACATAATAAATAAACTATGATAGTTATCCAACACGGGCGTATCACTAGTGTTACGGCATGGGTAGCGGAAGGCGGAAGAATGGTGTTGTGTTATGTCAAAAGTAGTGGAAGGCGGAAGAGGAAAAAGGTGTTGGTTGCCGTAGCGGAAGGCAGGAGAACTACGGGAGTGGAAGATAGGATTAGGATATGGGATCCCGGAATCAAGAGAATTTTTCAAGACCACACCTTGAGGACAAGGTGATTTTGAAGGAGTGGGGAATGATACGCCTTTGGATAACTATCTTTTATTTAGTCGTATTCGAGTCATATTAAGAAAGAATCATGTGAGTCATTATCTATGAAACTATCTTTTATTTTGTGAGTTTATCTTGTATCGACTTGTGATACAAGTTAGGGTTTATTCGGTATTTATATACCGCATTATTCATTAATGAAATGTATGATTTGTCTAATAAAAATATCTCTAGTTTTCTTCTCTATTTTCTTAAGGAGCTCGCACACATTAAATAGGTGCCTTATCCTGATACAACCCCTACCCGGGTCGTATCAGTATTACTATTATTAATCCATTTAGCTTATCCATATCCATAAGTGGTGACTCAGATCGGGTAGATATCTATTGGATCATCTGATGATTATCATTTGACTGCAAGTCTACAACTACAAATTTTGTAATAGAACTACCTGCTATTGCTAATGTAAATATACGAGACATTTGAAAAAATAGCTCATTCAATAGTCGTCAATCATTTTCAAAGGAAAAAATTAGCTAAGTTCACGGTAAAAAGACGTAACAATGAAAAAAAGTTATCAAAGATCGTTGAACAAGAAAAAGTTATAGCGCGTTGATGTAATATTCAGACTCGTACTATCAGTGCTCCATCCAAAATAATTGTTTACAAACCAAGAGAACACAAATTTATAAATATAGGTAATTTGGGTTTTTGTTAGTTGAATAACAATCTAACTAATACAATTTTGTCTTATATGTAATAGTAAAAGACTAAGAGCATATGGCATGGTAAGCCATAGGGCTCATTATTGCCTTATGGCGACGTCTTATGGCATTAGCCGATACCAGATCTTGCGTTATGGGGCATGATGCCAATATCATCAGCAAAGCCATCAGTTTTTTTTTTTTTTTTTTTTTTTTTTTTTTTTTTTTTTTTATGCAACGGTGGAATAAATGAAAAAACTGTAAGCACTGATGGTGTTTTATAACTTAAGTGATGATAAGGTGTTTTTGAGTTAAGATATACATTCTAAGAGGATTTTTTTTTTTTTTTTTTTTTTTTTTTTTTTTTTTAAAAAATAACTTACGTAATAGCATTTTTTTCTATAACACGAGTAAAAGATTCCAACTTGTGCTCTGATGATAATGGATAAGAAGGATAAATGTCAAACTTTTTGGGTAGTTGTATGGAATCATTTAAGCCAAAACGGAACTTGCACGTGACCATGTGAATGGTTATGCTTAATCTAAAGAAACATATATAATGTAGTTGGCAAATGTAGGTGGGTATCGTATCGGTCAACTACTTTTTATCTTGTTATGCAAGTTATCAGAAAAGAATTAAATGGTAAGTAATAAGTGCAAGTTTGGTTAAGGTGACTTGCTAACCCAACACGTACGTATCAAGTCGGCTTCGAGCAAACCTTTGAACCGAATCGAAAGCTTTCGTAACCGTATAAAATGTGCGGCCAATTTCGCAATTAGGTACTAACTAATTTATTGTGTTTTCTCTAACAAAACAGAAAAACTATTATTTCATGTTATTATATTTTTCTTTATTAATTTAGTGCTAGACTGCTAGGAACGTGCTTGAACAATAATTAAATGTCAGAAAATGTTATTTAATGAATATGAAACCAAAGTTTTTAATAACGGTAATCGTTTTCGTTTTTGAAAGATCGAGATCGTAAAATTAGATCGAGATTCTAAAATCCTAGTATAATGTCATTTTTAATGATCTTTATAATATTATTCAAATTTAAAAATTATTATATATTATAAACATAAATAATATGAATGTTTCATGAAACTGTTGTCCTAAATTATTAATATGGAATATTTAATATATAAAGACATAAACCATAAATTTGTAGTTTTATAGTTTGCGGTTCAAGAAACGTAAGATCGGATCGGAGTAGATTTTAAGATCCTATAGTCAAGATCGGGATCCTATAGTATCTTAATCTTGTTAAGATCCTACGTAAGAACTGGATCATTCTTTATTTGTGGAATCATAAAATCGTAATATCCTAACGAGATCTTAACAAATATCAATGAAACATAAACTTTTGTTTGTCAAATCGAAATTGTACGTCACAAGACCCCAAAAATATACGTACATGCATAAACTAAATAAACCATCGTCTTAAAACCCGGTTAACCCTACCCGTTGAACCGGAAACCAAAAGTCGATTTTGAAAGAAAACCTGATTGAACCAAATTATCCTTATGGAATCTAAAAATAGTATAAATGCTATTCTTTTTGTCTATTTAGATAGACTTCTCTAATCTAACTAATCTATGTAGAATATTATCATAAATACTTGATAAATATTCAAATTAACTACTTATAGATCTCAAATTAAACACCATATACACCTTTAACGCTGTTGGAATATGACTTAAATGTTATTTATAATGCCAAGAGGAATTGTTAGCCTTTCAAAAGTCGTATGGTTTGACTACTTGCATATTTAATAATGTGTTTAATGAATGATAAACATTCTAACTACTACTACATTTTAATCAAAGTAATGATAACCATAAATAAACTCAATAATTGTCAAATTGATTTTTTTTTTTTTTTTTTTCTTTCGCATTGTGATCGACAGAACAATTCTCAACTATGATCAATGCGCAGTTGCGCACACATATTTGAAGAATGCAACATTTTCTCTTTTACATATGATGCGACAATTATCTCAAGCTTTATAGTTATGATAACTTCGCGTGTGTACATGAATTAGATTAATCTTTTATATAATAAAACAAAACTCCTATTAGGAATTTTTCATTTCAAAAAAATTAATTCATACTTTAGTAATAATTTTATATAAAAAAAAGATTATTTTCTTATTAGGTAATATTTTATATTTATCCATAACACAAGTAAAAGATAAATACAAAAAATATAGATAAGATACAATTAAAAATATGATTAAAATTTTTAAATAATTATCTTTAATAATAAAAAATTATAATTAAACATCATAAATCAAACAAAACAAAGATTAAATTATTTATTTTTTAATAAAAAAAAATATATGATTAAAAAAAAATTAAAAAACCCGCGCGTGCGCGGGCATTATAACTAGTACTAGTAGTATATTACAAAGTTTGAGTTTCATTGATAGTATCTCTTTTCTAATAAATGTATACATTACACAATGCTTTCAAGGTTTTTTTTTTTTTTTTTTTTTTTGGAAAAAATAGTTATAATTTAAAAAATAAAATTAATAAAAAGTTGAAAGTAATGGAAGTGTTATGTTCTTAAAATAAATGAAAGAAAAATAAAAGTAATCATAATTCATGTTATTAACTTGGAAGAAAAGAAAAATAACTTTTTCAAATTATACATATATCTTTTAGTTTGTTATTTGCCAAAACTTTTTTTTTATTTTTTTATTATTATTATTTTTTTTTTTTTTAACAATGATTTCATAAAACCAAAAGCTCTCTAGCAAGGAGCTAGAAGAGAGATTACAATGACTTATTAAGCCAAGAGTTCCAACAATTTACCTTATGACCTCTAAACTTAAGCCAAGAGAAAGAAAATAAACGAATAGAATCGAAAAGATCACTTTTCCTTGTAGGATGAGAATTAAAAGTAATGCTATTTCGACATCGCCATAAAACCCACAAAGAAGCCGCAGAAATAACATACACATGGTCTTTAGAGTCCTTTGAAGCTCTCCAATTATCTAGCCATTGTAACCAATCGAACCATGAGAAAAAAAGAGGCATATTAATATCATTCCACACTCGAATAAGGCGCCACATGCTACTAGCCGTATCGCAACCAAAAAAAACATGATCGTTAGATTCCATACCCATGTTGCACAACGGGTATGCAATAGAAGAAAAGTCTAGCCCCCGCAAAGAAAGATTTAAACGATTAGGAAGTCTATCGAGATGAAAACATTTACCTTACGAGGCAAAAGCTTGGACCATCTAGTACTAGGACTTAACGAAGGCAGTAAACTGTTGTCAATATGAGATCTTGTGGCTTGGACAGTGAAACTATCATCATCCGAAATCCTCCGAGACCAAGCATCGGAACGATTGCTCAAAGAGACATGCCCTAACTCCGAAACCAAAACTTCAAGAGCAGATTCATTTCGACTACCTATACTTTGTCTATTTCAATTCCAAACCCACTCATCATTGGATATTCGATCCGCAAGCACACAATTAGCATTAGAATCTAAGTGATATAATCTTTTATATCTAGAACACAAAGGTCCGTCTCCAACCCAATTAGAATCTAAGGATATTGCCAAAAATTTTAAGAAAGCATATTGGTATTTAAACAAAATATATTAATGCTCCTTTTCTATTTTCTCCCAAAAATGAGGTGTAAAAAAAAATCCATTTTCTTTCTTTCTTTCCTCTTAAATTTTAACTCAAGAACACAGTGTTGATATCTATACTCATTAATAAAAGACAATTTTGGGCTTTACTTCTCATAATTATTTACTAAAATATCTTGAACTATCATGCTGACAAGTGACACCTGTTTTTCTGTATTTTTGTAAGCGATTGTTTTTGCTTTCTTATTTTCCTTAAACAATCAACAAGATCAACACTATAACTTAGCATACTCATTTGCAATTATTAAGCAACTTTCAAGTTTTTAGGCATCATTGTTACAAGTTTAGTTTATTGGACTTTCAATTTCTCTCAGGTCTACTTATAACGCAAAAGGAGTTTGCTAAAATGTTAACCTAGGCACGTTCTTAGGTAGCATTTAATTTGTTGCACGGTATCTCATGTCTGTTTTTTTAACACTCAATATCATTTTGGTTTTTTGACTAATACATCTCATGTTATCTCAAGTTATCAAATGTATTAAAGTTCTCCATGCACAAGTTAAAGTAAGTGCAATTAGTTATAATATTGTTCAATTAATTCATATGCATACTAAAAAAAAAGAACTGTGACTTAGGACTCTAAAGTTATCGACATGGGCAGGCATGATAAATATGTCATAGTTGGGTAAAGAGACACTGACTCTTAACTTACTAATTATATATATTTTTATCTATAATAAGAACCAATACATGATTCAGGTCAAAGCTACTGAATGTAAAATCTCTTTGTTACTCTTATACTACTGTTTGTATGTTCAAAACAACAATTCAACCTATCAGACTTTAAACACCAAAACGGCTAACTGACAGCCTGAAACAAAAATGTGAGAAAATCTCAAAACCTTCAATTAGGAAGACCCTGAAATGACTAAAAGAGACTACAGGTGAGACAAAATCCCAGGCCATGCGAACATTTAAAGCAGATCAAGCCTGGGATAAGAAACACTCATAGCTACTCAATCTTTGCAATAACTCCTCATAAATACTCAAACTGAAAAAGCTTGTACGCGTATTCAATACGTGGCAGTCTTGGAAATGAAGATATTCTCCAAAACACTCAAACGTCACAATAAATGACTCTGATACCCAGGCAAAGCAAAACAAGTAAGACTCCCTGGACTAGGAAGGCATATCAAGAGAATTCCAGGACGCCTAACCACTTTAGCATAAGTTCATCATCACATTTTCCTAAAAGCAGTCAAATACACTAATGGAATAGGGGTACTTGATAGCGTATATGACCTCCAACCCAGTTGGATAAGGCCCAGACACTTTATTTCGGCCCAAACATAAGCCCATCAAGTCCAGATTTTGACGGAAAGCCTAGGAAAAACTTCCCAGGACAAAAAATCTGCCTGACTGATAAGGGTTTATTAGGTACGTTTTTAAGGGGTCATTTAAGCCTTAAATCGTGTTTTTATGATCAAATATTGTCTCAAATCGTTTCTTTTCTCATTTTAGGTACTTGGGGCGTGATTTCTGGAAATTGGAGCATTCTGGACGTTTTTGGGCTCAAGAGTGAAGAAAACAACAAGGTCAAGAAAACCTGTCAGGAATTGCACATGACGGCGTCTTGCCTTAATAGCTGACACCATTACTTGAAGACAAAGGAGTTGGAAAATATTACACATGACACTCCAGTAAACCTTTGATGGATTTACACTTGACGGCGTCAGGTGTATTTAGAAGTAGGTCGTCTGGTTATAACTCAAAGAGAGACGGCCCAGAAGAGTTAAAGAGTGACGACGTCAGAAGGTTATCTTGCACAAGGCGAAACCCTAATAACGACGACTTGACGGCGTCAGGGTTTATAACTTGATGCCGTCAAACTTGTAATTCTATATTTACTTTTCGATTTTTCATTCATTAAGTGTGCAACTTTGGAGACAAAACCCTAGTACGAAATTCAGAAGACTTTTAGGGTCATACCCTCTTTTCTTCCATGTTAAATTGAAGTTAAGTTTTCTTTTAATCATTCAATATGTTTATGTGTTGTTTGATTATTTGTTTATCTTTTCTTCCTTTTTACATGCTAGCTTAAGTTAATTAGTGTTTGCTTCGATCTAATGAAACCTAGTTATTGATTGTTGATGATTTGTCTATTGTTTAATTGATTGCTTCACTTTAGGCTAAGAAAACTGGCCAACTTCCTTTTGTGTAACTAGCTTAAATGTCTTAGAAAACGTAATCGGATGTGCACTACGGTTTTTCTCATTGTATTTAATGCATGAATAGATGTTAATGATTCTAAGTTTTGGATGCTTAACGCATAGCTTTAGGAGAAATTGATATTCATAGAGTTGGGGAAGGCTGTTCACACCCTCACGACTGGTATTAAGGAATACAACGCTTCAACTAAAACAACTGCACTGTGACAATTAACGAATCAACAAGAGATAACCAGGGAGTAATTATATTTAAGTAAACGCATTTGTCTCATCTAAGAAATCCACCACTTTTATTTTCTTGTTATTTAATTTTGTATTTTTAGTTTAATTAGTAGTTTTGGGTTAGTTGACTAGCAACTAATTCCGCACACTCTTTCAAAACTGAGATTTTTACTGCTTTCATAAAACATAAAAATAAAAGAAGAATCATGTCTCACCTTTAGGCTTAAATTGATATATTGTACATCTCAACCTAACGACACAATTCCTCTAGAGAACGATCAATCCCCCGGACATACCTATACTACACTACAACGACCAGGTACACTGCCTGGAGGATTGCAAAGCTTCTCAAGATCACTTTAGAAGTAAAACCTTTTGTGAGGCCGCAATCCTCGCATCACTAACAAGGGCATCCAGGCAAGCGGCATGCCTGGTGAGCCCACCAGGGTCATTAGAACAACATCGTGTGGTTCCCTCATCTCGATGATCACCACATGAATCATCTGGGACAATCAGATTGCCTTTACATGTTCCTAATAACCTTAAAGGCCCTCCTATACATACTTGACCTTTTCCCCGAAATGGCTCAAGCAACACCAAGCCAGCCTTGGCAATAACTATACCTAAAGTGATTATTCTCTCACGAATAATACACATACTCCAAACTGAGTAGAGTAGTTAGTGTTGTCCCAACTCGTGAATTCGGTCACAGCTTGGGGTCCATACTGAACGTGGAAAACCAAACAACTGACCAGCCCAAAACCGTAATACTCACCTTACGTAAACAACTTCTAAATCTCACGCACTATTACGTCCTTAGAAGGCTGAAGCAAGAGTCTTTCACTAAGTTGTGAAACAGCTTGAACTAAAGTTCTTCCACTGTAAAAGATACTTAACATCTTAACTATGGTAATTGGGTATAGGGATGACAAAAAAAATCCGCACCCGACCGAGCCTGGTTTGACCGGGGAATCCTCGAGTTGACCTGGTATAAGGACGGGGATGAGGAATTCCCGAATTAAGAAATGTGTATGGGGGTGGTGATTGGGCTACTATGAATCCCCGGCCCGTACCCCAAACCCGACCATATTACGTTTAAAAATGTCAATTACGTATATTGATATAGTTGCTTAAAATTATGCACCGTTGATTTGTGTTTCGCAATCTTAAAATATTTCGTTTCATAAACTACATTTCCTATACGGTTATATATACTTCAACATGATATATGCTAATATAATTACGTAGTAAATAAGTTTTGCCACAAATACTAAACACAAAAAAGAGTTCCTGGTTTGATTAAAAATATTTGTAACTATATAACAAGTCTATTTTTTCCACAATTCAGCATATTGTTGGAAATATGTGTATTAAAAACACAATGTTTGTTATTACAAAAACTTACAACTTTTTACATTTCTTTACAATTGCATATAAGAATTATTGTTTTACAAGGTGAAGTTTTATTTTGTACCATATTTGTACATAGACATGTAAAAGATAACATAAAATTCACGATATCCCATGGGGATACTCGATGAGGATGGGGATAGGGAAGTACCTCAATGGGGATGGGGCGGCGATGAGGATTTGGACTTAGGATCTGCAAAGGGGATGTGAAATGCAATCCCCAACATCCTTAACCCTGTTGCCATCTCTAATAGGGTATTTATATTCTTCATGAAATATTTTAAATATATATTTTTTTAGAATAAATACGATTATAAGCATTTATAATTTTGCTTGCACGTGTCTTGCGTTAAAAGCACAAAAAGGAATTTTGAAGATCGTTATTTCTAACGAAGACAACAATCTTACAAATTACAAATTACATAACAAGCATTATTTAGAAAGAAGTGATAAAAAGTTACTCCACATGTGATTATAGAAAACCAAATTTACCTAACCTTTTTACTTACACACTATTTTTATCAATCAAACTTATGTTATTATAACTTATAAGGTGTCTAAGTCGCATTTACACATGTCAAATTATTAGCCAAAACTTTTATCTTATTGGTTTTCAAAGATCACATAAAAATGTCGACAAGTGAATCTATTCACTTTGATTCCCACAACAAAAAGAATTTCATAAAAATAAAATCTACGCGTGTTCTTGCAACTTTACATTCTTTTAGCTATTTGACTATGTGTTTGGTTACATATATGTTTCATTTGTACGACCTTCATATTTTCAATTAAGTGTAATCATGTTTCATTTTTAACGTCTAACTATTTAATTTACAAGTCATTATCTACTTTTTTTTTATCATATTTTTGAAATACCCGTGAATTTCACAAGTATTTTAGCTATTTTAAACTAAGTATTCACTTTCAATTAAAATAATCAGATTGACCGGAAGTAGATTAATATAAAATATATTTTTGCACAATATAATGATCTCACTTTTTAAAAACTTTATACATTTTGTAAATAAAAATTTAGTTTAAACGAAAAAAATATATCTAAATATATGCCAACATTAATCAGATAACCAACACATGATCATCACATTCTCAAATATCCAATCTACCACTAGAAACTCGTTTCACAAATCAAAACAACCCTACAAAAGTCAAAACCAAAAGCATTACATTCAACCAAATCCATAACCAAGAAAACAAAAAACAAAAAACAAAAAACAAAAAACAAAATAAAAAAAAAAAAAGAAAAAAAAAAAAGGATCAAAACTGAATAAACCACTTACAAAAATGACCACATTTATAATCCCAAGTCGACAAAAGAAATAAATTAGAAAAGTGAAAAAAATTGAATAATTGGGTGCATGTTTAGACCAAGGGTATGTTTTGCACTAGTAAAATTTGAAACGGGTTGTTGGAGCATGTCATTGGAGCTTTTTTCTACATACTTCTTCAACTAGCGTTCCATTTAGATGCTTATTTTTTTACGTGCTCCTTCAAGCTGTGTCAGACAAACGAGACTTATTTTTAATGGTTGCTTATTTTTAAAAATAAATAACCTCATGCTATGATAAGCTGAAAGTTCGCGCGCCAAACATGCCATATAACGGGCTTATGAGATATGTGATTTTTAAATTATGTTTCATAAACCAACTTTTTGTAGTTTATTTGAAACTTTTCTGTTTATGTTTCATAAGGTCACATAAATTATATAAGCAGAAGAAAGCTTATGAAACATAAACCGAAAAACAGATAAGACATAAACCGCTATATAAGCTTAAACGAACACTCTTTAAAAACGACGAGCACTCTTTAAAAACAATACATAAATTATATAAGCAGGAGTAAGCTTAAACAAACTGAATTAGCTCAGTTGGCCACCTGAGTTCCTTCTGGAGCTTGGGGATGAGTTTTGCCCGGATTCGAGTCTCGCAAGTGACAAAGAAAATCCGGATTTTTCTCTTAGTGCGAAACCGTGAGTTATAGGGTTTCCCTTCGCTGGTCTCTTTTAGTGGTTCGGATCCCAGGACCTGCCCGTTTGGATGATTTCCCGGGGGTCGGATTTCAGGTATAATGCCATTCTAAAAAATAAAAAATAAATAAATACGTCCACAACACAAATGAAAATTGAAATTAAAAGTATGAATATATAGAAACAAGAAAGAAAAAATACTACGCAATTGAAGAAAAAATTATAAATTAAATCAATTTCTTAATCATTAGGCTAATACTAATGATAATGTTGCCCTCCAATCAACCGAGTAGATGACTGAATTCTCCTCATTTGCTCAAGACGATCACCCCCAACCTTTTCAAAGTTAAGGTTGGCTTGGCAATCGAAAGTTTCATTCTCTTTTGTGTGTGTATTTGTTTTATTAGTTTTTGAGGGTATGTTTTTTGTTGTGGTTGCAGTCGCTTTATTATTATGGTTAGGTGTAGTCATGAAGCGAGAAAGCTGATGTAACACTCATGTAGCAAGGTGCGACAATATTGGTTACTATTAACATTGTAGGCCTTATCCAAAAATAAAGGGATCGAAACCGAATAAACCCCTAACAAAAAGGACCACATTCATAATCCCAGGTCGACAAAAAAAAAAATTATATAAAAAAAATAAATAAACAATACGTGTGTGGGCGGTCTCTTCAATTGAATTCCATAAAACCCAAAACAAATTTTTATTTCATTTCTTTTCTTTTCATTATCTTTTTTACACCTACAATCTCCAAAATCAAAATCCAATCATCATAAATATTTAAAAACCAAATTTTATTAAAAAAAAAAAAAATTGTATATAACAAACATGTTTTAATTAATTTTTATCATTTTCACCTACAAAACAAAACCCTAACCAGTTTATTTAATTCTTTGTGTTGTAAATACATCAATCAAATCAAATTAAAAAAAAAAATCACAAATCCTTCGTTTTTTTTTACAGAAGGATTAAAATTAAAATCAAAAAAATTAAATTTATGTTTTTTTATTTCTGATTCAGTTAAATAATCGGTTAATTAATCCTGTTATGATCAGTGTTAGGTTTGATTATTTTTATAAAAAATCAGTGTGTGTTTTTGAGGGTGTGATTAGTGTGTGTGATGAGGAAGATTGATCAGAAGCAAAGGCAAGGGGGAGGAGGGGGAGGGGGAGTTATACCGAATTCGATAAGGTCTTCGATATCGAGTTATTTTCGGATTGTGTCGTCTGGTGCGAGTACCGTTGCGTCTAGTGTTAGGTCTGCGGCTTCGGCTGCGATTGTTGATAGGGATAGCAACGATGTAGGGCCTGATCAGGTAGTTATGCGTTTTCGTCTTTAGAATGTGCTAAATCATGTGTTTAGTAGTTTAATTGGATATGTAATGCGAAATGAAACGTATCTTAGTAATTAGGACTCGTGTTACTATTGGATTGCGGTGAATTGGTAAGACGTTGATAATTTGAGCATCTGGCATTTGAGATTAGGATTTGGTTGTAATGGATATCGGGTGTTTGGTTAATTTGTGCATTTATTTGTTGAATTTGTGGATCTTAGAATTTGGTTATTTGCTCTAGGTTATTTAGTTATTATGCATTTATTGAACTATTAAGGCATTAACGTTGCTTAGGATTTATTTATGCAAATGTTGTGTGACGAATTGCTATTGGTTATGGTGTGATTTTTGCTGATAGCGTGAGTGATTTATTTATGCAAATGCCTTATCACACATAAGCATAAGTTGGCTAGCACATATTTAAGTTACTTATAAAACTTGCCGTTTATGACATGGATGAAAGAATGTCCACTAGTAAATATGGTCTTAAAGACAATTTTACGGGATGGTAATGGGTGTAGTATATGTAAGATGGTGTGTATATTATCACTACCGTGTCTTGTTTACTTGAAGTGTTTGGTTATTTATTGTTTCTTCTTGAGTAATCGCGTGTACTTGAAATTTGAAACTCGTAGCAGTTCCTATCTGGCTTAGATACTTAAATGAGGTTGATTCAAGTAATATCTAGTTGAGTAGGGTATACATTGTCCAACATTTAAACTTGACCGTTTTGCAACTTCTGAACAAGATGGTATAGCTGTTTCTTCTAGTTTTGTATTTTTTTGGTTTTTCATACCTGAAATTGACCTTTTAGTTATTCTATGTTTTGTTAATAAAAGGTGCTCTGGGCTGGGTTTGATAAGCTCGAATATGAGGGAGATATCACTCGCCGAGTGCTTTTGCTTGGGTATCAACATGGTTTCCAAGTGTGGGATGTTGAAGATGCAAACAATGTACGCAATATACTTTCTCGATATGATGGTGCTGTATCGTTTATGCAAATACTGCCAAAACCAATTGTGTCGAAGCATTCTCAAGATGAGTATGCAGGCGATCGCCCTCTTCTGGTCATTTGCGCAGATGGATCCTTCTCTACGGGTGGAAATGCTCCGGGTGGAGCAGCCATTTCTGGCAGTGGTAACATAAAAAATAGTCATGATCAACAAAATGGTGGGTCTGTGCCTACGGTAGTAAGGTTTTATTCTTTGAAATCTCAATCATACATAAACGAGTTGAAGTTCAGATCGGTTGTTTACTCAGTAAGATGCAGTTCCCGCATTGTTGCTGTTTTGCAAGCAGCACAGGTTTGTTATCCTTCTCAAGCTTTCAGTTTTCGTGTTATATGAACGTGCTAGTCATATTTATATGCATTGCAGGTACATTGTTTTGATGTTGCAACATTACAAAGGGAATACACTATTCTGACAAATCCTATAGTAACAAGCTCTTCACGATTTGAAAATATAGGCTTGGGGCCTCTTGCTGTTGGTTCTAGATGGATCGCTTACAGCGGGAGTGCTGTGGAATTGCCAAATACACGTGTTAGCCCACAACATCTTACTCAGTCTAAAACCTTTACTGCCCCTGGTTCAAATGGGAGCATTGTTGCACACTATGCAAAACAATCAAGCAAGCAGCTTGCTGTAGGAATTGTTACGCTTGGGGATATTGGGTATAAGAAACTTTCGAGGTATTACTCTGAAATCGTGCCCGATGGCAACATGTCTCAGCAATTAAGTGACCCTGGACGGAAGGACCGTGGAGCGCCTAATGGCCGTTCACCAGATGCTGAGAATGTTGGAATGGTATACATTCTTTTATTTTTTTCTAAATGTTTGATAGAACTGTATGATTTTCATTTTTAATGAATCTAAATCCTGTGATTTTATTAATGTTTCTGGTCCTAGTTTTAAGGGGAAAAAAAAAAAAAAAAAGTACTTGTTTGATAGACGTTCTGAATGCAGGAGTCTGATGACAGAAATTGACCATTTTAAACCTTCTATATGATATAGTGCCAAGGACATTCGATTTTGATATATGTCCCATATTGTTGCTCGTATAATCTGTAGTTTAAGCAAAGAAATGTCGAATCAACCAAATTAATATTCATTAAAATCTTGACATAAAGTCATCAATTGTTTCTTCTGCTGTTTTCACCATTAGTTAATCAAGCATTATAATATTATAAATTCGTGCTCATCACCAGATACTATGCAAGCTTAGTTTGTGTGAATTCTCTGCATAGATTAACACTTATCTTTATGTCAGGTGATTGTCAGAGATGTTGTCAGCAAAGCAGTAATTGCTCAGTTTAAGGCACATGACAGTCCTATTGCATCATTATGTTTTGATCCCAGCGGTACCTTATTAGTAACAGCTTCGGTTCATGGGCATAACTTTAATGTTTTTCGTATCATGCCGGGAGCTGAAAACGGTGCATCTTACATACATCTTTACAGGCTTCAACGTGGGTTTACAAATGCGGTAAGATTCTTGATGACCTAGGTTCATCTCTTGATTTTGGATTTCTGCAATATGGTACTTAACTACTTTTGTGTAAAAACACACGAAAAATTCAGGTTATACAAGACATAAGTTTTAGTGTGGATAGCCGCTGGATTAACATAAGTTCATCAAGAGGCACCAGCCATCTATTTGCTATATCTCCGTCAGGGGGACCAGTTAATATACAATCTTCTGAAGAAAGCGTAAATAGTAATCATAGGGGATACAATTATGATGCCACCAATAAGCCTGCAGATCGTTTTGCTTCTGGACCTCCGATTACACTATCTCCTGTCAGCAGAATAAGAAATGGAAATAGTGGGTGGAGAAACGTGGTGACTGGTGCTGCAGTGGCTGCGTCTGGTAGGATGAATTCATATTCCGGTGTTATAGCCTCTACTTTCCATAAATGCAAGGGAAAAAATTTGGATGCAGATTCAGGCTCCACAATGTCAAAGAACCACATACTCGTTTTTTCTTCTTCTGGTAGTGTGATACAGTATGCATTGCGATTATCATCTGAGGTAGATTCTGTAGCAGTAGTGTCGGGGTTGAACACTGCTTATGACTCCTCATCTGATCAAGATTCAAGATTAATTGTTGAGCCAATTCAGAAGTGGAACATTTGTACTAAAAACAGAAGGGAGAGAGAAGAAAACATTGACATATATGGGGAGAATGCTCATACTGGCAACAGGAAAGTATTCCCTGAAAGAACTGAAAATGAAAATAGTGATTACTTTGAAGGTATTAGTAAGGTCAAAAAAGAAAATTTCAGTCTTGAGGAAAGGAATCATGTGTATATTTCTGAAGTTGAATTACATATGCACCAACCACATATCCCACTATGGGCAAAACCGCAGGTACAAGCTAATGCCTTTACTAAAAAGCACATAAATGCATACATGTTACCTACTGATTTCCTTATATTCTTGTTGATTCTGGGTAGATATACTTCCAATCTTTAACGGTAGATGATATCATGTTGGACGGGGAAAACAATTTAGAGGGTGAATTTGAGATAGAGAAGATTCCAAGCCACACAGTTGAAGCTAGGTCTAGATACTTAGTTCCAGCTGTTGATCATCTTCGAGGAATCAAGGTTGACATGACAAGGTATGTCCTAGAGGTGGTGGGTTGGGTAACTTGTCAGTTTGGAAAGGGTTCTTTTTAGCACATATGCCGGATTTGGTTGACCCACAAACACCATTTTGTTTGTTTCTTATGTACAACTATAAATAATCAATAATTTTCACAACAATAATCTAAAAATATGAATAAAAAGTTAAAAACATTTTAGGAGGTTGTGCACGTTAAAAATGGAGGTGATCTGTATACAGCAAGAAAATTTTGTTCTAGTAGTAAAATTTTACCCTAGCGTTATAAGAGAAGACATAAAAAGTTTGAAATTTAAAGGGTAAACTTGTCGAACACATAGTATTTGTTGTGTATGAATCACTTTTTGATGTATGTGAATCACATCCTATATACCCAGATAGTTGGCGATTTTTGAATCTGATTGGCCTTTCCCCTTTTAGCTAATATTTTTTATCTGACCTGTTTAAGATCAAACGCGACCCAAATCTACTCTTCCATAAGTAGATGGGTCGAAATTGTCACCTAGTATATGTGGTATTTTTTCATTTAAATAGTTGGGCCTATTTTGCTATGCTAACCAGCGTGACTCAACCTTATATTATTTTTCATATCCAGGGTTCCTGCTTTAGATTACAATAGTAATGGGGTCTCTCTTCACAGCACCTCTGGGTTGTATGAACAAGATAAGCTTTCACGTGGGAGCAGCTTTAATCCTGTTTATTCAACAACAGACACGGTTGTTACAGACAATGGATTTGAAAATGGCGATGAAGAAACTGGGGAGGATGCTAGTCAAATGCCAAATGCAAATGGCTTTGTAAATAACGACAGCAGTCCCATATCTCACACTCAACCTGAGACTGTACATAATAGAGAACACTCGGTGAGTGAGACCCAGACTGAGCTTGTAAATAATAACATAGGTCAGAAACTTGAGAACCAGTCTGAAGATCAAGGTGATGAGTTCGACTAAAGGTAAGATTTTTTATATCTTCAGCCAGTGACTACAATAAGTGGAGGTTGGGCATGTCCAATCCAGATATGTGTTTTATTATTGTAACAGTTTCTTGAGTATTAATATATTTCACCCTTTTGCACCAAAAAAAGTGGAGGTGGAAAGATGGGCTGGTCGGGCTGGTTGGGTAACGGATTCAAAGGGTTTCGGCTTGAAACGTTTATGGGTTGAAATCAACTGGACCGGATTGGGGTGACCCACGTATACTTTTTTGCTTTGCTTTTTTTTTACTTTGAAAAATAAACAGTTCTTAATCATGTTTTTTTTTTTTTTTTTTTTACAATATAATAATTTTTTGCAGTGAAATCAATGAAATATTAGTATTTTATAATCTAAATCGTATTAATCACAAATAAATTGTGGACTTCGAATTTATTTCATCTTTTTTTATATAATTTTTAAATCTGACATTTCGACCCATTTGATATAGAACACAACCCAAACCAATCGGTTTATAAACAAATGGGTCGAAACTGCCATATTTGGTTATGAGTCCTGTTATATGACAGAAATCCAGTATTTGATGCCCTGTCTGCTTGTTTTTGGTATAGAACATGATGCTGACAGTCGTGCCCTGTGTTGGCTTTGTATTGCAGGTGTGCACCGGCTTCTTTTATTTCCACGGGGGTTTGTGTTTATACAATGTTCCTAATGTAAAGAGTGAGTCTCATTGAGGGCTTTACTTGGGTGTGTGGGGTTGTCGTGATTGTGTCAGGGTTTGTTGTTCTGATGACTTCTGTAAATAACACCCGAAATAATCACGAAATAATCACAAAATAATCTGTTGTAATGATGTGGATAGTAGCATCATGTTCAACTCTTTAATCAATCGTTATCTTTTTTTTTCATATTTGTTTGTTTTCTTGATTTTCTTCATTGTGCTTATGGTATGTCTATAAAACAAGTTACGGACCTTTTGAATTCTGCCCGGGACATACTGTATTTGCAGTTAAAGCTGCTATGACATTATTTTGCTTCATTTGTAATGTGAAATATTATATTTATGACTTGATGTAAGGAATTGCTGCAAAAAGCCAAGAAATTTGCTAAACGCCTTCAGTCTTGTCTGAACAGTTGGAATTCAAGTAAGTTGGTCTATACATGTTATTCGAACATGTAGTTTTAAGTGCAGCTCGAGTTATCACGTCTGCATTTCAAACTTGTTAATAAGAACCCAAACAATCTCAAGTCGAATTTAAATATGGAGTAAACTAGCAATCCTAGCATCAAGATTTATTTTGAGTTTACCAGGGGATAAGAGTTCTAAACGGAGAAACCTTGCAGGTTATATGTATTAAGTTCCAAGGAGACACCCAACATAAACTAAACAATAGCACACAATTACACAGATGTTGGATCTTAGTAAATACACCACAGCTATAAGTAAAAAGGTATATATGATATAACCATATGCCTGACTCCATAAATTACACAAAAAGAAACCTAACACGGTCATTAAGCAATGGCAAACCATGGACATGACTTCACTAGATGGAAGCTCCTCTGGTCAAATTAAGCGACCGGAGGGCGGAGCACATGATCTTGAGAGGTGTCAACAGCAGCTGGTGGCATGAATTGCCACATTGCCATTCCCGGGTAACTGACGACAGGAACAAATTTATTGCCCATTGTCTGGCCTTGAGCTGCTGCAATGGCAGCAGGATATGCAGCCTGGATTCCAGGTGGAGGAATCATAAAGTTCGGTTGGGTGTTCATTGATTTGACTTTTTGTTCGAGATCCTCTTTCTTAGCCTTTAGCCTCTGCTTTTCATCCCGCAATTCGGTCTTCTCATTCTATACAGGTCATGTAAATTAACAACTTGGAATAAAATATATAGTCGAGTTAGCAATATGGGAGTGTCGGGTAACAGATCAAACTAAGTTTTCGTGAAAGGGTTGCTTTTAGTATGGGCCGGGTTGGGTTGACGCGCACACACCTTTTAGGAGGTTGTGTGCATTGAAAAGAAACTTTCAACCTGTATGACCCGTTCCCCTTTAAGCTATTTTTTATTTTATTTGACCCATTTAATAAAAAACACAATCCAATATAAAATAGTACTAGTAGTAGATATATAGTATGGAAAAAACATGGCAATGGGATCACCTTCATCTCTTTAATATTCTCCTGAATTTCTGTATTTGAGGTTATCAGCTTCTGGGCTTCGTTTCTTAACTGAGCAAGCTTCCGCACGGCATCAACCAATATAGCAGCCTTGTCAATTTTAGGGGGCTTCCCAGGTTCAAGAATCGACGCCAATTCAACAAACCTAGAAGTAGTCATGTTATATTGTTATCATGAAAAAAGGTCAAGATGCGTAAGGTAAAGAGTATGACATACTTATCGTTTAGCTTATCCCTCCTCAGTTTTTCTCGGCATGCTTTGGAACTTGTACCACTGCTAGGTTCAGTCCTCTCCCTGTTGTACACAAGGTAAAGATAGTCAGCGTTTTCTCATCACATAAAACATGTGCAGCAAAATCCTGCAGTTTAGCACTACAAGTCAAAGAGAACGTGGGATTTCATTTGTAGGTGAAATTTCAACCAATCTTCCACAAAGGATACAGTATTTTATAGTTTGTAGCAAGCTATAAATGTGCGTCGACTATAGAAGAACCCCCCACCCCCCGCGGTTATATTGTTTTTCATTATTATTTGGGCTGTAGCATGATCTCGTGATATAAATCTAACGACTACATTGCGAGAAAGCATCAAAGTCAAAGAAATGCATACAAACTAATAATGTTCCCTTAAAAAGAATCCCCGAAACATAAGACTACAAACAAGGTCACCAACTCACCATGAGTAACAATCTTATGTTAAATCTCTAACCTATGTCAAAATTGAAAATTCTAACAAGCTTGTGAGTGAAAGAGCAATACTTACCGCTTTTTTGAACCAGTTTCCTTACGCCCATCTGAATCCCCAAGTGAGCCATCTTGTTCCGCACTAAAAGAGAGATTTAAGCAGGCAAAACGAAAACGTGAGAAAACTATCATAGACACGCACATTAAAAATCGACAAAAGGGCATCCAATGAATCCTTAGGCATAGCCAAAATATAGAAACTACTTAAGTATCTGAGATTGCTCATTTTATGGCTTATGCTTATAGGGGATGTTTGTTTCGGCTTATATAGCGGGCTTATGACTTATTTGGTATTCGGCTTATGTTTCATAACCTCAGTTTTTGTGGCTTATTTTGAAGCTTCCCATCTTATATAAGCTTATAAGCTTATATAAGTAGAATAGTATCGAAAAGTTTCGAAATAAGCCACAAAAAGTGAGCTTATGAAACATACACCGAAAACCAAATAAGCCATAAGCCAGCTATATAAGCCGAAACAAACACCCCCTATAGCACATACTAATGTGCTTATTACAACAAAAAGTAAGGTATTAGGCCAATAAGTATAAACATACAATAACAACTTATTATCAAATTTCGACTTAATACATTTTGATGACGTCAGCAAAATGTATTATAGTTTCCTTAAAAAGACATAACCTAATTCCTTAAACTATTATACCAGGCACATAAATTAATGGATTATCTTTACCTTGTAGGATAGGAGATCCAATTAGTAGTCTCCGGTGAAACCATGGTCGGAAATTGATGATTTTCCGGTAACACGCTGTTTGGTACTGCTGCTAAAATTTGTTTTCTTTCTATGAGATTTAGAATAGAATACTACTTGGGAGTGTTTGGCTGGCTCACTTTTATAAAATAAAAAGTTTGTTGCACGTGTTTGGCAAAACTTGAGTTTTCGATTTTCGACGCGACACGAATTTGAGACGAAGTTTAAAAAGTTTAGGTGAGACGAAGTTTAAAAAGTTTAGGTTGAGGATAAATAGGTTTTGTGTCAAATACAATACAGATCAATTGGTCAAATTCATTTAATAAATGGATCGTGTTTGAATTGAACAAGTTTAAACAGGTCAACTCGTGAACCCGTTTAAGTATGTAAATTTATAAAAAATAAAATATAAACTTTCATGTGGGATTTGAATTTTATGTATTTAGTTATATGCTTGATATGACGTTAAATTACGATTATGACTTGGATATTATTGAAATTGTTGCATAATTATTTATATATTATTTTTTAAATGATTATATAAATTTTGGATTTAAACTAGTTGAATCGACAAAACTTCAACTTTCTTCATTGCTTGACCTATTTATATTAAACAGGCTAAGGGGGTGTTTCTTTTTCCCTTAGCTAAAAGAATGGGTCCACACAAAGTATATAATAATTTTTTTTTTTTTTTTTTTTTTTTTTTATATATATATATATTTATGTGGAGCCCACCATTTTTTCACTAGTGCCTCTATCCCCATGTGAGTGGTATAATGGAGACTCTCCTCATTAAGACCATTTAACAATCGTGGGTCCCACATAGGCCCCACGCATCCCTTAGCTAACAAAAAAAAGAAACACCCCCTAAGGCTATGTTCGGCAAAAATAGTTGTGAGCAGTAGCCACAGCTCACTGCTCACCGCTCACAGCTTCTTAAAAAAGCATTGGAAAAATGGGCATTTCAAAAAAATAAGAAAGTTCACCGCTCTTTTGCCAAACGAACACTAAAATCAAAAAGCTCATTGCTCACCGCTAATCGCCTCAAAAAGCTTTGCGCCAAACATAGACTAAACATGTTACAAACGGGTTACACATGTTATACAGGTTTATGTTAATGTTGAATTTTTTGAGACGATTAATAAATGAATCGTGATTAGGTAAAGGTACACTAAACCGTCAAACCCTAAACCTGACTTGATCAATTAGAACACGACTCGATTGCCATCCTAGGCAAAATTGGTATGGTAGACATTATGTGTCGCTTGTTGGTACGAGATCCAAGTTTGTTTGTTGTTTTTGTTTTTGTTTTTTTTTTTTTTTTTCATAAAATAAGTTGCATGAAAATAGGATTCGTTTAGCCGACAAAACATGTGCAAGTCTTTTGAAGTTTTCTAAAGCTATAAATGTTTCACTTAAAAATAAGTTCACGAGTAGAAAATTGAGGCTTATATATCTATAAGCTATCTTATGTAGCTTGTGATTTTAAGAGCTTGTTATACACTTGTCTTTTCAAACAATTTTATATTTTAAATTGGCAAAAAACTTTGATCATGTGCATTATTGTTGACCGACTTTTAATCTTAGACAATAAACACATTATTTGAGTATTTTTAGTAATGAATTAAAATTAAACATAAGATTTATCTCCTTAGATCCGGACCTAGCTTAGTAACATGTCAAATATGAACAAGTAGAATGAATAAACGATGACATGGTTTATGTTTTGTTCATTAGCCTTCAAACACAAACATGACGTAACAATGTAACATAACCAATAACCAAATGATTGGTCCTAATATTTTTATTTATCTGTTTGACCATGGAGTATCATTTATCGAGTTAAGTTTGATTATTTTACTTCCAAGATACTCAGAATAGCAAAACATCTTGCTAACCATGACGTATTGTTCTTACGGAGTATTTTATATAATCTTAAACGATGAGAATCAATCAAAATCCTCATATCAACAATCATGACGTGCAAGGAAACACTATACATATTTTTTGTTCAAAGCTTTTTCAGTGAACACGCAAAATATATTCATATTTCTACAACAACTTACATTTTAGTCCCTTTAGTTACAATACTAGCAATCAACACCTTAAAGTATCATTAGTTTATAGTTTAATCCACAAACTTATCAAAATTACGGACACTCATTTTGCTTTATGTAATATGACATTTGTATGTCACAGGTCTTATTAATTAATGTGAAAAACAGATAAGATAGTGTTCTTAGAATGTAAAACACTGAATAAATGGATTAACATGACACTTATCAGTTATCACATGGTACGTAGCGATAGTTAATGAGTCACTAATTAGTGGTTTTTTTCTTTTGAACAACTTAATTAAATATTAGAGAATCTCAATTCTTACCCAATGTTATGAATATATTAATAATATTGATTGTACACATTAATCATCATAATCATCACATTTATGATTAGTCTTGTAACAGCCAATATGTACTTAATGTCATTCATGTTAAGATCCCTATAAATAGAGGTACCTAATGTAATGTAAAGACATACCAATAACAAGTTCTATCTTTCCCTCTCATACTCTTTTATGTTCCTTTGATTATTGTTCTTATTATGCTATTAGGCCGTTGTTTCACAACACGTTATCAGCACAATTTATATTCATCCTTTTGATTTGAAATTATGTTAAATGTTTGGGAGTAAATCGAGTTTGCTTGATTTGAAATGTTCCAGTTTCAAGGAGTAAATCGAGTTCGCTTGATTGGAGTTTGGGCTTTTGATTTGAAGAGGTAAACCTAAAGCACTAATTTATATTCATTCTTTGTGACACGCATGCAGGTCAGTACCGATCTCTTTTAGTATTAACATTTATGGTCAAATGTTATTATTAGCTAGATCTCAAATTATGTTATAAAATTAAGGGAAATTCATAACGACTGAAAACCATGTCAGGCTCTTTTGCCACAAAACGTCTTAGACATTTAACTACTAGTATTTGTTTAATTCTAGTTATGTGCATAAAATAGTGTTAAATATATTATATGCACTACTGGATATTGTTTAGATTTAAACAAAGAAAACTTATGCACGAATAAATAAAAAGAAAAGATAGCATATGTTAATTGGTAAATGTCTTTAGTGATGTTAGAGAATATAAAACCTAGTTAAAGTGAATGATAAACGCTTGCATAGTTCTTACATACGAATATACGATCAAGTATGAAGCCTAAAGATGTTATGTTTAATTTGACATTGCCATATTTTTTTTCCCACTGTTATGTATTGAATTTGTTATTGATTGATACTAATTTTTTTTTTTGATTTTATTGGTAATTAAGTTATATCAAGTTACTACTACGTGGTGAATGACAAATCAATATATAATTCTCTTGACACCCATTGCTTGTAGGTTAAAATCTTAGACTTGTCACAAATTGAATACAAATTAGAACTAATAGGTATTATATTGAATCAATAACATTAAAACTGTTGCGTAATGAATCTTTTGAATCCTTATGTCAAGGTTTTAAGGCAACAAACTAAGTAAAAACTCTTTTGATATTCGTTTCTCAAATTCTAGTGATACCCTAGTATTTTAGTTTCCAATATGTGACTATGGCAAAGCCTAGGCGCTTACACACCCCTCAAACCTCATAGTTACATTTTGTTATAGCACCTCGTATTAAAATTTTGTATGACATTGATAATTTTGAAGGAGATCATAACCTGCTAACTAATGGCTTTACCATTATAATTTAAACTTGTATATGCTTAATTCATGGACGCAGTTTGAGGTTTGATTCTAAACATAACGTTTACATGCATGCACATTTAGTATGTTTCCACGTATTTGATTAATACATGACTTTTCTTTAAAATTTATATATATATATTGACTATTATCACTTGTATTTGATTAATGCATGACCTTCCACGTATTTGTAAGAATGTACAAAGAATATAATAGAATTCTTGTAGCTAGTTCTCTTCCTAGACTTGTATAGTTATATGCATGCACCAACGTTATCATCTCGTTCCCTCTATACTTCATTGTTACTATCTTGGCATTTTGGAATATTGGGATAGAACTATATATGAACTACTAACATATATGATCTATTATGTATCCTATTTATGATTACATGGGTGCCCTATGAATCATGATAAACTTGATTTTATGACTATATATCAAAGCTCAAATAGTTAGGATTATACATTTTTTAAAGGTATATTATAAGAGATAGTATATTTGACAATACTTCTTACTTGTATATCTATAAAACATGATTTTCCAAAAAAGATGTAGATTAAGATTATATAGTTAAACTTGATGCCTATGCAAGAAATATATTTTATCAAGTTTAATCATAAAATTTGAATCATAAAATTTGAGCATACATCACCTTATTTACATGTTACGCTAGGATACTACGAATTTGACTATGTGGCCATGAACAAATATATGACACTAGAGATATCCAATATAAGAAAATATATATATATATATATATATATATATATATATATATATATATATATATATATATATATATATATATATATATATATATGTCTTGACAAATTTTAAATTGTGCCATTAACTTGAAAATAAATGTCATTCATTATTGGGTTTTTATTTGCTTACGTAACTTAATTAGCTCGTAAATGGTATATATATGTTATGCAAATTGTCCAACCATATTATCCTCATGGGCTGTAAGAGTCATTGGTTTCATATTTATTATGTGACATTTATCATATGATTTTTTTACGACTTTATAATAATATATTTATGTATTTAGCAACTTGTGCAACTTCGTTGGTATATAAGATGTATTTCCATTTAGTAAATGTTACAGGGTAATGTAAATATATATTGAACAGTGTGAAAGTCAAGAAAGAACTTATTTCAATTTAATTGGAGAAATGTGATGATATATTAAGCTCTCTATATTATGTGACTTTTACATAAAAAAAAAAAAAAAAAAAAAAAAAAAATGTAATTGAAGCACATGTGGTCATAAACTAGAAGTTTATGAGCCAAGATTGTTTTATTGAATGACATGACCGGTTGGACCATCCCGAGTCAATGATGATGCGAAATTTATAGAAGAACTATAAGTTTCTTCGAAGATAAATTTGGTAGTTCTCACCGGAAGTTAATTGATCACCTGTCATCACCAAATTAAAGGAATAGCTTTGTCATATGATGTTTTGTAAAGAATTAAAGGGGATGTATGTAGGCCGATGCATCCATCATGTGGATCATTTTGAGTTTTAAAATCCATGCATCGTCAAAATGATCATAAAAGACGCAACTAAAGGTTAGCGTGATTAATGGCTTGTCTTATAAAATGCGAGCATGGCTTTCCAAATTGTATCTTTGAAAATGGTGATGAATACTTTCAAGTATTGGGTGATTATTGTAATAAGTGTTGAACATAAAAGTAGCTCATGTTCATACGCGGATTGCTTTTGTTGAAACGTTTATTAAACGTCTTCAGTTGATTGCAAAGCCAATAATCATGAGAACAAAACTATTAGTTTATGGGGCATGTTATGACATATGAATTCGCATCTTGCCAACAATCTATAATGAATCCTCCCTGTTAGAATGGTTTTGGTCACAAACCATATTTCCCATGTGAGATTTTATAATTGTGTGATATATAGTAAATCCACCACAACACACAAAATGGGTTGTTTAAATTGATAATTCATTCAGGGGAGAGAATGAGCAGCGAGAAACTTGGAATGAATTATGATATAAATGTTGATCCTCACACTAATGAATATGAAGTTAAAGTTTAAGGGACAAATAATATTCCAGATCTAGTAAATGCCAGACATGTTTAGTGACCTAAAGAAGTGACAAGATCATATATATGCTGCTATTGCTCCAATTATAATGTATGTCCCAACATGAAAATAAATGATTGGTAGTGAGTCTATGGCATGGCTGCAGCATGATAGACTAATCGATTCCAAGTAAAGTCCTCGAATGAATAAATGAAATGGAGCAAGAAAATGAAGATGGTCAAATCGAGGTAATAAGACCCTATAATAGTCAAGAAACACTAGACATGAAGGTTATTGAAAAACCCCGGGTACATGAAAAACTATGAGATCTCAGTAAATGATATATAATGTCTAGTAAAGTGTGGAATCGAAAAGAAATGAATCGACGTCGATAGTACTATTATATATGATAATGATTATGAATGAAATAATATAGCGCTAAAATAAAAGGTGAGGATATTAAATATCTGTAAGAGGTGCAGATGTATAAAAGAATGGCCAAATGAAGTAAAGACGCAAAGATCTAATGAAAGATTAAAGTCTGTTGTGAAATGGTTACTGGAACTTGAAGTCCGTATATATGAATGTGTAAGATTATTGGATATGCATTGATCTTTATGAGAAAGTGAAATTAAAGTATTGAAATGTTCATATATAAGGCACAACTAATGGCACGCAATACTTTCGCAAAGACATGTAAATGATCATAAGGAGATATGTTCTCATGTGGTGGATCCAATAATGTATATAATATTTATAAGTCTGGCAATATAAAAAGTAATTGATATGCGTCTAAAATTTAATGAATAGAGCTCATGTGATTTTGAGATTTCATTGTAGCATATAAAACGCATGGAGCATGCTAGTGATTTTTATGTTGGAGCATATAAGAAAAGTTCTCAAGAATAATATTTGATTAAACTAATCATGTTTTCAGCATATGTATAATAATCACCTAAACGTATAGTATTGTGCAATGTTCGCATATGAAACTTTATTATGAGATCTTGATTTGCATATGGTTTAAGTTTCATATAGTTTGTAAAGGTGATTAAATGCATGAAAATTGAATTAGAAATAAAAGACAAAGTTTGTTTTTATAGCGAATTGAAAATCTTAAGGAAGAAAATTTTGTGCATCATGAAAACTATAAAAAGATGCTAACTATCTTTATATAGATAAATGACACTTATGTTTACGAGGTCACACGATGTTGAAAAGACTCCATTTGATTTATAAAGATGATAATCACAATATCGATTTAAATGCGCCATACTAGATTGTGTATATGTGAAGTACAAGGATGAACTTGAATGAGATGTATGATGTATCTTAATCCTTAAATTAGATATGTGAACAAAATGTAGAGAATATTTATTCATGTGATTCTATCAAAACACTTTAAGGTGCATTTCACTAATTCAATAAGCATAAGTGATGTGATCATCAGGGGGAGAGAAGATACGAATTGCACTCTTTTTCCCTTGACCATGGTTTTGTCCCCATAGGGTTTTCCGGCAAGGTTTTTAATGAGGCAACATCCCCGAGCGTATAAAGAAGTTATGTACTCTTTTTCCTTCACTAGAATTTTGTCCCACTAGGTTTTATCTAGTAAGGTTCTAACGAGGTATAATCCTCAAATGGAGTAAAACAAATATTTCGGTATCTTCAAGGTACAAAGGATATGAGTTTATATTTCACTAACCCATCCAAAACAAATTTAGTTAGATATGCAGATGCAGGATACAGGTCTGACCGTCATATTGGTTGGTCTTAAACTGGTTATGTATTCACACATGGCGGTACTGCAATTTCATGGCGTTCCGTAAAGCAAACAATTGCAGCCACTTCATCTAATCATGCAGAAATTTTGGCGATCCATGAAGCTAGCCGAGAATGTGTTTGGTTAAGAAATGTTATACTACATATTGGTGAATCTTGTGGTTTTTATGCTGGAAATGAGGGACCAACAATTTTACACGAGGATAACGCAGCATGCAATGCACAATTGAAGGAAGAGTTTATTAAAGGTGACAGAACCAAGCACATTTCACCGAAGTTTTTTTTTTTACTCATGACTTACAAAAGAATGGCGATGTTATTGTTCAAAAGATTCGTTCAAGCGACAATCTAGCAGATTTATTTACTAAGGCACTCCCTACCTCAACATTTAAGAAATTGGTATATGGCATCGGAATGCGACGTTTCAGTGAGCTCAAGTGAAGCGATTATGAGGGGGAATAATACGCACTGCACTCTTTTTCCCTTAGCTACGGTTTTTCTCCCACTGGGTTTTTCCCTAGCAAGGTTTTTAATGAGGCGGTATCCAAAGTGTATTTTGAATGATGTACAATCAAGGGGGAATGTTATGAATATATTAATAATATTGATTGTACACATTAATCATCATAATCATCACATTTATGATTAGTCTTGTAACAGCCAATATGTACTTAATATCATTCATGTTAAGATCCCTATAAATAGAGGTACCTAATGTAATGTAAAGACATACCAATAACAAGTTCTATCTTTCCCTCTCATACTCTTTTATGTTCCTTTGATTATTGTTCTTATTATGCTATTAGGCCGTTGTTTCACAACACCCAACAATTTTTTATTTTTTTTTTAAACATAATTAATCACGTTAAACTCGATATATGTTAAAGGACTTCAATTCTTAACCTATAAATGTTACTTTCATACTAATAATTGTTAGCATATTAGCCTATTAAGTGGCTCACAAGCCCATTTAGCTTTTAAGGTTTTACCCTTTGTATGTATTATAAATACTCATTGTATGCTCTTAGATTTTACATTGTGTCTTTGGTTTCTACATGGTATCACAACCTCATAGTTGTTAGTATTGCAGATCGTTCTTCTGATTGGTAATTGATTAGCCTGATTTTGTTTATGTTTATGTTTGATCATACTTTTGATTTGCCTGTCACTTTATTTTGCGCTTCGTTATTAGGGTTTGTTTGTCTCCGGTTATTTGGTTGCTCGCTTATTAGGATTTGATTGTTGGTTCGACTATTTAGTTTGACTTTTGTTCGTTCACTGTCAAATTTTGAAAGTGGATACTGCATGATTTTGCCTATTTGGAATTTGGTTTTGTTGGGCAGATTAGGTTATTGTTTGGACGATTTCGTTTGTTAACTCAAGTTTCGAAACCATCATTTTTGTTGTCATTTGGCAAAATTAATTGATTCACCTGCTTGTTGGTTTGGTTTCTTGCATATATATATGGGTTTGAGTTTATTGGATTGAATAGTTATGGATACATTTAAACTTGACTCAAAGTTGGATTCACAGTTATTTGAGTAGTTTCATAAATTGTTAGTTTGGTACGAAAAGTTTCATATATTTGTAGACATGTTTGAGCAAGGGGTAAAGCTAAAGATACGCAATATATTTCTACAAATAAACACAAGTACGCAACATACTTAGTAAAGTGTCAAACGTACGTAACATATTTTCAAAAAGCCGTCGGTCTACGCAATATGACCTGCTGGCAGCAGGTTACCAGGTCACCTAAATTTAAAAGTTAAACCTTTGGTCCCTAAACTGTCTCATATCTCGCGTACATGATCCTATTTTGGTAACGGTAGTTAAAAAAGTTTTTAAAAAAACTTTTTAACATTTTTTTAAAAAAATCGAGATAAAAAAAGTTAAAAAAATTTAAAATTAAAAAAACAAAGTTAAAATTAAAAAAAAAAAAGGAAAAAAAATTTAAAAATTAATTTTTTTAAAGTTAATATGTTAAAAAAAATTAATATTTGTGAAAAAAAATTTTTTTTTTATAAATACGCATTTTTAAAAAAAAAATAATTTTTTTTTATAAATAAGCATTTTTTTAAAAAAATAAAAAAAAGGAAAAAAAATTTTAAAATTAATTTTTTTAAAGTTAATATTTAAAAAAAATCAAAATTTTTTAAAAAAATTAACATTTGCAAAAAAAAAATTAAATTTTTTTTATAAATAATAATTAATTTTTTTTAAATGCTTATTTTTTAAAAAATTATTTTTTTATAAAAAAATGCGTATTTATAAAAAAAATGCGTATTTTAAAAAAAATTAATTTTTTTTATAAAAATTAATTTTTTTATAAAAAAAAATAATTTTTTTTCGCAAATATTATTTTTTTTTTAATTTTGATTTTTTTTTTAAATATTAACATTAAAAAAAATTAATTTTTTAACATTTTTTCTTTTTTTTTAATTTATTTAAAAAATGCGTATTTATAAAAAAAATATAAGTTTTTTTTCGCAAAATATTAATTTTTTAAAAAAAATTTGATTTTTTTTAAATATTAACTTTAAAAAAATTAAATTTTTAAAATTTTTTCCTTTTTTTAAATTTTAACTTTTTTTTTTAATTTTAAATTTTTTTAACTTTTTTATCTCGATTTAAAAAAAATGTTAAAAAGTTTTTTTAAAACTTTTTTAACGACCGTTACCAAAATAGGATCATGTACGCGTGATATGAGACAGTTTAGGGACCAAAGGTGTAACTTTTAAAGTTCGGTGACCTGCTAACCTGCTGCCAGTAGGTCATATTGCGTAGATCGACGATTTTTTGAAAATATGTTGCATACGTTTGATATTTTACTAAGTATGTTGCGTACTTGTGTTTATTTGTAGAAATATGTTGCGTATCTTTAGCTTTATCCCTTTGAGCAATTTACGAAGTTTCTAGCCTTGTACCCTCATGCTATGTCAAACCCATCTCATAAATGTTTGGCATCATCATTTTCTAAGTGGATATTAGATTCAGATGTCACTTGTCATATGTCTCATCTTTTGTCACAATTCATTTCGTTGAATCTTAATTATTCGAAATCATTTGTGTTCGCTAATGGTGATTCTATGTTATTAGCAGACGTTGGTTTAATTGATACACTATTTGTTGCTTTATCTGATGTTTACTACATAGAGAGCCTTACTGTAAATCTTGATTCCGTCAGCAAAATTTGTGATTCTGGATGTGAGGTCAAATTTCTGTTTACGATTGTTCTGTATATGATCAGAAAACACAAGAGGTGGTTAGGACAGGTCACATGCAAGGGGATCTTTATGTTATGGATCTCTTTAGAGACTTTCATGATACTACATCTTCTAGTGTGGATTTGTCATCTTTTCGGTTGTACTATTCTTTTTCAGCATTTTATTTATGGCGTTGTCTGTTTGGTCATGTCTCTGGTTCTCGTTTATGATTTTTAACATCTACAAGAGCTCTGGGTAAGCTAGACGCTCATGATTTTTTTGATTGTAGTGGCTGTAAAATTTCCAAGTTCTCAGCATTACCGTTCAGTAATAGTGTTTCCTCTTCTAATACTCCATTTGATCTAGTGCATTCGGATGTGTGGGAACCCTCTCCTATTTCCACAAAAGGAGTAACAAGATATTATGTTTCATTTATCAATGACTTCACTCGATATACTTGGGGTTTATCTGATGAAGCGTAGGTCCGATTTTCTTACAATTTTCAAAGAATTTAGAGCTCTTGTGAAAACTCAACATTCGACGGTTATAAAGAGGGGGGGGGGGGGGGGGGGTTGAATAAACTTCTAATGATTTCGTTGGTTTAATTAAATCGGATGAGACTATATATCAGACCTCTTGTACGGACACTCCTCAACAAAATAGTGTTGCATAACGGAAGCATGATGTGTGTCGAGTGTACAAGTTTTAAATTTATAACACGATCTACCAATGGTTCAAACGAAACACATACGAGCAAGTATACTCGTCCGTGTGTAGTAAGAGATGAAATGGTAAGCCGAGGTCGTTCACATTCTCATTGCTTCCCGACTCGTAGTTGCCCGATTCTGACGACTTTATTCGTTTGTCGGAAGTAGATGAATTTGTTTGACCCACAGTTGGTTGTTCCAACCATTTGTCTGATTTCCTAACAATCTCCCATGCTTCAATATGATTAAAAGTCTTGCCTTTTGTTTTCTTATTGTAATCGGCCATGGCATTTTTCATCACTTCAATATCGCCACACCCACTCTCACAAACACGGTTCTACAATTATAAAATTAACAAATATAAATTAATACAAGTATACAAGTAATTAGTATAAATTAATACAACTATATCAAATACAAAGTATAAAAAGTATAGAGTTTAAAAACTATTTGTTGGATGAATAGCCCATTAAAGACATTCATGGCATTCATATTTGCCAATTTGTGTTTAAGCTATGATTAGTTCGAATAGTATCTTTCACGTTTTTCTTGAAATGCTCTAGAATTCTTTTCCAAAAACTTTATCTATTTTGTTCATTCCCGACTTTTGGACATGTCGAGATATGAACTCACGCTTTTGCCAAAGCTATCTCTTCGTCCGACGTCCAATTCTTTTTTTCCACTTTAGTCGATTTTTTTCTCTTTTTTGAACTTTGTTTTCTTGAACTTCTTGAACATCATCATCATTTTCTTCTTCGCCTAATACATAATATAACAATTAAATTATAACAAGTATATTAAAAAAAAAATTATAATGATTATAAAAAAAATATATACCGATTTAAAAAAATATATATATGTATACCAATTTAAAAAAAAAAAAAAAAAAAAAAAAAGTAAAAAAAGAAAAATACCTATTAAAAAAATTATAACAGTTTAAAAAAATTAAAAATAAAGATGCATACCGAGCTCCAAACCGAAATCATAGCCACCCCCTAAGAACCCTTACAAAAGTAAGTAAAAGTATATTTTTATGTGGATTTATAAATTATTTTTCATGGGTCATATATTATTTTTGATGTGCTTAACTTGTGTTTATATGAGACAGGTTACGAAAACCCTTAAAACTTTTAGAGATCTCTAATCTAAGAAGCTTTTGATTTTCCTAACCTTAACCAAACTTAAGTAATTCAAATCCAACAGTTTTCGCCTAAAATTGATGAAAATGCGCAAGTAAAATGGTTAGATTTAAATCAAAAGGACTAAATTGTAATTACACTACCTTGAATGTAGTAACTGATTTGACAGTGATTCTGTCCCCCACAGTATCCGAGCTCTTTAGTTACTGTGAGTCTGCACACACATCCCATCTTAATGTTCATTTGTCAAACATGTCATATCATTGTGACGTCATGTAAGTGAGTATGCTATGTTCCCGCCATTGGGTTCAGCTTTCATTTACGTTTTTAAAGTGCTAGGTGAAGGCGTAAACTAGTTACAGCATAACTTATAAGCACGTGACACCAGGTTACTTATAACATTGTATAAAACAAAATCTCAAAAACACCTCCTTAAAATCAATACTAAACAAAATCAAAATCCACATACATAAATGGCCACAACAGCGCAACTATATAACACACCACATAGAGCAGTTATAGCGTCGTTATAGGCTCTGATGTGAGCCTATAACGAGCTTCACCCATCTCTCATTATGATATGCGATTTCTACTTTTTTAACTCTTTTCTTAAAATAATTTCAAACTTAACCGTCTAATTTATGAGTTTTGAACTAGCCACTGTTACCACTTAAATCCTGTATAACATCTCTTTTCTCTAACTATGATTTTTGATACTCTTCACAAGTGTGTGGGGTTTTTTACCAAGGCATTTGAGGCATGTTTCAACTCTTTTTGGTTTTCGCTTGTTTTTACCCGTTTGTTCTTATATAGATAAAACATTAGAGATATGACATTACCGATCCATTCGAAGTTAACGGGGAGAATTTGTCACCTTTAAATGCTATACTAATTTGTACCCGGTAGGATACATGTTAAGCTATTTTGATGGATTCTTGATCTAGCGTGTGACAAGTTGATGGAGACCTAAGAAAACGCGTGCTAGTGACATATAAGATGAATCACAGTTGATCGCTATGCTGATACATGGACTTGGTGACCTGCATATGATCAAATGCTCTTAATTTCAAACAACATTTGACAAACTTTTTGACCTACTAAAACACTTCTTTGTAAATAAAAACATGTTCTAATTAATGACCAAAAGACCCGAGAGTCCGAGACAATAGACCATTCAGATAGAGTCATTGCATATCTTGCTACAACCATAAGAAATGACAATAAAACAACCCACCCCTACTTTAACTAGGCATAAAGGTAAATTATCACAGTTAAACGCAACAGGGATTTCGTGAGCATCGAGTGCTATATCCATGAAGATCTACCGCCACCTCCGTCCTGGTGTAGCATGACCTGGATCTCATCCCCATCCTCCATTTCTAGCTGTGGCAACCAAAAGACACATTGTTCCGCATTAGCTTCTCAAAAAATCATACAAACATATAGTAAGTCGGAAAAATAAACTTATATAAGCCGAAAAGTTTCAAAATAAGCCACAAAAAGTTAGCTTATAAAACATAAGCCCAAAACCAAATAAGCCATAAGACGGCTAGGCCGAAACAAACACCTCCTAAACATCAAGAACAAATGGAGTTAATTACCTAGAAACATGTGGATATATATACTGTATTTGTTATTTTTATGTAACCAAAATGAATGGGTGAAAAGGGTGTGGGTTGAAACGAGTCTTTTTTGGCACGGGTGGTGTTTTGTATATAAGGTACTATTACGTAGTATAATCACCAAAAAGACACATTGTTCCGCATGAGCATCTCAAAAAATCATATACATATAGTAAACATCAAGAAGAAATGGAGTTAATTACCTAGAAACATATGAACACATATATATTGTTTTTTTTATGTAGGTAAAATGAATGGGTCAAGTAACGTAACAGGTCCAAAGACAATGCAAATCAATACAATGATAAACAAATGGTTACTGTATGTGCGTGTGACAGATTAACTAAAATTGATGCAGACCTGATCGGGTGTCTTCTCAGCTGAAAGTTTTTTTCCATCAAACAAGAAGACACTACCCGTGGTTTCTTTCGATTGTTGGTCACAGTACTCGTCGATTAGCGCTTGCAACTTTTTGTTACGTTTGATCCTAAAAGAAACCTCCATTCCATCCTACAAAAAGTTCATAATCCAATGAGTAACAAGCATTTTGCTACTTGGCAAATATGAGTTTTTTCAAAACAAAACTGCTTTAAGTTTGGAAATCTCTTTATATGAACTTTAACAATGCCATAATAAACACTGACCTGGCTTTTAACTTTGAGATTGATGTGAACACTTTGCTCACCAACAGGTTTCTTGCCTTCACTTTTCACTGGCTTCATTTTGCTTTGATTAGTACGGAGTATTAAGATAATCTTGTTTTAGCCCCTATTCTTTATAACACTCTTTTTGATTTTTTGGACTTTGGTCTTTTTCTCTCTAGAAATGCTTTTAAAGTTTAAACTTTAAACTACTCCGTACTATGATTTTTTATTTTATTTATAAAAGTTACTCGTACTACCACTAAACTACTCCGTACTATGCCAATACATGTATTGGCATAGTACTTTGTTTGTATTTTTTTTATCCCTACCCTCCCTAAATGGGAGGGTGTACTTTGTTTGTATTTTTTTTTGTTCTTTTGTTTTTTTTTTACTTTTGTCTTGTAGTTGTTTTTTTTGTTTTTGTTATTTTTTTTATGAGGTGTGTTACACCCACCTACATTTTACAAAATTTTTCCCACACGCTGACGTGGCGGAGTGTTGATTGGTTAGTTTTCTGTGGCCCACAGAAAACTAACCAATCAACACTCCGCCACGTCAGCGTGTGGGAAAAATTTTGTAAAGTGTAGGTGGATCTAGTATTTTTCTTTTTTTATTAAGTTTGTAATATTTTATTTTGTACGTAGTATATTTTTTTGTAATGTTAGTAATGTTGTGTATACTTAATTAATAGTTGCCTATATGACATTATAAAAAAAAATGACGTTGACTCATTTTTGTGTATACTTAATTAATAATTGCCTATATGACGTTATAAAAAAATATGACGTTATAAAAAAAGATGACGTTGACTTATTTGCATTTATAAACTAATGTTTGTAATGTTTTTGTGTTGTGTATAGTTAATTAATAATTGTCTATATGACGTTATAAAAAAATATGACGTTATAAAAAATGATGACGTTGACTCATTTTTGTGTATACTTAATTAATAATTGCCTATATGACGTTATAAAAAAATATGACGTTATAAAAAAAGATGACGTTGACTCATTTGCATTTATAAACTACTACAAAATCAGTGTTTACAACTAAACTTAAATTATTTAAAAATAACAACTATTATTATAAAATTAAACGTCAACGTTAACATATTATTTAAAAACAACAATATCTACGACATATGAAGATTATTCATTTCGGTTAAAAGATCATGGAGCCTTGCACCCGACTGACAAGCGTGATCCTCAGGATTCTTTGCCAATTCTAACTCCATCTCCAACATCTTTATTCTTGCCTTCAACAACTTATTCTCATTATCTTTAGCAACGCAGTTTGAGCACTGCGTTGAAAAAGAAGCTGTTGAAGAAGAGGCTTGATTAAAATACTCTTCTTCAAATTCATCTTTCCACTTAAAAGTATCGACACCCATAGTCTTTTGTACCTGGCTGTTACATGTTAAGGAAATAATAAGAAATGTATTTTTAACAAACAAATTATTTACATAACTAAGCAAACGTATGATTATTTACCACTGAAAGAGGACATGCATAAAACAGTCGCCCACGACTACCATCTTGCCAGGATTTCCGTTCTACAATAAATCCTCTATTACATCGGCACCAGAAATGATTTCTTTGGCTCATCTGACCAAAGAAGTTGCATAATCAATCAATAATGTTATTTACTAATATAAATAAATATTTAATCAATTACTATATAATACAAACAGTTATTTACAACATAAATCAATAATCATTTACAATGTTTTGTCTGTAAAATTATTCACAACATAAATCAATAATTATTTACAACATAAATCAATAATTATTTACAATGTTTTGTCTGTATAATATTTACGTCAATAGTCGATGTTGATATAAGGTTATCCATTGTTCTGCAATTGGCTCTCGGAAAACCCTCCATTGTGGGTAGTTACGCGGAAGTGGAAAAGTTGGGTCTAGCGTCGGTATAATGTAATGAGCACATGAGTTCTTCCCCACACGGGCAATCACAAGGGGGTCGATTCCTTGTGTGTTGTTTGGCCCGGAAAACATGTGTTCCAACCACGCGCGGATAGAAATACAATCGGTCGATTTAGCATTGAAGCGATAACTAGACCCGTCATTGGCATCACCATCCAGTAACCGTCAGGTGCACCTCCGTTGAACCAGTGTATTGTATTCCAAAGAAAGCTAAAGTTTTGTTCCCCCCACATATCTATGTAAGTATTCCTATGGTAATCTAACTCTTGCAACAACCTATATCTGGCTTCGGCCCACCTATGTTCGTTTTGAAAAATAAAGTGAGCAACGCACCGAAACCCGCAATTCCCATCACCCGCAACATTACGTATACTTATTACGTCTGGACGGTAAATCAGTGGAATTGCCCAAATAAAACCATTGCTCACAGTATCTCCAACATATAATCTGTGGCGTGGACTATCACCCGTGTACGAACTGTGTCTTGGAGGCTCTTTCGGCAAGTTCGGGACTTTCGTAGATCTTGTATTTGTACTTCTTTGATGATCTACGATTGGTACTTCATTTAAGTCCAAAACTTTTGTAGCCTTGGACTTTTTGTTCTTTGCGCTCGGACGTCCACGGGTATTTTCCTGAACAACAGGTTGACGTGTGTCCACAGATTCAGGTTGGTATATCCCTCTTAACTTGTGCAACATATTCTTCTTGACAAACGACGTCGCTTTGCCAAAAACACTCCTGAATTGTCGAACGTCATTTTCAAACTCTCTTGTATTATCATCATCATCATCAAGCACAAGGTTACCGACAACGGGCCACGGTACAGACAGGGTTCTCCAAAATATATCAATGCTTTCCAATGGAATGGGCACACCTGCATTTATCAAAAGTGACTTATGTAAAACCATTTCGCGAAAGCATTCTGTGAAAGCATTCATTAATATTGACTTTAATATACTTACCATGAATTCGATACCCCATCATTTGACAAAAGCACGGCAATCCATAAATTGATCGCAACTGATGGTTACAATCTTCTGCGGCGAACTTCGTTTGAAGGAGTTCTTTGTGCATGAGTGTAAAAGCATATCGAATGGTGATGTCTGTGATGGTTTGATGGTGTTTCAGTGATGGTTTATGTGATTATGTGATAAAAAGTTTAGATCTATAAAAAAAAGATATATTTTTTTGGTGACTTTTATGTGATGTTTTTGTTAGATTGGTGATGTCTACGTGATGTTTCTGTGATGTTCGTTTTGTTAGATACGTGACTTTTAAGCAGTTTAAGCAGTTTCTGACGATGTTCGTTTGTGATGAAACTGTGATATTCGTTTTGTGATGTTCTTTTAAGCAGTTTAAGCAGTTTCTGTGATGTTCGTTTTGTTAGATGTTCGTTTGTGATGAAACTGCTTGTTTAAGCAGTTTCTGATGATACTTGTTAAGCAGATTGTTGTTTTCAGCATATTTGAAACTTGTTTTTTTTAGAAAAAACCAAGATACGGCGATGATGATTTAAAAAAATAAAAGCTTGATTTTGGCGTGGCATTTCCAAATGTATGGCAATAAATTTAATTTTCAACCTTTGATGTTGCAGCCAATATGATAGAATGTAATCTGAGCCTTACCCATTGTGTGTTAAATGGTGAATTCGACATTTTCACTTGCGGCTTTCTTGTGTTTCACTTGTTGTGTTACTGATTCTTTGAGAGTTGCTTTGTGGTTGCTTCTTTGTTGTTTGTGATTCAAACTTGTGGTTGCTTCTTTGAGAGTTGCTTTGTGTTTCACTTGTTGTGATACTGCATCTTGTGTTTCACTTGTTGTGATACTGCTTCTTTCAGACTTACTTGTTGTTTGCTTCGTTGTTGTTTGTGATTCAGACTTGTGGTTAGTTACTTGTGATGGTGCCTTGCTTTGTGATGGTGCCTATGTTTATAGTCCAGGATTGAATCCTGGGAATCCTTACTATTTGGCTTGTGATGTACCTTGAGAATCCTGCTGTTTGTGGGAATCCTTACTATTTGGCTTGTGATGTACCTTGAGGTTGAGAATCCTGCAGTTTGGCATGTGAGAACTTTTGACAACTTGAGAATCCTGCAGTTTGGCTGTGTAACTTGTAAATTTTGTAGGGTTTAGGCAATGATGATTGGTTTACAAAAACGAATCTGAGCCGAGGCGATGACGAATGGTTTTTAAAACCGAATGGTATGGCGGAGTGATATTTTTATCACTTTCGCAACCTTCAAATCCGAGCCTTCTAAAAATCTGAGCCTATAAGGCGATGACGAATTTAACATTTTCATCCGAGCCTTCAGTTTGTGTGGTGTTTGTTTGTGTTTTTGCAGTTACAAAAAAAAAAAAAAAAAAAAAAAAAAAAAAAAAAAAAAATAGGACTTGGAAAAAAATAAAGGACTTGGACTGCACTTTTGTGCTTTGACCCAAAAAAATTATGAGTTGGACAGCAAACTTGTATATATATATATATATATATATATATATATATATATATATATATATATATATATATATATATAAAGATAAAAACTGTACTAAGTGGGCCCCACTAGGGAGGGTTTGCAGACTAGGGCACTAGACCCCCGTCCGGTCAACACTACCCTTATATTTTCATGCTGAAAATGGGCACTATTTAAATTTTGAAATTTTAATTTTTTTAAAAGGTGTTTTTGTTTGATTAAGATATTTTGGTTCTAAATCTAACTATTATACTTTACTGGTAGCTATAAAATCAGAATCTAAATGAAATAATGGTTTTTTTTTTTATTATTTTTTATTATTTTTTTAATTGTTTGAATGGTTTTAACTGTCACGTTTTCTTAAGTATATACTAAATCATAGCAATACGATAAATAAGTCGTTTGTGTAAACCATAAAATACAACAATTTCATCATAATTTTAACACAATAATAAACCATTAAATTAATTATCTTAATACATATCCTAAATTTAACATAGTAATAAGCTATTACACTAATTGTCTTAAAATAAAACATAAGTTTAACGTAGTGAAGCAACAATTAAGTAACTTATCAAAAACCAAATAATTCAAGACCAAGCTTGCATTATTTATGTCGGGATATGATCTCGTAAGTTAATCATGTACTGTTGATCCCCTTCACTCCCAATTCGTTGAACAGATTCAACATCACCATCATTATCATCGCATACATTTTCATTATTGTGTATACACTTTGGTCGTATTGAGAGAAAAATCATCCCTTAGACCCTCCTCTCGTATAAAATTATGAATAGCAAAACATGCAATAGTAATTTCACTTTGTATAACCAAAGGAAATTTAGGCGTAGTGTTCAATATTGCAAAGCGCGCTTTTAAGACATCAAATGCACGTTCAATTTCGTTTTGAAGTTTTGCATGAGCGTTATTGAATTTTTCCTTACTGCTCATTGCACGTTTACGACGAAAGTCTCCTCGACGAAAGTCTCCTATCCAATACCTGATATTAGGATATGGGGCCATAAACCCATGCGTGTATTTATAGGCAGCATCACATATATAATATTTATCTAAAAAAACAAACAAATTAATTTTTGAATATTTTGATGTCTACGAATTTGTAACAATTACAAACTTAAATACCTGTTGGGGGAATTGGAAACTCAAACACTAGATTTACTAAAGCTTCATTAGGTATTCTCGCACCGTGTGTCGTACCTCCTCATCCAGCGACAATATAGGTAAAGATCATGTTGAAATCGCAAATTGCCAAAACATTTTGATAACAATCACTTCTTCTTCTTGCTTTATATACATTTCGTTTATGAGATGGAACAACATCATGTATGAGAGTTCCGCCAAGTGCACCACTGGCTAGCTAATTTAGAACAACAAATTGTAAATACAATCAAACTAAGAGACACACTAGTAATAAATTTGATAGTTATCTTAAACATTCAACGTTCCCTTCTATTGTTTCCTGGAATGTTCGGACTTGGATTAAATGTTGTTAATCTTATAACTTCTTCAGGAAATACCAACCATTTGACCTAATACTTCGTGAAAGCAATTATGAATCATTTCCTTAGAGTGATGAAACCTACGCTGCATAACAGAAAATCGTTTGTTGTGACCAATTATCATAAGGAAGATAATCATCTTCTCCTCAATCGATATATATATTTGCTATCTCTTAACCAATTTTTTTCTTTAAAATGGTTGCATAGTCGAACAAACGAATCACGAGTCATCCGTATCAACTCCGTACATTGTAAATTATTTACTTGTAAAAGCTCTTGAGTATATTGATGTCCGGACATTGTAGAAGTATTATCCCGTTTACTTTTTCTTACACTTCGCCGAAAATATTTAAAATAAAAAAAACAATATAGATGAATGTAAGTTTTTTGGGTAGCATCCATTTAACCTGTACAAACAATACATACCAAAAGGGTTTAAGATTACTAACAAATAAAAACAAACATCAAATAATTAACATCACAACCATATACCAATACAACAAACACTTTAACATCGTATAGTACCAAACAAAACAAACATCAAATAGTTCAAAAAATACCAAATACGACAAACTCCTAATAGTTCAACAAAACGATGTACCAAATACGGATAATTCCTAATAGTTCAGCAAACAAAGTACTGAATATGAAAAACTCCTAATAGTTCAACAAAACTACTTCAAAATACCCATTTGATGTGCCATCATATGAATTCATTTCTTTAAGACATTTGGTTCTGACAATAATAGCATCCATGCCTCCTTGTGCTGACAAAATTCACCAAGTGCCGCCAAATAAATTGGATCTTGAGATTCCAATTTAATGCTCTTCAACTTCTCATGACACTCCTCCATGTTAGGACATTGGTTTTCCTGAACAGCAATGTAGAAATTGCATTCTTCATATTTTCTTCCAACTCACACAGCTCCGAATCCTTTTTACTCCTTTTCTTTTTCCTACCTCGTGCAACATATGGTTCTTTAGAAGAACCACCTTCAAAGCCATAGTCATGACCCGCAACAAGGTTTCCATGCTCGCTAGCTACCCAAGAACATCTTCATTTAAACTGTTCATGTCATCCTCAACTTCAACTAATTTGACACCATAATTTTGTGAAGAAGGTCTTCCTTTAGCAACGGGTCGACGAATAGAACCAGTTGCAGCAAACTTTCCAAATGTGTAATCATAGTTCAGGATGAAGCAGTGGACTAGTTTTCAAACTACTCGCTCTCATAAATTTCTAAACAAAACTCACGAAGAAAGTATAGATTAATACCGTTATATTTACTATATTATATATATATATATATATGTAAAATTTACATTCAAAGTATGGGTTTGGATATAAGGTGGGGTCTACAAGTATGAAAGTTTCATACCTTGCCCTTTTGAGTACTATAGAGTATGGAAGATATGTATATTTCAATCCCATATTTGAAAGATACACATCTTAAGTTAACACTTGCAATTATATCCGATATGATTCCCTCATTTCATTCTCCCTACCAAACGCACCCTAAATCTTTCCAATATTCCTTTTCGTACTAAACATCAATAGAGAAAAGTGCAATATACATCTCATATTTGTCATAGATTCAATGAACCAATCCTAACCATTCATTTTTTTTTTATCAAAACAAAAAAAATAAAAATAAACTTTCACCCTTTTATAAAAATTAAATATCTCGCAAACCGTTAATCGTTACGCGAAAATAATCATACCATCGCGACGAGAATTAAATTATCTTTCTATAAATATGCACTTCTATATACTGATTTTTTTTTTCAAAATTTCCGCCTAGAAAAATCACATGTGATTTGTAAAAATCACTTTGATTTTTACAAATCACATGTGATTTTTCTGAGCGGAAATTAAGAAAGAAAAAAAAATGGTCGAAACATAATAACTTGAATATTTACCGTTTACAAGATATGTTGTTTTAAAAAAAGAAGTGAAAAATGATTTTTTATTAATTTTGATAAAAAAAAAATAGATGACTGATATTGATTTATTGGATATATAACAATATAATATCTATATTGATCTCAACTCAATATCAATATGTCTGACAAAAAAAGAAAAAAAAAATCTGACCTTGTCTGACTGGGTAAGAGTCCGAGGCGATTCAGACCTTTTTTGGGAAAAAAATAAAAAATAAAAAAAAATAACCCCGATGAATGGATGAACATGGCACTTATCACATGGTACGTACGTGTGATAGTTAATGACTAAACTAATTAGTTTTTTTTTTTTTTTTTGAACAAGTTACAATAATTGTTTATTGAATAATTAACCCATAAATGTTACTTTCAAACTAAGAATATAAGCATTATTATTCACAGTAAACAAGGGCAATTACATTGTATGATAGCAGCAAATACAAAGCATTCTTTTGAGATTTACGAACGTGAAAATGTTACAAAACAATAACAAATTAACAAGTATATAGAAATATTGATTGAGCAATTTGTAATTGGTACCGAATCAATTACATGACATTTTATATTTGTAAACGAACTGAACGAATAAAGGCAGCTATTCGTTTCTTCACCTCGTTAGGATTAGCTCCAACAACCTTATCCATCACCATGTCGCCTTGTTTATTGTCTAATGTCATCATTATAATTGTAGGCATGTATTTTATCTGCATCTTCTTCATCACACCCTATATCATGGAAAGAACAATGATACAGATGATTAAAACATACGACTAAAGACATGCCTAATCACTTCATTATTTGACACATGTCATGTCTATTTCTCTCTTACTACTATTATCTTAACCATTAATCTTGGCAAGTGTTACAATCTTACCATTAGACATATATTTAAGCATGTTTATTAGGCATGCAAATGGTTAAACTAAGTGTCTATATGTTTTCACTTTTTGTTTGTAAAGGATCAAAGCTTGGTTGGAACAATTTATTGGAAGATATGGAACCTATTGTATTGTGAAGAATGAGTTTCTTGCTATTCATGTAATATGGTAATACATATATACCCATTCTATGACACGTAAGAAGGGTAAGTTACAATCTCCTTTAAATACAAATCAATTACAGCTAATTTAATAAATGTGTGCTAATCCATGCTGACTAATAGGCCTTATCACTTGGTTGACTAATACTCCCCCGCAGTTGGAGCGGAAGGAAGCCGGACGCTCAAACTAGATCGGAAGTCTTCAAATAAGGCTGAAGGAAGACCTTTGGTGAAGATATCTGCATACTGATAACGAGAGGGTACATGGAGAACACGGACCTGACCAGCTGTAACCATGTCACGAACAAAGTGAATATCAATCTCAATATGTTTGGTCCGTTGATGTTGAACAGGATTGGCAGACAAATAGATGGCACTGACATTATCACAGTACACAAGAGTGGCTGTAGTAAGAGGAGAATGTAGCTCACGAAGAAGGTTGCGAAGCCATGCAGTCTCAGCTACAACATTAGCAACACCCCGGTACTCTGCTTCGGCACTAGAACGGGAGATGGTATTTTGTCGCTTTGAAGACCACGAAAGTAGATTATCACCCAGAAAAACACAATATCCTGAAGTAGAACGGCATGTAGACGGGCAACCCGCCCAATCTGCATCTGTATATCCAACAAGAGAAGTAGTAGATGATGAATATAGGTGTAAACCAAAATCCAAAGTCCCCCGAACATATCTTAGAATACGTTTAAGAGCAGCTAAATGTGGCTCGCGAGGATCATGCATGTAAAGACAAATCTGTTGAACAGCATAAGAGAGATCCGGTCTGGTAAATGTGAGATACTGAAGACCACCTGCAAGACTGCGATATAAAGTAGGATCCTGAACAGGAACACCTTCGGGACCCAGTTTGGATTCTGTATCAACTGGTGTTCGAGAAGGGTTGCACTTGGTCATGTGAGCACGCTCAAGAAGCTCAACAGCATACTTCCGTTGAGATAGAAAAAGACCTGTAGAGTGCCTAGTAGCAGAAATGCCCAGAAAATAATTTAGTGTCCCAAGGTCAGTCATGTCAAACTCACTGTGCAGGGAGGTAATTATCTGCTGTAGGAGGGCAGAAGAGGATGCTGTAAGAATGATGTCATCCACGTAGATAAGTAAATAAGCAACTTGGGAGCCCTGTCTAAGAATAAACAATGAAGAGTCGCACCGACTGTGATAAAACCCAACCCTAGTAGCATAACCTGCAAATCTCTTAAACCATGCACGAGGTGCCTGTTTTAGTCCATATAGGGATTTCTGCAAAAGGCAGACATGATGAGGATACCGGGGGTCGACAAACCCCGACGGTTGGTGCATATATACGGTCTCTGATAGATCTCCGTTAAGAAACGCGTTCTTAACGTCAAGCTGATGAATAGGCCACTTGCGGGATACGGCAAGACTTAGAACAGTGCGAATGGTGGCCGGTTTGACAACCGAACTAAAGGTTTCATCACAATCAATACCCGGTTGCTGATTGCTGCCATTAGCAACTAAACGAGCCTTATAACGGCTCAATGTCCCATCAGCATGAAACTTATGCTTAAATAACCACATAGATCTGATAATATTAACACTTGTGGGTTTTGGTACAAGAATCCAAGCACCATTTTTAACTAACGCATTATACTCATCATACATAGCATGTTTCCAATGAGGGTTTTGAAGAGCTAGGAAGGGAGAGATAGAAGATATATGAAGCGAGAGACGTTCAACGGGTTTGACAATACCTAATTGAGATCGAGTGACCATGCGGTGAGTACGGGGTGGTTCAGTGGGGGATTGTGTAGATTGAGTCGAGGTGTTGTTATTTGTTGTATGGGGAGGAGGTTGTTGAGCTGGTGATGGTTGAGGTTGTGATGTGGTTTGATTGTGTGTTGTAGTTGGTGGGCTATTGGGTGATTGTTGAGGTGCGGGCAGCGGGCTGTTGGGTGAATTCGTGTGAGTATTGGGTGTAGTGGGTTCATGTTGTGTATGAGGGACTTCTGGTGGTGGAGTTGGTGTTGGGGGGTTAGTAAGGATTTGGGTAAGTAGAGGGGATGGTGAGGAGTCTAGAAAGTTGTAGGAAGGTGGAGATTCGGGTGTCATTGATCGGTAAGGGAACTGGGTTTCATCAAAGGTGACATGACGGGAAAGTAATATTTTGTTTGTCTCAAGGTCTAGGCATCGAAAGCCACGGTGGTAGGCAGGATAACCCAAGAAAATACATGGTGTTGCGCGTGGGGCAAGTTTGTGAGGGGAGTGTAGGTGGGGATAGCATAGACACCCGAATATGCGTAGGTTAGAGTAGTCGGGTGTTTTGTGAAAAAGTTTTGTGTAGGGTATTTCATTGTTGATTGCAGTAGAGGGTAAGAGGTTAAGGAGATAGGCTGCCATGTGAAGGGCCTCGACCCAAAAGGTGGGGGGAAAGTGGGCTTGAAATAAGAGGGTACGGATTACATTGTTGATTGTTCGAATCATGCGTTCTGCTTTGCCATTCTGTTGTGAAGTTTTAGGGCAGGAGAATCGAAATTGAATACCGTGATTAGCAAAGAGTGTATGCAAGCGGTTATTGTCGAACTCACCACCATGATCACATTGGAAACTTTTTATTTCGCAATTAAATTGGTTTTTAACATAATTACGAAAGTGCAAAAATTTATCAAGCATATCGGATTTGTTTCGAAGAGGGTAAATCCACAAGTAATGAGAAAAATGATCAAGAAACAATACATAGTATTTAAAACCACTTTTACTGATAATGGGAGATGTCCATAAGTCTGAATGAATAATATCAAAGCAGTGTTCAACAATAGAGGTAGAACTATGAAAAGGAAGCTTCACATGTTTGCCAAGTTGGCATGCATGACATACATGTGGAGACTTTTCTTTATTACACAAAATAAACTGACGAGACACAAGAGATCGTAGCACTTCATCACCTGGATGACCGAGGCGTTGGTGCCACGTGGAGGAACTTGTTGAGAGAAGGGCGGTAGGAGTGATGGATGGCTTGGTAACAGGATATAGATCTCCCGAACTGTCACATCGAAGGAGGATATGGCGAGTCAAGAAGTCCTTCACAGAAAAACCAAACGGGTCAAATTCGACAGTACAATTGTTATCTGTAGTAAATTGACGGACATAAATAAGATTTTTAATAATATTGGGAGTGACAAGAACGTTATGAAGATGAAGAGGGCGATGAGAGGATGGAATAATGCTATGTCCGGTGTTAGTAACGGGAATAGAATTTCCGTCACCAACATGTACAGATGGGAATAGACGTTTATTAAAAATAGTACTTAAATTATTTGCGTTGGAATTTAAATGTGAGGAAGCACCTGTATCCATATTTCATGTTGGGTCTTGCAAAGTTGTAGTGGTAAATGCGTTGGGGAGAGAGGTAGGTTGAGACAGGTACATGGCGGGTGCGGGTCCGAGGATAGACGGAGCGGGCTGTTGATAAGTGGGTTGTGGGAAGAACTGTTGGGCTGTATAATAAGTAGGGGTGGGCTGTGGTGAGTTGGTTGGGCTGAATTGTGTTTGGTGATATAAGGGTGTGAGGTGGGCCTGTGGAGTTGGAAGTCGGCCCAAGGGGGAAGAGTACATGGGTTGTGTTGGGTTTGGGTGGGGTGTGCTGGTTTGGTTATTCATTTGACGTGCATAGTAATAACCAGGAGGTAGGGTATTATTGGTTTGTTTATTATTTTGAGAGGTTCGACTAGCAGACCCTTTGTTTAAGCCATTTCTATTTCGATGGTCATGGATGAATTTGCACCTATCCCCGAACTTGCATGACCCCCTACTAAAGTGATTACACAACTGAGGAAGAGATTGATTGGTTGTACCTTTTTGTCCCGATGAGCTAGTGGCCAAAAGAATGGTAGGCGAAGATGGAGAGCTGTCGAGTGAGGTTTGAGAGTTTCTTGCCTCGTTCAATGTAGACTCGTCAAGGAGTAACATGTTCCGAGTCGTTTCGAACGTTGGAAGTGGTTCGTGATGCCTTATAATGCGAACAATGCCTTTGAACCGTTCGTCAAGTCCATTGATTGCATACATCACCATGTTTTTATCGTTTACCTTTTCACCAAGATTGTGTAAACGATCGACCATGCCTTGGATCTTGGTACAATAAGCATTGATCGATAGGGTGCCAAGCTTGATGTTTCGAAGTTCACTATCAAGAGTGATAGCACGCGCGTCCTTGTTGTCATGGAAGAGGTCTTTAATGTGGTCCCATAGTGCTTTGGCATTCCCTGGAGTTGTGACAACTTGGTCTTGGAGGGATTCTGTTAAGGTGCCTAGAATCCATACCTTGACGAGATCGTCTTGTTTGTTCCACTCAGGATCGGTGTTGCTTGTGGAGGTCCCCTCGATATGAGCTTTTAAGCCGAGGCTTCCAAGGTTTATTTTGAGGAAGGAACTCCACGAGTTGTAGTTGTGTTTTTCGAGGCTAAGTTTGATAGGGATTGTATTTGGGAGAGTGAATGGGACAATTTTTTCTTTGGGTGTACTGGTGTTAGTCACAACTGCATCATCACCAGCCATTGAGTTGATCGTGTTATGTTGTTAGGAGAGTAGCAACTGAGATGTTTAGGGTGATTGGGACGAGAGACAGAAGATGAGGATGTAGGATTTTAGGAGATGAGGATGGAGAAGTTTTAGGATCGGTTCTCTGATACCATATTGGAAGATATGGAACCTATTGTATTGTGAAGAATGAGTTTCTTGCTATTCATGTAATATGGTAATACATATATACCCATTCTATGACACGTAAGAAGAGTAAGTTACAATCTCCTTTAAATACAAATCAATTACAAATCAATTACAGCTAATTTAATAAATGTGTGCTAATCCATGATGACTAATAGGCCTTATCACTTGGTTGACTAATACAATTGTATGATTTGTTTGAAGTACTTACTTTTAAATTAAGATCTTGAGAACATTGGTCGCGTAAACTAAGGTATGCATTAGAGACTAAGGATCAAATGAGAAATAAAAATAGAATGAAAAGAATGAGAAGTAATCACAACCGCACATTTCAGATGCACCTACAAAATAAGATGCATCTCCCATGAAATTCTCCTTCTTCAATTGAAATGTGTGGTTACAAACATTTCTCATTCTTCTTATTTTATTTTATCTTCTTAGTGGATCCACTCACATGCATTAGATGAAATTGTTTTAGCAGCATATGCTTATATATTCCTTTTCAAAGTGTTAACGCTAAAATATTAAGTAAATTTTAAAACATAAATTATATACTTTAGATTATTTAATGTATTTAAATTAATACACATATTAATATATACAAATCATTTCTCGTTATATATGCTAACACACACATCAACTTGCCAATCATATATCCAATGACATAAAATATAAATATATCGTCAATCAGACAATCACTATATGAAATATTTTAAGCCATCGTTAGATAGCGGTTGAGTTTATTTTTTGATTCGAAGATGGTCGAACCAAATCTTAATAGAAAACCAAGCAAAATATGCAATTTGCGGTTTAGTTTCTTATTGGGACGTAAAATGATTCGTACTTACGCAACGTATACTGAAATACAGTCTTAAATTATCTTACCATCGCATCATCAACGTCAACGGATAAGAAGAGTGCATCTTTGAAAATCATAGCTTGTTCTTCAAATAATGGGTTCATTTCCATTGATGGCTTGCACCATGCGGCTGTAAAATACACTATTACCTTCAAAAGAAAAAAGGAAATGTCAAATGTGCATTAATCAGTTATAACCCAAACGTTTCAAACGAAAGTACAAAAATTCTAGAAAATATAGTATGATGATACTTGTTTTGATCGAGACACAAGTTGCATGTAACTTGTCTATGCATGTTCATGACACTCTTTGGGTGATATATATTTCTATTTAGCAAAAACTAACTTTAGTTTAAAAAAAAAAAAAAAAAAAAAAAAAAAAAAAAAAAAACTTTAGTGATGCATGTGTAATTAAGAGAATAATTCATTAGGTACTATTAGGCTGAGCATCGCAGACCTCAAAACCAACTGGACCGATCGAATCGAAGAACCAGCGTTCCGGTCTCAGTCTTAACTTTTTCCTTATTTCGGTCTTGGTTCGGTTCGGTCCGATCTGATCTTACGTACAAACCGACCAATAATGCCTTCTTGAACCAAACAGACTGAAGGACCGGACCGGACCGACTGAAGGACCGGACCGGACCAACCCGGACCGGATTTTGTCCTTGCTCCGTTGTTTTGGTCTAATTCGGTCTCGATCCAGTCCAGTTTTTGCCGGTCCGGTCCGATCTTAGACCGATGCTCAGCCTTAGGTACTATATGTGCAACAAGCTAAATTTAACCAAAGCTGATAATGTCATATCTTTTTTAAGATATCATATAAAAAGAATAATTAGTACTTCCTTCATATCAAAATAATGGTACTGTTTCGTTAATGCTTAATGAAAATTATATCAATAAAAATATATTTAAATTTCAATCCACTTATATATTTTGCACTGAGTATTATAAAATACAAAGAAAATAGTTAAAGTATTTTTTTATATAAAAAAAACAAAAAAAACATGACAATTATTATAAGACGAAATGAGTAGATAACTAGAAACAGTATAACTTGATATAACTTTCAAAAAGTCAAGACATGACAATTATTTTAAGACGAAATGAGTAGATAACTAGAAACACTATAACTTGAATAACTTACAGGTGAGGCTTGATACATAGATTTAGATGTAATGAGATCCCATGTTTCTTGAGAGTCTATTTGCATAACTCTAGACTTGACAAACTTTTCAACCATATTTTCAGTTTCTTTCTTGCCAACAATACTTGAAGCGTATGGGCTTTTACTATTTATAGAATTATAGATGGTTGAGGGAGAACAATCTTGCCAATAGTGTTTGAAATTTGTTTTAAGTTGTTTGAAGTCAGCTTAACATATTTTATAGTGTTGGCTATTTAAAATAACAACTCATTCTAAACGAGTTATTTTTTTATTTGAGAGTTAATAGCACACTCCTTTCTTCCGAATAGACCATCTTGGTCTTTTAACAAGGCTACTCAAAGTGGTAACCAAAGTATCTCCTGGCACATCAGCTTTCTTTCTTCGGTGACCTGACATGATTCATGTGCCACAGCTGATGACCGACTTTTTTTTATAATTTTTTTTATTTTTATTTTTAATTCAAATATTTTAAACAACAAATTTAAAATTCATTAAAAATAAAAACATTACAATACTAAATTAAAAACTTAAACGTTACAATACTTATTAAAAACTTAAACTAGTAATCTAAGTTGTAGCGTTCCTTGATTTGAGCCTTAATCCGCAAAAGTTCGTTTCGTTGTCATTCGGGCAAATTTGGGTCGATTGGTAAATTGTAGAAAATTAAGTCTTGCTCCCGTTTTGTGATGTCCATGGTTTCCACTTGCTTGCGTTGGAGTTCAATTTTCTCTCTTTTCATCGTTAGCTCTTGTTCCTTGAACTTAACGTACGACTCTTCAATATCCTTATTTTCCCCCGGTTTTCACGGCTTGAACTTGAAAAAGGTCTTGGCTAGCGTATTTGTCCATGATGATGGTGGATCACGAGAGGAGAAGGATGATTTCTTCATGGCTGCGTCACGACCTTGTGGTCGTGATTCTCTAGTCTCTTCCTCATCATCAGAATCATCCACGTCTTGGAAATTCAAGGGACCTTGTGTTGACCCCGAGGTAGTTATATAACCCTTTGTTTTCTTTCGACTATTCTATCTGAAAGCAGGCACCTCCCTCTTCCAAGCATCATGACCCCTCAAAACTTTCCAACAATCCTCCAAATTAAAACCATGACCGTAAAGCACACGGTATTCTATAAGAGCTTTTTCTTTATCGTCTGCATCATTCTCACCACTTCCATGAGTATCCTTGATATTATCCATAATAGCACAAAAATTCTCAACCCTATTACGAATCATATTCTTCCATTTGGTCGTGATCGAGTCGTACGATCTTTGTGAACCAGTTTCATCTTGAAAGTACGCTATCACCACCTCCCAAAATTTGAACTTGTTGATATCATTTCCTCTTTCAGAATTTTTCAAAACATAGATGAAAGCTCTACAAAGCGCGACCTCTTCCGCCTTTGACCATTGTTCGTTCATTTTTACCGGTTCGGGCTGTTTGCCTTTGTCCTTCGCCTTTGTAGCACGCCATGAAGGCTTCTTTGGTTTGATTGGTGACGTCTCTTCAACATCGCATCTTGACTCGGATAGTTTTGGGTCGAGTATTGTTGAGTAGGACAATCTGCCATATAATCCCCCAAATCCATTTCAAGATTAGAACTACGGAGTGGGGAATAATCTTGATACGGTTGGGAAGATTACAAGAAATCCATGTTAGGACGATACGATGACCCACTTGGTTATTGGTAATAATCCGTATTAGGACGTTGCGGTGGGACAAATGGACGGTTAACGTAAAATGGGTTTTGATTTTGATTTGGTTGTGGTAGTCGTGATGTACATTCAAAAGTGGGTGGACGAAAGCAAATACCCTGATTTTGTAGTGGTGTTATGCCGGTTAATTCAAAGTAGTTTTCCGGCGAGAAATTCAAATCCGGTGCATTTTGAGGTAGTCGGGATCGTCGGTTTTTTGATGGGTGGGGGGTGGGGGGGGAGGGGGTATTTTTCTTTGATATGGTGAATATGGATGAGAAGTTGTTTGAATTGTGTTTGATGTTGGTATTTATAAGGTTGTAAAAGTGGTAAAGTGTTTTTGTTTTTGTTCTTGTTTGTGTTTTTTTTTTTTTTTTTTTTTTTTTTTTTTTTTTTTTGTTTTTTGTTTTTTTTCAAACGGTTACATTTTTAATGTTTTTTTGGATTGTAGTGAGTTGTGCAAAGTCGGTCAAATATTAGACCGATTGTTTTGTTTTTCCTTCCTCGACCGATGCGTGACCAACCAACCACAAAGGACTCGACCGATGTTGGAATCGGTCGCCCATGCTACTCGACCGAGGTTTTTTGACCCACTGCTACCAGCCTAAATAAATTAGCATGTCACAAATCATTTAAAACCTACATTTGGATCATCTTCTTTTGACAAGGTTACACTCCAAGTTAGCAAGATTAATGATCATTGACAACGGTTTTAGTTTGCAAGATTTTTCGAATAGCCATGGTTTTCGACTTTTTGAGTGACTAATTTACGGAACTTAAGTTTTCACCACACATACTTAAATAGGATAAATCTCTCCTCTTTTAAAACGTTGACATGACCAAATAATTTTGTTTGCATTAAACAATGCTTGAACTTGTGATCTCTCACACTTTAGTAATTAATCGTAGTGACAAATTTCTTTAACAATTGGCCACCCCTGATGGATGTTGAAGACATTTAAGTTTTCAAAAGCGTTTCCATCAAACTATGTATTGATATGAAGTTGTTTAGACCGTTCACACCAAAAAAGCTATTTGACTTCTTTTTCCGTTAATTATATTTACAGGACTTTGATCATGTTCATATGTGATTTATGTTTATGAAAAGTTACTGAAAATATCTTTCGAAGTTTATTCTTGAACCTTTTGAGCAAGCACAAACGGAACTTGCCTCACTCGAACAACTAGAAGCATTTAACAACCTACAATCAAGTCTGGAGCGGACCTCAAAGCTCGGAGGACACAAGCAACGAGACAGAATTGCTTGAACAGAAAAATTACTCAATATTGTAAGAAATAATCATCCGTGAGTTAATAGTTTAGATCCTGACATTAGTTGATTACCATACCTCAACATGCATAATTTGACATCTATACATTTGATGCATGGTGAGATCATTAAGCTTCAAGAAGTTTATATACACACTTTCAATTTTCATAATTGGTGAAGTCCGACTGGTCGTTATGGCAACCCAACCGATCGATCGGTTTGGTATATGCAACGCGTCCGGCCCATGACGAGGCACCAAGAATGATGCGTCCCCCCAAGCCACTTTGCTCCATTCGGTTGTGCAGGCGACCGAACATTGTGTTGGTTTGTGAGTGTTTTTCAGTTTATTAATTGGTGTATGTATTTAGTTGTGACTAAAGTCGCCTTACTACGGGCTTAGTGAGGTGCCAAAGGAGACACGGGTTGGGTTACCATAACTACTAGTCTTACATTATTATGTTAATATATAATAAAGAATAATCATGCGTCATTCACATTCAAAACGTAAACCACATAATCAATATGCATAACGCAAAAAGAATCAACATTGTTAGAAGAAGGCATCGATTGAATCCACATCAAAGTGTACAAATTACATGTTACATCACTATATTTTCGGATAGATAGGAGATTAGCAAATGATATGATACATGATAGAGGAAGTATGATTGTACAAGAAGACATATACATAAAATATGATTGTACAAGAAGACAGATTGATTAGTTGATACTTTAACCTTTACCCTTTCGGTCAATAAATTATGCTGCTGAATAAGTTTAGATTGAGATTTTCCGCCGTTAGAAACTGTAAGTTTGAAAAGCGTCCAAATTAGTGATGATAGTTATAAGTACGCCAACCTGACTTCGAGGTGTGTGAACTTAAAGGAGCTTACGTCACATCACATGTGCTCGTATGTGCTTGGAGATTTTCAATATTTGATCTCCTCAACTTGAGAATCTGACGGCATCAGTCAAGACCAGTCTTAAAGACCCTCATTGCTTCGATTCAGAACAGTTGTCCAAAGACACCTTTAAATCTTCATAGAAAATGAATTTCTCTGTGTAATTCTTTTGTGAATAAGAGGAATATGCTCCTATGCTACTCAAATGGATGGAGTGTTACCTTGAAGGCTGTATAAACAACGAAATATATTCCATGTAAATATTTGAATACACAAAATAAATTGGATTACAGCCTTAATTATTTGAAGGTTTCTATATTGAACTTACGAAAATGACTTGCTAAAAAAAGTATATAAATCAGCACAATATATTATATATACACATGGCATTAGGACAGCTATGCAGAAAATATTGGGCCTATTATGGACACAGCAGTGGCGGAACTGAACATTTATTTTGGGGGGCCGATTCGGAGATTTGTTTATAACCTCAACTAAATTACCCCTAAAACCTATAATATTTACCAAGGTTGTCATGATCGGGATCCTACCTAGGATCGTTTTCGGATTCACAAGATCGGGATCGTAGGATCGGATCGGGATCGTAAGATCCTATGAAAATGTATATATTATTGTATAAGAGTTATAGTTTTATACTTTTAAAGAATATTTTATATGATAAATGAATTTAAATGAATGATAAAAGAAAAAACAATAAGAACATGAGCTTCTAGTAGGATCGGATCGTTCACTATCCTACGATCCTGTGTGCGATCCTACGATCCTACAACGATCTTGATCCCCTCGAGATAAAAACATAGGCTTGTAGTAGGATCGGATCGTTTACGATCCTATACCGATCCTGATAGAATTAAGATCCTACTACGATCCTGCTCGTTTTTTATATGTAGGATCGTACGATCCTACGATCAGGATCGCGATCCTGACAACCTTGATATTTACACTAGGTGCCGCAAATTTTTGTGGGGGGGGGGACCCTCCCCTGCCCCTACATAGGTCCGCCTCCGGAGAAGATATAAAACAGCAAAGAAAGAGATGACGTTAGGGCCTTCATGTTCTACTTGTAGTTAAGTAACTAAAAAAATTCACTTGCACTTAAATACTAAACATAAAAAGTAATCACTTTGACCAAAATCACACATATTAGGTATACCCAATTTTTTTATTCAAATATAGCAGAAAATCCCTCTTTATAATATAGCCCCTAACCTCACCTGAGGCCATATATAGCAGTTCAGGAACTCTATGCTCATTTCTTTTGGACTTTAGAAAAACTTTTTCTTAAAATATATTTTGGAGGTTATAAGTATCTCTTAATATACTTTTGGGAAACTTTTAGCTATTCAACCCATTAAATGCTTTTTTTTAAGCATTTCTGATATGCTACAAATTTACCCATAAAACACAGAGATCAAATTGAAACATCTAATAGATAAATGGGTGGACATCGGAACATTACAAGCTAGGGTCAAATGACCCAACCTAAACATATACCCTATAAACAAAAGGAATTACAAGTTACCTCGAAGTACAACTGAGCCAACACTAAGAACCTATGGTAAATTATTAATATGTGTAGCTTTCACAGATAAATAAACAGCCAAAAGTCACAACCAAATGATTGACAAGAGTATGACGGAAAATAGAAAGATCACAAAGTCATGTAAATACCTCAGTATGCAAATCCATGATGAAAGTGTCACTTGGCGAGTTCTTAAGGAAATAATTTGACTTTAGTGACCATAGTTGATGCATGCACGGTCCTTATGCTTTAGTCACACCGTGTCTATCGTCAAACAATTATAGTTTTCGAATGGACAGTGGTCATGGGAGAACTCTTCTGAATGATGAGAGAACCTTGAAACAAAAAACCGAAACAGTTAAAATACACACAAACATACAAAGAAAACAGAAATGTTTTCATACACATACAAATAAGGATAAGATATGATGCAAACATGCAATAACTAAATGAAGCAATTTTCTCTAGTAACACGTTTGTAGTTCATTTTAGCTTTTTAAATACACATTATAATACCTATCCTCTTTATCTAAAAGAGAATTATTTACTTTAGTGGAACACCTGCGACTTTATCCCTAACACAATAAACATAATCAAAGACTAACTAGTCGTGATGTATAAAAACAATAAGGATTAAGTACAGTAATTAGATATAACCATAACATTTAAGATTAGAGGTGTTATATGTATACCTCAATGATATTCACATGAAGAATAAGAACTCCGGTACGTGAAGTTTCTAATTAAGAGTAGCCCGTGACTGATGTCGTCAAAGTTGTGAGATTGGAAAGTTGTGAAGCACAAATATTGATAATCTCCAAGCCATACAAGCACATCCAGTGTAAAGTGAACTCCTTTAAGTTCACACTAGGCTCCTATCACTGTCATCACCAAATTGAATGTGCTTCACATTTAAAGTTTCATAGGACCGAAAATACCAAATATGAAATTGGTATGAAGCAACAGATTCTATTAACTGAAAGGGTGAGGTGTTTGAGAGTCTGGTATTATGAGGGTGTGCTAGTTTATAAATTTCTTAACAAGTTGGGTGAATACTTAGCAGATATGAGATCAAAGGGGGGAACTTCTACATGGTAGTAGCGGTAAGAAGGTGCATTTAAACTAATGTGACACGTCAAGTCCTGATAGGACTCCAATTTTGAGACACAGTACAAGTTTGAAGAACATATCTCATGTCAAAAAATGAGAGAATGAGAAGGATAAGATCCATGTGGCAAGGCTTAATCTATCTCCATATGCAATCATACTTCCTCTTTCATGCATTATACTTCGGATCCATTAGCAACTCAACACAATCCGAAAATCTAATGTGGGATGTAATATATGGCCCTTTGATGCGCCTTTAGTCTGAGATCAAAGCCTTCTTCTTTCTCAATTGTTTATTCTTCTATTTAATTGAAATTTGAAAAACCTAAAATATTTTTAAAAAGTAGCAGCAAAACAATCTTTATATAAAAATAAATAGTTTTGCTGCTACTCTTAAAAATTTCTAGGTTTTTCAAATTCCAATTAAAACAAAGAATAATTGGAAGGGTCAGAAACGGTCGAGGATTAACCCGGTGAGGCCAGATACAACATACAACTGAGTCAAAAAGGCTAGCCCTCCCCGGGTAACCTGAACAGGGGAAACCACATCCGTTTAGCAAAACTATTTATATAGTGAAACAATAATTACTGTAATACTTACACAGTAACTAACATTGCAAAAAGAAACTAACAAAATCGCACTAAATGATTTCCTACATCGCATTAAACTTATCATAATCAAGTGCACGTCGAATTTATATCAAAATGAAGTCATTCCAAAAAGTCAAGCAATTATCAAAACAGATTTCATAACTTTATCATAGCAAAGTTCAGAAACACAAATAATAAAAATCAAACCAGCCAAATCAATAAAAACATGTAGCCAAATCATACTTATAATCTAATGATATATATGTTAAAAAAACATATAGTTCTAAAACTTTTTTGAGACTACTACTTAAAATAAATAAATAAAAAATAAAAAAATGTAGTTGGAGTTGTTTTAAAAATAAAAAATGAAATAACACATGTTGATCTAACTCTTATCATCAAGACAATTAACAACAGTTACAAAAACAGAGTATAAGAATTAGAGTTTGCTGTAAAAACTTACCCACGAAATCTGATAGGCGGCCGTCGGCCTTGTATATTTGTGATCTAGGGTTTTTATGCTTTTTATTTTTTTTTTTAAAATCATATGGAGGTTTTTTTTTTTTTTTTTTTTTTAATATAATTTCATATATAACCAAAATAAACGTCCGGGTAAAAGCTATAAAATACCATCGTACTTTAAAAAATGTACCAAGTTGAACCATGTACTTTTTTATTGCTTACTTGACCAACGAATTTTCAAAATGTTATTCGACTTGAACCATATTTTTTCTAATTATCCACGTGTAATTTTTTTTTTTTTTTTTTTTAATAAATAAGATATGGTTCAAGTCAAATAAAAATTTGAAAGTTCGTTTGTCAAGTAAGCAATAAAAAAGTACATGGTTCAACTTGGTACATTTTTTAAAGATGTGTGAATGATATTATATTATTATATTATACTAGTTATAATACCTGTGCACGCACATGGTTTTTAAATTTTCGTTTTAATTATGTATTATTATCGATTAAATAATGAACCACTTAACATGTTTCAAATGGTTTTATTTGGTGGACTAAAAATAAAAAATCATATGTATATGTTATAACCTACATACTCCCTCCGTCCCAAAATTATAGTCCTCTTTAGATATTTTCGGTCTTTATTTTTCAACTTTGACCTTAAATATTTTTGTTTATATTACATAATACTTGATGCAAAATATATGAATGAATTGAGTTTTAAATGTATTTTTCATTGGTATAATTTTCATCAACTATTATATAACACAAATAAAAATATTTAAAGTCAAAGTTGAGAAAGAAAGACCGAAAAAGTCAAAAGGGGACTATAATTTTGGGACGGAGGTAGTATTATTTTAGAAGAATGCTTTTGGATTAAAAATCATATTTTATTATTCAAACAAAATCACATGATGATACTTGACTTACATAAGATGTTAGTGATATATGCTTTTAGTTTTGCAAACCCGTGCTATCAATTTACGATATGTCTTGTAATTGTGGTATTTCTTTTACTTATATTTTCGTTAAAATATGTAGCATATTTAGATAGCTTTGAAGATTGATTTATTTCCTTAATTATGAATAATCATCATATCATTTTTACTAATGTACATTTTTGTTTGGAAAGTTGTATTTACGTAAGTTTGTGTTATTTACTTCTCATGTTTGATCATAAAAGTATTAAATTAACATAGATGCTTAAACTATAGCTTCTTTATTACATAAAAAGAAACGAAAAAGATATAATGGGTAAAACTCAAATTTAATCTTACGTTTATGTATAATGTATAAGAATAATTTTTCTTTAAGCCCGAACTATATAAGAAAATTATTATTACTTGTATAAGTAAATTATAAATGCATGAAAAAAATGACAAAGAGTATATTCACAAGTCTTTTAGGATTGTTTGAATTCTTACCGACCTTTCACTTTAATGCAACTTTCTTCACAATTGACATAAATTATCAAGGTAAAAGACACCCACATTTTAGACTGTTGGTTGACATCCATAGTGTTATCAATAACCGCAAACACCGGTTAAGTTTCATTAACTCATTCAAAGACAAATTACACTCCGAAAAATATTCCTACCATAAAATTGCCCATATAGGCACTACAACACATCTTTGGTACATTTAAATACATTTATGTATTATCTAAATCAGCAACTCAACTAAATTATACATTCAGGCGTAGAAATTCCTTCCACGACAATCATGTGTTGATACTTAATCCTTCTCTAAAAAACGCACACAACAAATTGCATTTCACTTTAGTTTGTGCGATAAGATAATAAAACTGAAAAAACAACTAACATGTTGCATTGTAGTGAGGCATCAAATAAGAAAACTTCATATTAGAACTAAAGGGGTGTTTGGTTATGCTTATTAAAAGTGCTTATTGGCTTATTCAATTACCATAACACAATAAGTATATGGTAAAGCTATAAGCTTTTTTTAGAAGCTTAGTGAAAAACCCCAAAACTCACAACTAATTCTATTATAGCTTAGTGTGTTTATAGTAAAAACATAAATATTAAGTGTAGAAGTTTTCAATAAAACATAAATAAGAGTTACTAAAAGTTGGTGTATAACAAAAAAATTAAACCATAAAAAAGGTTACTAAATACTATCAGCTAGATAAAACATAAGTCAAAGTTCTGTTGAGGTCTCTTCGGATTCTATTCAGTAGCAAAAAGAGGTTTACATATAAATTATAAGCATACAATAATGGTTGTATCTCACATCAGTGATTACCAACTAAATTACATTATCGCAATATAGTAACGTAATAACCTGATTAAGACTATATATTCTTGCTGAATAATTCTCATGTATATAATTTTAATTCGTTTACAACGGCCAAATATAAAGGTTTTTTTTTTTTTTTTTTTTTTTTTTTTTTTTTTTTTTTTAATTTTAGGAGGTGATTGTTACCAAATAAGGATTATGATGTGTACATTTTTTTTTCTAATATAATTTAAGGAAAACAGCTTCTATATTAAACAATGACTATCTAACCCATATGTTTGTTTGTTTGTTTTCTAATAATTTGCTTTTTATAACGTTTTTAACTAACAGACATGTTGAGGTTGAGGTTGATTTTGTTGTTTAACTTTAACTATTTATATCATGTTGTACAAAATGTGTGAATTTAGTAGTACATAATGAGCATTGATAAAGTTAAAATATGCTCCATAAAGTTTTTAAAATGTTTTTATGGATATTCATATACAAATTTTAAATAACAATTTCACGAGTCATTGTTATAAGTAGAATCGCGTATATTTATTTTCGTATTACAGTATCGTGCTTACTATTTGATATTTATATTCCCGTTACTAATAATTTAGCCGTATTTTACAAACCCGTGTACGCATAAATTAAACTTTTAAATAGTAACATGAGTCCTTATTTAAAAAAATGTTCTAATGGATGAAAGTTAAAAACTAACATTAGTTTAAAAAAATATTTAACGATATTAAAACTAATTCGCATGTTTACCAAATTTTATAATATTAATGGATGGAAGTCTAAAAATTAATACTAATACTCATGTAATTTTAAACAAATTTAATATTATAAAGTATAGGGGTATAAAGTGTAAGGGGTTATTTGTGTTTTTTATAAAGTTATTAAAAAACATAGAAACTTATAATATTATATATAAATTATTTAAAATTTAATCACTAAAGTTTTATTAATTACTTCCTCTTTTTTAAAGTTTTTATTTTCATAATTTTGACACCTATATTTTTATGCATTTTTTTCTTAACCAAAATTCTCAACCAAATTTATTAAGTTTGACCAAAATCATTTTAATTTGAATTTTTATTGACCAATCATGTTGTTCGATTTTGCCACGTAGGCAAAATCGAGCTCTACTATTGGTCCAATTTTTTTTTCAATGAGAAGGAAACACTCCGAAATGATGTAATTCTTTTATTATATAAAAGATATAACCAAAATAAACATCCTAATTCATAAGTTTAGAATAAAAGATGTGTGAATGATATTATACTTAGGGTTGTTTCTTTTTCTTTGGGTTGCACGTCTTTTAATGCCTCAATTTTTATCACTTGTGGATATAGAGGAAATAAAGGATTTTTATCGGTCCACATAAAAAATTAATAATATTAAATGACAAATGTATTTAATCCTTTCACTAAGGGAAAAAAGAAAGGCCCCCTTAGTCTATTTTTGGGTATATATGGAATTATCCTGTAATTTTTTATTACGGTAACAGAATTTTTTTTTTCAAATAAAAAATGTATGAATGATATTATATTGTTATGCCTTTATTACTGTTACAAAAAATTGTGTGAATGATATTGTTCCTTTATTATGGAAGAAGAATCCATTTTAAAAAATTAAAAGAAAAAAATTGTGTAGTTGCCATGTTGCCAAACTATCTTTTTGACTTTAAAACATAGGTCCATATGGGGTCCAACAATGGGTCAAACTCGACCTAAACCGACCCAACATGAAAATCGATTAAGGGTAAAATGTGAACCGAGAACTGAACGGAGTAAAACCTATTAAAACCGAAATCGAACTGAATAAGGTGTGTTCATAGACGAAGCCAGGATTGTATTTTAAGGGGGCTCAGATTTTACGATATAGCAGTAATGGTTTAAAGCTTTATTTAATGAACCAATTATCAAAATCGGTAAATCTGTTTGATCTCATATGCTAGATAACATCATAATAGAGTCTTACATAATTAAACTACTATCTTTTCTTATTTAAGTTAAAGAAAACTAAAACCAATTATCAAATGAATTTATTTTAATTTCCATTAAAAAATATAGATCGACAAGTTATCCAACATAGCTAATATCCAGTTAAATTAAATTAAAAGAATGAACAATAAAAAATTGTTTTATATTGGACTTTGGGAAAAATATTTAAAAATGTACCATACTTGCAAAAAAAATGACTTTCGTGTAGCGAACAAATTTTTTTCCTTATATGTGTACTGAACTTTCATTCTTTGGTCTTTTTGATGTATTTTTGACATTTTTACCCCTCAAATTATTATAAATCTAGGGGCAAAAATGTCACGAAAGTACATCAAAGTGAAAGTTCAGTACATCAAAAAAGACAAAATAGTTGAGTTTAAGGGAGAGAAAAATATATTTTTTTGTACAGTACCTGAAAGTCATTTTTTTGACAAGTATGGTACATTATTAAAGATTTTTCCCATTGGACTTTCTCTGGAAATTTTGACGAAAAGCTATCTTTTCTCTCTGTGCATTCACGTGATCAATGTAATGTCACACAAACATATTTTCTAGCTCGTTCCTCTTGATTTCAATAAATCCTTCATCACCAAGTTCTTTTTCGAAAACCAAGATCTATGTACTTAATAATTAATATATGAAGGTAAATATTTCTCGCTTTTGTTTTGCTACCAACATATATTTCCTTTCAAAGTTTTCAGTCCAAGAAAAATTAAACAACATAAAAAAAATGAAATCGTAAAACAGAACCAATTCTTCAACAGCGGCGCTGCAACAAACTGTCATTTTTCGGTGAGCGTAATGCCAACAAAGTAATCTTCAACAGTGGCGTTGCTAACAGATTTGGGCCTTTAGCAGGGCCAAAGAAAACTCTCTCAAACAGGACTTGAAATTCAAACTACAAGTTGGAGCAGTTGAGGGTGGCTGAGCACCCACCAGCCTTGGCTCCGTCTTTGGTTGTGTTTTGACTGAATCAAACCGAAAACCGAACCAAATAAAGTCGGTTCAGTTCGGTTAGGTTAAAATCGGTTTTTTGGGTCGGTGTGGTTTTCGGTTGATTTTGCTAAGCCAAATCCTATTTACGTTTGAAATAATTTTTATGAAAGAAATTGCATATATATATATTTTGAAACGTTATATATTTAACTTAAATCTCAAATATGTCATATATATACAAATAATTGTTTAATAAAAAGAGAAAATTACATGTATATTCTTTAAAGTTCAAATTACATAAATATCCTTCCCATTTTTTGAATTACATTAATGCTTTTCTCACACTTTCGTAATTACATCAATATATTTATCAAAATTTTAAATTTTTTAATATATAAGGGCACGTTTAATGCAGAACAACTATTATTTTTGAAAACTAGAACAAGCCTAACTACAAAAAAAGTACTAGTATATGACTTCCCATGTAAATCTTCCATAAAAGGGGTTCTACATTTTGAACGGGTATGTTTGGCATGAACCGGTATGGAGCTTTTTGGAGAAAAGAGCGGTGAACAATAAGCATTTTTGTTTTCGGTTGTCATTTAGTAAAGGAGCGATAAGATTTGATATTTTTTAGGAATGCTCGTTTTTTCAATGCTTTTTTTAAGAAGCGGTGAGCTGTGAGCTGTGATTATTGCTCACAGATCATGCTATTTTTAACAAACACACCCATTGTACTCACTTTTGAAATTTACATTGTTCTTTCTTTTTGAAAAAATATGAAGAAAAATTTTCATGTATTTGATACAAGGTTGCAAAAATCGCAAATCGGTAGTCGGGCGGTCGACCACCTTGTAGCTTGTAATCGGTCTAGTCGGGATTAACCGATGATTAATCGGATTGGCAATACTGCCAAATTTTGGTTATTTTCGGCAAGTTTTGTGTATTTTCAGTGAGTTTTAGGTATTTACAGGAAATTATTTTCTAAAAAACATCTTTTAATAGACTTAAACAATTACTATAAGTGATCAAAATAAGTTTACAGTGAGTTTTGAGTACTTCCGGCAAGATTTATAGGTTTCCGGCAAGTTTGACCACTATTGACCGCCGTTGATCGCTGTTGACCACGGTTGACCTATTTGTTTGACCCAGTTACATAAATCAGCAAGGTCGGTGGCCTTGTAGCTCCTAATCGGCGATTAATCGGCCTTGTAGACCTTTTTTTCAACACTGATTTGATATGAAGTTGTTTAGACCGTTCACACCAAAAAAGCTATTTGACTTCTTTTTCCGTTAACTAGCTATAATACCTGTGCACGCACAGGGTTTTTAAAATTTACTTTTAATTATATATTATTGTTGATTAAGAAATAAACCACTTAACATGTTTCAAATGATTTTACTTGGTGAAATAAAAAAAAAAAAAAAAAATCATATGTATATGTTATAACCTACCTATTATTTTAAGAGAGTGCCTTTAAATTAAATTTTATATTTTATTATTCAAGGAAAATCACATGATAATACTTGACTTACATGAGATGTTAGTGATATATGTTTTTAGTTTTGCAAACCCGTGCTATCAATTTACGATGTGTTTTGTAATTGTGTTATTTCTTTTACTTATATATTCTCTTGTTGAATAATTCTCATGTACATACATTTAATTCATTTAAAACGGCCAACTATTACGTTTTTTTTTTTTTTTTTTTTTTTTTTTTTTTTTTTTTTTGGATAAAACATCACGTCAATAAATAAAGTTAGGTTATCACCTACGTAGTTTTTCTTTTTCTTTTATTCTTTTTTTTAAGAGGTGATTGTTATCAAATAAGGATTGTGATGCGTGCATTTTTTTTTATATAATTGAAGGAAAACACCTATATTAAACAATGATTATCTAACCATTTTTTTAACAATAATAATTAGCTTTGTATAACGTTTTTAACTGATAGACATGTTGAGGTTGAGGTTGAGGTTGAGGTTGATTTTGTTGTTTAACTTTAACTATTGATATCATGTTGTACAAAATGTGTGAATTTAGTAGTGCATAATGAGCGTTGTTAAAGTTAAAATATGATCCGTAAAGTTTTTAAGGATATCCATATACAAATTTTAAATAACAATTTCATGAGTCGTTGTTATAAGTAGAATCGCGTATATTTATTTTCATATCACAGTATCGTGCTTACTATTTGATATTTATATTTCCTTTACTAATAATTTACCCGTATTTCAAACCCGTGTACTCATAAATTAAACTTTTAAATAGTAACATGAGTCCTTATTTAAAAAATATTCTAATGGATGATAAGTTTAAAACTAACAATTGTTTAAAAAAATATTTAACGTATGTTAAAACTAATGCGCATATTTATCAAATTTTGTAATTTTAATGGATGAAAGTCTAAAAACTAATACTAATACTCATTAAATTTTAAACAAAATTAATATTATAAAGTATAGGGGGTATAAAGTGTAAGGGGTTATTTGTGTTTTTTATAAAGTTATTAAAAAACATGGAAACTTCTAATTTTACACTTTACTCTATATAAATTATTTAAAATTCAATCACTAAAGTTTTATTAATTACTTCATCTTTTTTTAAGTTTTTGTTTTCATAAATTTGACACCTATATTTTTATGCATTTTTTTTCCTTAACCAAATTTCTCCACCAAATTTATTTGGTTTGACCAAAATCAATTTAATTTTGACTTTCTATTAACCAATCACGTTGCTCGATTTCGCCTATGTGGCAAAATTGAGCTCTGCTATTGGTCCAATTTTTTTCAATGAGAAGGGATTTGCAAAAAATACTCCAAAATAATGTAATTCTTTTATTATATAAAAGATTATATTTACAAGACTTTGATCATGCTCATATGTTGTTTATGTTTATTAGTTTAAAAACCCGGATTGAAACCGGTGATGTTACCGGTCCATTACTAACCGGGTTGTTGAGGACTAAAGACCTGGATTGAACCGCCGGGTTGAACCGGTGAACCGGAATCAACCAAGATTTTTTTTTTTTTTTTTTTCACAGATGAAACACAACCAAATTGTCTAAATTGAGAACTCTGTTTTCGATTCTCTCTTTTTTTCTTTAATATTTCCACACCATGTACAAAGTTGTAAAAAAGATAGTTCATACTTATTAACTAAAGTGGTTAAGGATTTTATACAAATATAACATTACTCATAAGATTTTCTATACGGCTACTAATTTGGCTTTCCAATATAGTTCTGGAATAATTTTCCATCTGTAATGTTGATATAATTGGAAGTTGCACAAAGAAAACAAGTATTATGTACCGACACATATATATAAAGTTGTAACAATGTACATTTTTTACACTGATGATACCAATATATCACAATTACATGTTGTTAGAAAAATCATGAAAATAGTTGTGAAGGTTCGTTTTTAATCATAATTCTTAATTTATAATAGTTCTATAAGTGTTAAATAACATGATTTACTACAAATATTTGGTATGCACAAAACCGGTTCGACCCGGCGGTTCGGAAACCCGGTGACTTGATCTGGGTCGATCCAAAAACCGGGTTTTAAAGCATTGTGTTTATGAAAACTAACTGAAACATCATATCTTTCGAAGCTTATTCTTGAACCTTTTAAGCAAGCACAAACGGAACTTGCCTTATTCGAAAACTAGAAGCATTGAACAACCTACAATCCAGTCCGGAGCGGACCTCATTAAGCTCGGAGCACACAAGCAACGAGACAGAATTGTGTGAGCAGAAAAAATACTCGATATTGAAAGAACATAATAATCAGAGTTGATAGTTCCGTTCACACCAAAAAAGCTATTTGACTTATTTTTCTAGTAATTATAGTTACAAGACTTTCATGATCCTCATATGTGGTTTATGTTTATGAAAACTTGCTGAAATATCATATCTTTTGAAGTTTATTCTTGAACCTTTTAAGCAAGCACAAACGGAACTTGCCTCATTCGAACAACTACAAGCATTGAACAACCTATAATCAAGTCCGGAACGGACCTCATTAAGCTCGGAGGACACAAACAACGAGACAGAAATGTGTGAGCAGAAAAAATACTCAGGATTGAATGAAATAATAATCTGAGCTAATAGTTTAGATCCTGAAACTGGAACATTAGTTGATAACAATACCTCCTCATTCACATACAGAAAAAAGATAAAAGATGAATGTACAAATATATAATACAATGCTTAAAGAATAAACAACATTATTAGAAGATGCAATTGATTTCAGATTGAATCAAAATCAAAGTGTACAAGTTACATGTTACATCACTATATTTTCGGATAGATAGGAGATGAGTTAATGGATATGATACATGATAGAGGAAGTATGATTGTACAAGAAGATAGAATGAGCAACTTGCCACATGGATATTATCCATCTCATTCTCTCCATCTTTGAGATGAAATATTACAAATTTAGCAAACTAAGGCAAATTACGAAGCAAACCACTAGTTAAACTAATGTGAGACGTGGTCCTCGTAGGCTTCCAATTCAAAGACACTAAACTAGTCTAAATAACATGTCTCATGTCAAAAAAAGAGACAATGAGATGGATAAGATCCATGTGGCAATGCTTATTTTATCTTCATATGCAATCATACTTTCTCTTTCATGCATCATACTTCAGATCCATTAGCAACTCTCAATTGTTTATTCTTCGATTGAATTGGAATTTGAAAAACGTGAAATATTTTTAAGAGTAGCAGATGCTATGCTACTCTTAAAAATATTTTGTTTTCCGGATTCCAAATAAATCGATGAATAATTGGAAGGGTCAGAAACGGTCCCAAAATTAACCCGGTAAGACCGGGTTCCGGGTACAATTGAGTCAAGGCTCACTTCCCAAGGTTACCTGAACAGGAAAAACTACATCCGTTAATCACACTAAATGATTTCCTACATCGCATTGATTAAACTCATCATAATCAAGTGTAGTCGCATTTATATCAAAATGAAATCATTCCAAAAGTCAAGCAATTATCAAATCAGATTCCATAACTTTATCATAGCAAAGTTCAGAAACACGAATAATAAAAATCAAACCAGGCAAATCAGTAAAAACATGTAGCCAAATCATACTTATAATCTAATGACATATATATATATACAACATGCATCAAATGTTAGCATTATATAATTCTACTTTCATATAAAAGATCATATGGGTTTTATGTAATTAACAATAGTTACAAAAACAGAGTATAAGAATTAGAGTTTGCTGTAAAAACTTACCCATAAAATTTGGTAGCCCGCCGTCGCCGCCCTGGCGTCTTTGTGATCTAGGGTTTCATGTTCTATCATCATATTGGGCCTTTATATACTAATTTTTGTGTGAATGATATTAGGTGTTTATTACGGTAAAAAAAAAAAGGTAAAAAAATAGCACATTTTTTGTGTGAATGATGTTAGGCCTTTATATAAGTACTATTTTTTGTGTGAGAATGATATTGTTGTGACTTTATTACGGTAAAAGGATTCATTTTTAAAAGTTAAAAAGATTGTCGTGATCGAGTTAACCACAATCACAAATACTAAATGCATTTTTTTTCGAATTTCCTCTCTTTACTTGAAACTAGCAGGGCACTCGCGTATTGCAGCGACGTGTATCCAGAAATAAATTTTTTTAATAAATAATGTATTTTAGTTTATTATGTTATTTTTGACAATAAATTTACGGATATCAAAAATTTCGTATAGCTCGTGCTCGTTCGGGCTCGAACCCATTGACCCCTGCATGTTCGGGCTCGAGCCCGTTTGGGCTCAAGCCCATGTGGCCCGTTGCTCGTTCGGGCTTGAATATTTGTATAATGTGCTTTATTATTTGTAGTAGTGAAATTTAATGCATGAATTGTGTTTAATTTGGTTGTACAATATGCTTGATAATTTGTATTTGTAAGGGGTGTTTTAATAAATATATTAATTGTATTTATTGACCGGTTAAATAATTGACTACATTAAATAGCATTAATGTGGTGTTTTGTTGTACATTATGCTTCTTATCTTGTACGTCTGAAAATTATGTGTATTAAAGTGTTGTACACTATGTTTCTTTTCTTATAAGTAGTAGTCATTATAGTCATTAATATCATTGACTACTTTAATAGCATTAATGTTATAAGTCTGAAAATTACATCATGCTTATTTTGTTGTACACTATGCTCATTTTGTTGTAAATCTAAAAATTGGTTGCAGTATTGTACATTGCACTTAAATGGTTGCGATTTTTTGTGATTGGGTATTTTTAATATCATTAATGTTGTTTGATATAATTTTGGTCTTAAAATGACACCATGCTTTATTTTGTTGTACAACTTATTTTGTTGTAATTCTGAAAATTAGGTGCTTTAAAGTGTTGTAAACCATGTTTAATTTCTTGTAACTCTTAAAATTTTGGAGAGAGAGAGTTATTCATGCTTTATATGTAGTATAGATGCATGGCTAAAAGTTATTATTAGCCGAATATATTGACGGATATGTCATTAATAAATATACAAATTATAATGCGGAAAAAAAATACGAAAGAAAAAAGTTTTAAAAAAAATTAAAAAAAAAATAAAAAATATGAGAAGATAAAAATACATCAAATTGTCAATAAGCTAATTTAGTTGTTGATGTCGTTGCAAAATATGCTCTATAATATTTGGTTGAAGACTTTCGTGTTTTTCTTTATCACGTAAGTCTTTGGCTTTCCGTCGTTGTACTTCACTCTCGATCAAAGTACGTTGTAATTTAGTTGCGGAATAACATATAACTCGTTGAATTCAGTTATCACAAAACTTTTGATCTTTCAAAATCACGTTACGCAATATGTTGCAAGTATACATAATTCTTCGTATCTTGTTGACATGGTATTGTCGCGCCGATTGTTGTATAATTTCCAACGTCCTTGGAGGACACCAAAAGCTCGTTTGAAATCATTTCATGCACCTTCTTGTTGCCATTTAAACAATCCATATTTCTCATCTCATGCCACCGTAAGACAAAAAGTTGCTCATAATGGGTAAATCCCATCAGCTAGGTAAGGGTTACATAACTCCATTGACTACAAACGGAGCCACAAGAGCGATGTCATCAATAAAGTCGTTGAACAATGGAAGATGACAATAATACCCATTTTTAACAACAACAATATTAATAAAAGCCAAAATACCCACAATAATATAAAAGGAAAATTACAATAATATCTATTTTTACCAACATATTTCACAAAATACTCAGTTTTTAAATAAATAAATAAAAACCCAAAAAACTCACAAAATCCCAAAACTTTTTTTAAAAATTCGCAATGTTTGACCTCGCAAAGTCAAACCTTGCGATTTTTGGAAATTGCTCCTTATCCTTTTATTCTTCACACTTAGCTCAAAACATGAAAGTGTAGATATCCTTTATTTATTTATTTATTTTTGTTTATTGGCTTTTGAAAAGGAGTCCGTATGACAAAGTTATGGTCAAAATACCACAACAACTTTTTCTCGTTTAGTCGTTGTGGTATTTTGGCCACAACTTACTCATATGAACTTCTTTTTCCGTAATTCAAAAAGCCACTTGGCCAGAAAAGAGAAACCTACAACTTTTATATTTTTCAGCTAAGCGTGAAAACATAAAGAAAAGAGAGAAATTTTAAAAAATTCGCAAGGTTTACGAATTTAGAAAAAAAAAAATCACAAGGTTTGACACAAAGTCAAACTTTGCGAACAAATTGCTCATTTTTCATTCGGTTTTCACACTTAGCTCAAAAAACATAAGTTGTAGATCTCTTTTTCTCGTTTTGCGGATTTTTGAATCACCTAAAAAGGTGTCCGTATGCGAAAGTTATGCCAAAATACCACAGCTTTTTCACGTTTAGTTGTTGTGGTATTTCGGTCATATTTTTCTCATACGAATTTTTTTCTTATTCTTGGAGGGACGAGGCGATCCCTTTCAGTTTTCAGATAGAAATAGCAAGCGCAGATAAGGAAGATAGCAGGCATGACTGTAATAGAGGATACATCCCGTATCACCTATCAATTCTCAAATGGCATCAACTCTTGCTTGTCTACCTTGAATAGTCTTTATACGGAATGCACCTACGAAAAGAACTGATTTGAAACGGAAGGAAGCTATTCTCACTTCTCTTACGATATTTGATTCTCTATCTAAAGCCCTCACAACACTCGAACTGTATATGAATGGTATGAGTTCTCTTTTTTACTTCAGTCTCTAGAGCATATTCAATAAGAGTCTGGTAAAACAGGCTATAGCTCAATTGTGTAACCGAATCTTCACTTTCTTTGCTGGACGGGAAGATGCGAATCGTGAAGGCCTTCCCACCACGCGAAGTTTTTGCATGATTCAAAAAGCCGCTTGACGAGAAAAGAGAGATCTACATCTTTAGTATTTTGAGCTAAGCGTGGAAACTGAAGGACAAATGAGCAATTTCCAAAAATTCACAAGGTTTAAAAAAATCGCATGGTTCAAACCTTGCAAAGTCAAACCTTGCGAATATTTCAAAAAATTAAATTCGCAAACCACGCGAATTTTGTGGGTATTTTGAATTTATTTGATAAAAATTGATTATGAATTATGTTGGTAAAAATGAGTGTTTTTGTCATTTCCCTAATATTAATCAATCATGCATCACTTCAATTTTTACACACACACACACACACACACACACACACACACACACACACACACACACACACACATATATATATATATATATATATATATATATATATATGGCAGGGAAATGCTATCAAGCATCACTATTTGAGACTCGCTCAAGAACATCAGGTGCGAAAGACGTATATGTCTAACCTCGCGCCTAGGAGTTGGTTCATATTGCAGCTTCCACATAATTGGTACAATGACTTTTGTGGGTTCTTAATATATTGTGTTATAGAGCAATAGAAACCATTCGTCACAATAATTATAGAGCAGGAACTAAACGAGTTTGAGTGTAATCATGATCAAAGCGAGCTATTTTCTGGATCGTGATTCTCCAACATATATATGATATGTTTCGTTTAGTTCATTAATGCACAATACATGGTTGAATACACACAATAGTACGATTTCCTTTTCCTTAGGTGGAACGTTTGAAGTTGAGCTTGTTCCTAGGAAAAGTAAGGGAGGTCATCCACTTCAAACGATACAAGGCACATCAGATTGCTTACACTATGTTCTTTAGTTTTTGTATGGGGTGTAAATGAAAGAAAGATAAAGAAATCATTTTTTTTTTTTTTTTTTTTTTTGTTCTCAAGATTTTATAAACAAATTAAAGTAAGAGGAAAATAAAGTAAAGTTGAATGTTTTAGCTTTCAAAACTTTCACTCTAATATTGGGATGAAAGTGAACACACCATTGTACAAATGTGGGCCTACGTTCTAGTTTTCCATATTTCTTGTTTGCTAGTGTGATTTTTAATGTGTTTATTTGTACTTAAGTTGACATTTTTTTTTTTTTTTTTTTTAAATGAAAGGTTTGTTTCACTTTCTTTCACTTTTCTCTCAAACTTGAGAACACAGTAAACAACTAACTTTCTACTATTTACATTACTTTTCTTTCTTTCATTTTTCTTCACTTTACTTTTCATTCCAAAAATACACTCGAGAACAGAGTGTTAGAGTTTTGGGATGAGGAACGTGAAGATAGAAGGACATTTACAATCCAACGTGTTTCGAAATCATCTAACGACATTTTATGGTGTCCAAGCTGATGAGGTTTCTCTGAAATAGATATACTATTCACTGCGGTTGGTGGTTCTCATATGAGCATCCATGGACGGAACTTGAACACTTTTAGTGTGGGGGCCAACTTGAAAATAATTTATTTTAAAGGGGCCAATGTATACTACACTGAAATTTTTGTATTAAAAATGACTAAAACCATATATAAAAGGGTATAAAATGTACATAGGGTCAAAAATTTTGAGGGGGCCACAGCCCCCTCGGTCCCTTCTAAGTTCCGTCCATGTGAGCATCTATGAACTGATATTAATTCATGGTAAATACTAATTGTTTTCATTTTAGGACAGTTTAGTCTTATAGGTCCATTATAAGTATTTTAGAATGAGGCCTAATTTATACGTAGCAGTTGCCTTTTTGTTTTCCGACTCGAAATTGCAATTTGACTAACCTTAGACCGACAATCTTTTTAGATGGTCCGGAGTCGACGGTGGTGACCACCGTGGCAAAAAAGATTAATTTTGTCCTTATTGGATTAATACAAGTGGTTTTACTCCTTTGTATATGACTTTTCCCATATAAATCTTCCATAAAAGGGGTTCTACATTTTGACCTTGTACTAACTTTAATTTACAAAATTATTCTTTCTTTTTGAAAAATATGACTAGAAAAATTTTCATGTATGTATGGATATGAAGTTGTTTAGACCGTTCACACCAAAAAAGCTACTACCTCCGTCCCAAAATTATAGTCCCCTTTTGATTTTTTCGGTCTTTCTTTCTCATCTTTGACTTTAAATATTTTTGTTTGTGTTATACAATAGTTGATGAAAATTATACCAATGAAAAATACATTTAAAACTCAATCCATTCATATATTTTGCATCAAATATTATATAATACAAACAAAAATATTTAAGGTCAAAGTTGAAAAATAAAGACCGAAAAAGTCAAAAGGGGACTATAATTTTGGGACGGAGGGAGTATTTGTTTACAAGAATTTGATCCTCCTCATATGTGATTTAGCCAAAAGTTTTTTATAGATCCAACTTTTACCATAGAACTCATCAAGCATTTTAGCCACTCATTTTTTTATCAAAATAAAAAAAATAAACTTCCACCATTTTTTTAAAACTTAAATATTTCGCAAACCGTAAATCGTCAAGCTACAAAAAAAAAAATACCATTGCGACGAGAATTAAATTATCTTTCTATAGATATGCATTGTTATATACTTTCGACGAACTTTTTTTTGGCCCAGAAAAATCATATATAATTCGTAAGAATCATATATGATTCGAAGAATCGAATCATATATGATTTTTTACGAATCATATATGATTTTTACGAATCATATATGATTCTTTCTGGGTGAAAAAAAAGTTCGTCGAAAGTATATAACAATGCATATCTATAGAAAGATCATTTAATTCTCGTCGCGATGGTATTTTTTTTGTAGCTTGAAGATTTACCGTTTGCAAGATATGTTGTTTTGAAAAAAAAATGAAAAATATAAATGAGTGGCTATAATTGGTTGATAGGTTCTATGGCATGTATGGGTTCTTCATGGATCTCAACTCTTTATGAAAACTTACTAATATATCATAACTTTCTCCAAATTTATTCTTGAACCTTTTGAGCAAGCACAAAAGAAATTAAACTAATTACGAGAATGAAACTTATAGTGAGTGGTTTTACGGGAATGAACATTAGATGGTTTATCAAAGTGACCAAAATATGTCACAATCAACATTTTCACTTTTCATTAGCCCATATTATCGCTCCAAAATCAATAAGATTCACCCCAAAAGCAAAGTTATATATTTTCATATATTTGCAGGTCAAAGAATGATAATGAGAAAAATAATAAGAAAAGTGTGGGTGTTGACATAATTAAGCTAGAAGGAGTCAAACGAGCTTCTCGAACTTCACATCATTTAGGTAATTTACTCTTCTCTAAAAGAGTGTCACATGTCACAGCTATGCCTTATATACATTTACGGAAGTTGTTTTCTTTGTTCATAAATAGCATGCACTATTCTTGTTTTAGTTGCTAGTGGTCTTAATATATAGGATGGATAAAAACAAAAGGCCCTTGAGTATGCAGGAACCAAAATTACTAGACTTGGTAAAAAAAAAAACATGCATTGCCCAGAGTCCTTATCATGTCATACGCCTAGATGCTCACCCAAGATAATTTCACCTCGCCCCTCACCCGCCTAGGCCTCACCCTAAACTCTCACCTTGCCTATGACTCGCACTAAACCCTCACCACGCCCACCACTCGCCTAGGCCTGCCCATCTTTCAGAATCACACATATATTGATAGGCCTCGCCCACCACTCCCTTATCACTCCTTTTATACACGTGTATGGTTAAAAAGTAATTTAGTAATAGATCTAACGGATAATATTTAAAAGTTTATTTTGAATAATTTGTGAGAGGTTTATATTCGTAAAGTAGTTGTATAAAGTATAAACGGTTCATTTAAGTAATTTACTCAAGGAAACTTGCCTCACTCGAACAACTAGAATCATTGAACAACCTACAATCGGACCTCGTTAAGCTCGGAGGACACAAGCAACAAGACAGAATTGCTAGCTTGAACAGAAAAAATACTCAATATTGAAAGAAATAATAATCTGTGAGTTAATAGTTTAGATTGGAACATTAGTTGATAACCATACCTCATTCACATACAGAAAAGGGACAAAAGATGAATGTAAAAATATATAATCAATAACGTATAACGCTTAAAGAATAAACAACATTGTTAGAACAAGCAATTGATTTCAGATTGAATCAACATCAAAGTGTACAAAATTAAATGTTACATATTCGGATAGATAGGAGATGAGCTAATGGATATGATACATGATAGAGGAAGTATGATTGTACAAGAAGATAGAATCAGCAACATGCTACATGGATCTTATCGATCTCATTCTCCCGTCCTTTGACATGAAATATGCTATTCAAACTAGTTCAGTGTCTCAAATGAAACCTCAAAGTCTCAAATTAATTTCAATAGCAACTTCAATTCAGAGACACTGAACTAATCTACTCATGTAAAAAAAAAGACAATGAGATGGATAAGATCCATGTCGCAAGACTTATTCTATCTTCATATGCAATCATACTTTCTCTTCCATGCATCATACTTCAGATCCATCAGCAACTCTCAATTGTTTATTCTTCTATTTAATTGGGATTATTAACCCGGTAAGGCCGGGTACAATTGACTCAAGGCCCACTTCTCCGGGTACCTGAAGAGGAAAAAACCACATCCGTTTAGCAAAACTATTACTGTATATAGTGAAACAATAATTACTGTAATACAGAGTAGCTAACATTGCAACAAGAAACAAAAATAATCACTTCCACGCACAGTCGCATTTATATCAAAATGAATTTATTACAAAAAGTCAAGCACTTATCAAAACAGATTGCATAACTTTATCATACAAAAGTTCAAAAACACAAATAATAAAAATTAAACCAGCCAAATCAATAAAAACATGTAGCCAAATCATACTTATTATCTAATAAAAACATATAGATCAAACTTTTTTGAGACTTTGGGTGAAAAATTACTAATTAAAAAAATATATTATAACTGGCCTTGTTATAAAAATTAAAAAAATGAAATAACACATGTTGATCTAGAACTGTATAACAACATAAGAGTATATATACAACATCTATCAAATGTTAGCATTATATTATTCTACTTTCATATAAAAGATCATAACTCTTATCAAGACAAAGCTTATGTAATTAACAACAGTTATAAAAAAAGAGTATAGGAATAAGAGTCTTACCCATAAATTTTGATAGGCCGCCGCCGCCGCCCAGGTGTATTCTAGATCTAGGGTTTTATGTTTTATGATGATATGGGGCCTTTATATAGTAGTACTATTTTTTGTGTGAATGATATTAGGCGTTTTTTACGGAACAGAATATTCTTTTTTCTTTTTCTTTTCTTTTTTAAATGTGTGAATGATATTATGCCTTTATATGGTAACAAAAAATTGCGTGAATGATATTGTTCCCCCTTATTACGGTAAAAGAATTCATTTTTAAATTTAAAATTAAAAAGATTGTTGTGATGTTGTCATAATATCTTTTTGACTTGAAAACATATCCATCCTGTTTAACGAACTTTTCAATGATATAAATTTCATCAAGTGTTATATAATACAAACAAAAATATTTACGGTCAAATTCGGGCCCGCGGACAATTAAAATGGGACGGAGGGAGTACATTTTTTTTAACCAATCTTCAGTATTCTCTAAAGTAAATTAAAATGAAAAGTAAACAATTATTTTGAAATATCCTCGGCGGAAAAAATATATATTTTTAATTTTGTTACTGAGATAATGAAGGGTTTTATCAATCCTATTATGATATCAAGCCTAAACCATTATCCTCAAAACAATTATAACTAGGCGTCACCTAATAGTTATAACAAAATTATAATTGGCTAAGTTATGTCAAATATGTACACAATGTTTTTAGACTAGTTTTTCATTTGATCCGGCTGAGTTTTCAGTTTTCTATGGAACCATTTTTTTAATGAGATTTTTGTTATGTTCGTTAATTTAACTGAATGAGTATAAAATTTTGTTCCTGTCATTCATTTCATGAATAAACGAACATAAACTTTTTACCAACGTTCTATAAAATATTTTGTAAATGTTTAGTTTGTTTACAGCTTTACTTGTAATTGGCTAAAAGAATATGATTTTTGAATTGATGATATCATTATATATTTCTTTTATATAACTAATGATTTGTTAACTTTCACATCATAACAGAATACGGTTTACATATAATTTAATTGTGGTATATGTCGAGTATTATGAAATAACGAAAATAAGGTTACCCTTAACATATTCAAATGATAAAAATTAAAAATGAAATGTAAAATATTAGTTTTATCCTTCATTTACATGCATTTTTATTTAATCAAAATCAAATTATAAGAGAATAAGTGACATTTCACATTCAATCAATATCGACATTGTTTTGACACCTTAATATTAGCTTTATTATTGTTATTTCACGAAGTTTCGATAAAAAAATAAATAAATAACTGAAGTTGATAGAAACGATGATAAACATTTATTTTAATGGCTTATAAGTTAGTTTTAAAAAAATAACAGCCATAATGAAAAAGATTGAATATTTTGATGCTTGCAATTCGTCCCGGACCGGACTGACCAAGACTAAGGACCGGACCGAATGTGGTCGGTGAGGTCCGGTCTCGGTCGGTCTGGTCCAACAAGGCAAAATAGTCGGTTTGTGGTTCGGACCGTATCCGACCGGACCGACCGACCAAGACCGAGACCGAATTAGCCCAAAAGCCGATACCGAGGACCGGACCGAATGTGATCGGTCCGTTCTGGTCTCGGTCGGTCCAGTCCGTTCGAATGATTTGCTCGGCCCTACTTGCAATTAGCCCTTTTAAGTGGGCTATAATGAGAGAGTATTTTTTTTCTTAAAAAATTTCGTTACACATAACCAATAATTTTCAAAAGTTTTGCTTACCTAAGTGCCAAATGATAGTTTTGCTTATTTTTTTGAAGTGAAACAAAAAAATTACATTAATGCCCACCAATATTTTCCTATCATGCATGACGCCTCAAAAAACCCATAATACACTTATCAACTTAACACACACTACACCCGTGGCTCCAACAGCAAATTTGAACCAAATTATCAGCACATTTCCCGTCATTTCAAAGTTCAGGTGACCTGAAGCCTAGGCCCGATGTATCTGCTGTGCGTTTGCAAGGAAACAAGATGGACGAAAGTCAAGACAACCCAATAAAATCAACAAGAAGAGTAGCATTAGGTGATGACAATGGTTTTTGGCTCAATGGACCGATACCGATACCACGAGCCTCAAACAGTAACTCTCTAATATCCATCTCTTGATACTTATCACAGTTTTTCGTTAGGAAAAAAGATGTTAACTTTGACTTTTAAGGTCAAAACTCAAAACTATCACTTTTTGGTACAAGACTACAAGATTATTAATTGGTTTTACAACTTATGACTAATATTAACTTTTTTGCAGTAGTTATAAATCATTGTGATCTTTTGAAACTTTTCAGAAAAACTTAAGAAAAGTAAAGAATTTGAATCAAATTTGGAGTTTGAACTTTTGAAATTTTGACTTATAAAGTCAAAATGTAGTATCTTTGTTTGATAATAGCGGTTTACTTGTAGTGATCGATAATGTGGAGACGGGCACAAGGTCTTTTTTAAAGACGGTTGTGTATATAGCCGATATAGGGACTAACACTGTGTTCTTAAGTTGAGTAAAAGGGAGGAAGGAAAGTGAAAGTGATAAAAGTTGTGTTCTCAGTTTTTCTTAGAAAGTAAAGTAAGTGAAAGTAGTAAGATTTTAGTTATAAAACTTTCACCCCACTTTTGGGGTGAAAGTGACTTTACTTCGTCTCTCTTACTTTACTTCCTAGTTCTTTCACTTTCTTCATTTTTCTTTCTTAAGAACACAGCGTAAAGGAAGGCAATTTTGGCTAAAGAAGTATGCCTTTGATCTTCTGTCGTTAGGGGATTTGATAGGCAAAGATGCGTGGAACTATGTAAGAAAGTATCTTCAGTTGAAATCAACTTTTATGTACTTTGACTTCGATAAAGTGATCACTGTTGTACACCTGATGATAAGCCGCCACTCCTCGATCTTGCAAATAGATTGTTCAACACCGTCAAAAAGGTAGCTACATCAAGTCAATGTGCATACAAAAATCAATGTTGAAAGTTAAAACTCAAAATGTACTTATTTTGCTCATTTATGTTTTATTGTTTACAGCTAGAAGATGCAGTAAAGCAACAAGACCTTCCTCAAACAGAGTTATTGTATAAAGATACAACGGTTATTCTTCAAGAAGTCATGACTGTTGTGGAATAACCGCGATAATATCCCACCGACTAGGTAAAGAGTGTGAATATTTCAACACCACTACTATACCTCATACTAGCTAATTGAAAATTTAGACAATATGAAAAGAACCAAGAATGAAACACCAAACTTTCTTATATATATATATATATATATATATCTTATACTAGAAACATATTACGAAACTACTACTAGAAAGGAAGAACTAGCTACACAACAAGAAGTGCTTGTGTGTTTTTTTTGGTGTCCTTTCAACATGAAACTAATGAGCTATTTATAGGCTCAATATCCTTGCAAGTTCATGCATATAGAAAGGATAAGCAAGTTGCATCAACTTGTAGAACACAACTTGCCAATTATTAAATGTTCAATTTGCCCACTTGATATGAGCCAATATCCTTACAAATCTCCACCTTGGCGAATATCAATTCTTCAATCTCATGTCAACCATCTTTGGTGGAGTCTTCAAACCAACCTTCAAGTTTTTACAACATTGATCAAGTCCAAACAATAACTGAACTTGGTCTCAGCTACTACTTTAGTCAGCATATCTGCGGGATTTTAAGAAGTATGGATCTTCTGGATTCTAACTCCACCTTCTTCCAGTATCTCACGTACGAAATGATACCGAACATCGATGTGCTTCGTCCTTGCGTGATAAACTTGATCCTTTGCTAAGTGAATTGCACTCTGACTATCATAATGCATCATGACAAATTTCTGTTTGATTCCAAGTTCACCGAGCAACCCTTGAAGCCAAATTGCTTCCTTTACAGCCTCAGTAATCGCCATATACTCAGCTTCCGTAGTTGACAAAGCTGTAGTTGACTGTAAGATAGACTTCCAACTAACTGGAGCTTTTACCATAGTAAAAACATTGCCCGTCGTAGATATTCGCTTGTCTAAATCTCCAGCATAGTTTGAATCGCAGTATCCTTCTACCTACTGACTACTTCCATGTTCGAATACTAACCCTACATTGACCGTGTTATGGGTATACCGTAATATCCATTTAACAGCTTGCCAATGTCCTTTTCCAGGGTTATGCATATACCTGCTCACCATCCCAACAACATGACTAATATCTGGTCGAGTACATATCATAGCATACATTAAGCTACCGACAACATTTGCATAAGGCACTTTCTCCATGTATGCCCTCTCTGCATCATTTTTCGGTGACATAGCAGCACTGATCTTAAATTGAGAAGCGAGTGGAGTACTAACTCGTTTTGTTTGCTTGTCGAATCTAAAACGCTTTAGAATCCTTCTCAGATATTGTTTCTGAGTCAAACAGTGCTTCCTCAATTTTCTGTCTCTGACTATCTCCATGCCGATAATCATCTTTGCTTCACCGAGATCCTTCATCTCAAATTCACTTTTCAACCGATTCTTTAACTTTTCAATCTCGTCTAGACTTTGAGAAGCTATCAACATATCATCTACATATAGAAGAAGATATATGAAGGACCCATCTTGTAGCCTTTTTAAATAGACACAATGGTCATATTTGCTTCTTGTGTACTTCGACTCCATCATAAACTTATCAAGTCGCTTGTACCACTGTCTCGGGGATTGCTTTAATCTGTATAACGATTTATGAAGCTTACATACTTCATGCTCTTTTCCAGCAACTTTGAATCCTTCTGGCTGAACCATATAGATTTCCTCTTCCAAGTCTCCATGTAGAAATGCAATCTTCACATCCATTTGAACTAGTTCCAAATCCAACTGTGCTACCAAAGCCAACAAGATTCTAATAGAGGAATGCTTTACCACTGGAGAAAAAACTTCATTATAATCAAATCCCTCTTTCTGAGCGTAGCCTTTAGCTACCAATCTTGCTTTGTAGCGAACATCATCTTGACTAGGAAATCCTTTTTTCTTTGCATACACCCATTTGCATCCAATTGCCTTAAACCCTTTTGGGAGGTTGGTCAACTCCCATGTCTGATTCTTCTCAAGAGACTGCATTTCCTCGCTCATGGAAATCTTCCAATTGTCATTCTCTGAGTCTCGAACCACTTCAGAGTATGTAGTAGGAACATCATCAGCTGCAATTGAAGATGCACAAGCCACCATATCATTAAGGCGAGCAGGCCTTTTAGTGTTTCTTTTAGGCTTGCTGGTAGCAATTGATTCATGTTGTTGCTGTGGAGGTTCTTCTATTTGAACCTCCTCTTCTTCATAATCTCCTTCTACCACAGGAGAATCGTCAACTGTTTCTCTATCATCTGGTACAATTATTCTTTCAAACTCCACCTTTTTGGGAGTTCCATCTAACTGCTTAGCATTCACCTTCTTCAACATGGTAGATTCATTAAAGGTGACATCCCTGCTAAAGATCATCTTCTTCATCTCTGGACACCATAGACGATAGCCTTTGATTCCAGAGGTAATCCCCATGAATAATGCTTTCTTTGCTCTGGGATCCAACTTTGATTCCTTCACATGATAATATGCAGTGGAACCAAACACATGCAAGGAATCATAATCTGCAGCATGTTTTCCATACCATTTCTCAAATGGTGTTTTCCCATCAATAGCAGTAGATGGCAAACGATTAACGAGGTGATACGCATACGTCACAGCTTCAGCCCAAAATTCTTTACCCAACCTAACATTAGATAACATACACCGAACTTTCTCCAGTAAAGTTCGATTCATGCGTTCTGCCACCCCGTTCTGTTGCGGTGTATGCCTGACAGTGAAGTGTCTGACAATGCCTTCATCTTTACAAAATTTTGTGAACTGATCATTTTTATACTCTCCACCGTTATCTGTTCAGAAATGTTTGATCTTTCTGCACGTCTGAGTTTCCATCATCTTTTTCCACTTGATGAACACTCCTAGCACTTCATCCTTTGTCTTCGACGTGTACACCCAAACTCTTCGAGAAAAGTCATCAACAAAGGTCACATAGTAGTGTCTCCCTCCTAAAGAGCTTGTCTTTGAGGGACCCCATACGTCAGAATGGACATAATCCAAGATACCTTGTGTCTTGTGGATAGCTGTCCCAAATTTCACCCTTGTTGTCTTCCCGTTGATGCAATGCTCACAGAGATCCAACTTATAGGAACTCACTCCTTTCAGTGATCCTTGCTTTATGAGAAAATTCAAGGATTTTTCTCCTACATGTCCTAAGCGCATATGCCATAGCTTCACAACTTCTAAATTTCTATCACCATCGGTAACAGCTGCTACAGTTCCAACAACCGTTTTACCTTTATAGTGATATATGTTGTTTATTTTACGAATACCCTTCATTACTACAAGTACACCAGAGATGATCTTCATAACCGCATCTTTTGCTCTTACTTCGAATCCGTTAGATTCTAAGGTACCGACGGAAATGAGATTCTTTTTCAACTTTGGCTAATAACGAAAACCTTTCAAGGTCACAATTGTTCCGTCTTCATTTTGCAATCGAACGGAACCAATCCCCTGAGTAGTGAAGGGAGTTTCGTCTGCCGTATAAACAACTTCCTCATGTTCTTCAAAATTACTAAACCACTCTCGATGTGGTGTAATATGATGGCTACATGCGGAATCTAATAGCCATACATCAGAAGCATTCTTGGTTGACGATGTTGCAAGTGAGAGATCTGATTCTTCATCATCACATTTGGTGACATTCGCCTCCGCTACAACTTTCCCTTTGTAATGATTGTCCTTGGTTTTCAACTTTGGACAATCTCTCTTCCAATGACCTTTTTCATGACAAAAGGCACATTCATATTTGCTTAGTCTCTGCCTCGACTTGGATCTCCATCTCTTGTCGGTGCCCTTATTCTGCGAATGACCTCTGACTAGCAAAACCTCTGCGTCTCCACTTGAACTAATCTGCTTGTCCTTCCTTCTCAGTTCTTTACTATACAAAGCAGCACAAACTTCACTAAGAGACACATCATCCTTCCCATTAAGTAAAGTTGTTTCAAGCAACTCGTACTCCTCTGGAAGTGATCCCAACAGTATCAATGCTAGATCCTGGTCTTTGAACACCTCATCCATATTCATCAAATCGGTTACCAGTTGGTTAAAACTAGTAATGTGATCATTCATTGTGGTACCTGGTACATAAGTGAAGTGAAATAGTCGCTTCTTCATAAAGAGCTTATTTTGATAATTTTTCTTCAAAAACTTCTCTTCCAACGCCACCCACAGCTTATAGGCGGATGTTTCTTTTGAGAAAGCATATCGTTGCTCTCTCGAAAGACATGAACGAATCGTACAACAAGCTAACCGATTGATGGTTAACCAATTCCTCTCTTCTACATCCTCTGGTTTACTTTTTTCAACGGCAATGTCTAGACCTTGCTGAGAAAGAATATCTAGAACCTCACTTTGTCACATACCGAAATGGCCTGTGCCATCAAAAACCTCCACTGCTAATCTTGCGTTCGTCAAGACCGGTCTAGCCCAACTTGGAGATGTTGGATCCACTGATGTGGAAGGTTTGTCAACTTTTCCATCCGCCATTTCGTGTACAAAATTAATTTTCAATAGCTTCAACCAAAAAACCAACGTAATTCTTTTCTGATGTGGAGGATCAAATTAAATTGCAACCACAGAGCATACTAAGAATAACCTCGGCTCTTGATACCACTTGTTGTAGAATAACCACGATAATATCCCACCGACTAGGTAAAGAGTGTGAATATTTCAACACCACTACTATACCTCATACTAGCTAATTGAAAATTTAGACAATATGAAAAGAACCAAGAATGAAACACCAAAATTTCTTATATATTTCTTATACTAGAAACATATTACAAAACTACTACTAGAGAGGAAGAACTAGCTACACAACAAGAAGTGCTTGGGTGTTTTTTTGGTGTCCTTTCAACATGAAACTAATGAGCTATTTATAGGCTCAATATCCTTGCAAGTTCATGCATGTAGAAAGGATAAGAAGTTGCATCAACTTGTAGAACACAACTCGCCAATTATTCAATGTTCAATTTGCCCATTTGATATGAGCCAATATCCTTTTAATGACTAGAATGGCGTAAACCTTGTCATGCCATGAAAATGTTTAGGCTTCTCACAGTGGCAACCCATATTGCATCATCTTTTCGGCTGCCACCTCAGCTTTCTCTCTCTTCAACCCATATTCATCTCTCTCATCACAGTGGCAACCATGTTGCATTTAAAAAAAAAAAAAAAACATCTTTGAACACAAACACAACTTTTATTAATAAAACGTAAACATTACATAAACGAAATGATACGGAATTTAAACATTACAATACTAAATTAAATATAAATATTTGCACCGGAAACACCAAAGAACGCATGCCAAATCCATAAATCTTGGGAAGCGACCGCCTCCAATAAAATGAATGGATGTGGCCCATGATCACCTCTAGCATATTGACCTCTCAAACTGTTTGGGCAATTCTTCCACTCCCAACTCGTACAATCAATGCTTCCCATCATCCCCGGAAACCCATGCTTATGCTCGTGATGAGCATATAATCTTTCAAGATCAGAATATGTGGGCTTTCGCAAATACTCAGGACCATATAACTCGATGATAACTTTGCAAAACTTACGAAGGCATTGACGGGATGTTGTTTCGGCTATTGCCAGATTCTCGTCAAGAGAATCTGGAACGGCCGCGTATCCCAATTGACGAATGGCCGCGGTACACTTGACCAATTGGCTAATACCAGGTAAGCCCCTACAATCATTAGTTTGTTCAAAATAAGTAGAATAATCGGTTACCTCTCGAACAATTCGTGTGAACAGTTCTCGGCTCATTCGGAAACGTCGACGGAATGTTCTTTCATCGTGCATCGGGTTTTCGCCGAATTATGCATTCACTAACCGATTGTGTGCAGAAACATGATCCCTAGGTACGTACCTTCTTTTAGGTTTTGGCTGATGTGCTTGATACACGTTCCAAGCGTTCCAAGCAAACTCCGCCACCTCAACAAACTCACTAAAAACTTCTTCGTCATCGTCGGAAGACGAAGAACCAAACAAATACTCGTAGGACGACATGGACATGGTGAATGAATATTGATGATAATTTGTTTGAATTGTGTTTGAAATTGTGTGTTTGAATGTGGGTTTGAATGTTGGTATTTATAGGATGAAAAGTGGTAATGTTTTTTGAAAAAAAGTTTTTTTTCTTTCTATATTCAAACGGTAATAAATTGAAAGATTTCTTTGTGAAATATCGGTCGGTTACTCGACCCATATTGAAATTTTTCATCCGGCGACCGATTTACACATTACCTCTACATTGGTGATATCGATCGTCTATATCGATCGATCGATCGTAAGGATCGATTTTTTCAGATCCACTGTGAACACAGCCTTATGTCGTGATTGTGAATTATGTTGGATCAAGTTTCTTATGTGAATTTCAAGTTATGTAATCTTGATTAAATATAATGTTTGTATTTACAGCTTTTGGGCACACCTACTGATGCTCTTTGTGTTTTATCAAAAACAAAGATGCAATGTCATACGTTTCTCAGCTTCCTCACTCATGTTTGTTTTTCGGTATTCAAGTTTTTTAGTAGAGGTAAGTTAACCAATCCCAAACACACTTATTTTCTTATTTACCTGAAAATTACGAGGCACATAGTTTTTTCCAAACCATTAACCCGCTTATTCTTTTTATTTCACTTTGATTTAAAATGAAGCTAAAATCACTCTATCTCCGCTTATTAAGTCTCCCACCTATCTGCACAATGTGGTGGTACCTTTATTTTTGTTCTTTTGTTACTAAAGTCTACTGATTTATTATGTTCGACCTAATTTATACTTTTTCATGCTGTTAATCAGGCCATCAATATTTATGATAATGATAAGTCATATAAAAAAGCGCGTGCATCCGCAGTACTGGATCGTGATGACACCAAAAAGGTCACAAAATTCACAATTCTCGACTAAAAGGTAACTTAATTTTTATTGAGTCTTTTGTAAGTAATTATTTTTAGCACCACCAAAGAATAAACATGTGGGTTCTTTTTTGGTTAAACGCATTTCGGCCATTTTATTCTATTTGATCTGGCCACATATAGGTTGATAAAGTTGTAATCCGACAAGACTGCACGATTTGTCCAGATTCTCACGAGCATATGTGCTTCGATAGTACATATACTACGGAGTTGATGAGTGTAAAACATGAAACGTACGTTACTGAAATTTTCTACCTTATTTGTGAGCTTACGGGCTTATATAACTTGGGCAAATGACAAAAAAATGTATCGAACTTGATACTTTTTGTCATTGAATGTAGCCAACTATTTTTTTTCTTATTGTATGTATTGAACTTTCAAATTTCGATCATTGTGTGTATTTTGTGACTATTCTGCCATGTGAAATGACCATTTTACCCTTCAAATTTTGAAAAAAGTAAGGGTAAAATTGTTACAAATACACACAATGATCAAAATTTGAAAGTTCAGTACATACAATAAGAAAAAAAATAGTTGGCTACACACAATGACAAAAAGTGTCAAGTTCGATGCATTTTTTTGTCATTTGCCCATATAACTTATATTACATAAGCCCGAAATTTTTTAGCTCATTTTGGGATTTTATATATAACTTTATTATATCATAATAAGCTTATATAAGCCTACAAGTCTCAAAATAAGCTGAAAATCAAGTATGCTCATAAGCTCACAGATAAGCTTAAACAAATCCCCCTTAGTTATTAGTTGTATGTGATGGTATTTGCGATGTCGTAGTATCTATATGTTGCCCGTTGTAAGTTTTGACTGTCTCATTTGCTATGAGATAGTCGTGTTCACTTTTTTAAGGAGACATGGTAAAGCAATCGTTGTCGTTTTTTAGTAATGACTTACGAGTGTTTGGATCGTTGGTGCACACATGTTCTTTAGTACGTGATGGAATTTTCCATTGTTGATTAGAAGGGTTTACCTTAAAGTTAAGATTTTCATAAAGTTTCTATCAAGTAAGATTTTTATTAGGTTTTTATCAGGTAACGATTGGTTGTGGTGATTACTTCCCTTTCTGCATGTGTGTGTAATGATAAAGTTTTTATCAAGCGAGTAAGATTTTTATTAAATAGGATTAACCACAGTGATTATAGAGTTAAGTTTTTATCACATGAAATAGCTATTTTGGAAATAAAAACAAATAGCTATGAAGGGGCTTAAAGGAAGTTATAGGGGAACTCTGATTAGGGGTGAGCATGGTCCAAAAACCGGACCGGACCGGACTGAAGACCGAGAACCGGAAAAACCATAGACCGAGATCGGACCGAATGTGGTCGGTCCGGTCTTCGGTCGGTCCGGTCCAATTAGGCATATTTTGGCACGTTTTTTCGGTTTTTTGGTCGGTCCAGACCGGACCGAGGACCGAATTAGCCAAAAAGACTAGACCGAGGACCGGACCGAATGTGGTCGGTCCGGTCCGGTCCATCCGGTCCGTTTGCTCACCCTTAACTCTGATGGTAGCTTTCGCAATTGATGCGTGGGAATTGCACCAGGCTTTACCTCTCGAGGGATCTCGAGAAGCTTACAACCCCCATCAGGCAGTGTACCTGATCGTTGTAGTATAGTATAGTGACAAGTATCGGGGGATTGATCGTTCAACTTAGGAATAGTGTCGCTAGGATTAGAAAACCTAAAAAACTAGGTCTAGAGGTGAGGGACGATTCTTTTTGTATTTTTTATGTTTTATAAAAGCGAATAAAAATCTCGGTTGTTGGAAGAGTGAGCGGAATTAGTTGCTAATCAACTAACCCAATTACTAAGATGCAATCAAAATAAAATAATAAAAATAAAAATAAACCAAATTAACTAGTGGTGTGAGCAATATATGGGAGAATTGTGTTTACTTAGATTTCACTACTCCCTAGATATCTTTTACAGGTTAATTACTTGTTACAGTTGCGTGAATGACGGATTGTATTCCTTAATACCATTCATGGGGTGGCGTACTTACTTCCCCAATCCTATAAGCTCCTACTTCACTCCTATGTCGAGCCGGCTAAGAAGCTCCTAACATGGGATCACTAGAATTCGCGCATGCATTAAATACAATCATAAAAACCTAGTACACATCGGTTCATATCTCTTAAGACGTTCAAGAAAGTTACACAATGGAGATCTGCCAGTTTTCTTAAGCCTAACATTGAAATCATTCATCCATTACAACTATAAACAAGCAATCAACCTATAATTAACATCTAGGTTTCATTACATCTAAGCAAACACGTGAAAGATCTAGCCTAGCATGTTATAATCAAGACAAGCATAAGATATATTCAAACAGCATATAGACATATTGAATAAATTGAAAGAAGACTTATCTTAATTGAACATGAAAGGTTTCAAGGGGTGAAAATCCTTGAAAATACTGTTAAAAATGACCTAGGGTTTATTAAGTTCGACCCTAGTATTCTCCACACAAGTTCCTCTCTTAATGAATGAAAAATAGAAAAGTATATATAGATTTTGTGAGGTGACGGCGTCAAGAGTAAATTTCTGACGCCGTCATCTCGCCACCAATAAAGTTCTCGGGCTGCCTAGATCTGGGTCTGACACCGTCATGTGTAATCCTGCTCCAGACCGTCACCAAAATAACTCTTGACGCCATACTTCTGACGCCGTCACGTTTTCTCTGGGTCGTCATGCATTTTGCTCTTGACGCCGTCATATTTTCCTTCTTGACGCCGTTAGGTACAGTTCCCAGCATGGAAAATTAAACCTTTGCCGTTTTCTTCACTTTTATGCTCCAAAAACGTCCAAAATGCTTCCTTTTCCAGAATTCACTCCCAAAGTACCTAAAATCACAAAAGGAACGATTTAGGGCAATATTTGATCAAATAAATTCAATTTCGGACTTAAATGACCCCCTAAAAACGGTTCATTTTTCGCCTCATCATATACCCTTACACTTGAGATTTGCTTGTCCTCAAGCAAATGCGCTTTTATTCTAGTCAAAATACAAGTTAGGGGTCATTTAACACTAATATAAAAGTAATTACAACAAATAATCGTTCCACTAAATACCAAAGACAAGCATGGAGGTCATACACTAGCACCTCACAAATAGTGTTTAGATACTCACATCTCTCGGGTGTAATAAAGTATATATCACAATATGGAAATGGAAAACATCTCTCTCTACCTGTCATAGCAAAATAGATTACCAAAGGCTTGGAAAGGATCAAACCTCCACCACATGGCGTAAGCACCTAGGATAAACTATCAAAGAGGTCTTTTTAAGGGTTGTAACGTTAGGTATAGGGATATGAAATACACGGTTTTGTTGGATATAGGCAATCTTTACTGGTGGCGAGTTAATAATCTTGGTTAATTACGTGTACAATATGGCGTTGCTAAGCCAAGACTAGACTCGACTTAAGCTAATAAATGAAAAATAACAAAAAAATAAAATAAACATAGAATGAAACAGGATGTTAGTCAGTATGTTTTTCTTTTTTTCTTTTTCTATTTTTTTTCTTTTTCTTGGTTTTTCGAACTTTTTTTTTTATTTTTTTTATTTTTATTTTTTGCATACACTCTTACCCTACCATCCAAAATAATACATCATAGGGAATGAACATTCCCCTTACACTTGAATTTTTACATACTTTACAATAAACTAATTTAATGACTCGAATTAAGAAAATCAAAACACTTGGAGTACTTTTAAGATTAATGCACATATGGGGGTAATAATATGATGTTCTTCCCCATTACTCCATGATTGGGTCGTTAAAGTCCCAGCGAGATTGAAATGGTGTCGTTTGAAATCGTTTATGAGTGAGTGGCACTGAGGACAGTAGCCCAGATGATGTGGAATTGATATTGCTATTGTTATTTTGGTATTTTCTAAAAGTCTATTATACTATATTAGAGCTAGGAAAAATATAAAAACAAGGTTATGCTTTATAAAAACTAAATATGCTATTTAAAACTTAATATTAATTAATAATTAAGAAAACTAGTATTAAATCTAATAAATACTAAATGGCAGAATAAAAATCTGAAAAATTTACTAAAAATACTTTACTATATAAGGTAATTAATAAAAATATGAAAATACTAAATACTTAATAAAAATCTAAAAATGAAAAATAAAATTTAAATTAAATTAAATAGAAACTATCAATTAATATTAAATTGGTTTTTCTTGGATTTTATTTTACAAACTTACTTTACTACTAAAAATAGAAAACTTTTATGAAAACACTTTTGAAATTAGCTTATAAATAAGGAGTAAGCACCCCCTTTAGCTTATCAGTTGACTTATGTTGACTAAATGCACAAATAAGCACAATTAACTAGAGGTGGGGCCCACAATGGTGAAACTTGATTCAAATAAGCTAAACAAACTCAGATAAATCAGAAATAACAAGCAATGGTCTCAAATAAGCTGTTTGGAAGCAAATAAGCACTTGTGCAATTTGAGACTGAGCACAGATTAGGGACAAACTTAATGATGGATTCCAGGTGGGGTCCACTTGATTCTAGGTCCAACAAATGGTCAAGTTTTGTTCTCTGGTAGGAGGGGGTTGGGAAAAACCAATATGAACCTCTGGAGCCCACTGGGTTGGTCTACAACAGCCACCAAAGTGGTGGTGGTGAGAATGGTCTGCTGGTGCAAGGCAAGGGTTCTTCCTTGCAATTGTGTTCCAGGGCTTGTGGAGCCCACACAAAAATTCACAAAAATCAAACCAATGTGGGATTCAAAGGTTGAGGTGGTGGAGTGTAACTACAACAAGTTTCAGATCCTCACCCCAAGCACATAAATCACAAAAAATCTTGTAACTTTTGCAAAAATCTGAGATGGTGCAATTTGACTTTTTGAGGAAAACTTAAGCTTTTGACTTTGGTGAGTTTTGATTGATCACAGATGACTTATTGATGTTTGTTAAGCCTAATGCTAACCAAACTTACTAACCTAAACTATTTTGGAGCTGATTCACAAAATTTGAGCAACAAAATCACAACAGTTAAGCTGTTGTGATCTAATCTTAATGATTTTGACTTTTTAATGAATGTCTTATGTGTTTTATGACTGAGCTAGACTAAAGGTACCTAGGTAAGACTGTTTCAACCAATTGCAACACACAAAACACACCCTGAGTCCTCAAACTCAGTTATTCCAAACACCCTTAATGCTTAACTGTTTTATGATTTCCAAATTAACTAGGTGCTAGATTGTACAAACTTGATCCCAAACTGCAAATTATAACTATGTGAACTTGTTTAAGTACTTAAAAACAGATTACCACTTCAATCACACAAATTTTACTCTTAAGCTAATTTTAACAGTTAAATATTAAATTTTAAGCAACTATGTATTCTAATAAGCAAGCAATGAACATTAAGCTAAAAATGACTTAAACTACAATCAACTATCACAGATTAACACAGATTAGCAATAAACAAGCAATCAATCAGAAGCTACTAAGAACTAGGAGTTTTTAGTGGAAAATTTAAATAAGCAAAGTCTTACAAGAATACCCTCAGCATGAACATAGGGTTTTCCTATGAAGCCTATCTTTAGATAAGCAAATTCCAACTCCAAGCTTGCTCTTTTCTGCTTCTCCAAACCTGAAAACACAAACTAAACACAACAGTTGACCAAAGTTGACTATTTTTATATTTTTGGTTTTCTTCTAGTATAACTGAGTTTTAGTTGTCTTTAAAGCTTCAATAAGCTTTTTGGAACCTAAATGACCCTATCTCAGTCCATGATTATTAATATAAGTAACACTTAAGCTTAAGAAAAAACTCAGAATTTAAGTAAATGGCAAGAACACAAGACAGAATTGAAACTTTGATTTTTATAGCTTAAAAAGACTTGGAATACAATAATAAAGATGTTACAATACTTGAATTAAGAAAGATACAACTGAATTTGGAAAACTAATTTAATTCGACACTAAATTTAACTTAAAAACTACACACACTAATTCTTGCTTCCTTCTTCCTTTTATAGACTTCCTTTAGGGTTTCCTTGAGCCACTGATCATTTCCCATCTTTTATCTCAGCCATTGGATCAATGCAAGCAAATCCCAGCCTTTGAATTTTTTTCGCGCCAAAAAGAAAATGGAGCAATTGAGACTGTTTATAGCAATTGGGGGGGGGGGGGTGTATTAAATGTGATGTGAGGGTAGGTGCAGGGTGGTGGGAAGGTGATGATAACACTGCAAGTGGTGGGAGGTGGAGTTTGGCAGGTTGTGGGGGTGTGGGGGAGGCTGAGAGGGAAGGATGGTGGTCGTTTGACCATCTTTGACCAAGGGGGGTCAATGTTTAACCGGGGGTGTTATTATTTTGGGTATTGGGTGGGCTGAGGATGTTGGGCCCAAGTGAAAAGGATATGGGTGGGCTTGTGGGATTGGGTTGGGTTTAGGTTGGAGTAGTATTATTATTGTATGGTCCGGTTTGGTTTTTAGGATTACACAAGGACTAATTTTGCAATTTAACGAAAGTTTGGGGTGGGGTTTTGGCAATTTTCCAAAGTATTTTAAAGGGTGTATTATGTTAAAGTATGAATAGTGTAAGGTCCTTTGTTGATTTTTCCATGTTAAATACACCAGGGACTAAAATTGCCAAACTTTCAAACTTTAGGGACCATTTGTGTAATTTTCACCAAACTTTCCACCAAGGACCAATCCTGCCATAAAAGGTTAGTGCAAGGACAAAATTTGTTTTTCTCAAAGTTTTTAATATCTCAGGGACCATTTTTGACAATTTTCAAAGTTCAGGGACTAAACTTGACATTTTGTGAAACTTTTCACCAAAGGACTAATTATGTCACTTTTTGATTTAAAAGGACCTTTGGTGACTTTTGGAAGTTTTTAGAACAACTAGGGACTAGATTTGACAACTTTTGAAAGTTGAGAGACTGAAACTGCCAATTTTGCAAACTTTGTGCGTTTTTCATCTGTTTTTGGTATTTTTGCATTTGAAACATGTAAAACACTTTCCTGGGATATTTTCACTATTTTGATTCAATATTGAGTGTTTTTAGATGTTTTGGCAGCTCAGAAATGGTAAAAATGATGAGTATTTACACACTCATCAATCTCCCACACTAAAACATTGCTAGTCCCTAGCAATCTTTTGAGAAAAACCTGATGGATTTGAAATTCTCTTTACCAAAAGCCATCACTTTTGGAGTAGCCAGGTGTAAGAACTGTGGCACACCTGATAACCGTGTGATTTTGAGCAAGCCACCAGCTGTCAACGAATTTGATTAGTCTTTACCAAAAGCCGTTTGCTTATGGACTAGCCAGCATCTTGATGGACTAAGTCAACATCTTGGTGAGCTGATTACCAATTATGGATTTTCCACTGCCTTTACCACAAGCCATAATCTTGCGGGCTAGCCAACTTATTTGCTTTATGGGATATGGGGAGCTGAGGAACCATACAATTTTTGGCAAATTGCAAGCCATCAACGGGTTTGAGATGTCTTTACCAAGAGCCGTTTGCTCCTGGACTAGCCAATCCATTTGTCATTTAGACTTTGGCGGACTGATTACCACAAAAATTTTGAAATAAAGTGAAACATTTTTGAAAAATTTAGGCCTAAAAATGGGGGTATTTGTGATAAAATTCATAAGAATTCCCCCCCCCCCCCCACACTAGAATTGAATATTGTCCTCAATATTCAAAGTCTCGGCTATTATGCCGAATCTCTAAATGGAAAAAACTAATATTCGATGCTAATTGTGGAAATATCGATTTTATTTTTCACTTTATTTATCTGTACATATAAACATATTTTTTTTTTTTGAATTTGAACTTATATACATATTTACTTTTCAAAAGGTGGGGGACGGCCACTCCCCCACACTAAGGTGGTAGAAAGTAGAAAGAAGTCAGAAATACGGGTGAAAACCCATATATGTTGCTAATTTTTGTTCACCGAGTCACTAGCTTGACTCGATCCCCGAATTCATTGGTTCATGGGGAAAGTTTGGAGATCCGGGACAACCATGGGTGGTATGTCCTCTCCAAAATAATGTTTCAATCGATGACCATTCACTTTGAAGTTGGGACCTTCGGGTTGAGATAACTCAACAGTCCCGTATGGATATACTTTAGCAATAGTGAATGGTCCAGTCCATCGGGTTTTTAGTTTCCCCGAGAAGATCTTTAATCTTGAGTTGAAAAGGACTCTGTCACCGACGTTGAAAACGCGGTTCTTAATTTTAGAGTCGTGAATCTTCTTTGTCTTTTCTTTGTAGATCAAAGAGTTCTCGTAGGCTTGATCACGAAGTTCGTTTAATTCATTGAGTTGAACCTTACGGTGATCACCCGCTCTATGAAGGTCGTAGTTAGCATGTTTCAAGGCCCAGTAGGCTTTGTGCTCGAGCTCGATCAGTAAATGACACGCCTTCCCGTATACAAGCTTGTATGGAGTACACCCGATGGGTGTTTTATAAGCTGTACGGAAGGCCCAGAGTGCATCATCTAGTTTATCTGACCAGGAAGCACGGTTTTCACCTACTGTCCTCTCCAGAATCCGTTTTATACCACGGTTGGAAACCTCCACCTGCCTACTTGTTTGGGGGTGATACGCGGTAGAAATACAATGAGTAACACCGTACTTAAGCATGACTTTTGCAAATTGATCATTGCAAAAGTGAGTACCGCGATCACTAATGATGGCACGTGGAGTCCCAAAACGAGCAAAGAGGGATTTCAAGAATTTCACAACAACTCGGGCATCGTTAGTGGGTAAGGCCTTAGCCTCAACCCATTTTGACAAATAGTCAACAGCCACGAGAATATACTTGTTTCCACGAGAAGATGGGAATGGCCCCATAAAATCAATACCCAGACGTCAAAGATTTCACAAACTTGAATAGCATTTTGTGGCATTTCGTTCTTTTGTGAAATATTCCCGTGACGCTGACAAGCATCATAGGCTTTGACTAACTCGTGGGCATCCTTATAGATCGTGGGCCAATAGAAAACGGAATCAAACACCTTTTTGGCGGTGTAGTTAGGATTGTGGTGGCCCTCGGTGGGTCCAGCATGGCAAGCCTTGAGAATATCAGCGGCTTCCTGTCCGTATACACATCGCCTGATGACTTGATCAGCACAGATTTTGAAGAGAAAGGGGTCGTCCCAGAAGTAATGTTTAACGTCTTTGAAGAATTTGTTCTTTTGTTGGGACGTTAACCCCTTAACGATGAAGTTACCCGCATGGTAATTTGCAAAGTCGGCAAACCATGGGGTAGTAGAGTCAACACGAAAAGCAACCGCATTGAGTGTTTCGAGAGGAAATGTTTCATTTATTTCCTTTTTCTCGAACACATCCTGATGAGGGTTTTCTAATCGTGAGAGATGATCAGCAGCAAGGTTCTCAGCTCCTTTTTTTTTATCACGGATAATGATATCAAATTCTTGGAGGAGGAGAACCCAACGGAGAAGTCTCGGCTTTGCATCTTGCTTTGCAAATAGGTACTTCAAAGCCGAGTGATCCGTATACACCACGCATTTGGTCAGGATCAAGTATGGCCGGAATTTCTCAAAGGCATACACCACAGCTAGGAGTTCTTTTTCAGTGGTGGTGTAACGACCTTGAGCCTCGGTCATAGTTTTGCTTGCGTAGTGTATAGGCTGAAAGTATTTTGCTTTACGTTGCCCCAAGACCGCACCTATGGCAAAATCACTAGCATCGCACATAAGCTCAAAAGGTAGGTCCCAATCGGGGGCAACAAGAATCGGTGCCTCGGTAAGATTTTTCTTTAATGTCTCAAAAGCTTCGATGCACTCAGGAGAGAAGATGAAAGGAGCATCCTTCTCGAGGAGATGGGTCATAGTCCGGGCAATTTTAGAAAAATCTTGGATAAACCTACGGTAGAAGCCGGCATGACCCAAAAAGCTCCTAACACCTTTTACGGTGGTGGGATGAGGTAATTTAGCGATGACATCAATTTTGGCTCTGTCAACCTCAATCCCGTTTTTTGAAATTTTATGGCCGAGGATAATGCCCTCCTTGACCATAAAGTGGCTCTTCTCCCAGTTGAGACTTAGATTCGTTTCTTTGCAACGTTTAAGCATCTGTTCCAAGTGGGAGAGGCAAGACTGGAATGAATCCCCGATGACTGAAAAGTCATCCATGAATACCTCCATGGTTTTCCCGATCATTTCGGAAAAGATAGACATCATGCACCTCTGGAACGTGCCTGGTGCATTACATAAGCCGAAAGGCATACGTCTGTAAGCAAAAGTTCCGTAAGGGCATGTGAAGGTAGTCTTCTCTTGATCCTGGGGATCAATGGGGATTTGGAATTAACCCGAAAAACCATCGAGGAAGCAGTAGTATTCATTCCCCGCAAGTCTTTCAAGCATCTGGTCCATAAAATCTTACTAGAAAGGAATCTAGCAAGTAGACCTAATAAAAAGAATTTCTAACCTAGACAATAACTATTCCCCCGGCAGCGGCGCCAAAAACTTGATGCGTGGGAATTGCACCAGGCTTTATCTCTCGAGGGATCTCGAGAAGCTTACAACCCCCACCAGGCAGTGTACCTGATCGTTGTAGTACAGTATAGTGACAAGTACCGGGGGATTGATCGTTCAACTTAGGAATAGTGTCGCTAGGATTAGAAATCCTAAAAAACTAGGTCTAGAGGTGAGAGACGATTCTTTTTGTATTTTTTATGTTTTATAAAAGCGAATAAAAATCTCGGTTGTTGGAAGAGTGGGCGGAATTAGTTGCTAATCAACTAACCCAATTACTAAGATGCAATCAAAATAAAATAATAAAAATAAAAAGAAACCAAATTAACTAGTGGTGTGAGTAATATATGGGAGAATTGTGTTTACTTAGATTTCACTACTCCTTAGATATCTTTTACAGGTTAATTACTTGTTACAGTTGCGTGGATGACGGATTGTATTCCTTAATACCATTCATGGGGTGGCGTACTTAATTCCCCAATCCTATAAGCTCCTACTTCACTCCTATGTCGAGCCGGCTAAGAAGCTCCTAACATGGGATCATTAGAATTCGCTCATGCATTAAATACACGCAACAACCTCCCCGGCTGCGGCGCCAAATTTTGAGTGGGTCTAAGCCGTCAGATATAATTGACCAAGGTCAACTAGTCAAAAACAGCTTATCCCAATACTCCGTGGATAGTATAATGTGTCCCCGGGTCGTTAATGTCTCAGCGAGATTGAAATGGTGTCGTTTGAAATCGTTTATGAGTGAGTGGCACTGAGGACAGTAGCCCAGATGATGTGGAATTAATATTGCTACTGTTATTTTGGTATTTATACACAGATATAATATTCACAAAAATCAGATATACAGGTATATGCACAAATTCACAATTAAGATCACGTAACGGACTGGAAAAATAGTATTTGGTGAATTACAAACTACAGGGGGGGCTTTTGAACTTTTTGAAACTCAAAAAATAAAAGAAATTTTAAATTAAAAATGAAATTATAAAAGTGATTATTTTAATATTCAAATATTATTTAATTAATTAAATTAATTAAAATCTAATTTAAATTAACTAATAATTATAAGTATTACAAATTAAACTAAAAATTTTCAAAAACAATTTCTAAACTTAAATTAGAACTTGAAGAAAGTATAAAAAATAAAAATAAATATTTTTGTCTTTTTATGGGTTTATCACCAATTAAAAACTATTTAACTTAATTAAACTAATTAAAATACTTTAAATTACTATTAATACTAAATCAACTTAGAAAATTATGAGAAAATTTATAAAATTACTTAACCATCACAGGAATCCTAAAAAATTATAAAAACTTCTAAAAATTATGTTTTTGGCTAGTCCACTAAATAATTACTTTTTAATCAACTTAAATCTAATTTAAATAATTAAAATAATAAAAATGGAAAATAAACAGTAGAAACTAAAAATATATTTTCTAAAAGTCTATTATACTATATTAGAGCTAGGAAAAAATATAAAAACAAGGTTATGCTTTATAAAAACTAAATATGCTATTTAAAACTTAATATTAATTAATAATTAAGAAAACTAGTATTAAATCTAAAAAATACTAAATGGCAGAATAAAAATCTGAAAAATTTACTAAAAATACTTTACTATATAAGGTAATTAATAAAAATATGAAAATACTAAGTACTTAATAAAAATCTAAAAATGAAAAATAAAATTTAAATTAAATTAAATAGAAACTAACACTTAATATTAAATTGGTTTTTCTTGGATTTTCTTTTACAAACTTACTTTAATACTAAAAATAGAAAACTTTTATGAAAACACTTTTGAAATGAGCTTATAAATAAGCAGTAAGCACCCCCTTTAACTTATCAGTTGACTTATGTTGACTGAATGCACAAATAAGCACAATTGACTAGAGGTGGGGCCCACAATGGTGAAACTTGATTCAAATAAGCTAAAAAAACTCAGATAAACCAGAAATAACAAGCAATGGTCTCAAATAAGCTGTTTGGAAGCAAATAAGCACTTGTGCAATTTGAGACTGAGCACAGATTAGGGACAGACTTAATGATGGATTCCAGGTGGGGTCCACTTGATTCTAGGTCCAACAAATGGTCAAGTTTTGTTCTCTGGTAGGAGGGGGTTGGGAAAAACCAATATGAACCTCTGGGGCCCACTGGGTTGGTCTACAACAGCCACCAAAGTGGTGGTGGTGAGAATGGTCTGCTGGTGCAAGGCAAGGGTTCTTCCCTGCAATTGTGTTCCAGGGCTTGTGGAGCCCACACAAAAATTCACAAAAATCAAACCAATGTGGGATTCACAAAAATGAAAAATAAAATTTAAATTAAATTAAATAGAAACTATCACTTAATATTAAATTGGTTTTTCTTGGATTTTCTTTTACAAACTTACTTTAATACTAAAAATAGAAAACTTTTATGAAAACACTTTTGAAATTAGCTTATAAATAAGCAGTAAGCACCCCCTTTAACTTATCAGTTGACTTATGTTGACTGAATGCACAAATAAGCACAATTGACTAGAGGTGGGGCCCACAATGGTGAAACTTGATTCAAATAAGCTAAAAAAACTCAGATAAACCAGAAATAACAAGCAATGGTCTCAAATAAGCTGTTTGGAAGCAAATAAGCACTTGTGCAATTTGAGACTGAGCACAGATTAGGGACAGACTTAATGATGGATTCCAGGTGGGGTCAACTTGATTCTAGGTCCAACAAATGGTCAAGTTTTGTTCTCTGGTAGGAGGGGGTTGGGAAAAACCAATATGAACCTCTGGAGCCCACTGGGTTGGTCTACAACAGCCACCAAAGTGGTGGTGGTGAGAATGGTCTGCTGGTGCAAGGCAAGGGTTCTTCCCTGCAATTGTGTTCCAGGGCTTGTGGAGCCCACACAAAAATTCACAAAAATCAAACCAATGTGGGATTCAAAGGTTGAGGTGGTGGAGTGTAACTACAACAAGTTTCAGATCCTCACCCCAAGCACATAAATCACAAAAAATCTTGTAACTTTTGCAAAAATCTGAGATGGTGCAATTTGACTTTTTGAGGAAAACTTAAGCTTTTGACTTTGGTGAGTTTTGATTGATCACAGATGACTTATTGATGTTTGTTAAGCCTAATTCTAACCAAACTTACTAACCTAAACTATTTTGGAGCTGATTCACAAGATTTGAGCAACAAAATCACAACAGTTAAGCTGTTGTGATCTAATCTTAATGATTTTGACTTTTTAATGAATGTCTTAGGTGTTTTATGACTGAGCTAGACTAAAGGTACCTAGGTAAGACTGTTTCAACCAATTGCAACACACAAAACACACCCTGAGTCCTCAAACTCAGTTATTCCAAACACCCTTAATGCTTAACTGTTTTATGATTTCCAAATTAACTAGGTGCTAGATTGTACAAACTTGATCCCAAACTGCAAATTATAACTATGTGAACTTGTTTAAGTACTTAAAAACAGATTACCACTTCAATCACACAAGTTTTACTCTTAAGCTAATTTTAACAGTTAAATATTAAATTTTAAGCAACTATGTATTCTAATAAGCAAGCAATGAACATTAAGCTAAAAATGACTTAAACTACAATCAACTATCACAGATTAGCAATAAACAAGCAATCAATCAGAAGCTACTAAGAACTAGGAGTTTTTAGTGGAAAATTTAAATAAGCAAAGTCTTACAAGAATACCCTCAGCATGAACATAGGGTTTTCCTATGAAGCCTATCTTTAGATAAGCAAATTCCAACTCCAAGCTTGCTCTTTTCTGCTTCTCCAAACCTGAAAACACAAACTAAACACAACAGTTGACCAAAGTTGACTATTTTTATATTTTTGGTTTTCTTCTAGTATAACTGAGTTTTAGTTGTCTCTAAAGCTTCAATAAGCTTTTTGGAACCTAAATGACCCTATATCAGTCCATGATTATTAATATAAGTAACACTTAAGCTTAAGAAAAAACTCAGAATTTAAGTAAATGGCAAGAACACAAGACAGAATTGAAACTTTGATTTTTATAGCTTAAAAAGACTAGGAATACAAAAATAAAGATGTTACAATACTTGAATTAACAAAGATACAACTGAATTTGGAAAACTAATTTAATTCGACACTAAATTTAACTTAAAAACTACACACACTAATTCTTGCTTCCTTCTTCCTTTTATAGACTTCCTTTAGGGTTTCCTTGAGCCTCTGATCATTTCCCATCTTTTATCTCAGCCATTGGATCAATGCAAGCAAATCCCAGCCTTTGAATTTTTTTCGCGCCAAAAAGAAAATGGAGCAATTGAGACTATTTATAGCAATTGGGGGGGGGGGGGGGGGGGGGAAGGTGGTGCATTAAATGTGATGTGAGGGTAGGTTCAGGGTGGTGGGAAGGTGACGATAACACTGCAAGTGGTGGGAGGTGGAGTTTGGCAGGTTGTGGGGGTGTGGGGGAGGTTGAGAGGGAAGGATGGTGGCCGTTTGACCATCTTTGACCAAGGGGGGTCAATGTTTGACCGGGGGTGTTATTATTTTGGGTATTGGGTGGGCTGAGGATGTTGGGCCCAAGTGAAAAGGATATGGGTGGGCTTGTGGGATTGGGTTGGGTTTAGGTTGGAGTAGTATTATTATTGTATGGTCCGGTTTGGTTTTTAGGATTACACAAGGACTAATTTTGCAATTTAACAAAAGTTTGGGGTGGGGTTTTGGCAATTTTACAAAGTATTTGAAAGGGTGTATTATGCCAAAGTATGAATAGTGTAAGGTCCTTTGTTGATTTTTCCATGTTAAATACACCAGGGACTAAAATTGCCAAACTTTTAAACTCCAGGGACCATTTGTGTAATTTTCACCAAACTTTCCACCAAGGACCAATCCTGCCATAAAAGGTTAGTGCAAGGATAAAATTTGTTTTTCTCAAAGTTTTTAATATCCCAGGGACCATTTTTGACAATTTTCAAAGTTCAGGGACTAAACTTGACATTTTGTGAAACTTTTCACCAAAGGACTAATTATGTCACTTTTTGATTTAAAAGGACCTTTGGTGACTTTTTCAAGTTTTTAGAACAACTAGGGACTAGATTTGACAACTTTTGAAAGTTGAGGGACTGAAACTGCCATTTTGCAAACTTTGTGTGTTTTTCATCTGTTTTTGGTATTTTTGCATTTGAAACATGTAAAACACTTTCCTGGGATATTTTCACTATTTTGATTCAATATTGAGTGTTTTTAGATGTTTTGGCAGCTCAGAAATGGTAAAAATGATGAGTATTTACACACTCATCACTCCATAACATAAGTACTTTACCCATGAGTCCCAATCGTCCCAAAACAATATGTAGAAGGATATGACTCGACTTAGCAACTATGTAATCAATTAGATAATTAACTAAGGGTTTAAACAAATAACAATAATGCACTAAAGATGAGTGCATACACGGAAGGCTAAGGCGATTTGGTTGTACATTTAAGTGGGGTGTAAAAATTCTTCCTTTAAGTAAGATGCTTAAAGTTAGAAACGAAAAAATAGGCTCGAAGGGGTGTACTAGGGGTTTCGTGTACTAAAAATGAGTACAATGCTAAGGGTGTGGGAAAAATTAGTTGACTTAACTAGCCAAGTAATATGACTTAAATGGTCAAGTAATTATGATACGGGTTTAACACAAGGGTGATCCTAATGCCTCTTATCATGTAGTAAATCCTACTATACGAATGTAGTCTCACTAGCGGTCTCGGGATGCATCACTAACGCAAGTTCTAGAATCTAAATGCTACCGGTACACTCATAAGCACTAATAATAAATGCTTTTCCTATCAAATCTAAAGGCGAACCTCACATATTTGGGTGGAAAATTTTTCTGAAGGGTACGGTTTTGTGCTAGTCATACAATCTCCTATCCATGAGACGCTTGCTAAGGCTAAAGTTTTACTCCTAAATGTTGTAAAAAAATTTAAATTTGGTGCTAAAATTACACTAACAAGTATTTCTCTTAGTTTTATTACACACCTACCATCAAACAAGCAAACTCAAGCGAAAGTGTATCTGTAAGGTATCATCATTTTACCCTCCCCTTACACTTAGGATGAACATTGTCTCCAATGTTTAATTAAAGAATGTAAAAGTAAAACAGGTAAAAGAATGAAATCAAATACTCCTCTGATTTGCTCGATATGGATAATATGGTAACCAGGTTAGATCTTCCTCCAAGAAAATGAACAATCAAAGCTTCCCTTCCAGAATATAAATCATCTTCTTGTCAATATAACCTGTTAAACCTGTGAAAACAGACAAGGCAACCTCGCGTAAAATCGGCGGCAATCTATATATGCTAACAAATCCTAGAAAACAAAATAAGATATAATGCTTGTGGTATGATGTTTGCAGATTTCCTGGAGATTATAAAACTAAAGATTCAAAAAAAACTTTAAGACTCCGTTAGAAAAACAAAACTGGTAAAATTTCCAGAATTTTACACGTGACGCTTCAGGAATTTCTTCCTGACGCCGTCAGAAGTGACCTACAGAAATCTTTATGTTAAGTTTCCGGAAAAGTTTTGGAAAACTTATGTATTATGGAAACAAATAACAATCAAACAAAAATAAAAATCACACAAAACATGGGTTTTGAAACAAGAAGCGCTTTTCTTTATTTACGAGTCTTGTAGCTAGACTCAAGGTCATGGGTTACGTTTTCCTTTCCCACTTTTGTGCCGACTCAAAACATCTAACCCAATTCTCATCACGCTTGTACTCAGGGCCTAGATTCATGCAACCTGAATAGTATGTTTTCCTCCTCTCATAATAAGCATCATCATCAATTCCATCTTCCTTAACCTCATAAGGTCGAATCTTATCAATTTGTAGATTCTTGATGCCTTTTAATTCTTCCTTTATATGAGGCATCATAAAAGTAATCTTCTCTATCCCATCAGTAAACTGAACTATCCCCTTCCCATGATCACAATACATCTTAGTCTTCTCAACAAAAGGTCGTCCTAGAACCATCTCTCCTAGGTGTGGATCTATAATGCCTCTAACATCTTCTAGGATTACAAAGTCGCATTGATAAGTAAAATTTCCTATAAAGATGTGTACCCCTTTAACTCTCCTGACGAAATTACATAGCCTATTTGAGTTGTAAGGGTCTTTTCTAGGGCTTAACCTTTCGTTCATTATCCAGTTGTAGTAGAGCCTAGACATAATATTCATGGGTGCTTTTAAGTCAATGTATGTATGCTCTCTAGACATGTACCCAAATTTTGCAAGGAATTTTTATGTTCCTAAAGTTATGCCTCCTAATCCATGGTACCTTTCTATATTTTGAGGGGCAGGGGTGTTGTAAAAGAAATCTATGGTAACTCAATTCATCAGGGGTTGGAGCGAAGTCTGTAAACTCAATTTTCATTTGAAGGGGCTTAGTAAATTGCTTGAATGTGTTAACTTCTCTCTTTCTTCTTTTATGCGCTATAAGCCTCTTGCTAACTTCTAAACGGCGATTCTTTAAATCCATAAAGACCAACCTAATACAAACAAAGACACAAAGAAATAAGATAGACTAAAGAGAACCTAAAAATAAAAATAAAATCTTACTAGAAAGGAATCTAGCAAGTAGACCTAATAAAAAGAATTTCTAACCTAGACAATAACTATTCCCCCGGCAGCGGCGCCAAAAACTTGATGCGTGGGAATTGCACCAGGCTTTACCTCTCGAGGGATCTCGAGAAGCTTACAACCCCCATCAGGCAGTGTACCTGATCGTTGTAGTATAGTATAGTGACAAGTATCGGGGGATTGATCGTTCAACTTAGGAATAGTGTCGCTAGGATTAGAAAACCTAAAAAACTAGGTCTAGAGGTGAGGGACGATTCTTTTTGTATTTTTTATGTTTTATAAAAGCGAATAAAAATCTCGGTTGTTGGAAGAGTGAGCGGAATTAGTTGCTAATCAACTAACCCAATTACTAAGATGCAATCAAAATAAAATAATAAAAATAAAAATAAACCAAATTAACTAGTGGTGTGAGCAATATATGGGAGAATTGTGTTTACTTAGATTTCACTACTCCCTAGATATCTTTTACAGGTTAATTACTTGTTACAGTTGCGTGAATGACGGATTGTATTCCTTAATACCATTCATGGGGTGGCGTACTTACTTCCCCAATCCTATAAGCTCCTACTTCACTCCTATGTCGAGCCGGCTAAGAAGCTCCTAACATGGGATCACTAGAATTCGCGCATGCATTAAATACAATCATAAAAACCTAGTACACATCGGTTCATATCTCTTAAGACGTTCAAGAAAGTTACACAATGGAGATCTGCCAGTTTTCTTAAGCCTAACATTGAAATCATTCATCCATTACAACTATAAACAAGCAATCAACCTATAATTAACATCTAGGTTTCATTACATCTAAGCAAACACGTGAAAGATCTAGCCTAGCATGTTATAATCAAGACAAGCATAAGATATATTCAAACAGCATATAGACATATTGAATAAATTGAAAGAAGACTTATCTTAATTGAACATGAAAGGTTTCAAGGGGTGAAAACCCTTGAAAATACTGTTAAAAATGACCTAGGGTTTATTAAGTTCGACCCTAGTATTCTCCACACAAGTTCCTCTCTTAATGAATGAAAAATAGAAAAGTATATATAGATTTTGTGAGGTGACGGCGTCAAGAGTAAATTTCTGACGCCGTCATCTCGCCACCAATAAAGTTGTCGGGCTGCCTAGATCTGGGTCTGACGCCGTCATGTGTAATCCTGCTCCAGACCGTCACCAAAATAACTCTTGACGCCATACTTCTGACGCCGTCACGTTTTCTCTGGGTCGTCATGCATTTTGCTCTTGACGCCGTCATATTTTCCTTCTTGACGCCGTTAGGTACTGTTCCCAGCATGGAAAATTAAACCTTTGCCGTTTTCTTCACTTTTATGCTCCAAAAACGTCCAAAATGCTTCCTTTTCCAGAATTCACTCCCAAAGTACCTAAAATCACAAAAGGAACGATTTAGGGCAATATTTGATCAAATAAATTCAATTTCGGACTTAAATGACCCCCTAAAAACGGTTCATTTTTCGCCTCATCATATACCCATACACTTGAGATTTGCTTGTCCTCAAGCAAATGCGCTTTTATTCTAGTCAAAATACAAGTTAGGGGTCATTTAACACTAATATAAAAGTAATTACAACAAATAATCGTTCCATTAAATACCAAAGACAAGCATGGAGGTCATACACTAGCACCTCACAAATAGTGTTTAGATACTCACATCTCTCGGGTGTAATAAAGTATATATCACAATATGGAAATGGAAAACATCTCTCACTACCTGTCATAGCAAAATAGATTACCAAAGGCTTGGAAAGGATCAAACCTCCACCACATGGCGTAAGCACCTAGGATAAACTATCAAAGAGGTCTTTTTAAGGGTTGTAACGTTAGGTATAGGGATATGAAATACACGGTTTTGTTGGATATAGGCAATCTTTACTGGTGGCGAGTTAATAATCTTGGTTAATTACGTGTACAATATGGCGTTGCTAAGCCAAGACTAGACTCGACTTAAGCTAATAAATGAAAAATAACAAAAAAATAAAATAAACATAGAATGGGGGTAATAATATGATGTTCTTCCCCATTACTTCATGATTGGGTCGTTAAAGTCCCAGCGAGATTGAAATGGTGTCGTTTGAAATCGTTTATGAGTGAGTGGCACTGAGGACAGTAGCCCAGATGATGTGGAATTGATATTGCTACTGTTATTTTGGTATTTATACACAGATATAATATTCACAAAAATCAGATATACAGGTATATGCACAAATTCACAATTAAGATCACGTAACGGACTAGAAAAATGGGATTTGGTGAATTACAAACTACAGGGGGTGCTTTTGAACTTTTTGAAACTCAAAAATTAAAAAGAAATTTTAAATTAAAAATGAAATTATAAAAGTGATTATTTTAATATTTAAATATTATTTAATTAATTAAACTAATTAAAATCTAATTTAAATTAACTAATAATTATAAGTATTACAAATTAAACTAAAAATTTGCAAAAATAATTTCTAAACTTAAATTAGAACTTGAAGAAAGTATAAAAAATAAAAATAAATATTTTTGTCTTTTTATGGGTTTATCACTAATTAAAAACTATTTAACTTAATTAAACTAATTAAACTACTTTAAATTACTATTAATACTAAATCAACTTATAAAATTATGAGAAAATTTATAAAATTACTTAACCATCACAGGAATCCTACAAAATTATAAAAACTTCTAAAAATTATGTTTTTGGCTAATCCACTAATTAATTACCTTTTAATCAACTTAAATCTAATTTAAATAAGAAAAATGGAAAATGAATAGTAGAAACTAAAAATATATTTTCTAAAAGTCTATTATACTATATTAGAGCTAGGAAAAATATAAAAACAAGGTTATGCTTTATAAAAACTAAATATGCTATTTAAAACTTAATATTAATTAATAATTAAGAAAACTCGTATTAAATCTAATAAATACTAAATGGCAGAATAAAAATCTGAAAAATTTACTAAAAATACTTTACTATATAAGGTAATTAATAAAAATATGAAAATACTAAATACTTAATAAAAATTTAAAAATGAAAAATAAAATTTAAATTAAATTAAATAGAAACTATCAATTAATATTAAATTGGTTTTTCTTGGATTTTATTTTACAAACTTACTTTACTACTAAAAATAGAAAACTTTTATGAAAACACTTTTGAAATTAGCTTATAAATAAGCAGTAAGCACCCCCTTTAGCTTATCAGTTGACTTATGTTGACTAAATGCACAAATAAGCACAATTAACTAGAGGTGGGGCCCACAATGGTGAAACTTGATTCAAATAAGCTAAACAAACTCAGATAAATCAGAAATAACAAGCAATGGTCTCAAATAAGCTGTTTGGAAGCAAATAAGCACTTGTGCAATTTGAGACTGAGCACAGATTAGGGACAAACTTAATGATGGATTCCAGGTGGGGTCCACTTGATTCTAGGTCCAACAAATGGTCAAGTTTTGTTCTCTGGTAGGAGGGGGTTGGGAAAAACCAATATGAACCTCTGGAGCCCACTGGGTTGGTCTACAACAGCCACCAAAGTGGTGGTGGTGAGAATGGTCTGCTGGTGCAAGGCAAGGGTTCTTCCTTGCAATTGTGTTCCAGGGCTTGTGGAGCCCACACAAAAATTCACAAAAATCAAACCAATGTGGGATTCAAAGGTTGAGGTGGTGGAGTGTAACTACAACAAGTTTCAGATCCTCACCCCAAGCACATAAATCACAAAAAATCTTGTAACTTTTGCAAAAATCTGAGATGGTGCAATTTGACTTTTTGAGGAAAACTTAAGCTTTTGACTTTGGTGAGTTTTGATTGATCACAGATGACTTATTGATGTTTGTTAAGCCTAATACTTACCAAACTTACTAACCTAAACTATTTTGGAGTTGATTCACAAAATTTGAGCAACAAAATCACAACAGTTAAGCTGTTGTGATCTAATCTTAATGATTTTGACTTTTTAATGAATGTCTTATGTGTTTTATGACTGAGCTAGACTAAAGGTACCTAGGTAAGACTGTTTCAACCAATTGCAACACACAAAACACACCCTGAGTCCTCAAACTCAGTTATTCCAAACACCCTTAATGCTTAACTGTTTTATGATTTCCAAATTAACTAGGTGCTAGATTGTACAAACTTGATCCCAAACTGCAAATTATAACTATGTGAACTTGTTTAAGTACTTAAAAACAGATTACCACTTCAATCACACAAGTTTTACTCTGAAGCTAATTTTAACAGTTAAATATTAAATTTTAAGCAACTATGTATTCTAATAAGCAAGCAATGAACATTAAGCTAAAAATGACTTAAACTACAATCAACTATCACAGATTAACACAGATTAGCAATAAACAAGCAATCAATCAGAAGCTACTAAGAACTAGGAGTTTTTAGTGGAAAATTTAAATAAGCAAAGTCTTACAAGAATACCCTCAGCATGAACATAGGGTTTTCCTATGAAGCCTATCTTTAGATAAGCAAATTCCAACTCCAAGCTTGCTCTTTTCTGCTTCTCCAAACCTGAAAACACAAACTAAACACAACAGTTGACCAAAGTTGACTATTTTTATATTTTTGGTTTTCTTCTAGTATAACTGAGTTTTAGTTTGTAGGATACTCATAATCTTAAACACGTATGGTTCTTGTGATTGTGGTTCGAATTAAGATGATAGAGGAAGGAGAAATATAATAGTTTAGTGAGAGAAATAGAGGTTGGGAGCCTTAGAGAGAGAAACACACATATATTAGATTGAACTATGTGAAAGGTCCAACCCTCTCCCTTGGGTGGGAGAGGGTATTTATACTACAATACTTGGTGCTCCATGAAACGAGCTGTAGAGTGAGCTGACAGAGGGTAAAGACCCGACCCACTCTACGAATACTATTTACATATATTAACTACTAATAAGCTACATACTAACTATAATAAGGATAATTCTACGAGCTACGTAATGCTTAGCAATACTTGGGGTGACCGAGTCTTTAACTGAATAATCGTATTCCTAACAATCTCCCCCTAAGGGAGGTCACCCCAGAAGATAAGCACAGAATTCTTGCATCCTTGAAATCTTGTAGCTCGTAGACTTTGATTCTTCAAACATGTCTTCATACATTCAGCAACAGACTCTAGATGACTTGTTCAGTGAGTTGGATGATCTTTGGCATTACTTCGAGTTCATCATCCAAGTGAGTATCTGCAAGTCATCTTTGAGTAGTAATGTCTCCATGTGATTTGAACATCATTGTGTTGGCATGCTCACACTTTTCTGGATCATGATCTTCTGCATCAGAGTTGTGGAAGCATAAATGAAGCCCAACCAATGATCATGATTTCTTAGATTGTGAAGTTAAAGTGTGAGCATGTGTTGATGGATCAGCATCTTTTCAGCAATCAACCGCAACAGTCAGAAATTCCTGCAAGTAGACAGTTAGCAACAAATCATCCGGTACTTATAGGTTTGGAAATAGAGATTGTCAACAGCATAGTGTGATGACTCCTTCTAATCCTAACCAAGACCGTTCCCAATCGGCAAACCCCCGTGAGGATTTACACGATCTACCTAAGTAAATCAACGACTGGGTGAGTCGCTGGAGTACTCTCCACGACTGTAGACCATTGGTAACCGCCGCGACCACTAAGCGTAATCCACAAGGAATTACCTAAGTGACCTGCTTTCAGGGCTACTTGATGTTGACCCTGGCAGGAATTTCCATTCAATCACTGGGAGATACTAAAGCAACATCCCTCATAAATGTTCTGGCAGATTGCTAAGATCTGCGTAGGACTCATAAGTTTACCACTGGTGTCCTTAATGTTGAACAACCAAGGTAGAAATATCACGTGTTCCTATGAGATCTTGGTATGCATCTCGAGGCTCTAGACTCAATAAGTGCATTTGGTTTTCCTATGCGGAGATTAGGGAGAGGTCTCCTGCTTCAATATCAACCATCTCTAAGAGATACGTTGATAGTTTACACCGGTTCCCCGTGAGAATGAAACAAGTCCTTTTGAGAGAACTTGAGTGGCTAGAAGATTTAGTGCAGTGCGTCACTGGGTCCATGACGTCTTGTCTTCAATACCGGTGTTACCTTGGTAACCACCAGTAGCATATGTATTGAACCCGGTTTCTGCCCTAAGGTTGAATAATTGGAGGGCTATTTCTTTTCACCCTTTCTCATTTCATTTCTTTTTAATTCTTCAACTCCTTCTTTCTCCATTCTCACATTTCTCCTTTTTTCATAATCATACCTACGGACTTTCTAATACTATCTATTGGGTATTGTCCATGGGTAGATCCCTCCGGCTCTGGCGGATCATAGGACGGTTTTCCTAACCTTAGCCACCTTATAACTTCATGACTATCCTATGTTGCCATACACCAATCATTGAAAATTCTCTCAACGTGTTTATGATTAAGAAGCACATTTTGTTAACACATTGAGAGTTTTGCCATTTTCAAATGCTCCCCCTTAACATGTGCAACGATGTTTTGATTTGAAAATTTACACATGTCGGGAAGAGATGCACTTTAGAATTGATCCACCTTTAGTAAACATGAACAGGCATTCGAGACACGCTTACATCACTAGTTAGACTAGCTTGAAATTATTACCCGGCCTGGTCAAGTCTACAAAGGTTTCTCGAAACGGTACACTCTACTCAGACAAGTCCTCTTCGAGACACGCTTACATCACTGGTTAACCCAGCTTGAAGTTATTACCCGGCCAGGACTAGTCCTTTCGATTGATGACGGTTGTGTTTCGTCAATTCATGAGTCAAGACTGAGATGCACTCATATGAGATGCACTCATATGAGATGTAAGGATCCTTTTACAAAAACCATTTTGCTCCCCCTTAATGTGTGCATTGATATACGAAAGAGTTTAGCACATATAGGGGAGCGTTTGTTTAAGTACAAAACAATCACATTTTATATCAGATTTCATATATAAATCACATTTTCTCCCCCGATCAAAAATTTCAAACCATTTGAGATTTGTGATCCCAAGTGATTTAAATAAGTTTAAAAGTTTGGGAGCAAGATGTGGTCTGATTAAAAATATTCTGATATTGAGACAATTCATTACTCCCCCTCAATCAATGAGGGAGAATGTTAGTGTCAGTTATGATGAGTTTATAAATGATTTAAAGTTTAACGAGAAACTCATGAAATAAAAAATCATGCACTGACACATAACATTTGATACCACACTACTTATGACGCACAAGATAACTGGTGGTGGTGGTGAAAGAGTTGTTGTCGTTGTTGCTACCGATGTTGTTGTTGTGGTGAAATCAAAGCCAGTCAATGAAGTTTGAACGTCTGATCAAATGGTTAGAGCAGGAGCAGGCACATTCACATCAGCCATGGAATCTGCATAAGAGTATCAACAAAGATATGCATACATGCAGATTCACTCTTAATTAATTGCTACCACGTAGCAGCTAGCCTACTCATAATACCATATTCATATCATGATCAAAGAACATTCAAGCAACTCATCAAAATGCTATCTAGCATGAAGAGAAACTAGCAATCATGAACATTCATTGCAAGTTTCTATCAAACATAAACAACAATCACTAACATGGTAATTCACACATATTTCCAACATTCAAATTAGGAGCTTAGGAATAAGATTCTAACCCTGTAACTACATACCTAAGCAAATCCTGAGAACACGAACACATAATCAACAACACTCAAACAATTATCAGCAAACAACAAACGAAACACAATCAATCAGATTATACGAATGCCAGAGGAGAGAACAAGAGCATCAAACACAATGGTTTTCTAACATCATTAAGATTATAGATTTTAACGTATTTAGGGGATTAAGCGAGGAAACCAACGTGAGACAAATGGACCTTCTAGTCACATAAAGATTCTAGTTACATAAAGCTAGGAAACTATACGCAAATAGCACATAATGCCCTAAACTTTCTAACAACTAACACATTTGTCCATATAAGATATAGCTTAGTAAGTTCCTCTTCAACTAATACCCCATTAACAACAAAACCTTTTCTAACAATTATGAGACAACCAAGAAATCCGTTTGATGATATAAAATTGGAAATCACTCTCCCCCTCAATTGATGACCCATTGTCATTAATTGAGTGACAAATTTTATGAAGTATCTAAGACTGATTGAGTTACAAGCAACACGTTACCACCATGTATCTCACAAATAATTTTCCGAAGAATCATAGAAAGAAAAATTATTTGTTTAGATAAAAAAAAGACTTCTCTTCTTAAACAAGAAATAATGCACTGAAACGTACATTAGATCGAGGGTGCATGAATATAAAGTAATTCACGCTCGGATGAACAACACCCTTTACTAGGAACAACCGTCTTTTTGGCGACGAGTTTTCCTCATTTTGAAAATCGGGTTGCTATCTGAAGTAATAGCAAGCCAAATTTTTGAAGTCCGGGTTACAGTCTGAAGTAACTGTAAGCCATTTTTTTTTTTTTTTTTTTTTTTTTTTTTTTTTTTTGAAGAATATTTTGAGAAACGACATGTTTAAAAAAAAACTTTATTAGAAACCGAAAAACTCTTGCTCAAGCATATGTATGTTTCCGTGTCATTATTGAATGACATTTCTAGAAACGTACATAATATTGATTACACAAGAGACATGTCGTGAGAAGAATATTTTTGGATTTTTATGATTTTTCTGATATTTATAGGTTTTATAGGTTTTATATTTTTCTGTTTTCTATATGGTATAAGATATATACAAGAATATGTGAAGCAAAACCATTTCTCCTCATTTTCTTCCTGAAGACGTTAGAGAGATACTGGCGAAGGACTCTTAATTCCAAAGCGCTGGAGAACAAATGGAAATCGTTCTCTTGAGAGAGCCTTAGTGAAGAAATCTGCCAGCTGAAATTCTGTCCTCACGAAGTAAAGTTCCACTACCCCATTCTCATCTTATTTTACCACACCTTAGGAGAATCCGTTTCCCAGGAGAAACTTTGACAATGTATCAAACCATGCCCTAGGCGTCTGTTTTAGGACAAAGAGAGCCCTTTTCAGACGATAGACATGGTTAGGATGATCAAAATATACAAATCTTTCCGGTTGACTGAAATAAAGAACCTTATTCAGCTCGCCATTTAGAAATGCAATTTTCATATCCATTTGATAAACCGTCATGTTCTGACTTGCAGCATTGGCGAGAAACATTCTGATAGCTTCAATACGAACAACCAGAGTGAAATATTCCTCTAAATTAATGCCTTCCTGTAAACGATATCCCTTAGCAGCAAGCCTTGCCTTGTTTTCAGAACGACATAATGCTCATCAAGTTTCACTTTGAAGATCCACTTAGAGCTATAATCATTGCACAGTCTGGAGGTAGTAACAATTCCCATACTTCAAGTCGATCGAAAGTGTGAGCTTCATCTTGCATCGCATTAACCCAACAATCTTTAGAGATAGCAGTCTTGGAATCTTTGGGTTTGAATTTGGATAGTATGGAATTATAACAGCACCACAAGGCATGGGTGGTAAGTATCCTTAGTGTGAACACCATTTGAGAAGGATATCCAATTATGTTGTCAATCGGATGATCCTATATTCATCTTCTGAGATGTTCATGTGGATGTAGGTAGGAACATGAAGAAGCCGTGTTTGTATTCCCTGAAGAGGATGTCTCAGAAGAAGATTCATGAGCAAACAGGTTTTAGTACGGGGCATCTTTAAGAGGAGCTAATGAATTTACTTCAAAAGAATTGTCGACTGCAGTGCCTTGATGTACCGAAGGAGATTGAAGGTTTGACGATGATGGTGAGTAACTTGCAGATTGAGCATCTTGATCAATTCAAAGAGACACTGATGGACCATTTGAGTTGTACAGAACTGGAGCAGCGGCAGCTGGTGGTGTAAGTGAATCGTCAGTAGGTGTCTCGAAGTATTCATCAAACGTTTGGTCAAACTATATCTTCAAATGCTCACTTGTGGGTGGTACATAAGGTACATGCAGGAGTGGGATTCTGTACAAGACCTGAACTGAATGGTTCAGGAGACAAAAGTTTAGACGCGGGTCCTGCACTGACGTGTACAGGAGCCATGTGCTCAGTCAGCTCAACGAATGTGACGTGAACGGTTTCCAGGATTTATCGGGTTCGTTTGTTGTAGACTCGGTATCCCTTACTATCTGGAGCGTAACCAATGCAGAATCCAATACCAGGTTTAGCTTATAACATTCCCAGATCTTGACTGTCATTTTGTAGGGTAGCATAAAGCACCAAACACAAATAGAGAGGAGAGATCCGGTTACTTGCCATATATCAGCTCATATGGAGTTTTGTTGTGAAGAGTATGTATCAAGTATCGGTTTTCGGTGTAACAAGCTGTAGCATATTGCTTCCGCCCATAGGATCATCGGTGCCTTGGAGAAGTAGAACGAGTTGTTTGTTGATAACCTTCGTTCCATTGTTTGTCCGAATGATTCTGACGGTTATGTGAGTCTTACTAGCAGTTGTTTGATGAGTTTTATGATAACTTCTGGAGTCACGTCCTTGGTTCTCAAAAGCTTTACCCATGTAACCCGAGAGTATTCGTCGACAACAACGAGTACACATTACTTCCCATTTATACTCTTCACACTTATTGGTCTGCCTGGGTCCATGTGAAGGGTGTAAAGAACATCCATGTTGGTGTTGACAATTTTAGGTTTGTGAGTATGCTCCTTTCGTTTACCCAGTTAACAAGCCGAATGAAGTTCCTTTTTGAACTTTAATCTGGGTAGACCTCGCACCAAATTCCTGCGAGCAAGAGCATCGATGGTACCAAAGTTCAAGTGACTTAAACATCAGTGCCATAGCCATGTTTTGTTCATTGAGGTATTAGTCAACAAGCAAATAGAAGAGGACCACATCATGACTTCAATAGAGATGGTGTATAAATTGGCGCTATGAAAACCTTTAAGAAGATCAACACCATCCAATTCTCTGATGACTTATGTGTAATTTCTGAAGGCAATCTTCAAGATCGGACTCAAGATATTGACCAACAGAGAACAAATTAGCTGTCACCAGAAACATAATCTCCGTAACACATAATTACCCCAAAATGGTAGTTCCCGAATCTAATTGTCCTGATAAACTTATTCACGAAATTCTCGAGCCCCGAGCGATCCCCAATCATATGTTTAGAGCAGCCTGAGTCCAAATATCAAAGGACGAAAAATACGACCTGCATTTGGAAACAGACGAGAGCAGAAAATTTGAAGTGTCGGATCCCCAATTTGAGTTGGGTTCCAATTGGTTAGTATAAACAAGTTCTGGAGTCACTGAGACCTTAGGTGCATTCGTTTCAATGGTGGAAATTTCACTAGTAGATGCAATGGGCCTAGTTAAAGGACATTGGGTCTCCAAAGGGAAGGTTCTACCAGTTGGCTTCCATTCCTTAATAGGCACTACTTTAGAATTAGTTATCCTAGTTAAAGGGCACTGTTCTCCTAAAGTGAATTTCCTTCCAGTGGGCTTCCATTGATAACCAACATTGGCAAACAGTTTACCTGTTGCTTTCCAAATTTGCTTACTTTGTTTAGCTCTCCAAACTTTCTTAACTGGGGTTTTGTTAAACGACTTCAGAAATTTCTCAACACATTTATCATGATTACTCGAAATTATGCATTCATTACATGTTTTGCAACGTGAATTAGGTTTTGAATTATGACTCATTTTGCTCAAGTTGGACTTAATGTTCCTCATGTGGTCGTCTACTTTCTTTTTAGGAACACTTTTAGCAGGTGAAGTCCTATAATTCCTTCTATTTCTCTTTGGTTTAGACTCTCTAGCTTTAGTGTTACTATTTACTCCTGTAGACGGACTAATGGGAATTTTAGTCTTTTTCACTTCCGGTTGCTGAACATGTTTTGATGTGTTGGGATCTGAAGTTTCCAAGGGTACCTCAAAGGTAACATGCTTGTTCTTAGTCATAGATGATGATGCAGTAGACCTATCTTGCTTGCTATCAATTTTAGGACATGTACCAATAGCATATTCTAAGAGTTCCTGAGATCTATTAGTGAGAAAGCAGGCACCTACAATAGCATCATCAAGTGGTTTTGCTATCCTATCTTCTTCAATGGTTTCACGAAGCAAATCAAGGCACTCCTTAAGATGTTTAAGATAGTCACTATGAACCAACTTATTATTCCTAAGGGGAAGAGGAATATACACAGCATCACAAGTATACTTCTTACAAGCAGAAACCTTTTGAACAACATTATCACAATTGATGATTGGCATTTTCCCTTTTTCCAGAGTCTTTAGATTCTCAATCTCTTTAAGCAAAGAAGTTATCTTTTCATTGTTTATATCACGTGTGATCTTAATTGAATCGTATAACTCTTTGTAATGTTGTTTGACTTTTGAATTTTCAGCACGAAACCAATCATTTTCATGTTGCAATTTATTGATGGTATCTTGAAATTGAAAATTCTGAGAATCTATAGACTGTGGTTTTTGGGTGCCAATCACATCACACTTGTTTGACTTCAATTGGGAAATTTGGACCCTCAGGTTCCGAATCGTGTTAGTGTGAGCTTGAATCTTTTCATCACGTTTGGCTAATTCAAAATATGCATCAAATTCAGGAGCATCCGAAGATGTCTTGGCATTTGAGATTTTAGTACTTTCTTCTAAATGTTGACACTTTAATTGCAAATTAAGATTATCAACCTCTAGTTTTGACAAATGTCTGACCATGTTATCATGGTCATCGTTTTGAATTTTCTCACGCAATTTTAAATTCTCCCCCTCAAGCTCAACAACACGATTCTGGAGAGCGGTCAATGCAATAGACATCTCATGAAATTGGCAGGTAGATAATGTAGAATCAGTAGCAGTATAAAATACGTCCTGAGCAACACATTTAGTAATCAAATTCTCATTCATGATGAGAATATTTTTCCTTGCAACTTCACTGCATTTAAGATCAATTGCCAATTGTTTACCCTCATTTTCCACATCTTTAAAAACCTTTTTCATTTGAGTCACATCATCATTAATGGTATTTTTAAGGCCCTCAAAATGTTCTTTGAGAAGTTTGAAAAATGGCATGACTTCAGTTAGGTAACATTGTTTTGTTTGCTCAAAACCTCTTTCCCCTTCAGTAATACCCGTTGGTGTTATTCTCTTTTTACATGTTTTATCAAAATCAACGAATAATTGACCAAGGACATATAAGGCAATTAGTGTATTATTTTGCGTGGGGAGGGTGAAAGGTACAAGGTGCCTAGGTGTGTTCAGGGGGTAAGCAGTTGGGTGAGCAATTCTAAACATAGTGCGTGTGTTACCTACAACTCTTTCAGCTTTCAATTTTTCTATGTCTATGTTCCAGAAGACTTGCTCTGGAGTAAATTTCTTTTGTGGGACAAAGATAGCTAATTGATTATCTTCAGAGTAATCATAATTGTACAAGATTTTATTAGCTATGCACTGGGGATCCCTTAATTTCTCAGCAAGTTTTTCTCTGGTTCTATCTTCTATCTCATTGCCCTCATCATCAGATGTAGCATCAGGTGGGGCATGATTAGGCTCAAGCATAATGTTTGCATCATATAATGCCGGTTGAGCACCTATACCGCTTCTAAGGAAATTGGCTTTTGGCTTAGTAGAATCCTTCTCACTATGATCATCACTCAACTTCCTATGTTTATGCATCATTTGAGCAGTTTGAATGGTTTGGCCTTGCGTGTATAACTTATCCTCAAGTTTGTTTTTCAGCATTTTAAGACTAGAGAAATCATTTAGGAGTTTTGTTTCCTTCTCTTTGAAATCATGTTTGAGTGTGTTTAAACCTTTTTGAATCTCTTGTTTTTGTTTAACAGTTTGATCCAATTGTTTTTGCAAAGATTGTAACTCCTTTTTCAATGTTTCTCGCTTAAGATTATTTTCAGATATATATGCACGCATTTGCCATTCCATGTTCTGCTCACGTCCAGTGAGTTCAAATCTAGCACGTTGTTCGTACATAGCCACTTGATCCTTAAGGATATTAAATCTAGTGGTCAAGGAGTCATCAGGGTTATAGGCAGTGTACTCATGCACGACACAATCATCTTTTAAAACAGAAGATGCACTACATGGTACAACAGACACTTCATTGTGTTTCATATGTTGTTCACATGGGTCAACATTGCTATTTCCCATGTCAACGACATCTGAATCGACATTGTTTGTCGGTTGTACTTTGTTAGGAATCTTTTGTTCATCAACAATGTTACACAGTTCGAGTACCTTAGCACATGACACATGTTCTTTTACCGGTCTGATATCTGCATCCACATCACGTGTAAGAGTCATTGAGCTGTTCGTTGTGTCAAGCTTTTCAGTCTCTGATCCTCTGCCTTCGATGATAACTGACCCAACATTCGATGCTTTGCCCGAATCCACACTACCATCACATGGTTGCCCCCGACATGCCATCACTTTGTCTTCATACTTGTGCTCGTGCTTTGCTCTTTCCATAATGTACTCTTTCACATTACCCATGAGTTGGAGTAGTGTGACTCTGAACACGTCAACTTCAATTCCCGTATGAGTCGCAAAGCTCTTTTTCGTCATTTGACACTCATGATCATACTCCTCAGTGAATCGTGAATCAATGAACGCTTGGAGTTGGTTGTTGATCACACAGAATGCAGCCATAGAACTACCTTCAAAAAATTCACCTGTATCAAGTTGTTGTTGAAGTTGATCTAAGTGTAGAATCATTTTGACTGTGAAGGTCTCAACATTTTGACCAAAAAGTGTTGCGAATGCACGATTGAAACCTCCCAAGTATCCAGGTTTTGCAAAGAGAACCTTGAGATGTGTATGGAGTGATCGAAAACATTCAATGCGACTATTCTTTGCATTATCGGGCAATTTAATTGGCTGATGAAGCACATTATCATTAGAATTCGAGCACGAAGATTCCATAGTAGTGATTGTATGTTAAGAGTGGTGATTGTTAGTTTTGACAAGGTTATATGTTGTTTAGTTGTGATCTTGGTTCGGTTGATGCAAGTTTTTACGGTGAAATTTTTGGTATGAAAACTTAAAACCTCAATAACTTCACTCCGGAGGTGATTTGGGCCTCGAAAAATTCGTTCCACGACTTCGTGGTGAAACCTCACAATATTCAGCCTGTTCCGGACGTTTTGACAGCTAATTCGCTGAAAACGGAGTTACGGTTCAAAAGTTATGACCGTTTGAAGTTTCGACGTAAAAAGTCAACTATGGTCAAACAGAGTTAACCGCAGGACCAGGCAAGGTAACCGCAGGAAAGGTAACCACAAGGTGAGTTAACCACAAGATGAGATAACCGCAGGAAGTGACTAACCGCAGGGAGTTAACCGCAGGAGAGATAACCACAAAGATCTAACCGCAAACCACTTAATCGCAGAAAACTTAACCGCAGAAAACTAACCGCAAACCACTTAACCGCAGAAAACTTAACCGCAGAAAACTAACCGCAAACCACTTAACCGCAAACCACTTAACCGTAGAAAACTTAACCGCAGAAAACTAACCGCAAACCACTTAACCGCAAAAAAACCTTAACCGCAGAAAACTAACCGCAAACCACTTAACCGCAAGAGCTAATCGCAGTACACAAAAATCCAAATCTGAAATGTGGTCGTCTACTTTCTTTTTAGGAACACTTTTAGCAGGTGAAGTCCTATAATTCCTTCTATTTCTCTTTGGTTTAGACTCTCTAGCTTTAGTGTTACTATTTACTCCTGTAGACGGACTAATGGGAATTTTAGTCTTTTTCACTTCCGGTTGCTGAACATGTTTTGATGTGTTGGGATCTGAAGTTTCCAAGGGTACCTCAAAGGTAACATGCTTGTTCTTAGTCATAGATGATGATGCAGTAGACCTATCTTGCTTGCTATCAATTTTAGGACATGTACCAATAGCATATTCTAAGAGTTCCTGAGATCTATTAGTGAGAAAGCAGGCACCTACAATAGCATCATCAAGTGGTTTTGCTATCCTATCTTCTTCAATGGTTTCACGAAGCAAATCAAGGCACTCCTTAAGATGTTTAAGATAGTCACTATGAACCAACTTATTATTCCTAAGGGGAAGAGGAATATACACAGCATCACAAGTATACTTCTTACAAGCAGAAACCTTTTGAACAACATTATCACAATTGATGATTGGCATTTTCCCTTTTTCCAGAGTCTTTAGATTCTCAATCTCTTTAAGCAAAGAAGTTATCTTTTCATTGTTTATATCACGTGTGATCTTAATTGAATCGTATAACTCTTTGTAATGTTGTTTGACTTTTGAATTTTCAGCACGAAACCAATCATTTTCATGTTGCAATTTATTGATGGTATCTTGAAATTGAAAATTCTGAGAATCTATAGACTGTGGTTTTTGGGTGCCAATCACATCACACTTGTTTGACTTCAATTGGGAAATTTGGACCCTCAGGTTCCGAATCGTGTTAGTGTGAGCTTGAATCTTTTCATCACGTTTGGCTAATTCAAAATATGCATCAAATTCAGGAGCATCCGAAGATGTCTTGGCATTTGAGATTTTAGTACTTTCTTCTAAATGTTGACACTTTAATTGCAAATTAAGATTATCAACCTCTAGTTTTGACAAATGTCTGACCATGTTATCATGGTCATCGTTTTGAATTTTCTCACGCAATTTTAAATTCTCCCCCTCAAGCTCAACAACACGATTCTGGAGAGCGGTCAATGCAATAGACATCTCATGAAATTGGCAGGTAGATAATGTAGAATCAGTAGCAGTATAAAATACGTCCTGAGCAACACATTTAGTAATCAAATTCTCATTCATGATGAGAATATTTTTCCTTGCAACTTCACTGCATTTAAGATCAATTGCCAATTGTTTACCCTCATTTTCCACATCTTTAAAAACCTTTTTCATTTGAGTCACATCATCATTAATGGTATTTTTAAGGCCCTCAAAATGTTCTTTGAGAAGTTTGAAAAATGGCATGACTTCAGTTAGGTAACATTGTTTTGTTTGCTCAAAACCTCTTTCCCCTTCAGTAATACCCGTTGGTGTTATTCTCTTTTTACATGTTTTATCAAAATCAACGAATAATTGACCAAGGACATATAAGGCAATTAGTGTATTATTTTGCGTGGGGAGGGTGAAAGGTACAAGGTGCCTAGGTGTGTTCAGGGGGTAAGCAGTTGGGTGAGCAATTCTAAACATAGTGCGTGTGTTACCTACAACTCTTTCAGCTTTCAATTTTTCTATGTCTATGTTCCAGAAGACTTGCTCTGGAGTAAATTTCTTTTGTGGGACAAAGATAGCTAATTGATTATCTTCAGAGTAATCATAATTGTACAAGATTTTATTAGCTATGCACTGGGGATCCCTTAATTTCTCAGCAAGTTTTTCTCTGGTTCTATCTTCTATCTCATTGCCCTCATCATCAGATGTAGCATCAGGTGGGGCATGATTAGGCTCAAGCATAATGTTTGCATCATATAATGCCGGTTGAGCACCTATACCGCTTCTAAGGAAATTGGCTTTTGGCTTAGTAGAATCCTTCTCACTATGATCATCACTCAACTTCCTATGTTTATGCATCATTTGAGCAGTTTGAATGGTTTGGCCTTGCGTGTATAACTTATCCTCAAGTTTGTTTTTCAGCATTTTAAGACTAGAGAAATCATTTAGGAGTTTTGTTTCCTTCTCTTTGAAATCATGTTTGAGTGTGTTTAAACCTTTTTGAATCTCTTGTTTTTGTTTAACAGTTTGATCCAATTGTTTTTGCAAAGATTGTAACTCCTTTTTCAATGTTTCTCGCTTAAGATTATTTTCAGATATATATGCACGCATTTGCCATTCCATGTTCTGCTCACGTCCAGTGAGTTCAAATCTAGCACGTTGTTCGTACATAGCCACTTGATCCTTAAGGATATTAAATCTAGTGGTCAAGGAGTCATCAGGGTTATAGGCAGTGTACTCATGCACGACACAATCATCTTTTAAAACAGAAGATGCACTACATGGTACAACAGACACTTCATTGTGTTTCATATGTTGTTCACATGGGTCAACATTGCTATTTCCCATGTCAACGACATCTGAATCGACATTGTTTGTCGGTTGTACTTTGTTAGGAATCTTTTGTTCATCAACAATGTTACACAGTTCGAGTACCTTAGCACATGACACATGTTCTTTTACCGGTCTGATATCTGCATCCACATCACGTGTAAGAGTCATTGAGCTGTTCGTTGTGTCAAGCTTTTCAGTCTCTGATCCTCTGCCTTCGATGATAACTGACCCAACATTCGATGCTTTGCCCGAATCCACACTACCATCACATGGTTGCCCCCGACATGCCATCACTTTGTCTTCATACTTGTGCTCGTGCTTTGCTCTTTCCATAATGTACTCTTTCACATTACCCATGAGTTGGAGTAGTGTGACTCTGAACACGTCAACTTCAATTCCCGTATGAGTCGCAAAGCTCTTTTTCGTCATTTGACACTCATGATCATACTCCTCAGTGAATCGTGAATCAATGAACGCTTGGAGTTGGTTGTTGATCACACAGAATGCAGCCATAGAACTACCTTCAAAAAATTCACCTGTATCAAGTTGTTGTTGAAGTTGATCTAAGTGTAGAATCATTTTGACTGTGAAGGTCTCAACATTTTGACCAAAAAGTGTTGCGAATGCACGATTGAAACCTCCCAAGTATCCAGGTTTTGCAAAGAGAACCTTGAGATGTGTATGGAGTGATCGAAAACATTCAATGCGACTATTCTTTGCATTATCGGGCAATTTAATTGGCTGATGAAGCACATTATCATTAGAATTCGAGCACGAAGATTCCATAGTAGTGATTGTATGTTAAGAGTGGTGATTGTTAGTTTTGACAAGGTTATATGTTGTTTAGTTGTGATCTTGGTTCGGTTGATGCAAGTTTTTACGGTGAAATTTTTGGTATGAAAACTTAAAACCTCAATAACTTCACTCCGGAGGTGATTTGGGCCTCGAAAAATTCGTTCCACGACTTCGTGGTGAAACCTCACAATATTCAGCCTGTTCCGGACGTTTTGACAGCTAATTCGCTGAAAACGGAGTTACGGTTCAAAAGTTATGACCGTTTGAAGTTTCGACGTAAAAAGTCAACTATGGTCAAACAGAGTTAACCGCAGGACCAGGCAAGGTAACCGCAGGAAAGGTAACCACAAGGTGAGTTAACCACAAGATGAGATAACCGCAGGAAGTGACTAACCGCAGGGAGTTAACCGCAGGAGAGATAACCACAAAGATCTAACCGCAAACCACTTAATCGCAGAAAACTTAACCGCAGAAAACTAACCGCAAACCACTTAACCGCAGAAAACTTAACCGCAGAAAACTAACCGCAAACCACTTAACCGCAAACCACTTAACCGTAGAAAACTTAACCGCAGAAAACTAACCGCAAACCACTTAACCGCAAAAAAACCTTAACCGCAGAAAACTAACCGCAAACCACTTAACCGCAAGAGCTAATCGCAGTACACAAAAATCCAAATCTGTTACTTTCCTTGCGATTTGTTTGTATTCCCAAAATAGTAATCGCAGCAAACTAACCGCAGAAATCAGAAACTAAACGCAGATAAGCAATGTAACAGTAGACTTAAACGCAACTATGAAATACGCCCAAAATCAAGTCCAAACTTCAAATAGATTAAAGATATGGTATAGCCAACTGAAACACAATGTTCAACTAACACCTATGATCATAAAAGTACATCACTAACATGTCAAATAACACAAGAAAGATCAAACCAAGCCAAGAACCATTCGAACCAAATAAAGTCACAAAACCAAGCACCAAATTCGAGCACAAACCAATCCCTAGGATGTAACCATGGCTCTTGATACCAATTGTAGGATACTCATAATCTTAAACACGTATGGTTCTTGTGATTGTGGTTCGAATTAAGATGATAGAGGAAGGAGAAATATAATAGTTTAGTGAGAGAAATAGAGGTTGGGAGCCTTAGAGAGAGAAACACACATATATTAGATTGAACTATGTGAAAGGTCCAACCCTCTCCCTTGGGTGGGAGAGGGTATTTATACTACAATACTTGGTGCTCCATGAAACGAGCTGTAGAGTGAGCTGACAGAGGGTAAAGACCCGACCCACTCTACGAATACTATTTACATATATTAACTACTAATAAGCTACGTACTAACTATAATAAGGATAATTCTACGAGCTACGTAATGCTTAGCAATACTTGGGGTGACCGAGTCTTTAACTGAATAATCGTATTCCTAACATAGTTGTCTCTAAAGCTTCAATAAGCTTTTTGGAACCTAAATGACCCTATCTCAGTCCATGATTATTAATATAAGTAACACTTAAGCTTAAGAAAAAACTCAGAATTTAAGTAAATGGCAAGAACACAAGACAGAATTGAAACTTTGATTTTTATAGCTTAAAAAGACTTGGAATACAATAATAAAGATGTTACAATACTTGAATTAAGAAAGATACAACTGAATTTGGAAAACTAATTTAATTCGACACTAAATTTAACTTAAAAACTACACACACTAATTCTTGCTTCCTTCTTCCTTTTATAGACTTCCTTTAGGGTTTCCTTGAGCCTCTGATCATTTCCCATCTTTTATCTCAGCCATTGGATCAATGCAAGCAAATCCCAGCCTTTGAATTTTTTTCGCGCCAAAAAGAAAATGGAGCAATTGGGACTGTTTATAGCAATTGGGGGGGGGGGGGTGCATTAAATGTGATGTGAGGGTAGGTGCAGGGTGGTGGGAAGGTGATGATAACACTGCAAGTGGTGGGAGGTGGAGTTTGGCAGGTTGTGGGGGTGTGGGGGAGGCTGAGAGGGAAGGATGGTGGTCGTTTGACCATCTTTGACCAAGGGGGGTCAATGTTTAACCGGGGGTGTTATTATTTTGGGTATTGGGTGGGCTGAGGATGTTGGGCCCAAGTGAAAAGGATATGGGTGGGCTTGTGGGATTGGGTTGGGTTTAGGTTGGAGTAGTATTATTATTGTATGGTTCGGTTTGGTTTTTAGGATTACACAAGGACTAATTTTGCAATTTAACGAAAGTTTGGGGTGGGGTTTTGGCAATTTTCCAAAGTATTTTAAAGGGTGTATTATGTTAAAGTATGAATAGTGTAAGGTCCTTTGTTGATTTTTCCATGTTAAATACACCAGGGACTAAAATTGCCAAACTTTCAAACTTTAGGGACCATTTGTGTAATTTTCACCAAACTTTCCACCAAGGACCAATCCTGCCATAAAAGGTTAGTGCAAGGACAAAATTTGTTTTTCTCAAAGTTTTTAATATCTCAGGGACCATTTTTGACAATTTTCAAAGTTCAGGGACTAAACTTGACATTTTGTGAAACTTTTCACCAAAGGACTAATTATGTCACTTTTTGATTTAAAAGGACCTTTGGTGACTTTTGGAAGTTTTTAGAACAACTAGGGACTAGATTTGACAACTTTTGAAAGTTGAGAGACTGAAACTGCCAATTTTGCAAACTTTGTGCGTTTTTCATCTGTTTTTGGTATTTTTGCATTTGAAACATGTAAAACACTTTCCTGGGATATTTTCACTATTTTGATTCAATATTGAGTGTTTTTAGATGTTTTGGCAGCTCAGAAATGGTAAAAATGATGAGTATTTACACACTCATCAATCTCCCACACTAAAACATTGCTAGTCCCTAGCAATCTTTTGAGAAAAACCTGATGGATTTGAAATTCTCTTTACCAAAAGCCATCACTTTTGGAGTAGCCAGGTGTAAGAACTGTGGCACACCTGATAACCGTGTGATTTTGAGCAAGCCACCAGCTGTCAACGGATTTGATTAGTCTTTACCAAAAGCCGTTTGCTTATGGACTAGCCAGCATCTTGATGGACTAAGTCAACATCTTGGTGAGCTGATTACCAATTATGGATTTTCCACTGCCTTTACCACAAGCCATAATCTTGCGGGCTAGCCAACTTATTTGCTTTATGGGATATGGGGAGCTGAGGAACCATACAATTTTTGGCAAATTGCAAGCCATCAACGGGTTTGAGATGTCTTTACCAAGAGCCGTTTGCTCCTGGACTAGCCAATCCATTTGTCATTTAGACTTTGGCGGACTGATTACCACAAAAATTTTGAAATAAAGTGAAAAATTTTTGAAAAATTTAGGCCTAAAAATGGGGGTATTTGTGATAAAATTCATAAGAATTCCCCCCCCCCCCCCCCACACTAGAATTGAATATTGTCCTCAATATTCAAAGTCTCGGCTATTATGCCGAATCTCTAAATGGAAAAAACTAATATTCGATGCTAATTGTGGAAATATCGATTTTATTTTTCACTTTATTTATCTGTACATATAAACATATTTTTTTTTTTGAATTTGAACTTATATACATATTTACTTTTCAAAAGGTGGGGGACGGCCACTCCCCCACACTAAGGTGGTAGAAAGTAGAAAGAAGTCAGAAATACGGGTGAAAACCCATATATGTTGCTAATTTTTGTTCACCGAGTCACTAGCTTGACTCGATCCCCGAATTCATTGGTTCATGGGGAAAGTTTGGAGATCCGGGACAACCATGGGTGGTATGTCCTCTCCAAAATAATGTTTCAATCGATGACCATTCACTTTGAAGTTGGGACCTTCGGGTTGAGATAACTCAACAGTCCCGTATGGATATACTTTAGCAATAGTGAATGGTCCAGTCCATCGGGTTTTTAGTTTCCCCGAGAAGATCTTTAATCTTGAGTTGAAAAGGACTCTGTCACCGACGTTGAAAACGCGGTTCTTAATTTTAGAGTCGTGAATCTTCTTTGTCTTTTCTTTGTAGATCAAAGAGTTCTCGTAGGCTTGATCACGAAGTTCGTTTAATTCATTGAGTTGAACCTTACGGTGATCACCCGCTCTATGAAGGTCGTAGTTAGCATGTTTCAAGGCCCAGTAGGCTTTGTGCTCGAGCTCGATCAGTAAATGACACGCCTTCCCGTATACAAGCTTGTATGGAGTACACCCGATGGGTGTTTTATAAGCTGTACGGAAGGCCCAGAGTGCATCATCTAGTTTATCCGACCAGGAAGCACGGTTTTCACCTACTGTCCTCTCCAGAATCCGTTTTATACCACGGTTGGAAACCTCCACCTGCCTACTTGTTTGGGGGTGATACGCGGTAGAAATACAATGAGTAACACCGTACTTAAGCATGACTTTTGCAAATTGATCATTGCAAAAGTGAGTACCGCGATCACTAATGATGGCACGTGGAGTCCCAAAACGAGCAAAGAGGGATTTCAAGAATTTCACAACAACTCGGGCATCGTTAGTGGGTAAGGCCTTAGCCTCAACCCATTTTGACAAATAGTCAACAGCCACGAGAATATACTTGTTTCCACGAGAAGATGGGAATGGCCCCATAAAATCAATACCCAGACGTCAAAGATTTCACAAACTTGAATAGCATTTTGTGGCATTTCGTTCTTTTGTGAAATATTCCCGTGACGCTGACAAGCATCATAGGCTTTGACTAACTCGTGGGCATCCTTATAGATCGTGAGCCAATAGAAACCGGAATGAAACACCTTTTTGGCGGTGTAGTTAGGATTGTGGTGGCCCTCGGTGGGTCCAGCATGGCAAGCCTTGAGAATATCAGCGGCTTCCTGTCCGTATACACATCGCCTGATGACTTGATCAGCACAGATTTTGAAGAGAAAGGGGTCGTCCCAGAAGTAATGTTTAACGTCTTTGAAGAATTTGTTCTTTTGTTGGGACGTTAACCCCTTAACGATGAAGTTACCCGCATGGTAATTTGCAAAGTCGGCAAACCATGGGGTAGTAGAGTCAACACGAAAAGCAACCGCATTGAGTGTTTCGAGAGGAAATGTTTCATTTATTTCCTTTTTCTCGAACACATCCTGATGAGGGTTTTCTAATCGTGAGAGATGATCAGCAGCAAGGTTCTCAGCTCCTTTTTTTTTTTTATCACGGATAATGATATCAAATTCTTGGAGGAGGAGAACCCAACGGAGAAGTCTCGGCTTTGCATCTTGCTTTGCAAATAGGTACTTCAAAGCCGAGTGATCCGTATACACCACGCATTTGGTCAGGATCAAGTATGGCCGGAATTTCTCAAAGGCATACACCACAGCTAGGAGTTCTTTTTCAGTGGTGGTGTAATGACCTTGAGCCTCGGTCATAGTTTTGCTTGCGTAGTGTATAGGCTGAAAGTATTTTGCTTTACGTTGCCCCAAGACCGCACCTATGGCAAAATCACTAGCATCGCACATAAGCTCAAAAGGTAGGTCCCAATCGGGGGCAACAAGAATCGGTGCCTCGGTAAGATTTTTCTTTAATGTCTCAAAAGCTTCGATGCACTCAGGAGAGAAGATGAAAGGAGCATCCTTCTCGAGGAGATGGGTCATAGTCCGGGCAATTTTAGAAAAATCTTGGATAAACCTACGGTAGAAGCCGGCATGACCCAAAAAGCTCCTAACACCTTTTACGGTGGTGGGATGAGGTAATTTAGCGATGACATCAATTTTGGCTCTGTCAACCTCAATCCCGTTTTTTGAAATTTTATGGCCGAGGATAATGCCCTCCTTGACCATAAAGTGGCTCTTCTCCCAGTTGAGACTTAGATTCGTTTCTTTGCAACGTTTAAGCATCTGTTCCAAGTGGGAGAGGCAAGACTGGAATGAATCCCCGATGACTGAAAAGTCATCCATGAATACCTCCATGGTTTTCCCGATCATTTCGGAAAAGATAGACATCATGCACCTCTGGAACGTGCCTGGTGCATTACATAAGCCGAAAGGCATACGTCTGTAAGCAAAAGTTCCGTAAGGGCATGTGAAGGTAGTCTTCTCTTGATCCTGGGGATCAATGGGGATTTGGAATTAACCCGAAAAACCATCGAGGAAGCAGTAGTATTCATTCCCCGCAAGTCTTTCAAGCATCTGGTCCATAAAATCTTACTAGAAAGGAATCTAGCAAGTAGACCTAATAAAAAGAATTTCTAACCTAGACAATAACTATTCCCCCGGCAGCGGCGCCAAAAACTTGATGCGTGGGAATTGCACCAGGCTTTACCTCTCGAGGGATCTCGAGAAGCTTACAACCCCCACCAGGCAGTGTACCTGATCGTTGTAGTACAGTATAGTGACAAGTACCGGGGGATTGATCGTTCAACTTATGAATAGTGTCGCTAGGATTAGAAATCCTAAAAAACTAGGTCTAGAGGTGAGAGACGATTCTTTTTGTATTTTTTATGTTTTATAAAAGCGAATAAAAATCTCGGTTGTTGGAAGAGTGGGCGGAATTAGTTGCTAATCAACTAACCCAATTACTAAGATGCAATCAAAATAAAATAATAAAAATAAAAAGAAACCAAATTAACTAGTGGTGTGAGTAATATATGGGAGAATTGTGTTTACTTAGATTTCACTACTCCTTAGATATCTTTTACAGGTTAATTACTTGTTACAGTTGCGTGGATGACGGATTGTATTCCTTAATACCATTCATGGGGTGGCGTACTTAATTCCCCAATCCTATAAGCTCCTACTTCACTCCTATGTCGAGCCGGCTAAGAAGCTCCTAACATGGGATCACTAGAATTCGCTCATGCATTAAATACAATCATAAAAACCTAGTACACATCGGTTCATGTTTCTTAAGACGTTCAAGCAAGTTACACAATGGAGATCTGCCAGTTTTCTTAAGCCTAACATTGAAATCATTCATCCATTACAACTATAAACAAGCAATCAACCTATAATTAACATCTAGGTTTCATTACATCTAAGCAAACACATGAAAGATCTATCCTAGCATGTTATAATCAAGACAAGCATAGGATATATTCAAACAACACATAGACATATTGAATGAATTGAAAGAAGACTTATCTTAATTGAACATGAAAGGTTTCAAGGGTTGAAAACCCTTGAAAATACTGTTAAAACGACCTAGAGTTTATTAGGTTCGACCCTAGTATTCTCCACACAAGTTCCTCTCTTAATGAATGAAAAATAGAAAAGTATATATAGATTTTGTGAGGTGACGGCGTCAAGAGTAAATTTCTGACGCCGTCATCTCGCCGCCAATAAAGTTCTCGGACTGCCTAGATCTGGGTCTGACGCCGTCATGTGTAATCCTGCTCCAGGCCGTCACCAAAATAACTCTTGAAGCCCTACTTCTGACGCCGTCACGTTTTCTCTGGGTCCTCATGCATTTTGCTCTTGATGCCGTCATATTTTCCTTCTTGACGCCGTCAGGTACTGTTCCCAGCATGGAAAATTAAATTTTTGCTGTTTTCTTCACTTTTATGCTCCAAAAACTTCCAAAATGCTTTCTTTTCCAAAATTCACTCCCAAAGTACCTAAAATCACAAAAGGAACGATTTAGGGCAATATTTGATCAAATAAATTCAATTCCGGGCTTAAATGACCCCCTAAAAACGGTTCATTTTTCGCCTCATCAGCAAGCAATCCCAAACAGTCCTGAACACCCTCTTAAGTATTGTTTATCAATTATGTTGTTGCTGCATTTGACGATACGCGTGTTTGGAAAATTTGTGGTGTATGTAAAAAAAAATGGCATTTTATTTCATTCTAGGTACCAGCCGCCAACTCAACCATATTTTTAGGTATCTCTTAGAAACTCATTGTAGCACACAGAGCTAAATGTTTGCATTGACAGTTGATTTACTTGAATTGATTGTGTCGGTCAGAGAATTGCTTATATTTTACTGACCCGCACTAGGATGTTACTATTGAAACAAATACAAGAGAATGATGTGAAGGACAAGCTGCAGTTCATGTGAAAGTGAAGAAAATGGATCAAGGGTGCAGGCTTCGTTGCTTTCTTGTTCATTGTAAGGAATTATTGAAGATACTACTGATAGATACTGCTGACAGGTTCCTGCGGAAGGCTTAGTGACTTTCTGCTGATGACTGGTTCCTGCGGACATCTAGAGATCCTACGGATAGAGTTTAACCGTGGATATAACTTATGTATTTTAGGACAAGATATGTAGAATATCTTTTATTAGTTTTTCATTATTCGTTTCTTGTAAGAAAGGTTAGGGTTTCCACTAGTATATAAGGAACCCTAGGTCATTGTAATAGTAACAAGTTTTAGTACGAAGTTTTATTAATATTATCGATCCATAGAGGATCAAGTTTAGTATACATTTGTTTTTATATTCCGCATAATAACAAGCTCACAGAGATTATCTAATTTAGTCTAGCTAGTGATTACATTAGTTGGCTAACGATCTATTGGCTTGTGATCTATCAAGGAATAGATCCCTACAAGTAGTATCAGAGCCACTAGATACTCTCTGTAACCTCTACACAATCACGTAACTACTCAATCAATACCTATGTCAGACAAACCAGGAGGTGATGTTGCTCTCTCTGAAGCAGGCTCTCTCACTCAACAACTACAACAAGTGGCCTTCTCCAACAGCAATGCAAAACTTCCTTTTCTTTGGAAGGATGAGTATGAAATTTGGGCCATGAAGATGCAGAATTGGATTGCAAGTGTTGATTATAATCTCTGGAATGTTATACTCAATGGTTGTCATCCTAAAAAGCAAAGTGTTGATGCTAATGGGAAAGTTACAATATTAGAACCTGTTTCTGCTGAAGAAATTCTTGCTATTCAAAGGGAAAACAAGGCAAGAACCATATTGCTGCAGGCAATCCCTGATGACCACATGGGAGATTTTCATTCCATGACTGATCCAAGAGAAATCTGGTGGGCCATAAAAGCTAGATTTGGTGGGAATGAAGAATCAAAGAGGATGAGAAAAAGTATGCTGAAGATGGAGTTCCAAGAATTCAAGATCACTGAAGAAGAAGGTCTTCACAAAGGTTATGACAGGTTTCAGAAGATTCTGAGTCACTTGAATCAGCTGTTGGCCAGACCTGACAATGAGGAGGTGAACTCTAGGTTTCTAAGAGCCTTGCCTCTCTCATGGTCTCAGGTGAGTATATCATTGAAAACCAAAGGTGGCTTGGACTACTTCACCTTTGATGACTTGTACAACAAACTCAGAGCTTTAGAAGGTGACATAAAGGGATTCTCTCCATATGTAGCAACTCCTTCACAATCTGCATTTGTCAGTTCTAATTCAAACTACATGCCACATACCTATTCAAGTCCATCCTCAGCACCATAGGTTTACTCAAGTCCATCCACCCCAAGCCAAAGTCTTCCAATGACCACATTGTCCTTTTCAAGTGCTAATCCAATAACTCATCCAAAAATTAACAATGTGATGGAAGATGTACTTCATTCATTTGTTGCTGAAGTTGATAAACAGCAACAAATAGCTTATGAAGATTTTGAGCAGATTGATGAACTTGCTTTAGAAGAATTGGACTTAAAGTGGCAAATGGCTATGCTATCTCTCAAGGTGAGGCGATTTGAGCAAAAGGTTGGTAAAAAGCTCAATGTTGATGGAAGAGATGCAGCTAGGTTTGATAGAAGGAAGGTGAAGTGTTATGCTTGTGGAGAAATTGGTCACTTTGCAAGAAAATGCACAGCTAAGAAGGGTGAAGCCAGTACCAGGTATTCAGCATACAAGAAGAAAGAAGTAGAAGCTGGAGAATCAAAGGCCTTGATCACTGCTATAGATACTAATGTGGACTGGAATGAGCATGATGATGATACAAGCAACTCTCCTCAAATCTCCTGCATGGCTAGTTGTGATGATAGCTTTGGTCTCATGGGAATCTCTCCTCAGGTATCTACTTGTGCTTGTGATTGTGAATCCAAATTTACAACTCTAAAAGAAGCTTATGATGATATGAAACCAAAATATAATGCTTGTTTTATTGAAGCTGCAACTTATAAAGAAGCTTTTAAATCTTTAGAACAACAAAAGGTGTGGTTTCAACAGAATCAATTAGCTTATGAGGAAAAGATTAGAGTTTTAAGTAGAGATTTAGAATGTGCTAGCAATGAATTGAAATTTTCTGAAAAAGAAAAAGCTAGAATTCAGTCTGAGAAAAATATTTTGCAAGAGAAACTGGATAAAGAAGTAGCTAGGCATAAAGAATGGCTAGTTTCAGGTGATAAATTATCTAGGTTGCTCTACAGTAATAAGTCTGTTACTTCTGAGATAGGTCTAGGGTTTAAGAAGTATGTAGGTCCAGAAGCTAATCACTATTTAGATAAGAAGAACCATAATTATTCTATCCCCATTAATTATCTAAAAGAAGGTGATATGCATGCTGTACCAGGACCTATCAGAGGTGTTTTTATGCCTACCACCAAAACTTCTGACTTTGATGGTTCACACCATCTCTTTGGCAAAAAGTCTAAAGACTTGCCAAATAAGTCAGAAGACTGTCCATCCATAGGAACCCCTCAACCCACATCCCATAAGTTTGACTCACCAGAATCAAAGGAAACCACTGGCATTAGGATCAATGACTCCCCTGACACTAGAAGTATATCTAGTAACGATTCTAACACTTATGTCTCTTGTTCTTCCAGGGACAAGACCTCAAAGACCTCTAGTTATGCCAGCTGTGATTCCAAGACCAAGTCAGACTCACCCAAGTCCTCAACAAAGATTTGTGACAAGTCAACCTACAAGTCTGTGGACTCTGAAGTTGCTGCTGATGAAGTTGTTTATCAATCAGCCTCTTCTGAAGACTTGTTATTTACTTCTTATGAAAACAATTCCTTTCAGTGTTTACAAAACAATTATGTTTCTGATGTTTGTTTGAATAATTCTATGTTTAATAAGACATCTTTTGGATTTAATAAATCTTATAAGAAAAAGAAGTGTTTTGTTTGTGGTAGTAAGTTGCATTTAATTAAGGATCGTGATTTTCATGAAAAGAGGATGGGTGTTTCTGTTGTTAACAATAGACCTAGACATAAGTGGACTAATACCGAACCCTCTCTAGCTTCACAGGCCAATTATCATGTCAGCAGAATGTATTCCACTCCTGCTGATTGGCCTGTTTATTCCAATAGGTCTGTTTTTAACAATAGATATATGAATACCAATCGAAATAGATATGGATCTCAACCATTTAATGGTGTTAATCATTTGTATGAATATACTGACCAAATGTGTATGGCAAAGGGTACTTGGGATTCTGCTGAAAAGTCCTCAGCAGATTGTTCTTGGACATATAGAAGACCATTTAACTACAGGGAATCCAGGAACAATTGTGGATCTAACTCATCATCTTGGGTTCATCCACAAGGCAGGCTCAAGTCTTTCATGACTTAAGTCTCTATGTATTTGTTGTTGTTGAATTTTAACTTTCTTTGTTGTAGGAACATCCTCTTCTTAATAAAGACTTAGGTATTGTTGATAGTGGCTGTTCAAGAAACATGTCTGGTAATGAAGAGAAGCTGGATGACTTTGTGCCTTTTAATGGAGGCATTGTGTTTGGAAGTGGAGTAGGAAGGATTACTGGCAAAGGAACCATTAGAACTCCAAAGGTGGATTTTGAGAATGTCTACTATGTGAAGGAGCTTCAAGGATTCAATTTGTTTTCAGTCTCACAAATTTGTGACAAAAAGCTTCCTGTACTTTTCACTGAAGATGGTTATTTCATTCTTTCACCTGAATTCCAAATGCCTGATGATAATCTTGTGTTACTTAAGGCTCCAAGAAACCATAATCTGTATACCCTTGACTTGAATGATGTCAAGCCAGAAGGTGGTCTTACTTGCTTGGTGGCTAAAGCATCCTTGGATGAATCTACAAAATGGCATAGAAGGATGGCACATGTTAATTTTAAAGTCATCAACAAACTTGCTAAAGATGGACTTGTTCATGGATTTCCTTCCAAGATCTTCACCAATGAGCATAATTGTGTGGCTTGTAACAAGGGAAAGCAACACAAAGCTTCTTATAAGGCCATTACCACTGTGAGCATAATCTCAGAACCATTGCAGCTGCTTCACATGGATCTTTTTGGTCCTACATCCATCAGGAGTATTGATCATAAGTACTTCTGTTTGGTGATCACTGATGCTTTCAGTAGATTTAGTTGGACATTTTTCTTAGTGACTAAAGATCAAACCTTTCAGGCACTCAAAGAATTTATGGCTCTAGCTGAAAATCAACTTAACAAGAAGATTAAAGGTATTAGGTGTGACAATGGGACAGAGTTCAAAAATGCTAATCTTATTGAACTTTGTGGTTTAAAGGGTATTAAAAGAGATTATAGCACCCCTAGGACCCCACAACATAATGGAGTTGCTGAAAGAAAGAATAGAACCCTTATAGAGGCTGCAAGATCAATGCTTGCTGACTCTAAACTTCCCACCATGTTTTGGACTGAGGCAGTTGGTACTGCTTGTTATGTGTTGAATAGGGTGTTGATCACTAGACCTCACAATAAGACACCCTATGAACTATTGACAGGGAAGAAGCCTACCATTGAACACTTGAAACCTTTTGGTTGTCAGGTGACCATACTTAATACAAGTGATCACCTAGGCAAATTTGAAGCTAAAGCTGCTGAAGGATATATAGTTGGTTACTCAGCTCATAGCAAGGCTTATAGGGTTTATAATTTGGCTGCAAAGAAGATAGAAGAGACTCTTAATCTGAAATTTCTGGAAGAGAATGTTAATGTTCAAGGAAAAGGTCATGAATGGTATTTTGACCTTGATTATCTTACAGATTATTTGGGTTATACTAGGCACAAAACTAACCCCTCTGCAGGTGTACAAGTGTCATCTTCTAACAATGCAGGTACCCTACAGGATGATTCAGACAGTGATTCAGAATGTGATGAACCCACTATTGTTGTAACAACTTTACCAATCCAGCTAGCAGATCCTCCTACCAAAGAAGCCTCTGATGCCAAATCTGCTGATGATGTGGAAAATTCAACCTATGCAGAAGATCTTGCTAGACTCAAAAAGCAAGAACATGCAGCTGCTGAGGAAGCTAAGAGACTTGGTCTTGAATTTGCTCAAGACACTGAAGCCCTCTTAAAACAAGCTGCTGTTGAAGAAAGCAGAAAATCTAATTCTGCTGATGCATCTGTTGATTCTGCTGATGGAGATTCTGCTGAAGGAATTTCTGCTGCAGTCCCTGTTTCCACTGAAACTTCCACAAGTTTAGATGAACCTTATGGCAGGTTTCCAACTCCCTCAGATCTAACTAATGTTGAGCAAAGTGATGGCATTTTTCAATCAGCTTCCTATGATCAAGACTTTGCTCCCACTTTAACCAATCTTGATACCTCAATTGATGTTAATCCTGTTACAATTAAAAGGATCAACACCATACATCCACAAGATAATATACTTGGTGATCCAAATGCAATGGTACTCACCAGGATTGCCATTAAGAATACCAAGTTTGGGCATTGTGCATTTTTGACTTATGTATCCACTCAGAAGAGAGACAATCACAGAGATCAGAAGCATTGTTTGTTTGCTTGTTTCTTGTCTCAAGTTGAACCCACAAGCATTAAACAGGCTTTAAGTGAGCCTAGTTGGGTTGAAGCTATGCAGGAAGAGATGCAAAAATTCAAGAATCAAGATGTTTGGGTACTTGTTGATCTGCCTGCAGGGAAGATTGCAATTGGGACCAAGTGGATCTTAAAATGCAAGAGGGATGCCAAAGGTATTGTGGTAAGAAATAAAGCAAGATTGGTGGCTCAAGGTTTCAGACAAGAAGAAGGGATTGACTACACTGAGGTCTTTGCCCCAGTAGCTAGGGTTGAAGCCATAGACTATTTTTAGCCTTTGCCTCATATATGGGGTTTAAGGTCTATCAGATGGATGTCAAAAGTGCCTTCCTTTATGGCAAAATTGAAGAGGAAGTGTATGTTACTCAACTACAGGGCTTTGAAGACCCCCATCATCCCAAAAAGGTGTACAAAGTTGTCAAAGCACTTTATGGACTTCACCAAGCACCAAGAGCATGGTATGCTAGATTGTCTACATTTCTATTGGAGCATGGATACAGAAGAGGAGCTATTGATAAGACCCTCTTTATTAAGAAGAACTCCAGGGATATCATTCTAGTACAGGTATATGTGGATGACATCATTTTTGGATCCACAAAGGAAGCATGGTGCAGGGAATTTGAAGATTTGATGAAAGGTGAATTTCAAATGAGTGCAATGGGGGAGTTAACCTTTTTCTTAGGGCTACAAGTCAAACAACACCCTGAAGGGATCTTTATTCATCAAGAGAAATATGTTAAAGATATCTTGAAAAAGTTTGACTTTGAACTTTTGAGGACTGCTACCACTCCATATGAACCACCCAAGCTTAAGAATCCAAATGAGCAAGATGAGGCTGTTAATGTTCATCTGTATAGATCCATGATTGGCTCACTCATGTATCTCACAGCCTCTAGGCCTGACATTACTTTTGTTGTCAGTGCTTGCTCAAGGCATCAAGTTACTCCCTTGACTTCTCATCTCAATGCAGTGAAGAAAATTTTCAAGTACATCAAGGGCCAACCCAAACTAGGCCTTTGGTACCCTAGGGATTCACCATTTGTGTTGGAGGCTTACAGTGATAGTGACTATGTTGGAGCTAATTTGGATAGGAAATCCACAACAGGAGGTTGTCAATTTCTGGGAAGAAGACTCATCTCTTGGCAGTGCAAGAAACAAACCATTGTGGCTACTTCTACCACTGAAGCAGAATATGTGGCTGCTGCCAATTGCTGTGGTCAGGTACTTTGGATTCAAAATCAGATGTTGGATTATGGGTTTAACTTTATGAACACTAAAATCTACAATGACAATCAAAGTACTATTTCCATTGTTAAAAATCCTGTTTTTCATCAGAGAACTAAACACATAGAAATTAGGCACCATTTTATAAGAGATGCAAATGAGAAGCATCTAATTCAAGTGCTTAAGATTCACACTGATGATAATGTGGCTGATTTGTTAACAAAAGCTTTTGATGGACCTAGGTTTAATCACCTGGTTGTCAATATTGGGATGGTTAACCCTTGAATGCAATGTTTGAGGGGAGGCATAAGCCTCAGGGGAGGCATATGCCTCAGGGGAGGATTGTACATATTATCTATAAGTAGATTATTATGTTCACTAACTTTCTTTTGTAGGTTATTACTAATCTTGTACAATATTCTGGTTATTCTTTTGTGTTTTTGTGTTTTGTTTGAATGTCTGGTTTCAGATCATATTTCTGCTGATGGCCCAAGAATTACATTCAGTGGCATTAGATGTAAAGACAGTAAAGTAAAATTTTATTCATCAGTGGCAAGTTTGGTACATCCATTACAAGTTCTGTCATCAGAAGAAGAAACACAAAATACATCAGTCAACAACAATCAACCACCAACACATCCCTAATCAACAACCTAATCCATCTTTATTTTCCCTTTACCCAAGTCCTTTGGGTCTGGCATCTTCTTGTGGATTCCTCTGGATTACATGTCCTTATTCCAGAGTTTGGGAGCTGCAAGACCAAGCACCACCTTCAATGGACCCTTCTTTCTGCCTGAGGACTGTGGCTCTTCAGGAACAGAGATTCTTCTCATATCTGCACAAACTCTTTCCATTTCACTAGTTAAGAATGCAGTGACAGGAGTGAAGTCAGGGACAACCATAGCTAGAGGAGCTGGTGCTTTCTCAGCTTTAGTGGTTTCCTCTGATGAGGTTGGAGATGGACATAACTCTGAAGGACCTTCATTTAAGTAGTAGTATGATCTTTGGATTTGAGGTATGTCAAAAGTAGAGTCTGATGAATCAGAAGAAATTTCAATGACATTGGGGGATGGCTTCATGACTCAAGTGTAAAAATGACTTTGGGATTTGTTTTTGTGGAATGGTGAGTTGATTATGACTTGAAGACTTATTTTAAAGACTTGAATTAAGTTTACTGGGAGTTAATGAAAGTTAATGGGAGGTAGTTGAGTCAGTAGCAATTACTAAGTGTGCAAGTTGTCCACTTAATTGGATTCTTCGGATGAAGGTCAATGGTTTGACCAACATGCTGCTGATACTAGTTATCTTGTTGTTAAAGTGTGTTCCTGCTGATGGCCTATTCAAGTTTAATTTGTTCAGGGGAATGCTAATCATAAGAATTTAAACAAACAATATTTAAGAAAGCAATTTTATTGATTCTTCAGAGGTACAATACAAGATAATGAAAGTGAAAGACAAACAACAAAGTCCCTATTCTACTTTGCCCTTGCCCTTGCTGTCCACACTCTTCTTCTTGCCCTTGTTATTGATATTGAAGAGTCCTTGCCACTGAGGACAGGGCAGACCTAGTACAATCTTTCTGGTCTTTGGCAATGGAAGATTCACTTTTCTTTTTCTTGGACAAGAGGACTGAGGCTTATCAGAGGTTGTAGGAGTGTAAAGTTCATCATTCTCATCATCCTCTTCATCAGAAGATGTAAAGAAGATGAGAGACTCATCAGGACAGGGAACTCGATTTGCACTCTCCAATTCATTCCACTTTCTCTCCAACTCTCTCTGATACTCAGGATCATCAATCTCAAAGGGATATGGTGGAAGATCTTCAGATGATGATGAACATGGTGCAGGCACATCATGTTTCTTCTTCTTAGCTTGTTCCTTTGTGAGACCACGAGGACGTGTTGGCATATTCCATGGTGGTGGAGATGTTAATGAGTCAGAAGTATCTGATGAGTCAGAAGCAAGGTTGATGATAGGTTGATTGGAAGCCATGAATGTATTTTTGGCTGGAGATATGAAAATTAGGGATTTGATTTGAAGGTTGAGAGATTAGGGGATAATTAGTCTTTATTTATAAGATCCCCCAACCGCGTGTCTTTATTACCATTAATGCGAGGCAGTTTGGAGATAATTAAGGGTTCCTTGAATTTTGAATTTAAAAGATCTTTGTTAAAGATATTTGGTTTCCACTGAAGGGTAGATTCTGCTGAGTGATGCTGCGGAAGGATCTGTTGACCATAGTCAACGATTGACTATTTTCTGCGGATTGACCATTTGTTTTCAGCCGTTTGATTTGGTTTCTACGGATGAGTCAGTTAATTGGGATTTGCCTTAGTTGATTATTGGTCAAGGATTTCTTTCCAATAACTCACATCAGTTTCATTCCACGTTTGGTAACTTCCATATTTACCCAAGACGTGCATATCCCACTCCCAAATTAACTAATTCCTTCTCATTATATAATTTCAAAAACCATTTCAATATTTTTCAGAACACCCAACCCTAATTTTTCATTCTACATCAATGGCTGAACTCTATTTCAAAGGAGATCATAATAAACATGCTTTTCTTGATCGTGGAAAGAATGATGAAGATTATGTGGACATGATGGAATTTCTTCAAAGGTCTAAGATTCGTTATGCTCTGCTACAGTATCCAGATGTTATTTATGAATCTCTTGTTGTACAATTTTGGGAAACCGCTCAAATAAGGACTGTTGAAGATGGACCAACAGAGATTGTTGCTGTTATTGATGGGGAAGAACATGTGGTTACTGAGTCATTGGTCAGGATCAAACTACAGTTGGATGATGAAGGAGGGGTGACTGATTTGCCTAAGAGTGACATACTTTGAGGACTTCAGGCTGCTGGTTATACTGGTGATGGGAAAGTATGGTACAAGAATTTGTTTTGTCCAAAATGGAGATTTTTGGCACACACCCTACTTCAGTGCATGGGCTCTAAGTCTGGTGGATGGGACCAATTCTCTACAGACATTGCTCTTGCTATTGTGTGTCTCTCTCAGGGAAGAACATTAAACTTTTCTAGGTATATCTTTAATGCTATGCTTGAAAATGTTAAGGATACCAAACTTAAATATTTATTGTATCCTAGGTTTCTTCAAATCATTTTGGACATTGAGACCAATGATCCCACTCACTTGCCGGTTAAGGGCTTATCTAAAAAGTTGTTTTCTCAAATGAAATTTAGATTTACTGGTAATATAAGACCCTTACTTCCAGCTATGTTGTCTGGTGGCAATCCTCCTGATGGAGTAGCTGCTGATGCCCCGGTGGGCAATCCCCCTGATGGAGATGCAGCTGATGTAGCGGCTGGAGGTCAGGATACCCCTGATGCTCAAGCACCAGAGGATTCTCCTGATAGAACTGAAGATGCTCCTGATGCTAATGCATCAGGTGCTTCTGATGTTCAGCCTCCACTCTCTCTAAGGCTACCCACACCTGTACATTCACCAATTGATTTCATTTCTCCTGAGCATGAGCCCAATGAGAATTTAGGCTTTGAACAACCTGTAAACTCACCACAATTTACAAGGCTTCCTTCACTCAGTCCTTTGAGACCTCACTTTGAGGAACATGTAGATGTAAATGTAAATTTAGATTATTCTACTCACAGGACAAATGATGCTCCAAATGCCACAGATATCCCTGTTGGTGGAGCTGAAGGTCTTGTTACTCTTACTTCTGTATCAGCTTTGTTGAACAGGTATGTATTAAAGGTGGACAAATTGGAGAATGATCTGAATTTCACCAAAAATAATCTTAGCAGTGCTGTTCTGACTCTAATTAGAAGAGTTAAGAAGTTGGAGGGTAAGCTGAAGCAAAGAAAAAGACAAGGTGTAGTGTATGATTCAGATGAGGATTCTACTAAAGCATCTGGCAACATTGATTTAGAAGGCCTTGAACTTCTTGCTGCTACTACTTTGGAGAGTGTTCAGAAGAGTGCTGACATCAGACCTGAACCATCTGTTGCTCCAACTGCTGATGTTGCTCATGCTACTGATGCAAGTGTTTCCAAGGAATTCAGAGAACAGAAGTCTGCTGGTGTTGCTCATTATGTCAGAAGGAAACATTCTGCTGATAAGAAGTCTGCTGATGTTCCTAGCAACAAGACTTCTGCTGATGTTTCTAGAAAGGAATCATTTCCTAATCCTTTGCCAGAAGTAGGCACTCCTGGTCCATCAGTAGATATTCCTGGTGCTCTTCCTCATGATTCTCCTGATAAGACTTTTGTCCCTCCTCAGAAGCAAGATAAAGGTAAGTCTATTGTGATTGATCAAGACATTCCTTCTAGAGTCAAATCCAAAGAGGAACTTGCTTATGAGAAACTTAGTGAGAATGTTGCTGCACATATGCAAGCTAAAGAGGATGCTGCAGTTACTAAAGTTCAATTGGATTTGAAAGCTTCAGAAGCATTGGCTAGGAAAATTCAAGATGACTTGGACAAGATGGGACCTCAGTATACTACCACCTTGCCTGCTGAAAGAAAGAAGGAGCTTGATGAGATAGCTAAGAATCTTACTGCTGAACAATGGGAGAATTTGGCTGAACAAGTTGCTTCTAAGCCTAATTTAGATGAATCTGAGCTTGGAGTTGATAATCTTGATTTTGCTCAGCTGATGGTTGAAAGAGGAAGATTACTGAGACAACAGGCGGCAGAGATTAAAGCTAAGTATCAAAAAGAAAAACCTTGGACAAAGAATGAAATCAGGAAATATATGAGGAATTTTGTGAAGAACCAGGGCTGTTCTATGTTTGGGTCAGGTTGGACTCAAAAGAGGGTCTGGGGATTTTCAGATCAGCAGTTGACATACTATTATGACAAGATCCTTTCCAATCATCATTCTTCTGGTATAATGGTTCCAGATGTGTTGGAGTTTAGAGGAAGACTTTTGGATGAGCCTCAAGCTAAGAAAGCAAAGTTTCATGATTCTACTGCTCAACCTGCTGAGTCTATTGGGTCTTTTCATGGTGGTCAGGAGAATATGCAACTTCCTTCAGTTTTGCCTCAGAAGAATGATACTCATGATGCTCAGATGGATGATATTCATTCTGGTTCTCATCATGATACTGCTGAATCTCATCATGATACCCCTGAAGCTCCACATGATGTTGCCAATGATGCTTCAGAAGATACTCCAATTGAAGTACCTGATGATGATGATTCTGCAGATGTTCCTGCTGATACTTCCAAACAAGTACCTAAAGAAGAACCTACTGATGGTCCTTCTATTCCTGTTACTGGTACTAGGAGAAAGACTAAAGCTATCAAGAGGAAGGCTCCAACAGATATTCCTTTAGAGGATAGTACTACTTTTCTTGATTATGATTCTGATGAAGGTCAAGACCCTGTTGTATGGGAGAAAATTGTGAAGTGGGAACTGGTTGATTCTGAGCTTGGTCAAGGTAAAGTGAATGTCAGAACTAGACAAGATGGAACTACTAAGACATTCTTGTTTCTGAGTCAGATCTTACATATGGTGGACAAGCAAGATCTTCTCTCACTTTATGATTGGGTTATCAAGTACTATCAAACTCATTCCCCTGATGACATTGGAATGTATTTGATGGGTGATTTGCAGATTTTGTGTGATTCTTATAAAGGTGATTCTGGTGTAAGGTTTCAAGTCTGGAAAGGTCAAAAGACATAGGTGGTTGACTATTGGAAGTTCTTTCCACTTCCTAATGTTCATATGATTGTTACAACCACTGGTAAGACCTTGTATTGCTGGGCTGATGTTCTTTACCCTATCATAAAGGAAGTAATGCATCTCATGCTGGAGACAAAGTTATCAGTTCCTCTGGATATGACTGAAAATGATCTTCATCTTGCTGAACAATTGGTAAGGTTCATCAGAAGAAGCATCTTGACAAAGAAGGAACTAGCAACCAAGCATGGCATTCAAAAGGATTCATATCTGCAATAAGTTGATCTTGGTATTGTGTTGTATATTTTTTATTTTTCTTTTCAGTTGTAGTTAAGTTTAGTAAAAAAAAAAAAAAAAAAAAAAAAATGGTGTTTTTCAAATCCATTATTTTCCATGATTCACCTCTCACAGGAGTTAACACACCTGGATGTAATGAGAATAGTATGAAACTTATATGTTTTGATGTACATTTAGTCTTGTGTTGCTGCAAAGAATGGTGTTTTTCACTTGGTTGCTGATCATAGAGATTCTGCTTATGAAGATTCTTTGCTGCTGATGTTTATTCACAATCCTCTGATTTATGTTATTCGTGCTATATCAAGAAATCTTGAACTTAACTATGTCAAATTGAAGATTAGGGGAGGATTGTAAGGAATTATTGAAGATACTACTGATAGATACTGCTGACAGGTTCCTGCGGAAGGCTTAGTGACTTTCTGCTGATGACTAGTTCCTGCGGACATCTAGAGATCCTACGAATAGAGTTTAACCATGGATATAACTTATGTATTTTAGGACAAGATATGTAGAATATCTTTTATTAGTTTTTCATTATTCGTTTCTTGTAAGAAAGGTTAGGGTTTCCACTAGTATATAAGGAACCCTAGGTCATTGTAATAGTAACAAGTTTTAGTACGAAGTTTTATTAATATTATCGATCCATAGAGGATCAAGTTTAGTATACGTTTGTTTTTATATTCCGCATAATAACAAGCTCACAGAGATTATCTAATTTAGTCTAGCTAGTGATTACATTAGTTGGCTAACGATCTATTGGCTCGTGATCTATCAAGGAATAGATCCCTACATTCATTGAAGTTCACTTAATGTTAAATTTAAAGACATTCAAATTAGGTATGAATTGTATAAGAACTTTAAAGCTGGAATTAAAGGACTACTTCTGTGATATATACTCATTATATGAAAGTTACGACTAAAGTGTGCATTTAGAGTACAAAACTGTATTGTGAAACTATGGCAAAAACCCCGCCGCAACGCGGCGGGCACCAATTCCTCGTTCTATACTAGAGTTCATTGTATCCCTTTATTACATGCCAAAAAAACCAAAACACATGCCAAAAAAACCCCTCGCAACGCGGCGGGGGACAATAGCTTGTTGTCCCTTTATTACCGTAAAAGAGTTCATTTTTTAAAATAAGAAAGATTGCTGTGATGTTGCCAAAATATCTTTTTAACTTTGAGAACATAGGTTCATCTAGGGCCGAGAAACGGGTCAAGCCCGACCCAACCCGAAAACCGATTAAGGAAACACGAACCGGGAATCGAACGGTTTAAAATCTATCAAAAGCGAAATCAAAGTGGACAACGTCGGTTCGGTTGGTTTAGCTAGTTCAAACTAACTAATTGTGTTTTAACTGACACGAACCGAACCGAATAAAATAGAATAACTGTAGTAAATCGAAAACCAAACCAAATAAGGTAGATTCGATTCGGTTAGACTTGGTTTATTGGGACAGGTCGGCTTTCGGTTCATTTTGCTCAGCCCTAATCTTATTTATATTTGAAATATTTTTTATGAAAGAAATTGCATAATATATATTTCTGAAAGTTATATATCTAACTTAAATCTCAAATATGTCATATATATTTGAATAACTATTTAATAAAAAGAGAAATTTATCCTTTTTAAAGCACAAATTACATAAATATTTTTCTCACTTTTTAAATTACATCAATGCTTTCCCAAAGTTTAGTAATAACATCAACATATTTTTAAACTTTTAAATTTTTATATTATATAAGAACACGTTCAATGCAGAACCACTATTTTTTTAACAAAATTAATCATTCGAACACTAGAACAAGGCTAACTATAAAAAAAGTACTATTGTATGACATTTCCCATATAAACCTTCCATAAAAGGGATTCTACATTTTGACCTTGTACTCAATTTTGAAATTTACAAAATTGTTCTTTTTGAAAAATATGACGAAAAAATTTCATGTATTGATATGAAGTTGTTTAGACCGTTCACCCCAAAAAGTTATTTGACTTCTTTTTCCGTTAATTATATTTACAAGACTTTGATCATGCTCATATGTGATTTATGTTTATGAAAACTTACTGAAATATCATATCTTTCGAAGTTTATTCTTGAACCTTTTAAGCAAGCACAGGAACTTGCCTCATTCGAACAACTATAAACATTGAACAACCAATCTACAATCAAGTCTGGAGCGGACCTCATTAAGCTCGAGGACGCAAGCAACGAGACAGAATTGTGTGAGCAGAAAAAAAACTCAATATATAATCATACCTCATTCACATTCAGAAAAAGGATAAAAGATGAATGTACACATATATAATCAATATGTATAATGCTTAAAGAATTAACAACATTGTTAGAAGAAGCGATTGATTTCAGATTGAATCCACATCAAAGTGTACAAATTACATGTTACATCACTATATTTTCGGATAGATAAGAGAGCTAATGGATATGATACACGATAGAGGAAGTATGATTGTACAAGAAGATAGAATAAGTAATTTGCCACATGGATTTTATCCATCCCATTCTCTTCGTCCTTGAGATGAAATATGTTATTCGAACTAGTGCAGAGCATAAAGTCCTCAGGACTCCAATTAAGAGACAGTGTGCTAGTCTAAATAACGTATCTCATGTCAAGAGAGAATGAGATGGATAAGATCCATGTTGCAAGACTTATTCTATCTTCATATGCAATCATACTTTCTCTTTCATGCATCATACTTCAGATCCATTAGCAACTGCGAAAATCTACTAATGTCTTTAGTCTCAAATGAATGCCTCTCAATTCTTTATTCTTCGATTTAATTGGATTTGAAAAGCCTGAAATTTTTTAAAAGTAGCAGCCGCTACTCTTAAAAATATTTCATTTTAAGAATAATTGGAAGGGTTGGAAACGGTCCCGGTAAGGCCGCATACAATTGAGTCAAGGCTCGCTTCCCCGGGTACCTTGGAAAAACCACATCTGTTTAGCAAAACTACTATATAGTGAAACAATAATTACTGTAATACTGAGTAGCTGACATTGCAAAAAGAAACGAACAAAATCACACCAAATGATTACCTACGTCCGAATTAATTAAAATTATCATAATCAAGTGTACGTCGCATTTACATCAAAACAAAGCCATTCCAAAAAGCCAAGCAATTATCAAAACAGAATTCATAACTTTATCATACAAAAGTTCAGAAACACAAATAAAAAAAATCAAACTAGCCAAATCAATAAAAACATGCAGCCAAATCATACTTATAATCTAATGACATATATATGTTAATAAAAACATAGTTCTATAACTTATTTGAGACTTTAGGTGAAAAATTACAAATAGAAAAATATTATAACTGGACTTGCTTTAAAAATTAAAAAAAGAAATAACACATGTTGATCTAGAACTGTATAACAACATAAGAGTATAGATACAACATGCATCAAATGTTAGCATTATATAATTCTACTTTCATATAAAAGATCATATGGGTTTTATGTAATTAACAACAGTTACAAAAACAGAGTATAAGAGAGTTCGCTGTAAAAACTTACCCATAAATTGGCATGTCACAAGCGTTTAGCGGGTAGAGGTTGTTGAAGCGTTGCTTGAGGTTAATGTGGTACTTCTGCCACATTCTATTGTACTTAATTTTTTTGTGATTAATATATTTTACCAGGTGAAAGCCTTTCTACTAAAAAAACTTACCTATAAATTTTGATAGCCGCCGACCCGCCGCCGACATGGTGTTTTTGTGATGTAGGGTTTTATGTTTTAGTCATATGGGGCCTTTATATACTATTTTTTGTGTGTGAATGATATTAGGCGTTTTTTACGGAAGAATATTATTGTTTTTTAAATGTGTGAATATCATTTAAAAATTGCGTGAATGATAATGTCCCCTTTATTAGGCTAGACAAAATAAGGAGGGTCAATCCTCCTCTTTTTATCTGCCATTCCAGCTTTCTCTCTCCAAGCAATTCAGTATCCTAGTAAAGGCGAGCAAGTTCAATTTTTTTCCTTCCTTTTTTTTCAACTTTTTCAGCTAAAAAATTTTAATTTTATTACATGTTTTTTATTTTTTCTTTTCCTTCTTTTATAAAAGAACAAATTACAAATAATTTTTGTAAAAAGGTCCAACTACACATTAGCAAAAAAAAAAAAAAAATCCAACTACAGATTAGCGCAAAAAAAAAGTCAACTTCTTTCATCTTCACTGAAAAAAACACACACACACTAACACACATTCAAAACACACACAAGAGGGTAATATGGATCAAAAACCAAAAAAAAAAAAAAAAAATGGTACTCGGTCGAGATCACGACCTTCAATCGTTTTTTTCCTCCCTCATTTCGGTCGCGACCGAGTCTCAGCAGTAAGGACGACTGAGATCGACCGACTCGATCGACTTCATTACTGTCGCCAGCCTTACGGTAACTTTATTCATTTTTAAATTTAAAATTAAAAAGAAGAGTCTACATTCAACACGTGCGTTGCACCGTTTGTATCTAAATATTCATAGCGTAAATATTTGGTACTAATTAGGTTTCAACTATTTAAAATAATGGTGCGTTTCACAAATTGTGTCTAAATGCTCATAGCGTAATAAGTGTGTGTGGAATTCATGACTTAAATGATCTATTACTAAAATTGCACACGTGGTCTCGTAATACTATAAACAGAAAGGATGACATTTGACAAATTTATGCACAAATTAAGATTTGCATGCAATGAACGGGGACAATATCAATTCCCATCTCTTACAATGTTTACATTAACTATATAGTTATAATTACAGCCGTTATTTGGAAAAAAGGGTTATAGTCATTTAAATTCTTACGTATAAAAATTAGTAGTTTCTTTAGCAACTAAATTCTCATCAAACTATGAGTGTAATATAAATCGTTAACGTAACGGTAGCAATATGAACTAACTTTTATTATTGTTAAACAGAATGTGGCGACATGTAAAATAAGGAATGTAGCTATATGTATGCAGTTTATTTCATTTTTTCTGTCTATAACATGATGAGTTAGGAAAAGAGTTTGTAACTGATGTGTTTATATGATATACTTATGCGATCCATCATTTTGGAATTCCTAATTATGACAGATTTACATAGTATTGAATGATGTAATTGAAGGGCCTTTGATTTATGATGAGTTGACAGTTATGTATAACTGCTCATAACTGTTTATAAGTGGTTTTATAGTTTTTGGCCTATTTATTCCCCACGTCTTTTTTTTATTTCCTGATAATTGGTTATGTTAGCATTAAAAAAATATATATAGAAGTGATGGTAATTCTCATATTGCAACTTTGTGTCGTTTGTTAAGATTAGTAATAGTTTAGTCATTGGGCCTTGGACTTGGTAAGCTAATATGTTATGTGCTATTTTTCATAAGCCTAGTTATCCAACCATGTAACCAAGTCCAAGCCCAAGCCCATAGAAAGCCCATAGGGCATCTTATGTCAAGAACTATTTAAACACCTCAAAGGCTCATTTGAGGTGTGTGCTTGTGTGTGTATGTGTGTGTGTTTCTCTTGAATAAAAGCTCTCATTTCCATCTCTCTCTCTCTCAATACATACGAATTACATATATATCATACATGTCACCATCTTTCCATCTTTCCTTCTTATTGTATTTATATTGTGTGTGATAAAGTTGTGTTATTTAAGGTCCTACAAGTGGTATCAATCGCCTAACAATGATTTAGGAGTGTTGGAAGTTTGCTTGGTTCGTTTTTTTTAGCTATATACACGTTATTTTCATAAAAATTCTTACTTTTCTTGTTTTTTCTTGGTTTTTAACACTTTTTTTATTACAAACTAGTGTTATAAATATTATCTAACAAGAAAGTTTTAATCTTTTTGAAAATTTCTAGCTTAAAAAATTCGACTTTGGTTTTGTACTTGTTTTCGAGATCTCAAAAGGTTTTTATAAAAATCATCAAGTTTGGAACTTTCTTCAAGTTTGGTGTTTTTAAGCCTAGAAGTACAAGAATCTTGGATTACAAACTTCATTTGGGTGAGCTTTTAAGCATTATCAAATTTTGACAAAGTTTCGAAATCACCTCCCATATTTTCGAAATCTTGTCAGATTTTCGAGAACACAAGAATCGGCTCCTTTCGTGATCATAGTTGGATACTCGGTATTTTCTCTCTTGTATAAGAAAGAAATTACTTCGACTTGTGGCTAAATTTCGAAATTGTATAATTTCGAAATTTGTGTGATTGGGTTTTCGAAAAAATAACAATTTTCGAGAACATTGCAAGGTTTTCGAAAACTGCAAAATTTCGAGAACACTGTTTTTTCGAAAAATTGAGAAATTTCGAGAACACTGTTTTTTCGAAAAATTTCGAGAACTTATATTTTCGAGAACACAAAGTTTCGCAATCTTGAGTTTCGAAATCCAAGTTTTCGCAATTTCAAATTTCGAAATCCCAAAGTTTAGAGAATGATGCGTGGGAATCGCAACAGGCTTTACCTCTCGAGGGATCTCGAGAAGCTTACAACCCCCACCAGGCAGTGTACCTGATCGTTGTAGTATAGTATAGTGACAAGTACCGGGGGATTGATCGTTCAGCTTAGGAATAGTGTCGCTAGGATTAGAAAGCCTGAATTACTAGTTCTAAAGGTGAGGGATGATTATTTTTGTGTTTTTATATTTTTATGAAAGCAAGTAAAATATCGGGTTTTTGGAAGAGTGGGCGGAATTAGTTGCTATTCAACTAACCCAAAACTAAGATGCAATCAAATTAAAATACAAAAAATGAAATTTAAACTAATTTATACTAAGGTTGTGAGCAGTAATTGGAGAAAATGTGTTTACTTAGACTTCACTACTCCCTAGATATCTTTTACACGTTAATTACTTGTTATAATTGCATGGATGACGGATTGTATTCCTTAATACCATTCATGGGGTGGCATACATAACTCCCCAATTCTATGAGCTATTATCTCCTCCTACACCATGACCCAGCACAACTATAGGGATTGTAAACAGTGGCTCATGCATTAAATACAACCAATAAAGACCTAGTACGCCTCGGTTCATGTTTCTTAAGACGTTCAAGCATGTTACCATTTGGAGATCTGCCAGTTTTCTTAAGCCTAACATATAAAATCATTCATCCAAGACAAGAATAAACAAGTAATCAACACATAATCAATATCTAGGTTTCATTAGATCTAAGCAAACACAAAAGAGATCTAGCCTAGCATAATGGAATTGAGACAAGAACAAGATATAGACAACCAACACATAGACATATTGATTGAATTAGAAGAACACTTATCTCAATTACAATGCAAGGTATCAAGGGTTTGGAACCCTTGAAAAACCTGTAAAAGTTGTACCAAATTCGTCTTTAGGGTTTCTTCAAAACTTCTCTTTTTTTGTGAAAAACTAGAAAACTATATATAGGAAAATAAGGGTGACGGCGTCAAGAGCAAGGGTGTGACGCCGTCATCTCGCCGCCAAATACTTCCTCGGACGGCCTTGATCTACTTATGACGGCCTGTGTGACGCCGTCATCAACCACGGTATTTTATTCTTGGGACTTTGACGCCATCAAGAACAACTCTTGAGGCCTTCATGTACTGTTCCCAGCATAGAAATTTGAGACTTTGCCGTTTTCTTCACTTTTATGCTCCAAAAACGTCCGAAATGGCTTCTTTTCCAGAATTCACTCTCCAAGTACCTAAAATCACAAAAGGAACGATTTAGGGCAATATTTGATCAAATAAATTCGGATTCGGGCTTAAAATGACCCCCTAAAAACGGATCATTTTTCGCCTCATCAGAGAACACAGCAAAGTCTCGAGAATTTTGACAAAAGTGAGGTTTTTGACGACCAAACTTCAAACGGCCATAACTTTTGAACCGTAACTCCGTTTTCGACGAATCAGCTGTCAAAACGACCGTGAGACAGAGGAGAACGACACGCTAAATGATTTATCGATTTAGGCAAAGTTTCGAGGCCTAAAAACGCTCCGAGAAGAAGTTATTGAGGTTTTAAGGTTTTAAGTCAAAATTTTCACCATAAATACTTGCATCAACTCACTCTAAACTCTACTCCTATTTCATTGGAACGATCCAAGAATCAACTTTATCCATCTACACTTCATCAATGGCAACTCAGCAAGACATTCATGCAGCCAGTGCGGAAAACCGACCTCCAATGCTTGAAAAAGGTGGATATCTCCCATGGACAAGCCGTATGCTTCGTTACATCAAAACAAAGGATACCGGGCACCTAATGATCAAATCCATAGAAAACGGTCCATTTCAGCCAAGACAAGTTCAAATTCAAGGCAATCCAAATACAACACCTCCTACTGAACCAGTAGTGCGTATACAAACAGAAGCAGATTACACTGATGAAGACAAGGCGCAGATCAAAGCTGATGATATGGCAATGCATTTAATCCAACTTGGATTACCACGGGATATCTTTGCTGCGGTCGACAGCTGTGAAAGTGCTTATGCTATGTGGGAACGTGTTAGAAGAATATGTCATGGAACAGAAATTGGACAACAAGATGTTGAGAACAAACTTCTTACTGAATGGGAGAACTTTACATCCACTAAAGGTGAACAGATTGAATCTTACTACACAAGGTTTTGCACTTTGATGAATGAGTTAATCAGAAACAAGTTGACACCACGAGCAATTACAACAAACATCAAATTCCTCAATAACCTTCCAGAGGAATGGGGTCGTTATGTTACAATTGTTAATCAGACAAAGGACTTACATCAGGTGAATTATGATCAACTCTATGACTTTCTGAAGCAAAACCATGCTGAGGCTAATGAAGTTAGGAAAGAAAGATTGGCAAAGAATCATGATCCTCTCGCACTAATTGCTAATACACCAACACCATTACAAGTGAACACTCAACAACCATCATCACCTATTCACAACTACATGCAACCATCATGCATTCAACAACCAACACCGGTCTACCAACAACAATTCTACCCACAACAACAACAAGTTATTCCACAACAGACATACCCACAATTCCAAGAACCAGAATTCACTGACAATGATGAAGCTGCTGCAGCATTGACACAAGCATTTGCTTTTCTGTCAAAGGCATTCCAAGGACGATATTCTACACCAACAAAAAACAACCAAAGGATTTCATCGAATACTCGCACCAAGCAGATCGCTCAGCCGAGTTTCAATATGGGCAACGGAGGCCAAATGGTTGGAGTTTATGGGAATCAGCAAGGATATGCTACTGGATTTAATATGGGCAATCAGAATATGCAGAATGCAGGTCAGTATGCAGGGAATCAGTATGGTCAGAATGCAGGGAATCAGTTGGGTCAGTTTGTTGGAAATCAGAGGGGTCAGAATGTTGGTAATCAGGCAATGGGTAATCAGAATAGAAATGTTGCAGCTCCAGTAGTTGGGAATTTAGGAAATATGAATCAGGGTAATCCGGTAAAGTGTTTCAACTGCCAGGGTGTAGGTCATATGGCACGGAACTGTCCTACTAAGCCAAACAAGAAAGATCTAGCGTACTTGCAGAAAGCAGTGATGTTGGCACAAAAGGCAGAGGCAGGATTCCAGTTGAACGCAGAGGTGAATGACTTTATGACTCTTATGGATGACATGGAAGATAGAGAGGATATCGATGCGAACTGCATATTCATGGTGAATCTTCAGGAAGCTAAGTATGACACGGATTCCGACACACTTCCTGTTTATGACACCAATGCACCATCTGAGGTGTCTAATTTCAACACATGTCACAATAATGATATATTTGATATGTCTCCTCATGAGGAACAGCATTTTGAGAAGCAAGCACCCACTTATGATACATTCCTGGACACGCCAAGTAGTAGCAATACTACTTCAGTAACTCCAGATGTGAATCATAATGGAGGCTTCGTTTCACAGCATGCTGAGAATGATGAGGAAACACGTGCTTTGTTTGAATCATTATTGAATAATTGTCGTATTGAAATTGAGAATGTGCAAAAGGTCAATCGCGATGTTAAGGCCGCGAATGTTAAATTGACCGCTGAGCTTGAGAGTTACAAATCCACCGTTAAAGCTTTTGAATTTCATAACAAAAGATTGTCTGAATTAGAAACTGGTTATCAAAATTCCGTTTCAGAGAAACAACAATTGCAACTCAAGTTTGACACACTTGATGTTAATTCTTTCAAAAAGATAAAATCTTTAAACGCGGAAATTTCTGATTTACAAAACCAAATTTCTAAACAAACAACAGCTTATACCAATCTTGAAAAAGAAAGGGATGAGTTGAAAAAGGACTTTGCAAAGAAAGAAGACAAACTTTTGGAAGAAATCGTAGAGTAAGAACACATGATTGCACATTTAGAAGAATTAGTGGTTAAGTCGGGGCAGTCGAGTCAAACAATGAAAATGATTTCAAATCAAATTAATCCGATTTACCATATGAAACATAAAATGGCTCTTGGTAACAACACCCCTTGCAATCTCAAGAAAGCTCAGCAAGAACAGAATGTTTTGTACAATGGTAATGTGATTTACACCAAACATGATCCTCCCGTTGTTCGGGATTCTGTGCTAACGCTTGAACATGTCGAAGAGAGCATAAATAAAATGAAACAAAAGGATTTGAAACCCATTGATTACAACAAATTGAACAAACTTTCGGGAATCACTTTTGTTCCACAAACAGAACCATCTGCGTTTTCCATAAAACGACCATTTGCGAAATTCTTGTCTAAAAAGAAAGTTGTTTCCAAATCTTTTTCAAAAATAGAACAACTGTCCTCTAACAACACTTTTAATACAAGTGAGGCTAGAGAAATTCTTGATGATGTTAAAAAGAGAATTCAAGAACTTCAAAATATTGTTGCATCAAAAACTACCATCAATATTAACAACTGGCATTCTAGTTTTCATATCGAACAGAAAAAGATGTTTCAAAACGAAATTACTATCCCACTTAATAACATCAGTGCAAGGGTAATCCATTTTGAACAAGCTTTATTAAAAGAAACGGCCGACTTTGTCAAGGACCACAAATCCCTGGTAAACGAAGCTAATGATGCTCGTGAAAACATGAATGTTTTGGAAAACCTAAATGATTCTCTCTTCGAAGCTGTTATGACCACTGACATTATGTCCATCATTTTACAAACATATTCTGTTCAAGACGATGAACGACTAAGAGCTGAGACCTCCGCAATTGTTTCAAAATATGAAAATGCTCTCATAAAGCTTGAAAAAGAAAATGTGTCATATTTTACACAACTTGATCGAAAAAAGGAAGAATGGAAGTATGACAAATTGTCGTATGAGCGTGACTTAAAGAAAATAAAAGAGCAAAATGATCTTTTGAGGGCTCAGCTTGAAAGTCAAAAAGGAAAGGGTGAGGAAACAAAGTTTGCAAAACCATTGACTTCGGAGAAACCAAATGTCTCAAACACAGTTCAAAAACCTAAAATGTCAATTTCACGGTTTGCTCCAAAAGTCGATGAGAAAAAGGATTTGACAAAACCAGTCACTCCAACACCCTTGCCCAAGAAAAGTGAAAATGAAAAGATTGTTGATAAAGGAAAAGCGGTTGTCGAAACTCCTAAAGTGTTAGCACCTGGCCTTTTTAGGATTAGTCCCACTAGTGCGTCTGCCTCAACATCTAAGACAAATGACAAGTGCATAAAGGCTAATTCTAAAGAATCTAGGGATGCTAAAAAGGACAACAATATAAATCCTAATGTGTGTGCCTTACCTTCTACAGGATTAGAAAGCACCTCTAGGAGCAGCAGACTAAAGCCTAGGAGCAATACAAGGAACAATAGAGTCTCGCCTGTCTCTACGAGTAGTAGCAAGAATAAAGGTGAAGAAGTAGAAGAACACCCTAGGAATTTATCGCTTTTTAATAAGAAACATGATTCATCTGAATGTAATGTCGAAAGTACTGGTTCTAATGCATGTAATGACTCTGTTTGTTTAATATGCAAGAAATGTTTAATTAATGATGTTCATGATGAATGTGGTTCTAAGAATGTGAATGTTACGCCTGAACAGAAGAATGTTCCAAAAAGACCTAGTGCTAGATCCAGATCTATAGAAAGATTAGTTGCACGATTTCGGACTACAACTATTAGTCGAATGCCTAGGAACTATCTTAAGTTTTGTATGTGGATTCCGACGGGTAGAGAGTTCACTCTTAAGGACGGAAAATTAGAAATAACTCAAGCTAAACAAGTAGCAACTGTCTATGAGTGTGATTCTGCTCTTACTCCAAACCCCTTGGAACCAAATTCAACACGGTTTCCAAATACAAACTCTTCTGTTCTTGGCAGGTTATCGAAATATGTCTTTGGATCGTCGACTCGGGTTGCTCCAAGCACATGACCGGGAATTTAAAGCTGCTGATCAATTTTGTCTGGAAATTCATGGGAACTGTACGCTTTGGAAATGATCATGTAGCAGCTATTCAGGGTTATGGAGATCTTCGGTTTGAGAATTTTTTAATCACTCGAGTTTACTACGTCGAAGGGTTGGGACACAACTTGTTTTCAGTTGGGCAGTTTTGTGATGCAGATTTAGAAGTTGCATTCAGAAGAAACACGGTTTTTATAAGAAATTTGGTTGGTGATGATCTCTTAACTGGTAATCGTAGTACAAACTTGTATGCTATCGACATCAACCAAATGGCTTCTACATCACCAATTTGTCTTATGACAAGGGCAACCGAAACTAAGTCCTGGCTGTGGCATAGACGTTTATCCCATCTCAGTTTCGACACCATCAACAAGTTAGCCAAAGACAACATCGTCACCGGACTTCCTAAGTTCAAATACACCAAGGAACACCTATGTCCATCATGCGAACAAGGAAAAAGTAAAAGAGCATCATATAAACCCAAAACCGTACCTAGTTCGGAAGCAAGGTTACATATGTTGCACATGGACTTATGTGGCCCAATGAGAGTTGAAAGCATTACTGGGAAGAAGTATATTCTCGTTATTGTTGATGATTATTCAAGATATACTTGGGTAAAGTTTTTGAGATCAAAAGACGAAGCACCAGGCATCATCATCACCTTTCTGAAGCGTATTCAAGTTCTACTTCAAGCTCCAGTAAGGATTATAAGAACAGACAATGGCACAGAATTTACAAACCAGGAGTTAAGAACTTACCTTGAAGATGTTGGAATCACACATCAAACATCAGTTGTTAGAACTCCACAGCAGAATGGGGTAGTTGAAAGAAGAAATAGAACTCTTGTGGAAGCTGCTCGCACAATGCTGATTTTTTCTAGTGCACCTCTATTCTTATGGGCTGATGCTGTAGCCAATGCTTGTTTTACTCAAAACCGATCCCTAATCCATCCAAGATTCAATAAAACCCCATATGAGCTTGTAAATAACCGGAAACCTGACATCTCTTACCTTCACGTATTTGGCGCTTTGTGCTATCCAACGAATGACAGAGAAGATCTAGGAAAGTTAAAAGCTAAGGGTGATATTGGAATCTTCATTGGATACTCAGAAAACTCGAGGGCATTCAGGGTGTATAATAGAAGAACGAAAAGGATAATGGAGACGATGAATGTAAAATTTGACGAGATTTCACAAATGGCTTCTGAGAGATACGCTCTAGAACTCGCGCTTAATCCAATGGCTTCTAATCAAAACAGATTAGGACCCGCACCAAACATGCAGACTTCTGGACACATCAGTTCAGGACTCGTACCTCAAGGAGCTCAGTCAACAAACACGGATAAACCTTCAGAACAAGAACTGGAAAATTTCTTCGAGGTAATGTTTGATGAATATTATGGTGGAACTTCGACTAAAGCATCTCAACAACATTCCACTGCACCCACTCAAAACCATCAACTACCACCACCACCACAGGATGCATCTACCACAATCGAAGCTGAAGCACCAACTACATCAACATCATCTACATCTACTTAAGCAACTCCAGTACTTGAAACTGTTCTACCAAGAGTTTATGAGCAAAACCAAAACATAAATTTTCAAGAAGAACCAACAAATAATTCAAACGATGTTACGTTAGAAGAAGAAGAAGTATTTGAAAACCCGTTTGCAACAGACTCTGCTGAATCTTCTTCAAGGTTACAAGAACCATCTAACACACATTCGTTACACCCAAGGTACCCTTCTACATTTCAATGGACAAAAGACCACCCAATAGAACATATTATTGGTGAACCTTCAAAGCCAGTTCAGACAAGGAGACAACTTGCCACCGATCTCGAATTGTGCATCTATGCTTGCTCAATCAGCCTCAAAGAACCAAAAAACATTCGGGAAGCAATGGCAGAAAACCCTTGGATTGAAGCGATGCAGGAGGAATTTCTTCAATACCTGTTACATGATAGTTGGGAACTTGTTGAACGACCACTTGATAAACGAGTTCTTGATCTCAAGTGGTTGTGGAAGAACAAACTGGATGAGGAAATGACTGTTATTCGCAACAAAGCTCGTCTCGTGGCTAAAGGTTATCCATAAGAAGAAGGGATAGATTTCGAAGAATCATTCGCGCATGTAGCTAGACTTGAAGCAGTCCGGATTTTCTTAGCCTATGCAGCTCACAAAAACATCACAGTCTATCAGATGGACATTAAGATAGCTTTCTTGAATGGAACTCTGAAAGAAAAAGTGTCTGTGAGTCAGCCAGAGGGATTCATCGACAAAGATCATCCAGACTACGTCTACAAGCTTAAGAAAGCAATTTATGGTTTAAAACAAGCTCCAAGAGCGTAGTATGACAAACTATTATCTTTCTTGCTCAAAAACAATTTCACAAAAGGAACGGTTGATGACACCTTGTTTATCAATAAGTTCAAAGATGACATTTTGATCGTTCAAATTTACGTGAACGACATTATTTTTGGATCAACCAATCCTAACCATTCAAAACATTTTGAAAATCTCATGAAAAGTAAATTTGAAATGTCCATGATGGGGGAACTAAAATTCTTTCTTGGTTTACAAATCCATCAATCCCCTCATGGTATTTTTATCAATCAAGCTAAATATACTATAGAGATTTTGAAAAAACATGGAATGGGAAATTGTGATTCTGTTGGTACTCCAATGGTCACTTCACCAAAAATAGGTGCTGATTTGTTTGGGAAACCAATCGATCCAAAAAAATATCGGAGCATGATCGGTTCTCTCATGTACCTAACTGCTAGCCGACCCGATATTCAATTTGTTGTATGTTTATTAGCACGGTTTTAGGCAAAGCCTACCGAACTTCACCTCAAAGAGGTTAAACGGATCTTTCGGTACCTACGAAGCACCATTAACATGGGACTTTGGTATCCGAAGGATTCAAGGTTTCATCTAACAGAATTTTCAGATGCAGACCATGCTGGTGATCAAGTTACAGCAAAGAGTACATCAGGTGGAGCACAATTTTTGGGTGAAAAGCTAGTAAGCTGGTCTTCAAAGAAACAAGATTGTACTACGCTATCAACCGCCGAAGCCGAGTATGTGTCTCTATCTGCGTGTTGTGCCCAAGTTCTTTGGATGCGGACACAGCTCACAGATTATGGCTTTACTTTTGATAGAATACCTATGTATTGTGACTCAAAAAGTGCCATAGCCATCTCGTGCAATCCCGTACATCACTCTAAGACGAAGTATATCAAAGTCCGCTACCATTTCATCAAAGAACACGTCGAAGTGGGTACTGTTGAATTATTTTTCGTTAAGACAGATTACCAACTCGCCGATCTTTTTACTAAAGCCCTTCCAAAAGAAAGGTTTGACTATTTAGTTCGACGAATTGGCATGCGAAGCCTAACTCCTGAGGAGCTAGAACGTCTTCTCGAATCTTCTTGAAAAATGATTTCAAAATCGCTTCGCTGCAAATATTTTTGAAAAAACAAAATACAAAATTTGAAAAACCAACAAAAACAAAATACAAAAATATAAAATTTTCAAAAAATACAAAAACAATATAAAATCAAAAATCCAAAAATATTCTTCTCACGACATGTCTCTCGTATAAAACAATATTCTGTACATTTCTAGAATGTCATTCAACAATGATACGGACATGTACAGATGCTTGAGCGGGAGTTCTTTTTAATGTTTTTCTAAAACATGTCGTTTCTCAAAAATTTATTCACGATGGCTTTCGTATACTTCAGTACGAAACCCGGACCCTAATGATGACTTCTGATTGTTTTCAAATCAAGGACTCGTACGTTCAATGACGAACTCTTTTTCAAAAAGTTCGAGTCTAAACAAACGAAATAGATTTCAAGCATAAACTCGTTTTCAAACAAAATCCTTGAGCACTTTTTCAAGATTGTTCAAAAGATTTCTCAAAATTAGTGCTCAAGATAACTCCCTCAAAACCCTTAAGTAATTTTAAATATGCTATCATTAAGGGGGAGTACAAACACTAAAATGTTCCGATTTCATGCAAAATCAAATCTGTCTTTCTCTCCAAAAAGCTTTTTATTAATCGGTTGATATAAAAAATATCACGATATGCTATTTTTGAGGGGGAGAAGACATGATTAAAATGTGATCAAAGATGTTTAAAGTTTGTGACTGAATCTCAGAAGAGCTCGACTCAGTAAGTACTAATGAATTGACGAAGCTTAAAATGTCAGTAATCGAAAAGACTTGTCCTGGACGGGTAATAATTTCAAGCTAGTCTAACTAGTGATGTAAGCGTGTCTCGAATAGGACTTGTCTGAGTAGAATGTACCGTCTCGAGGGACTTTCTTTGGACTTGACCAGGACGGGTAATAATTTCAAGCTAGTCTAACTAGTGATGTAAGCGTGTCTCGAATCGGTCATGTTCACTGAAAGTGGATAAATTCAAAAGTGCAAACTCCTCTCGCATGTGCAAATTTCTTAAATATTCATGAGCACATGTGAAGGGGGAGTCCTTCAAATAAAATGCAAAACTCTCAAAGTGGTAACAACAATGTGTTTTATTATCATAAACACTTTGAGAGATTTTCAAAAAATGGTTTCATGGCAACAATAGGACAGTCATGAAGTTATAAGGTGACTAAGGTTAGGGAAAACCGTCCTATGATCCGCCAGAGCCGGAGGGATCTACCCAAGGACAAATCCAATAGTTTAGTATTAGAAGTCCTTAGGTATGATTGAAAAAAGGAGAAAATGAGAAAGGAGAAAGAAGGGGTTGAAGAATTAAAAAGAAATGATGTGAAAAAGGGTGAAAAGAAATAGCCCTCCAAATGTTCAACCTTAGGGCAGACACCGGGTCCAACTCATATGCTACTGGTTGTTACTAAGGTGACTCCGGTATTGAAGACAAAGACGTCATGGACCCAGTGACGCACTGCACTAAACCTTCTTAACCACTCAAGTTCTCTTAAAAGAGCTTGTTTCATTCTCACAGGGAACCGGTGTAATCTATCGACCTGTCTCTTAGAGATGGTTGATATTGAAGCAGGAGACCTCTCCCTAATCTCCGCATAGGAAACCAAATGTGCACTTATAGAGTCTAGAGCCTCGAGATTCATCAAAAGATCTCATAGGAACACATGATATTTCTACACTGGTTGTTCATCATTAAGGACGCCAGATGTTAACTTTAGAGTCCTACGCAGATCTTAGCAATCTGCCAGAACATTTATGAGAGGATTCACTTTTGTGATTCTCAATGATTGAATGGAAATTCCTGCCAGGGTCAACATCAAGCAGCCCTGACAGTAGGTCACTTCGGTAATTCTTTATGGGTTACGCTTAGTGTTCGCGGTGGTTTCAAACGGTCTACAGTCGTGGAGTGATCCCTAGCGACTCACCCAGTCATTGAGCTACTAAGTAGGTCTTGTAAGCTCTCTCGAGAGTATCTGACATGGGAACGGCCTTGGTAACGGTTAGAAGGAGTCTTCACACTATGCTGTTGACGATCTCTAATTCTTATTTGTAAGTACCGGATGTTTTATTGCTAACTGTTTATATGCAGGGACACTTCATCTCCATGGCGACAGATTCCACATGCTCATACATACATCTGGAAGTTAAAGAAAGCTCCCTCACAGATCTATACAACACAAAGTTCAGAGAAAGATTCTACGCTAAAAAGAAGAATCTACAAAGTATAAAGACTAAAGATCAAAGTGAAAGAAAGGGAACTACGTGCATATGAATATCAATGTCCAAAGATGTATGAGCATGTTGGAATGGCAAACAACCACCACAGACGCAGAAGTGACGAAAGGCAGATAACTCCACATCACAAAGGAACAAAGAACGATGAAAAATCAGTTATCGAAGATCACAAAGCATGAAGGAACAAAGACTAAAGACTATTCCACAACGACACACAAAGTTAAAGACAAAGAACACGGAAGACCCGCTCACGTGGAGCATCATTCGAATGACCACCCCTTAGGGGGAGATTGTTAGCATTAAAAATATATATATAGAAGTGATGGTCATTCTCATATTGTAACTTTGTGTCGTTTGTTAAGATTAGTAATAGTTTAGTCATTGGGCCTTGGACTTGGCAAGCTAATATGTTATGTGCTATGTTTCATAAGCCTAGTTATCCAACCATGTAACCAAGTCCAAGCCCAAGCCCATAGAAAGCCTATAGGGCATCTTATGTTAAGAACTATTTAAACACCTCAAAGGCTCATTTGAGGTGTGTGCTTGTGTGTGTATGTGTGTGTGTTTCTCTTGAATAAAAGCTCTCATTTCCATCTCTCTCTCAATACATATGAATTACATATATATCATACATGTCACCATCTTTCCATCTTTTCTTCTTATTGTGCTTATATTGTGTGTGATAAAGTTGTGTTATTTAAGGTCCTACGGGTTATAAACTCATTGAAACCACTATTCATTTTTTCCAATGGATCAGTTTCAGATTCTTGATCATCTAATGAATCTTGCTAGCAGTTATAATTTTCATGACAAAATGCGCTTGTGGTTTGCCCAGCAAGCAACTAAAAACTCCACATTCGGTAACATGTTATTTGTTTGTTGTACGTATCTGAGGAGAGTAATGAAAAATATTCGGATTATGATGGTAGACATTGAAACATTAGGCGATCGTGGAGTGGCGTTGGATTGTCTGGAGGCTTTAAGGAAATCATAGGATAGGTGATGAGGCAAAAAATGATTCATTTTTAGGGGATCATTTAATCCGGAATTTGAATTTATTTGATCAAATAATGCCCTAAATCGTTCCTTTTGTGATTTTAGGTACTTTTGGAGTGAATTCTGGAAAAGGAAGCATTTTGTACGTTTTTGGAGCATAAAAGTGAAGAAAACGGCAAAGTCTTAATTTTCCTTGCTGGAAATAGTACCTGACGGCGTCAAGAGCATTTTTATGACGGCGTCAAGAGCAAAAGTGGTGACGGCCCAGTAGAAAGGTGACGGCGTCAAAGCATAGCCGTCAAGAGCAAAAGTGGTGACGGCCCAGAACAACATTACACATGACGGCGTCAGATCTGGATCTAGGCAATCCAATTTTATTATGGGCGGCGGGTTGACGGTGTCAGAATTTTCTTCTTGACGCCGTCACCTTGGAAAATCTATATATAGTCTTTGAAATTTTCATTCATTAAGGAGGACAATATTAGGGACGGATTGAATAAACCCTAGCTCGACTTTTACAGTATTTTCAAGGGTTTTCACCCCTTGAAACCTTTCATGTTCAATTAAGATAAGTATCCTTTCACTTCATTCAATATGTCTATGTGTTGTTTGAATATATCTTACGCTTGTCTTGATTTTAACATGCTAGGCTAGATATCTTGTGTGTTTGCTTAGATGTAATGAAACCTAGATGTTGATTATAGGTTGATTGCTTATTTATAGTTGTAATGGATGAATGATTTCGATGTTAGGCTAAAGAAAACTGGCAGACTTCCATAGTGTAACTTGCTTGAACGTCTTAAGAAACATGAACCAATGCGTACTAAGGTTTTTATGGTTGTATTTAATGCATGAGCGAATTCTAGTGATCCCATGTTAGGAGCTTCTTGCAGGCTCGACATAGGAGTGAAGTAGGAGCTTATAGAGTTGGGGAAGTATGTACGCCACCCCACGAATGGTATTAAGGAATATAACCCGTCATCCACGCAACTGTAACAAACTATCAACCTGTAAAAGATATCTAGGGAGTAATGAAATCTAAGTAAACACAATTTACCCATTTATTGTTCACATCACTAGTTTAATTAGTTTTATTTTTATTTTTGTTATTTTATTTTGATTGCATCTTTAGTTATTGGGTTAGTTGACTAGCAACTAATTCCGCCCACTCCTCTAAAACCCGAGATTTTTACTTGTTTTTATAAAAATATAAAAATACAAAAAGAATCATCCCTCACATCTAGACCTAGTTTTTAGGCTTTCTAATCCTAGCGACACTATTCCTGAGTTGAACGATCAATCCCCCGGTACTTGTCACTATACTATACTACAACGATCATGTACACTGCCTGGTGGGGGTTGTAAGCTTCTCGAGATCCCTCGAGAGGTAAAACCTGGTGCAATTCCCACGCATCAAGTTTTTGGCACCGCAGCCCGGGGAATAGTTATTGTCTAGGTTAGAAATTCTTTTTATTAGGTCTACTTGATAGATTCCTTTCTAGTAAGATTTTATTTTTATTTTTTGGTTTTCTTTAGTCCATCTATTTCTTCGTGTCTTTGTTCGTAACCTTTACCATCCGACATTATGGAAGGTGGTAACATCTTTAAACCCATCAACCCACCACAACAAGACCACGCACAAAACCCACCACTAGCAAACCAACCTCTTAGGCCCCGAACCCTTGGAGAGTATTCCCGACCTAGCCACCAAGGCTATCGAAACACTATTGAGCTCACCCAAGGAGCCAATGTGTCTCCCTTTCGATCCGACACCATCAGGTTGGGGCAAAACGGATGTGCATTCCATGGACTTCGTTCCGAAGATCCTAATCAACATCTCGAGGACTTCCTTAAAATCATAGATTCTATAGACCTTGATGTTACAACTAGAGAGTCGACCCGATTACGCCTATTCCAATTCTCTCTACGTGATCAAGCTAGTCAATGGCTTGAACATTTACCCGTGGGATCCATCACCTCATGGGATGATCTCACCACTCATTTCCTTGCTCAATTTTTCCCACCGGGGAGAACTACCAAGCTTAGAAAAGATATCTTGATATTCCAACAACGTCAAGGTGAAACTCTATATGGAGCATGGACTCGTTTCAAGGACTTACTCCAGAAAGTCCCTCATCATGGCATAGATCTTTGGCTCCAAGTCAAAATCTTCTATGACCATATCGATCTCTCCACAAGGCGAACCATTGACCAATCGGCCGGTGGCAAGCTACGTGATCTAAGTGTGGAAGAATCATGGGAACTCATAGAAGATCTTGCTCTCTATGACAACGAAAGTTGGAGTGATCCCCGTGATTTGAACAAAACGGTCAAGGCAATATCTTTGCCTTCGAACAATTCTAGCACTCCCGACTGTAGGATCATGGAACTTGAGGACCAAGTCAAGTTTCTCATGAAATCTTACGAAGCTCCTAAGCCTTCAAGCCAAGTGAACAAAATCACTTCTTCATGCGAATTATGTAGTGGTCCCCATGACACTCGTGATTGCGTGGAACTCCCCGGAACAGCTTTTGTGGACTACGCATCTTCGCGTACCGATGAAGGATTGATGTCCAAGTTTATGGCATCTCAAGAAGCTCGCATATCTAAGTTTGAAGCCGATTTCAAACAAAAGCAAAGCGAGATGACCACCAAAATTGACGCATTGTTGAAAGTTCTCAATGATCGAGAAATGGGAGCTCTCCCAAGCGACACGGTCAAGAACCCGAAACTAAACGTTAATTCCATATCATCAGTTTCGTCACCCACTTCTTGTCCACAATACTACTCGGTTAAATCAATGAGCACGTGTTTCAAGCAAAACCAATATCTTCAAAAGGACCAATCAAATGAAACACCCGATATCAAACCGGTCAAAAGCATAGTTGAAACACCTCCTACACAAGACCTTGACGATGAATTCAAGGAGCTTCACCTTGAACGCCCCGTCATTGATGTCTTAGCCCGTGCTCCCTACTATAGTGCCCCCCTAGAAAAATATGAGAAATTTAAACTAGGTAAAAATGGGACCGCCTTTGTTCAAAACAAGTTGCCTCAATAGCTTGATGATCCGGGTATATTTGTTTTGCCTTGTAAGATAGGGAGATCCGAAGCTTTCGACACACTAGCCGATTTAAGATCAAGCCTCAACTTGATTCCCTTATCCCTTTTCACCACTCTCAAGCTAGGAAAGTTAGAAGAGACGGAGGTATTAATTGGTCTAGCGGATGGGAGTATTGCCCACCCGGTTGGGATGATCAAGGATGTAGTTGTTCACGTAGGAAAATTGACTACATTAGCAGACTTTCATGTCCTAGATATGGTTAGTGACACTACATGCCCATTATTAGTAGGAAGAGGATTTTTAGCAACCGCTAGCGCCATGATAGATTGTAAGGAGTCTAAGATAGCGGTAGGTGAGGGCGATACTTGGTCGGTATATGATGTTAAGAAACATAGCTATGATTGTGAGGATGAACCGACACCACATTGGGTAGAGATGAATAGGAGACCATCTAGATATGGACCTTGGATAGAAAGAAACTTTATATGACCTCAACGCCCGTTCTATCTAGAAAAAGATTTCATCGATAAAATACATTCGGTGGAATAACTCATAGCTAGAGATGAAGAGCTAGACCGTTTTGAGGACCCCCTATTCTTTAGGAAAATGATTGAGTTCTTAAGCGTAATGCCTATTAACATAGAGATGAACAAGTGGAAAAGGGAGGGGGGATAAGTGTAAATGGAGGTAGGACAGGCCACCTAAGGAAGGTGACGGATCATGGCATATGAAGATGATTTTGTATGATCCGGATGGAGAAAAGTTTGAAAGGTCATACCGTACTAAGAAAACCGATAGGAAATTGAAGCCTAAGTTTGATCCCAAAGATATCCTCAATGTGGAACTCACCCATGTCACGTAATAGCCCATGAACTTGAGTCTAGCTACATGACTCGTAAATAAAGAAAAGCGCTTCTTGGGGGGCAACCCATGTTTTGTGTGATTTTTAATTGTTTGATTGTTATTTGTTTTCGTATGCATGCTTTATTTTTATTGTTGGTAGATCATGTTTCAAACTAAAATGGTGAAAATACTTTATTTTGTCATTTGGCTTTGTCTTAACTTCATCCAAAGGTATTTCGCAAAAGATAAGTGTAAGGGGAAACCCCAAATATGTTTTTAAGAAATAAAATTGATCATGATTATCCACAATATTAAATGAACATGTATATTCGTATTTGTTAGAGTCAAATGCTTGTATCGAGTCATAATGATGTTTTGCAGGATTTTCCAGGAAGTAAGACATAAGTTTTCCAAAAAATTTTCGGAAACTTAACATAAAAATTTCTGCAGGTCACTTCTGACGGCGACAGGAAGAAATTCCTGACGGCGTCATGTGTAAAATTCTGGAAATTTTGCTAGTTTTGTTTTTCTAACGGAATCTCAAAGTTTTTGTTGAATCTTTAGTTTTATAAACTCCAGGAAATCTGCAAACATCATTCCACAAGCATTATATCCCTTTAATTCCTAGAAAGCAATTTAAGATATATATGTTATTTTTCTAGACTTTGTTAGTATATATAGATTGCCGCCGATTTTACGCGAGGTTGCCTTTTTTGTTTTCTCAGGTTTAACAGGTTATATATGACAAGAAGATGATTTATTTTTCTGGAAGGGAAGCTTTGAACGTTCATTTTCTTGGAGGAAGATCTAACCTTGTTGACACACTATCCATACCGAACGAATCAGGGGAGTATTTCTTTTCATTCTTTTACCTATTTCACTTTTACATTCTTTAATTGAACATTGGGGACAATGTTCATCCTAAGTGTAAGGGGAGGGTAAATGATGATACCTTAGAGGATACACTTTCATTTGAGTTTGTTTGTTTGATGGTAGGTGTGTAATAAAACTATGAGAAATACTTGTTAGTGTAATTTTAGCGCCAAATTTAAAATTTTTTACAACATTTAGGAGTGAAACTTTAGCCTTAACAAGCGTCTCATGGATAGGAGTCGTATGACTAGCACAAAACCGTACTATTCTGAAAAATTTTCCACCCAAATATGTGAGGTTCGCCTTTAGATTTGATAGGAAAAGCATTTACTATTAGTGCTTATGAGTGTACCGGTAGCATTTAGATTCTAGAACTTGCGTTAGTGATGCATCCCGAGACCGCTAGTGAGACTACATTCGTGTAGTAGGATTTACTACATTATAAGAGGCATTAGGATCACCCTTGTGTTAAACCCGTATCATAATTACTTGACCATTTAAGTCATATTACTTGGCTAGTTAAGTCAACTAATTTTTCCCACACCCTTAGCGTTGTACTCATTTTTAGTACACGAAACCCCTAGTACACCCCTCCGAGCCTATCTTTTCGTTTCTACCTTTAAGCATCTTACTTAAAGGAAGAATTTGTTACACCCCACTTAAATGTACAACCAAATCGCCTTAGCCTTCCGTGTATGCACTCATCTTTAGTGCATTATTGTTACATGTTTAAACCCTTAGTTAATTATCTAATTGATTACATGGTTGCTAAGTCGAGTCATATCCTTGTACATATTGTTTTGGGACGATTGGGACTCATGGGTAAAGTACTAATGTTATGGAGTAATGGGGAAGAACATCATATATTACCCCCATATGTGCGTTAATCTTAAAAGTACTCCAAGTGTTTTGATTATCTTAATTCGAGTCATTAGATTAGTTTATTGTAAAGGATGTAAAAATGCAAGTGTAAGGGGAATGTTCATTCCCTATGATGTATTATTTGGACGGTAGGGTAAGAGTGTATGTAAAAAAAAAATAAAAAAAAGAGAAAAACATACGGACTACCATCCCGTTTCATTCTATGTTTATTTTGTGTTTTTGTTATTTTTGATTCATTAGCTTAAGTCGAGTCTAGTCTTGGCTTAGCAACGCCATATTGTACATATAATTAACCAAGATGATTAACTCGCCACCAGTAAAGATTGCCTATATCCAACAAAACCGTGTATTCCATATCCCTATACCTAACGTTATAACCCTTTTAAAAGACCTCGTTGATAGTTTATCGTAGGTGCTTACGCCATGTGGTGGAGGTTTGATCATTTCCCAAGCCTATGGTAATCTATTTTGCTATGACAGGTAGTGAGAGATATTTTTCATTTCCATATTGTGATATATACTTTATTACACCCAAGAGATGTGAGTATCTAAATACTATTTGTGAGGTGCTAGTGTATGACCTCCGTGCTTGTCTTTGGTCTTTAGTGGAACGATTATTTGTTGTAATTACTTTTATATTAGTGTTAAATGACCCCTAGCTTGTATTTTGATTAGAATAAAAGCGCATTTGCTTGAGGACAAGCAAGTCTCAAGTGTAAGGGTATATGATGAGGTGAAAAATGATCCGTTTTTAGGGGGTCATTTAAGCCGGAATTTGAATTTATTTGATCAAATAATGCCCAAAATCGTTCCTTTTGTGATTTTAGGTACTTTTGGAGTGAATTCTGGAAAAGGGAGCATTTTGGACGTTTTTGGAGCATAAAAGTGAAGAAAACGACAAAGTCTTAATTTTCCTTGCTGTGAACAGTACCTAACGGCGTCAAGAGCATTTTTATGACGGCGTCAAGAGCAAAAGTGGTGATGGCCCAGTAGAAATGTGACGGCGTCAAAGCATAGCCGTCAAGAGCAAAAGTGGTGATGGCCCAGAACAACATTACACATGACGGCGTCAGATCTGGATCTAGGCAATCCGATTTTACTATGGGCGGCGGGTTGACGGCGTCAGAATTTTCTTCTTGACGCCGTCACCTTGGAAAATCTATATATAGTCTTTGAAATTTTCATTCATTAAGGAGGACAATATTAGGGACGACTTGAATAAACCCTAGCTCGACTTTTACAGTATTTTCAAGGGTTTTCACCCCTTGAAACCTTTCATGTTCAATAACGATAAGTATCCTTTCACTTCATTCAATATGTCTATGTGTTGTTTGAATATATCTTACGCTTGTCTTGATTTTAACATGCTAGGCTAGATCTCTTGTGTGTTTGCTTAGATGTAATGAAACCTAGATGTTGATTATAGGTTGATTGCTTATTTATAGTTGTAATGGATGAATGATTTCGATGTTAGGCTTAAGAAAACTGGCAGACTTCCATAGTGTAACTTGCTTGAACGTCTTAAGAAACATGAACCAATGCGTACTAAGGTTTTTATGGTTGTATTTAATGCATGAGCGAATTCTAGTGATCCCATGTTAGGAGCTTCTTGCAGGCTCGACATAGGAGTGAAGTAGGAGCTTATAGAGTTGGGGAAGTACGTACGCCACCCCACAAATGGTATTAAGGAATATAATCCGTCATCCACGCAACTGTAACAAACTATCAACCTGTAAAAGATATCTAGGGAGTAATGAAATCTAAGTAAACACATTCTTCCCATTTATTGTTCACACCACTAGTTTAATTAGTTTTATTTTCATTTTTGTTATTTTATTTTGATTGCATCTTTAGTTAATGGGTTAGTTGACTAGCAACTAATTCTGCCCACTCCTCTAAAACCCGAGATTTTTACTTGTTTTTATAAAAATATAAAAATACAAAAAGAATCATCCCTCACCTCTAGACCTAGTTTTTAGGCTTTATAATCCTAGCGACATTATTCCTAAGTTGAACGGTCAATCCCCCGGTATTTAACTATACTATACTACAACGATCAGGTACACTGCCTGGTGGGGGTTGTAAGCTTCTCGAGATCCCTCGAGAGGTAAAACCTGGTGCAATTCCCACGCATCAATAGGCATAAAGCCATGCTTGAACTGTTGACAGATTTATTGGCTCAAGTTAAGGCTGGTGTTCATGAGGAGGAATCCAACGTGGTTAAAATGAATGAAAATAATTAGTTGGTTATGTACGTAGCAACTTTTATCACGGTTATTATGAATCAATGTGTTGTTGCACTTCTGAATGCATATTTTATTTTGAATAAAGTTAAGTTTTACAGTTTTTGTATATTGTTAATTTGTTGGGTGTTCATCGAATGATATGTTGTAATTTTGTTCTGGATAGCAGTTTAACATGGGCTAAAAAAGAGGGGCTCAATTGACTTCTTTAATGCTTGACTTAATTAGTCCAAAGTTTATATGAACATGCTGGTAACAAAATTTGGTTTTTTGGTTATTGTTTAAGTTAAGAACAGAACAGTCAAACTGCATAATGTATTAGCTATGACCAAGTTGGTTCATTCCAAGCATGATGTTGAATTTCATAACTTGTTCTCACAAACTTCTCTTCAATGCTTTTCGGAATGAAAGTGTCATACTTGCATGTTGATGCGTAGGGATTGCACCAGGCTTTCCCTCTCGAGGGATCTCGAGAAGCTTGCAACCCCCACCAGGCAGTGTACCTGATCGTTGTAGTATAGTATAGTGACAAGTACCGGGAGATTGATCGTTCAGCTTAAGAATAGTGTCGCTAGGATTAGAAAACCTAAAGACTAGGCCTAGAGATGAGGGATGATTCTTTTTGTATTTTTTATATTTTTATAAAAGCAAGTAAAAATCTCGGTTTTTGAAGGAGTTGGGCGGAATTAGTTGCTATTCAACTAACCCAATAACTAAGATGTAATCAAAATAAAATACTGGAAATGAAAATAAACTAAATTAAGATAGTGGTGTGAGCAATATATGGGAGAATTGTGTTTACTTAGGTTTCACTACTCCCTAGATATCTTTTACAGGTTAATTACTTGTTACAGTTGTGTGGATGACGGATTGTATTCCTTAATACCATTCATGGGGTGGCGTACTTACTTCCCCAATCCTATAAGCTCCTACTTCACTCCTATGTCGAGCCGGCTAAGAAGCTCCTAACATGGGATCACTAGAATTCGCTCATGCATTAAATACAATCATAAAAACCTAGTACACATCGGTTCATGTTTCTTAAGACGTTCAAGCATGTTACACAATGGAGATCTGTTGGGATTCTTGATTTGATGTGACAAAATAAATAAAAGAATGAAACAAAGGGATTACAATGCAAAGCTAGAATTCTACAAAAGATGGGAAGGACTTGCTTGCAAAAGAAGATTTATATTTTAGTCCTTCGTAGTATTCTTGTAACCCTAATTCTGTGTTATACATAGAATACAGGGAATAGGTTTTCTATTAAGTCTTCCACAATGTAGTCGACTAAAGGTGTGTGTGTCTAGGCGTATAGTTTGTAGAATACGCTTAGGGTTTCGTAGCTTCAAGAATCGAGTGATTCTTGATTCCTGTTACATAATAGCTGTAACCGTATTATTCTGATCAAATAATATTTGGAGCTGATGATGATGAAAACCTTGTGTCAATAACATATGATTTGTTTTAATTATTCCGCTGCATATTGTCTATGTTATTGTTAACCCTAGATGCTCAAACGGTCCATGGAGTCTAACAAACTTCACAATTGGCATCAGAGATAGGTTAGTTCATTACCTAGGGATTCACAAGGTTTTTAGATGTCGAATATATGAAGAATAGTAGGTTTGAATTGGTTTTGAAGTTGTCGAAGAATTTTAAGGGTATCAAACTGCTCCGAATTGTTTCTGTTTGACAAACATAATACGACAAGGTACTTTTTTACTTTGTGTCTGATTGATTGCTTCAATGAATAAAGTTGCTATCGGTGTGGAATTATAATCAATATTACGCATGGTTATTATTGATTAATTGAGAGGATAATAAATATATTCATGAGGGTTGTTTGTCGCCTTGCATATGATACTGATTAGTTGATCAAATTAAACCTCGTACTTCAATGATTGATATTTATGATGATTTGCTTAAATATTAATTTTGCCTTAAATTGAATTGATTGGTTTATTCATGAAAGAAACCTCGTACTATCATGATGAGACATTAATTGCATTTAATGGATCGGTGCTAATTATCTTTGGGACTATACAATATCAATTCATGGATGATAATGTTTGCACATGGCTGATTGGTGATTTAATTATTAATTGATCATGGGTCAGTGTTAGTTTATGGGATTTATATGATAATGAGTCGGTGGAGAGTTAGGAATCAATTATTATCGTACTGAGTTAATATGGCGACAAAAAGATCATGGGTCGATGGTAAATTTTAGTGATTGAAGAATTATTTTATTGGTTGCTCATGATATGGTTTACGAGAGATTTGTTATGTTCATTCATAGCCATTGGATAAGACTGCTGCTAGTTGCTTGTTCATGTTGCTGTTACACGATTATTCAGATTCTACTGCTATTAGAAAATAAAGCTGCTGCTAATTGTACTGCTCGAGAATTTTTCTACTGCTAGCTTTATGATTCTACTGCTGTTATAAGTTTCTGCTACTACGCTTAATTGTTCCTGCTGCTCGATACTACTGCTAGTTGTAAATTTTTCTTCAGCTACGCGTCAAAGTTTCTACTGCTCGCATTATTCAATATCGGTCAGTACATGGATTTGTTTTTCGGATGAGATGGTTTGACACACACATGGGATTATTGGTCTACACACACAAGATGGTTTTTTACGTTCTCAAAGGTTTTTAATGGCTCGTTTGTATTGCTTAATTGGTTAGAAGAAAGTTTATTATCATTTATTTGATGTTGTAGTTGAGTTTCACAGGTTTGTGTTCTTATCATATCTCAAAGTGGGTGTTACACTTTGAAGATAACTTGTTTGTTTTATACGGTGGTGACGAAGACTTGTAAAATCTAGTTTTCATAGGTCAAGAGGAGGATGGACGAAGACCTAGTTAACTATCACTTGAAGGAGTTACGTTATTGTGCTCAGTGTCTCATTGAAGATGAGGATTTTGTCAAGAGATTGCGGTCTACTTATATATTTGGTTTTTGGTATAAATTCAAAGTCACGTGGTTAGTACAAGAAATAAGACACAAGTCTGAGTTATTCTACTTCTTCATCAAGTTCGTTATATTTGGTTTTCTTCACATGTGATCATTACATAGAGCCTACAGATTTGAAGAATCATGAAGATGATTAACACATTGATTTCAGGGGAAGCATATTATGATGTGTTTAATCATTTGATCTACATGCACCACTCGAGGGGAAGTTTATTTGCTTACATTCCCTGTTTGTTGATAACAAAAAGGGGAAGAAATTTTAGAGTGGTATGGCATGGCTTAAGGGGAAGACAAGATTGTTTCATGGCAAACAAGAACGTGTTTGTTTTGTCATCATCAAATAAGGGAAGATTGTTGGGATTCTTGATTTGATGTGACAAAATAAATAAAAGCATGAAACAAAGGGATTACAATGCAAAGCTAGAATGCTACAAAAGATGGGAAGGACTTGCTTGCAAAAGAAGATTTATATTTTAGTCCTTCGTAGTATTCTTGTAACCCTAATTCTGTGTTATATATAGAATACAGGGAATAGGTTTTCTATTAAGTCTTCCACAATGTAGTCGACTAAAGGTGTGTGTGTCTAGGCGTATAGTTTGTAGAATACTGATGAGGCGAAAAATGATCCGTTTTTAGGGGGTCATTTAAGCCCGAATCCGACTTTATTTGATCAAATATTGCCCTAAATCGTTCCTTTTGTGATTTTAGGTACTTGGAGAGTGAATTCTGGAAAAGAAGCCATTTTGGACGTTTTTGGAGCATAAAAGTGAAGAAAACGGCAAAGTCTCAATTTTCCATGCTGGAACAGTACATGAAGGCGTCAAGAGTAAACTCATGACGGCGTCAAACCCTAAGAATTAAAATCCGTAGCTCATGACGGCGTCACACAGGGCGTCAGAAGTAGATCAAGGCCGTCCGAGGAAGTATTTGGCGGCGAGATGACGGCGTCACACCCTTGTTCTTGACACCGTCACCCCTATTTTCCTATATATAGTTTTCTAGTTTTTCACATTAAGGAGAGAAGTTTTGGAGAAACCCTAAAGACGATTTTGGTGCAACTTTTACAGGTTTTTCAAGGGTTCCAAACCCCTGATACCTTGCATTGTAATTGAGATAAGTGTTCTTCTAATTCAATCAATATGTCTATGTGTTGGTTGTCTATATCTTGTTCTTGTCTCAATTCCATTATGCTAGGCTAGATCTCTTTTGTGTTTGCTTAGATCTAATGAAACCTAGATATTGATTATGTGTTGATTACTTGTTTATTCTTGTCTTGGATGAATGATTTTATATGTTAGACTTAAGAAAACTGGCAGATCTCCAAATGGTAACATGCTTGAACGTCTTAAGAAACATAAACCGAGGCGTACTAGGTCTTTATTGGTTGTATTTAATGCATGAGCCACTGTTTACAATCCCTATAGTTGTGCTGGGCATGGTGTAGGAGGAGATAAGAGCTCATAGAACTGGGGAGTTATGTATGCCACCCCATGAATGGTATTAAGGAATACAATCCGTCATCCATGCAATTATAACAAGTAATTAACGTGTAAAAGATATCTAGGGAGTAGTGAAATCTAAGTAAACACATTTTCTCCAATTACTGCTCACAACCTTAGTATAATTTAGCTTATTTTTATTTTTATTATTTTATTTTGATTGCATCTTAGTTTTGGGTTAGTTGAATAGCAACTAATTCCGCCCACTCTTCCAAAAACCGATATTTTAATTGCTTTCTAAAAAATATAAAAACACAAAAATAATCATCCCTCACCTTTAGAACTAGTAATTTAGGCTTTCTAATCCTAGCGACACTATTCCTAAGCTGAACGATCAATCCCCCGGTACTTGTCACTATACTATACTACAACGATCAGGTACACTGCCTGGTGGGGGTTGTAAGCTTCTCGAGATCCCTCGAGAGGTAAAGCCTGTTGCGATTCCCACGCATCAAATACGCTTAGGGTTTCGTAGCTCCAAGAATCGAGTGATTCTTGATTCCTGTTACATAATAGTTGTAACCGTATTATTCTGATCAAATAATATTTGGAGCTGATGATGATGAAAACCTTGTGTCAATAACATATGATTTGTTTTAATTATTCCGCTGCATATTGTCTATGTTATTGTTAACCCTAGATGCTCAAAACGGTCCATGGAGTCTAACAAACTTCACAAGATCTGCCAGTTTTCTTAAGCGTAACATTGAAATCATTATCCAATACAACTATAAACAAGCAATCACCCTATAATCAACATCTAGGTTTCATTACATCTAAGCAAACACATGAAGGATCTAGCCTAGCATGTTAAAATCAAGACAAGCATAAGATATATTCAAATAACACATAGACATATTGAATGAATTGAAAGAGGACTTATCTTAATTGAACATGAAGGTTTCAAGGGGTGAAAACCCTTGAAAATACTGTTACAAACGACCTAGGGTTTATTAGGTTCGACCCTAGTATTCTCCACACAAGTTCTTCCCTTAATGAATGAAAAATAAAAAAGTATATATAGATTTTGTGAGGTGACGGCGACAAGAGCAAATGTCTGACGCCGTCATCTCGTCGCCAAATAAATTCTCGGACTGCCTAGATCTGGGTTTGACGCCGTCACGTGTATTCCATTTGCAGGTCGTCACCATATTAACTCTTGACGCCCTTCTCTTGACGCCTTCAGGTTTTCACTGGGTCATCATGGATTTTACTCCTGAAGCCGTCAAAATTTCCTTTTTGATGCCGTCAGGTACTGTTCTAAGCATGGAAAATTAAGTCTTTGCCGTTTTCTTCACTTTTATGCTCTAAAAACGTCCAAAATGCTTCCTTTTCTAGAATTCACTCCCAAAGTACCTAAAATCACAAAAGGAACGATTTAGGGCAATATTTGATCAAATAAATTCAATTCTGGGAATAAATGACCCCCTGATAACGGTTCATTTTTCGCCTCATCATATACCCTTACACTTGAGATTTGCTTGTCCTCAAGCAAATGCGCTTTTATTCTAGTCAAAATACAAGTTAGGGGTCATTTAACACTAATATAAAAGTAATTACAACAAATAATCGTTCCATTAAAGACCAAAAACAAGCACGAAGGGCATACACTAGCACCTCACAAATAGTGTTTAGATACTCACATCTCTCGGGTGTAATAAAGTATATATCACAATATGGAAATGGAAAACATCTCTCACTACCTGTCATAGCAAAATAGATTACCATAGGCTTGGGAAAGGATCAAACCTCCACCACATGGCGTAAGCACCTAGGATAAACTATCAAAGAGGTCTTTTTAAAGGGTTGTAACGTTAGGTGTAGGGATATGGAATATATGGTTTTGTTGGATATAGGCAGTCTTTACTGGTGGCGAGTTAACAATCTTGGTTAATTACATGTACAATATGGCGTTGCTAAGCCAAGACTAGACTCGACTTAAGTTAATAAATGAAAAATAACAAAAACATAAAATAAACATAGAATGAAACGGGATGGTAGTCCGTATGTTTTTCCTATTTTCTTTTTCTATTTTTTTTTTCTTCTTTTCTTTTTCTTTTCCGATTTTTTTTTTTTTTTTTTTTTTTTTTTTTTTTTTAATACACTTTTACCCTATTATCCAAAATAATACATCATAGGGAATAAATATTCCCCTTACACTTGAATTTTTACATACTTTACAATAAACTAATCTAATGACTCGAATTAAGATAATCAAAACACTTGGAGTACTTTTAAGATTAACGCACATATGGGGGTAATAATATGATGTTCTTCCCCATTACTCCATAAAATAATTACTTTACCCATGAGTCCCAATCGTCCCAAAACAATATGTACAAGGATATGACTCGACTTAGCAACCATGTAATCAATTAGATAATTAACTAAGGGTTTAACAAATAACAATAATGCACTAAAAATGAGTGCATACACGGAAGGCTAAGGCGATTTGGTTGTACATTTAAGAGGGGTGTAACAAATTTTCCTTTAAGTAAGATGCTTAAAGGTAGAAACGAAAAGATAGGCTCGGAGGGGTGTACTAGGGGTTTCGTGTACTAAAAATGAGTACAACGCTAAGGTGTGGGAAAAATTAATTGACTTAACTAGCCAAGTAATATGACTTAAATGGTCAAGTAATTATGATACGGGTTTAACACAAGGGTGATCCTAATGCCTCTTATCATGTAGTAAATCCTACTACACGAATGTAGTCTCACTAGCGGTCTCGGGATGCATCACTAACGCAAGTTCTAGAATCTAAATGCTACCGGTACACTCATAAGCACTAATAGTAAATGCTTTTCCTATCAAATCTAAAGGCGAACCTCACATATTTGGGTGGAAAATTTTTCTAAATAGTACGGTTTTGTGCTAGTCATACAATCTCCTATCCATGAGACGCTTGCTATGGCTAAAGTTTCACTACTAAATGTTGTAAAAAAATTTAAATTTGGCGCTAAAATTACACTAATCGTTTTTCTCATAGTTTTATTACACATCTACTATCAAACAAACAAACTCAAGCGAAAGTGTATCTGTAAGGTATCATCATTTTACCCTCCCCTTACACTTTGGATGAACATTGTCTCCAATGTTCAAGTAAAGAATGTAAAAGTGAAATAAGTAAAAAGAATGAAATCAAATACTCCCCTGATTCGCTCGGTATGGATAATAAGGTGGCCAGCTTAGATCTTCCTCCAAGAAAATGAACAATAAAAGCTTTCCTTCCAAAATATAAATCATCTTCTTGTCATACGTAACCTGTAAATCCTGAGAAAACAGACAAGGCAACCTCGCGTAAAATCAGCGGAAAATCTATATATGCTAACAAATCCTAGAAAACAAAATAAGATATAATGCTTGTGGAATGATGTTTGCAAATTTCCTGGAGATTATAAAACTAAAGATTCAACAAAAACTTTAAGACTCCGTTAGAAAAACAAAACTGGTAAAATTTCCAGAATTTTACACGTGACGCTGTCAAGAGTAAACTCGTGACGCCGTCAGAAGTGACCTACAGAAATTCTTATGTTAAGTTTCTGGAAAATTTCTAGAAAAAACTTTGTCCTACTTCCTGGAAAATCCTGCAAAACATCATTATGACTCGATACAAGCATTTGACTCTAACAAATACGAATATACATGTTCACTTAATATTGTGGAGAATCATGATCGAGTTTGTTTCTTAAAAACATATTTGGGGTTTCCCCTTACACTTATCTTTTGCGAAATACCTTTGGATGAAGTTAAGACTAAGCCAAACGACAAAATAAAGTATTTTCACCATTTTATTTTGAAACATGATCTACCAACAATAAAAATAAAGCATGCATACGGAAACAAATAAAATCAAACAAACAAACAAACAAACAAACAAACAAATAAAGCTCAGGTTGCCTCCCAATAAGCGCTTGTTTTTGTTCGAGTCACGAGCCTGACTCTACCCTTATTTCACGGATAAAGGTGAGGTTTTCCCTACACTTAGGATTAAGTGCGGGTGATAGTAGCGATACACACCCTTAGGGTGGAAATATGCCACGTGAGGAAAGTGTGGTGGATGAATTATATGCTCAATGGGGTGTGCTCCTATCATCATAACCTTACCTAATTCAATTGGGTTAGTGGGCGGATTAAGATTTTCTCTTAGAAAGGGATCATCTTTTATCAACTTCGAGAGACTCCTAGTTGGGAATCCATCTTGACCTAATAAACCTGGTTTAAACCCATAATGTTTCTTATGATCAATCATGAATGGGTGATGTAAGTATGTAAGGTCATGTTCCACTCCTATATTGGCTTCCTCTCTACAAGGCTTAAAGTCCACTACCTTTATCCTAAGACTACCCGGACTATATGTTTTGATGGGTGGATCGGGACCTATTTCAATTCCTAAATTTTCATCCAAGGATGGAAGATTAGGTAACGATTTTGGTTGAGGCTCCGGTTCATCAAAACTAGGAACTTCCCTAGAACTAAGAGTAAGGTTATCATTATAAGTATTCAAACCTATATCCTCTAGTTGTGTTTGGTTCAAATGTTCTACCTCTATTGGGGTTCCTATAGTCTCTTCTACTACATCCGAATAAGTCACGGGCGGTGTGTATGCCTCAAATGATGGTAGGACTTGTGGGGTATTTAGCAGGCTTATGTTACTTACTTCATCGTTCCTTGTGTCAAGACCACCTATATCCTCAACATGTGTTTTATTATAATCCAACCCTAACATTTTCCCAAGTATCTCAAGTGCTTCTCTAGGCATCTCAACTTCTATATCCAAATCATAAGGATCATCCTCAATATTATGACTACTATATACAAATTGGCCAAAAGATTCATCATCTGTTTCTTGAGATTCATCATCATCGATCATAAAACCTAGGTCTTTTTTATCAATGTGATCATGTTCGGCTACATCCTCCATCACATCAAGGTCACCTATGTGTTCATTTTGTATTATGGTAGGGCCTAACCATGACATGCAGCTAGGTGGCTCATACGAAACTATCCTAGGTGAAGGCTCATATGGTGCATAGGTTTCACTAAGTCAGGCATTTTGAGGGGTTGATGGAGCTCCTAAGGTGGATTCTTTAAAAGTCTTATGCACTTGGCCTCTTTTCTCAAGGTACTCAATAAAATCAATAAAAAATCCTGTCCTCCTCATTTCATTCCTCCATCTTGTTATATCCAAACTAGTGTAATTATATTTTTTCTGGTAAAACTATAGTGTCGGACTTGGTGGATTCGCGTTCTCCATAATGGCTAACGGAATAGTCAATGGAAAGGGTTTTATAAACAAAGACACAAAGAAAAGATAGACTAAAGAAAACCTAGAAATAAAAATAAAATCTTACTAGAAAGGAATCTAGCAAGTAGACCTAATAAAAAGAAATTCTAACCTAGACAATAACTATTCCCCGGGCTGCGGCGCCAAAAACTTGATGCGTAGGGATTGCACCAGGCTTTACCTCTCGAGGGATCTCGAGAAGCTTGCAACCCCCACCAGGCAGTGTACCTGATCGTTGTAGTATAGTATAGTGACAAGTACCGGGGGATTGATCGTTCAGCTTAGGAATAGTATCGCTAGGATTAGAAAACCTAAAGACTAGGTCTAGAGATGAGGGATGATTCTTTTTGTATTTTTTATATTTTTATAAAAGCAAGTAAAAATCTCAGTTTTTGAAGGAGTTGGGCGGAATTAGTTGCTATTCAACTAACCCAATAATTAAGATGCAATCAAAATAAAATACTAGAAATGAAAATAAACTAAATTAAGATGGTGGTGTGAGCAATATATGGGAGAATTGTGTTTACTTAGATTTCACTACTCCCTAGATATCTTTTACAGGTTAATTACTTGTTACAGTTGCGTGGATGACGGATTGTATTCCTTAATACCATTCATGGGGTGGCGTACTTACTTCCCCAATCCTATAAGCTCCTACTTCACTCCTATGTCGAGCCGGCTAAGAAGCTCCTAACATGGGATCACTAGAATTCGTTCATGCATTAAATACAATCATAAAAACCTAGTACACATCGGTTCATGTTTCTTAAGACGTTCAAGCATGTTACACAATAGAGATTAAGGTTTGTGGCGACGTGTCAGGGTTGATGTGTTGCATGTAAAAACCGTTTTTAGACCTCTCATCAACATATCTCCATAGACTTGTTGTTCCTGTTAAAGTGTTGGCAGATATAACCTAGGTTATCCAAACACTTTCATGACACTATGTAGTTTAAAATAGAATATGTAAAAAAGGCAAATGTATATTTTTAAACAAAGATTTATCCAAAACAAATTTTACAATGTTTACACAGAACACATTTACAAACATTTTTCACGGAATATGAATCTTTGGTGATATCATCTCTAACTTAAACTCCAATCATAGTAAGTGTTTAAATAAACTTATCAAGACCTTATTATTGTAATGTCAGAGGAAGAATAGGAGTTGAACTAGAAGTTGTATGATAAATGAAAGTTGAGCAATGTGTGTTGCAAAACTCTAAAATATGTAGTATAATTTAGAGTAATTGTGTGCATTGAGGGGTTTTTTTCTATACAAAATAGATAAATGAGGGGTGTATGTTGTCGTGTCAACCATTTTGTTAAATACCGATTTGATATTTCTGCTGCATGGGAACTTGGGAAGTAGGTATGATGCTTGAGTTTACATAACAATTAAGTCTTTTAATAATGACTATTGAGTTCCTTATTTGGTTATTTATAATTCCACTCATTTGCCCTAATAGACATAACTATCCATAGTAACAACAATCTCTATCTCTAATAATATCTCATCCGATCAAATGGCCGCCACTCCACTACCAAATATTGAATAACTGAAGGAAGCATCCAGATCAAATCATTTGAGCAAGTGTTATAAATTTCTATTTGTGCAAGAAGTTACTGAGTATGAGGCATTCATCATGGACATTGGTGATAAGTGTAATCATTTAAGGTCAAAGATTGAAAAGTGTGAGCAATCCATAAGTGAGGCTCGTTCATTTGGAGATTTGCATGAGGTTGGTGCAACAGGGTTAAAGTTTTTTGCTGGAAACTCAGGTGGCAGATCAGGCCTTACTTGCAGGGTTGACCATCATTTTAGCTAAAGCCCGTGAAGCCTTTAATGATAAGAATCGCCTTATGGAGGTCATGGACATGGACTATTCTGATGATGAAGTTTAAGATATTGTCATTAATTCGTAAAAATCAAAGTATATATATAGTATAGTATTACTCAAGAAATCCGCAAAGAAATACGGATAACCCGAGGTCGTAGTCCGTGTGAAGGGTGTGAATGGAATTTTGAATTCCCGGTTTGTGAAACGTGTCGTAAAAGTGGGAAAAAGTTATTTCAATTAGATTACACTAATGAATATGAAAATGAAGCACAATTAATCACTTAAGCACGTATTTCAAGTAAACAAACTTAAAACACAACATAGAATCAAAACCGTAAGCTAAAACGTAAAATAAACGTAAACGTGCGAAATAAAACGTGAATTTTAAGCTACACTACTCCTACGGACTTGAAAATAATTTTTTAAAGTTAAAAATAATAAAGGAAAATTTTGAGAAAAAGAAAAATATTTTTTTGACTTTTTATTTAATTTTTATGAATTAAAAACTAATTAAACTAATTAAAATTAAAAGAAAATGGAAATAAAGTGAGAAAAATGAAAAATAAATTTTGAAAATTATAAAATAACTAAAAACTATTTTTAAAACTGAAAACTAATTTTTTTGGCTTTTTATGTAATTTTTAGGAATTAAAAACTATTTAAACTAATTAAAAAGTAATTAAAATTCAAATAAAATTAAGATTAAATCGGAAAAATACAAAATAAATTTCTAAAATTCTAAAATAAATGAAAACTATTTTCTAAAATATTTTTGGATTTTTTAGGCTTTTTCTGATTTTTTTGGAATTTTTGGTAATTAAAAGGTATTAAAAATTGATTAAAAATTAAAATTAAATAAGAAAAATAGTAAACCTATTCAGAAAAATTTTTAAAAAAATTACAGAAAATCTAAAATATTAAAATAAACTTGAAAAAAAAATTGAAAGTAAAATAAGCCAGAAAAGTGTTGATTAGCTTAAAACTGCTTGTTAGGAGTGCTTATTTATAAGCACTCCTTGACCAACTTTGATCAAACTTAAAACAGATGCGTTCATGACAAAGTTAAGCTCAAAGGAGTAGGACTAAGGCCAAATAGAACTCAGAAACACAAATTATGACCAAATCAGTTGAAATAAGCACATGTGGAATAAGCAGAATGTGATCAATAAGCACAATAAGCTGACAACTGGTTCCAGTAGTATGAATAAGCACAAAACAACTTAAAGAGACCAGAAAAGTAACAGTAATGAGACAGAAAGCACTTATGCAAGTTGTATATTAAGACAGAAACTATTCTGCAACACCTTATCTGGACATCTAATTTTAAGCAACAAGACCTAAAGGGGGAAAAAGAAAAACTACACTAGTGGGAACCTAGAAAACCAATAAGCTCTATATTTGAAACCTAATTGGGCCCCTAATTAGGCCTGAGATCAGCAGCTTATGAACCCAGTAGGCTGCATGTTTTGACTTATGTGTGAAAACTCAGTTGCACCTTAACTTTGACTAAACCCAAATTCAATGACTTAGATCCTATCCTAGATGTATATTAGGGATGTTTAAATACAAAAATCACCTAGGCAAACGCAAAATGCATGTAAATCAAGCTATGGCAGGAACAAATTCTCAAATGTGTAGGCAGGAATGAACAATGAAGATGAATTTGACTTTTGCTAAATGACCTATTGTTTTTATGCTACTACTAACTTATATATACCTAATGTGACCTACTAATGCTGAAATAACAACTAGAAAACACCAAGTCCATAGTGAACTCTCCTAATCCAAACACCCCTATAACTGCTACCTGTTTTTGATTTTTCAAATGAAATGACCCTATTTAAACTACTACTGATTTCTATGTGATTATTAAAATAGATGAGCTATATGAGAGATGAACTAAACCAATTAAAAGAAGTTAAATAAGCTGCAGCTACAAATGCAATTCAAGACAGTAAAAGGCAATCAATAGCTATAATGAGAACTGAAATTCAGTAATCAAGCAACAGATACATTCAAACATAAAGAATCAGCATATAAGCATCAATAAGCAACAAAACTGAATACACATAAGTAGTATGCATAAACTGAAACTAAAAAGGAACTTACAAGCATAAGCCTCAGCTGAATAGAGGCATCATTTGAACACATCGTATCTTTTAATAGGCTCCAACTACACCATTATTCATTAGTTTAACACCAGAAACCTTCGTCATTAATTCCTTTGACTTATGTTGTCCAATACTTTTTGAACAAAACTAAATAAGAATAACTCTCAACAATCTATTAAACTCACAAATGGATATTGCTTAAGCTAGAATAACCTCATAACAGATTTTAAATGAAAGCTAAGAATCAGATTTAAAGCAACTAAATATTGGAAAATGAATTGCAAAGAAATTAATTGAAACTTGAATTTTATTAAAATCTAAAATTGAGTACAAACTTTGAAACTGAAATTACAATTAGAAAAGCTAAATTACACTAAAAAATTTAATTAACTTCCTACTCCTACTCCTAAAATCTAACAAAATAAAAGTGAGGAGGAGGTCTGCTATTTATAGCTGAGAGTAGAGGAGGTTTGCGATCTGCCAGGTCACCAATCTATGGCACTTGTGCTTCTTTGAGTCCTCCCTAAGCCGTTTGATAATTTTCTAGATACATCCCATCAATTATATCCTTTGGATTGATTTTGTGATGTGATTGATCCTTCGTATACTTTTCTATTGGTCCACGTGTGCTCCTGATATCCCCTGACACTCTGTCAGCTTCTAGAAACACCCAAATGATTGGGTAATTATTGTGGTTGGGTAATTTAGGGTGTGGTGATTTTTAGGGTTCTAGGCTACAGTAAATGATCTGGGTAATAAGTGAATTGGGGGGCGGGAAGTAAGGATTTAGAGGTTTTATTAATTGTGTTATGTTTGACAGGGTTTGGTTAAGGGGTTGATTGGGTAAAAAGAGCAGGCCGGGTAAAAGGGTTTGTGGATTAGGTAATAGTTAGGGTGTTTGGCTTGGTGGAATGGTTGGGCTTGTGGGATAACTTGGGTTATTATTAAGATTTGTGGATCCGGTTAGGCTTTTAAGTATAAAGAGTAGTAATTTTAACCAAGGACCAATGTTGTAATTCTCCAAACTCAGGGACCAAATCTGTAAATCATCCAAACTTTCTTCCAAGGGCTAATGTTGTCATCTTCTGATTCATGAGGGACCATTTTTGATTTATTCTCCTAAAATTCTTCAAAGGACCACTTTTGTCCTTTTCTGAAAGTGTAGGGTCTGAAGTTGCCATATTCTTCAAATTATGATCAGGGACTAAACTTGAAACTTTATGAATCTCCAAGGACTTCTTATGACATTTTGAGCTTTCTTTTATCATTTTACTTCCCCGGCTCCGGCTTTTGACCTTTTTCCATTCTCGTGCTCGTTTTTGTCGGTTTTGGCTTTGTTTTTGTCCATTTTTCACATATCCGTACCTGCACATACACAAATACAAAAACACATATTCTCTTGGCATTTTTGGCTAGTATTTGGTGTATCTGGTCTGATTTAAGGCCTAAAAAGGATGTGTGAATAAACACACATCAAAATGTTTGTCTTTTGTGTTATGTTATCTTATTTTGTTTAGATGTTGTCTTTTGATGATGAATGGAATGGTTTGTAGTTTGTTATGAATGTGTCTTTTTATGTTCAATGGGAATGGTCTTGAAGATCATGTTATGATTATTATGAAATGAAATCTTAAGGTTTTAGTATTAAATTTAATTTGTATTGTTTTTACTTAATATTTATTTTTTTACTTTCATTTTTTGTCTTGTTAAGATATTAAGTGTTTGACTTTCTCTCACACACATATGTCAAAGTCATACAGTATATTGAATATTGATGAAATAGATCCATTTGGAATTTTAGGGTTTTCAGTTTCAATCAAGATAAATCAAATCAAACTATAAAAAGCTCTCATTTACGCTTTATGATAAATCTTGAGGAGGTTAATTTGAAAGGGTTTAATATTTTCCAGGTATTGATTCTTTATTTTTGTTATTACTCTCACTTGTTTGTGTAATATGGATATAAGAGTAATTAGATTCGTATCTAAATTAGCTTATATTGTGTTTACGAATTGATTGGATTATAGATTCATAGAGGGATTGTTGTTTTTCTAGTGTTAGGTTATTAGGGATTCTTGCCATTATAGCAGAGCAATTGTTATGCGAATGGGACTATAGACTTGTAATAATATGCTGTCAAATGTGATATGTTTTTTCACTTTACAATAAGCTCCTATGAATGTGCTTATTATAAAGAAATTGTCCATTTTTATGATATAATTATGTCTACTTCTCTGTTTGTGCATAGGTATGTAGTTAATAGCAAATAAGAACTGGTTATGAGATTTTATTGAGAAAGAATAACAAAGTGGGTGTTTGGAGCTGAGTTTTAGGTATTTCATGTGTTCAAATGATTGCTTATAGGCTTACGGTAAATATCAGTATATGCCCTTACAATAAGCACCTACCAATGTGCTTATTATCAAGTGCGCATTTTACTCAAATAAACATACAAGGTAATAGAATTTAAAGCAATTCAAAAAATGTATTGTGTGGCTTTGTGTATATGATCTCAAACACTGGTAACGCTAGAATTTTGGATTCCCTATTTCCATGTTGGTGATATTATCACTTGATTGACTTTCATTCAACGCCTTATAACTCATTATCTTCCATTTCAAAGTGCAGCAAACTGTTTGTAAAGGGAATCCCATGAGCATTGCCTCTTTGACAGTAGGCACAGAAACAAAAATATACTTGCGTGAAGTTGAAAATGTTATTATAGTTGAGTAAAAACATGAAGACGTGTAATATTCAATTTTATTGTGATTTGATCTAATCATTTGTTATATTTGTTGCAGGTTCAAGAATAATGACCTGAAGTTGATTTATTTCTGATGCTGTTATGTGGGTTAAACGGGTGAGATTTAACATCATTTTCTTTTCTTTTTTTTGGAGTTATATAGCAATGTAAATGTGATCGCATAACTTATCAAATCAAAATGGGTGTGTTGTTTTTGTTTGTATATCCTATTATTACTGGCTATAATTTGTTTAGTTAGATGAGAGAAAATTGCAATCCAATTTTCATCCAAATGAAACATAAAGTAATGTGCAGCTTCAAGGGGTGTTTCGCAATGGTTGTTGTATCAATTTTCTGATTGACCAACCTACCCATTTTTACACGAATACTTAAGTTTAACGGCTTGCATAAATTGTTCCACCCCTTATTTCATTACATGTAAATATTTTTTCCATCAAATTTTTAAATGACCTCTTAAGATGATCACGACAATCACGAAGCAAGAATCCAACCGCCTCTTTTTCATCAATCTCTTGATTAAACCAAACCCGCATACGGTCATATAAGCGGGGAGAAACGGCTTTCTCCTTAAGCTCATCCAATATAAGAAATAGTGCCATCAAATAAAATATCAAATACAGCATTTAGTTATACATACTTTAGATTTATACATGCCTAAATATGAAAGGGTATATAATAAATAGGTATATTTTTAATGTGAAAAATGAAACAGTTATCATATGGCTGATCATATGCATCAATAATGAAAAGTTGTTTAGGTTATGACTTATCATATGCATATCATTAAACTAAAGTTGTTCATGTTTTATGCTTTGCATGTGTTACTCTTTTTATCATTTTATATGCATAAATTCTCATGGAATAATTCTGGTATGTAACAAAAGGTAATAGCACATCAGATTTGTAAATAAAAATTAAGCAAAGAGAATGGTATTTGGACAACAGTAGACGTGTACTGTTTAAAAATGCTGAGCACAGAACATATTGAATAATTCATATGGTAGTATATCAAATTAAAACCAACAACTTTAGGAAAATTTCTTTCAAAAAAGGCACATGAACACTTGGTTTTATGGATTAACCGTCTTTTCCCTGTTCTTGTTCATCAGAGTCACTTACAAAAACATCGTCTATCTCTTCCTAATATGAGTAATTGCTAGGATATATAGTCTGCAACAGTTCAACATTTGCTGGTGTTGGGCATGCTAACGACAATTCCAAATTGATGGTCTCTCTTTTTTGGTATATAACTTTGAAATACCTTCGTTTGAACCTTTTGGTGCTATTGGAAATTGGAAAATTTGGGTATTGTTCTAGTTGTCTTTTTTCTTCCTCCAATCGCGTAATTATATCTTGGTTGTTCCCATTAGTTTCTGCACCTACACGCTGTTCCTATAAAGAAAACTATTTTGTAAATTATAAAATGCAGACCACATATGTGAATATATTGATAATAGGTCGTTATCAATGTTCCTTAGCAGTCCAGCCCTTAAGATACAGCTCATATGTTAAGTCTCAGTTATGGAACATTTGTCCTAAAAAACTCAGAGTTAAAGTTTAGCGTCAATTGACTGATAAGCTTGTATTTGTCTACCAGAGATTAAGTGACAGATATGCAGCATCGTTTGTCAATATTAGCAAATGAAAAAGGCGGTGAGTATAATGTTCACAACATTTTTGATTTGGCAATATTGACAACCGATGTTGCATATGTGTGACTTAAAATATGCGCTGTCAGAAAAAGGTTATGGTCAATTAATTGCAAAGTTTTTATGATATCGGGCCAGACCTTAAGTAACAGACATTGAGCCTTGTATGTCAATATTAACAAATGAAAAAGGCCATGACATTCACAACATTTTTTATTTGCAAATATTGACACCCGAAGCTCCATGTTTGTGAGTTAAAATATTAGTTGTCTTATGAAACTGAGACTCAAATGTTAGCATCAATTGATTGCTAACCTGAAGATTGTTAATCATCCTTTGTAAACTAATTAGCTTACGATATGGCCAACGTTGAATACCAGCTTCTCGACACTGCTTTTTAGATAGCTGCTTATTGTATAAAAATAAACTGGATCTGTGTAGATTGATGGCAGAAGGTGGCTTTTAAATGCCTTTCCAAGCTTTTGAACTGCTCTGATTTTAGTAAAGGATATATAACTTCCAATGACCCATAAAATAAATTTATTAAATATTTATGAGAACTTTTGTACCTGTTATTAGTATTGACTGCATTAGGATGTATTCTCATGTTCTAAAGTAAAACTCTTTTTCAGTTTCTCTAATGTCTTAGTCTTTAAAGTGTCTTATGATTGGAGAAATTAGGGATGTAACATAAAATGCCTTGGTAATTTACTGAGATTCCATGTAAACAGGTTTTGTAACACATAGATATCCATAATCATTATTTATTAGATATTCAAAAGGAATTTTTTAACTGAATTTATGCAGTTAAGTAACCCTTCATGTATGACAGTTGTCTAGGAGTTATATTTTTTGTTTATCCATTTGTCTAAGCAATATGTACATTTAAGTAACTGGATAAATTTCATTATAGTAATATACGTGAAAACTCATTTCTACACAACCCATTGATTTATTGGTCTGTTTTGGAATTTTGTTCCTTGAATTAACAACATCTTATCATCCTAGATATATTGATTACTTGTTGGCTTGTTTGGATTTCTGATTCTTGAATTAACAACATCTTTTCATACTTGATATATTGATTGATATAAAGTGATGTCAGTATTTCTGTTATTGTGGCAGATACATTTTTACATGAAAGTCTCATGAACAGCAAATACTAAACAAATCAGAGCGGAAGTTTCGTTCTACAATACATATGCAAGGATGGGTACACAACATGGTAAGGTTTTAAATAGCTTGGTTGGTATTTGAAAGCGTTCAATAAGATCATGAAACTATTAATTAAAAAAGTCACATTTACAAAGTTAGAGAGAATTGGATTTCATTCATTAGAAAATCAGTTACAGTATAGTTCTAGTTACACACCCTAGGAAATAGTATACAGATATCATATTTTGGATCATTGATTCTGGAAAATAGTACAATCTTATACATTATGTGTAGCATATTCTTTATAGCATATGCAGAGAATCTTTAAGACTGAACATTTGCCCATTAAACATAGTGAAAAAATCCAGTAAAAGCGCCCTTTGCATGAATTTGATTAGGTGCAGCAAGTGTTCCAAACAAAGTAGATCCATCTTCAATGTACCTGAAATAAATAACAACACAAAAGACACACCAATTCCATGTTGGGTATGTCGAATAAATCATCAAACAGAAACAAAAATTAAATTCAATATTATGAAATAGGCGACAATGTTGTATCCTCCAAACAACAATAACAAAAAATCACCAAAAGGGTTTAATCCAACATATTATTCATGTCATAAGTGTTTTTTTTTTAAAAGGCTTCTTGGTGTATAACGTGTTGAAACTCAGTCAGAATCTGCCACCACCATCCTGACAATAAAATATAGAAACGAAACATGTTAAAATGTGGATAAATCTAAAATAACTAGAGACCAAAGGGTGCGCGTAACATGTGCTTACCGTCTTGCCTTCTTCTTGATAGATGGGGTGTTGGCTTCTCCTTGGACATCATCAGCAGGAATCAGCTCATTTTTGGAATCCGAATCTTCAATATCCGGTCTACAAACAATGGAAACATGGATCTCATGTTGGCTTTATTGTTGTTTTACATTGTTTGGTAATCAAATATTATTTGATTTGCTTACTTCTTTTCCCATCCTATGTAGGCTTGACATCATAAGTAAGGCCTCCCCATAGAGTCACCCGTATTGAATGGCCCCTTGATACACATGACATAAAATTACAACAAACGGTAAATTCACTAATAGATATTGGCAAAGAAGTCATCAACTTTACAACATCAATTGTAAAACATAACTATAGCAACCTATGATTGGCTAGGCAGAAATCAAGGTTTATCCTGCCTGTTTTCGTGTAGTTCATGCTTCCAACATTCATCACATACATTGCAACATCTAAAAGGTAACCAATTTTATGACAGCTTAACAACATTATTTAAGGAGGGGGGAAAATGAACATACTGTAACAAATCACAATTTCAGGTTAATTTCTATTTTCGGAAAATTTTACTATTCATGTTACTATTCATTTTTACTATTCATTTCTTTCTGAATTTTTCCCGAAAGTTGATTTTTATTTCATATTCTCGAGTGATAAATCATTTCCATGACAAATTAAATGTTTGACACTCGTCAGATCATTTTCGTGAAAGTTATTAAGGAATGACACGACATTACACGTTTTAGGGTAAAACGGCAATCAGAAATTCTACGCACAACGAAATTTGATCCCGTCAGGTGACCCCACATCAGAAAAATGTTTAACACATTCATGATTTATTTGAGAATAAATCATAACTGAGAAAAATCATGGCCCAAATAAACTTCGGCCGTGAAAAACTGGAATTTTCAGTTTTACGCGTTTTTACTCAGCCGTAACCCTAGCCTTTACCTGCACCGCATTTCTAAGATGATTTGAGCTTTCAACTTATTTAAATAAGTCAACATATTTTTCCCTCCTCCATTGACTAAAAATCATTCCTTGATTTTATAAATCATTCCTTGATTTTTAGGCTTCCGGTTTGATGTCTAAAAGACATTTAACACCAACTGACACCAGACTGAGCCCAGTCTAGACATTATAAATCATTTTAAATCATTTTTAGCATATAAGAAAAGTAACATTTTACTTTTCTCAGTTTTACGCAATATTCGTATATTTTACGTATTACGCGTTTTAGACCCGTGTTTCCAGCTTTTAGCAGGTTTTACCACCCAAATGGAACTTATCACCCATTTTATATTTTATTATGAGACTTATGAACATTTCTAACAATACTTTAAAGTTTCATAATTTTACGACACCCGGTTTTACGTTTTGAGGCCTAATCATTTACGGTTGGCAATTCCCGGAGTCAAAATGCATCTTTTAACCAAGGATAATACCAAGCCAAGCCACCTCCCCTCCTTATCCTTTTGGAACCGCCACAAGGGGGGGGAGTCACACCCTTGGTGGCTTGATCTCATGCCTTGTGATCTAGGATGGTTACATGTGTTGTTTTGGCAAGATAATATCTAGTAAACTAACCTCCTCATTAGAGTATAAATACCCCCTTCCTCCCCCTTCCTTGGCCGGCCATCAAACACACCACAACACTCTCTCCTTAGCTTATTTCTTTCTAATTTGTTGCAAGGTTCAAGTGAAGTTCAAGTATAGAAACCCTAGATAGCTTATTTCTTACCAAAAATCTTCCAAACCCTAACATACTTGGTGTTTTCTCTTGAGTTTAAATCCACTCAATACACCTCAACCTTTATCATCTATCTTTCAAGAATACTAATAGTAGAAAGGTTGCTTGAAGTGAAAAGGGTTGAAGCTTGTCTATCAAAGTCCATTTCCTTACTAGTTACTCCTTTCTTTAATTAGAAAGCCTAAAGTTGTAAGCCTAAACCTAACATGCTTCTTGTTTATTTATCATGTTCATCTCATTTATATGTTATTCTTGCTATATTATGTGTTGTGATTATGTCCATGATGAAACATGATGAGTAAAAGATGTTGTTGTGACTTATTGAAACAAATTACTAAAACAAGCAAACTAGTGAATATCTTGGTATAACCTGATCAAAATGGTAAAAATTTTATATTGGATTATTACATATTACAGTAGAGGACTTAAAAAGCAAACCATAGCAATTTGAACCACTTAAAAAGAGTAAACGAGTCAAAAGTTATGGCGATTTGAAGTTACCAAAGATTTCCGGCAAAACTGCCTAAATGTTTCTGTGATTTCTGTGACAGAACCTAAAACACGCAAAAAGAGGCATTTCTGGTCCGATTCATGAAAAAGTTAAAACACGAAAGTTGTCCGGAATCATGTTTTCATTCAGGAACAAAGAGGCTCAAGCCTTGAAAACGCCTTCTGAGTGAGATATTTCTCAGTTTTCTTAACAGCTATTTACATATTTTAAGTTACTAAGTTATTGTCATACTTTCAAAGGAATAAAAGGTATTATAACCTATAACCAAGACCACCACCATGGCTAGAACCAAGGTAGTGTCTCATGACCATGGAACAAGGACCAAAGGTCATGGCTAGGCCATGACGAATGACCAAACCAACTTACCAAGGCGTAAACATGAAACAATGAAATTGGCGATATATGGAACAAGCAATTTGTATCTACTTCACCTAAAAGGAAACCATGAGATTTTACCAAGACAAATGGTCATACAAGACTTATAAAACTACCCCTAATAACAATCTTCATGTACTATAAACTTTCCTAAGTTTATACAAATATCGGACATGTAAAGTTTTCGGATCAAAACTTATATCTATATACTTTATCAACTACTACAATAGTAGGGAGCTTCATGTGAGGAGTTCATTATGTAAGCCGTCGAGATGAGTTGTGGATTTACGAGTTAAAGTGTCCTGGCTCCTCGAACGCTTACTAACATGACTTCTGAAATATGTTAGCCCGAACGGTAGTAAACGATATACCAAAACATACATGTTCATAAATCTTTCTTTCAAAGACTTACAAATATACATCATACATCATCATGGACTAAATGCAAAACATATATATAGGCACTCCGTTATATTCTTTACACAAATCCTAAGTCGCAACATTCTATTCTAGGTTGCTCGTAGAAACCTACACGATCCGATCATCACCTTCATTATTTGCTATCATACTTGAGGTGAGTTCATAGCCCCGCTTACATTACTTTAATGTTTTACAAACCCTTGGGGGAAATACATGCTACTTTTAAACCGAACACAATGCTTTGAAACTGTATGCTGCCTGATTGTTTTATTATTACTAAGTACCTACCTTGCCAATCCTAGGCCCCATCATGAACCATTTAATCACTAGTATTAGTGAGCGCGAGTATTGTGAATAGGCCTATTGGGATTGACGAATCCCATTTGTTTGAGCAGTTAGTTCAAATGAATGCACTATATTTGAAAACATTAAGTATGACGGCAAAGTACTTACCGGGGCAACATAACCGCCGATTGATATTGGTACACGTTAACGTATTGGTTGCATGAGCTTAGTACATAATAATAACTGTTTTGTTTTCTAACATGAGTATGAGTCTAATTAACTCATTACTACCAACATATTGTGTTCAACCTTAAACAAACTCTATGAATTTCACTCAACCTTTGTGTTGACCTCTTAAGCATGTATTTCAGGTCCATGATAATCAAGAATGGAGCGGGAAGGGCACGTACCAAAGGAAGAAGGCTATAAACAATTATGTCATTCTATAAAAACATCATAGACTTTATATTGATGTGTTTTGAAACAATGCAACATTTTGGGACCTCACTATGTAAACTTTGATATATTTGAATAATATGAATGACAACTCTTTTTATTACGATTCGTTTAGAGATCGTTTTCTATTATTATGACTGTTGTGCCATCGAGTAACACCCAAGTTGAATTCCGCTGCAACATGAATTGGGGGTGTTACAGATTGGTACCAGAGCCATGGTTATAGAGAAACGGGTCTAAGTGAGACCTAAACTATAACTACAATAACAAGCAAAAACATTTTTATAGCCTTCCGCTCTTCGTGCCTTCCGTCCTCCAGAAGATTATGGACTTATTACACATGTTATCCTACATGAACATATTTGTATATTGTTATATGCACATTGACATAGTTTGAGCATTTTTCCATAAGCATTTGATTTATCTTAACATCGAAATACTAATTGTAGACATCATGTCCGCACCTCCATCTCCCGATCATCTTCATGCTATGCCCGAGTATTTACCAATTCTTCCCGGACCCGATGATCCTTACTTTGAACAAATTGACTATGACGATGAGGAAATACCTTATGAGGATCTAGAAAATGAAATAGATTCGGACGAAGATCCTGAAATGGATTTGGACATAAATATCGATGAGTACGAAGAGGATCCTGAAATGGATGTTGACATCGAAGGCATCGAGGAGGAAGCGGAGGAACTATTAGTGGTGCCACATTTATCACCATTGACATCTCCACCTCCGGTTTCACCAATTTCATCCGAATCTAACCGTACCACTCCAGCTCAAGTTCCGAATTCTACTCACCAAACCGGCGGTACATCTACATCTACACATATGTTCGCGAACTCAGCTCAATACGAAATCTACTCTTTGAAACAAGCTCTCAACCTAACCCAACTCAAAGTTAAATGTATGGCAAGTCAAATGCATGAATGTATGTCCAAGGTAAATTCTGCTAGAATGGATGCCATGAATGCTCGAGACGACCTATATTGGTTTAAGCTTGACATGAGCTACGTTAAGAGTGACTCGGATCATGTTGGGGAAGTAGTCTTAAATCCTTTGACTGGCTTGGATGACGTCAAGGATAGACTCACTTTGGTTGAGAGGGCCCAAGAACAGGACGCGGTTCAAATTCACAAACTACTTCACCGCCTAAATACCGCCGAAATCAGGTTAGATGTGGCAAACTTTGATAGGTATCAACTTAGGAATGATTTGTGTGGAATGCAAACTCAACTGAGTTCCATACAACAAAGGTTATACCGAAAGGATGTCAAAGAATACCGTCCAAACGAAAGCGTAGATGTGTTAGCAACACGCGGAAATAATAATCCAACCGGACCACAACAACCTCCCAACCAACGTTAGACTAGTGTTATAGTACTAGTTAGCTTTTGTACAACGTTGTAATTACTAACTGAAAGTATCAGTTAGTAAGTTTTGAATGAACTTGTAATAAGTTCGATTTTGTAATCAACGTTATATAAATATAACTTTGTTTTATATACTACCATGTGTTGCTTTTAAGTTTCAAACATTATCATCCTATCATTCTTATCAAACATTGTGCTCATCTCACAACTCTCTAATTACAATGTATCTTTTGAACAATAGAACCATGGCGCCCAAGAAAAAGACCCCACCAACGATGACACAAGCCGCCATCCGCAAACTGGTGAAGGATAGTGTCAATGCAGCACTTATCGCTGAACGAGCAGCCGTAGCTGCAGCAGCTGCCGATGCCACCACAGCTGCTGGTGCTGCTGATGCTGCAGCAGCTGCTGATGCTGCAGCCGCTGCTGATGCTGCAGCAGCCGCAGAAGCCGCCACTGCTGCGGAAGCTGCAATAGCTGCAGAGACTGCCAGACTTGCCAGTCTTAACCTTGGAGGACCTACCCCTCCGGTGACCAATGTTACTACAGTACCAAAGGGTTGCTCGTTCATTTCCTACCTGAAATGTGAACCCCTCAAATTCAAGGGTACTGAAGGGGCTGTAGGTTTGACCCGTTGGTTCGAAAAGGCGGAGTCGGTGTTCATTGTTAGTAAATGTACTGAGGTTGACAAAGTTCAGTATGCCACAAGTACTTTGTTGAATGAGGCGTTGTCCTGGTGGAACTCAATTGCTCAACCCATGAGCATTGAGAATGCCTACAAAATTACTTGGGCTAATTTGAAACAAATGATGATTAAGGAATACTGTCCACGCAGTGAGATACAAAAGTTGGAAGTTGAGTTCTGGGATCATACGGTTAAGGGAAATGATATCATGACCTACAACCGTAGATTCCAGGAACTGAGGATACTTTGTCCATCAATGGTTTCCCCAAAGGAAAAGATGTTGGAAAGGTATATTTGGGGACTTCCCTCAAGCATACAGGGGAATGTGACTTCGGCAAATCCCAAAGAACTTGATGAGGCTATGCGGATGTCCCGTAGTCTCATGGATCAAGTGGTACGTATGTCGGAAACCCGCAGGCAAAACAACCTCAACATCAACAACAACAACAGCAATGCCAACAATCCCAACAACTCCAACTACCGTAACAACAACAACAACAAGAACAACAACAATAAACGACCATATGATGGTAACCGTGGGAACAACAACAATAACAACAACAACAACCAAACCCGAAACAACAACCACCACAATCAGCAGAACAGGAGACAAGAAGCCGCGACGGCTTATGTTGCTGCACCTGCTGGTGGTAGGTACGTGGGAAATCAACCACAATGTACCAAGTGCAATTACCATCACGAAGGTCCTTGCCCGGCCAAATGCCACAAGTGCCAAAAGCCCGGACATCTTGCCAAGGATTGTAGGGGCAAGGGTATAGCTACTGGGGCTAACTCACAGCCCATAGTTACATGTTTCGGGTGTGGTGAAAGGGGACACTACAAAAACAACTGTCCTCAAAACCAAGGACCCCAAGGCGGAGGTGCTCGTGCTAGAGCCTATGTCATAGGAAAGGAAGAACCACACCAGGACCCGAACGTGGTTACCGGTACGTTCCTACTCAATAATATTCCTGTTAAAGTATTATTCGATTCTGGTGCTGATATGAGCTTTATATCTACTAGAATTGCGCCCTTACTTGATATTCCATCAATTACTTTAACCACTAGTTATAATGTTGAGCTAGCTACCGGTGACTTAGTAAATACCAATACCGTAATCCCAAACTGTACCCTTAATCTCTTAGACCACCCCTTTGACATCAATCTTATGCCAATTGAACTCGGAAGTTTTGATGTAGTTATTGGCATGGATTGGTTGTCTAAACAGCAAGCTAACATTATTTGTGGTGAAAGAGTTGTGCACATTCCATGTGACAATGAAACTTTGATCATTCGTGGTGATCAAAGTGGAACTCGAATAAACATCATCTCATGTATCAAAACCATGAAGTACATTGAGAAAGGATGTTATGCTTTCTTAGCCCACGTAACAGAAAAGAAAACCGATGAAAAACGTCTAGAAGATGTTCCTATTGCCCGTGAGTTTCCTGAAGTCTTTCCAGAAGACTTACCCGGACTACCACCACATCGACAAATAGAGTTCAGAATTGATTTAATACCAGGAGCGGCGCCAGTTGCCCGCGCACCATACCGGCTAGCACCTTCAGAGATGCAAGAGCTATCAAATCAATTACAAGAACTTGCGGACAAGGGATTTATTCGACCCAGTTCCTCACCTTGGGGAGCTCCAGTTTTATTCGTGAAGAAGAAAGATGGGTCATTACGAATGTGTATTGACTATCGTGAGCTAAACAAACTAACCATAAAGAACCGTTACCCATTACCAAGAATTGATGATTTATTCGATCAATTACAAGGTTCAACCTATTACTCAAAAATTGACCTACGTTCAGGTTACCACCAAGTTAGAGTTCGTGATGAAGACATTCCAAAAACGGCCTTTAGGACACGATATGGTCACCATGAATTCCAAGTGATGCCCTTTGGGTTAACTAATGCACCGGCAGTATTCATGGATCTCATGAATCGGGTGTGTAAACCATATTTGGACAAATTCGTGATCGTATTCATAGACGACATTCTCATATATTCCAAAAACGAAGAGGAACACAAAGAACACCTGAGAACAATTTTAGGACTACTCAAGGAAGAGAAATTGTATGCAAAGTTTTCCAAATGCGAATTTTGGATTCAATCCGTACAATTCCTTGGCCATGTGATTGACAAGACCGGTTTACATGTCGATCCCGCAAAAATTGAGGCAATCAAAAACTGGCCAACACCTACCACACCTACAGAAATTCGTCAATTTCTGGGTTTAGCCGGGTATTACCGAAGGTTTATTGAAGGATTTTCTTCAATAGCAAAATCTTTGACCAAGCTAACTCAGAAAAACAAGAAATACGTGTGGGATGAAGACGAAGAAAATGCTTTCCAAACCCTTAAACAAAAACTTTGTAGTGCTCCTATCCTAGCATTGCCAGATGGGATCGAAGATTTTGTAGTCTATTGTGATGCATCGTACCAAGGTTTAGGTGCCGTGTTGATGCAACGTGATAAGGTCATGGCTTATGCTTCACGACAACTCAAGGTTCATGAAGAAAATTACACCACTCATGACTTAGAGTTAGGAGCTGTGGTCTTTGCACTAAAAATCTGGAGGCACTATCTATACGGTACTAGATGTACTGTGTACACCGATCATAAAAGCCTACAACACATTTTGAACCAAAAAGAACTAAACATGCGACAACGTCGTTGGTTGGAATTACTAAGTGATTATGACTGCGACATTCGTTACCACCCAGGGAAAGCAAACGTAGTAGCTGACGCCCTAAGCCGAAAGGAACGAGTTAAACCATTACGAGTCCGAGCCTTAGTTTTAACCATAAATTCCAACTTTCCTACCCAAATCCTTCACGCTCAAGATGAGGCGGTGAAACAAGAAGACATCCAAAAGGAGAGGTTGGATGGCATGATACAAAAGAAATTCGAAACCCGTTCAGATGGAACTCTATGCTTCCAAGGTCGAAGTTGGTTACCACTTTATGGTGGCCTACGAGACTTGATCATGCATGAATCACATAAGTCTAAATACTCCATACATCCAGGATCTGATAAAATGTATCATGATCTTAAGTTACTCTATTGGTGGCCGAACATGAAAGCCGACATTGCAACATACGTTAGCAAATGTCTTACCTGCTCCAAAGTAAAAGCCGAACACCAAAAACCATCTGGTCCATTGCAACAACCAGAAATTCCTACCTGGAAATGGGAAAGAATTACTATGGACTTCATTACCAAGCTCCCAAAAACATCAAGCGGTTATGACTCCATCTGGGTCATAGTTGATCGTCTTACAAAATCAGCACACTTTATACCAATCAAAGAGACTTACAAAATGGAACAACTAACCCGACTGTACGTCAAAGAAATAGTCTCAAGACATGGTGCACCGATATCCATCATATCCGACAGAGATGGTAGATTTACTTCCAATTTCTGGCAGTCACTCCAAGACGCCTTTGGAACAAATCTAGACATGAGTACAGCATATCACCCTCAGACCGATGGTCAGAGTGAACGAACCATCCAAACTCTTGAAGACATGCTTCGAGCATGTATAATAGATTTTGGAAAAGGATGGGATACTCATTTACCATTAGTCGAATTTTCCTACAACAACAGCTATCATACAAGTATTAAAGCAGCCCCATTTGAAGCACTTTACGGTCGAAAGTGTCGTTCACCTGCTTGTTGGGCTGAAGTGGGAGAAGTTCAACTCACTGGACCAGAACTCATCCGTGAAACAACGGATAAAATTGTACAAATCAAAAATCGACTACAAGCCGCAAGAGATCGACAGAAAAGTTATGCCGACACACGACGCAGACCCCTAGAATTCCAAGTCGGAGATAGGGTTATGCTAAAGGTATCGCCTTGGAAAGGCTTGATACGATTCGGTAAACGAGGAAAACTAAACCCAAGATACATCGGACCATTCAAAATCCTAGCCAGGGTTGGTCCTGTGGCGTACAGACTTGAGCTTCCGTCAGAACTCAGTAGTGTACACCCCACTTTCCATGTATCTAACCTAAAGAAATGCTTATCGGATGAATCACTTGTGATTCCACTCGATGAAATTCAACTCAATGACGATCTTCAATTTGTTGAGGAACCCGTAGAAATCATGGACCGAGAGGTCAAACAACTCAAACAAAGCCGTATACCAATTGTTAAGGTTCGTTGGAACTCACGACGTGGTCCTGAATACACATGGGAACGAGAGGACCAGATACGTAAGAAATACCCACATCTTTTTACCAACGAAGCTTCTACCTCCAACGTAAATTGATCTCCGGGACGGAGCTCTCATATGGGGTGGAGACTGTAACAAATCACAATTTCAGGTTAATTTCTATTTTCGGAAAATTTTACTATTCATGTTACTATTCATTTTTACTATTCATTTCTTTCTGAATTTTTCCCGAAAGTTGATTTTTATTTCATATTCTCGAGTGATAAATCATTTCCATGACAAATTAAATGTTTGACACTCGTCAGATCATTTTCGTGAAAGTTATTAAGGAATGACACGACATTACACGTTTTAGGGTAAAACGGCAATCAGAAATTCTACGCACAACGAAATTTGATCCCGTCAGGTGACCCCACATCAGAAAAATGTTTAACACATTCATGATTTATTTGAGAATAAATCATAACTGAGAAAAATCATGGCCCAAATAAACTTCGGCCGTGAAAAACTGGAATTTTCAGTTTTACGCGTTTTTACTCAGCCGTAACCCTAGCCTTTACCTGCACCGCATTTCTAAGATGATTTGAGCTTTCAACTTATTTAAATAAGTCAACATATTTTTCCCTCCTCCATTGACTAAAAATCATTCCTTGATTTTATAAATCATTCCTTGATTTTTAGGCTTCCGGTTTGATGTCTAAAAGACATTTAACACCAACTGACACCAGACTGAGCCCAGTCTAGACATTATAAATCATTTTAAATCATTTTTAGCATATAAGAAAAGTAACATTTTACTTTTCTCAGTTTTACGCAATATTCGTATATTTTACGTATTACGCGTTTTAGACCCGTGTTTCCAGCTTTTAGCAGGTTTTACCACCCAAATGGAACTTATCACCCATTTTATATTTTATTATGAGACTTATGAACATTTCTAACAATACTTTAAAGTTTCATAATTTTACGACACCCGGTTTTACGTTTTGAGGCCTAATCATTTACGGTTGGCAATTCCCGGAGTCAAAATGCATCTTTTAACCAAGGATAATACCAAGCCAAGCCACCTCCCCTCCTTATCCTTTTGGAACCGCCACAAGGGGGGGGAGTCACACCCTTGGTGGCTTGATCTCATGCCTTGTGATCTAGGATGGTTACATGTGTTGTTTTGGCAAGATAATATCTAGTAAACTAACCTCCTCATTAGAGTATAAATACCCCCTTCCTCCCCCTTCCTTGGCCGGCCATCAAACACACCACAACACTCTCTCCTTAGCTTATTTCTTTCTAATTTGTTGCAAGGTTCAAGTGAAGTTCAAGTATAGAAACCCTAGATAGCTTATTTCTTACCAAAAATCTTCCAAACCCTAACATACTTGGTGTTTTCTCTTGAGTTTAAATCCACTCAATACACCTCAACCTTTATCATCTATCTTTCAAGAATACTAATAGTAGAAAGGTTGCTTGAAGTGAAAAGGGTTGAAGCTTGTCTATCAAAGTCCATTTCCTTACTAGTTACTCCTTTCTTTAATTAGAAAGCCTAAAGTTGTAAGCCTAAACCTAACATGCTTCTTGTTTATTTATCATGTTCATCTCATTTATATGTTATTCTTGCTATATTATGTGTTGTGATTATGTCCATGATGAAACATGATGAGTAAAAGATGTTGTTGTGACTTATTGAAACAAATTACTAAAACAAGCAAACTAGTGAATATCTTGGTATAACCTGATCAAAATGGTAAAAATTTTATATTGGATTATTACATATTACAGTAGAGGACTTAAAAAGCAAACCATAGCAATTTGAACCACTTAAAAAGAGTAAACGAGTCAAAAGTTATGGCGATTTGAAGTTACCAAAGATTTCCGGCAAAACTGCCTAAATGTTTCTGTGATTTCTGTGACAGAACCTAAAACACGCAAAAAGAGGCATTTCTGGTCCGATTCATGAAAAAGTTAAAACACGAAAGTTGTCCGGAATCATGTTTTCATTCAGGAACAAAGAGGCTCAAGCCTTGAAAACGCCTTCTGAGTGAGATATTTCTCAGTTTTCTTAACAGCTATTTACATATTTTAAGTTACTAAGTTATTGTCATACTTTCAAAGGAATAAAAGGTATTATAACCTATAACCAAGACCACCACCATGGCTAGAACCAAGGTAGTGTCTCATGACCATGGAACAAGGACCAAAGGTCATGGCTAGGCCATGACGAATGACCAAACCAACTTACCAAGGCGTAAACATGAAACAATGAAATTGGCGATATATGGAACAAGCAATTTGTATCTACTTCACCTAAAAGGAAACCATGAGATTTTACCAAGACAAATGGTCATACAAGACTTATAAAACTACCCCTAATAACAATCTTCATGTACTATAAACTTTCCTAAGTTTATACAAATATCGGACATGTAAAGTTTTCGGATCAAAACTTATATCTATATACTTTATCAACTACTACAATAGTAGGGAGCTTCATGTGAGGAGTTCATTATGTAAGCCGTCGAGATGAGTTGTGGATTTACGAGTTAAAGTGTCCTGGCTCCTCGAACGCTTACTAACATGACTTCTGAAATATGTTAGCCCGAACGGTAGTAAACGATATACCAAAACATACATGTTCATAAATCTTTCTTTCAAAGACTTACAAATATACATCATACATCATCATGGACTAAATGCAAAACATATATATAGGCACTCCGTTATATTCTTTACACAAATCCTAAGTCGCAACATTCTATTCTAGGTTGCTCGTAGAAACCTACACGATCCGATCATCACCTTCATTATTTGCTATCATACTTGAGGTGAGTTCATAGCCCCGCTTACATTACTTTAATGTTTTACAAACCCTTGGGGGAAATACATGCTACTTTTAAACCGAACACAATGCTTTGAAACTGTATGCTGCCTGATTGTTTTATTATTACTAAGTACCTACCTTGCCAATCCTAGGCCCCATCATGAACCATTTAATCACTAGTATTAGTGAGCGCGAGTATTGTGAATAGGCCTATTGGGATTGACGAATCCCATTTGTTTGAGCAGTTAGTTCAAATGAATGCACTATATTTGAAAACATTAAGTATGACGGCAAAGTACTTACCGGGGCAACATAACCGCCGATTGATATTGGTACACGTTAACGTATTGGTTGCATGAGCTTAGTACATAATAATAACTGTTTTGTTTTCTAACATGAGTATGAGTCTAATTAACTCATTACTACCAACATATTGTGTTCAACCTTAAACAAACTCTATGAATTTCACTCAACCTTTGTGTTGACCTCTTAAGCATGTATTTCAGGTCCATGATAATCAAGAATGGAGCGGGAAGGGCACGTACCAAAGGAAGAAGGCTATAAACAATTATGTCATTCTATAAAAACATCATAGACTTTATATTGATGTGTTTTGAAACAATGCAACATTTTGGGACCTCACTATGTAAACTTTGATATATTTGAATAATATGAATGACAACTCTTTTTATTACGATTCGTTTAGAGATCGTTTTCTATTATTATGACTGTTGTGCCATCGAGTAACACCCAAGTTGAATTCCGCTGCAACATGAATTGGGGGTGTTACACATACATAAACAAATAGACAATTACCAATGAGATACTTGTTGTATGTAGGTCCGAGGTGATCAAAATCCACCAGTTGGAAAGGATACGTGACAAACCCTTTTATCTTGAACACGACTTTCCTTATGGTCGTTGCTCCATCAAACTCAAGCACAAAGGTATAGTCCTTCCTAATGCGAAAGTCATCCTTGTTATAGAAAACTACAAAATTTTTAACCAAGTACACAACCCCCTCTTTTAACCTCAAAAATTGTGAACCACTGTTGCCTTGGCAGTATAATGGATTATATTACCCTGCTTAAAAAACATGTAAAAAATGGCTATAGATTATTAAATTTTTTCACGGTATTGGTCTTACACATTTTTTTTAAAAGCAAGACGAATATACCTTAACATCAGAGTCCAAGAAATTAGTGCCTAAGTATCGCCAATTGGTAGAAGCATTTACATCCCGTAATCTACATAGCATCACCACAATCCTATCTGCAACTCGGCCAGGAACATTTCAGACTTTGAGTTACCAATTTCTGCAGCCATGATCATAAATAGACCTTTTTAGTTTTATTGCTATTGGAGTCACTTACCTCACTTACAATGTCTGGAAAGGAAATGGGCTTGCCTCATTTATACATCATACATTTAATAAGAATGTAATTGCAGCTTAATTTGTATTCTTTTAGGTTGCAAAACTGTAAGCCTTCTGTTTGCCTGCATTGAAGGATGTATTTGTATCTTTGAAGTCCTTTTGTAACAGCAGCTTTGATGTTGCCACATTCAAGTATCTAGATGTAAATCGATGTAAATGATATAATTTTTATGTTGCTTAAACTATCTTGTACCGTACTTTCATTTGTGCACAAATCCTCTTGCACATTAAATTAAGCCATTCAATCTTTTTGACTTTGAAAACATAGGTCGATCCAATTATTACTACCGCCTCAAAATTATTTTCAGAACAAAAATCACTCGGTTTAAAAAAATGATTACACTACATTTTCACCCAATCTAATGCAATATTCTCTAAGATAAATTAAAATGAAAAGTAGAAAATTATTTTAAAACATCTTACAAAATAAATATAAACCACAATTTTCAGACAAACAAAATATATATTCGTAATTTTGTTAATGAGATAATGAAGGGTTTTGTCAATTCTAATATGGTATCAACCCTAAACCATCCTCCCTCAAAACAATTATAACCGGGCCTGTGCTTTAATATATTCGGCTAATAGATAAAACAAATTCATAGAGCATCGTTATAAAAAACAAAGCTCCTATTAATTCAAGATCCACAAGAAAAACACCCACACTAAAGGGGAAAAAAAAAAAAAAAAAAAAAAAAAATCATACAAGCCATAATTATTAATATAGCCCAATGGCTGTTGAGAATTCAACATTTGAATCTTTAAAATAATGCTATTTGAGCATTTCTCACCTCAAAGAGGCAAAGAGCTCGAAAAGAATAATGTATGTTCTAAATGTATTCAGGGGCGGAGCTAGAACTTTATTGTCGATATATAGGGCAAAATATGATAATTTTTAGAAACTAGCTAAATCAAAAAATTAGTGGTATATAGATAAACAATGCAATGATGTACAAGATAGGAAGTCAATTAATGAGACATACCGAAACAATAACCCATTTTAAGGACAAGAACTGTTATAGTATTATTTAACTTGAGTGATCTTTATATAGTATTCTTAGGTTACAACGAATGATAAAGGAGACAGAAATGATGCAATCTTAATAGATAAAATTAGCAACTGTTATGATAGGGACTCCTTGAGGCAGGCAATCTCCAAGAAATAGAGAAAAGGAACAAGAGACTTTTGAGCCAATTTTCTGATATATTACTTCATGCAAGAATTACAATATAAATACTAACAGAAAGCTAAACCACTAAGCTAAACTTTAGGAAGAAAACTTGACTGGAAATGTAAACGTGGTTAACTAATGCAACTGTGGAAAACCACTTCTTTCTCTTTAAATGCATGAACATGTCAACTAAATGGAGATGGTGCATGGATGATCTCGACTTGGTCTCTAGTACACGTATCAGCAACACAACTCTTAAACAAATGAAGCCATCTGGGGTTACTTGTAGAGTTTGTATCTCCCACTTTTCATGTATTGAGCAAACTCAGATTCACAAGAACCATCCTTATACGCGTTATAATCATTCCACCACTTCCGCAAACTGCTTCCCTCCAAGAAAATGTCCGACGATACCATGTAATCATTGACCGCGCGCATCACATAAGCCATAAAGTTCTCCAATTTTTGCTCCAAGACAACTCTATTGCTACTTGAACATCCATCCTTCAAGAGCCTTAGTGAAATTATTGCTTCCTCCACATGGGCCCAGAAGCAAGAATCCTTGCTAAGATTAAAACCCTCTTGTTTTTCATCACTTGGGTTCACATTCTTCTTATCTTCCTTCAACCATTTCTCCAACAACATATAGTGCTTAGGCCTATTTGCAATGTAGCTTGTATCAGCATCCATGCTGTTTTTTTCTCCCACGAGTTTTTTGTAGTATTCACCTATGTCTAGTGGCTCCATCATCCATCTGTAGTTGTTTCCACTATATAGCCAACGCTTGCGTAACTTAGCTCCATCCTTTTGGGGCATTTCATTCTTTTCTTCAACAAACTTCTTCCAATACTGGTTCAGGAAGCCATGTTGTTTTATAATTAGTTGATGGCCTTCGTTTTCGTCTCTAGTTGGCTCATTCTTGTAGCAATCATAGTAGCCTGCACTCTTTTGCTTGGTCTTTATGTACCATTCCATGTATGACATGCTTATCTTCATATCATTTAGCTTCTTCGTAGGCTCGTAAGCATTCTTCTTTCTTTTAATCATCTTCGCTTGTTTCTCAATTTCCTCAATCAGAATATTATCGGACACACCAACCTTTTTAAGCTGCAATGCAATTCCTTTTTTTAACAAACTTGTGTTGCCTTCACCAAGATCAGAAGCGCCCCCACGTACCAATACCTTCCTTCTGATTGAACTCAAAACTTCATTATAATCTTGCAGATTCAAGCTTTCAGCATCAGGTGACGCCATGGTGTCTAAAACTGCCATGATCGCCTTTTCATCTTCAAGAGCCGTGCAGTGCCCTGATTCTGTGCAAAAGAGGAAGGTGCCAAATGGCTTGTATCCTTCCTTGGTTGCAAAACATCTGGCTCCATCATCCTTCTTCACAACCACATTTAGGAAACCTGATTTCCATTGTGGCCGTTTGGCAATGGCTTGTTGGAAATTTTCACCGCCGACAAGGGGGGCACCGAAAGTTATGCACATTGGCCTTTTTGTACCTTTTATACCTTTTGATTCTTCCACGTCCACAGCTCGTTGCAGCCGCAGAGCGGAAAGAATGGCAAGCATTCCCCCAAGACCCCATCCAGTGATGATCAAGGGAGTAAATATATGCTGAAAAACAAATATTACAAATAAGGACAGCCACTATATAGGTCTTTGTTCATCTAGCAGTACTAAAGGTGACCCACTAATCAAATAGCTGTGGGTTCAAGTCCCGACATGATAAGTTTATGTGTGAGTATATTTGTCATTCAAAACAATAACAATCAGGATTAGTGCTGATAGCCCTTGATATATACATCAAGCTATCTACTACAAAAGTAAATGTACCTCATTTTCGATCTCTTTGAGGCGATCATTGAAACCATTAAACAACCTACTTGCAATATTGTTGACAGAGAACAAAGAGTCCTCGGCTCCGGTGGAGATAAAGTCAATGGCTTTGTCGACCAATTCAAGATCACCATCTCCTCTATTTAAAGGACGTGTCATGAAAGCCAAAACTTTGATTCCAGAAGAACTTGTGTAAAGTTTAAATCTAATCTTGGCCTTAAGCAGCACATCATACACTTCTTGAATGGTACCTATGCTGCTGCTCAGAAATTTGCTTTGTTCGACTTCGCTGTTGAACCTAGAAAAAATAAATTGATGAAAAGATATTGTTTAGACTTTAAGCAAATTTTCAAGATTATATATTTCTATCAAAGTCATGATGAGAAAATGAACTTACATGTTTTGAGAATGATTCATCTTGTTTTTTTGATTTGTCTCAAGAAACTATGGAGTGTTTTTCAGGTATATGGAATAAAGCTAGCTTTTAAAGATTCATTTTAGTAGATATTGTTCACGATGGAATTGCTTTTGATTTGCAAAGAAAGTTCCTGGTTATTTGTAGCTTATGACAAAGTCGTCATTGACTTGAGTACTTTATTTATTTATTTAAAACATTTATTGTCTTCGATAACGAGTGTTTAACAATAGGCGCTTATTCATTTTGCAAACCTCCTGAAAAATGGAGAGCTTTATTTGGTTTGAGTTTATATATTGATATGTTCAAACTTTATGGATTAGTCGGCCACAAAAGTCGGAAATCATGGTTCTCCAAAGAGAAAAAATGTCTGGAATTATGGTTTTAATTTTTAAAGTCCCTTGAAAGAAAGTAAGAAACAATGATTTTTCGAACCTTTTGATATAACAAAATTATAATTGGCAAACATATGTGAAATATGTACACGATGTTTTTAAACTAGTCTTTCATTCGATCCTAAACCATCCTCCCTCAAAACAATTATAACTGGGCCTGTCCTTTAATATATTCGGCTAATAGTTATAACAAAATTATAATTGGCAAAGATATGTGAAATATGTACACAATGTTTTTAAACTAGTCTTTCATTCGATCCGGCTGAGTTTTCAGTTGAACCATTTTTTTAATGAGATTTTTATTCATTTTCGTTAGTTTAACTCAATGAGAATAAAAGTTTGTTCGTGTCATTCATTTCACGAATAAACGAACATAAACATTTTACCAAACTTTTCATAAAATATTTTGTGAATGTTCAGTTCATTTATTCTTGTTATTTCATAATTTTTGGCTAAAAAGTTTCAAAATTAGTATAAATGAAAGCAAATAGGTGGAGTATAGATTAGTTTTAATCAATCGACGACATAATTATAATAAGAGAATACTCCACATTCATATCGCAATTAAGGGTTCGTTTGGTTTGTTGATGGGTTTAGAATTTAGATTTGGATAGATTTGTTTTTTGGATTAGGATTTGGATTTGATGAAATTAAATGAAAAGAGATAAAGGAATTAAAATTTAATATTTATTATAGTTGTTTATACAAAAATAAATAAATAAATAGGAAATGAACAAAAATATGAGGTTCAAAAAAAGTTCATATAAAAAGTTTAACTATCATCAAAACCCTCCAACTTACCAAGGATTAAGAGTTTAAATCAATCTATTCCACCTACCAAAAAACCATAAACCAAACATCACTTAAATTATATGTAAACTGTTATGATGGGAAAGTTAACAAATCATTAGTTATATAAAGAAATATATACGATAACGATATCATCAATTCCAAAATCATATTCCGTTATGAATGTGGAGTATTCTCTTTTTTTCTTTTTGCATTTGCACTCAATTTATTAAAGCTAATTTATATGCCACCTATTTGCTTTCATTTATACTAATTTCGACAACTTTTTAGCCAAAAATTATGAAATAACAAGAATAATGTTACCCTTAACATATTCAAGCGATAAAAGATAAAAATGAAATATAAAATATCAGTTTTTTCTTCGTTTACATGCATCTTTATTTAATCAAAATCAAATTATAAAAGAATACATTGTTTTGACACGTTAATATTAGCTTTATTCTTGTTATTTCACAAAGTTTCGATAAAAAAAAATCACTAAAGTTGATAGAAACGAAATTAAATATATATTTTTTATGGCTTATAAGTTAGTTTAAAAAAACGTCCTTAATGAAAAAAGTTATACTTAGTTTTAAAAAATAATGGCCTTAATGAAAAGATTCGAATATTCTGATGCTTGCAATTAGCTCTTTTAAGCAGGGCTGAGCATCGGGCCGATCCTGACCCGACCCGACTAATTCCGATTCTGAAAGTCACTTAAATCGTAAACCGAATACCGACCCGAAAGTAATCGGTTTTTGGCTCGTCCTGACCCGTCCCGAATCCCGAAAATGCTAAAAATTCATCCCAACTCCCAACCCGAGAAGCTATTATTCGGTTTCGGGACTATCGATTTATGTCAGGATCGGATCGGTTGTCGAGACTCCGGCGATTTTGCTCACCCCTACTTTTAAGTGGCTATAATGATAGAGTTTTTTTTTTTATTAAAAAAATTCGTCACACACAACCATTAATTTTCAAAAGTTTTGCTTACCTTGGTGCCAAATGATAGTTTTGCTTATTTTTTTGAAGTGAAACAAAAAATTACATTAATACCCTTAGTTTTTAGGATGTCAATTTCGTGGCCAATAATGCCCACCAATATTTTCCTATCATGACGCCTCAAAAACCCATAACACACTTATCAACTTAACACACACTACACCCATGGCTCCAACAGCAAATTTGAACCAAATTTTCAGCACATTTCCCGTCATTTCAAAGCTTTCAGGTGACCCGAAGCCTAGGCCCGATGTATCTGCTGCGCGTTTGCAAGGAAACAAGATGGAGGAAAGTCAGGACAACCCAATAAAACCAACAAGGAGAGTAGCATTAGGCCTTGGCACTATTGGACTATTTGCAAATTCTAACGTTGCGGTCTCCTTAGCCGATGACAATGGTTTTTGGCTCAATGGACCGATACCAATACCACGAGCCTCAAACAGTAACTCTCTAATATCCATCTCTTGATACTTATCACAGTTTTTCGTTAGGAAAAAAGATGTTAACTTTGACTTTTAAGGTCAAAACTATCACTTTTTGGTACAAGATTATTAATTGTTTTTACCACTTATGACTGATATTTTTTTTGCAGTAGTTATAAATCATTGTGATCTTTTGAAACTTTTTAAAAACAATTAAGAAAAGTAAAAAAATTCCAATCAAATTTAGAGTTTGAAATTTCAAAATTTTGACTTGTAAAGTCAAAATGTAGTATTTTGTTTGATAATAGCGGTTTTACTTGTAGTGATCGATAATGTGGAGACGGGCACAAGGTCTTTTTTAAAGACGGGTGTGTATATAGCCGATATAGGGACTAAAGGAAGGCAGTTTCGGCTAAAGAAGTACGCCTTTGATCTTCTAGCGTTAGGGGATTTGATAGGCAAAGATGCGTGGAACTATGTAAGAAAGTATCTTCGGTTGAAATCAACGTTTATGTACTTTGACTTCGATAAAGTGATCACTGCTGCTACACCTGATGATAAGCCGCCACTCCTCGATCTTGCAAATAGATTGTTCAATACCGTCGAAAAGGTAGCTACATCAAGTCAATGTGCATACAAAAATCAATGTTGAAAGTTAAAACTCAAAATGTACTTGTTTTGCTCATTTCTGTTTTATTGTTTACAGCTAGAAGATGCAGTAAAGCAACAAGACCTTCCTCAAACAGAATTATTGTATAAAGATACAACGGTTATTCTACAAGAAGTCATGACTAAAATGGCGTAAACCTTGTCATGCCATAAAAATGTTTATGTCGTGATTGTGAATTATGTTCGATCAAATTTCTTTACGTTGTTGATTGTTGTTGTTGATTGTTGTATACTATAATAGAGATTTAACATTGTTTAGCTTATACATAGCCAAAACTCTTGCGTGTCTTGAATTACATTTCTTGATTATTCATGTTTTATAGCTCTAAACAACATAAACTCCTAATGCTTTAGAACTTTTAACCGATTCGTACTTGTTCATTTCTGTCACATAAACATTATCACAAATGCTTATTAAGCAAACAGACATGACGATTTTTTCGGGCTAAATTCTTTTTACACCTTTTTTTAACTCAACACATTTTAAGAGTTACATAGCAGTAACTAAGTAGACCCGTAATAAAAATCATGAAAAGTTTATATGACAAAAAAGATGGAGATGCGGGGTATCGATCCCCGTACCTCTCGCATGCTAAGCGAGCGCTCTACCATCTGAGCTACATCCCCTTTCGTGATATGTTTGTATCTCAGGTAATTATATTGTGTTCTTTGAGACTTGATTGAGCATATTTCAAAGTTTAAAGTCAATATGTCTTGTTACATACCTAAGCATATATATGTTTAGGTGTATTAAATAGTACTGAGCATTGAGCCAAAACCGACTAGAACCAAGACACCTTGTGTTGAAAAGTTCAAACGCTGTTCACAAACTTTTTTGGCCATAATTTGAGCATAAACGTAGGCTAACGGTAGCCTAGACACCTTCCGATAACTAATCATTTACGCTTAAAATTTCATTCTACCTCAAATCCAAGAAATCATTGCTGTTAGTTATTTTTGTTGCGCGTCTGTATTCTCAACAACTATTATGAAAGCTTCTTTACAATAGTCACCAAGTTTGAGTTTGACATAAACACTTCACCAGGAATTTACTACAAACAAAGAGAATAAACTAACTTCTAAAGTCACAGGCATTAGATCCAAAAGCATAGCTAGACTTAGGTTCAAGGTACTCAAACAAAGTGATCCTCAAACAATCTATAATCCAGTCATCACAACCCATCACTAGATTCATAAACAACCCAAAAAAACATATAAAAACAAAGTCAAAGGATAACCAATACCATGAACCAAAACTTACGGACGCTTGAATATGATTTCTGCTCTAGTTGATGTTGGAAAATTTAGTGCACTTGAGGGATCTATTCACACCTGGTAATGGGTTTGGAGGTATGGAGTATACACCCATTTGGTCACTGAATCCCCTGACTCAATAGTGGTTAAGTATTGAATCTGCTGATAGCATGATTCTGCTGCTAGCTGATCCTGCTGCTAGGATTCTGCTGAAAGCAAGATGCTGCTGACAGATGATTCTGCTGCTGATAGCATTCTGCTGCTAGTGTGATTCTGCTGCTGGCATTCTACTGCTAGTATTATAGTTTCCACTGATAACCACTGATCCTATTATTATGGAAACTATTATGTTATAATTAATGGGCCGTTAATTATACATAATACCATGGGCTAGGGTTTGAGTATTCTCTATTATAAATAGAGGTCACATCATTCTGCATGGATATACGTTTTACAAACGATTAACACAAAACCCTAAACACTTCAATACGCATCTGGTTCTTGGTTTGTGCCTAAAACAAGAACATCACTTGGTCTTATCCCATAGAGATATTCGTGTAACCCAGGCATAGGGTCGAATAGTTTCTATTGGAAAGTGATACCACGATTTCAAGTGAATATCCGGTACTTTGATTGATTATCTTAACCCTGATCTGGGAACCGTTATACAAATAACAACCAACAATCAATAGAAACTATTTAGTGATAATCAATGGCTGCTGCTATGAGACAAATAGCTGCTAACTTTTCCAAGTTGGAAAAGTTTGAAGGTGTGGATTTCAGAAGATGGCAGAAGAAGATGCAATTCTTGCTAACTAGCATGAACGTGGTGTATGTTCTTACTACTGAGATTCCAGAGGATTATGGAGAAGCTGCTACCATGGATCAGATGAGAGCAAGGAGCAAGTGGGAGAATGATGACTACATATGCAGAGGTTTAATTCTCAATGGTATGTCTGATACTTTATTTGATATTTATCAGAATGTTGAAACATCACAAGAACTATGGGATTCCTTGGAAGCCAAGTATATGGCTGAGGATGCATCAAGTAAGAAGTTCCTTGTAAGTAATTTTAACAATTACAAAATGGTTGATTCTAGACCTGTCATGGAACAATACAATGAACTTCTTGGTATACTTGGTCGTTTCACACAACACAAGATGAACATGGATGAGGCTATTTCAGTCTCTTGTATCATCGATAAACTGCCTCCTTCTTGGAAAGATTTCAAGCATATGCTTAAGCATAAGAAGGAGGAGTTAACTCTTGTTGAGTTGGGCAGTCACTTGCGCATTGAGGATTCTCTCAAAGTTCAAGAGAATGACAAGCCAAAGAGTAGCACTGCTACTGGTCCATCAGTTGTCAATATGGTGGAGCATAACAACTCTACCAAGTACAATGACAACAAAGGGCAAGCGTAAGCATCATGATAACACCAAATCTGATCTTAACAAGAAACCTAAGGTGACTTGTTGAAAGTGTGGGAAACCTGGTCACTTCAGGAAAGATTGCAAGGGTGGTAAAGTTGGAAACAAATCCAATGGATCAGGCACAAGTGGAGGGAATGGTAACACCAATTCTCTGAAAGGTCAGAATGTGTTTAATAAGTCTTTTAAGATTTATTATGTTACATATATATCTGATATTTACTTTGTGCAGGATGATGATGTTGCTTGGTGGGTTGACTCTGGTGCTACAATTCATGTGTGTAAAGATAGAAGCTGGTTCAAGACCTACGAGTCAATGAATGATGGTTCTATTCTTCATATGGGAAACGAGTCAACTGCCCTGGTGCATGGAAAAGGATGTGTTGAGTTGAAGTTTAGTTCTGGAAAGATTGTTTCTTTATTTAATGTTTTACATGTTCCTGATATTAGGAAAAACTTGGTTTCTAGTAGTGTTTTGAATAACTGTGGTTATAAACAGGTTATTGAATCTGATAAGTTTGTTTTGTCTAAAAATGGTGTTTTTATTGGTTTTGGTTATTTATGCAATCAAATGTTCAGACTTAATATTGTTCATGATAATATTGATTATGCTTTTATATCTACATCTAAACTTTATGATTCAAACCTATGGCATGCAAGACTTGGCCATGTACATTTTAAAAGGATGCAAGATATGTCTAAGGATGGGTTAATTCCAGCCTTTGATGTGAACACTGAAAAGTGTAAAACTTGTATGTTGAACAAGATAACTAAGAAACCTTTTCAAGGAGTAAAACGTGAAACTAAAGTTTTGGAGTTAATTCACAGTGACCTTTGTGATTTACATGCTACTCCCTCTTTGGGGAATAAGAAATACTTTGTGACTTTTATTGATGATGCTTCTAGGTTTTGTCATGTTTATTTATTACATTCTAAAGATGAAGCATTAGATAAATTTAAAGTATTTAAAACTGAAGTTGAATTGCAACAAAGTTCCCTGATCAAAAGATTAAGGACTGATAGGGGAGGTGAGTACATGGATACTCTGTATTTTCAGTCTGTTGGTATAATCCATGAAACGACTGCCCCTTATACTCCTCAGCAAAATGGTATTTCTGAAAGGAAAAATAGGGTACTGAAGGAAATGGTTAATTCCATGTTGTCCTATTCAGGGCTGAGTCAAGGGTTCTGGGGTGAAGCTATGTTAACAGCTTGCTATTTATTAAATAGGGTTCCCAACAAAAGGAACAAAGTTACCCCTTATGAACTGTGGACTAAAAAGAAACCTAACCTGAATTATCTTAGGATATGGGGTTGTAGGGCTGTTGTCACACCCCCAAAATCGGGTCCAGCGGAAGCATACATGTAGCTGGGGTGTAACTCAATTGGAATTATAACACAAGTTCAAAACGGGTTTTCACTTCAATCATTTAGAATAAAATCATTTAGCCAAAAGGATTGAATTTACATCGTTAAAATATAGTGCGGAAGTAGGCCCGTAAAATAGTTTAAAATGGTCCCCAAGTGAATATCAGAGTCTTCTATGACCATGCCATGCCCTGCCAAAACCTCCAGTAGCGTGCCATTGCTTAAAACCTGAAAATACATGCTAAAGAGTGTCAACACGAGGTTGGTGAGTTCATAAGTTTGTATTAAAACAATAGTGTTGTGAGTTCAATAGAGGGTTTTGTGACCATTGTGTAACTCACAATGTCATAACAATAAAGTTTACCTTACAGTAAAATCAGAGTTGTGGACCATGAGTAGTGTGTGTGATCATTACAACAAATATAATATCACATAGAAAAATAGTCTATTACGCTAGCGCTAAGTTCATGCAACCGAAGCTATAACAGTGTGCATGCTCTAGAAGCATGTTAAATATAAAGGCCCGGCAAGTGTTTATCCCGTTACACTTGTAATTCGACATGTTATACGCTCGCGTTTGCCTATCCGGTCAAACCGAACGGGGGAGTCACCACCAATAGATCTATTTATAACATTCGCGCTTCCCAGCAGGAATTGACGGTTCATGAGTTTGGGCATAGTGGGATTCAAGGGCTTAGGCTAATCCGCGTAATAGTTTAAATAAAGCATAAGTTTCAGTATGGTCCATAAAAGTGTTTGCATAAAAGCAACAGTTCATAAAGTGTGTTGCATAAAAGCAAGAGTTCATAAAGTGTGTTGCATAACAGCAAGAGTTCATAAAGTGTGTTGCATAAAAGCAAGAGTTCATAAAGTGTGTTGCATAAAAGCAAGAGTTCATAAAGTGGGTTGCATAAAAGCAAGAGTTCATAAAGTGGGTTGCATAAAAGCAAGAGTTCATAAAGTGTGTTGCATGTTTATAAAACGCTTGTGTATGCGAGAAAATAATCAAGTATGCAACTGATATACACATAGGTGCATTTGAATAATCAATCAAGTATCCAGAGAAACAGTAGTGTTTAAGTAAACAATTGCGCATTCAAGCATTGAGTTTAGTCAAAAACGAGCATGTATTCTCCCCCAAAATAGTTATAAAAACAAGTAAAAGTAGGGGGTATGAACTCACCTGGTGCGATAGCTATGATGACAAAAGTGGATACATTGAAATGAGGCACGATCTCTAATCGCAACCTAATATGAATGATAGTTTCTAATGTAAGAAACGAAATGATGCTACACATGCAAGTACGTATGTTATCGATACCACTCGTTAGTTTTGAAAATAGTGTTTATCGTCAAAAATACATCTTTGACGTCTCGTTAAGTTAATAACCACTTTTCATGTAGTTGTGTTGAAAAGGTACTCCACGATCCTCGTTTGGTGTTTTATCGGTAAATATAAGGTTTTCGTCACAAAAATAGCATTTTCATAACTTGAAAATATGCCCCAAGTGGCCTCGCAAAACAAGTCGCGAAATGTTGTACGTTAGGGGTTAATGGTCAAGCTCGGCGTTTTTGAAAACCTTGTAACAATATCTTGAAGTCGTGTTATTTAACTTTTGGCTATACGGGTCTTGATCAATGAAAGAATCGACTCTTATTGTTGCTATTTGAAAATATTATGTTCAACACTTAGAAAATTTCATTATAGCAAAAGCTGTCAAAATATATAGTTTATCGGGTATATAGATGAGGTCGTAGTTTATTCGTTACAAGTCCAATGATCAAACGGCCAATTGATTTGAAAAGCTAGCTGAGAGATCTTGATTTCATAAAACTACGGCTCGGACTCAAACTGATCCGATCATAAAAAAAAACAGCCGTGAAAGTGGTGTCTCGCAAAGACAGTTTACGTCAAAACTCTATTAGTGTACAAAAGCTGATGGAAATTTATATATATCGTCGGATTTCAAACACTCGTATCTTTTTCGTTATAAGCCCGTTTTCTATGTTCTTTATATCCCCGCGAAGGTATTCAAGTATACTTTAGGTTTTTCAAGGTCTCGGCTAGTCAAGATATTATTTAATCTCAGTTTTCCTAGCTAGAAAAATCGGGACAGATTCAATATTTCAGAAAATATAGTTTTCGTCGTAAATCTTGAAAATAGCATATCTTTTTCGTCGTAACTCGGATTTTATCCCCGTTTTCGGCCATAGTTTCGTCTCGGAATGTATTTTCTAACTCTTTGGTCCGAAGTTACACCCTAGACCCTGAGTTTCCCACGTTTTACAGAAATGGACAGCAGCTTTTATATAGTTGTGAAAATCAACTTTCCTAGTTTGTAACTTGTTCAAGGCTTAACCAAACCATCTCAAATCAACTTCACAAATACCAAATCCTACCATACACCTTCTTAGGGTGTCATGGGTTCCTAAACATCACCAATCTTGGTGGATCTCATGAGATTTCTAATAAAAATTATAGATCTAGTGTTTATAAAAACAAAATGAGTAATAAGTGGTATGGATCTTACATACTTGCATGTTTTGTTACTAGATCATGAAAATATATAAAATAGATGTTTAAAAGAGTAGAAAAGATTATTAGTAACTTACTTGAAGATTTGAGATGATTTGGATGAAAATATGTAATTAACCTAGGGATTTTTATTTCAAAATCCTAACTAGGGATACAATCAAGACTTGATTATAACTTGGACTTCAAAAATTGATGGTTTCTTCTTGGTGTTCTTCCTTTGGTCGATCCACACACAAGGGAGGAAGAAGAGATGAGTTTTTGGTGCTAGTTTATTTTGTGTAAAATGAGAATGGGGTGGAAAAGGAGTATATATATATGGTCCAAGTCAAAGTCTTGGTCTTTGGTCTTAGGTCTTAGGGGGGGACATAGGGGCGGCAAAAGGAGGGAAACAAGGATGGTGTTTGTGAGCTCATTAATGTTCATGTCTCCCCTTTGTTATTATTAGTTAGATATTTTGCACATTGGGTGTTATCGGGTACCGAGTTAACTAAAAATAAATGTTAACAAGGTGAAATAAAATACGACGAAGTTGTAAAAGTTGTAAAATATTATTCCTGATGAGAATCGGGTGTTGGAATAATTATTGAATTGAAATAACGCAAACCGACAAAGTAATAAGCTCCGACCGTAAAGTATAGCCATTGGTTTTAAAACACCGGGTAAATTAATAATATAATTTTTATATTATTATTATGAGTATGTAAATATGTTAGGATCATAGTCGGGAGTATTGGGTATACGTTAGTAGTAAAACTGAGTGGTATCGTTAATTACAAATTAAGCATACGTAAATGGAAATAATGCATATCCGTGTAGTAACTAATGCGATGATGATGTGTAGACTAATCCAGTCTATATCAAGTGTCATTACTGAATGATACATGAATTCGCAGCTAAACCCAACTGGTTACGCGAATTTAAAGACTCGTAAATTCAGTTTACGAAAAGATGAACGTTGATCATGAATAGTGATTTCCCTTCGGGAATGAATAGTGTCACATGAATAGTAAAATTTCTGAACGCTTCTCGGAATCACAAACTGACTCCGAAAACGATGAATAGTAAAATGATGAATAGTGACCGGTGAATAGTAATCGATGAATAGTAACTGATGAATAGTGAATAGGAGGAATGTCCCGAAAATGCGGGTTGTTACAGTCTCACCCCCTTAAAAGGAACTTCGTCCCGAAGTTCAGTTTGTGTTGGTCTCTAAAGTTGTATTGGTGAAAAGATGATGATTCTTATCGTGTGAGCTATTGAGCTCTAACAAGGTTCAAGTCTGACGGCCACCAGGCCTACTCTGTCAGAAATGTTGAATGGTCCAGTGTATATCGGGTTCATGAATGCTTACTGGACTAGAGAGTTGGGCTTTTCCCAATTTCAATCCGTCAATGGATGTTGGCACTTCGGCCATAGAGTGCTTCGAATGGTGTAGTCTCTAAGCTCGTGTGGTAACTATGGTTGCAACTGAATTTGATTTATGGCAAATGGTTAATCCAACCATTTCTAGTGTCAATCACACCCGATTTGGGCATATCTCCCTATGTTTGAATCATTCTCAAATTCTGACCATTGGTCTACAGATGATAGGTGGTGTGATTCCAAAGAGATCTTAATGAAATCATTAGGAGTTGAGGTGAATCAAATTCCTTTATTAGAAATAATTGAAATGGATATCATGAATCTTGTTTTGGAAAGACTTACAAGGTTAAGTCCGTCAAAGGGTGTTGTTGGAAATAATAGATTAGGATAAGGTTGCGATCCTCCGCAGGATGTCATGGATTGAATCTTTCTCCACCTACAATGCTTAGTCTCCATTACTAAGATTTTCCCCAAGTTATAAATCACAAACCCCTAAAGGTATAAGAGATGTAATATAGTGATTGATTTTCAAAGTTTGTCTTGGAGATTGGGTGTTTTGTTCATAAACCTTCCCTGAGTAAATAAATTTACAACCTCAAGCAACCGGCTTTCCAAGTAACCTTTTTCTCGATGTTTCAAAATTTAGTAGTTATGCAAGGTAGGACTATTTTCAATATAAAGTGGATAGTATGGTTTACCAAAGATTGTTGTTTAAAATTTCCTAACATTCAATAGTTTTTGTGAAAGGTTAACCAAAAGGAATTTGCTTGTTAAAATAAGTGCCTCAGAAAAGTATTTCTTACAAGATATATGTTTTGTATAATGGTAGTTTGGAGAAAAATCCATTTAGAAGTAAAAGTATTAAGAGGATAAAATAGTCGGGTAGGTATGTCTGCACAATGCATGGATGTCTAACATGTTTGAATAATGTCTATTGGTGAGGACATGTTCAACTGAAGGTTCTATAGTCTTGGTTAGGAGGTTGGATGTATCTCTATAGTGTTGCTTAGTGAGCATTCGCATCGAAACTAATCTTGTAATTCAGTCAAGCCAATACTTTCCAGATGGGGGAATTGTGGCAATCAGGCCAGTGATAGTGGTTCGATTGGTTTTGTGGTATCCTGAGATTTCTGTTGAGTTTTGAATGGTTTCAATGTACAGAGGGATCCTCCTTATAGATGGTATGGAAAGTCTTTCCTAAGGAGGTCATTGATAATATCCACTTATCAATATAGGGAGTAGTGAGGAATGAGTGACATCGGAGTCTATAGAGTGTTAGCTAATTCCTTATATATGGGGAATGGGGAAAGGAAATGATAATGAGGGTGAGAAGGGGAAAGATTGTGACAACTGCGACAAAATGAGATTGTGATAAAAGAAAATACTGTGATATAAGTGTATCGTGCATAGACGTAAATGTCCATGAGATGAAATGACCAGTTTGCGTGCTTCCAATCGGTGGTTAACGAGATGGTGAAAAGTATGAATGTTCTGCCAACGAGTGTTTACACACACGTAAATGAAACATTTGGGAATTGAGTAGAGAATTCAATCCAGACAGAATTTTATTATAACCATTCTCAGTATTGCAAAATTCATTTCTGAGTCAGACATAGGTGGTCAGCCTATATCTCACTATCCCAGGTTGAATATAGATGACCAGTCTATATTCCACCGAGGTTCCATGAATTTTGAAATACTCAGCTCAGTTATACTAAGACTATGTCCTTCCCAAATACCAAAATGTTCTGAAAGACAAAAGCAAGTGACCAAACTCGAGGTTATGAAGCTATGCAAGGAAAAGCATAACGTGGTGACATATACGATACATGAGCATGCTTATATGAAAGACAATTATAGTAATCAACTATAATAAATGAATATAGTATATCAGATAATGAGACACAAATCTCATCACCTAAGTCAGCAACTAACCACAAATGAGGCTTCAGCTTGGCAGGCAGGCACGTGACGGTCATAGGGTTATGTTTTCGTGAAAGTAGCTATAGTCTAGGTTTTAAAAACACTTAGTTCGCTATAGCCAAAGCTCTGATACCAATCTGTCACACCCCCAAAATCGGGTCCAGCGGAAGCATACATGTAGCTGGGGTGTAACTCAATTGGAATTATAACACAAGTTCAAAACGGGTTTTCACTTCAATCATTTAGAATAAAATCATTTAGCCAAAAGGATTGAATTTACATCGTTAAAATATAGTGCGGAAGTAGGCCCGTAAAATAGTTTAAAATGGTCCCCAAGTGAATATCAGAGTCTTCTATGACCATGCCATGCCCTGCCAAAACCTCCAGTAGCGTGCCATTGCTTAAAACCTGAAAATACATGCTAAAGAGTGTCAACACGAGGTTGGTGAGTTCATAAGTTTGTATTAAAACAATAGTGTTGTGAGTTCAATAGAGGGTTTTGTGACCATTGTGTAACTCACAATGTCATAACAATAAAGTTTACCTTACAGTAAAATCAGAGTTGTGGACCATGAGTAGTGTGTGTGATCATTACAACAAATATAATATCACATAGAAAAATAGTCTATTACGCTAGCGCTAAGTTCATGCAACCGAAGCTATAACAGTGTGCATGCTCTAGAAGCATGTTAAATATAAAGGCCCGGCAAGTGTTTATCCCGTTACACTTGTAATTCGACATGTTATACGCTCGCGTTTGCCTATCCGGTCAAACCGAACGGGGGAGTCACCACCAATAGATCTATTTATAACATTCGCGCTTCCCAGCAGGAATTGACGGTTCATGAGTTTGGGCATAGTGGGATTCAAGGGCTTAGGCTAATCCGCGTAATAGTTTAAATAAAGCATAAGTTTCAGTATGGTCCATAAAAGTGTTTGCATAAAAGCAACAGTTCATAAAGTGTGTTGCATAAAAGCAAGAGTTCATAAAGTGTGTTGCATAACAGCAAGAGTTCATAAAGTGTGTTGCATAAAAGCAAGAGTTCATAAAGTGTGTTGCATAAAAGCAAGAGTTCATAAAGTGGGTTGCATAAAAGCAAGAGTTCATAAAGTGGGTTGCATAAAAGCAAGAGTTCATAAAGTGTGTTGCATGTTTATAAAACGCTTGTGTATGCGAGAAAATAATCAAGTATGCAACTGATATACACATAGGTGCATTTGAATAATCAATCAAGTATCCAGAGAAACAGTAGTGTTTAAGTAAACAATTGCGCATTCAAGCATTGAGTTTAGTCAAAAACGAGCATGTATTCTCCCCCAAAATAGTTATAAAAACAAGTAAAAGTAGGGGGTATGAACTCACCTGGTGCGATAGCTATGATGACAAAAGTGGATACATTGAAATGAGGCACGATCTCTAATCGCAACCTAATATGAATGATAGTTTCTAATGTAAGAAACGAAATGATGCTACACATGCAAGTACGTATGTTATCGATACCACTCGTTAGTTTTGAAAATAGTGTTTATCGTCAAAAATACATCTTTGACGTCTCGTTAAGTTAATAACCACTTTTCATGTAGTTGTGTTGAAAAGGTACTCCACGATCCTCGTTTGGTGTTTTATCGGTAAATATAAGGTTTTCGTCACAAAAATAGCATTTTCATAACTTGAAAATATGCCCCAAGTGGCCTCGCAAAACAAGTCGCGAAATGTTGTACGTTAGGGGTTAATGGTCAAGCTCGGCGTTTTTGAAAACCTTGTAACAATATCTTGAAGTCGTGTTATTTAACTTTTGGCTATACGGGTCTTGATCAATGAAAGAATCGACTCTTATTGTTGCTATTTGAAAATATTATGTTCAACACTTAGAAAATTTCATTATAGCAAAAGCTGTCAAAATATATAGTTTATCGGGTATATAGATGAGGTCGTAGTTTATTCGTTACAAGTCCAATGATCAAACGGCCAATTGATTTGAAAAGCTAGCTGAGAGATCTTGATTTCATAAAACTACGGCTCGGACTCAAACTGATCCGATCATAAAAAAAAACAGCCGTGAAAGTGGTGTCTCGCAAAGACAGTTTACGTCAAAACTCTATTAGTGTACAAAAGCTGATGGAAATTTATATATATCGTCGGATTTCAAACACTCGTATCTTTTTCGTTATAAGCCCGTTTTCTATGTTCTTTATATCCCCGCGAAGGTATTCAAGTATACTTTAGGTTTTTCAAGGTCTCGGCTAGTCAAGATATTATTTAATCTCAGTTTTCCTAGCTAGAAAAATCGGGACAGATTCAATATTTCAGAAAATATAGTTTTCGTCGTAAATCTTGAAAATAGCATATCTTTTTCGTCGTAACTCGGATTTTATCCCCGTTTTCGGCCATAGTTTCGTCTCGGAATGTATTTTCTAACTCTTTGGTCCGAAGTTACACCCTAGACCCTGAGTTTCCCACGTTTTACAGAAATGGACAGCAGCTTTTATATAGTTGTGAAAATCAACTTTCCTAGTTTGTAACTTGTTCAAGGCTTAACCAAACCATCTCAAATCAACTTCACAAATACCAAATCCTACCATACACCTTCTTAGGGTGTCATGGGTTCCTAAACATCACCAATCTTGGTGGATCTCATGAGATTTCTAATAAAAATTATAGATCTAGTGTTTATAAAAACAAAATGAGTAATAAGTGGTATGGATCTTACATACTTGCATGTTTTGTTACTAGATCATGAAAATATATAAAATAGATGTTTAAAAGAGTAGAAAAGATTATTAGTAACTTACTTGAAGATTTGAGATGATTTGGATGAAAATATGTAATTAACCTAGGGATTTTTATTTCAAAATCCTAACTAGGGATACAATCAAGACTTGATTATAACTTGGACTTCAAAAATTGATGGTTTCTTCTTGGTGTTCTTCCTTTGGTCGATCCACACACAAGGGAGGAAGAAGAGATGAGTTTTTGGTGCTAGTTTATTTTGTGTAAAATGAGAATGGGGTGGAAAAGGAGTATATATATATGGTCCAAGTCAAAGTCTTGGTCTTTGGTCTTAGGTCTTAGGGGGGGACATAGGGGCGGCAAAAGGAGGGAAACAAGGATGGTGTTTGTGAGCTCATTAATGTTCATGTCTCCCCTTTGTTATTATTAGTTAGATATTTTGCACATTGGGTGTTATCGGGTACCGAGTTAACTAAAAATAAATGTTAACAAGGTGAAATAAAATACGACGAAGTTGTAAAAGTTGTAAAATATTATTCCTGATGAGAATCGGGTGTTGGAATAATTATTGAATTGAAATAACGCAAACCGACAAAGTAATAAGCTCCGACCGTAAAGTATAGCCATTGGTTTTAAAACACCGGGTAAATTAATAATATAATTTTTATATTATTATTATGAGTATGTAAATATGTTAGGATCATAGTCGGGAGTATTGGGTATACGTTAGTAGTAAAACTGAGTGGTATCGTTAATTACAAATTAAGCATACGTAAATGGAAATAATGCATATCCGTGTAGTAACTAATGCGATGATGATGTGTAGACTAATCCAGTCTATATCAAGTGTCATTACTGAATGATACATGAATTCGCAGCTAAACCCAACTGGTTACGCGAATTTAAAGACTCGTAAATTCAGTTTACGAAAAGATGAACGTTGATCATGAATAGTGATTTCCCTTCGGGAATGAATAGTGTCACATGAATAGTAAAATTTCTGAACGCTTCTCGGAATCACAAACTGACTCCGAAAACGATGAATAGTAAAATGATGAATAGTGACCGGTGAATAGTAATCGATGAATAGTAACTGATGAATAGTGAATAGGAGGAATGTCCCGAAAATGCGGGTTGTTACAGCTGTTGTAAGACTCCCTGATCCAAAGCAGAAAACTTTGGGTGAAAGAGGCATTGAATGCATCTTTGTTGGATATGCTGAGCATTCCAAGGCATATAGGTTTTATGCTATAGAACCTAATGAATCTGTTTCAATTAACTCAATAATTGAATCAAGGGATGCACTCTTTGATGAGAACAGATTCTCATCTATCCCTAGACCAAGTCAAAGGATTCCATATGGAACCAATGACAATGGTGTTTCAGAGGTTCCTGCTGATGAGGTTCCTACTGATGAGGTTCCTGCTGATGAGGTTCCTACTGATGAGGTTCCTGCTGAGGTTGTAGAACAACAACCTGAACCTGAGCTCAGAAGGGGCAATAGGGTGAGGAATCCAAAGTCATTTGGACCTGAGTTTCAATTATACTTAATTGAAGGTACAAGGAGTGAGGTCTCTGACCAATACTCTTATTGCTTCATTGTTGAGGATGATCCCAAAACATTTGAAGAAGCAATGAAGTCCCAGGATGTTGCTTTCTGGAAAGAAGCAATTGATGATGAGATGAACTCCATCATGGGCAACAACACTTATGTGTTGACTGATCTACCACCTGGTTGCAAACCTTTAGGTAGCAAATGGATTTTCAAAAAGAAAATGAAGGTAGATGGAACTGTTGAAAAATTCAAGGCAAGATTAGTTATTCAAGGCTTTAAACAAAAGTCAGGAATAGACTACTTTGATACTTATGCTCCAGTGGCACGTATCAGTACCATAAGATTGCTAATTGCTATGGCATCAATTCACAATCTGATTATTCATCAGATGGATGTGAAGACAGCATTCTTGAATGGTGATTTAGATGAGGAGGTTTACATGAACCAACCTCAGGGCTTCATCATGCCTGGCAATGAAAACAAGGTGTGTAAACTGATTAAGTCTCTTTATGGACTAAAACAGGCACCTAAGCAATGGCATCAAAAGTTTGATGAAGTGGTTTTGTCTAGTGGTTATTTACTTAATCAAGCTGACAAATGTGTATATAGCAAATTTGATGAATCTGGTAAAGGAGTCATCATTTGTCTATATGTTGATGACATGTTGATCTTTGGCACTGACCAAAATCAAGTTGATCTTACAGAAGAATTTTTGTCATCAAAGTTTTCCATGAAGGATATGGGGGAGGCAGATGTTATCCTTGGTATTAGGATTAAACATGAAAGTAACAAAATTTCTATTTCACAATCTCATTACATTGAGAAGGTGTTGAAGAAATTTAATTACTTTGATTGTACTCCAGTGAGTACTCCTATGGATACAAGTGAGAAGCTAATGCCTAATACTGGCAAAGTTGTATCTCAACTTGAGTATTCTAGGGTGATTGGCTGCTTGATGTATGCCATGACTTGTACAAGGCCTGATATTGCTTTTGCTGTGGGTAAACTGAGCAGGTATACTAGTAATCCTAGTGCTCATCATTGGCAAGCAATTCAGAGGGTCTTTAAGTATTTGAAGAGAACTATGGATTATAGTCTCTCATATACTGGTTATCCTTCAGTGTTGGAAGGTTACACTGATGCAAGTTGGATCAGTAACACTGAAGACAATTCGTCTACAAGTGGCTGGGTATTCCTACTTGGTGGAGGTGCAATTTCTTGGGCATCCAAGAAACAAACATGCATTACCAGTTCAACCATGGAATCTGAATTTGTGGCTTTAGCTGCTGCTGGTAAAGAAGCTGAATGGTTGAAAAACTTGCTTCTTGAGATTCCATTGTGGCCTAAACCTATAGCACCTATTTCTATCCGATGTGATAGTGCTGCTACATTGGCAAAGGCTTATAGCCAGATGTACAATGGGAAGTCTAGACACTTAGGTGTCAGGCATAGCATGATTCGTGAACTAATCATGAATGGGGTGGTATCTATAGAGTTTGTTAGATCTCAACAAAACTTAGCTGATCACTTGACGAAGGGTTTGGCTAGAGACTTGGTTTTGAAGTCTGCTAAAGGGATGGGTTTAAGTCCAACTTAGTCACTGAATGCAAGGATACCCAACTCCCTTCTAAGGAAACTTGGAAGCTGAGTTCAATGTGGAAAGCTGATCATTTGGTGGACTGAAGCACATGTATTACAAACATCCCAAGGTTGTGCTTGTTACCTGCTGAAAGGAGGATGAAGTCTTCACTTCTTAATGGTTAATTTTCTTTGAAAAAGTGCTAAGCAGGAGCATGAATTAAAGATGAACCACCTATGTAAATGTTGAAGTTTTGCCGCTTCAGGAAGCTTTTGGACTTTTAGCTTTTACAACATTTATGAATTGGATATGGACACATGGCTTGTATAGTGTCAGGAGTATTTTAGTGTTTGAAAACTTGTGTGTATTTATCATCAGGTATTCAAATGGGTTGAAGGGTTCAATTCTTAGAACACCCTGATTCTCGAATATTTGAAAGTATATGTACTAATGTGGAAATTCAATCCTCAGGATATTTTCATTTATGCACTTGTTTTGGTTTGTGTTTGAATTTACATGCAAAAGTAGTGAACTAAATTTGGGGAGGATTGTTGGAAAATTTAGTGCACTTGAGGGATCTATTCACACCTGGTAATGGGTTTGGAGGTATGGAGTATACACCCATTTGGTCACTGAATCCCCTGACTCAATAGTGGTTAAGTATTGAATCTGCTGATAGCATGATTCTGCTGCTAGCTGATCCTGCTGCTAGGATTCTGCTGAAAGCAAGATGCTGCTGACAGATGATTCTGCTGCTGATAGCATTCTGCTGCTAGTGTGATTCTGCTGCTGGCATTCTACTGCTAGTATTATAGTTTCCACTGATAACCACTGATCCTATTATTATGGAAACTATTATGTTATAATTAATGGGCCGTTAATTATACATAATACCATGGGCTAGGGTTTGAGTATTCTCTATTATAAATAGAGGTCACATCATTCTGCATGGATATACGTTTTACAAACGATTAACACAAAACCCTAAACACTTCAATACGCATCTGGTTCTTGGTTTGTGCCTAAAACAAGAACATCACTTGGTCTTATCCCATAGAGATATTCGTGTAACCCAGGCATAGGGTCGAATAGTTTCTATTGGAAAGTGATACCACGATTTCAAGTGAATATCCGGTACTTTGATTGATTATCTTAACCCTGATCTGGGAACCGTTATACAAATAACAACCAACAGTTGATGCACGCGGATATTGTATCAACTCTTTTAGCATCTTAACTTCATCATGAATATCAACGCTTTTTTCAATCGTTATATCTATTAACTTCAGCAATGGTGACTTGGCCAAGATAAGCTTCACAAAATCCATTACAGGCTTCATGTTGGAGAAGTCTTTAATTTGTATAACACGGAGATGATCCAAGGTAAAGTGAGAGCACTCTTCTTGCAAATCAAGAAGGTTCATGGCAGTTTGTGACACGGCTTCCTTTGGGTTATGGTCCATCTATTAAAAACAAAATACATTTCTCTTAATGAAAAAGAAAATGTGAATCATATATAGTTGTCATTCTAGTATGTATACTATTTACCTCTATGACACCAGATAAACAAAGATATGTGAGATGGTCTAGCGAGGTCGGGAGCTTCTTTGGTATAACACCTATAGCAAAACACTTTATCCAAAAACCAGTAAAAGAAATTATCAAGCATAGTTGTATTTTTGTTATTATAGATATAATCTTGGATCAATATGAATCACCGTAATAGGATACAAACTCATATGCAGACACTCGATTATAGGTAAACACTCGAATAGCTCAGCAAAGTCAGAATTCCACCATCCCATAAAATATTCCTCATCTCCAATCTGCAGCAATTAAAATCGCATAAAATTAAAATGCCCACAAATAAAGGAGCTTCTATCTGTTCTCGAGTTTAAATATGAAAGAATATAATGGGAGAAGAGGAACATGAGAGAAAAGAAAAGGGGCGAAATAAATATAGTTTTATTTTGTGTGTTCTCGAGTAGGAAAGGAGAGAAAGGAAAAGTAGAAAAAACATGTTATAATTTGCTCAGTACTTCCAAATTTGGGAGGAAACTTTTGTAAAGAAAATTTGACACAATTTCCCTCTTCTCTTCTCTCCATACAAAACCTCGGGAATACATTTTTTTCTAATTTCCTTTCAATTTCTTTTCTCTTCTCTTCTCGAATAAATATATGGCCAATAGTAAGTTTCAAGAATAGTAATTCTTGTTGGACCATACCAGAGTGAAATCCTTAAGCAGTGGGCAATTTAAGATAAAACGTAGAAGAGCTTTTGATGTTATGCTGACTTTGTCAAAGGATAAACTGATAAGATTACTAAATCCCTTGAATGCTGAAGGAGGTTGAAATTCACAATTTTGGAGTTCTAATTTTACTAATTGCTGCAACGTGAAGAACGATGGCAATAACTTATGACCGTCGCCTACCCCAATGGAAAGAGTAAATTTCTCCACAGTAGCATTCCTCGATAGGTGAAGTATTATTTGGTCAATCTCACGACAACTACTTAACTGAGAGAGACAAAGAGAAAAATTAAGTATCGGACCTTTGTGTAATAAGAGGATTGGATAGATAACATGTAAGAGTTTACAGTTAATGGATAACTCTTTCAAAGCCGCTCCTTGAAAGACTTCATCATCAAACTTGAGTTTGGGAATGTTCAAACAGTAATCTCTCCAGTTCTGAGATAATATACTTGTTCTTAATGCATCTCGCATAGACATATGAGTCACAATTTTCTGTATTATACTTGAAGGAAGGTTGTTAATATATTGTATCTGTAGGCAAACCTTGAACTTCCATCTTAAAGGATTTGCTCACCGACATGAGAATGCTGCAAAAGTTTAGCAACACAAAAACACTTGTAAGATTGGCACCATGAAGTTTAACTCGGCATAGTAGTTATGTCTACATGTACTAAACCAACAAACACGAGAGACCAAAAAGTTTACACTTAAACTTCCAAACAAAGTGACATGGTGTCACGGCCTCTAACAAACTTAGAATCCATAATGGAATTGTAACAGCATTGAAATAATATATTCAAATTAGAAAGCAAAAGCTAAACGCTTACATCCTTTGCACAACCGACAATACGGAATATGTAAAAGCATTTATTGTTCTCCTAAATTTATAACATAGAGAACCATAACTCCTGTTTCTGTTAATCACATGTCAGTAAATGATCAGACAGTGGTCGAAAAACCCAATAATGAAGATAACCAACCAACAACATCAGATCAAACATAAATATCAATTTTGAAGCTAACAATACATGCCAAGCATGGTTTTTGAAGCTAAGCTAAGATACCCAAAAATACATCACCCTGCTACAATGAAAAACATCAATTTATCTCGCCATTTTGACCAAGTCAATATATCTGGCAGAGAGGAAGGCTTGTTACTTAGGGGGTGTTTGTTTAAGCTTGATTTTGAGCTTACGAGCTTATGTCACTTCGGTTTATATTTCATAAGCTCAATTTTTCCGGCTTAATTTGAAACTTATTGGCAGAAGTTTGAAAATAAGCCAGAAAATTGGGCTTATAGAATATAAGCCGAGGTGATGTAAGCTCATAAGCCCAAAAATAAGTTAAATAAAAATGCCTTTAAATGCCCTGTACATGTCATGATAATTCGGAATATTTGTTTGTTTGATTGATATCGAAGGAGCATTACAGAGAAATTAAGGGGGTGTTTGCGATTGCATATAGTTAGTTTGTTAGCTTATGCTTATGGCATTGTAAGTACTTTCAAATAATCATGTGCTTATTTAAAAGTGCTTATTTCCTCACAAATTAAGCAAATAAGACAACAAAAAATTCAATCACAATTCCCAAACACCCTCTAAAATATTTAAAAAATATAAAATGCAGAATTAACCTAATATTTTGTTAGTATTAATTAGTATCCAATACTAACAGTACGTGGTTAGTCACTATCTTAACACTCAAAAGTAAACAAACGAACATCACGTAATAATGATTAATTATGCACCAACCAATATCTCAAAATTACTGAAACACATAATCAAAATCAATAGCAACCTTTGAAACAAAATTAGACCATCATGCATGTAACAAACTACCAAAGAAACCTTAATTGAATAGCAACAAGAATCATTTTTATCGGAAATGTCATCCAATAAAAATCACTCGTTAGTTCATATGTAATAAAATCAAGCTCTTAACAACAGGCCTTAGGGCTGCCATTAGAAAAACCAATCATAAATACATAAATCTACAAATATTTTTTTTGCCGCTTTAAGCACGCCTTAAGAAACACCAACGCTTCGCAAAGGCTCGTAAGGCATGCGGCGTGACTGTGCCACCACGCTGCGCCTCACGCTATTTATAACCTTTTTGGAAACCCGCTTGATCTTGCAGAAAACCAGCTTGATCTTGTAGAAAACCAACTTGATCAGTTCTCGCAGAAGTTGTCTGATCTTTGTTCTAGGACGTGGAATCGCCGCCTGAGGCCCGTCCAAGCCTACGGCATGTGTGATAGCGTTTATGTCTAGCTCTAGTTCATCTAATTTTGCCAAAATCCTTACAATATTCGTCTGAGTTTCTATCTGAGAGGACAAGCGCAGCTTGAGGTCCAAATACTTCAACTTATAAGCATACTTCGATACATTCCAAGGCTTGACCTTGGAGCACTTGCGTACGAGCTCTCTCCCTTCATTGAGATGACTAATGAACGATCTCATTTCTTTGTCGGGAGGACGGCCCAACAAAATGCTACTATCATCGACACTTTGTTGGATTTCTTCTAAGGTATCTTTAAGGCTTTGGAGTTCCGTTTTGAATTTGACAGTATTTTTTGTCATTGCTACAACTTCGTTCAGTAATGCACCAAGAGCAGCTCCTGCAACAACTTCCCCCATTTTTTTCCCACACAAAAATAAAAGTTAAGCGTGCAATGAGATTCTCATGACTTCCATGTTTGGTTTTATATAGATTTAGAAGTGGGTCCTAGGTGTAAGTTCCACGTAATTTCTGTTGACTTTTGAATAACGCTAGATCAATTGGATTAAAAAGACAGGTGTTAAAAAAGTCGCAAATTGGTAATTTCCCCCAAAATTAAGTTTTTATAAGTTATACTCATTACCATATTTATAAGTTATACTCATCACTTGTGAGATGTATAAAAACTTAATTATTGTTCAATGGGTGCAAAATTAAATAAACAAAAATAAGATTTTTTTTTGACAAAAAGCTTTCATTAACAAAACGCCAAACCGGCCCTCAAAGCGGGGACCGACGGCTCAAACCATTACAACATATACAATGGGTTACGACTCCAATCTTTCCACAAGATCCTATTACATTTAGATCTATTTTTAACCCAAAGAAAAGATAACGATTTGACCATAGAAACAATATACACCTCGCTAGGCTCTTTTCCTTTAAAAACCGTCTCGTTCCGCTCCTTCCATAACGCCCACATAGTTATAATCACAATCCCATGAACTATCTTTTTCTTCATTTTGCAACCTTGTACTGATTTATACACCTGAAGGAGATCTTGTATAGAAAACGCAAAGATTGGAGGAATTCTACACCAAGAGCCAATACAATCCCATACCTTGGCAGCGATCAAACACTCGGCCAAAACATGCAGCTGCGTCTCGTCTCTGTCACGGCACCAAGGGCATAAAGAATCCTGCAAGACAATGTTTCTCAGCACTAAAGCGGTCTTTGTCGGAATTCGGTTCTGTTCCGCTCTCCAAGCCATAATCGAACACTTCAAGGGGACCCAAGAAACCCATTTCATTACAAAATTTGATCCAAAATCATACCGCTGCATCAATAAACCAGCAGCCCCTTTTACCGAGAACGATTGTTGACCCTCTGCAGCCCAATGCCATCGATCCGGGCCCTCTGAAATCTCGTGCCTATTCACAGCTTCGCACATCTGAATCCATTGCAACAGTTCATCCGTCGTTGTAATACTTCTGCTCCAGTTTGCATCCATGACCAACTTGTTTCCAGCTACGATGGTTCTGTCCGCCACTGTGCACATCTTAACCCCTTCTAAACGATATAAAAGCGGCCATTTGTCTCTAAGAGCCCTTTCACCAATCCAAACGTCCATCCAAAACCTGACCGAAACCCCGTTCCCCACCTTAGCTCTGATAAACGTATGTATGGGCACTTCATTAATCTTCAACCTAGCCACCACTTTCACAATCGCTTTCCAACAACCCGATGCGTATTTATTCACCGGAAGCCCCTCCCACATATTATTGCTTTTGTGACAAACTTCAATAATCTTTGTCCATAACGAATTCTTATTGTTACGAAATCTCCAAGCCCACTTAAAGATGAGAGCCTCATTTACTACTTCTAATTTTTTAATACCCAACCCACCAAACTTTGTAGGCGTCGTGACTCTTTCCCAACTCACCCAATGCACCTTATTCCCCACATTTGTACCCGTCCACATAAATCTTTTCATAATTCTTTCGAGTACGTCCACTACCTTCCTAGGAGCTTTATATAATGAGAAATAGTAGATTGGAAGGCTCTCAAGCACCGCTTTGATAAGCACTACCCTTCCTCCAATAGATAAGATCTTCGCCTTCCAAATTGCTAGTCTCGACTCGAACACCTCAACCACTTTCTTCCAACTAGCAAATCTATTCATATTTGCTCCCACCTTAATCCCCAAATAGTCAAACGGAAAATTGTCGCTTTTACACCCCAACGTACCCGCCATCACATTCGTTTCCTCATTACTAGTACCAACCCCATATAGATTTGACTTATTAACATTAATTTTCAAGCCGGAACAAATATGAAAACATCTCAACAATGTAGCCAAATTACCAACATTCTCTTCCGACCATTCGCCTAAAATGAGGGCGTCATCGGCATATAATAAATGTGAGACATTCATATCTTCATTATCGATCTTAACACCTTTAAACTCCCCCAATAGAATAGCTTTATTAATGGTCAACGAGAGGGCTTCCATAACCACCAAGAACAAGAACGGGGAAAGCGGGTCACCTTGTCTAAGTCCCTTATGACATACAAACTCAAACGTTGGTGACCCATTAACCAACACCGAAGACCTAGCCGCCTTTAGAATTCCCATGACCCACATGCACCAACGAGAAGGAAAATTCATTTGTTCTAACATAGAGATTAAAAATCCCCAATTTACATTATCATACGCCTTCTCAAAATCGATTTTTAACAAAAAGGCCTTTTTAGCTTTACGTTTCAACCATGCCAAAACTTCATTAACAACAAGAGGGCCGTCCAAAATGTACCTATCCTTCAAAAACGCCGATTGAGATTCCGAAATCACCTCACCCATAACTTCTTTGATTCTATTCGCTAAGATCTTTGAAATTACCTTATTAACCATACCAATTAATTTGATAGGACGATATTCCATCATGCTAGTGGGATTTTTACATTTCGGAACCAATGTGATGAACGAAAGGCCGCACTCCTGACTTATGTATCCCGATTCATGAAATTCGGTCAGGATACTATAAAAATCATCCTCCAAGATGTCCCAAAAATCCTGCACAAAGTGAAAGTTAAACCCATCTGGGCCTGCCGCCTTATCTTTCCCGCAATCAAAAGCTGCTCTTTTAATTTCTTCCTTCGTGAACGATTGAACAAGCTTATCTCCCAAATCAGCCGATAAAGTCTTCACGTTGTCACACTCTAGAACCGGTCTGTTGCTACAATCTTCACTAAAATGCTTACGAAAATGTCTCAACACCTCACGTTTAACTAATGCCGGTTTCGTTATCCATTCCCCATCTACCCCTATACCCGGAATATTATTAGACGCCCTTCGGCCGTTAATAACTCGATGAAAGAATCCCGTATTATCATCTCCCATTGCTGCCCATTTCACACGAGACCTTTGCTTTAAATCTTTGTTTGTGATATCATTCAGCTCATTGACTCTTGTTCGACACTCCTCAAGTATCCAAACCTCTTCTTCGTCTAAACTTCTATCTTCCATAATCTTTTCTAGATTGTCAGTTTCCAAACAGCATGTACGCCATTCTTCTTTCTCCTTTTTCGCAATATCCCCATGCCACTCTTTCAACTTGTAGCTTAAAGCCTTCAACTTACGGAACAACTTTATCTGAGACGAATTCCCTGCTACCTCCTTGCATAAACCCTCACGAACCACGTCTTTGCATCCCTCTTTCCCCGCCCAAGAATTGAACCACCGAAATGGTTTCAGGCCAAAGTTTTTACTCTCCATATGCAATAACAACGGGCAATGATCCGAATAACGTCTCGGGAGAGCTCTCAGCGATGCACTTGGCCATTTATTAAACCAACGCGAACACACAAGAGCTCTATCAATTCTACTTTGTTTGTTGCCTTTTCCTTTACCCGCAAGAAAAGTAAACTTCCTTCCCCCCAACGGGTACTCTACCAAACCCGCTTCATCAATGAACTCATTAAAATCTCTTGCCATAGGTTCATTAAATCCCGTATTCAATCTTTCTTCTGCATTTCTGACCGTATTATAGTCACCCATGAGGATCCAATATTCGTCACTACCATCCATCAGAAACTTCAAAGCTTGCCAAACCAACACTTTTTGATCTCTAGATTTCGGACCATACACGTTCACCACATTAATACTACTATTATCCTTCTTCAACCGGCCTCCTACCACAAGAAAATTCCGGTTTTTTATTACCCTTTCTTTTATAAACCCACTAGTATCCCATAAAGACACCAAGCCACCCGATAGACCCGTCGGATCCACTACTTCAAAATCAAATGTCCCTCTACCCCAAAATCTTTCAAGACAATGTCTATCCAAGCCTTGAGTTTTGGTTTCTTGCATAACAAGGAATTCGACCTCATTATCCCTAACCAAATCTCTAACCCAAGCATCCTTCCCAACCACCCCCATACCTCGAATGTTAACCGTTAAACAATTCATCTTGTAACCTCTTGTATACCCTCTTTAGAAATAGAATCACGTATCAAATCTTGGAAGTTTTGTAGTTCAGCACCTAGCTTCCGACCCATCGTGACAGTTCTACTTACTTCCTCATCTACCGGCTTCAAGTTTAATCCTCCCACACTTGTCTCCTTCGGTTTTCCATCATCCCCTCTAACCATCCCATCAAAGGTTTGCTCCTCCTCCATTCTATCTTGAACCTCCTCTGTCAGAACCGAGAACTTGTTTGTTATTTCCACCATACTCGGCTCTTTTGGGTTACCTCCATTCGAGTTCTCAGCCCATATAATAGGGTCCAACCCAAAGATATCTTCTACCACCTTTTTGGGCTCCTTATTGGGTCTCTGATTACCACTAGAGGACCCACTTGAGTAGTCCAAGCCCAAATTGATAAAAGTTTTAAACTTTTTCCTTTTCAAATTTTTTGTAACCGATTGGCCAATTACATTAACACCTTGCTGACTATTTTCGTTATTACCATAATTAGCATCAATCTCTTGTGCCTTAGAATTTGAACCATCCCCCATATTCTTGGAAACCGAATCAGCATTAACTTCGCCATTAACATTCCCATCGTCATTTACTGTCTTTCCATAATTACTATTCGAATCCGACGACTGTTTTCCTTCCGGCGTCTTCTCCGGTGAACAGAAACTTTCTTCCTTGTCTCCATGAAAGCTCTCATCTTCTGCATAACCTTCTAAAAAGTCCCCTACCCAATCCTTTTCAGCTTCCGAGACCCACACCTTGTAAGACTTTCCCCTCCACCGAATAAAAGCCACATCGTTGATCGTTTTACCATGATTAACTAGGACACCAACGTAATGAAAAGAACATTCAAATCCTTTCTCATCCACCCCGGCTTCTTTAATAACCATTCCAAAGAGACTCCCGATATCATTTATCACCTTTGAATCCGAAATACTTAACGGAAGACCAACAATCTTCAGCCAAGCAACTCTTTCAAACGACATCGACTGCCCCTCCCATAACATCGGAACTTCGAACCACTCTTTCCTGTTCACCATCTCATCTTTTGCCATTACCGCATGTTCACACGAATGAAACTCCACCATAATGGATAAACCACCCATATATCTCACAAAACCTTCCTGTAATTTCATTTCACTTAGAATCAACCGAATATTCTTCAATACCTCTAAGGACTTTACCCTGACATATATCGACCTCCCATGCAAAGATCTGAACGCCTCCACAGAGTCTTCAACCGTCACCGTCTTTCCAATCGACTCCCCCGTTGACGCTTCTTTAAAGGACATATTATTCACTCCTACACCTGTGAACCCACCTGGTTTTACCGACGGTCCCATCCCCGCTGATTTAGAGGGATATGACCTTCGTTCATCCCTCTTAAATTGATCAATCTCCCCCTCCTCAAGAACAAATCTTGCAATGTTAAACTTCAGTTTAAATTCTCCCAGACGAGCAGATGATAAGGATTTTAATAGCTCTTTACTATCCTTTACATCCAAGAACGACACAAAACCAAATCTCTTACCCTCCTTATTCCTTTTCCGGGCAATATATATGTCAAAAATCGTACCCATACCTCTAAGTACTGTTGCCAAATCTGCCCCGCTGCAACGATCGGGGAGATTATTCACAAATAGTTTAGTTAACCTTGCCCGAATATTGGCCGGAATAGGCTTCCGGCTTGTCGCCATTTCAGAGAGTTGTGGGGGTTTTTTTTTTTTTTTAACAGTAGTAAATAGTTTTGCAAAAAAAGTAAAAAAACAAAAATAAGATAGTTGAGAAAAACATTCTGTCAATCATTGCTAAAAGTCTAAAACTAACGTGATAACAAAAAGAATGGTTGAATTTTTATAATATAAAATGGAATACGGGATAAAAAAGAAAAAAAGAAAAGAAAAAAAAAAGAACCAAATTTGAATTGGGAAGCAATCTTCACATTCACACTTATGGAGAAAAAATAAACTCTTATCATTTAAAAATGAATTATAGAAAAAATTATATTGCCAATCTTACTCTTGACTTAGTTTGATGAGATTAAGGATGAAGATTGCTTCTCATTTTTTTCAGTCGATCCGGATTTTATATATATATATATATATATATATATATATATATATATATATATAACGGATGCATGTACAAGGTATGGGGGCCGGCGCACTCATGGCTAGCCGAAAAAGTTGAGATTTTTTTTTTTTTTTTTTTTTTTTTTACCTTTTTTCGAAGATATGCCCCACTCAAAACTCAAATTTCCTCTCACCCACATACTAAAATCTACTGTAACATTTAACACTCTAAAGCCTTATAAATTTTTTATCTCTAAGTAAAAATACTCAATTTATCATTATGATTATAGTTTTTTCTTACGTATTTTGTTGTTATTGTCAATAAAAAATAAAAATTTGCCCCCCACATCTAATTTTCTTAGGTCCGTCACTGTGTGTCTGTTTGTGTGTGGGTGTGTGTATGTGTATGTGTATATATATATATATATATATATATATATATATATATATATATATATATAGTGTATTTTTATTTTCAGAACCCTGTTAATTGCGGGAACTGCGAGAACTCCAATTTTGCATTAGAAAACATGCATGTTCATATAAAACATGTATGTTTTCTAACATACACCTTAATACACATACCTGCGTAACATACATGTTCATATAAAACCCTGTTAAGTGCAACATATCAATGCAAAATGGTTTTATATGAACATGTATGTTACGCAGCTATTTGTATTAAGGTGTATGTAAGAAAACATACATGTTTTATATGAACATGCATGTTTTCTAATGCAAAATTAGAGTTCTCGCAGTTCCCGCACTTAACAGGGTTCTGAAAATAAAGCACCCCTATATATATATATATATATATATATATATATATATATATATATATATATATATATATATATATATATATATATATATATAGTTAGGATCAAATAAGATCAAGCTTAAAGTTGTTAAAATGAGATCCAACTAAAATTTGACAAGTGATACTCTCGTTAAAATAAAATTAATTTTTTTATTAATTACAACTAAAATTGTTAAAGTTCTTATGGTTTTCTTTTTAAAATTGATGAAACCAATGTGATACACTTTGATTTGACATGTAATATGTATCAGGTTAAGCTGATACGCTTTGATTCAATATGTAAATTTATAATTGTGTATCACAAATTCAAACTCATGTATCAGTTAGTTATTAGTTGTTAAAATGTGAATTCGTACTAATATTTTATTTTTTGTGTGTTATTGCTAACATGGTTATTTATAATTGGTTTTAGTGGTTTTTTAGACTATATCTTATTTTTACAACTTTAATATTGATATCACATTAACCCTCCCCTATATATATATATATATATATAACTAGCTTCATAACCCGCCCGATGGGCGGGTTAACTTCATAATATTATTTGACGAATTATAAATGGAGGTACATAAATAATGGATAACAGAAAATATCTTAAACCAAAAAATTGAACAATATCGGTAAAGTGTTCACGTAATATATTTAAAAAGAAAAATGGAAAGTGAAAAAAAAGAAAATAGATGGTCCTTATTCATATACAGAATAGCTTTATGACACAACTAATATACGGGCTATTTTCATGTGGATTTACTAGAAGACATGTCGTAACTTTAAGATATAAATGTCGTTAACTATTAATGGTGCACAATCAAATTCAACTCATGAAAGAATATATAAATCCGTCATTCGTATTTGCCTAAGAAAATTTGCAATTCTTTTGCAATCACATACAAGTCAATGAAAGATGTGAAACCATTTAGATAACTGAATTAAGTTTTCTAATAGAAAAAGCACCTGTCCACAACTCCACAATGCTTCTTGTATACCTTCAAGTAGTTTGGCTTTTACTCGCTTTACATTTTTTTTTGTTTTTTTTTTGGCACAAAAATCATCCCCGTGGTAGTAAAGTTGGCACAAAATCATCCCTCCGTTAGTAATATCAGTTAATGAGGACTAACGATGCAAATTATTTTCCGTTATCTCCTAACAAAAGTTAAAATATTTGCATCGTTAGTCCTCATTAACTATAGAGTTAAAATATTTGCATCGTTAGTCCTCATTGACTAAAGAGTTAAAATATTTGCATCGTTAGTCCTCATTGAGTTAAAATTTTGCATCGTTAGTCCTTATTGAGTTAAAATATTTGCATCGTTAGTCCTCATTGAGTTAAAATATTTGCATCGTTACCATCGCCACAACCCACCACCGCCACCAACACCCACCACCGCCACCCACCACCCACCGCCACCACCACCACTACCCACCGCCGCCACCCACCACCACCCACCGACGCCACCACCACCCACCGCCGCCACCACCACTACCCACCACCGCCACCCACCAACGCCACCACCACCCACCACCGCCACCACCACCGCCGCCGCCATCACCCATCGCCACAACCACCCACCACCCATCGCCACCACCACCCACCTCTAGCCACCACCACCCACCACCGCCGCCGCCCACCACCTCCACCCACCACCGCTAACAACTCCCACGACCACCCGCCGCCGCCACCACCACCACCATACACTGAATGAATATTATAAGTGGTGGCGGCGGCGGCGGTGGTGGTGGTGGTAGTGGCGACGGTGGTGGTGGCGATGGGTGGTGGCGACAGCGGCGGTGGTTGGTGTTGGTGGGTGGTGGTGGTGGAGGTGCAATTTCAGGTTAAAATCTCGCGTGTCTTGATGTAAAATATTATTCTAGACAACTTTTGGGTTTCACACTTTTGATGATTCTGACCAGAAACGGGTCAAAATCGTGAATTAAAATCGATTCAGAAACATTTTTATCAAATGTCAATTTTTCATACGTTTGTATCTATTTTCATATATTTTTATCCGTTTTCATACATATTATATATATATAAATGGATGAAACCGGATAAAATATAAGAAAAACGGATGAAAATGTAAAATAATAGACGAAAACGAATAAAGTGTATGAGCACGGATAAAAACGTGAGAAAAATGGAAGAAACAAATAAAAACATGAGAAAAATGGATGAAAACGTATAAAGAAGGACGAAAACTGATAAAAACATGAGAAAAACGGATAAAAACGGACGAAAACGTAAGAGGACTAACGATGCAAATATTTTAACTCAATGAGGACTAACGATGCAAATATTTTAACTTAATAAGGACTAACGATGCAAATATTTTAACTCTATAGTAAATGAGGACTAACGATGCAAATATTTTAACTCAATGAGGACTAACGATGCAAATATTTTAACTCTTGTTAGGAGATAACGGAAAATAATTTGCATCGTTAGTACTCATTAACTAATATTACTAACGGAGGGATGGTTTTGTGCCAATTTTACTATCACAGGAATGATTTTTGTGCCAAAAAAAGAAAAAGGATGTAAAGCGAGTAAAGGTCAAACCACAAAGATGTATTTTGGACTTTTCTCTAAATAATGAATAACAGAAAATATCTTAAACCAAAAAATTGAACAATATCGGTAAAGTGTTCACGTAATATATTTAAAAAGAAAAATGGAAAGTGAAAAAAAAAATGGATGGTCCTTATTCATATACATAATAGCTTTATGACACGACTAATATACGGGCTATTTTCATGTGCATTTACTAGAAGACATGTCGTAACTTTAATATATAAATGTCGTTAACTATTAATGGTGCACAATCAAATTCAACTCATGAAAGAATATATAAATCCGTCATTGGTATTTGCCTAAGAAAATTAGCAATTCTTTTGCAATCACATACTCAAGTCAATGAAAGATGTGAAACCATCTAGATAACTGAATTAAGTTTTGTAATAGAAAAAGCACCTGTCCACAACTCCACAATGCTTCTTGTATATGAATTAAAAAATATATATGTTTATGTATATTTTTAACATAATTAGGTCTTTATGTCCAACACACATTGTTACAAGTTGAAACATACTTGTTGGCTGGCAAGCTTCATAATCTACTTGACGAATTCTAGTGGCGTAAGTAAATAATGAATAATGCAAAATATCTTAAACCCAAAAACTGAAAAATAATAATGAATAAGTTAGTTCCATACAAAGGCTAATGCGAATTCAAATACGAAATAAGAACTTCTTTGTAGACGACGTTTGTTGTAGAGTATGAATAGTTGACATCTTTGTTGCAACAAAGAACCTTCAATCCTTTCTTGCACTTGACACTTGACACAACCACATATAGGTGTCTGTGTGAGAATACGGTTTGTAGAAACAAACCCATATGCGACAATGTTTAGCCTTGAATTTTATTACCATGTGTTTGATCCAAAAAAATAATAAAAACAAAAACAAAAAAAACATGTGTTTGAACGGAAAAAATAAAAATAAAAAAATAAAATAAAAATTTGTTAAATAACACATACTGCACCTTGAGGTTTGGTTCCTTTTATCATTATAACATCATCATCAACTACAATGCGCTCTACCACGTACCAATACATCAACTTGTCCAAGAAATGATAAAGGGTGGTGATATCCACGCCCTCCCTATTAATGTTAAGTGTTAACCAAGCTCTCCCTATTAAGTAAGGTACTTTTGTGTTTTTTTTTTTGTTTTTTCCCTTTTTTGTCGTTTTGTGGTTTTTTTTTTTTTTTTTTTTTTTTTTGTTTAAATAGAAAGGAGTATATGTATATGTATAATAATGTAATGTATATGTATAATGTTTGGTATATTTGTGTTTAATAATGTTTTGTATATGTATAATATTTTGTATAATAGCACGTTAAATATTATCACGTTAAATAACTGCAACAACGTATATGTATAATGTTTTGTATGATATCACGTTAAATATTACCACATTAAATAACTGCAACAACAACTGTTATTATTAAATTAAACGACAACGTTATACATATTATTTAAAAACAACAACATCTACGACATATGAAGATTATTCATCTCATTTAAAAGATCATGGAGCCGGGCACTTGACTGACAAGCGTGATCCTCAGGATTCCTTGCCATTTCTAACTCCATCTCCAGCGCCTTTATTCTTGCCTTCAACAACTTGTTCTCATTTTTTGTAGCAACGCAGTTTGAGCAATGCGTTGAAGAAGAGGGTTGATTAAAGTGCTCTGCTTCAAATTCATCTTTCCACGCGAAGTATCGACACCCATAGTCTTTTGTACCTGGCTGTTACATGTTAAGAAAATAATAAGAAATGTATTTTTAACAAACAAATTATTTACATAACTAAGCAAACGTATGATTATTTACCACTGAAAGAGGACATGCATAAAACAGTCGCCCACGACTACCATTTTGCCAGGATTTTCGTTCTACAATAAATCCTCTATTACATCGGCACCAGAAAGGATTTCTTTGGCTCATCTGACCAAAGAATTTGCATTATAATTTACATCAGCAATCAATAATGTTATTACTAATTTAAACAAAGTAATAATAACTGGTGCAGAACTAACACTCTACAAAAAAACAAACTTTTAAGTTTCAAACAATTAACATTTAAACGATGTTGAATAATCATTTACAACATATGATTCACTATATTTACAATGGTTTTGTCGGTGTCTCTATTATTTACAACATAAATCAGTAATCATTTACAATGGTTTTGTCGGTGTCTCTATTATTTACAACATAAATCAATGAACCATTAGTCGATCTTGATACAAAGTTTCCCATTCGGCTGCAACTGGCTCTCTGAAATGCCTCCATTGTGGGTGGATATAGGGTAGTCGAAAATCTCTGTCGAGCGTCAGTACAATGTAGTGAGCACCCACACGGGCAATCACAATGGGGTCGGTTCCTTGTGATGAGTTTGGCCTGGTAAAAAGCGGAAAACATGTGTTCCAACCTTGATCGGATATAAATACAACAGGTCGGTGAATGCTTGAAGCGATAACCGGCCCCGTGAGTGGCATCACCATCCAGCGATCGTTAGGTGCAGGTCCATTGAACCAGTCTATTGTATACCAAAGTCGGTCAAAGTCTTGTTGGAGGTACATATCTATGTATCTTTGCCTATGATAATCTAACTCTTGCAATAACATACCTCTGACTTCGTCCCACCTATTTTCGTTTTGAACAATACAGTGGGCAACGCACCGAAACCCACAATTTCCATCACCCTCAACATTATGTATGCTTATTACGAGTGGACGGAAAACAGGTGGAATATGCTTAATAAACGCATTGCTCACACTATCTCCAGCATAAAATCTATGGCGTAGAGTATCACCCGTGTAAGAGCTATGTCTTGCAGGTTCTTTCCGCATGTTCGGCACTTTTGTAGATCTTGAATTCGTACTTCTTCAGTGATCTATGATTGGTACTTCATCAAAGTCAGGTTCTTTCCGCATGTTCGGCACTTTTGTAGATCTTGAATTCGTACTTCTTCGGTGATCTACGATTGGTACTTCATCAAAGTCAGGGACTTCATTCAAGTCAGGGACTTCATTCAAGTCCGGGTCTTGTGTAGCCTTGCCCTTTTTGTCCTTTGCGCTCGGACGACCACGGGTATTTTTTTGAATAGCTGGTTCACGGGTGTCAACAAATTCAGGTTGGAATATCTCTCTCAACTTCGTTAACATATTTTTCTTGACAAACGACGTTGATTTGCTAAAAATATTCTTGAATTGTTGCACGCCATTGTTAAACGAAGTATCATCATCATCATCACCAGCTTCACTGGAGTAGCCATCTTCAGGCGGAGGCCTATTGATAACAGGCCACGGAACAGATAGGGTTCTCCAAAAAATAGGAATTTCATCCAGTGGAATGGGGCGTCCTGAATTCAGTAAAAGCGACTTATGTAAATTACTGATAATAGTGGGGGAAACAACTTGATAGTTATAAATTTAATCTACTTACCATGATATACATAGTATTGCATGATGTGAAAGCATGGTAGTCCGTGAATTGACATCAACTTATGGCTACATTTGTCTGGTGTGATCGCCAGTTGGAGTTCTCTGTACATGAGAATGAAAGCATGTTTGGAAACTTTATACCACAATTCTTCAAATAGATCAACATTACAATGATTTAGTTTCTCGTTCATGCTTCTATTAAAACTCTCTTTTATCCCACTTTCTTGCGAAATGAGAATCTTATCGATTGACCATAACAACCTATCTAATTTGGATTGTGTGCCGTCCAAATATAATTTCAACAACGTGTGGTGAGCCTCAACTCTGCACGTTGTTGTCTGGCCGTAAGAGCGATATTGGTCGGTAATAAACGAGACAAACTTGGGTGCGTATTTTCGCAGCCACGTGTTATACAGATACTCAGCGACATCTGCAAAAAAACCATGAATTAATAAAAGGTCATTCGGGTGCTTTTTTATTAAAATTATTAATAATTAAGTACCCGGATGGTTGACCAATTTCTGTTGTAGGCGTTGATAATGTTGCCTGAACGATTCGAATGTCGGAGCTGTAACCATCCAATCCCATCGGTGTTTAACGGACTCATACTCTTTTGGGTCACTGAATTTATTTTTGCAAAACTTAGCTAGATTTTGATGTATATGCCATCGACAGAGTAAATGGTGAGCGTCAGAAAATTCTGCTTCGCATGCGCCAACCAACGCTAAATCTCTGTCAGTGACGATAACACGTGGGTAATATCGTTCGTCTATGACATCCTTCACACGTTGCAATACCCATTGAAATTTATGCCCTTGTTCATTGTTTAAAAAGCTATATACCATTGAAACTGTTTTATTTGTTGAAGTTACTCCAACAATTTCCAACAACGGCAATTTAAACATAGTGGTATTGTATGTGGAGTCCATCAACATGATTTCAGGGAATGTACACCATATAGCATACGACGTGGGGTGCACAAAAAATAGCTCCTCAAGCTCATTTGTATGCTCATTTACCCTCGGGTACCATGTATACCCTGATACTTGCAAATGCGAGTAAAGGACTTGAATTGGAGTTCTATCACCTACTATGTTTCTCTGGATCTTATTTCGTGCGTTATATATAGTTCTAACGCTAGACACGTTATCCGGATTACGACCCTGTATTGTCGAAAGTATAATACGTGGTCGTACGGTGTAACCTGACAATTCTTTGACCAAACCGAACTCATCATCCTTTAATCGCATTGCATATGGTATACCATGCAACGAGTCTAGCAAATCATGATTATGCGTATCATCCTTCACCCTCAGAATCCAATTATTTTTTGTTTCACGATATTTTGCCACCAATTTGAATGGACAATTTGTTTTAGAGGTACTGGTTTTCCGTTTTCCAGCACCTTCAGGTTTATAAATCCCACTCTTTGAACACCTGTAATTTATTTCGTACAAATAACCCTTTTCTGTTTTGGTTATGCCTTTAACAATGACAAAACCGAGCCCACGAGCTATATTTTGCACCCAAGCCGTTAGTTGCTCGTCAGAACCGAACGTCTGAAAATACATCACAAATTTTATAACTTTTTAACATTTTTATAACTTTTTAACTTTTTAACATTTACAAACATAACAATTTTTTTACAACTTTACATTTTTTTAACATTTACAAACATATCATTTTATTTAACTTTACATTTTTTTTAACTTTACATTTTTTTTTTTAACATTTACAACATAACATTTTTTTTTAACTTTACATTTTTTTTTAACTTTACATTTTTTTAACATTTACAAACATAACATTTTTTTTAACTTTACATTTTTTTTAACTTTACATTTTTTTTTTAACTTTACATTTTTTTTTAACTAAACTTAACATTTTTTTAAAACTTTTTTTAACTAAACATTACTTAAAAAAAAAAAAAAAAAAAAAAAAAAAAAAAAAAAAAAAAAAACGTAAAAAACGCGTTTTATACCGGGTGTATAAAACCGTTTTCTCTCTCTCTTTTCTCACACATGTGTGTGTGAAATGCGTTTATCTCTCTCTCTTATCTCTCTCTATCTTTAGATCTTTTACATTTTGGGTTGTTTCTGATAGTATTATGTGATGGTGATTATGTTGTTTCTTGATATTATGTGATACGTTGGGTGGGTTGGTGGTTCTGGGTGGGTTGGGTGGGTTATTATGTGATACGTTGTTAATAGATCTGTTGTTTTTATGGTGGTTCTGGGTGGGTTGGTGGTTCTGGGTGGGTTATTATAGGATTTATGATACTTTGTGTTGATTTGTTTGATAGATCTGTTGTTTTTATTGTTTAAAAAAAATTAGGGTTTCAAAATTTTTTTTGGGGTTTTCAAAATTAACTTGATTTATTACAATTAAACGTTGTTAATTATAAGATTCTCGTTCTAATTGAGCCGATCTATACGTTTTTTTTTAAACGCCTAATTTTTTAAAAATTAAGGTTTGGGTTGGTGTTTCTGTGGTGGGATATTATGTGATACGTTGGTGGTTCTGGGTGGGTTATTATGGGATTTATGATACTTTGTGATGATTTGTTTGATAGATCTGTTGTTTTTATGGTTTAAAAAAAATTAGGGTTTCAATTTTTTTTTTGGGGTTTTCAAAATTAACTTGATTTATTACAATTAAACGTTGTTAATTATAAGATTCTCGTTCTAATTGAGCCGATCTATAAGTTTTTTTTGAAACGCCTAATTTTTTAAAAATTAGGGTTTGGGTTGGTGTTTCTGTGGTGGGATATTATGTGATACGTTGGTGGTTCTGGGTGGGTTATTATGTTGGTGATTTTGGTGGGTTGGTGGGTCTGGGTTGGTTATTATGTTGATGATTCTGGGTGGGTTATTATGTTGATGATTTGGGTGGGTTGGTGGTTCTGGGTGGGTTGGGTGGGTTATTATGTGATACGTTGTTAATAGATATGTTGTTTTTATGGTGGTTCTGGGTGGGTTATTATGTTGGTGATTTGGGTGGGTTGGTGGTTCTGGGTGGGTTATTATGTTGATGATTTGGGTGGGTTGGTGGTTCTGGGTGGGTTATTATGTTGGTGATTTGGGTGGGTTGGTGGTTCTGGGTGGGTTATTATGTTGGTGATTTGGGTGGGTTGGTGGTTCTGGGTGGGTTATTATGTTGATGATTTGGGTGGGTTGGTGGTTCTGGGTAGGTTGGTGGTTCTGGGTTGGTTATTATGTTGGTGGTTCTGGGTGGGTTATTATGTGATGGTGGATACTTTGTGATGATTTGTTTAATACATCTGTTGTATGACCATTTAGGGAGGGCGTGGATATCACCACCCATGTTGTGGATTATATCCACATGTTGTGGGTGGTTCTGTGGTGATTGTGGGTAGGTTAACACATTGATCTGCCACCTTTGAGTGGTATGAATACCTGCTCTGGCCTACCCCATTCCCCACAGAAAAAAGTTATAAAGAAACTTGATATTGGCAATGATGATTTTATAAAGAAACTTGATATTGGCAATGATGATTTTATAAAGAAAAGCTTGATTTTGGCATGGCATTTCCAAATGAAAGGCAAAAAAAAAATTTTGATTTTGCAACATTTGATGTTGCAGCCAAATATGAAAAGCAGTTTTGTTATAATCTGAGCCTTTACCTGAGTTGTGAAAAATTGTGAACTCGACATTTGTTGATATTGTTCCCAGCCTTCCCTATAATGTTATCCAAGCCCTATAATGGTTGGTGTTTCTGTGGTGGGTGATTATGTGATGGTGGATTATGGTTGGTGGTTCTGTGGTGGGTGATTATGTGATGGTTCTGTGGTTGTTCTATGGTTGTTCTATGGTTCTGTGGTTCTGTGGTTGTTTTTGATATGGTTGTAGTGTTTGCTGTGAGCTTTGTTTGTGATTGAGCTTTGTTTATAATCAAGCAAAGCTGCAGTTTGGGAATCTTACTGTTGGGCTTGTTTGTTTTTTAGAGGCTGCAACCCTTTACAGGCATGCAGTTTGGGAATCTTACTGTTTTGTGACATGCTTGTATCAGCTTGTGATTGTGGAATCTGCTTTTGTGGATTGTGTTGGATTGTGTTAACAATCTGTGATATCCAGGCCCTCCCTATTTGGTTATAACCCTTGTGTTTGTGTGGAATCTGCACTTGGACAATGGTTTTAACTTTGTGTTTCACTTTTGCTAAAAAGGCGATGACGAATGGTTTCTAAAACCCGAATGGATGGTAAAGTGATATTTTTATCACTTGCGCAACCTTCAAATCCGAGCCTAACTAAAAATCTACATTTTTTTTCGATAACGTTTTCAAATCTGAGCCTAAAAGGCGATGACGAAATCTGTGTTGTGTGGAATCTGCACTTTTAACTTTGTGTTTCACTTTTGGTTTAAAATGTGCTTGTTTCTGTGGAATCTGCATATGGACAATGGTTTGAACTTTGTGTTTCACTTTGGTGTTGAATCTGCACACTTGGACAAAACAACACATAGACAAAAAAAATAAAAAAATAAAAAATAAAAAATAAAATTACTTTAACTTAAAAAAAAAAAAAAAAAAAAAAAAAAAAAAAAAAAAAAGGAAAGGACAAAAAACTGACATGAACAGTGCCCTAGTATTCCCACACCCTCCCATAAGGAGGGCTTGGTTAACACAACCCATGATAAATCATATGTTAATTGGGTCACTTGCTATATCAAATAGTACAATGAATTAATAAAGCAAAAAAGAGATACCATGATCTATAGCTCCTATTGTCTTTTTTTGGTAAAGCATAACTGGAAGTCAACGTTTTGTGAAAAATATTGACATTTAGCCAAATGAAAAATCATAAAACCATGTCAAACTAATCAAATAGGGAGGTGATTTGCACACTCCATATTTTGATCGGGACACTCACGGTACAAATTTACAAAGCACACTGTAAACACAGTACAACTATGTTATGCACACAATAGAGTGTCCCAATCAAAACCATGAGTGTGCAAATCAATTCTCAATCAAATATGCATGAAAGTGGTAATGCAAACAATTCAGTGAAGCATCTTGTGTTGATGGAGTCCATATGACTATATGAGGATAGTCAGTGTCATGGTAAGTTTGTTGCATACTTTCCGGCTATCAATTAGCTTCACGAACATCAGCATGCACCACATTAATTGGTTCAATGTACCACGATTGAAGTTTTGTATAAGAAATAACAATATTTTCATATGTAGTAATGAGTCACACATGTTTGTATAAGAAATAATCATGTGCTTATTTAAAAGTGCTTATTTCCTCACAGATTAAGCAAATAAGACAACAAAAAATTCAATCACAATTCCCAAACACCCTCTAAAATATTTAAAAAATATAAAATGCATAATTAACCTAATATTTTGTTAGTATTAAATTACTAGTAGTATCCAATACTAATAGTACGTGGTTAGTCACTATCTTAACACTCAAAAGTAAACAAACGAACATCACGTAATAATGATAGATTATGCACCAACCGAAATCTCAAAATTACTGAAGCACATAATCAAAATCCTAAATAGCAACCTTTGAAACAAAATTAGACCATCATGAATGTAACAAACTACCAAAGAAACCTTGATTGAATAGCCAACAAAACTGATCTTTGAGAATATAACTAGTATATTTAAAAAGTGTTTGCTTTTGCAAAGTAGATTTAAGTTCAATCACTTACATGCAATACAATTGAAGATTTTCCTCTTTATTTTGGAATTAACACTTTGTTCCCGACTATAAAACCGAGAGAAGAGAAATGAAGAGATGAAAAAAGAGAGAAAAGAAGAGGAGTGAAATTTTTTTTTTATTTTTAATCTTATGTTCCTGAGTTGGAAAGGAAAGAAGAGAGATGTTAGCAAAAAAAGGCTGTAAAATCACCTTCTCTCCAAATCATCCTAATTTGAGAAGAAGATTAGGAGAGAAGTTTTGTCATAATTTCCTCATCTCTTCTCTTCTCTTCTTTCCGGGAAAAAACTGATGAGTCATGGAGTATTTGAAAAGACATGTCTAGTTCTAAAATTATTATATTATTTATGGTTTCAAAGCATTTTTCATGAATGTTTATTATGTTAATGTTAATTATACTTCTTAAATATGGCTTGATTGACCATATTTTAGGGTTCGTTTGGTTTGTAAGTGGGTTTAAAAACAGGTTTAGATTTTTGGATTTGTTTGAAAGAAAATGAGGAGAGAGAAAAGAATTATAACTTTATAAAAAATACTATTTTAATTAAATATGGAGAGAGATATATAGAGAACATCCTTGGGTCACACATGACAAGATTGAAGAAGTAGCAAATTTCACTCTCCTTATCAAGTTTCGTTCAATATGTCTTGTTATACACTTAACTAAGCATGTATGTTTAGGTGTATTAATTAGACTGAGCATGTGCTCAAAACTGACTCGAACCAAACTGAAAATCGATTTTATAAAAGACATGAACTGAGAACAAAATCAAAGTAATTCGGTCGGTTTCGGTTTTGTGACGGTTGGTTTGGTTTAGACGATTTAGGTGTTTTCTCTCGGTTTTTGCCTGCACCGAAACAATCCTAGTCAAACAAAAACCGAAAACTGTGAAAATATATAAAACCAAACCACCTAAGGTTGGTTCAGTCTCGGTTAGACCTGTTCATCTCGGTACATCGGTTGGTTTCGCTTGGCCCTGTATTAAACGTATTATATTAGTGGCTCACTTTAGTGTTTTATTATGTTTTGTGTGTAAATTATGATATATATGTTGTTCATATATACATGGGGAATTGCATCAAGGTATCGGAGCTTTAGATATGATACATGGACATGGTCGGCCACCTTTAGCCGCCACCTTTAACCCACCATATCGGACCATGGTCGTTGTTGTCGTTTATCCATTATCTGAAAATACAAACGTAACCCCACTATGGTCGTTGTTGCCTTCAACCACTATGTAAATTCTATTTTAATGAAATAAAATATTACGAGTTTGAATGTTAAAAAAAAAAATAATGAACTCCTAAACCATTAAGAGTTAAGCCGTTAGAACCATTGGCTTCCTAGCTAAATTTCGGACAAAAAAAATATTTTAGATCGCCGACATAGCCGTAGTGATGCGTCATAACAAGATGTCGGTTTCTAAAATTACAATTGGCTCACTATCTATACTACCTTATAATGTATTTAGGACATCTATATTTAGAAGTCTTAAAATGTTTAAGACCAAAAATATTTCTTTAATAGGAAAGATGCATACATGCTTGTAATTTTTTAAAACTTACAAGAAAAGAAGCATAGTGTACACCACTTTACTGCACATAATTTTCAGACTTACAAGACAAGAAACATAGTGTACATCACTTTAATGCACACATTAAAAAAGCATTAATGCTATTTAATGTAATCAATTAATTAATTGGTTAATAAATACAATTAATACAGTTATTAAAACACCATTTACACAAGAAATACAAATTATCAAGCATATTGTACAACCAAATTAAACACAATTTCAGCATTAAATATCACTAATACAAATAATAAAACACATTATTCAAGCCCGAACAGGTAACGGGCCAAATGGGCTTGAGCCCGAACGGGTAGGGGTCAAACGGGCTCGAGCCCGAACTAGCTCGGGTAAACGAAATTCTTGATATCCGTAAATTTATTATTAAGAAAACATAATAAACTAAAATACATAGTTCACCGAAAAATTTAATTTCAGTGTACCCGCCGCTGCAACGCGCGGGTACCCTGCTAGTTTTTTTTATAACTCTCAAACTTTTAGTTGACAATTTCAAAGAAAATGCTATCAGAATCGTCGCTTCCACCACCTTTATAGTCTTGGCATTTGCCAAGAAAAGAAACGAAATAAGCCAAAAAATTGTTATGAATAAAATAAATTTTAAGTCTAAACAAAAGAAGAATTTGGCTCTAAAAGTTGACGTACATCATAACAACATATATAAACGTTAATCAAAGCCGAAATTCTTCAACCCGATCAAATTCTAGAACCTTGATAGCCTATGATTTCCCCTTAATAAAATCCACCTGACGACACGTCCCTTAAATAATCTTTTAACATTGGGGGCGTGATCAATTTGGTCTTTACACATATTTAAGGTTTTCTTTTTGGCGATGATCAATGCATTATGTTATAATGCATGGTGTTTAATGGGCGCCAAAGGGGTGGTGGTTATTATTGTTGTCATAATGTTTTTAGTTTACCCTTTGGTGGTGGTTTCAGATAGGGATAGGGATAGGAAACGCGATGATCGTGTCGATTGGGACGAAATGATGGATGATGATATGGTATGTCTTAGACTTACATGTATAGTGGCAAAAGTCTTGTGACTATTTTACCCGGTTTGAGTATGTGTGACGGTGGGTTAAAACCCCGTGAATTCTAACCCATTTCCTAGCAACCACCAAATGCGTACTTAGTGAGGTTTGAACCCATTTCCTCACTAAGTACGCATTTGGTGGTCAGGTGCCTTACCATTAGGCTGTTTGGTGGTGGTTGTTTTGAGACTTGTTTACACATGTGCATTATGTGAGCTTATTATGATTGAATATCCATTTATTACATTTTGATACAATACTAGCTTTTGATGCTATTTGGGACTACTTGTTTATCTGCTTATTCTGTTTTGATATTTGATACAACATAATAGTTTTAATGCTTTGATACAACATATAAACAGTTTGGAAGTTGTTTACTTGATTCTCAAAACAGTTTTTTGCTCGATTACTCTGTTATGTTACAACATATGAAAATGTAAACATTGTCTTATATTATGTACTGTATACCTCTTTGCGACTTGCTTCATTGTGCTACGAACGATGTGTTTGTTGCCTGGTCTTGTTTGGAGGCTTATTAGGATACAGCGGTTAGATTCAGACATTCAGTAAAAAAGTTTTTTTAGCTTATTTCCTTGTCAAATGATATACCTACTTCTCTTACTTTAGCGGTTTATTAAAAGTGATTTGTGAATCATGAGAACAAAACAGAAAGAAAATACACTAGATAGTTCTGTGATTACTAGCCAACACAACTGTGGAGTATGCAAAAAAAGTAAATTCTTCAGCTATCATGTATTGTTGTACCAAATTGGTCCTTAAGTTTTGATGGACAAAAGAATGCTAGTTACTATGGCCATGAGATTTGATGAAGTTACATGGATGCAGGCAGAAATACTATGGGCAAACTGTGGAGCAGAGTTAGTTTATTCAATACAAGATTTTCAAGATTTACAGTACTGCGATGACGATAAAACCCTAGGAAAACAAAGAATATTAAAAGCTATACACGTCCAAGACCCCCATGTCAAAAAAATTATCCTGGATTGTTTAAGAGTTAAACGAATCGTTTTATCCGATGTCAGAAAAAATAAACCAACTAGAAAGTGGTATGTAGAGTATTTAGTCTCATTTTTACACAAGCCTAATGATGGTCCTACAAGGCGCAAGTTGGCTGAAGGAAGTGTTAGTAATGAAATGGTTGTTGTTGTTGTAATTGTTACTGCAGTCGTGACACTTTGTCTTGCCGGCCTTCTGTTTTATTGTTATATTAGGAAATGTGTTGTTTCGGGTGATCAAAATGATGAAAAGCCTCTTCTTAGTTTTAGTTTTGGAAATTCAAAAAAAACATCGAACACAAAGGGTAAAAACGGGAATACTGAAAATGAATCAACACAAGTCTCGGTTGATTCAGGTTTAGAAATGAAGGCATTGGATCCTTCTATGCAGCCTCCAGGTGGAAGGGTAAAAGAGTCGATGCGGCACACTTTGAAACCTAGAGCTGTAAGGGCAGAATCATCTTTACGACCAACCAGAATGATGGATTTTTCTCAGCGTCCTACAGGAAATACAGAGTCCCCTGTTGTAGCAACAGAATTGTCTCCAAAACCGTCTCCTATTGAGGTAGAATCATCTTCTCGAAAACCACATGTTAATGTCTCGTCTCCTGTTTTGTCACCAGCCGTCAACACTCCTCAACCACCCTCCAAATCTCCTCAGTCGGATCCCGAGCCATCACCACTACCTACAGGAGGAGCACCACCAGCGCCTACAGGAGGAACACCATCTCCACCACCGTCTGCCGGAGGTGCACAGCCTCCACCACCGCCTACCAGAGGAGTACCACCTCCGCCGCCTAAACTTGGAGGAAATGGGGGTGGACCACCACCACCTCCTCGACGATTAGGTGCAAGCAAAGTTCATCGTCGTGGTGATCAAGCAGATGTTTCTAAAGCTAAGTTAAAACCATTCTTTTGGGACAAGGTTATGGCTAAACCTGATCAACAAATGGTTTGGGATAAGATTAAATCAGGGTCCTTTCAGTAAGTTGTGAGTTCTTTTGAGAACACTAAAGAACTTGAGAACAAAAGAACACTTGCCAAAATACTTTTTTTCATATGTAAGATAATGTGAACTTGAACCATTTATCATTTGTTTATCTAAGGGCCTGTAAGTGTTCTTTTGTTCTCAACTATTTTTTGTATTCTCATTTGATCCTACCCTACTTATTTATAATTTTATGAGTAAATTACAGAACATAACGAGTCAAGTAATCAATAGGTTCAATGAAGAAATGATTGAAAGTTTATTTGGATATCAAGGCCCGCCTGGTAGAAACAATGATCAGGACACGAAGAATGGTCCTGCTAAAGAAAACACAGCGCATTTCATTCAAATTATTGATCCTAAAAAAGCACAAAATTTGTCGATTCTTCTTAAAGCATTGAACGTGACAACAGAAGAAGTATCTACCGCACTTATAGAAGGTTATTTAGCTCTCTTTGTTCAACATATCTTTCAAAATTTTCATGTTTTAGTCATTGTACGTTTTTCTTACATGCGAGTCATTTAAGATGGCTTTCTATTCTGTTTGGCACTTATAGAAGCTATAATCTTTATGTAACTTGATGAGATTCAATGCTTTTTAAAGGTGTTGCTAATCTTTAAAAGTTGAATCAGGAAACGAGCTTCCAATAGAAATCGTTCAAACATTACTAAAAATGGCACCGACTAGTGAAGAAGAACTAAAGCTGAGGCTATATGGTGGGGATCTAAGTCGGCTGGGAGCTGCAGAACGATTTTTAAAAGTTTTGGTTGAAATTCCTTATGCGTTTAAAAGGCTAGAATCTCTGCTATTCATGAGTACTCTTCAAGATGAGGAAGCAAATATCAAAGAATCGTTTGAAACTTTAGAGGTTAGACTTTGAATCTGTGCATCTTAATATTGAAGCTCCATGGTTTGGTATAAATTACATTCTTTTTAATTACTGGCTGATTAAATTATATTTTCATACAACTCCATAGGCCGCTTGTATAGAACTTAAGAAAAGCCGGTTATTCCACAAACTCTTGGAAGCTGTTCTAAAAACTGGGAACCGTATGAATGTCGGAACTTTCCGTGGCAGTGCAACCGCTTTCAAACTCGATACGCTCTTAAAACTCTCAGATGTCAAAGGAATCGATGGAAAAACAACTCTCTTACACTTTGTAGTTCAAGAAATCATGCGGGGTGAAGGTTTAAGAGCTGTTCGGGCTGCAAAAGATGGTAAATCTGATTCCAACATTAAGACCGAGTATCTTCTTCTTGACCCACTTCCAGAAGATTGCGATGAACATTATTGTAAACTCGGTCTTGAAGTAGTATCAGGTTTAAGTACCGAGCTCGAGAATGTTACTAAAGCTGCAATTATCGATACTGATGGGTTAACCAGCTCGGTTTCAAAACTGGGCCATGGACTTGTGAAGGCCCGTGAATCTTTAAACACGGATATGAAGAATTTGGAAGAACAATCGGGAGAAGAAGAAGAAGAAGGTGATGAGTTCTGGCTTATATTGTCGGGCTTTGTTGAGAATGCTGAGAAAGATATTGCGTGGATGCTTGAGGAAGAAAAAAGAATAATGGCGCTTATGCAAGATACAGCGGATTATTTTCATGGGAATTCAAAAAAAGATGAAGGGTTGAGATTGTTTACGGTTGTAAGGGATTTTTTGGTTATTTTGGAAAAAGTGTGCAAGGAGATTCAAGCTGCTCCTATAAAACCACCGAAAAAGAAAGATGACCCGTCACTCGAGACAAAAAGTAATGACCCGAATCAACCTGAAGGTCCTATGCAACACTTGGCTCCGGGCCCCTTTTCTTGATTATGTTCAGCTGGTTTATATTGCCATGATAAAGATGGAGACATAGTTGTAGTTCTACACGCTGGAGATGAGGATAGATTGCAGATTTTTCCTTCACATACACCAGGTATTCTCTTGACGCCTACGCTAGATGACATGACTTGCATCCTTCTAGAAATGTGATATGCACCAGTCAGGTCGAACACTTGTTTTCCAGCATTTTGGTTTATATAAATCAGATTGCCAAAGCAGTATTGACTTTTAAGATGTTTGATTTGTTCCTTTTAAGCTAAACTTTTCTGATCCAACCCTTTCAAGATAATCACAATTCACAAATTAACTCATTTGTAGTTAAGTCAGTCAAAACTGTCACCTCGGAAAAACTAAAAAAACACCACAATTTGCAAGAACGAATGATTTTGGACCAAGACATCTCAAGTACAGATTGATTGTTTTGATTAAAATCTTTAGCGTTTCAATTCTGTAAACTCATTCTAGCATTTCAATTCTGTGAACTCATGCAAATTAAAATATGTCTATTAGTTAACAACAAAGCTAATTGTTATTTTACATGCTTAAATTCTTCAATCGATTCCACCATAAATGATTGTACTACAGGAGAAGACTTATGTACGGAGAACAAATGTTTCAAACAGACCTTTCAACACACCTGCACTAAGGATGGTCCGAGTTCTTATGAGCTATAATAGTTATAGCAAATTAGCAAGTCAACCCAACATTTTTCTAACTAATGGGCTGAATTTGAAACATATCTTGCAACAAGCAGAGACAAAAACATTCTCGCATGAGCGCATTTGTGGTTCTTTTTCTTGAATCTTGATTTTTCGATGAGAGTCTGAAGCGGCTAACAGATCACGTATCATAAAGCATTCATTGTTGTACTGTTTTAATGATGAAGGAAGATAATTGTTGCACTATGTATAAGTTTTATCAGTACTGTATTCTTAGATAAGCGAAACAAAATTCTTGGTATTCAATGAGTACTATAAAATCTTCAAATACCATTTATCAGATTCGACAAAACCCTTGCTAGTAATGGTATGATTGCTTGAACATTTAGCTATTTCATCACTTAGATATCATCTGTGTCGAATTTGCTTTCTAGCTGGTTATGAGCTCATGATGTCTGCATTTTCTTTAACATCTATACCATGTTCAGACTTTGCGATTACCCATTAAGCATATTTTAACAACATAATGCAGGTAAACATATCAACTAGTAACATTTAAATAGCAAAACACACAATCATAAAACATAATACAGTAACTGAATTAAAACCATTGCATTTCATAACAAGATCCAACTGTTTCACTAAATCGAACATATATAAACATACAATCTAATCAAACCCCCTATCCCTAACACCTTCTACTAACACAGATTCAGAAACATATCAAAAACCTAACATCCCACATTCAACACAAACCACCATCACACTCTAATCATCATCAACAGATGGCTTTGAACCAGCGGCCTTCTTTGGTAGCAAAAGGTTGTGGATGTTGGGCATAACTCCACCGTTAGCAATGGTCACATCACCAAGAAGCTTGCTGAGTTCCTCATCGTTCCTGACGGCTAATTGGATGTGTCTTGGCACAATTCTGGTCTTCTTGTTGTCTCGTGCTGCGTTTCCAGCTAATTCAAGAACCTGCAGATCATTGATTCACAGTTAGAAAACTTAAAACACAATCTTAACAAAAACCCATAAATTTTACTAACATTAAAAACCCTAACCATAAAAATTACAGCTGAATCTAAAAATTGACTTCATAACAGGTTAATAAACAACAAAAAAACAAAAAACCCATTAACCAAATTCTTCAATTTTAACCAAAAACCCAAAACCCCCAAATCTTATAAAAATTAAAAACCCTAACCCTAATAATTTCAGCTCAAATCACAAAATTGACTTCACAGATAACTAATTAATATCAAAACAACAATAACCCTTTAACCAATCTCTTCAATTCAACCCAAATCAAAAACCCCCAATTTCAAAACCCTAACCCTAACTTGTAAACCAACTCAATTAACAAAACTTACTTCAGCGGCGAGATACTCAAGAACAGCAGCAAGGTAAACCGGAGCACCAGCACCAACACGCTCAGCATACTTTCCAGCTTTCAAAAACCTCGCAATACGACCCACTGGAAACTGTAACCCAGCTTTGCTACTTCTTGAAGTGGCCTTCTTTGCTGTTCCTCCTGAACCTAATGTCTTGCCTCTTCCCGCCATTGATTAATTTGCTGTGAATTTAAGTGAGAAAATAGATATAAGTAGGTAGGCTATGATGGAATGAAAATGCGTTTGTGTGTGTGTTGGTATTTATAGGGGTGTAAGGGGGATGGTGGGAGGGAGCCAATGGGAGTGAAGGGTGCGGATCGGGAAAAGTGGCCGTTGGATTGGAATTTGATCTTGTGGGTGAGATTTGTGTGTGTTTGTATTTGATTGACTTTCTCTCTCTTGGTATATACTTTTTCTTTTTTAATTAATTCTATTTGATAAAAACATTTTTTTTTTTTTTTTTTTTTTTTTTTGGTTAAGATGAGGTATTTTCTCTTATGTTTTGTTGGTAGTGGTGAATATCTTTGTATGTTCTTTAATTTCATATTATTATAATATTAAATCTTTTGATTTACATAGAGGTGTAAGGTAAACGAGAAACAAGTTGAGTCGCTAGTCTTTTTTGAATTGTAAAGCTAATTCTTCTAAAAACTACGTTTGTAGATCTAGGTGTAATAATATTGCTATGCATAACTCGTTGGACGCTGTTAAGGAGCTCCACATCCTCAGATACAAGGAAACCAAAAGTATCAAATTCAAAAGGAATAAAAACATTTGCTTTTCAATGCTTGTTTTCTTGTATTTTGCCACTTTGTACGAGGCGGCTTTCAAAGCAGCTTGTCCTACTGTTAAAAAAAAAAAAAAAAAAAACGGCTACTCAAACCTACGAGAAAACCCTTGTTAGATCCACACATGCATGTTTCCCTCCAACCCATTCAAATACAAAAACGGTTGTCGTTTTAGACTTTCTTGCAGGGAGGATGCAATTGTGGATGTAGCATTATGATTATAGCTAGGGGTGTAAACGAGCCAAGCTTTTATCAAGCAACTCGAGCTTAAGTTCAAGCTCGACTCGATTGAGCCGAGCTTTTATCGAGCTCAAGCCCAATAAACTAGCTCGAAACATATAATGAGCCGAGCTCGAGCTTTTGATAGCTCGGCTCGAGCGGTTATCGAGCTTTTCAAGCCTTAGTATAGATATATTTTCATATTAACTAAATTATAAGGACTAACTCCATAAAGGATTAAATATTTTCTAGCCTTGGTTATGAGAATTTTATTGATGGTTTTATTAATCTTAAAAATATCTAATTTACTTTTCAAACGGTTAAGTATTTCTCTTTCAGTTTATGATTCGAGATCATGTACAAGTTCTGTGTGAAGACTATACTTATTTTGTGGCAACTGCAATTTGCAATTTGTTTTGACATGGAATGGTGTATCTACTATGTTGTTCGAGCTCATTTTAGTGGCAAACACCAGTTGGCATATATTCGAGCTTTTCATGTATATCATTTCGAGCTTTTCAAGCTTTGCTCGAATCCTGCTCGAGCCGAGCTCAAACTTGGATGACTAAAGCTTGACGAGCAATCGAGCCGAGCTAGAGCCAACCTTTTATCTTTCGAGCCGAGCTCGAGCCTTGTTGAGCTCGGGCTTGGCTCGGCTCGATTACACCCCTAATTATAGCCAACATGTAATATAACTTAAGGGACTAAAGTTGTTAAATGGTAAATGTGTTATAAAAGTTAATGCGCCCAAATAGAAGCAAAGAGACTTGGGGGGTCAAATGTGTCAAAGGGTGAAATAGCTTTAGAATGAAAAAAGCTTCATATACTTAGACCCATGCCTCTCAAAAGTTCCAGGGAGTTTTTGGTGAGTCGGTTTAGAAGTGAGAAAAAGATATGGAAGAAGCAAATTGATGATTATGTGATAGACGAGATTAGTAATTTCTATGTCAAATGTTTAACCTAGCAACCATCCCTAGGAGTGTTGTGATGATTATGGTTTAAGAAGTGAAAAGAGTGAGAATGATGAAGATGATGATAAAGATTGATGATGATGATCTTAGTGATTATAGCTATGGAAGCCAAGGATGCAAAAGAAATGGTTAATGATGTTATGATGTTATAATGATTATGGTGGGTAATCTTGGCTTGGATTATTAATGTAAGTAAATTGACTATAACAATATGTTATATTGAGTTTATCATGTTTGTATTAAGTGTTGTGTTAAGTGATTGTTTGTGTTAAGGTTATGAAAGGCCTAATGACAGTATGTTTGGTTTAAGATGAAGATGAAGATGAAGCTAGTTGGTTTATATAGCTAGTTGAATTTAGCATTGTTGATATGCTATTGATGGTATATGGAGTTTAGAGGTTTAAGAGCTATCTTTGACTTTTACTACAATAACCTACTGTTCTATTGATCCAAAACTCTAATACCACACTAATGAAGTCTAAATGAGACAGAAAATCCATACTGCAATAACAACATAACTCAGCTATGCCTAAATCCAAACACTGCCTTAACTACTAAGTTGAACTAAGGATAACAGCAAACAGTTACACACTACCAACTCAAAGAATCAATATACTGTAAAATCATCAACAGAAGCAATACCAACAATTAATAACTACTAAAACTAACAAGAACTCAGAATAACAGTTGATCAAATTACACTATACTACACAGATACTAACCAAATCAGATAGAACAAAGATCAAACAAGCTTTAATCTATATCAATTACTTTAAACTATACTAACTGATGTAACAAAACAGTTATAACAACTATGATAACAAAATTAACTGATGATGCAAAGATTAAGAACAAAAATCATAAATCAAATCAAGCTTACAAGGTTCTACCCCCTCAGCTAGAACAGAGGGGGATCACTACGCTTGCCTGTCTCTTGACAGGCTGAGTGCTTCCATTACTCACTCAAACTTGTCCAATTCTCCAAAAATTCACCACAATTCTGATCTATAAACTATTGTTGACTACAAGCTTATGAATATTGAAACTGTAAACAATTCTACCACAAACTATGTAAAGCTTAAATGAGATGTTCAAACAAATATTCAGCTTATTTAAAAGCTGAATACCACAAATCTATTTCTATATTTTTTATTTGATTTTCTGTTTTTGATGAAAGCCATTTAAAAATGAAGTAATGACAGAATTGCAAGCTTAAGTAATTTGAAAGTAAATGAAATTGTTAACTAGAATAAGAACTAATTGATAAGCAGTAAAGGAATTAGAATTAAACTGAATCGATTTAAAATAAAAGTGACTTTATTAAAACTAAAAGTGATTACAAGTAAACTATACTAAATACAATCAAACTAAAATTTGGCAGAGTTTAGCTAGCCTAAAACTCCACACCAAATACAAGCTCACTAACACCCTATTTATAGCCTACAATAGAAGATATTAGAGAGGGGGTAGCCACGGATTGCCACCTTGGCAATCCGTGTGGTGTGTTTCTTTGAAGCCATTCTGAGCCTTTGATCATCCTTCCATCATCTCTTATTGATAATCAGCCTTTAGATTAGATTTGATGAGGTGTCTTACCCAATAGTGTGATGCCATTTGTCCCGTGTGTGCTTCTTAGCTCTGACATGATTCTGACACGTACTGACATTCTAGAAACCCACTTGATTTGACAGGTTTACCCTTAATTGTGGTAAGATTGAGTTTAATTTGTGTGAATAGTAATCTAGGGTTCATAGTTCTGGGTTGAGGGGTAATTTGGGGGGCGGTAGTGTTTGAAAGGTAATATTTTATTACCTTTGACTTCTTGTTTGACCGAGGGTGAGAAGTGGGCTCGGGTCAAGGTTTTTAGTGATGGGCTTGGGATATGGTGTGGATGGTAGTGGGTTTGTGAATTGTTGGTATTGGATTTAACTTTTGGGCTTTGGGAAAAACTGGTAGCATTGGCTTTGGGTTAATAATATTTCAGCTTTTGTAGTAATAATCTACCAAGGACCAATTTTGTAAAATATTGATAATTCAAGGATTGATTTTGCAATTCTCCATAAATGTGATCCAAGGATTGATCTTGACAAAGTAAGATTCTTCAAGGTAGAATCTGACAATCTGAGCATAAAAGTGATCCAAACTTGAAAATTCTTTCCTGGTTACGGCTCTTTGATCAACTTCTACTCTCGTGCCCGTTTTTTTCCCGGTTTTCTTGTGATTTTCGTTACTTTGTAAAATATCCGTACCTGCATATCACAAACACAAAAACACACGTTTTCTTGGCATTTGTTAGCTCAAATAGTCGTTTTGGGTTGGTTTTTGGTCAAATAATAGTGAGTGAATAAGCACTCACCAGTAGTAAACACACGAAAAAAAAATACAATATCTACTTTCACTCCATTGCATTATGCAATTCCCGACCTAACCAGAGATAATAATTTACGCATGCGAACACAGGAAATGCTGGGAATACACATTTTACCAAAAGCAACTAACCACGAACTTCAACCTACAGGGTAGGCTAAGGTGTAAAGGTGTAACGAAACATTTTTAATATTGGTGCAAGAAATGAATGGAATGGCTCTGAGGGTTTTTCTAGGGGTATCTTACTCTAAAAATGAGAGTAACAAAAGGGTTATTCGGGGGTTAACTAACCAGTGTAGTTAGTTAATAACACAAAACATATATAGGCTATTTGGGTGTAATCCTGTAAATTTACCTAGTTAGACAAGTCACTCCAATTATATCAATAATATTCATTATTGTGGTCTCGAATAGTATAAAAGCCAAGTTCTAAAGTTTACTACAAGTCACTGGTACACTCATATTTTTGTGGAATTTGGGTAAAATATTGGGAAACACTCTAGGGAATCCTCACTTGAATCCTGCACCATAAACTCTTGGTCAATCTCTTCCAATAACATCCTTAATTGAAACTCATCACTCATCATTTTTGTATGATTCGCAACCATTTTTTCTATACAAAATGTTGGTGGGAACTCATTGTTAGAATCAGTATCATAAACAAGTCCAACCTTCGCAGGTTGGCTTGTCTTATGCCACTCTAACAATGGTAATTTCTCACTTTTTTCAGTCTCACCATCAAGATCCTTTCCAACAACATCATTGACACCATGATCCACAATTTCTTCTATCACCACACCCTTGCCCTTACTCCTCATTCGCTCCATCATCTGACACTCTACCAATGAAACACCGGTTTCAATATACAACTCCAATTCTCTAAATATAGGAACATACTGCACAAGTCTGGTATCTTTGTCAGACATTAGTGGTATCAAACCATCATCCAATGATTCTCAAGGTATCCTAAAGTGAGTAAACACAAGGGTACGATCCGTGTAACCTAAATCCTGTAACATTTCGCCCAATAAGTTCATGGAGAAAATGTCACAGTGAACTCCATCAAACTAATATGTATCTCCAAAAAGAGATCTTCTTCCTGGTGGTGAGGTAAATTCACCATTGTGATGGATTTGCAAAGTAAACATGGTTTCATTCAAATCTTTGCAACACATAAAACATCAATAACTTCCAAAAAAAAAAAAATAACAAGTTTAAATAGATAACACGAAAATGAATAAAGTATTCTTACCATAAAGGATTCCTAAATTAGGGATTGGGGTACTGTGTGCATCATTTTGCCAAAACTTAACCATTCTCAATATCTTTACTTGTGAAATAAATGTTCATGGAAGAACTTGAAACACATATATAAACTATTGCTTTAAATGACTAAATTTGTAAAACAAAACACGGGCAATTGAACTGATTGGCGGGAAAAGGAGTAAAATGACAATAATACCCTCAATGACATGGCATTTAACGAGAAAATAATGAAAGTTAGCTCTCGGTGGCTGTTTTGCAAAAATATGAAACACTAATATCGTTTTTGCACAACTTTTTGTCTCGGTGTATTTCTTGCGCGTTTGGACTACTTTAGGGACTTAATTTGCAATTTACCCTAAGAAAACTTATCAGTTTACATGTTTTATGATAAAGTTACAAATTTAATAAAGACTATAGATTTTATATATTATTTAATATTATTGTGATTATCTATTATATTAATGCATGTGCATGAAATTATAAATATCAAAAGCACGAGTTATTGTGATATGCAAATGAATGCACGAGATTGTAAGTATATGAACAATTTATGTTAACTACTCATGTTATTCTTCTTTATACGTTTAACCCGCGTGCATACGGGTTTATAATTTAAGTATGACGCAGGTTATACTTCTTTATATTCAAGAGTCATTATGTGTTATTAAACATTCTTAATGTCTAAAACATGATATCAATAGTTAAAAACAAAACATCAACATTAATACAATGACTGTTAAACAATGTCAAATCATTCATCCAACAAAAACTATACACAATATTAATCGATATTAATATATAATGAAAATTTTATATAAAAACTCACACGTGCAAGGGTATTATAGCTACACAAATACAAATATTTTACGAAATTGTATAAAAAATCATATATACATGTGGTTAAAAACTACTATAAGGAGTAGTAGTTTATGATGTAAATATTTGAATTAATTGCATTGTAATTAATGTTCAAGGATGTGATATTTTGTGATTAATTGTTCATAATTTCATATTTACTTATTGATGATATCATAAATGTCTACATAATAAATTCAATCACAACCTTATCAAAAAATATTTAAATCTTTAATAGCATTATATGAATTGATTAGTGACCAATATTTTTCCATCCTTTTCGGAGAGTAATATGCATACATTTTGTAATAGAAGAAGCCAATAATTATCATACACGAAATTACATGCCTCTATTCACCTATGTGATAACCATCTAAATTCTAAACATGGAAACTCATTGACAATCGAAACAAAGTACTACAAGATCCACATAAAGGCTAGAACTATGAGGCGCGAGAACTCAACATATCCTCGCGATAATAAGGTCAGTTTGAGTTTGAACATTTGATAGGTCATGTACTAGCTAGAGATGAAGAATGAAGGGAATACTATCAAACAACTCTACCTAATGGACAAGCTAAAACATTAAACAAATGAGAAACCTAAGGTTTTATCCGTATCCAACCTTATTAGTCAACAATGTCGATCTCTTTCTACCGGACATACTTGCTCACTTCTTTATATCTTTTATTTACGACGATGGTTAACATTCTTTTTCTTTTAAATATCCAAACCAGAGCTTTAAATATTAAAAAAAAATATATATATAGTAATAGCCATTTTGGCTGTTAGGAAAAACAACAGTATCAACCCAACATCATAATATTACCATTCAATTCAAATTTCTTTTTTTAATTTAAGATTATGATAAATTGCTCTATTTGCATGAATCTAGACAGAAGGCACAACTTGGAGTACAAAACTTGTCGGGTCCTGAGCAAAAATAGCACGGAGATACTCCTAGACATTTCTCTGGAGGCCCAGCTGCACAAACACCATTGATAAGTGCACAAATACCATTGATAAGTGGTTTTTGTCTTAAATTATCACCCTTGATGTTCGCTATTGTAGTATCCACTTTTGCGTCGACGTTCTTTTCTCCATGAATACCTGTGAATTAAATCATGAAACCAAAAATAATTGTTGAAATAATAATGCAATACATATACATCATTAAGAACATACAAGAGATTATTTGAGTATGTGAAACTATGTTTTCTATGTATTTCTTTTCCGATAAAATAGTACTTGAATTGCAGTTTATACATAGAAGATATTGGTCTCTATTACAAGAAAATGGGTTTCAAATTTGTAACACGAATTAATAAGTTTCACACTATCAAAGAATAGAAACAACCACTCACATAAAAGGAATAGGCTAAAAACTACGACGAACTGTAGAGTTTGCTTGTTGATAAACATTTTTGGTAAAGATTTTGTTTTTTTTTCGTTTTTTTTAACTATTGGCAAAGAATTAGAGATGGGTCTTTGAGAATTGTGATGGAACAATTTATACTAAAAACTAGTGTGATAAATTGCAATTGATAGGATTACATATGTAAAGAGTTTCAACATTTGGTCCGAAATAAGTTAAGTAAGGGAATTAGCATTTTTGATTCTCAAAATGTTACTTTAGCTGTTTCAAAGTAACTGTTCATTGAAAAAAAAAAAAAACACACAGTATAATAAACACATAACTAACTAATCAAATCATTCTTTAAAGTTTGTAATATTATTGTCATTATATATTATATTAATGCATGTGCATGAAACTATAAATATTAAAATAAAAGCACGAGTTATTGTGATATGCAAATGAATGTACGAAATTGTACATATACGAACGATTTATGTTAACTAGTCATGTTATTCTTCTTTATATGTATAACCCGCGCGTACACATGTTTATAAATTAAGTATGACATAGGTTATACTTCATTATATTCAAGTGTCATTATTTGTTATTAAACATGCTTAATGTCTAAAACATGATATCAATACTTAAAAAAAACATCAACCTCAATACCATGAATATTAAACAAAGTCAAATCATTCGTCTAACAAAAAATTATACATAATATTAATCGATATTAATATATAATGAAAATTTTATATAAAAATTCACACGTGCACGGGTATTATAACTACACAGATATAAATATTTTGCATTATTGTATAGAAAATCATATTTACAGGTGGTTAAAAGCTAATAGTAGTTTATGATGTAAATATTTGAATTAATTGCATTGTAATTAATGTTCGAGGATGTGATATTTTGTGATTAATGGTTCATAATTTCATATTTACTTATAGATGTTAATGAATTCAATAATAACCTTAACAAAAAAATTTGAAATCTTTATTACATGCATATATCCACCTATGTTATAACCATCTAAATTCTAAACATGGAAACTCATTGACCATCTAAACAAAGTAATACAAGATCCACGTAAAGGCTTGAACTATGAGGCGCGAGAACTCAACATATCCTTGCGATAATAAGGTCAGTTTGAGTTTGAACATTTGATAGGTCATGTACTAACTAGAGATGAAGAATGAAGGAAATACTATCAAACAACTCTAGCTAATGGAGAAGCTAAAACATTAAACATATGAGAAACCTAAGGTTTTATACGTATCCAACCTTATTAGTCAACCATGTCGATCTTTTTCTACCGGACATACTTGCTCACTTCTTTATATCTTCTATTTACGACAATGGTTAACATTTTTTTCTTTTAAATATCCGAACCAGAGCTTTAAATATTTTAAAAAATAGACATTTTAATAGCCATTTTGGCTGTTAGAAAAAACAACAGCATCAACCCAACATCATAATATTACCATTCAATTCAAATTTCTGTTCTAATTTATAATTATGATAAATTGCTCTATTTGCATGAATCTAGACAAAAGCCATAGTTTGGAGTACAAAACTTGTCGGGTCCTGAGCAACAATAGTACAGAGATACTCACAGACATTTCTCTGGCGCCCTAAGTGCACAAACACCATTGATAAGTGCACAAATACCGTTGATAAGTGGTTGTTGGCTTAAATTATCATCCTTTGTGGAACCGTAGAGGGGGTTTGAATACGGTCTTTTCGGCTTCTTCAAAGTTTTAAAGACTTCAAGCCTCAAAGATTAATGAGTGGTTATACAAGAATCCAACAATCACAAATACAACCAAAGTATATAAAGCAATTAAAGAGACACCACAATGTATGCTGGTTCGGGATGGGGGGTTTATACCATCTGTATGTCCAGTTGCGAATCCACGACATCGATTCTATTCAATAAGTATAATCCTTTCGGTGGACTACAAACCGTTACAACTTCACTCCACCGATATTCCCTAATATTGATGCTCACAAAGAAGGAGCTACTCCTAACAGTATTCCGCCATCGGAAACCACCCAAAAGAATCTCGCGATTCGACTTCCACTAAGGTCACTAAGACCACTTCAAAGACTTCCTACCGGAAGTATCAAACCCCAACTAGATCCTCAATCATCTAGTCTTGGTCACCAATACACAAGACTTCCTTGATAAACAAATTGAAAGAATAAGTGTTTGTTTATTCAACTAAAACCTAACCTAACCTAGAGACTCGATTATAATAGAAAGGGTAAAGATAAGAAGACCCTCGACACAATCACAAGAGGGGATTTGGTTCTTGTGATTCTTCCGTTGCAAAGAGATGTGTTCTTTCAAATGATGTTAGTGTGAAAGATTAAGAAGACAAGGTAGAATTAGAGGATTAGAGAGAAAGAATAATGGCAAGGGGTGAGGAATACAAGAGTAAAGATGGGGTATTTATAGGCCAATATCCCAAGTTGGTAAAAGTTTACTGAGGCTGGCATGTCGCTGGCGCGTCGGAGCGCCAACATGTTTGGTGAATTCTTACTTAAGGGATCTTGGTCTTGTAAATAACAAACCTTGCTAAACCCCCAATTTCACTTCACACATTTAGACCTTATCATTATTCAATCTTAAGGTCTACCAACTCAAATAGCCAATTTGTAAAAATGTTTTGTGAAGTGTTTAAGAGAAACCAATTATCAAAGAGAGAAGGGTAGAAATGATAATTGGATAGAGGTAGTTTGGGTATTCCTCACATGACATAGAAAATAGATAAAGAATATGCCATGTGATATTCCTTTGCTTGAAAAAGAAGTGTCGATGTTAGACAGGGAAGATTTGAATTTTAAATTCAAATGGTATGAGAGGGAAGTGAGAGAGTGAGGTTGGGTTAAGGTTGAACCATGGTTGGGTTAGAAGAGAAAGCATGGTTAGGTTAAGAAGAGAGTGTGTTGAGAACAAACAATGGTTGGGTTAAAAAAGAAACCATGGTTAAGTTAAGAGGGATATCCAAGTGAATATTCAATCCTTGGAGAGAAAGGGTGTAATGGAGGGTTGAGATGAGTTTGAGTGTGATGGATGGTTGAGATGAAAGGGAGCCTAAGGTGAAAATTCAAATTTGAAAAAGAGTTGTTGGAGATGAGTTGGATGTGTAAGAAGGATGTGATAGAAGATGTGATGGGGAGCCTTTGTTTGAGATTCAAACTTGAATTTGAAATACAATTAGGCATGTGATAGAAATAGGGTGTGAGTTGGCCTGTGTGTGAGGGAGGAAAGGATTGTGAGAGGAGTATGTGTATTTTGAAAATATAAATGTTGGATGTGTAAGAGAGTGAGTTGGATGTGTAAGGAATATGATATTTGATGGGATGGGGAGCCATTGGCTTGATTTCAAATTTGAAATACCAATGTGTTAAAATGGGAAGAGTGTGGGAAGTGAGGTGTTTTGTGGGGAAGGTTTATTTGGTTTTGAAATGGATGGTAGGATGAAGAAGATGAAGAGGTGGCGGATTCTAAGTGGTTGGACGAGAATGTTGTAAGGATAATGTTTTGGAGATATGGTGTGGAATGTAGGGGACAAAAAGTACATGAAAGTACAAGAAATATAAGAGAATGCTGGGGATAAGATTTGGAAGAATTTTGAGATGGTGGAATGATTAGTTTGGTGAGGAGGATAATTAAAGGAGTGATTAAGAAATAATCATAATGTCATTGAGGAAGAAAAGAATCGACAATTATGATTATGGGTTGAGAAGAGGATTAGAAAATCAAAGGTTACTTATAATTTCAAGTAACTCAATGTCGAGAATTCATAATCTTATAACTCGTGAATTTCCACGACTCGACAAACTCAACAATCACCTTGATGCGAACAAACTAAGTGCTTTGCATCATTGTAAAGCATATCCCATACGGGAAAGGATGCGTTTATGTAAATGGACTTTTGACTTAGTTTGACCAATAAGGGAGTAAACCCGTTACGTGATTAGAGAAGACGTAAACACGGGTTATGGCTGTATGAGTAATTTCACTTGAAGTTACGTGAAGTATATAAGTCCCCTAGGTTTAGAAAAGCCTGGCTAAAAGCATTTGTCAAAATACTTGAGTTAGCGTTTTGCCAAAAACGGGTATTTGAAAAGTTGGATCTCTCTAATTCTAAAGCTCGTTTTGAGTGTTCTCAATTAAGCACATAACATATTCATACCTGTATTGAAAGATCCTCATTTTTCGGGTAAGGGAAAGCCGACTTTCAAAATTCGTCCCGATCAACACAGTACGCTGGCGCGTCCACCTATGTGAAACTAAGTTTGTGATGTATTTCTTTTCCGATAAAATACTACTTGAATTGCAGTTTATACATAGAATATATTGGTCTCTATTACAAGAAAATGGGTTTCAACTTGATTTTTGTAGAAAATTAGTTATTATTATTATTATTATTATTATTATTATTATTATTATTATTATTATTATTATTTTAACTTTTTTGTCAATCTAAGCCTAATAATGTTTATCTCATAATCTACAGTTACACTTGTATAAATGAGACACACATGCAAGTGAACTTACACATAGTATGATCATTGTCATATAAATGTTGACATATTGTAAAGTAAAACACACGTACATGAAAAAACAAACATATAAACGTTAATATAAATATACTATAAATCCACCTACAAAATTAATATGAATTTATAAACTAGATTTGTATATTTATTTATTTACATTATATTAGTTATATACTATTACGTAATAAACCGGTTCGGTTCGGCTTTTCACAGTTCGGTTTTTGGACGAAAACCGAAACCGAACCCGAACCGAAATTTTTGGTTTTTGAAAAAGTAAAAACCAAACCATCGGTTTTTAGTTTCGGTCAGTTATTTTGGTTTGGTTTTCTCGGTTTTCGGTTCTGTTTCGTTTTTTGGGTTTTTTTGCTCACCGAACCATAAGTCTTTTCTTTTCGATTTCGGTTTTGGAGTTTGCTTTTTGATAAACATTTTGGTAAAGATTACTTATTTATTTTTTTGTATATTATTTTTTAACTATTGGTAAAGAATTAGAGATGAGTTTTTGAGAATTGTGATAGAACAATTTATATTAAAAACTATTGTGATAAATTGCAATCGACATGCTTATATATGTAAAGAGTTGCAACATTTGGTTCAAACTAAGTTAAGTAGGGAAATTAGCGTTTTTGACTGTTTCAAAGTAATTATTTATCGATAAAATACACATAGTCTAATAAAAACATAACTAATTAATCGAATCATTATTTAAACTTTGTAAGAGGTAATGTGGTAAACCCAATCAAAATTCACAAACTACTTTTAGTAGTGGACAATAAATTTAAGACAAACTAAAAAGAAAATATGAACAATAAATTTGAGACGGAGAAAGTACATATTTATAAAGTGGACTCAACTTTGTTATATATTGTAAAACTAGTTTATTAACCCGTGAAATTCACGTGATTAAATGAAGAACCGTGGAACATTGGTTTTGAATTTGTTATGAAAAGAATTATGTTTAGAGAATATAACGATTTTTGATATTATGTGAATAAATATGTTAGACGTATGAATAGAAAATATTCATGTCATATAAAAGTAAATAAATTCTATAAATGATATAAAAGGCATCTAATGATTTTTGCTTATTAAGTTTGAGAACATTTCTCGTAGAAAAAGAGTAAAAATAAGGTAACAACAAAATAAATAAAATTTGTAACAACTAACACAAATAACATTTCATGGCATTTTATACAAATTTGATAAAAAAAAAAAAAATCTTTTTAAATTAACACTTATAAAATATGTTAGATCGGAATGGTTAATGTAAGTATTATATACTTAAAAAAAAAAAAAAAAAAAAAAAAAAAACACTTTCCATATAGCAATAATGAGATCAATATTAAACTCATATTTGCCATATAACAAATGAACCAATCATAGTCACCTATTTTTTTTTTATCTAAATTAATAAAAAACTATTTTTCACTTTTTTTTTTGGTAAACCATTTTTCACTTTGTTTTAAAACAACATATATTGTAAACTGTAAATCTTCAAGCTACAAAAAAATACCATCGCGACGAGAATTAAATTATCTTTCTATAGATATGTATTGTTATATACTTTCGACCATTTTTTTTTTTTAATTTCTTGCCATAAAAATCATATATGATTCTATATGATTCTTAAGAATCATATATGATTTGATTTTAACGAATCACATATGATTTTTTTGGGCGGAAATTTTGAAAAAAAAATTCGTCGAAAGTATATAACAATGCATATCTATAGAAAGATAATTTAATTTTCGTCGCGATCGTATTTTTTTTCGCGTAACGATTTAATGTTTGCGAGATATTTAATTTTTAAAAAAAGGGTGAAAGTTTATTTTTTTATTTTGATAAAAAAATGAGTGACTAGGAATGGTTAATTCATAATTGGTTATATGGCAAATATGAGTTCTGAGTTGAGATCCATGAAGAACCCATACATGCCATAGAACCTATCAACCAATTATAGCCACCCATTTATATTTTTCACATTTTTTTCCAAAATAACATATCTTACAAACAGTAAATCTTCAAGCTACAAAAAAATACCATCATGGCGAGAATTAAATAATCTTTCTATAGATATGCAGTGTTATATATACTTTCGACGATTTTTTTTTTTTTTTTTTTTTTTTTTTTTTTTTTTTTTTTTTTTTTTTTAAGTTTCCGCCAAGAAAAATCATATATGATTTGTAAAAATCAAATATGAGTTGATTTTTACAAATCACATATGATTCTTACGAATCATATATGATTTGTAAAAATCCTATATGATTCGTAATTACAAATCATATATGATTTTTAAAAATCATATATGCTTCATAAAAATTACATATGATTTGATTTTAACGAATCACATATGATTTTTACAAATCATATATGGTTTTTCTGAGCGGAAATTTTGAAAAAAAAAAAGTTCGAATCGAAAGAAAAAAAAGTTCGTCGAAAGTATATAACAATGCATATCTATATAAATATAATTTAATTCTCGTCGCGATGGTTTTTTTTTCGCGTAATGATTTACGGTTTGCGAGATATTTAATTTTAAAAAAAAAGGACGAAAGTTTATTTTTTTATTTTGATAAAAAAAATTAGTAGCTAAGATTGTTTGATTGATTCTATGGTAAAACTTGGTTCTACGTTGATCTTTTGGCTATGAGTTCTATATTGATCTTTTGGCTAGCATTATATGATTTACTAAAAACCCATACCCGATTTGTGAACACCCCTTTTAAACAAAGTTTTAGAAAAAAAAATAAAAATAAACAAGCATCGGGCCTTTCCACAAGCCCAATTATTGGACTAAAGTATATGTCGCCATATGGGCAAATTTGAAGCCCAGAATTACATTTAGTTCTTTTGTTGGGCTGGAGTTATTTGGAGCCCAAGAGAGTGCAGCCTGCCCTTAAATCCTCTAACAAAATAAATCTGATTATCAAAATATCAAACGTCCCGTATCGTGTATTCATGTGCGAGTTTCTTGGCTCCAACAACTCAACGAGTATGGAACCAGGGTGGGTTCCCGGGTGTCTCCGAATACCTATGGATTTTGTGAAATAGTGTTAATTTCATTAAAAATTATTCATTTTTTTAAATGCACCCGGTCTCAAATAATTGTGTTTGTAGTCTTATCCAGTCTATTCAAACACCTGGTCACTTTGTGTCCTGATTCTGTGCATGACGGGTAATAAGTTGTCTCATTAATTTTTGCTTTATCTTTCAATATATACCTATAAAATTTATAGCCGAAAATTAAGTATCTATCGAACCACAATTTTGGTTAGTAAGATGATGGAACATCGACATCTAAAATATGTCTAATTATGCGTTATCACCGTGGGAGAAAGACATTCACGTTGCAAGTGACGTTGCCCCTACCGTATGGACGTGATACCATCTAAAATTTCAAATGAAATGTCAGTTTGAAATACCCTCATCGATAAATACTTTACCTAATGTTGTTGGATGCAGTAGTGTGTCGCTTAACAATAACATACATACACAATTAAGTCGAAATAGTTGTACACTGATACCATTAATAGTGAAAAATAGCGAATCTATTTGTATATATCGATTGATCTCTATACTATTGAGTATTGATTTTTTGTACTGTTTTCTCGTGATATTAAATCTCATGTGTCTGTAGTCGACACCGATTTTACTGGACATCAGGACATGTACGTTAATTTTACCATGAAACATGTCCTGGCCTATATGTATGGCTATATATAAACTTTTTGGCAATAATTCAAATTCCACAGCTCAAAATTAGAATATATGCAGAGTACGAGCGAGAGAGCCAAAAATTTTACTACAGTTACGTGTCACATCTATACTTTCGTTGATTTCCATTTTCTAATATATATTCACTTTCTATTTGGATCTTTTGGTTATAAAAAACTGTTAATCCGTTCTAATACATAAGGCGAAGACATGTTGTTAGTCATGTTAAAAAAAGAATGTTAAGTATATTACTCCGTATTTAAACTAACTGGGCTAGCTCAGTTGACTACAAAGGTTTCTTTATGGTGACTTGAAGAGGAGATGTTTGGCTATGGGAGGTATCAAGTTCGAGTCTCACCTAGGACTTTTACCCCTTTCAAGCGATAAAACAGTAACAGACGGGTCTCAAGATCAGCATGCTGCACAATTGGATGTCACTGCTAAACCTGAACCACTAAAAACTAAAAAGCCATTAAAAAAAATATTACTCCGTATTATGCTAGTTTCTATTTCTTTTCGGTGCATTCAAATAAACTTCAACTTCTATATCTCCAAATTATAGGGCCCTCAAAATTTTTATATGATATGTATATATATTATATAAAAGTGACTACAATTATTTGATTTAAAAAGTTGAAAATGTTAGCCGAAACACTTTGAAAACGATTATATCTCATTTTATATAGAAATTTTTTTACTTATTTTAAGCCTTGTTTTACTATTAAACTGAATTTGGAAAGGGTCTCCATAAATTCAGAGACGATACTGGAGCACGCAAACGTTGGTAGCTGGTGTGATGGTGCGGCGCCACAAGTGCCGTGACCTTCTATGTGCTCTTATGCAAATTACACTAAATGATTATATATTTTACGGTAATTTAATTAGTCATCTTTTTTCTCAATTTAAAATATCGAAGTTATTTTATATGTAATGTAAGTTTTTTGAATTTTTGAAAGAGATTACTAGTAGAAATTTTAACCTAAATATATTTTAAATGACCAACTAGAATTATTATATTATTTAAGGGTGTTTGTTTCGGCTTAATTAATCGGCTTATGGCTTATATGTGTTCGGATTATATAATACAAGCTATACTTTTGTGGCTTATTTTGACACTTATAGGCTTATATAACATTGACAAGGTTATAAGTCGTAAGTGTCAGAAAGATTTTAAAAACGTTAAATTGCATAAAATTTTAACTTCGATACCATAAATTTAAAAAAAAAAAAAAAAAAAAAAAAAAAAAAAAAAAAAAAAAAGTTAGATACCTCAAATTAGATTAATCTAAAGGACAATATTTATCTTTGCGATTTGTCATCAAGCTTAAAGTTCATGTTTTTCTGAATATTTTAAATGAAATTATATATTTCCACTATTTTCTTTTAAACCTAGATGAAAAATTAAGATATGTAATCGTCCACTAAACAAATTTCCAGCAATAAGTGTCGCATAACGTAAAATATTGTGATTAAAATCTAAATAAAATATATTTTTAACTTTTAGTTTTAAGGTAAAAAGCAAGAAGAGTTTGTTATTACTGACAAAGAAGTATGCATTGGACAAGTAGTTATCGTCTTTATGTATTTGTCCGAATGTTCTTGTTTGCAATATTTAACTTTGTTAAACCCTTTATTGGAGTATTAAAGATGACAATTTTGGTATGTTTATATAACAAAGGTAATGTAATGTTATTTAATCAAAACGGTCCAAGGATTGCAATTTCCAAAGATGCTTTATTATTAAAAACTAGACAACCATCTTAATAATGTAATTTTTATAACACTATGTCAATATGATAAGAGTTTTAACTAACCAAGAGCTAAAATCGGACGTAATAGGGGTTGGACAAAGTGTCTTGCACATAAAACATTATTACACACCACCACCATGATGCGTGATGATAAGTTTTTTCAGACTGAATCAGTGGCGTTGATCACCGACTTGTGAGACACAGAAGGGTATTTGGTTGTGTTGATGGTGTGATAGAAAAGTTTTTATACCGCTAAATTGACGATAATAATGTTGGCAATCATTACTATTAGTCCGATATGATACCCAAAACAAAGGTAATTCGTTAAATCGTTTACTTATACATCTTCCCATGCTCATGTTTTTAACCTTTAAAATGGATAATTACATGCCACTTTGCCATAAAAGTTTAGTAAATGGAAGGATTATTCATGGCAGTTGTCCATTAAAAATATTTATAATACAAACCTTAAAATGGTATGAATTATTTCAAATTATAAGTGGATCTAGGAATAACGAAAATTGTTACACATCAATATGCGAATCTTTGAGCTAAACCCAAATTCGGAAAACTTATAGAAATCAACTACTGAGTATGACTGAGCCTGGATACGCTTTATTCGTTAATAGTCATTTTCTATAATGAATTGGAATCTAAATATCAAATCAATTAAAATCACAATATCTAAAAGAAATTTATTTATAAAAGAAAGTTGTATTTAAACTCGTTCCCACTGTAAACTTTTACGCTCTGTTCTCAAGTATAAAATTTAAATGATGGAAGGGGAAAGTAGAGAATGATACTGTGAAGAAAGTAGTTATTTTTATTTGCGTTCCTGAGTTTTTATTTTAAGTTGCAAGAAAAGGAAATGAAGCTACCCAAATTACAAATATACCCTCAAAACATAAATTACCAATCACATGTCAAATAGCAAAGTCCACCAATTATAGAGATATAATATTAACCGTTTGACTAGCATATGATCCTGCAGTATTCTTTCATGGGTGGCCCTAACCGGACGGGGGTCTACACATGGGTCCCACCTATTTTTTAGTCAAATGTACAAGTATTAAAGCAGACAGTACAACGGCGGCAGCACAACTCTTCCACCCACCCCCCTCTATACCCCCGTACGGTTAAATCCCACCTTCTTTCATATGCTTCTTTGAACTTTCATATTCATGACCTGATACTCAATCAAGTATGTTAATGCTTTTAGGATGGTCAAATATTGGAATAAATAAAAAGAATGTGGTTTCTGTTTCGAGAACATGACATTGCTGCCATTGTCATTGATAATTCGCTACATTTGTTGGCAATGTACAAGCGTATATATACCTAAAAGTGTGAAAAAGTTCCAATATGTAACATTCAAACATACCAAATGCTGACTCCAAAAATAAAACCTGAGATTAAATTGAAACCAAGTTGTTCCATGCTGTTGACACCTCCAATTTGGTACTCAAAGCCATTATAACATAAACAACTTACATAAACCAAACTGTTGACACCTCCAATTTGATCCTCTGATCCATGAATTTCACTCAGGTACCATTACACTTGTGTGATGTTAATTAAGTTGAACAACGTTGATAAAAAAAATGGTCCCAAGAAAGTTGTGCATTGACAAATTATATTAAAAGAGCAGTTTATTTGATTAATGGGTGGAATTTTGAAAAGTAAACAAACATGTAATGCAATTGATTTGATTAGTGTGTTATATACGAGTAACTAGGTCAAATTTATGGATCATGAATGATAATGAGGACATAATAGTAAATTAGCAAAAGCCCATGTTGTTAATTACACACTTCCCCTCCTGATCATCCCAAATATGGGAGGATTACATTTACACACAAAAACCCATCCCTTCCCTCCCTCCCACCTTCCTGTCCCCTACCTTTCCATCTTAAAAAAACTCAAGAACGCCCCTTTTTTTGATTTCCCTTCCCATCCCCTTCCATTACTTTAAAAAAAAAAACTCGAGAACAGAGCGTTAAGGGTTCATTTGGTTTGTAGATGAGTTTAAATTAGGATTTGGATTTAAATGTAAAGTTGTAGATTATTATTTGAATTTGGATTTATATTTGATCTATGAGTGAGAAAATAATATTTAATAGTATTAATTATTTTATATACTACGTAATATTTTTTTAATAAAAAATATTATTATTAAAAATAAATATAAAAATAAATTAGAGTATTTGTAAATGGGCCTCGCAAAAAATAGAAATATTTATTAAACTCCACTCATCTCTCTATTTTTGAAAAGTGTGAGACCATTGAGGTTAAGTCTCAATTTTAAATCCCAAGTTTATAAATAAACATAGGTTTTAGTCATTAATCTCAAATCCAAAAGACACGTATGTGAAACAAATGCACCCTAAGTAAAGTAGTGAATCTACTCAAAGCTAAAATTGAAGTGTTTAATAGTATTACATCATTATAACGTCAAATGAAGGAAAAAATAGTACTACTATTTAAAATTTTATGTAATTTAAATTTATTTTAGAGAAAAATGTAAGAAACTGAGTCGCAATTAGCACGTGTTTTGAAACATTTATCTAAAAGCTATTTCGATATTCAGTTTATCATAACTTAAATAAAGTAAACAAACATAACTAAATTAGTGAGCTATTTGAACATCATTCACAATTTGGCGGTTTTACATTTATATTATCGGTTGTTGTACGATAACTTTTGCAATCCAATTGACTTGTTTCAGTTCAACAAACTTAGACAATTTGTAAAAAATGGTATCAAAACGACTAACACAAGGTTTATCACTCAACCAACCACCCCTTGGTGATTCAATCTTTTATTATAACTATAAACACTGAGGATTGTCCCCAACACGGATGCAATCCAAATACAATACAAAGAAACAAGTACTAGTCACTCTATAAGGTGCTATTACACTGATACAATACTCACACACTAAGACTAAAAAATACCAAACTAAACTCAAGATCAAGATCAAGATGATCTTGTTACAAGTGATCTAACACTATAAACAATGAAAACCAAACTGATGAAAACTGGAAAAGCTTTTAGAGCGTATTGTGGTGTAAACTTTATCAAAGAGAATGAATTAGAAACCTAGCTGATAACGCAACTTATATAGCACCAATTTCCACTTTAAACCCTGCACAATATAAACACTACAAAACTAGCACCAAAGTTAGGATTAGTAAAAACATACTAAGAAATATTACATAATTAACCCTCAAGTTTCACAAGTTTGCTAAAGAGTATTTATTTCAATACCATCCCTTAAACTTATGAAACAAACATGTTAACCATGCCCAACTTCTTAACCAAATAAGCATGTTGCACAGATCCAAGAGCTTTAGTCAAGATATCAGCAATCTGCTCTTTTGACTCAATATGTACAGTTTTTATAAGTCCAGATGCCACTTTCTCTCTAACAAAATGCACATCAATATAAAAGTGCTTGATTTTCTCATGCATAATAGGCTGCTATTTGAATAATAGACCTATTATCACAAAACAACTCAATTGGAATCAACCCAATTTCACCCAGATCAGTTAAAACTTTCAAGATCCACATGACCTCATAAGTAGCAGATGCCATACACCTATACTCAGCCTCAGCAGATGACTTAGAAATAGTAGCCTGTTTCTTACTCTTTCAGGACACAAAAATTTCCATTCACATAAACACAATACCCATAAACTGACTTTCTGGTAACAAGACACTTATCCCAATCAAAATCAGAGAAGGCAATGACCTTAAACCCTCCTTAAGTCTTATTAAACCCAATACCATTACCAGGAGCAAGTTTCAAATATATAAGGACTCTTAAACTAAGATAATAGTGAGATTGCAAGGGAGCATGCATGTGTTGGCTAAGACAGTGAACAACATAAGAAATATCTAGTCTAATCATAGTGAGATAAATCAATTTACCAACTACTTTCTGATAAGCAGTAAAATTCTTTAAGTACTTATCATCATCAATCTCCTTATGAGCTATAACAATGTTTTCAGGCAAAGGTGTTAACACAGGTCTATAAGCATGCATGCTAAACTCATGAAACAACTCAAGAAAATACTTTCTTTGATTCAGACAAAGACCAGTTTTAGTCTTTAAAATTTCTATTCCAAGAAAATACTTTAATTCACCGAAGTCTTTGATTTTAAACTTGTTCTTTAATTTTTTTAAACTGCTCAACTTCATTCTCACAATTACCAGTAATAACAAGATCATCCACATAAACCAATAAGAATAAAACAATATTATTCTTCTTTTTGATAAACAAGGAATGGTCATTTTTGACTGTTTAAAACCATCTTCAAACAAAGCTTCAGACAGTTTTTGAGTCCATTGTCTAGGAGCTTGTTTAAGCCTATATAAAGACCTTTTTAGTTTACAAACTTTGTTACTACCTTCTTTAAAGTACCCAGGTGGAGGAAGCATATATACTTCCTCTTTAAGATCCTCATATAAGAAAGCATTATTGACATCCATTTGAAATTTTTTTCAATCTTTTTGAACAGTCAAACTTAATAAACATCTAACAGTATCCATCTTAACAACATGACTAAAGGTTTCCTCATAATCTACTCATTCTTTTTGACCAAAACCTTTAGCAACTAATCTTGCCTTATACCTTTTTACTTCCCCTTTGGACTTATACTTAATTTTCAAAACCTATTTGCTACCTATTGGTTTTCTACCAAAAGGTAACTCAGTTTCTTCCTATGTGTCATTTTCATGTAAAGCTTGCATTTCCTCATTCATAGCATTTTTCCAATTAACATCTTTGCTAGCTTCCTCATAAGAGGTAGGCTCAACAGTTTTATTTAAATTGGAAACAAAATAGCAATTATCAACACTTAGCAAGTAATGATTAGCATACTTATTTAGACCATATCTAACTTTAGAATCAAACACATAATCATTTAACTTGACAAGTAACTTAGAAGGCCTGGCAGACCTTCTATGACTCCCTTCCTCTGTTCTATTATCAAACTCATTTTGAAAAACAGGAACCTCAAGGTTTGAATCAACATCTCCCTCAGTATAATAATTGTCATCTAAAGTCGTCAGATTTAAGTACAATAATATGCACTTAAATTACATCATGGTTGTTTATTTAAATTTATACAGCAACTCTTAGAAAATAAAATTTGATTTCGATAAAATCTTGGAAAAATAAATTATTAAAATAATTTTTTTTAACGGCAAGTTAGTAGTTAGTGATTCGAGGTCACAGTGACATCTACTTGGACAATATACAAGCCTCGAACCTTCGCCTTAGGGATAAACCCCACTCCTGCTTCTATTTATTCTGCCCCTGAAGGTCCATGGTTAGACTCGAACCTTAGACCTTTCCAAAGATACCTCCCCAAATATATAGTTAAGCAATTTTATACATATATATTAGGGCAAATGATTAAAAAAGGTATCATATTTGACATCGTTTATTTTTCTGGGTATCGAACAATTTTTTTTGCTTTTTCAGGTATTTTTCTTTCAAAGTAAGCCTTTTTAGGGCATTTTGCAACATTTTATGACATTTTTGCCGCTCTCGGCTAATAGAAAATTTTGTTGAAGGGCAAAAATGTCAAAAAATGTCGTAAAATACATCAAAAAACGACAAATTTAAAAGAAAAGTACCCATATAAGCAAATTTTTGTTTGATACTCAGAAAAACAAACAATGGCAAGTATGATACTTTTTTTTTATTCATTTGCCCTATATATTGGAGTATATATTTGACCTTATTTCAAAACACTTTAAGCAAGTTTTATTCTAAAGTCCCGTGCGTGCATACTGTTTATAAATAGTATAGAAGCTAAAACACTTACAAATTATAAACAAAACATATATCTCTGTGAATTAACTCAAAGACATGTTTCGTCTAGGGGTGTCCAAACAAATCAAGAACCAAAAAAACAGAGGAATCGTACCGGTAACGATTAAGAACCGAGCCGAATATTAGAACTATGGTTCAATTTTTGGTACTTTCCTCGAAAAAACATACTGTTAATACAAATATCGCCTAAAAACGTTATTTATATTTTACGATCTTTGCTAAGTTTTGTTAACGACAAAATGTAAACTTTAGTTTCTAAAGTAAACATAATCTTAGTTTTAAAGACTTGCATAAACTAGACTTTTGCTACATTTTACATTTCATAAAACACAACACTTTTTATTTCTTAAAATATAAAAATGTCACATCACATTTATGGCAAGTTTTGTCAATATACATTTATGGAAAGAAAGTGTGTTTGGCTAACTATATGTTGCTTGCAAGTTTTGTGTTTGACTAGGTGTAAAGAGATGTGACATTGTTTGGTTTGCAAGGTGTAATGAGATGTGACATTGTTTGGTTTGCAAGATTTATTACTAAACCAACTGCAAGCCCGACGGAACCCTGAGGGTACACGGGAGGAACCCATCTGAGGGTTCCGCCGTATCCGCCAGGCCTGCAGAAGGCTTTGCTATAAATACTAAGCCACAAGTTGATTTTTGGCTTATCACTCTACATCATATTTACACACATTCATTCATTCTTTCATCTAACCCTTTAACATTTCATATGTGAAGTTTCTTTTTGTAGCAAAGAGATTCACGAGCTCATTAAAAGTAACAAGTATTCAACACAACGTTGCAAGACTTGTTAGCTTAGCATTGTGTAGACTTGTGTAGTTTACACTTCATTTGATTGTGTATTTTCATTAGTGATCGGTTAGTATTTTAGTCCTCAAAATACAAAGTGTATCGGGAGTAGTTGTACCCTTGTAAAAGAACTAACGGGAGTGGTTGTACCCTTGGTAAAGAACTCGACATCTAGCTTAGTGTCGGTAAAAGTATAAGCGACGTGTAAGGTTTTCTCCATTGGTGAAAGGAGCTTGTTGACTAGTGAAAGAAACTCTCGAGTTGGATACTCGGGGCGTGGATGTAGGGCAAGGAAAAAGAGTCCTTGTAGCCGAACCACGATAAATACTCGTGTTGTGGTTTGATCGTTTCTTTCATTTACTTGCATGTTATATATTGTGTTTGTGTATATATCTTTAATCAAATGGAAAGTTTCAAAGCTAACTAAACAAGTTAAAAAGATTTTAAACGGTAAACTATTCAACCCCCCTTCTAGTTTTCTACAATTGGCATCAAGAGCTACCTTACTCAAGCTTTTAAAATATATTGTGTTTTAAAACTTGAAACGATCCATGGATTTTGAAAATTATAAAGAAGGACAATCTATGCAAAGACCACCACTTTTTGAAGCAAATGGTTTTATATATTGGAAAACCCGTTTTGAAACCTACGTGAAATCTAAAGATATAGATTTATGGTATATAATCATTGATGGTGATAATATAGTTACTAATATTAAAGATGATGATCAAAAGAAATTGATTGGTAAAAATAATGAAGCTAAAATGATGCTTTACAATGCTTTGCCTAACAAAGAATACGAAAGAGTCTTTATGTGTAAAACCGCCAAAGATATTTGACAATCTTTAATTGTCACTCATCAAGGAAACTCACAAGTTAAAGATAACAAAATTGATCTTCTTGTTCAACAATATGAACAATTTGTTATTTCCAAAGATGAGATTATTGATAATGCTTTTGCTAGGTTTAACACTATTATTACTTCACTTAAAGCACTTGATGAATCTTTTTGTAGTAAGAACTTTGTCAGGAAATTTCTTAGAGCACTCCATCCGAAGTGGAGAGCAAAAGTGACGGCAATTGAAGAATCCAAAGATCTTTCAAGCATGTCACTTGACGAGCTAATTGAAAACCTCAAAGTTCATGAAATGGTAATGGAAAAAGATTCGGAACTAGTTAGAGGCAAGAAAGAAAAAGTTAAGTCCATTGCCTTGAAAGCTAGAGTCCAATCAAGTGATGATGAAGAATCTACTTTGGATAGTGATGATGAGGAATATGCTATGGCCGTTAGAGACTTCAAGAAGTTCTTTCGTAGAAGAGGGAAGTTTGTAAGGCAACCTAAAGATGATAAGAAAACTTTCCGAAAAGATCGTGATGATAGGAAAGGAAAGGTTGAAAGAAAATGCTATAGGTGTGGAGACACAAGTCATCTTGTAGGAGAATGTCCAAAACCACCCAAGAGCAAACCTCAACAAGCTTTTGTGGGTGGTGCTTGGAGTGACTATGAAGGAGATGACGATGAGCCAAAGGATGATGATATTGCTCTCATGGCTCACAACTCAAATGAGGTACTCTCCGACTCATCTTACTCCTCTATTGATGATGACACCTTACAAAAAGAATATAACAAACTTTGTGAATTAAGCTTAAAAATCATAAACAAAAATAAGTTTTTGAAAACTAAAAAGAAGTTTTTAGAAAATGAAGTTTGTACGAATGAAATTATGAAACTTCAAAAGTCACCCTTTGATAAAACAGGAATAGGATTCATGAAAATAGAAACTTCAAAGGGTCAAACGAAACAAGAAAAGAATGCACAAGAAACTAACAAAACTGCTACAGCAGCCCGCGGATCAGACGGAACCCAATCCAGGGTTCCGCCCGTTGGACCCGAAGGTTCCGCCAGGTCTGCTGCAGCAGTAACTCCATCCACATCGGATCGTTCAAAATTTGTTAAAGTTACGTATAAAAATGGAACAAAACCTGCTTTTAAAACTGGAGTAGGACTTAGTAAAAATGAATTTAGAGCTGAGACTACTCAACCAAGACCTAAGACTCCAATTCCCAAACGCTCCTTTCCAAAGAGCAACTTCAACGCTCGACCAAATTACCAACATGTTTGGAACCAAAACACTCCTAGACATTACCAAACTCCAAATTACATGTCATGGAACCCTTATGTTCTATTTTCATACTTGGAACAAGTTATTGGTATTCTTAACCAAAATGGACCCATGAGAAATTGGGGACCAAATGTTTGAGTGTTTTTCATAAAATAGGTATGCCTCAAAGTTTGTTTGGAACCGGATGAATGGATTAAAGATAGCAGTTGTTCAAGGCACATGACGGGTAGCAAAAGCCTCTTCACTACTTATCACAAATGTGACGGAGGTAATGTTACGTTTGGTAGTAAAGCTAAGAGCAAAATCATCGGAAAAGGTACAATCTCTCATGACTCCCTTTTTATAGATGATGTAGCTCATGTTGATAACTTAGGTTTTAATCTCCTTAGTATTAGTCAACTCTGTCGTAATAAGTATAATGTCCTTTTTAGTGAAAACGGAAGTAAAATACTTAAAGATGGTATAACCATAGCCAAAGGTGTCCTTAAGAACAACGTATACGTCATGAAGATGGATCCAACATCTAGAGACAAACTTTGTCTTACCTCATTAGATGAATCTTCAACTTTATGGCATAGACGTTTAGGACACGCTAACATGAGACTAATCCAAAACCTCTCCTCCAAAGACTTAGTTCGAAACCTACCTAAGTTGAAATATGACCAACATTTTTGTGATGCTTGCAAAGTCGGTAAACAAGTCCATAGTAGCCATAAGGCTAAAAACTTGGTTTCTACATCTAGGTGTCTAGAACTTTTGCATATGGATTTATTTGGTCCATCCGCTATACAAAGTTATAGAGGTAACTTCTACACTTTGGTCATAGTTGATGATTATTCAAGATATACTTGGACAAAATTTTTGAAAAGTAAAAATGAAGCTTTTGATAAATTTGAGATTCTAAGTATGAAAATTAAAAATCAAGTAGGGTCTAATATTGTGTCTATTAGAACGGATCACGGTCGTGAATTTGATAATGAATTTCAATTTGGAAACTTTTGTGATATTAATGGTATTACTCATAACTTTTCGGCTCCACGTACTCCTCAATCTAATGGTGTAGTAGAACGTAAAAACCGGACATTGCAAGAGATGAGTAGAACAATGCTTAATGAACAAAACATTCCACAAAAGTTTTGGTGTAATGCCGTTGACACATCAACATACATTTTAAATCGAGTCTTAATTAGACCATTTTTGAATAAAACTCCTTATGAACTATATAAAGGTAAAAAGCCTACATTAGGATACTTTAGAGTGTTTGGGAGTAAATGTTTCATTCTTAATACCAAGGATTATCTCACCAAATTTGACCCAAAGCCTTATGAAGGTGTATTTCTTGGATATTCACAAAATAGTAAAACTTACATTGTTTTGAACAAAGAAACCTTAAGAGTCGAGGAATCGTTGAACGTAACATTTGACGAGAGTCCACCTCCCTCTAAGACATCACCTTTGGTAGATGATGACTTAATTGAAAGCCAAGCAATAGAAAGTCAAGAGATTTTAGATAATGACAAGGAAGATGAACTATTAAACAAAGAACTTGTCAACGTCAAAGAATCTAAAAGTCATCCATTAGATAGTGTCATAGGCAACATTAACGAAAGAACACTAAGGTCAAAAGTTCAAAATGAAAGCAACTACTTTTGTTTCGTGTCAACCATTGAACCTAAAAACATTAATGAAGCCATTAAACATGAGTCTTAGGTAATTGCAATGCAAGAAGAGTTAAACCAATTTGTTAGGAATGATGTATGGACATTAGTTCCTCAACCAAAGAGTCAAACTATAATTGGAACAAAATGGGTATTTCGTAATAAAATGGATGAAAATGGAATTATGTCTAGAAACAAAGCTAGGCTAGTTGCACAAGGATATAACCAACAAGAAGGCATTGAATACGATGAAACTTTTGCTCCGGTTGCTAGGCTTGAGTCAATTAGAATCTTACTTGCATATGCATGTGCACACAATTTTAAACCCTTTCAAATGGACGTCAAAAGTGCATTTCTAAACAGAGTCATTAATGAAGAAGTGTATGTTGCTCAACCACCGGGCTTCATCGATTTTGAAAAACCAAATCATGTTTACAAACTTAAAAAGGCTCTTTACGGACTTAAGCAAGTTACAAAAGCATGGTATGATCGACTTAAAACCTTCCTAGTTGACCATAAGTATACCATGGGCTTAGTTGATAATACCCTCTTCACTAAGAAGAAAGATTCACATATTATCATAGTCCAAATCTATGTTGATGACATTATATTCGGATCAACTTGTCAAGAATTATGTGTGGATTTATAAAAAATCATGCATGACGAGTTTGAAATGAGTATGATGGGAGAACTCAACTTTTTCCTAGGACTCCAAATTAAACAACTAGAAGATGGTATCTTCTTTAACCAATCTAAATATATTAAGGACATGCTTAAGAAATTTGGATTAGAAAATTCGAAACCAATCAAAACTCCCATGTCCACAGAAACTAAACTCACCAAGGATGAGGAAAGTGAATCCGTAGATAGCACTAAATATAGAGGTATGATTGGTAGTCTACTTTACCTAACGGCTAGTAGACCCGACATTATGTTTAGTGTTTGTCTATGTGCTCGTTTTCAAGAAGATCCTAAAACTACTCATCTCGAAGCCGTTAAAAGGTTTTTTTAGGTATATTAAGGGCACTACACATTTAGGTTTATGGTATCCCAAAGAAACGGGAATAGACACCATAGTGTATGCCGACTCGGATCATGCCGGTGACTATGTTGATAGAAAAAGTACAAGTGGTATGATAGAAAAAGTACAAGTGGTATTTGTACTTTTGTTGGACATTGTCTCACCTCATGGTTCTCTAAGAAGCAAACGGCTCTTGCTATCTCAACAACGGAAGCCGAGTACGTTTCGGCCGGAAAGGCATGTCAACAAGCTCTTTGGATGAAGCAAGCTCTTGTCGACTACGGAATTCAACTTAACGACATCACAATTCTTTGTGACAACAAAGTTGCCATTGATGTTAGCAAAAACCCGGTTCAACATGCTCGCATCAAACATATTGAAATCCGTCATCATTTCCTTCGTGACAACGTTCAAAAAGGAAATATCTCAATTGAGAAAGTTTCTTCCGAAGACAACATAGCCGACATTCTCACAAAACCTCTTAAACGTGAACCTTTAAACCTTCTTAGGCTAGGCTTAGGACTCATGGAACCTATATTGTAGTTCTGGACATTAGACAAAAATCAAAAAAATCAAAACAAATCCATAACTCTTTTTCTCAGCAGGGTCGGCGGAACCCTCAGACACAACGGACAGAACCCAACTTAGGGGTCCGCCGTGTCCGCCGACCTGCAGCATCAATATTTTTGTTTATATTAAACCAAACACCCATTATCTCATACCACCACTTCCAAACTGTTACTATTCACTTTACCATCCATCCATACCTACGATTTCTTGGTCTTCCTTTCACTCGCATTGCAAATCAATCATCATTGTAAGTATTCTAAACTTGATTACAATCCTGATATGAGTCTAGGAATTCTATTTTTGCACAAAAACAAAAACTTGGGGTTATGCATTAAACTTGAGAAACTCATGCATAAAATTAGGTGTTTAACAAAACTAATCATGTTCCCCATAGTTAGGAATTGCATTCTTACTTAGTGTAAACATGTTTGCTAAAACACCCCATGACAAATTTTTCAAAAAATTTCTCACAAATAGGACAAATATTTTTTCGTCTCACATTGAGAATACAAAATCAAAATGTTATGTTTAAAACATCACTTGCATAATGTCTCTTGAATGCTAAAGGGAATACATAACCAATATGTATTTTCGGGTACATTCAAACGAAGCTACATTGAACTAGGAGCGTTTGGGTTATCTTTTGTTTTATAACAAAACTTGCATTATAAAACATTTTTGAAGTATCAAAATGAGTCAAGATAACCGCACATCCACATTGTTTTCATATAGGCACACATTAGAACATCCACATTATAATAATAGCTTACTTAAACTAAAATGTGAAATTTTGTTGTTCTAGGAATCATCATGCCTCCTCTAACTCACTACGACCACAAGGACACCATTAAGTACCTACCAAAACACCACAAAACCAAAGACCTTACCCCAAACCAAGTCAATGTTTTCAAAGCCTTAGAAAAACACTATGTACATGAGGGTAGAACCATTGACCCGTCCTTCATAGAAGGCACAAACCTTTACGCCGAATTTGCCACAATCAATTTTGAGTGTCTTTTGAATATCAACGAGCCTATTTCCTTGGTTCATTTTGGAATTCTATGCATCCGCCGCCCTCTCCACGGATGATTATGGTCAAATATCTATCAACTTTAGGGCTAGTGGTCATCAATACTCCTTCACTCTTAAGGAGTTTGCTCAAATCCTAGGTGTCCCAAACCGTGGTACTTGCATTTATTCCGACTTGCACTCCCTCTCAACTCTTGACAACCTCCATGACCGTATCCATCCTTATGACACACCTCTTGTCTCAAAAGATGTACTCCGTGACCACCTCTTTGTTAGGACAACCAACACTAGGAGAACCCGTTCGGGAAATGAGGTCGATAAGGACCCATATGGAATGGAAATGAATGAACTCAAGCCCCAATTCAAGAAATGTGAGGAAGTTTTTAGAGCAAATGTCATTAGCACCATAGGAAACCGAGATCATATCAACCTTTGCCTTTACTACATGCTCTACTCTTTGTCCATTAGGCAACCCTTCAATCTTGCCTACTACATGGCTAAGAGAATGGCCGACATTCCCGTGCATGGCACAACGGCTATGCCGTATGGAATGCTCTTGACCCGTCTCTTTAGGTTCATTTCACCCATTCCACCAACTCCAAATGGTCTTCGTCTTGACTACTCTCTCATTCCACACCTTTGTTCCACTTAGTGATAAGAGAGTTTACAAAACCCAAGGAAAACATCCTCATCCTCCTACCTCATCATCATCTTCCTCAATGAGTGAAGATGACTCTTTGCCAAACTCTAGGCTCCCACCTCTCGAATACCTATCCCAACTTCCGGATATTCCAAACGAGTCGGCGGAGTTCAAGCAAACAAAGGGGATGTTTAAGAATCTTGGAAGATTCCTTGGCAAGCTCAAGAACAAGATCGACCGTCAATGAGTGCGGGTGTGTAGGAGTGTTTGGCACTAGGTGCTATTTGAACAAATTTGGTTGTTTAAACAATGTTTATGATGTATTTGTGTGTTAGTACAATGTTTGATACAATTTGGAACATGTAGTATCTAACCTTGATGCAGGTAGACAACTTTTGGCAAGTTGTCAAATTTTCATGTTTATGATATTTTCACTAAGTATAGTGAAATTCTCAACCTCAAGGTCAAAGCCCTATGATATGTGTGTTTACGTGTCTATTTTTTGCATTGCCTAACCAGAAATGCATTATCTTTTTGATTTTAGGAGTTTTCGAAAATTTTGAAAATCGTCTCGCTGGTCAAAATCGCGAACTGCCACTTTTTTCAGCCCTGGCGGATCTGACGATACCCAAAATTGGGTTCCACCAGTGTATTTTCTGGGCAACCCAGAAATGGCCCAACGGACCACGCGGAACCCTCAAACGAGTTCCGCCTGTGTATCCTTGGGGTTCCGCCAGTTGCCTGCATATTTTTTTTTTTTTTTTTTTTTTTTTTTTTTTTTTTTTTTTTTTTTTTTTTTCAACATTTCAACATCCAATCACCAAAATACAATCCTTTTAGATAGAAACCAATTTCCTGCAACTTGTTTAGCACAATAGGGTACTTCTCATTCCTTATAACTCAAACAAAACCATTTCCCGCCAAATTTCAAAAATAGGCATAACCACCCCAAGGAACCTTCACACATAAAGGAAGGAACCCTTCTAAAGGTTCCTTGAAATCCCTGAGATTTATACTTCAACAAATTTACCAAAACCACTAAGCATTTAGTGCAAACCTTGTCTTCTCACTTCACTATTTTTATTGGATTGACTTCCATGATATGACAACCCACAATTAGTTTTCCAAATCATTAGGAACCTCCATTTTTGTATGGCCTAACATCAAATCCAAACACTCATTCCCACACTCCTTCATCACTATAAATTAAACCATCCTAAACACTATCAAATCACATCTTCTTCATAAAAAATTTTGAACTTTAAACCATTTTAACCATGACTAAGTTAACAATCACCTCTCAACCATCACGACCCATCCGGAAAACCGCCCGGATAAGTGTAAAACCACTATGGTCTAACCAATCCATCAACCTAAGCTCCTCATCTTCGGATGAATTCACCTCACCTATAAAAAATGAACACTTTTTGAACCTTGCATCTCCATCTCCATCACCCAATGAACCCAATGAGCTCACTCCACCACCAACTAAATCACCCATTGACCCAACTCCACCAAGTGCTCCAACCCAACCATCCAAAACTCCATCACCATCACCATTACCCAAACTTGAACCTATGGAGTTATTTGGGTCTCCACCAACATCACCACACCCTTTTGTCCAAGATCTCAATGATCTTCCACCAAGACCTACACAACCACCACCTTTTACAAATAAATCACCAAGGTCAATTCTTGACCTTGATGAGCATTTTAACCACACCCAACCACCACAACAAGTGTACCATCAACCCAAACCATTGTTGTTTCATCCCATCTACCATGACATCCATGGTCCTCTTTATGGAGAACTAAACTTTGAAAACAATGATCACCCAACTCCACCACATTCTCAAGCCCAAACCTTTGAGTCTTTCTTTCCTTCATATGAGGAAATCCAAAGCATGGTCGAGAATCACCTTCATCAAGCAATGGAATTTCAAACCACCTTGCTTGACTCAATACCAAACCCATCCTCCACCCAAGAACCAAAAACCAACCAACTCTCAAACCAAGAAACCAAAACCAACCCATTTCCACCCACTCATCCCCATGTTTGCTCAAATTGTGAGCAAATGGGTGCAAGCATCAAAACGTTGCTTCACCAATTCCAAGATGAAACCCGTTTTGCATTCCAACACGTCATAGAACGTTTGGATGCTCTTTCCCACCCAAACAAATCCTAGACAACCTTTGGAGGAGTAACAACCAAGGGGGAGCACGTGTATTATTCCGCTTCGCTACTCTACTTTTTGTTTTGACAAAAAGGGGGAGAAATATATTAAACCGTCAAAACTTAATTTGATTTTCATCACTTAAGTAAAACAAGTTTAATATAATTTTTTTAAGTCTTAAAAACCAAAATTTTGTGAGTTACTTAAAAACAAAGTTTATGTTTTGTCATCAACAAAAAGGGGGAGATTGTTAATACAAATATCGCCTAAAAACGTTATTTATATTTTACGATCTTTGCTAAGTTTTGTTAACGACAAAATGTAAACTTTAGTTTCTAAAGTAAAACATAATCTTAGTTTTAAAGACTTGCATAAACTAGACTTTTGCTACATTTTACATTTCATAAAACACAACACTTTTTATTTCTTAAAATAGAAATGTCACATCACATTTATGGCAAGTTTTGTCAATATACATTTATGGAAAGAAAGTGTGTCTGACTAACTATATGTTGCTTGCAAGTTTTGTGTTTGACTAGGTGTAATGAGATGTGACATTGTTTGGTTTGCAAGGTGTAATGAGATGTGACATTGTTTGGTTTGCAAGATTTATTGCAAAACCAACTGCAAGCCCGACGGAACCCTGGGGGTACACGGGCGGAACCCGTCTGAGGGTTCCGCCGTATCCGCCAAGCCTGCAGAAGGCTTTGCTATAAATACTAAGCCACAAGTTGATTTTTGGCTTATCACTCTACATCATATTTACACACATTCATTCATTTTTTCATCTAACCCTTTAACATTTCATATGTGAAGTTTCTTTTTGTAGTAAAGAGATTCACGAGCTCATTAAAAGTAACAAGTATTCAACACAACGTTGCAAGACTTGTTAGCTTAGCATTGTGTAGACTTGTGTAGTTTACACTTCATTTGATTGTGTATTTTCAGTAGTGATGGGTTAGTATTTTAGTCCTCAAAATACAAAGTGTATCAGGAGTAGTTGTACCCTTGTAAAAGAACTAACGGGAGTGGTTGTACCATTGGTAAAGAACTCGACATCTAGCTTAGTGTCGGTAAAAGTATAAGCGACGTGTAAGGTTTTCTCCTCCGGTGAAAGGAGCTTGTTGACTAGTGAAAGACACTCTCGAGTTGGATACTCGGGGCGTGGACGTAGGGCAAGGAAAAAGAGTCCTTTTAACCGAACCACGATAAATACTCGTGTTGTGGTTTGATCGTTTCTTTCATTTACTTGCATGTTATATATTGTGTTTGTGTATATATCTTTAATCAAACGGAAAGTTTCAAAGCTAACTAAACAAGTTAAAAAGATTTTAAACGGTAAACTATTCAACCCCCTTCTAGTTTTCCACACATAATTCTTTTGAAAGTTATAGGGTTTGTTTGGGACTTACGTACAAGAAGAAGAAGAAGAAAAGAGGAAAAAAAAAGCCTCTACCCAACATTTAATCCATCTAAAATAACACCAAACTCTCAATTTTATACTTAATAATATCATTCAAAGATTCAAATATTATTATCAACATCATTCAAATTTCAATTGCGGTATTCGTGTCGGCCTTTAATATCGATAGACGCATTTTGGACCCTTATATAACTTCGTTGTCAAGTCAACTTGTGGAGGCATTGGTTTGCACCCAAGATTGGATAAGAAGGGAGAGAGTGGAAATAAATGTGGATGAAATTGAAGGTATTTTAAATGATAACGAGGTTGTTAAAGTGATGAAAGAAGTGGTACGGAGTTATAATGATGACGAGGTTGTTAAAGAAATGGAAGAAGCGGTACGGAGTTATAACTGGAAACAAGCGTTTTTGGAGGTTTGGAATACAAATGCGTGTTCTTGATACTTTTGAACGATTACAAACTTATATTTTGACATTTTGTGTTTTTGTTCATGTTATTTTTTGAACACTTGAAATTATTGAAACGATTTACATTGTTGGAGATATTTCTTTTTGTGTTTGTACTGTTATAACATGTCTTTCATGAATGATCGACAACAAAAAAATGAATCTTGTAAACACTTTGGTACTCGTCAGGAATTACCAAAAATTCTCGTACCAGAATTGAAGTGAAAAACTTGAAACGGTTCTCAGTTCAGTTATTGGTTCTTCCAGTTCTGTCCGATTCCATAACTTTATAAAGTGATTACACGATACAATCGGTCTAATTAGCTTACCCTACTACACGATTTTAAACCCCAACATGATAACATATCTCAATTGTATCTTCGTGAACATGATTGACAATTCTTTTTCAATATACAAACAACACTTGTTGAGAAAGAAAGCAAAAAAATAGTTTTGACAAGTCACTATAAATCCAATTTGCATTATCTCTGAAAAGAATATTCACTAAATAAAAATATCGTGACTCGTGAATGTATTTTATCTTTACCATGTCATTATCTCATTTCAAATTCCATCACTCCCCACAAGTAACACACACACATTTTTTTATTTTATTTTTTGTTCAAAAACTTTTATTTCTTCTTTTTAACCATGAACTCAAAAAGGGTCTCATCAAAATCAAATCTTTAACATAAAGTTCATAATTAGCATCTTTTTAGCCATAAACTCCAAAAGGGTAACTTTAAAACCAAATCTTTATAAAAAAATAAAATGTTTTTAAGCATGAACTCAATAAAGGGTATCATAAAAACCAAATCTTTATAAAAAACTCCATCATTTTAAGCATGAACAAAAAAAGGGTCTAGTTATTTTTATAAAAAAAAAAAAAAAAAAATGTCAACAGTTTGGTTTTCTTTAAAAAAATCATTCCACTGTAAATCAGATTCATCAGATGTCATAAACCCAAAATCCAAAACAAAAACAACCCATTTGACCACAATCTTGACCCGAAAACGCCACCAATGGGGTTGTTCAAGGTCCATTAAAGACGTCATCAATGGTGGAAGCAAACGTCATCATGACAACCCTGTAAACTGCAGCCCAAGATCCATAGGCAGTAGTGACTTTCTGAACCCAATAACCCATGAAGTCATTTTAAACAATGCATCAAAATGTGAGCTTAAGATTAGTACTTTTAGTAACGGGTTGCATGATTCTGGTGGTGAGTTTGTGGGGACATTGATGCCTGGGACACCTGGGCCTGGTGGGATAAAAGGGGTGGAAATGGGTCATTTGGGGAAAAATGGTAATGGGTTGGTTAAGAGTAGGAGGTCTTTGGAGAAAGAGAAAGATTGTGATGGGTTTTCGGGTGGTGGTGTGACTTGCCATAAGTGTGGGAAGGTGTTTAGGAAATGGGAAAATCTTGAAGCTCATCATTTGTCTAAACATGCTGGTAAGTGGCTATGTTTTTCGGCTTTTCGGTTTAGTTTTTGAAATTTTGGTACTAGTTTGAATGTTTTTGGTTGCTTGTGTTAAATTGTTTGTGTTTACAATGTGTTACGAGTTTTTGCTTCTGTTAACGAGATTACAATAATTAACTACTCCATTGGAGTAATGAATTCTGGTAGGGCAAGTTTTTGGTAGCTTTTAAGTTGTAGAAGGTATCGGCTTAATGAAATGTTAAAAGCTCGTAAGTTTAACTTTTTCAGCTTATGAGGTTATCAACTTTAGTTTAGACTTGTTTAAGTGTATACGCTCAAGCTGATAAGTTCGTAAGCTCAAAAGAGCTAAAAATACTGAGTTTATTGGTTTTTCCATTAGCTCATAAATTACGCTGAGTACACACAGTGTTGTGTTTAAGCTAGTGTCAAAGTGATTAATTTATGTAAGTAACTACTAGAAACTAAATGTTTGCTAATTGTAGAGCTGTAGTTGTAGTTCAAATAAGCAGTTAACTTCTTTCAAAATGCATATCCAAACACTCCCTTATCCGTTATGGTTTAGGTTAAAGTGTTTGAAGCATAATTCTGAAATTTAGCTTCTTTTCAATCATAGTGTTCATATCTAGGACATAAGTGCAATCCTGTAGTTTTGGTTATTTTCTAATCATAGTGTTCATATCTAGAACACAGTTGCAATTTTGTTTTTTTGCAATCATTGAAACAGTGGGAATTAATGGTTATTGTTGTTTTGTTACAGTTACGGAACTTATTGAGGGTGATTCGTCAAGAAAGATAGTGGAAATTATTTGTCGTTCAAGTTGGTTAAAGTCCGACAGCAATTCTGGCCGAATAGAAAAGATTCTAAAAGTACATAACATGCAAAAAACACTAGCAAGGTTCGAAGAATATAGGGAGCTAGTGAAAACAAAAGCAAGCAAATTACCCAAGAAACACCCCCGTTGTCTTGCAGATGGAAATGAGCTATTAAGGTTTTATGGAGCCACAATCACTTGTTCACTAGGCATCAATGGCGTCTCAAGTCTATGTGTTTCTGATAAATGTTGTGTTTGTCGCATTATAAGAGACGGGTTTTCAACCAAAAGGGAGCTAAAAGGTGGAATTGGCGTTTTCACTTCTTCGACAAGTGCTAGAGCTTTTGAATCTATTGAAGTGTTTGAAGAAAATCCTGACATACGGAAAGCGCTGATTGTGTGTAGAGTAATAGCAGGGAGGGTACACCGACCGTTGGAAAATATTCAAGAAATAGCGGCTCAGTCGGGGTTTGACTCTTTGGCGGGAAAAGTTGGACTATATTCAAATATCGAAGAGCTTTATTTGCTTAGTCCTAGAGCTCTTCTACCTTGCTTTGTGGTAATATGCAAACCCTAATTAAAACATACGCTAAATGCTCATTTTGGTACATTACTTGGTGAAACTTCCTTTAGAATGACTTGAGATCTTTTTGATTAGGAACAATAGTTGCTGAATTGCCTTTGTTAACACCTACATTCCTTCATTCCTTCAAAGGAAGGAACTATGTTTCTTCATGTATTGCATATAAAATGTTTAAAACTTGAGTATTATCTGCAATTGAACGCGTAAAGGCTCTCTAGAACTTTCCATGCATCGCGTTTACTAAATTTTGAATGTTGTTGATCATTGTGTGTTCTTTAAACTATTCAAGATCGAGTGGTTGGTGTCACAAAGTGTTTGCATTCTACCTTGGTTTCGAGTTTGCGCATTAAATTCTGTGTTCTTCTCTTCGTTTTTCGATTCTAGATCTTGATACTGCTTATAAACTATTTAACAAAGCATGGACCATATTATATATTCTTGGCACAAAAAGGCAAGATTCTCGGTGTATAAACTGTAGAATTCAAGTAAATTTGAAATTTTCATCATGTGACTTGTGTACAAAACTACAAACTACAAACTACTAGTGGCATATAATATACCAATTCAAAATCTAAGAAAATGTAGTATAACAGGTCATGAATGAAGTACAAGGTTTTCAAAATTTGAAAAAAGTTTCTAAACCAGATAAGAAGACAAGTGGTCCTAGGATACAAACAAATGGACATTACGAGAGTACATGTTACTCAAAAATAGACCCTGCTTCATCCTCCACTTAATGTGTAACAACTAGCTTCCTTAGATAAGGCATGGGGTCCTTTCTATTTTTATTAAAAATAGTTTAATTGTTAAATAATACTACCTCCGTCTCATAATTATAGTCCACTGTTGACTTTTAAAGACTCTAATCTTCAACTTTGACCTTAAATATTTTTATTTGTGTTATATATTACTTGATGCAAAATATATGAATGAATTGAGTTTTAAATGTATTTTCCATTGGTATAAGTTTTATCAAGTATTATATAACACAAATAAAAATATATAAGGTCAAAGTTGCAATACGAAGACTTAAAAAGTCAACACTGGACTATAATTATTAGTATTATATAGTAATTACTCCATATGTTTTAGTTTTTTCGTTTCCTTATATCAGCGTCACATCATCTCTTTTCACTGCTTTTTACCTCACAAGGCCAATGGTAATAGTAACGTCACCCCGCTACATTAGTTTTCACTTTTCAAGACTACATTCAACTACAATTTACTAATAATTTGACCCCAAAAAAATAAAATAAAATAAAAAAAATTGAAACTTTCGGTTGAAAAATCAATCATAACTTTGAGAAGGTTAAGAGGGACCAGTTGGGGTTTGGTTGGGCTAATAATGATAACGCAGTCAAATATTTGATTGGGATGACAATCGAGCCATTAGCATCTGCCTAATAGTCACTATCTTTCATGCCACTTACCTATACCCAGATACTTTTCGCATATTTTTCCGCCTACACGCGTTAACAACACAATATATAACAATAACCACGCATGAAATGGATGACATTTTGTATACCACGCGTGGACACTGGTCATAGGTAGGGCTGTAAATGAACTGAACGTTCAGTGAACATTTCATGAACCGTTCGGTAAAAAGTCCGTTTACGTTTGTTCGTTTATTAAATGAACGAACATGAACAATATTTTACGTTCGTTTAGTTAAATGAACGAACATGAACAAAAGTCTCGTTCGTTCATTTATGTTCGTGAACGTCCGATTAAGCGTTCGTTAAGTTCGTTTATATTTATTTATCTATTTATGTTCATATATCATATTTTTTAATTTTATATATTAAAAATTGGTTTGTTTAAACCAAAAAGCACTTATAATACAATATATTGTGAAGAATTCAATAAAGTTTATGTTTGTTTGTCTATTTTCATTTATGTTCGATCGTTTATGTTCGTTTAGCGTTCATTTAGTGTTTTAATGAACGAACATAAACGAACATGAACAATTCATTTTCTTAATAAACGAACATGAACAAGAAAATTCGTCCATTTAAGCGTCCGTGTCCGTTTATTTGTCCGGTTAAAATTAAATGAACGAACATGAACAGAGCTCCGTTCGTGTTCGTCCGGTTCGTTTACAGCCCTAGTCATAGGTTAAATATGACATAAGCTGTTGCTCATCTACAAAAAGTCAAGTCATAATTAAGTGAAAAAAAAAAGACAACCAGTTAGTACTATTTTAGTTAGCAACTTTTTTGAAACTTTAAATCTTTTCTTGATTATCTTAAGCTTATATCTCCAAGTTGTAAATTTGAGGAAAACTGTTTGTCAACATAAACCTGGAATTCTTGTTCCCTACAACATTGCATGACTGCAAGTGGAGTATTTAATAATGTTTTCCAATTGCCAATGGAGTTGTCTACTTTAAATTTAAAATTAATTAGCCTTTCTCTATCTTTTTATTTTCATTAATTAATTGCAAGAATACTTTTGGCATGACATGAAAAGTACAAGTGAAAGTTAATTAATTTATTTTTTCAAGAAGAATCTTGAGGCAATTAATGCTTCTTAACTTGTGCCCCGGGGGCACAAGTTAGAAAAACCCAATTTAAAATTTTTTTGGTGATCATTATTGATGTTCTAATCTTTGCAGACATATATGTCATAGTGTCGCACCACGTTCAATGACAGTTGCCATGGTAGTCATATTAGTTTTTGAGCATTGGTTGTCATGCCAAATAGACCAAAAGAATAAAGAATCACACGTATAGGCCATGTTTGATAGAAGACCGTCTGAATACTTGACCCGTCAACCAAAGCGAAAGTGCTTGGTCACGCCTAGTTTGATAACTCAGAGTTGAAAAAAGAAAAACTTGTATATGGTGGGTATGAAAATCAACTCATAACAGCAAAAGGTGGATAGAATTATAGAATTAGTGAAATTGCACTGGTATGCATACCTACTTCTTACTAATTTCCTTGTTAATATCACAAAATCGGGATGATATCCGCAACCAAAGCAACAAGGTGAGATATTTTACATCTGATCTAACACAACAGAGAAACAAACTTAATTTGAACCCTAATTTCCTCAATCAGGACCACACCAAAACCTGAGCTATGTGCTTTGGGTTACTCGGTATCTGGTAAAAATGGTCATATATATTACACAAGACAGATTAAAAAAAATCAAGTGAACAAATTCAAAAGAAAGAAAAATAAGATGTGTTTAAACATCAGTGGAGTCAGCTGTGCTGTCCAAAGATTCCACCCGGCGGTGTCTGCTATCCATTGAACTTTGACGATCCGATTGACCTATTGTGATGGCTATATCGGACGGAGAACGTTTGTAATGTTTTTTGCTATGTCGTGATTTTATGATATGAGATAGCACTTGTACTGTGTCCCTCATTGCTGGTCTTTTTCTTGGTGAACGGTTGATACATTTGTGTGCAAGTGCTGCCACGTCGTTTAATTCTTGCTCGTCGAAGTTCCCATCTAGACGAGAATCGGCTATTTCTTCCCATCCGACCTGTCCTCCCGTATTTAATGCTGCCTGTTATCCATTAAAACACGATGAATTTAGAGAACTAGAATTAACTTTACATGCATAAATGCATAACTGTGTAAAATTTAGTTGGCTTGGAATATGCATTTGCAGTTGCACAATTGCACTATACCGAGACTTTAAATTCACAAGTCCAACTGTATGAAAGTGTATGTTCAAGTACGCATGTGTATACAAACATATTATTAAGATGTGCAAGTTCAACTTATTTTTCTTATGTTTTATCCTTAACGGGTCAAATAAAGCTCAACAGGAAACGGGTCAACAGGGATGCAAATCGCCCAAAAGATGTACTGTAGCTTTATTGCATAAATATACTAAATCATTGTACTGAATGTTTAATCATTGATTTTTGTAAGCATAAATAGGTAACTAACTTTAATTAAATTTCTAGTTTGGTTAACCAATTTTATGTAGTTAATTAAATAATTAGAAACGTGGATGCTTTTCTAACCTACTAACGATTGGTTACCTAAGAAAGGAATCAAACAAAAGCTAATTAACTTTTTTAAGCAATCAGTCCTTTTTCTATCCATATTTGGCATGCTAATTAGTAATGAAATATACATAAGTTTTAAACAAACTATGTCTCGGGTCAATCTGACCCGCACTTAAAGTTACATGTTCCAGTTCCCAACTCGCCCATTTTGGTGCCTCTAGTATATTTAAAGCAAGAGAGAGGGAGATAGAAATCTTACAAGCTCAACATGTTCCAAGAGACCTTGTTGAGGGTTCCGTCCTGCAATAAGCTCAAATAATAGTACTCCAAAGCTATACACATCACTTTTCTTGGTATAAGATCTTGATGATATATATTCAGGATCTAAATAACCAAAAGTTCCCTGAATATTGGATGCATTTCTACTATCCTCTCTCGAAAGCCCAAAATCAGCTACTCTAGCACCCATGGACTGATCCAACAAGATGTTGGAAGGTTTGATGTCTCGATGTACAACTGAAGGAACTGCCTGAAGTTATATAAATATATCAATAACATGAGTTAATCATACAAGCATTCAAATCATTTCTAAAATGGTTGACGTTGCTTACTCCATCATGGAGGTATTCTAATCCCCTTGCGACATCCAGTGCTATTTGAACTCTTAAACTCCAGCTTAACAGATCATGCTTTTCATCTGAAATTCCAAACAGACAACAGTGTTCGATTAACTAGATGTTTAGTTTGATGAGAATAGACGCAAAGTTAGATGATCGATCACTTACTGTACAAATGAGATGATAGACTGCCTTTGCTCATGTAGACGTATATGAGCATGTGTTGTCCCTTCTCTGCGCAGTATCCAACCAAATTCACTAGGTTCCTGTGATGTAACCTTCCCAATAAACTAACCTAAGAACAGATACAAAGGGAAAAAAAATGATATCAATCAGTAAACTTCATCGAAGCAACTAACTGTTATAATGTGATTTCTTTGACTCATGATAGTCAAAGGTAAAGTTTGAGAACATACGTGATCTAGATTCATAAAATGAAACATCTTTTTTACCACCTGTAGTGAAAAATCTTAACCGACGATTATTTTTCTTTTAAAATATAATTATTCTGAAGCTTTTGTTGGTATCTATTAAGATGTATGTACAAGTGTACAACACCAAAATTCTAAACTTCTTGATCCATTTGTCTGCTAAATAAACTTGCAGGCCTACCACCACGTCAATAATCTCATGACTAAAAAAGAGTATTCTGTAATTAGAAGTGGCAATACGGGTGGGACGAGCGGGTTCGGTAATGGGTCAAAACAGGTACATTATTGTATGGGTCGGTATGGTTTGACCCGACACACATAAATAAACTTACAAATTTACAATATCTTACACTAATTGTATCTAAAACTTTTGAATACAATGACTTAAGAGGATGTGTGCATTAAAAGTACAGTTTGAGCGATTTCGACCAAATAAAAAATTTAAAACTGACACCTTTAGTTGTGAGTTGTGACGTGTCCTATATGTTATTTCACATGTAATGAAGTATGGCAAGTAATCAGACATTCAGACATGATTACGACTCAAAATCAGCAATTCAGAAGTTACTGCAAGACTGCAACCAATTCTAACCTTTATGCTGGAAAAGTTTGAAGATGAATGCGAACACAACTACTCAAGTCAAGCATGTATACGATAAAGCCTATACGTGTAAATATTTTCATTACCTCTGTGTGAAATTCCTTCTCCCCTTGTTTTGAATCAGTTGCAAGAACTTTTACAGCAACAGTTTCACCAGTGCCCATCTGAGCTTTGTAAACAGAACCAAACGCCCCTTGGCCTATTGTGGATGTGAAATTGCTCGTTGCTTTCTGTATATCTCTGTTTGATCCAGAAAAATAACAAGATTAGCGGTAAGAATATAAACGTTAGCAAAATATCACCCGAGTATTTTGACATACCTGTAAGGGTACTCGAGAATTCCAGAAGCTGCAACCACATGAGATTTTTTCGACCCACGAAACCAAAACGTCGTCCCATTATGTATAGACGATCTTGCTGACTCTGTATCTATCGATGAATCCGATAACACTGTACATGAGTCGACACCATTTGCTCGCATGGGGACAGTTGAGGCTCTCCTAGAACTGCTATTACCTATCTGAGACCGTCTCCGGTGTAATCTAAAACAAAGTAGTCCTATTATTGCTAAAACTACTCCAATCACTACCCCTATTGAAATCCCGATTATCAGACCAGATGACTTTGCTTTCATTTCTTTGCAGGGGCTTTAATAGTCTCTACCATCAACACAACTGTAAAAACAACTACAGTAGTAAGTAATTACAAAATTTACAAGCCTAACTACAAATAACCAACCACTTTACTGTTTAGTACTTATCAACACCGTCTTCTGCGTTTTTCCAGTATTAGAGATGAATGCGATTTTGTACTTTTTGGTCTAATATTCAACATTCTATTAAGAAGAGAATTAAATTCTTTTAAAAGAAAACTGGTGCCAATAACAGTAGTTATCATTCCAGAAGAAACTTAAATTCTTCAACAATTTGGTACCAAAAATATCATCAGTTGACGAAATCAACGTGCCTTTTACTTTTTCAACAAAAGCAAACACAAGACGAAAACCAAATGAAAAGTCACAGCCGATTTTCAAATTTTAGCCATACATTCCAGATCAAACATATCATACAATTTAAGCTTATACGTGGCTTGTGAGCTTATTTGTTTTTCGGCTTATATTTCATAAGTCTCAATTTTCCAGCTTATTTTGAGACTTGTGGGCTTATTATATAAGTTTATTACAATACAATAAACTTATATCAGCCCAAAAGTCTCAAAATAAGCCGGAAAATTATATGTGGGCTAATGACTTACGAGCTTATTTGATTTCCGCTTATATAACATAAGCCTTAATTTTTCCGGCTTATTTTGAGACTTGTGGGCTTATAGTAGTATAAGTTTATTACCATATGATAAACTTATATCAGCCCATAAGTTTCAAAATAAGCCGGAAAATTAAGGCTTATGAAATATATGCCGAAATCAAATAAGCTCGTAAACCCACAAATAAGCTTAAACAAACATCTCCTTAGGCATGTAGGTATAAAAAAAGCGCGTAAACAGATTCTTAAAAAAACTTCACCTTAAATTATCACCTGCTGATGCGAAAAATATATGTAAATTGGTAAAAAAAAGTGATCATAAAAGTTAAGTCAATGGTTTGTAAAACGAAACTCAAATAACACGCGAAATAAGTTTTTTTTTAAAAAACGCATGAATATATTCCTAAACATTTATAACAGAAACTTGTTTTACAAAACATATTACCAGCTCGATCACGCTACCGATGATTATATTATACTGAGAATACGTAAACCACACACAAAACAAAACAAATTCGTAAACAAACTAATATAAGTTTAGTTAACAAATAAGGAAAGTATATATTTATTACCTGATGATTATAGTAATTATTAATGAAGTGAAACAAAACAGTTTCTATCTACATTGTTGTTGTTGAGATACTGTATGATTTTGGAAAGTGAAGAATAATAGTAATGGTTGAATAGTTGAGCACCATGATGATGAGGAAGACTATTAGTGTATAATTGTATTATGGAGTACTAGTAGTACTGGAAATGGCAGGTAATGGTGTTGGGAATATTGTTGAATGTAACTCAATATTTTAGTTTTATTATTGTGGAAATGTGGAGATATAATTATAAAGAGGGAGCGAAAATGGACTGGTCGCACTTCTTTGGAGAATTTGATTGAACAGCTTGGCGTGGGTGGGGTATATGATGCCGTGCTTTTTGGGTTTATTATTTATTTCTGTGGTTTTTTTTTTTTTTTTTTAACAGCAAATTTGCAAAATGGTGATTTTAGTTCGAATTTTGACGCAAAAAATGTATTTTTTAAAATTAATATAGTGTGTGTTTTTGAAAAATTATCAAGTATTAAATTGATCAAGCTTAACGTGTATTAAAGGGTACTAGTTCGATACCCGCGCACAACTGCGGCGATAAATATAGTTATATTATAAAAATAGTAAATAAATTGCTAGCCCAACTATACCCCGAAATTCCTTACCCGCTTAATGAATTTGTTTCACAACACTCCGAATATATATGTGTTAGTTGTATTTGTTTGCTTGGTCTCTGTAGCTTTCCCGTGACATAATTATTCACGCATAAACAAAGACTCTCGCAATCTCTTAGCCGTCAAACACTCCTCCTAAAAATATATGATTTTGACGAATCAAAATTGTATTAGTTGAAATAAAGGTTAAAGTTGTAAAAATTTGAATAAAAATAAAATAAACCCACTAAAAATATAAAAACTCAAAACTCAAAAAAATATATCAAAATGGATGTTGAATTAAAGAGCATAAAATTTCAGAAAATATGATGAAATTAAATTATTAAAAAAATAAAAAAATAAAAAAATATTTCAATTTGAAAATAAATGTGATTTTTTAGTTGAGAAGTGACACCTTATGACTGGAGCTCTTTATCTTAATATTTGGTAAGGAGTTAGGCTTGGAGTTAGTTGAAAAGTGACACATATTACCTCATGAGCTTCTTATCTTAATTTTTTGTTAGGAATTAAGTTTGAGTTATCCATGCATTATAATATAGTATAGAGACTTAGGATCAAATGAGAAACATAATTAAGATGAGAAGAATGAGAAGAAACTACAACCACAAATATTAGATGCATCCATAAAAAATAGATGCATCTCCTATTATATCTTTTTCCTTATTTAAAATATGTGGCTATAATTTTTTCTCACTATTCTCATTTCATTAATTCTTCTCACTAGATCCATACTCATAGTATAGATTTAAAGGTAATTTAAAGATTTCAAAAAAACACATACACTCTTTGTAAGTAGTAGAGAAGACTTTCGTTTATGGATTTGTTATTATCTGCGTAATGCATTGTTATAAAGTGTGCCAGTATGTTTTATAACTTGAACAAAATGAAATGATGCATGTATAAGAATGTAGTGTATGTATCAATTCTCTTTTAAAATATGTAAGTGTAAATCGAGTAATCCGAAAGAAATAATTTTTGAATGTATTAAATATATCGTTTAATTAAATGTAAAAGTTTTACAAGTCAAGTGACTCAAATATCGTATTTACAGTAACATAAGTAAACAAAAACTGTAAATAGTTAAGACACTTAAATGAACAAACATATAAAAGTATAAAACTCAATAATCTCTGTGAATATTAAACCTTTATTTTTTTCATTGATCTCATGTATACTCTCATTTTGTATCTGTTTAGCCATATGTTCAGAGTTACTTAAAGTTAGTAGTAACACAATATTACAAAGCCAAAGTGGTAGACAAAATTAGCTTCGCGAATTAAGGTATTTATTGATTTTAAAATGTTCCTCGAGCTTGCAGCTTAAAAGTATTTAACTTTAAACACAAACATGCTCCACCGTTAGCCATCCCTAAAAACCCGCTTTCGTGGTGTAAAACAAAATATTTTTAATATTAGCTAGAGTCGAATATAGACATTTTTTAATAGTTAATTTCAAGAGCCACCTATGTTATTATTAGAGTTTTTCACTGTTAAATATTTGTGTTTTATTATTCTTCCACATTTAAGAAATGATGATTTACATCAAATGGACATGTAACTCGTATTTAGCTTATACTAAGAGAGCTAGGTGCATTGGACACTTAGGCTGCCCACAATAGAAGTAGTCGACCGACTCGGTCGACCCAATCCTACTCGGTCTCATTATTGTGGTTAGTAGGTCATGACCGAATAGAAGTGGGAAAAAAAAAGGAAAAGGGTCGTGATCTCAACCGAAACATACACACATATAAAAACAAATGGCCCACTTTCCAATTAATATTATTAAGGTCGCCCTTACTGAGGCACTGAATCGCCTGCAGGTCGCTGGAGAGAGAAAACTGACGTGGCAGAGAAAATAAGAGGGATTGACCCTTATTTTCGGTCCTTACTGCATCCAGCCTTATAAATTTTATATCGTAGTCACGTCAGCTTGTACTATATAATATTCCTATAACATAAACACCCTCCTCGATAACAATCTTATAACACACACAAAAATGCCACTCACTCACAAAAAGATAAGAATAAAAGAAAATCACATAACGAGATGTGAACACTATGGGCCTATGGCTTTGGCACCTATAACACCAAGAGACGGTGCAGTTATAATAGTTATAGAAAAGTTATAGGTACCATTTTGGCCATATAACATGCCAACATTGCACTGCATCATGCACTTTAATAGTAAGTACTCCCTATACTTATATTGAAATTAAAATTTATCTATACTTCTAAATTTTGCATTAGGTTAATTAGATTCATTCTTGTATTATTCTCCTTGGCAATTATTGTAAACTTTTAGATCGTAGTTATTGGCTTTTATAAAGTGGACCTGAAAACATTGAATGTGACAACATGGGTGTTCTAAACTGAAAACTGACTTGCTATATCCTCTCCTGATGCAATTGTCGTTTGTAAATAGCTGTGGACCTGTGGTTCGAGAACTAAAAGTTAGAAGTTGTGTTTCGTTTAAAGCAAAGAAGACTTGTAACACAAAATTCGGGATTAGGTGTGTGCATTTTATGAAAATTGACAATAGTTAAGTAGTACATGTTTGTCGATCATAAATCCAAATCCCAGCACGAATGACTTTCTTGCATACATTCAATGATCGGTTGCGCGATTAGCAACTTATGCGTCTGAATTAAAAACTACCGTTTGTTATTATAGATTCTTAGCATAGTTAATCAAAATTGAGGGACTGGTTAAGGATTTGATGTGATTATTGACAAAAGAGGTATATGAGTGTATAACTAAAAGAGCCTGGTCTAAAGACTGCCAATCTTATTAAGTGCAGCCATATGAGTGCTTTAAAAGTTGCATATATGAGCAATAAATTGAAGTCTTGGTCGAATGAATATGTTGGTGGCAAATTAGGTGAACCAAATAAATTGGCAAGATAGATATAGGACTATAGTTCCATTTATATATTTTTACTTACATATATTAAAGCAAATTGGAGGACCTATGTTTTGCGCGAAGCTTTTTAGAGCTTTTTTGAGTGCTAGAGTATGTTTGGCAAAATTAGCTGTAAGCTGCAAACTGCAAAGCTGTTAACATGAGCTACAAGCTGTATCTTTTTTTCAATAAAAGTGTTTGGTAAGTTAGCTGTTAAATATAATGTAAGATGTAAAATGACATAAAAAGACGTATCTATAATTGTAAACAAATGATTGGAGGGTATATCAATAATTTAAAGTTTTAACAGCTCCATGATATTTAAAAAGCTTAATGAATCAGCTTTTCATTTAGTAACTATTTGTTTGAAATAAAAGCTTGAAGTTAATGTATCCAAACGGAACTATTTATTTTAAAGGAGATTATTTTTTAACAAAAAGCTCCTACCAAACAGGCCCATAAGCGGTGAGAAATGAGCTTTTTGATTTTTAGTGTTCGTTTTGGCATAAGAGCTGTGAGCTTTGCTATTTTTTTAAGAAAGCTAATTTTACCAATGCTTCTTTATGAAGCTGTGAGCGGTAAGCAGTACTGCTCACAGCTACTTTTGTCAAATATAGCCAAATTAACCAGATTGAGTCTGTGTGGCGGTTAGTTCAAACCCCGCGTACATTAGTCGGTCAAAAGATTGGTAAGTATAAAAAAGGAAAAAAAAAAAAAAAAAAAGGAACGTTATCAGTTAAATATTATAAAATGTATAAAGCTAAAAAAAAAATCTTGATTCACCTTAGTTTTCGATTTGGAAAAAACATGATTATTCATATTCAAAAATAACAATAAAAAATCAGTTAAACCATAATCAAAATATCATATTACAATGATGATGGTGTATGTGGTTGGTTTGAAACTTATGTGCTTATGTAAAGATTTATATGTCAACTACAGTATAAGATTATATTTTCAAGACAAGGATTTATAGTGATGTCAAGTTGACCTTTTACATTTTTTCACTTGTTATTATCCGATTTAGAGTTGTGAAAAGGTAGAGGCTACGTTTTATAAAATGACATATCTATTGTACTATAGGTGTCGCTCCATTTGTCAAATTTGATCACTATCTTTGCATCATAGAGAAAACGACATATGCTAGCAGTTAAGCTGTATATGTTTGAACTTTTATCTTAAGCGTTTAATTTTTCTTGTAATATTACATCATCACAACAAATTATTAGTACAGTTTTTGTTGGTAGTTGGTAGTTGGTACGTGAGTGCATTATTACAAAATTATAAGTACAGTTTTTAGTTAGTGTAAGCTCTAAATTTACGAGGATAAGCTAGTACAAACACTAATTTGCTAATGTATAGGTGTCAATAATAGCTAGATTGAATACAAATGAAAAGTAATATATAAAGAAAGGATGAGGAAAGTAGAGTAATGGCGTTTATGAGATGTCCATGTGATCTTTTATATCACCTAATTGCCATATGAGCATGTGCCAAAAGGGCCATACCAATTAAGCCAATGATCACCAAAACCTACCTTAAGAATGTTGGTTTGTTTATCTACACACCAGGACTTCAACTATATTATTTATGAATAAAATTTTAACATGTATCAGTACGCATAATAAGTATCTCACAATGTTTAAGCTACAAATTTATATCGCATATCTTAAGCAAGACTTAAACCTGCAATCATTTGGTTGAGAAGCTTTTCACACAATATAAAATACAATCAGGACACAAGCCCTTTGGTTAAAAGTATTCTTTTTTACATCATAAAAGATAAAAAAAGGTTTTTGGTAGGCATTGCATGATATGTAACTTGGTATGTTTTAGTTTGGCGCAGAATCAGTGATCAACTAACTAATTGGTGTGGGTCACTCCTGCTCACAATTTCTATATTTGGTCATTTAGGCTTTAGCAATGAGTTTATATCGTTACTAACTTACTACCAGCAGCCTTTTTAGTAGTGTGGTTTATTTTTAGCATATTTCAAAGTAATTCATCTGTTATATAATAAGTGTCCACTTTGTATTTTAACTAATAAGAAAAGAGTTTAATGGGTGAAGATGATATTTGATTGGTGGAGAGTGTAATTAGTGAATTTTCAAAAACTTTATGTATTTAAAAGTGAACACTTATTATGAGATAAAAGAAGTATCATGGAGGAAATGAATACCTACTCTTCTAAATAAAATGGGAGTTGATTTGCACACTTCAAATTTCGATTGACACACTTCATTTCATGTTGTAAACAGTTGTACATATACCGCTTGATGCTTATTGTAGTTGTAATTAAAGCGTGCCAGTCAAAAAATAAAATATCTAAATCACCTCTCTTCTAAAATGGATCACAACACCCCTCCTGTCGTTACTAACTCACTATCGACAGCCTTTTTAGTAGCGTAGTTTATTTTTAGCATATTTGTTGACATAAATAATGTATGAAAACGTTATTTATATTTTTCGATATTTCTATATTTTGACAATCACAAAATGTAAACTCGTCAATCGTTTGATTACTACGTAAACAAGTATTAAGCTAGTTTATATCATTATATCCAACTTAATCACTTAAGGTATGGATAAACAAGTGCTTAATACATCTCATGATCAAAGGGGTATTTAATTAACTAATACAAAGTTTATTTAATTATATAATCTTATTATATATTTTTGAAAAACACTTTTGGTAATAAGGAAAAATGTTTTAATCATACTAAATATATGATTTCAAATATTTAACCAAAATCAGTTAGTTTTTCACCAAATAAACTTTCCCCACTAAAAGACAAGTTTTCTGGCCGTTACAGTTGGGCGGCCCCCTTAATTATAAGGGGCGGTCCCCTTAATTTTAAGGGGGCCGGCCATGCTTTAAGGGGACCGGCCACGCTCCCCTGTCAGAAACTGTCAGATTTCTTCTTCTATAAATACCACCTTAATTCTGGAATTTTTCCCCACCTTTTGCACGAAATTTTCAGATCTATAACCATCTAAAACTCATCCAAAACCCTTTGATCATTTGTATATTAATCCTTGTTTCAAGTGATTCAATCCCTCATCATCCATTCTCATTCTAAGTGCAAAAGAAGAACTCTCTACAACCAAGTTCAAGAAGTGTTGAAGAGTAGTTGTGTATAGTGTATATATATTCATTTGTGAATATTGTGTTGTGCTTGTGATTAATTGTTTAGAAGATATAGAAGTTGTGTAGATAGTAGAAGTTGATTAGTAGTGAGGTAGGATAGTTGTGAAGATTGGTGTGTAGCAAATTGGTGTGAAGATTGGTGTGTAGATTGGTGTGTAGATTGGTGTGTAGATTGGTGTATAAATTGGTGTGTATATTGGTGTGTACGGTTTTCTCCGCCATAAGGGAGTTTGTTGACATAGTGAAGAAAACTCTCGAGTAGGTGACTCGGGGAGTGGAGTAGGAACAAGGAAGGTGTCCTTGTAGCCGAACCACTATAAATCCTTGTGTTGTGGTTTGATCTTTCTAACTCTTCTCATTACTTATTTATTTACCTTTACTATATTAGTTTTGTTAGTTAGTTATCATACAATTGTTCATATAGTGCAAGTATTGAATTCACATAAACTAGAATCGAAGTTTTTAAAACAAACTTGTGTTTATAAATTTTAAAAGGACGTAAAACTATTCAACCCCCCCTTCTAGTTTTCCACAATTGGTATCAGGAGCCACGTCTAGCAAGATTTTTAAAATATATTGTATTTTAAAACTTGTAACGATCTATGGAATCTGAAAAATATTTAGAAGGGCAATCTATGCAAAGACCACCACTATTTGAGAGTGATGGATTTCTATATTGGAAAAATCGATTCGAAACTTATGTGAAATCAAAAGATCTAGATCTTTGGCATGTTATTACCAATGGTGATTTTTTACCTATTCAAAATAACCCCGAAACTAAGAAAGATGAAATCGTACCTTTTGAAAAACAAAATGATGATTTAAAAAGAAAACTTGCTAAAAATAATGAAGCAAAAATGGTTATTTATAAATTATAATGCGCTACCACGTAAAGAGTACGAAAGGATCTTTATGTGTGAAACCGCAAAAGAAATTTGGAACTCTTTATTAATAACTCACCAAGGTAATAATCAAGTCAAAGATAACAAAATAGATCTACTTGTTCAACAATATGAGCAATTCACGATTCCGGAAGAGGAATCAATTGATAATGCTTTTGCTAGATTTAACACTATCATCACAAGTTTAAAAGCACTTGATGAGAATTTTTCTAGTAAGAATTTTGTTAGGAAGTTTCTTAGAGCTCTTCACCCAAAATGGCGAGCTAAAGTGACGGCCATTGAAGAATCAAAGAATTTGTCAACGCTACAACTTGACGAATTAATTGGAAATTTGAAAGTCTATGAAGCAATTATAAAGAAGGACTCCGAAATGGTTAAAGAAAAACGTGAACAAAGCAAGTCAATCGCCTTGAAAGCTAGAAAGGAATTTAACAACGAAGATTGCTCATCTTCCGATAGTGATGACGAAGAATATGCCATGGCCGTAAGAGATTTCAAGAAATTCTTCAAAAGGCGAGGGAGATTCGTTAGACAACCACACGATGAAAGAAGAACACCTCAAAAGAATAATGATGACAAGTATAGCAAGAATGAGAGAAGTGTTTCAAGTGTGGTGATCCGAATCACCTCATTGGAAAATGTCCAATGATGACAAGAGATCAAAATCAAAGAGCATTCGTTGGAGGTGCTTGGAGTGATAGTGATGAAGATGAGAATGAAACAACAAAGGATGAAAAGTGTCTCATGGCAAAATCATCAAGTGAGGTACGTTCCGAATCCGAATACTTTAGTGATGAAAATCTATCATTAGATGAAAAAGATTTAGATAGTGAATACAATAGATTATGTAAAATAGGACAACTAGTTATGGCTAAAAATAAATCACTAAAATACATAAACAACCAACTAGAAAATGAAGTGCTTGAACTAAAAATTAAAATACATCAACTTGAAAAAGGAAAAGAAATTGTTGAAGAATGTAAAACATGTCAAGAGCTTAAAAGTGAAAACAACATACTTAAGGATGAAATTTGTAAACTTGATAAATTTGAAAATAGTAGTAACTCACTTAGTAAAATTATAAGTATTCAAAGAATATCAGGAGATAAAACCGGACTAGGATTTAACTCAACTGAATCTTCAACAAGTGGAGCTAAAAACGTTAAATTTGAAAATGAACCAAAACCTTCAATACTTAATCCTAAACATTTACTCATAAAAAATAAAATAATACCTATCGCTAGTAATGAAGAAATAAAACCATTTTATAAACCATCTTTAAAAACCGAAGTTGGATCATCTAAACCTAAAGCAAGATCTAAAACTCCACCACCTAGGAAACCAAATAATACTTATCCTAGACCTAAAACACCTCAACCAAGAACAAACCATAATAGACGAAACTTTAACTATAATCAACAAATGTGGAACTTCAATCCGTGGGGAATGTTTCCACCTTATATGCATCCAAGTCAAATACAAAACATGTTCGGACCAAATAACTTTGGACAAATGAAACAATGGGCACCAACGTAAATAATATTCGCCATTCAAACATGGAACTTTTCATTGTCACCTCTTGTCCGATTTACTTCTTGAAGACCTTGAAGATTAACGCATTAAAGACAAAAGGTACACATTTCCTTTTAAGTTCCTTGTCTAGAAATGCATGTTTAGTTTAGTGTGTTATATTCATGTGATTTTACTTGTCTTATTAATTTTTTTTAACTATATTATATCTAAATATACATATATACATATATATATATATATATATATATATATTTATATACTTAGCTATATTTAGGATCTTATAACCTAGGAAATTTATTTGTTGATTTTCTAGAACTAGAGATTGTTCGTTTACGAACATTTCTTTTCCCCATTTGCCTTATTGAACTTTAATGTTCAATCAACACTCATGCTGATGAAGTGAGATGAGTCGAAAAATCTATGGATGAAACAAACTCCCGGCTTCCGTTGCATACGTCTCCCTCCTATGTTCTCGTCTTATAAGCCTATACTATATAATATATATATATATATACATATACTTATAAACCTTACACAACTTTCTCGTTTGCTTGACAACTTGATGAATCTCATCCGAAACGATCAAGAAAATTTTATTGACAAAATGTCAAGTAAAAATGTCAAGTAATTCCTCTCGTGCGTATACTCTTCAACGTATTTTTGATTAAATATAAATCTAGTATATATATATAAATATTTTCTTGTTTGCTCCAGAAACCAAAACTTGAAATATCAAATTTTTAAGGGCGGCCCCCTTAATGTTTAAGGGGACCGGCAGCCAATACAAGGGCGGCCCCCTTAATGTTTAAGGGGACCGGCCATCTGAGAGCTCAAGCCCGTTTTTCCCTTTCTTCCTTTTGCCAAACACTCCACTTTTTCATCCCTCTCTTTCCCTGCCTTTGCTGTGACGAAATTCAAAACCCAAAAACCTCTCAAATCACTTCCAAATCACATAATTCGGGTTAATTCGCAAAGGGCAAATTCATCTAACACAATCACCACTACATATTGTAAGCTTTTCATAATACATTTCATCTAATTTCATCTTATTTGATCGTATTCATGATTATGCATGTTTTATAAAATTCGTCAAATTTCATAATTTATTTCGAATTAAGCCTTAAAACTTCATTACCAAATGCTTCACCTAGGATTAGGATGATTGATTAACACTAGAAACTAGTTATTATAAACTATCATGTATGAAATTTTTGAAAAATTTCATACACTCCTTTTCAAAAATTTTAGTAAACTTATTGTTGAATAATGATTTGAAAACGTGTTAAAACTAATTACATTATACTTGTGTAACTTGTAAAACTTGAAATTACATTTTTTCGACTAAGAAAAACTATGTTGGTTCACAATATAGGGGTGTTTGGATTATGTCCAAATAATATCAAAACATAGTCATTATAATTTTTATAAAACTTTGTTATAATTATAAACCTTAAAATTGTTTATCGAACTCGTCAAGATATATAATTCATATGTATATTGACGCACTTGAGTTATAAGTCACTAGTTAAGGAAGCGTTTGGTTTATTTCTAAAAATGACATTTTTAAGTAAAAATACAAACCATCTTTTTCAAAAACAAATTACATGCATAAGAAACTCGCAAGAAATAGCTAGTTTTATAATCTAATGTAAATCTAGCAAATTTCATGATATATATAGATGTTTAAAGGGCGTTTGGACTTGTCCATAACCACCCATTAAACTTCGTAAAATATATCTAGAACGAGTTAAAAACAACATTAAGGAACATGGTAATCTACTTCTTAGGATTAGTGACGAAGTATGTTTACGTTCCAACATAAGCCTTAACAATAAACATATACTTTTATCTTTCTTTATATTTATTTTGGTCTTTTTGTATTGTTGATGTGTTAAGGTGAAAATGCCCAAAGCAACTACCGAAGATCTTTCTCACACTAAAAACTACATTCCCAAAGTTTCTCAACTCCCTACCACATCTCCTTCCATTGGACTTATCTATCGTCAAATTGAAGATAGAAATATTCATGAGGGACGTGTAGTAGATCTTGCTTTTGCTCAATCCGAGTACATAAATCGCTTGTTTTCAAGCATCAACTTCAATTGTCTTTATGAAATAAATGAACCTATTATTCCTCGCTTCATTATGGATTTCTATAGCCAAGTTACCGTCCAAACCAATGATCTTGGTTTCATCACCATCTCTTTCATGATTCAAAATGAATTTATCACCCTAACTCTCGAACAATTTGGTCATATCCTCCAAATTCCATTTAGAGGTCAAGCCGTTTTCTCAAACGAGTGGGACCTCGAATCTCTTAATCGCTATCGACCAACCTTCGGTCCATATCTCGACGAAATTCCTCATCCCGACGAAATTCGTCAAGTCCTTGGTATAGATCGTGCCACCACAAGTCGAAAAATAAAATCCAAAAACGTTCAAATCTCTCCATACCAACTTCTCCTCAAAGAATTAAGCCCTCACATGAAGCGTTGGGAAGAACTCATTCGTGAGAATGCGTTTGGTACTGGAGGTCACCGGGACCATCTCCCGGCTAGCCTTGCTCACATGTTGTATTGTATAGCTGTCGAAAAGCCGTACAATTTGGCCTACTTCTTTATCAAACGGATTGAGTGTGCTAGAAAAACTCCCAAAGCCAACCTTCCATATGGAATGTTCCTTACTCGTATCTATCGTCATGTTATCGAGTACTACCCCGATCTTGACAATAGTATTTATGAGTCCATCTACCCCACTCTACGTACTCTCGCTCTAAAACAAGCTCGATGAACTCGAAGTGACAAGGGTAAACCTCGTCGTCATAGCTTTCATGGATCATCCTCAAGGCAAGATGATGACGATGAGGAGGAAAACATCCATGATGCTAGTACCCCTTCGTTTTCTGAGTTCGTTGACGATTTAGAGGATCTTGACTATCCCAACTATTCTACTCCATCTCCAAGTGATCAAACTGAAGAAGTGCTTCATGAACGAACTACCGAGATGCTTAGAAGACAAAAGAGCTTGCACGAAGAAGTTAGAGGTGGCTTCAAATCTATTGGGAAGACTTTGAAGGGTATCTTCGGGAAAAAAAAGAAATGATATGGTCGGATTATGTTTGTTAAACAATGTTTTATTTTTTATGTCTTGTGTGCTATTTGTCCGAAGTTTATTCGGAAATACTTGTTATTTGAATATGTGTTTAGGATGATAACTTGATTGTCTTTGATATTTTTATGCATGTTTCTCTTGATCTATATATATGTTTGCATGATTAGTTAATGTTTATATAACTATATGACATGTATGCTTTCTAATAAACCAAAACAAATGTGAAATGTCCAAATTGAGTTTGCTGCACATTCAAACCAGAACATAACATCTTTCCAGAAAATTTTTGAAAAATTTTGGTTTCTGGGTCGTCAGATGGGCGGCCCCCTTAAATCATAAAGGGCGCCCCCCTTAAAATTAAGGGGACCGGCCACCATTTAAGGGGACCGGCCATCTGAAACAGTTTTTACACTGTTTTCTTTTGCATCCTGTGATCCCTTTTGCTAGTCCCAGCTATCATTACTCTTAAAAACCAAACTGATTTTGGAATATAACATTACAATTTCAAAATAATTCCACTTCTAAACATGTTTTCCCACTATATAATCCCCATGCATGTTTAATTCATAATTCATCATCCTCATCATTCATAAACCATCTTCATGTCATCACCAAGAACCACCCATTCAAACAATGCCAAGAAACAAAAACTTGTCATTATACCACCCAAACAACTCTTCATTGATCTTACAAATGAAGACAACACCACCCCATCACCACAACCTCAATGTTCATCTCCTAGTGCACCAAATGCACCCTCCAAAACACCCTCAACAAATGAAAATTCTACTTCCTCCATACCATCCACTTCATCCATTAATGACTACATAAACACCCACTTATCTCCTCCACCAATGGTTCAACCATCACAACCTACCAATGAACACTCCACCCTTGCATTAACCCTCTCATTATCACCATTAACACCTCTTGATGCACATTTCTCATCATCCCCTATCAATCCACCAACCTATAACCCCGTCCCATGGAGCTTACTTGAAGCTCATGGTGACACTTGCCTTTGTTGCATCCACAACCGAACAATTGTGTTCGGACTAAGAGATGAAATGCAATACATGTTTTCTCATATTGAGAACTTGTTGCATCCACAACCTATAAACACAACCCCTCCACCACCATCAACAAACACTCCTCCTCCATCACCATCTCCATGTTCACCATCAATTCCTCCCAATTAAACATGCTTGGTGACTTACAAATAAAAGTACCTCAAACCATTTTGGATGGCAAGCTCTAGAGAGGACTCTTATGTTTGAGCTTTGGTTTATTTGTTATGTGATGATTGTAAGCCTTTAAGGCTTTTGTTTGTAGCATTACTTGTTTCATTTGTTGATGTAATGCTTGATGTATTAATTTCACTTGATTAATGTTATGGTTATGTTTAGTTTATACTTTTGCACGCTATATACATATATATGTTGCTTGCTACTAAATATTTTTGCAAGATATCCATATCTCGATTCCTTTTGGCCTCAAAACGAGGGGGAGCTTACATCAAGGGGGAGCTTCCATTAACACGGGATAACCTTTTTGATGCTAACAAAAAGGGGGAGAAGTGATATAAACTCACTCTAATACTTGTATATAGACTAATTTTCGACTAATGAGCTTAAATTTTGTAATCATCAAAAAGGGGGAGATTGTTGACATAAATAATGTATGAAAACGTTATTTATATTTTTCGATATCTCTATATTTTGACAATCACAAAATGTAAACTCGTCAATCGTTTGATTACTACGTAAACAAGTATTAAGCTAGTTTATATCATTATATCCAACTTAATCACTTAAGGTATGGATAAACAAGTGCTTAATACATCTCATGATCAAAGGGGTATTTAATTAACTAATACAAAGTTTATTTAATTATATAATCTTATTATATATTTTTGAAAAACACTTTTGGTAATAAGGAAAAATGTTTTAATCATACTAAATATATGATTTCAAATATTTAACCAAAATCAGTTAGTTTTTCACCAAATAAACTTTCCCCACTAAAAGACAAGTTTTCTGGCCGTTACAGTTGGGCGGCCCCCTTAATTATAAGGGGCGGTCCCCTTAATTTTAAGGGGGCCAGCCATGCTTTAAGGGGACCGGCCACGCTCCCCTGTCAGAAACTGTCAGATTTCTTCTCCTATAAATACCACCTTAATTCTGGAATTTTTCCTCACCTTTTGCACGAAATTTTCAGATCTATAACCATCTAAAACTCATCCAAAACCCTTTGATCATTTGTATATTAATCCTTGTTTCAAGTGATTCAATCCCTCATCATCCATTCTCATTCTAAGTGCAAAAGAAGAACTCTTTACAACCAAGTTCAAGAAGTGTTGAAGAGTAGTTGTGTATAGTGTATATATATTCATTTGTGAATATTGTGTTGTGCTTGTGATTAATTGTTTAGAAGATATAGAAGTTGTGTAGATAGTAGAAGTTGATTAGTAGTGAGGTAGGATAGTTATGAAGATTGGTGTGTAGCAAATTGGTGTGAAGATTGGTGTGTAGATTGGTGTGTAGATTGTTGTGAAGATTGGTGTGTAGATTGGTGTGTAGATTGGTGTGAAGATTGGTGTGTAAATTGGTGTGTATATTGGTGTGTACGGTTTTCTCCGCCATAAGGGAGTTTGTTGACATAGTGAAGAAAACTCTCGAGTAGATGACTCGGGGAGTGGAGTAGGAACAAGGAAGGTGTCCTTGTAGCCGAACCACTATAAATCCTTGTGTTGTGGTTTGATCTTTCTAACTCTTCTCATTACTTATTTATTTACCTTTACTATATTAGTTTTGTTAGTTAGTTATCATACAATTGTTCATATAGTGCAAGTATTGAATTCACATAAACTAGAATCGAAGTTTTTAAAACAAACTTGTGTTTATAAATTTTAAAAGGACGTAAAACTATTCAACCCCCCCTTCTAGTTTTCCACAATATTAATTTTAAAGATTGCTGTGAAAAAATTTATGAGAAAATAGATTGTATATAATTTTTGGAGGAAAATAAATAATGAGCATGCATATATGCTTGTATAGGAAGGTAATGAAGGGAGAATAGCATGTGTGCCAGCACGTCGTTCCATGTGATTTTATCTCCTTCACACAATTGTCACTTGTTCTCCTCTATTTTTCATTAAAAAAAAAAATCTTCTTTTTTGTTTACTTTTTGCATCTTCTACAAGTTATAGATAAGATTTAGAGTAAATTGCAAAAATCGTTTTTATGGTTTGGTTAAATCGTAGGTTTTATCCTTTATCTTTCGAAAATGCAGACATCATCCATTGGAGAACTTTAGGTTGCAACTTTTGTTCTTGGCTTGTAGTTTTTTATAAGGGCATATTAGTCATTTTACTTTGAACAGAGACGAAAACTGCAACCCAGAGTTCCCCACAGGGACGGTGCATACATTTTTTAAAAGTTAGGGACGAAACCTACAATTTGAGCAAACCACAAGGACGGTTTTTGCAATTTACTCAAATACTAATTAGTACTTTTGCTAACGACAACTTTCAGGGTTAAAGTTAGTTGTTAATAATCGCTTCCAGAAATTTAAAATAGACTATATACAATGCCCAAATAAATAGTCATCAATCACCAACAATTTCTTAGTTTTCTCAAACATATATACAATACATTCTCTCTACTAGTCATTTGCGTAAAATGCAGAGTGGTTGTTGTCTCTAAGTATCACCAAATTTCTAAAAATTTCCTTGGTAACAACCAAATGACAAGTTGAACAATAAACAAATGGGTTGTTGTTAGCCTTTTCTTACAATATGAGTAATTTGTATTACTCCTTCCGTTCTGAATTTGTCGTCCTCAACAAAAAAAACACAGTAATGATGATTGTTATTTTACTTTATCCTTTCTAATCAAAATTACAAGTGCAATTTAGTATAAGATGAGAACAATTGCTTTTGGACAACCAAATATATTCCAAATTATGGAGTAGTATAATTTTATAATTAAGGGCATCATCAATGCTTTTAGAGCCAAAGGTGCCATGACAAGCTTCATCTCCTTATTTGAGGGCCCACGGGTGCCATATCACCTTAACACATCTTCAGAACTAACCTCCTCCTCACTCACAACTAACCTCAACTTACTCATTTGGGGCCTTACAACTTTATTTTTTTATTCATTTCATTAAATAAACTAAATTCATTTCACAAATACTTAAAAATATCACACCATACTAATTTTATTTCATCAAATAAAAAAGTTACAATACGAAAAAAAAATATGATACGAAAAAAATACAATACAACACAATAAAACATACAAAACGTAAAATAAAGAAACAGTTAAACATAAAACACAAAGCAACATAATACGGAAATAACAAAGATAAAACACAATTAGGCATCGTCTCTGTCCCATTCGTGGGTGTTCTTCAAAATCAACCACACGTGAAGATACTGGAACCCTCTCCCACCATAGCTTTCTTTAAACATGTTCAATGCAGTTAAGATATGCTCACGGTCTTGGCTCGTTTGCTGCAAATACTTGTAAATATCATGATATTTACGACATTCACAGCTGAGTCGTGCCCATTTACCTTTGATCATATTCTTGTGACGATGATCACCATCGGTCCACTCATTGAACCTTGCTAACACCCGATCCCAGAAAGAGCGTTCATTCAAACCCTCGCTGTTTCAGCTAATTTCAAGCCACATATCAACTAGCAATGTTTCTTATTCAATTGACCAACGCATACTCATTGTAAGATGATTTAGATATTGTAGTGTGTGAATGATTGAATGGTAGTGTGTGGAGATATGAATTGTATGGTATTGTATTTATAGGTATTTAAAATTCAATTTCAAAATTTGAATTTAAACTGAGCGAGATAAAGTATTAAAATTCAAATTCAAATTTTGAATTTAAACTGAGCGGCATAAAGTATTAAAATTCAATTTCAAAATTTGAATTTAAATTGAGAGGGATAAAGTATTAAAATTCAAATTCAAAATTTGAATTTAAACTGAACGGCATAAAGTATTAAAATTCAATTTCAAAATTTGAATTTAAATCAAAGCAGGATAAACGTGTGAAATTCAAATTCAAAATTTGAATTCAAACTGAGCGGGATAAACGTGTGGAAATCAAATTCAAATTTTGAATTCAACTTCAGCGGGATAAACATGTGGAAAAATTATCCTATAAATACCCATTCTCTTATGCTGAAATACACTCACAATTCACACACAAATCATCAAGAATTCTCTTTTCTTCTTCAAACGTAACAATGTCACACAACGCATGACCTGATAACGAATCGGTTTACAACACACCACCTGAAGACAATTCCCCACAAAACACTCCACCAGAAGATCTATTTCCGGTGTTCCAATATGACAACCCACCACCTGCCACTCCACCAGAAGTTATGTTTCCACCAGAAAACAATTCACCCCGAAACAATCAAACCACCAAACTTTCCATCACAAACCCAACCCAATACCGTTGGGTTGACTGATGAAGAACAGTACGAGCTGGATATGCAAGTCTTTTTATAGTTTGAAGCTGAGCAAGAACGTAAGTCAAGGGAGTGTGAGGCGTACTTAAATTTTAAATAGGATCGGAGAAACAAACGAGCAGAATGGCGATGGAGAATGGGACTTCCACGTGTGCCATCGAGTGAGGACGATTCGAGTGCCTCCAATTCGACTGACGAGGGATATGGCACAGACTGAATCAATATCTTGATTCGTAGTTTTATGTTTATTTATCGTATCGTATTTTAGTGGTTTGAATTTCCGTTTCTTAGTTATCGTATCGTATTTTATTGTTGTAATCGTTGCTTGAAGTAATATAAATAGTATGTTTAATATACTTGCATTGACAAAACAATTACACATTACATTTACATATTGACAAGTTCATTACACATTTACAATTACATATTGACAAAACAATTTCTACAAAACATTAACAAAAACAATAAAGGGAAAAAGAAAAAAAAAAGGACGAGTTGCAGAATCACAAACCTCGTCGTGCAGACGAGGAGGTGGTGAACGGCGAGGCATGGCGAGGCACCATCAGTGTCATGGCGAGCTGCAACGAAGGCCACGTTGGAGTGACGAGCTATAACAACGAGCGACACCTCGAGCTCTTAGGTGGTAAGGGTGGTGGCAATGGTGATTTTATGGGGCAGCGGTATGGTCATACAACCGGGGTACACCGCCGCCACCTCGGAGGTATGGGCTAGCGGCATGGTTCAGCGGCAAACATTGCCTCAGAGGTATGAAGTGAACGTTTAAAAAATATGACCATTGGTACTTGCTTTTTGAACGTTGGGCAAAAAAAAAAAAAAAAAAAAAAAAATCCTATATATACTTAACCAATTCACATATTTAACACAAACAATACAATTCACATATTTAACCAATTCACATATTTACAATGGTTTTATCATCTTCTTCTTCGTCCGACTCGATATTTATTCCGGAGGAATCGTCCGAACTATGGCAATCCGGTAGTACCCTATCAACCTTTTTAGTCGTGTACGATTCAATTGAAGACACGGCAAGCTCTACCGAAACTCGGGAGTCTGTAACCCGTTTTCGTCAAAAAGCTTTACAAACCTCCGGATAGATTTGATGACTATTTAAACATGGCATGAAGAATGTCAGGTTATATTTTTTTAAGTTCTCGTTATTAATTTTTTATACTCTCGTTAATTTTTTTATACTATCGTTATTTTTTTTTAAATTTTTAGTTATTTATTTATTTATTTTAAACTTGTCGTTGTTATTATTTTTTTTTAAAGTTATCGTTATTAATTTTTTTTATAGGAGAATGCCTTGATCATTTTTGCCATGCGATTATTGAATTATATGGTCGAGAGTTCTTACGTAGGCCGACCTCCCATGACGTTGCACGCTTATTCGAGGCAAATGAAGAAAAACATCACATTCCTGGAATGCTTGATAGCATTGATTGTACACATTTCGTTTGACGTAATTGTCATAGACATTTGAAAGGCCAATATAAGCGAGGTGGTCCTCCCGGTGCAAACAACGATATCAATGTTTTGAATCAGTCTCCATTGTATCTTACGGAGCGAAATGGAACAGCGCCGAACACTTCATTTCATGTAAATGGACGGCAATTCAAACGTGGATATTATCTTACCGATGGAATCTATCCTACGTATTCAACGTTTTTTAAAGCATATAAGTATCCCACAGAACCGAAAGAAAAGAGATTCAAGAAGCTACAAGAATCTGCAAGAAAAGATGTCGAGCGAGCTTTTGGTCGTCTTAAGGCAAAATGGATGATTCTCAATCGTCCTCTATGGGCTATGTCGGTCAAAAAGATTCGACAACTCGTTTATACGTGTATCATATTTCACAATATGATTTTAAAAGACGATAGGTTGGCAATATCATCGGTTCATATAATGGATCCGCCGGTCACGCCAGTTTATTACGATAGTGTACTAGAGGAGTTACTCGACGAACAAATCCATTATCGTCTCCAATATGATCTAACGTAGCACGTAGAGGCTCAAAACTTAGCATACCTCGATGACTAGTTATTATTATTATTTTTTAAACTATTATGTAATTTTCTATTAATTATGTTTTTTTTCCTCCAAGTATTATGTATTTTTCTTTTAATTATAAATGAAATATTTATGTTTTTATTAAATTGTTTAATATAATTTATGAAAATAGAAAATAAAAAAATAAAATTATGAGGTGGGTTGGGAGGTATGAAAAAGTATGGTTGCCACTAAAAAAGGGTTGGGAGGTATGAAAAATGTATGAATGAGGTGGAATGATATTATTGGTGGGTTGGGAGGTATGAGAATTTTTGGGAGGCATGATTGCCACCACCCTAAGTTCTTATAGAAAAACATGAGTGAAGTGGCTTGAGTGCTCAACATAGGTTTCATCCGGTTGAAACTCCTATGAACTATGAAAAGTGGGACCTCAACAACCAATTACATGCCGAAACATGATCAAGAGACAAAGGCCAAAACAATGTCTTATCAGTGACGGACCCATGATTCCAAATCATCAAGTGTACGTTATTCTTTTACAAGTATAAAACAAAAAGAAAATGAACCAAAATATACAGTTTCATTAAAACTCGCAAACAAACTAATAAGATCTGTTTATTATTATTATTATTATTATTATTATTATTATTATTATTATTATTATTATTATTATTATTATTATTATTATTATTATTATTATTATTATTATTATTATTATTATTATTTAATTTACATATCAGTGGTCTAACTAAACAAGACATGTATTTATATGACACATGTAAGCTAATAAGGCCTATCGGCTCGGCCCGTTGGTTTAGGCCTATTTAATATACTTTCAGTTTAGTTGAATCTGATTAATATATTTTTAGTTTTCCTCTGAGTTTTACATGGTATCAGAGCTATGAATCCGTATGTCATTTTGATTGTTTGTTGTTACATCCTGTTGTCGGGTAAAACAAAAAAAATAAAATAAAATATGGATGCATGATTGGTTGTTTTGGGAATATTGATGTCTTCGTAAATGCGTTACGTGTAGCAGTTCGACATCAACAACATGTTTTGGTTTTGCCCGGTTTTTGCTCACCTACTTTCGCATCCGGTTATGTCTGGTTTTGCATATGTCTAATTTCACTTGTTTCTATCTGGTTTTGCATATGATTCCACCTTTCCACATCTAATTATTTGGCTGGTTCTGTTTTCCTGAATCTGCTTTGCATGCATCTGTCTGCACCTGATGAGTCTCTAAATACTCATCATTTCTGTTTCATTTAAACTACAAAAACATTTAAAAACACACAGAAACACCACATAATACTACAAATATCCTTGGATTGTGTTTTTATATGTTTCAGGTGCAAAAGGATTGAAAACAGATGAAAAACGAGCAAAGTTTGCACACTTGGCAGAATCAGTCCTTAAACTTTCAAGAAATGTCAGAAATGGTCCTTGGAAAAATTATTTTGAAGAAAATTCAACAACAGTCCCCTAGGAATCAAGGAATGACAAATTTTACCCTTGAAAATTCAAAATTTCAATAATGGCAAAACGGGTCCCTCAAGTTTTAAACTTGACAGTTTTAGTCCCCGAGTGTTCAAATTGGGAAAAATTATCATTAAAGGTCCTTGGGAATTCACAAGTGTCACTATTAGTCCCTGGGTGAAAAATATTGAAGAAATTACAAGAATGGTCCCTACAGTTTCAAATTTGGCAAAAGTAGTCCCTGGATATTCAAAACTTAAAAAATATCAAAATGGTCCTTGTACTATTCAAACTTGGCAAGAATGACCCCTTTGAGAACTTTGGAAAAAGTGCAAATTCAGTACTTCAATTTTTAGAAAATTACATGATTGGTCCTTGTGATAACTATCAAACCAAACGGACTTTATTTTTAATATAAACCAAATCCATTCCAAAGTCCAAATCCACAATACACCCTGATCCAACAACTCCCAAAGCTCAAAACCACAAAGCCCACTCCCACCTTTGAATAAATAAAACGGGTCAAACACAGTTGACCTTCATCCCCTACCTCCACCTCCACCTCTGCTACCTCACCACTCCCACCTCCACCTTTCCACCTCCTTCACTCTCTGTCACCTCAAAAACCAAACCCCATCCCCTGGTTTTTTACCAGGGGATGCCACGTTTAATATCTACAACCTCCACCACTCTACGACCTGCAAACTGACATCACCACCCCCTACCTCCTTACTAGCCCTCCCTACTTGTCCCCTACACCTCACACAACCCTCCAAAGACCATTAATTGTACTGAAAACCCTCCAAGCAACCAAATGGAATTTTGGTACCAAAAGGTGTTTTAAATGTCTCAGATCAATTTAGCCTAATCCAATGGTCCAAGAGTGGTGGGATAGTCTCAGAAGGACAAGTGGAACCCTAAAAAAGTCTCTATAAAGAAGAAAAGAAGGAGCAGAGAAGTATAATTAGTTAATTAAATTAGGAGTAGTGTCGTTTTTAGTGTAATCACTTTTCCATTGTAATTCTTAGATAAAACTAGTTGTAATCTGTTTTATTAATGCAACCTAAACTTAATTCAAGCATCAATTTCAAGTTTCCTTTTGTTAATTCAGTTTTAGCATTTTTAAGTAAATTTGACAAATTTGCTTAATCTTATTCAAACTTATTAATTCCTATTCCATTTAGCTTCTTTAAGTTTAAGTATGAGTTTTCAAAAGCTTTTAATGAATTTAAATCTGTTTTGTGCAATAATTAAAAAAAAAAATCACAAATATATGATGAGGCGAAAAATGATCCATTTTTAGGGGGTCATTTAAGCCCGAATTCGAATTTATTTTACCAAATATTGCCCTAAATCGTTCCTTTTGTGATTTTAGGTACTTTTGGAGTGAATTCTTGAAAAGGAAGCATTTTTGACGTTTTTGGAGCATAAAAGTGAAAAAAACGGCAAAGTCTTAATTTTCCTTGCTGGGAACAGTACCTGACGGCGTCAAGAGCATTCATGTGATGGCGTCAAGAGTAAAAGTGGTGACGGTCCAGAAGAAACGTGACGGCGTCACCCAAGGCCGTCACGTGTTAACTTGTCAAAACTGGCGCGCGGAGTAGCTGATATTGTTTTGGTCATAACTTTTGCATACGAACTCGGATTTAGGTGATTCAAAAGCCCACGCTAAGAGGACGAAGAAATCTACAATTTGGTGAAAAAATGGGTGTGACGCCGTCATGTGTAACGAGCTGACGCCATCATGCATTGCCGACAGAAAACTTGCCTATAAATATAACATCATAACTTCACTTTTTGTAAGCACTAAACCCTAAGGTCGATTCCTGGGTTTAGGTGGGTGTTTTTCCAGCAACTTAGAGGGTTTCAATCACTCCATAAACATCTTGTAATGGTTTGATGATTCTATCCTACTTGATGTCTTCAATTATCATTATTGTTGCGTGTTCTTTATTAATTATGCTTGGCTAATTCACCTTGTGTCTACTTATGATTGTGTGAAACTTGTATATAATTGATTAGATCTTATTGATTCCTTGTTGATGTTTGTGTCTATCTTCATCAATTAGGGTGTGACACTTCGATAGATCTAATTGGTTTAGCTTATAATTCTTGTTTCCTATTGTCTCTTGTTTAATTGAATGAATTCGATGTTAGGCTTAAGAAAACTGGCAGACTTCCAATTGGTAACTTGCTTGAACGTCTTAAGAAACATGAACCAATGCGTACTAGGTTATTATGGTTGTATTTAATGCATGAGCGAATTCTAATGATCCCATGTTAGGAGCTTCTTGCAGGCTCGACATAGGAGTGAAGTAGGAGCTTATAGAGTTGGGGAAGTACGTACGCCACCCCACGAATGGTATTAAGGAATACAACCCGTCAATTAAAACAAGGTGTGACAATTCAATAGGTAGAATTGGATAGCTAGCAAGGAGTAACATATCATGGGTAGACATGCTTCACTTATCTTGTAGAACCTTAGTTTAGTTTTCTTGCACATTAGTTTGATTAGTAGCTTTTGGGTTAGTTGATTAGCAACTAATTCCGCCCCTCCTTCCACTATCCGAGATTTTTACTTGCTTTTCATAAAATATAAAAATACCAAAAGAATCATCCTTCTCCTTTAGACCTAGTTAGATTAATTTCAATCCTAACTACACTATTCCTGAGTTGAACGATCAATCCCCCGGTACTTGTCAGTTGTCACTATACTATACTACAACGATCAGGTACACTGCCTGGTGGGGGTTGTAAGCTTCTCGAGATCCCTCGAGAGGTAAAGCCTGGTGCAATTCCCACGCATCAATATACCAAATAAATAGTACAAAAATAAAAATCAGTAGTAGAAGATGAAGAAAGCTGAGTATTGTGGTGTTTTGGATTGATGTGGGTATTAGAACTCCATGGGGAGTGTTAGGAAGTGGTTTTGATCAATGGTTCACTGGTTTTCAGTCTAAAGCCCTTGTAAGCCCATATTTCCATTTTTTATGTTTTTACTATAGTTATGTTTATGAATGCTTGATTTTGTGATAATCTTGTGTTTTGTTGTTTAGTAACTGTATTTAAGGTAATTTATGTTAGTTAAAATCATGTTTGTTCATTAAACATCAAAGTTGCTTTCATTTGCATTTTAACTGTGCAAATTTCACATATTGCATATTAGTGAATTAAGGGGTGTTTGTGGTCAACTTTAGCATAAAAACAGTTAAGGCTACCTATTAGATAACTTTGAATCAATTTCATGGACTAAACCTGTTAAACCCTTTGAAAAACTCAAGTCAGTAAAATATTAAGGAGTGTTTGGATTTACTGTTAACTATGGGTTCTAGTTTGTTTATGTTGTCATTCAGTGTTGAAACATGTCCCATTAGGTCCTAATAGGTTATATCTAGCATAAAATCAAGTGGTCTTTTATGTGGAAGTCAATTTCATCTTTAATCTAATCTATTGAGTTCACTACCTTAGATTTAGGTTCTATACTCATACATATTAGCTTATAATTTGTTACAATAACTAGGTTCTATACTCATACATATTAGCTTATCCTAAAAGTCAACTTATGTGTTTTATTTAAAGAAAGTAAAAAAAGCTTAGTAGTCAGTTTTTCCCAAACTTACAAGATTTTTCATGGTTTCATTTTTAGGTTTTAGCTTTTAAACTTTTGGATAATTAGTATTTAGCTGCTCATCTTAATTGGACTATTTTTAGTTTAATTTTTATATTTTTCCTTACTACTTATTTGTTAGCTTCTAATTATTACTTTTTCATAAAGCTCCCCTGTGCACAGGCTTACTAGCCATTTTTAAAAGCTTGCATAATCTTCATTAGTTAGCATTAGCTTGTGCAATTTGGTAATTTGAGAAGCCCTTCTTGCAAGTTTGTTGTATGTATGTTTGTTATTCTATATTGTGCTTATTTTATCCGCTTATCTTGTTCATCATGTTTTCTCAAAACCACTCACTACACTGAGTCATCAGTGTAGTTGAGTATTTTTCATAAGCTCATAAAAAGCTCTCTATTAATCCATAGCTTGTGTGGTTTGGTTCCTTGTGGAGCTTACCTGTAACACCCCCCAATTTGAAATGCGGCAGCGGAATAGAAATTAGGGTGTTACGGTGAGGATCGAAGTCATAATGATAGAAAACGACTCGAAGAGACGTTTTAAAACATAATTTCATTTATAAATATTTGAAATACAATAGGTCCTTATCAGAGTATTATAAAAACTTAATGTTTTGAACTAAATCAAACATCATTTATTTTACATTATTATTAAAATAAAGTAAACATAATTTGAAGATTTTTGCCGCCCGTTCCATGCTTGCTTCCCCTGTTAAATACCTGAGATACATGCTTAAAAGTCAACAAAATTGTTGAGTAAAATCATAGAGTTTGAATTTAATAATCATTTTGATACACAAGCAAGATTGTATTAGAAAATACAATCAGTTTGAAAACATTGATATTGCAGTTCATATATTGCACTAAGTCTCATGACACGCAAACGTTAACAAATACCGTAAACGGCGGGTGTTTATCAAATCAATGATAAATTTGCCCTCGTGTAATAGGTGATTTGCCAATTCCTATTTTTACTCAAATATAATTATCACGACTAATGCGGCTAACCACATGCATAATGGCATTCCGTCAAGCATTAGTGGGACAGGCTGTCAAACCTTAAATAGATCTATTCATTATATTCGCGTTCACCGCAGTGATTAATGGCTCATGAATAAGGGTCTTTTGGCAATAGCTAACTTAGGCATATATCAGTCAGGAAAGCATACAGAAAATACTTGTGATCTATTTATAGCATGTATCCCCCTCACGGAGTTTTGAAAATAATTAAATGTGAGGCTATGACTCACCTTGATTGATACTGAAAACGAAGAAAATAAAGTCGGATGAATTTTATGAAAACGGCTTCAAAACACGACCTGATAAATAAATTTATCTAAGAACTTGACCAAAAACTATTTGATAATTATAAAGAAAATAACGAATATTAGATATTCGCTATGACGATTAAGTGATGTGCAGTGAAAATATTGTGATATGCATGATATGACAAAATATGATTTTTAAAATTACCCATCGAAGTTTTTCCTTTTTAATCGTAAATAAAATCTTAACCTTTTAAAATATCGTTATATATTATTAACGTTAAGTTAATAATATATATATATATATATATATATATATATATATATATATATATATATATATATATATATATATATATATATATATATATATATATATATAAATATAAATATAAATAAAAATTTAAACATGATATGAATTAAATTTACGAAAAATATAAAATAAATAAGAATGATAAATAAATTATGTTTAGTCTTTGTCTCTTTTTTTCCAATTTTTACCATTTTTACACTAACGATACTTGCGTTACACCGTTAGTCCTTTTTATATATTTTTCAACTATAGTCCTCTACTTTGTCCAATAATCAATACAAACCTTCTAATATTAATTTTTATCACATTTTATCCTTAGATTTCTGTATTTACAGGTTTAGTCCTTGATTTTCAATATTTACACATTTAGTCCTTCTAGGTGTCGTCGCGTTACATTTTTAGTCCAATTTTACAAAAATGATTATGGAACTTTTCTAAAAATTTCCGTAGCTTATTTATTAAGTATAAAGCTTATTTTACTGCTTATTTATTTCAAAAGCTCATTTTTATGGCTTATGGGCCTGGTTCGAATTATCTTAAGGCCCGTTAAGATTTTTGGAGGCGAGGGCATGGAAAAAGTTTTGGGCTTGGCTTTGGACCATTTTTATGATTCTAAAAAAATTTCTTATAGGCCCAGTGGGCTTACGGATTTCAAAAGCTTAGTGGGCTTTAGTTATGCCCACTCGACAATAATGAAATTTTTATAAATATTTTTAGTTTTGAAATCCGGTTTAAGTACATTCAAAATGGATCGTTTAAGATATCAAAACGTAATTATTTTTACAAGTTGTTTATATGAAATTGTTAGTTTGCTAGGTGGTCTATGACGTCGTGAAAAGATATGGTACTATTGTTAAACGAAATTTTAAGTTATACGTTGGTTTTGGAACATGGTTGGGTCGATTTATATAACTTGAAAACTAGCCAAATTTTACTAAGTGTTATACTAAATTTAAATCGATGGATGCAAGTTAAAATGGATGCATGAAATGAGTATAACGTTACAACTAACGTGAATGGTGTGTGCTACGTGATTCCTAGGCCTTCCAAGATAGAGGCTAATAACGTCTCGTGTACTAAGAACAAATATATACGCGAATTAAACGTGCAAAGTGTAGACGATTGAAACAAACATCACAAGGTGCATGAACATATAAATACGTATGAAATGGATTAGAATTGAGTGTAAGAAACTTACAAACACCTTAGAGGTGATATAGATTCGAGATAGGTATAAAAGAACACAAGAAATCACGTCCAAGCTATATAACCCAAACGTTATATATTATTTTGAACCCGATATCTTTTCTTTGCTTCCAATATATTACCACTCGACTTGTAAGTCTTATGAGAAGGATTTGAAAGTCCAATTATTGCAGTGAAAGATTGAGAGAATGAATAAGAGTAAGATGCATGCAACGTACGTATATATATTACAAATATATAACGTTTTAGTAAGAAAGTTCAATGTAAACTCTTCCCACACTATTGCATGTCAGTACTAGACTCCTTAGGTGAAGTTTTATATTGTTTTAGGATAGCTTGTGAGAGCACAAAAGAAGGAAAGTGTTGGGTGATTCATGCTATATGTCGACCAAGGTATTTTCCATATATACGATTTACTAAATCGTATACCACTTGAGCATACTTGATCATCCTTAACATTTGAGCATGAAATCATCTTAGGAATAATATTAGGAACGATTAGAAACAAACTAGATTCAAAACGGTTAAGTTTTGAATATATTGTAAATCGAGTTAGGTTTGCTAAGGTCGATTACTATGCCTCTTAAAAACGTATCAAAACTCATCGTAGGAACACGAGACTTGACACACTAATTGTTGGCTAGTAGGTTAACGAGATGAGAAAATAAAATATATAGGTCGTGTGCTAAATTTACGAATAAACGGTGCGATTTGGAGGTGGTTTGGAATATGTCGATCGGATGAAAACTACAAAAATTGGATTTTGGGCTTATTGGCGTGGGCTTATGAATAGTGTAAATGGATTGGGCCGAAGATAATTAAGGGTCCGGTTAGATTAATAGGGTAATTAGTAAATTTTAATTATATTTAATAAATATAATTAGTATTAGGATTTAGGTTTAGGATTAGATGTAAAGTCTAAGTTTCGTGTAACGTGTCGAGGATTAATTCCGTCTTTTCGTGAATTATATTAGTTTGTGAAAATTGCCAAAATAATATAATAAGAAAAATTTTAAATTTTTCAGAGAAAATGGGAATTAGAAACGATAATGAAAGATTATATATTTATTAATGATTTAATTACAAGAAATTTTTACAGGGTTCTACAGTACCCACTTGTCATTCTGAATTTCGTCCCGAAATTCGATTTTAAGAAATCTAACAAGTGCGTTCTATGAAAATAAGTGCGGATATTTCTCATGGAATCTATCTTCTCTTTCCCATGTATAAGTCGGTCCTCGCTTAGAGTCCCATCTTACTTTTACAATGGGTATACGATTCTGTTTGAGTTGTTTTATCTCTCTATCCATTATTTCCACAGGCTCTTCTGTGAACACTAGTTTGTCGTCCAATCTAATCTCTTTTAGTGGAATGACGAGAGTTTCGTTTGACAAACATTTCTTGAGTTGGGATACGTGAAACGTAGGGTGTACCCTACTAAGTTCATCCGGAAGTTCTAACTTATAAGCAACTGAACCAATTCTCTCCAGAATTTTGAAAGGTCCAATATACCTCGGATTTAACTTTCCACGTTTTCCAAAATGAATCATTCCTTTCCATGGCGAAACCTTCAACATGACTTTGTCTCCTACTTGAAATTCCATAGGCTTTCTCCTGACATCAGCATAACTTTTCTGTCTGTCACGAGCAGCTTGCAAGCGTTGCTTGATTTGGAATATCTTCTCAGTAGTATCATGTATTAGCTCTGGTCCGGTAAGTTGCATATCACCAACTTCTATCCAACAGATTGGTGATCTGCACTTTCTTCCGTACAGTGCCTCAAAGGGTGCAACCTTTATGCTGGCATGGTAGCTATTATTGTACGAGAATTCAACTAATGGCAAGTGTCTATCCCAACCTTTTCCAAAATCAATCACACATGCTCGAAGCATGTCTTCCAAGGTTTGGATTGTTCTCCCACTTTGTCCATCGGTTTGCGGATGATAAGCGGTGCTCATATCTAACCTAGTACCAAGAGATTTCTGTAGCGATTCCCAAAATCTTGATGTGAATCGGCTATCTCTATCAAAAATAATAGATATTGGTACCCCATGTCTAATCACAATTTCCTTAAAATACAACTGAGCGAGTGTTTCCATCTCGTCAGTTTCCTTGATTGGTAGGAAATGTGTAGACTTGGTTAATCGATCGATGATAACCCAGATTGTGTCTAATCCGGTCGAAGTCTTTGGTAATTTGGTAATAAAATCCACTGTGATTCGTTCCCATTTCCAGACCGGAATTTCTGGTTGCACGAGTAATCCTGATGGTTTCTGAGTCTCTGCTTTTACTCTAGAGCAGGTTAAACATTTACCAACGTACTCGGCGATATCAGCTTTCATATTTGGCCACCAATAATTCTTCTTAATATCTTGGTACATTTTATTGGAACCGGGATGAATAGAATATTTGGATTTATGAGATTCATGCATGATAAGGTCTCGAATACCTCCAAATAGAGGAATCCAATATCTTTCCTTAAAACATAACATTCCATCATTTCTTCTCACAAATTCTTTTTCATTATTTGGCATTCTGTCAACCTGATCTTCCAGGTTTGACCTCCTGTCAATTTTCTCATATTGCCGGTTTTCTTTTTGTAGAGCTTCCATTTGAGCTTTGATGATTTGAGCAGGAAGTGGTGAATGAATTGTCATTCCTAGAGATCGAACTCTAAGAGGTTTAATTCTATCTTTTCTACTCAACGCATCGGCTACTACATTCGCTTTACCAGGATGGTAACGAATTTCACAGTCGTAGTCATTGAGTAATTCTAACCATCTTCTTTGCCTCATGTTTAGCTCCTTCTGATCTAAGATATGCTGTAGACTCTTGTGATCGGTGAAAACCGTACACTTTGTACCATATAGGTAATGTCTCCATATCATAAGAGCAAAAACTACTGCTCCTAATTCTAGATCATGAGTGGTGTAGTTTTCTTCATTCTTTTTCAGCTGTCGTGAAGCATAGGCTATAACTTTGTCTCTTTGCATTAGTACCGCACCTAAACCATGATGAGATGCGTCACAATACACTACAAAGTCCTCATTGCCTTCTGGTAATGCCAATATTGGTGCTTCACAAAGCTTTTGTTTCAGCAGTTGAAATGCTGACTCCTGCTTCTCTTCCCAGTTATACTTCTTGTTCTTCTGGGTCAGTTCCGTCAATGGTTTTGCAATCTTTGAAAAACCTTCTATAAATCTCCGGTAATAACCAGCGAGACCTAAGAATTGACGAATCTCGGTTGGGGAGGTAGGTGACTTCCAACCTTTAACTGCTTCTATCTTCGCGGGATCTACGTGGATACCTTTGTTGTTGATGATATGGCCTAAAAATTGAACGGTAGAAATCCAAAAATCGCATTTGGAAAACTTGGCGTACAACTTTTCCTTCTTAAGTAACTCTAAAACAGTCCTTAAGTGTTCATCATGCTCTTCTTTATTGCGCGAATAGATTAAAATATCATCAATGAACACAATTACGAATTTATCCAAGTATGGTTTGCATACTCGGTTCATTAAATCCATGAATACAACTGGTGCATTGGTAAGACCAAATGGCATCACCTGAAATTCATAATGTCCGTATCGTGTTCGAAAAGCTGTCTTGGGAATGTCCTCTTCCCTAACTCTTAATTGATGATATCCTGATCTCAAATCGATTTTTGAGTAAACACTTGATCCTTGTAATTGGTCAAATAGATCGTCGATCCTTGGTAATGGATATCGATTCTTCACCGTGAGTTTGTTCAACTCTCTGTAATCGATACACATTCGGAACGTTCCATCTTTCTTTTTGACAAATAGGATTGGTGCTCCCCAAGGGGATGAACTCGGTTGAATGAAACCTTTATCTGATAGTTCTTTTAACTGTTCAGATAATTCTTTCATTTCGGAGGGCGCTAATCGATATGGTGCTTTTGCAACGGGTGCTGCTCCAGGCACTAAATCGATTCGGAATTCTACTTGACGAGTTGGTGGGATTCCAGGTAAGTCTTTGGGAAATACATCAGAAAATTCTCTTACAACTGGCACTTCATCAAGTTGTTTCTTCTTTTCTTTTGTTTCTCCTCCCGTTACTTGGATTTGAAATACATGGCATCCTTTGCTTATGTATTTCATCGTCTTGGCGTACGAAATGATATTAAAAGAAGTTTTAGGTTTATCACCTTGGATGATTAAGGTTTCACCGTCGAATGGAATTTGGATGATTTTCTCAGCACAAATTATTCTGGCACGGTGTTTAGATAACCAATCCATACCAATGATGACATCAAAACTTCCCAATTGAATGAGCATAAGATTGATAGGGAAAGATTTATTTAGAAGGGTTAAGGTGCATTTTTCGATTAAGGTATTGGTACTTAAAATATTCCCATCTGCTAATTCTATTTCATAGATAGTATCTAATTCTACAGGAGTAATATTTAGATTTGCGGCAAACGAAGTAGACACAAAACTTTTATCTGCTCCTGAATCAAATAATATCTTAGCATCTTGTTGATTTAATAGGAACGTACCAGTAACAACATCTGAATTCTGCGTTGTGTTCCCATCACCAAGTACATACGCTCTTCCTCTGGCAACATTATTGGTAAATTTCGGACATTGAGGTCTGTAATGTCCAACTTCTCCACAACCATGGCACTTTACTGCTATCGGTTGTGTGTTGGCTCCTGTCGCTCGACAGTCCCTTGTCATATGACCAATTCTTTTACAGTTGCCACAAGCTGCCCTACATGCTCCATTATGATATATGTTGCACTTGTTACATGGGGGTAGAGTTCCAGAATAACCTTTACTTTCTACAGGCACTGCTGCATAAGCTCGGGTAGCTTCTTGTCGACGATTTTGTTGCTGATGATGATTACTACGGTTCTGCTGCTGATCTCCGTTGCGATTTCTGCTTTGATTGTTGTTGTTGCTGTAGCTACGGTTACCACTATAACTGCTGTTATAGCTGCGGTTGTTGCTATTGTTACTCCCTCGGTTGTCAGCACTTCTCTTATGCTCATTAATCACAGAGGTAGAACCTCTTTTGATTACCCGGGTTAACAATCTCTGTGCAAGCTCCATAGCTTCTTCTACTGACTTTGGATTCGATGAGGTAACATCTCCTTCAATGGATGGTGGCAGTCCCTCCACGTATTTCTCCAATGCTTGTTCAACATCGGGTACTATAGTTGGACACAACACCTACAACTCCAGAAACTTTCTGTCGTATGTCTTCAAGTCATTGTACCTTACAACTAGCTGATGAAATTCATCTTCCAGTTTTTGAATCTCTGTCCTTGGACAATACTTTTTCAACATTTTATTCTTCAACTCATTCCACGAAAGTCTGAAAGCTTTATCTGGACCCATAGCATTCGCAGTAGTGTTCCACCACGATAATGCCTCTCCTTGAAGAGTTCCTGTAGCAAAGGTAACTTTGCTATTCTCAGGACAACCACTCCTCTTGAAGACTGTCTCAGTATGCTCAAACCAATGTGCCATTTCAGTCACTCCTTCAATTCCTTTGAAGTTTGTTGGCTTGCAAGTCATGAAATCCTTGTAAGTACAATTACGTGGAGTAATTGTATTAGCTTCACGATTTACACCATTGGTATTATTCAAACGATCCGCTTCACGAGCTTCAGATATTCCCTCAGCAATCATTCTTTGAACCTCAGTGGGGGTCAAGATCACTTCTGGGTTAGAGTTTTCGCTACTTGCATGCTCTATTTTTCTATACAAAAATATAGCATTTAGAATTTTAAACAACCACTTGTTTTAAAGATTCTTGTGAAGTAGAGAAAATTAATTTTTGAGTCTTAATAATAATTGGGCATCATATGTAGTTTTTATTTTGATTCAACAATCATAATCATTCCGATATGTTAGATGCAATTATAATACACATGAACAACCACAAGCATAAGTTAACATTTGTAGATAGTAATATCAAAACCAACAGCATAACATTAGTAACTTTAAATCAGTTGAGTTGTTATAACAAAACGATACAAGCTTATTAAATGCCACATGCGGCAGGCTTGAATGCCTTATTACTAGTGCAAATACTAACTGTCTCTAATGATTAGGTATGTTCACATGTCCTCCCATCTCTAAGATTTGAGTTCGGAGCTCTTGCATCTCGGTATGATGTTGCATCTTCATATCTCCTACAATGTTTTCCAATGTATCTGCTCTTCGGCGTGCAAGCTGGGCTTCCCAAGTATGGTCCTGTCCCTCTCTCCGCAATGATATCGCGAAAGAACGTGTCTCAAAGATATCCGAACGTATCTGAGTTAACCCCTGCTGCAACTCTATCCTATCGGCTATAAGGTTATGTAAGGTGTTGTGGGTAGTATCTGAATGATCGAAAGATGAATAATCAATCATTTGAAGAAGTGAGTCTATCTGATCTTCGTGATGCTCCAATCGCGTCACTACTACAGAAGGTGAAAAGGTAGAAGGAATTTCAATCCTAGCACTCTCGCCAGTTTCATTGATATGAGCTGGGGGAGTAAAACCAGACGGATAGGGTAATGATGGTGAAAGTGGAGAAATAGAATCAGAAATACGAAGGCGGCTGGATGTAGGTATATCTACTTCAGGGATTGGTTCTCTTTGGTGAAAATTATACGGATAAGTTTGGCTAAAAAGGTTGAGTAGGTGATCGGGTGCATATGAATTATGACGTGGTAATGGTGTCGATAAAACAAAAGTATTGGGATCCTCAGGCATTGTAGCAATTTCGTCTTGCTCGTAGGGTTCTGTTTCTTGGGAAACAGCGTCAGGTACAGAAGTAGAACGATAAACAGGCGAAGTAACGGACGCGACGGAAATATCAGAGTCGGATTCGAACATACTCATATTGACACAATACTGTAACAATTCATAAATAGCGCAGAATAAGAATTTATTATCATAAAATTTTAACATATCACAATCAAAATATCATAGCTTAATGATTAACTTACGGAGTGTTGTAGCAAGCATGTACGGCGGGCAAAAATTTATATGATAAAACTTTAATTTATTTGAAAGTATGGTTATAGTTCAATGTTTGAAAACATTTGGTTCTCTATAACGATGGCTCTGATACCAATCTGTAACACGCCCCAATTTTAAATGCGGCAGCGGAATAGAAATTAGGGTGTTACGGTGAGGATCGAAGTCATAATGATAGAAAACGACTCGAAGAGACGTTTTAAAACATAATTTCATTTATAAATATTTGAAATACAATAGGTCCTTATCAGAGTATTATAAAAACTTAATGTTTTGAACTAAATCAAACATCATTTATTTTACATCATTATTAAATTAAAGTAAACATAATTTGAAGATTTTTGCCGCCCGTTCCATGCTTGCTTCCCCTGTTAAATACCTGAGATACATGCTTAAAAGTCAACAAAATTGTTGAGTGAAATCATAGAGTTTGAATTTAATAATCATTTTGATACACAAGCAAGATTGTATTAGAAAATACAATCAGTTTGAAAGCATTGATATTGCAGTTCATATATTGCACTAAGTCTCATGACACGCAAACGTTAACAAATACCGTAAACGGCGGGTGTTTATCAAATCAATGATAAATTTGCCCTCGTGTAATAGGTGATTTGCCAATTCCTATTTTTACTCAAATATAATTATCACGACTAATGCGGCTAACCACATGCATAATGGCATTCCGTCAAGCATTAGTGGGACAGGCTGTCAAACCTTAAATAGATCTATTCATTATATTCGCGTTCACCGCAGTGATTAATGGCTCATGAATAAGGGTCTTTTGGCAATAGCTAACTTAAGCATATATCAGTCAGGAAAGCATACAGAAAATACTTGTGATCTATTTGTAGCATGTATCCCCCTCACGGAGTTTTAAAAATAATTAAATGTGAGGCTATGACTCACCTTGATTGATACTGAAAATGAAGAAAATAAAGTCGGATGAATTTTATGAAAACGGCTTCAAAACACGACCTGATAAATAAATTTATCTAAGAACTTGACCAAAAACTATTTAGTAATTATAAAGAAAATAACAAATATTAGATATTCGCTATGACGATTAAGTGATGTGCAGTGAAAATATTGTGATATGCATGATATGACAAAATATGATTTTTAAAATTATCCATCGAAGTTTTTCCTTTTTAATCGTAAATAAAATCTTAACCTTTTAAAATATCGTTATATATTATTAACGTTAAGTTAATAATATATATAAAAATATAAATAAAAATTTAAACATAAATTTAAACATGATATGAATTAAATTTACGAAAAATATAAAATAAATAAGAATGATAAATAAATTATATTTAGTCTTTGTCTCTTTTTTTCCAATTTTTACCATTTTTACACTAACGATACTTGCGTTACACCGTTAGTCCTTTTTATATATTTTTCAACTATAGTCCTCTACTTTGTCCAATAATCAATACAAACCTTCTAATATTAATTTTTATCACATTTTATCCTTAGATTTCTGTATTTACAGGTTTAGTCCTTGATTTTCAATATTTACACATTTAGTCCTTCTAGGTGTCGTCGCGTTACATTTTTAGTCCAATTTTACAAAAATGATTATGGAACTTTTCTAAAAATTTCCGTAGCTTATTTATTTATTAAGTATAAAGCTTATTTTACTACTTATTTATTTCAAAAGCTCATTTTTATGGCTTATGGGCCTGGTTCGAATTATCTTAAGGCCCGTTAAGATTTTTGGAGGCGAGGGCATGGAAAAAGTTTTGGGCTTGGCTTTGGACCATTTTTATGATTCTAAAAACATTTCTTATAGGCCCAGCGGGCTTACGGATTTCAAAAGCTTAGTGGGCTTTAGTTAAGCCCACTCGACAATAATGAAATTTTTATAAATATTTTTAGTTTTGAAATCCGGTTTATGTACATTCAAAATGGATCGTTTAAGATGTCAAAACGTGATTATTTTTACAAGTTGTTTATATGAAATTGTTAGTTTGCTAGGTGGTCTATGACGTCGTGAAAAGATATGGTACTATTGTTAAACGAAATTTTAAGTTATACGTTGGTTTTGGAACATGGTTGGGTCTATTTATATAACTTGAAAACTAGCCAAATTTTACTAAGTGTTATACTAAATTTAAATCGATGGATGCAAGTTAAAATGGATGCATGAAATGAGTATAACGTTACAACTAACGTGAATGGTGTGTGCTACGTGATTCCTAGGCCTTCCAAGATAGAGGCTAATCACGTCTCGTGTACTAAGAACAAATATATACGTGAATTAAACGTGCAAAGTGTAGACGATTGAAACAAACATCACAAGGTGCATGAACATATAAATACGTATGAAATGGATTAGAATTGAGTGTAAGAAACTTACAAACACCTTAGAGGTGATATAGATTCGAGATAGGTATAAAAGAACACAAGAAATCACGTCCAAGCTATATAACCCAAACGTTATATATTATTTTGAACCCGATATCTTTTCTTTGCTTCCAATATATTACCACTCGACTTGTAAGTCTTATGAGAAGGATTTGAAAGTCCAATTATTGCAGTGAAAGATTGAGAGAATGAATAAGAGTAAGATGCATGCAACGTACGTATATATATTACAAATATATAACGTTTTAGTAAGAAAGTTCAATGTAAACTCTTCCCACACTATTGCATGTCAGTACTAGACTCCTTAGGTGAAGTTTTATATTGTTTTAGGATAGCTTGTGAGAGCACAAAAGAAGGAAAGTGTTGGGTGATTCATGCTATATGTCGACCAAGGTATTTTCCATATATACGATTTACTAAATCGTATACCACTTGAGCATACTTGATCATCCTTAACATTTGAGCATGAAATCATCTTAGGAATAATATTAGGAACGATTAGAAACAAACTAGATTCAAAACGGTTAAGTTTTGAATATAGTGTAAATCGAGTTGGGTTTGCTAAGGTCGATTACTATGCCTCTTAAAAACGTATCAAAACTCATCGTAGGAACACGAGACTTGACACACTAATTGTTGGCTAGTAGGCTAACGAGATGAGAAAATAAAATATATAGGTCGTGTGCTAAATTTACGAATAAACGGTGCGATTTGGAGGTGGTTTGGAATATGTCGATCGGATGAAAACTACAAAAATTGGATTTTGGGCTTATTGGCGTGGGCTTATGAATAGTGTAAATGGATTGGGCCGAAGATAATTAAGGGTCCGGTTAGATTAATAGGGTAATTAGTAAAATTTAATTATATTTAATAAATATAATTAGTATTAGGATTTAGGTTTAGGATTAGATGTAAAGTCTAAGTTTCGTGTAACGTGTCGAGGATTAATTCTGTCTTTTCGTGAATTATATTATTTTGTGAAAATCGCCAAAATAATATAATAAGAAAAATTTTAAAATTTTCCGAGAAAATGGGAATTAGAAACGATAATGAAAGATTATATATTTATTAATGATTTAATTACAAGAAATTTTTACAGGGTTCTACATTACCCACCAATCTTAAAGGTTCAGGGCTTGTTTTGCATTTTCTGGCTTATTTAATAAGCCTGCCAATAGCTTTTAGGTTGTCCCATTTCTGCTGTGCATACTGAGTCATCAGTATATTGGTAGCTTTTTCATAAGCTTCTCATAAGCTCACCAGTGGGTCCCATAGTGTGAGTTTTGGCTTTTTGGAAAACCTACAAGCCCAGCTTGATAACTCAGTCCTTGTTTTGTGCTTTCCAGCTTATTTAATAAGCTTAAATTGCCCTTAAAGTTGACTGCAGGCCTGAGTGGTTCATTGTGGGATTTAGAAGTGCTTATTTGCTCATTTTGAGCTTATCAGTGCTACTCTTTGTACTTTTTAGCTTATTTATATAGTCCTTGAGTTATTTTCAGCTTTAATTACCTTAGGTTTGTAGATTATAGCTTATTAGTTTTAAAATCCAATATTTGGCCAAATAAGCCATCTGTTAAGCTAAGCAGCTCATTCTGAGGTTATTTTCAATTTCTAAAAAGTTTGTTTTTTTAAAGTTTGCTATTTTTATTTGTAATATGTGTTTGTAAAGAAAAAAATTAAAAAAATAAAATGATTTGCAAAAAGGGAGAGGCAGGGGTCGAACCTGAGACCTCTCCCCTTTAAGGGTGATAAGGGGTACCTGGATACCATGCGCCCTTGGGTCTTTTTTCATTATTTCCTTGAAAAGTTCGATATTTAAATACCACTTAGTATATTAAGCTTATTTCATTAATTAGCTTATTCCACTGCTTATAATATAAAAAATTTTGTAATTTTCCAAATTAGTTTTAGTATTTTTAATAATTAATTTTAGTTTATTTAGAAATTAATTAATAATAAATTATTAAAAAGTTAAAAAAATATTTTTTCTTTTCTCAAAATTTTCTTTTATCATTGGGATTGTAAAAATATAATTTTCGTGTCCGTAGGGTTAGCGTAGCTAAAATTTCACTTTTTATTTTGCGCATCGACGTAGTTTTTAATTTAAACTTACGTTTTTAGTTTTAAATAGGTTTTTAAATAATTTGGTTTCCGGTAAATGTTCTTATAGCTTGTTTAAGATATTTTATTTTATAAAACCTTAGTTTAAACACTCACACCCTTTTCCTGTTCAAAATCACTCGATCACAGATTCGTCAAAATACAATTGCACGCCTCGTTAGGACTTAACGACCCGGGGATACACTGTACTCCACGGATATTATATCTTGCACTCTCTCCCTTACTGTTTGACTTTAGTTGACCAACACCCTTGGTTGAATAAAACCTGACTGTTTGGGAGGAGTCAAATATTGGCGCCGCTGCCAGGGAGGCTGTACTGCGTATCTAAACGATTTGAAGCGTCAGTGATTCTGAATAATCATTCATTGTATATTTACCGTCTTTATCCATATTTATATATAAAAACCAAAATAATCGTGAAGTTAATTCATTTAACAGAACGATTACCAAAAACATTTTAATTCAGTTTTCAACGAACACAAAAAACCCAAAAATATTTTCCTTCTTATTATTACAAAATTTTTCAAAAATACCAAAAATAGTCATCTTTATCCTCTTACCTTTTTTGATTATTTATCCCTTACCTTCTGTAAACCTTTGATTCTTATTTATGTTGTATCCACATCATTCTGATTGTCAATGGTGTGGTGGTCCTAATAATGGTGGTAATTATCCCAGCTGTAGCATGGTAGAGTCAGGAAACGGGTCTGTCTATAACCATAATCCCTTTTCTTACCATGACATGACTGAATTATTCCATCAGCCACCGCATTATGAGATACAGACATATGCATGGGAATTTTGTGGAGGGCCACACCAAAGATTTGAGTGTCACACCAGAAATTCATTTGTCTATGAACAGTTTTCTGGTAATAATCAAAACTTTGGAAATGACCAATATCCGTACTATTCACCAAATCATTCACAACAACCATATTGTTGTGAGTATTGTGGAGGTTCACACTTTAGCTCCGATTGTCAAACAAGGAATCCATTTCCTCGTAACAATAATGACTATTCGTATCATGACCAACCTCCACAATACCAAATGAACCATGCGACTCCTCAACAACAAACCCAGGAAGATATTTTCCTGAAGGCTCTTGAGTCATTAAAAGAAATTAAGGAGGAGTTGACTAAGCCATCGTTTCAAAATGCACCAAGTTCTTCATGTGTATCTCGTGAAAAATCTATTGCAGAATTACTTGCAGAAGAACGAGCTGCTAGAAACGAAAAGACCATGGAAGAATTACTTGTCGAAGAAAGAACAACTAAAACACGTGCCATATTTTGCAAAGCTGCTCTTCTCGATGATGATGCTACTGATGATGAAGATACCGTTGATATTCTTCAATTTTATAAACCTTCATCAAGTTCATCAATTAAAATTCCATCCATGGAAATACAGGGAGATAAGAGTGTGGAGGAATCTCTAGCAGAAGAACAAATGGAAATTGTAAAATCCATGTATGCTAGCCCTTCTCAACTCCCTCAGCCTACTGCTATCACACCTAAGGATCCCACTAACTCTCTAAGTATGGAGGATGAGCATCTTGACACAATTCCTGCAAAGGAATCTGATGAATTAATAAAGTCCAGTGTTGGGAACCTTGTCCAAATCCCAAGTGAGTTCCAGGGAACCTGATCATGTGTGTGATTTAGCCTCCCCTCTTGAGTGTTTAAAAGATCATTTTGAGACTTTCTCTGATTCTAGAAATGATTGTACATCTTATGGAGACATTGAGTATATTGAGTCATCACTTCCATATTCTGATGCTGATCCTCTTCTTGAGGAGTTCACTGATGAACTCACTCACATCGATCCACTTCCACCAGGAAGTGACGATGATCTCTTTGATTTCGAAGCTAATCTGGAAGAAATCGAAACTCTCTTATATCATGATCCATCACTCAATTCTCATCCCAACACCGAGCTTAGTAATTCACATAATGATGACAATTCTTTATCTAATGAAGACAACAACTATGTGGAGGAATTACCTTATAAGCTCATCAGCCTAGAGGAGAATGTTAATCACCTTGTTCCCGAAACATTCAAAACAATTGAACAAGGGCTCACAGATATGCATCATGTGAATGATTCTCTTAATGAGGAGTTCACCAGTGAACTCACTCACATCAATGGAATTAAGAATCCAATCAATGGGTTAATTGAGCATAATGATTTATATCATTTGTTACCCGAGATTGAATCATTTTCCTTTGATACTACCGGTTGATATTTCCATATCATTCCTCTCCGAGGATAAATCTTGAAACCCGGTACATTACCTTGTGAGACAACTCACATGGAGGAGTTTTCTTACAAAAGGAGCTTCGATGCTGAAATTCATAATATGGAAATTATGAAGTCTCCTTTTGATGATAAGTTTATCATGATTTTCTTCTCTTTCTTCACGTACCCCGTGACTTCTCCACTTATCCGTCACTCCTTCGGGAGTGAGGATACTATCTTTGACCCCGGCATTTCCATGTACCATTCTTTTAAGCAGGATATTTCTCATCGGTGTGGAACTTTCACGTACTTTAATGTTTTTCCAAACATTTTGAAAGAAAGTCCGATGGAGATTGTCTCTTCCACTTACTTCCCCAAGAACCAATGAATACGCGGTCGAGTCAAGTTAGTGACTCGGTAAACAAAAACATTAGCATTTCATGGGTTCTCACCCATGCTTCTGTCTTCTTTCTTTATGCTAACACCTAAGTGTGGGGGAGTTGCCCCTGCTGTTGTTTACCATGTAAATAATAATAATAAAAATGAATGAAAAAAATGAAAATGAAAAATGGTATTCCCACATTTAGCTAGTAATGTTGCCTTTTTTTGTTCAAAGAGTCGACATAACAGCCGGGACTTTGAACATTGAGGACAATATTCAATTCTAAGTGTGGGGGGAAAATTCTAGCGAATTTGATCACATTGTACCTTCTAGAACCCCCGTTTTTGGCCAAATTTAATTTTTTTTTCACCTGGTGGAACTGCTTTGCATTAGCACAACAAATGGTTATCAGTCCACCATGTCTAACCCACATAAGGACTGGCTAATCCGGGAGCAAACGGCTCTTGGTAAAGATATCTCAAATCCGTTTATGGCTGACAATTTGCAAAAAATTGTATGGTATTCAACTCACCATATCTTTGTTAGTAAAGAGTTGGCTAGCCCACAAGGTTATGGCTTGTGGTAAAGGCAGTAGAAAAACCATAATTGGTAATCAACTCACCAAGATGATAAGAGTTGGCTAGTCCATAAGCAAACGGCTTTTGGTACAGACAAATCAAATCCATTGAAAGCTGATGGATTGCTTAAAATCATTTGGTTATCAATGTACCATAGTATCATACTAAAACATTGGCTACTTCAGAAGTAATGGCTATCAGGTAAAGAGACATCAAATCAATTAAATTTTCAAAACGGTTTGTTCTTGGATTCTAAATTGCTAGGGACTAGCAATAGTTTGAGTGTGGGGGATTGATGTGTCTCTAAATACTCATCATTTCTGTTACATTTAAACTACGAGAATATTTAAAAACACACAGAAATACCATATAATATTACAAATATCCTTGGATTGTGTTTTTATACGCTTCAGGTGCAAAAGGATTGAAAACAGATGAAAAACGAGCAAAGTTTGCACACTTGGTAGAATTAGTCCCTGAACTTTCAAGAAATGTCAGAAATGGTCCCTGGAAAAATTATTTTGAAGAAAAGTCAAAAACAGTCCCCCAGGAATCAAGGAATGACAAATTTTACCCTTGAAAATTCAAAATTTCAATAATGGCAAAACAGGTCCCTCAAGTTTCAAACTTGATAGTTTTAGTCCCCGGGTGTTCAAAATGGGCAAAATTATCATTAAAGGTCCTTGGGAATTCACAAATGTCACTATTAGTCCCTGGGTGAAAAATATTGAAGAAATTACAAGAATGGTCCCTACAGTTTCAAATTTGGCAAAAGTAGTCCCTGGATAATCAAAACTTGGAAAATATCAAAATAGTCCTTGTATTATTCAAACTTGGCAAGAATGAGCCCTTTGAGAACTTTGGAAAAAGTGCAAATTCAGTCCTTCAATTATCAAAAAATTACATGATTGGTCCTTCTGATAACTAACAAACCAAACGGACTCTATTTTTAATATAAACCAAATCCATTCCAAAGTCTAAATCCACAACACACCCTGATCCAACAACTCCCAAAGCCCAAAACCACAAAACCCACTCCCACCTTTGAATAAATAAAACGGTTCAAACACAGTTGACCTTCATCCCCTACCTCCACCTCCACCTCTGCTACCTCACCACTCCCACATCCACCTTTCCACCTCCTTCACTCTCTTTCACCTCCAAAACCAAACCCCATCCCCTGGTTTTTCACCAGGGGATGCCACGTTTAATATCTACAACCACTACCAGCCTACGACTTGCAAACTGACATCACCACCCCCTACCTCCTTACTATCCCTCCCTACTTGTCCCCTACACCTCACACAACCCTCCAAAGAATAGTGTCGTTAGGATTGAAAATTAATCTAACTAGGTCTAAAGGTGAATGATGATTCTTTTTGTGTTTTTATATTTTATGAAAAGCAAGTAAAATTCTCGGGTATTGGAAGGAGGGGCGGAATTAGTTGCTAATCAACTAACCCAAAAGCTACTAATTAAACTAATGTGCAAGAAAACTAAACTAATGTTCTACAAGATAAGTGAAGCATGTCTACCCATGATATGTTACTCCTTGCTAGCTATCCAATTCTACCTATTGAATTGTCACATCTTGTTTTAATTGACGGGTTGTATTCCTTAATACCATTCGTGGGGTGGCGTACTTACTTCCCCAATTCTATAAGCTCCTACTTCACTCCTATGTCGAGCCGGCTAAGAAGCTCCTAACATGGGATCACTAGAATTCGCTCATGCATTAAATACAACCATAAAAACCTAGTACACATCGGTTCATGTTTCTTAAGACGTTCAAGCAAGTTACACAATGGAGATCTGCCAGTTTTCTTAAGCCTAACATCGATATCACCCAATTAAACAAGAGACAATAGGGAACAAGAATTATAAGCTAAACCAATTAGATCTATCGAAGTGTCACACCCTAATTGATGAAGATAGACACAAACATCAACAAGGAATCAATAAGATCTAATCAATTATATACAAGTTTCACACAATCATAAGTAGACACTAGGTGAATTAGCAAAACATAATCAATGAAAAGCAAACAACAATAATAATGAAAGACATAATTAAGATAGAATCATCAAACCAATACATGATGTTTATGGAGTGATTGAAACCCTCTAAGTTGCTGGAAAAAGACCTACCTAAACCCATGAATCGACCTTAGGGTTTAGGGCTTAAAAATAATGAAGTTATGATGTTATATGTATAGGCTGCAATCTGCCCAGCCCGATCTTGACGGCGTCATACAAACCATGACGGCGTCAAGAACAAATTTTTTTCACTAAATTGTAGATCTCTTCGTCCTCTTCGCGTGGGCTTTTGAATCACCTAAATCCGAGTTCGTATGCAAAAGTCATGACCAAAACAATATCAGCTACTCCGCGCGCAAGTTTTGACAAGTTAACACGTGACGGCCTAGGGTGACGCCGTCACGTTTCTTCTGGACCGTCACCACTTTTACTCTTGACGCCGTCATAAAAAGCCTCTTGACGCCGTCAGGTACTTTTCCCAGCAAGGAAAATTAAGACTTTGCCATTTTCTTCACTTTTATGCTCCAAAAACGCCCAAAATGCTTCCCTTTCCATAATTCACTCCAAAAGTACCTAAAATCATAAAAGGAACGATTTAGGGCAATATTTGACCAAATAAATTCAATTCCTGGCTTAAATGACCCCCTAAAAATGGATCATTTTTCGCCTCATCATATATCCCTACACTTGGGATTTGCTTGTCCTCAAGCAAATGGGCTTTTCCGCCAATAAAAATGCAAGTTAGGGGTCATTTAACACTAATATAAAAGTAGTTACAACAAATGATCATTCCACCTTAGTCAAAACAAGCACGGAAATTATACACTAGCACCTCACATTAAGTATTTGGATACTCTCATCTCTCGGGTGTTGTAAATTTATATGTCATAATTGGAAATGAAGAAATATCACTCTCTACCTGTCATAGAAAATAGATTACTATAGGCTTGGGAAAGGATCAAACCTCCACCACTTGGCGTAAGCACCTAGGATAAACTATCAAAGAGGTCTTTTAAAGGATTATAACGTTAGGTATAGGGGATATGGAAGACACGGTTTTGTTGGATAAACGGATATTTTACTGGTGGCAAGTCAATTGTCTTAGTTAACTACATGTACAATGAGGCGTTGCTAAGCCAAGACCCGACTCAACTTAAACTAACCACAACTTTTTTTTTTTTTTTTTTTTGAATTTTCAAGACACTATTTGACTTGAACATAAATAAAAGAAACGGATGGTAGCCCGTATATTTTTCTCCTTTCTTATATATATATATATATATATATATATATATATATATATATATATATATATATATATATATATATATATATATATATATATATATTTTATTTTATTTATTTTATTTTTTTAACTATCTTTTTTTTTTTTTTTTTTTTTTTTTTTTTTTTTTTTTTTTTTTTTTTTTGCATACACTTTTACTTTACCATCCAAAATAATACATCAAAGGGAGCTCATTTCCTCCCTACACTTGAGCTTTTACATACTTTACAATCAACTATTCTAATGACTCGAATCAAGATAATCAAAACACTTGGAGTACTTTTAAATATTAACGCACATATGGGGGGGGGGGGGGGTAATATATGATATTCTTCCCCATTACTCCATAACACAAGTACTTTACCCATGAGTCCCAATTGTCCCAAAACAATATGTACAAGATATGACTCGACTTAGCAATCATGTAATCAATTAGACAACTAACAAAGGGTTTAAACAATTAACAATAATGCACTAAAGATGAGTGCATACAAGGAAGGCTAAGGCGATTTGGTTACACATTTGGGGTGGATTGTAAACAAATTCTTCTTTTAAGTAAAATGCTTAAAGTTAGAAACGAAAAGATAGGCTCGGAGGGGTGTACTAGGGGTATCGTGTACTAAAAATGAGTACAACGCAAAGGTGTGGGAGAATTACGTGACCTATGAAGTCAATGTAATTATATTACAGGTGTAGAACAAGGGTTATCCTAATGCCTCTTATCATGTAGTAAATCCTAACTACACGAATGTAGTCTCACTAGCGGTCTCGGGATGCATCGCTATCACAAGTTCTAGAATCTAAATACTACCGGTACACTCATAAGCACCAACAATGAATGCTTTTTCCTAAAGATCTAAGGGCGAACCTCACATATTTGGGGTGGAAATTTTTGAGTGGTATGGTTTTTGTGCTAGTCATACAACTCCTATCCATGAGACGCTTATTAAGACTAAAGTTTCACTCCTACATGTTGCAAAAATTTTTAAATTTGGTGCTAAAATTGCCCTAACAAATATTTCTCTCAGTTTTATTACACCTTCACTATCAAACAAAACAAAAACCAAGTGGAGTAATAGTTTCTAATATACCCTCCCTACACCAATGTTCTAGATAAAAGATGTAAAAGTAAAAATAAATAAGAATGAAAGAAACTAATACTCCCCTGATTCGTTCACCATGGATAATGAAACAACATGGTTAAATCTACCTCCAAGAAGATGAACGTTGAAAGCTTCCCTCCAGAAATATAAATCATCTTCTTGTCCTGTAATCAACAAACACAAAAACCAAAGCATCAAACCGAACAAAAATCACAACTAGATGTAATTCCAGACTTAGAAATAGAAACAAGACAAAGCAACAAAAGGATAGGATACTTGTGGAATGAATTACAAATAGGAACTCATAAAGCATATCCACAATTATTGACACACAAACAAGATAGAATATATGCTAATCATGAATTGTGAAGTTTTCATGTTCGAATTTAGTTCTTTTTAACAAAATATAAATTTTCCTACACTTATCTTTTTGTAAAATACCTTTATATGCAATTAAGACGAGGTTAAAAACAAAATAAAGCATTTTCACAAATTATTCGAAACATGAAAATTAAACAACTATGATTAAGCATATATGACACAAACAAACAAATAAAATAAAAACATCAAACAATTAAAAACATGGGTTGGGTTGCCTCCCAACAAGCGCTTGTTTTTGTTCGAGTCACGAGCCTGACTCTACCCTTATTTAAAGGAAATAGGGGAGGTTTTCCCTACACTTAGGATTAAGTACGGGTGGAAGTAGCGATACACACCCTTAGGGTGGAAATATGCCACGTGAGGTGAAGGGGGTGAGTGAATGGCTTCCTTCATCCTAAAACTACCCGAATAATATTGGTTGATGGGTAGGTCGGTTCCTCTTTTGTCTCCTAGATGTATATCTAAGGATGGAAAGTTATGTAAAGGTTGATGTTCTGGTTCATCAACATTAGGAAATTCCCTAGAACTAGGAGTAAGGTTATCATTACAAGTATTCAAACCTATATCCTCTAGTGGTGCTTGGTCCAAGGGTTCTACCTCTATTGGGATTCCTAAAGTCTCTTCTACTTCTTTCGGGTAAGTCACGGGCGGTGTATGTGCCTCAAATGATGGTAGGACTTGTGGGGTACTTTGTGGGCTTGGATTGTCCACCTCATCCTCCATTGTATCTAGATTACCTATGTGTTTGTTTTGTACTATGATATTGGGCGCCATCCACTTAGGTATCTCAACATGAGCATATTCATCCCCTAACAAACTTGTTTCATGGTCCTTCAAATTTGTTGTTAATTGATTTGTTATGTTGTTTGTCGGGTTGTCTACTCAATAATAATATTGGGCACAATCTTCTATGGCATCCCATGCTTCTTCAGCATTTAATTCCCTAAGGTCCCCGTTGGCAAAATCATCAATGTACCTTTGGTAATACGGGTGAACACTATAGTAAAAGATTTGAGTTAGGTACCATAGATCGAAACCATGATGAGGGACTATTCGTAGTAAAATTTTAAAATGAGTCCATGCATCATAGATAAGTTCATCTCGATATTGGTTGAACATCTAGATGTCATTAGGAGTGAATGGGTTTCGTGGTCGGTAGTATAGTGGATTCGCATTCTCCATAATGGTGAACGGAAGAGTCAATGGAAAGGTTTCTATGAACAAATACACAAAGAAAAGATAGACTACGAGAAAGCTAATAAAAAGAAAATAAAAATCTCACTAAAAAGGAATCTAATGAGTAGACCTAATCAAAATAAATTTCAACCTAAACAATAACTATTCCCCGGGCTGCGGCGCCAAAAACTTGATACGTGGGAATTGCACCAGGCTTTACCTCTCGAGGGATCTCGAGAAGCTTACAACCCCCATCAGGCAGTGTACCTGATCGTTGTAGTATAGTATAGTGACAAGTACCGGGGGATTGATCGTTCAACTCAGGAATAGTGTCGTTAGGATTGAAAATTAATCTAACTAGGTCTAAAGGTGAATGATGATTCTTTTTGTGTTTTTATATTTTATGAAAAGCAAGTAAAATTCTCGGGTATTGGAAGGAGGGGCGGAATTAGTTGCTAATCAACTAACCCAAAAGCTACTAATTAAACTAATGTGCAAGAAAACTAAACTAATGTTCTACAAGATAAGTGAAGCATGTCTACCCATGATATGTTACTCCTTGCTAGCTATCCAATTCTACCTATTGAATTGTCACACCTTGTTTTAATTGACGGTGGCGTACTTACTTCCCCAATTTTATAAGCTCCTACTTCACTCCTATGTCGAGCCGGCTAAGAAGCTCCTAACATGGGATCACTAGAATTCGCTCATGCATTAAATACAACCATAAAAACCTAGTACACATCGGTTCATGTTTCTTAAGACGTTCAAGCAAGTTACACAATGGAGATCTGCCAGTTTTCTTAAGCCTAAAATCGATATCACCCAATTAAACAAGAGATAATAGGAAACAAGAATTATAAGCTAAACCAATTAGATCTATCAAAGTGTCACACTCTAATTGATGAAGATAGACACAAACATCAACGAGGAATCAATAAGATCTAATCAATTATATACAAGTTTCACATAATCATAAGTAGACACAATGTGAATTAGCAAAACATAATCAATGAAAAGCAAACAAGAATAATAATGAAAGACATAATTAAGATAGAATCATCAAACCAATACATGATGTTTATGGAGTGATTGAAACCCTCTAAGTTTCTGGAAAAACACCTACCTAAACCCAGGAATCGACCTTAGGGTTTAGGGCTTAAAAATAATGAAGTTATGATGTTATATGTATAGGCTGCAATCTGCCCGGCCCGATCTTGATGGCGTCATACAAACCATGACGGCGTCAAGAACAAATTTTTTTCACTAAATTGTAGATCTCTTCGTCCTCTTCGCGTTGGCTTTTGAATCACCTAAATCCGAGTTCGTATGCAAAAGTAATGACCAAAACAATATCAGCTACTCCGCGCGCAAGTTTTGACAAGTTAACACGTGACGGCCTAGGGTGACGCCGTCACGTTTCTTATGGACCGTCACCACTTTTACTCTTGAAGCCATCATAAAAAGCCTCTTGACGCCATCAAGTACTGTTTCCAGCAAGGAAAATTAAGACTTTGCCGTTTTCTTCACTTTTATGCTCCAAAAACGTCCAAAGTGCTTCCTTTTCCAGAATTCACTCCAAAAGTACCTAAAATCACAAAAGTAACGATTTAGGGCAATATTTGACCAAATAAATTCAATTCCTGGCTTAAATGACCCCCTAAAAACGGATCATTTTTTGCCTCATCACTTCTCATAAGGTCACCAGTGGGTCCCACAGTGTGAGTTTTGGCTTTTTGGAAAACCCACAAGCCCAGCTTGATAACTCAGTCCTTATTTTGTGCTTTCCAGCTTATTTAATAAGCTTAAATTGCCCTTAAAGTTGACTGCAGGCCTGAGTGGTTCATTGTGGGAATTGAAGGTGCTTATTTGTTCATTTTGAGCTTATCAGTGCTACTCTTTGTGCTTTTTAGCTTATTTATATAGTCCTTGAGTCATTTTCAGCTTTAATTACCTTAGGTTTGTAGATTATAGCTTATTAGTTTTAAAATCCAATATTTTGCCAAATAAGCCATCTGTTAAGCTAAATAGCTCATTTTGAGCTTATTTTCAATTTCTAAAAAGTTTGTTTTTTTTTAAAGTTTGCTATTTTTAGTTGTAAAATGTGTTTGTAAAGAAAAAATTAAAAAAAAATAAAATGATTTGCAAAAAAGGAGAGGCAGGAGTCGAACCTGAGACCTCTCCCCTTTAAGGGTGATAAGGGGTACCTGGATACCATGCGCCCTTGGGACTTTTTTCATTATTTCCTTGCAAAGTTTGATATTTAAATACCACTTAGTATATTAAGCTTATTTCGCTAATTAACTTATTCCACTGTTTAAAAATAAGCACTTGGGACTTTTTCTAATTTTCCTAGCTTACTGTATTATTTAAATACTTTTATAAAAAAATTTGTAATTTTCCAAATTAATTTAGTATTTTTAATAATTAATTTTAGTTTATTTAGAAATTAATTAATAATAAAACGGGGGTTTGACCCTCGTTGACCTCCACCTCCTTCACCACCGGGGAAATTATAGCGAAATTGATCACATTGTACCTTCTAAAACCCCCGTTTTTGGCCAAATTAATTGTTTTTTTTCACCTGATGGAAGTTCTTTGCACTAGCACAACCAATGGTTATCAGTCAACCATGTCTAACCCATATAAGGACTGGCTAATCCGAGAGCAAACGGCTCTTGGTAAAGATATTTCAAATCCGTTTATGGCTGACAATTTGCCAAAAATTGTATGGTATTCAACTCACCATATCTTTGTTAGTAAAGAGTTGGCTAGCCCACAAGGTTATGGCTTGTGGTAAACGCAGTAGAAAAACCATAATTGGTAATCAACTCACCAAGATGATAACTGTATCGAAGAGTTGGCTAGTCCATAAGCAAACGGCTTTTGGTAAAGACAAATCAAATCCGTTGAAAGCTGATGGTTTGCTTAAAATCATTTGGTTATTAATGTACCATAATATCATACTAAAACATAGTCTACTCCAGAAGTAATGGCTATCTGGTAAAGAGACATAAAATCCATTAAATTTTCAAAACGAGTTGTTCTTGGATTCTAGATTGCTAGGGACTAGCAATAGTTTAAGTGTGGGGGATTGATGAGTCTCTAAATACTCATCATTTCTGTTTCATTTAAACTACGAAAACATTTAAAAACACACAGAAACACCACATAATACTACAAAGATCATTGGATTGTGTTTTTATATGTTTCAGGTGCAAAATGATAGAAAACAGATGAAAAACGAGCAAAGTTTTCACACTTGGCAGAATCAGTCCCTGAACTTTCAAGAAATGTCATAAATGGTCCCTGAAAAAATTATTTTGAAGAAAAGTAAAAAACAGTTCCCCAGGAATCAAGGAATGACAAATTTTACCCTTGAAAATTCAAATTTTCAATAATGGCAAAACGGGTCCCTCAAGTTTCAAACTTGACAGTTTTAGTCCCCGGGTGTTCAAAATACGAAAAATTATCATTAAAGGTCCTTGGGAATTCACAAGTGTCACTATTAGTCCCTGGGTGAAAAATATAGAAGAAATTACAAGAATGGTCCCTACAGTTTCAAATTTGGCAAAAGTAGTCCCTGGATATTCAAAACCTGGAAAATATCAAAATGGTCCTTGTAATATTCAAACTTGGCAAGAATGAGCCCTTTGAGAACTTTGGAAAAAGTGCAAATTCAGTCCTTTAATTTTCAAAAAATTACATGATTGGTCCTTGTGATAACTATCAAACCAAACGGACTCTATTTTTAATATAAACCAAATCCATTCCAAAGTCCAAATCCACAACACACCCTGATCCAACAACTCCCAGAGCCCAAAACCACAAAGCCTACTCCCACCTTAGAATAAATAAACAGGTCAAACACAGTTGACCTTCATCCCCTACCTCCACCTCCACCTCTGCTACCTCACCACTGCCACCTCCACCTTTCCACCTCCTTCACTTTCTCTCACCTCTAAAACCAAACCCCATCCCCTAGTTTTTCACAAGGGGATGCCATGTTTAATATCTACAACCTCCACCACCCTACGACCTACAAACTGACATCACCACCCCCACCTCCTTACTATCCCTCCCCACTTGTCCCCTACACCTCACACAACCCTCCAAAGACCATTAATTGTACTGAAAACCCTCCAAGCAACCAAATGGAATTTTGGCGCCAAAAGGTGTTTTAAATGGCTCAGATCAATTTAGCCTAATCCAATGGTCCAAGAGTGGTGGGATAGTCTTAGAAGGACAAGTGGAACCCTAAAAAAGTGTATATAAAGAAGAAAAGAAGGAGCAGAGAAGTATAATTAGTTAATTAAATTAGGAGTAGTGTCGTTTTTAGTGTAATCAATTTTCCATTGTAATTCTTAGATAAAACTAGTTGTAATCTATTTTATTAATGCAACCTAAACTTATTTCAAGCATCAATTTCAAGTTTCATTTTGTTAATTCAGTTTTAGCATTTTTAAGTAAATTTGACAAATTTGCTTAATCGTGTTCAAACTTGTTAATTCCTATTCCATTTAGTCTCTTTAAGTTTAAGTATGAGTTTTTAAAAGCTTTTAATGCATTTAAATCTGTTTTGTGCAATAATTAAAAAAAAATTCACAAAAATACCAAATAAATAGTCCAAAAATAAAAATCTGTAGTAGAAGAGGAAGAAAGTTGAGTATTGTGGTGTTTTAGATTGATGTGGGTATTAGAACTCCATGGGGAGTGTTAGGAAGTGGTTTTGATCCATGGTTCACTGGCTTTTAGTCTAAAGCCCTTGTAAGCCCATATTTCCATTTTTTATGTTTTTACTATAGTTATGTTTATGAATTCTTGATTTTGTGACATTCTTGTGTTTTGTTGTTTAGTAACTGTATTTAAGGTAATTTATCTTAGTTAAAATCATGTTTGTTCATTAAACATCAAAGTTGCTATCATTTGCATTTTAACTGTGCAAATTTCACATATTGCATATCAGTGAATTAAGGGGTGTTTGTGGTCAACGTTAGCATAAAAACAGTTAAGACTACCTATTAGATAACTTTGAATCAATTTCATGGACTAAACCTGTTAAACCCTTTGAAAAACTCAAGTCAGTAAAATATTCAGGAGTGTTTGGATTTACTTTTAACTATGGGTTCTAGTTTGTTTGCGTTATCATTCAGTGTTGAAACATGTCCCATTAGGTCCTAATAGGTTATATCTAGCATAAAATCAAGTAGTCTTTGTTAATACAAATATCGCCTAAAAATGTTATTTATATTTTACGATCTTCGCTAAGTTTTGTTAATGAAAAATGTAAACTTTAGTTTCTAAGTAAAACATAATCTTAGTTTTAAAGAATTGCATAAACTAGACTTTTGCTACATTTTACATTTCATAAAACACAACACTTTTTCTAAAAATAGAATTGTCACATCACATTTATGGCAAGTTTTGTCATTTTACATTTATGGAAAGAAATGTGTTTGACTTACTAAGATGTTGCTTGCAAGTTTAGTGTTTGACTTGATATTATGTGATGTGACATTGTTTGGTTTGCAAGAGTAATGAGATGTGAGTTTGTTTAGTTTGCTAGATTTATTGCAAAACCAACTGCAAGCCCGGCGGTACCCTGGAGGTACATGGGCTGAACCCTTTTGAGGGGTCTGCCTGATCCGCCAGACCTGCAGAAGGTTTGGCTATAAATATCAAGCCACAAGTTGAATTTTTGGCTTATCACTTGACATTATATTTTACACACACATTCATTCTTTCATCTAACCTCTTAACATTTCATATGTGAAGTTTCTTTTTGTAGCAAAGAGATTCACGAGCTTACTAAAAGTAACAAGTATTCAACACAACGTTGCAAGACTTGTTAGCTTAGCATTGTGTAGACTTGTGTAGTTTACACTTCATGTGATTGTGTATTTTCAATAGTGATCGGTTGGTATTTTAGTCCTCAAAATACAAAGTGTATCGGGAGTAGTTGTACCCTTGTAAAAGAACTAACGGGAGCGGTTGTACCCTTGGTAAAGAACTCGACATCTAGCTTTGTGTCGGTAAAAGTATAAGCGACGTGTAAGGTTTTCTCCGCCGGTGAAAGGAGCTTGTTGACTAGTGAAAGAAACTCTCGAGTTGGATACTCGGGGCGTGGACGTAGGGCAAGGAAAAAGAGTCCTTGTAGCCGAACCACAATAAATACTCGTGTTGTGGTTTGATCGTTTCTTTCATTTACTTGCATGTTATATATTGTGTTTGTGTATATATCTTTGATCAAACGAAAAGTTTCAAAGCTAACTTAACAAGTTAAAAAGATTTTAATCGGTAAACTATTCAACCCCCCCCCCCCTTCTAGTTTTCCACAATTGGCATCAGGAGCTACGTTACTCAAGCATTTAAAATATATTGTGTTTTAAAACTTGAAACGATCCATGGATTTTGAAAATTACAAAGAAGGGCAATCTATGCAAAGACCACCACTCCTTGAAGCAAATGGTTTTATATATTGGAAAAACCGTTTTGAAACTTACGTGAAATCTAAAGATATAGATTTGTGGTATATAATTATTGATGGTGATAACGTAGTTACTAACATCAAAGATGATGATCAAAAGAAATTAATTGGTAAAAATAATGAAGCTAAAATGATGCTTTACAACGCTTTGCCTAAAAAAGAATATGAAAGAGTCTTTTTGTGTAAAACCGCCAAAGATATTTGGCAATCTTTAATTGTCACTCATCAAGGAAACTCACAAGTTAAAGATAACAAAATTGATCTTCTTGTTCAACAATATGAACAATTTGTTATTTCCGAAGATGAGATTATTGATAATGCTTTTGCTAGGTTTAATACTATTATTACTTCACTTAAAGCACTTGACGAATCTTTTTGTAGTAAGAACTTTGTCAGGAAATTTCTTAGAGCACTCCATCCGAAGTGGAGAGCAAAAGTGACGGCAATTGAAGAATCCAAAGATCTTTCAAGCATGTCACTTGATGAGCTAATTGGAAACCTCAAAGTTCACGAAATGGTAATGGAAAAAGATTCGGAACTAGTTAGAGGCAAAAAAGAAAAAGTTAAGTCCATTGCCTTGAAAGCTAGAGTCCAATCAAGTGATGATGAAGAATCTACTTCGGATAGTGATGATGAGGAATATGCTATGGCCGTTAGAGACTTCAAGAAGTTCTTTCGTAGAAGAGGAAAGTTTGTAAGGTAACCTAAAGATGACAAGAAAACTTTCCGAAAAGATCGTGATGATAGGAAAGAAAAGGTTGAAAGAAAATGCTATAGGTGTAGAGACACAAGTCATCTTATAGGAGAATGTCCACAACCACTCAAGAGCAAACCTCAACAAGCTTTTGTGGGTGGTGCTTGGAGTGACTATGAAGGAGATGACGATGAGCCAAAGAATGACGATATTGCTCTCATGGCTCACAACTCAAATGAGGTATTATCCGACTCATCTTACTCCTCTATTGATGATGACACTTTACAAAAAGAATATAACAAACTTTGTGAATTGAGCTTAAAAATCATAAACAAAAATAATTTTTTGAAAACTAAAAAGGAGTTTTTAGAAAATGAAGTTTATGAGTTAAAAGAAAAATCTAAGAGATAAGAAAAGAGTAAAGGTATTGACACATCTTGCAAATCATGTGAAGAGCTTAAACTAGAAGTTGAGAAACTCAAAATTACTCAAAATGATCTAATAAAACAAACCATAAAGTTTAAGAAGTTCGATAAGAACATTTCTTGTGCGGATGAAATTATGAAACTTCAAAAGTCACCCTTTGATAAAACAGGACTAGGATTTACGAAAATAGAAACTTCAAAGGGTCAAATGAAACAAGAAAAGATTGCACAAGAAACAAATAAAATTGCTACAGCAGCCTGCGGATCAGGCGGAACCCAATTTAGGGTTCCGCCCGTTGGTCCCGAAGGTTCCGCCAGATCTGCTGCAGCAGTAACTCCATCCACTTCGGATCGTTCAAAATTTGTTAAAGTTACATACAAAAATGGAACAAAACCTGTGTTTAAAACTGGAGTAGGATTTAGTAAAAATGAATTTAGAGCTAAAACTACTCAACCAAGACCTAAGACTCCAATTCCCAAACGCCCCTTTCCAAAGAGCAACTTCAACGCTCGACCAAACTACCAACATGTTTGGAACCAAAACACTCCTAGAGATTACCAAACTCCAAACCACATGCCATGTAACCCTTATGCTCTATTTTCATACTTGGAACAAATAAATGGTATGCTTAACCAAAATGGACCCATTTGTAATTGGGGACCAAATGTTTGAGTGTTTTTCATAAAATAGGTGTGCCTCAAAGTTTGTTTGGAACCGGATGAATGGATTAAAGATAGCGGTTGTTCAAGGCACATGACGGGTAACAAAAGCCTCTTCACTTCTTATCACAAATGTGACGGAGGTAATGTTACGTTTGGTAGTAATGCTAAGAGAAAAATCATCGGAAAATGTACAATCTCTCATGACTCCCTTTTTATTGATGATGTAGCTCATGTTGATAACTTAGGCTTTAATCTCCTTAGTATTAGTCAACTTTGTCGTAATAAGTATAAAGTTCTTTTTAGTGAAAACGGAAGTAAAATACTTAAAGATGGTATAACCATAGCCAAAGGTGTCCTTAAGAACAACGTATATGTCATGAAGATGGATCCAACATCTAGAGACAAACTTTGTCTTACCTCATTAGATGAATCTTCAACTTTATGGCATAGACGTTTAGGACACGCTAACATGAGACTAATCCAAAACCTCTCCTCCAAAGACTTAGTTCGAAACCTACCTAAGTTGAAATATGACCAACACTTTTGTGATGCTTGCAAAGTCGGTAAACAAGTCCATAATAGTCATAAGGCTAAAAACTTGGTTTCTACATCTAGGTGTCTAGAACTTTTGCATATGGATTTATTTGGTCCATCCGCTATACAAAGTTATGGAGGTAACTTCTACACTTTGGTCATAGTTGATGATTACTCAAGATATACTTGGACAAAATTTTTGAAAAGTAAAAACGAAGCTTTTGATAAATTTGAGATTCTAAGTAAGAAAATTCAAAATCAAGTAGGGTCTAATATTGTGTCTATTAGAACGGATCACGGTCGTGAATTTGATACTGAATTTCAATTTGGAAACTTTTGTGATAATAATGGTATAACTCATAACTTTTCGGCTCCACGTACTCCTCAATCTAATGGTGTAGTAGAACGTAAAAACCGGACATTACAAGAGATGAGTAGAACAATGCTTAATGAACTAAACATTCCACAAAAGTTTTGGTGTAATGCCGTTGACACATCAACGTACATTTTAAATCGAGTCTTAATTAGACCATTTTTGAATAAAACTCCTTATGAACTATATAAAGGTAAAAAGCCTACATTAGGATACTTTAGAATGTTTGGGAGTAAATGTTTCATTCTTAACACCAAGGATTATCTCACCAAATTTGACCCAAAGTCTTATGAAGGTGTATTTCTTGGATATTCACAAAATAGTAAAGCATACATTGTTTTGAACAAAGAAACCTTAAGAGTCGAGGAATCGTTGAATGTAACATTTGACGAGAGTCCACCTCCCTCTAAGACATCACATTTGGTAGATGATGACTTAGTTGAAAGCCAAACAATAGAAAATCAAGAAATTTTAAGTGATGACAAAGAAAATGAACTATTTAACAAAGAACTTGTCAATGTCAAAGAATCTAAAAGTCATCCATTAGATGGTGTCATTGGCAATATTAACGAAAGAACACTAAGGTCAAAAGTTCAAAATGAAAACAACTACTTTTGTTTCGTGTCAACCATTGAACCTAAAAATATTAATGAAGCCATTAAAGATGAGTCTTGGGTAATTGCAATGCAAGAAGAGTTAAACCAATTTGTTAGGAATGACGTATGGACATTAGTTCCTCAACCAAAGAGTCAAACTATAATTGGAACAAAATGGGTATTTCGTAATAAAATGGATGAAAATGAAATTGTGTCTAGAAACAAAGCTAGGCTAGTTGCACAAGGATATAACCAACAAGAAGGCATTGACTACGATGAAACTTTTGCTCCGGTTGCTAGGCTCGAGTCAATTAGAATCTTACTTGCATATGCATGTGCACACAATTTTAAACTCTTTCAAATGGACGTCAAAAGTGCATTTCTAAACGGAGTCATTAATGAAGAAGTGTATGTTGCTCAACCACCAGGCTTCATCGATTTTGAAAAATCAAATCATGTTTACAAACTTAAAAAGGCTCTTTACGGACTTAAGCAAGCTCCAAAAGCATGGTGTGATCGACTCAAAACATTCCTAGTTGACCATAAGTATACCATGGGCGTAGTTGATAATACTCTCTTCACTAAGAAGAAAGATTCACATATTATCATAGTCCAAATCTATGTTGATGACATTATATTCGGATCAACTTGTCAAGAATTATGTGTGGATTTCTCAAAAATCATGCATGACGAGTTTGAAATGAGTATGATGGGAGAACTCAACTTTTTCCTAGGACTCCAAATCAAACAACTAGAAGATGGTATCTTCTTTAACCAATCTAAATATATTAAGGACATGCTTAAGAAATTTGGACTAGAAGATTCGAAACCTATCAAAACTCCCATGTCCACGGAAACTAAACTCACCAAGGATGAGGAAAGCAAATCCGTAGATAGCACTAAATATAGAGGTATGCTTGGTAGTCTACTTTACCTAATGGCTAGTAGACCCGACATTATGTTTAGTGTTTGTCTATGTGCTCGTTTTCAAGAAGATCCTAAAACTACCCATCTCGAAGCCGTTAAAAGGATTTTTAGATATATTAAGGGCACTACACATTTAGGTTTATGGTATCCCAAAGGAACGGGAATAGACACCATAGTGTATGCCGACTCGGATCACGCCGGTGACTATGTCGATAGAAAAAGTACAAGTGGTATTTATACTTTTGTTGGACATTGTCTCACCTCATGGTTCTCTAAGAAGCAAACGACTCTTGCTATCTCAACAACGGAAGCTGAGTACGTTTCGGCCGGAAAGGCATGTCAACAAGCTCTTTGGATGAAGCAAGTTCTTGTCGACTACGGAATTCAACTCAACGACATCACAATTCTTTGTGATAACAAAGGTGCCATTGATCTTAGCAAAAACCCGGTTCAACTTGCTCGTACCAAACATATTGAAATCCGTTATCATTTCCTTCGTGACAACGTTCAAAAAGGAAATATCTCAATTGAGAAAGTTTCTTCCGAAGACAACATAGCCGACATTCTCACAAAACCCCTTAAACGTGAACCTTTTAACCTTCTTAGGCTAGGCTTAGGACTCATGGAACCTACATTATAGTTCTGGACATTAGACAAATATCACAAAAATCAAAACAAATCCATAACTATTTTTCTCAGCAGGGTCGGCGGAACCCTCAGACACAACGGGCGGAACCCATTTCAGGGATCCGCCGTATCCGCCGTCCTACAGAACCAAAATCTTTGTTTATATTAAACCAAACACCCATTATCTCATACCACAACTTCCAAACTACTACTATTCACTTTATCATCCATCCATACCTACGAATTCTTGATCCTCCATTCATTTACATTGCAAATCAATCATCATTGTAAGTATTCTTAACATGATTACAATCCTGATCTGAGTCTAGGAATTCTATTTCTTGCACAAAAACAAAAACTTGGGGTTATGCATTAACTTGAAAAACTCATGCATAAGATTAGGTGTTTAATAAAACTAATCATGTTTCCCATAGTTAGGAATTGCATCCTTAATTAGTATAAACATGTTTGCTAAAACACCCCATGTCAAATCCTTTCAAAAATTTCTCACAAGTAGGACAAATATTTTTTTCGTCTCACATTGAGAATACAAAATCAAAACGTTATGTTTAAAACATCACTTGCATAATGTCTCTTGAATGCTAAAGGGAATACATAACCAATATGTATTTTTGGGTACATTCAAACGAAGCTACATTGAACTAGGAGCGTTTGGGTTATCTTTTGTTTTATAACAAAACTTGCATAAAACGATTTTGAAGCATCAAAATGAGTCAAGATAACCGCACCTCCACATTATTTTCATATAGGCACACACACTAGAACATCTACATTATAATAGTGGTTTACGTAAACTAAAATGTGAAATTTAGTTGTTCTAGGAATCATCATGCCTCCTCTAACCCACTACGACCACAAGGATACCATTAAGTACCTACCAAAACACGACAAAACCAAAGGCCTTACCCCAAACCAAGTAAACGTTTTCAAAGCCCTAGAAAAACACTATGTCCATGAGGGTAGAACCATTGACTCGTCTTTCCTAGAAGGCACAAACCTTTACGCCGAATTTGCCACAATCAACTTTAAGTGTCTTTTGAATATCGACGAGCCTATTTGTCCTAGGTTCATTCTAGAGTTCTATGCATCCTCCGTCCTCTCCACGGATGACTATGGTCAAATGTCTATCAACTTTAGAGTTAGTGGTCATCAATACTCCTTCACTCTTGAGGAGTTTGCTCAAATCCTAGGTGTTCCAAACCGTGGTACTTGCCTCTATTCCGAATTGCACTCCCTCTCAACTCTTGACAACCTCCAAGACCGTATCCATCCTTATGACACACCCCTTGTCTCAAAAGATGTACTTCGTGACCACCTATTTGTTAGGACCACCAACACTAGGAGAACCTGTTCGGGAAATGAGGTCAAAAAGGACCCATATGGAATGGAAATGAATGAACTTAAGCCCCAATTCAAGAAATGGGAGGAAGTCCTTAGAGCCAATGTCATTAGCACAATAGGAAACCGAGATCATATCAACCTTTGTCTTTGCTACATGCTCTACTCCTTGTCCGTTAGGCAACCCTTCAACCTTGCCTACTACATGGCCAAGAGAATGGCCGACATTCCCGTGCATGGCACAACGGCTATGCCATATGGAATGCTCTTAACCCGTCTCTTTAGGTTCATCTCACCCATTCCACCAACTCCAAACGGTCTTCGCCTCAACTACTCTCTCATTCCACACACCTTTGTACCACTAAGTGATAAGAGAGTGTACAATGCCCAAGGAAAGTGTCCACATCCTCCTACCTCATCTTCATCCTCCTCAATGAGTGAAGATGACAATTTGCCAAACTCTAGGCTCCCACCTCTCGAATACCTATCCCAACTTCCGGATATTCCTAATGAGTCGGAGGAGTTCAAGCAAACAAAGGGGATGTTTAAGAATCTTGGAAGATTCCTTGGAAAGCTCAAGAACAAGATTGACCGGCAATGAGTGCGGGTGTGTAGGAGTGTTTGGCATTAGGTGGTATTTGAACAAATTTGGTCGTTTAAACAATATTTGTGATGTATTTGTGTGTTAGTACAATGTTTGATACAATTTGGAATATGTAGTATCTAACTTTGATACAGGTAGACAACTCTTGGCAAGTTGTCAAATTTTCAAGTTTATGATTTTTTCACTAAGTATAGTGAAATTCTCGACCTCAAGGTCAAAGTCCTATGAAATGTGTGTTTACGTGTCTATTTTTTGCATTGTCCAAGCAGAAATGCCTTATCTTTTGGATTTTAGGAGTTTTCGAAAATTTTGAAAATCGTCTCGCGGGTCAAAAACGCGGACTGCCCTTTTCTGAAGCTCTGGCGGATCTGGCGGTACCCAAAATTGGGTTTCGCCAGTGCAATTTCTGGGAATTCCAGAAATGGCCCAACGGACCAGGCGGCACCCTCAAATGGGTTCCGCCAGTGTATTTTGAGGGTGCCGCCAACAGCCTGCAGAATTTTTGTTTTCATTTTCACCAATTCAACATCCAAAAACATCCAAACACCAAAATCCAATCCTTTTAGGTAGAAACCCATTTCTTGCAATGTGTTTAGCATTATAGGGTACTCCTTCTTCCATAAACTTAACCAAAACCAATTCCCGCCAAAATTCAAAATTTGCCATAACAACCTCAAGGACCCCTCACACATAAAGGAAGGAACCCTTTTAAGGGATCCTTGAAATCCCTGAGATCTATACTACCACAAATCCACCAAAACCACTAAGCATTTAGTGCAAAACTTGTCTTCTCATTTCACCATTTTCATTGGATTGACTTCCATGATTTGACAACCCACAATTAGTTTTCCAAATCATTAGAAACCTCCATCTTTGTATGGACTAACATCAAATCCAAACACTCCTTTCCATAATCCTTCAACACTATAAATTAAGCCATCCTAAACACTATCAAATCACACCTTCTTCACCACAATTTCTGAAACTTCTAAACCATTTTTTACCATGACTAAGTCAGCAATCACCTCTCAACCATCAAGACCCATCCAGAAAACCGCCCGGATAAGTGTTAAACCACTATGGTCTAATCAACCCATCTACCTAAGCTCCTCATCTTCGGATGAATTCACATCACGTATAAAAAATGAACACTTTTTGAACCTTGCATCTCCATCACCATCACCAAATGAACCTAATGAGCTCACTCCACCACCTACTAAATCACCCACTGGCCCAAGTCCACCAAGTGCTCCAACCCAACCATCCAAAACTTCATCACCATCACCATTACCCAAAATGGAACCTATGGAGTTATTTGGGTCTCCTTCCACATCACCACACCCTTTTGTCCAAGATCTAAATGATCTTCCACCAAGACCTACACAACCACCACCTTTTGGAAATGAATCACCAAGGTCAATTCTTGACCAAAACGAACTTTTTAACCACACTCAACCACCACAACAAGTGTACCATCAACCCAAACCATTGTTGTTTCACCCCATCTACCATGACATCCATGGTCCTCTTTATGGAGAACCAAACTTTGAAAACTATGATCACCCAACTCCACCACACTCTCAAGCTCAAACCTTTGAGTCTTTCTTTCCCTCGTATGAGGATATACAAAACATGGTTGAAAACCACCTCCATCAAGCAATGGAATTTCAAACCACCTTGCTTGATTCAATACCAAACCCATCATCCACCCAAGAACCAAAAACCAATCAACCCTCAAACCAAGAACCCAAAACCAACCCATTTCCACCCACTCATCCCCATGTTTGCTCAAATTGTGAGCAAATGGGTGCAAGCATCAAAACGTTGCTTCACCAACTCCAAGATGAAACCCGGTTTGCATTCCAACACGTCATAGAACGTTTGGATGCTCTTTCCCACCCAAACAAATCCTAGACAACCATTTGGAGGCCATTTGCCCCAACTTAGGAAACTAGGCTTTTATTTTTCTTTCTTGGTTATTTTTTAAGTTTTTAGAAGTAGAAGAATATTTACCATTTCTTGTCCTTTGACTTTTATAAGTCAAAATTTTACTTGGAATGCTATTTCTTTCTACTTACTTTTATGCATTGTTGGTTGATCATTTTTATGTTGTCATTGTGGTTGCAATGTGTGTGGTAACTACAAGTTTGATTATATATATCACCAACAAACCATTTTTTGTAGGATCCAAAATCCATGTTTCCTATCTTGGCACTCCTTTTAGGGGGAGTAACAAGCAAGGGGGAGCAAGTGCATTTTTCCGCTTCGCTACTCTACTTTTTGTTTCGACAAAAAGGGGGAGAAATATATTAAACCTTCAAAACTTAATATGATTTTCATCACTTAAGTAAAAGAAGTTTAATATAATTTTTTTTAAGTCTTAAAAACCAAGATTTTGTGAGTTACTTAAAAACAAATTGTATGTTTTGTCATCAACAAAAAGGGGGAGATTGTTAATACAAATATCGCCTAAAAACGTTATTTATATTTTACGATCTTCGCTAAGTTTTGTTAATGACAAATGTAAACTTTAGTTTCTAAGTAAAACATAATCTTAGTTTTAAAGACTTGCATAAACTAGACTTTTGCTACATTTTACATTTCATAAAACACAACACTTTTTATTTTCTAAAAATAGAATTGTCACATCACATTTATGGCAAGTTTTGTCATTTTACATTTATGGAAATAAATGTGTTTGACTTACTAAGATATTGCTTGCAAGTTTAGTGTTTGACTTGATATTATGTGATGTGACGTTGTTTGGTTTGCAAGAGTAATGAGATGTGACTTTATTTGGTTTGCAAGATTTATTGCAAAACCAACTGCAAGCCCGGCGGTACCCTAGAGGTACACGGGCTGAACCCTTTTGAGGGGTCTGCCTGATCCGCCAGACCTGCAGAATGTTTGGCTATAAATATCAAGCCACAAGTTGAATTTTTGGCTTATCACTTGACATTATATTTTACACACACATTCATTCTTTCATCTAACCTCTTAACATTTCATATGTGAAGTTTCTTTTTGTAGTAAAGAGATTCACGAGCTTACTAAAAGTAACAAGTATTCAACACAACGTTGCAAGACTTGTTAGCTTAGCATTGTGTAGACTTGTGTAGTTTACACTTCATTTGATTGTGTATTTTCAATAGTGATTGGTTAGTATTTTAGTCCTCAAAATACAAAGTGTATCGGGAGTAGTTGTACCCTTGTAAAAGAACTAACGGGAGTGGTTGTACCCTTGGTAAAGAACTCGACATCTAGCTTTGTGTCGGTAAAAGTATAAGCGACGTGTAAGGTTTTCTCCGCCGGTGAAAGGAGCTTGTTGACTAGTGAAAGAAACTCTCGAGTTGGATACTCGGGGCGTGGACGTAGGGCAAGGAAAAAGAGTCCTTGTAGCCGAACCATGATAAATACTCGTGTTGTGGTTTGATCATTTCTTTCATTTACTTGCATGCTATATATTGTGTTTGTGTATATATCTTTGATCAAACGAAAAGGTTCAAAGCTAACTTAACAAGTTAAAAAGATTTTAATCGGTAAACTATTCAACCCCCCTTCTAGTTTTCCACAGTCTTTTATGTGGAAGTCAATTTCATCTTTAGTCTAATCTATTGAGTTCACTGTCTTAGATTTAGGTTCTATACTCATACATATTAGCTTATAAGTTGTTACAATAACTTGTTTTAGTCTCCTTATTACTTATTATTACATAATTAGTCAATAGATTAAGTTTAAAGTTCCTAGAAGTCAACTTATGTGTTTTATTTAAAGAAAGTCAAAATAGCTTAGTAGTCAGTTTTTCCAAAACTTACAAGATTTTTCATGGTTTCATTTTTAGGTTTTAGCTTTTAAACTTTTGGATAATTAATATTTAACTGCTCATCTTAATTGGACTATTTTTAGTTTAATTTTTATATTTTTCCTTACTGCTTATTTGTTAACTTCTAATTATTGCTTTTTCATAAAGCTCCTCCGTGCACAAGCTTACTAGCCATTTTTAAAAGCTTGCATAATCTTCATTAGTTAGCATTAGCTTGTGCAATTTGGTAATTTGAGAAGCCCTTCTTGCAAGTTTGTTATATGTATGTTTGTTATTCTATATTGTGCTTATTTTATCTGCTTATCTTGTTCATCATGTTTTCTCAAAACCACTCACTACACTAAGTCATCAGTGTAGTTGAGTATTTTTCATAAGCTCATAAAAAGCTCTCTATTAATCTATAGCTTGTGTGGTTTGGTTCCTGTGGAGCTTACCCACCAATCTTAAAGGTTCAGGGCTTGTTTTGCATTTTCTGGCTTATTTAATAAGCCTGCTAATAGCTTTTAGGTTGTCCCATTTCCGCTGTGTATACTGAGTCATCAGTATATTGGTAGCTTTTTCATAAGCTTCTCATAAGCTCACCAGTGGGTCCCACAGTGTGAGTTTTGGCTTTTTGGAAAATGTAATCTCCCGTAAATTTTCCCTATGAATAGTAAAAGTTAATCAAAGACTAATATATCATTACGTAAATTTATAACGTTTTTTACCAATAACAAATTTTTTTTATTTAAATATGCTATGTTACTCGAAATCACTACGATACTTATAATCCTTTTTCCTCGGAACGATGCTCACACATGTACCACTATAGTCTAAAATCGCGAGAATATTAAACTTTTATCACATACGAACTTACGTAACATATTTTAACAAAACGCATTCGACAATGTCCGGACTCACATAAACGTCTCACTAAATAATTACTAAACTTTTCACTAATCAAAATTAATATTATTACTAATTATAATTACACCAAACCGGACCCATAATTACACACTAAGCCCAACACAATTCTCGGCCTATTACTATTCACAGCCCACAACCCTCTAAGCCCATTTCCTTTCTTTTTGTTTTCATACCATTCGACTAAGACAAGACAGAAACGAGTCTCGTACGCCCAAATCATACACACAACACACACTTATTTTTCTACATTCTCGTTCCTCCCCTGGCCAACTACGAGTGTGTCGATTTTTAGTTTCCCACGTCAAGTGTAGCTATGTTTTTACTAGGCAAAGCGTTTGTCCAAAAACGATTTCATAAAAATTCCAACTAATCCAAAATTCAACCATTTTGAACCACGTTTGTTTCTATAAGGTCCTAAAATCATTTCTAAACACAAACTAATGTTTAAACGTTGCAAATTATCAAACCTCACAAATCCTAACCGAACTTACAAATCGGTTAACAACTAAAAATGTGGTCGACATGTATTTTGAAAACAAAGAGGTACCTCCTCTTTTCATGCTCACTCACATACATATTTTATACACCTAGGAAAGTACTACACCATTTTTAAAATCCATTTCGCAAGTACCATTCCATTTTAAAATTTCAAAACCCACGTTCCCTTTGAAAATGAAGATGTCGACACACTAGAAACAAAGACTTTGAGTAACATGCTACCTCTTACATTTTCATGACTTTTGAATGCACGTAAACATCCCATCACATTAAGTTTTAGTCACTAGGATACATTAGGTTCCATATATAAACGCCATGCATGCATGCTTTCGTTTTTCACTTTCATGCAAAGCAAAACTCACCAAAAATATTAAGTCCTTAGTCTAGTTCTTGGGTCAAAGCACTTGGGTAGGATTTCAAAGTAATCGGGTGGTGTTTAGGAGGAACAAGTCGTTGTTTGCGAACCTTAGTCGAGTCTACACTCACGTTACACACTCATACTACCCTCTCCTCGACTCTACGTCTCGTTTTACCCCACCATTTTGGTGTAGTAAGTTCCTATACGACTCATTTCAGTATTTGTTTAAACGTACATTTGTAATTATTTTCGCACACAACACAAACAAATGCACCTTATCACTCATAAATTAAATAAACGACACATACATATTTTACTTTCGTCTATATATTTCCCACCTTAACAATCAATTGATATAAAGACTTGAACCTAAAAAGTTACGTACAAACTATTTTTGAATACCTTTCTAACGTATCACAACGAGTCTTGAAAACTCTTAAAAATTTTCAAAGTCATTTACTTCTAAAAACTCGTTCCATGCAAGCCTAAAACGCATGTATATCTTTAAAACCTACTTAACGAGCATACTATTTTATTTCACAAACTGGTAGACCCCCTGACAAACAATCATTTTCGTATACAAGCTTTGCAATAAAAATCGTGTCTTGACCCTCTAAAAGTTACAAAGCAAATCAACATAGAAATCAATTTTGAAAACAAATGAGTATCGATTGGGCCTTAAGGCCCAATCAGCCAAAAATAAGCCGATCGTATAAGCTATGGCAATAAGCTGTCGAATAACGTTTTCATGGTCCTAACATTAGCCCAAAACCAAGCTCAAAACCCTCGTAAGCCCATTTGATTCAGAAAGCTTAACGGGCCCTAGTATTTTCGTTAAAAGCCCATAAGCTATAAAATAAGCTTCTCGACAAATAAGCTGTTAGGAAAAGTTAAATAAGCTACTTTTAAACTAATTAAGAAATAAAAACACTAAGTTTTGAATTTGGTGAATTTTGGACTAAATTTGCAAATTTTATAAACTTCGGGTTAAAAGTGTCAATTTTTAAAAGTTGAGGTATAAACTGCCATTTCACAAACTTAAGGATGAAAAACTGATTTTATAAACTTTTGGGTGAAAAGTGTAAGAATTATAAAGTTTTGGACGTAAAACGTAAATATATTTAATTTTGGACTAACGGTGTAACGCTAACGCCGTTAGGGTAAAAAGTGTAAATTTTTGGAAAAGACAAGGGCTATATACTAAAATTTACATTTTATTTTTTTTACTTTCCATTTTTACGATTTCACATCACGACGTTACATTTTATTTCAAACTATTATTATTATTTAACTTTACGATATATATATATATATATATATAACTTAACTAAACTTACGATATATTATAAAACCACAATTTTTACTATCGTTACATTAACAAATCACGTATTCAAAAACTACTCGCGATTAAACCATTAAGACTATCAAACACTAAAACTTGCCATAGATTATCTAGGTCGTGTGTGGAGCCGTTCCCTTTTTGCAAACTGAGTATCGATATTTTTACCACTATACCACTAAGGTGAGTTCATAGCCCACTTTTATAAAACTGTTTTCGTGGGGAGATACATGCTTTAAAATCTGAACACAAGTATTTTCTTACACTATGCCTGAAATTGTTATTGCTTAAGTCCCTTATTGCCAAAAGCCCCTCATATCATGAACCTTAGTCACTCGTAGGGTGAACGTAAATAATTGTGGATAGATCTATTAGGGATTGACAATCCCCGTTTGGGCGTTCGAGAAAACTACCAAACGCACTTTATTTGAAATCTAATAGGTTACTGGCAAGGACCTATCCCGAGGGCCACTGTTACTATAATCCATCATTTATGATGAGATCTGTTAATCTGATGAGTGTCATGAGCTTAATGCAATAATAAATCATTTTTAACTTATAATTGTAATTCGATGCAATTATCACTATCGCTTGTGTTCAACTACTAAACTTAAACCTATGAATATCACTCAACTTTTGTTGACTTTTAGCATGTTTATCTCAGGAAATTAATGCGAAGGAGCTCAAGGCATGGAGAAGGCACTAAACCCCTATACGGGTGTTAAATAAAATGTTTTGTCATTCGCTATTAATAACTCATATCTTCTACGATATGTTAAAACTAATGAAACAACTTTGTATTTGAATACTTGCTTTTAAATGAATGATAAACATAGCTTTTAAAAAACGTCTCTTTGAGTCGTTTTCTATGACGTTGACTTCGATCCTCTAAGTAATACCCCACAAAGTCTTCCGCTGCTCTAGTTGAAATTTAGGGGGTGTTACAGATTGGCATCAGAGCCAAGGTTATAGAGAACCAGGTGTATTTTAAAAACACTGGACTATAACTACGCTTTTAAAACGGACCATTTTTACAAAAGTCACGTTACGCCCTCCGTGCCTTCGCAGCTCCATCAACGGTTAGAAAATGTTATTTATCATATGAACTTTTATAATGTTAACGTAGTTTATGATTATATTAATGACTTGCATTTACTATTCGGGATTAATACAGTACCATGTCGTCATCTTCCCATCTATCACCTTCTCATCTGACTCGAACTTGGAAACTTCTCTCCCAATACCACCACCCCCATCACCTGCTCAGAATCGCAGGCATAGGCATGTGCGTCAACTCCAGATTTACGAGCCAGAACCCTTTGGTCAACCTTTCCGACGTTACGGAGGAGGTCCTATCTGTAAGCACACTCCCCGGAAACGAGTGCATGTGACACCTACTCCACCTATACCACCACTATCTCCACCCCTACCTACTCCATTTGTACCACCGGCACCAGTGATATTTCCCACATCACCTATGACTGGAATTAGGCCATCACCATCCTCATCCCTTGAGCACCCTAGGACTATACGGCTATCCCCAGTTCCACCAACCACCGTCTTTTATCGACAAACCACCACTGTACCTTTATCAGCACCTGATTCACCAACCATTACCTCACTATCAGCTCCACCTCGTAGGAGGCCACGTATTGTGGTTTCATCCCTATCTGACCCCGGTGAGCAAACCGTAACCGAGGCTACTTCCCGTCCTAAGACCCGTAGGAGGGTCGATGCTCGAAGATGGTCTTTCTTACTTCCACTCCTTCAGTACTGGGGATCTCAGGAAGGTGCTCCTAGTGCTAGGGAACTAGGAGAGAGTTTATCCTCAGCTGCTTCTAGGATTCTTCCAGTTACCGGAGAACCCATCCACCATACCATACCTTTACTAGCCGCCAGGATAGCCCGCCATGAGGATCGTCTTGATGACATTGTAAGAGTTATCGATGATTTTCCACTAGAGCAGATAGAGGCTATAGGAGAAGACATAGGAAACCTTGAGATTAGTCAGTTGGCAATGGAGGAGAGTTTTGAACTGATGAGCACCCATCTGCAAGGGGCTATTGAGACGATACGTACCTTGGGAGGTATTGCTATCATGATGCAAGGAGAGATCGAGTCACAGGATGACGAGATCGACAGGATCAGCATTCAGGTCCTAAACCTGAGGAGTATGATTAGAGACACCCAGGCTAGAGAGAGAGCCAGAGACTTGACAATAGAGACCATGATGACTATGATTGAAGACCTTCAGCGCAGACTCGGGGATGCACCAGGGAATCCATAGATCAGGGATATATCATTATAGCTAAGGACTATCTTAGCCTGCCAATGTGGCATTAATAAAGAAATCTTGTATTGTTATGTTTTCTTTGTAAAATGAATGAACGAGACATTATTAATATTATGTTGTCAGTTACATTGTAATATATTGATGTTGATCTATGTTTCTATGGTTGTATCTTTACGCGTTGTTGTTTTCTCATATATATATTGTCACAGGGAATGTTAGTTCATACAAACCAAACCAATCATTTATACTTCTATTGTGTGTTGTGATTTATTCAAGCATGTCGTGATGATTATTTATAATGTTATAAATTTTACGCGATAATTTCTCAACATAACATGGTTATATATATGATGTTGATAGAGTCATGGCTAAGACAAGGAAAGCGACTGCGACTACAACACCCGAAACCGCAACACCTTTAACCGAAACGTCCACACCAACTATGACTCCGGCTGATATCGAGAAAGCAATTGCTGACGGTGTCGCCGCTGGTTTGGGAAGACAAAACGAAACAAATGCACGCACTAGCGGCACTAGCATACCACCAGGAGGAAGTGGAACCTCTGTACCCCGCAAGTGTACCTATAAAGATTTTATAGGTTGTCAACCCACTTTCTACAAGGGTACAGAAGGAGTGACTGGACTTACTCAGTGGTTCGAGCGAACCGAAATAGTCTTTCAGAGGAGTGGCTGTTCGGAGGATTGCAAAGTTACCTTTGCTACTGGAACACTTTTGCAAGATGCCCTGTCTTGGTGGAATTCTATCACCCAAACTATGGGGATGACTGAAGCATTCCAATTCACCTGGACCGAGTTCAAAGCAAAAATACTGAGGAAGTACTGCCCCCGTGCTGAGCTGAGAAAGTTGGAAGATGAATTTCACGAGTTAATAGTGAAAGGGATTGATCTCAGGACATATAACAGGAGGTTCCAAGAACTATCGGTACTATGCCCCACGATGGTGCCAGATTTTGAAAGGACCCTGGAGAAATATGTCGAAGGACTCCCTCGGAGCATCGAAGGAGATGTTACCTTATCGAACCCACCAACTCTAGAAGTGGCAATGACCCTCGCTCAGAAACTGTTGGACCGAGAGGTCAAGTGTAACAAAGAACTCAAGCGAAAGCTTGATGACAAAAGGATCACTCACACCAACAGTGGCAACCACTACAACAACAACTCCAACAACAACCCTAGGAACAACAATCAAAACCGCCACAACTACAACAACCGCAACAATCAACAGAACCCTAGGCAAGAGACTGCCAAAGCATATACCGCCACTGGAAGCGGGGGATATGCGGGTCCAAAACCTCAATGCCACAAGTGCAAGTTACACCACTATGGGCAGTGCACCATTAAGTGTACAAAGTGTCAGAGAGTGGGCCATCAAACCAAGGATTGCAAGGTCCCCGCTACCGGGAGCAATTTGCAACCCGTGACCCCAACATGCTACACTTGTGGAGAAATTGGCCATTTTAGGAGCCAATACACCAAAGGAAATGGTCAGACAAGCAACGCTCGTGGAAGAGCCTATGTGATGGGAGAAGGAAATGCACCACAGAACCCAGACGTAGTCACGGGTACGTTCCTACTCAATCATCATAGTGCTAAAGTATTATTTGACTCCGGAGCCGATAAGAGTCTTGTGTCTACTTCCTTTGCCCCCTTACTTAACATTGCCCCCTCTAAGTTAGATACTGCCTATGATATCGAAATGGCCAACGGAGATTTAATTGGCATAGACACCGCAATTCAGAATTGCACCATAACCTTACAAAACGAAACTTTTCCCATCAACCTCCTGCCTACTCAGTTAGGTAGTTTTGATGTCGTCGTCGGAATGTGGTTATCCAAACACCATGCTAGAATCATCTGTGATGAGAAAGCAGTCCACATTCCATTTAACGGTGAAACTCTCGTTATCCAAGGTGATAAGAGTAAACCACGACACGGTATCATCTCGTACATCAGAACGGTGAAATACATGAATCAAGGTTGTCAAGTATTCATGGTTCAAGTAACGGAAGATAAATCAAAGGAAAAACGACTTGAGGACGTTCCCGTCGTCAAGGAGTTTCCAGAAGTTTTTCCTGACGATTTACCCGGCCTTCCACCTACCCGCCAAGTAGAATTCCAGATAGATCTCGTGCCTGGAGCAGGACCGGTGGCAAGAGCACCTTATAGGTTAGCCCCGTCCGAGATGAAGGAATTGGCTGAACAACTAGAAGAGTTGTCAGATAAGGGTTTCATCCGACCAAGTTCATCACCTTGGTGAGCTCCAGTCCTATTCGTTAAGAAGAAAGATGGAACTTTCCAAATGTGCATTGACTACCGAGAATTAAACAAATTAACCGTGAAGAATCGGTATCCACTACCCAGGATCGATGATTTGTTTGATCAACTACAAGGATCGAGTGTCTATTCGAAGATCGACTTAAGGTCAGGGTACCATCAACTAAGAGTTAAGGAGGAAGATATTCCCAAAACAGCTTTTAGGACTCGATACGGACACTTCGAATTTCAAGTGATGCCATTTGGTTTAACCAATGCGCCCGCAGTGTTTATGGATTTGATGAATCGAGTATGCAAACCATACTTGGATAAATTTGTGATAGTATTCATAGATGACATCTTAATCTATTCTCGCAACGAGAAAGAACATGCGGAACACTTAAGGTCATCTTAGAGTTGCTCAAGAAGGAAGAGCTGTATGCCAAGTTCTCTAAGTGTGATTTCTGGATTAGGACTGTACAATTTCTGGGTCACGTTATCGATAGTCAAGGCATCCACGTGGATCCGGCAAAGATTGAGGCCGTTAAGGATTGGGCATCTCCTACCAACCCCACGGAAATACGCCAATTCTTAGGTCTTGCCGGTTACTACAGGCGATTCATTGATGGTTTTTCAAAAATCGCCAAGCCTTTGACCGAGTTAACACAAAAGAACAAGAAGTACAGTTGGGAGGAAAAGCAGGAATCGGCTTTTCAGTTGTTAAAGAAGAAACTCTGTGAAGCCCCGATTTTAGCACTACTAGAAGGAAGTGAAGACTTCGTAGTGTACGGCGACGCGTCGTACCATGGTTTAGGTGCGTGATGAGGCGAAAAATGAACTACTTTTAGGGGGTCATTTAAGCCCGAAATTGAATTTATTTGATCAAATATTGCCCTAAATCGTTCCTTTTGTGATTTTAGGTACTTTGGGAGTGAAACCTGGAAAAGGAAGCAATTCGGACGTTTTTGGAGCATAAAAGTGAAGAAAATGCCAAAGTCTTAATTTTCCTTGCTGGGAACAGTAGGTGACGGCGTCAAGAAGGAATTTCTGACGGCGTCAAGAGTAAATTCCATGACGACCCAGTACATAATTGACGGCGTCACGAAGTAGGACGTCAAGAGTAAAAGTCATGACGGCCTGGAAATGCATAACACATGACGGCGTCAAAAGTAGATCAAGGCAGTCCGAGAATTATTTCGGCGGCGAGGTGACGGCGTCACAAGATTTGTTTTGACGCCGTCAGACCCTATTTCCTATATATAGTTTTCTAATTTTCACATTAAAAAGGGAGAAGTTTTGGAGAAACCCTAAGTACGAACTTGGTGCGAATTTTACAGGTTTTTCAAGGGTTCTAAGCCCTTGATACCTTTCATGTGTAATTGAGATAAGTATTCTTTTAATTCAATCAATATGTCTATGTGTTGGTTGTCTATATCTTGTTCTTGTCTTAATTCCATCATGTTAGGCTAGATCTATCTTGTGTTTGCTTGGATCTAATGAAACCTAGATGTTAATTATGTGTTGATTACTTGTTTATAGTTGTATTGGGTGAATGAATTCGATGTTAGGCTTAAGAAAACTGGCAGACTTCCAAATGGTAACATGCTTGAACGTCTTAGGAAACATGAACTGATGTGCACTAGGTTTTATTGGTTGTATTTAATGCATGAGCCACTATTTATAATCCCTATGGTTGTGCTGGGCATGGCATAGGAGGAGATAAGAGCTCATAGGATTGGGGAGTTAAGTGCGCCACCCCATGAATGGTATTAAGGAATACAATCCGTCATCCACGCAACTTTAACAAGTAATTAACGTGTAAAAGATATCTAGGGAGTAGTGAAATCTAAGTAAACACAACTTCTCCACTTATTGCTCACAACCTTAGTATAATTTAGTTTATTTTCATTTTTCGTATTTTATTTTGATTGCATCTTTAGTATTGGGTTAGTTGACTAGCAACTAATTCCGCCCAAATCCTTAAAACCCGCGATTTTTACTTGCTTTCTAAAAAATATAAAAATACAAAAATAATCATCCCTCACCTTTAGAACTAGTATTTAGGTTTTGTAATCCTAGCGACACTATTCCTAGCTAAACGATCAATCCCCCGGTACTTGTCACTATACTATACTACAACGATCAGGTACACTGCCTGGTGGGGGTTGTAAGCTTCCCAAGATCCCTTGAGAGGTAAAGCCTGGTGCGATTCCCACGTATCAGTGCGGTACTGATGCAAAGAGACAAAGTGATAGCTTATGCTTCACGACAACTCAAGACGCATGAAGTAAATTATACAACTCATGATCTGGAATTAGGAGCAGTAGTATTTGCTCTTAAGATATGGAGACACTATCTATACGGCACCAAGTGCACGGTATACACAGATCACAAAAGTCTTCAACATATCCTAGATCAGAAGGAGTTGAATATGAGGCAATGCCGATGGTTAGAATTGCTTAGCGATTACGATTGTGAGATTCGCTAGCATCCAGGAAAAGCAAACGTCATGGCAGATGCCCTAAGCAGGAAAGAACGAATAAAACCTCTCAGGGTCCGATCCTTGGGAATGACGGTTTGTTCGCCTCTTCCATCGCAAATACTTCAAGCGCAATCCGAAGCTCTTCGAGAAGAGAACATACCAAATGAAAGAATCTACGGCATGCTGGAGAACTCAAATGGTTTTGTGAGAAGATCGAATGGAATGCTCTGTTTTACGGAAAGAAGTTGGGTTCCACTCTATGGAGGAATACGTGACCTCATCATGCATGAGTCGCACAAATCAAAGTACTCCATCCACCCAGGTTCCGACAAGATGTACCAGGATCTTAAGAAACTCTATTGGTGGCCAAACATGAAAGCCGACATAGCAGAGTATGTCGGAAAATGTTTGACTTGTGCCATAGTAAAAGCAGAGTATCAGAAACCATCAGGATTGTTGGTACAACCCGAACTTCCCATGTGGAAATGGGAACGGATTACAATGGACTTCATCACCAAACTACCCAAGACGTCAACAGGATATGATACCATATGGGTCATCGTTAATCGTCTCACCAAATCCGCTCACTTTCTGCCTATCAAAGAAACCGACGAAATGAATACACTCTCACAGTTGTACTTAAAAGAGATTGTTACCCGACATGGAGTGCCTATCTCCATCATATCTGATCGAGATAGTCGATTCACGTCTCATTTCTGGAAATCTTTGCAGAAAGCCCTAGGTACTAAGTTAGACATGAGCACAGCATACCATCCTCAGACCGATGGACAAAGTGAAAGAACCATCCAAACCTTAGAAGACATGCTCCGAGCATGTGTGATCGACTTCGGAAAAGGTTGGGACAAACACTTACCGTTGGTAGAATTCTCCTACAACAATAGTTACCACACTAGTATTAAGGCAGCACCATTCGAAGCACTGTATGAAAGAAAGTGCAGATCACCCGTTTGTTGGGCCGAAGTTGGTGACATACAACTCACCGGGCCCGAACTCATTCATGAGACAACGGAGAAAATAGTTAAGATCAAACAACGACTGCAAGCTGCAAGAGACAGGCAGAAAAGCTATGCCGACATAAGACGAAAACCTATGGAATTTCAGGTTGGAGATAGAGTAATGTTGAAAGTGTCTACTTGGAAAGGAATGATACACTTTGGAAAGCGTGGAAATTTAAACCCTAGATACATCGGACCATTTAGCATCCTAGAACGGATTGGACCAGTGGCATATAAGCTAGAGCTGCCAGAAGAACTTAGCCGAGTACACCCTACCTTCCACGTGTCTAACCTTAAGAAGTGTTTATCCGATGAATCTCTAGTCATCCCACTCAAAGAGATTCAACTCGATGATAAACTTGTCTTTACAGAAGAACCAGTAGAATTCATGGATCGGGAAGTCAAACACTTAAAACAAAACCGTATTCCCATAGTCAAGGTTCGATGGAACTCCAAGCGAGTACCGGAATACACTTGGGAACACGAGGACCAAATTCACGCCAAATACCCTCATCTATTTTCCTAGACACCCCTGACGACCATCTTAGACTAGAATTCCGGGACGGAATTCAGAATAAGGGGTAGGTACTGTAATCTCCTGTAAATTTTCCCTATGAATAGTAAAAGTTAATCAAAGACTAATATATCATTACGTAAATTTATAACGTTTTTTACCAATAACAAAATTGTTTTATTTAAATATGCTATGTTACTCGAAATCACTACGATACTTATAATCCTTTTTCCTCGGAACGATGCTCACGCATGTATCACTATAGTCTAAAATCGCGAGAATATTAAACTTTTATCACATACGAACTTACGTAACATATTTTAACAAAACGCGTTCGACAACGTCCGGACTCACATAAACGTCTCACTAAATAATTACTAAACTTTTCACTAATCAAAATTAATATTATTACTAATTATAATTACACCAAACCGGACCCATAATTACACACTAAGCCCAACACAATTCTCGGCCTGTTACTATTCACAGCCCACAACCATCTAAGCCCATTTCCTTTCTTTTTGTTTTCATACCATTCGACTAAGACAAGACAGAAACGAGTCTCGTACGCCTAAATCATACACACAACACACACTTATTTTTCTACATTCTCGTTCCTCCCCTGGCCAACTACGAGTGTGTCAATTTTTAGTTTCCCACGTCAAGTCTAGCTACATTTTTACTAGGCAAAGCGTTTGTCCAAAAACGATTTCATAAAAATTCCAACTAATCCAAAATTTAACCATTTTGAACCACGTTTGTTTCTATAAGGTCCAAAAATCATTTCTAAACACAAACTAATGTTTAAACGTTGCAAATTATCAAACCTCACAAATCCTAACCGAACTTACAAATCGGTTAACAACTAAAAATGTGGTCGACATGTATTTTGAAAACAAAGAGGTACCTCCTCTTTTCATGCTCACTCACATACATATTTTATACACCTAGGAAAGTACTACACCATTTTTAAAATCCATTTAGCAAGTACCATTCTATTTTAAAATTTCAAAACCCACGTTCCCTTTGAAAATGAAGATGTTGCCACACTAGAAACAAAGACTTTGAGTAACATGCTACCTCTTACATTTTCATGACTTTTGAATGCACGTAAACATCCAATCACATTAAGTTTTAGTCACTAGGATACACTAGGTTCCATATATAAATGCCATGCATGCATGCTTTCGTTTTTCACTTTCATGCAAAGCAAAACTCACCAAAAATATTAAGTCCTTAGTCTAGTTCTTGGGTCGAAGCACTTGGGTAGGATTTCAAAGTAATCGGGTGGTGTTTAGGAGGAACAAGTCGTTGTTTGTGAACCTTGGTCGAGTCTACACTCACGTTACACACTCATACTACCCTCTCCTCGACTCTACGTCTCGTTTTACCCCACCATTTTGGTGTAGTAAGTTCCTATACGACTCATTTCAATATTTGTTTAAACGTACATTTGTAATTATTTTCGTACACAACACAAACAAATGCACCTTATCACTCGTAAATTAAATAAACGACACATACATATTTTACTTTCGTCTATATATTTCCCATCTTAACAATCAAGTGATACAAAGATTTGAACCTAAAAAGTTACGTACAAACTATTTTCGAATACCTTTTTAACGTATCACAACGAGTCTTGAAAACTCTTAAAATTTTTCTAAGTCATTTACTTCTAAAAACTCGTTCCATGCAAGCCTAAAACGCACGCATATCTTTAAAACCTACTTAACGAGCATAATATTTTATTTCACAAACTGGTAGACCCCCTGACAAACAATCATTTTCATATACATACTTTGCAATAAAAATCGTGTCTTGACCCTCTAAAAGTTACAAAGCAAATCGACATAGAAATCAATTTTGAAAACAAATGAGTATCGATTGGGCCTTAAGGCCCAATCAGCCAAAAATAAGCCGATCGTATAAGCTATGGCAATAAGTTGTTGAATAACGTTTTCAAGGTCCTAACATTAGGCCAAAACCAAGCCCAAAACCCTCGTAAGCCCATATGATTTAGAAAGCTTAACGGGCCCTAGTATTTTCGTTAAAAGCCCATAAGCTATAAAATAAGCTTCTCGACAAATAAGCTGTTAGGAAAAGTTAAATAAGCTATTTTAAACTAATTAAGAAATAAAAACACTAAGTTTTGAATTTGGTGAATTTTGGACTAAATTTACAAATTTTATAAACTTCAGGTTAAAAGTGTCAATTTTTCAAAGTTGAGGTATAAACTGCCATTTCACAAACTTAAGGATGAAAAACTGATTTTATAAACTTTTGGGTGAAAAGTGTAAGAATTATAAAGTTTTGGACGTAAAACGTAAATATATTTAATTTTGGACTAACGGTGTAACGCTAACGCCATTAGGGTAAAAAGTGTAAATTTTTGGAAAAGACAAGGGCCATATACTTAAATTTACATTTTATTTTTTTTACTTTCCATTTTTACGATTTCACATCACGACGTTATATTTTATTTCAAACTATTATTATTATTATTAAACTTTACGATATATATATATATATATATATATATATATATATATATATATATATATATATATATATATATATAACTTAACTAAACTTACGATATATTATAAAACCATAATTTTTACTATCGTTACATTAACAAATCACGTATTCAAAAACTACTCGCGATTAAACCATTAAGACTATCAAACACTAAAACTTGCCATATATTATCTAGGTTGTGTGTGGAGCCGTTCCCTATTTGCAAACTGAGTATCGATATTTTTACCACTATACCACTAAGGTGAGTTCATAGCCCACTTTTATAAAACTGTTTTCGTGGGGAGATACATGCTTTAAAATCTGAACACAAGTATTTTCTTACACTATGCCTGAAATTGTTATTGCTTAAGTCCCTTATTGCCAAAAGCCCTTCATATCATGAACCTTAGTCACTCGTAGGGTGAACGTAAATAATTGTGGATAGATCTATTAGGGATTGACAATCCCCGTTTGGGCGTTCGAGAAAACAACCAAACGCACTTTATTTGAAATCTAATAGGTTACTGGCAAGGACCTATCCCGAGGGCCACTATTACTATAATCCATCATTTATGATGAGATCTGTTAATCGGATGAGTGTCATGAGCTTAATGCAATAATAAATGATTTTTAACTTATAATTGTAATTCGATGCAATTATCACTATCGCTTGTGTTCAACTACTAAACTTAAACCTATGAATATCACTCAACTTTTGTTGACTTTTAGCATGTTTATCTCAGGAAATTAATGCGAAGGAGCTCAAGGCATGGAGAGGGCACTAAACCCCTATACGGGTGTTAAATAAAATGTTTTGTCATTCGCTTTTAATAACTCATATCTTCTATGATATGTTAAAACTAATGGAACAACTTTGTATTTGAATACTTGCTTTTAAATGAATGATAAACATAGCTTTAAAAAAATGTCTCTTTGAGTCGTTTTCTATGACGTTGACTTCGATCCTCTAAGTAATACCCCACAAAGTCTTCCGCTGCTCTAGTTGAAATTTAGGGGGTGTTACAGAAAACCCACAAGCCCAGCTTGATAACTCGGTCTTTATTTTGTGCTTTCCAGCTTATTTAATAAGCTTAAATTGCTCTTAAAGTTGACTGCAGGCCTGAGTGGTTCATTGTGGGAATTGGAAGTGCTTATTTGCTCATTTTGAGCTTATCAGTGCTACTCTTTGTGCTTTTTAGCTTATTTATATAGTCCTTGAGTCATTTTCAGCTTTAATTACCTTAGGTTTGTAGATATAGCTTATTTATAGCTTATTAGTTTTAAAATCCAATATTTGGCCAAATAAGCCATCTGTTAAGCTAAACAGCTCATTCTGAGCTTATTTTCAATTTCTAAAAAGTTTGTTTTTTTTAAAGTTTGCTATTTTTAGTTGTAAAATGTGTTTGTAAAGAAAAAATTAAAAAAATAAAATGATTTGCAAAAAAGGAGAGGCAGGTGTCGAACCTGAGACCTCTCCCCTTTAAGGGTGATAAGGGGTACCTGGATACCATGCGCCCTTGGGACTTTTTTCGTTATTTCCTTGCAAAGTTTGATATTTAAATACCACTTAGTATATTAAGCTTATTTCACTAATTAGCTTATTCCACTGCTTATAAATAAGCACTTGGGACTTTTTCTAATTTTCCTAGCTTACTGTATTATTTAAATACTTTTATAAAAAATTTTGTAATTTTCCAAATTAGTTTAGTATTTTTAATAATTAATTTTAGTTTATTTAGAAATTAATTAATAATAAATTATTAAAAAGTTAAAAAAATATTTTTCTTTTTCTCAAAATTTTCTTTTATCATTAGGATTGTAAAAATATAATTTTCATGTCCGTAGGGTTAGCGTAGCTAAATTTTCATTTTTTATTTTGCGCATCGACGTAGTTTTTAATTTAAACTTACGTTTTTAGTTTTAAATATGTTTTTAAATAATTCGCTTTCCAGTAAATGTTCTTATAGCTTTTTTAAGATATTTTATTTTATAAAACCTTAGTTTAAACACTCACACCCTTTTCCTGTTCAAAATCACTCGACCACAGATTTGTCAGAATACAATTGCACGCCTCGTTGGACTTAATGACCTGGGGATACACTGTACTCCACGGATATTATATCTTGCACTCTCTCCCTTACTGGTTGACTTTAGTTGACCAACACGCTTGGTTGAATAAAACCTGACTGTTTGGGAGGAGTCAGCACCTTTCTATCAGAATCTGCTCTGGATATGCTTCTCTGAATCTGCATTTGTTTGTCTGAATGTGCATTTGTCTTTCTGAATCTGTTATGTCTGCCTATTCTATTCTCGTTCATCTTCGTACTTGTGTTGCTATGCTCTGATTCTGCATTTGGGTTTGGTTTTTTGTCGACTTTGGTCCGTCTATTTCAGACTTCACTTATTTCACTGTGTTGGTACTCTACAGTTTAGATTGCATCAGACTGAGACTCCGTCTAACACTGAATTTGAGCTCTGGGACACTCCAAAACTGCGTGTTTAGCTTTCAGTTTTTGTTTATTTTGTGTATGACAAACTCCCAATGTTCACCATTGCGGCATTGTGAGTTTAAGAGGGGGATGTAAGCTAATAAGGCCTATTGGCCCCACCCGTTGGTTCAGGCCTGTTTAATATTCTTTCAATTTAGTCGAATCTGATTAACAAACTTTCAGTTTTCCATATGATTTTTAAAGAAATCGGAATTTTAAAGACATCGAAATTTTTAACTAAAAATTACACTAAGCGACAAACATCTATCGGGTTTCTGTAAACACCCGAGAACCCAGTCCACCTCTGTGTGTCAACACTACTCACTATAGGATGTGTCACATACTCAGTACCTCAGATAAATGTTGACAACTAACCAGTTATGCATACATAACAAAATAAATAACGCACTTTTATTTTGCTACTTATAGATCACATTGGGTGCGTTTAGTAGTTCGATAAAAATCTTTTAGCTTTCTATCTCTAGTTTCGTAAGAATTTGGAAGATATTTTATCTTCACAAAATATTTGAAAATTTAGAAAATATGTTTAGCTGATGTTTAGAGTTTTCAGATTTATATGAAGATAATAGAGTTTTCAGATTTATATGAAGATAATCATTGTCTTTCGAAACAAAAGTATAAGAAAATGACTAAAAACGGATTTAGTTCATAACCAATATTTTCAAATTAAGACCTAAGTTGCAATTTATTGATGCATTTTGTTATACAGTAAAAACTTCATAAATTAATACTCGATAAAATTAATAATTTGTCCATTCCCAACTTGGGATCAGTGCAAATTTGAACCCCAATCGATAAAATAATAAGATAATAATTTTTTTAAAACCCCAGTGTATATATAAAAGTCTCAACGAAACTATAAATTAATAATTACCAAAAAATTCCGTTTATATATATATATATATATATATATATATATATATATATATATATATATATATATATATATATATATATATATATATATATAGTGAAGCGTTCAAATGAGAATCCTAAATTTTGTGAGAAAGCGAGAAGCAATCCTAGCAACTCATTTTATCATCCTTTAACTTTAGTCTAATGGCTAATATTAGTTAATCAACTTTTTGAAAATTTCTTAAAAAATTTTGAAAAATTTTCAAAGAAAATTCGAAAAAAAAAAATTCGAAAAATTTTTTTCAAAACAATTTTGCGAGAAATAATTTTCGAATTTTTTTTTGAAATTTTTTTTTCGAAAATTATTTTTTGGAATTTTTTTTTCGAAAAATTTTTTTTCGTAAAAAAATTTTTTCGAAAAAAAAAATTTCGAAAATTTTTTTTCCGAAATTTTTTTTTGTCACATGTCAAAAAAATTTTTTTTTGAATTTTTTTTGTCACATGTCAAAAAAAATTTGAAAATTTTCACGAAATTTTTTTTGTCAACGTGTGAAAAAAAAAATTCGTCACATGTGAATTTTTTTTTGTCGCATGTAAATTTTTTTTTTCGTCACATGTGAAAAAAAAATTCCGTCACATGTGGAAAAAACATTTCGTCACATGTGAAAAAAAATTTGGAAATTTTCACGAAATTTTTTTTGTCACGTGTGAAAAAAATTCGTCACATGTGAAAAAAAAAATTCCGTCACATGTGAAAAAAATTTCTCGTCACATGTGAAAAAATTTTGGAAATTTTCACGAATTTTTTTTGTCATGTGTGAAAAAAAAATCGTCACATGTGAAAAAAAAAATTCGTCGCATGTAATTTTTTTTTCGTCACATGTGAAAAAAAATTCCGTCACATATGAAAAAAAAAATTCGTCACATGTGAAAAAGAAATTCAAAAATTTTTCAAAAAAATTTTCGAAAATTTTTTGAAAATTGAAAATTTTTGAAAATCTTTCAAAAAAAATTTCGAATTTTTTTTTGAAAGATTTTCAAAAAAAAATTCGAAATTTTTTTGAAATTTCTCAAAAAAAATAGTTAGCTAATAATAGCTATTAGATCAAAGTTTAAGGAGGATAAAATGAGTGGCTAGGATTAGTTCTCACGTTCTCACAAAAATTAGATTTCTCACATGAATGGCCCCATATATATATATATATATATATATATATATATATGTGTGTGTGTGTGTGTGTGTGTGTGTGTGTGTGTGATACATTTCAAAATTCTAAGATTGTTTAGTAAAAAACGAATCTATAGTCACTTGTTTTTTGTTGAACTTCAAATCTATATTGATTTCATCTTTAAATCTCCCTATTGCACTCAAGAGTTGGGGCGTTGTCTTCTCGTATTGCAACAAAAAGTTGTGAAGAGTTGTTGCCGCTTGTAATGCTTCTCTTCGAGTGACCGGTTCCAAAGCTACTGAATCATCCTCAACTTCATCATCGACCGGATTTTGAATGGTATTCGCCATAATTTCTTCAATGCCTTGAACCTCGTAGCATTCGTTATTTTCACCAGGATAATCTAGCAAGTGATTCACATCTATTTTTTGCTGATAATGCATACTCGTAATCAAGTTCTAAAGCTCACGACTGTCTTCTCTAGAATTTGCATCGTTTAAATCACTTGAGCCGGTTGGATTCGCCGAACGAATTTTGCAGTGTCGAAAGCAATTTGCTATAGCCTCTTGTTGCACATTTCTCCAAGATGAGACGGCCAAATTGATAGCATCCAAAACATTAATCTTTTCCGGAGAAGAAATGTCCAACTAATAACCTTCCAAAATCGTAAGGTAAAACCTTTTACGATAGTACATTTTAAAGGATCTAATTATCCCAGCATCACATGGTTGAATTTTTGATGTCATATTTGGCGGTAGAAAAAACAACTCAATGTTTTGTAACTCTGGGATATTTTTTGAATGGGCTGGACAATTATCCACTACCAAGAGAATTTTTCGACCGTGCATTTGTTCATCCATCCAATGAACATATTCTTCAAAAAGCAAACCAGTCATCCATGCTCGTTTATTGGCATGGTATTCACAATCTAGGCTATTCATGTTGATATTTTTAAAACAATGTGGCTTTGCATACTTACCAATGATCCATAGAGGAATTTTTTCCAAGCCATCGTCATTGCAACAAATAACAATTGTATGCCTTTCCTTGTCCTGTTTCCTACCTTCAAGTTGTTTTGTTTCAAGTGAATGGTCAGCTTATAACATGTAAAACAAACCAGTTTCATCCATATTAAAAACATCTTTCATAGGAAATTGATCAATTTTTTCCCTTATAGACTCCAATTTCTTCTCCATGTCATGTGTGTCGACTGAGCCACTTTCTCCGAAACGGTGATATGATTTGATATCATGCCTTAACTTGAATTTCCCAAGCCAGCCTAGTGAAAGTTTATGCTTTGAAAGATCATGGGGATACAAAAGCTTCAGAGCCTCAACCGCCTTCTCTATGATTAGCTCTCCTGTTATATTCACCCGCTCTTGATGTCGGAGAAACCATTCATAAACAACTTTCTCCATGTCCGGGTACTTGGCTGGTTTGTGACGCTTCGAAGATCCACCTTTGCCAAAATCAGTTGATAGGAACTCTGATGATCGCTTGAGAGTGTTTGATATTGTGCCTTGACTAACTTTCAAATTACAAGTTTTGTTAACCCACTATACTCTTAGATTTATGAACATAAATTAATAGTCGTGTGTTAGGATCGAACTCGAGATCACGGGATTGCACACTTTACGTATGAAAAGTAAATGAGTAATAATTTTATATAAATGTTATATTAATTATTAGAACGCAAACACGTAATGATCTTTAACATTTAACGGAAAAGGCTAACGACCGTTAGACGAATGAAAGGAGAAGGACTATAGATGAAAATTGAGATGTCAAGAAAGTTCCGGAAACCCTTTGAGGGTGTATGGACGATCGGCCAAGGGAACCCCACATCCCTTGGCGAAGCTTTTTTTCCAAGTTTTCTACCCTATATAAACACACAAGGTTTCATTCTTTTCTCATAACTTGAAAACCTAATCTTGTGTGTTTTCTCTCCTCTCCTTTGCTCATTGCAAAAGGTCGACACCCCATTAAAGTTAAAGGAGTCGACATTTGTGATTTCTAGTGTTTGTGCTCGTTTTACTTGCATAAACGTTTACTTGAAGTAGTACGTGTGTACAAGATAGTGAATCAAACACATCAATGTTTATTTCTTGGATTTTTTCACACAAACCCTAATTAGGGTTCTTGAGTTGAAGATTGAATTTGATTCTTGTTCGGGCTAGAATCACTACGGTATGTTTACTTTTATGTTTGATTAATTAATTACATGTTATGGTCTTGTTATAATTGCTTCCGCTATGTGCTTACTTGATGTGTTTAGTTTATTTATATATGATTGTCATGATATTATAATTACAACAGTGGCATCTAGAGCCGTTATAATGTGTAATTAATTATCGAAACGCATAAAAATTGAATTTTGATTCGTTTAATTACATGTTTTTAGGGTTTTCATCTTCCTAACCCTATTTTTTTATTTAGGCCGATTGACCTTATTAGATTTTTAGGGTTTTGGTTTTGATTTTTAATATGATTAGAAACCCTAGGTTGTCATGTAATTGGTTATGCGTTTTAGTAAATGATCTTGGTGCAATATGTTAATTGTTAAGCATAATCCATGAAAAATGCATGTTTGCATGGATTTAATTGTGTGATGATTTAACTGGTTTAGATTTGATATATAAATTAAATGTTAAGTTATATCGAAACATGTAAATTTATTAATAGATGTCGAATTGGGGAATACTCCAATATTAATTAATGAATTACGTGCTATGTGGTGTTTGTTTAGTTTTGGCTTACGCAATCGATTTATCGATGTATGTGGATCTTTTTCCTTTGAAGAACAAAGCCCTAATTGAATAAATGCATAATACACCTAGATTGATTATTAATAGGATTATTGAATAAATTTGCATGTGGCTACATGTTTATACATATTTAATTGTTATGTTATGTATATGTTTATTTGGTTGTTTTATTTTTTTTATTATGTATTACTTTTTTTTGTTTATTATTATGTAAGACATGTTTATAAACGGAAAAGGGTAATTTTTGAATAGAAAAATAATATGGACTAAATAAATGGCGAAATTGTTTTGGTTTTAAGAGTTTAAATTTCAAAGGATTGGTTGATTGATGTTTTTGTACGTAATGGTTAACTAGGCCGGACGGAAGTTTACACACTTCGCATTAAATTGTGGCATTAGATAGACAAAATTCTGTCCTAACGCTCATTTGTGTGTAAATTAGACTTACCGAACAACCATTACATGTACACTGTCATCTTAAGGGTGAATTCACCACAATTCCATAATGATTATCCGAAACACTAAGCCTTAGGGCTTATGCAAAAGTATGATATAAGTGGATGATAATTGTTGGTAATTCTTTAATTGGTGAACCCGATACCTCAATCAAAACTTTGCTATTTTATTCTTAGTGAATTGGTAATAAAATTGTTTTATAAAACCAATGTTATGAAGTTGTATGCATGCTTCTTCATACATTATTTTGATTACACGTCAAAATTAATACCCTTATAAAATTAAGTCGAATGCCATCTAATTAAGAACACTTGAAGTTGTAGTTTACGTCATGTGAGAGCTTGGCTAGATTGCAATGGAGAGGTAAATTTCATAATTTCATTGCTAGCAGATCAACTGATGTAATGGAATTATGGGTTTGCAGTTTTTAAGTTAGACGACTTAAATTGAGTAGGAAGTGAGAGCTTGGACTCAAGGCATTGGATGGGGATGAAACATGCTTACATTGCAAAAGGTTTTGTGAATGTAAATCCCATAAATCTAGGAATTGCAATATTATATTGGCAATTATTGTTCGACAATTACCTTGTTGAATATTATCATTACTAGCAGATCAACTGATGTAATGGTACTATGTCAATTAGGATCCTAGCTTTAAGAAAATACTATGGTTTATATGAATATTTACCAATGGGTATTTTATTTTCTTAAAGATCTAATTATCGAAAATACTGAAATTGAATTTTGTAATTCGTTTTAATGTATTAATGCAACGTTCAAACCGTAAACGCACTTTGGGCTTTGGTAAATTGATCTTGTTCTGTTTTCAAAAAAATGTTTGATTAAGAAATATTTACTTAAAAGACAAAAGAAGTCTCCTTTCTATGAAAGAAGAGTGAGATACAATCCTATTTTTTTCATGAATGAGAAAGGATAATAGGAATATTAGATATGTCTAAATTCTAATATAACTCATAGCAAATTTTTTATAGTTAAGAAAATTGCGCATATTTTCCATAGGGATTTCATCATCCTTATTCGGTGATTAAATTCTTAGTAACAAATATGATATTTGGTTAACAAAAAATTATGTATGACATTTTATGAGTTATTATAATTAGAAGCTAGACTAATTACCGCAAAATGTTTAAAGACAAACTAGTTGTTTTGACTATTTTAAAGGTGCTACATACATTGTAGGATGGTAGACATATTAAGGAAGAAATTGCATGCCCAATTTTTCAAGTTAATCGCATTTGGTGGATAGTCCATCATTTACGTAGTAAAATACACTCTTTAGTGTATAAGTAATTGTTACGTATAGACATTCAAAGGTGTAGGAAAGTTAAAAGCACACTATTTTCTTTCACTGGATATGAAATATTTACAATGTTGTCAAATTCAGTGGGAGTATTGTGTACTTATTACTAAATAAGGAATTATTGTAATGATCTTTAATTCAGTGTGAGTTACAAGCTTTGACATCTTGGTAGCTAAAAATAATTACTTTCCAAGTGTAGACATAAAGTTTGACATTTAAATGTTAAATCTCAAGATGATGGAATTATCATTAATAGAATAGCAATATATCTCAGATATTTGATCTATATGCTGAGAGCTATGATTTACGGGATTATTGTAAAACCTGATAATCATTATGATACATTACCAAATATGAAATTGGGTAAAGTATACATGATATGAATGATTAAGATGCTGTCCATAAAGATAATCAATTTTAGAAACTTGGTTTATCTTAATAGTTAGACTAGAAAATGAAGATGAGTTTTTTCAAAGATAAGGTAACCTTGTGGTTTAAATCTTTGTATAGAAATCATATGGACAATGTTGTACACGTATTTAATGCATGTTTTATGACAAGATTATTAATTACACTTAAGTAATTAACTGTGATTGAATATTCTTTTCTAAATACATTAAATATATAAAGATTATGATCGTCGTATTTATGAAATTGACAATAGAATATCAAAACTCTTTCTTGAGTGATTACTTGAGTGAGGACGATAAGTAATCAAAAGGAGTTTATGAATTCAAATAAATCTTTGGAAGTGTACAAAGTGCAATAATCCATAGATGGATAAATGCATGCATCTAGAAAATTACTCTTATGTTTAATTATTAAATCCATGTTTCTATTTATAATTGAAATAAGATAATTTCTAAGTATTCTTAAAAGCTAGTAGGAGTATTATGTTTAATTTCTAAATCATATATGTTGTAAAACATATAAAAAGTAACATTCATATAAGTTAAAAAGTTAAGTCTTAGTTTGGAATGAAACTTTACTTGAAAGATTTAGAAAATAAGACATACAACCTTGGAATGAATGTTTATTGTTGAAACACGTGCGGTAAATGAATATAATATAACATGATATATCATTTAGAAAGTTTAAATGTATATGCATAACATGAATAAAATCTAAGTATGACTCAAAGATTTTTCATGAACATCATGTTTTGTTGTATCATGCTTGATTACAAGATGATTTGGCAATATTAATATCTAATTAAAAGTTATTAGATAACTTGTATAATATTCTAAAAGGAATATGTTTGATTATAGAATCACATCCTAAATCTGGAACAGCTTCCAAATTCTATAGATGAACAATTTTTCAATTGTTGTGAAAATTGTCATAGCCAACAAACTTGAAAGTTTGAAGGGCATTAAACATTACACAATAGATATTAATGTTTACGGGAAGTTTGAATAGCATATTGTTGTTTGCACACAATGATGCTAATGAAACTGAGATGACACTCAATACTAGTCATGGTAAGGATTTCATCTTTGGGTATTACTAGTTATGCTTACTAAAAGCATAGTTGCATTATACATTAAGAGAATAAGAATACTTTAAACTTTAAAATGTTTGGAAGTTTGATTATCATAAATTGGTGGTTAAGGATGTCACACATTTATAAAATATTATATGGCATTATCAAAATAGTTGAGTATGCACATATAAGAACTTCAATAGTTGAATTCTTGAAATAAGTATTCTTAAAATTACAATAGAATAAAGTTGGATGATTTATGTCTTGTCAACATGTATGAATGTCATTACTTGAGACATAATTCATCAACAAGAGTTATCATGCATTGATCTATTTAATATTTGGATAAGGGATGATAAACAATTATTATAATAAATTTAAATACAGGGTATGTTTAATTTATAATATATTGTATCCTATATTTGTATGTTTACTCCATGAATAAATGTTATTCTAAATTGTCCGTTGTCAGTTAATAATATGAGAATATTATTAAATCAAGACAAATCTGAAGGTTGCTATAATATACTTAAAGTATATTGATGCGTAGTCATGCCATTTCAGATGATATTCAATAATACCAAATATAGGACTTATCCCAACTACATGATGTTACTTTATGGATTTTGTTATTAAGTAAATCATGAGAAGTTATCCTCAGACTTGAGATGCAAGATAAGTGTCATGAATGTAGTACATTTTTGTGGAACAACTTAACGCTATACGTAACTGGTAGTTATAAGGGTTGTTTTCGGAAATGTTACAAAGTTTATGGGTTTTGCTTGTAATCAAGATAGAATTTGTTCCTTCAAATTTATTTTTGGAGTTTAATACTACTGGGCCCCTCGCAGGGTTGGTAAGATGTATGTGTGGCCGCACCCAAGATCTTCCCTGAATATGTTCAGAAGATTTGGTAATCTTGATCAATCACAAACAACGAGAAACAGAATGGTTAATTAAGGAATGACTTTAATCCATATCCTTATTAACATGGTATTAGAAACAAAAGAATAATAATAATAATAATAATAAGAAATCATTAAAAGGTTTTTCCAGGAGCCTTACTCGAGATCGTACTAGAGGCATCGGCGTGTTGCAAGACGCTAACCGATGTGATCACACTATTAAGATATGTCCAAGTGAGAGCTGTTAGATTTATGAACATAAATTAATAGTTGTGTGTTAGGATCGAACTCGAGATCATGGGATTGCACACTTTACGTATGAAAAGTAAATGAGTAATAATTATATATAAATGTTATATTAATTATTAGAACGCAAACACGTAATGATCGTTAACATTTAACGGAAAAGGATAACGACCGTTAGACGAATGAAAGGAGAAGGACTATAGATGAAAATTGGGATGTCAAGAAAGTTCCAGAAACCCTTTGAGGGTGTATGGACGATCGGCTAAGGGAATCCCACATCCCTTGGTGAAGATTTTGTTCCAAGTTTTCCACCATATATAAACACACAAGGTTTCATTCTTTTCTTATAACTTGAAAACCTAATCTTGTGTGTTTTCTCTCCTCTCATTTTCTCATTGCAAAAGGTCGACACCCCATTAAAGTTTAAGGGAGTCGACATTTGTGATTTCTAGTGTTTGTGCTCGTTTTACTTGCATAAACGTTTACTTGAAGTAGTACGTGTGTACAAGATCGTAAATCAAATACATCATTGTTTGTTTCTTGGATTTGTTCACATAAACCCTAATTAGGGTTCTTGAGTTGAAGATTGCATTTGATTCTTGTTTGGGCTAGAATCACTACGGTATGTTAACTTTTATGTTTGATTAATTAATTACATGTTATGGTCTTGTTATAATTGCTTCCGCTATGTGCTTACTTGATGTGTTTGGTTTATTTATATATGATTGTCATGATATTATAATTCCAACATGTACCAAATCTCTTCGAGTGCATCCTTGGTGATCGATCTCTCTTATACTCGCATAACAATTTTTGTTGTTGATTGGTCATGGTTGATTTTTGAACACCTTTTAGATTAGGAGCCATAGTTGATACTGTATGATTTTAAAGTTTTGCAATGAACAATTTATATTAAGCAAATGGTAGTTGGTACCATTGAAATTAATAGATTATTTCTTGCTAAATGCATATTATGTATCTTGATACTTAACATGGATATAATAAAATACAATATTTCTTTGTTCCATCCATATCATTGTCTTTAAATATACGTAATATGTGTATATTTCTAAACTAATAAATTATTTCTACGTAATATATATCTTGCTAAACTAATACATTATTTCTAACCATCTTTAAATCTCTGTATTTAATTAACCTCTTTAAATTAATAAATTATTAATTTATTGATATAATAATAACTCGCTAAATTAATAAAATATTTTGGTCCCAACACCATTAATTTATAGAGTTTTTACTGGACATGTATAATGTCTTTCAATCTAACAAAAATCTAATTACAAAAGGATTATGTTGTGGTACAAAATAAACACATAAAGGCCCAAATATGATGCGTTACCTGTCAGACAATTTTATAGAACATGGACCAAGTCCATACCACATTATCAACCGCTAAAGGAGAACTGGAGAACCAACTTTCAATCTAACAAAATGTTAACAAACACGATAAATGATCACAACATAAAATGCATGAGGCTTTGTCTAGTTTGAGCTTGCAGGGGCGTATCAGATTACGTTATTTGTACGCTGATGCAGAATATACCTACGGCTACCTGCACTTGGGAATTGGGATTGTAGCAAGACAATGCTGGTTTTTGGTTAGAGTTTTGGTTTGAAATTTGTATGAGCTTGTGTAGCCAAGAGCAAAAGTAGTGCTCTGTATAGGAGATGTTTCTGTAAACGGTTTTTGTTATGCAACAAGTTTTGTGGTATGCAATGTGTGTGTGTGTGCGTGTGTCGCCAATAGTTTTGTTTCCTCGGAGAAGCTCAACATGAAATTGTCAACTTGTTTTTTCAAGTCATATCAACCCATGGATTGATCAAATAGTCATCTTAGCTTTAAGAGGCACTGAGCAGTAAAAGAAGTATGAATGTCAAGTTCACATTTCAGCTGCATTTCTCAAATGGCTTGGATAAATGCAAGTATCGCATTGGCCAAATGCTACGCAAAATCTAGGTTTTAGTAAATTCATATCATGCAGCCTCACATCACATTTGGCCAAATGCTACACAAATTTAACTATCATAACATAGAGGTCAATTAACGAAAACGACAATAAATAGCATAACATTTAGTCTTAGATCAACAAACAGTAGATTGAATCCCTAAAAACCCGCTTCAAACAAAACTAAACTATGAAAACTTCTCAGAGACAAAAAGTCGAAGGTAAAAAAAATATCAAAAAGCAGATAAACCAATCAAGTGCTCTATTTATCAGCCTTCATAGCAGCAGCAGCAGCTTGACCTCTAAGACGACCAGTTCTCCTAGCAGCAATAAGACCAACCTTTTTACCGGGTGGTGCATCACGACGAACGGTACTAGGATGACCAACATGTTGATGGTTACCACCACCATGGGGATGCTCCACGGGATTCATAGCAACACCACGAACCTTAGGCCAGCAGTTTCTCTTCACACGGAACTTGTGATATGCGACACCTGCCTTGAGCATTGGCTTCTCAGTACGTCCTCCACCTGCAACCTGACCAATCATAGCACGGCAACCACTGGGGACAATCTTCTTAGCTCCAGATGGAAGCTTGACCCTACAAATTCAATAATACAATTAGAACTAAATTTACAAATCAATTTTCTGTCCCAAATTAGACTACTTAATTGCAACTAAAACTTAAAAAGGCATCAAAAAACAGTTTGCAGGTCAAGCCAACAGAAGAGGTTACTACTAACATTAAACTTTTTAACCGAAATCAAAATGAAAATTTTGTTCATCCTGTCCTTACAACCTTTTGTATATCTTTTAGTAACAGTCAAGGCATGAAAGGCGAAAGCATCTAACTCCATATTTATTTATAATTACAAATTACCAAACACACCATAAACAAATAGACGCCTAAAAAGAACAAACAAATTGATTACAAATATCATATGTCTCAATTCCACAAAACAATCTATTCCAGATAGCAGATGAACAAATCACTCCCTTATAACAAACATAATACTTTAAGTCGTTACCATCTAGATCCCCGATTATCTATCAAACTAAATGACAACTTTTTCTATAGATAAACCTATATATCAACATTTCTTATAAAAACACACATTCAGTTTAAGAAAGACAAACAATCTCAAGCACCGAAGTTCAAAAGCAACTAAAAAGCACCAATATATATTCATTTCATTCACAGCCGAACAACATTTCATAAATCAAGTTGTCCAAGGTTTATAACAATACATAATTCATCATATGCCTTTTCAAATCTTTAAGCATAGCTAAGTTAACAAACAAGTATATAAATGTATCATAGTAAACTAAAACAATTGTATGTTCATTTAAATAACATACCAACAACATTAAAAATATGATACAAGTATATCAACCAACATGCCCCAGTTTCATAACATTACACAATTTTAACTAAGCTATTTCAAAACATAACTAATTACCAATTTCAATTATAGATTCCAAACTTCCTTAGACTACCTTAAAACCAACTGGACCCAAAAAACACATGTATCCTATACCTAGAAGTACTGATACTTTCAGAGTTTCAGCTATATAAACTAACTTGTGTATTATTAGTCTATCGTAGCAAACAATAGACGCATTTAAGGGCGAGCATCGGTCTAAAACCGGACCGGACTGAGACCAAATTCGACCAAAACCCGAGATCAAATTGTACGTTTATGTCGGTTTGTACGTAAGACCGGTCCGGACCGGACCGAACCGACCTGAGACCGAAATAAGGAAAATTTTGGGACTTGGGACCGAGACCGGACCGATGGTCCTTCGGTCCAGTCGGTTTGCATTAGATCAAATTCAGAAAAACCGACATAAACGTACAATGATGTTCAACTACTCATTAAGCAATGCTCTCACATCAAATCAATCAAGATATCCTATTCACACAACTATACCAACTTAGCATATAAAGTTTTGAACCATCACAACTAAATAACATAACCAATTCACCATTAACTTATCTAATATGCAAATCTACTTATGATATAACTTGTCTCATTATCAGAATTATGACAAATAAGAACTTATGATCATAATTTCAACTTTCAAGTCTAACTTAACAGATGACACAAATATTAACACAATACATATACTACGTAAAAAACATAATCGAAACATCAAAAAAACATACGCACAATAAAACAGCATTTAAAAACATCATTAAAAACCAGGAAGCCCCATTAAAATCCTAAATACTCCTTGCTAAAACTAAAACTAAATATAGCTATGCATATGTATAAAAATATTAATCTATACAAATCATATAAATTAAAAAAAACATATATCATGTACCTAGAAGTCCCATTATCAGGATTATGACTAATAACAATAGCATAATCCCCAGAAGCCCTAGCAAAAGAACCCCTGTCACCAACATGATGCTCCACATTACACACCACAGCTCCTTCAGGTATCATCCCAATAGGCAAAACATTCCCCACCATCAAATTCGCCTTCTTCCCACAAAACACAAACTGCCCAGTATACATCCCTTCAGCCGCCACGAAAAGCTCCTTCTGGTGCTTGTATCGAAAAGGGTGACGGAATGTCACTTTGGCCAAGGGTGCTCCGCGACCTGGGTCGTGGATGATTTCGGTGATGACTCCCTTGAGGTACCCGTTTCGTTCTCCGAAGTCGAGTGACCGGAAACGTGCTGGGCCTTTTCGGTGGTGGGTGTGGGACTTGAAGACGGACCCTGCTCCCTTACGCTGAGCACGGATGACTCGACCCATTTTTGGATTAAGGTTTGGTGGTGACGGCTGGTTTGTGGGAGTGAGGGTGGTGAATGATATAGGGTTTGAGAAGATTGTTTGGGCTTAAATACTATTCAGATAACGTGAGCAACAAGCAAATCTAGAAAACCAGCCCGACAACACATTGTATGCACATCATTGTGTCTGAATCAACTTCAAACCTTTTTCTAGTGATTTTCCAGGCAACAGTGACGGAGCTAGGATTTAGTTTCTGGGTGAGCCGAAAAAAAGACAAGCAGCATCTCCCGGTGGATAGAACCAACACCTATACTCGGACACGAAAAGCTTAAATAATATTGAAAGCCATGAAATTTACGATGGATTTTATTCATGAATGATTGTTAACCCAACTATTAAACCATAAACATAAGCAAATATGTTACTATGCATGTACAAATAAGAGTTCAATATATTTTTTTATCACATTATTTTTAAAGGGATTCTATTAAATCATATATTATAGCTTGCAAGAAAAAAAAATAAGGTGACACTACAACAAAAGTGGCCTAATGCTATGGTAGGAATCCGTTGCAAGTGGTCATTTGCAACGGATTTGCAAGAGAATCCTACCGTAGCGTTAATGCTCCATGGAAAGTTTTATTGCAACGGATTTCTAACAGGGACAAAAAAGTTGCAACGGTTTTCCAACCAAGAAAAATTCGTTGTAGATTAGTAACTGTTTTTGTAACGGGTTAGGTTCCTATGGTTTTCCAATGGTTTTGCTACGACAAATATTACAAGGAAATTGCAACGAACAAAAGTTGGTACGAGATTGCAACGGCATAAAGTAGGATTGGGTTTTGCAACAGTAAGCAATTGTAATGGATAAGCAACGGTGTAAAACTGTGATGAGTTTGCAAAAGAGTCTAACCGCAATGGTTTCGTTACAATTTCCGTTACAAAAAAACTGCATTTCCTACAATAAAACAGCACAAAAAACTGTCATTTTTCCATAATATACAAATAGCGAAAACGAAATATTTATGAATGGACAATGGAAACCCAAATTAATAATTAGACGATCATTCAAATATCAGACTACATAGCGTATCACATCCTACCAAACGTACTGCTGCTAAACCAAATTCTACCAACTGCAACACTTCTTAACAAAATGTGTATAATCCACCAATATGTGCCAAATTCACCCAAAATGTACTACTTCTAAACAAAATGTGTATACAACACGAAGTGTACCTTCAATTGTGTTAACACCTAAACGAGATTCTCATACGTATCTTTGATCATTTCTTCCTTCAATGTCTCAAGTTTTTCTTCGCTAAGCTTTCTTTCTTTTTCTATAGCTTCCTCAAAAAGCTCTTTATCTTTCTTTCTCGCTTGCTCCAAGTCCTTCATCGATTTTTCTAGCACTTCAACCTAAAAAAAACATACTTACACCAATTACAACTCATCTTAATGCATAAACACCTACTATGATTATAAAAACAAAACAATACATGACAGTAACTTCAATATGTATAGTAGGTGTTGGATTTTGTTTGGGCAGTGGGCATTGTAGTTCCATTACCAGTAGGAACTATGCACTATATTAATAATATAGTCATACACTTATGTTTCTGATTCAACTCCTTCATGACTATGATTGATGCAAGTCATTTTCCTGGCAAGTCGGCTGGTAATTCCAAATTAATAAGCAAGTTATATTGCTACAAGCAAACTTCAAGTCTGTTTACAAGGCTATCACTTGATGACATTATTAGCAGCCACTGTAATACTTGACTTGGGATTAAAAGAAAAACCTGAAACATAAGAAAATTACAAGGTTTCTGGAAGTAGAAAATCATTCAATTACAATTGAGAAAATATATACTAAATAGCAAAAAAGTCATGACAAACAACACTACAATAGTAAAGTTACAAAAACTAAGTTAGCATATAAAAATGTTTATTATCAAGTACTAATATGAAAAATCAACTAAGAAATCTACAAAGTACAAACAACAAAAACCACAACCCATATTTTGCTTTTCTTTCAATAAAACATTTGCATTGACAAAAGCTATAACTACATTTATTCTAATGAAGGGCTATCAACACTGAAGAATAGAAATGGTCATACATTACATATATGCTTAACAAAAGAACCGCCAAACGGTAAACATGCATATATTCTAATGACCCCCTGTTACCTTTAGAAAACAAGCATTTGTACATTAGTAGCATTTGTACATAGGGGATTAATGAGGTTAGCAATATTTCTTCCATTGATTGAATCCCAATTGCCTCAATTTAGCTTATTCTAAGCTTAATTAGGCTTTTAGTTATATAATCGCGTGAATTTTAAGCACAACTGAAAATTTTCTTGCTTTCATAGGTTTAGTTTTATTTCTTATCAAATAACTAGCACTTAGGGGTTTGACACTCATATTTTCCTTAGCTACAATACCACACGGTAGCGTACACCGCTCTTAAGTGTGTAGGAATATATCTAGGAAATGTTGGTAATAAATTTAAGACTAGATAAACAACACATCAATATACATAATTTTATAATACCGTCTATCAATGGAACTATGTGGTCACACACAATAACACGAGATTTCAATTTTATATGTTTATTGTAAATATATAATTGATTAATTGAGCGAAATAAACATTGAGCTTAATCAGTTAGAGTGATTAATTAGTATTCGATCATAATTGAACAAGTTGATGCTAATGGAGAGCCCATCAGGCTCGTCCATCCACATGCCCCATAAGGGGATGTGTGAACGAGGAAGAAATAAATCATATAAGATAAGATAAAATCTTTTGATTATAGTAATTATTTCTTTATAAAGTTAAAGTATATCTTTTATTTAGATCTAATATTATCCTTTAAGTTTTATAAATACGCTAATTAGGGGTGTTATCGGGTCGGGTTGTCGGATTATCGAGTCAGGTTGATTCGGGTTATCGGGTTTATCAAACTAACCCGATAAACTTTTTCAACTAGATTAAACGTGACCCTATAAGTTTTATCAGGTTTGGGTTCGGGTCAGGTTAATCTGACCCTACTGACACCCCTAACCCAAATTATGAATTAACGTTTTGGCTGAACACCAAGCATACACAAACGCACAGTTGCTTTTTTAAACTGATCGTGATCACTACAAATGTGTACTGATCAAGTACTATCATATATGTTAGAAATCGTCGCAAAATATTATATATAAGTAACAGAATAATTAATCTTTTTATACATTTTAAAAATTTCCATTGCAAATCCATTGGAAATATTCAAATATTTGCTACGCATTTGCAATGGAAGTATAAAACTATTAATTTTTATATCTTTTTCAATATTCCATTGGAAATCCTTTGCAAAATTTTAAATTTTCTAACAGATTTGCAACGGAAATAAAAAATATTTTCTTTTACATTTAAGTTTATTTTTTTGTTATAAATCCGTAGCAATTTTGCAACGAAATTGCAACGGGACATATAAAAATAAATATAATATCAATTAGTCTTATTTTTTCAATGGGTTTGCAACCGTTTTCTATGTCGTAGCAAATCTATTGATAATCCGTTACAAAACAGTAGCAAATTTGCAACGGAAAATTTCCGTTGCAAAGTTCCGTTGCATTAGCCTGTTTGTGTAGTAGTGCAAGTTCATTAATATATGATCAAATTTAATAAGCTGAAGCAAAATTAATTGCACTAATACACATTTTGCAAGATGTTAGGGTGGGCCTTGGCCAACCATGTCTATAAGGTGGCTTCGTCCCTGCCAGGCAAAAAAAAGAACAATGCCCATTTTTCTCCCCTAATGCGTGATAACATATGATCCAGACCAATACTTGTCACACCTCGCCCAGGCGGAAACGTGTGTGTAACTTCATGGATATTATCACAACACATGGTGTCTAAATAGAGAATTTCTACATGCACATAAATAGAGCAAAGTACAGACACAAAGTGTCGTAACCTTGGTTTAAAAATGCGCGCATCATTGCGCAAATTGCACGCATCGTTGCATTGCATATGAAATTTCGCATTATGGGGCCTAATGCAAGACCATCCCATATTGCATTCGCATTAGATCGCAATTTACCGCATTTGTGTAATGCTAGCAATGGTCGCAATTGTCGCAACCTAGAATTTAGGCCATTTTTGTAAAGAAAAAACAAATCATGTAAAAGAGATCCAAGTATTTAATGAGATTTTAAAGATAGAACTTGTTAAAAGACGTATAAAACAAACACAATAACAAAAATATAGCATCTTGCGTTTTGCTAAGTGTTTTACATAAAGCTGTACTTTCAAATTGTTTATTTTACAAATGAATTATTGGTCTAATTTCAATATGCTAGTAACTTATTTCGTATCTTTATTGTATTTACTTGGTACTTGGTAGAATATACTACGTATAAATAATTTTCGTACTTTTTTTAATATTAAATGCAATGCGTCAAAATTGCGCTCGCATTCGCATCACGCATCGCGCAATGACTTTTTGGACCTTTAGCGCATCGGATCGCAAAACACATTTTTAAACCAAGGTCGTAACAATACCCCAAAAGAAAATAACCAAAACAAAACTCCAAAGGTATCCTCAATAAAACATAAAGTACTAGTCGATGAACATTAAAGTATCACAATCAAAATCTAACAAATTCATAATCCAAACATAAAGATAAATCATTCTATATGCAACTAAAGTCTCGTCTAGCCGCTCCTTTCTACCTTAGCCTTAGAAAGCTCACCTGAAAATGATGCTTAAAAACGTCAACATAATGTTGCTGAGGTTCATAGGTTTAAGACACACAATATATCTCAGACAACCAGTTCGCTGTGATTATAAAACAAAGCAAGACAGTAGGACTAGTTATTATACAAGTTAGCATGCAATCTCAATCAATCAACCAATATAAGCAACATAAGGGACGGAACGTGCCCACGATCCAAATACTATATCAACATCATTTGGGACGGAATGTGCCCACGATCCAAGTTCACAATAATGGGTAATCATTACCCTCTGATCAGACCACACAGAATAATAATGGGTAAGGCTTCTACCCTTCAATTGGATTGCTCAAATGAACAATGGAAACATAGCCACCCTCCAATTGAACTAGACATAATATTTACACAATAATAACATAACATGCAATACACATATAATAATCCTTACAAGTCCATGCATTTATAATACCACATAATCACAGTAACTTAAAAAGTATTTCAACACAAGCATCATTCCCATCCCAAGTTTAAAACAAAGTAAAAATATGGGACTATGAAACTCACCTTAGTCTTTGCAGCTTCCAAATTAATAATCACAAATCTAAACAACAAAAATAAATCCACGTTACACGCGACCAAGTAACACACATATGATGGATGTCTAAAGGTCATATAAACTACTATGGTTCACCTAGACTCCATACTAAACACTACCAATCACTTACACTCACTAAATTCCTTGTAAACAATTTATCAGAAAACGCATATTTTTTGGGTACTTATACCTACATAAAATCACGACAATATAAGCTCCACAACTCACACCAAAAACTCACCATGGTCCCTCATGAGCATACAAGCTTATCCCAGAAGACCATGCACTAAAAACACACACAAGTACTCTTTGAAAAATTGTTGGGAACATAGTTTTACTATTTAGTCAAGTATCGGTCATATGTAATAAATACTAGGTTGCTAAGTTTAATATTTCATTATGTTTATGTTACTAGGCTTTAGTAATCATGTCCAATGGGCTTCAAGCCCACGTTCTAGAAGAATGAGAGAGGAAGGGAGTGTTTCCCTACTCCTCCCCTATAAATACTAAGCTTATGTAACTCTTACACTTGTTGGTTATTTTGATTACTTAATGAAACTCTTGCATTTTTCTTTCTCTCATATCATATAATCAACCAATCCTTATATCTATCTCATTCTTACTTGTGTGATATCAATATGGGCACCTAACAAGTGGTATCATTCGCTAGAAGAAGGTGTAGTTTTTGTTTTCATTGAATTCGAACCAAATACCATCTTTTTACTCGTTATTTTTGAAAGTTTTTGTACTTTCTTGTTTTTTTCTTGGTTTCTATCACATCTTTGCTTACAAACTTATGTTACAAATCATTACAAACAAAAAAGTTTCAAACTTTTCATCAAAATCATAAGATTCATATTTTGTACTATTTTTCAAAAATACACATATTTTTGAAAAGTTTGTCAAGTTTACAACTTTCTTTTAGATTTCATCATTTTATAGCTAGAAGTACACGAATCTTTGAGTAAAAACTATTTTTTGGTAAGCTTTCTTTAAAAACAAAAAATTACCATTTTTTGAGAATATATATGAACCATCTTTCGAGAACACCTAAAGACACAATTTCGAGAATACTCTTCGTTGCTCCTAAAGTGTTATCGATTGATTACCCAGTGTTTTCTCCCTTGTATAAGAAAGAAAACACTTCGACTTTGTGAATATTTTCGAAATTGTAGAATTTCGAAAAATTTTGAGTGTTGCATTCTCGAAAAATTGTACATTTTCGAGAACACATTACATTTTCAAAAAAGTCCCAATTTTTCGAAAATCTTCTCTGCATTCTCGATACTTAACAAAGTTTCGAGAACACACATTTTCGAGAACACAGTTTCGAGGATCTGCAAAGTTTCGAAAACATTCAAAAATTTCGAGAATACCTATGTTTCGAGAACATACAATTTTTTCAAGAATTTTCTAAGGGCAAAGTTCCGAGAATTCTTTTGGTGCATATTTTCGAGAATTGGCTGTACATCTATACCTTCTACAAGATCCATAATTACACAAGTTTCTTTATAATATCTTCTTACTATTTCTTTAAAAATAAATAAATAAATAAATAAAATAAAAAAAGAAAAAAAAATTGGCCCAAAATTCAAAATTTTAGGTCAAAATTCAAATTTTTTTGGTGAAATTTGGCGGCAAAATTTTTTAAACTCAAATTTTTCCTGTGACCTTAGAATTGCATTTTATAGTGATTTTCAAAATTTTGAAACAGGAAATTTTCAAATTAATTTTGGAGGGAAAATCTGAAATCACTATTTCGACCTTGAGTGTGACATTTCTTTTGTTTGATTATTTCGATTACGTCGCAACAATCAAGGGGGAGAGAAATGTCATTTACAATGTCTCAATCACCTTCTTCCAACTACCTTCCTCACCAATATTCTCATCAGCAACAGTATCATCAACAACAAAGTCACAGCTCCCTCATTCGTCATGTTCTGCTATTTGGCAATGAATCAAGACCTCCCATGTTACTCCTAGGAACCTACATTGATTGGAAACAGAGATTTCTACTATGGCTCACAAATCGTCCTGATGCAGATCTCATGCTTAAATCCATTCAAGATGGTCCATACAAAATGATATTTCTTGCTGACTCAACAGGGATTATGAGATTACAAACTACTGCAGATTTGAATGCTACTGAACTTGCTCAGCACACTGCTGACTATGAGGCTGCATGGTTCATCACATTAGCTCTTCCCAATTCAATTTACATGAATATGGACTATCAAGCCAGTGCTCATGACATGTGGAATTATCTTGAATCTATGCATCGTACAGAAGAACTTCATCACATCATAATGAACCAGATTCTTGAATCATGTTTAAGCAGAAATCCACTAAAGACCATTCTCCCTGTTCCACCATCCCCAACTGTTGACCATGGGTCCTTAATATACACTCCAAATGGTCTATTCTTCAATCCTCCAAATGCACCTGAGCCTATCTTCATTCCACAGTACCATCCTGCAACACTAAATGATCATATGCAATATCTTCTACAAAATCTAGTGAAGCTTGGACAAGTATCTACTGAGAAAGGCAAAGGCGCTATGACTTCAACTTCTGAATGCTTAAACACAATGGAAGATACTGATGATGAAGAAGATCTTATCGAACCAAGCATGGCATTTATGGCATACACGGAAAATATTGCAGATGTGGAAGCTCAAGATTATGATTCAACTCCACTCTTTGACGCTAATGTTGAATAATGGCACACTTAGTCAAATGGAAGTTGAAGGGGGTAATCTCAATGCTGTTTTGCAAAGTGTCATGGCAGATATTCCATCTGATGATGAATATTCAGATTTGGAATCCATTACAGTAGATTTGGAAACCAATATAGCAGATGTGATGTTAATGGCAAACATGCAGGAATTTCACATGAATAATACATGCCCAGAGTATGATTTTGATGATTATGAAGATCCATTTGTGAGATTAAACAAAGAGAAATGCATGGCATCTTTTAGATTACTTCAGTCACACCTTAAACTCCTTTCTAACAAAGACTTAGAAGATACTTGTTCCGAGTGTGTATTCGAATATATATTTCTAGACCTCTTTGGAGAAAAAGTTGATATTTTCACTAATTCGATGTTCAACAACGTGAATCAACTTGAAAAGCTACTGGCAACTGAAGAATTTCACGAGAATGAATCCAAGGCCGCCTTCAGAGTGCTCAAGGAACAGTTTCAGCATTTCATCAATTATGACTGTGAAGATGTAAGCAAATATTTTTTGAATACACCCGCATCAAGGCTCAAACCTTCAAAGATGTATTGCTCCAACACATGGATGCTATTGAGAAGTCAATTGCTGAAAGAGTACTTCACAGAGAAGTGTATGACAAAAGGGTAAATAAAAAGAACTTGCAGATTCAAGAAGAGCAAGTTCATAAAGTTGATGTATTGGAAGCTAATTTGGTTGTCATGAAAAGCAAAGGGACAAAATTAGAAGAGCAGGATGACAGCAGTAGATTAGGGAATGATACAGATGCAGACTGTGCAGAGATCAGACCCTCCTATGACCCAGAACCCAACTTTGACAAAGAACAGATGGATGAGGAAGATATCACACCCGTCTATGACACAGAACCTAACTTTGACAAAGAGCAAATGGTTGAGGTACAATCTACTGTTGATCATATTATGCTTGCAAATGAGAAACAACACTCTTAGCAATCTAACTTCAGTAATGAAGGAGAGGTTGACCAGGATGTTGTAAAATGTCTTGACAAACGTTCTGAGTCTGAGTCCTTACCTGATAATCCAATAACCGAAGCATCATACCAAACTCTTAAGTCAGAAAACATTCTTCTCAAAAAGACCATTGCCTAGTTTCATAAAGATTTTTCAAAACTAGAGGCACATTGCATCTCACTTGAACTTAAATTGCAAAACGAATCTCTAAATTCGGGCAACGATGGTCAATTTTTGAATGAACAAAGTAAATGTGTGGATACATTAGTTAAAGAAAATGAGCTTTTAAAAGGTCAAATTCAAGCAAAGGTGTTTGCACATACTGCATTGCAAAACAAATTTAGAAGACTGACTGGCCAGAGTATGGATACTAAGTTTGCAAAACCATCAATCTTGGGGAAACCGCCTTCTCAAACAATTAGAAAACCATCAGTGGTTAGAAAACCAACTGCATTTAAATCTGAACGACCTAAAATTTCAAAATCTCGGTTTGCCTCTCAAGTTGTTGAGAAAAACAATTTGACAAAACCAGTCACTCCACATTCTTGGCCTAAGGAAAATGCATTTGTGTCGGCCAAATCTCAACACGTGATTATACATGGCTCATCTAGGATTAGTTCAAAAACAGTGTCTAAAACGAGCACTAAAAGTAAAGATTCTTATGGAAAATATGACATGTACACGAACTATGATCTAGAAAAGGCTAGGAAAAATGCTCTACTTCAAAAGGATGGAATTCTAGGTTCAAAACCTCATGTGATGCCTTCCACTGTAGTACAGAACACTGCTTGTAGTAGCACACTAAAACCTAAGAGTAAACTACAAACTAATAGGAATTGGCTAGCTTCTAAGAGTAGTTGCGTAAATAATCATGTTGTATGTGCTTTAAAATATCTTCAAAAAGGAAATTCACTTGAAAAGGCTCAATCGACTAAGACAAATAAACCTGTTGAACCAAAAGTCATAAGTTAGAAACCTAAGAAGTGGATCAATATAGGACGTAGGTTTTCTCAACCAAGTGATGCTCCCACTGCATCTAAAAGGAAAACATCTCCGAGATCTAACATTTGGTGGGTACCCACGGGTAGAATTTTTAAATCAATTGGTCTTAGGTGGATTCCTATAGGAAAGATTTTAGACATTTGCTCCAAAACTAATGTGAAATCCACAACATCTATCCCTGAGGCGAGAAAGGAAATCATTGATATAGTGAGTTCAAGTGTCAAGAAGATAATTGACACTACATCTTTATGCTTCTAACATCTGGAACCCAGTTACACTTAGGGATCCTTGTTCTCTATTTTGTCTATTCTTTCTTCTTTTAAGATATAACAGGAATGGCTTTGGAACAACTCAGTTTCGGACCCGAGCTTATTATAATGGCTTTTGAGCTAAACAACTTAGCACCCGAATCCAACCGTCTAAACTTTCAGGATTCTTCGGCTGAACCATTGTCCCCCACTCGCAAAGAATTGGAAACCTTGTTTGCTCCATTATTCGATGATACAATTGAAAACCGTCCTTCTGAGGTATCACCCATTTCCGCTGCACAATCTGAAAATATTCAAGTACCTGATTCACCTCAACAAACAACAACAACGGTTGAGAAAGACGGCCCTCCAATTGCATCTCCAACAACAGCTGAACAAACCGCTTCCAATTCACGACAATCAGCAGAAGATCCTACACCACAATCAGTTCCACAATCCGCAGAGTATGACCCAAATGCGTTCCTTAACCCATTTGCACCGGCTCCCACAATTCCTGATATTGCTGAGTCGTCTACACGCAATTTGGATCCTGCTAACATGCGTGATAATTATCAACTACACCCTTCGACACACAAATGTACTAGAGATCACCCCTTAGTTCAAATTATTGCCATCCAGATGCACCAATTATGACAAGACAATGACTCCATACAGACGGTGAAACTTGCATCTGCGCACTCACAGTATGTCAAACCGAACCAAAGAACATCAAAGAAGCAATGACTTATGATAACTGGATTGAGTCTATGCAAGAGGAACTTGAATCATTTGAAAGATTAGAAGTCTGGGAGTTGGTTGAAAAACCCGAAGGAATCATTGTCATTGGTTTAAAATGGATCTGGAAAAACAAACTGGATGTAGAAGGCATTGTCATACGAAACAAATCACGCTTGGTAGCAAAAGGATACTGTTAAGAAGAGGGAATCGATTTTGAAGAATCATTTGCTCCAGTGGCTAGACTTGAAGCCATACGAATTTTTCTAGCATATGCTGCTTACCGGAGTATGGTTGTTTATCAAATGGATGTGAAAACGGCATTTCTGAATCGACAACTCCGTGAAGTGGTTTATGTCAGTCAACTAGAAGGCTTTGTTGATCCTGAACGTCCCAATCACGTCTACAAATTCAAAAAGTCTCTCTACGGTCTCAAGAAAGCCCCAAGGGCGTGGTATGACAAGTTATCTACATTCCTACTGGCTAATAACTTTACTTTAGGCTCGGTGGATGCAACACTATTTACAAAAACATACGGGGTGGACTTATTAATTGTTCAAATTTATGTCGATGACATTATTTTTGCATCAACAAACAAACGTTATTCAATTGATTTTTCAAAATTAATGAAAGATAATTTCGAAATGTCCATGATGGGTGAACTTTCGTTCTTTTTAGGACTACAAGTTCATCAATCACCCCGTGGAATTTTTCTAAATTAGTCTAAATATGATTTGGAAATTTTAAAGAAACATGGATTGATAAGCTGTGATACTTATAATACACCAATGGCTTTTGGCACAAAACTAGATGCTGACATACATGGGACTTCAGTTGACCCTACCAAATACCGTAGTATTATTGGGTCACTCATGTATCTTACAGCTAGTATACCTGATATTGTTTTTGCTGTCATGTGTTCGCGTTATCAGTCGAGACCAACTGAATGACACCTCGATGAGGCAAAAAGAATCCTTAGATACATAAAGGGAACCATTCATTTTGGAATCTGGTATCCGAAGGATTCTGGTTTTGAACTAATAGCTTTTTCAGACGCTGACCATGCAGGATGCTTAGATACGCGAAAAAGTACATCAGGAGGATTACAGTTTCTTGGAGATAAGCTTGTGTCTTGGCAATCTAAGAAGCAGGATTGCACATCACTGTCATCAACCGAATTTGAGTACGTAGCTATGTCTTCTTGTTGTGCTCAAGTCATTTGGATGAGATCACAGCTTAAGGACTATGGCTACCTATTCAATAAGATTCCGATATACTGTGACTCCAAAAGTGCCATTGCAATTTCCTGCAACACCGTTCATCACTGCAAGTCCAAACATATTAATCTCCGCTATCATTTCATCAAGGAGCACGTCGAAAAGGGTACCGTTGAATTATATTTTGTGGGAACTGAATACCAATTGGCAGACTTGTTCACCAAAGCATTATCTCCAACAAGGTTTGCTGATCTTGTCCACCAAATTGGTATGAGATGTTTGACTCCAGAAGATCTGGAAAAGTTTTTAAAATTCAAATGATATGTCAAACATCAAAACTATCTTTGTAAATAATTTTTCAAAAACAAAATACAAAAATATAAAACCAACAAAAACACAAAAAGATTTTCCATTTCAATTTCCAAAAAAAAAAAAATGCTAGTATATCCCTTCCTGTCAACACTTTGTTATTTCTTACTCTTTTACAAGTGTTGAGGGAGAGATACGCTTAAAATTTTTTTATAATTTTAAATTGGTATACTTGCATATTTCCAAAAGATGCGTTGTTTCATATATAGAGGATTTTTCATGATCTATCCTTCATCTCGTCCCGTTAAATGTTTTACATGAAATATCGTAGGGAGTATATTTAAGATTGTTGCCATTGGTCATTAACTGGTATCAAGTTTAAAGGACTAGTGATGCAAAGTAAGAAGTTAGGGGACCAAAATTGTCAAATTCTTAAAATTCACTAAATATAAATTCAAAACAAAACAAACAGCACACCACATTCTGAAATATTCAAACAACCAAACACCCTTTTTCAAAATCTAAGGCTGAAATTGAACAAGAAAATCCGTGCTTCAAATCTTCAAACCTTAAGTTCCTAAATGATCTTAAGGGTATTACAAGAAATGGTATTCGTTTAATCGTGATTTTAACGGTTAGATTTCAAGTAATTGTGAATTTTAGTTCTAGGGTTTCGAAAATTTCAGAAATTATTAAAACGTGTTTGTTTGTGTAATTTTTTCATAGGGATTTTGCTCTTAATCATGTTCTTATCATGCCTATAACAGTTAATCACAACCAGAAACTTGTTTGTATGATTCTCGAAATCTAGGGTTTATGTCCGATTTGGGTGTTTTTGATTATGTGATTATATTGTTAATATTCTTGGTGGGATATGTTGTTTTGTGTGCTAGAATCATAATAACGCACTTCAATTGCTTCAAAATCCATGTATGCATAATTTTCGATTACTAGGGTTTATGTTCAATTGGGTTTTTCTTGTCTGTTGTTCATATGGTCAATTAACTGTGCCTAACTTGTCCCAATGAATGATAATAGATGCATGATACATAGATATGATATGTGATTACTTGAATTTGTAATTCTCGATAATTTGAAGTATCTCATGTTTCGAAATTCTTGAGTGTGTGGTATTTCTGTGTAATAATTGTTGTTTCTCAATCTATACTACAGGATATACTCTTTGGAAACTCAAAATTGCAAAAGAAAAGTACGTCTACATTATTTCGAAATTCTTGTATAAGAATTTTTCGAGAACATGTTATCGAGAACACCTGACTTGGTGCAAAATTTCGAGAATACACTTAATGAAGTGTTTGCAAAACTTTTCTATAGTCCTGTATTTTTGAAAATGTAATTTTTCGAGAATACAATTTGAAATTTTTCGAGAATGCATGATTAATGTGTTTTCAAAATTTCACACTGGTCATGTCTTTCGAGGACAGTTTTATCGAGAACACATTTGGAAGAAAATTTCAAGAATGCACATTTTGAGTGTTTGTGAAAATTTTGCCAATGTTTATGTTCTCGATAACTTTTTATCGAGAACACACTTGGTGAAATTTTTTGAAAACTTTCATAATGGGCATTTGCGAAATTTTTCATCTACTACCTATTTTTTCGAGAATACACTTAGAGAATATTTCGAGGATGTGAATTATGTGCATTTGCGAAATTTGTCCAATATACAAAGTTTCGAGATCCTTGTTATGTTGTATTTTTGAAATCATTGTATTTGTGTTTTATTATCATTTGAAGTAATGTGTGTTGTAATTATGTAACTCGGATAACTTTTGATGTAATCATGCTTATGTGTATGTCTTGTACTTAGTGTTTGATTTCATGTCTTACTTTGATCACATCATTCATCTTGTTGATATAAATAAACGACTAAAAACGTTATTCATATCTTTCGATATCTCTATGTTTTGATGATCACAAAACGAAAACACATTAAATCAAAGATAAAGACGTAAACAAGTATTTAGTAGTTAATAATCACTTTCACCATCTAATCACTTAAGGTATGAATAAACATAGTGATTAAAGCATTATAAGATCAAAGGAAAGTTTAATTAAGTATTACAAAGTTTACTTACTTATATAAACATATTATATATTTTTGAAAAACACTTTTGGTAATAAAGAAAAATGTTTTATTCATACTAAATATATGAATTCAAATTTTTAACCAAAATCAGTTAGTTTTTCACCAAATAAACTTTCCCCACTAAAAGACAAAGAATCTGGCCGTTTTAGCTGGGCAGCCCCCTTAATTATAAAGGGCGGTCCCCTTAATTTTAAGGGGGCCGGCCATGATTTAAGGGGACCGGCCACGCTCCTCTGTCAGATTCTGTTGCCTATAAATACCACCTTAAACCTGGATTTTTTCCTCACTTTTTTGCACTAAAACTTTCTGATCTAAATATCCCTCTCCATCTTCTAAAAATCCTTTGATTTTATATACTTTGATCTTTGTTTCAAAGTGATTCAAGCCTCAACACTCAAGTGCAAAGAGAAGAATACTTCTACTAGAAGTATTACAACTTAGTATCATCTTGCTATCTAAGTTGTTTGTTTAGTTCATATTGTATATCATTTATTTCTTTGTGAACATCGTGTATACATTGGTTAGATAGATTTAGATATTGGATCTAGATCCATTGAAGGTGTGAAGTAGTACTAGTAGTGAAGAAGTGGAGGTGGATAGGATTTGTGTTAGAAGATATAAGTCGTAATAGCATATTGAAGTGGAGATAGTTGTGAAGACAAAGAAGTTGAAGCTTCGAAGTTGAAAAGACCTTGAAGCCTAGAAGTTGTGAAGTAGTATATATCTTGAGGTAGTGGATAGGACTTAGTAGTGAAGGTGTGAAGAAACAAGTGGCGTGAAGAAAAAGAGTTAGGAAATATTAAGTTGTGAAGAAGCTAGGAGCAAAGTAGAAAGTTGTGAAGAAATTTGAAGTGTAGAAGATTGGTGTGTAGAAGTTAGGTGTGAAGAAGATTGGTGTGAAGAAGTTGTGATTGTGGTGTGATATTGTTGTGGTGTGCTAATTGGTGTGTAAGGTTTTCTCCGCCATAAAGGAGGTTTTTGATCTAGTGAAGAAAACTCTCGAGTAGGTGACTCGGGGAGTGGAGTAGGGCAAGGAAGGTGTCCTTGTAGCCGAACCACTATAAATCCTTTGTCTCTCGGTTTGATCTTTCCATCTCTCACTCTTTGATTAATTACTTACTTGCATATCATTCATAGTTACAATTGCTTGTGTGTTGTGCATATATTGGTTTCACATAAAGATCAAACTAAGTTCCATTCAAGACAATAATCATACATTAGTAAATTAAAGTATATAAAATCATTAAAACACATATACACATATAAATACAAACTTATATTTAAGTGAGATATATGAAATTATAATTTCTATTTAACACTTTAAATAAGAAGTATTTATGTGACATATGTGAATTAATTTGTTTCTATACTTTAGCTTCAAAGGTTTTTACAAACTACCATTTATTATTTGAAAGTAAACTTTTATTAAAACGAAAAAGACGTAAAACTATTCAATCCCCCCATCTAGTTTTCTACACATCTTGTACTCAAATGATAATCAATTGAACCATCCATGCTTACATGTCCTAGGTGTTTATCTTCTAATCAAACCTGTCCTTGTGCTAACTTGTAACAAATCTGGATGTTTGTTTTATGATGATACCTTTACAGATAATAATGGCTGAACACACCAAGAATGTCCCTGAACAAACTCTTCCTTTGCTCATACTCAACGACATTATCCCAGCTGACTACCGCATCACCGTTGGCAGAAACAATCCTCGAGTTGATTTCGACAAACTAAAAATTCCTGAGGACTCATGTAAGATTGTTAAAGATATACTCCTGGCACATCCATGCAAGCATTTACTCGACAAATCCACATCAGTTCCAACATTCTACCTTCATCAGTTCTGGCTTACAGCAAAGGTCAATTTGGATGATGAGTCTTTTACTGTCACTCTGGACTGACAAGATCTGGAAGTCCTTTGCATAGTTCTCCTCCTTCCCAGACCTGAGAATGAATATGTTCCAATCTTGCCTGAATTGGATATCCTAGATTATCTTATTGATCTAGGATACGATGTTTAAGATGACTTACCTATGATTAAGCATTCTAGGTTCAATGCCAAGTACATGCCTCAGCAATGGAGAACCTTTTTTATGTTGGTCGTTCGCTCAATATCAGGAAGAAAAAGCGGTCATGAACATCCCAGAGACTTGAGCATTTGCAAGTATTTTGGGGAATGGTAAGCATGCTACCAATTGACTTTGCAAGATCGATAATGAGCGACATGGTCTACAACATCCAAACTGATCGTGAAAAGATAATGATCCCGTTTGTGAGATTCACCGAGTTACTCATCGAGCATTTTTGTAAAGATCAACCATTATTCATCAAAAGAATGCAAGACCCTAATGAATCTAAAAACCTATACCAGGATGACTTCATGATTGCTTTTGTCAAGATGACCATGTTCTCCACAAAGCAACAAGGCAAAAGGATTCCGGACTATCTCCTTGACGACAAGATCAGGAACACCAAGAGCTTTGAACTTTATGAAAAAGCTTATCAAGGAAGAAAGGTGGGACTCATAGGAGAGATTGTTGTACCACAAGAGAAAAGAGAGACTCATAGGAAAAGAGGTGGAAAAACAGGGAGTACGAGCAGCACCACAAGTTCACTACAACCAAAACCTACTCCCAAACCTAAAACAACTCCCAAACCAAAGCCCGCACCAAAACCAAGAAAGAAGATCACACCTAAACTTATGCTACAAGATGAACCTACACCACCACCTTCTGAAAGTGAATCAGGATTCGACACCGAAACTGATGAAGAGGATTTTGATCGAAGTAAAAGAGTAAATGAAGAAGACTTTCCAGAAATGAAACTTGCAAAACAACAAAGCTTGGAAACTCTTGAAATGGATGAAAAGAAAAGACGAGGGATTACCATCACTGAATCAAATGTAGGTGTCAATGATGATGAAGAAGACGAACCAATAGTGGAACAATTGGTCGACAAGAGAAAATTGAAAAGTATTATTGTCGATACACGGGCCAAAGAGAAGCAATTCCTCAAAAATCAACGGGAAGCATCACTCCTCAACCGACTTCATCCACAACCTTCACCACAACCCGTCAATCAACCAAAACATGAAGTCGCTTCTAGTAGTATTGTTCCTCCCATTGTGTCTTCTACTTCCGAACCAGTAATTCATCCCAGTGACTGAGAAGAAGATAAAGATGAAGAAGGGAATAGTATTATGAAGGAAGCTCCAAAAATTGAGGAGAAGGTTACAGCAGAAGAGAACATTACCACTGATCAGGAATTTGATCAACTCATCACTCCTGAAGAGGAACGTAGAAGGAAAGAAAGTAAAGATAAAGAAGAGAATGATCAAGAACAACAATTCGACACTAACATATTTCTTCAATCACCTTCACACTCTCTCCTACATCTCTCATCATCTTCAAAGAAAAAACCTCCAAAGAAACCTCCACTTCCTGAAGGCTCACCTCCAAAGGATCCTACTCCTCCAGCTTCTTTTTCAAGCTCACACAACGAATCTTCTTCAGAATCATCACCAGAACATTCATCTCCTCCACCATCTGAAACTACATCAAAACAACAATCAATCAATGAACCCACAAATCCAGTTGATCTTCAGGAGCAAGAGAAAAGTTTAACAACCATGGTAACAAATCTGGCAAAACAAGTTGAAGATTTTTAGGAAGCAAAGCAGCAGATTGATAGGTTCATGAAAGCCGACTTGGAAAGAATGATTAAGACTTTCACCAACGATTACCTTACAGATAATCTTGTTGAAATTGTCACTCCTCAAGTGACAAGTCTTGTAGAACCGATTAAAGACAACTTGGAGCACAGGATTAGAAGTGTCGTGAGAAAGATGCTGTCAACAACACCGTTCACTCTACAACCTGCAAAAGCTTCAACGACAACTCCAACCATTCCAGAACTATCAGTCGAAGACTTGCTTTCTCAACTCTACGACAAAGTTGCTTACAAAACCGTTTTGACACCTGAAGAAACAGTACTTATCGATGCCATTGCAACTGAGTTTTCTAAAGAGTCTTGCAAAGAAGCTGCTGGATCCTTGAAAAGGCCTAGGAAAGATGATGATCCTGATCCTAACTCGAAAGGAAGAAACAAAAGTCTGCAACTGGTCCATCATCTTCACATCAACCACACAAGGCTTTAACACCACCTGCTAAACAACAACATACCTCAGCTTTTGGATTAGGTCCGATAGACGAGGAAGAACCTTTCATGCACCCGGTAGAAGATTTTCAGGGACAACCCGATATAGACTCTCGTGCTTCTCTAATCCCCGACTCTAGACCTGGACCATCATCAACCACTAAAGCTTAAGACAAGGATAAAACTTCAAAGACCAAGAAGTCTAAGAAAGGAAAACGTCACTCATGGATTGACAATGATGACACACCAGAAGGTGATTGGTTGACTGAATTGGTCAAAGCTCAACCCCCTCTCGAAGATGAAGAACCATTTCCTGGAAATACACTACAATACACTCAAAGTATTATGGCTGGTCTTCAAATTGAGACACTTACAAAGGCTGAGTTGAGGAGAATCAATCGGGATGCACTTGATTTTCTCAAGTCTAGATCTGGAAACAAGATGGAACTCGAATTCCACATGCAGAATATTGCTAGTGCAATGTCAGGCAAGTTTCATTGGCTTAACCCGGAGGCGAATTTTGACATCCGCTCAGGAAAACCCGACAAGCCTTACTTCACCGATTAGACCAAACCATTACCATTGCAAGGATTCCCAGAAAAACCCACAATACCTTATCGTTTCTTCTTCAACAAAGATCTTCGAAACCTTCAACTCACTTAAGAGAATTCTAAAGAAAGATATGCTTCCTCATTGACAATCTCAGTCCCAGCTGCAAGGTATGATATTCCTGCAATTGAAGAGTCGACTCCTATATTCAGCAACTCCATTATAGCCTATGACAGAGATGCTTTACTAGGAATTCAACATTGGCCTGAACGTCGTTGACTCGGGTACACTCACAGGTTAGATATAAGGTCAATAGAGAATGTGAAGCAGAAACCAAAAATCATTGCCATCTTGGAAATTCATGAGTCGAAAAGGTTTAACTACACTTTCATGAGCGAGATTGTTGTCAAAAGACAAGGTGAAAAGAAGTACAAGTTCTCAAAAGCTGATCTTCCAGAACTTTATCTAAATGACATTGAAGACATGTATCTAGAAAAGGTTCAAGGAAGAATGCATGGATTCGAAACTGAAACACAATACAACTTCATTTCGTCTCTACTCCTCTACATCAGACGACTAATAGTTCAAGAAAGAGTGGAAGACCTTCAGCTTGGAGTTGAAAGTTATCAACAGAAGATCAATCTGACTAAACCTCAACTCTATATTCAAGGAATAGAACAAATGTCATAGTACACACTCATCCAAAAACCGTCATTTGGTTTCACCTACCTCAACAACAAGAAGACACTCAGTTTCATGAGGCTCGATGAGTTACATAAGTTATGTGATACCACGCTCAAAACCATTTGCGATGGTTTAGTCAAAAGGTTGCAAGATGATAAGAGGAAGATATCTAAAGGTGAATCTCTTAGATGGAAATCCAGCTCAAGAAGACAAGTCCGCAACTTTGTCGTGAAAATTGAAGAAAAGTTATTTCTTCGGGAACAGATCAGACGATTGGAAAGCTACATCGGTGTCAGACCATTATTCCCTGTCAGAATCTTCCAAAGACCAAATCCTCAATTCATAGACTTTGATGCTTCAATTGTTGATGATTCGCAAACTTGGTTACACGGGTACTAACATTTCTATTACAATTATTTCATTGATTGTTTTGTGATCATTATGGCTTGTACACACATTACAGTGTACAACCCGTTCTTGTAAATTAAAGGACCCTGAGGTACGCATCAGTGCCTCAATCCTGACATAAGGAGCGAAGACTTCTTACTTTTGAGTAGAATTAATCAAACGTTTTCTGATTTTCATAATTTTGCTCAAAAGACAAGTATTTCACCTCAATAAGTATTCACTTGTTGAGGGGGAGCACTTGAAAACTCATCGTTCTTAAATCAAAAGTTCTTGTTGATTTCTCCCCATAAGACTCAAAGAGGCATATTTTAATCAAAAAGTTTATCAAAAACATCATCTTACATGCTATTTTTGAGGGGGAGAAAAAGAAAAGTGATTAAAATATGAGAGTTCAAAGATGCTTAAAGTTGAATCTCATGCGAGCTAGACTCAGAATTGACCCAAGAATTGACGAAACAAAAGTTAGTAATCATGAAAAGACTTATCCTCGACGGGTAATGACATCAAGTTAGTTACCAGCGCTAGTTGTCACCTAAAAGATGACAATAGAACTCTCTAACTAGCCACGTAAGAGTGTCTCGAAAAGGATTTGTCTAAGTAGAAATGTACCGTTTCGAGAAACTTTCTGTGGACTCGACCAGGCCGGGTAATAACTTCAAGCTAGTCTAACTAGTGATGTAAGCGTGTCTCGAATCGGTCTTGTTCACTGAAAGTGTAACACCCCGAAAATCGAACTGAAGCAGCGGAAGTCTAATCGGGGTATTACTTCATAGAAACATTGCCATAATCATAGAAAACGACATAAAAGAGTCGTTTTGAGAAAATTTGTTATCATTCATCAAACATAAAATCAGAGTAGCCACAATGGGTTTAATGAGTTTAGAAATGCACAATGAAAATGTTTTGAATAAAAGTGAATAATAACATTTCTGGGTGAAATCCAAAAGGGTGCCCTGATCCACTCCGTGCCATAGATGCTATTTAGTTACCTGAGATAAAATATGCTAAAAGGGTCAACACAAAGGTTGAGTGAATCCACAGTGTTTAAGTTGTAATAATTTGAACACAAGCCAAAGAGTTGTAAAACAGTAAAATCGTAATGTAGGATATTGCACTAAGCCTCATGACACGCAAACCTTAACACTGTTATGCTGCCATAAGGGATATATGAAAATCTTATGGGATAGAAGCCTATACATAATAATATGATGCAGGTAATAGGGCCCTCGGGTAATAGGAGTTTGCCAGTTCCTAAGTTATTCGAATATAGTACATTCGGTTACCATCCCATGCTAACTTCAAATGGGGCGTCAACTGCCAATAGATCTATTCACTATATTCGCGTTCACTCGCAAGTGATTAATGGTTCATGATATGAGGGACTTTTGGCAATAGCGGTAACTTAGGCAATATGATGAGGCGAAAAATGAACCACTTTTAGGGGGTCATTTAAGCCTGGAATTGAATTTATTTGATCAAATATTGCCTTAAATCGTTCCTTTTGTGATTTTAGGTACTTTGGGAGTGAATTCTGGAAAAGAAAGCATTTTGGACGTTTTTGGAGCATAAAAGTGAAGAAAACAGCAAAGACTTAATTTTCCATGCTGAGAACAGTACCTGACGGCGTCAAGAGGAAAAATGTGACGGCGTCAAGAGTAAAATCCGTGATGACCCAGTGAAAACCTGAAGGCATCACAAGAAGGGCGTCAAGAGTTAATGTTGTGATGGCCTGCAATTGGAATACACATGACGGCGTCAAACCCAGATCTAGGCAGTCTGAGAAATTATTTGGCGGCGAGATGACGGCGTCAGAAATTTGTTCTTGACGCCGTCACCTCTCAGAATCTATATATACTTTTCTATTTTTCATTCATTAAAAGAAGAACTTGTGTGGAGAATTCTAGGGCCGACCCCTAATAACCCTAGGTCGTATTTTACAGTATTTTCAAGGGTTTTCACCCCTAGAAACCTTTCATGTTCAATTGAGATAAGTCCTATTTTAATTCATTCAATATGTCTATGTGTTGCTTGAATATATCTTATGCTTGTCTTGATTTCAACATGCTAGGCTAGATCTATCTTGTGTTTGCTTAGATGTAATGAAACCTAGATGTTAATTATATGTTGATTACTTGTTTATAGTTGTAATGGATGAATGATTTCAATGTTAGGCTTAAGAAAACTGGCAGATCTCCATTGTGTAACATGCTTGAACGTCTTAGGAAACATGAACCGATGTGTACTAGGTTTTATTGGTTGTATTTAATGCATGAGTAAATTCTAGTGATCCCATGTTAGGAGCTTCTTAGCCGGCTCGACATAGGAGTGAAGTAGGCGCTTATAGGATTGAGGAAGTAAGTACGCCACCCCATGAATGGTATTAAGGAATACAATCCGTCATCCACGCAACTGTAACAAGTAATTAACCTGTAAAAGATATCTAGGGAGTAGTGAAATCTAAGTAAACACAATTCTCCCATATATTGCTCATACCTTTAGTTTAATTTAGTTTATTTTCATTTTTAGTATTTTATTTTGATTGCATCTTAGTAATTGGGTTAGTTGACTAGCAACTAATTCCGCCCAACTCTTTCAAACCCGAGATTTTTAATTGCTTTCATAAAAATATAAAAATACAAAAAGAATCATCCCTCATCTCTAGACCTAGTCTTTAGGTTTTCTAATCCTAGCGACACTATTCCTAGCTGAACGATCTATCCCCCGGTACTTGTCATTATACTATACTACATCGATCAGGTACACAGCCTGGTGGGGGTTGTAAGCTTCTCGAGATCCCTCGAGAGGTAAAGCCTGGTGCGATCCCTACGTATCAAGTTTTTGGCGCCGCTATCGGGGAATAGTTATTGTCTAGCTTAGAATCTCTTTTTATTAGGTCTACTTGCTAGATTCCTTTCTAGTAAGATTTTATTTTTATTTTTAGGTTATCTTTAGTCTATCTTATTTCTCGTGTTTTTGTTCGTAACTCTTCACCATCCGACATCATGGACGATGGTAACATCTTTGAACCCATCATCCCACCACAACAAGACCACCAACAAAACCCACCACTAGCCAACCAACCTCTTAGGCTCCAAACCCTAGGAGAGTACTCCCGACCTAGCCACCAAGGCTATCGAAACACCATTGAGCTCACCCAAGGAGCCAATGTGTCTCCCTTGCAATCCGACACCATCCGGTTGGTGCAAAGTGGATGTGCATTCCATGGACTTCGCTCCGAAGATCCAAATCAACATCTCAAGGACTTCCTTAAAATCGTAGATTCTATAGACCTTGATGTTACAACTAGAGAGACGACCCGATTACGCCTATTCCAATTCTCTCTAGGTGATCAAGCTAGTCAATGGCTTGAGCGTTTACCCGCGGGATCCATCACCTCATGGGATGATCTCACCACTCGCTTCCTTGCCCAATTCTTCCCACCGGGGAAGACTGCGATGCTTAGAAACGACATTTTGATGTTTGAACAACATCAGGGTGAAACTTTCTACGAAGCATGGGCTCGTTTTAAGGATCTCCTCCATAAAGTCCCTCATCATGGTATAAACCTTTGGTTATTAGTTCAGATTTTCTATGATCATGTCGACTATCACACTAAACGCACAATCGATAGGGCCGTGGGAGGTAGACTGCGTGATAAGGACGCCGAGGAGTCCTGGGCAATTATTGAAGAGCTTGCCGCCGATAATCAAGAGATATGGGAGTTTAATCATACTATTAAAGCGGCCATCAACGCAATCTCAACACCTGAAGGGACTAACCAAATCTCTGATGAACTCCTATGCAAACTTGAGGCAAAAGTTGACTATTTTGAGGAAAGGCAAAGGAGACCCTTAAGTCCTAGACGGGCCACTGTCAATTCTGTCTCGAAAATGACTTCAACGCCGTTATCAGAGTCACCCTCTAGAGAGAATGTTGAGACTTTTCAAAACTATGTCCCACCTTATTCCCCTCCCGAGAAACTTAGCCCGGAATTTGAAGCCAGAATGAGAGAATACATGGCAACTCATTCAGATCGGCTTGCTAGATTCGAGAAAGCAATTTATAAACAAAAAGAGGAGATGCAAGAGAAAATGAATGAGATGATGAGCCTGATGGAAGAGTACGCCAACCAGAGAACCCCCAAAAGGATGTTACTAAGGAAAGAAAGCGTCATCCCCACTACCCGATTTGTTAAGTCCATCACAATTGTCCACACGGATAATGAGAAGGTAGAAACACCTACTGAACAACCCGTAGAAGAGCCGCTAAAATCCCAATCCCTAAGTTACTACCTGAAATATGATATAAATGAAAACACTATAACAAATTGGATAAAGGGTAACGGGCATAACCAATCTTCCAAACAGGGTTCTGAGAAGGAGGAAGAGGGAAAAGATGAGTATGATACATTATCTGGGGGTCCGATATTCGAGAAACTATTGGTACAAAAAGTGGCTACTAAGCAGATGGCATGTGGGAACTTTGAGATACCGGCTAGCATCGGGAATTTGAAATATCTGAGTGCTTTCGCCGACCAAGGATTGGAAGTAAATCTTATGCCACTAACTATCTACACCCAACTAACATCAAAAATGCCAGCCCCCACTCGTGTTAGGCTGTCCTTCGCTGGATACTCTTACGTATACCCCCTAGGAATCGCAAAAGATGTGCTGGTCAATATCGCAGGATTCATGTATCTCGTTGATTTTATGATCATTGATGATAAGGGAGATGGATGCATGCCAATAATCCTTGGGGCACCATTCCTCACCACCGTAAGAGCTGTCATAAAGTATGAAAGTAGGAAGATTGAGCTTAAATTAGGAAAAAGAAAAATTAGCTTCCCCATGACCCCGCAATATGGGCAAGAGAGTTTGAGGGGAAGAAAGCTCAAAAATAACATTGACTCGTCACCTATTCATGTTCAGGAGAAAATACTTGCATGGGAGACAAGAATCAAAAGCTACAAGGATGCTAAACATGAAAAAAGCAAAAGCAATGAAGTTCATGTCGAGTTCGAACACAGTCGACCAACGAGTAGCTATGTACCATTCGAGGAAGGGAACTCAGTACTTTTAAGACACTTGGAGATAACGTTACCTCCCGATAAACCGAGTCCTTGGTGGTATGGGCCATTCATAATTGAAAGCATAAGCCAAGATGGGATGGCTAACTTGAGAAGTAAGGTAGGAGGAAAGGTGATTGCAAGTATCGACAGATTGAGACACCACCACCACGATAGTAATAACCGCAACTACATGGGGTACATCATCTCAAGGGATGAAGTCACCTAGTAACCCATGACCTTGAGTCTAGCTACAAGACTCGTAAATAAAGAAAAGCGCTTCTTGGGAGGCAACCCATGTTTTGTGTGATTTTTATTTTGTTTGTTTGTTATTTGCTTCCGTATGCATGCTTTATTCTTATTGTTGGTAGATCAGGTTTCAAAACTAAAAAAGTGAAAATACTTTATTTTGTTGTTTGGCCTAGTCTTAACTTCATCCAAAGGTATTTCGTAAAAGATAAGTGTAAGGGGAAACCCCAAATATGTTTTTAAGAAACAAAACCGATCATGATTCTCCACAATATTAAGTGAACATGTATATTTGTATTTGTTAGAGTCAAATGCTTGTATCGAGTCATAATGATGTTTTGCAGGATTTTCCAGGAAGTAGGATGAAGTTTTTTCAGAAATTTTCCGGAAACTTAACATAAGAATTTTTGCAGGTCAAATCTGACGGCGTCATGAGTTTTACTCTTGACGGCGTCACGTGTAAAAATCTGGAAATTTTACCAGTTTTGTTTTTCTAACGGAGTCTTAAAGTTTTTGTTGAATTATTAGTTTTATAATCTCCAGGAAATCTGCAAACATCATTCCACAAGCATTATATCTTATTTTGTTTTCTAGGTTTTATTAGCATATGTAGATTGCCGCCAATTTTATGCGAGGTTGCCTTGTCTGTTTTCTCAGGTTTTACAGGTTATGTATGACAAGAAGATGATTATTATTCTGGAAGGGAAGCTTTGATTGTTCATTTTCTTGGAGGAAGATCTAATCTGGCCACCTTATTATCCATACTGAGCGAATCAGGGGAGTATTTGATTTCATTCGTTTTACTTATTCAACTTTTACATTCTTTACTTAAACATTAGGGACAATGTTCATCCTAAGTGTAAGGGGAGGATAAAATGATGATACCTTACAAATACACTTTCGCTTGAGTTTGTTTGTTTGATAGTAGATGTGTAATAAAACTATGAGAAATACTTGTTAGTGCAATTTTAGCGCCAAATTTAAATTTTTTTACAACATTTAGGAGTGAAACTTTAGCCATAGCAAGCGTCTCATGGATAGGAGATTGTATGACTAGCACAAAAAAGCGTACCATTCAGAAAAATTTTCCACCCAAATATGTGAGGTTCGTGTTAGGATTAAGAAAAAGGTTCGGTCACCCCATGTATTTACATACTTTGCGTAGCTCTTAGTTTTGTATTTATTAGATTAGATAGTATAGTAATAGATTAGATATTAGTCACACCGTGGAGGACGGACGGGTCTTTACCCACTGTACACCTGATCCACAGCCTGCAGGAGGGCTTATAATGTAAGTATATATATACCCCTTCCCACACAAGGGAAGGGTTGGTTGTTTCATTAATACACACACCTCATAAGGTGTTTTCTCTCTCAAGAAACTTCTCCTCTCTCTCACTTTCTCTCTCTAACATTTACCATGGTTAACTTGATCTTTCATAATCCAAGACCACCCGAAACCACATGAATCAACAAAAATATCGATCCTACAATTGGCATCAGAGCTTGGTTGTATTGTTTTTGTTGATTTATGTTGGTTCAATTACTGTTTTTGAGGCTGTTAGGCTGTTCATCAGGTCTAAATTTTTTTAACATACGTTTCTGGCAAACAGTTTCATACCACTCATGTATCAAAATGGTCAAAAAGTCCTAGTTTTTCATTTTCAGATTCACATATTTGATTCTTGTGGCTATGTTTTCCTGGTTTGTACAATTTAATGATAAACTGTTTTATACACTTGTTGTATCCATATGGTCTCAAAAGTCACATGCTCAAATCAGTGGTTGGAAAATGGTCGGAAATCAGATCTGGGTTTGTACTTGTGTTCTTGGTAGTGATTTGTGTTTAAAGGGTAAAATACAAAATCTGTTACAGTGACTAGTGTACTACCTTGATAGTGACCTGCGATTAGGTCTTTGCGATTGGGTGTTGCGATTAGTCTTTGAAGGTGTCGGTACGTATGCGGTTTTAGTAAAAGTGGAATGTGAGTTCACCATATCGTTTGTTTGGTAATAGTCATCGTTGCTTTACAGTATAAATGAAAGCAAAATTTTAAATAGGAGAATAAGTGTAACAATTGAATGGTCTCATTAAATAATAAATTTTTCATTCTTACAGGAAATAAATAACTTGAAATTTTCGGGTTATTACAGAAAGTAGATCAATTCAAAAAGTGCTTGCTCCTCCCGCATGTGCAAATTTATTAATTACACATGAGCACATGTGAAGGGGGAGCCCATCAAATGAAAACACAAAACTCTCAAAGTGTTAAAAACAAAATGTTTGATAATCACAAACACTTTGAGAGATTTTTCAATAAAAGGTTTCATGGAAATTATAGGATAGTCATGGTGTTATAAGGTGACTAAGATAGGAAAAACCGTCCTATGATCCGCCAGAACCGGAGGGATCTACCCAAGGACATCACCAATAGTTAGAACTAGAAGTCCTTAGGTATGATATGAAAAAAGGAGAAAAGAATGAAAGGAGAAAGAAGGGGTTGAAGAATTAAAAAGAAATGTAAAGAAAAGGGTGAAAAGAAATAGCCCTCCATATGTTCAACCTTAGGGCAGACACCGGGTACAATTTGTATGCTACTGGTTATTGCTAAGGCGACACCGGTATTGAAGATAAAGACGTCATGGACCCAGTGACGCACTGCACTTAACCTTCCAAGCCACTCAAGTTCTCTTAAAAGATCTTGTTTCATTCTCATGGGGAACCGGTGTAATCTATCAACTTATCTCTAAGAGACGGTTGATATTGAAGCAGGAGACCCCTCCCTAGTCTCCGAATAGGAAACCTAAGTGTGCACTTATCGAGTCTAGAGCCATGAGATACATCAAAGATCTCTTAGGAACACTTGGTATTTCTACAACTGGTGTTCTACATCAATGGACACCAGCTGTAAATTATCGAGTCCTTCGCAGATCCTAGCAATCTGCCAAGAACATTTATGAGAGAATTTACATAAGTATTTCTCAATGATTGAACGGAAATCCTGCCAGGGTCAACATCAAACAGCCCTGACAGCAGGTCACTTCGGTAACTCCTTGTGGGTTACGCTTAATGTTCGCGGTGGTTTCAAAATGGTCTACAGTCGTGGAGTGATCCCCAGCGACTCACCCATTTGTTGAGCTACTTAGTAGGTCTCGTAAGCTCCCTCGGGAGTATCCGAAATGGGAACGGCCTTGATATGGGTTAGAAGGAGTCTTCACACTATGCTGTGGACGATCTCTAATTCTTTATCTATAAGTACTGGTTGATTTATTGCTAACTTTTTACCTGCAGCTACAAATCACCTCCATGGCGACGGATTCCACATGCTCATACATACATCTTGAAGTCATAGAAAGCTCCCTCAAAGATCAAAGCAACACAAAGTTCAAAGAAAGATTCTACGCCAAAAAGAAGAATCTACAATGTAAAATGACTAAAGATCTATGAGAATGAAAGGGAACTACGTACATGTGAAAGTCAAAATCCAAAGACGTATGAGAATGTTGGAATGGCGGTCAACCACCACAGACGCTGAAGTGACGAATGGCAGACAACTTCATAAGATGATCACTATCACATCAACAAAGAACAAAGAACATAGAACGATGAATGATTTCTTTCTAAAGATTTTTTGAAGACGTCTAAAGCTATGAAAGTCAAAGATTAAGACAAGACAAAGACGTCAAGCAACCGTGATGACCGACCCTTAGGGGGAGATTGTTGGGAACGTAGTTTTACTATTTAGTCAAGTCTCGGTCATATGTAATAAATATTAGGTTGCTAAGTTTAATATTTCACTATGTTTATGTTACTAGGCTTTAGTAATCATGTCTAATGGGCTTCAAGCCAACGTTCTAGAAGAATGAGGGAGGAAGGGAGTGTTGCCCTACTTCTCCCCTATAAATACTAAGCTTATGTAACTCTTACACTTGTTGGTTGTTTTGATTACTTAATGAAACTCTTGCATTTTTCTTTCTCTCATATCATATAATCAACTAATCCTTATATCTATCTCATTATTACTTGTGTGATATCAATATGGGCACCTAAAAAAAATCAAACTCAAAAACTATCCAGATTCGGATCTGAATGCACACCAAAATCTTTTGACCTAAGAATCATATTTGTACAACTTTTTAACGCATACCCTTCACAGGCATAACCTTCACAGGAAAGTCAAAGGGAATATAAAACTCAACTTCTCCAGAAGGGCTAACCCTAATTACACTTTCAAACCCACTTTCAACCTCCATACTTTTACCCTAAATCTGTCCCGGTTTAACAGCTTTGACACCTTTTCTTGCAAAAATCGTTTGACTGACCTCCCAACCTCGAAATCGATCGTGGCCGGACTTTTTGGAAAGTACTTTCTCTGAACTACAATTTAGACTAAAAATTCATGTAATAACTCATCACCATCTATTAAATAACTTCGTATCTTTACAGCCTTATAAATCTGTCCAAACCCTAACTCATTAACTAACATGTTTTATGCCCTAATCTCTTCACCAATCATCATAATATTACTAATTATTGATCCCAACATGTTTTATATAATAAATTTACAGAAGTAAACATAAAACCTAATCCATCATATCCTTGTTACATGAATTTTATTAATTAATTGACTATAAGTATAAAAAATTATACATTTATCTTGATTTTTAGGGTTCAATAATAAAACCCTAATTTTTCCTTCTTGTTTCTCCCCTTGGTCGACCAAATATGCAGGAAAAATGGGGTGAGGGATTTTGATCTTGTATTTATAATACCCTATGGATAATTATAGATGATCATTATCTTTAGGAATTGTATTAGGAATCAAATTGGTTTCCTTTTTCCCTTTTTTCTTTAATTTAGCCGCTCCCCCCTTTAATTATATAGATTTTATTTTTTTTATTAATATTAATTAATACACTTAAAACCTTGTGCTTTTGATATTTATAAGAACCTATATCTAAACATAACGTCTTATGCGATAAACCTTCGTTTTTACGACGACTCAGAAAATTATCATTTTCAAAACATAGTTTCCAAAAATAGAATTCCACACACTTTATAAATATAACTCAAAAAACCAAACTCCACGCAACTTACTAACACTCAAATGCTTGAACGAAAACTTGTTACGCAAAAACCACAAAACACCAAAACTACGCAAGTCATTTCTACACCACCAAGGTGATCAAAATGAACTTATCCCAAAATCAATACTACTCATCTCACAACGATAAAATCACACAAAGGAATTTTGTGCCAACACACATTCATATCACACATATATCTGTTGGATCGATATACTCTGACCAAACTACTTTGTAGCTTGTAAAGGTTTAATAATATTAAGTAAACTCAACACTATTAATATTGAAACACTGTTTGACCTTGTAAAGTATGCGGAATCTACTAACACAAAGCTTAAGAAGAACTTTTATATTAAACCAAACTTGAACCTGCTTTGTTACACAGATTCACTAACAATCCCTAACTATTATCGACTTTGAACAACTCTAAAAACATATATCGACTAATACCTCTTTAGGCTCCTTATATAGATAACCTTAAGTCGGTTTACATCATCTAACTTGAACGACAAGTAATTATCCCTAATCCCTACGCCTAGGTTCCCACACACACACCTTTGGTGTTTTTACATCTTGTACGTACAATGAAACTAATGACCCTATGTCTCTTTATATACTAGAGACATCTAGGGTTTACAAGAGGAATCATAATACAATTAGGAAACTAAATATTCTTCTAGAATCTTCCAAATCCTCCATCTTTTTGTAGTTTCCCTTCTTGTCACTTCAAGCCCTTCATGTTTCATTCTTCTTGTTTTGTATCATCAAATCAATAAAACCCAACAATCTTCCCCTATTTGATGATGACAAAACATACACGTTCTTGTACGAACTTCCCTAGACGAAGTAGAAAAGTTGAGATGATTAAATCTCGCCATGAATGAAACAATCTTGTCTTCCTCTTAAGCCATGCCATACCACTCTAATATATCTTCTAACATCTCTTCCCTTTTTTGTTATCAACAAATAGAGAACGTATGCAAATAATGATCTTGACCACCACGAACCAATACCACACTCCTATTCAAAGCCTTCCAATGTTTCGAATTTCCCTCCATGAAGAACACCAAAATGCTTACTAAAAATGAATCCAAAACAATAGAAACTCCAACTAGCAGTAGTAATACTAATCAGCAATAGTAAGAATCAACAACTTCCCCTTGAGTGGTGCATGTACATCAAATGATTAAACATATAATAAGATACTTCCCCTGAAATCAATGTGTTAATCATCTTCATGATTCTTCAAATTTGTAGGCTCCTTGTAATGATCACTAGTGAAGAAAATCAAGTATAACAAATTTGATGAAGAAGTAGAACAACCCAAACTTGTGCCTTATATCTTGTACTAACCATGTGACTCCAAACTTATACCAAACCATAAATATAAGTAGACCTCAACCTCTTGATAAATCCTCAACTATATGAGACACTGAGCACTACAACGTAACTCCTTAAAGTGATAGCATTAAGCACCTTCAGTTTGTAGATAACACACCAATTTGCTAGATTCATCAAGCCTTTGAGATATGATAAGAACACGTATCCGAGAAACTCAACTACAACATCAAATAAATGATATTCAACCTTCTTCGTAATCAATTAATCCATAAGAACCAAATACGAGCCTTTTGAAACCGTTAAGAACAAAAACTTCTTCCTGTGTGTGTGAATCAAATAACCTTCCTGTGTGTGTAGACTAATAAACTGCTCATAATTAGCCGAGAGCCAAAGTAGAACCAATCTCATAAAGACCCATCTCGGCTTCCCCTCACTACTCGTAAATCATGCATAAACTTATAATAGTAGTACCCTGTAGCAGTATGTTGCAATAGTACCTTGAAAGAATACGAGCAGTACTTTGAAAAAATATTACCTTGGAGCAGTACGTTGAAGAAGTACTTTGAAGAAGTACTTTCAAGAAGTACTTTGAACATACGAGCAACACCTTAAACATAGCAGTACGTTGAAGCAATGGAGCAGTACTTTGAAATAATTCGAGCAGTACTTTGAAACAACATCAAAGATATACCCACTTGTAGCTTGAACATACTGATCAATCATCAACAACTTAAATCTTTCACGTCAGGTTCTGTGGAAAACTAGAAGGGGGGGGGGTTGAATAGTTTTACGTCCGTTTTAAAATTTATAAAAACAAGTTTGTTTTAAAAACTTTGATTCGATCTTATGTGAACTCAAATCTTGAACAATATGAACAACTATATGTAAGTATAACAATAATAATAATGTAAACTAAGTATGTGAAATCAACGCATGCATAATATAAACAATTATAGCTATATACGAGAGATAAGTAAGTAAACGTTTATTTTATAATCCTTAGTTATATTTTGTATGAAAACTATACTTGATCGAAATGATCAATTATATGTATGTTACCTTTTTAGTTTGATTGTAAAAAACTTTGTTTTGTGAATGAAACTTTTGTTTGATCTTTAAGTAAAATCAATACTAGCACTATATGAGCAACTATATATATATATATATATATATATATATATATATATATATATATATATATATATATATATATATATATATATATACGTCTACGTCTACAAAAGTAATAGCGTATAAGTAAGATGATAAGTAAGACATGGAAAGATCTAACCGCGAGACAAAGGATTTATAGTGGTTCGGCTACAAGGACACCTTCCTTGCCCTACTCCACTCCTCGAGTCACCTACTCGAGAGTTTTCTTCACTATGTCAACAAGCTCCCTTATGGTGGAGAAAACCTTACACACCAATATACACACCACAACTTCGTCACAACTTATTCACACCTTCTACACAACTTCTTCACACCTAGTCACTACTTAATTACAACTCTACTTCTTCACAACTATCTATCTTCACAACTATCTACTTCACAACAATCTACCTCCCAACAATCTTCTTCACACCATTACTTATATCTCACTACTTCTATTCACAACTTCTACTCCTAGATCTATCTAGTTACACTACTATCACACCTTTATAATGAATGTACACAACAACTAGACTATATACAAAAATCTACAATACTTCACAACTTGATGTTGAAGAAGTATTCTTCTCTTGCACTTTGAGAGATGAGAGGTGAGGGAATGAATCACTTGAAACAAGGATTAACAATTATATGATCAAAGGGTTTTTAGGAGGATGTTTAGAGAGATTTGGATCTGAAAATTTTCGTGCAAGTGGTAGGAAAAATTCCAGATTTAAGGTGGTATTTATAGGGAAAAATTTCTGACAGAATCTGACAGGGGAGCGTGGCCGGTCCCCTTAATTGTGTGCCGGCCCCCTTGAAATTAAGGGGCCGCCCAGACGAAAACTGCAGTTTTCTTGTCTTTTTCTGGGGAAAATTTATTTGGTGAAAAACTAACTGATTTTGGTTAAAATTTTGAATTCATATATTTATTATGAATAAAACATTTTCCTTTATTACCAAAAATGTTTTTCAAAAATATATAATAAGTTTATTTAATTTTATAAACTTTGTATTATTTAAATAAACATCCCTTTGATCATAAAATGTATTAGTCACTTGTTTATTCATACCTTAAGTGATTATGTTGGATGAGATGATATAAACTTGCTTAAAACTTGTTTACGTATTAACTTTGCGTTTAATGTTTTTATATTTTGTGATCGTCAAAACTTAGGGATATCGAAAAATATTAATAACGTTTTATACATTATTTATATCAACAATCTCCCCCTTTTTGATGATTACAAAATCTAAACTCATTAAACTAAAAATTAATATATATGCAAGTTTTTAGTGTGAGTTTGTATCACTTCTCCCCCTTTTTGTTAACATCAAAAAGGTTATCCCGACGAATGTATAGCTCCCCCTTGAAGTATACTCCCCCTCGTTTTGAGGTCATAAGAAATCGAGATATGGAATACTTGTAAAAATATTTAGAGCACAAACAACATAGAAAAATATGCAATATACAAATAACAAGCATAGCAAACAAATATTAAGGATACATAACAATTAATTCAAAGTGATTATGTTAAATATCCTAATTTTCCAAAGAGAGCCATCGGACTTGCTTGTAACAAAAGGTTGGTTGATTCTTATTTGAAAGTGAAAATCATAAGCATATATTATGCTTAGATGGTTGATGATGGAGTGTTTGGAATGAAAATGGTTAAGTTAGGGTAAGATTGTTGGATTAATGGAGGTATATGTTTGGGTGCATGAATGTTGGAGAGTTTGGTGGTGGAGAGTTTAGAGGTGTAGAGTTAGGAGCGGAAGAGGTTGATTGAGAGTTTGGATGTTGTTCAAGCAAGGGTTTTGGATGAGATCTAGTGAGAAGATACTCAATCCAAGTGAAGTATTCATTCAATGAAATGGTTTGTTTTTGGAGAAAGATGCAACAAGGAAAATTGTTGACATGTTTTGCAACTTGTTTCAAGTTGTGGGGTGATGAAGGAGAGCTAGAGGAAAATTATTCCAAGTTGCATTGAGCAAGGTGTAAGGCAGCAAGAGCACAAAGCTCATGGCCTTCCTTGAGTTCTTCAATGAACATCAAGTGTTCGAATGAAGGTGATGATGGTGGAGTGTGGTTTTTATTATGGATGGATGATTGGACATGCAACATAGGAATAGCATGTGAGTTGGTAGGAGGTGGTGATGATACTTTTGGTGGTGGAGACATTTGTGAGTTTGAGTAATCATGAATGGATGAGGATAAAGGTATGGAAGAGGAGGATGTTCCTTGAGTGGAGAGTGTTTTGGATGTTGGATTGGTAGGTTGATCAAAATGTGAGGTGTTAGGAATGAGATTGAGATTGTTGTTTTAAGATTGAACATGCTCTTTATATGGCTTATGTGGGTGAGATGAAGGTGTATTTTGGGGAACAAAGATAAATGTTTAGTTATTATGATGAGGTTTATGAAAGGGTTCATTTGAATGAACATGAGGTTTGTGTATCATGAAATATGGTTTGACCTTCATGGGTTAAGTAGTAGTGGTGATGACACACTTTGTAGAGTGTATGGAATGGGTATATGGTTGAATATTTTTGTGAGGATGACTAGGTGAAGTTATTGGTGAAGATGGGAAATGAGTATCAAATGATGTGATTGGTGAGAGTGAAAGAGTGATGTTTATGGAAGGGATTTCTTGGTAGGAGGGTGTTAAAGATGATGCATTAGGTGCACTAGGAGATGAAATTTGAGGTTGAGGTGAGTAAAGGTTATGAGGTTTGAGTGTAATGTAGAAGGATATGGGTGAGTAAAGGTTGTTGATATGTAATGTTGGTGTGTAGGAGAGTGAGGTGTTAAGTATGTAATGTTGAAGACATAGGAGGAATTTGGTGTTGGATGTTTGACAACAACATTTGGTTTGACGGGATTTTAATGGAAGTTAGGTTTTTCTTCTCCAAATGGGTTTCTTGGTGGTTTTGGTTTAATGGGAGAGGAAATGATGAGATGAGTGGAGATTGAGAGGAATGAGAGTGTTTATAATGTAGGATTGGTAGGATCAAGGATGGATAGACTTTGATGGAAGGTTTAGGATAGAATAAGTTTGTGAATTTTGAGAAGTGTAGGATGAAATGGGCTAAAATGTAGAAAAAGGAAACAACACCTTCGACCATCAGATGGCTGGTCCCCTTAATTGGAGGCCGGTCCCTTTAATAATTAAGGGGGCCGCCTTATGATTTAAGGAGGCCGCCCATCTGGTGATTCCCAGATTTCCAGAAATGGGTTTTTGGTAGTGAATTGCAGAAAGGTTGTGTTTTTGGTTTCAAACAAGTCCAACTCTTTGAGGCAATTAAGCATATACTAATTATGTAGGCAATAATGTAGCCAAAGCATGTTAATCAAAGAGATTAAGTAAACAAGCAATTTCATCTAGCATGCAAACATACTCATCAAGCAAGTAAACTATAAGTGCTAGGAAACAATAAGCAACATCAAGTATTACATAACTATATAACTAGGAGGATTAATCCTAATGTGTATCAATGTGCAATACGTGGGTAGTTATGATAACATGGATTTCTAGACTTGTTACAAACAAAGTCTTAATAAACCAATCATGGTCCTCTTGATTTGATTTAGTTCACTTATAAGTGTTATTTATATAAATATAGATGACAAATATGAGATCACCATGCATGATTTTAAAAGAGACGTTTTTAGCATTATTCAACAATGTTTGAAAGTAGGTTTTCACTTAGATGTGAGAGTTATTTGAATAAGATAGATTGGGTTTTTACTTCAAAATGTGTGAATGAACGGTAAAGGATATTTTCCCAATCTTTAGTTTTGATCGAAACAAAATTGTGGATATTGATAGTGAAAACATGTTATTTAAAAGTGGGATAGTTATTTGAAAATTTATTTTCCAAAATGTGAGGTTTTTTGCATATTTTTAGAGAAATTAGATTTTTGAAAACAAATATCATAAATCAAATATTTAAAAAAAATGTTTATTAAAGATCTCATGCTCAAGAGGATTGGTTAAGCCTATTATTATCTCATGCTATCGTTTCTACATATCCTATGATCCTAAAGGAAATGAAGACGATAATATATATGTTAGATGCGAGAGTGTTGAATGGGGTATATCCTAACATCTATAGTTCCTTTGTTTTCGCACGCTTATCTAACTTAATGCCATAGTCTACGAGAGTTTGTTTCATCCATAGTTTTCTTACGCGAGGGATCTAGTCTTACTTCTATATTAGCGATTAATCCACTTAACTCATTTCACTTCATCACCATGAGTTTTCTACTAGTGGACATAGAAGATTTTCATTTTCTATGTTATTTGACAATGAACAATTTTAATTTAAATCCTAGGAAAGCCAACTAAGAGGGGTTCATAATATGTGAGCAAGTAAGTATTACTAGCTATATAACTAAGCATTATTCTAACTAGTTATTAATCTAAGAATATAAATTTTAACGATAAACTTAAAAGAAATGCGTACCTTTTAGTCTTCAATAAATTTTCTTCAAAAAAAAACTTCAAGTTGCCATGTTGACTTATAGAAGCCATTTGTAGATGAGATTCCAATAGTTTCGAAAAGTGACAACTTAGCCACTTGGTTCCCATGGTCTCATTGGTCCAAAGTTGTTTGAACCAAACATGGTTTGCAATTGACTAGGATGCATGTATGGTGGAAGTATTCCCCATGGGCTAAAGCTTGGTTGATGTGGATAAATCCACATTGGGTGACTATTATTAGAAAAGTTTTGTCTACCTTGATTTCTACTATGTTGAGGGGTTTTAGACCGAGGATGAGGATTATTTGGTCTATTTGGAGGTGGAGCTTTAGATCTTAATTTTAGTTTAGAAAATCCGGTTTTCGCTTTTAATGATGGTTTATAAAAACTTTTTACTTCCTCATCATTTGCAATAGGTATTTTTCTATCTTTTATGGGTACATACTTAGGTTTTGAGTCTAATGGTTTTTGTTTAGTAGATTCATATTCAAACTTTTCATTTTTATTTTCACTAGTTGAAACATTAGTTAAGTTGAATTCTAGACCGGTTTTATCTCCCAAAGTTTCTTGAACACTTATCATTTTCTTAAGTGAGTTACTACTATTTTTAAACTTGTCAAGTTTAAAAATTTCATCTGTAAGTTTTTCGTTTTCATTTTTGACCTCTAAACATGTTTTACATTCTTTAAAAACTTCTTTTTCTTTTTCCAAATGTTGTAGTTTAATTTTTAATTCGAGTACTTCATTTTCTAATTGATTATTAATATGTTTTAGTGACTTATTTTTAGCTATAACCTTTTGACCTATTTTGCATAACCTATTATATTAACTATCTAGGTCTTTTTCGTCTAATGATAAATTTTTTTCACTAAAGTATTCGGTTTTGGAACGTACCTCGCTTGATGTCTTAGCCATAAGACACTTCTCCTCATTTGTGATTTCTTTCTCATCGTCATCGCTATCACTCCTAGCTCCTCCAACAAACGTCTTTTGATTTTGATCTCTTGACATCATTGGACATTTTCCGATGAGATGATTTGGATCACCACATTTGAAGTACTTCCTATCACTTTTGCCATTATTGTCATCTTTATTTCTTTGGTTTGCTTTCCATTCATCATGCGGTTGTCTAACGAATCTTCCTCGCCTTTTGAAGAATTTCTTGAAGTCTCTTACGGCCATCGCATATTCTTCGTCATCACCTTTGGAGGTTGAGCTATCCTCGTTACTAGATTCCTTCCTAGCTTTCAACGCAATTGATTTGCTTTGCTCTCTTTTTCCATTGACCATCTCGGAGTCTTTCTTTATTATTGCTTCGTAGACTTTCAGGTTGCCGATCAACTCATCAAGTTGAAGAGTTGACAAGTTCTTCGATTCTTCAATCGCCATAACTTTAGCTCGCCATTTTGGATGAAGAGCCCTAAGAAATTTCCTAACAAAATTCTTACTAGAAAAGTTCTCATCAAGTGCTTTTAAACTTGTGATGATAGTGTTAAACCTAGCAAAAGCATTATCTATTGATTCCTCCTCCGGAATCGTAAATTGTTCATATTGTTGAACAAGAAGATCTATTTTGTTATCTTTAACTTGACTATTACCTTGGTGAGTGATTAGTAAAGAATCCTAAATTTCTTTTGCGGTTTTACACATAAAAATTCTTTCATATTCTTTGCGTGGTAACGCATTATAAATAACCATTTTAGCCTCATTATTTTTTGCTAGTTTCTTTTTCAAATCATCATTTTGTTTTTCAATAGATACAATTTCATCCATTTTAGTTTCAAAATTATATTGAATAGGGGGAAAATCACCAAAGGTAATGACATGCTAAAGATCAAGATCTTTTGATTTCACATAAGTTTCGAATCTATTTTTTCCAATAAAGAAAACCATCACTTTCAAATAGTGGTGGTCTTTGCATAGATTGTCCTTCTAAATATTTTTCAGATTCCATAGATCGTTTCAAGTTTTAAAATACAGTTTATTTTAAAAATCTTGTTTAACCTGATGATAAAGCGAAAAATGAACCACTTCTAGGGGGTCATTTAAGCCCGGAATTGAATTTATTTGATCAAATATTGCCCTAAATCGTTCCTTTTGTGATTTTAGGTACTTTGGGAGAGAAATCTGGAAAAGGAAGCAATTCAGACGTTTTTGGAGCATGAAAACGCCAAAGTCTTAATTTTCCTTGCTGGGAACAGTAGGTGACGGCGTCAAGAAGGAAATTCTGACGGCGTCAAGAGTAATTTCCATGACGGCCCAGTACAGAATTGAAGGCGTCACGAAGTAGAGCGTCAAGAGTAAAATACGTGACGGCCTGGAAATAGCTATAACGTGACGGCGTCAAAAGTAGATCAAGGCAGTCCGAGAAGTATTTTGGCGGCGAGATGACGGCGTCACCAATTTGGTCTTGACGCCGTCAGCCTCAATTTCCTATATATAGTTTTCTAATTTTCTTTCATAAAAAAAAAAGAGAGAAGTTTTGGAGAAACCCTAAGGCCGAACTTAGTACGAATTTTACAGGTTTTTCAAGGGTTCTCAGCCCTTGATCCCTTTCATGTGTAATTGAGATAAGTGTTCTTTTAATTCAATCAATATGTCTATGTGTTGGTTGTCTATATCTTGTTCTTGTCTTAATTCCATCATGCTAGGCTAGATCTATCTTGTGTTTGCTTGGATCTAATGAAACCTAGATGTTAATTATGTGTTGATTACTTGTTTATGGTTGTATTGGATTAATGATTTCGATGTTAGGCTTAAGAAAACTGGCAGATCTCCAAATGGTAACATGCTTGAACGTCTTAGGAAACATGAACTGACGTGCACTAGGTTTTATTGGTTGTATTTAATGCATGAGTAAATTCTAATGATCCCATGTTAGGAGCTTCTTAGCCGGCTCGACATAGGAGTGAAGTAGGCACTCATAGGATTGGGGAATTAAGTGCGCCACCCCATGAATGGTATTAAGGAATACAATCCGTCATCCACGCAACTATAACAAGTAATTAACGTGTAAAAGATATCTAGGGAGTAGTGAAATCTAAGTAAACACAACTTCTCCACTTATTGCTCACAACCTTAGTTTAATTTAGTTTATTTTCATTTCTAGTATTTTATTTTGATTGCATCTTTAGTATTGGCTTAGTTGATTAGCAACTAATTCCGCCCAAATCCTTCAAACCCCAAGATTTTTACTTGCTTTCTAAAAAATATAAAAATACAAAAATAATCATCCTTCATCTTTAGAACTAGTATTTAGGTTTTCTAATCCTAGCGACACTATTCCTAGCTGAACGATCAATCCCCCGGTACTTGTCACTATACTATACTACAACGATCAGGTACACTGCCTGGTGGGGGTTGTAAGCTTCTCAAGATCCCTTGAGAGGTAAAGCCTGGTGCGATTCCCGCGTATCAAGTTTTTGGCGCTGCAGCCTGGGGAATAGTTATTGTCTAGGTTAGAATCTCTTTTTATTAGGTCTACTTGCTAGATTCCCTTCTAGTAAGATTTTATTTTTATTTTTAGGTTTTCTTTAGTCTATCTTATTTCTTTGTGTTTTTGTTCGTAACTCTTCACCACCCGACATCATGGACGATGGGAACATCTTTGAACCCGTCATCCCACCACAACAAAACCCACCACTAGAACCTCTTAGGCCCCGAACCTTAGGAGAGTATTCCCGACCTAGCCACCAAGGCTACCGAAACACCATTGAGCTCACCGGAGCCAATGTGACCCCCTTGCGATCCGACTCCATCCGGTTAGTGCAAAGCGGATGTGCATTCCATGGACTTCGTTCCAAAGATCCAAACCAACATCTTAAGGACTTCCTTAAAATCGTAGATTCCATAGACTTAGATGTTGAAACTAGAGAGACAACCCGATTACGCCTATTCCAATTCTCTCTACGGGATCAAGCTAGTCAATGGCTTGAGCGTTTACCCGCGGGATCCATCACCACATGGGATGATCTCACCACTCGTGTCCTTGCTCAATTTTTCCCACCGGGGAGAACTACTAAGCTTAGAAATGACATCTTGATGTTCCAACAACGTAAAAATGAATCTCTCTATGAAGCATGGACTCGGTTCAAGGACTTACTCCAAAAAGTCCCTTATCATGGCATAGATCTTTGGCTCCAAGTCCAAATCTTTTATGTCCATATCGATCTCTCCACGAGGCGAGCCATTGACCAATCGGCCGGTGGTAAGCTATGTGATCTAAGTGCTGAACAATCATGGGAACTCATAGAAGATCTTGCTCTCTATGACAACGAAAGTTGGAATGATCCCCGTGATTTGAACAAAACGATCAAGGCAATATCTTTGCCTTCAAACAATTCTAGCACTCCCGACCGTAGGATCATGGAACTTGAGGACCCAGTCAAGTTTCTCATGAAATCTTACGAAGCTCCTAAGCCTTCAAGCCAAGTGAACAAAATCACTTCTTCATGCGAATTATGTAGTGGTCCCCACGACACTCGTGATTGTGTGGAACTCCCCGGAACAGCTTTTGCGGACTACGCATCCACGTGTACCGATGAAGCGGGAGATAAGTGGAACACTTTCAAGCCCGAGCCAAACCCTTACGGTGATTCATACAACCCCTCTTGGAAAAATCACCCAAGCCTTAGGTGGAAACAAAATCAACCCAATTCTTCCAATCCGCCTAATCGTTACCAACCAAACGGTCCACCCTCCAACCGTACTTTCAACAACAATCCTTCTAACAACTATGGTAGTACCAACAATCTTGAAGGATTGATGTCTAAGTTCATGGCATCTCAAGAAGCTCGCATAGCTAGGTTCGAAACCGAATTCAACCAACAACAAACGGAGATGACCAACAAGATTGACAACTTGTTGAAGGCCCTCAACAACCAAGCGTTAGCCACACCTAGGAAGGACACTAGAGACACCAATAACGGAATCCAAATTAAGGACCCCTCATCATCCAAACATGTCCACTTTGTCAATGTTGTCACCATTAAGCCAATAGATAAGGAGATAGAAGAAAGTGACAAGGATAAAGTTGGAGTAGAAACCGAGACTAGGGATGAAAGTAGGGAAGTTGAGGTTAATAAGGGAGAGGAATTAGAGGAAGTAGAAACTATAGAGAAATACTTTGATAAGATACCCACCAAGGAAGAACGGGAATACCATAAGGATTTATTCGATAGTCCCGAGAGACCATCTATCCTTGGCACACCCCTTATCAAAATGGGAGACCCCTCTAACATTAACATACCATGCAATATCGGGCACATGCATATATGGAAAGCTTACATCGATCTTAGATCTCCCGTAAACATCATGACTAGGACTTATTACAATTGGGTGATGAAAAAACAACTTGATTTTATGATGATGCCCAATACGAACCTGATAAGTAATTTTGCAGGAAGAGTGAAGGGATTACATGTGATTATAGGCAATCTCACTTATGAGATCGATTTTATGATAGTGGAAGACACTCGTCCGGTGATAGATGCTTGCCTAAGCCAAATAATATTTGGAAAACCATTTGTTGAGGCTGTCACAACCCACAATTTCAGGTCATTTTTCCAAACTTTGCCATTCTACTATTCACAAATTACTATTCATCGATCACTATTCATCGTTTTACTATTCATCATTTTTGAGGTCAATTTGACATTCCGAGACACCTTCAGAAAATTTACTATTCACTTGACACTATTCATTTCCGAGAGAAAACTACTATTCACGTGCATTATTCATGTCATCGTAAATTTAGTTTACGAGTGTTCAAATTCGCGTAACCGTATTGGTTCAGGAGCGAATTCATGCATTATTATCAGGAACATTTCATACGGACTAGAAATAGTCGACATATCATTATTAGGGCACTTGCATACTATTCCACTCGTAGGGTATTCAAATTATATTTTTAATATAATTAACAAATTACGTACGTTTATTTTAAATAAACACTAATACGCGAACTATAAATGTGACTAACACGTCCAACACTCCCGACAATGATCCTAATATATTTTTATATTCATTTTTATAATATAAAAATTATAATATTAATTTACCCGGTATTTTGGATATTTATTTTAATTATTAACTTAAGTTATTAAAACTTCGACGGTTTTCGTGGAAATTAAACTATAATTATCTAAACACTCAATAATTTTATCCAACCTATTTTTATAATTTTTATAACTTTATTATGACCCGGTTAACTTCGTTAAAATTTATTTTTAGTTAACCCGGTACCCGGTAGAATTCAAAACTACACAAAACAACCAATAATACATTTAATTACAAAATCCTACATTCATCCCCCCCCCCCCCCCCCTTGACTTTGCCGCCCCCCCTCTCCAATCTCTTACAAATTTTACTTATATACTCTTTGTTCATTAATGCTTGCTACTAACCCTTTTATATATAATATAATTTCAATAATAATAATACATATATGAACTTTACTAAATTCTTATCTCATTTGCAACCTATCAAAAAGTTATTTTTCTCTCTTTCTCTTCTCATATACACGGCCAAGAGGAAGAACAAGCAAGACCAAAAGATTTTTCAAAGATCAAAGTGTTTATCTTGTGTTTATAGTATCCTTGTTTGAGTTTTGAAATAAAAACTCAAGGATTATTAGGTTTTAATCATCCTAACTTCACTAATCTTACAAGTAAGTTACTAAACTCATTTCATAATTTTTACAAAGTTCTTACTATGTTTATACATGTTTCTTGCAAGATCTCATACATGCATTAACTTATACCACTTTATTTTTGTAACTTTTGATCATACAAGCCCTAGAAATGATTTGTGGTTAGATCCTTGTTAGATCTACTTGGTTTTGGTGATTAGGAACCCATGACACCCTAAGAAGGTGTATGGTAGGATTAGATTAGTTTTGTGGTGTTTGAAAGAGGTTTGATGAATGATGGAACTAGTTTGGAGACTTGGAAATGGTTTTTGAAACTTTTAAAATACCTACTGTCCCTATTTTAATTTCGTGGGAAAATCAGTAGATGGTGACTAATTTTTGACCAAAGATTTAGAAAATACATTCAAAAACGAAACTTTGGGCGAAAGAACGGATTAAAACGAGTTTATAACGAAGGAGTTATGATTTTTGCAAATTTAACGACGAAAACTATTTTTCAGAAAACTGCTTGCTGTTTGGCAGAATACGACGGGTAATTTGAGGCATTAAACGTAACCTAGAGGAGCCGAGTTATCTAAAATATACTAGTATATACAAAGACGAATCCGTGGACATAAAGAACAAGGAAAACGAGCCTAAAACGACCGAGTTATACCCGTTTTAACATTGTCAAAACTATATTTATATATATAGTCACAAATAAAAATAATAACGTATGTACTAAAATGGTATATTTTCTAGCAACGTACTAATGACTATTTTCTTAACGAACGAATACGTACAACTCGAGGGAATATTTATACGACATGACGACGTCATTCTAAGGTTTTGATACAAGGATTTTAACGATAACTTTTGTACGAGTTAATATGTCGAGTTATATACTTCTCTAAATGGAATTATTTTTCCTAAGTATGGAAACCATTTTTCTACGACGATAACTAGTATTTTCAAATTACGAGTGGTATGAGTATCATGTGCATGTGCATTCACTTCATTACGGCTTGATCTAAGTTAGATCATGATTATTCATTTAGGTTGCGGCTAGTGTACTCGCACCTCATTGTTCCGACTACTTTTACCTCATTGCACCATCTTTGTACCTTCACTTCGAGGTGAGTTCTCATAGCCCCGTTTTAATTCTATATTTTGATTTCAAATCCCACGGGGGAAAATACATTGCATTACTTATTTTTGTGTACATGCCTAAGTATAAAATTCATACATTGCTTAAGTTTCCTTATTACCACGTCTTGAAAAGTCCCCTTTTATTATCATGGACCGTTAATTTCTGGTACTAAGCGGGAGTGAGTGGATAGATCTATCGAGGGTGACGCCTCCATTCGTGTTTGGGTTGCTCCAAATGGAACGAATGCATTTCATGTCTTTATTATTAGAGTGTCTGGTAAACACTCATTGGGGCCAAGTATCGTCTAGCTTCGGGGTCATGAGCTTAAGAGCCAATGTATATACTTTCCGGACATCCTATTTCTTGGCATTACTTATGGCATTTGTACACTTGATTTACTTATAAACCTATGATTATTCACCAACTTTATGTTGACCGTTTTTCGCAATGTATTTCTCAGGTAACTAAGGCATATCCTCATGGCATTGCATGGAGTCACTTTGTATATCAAGGATGACGCGTCACTTTTGGATTTCATGCACTTTGAACTATCGTTTGATTGTACTAAACTTGTTTTCTTAAACCTTTGCCAACTTATGGGACCAATGTTTTATAACTCTGAATATTTTGAATGAATCAAACGATGTATTTTATAAACGACACTTTAGTTCAATATTTCCTTGCTTGTGTGCTATGATCCGTTACACCCTCAGGTATTCCATTCCGCTGCCATTCAGGTATTTTGGGGGTGTTACAGATTGGTATCAGAGCTAAGGTTATAGCGAACTAGGTTGCATCATAGACCCTAGACTATAACCACACCATCATAGCATATCATCATTTCATCGTAAGTGCATATTTACTTATTTTTAGGCGATGCCATTATGCGAGTTATTTATTTTTATTTCACCTTGATTATCACAGAGTCATGTCTTCGGATCCCAACACTGTTGTACTTTACTCCATATCCGACTCTGATGATGAGGGCTCTATGTCCTCTACTGCTGTTTCACCACTTGTTTCACCTACACCTGAGTTGCCACTTTTGGCATCTGATGGTGACACTGAGCCTTTCGAGGAGGAGGAGACGGCTCCTACTCCCCATGTCCATCCTACTATACCTACTGACATACCATCATTTCCTACTACTACTATCCATTCAGAGCCGAGACTTATGTTTCCTAGGGAGAAGACTGTTCAGGGCCCTAGGAAGAGAGTTCGTATTGCTACGTCTACTTATAGGAGTCTCCCTAGTCCTACTGTGCCTACACCACCACCACCAGCCTTACCTACTACCACTCCTATACCTACCTCACTCTTGCCGCTCAGGAAGCGTGCAAGGCTTACCACTTCAGATTCACCTACCACTGAGACTGATGACTTTTCACCACCACCAGAGTACCACATAGGTGAGAGTTCTAGAGCGGCTGCAGCTAGGGATCCTACAGCTGCTACACTAGAGGATCAGTTGGATGCTCAGCAGGAGCAAGTTGATAGCTTGGGGTATAGAGTCGATGAGATTATTACTACTAGACTTGAGACTGTGGAGGAGCAGGTTGAGGATTTGGTTCAGGGTAGGGTTAGTATTGATGTGTCTTACCATGGGCTCGAGGCACGACAGTTGAGGCATCAGGAGGAGATTGAGCTACTTAGGGATGAGTTACCTGAGATTCGAGATAGAGCTCAGGCGACATAGGAGACCCAGTGGGAGCAGGTAGACCAGTTGACATTGCTTCGAGAGAGGGTAGTTGTGTTGGAGCGTAGGGATGCTTCTTCTCAGTTACGACTTGAGCATCTTGAGGAGATTGTGGTGGCGATGGATCGTGAGATTCGCCGTTTGAGGGGAGAGCCTGGACCATCTAGAGCACCGAGAGGAGCCTAGACGTAGACTGGTATTATATTAGCTTGTATTATTTCCTAGTCCCGGGATGTGGGACATAGTTCAAGAACTTGTAGTCTTTTGATTGTTGTACAAACAAATATTATCAAGTGCGACTCTACTATGTGGAAATGTTGTGCTATATATTATATCGGTCCGTGTAGGCCGAAATTTTCATGTATTATATTCATGTGTTGTGATTATATTTATGATGTTTCGTGGTTGCTCTTTATTATTATCGCATTTACACAGGTTGTGGTTGTATATATACATGTCGTGGTTGTATTCATACCTGTTGTGCTTGTATCGACACAGGTTGTGGTTGTATATATACGTGACGTGGTTGTTGTGGTTGTATATATATACTTGTCGTTGTGATGTCTAGACAGATTGTGGTTGTACTCGTACATGTCGTGGTTGTATTTATATTTGTTGTGGTTGTATATTTATATACGTGTTGTGGGTGTATATCTTTGGTACGATGACTATTTCTATTATGATTTTTCTCATGGTTATTTCCATTATGATTTATCAGAAATATGGCACCAAGGAAGAGTAAGACTGCACCGGAAACCCCCACTATGACTCAAGCCGCTATCCGCAAGTTGGTCAGGGATAGTATTGCAGAAGCTCTGGAGGTTGAGAGAGCTGAGGTTGCTGCAAGGGCTGCTGAGACTGCTTCTAATACAGGAACAGTTGAACCAACCGCTGCTAAGCGGGAATGTACATGGAAAGATTTCAAGATTAGTGATCCTATTAAATTTAAGGGCACTGAGGGAGTGGTTGCTTTAATCCGCTGGTTTGAAAAGACTGAGAATGTATTTCTCATGTGCGGATGCCCGGATGTCAGCAAGGTGAAGTTTGCTACAGGTATGCTACTTGATGAAGCTATGTCTTGGTGGAATTCGTATGCTCAGCCGATTGGTATGGAAAATGCTCACAAGCTTACTTGGGAGGAATTCAAGAAATTAATGACAAAGAAGTTTTGCCCTCGTACCGAGGTGCAAAAGATGGAAACGGAATTTTATGAGCTTGTGACTAAAGGTGATGACATTGAGACCTACTTTAGGAGGTTTCAGGAGTTGGCTGCATTATGTCCAACTATGGTTCCCGATGATGAGAAAAAGATGGAAAACTTTGTTGGTGGATTGCCCGAAAGTGTTCGAGGAGATGTGATTTCTTTTGACCCTCAATCAATGGAAGAGGCTATTCGTATAACTCAGAAACTCATGGTTCAAGTAGTCAAAGGGAAATCTGTTGTCAACAACAATAACCGATCAAACAACACCAACTACACCAACACTCGGAACAACAACAACTATAACAACAATCGGAACCGCAACTATTCCAATAACCGAAACAACAATCCAAACAACAATAACAACAACAAGAGGAGGTTTGATTACAACCAAGGTGGTAATGCTGTTCAGCCGCCACCTAAGAGGCAGGAAGTAGCAAAGGCTTATGCTGCAGGACCAAATGATAGGAAAGGTTACACTGGTAACTTACCTAAGTGCGAAAGGTGTCAGAAGCATCATAACCCAGGTCGTTGTCCAGATATTTGTGGCAATTGCAAGAAGCTTGGTCACCACATCAAAGATTGTAGACTTCCAATCGTGGGTGACAATCAGAAACCACAGGTAACGTGTTTTGGCTGTGGAGAACTTGGACACTTTAAGAATGAGTGCCCAAAGAAGAATAATCAAGGAACTAGAAACCAAAATGGAATGGCTCGAGGAAGAGCTTATGTCATGGGAGGAGACGATATCAAAGAAGACCCGAATGTTGTTGCGGGTACGTTTCTCGTTAATAATCGTTATGCATCCATTTTATTTGATTCAGGAGCGGATAGAAGTTTTGTGTCTATTGCATTTGCACCATTGCTTAACATAGAACCAACCCCATTAGACATTTCCTATATCGTTGAATTAGCCGATGGGTCTTTAGTTAACACCAACACCATTGTCCGTGGTTGCACCATAAATTTTCTAAACCATCCATTCAATATAGACCTTATGCCTGTAGAACTTGGAAGTTTCGACGTTGTGATCGGTATGGATTGGTTATCTCGGCATCGAGCGAGAATTATTTGTGATGAGAAAGTTGTTCACCTTCCTTATAACGGTGAAACTTTGGTTGTTCGCGGAGAGCGAAGTGGAACTAGACTCAGTATTATATCGTGCATTAAAACCAAGAAGTACATAAAGAAAGGTTGTTATGCATTCTTGGCTCACATCACGGAGAAGAAGTCGGATGAGAAACGACTTGAAGATGTGCCAATTGTTAAGGAATTTCAAGAAGTTTTTCCGGAAGAATTGCCAGGACTTCCGCCTACACGCCAAGTTGAGTTTCAAATTGAATTAGTGCCAGGAGCTGCACCAATTGCACGAGCACCGTATAGACTTGCACCTTCGGAAATGCAAGAATTGTCGAATCAATTACAAGAACTTTTGGACAAAGGATTCATTAGACCGAGTTCCTCGCCTTGGGGAGCGCCGGTTTTGTTTGTGAAGAAGAAGGACGGAACTTTCAGAATGTGCATCGACTATCGTGAGCTGAACAAGTTAACGGTTAAGAACCGTTATCCTCTCCCAAGAATTGACGACTTGTTCGACCAGTTACAAGGTTCTAGTTTTTATTCCAAGATTGATTTAAGATCCGGTTACCATCAACTTAAAGTTCGGGAAGAGGATATCCCGAAGACGGCATTTAGAACACGTTATGGTCATTATGAGTTTCAAGTGATGCCTTTTGGATTAACCAACGCACCTGCGGTATTTATGGATCTCATGAATAGGGTGTGCAAACCGTATCTCGATAAGTTTGTGATCGTATTCATTGACGATATCTTGATTTATTCCAAGAGTAAGGAAGATCACGAAGAACATCTCAGAACAATCCTGGAACTACTCAAGAAGGAGCAATTGTATGCCAAATTTTCTAAGTGTGATTTTTGGATACGAAGAGTTCAATTTCTTGGTCACGTCATTGATAGCCAAGGTTTACAAGTCGACCCAGCAAAGATCGAGGCAGTTAAGGATTGGGCTACGCCCAAGTCTCCTACGGAAATTCGTCAATTCCTAGGACTTGCCGGATATTACAGAAGGTTTATTGAAGGGTTTTCAAAGATAGCGAAGTCGTTGACGAAACTGACACAAAAGAATGAAAAGTACGAGTGGGGAGAAAAACAAGAGTCCGCATTTCAACTATTGAAACAAAAGCTTTGTAGCGCACCGATTTTGTCACTACCTGAAGGTATTGAGAACTTTGTGGTATATTGCGATGCTTCGCATCAAGGACTTGGAGCTGTGCTAATGCAAAACGAGAAGGTGATAGCTTATGCATCTAGACAGCTAAAGATACACGAGAAAAATTACACTACTCACGACTTGGAATTGGGTGCGGTAGTTTTTGCACTCAAGATTTGGAGACACTACCTTTATGGTACAAAGTGTGTAATTTTTACCGACCACAAGAGCTTACAGCATATACTCGATCAGAAGGAACTTAATATGAGACAACGTCGTTGGCTAGAATTGTTGAGTGATTACGATTGTGAAATCCGATATCACCCAGGAAAAGCGAATGTTGTAGCAGATGCACTTAGCCGAAAAGAACGACTCAAACCTTTGAGAGTTAGGTCATTGGGAATGACTATCATTTCGCCACTGCCATCGAAAATTCTAGAAGCTCAGATTGAGGCTCTCAAAGAAGAAAACCGACCACATGAGAAGCTTTATGGTATGCCAGAAAGCGATAATGGCTTTGTAAAGAGATCAGATGGAGTGTTATGCTTCAAGGACCGAAGTTGGATACCACTCTATGGTGGAGTGCGAGAATTGATTATGCATGAATCACACAAGTTGAAGTACTCTATTCATCCAGGTTCTGATAAGATGTATCAGGATCTCAAAAAGCTTTATTGGTGGCCAAACATGAAAGCAGAAATTGCTACGTACGTCAGCAAATGTCTTACTTGTGCTAAAGTGAAAGCCGAGCACCAGAAACCGTCAGGGTTACTTCAACAGCCGGAAATTCCACAATGGAAGTGGGAACGTATTGCTATGGACTTTGTCACTAAACTTCCGAAGACGTCAGGAGGTTTTGATGCTATTTGGGTAATCATTGATCGACTTACCAAATCAGCTCATTTCATACCCATTAGAGAGACTTATTCAATGGAACAACTTGCTAGACTTTATGTCAAGGAAATAGTCTCAAGACACGGTGCACCAGTTTCCATCATTTCCGACAGAGATAGTCGTTTTACTTCGAACTTTTGGCGGTCATTACAAGATTCCTTTGGATCCAATTTAGACATGAGCACTGCTTACCGTCCTCAGACCGATGGTCAGAGCGAGAGAACTATTCAGACACTTGAAGACATGCTTAGGGCGTGTGTGATTGACTTTGGAAATGGTTGGGCTAACCATTTGCCGTTGATCGAATTTTCCTATAACAACAGTTACCATTCGAGCATTAAGGCTGCACCATTTGAGGCACTATATGGTCGTAAGTGTCGATCTCCAGTTTGTTGGGCCGAAGTCGGTGAAGTACAATGTACTGGCCCGGAGATGGTACAAGAAACAACAGAAAAGATAATTCAAATTCGAGAGAGACTCGAAACTGCTAGAAGTCGACAGAAAAGCTACGCAGATGTTCGACGCAAACCATTGGAATTTCAGGTCGGGGACAAAGTTATGTTGAAAGTCTCGCCTTGGAAGGGCGTGATACGATTTGGAAAACGCGGGAAGTTGAACCCGAGATACATTGGACCATTCAAGATCCTGAAGAGGATTGGTCCGGTTGCTTACAAGCTTGAACTTCCGTCAGAACTTAGCAACGTACATAACACGTTTCATGTTTCGAACCTCAAGAAATGTCTTTCAGACGAGTCTGCTATTATACCATTAGAAGAAATACAACTCGATGACAAGCTTAACTTTGTGGAAGAACCAGTTGAAATCATGGATCGCGAGATCAAACAGTTGAAACAAAGTCGAATTCCTATCGTGAAGGTTCGCTGGAATTCTCGAAGAGGACCCGAGTTTACTTGGGAACGAGAAGACCAAATGCGACGCAAGTATCCACAACTTTTCACCGAGCCTAGTACCGAGACCAACACTAACTGAATTCAGGGACTGAATTCCTTTTTGGATGGGCGACTGTCACAACCCACAATTTCAGGTCATTTTTCCAAACTTTGCCATTCTACTATTCACAAATTACTATTCATCGATCACTATTCATCGTTTTACTATTCATCATTTTTGAGGTCAATTTGACATTCCGAGACACCTTCAGAAAATTTACTATTCACTTGACACTATTCATTTCCGAGAGAAAACTACTATTCACGTGCATTATTCATGTCATCGTAAATTTAGTTTACGAGTGTTCAAATTCGCGTAACCGTATTGGTTCAGGGGCGAATTCATGCATTATTATCAGGAACATTTCATACGGACTAGAAATAGTCGACATATCATTATTAGGGCACTTGCATACTATTCCACTCGTAGGGTATTCAAATTATATTTTTAATATAATTAACAAATTACGTACGTTTATTTTAAATAAACACTAATACGCGAATTATAAATGTGACTAACACGTCTAACACTCCCGACAATGATCCTAATATATTTTTATATTCATTTTTATAATATAAAAATTATAATATTAATTTACCCGGTATTTTGGATATTTATTTTAATTATTAACTTAAGTTATTAAAACTTCGACGGTTTTCGTGGAAATTAAACTATAATTATCTAAACACTCAATAATTTTATCCAACCTATTTTTATAATTTTTATAACTTTATTATGACCCGGTTAACTTCGTTAAAATTTATTTTTAGTTAACCCGGTACCCGGTAGAATTCAAAACTACACAAAACAACCAATAATACATTTAATTACAAAATCCTACATTCATCCCCCCCCCCTTGACTTTGCCGCCCCCCCTCTCCAATCTCTTACAAATTTTACTTATATACTCTTTGTTCATTAATGCTTGCTACTAACCCTTTTATATATAATATAATTTCAATAATAATAATACATATATGAACTTTACTAAATTCTTATCTCATTTGCAACCTATCAAAAAGTTATTTTTCTCTCTTTCTCTTCTCATATACACGGCCAAGAGGAAGAACAAGCAAGACCAAAAGATTTTTCAAAGATCAAAGTGTTTATCTTGTGTTTATAGTATCCTTGTTTGAGTTTTGAAATAAAAACTCAAGGATTATTAGGTTTTAATCATCCTAACTTCACTAATCTTACAAGTAAGTTACTAAACTCATTTCATAATTTTTACAAAGTTCTTACTATGTTTATACATGTTTCTTGCAAGATCTCATACATGCATTAACTTATACCACTTTATTTTTGTAACTTTTGATCATACAAGCCCTAGAAATGATTTGTGGTTAGATCCTTGTTAGATCTACTTGGTTTTGGTGATTAGGAACCCATGACACCCTAAGAAGGTGTATGGTAGGATTAGATTAGTTTTGTGGTGTTTGAAAGAGGTTTGATGAATGATGGAACTAGTTTGGAGACTTGGAAATGGTTTTTGAAACTTTTAAAATACCTACTGTCCCTATTTTAATTTCGTGGGAAAATCAGTAGATGGTGACTAATTTTTGACCAAAGATTTAGAAAATACATTCAAAAACGAAACTTTGGGCGAAAGAACGGATTAAAACGAGTTTATAACGAAGGAGTTATGATTTTTGCAAATTTAACGACGAAAACTATTTTTCAGAAAACTGCTTGCTGTTTGGCAGAATACGACGGGTAATTTGAGGCATTAAACGTAACCTAGAGGAGCCGAGTTATCTAAAATATACTAGTATATACAAAGACGAATCCGTGGACATAAAGAACAAGGAAAACGAGCCTAAAACGACCGAGTTATACCCGTTTTAACATTGTCAAAACTATATTTATATATATAGTCACAAATAAAAATAATAACGTATGTACTAAAATGGTATATTTTCTAGCAACGTACTAATGACTATTTTCTTAACGAACGAATACGTACAACTCGAGGGAATATTTATACGACATGACGACGTCATTCTAAGGTTTTGATACAAGGATTTTAACGATAACTTTTGTACGAGTTAATATGTCGAGTTATATACTTCTCTAAATGGAATTATTTTTCCTAAGTATGGAAACCATTTTTCTACGACGATAACTAGTATTTTCAAATTACGAGTGGTATGAGTATCATGTGCATGTGCATTCACTTCATTACGGCTTGATCTAAGTTAGATCATGATTATTCATTTAGGTTGCGGCTAGTGTACTCGCACCTCATTGTTCCGACTACTTTTACCTCATTGCACCATCTTTGTACCTTCACTTCGAGGTGAGTTCTCATAGCCCCGTTTTAATTCTATATTTTGATTTCAAATCCCACGGGGGAGAATACATTGCATTACTTATTTTTGTGTACATGCCTAAGTATAAAATTCATACATTGCTTAAGTTTCCTTATTACCACGTCTTGAAAAGTCCCCTTTTATTATCATGGACCGTTAATTTCTGGTACTAAGCGGGAGTGAGTGGATAGATCTATCGAGGGTGACGCCTCCATTCGTGTTTGGGTTGCTCCAAATGGAACGAATGCATTTCATGTCTTTATTATTAGAGTGTCTGGTAAACACTCATTGGGGCCAAGTATCGTCTAGCTTCGGGGTCATGAGCTTAAGAGCCAATGTATATACTTTCCGGACATCCTATTTCTTGGCATTACTTATGGCATTTGTACACTTGATTTACTTATAAACCTATGATTATTCACCAACTTTATGTTGACCGTTTTTCGCAATGTATTTCTCAGGTAACTAAGGCATATCCTCATGGCATTGCATGGAGTCACTTTGTATATCAAGGATGACGCGTCACTTTTGGATTTCATGCACTTTGAACTATCGTTTGATTGTACTAAACTTGTTTTCTTAAACCTTTGCCAACTTATGGGACCAATGTTTTATAACTCTGAATATTTTGAATGAATCAAACGAGGTATTTTATAAACGACACTTTAGGTCGTTCAATAATTCCTTGCTTGTGTGCTATGATCCGTTACACCCTCAGGTATTCCATTCCGCTGCCATTCAGGTATTTTGGGGGTGTTACAGAGGCCACTAGGATGAGTTATGATCCGACTCTAGGGATAGTTAGATTTAAGGAAGAAAATGATGAGGTTGCCTACCAAATGCCCTACAAGATTGAGCAATACCACCTCCTCTCTAATATAGAAAAAGAACACAAGCAAGCGGCTTATTATAGGAATGAGGAGGATAGACATAGAGGAGTAGAGTATGTAAAGAATAGGATGCTTGGTTTCTACAAAGAATGCTTGCAACTAGGTCCGGAATACAAAACTGGTTTAGAAGACGACCTAGAGAGTGAAACCAACGATGAGGTCACGTAGTAACCCATGACCTTGAGTCTAGCTACAAGACTCGTAAATAAAGAAAAGCGCTTCTTGGGAGGCAACCCATGTTTTGTGTGATTTTATTTTGTTTGTTTGTTATTTGCTTCCGTATGCATACTTTATTTTTATTGTTGGTAGATCATGTTTCTCAATTAAATTGTGGAAATACTTTACTTTGTTGTTTTGGCCTAGTCTTAACTCCACCTAAAAGTATTTTTGCAAAAGATAAGTGTAAGGGGAAACCCCAAATATGTTTTCAAGAAACAAACCGATCATGATTCTCCACAATATTAAATGAACATGTATATTCGTATTTGTTAGAGTCAAATGCTTGTATTGAGTCATAATGAAGTTTTGCAGGATTTTCCAGGAAGTGAGACCAAGTTTTTCCAGAAATTTTCCGGAAACTTAACATAAGAATTTCTGCAGGTCACTTCTGACGGCGTCACGAGTTAACTCTTGACGGCGTCACGTGTAAAAATCTGGAAATTTTACCGGTTTTGTTTTTCTAACGGAGTCTTATGGTTTTTGTGAATTATTAAGTTTTATAATCTCCAGGAAATCTGCAAACTTCATTCCACAAGCATTATATCTTATTTTGTTTTCTAGGATTTAGTAACTTATATAGGTTGCCGCCGATTTTATGCAAGGTTGTCTTGTCTATTTCTCAGGATTTACAGGTTATGTATGACAAGAAGATGATTTATATTCTGGAAGGGAAGCTTTGATTGTTCATTTTCTTGGAGGAAGATTTAACCTGGCCACCTTATTATCCATACCGAGCGAATCAGGGGAGTATTTGATTTCATTCTTTTTACTTTTTCACTTTTACATTCTTTACTTGAACATTGGGGACAATGTTCATCTTAAGTGTAAGGGGAGGGTAAAATGATGATACCTTACATGTACACTTTCGCTTGAGTTTGTTTTGTTTAATGGTAGATGTGTAATAAAACTATGAAAAATACTTGTTAGTGCAATTTTAGCGCCAAATTAAAATTTTTTTTACAACATTTAGGAGTAAGACTTTAGTCATAGCAAGCGTCTCATGGATAGGAGATTGTATGACTAGCACATAACCGTATATTCAGAAAAATTTTCCACCCAAATATGTGAGGTTCGCCTTTAGATTTGAAAGGAAAAGCATTTACTATTAGTGCTTATGAGTGTACCGGTAGCATTTAGATTCTAGAACTTGCGTTAGTGATGCATCCCGAGACCGCTAGTGAGACTACATTCGTGTAGTAGGATTTACTACATGATAAGAGGCATTAGGATCACCCTTGTGTTAAACCCGTATCATGATTACTTGACCATTTAAGTCATATTACTTGGCTAGTTAAGTCAACTAATTTTTCCCACACCTTAGCGTTGTACTCATTTTTAGTACACGAAACCCCTAGTACACCCCTCCGAGCCTATCTTTTCGTTTCTAACTTTAAGCATCTTACTTAAAGGAAGAATTTGTTACACCGCACTTAAATGTACAACCAAATCGCCTTAGCCTTCCGTGTATGTGCTCATTTTTAGTGCATTATTGTTATTTGTTAAACCCTAAGTTAACTTTCTAATTGATTACATGGTTGCTAAGTCGAGTCATATCCTTGTACATATTGTTTTGGGACGATTGGGACTCATGGGTAAAGTACTTATTTTATGGAGTAATGGGGAAGAACATCATATATTACACCCATATGTACGTTAATCTTAAAAGTGCTCCAAGTGTTTTGATTTTCTTAATTCGAGTCATTAGTTTAGTTTATTGTAAAGTATGTAAAAATTCAAGTGTAAGGGAAATGTTCATTCCCTATGATGTATTATTTTGGATGGTAGGGTAAGAGTGTATGCACAAAAAAAAAAAAAAAAAAAAAATCGAAAAAATGAAGAAAAAGAAAAGAAAAAAATAGAAAAAGAAAAGAGAAAAAACATACGGACTACCATCCCTTTTTATTCTATGTTCATTTTATGTTTTTGTTATTTTTCATTTATTAGCTTAAGTCGAGTCTAGTCTTGGCTTAGCAACGCCACATTGTACATGTAATTAACCAAGATTGTTAACTCGCCACCAGTAAAAACTTCCTTTATCCAAGAAAACCGTGTATTTCATATCCCTACACCTAACGTTACAACCCTTTAAAAGACCTCTTTGATAGTTTATCCTAGGTGCTTACGCCATGTGGTGGAGGTTTGATCCTTTCCCAAGCCTATGGTAATCTATTTTGCTATGACAGGTAGTGAGAGATATTTTCCGTTTCCATATGGTAATTTATACTTTATTACACCCGAGAGATGTGAGTATCTAAACACTATTTGTGAGGTGCTAGTATATGACCTCCGTGTTTGTCTATTGGTCTTTAGTGGAACGATTATTTGTTGTAATTACTTTTATATTAGTGTTAAATGACCCCTAACTTGTATTTTGATTAGAATAAAAGCGCATTTGCTTGAGGACAAGCAAATCTCAAGTGTAAGGGTATATGATGAGGCGAAAAATGAACCACTTTTAGGGGGTCATTTAAGCCCGGAATTGAATTTATTTGATCAAATATTGCCCTAAATCGTTCCTTTTGTGATTTTAGGTACTTTGGGAGAGAAATCTGGAAAAGGAAGCAATTCGGACGTTTTTGGAGCATAAAAGTGAAGAAAACGCCAAAGTCTTAATTTTCCTTGCTGGGAACAGTAGGTGACGGTGTCAAGAAGGAAATTCTGACGGCGTCAGGAGTAATTTCCATGACGGCCTAGTACAGAATTGAAGGCGTCACGAAGTAGAGCGTCAAGAGTAAAATACGTGACGGCCTGGAAATAGCTATAACGTGACGGCGTCAAAAGTAGATCAAGACAGTCCGAGAAGTATTTTGGCGGCGAGATGACGGCGTCACCAATTTGGTCTTGACACCGTCAGCCTCAATTTCCTATATATAGTTTTCTAATTTTTATTCATTAAAAAAAAAGAGAGAAGTTTTGGAGAAACCCTAAGGCCGAACTTAGTACGAATTTTACAGGTTTTTCAAGGGTTCTCAGCCCTTGATCCCTTTCATGTGTAATTGAGATAAGTGTTCTTATAATTCAATCAATATGTCTATGTGTTGGTTGTCTATATCTTGTTCTTGTCTTAATTCCATCATGCTAGGCTAGATCTATCTTGTGTTTGCTTGGATCTAATGAAATCTAAATGTTAATTATGTGTTGATTACTTGTTTATGGTTGTATTGGATTAATGATTTCGATGTTAGGCTTAAGAAAACTGGCAGATCTCCAAATGGTAACATGCTTGAACGTCTTAGGAAACATGAACTGACGTGCACTAGGTTTTATTGGTTGTATTTAATGCATGAGTAAATTCTAATGATCCCATGTTAGGAGCTTCTTAGCCGGCTCGACATAGGAGTGAAGTAGGCACTCATAGGATTGGGGAATTAAGTGCGCCACCCCATGAATGGTATTAAGGAATACAATCCGTCATCCACGCAACTATAACAAGTAATTAACGTGTAAAAGATGTCTAGGGAGTAGTGAAATCTAAGTAAACACAACTTCTCCACTTATTGCTCACAACCTTAGTTTAATTTAGTTTATTTTCATTTCTAGTATTTTATTTTGATTGCATCTTTAGTATTGGGTTAGTTGATTAGCAACTAATTCCGCCCAAATCCTTCAAACCCCGAGATTTTTACTTGCTTTCTAAAAAATATAAAAATACAAAAATAATCATCCTTCATCTTTAGAAGTAGTATTTAGGTTTTCTAATCCTAGCGACACTATTCCTAGCTGAACGATCAATCCCCCGGTACTTGTCACTATACTATACTACAACGATCAGGTACACTGCCTGGTGGGGGTTGTAAGCTTCTCAAGATCCTTTGAGAGGTAAAGCCTGGTGCGATTCCCACGTATCACCTGACTCTGATACCAATTGTGGAAAACTAGAAGGGGGGGTTGAATAGTTTTACGTCTGTTTTAAAATTTATAAAAACAAGTTTGTTTTAAAAACTTCGATTCGATCTTATGTGAACTCAAATCTTGAACAATATGAACAACTATATCTAAGTATAACAATAATAATAATGTAAACTAAGTATGTGAAATCAACGCATGCATAATATAAACAATTATAGCTATATACGAGAGATAAGTAAGTAAACGTTTATTTTATAATCCTTAGTTATATTTTGTATGAAAACTATACTTGATCGAAATGATCAATTATATGTATGTTACCTTTTTAGTTTGATTGTAAAAAACTTTGTTTTGTGAATGAAACTTTTGTTTGATCTTTAAGTAAAATCAATACTAGCACTATATGAGCAACTATATATATATATATATATATATATATATATATATATATATATATATATATATATATATATATATATATATATATATACGTCTACGTCTACAAAAGTAATAGCGATATAAGCAAGATGATAAGTAAGATATCGAAAGATCTAACCGCGAGACAAAGGATTTATAGTGGTTCAACTACAAGGACACCTTCCTTGCCCTACTCCACTCCTCGTGTCACCTACTCGAGAGTTTTCTTCACTATGTCAACAAGCTCCCTTATGGCGGAGAAAACCTTACACACCAATATACACACCACAACTTCGTCACAACTTATTCACACCTTCTACACAACTTCTTCACACCTAGTCACTACTTAATCACAACTCTACTTCTTCACAACTATCTATCTTCACAACTACCTACTTTACAACAATCTACCTCCCAACAATCTTCTTCACACCACTACTTATATCTCACTACTTCTATTCACAACTTCTACTCCTAGATCTATCTAGTTACACTACTATCACACCTTTACAATGAATGTACACAACAACTAGACTATATACACAAATCTACAATACTTCACAACTTGATGTTGAAGAAGTATTCTTCTCTTGCACTTTGAGAGATGAGAGGTGAGGGAATCAATCACTTGAAACAAGGATTAACAATTATATGATCAAAGGGTTTTTAGGAGAATGTTTAGAGAGATTTGGATCTGAAAATTTTCGTGCAAGAGGTAGGAAAAATTCCAGATTTAAGGTGGTAGTTATTGGGAAAAATTTCTGACAGAATCTGACAGGGGAGCGTGGCCGGTCCCCATAATTGTGTGCCAGCCCCCTTAAAATTAAGGGGGCCGCCCAGACGAAAACTACAGTTTTCTTGTCTTTTTCTGGGGAAAATTTATTTGGTGAAAAACTTGCTTAAAACTTGCTTACGTATTAACTTTGCGTTTAATGTTTTTATATTTTGTGATCGTCAATACTTAGGGATATAAAAAAATTTAATAACGTTTTATACATTATTTATATCAACAGGTTCATCACCAGTTATTGGTATAACAACTAAATCCTTCATGTACGTATTAGGGTTCATTATTGGTTTGATAACCAATTCACCAAGGCTAATACATAAAACCCAATCATGCACATCAGTAGTATTGAATGGTTTAGAGTATTTAAAACAAAAACACCATCAGGTACTTGAACCAGTAATCTCCATGAACAAAGCAATTAAATCCGGTCCAAACCAACTTTCGAACCCGTATGATCGACACCAAGCAGCAAATAACCAACTTCCACAATGATTTAACAAGAAAAGAACCAAATTCAAGAAGTTGAATCATAAAAACCCTAAAAATTTGAAACTTTCACCTGTTGCAGCAGCAAACTTCGACAATTTATATCTTTTTACTGATAGCTCAAATCGAAGATCCCTCCGGTGGAACTCTTCTTTGGACTTATCAAATGTTATTCCCTATTTAGCTCTGATATTGATGCCTTTTCCTGTCTTATTCACATACTTCTTGATCCTTGCAGTGAGCATGGCAACTTGCCATCTGATATCAATTTCTTCAAAAGCATCATCATCTATTTGCAATACATCTTCTTGATAGGTTACAGGTAGAGATGCTTGTTGAGCAAAGAATGATCATAGAACATCATCTGAGGTGGGGGTGGTTGATGGTGATGAAGTGGTAGTGACCATAGTTGTACATGGAACCTGAGTTTCAGTCATAGTACTTTGGACAGGATAAGCAGTACCTTTATTGGAAGTACTGCTTCTGTTTTCAGAAGATACAAAAGCAATGTTTTGGGGTTTCTGATGTGTGCTTGAACCTGTAGTACCATTCATCTCATGTTCATACACCTTCAGATTGTTGTAGAGATCATCAAAGTCCATTGTCTCCAGCCCTGGTTGTCCTCTGATCATAGTAGCAACTACATGCCATGCTGATGGCAAGCTTCTCAAGAACTTCAAATTAGCATCTTCAACTGATGCCTCAGTATCATATAGTTCTAGCATACTCAGAAGATTTTGGAATCTTTCATAAGCAGAATCAAGACCTTCTCTTTCACCAACAGTGAAAGTTTCAAATTGTTGCTTCAACAAGTTCCTATACATCTTCTTGGAAGCATCATTACCTCCAAACTTCTTCTTGATTGCAGCCCATAGTTGTTTTGCATCCTTGGCATCATGAAACTTCAATAAGTGACCATCAGGAATAGCATAGAGCAATATGTTGAGAGCTTTGTCTTGATTTCTTTTTATTGCAGCTGGTATGGTTGGCTTAGGTGGTGTTGGTTGTCCAGAGATCTCCACTGGTTCTTCAATTTGCATATTACCATTGACAATCACATCCCATAGTGCATGGTCTGTGATGGCAATGTACTGCCTCATCTTCATGGCCCATAAGTCATATTCTCCCTTCTTAACACTTGGAATTCTAACAGCAGTGATTGATGGAGCAGGTGCAACTTTCGTCGACATCTTGAAAGATTTGTTGTAGAATTGGTTTAAAGGTTTTTCTTCTTAATCAGAGTTTCCAACACAAGTTCTGATACCACTTGTTGGATCGATATACTCTGACCAAACTACTTTGTAGCTTGTAAAGGTTTAATAATATTAAGTAAACTCAACACTATTAATATTGAAACACTGTTTGACTTTTTAAAGTATGCGGAATCTACTAACACAAAGCATAATAAGAACTTTTATATTAAACCAAACTTGAACCTGCTTTGTTACACAGATTCACTAACAATCCCTAACTATTATCGACTTTGAACAACTCTAAAAACATATATCGACTAATACCTCTTTAGGCTCCTTATATAGATAACCTTAAGTCGGTTTATATCATCTAACTTGAACGACAAGTAATTATCCCTAATCCCTACGCCTAGGTTCCCACACACACACACCTTTGGTGTTTTTACATCTTGTACGTACAATGAAACTAATGACCCTATGTCTCTTTATATACTAGAGACATCTAGGTTTTACAAGAGGAATCATAATACAATTAGGAAACTAAATATTCTTCTAGAATCTTCCATCTTTTTGTAGTTTCCCTTCTTGTCACTTCAAGCCCTTCATGTTTCATTCTTCTTGTTTTGTATCATCAAATCAATAAAACCCAACAATATCACACATATATATTACACATGTATCACATCAAACACCTAAAATGCACCAAACAATGTCAAATGGATCGAGACTATCAGTGAAACTAACCTGCTAAAATCACAGTTGTTACATCAACGTACCTTCACTAACTCTATCTTACCATGCTTCATACTCTTGACCTCTCGGTCCATAATCTCAACAGGCTCCTCAACAAAAAGAAGGGTCCTATTAACCTTAATCTCATCTAAAGGCACATGCAGTCTAGCATCCGCCAAAAAGTTCTTCAAATTAGATACATGAAACATATCATCCACACTACTTAACTCCTCAGGAAATTTTCAGCCGATATGCCATAAGTCCAATCCTTTCCGTAATCTCAAACGACCCTACTTATCTTGGTGCTAACTTTTCTTTCTTACCGAAATGCACAACACCCTTCCAATGAGACACTTTTAGCATCACAAAATCACCAACATTAAACTCTAAAGGCTTACGACGATTATCTGCATAACTCTTTTGGTGATCTCTTGCTGCCTTAAGTCTTTCCTTAATCCGAAAAACCATATTTGTAGTCTCTTACACCAGTTCAGGAACAATGAGTTGGCTTGTCCCAACCTCTGTCCACAGAACAGGTGATCTACATTTCCTTCCATACAAAATTTCAAATGGTGCACACCTAATACTGGAATGATAGTTGTTATTATCGGAAAACTCAGCTAATGGTAAATACGTATCCCAGCTTCATCCAAAATCAATAGCACATGCTCTAAGCGAATCTTCTAAAGTCTGAATCATTCGCTTACTTTGCCTATAAGTCTGTGGATGATAAGTAGTGCTCATATCTAAACGTGTATCCAAAGCCTTCTGCAACGACTGCCAGAACCGCGAGGTAAATCTACTATCACGATTAGAAATAATCGACACAGGTACACCATGTCATGCCACAATCTCATTAATATAAATTCTTGCCAGCTTCTCCATCTTATAGTCCTCACGAATGGCTAGAAAATGTGCAGACTTCGTCAATCTATCCACAATGACCCATATCGTGTCATGCCCATTACTTGTTTGAGGCAACTTGGTAATAAAATCCAGCGTTATATTCTCCTACTTCCATTCAGGGATCGGTGATTGCTGTAGCAATCCAGAGGGTTTCTGATGTTCAGCCTTAACTTTCAAACAAGTCAGACATTTACTAACATACTTAACTATTTCTCTCTTCACTCTTGGCGACCAATACGCATCTCTAAGATCATAATACATTTTGTCAGATCCTGGATGAATTGAGTATCTCGTCTTATGAGTCTCATCCATGATCAATCTTCTTACACCTCCTACCAACAAAACCTATATTCTATCCAAGAAATATAGTCCACCATCCTCCTTTCTCTCCATTTGTTGATCCAACCCACGCAGCATCTCAGCTGTCGCATTCTCATACTTGAGAGCTTCCTCTTGCACTGCCAATATCTTACTCTTAATACCCGATTGCAATGTCATGCACATAGCTCGCACACACTTAGGCTTAATCATTTCCTTTCTACTCAACGCATCAGCCACCACATTCACCTTTCCAGGATTATAGCTAATCTCACAATCATAATCACTAAACAATTCAATCCATCTTCTCTGTCGCATATTCAGCTCTTTCTGAGTGAAAATATGCTGAAGACTCTTATGATCTATGTAGACAATACTCTTCATGCCATACAGATAATGCCTCCAATTCTTGAGAGTGAATACTACCGCACCAAGTTCTAAATCATGAATGGTGTAATTCTTCTCATGGATCTTGAGTTGTCGGGATGTATAAGCTATCACCTTATGATGCGTGACAAAGCAGTCAACGCAAGTCAACCACGGATGTGGTCAACTAGGTCAAACCATTTTTACACGATATCCCATGAGCACAGTGTTTTCCCGGGTCGTTATGTCCCAGCAAGGTGTGAAATTGTATTTATAAACGTTTTGTGAAGGAGAAGAGTTAGGAAGTAGATTGTAGTGAAGGAGATTGGTGTGAAGTAGATAGTTGGAGTAGAAAGTTGTGAAGTAGATTGGTGTGAAGATTGATTGGTGTGAAGAGGTTGTGACGAAGTTGTGGTGTGTACATTGGTGTGTAAGGTTTTCTCCGCATAAGGGAGCTTGTTGACATAGTGAAGAAAACTCTCGAGTTAGGTACTCGGGGAGTGGAGTAGGGCAAGGAAGGTGTCCTTGTAGCCAAACCACTATAAATCTCTTGTCTCGCGGTTCGATCTTTCCATCTCTCATTTATTTCTTTACTTACATTATTATTGCTATATCATACATATTTATTATTGTTTATATTGTGCAAGACTTGAGATCACATATTATCGAATCTAAATTTTTGAAAATAAAGAAAACACTCCAACAATCTTTTATAACAAATAAAAAAAGGGCGTAAAACTATTCAACCCCCCTTCTAGTTTTCCACAGAAAGTGAATTTTGAAAAAGGAAAATCTTTTTGGGTTTTGTATGTTTTTAAAAACTAAATACGATATTTTTGGTGATCGATTCATAAAACGAAATCGTTTCCTTTCAGGTTAACCTAAAAGTAATCCGAGATAGTAAACTTCAAGATTCGTTTTGTTTTATATGAAAATATACAAAGATGGTAAATATACAAAGGGTGAATTCGAAAATCACTCATCATCAATGTGTTTTGACGAATACGCACACACCACCCCAGCAGCGGCGCCAAAATTTGATGCATGACAAAGCAGTCAACGCAAGTCAACCACGGATGTGGTCAACTAGGTCAAACCATTTTTGCACGATCTCCCGTGAGCACAGCGTTTTCCCGGGTTGTTATGTCCTAGCGAGGTGTGAAATTGTATTTATAAACGTTTTATGAACGAGTGAATTTGAATGGGTAAATGATATGAAGGATTGGGTGATTACACTAAGCAAATAGTAATGAAAACAACTTAAATAAGCTATATTAACAATAACGTAAAACCAAATTAACCTAAAACGTATTTACAATTAAAAACGCGCGTTTAAATTAAAAATAACGTAAACGCGTTAAATAAAAGGTGAAACTAGAGCAATATTAATCCTACGGGTGTGAAAATAACTTTCTAAGATTCTAATCTTAAAAGAAAATTTTAGAAAAAAAAAATTATTTTTTTGACTTTTTAATTATTTATTATTAATTAATTACTAATTAATTACTAATTAAACTAATTTAAATTATTAAAAATACTAGTTGAACAGTGAAAATTATGAAACTTTTTCTAAAAATACTTTACACTATCAGTAAGCTAGGAAAAATGTAAAAAGTTTTAATAAGCACTGAATTAAGATAAAAAGGGAAAATAAGCTCATAAGGCCAATTACTAGTATATATGTGGAAAACTAGAAGGGGGGTCGAATAGTTTTACGTCTTTTTAATTTGTTATAAAAAATAGTTTTAGTGTTTTCTTAGCTTTTAAAAACTTAGATTCGATAATATGTGATCTCAAGTTTTGCACAATATAAACAACTATCAATAAATAATATATAACAATGATAAGTAATGAAATAAGTAAGAGATGGAAAGATCGAACCGCGAGACAAGAGATTTATAGTGGTTCGGCTACAAGGACACCTTCCTTGCCCTACTCCACTCCTCAAGCACCTAACTCGAGAGTTTTCTTCACTATATCAACAAGCTCCCTTATGGCGGAGAAAACCTTACACACCAATTTACACACCACAACTTCTTCACACCTAAGTCACAACTTCTACACAACTTCTTCAAATCAATCTACTTCACAACTAACTACTCCACACCTAGCTTCTTCACTACAATCTAATTCCTAACTTTTCTTCTTCACACCAAGCTACTAACTAATCACACAATCTATATATCTAGCACAACTATCTACAATCAATTATTCACAACAATCTTCACAAAGAATAATGTAAGTAGTCTTGATGATGCACCAACAACTTGGATGTGGAGATCACAACAAGTTGTAATACTTCTTGTCTTGGGGGATAGAAGTATTCTTCTCTTGCACTTGAGAGGATGAAGTTTGAATCACTTTGAAACAAAGAATTATACACTTATGATCAAAGGATAAGAGAATAGAAATGTGGATCTAGATCAGAAAGTTTAGAAGTGCAAAAGGTGAGAAAATTCTGAGGAATGAACCAGTATTTATAGGGGAGAAAAATGTTGTTCTGGAGCGTGGTCGGTCCCCTTAATTAATGGCCGGTCCCCTTAATGATTAAGGGGGCCGCCTAAGGAATTAAGGGGGCCACCCCTTCAGAACGTTGGTTTTTCTTGTCTTTTAGTGGGGAATATTTTTCTGGATAAAATTTGCCATTTTTGGTTGGAAATTTGAAATCATATATTTATAATGAATTAAACATATTCTTTTAATTCCAAAAGTAATTTTGTAAAAGATATAAGATGTTTAATACATTTTATAAAAATTCTAGTGATTAGAAAAGTTTCCTTTGATCATGAAATGCAATAAACCATTTGTTTATTCATACCTTAAGTGATATGGAAGCAAAGACAAATATTAAGCACTAAAAACTTGTTTACGTCATAAGTTTTAGATTAATGAGTTTATGCTTTGTAATTATCAAAATATAGAGACATTGTTAATATGCTAACAATGTTTTAAGACATTATTTATGTCAATAATATAAATAAAAAGGGAAAACTTAAACAGTAAGCACACCATAGGGCAGATGGTGTATGGCTCAGGTTTGGTTTTGTGCTTTGCTAACTAAGAGGTCAAGCGTTCAAATCCCACTGACTACACTTTTCTGTTTTATTTATTTATATTTTACTTTTTTCTATTTACAAAACTGTTTATACACTAACAATAACCAACTTTTATAAAAATAACTTTTCTACAAAGTACAAATAAGCTCGGTGGGAGCTTAAATACCTCACAATTAACAAATAGGAGCTAAAATGGATTTTTAAGTTTAAAAAGCTATGAAACAAACTATAATCTATACCTAAGGTTGAAAATAAGCTAAAGACTACTGAGACTAAAGCAAATAAGCTAGAAAAGAGCAAATAAGCACTCTGGGATAAGCAGATACACTGAAACAAGCAAAAATCAAATAGGCACACCAAACAAGCCCAAGTAACTACTTGCAGGCTTAATTTGAGCTTATTTAATAAGCTCAAAAGTCCAAAAGAAGCTTGGAACTAGCAAGCCAGTACTACAGGCTTCCCAAGGAGCCCAAAAGCTTAGGGTAAGCTTAAGTAAGGGGCAATATATGAGCTTGTGAAATTTGGTTTATGGGACACTGATGTGGATAATCACACAGTCAATGCTCAAAAGCTCAAAAGCTCAACAAGGACACTAATAAGCTAAACTGATTTGCACAAGCTCAAATTAACTCAAATGCTATTATAGAAGCTCAAATTAACAAAGCTATAAGCTAGAACAAGCATAAAGATTCAGAAGCTCAAATGCACAATACCACTTATAATTCTTTCTGATGAGGCACATATGAGGTACCAAATAAGCACAAAAATAAGCAGAGAAGTGAACAAAAAGCACTTGCACAATAAGCTTATACTATAAGCTTTCTAAAACAACAAAAAACGCAGGCTAATCTAAACTAATAAACAAATTAGAGGCTTTAGAAAAAGGGCTTATGAGCCAACTCCCCTGGTGCAGGGGAGGTTTTTGCAAAACAGTCCAAAACAAGTTTAAAATAAACACTCAGATAAAATTCTAAAAATAGTTAAAAATATGGATTGAAAAGCTCTACTGTCAAATATTCCAAATCCAAAAGCTTAGAATCAATGGATTAAAAATGAGATCATGAAAAATCTCACCAATCATGGATTTGTAACCTTTCTATGCAATTTGACTTTTTGATTAATGAACTAATGTTGACTTTTTTGAGATTCTAATGCTCCTAGATTATTGAGAAAGTTGTTTTAAGCTAAAGTGAGACTAAAATAAGCTATTTATACTACTTATGCACTAATGTCCATGATTATGCAACTAAAAACTTCATCAGTGAGTGAAAATAAGGACTTAAAGAAGGATTTTGACTTTTATTCAAATGACCACTTGATTTTCTGACTTAACTGATCTACCATAACCTATTGTGAGTTATCATAACCAAAAGCAACAAAAAAAACTAACTGTTGATATAAATAAATGCCTAAAAACTTTATTCATATCTTTAGATATCTCTTTGTTTTGATAATCACAAAACGAAAACTCACCAGACCAAAGATTATGTCGTAAACAAGTATTTAGAGATAAATATTTCATTTTGTATCCAAATCACTTAAGGTATGAATAAGCAAAGTGTTTATTGCATTCTATGATCAAAGGAAATTTTTCTCTAATCACTAGAACTTTTATAAAATGTCATAAACATTTTATATCTTTTATAAAACATTTTTGGAATTAAAAGAATATGTTTAAATCATTATAAATATATGATTTCAAATTTCCAACCAAAAATGGTAAATTTTATCCAGAAAAACCTTTCTCACAAAAGGACAAAAAATTCCAACGTTCTGGAGGGCGGCCCCATTAATTATACTAGGCGGCCCCCTTAATGTTTAAGGGGATCGCCTCCTAATTAAGGGGACCGGTCACGCTCCAGAACAGTAATTTTTTGCTCTATAAATACTGGTTCATTTCTCAGTTTTTTCTCACCTTTTGCACTCCTAAACTTTCTGTTCTAGATCTCCATCTCTATTCTCTTAATCCTTTGATCATACATACATAAATCTTTGTTTCAAATTGATCCAAACATCATCCTCTCAAGTGCAAGAGAAGAATATTTCTATCCTCCGAGACAAGAAGTATTACAACTTGTTGTGACCTCCACATCTAAGTTGTTAGAAGATCATCCATTGTATCTACCTCTTTGTGAAATTAGTTGTGAATATTTGATAGTAGATAGTTTTGCTTGGTGTATAGATAGTGTGATTGGTTAGTAGATTGTTGTGAAGGAGAAAGTTAGGAAGTAGATAGTTGTGAAGAAGATAGGTGTGAAGTAGATAGTTGTGAAGAAGATATGTGTGAAGTAGATAGTTGTGAAGAAGATAGGTGTGAAATAGATAGGTGTGAAGAAGATAGTTGTGAAGAAGATAGTTGTTAAGATAGATAGGTGTGAAGAAGTTTTGTAGAAGTTGTGATTAAGTTGTGATGAAGTTGTGGTGTGTAAATTGGTGTGTAAGGTTTTCTCCGCCATAACGGAGCTTGTTGACATAGTGAAGAAAACTCTCGAGTTAGGTGCTCGGGGAGTGGAGTAGGGTAGCCGAATCACTATAAATCTCTTGTCTCGCGGTTTGATCTTTCCATCTCTCATTTACTTCCTTACTTTCATTATTATTGTTTTAGCATACATATATATTGTTGTTAATATTGTGCAAGACTTGACTTCACATAATATCGAATCTATTCTTTTGAAAGAAAAGAAAACACACAAACAAAGTTTTTCATAATAAACCAAAAAGACGTAAAACTATTCAACCCCCCTTCTAGTTTTCCACAATTGGCATCAGAGCTACGTCAAGCGAGATCTTTAAAATATAGTGTATTTTAAAACTTGCAACGATCTATGGAATTTGAAAAATATTTAGAAGGGAAATCTATGCAAAGACCACCACTATTTGAATGTGTTGGATTTTTATATTCGAAAAATAGATTCGATACTTATGTGAAATCTAAAGATCTTGATCTTTGGCATGTTATTACCTTTGGTGATTTTCCTCCTACTCAACAAAATCCGGAAACTAAAATGGATGAAATTGTACCTTTTGAAAAACAAAATGATGATTTGAAAAAGAAACTAGCTAAAAATAATGAAGCTAAAATGGTAATTTATAATGCGTTACCACGCAAAGAATATGAAAGAATTTTTATGTGTAAAACCGCTAAAGAAATTTGGGAGTCACTATTATTACTCACCAAGGTAATAGTCAAGTAAAAGATAATAAAATAGATCTTCTTGTACAACAATATGAACAATTTACGATTCCTGAAGAGGAATCAATAGATAGTGCATTTGCAAAATTTAACACTATCATCACAAGTTTAAAAGCACTTGTTGAGACATTTTCTTGTAAGAATTGTGTTAGGAAATTTCTTAGGGCATTGCATCCAAAATGGTGAGCTAAAGTCACGGCAATTGAAGAATCGAAGAATTTGATGACGTTGTCACTTGACGAACTTATTGGCAATTTAAAGGTCCATGAAGAAATTATAAGAAGAGATTCGGAAACGGTCAATGTCAAGAAGGAACAAACCAAATCCATTGCTCTAAAAGCCAAAAAGGAACTTAGTGAAGATGATGATTCAAGTGACGAAAGTGAAGACAAAGAATATGCAATGGCCGTAAGAGAATTCAAGAAATTCTTCAAAATACGAGGAAGATTCACTAGATTACCATGAGATGAAAGAAAGTCGTTCCAAATAAATAGAAGTGACAACTACGGGAAAAGAAAGTGCTTTAGATGTGGAAGTTCAAATCATCTCATTGGTGAATGTCTAAAGCCACCGGGTTATGAAAATCAAAGCGCCTTCGTTAGTGGAACATGGAGTGATAATGACAAAGAAGAAGTAGAAAAACCAAGAGACGAAAAATGTTTTGTAGCCAAAGGGACTGACGAAATATGCTTAGGAATAGACTTGGATCCCGACGAATGGATCAAAGATAGCGGATGCTCGAGGCACACGACGGGGAACCGCAAGTTATTTTCTACATTTAAGGCATACAATAGAGGTAACGTTATTTTTGGTAGTGACTTGCATGGAAAAATCATAGGCAAAGGTACGATTTCTCAAGACTCACTTACTATTGAAAATGTTGAGCATGTAGATAATTTAACATATAACTTGCTTAGTATAGGCCAAATATGCGATAATAAATGTAGGGTTACCTTTACCGAACAGGATAGTGAAATAGTTAAGAATGGAAAGGTCATAGGTAGAAGAATTAGGAAAGGAGGCATATATGTTATGAAACTAGGAAACAAACCGGAAGATAGGATATGCCTAGCAACCCTAGACGAAAACTCCACTTTGTGGCATAGGAGATTAGGACATGCAACAAATACAATCTTTAGCCTCTAAAGAACTAGTTAGAAACTTGCCTAATCTAAGATATGACAAGCACTTTTGTGATGCATGTAAAATTGGAAAACAAGCTCATGTTAGTCACAAAGCTAAGAATATAGTATCCACTACTAGGTGCCTAGAATTATTACATATGGATCTATTTGGTCCATCCGCTGTGCGGAGCTATGGAGGAAACAATTATACCCTAGTAATAGTAGATGACTATGCACGATACACGTGGACTAGGTTCTTAAGTGACAAAACCCAAGCCTTTGAAAAATTTGAAATATTTAGTAAAATGATTCAGAATAAATTAGGATGCACAATAGTAGCCATTAGGACGGACCATGGTAGGGAATTTGATAATGAAGTACAATTCGGAAAATATTGTAATTTAAATGGAATATCTCATAATTTCTCCGCTCCTAGTACTCCTCAATCAAATGGCGTAGTAGAGAGAAAGAATATGTCACTACAAGAAATGAGTAGAACAATGTTAAATGAACAATCCATCCCACAAAAATTTTGGTGTCACGCTGTAGATACATCAACATATATTATTAATAGGGTATCAATTAGGAGAATTTTAGGAAAAACTCCTTATGAGTTACTAAGAGGTAGAAAACCTAACTTAAGCTACTTTAGGGTATTCGGAAGTAAATGTTATATTTTAAACACTAAGGATTACCTTACTAAGTTTGACCCAAAATCATACGAAGGAATATTTTTAGGCTACTCACAAAATAGTAAAGCATATATAATACTTAACAAACATACTATGAAAGTAGAAGAATCATTAAATGTAACATTTGATGAAAAACCACCACCTCCTAAAACATTGCCTTTAGAAGATGATGACTTAGTCGAAGATGAAGCTATTGAGGTTAGTAAAACAAAACCCATAGGAAATGATAATGAAGACATAGACTTAGGAAATAACGAAATTGTAAATATTAAGGAATCTAAATCACATCCATTAGATAACATAATAGGACATCTCAACCAAAGAACCCTTAGGTCACAAGCCCAAGATAGAAATAACTTCTTTTGTTTCCTCTCAGCTATAGAACCTAAAAATATTAATGAAGCATTACAAGATGAAAGTTGGGTTATAGCTATGCAAGAAGAATTAAACCAATTTAAGGCAAATGATGTTTGGGAATTAGTCCCAAATCCAATGAACATGACCATCATAGGAACTAAATGGGTATATAGGAATAAGTTAGATGAAAATGGAATAGTAACTAGGAACAAAGCTAGGTTAGTTGCCCAAGGTTATAATCAACAAGAAGAAATTGATTGTCACGAAACTTATGCCCCCGTGGCTAGACTAGAATCTATTAGGATATTACTTGCCTATGCATGCGCCTTAGACTTTAAGTTATTCCAAATGGACGTGAAAAGTGCATTCCTCAACGGTTTTATCAATGAGGAGGTTTATGTGGCACAACCTCCAGGATTCATTGACTTCACAAAACCTGATTATGTTTATAAGTTAAAGAAAGCTTTATATGGACTCAAACAAGCTCCTAAGGCTTGGTATGATCGATTAAAGGCTTATCTTATCAAACATGATTATTCCATGGGAATTGTAGATAACACGCTTTTCACTAAAAAGAAAGACCCAAATCTCATCATTGTCCAAATATATGTCGACGACATTATATTTGGATCGACTTGTCAAGAAATGTGTGATGAATTTGCCAAAATCATGCATGATGAGTTCGAAATGAGTATGATGGGTGTACTAAACTTTTTCCTAGGATTGCAAATAAAACAATTAGATGATGGAATATTCTTTAACCAATCTAAGTACATTAAAGAAATGCTTAAGAAATTTGGCCTAGAAGACTCTAAACCCATGAAAACCCCTATGTCTACGGAAGTAAAGCTCACAAAAGATGATGAAGGTGAGTCCGTGGATAATACTAAGTATAGAGGAATGATAGGTTGTTTACTATACTTAACGACAAGTAGACCCGATATCATATTTAGTGTTTGCCTTTGTGCCCGCTTTCAAGAGGATCTCAAAACCTCTCACCTAGAAGCGGTTAAGCGTATCTTTCGATACATTAAAGGCACTATACACTTAGGATTATGGTATCCTAAGGGATCCGGCATAGAAACCATCATCTATGCGGATTCGGATCATGCGGGAGACTACGTAGATAGAAAAAGCACTAGCAGTATTTGAACGTTTATGGGATGTTGTCTAACATCTTGGTTTTCGAAGAAGCAAGCCGCTCTTGCTATTTCTACCACCGAAGCCGAATATGTAAGTGCTGGAAAGGCATGTCAACAAGCACTATGGATGAAACAAGCTCTCATAGACTATGGCATTAGGTTAGAAAATGTTCCTATTATGTGCGATAACAAAGGTGCGATAGATTTAAGTAAAAATCCGGTTCAACACTCTAGGACTAAACATATAGAAATACGCCACCACTTCCTTAGGGATAATGTACAAAAAGGAAGCATAGCTATAGAAAAGGTTGCATCGGAAGATAACATAGCGGATATATTCACAAAACCCCTTAAGCGTGAATTATTCAACCACTTACGTTTAGGATTAGGAATGATGGAACAAGTTGACTAAATTTTATTGCATTTACACACTCACTACTAGCATAAAATTTATTTTTCTTCCACCTCTTCAATATCTGAGTCTAGGAATCTATTTCGCACAAAATTTAAAGATTGGGAAACTTCATTTTAATTGCATATACATTTTATAAAACCCAATCAAATTCTGTTTAAATCTATTCTCACATCTAGGAAACACATGAAAACTATTTTTCTTGCATCATTGAATAATGCTAAAAACATTTCTTTTTCATGCATAAAACCTCACATGAATTATCAAAATATATAATCTAATATATACCATTGATATTCATGAATTGAGCAAAAATCGAATGAAGGAGATTTTGGATTGTTTCTTAGGAAGTTTTCTTATTTGCATTTAGGAGTCGAAACAATCACAACTCCACATTTGTTGCATATAGGCACACACTAGAACGAAGTCTCAAACAATGTTGTCATTTTGTTCCATCACTAGTTTCTCACTCACTAGTTGCCTTTGCCTTTGATCTAAGATAGTTACTCTAGGAAGATTGAGTGCCCTTGCCTTTGCCTGTCTCCTCTAGCTTATTATTGATTGCTTGCTTGTTCTATTGCTTAAGTGTTTTTGCATGCATGCTATATTATGATTAGATTAGATGCCATATTGCCTCAAAGCGTTGAACTTGCTTGAATCCAAACCCAAAAACACATACTTTTTGCAAATTTTCTGCCAAAAACCCAATTCTGGCAATCTGGAAACCACCAGATGGGAGCCCCCCTTAATTATGTAAGGTGGCCACTTTAATCATTAAGGTTACCGCCCCCTAACTAAGGGGACCGGCTATCTGATGGTCGGGTTTACAGAATCTTTTCTGCTTTTTAGCCCATTTCACCCTACACTTCCCAAAATTCACAAACATATTTTGTCCTAATCTTCCAAACAAACATTATCCATCCATAATCACCCACATCTTACACTATAAATACCCCATTCTTCAAACTCTCCATTCATCTCCTCATGACTTCTCCAAACAAACCAAAACCAAAAGCCTCAAAGCTAGCAAGGATGACGGAAAAACCCATTTGGCGAAGAAAAAGCCCTCGAAACAAATCCATCATAACCAATGAAGTTGGAAATCATTCAACACCTCCAACTTCTTACTTCCCAAACTTCACTCAAACAAACCCACAAGGACATTCTTTTGATCCTCTTTACAAACCATACAACTTTGGCCAGACATCCACCTTCATGCCTAACTACACATCTCAACCTCCAAACACTTATAATGATCCCTACACTTCCAACAATCTCAATTCTAACTACACAACCCCAATTCATCCATATCAACATAATGATTCTCTTCACCTTGCCACGGAAAAGCATAAGTTCCGTGAAGAAATAAACCAAATCCATGATCTTAGTGATCTCCATGCTATGCATCGTGCACAACGCAACAAAGGGCAACCTCCATCATCACCCTATGCAAATTGCTTACCCCACTCTCTTAACTTGGACCAAGTTACAAATCACACTCATTATTGCCCTTGTTGCATCTTCCTCCAAAAACAAATCCTCTACTTGAGTGAAGATATCTCCTGGATTGAGTATCTCCTCACTCGTCCTCATCCAATACCACCCTTGACACGATACAACATCGTGAGGTCCACATCTTCCGCTCCATATCCTACTCCATATCCTTCTCCATCAAACAACTATGCTTTATGCTTATGTTCCCCTCAAGCAAATAAAACACTCAACCATTGGTTGCAAGCAAGTCCAAGTGCTCTCTTTGGCAATTTAGGACTATGTTGTTTTTCTTTTATTTTATTGTAATCAATATGTTTCAAACATATTGTATGTTGTAATGATGATCATTTATATGATCATTTTATATATGCTTGAATGAATCTATTTTTATTTGCATCATTGTTGCTTTGCCTATAAGTGTTTTGTTCTCCTCACATATTTTTTGTAGCCAAGCATTCCATAGCTCGTTTCCTTGGTGTTATCAAATGAGGGGGAGCACACATCAAGGGGGAGCTTCCTATCCGTTTAACTTCTATCATGAAGCTTAATCGGTATAACCTTTTTGATTTAACAAAAAGGGGGAGAAGTGAATATAAACTAACTTAACACTTGTATAAAAATTAATTTTTGATTTAATGAGTTTAGGTTTTGTAATTATCAAAAAGGGGGAGATTGTTGATATAAATAAATGCCTAAAAACTTTATTCATATCTTTCGATATCTCTTTTTTTTGATAATCACAAAACAAAAACTCACCAAACCAAAGATTATGTCGTAAACAAGTATTTAGAGATAAATATTTCATTTTGTATCCAAATCACTTAAGGTATGAATAAGCAAAGTGTTTATTGCATTCTATGATCAAAGGAAATTTTTCTCTAATCACTAGGACTTTTATAAAATGTCATAAACATTTTATTTCTTTTATAAAACATTTTTGGAATTAAAAGAATATGTTTAAATCATTATAAATATATGATTTCAAATTTCCAACCAAAAATGGTAAATTTTATCCAGAAAAACCTTTCCCACAAAAGGACAAAAAATTCCAACGTTCTGGAGGGCGGCCCCCTTAATTATACTAGGCGGCCCCCTTAATGGTTAAGGGGACCGGCCACGCTCCAGAACAATAATTTTTTGCTCTATAAATACTGGTTCATTTCTCAGTTTTTTCTCACCTTTTGCACTCCTAAACTTTCTGTTCTAGATCTCCATCTCTATTCTCTTAATCCTTTGATCATACATACATAAATATTTGTTTCAAAGTGATCCAAACATCATCCTCTCAAGTGCAAGAGAAGAATATTTCTATCCTCCGAGACAAGAAGTATTACAACTTGTTGTGACCTCCACATCCAAGTTGTTAGAAGATCATCCATTGTATCTATCTCATTGTGAAATTAGTTGTGAATATTTGATAGTAGATAGTTTTGCTTGGGGTATAGATAGTGTGATTGGTTAGTAGATTGTTGTGAAGGAGAAAGTTAGGAAGTAGATAGTTGTGAAGAAGATAGGTGTGAAGTAGATAGTTGTGAAGAAGATAGGTGTGAAATAGATAGGTGTGAAGAAGATAGTTGTGAAGAAGATAGTTGTGAAGATAGATAGGTGTGAAGAAGTTTTGTAGAAGTTGTGATTAAGTTGTGACGAAGTTGTGGTTTGTAAATTGGTGTGTAAGGTTTTCTCCGCCATAAGGGAGCTTGTTGACATAGTGAAGAAAACTCTCGAGTTAGGTGCTCGGGGAGTGGAGTAGGGCAAGGAAGGTGTCCTTGTAGCCGAACCACTATAAATCTCTTGTCTCGCGGTTCGATCTTTCCATCTCTCATTTACTTCCTTACTTTCATTATTATTGTTTTAGCATACATATATATTGTTGTTAATATTGTGCAAGACTTGACTTCACATAATATCAAATCTATTCTTTTGAAAGAAAAGAAAACACACAAAAAAAGTTTTTCATAATAAACCAAAAAGACGTAAAACTATTCAACCCCCCTTCTAGTTTTCCACACTAACAACAACACAGCTAACACTCTTAAACCAAACACCCCTTTAGATTAACTGATTTTTAGTTTTCAAAGGTTTTGAATGTTTTAAGCTTAAACACTGATTCATAATTACATGTAATGATGTCATAACCCATTTGAATCACAGAAACACCATTCTTAACAACAAGTAACCACTAGAACAACATTTTCTATAAAGGGCAGTTTTACTAATGAGATAGCATATATGATTTCTATGAATGGAATCTAACAAACAAGCATCAAATCAACTCAACTAAACTTAATTAACATAAAAGCACAGATAAACACATGTAATAGCAATAAGAACAGTAAATGGCCAAGAAATGAAAATTGAGGCTTACAAATGATCCAAGCATAGAACATAGGTAACCAGGGCTCAATTAACCATCCTAACACTTCCTATGAAGTTCTATAACCATGGCTATCCAGAATTAACCATGCTCCATGCTTCTTCTTCTCTTTTTGATTTTCTCACTATTTTTTCTATTTTTTTTTTTTTGCATTTTTGAATTTTTATAACTAAAAGCTTTTTAAATGCTTTCTGAGCTTAAGAAAGCTTACAAATGACTTAAATAAGCTTAATGGAGCAGTAATAATAACTTTTAACAACAATTAGGCTAAAATGAAATTTTCATTAAGATTGAGCAAAATCTTAATTCAACAAAGGGACTTGAAATTTATATTAAAGATCATTCAATTTACACTAGGAATACTGAAAACAAGCTTTTTAAACTAAGGGCCTGTTTGTTTAATTTTTTCATTAAGTCATGTTAATTAAAAGATGACTTAATGCAGACAAGCTCAGTTTTATTACTTAATATTTTCAGTCATCTTTTTCTATTAAGTCACAAACAAACAGTTTTCATATGACTTAATTAATTTAGTTTTTTACATATTAAGTCAATTAAGTCGAAATCAAACACCCCCTAAGTCTTACAACTGAAGATGGAAATGACATAAAAACGACATGGAAAAATTAAGCTAAAACTACCCCTTGAGATCTCTGCTACAATACACCATTTATAGAGATGAATTAGGGTTTAGGAGCTCCACTTGTGCTTTCCCAGTAATAATATTGACCATTGGATTGGTAAAACTGATATATGATTTCAAATTTTTAACCAAAAATGGAAAATTTTATCCAGAAAAACCTTCCCCACAAGAGGACAAACTACTCCAACGTTCTGGAGGGGGCGGCCCCCTTAATTATTAAGGGGACCGGCCACGCTCCAGAACAGTAGATTGTTCCCCTATAAATACTAATTCATTCCACAGATTTTTCTCACCTTTTGCACTCCTAAACTTTCTGTTCTAGATCTCCATTTCTATTCTCTTAATCCTTTGATCATACATACATAAATCTTTGTTTCAAAGTGATCCAAACATTATCCTCTCAAGTGCAAAAGAAGAATACTTCTATCCTCCAAGACAAGAAGTATTACAACTTGTTGTGACCTCCACATCCAAGTTGTTAGAGCATCATCAATAGTATCTATCTCTTTGTGTAATTAGTTGTGAATATTTGATAGTAGATAGTTTAGCTAGGTATATAGATAGTGTGATTGGTTAGTAGTTTGTTGTGAAGGAGAAGAGTTAGGAAGTAGATTGTAGTGAAGGAGATTGGTGTGAAGTAGATAGTTGTGGAGTAGAAAGTTGTGAAGTAGATTTGTGTGAAGATTGATTGGTGTGAAGAGGTTGTGTAGAAGTTGTGATTAAGTTGTGACGAAGTTGTGGTGTGTACATTGGTGTGTAAGGTTTTCTCCGCCATAAGGGAGCTTGTTGACATAGTGAAGAAAACTCTCGAGTTAGGTGCTCGGGGAGTGGAGTAGGGCAAGGAAGGTGTCCTTGTAGCCGAACCACTATAAATCTCTTGTCTTGCGGTTCGATCTTTCCATCTCTCATTTATTTCTTTACTTATATTATTATTGCTATATCATACATATTTATTGTTGTTTATATTGTGCAAGACTTGAGATCACATATTATCGAATCTAAATTTTTGAAAATAAAGAAAACGCTCCAACAATCTTTTATAACAAATAAAAAAGGGCGTAAAACTATTCAACCCCCCTTCTAGTTTTCCACAGAAAGTGAATTTTGAAAAAGGAAAATCTTTTTGGGTTTTGTATGTTTTTGAAAACTAAATACGATATTTTTGGTGATCGATTCATAAAACGAAATCGTTTCCTTTCAGGTTAACCTAAAAGTAATCCGAGATAGTAAACTTCAAGATTCGTTTTGTTTTATATGAAAATATACAAAGATGGTAAATATACAAAGGGTGAATTCGAAAATCACTCATCTTCAATGTGTTTTGACGAATACGCACACACCACCCCAGCAGCGGCGCCAAAATTTGATGCATGACAAAGCAGTCAACGCAAGTCAACCACGGATGTGGTCAACTAGGTCAAACCATTTTTGCATGATCTCCCGTGAGCACAGTGTTTTCCCGGGTTGTTATGTCCTAGCGAGGTGTGAAATTGTATTTATAAACATTTTATGAACGAGTGAATTTGAGTGGGTAAACGATATGAAGGATTGGGTGATTACACTAAGCAAATAGTAATGAAAACAACTTAAATAAGCTATATTAACAATAATGTAAAACCAAATTAACCTAAAACATATTTAAAATTAAAAACGCGCGTTTAAATTAAAAATAATGTAAACTCGTTAAATAAAAGGTGAAACGAGAGCAATATTAATCCTACGGGTGTGAAAATAACTTTTCTAAGATTCTAATGATAAAAGAAAATTTTAGAAAAAAGAAAATTATTTTTTTGTCTTTTTAATTATTTATTATTAATTTATTACTAATTAAACTAATTTAAATTATTAAAAATACTAGGTGAACAGTGAAAATTATGAAAAATTTTTAAAAGTACTTTACACTATCAGTAAGCTAGGAAAAATGTAAAAAGTTCCAAGTGCTTATTAATTAGCACTAAAATAAGATAAAAAGGGAAATAAGCTTATAAGGCTGGTGTGTGCTTATTCACACACCTTTTTCTGGCCCTATTAAGACCAAAACAGACACAAACTAACGATAATTGCCAAAGTTATTGTACTTTTGTGTTTGTGATCGTGCAAGAACGGATATTTGAGAAATTGGCAAAAATCAGGCCAAAAAGGACAAAAACGAGCACGAGTTTGGAAAATGTGTCAAAAGCCAGAGTCGGGGAAGCAATTTACCACTTTTGAGCTCAGATTATCAAAACACACCCTGAGGAATCACAAAATACCAGAAATAGTCCTTGGAGCAAAAGTTTGCAAAATTGGCATAAATGGTCCCTCAAGTTTAGAAATTGACGGAAATGGCCCCTGAGCATTGGATTTGGGTGAAAAGTCAACAATGGTCCTTGGAAATGCAAAAATTTTCATGATTGGTCCCTGAGTGAAAAGATTTGAAGAATGTACAAGTTTGGTCCCTGAACTTTCAAGTTTTGTAGATTTAGTCCTTAGAGGACCAAAATTGGAAATTACTGATTTATGCTTCTTGGATAAGTCAAACTTGGAAAATACTACCCTTGGATAACTTTGGAACAGTACAAAAACCACCCCTTGAAATTCAGTAAATTACAAAATTGGTCCTTGCATAATTCCTACACCAAACGGATCTTGTGTATTATTTACTACCCAAAACCAAATCCAACCCAACACAAATGCAAACCTGATCCACCACAACCTCAGGCCTAACTCCCCCTTAGCCCATCTCCCTTTTTACGTGTAAAATAGTAGGGTCAAACCTCAAGTCAAACTTCACCCCCTTCCTCACTTTCCCTCCCCAACTTGCTTGCACCAGTCCAATCCACCGCCCATCCCACTAGCATTTTCAACATCACTAAATCACCTTGCATCTAACAAAACAAGCCTCAATAAATGCCACTCCCTATGGCATTAATCAGAGCAAATTAGTCTCAACAATCTTTCCCGCCAAAACCAATTCAAGGGCTGAGATCACTTGTATTGATCCAAGGGTCAGGATTATTGATGGGAAAGGATCAGAATACCTCAAGGAACCCTAGAAGTCATCTATAAAATGAGAGAGAAGCATAAGATGAAGACAAGTAGTTTATTTAGTGTAATGTTATGTCGTTTTAGTATAAACTCATCTCTTAGTTATTGAAATTTCTTTCCAAAGCTTGTATTCAGTTTCCAGATTGTAATTCAAACTTTGCTTAATCCAAATTTCAAGTTTCATTAGTCCTAATTAAGAATTGCATTTTCAATTAAAATTTCTCTTTCTATCCTAAACCTGCTACAACCTATGTTTTTCTGTTTCATAAGCTTGTATAAGCTCACTTATAAGTTTCCACAAGTCTAGTTTAGTAATTAAACCAAAGTCACTCATAAAATTCAAAATACAATATATATATATATATATATATATATATATATATATATATATATATATATATATATATATATATATATATATATATATATATATATATATATATATATATATATTTAATCCAAAAATAAAAAAGGCAGGTATTGAAGGTGAAGATAGCTGGAGCACTGTTTATCATGGATGGCAGTGGTTTAGTGTCTCAGGGGAGACTATAGGATTGGTTCTTGGTAATTACCAGATTGCAATTTGTAAGCATTTTCCCATTTTTTTGGTATTTTAATGTAGCATCTCTTAATTACTGCTTATCTTTGATGTTGAATGGTTATTTAGTATATGTGAGTTGGTCTCAAGTCTTTATTTACTCATTGGTTCATTGGTTATCTATGTGCTCATTTCTACTAGTTTAACTGCCATAATTACATAAATTGGAATTATGAGTACTAGTTGTTGATCTCTGTGGTTTTGTGCTTAAACTTTCTTCTTATATCTTAATAAGTCACCATGAATTAGTTGTATGGGTTGAATCAGTGATTTGTTTCAAAAACCTCAAAATTAGTTGGAATTAGGGGTGTTTGGTTTTACTGCATTGGCTGTGCTTAAGGGTGTTTTTGTTGCTGTTTGTTGTGGAGACAAGTCATAATAGGTCTTAATAAGACACTTGACCCTTAAAATCCAGTAGTCAATTGATTAAAAGTCAAATCTCATCTTAAAAATTTCCTCACAGTCTCACTGTTAGGTATTTAGGCTTCATAATCTTTCAAATCAGCTCAATATTTGTTAAAATAACTTGTTTTAGTCTTACAATAGCTTAATATTACATTTTCAGTACATTAGAACCAATCAAAATCCAAATTAGTCAACTTAGTGTTAAAATCTCAAAAAGTCAAAAGTGTTAGGTTTTCAAAAATCCATTTTTTGCAAGAATTTTCATGACCTCATTTCTCCAAATCAGCCCTTGAGCTTTTTGGAAGTTAAAACCTGGCAGCTAAACTTGTTGAAACATATTTTGTTTTATTTTTAGGAATTTTTATAGTGGTTTATTGGTGTGCTTATTTAGGCCTGCAAGGCAAACACCTCCCCTGCACCAGGGTATTGGTCCTATTTTCATAAGCTCACCCCGAGCTTGTTTGTGGACCCCAACCCCCAACCTTTGGCTTTTTAGGAAGCTTGTTAGTCTAGCTTATTGGATTTGAGCTTATCTTGGATCTCAGGTCATTAGCTTATAGCTTATTTTGGTCTTGAAGTTGACCTGACCAGTACAAGTAACTGAGTCACTCACTGTGACAGACCAAACTTCACAAGCCCACATCTTGCTTATTAGTGAACCTTAAGGCATGATTATTGGCTTATTGGAAATCCCTCCTGGCAAGATTTTTAGATCACCCTTTAGTTTGGACCCCTGATCACTCTTGTGGGCCCCACACAGACCTGCATATTTGCCTTTTGGCCTGCTTGTACTCAGGTTTTAGGATTGTGCTTATTTGTGTCTCATGGCTTATTCAGAGTGCTTATTCATTTGTTTTAGCTTAATTTATGTGCTTCTCACTTAGTTGTAGCTTATTTTGTCCATTCGTAGCTTATCAAGTAGCTTAATTCACCAAAAATCCATTTTAGCTTATTAAACCTTCTCTTAAGCCATTAAGCATGCACACTGCTTATTTTTTAGTTCCAAAAAGTTTAACTTTACAAAAGTTGCTTGTTTTCAATATTAAAGTAGTTTGGTAAAAAGAAAATCTAGAAAAACCAAAAATAAAATAAGTGATAGCTTCTATTTAAGCCATTTGACTTATTTTTCTGCTTTTCCAAAAAGCAATTTTCAATTTTATATTTTTTCTTAAGTTCCTAATATATTAAAGTAGTTGTGTAAAACGTTTCATAATTTTCTGATTAGATTTAGTATTTATAATAATTAATTCTAGTTTATTTAGTGTTAATTAAAAAATCAAAAATAAAAATCATTATTGCTTATTTTTGATCTCTAGTACCTATTTATATTTTTCTTAGCTTTTATAATTCATAAAGTATTTTTAGGAAAATTTTCATAATTTCTACTGTTCATTTGGTAATTTTTATAATTAATTTTGTTTAATTAGATTTAATTAATAATTAAGTAATTAATATTTAAATTAGCTTATTAATAACTTTTATAAACTTTTTGTAATTTTTTAGGATTCCTGTGATGGTTAATTAGTTTTTTAAAATTTTTCATAATTTTCTAAGTCATTTTAGTATTTTTCTTAATTTAAATTAGTTTAAATTAAATATTAAATAGTTTTTAATTAATATTAAATAATCAAATAATCAAAAAAATAATTTTCTTTTTTTATAAAATTTTCTTTTAATATTAAGTTTGTAGAAAAGTCATTTTTAGCCCATTTAGTTTATTTCTGCTTAAACCTCACCTTTTTATCTATACGCAATCGCGTTTGTTTTAAGTTTGGTTCACGTTTTAGATTTAAATACATATCTGATTCCTGTAATTGTTAATACTGTTAATCTCAATCATTTCCATTAGTGTAACTCAAACCCAAATCATTATCTGGTTACTTCCTACAAATAACTTATTCCCATAATGTTTAAAATACAATTTTGACCTCGCTGGGACTTAACGACTCGGGATTCCCTATACTTCACCAGATTATACTTGCACTCCTACTCCTGAGTTGACCTATTGACCACACCTGGTTGACTGGTTAGTTTGGGAGGAGTCAAATTTTGGCGCTGCTGCCGGGGAGGTTGTTGCGTGTTTCAAAACGTTTAGGTTTAGTGGTTTTTCAAAACCCTCACTGTGCAAATTCCACCAATTTTGTAAAAATCAAAATCATATCAAAAAGTCATTAACACTTTTCTTAAAGTGTTAACAACACCAAAAAAATCATAAACAACAAAACAAATCGTGAAGTTAAATTACTTCGATTTCTTTAAGATTACAACCTATACAGGTGGTAAAGGCAAGTTCTGACATTAAATTTCGAACTGAAAAAAGATTCATTCTTCTCTTCCGCCACTCTGCGAGTAATCTTTAAGGAACGTTTTCGGTTAACGAATCGATTCCAAAAATATTTCCCAAGTTTTTTCACACATACACAAAAAGCCAAAAACTTTTTGTTTTCTTGTTAATAAATTACATAAAAGACAATATCGAGAAACATTCGACATAATACCTACCAACTGGGGGTATGAACATTAATAAGTTTCCAAACAAAAGATTAAAACTTGCCTTTATATCCTTGTGAATTGGTGTACCTTTTTCAAAGAAGCCATTCACATTGTGATTATTAGTTGAAGTTCTGTTGTTTTGCCTCGGTCTTTATTTAATTGAAACTGTTTTTAGTGCATGCGCACTCATTCACAGTCAAGGCGTAATTGTAATAGAAACGTAACTGAGTTACGTACTGTTGAAGAAGAACCACCTTTAAAAATGGACGATGAGCCCCCACCCCCTCCTAAGGATGACCTAATTCCCGATACCCGAACAATGGAGGAATTATGTCAGCCTACCATGCACGGAAGAGGTAGACCCATTGCACCACTCGCTATTGGAGCCACGGACTTTGGACTAAAACATCATATGATACAACAGGTCCAAAATTCATGCCAGTTCCACGTATTGCTGGGTGACGATGCTAACAAGCATCTCAACAAATTTTTAACCGTCACCCAAAGTATGAAACAAAATGGCGTCACCGAAGACGGCCTTCATTTGTACCTTTTCCCATACTCTCTCACTCATCATGCGACTACCTGGTTCGATCGTCTTTCAAAGAATTCAATCCACACTTTTGATGAGATGGTTATCAAATTTTTGGCCAAATAATTTCCACCATCTATGGTAACAAAGCTGAGAAATGATATCAGCAACTTCAGACAGCTTCCCGACGAGTCCTTATTTGAGGCATGGGAACGCTATAAACTCGCAATTGATCGATGTCCCAATCATAATATGCGTCTTTTCACCATTATAGATACCTTCTATAATGGTTTGACACTTCGTCATCATGACACAATCAATGCTGCTGCTGGGGGCACCTTTATGAAAAGGACCCCTGAAAAGTGCTACGATTTAATCGAAAACATGACTGCCCATCACCATTTTTGGGATTCCTCAGCTGAGAGGAATGACTCATGTAAATCCATCACTCCATCAAGCAATGAAATAGCTGCCCTTGCTAAAAAGCTTGATGATTTGTCTACAGCAGTTTTACGTATCCATCAGACAAATCAAAATCAGCATGTCAAAGTTGTCAACCCAAGTTGTGAAACTTTCGGTGGTCTACATCCGTACACTGAGTGCCCAGCCTCCGGTGGCTTTGCTCATGAAAACGTGTACGCAGCTCAACGTTCCTACAACGTGGGGGTAATCTTACCAACCACAAGGGGACCGAAATCTGTTGAGCTATTGTTCCAATAACTACCTTGGACCACCAGGTTTTAATCAGTCTCAGAATCAAAATGGTAAAAACTGGAACCACAATTTTAATCAGAATCAGAACCAAAATAAAATGAACCATGGTTTTCAAAACCAAGGGAATTTCAATTCTGGTCAAAACCAGGTTTTCCAAAATCAGAACCAAGGAAACTTCAACCGCGATCAAGGTCAAAACAATTACCATCAGGGTAATTTTCAACAAGGAAACAATTTCCAGGGTCATAACAACCAGCATCAAGGGAATTTCTAGAACAACCGTGTTTAAAATTTCCCTAATCAAAATCAAGCCATTGTTCCAACTGGACCATCATCTGATGAGTTATTGAAACAGTTTATGAAATCAGAAGAAGAAATGAACAAGTTGTTGGTCAGCCAGATTTCTAAACTCAAGAAGTCTTTAAATGATCGACCTTCGGGCTCAGTTACATTACTTAGCAACACGATCGCTAATTCGAGGGGCGATGTAAAGGCGATCACAACCAGAAGTGGAGTTTCTTATAAAGGACCCACGGCTCCATCTACCTATTCTCCTATCCAGGTAAAGGAGTGTTGGGTTTTGAATTATGCTGCTTGGTGAAACTGCTGCTAAGGTGAGAATGCTGCTAAGGATAAAGATTCTACTACTGACATTGAAAGTGTTGCTGTTGAAGAATACTGCTAGTGGTATTTACTGCTGAAGAGATATGTATGTATACGTATTAGATAAGTATGGAATAGATTGAGTGTATATCTTATGTATCTAGAATATTTTTATCTTGCATAGAAAGATATTGTAAACCTAGTAGGACTCCTTGGCCTATAAAAGGATGATCCTAGGGTTAGTTTTGTGTACGTATTGTGTTAGTTTCGTTTATACTTCAAGGTTGTAAAACCCTAGCATTGTCGAGTGCTCGTATTATTAATATATTGAAGTGTTGATAGTGAATTTTTCTTCTTAAGTTAAACTTTAATATTTCGCGTTTTAGTTTAAGTGTTTTAATCAAGTCAACTTCTATATAAAATCGTTTGCCCAACTGGGATCAACAAGTGGTATCAGAGCTTGTGATCTAGAAGTTGAAATCAAGAAGAATTTATTCTTTGCAAGTTTGATGTTCCAAATCAATTGCTGAAGATGGGTGATGATACACATATGGTGACTGCTTCAAAGGTTCCCATGCTCAACCCTGGAGAGTATGAGCTATGGAAGATGCGAATAAGACAGTACATTCGCATGATTGACTTTAACATGTGTAACGTAATTGTCAATGGTGATTCTTTACCAAAAAAGGGTGCTGATGGAAAAGAGATACCAATAAAGTCTGCTGAAGAGAACTCAGTAAGGAAGATGGAGATCAAGGCACACAGTAATCTCTTAATGGGAATACCTAATGAATTTCAGTTGGACTTTGATGGCTGTGAGACTGCAAAAGACTTGATGGATGCTGTTGAGTTTAGGTTTGGAGGGAATGATGCTACTAAGAAGTCAAGGAAAAACATGTTGAAGCATCAGTTTGAGGACTTTACTGCTGAAAGTGGAGAGAAGATCAATGGCACATACAACAGGCTTAATCAACTAGTCAGTCACTTAAAGCTTGTTTGCTATGTGGTTCCACAAGAAGATGTAAACCTCAAGTTCCTTAGAATTCTTGCACCTGAATGGAGTATGCACACAGTTGTTTGGAGGAACAAGCCTGACTTTGAAACTATGAAGTTGGAAAGCCTCTACAACAATTTGATGGTGTATGAACTAGAATTGACTTCCTCATCTACTTCATCTTCTGGTACACAAAATCTTGCCTTTGTATCTTCAAAGTCAAAAGGATCTCAAGAATCTCACTCTACTGCTTATGGGGTATCTGCTGCTGATGGATCTGCTGCTAGTTCTAATGATAAGAATTCCACCAGTGATATTGCTTTGTGTGCATTCTTGGCTGATCTAACATCAAGTATAAGGTCACAAGTTATGAATCAAGATTTGGATCATATTGATCCTGATGATCTTGAAGAAATTGATCTTAAATGGAAAATGGCCATGTTGACCTTAAGGGCAAGAAAATTCTTGAAGAGAACCGGAAGAGAAGTCAAGTATAGGGCTAAAGAAAATGTGGGATTTGACAAGTCAAATATAGAGTGCTACAATTGCAGCAGGAAGGGTCACTTTGCCAAGGAATGTAGAGCTCCAAAGAAGAATGTTGAAGCTCCAAAGAAGACAACTAAAGAAACAAAGAATACCACTACTGCATTGGTATCTTGTAATGGATTGGGAGAGTATGATTGGAGTGATTTCGCTGATGAAGAACCAAACTATTCTCTGGTGGCTCAAGTCAAGCATAAAGTGCATAACTTTGCACTTATGGCCTATACATCATCATCTTCTGGATCTGACTCTGAGGTATCTAATGATTCTGATCTATCTGTGTGTTCTTTTAAATCATGTGCTGACACTGTAGAAGAACTTAAGTCTAGGAATGAGAGTTTAATTAGAGAAGTTAAACACCTAAAACTTGATAACTTAGGTTACAAGGTAGGTATTCAAAATGTTGAAAGAAGACTAGAGTATCTAAAACAGTGTGAGCTAGAATATGTAGATAGAATTAACCAACAGGATGTTGAAATTTTTAAGAAAAACAGTGAAATTGAATTTCTTAAGAATAAATTAGAAGAAGAAGAAAGGGAGAGAGATGCAGCTCTTGCTGATAAGGAAAAACATATAGTAAGAGTAAATAAATAACAATATGCTTCTGATTTGGTTAATAAGTCTATTAAGAGTACACTGATGAGGAAAGGAAGTGGAATAGACTACAATGAGGTTGCTCCTTATGTTAAGAGCGCCTATGCTCCACCAAGAAAAGAATTGTCTTTTATTAGTGAGCTAGATATAGAAAAACCTGTAGGTGAATCCGGTACAAATGTCTTAGAAACACCTAAGGTTGAGGTTAGAAAATTTCCTGAGGCTCCTATTATTGAAGACTGGCATTCAGATAGTGATGAGGAACAGGTTGAACTTGAACAAATTGAGAAAAAGGAAGAAATTCCTACAAATGTTGAACCTAAAATTGAACAGGTGAAGTTTGTGAGACCTGTGTTAGGTAAGGGCATCTCTAGGAAAATGGTAGAATATAATGAGATTCCTAGTGATAGATTGAATGGTTTTTATAATAAGCCTAGGGGAAATCAGAGAAACTTTAATAACCTAGTTTCCAACAAATTAGGTAGTGAGTTTCAATTAAAGAAAAAGGCTTGTTATAAGTGTGGTAGCTTTGAACATTTGATTAATAGTTGTCCTGACCACAAAAAGCCTGTTTGGAATCAATACCCTAGGGTGAATCATAAATATGTTACAAAGAATACTCACCCTCATCCTATCAGAAACATGATTCCTAGGGCTGTGTTGTTAAGATCTGGTTCAACTAGATCTATTTATGTTGCTAAATCAAATGGTGCTTTTAAAACCACATCTGGTTCTGTGGCTGGCTCTACTGCTAGTAAGCACTCTGCTGCTAGTAAGCATTATGCTGCTAGTAAGCAATTTGCTGCTAGTACAAAACTTTCTACTTTTGGGCCAAAAGTTTTATCAAATATAGTTGTTGGAAATCATTTTTATGTTGTTAAGGCCTTAGCTTGTTGGGTTTGGAAACCAAAATCAACTGTTTCAAACAATGTTTCCAAAAACAGCAGTGCATCAAGTGATTTAAAGAAATTTAACTATGTTGATGCACAAGGCAGATCCAAGTCAGTAATGGCTTGGGTCCCCAAGAGAAACTAATTTCTCTATTTTCATGTGCAGGGTAATCTACTGGATGATCTAAAAGATATGGTTATAGTTGATAGTGGATGCTCTAGACATATGACAGGAGATGAGTCTCAACTTGAAGACTTTGAGGCTTTTGAAGGTGGTTATGTTGCTTTTGGGAATGATCCAAAAGGTGGAAAGATTATTGGTAGAGGAACTTTAAGAACAGGAAATTTGGACTTTGAGAAGGTGTTTCTTGTGAAAGGGCTTAAGTTTAATTCTTTAGTGTCTCACAAATGTGTGACAAAAGGAATTTTGTTCTTTTTACAGACACTGAATGTATGATCCTTTCTCCTGATTTTTAGTTGCCAGATGATAAATTTGTGCTATTGAAGGTCCCTAGATATGAAAATATATACAGTGACCATATTAAGAACATTGTTCCCAAAAGAGCTTTGACTTGTCTAATTGCAAAAGCCACCATTGATGAGTCCAAATTATGGCATAGAAGACTTGGGCACATGAACTATAAGACAATGAACAAGTTGGTCAAAGGAAATCTTGTGAGAGGAATGCCCACAAAACTGTTTGAAAATTGTGAGACTTATGTTGCTTGTCAAAAGGGTAAACAGCACAGAGTTTCATTCAAGTCCAAGACAGTGAACACAATTACTGGGCCCTTGCATTTACTACACATGGATTTATTTGGGCCTGTTTTTGTGAAAAGCTTGAACAAGAAGTCATATTGCCTAGTTGTCACAGATGACTTTAGCAGGTTTACATGGGTGTTCTTCTTAGCCACTAAAGATGAAACCCCAGAGATACTTAAGGAATTCATTACAAGTGTTGAAAACCTGCACAACCACAAAGTGAAAATTATCAGATGTGACAATGGTACTGAGTTCAAGAATAGTGAGATGAATCAATTCTGTGTGGGAAAAGGAATTCTAAGACAGTATAGTGTTGCAAGAACTCCACAACAGAATGGTGTTGTAGAGAGAAGAAATAGGACACTAATTGAGGCTGCAAGAACAATGTTATCTGATTCTAAACTACCTATACCTTTTTGGGCTAAAGCTGTAAATAGTGCATGTTTTGTGCAAAACAGGAGTAAGGTAGTGAAGCCTCACAACAAAACTCCATATGAGCTATTTCATGGAAAGAAACCATTGATTGATTTTCTTAAGCCATTTAGATGTCCTGACACTATTCTTAATACTAAGGATCAGTTAGGCAAGTTTGAAAAGAAAGCTGATGAAGGTTACTTGGTTGGTTACTCAGTTCATAGTAAATCTTTCAGGGAATATAATAAGAGAACCAAACATGTAGAGGAGAATTTGCACATCAAGTTTAGTGAGAACACATCTAATGTTGAAGGAAAAGGACCTGAATGGATGTTTAATATTGATATTCTTACCAAAACAATGAATTATGTACCAGCTATTGCTAGTGTTGACACTAACAAACCACAAGAAGACATTGTTTTGATTGAGAAACTGAAGGTTGGTCCAACTTTCTTACCCCTGCAGAAAGATCAAGATATACAAGAAGATGTTGTTACTCAAGAGAAACCTAAGGAAACTGAAGCAGATATTGAAATTCCTATTGATGCAGAAAAAGTAACCAATGAAGCTCCAAAAGTGGTTGTTGATGTCTCTCCTACAATGCCAGAAGACTCTACTGCTGACTCAGAAGACTCTACTGCTAGACCAATACAAGCAACTACTGCTTCAATCAATTCTGCTGCCAAGCCTATTAACTCTGCTTCTACATTAAAGTTTCCTTCTTTGGAAACTCAGGGTAGATCTTTTGATGATCCAAACTATCCTGATGATCCAAATATGCCTCCTCTAGAGAATATTTATGATGACACAGATGATGAAGCTCTTGATGGTAAGTTATTTGGAGCTGATGCAGACATTACTAATTTGGAAATCAATATTCCTGTTAGTCCCACTACTACTACAAGAGTTCACAAGGATCATCCAAAAGAATAAATTCTCAGTGATCCAACATCATCTGTTCAAACAAGAAAAATGATTAGAGAGCTGAAAGATCTTCAACATCAAAGTTTCTTTGCAAGATCTCTGCATCAAAGAAACAGTCACAAAGATCTACAAAATTGCTTGTTTGCCTGTTTTTTGTCTCAAATTGAACCCAAAAACACTTACAAAGCCTTACAAGAAGCAAGTTGGGTGGAAGCAATGCAAGATGAGCTTCTGCAATTCAAACTACAAGAAGTATGGACTTTGGTTGATTTACCAAATGGGAAAAGAGTGATTGGTACTAAATGGGTTTTCAGATGTAAAAGAGATGAAAGGGGTATAGTCATCAGAAATAAAGCAAGGTTAGTAGCTCAAGGATATACACAACAAGAGGGACTTGACTATGATGAAGTATTTGCACCAGTGGCAAGAATAGAAGCTATTAGACTATTCTTGGCTTATGCTTCATACAAAGATTTTGTGGTGCATTAGATGGATGTAAAGAGCGCTTTTCTATATGGGACCATTATAGAAGAAGTTTATGTGTCTCAACCACCTAGTTTTGAAGACCCTGATTATCCTGACAAAGTTTACAAGGTAAATAGAGCAATGTATGGTTTACATCAAGCTCCTAGAGCTTGGTATGATACCTTGTCAACATATTTGTTAGATTCTGGGTTTAGTAGAGGAAAGATTGACAAGACTTTGTTTCTCAAAAGACAAAAAGATGATATTTTGCTGGTTCAAATTTATGTAGATGACATCATCTTTGGTTCTACAAACAGAGCTATGTGTGTTGATTTTCAGAAGCTTATGAAGGATAAGTTTGCTATGAGTTCTATGGGAGAATTCACCTTCTTCTTGGGTCTACAAGTTGTACAAAATACAGATGGCATATTTATTAGTCAGGATAAGTATGTCTATGAGATTTTGAAGAAGTTTGGATTTGAAGATGCTAAGCCTGCTAAGACAACCATGGACTCCAACAAACCTTTATTGAAGGATGAAAATGGAAAAGAAGTAGATGTTCACTTGTACATATCCATGATTGGTTCATTGATGTACCTTACATCATCAAGGCCTGATATTATGTTTGCTGTATGTGCCTGTGCAAGATTCCAAGTATGTCCTAAAGAATCACATCTCAATGCAGTGAAGAGGATTTTTAGGTATCTAAGGCATCAACCAAAATTGGGCCTATGGTATCCTAAAGATTCACCTTTTGATTTGGTGGCATATTCAGACAGTGACTATACTGGTGCATGCTTGGATAGAAAGTCTACAACTGGAGGTTGTCAATTTCTTGGAAACAGATTGGTGTCATGGCAATGCAAGAAACAGACAGTGGTTGCAAATTCTACAACTGAAGCTGAGTATGTGGCTGCTTCAAGTTGCTGTGGACAAGTGCTTTGGATGCAAAATCAACTGCTGGATTATGGGTATAATTTCATGAACACCAAAATTCATATTAATAACAACAGCACACTTTGCATAATTAAAAATGTTGTTTTTCTTTCTAAAACAAAACATATTGAGATAAGACATCATTTTATCAGAGATTGCTATGAAAAGAAGTTAATTCAAATTGTTAAAATTCATACTGATAACAATGTTGCTGATCTTCTCACTAAACACTTTGATGTGGGGAGGTTTCAATTTCTAATTGCAAATATTGGTATGATTAATCTTTGAAAAACCTTATCTCTGTTTGTTTTTGTAAAGTGTGTAAAAATATTGTGCTGTTTGTTACTCTATTTCTGCTGCTTCTCAAGAAGCATATAGTTAAGTTGGGATGTACTCTGCTGCTATTTAACTCTACTGCTAGTACATATGTTTGTATGCTTTGTGGTGTTTGGACTAATATTTTGCAGGCAAAAGCTATAAATGATGATTGTTGATGATTTGCAAGTATTCAAAACAGAAATTGATCATTCATCATTCATTAACACCAAAAGAATACAACTGAAAGGGTACATTCACATATCACATCAAGAACACACAAAAAAAAGCTACATGAAAAGATGAAATCAAGAGACTACAACCTATTACATCACTGTCTAGGGCATGGAAGCCCAAGCACAACTTTTCTCTCCTTAGGAAGAGGAGGGTTTACCTTTCTTGTCCTGGATGATGGCTTGGGTCTTGGCCTTGAAGATTGTGGTCTTTCTGGAGTGGAAGGTGGATTGTTTTGAGGCTCATACTCATCAGAAGAAGTACAAATAAAGGGGGAAACAAGTTCCATTGGAGATGGAGGTCTGTTAGGGATCCAGGCTGGGTCTTCTGATGATTCTGAAGACGTTGGAAATTTAGGGGACATCACCTCTTTATCCCTGGATGTGCTTGGGGTCTGATTCAAGTTCAACAGATCTTTGAACACAGGGAGATCGTGTTTTCTCTTGCGGGCTTGTTCCTTAGTCCTACATCCATTGTGGGGAGGACGGAATGGTGGTACATATGTTGGGAGTGGTGCTTCATCATCAGAAGATGAATCCGAAGATATGTTGATTATTTCTGGAATGGATTTCATTGTTCTTGTGATTTGATTTGGGTGATTGGCGTTTTTTATTGCGATTAGGGTTTGATTGTGCTGAATTATGGAAAGATTTAGTCCGTTTTTATAGGGATCACGGCGTATCAAGTGCATTTATTGTTGAGGATTCTTTGACTTTTTGACCAAATTTGATTAGTCAACTCTGCTGCTGGCTAAAATCACTCTGCTGCTAGTTGTTTCATTCTGCTGCTAGTGTTGTGGATGATATGGTTGTGCTGCTATGGTTGTAAGTGTGAGTGTGGAATGTGTAATTTCTCCAAATCAGTTTAAAACCTAATTGACATTCACAATTGGTTTTTACACGCTCCAAATTGAAGTTCTCTCAAACCCTAACACTTCATTACTCTCAAAGTCTATAATCCCCAGTTTCTCAAAACCCTAATTCATGAATTGTACACGTACCTGGGCAGAGCATCACAATAATGTTGCTATTTTGGGTGAAGAGTTGGTTCCTGAAGGTTTCACAGATATGGTAAAATTCTTGAATGCTACGTCTCTTAGGTATGCATTAACTGTGAATCATACAATATTTGTTTCCTACATCAAACAGTTTTGGCTTACTGCTAAAGCTGAAACTATGAATGGGGAAAAATATGTTAACGCCATAGTAGATGGTCAACAAGTTCGTGTAACTGAATCCTCTATAAGGGAAACTCTTTTCTTAGATGATGAAACAGAGACCACGTGTCTTGCAAATTGTGCTATTTTTCAGGGTTTAAATGATTTGGGATATGAGGGAAGACATACAAATTTAAAATTTCAAAAGGCTCTCCTCTGTCCTCTCAATACAAATTTTTGGTTCACAATCTCCTTCATTGTTTGAGTCCTAAAATTTCTGGGTGGCATGAGTTTAGTGCTACTATTGCTTCTGCTATGGTATGCCTAAGCAAAGGACATCCATTTAATTTTTCAAATATGATTTTGGAGGGGATTGTAAAAAGTGTTAAAGAATCTGGTTCTTATTTACTTTATCCAAGATTTATCCAGCTCTTTATAGAAAACCAACTTTCGAAATTCAAGTCACGCACTGCCACTTATGATGCTCCTAAATTGGTTTAAAAAATGTTTACTTTCTTGATTAAACATGGCAAAGGTTTTTCAGGCACACATACAGCTCTTACACCTTATATGGTGCAAATTGTGCAAAATATTCAGGGTGAAGAATCAGGAAATCCCACTGATTCCCATCACACACCCAATTTTTCTGCATCTGCTACACAACCTACAATACACTATACCCGTAGGAAAACCAAAAAGAACATTGATCTACCTCAGGATAGTGTTAGTATAGCTGTACTAGATGAGGCTGTCCTAGGTGATGACGGGGACATGTTGGCAAGGGCTGTCACTACTGCTTCTAGCTTAGCAGCAGAGCAGGACAGTGATAACATCATTAAGACCCAAACCAAGACAACATCTAGAGAAGAGGATTCTGATGAATCTAATTCCAATGATGGTAACTGATTGGCCCTAAACAGTCATCTTATATTGACCAAGGAATGGTCCACAAAGTCAAATAGCCTAGAGTCAATCTCCGGGTAATATAGGGTATCACCAGGTCGTTATATCCCGACGAGGTGTGAATTGTGCTTCAGCGTGCTTGTGATCGGGTGATTTTTCACAAGAAAAGGTTCTGATGAGAATTATTTGAGAATTATGAAATGAAATAGCTTAGGAAAGCTATATAATTGATTACGTGAATTTAGATTAAGAAGAACTGAGCTAAAACCTAAAAACGTACGTTTTACTGAAAACGGGAACAAACGTACGTGATAAAAAGTGAATTTGATTAACTAAAAAGGCTATGTATATAAAAATGATATTTTTACAATCCTAATGATTAAAGAAAATTTTTGGAAAAAGAAAATTAATTTTTACACTATTTATATAATTATTATTAATTAAATACTAATTTCCTATTTACTTTTAATTATTTAAATTAACCTAAAATACAAATAATTATGAAATTAGCCTAGAAACATAAAATTTAAACTTGGAAAAATCTAAAATAATATAAAATTAATTTTAAAACTGAAAATATAATTTTAAGACTTTTTAATTAATTATTATTAATTATTAACTATTTTCTAATTACTTTTTAATTATTTAAATTACCCTAAATTCTAATTAATTATGAAATTACACTAGAAAATTGAAAATAAAATTTGGAAAAATTTAAAATAACTAAAAACTAATGTTAAAGCTAAATTTGTATTTTTCTGATTTTCTAATTAATTATTATTAATTATTTACTATTTATTAATTATTAAAATCTAACTTAAATTAAGAAAAATACCAAATGATGAAAGAAAAATCTGAGAAAATTACTAAAATTATTTTTAACAATAAGAAACCTAGGAAAAATATAAAAATGAGAATTGCTTATAAATAAGCTGAGAAAATAAGCCAATTGGCTTAAATAGAAGCTATCACATCTATTAAGTTGGAGTTTTTTGGAATTTTCTTTTTCACAACTACTTACGGACTGTTTTTGAACAACTTTTGTGAACCAAGTTTGCTTGGAACTCAAAAATAAGCAATATGGTGAGCTTATTAACTTGACAGTTAAGCTTATTAGGACTTTGCTTGTAATGAAAAAGCTACCAAATTAGATTATAAACACAAATAAGCTTTAAACAGATTGAGAACTACTTATAATAAGCCAAATGAAAATAAAAAGCACAAGGAATAAGCAATTAATAAGCAATAAGCAATAACAAATACCAAACAGTCCAAAACAGGTCACAAGGGTCACTTTTGAAGGCCTGTGGGGTCCACTAGGGACTTTAGAAGTCCAAACAAAAAGTTGAGCCAATAAGCTGAGCTTATTGGTTTCCTAATAAGCCAAGGGATGATCCCTAGGTCCCACAGGTGAGGTCAGGGGAGGGCTTGGAATCTATGTGTAAAAGCTGAGGTCCCAGCTTTGGTCAAGAAATGGGACCAAGTTGATGGGCAATGCAGCCCTAGCAATTAAGCTACAAACCACTAAATAAGCTACAAACCTTGAAGATTGGCTTATTTTCTTTCCAATAAGCCAATACAGGGTATGGGGCCCACTGGTTAGCCCTATGGGGTCCATAAAAGATAGGTGAATGAGACTGCTAGCAGTGCACAGGGGAGTACCTTCCCCTGCAGCTCACTTTGAGCTTGTGCCCAAGCTTGTAGAAAAATCACAAAAATAAGCTATAAGTGGGATTAGATATTTTAGCTAAGACATGATAACATATGAAAATCACACAGCTTAATTCACGCTACAAAAATCACAAAAAATCTTGGGAGTTTTTAATTTCTGACAAAAGGCAACTTTTGACTTTTTTTGGTTTTTGAACACTTTGACTTAAATGAACTTTGGATCCTAATCAGATGATTAAATAAGTTGTAATAAGCTTAAATAAGGCTAAATTAAGTTACAGCTACAACTTATGAACTAATATGGGGGTTTGTGGCTCACAAATTCCACACAGTTAACTGTGGGAGGACCTAGACTATGATTTTGACTTTGTGAGGTTAAACCTACCAAATTTTATTAGTTACTTGTCTTACTACATCCTAAAGTGACTAAAAGAAACTCCAAACACCAAGTAAATCACCTTGGAGTACAATGAATCACCCTGATCCAAGCAGTCCTTTATAGGACTTGATTTTTGATTTTTGAAACAAAAGGATGGTTTGGACTATGATACTGATTCACAACAATCTAATATGATATAATAACCTGAGTTAAGCACAAAAATACAGGTTTAAACTACAAACAACCAAGATTACTTAGGATGAGAACTTTGGCAGTTAACTTAGAAATTTAAAGAACAATGAAGTTTCAAACACAAACAACTGATTTTACTCACTAATTACTCTTAACTACACCTAGTAAGAACACTCAAGATAGAAATAAGCTATAATAAGCAGTTAAATAGAAAAAAAGAAAAAATGGTACAAAAAGCTCACAAGGTGCAATCCAAGCTAACCACTGAGAACACAGGACCACTTCCCATCCCTATTGCTTACCAATAAGCACTAAACCAATGGCCATCAAGAGTACACCCTGCTCCAGCCATCTTCCATCTTTTCTCATGATTTTTTTTTATATTTTTAAGTGATTTATGAAACTGGGTTTAGAATTGATGTAGAAGATTGTAAAGCTTCTAAAAGCTTTCTGATTGAGCTTATGAGAGTTTACAAATAGCTTTTGATCACTACTTCACTTTATAATGAGAATTTAAATATTGGATGAAAGTTGAAATTTGAGAAACAAGAAAATAAACTTAAACTGGCATTTTCATTACTTGAAAACTGATTACAAAGGAAAAATAAACATTACATTAACTAAAAAATAAAATACTACATGCCCTTTGAGGCTTACATATGCTACTACTTATCCTACGATTTGATGATAAGCAATCCTCCCTTCTATGTGGCATCCTGAGCTTATGTAGCAGTCCCACATGTCCCTTTGTTGACCATTGACCATATCCCCACCATCAATTAATACTTCATCCTAACCCTTGATTACCAATTTGGCGCCAAAAATAAAACGGGGAAATATTAGTGGGACGGGTGGAGGCATTAATTGTGGATGGTGAAGGTTGGTGTGGTAGTTTAGGAGTATTAATTAAAGGTGGCTGTGTTGGTGAAAAGGTGGAGGGGGAGACCGTATTGCTGGTTTTGGGGGGAGGTGGTGCGGAAGATGGTCTGTTTGACCAGGGTGTTGATAGAGGGTTTGATATTAAAGAGGGGTGGGCTGGTTTGGGGATTGGGCCTTAGGCTTTGGATTGGGATGGATTGGATTAGGATGGTGTTTGGTTTGTAATAACAAAAGGGTCCGGTTGGTTTTATTATTATCACAAGGACCATTTTTGTAATTTTGAAAAAGGTGAGGGCTGATGTTGCACATTCCACAAAGCTATCCAAAGGACCAATATTCCCAAGTACTAACAATCCAAGAACCAAATTTTGCATTTTTCCATTTTAAAAATTCCTAAGGACCATTTTTGCCAGATTTGAAATTTTAGGGATCAAACATGTCAACTTTTGGAACTTAAGACCCAAGTATCATATTTTGTGATTTTTGACTTTCAAAAGACTTGGGTTGACTTTTCTTTTAAAATAAATGCATAGGGACTATTTTTGACAAGTTTTGAAACTTGGGGGACTGAAACTGCCAATATTGCAAATTTTGATCATTTTTCATTTGTTTTTGCTCATTTTGAATTTAAAACATATAAAACACAATCCCTGGGATATTTTCAGTATTTTGATGACTTTTTGATTGTTTTTGTATGTTTTGCAGTTCAGATTTGATCAAAAATGATGAGTGTTTGATCACTCATCAATCCCCCACACTAAACTATTGCTAGTCCATAGCAATCTTTTTAGAAAACATAATGGATTTGAATCCCTTTACCAAAAGCCGTTACTTCTGGAGTAGCCAAATGTTTCAGTTCAAGTAAGGACCATGGTACACTGATAACCATGTGATTTTGAGCAAACCACCAGCTTTCAACGGTTTTGATTTGTCTTTACCAGAAGCCATTTGCTTCTGGACTAGCCAACTCTTGATGGACACAGTCAACATCTTGGTGAGCTGATTACCAATTATGGCTTTCCACTGCCTTTACCATAAGCCATAATCTTGCGGGCTAGCAAACTATTTTACTTTTTAGGATATGGCGAGTTGAGATACCATACAATTTTGGGAAAATTGCAAGCCGTAAACGGATTTGAGTTATCTTTACCAAGAGCCGTTTACTCCTGGATTAGCCAATCCCTTTGTCGGTTAGACATGGCGGACTGATAACCATAAAAATTTTGAAATAAAATAAATTTTTTTAAAAAATTTTGGCAAAAAACGGGGGTACTAGAAGATATATTGTGATAAAATTCGCTAGAATTCCCCCCCCCCCCCACACTTAGAAATGAATATTGTCCTCAATATTCAAAGTCCCGGCTATTATGCCGACTCTTTGAAAGGAAAAAGGCAATATTCGAAGCTAACTGTGGAATTACCATTTTTCACTTTATTTCTATGTACATACAAACAATTTTTTTTTGGAATATACATATATACATTTCAAACAGCAGGGGATGGCCACTCCCCCATACTTAGTTGGTAGAAAGTAGAAAGAAATCAGAGATATGGGTGAAAACCCATATTGTGCTACTGTTTTTGTTCATCGAGTCGCTAGCTTGACTCGATCCCAGAATTCAATTGTCCTAGGGAAAGTTTGGAGATCCGGGACAACCATGGAAGGTATGTCCTCTCCAAAGTAATGTTTCAATCGATGCCCATTCACTTTGAAATTCGGACCGTCATTTTGAGATAACTCAACGGTGCCATAAGGATAAACCTTTGCTATAGTGAATGGGCCAGTCCAACGGGTCTTTAGCTTTCCCGAGAAGATCTTAAGTCTAGAGTTGAAAAGAAGGACTCGATTCCCAACATTAAAAACACGGTTCTTGATTTTTGAGTCATGGATCTTCTTTGTCTTTTCTTTGTAGATCAAAGAGTTCTCGTAAGCTTGATCATGAAGTTCATTTAATTCATTCAGTTGAACTTTCCTATGATCACCCTCAGTTTTGAGGTCAAAATTTGCATGCTTGAGAGCCCAATAGGCTTTATGCTCAAGCTCGATCGGTAGATGGCACGCTTTTCTGTACACAAGCTTGTAAGGCGTACACCCGATGGGTGTTTTGTAAGCCGTACGGAAAGCCCATAGTGCATCATCTAATTTATCCGACCATGATGCACGATTTTCACCTACAGTTCTTTCCAAAATTCTCTTAATGCCCCGATTGGAAACTTCTACTTGTCCACTTGTTTGAGGGTGGTATGCAGTAGAAAGACTGTGGGTTACACCGTACTTTTGCATGACTTTATCAAATTTGTCATTACAGAAATGCGTACCACGATCACTAATAATAGCACGTGGAGTTCCAAATCGGGCAAAAAGAGCTTTCAAAAATTTCACAACTACTCGGGCATCATTAGTGGGTAAAGCTTTCACTTCAACCCATTTTGACAAATAGTCAACCGCCACGAGTATATACTTGTTACCATGAGAAGACGGAAATGGCCCCATAAAGTCTATGCCCCATACGTCAACGATTTCACAAACTTGAATTGCATTCTGAGGCATTTCGTTCTTTTGTGAAATGTTCCCGTGACGTTGACAAGCGTCACAGGACTTGACCAATTCTTGGGCATCCTTATAGATTGCGGGCCAATAAAAGCCGGAATCAAACACCTTTTTGGCGGTGTAGTTGGGATTGTGGTGGCCCCCCATGGGACCAGCATGGCAAGCCCTTAAAATTTCAGTGGGTTTCTGACCATACACACACCGCCGGATGACTTGATCCGTGCAAATTTTGAAAAGATAGGGGTTGTCCCAGAAATAGTGTTTTACATCTTTGAAAATTTTATTTTTCTGCTGGGACGACATCCCTTTCACCACAAAGTTACCCGCATGGTAATTTGCAAAATCGGCAAACCATGGGGTAATCGAGTCTCCACAAAAAGAAACCGCATTGAGGGTTTCGAGAGGAAATGTTTCGTTTATTTCCTTTTTCTCGAAAGCATCTTGGAGTGGGTTTTCAAGACGGGAGAGATGCTCAGCAGCTAGGTTCTCAGCTCCTTTTTTATCACGAATAATGATACCAAATTCTTGCAAGAGGAGAACCCAACGGAGTAGTCTCGGTTTTGCATCTTGTTTTGCAAAGAGATACTTCAAAGCCGAGTGATCCGTATACACTATGCTCTTGGTCAATATCAAAAATGCCCGGAATTTTTCAAAGGCATACACCAAAGTTAATAATTCTTTTTCAGTGATGGTGTAATGGCTTTGAGCCTCGGTCATAGTTTTGCTCGCATAGTGTATGGGCTGAAAGTGTTTTGTTTTTCGTTGCCCCAAGACTGCTCCTATTGCATAATCACTAGCATCACACATGAGTTCGAAGGGCAAGTCCCAACGGGAGTAACAAGAATCGGTGCCTCAGTAAGCTTTTTCTTTAATGTTTCAAAAGCTTCGATGCACTCGGGGGAGAAGATAAAGGGAGCATCCTTCTTGAGGAGATGGGTCATAGGCCGGACGATTTTAGAAAAATCTTGAATGAACCTACGATAGAAACCAGCATGACCCAAAAAGCTCCTAACACCTTTGGCATTGTCAACCTCAATCCCGTTCTTTGAAATTTTATGGCCGAGGACAATGCCCTCTTTGACCATAAAGTGACTCTTCTCCCAATTTAGACATAACCTTGTGTCTTCACAACGTTTGAGCACGTTGTCTAAATGGGAGATACATGATTGAAACGAATCCCCAATGACCGAAAAATCGTCCATGAAGACCTCCATAGTTTTTTCGATCATGTCGGAAAATATGGTCATCATACATCTTTGAAATGTGCCGGGAGCATTACATAAACCAAATGGCATACGTTTATAGGCAAATGTTTCATAGGGGCACGTGAAAGTGGTCCTTTCTTGATCCTGCGGATCAATGGGAATCTGAAAGTAACCCGAGAAACCATCGAGGAAGCAATAGTACTCATTCCTCGCTAATCTCTCGAGCATCTGATCCATAAAGGGGCAGAGGAAAATGGTCTTTGCGGGTGGCGTCATTTAACTTGCGATAGTTAATGGAGACACGCCAACCCGTAACCAATCGAGTTAGAATCAACTCGTTCTCTTCATTAGTGACAACAGTAATGCCACCCTTTTTTGGAACACAATGTATTGGCTTATCCAAGGACTGTCCGAGATAGGGTAAATCAATCCGGCATTAAGAAGTTTTAAAACTTCTTTTTTGATGACCTCATGAATTTTTGGATTCACCCTTCTTTGTTGTTGGACTGCTGGTTTAAAGTCACCCTCCGTTAAAATCTTGTGGGTACAAAATTCAGGGTCAATGCCCTTGATGTCGGAGAGTCTCCAAGCAATTGCTTGTTTATGTGACTTTAAAACTTTTATTAGAGCAGCCTTTTCCTCAACACTTAAATCTTTAGCAATTATGACGGGTAATTTATCATCACCCTCTAGAAATGCATATTCAAGATGAGGCGGCAAGTCCTTAAGTTCGACCTCAGGAAAGTCATCAGTTTTCTCAACATTTTTGACTTCCTCCTTATGAAGTGTTTGTGGTAGAACAGGAAGAGGAGAGGGATCTTCGTTTAATAATTTCTCAAGCAGGAGAATATCCCTCTCGGGGTCAATCTCTTGGTTATCGATTCCATCGGGAATCGAATCACTTTTGAGAAAGGCCTCAATTTCTTCTAAGACGAAGTCACTTCCCTCAAACGGAGTGAGGGAAGGAGAAGAATTGGCAATGATGGAGAAAGAAGATGGAGTGAGGTTTTCACTCGGAGAAACATCAAAGAAACCTAAAACCTCTTGAGCGTACTCCTCAGCAGCAACGTCGATGACATCTATTTGGTTCACTGATTCAGAGTCATAATTAGAGGAGTACCTCGAAGTTTGATTGAGGTTAAAGGTGATGGCTTCAGTTCCAACACACAATGTGATCTCTTGCTCAAATACATCGATGAGAGCATGCCGAGTTCTAAGGAATCCCCTTCCAAGAATGAAAGGGACCCTTGAATCGGCATCAAAGTCAACAATCACAAAATCTTCCAGAAAATGGAACTTTCCCACTTTAACGAATACGTCCTCGGCAATGCCAAGTGGACGAGAGATTGAACGATCGGCAAGCTCTAAAGTCATGCACGTGGGAGTAAGTTCAGGAAGAGAGAGTTTCTTCCATACAGAATATTGCATCAGGTTGATGCTAGCACCTAGATTGGCCAAGGCGAAGCATTCAACCATACCCGGAAAATACAAGGAATGAGGAATTTCCCGGGGTCTCCAAGCTTTTCGGGAAGCTTTTTCAAAAGAACTACTGAGCAGTGCTCATTCAGAGGAGTTCTAGCCATCTCGAAGAGTTTTTCCTTATTACTTAACAGATTCTTGATTGTTGATGCAAACTTGGGCATCAAGAGAATAGCGTCCGCGAAGCTAATGTCAAAGTGCAAATCTTGGAAGATTTGGAAAAATTTATCCATTTGGTGACTAGCCTTTTCGCGGAGCTTTTGTTCATTGAGATGTGATGGGTAAGGAATAGAAGTTTTGGATTTGGGGTTGTCCCCTGGAGTTTCTGGTGGTTCAAAGACAACTCCAGGCTTACATCTGGTTTCTGGAATAACCTCAGGTTGGACGTGTGTTGTACTTCATGAGCTAGGAGGTTGCACTTTGTCCTTTGTCATCTCAGGTTCACGTTCCACTACCTTTGGAGGAGAGGAAGAAGAGGTAGTAGGAATCGCGGGTTCATCATATGAAGCACCACTTCTTGTTGTGATCGCCTTAGCATCGCCCCTCGGGTTAGCGATCGTGTTGCTCGGTAAAGTAGTACCTGAGCCCGAGGGTCGATCATTTAAAGACTTCTTGATATCAGAAATTTGGCTGACCAACAACTTGTTCAACTCTTCTTGGGATTTCATAAATTGTTTTAACAACTCATCAGATGAAGGCCCAGTAGGAACAATAGCTTGAGGTGGGTTATTGAAATTTTGAGTTCAATTGTTTTGGTTGGGACTTTGGTTGAAATTTCCTTGATTTTGATGTTTGAAATTCCCTTGATTCTGGTTGTTGTTTCCATGAAAATTCCCGGGATTGAAATTACCCTGACCTTGGTTCCGGTTAAAGTTTCCTTGATTTTTGTTTTGGAAACCTTGATTTTGGAAACCTTGGTTTTGATTTTGAAAACCGTGACCCTGATTGAAGTTACCTTGGTTTTGAAAACCTTGGTTCACTCTATTTTGATTTTGGCCACGGTTTTGGACATTTTGGTTTTGATTTAAACCGGGAGGTCCAGGATAGTGGTGAGGATGATAGTTCGGGTCCATAGGGGCGCGGTATTGATTGCCTCCTTGGTTTTGGGACTCGGAAACAGCATGAGCTTCATATGCAGTACCATCAGTAGCTGTGCAATTGTAGTAGGCATGCGGACCACCACAAGTCACACAGACTTCCACTTTTTTAACCTCAGCAGGTGGAGGATGTTGTGGAAAGGAAACTTTCTTTTGTTGGGCTAGAACCAAAGCTTGAATAGCTTCAGTGAGCTTGTCAATCTTAGCATCCGTGCTAGACTGACACATAGAAGATGATGTAGAAGGATCCACATTGATTTGGGAAACAATCGGTTTGCTTCGTGTAGAGCGGACCTTGGACTTGTTTTCTATGATTTGCAAAGCTTCTTTGGTGGTTCTACTCAAGAAGTTACCTCCCGCGGAGGCATTGAGAGAATCCTAATCAGCTTGTCTCACGCCATTGTAGAAAGTATCGAGTTGCATCAACTTTGAGAAACCATGATGTGGACACTTGCGAAGTAATTCTTTGAAACGATCCCACGCTTCACCAAATGATTCATCATATTTCTGGGTGAACTTGGTGATTTCGTTCTTAAGACTCGTGGTCTTGGAAGGTTGGAAGAATTCATTCACAAATTTTTTCACAAGATCTTCCTATGTCTCAATAGATCGAGGAGGTTGTTTTTCAAGCCAAATCCGGGCTTGTCCCTCCAGTGAGAATGAGAAGAGAATAAGTTTGATTGCTTCAGATGGGACATTCTTGTACTTGATGGTTGATGTAATTTTATTGAACCATCGAATATGAGCATGAGGATCGTCCCTCTCAAAACCGTAGAATTGACTTGAGGTTACAAGATTGAGTAACCCGGTTTTGAGCTCAAAATTATCAGCCACGATGGCTGGGACAACAATGGCATCTCCGTAACCCTCGATGGGTGCTTGGAGAAGCTCACACATGGGGCGGTCTTCCGCCATTGTGACAGCAGATGTGGCAACAGTATGGATCTCAGATCCGACTATTGGTGCTGAACATCTATGAGTTCTTTGAGGTTTAACAAGCTCACGTAATGGGCTCGTGGACCTTGAAGAACGAGTGCGCATGCACTAAAAAACAACTTACTCAAAACAAATCGAGGCAAAACGACAGTGAAATTGAACCAATAATCACAAGCAAGTGGCTTCTTTAAGAAAGGTACACCACTCACAGGGATACAAAGGCAAGTTTTGATCTTATTTTTGGGAACTTATTATGTCCACACCCCTAGTTGGTAGGTGTTCTGTCTTGGTTTATGACGGTTTATTTTTATGTATACTTATTCACAAGAAAAAGACGGATGTTTTGGGTTTTTGTGTATATGTGAAAAAACTTTTGGAATTAATTTTTGGTATCGTCCCGTTATCCAAAATCGTATCTTTTTAAGAATCACCTTAAAAGAAACCCGATTCAGAAAACGTTACGATCTGTTTTATTTGTCTCTTAAATTTTTTGGTGTTTTAACACTTTAGGAAAAGTGTTAATGACTTTTTTGTGTTTTGATTTGAAAATTTACAAAGTGATGATGGTGAAATAACACTAATCTCGAAAGACGCTGCAGAAACGCGCACACCTCCCCGGCAGCGGCGCCAAAATTTGATTGGCCCTAAACAGTCAACTTATATTGACCAAGAAATGGTCCACAAAGTCAAACAGCCTAGAGTCAATCTCTGGGTAATATAGGGTATCACCAGGTCGTTATGTCCCGACGAGGTGTGAATTGTGCTTTAGTGTGCTTATGATCGGGTGATTTTTCACAGGAAAATGTTGTGATGAGAGTTATTTGAGAATTATGAAATGAAATAGCTTAGGAAAGCTATATGATTGATTACGTGAATTTAGATTAAGAAGAACTGAGCTAAAACCTAAAAACGTACGTTTTGCTGAAAACGGGAACAAACGTACGTGATAAAAAGTGAATTTGATTAACTAAAAAGGCTATGGATATAAAAATGATATTTTTACAATCCTAATGAGTAAAGAAAATTTTTGGAAAAAGAAAATTAATTTTTACACTATTTATATAATTATTATTAATTAAATACTAATTTCCTATTTACTTTTAATTATTTAAATTAACCTAAAATACAAATAATTATGAAATTAACCTAGAAAAATAAAATTTAAACTTGGAAAAATCTAAAATAATATAAAATTAATTTTAAAACTGAAAATATATTTTTAAGACTTTTTATTTAATTATTATTAATTATTGACTATTTTCTAATTACTTTTTAATTATTTAAATTACCCTAAATTCTAATTAATTATGAAATTACACTAGAAAATTGAAAATAAAATTTGGAAAAATTTATAATAACTAAAAACTAATTTAAAGCTAAATTTGTATTTTTCTGATTTTCTAATTAATTATTATTAATTATTTACTATTTATTAATTATTAAAAACTAACTTAAATTAAGAAAAATACCAAATGATGAAAGAAAAATCTGAGAAAATCACTAAAATTATTTTTAACAATAAGAAGCCTAGGAAAAATATAAAAATGAGAATTGCTTATAAATAAGCTGAGGAAATAAGCCAATTGGCTTAAATAGAAGCTATCAGTTCTATTAAGTTGGAGTTTTTTGGAATTTTCTTTTTCACAACTGCTTATGGACTCTTTTTGAATAACGTTTGTGAAGCAAGTTTGCTTGTATCTAAAAAATAAGCAATATGGTGAGCTTATTAACTTGACAGTTAAGCTTTTAAGCTTATTAGGACTTTGCTTGTAATGAAAAAGCTACCAAATGAGATTATAAACACAAATAAGCTTTAAACAGATTGAGAACTACTTATAATAAGCCAAATGAAAACAAAAAGCACAAGGAATAAGCAATTAATAAGCAATAAGCAATCCCAAATACCAAACAGTCCAAAACAGGTCACAAGGGTCACTTTTGAAGGCCTGTGGCTTCCACTAGGGACTTTGGAAGTCCAAACAAAATGTTGAGCCAATAAGCTGAGCTTATTGGCTTTCTAAAAAGCCAAGGGATGATCCCTGGGTCCCGCAGGTGAGGTCAGGGGAGGGCTTGGAATCTAGGTGTAAAAGCTGAGGTCCCAGCTTTGGTCAGGAAATGGGACCAAGTTGATGGGCAATGCAGCCCTAGCAATTAAGCTACAAACCACTAAATAAGCTACAAACCTTGAATATTGGCTTATTGGATTTCCAATAAGACAATAAACAGGGTATGGGGCCCACTGGGTAGCCCTGTGGGGTCCATAAAAGATAGGTGAATGAGACTGCTAGCAGTGTACAGGGGAGTACCTTCCCCTGCAGCTCACTTTGAGCTTGTGCACAAGCTTGTAGAAAAATCACAAAAATAAGCTATAAGTGGGATTAGATAGTTCAGCTAAGACATGATAACATATGAAAATCACACAGCTTAATTCACAATACAAAAATCACAAAAATTCTTGGGAGTTTTGAATTTCTAACAAAAGGCAACTTTTGACTTTTTTTGGTTTTTGAACACTTTGACTTAAATGAACTTTGGATCCTAATCTAATGATTAAATAAGTTGTAATAAGCTTAAATAAGGCTAAATTAAGTTACAGCTACAACTTATGAACTAATATGGGGGTTTGTGGCTCACAAATTCCACACAGTTAATTGTGGGAGGACCTAGACTATGATTTTGACTTTGTGAGGTTAAACCTACCAAATTTTATTAGTTACTTGTCTTACTACACCATAAAGTGACTAAAAGAAACTCCAAACACCAAGTAAATCACCTTGGAGTACAATGAATCACCCTGATCCAAACAGTCCTTTATAGGACTTGATTTTTGATTTTTGAAACAAAAGGATGGTTTGGACTATGATACTGATTCACAACAATCTAATATGATATAATAAGCTGAGTTAAGCACAAAAATACAGGTTTAAACTACAAACAACCAAGATTACTTAGGACGAGAACTTTGGCAGTTAACTTAGAAATTTAAAGAACAATTAAATTTCAAACATAAACAACTGATTTTACTCACTAATTACTCTTAACTACACCTAGTAAGAACACTCAAGACAAAAATAAGCTATAATAAGCAGTTAAATAGAAAAAAAGAAAAAATGGTACAAAAAGCTCACAAGGTGCAATCCAAGCTAACCACTGAGAACACAGGACCACTTCCCATCCCTATTGCTTACCAATAAGCACTAAACCAATGGCCATCAAGAATACACCCTGCTCCAGCCATCTTCCATCTTTTCTCATGATTTTTTTTTTTATTTTTTTTTATATTTTTAAGTGATTTATGAAACTGAGTTTAGAATTGATGTAGAAGCTTGTAAAGCTTCTAAAAGCTTTCTGATTGAGCTTATGAGAGTTTAGAAACAACTTTTGATCACTACTACACTTTATAATGAGAATTTAAATATTGGATGAAACTTGAAATTTGAGAAACAAGAAAATAAACTTAAACTGGCATTTTCATTACTTGAAAACTGATTACAAAGGAAAAATAAACATTACATTAACTAAAAAATACAATACTACATGCCCTTTGAGGCTTACATATGCTACTACTTATACTACGATTTGATGATAAGCAATCCTCCCTTCTAAGTGGCATCCTGAGCTTATGTGGCAGTCCCACATGTCCCTTTGTTGACCATTGACCATATCCCCACCATCAATTTGCCAAATACTTCATCCTAACCCTTGGTTGCCAATTTGGCGCCAAAAATAAAACGGGGAAATATTAGTAGGATGGGTGGAGGCATTAATTATGGATGGTGGAGGTTGGTGTGGTAGTTGAGGAGTATTAATTGAAGGTGGCTGTGTTGGTGAAAAGGTGGAGGGGGAGACAGTATTGCTGGTTTTGGGTTGAAGTGGTGGGGAAGATGGTCTGTTTGAGCAGGGTGTTGACCGGGGGTTTGATATTAAAAAGGGGTGGGCTGGTTTGTGGATTGGGCCTTGGGCTTTGGATTGGGATGGATTGGATTAGGATGGTGTTTGGTTTGTAATAACAAAAGGGTCCGGTTGGTTTTAGTATTACCACAAGGACCATTTTTGTAATTTTGCAAAAGGTAAGGGCTAATGTTGCACATTCCACAAAGCTATCCAAAGGACCAATATTGCCAAGTACTAACAATCCAAGAACCAAATTTTGCATTTTTCCATTTTAAAAATTCCCAAGGACCATTTTTGGCAGATTTGCAATTTTAGGGACCAAACATGTAAACTTTTGGAACTTAAGACCCAAGTATCATATTTTGTGATTTTTGACTTTCAAAAGACTTGGGTTGACTTTTCTTTTAAAATAAATGCATAGGACTATTTTTGACAAGTTTTAAAACTTGGGGGACTGAAACTACCAATATTGCAAACTTTGATCATTTTTCATTTGTTTTTACTCATTTTGCATTTAAAACATATAAAACACAATCCCTGGGATATTTTCAGTATTTTGATGACTTTTTGATTGTTTTTGTATGTTTTGCAGTTCAGATTTGATCAAAAATGACGAGTGTTTGAACACTCATCAGTAACCCTAGCCAAATGGAAAACATAGGGTGCTCAGATGATCAAACTAGGTTTGAACTGAGTTTATGTCCAAAGATTCACCTCTCGGACCAGGTCACACAGGTCGAAGTGATGAGGACAGGACAGAGACAAATGAATTGATGGAAAATCTCGTACATGATGACAATGTCAGTGATTTACCTCTCGGACCAGGTTACACAGGTCAAAGTGATGAGACTAGTATGAAACTTATTAAGGAATTGACGATAACTTGTACCAATTTGGAGCTGAAGTGTAATACATTGGAGGATAAAGTTCTTGGTCTTTCTACTATTGTTGATGGACAAGCCAAACTCATTGCCAAATTGCAAAAGAAGATCAAGAACTTAAGGAAATCAAGATCTTCAACCTCCTTAAAAAGATTGAAGAAAGTGGGCACTTCTCAAGTTATAAGTTCACTTGAACACTCTGTTCATTTGGAAGAGGATGCTTCCAAACGGGGGAGAAATGAAGAACAGAATGAAGAAATGGGTTCAGGGGAGGCTAATTTGATGAAAGTTGATAGTGTTCAAGATGTGGATGCTGGAATAGTTTCAGGGGAGGTTCCAGAAGTTGGTGATATGGAGGTGGAAAGTCCTCAAGATGTGGATAGTTTTGTGATTGCTGACAAATCAGGAAATGAGGTTGTAATGGAAGAAGTGATTGCTACTCAAGAAAAAGTGGTGGAAAAACTTAAGACTTTGGAGCCTGAGCAATTAGTGAAGGCAACAGGGTTGATGGGTGAAGCATTGAAGACTTTGGGTGACTCTGTGGCAAAAGAACTTAATGATGCTGCTATTACTAACAAGATTGATGACTCTGCTGCTGCTCAAGACTCTACTGCTAAGGATTTTATTGATCCTGCTGCTAGTGAAAAGGTCAATTCTGCTGATGCACAAGACTCTACTGTTGGGTCTAGTGACAATGCTGCTGCTGAGGCTATGGTTTTGTTGAGTAAGAAGAAAACAGAGGTTCCATCTGAATCATCTTCACTACATACATCACACCAAATTCAATCACTACCACAACAACCAACAACCACAATCATATCATCTACACCAAGAATACCTCAAAAAGGAGTAGTAATCAGAGAACCTGCTGCTCAACAAAAGAAGATTGTTTCATCATCTTCTACTGACAAAGGAAAAGGCAAGCTGGTAGAAGAACCAAAGATAATGCATAAAGGGTTTGATTACTCTCAAATACCTTTTCATCTATGGCCCATAGAATTACAAATTGAACATGATTCAATTGTTGCAATGAAAGAGCAAGAGTTGATTTATCAAGAAGAGCAACAGTTGATTCAGGAGGAAAAGGAAAGGGTTGAAAAGGAAACTGAAGATTTGAAGAGGTATGAGGAGTGGGTTGAAGAAAAGATAAAAATAGATGTTGATATAGAACTCTCCAAGATGGTTAAAATTGAAGAACAAGAAACTCCAACTTTTGATGTTCAGGCTTGGATAAGAGAGTTCACAGCAAAGAAAAGGAAAGAAGATGTTGCTGCTAGAAGAAAGAAAAAGGTTCTCAGGGGTCCAACACCATTGCAACAAAGAAGAGAGCAAGAAAGATACCTTAAGAATATGAAGGGATGGAAATTGGTACAGTTAAAGCCTAAGTCTGATCAAGAGGTTTTTAAGTTGTATCAACAAGCTAAGAAAGAGATGAATACCTTTTATCCTATGGATTGTGCTGAAGATTTAGAACATATTGCTCAAAGGAATAAGAAGTTGGTACCTGACAGAGTTGTTGAGGCAGAGCATATACATGTGACAGAAGCAGAAATTCCTCCTAGTCAAAAGGTCAAAAGAAAAAGTATTGGTCACAAGACTTTTACTAGGAAGAAGCAAAAGATTTCTGAAGAAAGCAGTAGTGAGATGGACAAAGAAGAAGAAGTTGAAAAAGAACAAGAGAAAACTTTAGCTGTGATAGAAGAATCCGAAAAACCTTTAGCTGAAAAATATCCTATCATCTCATATACTTTCAAGATAAGAGATGGAAGTGCAGGATATTGGGATTTTATGAGATCGAATCATGAAGTTCAAAGTTTTAAGGAAATTTCACAGATTTTTAATAAGATGGATAGAGATGATATTATTTCCATATGGGGATTATTCAAAGAGAAATATGATGGAAAGAAGATGGATACTGTTCTTGATATTAATCTTACATTTGAAAATGTAATGTATCGCTTCTTGAAGAATATGTTTGATCCTCTGCCTGGTGATAAAGAATGGAATGACATTATATGCAGCAAGGTACATAAATGGTTTCTGTATCAATCCTGTGGAGTTCATGAATTAAGGACTGGCTCAGTTACATTGTTTTTGTTGGTAGAGAAAGATTATCCTAGTCTAAATAAGTGCTCTGGGGTACTTAGACAGATGTTGAGAACTGGATTTCTCAAGTGTCAAAAACAGTTTGTGTCAGATAATCAAGCTTATACATTGATACAGAAGTATGAAAAGATTTTGAATTCAACTGTTTGAAGAAGCTTTCAAAAATGTTAGAACATATAAGTGTTTGGAAGCATCCTCCTGGTGTTTAACTAAGCTTTGAAGAAACTTAATGATTTAGAAATAAATATTAAGTTTAGGGGAGGATTGTTGGGTTTTGAATTATGCTGCTTGGTGAAACTACTGCTAAGGTGAGAATGCTGCTAAGGATAAAGATTCTGCTGCTGACATTGAAAGAGCCGTTGTTGAAGAATACTGCTAGTGGAATCTACTGCTGAAGAGATATGCATGTATACGTATTAGATAAGTATGGAATAGATTGAGTGTATATCTTATGTATCTAGAATATTCTTATCTTGCATAGAAAAATATTCTAAACCTAGTAGGACTCTTTGGCCTATAAAAGGATGATCCTAGGGTTAGTTTTGTGTACGTATTGTGTTAGTTTCGTTTACACTTCAAGGTTGTAAAACCCTAGCATTGTCGAGTGCTCGTATTATTAATATATTGAAGTGTTGATAGTGAATTGTTCTTCTTAAGTTAAACTCTAATATTCCGCGTTTTAGTTTAAGTGTTTTAATCAAGTCAACTTCTATATAAGATCGTTTGCTCAACTGGGATCAACAAAGAGCGTGAAACTGAGGATACAACTGACACGGTACTTCCTAATAACAACGGAGGTACTAATGACGTCCGTCCTCTAGTTATCCCGGTCCCGACTCCCACAAAAGTCATGTTTGAAACTCCCCAGAATCCTGTTGAAAATCCGAAAGCCAACCCGAAACCTTCAATTCCATATCCCTCACGTTTACAAGACCAAAAGCTCCGCAAAAAGGCAAATCATCAGATGGAAAAATTCTTCCAAAATTTTCAAGATCTACACTTTGATATCAGCTTCGCGGATGCTATCCTTTTGATGCCCAAATTTGCATCAACAAAAAAAACCCTATTGAGCAATAAGGAAAAACTGTTTGAGATGGCAAAAACCCCACTCAATGAAAATTGCTCTGCAGTTATGTTGAAACAGCTTCCTGAAAAGCTGGGAGATCCCAAAAAATTTCTCATTCCATGTATTTTCCCGAGAATGGTTGAATGCTTCGCCTTGGCCGATCTTGGTGCAAGCATCAACCTGATGCCTCATTCAGTATGGAAGAAATCTCTCTTTCGGAACTCACTCCCACCTGCATGACTCTTGAGCTTGCAGACCGTTCTATATCGCATCCCCTCGGTATTGCTGATGACGTATTTGTAAAAGTGGGAAAGTTCCATTTTTCGGCAGACTTTGTGATAGTTGATTTTGATGCGGATCCAAGGGTTCCTCTCATTCTTAGAAGAGGATTCCTAAGGACGGGTCGTGCATTGATCGATGTATTCGATGAGGAAATCACATTACGTGTTGGTACTGAAGCAATAACGTTCAACGTCGATGTATTCGATGAGGAAATCACATTACGTCTTGGTTTTGCTGATAATTCTCCGAGTGGTAATCCCACTCCCTCCTCTCAACCTATAATCGCCAATTCTTCTCCTTCCCTCACTCCATTTGAGGGAAGTGACTTCATCCTTGAGGAAATAGAGGCCTTTTTTAAGAGTGATTCAATTCCCGCTGGAATTGATAACCAAGAGATTGACCCGGAGGGGGATATCTTTCTCCTTGAGATATTGTTAAATGAAGATCCCTCTCCTATTCCTGTTCTACCACAGCAACTTCATAAAGAGGAAATCTAATATGTTGAGAAAACTGATGAATTTCCCGAAGTCGAACTCAAGGACTTACCACCTCATCTCGAATACGCACTTTTGGAGGGTAATGATAAATTACCCGTCATAATCGTAAAAGGTTTAAGTGATGAGGAGAAAGCTGCTCTTGTAGAGGTTCTAAAGTCAAGCAAGCAATCCATTACTTGGAAACTCTCCGATATAAAGGGTATTAACCCATAGTTTTGTACCCACAAAATCTTTATGGAGGATGACTTTAAACCCGCAGTTCAACATCAAAGAAGGGTTATTCCTAAAATCCATGAAGTTATCAAACAAGAGGTTCTCAAACTTCTTGATGCTGGATTAATTTACCCGGTCTCTGATAGTCCTTGGGTTAGTCTCATTCATTGTGTTCTAAAGAAGGGTGGCATAATTGTTGTCACAAATGATGAAAACGAGTTGATTCCAACTCGATTGGTTACGGGGTCGCGTGTGTGCATCGACTATAGAAAGCTAAATGAAGCCACCCATAAAGACCACTTTCCTCTACCCTTCATGGATCAAATGCTCGAGAGATTGGCAGGGAATGAGTACTATTGTTTCCTCGATGGTTTCTCGGGTTACTTTCAGATTCCCATTGATCCACAAGATCAAGAGAAAACCACCTTCACATGCCCTTATCGAACTTTTGCCTACCGTTGTATGCCATTTGGCTTATGCAACGCTCCTAGCATGTTCCAAAGGTGTATGATGGCTATATTCCACGACATGATCGGGAAAACCATGGAGGTGTTTATGGATGACTTCTCGGTCATTGGGGATTCTTTCCAATCATGTCTCTCCTATTTGGAAAACATGCTAAAACATTGTAAAGAAACAAATCTGTGTCTAAATTGGGAGAAGAGCCATTTTATGGTCAAAGAGGGCATTGTCCTCAGCCATAAGATTTCAAAGAACGCGATTGAGGTAGATAGGGCAAAAGTTGATGTAATTGCTAAACTACCTCCTCCCACAACTGTCAAAGGTGTTAGAAGCTTCCTCGGTCATGCTGGATTTTATCATAGATTCATACAAGATTTTTCTAAAATTGCTCGGCCTATGACCCATCTCATTGAGAAGGAAGCTCCTTTAATCTTCTCACCCGAGTGCATCGAAGCATTTCAGATAGTAAAGAAACAGCTTACTGAAGCACCGCTCCTTGTTGCCCCCGATTGGGACCTGCGCTTTGAACTTATGCGTGACGCTAGTGACTTTGCAATAGGTGCGATCCTGGGGCAACGTAAAACCAAACACTTTCATCCGTTACACTATGCAAGTAAAACAATGACCGAAGCTCAAAGTCATTACACTACAACGGAGAAGGAACTCTTAGCCATTGTGTATGCCTTTGAAAAGTTTCGGCCATACTTGATCTTGACAAAGTGCATAGTGTATACGGACCACTCGGCTTTAAAATACCTTTTTGCTAAACAAGACGTAAATCCAAGATTACTCCGATGGGTTCTCCTCCTGCAAGAATTTGATATCATCATACGTGATAAAAAAGGAGCAGAGAACTTAGCGGCTGATCATTTTTCCAGACTTGAGAACCCTCACCAAGACGTGCTCGAGAAACAAGAAATTAATGAAACCTTTCCTCTCGAAACACTCAATGTGATCTCTTTTCGTGGAGATGCTACTACCCCCATGGTTTGCTAATTTTGTAAACTACCATGCGGGTAATTTTGTGGTGAAAGGGATGTCGTCCCAACAGAAAAATAAGTTATTTAAAGATGTCAAACACTATTTTTAGGACGACCCCTACTTGTTCAAAATTTATGCGGATCAAGTCATCTGGCGGTGTGTCCATGGCTAAGAAGCCATGGAAATTCTTAAAGCCTGTCATGATGGACCCACGGGGGGACATCACAGCTCAAACTACACCGCCAAAAAGGTGTTTGAATCCGGGTTCTACTGGCCCACCATCTACAAGGATGCCCATGATCTGGTCAAAGCCTGTGACGCTTGTCAGGGTTATGGGAATATTTCTAAGAAGGATGAGATGCCTTAAAACGCCATCCAAGTCTATGAAATATTTTACATCTGGGGCATTGACTTTATAGGCCCATTCCTGTCTTCACGAGGGAATAAATATATACTCGTAGCTGTCGATTATCTGTCCAAATGGGTTGAGGCGAAAGCTTTACCCACCAACGACGCCAGAGTAGTGGTAAAATTTTTGAAGTCTCTCTTTGGTAGGTTCGGGACTCCACGTGCCATAATCAGTGATCGTGGTACACACTTTTGCAATGATCAATTTGTAAAAGTGATGCTGAAGTATGGTGTAACTCACGGTCTTTCTACCGCATATCACCCCCAAACAAGTGGGCAGGTGGAGGTCTCAAATCGTGGTATAAAGAGAATGCTGAAGAGGACAATAGGTGAAAACCGTGCCTCTTGGTCGGACAAACTGGATGACGCACTCTGGGCTTTCCGTACAGCTTACAAAACACCCATCGGGTGCACTCCATACAAGCTGGTATACAGGAAAGCGTGTCATATGCTGATTGAGCTAAAGCACAAAGCCTACTGGGCCTTAAAACATGCAAATTTTGACCTTCAGACAGCGGGTGATCACCGCAAGGTTCAACTAAACGAATTAATTGAACTTCATGATCAAGCTTATGAGAATTTTTTGATATACAAACAAAAGACTAAAAAGATCCATGACTCAAAAATAAAGAACCGCGTTTTCAACATTGGTGATAGAGTCCTTCTTTTTAATTCAAGATTAAAGATTTTCTCGGGTAAGCTAAAAACCCGTTGGTCTGGGCCATTCACTGTAGCAAAAGTGTTTCCATATGGAACTGTTGAGTTGTCTCAACCCGATGGTTCTAACTTTAAAGTGAATGGTCAAAGGTTGAAACACTACTTTGGAGGGGACATACCAACCATGGTTATCCCGGGTCTCCAAACTTTCCCCACAAACCAATGAATTCGGGGATCGAGTCAAGCTAGTGACACGGTAAACAAAAAAATTAGCATGCACATGGGTTTTCACCCATGTTTTTGACTTCTCTCTTCTTTCTAATAAAGTGAAGAGAAGGGAGCAACCACCTCTGCATCTATTATGTGGTTGTTATTGTGTTTGTACAGGTAATTTTCCCGAAGTATGATGGCTCTCGTGCTCATATTTTTGTCCTTACTCCACTCGAGTCTCATTCTTCATTGTTAATAATATCTGATATCCTTATTTACTAACGTTATCTTTTGGCATTAATTAACAAACAGCCTTAGATACAAAGTAGGATGACCCTCACCCTTGAAATGTTGAGGACAATGTGTAACTTTAGTCTGGGGTATCTTCGATTTGACTTGCACCATTCATGTGTCGTTGATGCGTGGTTTTGCAACCTTGTAAAAGGTTTTACTTCTCAAGGGATCTTGAGAAGCTTGCAATCCCCACCAGGTAGTGTACTTGATCATTGTAGTATAGTATAGTGACACGTACCGGGGGATTGATCGTTTAACTCAAAGAATAGTGTTCGCCAGGGTTAAAATTCAATTAAACTAGGTCTAGAGGTGAGGGATGATTCTTTTTGTATTTTTATATTTTATGGAAAGAAATAAAAATCTCGGTTTTGAAAGGAGTGGGTGGAATTAGTTGCTAATCAACTAACCCAAATGACTACGAATGCAAACAAAATAAAATAAAATGAAACTAAAGTAAATTTGGCGAAACAATAATAAGAGAAAATTTGTTTACTTAGATTTCACTACTCCCTAGCTATCTTTTACCACTTGATTAGTTTGTTAAAATTGCATGAATGACGGGTTATATTCCTTAATACCATTCGTAGGGCCGTGTACAATCTTCCCTAACTCTATAAGCTTATACCTCTTCCTATGTTGAGCCGACTACTAGCTCCTAACATGGCATCATTAGTAGTTACCTATGCATTAAATATAACCAATTTATCGTAGTACACATCCGATCATGTTTCTTAAGACGTTCAAGCAAGTTACCAATTGGAAGTCTGCCAATTTTCTTAAGCCTAACATCGAAATCATTCATCCACAACAATTAAAAACAAACAACCAACCAATAATCAATATCTAAGTTTCATTATATCTAAGCAGACACAAAGAAAACCTAGCCTAGCATGTTAAAGAGAAGACAAGCATAAGATAGAATCAAAAAACACATAGACATATTGAATGATTATTGGAAAACTTATCTTCAATTGAACATGGATGAAACAAGGGTTTGAAACCCTTGTAAATACTATAAAATTCGTCTAGGGTTTCTCCTCTCAAAGTTGCACACTAATGAATGAAAATTAGAAAAGTATTTATAGATTTTACACTCTGGCGGCATCACGTTATGCTTGTCACGCTGTCAACTCCCCGCCAAAATAACAATCGTATTGCCTAGATCCAGATCTGACGCCGTCACTCTTTGAACTCTCTGAGCCGTCTCTCTTTGTGATAATACGTGACGGCCTTGGCGACCCTAAGGGTGACGCCGTCACGACTCCTTTGGAAAACTTTCTGGCGCGTCAAGTGTATTTGTCATATCCACCTCTTTTGCCAAGCCTTGACGCCATCACTAACAATCCTTGACGCCGTCAGGTACAATCTTCAGCATGATTTTGGAGACTTTGTCGTTTTCTTCACTTTTTCGCTCCAAAAATGTCCAAAATGCATCTTTTTCCAGATTTCTCCTCAAAAGTACCTAAAATGACAAAAGGAGCGATTTATGGCAATATTTGATCAAATAATCTCAAATTTGGGCTTAAATGACCCCCTAAAAGCGGTACACTTTTTGTCTCATCAAATACCCTTACACTTGAGATTTGCTTGTCCTCAACCAAATGCGCTTTTATTCTAATCAAAATACAAGCTAGGGGTCATTTAACACTAAATATAAAAGTAATTGAAACAAATAATCGTTCCACTTCAATCAAAACAAGCACGGAAATTATACACTAGCACCTCACAAATAGTGTTTAGATACTCATATCTCTCGGGTGTAATAAAGTATGTATCACAATAAGGAAATGGAAAACATCTCTCACTATCTGTCATAGCCAATAGATTACCATAGGCTTGGGAAAGGATCAAACCTCCACCACTTGGCGTAAGCACCTAGGATAAACTATCAAAAAGGTCTTTAAAAAGGGTTATAACGTGAGGTGTAGGGATATGGTAAACACGGTTTTGTTGGATAAAGGCAATATTTACTGGTGGCGAGTTAATCATCTTGGTTAATTACATGTACAATGTGGCGTTGCTAAGCCAAGACTCGACTCAACTTAAGCTAATCATAAACTAATAAAAATAAAGCAAGCATAAAAGGAAACGGGTTGGTAGTCCTTTTTTTTTTTTTTTTTTTTTTTTTTTTTTTTTTTTTTTTTTGCATACACTCTTGCCCTACCATCCAAAATAATACATCATAGGGGATTTACATCCCCCTTACACTTGAACTTTTACATACTTTACACTCAACTATTCTAATGACTCGAATCAAGATAATCAAAACACTTGGAGTACTTTTTAAGATCAAAGCACAAATGGGGGTAATATATGATGTTCTTCCCCATTACTCCATAACATAAGTACTTTACCCACGAGTCCCAATCATTTCAAAACAATATGTACAAGATATGACTCGACTTAGCAACCATGTAACCAATTAGATAATTAACTAAGGGTTTAAACAAATAACAATAATGCACTAAAGATGAGTGCATACACGGATGGCTAAGGCGATTTGGTTGCACATTTGGGGTGGATTGTAAACAAATTCTATCTTTAAGTAAAATGCTAAAAGTTAGAAGCGAAAAGATAGGCTCAGAGGGGTGTATTAGGGGTATCGTATACTAAAAATGAGTACATCGCAAAGGTGTGGGAAAAATTAATTGACTTTACTAGTCAAGTAATTATGACTACATTGGTCAAGTAATTATGATACGGGTTTAACACAAGGGTTATCCTAATGCCTCTTATCATGTAGTAAATCCTAACTACACAAATGTAGTCTCACTAGCGGTCTCGAAGTGCATCACTAACGCAAGTTCTGGAATCTAAGTACTACCGGTACACTCATAAGCATCTTTTCCTAACAAATCTAGGGTCGAACATCACATATTTGGGGTGGAAAATTTTGAGTGGTACGGTTTTTTCGTGCTAGTCATACAACTCCTATCAATGAGACGCTCATTAAGGCTAAAGCTTCACTCCTAAATGTTGTAAAAAAAATTAAATTTGGCGCTAAAATTGCCCTAACAAGTACTTCTCTTAGTTTTATTACACACCTACTATTGAACAAACAAACTCAAGTGCAATTGCATTCTCTAAGGTATCATCATTTACCCTCCCCTTACACTTAAGCTAAACATTGTCACCAATGTTCAATAAAAAGGATATAAAAGTAATGAGGGTAAAAGAATGAAACAAATACTCCCCTGATTCGTTCGGTGTGGATAATGTGATAACATGGTTAGATCTTCCTCAAAGAAAATAAACGTTGAAAGCTTCCCTCCAAAAAAATAAATCATCTTCTTGTCCAATATAACCTGTTAAACCTGAGAAAACAATCAAGGCAAACCTCGCGTAAAATCGGCGGCAATCTATATATATAAGGATATAATGCTTGTGGAATGAAGGTTTGTAGATTTCCTGGGGTTTATAAAACTAAAGAATTAACAAAAACTTTAAGATTCTGGTAGAAAAACAAAACTCGCAAAATTTTTTAGAATTTTACACCTGACGCTGTCAGAGTGTTCTGACAGAAATCTTATGTTAAGTTTCTAGAAAATTTTTGGAAAAACTCATGCCTTAATTCCTGGAAATCCTGCAAAACATCATTATGACTCGATACAAGCATTTGACTCACACAAATACTAATATACATGTTCATTTAATATTGTTGTGGTTCATGTTCAATTCCGTTCTTAGAAACAAATTAGATTTCCCTTACACTTATCTTTTGTCAAATACCTTTTTATGAAGTTAAGACAAACAACAAGGTAAAGCATTTTCACAATTTATCTAAAAACATGAGCCACAAACAATAAAAAAAACATGCATACAGAAACAAATAAAATCAAACAAACAAAGAATCAAACAAATAAAATAAATAAAACTTGGGTTGCCTCCCAAGAAGCGCTTTTCTTTATTTACGAGTCTTGTAGCTAGACTCAAGGTCATGGGCTATTACGTGACCTCGTCATTGGTCACGGTTTCTAGGTCATCTTCAATCTTGGTTTTATATTCCGGACCTAGTTGCAAGCATTCCTTTTAGAAACCAAATATTCTACTCATAACATAATCTACTCCTCTACGTCTATCCTAATCATTCCTATAATAGACCGCTAGCTTGTGCTCCTTTTTGATGTTTGATAAGAGCCGGAATTGTTCAATCTTATATGGCATTTGGTAGGCTATCTCATCGGTCTCATCCTTGAACCTAATTATCCCTAAGGATGGGTCATAATTCATCTTAGAGGTCTCAACAAACGGCTTTCCAAACACTACTTGACTTAAGCAACCATCTATTACCGGACGAATATCTTCTACAATCACAAAGTCGATAACGTGTGTGAAATTTCCTACAAAAATATGCAATCCTTTTACTCTTCCTACAAAGTTACTCATCCAACCCGTGTCGGGAAATATCCTAGGTTCTAGTTGCTCCTTCATTACCCAATTGTAATGGGTCCTAGTCATAATGTTTATGGGAGATCTAAGATCGATGTAGGCTTTCCACACATGCACATGCCCAATGTTGCATGGTATGTTGATGTTAGAGGGATCGCCCGCTTTGATGATTGGTTGTTGAGCTATAGACCTTGATAGATCTTCTTGAGCACTCTAGAATCGTTAGTAATGTCACTGTAATCAATAACACTCTAATAGACAATCTCTGCAACTTGTATTTATAAAGCGGAAACAAAACACAAGCTTGATACTAAGAACTCTTGATCCTCTATGGATCGTTTAATAATATTAAGAATTCTCTAAAAGTTATTCAATACATAAACCGTGTGTTCCTTTTATACTCAAGGAACCCTAAACCATTTCACAAGAAACGTATATTCTAAAACTTCTAAAAGATATGCATTATCACTTCCTAAATAAACTCATGCATATCCAAACTACATTACATAAAATACGGAAATACTATATCCGCAGAAACTAATAAAGCTGAAACTAGTCTTCAGCAGATACACTGCTTCAGCAGAAACCAACTCTTCAGCAGAATCCTTTCAGCAGAAACAGCAGCAGAATTCTTACTTCACAGAATTCCCAACAATCCTCCCCTAATCTTGAATTTGACCTAGTTAAGTTCAAGATTCTTGATAGATCTTTAAAATAACATACCAAGAGGATTGTAAAAACATAGCACCAGCAAAGAATCATCTTCAGCATAATCTCTATGATCAGCACATACTTGAAATCTCCATTCTTTGCAGCAACAAATGACTAAATGTACATCAAAACAAATTAGTTTCATACTATTCTCATCACTTCCAGGTGTGTTAACTCCTGTGAAAGGTGAATCATTGAAAATAATGGATTTGATGTCTCTTTACCAATAGCCATCACTACTGGAGTAGCCAAGTGTTCAAAGGTACACTGATAACCACATGATTTTTAGCAAATCATCAGCTATAAACGGATTTGAGATGTCTTTACCTGTAGCCGTTTGCTCAGGACTAGCCAATTATTTTGATGAAAATCATCTTGGTTAACTGATTACCAAATATGGTTTTCCACTGCCTTTACCACAAGCCATATACATGTGGGCTAGCCAATTATTCAGAATCCATAAAGGAAAAATCCATGGTCAATTGACAACCATTTCAACTACTCAGCAACAAAGCATGGGTGAGTTGAAAACCCTATGGTTTTGAGCAAACCATTATAGCTATCAACAGATTTGACATGTCTTTACCAAAGCTGTACCCTTTGGACTAGCCAACTTTATGATGGAATAGTCAACATCAGGTAAGTTGATAACCAAACCTACAGACAAATACTATACAACAACATGTTAGTGTCTTTTTTTTTTTTTTTTTTTTTTTTTTTTTTTTTTAATAATAAAAACTAAAACAAATATACAGTATGATATCCCTATTCAGATCCTGCTCTGGAAGTCTTAATCCTTTGTTTGAAAATCTTCACCAAAGATTCAGCAAACAATCTTGTATTACCAACTGGATCAGGAGGAATTTCCAACTTCTGTTGTAACATTTTCTCCATCAAAGATACCTTCAGAGGATATTTGTTGGTAATATCCATGATAATCCTCAGACCAGTGGTAGTTTCCAGCACATGAACATAAGACATAGGATAGAACTTCCAACTCTGAACTTTCCATTTCTGATTGTTCTTCCAGATATCATAACTTGCACCAGTGGGATTAGAAGAATCAAACAACACTTGAAGATCACCCAACAAATATAATCCAGAACCTTCAGGAGTATGAGTGGCATAATACTTAGTAACCAACTCATATAGAGTGACCAAATCTTGATAATTTACAAGATGAAGAATCTGCTGAAGAAATGCAAAGGATATGGAAGTCTTATCCAATCTGTAAATGGTATTGATTTGACCATCTTTACTTAACTCCCAACTCACCAGAACAACTCTAGTTCCTTCTGGCCAATCATCAGATGATCCTTCCCTTATAAATGAAGCATCAGAATCATTCACATTAATTAGACTTTGTTTTGAATGTGATGATCCTACTTTAGCCATTCTCTTTCCTCTTCTTCCAGGAACATAAATAGCATCATGAACAGCTGCTTCAGCAGAATCACCTTCTGCAGCATCAGTATCCACTGATGGAGTATCCAATTGGTCATCAGCAGAATCTTTAGAAGATTCAAGTGCAGCAGAGGCATATTGTTCATCCATAGCCTTCCTGATTTGTTTGTTTCTAGCAGCTTGAATTTCAACTTCTCTAGTCTTTAGATCATGAAATCTAGCAAGCTCAGCCCTTTGTTCAGCTTCTTGATCCTCAGTCAACTTTCTAGCAGTTTCTTCACCTAATCTTTCTTGCTCCAATTGTCTCCTAGTTCTCTTTCTAGTTGGAGCATCTGATGTTGTCACTTTGGCTTTACCTTTATCCACAGAAGATGAAGCAACATGAGGTACATTAGGTAAAGATACTTTCTCAGTAACTTCAGTATCAGTATTGAGGAGAGGAATATTTTTTGAAGCACCCATTCCATCTTTATCATTCCTAGCCTTGATTCTGTTATAAATCTCAACTAGTTTTTCAAATGGAAGTCCCCACACATGTTTCTTAGACCAAGCAGTATTAAACAATGAGTTGCTCTGATTTTTCACATATGTTCTCATATACTCTGTTTGTTGTGCTTGAGTCATGGGTTTTTCCCTTTTAGCTTTAGCTTTTAATTCATCAGCTGCCTTCTTCCTCATCTTTAACATTTTCACAATTTCAGATTCATAATCTTGTTCCTCTACCCTTTTTCCAATAAATTCAGCAGTTACAGTAGGATTTGCAAGCATTTGTTTTCCAATCAGCTGCCAATCTGACTCATCAAATTCTAGAACAGCTGCATCCAATTCCCTTTGTCTTGCAATGGGTAAGGTAGAAACATATCTTTGAGTCTCTGAATCTAATTCTGCATCAAACTTAGCTTGTACTTCTCCAGCTAGATTTGCACTCTTCATATAATTTTCCCATTCTTGTAATAATTTACCTTGTCCAGCTCTGTCTTTAGCAGTTACTAGCTTATCCAAACCATCATGAGGAACATTAGCTGCAACAACATCATCATTAGACACATTCACATCTGCCATAGGTTCATCATGTACATCTTGAACCTCTTTATCAGAAGAAACTTGTATATTCTCAGATGAATGATGAACAGGAGAATTCAAGTATTCTCTCCCAGCTACAAAGTATGTTTCTCCTGATGTATTTCCTTTGTCAGCAGATTGATCAGCAGCAACCCTACTTAATGATTGTTTCTCCTGAAGTATATCCACAGCTTCAGTCATCAGCACATCATTATCACCACCAGATACTTTTGAAGCTTCAGCAGCTTTCCTTGCCAAATACTGTCTTGTACTTCTTCTTTGAACTAGTATTATTGGTTTAGATTGAGGTGCTGCAGCAGCTTTAGGAGGAACAACATGAGACTGTCTAGCAACTTCAGCTAGAATCTCAAGAGAATCCAAATTTGCCTCCTTTGCTACTTCAGTAGAATCCAATCCATCTTTGCTTTGCTTCTGCTTACTTAGCTGTGTCTCCAAATCTTTAACTTTGCTTTTCAGACTTTGAATTTCATTACCAAGAGTAGTCTTGGTCTCAGCAAGTTCTTTCTGGAGATCTTCAGTCATTTTTATGTACCTGCTAAGAGAATCATATACAAAAGTGAGAGTAATAGGGTCCTCTGCTCTACCAGCAGATTGCTCAGTGGTATGTGGAGCTTCATTGAACCCAGCAGGAGAAACAGACTCATGTACAACATTAGGAGAACCTACATTAATTTACTCTCCCAAAGAACTGGGTGAAGGTAGTCTAGTAAGATCAGGTTCAAAAGTCTGTAAATCATCTTCAAACTCATGAATTTGCTCAACTGGAGCATCCTGAACTGGTGAAATGGTAGGACTTATAGACATATGTACAGGGGTAAGTGGTGGTAAGTCAGTAGAATCAGGTAAAGGTTCAGCAGTTGTAGCTGGCTCTTCCTCCATTACCACTGAAGGATTACCATCAGCAGCAACACCAGAAGATGATGGATTACCATCATCAGCAGCATTAGGAGCAGGCACATTATCAGCATCATCACCCTCAACTACATTGGCATTGCCTTGTGGCAACATGACTTCCAACATAGGGTGATGTTCCCCAGTATAATTAGTTTTTATTGAGGCAAACAACTTAGAACCTAGACTTTTAATGGGTATATGGGTTCTATCTTCAGTGGTTATGTCTAAAATTATTTGTAAGAATCTAGGGTACATTAAAAACTTATGTTGTTCCTTATCTATATTTTCTAGCATATTATCAAAAATAAACTTAGAAAAATTATAAGTTTCACCCTTAGAAAGACAAACAATACCACAACCCAATTGTAGAGAGAACTGATTCCATCCACCACACTTGTTGCTTATACATTGAAGCAGCAGATGCACCAAATACCTCCACTTTGGACAAAATTGATTCTTGTGCCACTTTGATGTATCAGTACTTTGATATCCAGCTTCTCTTAACCCAGCAAGAATCTCTGCAGTGTTGGAATGATACACACCATTTTCATCATCCAACTGAAGCTTTGTCCTTATCAACCCTTCTGTCACCACATATTCTACACCATCTATTTCAGCTACAATCTCTGTAGCAGATCTCTTAGTAGCAGATGCCCAAAATTGCTTCACCAAGGATTCACACACCAAATTGGGACAATAAGTCAAAGCATAATGAATCTTCGACCTTTGTAGAAATTCCACCATCAAATCGAATTCTTCATGTCCCTTCTTTGTTTTCAGAATAGCATATTTGTTATGGTCGCCCTTCAATTCAAGTTGAGCCATTTGACTGAATGTGTGTGAGATGGTTATGAATTACTCCAGAGAATAATGGGTTTATTTGAAGTGATAAGCGAATAATTTTGATTCGAAAAGATATGCAGAATGAGTTAAATTTGGAAGTTCCCCAATCGTGGTCAAAATTATCGGAACAACTTATTGACCAAGTCTGACAAAACTTCCAATTTGAAAATTTGCCCTTCAGCAGAAATGAAAGTCAAATCTGCTGAAGCATAGTCAACCATCAGCAGAATCAACCAAAGGTAAAAATATCTTCGGTCAATATCTTGGTTTTACTGTGCCACCCAACTCGCATTAAATATCGTAACTCCTAAAATTGGCTTATTTAATCACCCCAAATAACACATCTCATTCATCAAATTTCCCAAATTATCTTTCAAACCTTAATTTTTTATTAACCCTAATTCACCATTCAAATCATGTCTTCATACCCAGAAACCTCAGATCCAAATTCCTCTTCTCCATCATCAGAAGAAGATATACCACCATATCCATGGGGGTTTGAAGGTTTTGACTTTGAAAAAGCATTGGAGAACCGATGGGATGCACAAGAAAGACAGTGGAATGCTCATTTGAAGGGTGATCCAAGCAATTTACCTAATCCTGCTGAGAGAGAGAGCTTGTCTCTCCCTTCATCTATACCTCTGATGAAGACTCTTCAGAGGAAGAACATGAAGATCCATCCTTTCTTCCTCCTTCCACACCAGAGAGATCCCAACCAAGATCAAATACTAGGGATCCATCTCTTCCAACATCACAAAATTTGGTGTTGGATCTTCCTGCTCCAGGACCTGGTCTTCCACATCAAGAACATATTGGACAGAGCAAGAAGTCTGAGATCATACGTAAAGGAAAGGAGAAGATGAAGTAGATGACTGAGGAATGTAACCATGAGGCAAAGTTCTTGAGTATTCTCTTGACTTCAATTCATGAGCATCTTCCCAGTCTTCCTTCTCTTCTTCTTACATTTTCATCTTCAGCTTCTTCATTGTACTTGTCATAGCCTCAAGTATTTTGTAATAAGTGATAGAAGCTAGTAGTACTGAATTAGCCAATAGTTTAGGAATGGTCATTGTATCTCAATTGTAACATGAATGTAAGTTGTAACTTGTTTCTATGAATGAATGAAAAGATCTTATTTGAGTTTATCCATTGTGTAAGACCTTCAGCATGTTTCAATTGATCAGTAGAAACCATGTTCAGCATATTTGACCACATTCCTTTGACTTTAGCTCTTGGTGACATTTATCATGGGACTTTCATTCTCAGAACATCTGCAAAACAAACATCAAACAAGCAAATACACCAAACATCTTGCACAACTGTTAGAGGGTTAGTATTAAAACTCAGAAATTATACAACTTATACAAATAATACAAAGTTTACAGTCATCATCCTCCCCTGAGGCATATGCCTCCCCTGAGGCTTATGCCTCCCCTTAAACTTTGCAGTTAAGGGTTTAGCATACCAATATGGACCACCAAATATTGAAACCTTGGTCCATCAAATGCCTTGGTTAACAAATCTGCCACATTTTAATCTGTGTGAATTTTGACCACTTTAACCAAATGTTTCTCATAAGCATCCCTTATAAAGTGATGTCTGATTTCAATATGTTTGGTTCTATTATGAAAAACTGGATTTTTAACAATACAAATGGTACTTTGATTGTCAATGAAAATGGTAGTATTCATGAAGTTATACCCATAATCCAGTAATTGATTCTGAATCCATAGAACCTGTCCACAACAATTTGCAGCAGCAACATATTCTGCTTCAGTAGTAGAGGTAGCAACTATGGTCTGTTTCTTGCATTGCCAAGAAATCAGTCTTCTTCCAAGAAATTGGCAACCTCCAGTTGCGGATCTTCTATCCAAATTGGCACCAGCATAGTCACTGTCACTATAAGCTGCTAGCTGAAATAGAGACTCTTTAGGATACCAAAGACCTAAGTTTGGTTGGCCTTTAAGATACTTAAAAATCTTCTTGACAGCATTCATATGAGAAGTAAGTGGAGTGACTTGGTGTCTTGAACATGCACTCACAGCAAATGTAATGTCAGGTCTTGAGGCAGTCAAGTACATCAAAGAACCAATCATAGACCTGTATAAATGAACATTCACAGGAAGATCAGGAGTAAGATTGTTCTTTGGTTTGGGAGCCTCATATGGAGTAGTGGCAGTCCTGACATTTTCCATAGCAAACTTGGACAACATATCTTTTACATATTTCTCCTGATGTATGAATATACCATCAGGTTTCTGCTGAACTTGCAAACCCAGAAAGAAAGTGAGTTCTCCCATGGCACTCATCTGAAATTCTCCCTTCATCAAATCCTCAAACTCTCTACACCATGCTTCTTTGGTGGAACCAAAGATAATATCATCCACATACACCTGCACAAGAATAATATCCCTAGAATCTTTCTTGAGAAATAAAGTCTTGTCAATGGCACCTCTTCTGTAGCCATTCTTCAGCAGAAATGTGGAAAGTCTAGCATACCAAGCTCTGGGAGCTTGATGCAGTCCATAGAGAGCTTTGACAACTTTGTACACATACTCAGGATGATCAGGGTCTTCAAATCCCTTGGGTTGAGTCACATAAACCTCCTCTTCAATCTCTCCATACAAGAAAGCACCTTTTACATCCATCTGATAAACCATAAAGCCCATATAAGAGGCATAGGCCAAAAATATCCTTATAGCTTCAACTCTGGCCACTGGTGCAAAGACCTCATCATAGTCAATGCCTTCCTCTTGTCTAAAACCTTGAGCCACTAGTCTTGCTTTGTTCTTCACCACAATACCCCTGGCATCTCTTTTATTCTTCAAAATCCATTTTGTTCCAATGGCATATTTACCATCAGGAAGAGGAACTAAAATCCAAACCTGCTGATTCTTAAATTGCAGCATCTCCTATTGCATTGCCTCAAGCCAACTTGAATCAGCCAGTGCTTGAGGAACACTAGTTGGTTCAATCTGAGAAAGAAAGCATGCAAACAAACAATGTTTGAAGTCTGTGTGATTGTTCCTCTTTTGATTGTAGACATAAGAGATAAAAGCAACTTCTCCATATTTTGTATTCTTGACAGTGCTTCTAGTTCGAACAGGGTCTTTAGGATCACCAATAATCTTTGATAGGGGATGAACGTTGTGAATCCTTTTGGTAGCAGTAGGTGGAACATCAATGTTGGCATCAATGTTGGTGAGTGTAGGCCCAAACTCAGTATCATATGAAGCTGAGTTAAACAAGCCAGGCTTTGGTTGATAATTTCCAAGATCAGAAGGACTTGGAAATCTGGTAAAGGGCTTATCAAAATCTGCAGAGACTTCAGTAGAGATGGGAGAGTGAGCATCAGCAGAATCAGCATCTTTGACATTATCAGTGGGAATAGGTGTGCCATCAGCAGTATCCTTGTTTCCACTGACTGCTTGTGCTGACTGATGTAGGATAGCTTCAGTCTCTTGGGTAACCTTGTCATTGAGTTTTTGAGCTTCCTTAGTAGCAGCATGTTCCTGCTTCTGCAATGTGGCAAGATCTTCTGCATAATGTGACTCATCATCTTGTTCAGCAGCAGAGTGATTACCTACAAAATGGTTAGGTAGAAAAGATGGTACAACGAAGGTATTCTCTTCTGGCTCAGACTCACAGTCTGAGTCATCTTCCATGGAACCTGCAGGGTTAGAACTTGAATCTTTGGTACCTGCATCAGGATTAGAAGCATGCCTAGTATAACCCAAATAGTCAGTCAAATAGTCTAGGTCAAAATACCAAGAATGGCCTTGTCCCTGAATATTAGGCTGATCTTCAAGAAATCTCAGATTAAGGGTCTCTTCAATCTTTTTAGCATTCAGATTATAAACCCTATAGGCCTTGCTATGAGCTGAATACCCAACTATATATCCCTCATCAGCTTTCCCATCAAATTTACCCAGTATATCAGCAGTATTCAGAATAGTCACCTTGCATCCAAAAGGCTTAAGGTAATGTATGTGTGGAACTTTCCCAGTGAGAAGTTCATAAGGTGTCTTGACATGAAGTCTAGTGATGGATACCTTGTTCAAGACATGACAAGCAGTACTGACTGCTTCAGTCCAAAACATTGTGGGTAGTTTGGAGTCTGTAAGCATTGATGTTGCTGCCTCAATGAGGGTTCTATTTTTCCTTTCAGCAACCCCATTTTGTTGTGGAGTTCTGGGAGTACTATAGTCCCTTCTAATCCCTTTAGACTTACAGAATTCTATGAAGACAACATTTTTAAATTCTGTACCATTGTCACACCTAATTCCTTTCACCTTTTTATTCAGCTGGTTCTCAACTAAGATTATGAAGTCTTTCAGAATTGGAGTTGTTTCATCTTTAGTTTTGAGAAAGAATACCCAGCAAAACCTGCTATAATCATCTGTGATAACCAGGCAGAAGTACTTGTGATCAATACTTCTAATAGGGGTAGGACCAAAGAGATCCATGTGCAGCAACTGAAGAGGTTCTGAAATGGTGCTCACTGCTTGGACTGTTTTGTAAGAGGCTCTGTGTTGCTTTCCTTTGTTGCAAGCAATACAATTGTGTTCATTGGTGAAGAGTTTAGAAGGAAGGCCCTTAACAAGACCAAGTTTGGATAACTTGTTGATGGTCTTGTAATTCACATGTGCCATTCTTCTATGCCATTTATTGGATTCATCCAGGGAAGCTTTGGCTACCAAACATGTTAGATCACCTTCAGGCTGAACATCATTCAGATTGAATGTGTATAAGTTGAAGGTTCTAGGAACTCTCAGCAATACAGTTGTGTCTTCTGGGAGTTTGAAGTCCTTGGAAAGTACAAGACACTCATCTTCAGAGAAGAAAACCTTATGCTTAGTGTCACATATTTGTGATACTGAGATGAGATTAAAGTGCTCCAGTTCCTTCACATAGTAAACATTTTCAAAGTCTAACAAGGGTGTCTTAATGGTTCCTTTCCCTGTAATTTTGCCATCTCCACCACCAAAGGTTACAGTGCCTCCTCCTTCAATGGGCTCAAAGTCATGCATCTTATCCTTGTTCCCTGACATACTTCTAGAACAACCACTATCAACAATACCAACTTCAGTACTTTTCAAAGGATGTTCCTACAACAACAACAAAATTTACAAAATTAGTACACATTGGAGACTCAAGTCATTGCTGACTTGAGCCTGCCTTATAGATCATTAGTAACAGGCCATGCAGATGTTTTAGATCCACCATTGTTCTTGGACCTGTAATGCATATTAGGTCCCTTCTTTGTCCAAGAACAACCTGCTGAGGGCTTCACATCAGTATTCCATTTCCCACCACCATTACACATTGAGTCAAATTGATTAGGCCAATAACCATTATAAAAGAAAGAACTAGTGGGTCGAACATATGGTCTAGTACTGGTTCTTCTCCATAAAAATTGAGATTCAGCATAATTAGTTTGCTGCTGATGTGGAACAAAAGATGGTATTTCACTAACATTCTTCCACATTTGCCTAGTTTTTCTTTGACTACCACATGCACCCATTCTTTGCTCATGATATGTACAATCCTTAATCAAGTGATATTTACTTCCATACACAAAACACTTCTTCCTTTTAGAAGATTTATTCAAACCAAAAGAATTTCCATAACATGAAAAAGTATTCAAATCACCATGACAAACAGAATTGTTTTTAACAAAGCCAAAAGTATTATTATGCAAAGAATTTGAAAACAAGTCTTCAGTAGAAACTGTCTTGTTATCAGCAGCAACTCTAGAAGGCTTGTGAGGAGTCTTGGGTGATGTCTTTGGTATGGTTTTGGGAGTGGTCTTGGGCAGGTCCGACTTCTCACTTGAATCACAGCTAGCAAATGAGGTAGACCCTTCATCAGAAGACTTGTCACTGTTACAACAAGAGACAAAGTCATTAGATTTCATAATAGGGTCTTGTAAGTCAGTTGACTTTTTGCCATATAAATGATGTGATCCATCAAAGTCAGAAGTTTTGGATAAGTCTATAGGCATGTGTTCCCCTCTTATAGGTCCAGGCACAGCATTCATTCCCCCTTCCTTAACATATTTAACAGGTATTTGATAAGCTAGGGCTGGTTCAGGGTCAAAAACACTAGACATATCAGGATAGGTTAGCTCTTCAGGGTCTATATACTTCTCATATCCTAATGCCTTTCTAGACCTAACAGATTGGCGACCATCAATTAATTTACTTAAATTAGATGCTCCTTCCTGCCATTTCATACGACCAGCTATCTCTTTATCTAATTTAGCTTGTAACTCTTGTTTTTCTTTTTCTAAATCAGACTTCTCTTTTTCAGTACGTTTTAATTCTATCTTAGCAACCTCTAAATCACTTTCTAGAACTCTTATTTTTTTCATCATATTTAACTTGATTCTTTTGAAACCATACTTTTTGTTTCTCTAATGTTTTTAAAGCCATTTTATAAGACTCTACTTCAACATAACACTCATTGTATTTTGGTTTCAATTCATCAAATTCTTGTTTAAGCTCATTGTATCTTACACTACATGCAAACACACAGTTGGTTACCTGAGAGATTCCCATCAAGGAGACTTGCTCCTTCTTGTCTTCTAAAGGTGTGAATGCCAGCAGATTCACTTGTGAAGAAGTAGAAGCTTCCTCTCCAGCAGGTTCATGATCAGCCCAATCAATTTGGTGATCCAGAGTCACCATTGCCTTTGAAGGTACAGTCTTGTTATTCCCTGCTTCCAATGGATAAGAGCCATATCTAACTTCATCTCCAGCCTTTCTTTCTTTGCATTCTCTTGAAAAATGTCCCACTTGACCACAAGTGTAGCATTTAACCTTCCTTCTATCAAACCTTGCTGCTTCTTTTCCATTAAAACCAAACTTTCTTCCAGACTTGGCTTCAAACCTTCTGATGTTCATTGAGATCATTGCAAGCTCCCATTTCAAGTACATCTCCTCCATTTCCAATGGATCTACCTGTTCAAAGTCCTCATAAGCAATAAACTGCTGAGGTTCATATTCAGCCACAAATGAATGAATAAGATCCTCCAACATACTACTTGATCTTGATTTAGTAGCAGTTTGATTATAAGTTTGAGAAGATGCTCCTGATGAATATGAACTTGAGGCTTGATGCACAGGTTTAGTAGAGGCACCAACAAATGCAGAATGAGTGGATGGACGAATGGGACTTCTAACATCAGGCTCAAGTGATTTAAGCCTATTGTAGAGGTCATCAAAAGACATCATGTCCAACCCACCTTTGGTCTTGAGAGCAATACAAACTTGTAACCAAGATGGCGGCAGAGATCTCAGAAATTTAGAATTGCAGTCTTCATTGTCCGGTCTAGCCTTTAACTGATTAAGTTGACTCAATATTCAATGAAACCTGTCATAACCCTTATGAATTCCCTCTTCTTCAGATATCTGAAATTCTTGGAACTTTTGCTTCAGCATAGACTTCTGCAGCCTTCTTGATTCCTCATTCCCACCAAATCTTGCTTTTATAGCCATCCAAATATCCTTGGCATCCTCCATAAAATGGAAGTCACCCATATGGTCATCTGGTATAGCTTGGAGCAAAATAGTTCTGACTTTACTCTCCCTCTGCACAGCCAGAATCTCTTCAGCAGTTTTGGGTCCTACAATAGTAACAACTCTATCAGCATCTGTAACATGCTTCTTCAGACTATTCCCTTTCTTAACAACCTCCCACAGATTCCAATCAATGTTTGTGATCCAGTTCTGTATCTTCATGGACCACAGATGATAATCTTCTGCATTCTTCAAGTATGGAAACTTAGCATTACTGTTGGAGAGATTGGGTTGTTGAAGAGAAGTGGTGTTAATGTTCTGGGTTGTATCTACATCATCATCTGATCCAGGCATGTTTGTTGATTTGTTTGGATTGTAAAGGTGTAAGATTTGTGTTTCTTAGTATGGCAGAGACTCTCTCGAGGCTCTGATACCACTTGTTGAGCTATAGACCTTGATAGATCTTCTTGAGCACTCTAGAATCATTAGTAATGTCACTGTAATCAATAACACTCTAATAGACAATCTCTGCAACTTGTATTTATAAAGCGGAAACAAAACACAAGCTTGATACTAAGAACTCTTGATCCTTTATGGATCTTTTAATAATATTAAGAATTCTCTAAAAGTTATTCAATACATAAACTGTGTGTTCCTTTTATACTCAAGGAACCCTAAACCGTTTCACAAGAAACGTATATTCTAAAACTTCTAAAAGATATGCATTATCACTTCCTAAATAAATTCATGCATATCCAAACTACATTACATAAAATACGGAAATATTATATCCGCAGAAACTAATAAAGCTGAAACTAGTCTTCAGCAGATACACTGCTTCAGCAGAAACCAACTCTTCAGCAGAATCCTTTCAGCAGAAACAGCAGCAGAATTCTTACTTCACAGAATTCCCAACATTGGTGAACCAAGGACGTATGGTGTTTCGGGGTCATCGAATAAATCCTTATGGTATTCCCGTTCTTCCTTGGTAGGTAACTTATCGAAGTAATCCTCTACATTTTCTATTTCCTCTACCTTATCTTCCTTATTATCCTCAACTTCCTTAACCTCATCCTTAGGTTCAGTTTCTATTCTAACTTCATCGTTATCACTTCCTTCCCTATTCTTATGGATTGGCTTAATAGTGACAACATTGACAAAGTGGACATGCTTGGATGATGAGGGATCCTTTGTTTGGGTTCCACTATTAGTGTTCCTAGTGTCTTTATTTGGTGTGGTCAACACTTGATTGTTGAGAGCTTTCAACAAGTTGTCAATCTTATTGGTCATCTCCGTTTGTTGTTGATTGAATTTTGATTCAAACTTAGCTATACGAGCTTCTTGAGATGCCATAAATTTGGACATCAATCCTTCAAGATTATTGGTACTACCGTAGTTGTTGGAAGGATTGTTATTGAAAGTACGGTTAGGAGGTGGACCGTTTGGTTGATAAGAGAAAATGTGTTTACTTAGATTTCACTACTCCCTAGCTATCTTTTATCAGTTGATTAGTTTGTTACAATTGCATGGATGACGGGTTATATTCCTTAATCCCATTTGTAGGGCTGTGTACGATCTTCCCTAACTCTATAAGCTTCTACCTCTTCCTATGTCGAGCCGACTACTAGCTCCTAACATGGCATCACTAGTAGTTACCTATGCATTAAATATAACCAATTTATCGTAGTACACATCCGATCATGTTTCTTAAGACATTCAAGCAAGTTACCAATTGGAAGTCTGGCAGTTTTCTTAAGCCTAACATCAAAATCATTCATCCACAACAATTATAAACAAACAACCAACCAATAATCAATATCTAAGTTTCATTACATCTAAGCAAAGACAAAGAAAACCTAGCCTAGCATGTTAAAGAGAAGACAAGCATAAGATAGAATCAAACAACACATACACATATTGAATGATTATTGGAAAACTTATCTTCAAATGAATATGGATGAAACAAGGGTTTGAAACCCTTGTAAATACTGTAAAATTTGTCTAGGGTTTCTCCTCTCAAAGTTGTACACTAATGAATGAAAATTAGAAAAGTATTTATAGATTTTACACTCTGACGGCGTCACGTTATGCTTGTGACGCCGTCAACTCGCTACCAAAATAACAATCGTATTGCCTAGATCCAGATCTGACGCCTTCACTCTTTGAACTCTTTGGGCCGTCTCTCTTTGTGATAATACGTGACGGCCTTGGCGACCCTAAAGGGTGATGTCGTCATGACTCCTTTGGAAAACTTTCTGGCACGTCACGTATATTTGTCATATCCACCTCTTTTTCCAAGCCTTGACGCCGTCACTAACAATCCTTGACGCCGTCAGGTACAATCTTCAGCATGATTTTGGAGATTTTGTCGTTTTCTTTACTTTTTCGCTCCAAAAACGTCCAAAATGTTTTCTTTTCCAAATTTCTCCTCAAAAGTACCTAAAATGACAAAAGGAACGATTTAGGGCCATATTTGATCAAATAATCTCGACTTTGGGCTTAAATGACCCCTAAAAGCGGTACACTTTTCGTCTCATCAGTCGTTTACTCATGCAACTCCGTTTTTCTCGAAAAATCTAAAAAATTGAAAAATTTCATCAAAAAAGTACAAAAAAAATGAGAAAATTTGAAAATTTTCTGCAAAAATGTAATAAGTTTTGACACTTTGTTTTGACTTTCCGCTGGGTAGAGTAAGAATAGAAATTTTGACTTGACCGGGCGTGTTGAGCCCTAGCTTGTTTCCTTAACTCATTTGGCTAAGCATCCGCGGATCTCTTTACTTGAGATCTTAAATTTGCGAAGAACGAGAAATGAAAGTAAAGTCATTAGTGTGATTAGATGCTAAACGTGGAATAGTTGGATTTCTTTAGAGCTCATAATGGTTACTTGTAGTCCTTGCTCCCGCAAGATTGAAAACCCAAAAATAAAATAATTAGAATTACGCGTTTTCAAAAGTTGTCTAAATTTTCACTCACTTTACGTGATGGCATAAGCATTAAATGGGCCTTGGATCATTTATTCTGAAAGGCGTTTAGGTCTTGGACTTCCCCGTTTTGTTGTATGCCACATGAGGTTTACAAATAACACCATTAATATGTAATAAATGCCAAAAATAGCTACGGTTCGACAAGCGGATCCTTGCATTCTTTGTTCTGAAAGGCGCTTAGGTCTGGGAGTTTCACCGTGAAGCTCCGTATGCTTGAGGCAAAGTAAATTGAAAGAAAGTCATAAGTACCAAAAATAACTGCGGTTCGACAAGCAGATCCTTGCATCCTTTGTTCTGAAAGGAGCTTAGGTCTGAGAGATTCACCGTGAAGCTCCGTACGTTTGAGGTACAAGTTATATATATAAATCCAAGAAAAATGAAAAAAGAAAAAAAAGAGAGAGAGAGAGAGAGAGAGAGAGAGAGAGAGAGAGAGAGAGAGAGAGAGAGAGAGAGAGAGAGAGAGAGAGAGAGAGAGAAAATGAAAAAATGTTGAAAAATGTTGAAAATGAAAAAGTGAGAAAATATAATAAATGTGTGTAAATGTGTGAGCCTTTTGAGTTAAAATTTAAACGATTTTTAAATCCGCCTAAATCTATCAGACTTTAAACTTATCGGAAAGAAAATGAGAAATCATTTCTTTAATAAAGTCTAGATACAATAAGACTTGGGAGCAGGAATTTACAAGTAGCATTTATGAGAAGTGTTAGCATCTTAATGACATTTTTGGCTATGATTTCGTTTTTATGCTTAGCTTGGGAACTCGTGAAAAATCAGGGACGATGAATTCTATCCGTATGGACACTTTTCTCTGAGCTGTGTTTCTTACTCTGTGACCCTAAACGTTATTGAAAAATGATGAAAGTCAAACATCCCGTCACACAATAAGTGTAAAAAGTACATAAATAGTAATGTATGAAATAAAGTTGAAAAACGGAGCATTCTCAGGAATAAATGATTTTACTTTCTTTTGAACATTTTGCTACTTCTTCAATGTTAGTAGAAAGAGTTATGAAAGTTATTTATCTCGTAGGGCGTGAATTGATCCCATTACGTGAGGACATGACAATACCTTAGTCTGGGGGATTTTGGTGTATGCTTATTCACACACCTTTTTCTGACCATATTAAGACCAAAACAGACACAAACTAACCATAATTGCCAAAGATATTGTACTTTTGTGTTTGTGATCGTGCAGGAACGGATATTTCAGAAATTGGCAAAAATCAGGCCAAAAAGGACAAAAACGAGCATGAGTTTGCAAAACATGTCAGAAGCCAGAGCCGGGGAAGCAATTTACCACTTTTGAGCTTGGATTGTCAAAACACACCCTGAGGAATCACAAAATGCCAAAAATAGTCTTTGGAGCAAAAGTTTGCAAAATTGGCAAAAATGGTCCCTCAAGTTCGGAAATTGACAGAAATGGCCCCTGAGCATTGGATTTGGGTGAAAAGTCAACAATGGTCCTTGGGAATGCAAAAATTGTCATGATTAGTCCCTGAGTGAAATGATTTGAAGAATGTACAAGTTTGGTCCCTGAACTTTCAAGTTTTGACAGATTTAGTCCTTGGAGGACCAAAATTGGAAATTACTCATTTCTAGTTCTTGGATAAGTTAAACTTGGAAAATACTACCCTTGGGTAACTTTGGAACAGTACAAAAACCACCCCTTGAAATTCAGTAAATTACAAAATGGGTCCTTGCATAGTTCCTACACCAAACGGACCCTATGTATTATTTACTACCCAAAACCAAATCCAACCCAACACAAAAGCAAACCCAGTCCCACAACATGATCCACCACAACCTCAGGCCCAACTCCCCCTTAGCCCATCTCCCTTTTTACGTGTAAAATGACGGGGTCAAACCTCAAGTTAAACTTCACCCCCTTCCTCACTTTCCCTCCCCAACTTGCCTGCACCAGTCCAATCCACCACCCATCCCATTAGCATTTTCATCATCACCAAACCACCTTGAACCTAACAAAACAATCCTCAATAAATGCCACCCCCTATGGCATCAATCAGAACAAATTAGTCTCAACAATCTTTCCTACCAAAACCAATTCAAGGGCTGAGATCACTTGTATTGATCCAAGGGTCAGGATTATTGATGGGAAAGGATCAGAACACCTCAAGGAACCCTAGAAGTCATCTATAAAATGAGAGAGAAGCAGAAGATGAAGACAAGTAGTTTATTTAGTGTAATGTTATGTCGTTTTAGTATAAACTCATTTCTTAGTTATTGAAATTGCTTTCCAAAGCTTGCATTCAGTTTCCATATTGTAATTCAAACTTTGCTTAATCCAAATTTCAAGTTTCAGTAGTCCTAATTAAGAATTGCATTTTCAATTAAAATTTCTCTTTTTAGCCTAAACCTGCTACAACCTATGTTTTTCTGTTTCATAAGCTTGTATAAGCTCACTTATAAGTTTTCACAAGTCTAGTTTAGTAATTAAACCAAAGTTACTCATAAAACTCAAAATACAAAAAAAATATAAAAAAATAATCCAATAATAAAAAAGGCAGGTATTGAAGGTGAAGATGGTTGGAGCACTGTTTCATGGAAGGCAGTGGTTTAGTGTCTCGGGGGAGACTATAGGATTGGTACTTGGTAATTAGCAGGATTGCAATTTGTAAGCATTTTCCCATTTTTTTGGTATTTTACTGTAGCACCTCTTAATTACTGCTTATCTTTGATGTTTAATGTTTATTTAGTATATGTGAGTTGGTCTCAAGTCTTTATTTACTCATTGGTTCATTGGTTATCTTTGTCTCATTTCTACTAGTTTAACTACCATAATTACATAAATTGGAATTATGAGTACTAGTTGTTGATCTCTGTGGTTTTGTGCTTAAACTTGCTTCTTATATCTTAATAAGTCACCATGAATCAGTTGTATGGGTTGAATTAGTGATTTGTTTCAAAAACCTCAAAATTAGTTGGAATTAGGGGTGTTTGGTTTTACTGCATATTGGCTGTGCTTAAGGGTGTTTTATTGGTGTTTGTTGTGGAGACAAGTCATAATAGGTCATAATAAGACACTTGACCCTTAAAATCCAGTAGTCAATTGATTAAAAGTCAAATCTCATCTTAAAAATTTCCTCACAGTCTCACTGTTAGGTATTTAGGCTTCATAATCTTTCAAATCAGCTCAATAGTTGTTAAAATAACTTGTTTTAGTCTCACAATAGCTTAATATTACATTTTCAGTACATTAGAACCAATCAAAATCCAAATTAGTCAACTTAGTGTTAAAATCTCAAAAAGTCAGGAGTGCTAGGTTTTCAAAAATCCATTTTTTGCAAGAATTTTCATGACCTCATTTCTCCAAATCAGCCCTTGAGCTTTTTGGAAGTTAAAACCTGGCAACTAAACTTGTTGAAACATATTTTGTTTTATTTTTAGGAATTTTTATAGTGGCTTATTGGTGTGCTTATTTAGGCCTGCAAGGCAAACACCTCCCCTACACCAGGGTATTGGTCCCATTTTCATAAGCACATCCTGAGTTTGTTTGTGGACCCCATCTATAACATCCCGCCTACTCAGACCACAATATTGTCCGCTTTGCCCGCAGGCTCACGGCTTTGTTTTTGTGGCCTCATTTGAAGACTTCCCAGCAGGTCACCCAAGCCAGTACTACTCTCACATGAGCACGCTTAACTGCCAGTTCCTAAGAACCCCACTCGTAGTAGACCACAAAACGCGTTGTGTCATTGTAAGGCGAATGTTATCTTATGAACCCAGCATCTCTCCAGGCCACAGCCGATGTGGGATTTGCCTAGGGTGTTACAATTCCCCCCCCCCCCCCTTAGGGACTCATCGTCCTCGATGAGGTTTGCCCCACCATCCCGAACGGCTCAACCTGGCTCTGATACCACTTGTAACATCCCGCCTACTCAGACCACAATATTGTCCTCTTTGCCCGCAGGCTCACGGCTTTGTTTTTGTGGCCTCATTTGAAGACTTCCCAGCAGGTCACCAAAGCCAGTACTACTCTCACATGAGCACGCTTAACTGCCAGTTCCTAAGAACCCCACTCGCAGTAGACCACAAAACGCGTTGTGTCATTGTAAGGCGAATGTTATCTTATGAACCCAGCATCTCTCCAGGCCACAGCCGATGTGAGATTTGCCTAGGGTGTTACACCATCCCCCAACCTTTGGCTTTTTAGGAAGCTTGTTAGTCTAGCTTATTGGATTTGAGCTTATCTTGGATCTCAGGTCATTAACTTATAGCTTATTTTGGTCTTGAAGTTGACCTGGCCACTACAGGTAACTGAGTCACTCAGTGTGACAGAGCAAACTTCACAAGCCCACATCTTGCTTATTAGTGTAACTTAAGGCCAGATTCTTGGCTTATTATAAAGCCCTCCTGGCAAGCTTTTTAGATCACCCTTTAGTTTGGACCCATGATCCCTCTTGTGGGCCCCACACAGGCCTGCATATTGGCCTTTTGGTCTGTTTGTACTTAGGTTTTAGGATTTTGCTTATTTGTGTCTCCTGGCTTATTCAGAGTGCTTATTCATTTGTTTTAGCGTAATTTGTGTGCTTCTCACTTAGTTGTAGCTTATTTTGTCCATTAGTAGCTTATCAAGTAGCTTAATTAACCAAAAATCCATTTTAGCTTATTAAACCTTCTGTTAAGCCATTAAGCATGCATACTGCTTATTTTTTAGTTCCAAAAATTTGACTTTACAAAAGTTGCTTATTTTCAATATTAAAATAGTTTGGTAAAAAGAAAATCAAGAAAAACCAAAAATAAAATAAGTGATAGCTTCTATTTAAGCCATTTGGCTTATTTTTATGCTTTTTCAAAAAGAAATTTTCAATTTTATATTTTCCTTAAGTTCCTAATATATTAAAGTAGTTGTGTAAAAAATTTCATAATTTTCTGATCAGACTTAGTATTTATAATAATTAATTCTAGTTTATTTAGTTTTAACTGAAAAATCAAAAATAAAAATCATTATTGCTTATTTTTAATCTCTAGTACCTTTTTATATTTTTCCTAGCTTTTATAATTCATAAAGTATTTTTAGGAAAATTTTCATAATTTCTACTGTTCATTTGGTAATTTTTATAATTAATTTTGTTTATTTAGATTTTAATTAATAATTAGGTAATTAATATTTAAATTAGCTTATTAATAGTTTTTATAAACTTTTTTGTAATTTTTTAGGATTCCTGTGATGGTTAATTAGTTTTGTAAAAATTTACATAATTTTCTAAGTCATTTTAGTATTTTTCTTAATTTAAATTAGTTTAAATTAAATATTAAATAGTTTTTAATTAATATTAAATAATAAAATAATCAAAAAAATAATTTTCTTTTTTTATAAAATTTTCTTTTAATATTAAGTTTGTAGAAAAGTCATTTTTACCCCCTCTAGTTTATTTCTGCTTAAATCTCACCTTTTTCTCTATACGCAATCGTGTTTGTTTTAAGTTTGGTTCACGTTTTAAATTTAAATACATATCTGATTCCTGTAATTGTTCATACTGTTAATCTCAATCATTTCCATTAGTGTAAATCAAACCCAAATCATTATCATGTTACTTCCTCCAAATCACTTATTCCCATAACGTTTAAAATACAATTTCGACATCGCTGGGACTTAACGACCCGGGGATTCCCTATACTTCACCGGATTTACTTGCAATCCTACTCCTGGGTTGACCTATTGACCACACCTGGTTGACTGGTTAGTTTGGGGGGAGTCAAAGGCCAATTACTAGTATATAAATAAAAAGGGAAAACTTAAACATTAAGCACACCATAGGGCAGATGGTGCATGGCTCAGGTTTGGTTTTGTGCTTTGCTAACCAAGAGGTCAAGGGTTTGAATCCCACTGACCACAGTTTTCTATTTTATTTTATTTTATTTTTTTTTAACTTTTTTCTCTTTACAAAACCGTTTATACACTAATAATAACCAACTTTTATAAAAATAACTTTTCTACAAATCACAAATAAGCTCAGTGGGAGCTTAAATACCTCACAGTTAACAAAAAGGAGCTAAAATGTATTTTTAAGTTTAAAAAACTATGAAACAAACTATAAGCTATACCTAAGGTTGAAAATAAGCTAAAGACTACTGAGACTAAAGCAAATAAGCTAGAAAAGAGCAAATATGCACACTGGGATAAGCAGATAAACTGAAACAAGCAAAAATCAAATAGGCACACCAAACAGGCCTAAGTAACTACTTGCAGGCTAAATTTGAGCTTATTTAATAAGCTCAAAAGTCCAAAAGAAGCTTGGAACTAGCAAGCCAGTACTACTGGCTTCCCAAGGAGCCCATAAGCTTAGGGTATGCTTAAGTAAGGGGCAAGATATGAGCTTGTGAAATTTGGTTTATGGGACACTGTAACAGCCCGCATTTTCAGGACATTTCTCCTATTCACTATTCACCGGTCACTATTCATCATTTACTATTCACCGGTCACTATTCATCATTTTACTATTTATCATTTTCAGAGTCAGTTTGTGATTTCGAGAAGTGTTTCAAAATTTTACTATTCATATGACACTATTCATTTCCGGAAGGAAATCACTATTCACGATTGCCGTTCATTTCATCGTAAACTGAGTTTACGAGTCTTCAAATTCGCGTAACCAATGTGGTTTCGCTGTGAATTCATGCATCATTCATTAATGACACGTCATATAGACTGGAGTAGTCTACATATCCTTGGTTACATCATCATCACATTTTAGGCCCTACACAGATATGCATTATTTCTATATACGTATGCTTAATTTGTAATTAACGTTACCACTCAGTTTTTACTACGAACATATACCCAATACTCCCGACTACGATCCTAACATATTTTCATACTTATTATAATGATATAAAAATTATATTATTAATTTACCCGGTGTTTTGAAATCAATTACTATATTTCACGGTCGGAGCCTATAACTTCGTCGGTTTGCGAAATTTCAACACGATAATTATTCTAACACCCGATTCTTTCAAGGAATATATTTTTATAATTTTTGTAACTCCGATAAACTTTAATTGGTTCTGTTAAAATTTATTTCTAGTTAACTCGGTACCCGGTGTTAACCAAATCAACAAAATATCACCCAAAATCTTACACAATCCCACCTAAACTAGACAATAGTACACTTCATTTATGAGCACCCATAACCCCCCCCCCCCCCCCCCCCCCACATGTGCATTCAAGACTTTCTTGCCATGGTGAAATTACCATTATACCCTCCATGGTTAGATATTTTGGAAGCAAACTTCAATTTTACTACACTTAACTCATTTTTACAAGATCAAAAAGGTGTAAACTCCTCTTTTTCCTCCTTGGCCGGCCATAGCAAGAAAAACATGAAGAACATCATAAATTTTCAAGATCAAGTCATTTACATGATCCTTGTTAAGGTTTTGTGATAAAAACCTAGGTTTCTTAGTCAATTTCTCATCAAATCACCTCAAATCTTCAAGTAAGCTTCAAGTAAACTTTTTCATCATCTCATACTTTCATTTAACTAGTAACATGATGTATTTTCAAGTCATAGTAGTAGATCATGCAAATATATATGTTATATATACCATTTTATACAATAATACTCTTTGATCTTAGATCTATAACTTTTATTAGCAATCTCATTAGATCCACCACTTTTGGTGATGTTTAGGACCCCATGACACCCTAAGAAGGTGTATGGTAGGATTGGGTACTTGTGGAGTTGATTTGAGATAGTTTGGTTAAGTTTTGAACAAGCCTTGAGCTAGAAAAGTTGATTTTTACAACTACATAAAAGCTACTGTCCATTTTTGTAAAATGTGGGAAACTCAGGATCTAGGGTGTAACTTTGGACCAAAGATTTAGAAAATACATTCCGAGACGAAACTATGGCCAAAAACGGGGATAAAAACAAGTTAATAACGAAGGAGATATGATTTTCCGAATATTAACAACGAAAAATACTTTCAAATATAGGTTCTGTCCCAAATCGCCAATTTCAGAAAACCCAGGGGTTTCCGGGTAACATTGGGTTAGATATTCAGAAAATACTTTAAAAAACGAAACCGTGGCCGCTTAAATCACTAAAATCCGAGTTACGACGAAAAAGATATGCTATTTTCAAGATTAATGACGAAAACTATACTTTCTGAAAATATTGAATCTATCCCGATTTTTCTAGCTAGGAAAACTTAGATTTAATGATATCTAGACTAGCCGAGACCTTGAGAAACCTAAAGTATACTTGATTACCTTCGCGGGGATATAAAGAACATAGAAAACGGGTTTATAACGAAAAAGATACAAGTGTTTGAAATCCGACGATATATATATATTTCCATCAGCTTTTCTATTACAATTTTTGCCGCAAAAACTGTCTTTGCGAAACACCATTTTCTCGGCTGTTTTTCTTTATGATCGGATCAGTTTGAGTCCGAGCCGTAGTTAAGTAAAATCAAGATCTTCCAGCAAGCTTTTCAAATCAATTGGCCGTTCGTCGAATAGACTTATAACGAATAAACTACGACCTCATTTATATACCCGATAAACTACATATATTTTGACAGCTTTTACTATAATAACATTTTCTAAGTGTTGAATATAATACTTTCAAGTAACAACAATAAGAGTCGATTTTCTCATCGATCGAGACCCGTATCGCCAAAAGTTAAATGACACGACTTCAAGATATTGTTACAAGGTTTTCAAAAACGCCGAGTTTCATCACTAACCCTTAACGTACAACATTTCGCGACTTGTTTTGCGAGGCCATTTTGGGCATATTTTCAAGTAATGAAAATGTTATTTTGGCGACAAAAACCTTATATTTGCCGATAGAACACCAAACAAGGATCGTGGAGTACCGTTTCAACCTATTTCCATGAAAAGTGGTTATTAACCTAACGAGACGTCAAAAACGTATTTGTCGACGATAAACGTTATTTTCAAAACTAATGAGTGGTATCGATAACATACGTATTTGCATGTGTAGCGTCATTTCATTTCTTACATTAGATCATATCATTCATATTAGGTTGCGGTTAGAGATCGTGCCTCATTTCGGTGTATTCCCTTTTGTCATCGTAGCTATCGCACCAGGTGAGTTCATAACCCCTACTTTTACTTGTTTTACAACTGTTTTGTGGGAAGATACATGCTCCTTACTATTTAAATTCAATGCTTGTTTTACTTGAACGTGATTCATTTTCTCAAACATTACTGGATGATTGAAATACTTGATTGATTACTTGAATACATTATGAATTACTTATTCCATCCTTGATTTCTTTCTTATGAACACAAGTTCTTGCTTTTGCGGACATAAATATAAAACTGTTACTTTGCCTGAGTTACCTATTACTGCCACTGAAGTCCCCTTTATCATGAACCGTTAATTACATGCGTGTGAGCGCGAATGCTGTGGATAGATCTATTTGGGTTGACACCCCGTCCGAGTTGGTCGCGCCAACCTGTTAAACGGACGCATATCATTCGGATTACTTCCGAGTGTCTGGCAAACACTTAATTGGGGCATTTTAGGCTTGATTGCATACGATTACGTCGAGCTTCGGGGTCATGAGCTTATGCACTGTATACCTTATTTTTAGCTGTGACATTGTATTTGTTATATTGTCTTGCTACTGAAAATCTCGTGTTCCGCAAATGACTTGTTTACTTAAACTTATTACTTTTGGCAGTGGGTTGTAAACGCACAGGTTACAAGTCTCTTATGGCGGGACTTGTAACTGAGTGGATTTACGATGCCTTTGCTTGGAAATACTTGATTTCTGGAAAAACTTGTTTACGGGAAATACTTGTTTACTTAAAACTATGAACTCACCAACTTTATGCTGACGTTTTAGCATGTATTTTCAGGTTTTAAGCAATGGCACACTACAGGAGGTTTTGGCAGGGCATGGCATGGTCATAGAAGACTCTGATATTCTTATGGGGACCGTTTTAAACTATTTTAAGGGCCTACTTCCGCACTAATTTTTAAACAATGTAAATTCAATACTTTTAGTTAAATGATTTTATTCTAAATGATTGAAGTGAAAACCAATTTTGTACTTGTGCTGTAATACCAATTGAGTTACACCCCAGCTACATGTATGCTTCCGCTGGACCCAATTCTGGGGGTGTGACAGATTGGTATCAGAGCTTTGGCTATAGCGAACTAAGTGTTTTTAAAACCTAGACTATAGCTACTTTCAAGAAAACTTAACCCTATGACCGTCACGTGCCTGCCTGCCAAGCTGAAGCCTCATTTGTGGTTAGTTGCTGACATAGGTGATGAGATTGTTATCTCATTATCTGGTATATTATATTCATTTATTATAGTTGATTACTATAATTGTCTTTCATATAAGCATGTTCACGTATCATATATGTCACCGTGTTATGTTTTTCCTTGCATAGTTTCATCATTTGACCTCGAGTTTGGTCACCTGCTTTTGTCTTTCAGAACGTCTTAGTATTGTGAAGGACATGGTATTAGTATAACTGAACTGAGTATTTCAAAATTCATGGAACCTCGGTGGAATATAGACTGGTCATTTATATTCGACCCGGGATAGTGAGATATAGGCTGACCACCTATGTCTGACTCAGAAGTGAATTTTGCAACACTGAGAATGGTTATAATAAGATTATGTCTGGATTGAATCCCCTACTCAATTTCTAAATGTTTCATTCATGTGTGTGTATACTCTCGTTGTTGGAACCTTCATACTTTTCATCATTTCGTAAACCACCGATTGGAAGCATGTCAGCTAGTCATTTTATTTCATGAACTTTCATATTTATGCACGATACACTCATATCACAGTATTTTCTTTTGTCACAATCTCATTTTGTTGCAGTTGTCACAGTCTCTTCCCTTCTCACCATTACTATCATTTCCTTTCCCCACCCCCATATATATATAAGGAATTAGCTAACAGTCTCTAGATTCTGATGTCACTCATCCCTCACTACTCCCTATATTGATAAGTGGATATTATCAATGACCTCCCTAGGAAAGACTTTCCATACCTTCTATGAGGATGATCCCTCGATACATTAAGACCTTTCAAAACTCAACAGAAATCTCAGGATATCACGAAACCATTTGGACCACTATCACTGGCCTGATCGCCAAAAATTCCAGCATCTATAAAGTATTGGCTTGACTGAATTACAAGATTCATTTAGATACGAGTGCTCACTAAGCAACACAATAGAGATAAATCTAACCTCTTAACCAAGACTATAAATTGAACATGACCTCACCAATAGACTTTATTCGAACATGTTAGACACCTATGCATTTGTACAGACGTACATACCTGGCTATTTTATCCTCTTAATACTTTCATTTTTAAATGGATTTTCTCCAAACTACCATTATATAAAACATATATCTTGTAAGAAATACTTTTCTGATGCACTTATTTTGACAAGCAAATTCCTTTTGGCTAATCTTTTACAAAACTATTGAATGCTACAAAATTTTAAACATCGATCTTTGGTAAACCATATTATCCACCTTATGTTGAAAATTTTCCTATATTGCATAACTACTAAATTTTGAAACATCAAGAAGGATGTTACCTAAAAATCCGTTTGCTTAGACTTGTAGATTTATTTATTCGGGGAAGGTTTATGAACAAAACACAATCTCAAAACAAACTTTGAAAATCAATCACTATATTACCTCACTTATATCTTTAGGAGTTTGTGAGTTGATGACCTATAACTTGGGGAAAATCTTAGTAATGAAGACTAAGCATCGTAGGTGGAGAGAGACCCTAATTCATGACATTCCTGTGGAGGAATCAAAACCTTATCCTAATCTATTATTTTCAACCACACCTTTTGACGGACTTAACCTTGTAAGTCTTTCAAAACAAGATTCATGATACCCATTTCAATTATTCCTAATAGAGGAATTTGATTCACCTCAAACTTCTAGCGATTTCATTAAGATCTCTTTGGAACCACACCACCTATCATCTGTAGACCAATGGTCAGAATTTGAGATTGATTCAAACCTAGGGAGATATGCCCAAATCGGGTGTGATTGACACTAGAAATGGTTGGACAAACCACTTGCCATAAATCAGATTCTTTTACAACCATAGTTACCACACGAGCTTAGAGACTACACCATTTGATGCACTCTATGGTCGAGGTGCCAACATCCATTGACGGATCAAAACTTGGAAAAGCCCAACTCACTAGTCCCGTAAGCATTCATGAAATAACCAGGAATTTCCTACAAATCAAGAATCAATTACAAGTTCGATAAGCGGTAAACCACTAGAATTTCAAGTTCGTGGCATGACTATGTTGAAAGTCCTGCCTAGGAAAGGCATAATACCATTCAGAAAACTTCATAAAGTTAAACCCGATATACACTGAACCATTTACGATTTCTGACAGAGTAGGCCTAGTGGCCGTCAGACTTGAACCTTGTTAGAGCTCAGTAGCTTACACGATAATATCATCATCTTTTAACCAATACCACTCTAGAGACCAACACAAACTGAACTTCGGGATGAAGTTCCTTTTAAGGGGGTGAGACTGTAACAGCCCGCATTTTCAGGACATTTCTCCTATTCACTATTCACCAGTCACTATTCATCATTTACTATTCACCGGTCATTATTCATCATTTACTATTCATCATTTTCGGAGTCAGTTTGTGATTCCGAGAAGTGTTTCAAAATTTTACTATTCATATGACACTATTCATTTCCGGAAGGAAATCACTATTCACGATTGCCGTTCATTTCATCGTAAACTGAGTTTACGAGTCTTCAAATTCGCGTAACCAATGTGGTTTCGCTGTGAATTCATGCATCATTCATTAATGACACGTCATATAGACTGGAGTAGTCTACATATCCTCGGTTACATCATCATCACATTTTAGGCCCTACACGGATATGCATTATTTCTATATACGTATGCTTAATTTGTAATTAACGTTACCACTCAGTTTTTACTACGAACATATACCCAATACTCCCGACTACGATCCTAACATATTTTCATACTTATTATAATGATATAAAAATTATATTATTAATTTACCTGGTGTTTTGAAATCAATTACTATATTTCACGGTCGGAGCCTATAACTCCGTCGGTTTGCGAAATTTCAACACGATAATTATTCTAACACCCGATTCTTTCAAGGAATATATTTTTATAATTTTTGTAACTCCGATAAACTTTAATTGGTTCCGTTAAAATTTATTTCTAGTTAACTCGGTACCCGGTGTTAACTAAATCAACAAAATATCATCCAAAATCTTACACAATCCCACCTAAACTAGACAATAGTACACTTCATTTATGAGCACCCATAACCCCCCCCCCCCCCCATGTGCATTAAAGACTTTCTTTCCATTGTGAAATTACCATTATACCCTCCATGGTTAGATATTTTGGAAGCAAACTTCAATTTTACTACACTTAACTCATTTTTACAAGATCAAAAAGGTGTAAACTCCTCTTTTTCCTCCTTGGCCGGCCATAGCAAGAAAAACATGAAGAACATCATAAATTTTCAAGATCAAGTCATTTACAAGTCATTTACATGATCCTTGTTAAGGTTTTGTGATAAAAACCTAGGTTTCTTAGTCAATTTCTCATCAAATCACCTCAAATCTTCAAGTAAGCTTCAAGTAAACTTTTTCATCATCTCATACTTTCATTTAACTAGTAACATGATGTATTTTCAAGTCATAGTAGTAGATCATGCAAATATATATGTTATATATACCATTTTATACAATAATACTCTTTGATCTTAGATCTATAACTTTTATTAGCAATCTCATTAGATCCACCACTTTTGGTGATGTTTAGGACCCCATGACACCCTAAGAAGGTTTATGGTAGGATTGGGTACTTGTGGAGTTGATTTGAGATATTTTGGTTAAGTTTTGAACAAGCCTTGAGCTAGAAAAGTTGATTTTTACAACTATATAAAAGCTACTGTCCATTTTTGTAAAACGTGGGAAACTCAGGGTCTAGGGTGTAACTTTGGACCAAAGATTTAGAAAATACATTCCGAGACGAAACTATGGCCGAAAACGGGGATAAAAACAAGTAAATAACGAAGGAGATATGATTTTCCGAATATTAACAACGAAAAATACTTTCAAATATAGGTTCTGTCCTAAATCGCCAATTTCAGAAAACCCAGGGGTTTCCGGGTAACATTGGGTTAGATATTCAGAAAATACTTTCAAAAACGAAACCGTGGCCGCTTGAATCACTAAAATCCGAGTTACGATGAAAAAGATATGCTATTTTCAAGATTAATGACGAAAACTATACTTTCTGAAAATATTGAATCTGTCCCGATTTTTCTAGCTAAGAAAACTTAGATTTAATGATATCTAGACTAGTCGAGACCTTGAGAAACCTAAAGTATACTTGATTACCTTCGCGGGGATATAAAGAACATAGAAAACGGGCTTATAACGAAAAAGATACAAGTGTTTGAAATCCGACGATATATATATATTTCCATCAGCTTTTCTATTACAATTTTTGCCGCAAAAACTGTCTTTGCGAAACACTATTTTCTCGGCTGTTTTTCTTTATGATCGGATCAGTTTGAGTCCGAGCCGTAGTTAAGTAAAATCAAGATCTTCCAGCAAGCTTTTCAAATCAATTGGCCGTTCGTCAAATAGACTTATAACGAATAAACTACGACCTCATTTATATACCCGATAAACTACATATATTTTGACAGCTTTTACTATAATAACATTTTCTAAGTATTGAATATAATACTTTCAAGTAACAACAATAAGAGTCGATTTTCTCATCGATCGAGACCCGTATCACCAAAAGTTAAATGACACGACTTCAAGATATTGTTACAAGGTTTTCAAAAACGCCGAGTTTCATCACTAACCCTTAACGTACAACATTTCGCGACTTGTTTTGCGAGGCCATTTTGGGCATATTTTCAAGTAATGAAAAGGTTATTTTTGCGACAAAAACCTTATATTTGCCGATAGAACACCAAACAAGGATCGTGGAGTACCGTTTCAACCTATTTCCATGAAAAGTGGTTATTAACCTAACGAGACGTCAAAAACGTATTTGTCGACGATAAACGTTATTTTCAAAACTAATGAGTGGTATCGATAACATACGTATTTGCATGTGTAGCGTCATTTCATTTCTTACATTAGATCATATCATTCATATTAGGTTGCGGTTAGAGATCGTGCCTCATTTCTGTGTATTCACTTTTGTCATCGTAGCTATCGCACCAGGTGAGTTCATAACCCCTACTTTTACTTGTTTTACAACTGTTTTGGGGGAAGATACATGCTCCTTACTATTTAAATTCAATGCTTGTTTTACTTGAACGCGATTCATTTTCTCAAACATTACTGGATGATTGAAATACTTGATTGATTACTTGAATACATTATGAATTACTTATTCCATCCTTGATTTCTTTCTTATGAACACAAGTTCTTGCTTTTGCGGACATAAATATAAAACTGTTACTTTGCCTGAGTTACCTATTACTGCCACTGAAGTCCCCTTTATCATGAACCGTTAATTACATGCGTGTGAGTGCGAATGCTGTGGATAGATCTATTTGGGTTGACACCCCGTCCGAGTTGGTCGCGCCAACCTGTTAAACGGACGCATATCATTCGGATTACTTCCGAGTGTCTGGCAAACACTTAATTGGGGCATTTTATGCTTGATTGCATACGATTACGTCGAGCTTCGGGGTCATGAGCTTAGGCACTGTATACCTTATTTTTAGCTGTGACATTGTATTTGTTATATTGTCTTGCTACTGAAAATCTCGTGTTCCGCAAATGACTTGTTTACTTAAACTTATTACTTTTGGCAGTGGGTTGTAAACACACAGGTTACAAGTCTCTTATGGCGGGACTTGTAACTGAGTGGATTTACGATGCCTTTGCTGGGAAATACTTGATTTCTGGAAAAACTTGTTTACGGGAAATACTTGTTTACTTAAAACTATGAACTCACCAGCTTTATGCTGACGTTTTAGCATGTATTTTCAGGTTTTAAGCAATGGCACACTACAGGAGGTTTTGGCAGGGCATGGCATGGTCATAGAAGACTCTGATATTCTTATGGGGACCGTTTTAAACTATTTTAAGGGCCTACTTCCGCACTAATTTTTAAACAATGTAAATTCAATACTTTTAGTTAAATGATTTTATTCTAAATGATTGAAGTGAAAACCAATTTTGTACTTGTGTTGTAATACCAATTGAGTTACACCCCAGCTACATGTATGCTTCCGCTGGACCCGATTCTGGAGGTGTGACAGACACTGATGTGGATAATCACACAGTCAATGCTCAAAAGCTCAAAAGCTCAACAAGGACACTAATAAGCTAAACTAATGTGCACAAGCTCAAATTAACTCAAATGCTATTAGAGAAGCTCAAATTAACAAAGCTATAAGCTGGAACAAGCATAAAGATTCAGAAGCTCAAATGCACAATACCACTTATAATTCTTTCTGATGAGGCACTTATGAGGCATCATATAAGCACACAAATAAGCAGAGAAGTGAACAAAAAGCATTGCACAATAAGCTAATACTATAAGCTTTCTAAAACAACAAAAAACGCAAGCTAATCTAAACTAATAAAAAATTAGAGGCTTTAGAAAAAGGGCTTATGAGCTAACTCCCCTGGTGCAGGGGAGGTTTTTGCAAAACAGTCAAAACAAGCTTAAAAATAAGCACTCAAATAAAAATATAAAAATAGTTAAAAATATGGATTGAGAAGCTCTACTGCCAAATATTCCAAATCCAAAAGCTTAGAATCAATGGATTAAAAATGAGATCATGAAAAATCTCACCAAAAATGGAGTTGTAACCTTTGTATGCTATTTGACATTTTGATTAATGAACTAATGTTGACTTTTCTGAGATTCTAATGCTTCTAGATTACTGAGAAAGTTGTTTTAAGCTAAAGTGAGACTAAAATAAGCTATTTATACTACTTATGCACTAATGTCCATGATTATGCAACTAAAAACTTCATCAGTGGGTGAAAACAAGGACTTAAAGAAGGATTTTGACTTTTATTCAAATGACCACTTGATTTTCTGACTTAACTGATCTACCATAACCTATTGTAAGTTATCACAACCAAAAGCAACAACAAAAACTAACAAGAACACATCTAACACTCTTAACCAAACACCCCTTTAGATTAACTGATTTTTAGTTTTCAAAGGTTTTGAATGTTGTATGCTTAAACACTGATTCATAATTACATGTACTGATGTCATAACCCATTTGAATCACAGAAACACCATTCTTAACAACAAGTAACCACCAGAACAACATTTGCTACAAAAAATAGTTTTACTAATGAGATAGCATATATGATTTCTATGAATGGAATCTAACAAACAAGCATCAAATCAACTCAACTAAACTTAATTAACATAAAAACACAGATAAACACATGTAATATCAATAAGAACATTAAATGGCCAAGAAATGAAAATTGAGGTTTACAAATGATCCAAGCATAGAACAAAGGTAACCAGGGCTCAATTCACCATCCTAACACATCCCATGAAGTTCTAATACCATGGCCATCTAGAATTAACCATGCTCCATGCTTCTTCTTCTCTTTTTGATTTTCTCACTATTTTTTCTATTTTTTTGTATTTTTGAATTTTTATAACTAAAACCTTTTTAAATACTTTCTGAGCTTGAGAAAGCTTACAAATGACTTAAATAAGCTTAATGGAGCAGTAATAATAACTTTTAACAACAATTAGGCTAAAATGAAATTTTCATTAAGATTGAGCAAAATCTGAATTCAACAAAGGGACTTGAAATTTATATTAAAGATCATTCAATTTACACTAGGAATACTGAAAACAAGATTTTTAAACTAAGTCTTATAACTAAAGATGGAAATGACATAAAAACGACATGGAAAAATTAAACTAAAACTACCCCTTGAAATCTCTGCTACAGTACACCATTTATATGGATGAATTAGGGTTTAGGAGCTCCACTTATGCTTTCTCAGCAATAATATTGGCCATTGGATTGGTAAAACTGATCCTAGCCCTTGAATGTATTTTGGTGCCAAAATGAAATGATAGCAATAGGCTGTGTTAACTTATGCAGGGGAGAAAACTTTGGACTGGGTGTTTTGGAGGGAGTAGGGGTGGCAGAGGAGGAGGGAGGAAGTGGGGGTGATGATGGTTTTTGCAGTTTGCAGGTTCACGTGTGGAGGGTGGTATTGAAGGGTGGTTTGGAGGGAAGGGAGTGGTTTTGGTGGGTTTGACATGTGGTTTGACCACAGGTTTATTAAACGGGGTGTTAGTTGGGCTTGTTGTGGGTTGGGCTTTGATGGGAGTTATAAGGTGTAATGGATTTGGGTTATAAGTGTTGCGTTAACAAATTTACAAAGGGTCCGTTTGGTTTAGTAGATAAATAAGCACAAGGACCAAATTTGTAATTTGCTGAAAGTTGAGGGGTGGGTTTTGCCAAACTTCCAAAATTACTACAAGGGTTAAAATTGCCAAGTTTCAATTATTCAAGGATCTTTGATGTTTATTTTCCAAATTAAAGCATCCAAGGACTAATTTTGCCAACTTTGAAACTTGAGGGACTATTTCTCCCAATTCTTGAAAATTGTAACCCAAGGGCTATAAGTGTCATTTCTTGATTCCTGGGGGACTGTTGTTGACTTTTCTTCAAAATAAATCTCCAGGGACCAATTCTGATACTTTATGTAAGTTGAAGGACTGATTTTGCCATTTATGCAATCTTTGCTCATTTTTTCATTTGTTTTCAATCCTTTTGTACCTGAAACACATAAAAACACAATCCAAGGATATTTGCAATATTATCTGGTATATTTGTGTGTTTTCAGTTGTTTTTGCAGTTTAAATGGGACAAAAATGATGAGTATTTACACACTCATCACCTTACCTCTCTGCATTAGTACACACCCAAATCCTTGATTCGACGCATCACAATACACAAAAAAATCGTTTGGCCCATCAGGTAATGCCAGAATAGGTGCATTGCACAAACTATCCTTTAGTGACTGTAAAACCAACTCTTGTTCTTCTCCCCAGACATACTTCTTATTCTTCTGAGTCAACAAAGTGAGAAGTTTAGCAATCTTAGAAAAGTTCGCGATAAATCTTCTGTAGTACCCTGCCAATCTGCTTCGCAACAAAGTGTCTTAGGCACTTTCCACTCTTCACTACTTTTATCTTAATAGTGTCCACGAAAACTCGCTATTGTTGACCACATGCCTGAAGAATGTACATCTTAAAACTGAACCTCTCACTTGGACAACTTGGCAAACATCCTCCTCTCCTTCAACAAACATAATGATAACCAAATCGACAATCTATCCTAAGGAAACAACGTGAACCATGACCGGTCGAACCAAAATGCATATCAAACGAACTCAAAGGGTTACGAATTATCGACTAGTGTAGTAAACGAATATCGATTCAAAACTAGAAAACACAATGAGGAATTTCACAAATAAAAGTAGACACGGATCAAATGTTCATGAAAACCCATACAAGAAAAGATAGAATACACGTACCCATAGAAAATCCACAAGCATACCACAACGAAAGAAACACTTGATGAATCAAATACATATCAAGTTTGGTAAATGAGAACCATATATTGTTCTTATTCCCATACTCGACCTTACCAAAAAAAATGAATATCATTTTCACAGGACATACCTTAAACTTATACATTTTTTTTTTTAAATATACAAATCATTTTATGTAAGAAAATCATTTCAGATATGTTAAGTCGCTTTAAGCATAATTTTCTTAAATTCCATATTAGACATAGTTTTTATGACATCAAGAGTTAATTATATAAATATAGTATCTCACCTTACTTGTTTAAGATATTTAAATCGTGCTTATTAAGATAGTAAAATAAATAGACTTTCATAGCAGAATTGTAGGATATTTTATTCGTAATAATTATGTTATAAATAGTTTTGATAATAGACTGATAACACCTTGAACTTATGACATCATTATAACCACTGTTTTTAAGAGACGGTTTTAAAATAATATCGTCATAAACTTACCAAAACAATCTTCCTAAATGTCTTCAAAATTATTTCATAAAAGATTTTTTTTTCACACTTCAATTTCACCATAAAAATAATAGTTTTCAACAAATGACCTTGAAATGCCCAAAACGAGTTGTAAAATATCATAAGGGCTCTAACACAACCTTTTAATCGAATGCAAAAGACATGAATCACATAGTCAAAATAATCATCAAACGAACTCATACCAGTGAACACTCACGTAAATACATTGCAAACCAAGTGAAGAACGTAAAAACTCATTCGTACAATGATCAAATTAAGATCATAGAAAAACATCGATAATAACAGGTCACAAAACATATCACGAAATCCAATTGGTGTGTAAATGAGGGATTAAATATCCGCACCAACTTGTCACGAACCAACAGTACTCGAAGAATAATATATTGTTCATTTGAGGAATGAATGCAAGAAATAACCAAAGAAACGAATCAGTATCCAACAGAAACAAATCCGAATGACCAACACCTACCACGACGCCAAATAGTAAGGATAGGGCATCCGTACCAACATGGTACGAATAGGGATGCTAACCAGAAAATTAGGTATGCGAATGGAGTGTCTAGTAAACGAACCAACTTAAATATCACCACATTAATACCAACAGATAATCGAGGTATCAGCATATGATAGGTAGAATGGAATCTTACCACCTACACATTCCAACATATGACGACTGCCCAAATGGTTAAGAGAATACTTCTATAACTATACATCCATCATCAACATGATATCACATAACATCTACCACAACATATAACAACAAGCATTAATCAATGTAATCATGGTCACAAGTCCACATGTGTGATACCCTTATAATTATGTTCGCGACCATAGTTATAAGGCCTATTCCGCACGCATACTTACTTCCAAAACCACACATCTCAATGATAACACACATATACCACATAGAACCTACTACACAACATAATACATGCTATCATACTCGCAAGTCCACTTGTGTTGTGACGCATACATTATTATGTTGGCCACCATAATTATCTATGCCCCCTTTCACAAATGTACTCCCTCCTATGACCACACTTCATGCAAACAATCATCTCACATGGAACAATTCCAATAATCACGTAAACCCTATAATCAAAATCACTTGGATAAGATCGATCCAATATCTAGGAGTAATCGTGCTCCAACATGGCTCCAGACGGCAAAAGACAATATAAGAATTCCAAAACATGACACAAAACAAAAGATGTCGCACAATGGCTCAAACTCCACTCTCGCACTTGCCCTCCACTCAGATCGGGGAAACTCACTACCTGCCGCGGACTCCATATCTAAATCCACATCATTCCATCCTAGCTCCCCTTTATCTTTACTCAACCATCCATTCCTGTTTCCTACACGTTGAGGTAGTCGACAGCGTGCCAAAACCATTCCTATTTCCTTCTTCCCATTCCGCATGATCCACAAGTGCATACAAATTACAAGGTTTAGACTGAACCACCTCTCCTTCCTCTGAGAAGTGAAGACACTTCCAAGAGTAATTGGTAACGGCTCCATCTCCAGCAGTCACCGTAGTTACAAACCTCTCCACTTCTTCTCCATCAATTTTTTCCATAAACATCCTCTCCTTGTCTGAACATGGGTACATGCTAGCGGAAACTCGGATTCTGTGGTTAGTCCGCTTCATCCTACCACTTCTCTTGCAACCAATAGGAAAAATGATAGCCCAACGAAACTTCTTACGAGAGGGACGTGACACACTAAATTGACATATACAATACTACGTATAGGGGACAAAATAGACATCCAAAAATCGATAGAAACAAATCATGAATTTAGGGAAAATAATCATATAAGTTACCATACTTATACATAGACCCTAAATGCATCTATATGAGGGACTCTTAGGTTATAGTCTAGATTCAACCACCTACTTCTCTATAACCAAGGCTCTGATACCAATCTGTCACACCTCACCAATGCGAAAACGCGAGTGTAACTTCATGGATATCATCACAACACATGGTGTCTAAATAGAGAATTTCTACATGCACATAAATAGAGTAAAGTACAGACACAAAGTTTCGTAACAATACCCCAAAAGAAAATAACCAAAACAAAACTCCAAAGGTATCCTCAATAAAACATAAAGTACTAGTCAATGAACATTAAAGTATCACAATCAATATACAACAAATTCATAATCCAAACATAAAGATAAATTATTCTTAATGCAACTAAAGTCTCGTCTAGTCGCTCCTTTCTACCTTAGCTTTAGAAAGCTCACCTGAAAATGATGCTTAAAAACGTCAACATAAGAGGTTCATAGGTTTAAGACACACAATATATCTCAGGCAACCAGTTCGCTGTTATTATAAAACAAAGCAGGACAGTAGGACTAGTTAATATACAAGTTAGCATGTGATTGGTTCCAAACGGTCAACTAAAGTCAACCACAGATGTGGTCAATAAAGTCAAACTACTTAGAGTCAATCTCCATGGAAGTATAGGGGTTTCCCCGGGTCGTTATGTCCCGACGAGGTGTGATGGTATAAAAACGGGTTTGTGATCGGGTGAATTTGGACAAAAAGGTAAGGAATTTGGTTTGTATGATTACACTAAGATATGAGAAATGAAAATAACTTAGAAACACTATACGAACAATTACTGATAATCAGATACACTAAAAACGTGAGCTAAGTCTAATAACGCGTACGTTTGATTTAAAGTTACGTTAACGTACGAAATAAAACGCGAGTTTTATGGAAATAAAATACCTACGGATATGAAAATTACTTTTTACAATCCTAATGATATAAGAAAATTTTTGGAAAATTAAAATTAATTTTTACACTATTTATATAATTATTATTAATTAATTACTAATTAAAGATTATTTAACTAATTTAACTAATTTAAATTATTAAAAATAACAAACTAACTTTAGAAAATTAAGAAAAATTTTACAAACCTAATTAACCATTACAGGAATCCTAGAAAAATATAAAAAATATTTTTACAACTTATTTCTAAGCTAATTCTTAATTAATTACTTAATTATTAATTAAAAGCTAGATAACCTAATTTAAATCTAAAAATTAGCAAATGAAAAGTGAAAATTGCAAAAATAATTTTTACAGAAACTTAATAACTTATAAAAGTTAGGAAAATTATAAAATGTTATCTGGGATAAAAATTAAACACTAAAACAAATTTATTTTTGGTTTTTTTATATAAACTAATTTAATTAAAATTAAATCTAAAAATTACTGAATGAACAGTGAAAATTATGGGAAAATTAACAAAGTTACCACAAGTAACAAGGAGCCTAGGAAAATTTAGAGGAGGGGGAAAAAGCAACTGAATAAGCAGAAAATAAGCAATAAGCTAAAAAGGGAAAAAGTGGGTTAAAAGGAATTGGGGTAGGGACTATGACTGAAAGAAGTCCCAAGGGCAGTTGGTGTGTGTGTTGTGTTGTGAGAGTGGAGGCCAGGGTTCGACCCCTGGTTTTGCACTTTTTTCTTTTTATTTTCTTTTTGATATTTTCTTTTGCAAAACTGAGTACCATCAATAATAAGTCAACTTTTGTAAAACCAAAACTGAAAATAAGCTCAGATAAGCTCTGTATGAGCTTATCCTCCCAACAGTTACACTAAAAACTTGAAATGAGATTTTCTTTTTTAAAAATTTTGAGAAGCTATTTAATAAGCTATACAATGAACCCTAGGAAATGAAGAAGCTACAAGGCACTGAGTTTAATCCAAATAAGCTAAGATAAGTAAAAAAGCATACTAAAATAAGCTTATAAGACAATAAGCAAACCCAATTACCACCTGTCCAAACAGGCCAATTAGGACAAATGGCCTAGTTTCAGCCCATTGTGGGACCCACAGGGGTGTTCGGGACCCCAATATAAGAGCTTATTTAAAAAGCTGAGCAGGGTGGCTTTCCAGTAAGCCAGGGTTCAAGGCCTGGGTCCCACAATTAACCTCATGGAGAGCTTATGAAAGTGACTGCTAGTACAGGTACACTGGGTGCAGGGCATGAAAGTTTCAGACAGGCTCAAATAAGCAGTTGGAAAAGCTACTAAAAAAATCTTAAAAATATTCTAAGAGCTGATTCATAAAGTTAGGCTGGCAATCATTCACCAGCAACAAATTCAAACCCTGACTCTAACCACAAAAATCATTAAAAATCCTTGAACTTTTGAGTTTCTGTTCAAAAGTGCAATTTTGACTTTTTAGTTTTGAACCACTTTTGACTTTCATGAACTTTGGACCTTAATTTTATGGCTGAGAATGATATTATAAGTGAAAATGAAACTAAATCTAGCTATTCTAAGTACTTTTGAGTAGAAATGATGAGATTGGGTCTCCTAAATCCTAACAGTTAGTTAAATCATTAGATGAAAAACTAATTTTGACTTTTTACTAATAAGGGCTAGATTTTACTACTTGACTAACTTAACACAACTTAATATGACATGATGCAACTAGAAACAACAGCAATGGCACACTAGAACATAGCATGCATTCCTGAACCAAACACTTCTTAAAGGTTATAAAAATGAGATTTTCAATATAAATAACTGATTTGATCCATGAAACTAGTTCCTAGTGTCACATTATGATTAATTAATCTTAAATGATCACATAAACAACAATAATAACAAAAAAAAACTCAAGAATCAATATTAATCTAAAATGGCAGTGGAAATGAGCTATAAAGCAACAATGAAATCTAACTGAACAAGCATGTGATTTTAAGCAATAATCTAACTAACCAACAATTAATAAGCACAAAATTCCATAGATAAGCAGACAAGGAGTAATAGTATAGTAATAAACTAAAAATGTGAAAAAGGAACTCACAACTGGACCAACTGATAGATGAGATACCAAGGGCTCAAACCACTATTCTAAGCTTCCCATGAAGCATTATAACCCAAAGCAATCCAAATTCACCATGCCTCATTGCTTCTTCTTTCTTTTCTGGTGATTTTTTATTTTTGACTATTTATGATTATTTTTTGAGAATTTTCTATTTGAGCTGAGTAGGACTTGATTTGAACTAAGGAAACTTTTAAAAGTTTATTAGTAACCCAAATGAACTTTCAGACTCATAACAAACACCTTCTAACAACTTAAGAGCTAAATGAGATTTTAAGTAAAAAATAAGATGGCAAAAGCTTATAATGAATTGAGATTAAGAAATTAAGGTTGAATTAAGCTGAGAATACAATTGAATAACTGATTACAACATTCCTTAACTAAGTATTACAATTTGAATTGAGAATTACACTACAACGATACTAAACTACATTACCTATACTAATCAACTACTAACTAGATCCTGGTCTTTTTTTCTTTCTTTTATAGTCTTCAAAATGGTTATTTGGCTTTTTCCCACTAGTTTTCTGAGTTGTTGGATGAGTGAAAACCATCCTGGCTATTTGATTCAATTTTAGGGGGAAATGAATTTGACAACTTGGGTCTGATAACTTGGCAGGGGCGTTATTTTGGACTCAAATGTTTAGAGGGATAAGGGTGTAGGGCTTTGAGTGTAGCGGAGGAGGGGCAGAGGTGTAAGGGTGATGATGGTGTTTGGTATTTGTAGGCTAGTGGGGGCTGAGGTGGAAGATGGAGGTGGTCAAACTTTGGTTTGACCTGGGGATTAATAAAAAGAACGGGGAAGGGTTTATTATTATTGTTTGTGTTTGGATTGGGATGAGAAGGATGGGAGGTTGGGCTTGGTGTTGGGATTGGGTGATTTGGGTTTATTATTTGGATTGGGTAATAAAAATAAACATTGGTCCATTTGGTTTGTGTATTGGATTAGCCCAAGGATCATTGATGTAATATACTGAAAATCAAGGGACCAATTCTGCCATTTCTTCAAAATCACTCCAAGGACCATTTGTGTCAACCATTTATTTCCCAAGGTTCTTTGTTTGTTGATTTTCCAACTTAATATTTCCCGGGGATCAATTTTGTCAAATTTGAAAGTACATCGACCAAGATTGTAATTTTTTCAAAGTTTTCACCCAAGGACAATATTTGATAGATCTTGACTTTAAAATGCCTTGGGTTGACTTTTCTTTCAAAACAAATGTTCAGGGACCAGTTTTGACAATTTTTGAAAGTTGGGGGACTGAAACTGCCAATTATGCAAACTTTGTTCATTTTTCCTCTGTTTTTAAACATTTTGCATCTGAAACATATAAAACACAATCTTTAGGATATTTTCAGTATTTTGATGCATATTTGAGCATTTTTAAATGTTTTTGCAGTTCAGATTGACCAAAAATGATGAGTATTCACACACTCATCAATCCCCCACACTAAACTATTGTTAGTCCCTAGCAATATAGAATCCAAAAATAACCAGTTTTGAAAATTTAATGGATTTGATGTCTCTTTTCCAAAAGCCATTACTTCTGGAGTAGCCAAATGTTTTAGTTCAAGTAAGAACTATGGTACACTGATAACCATATGATTTTGAGCAAACCATCAGCTGTCAACGGATTTGATTTGTCTTTACCAGAAGCCGTTTGCTTCTGGACTAGCCAACTCTTGATGGAATTAACATCATCTTGGTGAGTTGATTACCAATTATGGTTTTCCACTGCCTTTACCACAAGCCATAATCTTGCGGGCTAGCCAACTCTTTTACTTTTTAGGATATGGAGAGTTGAATACCATACAATTTTGGGCAAATTGTCAGCCATAAAAGGATTTGATATATCTTTACCAAGAGCCGTTTGCTCCTGGATTAGCCAATCCTTTTGTCTTTTAGACATGGTGGACTGATAACCACACAAAAAATTTTAAAATAAAGTGAAAAATTTTTAAAATTTTGGCCAAAAACTGGGGTACTAGAAGGTAAAATGTGATCAAATTCACTAGAATTTCCCCCCCCCCCCCCCCCACACTTAGAATTGAATATTGTCCTCAATATTCAAAGTCAAGCCTATTATGCCGACTCTTAGAACGTAAAAGGGCAACATTACAAGCTAAATGTGGAAACACCATTTTTTTCACTTTATTGGTAACCACGGCAGGGGTAACTCCCCCACACTTAGGGTGAAAACCCTATATGCATGCTACTGTTTTTATTTACCGAGTCGCTAGCTTGACTCGACCTCAAATTCATTTGTTCTTGGGGAAGCAAGATATGGAAGAAACAATCTCAATCGGACTTTCATTCAAGATGTTTGGACAAACATTTGAAGCACGTGAAAGTTCCACACCGATGAGATATACAGACCCTGGCTTAAGATAGTATAAACTATAAGCGGTGATGCCGGGGTCAAAGATAATGTCTTCATTCCCGAAGGAGTGAAGAACAGGAGAAGTCACCCGGTAGGAGAAGAAAAGAAAGAAGATCATGATGATAATCATGATAAAATCTTCCTCCTCGAGGTCAGTCTCATTTGCCTGAATTTGGATTTCAACAGTTAAGCTCATTGGGTTTGAAAACATCCCGGGAGGGAGGGTGGGAATTTGCAAATCCTCATGACTGAGTGCATCTCCCCCCGGGCTATCATACTCCAGAGGAGTCATGATATGAGTGAGTTCACCGGAGAACTCCTCATGAAGAGAATCATTCACATGATGTGAATCTGTGAACTCTTGTTCCATTATGGACTCATCACTCTCCTCATCAAAGATTGGATTGTTACAAATCATAGATGAATTCAGATTCGAATTCAAATAGAGGATTGGTGAAAGTCGCATTAAATGTTTCGGGAACAAGGTGATTAATATTCTCTCTTGGACTATTGGGATCAGAACTGAGTGACGGATCATGATGTAGGAGACTTTCAATTTCTCCTAGATCGGCTTCAAAGTCAAAGAGATCATCGTCACTTCCCGTTGGAAGTGGATTGATGTGAGTGAGTTCATCGGCGAACTCCTCAAGAAGATGATCAGCATCAGAATGTGGAACTGATGCCTCAACATACTCGATGTCTCCATAAGATGCACAATCTTCGCTACAATCAGAGAAAGTCTCAAATTGATCTTTTGGACACTCAAAAGGGGAAGGTAAATCACACACATGGTCAGAAGTTCCCTGTGACTCTCTTGGGATTGGGACAAGGTTCTCAACACTAGACTTTATGAATTCGTCCGATTCCTTTTCAGGAATAGTGCTAAGATGCTCATCCCCCATGTTCAGAGAGTGAGAGTGAACTTCGGGTGTGATAACAACAGACTGAGGGAGTTGAGAGGAGCTAGCATTCATGGATTTTACGAGTTCTGTTGGGAATTATACTAACAGTTACCACGGCTAAGTGAAGATGTTACAACTGCTGAAGATTTTACTTGCAGTGGAAACTCATTACCACTGCAAGAACATATATTACCACTACTTACTAGATAACTGTTAGGAAACGTGTTTAGATAAATATAGAATAGATCTTGTGTATATCTTATTCTATTAGCATTATACTTATCTTGTAGAAGAGGACTCCTTGTGCTATAAAAGGAGATCCTAGGTTAAAGGTTAGAAATACGTTTTCTAGAGCTTCAAGGTGTAACCCTAGTGATATCAAGATCACTCGTATTATTATCATTAATAATATTGGATATAATTGTTTGTTTACATACATTGTTCTTATTCATATACAATTGTCTTACTCACAATCAAACTTCTAAGTGTTACTAAGTAAATTCCGCATACTTAGTGATATAATTCAAAGTATCAATCTAACACAAGTTCAAGGTGTTTAGATCCATCAAGTTCCATTTGATCTTCTGCTAGTAATTTCTCCGTCACATTATTTTCTCCCTGATTTTACATGGAAGGAATCACAAATGATGAATCTGACGAACCCTTATAAAATTGAAGGATATCAAGGGTATCTTCATTATCACTATCATCATCATAATCGAGAAGGGCAGCTTTACGAAATTTGGCACGTGTTATAGCAGCTTGTTCTTCGACAAGTAATTCCTCTATACTCTTTTCATTTCTAGCCTCTCGTTCTTCAGCAAGTAATCCTGCCATAGATTTCTCACGAGAGTTTTGAAATGATGTAGTAGCCAACTCCTCCTTAAGTTCTTGCAATATCTCAAGAGCCTCTAGTAAAAGGTCTTGCTCAGTATCATGAGGAGTTGCTTGTATTATTTGGTACTGTGAAGGTGGGTCTGAAAACGAATAGTCGTAATTTTTACAAGAAAATGGATTCCTTGTTTGACAATCCGTGCTAGAGTGCGGACCTCCACAGTACTCACAACAGTAAAACTGATGTGGCTGTGAGTCGTATGTGCTAGAGTCATAATCGTAATCAGGAAACTGCTCATAGATAAGCGTGCTTCCTGATTGGCAATCAGAACTGTAGTGTGAACCACCACTGTACTCACAACAGTAAAACTATTGAGTCTCATGGTGTGGTAGCTGATGGAATAAATCAGTCGTGTCATGGTAGGAATAGGGATCCTGGTTATAGACAGACCCGTTTCCTGACTCTATCATGCCACAACTAGGGCAATTACCTCCATTATGAAGACTACCACACCATTCACAAATCAGAAGGTGTGGATAAGACATAGGAAGAATCAAAGGTGTATAAAGGGGTAGGGATAAATAATCAAAAAGGTAGGAGGGTAAAGATGGATATTTTTGTGGTTTTTGAAAAACATTTTATATACAAATAAGAAAGAAAATCTTTTTGGGTTTTTTGTGTTCATTGAAAACTGATTTTAAAATGTTTTCAGGAACAGTTTTGTTTTTATGAAAATATTAACAAGGATGGATAATATACAAAGAGCGTATATCCAGATTCACTAATCTGCAAACCGTTTAGAATAACGCGCACAACCTCCCCGGCAGCGGCGCCAAATTTTGATTGGTTCCAAACGGTCAACTAAAGTCAACCACGGATGTGGTCAATAAAGTCAAACTGCTTAGAGTCAATCTCCGTGGAAGTATAGGGGTTTCCCCGGGTCGTTATGACCCGACGAGGTGTGATGGTATAAAAACGGGTTTGTGATCGGGTGAATTTGGACTGAAAGGTAAGGAATTTGGTTTGTATGATTACACTAAGATATGAGAAATGAAAATAACTTAGAAACACTATATGAACAATTACTGATAATCAGATACACTAAAAACGTGAGCTAAGTCTAATAACACGTACGTTTGATTTAAAGTTACTTTAATGTACGAAATAAAACGCGAGTTTTATGGAAATAAAATACCTACGGATATGAAAATTACTTTTTACAATCCTAATAATATAAAAAAAAATTTGGAAAATTAAAATTAATTTTTACACTATTTATATAATTATTATTAATTAATTACTAATTAAAGATTATTTAACTAATTTAACTAATTTAAATTATTAAAAATAACAAACTAACTTTAGAAAATTAAAAAAATTTTACAAACCTAATTAACCATTACAGGAATCCTAGAAAATATAAAAAATATTTTTACAACTTATTTCTAAGCTAATTCTTAATTAATTACTTAATTATTAATTAAAAGCTAGATAACCTAATTTAAATCTAAAAATTAGCAAATGAAAAGTGAAAATTGCAAAAATAATTTTTACAGAAACTTAATAACTTATAAAAGTTAGGAAAATTATAAAATATTATCTGGGATAAAAATTAAACACTAAAACTAATTTATTTTTGGTTTTTTTATTGAAACTAATTTAATTAAAATTAAATCTAAAAATTACTTAATGAACAGTGAAAATTATGGGAAAATTAACAAAGTTACCACAAGTAACAAGGAGCCTAGGAAAATTTAGAGGAGGGGGAAAAAGCTATTGAATAATCAGAAAATAAGCAATAAGCTAAAATAATCTAAAAAGGGAAAAAGTGGGTTAAAAGGAATTGGAGTGGGGACTATGACTGAAAGAAGTCCCAAGGGCAGTTGGTGTGTGTGTTGTGTTGTGAGTGTGGAGGCCAGGGTTCGACCCCTGGTTTTGCACTTTTTTCTTTTTTTTTTTTTTTTTTTTTTTTTTTTTTGATATTTTCTTTTGCAAAACTGAGTACCATCAATAATAAGCCAACTTTTGTAAAACCAAAACTGAAAATAAGCTCAGATAAGCTCTGTATGAGCTTATCCTCCCAACAGTTACACTAAAAACTTGAAATGAGATTTTCTTTTTTTTAAATTTTGAGAAGCTATTTAATAAGCTATACAATGAACCCTAGGAAATGAAGAAGCTACAAGGCATTGAGTTTAATCCAAATAAGCTAAGATAAGTGAAAAAGCAGACTAAAATAAGCTTATAACACAATAAGCGAACCCAATTACCACCTGTCCAAACAGGCCAACCAGGACAAATGGCCTAGTTTCAGCCCATTGTGGGACCCACAGGGGTGTTTAGGAGCCCAATATAAGAGCATATTTAAAAAGCTGAGCTGGGTGGCTTTCCAATAAGCCTGGGTTTAAGGCCTGGGTCCTACAATTAAGCTCATGGAGAGCTTATGAAAGTGACTGCTACGATAGGTACACCGGGTGTAGGGCATGAAAGTTTCAGACAGGCTCAAATAAGCAGTTGGAAAAGCTACTAAAAAAAATCTTAAAAATATTCTAAAAGCTGATTCATAAAGTTAGGCTGGCAATCATTCACCAGCAACAAATTCAAACCCTGACTCTAACCACAAAAATCATTAAAAATCCTTGAACTTTTAAGTTTCTGTTCAAAAGTGCAATTTTGACTTTTTAGTTTTGAACCACTTTTGACTTTCATGAACTTTGGACCTTAATTTTATGGCTGAGAATGATATTATAAGTGAAAATGAAACTAAATCTAGCTATTCTAAGTATTTTTGAGTAGAAATGATGAGATTGGGTCTCCTAAATCCTAACAGTTAGTTAAATCATTAGATGAAAAGCTAATTTTGACTTTTTACTAATAAGGGCTAGATTTTACTACTTGACTAACTTAACACAGCTTAATATGACATGATGCAACTAGAAACAATAGCAATGGCACACTAGAACATAGCATGCATTCCTGAACCAAACACTCCTTAAAGGTTATAAAAATGAGATTTTCAATATAAATAACTGATTTGATCCATGAAACTGGTTCCTAGTGTCACATTATGATTAATTAATCTTAAATGATCACATAAACAACAATAATAACAAAAAAAAACTCAAGAATCAATATTAATCTAAAATGGCAGTGGAAATGAGCTATAAAGCAACAATGAAATCTAACTGAACAAGCATGTGATTTTAAGCAATAATCTAACTAACCAACACTAAATAAGCACAAAATTCCATAGATAAGCAGACAAGGAGTACTAGTACAGTAATAAACTAAAAATGTGAAAAAGGAACTCACAACTGGACCAACTGATAGATGAGATACCAAGGGCTCAAACCACTATTCTAAGCTTCCCATGAAGCATTATAACCCAAAGCAATCCAAATTCACCATGCCCCATTGCTTCTTCTTTCTTTTCTGGTGATTTTTTATTTTTGACTATTTATGATTATTTTTTGGGAATTTTCTATTTGAGTTGAGTAGGACTTGTTTTGAACTTAGGAAACTTTTAAAAGTTTGTTAGTAACCCAAATGAACTTTCAGACTCATAATAAACACCTTCTAACAACTTAAGAGCTAAATGAGATTTTACGTAAAAAATAAGATGGCAAAAGCTTATAATGAACTGAGATTAAGAAATTAAGGTTGAATTAAGCTGAGATTACATTTGAATAACTGATTACAACATTCCTTAACTAAGAATTACAATTTAATTGAGAATTACACTACAACGATACAAAACTACATTACCTATACTAATTAACTACTAACTAGATCCTGGTCTTCTTTTCTTTCTTTTATAGTCTTCAAAATGGTTATTTGGCTTTTTCTCACTAGTTTTATGAGTTGTTGGATGAGTGAAAACCATCCTGGCCATTTGATTCAATTTTGGGGGGAAGTGAATTTGACCACTTGGGTCTGATAACTTGGCAAGGGCGTTATTTTGGACTCAAATGTTTAGAGGGATAAGGGTGTAGGGCTTTGAGTGTTGCAGAGGAGGGGCAGAGGTGTAAGGGTGATGATGGTGTTTGGTATTTGTAGGCTAGTGGGGGCTGAGGTGGAATATGGAGGTGGTCAAACTTTGGTTTGACCTAGGGATTAATAAAAAGAACGGGGAAGGGTTTATTATTATTGTTTGTGTTTAGATTGGGATGAGAAGGATGGGAGGTTGGGCTTGGTGTTGGGATTGGGTGATTTGGGTTTATTATTTGGATTGGGTAACAAAAATAAACATTGGTCCGTTTGGTTTGTCTATTGGATTAGCCCTAGGATCATTGATGTAATATACTGAAAATCAAGGGACCAATTCTGCCATTTCTTCAAAATCACTCCAAGGGCCATTTGTGTCAACCATTTATTTCCCAAGGTTCTTTGTTTGTTGATTTTCCAACTTAATATTTCTCGGGGATCAATTTTGTCAAATTTGAAAGTACATGGACCAAGATTGTAATTTTTTCAAAGTTTTCACCCAAGGACAATATTTGATAGATCTTGACTTTAAAATGCCTTGGGTTGACTTTTCTTTCAAAACAAATGTTCAGGGACCAGTTTTGACAATTTTTTAAAGTTAAGGGACTGAAACTGCCAATTATGCAAACTTTGTTCATTTTTCCTCTGTTTTTAAACATTTTGCATCTGAAACATATAAAATACAATCTTTAGGATATTTTCAGTATTTTGATGCATATTTGAGCGTTTTTAAATGTTTTTGCAGTTCAAATTGACCAAAAATGATGAGTATTCACACACTCATCAATCCCCCACACTAAACTATTGCTAGTCCCCAGCAATATTGAATCCAAAAATAACCTGTTTTAAAAATTTAATGGATTTGATGTCTCTTTTCTAAAAGCCATTACTTCTGGAGTAGCCAAATGTTTTAGTTCAAGTAAGAACTATGTTACACTGATAACCATATGATTTTGAGCAAACCATCAGCTGTCAACGGATTTGATTTGTCTTTACCAGAAGCCGTTTGCTTCTGGACTAGCCAACTCTTGATGGAATTATCATCATCCTGGTGAGTTGATTACCAATTATGGTTTTCCACTGCCTTTACCACAAGCCATAATCTTGCGGGCTAGCCAACTCTTTTACTTTTTAGGATATGGAGAGTTGAATACCATACAATTTTGGGCAAATTGTCAGCCATAAAAGGATTTGATATATCTTTACCAAGAGCCGTTTGCTCCTGGATTAGCCAACCCTTTTGTCTTTTAGACATGGTGGACTGATAACCACACAAAAAATTTTGAAATAAAGTGAAAAAAATTTAAAATTTTGGCAAAAAACGGGGGTACTAGAAGGTAAAATGTGATCAAATTCACTAGAATCCCCCCCCCCCCCCCACACACACTTAGAATTGAATATTGTCCTCAATATTCAAAGTCCCGGCTATTATGCCGACTCTTAGAACGTAAAAGAGCAACATTACAAGCTAAATATGGAAACACCATTTTTTTTCACTTTATTGGTAACTACAGCAGGGGTAACTCCCCCACACTTAGGGTGAAAACCCTATATGCATGATACTGTTTTTGTTTACCGAGTCGCTAGCTTGACTCGACCTCAAATTCATTTGTTCTTGGGGAAGCAAGATATGGAAGAAACAATCTCCATCGGACTTTCATTCAAGATGTTTGGACAAACATTTGAAGCACGTGAAAGTTCCACACCGATGAGATATACAGACCCTGGCTTAAGATAGTATAAACTATAAGTGGTGATACCGGGGTCAAAGATAATGTCTTCATTCCTGAATGAGTGAAGAACAGGAGAAGTCACCCGGTAGGAGAAGAAAAGAAAGAAAATCATTATGATAATCATGATAAAATCTTCCTCCTCGAGGTCAGTCTCATTTGCCTGAATTTGGATTTCAACGGTTAAGCTCATTGGGTTTGAAAACATCCTGGGAGGGAGGGTGGGAATTTGCAAATCCTCATGATTGAGTGCATCTCCCCCCGGGCTATCATACTCCGGAGGAGTCATGATATGAGTGAGTTCACCGGAGAACTCCTCATGAAGAGAATCATTCACATGATGTGAATCTATGAACTCTTGTTCCATTATGAACTCATCACTCTCCTCATCAAACATTGGATTGTTACAAATCATAGTGAATTCAGATTCGAATTCAAATAGAGGATTGGTGAAAGTGACATTAAATGTTTCGGGAACAAGGTGATTAATATTCTCTCTTGGACTATTGGGATCAGAACTGAGTGACGGATCATGATGTAGGAGACTTTCAATTTCTCCTAGATCGGCTTCAAAGTCAAAGAGATCATCGTCACTTCCCGTTGGAAGTGGATTGATGTGAGTGAGTTCATCGGCGAACTCCTCAAGAAGATGATCAGCATCAGAATGTGGAACTGATGCCTCAACATACTCGATGTCTCCATAAGATGCACAATCTTCGCTACAATCGGAGAAAGTCTCAAATTGATCTTTTGGACACTCAAAAGGGGAAGGTAAATCACACACATGGTCAGAAGTTCCCTGTGATTCTCTTGGGATTGGGACAAGGTTCTCAACACTAGACTTTATGAATTCGTCTGATTCCTTTTCAGGAATAGTGCTAAGAAGCTCATCCCCCATGTTCAGAGAGTGAGTGTGAACTTCGGGTGTGATAACAACAGACTGAGGGAGTTGAGAGGAGCTAGCATTCATGGATTGTACGAGTTCTGTTGGGAATTATACTAACAGTTACCACGGCTAAGTGAAGATGTTACAACTGCTGAAGATTGTACTTGCAGTGGAAACTCATTACCACTGCAAGAACATATATTACCACTACTTACTAGATAACTGTTAGGAAATGTGTTTAGATAAATATAGAATAGATCTTGTGTATATCCTATTCTATTAGCATTATACTTATCTTGTAGAAGAGGACTCCTTGTGCTATAAAAGGAGATCCTAGGTTAAAGGTTAGATATACGTTTTCTAGAGCTTCAAGGTGTAACCCTAGTGATATCAAGATCACTCGTATTATTATCATTAATAATATTCGAGCTAATTGTTTGTTTACATACATTGTTCTTATTCATATACAACTGTCTTACTCACAATCAAACTTCTAAGTGTTACTAAGTAAATTCCGCATACTTAGTGATATAATTCAAAGTATCAATCTAACACAAGTTCAAGGTGTTTAGATCCATCAAGTTCCATTTTATCTTCTGCTAGTAATTTCTCCGTCACATTATTTTCTCCCTGATTTTCCATGGAAGGAATCACAAATGATGAATCTGACGAACCCTTATAAAATTGAAGGATATCAAGGGTATCTTCATTATCAATATCATCATCACAATTGAGAAGGGCAGCTTTACGAAATTTGGCACGTGTTATAGCTGCTTGTTCTTCGACAAGTAATTCCTCTATACTCTTTTCGTTTCTAGCCTCTCGTTCTTCAGCAAGTAATCCTGCCATAGATTTCTCACGAGAGTTTTGAAATGATGTAGTAGCCAACTCCTCCTTAAGTTCTTGCAATATCTCAAAAGCCTCTAGTAAAAGGTCTTGCTCGGTATCATTAGGAGTTGCTTGGATTATTTGGTACTGTGGAGGTGGGTCTGAAAACGAATAGTCGTAATTTTTACAAGAAAATGGATTCCTTGTTTGACAATCCGTGCTAGAGTGCGGACCTCCACAGTACTCACAACAGTAAAAATGATGTGGCTGTGAGTCGTATGTACTAGAGTCATAATCGTTATCAGGAAACTGCTCATAGACAAGCGTGCTTCCTGATTGGCAATCAGAACTGTAGTGTGAACCACCACAGTACTCACAAAAGTAAAACTGTTGAGTCTCATGATGTGGTAGCTGATGGAATAAATCAGTCGTGTCATGGTAGGAATAGGGATCCTGGTTATAGACAGACCCGTTTCCTGAGTCTATCATGCCACAACTAGGGCAATTACCACCATTATGAAGACTACCACACCATTCACAAATCAGAAGGTGTGGATAAGACATAGGAAGAATCAAAGGTGTATAGAGGGGTAGGGATAAAGAATCAAAAAGGTAGGAGGGTAAAGATGGATATTTTTGTAGTTTTTGAAAAACATTTTATATACAAATAAGAAAGAAAATCTTTTTGGGTTTTTTGTGTTCATTGAAAACTGATTTTAAAATGTTTTCGGGAACAGTTTTGTTTTTATGAAAATATTAACAAGGATGGATAATATACAAAGAGCGTATATCCAGATTCACTAATCTGCAAACCGTTTAGAATAACGCGCACAACCTCCACGGCAGTGGCGCCAAATTTTGATTGGTTCCAAACGGTCAACTAAAGTCAACCACGGATGTGGTCAATAAAGTCAAACTGCTTAGAGTCAATCTCCGTGGAAGTATAGGGGTTTCCCCGGGTCATTATGTCCCGACGAGGTGTGATGGTATAAAAACGGGTTTGTGATCGGGTGAATTTGGACAGAAAGGTAAGGAATTTGGTTTGTATGATTACACTAAGATATGAGAAATGAAAATAACTTAGAAACACTATACGAACAATTACTGATAATCAGATACACTAAAAACGTGAGCTAAGTCTAATAACGCGTACGTTTGATTTAAAGTTACGTTAACGTACGAAATAAAATGCGAGTTTTATGGAAATAAAATACCTACGGATATGAAAATTACTTTTTACAATCCTAATGATATAAGAAAATTTTTGGAAAATTAAAATTAATTTTTACACTATTTATATAATTATTATTAATTAATTACTAATTAAAGATTATTTAACTAATTTAACTAATTTAAATTATTAAAAATAACAAACTAACTTTAGAAAATTAAGAAAAATTTTACAAACCTAATTAACCATTACAGGAATCGTAGAAAAATATAAAAAATATTTTTACAACTTATTTCTAAGCTAATTCTTAATTAATTACTTAATTATTAATTAAAAGCTAGATAACCTAATTTAAATCTAAAAATTAGCAAATGAAAATTGAAAATTGCAAAAATAATTTTTACAGAAACTTAATAACTTATAAAAGTTAGGAAAATTATAAAATATTATCTGGGATAAAAATTAAACACTAAAACTAATTTATTTTTGGTTTTTTTTAAACTAATTTAATTAAAATTAAATCTAAAAATTACTGAATGAACAGTGAAAATTATGGGAAAATTAACAAAGTTACCACAAGTAACAAGGAGCCTAGGAAAATTTAGAGGAGGGGGAAAAAGCTACTGAATAAGCAGAAAATAAGCAATAAGCTAAAATAAGCTAAAAAGGGAAAAAGTGGGTTAAAAGGAATTGGGGTAGGGACTATGACTGAAAGAAGTCCCAAGGGCAGTTGGTGTGTGTGTTGTGTTGTGAGAGTGGAGGCCAGGGTTCGACCCCTGGTTTTGCCCTTTTTTCTTTTTATTTTTCTTTTTGATATTTTCTTTTACAAAACTGAGTACCATCAATAATAAGTCAACTTTTGTAAAACCAAAACTAAAAATAAGCTCAGATATGCTCTGTATGAGCTTATCCTCCCAACAGTTACACTAAAAACTTGAAATGAGATTTTCTTTTTTAAAAATTTTGAGAAGCTATTTAATAAGCTATACAATGAACCCTAGGAAATGAAGAAGCTACAAGGCACTGAGTTTAATCCAAATAAGCTAAGATAAGTAAAAAAGCAGACTAAAATAAGCTTATAAGACAATAAGCAAACCCAATTACCACCTGTCCAAACAGGCCAATTAGGACAAATGGCCTAGTTTCAGCCCATTGTGGGACCCCACAGGGGTGTTCGGGACCCCAATATAAGAGCTTATTTAAAAAGCTGAGCAGGGTGGCTTTCCAATAAGCCAGGGTTCAAGGCCTGGGTCCCACAATTAATCTCATGGAGAGCTTATGAAAGTGACTGCTAGTACAGGTACACTGGGTGCAGTGCATGAAAGTTTCAGACAGGCTCAAATAAGCAGTTGGAAAAGCTACTAAAAAAAATCTTAAAAATATTCTAAGAGCTGATTCATAAAGTTAGGCTGGCAATCATTCACCAGCAACAAATTCAAACCCTGACTCTAACCACAAAAATCATTAAAAATCCTTGAACTTTTGAGTTTCTGTTCAAAAGTGCAATTTTGACTTTTTAGTTTTGAACCACTTTTGACTTTCATGAACTTTGGACCTTAATTTTATGGCTGAGAATGATATTATAAGTGAAAATGAAACTAAATCTAGCTATTCTAAGTACTTTTGAGTAGAAATGATGAGATTGGGTCTCCTAAATCCTAACAGTTAGTTAAATCATTAGATGAAAAGCTAATTTTGACTTTTTACTAATAAGGGCTAGATTTTACTACTTGACTAACTTAACACAGCTTAATATGACATGATGCAACTAGAAACAACAGCAAAGGCACACTAGAACATAGCATGCATTCCTGAACCAAACACTCCTTAAAGGTTATAGAAATGAGATTTTCAATATAAATAACTGATTTGATCCATGAAATTGGTTCCTAGTGTCACATTATGATTAATTAATCTTAAATGATCACATAAACAACAATAATAACAAAAAAAACTCAAGAATCAATATTAATCTAAAATGGCAGTGGAAATGAGCTATAAAGCAACAATGAAATCTAACTGAACAAGCATGTGATTTTAAGCAATAATCTAACTAACCAACACTAAATAAGCACAAAATTCCATAGATAAGCAGACAAGGAGTACTAGTACAGTAATAAACTAAAAATGTGAAAAAGGAACTCACAACTGGACCAACTGATAGATGAGATACCAAGGGCTCAAACCACTATTCTAAGCTTCCCAAGAAGCATTATAACCCAAAGCAATCCAAATTCACCATGCCCCATTGCTTCTTCTTTCTTTTCTGGTGATTTTTTATTTTTGACTATTTATGATTATTTTTTGAGAATTTTCTATTTGAACTGAGTAGGACTTGTTTTGAACTAAGGAAACTTTTAAAAGTTTGTTAGTAACCCAAATGAACTTTCAGACTCATAACAAACACCTTCTAACAACTTAAGAGCTAAATGAGATTTTAAGAAAAAAATAAGAAGGCAAAAGCTTATAATGAACTGAGATTAAGAAATTAAGGTTGAATTAAGCTGAGATTACATTTGAATAACTGATTACAACATTCCTTAACTAAGAATTACAATTTGAATTGAGAATTACACTACAATGATACTAAACTACATTACCTATACTAATTAACTACTAACTAGATCCTGGTCTTCTTTTCTTTCTTTTATAGTCTTCAAAATGGTTATTTGGCTTTTTCCCACTAGTTTTCTTAGTCATTGGATGAGTGAAAACCATCCTGGCCGTTTGATTCAATTTCGGCGGGAAATGAATTTGACCACTTGGGTCTGATAACTTGGCAGGGCGTTATTTTGGACTCAAATGTTTGGATGGATAAGGGTGAAGGGCTTTGAGTGTAGCAGAGGAGGGGCAGAGGTGTAAGCATGATGATGGTGTTTGGTATTTGTAGGCTAGTGGAGGCTGAGGTGGAAGATGGAGGTGGTCAAACTTTGGTTTGACCTGGGGATTAATAAAAAGAACGGGGAAGGGTTTATTATTATTGTTTGTGTTTGGATTGGGCTGAGAAGGATGGGAGGTTGGGCTTGGTGTTGGGATTGGGTGATTTGGGTTTATTATTTGGATTGGGTAATAAAAATAAACATTGGTCCGTTTGGTTTGTGTATTGGATTAGCCCAAGGATCATTGATGTAATATACTGAAAATCAAGGGACCAATTCTACCATTTCTTCAAAATCACTCCAAGGGCCATTTGTGTCAACCATTTATTTCCCAAGGTTCTTTGTTTGTTGATTTTCCAACTTTATATTTCCCGGGGATCAATTTTGTCAAATTTGAAAGTACAAGATTGTAATTTTTTCAAAGTTTTCACCCAAGGACAATATTTGATAGATTTTGACTTGAAAATGCCTTGGGTTGACTTTTCTTTCAAAACAAATGTTCAGGGACCAGTTTTGACAATTTTTGAAAGTTGGAGGACTGAAACTACCAATTATGCAAACTTTATTTGTTTTTCCTCTGTTTTTAAATATTTTGCATCTGAAATATATAAAACACAATCTTTAGGATATTTTCAGTATTTTGATGCATATTTGAGCATTTTTAAATATTTTTTCAGTTCAGATTGACCAAAAATGATGAGTATTCACACACTCATCAGCATGCAATCTCAATCAATCAACCAACCCACGATCTGAATACTATATCAACATCAATTGGGACGGAACGTGCCCACGATCCAAGTTCACAATAATGGGTAATCATTACCCTCTGATCAGACCACAAAGAATAATAATGGGTAAGGCTTCTACCCTTCAATTGGATTTCTCAAATGAACAATGGAAACATAGCCACCCTCAAATTGAACCACACAGAATATTTACACAATAATAACATAGCATGCAATACACATATAATAATCCTTACAAGTCCATGCATTTATAATACCACATAATCACAGTAACTTAAAAAGTATTTCAACACAAGCATCTGTTAGCCTTGCTCTTTTATAAAGGTAACGTCACATACGTGAATCGGACTAGATATATAGCATGTTGTGTCCTTAGGGACTACTTATGTAGATTAGGCAAACATGTAGTGGGATGAGCCTATAAATACCCCTCATGACTCTCCATGAGGGGTGTGGGAAAGCATTGTGTAAACACTCACTTATCAATCTAATATATTTAGTGTTTCTCTCCACCTTTCTCTCTCTACTTTCTCTCTCTAGAATAATCATGTATTTCGATCAACCGCGACCTCCGGAACGTGTTTCTTATCATAGCAAGTGGCATCAGAGCTAACTAGGGGTGAATCGTGGTGTATTGTGGTGATAAAATCATGTTTTTTTGGACTGAAGTTACGTATTTTATCGAGTAAAGAAGGGGTTTATCGAGTAAGGGAAGTGAATTTTTAGGGTTATCGAGTAAGAATGAGGACTATCGAGTTAGATGTTATTTTTATCGAGTAAGTTTAGGTTTTATCGAGTAAGACTTTATGATTATCGAGTAAGCACTAAAAGTTATCGAGTAAGGCCTGTTCTATCGAGTAAGTTCATTTTTTGGCGAGTTAGCCATTTACCTTATCGTTTATCGAGTAAGGTTTTCTTGCTTCCATTGAGTAAGAGGATACTATACCTCGTTGAAAACTTGTTACTGAGTAAGGAGTGTTCATCGAGTAAGGGATTTCAGCGAGTAAGCTTTCGAGTAACAAAATCTATCGATTAAGCTATTATCGAGTAAGGAATTCTGGGTTTCGAGTAAGTAAGGTTTCGAGTAAGGTTACATTTATCGTGTAAGGAAAACTTTACCAAGTGACCTTTGTTTCAAGTAAGGCTTGTATCGAATAAGGATTACTTGTATCGTGCAAGGGTTTCGAGGAACATTATCAAGGAATGAAATTCTTTAGAGTTTCTTAAGGTTCCATTGAAAACCTAACATACAAACCCTAGTCTTTCAAACCCTAAACACACCAAAACCACACCACGTATAGCTTAAAAGATCCTGATCAAGAATCATAATCAAATGACAACGGCTAGTATTGGATTTTTGTGACTATGGGGATAATTCTTTATCACTTATCTGGGTTTAAAGTTCATTAGGGCATGTGTACTTATTTATCTCAAAGTCTAGGGGTGGATGGATGCATGACTTTCGAAGATACTTGTTTGTGCATTCACTGGTAATGATAGTGATTAAGACTTGGTTTATCTAGTTATACCCGATGTAAGGAGTTACATTGTAGTACTCACGGGTTATAGCTATCACTTTAAGGAGTTACATTGTAGTACTCAGTGTCACACAAACTTGTGGATAGTCCAAGAGGTGGATTTCATATACTATTTGTTGGTTTGGGTATATGGCTCTACCTATGCTTTAAGGAGTTACGTTGCTCAGTATAGGTTCTTAGTCACACCATCGTACAAGATTAAGTCACATATCTAAGGGATGTTTACTTCATTTTCAGATTGGTTATATTGGGTTGTTTCTCTAGTCAGTGGTCATTTACTAGCTGGTTGGAATTTGAAGAGGTCGCTTGTAGGTTGAAGGAAAGAGATGAGATTGTAGAAAAAGAGAGTCATATCTTATCGACATAGTCTCACAGAATTATGCTATCATGGCTTATATATTGCATCAGAAGGGTAAAGTAAAGGTAATATATGGCATGTACATTACACTATGATGATTCCGATACCTCGCAACCATTAGGAGGGAGAAGAACATGCCAAAAGAAGTATTTCACCTTTAGCGATTGGAGTGACTGAGAGAACTGAGCTTAACATCGTGAATGGAGAAGTAGTGTATGTACATCGGGGCTTATTACCAACTTCGATGCAATACTATGTGAGTTATGTTGTTATGATGCTTCCCGAACGACAACCATTGTGCTACAGTTTAGAGTCTACTTTATCCGTTGCGTGATAGAAGAAGGGTTGTTAGTTCAGGAGGGAGCAGAAGTAAGAAAAAGGCTCACTAGTTAGGAGGGACTAATAACTAACTAGACCATTACAGTTGAAGTTCAGAGATTTGTAAATCAGTGCCGTCAGTGCCAAAGATCAAATGTCGAGATTGACGGATGGAAGAAATCTTGGAGGGAGATTGTTAGCCTTGCTCTTTTATAAAGATAACGTCACATACGTGAATCGGATTAGATATATAGCGTGTTGTGTCCTTAGGGACTACTTATGTAGATTAGGCAAACATGTAGTGTGATGAGCCTATAAATACCCCTCATGACTCTCCATGAGGGGTGTGGGAAAGCATTGTGTAAACACTCACTTATCAATCTAATATATTTAGTGTTTCTCTCCACCTTTCTCTCTCTACTTTCTCTCTCTAGAATAATCATGTATTTCGATCAACCGCAACGTCCGGAACGTGTTTCTTATCATAACAGCATCATTCCTATCCCAAGTTTAAAACAAAGTAAAAATATGGGACTATGAAACTCACCTCAGTCTTTGCAGCTTCCAAATTAATAATCACAAATCTAAACAACAAAAATAAACCCACGTTACACGCGACCAAGCTAAAAGCTATAGTCCATGTAACACACATATGATGGATGTATAAAGGTCATATAAACCACTATAGTTCACCTAGACTCCATACTAAACACTACCAATCACTTACACTCACTAAATCCGTTGTAAACAATTTATCATAAAACGTAGATTTTTGGGGTACTTCTACCTACATAAAATCATGACAATATAAGCTCCACAACTCACACCAAAAACTCACCATGGTCCCTCATGAGCATACAAGCTTCTCCCAGAAGGCCATACACTAAAAACACACACAAGTACTCTTTGAAAAATCAAACTCAAAAACTATTTAGATTCGGATCTGAACGCACACCAAAATGTTTTGACCTAAGAATCATATTTGTACAACTTTTTAACGCATACCCTTCACAGGGAAGTCAAAGGGAATATAGAACTCAACTTCTCCAGAAGGTCTAACCCTAATTACACTTTCAAACCCACTTTCAACCTCCATACTTTTACCCTAAATCTGTCCCGGTTTAACAACTTTGACACATTTTTTTGTAAAAATCGTTTGACTGACCTCCCGACCTCGAAATCGATTGTGGCCAGACTTTTTGGAAAGTACTTTCTTTGAACTGCAATTTAACCTCAAAATTCATGTAATAACTCATACCATCTATTAAATAACTTCGTATCTTTACAGCCTTATGAATCTGTCCAAACCCTAACTCATTAACTAACATGTTTTATGCCCTAATCTCTTCACCAATCATCATAATATTACTAACTATTGATCCGAACATGTTTTATATAATAAATTTACAGAATTAAACATAAACCCTAATCCATCATATCTTTGTTACATGAATTATATTAATTAATTAAATATAAGTATTGAAAATTATACCTTGATCTTGATTTTTAGGCTTCAATAATAAAACCCTAATTTTTCCTTCTTGTTTCTCCCCTTGGTCGACCAAATATGCAGGAAAAATGGGATGAGGGATTTTGATTTTGTATCTATAATACCCTATGGATAATTCTAGATGATCCTTATCTTTAGGAATTGTATTAGGAATCAAATTAGTTTCCTTTTTCCCTTTTTTCTTTAATTTAGCCGCCCCGCTTTAATTATATGTATTTTTATTTTTTTTATTAATATTAATTAATACACTTAAAACCTTGTGCTTTTGATATTTTATAAGAACCTATATCGAAACCTAACGTCTTACGCGATAAACCTTCGTTTTTACGATGACTTGAAAAATTATCATTTTCAAAACATAGTTTTCAAAAATAGAATTCCACACACTTTATAAATATAACTCACAAAACCAAACTCCACGCAACTTACTAACGCTCAAATGCTTGAACAAAAACTTGTTACGCAAAAACCACAAAACACCAAAACTACGCAAGTCATTTCTACACCACCAAGGTGATCAAAATGCACTTATCCCAAAATCAATACTACTCAACTCACAATGATAAAATCACACAAAGGGATTTAATGCCAACACACACTCATATCATATATATCACACATGTATCACATCAAACACCTAAAACGCACCAAACAATGTCAAATGGATCGAGACTATCAGTGAAACTAACCTGCTAAAATCACGGTTGTTACAATACTAAATATATGTTTGTCAGAGACAAAGGCAGCAAGTCTAGAAACATCCCCTTGTACATACCTCAATGGAGCAAATTCAAAGAATCTATTATTGTGCATGTTGAACACAATTTCATCCTGATAAGCAATTAAACCTGCCACCGTTTATATTCAAACGTCAATAGTCAAGATATCAATCCTACTTACTGAAGATGCAAACCTATTGATTATGTATCTAAAGGCCCCTTTGGTTTGTAGTCGAGTTTAGGATTAGGATTTGAATTTGGATTTGGATTTGAATTGTGTTAAAAGTTGTTTGTTTTATATATTATGATATAAAATGAGGTTAAGATTTATATTTATTTTTATATTAAAATAATGAATAGAGTCATGACCAGTACATGTATTTGTGGACAAAATTAATTGAATGGGAAAAAAAAAGAGATAGAGAAAGTTAAACAGTAACTTTTGTCAGAAAACCAAGGGTAGCAGGCATGATTTGAGTATGCCCTATCGGGTTCAATTCCACTTTCAAACCCCTTCCTCTTCAACCAAACAAATAAATTAACCATCAATCCCAAATCCAAATCCAAAACCCACTAACCAAACGGGTCCTAAATAGTTGTAGTTTAGCTAATAAGTCAATGTGAAGACTTAGTTAGTATAGCAGTACAGCTGCTATGCCAAATATTCTCACTTATCATATTCTAATAGCCTACTTAGAACCATAATACTCTGTTTATCCTAAACATACCAATCAGGGCACTCAATCATGCCACTCAAAAGGGATGCATATAAAATTCTATAAAAAAATATCATACCATTCAATATAAGTAAATTAAAAATGACAGGAAATTGAATTATAATACATTAACATACCAAGATCCGTATGCTCTTCCTTCCCCTTCCTCTTCCTCCCACTCCCAACATGCCTTCCCCTCTTCCTTTATTGTGTCATTGTACTCGGATTATGACTCCCCTCCTTTTTCTTCCCACTCCCAACAGGCCTTCCCCTCTTCCTTTTTGGTGACATTGTACTCGGATTATCGATTGGTACAGAAAAAGTTACTTTTTTTCTGGGCCTTCCCCTCCCTCTTTTTGTCTCTACAACTACCTCATTGGAGCAACCGCTACCACTTCCAAGCGTAGGAATATATATTGCACCACTACCACCCATATTTTGTTCATTCAAGGTTATATTCCACATCCATTGAAGAATAACTTCTATTATCTCCTTCTCTATGTTTGCATACAAACCATACTTGGCAATTACTTTATCACCAAATGTATCCAAAACTTCCTCAAAGACTTTATCATTTAATAAAACTTTCCCCTATGACTTTTTCAATGATTCCCCCCCCCCCCCTCCCCCAAATGAGCAAAGACTTTCCCTTATCATTATTCGCCATAGCTGGGTTTGGTTGTTCAAAGCTAGAGTTTGACGGTTGATTCTCTTAATGTCTGAAATGAAGTTAAATGGGGTTGTTTTGGGCACTTAATGTTTTCTGAAAAAGTCTACTCTATAAATCTTGTTGATTTAATGAAGTTTACTTATATTTTCAAATATAGTCCTTGAAGTATAATTGGCGGGAGAGACTGTCAACAACGAAATGACGATAATACCCTCAGTGATGTGGCAATTAACGAGAAAAATAACGGGCGTCAGCAAAAAGTCGCTCTCGGTGGCCGTTATGCAAAAACACAAAACATTAATGTCGTTTTTGCACAAGTTTTTGTCTCGGTGTATTTTTTGCGCATTTGAACAACTTTAGTGACTAAATTTTCAATTTACCCAAATAAAATGTGTAAAAAAACCGTGAATAATAAGAAAGACAAAAAGACAAAGAAAAGGGGAAAAAAACATGAACTTAGATTTCCATATTAAATCTTATGTTAATCCCCACTATTAGATCAAACTCGATGGATGGTGAAGATTTGTCCCTTGGTAAGCACTAAAATAAGAGTATGCAAAATAAAGTAACTCTACTAATTAGTATTTGCTAATGACAAGTTTTAGGGTTAAGGTTAGATGTTAATAACTAATTTCCGAAATTTAAAATAGGTTATATGCAATGCCCAAATAAATCGTCATCAATCACCAACAATTCTTTTTAGGTTTTCTCAAACAAATATACAATACACTCTCTACTAGTCACATTTTCGTAAAATGCAGCGTTGGTTGTTGTCTTTGTCTAAGTATCACCAAATTTTCTAAAAATTCCTTGGTAACAATCAAATGACATGTTGAGCAACAAACAAATGGGGTGTTGTTACCATTTTCTTACAATTTAATCAAATCCTGAATGACTAATTTGTATTACTCCTTCCACTCTGAATTTGCTGTCCTCAACAAGAAATACAGTAATGATGATTGTTATTTTACTTTTACCCTTTTTAATCACAATTACAAGTACAATTTAGTGAGTATATGATAAGATTATAAGAAAAATTATTTTTGAACAACCAATAATATAAAAAAGGAGTATAGTTTTATGAAGAAACACAAAATAATATACTACTACTATTCTATCTCAAGGAGCCATAGAAAATGGTATGATACATACCAGGAATTATTTTTGAACAACTAAATATATAAAAAAAGAGTATAGTTTTATGAAGAAACACAAAATAATATACTAGTATTCTATCTCAAGGAGCCATAGAAAGATACATACCAAAACATGTTCGAGACAACGACCAAAAAAAACAAAGACTTTAACCATTTGAGCTTGGCCCAAAAGCCTAAACACATGTGTCATACTCGGTATTGGATGAATGTTGACAACTAATCAGTTAAGTATAAACAACAAAAATAAATAATAAACAAACTTTTTATTTTGCTACTTATAGACTACATTATCATTTCCGTCCCGTAGAAAATTACGTTTCAAAATATATATATATATATATATATATATATATATATATATATATATATATATATATATATATATATATATATATATATACTTTGGTTTTGCATGTAGATTAATTTTTCAGATCTTAAGAAAAGAAAAAAATATAGGTGCCAGGTATAATGTTCACCAAACTCACTAACTTCACGTTAGTGTGGTACATTATCATTCAACTCATCATCAAATAACCGTAATGATGAACAACAAATCAGACACATATAAATACACCACTTTAAACAAGCATACTCCACAAATTACCCCCCACCCTCTCCGCGCACGCACACAAAAAAAGTGCACCACTAAAACGTTGCTTCTTTCTTCCTTTCACGTGTGCCACTAAATGTCTTTTTTTTTTCTTTTTTTTTTTTCTTTTTTTTTAGTGTAGGTCAGGGTGGGTTTAGTGACCCTTACACATAGTGTTAAGAAACTTAATTACAAATTAATAAGATTGTGACTACAAAACGATTTAACTTTTAACCAATATTTCCAACTTAAGCCCTAATTTGCAATGATAATAGCACATTATGGTATATGTTTACATATGGTATGTAATCGTTGGTTTGGGGTGATGTAGATAATCGTATGTTTGGTTTCCCGCGTTCGGTAAGAACCTCAAAGTTAGATCGACGATCTAGAGTTGGGGTAACACTCACCATATATAAGACAATTAGTGTGTGTTGGTGTGTATGAAATGGGGAAGATAGATTAGCTTCACTTTGGTTCATCTCATGAAAATGAACCGGTATTTATAGAGATGCATTTATGGTTTGTGCAACCAATGAATGCGATGTAATGGTTTAGGATGGTCCATGTGGTGGACATCCAATGGAGACAAGAATGACGTTTTACGTGGCATCCTTGGCTCTGCCATATTCATGGAAAGTTCCATGCACGAATGCACGATTGCTTATATCAGCATGATACTCGCAGCACTACCTCTACATAAATGAGGTGGTGACACATGTTGTTTGTTATAACTGCTTGGGGGATAAGATTCCAGTCTTATCCTTTGCCTGGATACGCTTGTCCAGACTTAGTTTGATTGTGTTTAGCCTAGGAACTTGCTTCCCAGGCAAAGGGTAATGGGTTCTAGCCTTTGTTGACCTATTGTAGGTATTTGGGCTTTAGCCATTTGGGTTGGAACTCTCATACGCTATCAAGTCCGCCAATCCATTAGTATATCATACATTTTTTATGATATGGTGATGGACTTATCCTATCATTGACATTTATGACCTTGCTAGACTGATGAGACGTTTTCCCAGGCTATGCTTGTAGGAACCCAGCACTCCTTGATCGTTGCGGGCTCTAGACTTAATAAGTCTAATGTTAACTATATCTAGGAATGATAATGTTCATATGATCAATAACTTAGCGGAATAAGAACAATATCATAAACAAGGTTTTTCATTGATAATCTCTAACACTAATATAATTAACATGTTCTACTTTGATCAAGATAGAACATGTTATCTAATCTAAAACACTAATAATCCCTAGGCGTTTATCTCCTATGCCTAGATTACACACACACACCTTTTTAGTCGACTACATTATAGAAGACCTAATTAATCTAATGACCCATGTCCTCTTTATATACTAGAGGATTAGGGTTTACAAGATACTACGAAGGACTAATAAATAAAACTTCTTTTGCAAGCAAGTCTTTCTCATCTTTTGTAGAATTCCTTCTTGTCACTTCAAGCCCTTCATGTTTCATTCTTCTTGTTTTGTATCATCAAATCAATAAATATAATTCCCAACAATCTTCCCCTATTTGATGATGACAAAACAAACACCTTCTTGTACGAACTTCCCTAGACGAAGTAGAAAAGTTGAGATAATTTAATCTTGCCATGAATGAAACAATCTTGTCTTCCCCTTAAGCCATGTCATGCCACTCCAAATCTCTTCTAACATCTCTTCCCCTTTTTGTTATCAACAAATAGAGAACGTATGCAAATAATGATCTTAACCACCACGAACCAATATCACAAACTTCCAATCCAAGCCTTCCAATGTTTCGAATTGCCCTCCATGAAGAACACCAAAATGCTTACTAAAAATGAATCCAAAACAATAAAACTCCAACTAGCAGTAGTAATACTAATCAATAGTAGTAAGAATCAAACACTTCCCCTTGAGTGGTGCATGAACATCAAATGATTAAACACATCATAATATGCTTCCCCTGAAATCAATGTGCTAACCATCTTCATGATTCTTCAAATCTGTAGGCTCCTTGTAATGATCACTTGTGAAGAAAACCAAGTATAACGAATTTGATGAAGAAGTAAAACTTCCCAAACTTGTGCCTTATATCTTGTACTAACCATGTGACTCCAAACTCATACCAAGGACAAAAAATATGAGTAGACCGCAACCTCTTGACGAAATCCTCAACTAATATGAGACACTGAGCACTACAATGTAACTCCTTAAAGTGATAGCAAACGTGACTTTAAACACCTTCAGTTTATAGATAATACACCAATTTGCTAGATTCATCAAGTCTTTGTCACAACTTTAACGCACAAACAAGTTACCTCTTGCTATAAGGTATGATAAGAACACTCATCCAAGAAACTCCACTTCACCTTCAAATAAGTGATAAAAAATCTTCTTCGTAATCAATTATTCCAATACGAACAAATACGAGCCTTTTAAAATCCTTTAAGAACATAAACTTTTTCCCGTGTGTGTGAATCAAATAACCATTCTGTGTGTGTAATCCAAAACCAATCAACCTCATCTAAACTTCCCTTTACTGCTCGTAAACCATACATAGATATTGAACCATAAAACTCTTACACATCTCCATAAATCACAACAGTACTTTGCAATAAACAGTACTTTGAATATCTACGAGCAGTACTTTGTTGTAGAAGCAGTACTTTGAAAAATACTCGAGCAGCACCTTCAATAAAAACAACATATGCACCGTCCCACGTGATGCTCTCATCCATGAATAATCATAAACTTCACCAACTTATTCCACGTATCCTTACAACCGTAAACGAATCTCGACCAATTGAATAATCACCATATACAATTGACCCATGTGCTGAATGAATAATTAAATTTGGCCAATACGACAACACAGTATTCGAACAATTAAATAAACCAGCAGCAGTACCTCGTTAATAATTAAATACAAATCTGACACCGATCCACATATATCTAATGACACCATTAATTCCAATAAATACGATGTACTGGTACGAGGTTAATGAGATCAGCCAATCAGCATAGATTAAAATCGAAAGTATCATGCACAACTGCCTCCAACCGACCCATGATCCCATAATAAGGAATCTCGTATGATTTTAATACCGACCCATTATAGATTCGAATAATAAGGAAACCAATTACAAAGTCAAGTTGACTAGTTCGAGGTTTATGGAACAACCAATCAGATAATATTAAATACGAACCATATCTTCTGTCCCACAATTAATTGTAGTACGAGGTAACCATGATGAATTCTATCGCCATACAGAATAAAAAGTCGATACCCTCTTAAAAAAAATAACGATTACCTCAAACCTTTTCAAATCTGCTTATATCGACAATAGTAAAACCTCTTCTCTGCAGCAGTTTTCGACACACCAGAACTTTCCCATAAAAGCTCAGATTGAAAATCCCTCCGGTGGAACTCTTCCTTGATATGTTGAGAACCTCCAGTAAAAATTTCAGCCCGATCCAATGGTTAACGAATGAGATATCGTCGTTTGAAAACAGCCCTAAAGAAAAATACGAAAATTTTTCCAGCTTCTAATTTTTTACCTTTTCTTCGAAAAACCTTGTAGATTCCCAGATATCACGAGCCCCAGGCTCTGATACCACATGTAGGAACCCAGCACTCCTTGATCGTTGCGGGCTCTAGACTTAATAAGTCTAATGTTAACTATATCTAGGAATGATAATGTTCATAAGATCAATAACTTAGCGGAATAAGAACAATATCATAAACAAGGTTTTTCATTGATAATCTCTAACACTAATATAATTAACATGTTCTACTTTGATCAAGATAGAACATGTTATCTAATCTAAAACACTAATAATCCCTAGGCGTTTATCTCCTATGCCTAGGTTACACACACACACCTTTTTAGTCGACTACATTATGGAAGACCTAATTAATCTAATGACCCATGTCCTCTTTATATACTAGAGGATTAAGGTTTACAAGATACTACGAAGGACTAATAAATAAAACTTCTTTTGCAAGCAAGTCTTTCTCATCTTTGTAGAATTCCTTCTTGTCACTTCAAGCCCTTCATGTTTCATTCTTCTTGTTTTGTATCATCAAATCAATAAATATAATTCCCAACAATTGTTGGATCGATATACTCTGACCAAACTACTTTGTAGCTTGTAAGAGTTTAACAATATTGAGTAAACTCAACACTATTAATATTGAAACACTGTTTTACCTTGTAAAGTATGCGGAATCTACTAACACAAAGCTTAAGAAGAACTTTTATATTAACCAAACTTTGAACCTGCTTTGTTACACAGATTCACTAACAATCCCTAACTATTAATTTTGATCGACTTCTAAACGTATCTAAGACTTGTAAAACTTATATCGACCAATACCTCTTAAGGCTCTTTATATAGATAACCTTAAGTCGGTTTACAACATGTAATCCTTGAACGACAAGTAATTATCCCTAACTAATTCTAGAATATTCGTTTAATATTACACATTAATCCTTATCTAATATTGCATATTAGTCCTTGTGTCCTTCGAAGTACTTTAAACATTCTTCAATAACAGCAGTACTTTAACTTTATTCTTCAGCAGTACTTTGACTTTATTCTTCATGCAGCAGTACTTTGACATCCAGAAGTACTTTGATATTTCATATCCCAACAATCCTCCCCTAACTTGAACTCTACTTGCTTGATTTCAAGTTTCTTTGTTATCTTTAATCTTCAAATCTTTAATTATGCAGTGAGGTTGTTTCTTTATTCCTTTTCTTCTGTCTGTCATCTATCAAAGTACTCTTCATCAGCATCATATCTTCCATAATATCTTCTCAGCAACTCAGCAACATTTTGGTACAAATATCATCAAATCTTAAAAGTTTCAAACTATTCTCATCACTTCCAGGTGTGTTAACTCCTGTGAGAGGTGAATCATTGAAAATTATGATTTTTAGCAAATCATCAGCTATCAACGGATTTGATATGTCTTTACCATGAGCCGTTTGCTATGGACTAGCCAACTCTTGATCACTTGGATGTATGGTGAGTTGATAACCTAGTTTTTGGTAAACTATCAACCATCAACGGATTTGATTATCACATCAGAGCCGTACCCTCATGATGAGTCAAACGCTTTCTTGTTTGTTAAACATGGTGAGTTGATTACCATTTGCTGTGTAGTATAAATACTAACACCATGTGTTTCTTTTCAAATCCTTTTTCCTTTTATTTTAAACATCAAAACATTTATTTTTTATTTTAAAGAACTTATACTGGTTTATATCAGCAAGCAGTACTTTGATAAAGTACTGTTTGTTTTTGCAGTACTTTGAAAAATACTTTAATTTTACAAAACAGATCATACCAGTATTATGCAATATTACTCTTCAGACTTGACCCATCTGATAAATAACTTGATAACATCCAAAGCTACTTCAGATTCATCTTCAAGTTCCATTCCATGATCCAGCATTCTGAGCATTATTTCTTTGATCAATGGATATCTCCTCTCAGCTAACATGTGAATCATGGTACCATCTTCCATCTCTAGTGTATGAACTCCTGATGACTCAAAGAATCTCCATCCTGTTATTTCCCAATTCTCTTAATCATTCCAGAGAGGATCAACACTTGTTTCTTCAGTATCCCAGATGGTAAATAAGTCTCCAAGCAAAACTAATCCCACTTCTGAAGCTTCATTCTCTTTATAATAAGTCTGCACTTGCACATATAAATCATAAAGATCTGCCCTTGTGATACAGTGCAACAAATCCCATAACATATAAAATGTTGTGAAACTTTCATCTTCTCTGTGGATCATAAAATAATTTCCTTCTTTAGATTCAACCACAGAGAATGAGATTATCTTGGACTTCTTTCCAGAATCTTCAATCTTTTTATTCTCAAAATCAACAACTCTGAGATAATTTCTGAGTTCATCAACTGTATCTTCATGAACTAACTTCAGCCTTTTTGTCAGTTGATCATCTTCAGCTAATTTCTTTCTTTTCAATCTCCTTTGCTCAGCTTCTTCCTTTCTGATATCTTCTAATTTCTTCTTTCTATCAACTTCCATGGGTACAAAGCTTTCTATTTCTCTTCTGATATCTTCTTGTACTTTGTCCCATAAAGCTTTTATTTCTGGATATCTTTGTTTATGTAAATTCTTGTATCCCTTCTTTCTTAAGAATTGCATCATCCAATTCCTTTCCTGAGCTTTGGTCATTGACTTCTTTGTAATTGGCCTGCTAACTTCTTCCAAATACTCAGCATCATATTCAGCTTGTTACTTTCTAGCAAGCTCTAAATCATCTGCAGTCTCTAATTCTCTAATCTGAGCAATAGAAAATTTCTTCTTCTTCTTCTTAGTATCTTTCTGAACCATTATTCCTTTCCCTTTATCTTTTGGATCTAGTTTTTCTGATTCAGAAGTACTTTCATCATCTTTTTGTGCAGGCTCAGATATATGTATTCCTCCAGTAGGTCTTCTTAAATTCATCATAACCTTAGCAATTGTTTCATCATCACTAGCAGTATGCACTCTTTCTTCTTCTTGCAGTATAAAAGTGGAAGGACCAGCTTCATCTTCATGATTCTTTATAGAAGGACCAGCAATATCTTGTTCATCAGTACCTTGCACAACAGTATTTTCAACAAAAGTACTTTGAGCATTATTTCCTTCTAAATCAATTTCTTCTGTATCCCCACTTTTTACATTCTCATGCTCAACTTCAAGATTAATTTGCTCTGTCTCACCACTTTTTCTTTCAGTACTGTTTTGAGCAACATTTTCATCTTGATCATTCTTGTTCACTGAAAATTGAACCATATCATCAAATCTATCCAAATTATCATCATGATTCCTCCCCAATTTGATAGATGATGATTTCCTATGCCTCCTCTTAGACTTAGACTTCTTCTTTTGAGATTGTGGCTTCTGAGACTGCTTCTTTTCTTTTACATAAAGCCTAAAATTCTGAACAAGAGGCCAGATAAATTTCTTCAATCTTCTGAACTTCTTTCTTAACCTTTTGATTTCTGCAGCTTGAGAAGTAACAGTTGTCTTCAGCTTTTCCAATTCCTTAGCCAAATCAGAATGACTCTCAGTACCTTTAATTCCCTCATCTTCTCCAGGTGTTTGAAACCCACCTGTGGAAGTATAATCATTGGGATTAGGTACCTGTGAATCCTCTGAAGCAGTACCTTGAGGATCAGTACTTTGTGGAGAAGTACCTTGAGCAGAAACAGATTTATCCAAAGAGGCTGTGACTGAGGGAGTCCTTTCACCTGAAACAACATGCTGAGGAGAAACAATAGGTGGTGTGGGGGTATGTACTGAAGCAGAATGCTCAGCAGAATCAGATTGAGCATCATTATTAGAATGTGCAGAACCACTATTGTCTTCTTCATCCCTAACAGCTTGAGCTACCTCCAACATATAAGCATTAAGAGGTGTATTCCTACCCGAAAAATTAACTCCCTTATTGGACATAAAAGTGAAAACTTTAGATGGCATCCTAATGGTAGGTACATAATCCTGAGGTTTGGGTATACCATCTAGTGGATTTTCTAAAAGCAATTGAACAAACCTAGGATACATAAGAAAAGGTTTGCTAGCCTGAATATGAGTAAGCATACCCTTAAGAATCATGTATGAAAAGTTAAAAGGCTGATTGGTAATAAGACCAACAAAAGCAGAAGCTATGGAATGACTAAATTGATCTCAAGCAGTACTCTTTGGACTCAAACAATGTAGCAAAACATGAATAAGAAATTTCCAATGAAGACTAACCATAGCCTTCTGAAAAGTAAGCTTAGTCAAAGAACCTTCATACCCAATATCTCTGAGTGTATTCCATACTGCTTATTTCCCAAATAAAACAGAGCCTCCTTCATCATCAAATAACAAAACCTCTCTAACTGAAGCTTCTGTAACACGTATAACTCTTCCAGCAACTGTAGCAGTAATGATATCCTCTCCATCTTCAACATGTGACCTGGCTGTATCCCAAAAAGCTTGAATCCAGGGTCCGATAATCTCAGGGTTGACAAGGATGGAGTAACAGATGTTGGTACCAGTGAGAAAATCAATAATACCATGAAAATCAAGGTTTGCTTGGGCTTTCTCAAGGTTTGCAACCATGTTGTGTTTGGTGTTGGTACGTCGATTAGCCATGATGATTAGGGTTAGAGTAAGAAAAGTGATGATCAATGCAAAGTAGATATGAGTTTATAAGGATGAATAAGGTGAATAAAAGGAAAAGATATGAGGTTTATATAAGGATAAAATTACAAAAAATCACGATTAATTAATGATTTTACCGTTATTTTTTGGAAGTAAATATCCCATATCTTTCGAAAGGTTGTTAGCCGCAAATCTGACCGTTAGAACAGTATCTGACACGTCAGCGAACCCTTTTAATAACACCAAGCAGTACTTTCCATAAAGAATGGAGCAGTACTTTCCACCATAAGCTCAAACAGTATATTGATCAAAGTACTTTCCCACTAAAAATCTTGAATATTGACCATTTGACCAAAATATCTTAGAAAGTCAACCCTCATTAATGACTAGCACCAAATTAAATCCCAAAACAACCAGGGTAAGTAAACTTCAATACACTTCATTAAATGCCCATTTACCTTCACCTTGCTTATAAAAGCAACTTCACCAATACTTTGCAAACACCATATTTTCTCTTAACACAAACAAGTAAGCACAATGAGTCACATACCAATTGTGAACATCTCTTCAGACTCAGAAGGTACCACAGACTCAGAGATAAGATACTACTCTGATTCTGAGTTTGAAGATCTAGGATGGTTAGACTATTTTCCTCCTCATGTGCATTGGATGGGACACCAAGAAGCTTCATCAACAATGAGTGCAGCCAACTCTACCATAACTGATGCAGGCAGTGCTACCATCAAAAAGCCCAAAAGAAAGTTGGTTCTGATTCAACTTTGGCAAAAGAGCTTCCACATGCATTGACTCAGGCCCTGGAAATAGCTATCCAGAATATGAAGTGGCCTGCTCCAAGAAAAGAAAGACCTCCCAAACAGGTTTTTGGCCTGGCTTGCCCAAGAAAACAGACTTCTTTTGATGACAAGAGAAGGACTGCTCAAAAGGGAAAGCAAAGCTATGAGGGCAAGGGTAAAAGGCCTATGGAGTAGGTGTGTGGAGCTTGGTAGTAGGTTGATGGAGTCTTGTGTTTTTATTGTCTTTGTTGTGTCTGTGTCTAGTACTTGAAAACAAGAATGGTGTTGTACTTCTGAACGGTAGTTGTAAAAACATGAATGAATAAAATCCTTTCTTTGGAATGATACATGTAGCCTCCCCTGAAATAATGACTAACTAATAACTACTTATGCCTCCCCTCAAAAATAGCTTACATATTAATCATGCCAATACTCACAACTAAGAAAGTAAATCTTGAAACATCAAAGCCCTTTGTGAGTAGATCTGCTACATTATCATCAGTATGAACTTTAACCACATTGATAAGCCTTTGTTCATAGCAATCTCTGATAAAGTGATGTCTAATCTGAATGTGCTTGGTCTTGGAATGATAGACTGGATTCTTAACAATACAGATGGTACTCTCATTATCAATGTTGATAGGAGTATTCTTAAAATTGAATCCATAATCCAAAAGCTGATTCTACAACCAAAGTACTTGTGCACAACAGCTTGTAGCAGCTACATACTCTGCTTCTGTGGAAGAAGTTGCTGCAATTGTTTGCTTCTTACATTGCCATGACACCAATCCGCTTCCAAGGTACTGGCATCCTCCAGTTGTGGACCTTCTGTCATAGTTATCTCCAGCATAATCACTATCTGAGAAGGCATGGAGATGGAAAGGTGAATCCCTAGGATACCATAATCCTAGCTTAGGTTGTTGCCTAAGATACCTGAAAATCCTCTTGACAGCATTCAAATGAGATACTTTTGGATTAACCTGATGTCTTGCACATAAGCTTACAGCAAAAGTAATATCAGGTCTTGATGCAGTTAAAGACATAAGACATCCAATCATAGACCTGTATAGTATGACATCAACATCTTCTCCATCTTCATCTTTTCCCAAAGGTTTGTTAGTATCCACTAGTGTAGATGTAGGCCTAACAGTTGTAAAAGTGAATCTCTTAAGAATATCTGCAACATACTTATCTTGACAAATATAAATTCCACTGCTTGACTGTTGCACTTGAAGGCCTAAGAAAAATGTTAATTCTCCCATGGAACTCATCTGAAACTCTTTCTGCATAAGATCTTCAAATTCCTTCACCATAGATTGCTTGGTAGCACCAAAAATAATATCATCTACATATACTTGAACAAGCATAATATCCTTCTTATCTCTCTTGATAAACAAAGTCTTGTCAATAGCTCCTCTTCTATAACCATGTTGCAATAGAAAATTGGAAAGCCTTTCATACCAAGCTCTTGGAGCTTGATGAAGACCATAAAGAGCTTTTATTACCTTGTAGACTTTGTTTGGGTGTGCAGGATCTTCAAAACCAGGAGGCTGTTTGACATAAACTTCTTCTGTGATTTTGCCATATAGAAAAGCACTTTTAACATCCATCTGATATACAGGGAATCCCATATAAGATGCAAAAGCTAAAAATAGCCTGATGGCTTCAAGCCTTGCCACAGGAGCAAAAACTTCATCATAGTCTATTCCTTCTTCCTATCTATATCCTTGAGCCACTAACCTTGCCTTATTCTTAATAACATTCCCTCTTTCATCTCTTTTTACTCTGAAAACCCATTTAGTTCCAATAAGTTTCTTTCCATCAGGTAAATCACATAATACCCAAACTTCTTGAAGTTTAAACTGTAGAAGTTCTTCCAGCATAGCTTCCACCCAACTTTCCTTGGCTAATGCTTGTTTGATATTCTTGGGCTCTTCCTGAGATAGAAAACAAGCAAATAAACACAACTTCTGATCCTTGTGATTCACCCTGTTTTGCTTGTAGATAAAACTAAGTAAAGAAGTATGTTGTTGAGACATATTCTTAGCCTTAGTCCTTGTGAGCACCCCTGATGATGAGGGTCCAATAATATCAGAGTAGGAGTTGGTGAAACTTCAAGATTATCTTCCAAATTAGTTATATCAGGATCTTCATTAGAATCTGAGAAAATGCCTTCTTGATCCAATTCATCATCAGTGTCTTCTAAAGTAATTGTGTTTGGCTCAGCAGTATCTTCTAAGTCAGGCATATTAGGATCATGAACAGCATCAGTATTTATCCAATTTGAAGTATTCAATGGTTGAAAAGTACTGTCAAATGGATTAGCAGTACTTTGGAGGAAAGTACTGGCTGTCTCTTTTGCCTTCTTCTTTTCTGCTTCATAAGCTCTCCTTTGTTCATCATCATACAATTTAGCCATTGTTTCTTGAAAAAGCATCCTAGAAAGTTCATCTTGAATGGCTTGATCTTCTGCAGATACTGGTATTTGTGGTGGAACAGTACTTTGAGGATCAACAGTACTGTTAGGTTTAGAAGTACCTTCCTTCTCATCATTGGCATTATCTTTTGGCTCATCTTCAGATCTTAAATTAACATCATGAACAATGTACTGTGCTTCTTCTTCAGTGGGAGCAACTTGATTTTCTTCCCTTACAGGTACATAATTCATTGATGAAGACATTAAATCAAGATCAAACATCCAATCAGGACCTTTACCTTTAGAATTCTCTTGTTCTTCCAAAAAATCAACATGAAGACATTCTTGAACTTTCTTGGTAGCCCTATTGTACTCTCTGAATCCTTTGTTATTTGTACAATATCGCAATAAATATCCTTCATCTGACTTCCCATCAAATTTGCCCAAATTATCAGCAGTATTTAAGATGGTCAGTGGACATCCAAAAGGTTTCATAAACTTGATGCTTGGCTTCTTTCCCATGAGTAACTCATAAGGTGTCTTCATTTGAGGTTTAGTCACTGATACTCTATTCAATACATAGCAAGCAGCACTTAAAGCTTCAGCCCAGAATGGAACAGGTAGTTGAGAGTCTGCAAGTATTGTTCTTGCTGCTTCTATAAGAGTTCTATTCTTTCTTTCTGCAACTCCATTTTGTTGAGGAGTTCTAGCAATACTGAACTCTCTTTTAATTCCTTTCTTGGCACAAAATTCATCCATAAGCTGATTCTTAAACTCAGTCCCATTATCACATCTAATTCCTCTAACCTTGAGTCTTAACTGATTTTCAAGTGCTATAATTAGGTCATGTATAGCATCAAAAGTTTCATCTTTAAAGCATAAGAAAAAGACCCAACTAAATCTGCTACAGTCATCTGTTACAACCAAACAGTACTTCTTCTTGTTCAGACTGACAACTGAAACAGGTCCAAACAGATCCATGTGCAGCAATTCCAAAGGCTCTCTAATAGTCTTCTCATCAATCTTCTTACAAGAGGCCTTGTGTTGTTTACCCTTCTTACAAGCAAGACATGTGTGATCATTCTTGAATGTCTTAGAAGGTAAACCTCTAACTAAATTACCTCTGACCAGCTTATTGATATTCTTGAAATTAACATGTCCCAGTCTTCTGTGCCATTGATGTGCTTCCTCCATAGATGCTCTTGCAATCAAACATGTTGCTCTTTCAGCAGAATTTACATTCTTCAAGTCTATGCTGTACACATCATTAGTTCTTGGTGCTCTCAGTAACACCAAGTTTCTATCTTCTAACTTGAAATCAGGAGAAAGTATAAGACATTCTGTGTCAAAGAATAACACAGCGTACTTCTTATCACAAATCTGAGAGACTGACAAAAGATTGAATTTGAGCTCCTTCACATATCTAACATCTTCAAAATCAATGTTTCCTGCTGATTGGCTCTAAACGGTCAACCTAATTGACCAGGTGATGGTCAACAAGGTCAAACAGCCTAGAGTCAATGCTCCGCGGAATATAGTGGTTTCCCCGGGTAGTTATGTCCCGACGAGGTGTGGATGGTTAACAAACAGTTAAGTGATCGGGTGAATCTGGACAGGAAGGGGTTTGTGAGTGATTAAGCTAAGGAATCTACAATGAAATAGCTTAAACAAGCTATTTGAAAAAGACTGGAAAGTAGGAAAAACCAGAAACGTTTAAAACTTAAAACGCGTACGTTCACGTTTAAATAAAACGTAAACGTACAAAATTAAAAGTGAGAACGGAAATCTGAAAACCTCCAGGGGGTGAAAATGACTTTTTTACAAACTTAAGGGTGAAATAAAATTTTTAGAAAAAGAAAATTAATTTTTACACTATTTAATTATTTATTATTAATTAATTACTTATTAATACTAATTATTAATATTTAAAATACTTAAATACAATATAATATTAATTTAATACTAGAAAAATGAAAATAAAATTTCTAAAAATATAAAATTACTAAAAATAAGTTTTAAAATTAAAAATATGTATTTTTGTCTTTTTGTGATTTTTCTATTAATTAATTACTAATTAAACATTAATTACCTAATTAAACTATTTTAAATTATAAAAAATACTAAATGAGCAGTAAAAAATCTAGAAAATTTTCTAAAAATGTTTTATAACATATAAAAGCTATAAAAAATATAAAAACTAGGTTTTGCTTTATAAAAACTAATTATGCTATTTTAAACTTAATTATTAATTAATTTCTAATAAAACTAAGATTAATTCTAATAAATACTAAATGATAAATCAAAAATCTGAAAAAAATATTATAAATACTTTAATATAAGAGGAATTTAAGAAAAATATAAAATAGCTAAGTACTTAATAAAAATCTAAAAATGAAAAATAAAATTTAAATAAAATTAAATAGAAACTATCACTTAAAATTACTTTGTTTTTTCTGGATTTTTATTTTAGAAAACTATTTTATAACTAAAAACATGAACTTTTTATAAAAACAACTTTTTTGTAACTCAAAATTAAGCAAATTACAAGCTTATAGGGTCAACAGTTGACTTTTGTTGACCACAACAAGAAATAAGCTCAAATGAGCTTCAGTGGGACCCACTTTGGTTAAAACTGATACAAATAAGCTATTTGGACATGTTAAATCAATAATAAGCCAAATAAGCTCACAAGATAAGCTAATGAGCACCAATAAGCACTTTGGTAACTTGGAGCTTGACTGAAAGTGGGACAGAACTTGAGGCCTTGATTCAGGTGGAGTCCACAGGCTTACAGGTCAAACCATGGGTCAAAATTAAGAGCCTACCATGAGGGGAGTTGAATGGATCAAAATGGAAGTAATGGGGACCACTGAGGTGGCCAGAAAACCACCACCAAGTGGTGGTGATGGTGGTTGTTCTGTGCAGCAGGGGATGCACCTCCCCTGCAGGTGTCTTTGATGTGATGTGGGACCCACCAGAAAATTATTAAAAATACAAACTGTGTGGGATTATGGAGAAGAGCTCGGAGGCTTTGATTAGGAACAAGTTTCAAGGGCTAGCTCCTAACACATAATTCAAAATAAATCATGCCAAAAATGGAAAAATCTGAGATGAACAATTTGACTTTTGAAGAAAAACTAAAACTTTGACTTAGATGAACTTGTGGATGATTATACTGATTAAATAAGTTGTATTAAGCCTAGAATAAGTTAAATTACCCTACATATACTAGTTTAGGACTGATTTGAGGGTCTGTGGATCCTAAATCCACAACAATGGACAGATATTAGGATCAATGGGTCATTTTTGACTATTTGCAAAAAGGAACTTGGTTTTAAGCCCTTTTCTTTACCAAATGTTCACTAGTGCAGTCTACTTAAGCAAAAATAACATCAATAGAACAACAAGATCACAACACAAATAACTAATGCAAACAGTCCCTTATGCAACCTGATTTTAAGTTTTTGAAACAAGAATGTGATTTGATCTACTAAACTGATAGACAACAGTCTCAAATCATGCAATAAACCAAAACAAACACAGAAATACTGAAATCAAATGAGCTACCAAAGGCTACATTAAAATGTAATGAGGTGAGATGAAGCTTACAATTAGCATCCAACTGAGATGGGTTACCAGGGCACCATACCACAACCTAGTTATCTCCCTGAGACACTAAAACCAGAACAACCCACCATTCCACCATACTCCAAGCATTTTCCTTCTTCTTCACTGATTTTTGCTTTCCTTCTTATTTTATTTGAATTTTTTGGAATTTTTGCTAATTTAAATTGAAACTAGTTTGGATGACAAAAATAACTTGCCAAGGCTTACTGGAACTTAATTTAAGCTACTGAAACAACAACTAATAACTTTTAATGGGATTAAAGCAACATGAAAATTTTACTAACAATAAAATATAAATTCTGAATTACAATTAGTGAACTTGGAATTGCTTGTTTAAAAACTTGAAATTAACAACATTACACTGATATTACACTTCTAAAGCTAATTGTACAAACTGGAATTGATAAAAAGATTAAATCGACATACTACACTACTTTCTAAAACTACAATAACTAACTACTCTTCTTCCATCTTCTTTTCTTCACTTATATAGGTCCTGGGGGTCTTCCTTGACTTTCCCACATCCATTGGAGCCGTTGGATGAACTAACTTTGATCCCCACCGTTTAAATGAGATTTGGCGGGAAAGGCTCAATTGGCAGATTGAGTGGGTTTAGGTGAGAATTTAACAAGGAGGGGGGGAAAGGTGAGGTTGGTGTAAGTATTAATGAGAAGGTTGAAGTTGGTGAGTGATTGGAGAGGAGGGGGAGCAGGGTTGCAGAAAAACGGGGGATTAGGGGTGTTATTAGGGATGATGAACAGTAATTTGAAAGGGGTGTGGGGGTTTGACTTATTTTGATACGGCTTATATATTAAAGTGGGGGGCGGACTGGGCCAGATGGTGAAGTGAGCTTTGGGGTGGGCTAAGGGTATTTGGTTTGGGTTGTGTTTTGTGTGTTGGGTAATAACAAATAAAAAGGATCCGTTTGGTTTATGTTCAAATTAACACAAGGACCTTATTTGTAATTTATGAAAAATCATGGACTGAAAATGTATTTATTCCAAAGTTATCTCAAGGGTTAAACATAACAAGTCTAAATAGTATAAGGGTTATAAAAGATAATTTCCATTTTTTGAAAACCCGAGGGACTTGTTTTGCAATTTTTCAAATTACGGGGACCAAACATGTAAACTTTTCAAAACTTTCACCCAGGGACCCATTTTGATAACTTTTGATTTCCCAAGGTCTAAAAATGATTTTTCTTTCAAAAATATCCCACCAGGGACCCAATTTGCCAAAATCTGAAACTCCAGGGACCAAAAGTGTAAATTTCTAAAACTTTTCCAATTTTTCACCAAAGGACTAAATATGACAATTTATGATTTCAAAATGACCTTTGGTGATAATTTTCTATATTTTGAATATCCAGGGACTAGTTTTGTCAATTTTTGAAAGTTGGGGGACTGAAACTGCCAATTTTGCAAACTTTGTACGTTTTTCATCTGTTTTTACTCATTTTGCATCTAAAACATATAAAACACAATTTTGAAATATTTTCAGTATTTTGATGCATTATTGAGTGTTTTTGTGTGTTTTGCAGTTCAGATTTGACCAAAAATGATGAGTGTTTGAGCACTCATCAATCCCCCACACTAAACTATTGCTAGTCCTTAGCAATACTGTTTTGAAAACTTGATGGATTTTAAACTCTTTACCAAAAGCCATCACTTCTGGAGTAGCCAGGTGTGAGAACTGTGGTACACCTGATAACCGTGTGATTTTGAGCAAACCACCAGCTGTCAACGGATTTGATTAGTCTTTACCAAAAGCCGTTTGCTTCTGGACTAGCCAACTCTTGATGGAATAGTCAACATCTTGGTGAGCTGATTACCAATTATGGATTTTCCACTGCCTTTACCACAAGCCATAATCTTGCGGGCTAGCCAACTCATTCGCTTAATGGGACATGGGGAGTTGAGGAACCATACAATTTTGGGCAAATTGCAAGCCGTAAACGGATTTGAGATATCTTTACCAAGAGCCGTTTGCTCCTGGACTAGCCAATCCCTTTTGTCGGTTAGACAAGGCGGACTGATTACAACAAAAATTTTGGAGCACAAGTGAAAATTTTTTGAAATTTTGGCTAAAAACGGAGGTATTATATAGTAAAATGTGATAAAATTCGCTATAATAGCGAATACCCCCCCCCCCCCCCCCCACACTTAGCATGAATATTGTCCTCAATATTCAAAGTCCCGGCTATTATGCCGACATTTTGAACGTAAAAGGGCAACATTACAAACTAAGCGTGGAAAACACCATTTTGTTTTTCACTTCATTTGTAACCATAGCATGGGGGACTCCCCCACACTTAGGGTGAAAACCCTATAAGCCTGCTACTGTTTTTGTTTACCGAGTCGCTAGCTTGACTCGACCCCGAATTTAATTTTCCTTGGGGAAGCATGATGTGGAAGAAACAATCTCAATCGGACTTTCATTCAAGATGTTTGGACAAACATTTGAAGCACGTGAAAGTTCCACACCGATGAGATAAGTATCCGGCTCAAGATAATGATATATGAAAATGCCGGGATCAAATATAATGTCCTCATTCCCGAAGGAGTGAAGAACAGGAGAAGTTACCCTGTAGGTGAAGAAAGGAAGAAAGATCTTGATGACAATCAGGATTGATTCATCATCATCAGAAAGAGAATTCATGATTGGTTGATACGTGGGAATCGCACCAGGCTTTACCTCTCAAGGGATCTTGAGAAGCTTACAACCCCCACCAGGCAGTGTACCTGATCGTTGTAGTATAGTATAGTGACAAGTACCGGGGGATTGATCGTTCAGCTAGGAATAGTGTCGCTAGGATTAGAAAACCTAAATACTAGTTCTAAAGATGAGGGAAGATTCTTTTTGTATTTTTATATTTTATGAAAAGCAAGTTAAAATCTCGGGTTTGAAGGATTTGGGCGGAATTAGTTGCTAATCAACTAACCCAATACTAAGATGCAATCAAAATAAAATACTAAAAATGAAAATAAACTAATTATACTAAAGTTGTGAGCAGTAATTGGAGAAAATGTGTTTACTTAGATTTCACTACTCCCGAGACATCTTTTACACGTTAATTACTTGTTATAATTGCATGGATGACGGATCATATTCCTTAATACCATTCATGGGGTGGCACACTTAACTCCCCAATTCTATGAGCTCTTATCTCCTCCTACACCATGCCCAGCACAACTATAGGGATTGTAAACAGTGGCTCATGCATTAAATACAACCAATAAAGACCTAGTGCGCGTCGGTTCATGTTTCTTAAGACGTTCAAGCATGTTACCAATTGGAGATCTGCCAGTTTTCTTAAGCCTAACATATAAATCATTCATCCAAGACAAGAATAAACAAGTAATCAACACATAATCAACATCTAGGTTTCATTAGATCTAAGCAAACACAAGATAGATCTAGCCTAGCATGATGGAATTAAGACAAGAACAAGATATAGACAACCAACACATAGACATATTGATTGAATTAAAAGAACACTTATCTTGATTAAACATGCAAGGTATCAAGGGGTTGGAACCCTTGAAAAACCTGTAAAGTTACACCAAAATCGTACTTAGGGTTTCTCCCAAAACTTTTCTCTCTAAATGTGAAAAATTAGAAAACTATATATAGAAAAATGGGTCTGACGGCTTCAAGACCAATTAGGTGACACCGTCACCTCGCCGCCAAAACTCTTCTCGGACTGCCTTGATCTACATTTGACGCCGTCAAGTATTAATCATTTCCAGGCCGTCATGACTTTTTACTCTTGACGCCCTACCTTCATGACGCCGTCAAATCTCTACTGGACCGTCATGGAATTTTTCTCTTGACGCCGTTAAGGAGTTGCTCTTGACGCCGTCACCTGCTGTTCCCAGCATGAAAAATTAAGACTTTGGCGTTTTCTTCACTTTTATGCTCCAAAAACGTCCGAATTGCTTCCTTTTCCAGATTTCACTCCCAAAGTACCTAAAATCACAAAAGGAACGATTTAGGGCAATATTTGATCAAATAAATTCGAATGCGGGCTTAAATGACCCCCTAAAAACGGATCATTTTTCGCCTCATCATATACCCTTACACTTGAGATTTGCTTGTCCTCAAGCAAATGCGCTTTTATTCTACTCAAAAGACAAGTTAGGAGTCATTTAACACTAATATAAAAGTAATTACAACAAATAATCATTCCACTAAAGACCAATAGACAAGCACGGAGGTTATACACAAGCACCTCACAAATAGTGTTTAGATACTCACATCTCTCGGGTGTAATAAAGTGTAAATTACAATATGGAAATGGAAAACATCTCTCACTACCTGTCATAGCAAAATAGATTACCATAGGCTTGGGAAAGGATCAAACCTCCACTACATGGCGTAAGCACCTAGGATAAACTATCAAAGATGTCTTTTAAAGGGTTGTAACGTTAGGTGTAGGGATATGAAATACACGGTTTTGTTGGATAAAGGAAGTTTTTACTGGTGGCGAGTTAACAATCTTGGTTAATTACATGTACAATATGGCATTGCTAAGCCAAGACTAGACTCGACTTAAGCTAATAAATGAAAAATAACAAAAACATAAAATGAACATAGAATGAAACGGGATGGTAGTCCGTATGTTTTTTTCTCTTTTTCCTTTTTCTATTTTTTTTCTCTTTTTTTCAATTTTTTTTTTTTTTTTTTTTTTTTGCATACACTTTTACCCTACCATCCAAAATAATACATCATAGGGAATGGACATTCCCCTTACACTTGAATTTTTACATACTTTACAATTAACTAAGCTAATGACTCAAATTAAGAAAATCAAAACACTTGGAGCACTTTTAAGATTAACGTACATATGGGGGTAATAAATGATGTTCTTCCCCATTACTCCATAAAATAAGTACTTACCCATGAGTCCCAATCGTCCCTAAACAATATGTACAAGGATATGACTCGACTTAGCAACCATGTAATCAATTAGATAGTTAACTTAGGGTTTAACAAATAACAATAATGCACTAAAAATGAGCGCATACACGGAAGGCTAAGGCGATTTGGTTGTACATTTAAGTGGGGTGTAACAAATTCTTCCTTTAAGTAAAATGCTTAAAGTTAGAAACGAAAAGATAGGCTCGGAGGGGTGTACTAGGGGTTTCGTGTACTAAAAATGAGTACAACGCTAAGGGTGTGGGAAAAATTAGTTGACTTAACTAGCCAAGTAATATGACTTAAATGGTCAAGTAATTATGATACGGGTTTAACACAAGGATGATCCTAATGCCTCTTATCATGTAGTAAATCCTACTACACGAATGTAGTCTCACTAGCGGTCTCGGGATGCATCACTAACGCAAGTTCTAGAATCTAAATGCTACCAGTACACTCATAAGCACTAATAATAAATGTTTTTCCTATCAAATCTAAAGGCGAACCTCACATATTTTGGTGGAAAATTTTTCTGAATATACGGTAATGTGCTAGTCATACAATCTCCTATCCATGAGACGCTTGCTATGGCTAAAGTTTCACTCCTAAATGTTGTAAAAAAATTTAAATTTGGCGCTAAAATTACACTAACAAGTATTTCTCATAGTTTTATTACACATCTACCATTAAACAAAACAAACTCAAGCGAAAGTGCATATGTAAGGTATCATCTTTTTACCCTCCCCTTACACTTAAGATGAACATTGTCTCCAATGTTCAAGTAAAGAATGTAAAAGTGAAAAAGTAAAGAGAATGAAATCAAATACTCCCCTGATTCGCTCGGTATGGATAACAGGTGGCCAGGTTAAATCTTCCTCCAAAAAAATGAACATTCAAAGCTTCCCTTCCAGAATATAAATCATCTTCTTGTCATACATAACCTGTAAAACCTGACAAAATAGACAAGACAACCTCGCGTAAAATCGGCGGCATCCTATATAAGTTACTAAATCCTAGAAAACAAGATAAGATATAATGCTTGCGGAATGAAGTTTGCAGATCTCCTGGAGATTATAAAACTTAATAATTCACAAAAACCATAAGACTCCGTTAGAAAAACAAAACCGGTAAAATTTCCAGATTTTTACACCTGACGCCGTCAAGAGTAAACTCCTGACGCTGTTAGAATTGACCTGCAGAAATTCTTATGTTAAGTTTCCGGAAAATTTCTGGAAAAACTTGGTCCTACTTCCTGGAAAATCCTGCAAAACTTCATTATGACTCAATACAAGCATTTGACTCTAACAAATACGAATATACATGTTCATTTAATATTGTGGAGAATCATGATCGGTTTGTTTCTTAAAAACATATTTGGGGTTTCCCCTTACACTTATCTTTTGCAAAAATACTTTTAGGTGGAGTTAAGACTAGGCCAAAACAACAAAGTAAAGTATTTTCACTTTTTAATTGAGAAACATGATCTACCAACAATAAAAATAAAGCATGTATACGGAAACAAATAACAAACAAACAAAAATAAAATCACACAAAACATGGGTTGCCTCCCAAGAAGCGCTTTTCTTTATTTACTAGTCTTGTAGCTAGACTCAAGGTCATGGGTTACGTTTTCCTTTCCCACTTTTGTGCTAACTCAAAACATCTAACCCAATTTTCATCACGCTTGTATTCCGGGCCTAGATTCATGCAACCCGAATAATATGTTCTCATCCTCTCATAATAGGCTTCATTAGTGATTCCATCTTCCTTAACCTCATAAGGTCGAATTTCATCAATCTGTAGATTCTTGATGCCCTTTAATTCTTCCTTCATGTGAGGCATCATAAAAGTGACCTTCTCTATCCCATCAGTAAACTGAGCTATCCCCTTCTCATGGTCGTAATACATCTTAGTTTTCTCAACAAAAGGTTGTCCTAAAACTACTTCTCTAAGGTGTGGATCAATAATGCCTCTAACATCTTCTAGGATTACAAAGTCACATTGATAAGTAAAATTTCCTAAAAAGATGTGTACCCCATTAACTCTCCTGACAAAGTTACATAGCCTATTAGAATTGTAAGGGTCTTTTCTAGGGCTTAACCTTTCGTTCATTATCCAATTGTAATAGAGCCTAGACATGATATTCATGGGTGCTTTTAAGTCAATGTATGTATGCTCTCTAGACATGTACCCAATCATGCAAGGAATTTTTATGTTCCTGAAGTTATGCCTCCTAATCCATGGTGTCTTTCTATATTTCGAGGGGCAAGGATGTTGTAAGAGGAACTTGTGGTAACTCAATTCATCCGGGGTTGGAGCGAAGTTTGTAAACTCAACTTTCATTTGGAGAGGCTTAATGAATTTCTTAAATGTGTTAGCTTCTCTCTTTCTTCTTTTATGCGCAATAAGCCTCTTGCTAATTTCTAAACGGCGACTCTCTGATTCCATAAAGACCACACTAGTACGAACAAAAACACGAAGAAATAAGATAGACTAAAGAAAACCTAAAAATAAAAATAAAATCTTGCTAGAAAGGAATCGAGCAAGTAGACCTAATAAAAAGAAATTCTAACCTAGACAATAACTATTTCCCCGGGCTGCGGTGCCAAAAACTTGATACGTGGGAATCGCACCAGGCTTTACCTCTCAAGGGATCTTGAGAAGCTTACAACCCCCACCAGGCAGTGTACCTGATCGTTGTAGTATAGTATAGTGACAAGTACCGGGGGATTGATCGTTCAGCTAGGAATAGTGTCGCTAGGATTAGAAAACCTAAATACTAGTTCTAAAGATGAGGGAAGATTCTTTTTGTATTTTTATATTTTATGAAAAGCAAGTTAAAATCTCGGGTTTGAAGGATTTGGGCGGAATTAGTTGCTAATCAACTAACCCAATACTAAGATGCAATCAAAATAAAATACTAAAAATGAAAATAAACTAATTATACTAAAGTTGTGAGCAGTAATTGGAGAAAATGTATTTACTTAGATTTCACTACTCCCTAGACATCTTTTACACGTTAATTACTTGTTATAATTGCATGGATGACGGATCGTATTCCTTAATACCATTCATGGGGTGGCACACTTAACTCCCCAATTCTATGAGCTCTTATCTCCTCCTACACCATGCCCAGCACAACTATAGGGATTGTAAACAGTGGCTCATGCATTAAATACAACCAATAAAGACCTAGTGCGCGTCGGTTCATGTTTCTTAAGACGTTCAAGCATGTTACCAATTGGAGATCTGCCAGTTTTCTTAAGCCTAACATATAAATCATTCATCCAAGACAAGAATAAACAAGTAATCAACACATAATCAACATCTAGGTTTCATTAGATCTAAGCAAACACAAGATAGATCTAGCCTAGCATGATGGAATTAAGACAAGAACAAGATATAGACAACCAACACATAGACATATTGATTGAATTAAAGGAACACTTATCTTGATTAAACATGCAAGGTATCAAGGGGTTGGAACCCTTGAAAAACCTGTAAAGTTACACCAAAATCGTACTTAGGGTTTCTCCCAAAACTTTTCTCTCTAAATGTGAAAAATTAGAAAACTATATATAGAAAAATGGGTCTGACGGCGTCAAGACCAATTAGGTGACACCGTCACCTCGCCACCAAAACTCTTCTTGGACTGCCTTGATCTACATTTGACGCCGTCAAGTATTAATCATTTCCAGGCCGTCATGACTTTTTACTCTTGACGCCCTACCTTCATGACGCCGTCAAATCTCTACTGGACCGTCATGGAATTTTGCTCTTGACGCCGTCAAGGAGTTGCTCTTGACGCCGTCACCTACTGTTCCCAGCATGGAAAATTAAGACTTTGGCGTTTTCTTCACTTTTATGCTCCAAAAACGTCAGAATTGCTTCCTTTTCCAGTTTTCACTCCCAAAGTACCTAAAATCACAAAAGGAACGATTTAGGGCAATATTTGATCAAATAAATTCGAATTCGGGCTTAAATGACCCCCTAAAAACGGATCATTTTTCGCCTCATCATTGGTGTATCATGAATCTCATCATTTAGGCTCGTATGATCTAGACATATTATGGGTGGGAGGGTTGGGATTTTGATATCAATCAAATTCTCAAAGTTGAGAATATTTCCCTCCGGAAAACAAAGATCAACTTTGTCTAGATCAAAGTGGAAGTTATCATACTCCGGTGGAGATATGATATGAGTGAGTTCACCGGAGAACTCCTCAAAGGTGAATGAATCATATTCGGGGAGAGAAATTTGAGAATGAGAAGTGGTACTGCCACTAATCTTCTCTCCCATATGATCAAAGGTAAAGGCTTCAAACTCCGGAATGGGATCATCGGAGAAAATGTCACTATCCTTTATCGGGATAGGAGATGAAATAGGTTTCATATTGAAAGCCTTGATTTTACAAATGAGGAGATCGACATTCAATAATGTTGCACGAAGTGCTTCATCCTTGATTTCAGTGTCAATCTCATCATTCTCTTCTTCTAAGCTAACTAGCTCAGAAGGTAATTCTTCCATATAAATGATGTCTCCACAAGATAACGAATTGTCATCAGTAGAATCGGAGAACATCTCATCATGATTAGATGGGAAGAATAGAGGAGGAGGAATATCACAAAAATGATCAAGAATTCCCTGTGACTCTCTTGGGATTGGGACAAGGTCCTCAACACTAGACTTTATGAATTCGTCCAATTCCTTATCAGGAACAGTGTCAAGATGCTCGTCCCCCATGATCAAAGAGTGAGTGGGAACCTCGGGTGTGATAGGAGTAGGTTGAGATGGAATCTCAACTGATGGAATCTCATCTGATGAACCTGATGAATCTTTATAAAATCCAAGGATATCAAGTGTATCCTCATCATCACTGTCATCAGGAATGAAACGAAATCGAGAGCTAGATCTGGCTGCTTTTTCTTTTGCTATTGATTCCCTAATAGAGTTTTCATAAGCATCTTGGGAATTTATTTTAGCAGCCTGTTCGTCAGCTAACAATTCTTCCATCGATTTTTGTTTTGGATTATCTGGGGTATGTGTGATTCCTCTCAAATCTTTCACTAAATCCAAAAGATCAAGGAGAAGACTTTGAGGAATTGGTGGAGATGGAGGTTCGTCATAATACGATGTGTCAAAAGTGTTACAAGGAAATGGATTCCTTGTTTGACAATCGGAGTTTAAGTGTGGACCTCCACAGTAATCACAACAGCAAAACTGATGTGGCTGTGAGTCGTATGTGCTAAAGTCATAATCGTTATCAGGAAACTGCTCATAGACAAGCGTGCTTCCTGATTGGCAATCAGAACTGTAGTGTGAACCACCACAGTACTCACAACAGTAAAACTGCTGAGTCTCATGGTGTAGTAGCTGGTGGAATAAATCAGTCGTGTTATGGTAAGAATAGAGATCTTGGTTATAGACAGACCCGTTTCCTGACTCTACCATGCCACAACCGGGGCAATTACCACCATTATGAGAACTACCACACCACTAGCAAACCAGAAAGTGTGGATGAGACATAGAAAGAATCAAAAGGTTTGGGAGGGGTAGGAATGAAGAATCAAAAGGGTAGGAGGGTAAAGATGAATATTTTTGGGTTTTTGGAAATACATTTTGTACAAATAGGAAGGAAAATATTTTTGTGTTTTTTATGTTCGTTGAAAACTGAGTTTAAAATGTTTTCGTGAACGGTTTTGTTTTGATAAATAGAAAATATGAACAAAGGATGGATAAATGTACAATGGAACGAATTCCAAAGTCACTAATCAGAAAAACCGTTTAGAAAACGCACACAACCTCCCCGGCAGCGGCGCCAAAATTTGATTGGCTCTGAACGGTCAACCTAATTGACCAGGTGATGGTCAACAAGGTCAAACAGCCTAGAGTCAATGCTCCGCGGAATATAGTTGTTTCCCCGGGTCGTTATGTCCCGACGAGGTGTGGATGGTTAACAAACGGTTAAGTGATCGGGTGAATCTGGACAGGAAGGGGTTTGTGAGTGATTAAGCTAAGGAATATACAATGAAATAGCTTAAACAAGATATTTGAAAAAGACTGGAAAGTAGGAAAAACCAGAAACGTTTAAAACTTAAAACGCGTACGTTCACGTTTAAATAAAACGTAAACGTACAAAATTAAAAGTGAGAACGGAAATCTGAAAACCTCTAGGGGGTGAAAATGACTTTTTTACAAACTTAAGGGTGAAATAAAATTTTTAGAAAAAGAAAATTAATTTTTACACTATTTAATTATTTATTATTAATTAATTACTTACTAATACTAATTATTAATATTTAAAATACTTAAATACAATATAATATTAATTTAATACTAGAAAAATGAAAATAAAATTTCTAAAATTATAAAATTACTAAAAATAAGTTTTAAAATTAAAAATATGTATTTTTGTCTTTTTGTGCTTTTTCTAATAATTAATTACCTAATTAAACTATTTTAAATTATAAAAAATAATAAATGAACAGTAAAAAATCTAGAAAAATTTCAAAAATGTTTTATAACATATAAAAGCTATAAAAAAATATAAAAACTAGGTTTTGCTTTATAAAAACTAATTAAGCTATTTTAAACTTAATTATTAATTAATTTCTAATAAAACTAAGATTAATTCTAATAAATACTAAATGATAAAATAAAAATCTGAAAAAATTATTATAAATACTTTAATATAAGAGGAATTTAAGAAAAATATAAAATAGCTAAGTACTTAATAAAAATCTAAAAATGAAAAATAAAATTTAAATAAAATTAAATAGAAACTATCACTTAAAATTACTTTGTTTTTTCTGGATTTTTATTTTAGAAAACTATTTTATAACTAAAAACATGAACTTTTTTATAAAAATAACTTTTTTGTAACTCAAAATTAAGCAAATTACAAGCTTATAGGGTCAACAGTTGACTTTTGTTGACCACAACAAGAAATAAGCTCAAATGAGCTTCAGTGGGACCCACTTTGGTTAAAACTGATACAAATAAGCTATTTGGACATGTTAAAGCAAGAATAATCCAAATAAGCTCACAAGATAAGCTAATGAGCACCAATAAGCACTTTGGTAACTTGGTGCTTGACTGAAAGTGGGACAGAACTTGAGGCCTTGATTCAGGTGGGGTCCACAGGCTTACAGGTCAAACCATGGGTCAAAATTAAGAGCCTACCATGAGGGGAGTTGAATGGATCAAAATGGAAGTAGTGGGGACCACTGAGGTGGCCAGAAAACCACCACCAAGTGGTGGTGATGGTGGTTGTTCTGTGCAGCAGGGGATGCACCTCCCCTGCAGGTGTCTTTGATGTGATGTGGGACCCACCAAAAAATTCTTAAAAATACAAACTATGTGGGATTATGGAGAAGAGCTGGGAGGCTTTGATTAGGAACAAGTTTCAAGGGCTAGCTCCTAACACATAATTCAAAATAAATCATGCCAAAAATGGAAAAATCTGAGATGAACAATTTGACTTTTGAAGAAAAACTAAAACTTTGACTTAGATGAACTTGTGGATGATTATACTGATTAAATAAGTTGTATTAAGCCTAGAATAAGTTAAATTACCCTACATATACTAGTTTAGGACTGATTTGAGGGTCTGTGGATCCTAAATCCACAACAATGGACAGATATTAGGATCAGTGGGTCATTTTTGACTATTTGCAAAAAGGAACTTGGTTTTAAGCCCTTTTCTTGACCAAATGTTCACTAGTGCAGTCTACTTAAGCAAAAATAACATCAATAGAACAACAAGATCACAACACAAATAACTAATCCAAACAGTCCCTTATTCAACCTGATTTTAAGTTTTTGAAACAAGAATGTGATTTGATCTACTAAACTGATAGACAACAGTCTCAAATCATGTAATAAACCAAAACAAACACAGAAATACTGAAATCAAATGAGCTACCAAAGGCTACAGTAAAATGTAATGAGGTGAGATGAAGCTTACAATTAGCATCCAACTGAGATGGGTTACCAGGGCACCATACCACAACCTAGTTATCTCCCTGAGACACTAAAACCAGAACAACCCACCACTCCACCATACTCCAAGCATTTTCCTTCTTCCTCACTGATTTTTGCTTTCCTTCTTATTTTATTTGAATTTTTTGGAATTTTTGCTAATTTAAATTGAAACTAGTTTGGATGACAAAAATAACTTGCCAAGGCTTACTGGAACTTAATTTAAGCTACTAAAACAACAACTAATAACTTTTAATGGGATTAAAGCAACATGAAAATTTTACTAACAATAAAATATAAATTCTAAATTACAATTAGTGAACTTGGAATTGCTTGTTTAAAAACTTGAAATTAACAACATTACACTGATATTACACTTCTAAAGCTAATTGTACAAACTGGAATTGATAAAAAGATTAAATCGACATACTACACTACTTTCTAAAACTACAATAACTAACTACTCTTCTTCCATCTTCTTTTCTTCACTTATATAGGTCCTGGGGGTCTTCCTTGACTTTCCCACATCCATTGGAGCCGTTGGATGAACTAACTTTGATCCCCACTGTTTAAATGAGATTTGGCGGGAAAGGCTCAATTGGCAGATTGAGTGGGTTTAGGTGAGAATTTAATGAGGAGGGGGGGTGAGGTTGGTGTAAGTATTAATGAGAAGGTTGAAGTTGGTGAGTGATTGGAGAGGAGGGGGGAGCAGGGTTGCAGAAAAATGGGGGATTAGGGGTGTTATTAGGGATGATGAACAGTAATTTGAAAGGGGTGTGGGGGTTTGACTTATTTTGACCCGGCTTATATATTAAAGTGGGGGGTGGATTGGGCCAGATGGTGAAGTGGGCTTTGGGGTGGGCTAAGGGTATTTGGTTTGGGTTGTGTTTTGTGTGTTGGGTAATAACAAATAAAAGGGATCCGTTTGGTTTATGTTCAAATTAACACGAGGACCTTATTTGTAATTTATGAAAAATCATGGACTGAAAATGTATTTATTCCAAAGTTATCTCAAGGGTTAAACATAACAAGTCTAAATAGTATAAGGGTTATAAAAGATAATTTCCATTTTTTGAAAACCCGGGGAACTTGTTTTGCAATTTTTCAAATTACGGGGACCAAACATGTAAACTTTTCAAAACTTTCACCCAGGGACCCATTTTGATAACTTTTGATTTCCCAAGGTCCAAAAATGATTTTTCTTTCAAAAATATCCCACCAGGGACCCAATTTGCCAAAATCTGAAACTCCAGGGACCAAAAGTGTAAATTTCCAAAACTTTTCCAATTTTTCACCAAAGGACTAAATATGACAATTTATGATTTGAAAATGACCTTTGGTGATAATTTTCTATATTTTGAATATCCAGGGACTAGTTTTGTCAATTTTTGAAAGTTGGGGGACTGAAACTGCCAATTTTGCAAACTTTGTACGTTTTTCATCTGTTTTTACTCATTTTGCATCTAAAACATATAAAACACAATTTTGAAATATTTTCAGTATTTTGATGCATTACTGAGTGTTTTTGTATGTTTTGCAGTTCAGATTTGACCAAAAATAATGAGTGTTTGAGCACTCATCACCTGCCTTAATAGTTCCTTTGCCAGTTATTCTTCCTCCATCAGGATCATTCCCAAATGCAACTTTTCCTCCATAATAAGCTTTAAAATCTGACAAGAGCTCCTTTTCTCCTGTCATACTGCCAGAGCAACCACTATCTACAATAAGATGATCTTTAAGCTCCTCCTCTGGGTTGCCCTGCATTTACATGAAAAGGTTAGTTATTTTTAGGAACCTAAGCCATTACTGACTTGTGTTCCCCTTGTGGAGTGACATACTCAAAATTTTTGAGTATGTAATCACCACTGTCTTTGAAAGCATGATCAAGAATTAAGGTTTTTGTTTCCAAAATTGTTGATTTTTCAAGATCACTTGTCCCCTTTTCACCCTTAACTTCTGAAAGTACTGGTTTTTCCCCAGCAGTACTTTCTTTCTTAACCCATTTATTTGTAACTTTAGGATTTGGGTTCTGTGTCCTAGCATCTTTTCTTGTGTTGTAAGGCTTTCTAGGGTTGTGATGATTGTGCCTCCTAGATCTTACATTTGATTGTTTGCTAGAAACATTAGGGAACTTTCTATCAGTACTTTGTGAAGGTACTGAGGGTTTGGAGTATGACCTTTTCTGATGAGGGTACCTATAGTCTTTTGAGAAATTACTATGGTTGACCCTATTTGTATAGTTCCAAACTGGTTTGTTATCCCTTGGCTTGTTCTCCCTATAACTTGGTTGTGCAGTTCTGGTCTTTGGATATTTACTTAGGTAGTCTGAATGATAATCACAGTCTTTAATCAAATGATGAGGACTGTAACAAACATAACAGACCTTTGGACCAATATCTCCAAATCCCCTTCCATAAGTGTTTCTAAAATTAGCAGTATTTTGAAAGAATTTTCTTTGAGGTACTGCTGAGTGATCAGCAGTACTTCGAAAAGAGTTTGAAGGTACTGCTTGTTTTGAAAACTTGGTCTCTTCTACCTTAGGTGCTTCAACAGATTTTTCTAAAGTTTCAGGATTAAATTTACTTTTAAGCTTTTTCCTAAACTCTAGATTATCTACACCATAACAATCAACATCTTTTCTAGGTGGTTGAAAGCTACCTGGGGGGTGAGGAACTGCATTATAACCCTTTTCTTTCTGAAATACAGGAGGTGTTGGACTAGGGGATTCCTCATCACTAGAAGTGTTTTCATCTAGACTTATGAACTCTTCATCACTAGTGGAGGTGTCAACTGTAAGATTTAGTTCCTTGCTCTTAAATGGAATACCTTCATTGCTATCATAACCTAGGCCTGTCTTAATATTGGATGTTCTTTGCTTTTCAACAAATTGAACATGTGACACACCTGCCTCATTCCATACAGCAAGTTTTTCTAACAACTTATCCCTTTCACCAGTCACTTTTTCTAGTTCAGACACCTTGCAACCTAGTTTCCATTCATTCAACTTAACTAGGTAATCCTGTTGTTTATATGTTTCAAGCCATGCTACTTCATTGTTTTCATGTGTAAGAATTTTGGCTTCCATTGACTCTAAAGTTAATTGATAACCAGTTATCTCAGCCCTAGCTTTTTGAAATTTATCTCTTTCAGCTACATACTCAGTAAGTAACTTTTGATACATATCATTACACTTAGAGCATACCTCAGAGTTAGTGGATGAACTTGGTGAAGCAGCTACCATAGCAAGCTGAACAGGTGCTTCTTCAAACTCCATGCTCCAATCAAAGCTTCCTAACTCATCTCTTGACTCCAAAGCAACATATCCAGGCTCTTCATCAAATGCTGTGCTCCAATCTTCCAATGCAACCATTGAATAGGTTACAGGTTCATCATCAAACTCATTGGACCAATCAATCTCTGACAGATTCTCTTGAGCAACCAAAGCTTTTGGTTTTGGTTCAGTAATTGGAATCTCTTTTCTTTCAGGCTTGGGTGGTTCAATCATCTTGTTTGCTTGATACTTTGCAAATTTGCACTCCCTTGCAAATTGACCAGTCCTTTGACAGTTGAAACACTCAATCTTGGACTTGTCAAATTATTCCTTGTTTAGCTCTGAAGTTGATGCCTTTTCCTGTCTTGTTTACATACTTCTTGATCCTTGCAGTAAGCATAGCAACTTGCCATCTGATATCAATTTCTTCCAAAGCATCGTCATCTATTTGCAATACATCTTCTTGATAGGTAACAGGCAGAGATGCTTGTTGAGCAAAGAATGAACATAGAACATCATCTGAGGTGGGAGTAAGTGATTGTGATGAATTGGTGGTGACCATTGTTGTGCATGGAACCTGTGTTTCACTCACAGTACTTTGAACAGGGTAAGCAATACCTTTGTTAGAAGTACTGCTTCTCTTTTCAGAAGAGACAAAAGCAATGTTCTGTTGTGTGCTTGAACCTGTAGTACCATTCATCTCATGCTCATATACCTTCAGATTGTTGTAAAGATCATCAAAGTCCATAGTATCCAGCCCTGATTGTCCTTTGATCATAGTAGCAACTACATGCCATGTTGATGGCAAACTCCTTAGAAACTTTAAATTAGCATCTTCAACTGATGCCTCAGCATCATATAGTTCTAGCATACTCAAAAGATGTTGAAATCTTTCATAAGCAGAATCAAGACCTTCTCTTTCACCAACAGTGAAAGTTTCAAATTGTTGCTTCAGCAAATTCCTATGCATCTTCTTGGAAGCATCATTACCTCCAAACTTCTTCTTTATTGCAGCCCATAGTTGTTTGGCATCTTTGGCATCATGAAACTTTAATAGGTGACCATCAGGAATAGCAGAAAGCAGTATGTTGAGAGCTTTGTCTTGATTTCTTTTGGTAGCAGCAGGTACAATAATTTTTGGTGGTGTTGGTTGTCCAGGTACCTCTACTGGTTCATCAATTTGCATGTTACCATTGACAATCACATCCCACAAAGCATGATCTGTGATGGCAATGTACTGCCTCATCTTCATGGCCCATAGGTTATATTCTCCCTTTTTAACAATAGGGATTCTAACGGCAGTGATTGAGGGAGCAGGTGCAGCATCTGTCGACATCTTGAAGGGTTTGTAGTGAAGTTGGTTTAAAGGTTTTAAAGGTTTGTCTTCTTAATCAGAGTTTCCAACACAAGCTCTGATACCACTTGTTGGATCGATATACTCTGACCAAACTACTTTGTAGCTTGTAAGGGTTTAACAATATTGAGTAAACTCAACACTATTAATATTGAAACACTGTTTTACCTTGTAAAGTATGCGGAATCTACTAACACAAAGCTTAAGAAGAACTTTTATATTAACCAAACTTTGAACCTGCTTTGTTACACAGATTCACTAACAATCCCTAACTATTAATTTTGATCGACTTCTAAACGTATCTAAGACTTGTAAAACTTATATCGACCAATACCTCTTAAGGCTCTTTATATAGATAACCTTAAGTCGGTTTACAACATGTAATCCTTGAACGACAAGTAATTATCCCTAACTAATTCTAGAATATTCGTTTAATATTACACATTAAACCTTATCTAATATTGCATATCAGTCCTTGTTTCCTTCGAAGTACTTTAAACATTCTTCAATAACAGCAGTACTTTAACTTTATTCTTCAGCAGTACTTTGACTTTATTCTTCATGCAGCAGTACTTTGACATCTAGAAGTACTTTGATATTTCATATCTCAACAATGCTTTTCATGATGTAATTGGGAAGCCTAGCCTTTCAACGTACAGTTATCACTTTGTATGTATCTTTTGCCCAAGCAGCATACGCATTAAATGCAAAGATGGCATGGGTCTTTGACTTAGTTGTCTTATAGCCGTCAACCTTCTCTTTGTTTCTTGGTTGACGTGATAATCATTTCAAATATTTGAAATTTGCATGTATGTTCTATTTTTAACCGCGTGCATGTCCTTTCAACCGTCTTCCAATTTTTCCTGGCTTTGCGGTTCCTTTTTTAGCACGCGTGCCCTTGTTTGGTTTGGCTAAGTGTTGGATGTGTTTTGTGGGCCCAAAAGATTTGAGGTATATAAACCGAACATTCCTTTTCAATTTTCTTTTTACACTTTCTTTGTATCTTTCCAACTCCTTTTATGTCACTTTTGAACATCTGTTCATTGTTTTCACCTTTTGTTTTATCATTCGACGAGCGATGAATCCTACTAATCCATGCTTTAATTTTCACATTTTTGATGACTAGGCGGAGTTCTGTCACTCTCTAGGTATGTAACCGTGCTCTTTATTTTTCATTTTTTTGTTGTATCTGATTTATGTAGCCTTTCTTTTTGGTCGTTTATCTTTGGGCCATGCCTCCAAGAGCTGCTCCCGGTCCTCCTCCCACTGTAGGGATTAGTGATTCCTCCGTAACCATTGCTAGGCTTGAGTCCTTTAGAAATAAGTTCCTTTGGATCATAGAGCTCCATCATTGTTTTTCCAGGAAAGAAAAACGTGCCAATATACCCCAAGAACCAGACACCATAGCTTTATATCTTGAGTATGCCAGCCAAGGTTATAAATAGCGTGAAGCATGACGTGGTGGTATAGCCAAGCCTCACGCCTTAGAAGCGGTGGCGAAGCCATAACATTTTCTAGACGTGACTTAAAGTGGCACAAAATATGAAAATATTTAAAGATTTATATATTATATCATATTTCATAAGGTTGCAAAAATCACGAATTGGTAGTGAGGCAGTCGACCCTTTTGTAGCTTGTAATCGGTGTAGGCGATATTAATCGGATTGGCAGTTTTGGCATGTTTTGGGTATTTCTGGCAAGTTTTGGTTATTTATGGCGAGTTTGGGTATTCCCGGCAAGATTTTCCTTAAAAAATCTTATAAACTATAAGTGATTAAAACTAGTTTACGACGAGTTTTGGGTATTTCCGGCAAGATTTGCAAGTTTCGACAAGTTTGACCATGGTTGACAGTAGTTGACCACCGTTGACCATGTTTGACCGATTTACACAAATAGGAAAGGTTGCTGGCCCAATAGCGCCTAAGCAACGATTAATCGGCCTTGTATGCCTTTTTTGCAACAGTTATATTTTATATATATCAAGTTTATAAAAAATGTTAGTATATATAAGGAATTAAGTCAAAAAACTATCTTTGCATGTTTTTCATTTTTTCAAAAAAACATTTTTCATCGGAATTAAATTCAAAAAAAGGCACAACGCCTCGCGCCTTTTCATGCCTCATCTCACGTCACGCCTAGAACCGATGTCTTGGTCTATTGTGTAACGTGGAGGTCGTGCCTCGCGCCTTAGCGCAGCCATGACGTTCCTTTTAAAACCATAATGACATCGATGGTAATCTTAGGTTTCCTCTACACCTTTTTCCGGCAACTGTTCAACTTCTATGGCATTCGTTTGTCATATTTGCATCCAAGTGGGGTGTATAGGATTACCACTATCTTGCTTTCATGCTATATTGTGAATATGCCAGCATTTATTGATGTATTTCGCGCCTTCTTTTTGAAACCATGTGGTTCTTGCCCTTGGTATACCATAAATAAGAGGAAAAATGAGAAAAAGTTTACACCGGAGGCCGACTCTAGTTAGGCAAGGACAAAATCAGACTCAAGGTTTCTTCACAGGGAGGCCGCCTATATTTTCCAAACCATAAGGACGAAACATGCAACTTGGCAAAACCACAATGACAAATTTTGTAATTTACTCATAAAATAATAAACGCACTTTTATTTGTAATTTACACATCAGGTACGTTTAGTAGTTCGATTAAAAAATAAGAATAATAATAAAAATCATCTAGCTCTCTGTTGCTAGTTTTGTAAGAATTTGCAACGGCAATTTTATCTTCACAAAATATGTTTGTATTTTTCAGATTTATATGAAGATATCATTGTCTTTTCGAAACACAAGTATAAGAGCACTAGGTGTGATGAAGAGGGTAAGTTACTCTTTGGTGTCCACGGGGTGCCACATCACTTTAATAAACCTCCACAATTACCTACCCTCCTCATAACTAACCTCAACTTACTCATTTGGAGCACTTCACTTACAATTTTTCATTTATTATATAAAAATATTAAAAAAAAATAATTAAAAACAAAAATATATATATATATATATATATATATATATATATATATATATATATATATATATATATATATATATATATATATATATATATATATACAAAACCCATCTTTCTGCACACACACTCTCTCGTGTTTATTCCTCAACAAAACCATCTTTCTGCACACCCACAACCCATTTATAAATTGAAAAAATAAATAAATAAACTCACACTTTGGCCCCACAAACTATCACGATGTCAGAATTTTACCCTCGCCGTGCAGACAATGAGGGTTCAAATCCCAAAGAAAGAAATGGGGAGGGGGTGTCATGGCGAGGCACAACGAGGTGCAACCGTGGCACAGCAAGGCACAACGACAATCATACCGTGTGCTCTAAGAAAATGAGTACAAAAGAATTTACTAGTTTCTAACCAATATGTTCAAATTAGGACCTAAGTTGCAATGATAATGATGCATTTCGTTATACATATATTATGTCCTTCAATCTAACAAAAGTCTAATTACAAAAGGATTATATTGTAAAAGATAAAAACATAAAGGCTTAATATGATGTGTTACCTGTTAGACAATTTTATAGAACATGGACAAAGTCCACACCACATTATCAAACCCTAAGATCATTCGGTAAGGTAACCAAATTATTGGTTAAACTTTAACCAAGTCCACATTAAAGCGAGGTTAACATACCGCCCTCTGGTTAAAGGCGCGTTAACGAAGGTGGTTAAATAATGTGGCGTTAAGCTTGATCCAAATAAAAAAAATAACTTTACCCCCCGCCCCATTTATTGAATCAAGGCGTTCCATTTAAAAAAAAAAAAAAAAAAAAAAAAACATTTTGCCCCCTCAACATTATAAAAGTTTATAAACATAATAAAAACATAGAATACAATTCGAAATTCAATTTCAGAATTCAATACAACACAATAAAAACATAGAAAGATAAAATAGTCGTACGTAATTTAAAACACATATTAAAATACGATACGAAAACACAACATTTAAACATATTTTTTAGTTTTATATAGATTTGTAATTGTCGATAAGATCTGACTTCTCCTCCCACACTTGCAACACTTGTTCCCTAACCATCTTCAAGGCGACATGAAGTTGCAAATCAGTTTCATCATTTCTTAATAGAGTTTGTAGACCGACTGATGCGGGATTTTGCAACCTTTCAAAAGGTTTTACTTCTCAATGGATCTTGAGAAGCTTTGCAACCCTCTAGGTAATGTACCTGATCGTTGTAGTGTAATATAGGTAAGTCCGAGGGATTGATCGTTCTCTAGGGGAATAGTGTCGTTAGGATTTGAAGTGTACGTCAACTAGGTCTAAGGGTGAGGGATGATTCTTTTTGTATTTTTATATTTTATGAAAGCATGTAAAAATCTCGGTTTTGAAAAAGTGGACGGAATTAGTTGCTAGTCAACTAACCCAAAATTACTAATTAAATTAAAAACAATAAAATAAATAACAAGAAAGTAAAAGTGGTGAACTACTTATGATGGGGAAACCGTGTTTACTTACATATAATTACTCCCTAGATATCTCTTGTTGATTCGTTGAATGACAATTGTTTAGTTGAAGCGTTGTATTCCTTAATACCAGTCGTGGGGGTGTCACAGCCTTCCCCAACTCTATGAATATCAATTTCTTCTTATGACTGCACGTTAAGTGCGCTATCATAGAATCACTAACATCTACTCATGCATTAAATACAACGAATAAAACCGTAGTGCACATCCGACTACGTTTCCTAAGACGTTCAAGCTTGTTATACAAAGGAGGTCAGCCAGTTTTCTTAAGCCTAACGCGAATCAATCAACTAAACAATAAACAACTCACCAACAATCAATAACTAGGTTTCATTAGATCTAAGCAAACACTAAAATACTCAAGCTAACATGTTAAAATGAAGAAAATAATAAAAGATAATCAAACAACACATAGACATATTGAATGATTAAAAGATAACTTATCTTCAATTGAACATGGAAGAAAAGAAGGTTTGAAACCCTTACAAAAGCTGTAAAATTCAGCTAGGGTTTGCACACAAAAGTTCCCCCAAAGTTGCACACAAATAAATGAAAAATCCAAAACTATATACAGATTTACATAGGTGACGGCATCACGTTATGACTTCTGACGTCGTTTTTGCCATCATTAGGGTTTCGTGTTGTACAATTATGCTTCCTGACATCGTCACATATAAACTTCCTATGGGTCGTCTCTTGTTAATTTTGTACCAGACGACCTACATCTAATAACACTTGACGCCGTCAAGTGTAAAATCACCAAAATTTCTCTGGAGCGTCACGTTACAAACTGTCCATCTTCATAATCTTCAAGTGACGGCGTCAGCTTGTAACACCTGACGCCGTCAGGTTATGCTTCCTGGCAGGTTTTTCTTGACTTTGACGTTTATCTTCACTTTTGAGCCCAAAAACGTCTAAAATGCTCCATTTTCCCGAATTCATGTCCCAAGTACCTATAATGAGAAAAGAAATTATTTGAGGCAATATTTGACCATTTATTTACGATTTAAGGCTTAAATGACCCCTTAAAAGCGTATCAAATAAATCCTTATCACCGACCCTGATAGCTGGATGGTCTTGAGGCATCTCACGCAATCTTTCGACCTCTGGAGCACGATCATGCATTTGTATCATAATACGAGTTATCTCACCTAGCAAATTGTTAATCAGCTTGAGTTCTTTTTCTTGTTCATTGCGTAATCGGGTAAGGATAACCTTTTGCACCTCAGCTGGTTCGTTAGCCATAGTGTTTGTGTGTAAATACTGAATATTAGTGATACTTGTGTCAGAAAACGTAGTGTTGTTAAATTGACATTTATAGGGAAAAATAGCCGTTAAGCAACTAACCGTTGGAGCATATTTTAGGGGAAACTAGCCGTTAAACATTTTATTCAAATTCAAACTTAAAGCAACAGTACAACATATTAAAAACGATACGGAAAAACAAATTAACATGATACAAAAAAAAATAAACACGATATAGAAAACAAAACATTCAACACCATTAAGCATTTCATTCGTCCCATTTGGGGTGGTTCCACAAAACCTCCCACACGTGAACATATTGGAAGCTTCTCATATGGCGTTATTCAAAAATGGTATTTGCATTCTTGAGGAGAGCAGTATCATTTTCCCCGCTTGTACGCTGCAACTGATTGTAAATAGCGTTGAATTTTTTGCATTTGCAGCTAAGTCTTTTCCATTTACCCCGTGACCATATTTTTGTTACGGTGGGCACCTTCAGACTGATTGTTGAAGCTTTCTACAACCTATTCCAAAAAGAGGGTTCATGGTAGTTGGTTACATCTTCGGAAACTGCAACCCAAACTTCAGCCAGCAAGTGTTCTTCTTCTATTGACCAACGATTATTCATTGTAAAATGCTTTAGATACAGAAGTGTGTGAAGAATAGTATGTTATGGTGTGTTATTTATAAGGGTTTATAGCAATTTAAAATTTGAAATTCAAAATTCAAACGTAAAGCGGGATAAATTCAAATTCAAAACCGAGCGGGATTTGTTCAAATTTCAAAATTCAAACTTAAAGCGGGATAAATTCAAATTCAAATTGCAAAAATGGTCCTATAAATAGCCATTTGCAGACTCACACTAACTCACACACAATTCACACACAACTCATACACACAACAATGTCACACAACGATTTCTCTCAACAATTCCCAAGTCCACCGGATAATGAATCTGTTTATCACACCCCACCGGAATATCTCTTTCCGATATTCCCAAACGAACCACCAAACACTCCACATGCAGATCTATTTCATGTATCCCAAATGAGAATCAACCACAAAACACTCCACCGGAAGTTCTCTTTCCGCCGGCAAACACTCCACCGGCAAATACTCCACCGATGGACCTCCAAAACAATCCGTTTAACTTTTCAGAGGAATATCTCCGACAACTCGAGCAAGATGAGCAAGTATTCAGAGAAATTCAACAAGCCGAAGCACGTGAGGTAGCTGCTTGTAGGGAGCGTGAACAAAGATAAGCAGAATACCGATGGGAAATGGGGTTTAACCCTCAAGACTCAGTGACTTCGAGTGAGGAGGGCTGGGTCTCATATGATTCCTTTGATTAATTCGTAGTTTAATGTTTTAATTACCGTATCGTTGTTTAGTGTTTTAATCGTAGTTTCTATTAATCGTACGTTGTTTAATGTAATTTCAATTTCATGTTTAACTTAAATGTTTAATGTAGTTCGTGTTTTAAGGTTAATGTTTAATGTAATTCGTGTTTTAAGCCCTATTGAAATCTTAAATGGCACTAACGGGCACATATTTTTTTTCTCAGTCGAAGAACATTACGATCATTTTTAAAGAAAAACTTATACATACGATATATTTAAGTTTTTAAATATAAATAAAATATTATGTTTAAGGAATTTATTTCGTCTTTTTAAATCTTTTATAAAGCAATTTGTATAACATGAGACTAGTTAACCAAAGTTGCTGCAATTCTAAAATCGCTTGGATAAATGCAAGTATTGCATTGTAGATCAGATGATCCATAACTCAAAATCAAGGTTTTAGAGTTGGTAAATATATATCTTGCAGCCTCACATCACATTTGGCCGCTACACAGATTTAACTATCATAACATAGAGATCGCCAATTAACGAAAACGACAATAAATAGCATAAAAATTAGTCTTAGACAACAAACTGTAGACTGAATCTCTAAAAAACCCGCTTCTAACAAAACTAGACTATGAAAACTTCTCGGAAACAAAATCAAGTCGAAGGTAAAAAAAATATCAAAAAGCAGATAAACCAATCAAGTGCTCTATTTATCAGCCTTCATGGCAGCAGCAGCAGCTTGACCTCTAAGACGACCAGTTCTTCTAGCAGCAATAAGACCAACCTTTTGACCAGGTGGTGCATCACGACGAACAGTACTAGCATGACCAATATGTTGATGGTTACCACCACCATGGGGATGCTCCACGGGATTCATAGCAACACCACGAACCTTAGGCCAACAGTTTCTCTTCACACGGAATTTGTGATATGCGTTACCTGCCTTGAGCATTGGCTTCTCAGTACGTCCTCCACCTGCAACCTGACCAATCATAGCACGGCAACCACTGGGGACAATCTTCTTGGCTCCGGATGGAAGCTTAACCCTGCAAATTCAATAATACAATTAGAACTAAAATTTACAAATCAACTTTCGGTGCAACAAAACAATCTATTCCAAATAGCAGATGAACAAATCACTTCCCTTCAAACAAACAAATTACTTTAAGCAGTTACTATCTAGATGACTAGATCCCCGATTAACTATCAAACTAAACAGCAACTTTTTCTATAGCGAAACGTATATATTAACATTTCTTATAAAAACACACATTCAGTTTAAGAAAGACAAAACAATCTCAAGCACCAAAGTTCGAAAGCGTAAAAAAGCACCAATATATGTTCATTTCACTCGCAGTCAAACAACATTACATAAATCAAGTTGTCCAAGGTTTATAACAATACACAATTCATCATATTTCAAATCTTAAATGGAACCTCAGTTAGCCAAAATGCCTAACTTACATATCATGTAAATATGCAAAAGTATATAAATGTATTATAGTAAACTAAAACAATTGTATGTTCATTGCAATCACATAACAACATTAACAATAGGATACTAGCATATCAACCAACACGCCCCAGTTTCATAACATTACACAATTTTAACTCAGCTATTTCAAACCATAACTAATTACCAATTTCAAGTATAGATGCCAAACTACCTTAAAACCAACTAAACCCCAAAAAAAACATGTATCCTATTCCTAAAAGCACGAATACTTTCAGCCACTAACTTGTGTGTTAGTCTATCGTAGCAAACAATACACGCATTAGATCAAATTCAAAAAACCACATTCTCACACAATGATGTTCAACTATCCATTAAGCAATGGTAACTGTAAGTCATTTCAAAACTTAATCAGAACATTAACAATAAGCTATCCTATTCCCGCAACAATACAAACATAATCTAAAATAAAAACTACTAAAAACACAAACCTCATAACTACATACAAAACAAATATCCAAATATTCCTAGTCATTTCACCATCATTTTAGCTATAACAATACACACAACAAATACTCAGAATCCATCTAGTTCTAAATACAAAAACACAAAAACATGCATATAAATTTTTATAAAAAACATACCTAGAAGTCCCATTATCAGGATTATGACTAATAACAATAGCATAATCCCCAGAAGCCCTAGCAAAAGACCCCCTATCACCAACATGATGCTCCACATTACAAACCACCCCTCCTTCAGGTATCATCCCAATAGGCAACACATTCCCCACCATCAAATTCGCCTTCTTCCCACAAAACACAAACTGCCCAGTATACATCCCTTCCGCCGCCACGAAAAGCTCCTTCTGGTGCTTGTACCTGAACGGGTGACGGAATGTCACTTTGGCCAAGGGTGCTCCGCGACCTGGGTCGTGGATGATTTCGGTGATGACTCCCTTTAAGTACCCGTTTCGTTCTCCGAAGTCGAGTGAGCGGAAACGAGCTGGGCCTTTTCGGTGGTGGGTGTGGGACTTGAAGATGGATCCTGCTCCCTTACGCTGAGCACGGATGACTCGACCCATTTTGGGATTAGGGTTTGGGTTTGGTGTGACGGCTGGTTTGTGGGAGTGAGGGTGGTGATGGTGATATAGGGTTTTGAGAAGATTGTTTGGGCTGTTAAATGGGCTTTTTTGGGCTGTTAAATGGGTTTAAACATTCTAAAATAGGGTATGTTTGTTATCTGTAAAAAGATTGCGACACCTGAAAGACATGACTAATTTTGTGCTTAATTTATGTGTCATTACGTCATTGATACAACTAATGAATTGTTGCCACATATGTTTTGGCACAAAATAAGCATAACTTTTATGTGTGCAAATCATTTCTCTTTGTTGTCCTCTCAATAAATGGGCTTTTCTGTGCATAATAGACCAGAGACTAGACTGAATCGACAAACCGAACCGAGCGGATCATCGACCATATTTCAATCCGGTTATCGGTCCACCATTTTCCTCATACTTGGTCTTTAGTTCAGTCCGTCCGGTCCGGTCAGGTTCGGTCATACACATAACCGATCATTATGCTTTGTTGGACATGACCAGACCGATGAACCGGACCGGATATAGCCCTAACATTTCGGTCCAGTGTTTTGGGCCAAATCGGTTGTCGAACCGTGATCAACCCAATTCTAAAGTACATGTTTGACATTTGATGGTGGTCAAAGAAATGATAGAAAACGGTGACGGAAATGCCCCTTATTAGTGTAATTTTGAGACAACAACTTATTATTTTTAAGTAATTTGGACAGAAAGAAAACCTCGTCCGCTTTACTAGCAACGGTGTTATGCAAATGAAATGTTCATGAGTTAAATAAGGTTTTCCATAAAGAGGGGAAAAAAAAAAAAAAAAAAAAAAAAAAAAAAAACTTGAATGAGACATGAAAATGGTTTGGTTTAAGAATAGTGAATTCAAGTTACTTAAGTACACTTAAAATTTTGTGATTGAATATTACGATACTTGTCTCGTACATATCTTGAATTTTACAGAGGGTTCATTTCTCTCCTGGCCGGAACCGCTCAACAACTTATAAATAAATTTTTATTAGTCACAAATGGGCTAACTAACGTACACCAGTAACACAATCTTTTTACGACTAGGTGTTTAGAATCATGTCGTTGATGACCAAATAGAATCAATAAAGGGTTAGGAAAAGCTAAAGCAAAACTTATTACGTGCTTGTTCATATATCGAAGCCTTGTGACGAACATGTTCTCGTTATTAATGAACTTTTTCCTAAATTTTTCAATATATCAAATCAGAAGAAAGATAGAATTATTTTTCCTCTAGAAGAAAAAGGCATTGTATATTTGTATTACCTGTTATGAACTTGTTTAGATTGATCTTTTCCCTAAATTTTCTTTACGCCAAACTTCTTGTGTCAAATTGGCCCTCCAGCTTGGTCATTAGTCACACAGAAAGCCTCGATGTCATATTTTCAAAACAAGTACTCTACTTATTTAAAATCTGACACAATGGTTTTAGAAAAAATAACCATAAGTAGGACTAATTTCAGGCCTAAATCTGGCTTTTTTTTTTTTTTTTTTTTTTCCCCTTTAATTTTAATTTTATTTTTTATTGTTTTATGAAAGGGTAAGTCTATTATTCTTTTTTCTTTTCTTTTTTTCTTTTTCATTTTTTTTTTTTTTTGAACAAAAGTCTATTATTTTAATGCGCAGATTTAAACATTCAAAAAAAAAAAAAAAAAAAAAAAAATCTGGTTTTCGAATCATAGATAACAAAGTTTTACTTGTGACGCTTAGGAGTGGAAACGAGCAGAGGGGCTCGTGAAAAGCTCAAGATCAGATCGGTAAATAACTCGAACGAGCCAAGCCTAAAAGAGCTCGAGCTTAAGTTTGAGCTCATTTAATAATTGAGTTCGAGCCCTGGCTCGAGCTTTATATATAAAGGTCAATTAGGCTCGCGAGCCTAAACGAGTCCTAAAAATATAGATGTATATATATTGTTTATACATATAAATATGTATAAACGTGCTTAAAAGAAAATAAACGAGTTCGAGCCTAGTGTAATTAATGAGCCGAGTTTCATTTGAGCTTTATTACTTCAACATGTGATATAAATTAGCCGAGCTCGAGCTCAAAATATGAGATTCAAAACGAGCTTGAGCTCAAGCTCGAGCTTTATATATATATTAACGAGCCGAGCTTGAGCTCTGGCAGTCTAGAGCTGGGCTCGGCTCGTTTCCACATAGTGACGGTGCCAGAGCTAGGCTCGGCTCGTTTCCACATAGTGACGCTCTTGAAATATGTAGTCGCAGATTAGAAAAGGAACAAATTATTAGTGATTCTCCAAGGACAAGTCATTTATATCACCCCTAAAGTAAATTTATAAGAAGGTGTATTCATGAATAAAAAAGTTGGTGTGAAGAACTAAAAATGATGTAACAAAGATAAATACTCATGTGATATCTAACTATCGTTAGACGTAAATAAGAATATAAAGATTGTTATTTAAGGTCAAATCATCGTTAAAATTTACTTTAAGATCATTCTTATACAATGGAATTTTTTTATTTTATTTTTATTTTTTTCATTAAGGCCTTTCATCAAACCAGAAATATTTTTTTCACTTGACTATTACTTATTTAATCGATCAATCGTCCAAATCACGATTCAATTATTTATAAGATAGAGGCGAGTTATCAAATATCAAAGTTTTCTTACATAGCAAGGGACTTATCGTCACCATCCATATAAAAAAAATCAATGGTTAAGATTAAAAGCATTTCAATATTTCATCTATTTTTTACAATTTAAATATATTTTAAACCGTTAATCGTTAAGCGAAAATAATTACATCATTGCAACGAGCATTTCATTATCTTTCTATAAAAGGACACTTTGATATACGTTCGACAAAAAAAAAATCGTTTTTTTTCATGTTTTTTTTCGTGGCCGAAAAAATCACATGTGATATATGATAATATATCACATGTGATTTTTTCGGCCACGATAAAAATGTGAAAAAAAAAGAAGAAAAAAAAATTTGTCGAAAATATATCAAAGTGCCTATAAATAAAAAGATAATTAAATGATCGTCGTAACGGTATATATATATTTTTTTTGCTTGACGATTAACGGTTTGAAAAATATTAATATTTGAAAAAAAAATGAAAGTTGGTTTTAAATTGTTTGGGATTAATCTCATCAACTAAATCAAATAAAGATGGAAGAAAGATAGGGCGTGAAGATTAGTCTAAATAAAGTTTGGTAATCAAATTATCTTAATTTTATAAGATATGGCTTGTTAGATTATATAATCATCCCACCAACTAATTACATAATCCTAAATACCACACTTAGGGGTGTTTGGTTGAAGTTAAGTAATGGAAAAAGGAAAGATAATGGGAATACTAAGGTATTGATTACCTTAGTCCTTAAATTGTTGGGTAATGGTTGATTACTCAAAAGTGAGTATTGATTGCATTCCTCACCTCCCAACAAGCACCTTTAATCATTTCTTTTTTTATTTTCCACCCTCTTAACCCCCAACCAAGCACCCCTTAGGCACATTCTATTGTAATTATCTAAGGGATGTGTTAACCGGACCCTCCCTATCATGGGGGTTCACCTACTTTAGTCAAAATGTACAAATTTTAATGCAGACAGTACAGGCGGCGGCAGCACTGTTTTTCACAAACCCTCCCTATAAGGGGTCCGGTTAACTCATGCCTTATCTAATTATAAAAAACAACAAACATGACACCAGCGCATACAAGTGACTGAAAATATTGTCACTTAGTGCATCATCAATTCAAAATATGTTTTTCCATGTCTCCCTATACCTTAATCTATGGCTATTCAATTGTTTTTAGAGTAAATTACACTTTTCGTTTATGTGGTTTAGCAAAAACCCCTGCCACAATCCCTCAACTTTGTTTTTTGCATTAATAATCCTTATAATAAAGTTTTGTAAGACGGTTCATCCTTATTCTTAACAATCGTTAAACGTGCCCGTAAAATCTCCATGTATGCCTTGGTCATGAGGGTATAAAGGTCTTTTTACACTTACTCTTCAACTTTTTCATTTTATTATTATTATTTAAATCCACCTAACAAAACCTCCTCCCTAGATTCATGTTCTTCCTAATTTTTATAATCATCCTCATTTCTTGAAGAACTTAAAATATACACAAAAAAATTAAGACGTAACTGACTGTAAGACTTGCGTAATAAAGCCTTCAAGACCGAGTCTTCGGACCTTGAGGACGCGACCACCTTGTTACGAAGGTCCCACTCGACGCGTCTTAGATGAGAAAAACGCAAGACTCGGTCGTCCCAAAAACCGAGTCGTGTGAGTTGGTGTTGTGTGTTTGTGTGTGTATTTATTAAATGTTTTTTTTTTTTTTTTTTTTTTTGGTATATATGTGTTTAAGTGATGTATGTTTTGCTGGTAAAGTTGGTTGTTTTATTACATTAAGTTGGTTGTAAAGAGAGAAAGTTGATGCGACGGTGATAAATGTGGTTTTAGGTGTCCTTTTTTACATCTACCCTAGGTAAAACCCACTAACAATATGATTATTGAGAATCACTTATTACAAATATATATGTCAAATCTAAAACAAAATAAAGAAAAATCAAGTGTGTGAGTCTGCACCTTTTGTCCTTAGCTGTTGTTTTCTTTTTTCTTTTTTTTTTTCCTTCTTCGCACTTTGACTACAACCGGCTAGCTTTTCTCTTTTCATGTCCAATAATATCTTTATTTAACAAAAATAAATGGCAATATAATGAAGAAAGCATTATTGGTCCTCATTTTATTTTGTCCAAGTGCACAAGCAGTATTTTTTTCCCAGTGCAAACACAAGCAGGTACAAGTGCAAGATGAAGCATTTTTTTTTGTTCAAAGTGCAAACACAAGCAGGTTACTAAACTTGGCTCAGATTAACACGTAATCGTCATCGCCTTATATTCTCAAAATAATTAACTCACAAAATATGTTAGGCTCGGATATGAAGGTTGCAAACTGATAAAAATATCACTTTGCCATCCTTTCGGTTTTTATAAAACCATTCGTCATCGCCTATTAGTAAACCATTTGTCCAAGTGCTTGCACACAAGCATTTTTTTTGTCCAACTGCAGATACACAAGCTGATTGCATACGCAAAACACAAGCAGGTTTTTGTCCAAGTGCAAACACAGGCATTTTTTTTTTTGTCTAAGGGCAAACACAAGCAGGTTTACTACCCAAGTGCAGATTCCACACAAAGGCTCAGATTAACACGTAATCATCATCGCCTTATAGTCTAAAGCTCAAAAGGTGACAAGGTCACATAATCATCAACAGTAAGATTCTCACATGGTAACAAGGTCACAAGCTCAAAAGTGCAGATTGCACAAAAGAAGATTGGACACAAAGCTTAACAGTAAGATTCTCACAAGGTAACAAGGTCACAAGCTCAAAAGTGCAGATTTGCACACAAGAAGATTGGACACAAAGCTTAATAGTAAGATTCTCACAAGGTAACAAGGTTACAATCTCAAAAGTGCAGATTGCCTACAAGAAGATTGGACACAAAGCTCAACAGTAAGATTCTCACAAGGTCACAAGCTCAACAGTAAGATTCTCACAAAGGCAGCTTTGCTCCATTATAAGGGAGGGGTTATACTCACGGTCCCCATTATAAACTGCAGCTTTGCTCCATTAACTTTCAATCACAAACAAAGCAAAACAACAAAGAACCAGATTTCACAACAAAGCAGCATCACAACAACTGGATTACAACAAAGCAGCATCATAACAACTGGTTAACATAAAGAAGCATAAAGAAGCACTAGGGAGGGTTTGTCATACTACCCTCTTAGACCCCGTCCGATTAACATAAAGAAGCAGACCAGAAAGAAGCCAAGTGAAACACAAGCCAACTGGTTAACATAAAGAAGCCAAGTGAAACACAAGCCGCAAGTAACAAACCACAAAGCTGCCAAAATGTCTCAATCGCAATTTTACACACGAGAGGTAATCTCCATTTTACACATAAAAAAGGCATCGAGATAACAATAGGCTCAGATTACAATAGTTTCATGATACGTGGGGATCGCACCAGGTTTTACCTCTCGAGGGATCTCGAGCAGCTTACAACCCCCACCAGGCAGTGTACCTGATCGTTGTAGTATAGTATAGTGACAAGTAACGGGGGATTGATCGTTCAACTCAGGAATAGTGTCGCTAGGATTAGAAAGTCTAGTAAACTAGGTCTAGAGGTGAGGGATGATTCTTTTTGTATTTTTATATTTTATAAAAGCAATTAAAATTTCGGGTTTTGAAGGAGTGGGCGGAATTAGTTGTTAGCCAACTAACCCAAATATCTACAAATGCAATCAAAATAAAATAAAAGAAATGAAAATGAAACTATTATACTAGTGTGGTGTAACAATAATGAGGAAAGTTGTGTTTACTTAGGTTTTATTACTCCCTAGATATCTTTTACAGGTTGATAGCTTGTTACAATTGCATGGATGACGGGTCATATTCCTTAATACTAGTCGTAGAGCCGTGTACAATATTCCCTAACTCTATAGGATCCTACTTCACTCCTATGTCGAGCCGTTAGAAGCTCCTAACATGGGATCATTAGAATTCTCCTACGCATTAAATACAACAAAAAATCGTAGTACACCTCCGATCATGTTTCCTAAGACGTTCAAGCAAGTTACCAATGGAAGTCTGCCAGTTTTCTTAATCCTAACATCGAATACAATCATCTGTAACAACTATAAACAAACAATCAACCCATAATTAACATCTAGGTTTCACTACATCTAAGCAAACACAAAGGAAATCTAGCCTAGCATGTTAAATAGAAGAAAAGTGTAAGATATAATCAAACAACACACAAACATATTGATTGATTTGAAAGAGTATTTATCTCCAATTGAACATGAAAGATTCAAAAGGTTGAAACCCGTGAAAAAGTTGGAAAATTCGACCTAGGGTTTTTCCCTCAAAATTGCACACTAATGAATGAAATTTAGAAAACTATATATAGATTACAACTTGTGACGGCGTCATGTATTGGATCGTGACGCCGTCAACTCGCCGCCTTAAAAGAAATCGTATTGCCTAGATTTGATTTTGACGCCGTCATGTATAAAAATCTTCTGGGCCGTCATGTACAAATGGACCCTGACAGCCTTGGTGACGCCGTCAGGTCCTATGCTTGAAAACACTCTGGATCGTTACGTGTATTTTCTACATCCAGCTCTTTTGTAACTCTTTATGCCGTTATGTAGAGAGTTGTGACGCCGTCAGGTACTGTTCCTAGCAAGGAAAATTAAGACTTTGCCGTTTTCTTCACTTTTATGCTCCAAAAACGTCCAAAATGCTTCCTTTTCCAGATTTCTCTCCAAAAGTACCTAAAATGACAAAAGGAACGATTTAGGGCAATATTTGATCAAATAATCTCGAATCCGGGCTTAAATGACCCCTTAAAAGTGGTTCACTTTTCGCCTCATCATTTCACATAAGCAAGATATATCATATATGGCTGCAACATCGAAGGTTGCAAAATTAAGATTTTTTTTGCCTGTCCATTCGGAAATGCCACGCCAAAATCATTTTTTTTTAAATCATCATTGTCATATCTCAGTTATTTAAAAAAAATAAAAATAATAAAAAAAAAAGAAAAAAAAGAAAAAAAGGTTTTAGAGAGGGTTGGACTAACAAAAATAGGTACTGTTAGTATAACACATGCCTTGCCTTTTTCTGTTGTGTACATTGCATCTTTAGACCTTCAAGGCACAATGTTTTATATTAATGTTGCCAGTATAACCCATGCCTTTGTGGGATGTGTTAACCGGACGGGGTCTAGATAACACATGCCTTAGTATAACACATGCCTTAGTAACCTTACTCAAGCACATAAGCACCTAAGCAGTAACAAAAAAAATACCATCATCACATAAAATCATCACCAACAAGCCAATATTCACATAAAACGAGCATCTAAGCGGTAACAAAAAAATACCATCATCACATAAAACCATCACCTAAGCAGTAACAAAAAAAATACCATCATCAGATAAACATATAGCTACGAGCCAAGTTTTTAACAAGTTTATAGATCCAAAAAAAATATGAGTTTTTAGATCAAAAAAAAAAATAAAAATACGAGCCATCATATTTAACAAGCTTTTACTTTAGATCTAAAAAAAATACAAGCCATCAAAAAAATACGAGCCATCATCAACAACGAGCAAATATTCACTTTAGATCTAAATATATATATATATATATATATATATATATATATATATATATATATATATATATATATATATATATATATATATATAACAGGAGGCATTTGAAGGAAATGCCCAGTCATTGTCCAGTCAATGCCCAGTAATTCATTATCTGCCATGTCATCAGCCATGTCATCACAATCTGTACATGTAAGCAATTTTTATAATTTATTTAATGTTTTTTTCGAATTTAATCTGAATTAAATTCGGCCAAAATTAAAAATTTTGGCCTTAACAAGATTCGAACCCAGGCCTGTTTACCCACAAACAAGCACTTCAACCAATAAAGCAAGCTAGAAGTTGTGAGGGAGAATTCAAAACAAAAATGTAATGGCTTAATGAGATCACATTCTAGAATATAAATCCATATTTATCTTCTCAATTACGGTTTACTAACACAATGAAAGCCACGATACTTCCCACTGAAACCCTAATAAACTTTTCTCAGCCACCACAATGACAAAAGTTATTGAACCTTATGTGGCGTTTTATGTTTCATCAATTATACAAAACCCTAATTTGTTTCCACAACCGTATGAATGTTAAACACGTAATTATTATTTGAACTATTATTATTTGTATTATGATCTTGGTACTTATACATGTTATAATGAATGATGTTTCTTATTGTTTTTGTTCTTTATTTGTGTAAACCTTCATTGTCTCTTTAATTTACACAGTGTGATATTCATGTTTATCATGATTTGGTAATTCAAAGGTACGTTTTCTATCAATGAATTCAAGTTTTACTTATCATCAACTTATCGATTATGGTTTTTTTGCATTGTCAATGTGTATAACTGATGCTTTTTTAAATGTCAGTAGATAGACGCACATAAAAAAAATCATTCGTCATACAGTGACTTGCGTGGCGGCAAGTGGAAGAACGATAACTCAACGAGTTTTAAATACAACTACCGTCTCGGTTCGATTACTGTTAAGTTTGTTTTATCTAATGATTTTGTTCTAATATCCTCTTATTATGATCTCTGCATATTATAATGTTGCTAATCAGTTTTGTTTGTCTTTTTTTTCTCTATTTTTGACACCAAACATCACGTTTATGGTTTTGTTTGACTAATATATATTTACATCCAATGATTTTATACTGCTATGTAAATATAGATTGGAAGCATTGGCCCTACACTTGTGTTGAATATGTAAGCAGCCATAATTTAGTACCAATTTAGTCATGTAATTTATGGATTTATTTTGCTTTCTAATCGTGGTATATGACACCATCTGTAGCAAATGCTCCCATGGGAAGAATGGATCATCACAAGCAGCAATTCAATCGGCTCTTGATTATGCATATGGGATTAGTGGGATTTTATTCTGAAAATTCAGAAATTGCAAGGTGAGTCAATCCTTATGCTTCTTCTATTGAACATAATTATACTAAATAATAGCATAATGAGATAAAGACATGATGCGAGTTGTGGTTGATGCAGACTTTCATATACATATGTGTATTTCTATTTCAGATTCATTGTGTTGAAGAAAAGTACGAAGCAACAGATGCCAGGGCAAGGGAGCTGGAGAAACAAGTACGTAATCACTTTTGTTAACAAATGGTTCATTATGAATTTTAATGTTATGGCGCATGTGGTATGCTTGATAGCGGTCCTGGTTTGGCAATTTGGCCTGTGTGTCTAATTTTTGTTTGTAACCGTAAGGTTAAGTTAGGTGTTATGACATTTGATGGTATTGCATAGGTACACTCATTTGTAAAACTACTATTCTCCAGGTGGCTTCTCTAGGAGAAGGAGTATCTTTGGAGGCGAAGTTTTTAAGCAGGTAAACTAAGATTCAGAGAATGTCAAATCAGTTTTGACGCATAACACAACAGTGTGCTATGCATGCTAACTTAAAATTTGTTTATGATTTGTTTTATTTAGACTCACTCTCAATTGATATACGGTTTCAGAACTATGGCGAGGGTCCCAAAATTTGGGATATCACCTCCGATGTCGCACGCACTTAAAGTTGAACTAATGTAATGAATATTCTTTTAGTAGCACATGTTCTTATAAAATCTGCTTGATGTTTTTGTTTCAGCTGTCCCCAGATTTGTTATCATTCGTGAAGCTGCAAAAAGGAGCATCATCGACGTCCAAAAGTAAGACTAAGTTTCATTACTTTACTCATAAGTCTCACACATATAAACCAATCATAACTCAGAAACTGTGTGTTTCGCAGCGGAATGGCTATTGGGTTTACAATGAGAAACAAAATGGTTGCGGACTTTGATATACAAACATGTGACGCAATGGAAAAGCTGGTGAGTGTAGCAATCAGCTCATGCCGAGTAACGAATAGATACGGAGGTAATCATAATGTTTAACATTTACAATTGCTACGCACTATGTAAAAATTTATAAATGCAGAATCCAATAACCATAAGTCTACAACTTACTCCGGCAACTCAGTATTATCTAGACCCCAATATCGACGAATTGCCTGTACCAAGTTGCAAGGACCATGGGCCATAGCATATCCCAAATTACAGGTAATTGTACACACACTTCGTGCAACCATACAATTAACAATAAATATACCAGCTAACAGTAACTATTTTCCAGCTTTGGAGTTGTTAGTTTGGCTACTTTTCGTTTTGTGCTTTACAAACACATCATCATTACATAATTAATAAAGAATTAATTACTATATACAGTATTTAGTTACTTATATCTTATAATAACAGTGATTAGAAGATTACCGATGTTTGTTTAGAATATTGGAAATGGCTACTCTATCCCATAGGACACTAAACTTGGAAAAATATCCTTTTTAGATAGACGGTGTGGAAGCGCTGAATAATGTGTTTCTCATTGGTATGACAAACAGAAAATATTTGCTTGATGATGCTCTTCTGAGGTAAGTTCATTATCTCACAATATAAGCTAAACATAAAATAATTTATTAAATGGAATTACTAAAGATGTGAGTTCAGACCCATTTACTTAAAAGTGGGTTGATATTGGTTATGGTTTATCTCTGATGGGTCAAGCATGTTAAGCTAAAAATCTAATTAAAAATTATATGGTTGGCGATAGAAGTAGTGACTAGAGTGATTGTAGGCTCCTTCTTCCTTGCAAGCCTTCTCATGGCTACTAAAAAGTGGAAACTTAAACCAAGGATTATAGTTCAATGGAAAAAAATCCACACCCAATAAAGACCGTTTGGAAATCTTGATCGGTGAGAAAACTATGTTGTTTATCATAATCTTATTAATATATGAAAATCCTACGACCAATTTAGTGTTTTTGTTTGTGTATGAAGATATTAATTTGCCAAAGGATGTGACGAGATATAGTTAAGCTTAAAACAATCAATCCTGACCGTTTGAATGGCATGCACTTTACCTCTTTAGAGTCATGTGGTGGTTCAGTTCTTCGGAGCTTTAAAAGTAATTTAGGATTCAACAATTATTATATCGAATGAGCGTTTATTTGTTGTACTATGGCAATAGTTATTACAAACTATTACACTTATTGGGGTCATTTCCAAAAACAACTTGTGATACAACCTCAATTGCAGAGTTTGATTTGAAAGTATGTGCCTGTGAATTAGGAACACTATCTTCAGTTGCAATTTATAACAACACATTCAAAGAATATTTAGCAATTGAGATTTTTGTTGATTTCTCTGCAATGGTTATATTGAAACAAGAAGAGTAAAAAGGAAGAGGAACAAATGATACCAAAGGACCTGAGGTATGCTTTTGATATCATTTTTTCTTAATTGATGGTAGGGTATATGGATTATAATTAATGAGTATATACGAGTCTAATATGGACCGCATTGTATCTTCATACATATAATTATTGTTCATGTGGATCGCATTGTATAATACTTATCGTCGTGTGGCTTTGCGATGTGAATTTGTATTAGGTTGTGGAGCATGGTCTAGGTCACCTTCCTTTTACCGATAGCAGGTCAGGTTTACTATTTTTTGCATCATTCTATGTAGCAAAGATTTTAAGTTTTTGATTTAGGTCATCACAAATTGGACGAAATTGATTATATGGCAGCCGAAGGGGATTTTTTGTATTTTGTATAATTATTATGAAGTTTTGTTGACGAACAACAGGGATATTTGATCAAATTGATGATCCTTGAAAGGCATGGAGACGTATTCAAGTCTTACTGTACACAACAACTTCCACATTTATTTGCTTAAATTTTGTTTTTGTAAGCTAACTTATACATGTATGTATATCTTTTGTAGGCTTGAAGTAAATTTTAATGCATGGTTCTGGCCTTTTCAAAAGATGTGGAAGGAAGGCACAATGTAGAGGGAGTTATCTTTTAATTTTATAGAAAATTATAGCATAATTATATTGCGAAAAACTAAGTGATTCGAGAATATTTTCCAGAATGGATTGGCATTCCAGATCCAAGGATTTTGTTGCATGAAAACACACATGCCTTTCCCATTACAAACGACGGCTTTCCAGAGCACTATTTTAGCTTTGCATCATACAATCAGGTTGCCATTCGCGCAGACATGTTCTTTGGATGTGTGTTTTTACTTTCAGACAATTGATTTTTGCTAGGGCATTAACAACTTACCGTGGGCCGTAATTCAGTTTATGCATTAAAATGTTACTGAAACCATTAACCAATAAATCTTTTTTTTTTTTTTTTTGGGTAAAGGGCATTCCACCCGGTAAATTAATTAACCAATAAATCTGATCCACATTAAAACTGACAGACTTTTAGTATCTAAGAGGTTTGGTTTTGACAGTTCACTTATTCCTTCAAAGCCACTTCAAAATCGTCTTTTTCATACCAACTTCACTGAGATGAAGGCTGAGAATGGAAACAACATTTGATTATCGTTGTAGCAAGCGTTGATGGATTTCAGATGAAGAGGCGACGCGTGCCCCGTGCAAGTAAGAACCTTGAACGCTTATCATGTGAAGGTATATTAATTCAACAATTCTTATATTGGTTGTTCAAACTACACTGATTATTGTTCACAAGTTGCTATTGAAATTTTTAAACAGGTATCAGTAACAAACAAGTTTACCCACATTAAGTTTTTTTTTTTTTTTTTAAATAAATATTGAGTTAGATATGATTAGAAAAAAACAATTTTATCACAAGAATAATCTTGATTTTGAATGAAAAAAGTTTTACGTCGCAAAGGTATGTGCATTAGTAATTCATAAGCAACTTAAAATCTATCTGTCCCTTTTAGCTAATCTTTATATGATGTGTCCCGTTAGAGATAAAAACACAACCCAATTTGCATCAAACAACATAAATGGGTCGAAAATGCCACCTCTATGGAAAAAGATACTTTTTAAGTTCGTCTATTTGGTATGTCAATATTGTATCGATATGTATCTTAAAATATCTGTTGTCCTATTATAATATAGATTACCAGTATTTTTATAATTATTGATTCGTACATGTAGGCAAGTAGGACATTAAGAGGGCTATAATGGGTCAAATTCTAAAAAGCTGGTTAAGAGGGTGTTTGGGATTGCTTATTTAAGTGCGAATTGAACTCTTAAAATGGAGAACTTCAAAAAGAATTTAAAATTTCAAAGAAATATATTTTTTCATCAGTATATTTTCAGAGAGTTGCCGGCAACAGCAGTGACGAGGAAGACCTTGAGAAACCCTCGAAGAATGATGTATTAAGAATGAGCGTGCAAGATAAAATCAGTCTATTTGAAAGCAAGAAGAGAGACCAACAATTGGACATTCTTAAGACAAAGAAATTGTTAAGAATAACGGGTGGTCCAAACAAAACTGTACTGAGAAGATGGAGTTCAGGAATGGGTAAAAGTCAGGTTTCTTTGATCAACCTCAACAATGTAGCAGTAGAAGCAGAGTCTAATATCCATTTTATGGAAAGTTATATTTCTGATAGTAATGCAAAAAATATAAAACCACACTCACCTGAGCCAGAACCACGAGGTGTGAAGGGTGACACTCTTCAAACTGAAAAAGAATAAAGTTGTGAAAAGCATCCAGCTTCTATTGAGTGAAATCAACAGAAAGAATGACTTCTCCAACTACATGGGTGGAAGTTGACGATCAATCAGATAATCACGGGAAGAGGATATTTTGCATAAAGGTTGGTTTGATGGGCACGAGGAAGACGCTATTATTCCATGCATGGAAAGTGAAAGCCCGGTGCAGGTTGTCAAAGTTGTTGCGCTAGCTGGACCATCAAGTCCAAAGGTTCGTCGTTCTTTATCTCAAATACTTCTAGAGTAGAATAGTACAGACATTGATTATTATTAGTGGGGAAATGCTGAGCACCCGCCTTCATTGATCTACCAAAAAGATTCGCCTAAAGGGTTAAAGAGGCTCTTGAAATTTGCTCGAAAAAATAAAGCCGGTTCATGTACGGAAGGAGACTATGATGCTAAAGACTCTAAAGGTAATAAGAAAAGTACTGATTAGAGGTTGCAATTTGGACCAGTTTACTTATAAATGAGTGATATGGGTTGTGTTTTATATCTAATGGGTGAAAAACCAATAGCTAAAGAGCAAACATATCAACTGGGTGAAGAGATTTAATGTTGCTCAATTATATTATTTTAAATTTTATTTACTAATAAAATCCGGACAACAAGTTATTACGAATCTTTTCATTAACACAAGATTTAAACTTTATAGAGCATTTAAACCACTTGGTGGATATAATATTGATCGGTGAATGTTCATAATCGACCCTCTTCTATAGGCATTTTAAAAGCTCTAAAATACGTTCCCACCCCACACTGCTAGGATCAACAAACGACTATAGTTTTTAGATAGGCTGCAGCAGCAATGTGCATTGGGATGACCAGTTTCTGTAATCCTTTAGAGGGGCATAGTCTTTCACCTTTTCATGGTATGTTCTGCTCTTATTATAGCTATATCTCAAGAATTCTGCTTTAACGTGCCGTGTTACAGGGAGAAATATGACTATTTAGAGTTAAATACACATTTATGTCACTTTTAGATCTGTATATATATTTTGTTTATGATATATAAGAAACCGGTTTTCCTTTTGCTTTTCCTTCTTAAAAGTTGGTTACAAATGACGGTTATAGTAATAAATTTTACCAGGGTATAAATCTTCATAAATATGTCGAAGATGTTTGATATTATTATCTGATGTATGTTGTTGCGATAATGCATGATTAAACAAAAAATTATGAAAGCGTTATCTTGGGGTAGGGGTATTGTTATCGGTTTTGTTGGTTTGATATATGTTGCTTGGATATGAAATTGATATTTGATATTATTTAGATCCTTTATATGAGATACATGATCATACACATTAGTTTCATCATAAACGACACCATACTACAGTTCTATAGTTCTATGTAAATACATTATAATCAGTTTATCTTACCATTGTTCAGTGCTTATCACAAAACACAGCTCAATACTTTTTAATATCTGATGGAAGCCACTGAAAACGGCATGTCATCTTCCTTCAGATCTTGATGAACTAGGTGTCAAGCTTCTCAATAAAGCTATTTCCATGAAACAGTATGGTGAGTAGTTAATATATCGCTAAAAGATTAAGCCTTAATATATTTTGAAAAGATTAACACAATTTCGTACTCTCACAGATTTGGCATTAAAGTTGGTCAAAATAGATCCATTATTGGCTTTAGCTACAAGAGATGATGAGGTATTGATGGCAATATCTATAAACTTTCCAAGCAAGCTTGACTTCTAGGAAGCATTAATGTATACTTTAATTCATATTTTTTTGTATGTCATGTATGGTTTTGGTTGATTTGCAACACATGCATTTATTCTTCCATTGATGAGGAGGCGTTGGTGGTTCTAATAACCATGTCCTCCCACATGTTCAATCTTTATTTAGTGGTTTCCCCAGAGATCTTTATCATTAATGTAACCTTCACTTTGCTAATTCATGGAGTTGTATTCAGTAATTGTAAGAAATTTGATTATCTACCATTAGTAAATAATGTGGGTTGGCTTAGATTACTTAGTGTTGCGCGCCTTGGAGGGCAGTGCGTTTTGGGTTGTGTACAGCTTGGTCTAATCTTGGTTCATTGTTCAAGTTAGTAGGAATGATCAAATCCATTTTGCAAATAGTAGTGACTAAACTAACAATTTAATTAGCTAAACACAGGTTGTCCATCTATTTATTCCAGTGTCAAGTATAAGTAAAATACAAACAGAATGCATTACTTTTTTCTTTTCAAATCAACACAGATTTCTTGTGATCAAAAGTTTAGAACATGAAGCTGCATACTATCCTCAAGAAATATATTACTTTTACTTGGTGTTTCTAGCAAAACTAAATTGTTTGTGCATTAAGGTACCCATAATACAAGAGACCCAAATAAAATAGATTGTGCACATTTGTTCTTATACATAACATGCGTCTTAATTTTTTCATTTTAAAAGAACTGATTCAACAATTCTGTACAGCAATATATATATTACACTTTCTACCTAATTAACTATTGACACTAATGCGTAAAACGTCATTATCACGTAGCATACATATCGGATGTAAAAATGGGTATCATGTTGGGCACATAACCTCAAAAGAAACTCTTCAATAATGACATTATATTAATTTGTATAATAACAATGATTGATCAGAATAAATGGTATGGTTAGGTTTTACAATCTACTCAATAAACTATTAAAGACAGTTGGATTCATTAGTCATGTAGCTTACTCTAAATTGGTCGTTTGTTGAATGTCCCGGATTGTTGCTAATGGGAGCTCTCCTAGCAGCACAATTGGTAATAACATTTATACTTTTCAAATTTTTATCATGTTTTGCTAATCCTATTTGACAAACCAAATATTGTGTTGACCTATTCTAAAATGGCATGTTATATAACGTTATCAAGTGTTTTTTTTTTCATCTTTTATATCTAAATTTGGAGTTGTACAGTGATAAGTGAAAATGTATTATTACATTTAAAACCTATTTGTAAAAGAAGAAGTAACTACACTTGCTTAATTCTTATAAGTTTAGAAATGCAAGTCAAGTTGTTGTAAACAAGTTCCCTTTTCATCCATTATAGTTTTTAAAACGGGTAAATGATATTGATATTGACTCAATGTATTTAGTTTTATAATCACGTTTTTTTAAGGGTAGTTATAGTTGCAAATTGAATGAAATTTTCCCACAAGTATATAAATTGTGTCACCGATGTTGAGTTTTAAGCCGGTTATCTTATGTAATTAGTACTCAAGCACGTGGTAAATAACAATTTGATGATAAAGGTTGCATTGTCTCAACTATTTTGCAAATTTGCATTAGCTAGATTATAAATGGATAAAGAAGGTGTGCAACCGAACACAATCAAAGTTGAATGATCTTTTTTTTCACCTCATATTCTGTACTAATTATTTTCTTTTTTTGATTACATACATTATTGTAGGATTTCTCAAATTTCAAAAGCTAACATGGCCAAGATTGTGGTAATTCATTTAGGTTGGCACCATGTATCAATGTACTTTTGATATAAAAGAGTTTGAGATCAATTTTTATGTTCATAATAACAAGAGTTGTTTTGGTATGGAGTTGAGTGGAGGAAGCTTGGTGAGAAATCGTAAATAGTTCACTCATTTTTAAAATACTCGAGAACAACCTTCGACACAAATTTATTTATTCTTTTTTACGGTAACTTTGTAACATTACATTTTTATTAACAAAGAATTCAATGGCAACTCTTTGAAAGCTTATTCTTAGTATTTTGAGGGTGAAATAAGCTATTATGTATATGCATCTTCAAATGGCCTTGAAAAAAATCACAAACTCATTGTATTGAGCTTAAGCCAGAAACACCTATTGTCAAACGAATTTGAAATTTCTCGACATTAAAAAAAATTAATACTTAATCACACCTAATCTATTATTACAATTAATTAACGACCAAATAATATTAAGCAACAAATAATTACAAGTCATGCCCGCCCATCGGGCGGGCTTCGAAGTCTAGTATATATATATATATATATATATATATATATATATATATATATATATATATATATATATATATATATATATATATATATATATATATATATATCTTAAGAAGTTTTTAGATCCAACACTTACCCACCATCAGAAAGGGTCAAAAAAATACGAGCCATCACCAACGATCCAACACTAAAACATCACAAGAAACCACCATCGATATGGTTTCTATCATAAACCACCTTCAAACCACCACTAAAACATCACAAGAAACCAACAATTATCACGTGTTTTTAGATCTAAAAAGATCTAACAAAAAAAACAAGATCTAAAAACCAATCAGTTTCATCACTCAAAACCGCGTTCCACCCACAGTTTTATCCCATAAACATCACCATCAAACCACCATTCACTTACACCATCACGTTAACCACTTTTTAGATCTAAAAAACTCAGTTTTTAAATCTAAAAAGTGAGAGTTATTATTGATAGAGAGAGAGAGAGGGAGAGATTGAGTGAGAGAGAGAATATGACAGAGTGTATGTACTCCAGTGTGTGTTATCACATGGGGGTGGGTGGGGTGGGATAAAACTGTGGGTGGGTGGAACGCGGTTTTGAAGTTTTATTATTATTATTGTTATTTTAATTTATAAAAGTTATAAATGTAAAATAAGTGTAATGTTATTTGTAAAAAACATGTAATGTAAGTTGTAAAAAATAGTATCATTTGTAAATATATATATATATATATATATATATATATATATATATATATATATATATATATATATATATATATATATATATATCATTTGGAAAAATAAAGTTGTATTTTCAGGAGTTCGGTTCTGACGAGCAAGTAACGGAATAGGTGCAAAATATAGCTCGGGGGCTCGGTTTTGTCATTGTTAAAGAAAAAACCAAAGCAGACAAGGGTTATTTGTACGAAATCAATTATAGGTGTTCAAAGGGTGGGAATTATAAACCTGAAGGTTCTGAAAAACGGAAAACCAGTACCTCCAAAACAAATTGTCCATTCAAATTGGTGGCGAAATATCAACAAACAAAAGTTTTTTGGATTCTGAGGGTGAAGAATGATACGCATAATCATGATTTGCTAGAGTCGTTGCATGGTTTGGCATATGCAATGCGATTAAAGGATGATGAGTTCGGTTCGGTCAAAGAATTGGCAGATTATAAAGTACGACCACGTAATATACTTTCGACAATACAGGGTCGTTATCCGAATAACGTGTCTAGCGTTAGAACTATATATAACGCACAAAATAAGATCCGGAGAGCCAGAGTAAGTGATAGAACTCCAATTCAAGTCCTTTACTCGCATTTGATGGATTCAAGGTATACATGGTACCCAAGGGTAAATGAGCATACCGACGAGCTTGAGGAGCTATTTTTTGTGCACCCCATGTCATATGCTTTATGGTGTACATTCCCTGAAATCATGTTGATGGACTCCACGTACAATACCACGATGTTTAAATTGCCGTTGTTTGAAATTGTCGGATTCACTTCAACAAAAAAAAAATTCAATGGCGTATAGTTTTCTAAACAGTGAAAGAGGGCATAATTTTCAATGGGTATTGCAACGTGTGAAGGATGTCATAGACGAAAGATATTACCCACATGTTATCGTCACTGACAGATTTAGCGTTGTTTGGGGCATGCAGAGCAGAATTTCCTAACGCTCACAAATTACTCTGTCGATGGCACATAGAGCAAAATCTGCTTCAGCATTGCAGAAATAAATTCAGTGAGTTAGATGAGTATGAGTCCATTAAACACCGATAGGATTGGATGGTTAAAGCTCCGACATTCGAAATGTTCAAGCATCATTATCAACACCTACAACAGCAATTGGTCAACCATCCAGGTACTTAATTATTAATGACCTTTAATTATTTAATAAATAACCACCCGAATGACCTTTTATTAATTTTTTTCTTTCAGATATCGCTGTATATGTGAATAACTGGCTACAAGATTACTCACCCATGTTTTTCTCGTATATTACCGACTAATATCGCTCCTACGGCCAGATAACAACGTGCAGAGTTGAGGCTCACCACGCGTTGTTGAAATTATATTTGGGCAGCACACAATCCAACTTAGACAGGTTGTTGAGTTCGATCGATAAGATTCTCATTGCGCAAGAAAATGCGATAAAAGAGAGTTTTAATAGAAGCGTCAACGAGAAACTAAATAAGTGTAATATACCACTATTTCAAGAATTGTGGTATAAAGTTTCCAAACATGCTTTCAACCTCATGTACAAAGAACTCCACCTGTCGATCACCGTAGAAGACTGTAGCCATAAGTTGCTGACAATTTTTGGGCTACCATGCTTTCACCAGATGCAGTACTATGTATATCATGGAAAGTATATTAAATTTATAACTATCAAGTTGTTTTCCCCATTAAGTCACTTTTAATGAATTTAGGATGCCCCATTCCACTAGATCAAATTGAGATTTTTTGGAGAACCCTATCTGTTCCGTGGCCTGTTATCAATAAGCCCCCGCCTGAAGATGGATGTTGGGAATTATATTAACAGTTACCACGGCTAGTATGATGATTACAACTGCTGAAGAATGCACTAGCAGTGGAAACTCGTTACCACTGCTAATACATATTATTACCACTGCTGTTAGGATAACTGTTAGGAAACTTGTATAGATAAATATAGAATAGGTAGTGCTAGTGACTCATCTCTTAAAGATGAAAGTTTGAATGTTGAGTCTAACACTAGTGTTCCTAAGAGTGTTCATGTGGAAGTTAAAAAGAGTATTCCTGAAGTTGTCAAAGAGAAGCCTAGAACATAAGCTAATTATACTAGGCCCACTACTAGATATGCTGAGATGGCCAGAAGTAGGTCAACAACTCCTAAGGGGAACAAGAGGAGTTGGAATCATGTTAAATCTAGACAATTTGGTAGTGACTTTGTGTTCAACAACAAACCTTGTTACATATGTGGTAGTTTTGAACATCTTCATTATAATTGTAACTATCACATGGGTAGAAGGGAAGTGTTTGGGAATACCAGGGTGAATGGAAATAATGCTGATAACTTTACTCACCCAAATCCACTAAGCAAGATGATTCCCAGGTCTGTTTTGTTAAATTCTGGCATCAAAACTCTTTCCACTGCTAAACCAGCAGTTGCCACTGCCAGAAATATAAACATAGTTTACCCTAAGTCCCCTGTTAAGAGTGCAAAACCCATTACAACTTTTGTTAAATCTGCACAAACAGGGAAAAATACCTATTTTGAAAAGAAAGTTTACAATAACCACAAGTGGATACCTAAAATTTCAAAATCAGCAGTTACTACTGCTAAGCCAGCAGTTACCACTGCAAGGTCAAAAGTTTCCACTGGTGGTTCTGTGAACAACAAAAGGGTAAATGTGGGAAATGCTGTTAAGGCCTCAGCACGTTGGGAATGGAAACCAAAAGGAACTATCACCTCAAACAATCCCAATGGTGTATCAATGACCTTTGACAAATATAATTATATTGATACACGAGGCAGATCCAAGTCATTTGTGGCTTGGGTCCCCAAAAGGAACTAATTCCTTTATTTAATGTGCAGGGACATTCAAAGCCTAAAGAAGATCAAGGATACTCAGACAGTGGATGTTCCAGGAACATGACTGGCAATAAGTCCTATCTTTCAGATTTCAAACCATATGATGGACAATTTGTCAACTTTGGAGGTGGTATTGGTGGAAAGGTTTCTGGCAAAGGAACTATCAAGGCTGGAAACTTAGACTTTGAGAATGTGTATTATGTGAAAGAACTCAAGTACAATCTTTTCAGTGTGTCACAGATGTGTGACAAGAAACATAGAGTTCTATTCTCAGAGGATGAATGTTATATCTTATCTAAGGATTATAAGCTACCTGATGAAAGTGATATTTTGCTTAAAATCCCTAGAAAAGGCAATCTATATAGCATAGACATGAAGAATATAGTGGCTAAAGATGATGTTACTTGTTTGCTTGCAAAAGCCACTTTGGATGAATCCATGCTTTGGCACAGAAGACTTGGTCATGTTAACTTCAAGACCATTAACAAGATTGTGAAAGATGGTCTAGTCAGAGGTTTACCAGAAAAGAGATTTGAAAATGACCAAACATGTGTTGCCTGTCTTAAAGGTAAGCAACATAGAGCTTCATGCAAGACCAAAGCATATAATTCAATTGATCATCCACTTTACATGCTGCATATGGACTTCTTTGGTCCTACATCTGTGAGCAGCATAAATTTGAAGAAGTATTGTCTTGTTGTGACTGATGATTTTAGTAGATTTACATGGGTTTTCTTTTCAAGAACCAAGGATGAAACCACAGGCATCCTTAAGACTTTCATCACTGAAGTAGAAAACCAAGTTGATAAGAAGATCAAGATCATCAGGTGTGACAATGGGACAGAGTTCAAGAACAAAATTATGGATGATTTCTGCAGAGACAAAGGTATTACGAGAGAATTTAGTGTTGTAAGAACTCCTCAACAAAATGGAGTTACTGAAAGAAGGAACAGAACACTAATTGAGGCTGCTAGAACCATGATAGCTGATTCAAAGCTACCAGTGACTTTTTGGGCTGAAGCAGTTAACACTGCTTGTTACATTCAGAACAGGGTTTTAGTGGTTAAAACAAAGAACAAGACACCTTATGATCTTCAGAGGAAGACCCCCAATTTTGGATTTTATGAGGCCATGTGAATGTCATGTCACAATTCTCAATACCATTGATCATCTAGGAAAGTTTGAAGAAAAGTCAGATGAAGGCTTCTTTGTTGGATATTCTATGGTTAGCAAGGCTTTCAGAGTCTATAACTTAAGAACAAAGAAGATTGAAGAGAATTTGCATGTTGAGTTTCTTGAAAATAAAACTAACATGGCAGGTTCAGGACCAGAATGGTTGTTTGATCTTGAAACTTTATCAAATACAATTAATTATGTACCTATTACCTCATGTAATTATGTACCTATTACCTCAGGTACAGGAGAGAATAATCTTGAAGAATCAGAAGAATTCATTGATGAAGATGAATCTTGTAAAGATGATGAAGATGATAAAGATCAACTTGTTATGCCGCTTTGGGACTTTGTTGATAATAATGAATACTCACAACCTTCAAAGAATTCTGAAAAGGAAAGTGATGCAAATGTTGTGAATTTTGATGTCTTGAATAAAGAAATTCCTGCTAGCAGTGGTAATTCAATTCCCACTGCTACAACAGAAGTTTCCACTGATGGTCCAAATGTGGAAAATTCAACTCATGAATCACCTAGTGATGATGTTGAGATCACTAACATGCCTACAACATATGATATTCCTAGCACATCACAGACTTCAATTCACAAAGTGCATCCACTTGAAAATGTAATTGGTAAGTTACAATCAGGTGTCAAGACAAGAAGGCAGACAAAGAAAGATAATGCTCATGGGTTCATTAGTGAAGTTTATGAGTCCAAGAAGCACAAGAACAATAATGAATGTTTGTTTTTCTATTTTCTATCACAAGTGGAGCTTAAAAATGTTTATAAGGCTTTAGAAGAATCAAACTGGGTTGAAGCAATGCAAGAGGAATTGTTGCAATTTAAACTTCAGAAGGTTTGGGTTCTCTGTGATTTGCCTGATGGAATGAAGGTGATTGGTACTAAGTGGGTTTTCAGAAATAAGAAAAATGAAAGAGGTATTGTTATCAGGAACAAAGCTAGACTGGTTGCTCAAGGATACACTCAAGAGGAGGGTATTGACTATGAATAAGTGTTTGCTCATGTTGCAAGGATTGAGGCTATTATATTGTTTTTAGCCTATGCATCCATTATGGGCTTTACTGTCTATCAAATGGATGTAAAGAGTGCCTTCCTGTATGGAAAGATTGATGAGGAGGTCTATGTCTCTCAACCTCCAGGCTTTGAAGATCCTCAACACCCTAATAAAGTGTATAAAGTGGTTAAGGCTCTTTATAGCTTACATCAAGCCCCAAGGAAGTGGTGTGAAACCTTAGCTACTTATCTGTTGAACAATGGGTTTCATAGAGGAAAGATTGATCAAACTTTGTTCATCAAGAAAGACAAGGGTGATATTTTACTTGTTCAAGTATATGTTTATGATATCATCTTTGGATCTACTAGACAAGAGATGTGCAAAGAGTTTGAAAAGCTGATGAAGATGAATTTCAAATGAGTTCTAAGGGAGAACTTACTTTCTTTTTGGGGCTGCAAGTACAACAAAGTAAAGATGGCATCTTTATCAGTCAAGACAAATATGTGACTGAGATTATAAGAAAGTTTCACTTTATTGATGCAAAACCTTCAAATACTCCTGCTGATAAGACTACTCATCTATTGTTGAAGAATGCTAGTGGAGCAGATGTTGATGTGCACACTTACAGATCTATGATAGGTTCCCTGATGTATCTTACTTCATCAAGACCAGACATTATGTTTGTTGTATGTGCTTGTGCAAGATTTCAAGTTACTCCAAAGACATCCCATATGACAGCAGTAGAGAAGATCTTTAGGTATTTGAAGACATATCCGAATCTAGGATTGTGGTATCCAAGAGAATCCCCTATGGAGTTGATTACATACTCAGATAGTGATTATGCTGGTGCAAGTTTGGATAGAAGGTCAACTACAGGAGGATGTCAATTTCTTGGATGTAGATTGGTGTCATGGCAGTGCAAGAAATAGACAATGGTGGCTACTTCAACCACTGAAGCAGAATATGTTGCTGCTGCTAGCTGTTGTACTAAGATCTTATAGCTTCAGAATCAATTGTTGGATTATGGGTACAATTTCATGAACACCATTATATATATAGACAATAGTAGTACCATATGCATTATTAAAAATCCTGTGCAACACACTAAAACTAAACATATTGAAATTAGACATCATTTTATTAGAGATTGTTTTGAGAAAAAGCTTATTCAAGTTGTCAAAATTTATACTGATGACAACTATGCTGATTTGTTAACAAAAGGGCTTGATGTGGGTAGGTTTCAGTACTTGGTAACAGGTATTGGAATGTTAAACCCATATATATTTGATGTCTAATGATTTTTTGTGTTGCAGGAAAGTTTTAAGGTATTAATGTTGTTTGTATATGTTTGTATGGTTGTCTACTAACTTGTATGCAGAGGAATTAAAGCACAGTGGAAACCATGGTACAAACAGTCGAAAGACTTGCTCTCTCAGTGATAAAAGAAAAAGATCAATGTACTTTCATTATTTCATTAAAAGGAGACAGAGTACAACCATTCAGAGAGACAACCACAAACAAAACACAAAGCTTAAACAACCTAACACCTATATCTTCAGACAGGCTACTCCATGGGCTTCTTTCCTTTACCCTCATAGTCATGCTTTCCCTTAGAAGCTTTCTTTCTCTTGTCATCAAAAGAAAGTTGATTTCTTGGACAGGCAAGGCCTAATACTTGCTTGGGCGGCTTTGGAAGTCTTGAAGGCTTTTCAATTGCAGGCCACTTCATGTTGACTATGGCTGACTCCAGAGCTGTAGTGAGGGCTTTTAGAAGCTCCTTGGACAAGGTGTAGGTAGGATCATCATCATCAGAAGAAGAGCTTGAATAAAATTCTAGAGATGGAGCAGGAGCAGCTGAAATCTTCTTGTTAGGCTTCATGTTGGAGGATGTAGCTGTTGCAGCACTTGGAGGAAAATATCCACTCCATCCAGCTGAGAGTTCTTCTGAATCAGAATAATAGCTGATTTCATCATCTGATGAGATGTAGATTAATGGAAACCAACTCATGATGATGTGTAGGGTTTGTGAAAGTGAAGATTAGTTTTGATGAAGACTAAAGTGTTTTTAAGCCCCCTTTTATAAGCAAAGTCAAGGCCCATGGTTAATTAATGAGAGTTATTTACTCTTATCTGTTTTGGTAGGTTAGAGGAGTAAATTTGAATATTATCGGGTTGACTTTGAAGAGATATTTTTGTGAATAGTAACTTGGTCAAAAAGTTACTTTGGGTTAAAATTATATTGGTGAAGTTTGATGTTTCCTATTTATGTAGAGTTCAAACCAATATTTTATGTATGATTGGAGTTATAAGGTGTGTATCTCAGACACACAACAAATGGTTATTGATTCACCATGTCTTATCAACATAAGAATCAACTAGTCTAGAGTAAACGGCTACTGGTAAAGACTTCTCAAATCCATTTATGGTTGATATTTTACCAAAAACTATATGGTCATCAACTCACCATATTCCAAGTGATGAAGAGTTGGCTAGTCCATAGCAAACGGCTCATGGTAAAGACTTATCAAATCCGTTTATAGCTGATAGTTTGCTAAAAACTATGTTAAGAGCATTTGATTTTACTTGTTTTTATTTACCACTGCTCTTTGATATTTTGTGAAAAATTTACCACTGCTAGTTCATAGTTACCACTGCAAGAGTAATTTTTACCACTGGTGAACTAGCCGTTACAACTGTTGTGTCAATAATCTTATTTTTAACTATCCGTTGTAAATAACCGTGTTTCCTTATTAATAGGGTAACTTTTTGTGAATTATCCACTTACCAATTTTAATTTATTCTTTTCCCAAAGATAAATTCATTTTAAAGATAATTCACATTACGCATTATTCTCAAAACCCTATTAGTATATATTCCTCCTCATACGGCTGAATTCTTATTCATGATTACTAACACTTTTATCTTTCTCTCACAAAATTTATGGCGATTCTAAACTTTGCTGACGAGCACAACCAAGTGTCCTATTTACAAAAGTCAAACGAAAAGAGTGGCCCTGTTTTCCATCAGATTGTGGATTTTCTCAATACTACTCATATAAGGTATGCTTTAACTGTTAATCCCACAATCTATGTTTCTCGTATCAAGCAATTCTGGAACACTGTGGTGTCCATAACTATTGAACAGGGAGACACACAAGAAACTGTGGAAGCTCTTAGAGCCACAGTGGATGGGGTAACTATTGATGTTACTGAGTCATCCTTGAGGAGAGTTCTCCAATTGGATGATCTCAATGGTCTCATCAAATTACCCAATTCAGATATTTTCAAATATATTGCTTCCATGGGGTATGATACATCTGATCAAAAAGTTACTTTCAGAAAACGATGTTTTTGTCCCCATTGGAGATTTTTGATACATACTCTTTTACATTGTCTAAGTCCTAAGAAAACGTCTTATGAGCAATTTGCATCAACCATAGCTTACCCTTTGGTTTGCTTGGCAACTGATAGAACTTTCAATTTCTCAAAGTTTATTTTCAATAATATGAAGGGCAATGTAAAGAGTTCATATAAATTTTTGATGTATCCAAGGTCTGTGCAAGCAGTGCTAAATGAATTTCAACTGCAAACACACAAAAGAGTTTATCAAACCCCCTGTCTTAGGCCAAAAGTTTTTCAAAATATGTGTAAGGCTTCAGAACTTTGGAATGGGGAGGTTAAACCACTTTTTCCTGAAATGCTTTCAAAGATTTCACAGGTACAGGGTGAAGATACAACCATTCCAGTTGTATCCCATCACACACCCTCTATTGTTATTCCACCTATTCAACACACCCCAGCTGTTACTCACACATATGAGAGGAGGCACAAACAGCCACCTCCTCCCATCTCAACATTGCATGTTGCTGAGCCTTTTAGTTTAGGAACAAGCAGTCGTGGTTCAAGGCTTCATTCTAGTCCAACTAGAGAAGAGCCTGAACCAATGCCCTATGATTCACCTCTCCCAACAGGTAACACAGTTGGAAGTGTTGAGGGCAGTGTGCAACCAAATGAATTGATGGAATTATGTACCAAATTAGTCAAACAGGTTACAGCTCTGGAGAAAGAACTGGCAAAGACTAATCAACAATATGCCACAGAGCTTAATCAGATGAAAGCAGAGATCAAGAGGTTACAGGAAGAAGTTGAGAGTCTAAAGAAGCAAAGATCTTCCACTCCACCTCATGATGATTCTTCCTACTTTAGTGAAGATTTGGGGAATTCTCCCAAACAGGGGAGGATTAAAACTGAAGCAGAGTTTAAGGGGAGGAGACTAAATTTTGAACAAGATTTTGCTGAGTTTGATGATTTTGATAATGTTCAAGAGAAGGAAGATGAAGCTGTGGGAACTAAAGAAATTTTTGCTGAAGCAGTTGGAACTCATAAAGATACAGTGGAAACTGATAAAGATGTAGTGGATATTGCTGATGCAGAATTTCAAAGAAAAAGGTTGGAAAAAGGAAAAGTTCATGTTGTTGATGAATCATCTGAGTAACAATCAAAGAAGATTTCAAAGAAAGAACAAGCTCAGATATATTATGATGCAGAATTGGCAAAGAATTTAGAAGCAGTTGAAATTGAAAAGAAGAAAAAGCAAGAGGAGGAAGAGATTGCAAGTTTCATGGAAGCTAAGAGGTTGGATAAATTAGAAACAGTGCATGAAGAACCAATTTCAATTATTCCACCAACTGTGCTAAAGGAGAAACCTCCAATGTTTACTTATGTGCCTACAGAAGAAGAAATTGAGTTCATGATTGCAAATGATCCAGTGATTAGGAAGTAGGCAGATGAACTCATTGCTAATACAACTTTAAATGAAGATCAAAGGTCTGCTCAATTAAAGGATTTTATTCAGATGAAGAATCAACAGGCTCTTGATGATATTATTGGCACAGTAAGAAAGGGTCAAAAGAAACCAAGACAACCTACAATGGCACAAATTATTGTTGAGATGAAGACCTATTGTTGTCATGTTGGAAATTGGAAGATGACACAGTTTAAAGGAATGGCACATGATCAGGTTGAAGGAATTTACTACAGGGTTAAAAGACAAGATAGTCATTTCATCCCTATGGATAAAGAACCTAAATTTATGAAGCCAAAAAGGTCAGGTGTGAGTCTTGATTCAAAAGATGCTAAGAAATTGAAGACTCATGAGTTATCTCAAGCAACAGAAGGTGCCAGCAAGTTAACTGAAGAACAAGTTACAAATATGGTGTATATTGAAACTGATGTGCTGAATGTAGAACCTTTACAAGCAAGATATCCAGTAGTTAGTTGGGAAATCTATTCTAATGATTTTGGTGTAGCATGGAAGATTATCAGAACTGGTAATGTCACAAGTATTTGTAGAGATTTTGAAGATGTTGTTAGATCTTGTGATAGAGAAGATTTGGATACTTTGTGGAGGATAATTCAAGATCAGTTGAAGAAAGATGAACTTGTTGATGTCAAAGCTCAAGAGTTGTGGGTTCACTTTAGAAGATTATATGAACCTGACCCCAGTGACAGGTATTGGAGATTTGAAGCTCATAATATGAATACTCTGTGGAAATTCTATGATTCAAGTGCTGTACATCATGTTTCTACTCAAGATGGAGTTGATGTGTTTATGTTAGCTGAGAAGGAATATCCATTGAGAGCAGGTGTTCTCACTGTTATGATGTCAGTTAAGCTCAGATGTTGGGAAAGAAGTGAAATCATAGAAGATTTGCTACAGAGAATTTATGATCAAAGTGTGAGGGCTGATAAGGAGTTAAGAAAAAGAAGATAAGTGTTTGGCAGAATTCCCATATCCTCATATCTGCTGACTACTTGAAGAAACTTATTGATTTACATGTTAATCTTAAGTTTAGGGGTGGATTGTTGGGAATTATATTAACAGTTACCACGGCTAGTATGATGATTACAACTGCTGAAGAATGCACTAGCAGTGGAAACTCATTACCACTGCTAGTACATATTATTACCACTGCTGTTAGGATAACTGTTAGGAAACTTGTATAGATAAATATAGAATATATCTTGTGTATATCTTATTCTATTATCATTATACGTATCTTGTAGAAGAGGACTCATTGTGCTATAAAAGGAGGTCCTAGGTTAAGGTTAGATATACGTTTTTCTTAGAGCTTCAAGGTTGTAACCCTAGTGATACAAAGATCACTCGTATTATTATTCTTAATAATATTGAGGCTTACAGTTTAATTTATACATTCTTCTCATTCACATATAAACCTTCTAAGTATTACTAAATAGATTTCGCATGCTTAGTGATATAACTCAAAGTATCATTCTAACACAGATCAAGGTGTTTAGATCCATCAATGGCTCTTCCAACGAACCTGATGATGATGATGATGATGATACTTTGTTACAAAATGACGTATGACAATTCAAGAATTATTTTAGCAAAGCAATGTTGTTTGTCAAGAAAAATATGTTAACGAAGTTGAGAGAGATATACCAGCCTGAATCTGCTGGTACACGTGAACCTACTATACAAAAAAATACCTGTCGATGTCCAAGCGCAAAGAACAAAAAGGGCAAGGCCACACAAGGCCCGGACTTGAATGAAGTACTAACCGTAGATCACCAAAGAAGTACAAATTCAAGATCTACAAAAGTCCCAAACTTGTGGAAAGAACCTCCAAGACATAGTTCTTACACGGGTGATAGTCTACACCACAGATTATATGTTGGAGATAATGTGAGCAATGATTTTATTGAGCATATTTGATGAGTGCTCAAACACTCATCATTTTTGGTCTAATCTGAACTGCAAAACATACAAAAACACTCAGTAATGCATCAAAATGCTAAAAATATTTCAAAATTGTGTTTTATATGTTTTAGATGCAAAATGAGCAAAAACAAATGAAAAACGCACAAAGTTTGCAAAATTGGCAGTTTCAGTCCCCCAACTTTCATAAAATTACAAAACTAGTCCATGGATATTCAAAATATGGAAAATTATCACCAAAGGTCCTTTTACAATCATAAGTTGTCATATTTTGTCCTTTGGTGAAAAATTGGAAAAGTTTTGAGAATTTACACTTTTGGTCCCTGGAGTTTCAATTATTGGCAGATTTAATCCCTGGTGGGATAATTTTGAATGAAAAATCAATTTTGGTCCTTGGGAATTCACAAAAATCACTTTTAATCCTTGGATGAAAATTTTGAGAAAATTACAAGTTTAGTCCCCGAAGTTTGGAAATTTGCAATTTTGGTCCCCGGGTATTTTAATTTTGGAAAATATAAATTTTTGTACTTGTAATTCTCAAATGTTGTCAAAATAGGTCCTTATGGTTACTTTGGGAAAGTTTCATTTCCAGTCCTCAACTTTGGTAAATTACAAAAATGGTCTTTGTGAATTTTAGTTATAAATCAAATGGACCCTTATATCTATTTACTACCCAAACCAAAAAAAATACCCAATTCCCACCCCACACCTTTTTGGCCTGGTCCAGTACACAACCATCACCTCAGCCCAATCCCAAATCCGGCCCACTCCCCTAAAATATTAACTCCCCCGTTTAACTCCTTCCCTCCCACTAATCCACCACCACCTCTGCTAAAAACCTGGACAATTTGTCCACCCCAACTTGGCTTCCACTTTCCACCTAGCCATCCTACCTTATCCCCCCAGCTCACAAACAACTCCCAAGGCATTTAATGCCTGTAAACTACCCCAACTAACCACATGGGTGTTTCCCGCCAAAACACAAATCAAGGACTAAGATGAGTTTCAAGGATCAAACGGCTGAGAATTGAAGTGGGATTGCATCAGAGGGGCCCACCAAACCCTAATTGTCAATTATAAAAGAAAGAAGACCAAGAATGAAGCAGTAGTTAGTTATGTAGGGTAGTTTTAGTTTCCTTATGTCGTTTTTCTTAATTTTCCATTTTCCAGTGTTCCTTTAGCTTCTATAATGTAATTTTAATGTTTTAAATGTATTAGAATCTTATTTTCACCAGTAATTCAGTTTCTTATTAATCAATTCAGTTTTTTGTCAATTATTGCTAAAAATCTCAATCTCACTCAATGTTGTTAAAAAGTGTTATGTACTAGTCCAATAAGCTCAATTTAGCTCCTTCATGAGCTTCTTGAAGCTTTGTTAGCAAGTAGAGGACTTATAAACCAATTTAGTTTTATTACTCAAAAATCACCATAAATAAAAGAAAAATAAAAAAATCTGTGTTCAAGGAAGTTAGAAGCAGAGAAGGTTGTGGATTCTGGAATTTCATGGTTTAGAACCTCTGGGGAGGATATAGGTTGTGTCCTTGATCCTTGTTTCTCAGCTCCTTGCTTTGGCTTGATTGTAAGTATTTCCATAATTAGTGGCATAATCTGTGATCTTTAGTTTTTATTGTTAATTATAGTTTATTTTGGCTTAATTATATCTATTAAAGTCTAGTGTAACTTAGTTTAGCAGGTTTATGGTTTGCCCAGTTCATTTCTTTTAAAAATTGCAAAACAGTCCCATAAGGGAGTGTTTGGCTCAGGCCTATTCAATGTACTTAGGGAGTTTTTTGTTAGTGTTTTCAGTTGAAACATGTTACTATATGTCCAAAATGGTCTTGTAACTCACAACTTTTGCATTTGTTAAGTAGAAAGTCAAAAATCACCTCCAATCCCCATGACAGTTAACTGTCATGGGATTTAGGTTCTAAATCCACTCACATTGGTCTAGTGCATGTTTATATAGCCTTGAATCATCTTATTGTAGCTTAATATAACAAATTTCATCAGATTTGATCATTCAAAGTTGGGAAAAGTCAACTTTTAAGTTTTAAGCAAAAAGTCCAAGTTCATCTTTTCAGTTTTTTTTCAGAACTTGAGGGATTTTTATTGAATTGTGTGATTGGATTGAAGTTGTAAAATTTGTTTCCATAGATACCTTACCAGCTCATCTTTATAGTCTCACCATTTTCATATTTTTAGAAATTTTCTATTGGTCCCCAGCTTGCCTCAAAAACACATGCAGGGGAGACCCCTGCTCTGCTCATCAGATAACAGTCCCAACACCACACTTGGTGGTGGTTTTATGACCACCACAGTGGGTCCCAAGCCACCAAGTTGGTTTCTTCCAACCCTCCCCCTACCAGGCTCCATATATTGACCCATGGTTTGACCACATACCCCCTGGGTCCCACCTGATTTAGCACCTCAAACTTGTCCCATTTTTCAGTCAAATAGCAAGAGTCAAGAGCTTAATTTGTAGCTTATTGCTTATTCTGAGGTCCAATTGGCTTTTTTCTAGCTTATTCATGTTCCTTAAACTAGTTTAAACCAGAATTACCAAGAGTGGGTCCCACTTGAGCTAGTTTTAGCTCATTTTGCTTGTTGGTCAACAAAAGTGAACTGTTGACCACTTAAGTACCTCAAGTGCTTATTTTTTATTTTCATAAAAGTTGTTTTTGTAAAAGTTTGTTGTTTTTAGTTGTAAAATAGTTTTCTAAAATAAAAATCAAGAAAAAACAAAGTAAAATTAAGTTATAGTTTCTATTTAATGTAATTTAATTTTAATTTTCATTTTTATATTTTTATTAAGAACTTAGATTTTTTATATTTTTCTTAATTTCCTCTTAAGTTAAAGTAGTTATAATAATTTTATCAAATTTTTATTTCATCATTTGGTATTTATTATATTTAATATTAGTTTTATTAATTATTAATCAATATTAAGTTTAAAATAGCATAATTAGTTTTTATTAAGCAAAACCTAGTTTTTATATTTTTTTATAGCTTTTATATGTTATAAAATAATTTTAGAAATTTTATTAGAATTTTTACTGTTCATTTAGTATTTTTCTTAATTTAAATTAGTTTAATTAGATAATTAGTAATTAATTAATAGAAAAAGCACAAAAAGACAAAAATACTTATTTTCATTTTTAAAACTTATTTTTAGTTATTTTATAATTTTAGAAATTTTATTTTCACCTTTTTAGTATTTAAATAATATTGTATTATATTTAAGTTGTTTAAATATTAATAATTAGAATTAATTAGTATTTAATTAATATTAAATAATTAATTAGGGTTAAAATTTATTTTATTTTTCTAAAAAATTTTCTTTTACCTTTTAGTTTGTAAAAAAGTCATTTTCACCCCCTGGGTGTTTTCAGATTTCAGTTTTTACTTTTTATTTCGTACGTTTACGTTTTATTTAAACGTAACGTACGCGGTTTTAGGTTTAAATCGTTTCTGGTTTTTCCTTGTTTCCCGTCTTATTCATATAGCTTATTTAAGCTATTCTCTTGTAGATTTCCTAATTTAATCACACTCAAAACCCCTTTCCATCCAAATTCACCCGATCACAAACCGTTTTGATACCATCCACACCTCGTCGGGACATAACGACCCGGGGAAACCCTATACTTCCACGGAGATTGATTCTAAGCTGTTTGACTGTTATAGTTGAATATTCACAAGTGGTTGACCAATAATAATCTGATGGTTTAGAGCCAATCAATTTTTGGCGCCGCTGCCGGGGAGGTTGTGTGCGTATCTAAACGGTTTTTCTGAGTAGTGTCTTTGGAATTCGTTCCATTGTACATTTATCCATCCTTTGTTCATATTTTCCCTCTATCAAAACAAAACCGTTCACGAAAACTTTTTAAATCAAGTTTTCAACGAACACAAAAAACACAAAAATATTTTCTTTATCATTTGTACAATATGTCTTTTCAAAAACCCAAAAATATTCACCTTTACCCTCCTACCCTTTTGATTCTCATTTCCTCACCCTCTATACACATTTGATTCTTTCTATGTCTCATCCACACTTTCTGGTTTGCCAATGGTGTGATAATCCTTATAATGGTGGCAATTGCCCCAGCTGTGGCATGGTAGAGTCGGGAAACGGGTCTGTCTATAACCAGAATCCTTATTCCTACCATGACACAACTGATTCATTCCATCATTTACCACACCATCAGTCTCAGCAGTTTTACTGTTGTGAGTACTGTGGTGGTTCACACTACAGTTATGATTATCAATCGGAAAACACGCTTGTCTATGAGCAGTCTCCTGATAGCAATTGTAATTCTAGCACATACAACCCACAGCCACATCAGTATTACTGTTGTGATTACTGTGGAGGTCCACACTCTAGCTCGGATTGTCAAACAAGGAATCCATTCCCTTGTAACAATTACGACTATTCGTTTTCAGACCCACCTCCACAGTACGATATGATTCACACAACTCCTCAAGAAACCAAGCAAGACCTTTTACTAAAGGCTCTTGATTTATTAAAAGAACTTAAGGAGGAGTTGGTTACTACACCGTTTCAAGACTCTCGTGAGAAATCTATGGCAGAATTACTTGCTGAAGAACGAGAGGCTAAAAACGAATTGAGCATGGAAGAATTACTTGTCTTAGAACAAGCAGCTATAACACGTGCCAAATTTCGTCAAGCTGCTCTTCTAGACTGTGATAATGATAGTGATAATGAGGACACCCTTGATATCCTTCAATTTTATAAGAGTTCTTCAGATTCATCAATTGTGATTCCTTCCATTGAAAATCAGGGAGAAGATAATGAGACGGGGAAATTACTAGCCGTTGAACAAATGGAACTTGAAAATTCCATGAATGCTAGCTCCTCTCATCTCCCTCAGTCTGTTGATATCACACCCGAAGTTCACACTCACTCTCTAAACATGGGGGATGAGCATCTTGACACTGTTCCTAATGAGGAATCGGACGAATTAATAAAGTCTAGTGTTGAGATCCTTGTCCCAATCCCGAGAGAGTCACAGGGGACTTTTGACCAAGTGTGTGATATTCCTTCATCCCCTAATAATCCAAATGATCAAATTGAGATTGTCTCCGATTCCAGTGACGATTATTTATCTTATGGAGACATTGAGTATGTTGATGCATCCTTTCCCCGCTCTAATGTTGACTTTCTTCTTGAGGAGTTCACCGATGAACTCACTCACTCTAATCCACTTCCATCGGGAAGTGATGATGATCTCTTTGATTTCAAAGATGATATGGAGGAAGTCGAAGCATTCCTTGCTCAAGATAGTTTAACTTCGTATGAAGTTGATGATAATTATCTTGATTCTGAGGGGGATATTCTGTTCCTTGAAAGTTTATTGAATGATGATGATCCATCACTCAATTCTTATCTCAATATCGGGCTTAATGATTCACCCACTGATGAAAATTCTTTATCTTATGGAGACATCAGTGATGTTGATGAAATATCTTCTGAGCCCACCATTGATCACCTTATCATTACTCCTCCGGAGTATGATAACCCGGGGGGAGATACTCTCAATCTTGAGAATTTGCAAATTCCCACCCACCCTCCCGGGTTGTTTACGAGCTTAACCTTTGAAATCCAAACTCAGGCTAGTGAGCCTGTTCTCGAGGTTCCTTCCTCTCTTCTTCACTCCTTCGGGAGTGAGGACACTATATTTGATCCCGGCATTTTCATGTATCATTATCTTGAGCCGGATACTTATCTCATCGGTGTGGAACTTTCACGTGCTTCAAATGTTTGTCCAAACATCTTGAATGAAAGTCCGATTGAGATTGCTTCTTCCACATCATGCTTCCCCAAGGACAAATGAATTCGGGGTCGAGTCAAGCTAGCGACTCGGTAAACAAAAACAGTAGCATGCTTATAGGGTTTTCACCCTAAGTGTGGGGGAGTCCCCCATGCTATGGTTACAAGAGTGAAAAACAAAATGGTATTTTCCACGCTTAGCTCGTAATGTCGGCATAATAGCCGGGATTTTGAATATTGAGGACAATATTCATGCTAAGTGTGGGGGGGTATTCGCTATTCTAGCGAATTTTATCACATTTTACTATATAATACCCCCGTTTTTGCCAAAATTTCAAAAATTTTAAAAATTTTTCACTGGTGCTTCAAAATTTTTGTGGTAATCAGTCCGCCTTGTCTAACCGACAAAAGGGATTGGCTAGTCCAGGAGCAAACGGCTCTTGGTAAAGACAACTCAAATCCGTTTACGGCTTGCATTTTGCCCAAAATTGTATGGTTCATCAACTCCCCGAAAACAAATGAGTTGGCTAGCCCACAAGATTATGGCTTGTGGTAAAGGCCGTGGAAAATCCATAATTGGTAATCAGCTCACCAAGATGTTGACTATTCCATCAAGAGCTGGCTAGTCCAGAAGCAAACGGCTTTTGGTAAAGACTACTCAAATCCGTTGACAGCTGGTGGTTTGCTCAAAATCACACGGTTATCAGGTGTGCCACAGTTCTTAAACCTGGCTACTCCAGAAGTGATGGCTTTTGGTAAAGAGTTTTTCAAATCCATCAAGTTTTCAAAACAGTATTGCTAGGGACTAGCAATAGTTTAGTGTGGGGAATTGATGAGTGCTCAAACACTCATCATTTTTGGTCTAATCTGAACTGCAAAACATACAAAAACACTCAGTAATGCATCAAACTGCTAAAAATATTTCAAAATTGTGTTTTATATGTTTTAGATGCAAAATGAGCAAAAACAAATGAAAAACGCACAAAGTTTGCAAAATTGGCAGTTTCAGTCCCCCAACTTTCATAAAATTACAAAACTAGTCCCTGGATATTCAAAATATGGAAAATTATTACCAAAGGTCCTTTTACAATCATAAGTTGTCATATTTTGTCCTTTGGTGAAAAATTGGAAAAGTTTTGAGAATTTACACTTTTGGTCCCTGGAGTTTCAATTATTGGCAGATTTAATCCCTGGTGGGATAATTTTGAATGAAAAATCAATTTTGGTCCTTGGGAATTCACAAAAATCACTTTTAATCCTTGGATGAAAATTTTGAGAAAATTACAAGTTTAGTCCCCGGAGTTTGGAAATTTGCAATTTTGGTCCCCGGGTATTTTAATTTTGGAAAATATAAATTTTTGTACTTGTAATTCTCAAATGTTGTCAAAATAGATCCTTATGGTTACTTTGGGAAAGTTTCATTTCCAGTCCTCAACTTTGGTAAATTACAAAAATGGTCCTTGTGAATTTTAGTTATAAATCAAATGGACCCTTATATCTATTTACTACCCAAACCAAAAAAAATACCCAATTCCCACCCCACACCTTTTTGGCCTGGTCCAGTACACAACCATCACCTCAGCCCAATCCCAAATCCGGCCCACTCCCCTAAAATATTAACTCCCTCGTTTAACTCCTTCCCTCCCACTAATCCACCACCACCTCTGCTAAAAACCTGGACAATTTGTCCACCCCAACTTGGCTTCCACTTTCCACCTAGCCATCCTACCTTATCCCCCCAGCTCACAAACAACTCCCAAGGCATTTAATGCCTGTAAACTACCCCAACTAACCACATGGGTGTTTCCCGCCAAAACACAAATCAAGGACTAAGATGAGTTTCAAGGATCAAACGGCTAAGAATTGAAGTGGGATTGCATCAGAGGGGCCCACCAAACCCTAATTGTCAATTATAAAAGAAAGAAGACCAAGAATGAAGCAGTAGTTAGTTATGTAGGGTAGTTTTAGTTTCCTTATGTCGTTTTTCTTAATTTTCCATTTTCCAGTGTTCCTTTAGCTTCTATAATGTAATTTTAATGTTTTAAATGTATTAGAATCTTATTTTCACCAGTAATTCAGTTTCTTATTAATCAATTCAGTTTTTTGTCAATTATTGCTAAAAATCTCAATCTCACTCAATGTTGTTAAAAAGTGTTATGTACTAGTCCAATAAGCTCAATTTAGCTCCTTCATGAGCTTCTTGAAGCTTTGTTAGCAAGTAGAGGACTTATAAACCAATTTAGTTTTATTACTCAAAAATCACCATAAATAAAAGAAAAATAAAAAAATCTGTGTTCAAGGAAGTTAGAAGCAGAGAAGGTTGTGGATTCTGGAATTTCATGGTTTAGAACCTCTGGGGAGGATATAGGTTGTGTCCTTGATCCTTGTTTCTCAGCTCCTTGCTTTGGCTTGATTGTAAGTATTTCCATAATTAGTGGCATAATCTGTGATCTTTAGTTTTTATTGTTAATTATTGTTTATTTTGGCTTAATTAGATCTATTAAAGTCTAGTGTAACTTAGTTTAGCAGGTTTATGGTTTGCCCAGTTCATTTCTTTTAAAAATTGCAAAACAGTCCCATAAGGGAGTGTTTGGCTCAGGCCTATTCAATGTGCTTAGGGAGTTTTTTGTTAGTGTTTTCAGTTGAAACATGTTACTATATGTCCAAAATGGTCTTGTAAGTCACAACTTTTGCATTTGTTAAGTAGAAAGTCAAAAATCACCTCCAATCCCCATGACAGTTAACTGTCATGGGATTTAGGTTCTAAATCCACTCACATTGGTCTAGTGCATGTTTATATAGCCTTGAATCATCTTATTGTAGCTTAATATAACAAATTTCATTAGATTTGATCATTCAAAGTTGGGAAAAGTCAACTTTTAAGTTTTAAGCAAAAAGTCCAAGTTCATCTTTTCAGTTTTTTTTCAGAACTTGAGGGATTTTTATTGAATTGTGTGATTGGATTGAAGTTGTAAAATTTGTTTCCATAGATACCTTACCAGCTCATCTTTATAGTCTCACCATTTTCATATTTTTAGAAATTTTCTATTGGTCCCCAGCTTGCCTCAAAAACACATGCAGGGGAGACCCCTGCTCTGCTCATCAGATAACAGTCCCAACACCACACTTGGTGGTGGTTTTATGACCACCACAGTGGGTCCCAAGCCACCAAGTTGGTTTCTTCCAACCCTCCCCCTACCAGGCTCCATATATTGACCCATGGTTTGACCACATACCCCCTGGGTCCCACCTGATTTAGCACCTCAAACTTGTCCCATTTTTCAGTCAAATAGCAAGAGTCAAGAGCTTAATTTGTAGCTTATTGCTTATTCTGAGGTCCAATTGGCTTTTTTCTAGCTTATTCATGTTCCTTAAACTAGTTTAAACTAGAATTACCAAGAGTGGGTCCCACTTGAGCTAGTTTTAGCTCATTTTGCTTGTTGGTCAACAAAAGTCAACTGTTGACCACTTAAGCACCTCAAGTGCTTATTTTTGATTTTCATAAAAGTTGTTTTTGTAAAAGTTTGTTTTTTTTAGTTGTAAAATAGTTTTCTAAAATAAAAATCAAGAAAAAACAAAGTAAAATTAAGTTATAGTTTCTATTTAATGTAATTTAATTTTCATTTTCATTTTTATATTTTTATTAAGAACTTAGCTTTTTTATATTTTTCTTAATTTCCTCTTAAGTTAAAGTAGTTATAATAATTTTATCAGATTTTTATTTCATCATTTGGTATTTATTACATTTAATATTAGTTTTATTAATTATTAATCAATATTAAGTTTAAAATAGCATAATTAGTTTTTATTAAGCAAAACCTAGTTTTTATATTTTTTATAGCTTTTATATGTTATAAAATAATTTTAGAAATTTTATTAGAATTTTTACTGTTCATTTAGTATTTTTCTTAATTTAAATTAGTTTAATTAGATAATTAGTAATTAATTAATAGAAAAAGCACAAAAAGACAAAAATACTTATTTTCATTTTTAAAACTTACTTTTAGTTATTTTATAATTTTAGAAATTTTATTTTCACCTTTTTAGTATTTAAATAATATTGTATTATATTTAAGTTGTTTAAATATTAATAATTAGAATTAATTAGTATTTAATTAATATTAAATAATTAATTAGGGTTAAAATTTATTTTCTTTTTCTAAAAAATTTTCTTTTACCTTTTAGTTTGTAAAGAAGTCATTTTCACCCCTGGGTGTTTTCAGATTTCAGTTTTTACTTTTTATTTCGTACGTTTACGTTTTATTTAAACGTAACGTACGCGGTTTTAGGTTTAAATCGTTTCTGGTTTTTCCTAGTTTCCCGTCTTATTCATATAGCTTATTTAAGCTATTCTCTTGTAGATTCCGTAATTTAATCACACTCAAAACCCCTTTCCATCCAAATTCACCCGATCACAAACCGTTTTGATACCATCCACACATCGTCGGGACATAACGACCCGGGGAAACCCTATACTTCCACGGAGATTGATTCTAAGCTGTTTGACTGTTATAGTTGACCATTCACAAGTGGTTGACCAATAATAATCTGACGGTTTAGAGCCAATCAATATTCCACATATTTTCCGTCCATACGTAAGAAGCATACATAATGTACTGGGTGATGGAAATTGTGGGTTTCGGTGCGTTGCCCACAGTCTTGCTCAAAACGAAAATAGGTGGGCCGAAGTCAGACATATGTTATTGCAAGAGTTAGACAGACATATGCAAACTTACATAAGTATGTGGCAGCAACAAGACTTTGACCGACTTTGGTATACAATATACTGGTTCAATTGAGGTGCACCTATCGGTCGCTGGATGATGATGCCAATCACGGGGCTGGTTATCGCTTCAATGATTCACCGACCTGTTGTATTTATATCCCAGCAAGGTTGGAACACATGTTTTCCGCTTTTTACCGGGCCAAACTTATCACAAGGAACCGACCCCCTTGTGATTGCCCGTGTGGGGGAGAGAGACTATGCTCACTACATTTTACCGATGCTAGACAGAGATTCTCTACTTCCGCATAACCACCCACAATGGAGGTATTTCAGAGAGCCAGTTGCAGCCGAATGGGAAAATTTATATCAACATCGACTAATGGATTATTGATTTATGTTGTACATAATTATACCGACAAACCATTGTAAATGATTACTGATTTATGTTGTAAATAATAGAGATACCGACAAAACATAGTGAATGATTACTGATTTATGTTGTAAGTAATTATACCGACAAAACATTGTAAATGATTATTGATTTATGTTATAAAGTATGTTGTTTGAGAAACCTTTGAACTCAAATGTTCATTTATGTATTATGCATGTCCTTTCTTTGGCCAGGTGGAACGAATAAATCCTTTCTTGTGTCGATGTGAGAGAGGATTCATTATAGAACGGCAATCTTGGAAACCAGCTACTCGTGGGCAACTGTAATATGCATGTCCTGATTCAGTGGTAAATAATCATACGTTTGCTTAGTTATGTAAATATGTAAATAATTTGTTTGTTAAAAATAAATTTCTTATAATTTTCTTAATATGTAACAGCCAGGTACAGATAATTATGGGTGTCGATACTTCACGTGGAAAGATGAATTTGAAAGGAGGTACTGTAATCAAGCCTCTTCTTCAAAGCAATGCTCAAACTGCGTTGCGAAAGATAATAAGATTGGCCAGCTTGAAGCAAGAAACAAGTTGTTGATGACAAGAATAAAGACGCTGGAGATGGAGTTAGAATTGGCAAGGAATCCTGAGGATCACGTTTGTCAGTCGGGTGCAAGGCTCCATGATCTTTTACATGATATGAATAATCTTCATGTGTCGTAGATGTTATTGTTTTTAAATAATGTGTTAACGTTGTTGTTTAATTGAATAATAACATTTGTTGTTATAGTCGTTTAATGTGGCAACGTTTAACGTGCTATTGTTGTTGTTGTTAATTAAATAAAAACGCATTAGACGTTATATAAACATAAAAAATAAACACAAAATATACTATACAAAATAAAGTACAATTATACAAAAAAAAATAAATAAATAAGCGACAAAACAAGCCAAAAAAAAACAAGAAAAAGGTACCTATTATTTTTAGAGAGGGTTGGACTAACAAAATAGGTACCGTGAGTATAACCCATGCCAAAATCTAACATCCAGATCCCAAACAACAAACAAACCCATATATAAAATCCACCTCCATCTTCTTTAATCCTAGCCTTAATCTAAATTAAACACAAATCACCATAAAATATCATCACCACAAAATCAGAAGCAACATCAACAAATCCTCATTATTTTGGCCTGATACAGTCAAATCTTCACAAATCTCGTTAAAACCGATTGGATCCGGTTGAACAAGTGACGAGTCTTTCTGGAAATGGGAGGTGGTAATGGCAGTGATGGTGGGTTAGGGATAGGGTTTTATGTTGAAGATGATAATACATGTGGTGGTTGATGAAAAGATGAAGATGGGGTTTTGTGTGTTTTTATGTGTGTGCTTGATGTGAAAGAGAAATTTGTTGAAAATGATGATGGCGGGTTGTATGAATTTGTATGTGATTAGTTTTAGGTTAATGTGATTTTTGGGTTAGGTTTTGGGCTTTAGTGTGGTAGTGGCTGAGGGATGTAGCTGGAGATGTGGGAGGTAGAGGGCCAAGGCGGTTTGTTGTGATTGTTTTGATGGAGGTAATTGAAGATGATAAGTTTATGGGGAAGATAACGGATTTAGATTATGAGGATCATAAATTTTTATTAAATAATAATAATAATAATAATAATAATAATAATAATAATAATAATAATAATAATAAAGTCAAAGTAAAAAAATGAGGGGAGGATTGAAGACAAGGGTGTATTGACTATTATACCCTCATGTGCAAGGCACATGAGTGGTTTTAGCAAACAAACTTAACGACTTTTAGAGATAAGGACGAACTGTGTTACAAAACTTTATTATAATGATTAAATATGCAAGATATAAAGTTGAGGGATTGTGGTAGGATTCGCTCAAACCACAAGGACAAACAGTGTATTTTTATATCAACCTACTATTTTTAAAAAATTCGTAACGTAATTCCTTTTTTAAAATAATCGCAAGACTTTTAATCATAGACCATACAAATAAGTGTATTTAATCACAAGATATTCGACTATTAAACCGATCATTTTCATGCAATTATTGTATCATAAAATTCGTACACGAGTGGTTTAAATAATGATCTGCATTTGATTTTCGCATCACAATATTATCAAACAATAAAATTATCTTTCACATTGTTATTTTATGAGGTTCATTATCATCTACCGGGTTGGTCGGGTCGGATCAAACTCAGCTTGAGGCTAAAAAACCATATCCAAACTCGACCCTATTAAAATATCGGGTTAGTCGGGTTCGGACCTATTCGGGTCTGGTGTTACACTCCAATTTATCCCTATTCGTTAAACAATTTTGGGATTTGATGAAAAATGATATTATGGAGTTTGTGTCTGAATTTCATGAGAAAAGAGTGATCCCAAAGGGATGCAATGCATCTTTTATCACTTTGATCCCTAAGGTGAGCAGCCCGGTTTCTCCTAAAGAGTATCGTCCTATTAGCTTGATAGGAGTTCAATATAAGATAATTTTGAAGTTACTAGCAAATCGGTTGGCAAAAATAATAGAGGACATAGTGGACCCTGTTCAGTCCGCTTTTGTCAAGGGTCGACAGATTTTAGATGGTCCGTTGGTGGTTAATGAGGTGATTGATTGGTACAAGAAGAAGAAGAAGAAATGTATGCTATTTAAGGTAGACTTTGATAAAGCATATGATTCGGTAAATTGGGGATACTTGTTCAAAGTTATGGAATATATGGGATTCAATGAGACTTGGATTCAGTGGACAAGGACTTGTTTGACATCATCTCGGACATCCATATTGGTGAATGGTAGTCCAACAGATGAGTTTTCTCCTCAACGCGGGCTTCGGCAAGGGGATCCAATGTCTCCGTTCCTATTTATCATGGTAATGGAGGGATTGAATGTCGCCATGGAAGATGCAGTTCACCATGGGCTGTTTAGAAGTGTTCAGATCGGGAATCATGACGTAAAAATATCACACTTATTCTACGCTGATGACGCAATGTTTATGGGGGAATGGGATGAAGAAAATATTAATAACCTTATTATTATTCTTAATTGTTTCTTTTTAGTTCCAGGTCTGAGAATAAATCTCCACAAATCTAAGTTGTATGGGGTTGGTGTCATGGCGCATGATGTAGAAGATAGAGCTATTATTACAGGATGTTCAGCTGCTGCCATTCCATTTAAATACTTGGGAATCCCTGTTGGAAGTGGCATGAATAGAAGTTCTAATTGGGATGATATAATTCAGAAATTTCAGAAGCGGCTAGCAACTTGGAAGGTACGTCTGCTATCCATTGGTGGACGTTTAACTCTTTGCAAATCCGTTTTGGGAAGTCTAGCAGTATATTACATGTCTTTGTTTAAGATGCCTGAATTGGTAAATCGGAAGTTGGAAAGTATTCGAGCACAATTTTTTTGGGGAGGAGACCATGATGATAAGAAAATTTATTGGGTTCAATGGAAAAAGGTTCTAAATTCTAAAGAGAAGGGTGGTCTTGGGATCGGTAGTCTGAAAGCTTTGAACTTAGCTCTAATTCAAAAATGGAGGTGGAGATTTCATATGGATACAAAAGGGATCTGGAACAAAGTTATAACAAGTGTATATGGTAATAATGGAGGCATTGGCAATCCAGTGCATATATCAAAAGCTACTGGAGTGTGGGGTGCCATTCTTAAAGTTATCCATCAAATGCACAATCAAAATATAATTGGCTATTCGATAATGAAAAAAAAAAGATTAGAAATGGCAATGCTACTAGATTCTGGACGGACGTGTGGGTGGGTACCAGGTCATTAAAGGAGCAATACCCTCGCGTCTATGCTATGGAGAGTAATAAAGAATGCATGGTGAGAGATAGATGGGTGGATGAGCAATGGCAATGGAATTGGGATCGTGGTATGCCAGAAGGAGGTCGCACCGGTCAGCAATTTATAGACATGCAACAAGCATTACATCATTTGGAGCTATCTGATCGTGAAGATACTTGGCAATGTACTTTGCAACAGGATGGTGCTTTCACAGTTGCTTGCATTCGTAAACATATTGACGAAAAAACTCTTCATTCAGGAGACACAGAGACAAGATGGAATAATCTAGTTCCTATAAAGGTGAACATCTTGGTTTGGAGACTCAGAATGGACAGATTACCAACCCGTGAAAATCTAATGGTGCGAGGGATAGATATTCCTTCAATCATATGCCCTTCGTGTGGGACTGCCATGGAAGATACGGACCATGTTTTTGTGAAGTGTGACATCGCAGTCCAAATTTGGGAGAAGATCTTCCGTTGGATTGACATGGATCAACCTATGTTTGGGGTGGTAGCTGATGTTTTTAATTGGATTGATGCTGTTAATGTTCGTCACAAAGCAAGAGGTGTTTTGGAAGCTATTTTCATCTCGGCGATGTGGGTTATGTGGCAATATCGAAACAACATTATCTTTGGAGCAATGAAGATGAAGAAAAGCATAATATTTGATCGTATCGTCTCTCATTCGTTTGAGTGGTGTTCTAGTAGAGGAAAAGATGTCTATTATAATTTGTCGATGTGGTTACAAAGCCCAATGACTCTTTGTTTGTAATTTGTTTTCTAGCGTCTCGCTAGTTTTTTTAGTTATAATATTGCCGTTAAAAAAAAACACTCCAATTTATAAACCATTTAATTTTATTTAGAAAAAGCATGTTTTTTAGAAAAAGCATGGTGTTCGTTTTGGAAACAAGAACCCTCAGCTTATATAAATTCTATTTTAGATTTGTACATAAAAATCATTTTTTTGCACTAAACTCCAATTCATTACCATGAAATCATATATCATTGAATATACTACTTTTCCAAAAATATAAAACTTGTATAAATCTCATAATGGTCTTTTAATACATTTTGTTAAAAGTATCTTTAAGAACAATAAGACATGGATTGCAACGGAAACATTGATTCTTGAGTGATTGTCGACGTTAACATGGGGAGACCGATATATGTTATCTACCAATTCACTCGTCTTTGTACCTAGAGACACACATCACGCACACGTTAGCCATAAAAGCTAAGCTAGATACACGGGTTTATTTTTTAGCAGTAAAATCTTCAACTTAAAAAATAAGCTTTAAAAAGATTTACTTCATCAAACTTTTTAAGCATTCTTAAAATCTTGAAATCCATCATAACAAGGTGATTATAATACCTTAACATCCCACAGCATTATAATACCGTAACATTTCCATGTGAACAAATCACTTCACACATTCATCATTTCTTACAAGTTAGCAAGGCTTATAATTTTTTTTACTTTGCATACCAATCCTACCGAGCACCGCGCATCTAATAGTGAGCATGATAGAGATAGTATATAAGTTTTCATAAACATAACATTTGTATAAAGAATGTAAACATTTTCTTATAAAGAAACTTTAGCACAAAAGAAATATATTATTTTAGAAACCTCATTTTGATATGTGCTCCCGTTTGGGGAAAATATTCGTGTTCTCATCTCAAGTCTCTCGTATTGCATATCTAAAGTATCACTCAATCCCTCCCTAGTTCTCCGGCATTTTCATATACATTGAGTACGCCTTTCCATTAAGCTTATCAAGCCAATATGGTTATGTTAGGTGAAGCTCATTAATTCTTTCAAGTCACTTTCATACTTTAGTTACATTATATTAATTAACCTTAATATGCATCCCATAACAACCCTCGCCAATAACAAAGGTTTTAAACAAGATATGAATAATTTAAAGTTTTAAACATAACTAAAATTGGCTCGGTTTACTAATTCAGTATTCGAACTTACTTTAAAACCCATATAGCTTGTGTTGTTTGGTTAAGCAGAAATTAGACTTTAATACCATTGTAAAGACGTATCACACACATTAATATGAGAAACAGTTGATTTTACGTGATTTTTACAAGGGTTTTGCTAAACACTGCCCGCTGGGCAATGTTTAAGCCACATTAAATAATCTGTTTCTTCCATGTTTAAAGTAATTATGTATTTAATGCACAATAAATGAACATAAAAATTAACTTAAATATATGATATTTTTGATTTAACAAAGTACAAATTTTCTTTTATTTTCATCTTAAACATTGCCCACTGGTCATTATTTAGCAAAACCCTTTTTACAAAATGAGTACAAATATATCAAATACTTACGAAGTGCACTGCTTTTCTACAAAATTTTGACTCAAAAGATTCCAAATTCATCAAAACCTTCTCTAAAGATGTGTACCCATTTGACATCTACAATATTGATGCAAACCAAACTTCGAGAAATATTTTTAAATGGCTTATAAACATGTTTCGACCATAAAACACGGTGTTTCATAATAATCAATATTATATTATAATGCATTTGATATTATTTCATAATTAAAAACGCTTAAAATTTGACTTTTTTTTATTATGAAAAGATTTCAAAATTAATTTGTTAAGAAGCAAGTTAGTTAGGAAGCGGTTGTTTATTCAAACTAAAATTATTTGGCTTAACCATCTTTAATATTTCTACTTATAAAGCATGAAGACAACTAAACATGTAACCAAATAACGCAAAATATAATCACAAGATACCCGCCGTCGCATTGTGCGGGAACCGTTCTAGTTTACTTATAACCTACAAAACTTAAGCTTATCATGACTTTTCAAACCAAACAAAATTTAGACCCATTAAATAACCAATAACATGATTGATGAAAATAAACTCAAATTCGTACATGATTAAATACTTACTTGACTATTATCAAAAAAAAAAAAAAAAAAAAAAAAAAAAAAAAAAAAAACCTTGACAAACCTAACAAATTATTTTTTGGAAATAAACTTTCAAAACCTCAATATTATTTTATACTTTACTCAAAAACTTCAAATTTTGAGATGCATAAAAGAACTTGTATAAATATTGAAGGACAAAATTTTCAATAGTTTAATCTCAATTCGACTTCCCCTTTATGACATCGATTTTATAGTTTTACATGTTTGATTTTGGTGCAAGTGAAATGTGAAAATCGTTGATAGATCGACCACTCTTGAACTATATTTATACTAGCAAAAACTTCATGTACACTATTTTTTTTGAACGACGAATTTACTAAAACACACTAGCAAGGAGCTAGAGAAAAATTACAAAGGCTTCATAAGCCAAGAGTTCCAACAATTTACAAATGCTCTCTACTTTTAAGCCAAGAGAAAGAAAAAATTACAAATAAAATTGAAAATGTCACTTTTTCTCAACGAGTGAGAGGAAAAAGTAACTCCATTGCGATAACGCCATAAACATAATATCAACGTCACTATGATGACGTACACTTGATCTTTATCACCCTTAGGAACTCTCCAATCTTTGAACCATTGCATGCATTCGAACTAAAAAGAAAAAAAGAAGGCATATCAATATCGGTCCATCTTCTAACAAGACTCCAAACATTCGAGGACAAATTACAGCCAAAGAAACATGATCCACGGATTTTGCCACATTGATACACATTGGGCAAACAATGGAAGGGATATCAAGGCTCCTTAAAGATAAATTTAGCCGAGTAGGGAGTCTGTCCAAAGAAAGACTCCATACGAAAATATTTACCTTGTGAGGTAAAATTTTGGACCATCGAGTGCATGAGGAACACGAAGGGAGCATACAAGAGTAAAGATAAACTCTCGTTATATGAACTAAAAAAATACGATCGTCATCCAGGTTCCATCTACACGAGTCAGGCTCGTCAAGAATCTTGACCTGACCCAATTCAAAAACTAGAAAATCTAAGGCAGCTTCATTACGGAAGCCCTCGACTGACCTCTTCCAATTCCATACCCAAGAATCATTTACTCTCCCATCTGAGAGTAAGCATGTAAAACCCAAAAATTTACCAAATGTGTAAATGACCAAAATGCCCTTGTAATTTTTAAAACTCAATAAAAGCCTAAATAAAATACCAAATAAATCCCAAACACTTGAAATTTTATACCAAATAATAAATATTACGTAGTAATTTTTTTGAACATTTGAATTATTTAGAACTTATATTAAAACTTGTGCAGGCCTAAAATTAGATTAACTAGTCCAAAATAAAATTAAAAACATGGTACATATTATTTAAAATCAAGATATGTTCAAGATATATTTGGAAACAAATTTTATCTGATTTGACTCTTTATTACAGCCCATAATTTCAGCCAATCAACCCTAAAATAACCTATATAATTTTAGAATCACAATTATCATTGTTATAAATCAAAATAAACCCTAAACTCACTCAAAAATCATCACCTACGGCAAAATAATTTCCAGAGGCAACAACCATTTTCTTGGACGTTTTTTGGTTCATAGGAGGTGGAGAAAAATATTGTATAGGTCGTGGAGTGATCGGGGTAGGCTGTGGGATTTCTTTTGTATAGTGTTTTTCCACCCGAGAAGGAATAAATCACAAATACTTGCTCCCTTCGATTGGTAACATTCTGGTATTTTTTCGTCACTCTCTTAACTCCATAATATCAGTGTAAAATGATAAAAATAATCCATGCACAATATTGTACGTGATACGAATTAAATAAAAACAAAACCCTAAAAATGTGTGAAACTATTCTATGCTATATACGATTTTTTTGTGGCTTGTTTGTATTTTTTTAACATGTTATTATGATCATAGAACACTAATAAAATGTGGCATAAATTATTCGAAGCTTATATGAAATTTTTGGGCTTGTTTCATTTTCATCCGATCCCATATAAATAAAAATGGGGTGAAATAATTAGGGTTAGGGTTTTTGGGATTTTTCATATTGTAATTAATGATAAATGGAAGTGTAATAATGATTTAATTATTGTGTAAAAATTAGGGTTTGTGAATTGGGATTTTATTGTGAATCATATGGAGTTTTGAAAATAGAAGGGGATGTTTTGTAAATTATTAAACTTGAGGGCATGTTTTGGAAATCATAAAAGATCAGGGGTAAATGGTATAAAATTTGTACAAGGGCTAAATGGGTAAGTTTTGTAATTAAAAGGGGTTAACATGTAATTATATGCTTTTATTTAATTAGACTTGTTTTAAATTAAAATAGAGGGACCATTTTCGTAAATAATGAAAACTAAGTGTTTATTCTGTAAATAATCATATTGAGGGGCTATGGGTTTGATAATCATATGGACTTGTTTGTAATTTTGATAATTAAAAGGATATAAATGGTAATTATTTAAATTAAAGGATTAAACTTGTAATTATTGAAAGTTAAGGGGCGGTTTTGAATAAATATTATATTTAGGGTTGAAATGATATACTTTTGATAAATTAAGGGTTACAAGTGTTAATTGAATTAAATATGGTTATACTTGTAAAATAAATATTAATAAGGACTTATTTTGGAAATAATGTAAATTAAGGGTTTGATTTGTAATATTTGTAAACTCAAGGGAGTGATTGGTAATTATTGTTAACTATTGAACTAATGTGATAAATATGGAAAATTGTAATATTTACATTTTAAACCTTGAACTTTGGCATATTTGTATAATAAACCCTAAAATATGGGAAGTATTAAACCCTAATCTTGCAAATTTGACATCTTGAACACTTAACTTGTCCAAACCTTAATTAAAATCTTGAAGAAATAATATTTAATATGGAAACTTACTAATTTTGGAAACCTGCTAATTTTGAAAAGTTACTATTTATGGAAAGTTACTAAAAATGGAAAGTATACTAAAATGTGTAACCTAATTATGTTTAACCTAAGAGTGGCCTTCTATTACTAATTCGTATAGGTCCGGTGAAGCGGGATTATGATCCTTTTTCCTTGTTTCCCTTGTTGCTTTTGAACTAAGGTACATATATTCTGACCTATCTACAGACTTCTCATACACTCTTGTCTTTCCTATTCCTTTAATATCTTGAACCTTATTATGTTCTCTTGATTATTGAACCTTGCTATGTTCCCTTGATTATTGAACCTTGTTATGATCCTTTTCCAACTGAACCTTGGTTGAAACTTATACTATGATTCTCGAACCTTGAAATAACCTTGTCATGATACACTTGATATAATAAACTTGATATGATAATATTGACTTGAACCTTGATTTGAACCCTATTGGTGAGTGCTTATTCACTCACCTTTTCTGAGCTAAAATAGGACCAAATAAACCAAAAACTAACCAAAATTGCCAAAGAATGTATGTTTTTGTGTTTGTGAATGTGCAGGAACGGATATTTAAGAAAAGGACGAAAAATCACGAGAAAATGACAAAACGAGCACGAGATTTGGAAAAGTGTCAATAGCCGGAGCCGGGGAAGCTTAGTGGTCAAAGTCAAAGCTCATATAGTCATAAGGAGTCTTCAAAGTTTCAAAAATTACAAGAATGGTCCTTGGTCATAAGTTTGAAGAAATTACACATATGGTCCTTCGACTTCCATGATTGTCACTTTTGGTCCTTATGAAGATATTTTGGAGATATGGCAAAGGAAGCCCCTCATCATTCAAGAAATATCACAAATAGTCCTTGGATACTAGTATTGAAGATTGGCAGGTATGGTCCTCACATTTTCAGAATATACACTTTTGGTCCCTTGGTTGATATTGCTACTACAACCGGATCCACATTATCATTACCCACTAAACCCCAAGCCCAAAATAATATAAGCCTAACACCCCAACCTTAAAACCCAGTCCACCCACCTTTATTATTATCCGGTCAAAACCCGACCCACCCACACAATCAAACAAATAATAAAATAACCAAAGGGCGCGTTTTACTGTTCCCCCTTCATCCCCACAAAAAATTACCCTGCCACCAATCACTTTCACCCAAGATTCCTAGTACGAGGATAGACCTTCTAGAAAACATCTGACACATTGTCAGATGTTGTCATAATCCTTCCACCGTGGCAAATTGAAGCTCACTGATTGGTTCCTCCTACGTGGAAATGAGGATAAGGCTCTATCAACGGATAAGTTTTGGTGGGATGTCGACATTGAGATAAGAATTGATGATATGTGGCCACAATTGAGCTTCTGGATCCTTCTGTAACCCTAGGCTCCTCACCTTGGGCTCTCCTATATAGACCCCCCCTTTTATACGCTTCGAGTGTGTAGTTTTTTTTATGTAATAAAATGCTGCCATTTTTATTTCTCAGAGTGTAATTCAAGTTTTTATTAATAAAAGTTCTTAGTTTCATGTTTTAATTTTCTGTCTTAATACAATAATTTAAATTCAGTTTTAGTTTAAAAGTTTCTTATCCAAGCTTATTACTTTATGTTTCTTTAAGTATCTCTTTTACTCAATTTCATAGTTTTTTTTACAAGTTATTCTCTTTGTCTCTATTCAAAATCTTCATAAAAACTCAAAAAAAAATAAGAAAATCTAAAAAATACAAAAAGATGTTTATTTTTTTTAATTTCTGTTTCATTTAGCTTCTCAGAAGCTTGTTTTAGCTTTACAATAATTACTCACTTATTTCTATACTCAAAGTTATAAAAATAAAAAAAAATAATAATAAGAAAAATATAAAAACACAAAAATATGTTCTTATTTGTTTCTTAAATCCATTTTTAGTAGTTCATAGTTGTTTGTGTAAGCTTATTCAAGCTTATATAGCTTGTAGTAAGTTTGGTTGGTTTCCTGTCTTAAAAACTCAAAAATCACAAAAGGTCAACGAAAGTCAACTGCTCAGCTTATTCAAATAAGCTGAGCTTATTGGTGGTTAAAGGCAACCATAAGGTGTCCCATGGTCTGTCTTAAAGGCAGGCTAGCTTAGTGAGACCCCTCTGTTCTTGCTGAGGGGTTTTGGGCTTGTAAGTTCCATTTTTATATTTCATCTCTATAGGTTATTGGTAAAGTAGCTTAGATCTGAATTAGTGGATTGCTTATAGCTTATTATTGCTTGATATTGCTTGTTGTTTGCTGTTTTATCAAATTTGATAGTAGTGGTTGATATTCACTGTTTCATCATCATCATTTATAATACATTTGTGATCATTTGTTTCTGTGTAATATCACATATAGATCGGTTTTTCTGAGTTAGTAAGTGTATTTGGATCATAGTAAGTTCATAAGTATTGATTTGGATTCAGTTTGATGGATCTGTTGTGAAATCTTAGGGTAGACAGTCCATAAGAGGGTGTTTGGTTTATTGAGGTTTGCTGATATAGGGACTGTTTCAGGGTGTATGTTTGGTTAAAATCTGTCACATAAGATAGTAGTAATCTAAATCAATCATAAAAATTAGTAGTCATTAGTTAAAAGTCAAATTTACTTGCTAAATCTCATAACAGGTAGTACTAAGTAGTTTTAGGTTGCATATCTCGTTTAGTAGTTGCATAAGTGTTAGATATAGCTTATTTCAATCTCATAATAGCTTATTATCATCTCATTAATCATATTAGTGTAATCAAAATCCATTTAAGTCAACTTTTTGTTTCATAGAAAAGTCAAAAATAGTTTCATACTCAGATTTTGGTCCAAATTTTGTGAGCTTGTGTAGCCTTCATTATTAATTGGAAATAATTTTGGAAAGTTGTTTTGGAAGGCCTAGTACTCAGAGAATACATTTCAAAAAGAAAATCTCATTTTGGAACTCATTTGCTTATCTGAAAAGCTGTTTGATATTGACTGAGTTAGGCTAATAGTGCCTTGCACCACAGGGTTGGATCAGTCTTCTTGGGTACTTGTAGGGTAGTAGATTGAATCTAGGATCTGTTTTCAAGGTATTTTTGTGTTCTCAGATTGGTAGTAGAGGTTTTGCCCCCATAAGCTTGCACTCATTAGCTTATTTCCACTGCTTTTCAGTATCATCTTATTGGTTGGTTCTTTCTAAAATCTGTTTTCATATAGGGCTGCTATTGCTTATTAGAGATCATACTCTGAGTTTGTTGATTGTTTTGAGCTTAATATAGCTCATAGTATCTGTTTCCATTGAATCTTGGCCATTTGCTTATCTGCCTAGCTTATTGCTTATTCATATTGCTTATTGGGCTGTTTTTGGCACTTATCTGTGTTTCTGAGTAACCATTGGTCTGAGAATTGTTTCTATAAGCTTATTTAAGTCTGAAAATCATTTGGATAAGTCTTGGTCAACTGGGTCAAACATTGCTTATCAATAAGCACTTTCTAATAAGCAGTTTTAAGCCATTAAGCACTTCCAGTTCTTATTTTTCAATTTTTATATTTTTCCTAGTTTCAAAATATTATTTTAGATTTTCCCTAAAATTTTCATATTTTTCTGAGTCGATTTGCTATTTTTATTATTTAGTTTTCATTTTTAATCACTTTTAATTACTTTTTAATTACTAAAAAATCCAAAAAAATCAGAAAAACCCCAGAAAAATCCAAAAATATATTAGAAAATTATTGAGTTAATTTAGAATTTTCCAAACTTAATTTGTATTTTTCAAGTTATTTTTCACATTTATTTATCATTTAAATTATTAAAAAAATACAAAAATATAAATAAATTCATAGAAAATTTATAAAAAGTCAAAAAAATATTTCTCTTTTTCTAGAAATTTATTTTATCAGTTTAAAATTTTTAGAAAGTTATTTCACATTCGTATGATCATTTTTAAACTAAAGTCACGTTTTAAATTTGTACGTTATGTTTTTAATATATGCGTTTGCATTACCGTTTTTACGTTTTTAACTTTAGTGCATCCTTAGTTTGTACCCCTTGCATAATTTGTGTTTGTTTATCATAATTTGAATTATTTGATCACTATTTTCTTTTTCACCACTTTTCAATTCACGATTTACACGAATCGATATTCTTGATTCCATTCACCTTCACTTGGAAACGACTCGGGTGATCCGTATTTCTTGCGGATCACTTCGATACTATACTACTATATTATATAATTGGTTTTCACACGAATCACCTATGTTAAAATCACTTACTTCGATCTTTGACTTATACCTTGACTTGAAAAACTATACTATGATACTTGATTCAAACCTTGACTTGAACTTGATATAACCCTTGATATTTTGAAAGTGCTTTTAATATTATAACCGGATGTGAAAACTTTTAGTAATTATATTATGAAAATTTTTTGAGGAAAAACTATTTTAAAATGAGGGTCATAAACATTATGTAACACCACTTTTATATGAAGTTTCACTAATTTTATGAATATTTATTTTAAGGACTGCCTTATTGAAAACCTTTATTTCATGAGAACCATTATTAAAAGATTTCTTTTAAAGAACATTTGACATAAACATTTGAATTGAACCCTTGCCATAAACTTTTATTTGGAACCTAATATGAACCTCTACTTGAACTTATGACATGAACCTTTACACTAAACTCTACGTACTCTCTCACTATTGAACCTTTACCTTGAACCTTAAACATGAAATCCACATGAACCTTCTCAGTATGAACCTTGAGATGGACTCTTGACTTGAACCACTTGATATGAACCTTGTACTTGTACACTTGATATTTGACTTGACCCTTGACCCACAGTTTGAGACTACGAGCCACCACTTGTTATACTTGGTACTACTTGTTGTGGAGTACCTACAAACATAACATTGATGCACCAATGTTATGTACTCTAGTGGGGCCGGAGAGATGTCCCCCACCGTCCCTGATCTTGTTATCGACTACTGCTATGATTGTTATTGGCCTGCAGGGGCGTATGGATGCATCCTAGATTTGTCTTGACTTGATACTTGCTTGGGCTATGGCCATTATGATTGTGGAAAACTAGAAGGGGGGGGGGGGGGTTGAATAGTTTTGCGTCTTTTTCGTTTAATAAGAATTTGCTTTTCAAAGAATTGATGGTAATTATAAAAACCTTTGAAGCTAAAGTATAGATACAAACTAATTCACATATATCATATATACACTACTTATTTAAAGTGTTGAATAGAAATTATAATTTCATATATCTCACTTAATTACAAGTTTGTACTAATATAGATATATGTGTCTTAGTAATTGTTTATACTTATATTTTACTAAAGTATAATTAATGTTTTAAATGGAACCTAGTTTGATCTTTATGTGAAATCAATATATGCATAACACACAATATTAACAATATATGAAAAGCTAGTAAGTAAGCAAGCAAAGAGTGAGAGATGGAAAGATCAAACCGAGAGACAAAGGATTTATAGTGGTTCGGCTACAAGGACACCTTCCTTGCCCTACTCCACTCCCCGAGCACCGAACTCGAGAGTTTTCTTCACTAAGTCAATAACCTCCCTTATGGCGGAGAAAACCGTACACACCAAAAGCTTACACCAATTAACGACACAAAGCAAGATGTCGAGTTCTAATCGTAGCTAGAACCAATCTCACACCAAATATCACACCACTTCTTCTTCACACCTTTGCACTACTTCAATACTTCTTCACACCACAAGTATCTTCACACCTTCAAGGCACTAATGTCTTGACACCTTCAAGCCACTAATGTCTTCACACCTTTAAGGCACTAATGTCTTGACACCTTCAAGTCACTAATGTCTTCACACCTTTAAGCCACTAATGTCTTGACACCTTCAAGTCACTAATGTCTTCACACCTTTAAGCCACTAATGTCTTGACACCTTCAAGCCACTAATGTCTTCACACCTTCAAGCCACTAAAGTCTTCACAACTTCAATCTACTAATGTCTTCTAGTCTTCTTCACTTGGAACCCTCAATATCTTCACAACAAGTCTGTTGATATAAATAATGTTTGTGAATGTTATTAATATTTCTCAATAAACCTATGTTTTGATAATCACAAAACTTAAATCAAATTAAGTCAAGAATAAGACATAAACAAGTATTTGGTGACAAATATTTACTTCTACATCTTATATCACTCAAGGTATGCATAAACTTAGTAACTTATGCATTACATGATCAAAGGAAATTTTATATTAATACATAACATTATATAAAATGATTTTAACATTTTATATATATTTGTAAATCATTTTTGGTAAAGCTTTATTAAACCACAAAAATATGATTTCAAATTTCCAACCAAAAAGGGCAAATTTTATCCAGAAAAACTTTTGGAACGTTCAGGAGGGAGGCCCCCTTAATTTTACTAGGCGGCCCCCTTAATCATTAAGGGGACCGGCCTACAATTAAGGGGACCGGCACGCTCCCGAACAGTAAAATCTGGCCCTATAAATATTGGATCATCCCACATATTTTTCTCACCTTTTTGCACTATAAACTTTCTGATCCAATCTTCTTCTCTAGATCTAAAATCCTTTGATCATATATTTCATAAGTCTTTGTTTCCAAGTGATCCAAAGCTTCATCCATTCAAGTGCAAGAAGAAGAACACTTCTCTACATCCATCTTATTGTAGTAGTGTTGTGTATAGCTAGTTTCATATAGTACTAGTGATAGTTATTGGTTAAGGTGTTGTGTATATTTGTTGATTGTAGAATCTTGGTGTGTTGTAAACTAGTTTAGTAGTTGTGACTTAGTTGTGCATAGAAGAAGGTGTGAAGATTGACAAGGTGTGAAGACGGTGCGAAGTCTTGAAGAAGGTGTGAAGGTGTGAAGATCACGTGGTGTGATATTTGGTGTGAGATTCGTTCTAGCTACGATTAGAACTCGACATTTAGCTTAGTGTCGTTAACTTGTGTAAGCCAAGGTGTGTAAGGTTTCTCCACCATAAGGAGTTTGTTGACATAGTGAAGAAAACTCTCGAGTGTGGTACTCGGGGAGTGGAGTAGGGCAAGGAAGGTGTCCTTGTAGCCGAACCACTATAAATTCACGTGTTGTGGTTTGATCTTTCTAACTCTATCTTTTCTTCATTACATTTCAATACTTTCAATATTAGTTTAGACTTGCTTATATTGGTTGTTGCTTGAACTCACTTAAGATCGAATCGAAAGTTTTTATAACCAACAAAATATTTTGGAAATAAATTTAAAAGGACATAAAACTATTCAACCCCCCCTTCTAGTTTTCCACAATTGGTATCAGAGCCACGTCTAGCAAGATCTTTAAAATATATTGTATTTTAAAACTTGTAACGATCTATGGAATCTGAAAAATATTTAGAAGGGCAATCTATGCAAAGACCACCACTATTTGAAAGTGATGGATTTTTATATTGGAAAAATTAATTCGAAACTTATGTGAAGTCAAAAGATCTAGATCTTTGGCATGTTATTACTAATGGTGATTTTTTACCTATTCAAAATAACCCGGAAACTAAGAAAGATGAAATCGTACCTTTTGAAAAACAAAATGATGATTTAAAAATAAAACTTGCTAAAAATAATGAAGCAAAAATGGTTATTTATAATGCGCTACCACGTAAAGAGTACGAAAGGATCTTTATGTGTGAAACCGCAAAAGAAATTTGGAACTCTTTACTAATAACTCACCAAGGTAATAGTCAAGTCAAAGATAATAAGATAGATCTACTTGTTCAACAATAAGAGCAATTCACGATTCCGGAAGAGGAATCAATTGACAATGCTTTTGCTAGATTTAACACTATCATCACAAGTTTAAAAGCACTTGATGAGAATTTTTCTAGTAAGAATTTTGTTAGGAAGTTTCTTAAGGCTCTTCATCCAAAATGGCGAGCTAAAGTGACGGCTATTGAAGAATCGAAGAATTTGTCAACTTTGCAACTTGACGAATTAATTGGAAATCTAAAAGTCTACGAAGTCATCATTAAGAAGGACTCCGAAATGGTCAAGGAAAAACGAAAGCAAAGCAAGTCAATCGCCTTGAAAGCTAGAAAGGAATCTAGTATCAAAGATAGCTCATCTTCCGAAAGTGATGACGAAGAATACGCCATGGCCGTAAGAGATTTCAAGAAATTCTTCAAAAGGCGAGGAAGATTCGTAAGACAACCGTATGATGAAAAGAAAACATTTCAAAAGAGTAAAGATGACAAGAACAACAAGATTGAAAGAAAGTGTTTCAAGTGTGGAGATCCAAATCACCTTATTGGAAAATGTCCAATGATGACAAGAGATCAAAATCAAAGAGCATTTGTTGGAGGTGCTTGGAGTGATAGTGATGATGATGAGAATGAAACGACAAAGGAAGAAAAATGTCTCATGGCGAATACACCAAATGAGGTACGTTCCGAAACCGAATATTTTAGTGATGAAAGTATATCATTAGATGAAAAAGATCTAGATAATGAATATATTAAACTATGCAAATTAGGACAACTAGTAATGGCCAAAAACAAATCACTAAAATACATTAACAATCAATTAGAAAGTGAAGTACTTGAACTAAAAATTAAAATACATCAACTAGAAAAAGGTAAAGAAATTTTTGAAGAATGTAAATCATGTCAAGAGCTCAAATGTGAAAACGAAATACTTAGGGAAGAAATTCGCAAACTTGACAAATTTGAAAATAGTAGTCAATCACTTAGTAAAATAATAAGTATTCAAAGAACATCCGCAGACAAAACCGGCTTAGAATTTAATTCAAATGGGGCTTCAACAAGCGAGATTAAAAATGTAAAATTTGAAAGTGAACTCAACAAACAAAAACCTTTAAAATCTAATCCTAAGTATATACTTATTAATGGTAAGAAAATACCTCTTGCCAACGATGAAGAAGTTAAAGATTTTTATAAACCGTCTTTAAAGACCGAAGTAGGATCTTCTAAACCCAAAATAAGATCTAAAACTCCACCACCTAGAAAACCAAATAATTCTCATCCTAGGTCTAAAACACCTCAACCAAGAAGAAATCAAAATAGACAAAACTATAATAACAATAGTAATCAAATGTGGAACTACCAACAAAGCTACAATCCTTGGGGCATTCTACCACCGTTCATGCACCCGAGTCAAATGTTAAACATGTTTGGACCAAACAACTTTGGACCAAAAGGACAATGGAGATCAAATGGCTAGACGAACATTCCTTGAGGGAATCTTGGTTTTTCTCTCAACATAGACTTTTTCAAAGTCTATATTTCATCTTGATGATGTTGAAGATTTCTTTTGAAGACCACCAGGTACGCCATTCTTTCACAACTCATTGCCATGCTTAGATAAATATGCATTGTTTGATTTCATCAATTATTTAGATATAATTTGTTTTTGTCTTCTATTTGTTAGAATCACATATATACTTATATATACATATATATACTATTATACGTAATATATATATATATATATATATATATATATATATATATATATATATATATATATATATATATATATATATATATATATATATATATATATATATATATATATATTCACTTGTACATAACCTAGATACGTCATTTGTTGACTTTCTAGAACTCCAAGAAATCATTCTTTATCGAACCCTTTCTTTCCCCCCCTCACGTTATTCTAGTAAGTCCTCTTTTAGGAGACTCATGATGATGAAGGGATATGAGTCAAGTGGACTTTTATAATGCAAGAACGCCTTCGCACGTGAACACTATGGATGAAACAAACTCCTTTTGCCAACTATATCCTATCTCCGCTACTATCCTTCAAATCTCACTCATCAACCCATCTTTCAATCACATTTATACTTATACATATAAACAATATATATATATATATATATATATATATATATATATATATATATATATATATATATATATATATATATATATATATATATATATATATACACACACTTATTCACATATTCTCGAACACACCTCAAACCCTTCATCAACTTAACAATTTGATCATTTTATCCAAAAATTGTCAAAGGTATATTTTAATTATCGAAACGGTAATTAAAAATTGTTAAGAATTTTATCATCGTGCCAATAGACGTTTACGTATTTTTGATATATTATAAATCTAATTATATACGTATAAATATTTTTGTTCCAGAAACGAATTCCGCGAAATTTGGAAAGTTTCAAAGGCGGCCCCCTTAATGATTAAGGGGACCGGCTTGTTATCGAGGGCGGTCCCCTTAATGTTTAAGGGGGCCGGCCATCTGACACTTTCAAAATCGTTTTCCTCCTTAATTCCATTTCCAAACACTCCATTTACTCACTCACCTCTTCCCCTATACTGCTGTGAACGAAACCAAACCTCCAAAACCACCAAAATCCTTCACCAAATCACCAATCCGGGGTTATTTCGCAAGGGGCAAACATCAACCAAACATATAACAACATCTTTTGTAAGTTTTCCAACATGCATTTCATCACATTTCATTCGATTTGGTGTCTAATCAATAATTATGCATTTTATTAAAATTCATTTTAATTCAATTTTAAGTGTAATTGAACTACCAAATGCTCCCCATAGGATTAGGATGATGTTTTGCAACTCAAAATTAGTATAACATATTATTTTGTCAAAATCATTAATCGCCCATAAACCCTAGTCGAATTTTATTTTTCAAAAGGCACATTGTTGATATAACTCTTAAAAACCATTTAAAACTTACTACATTACATTGTTTTAACGCTCTAAACAATCAAAGCATACTTTTCAAGTTGTTGTTAAATGGTTCATGAAGACAACATGGGCGTTTGGTTCATGAACAAACCATAACTATATGAAGTTATTTGAAACCTAAAACTAGCTTATAAGTTTTGTTAATAATACTAGAATCAATAGAGGTCATCAAGATATATAATCAATATATATATTGATATTTTTAGGATATTGTTATCTAGTTAAGGGAGCGTTTGGTTTATCTTTAAAATGATATTTTTGAAAACTAAAATTCGCATTTCAATCTTTTAAACAAGCTTATGTTGTGTCAAACTCTTATGATATGGAAGATATATAATCTAATATATATCTAGCCTTATTTCGAAATGAATTATGATATCATACCCTTTTGATATTATACATTCTAAACGAGTTTAAAATCAAAATAAAAGGAACATCATGAAATTACTTCATTGAATATTTTTTTTGTGTCGAAGTAGAATTTCGTTCCACATATATTGCATATAATTATATATATACATATATATATAATATATGCATGATAGTTGTTTTTATATTTATTCTATTCTTGTTGTTATTTTGTTTAGGTGAAAATGCCTAAGACCACGGTTGGTGATGTATCCAAAACCAAACAATACATTCCAAATGTCTCTTCTACTCCCGGCATGTCTCCTTCAGTTGCATGTTTCTATCGTCCTATTGAAAATAGAAACATTCACGAAGGAAGAATTGTCGACCCATCTTTCTGTGAATCTGATGACACAGAACGAATGTTCTCCAATATTCGTTTTGAATGTTCTTTTCAAATCAACGAACCTGTCATGTTTTATCCTCGACTTCTATAGCCAAGTGACGGTGCAAACCGATCCCTATGGTCATCTCCTCATTTCCTTCATGATTCAAAATCAATTCATCACTCTTACTCTTGCTCAATTTGGGCAAATTCTTAGAATCCCATTCAACGGCCAAGCCGTTTTCTCAAATGAATGGGATCTTTCCACTCTTGAAAGAAATCGTCCTCAGGATGGCCCCTACTATTCTGAGATTCCTAGTCCTGAAGACATTCGTCGAATGCTTGAACTAGAACGTCGTACGACTAGTCGAGTGATCAAGTCGAAGAATGTCGACATTCATGCTAATCAAATCCTCCTCAAAGAGCTAAGCCCCGACATGAAGAAGTGGGAAGAACTCATTCGCGAGAATGCGTTTGGTTCGGGTGGTCACCGTGATCATGTCACGGCGAGCATTGCCCACATGCTTTATTGTGTAATTGCTGAGGAGCAATACAATTTGGCTTATCTTTTTATCCATCGAATCATGTCCGCCAAAAACACCCCAAACGCAAATCTTCCTTATGGTATGTTCCTCACACGACTCTATCGTTATGTGATGGAACATTACCCACATCTTCAAAGAGATTACTACGTTCAAATCATTCCCACTTTGAATCAACTTACTTGTGTTCGTACTCGTCGTCCTCGTAGTGACAAAGGAAAATCTTGTGTTCCTTGGTACTCTAGGGGTCGTGGTTCTACATCTCATCGTGATGACGATGATGATGAGGATGAAACGTGTTAGTACTCCATCCCCCACGACCTTTGTTGATGATCTTCCTGATCTTGATTACTCCGAATATTCAGTTCCTCTTCCTCACGAACGTACCGATGAACTTCTCTTCACTCGCCAAACCTCCATCATCAATCAACAACAACAAATGCATGAAGAGATGCGAGGAGGCTTCAAATCTGTGGGAAAGATGTTTAGGAAGATGCTTGGGAAGAAAAAGAAGTAGGAACTATTGATGTATTGCTACTTGTTATTATTTGTTTCTATTTGACATATGTATGGCTTGATATTTGTCTGACGTGTTCGGAAGTACTTGTGTTAGCTCATGTTTATCTCTTGGATGATTTTTAGTCTTTGAATAATTCATGCTACAATCTTAATTATATGATATGCTATGTTTCTCTTTTCATATGGATTATAATATGTCAATTTGTATGCAAAATTTGGTTATACATATATGTTTATATATCATCATTCCTAGTGCATATGATTCTAATAGAGCTTGCTGGAAAAACAAACTTGAAAAATGGCCAAATTCTGCAAATTTTGGGTTTCTGGTCGTCTGGGAAAACACCAGATGGGCGGCCCCCTTAATTCCCTAGGCGGTCCCCTTAATGATTAAGGGGGCCGACATACAATTAAGGGGACCGGCCATCTGGAACTGGATTCACTGTTTTCTTTTGCATCTTGTGAACCCTTTCTCTAGTTTCAGCTATCATTTCCCATTTTAACCCAACTGATTTTAGAATCTCATTCAACCATTTCAAATACATACCTAAATCAACTACTTCCATACTATAAATTCCCTCCACAATCACCATTCTTCATCTCATCACTCACCATCTTAATCATCATGACTCCTCCAAGCACCTCAAACTCCAAAACCTCCAAGAAACAAAAACTTGTGGTCATCCCCCCAAAACAACTCTTCATTGACTTAACAAATGAAGACAACAAAACACCATCACCTCCACCCAAATGCTCATCCCCAAGTGCACCCAATGCACCATCTAAAACACCTTCCACTCATGGAACTTCTTCATCATCCATACCCTCAACCTCATCAATCAATGACTACATCAACTTACACTTGTCACCACAAGTATCATCACCACCTCCTACACAAGAACCCATGTCTACTCATCTTACCATCTCACTTTCACCAATAACACCACTTGATGCTCATCTCTCATCACCACAAATTACACCACCATTCTTTGCCAATCCTGTACCTTGGAGGCTACTTGAATCCCATGGGGATACTTGTCTTTGTTGCATCCACAACCGCACGGTCATCTTTGGCCTTAGAGATGAAATTCAATATATGTTTTCATATATTGAACATTTGCTTACCAACCCACCACCACCACCAACTCCACCATCCTCTCCAATAATCCCTCCACCACAATTCTCACCCATTACTCCACCATCACCATCATGCTCTCCAAATTAAGCATATGATATGCTTAATAAATAAAGCCTTTACCATCCCTTTTGCTTGCAAGCTCTATGAAGTCCATGTACCCTTTGCATTATGATGTATTTCTATTGTGGTTAGCTTATGTAATTGCTAATATCTTGTACTCTTCATTACTTGTACTTGTATTGTTGTGTCTTGACACAACCATTGCTCTAATATGAATGCTTCTTTCTTTCCTTATTACATTATATTTGTGTGCATGTTTATACTTGCGCTTCTAATATTTTTGTTTTGCAAGCATTCCATAGCTCGTTCTCTTGGTGCCCCCAAACGAGGGGGAGTACACATCAAGGGGGAGTTTCTACCCGTCAAAATTTTCACGAATGAAAACTTGTCGGCATAACCTTTTTGATGTTACAAAAAGGGGGAGAAGTACATATAAACTTACTAAAATACTTGTTTAAAAACTAATTTTTGAGTTAATGAGTTTAAGTTTTGTAATCATCAAAAAGGGGGAGATTGTTGATATAAATAATGTTTGTGAATGTTATTAATATTTCTCAATAAACCTATGTTTTGATAATCACAAAACTTAAATCAAATTAAGTCAAGAATAAGACATAAACAAGTATTTGGTGACAAATATTTACTTCTACATCTTATATCACTCAAGGTATGCATAAACTTAGTAACTTATGCATTACATGATCAAAGGAAATTTTATATTAATACATAACATTATATAAAATGATTTTAACATTTTATATATATTTGTAAATCATTTTTGGTAAAGCTTTATTAAACCACAAAAATATGATTTCAAATTTCCAACCAAAAAGGGCAAATTTTATCTAGAAAAACTTTTGGAACGTTCAGGAGGGCGGCCCCCTTAATTTTACTAGGCGGCCCCCTTAATCATTAAGGGGACCGGCCTACAATTAAGGGGACCGGCACGCTCCCGAACAGTAAAATCTGGCCCTATAAATATTGGATCATTCCACATATTTTTCTCACCTTTTTGCACTATAAACTTTCTGATCCAATCTTCTTCTCTAGATCTAAAATCCTTTGATCATATATTTCATAAGTCTTTGTTTCCAAGTGATCCAAAGCTTCATCCATTCAAGTGCAAGAAGAAGAACACTTCTCTACATCCATCTTATTGTAGTAGTGTTGTGTATAGCTAGTTTCATATAGTACTAGTGATAGTTATTGGTTAAGGTGTTGTGTATATTTGTTGATTGTAGAATCTTGGTGTGTTGTAAACTAGTTTAGTAGTTGTGACTTAGTTGTGCATAGAAGAAGGTGTGAAGATTGACAAGGTGTGAAGACGGTGTGAAGTCTTGAAGAAGGTGTGATTAAGGTGTGAAGATCACGTGGTGTGATATTTGGTGTGAGATTGGTTCTAGCTACGATTAGAACTCGACATTTAGCTTAGTGTCGTTAACTTGTGTAAGCCAAGGTGTGTAAGGTTTCTCCACCATAAGGAGTTTGTTGACATAGTGAAGAAAACTCTCGAGTGTGGTACTCGGGGAGTGGAGTAGGGCAAGGAAGGTGTCCTTGTAGCCGAACCACTATAAATTCACGTGTTGTAGTTTGATCTTTCTAACTCTATCTTTTCTTCATTACATTTCAATACTTTCAATATTAGTTTAGACTTGCTTATATTGGTTGTTGCTTGAACTCACTTAAGATCGAATCGAAAGTTTTTATAACCAACAAAATATTTTGGAAATAAATTTAAAAGGACATAAAACTATTCAACCCCCCCTTCTAGTTTTCCACAAAGTCCCTATTGCTACAATCTCCTATCACCAATACTATCTAACCCTTCTTCTTCACTTCAAGTTCCACTTTACACTTACAACAATTCTAGATTCTTCAACTAAATCTAGCTAACTAATACATACACCTTATTCACCAAAGAATGAAAGATTTACAAGAAAATATAAACAAGCAACTTAGATAGCAAGATGATACTAAGTTGTAATACTTCTAATAGAAGTATTCTTCTCTTTGCACTTTGAATGTTGAGGCTTGAATCACTTTGAAACAAAGATCAAAGTATATAAGATCAAAGGATTTTTAGAGAAAGGAAATGGATGTTTAGATCAGAAAGTTTCTAGTGCAAAAAGGTAAGAAAAATATGTGGAATGATCCAATATTTATAGGGCCAGAAAATACTGTTCGGGAGCGTGCCGGTCCCCTTAATTATAGGCCGGTCCCCTTAATGATTAAGGGGGCCGCCTAGTAAAATTAAGGGGGCCGCCCTCCTGAACGTTTGAAAGGTTTTTCTGGATAAAATTTGCCCTTTTTGGTTGAAAATTTGAAATCACATTTTTGTGGTTTAATAAAGCTATACCAAAAATGATTTATAAATATGTATAAAATGTTAAAAACATTTTATAAAATGTTATGTTCTTAAGACAAGATTTCCTTTGATCTTATAATGCACTAATCACTTTGTTTATTCATACCTTAAGTGATTAAATGGTGAAAGTGAGTATTTACTACTAAATACTTGTTTACGTCATAACCTTTGGTTTGATGAGTTTTCGTTTTGTGATTATCAAAACTTAGAGATATCGAAAGATATGAATAATGTTTTTAGTCAATTATTTATATCAACAATCTCCCCCTTTTTGATGATTACAAAACCTAAACTCATTAAATCCAAAAATTAATTTTTAGACAAGTATTTAGTGAGTTTATATTCACTTCTCCCCCTTTTTGTAGAATCAAAAAGGTTTAAGCCGATAAGGTAAAGGCTCCCCCTTGATGTATGCTCCCCCTCATTTGAGGGCACCAAGGGTTCTAGTTATGGAATTCTTGCAAGAAAAATATTAGAAGCACAAGCATAGCAAAAGCAAACTCATATATCATAATACCAACAAGTAATAAGCATGGCAAAAGATAATAAGGAATACATATTAAGTCATTCATTGATAGAAGATGATTATGTCAACCAATAATCATTGTTACAAAAGCCATAACTATAAAATACTAAGATTAAGTATAGCATCCTATTGTGCTAACAAGGAGTGTCACCAAACTTTCTTGAATCCCAAAATGGTTGAAAGGTTTTATTTGAAAATGAGAAATATAAGCATATAAAAATGCTTAGTGGAGATAAACTTTTGGTTTCATGGATGTTGGTGAGCTTGGAGATGTGGAACTTTTAGGTGGTGGGTTTGAAGTTGGGTTTGTTGGTTGAGGGTGTTGATGTTGTTCAAGTGATGGTGTTTGTTGAGATCTAGTAAGAAGATACTCAATCCAAGTGAAGTGCTCATTCAAGGCAATGGTTTGTTGTTGAAGGAAGATGCAATAAGGGCAATTGTTAACATGTTTCTCAATTTGGTTGTTGTTATGTGGTGATAATGGTGAGCTTGATTGTGGTGGATCCAAATTGCGTTGTGCAAGATGTAATGCTAAAAGAGCACTAAGCTCATGCGCCTCTTTTAGCTCCTCAACGAACTTCAAGTGTTCGGAGGAAGGTGATGTTGGTGGAGCTTGATAGTTGTCTTGGGTGAAAGATTAAACTTGCAACATGGGAGAGTCATGTGAAGTTGTAGGATGTGGTGGTGGTACTCTTGGTGGTGGAGACATGATTGAGCTTGGGTAATCATGAAAACATGATATGGGTGGAAGAGATGTTTCATGAGTTGATGGTGTTTTTGTTGAATGAGCAACATGAGAAGTGTTGGTTGAGAAATTGGGATTATTGTTTTGGGATTGAGCATGCTCATCATAAGAGGAAGCATGAATGAGGGAATGAGTGGGTGATAGGTTGTGAGATGAATCATTATTGTGGGTTTGAGGTTTGGTAATTTGTTGACTTGGAACAACATCACTTGAGTTATGACAAGAATCAAGTTTCCTCCTCCAAACGGGTTTGACGGAGATCCTTGCGGTTCTTGAAACCTTAGGTTTTTGGTTGTTGGGAGATGACATGTTTGGGTGTGATGGCATTAATGATGGAATAAGGGTATTTATAGTGTATGAGAAATGTTGTTTAGGAAGGCAAATTTTGAGGGATAGCATTGGACAAAATATGTTTGTGAATTTTGGGAAGTATAGGCAGAAATGGGTCAAAAAGTGATAAAGAAAACAGTATCCTCGACCATCAGATGGCCGGTCCCTTTAATTAGGGGCCGGTCCCGTTAATCATTAAGGGGGCCGCCTTATATAATTAAGGGGGCCGCCCATTTGGTGAATTCCAGAATGCCAGAATTGGGTTTTTGGCAGAAAATTTTCAGAAAGGTTGTGTTTTTGGGTTTGGATTCAAGTAAGTTCAATTCCTTGAGGCAATATAGGATGTACTAAACATATATATAGGGAATATCATAATAACAAATAAAGAAGACAAGTAATTACCAATTTTCGTGCAATCTACTTATTGGCTAATTATGTTATACAACTTAGGAAGGCAATAAAATATGCTAACCATATATTCAACTATATCAACAAGATAATATATGGGCTAGTTAGAACATATAAATGAGTGCCTACAAATGACAAAATACAAGTAATGATTGTATGGACTTCAAGATTTGTTACAAACAAGATCCATATAGGCAAACCAAGATTCTCATGAAATGATTTGATTAAGTTGTGAATGTCATTTTATAGAAGTGTATGACACATGTGAGATAATCAAATATAGTTTTAAGAGAATGTTTTTAGTTTTATTCATAACATGTTGTCAAAATAGAGTTTTGCTTCATAACATGTTGTCAAATTGGATAAAAACAATTTCAACTTTTGACTTTGATTATCATAAGGTTATGGTAGCTTATGTTGTTTGAAGTAGGATGAGGTAGATACTTGAAAATTTTATTATTCAAAGTGAGAGGTTTTAAACATGATATTTTATTTTTGATAGCAAAAATCACAAGTAAAGGTTTTGAAGTAGAAGCAAATCATGTTCAAGAGAGTTGGTTAAGCCCATTGTCACACATAATCATCATTAATGGCAACTAAAGACATAGATGAGTAATGGAGAATTCTAAAGATCTTAATGCAATAAGATTATGAGGGACAAGGTTAATTATCTATGGATGCAAGATTAATACACACACACACACACACACACACACACACACACACACACACACACACACACACACACACATATATATATATATATATATATATATATATATATATATATATATATATATACACACACACACACACACAATACATCATAGAGTTAAGTGCTAACTAGTTTTAATTTTAGCATATCAATTAATACAACGAAAAATGGTCATTTAGCCTACAAGATAAGCCTTCGACTATTAATCATAGGTAACATTCAACATAAATGATGAATAAGAGAAATAACAGGCTCAATTACATGTATACATATATTAGTGTTAATGACGGGAGAACAGAGCAACTTATAAATTTGAACATACTAATATACTAATCATGGCATACTTAGATATAAAATGACATTAACAAGTTTATGAAAAGAAAACTTACCTCAGGTCCAGCTTTCCTTTAAGAGTGGGCATAGGAGCAATAGAAGATGTCTTAAAATTTTGCCCAAAGCATGTAGAAGTAGCAAAGACGAATCCCAACGCAATAGATATCAAGAATGGTACAACAAGAATTCTTCGTCATGAGGTAGTAACTAACAAACCATAAATTCAATTCTCCAAGAGTGAAGAGTAAATCGCCAAAACCATAGATGACCGCAACAAAGTCATAAACACCACGTGTGTAGAATGTGAAACAGAATAGCGGGAACCAATGGTCATCAAAAGAAAGAGAGCGAGGAGAGCGATTCAAAAAGTAGTAAACCCTTCGTTCGTTAATTACCTAAACATGACAAAGAGCTTGGTACCCTGATTCTCATGGGTCCGAGATGATTAGTAGAGAACATCCAATGCATTTAAATGCACATGATGAGGATGTCATCGAGAAGTACAAGAATTCATCATTTGTTTGTTTTGACAAACACACAATAACTTTCTTGACTAGATAAATAAACAATGGATATAAATAATAATAGTTCTAAATTTTTCCACTAGGTTTAACAAATTTTATTTGTTTTGATGTATTTGTTGAGTAATCATCTTCAGTAAATCCTAAGCCGGTTTTATCATAAAATGACTTTTGAATGTTAAGTAGATATTTTAAAGATTTAGAACTATTTTCAAATTTAGCCAATATTTTTGCTTTTTCTTTTTCCATTTTAATTTCATGTTTATAGTCTTGACAATTTTTACATTCAAGATCAATTTCAATATTACTTTCAAGTCTAGACATTTTATCTTCTAAAATTATTTCTTTTTCAAAGTTATTTTCAACGGATGTTGAAGATTTATTTTTAAAAACAGTTTTTGATTCAATGTTGCAAAAGTGCTTGAAATTGTTTTCAAGTTTTGAAAATTCTAATATAAATTGATCATAGCAAAAATGTTTGGTTTTGGATTGTACCTTATTTGTAGTTGTACAATCTTCACATGCTCTACGGTGATCAATTCTGTTGTTCATGTCGCTCCATGTTTTGTTTAAAGTATTGCTTGGATCTTGAAGCATGCAATCCTTGCCGTCACTACTTGTATTTGCATTAGTAAGAAAATTCATGTAAGCCATATCTACGTCATCTTCATCGTCCTTGTTGCACCATGGTTTATTGACATTCTTTCTTCGGATTTGACACATGTGTTCTTCGTTATTGGTACCTTCAATGACCATATTTGAACTAGTAGTATATGTGTTTATTTCAACTAGATATTTATCTATTAAGTTTTCTAGAGTAACTATTTCATGTGCAATATCAAGCTTATCATCTTTGGTTTTACATTTTTCTTGGTGAAATTTTAAAAGATATTTCCAAATATCATTTGCCGTTTTATAAGGAAATAATCTTTCATATTCAACTCTTGGTAGAGTTTTGAAAATAAGTAATTTGGCTTTAGTGTTTTTATCAAATTTGGTTTGAAGGTTATTATATTGATTTTCAAAATCCATTTTGGTTGGTTTAAGATCACCAATTGAAATGATATGCCAAAGATCAAGATCTATTGATTTCACATAATTTTCAAATTTGTTTTTCCATTTAAGAAAATGATCATTTTCAAATAATGGTGGTTGTTGCATAAATTCCCCTTCTAAATATTTTTCAAATTCCATAGATCGTTACAAGTTTTAAAATACAATCTATTTTAAAAATCTTGCTAGACGTGGCTCCTGATACCAATTGTGGAAAACTAGAAGGGGGGGGGGGGGGGTTGAATAGTTTTGCGTCTTTTTCGTTTAATAAGAATTTGCTTTTCAAAGAATTGATGGTAATTGTAAAAACCTTTGAAGCTAAAGTATAGATACAAACTAATTCACATATATCATATATACACTACTTATTTAAAGTGTTGAATAGAAATTATAATTTCATATATCTCACTTAATTACAAGTTTGTACTATAAATTCACGTGTTGTAGTTTGATCTTTCTAACTCTATCTTTTCTTCATTACATTTCAATACTTTCAATATTAGTTTAGACTTGCTTATATTGGTTGTTGCTTGAACTCACTTAAGATCGAATCGAAAGTTTTTATAACCAACAAAATATTTTGGAAATAAATTTAAAAGGACATAAAACTATTCAACCCCCCCCCCCCCTTCTAGTTTTCCACAAAGTCCCTATTGCTACAATCTCCTATCACCAATACTATCTAACCCTTCTTCTTCACTTCAAGTTCCACTTTACACTTACAACAATTCTAGATTCTTCAACTAAATCTAGCTAACTAATACATACACCTTATTCACCAAAGAATGAAAGATTTACAAGAAAATATAAACAAGCAACTTAGATAGCAAGATGATACTAAGTTGTAATACTTCTAATAGAAGTATTCTTCTCTTTGCACTTTGAATGTTGAGGCTTGAATCACTTTGAAACAAAGATCAAAGTATATAAGATCAAAGGATTTTTAGAGAAAGGAAATGGATGTTTAGATCAGAAAGTTTCTAGTGCAAAAAGGTGAGAAAAATATGTGGAATGATCCAATATTTATAGGGCCAGAAAATACTGTTCGGGAGCGTGCCGGTCCCCTTAAGTATAGGCCGGTCCCCTTAATGATTAAGGGGGCCGCCTAGTAAAATTAAGGGGGCCGCCCTCCTGAACGTTTGAAAGGTTTTTCTGGATAAAATTTGCCCTTTTTGGTTGAAAATTTGAAATCACATTTTTGTGGTTTAATAAAGCTATACCAAAAATGATTTACAAATATGTATAAAATGTTAAAAACATTTTATAAAATGTTATGTTCTTAAGACAAGATTTCCTTTGATCTTATAATGCACTAATCACTTTGTTTATTCATACCTTAAGTGATTAAATGGTGAAAGTGAGTATTTACTACTAAATACTTGTTTACGTCATAACCTTTGGTTTGATGAGTTTTCGTTTTGTGATTATCAAAACTTAGAGATATCGAAAGATATGAATAATGTTTTTAGTCAATTATTTATATCAACAATGATTATGACTTGGGCTACATTATATATTTACTTTGTGACCGGGCTTGCGTGCATTGCAACCCCTCACATCTTGGGAGCTAGCTACTCCAACCCTTGGAGGTATCCCCTTATATTATACTTGGTATCCCGAGGTCGCCCCTCCGGATGCATTGTTACTTGATTACTTGACTTGACTTGGGCTCGTGGTGGATAACTGACCTGACAATTATACCTTTATACCTTACACCTTTACAGCTTTAATACAGGTTCTTCTTACTTCGGTTGTACTCATTTATGCTTTACTTTATCTTTCCATTGTCTTATATATATCATTCTCTATTGCTTGTTACTTTCATATCTGTTCACTGGGCTCTCGTAGCTCAGCCGCATTTCTTTTCCTGCGGCAGGATTTAGTAGGAAACTGGGTTATGAGTGGAGAGTGCATTGGACTTAGAAGACTTTACCTTGATAGCTTGTGGATTAGTAGGAGCTTTTGTACATGCCAGACTTAGTATTTGTATTACTTTCTTTTGTACTTGTAACCTTGATACTCATTTGTATTACTTGAGATGTATGCTTGTGCTTGCTTTGATATGTCACCATAATGTGACACTTTTACCCTTATCGGGTTGGGGTGTTACAAAGCAACCCATATTTTCGTCTATGAGATATACCCTGTAAAACCTAGACATTAAAGTTCCATTTCCATTCCATGGGTCTTTCCAAAACCAAATAGAAAGACCATTACTCACTTTAGGACTAAGAGCACTCATCGACAGAAGGTTACGTTGATGAAGCATGGAGTATGTCGAAATGATTGATGCCCAAACGGCACTACATTTGCATCCTTTAAGATCGATACCTGCTTCCACGCTATGAATCGCCACAATGACACGAGCCCATAAAGAATCTGGATTGTTAACAAGACGCCATCTCCATTTTTGGAGAAAAGCAGGATTGAAAGCTTTTAGACTTTCAATATTTAACCCACCTTTTTCAAACGAAACCGGAACATTTTCCCATTTAAGCCACAACAATTTTTTAATCTCGCCACTACCACCCTAGGAAAAGGAAGCCCAAATTGTCTCAAGGGATTTAAGAAGGGATTCAGGACATTTGAAGATCGACATGTAGTCGATCCTAAGGCTTCTTAAAACTGATTTTACAAGAGTTAGACGGCCCCCAATGGATAAAGTTCTTGCTTTCCAAAAAGATAGTTTAGCCCAAAAAAGATCTATCAAAGGACACCAATTGGAAATGAGGTTCTTGTCCGCTCCATCAGGTAAACCAATATAAGAAAAAGGAACAGTACCTGAGCTACACCCTGTGTCACGAGCCAAAACATCAATATCATGAGAGTTCACCCCAAGACCATATACGTTAGATTTCGAGACATTGATTTTGAAGCCCGAATCAAGACAGAACACATGAAGAACACGAATGATATTATTCATATCTTGCCTATTCCAGTCTGAAATAGTCAATATATCATAAGCATAAAAAAGGTGAGATAATTTAAAACCTGAATCTCCTACTGAAGCCCCATGAATAAGACCCAAAGAGACACATTTTCTAATGCGAAGTGAAGCCCTTCCATAATAATTATGAATAAGAAAGGACTTAGCGGATCTCATTGATGTAAACCACGCTTGATCGAGAATTCACTAGAGGGACTTCCATTTATTAAAATAGAAGCTCTAGCTGAATGAAAGCAAACCTGAATCCAACTACGTAATTTGTTTCCAAACCCAAGACTCGATAACATGTGATCGAGAAACTTCCAATTAATGGTGTCGAAGGCTTTTTCAAAGTCAACCTTAAACAACATCAAATTTATTTTCTTCTTTTTGTACCATGACATGATCTCACTAAGCATTAAAGGGCCATCAAGGATATATCTTCCCGAAATGAAAGACGATTGTTCTTTGCTCACCACTTTATCAATGACTTTCGAAAGCCTATTAGCCAAGACTTTAGCAACAATTTTATATTGCATACCAATCAAAGAGATAGGATGAAAATCTTTAAAGTGAATAGGATTGGCAGTCTTCGGGATCAACGTAACAAAATTAGAATTTGTACCTTTAGGCTTAGCAAACGTATCAAAAACACCTCTCACAACTTTCACCACATCTTCTTTCAATAGCTCCCAATATGTTTTTAGAAGTTAAAGAACGCCGTTTTAACTTGATGGGGGTTAGTAGCCCAATTTCCATCAATTATAATACCATGAACCGTTTGATGGGACCTCTTTTGCTTCAATATACCATGAAAGAATTTTGTATTTTCGTTTTCGTAAACATCCAATTTAACCTTACTTTTTTGCATCAAGTCCATGTCTTCAATCTGTTGTATGTCATCACGTTCTTTGAGAAGCTTTATACGATCCTCCTTTTCACTATCCGAGGCTATATTGGAGTCGATCTTCTCTTCGATATCATTAAGCTTCTGATGTGTTAATAAAGCTTTAAATTTGTAAGACTAGTTTTATCCGTTTAATTGGACTAACACATGGGTAAAGTGTAACACTCATTGTAATCTAGCAAACAGGTAAGACCAGGTCGTCCAAAGGGATTGGTGAAAATTTAGTTAACAAGTGTTAAAAGAAACAGTCTAAAGATTGTCACTATCAATAGACTAATGATTTAGTGGATTAAGATTTGTAACAAGATTATATAAAAGTATGTTTATTTAGGCTGAGAAACATGAGAGTAAACACACATATGAACTAGCTTGCAATCATGAACAAAGTATATAAGCATGAGATGATTGGTGATCACTCAAATATATAACTATTCAACATATTAAAAAGTCCTTTCGGTCTATAATTCTTAATATATAAAATGCAATAAGCTAGGTTCAAGACAGAAGTATGAATAAGTCAATTTCCCAATCAAGTTCGTTAGACATGAGATTAGGCATTAAACAAGATTATGTTTGGGTTGATAAAGGTTTTTTCGGTCAATTTCTACAAGGCTAACACCAAGTTACCATAGACAAACAACTTGAAATAATATCAAAGCAATAGAGCCTTTCGACCTATTTCTATCACAGGGATACATCAAACAACTAAAAATTGTCCAAACATAATATCATCAATAGAACTTATCCATAGTATCAAAGCAGGTAATCAAATACATGTATTAGATTCACATAACTACATCACCCAAATAAACATAAGCCGACTAATCTATAATTTCAGTAATAAAACTCATAATAACAATCAATAGAAATTTCATAATAAGAATTGTTTAAACAAGAATTATACCAACGATTACAAGAGATTGATCATTAGGTTTTCACAAGGAAAACTCCACTCGTATTCTACCCTTCCTAGACTCTGTCACATCACTTGGAACTCGAACACTTTTCACTTGGTAGCCTCAATATGGTGAACTTGGTGTGAGTTCACCAATATCCAATTTGGTATGGTAACTTTACTATGATGATAATGATGCTCTTTTTCCCTGACCCGTAGGGTCTCTTTTATAGCTTCAGGACACGAGTTCAACCTCCCATAGTGGGTTAATGAAGGCAAATGCTCGGCCTCTCAATGAATGCAATCAATAACTCTGGTTATGTAACTGTCAGGTCATGTGTGCCGTACTTCACAGAAAGTACGCCGTACTTCGTATTGAATCAAATTCTTTTACCCGCCAAGCAAGTACGCTGCACAAGATCCTAGAATCGACGCTTGGGTCTTTAATTAAGTCTTTTCAATCCAAGTCCTTCATTCTAACGAATATTGTTGTTTTTAATGGTTTCTAAGCCATATTCTTAATTTCTTCTCTTAATCATCCCTGCAACCAGATTAGTATCAATTCCACACAAATAGCATAGTAATCTATATAATTTAGTAGATAAATAGTGTATAATCGAGGGAATAAATATGTATAATTAAAGTGTTATCATCTTCCTTATAGCCTCTTGTTTTCTAGACGCTTCAATGTTTTTAACTAAGCGATTCCACTATTTGATATTCTGCTTGAGCCATTTAAGTTTCACATGGGAAGACATTTGGGGATTAGTAAGCGAACACTCGTTATAAGCCTTCCTGATACAATCATCAAAACCATCACGATGAAGCCAAGAATGAAAGAATTTGAAAGGGACAGGACCGTAATCAGTCTTATTACAATGGAGCAAAATTGGAGTATGATCCGACCAACCACGAGGAAGAGCTGTGACTTTAACATCTGGAAATATATCAGTGACATGTTGAGATATCAGGAAACGGAGAAACTTGCTCTTCTTAGAACCCGCCTTATTCATCCATGTAAAATTGTGACCTCCCAAAGGTAGCTCTAGTATACTTGCATCATCAATAAAAGTGTTAAAGGTGTTAGCTGATGGACGATGGAACTCAGTGCCATAATGCTCGCTTTCATCTCGAACTTCGTTCAAATCTTCAAAGAGAACAAAATGGCCTTCATGGTTACGAATGAACTCTAATAACCGATTCCACATGATGATTTTATCATCCATCTCTTGAGGCCCGTATATATTGATCATAAAAAATACATTAGAGCACTAGGTGCAATCTCGCCGTCCCTCGCCACTGCCAACGTGGCTCCTCCGCCACTCCTTGCCGCTACACCCCACACCCTCATTTTTTCTCGCCACCAAGCACCTCCTCGCCTGCACAGTGAGGGTGAGAATTGTACGAATGTCAGATTTGTTGCAGGGAGACGTTGTGGGTTTTGCCTTTTTTTTCCCGATTTATAATCAGTTGGTGTTTTTATGTGTATAATAAAAAGTGTGTGTGTGTAGGGTTTGGGATTGATTGTTGAAGAAGATGATGTACAACACTTTTTATCAAGGTTGTAAAAATCTTGAATCGATAGTGAGGCGGTCGACCACCTTGTAGCTTGTAATCGGTCTAGGCGGGATTAATCGGTGATTAATCGGATTAGCAATTCTGGCAAATTTTGGGTATTTTCGGCTAGTTTTATGTATTTCCAGCAAGATTTTTTCTAAAAAACAACATATAATAGATTTAAACAGTTACTATAAGTGATCAAAATAAGTTTATGGTGAGTTTTGGGTACTTCCGGCAAGATTTGTAGGTTTCCGGCAAGTTTGACCACCATTGACCGCCGTTGATCGCCGTCGACTACGGTTGACCTATTTGTTAGACCCAGTTACATAAATCGGCAAGGTTTGTGGCACTGTAGCGCCTAGACGGTGATTAATCGGCCTTGTAGACCTTTTTTTGCAACACTGCTTATTATTATTATTATTATTATTATTATTATTATTATTATTATTATTATTATTATTATTATTATTATTATTATTATTATTATTATTATTATTATTATTATTATTATTATTATTATTATTATTTTTATTATTATTATCATTATTACAAGATTGGCGACGGTCGCCGCGTTGTAGGCGTGCCTGTTTTTTGGATAAGATTATACCTTACTAATTAAAAAAAGGTTAAAAAACACATACTATTTCCGAACGGCATCAAACTTGAAGATCCTGAAAGTCGCCATATCTAGCCGTAGCATCTCATGTACCCTCTGAATTTATCAGCTTCTTTGGTGTCTTTGAGCAAAACCTGTTAACGAATCACGGGAACTGGAGCCGCTTTGTTGTTGCTTCTCGTTGAAACATGTTACCAAAACACAACAGCAAATTGTAAACATTTATAGCATTTAAATTAGCCGATGTAATATCAATAAAGATATATATAAATAAGCTGATAACAACAACAGGTAACTCGGCTCAACAAAGAAGCAGGCTTTGTTTTTCAATGTGTTGATGTGTATGCCTTTGCAGAACGTAATGACATGTCGTTTTATCAGTTAGCTTCAAAAACGTTGCATGGTACCATCTGATTTTTAAAGATCATGGGCGGGGCGGTTTTCCAGTTGTATTTAGTTCAGTTAGCTTCAAAACCACCGCATGGTACCACCTGATTTTTGTTTGATTTATTTTGAAAATTCATAGGCAAACTGATGTGCAAAAAAATTTAACAGAAACTTGAAGTTGAACTATTGAAAATGGACTACACAGTTTGTCATTGTGGTATCCCTATGGTTATCGTAATATTAATTTGTCTGCCCTATCACTAATGTGCATAGTACATGTAAATACATGTATTAGCAGCTTCTTGAGGCATTGGACACCAATAAAAATAACTTGATATGTACGTAAATGTATTGGCAGTTCGTTTTGCAACACAACAACGACCATACGCCACCTCATTTTCAGATCGTCTTTTATTACCCCTCGGCTTGCAACACAAAGGCAGGGCTGCAAAATATTATGAACCCAGAGACATTAGTAACACAGAAACAACAAATATCATCAACCTTTTTTTAAATTGATTATAGATACAAATTCTTCTAAATAGTGTACATTTATAGAGGTATAGATATGTACCGGTTCTTTAAAGGTTTGCAGATGCTATAACATGGCCATCTTGTGTCTTGAGCCAGGGCTCAATATTCACTCCTTTAAGATTAATGCGCAACAATTTTCATGTAACTGGTGATTTATAATGTTTCACCTACAGGTCGAAAACCAAACATGTATTCTGCAAGATTTTGGTCAGGAGTTATGTCTGAAAGAGTGAGTATAAAAAAACCAACACTAAGGCATGTCATATTAGTAAGGTCCTAAGATGACCTTCAACAAACTAACGAATTAAGTATGAGGCTCAGATAGGGAACAAATTGGGACACATCCGGCATGGCTGCAAACCTAATAGGTTGCCCCGCCAAGATTCGGACGGTGTCAGCTTCAACCGATCTCACGGTGACTCATCATTGCCTCCTTAATAATTTTTGTATACTAATTATATCACAAACAACACGGATATCAGAATCTCCCCAAACATTTACACAGATACATACATTCAAATCAGATCAACAAAGCGTGATCAAAGCAGGCTCAGGTAGGTAAGTAACCGAAAAAAGGATACCCCTGACATGGCTGAAAGTGTAGTCACTTGCCATGCCAAGGTGCGGAGAAGCTCATTTTCAATCTCATATCCCCTGCAAACTCATCACAGCCTCTTGTAATCAATGGCAGCATAGTTTTCATGATGTAAAGGCAATTAAGATTCCAATAGGCATATTGCAAAGCCAAAATCCGAACGTTTTAAGTAATAGAACAGGTCATAGTAAACTCGGCTCATCAACATATCTAATGCTGAAGTGTGTGGACCAAAGCTGAAAGCATAATGCCACAACCTGAAATTAACAAAGCTTAAAGTTATTATGCGTAACGTTCCTTATTTGTCAATAGTGACCAGGCTCAGATCTACGATTTATGTTCATGCTCAAGACATAAGCCATGGATGCAGCGAGATATAAGTTCTAGTTACCCTGCCAAGACACATTTCTGTGTGATGCTTACATATACGAGAGCTCAAACGTAGAATAATCATCGTCGCCATATAGCCTTTTTTTTCTGACAAAAAATGTCAACTTAGATGGTAGCTCTTATCTCTTCCTCCAGCCCCCTTTTGCTATATAAATAATCTTTGGACAATGGCCTGCACCAGGCATATTGCTAGGCTTTTTAAGTAACAAAAGGGAACTAGAGAAGAAAGATAAGAGCAAGCATCTATGGCGAACATCGTGTGTCAATATTAGCAGACGAAGAATAAATGATACTCCTTGTTTGGCAATATTGACAGCTAATGTTTATATATGGAAATGTAAACAGGCGCGAAAAAAAGCAGGGGAAAAAAAGGCACACAGTGGTACGGAGTAGTAATTATATCATACGCCTCTACCTTCACAAACCGGGACACACAGTGGGTCAATTTTGTGGGAAAAAGGGCCAAAACAGGCAACGTACGTGGGCTTAGACTTTGGACCAAAAAATGGCGGGAAAACTTTCACATAAAACGGCACCGTATGTCTTTAGGTTTAATATAAACTATTGTAATTTATCAGCATCGTTCATCACCCCACACGGCTGCAATCACATTCTCGCTGTGACTGCCTAGCCAAGATATGGCCGTTGCTTGGTGTGACTGCTTGGTGATGTTGTTTGGTTTGATTATGGTGTTATCGACCCGCCATGGCTGCAAGTATCACTTTTGTGATGCTGCCCTGCCAAGATACGGACATATTTCACATGTTAAAAAATTCCAAATATCATGAGGCGAAACATCATAACACCATAGCATAATTCTGGTTAACCAAGCCATCATCAAACTAAACAACATTACCAAACTACATTTAAGGGGGTACCCGACCCAGCGTTATCCACCCGGCATGGCTGCAAGCATCGTTTATGTGATGCTGCCCTGCCGAGATCCAGATAGATTTCACATGCTTAAAAAATCCAAATACCATGAGAAAAAACATCATAACACCATTGCATAACTCAGCTGAAGCAACCAAATTGACTGCCTGGCTGCAACCGTAACCCGGATCAAGTTACCTTGCCAAGACAACATCATTCTTGGCTGCAACAATAACCTGGATAAGGCACATGAGGCAGTTAAACTTTACATGGTTGTAAATTAGTGTTCATCACCCCACATGGTTGCAATCACATCCTTGCTGTGACTACCTAACCAAGTTACATGTGTTGCTTGGTGTGACTGCTCTGGTAATGTTGTTTGGTTTGATGATGCCCTGGTTGTAGCCAAGATACGTGATGGCTGGCCAGACCTGTTATCAGCCTAAGATCAGAATGCGCTATCGACTCGTCCTGGCTGCAAACATCACTTATGTGATGTCGCCCCGCCTAGACACGGATAGATTTGGCATTCTCTAAAAATCCAAGTATAATTAGACGAAACATGATGACAGCATAGCGTAACTGAGCTTAACCAAGCCATCATGAAATGAAACAACATTACCAAAGCACATTTAAGAGGATACTCGGGCCAGACATGTTATCGGGCTAGGCTTAGAATGTGTTATCAACCCGCCATGGCTGCAAGCATCACTTTTGTAATGCTGCCCCGCCAAACCAAATATCATGAGCCGAAACATCATAACACCATAGTATAATTCAGCTTAACCAAGCCATCATCAAACCAAACAACATTACCAAACCACATTTAAGGGGGGGGGGGGGTACCCGAGCCAGCGTTATCCACTTGGCATGGCTGCAAGCATCACTTTTGTGATGCTGCCCCGCCAAGATCCGGATAGATTTCACATGCTTAAACAAAATCCAAATATCATGAGACAAAACATCATAACACCATAGCATAACTCAGCTGAACCAAGCATCACTTCTATACATACCAAAAGTCACCAACCTAAGATACATACCAAAATACATAGCTACTTAGAGCTGTAAACTTCCAACACCACTACATAACGCAAGCAAACCCTAAGCCCATCAAACATCGGTAAATGCAAGGCAGCAAACAAAAAATCTACAAAGCACCTATAATTTATCAATAAACCCAAAATTAGCAAAACCCCCAAATTAACAAAACCCTAATTTCTGATTAGGTTTTATATAAATAATTTATACCTTTCTTGTAGATTTTGGTCTGAGGGAAAGTCGGCATTTTGGTTAGCAAAACCATTACTCATTCTGATATACTGCTGTCTTCTTCATCATCTATCGTATGGTGAAGAATCTGGATGTCGCCACAGCAGCTGAATGTTCTGGATTGTGTAGTACGGAGTAGTAATTATATCATACGCCTGTACCTTTACAAACCGGGCCACACAGTGGGCCAATTCTGTGGGAAATAGGGCCAAAACAGGCAACGCACGTGGGCTTAGACTTTGGACCAAAAAATGGCGGGAAAACTTCCACATAAAACAGCACCGTATGTCTTTAGGTTTAATATAAACCTTAATTTATTTTATTTTTTCTTTAACTTGGGGTGGAAATGGGCTTTATAAAGTGGGCTGGATTAGTATAAGATAATGGGTTACAAATTAAAGGGTTTTTTTTTTTTTTTTTTTTTTTTTTTTTTTTTTTTTTTTTTTATGTGTTAATTTGTATTTTTATTATGTTCTGTATGTGTTAATTTGTAATTCTAATTGAATGAAATGAATTTTGTTTATTTAGAAATTCGAATAAAAAAAATAAAGTTGTAAGTGGTGGGCTTCTAAGTTGAGGTTAGTTGTTAGTGAATAAGGGTTAGTTTTAGAGGTTTGTTAAAGTGATGTGACATCCCGTGAGCCCTGCGAAGGTAACCTTCCTCACTGCACCTAATTCTCTTATCTGTAGCAGCCCATCTCCCTTTAACAATGATATACCAATCTTCGCACCAAATTTGCTCTTTAAAGAAGTGATTTGGGTGCCACATAGAAATTAAACTCCCTTAGCGACCTCGGAGAGACTACAAGCATAGTCAAACGATACACTGTTACATATCTTTTTCAAGGAAATGACAAGACCTTACCCAAGTTCATACACAAACTTTCAATCATTTTCTATGAATGACAAGACATCAATCATACAAGTATATTTTTTCTTATTGTTTTGACTAGAATCCGACTACATATTCGATTTCTAAAGTAATGATGGTAATTTATCTAATTTCATATACAAACTCATCATCATCTGCAAGGCACGCGAGGGGTTTTAGCATACAGACTTAACGACTGTTAGAGATAGAGACGAACCGTGTTACAAAATTTCATTATAAGGATTAAATATGCCAAAAATATAGTCGAGAGAATGTGGTAGAGATCTCGCTGAAAGCACACTAATGAACGGTGTAATTTACTCTTGTTTTTATATCAACCTACTTATATTGTAAAAATTTGTAATGTAATTCCCCTTTTCAAAATAACCCTAAGGGGGCGTTTGGTTCGTTGTAATCTGGCGTAATTCGATGTAATTGTAATTTGATTACATTACGTAGGCTGTTTGGTTCGCAGAAAGAGGGAAATTGTAATTCAGATTACATTACGTAGGCTGTTTGGTTTGCGTTGTAATTGTAATTCAGTCATTACAATTACATCAAAGGAGGGAATTCAGATTACATAGGAAGTTGGATGGAAAGTTTTAAATTACGTTGTAATTCAGAACTTTATAATAATAATAATAATAATAATAATAATAATAATAATAATAATAATAATAATAATAATAATAATAACAATAATAAATAAATAAATAAATAATATTTATATATTTATTTATTATTTATTTATAATAATAATAATAATAATAATAATAAGAAATAAATAATAATAATAATAATAATAACAATAATAATAATAATAATAATAATAAATATTTATTTATTTATTTATTATTATTTAATTATTTATAATAATAATAAATAAAAAATATTATAATTATTATTAGTATTATTATTTAATTATTATTATTATTACTATTATTATTATTTAATTATTTATAATAATAATAATAAATATTATTTATTATTAATATTATTATTTAAATATTAAATAATAATAATATTATTAAAATAACAATAATAATATATAAATATTAAAATAATAATAATAAAAATAAATATTATTCTTATTATTTATTCTTATTTTTTTTAATTTATTATTATTATTATTATTATTATTATTATTATAATAATAAACAATAATAACATTTATTATTATTATTATTATTATTATTATTATTATTATTATTTTTATCGTTATTATTATTTAATTTTTTATTATTGTTATTATTATTAATTTGAAGTTTTTACTAAAAAATTTGTTGAATTATATTACGTTGAGATCCAACCAAACACAATGACAGAATATGTCAATTACAATTCCAACACATTACAATGACAACACATTACAACTCTTTGAATTACAATTCATTCAAATTACAATTCCTTTGACAGATTACAATCCTTTCAAAACATACTGCGAACCAAACGGCCCCTAAGTCTTGTAAGGTAAATTAGACCATACATACAAATATGTGCATATTCAATTATTCAATCACAAGATATTCGACTATTAAACCAATCATTTTCATGCAATTATTATATCATAAAATTCAAGTGATCTGCATTTCATTTTCGCAATCGCAGTATGCTTATCAAACAATAAATTTTAAAGCATTTTTAAATGATTCATTTATAATCTTTCACGTTGGTATTTTATGAGGTTCATCACCATCTACGTGTACTTGTGGCTATCTCTTATAGGAAGTTACGTTTCATAATGAGGTTTCGTGACATGTCTAATATGGTGTTTCTGATTTTTTTAATTGATACTGATCATTGATACATTTATTATGGTTTCAATTATGCATATCTACATTAGTACTATTTACCACAATAATAGTACTCCAATTTTATGGTCACTAGTCACTACTAGTTGATGACAACAAGTCTACAAATATGAGAAAGCCATTATTGATAGATGGCCCTTTATATTATCATCAATATCCTAAATATGGTTATTTGAGAGCAACATTTTATCCGAATTTACGTGAAATATACTAGTATTATTTAGAAATGAATCCGAAATAGAAGTCAATGGAATTACATCACAGCCCAAAAATAGTGTCACAATCAAGATATGTGAGTTGTGATGGATCAACAAACTGGGCTTGTTCACCTCCCCTGGATGGCTGGATTGGATACAGTTGTACTATCATTTATTTCATGCATGCTTTAATATGTCTTTTAGACTTTTAGATTATAATATTTGATTTTTTTAGTAACCTACTACTCAGTAGAAAATAACATGTAGACCATCGACATGTTTTGAGATATTTCCTTTCATTATTCACATTTTATAATGTGACATTTTTGTTGCATTGCATATTGGGTAAACTTAAAGGTTTTAAAAATACGTTTTTTTGAATATCAATTATTGACTGAAGCTTAAGTCGTTTTCATGCAGCGTGCAACAAATAATACACACTTAATAAGTTAAATAATTATAATAGAATGAAATGTAAAACAAAATATTGATGGGCCAGTGATGGGCCAAGGCCCGACATGAAAAAACATAACACTATATAACAGATAATATCAATCTCGTGTGAAGGCCCAGTGAAATTGAACATTCAATCTGCATTGGCACACGTGTGTCTGACCAATCATATAAGACATGACGTGGATATCAGCCGTCAACACATTCACGTGTGGTTTTAATTTCGTCTATTATATAATAAACGCAAAATTTGGTCGAAAATTTCTTTATGTTTCTACTCAGATTAGAACTATTAAAAGAAGAAAAAGAAAGATGTTGAACATAACTTGAAAAGCTACGTTTAACTGTTATGACATATATTACGTCTTGTGTTAGAAAAATAATCTCTCACTAACTACAAAGTACAAATAACTAAAAAGGTAATGCAAGTTAAGTTAACTCTCAATACCGTCTTTAACGGGTTATTGGGTCTAATACCGTCTTCCACGGTATAGGGGAGGTTGTGACGTGGACAACCATACCCCTACCCAGGGACGGAGTCAGGAACAAATATGATCGGGTGCACAATTTTTTTTTAACCGTGATATAATAGAGTTTAAGATGTTAAGTAAATAAGATTTAAAACACATTTCGAAGGACCGGGGTCATTTAAGATGCATTTGGAAAAAATCGATGTTTTTTTCTTAAAAATAACACTACATCAAAAAAATTCATAGCTGTTCTGGGCACTCACGGGACCCGCCTAGCTCCGTCTCTGCCCCTACCTAAAGTAGAGAGGTTGCTTCCGGTTCTACCAAAGATAGAAAAGGATCCCAGCCATGCAAGGGGTGAGTATCGAATAACTACAAATAACTAGCTCGAGCTAATTTGATATACAACTACATATATACGTATTTATCTTTTAATTATAACTCTCTCGACTATGATTACCAAATTCTTAACATAATTAGAAGTTTAACAAGGTAAAAAGGCATTGATGGGTAGATTTGATCCAACTAGGGTTCTCAATTGTACTTAAATTTAATATTATGGGCATCGCATTATATAGTGTTAATTTGAAAAGAAAAAGTTGCATGTAAACAAAAATTTTGAAATTATTACGCTACTTAAACAATTAATAGTAATCTTTATGATTGATCACCGTTTTATTGGACTTTCAATTTCTCTTAAGTCTACATAAAATGCAAAGGGAGTTTGCTAAAATGTTGACTTTGGCGAGTTTTTAGGTAGCGTTTGATTTGTTGCATGATCTTAGGTCTATTTTTCTAACAATGAAGATCATTTTGGGTTTTTGACTAATACATTGCTTGTTATCACAAGCAACCAAATGTACTAAAGTTCTCCATGCACAAGTTAAAGTAAGTGCAATTAGCTATAATATCGTTTAGTTAATTGAATATGCATACTAAAAAAGTGAACCGTGACTTAGGACACGTTATCGAAAACATAAGTTCAAAAAAAAAAAAAAAAAAAAAAAAAAATCGAAAGCATGGACATACATGGTAAATATGTCAGAGTTAGGTAACGGGACATTTGCTCTTAATTTAGTAATTACATTTTGTTTTATCAAGAATAAGAACCAAAATATGATTCTATTCAGAGGCGGAGCCAGTAGGGGCTGGCGGGTGCTCGGCCCCCTCCAACCGCCTAACTTGCCCTGTATGTACTTTGGTTTCCGGCAATAGTAATGGCGCATTCCGCTCTTGAAATCATATTTTTTGCTTCAGTCACTGCTTTAAACACTGTTATCTTGTTTTATAAAGTCTTTGATCTATGGTTTTACACAATTTAAGAAAAGATTTGAGTCTTTGTAAGGGTTTGATAAAGAAGATAAATGTTCGTTCAAGAAAAAAGAGAAGATGCAGTTTGGTAAGGGTAGGAAAAAATATTAAAATATTTAATAGTATAAAATATATTGTACTATCAATTTATTTGTACTCTTACACTTTGAAAAAAATGAGAAACCCATCTCATTGTTTGCTTTTAAATTGTTTCTTTTTTATTACTTTAGTTTGTATTGTAGTTAGTTGTTTTTTTTTATTAATTTGATATTGTGTAAAAAGTTATGAAAGTTGGATACTTTAATTCAGAATATATTATATTGTACAGTATCTGTTAATTTGATAGCATATTTTTTTTCATGAATTAAGGTCATATAAGTTAACTAGTGACTTAATTTTCATTTCATTATCCATGTTTAAGATCGGTTGAGGTGATTGAACCATTGAATCGGTAAGGTAATCGATCTAAGAACTGTATGTCATTATGCAAATTATGTACGGCCTTCGGCCCCCCTTAATCCAAATTCCTGGCAACGTCCCTGATTCTATTTGCAGTTGACAAAATGTTAGTAGTTTTTAAAATAAGTAATTTCATGCCTTAGCTTGATTGTGTGTATCCTATTGCATAATACTTAATTGGTTAACAGTTTTTGTTTGAAAGGGTAAGGGAAAAAGTCGCTAGAGTTTTAAACATTTTTTAAATCCTTATATTTTACAATACTTTTATCTACTTTTGACTCTGTTTTTTTTATCGTATTATTTAATTTGCATAAATAATTTTTAAATCACATGGCACTATTACGTTGTTTTAGACGGCTGGTGCAAAAGTTTTTCACTAAGTTTAGAAACAGTTTGAACCAAAGTTCGTCCACTATAAAAAACATACTTAACGTCTCAATTATGGCAATTGGGTATAGGGATGGCAAAAAATCCGCACCCAATGAGGAATTCAATACCCTGGCCTGGTTTAACCTAGAAATCCCCGAGTTCACCGGATATGATGATGGGGACGCAAAATTCCCGAATTAAAAAATGGGAATGTAGGCTGGGGATGAGGCTATCATGAATCCCGACCCTGACCGAAACCCAATCATGTTACATTTAAAAATGTCAATTATGTATATCGATATATATGTTGCTTAAAATTATGCACCGCTGATTTGTTTTTCTTAAACATTATAATATTTCATTTCATAAACAATATTTCCTACATGGTTATATATACTTCAACATGATACATGCTATTGTAACTACGTACTAATTTAGTTTTTCCATAATTACTAAACACAAATAACAGTTCCTAATTTGATTAAAACTATATAACAAGTCTTAATTTCATAATTCTACAGATTGCTGAAAATATGCGTAGGAAAAACTCTCTGTTTGTTATTACAAAAACTTACTACTCGTACTTATTATATTTGTTTCAAATTGCATATAAGAAATATTGTTTTATAAGGTGACATCTTATTTTGTACCATATTTGTACGTAGACATCTAAAAGATAACATATCTGCCTAAAAATCCACGATAACCCATGGGGATACCCAACGAGGAAGGGGATGGGGAAGCAAACCCCGTTGCTCAACGGGGATGGGGGCGGGGATGAGGATTTGGACTTAGGATCCGCGACGAGGATGTGACCCCGTTGCCATCTCTAATTAGTTATTTTCATTTTTAATGTTTTATATTTTTTTTAAAAATATAAATACGATTATAAAAGTTTATATTTTTACTCGCATGTGTCTCGCATTAAAAGCGAAAAAAGAAATTTTGAAGATAGTTATTTGAGACAAAGACAAAAACCTTACGAATAAAACAACAAACATTATTTAGAAAAAAAAATAAATAAATAAATAAAAATAAATACACTCCGTATATGATAATATAGAAAACCAAGTTTACTGAACTTTATACTTGCACACTATTTTTTATCAATCGAACTTATATTATTATAACTTATAAAGTGTCTAAATCACATATACACATGTCAAATTATTGGCTAAAACTTCATCTATCTTATTGGCTCTTAAAGATCATGTAAAAACGTCGACAAGTGAATCAACATCGTTGTTGATTCACCCAACAAAAAGAATTTGATAAAAACCAAATTTACGCGTGTTCTTGCAACTTTAAGTTATTTTGGCTATTTGACTATGTGTTTGTTTACACGTTTGTTTCATTTATATGAACTTCATATTTCAATTGCGTGTAATCATACGTTTATTTTTAACGTCTAATTGCGTAATTTACAAGTCATTAACTCCTTTTTTTAATTATCTCTTCAAAATACTTGTGAATTTCACAAGTCTTTTAGCTAAGTCATATAAATGCAAAATTGATCAAAAATGTTTAACATAACTCGAAAGGCAATGTTTAACTGTCATGACGTGTATTACGTCTTTATGTTACAAATAATAATCTCTCACTGATTACAAATAACTAACTCAAGTTAATTTGATATACAACTACATATACATGTATTTATCTTTTAATTATAACTCTTAGGACTATGTATTTATCTTTTATTGAAATTATTATGTAACTTAATCAATTATAGTATTTATGATTGATCAACGTTTTATAAGATTTTTGCAAAGATGTATAAGTTATGGTCTAGCTCTAAGATGCTCATTTTTATGGACGGAACACGAGTCAGTCCCGAGAGTTATTTTTTGTTTCATAAAGCTAATTTGTAAAAATCCTGATTTCTTTTATACAGTAGTACCTAGTCGCTTTGAGTCCGTGTCTCCCGACCCACATCCGACCACCTTATGGAGTTGAGTGAGCCACCCTACCCACCAATTTCCCTTCATGTATAGCATGTTCAATCTATCACACACAAGGACGGAGCCAGAGGGGTTTCTGCGGGTGCCCGTGCACCCCAAAGATTTTTTCAATGCGGTGTTAATTTTTGGAAAAAACATCGATTTTTTTCTAAAATCATCTTAAATGCATCCGGACAATCAAAATATGTTTCTAGTATTACTACTACGTATTTAATTTTTTTTTTTTTTTTGCACCCGGTCATCTTTAGTCCTGACTCCGTCCTTGATCACACATATCGTTGACTTGCCGTGGAAGTGGCTCGAATAACTTGTCACGAGTCTCATGTCACGTTGTTTGACTTGCCGTGGAAGTGGCTCGAATAATTTGTCATGTAAAGGGGGGGATTAGATGTTAAGTGGGGGGTGTTGTTAGTTTTCATTTTTTGAATGATTAAAAGGTGCACTTGAATTGTACGTAGGATGCCATATCCTATAACTTCATTTAACCAAAAAGATGATGTTAGAACTTGACATTTGACAGTAGTGCTTTCAATTTTGAGCTTTACAATATATCAAATCAGAAGTATCTCGGGTGATCAAAGTATTATCCTTATTTAACATGATCTCATAAATAAATTTTATTGCTTATATCCGGTGAGAAAATCAGGATGGGTCTCAAAATACTCATGAATTTTTTTAGATGTAGTGTTAATTTATGAAGAAAAAAAAAACATCATTTTCTCCTAAATACACCCTTAAATGCACCTGGTCCAACGAAATGTGTTTTTAGCACTATTTAGTTAGAATACTTGCAAACTAAAAATAAACTCAAATTTAGTAAAAGCCTAATGCAAATTCAAGAGTTTGAGAGCATTTTAGCGAGGAAAACACCGAATTGCTAGACTATATGGCAGCGTCGAGTCCATATAATCCATTTTCATAAACTCAACGAGATGTATCCACGTGATTTACTTATTAGGAAATGTTAAGTGTTCCTTTGGAACTTGGAGTCTACTATGAGATCATGCGTAATGATACTGGCTTTGCTAACTTGAATAATATTGCCATACTTACTCAAAAGATGGTGGATAAGAAAAAAACATACGTTTCATCCTCTGGTTAATCGGTTGCTTATGGCTTTAGTCTTGCTAGTTGCTATTCCGTTACGATTCAAAGATGTTTTTCTAAATTAAGCTCGTTAAAACTGATTTGCCTTATTAGATGAGTGATGATTATTTTAGCGGAGGTTTAACTCGTGACATAAAGAAAGAAGAACTTGTAATGTCGAAATGAGAATGTGCGTAAGTGTTTTTTCGCTACGAAAGATTATAGGATCCTTGATTAGAAGGTAAAATGTTCAATTTAATAATTTAAATAAAATCTATGTTTAATTCACTTTTATTACTCTTAAACTACGATTCAAAATATTTTGTGCAACTAATCAACTGTTAATGCCTTAATGGTTCTATCCCCGCTTATATCTACACTACAAAAGTACAAAGTCTGAGTTGATGTATATAATTTAGTCCAACTTGCCACTATGCTTTACAAAAAATGACGTTAGACCAATAATTAAGATAGTCAAATATTCTTTAAAAACAATTACCTTAGGATAACCCTATAATTGCTTAAAGTAATTCAACACTTTGTAAGGTGGAAGCAAGAGTTGACTTGTAGACTTGCATTGCACATCTTATGGTTGCCTTTGCTTTTTATGATTGTAAGTAAGTAGGCTACTTTGATTTAATTTATCTACATTCATGCTTTTCCTATTTGACTTTCATATGTCAATTTGTTTATTTTTGAGGCAAATAAGTTAAAATAGTAACTTTGCGGGTTTGAATTTTATAAATATAAGAGTAAATTGCAAAAATCGTCCCTAAGGTTTGGCCCGTTTGCATGTTTCGTCCCACACATTTCGAAACTGCAAGGATCGTCCCTAAAGTTAACATTTGGGGCATATATCGTCCTTTTTGGGGCATATATCGTCCTAAATTGGTCAAACTTTAGGGCCGATACATGCACACGGGCCAAACTTTTGGAACGACACATGCACACGAGCCAAACTTTAGGGACGATCCTTGCAGTTTCGAAATGTGTGGGACGAAACATGCAAATTGGTCAAACTTTAGGGACGATTTTTGCAGTTTACTCTAAATATAAAGAACATAATATGCTCTTAATGAGTGTAATTTGTACAAGAGCGAAAGCTGAAAATAAGTAAGATATGTTTTGATATTTACCGAATTACATTATTAATTAATATAATCGCTAAAATACTTTGTGAATAGTGTCGATAACTTTTCAAATGAATTGACTAAAATACCTTTGTCTTATTTTATTTTTAAATTTGTTTTAATTTACGTTTATTTTTGGGTTTCAAAACTTAAATTCTCAGTTTGATCAAGATTCCGGCCACTCGGTTTCTTTACACGCATGAAACCACCACCAAATCAAATAAAAATTATAATTTAAATAGAGTTTGGTTTCTTGATTTATCAACTACAAAACATAACATAGATACCCATCAAACTCAGAACCCTACAAAACCCTATAACTGTTTTGATTTCAATTTTACATCATCAAAGTTATTCAGACAAAATAATGCAAAAATGTAGGTGATCACACCTAGTAGTGAATCTCCATTTTCAATACAAAACATCATTATTTTTCATGGATTATGTGGGTTATCTAGGTTGGTGACAAGGGCAAAACTTTTACATGAGCTTGAATTAAAATTAGGTAAATGAGTTGTAGACAACAATATCGACATAAATATTATTTTCTCGACCATAGTACTACTTAATCAGTTACTTATTTTCGAACAAAAATGCAAAAATGTAGGTGATCACACCTAGTAGTGAATCTCCATTTTCAATACAAAACATCATTATTTTTCATGGATTATGTGGGTTATCTAGGTTGGTGACAAGGGCAAAACTTTTACATGAGCTTGAATTAATCAGTACTACTTAATCAGTTACTTCTTTTCGAACAAAATTCACATCATACATAATATCGACAAAGATACCACATCAATCAAATTTGTAGACAATAAGGTTATCACTACTCAAGTTTTAGCTCTACAATAGTACCACTTAGGGGCATTTCTTTTTCCTCTTAGCTAAGTATATGAACCCACTAAACATAACTTAATATTTCTTTTTGCAGTGTGTCCTACTAATTTGCACTAATTCATCTATATATAGAGGGTGTGAAATATGAGCTCCTCCCATTAAAAGGAAGTAATAGACGTGTGACCAATTATTTATGTTAGTGAGGGAAAAAAAAGAAAAATGCCTTAATCAATTTACTTTATTTTTTATTTTTTTTTCGTAACAATTGTTCCTTATGTTTGACTTTTGTGTTTTGGTTTAAGTTTTTGAGTGAGGTCAAACAAAAGATCCATGATTGTCAAACAATCAGCCATTGCATAGTTTTCTTCCTGCAGCAAAAACTAGCTAAAACAACAATGATGAAGCAAGGGAACATTGATCTCGGTTTGAGGTTATAAAAGGCTCATTTAATTTTTATTAATGTTTTGTTTATGTTTTTAACAAATTAAAAGGGAGGGAGCCGGAGGTTGATAGCTATAATCCGGTAATTGGATTTTTGAACTAAATAATAAATGTAAATTGAAAAACAAATTAAAAAGGGAAGAATACAAGGGTGTTTTAGTCAAATTACTCATTCCAAAATATTTGAAAGTATTTTAGTGATACTTAAAAATAATAAAGTATGTTACGTATGTCGATATACCCCAAAAATTATGTTATGTGTTTTCAGCTTTCACCGTTTCTATGATCATAAAGAATGTGGTGTGATTAAAACTTAGGAATTTTATTATATTGACTTGAAAACCATCTATTGAATCAAGATTGTTTTCTTTACAATACTTTTAAATTGGGGTTGAATATTGAATATATCCAATATGCGTTCAACAAACAAATTGATTTTGTCCAATGAATACAACTTTACATATGAAATAAGGGGATCCATTATGGTGATTTATGAAAAGGTTTATAAAATTATGAAGAGGTCTAAAAACTTGTAAACCATAGTGGACATCCATTTCATGCTTATGTGTCATGAAAAGGTCTAAGATATTGGACCTTTTCATAATTTAATGCATTTGAATTATGTGAGATGTTGATAAAACTTGAAAAGGTTTATATATAGTGGGAATAGGTTTATAAAACAAAAAGGTTTATAAATTAATGTCATAACACAATTATAAACCTTTACAAAGGTTTACCATAGTGGATGCCCTAATGTCTATCCGTTACTTTAGGACCTTCTAAGATTTAGAACAAAGTTTAAAGTATGCTTTGAGAAATTCAAAGAACATTAGTTTTTCTGTAATAAAAACTAGTTATAATGCTCGCGCACGCGCGGGTTTTTTTTTAAATTTTTTTTTGAATCATATATTTTTATTTATTAAAAATACATAATTTAATATTCGTTTTGTTTGATTTATGATGTTTAATTATAGTTTTTTATTATTAAAGATAATTATTTAAAAATTTTAATCCTGTTATTAATTGTATCTTATCTATATTTTTTGTATTTATCTTCTACTTGGATAAATATAAAATGTTACCTAATAAGAAAATAATATTTTTTTTAAATAAAATTATTACTAAATAAGGTATGATTTGATTTTTTTGAAATGGAAAAGTCCCATTTGAGGTTTTGTTTTATTATATAAATAAAATATGCGTGTAGTCAAAGTCCTATACGACTTATGAGGGTGTGCGAAGTGTGTTGTCGCAGAGCATCAAATTTTCAGGGGCCTCAAAATATATTCTCCGTTATAAAATTTGGGCTTGAAAACTCACTTACAATAAAAATTGTTAACATTGTACAATTTTATATTTGTTATAAATAATTATATGTGGATGTTCATATAGCCCATAATAGGCTCACGACCCATGTTAGCTATTAGGATTTTGTCTTAATGTTTATCTATATATACTCTTTGTAAATCTCATAGTTAATAATCAATTGAATATTACTTTCATTCTCTTCATTCTTGTTATCAGCACGCTCTATGGGTGAATTTTTCCAATCTTGAATTCTTAGAGGTACGTATCGAGTTCTATAATATGCTAATAATGTTTACTGCATGTATCGAGTTCTTTAATATGCTAATAATGTTTAATGCATGTGCCAATTTTTTGGTAAATATATTATTCCTATCGCACTAGTACTATACATACCTAGGGGGCTAGGGGTGTTCAGTATAGGAGGGATTTACCCAATGGTGTATGTGTATGTTGCTTTTGTATATGTATTGAATGGCCAACTAGAATGATAATACTCGTAAGATTTTGATGTGTGAAGATGGACTCCATTAATTTACTCAATCTATTCCTTTTATAAAACCAAAACATTAGCATATATATATATATATATATATATATATATATATATATATATATATATATATATATATATATATATATACACACACACGTTGTTTTGTTATGGAGTATTTAATATATAATTGCTCCACTTATTAGATAACCATCCAAAACTCAATGCTATTATCATACCTGCATGTTTGATTATGATCTATGTTTACTTTTACTACGTTAGTTATACACATAAATCAATACCTACCAATTTTATTCAATCTTTTTATTCCTATAAACAAATTTTCTTCTAATGTTATATTGCAATTATATAATCTTTGTAAAAAGTAATTGACTTGGTTCTTTGGTTATATTGGTGATATCGTGATAAATTTATTTATTTATTTTTCTTGGTATAGTTATATGCGTATTTACTCATTAAGGTATAATTCGTAATATATATTATCCTTTATCAAGATACTTTTGTTTCGATCATATATATTTTTCTTCGTGTAGTAGTTATTCATTGTTATGATTTGTATATAACTTCTTTGTTTAATTAGCATGGTTTAGGATAAGATGAGATTCACTATGTATAGATGGCCTCGGTCTGATTTTTGTGATGTTATAAAAGTTTCTTAAAACATTATATATTGGTTTTCACATTTTCTATTTTATTAACTATATATTTCATTATATACTTAGATTGAGTAAATAAGTTAATTATTTATTAGTAGACTAGCAACGAAGACGATTTCGAACATGTTTGGTACTCAATGTGGAATATTACCATTACTATTATTGATTATTTAATTAGTCACTTACTTGCATCTTAATTGGCTCATGTGCATTCTAGTTGTGACACCTAATATTACTTACTTGGCATCTTATGCTACTTTTGCTTTATGATGACCACAATAGTATACAAACTGATTTGAGTTACAATCATCAAAGTTGCCGTTAAATATATCTCATGAACATTGTTACTTTTTTTTTTTTTTTTTTTTTTTTTTTTTAGAAAGGCAACAATTTTATAAAAGAAACCACACGAACAAAATACAAAAGAGATGGCAACCCGCTTCTTAACAAGACAATTAAAAAGAAGGGTCCCAAACACACAAAAAACAATTTTTGTTGAATGATGAACCTTATGACAAAGAAAAAGATGATAAATAAGACTTGGTGATGTTAATTTGCCACAACGTACCCTTTATCTGTAGCTTTTAGTTGATTTTTTTAACAAACTTTTGGTTGATTTAATACCATGTTTTCAAAGTTTCGTCACTATCTTCGTGTTAATATAATTTTAATTTTAACAATATGTAGAGAAATGGTCTAATTTTAACAATATGTAGAGAAATGGTCTAATGAAACCTGTAGCATCTTCAAGCATTGTTTCTTTGATATGCACTAGGGTTATGTTTTGGTAGTAAATGTGTAAGTTGATCACATTCGATATTTAATTTTGTGACCCTACTAAAGATCGTTTAAGATCTATACTAAAATAAACTATGTGAGAATTTTATCATATAATTTTGACACCCGTGTGTGTTTATCTAAACCAAAATCAAGTTGAATCAATGGCATTTTTAACAAGTTAGCATACGACATGCATTGTCACTTTGCACCTCTTATCTTTGTGATATTTACTGAAATAAAGAACAAATGGTTATCGTAGTTAAAACCATCTTCTGTGTGACACTTGAACCACGTTTTGAATACATTAGGCTGATACCTCATACAATTTGTTATTTAATCTACTTTGAATATGTTAAGTTTTACCGTGGGCATGCTATGTATGAATGATATTTACCATTTGTAAAAATGTTACTTATATTTTTAGGCTTGATCTATCTTGTATGTATACATGCATTGTCAAAATTGGTTTTCTTTTTATAAAAGCTTGCAGTACTCTAGTATGTGAGTTAGTTTGCTTGTTAGGGATACTAAATATGTGTTGTCTTACTGTCTATATTATTTGCATAAATTGACATATAAGTTGCCTACACTTTTATGCTGATTAGATTATGTAAAATTTGAATGTACTACAAATAACTTTATTATTCCATAAATGCTTTTATAGTCATGATTCATGTAGGCATGCTTAACTTGATACTGGGGTATGTTTATGTATCTTTTGGCTTGTTGATATTTCAAATACATCACATGATATGGCTTTGATTGCATTATAGATTGTACTTTTAGTTTTTTCACATGTACTGTATTCAAATATTTGATTGGAGAGGTATTTGTTTAAAGAGTAAATTACACCGTTCGTCCCTGTGGTTTGCTCCAAATCACTACCGTAGTCCCTGATCTATTTTTTTTTGCCATTTTGATCCTTACGGTTTACATATTGCACGCCGTCAGTCCCTATCGCTAATTATCGTTATCTTCTCCGTTAGGAGACAATTGTCAAGTGGCAACGTTAGTCCATTAACCAAACGATCATTTGAAACGTTAGTCCTTTATACAAACGACCGTTACTAATTAACTCAAATTTTGGTTTTCTTAAAAAAATTCGTTTTTACGCGGTTTTTATCATTTTCGCATGTTTTCATGCGTTTTCTTAGTTTTCGTTCGTTTTTATATGTTTTCGTCCATCTTTATACGTTTTCATTTGTTTTTCTTACGTTTTCATTCGTTTTTATACGTTTTCTTACGTTGTCATACGGTTCTATCCGTTTTTACATGTTTTTGTCTGTTTTTCCACGTTTTATGTGTTTTCGTCCGTTTTATACGCTTTCGTCCATTTTTATACTTTTATGTCTGTCTATATATGTTTTCGTCTATTTTTCTTACGTTTTTCTTCGTTTTTATCTATTTTTATACATTTTCTTACGTTGTCATATGGTTTTATCCGTTTTTCTATGTTTTTTTTTATTTAGTTTTGTACGTTTTTCTCCGTATTTCTTACGTTTTCATATGTTTTCATCCGTTTTTATATGGTTTCATCCGTTTTTACACGTTTTTGCTCGTTTTCTTACTTTTTCACCCGTTTTCTTATGGTTCTATACATTTTCTTACGTTTTTGTCCATTTTATACATTTTTGTCCATTTGTTTACGTTTTCGTCTGTTTAATACACTTTTCTTCCGTTTCAATATGTTTGTATCCACTTTCATATGTTTACTTTCATCCATAAGAAAACGTAATAAAGCAAGAGAAAATGTCTATAAAAAGATGAAAACGTATAAAAACGGATAAAAACGAATAAAACGCAAGAAAAGCGTATAAAACAAATGAAAACATATATAAAAGGATGAAAACGTACAAAAACAAATGAAAGCGTATACAAACAGATGAAAAAGTAAGAAAAAACGGACAAAAGTGTAAAAAAGGAGGAACACGTATAAAAACAGATAAAAACGGATAAACCCGTATGAAAACGTATAAAAATGGATAAAATATATGAAAACGTAAGAAAAACAGACTAAAACGTAAAAAGAGGGATGAAAATGTTTAAAAACTGACGAAAATGTAAGAAAACGCATGAATACTAGCGAAAATGTAAGAAAACGGGCGAAAACAATAAAAACCAAAATTTGAGTCAATTAGAAATGGCCGTTAGTATAAGGGACTAACGTTGCAAATGATTGTTTGGTTAATGGACTAACGTTGCCACTTGACCATTGGGTTAAAGACACATTAAAACGTAAGAAAAGCAACCGAAAACGTATAAAAAGATATGAAAAGGTATAAAAATGGACGAAAATGTATAAAAACGGACGAAATCTAAGAAAACGCATGAAAATGGGCGAAAACCGCGTAGAAAAGAATTTTTTTAAGAAAACCAGAATTTGAGTTAATTAGTAACTGTCATTACTATAAAGGACTAACGTTGCAAATGATCGTTTTGTTAATGGACTAACGTTGTCACTTGACAATTGTCTCCTAACGGGGAAGATAACGACAGTTACCGATAGGGACCGACAACGTGCAATATGTAAACCACAAGGATCAAAAAAGCAAAATAAAAATAGATCAGGGACTACGGTAGTGATTTGGAGCAAACCACAGGGACGAGCGGTGTAATTTAGTCTTGTTTAAATGTGATATAGTATTAAGTTTTTCATATTATTTGATTTTTACATAAAAGTAAGTACAGTTGAAGCACATGTGGTCATAAACTGAAAGTTTATGAGCCAAGATTATTTAAAGTGGCATGACTGGTTGGACCATCCCGAGTCAATAATTATGCGAAATATATAGAAGAACTATAAGTTTCTTCAAAGATAGATTTAATTGTTCTCAGACACAATTAAATATTATCAAAATTATTTATTAATATGAATATAAATAAAACCTATTAAATAATTCAATAATAAATTAAATAATATTTATAAACATTAAATACTATCTAGTATGCTTTTTATAATTGGTAAACAATCACATTTCTTTTATAAGTAATATCTAGTATGCTTTATATATATATTTAATTCGTAACATATTGTCTTAGGTTATAAATATTTAATATTATATTTATATATAATATTAATACTATTTCTTTTGTTTCAAATTCAACTTCTATGCATTCAGTTGCCTTTATAATCATAAATCAAACTGCATGAAACTTAAACAATATTCAAATCTAAATCTCTTTATAAAGTTTCATAGGCAAACATAATTCTTTATTTGGCACAATACTATACACTAAGGCAATTATCAAATGTATGCCAAAAACATGATTTATTCAATACAATCAAATAGTGTTATCGAGAACTTTTCTTATATACTTTAAGCATTAAAAATCACTAGCATGCTTTATGCATTTTATATCCTATAATAAAATCTCGTACGAGCTCTATTCATTTATCATTTAGACGCATATCAATTACTTATTATATTGCCAGACTTACTAAATAAATTATTGGATCCACCACATATGAACATACAATGTATGTGCATTATCATTTACAATTATTTGAGAAAATATACGTGTGCCATAACTTGTACCTTATTCATAATTTAATTTTCTCATAAAGACTGATCCATATCCAATAAGTTTACATATTCATATGTACGGACTTCAAGTCCTAGTAACCATGTCTCATAACAAGAGACTTTAATCTTTCATTAGCTCTTTGCGTCTTTACTTCTTTTGGCCATTCATTTATACATCTGCACTTCATGTAGGTATGCTTTCATGATCCTCATCATGATTATAGCGCTATCTTATATATTTTCATAATCATTTCCATGCTCATTATCATATACAATAGTACTATCGACGTCGATTCATTACTTTTCGATTCCACACTTTACTAGACATTTATTTATTGAGATCTCATGAATTTTCATTTACCCGGGATTTTTCAAGAACCTTCATGTCTAGTGTATCTTTACAAGACTATTATGGGGTCTTTATTACCTCGATTCGACCATCTTAATTTTCTTGCTCCATTTTATCACTTCAATTGAGGACTTTTATTTGGAATCGATTAGTCTATCACGTTACAGACGTGCCATAGACTTACTACCAATCATTCGTTTTACTTGTGGGACATACATTCTAATTGGAGCACTAGCAGCGTATATATGATCTAGTCACTTCTTTAGGTCACTAAACATGTATAACATTTACTAGATCTGAAATTTTATTTGTCCCTTGAACTTTAAGTTCATATCCGTTAGTGAAAGGATCAACATTATATCATAATTCATTCCAAATTTCTTGCTGCTCATTCTCCCTCTGAATGATTATCAATTTCAACATCCCTTTGTGTGCATTGTGGTGGATTTACAATACAGGTTTCGCACACTTACAGAAAACCTTATATGGGAAATATATGGTTGTGACCAAAACCATTATAATAGGGAGAATTCATTATTAATTGTTGGCAAGATGCGAATTCATATGTCATAACATGCCCCATAAACTAAAAATTTTGTTCTCATAATATTATTGGCTTTGCAATCAACTGAAGACGTTTTATGAACGTTTCAACAAAAGCAATTTATGTTCAACACTTATTCCAATAATCGCCCAATACTTGAAAGTATTCACCACCATTCTCAATAATTAAATATGGAAAATCATGCTCGCAATTTTATAAGACGAGTCATTAATCACGCTAACCTTTAGTTGCGTCTTTGATGATCATTTTGACGATGCATCGTTTTTAAAACTCAAAATGATCCACATGGCGGATGTATAGGACTACATACATCCCCTTTATGTTATTTTTCCAAAACTTTATAGGACAAAATCCTTACTTTAATTTGGTGATGACAGATGAACAATTAACTTCAAATGAGAACAATCAAATCTATCTTTGAAGAAACTTATGATTCTTCTATACATTCGCATCATCATTGACCCGGGATGGTCTAACCGGTCATGCCACTCAATAAAATAATCTTGGCTCATAAACTATGGTTTATGACCACATGTGCTTCATATGCACTTCAGTTATATCTAAAAGTCGAAAAATATGGAGAAACAAATACATCATCACATTTATACTTTATTTCTCAAATCAAATTTTTATAAATACTTTCATGTCATTGACATAGTTTAATGTAATTGCACATTAGCTTATTAAAGAATAAAATATGCTCAACAAAGTGAAATCTTACTATTTGTGAAACATATATATATATATATATATATATATATATATATATATATATATATATATATATATATATATATATATATATATATATATAATCAACAAATTAAATGCATCGCGAGCAAATTAACCTACAATAAACAAATCACATATATACGGTAATCGAAACGACACACTATGATAAATAAGTCACATATACGAGACAACTCCATTGCAGTCAAAGTCAATAAGAACATCTTATTCTTGTATTTAATATACGGAGTATTAATTACTTTTGACAACCTTCATAAATATGTGCTCTTTTGCTCATGAGGAGTAGTTAACATGCTTTAACATTATACGAAAATGTTTTCTCATACTTATAACAATAATGTATATTTTCTTTGACACTTTTAGTTTGCATATTTTATCGCATACTTTTACGATATATTACCACCTCTAGTAGCTCATCATGTCCTTATTACAATTTTCATTATATGTACTTAAGAATATATGAAATAGGTTCAAGCCAGTAGGTTCTTTTAGCAGTTCTTATGCGTTATCCCAATTATGATAAACTATCATTAATTAAGTTATAATACAACTTATATTCATAATATGATTGGGATAAAATGAAATAGTAATTAATCACTCTACCATCCATCTATATGTACCAAGGTTTAACATATAAGTTCTGTTATCATCATTAAATTCTATAGGCCTCATTTGTAAATTCACCACAACGCACAACAATGGGATGTTGAAATGGATAATTCATTCAGGGGGAGAGAATGAGCAGCGAGGGATATAGAATGAATTATGATATAAAAATGTTGATCCTCACACTAATAAATATGAACTTGAAGTTCAAGGGACAATTTACATTCCTGATCTAGTAGTTGCCAGACAAGTTTTGTGACCCAAATAAAGTGACTAGATCATAGATACGCTGCTTATGCTCCAATTAACATGTGTGTCCCAACATTAAAACCAATGATTGGTAGTGAGTCTATGGCATGACTGCATCATGATAGACTAATCGATTCTAAGTAAAAGTCCTCGAATAAATAAATAAAATGGAGCAAGAAAATTAAGATGGTCGAATCGAGGTAATAAAGACCCCATAATAGTCTTGTAAAGATACACTAGACATGAAGGTTCTTGAAAAATCCCGGGTAGATGAAAATCCATGAGATCTCAATAAATAAATGTCTAGTAAAGTGTGGAATCGAAAAGTTATGAATCGACGTCGATAGTACTAGTGTATATGATAATGGGCATGGTAATGATTATGAAAATAAATCAGATAGCGCTAAAATCATGGTGAGGATCATGAAAACATACATGCAAGAAATGCATATGTATAAATGAATGGCCAAAAGAAGTCAAGACGCAAAGAACTAATGAAAGATTGAAGTCTCTTGTGACGAGACATGGTTACTAGGACTTAAAGTCCGTACATATGAATATGTAAACTTATTGGATATGCATCAGTCTTTATGAGAAAATTAAATTAAATTATGCATAAGGTACAAGTGATGGCACATGTATATTTTCTTAATGACTTGTAAATGATAATGCACATACATTGTATGTTCACATGTGGTGGATTCAATAATGTATTTAGTAAGTCTGGCAATATAATAAGTAATTGATATGCGTCTAAATTATAAATGAATAGAGCTCGTACGAGATTTTATATAAAATGAAAGAAGCATTCTAGTGATTTTTAATGCTTAAAGCATATAAGAGAAGTTTTCGAGAACACTACTTGATTGTATTGAATTAATCATATTTTTGGCATACATTTAATAATTGCCTTAGTGTATAATATTGTGCCTAATAAAGAATTATGTTTGCCTATGAAACTTTATAAAGAGATCTAGATTTGAATATTGTTTAAGTTTCATGCAGTTTGATTTATGATTATAAAGGCAACTGAATGCATAGAAGTTGAATTTGAAACAAAAGAAATAGTTGTCTTAGCTTATGATTTGAACATCTTAAAGATGAAATCATTGTGCACCATGAAAGCTAAAGAAAGATGCTACATATCTTTATATGTATAAATGACGTTCATGTTTATAAGGTCACATGATCAAGAAAGATCCATTGATTTATAAAGATGATGATCACAATATCGATTTAAATGTGTCATACTAAAATGTGTATATGTGAATTACACGGATGTACCTATATGAGATGTATGACGTATCTTAATCCTTAAAATGGATATAAAAAAAACATGTAGAGATATTTATTCACGTGATTCTATCAAGACACTTGTATGTGCATTTCACTGACACAATGAGATTAAGTGATGTGACCATCAAGGGGAGAGAAGATATGCGTTGCACTCTTTTTCCCTTGACCATGGTTTTGTCCCCACAGGGTTTTCCGGCAAGGTTTTTAATGAGGCAACATCCCCGAGCGTATAAAGGAGTTATGTACTCTTTTTCCTTCACTAAAATTTTGTCCCAATGGGGTTTTATCTAGTAAGGTTTTAATGAGGCATAATCCTCAAATGGAGTAAAACAAAATTTTGGTATCTTCATGGTACAAAGGATATGGGTTTATATTTCACTAACCCATCAAATACAAGTTTAGTTAGTTTTGCAGATGCATGATATATGTTTATCTTACCATGATCGATCTCAAAATGGATATATTTTACAAGTGGTGGCTATTTTCCTGGCATTCGATAGAGCAAACAATCACGGCGACTGCATTAAACAATACATAAATTCTGGAAGAGTGATACCAAGTATTGATATTCAAGAAATGTTACATCAAAGACGACAAGGCATTTCTCTTTCAAGTGATTATTTTGTGTACCTATTTACAAGATATCAAGTGATATAGTCATCAGAGGGAGAAAATACGCACTGCACTCTTTTTGTCCTTAGTCATGGTTTTGTCCCACTGGGTTTTCCTAACAAGGTTTTTAATGAGGCAACATTTTCTAAGCGTATTAACAATATGGACATACAAGAGGGAGTGTTATAAATAATTATATGTGGATGTTCATATAGCCCATAATAGGCTCACGGCCCATGTTAGCTATTAGGGTTTTACCTTAATGTTTATCTATATATACTCTTTGTAAATCTCATAGTTAATGATCAAATTGAAGATTACTTTCATTCTCTTCATTCTTGTTCACAACAATATTATAAATATTTGTTAAAACTTAAGATAATTATATAGTTGGTATAATTATATATTTTAACCATCGTATTCAGTGGCGAAACTTGGATTTTTCGAGTGGGGGGTCGGGATCTAAAATTTTTTTTTCCTAACACTATGGGGGGTCGAAACCGAATTAAATTGGGGGGGCGAAACCGAAAATACCGAAATTTTTCTACACGAAAACTATATACCCCTACATCGCAAAAAAAATTTCGGGGGGTCGGCCGCCCCCCCCCCCCCCCAATGAAGCTGCGCCACTGATCGTATTTAGTTATTGTATAAGCTTTCACACAAAGCTCCCGTTTGCTCAATTATGGCACTGCGTGTAGTGGCTTTAAATTTTGTAAACGTATCTGACGTACATTTGTCTTGCGTTGTATTAGTCTAAGTATGAAGTTAAGAATGTTAATCATTTTTACTTTAATGTTTGCAAAGATGAACATGATGAAGGGAGTTTAGTAAATATGCATGAGACTTGAAATAATCACGAAATGATAAACATTCCTACGATTACAGAATTGATTTTTGTACATACCCTACTCGAAAATACCATTAAAAACACCAAATACAATAACATTTGGATCGAGATGTTACATGATCTAAACAAACATCTTTTTTCGCTTAATTTCCTATCCTAAACACATGATCAATTGACACTGCTCCACTGCTTGTGGCCCGGAAACCATTTCGGGCACTTTGGGCTAAAATAACTCGTTACAGCCCTCGAGTTTAACAACTCGATGATCGGCTCATATTTCACACACCTTGGAGTTTTGTACTGATTAATCGAGGCGCCTAAACTTATCGCATAGTCCATCAACTTATCAAACGTCCCATTTTCAACAACCTTGATCTCCAATGGCCCTATAGACTTATCTGAAGCTCGACCTTGCCTATAAACACTATTCAATGACTCTTCAATTGTGAGACAACAATCCTCAAATACAGATGCTGGAATTTGGGTTGATCCATTTTCGCTAACTTCCCAAAAGATGACATAGTGACCAGGGATCGTGGTCGTGTCCGCATAGCTTGTGTACTCGTTCAAAGTTGCACTGAATGGAACTAAATGGTTAACTGCTTTTTCCACTGCTTTGTGTAGCTCAACTTCATCAGTCTTGTCAGAATCGATACTCAATGCCACATTTTTTCGGCATATGAAACTGAATTGAGGAGCCTTGTTCTTGAATCCAACAACTTTAAGAAGGTCACCAACTCTATACCTATAAAGACCTGAAAACATATGTCCAAGATTTTTTATTAGCATATGCATTATCATAACAATAACTAGTTTACATACTAATAAACACTATGTTAAGGGCTTTGAAGTAAAAACGAACCGGCATATGTTGTGACAACGAGCTCGTATTCTTGACCAAGTTTAACATCCGCAAGATCAACCAATTGTTGATTTTCTTTCTCATTTTTCGCCGCACCAGTGCCCGCAATACCATCCTCTCGATGAACCGGGAGGAACTCAAAATAAGCCATAGTGGGAATGAGAGTGTAAGCAACTTCACTAGGTTTGCAGAGTGGGTTCAAATTAACACCAAAATAACACTCAGAAGAAGCATACATTGTACACACAAGAGGAAGCCCATTACTATAATAATCAAGAGTTGGTATATACTGAGACATAGAACCCGTGACTATAACATCGACATATTTCGTGTTAGGCCATAATCGCGTTATAATCCCTTGCCATGACTTCCTAGAACATTCGACCTCAATAAAATCGGCAAGATTTGGGTCGGGTTTCAGTATCTTCTTAACGGATTCCCTCACCAACGAGTCGGTAATTAGAGAATTGATACTACCCGTGCGAATATCATGACACAAAAGACTCCAATGTTTTTCCAAAAACCTAATAGCCCGAATGAAACCTGACGCAAAAACTGCCCCGACTCTAAGAACTTCTTTATTAAGGTACAACCCACAAAGCATTTGTGAATACATGCTCTGGTACGAGTCGGGGCAAAGAATGGTCTCATTCGGGCTAGTGTAATTGGTATAGGGGTCGTAAGGTCTTTCTTTAAAATGAGAACTTTTGTAGTAACTGGTTAAAACGGGTCGAGCTACCAACCCACTAGGGGTTTTAGCTTCGGATTTTATGAATAAAAAGTACATGCCTTTGCCTTTATCTAAACCGGGTACAAATTGGTTCATAACAGGCATTAAAAGACTATATAATTGTGACCTTCTTCCTAGCTCATCATTGATAGTGGGCATCAATTTTCTTTCACCTCCAGAAGTCCCCGAACTGTAAAAAAAAGTAACAAAAGCCCGTTAACTTTTTAAACTTAGGACTATAAAATCTTGAGTAAGTCTTGATGAAAAAGCACACAACTTTATAAACAAAAAGTTAAATAATGCAGTTGCTAGTTAACTATATGATCTCAAACACTACTTTAGCAGTTGAAGTATGCACACACCACGTTGTTTATTTAGTCTAAAATAAGCATATATGCATAGATCATCAAAACTTCTTTTAAGCTAGGACCAAACGTAACAAACACTTGAATATGCAATTTCAAACACTTCTTTATAAAATATGAGTAAGCTTATTTATAGGTGGAATGATAAACTCATAAGAAACAAATACTTGCATACATACTATTATTAGAAAGAGTACCTAGTTAAGAACTCGGAAATGGGGTGAGATGAAAGAATAGGAGACTTATCACCATTGGCTATACGTGTGATATCATCATGGAGATCCTCATAGGTTACAACAGGAAGAGATTTCTTAAACGTTTCACGATCAGTTTGTCCACAAAGACCGTATCGACTAAGGTACTCGACGTTAGCATTTTGTGCAAGTATTTCATATAGGATTCTTTGTTGGACTTCATCAGGGTTAGAAGTAACATCTTCAATGAATTGAAGAGTGTTCTTGTTTTTTTCGGTGAGTGTGTAGTCCGTGGTCGCGGTGTGGTCGTTTGGTGCCTCGGGCATGGTTGCGAATGGTGGTGTATATAGAGAAAGAGGAGTGTGTTATAGAGAGAAAAATGGTGGTTGTGTGGAGGGAAGAATAAGGTGGTGGTCTTTATATAGAGAAGTGAAGGCAAGAATTGTGTATAATCCATCTGATGTGCAACATGATTTTTTTTTTTTAAAGGATAGTTGTGTGGTTGTAAATATGTGAAGTATTTTGGGTATTTTTGGACAATATATAAGCTTTTAAAGATAATTAGCCACAAATAGAATCTCATGGATGACAGCATGATAATATATATACTTTGGACAATTAATATAGTGATTCTTGTTACGGATTATTTTTCTCGTATTTTTTCTATGATAAAAGTAAAGAAAATTAATAAAATAGCCCAAGGCTTCAAAACTTATATTTAAGGTGATTATGAAAGAGTCAAAAACACTTTCGACATTAATCCGGTAAAGCAATATACATTTGAGTCAAAAAGACTTGCTTCAACGAATAATCTAAACGATGTAAACCTCATCCATTTACATTTTTTTTTCTTGTTAATAAAATGTGGTGTTAAATACCGTAGTTTTGATTATTTTAATCCTACATTTGATAACTGTGTTCATCAGTCATGATTTGAAACTTCATCAATCTTGCGTCCCGAATATTCATCGGCCATAATATTAAATTACCTTCATAAAAAAAATGTTTTTTCAATCATCACCTGAATGTTCATTACTTTTAGTTTGAATGTTCAATTATAATCTGAATGTTCATCGATAAAGATTTATCAATCATAATGATATTGTTCATTAAAAAAAAAATATCAATAATAATAATTGTTCCTCACTTTGAAATTTCATTTACAAAGAAGAGTTCACTACTTCGTACATTCATCAATGCTATGCTTAAAATTATTAAAAAGACACGTGTTAGCTTGCAGTGACTTTTTAAAATTTTTTAACATTCCACTCTTTCCCCTTATTTTTTTGCAGTATTGCGACCTACAATAATTGTACATAAAGTTAGTTAAGAGAAGTTAAATTTAGAACTGCTACTTGATTATTATCGTAGTATATAATAGTTGCTGGATGTTTAATAACTTATTTACAACCTTAAGAGTCATTTTTTACCATTTTTTTTATAAAAAATTCAAGTAGTTTGTGAATGGTGGTGTTTTATAATATATTCAAAAATATTGCGAAAATTCGCAGTTTTAAGAAATGTTTGAGGGGTAAATTGAATTCTAATTATATTTTTGCTAATTTGTTAAAAATATTATTTTCTTCCAGAGAAAGTAAAACCTACGTTAAATAGGATTAATGGAAAATTAAAGGGGGGGTTAATGATTTTGTCCCAATGCTAAAATACATTAGACTTTGCTGTACAAGATTTTTGTCCAACGTTATGTCTCTAATAATGCATTTTTACTATTTTTTCTACATAGATACAACATTTATTCTAACTAAACCTACACTCAAAATGATTTTCATAATAACATTTTACGTATGACTGTATGAGGTTCTTATATTAACATTAACGACCAGGTGATAAGTCACGTAAACATAGCAATAATATCTATGAAACTAAACAAGACATATAGAACAGAGTGTATTCAAACAACTGTAAACTCGTACACATGATCATATTGAAATGCAAACAGCTTTTGAAACCGTGTTATATATACGAGTATACGACATTTACAATATCGTTGTAATAGTTTTGGCATGCCGATGGCCATTAGGTACCATGTAAGCTAAAAATTCATTAGTTTTGACATGCTTATGGCCATTTAGGTTGTAGCACAATTCTTAAAGTTACACATACTTTATGTAAATTAGGTTTCGCAGCGAAGATATGATGTGAAAGGTGAATCATATAATACTATGATTATTGATTAAAGGGACGACTGAAATTTAACAACTTCATATGAATTCGAACATATGTGTCTCGTTTCAGAAAACGATAAATGGTCGGACTTGATTTTACCACGTTGGTTTTGTGTTCGGTTAGGAGAATATATATGGTTCACCTAACTTTATTCATTTTAAGAATGTTCAACATTGACATTCTTCTATGTTTGATTTTTTGTTCAAATGTTGAACATTGACTTCTTCTCTATTTGATTTTTTTTGTTAAATCTTATCTAGGACGGCAACAGATTATATACAGGAGATTTGCAAAATTGACTTTCTAACATTTATTTTTAACTTGAATCAATTTGTGACATATTGCTAACATTAAGATATATTTATGTGAACTACTTATATCGCCTTTTCGTAATGCATGTAAGTTCTTCTTGACACTATATTATTAACAATTAGTCATTCTTCTTTCGTCTTCTTTTTGAAAAAATTATCCATCCCTTTTGAACCAAAAAATCTTGAAAACTAGTTCAGAAAATTGTTGTTAAATTATCTACATTTCGACAATCATTTCGTACAATTCTAACGGTTTTTGGCAGGTCCGGTGTTACCTTTTTCAACTCGACGGTAAGACTAGGTAATATTGCCATAGTTTACGGTTCATTGCAAAATTCTTCTTTTTGAAAACGATTGCTTGTCTGTATCCCACATGATTTTCTATCTCAACACATGTCATGTTAATTACAAAACTATTGCGAAGCTATTAGGAACAACAATTGGTAAAAACTAGGTAATACGTTCTTTTTTTCATTTAAATTTTAGCCTTAATTTATTTAATATCAATTTTATTCTTCCCTGTTTCTTTTCTCAGACCCATTTTCATTTCGACCGTTTATCATTCAGTCAATCCCTACTAATTTAAAACCATTCTATCATCATGTCTAAGGTTAGTAATATAATTGAATGCAATTTTATTACGATTTCGAATAACGAATCATATAACTCCTTTTAGGTTGTGCTAACTTAGTTAATTCTTGTAACCTATATTTTTGTTCCTACATTTTGTAGAGTCTAGTTATTAGTGATGCCGACGTATTTCCCGCTAGTGTTACGTATCGTGGTAGTGGTTATTTGAATTCTGTGTGAAGTATTTGAATAGCGAGGTCCGCTTGAACGAGCCTAAAATTTTGTATTCAATCAGTTTTTCTCGATGAAAGAATTCAAGTTTTCAAGTGTTCTGATACATGAGTTGCTTCTCCGTAAGGTATGTAAGCTTTTCTATGTTAAGCTAATTCGATTAGTGTTTATCTAGGATGCATAAAACTTTTTAGTGTGATAATTATTTCTATTGTTTTCTTGATTGGTAAATCCGTTTACTTCGTTAAAAACTAGTTAGGAACCAAGTAGCTTGAACGTTAACTAGAACTAACTAGTTGAGCATGTAAAATTAGACTATTAATCAGGTTGAATATTTAGTGCGTGTTTTTAGCTATTTTGTATATATTGCAATTTATAGGGCAAGTCTTTTAGGCTATTTGCATAGATGTGTACTCCTATACATGACAGGTAAGAAGGAATATTCACCATTGCCCCAGTTAAGGCATAACAAATTAACAGGTTTAGTTAGATCGCTAGTAAGGAGTAATGCATCCTATAAAAATATGTTTACTCAGTATATAAGGTCACACCAAAATTTACTTTTATTGTAATTAGGTTAATATTAGTTTTAAAACTAAATTTCCAAAACACAGTTATTTTACTTGCTTTCAATTAAACATTAAATACCAAAAATAATCTTATCCTATCTTTTAGATCAATTCGTCATACTCTATAAGCCTACCTCACTATTCCCCTAGAGAATGATTAATCTCTTGGTCTTACCTTTATCACACTACAACGGTTAGGTACACTGTTTAGGGGGTTATAAAACATCGATGTTGCAACCGCCGCATCAATAACAACAACCTTATACGTTGTTTAAAAAAATATAAAGAGGTATCTATTAAATTTATAAAGTTGTTAAAAAACATGAAATCTGATAAGTTTACTTACATATAATTTATTTAAAATTTAAGAGCTAAAGTCTTATTAATTACCTCACTTTATTTTTTTAGTTTTTTCTTTAAAAATTGACACATGTGTTTTTACACATGTTTTTTTTGACAAAATATTAACAAATGAGATGGTTAAATTTTGCCATGTAGCAAACTAGTGCACTTCCAAAAGTACATCCAATTTCAGTTGCTCAACATACTTTTTTCACTTCTTGTAAATATCTGTGCTACTTATAAAGTGTTTATGCCTAATTTTGAAAACTTAAAAAAGCTTAAAAATAAGTAAAAAGTTTTTTCTGAAATACCTCTTAATAATTCTTAAACTTTAATCTTGGCAACTTCTAAAATGGCAACTTAGAAAACAATGTAAACATTAAATAATAATAATAATAATAATAATAATAATAATAATAATAATTTAAATGAAAACCTTTTTTTTATGGAAATGGAAACTAATTAATAAACACAGTTTTAAATTTCTAAACACAATTATATGGTTTACATTTTGAATGAACTTTATTTTACCACACGGTTTATAAGTTTTGCCAAATGATGCAACTCATTGACTTTTTTTTTGGAATAACTACAAATTTAACTCGTAAGTGTTACATCAAGTGTTATATCAAAACACAAATTGATAAGTATTGCTGCTATAAATCATTGCTTAGCACGGGTATTCGTCTAGTCTTATTAAGAGACCGAACAAATAAGAGTTATGATTGATTATGTTTTGGTATATCATTACTTTAAGATTCATGCATACTATATTTTTTCTCCAAGTGGGTGATTAGGCAAAAGTGTGATAGCTTGGTGGTACAAGTAACCTTTATGAAATACGGAGTATTAGTTTTAGCAGTCAATTACAAGACTTTTTGATAGCTTAAACGTACTACGAAGAAATTGACCAACATATGGATACTCAATATGAACGAAAACAGATTTGTTGTATGTTTCGTGTTTTTAGCTTAACTTTATAATCACATCGCAGTCTTGACTTTTGCAACCATATATACCTAATCGAAAAGTTTACGTGAAACCTTGTTTATGTGAAGTAAGTCAAGGCAGTTCATTTTTGAAACTAGTAAACGATAATGCGTGTCAAAAAAGACGTAATCCGTTGATAAAGACTTATAGCAAACATCTAAAACTTTAGTTAAGATGAATAAATGTAAGTGAATTTTACCTGTTAATTAATATCATATCATGTCTTGTTACGCAACCCTAATTTGAGAACAAGTTTCTTGGCTTTCTGTTTAATCGTAAACAAATTAAGTAATTAAGAGTGCTGATTAAAACTCCCAGATTTATAGCCGTGTGAAGCGAAATAATTAAGAATCAAGAGTACGAATAAATAAAGTTTATTTTTTCTTTTAGTAACCTAAGCCGCTTAATAATTGTGTTTGTATCCGTTTAATCAGCTTTCTAACCTTCTGTTACTCATTTTTATCAATTTTGCAAAACATCCATAATCAGAAACGCTAACCAGTTCACATTGTGACATGTACGGCCAACATCAATAACAATGTGTATAGTAGGAAACTAAACAACGCTTAACCTAATCATACAACATTTTCAAAAAATTGTCCTCTCATTTTGTGTAACGCGATCATTTTCTTGAAGAATTCTTTCTCTCCGGAAACAGCTAAGCTACCCGTGCGATGTAGTGGTAAAAATACTTGTGAATAGCATTATTAAAATGTGGAATCTCTCATGTTCTTCTTTAGGTGGAAATAAAAAACAACTATGAAGCGATCATTTTAAAAAGTATGATGTTGGGCAATTACGATAACAACCCAAAGTTCAATCGCCGAATGGTAAATCGCGAGTTGTATCAAGCACAAGTAGCAAATATGAGAGACTATAAAGAATCGACAAGAATATGCACACGATATACCATCGCACTAAACCTTTATTATATTACTTAATAAAGCTATTACAATGAGAAAGACGAATTAATAACTAGCATCACACTCATCTCTATTTAGATGGGGGTAGAAACCTCTCCTATGTCGAATAGGAAACTTCCTATAAACCCGAACTTAAGTGAGCTGGCCAAAGGGACTTTCCTTGCCTTGCAAGACAAGCTTAACAAATCCTAGTTATAGTCTAGTCGTAATCTAAAGTACAATGTGCACTTAAACCCCCAAGCTATGTTTAAATTTACTCATACTATACTACAATTTTCACCTTAGGAGTAACACTTAAACATAATCGATACTCAACATCTTTTCCTCGTGCTGGAACCTCGAACCAGGGACCATCTTGTCAACCAGGCATTGTGCTTTAGTAATTTCCCTAGATTAGCTTTCTTAGAATCCTTCACTTTCTTCTTTCCAGTATTACCCTCTACACCCTCTTGACCAGGTACTCTGGATACCATACTGTTTGCCCCCACCTTTATACCAAGGTGTATCTTTTCCTGCTCCTTTACCAAGCAGTCCGCGTTTGTCTTTTCTTCAAGTTGCTTATCCTCCAACTGTGTTTGAAACACTGCAACATCATCGTACTATCCTGAACAACCTCAACTTCACGATTTCCCTGAGCTCCCTAGAGTTCCACCTCAAACCAAACATATTTATCAACCTGTACTATATGGATTCTTGTTTTAATACATGCACTAAGTTGTTTGAACCCAACTAGTTTATAACCAAGTTGTTTGAATCCAATTTGTTTTGAACGTCTATACTTTTGTACACCAAAAGTCATCACTTTTGCTTCAAGAGTATACACACAGTTCTTTCCCGTGATCCCGGTCATCATAACTCGACAACCTTTGATCACCTTGACTCTGCCCATCTGCATCTTCATAGTAAAACCCTCTTTTTTCAAGAGTTCCAAATGAAATCAAGCTCCTTCTTAACCTTGGAAAATACCTGACATCTTCCAGTATATAGCTTGAACCATCATGCAACTGTATCTTCACTTTTACTGTCCCTCTGATAATGCCTGTCCTGTTATCACCTAACTGAATCGAACCACCATCAATATCCTTGAATCATTCAAAAAATCCCTTTTATGTGTCATATGATAAGACCCACCTCAATCTATTACCAATTCAGTCATTTCTTCATTCCCAACTACTACTAAGGCTTCCCCAAAGTAGGGGTTGCCGTCGTCATCAGAAGAATCATAATCCTGATCATGCTTACCCTTTTTAACGAACCTCCTTAACTTCTTCATTGGATAGTCTCTCTTCAGATGACCCTCTGAATGACATATAAAGCACTTGAGTTTACCAGTTCCATCCCTTGACTTAAAAACTTCCACCAGAATGAGATTTATCTTAATGATCTGACCTTCCCCTTACATAACTCGTCACCAGTTTCTTTCTTTGTTCCTTCAGTTCTTTTCTTCAACTCCCTTAAATTTATAGACGCCAGATTATCCTTCATTGTCAAGGATTCCCTCCCACACAACAATGTTTCCAAAAAGTTTTCATAAGACAATGGCAACGACGTAAGTAACATAAGTGCCTAATCCTCATCCTCAATCTTGATATCAATATTCGCTAAATCAAGTATCAACTTTGTGGAAAACTAGAAGGGGGGTTGAATAGTTTACCGATTAAAATCTTTTTAACTTGTTAAGTTAGTTTTGAAACTTTCCGTTTGATCAAAGATATATACACACACAATATATAACATGCAAGTAAATGAAAGAAACGATCAAATCACAACACGAGTATTTATCGTGGTTCGGCTACAAGGACTCTTTTTCCTTGCCCTACGTCCACGCCCCGAGTATCCAACTCGAGAGTTACTTTCACTAGTCAACAAGCTCCTTTCACCGGCGGAGAAAACCTTACACGTCGCTTATACTTTTACCGACACAAAGCTAGATGTCGAGTTCTTTACCAAGGGTACAACCACTCCCGTTAGTTCTTTACAAGGGTATAACTACTCCCGATACACTTTGTATTTTGAGGACTAAAATACTAACCAATCACTACTGAAAGTACACAATCAAATGAAGTGTAAACTACACAAGTCTACACAATGCTAAGCTAACAAGTCTTGCAACGTTGTGTTGAATACTTGTTACTTTTAGTAAGCTCGTGAATCTCTTTGCTACAAAAAGAAACTTCACATATGAAATGTTAAGAGGTTAGATGAAAGAATGAATGTGTGTGTAAAATGTAATGTCAAGTGATGAGCCAAAATTCAACTTGTGGCTCAATATTTATAGCCAAACCTTCTGCAGGTCTGGCGGATCAGGCGGACCCCTCAAAAGGGTTCCGCCCGTGTACCTCCAGGGTACCGCCGTGCTTGCAGTTGGTTTTGCAATAAATCTTGCAAACCAAACCAAGTCACATCTCATTACTCTTGCAAACCAAACAATGTCACATCACATAATATCAAGTCAAACGCTAAACTTGCAAGCAACATCTAAGTAAGTCAAACACATTTCTTTCCATAAATGTATAATGAAAAAACTTGCCATAAATGTGATGTGACAATTCTATTTTTAGAAAATAAGAAGTGTTGTATTTTATGAAATGTAAAATGTAGCAAAAGTCTAGTTTATGCAAGTCTTTAAAACTAAGATTATGTTTTACTTAGAAACTAAAGTTTAAATTTGTTATTAACAAAACTTAGCGAAGATCGTAAAATATAAATAACGTTTTTAGGCGATATTTGTATTAACAATCTCCCCTTTTTTGTTGATGACAAAACATAAACTTTGTTTTTAAGTAACTCACAAAATCTTGGTTTTTAAGACTTAAAAAAATTAATATCAAACTTGTTTTACTTAAGTTATAAAAATCATATTAAGTTTTGAAAGTTTAATATATTTCTCCCCCTTTTTGTCGAAACAAAAAGTAGAGTAGCGAAGCGGAAAAATGCACTTGCTCCCCCTTGCTTGTTACTCCCCCTAAAAGGAGTGCCAAGGTGGGAAACATGGATTTTGGATCCTACAAAAAAATGGTTAGTTGGTGATATATATACAAATGATCAACCAACAATGCACGAAAGTAAGTAGAAAGAAATAGCATTCCAAGTAAAATTTTTGACTTTGAAAAGTCAAAGGACATGAAATGGGTAATATTCTTCTACTTCTAAAAACTTAAAAATTAACCAAGAAAGAAAAATAAAAGCCTAGTTTCCTAAATTGGGGCAAACGGCCTCCAAACGGTTGTCTAGGATTTGTTTGGGTGGGAAAGAGCATCCAAACGTTCTATGACGTGTTGGAATGCAAACCGGGTTTCATCTTGGAGTTGGTGAAGCAACGTTTTGATGCTTGCACCCATTTGCTCACAATTTGAGCAAACATGGGGATGAGTGGGTGGAAATGGGTGGGTTTTGGTTTCTTGGTTTGAGGGTTGGTTGGTTTGTGGTTCTTGGGTGGATGATGGGTTTGGTATTGAATCAAGCAAGGTGGTTTGAAATTCCATTGCTTGATGGAGGTGGTTTTCAACCATGTTTTGTATATCCTCATATGAGGGAAAGAAAGACTCAAAGTTTTGAGCTTGAGAGTGTGGTGGAGTTGGGTGATCATGGTTTTCAAAGTTTGGTTCTCCATAAAGAGGACCATGGATGTCATTGTAGATGGGGTGAAACAACAATGGTTTAGGTTGATGGTATACTTGTTGTGGTTGTTGGGTGTGGTTAAAATGCTCATTTTGGTCAAGAATTGACTTTGGTGAAAAAAGTGGTGGTTGTGAAGGTCTTGGTGGGAGATCATTAAGATCTTGGACAAAAGGGTCTCGTGATGTGGGAGGAGACCCAAATAACTCCATAGGTTAATGAGTTGATTAGACCATAGTGGTTTAACACTTATCCGGGCGGTTTTCCGGATGGGTCTTGATGGTTGAGAGGTGATTGTTGACTTAGTCATGGTGAAAAATGGTTTAGAAGTTTCAGAAATTGTGATGAAGAAGGTGTGATTTGATAGTGTTTAGGATGGCTTAATTTATAGTGTTGAAGGATTATGGAAAGGAGTGTTTGGATTTTATGTTAGTCCATACAAAAATGGAGATTTCTAATGATTTGGAAAACTAATTGTGGGTTGTCAAATCATGGAAGTCAATCCAATGAAAATGGTGAAGTGAGAAGACAAGTTTTGTACTAAATGCTTAGTGGTTTTGGTGGATTTGTGATAGTATAAATCTCAGGGATTTCAAGGATCCCTTAAAAGGGTTCCTTCCTTTATGTGTGAGGGGTCCTTGAGGTTGTTATGGCAAAATTTAAATTTTGGCGGGAATTGGTTTGGGTTAAGTTTATGGAAGAAGGAGTACCCTATTATGCTAAACACATTGCAAGAAATGGGTTTCTACCTAAAAGGATTGGATTTTGGTGTTTGGATGTTGAAATGTGAAAATGAAAACAAAAATTCTGCAGGTTTCTGGCGGCACCCTCAGAATACACAGGCGGAACCCATATGAGGGTGCCGCCTGGTCCGTTGGGCCATTTCTTGAATTCCCAGAAATTGCACTGGCGGAACCCAATTTTGGGTACCGCCAGATCCGCCAGAGCTTCAGAAAGTGGCAGTCCACATTTTTGATCCGCGAGACGATTTTCAAAATTTTCGAAAACTCCTAAAATTCAAAAGATAAGGTATTTCTGGTTGGGCAATGCAAAAAATAGACACGTAAACACACATTTCATAGGACTTTGACCTTGAGGTCGAGAATTTCACTATACTTAGTGAAAATATCATACACTTGAAAATTTGACAACTTGCAAAGAGTTGTCTACCTGCATCAAAGTTAGATACTACATGTTCCAAATTGTATCAAACATTGTACTAACACACAAATACATCACAAATATTGTTTAAATGACCAAATTTATTCAAATACCACCTAATACCAAACACTCCTACACACCCGCACTCATTGACGGTCAATCTTGTTCTTGAGCTTTCCAAGGAATCTTCCAAGATTCTTGAACATCCCCTTTGTTTGCTTGAACTCCGCCGACTCATTAGGAATATCCGGAAGTTGGGATAGGTATTCGAGAGGTGGGAGCCTAGAGTTTGGCAAATTGTCATCTTCACTCATTGAGGAAGATGATGATGAGGTAGGAGGATGAGGACGTTTTCCTTGGGCCTTGTAGACTCTCTTATCACTAAGTGGAACAAAGGTGTGTGGAATGAGAGAGTAGTCTAGACGAAGACCATTTGAAGTTGGTGGAATGGGTGAGATGAACCTAAAGAGACGGGTCAAGAGCATTCCATACGGCATAGCCGTTGTGCCATGCACGGGAATGTCGGCCATTCTCTTGGCCATGTAGTAGGCAAGGTTGAAGGGTTGCCTAACGGACAAGGAGTAGAGCATGTAGCAAAGGCAAAGGTTGATATGGTCACGGTTCCCTATTGTGCTAATGACATTGGCTCTAAGGACTTCCTCCCATTTCTTGAATTGGGGCTTGAGTTCGTTCATTTTCATTCCATATGGGTCCTTATCGACCTCATTCCCCGAACGGGTTCTCCTAGTGGTGGTGGTCCTAACAAAGAGATGGTCACGGAGTACGTCTTTTGAGACAAGGGGTGTGTCATAAGGGTGGATACGGTCTTGGAGGTTGTCAAGAGTTGAGAGGGAGTGCAAGTCGGAATAAAGGCAAGTACCACGGTTTGGGACACCTAGGATTTGAGCAAACTCCTCAAGAGTGAAGGAGTATTGATGACCGCTAACCCTAAAGTTGATAGACATATAACCATAATCATCCGTGGAGAGGACGGGGGATGCATAGAACTCTAGAATGAACCTAGGACAAATAGGCTCGTCGATATTCAAAAGACACTCAAAGTTGATTGTGGCAAAATCGGCGTAAAGTTTTGTGCCTTTTAGGAAAGACGGGTCAATGGTTCTACCCTCATGGACATAGTGTTTTTCTAGGGCTTTGAAAACGTTTACTTGGTTTGGGGTAAGGTCTTTGGTTTTGTGGTGTTTTGGTAGGTACTTAATGGTGTCCTTGTGGTCGTAGTGGGTTAGAGGAGGCATGATGATTCCTAGAACAACAAAATTTCACATTTTAGTTTATGTAAACCATTATTATAATGTGGATGTTCTAGTGTGTGCCTATATGAAAACAATGTGGAGGTGCGGTTATCTTGACTCATTTTGATGCTTCAAAATTGTTTTATGCAAGTTTTGTTATAAAACAAAAGATAACCCAAACGCTCCTAGTTCAATGTAGCATCGTTTGAATGTACCCAAAAATACATATTGGTTATGTATTCCCTTTAGCATTCAAGAGACATTATGCAAGTGATGTTTTAAACATAACGTTTTGATTTTGTACTCTCAATGTGAGAAGAAAAAATATTTGTCCTACCTGTGAGAAATTTTTAGAAGGATTTGACATGGGGTGTTTTAGCAAACATATTTATACTAATTAAAGATGCAATTCCTAACTATGGGAAACATGATTAGTTTTATTAAACACCTAATTCTTATGTATGAGTTTTTCAAGTTAATGCATAACCCCAAGTTTTTGTTTTTGTGCAAGAAATAGAATTCCTAGACTCAGATCAGGATTGTAATCATGTTTAGAATACTTACAATGATGATTGATTTGCAATGTAAATGATTGGAGGACCAAGAATTCGTAAGTGTGGATAGATGGTAAAGTAAATAGTAGCAGTTTGGAAGTGGTGGTATGAGATAATGGGTGTTTGGTTTAATATAAACAAAGATTTTGGTTCTGCAGGTCGACGGATACGGCGGACCCCTGAAATGGGTTCCGCCCGTTGTGTCTGAGGGTTCCGCCGACCCTGCTGAGAGAAAGAGTTATGGATTTGTTTTGATTTTTGTCTAATGTCCAGAACTACAATGTAGGTTCCATGAGTCCTAATCCTAGCCTAAGAAGGTTAAAAGGTTCACGTTTAAGAGGTTTTGTGAGAATGTCGGCTATGTTGTCTTCGGAAGAAACTTTCTCAATTGAGATATTTCCTTTTTGAACGTTGTTACAAAGGAAATGATGACGGATTTCAATATGTTTGGTACGAGCATGTTGAACCGGGTTTTTGCTGAGATCAATGGCACCTTTGTTGTCACAAAGAATTGTGATGTCGTTGAGTTGAATTCCGTAGTCGACAAGAGCTTGCTTCATCCAAAGAGCTTGTTGACATGCCTTTCCGGCCGAAACGTACTCGGCTTCCGTTGTTGAGATAGCAAGAGCCGTTTGCTTCTTAGAGAACCATGAGGTGAGACAATGTCCAACAAAAGTACAAATACCACTTGTGTTTTTTCTATCGACATAGTCACCGGCATGATCCGAGTCGGCATACACTATGGTGTCTATTCCCGTTCCTTTGAGATACCATAAACCTAAATGTGTAGTGCCCTTAATATACCTAAAGATCCTTTTAACGGCTTCGAGATGGGTAGTTTTAGGATCTTCTTGAAAACGAGCACATAGACAAACACTAAACATAATGTCGGGTCTACTAGCCGTTAGGTAAAGTAGACTATCAATCATACCTCTATATTTAGTGCTATCTACGGATTCACTTTCCTCATCCTTGGTGAGTTTAGTTTCCGTGGACATGGGAGTTTTGATAGGTTTCGAATCTTCTAGTCCAAATTTCTTAAGCATGTCCTTAATATATTTAGATTGGTTAAAGAAGATACCATCTTCTAGTTGTTTGATTTGGAGTCCTAGGAAAAAGTTGAGTTCTCCCATCATACTCATTTCAAACTCATCATGCATGATTTTTGAGAAATCCACACATAATTCTTGACAAGTTGATACGAATATAATGTCATCAACATAGATTTGGATTATGATAATATGTGAATCTTTCTTCTTAGTGAAGAGAGTATTATCAACTAAGCCCATGGTATACTTATGGTCAACTAGGAATGTTTTAAGTCGATCATACCATGCTTTTGGAGCTTGCTTGAGTCCGTAAAGAGCCTTTTTAAGTTTGTAAACATGATTTGGTTTTTCAAAATCGATGAAGCCCGGTGGTTGAGCAACATACACTTCTTCATTAATGACTCCGTTTAGAAATGCACTTTTGACGTCCATTTGAAAAAGTTTAAAATTGTGTGCACATGCATATGCAAGTAAGATTCTAATTGACTCGAGCCTAGAAACCGGAGCAAAAGTTTCATCGTAGTCAATGCCTTCTTGTTGGTTATATCCTTGTGCAACTAGCCTAGCTTTGTTTCTAGACACAATTCCATTTTCATCCATTTTATTACGAAATACCCATTTTGTTCCAATTATAGTTTGACTATTTGGTTGAGGAACTAATGTCCATACATCATTCCTAACAAATTGGTTTAACTCTTCTTGCATTGCAATTACCCAAGACTCATCTTTAATGGCTTCATTAATATTTTTAGGTTCAATGGTTGACACGAAACAAAAATAGTTGCTTTCATTTTGAACTTTTGACCTTAGTGTTCTTTCGTTAATGTTGCCAATGACACCATCTAATGGATGACTTTTAGATTCTTTGACATTGACAAGTTCTTTGTTAAATAGTTCATCTTCTTTGTCATCACTTAAAATTTCTTGATTTTCTATTGCTTGGCTTTCAACTAAGTCATCATCTACCAAAGGTGATGTCTTAGAGGGAGGTGGACTCTCGTCAAATGTTACGTTCAACGATTCCTCGACTCTTAAGGTTTCTTTGTTCAAAACAATGTATGCTTTACTATTTTGTGAATATCCAAGAAATACACCTTCATAAGACTTTGGGTCAAATTTGGTGAGATAATCCTTGGAGTTAAGAATGAAACATTTACTCCCAAACACTATAAAGTATCCTAATGTAGGCTTTTTACCTTTATATAGTTCATAAGGAGTTTTATTAAAAAATGGTCTAATTAAGACTCGATTTAAAATGTATGTTGATGTGTCAACGGCATTACACCAAAACTTTTGTGGAATGTTTTGTTCATTAAGCATTGTTCTACTCATCTCTTGCAATGTCCGGTTTTTACGTTCTACTACACCATTAGATTGAGGAGTACGTGGAGCCGAAAAGTTATGAGTTATACCATTCTTATCACAAAAGTTTCCAAATTGAAATTCATTATCAAATTCACGACCGTGATCCGTTCTAATAGACACAATATTAGACCCTACTTGATTTTGAATCTTCTTACTTAGAATCTCAAATTTATCAAAAGCTTCATTTTTACTTTTCAAAAATTTTGTCAAAGTATATCTTGAGTAATCATCAACTATGATCAAAGTGTAGAAGTTGCCTCCATAACTTTGTATAGCGGATGGACCAAATAAATCCATATGCAAAAGTTCTAGACACCTAGATGTAGAAACCAAGTTTTTAGCCTTATGACTATTATGGACTTGTTTACCGACTTTGCAAGCATCACAAAAGTGTTGGTCATATTTCAACTTAGGTAGGTTTCGAACTAAGTCTTTGGAGGAGAGGTTTTGGATTAGTCTCATGTTAGCATGTCCTAAACGTCTATGCCATAAAGTTGAAGATTCATCTAATGAGGTAAGACAAAGTTTGTCTCTAGATGTTGGATCCATCTTCATGACATATACGTTGTTCTTAAGAACACCTTTGGCTATGGTTATACCATCTTTAAGTATTTTACTTCCGTTTTCACTAAAAAGAACATTATACTTATTACGACAAAGTTGACTAATACTAAGGAGATTAAAACCTAAGTTATCAACATGAGCTATATCATCAATAAAAAGGGAGTCATGAGAGATTGTACATTTTCCGATGATTTTGCTCTTAGCATTACTACCAAACGTAACATTACCTCCGTCACATTTGTGATAAGAAGTGAAGAGGCTTTTGTTACCCGTCATGTGCCTTGAACAACCGCTATCTTTAATCCATTCATCCGGTTCCAAACAAACTTTGAGGCACACCTATTTTATGAAAAAACACTCAAACATTTGGTCCCCAATTTCTCATGGGTCCATTTTGGTTAAGCATGCCATTAATTTATTCCAAGTATGAAAATAGAGCATAAGGGTTCCATGGCATGTGGTTTGGAGTTTGGTAATGTCTAGGAGTGTTTTGGTTCCAAACATGTTGGTAGTTTGGTCGAGCGTTGAAGTTGCTCTTTGGAAAGGGGCGTTTGGGAATTGGAGACTTAGGTCTTGGTTGAGTAGTTTTAGCTCTAAATTCATTTTTACTAAATCCTACTCCAGTTTTAAACACAGGTTTTGTTTCATTTTTGAATGTAACTTTAACAAATTTTGAACGATCCGAAGTGGATGAAGTTACTGCTGCAGCAGACCTGGCGGAACCTTCGGGACCAACGGGCGGAACCCTAAATTGGGTTCCGCCTGATCCGCAGGCTGCTGTAGCAATTTTATTTGTTTCTTGAGCAATCTTTTCTTGTTTCATTTGACCCTTTGAAGTTTCTATTTTCGTAAATCCTAGTCCTGTTTTATCAAAGGGTGACTTTTGAAGTTTCATAATTTCATCCGCACAAGAAATGCTCTTATCGAACTTCTTAAACTTAGTGGTTTGTTTTATTAGATCATTTTGAGTAATTTTGAGTTTCTCAACTTCTAGTTTAAGCTCTTCACATGATTTGCAAGGTGTGTCAATACCTTTACTCTTTTCTAATCTCTTAGCCTTTTCTTTTAACTCATAAACTTCATTTTCTAAAAACTCCTTTTTAGTTTTCAAAAATTTATTTTTGTTTATGATTTTTAAGCTCAATTCACAAAGTTTGTTATATTCTTTTTGTAAAGTGTCATCATCAATAGAGGAGTAAGATGAGTCGAATAATACCTCATTTGAGTTGTGAGCCATGAGAGCGATATCGTCATTCTTTGGCTCATCGTCATCTCCTTCATAGTCACTCCAAGCACCACCCACAAAAGCTTGTTGAGGTTTGCTCTTGGGTGGTTTTGGACATTCTCCTACAAGATGAGTTGTGTCTCCACACTTATAGCATTTTCTTTCAACCTTTCTTTTCCTATCACCACGATCTTTTCGGAAAGTTTTCTTGTCATCTTTAGGTTGCCTTACAAACTTTCCTCTTCTACGAAAGAACTTCTTGAAGTCTCTAACGGCCATAGAATATTCCTCATCATCACTATCCGAAGTAGATTCTTCATCATCACTTGATTGGACTCTAGCTTTCAAGGTAATTGACTTAACTTTTTCTTTCTTGCCTCTAACTAGTTCCGAATCTTTTTCCATTACCATTTCGTGAACTTTGAGGTTTCCAATTAGCTCATCAAGTGACATGCTTGAAAGGTCTTTGGATTCTTCAATTGCCGTCACTTTTGCTCTCCACTTCGGATGGAGTGCTCTAAGAAATTTCCTGACAAAGTTCTTACTACAAAAAGATTCGTCAAGTGCTTTAAGTGAAGTAATAATAGTATTAAACCTAGCAAAAGCATTATCAATAATTTCATCTTCGGAAATAACAAATTGTTCATATTGTTGAACAAGAAGATCAATTTTGTTATCTTTAACTTGTGAGTTTCCTTGATGAGTGACAATTAAAGATTGCCAAATATCTTTGGCGGTTTTACACAAAAAGACTCTTTCATATTCTTTCTTAGGCAAAGCATTGTAAAGCATCATTTTAGCTTCATTATTTTTACCAATTAATTTCTTTTGATCATCATCTTTAATGTTAGTACCTACGTTATCACCATCAATAATTATATACCACAAATCTATATCTTTAGATTTCACGTAAGTTTCAAAACGGTTTTTCCAATATATAAAACCATTTGCTTCAAAGAGTGGTGGTCTTTGCATAGATTGCCCTTCTTTGTAATTTTCAAAATCCATGGATCGTTTCAAGTTTTAAAACATAATATATTTTAAAAGCTTGAGTAACGTAGCTCTTGATGCCAATTGTGAAAAACTAGAAGGGGGGTTGAACAGTTTACCGATTAAAATCTTTTTAACTTGTTAAGTTAGTTTTGAAACTTTTCGTTTGATCAAAGATATATACACACACAATATATAACATGCAAGTAAATGAAAGAAACGATCAAACCACAACACGAGTATTTATCGTGGTTCGGCTACAAGGACTCTTTTTCCTTGCCCTACGTCCACGCCCCGAGTATCCAACTCGAGAGTTACTTTCACTAGTCAACAAGCTCCTTTCACCGGCGGAGAAAACCTTACACGTCGCTTATACTTTTACCGACACAAAGCTAGATGTCGAGTTCTTTACCAAGGGTACAACCACTCCCGTTAGTTCTTTACAAGGGTATAACTACTCCCGATACACTTTGTATTTTGAGGACTAAAATACTAACCGATCACTACTGAAAATACACAATCAAATGAAGTGTAAACTACACAAGTCTACACAATGCTAAGCTAACAAGTCTTGCAACGTTGTGTTGAATACTTGTTACTTTTAGTAAGCTCGTGAATCTCTTTGCTACAAAAAGAAACTTCACATATGAAATGTTAAGAGGTTAGATGAAAGAATGAATGTGTGTGTAAAATGTAATGTCAAGTGATGAGCAAAAATTCAACTTGTGGCTCAATATTTATAGCCAAGCCTTCTGCAGGTCTGGTGGATCAGGCGGACCCCTCAAAAGGGTTCCGCCCGTGTACCTCCAGGGTACCGCCGGGCTTGCAGTTGGTTTTGCAATAAATCTTGCAAACCAAACCAAGTCACATCTCATTACTCTTGCAAACCAAACAATGTCACATCACATAATATCAAGTCAAACACTAAACTTGCAAGCAACATCTAAGTAATTCAAACACATTTCTTTCCATAAATGTATAATGACAAAACTTGCCATAAATGTGATGTGACAATTCTGTTTTTAGAAAATAAGAAGTGTTGTGTTTTATGAAATGTAAAATGTAGCAAAAGTCTAGTTTATGCAAGTCTTTAAAACTAAGATTATGTTTTACTTAGAAACTAAAGTTTACATTTGTCATTAACAAAACTTAGCGAAGATCGTAAAATATAAATAACGTTTTTAGGCGATATTTGTATTAACAAACTTAATAAACTTATCTATTTGATCACATAGTTTTGTACCTGGACTTATATAGTACGTGTACAACTTCTTCTTCAGATAGAGTCCGTTAGCTAAGGACTTAGTCATATACAAACTAGGCAACTTTGTCCAAATTCTTGCAGCTGTTGTTTCTTTGGCAACTTCCCGTAAAACCCGGTCTCCTAAGCATATAATCAAGGTATTGTATGCTTTCTTCATCGAAGCAACCTTTTCACCTGCTTTCATAACCCGAAGTCATTCTTCCCCTCGAATTTCTCGGTGTCAAACCTAGTTATAAAACTAGTCATTCTTCTTACACCTTAGTAAAAACCTTATCAAGTTCTTTCTTAACCAACTTTACTAATAAGCCTCACAAGCCGTGTGCAATATACCCCTTGTTGCTATAAACCCTTCTTGCAAATTGAATTAATTAGAGTAACCCTAAACCCTTGATTTCGAATAAGCAAACCCAACCGTTAACTTAAAACCCAAGCAAACCACGATCGAAATTTAATCCCAAAAATAACCTGCAACAAGAAACCTCCAAACTTAATCGAAAGTAAACCTCAAGCGTGTTTGAAGTTGTTTTTTTAATAACCAAAAAGTGATAAAATCACAGATCTTTTTTTAAACTAAAAAAGACCGCAGCAAACCTTCCCAACCTTGTAACATTTTTTTCCTTTTCTTTCTTATCGTGTGCAATTTGAATAGATCAAATTAATGAACTGCCTTTATACTAGTTCACGTGGGTTTAGAAAAAAACACTTCGTCTTCTTCGTTTAAGAACCTGCTACTTCCAATAACCTGGAAACCTCGAACAAACTCGAAACCTTAAATTAACTCAAAACCTTGATCTAGCACTTGAACTTCATAGACCACAAACACCGTAGCTTTGATACTACTTCTTGGACAATTACGACAACAACCCGAAGTTCAATCGCGGAATGCTAGATCGCGAGTTGTATAGAGTTGAGGGGTAGAAACTTCTCCTTAATCGAATAAGAAACTTTCTATAAAACCGAACTTAAGTGAGCCGGCCAAAGGGCCTTTCCTTGTCTTGCAAGGCAAGCTTAACTAATCCTAGTTATAGTCTAGTCCTAATCTAAATTACAATGTACACTTAAACCCCCGACCCATGTTTAAATTTACTACTAATATACTACATACGATTTTACTCACTTTGAATACGAGTGACGGGGGGTTTAAAAGCCGTGAATTAGCAGGCCTAAGAGTGCTTGGTGTGGAGATCGTTTGTCCGCCATTAGCACCAAAAACGAACGGATGGCGCGTTGTTCTGCACTAAGTGATCCGTCGTTCGTACGCCGTTTGGTTTCTAGCCATTGCACCAACCAGTGCCATTTATTTATTTATTTTTAGTATGGGTATTTTTTGTGAAGTGTTTTGTGGACCTACAACGTGTTATTGGTTTTTTTGTTAATGTGATATTAAGAAGGTAATGAAGTGACACTGAGATTTCAGACGAATAATGTGTTTTTTTTTCACTCACTTACTTTGCACTCTATGTATGAAAAACCATGGTTAAAAAAATAAAAATCAACTTGATCTTTCGTGGGTTGGTAAAAACTAAAGATAAAAAATACACGTGTGTTAGTGTGTATATATTAGGATTCTTCATGTTTATGATAATGCTATGAAAATATATATTTTTCTGCTGAAATATTTAAAAGGAATGTTATGAGACAAAGCACATAATAATCCAAGTCACCGAAAGTAGGGACTAGCCTCACATGACAGTGTCCCACGATTCAAGAATGCTTGTTGCCTATACCTCCCTCAAGCTGACGCCCCCTTCCTCATATGATTGACACGTGTCCTGCCCCCACAAATGCGTTGACCCAGAAGTTAAGCAACTTGATCCAACGGTCAGGAAGCTAACTAATATCCTGTGATGATGGTGGACCGTCACCAAGTGGAACCATGAGTGGTTACAGCTTATGATCAGGATTTCAGGAATGTCCATTATTTTCTCCCACAAACCATTTAAAACTAGCTAGTAGTGATATTGTAGTTTTTGGGATTCTAGTTATCTAAGATCTCTAGTACATTGATGTTACCACATTTTAGATAGAGCGATTTAATAGTCTTTGTGACTTGGTTTATAGTTCGGCACCTAGTAGCGGATTCAGGATTCCTGAGCAGGGTATGTACGATTTTTATTAGAGCTACTGGCAAAAGAAAATATGGTTGCATATTTCGGGTCGGATTTTTTTAAGATTTTGATCCGGCACAATTGTTATGTTTTTTCTGATCTTAGTGCTCATATGTTCTTGACTTCTTTCTAAGCTATTTGTTTATTATATTATCTCTATTTATTGTTTAGAAAGAAAAATTATTTTTCCTTGGTAGGGTTTATACTCGATAAATTTCATTAATACATTTCATTAATGAAATGAGAATCACCAAATTTAGCTTAATAAAACTGTTCAGGATATTTTGAATGTGTGATACATAGATTTAAAATTGTAATTATGTGCAATTTGATAATCTCATTCAACCTTTTTTCCTCCAAATAATATCTTAAATAAGTGATCTCAAATTCTATCCTTTACTAATGCAGAAAAAGTATATAGATACGTTTTCCCATTTACGAAAGGTTGATAATAGCTTTACTCTTTTAGCTAATACTATATAAAGATAAATGAATAGATAGTGTCAAAAGACGTGAAAAAGTTGTGTAAATTAAAAGGAGAAGTAGAGTACCCACGGAATACAAGTAAAACCAACGCAAAAATCTTTACTTTATTTTTCTGGTCCCTTAAAAGCTTTTTACTAGTTATTTTATATATCTTAATCATATAATAATGTACAATAAAAATATTAAACACCATGGGGAAACCGTCCAACACAGGGTATGTTATACACTAATACACTATGTAAGAGTGGTGCAAAATTTAGAAGGTCTATGTTGATTGTTGAAGCTATCACCGCAGTGTTTTCTAACTTATTATTCACGCATATAGAAATACTGTAATTAATATGGTTACGGGTTCGAGTCTCTTAGGGCATCCATTATGATGGACCTTTTAAAAGTTTTATAAAATTGTCACATCTTACATTGTCATTAATTCTTAAAACTTTTCATACTATGAACCTATTCCCACTATGGTTAAAGCTTTTAAGATTTATAAATTGTTCCAACATAAATTAATGCTATTAAATCAAAAAATGATAATAAATACTTCTTGAACCTCTCAAAAATCCTAGAGCTATTCATGCCACCTAGACATGAAATGGTTCCTCACTATGGTACAAAAAATCTTGGACCTCTTCATAAGTTTTTAGACCTATTCTTGAAACACCATAGTTGATGCTCTTAGAACATAGGTGTAACATTAACGTGTGTTAGTTTGTCATTTGCAAAAGTGAATTGTGTTATTAAATCAAGCGAATTATGATTGAAAGAGCCGAGAAAAATGTTTGTAATTTGCAAAAGTGAATTGTGTTATTGTATCCTTCAAGATTTTAAGCACAAAATAAATGTGATTTGTAAATTATGGAATTAAAAAATACGGGACATATTGGATAAGAGAGAAAATATAAATATCATTATGATCTGTGAATCATTTTTAGTAAAGATAAAGCTATAATGTTAAACGAAATAATAGAATATGAACCTTTACGAATATATGTTTTGACCATTTTGCATTGAGTTAGATTGAGACTTCTGTTTTTATTTTCTTTTACCGGTTGTGCCTATTTAATAAGTAATAAAAAGTATTCTTGTAGCATATAATTGGGTCTCACTTTTCTTGTCTAATTTTGTTGAACACATAATTTGTAATTATCATTACAAATTTATACTTTTTTAGGCCTTTAAAATATATGAGGCTTAAAGCGTTTGCTTTAGTAGTATGGTCGAGTCGGCACCATGAATATGGATACACATAAACTAACTTAAAAATACGATACACACATGGAAGGACGAAAGGACTCGAACAAGAGTTTGTCGGCAAATTTGAAAAACCAACTTTTAAATACTAGATAGCATGGATGGACCTTAGTGGAGATCAGGAAAACTTTAAGGTTTTACTTATATTTGTTCAAAGTAAATATAATGCTAGCATTTTCAAATAAACAAATATAGCATTCATTCTTCCCATAAAATTCACCTAAATTCTGTCTATGCCAAAAAGACTGCAATAACAAATGAAATTAAGTTTATGCAGTTGTTGAAATATTGCACCAACTAATAAGTACAATAACTTTTACCCTATAAAACTCAATTCTTTTATAGACATGATTGTGCAACCCATGCAAGTTGTTAAATGTAGGTACACTCTTGAAAAAAGAACTATCAATTCCTTTCGAAGCCTTGAAGGGTTTTATGGTTTCTTTTTGCACTAAAGTCTTTAACTTTTTCATAACATTTTTTTATTAACTTTGAATTGAAGTCTTTAACCTTTTCTTAACATTTTTTTAATGGACTTTAGGACTAAATTCTAAATAGTTAAATGCATATGATGATTATGACAAAAATGCATGCTCTCATACTCATTGAATTAGATCTTGTACCCATGTTACTACATATTTTATTATTTCATACTCTTTTGTTCCATGCAAATGCTTCTTATTAAAGCGATTTCACTATAAAACTTTTACTTCACTCACTCTCCTGGCACAAGATCTTGTTGGTCCCGTGATAACATAAAGAATATCTAGATGATGAGTAACGATACCTAAAACATGTCTAACCTAAACTTGACAAGCAATAGTGCACTTGCAAAACTCAACATCACGTATCATAATGTCAAAATACTCATTAGACACATTTTTACTCTGTAAAAACAAATTTAGGTACACATATATGAACACGAGTCGTAGCTTTGTCTTTCTAGTTAACCTAGACATGTCGTATCATATGCGTGTTCACCCCAATTCTAAGCTTTAAATCGTCAAATGGCACAAACTACATGAGTAATATCGACATAACAATCAACAATCAATCATGAAATTAACCCTCTTATGTCAAATAACGTATTAACATTAACCTTACCACTCGAGGATTAGTCCAATGGGTGGAGCTCCCATGCTTGAGTCAATATACCCGGGTTCGAGTCCCATTCTTTGCATTTGCTTCAGATAGGTACCCGCTTCTGCAAAACCAATGGGCACACTGGAGAGACTTTGTGGAATAAAAGATCAAGGGTCGAGTCTCGGCTCGTCTCACTCTAGGTGGTGCTCCTCTGGGCCAGGAGAGTTGCCGGAGTTATTCTTTGTATTTCTTGTGAGGTGGATAATGACGGGTGTCAAAAAATACTCGTGATTAGGATGTTCCCACCAATCTACGTGAAATACTCGTGACTGGTGTCAAAAAATAATCATGTATTTATGAAAGTAAATTGAATGGATGTAAAATATACATTTTTACATAAAATATTGAATTACCTAAAAGTTACATTTCACATTATTGTCCACTTTTACTTGGAATTTAACGTATCCTGATCGAGCACTCTCATTGGTTGCTACCCTTCATCATCTTTTTTGCATTATTTCTCTTCTTTTAACACTCCTACCGTCCTACGGACGAATAAGATGACTCTTTCCTCGTACAAAGTACAAACATTCGATCACACTGTGTGTTCATATATTATCTTCTCTCTTGTGTTTAGATTACCTTTTTCAAGACTTCAAATAATTGTATCATAACACTACATATAGTGTACTGTGTACAACTGTACATTACTTTTATGATATGTACCAAAACGTAAAGATATGTTTAATCCAGGAATAAGTATTCGTAGATCAAACTAGAAGACAAACAGGAAAACATATGAAGAAGAAATGATTCCGTATTTGAGTTCTTGATTCACATAGTTTGTAATGGAATTAAGAGAGAAGAAAGATTACAATCTTGAATTAGTGAATGAATACAACTGAAATGATAGTTGGGTATTTATACAAGTGAGAATGAAAAGAAATAGCCAAATAGACTTTCCCGCCCATTTGTAACTGATTCTTGGACTAACACGTGCAAGGCAAATGGTTTAGGCGCCACAACTATTCAAACTTCTACAACTTGATGCCCTTCACTTTTGGTTAGTTGCACTTCTGGTCCCTTGACTATTTGACCCTTTGGTTTGGTATGTATCAATCCATTCCCCTTAGAGAACCTTGTCCTCAAGGTTCAAGCAAATTGGAGATATCGTGTAATGAATTCATGGTAAACCTTCCAAGTTGCATCCTCTTGAATCAAATGAAAGTGAAGCTGCTTTTCCTCAAGTTGGATGACTCCCTGATCTTCGCTTCAGGTTGAATAATCTTCAAACTAAGTAGTCTCTCACTCTCTCTGAGCATATGTGTTCTTGAACTGACTCGCTGACTCCTTCAGGCTTTCGTGTCACTGATATCACTAATCCACAACAGTCTGAATGCACTCCCCACGGAATGAGCCACTTGCAAAATTTACACCAAGGACTGATCAACCCACTGAATGAGCCTTCCCCTGAATTGTATGTACTGAGCTTGTTGTACCCTTCTGAATGAACAGCCCACGGAATGAGCCACTCTCTGAACTTACGCTTCTGAATGAATAACCCAAGGAATGAGCTACCCCCTGAATTATCATAATGAGCTAACAACCTTTTGCATTCCAAGTTCAGTCTCTTCTTCAATATTCTCATTAGTGTCCACTGAATCAGGTACCAGTACTGGTTCAGATCAGGATCAGGTACAAAGTTCACAAGGTCAGCTACTAGGGTGTCTCCTTGTTCAATTACTAAATCAAAAACTGAATAATAAAGATCAGGTACTATAGTTCTCCCAATCTCCCTTTGAAGTGTTACTTGAACCTTTGAGTTTCTGCCTTTGGAATCAGAGTGAAGATGGTTAAACAACCCTTCCTTTGGTTTCTCATCATGGTCTATTGCCATTAACTTCCTGTTCCCCTTCAAATGATACTTGCCCTCAAGTATCAACCTCCTTCTGCCCTTCAACTGTAACAATTCGTATTTTCAGATTAATTACTATTCCCGGCAGGTCACCCAAGCCTGTACTACTCTCGCATGAGCACGCTTAACCGTATGGGCGATTAACCGTTAGACCACAAAACGCGTTTCTAAGACAATTTGAGTTTTCAACTTATTAGAAAAAGTCAACATATTTTTCCCTCCTCCTTTGACCAAAAATCATTCTTTGATTTTATAAGTCATTCCTTGATTTTTAGGCTTGCGGTTTTAGGTCTAAAAGACATTTAACACCAACCGACACTAGACTGAGCCCAGCCTAGACATTATAAGTCATTTTAAGTCATTATTATCCTATTAGAAAAGTTACATTTTACTTTTCTCAATTTTACGCAACTTTCGTGCGTTTTACGCGAATTGCGCGTTTTAGACCCGTGTTTCCAGTTTTTAGCAGGGTTTTCGCACCCGATAGAACCTACCACTCATTTTATATTTTATTATGGACTATATTGACATGTTTGACCATACTTTCAAGTTTCATATTTTTAGGATACCCGGTTTTACGTTTCGTGGCCTAAAAACTTACGGTTAGCAACTTACGGAGTCAAAACTAGCTCTATATCTAGGATAATATCATCCAAGACCAAGTCATCCCTCCTTATCCATTCCAAACCGCCACTAGGGGGGGGGGGGCATTCACACTTGTGGCATCATCTCATGACTTTAGCCATTGGATCATTTTTATTTACAACTTTGTCTCCAAGTTTAGGTAGTTTCCTAGCCACCTTCCTAACCTCCTCATTCATAGTATAAATAGAAAGCTCATCTCCTTCCTTTCTTCACCACAAAAACGCCACAACATAAATTCATAGCACCATGATCCTTTGATCTTCAATATACAAGTTACATTACAAAGTTCAAGGTCTTAGTATTCTCTACCTAGTTCTTAAGTTTGTTTGGTGATTCCATGGTTGAATTAGGAGCTACACAAGGTTACTAGGGCTGAAGTTAAATGGTTTTCACAAGGGTTAGATCAAGGCTAGCAAGGGTTACAAGAGTTATGGTGAAGGGTTTACAAGCTTAGGTTTAGTGTCCTAGTTCTATACTTGACTTCCTTTCTTTAGAAAGCCAAAAGTTGTAAGCAAACCCTTATACACTTTCTTGCTCAATATCATTTCATGCTTATTATGTTTCTTTCATGCTATATATGGTCTTTGTATTGTGTTCATGATGTTTAAAAATGGATAAAACAAGTATTGGTATACATATGTTAACTTATGACAAGTAAACAAGCAAACTAGTGATTTTTATGAAAAACCACGACCACAATAGTATAACTTTGATATTTGACACTTACTTACTGTTATAGAGGACTTAAAAAGGAAAACATAGCAATTTGAATCACCCAAAACGAGTACACGAGTCAAAAGTTATGACCATAAGAAGTTAGCGACACCAAAACGCCGAAACTGCCTAAACCCTACTGTTTGCATTCTGCCAATTTGAAAGTCCCACTTCTGGTCCGATTCATCAAAAAGTTAAAACACGAAAGTTGTCCAGAACGACGTTTTCGTTTAGGAATAAAGAAGCTCGAGCCCTGAAAAGGCTTTCCGAGTGATATTTTCTTCAAATTCTTAACAGCCCATTTTTAGACCAAAGTTACTATATAATGATTATATTTAGATGAGACCAAGAGGTCTAATGACCTAAAGCCAAGACCACAACCATGGCTAAAGCCAAGGTTGAGTCTTAAGACCATGGTAACAATGACCAAGGTCACGGCAAAGCCACGGCTAAAGACCATATAACTTTTAAAGATCAAAGCTTATACATATATATATGTTATCAAATACTACAATAGTAGAGAGCCTCATGTGAGGAGTTCATTAAGTAAGCCGTCGAGACGAGTTGTGGATTTACGAGTTAAAGTGTCCTGGCTCCTCGAACGTTTACTCCATGACTTCTGAATTATGTCGGCCCGAACGGTAGTAAGAGATATACAACCTATACATGTTTCATAAACGACTTATATTCAACGACTTACACTATATACTAAGTACTACATCATGAACATTATGCAAGACATATATGGGCAATTCTTCATATTCTTAGACGTTACTCCAAACCTAAGTCGCAACGTTCTATTATAGGCTGCTCTTAGAGACTTTCGCTATTCAACTACCACTGTCATTTCTCATTACATAAGCTTAAGGTGAGTCATAGCCCCTACTCTTTTCGTACTTGTTTTAACTCTTGGGGGGGATACATGCTCAACTACTTGATTACTTGTACAAATACTTGATCGCATTATACTTGATTGTTCTATACTTGATTGTCTTATACTTGATCGCATTATACTTGATTTCATACATACATGATTGTGTTATACTTAACTGCGTTATACTTGATTGTGTTACTGCCAGTGGCTCCAGATTAAGTTGCTGGATGACCATTGAGACTTCCGGTGGCTCCAAATTAAGACCTTGGATGACCATTGAGGCTATTGATACATCCTAACATTTGCGAATGTTGGATACATCATAAACGTGAGGTCTTCGGAGATGAAGTGTAGACTCACGACTAATTGCTTAATTGTTTTGATGAACTTATACATGTCTTTATCATACTATATTGTAGCAGTGGGTTGTGAACACACAGGTTACAAGTCTCTTATGGCGGGACTTGTAACTGAGTGGATTCACGATGCCTTTGCTGTGTGAACATTCTTTTAAGGCTTTTCAACTGTTTTAAGACAAACTCTATGAACTCACCAACCATTGTGTTGACACTTTAGCATGTTTATCTCAGGTTAGTAAGGCGATAGCTAGTGCGTGGAACTTAGAGTCAAGCTGCATATTCTGAAGACTTACGCTTTTATCATTTACCATTCAAAACTTTGTATACATTTATGTATCATACTTTGGAATCTCATGTTTGTAACTTTAAATTCATTAATCGAATGGTAACTTTTCAAAACGTCTCATTTAGAGTTCGTTTTCTATAACTTGTACTTTGTATTATGAAGTAGCACCCCTATGACACAGTCTTCCGCTGCGGTATTTTGGGGGTGTTACAGATTGGTATCAGAGCCTTGGTTATAGAGAACTAGGTTGCATTTAGTGCCTAGACTATAACTGCTATATACGTTGGGACCTTCCTCTTTATTTGCCTTACACACAATACATACACATATGCTTTTTGGTTAGAGGTTTGCTTAGTTCCACGCTGTTAGATGATGTGACTTTAGTATTATAAGGAGCCCCAGAGATTCGTCGAGTCATTAAAAACATGGAGCTCAGTAATAACTAATTAGTTAACTTGATCTTGTGACAGTTCTTGTTTGATGAGACACAAGATTTGAGTTAAATAATATTATTGCTTAGCTTTAGGGATTTGATGACTGGATTATCTTACTATCGGCCTCAGAAGGCGGATTTTGTGTCGGAAATTCTTAAGTAGGATGATTTAGAATCTCCTTATTTAAATGGATTGGGACGCCTCTTCAGTTAAATAAAGAAATTGTAAATCACCGAACCATAAGTTTATGAGACCTTACTTACATAAATTTGGACGCTTCTTTATGTAAGTAATGTGTTATAAATAAGTGGGCTTAATTGTAGCCGATACAACTCCTTAACCAGAATCTTAGACGAATCAGAGTAAACACCACTATATTAGAGATCCCGAATTCTCTTAGACACACCATAAGTAGTTAACATCAACTAAACTTCGGGACGAAGTTTCCTGAAGGGGTAGAGACTGTAACAATTCGTATTTTCAGATTAATTACTATTCCCGGCAGGTCACCCAAGCCTGTACTACTCTTGCATGAGCACGCTTAACCGTATGGGCGATTAACCGTTAGACCACAAAACGCGTTTCTAAGACAATTTGAGTTTTCAACTTATTAGAAAAAGTCAACATATTTTTCCCTCCTCCTTTGACCAAAAATCATTCTTTGATTTTATAAGTCATTCCTTGATTTTTAGGCTTGCGGTTTTAGGTCTAAAAGACATTTAACACCAACCGACACTAGACTGAGCCCAGCCTAGACATTATAAGTCATTTTAAGTCATTATTATCCTATTAGAAAAGTTACATTTTACTTTTCTCAATTTTACGCAACTTTCGTGCGTTTTACGCGAATTGCGCGTTTTAGACCCGTGTTTCCAGTTTTTAGCAGGGTTTTCGCACCCGATAGAACCTACCACTCATTTTATATTTTATTATGGACTATATTGACATGTTTGACCATACTTTCAAGTTTCATATTTTTAGGATACCCGGTTTTACGTTTCGTGGCCTAAAAACTTACGGTTAGCAACTTACGGAGTCAAAACTAGCTCTATATCTAGGATAATATCATCCAAGACCAAGTCATCCCTCCTTATCCATTCCAAACCGCCACTAGGGGGGGGGGCATTCACACTTGTGGCATCATCTCATGACTTTAGCCATTGGATCATTTTTATTTACAACTTTGTCTCCAAGTTTAGGTAGTTTCCTAGCCACCTTCCTAACCTCCTCATTCATAGTATAAATAGAAAGCTCATCTCCTTCCTTTCTTCACCACAAAAACGCCACAACATAAATTCATAGCACCATGATCCTTTGATCTTCAATATACAAGTTACATTACAAAGTTCAAGGTCTTAGTATTCTCTACCTAGTTCTTAAGTTTGTTTGGTGATTCCATGGTTGAATTAGGAGCTACACAAGGTTACTAGGGCTGAAGTTAAATGGTTTTCACAAGGGTTAGATCAAGGCTAGCAAGGGTTACAAGAGTTATGGTGAAGGGTTTACAAGCTTAGGTTTAGTGTCCTAGTTCTATACTTGACTTCCTTTCTTTAGAAAGCCAAAAGTTGTAAGCAAACCCTTATACACTTTCTTGCTCAATATCATTTCATGCTTATTATGTTTCTTTCATGCTATATATGGTCTTTGTATTGTGTTCATGATGTTTAAAAATGGATAAAACAAGTATTGGTATACATATGTTAACTTATGACAAGTAAACAAGCAAACTAGTGATTTTTATGAAAAACCACGACCACAATAGTATAACTTTGATATTTGACACTTACTTACTGTTATAGAGGACTTAAAAAGGAAAACATAGCAATTTGAATCACCCAAAACGAGTACACGAGTCAAAAGTTATGACCATAAGAAGTTAGCGACACCAAAACGCCGAAACTGCCTAAACCCTACTGTTTGCATTCTGCCAATTTGAAAGTCCCACTTCTGGTCCGATTCATCAAAAAGTTAAAACACGAAAGTTGTCCAGAACGACGTTTTCGTTTAGGAATAAAGAAGCTCGAGCCCTGAAAAGGCTTTCCGAGTGATATTTTCTTCAAATTCTTAACAGCCCATTTTTAGACCAAAGTTACTATATAATGATTATATTTAGATGAGACCAAGAGGTCTAATGACCTAAAGCCAAGACCACAACCATGGCTAAAGCCAAGGTTGAGTCTTAAGACCATGGTAACAATGACCAAGGTCACGGCAAAGCCACGGCTAAAGACCATATAACTTTTAAAGATCAAAGCTTATACATATATATATGTTATCAAATACTACAATAGTAGAGAGCCTCATGTGAGGAGTTCATTAAGTAAGCCGTCGAGACGAGTTGTGGATTTACGAGTTAAAGTGTCCTGGCTCCTCGAACGTTTACTCCATGACTTCTGAATTATGTCGGCCCGAACGGTAGTAAGAGATATACAACCTATACATGTTTCATAAACGACTTATATTCAACGACTTACACTATATACTAAGTACTACATCATGAACATTATGCAAGACATATATGGGCAATTCTTCATATTCTTAGACGTTACTCCAAACCTAAGTCGCAACGTTCTATTATAGGCTGCTCTTAGAGACTTTCGCTATTCAACTACCACTGTCATTTCTCATTACATAAGCTTAAGGTGAGTCATAGCCCCTACTCTTTTCGTACTTGTTTTAACTCTTGGGGGGGATACATGCTCAACTACTTGATTACTTGTACAAATACTTGATCGCATTATACTTGATTGTTCTATACTTGATTGTCTTATACTTGATCGCATTATACTTGATTTCATACATACATGATTGTGTTATACTTAACTGCGTTATACTTGATTGTGTTACTGCCAGTGGCTCCAGATTAAGTTGCTGGATGACCATTGAGACTTCCGGTGGCTCCAAATTAAGACCTTGGATGACCATTGAGGCTATTGATACATCCTAACATTTGCGAATGTTGGATACATCATAAACGTGAGGTCTTCGGAGATGAAGTGTAGACTCACGACTAATTGCTTAATTGTTTTGATGAACTTATACATGTCTTTATCATACTATATTGTAGCAGTGGGTTGTGAACACACAGGTTACAAGTCTCTTATGGCGGGACTTGTAACTGAGTGGATTCACGATGCCTTTGCTGTGTGAACATTCTTTTAAGGCTTTTCAACTGTTTTAAGACAAACTCTATGAACTCACCAACCATTGTGTTGACACTTTAGCATGTTTATCTCAGGTTAGTAAGGCGATAGCTAGTGCGTGGAACTTAGAGTCAAGCTGCATATTCTGAAGACTTACGCTTTTATCATTTACCATTCAAAACTTTGTATACATTTATGTATCATACTTTGGAATCTCATGTTTGTAACTTTAAATTCATTAATCGAATGGTAACTTTTCAAAACGTCTCATTTAGAGTTCGTTTTCTATAACTTGTACTTTGTATTATGAAGTAGCACCCCTATGACACAGTCTTCCGCTGCGGTATTTTGGGGGTGTTACATCAACCTCCTTCTTTTTTTCCTCCTTGGCCATTTCCAAATAACAAACTTCCCATTTCTAAACTTAACGTTGCAGTGTGTGTCACTCAGTCCACTCATTTTCTTCCTTGTAGACCATTTCCAACTATCAAAGATCACACATTTCTTTTTCCTTCTCGGCCACTTACATGTATCAAGCTGCACAGCTCTTATTCCTCCTACACATTGAGTGATAAAACTATTATTTCGTGTCATATAGCCATCCTTGCTGCTCGTAACAACCCTCCAGTTAGCCCAATTGCTATTTCTACCATCCTCAATTCCTTCTTTTATTGTTTCATCTACAGTAAATTCCATATCCACAACCTCACTTCCAATCTTCTTCCCACTTTTCTTCTCAAACCCTCCCATATCTCCATGAGTTGTCCTCTGGTTGTTTCCACATGTATGATGTCTCATACCACCAACCAAATGTGACAATTCAATGTCACAATCTTCACCAACCATCTCCTCCATTTTGACATCAAAACCCACAAACATCTTATCAAAGTTTAGAGATGGAGTTGTCTTCACTGTATTACACTCTTTAAAAATGTTTGGCTTATTAATGATCACTACACACTTATCGTTACCAATTCCTTCACAACTGTTATCACCATCAAAAGTCTTAACACAACCAGGTATCACATTACTCAAATCCTTTTTTTCATTCCTTTTAATCTCATCATCTTCATTAGCAACATTATCACTAACCACCAAACAATCTTTATCATTACAGCCAACTAAGTTATTTGACTCCATTTCTATACCCTCATCCTCTTCAATATTCTTGCTAATGTCTTCAGTTTGCTCTCTTTTATCAAACCAAGTACCCATACTATCATCACAGTCCATCAAACAAGTACCCATTAATACAATGCTTACTTCAATTACTCCATTTACATCATCTACTTTTATTTCCTTACCATTATCATCTTCTTCACAAGGTTCATCAAGAACAGTCAACTCCACGCATTTTGTTTCATCACCATGTGCACTTTCTTCACAACACTCATAATACCCTTCTGACTCACTGTTATTTTCTTCCCTTCCTCTTGAATGATTAGATTCCCAAATTGAATTAGCCCAAAAGTATGCATCATTAAGCGTTTTCGGGTTGAAAATTTGAATCGGCCTTTTGATTTCTGGTTGTAAGCCCCAAATGAATATACGAACAGCAAACAATTCATCCCAACCCTCTCTACTTGCGAAAGAAATAAAGGCATCATAATACTCACTTATCGAACCTTCTTGTTTAGGAAGTTTTTCTGGTGGCTTTTTATCGAACACGTTGTATGCATTAGTTTTACCATTACCAGTTCCACTATTTCTTCCTCTGATTTCCCCACAAGTCACACCATATGTATGAGTATTAACCACTGGACAACCCAACTTACTCCCATTAGTGGTTGACCCGGTCAACAAACTTTCTTGATTGTTGCCAGGATTGGCATTACTAGTTCCTCCACAATTTCGCATTCTTGCCATCTCCTGCTTTAGGACTTGCATAGCTTTTTGCAGATCACTAAAACTTTGTTGAAGAGACTCCATTGCAGTCTTGATTGCCAACTCTTGCCGGAAATTTCTGTTTCTTGCCGGAATTTCGACCAGAGAAGATAACCGGAAAATCAAGAATGTCAGTGTAACACTCTTGAAGATAAGATGGTGCCAGAAAAGAGGCTCTGATACCACTTGATATGTACCAAAACGTAAAGATATGTTTAATCCAAGAATAAGTATTCGTAGATCAAACTAGAAGACAAACAGGGAAACATATGAAGAAGAAATGATTCCGTATTTGAGTTCTTGATTCACATAGTTTGTAATGGAATTAAGAGAGAAGAAAGATTACAATCTTGAATTAGTGAATGAATACAACTGAAATGATAGTTGAGTATTTATATAAGTGAGAATGAAAAGAAATAGCCAAATAGACTTTCTCGCCCATTTGTAACTGATTCTTGGACTAACACGTGCAAGGCAAATGGTTTAGGCGCCACAACTATTCAAACTTTTACAACTTGATGCCCTTCACTTTTGGTTAGTTGCACTTCTGGTCCCTTGACTATTTGACCCTTTGGTTTGGTATGTATCATTTTATTAATATAAACTCTTACTAAATAACTTCAGATTTTGAGTTAAGTTCGAAAGCTTTTGCAGCTTTGCACTGCAAATCGAATTGAAGCACACCATGCCACAAATTAACTCTCAAGAAAAGGATCTTGATATCTTACTATATATAGCTAGTAAAAAAACTTTTTAGCGCAATAGAGCAAAAATAAGGCACGAATATCCTATCCATTTTGCATAAACGTACGAATGACACGTCGCATGATCCAAACATGCAGATCGATCGTTAGTTCGTATATCATACGTAGTATATAATTATCGTGTTGTTGTTTATTTCGAGACCGTTGATTCGACATGTGAGTTGTGTTGATGCAACGGCATGCTTAGGTGGGTGAATAATTGAGCATTGAGTAGGGGTATCTCCTTTTGACCCCATGGTGAAAAGGTGATGGGATTCCCTTAACGAAATAATGAGTGCTACAAGTTGAAAATAAGTCCATTTTCTCTTCATGCATCTTCAACTATATAATAGTAATGTCCAAGCTCCCATGCACGGGTTACAACTGAGTGATCACAGTACACTACTACAATCTTGAGTTCTTGACAAATTGCATAAAATGATACACTCCAATCTCATTTGCTGTGACACAATTATAACATAGTTTTGTAACTTCTACTTACAAGTTTAACATGTTTAGCTTCATATTATCACTTCAGAATATCTTAAGTGTGTAAAATTTTAGTATATCATATCACATGTTTATGCATTTCGTACTGTTAACTCTCCCAACCTCTCTTTGGCGGAATTAGGTATTATTATTGACATCTCGTGTCATGTAAACAAATCAGTTATGAACTTCAATAATTGCATGTTATTAGAAATTGCGCATAGTAGCATGAGTATCTTTAAAGGATGGATCATATTTTAAAAATTGAACAATTGTTATTCCTTTTAATCATTTCAAAATTATTTTATACTCCCTCCGTCCTAAAATTATAGTGCCCATTTTTATTTTTGGATATCCTAAAATAATAGTCATTTTTTATGAAAAAAAATAATATTTTTATATCAAAATGATGCCTGATTAGTTAAAGAGTGTAGTAGTCATGATTTTTTTTTTAAACAATGTGTTTTTTATCTGGGGATAATAATTTTTAAAAAGACGGGTATGTATTAGACATGTTATTTTGATTTTATCCCTAGAAATGAGCAATTTCAACTCACAATTTTTGCAGCCAATTAACTACAATCCTCTGTTAAAATACCCAGGAAAATGAATCAGTGACCAACAGAAAAAAGTCAGGGACCCACAAAATAACTCAGAACCCACAATTTATAGCACAAATTGTAGGAAATTAGCTACAATTAAATTGTAGCTAATATATTCCCAAATTGTAAAGCATGTTGATTAAGAGTTTGTATAAGTGAATTTAGTGTTTTCAACTATTTTAGATAATTGTGATTTACTAGATACCAATAGGATTTTATATTAAGCGCGGATACAAGTTAAGCAAGTGTGGTGTGCACACTCGCTGAGCTAACATGTTTTCGTCCAGACAAAGAGAGTTAAAGGGGCCGCGCCCCCTTGCTGGGTCAAGGGGCATCCAACATGTCTGTTGGTGAAAGGTTGTGACCTTTGGTATTTAACCGAATTTAACCGCCATAACTGTCAAAAACGTTTGTTACATAAACTGATACATCTGATCTCATTCTAACATACGAAAACACACAATTCGTCTATTACATAAACTGACACATCTGGTCGAAATATTTTATACGGAAAGTGACTTTACACGATTCAAGCAAAATATTCAAGATTATCATTACACTTAACCTAACTTCACAGTTTTGTAATGAACCAGCAGAGTAAAAGAACATAGCTTGAAAGTGTCTCATGGTTGAAAATTTTATTGTCTAACAAGAGCATTGATAGAATTGAGTTACGTGAATATATATAAAAAAGAAAGTTGAAGTTTATTAAATTGAAAATCACACTTAATTATGGTGATTTGTATGTTTAATTATTGTGTATTAAATGTATCTTTTAATTTAAAAAAAGATTGATATTAATAAATATGTTTTAGTTAATACTTCCAGCGCATTGGTTAGACAAATTCATTAAGTAATGCAACCTGATCCATGTGATCAAAGTTATTTATAATTGTCGTTTTGCACGATATGAATCAATCCATTTCTTTGATACAAGCGATAACCATGAGTAGTGTCGTAGTTGAGTTAATGTATGCTCTGTGCAAAAGCTTATATAATAACTAAACATGACAACTAAAATATATTGTAACCAGCTAGCTTTAATTTTTATGAGTTCTTTGTCACTCTAGACTGCTTGAAGTAGAGTTTAACAAATATTTAGAACATAATTTCACATATCATTAACATGTTGATGGTGAATGTAAATGTTGAGGCCGTAAAATATATAAAGGGATATATGTTTTAAAGCTCCTAAAACTTTAAAGTGTTGTGCTATTACACACCTCGCATACCCTTTCATACCCATCCAATGAACACAAGTATATACATACAACTTCATATGCAACTTTAAAATTTAAACCGTTAGTATAGACTGGATCGAACGTACTATGAAGTTGAAACTTCTATCATATGTTAATTTTTCACATGTTGATATTATGAATAATACCAAATAAACCAAATTATAAGATTCCAAATGGTTGTAAGAAGTGTGACCTACATTGTGCTTGGGGATAAAGTTCTAACGTTACAAAAAGTTTTCCATTTAAAATTTTAGGGGTTCAATGAGAAAAATATATAATTTTCTAATAATCTTTCTAAAACTATCAGATATCTTACTTTTACATTTACATGAGAAAGTAAATGACCAACTTTCTCATAATAATCTCATTAAAAGCGAGGTTGGTAAAATTGTTATGAAAAATATTAGAAGGATTACAATACATAAAGGTAACATTCACACACAATTTCTATGTAGGATCATGATAGTAGTAATAATTGAAAGCATAAGAAATTGGTACCATCAGAGGTACTTGTATGGTCCGGAAACATGTCATATCTTGATATGAATTTTTCCACTCACTTTTGCTACATAAACAACAATAATTTTGGGTTCGTTGTCACAAATATATAAAAGGAGTATCTGAAATGAAGACATTTTGATGTAGGATGTCGGAAGCGAATTTTGATACATAATCCAAAGACTGACAACGAAGATAAAACCTTTAAGAGAAAAACCTTAACAAGAGATAAACTTTTAAAACACGTAGTTTACTTATAAGCAATAAAAAAAGATTAAAATATACAAAACGCTGAGCCCTATATTATTAGAGGAAAGTTATCTTGCAAGTAATAATAATAATAATAATAATAATAATAATAATAATAATAATAATAATAATAATAATAATAATAACGTCCTAAATAAACCCTTAACTTTCCTAAATTACAAAAATATCAAAAATTAAAAAAACTTTTTGCGAACACTCAAATCTTGCCATCATCATTCCCCTTCACTTGAAAAGAACTCGCCCTCGAGTTCTCACCATCAAAGGCTTCATCTACCTCGAACAAACTCTCACCAAAAAACTTATCTTCGGTGACTTTGTGTTTCACATTAACTCAATAACTCCTTTCCTTTATCAATTCATGTTTCTTCACACGGCTTCCACGTTCTCATTAATCCACATATGACTTAAAGCATCGAGCTTTGAATTCCTTATCAACCATCAGCAACTCTTCAATTGTAATAAAAATAGTTTGTTTGTTCGCCATTGTAAACGTCATTTGATTTTTGATAATCACATTTAAAGTTAACCCATAATCTAAATCACGGGCATTTGTACCTTTAATAACCTCGGACTCGGCAGCTTCAACTTCAAGATTTTTCAAAACACTAAAATCCTTTATCGTCCCTGCTACTATAGTCGATGCCTCTACACTAGTTGTATCAACTTCAACATCACATTGATTTTCATCTTCAACAATGATCTTAAGTTTTAACAACTTTTCGTGCATCTTAATCTTGGGCTTTGGTATTTGTGGTTGGACTTCGGGTGGAATCATAGTAATTTTTTTCCTTCCATGAAGAGGGTAAATTTTTTGTTGCAGATCATAAATGTCTTTAACCTCATGTCACCAAGGTTTTCTGAACAAAATATGACACTTATCAATTTCATCCATAATATAAAGTTCTTATAATTTATAAAATTTCCTTATGGTCACTGAAACACTACAAACTTGGTAACCTTCAATTGGATAAACCTCCATTGGTAATTTTAAGAAGTCTATAAAATTTCTTGAAACCAAATTATTTAAACTAAAACCATCAATAGTTAAATAACATACTGATTATTGATTAAGATTTTCGAATGTAATAACTTGGTTGTAGACACCAAACACTCCTTATTTCTCTCCTCCGATTAATCACCCCTCCTATTGTTGAACAAGGATTAGTTGAATCTACATTTGTCAATAGATTCGCCTATGAACGAACGAATTCTTAAACCTCCATAATTGTTCCCTCTCAATTCTTATGGATCAATGTCCCACCTACTATCACGAAACGTACTTTCTTTAGCATAGTGTAAATCATGTCAAGTTCTTTCATAGATTTGGTTAAAACATGATCCATGTACTCTCAAAATCATACCCCACCAATAGTATGAGTTTTGAATCTTATACACCATTTACCATACAGGATACTAACAAGTTCTAGATACCAACTGACGTCGGATGCGAAAACAAATTTTGAAAAATCGTAATCCAATAGTTGATAACGTGGATAAAACATCCAGGAAAAACCCTAACAAAATATAAACTCTTAAAACAAGTAGTTTATTTATAATCAAGATCTAAATGTACAAAACCCTAGGCCCTATATTTATAAGGGAAAGTTATCTTATGAAAAAAGAAATCTAATTAATATATAATAAAAAGCGTCCTAAATAAAACCTAAACTTTCCTAAATAACAAAAATACCAAAACTAAGAAATACGAACACTCAAACCTTATCATCATTAGAAACTTTAAAATAAGAATGATGAAAAATAACTATAACCATACATTAGAGATGCATGGACTTAAATTATATGCATCTCTATTTATTTTAATGCATTCCAATTATTAGCAACACATTTGACGCACATATAACAAACAACACATAAGATTCGCCTAATTTGATAAAATATATCTAACTTTAAGCAAAAAATATATTAGTATGCATATAAAAGACTAAGAATTTATCTAATTTAAATCAATGCAACTACAATATTTAGTTTTGGTTATTTCTCATATTTCTTACTTTAACATTTTCTTCTCATTTGATCGCCTACAATCAATATGATAGAAGACCAGAAGTTTATAGCCGGAAACGATACCGAATACTTTGAAAATGTACCTAGGTGTGTATATATAGTACGTTTGTGTTATTGTGTAGTAGTTATGCAATTAAGCATGCACATGTGTAAAAAATATACCCTATGAAATAGCAACAACTATTATAACACCAATTATTAAGAACGAAATATTATGAAGATGTAATGGATAGTGTAGCCGAAAAACAAGGCTTTAATGAACAGAAAATGAAACACTAAGAAAAAACTGCACACACCACTTTTGTCCAAATATCTACCCTTTAGTTTATGACTTTATGCTAATCCACGTTTCCATAATATGTTATATTTATTCATATTATCAACTGCAATAACTTATGCGAGAACAAGCTAATCCCATTAACATACTCACAAAGAAAAATAATACTCCGTACTCTGTAATAGTGAAAAGATGGCTCGCTACTCTCCTTTTCTTTTTTGCTTGTTCACAGAACCACCTCAAAATTACCACTTTTGCACGCCATCACCTCCCCCGTCTTGGCCTTGACGCGCCAAACAAGTCATTCCAGTGTATTGGGAAGGCACCCGCACCATAATACCCGATCTTAAGAACGAGATTTTTTTAAAGAAAGTAAGGCCATCCAATAATTGTTGCTCATCTAGCTCCAAGGTCACTTATAATTTGGTGGGATTTTATGGGTAAACAAAAGATAAAAACCCATGTTCAATGGATTCGATTTAAGTCACTCATGTCTCATATGTAAATGAATTTATAGATTTTATATTATATATGTAGATACTTTCATAATTATAAAGGCATAAATACTTTGTAAAAAGTCTAGGATATTTGTGTATGCAAACTCAATTATCTAAATACTATTTACAAAGCATGGATAACAATCTCTCCAAACTTTGAAAACTTACAAGAAATTAAGCATGGTTTACAACACTTTATTGCACAAAATTTTCAGACTTACAACAAAATAAGCATAGTGTACAACAAAATAAGCATGCTGTAATTTTCAGACTAATTTTTAGACTTACAACATTAATACTGTTAAAGTGGTCAATGTTATTAATGACTATTGCTTACAAGAAAAGAAACATAGTGTGCAACACTTTAATGCATATAATTTTCAGACGTACAAGACAAGAAACATAATGTACAACAAAACACAATATTAATGCAATTTAATTTAGTCAATTAATTAACTGGTAAATAAATACAATTAATACAGTTATTAAAACAACACTTACATAAGAAATACAAATTATCAAACATATTGTATAACCAAATTAAACATAATTCCTGCATTAAATTTCATTAATACAAATAATAAAGCACATTATACAAATATTCAAGCCTGAACGGGTAACAGGCCAAATAAGCTTGAGCCGAACGGGCGCGGGCTAAACGGGCTCGAGCCCGAACAGGCACGGGCTAACGGGTTCGAGCCCGAACAGGCACGGGGTATACAAAATTCTTGATATCCGTAAATTTATTGCTAAAAAGAACATAATAAACTATAATAGATGATTTACCGTCGTCGCAACGCACGGGTACCCTGCTAGTACATTAATATATGTGAATGCAAAACGCTAAACCCAAGTATTTATAAGTGAAAATTTCATATAAAGTCATATTTACTAGCGTACTTTTATAAAAGACTGTATTTCAATCATATTTTCAGTTTTGTGACTTTTTGTGTGCTCGTACCAAAATTCGCGCATCAAACATTAAATGTGGAAGAAACAAAATTCAAAATAGATAGTGGAACATCTTAGGGCATGTTTGGTACAAAGAATTAGAGATGGGGAAATGAAACTTAATTCATTTCTTGTGTTTGGTACATAATAAAAATAAAAAAGTGGAGAGTTATAATTCTTAGGAATTGGCTCCTTTGTATTTTATAGGGAGTTGGTTTCCCATCCATATACTAAAAAAATGAACTCTCTCTTTCTCAAAAAAGGGAAATGAAATAATAATAATAATAATAATAATAATAATAATAATAATAATAAATAAAAATAAATAATAATAATAATAATAATAGTAATAATAATAAATAATAATAATAAATAATAATAATAAAATAATAATAATAATAATAATAAATAATAATAATAATAATAATAATAATAATAATAATAAATAATAAATAATAATAATAATATAATAATAATAATAATAAATAAAAATAATAAATAATAATAATAATAATAATAATAATAATAATAAATAAAAATAATAAATAATAATAATAATAATAATAATAATAATAATAATAATAATAATGATTTTTTTTACTGATTTCTTAAGTCAATTCTCTGGTGTTACCAAACACAAGAATTTTTACTGAATTTCCGTGGAATTCATTTCTGTGAATTTGATTTCTGAGCTTCATTTCATTTTTCTGAATTTCACCCTACCAAACATGCCCTTAGAGTACAATATCTAATTTTTAAAAAAATAGATGTTGCCACGTTTACTTTGGTGTGCTGTGGAGGCTTATTGCGCACAAAACATTAAATGACGACTTTCGATGGTCGTTGAATTTGATCAAAGGCATTAAAGCCTCATAAATGTTTGCTGCGCAAACACCTCCTTTAGAGCACCATAATTAATTTGTTTTAGTGTAAATATCAGATACCACACCATATTAAACAAATTGGTATATTTTATTTATTTATTTATTTATTAAACGTCATCACACTTGAAATCTAACTCCCTAGTTAAACCAACCAAACGAGCAGATCTCGGGACCCGAACCATTAGGAGAGAGGAAACCCTTGTAACTCACGGTTTCACAATAAGAGGAAAATCCAGATTTTCTTTATCACTTGCAAGACTCGAATACGAATAAAACCTCTCCTTAAATTTTTGAAGGAACTTAAGTGACCAACTGAGCTAAGTCAGTTGATTATTTATAACCCAAAAACCTATACGAAATTAAAATGCCTTTCTCAAATATCACATTGAGGAAGTACAAATTATAAACAAAAATCAATCTTATACTGACTGATTTATACCTTACTGTTATGTTGCATAGCTTGTCGGTCTAGTGCTCCAATATTATGGACTATGTTTCACTTCCAATCCATTTGTTTTTTTTTTTCATATGTGTAAATGTATTGGGAGATATATTTGGTGGCATCCTATGTAAGAGATAATGTTACTCGAAACTAGAAGATTCCATGTTTTCCCCTTGCTTAGTGTAATTAAAAATAATATTATCATTTTATATAAAATTGTATCTAAATTTATTCCTCCCATTATCAAAACGAGTTGAGTTATTTCAAAAACCATACATTACTCACATACCAAGGGACATATATGGACCATTGATTTACTTTTGATCAACGGTTGAGATCAAAACAGTTACTACTACTAAAATACACGAAGGGGCAATTAAGTAAAATCACACATCCAACAAACACCACTAACGCATTTTCATTTCATCACAATCCCTCACCAAATACACACTAAAAACACACACTACTCACGCATATTCAAACCGATCAAAATCAAACCCTAGAAACACATCAGATCTACCAAATCTCACCGGAAAAAATGGCGGAAAGTGGCGGAGATGATATAGCACTGAAACCATACCATCTCCGGAGAAAAGGAAGAACAAAAATACGGTTAAAAAACCGATTAAAGGTATACTTATACATTTCAAACAACAAATTTACTATCTCTTACTATCATATATGTTTTAAATATTGATGCGTACTATGTATAGAAAGTATACTGAAGATGTTATGAATTTACATTGATTATTGAATGTTTATGCAAGTTATTGTGATTCTGTGAAGAAATAAGTAACTTGAAATTAGGTTTTCAAAGTTAACAGACTAAATCAGTTGATGTTGAAATAAAAAACACAGATTAGAAGCATTTATTCAAGGCGCCGCATAAGACGCCTTCGGCTATGCCAAAGGCGTTCGTTGCGGCTAAGCCGCAGAAGAAGGCATTGGCTGCGGCTAAGCCGCAGAAGAAGGAAATGCCGAAGGCATCTTCTGCGGCTAAGCCGCAGAAGACGCCTTCGGCTATGCCAAAGGTGTTGGCTGCGGCTAAGCCGCAGAAGACGCCTTCGGCTATGCCAAAGGTGTTGGCTGCGGCTAAGCCACAGAAGACGCCTTCGGCTTAAATGAAAACACATTTAGCATACACAAACGCATAGGATGCGGCATATATGTAAATGCCTTTGGCATACACAAATACTACGACTTTGGAATAGAAAAAGCTGTAGGATGCTGCTTAGTCTGTATTTTATCACATATGATATATCAAAAATATTCACCTATAGATAGATTAAGTTGATATTGAATGCATTTTATCACATATGATATTGAAAAAAAAACACTTATCTTAACTGCAGTGATAGACTTCAGCTTTGCCGAAGGCTATCAATGCAGCTAAGCCTTCGAAAAAAAACTGATGATGTATGTTAATTGGTCTGCTTGAACATAATTACTAAACATACGTGTTTTAAAAATGTACATAAAGGTAAAGCAAAGGAAACCGACGATGTGGAAAAAGTAATAACAACATTGCCGTTCTTGAAGTCATCCACAAAAGGAAGACAAGCTGCAAAAGGTATATTTTAAATGCTTTATCATATATGATATTTAATATTTTTTTTCAAATAACATGCTTTATCACATATGATACTTGATTTTATTTGTATTTGTTATTGGTTTATCACATGTGATAAAATTTTAATATTTTTTTGTAGTACATATAGAAGATGTTGATGACATGGAAATAGAAAGGGAGGAAGACGATAACAACACAAAGAATCCAGAGCCAAAAAGAAAGGAAATAAAAAAAGAACAACGAGAAGTTGTTCAAAGAGAAAAAAAGAGATATGTCAAGACAAAGTGTACGACAAGAGGGCGTGCACAGAAAACAAAAAAAGAAGCAGAAAAACCTGCTACATCTTCTAAGAGATTGAAAAGGCAAAACACTAAAAAAACAAATGAAGAAGCAGAAAGTAGTCAAGAGAGCGAAGAGGAGGAGGAGGAAGGAAGTGAAACAGAGGAGGAAGAGAAAAAGAGAACAAAAAAGAGAAAAATAGAAATTAAAGAAAAAAAAGATGATACAGAGGAGGAGCACTAGGACGAGGAGGAGAAGGAACACAAGCTTGTCAAGGCCAAAAAAGAAAAACAAAGAAAAGCAACCAAAAAGGTGATATACCCAACCTGCATTACAAGGTCATCACCGAAAGCCATGTTTGATGCCATGGCTGGTTTAACAGAAATAAGAAAGAAATGTCTGAGAGATATTGGTTTCGAGAGATACATAAACTTCCCGATAACTGAACTTCCAAGTGCTTTGATATACCACGTGGTTGATAAATTCCATCCACCAAGCATGGAATTAAGATTAGAGAATGGCTCAATAAAGGTAACAAGACAAAAAATTAATGACATGCTAGGTGTGCCAATGGGAACAAAGAAATTGGAAGAGCTAGAAGAAAGAGATCATGACGATCCTTTCATCAAACAATGGGGAAAACAATATTCTCAAGTAAAAAAAATCACACCAGCTGCAATATCAACGGAGATATCTAGCACATTCAATGCTAATTTCATCTTCACAATAAACTTCTTGACACTGTTTGCTAGCACGATGGGAACAGTTGATAATGGTGCAAAGGTGTTTGACAGTGTTAAAATATGTCAAAGAAAGTGATGAAATTTCGGATATTGACTGGTGTGGATACATAATGGATTGCTTACAAACAAGTAAGCATAATTGGGAAAAGGTGAAGATAGGCGACTACTATTATGGGCCAGCAACCTTCTTATGTGTAAGTTGTTCTACATGTTTCTATACATCTATCAAATGTGATTCAATACTATACAAATATTACAATCTAACACAAATTTATTTTGTGTATGAAAAAGCTGTTATACTTGGACTCAACAAACTTCCCAACATTTCAAGTTATGCGTCATCGTCCAGCACTGAGAAGTTGGAACACTCAGGCGATGAGGAAGAAGATAGGAATGGAAATGAAGGAAGAATGCCTGGGGAAGCTTCATCATCATGAAGAATTTGATCCAAACGAAGAGCAAACTGGTCTGAATTTGTACAAGGGAAATGATGTGTACGATGAACCATTGCCACCAAAGAGACCAGAAACCATAGAGGTTAATTTTACCTTCTATTTTGATTGCTATATAAATTGATTGTGTTATAAATTGCAGCATAGCCTTCGTTATGCCTGTGGCTAAGCCTTTGAAAAATCATATATGATTTTAAATAAGATTTAAATTTCTTTGAAAAATCATATATGATAATTTTGAAAATCATATATGATACTTCAAATGTTTTTGTAAAATAAAAAATATCACATATGATTTTAAATATAAATTTAAAAAACTAATACATATTACTAATTTTACAGGAGTTCTATGAAAGAATAGAAGAGAAGTTTGAAATCATAATAAATGAAAGGAAAGAGCTAGCTGAGACGATGAGGGAGGGTATGATGAAGTTCAAAGGAGACAAGCAGTTGTTAGGCTTATGTAAAAGATACAAATCAATGTTCAAAGAGATAGATATTTTTATTGATGAAGGAAAAGAAGAAAATAGTGAAGAAAGCAACAGTGATGATGGAAACACTGATGATGATAGAATTGATGATGGAAGTGATCATGGAAGTGATGATGACGATGAGAAGGATATGGAAGATAAATCTAAAGATAGAAAAGAAGAAAATGTCAGTGATAATACAGATGAAAGTGGGAGTGAAGAAGAGAATGGAAGTGACGAAGAGAATGAAAGTGAAGAAGAGAGTGGGATTGAAAATGAAGAACATGAGAAGAAAAATACAATGCAAAAGGAAGAAAAGAGTGAAGAAGAGAGTGAGACTGAAGATGAAAAGAAAACAGGTGTTGAAAAAGAAAAAAAAAGAGGAAAAAGAACATAGGGAAGAAGAGGATAAGATGGAAACAGAATTGGAGACGGAAAAACAAATTCCAGTTGAGAAGGAAACAGAAGTGGAAAAGGAGAAAGAAAAACCAGTTGAGAAGTTAAAGGGAAGTCCAATTCATTCTTTTGAGACACTAAAAAAACAGGGCATCGATCAAGAGAATCCAAACAAGATTTTGGGAAAAGAACAACCATCATCTATGACAGGAACAGATGAACTAGATGCCTATTTCGCTGTGGATGATAATTATGAAGCCTTTATGAGTCAAGCACAAGAAAGTTTGGAAAAGATTAATGAATCACAAAAGAAATCGACAAAAACCACAACAAGAAAATCAACCTCACCACAACAAAAAATGACAACAAGAAGAATGAAATCAATTTCACCACCAACTTTCAGTCTTGGTATAAGCCCAGTTACCAACAAACCTGCAGTTCAAACTGACACGGTAGCAAAAGAAAAAACACCAATGATTGAAAAAACGGCTGCAATTGAAACACCAAAGATTCCAAAAAGGACGAGAAATCAAGTTGCTGAAGAAGCTAAAGAGGAAGAAGAGCGACTTGAAAAAAGAGCAAAAAAGCCTTCAAGATATCTGGTTTCACCATATATGAACAAGAAAACTGTCATAAATACACCATCTCAGCTAAATGAAATGATGGTAACCAATGCTCTATTCTCCATGCAAGGAAATCCATAGTAAGTATGCTTTAAACTATTAAAGAATCAAATGAATAAAAAGTGTGAAATTGTGCTAAAAATATATCTAACAATGCTTTATCTATTTGTGTAGCGAATTTATATTTGAAACAGAATGGGCATGGGGCGCAGCAACACTCAGAGACAACATGCAAACACTAGCACCACATTTAAAAGTGGACTCTAGTGTAATCGACAGCTTTGCTTGTGTTTTAAGCTATGAAGAAACAATCAACAACAGAAGAGAAAAGATTAAACAATATTTTCACACGGGAATACTTGTAAGTTACCTAAAAAATTAAAACTTAATTGCTAAAATCTTAAATTTGTTTCTTTAACATATGTTGATTTATAAAAACAGACATCACAAATAGTGCAAGCGAAAAAGGAAGATGAAGAGAAGCAGTATAAAGAGTTTTGTGCAAACTTGACAACCGAGTTTAAAGCCAATCCAGAAGAAAAATCAATGGATAATGTGGAATTGGTAAGAAATAATTTGACTTATTATGAAAAAAGTTTTACTTGTATTAAAATGAATCTGATTTTTCTTACTCTATTTATACAGGCATTCTTTCCAATAATTGCACATAAACACTTTTATCTGGTTGTTTTCAATCTAGTCAAAGGTACTTCTGTCATCATTGACAACTCCAACTCAGGGGCGACTTATGAATCAAAATACTCGAAAGAATGTGACATTCTGGTAAGTAATTACAGATTATGCTCAAGTAACGATGCGTACTGATTTATTATTGTGTTTTCACTATCAAATATATGGGAAAAAAAGTATCACATGTGATATAACAAATGATTTGAAAAAACATGTGAATTATCATATATGATAAACCTATAAAAAATACAAAAGAAAATCAAGTATCATATATGATATAACAAATGATTTGAAAAAATATGTGTATTATCATATATGATAAACCTATAAAAAATACAAAAGAAAATCAAGTATCATATATGATATAAAAAAATAAAAACAATGTGATGTTCTGGTAAGTGATTAGATATTATAAATTTACATTGAAGGGTCTTATTCAGCTACGCCTTCGGCTTAGCTGTAGCCGAAGGCGTCTTCTGCGGCAAAGCCGTAGAAAACGCCTTCGACATATGAGATAATGAATTGTCTTTGTTAAAATGAATTTTCTTTTTTGTGTAGAAAAAATTGTTTTTAAGATATGTGGAATCCCACAAGCATAAAAAAGCATATGACATAGCCAAAAAAAAAGACAACAGCGATGAAGCTAAAGTGGGGAACAACACAGAATGTCATTGATTGTGGTATTTTCGTAATGATGCATATGGAGCACTATGGTGGAGAAACTTTGAAGAACTGGAACTTTGAATTTCCAAAAGAAGGAAAAGCTCAGGAGTTGGAGATAATAAGAATGAGAATCAAGTATGCAGCCAAGATGTTAACGCATGAACTGAACAATCACCGAGAAATGATAAATGAAGAAGCATTTGAGTTTGCAAAGAAATACACAAACAAGGAAGAGTTGCAGAAGTTGATAAGAGAAGAGATTGGAAAGAAGAAGGAAGATCAGGCAAAGGACCATGTTGCAAGTGCAATATGATGGAAAAGGTTAGCGGTTAGTGGTGGAAAATTCAGAAGTAGGACTGACAACACAAGAATAGAAGGATGGGGGCATACAACATCTTTTTGGGGGCACTAATGCAGATTAAGATCTAATTTCTTTAGACTTTATTATGTAATATCGTATGCCATATAATATGGCTTAAACATGTTAAAACAATGTCTTATTTCGTATGTCGTATGCTAGAATATCACAAGACAGTTTAAATTTCCAGGTAGGATAATGGTTTAACTTTCTAAGTACTACGTTGCCATCATTTGTCAAGAAATGAAAATGGCGAAACATTTCTGGATGTGATTTTGAATGTATTGTTTAAGTTTTTATTGCACAAATTGATAAATCAATTCTAATGGCTGTTGTTTATTGATAATCGACTCTGTTTTATAGCACACTGCAAAAAAAAAGTATCATATATGATAATACACTTAAAAAATTTGCTTCAGAATTTTATCATATGTGATAACTAAAATGAAAGTAACAAAAACACTTGAACACAATCATAATATACTCTTCTTTATAAGTTATCATATATGATAAATCAAAATGGAAAAAACCAAGTGTAAAATCATATATGATTTCAGAGAATTATCATATATGATAACACACCTAAAAAAATTACTTCTGGATTATCATATGTGATAACTGAAATGAAAGTATCCAAAACTCTAGAAAACAATCAGCAACAATCTGTTTCATATAAAAACTCAGTAATAATCAAACAATCATGTCTAGGTCTGTTACTCAAATTTCTTCAACACAATCCAACAAAACAAATAATAACCAAAGAAATTAAAAAAAATATGCGGACGATTTATGTTGAAATTCATGGTTGATCCAAGACCTCTCCTCTTGTAACTTCTGATTGATCCAAATCCTCTTCCCTTGTAACTTCAACTTGATCCAACTCGGCCTCTTCTGCAAACTTTTTTGGGCACGTCCTCCTGTTGTGACCATCTGTCTCTCCACATAACGAACATGCATTCCTGTTCTTCGAATTCTTTTCAAGAGCTTGCTCTTTCCCTCCTTTTATACGCATCTTTTTACGGCCTTTAGGATTACCAAGAGCTGGATTGTTAATGGTTTTTTCAGCCAGCTTCGGGACTCTAACAAGTTCCTCCAAATTATTAGCCTTGTTCTTAGAAGGAGGATTTGGGCAATCAGCCTCGACATCAATCTTTAGCAACCTCAACTTTTCAACAAAAGAAGACAACCTCGCCTCATCTTTACTCAACATATGGATACAGTGATCAACAATGGAACTTGCCTCATTTGCATAATTCTCAACAATCTCATTCTTCTCACCATATTTGTTCCTTTTGTTCCTCAAAGCAGCAGGTATAAGGTTCTTTGTCCAACGCCTCAATATTTATTGACTTGGAATCACTTCAATATTGGCATTCTTAAACACACAAAAAACATGCCTGCATAATATTCCAACTCGAAGAAAAAGCTAACATGAACATACAACTGATCCATCCTCTTGGTTACGCAACACCTTAATGGACAAAAAAGAAAGAAGATAGTAAAAAATCATATATGATAAAACAACATAAATAAGGTAGTAAAAAATCATATATGATAAACAAAATAAACAATATTTTTTAAGTAGCTAACATACCTTATATAATCCATAAACTCTAAAAAACAGGTTAACTGGCTCTTCTTCTTCAGCTTTATCGTTATCCTTACCTTTATCCTTAACTCTCTTCCTAGCTTTCTCTCTTAACTTAGCTTTCTTCTTCTCCATTAGTGCAAAAACAAATTTTGTTTCTCTAATAACAGAGACCTCAGATCCTTCAACCAAGCTTTTGGTTTCTATTTGACAATACCATGTGCCTTTAAAAATCTCTGCTTGAACCAGCTCAAACAAAGGACGAGTAAAAACCTTCAAAGCATGACGCTCAATCTTAAGATAGGTTCTAAACTTCGGAACAGAATCAATAGTCTTATGATCAAGCCTCTCTTGTATATGCCCCTGGTTTTCCATTGCCGTCTCAAAACAATTCATAAAATTCATAAGAGTGGAACCTTGATTCGTAAAATGAGAGAAAAAGGAGTTCTCACTCTCAGATCTAGACGTCGTCCTCATCAAACCACATAAGGGGGAATCAATAAAATAAGCAGGAATCCAACACGAACGTATATTAAACATCTTTGTTAACCACTTATGATTCTTCAAACTAAACTCCTCCAATAACTTTGACCATCTATCCTCAAACTCCTCCGGACCGATATACATATTTCATACAATTTGATTAAACTTCCTTTTAAAATCGGTATCATCATAGATTTTTGAACTTATCTGTAAACAAAACAAATAACATTTGATTTAACAAATGATTTGAAAATAGATATGTGTTATCATATGTGATAAACCAATAATAAATACAAATAAAATCAAGTATCACATATGATTTAACATATTATTTGAAACAAAGTTCAAATTATCATATATGATAAATCAATAAAAAATACACAGAGAATCAAGTATCACATATGATAAACAAAAAGGCAGAAAAATACCTTTCCAGGGAGCTTTTGAGTAATATGCCACATGCAAAGTCTGTGTTTAGAACCCGCAAACTCAGCTTCAATGGCATTTCTCATAGCCCCATCCTGATCAGTAACAACAATATTTGGAGCCCTACCAAACGCCTTTATGAACGCTTTAAGCAACCAAATATACAAAGTTGTAGTTTCGTTCTTCAACAAGCCTGTTGCGACTGTTACACACCTCCGATGATTATCTATGGCTGTAAAGGGAACAAACACCATTTTGTACCTGAAAAACAAAAAACAAAAATACTTAAAATAACAGATTAAATAGAAAATGATATAATCAAAATATCATACTTAACATACAAATACTTACTTCTTTGTTCTGTAAGTAGCATCAAACGAAACAACATCACAAAACTCTCTATAGTTGAACTTAGAAACTTCATCAGCCCAAAAAATAGCCGCAAGCTCAGCATTTTCGACCAAATAATCAAATGAAAAATCTGGCACATGCTTCTTCCTTTTCTCCATCTTAGATATAAGCATTTGCGCATCACTATCACCTATATAGCAGTTCACACCCCTAAAAAAGTTCTTAAAATCAACAATCGTTCCATGAACAAGCAAATAAGAACCCTTCAAACCAGTTAAGATGTGATGAGCTTTTGTTGTGCCTATATTTATGCTAGCAACTTTAACAATGAACAATTGCTCAGCATACGTCAACTGCCTCTCAGTCTTTGAAAAATGCTTATACTCTTCACGTTCAAGCTCGTGATTATGAATACTATCAAAGACATTCAACCTGTACTTAGAAGTACCAGGAATCAAATCAAAAATAACACGTGCTTTGCACCCTGTGATATGCAGGTTCGAACTTCTAACCTGCTTGTCACTATTCTCTAAGTCTAACGTGTCCACATGAATTCCCTTCGGACAACCTTCCCTATTACACACTAAATGCTTTTGCTTCACAGTACCATTCCTCAACCTTTTCTGGCATGACTTCCTATCCACAAACCCTGCTTTAGCAGCATATTTCATATAAGCAGCAATGCACTCATCAATCGACTTATAAACTTTGCCCTTAACAAGTAACACATCCACAGGAACTTTTGGAATATAATAAACAGTTCCACCAGGAGTATCAAAATTAGAATGAGTAGCAAATGATTCAGGAGTCTTCAAAGCATTCAAATCTGAAAAAAAAAATAATAAAACAAAAAATAAAAACAGATGTTTACTAAAACTGAAATCACAGACACATGTTATAATTATATCATATATGATATAACACATGCAAGACAAAAACATTGATATATCACATGTGCTATATCATATATGATATGACAAGCTTAAAACTACTTATTCAAAGCTGAGATTGAAATATTGCATGTGATATATCATGTGATACAAAAAACATTGATATATCACATGTCATATATCATATATGATATCCAAACTACAAATATAATCAGCTACTAATTCAAAGCTTAAAAATACTTATTCAGAGCTTATAACATCTTAATAACATATTCAGAGCTTATAACATCTAAATAACATAGCTTATTAACACTAACAAACGGATTATAGAAAAAATTAAAATAATCAAAAAACTTACTCTTAATTGCTACGGATTCATCACCGTGTTCATAAGCAACAATCTCCTCAGCATACTTAGCTGAAACATCATCACTAACAACAATCTCTTCAAAAGTAGTAGAAGAATCATTAACAGCGATCTCTTCAGAAGTAGTAGAAACAGAACTTTGAAGCGAATCCATAAAACCTGCATATAATATGAAAAAAATAAGTAAGTTAGCTCATAATTCAGCTTATAGAAACAGATTTATAATTCAGCTTTGAATTAAGCTTAAATAAAAATAAACGATAAAAAATTAGGGTTAGGTGATGTACGGGATGAAGAATGAGATCAATTAATGAATTTAGAAGAAAAAAATAGGGTTTCTACAATGATCGCGATGAAGAAGATGGTTAGAGGAGCTGGTTAGAGGAGGTAGTTAGATGAGAGAGAAGAAACAAACACACACTTTATGTGTGTGTGTGAAAAAAATGACGCATTAATTTAGATGAGAGTAAAAAATAGTATTTAAATAGTCCTAAAATACCCTTGTAGTGTAAATATTAACTCTAATCTAAGCCATTAGATCAAAATGAATGAAAGGTGGGGATTGATCCCTTGGTATGTAAAGAATGTTTAGTCCTCAAATGATATTTGTTCTTATCAAAACATTATAAACTTAAATATTAATTAATACAATTATGCATGCATATTGTACAACTAAATAAATACCTTAGCAAAACGACGATATACAACGATAAATAATTATACTTGCGAAATCGTGATTCTATTTTGACATTTGATGCAAAACTTGTTGGTTCAAACGTTCAAACTTAAATATTAGTTAATACACTTTTTTTTTCTTTTTCTTTTTTTCTTTTTCTTTTTTTTTGTGTAAAACGTTGTTACACCCGGTAAATTTATTACTAAAAAAACAGGTAAGTATATAGGATGTGAGTGAATCTCACATTTAAAACCATTACATAAGCAAAAATATGGGTCATTTGTGCTTCAAATCTAACCTTTCATAAGAATGACAAACAACACTTATGAAAAAACTACTAGATAAACTACTTAAGTCTAGTATAACCATGAACCTTGATATCATAAATGTCACAGAATGCTAATTGCTCTTCCGTCAAATCTTCGCACTCATCATCGTCATATGGGGTATCATCATATTCATCTTTCCAATGCTCGTATAGGCTCTTCCTACCGACTCACCTCTACTCTTGGATGCCATTAAACATGTTGTTTTGTCAAAAACCTACTCCGCTTCAGTGTCATTATTCTCCTCAATCACATCACTAACCTTGTTCTTTCCAACATCCGAACCAGCCTCATTAGATAGGGTACGGGATGGTTTCTCATTTACCAATTGTGCCTCATTTACAAGTGTAACATCATCAGGCGTGCTCATCAATATTTGAATAGGCACCGCATAAACCTTTTGCCCCTCGTCCACAGTAGTTTCAACCCCCATGGTATTACCCCTATTTGCACCTAACACATCATCATTTTCAACCGACCTTGTAAGCTCTCCTACAATCTATAATTCTATATCATTCACACACAACGATTTAGAGAGCAAAATCAACTAAGAAAGTATACATGCAAATACCATAACCAAAGGCAATGCATAATATAGCATGTGTAATCATTACAAAAATTACTATAACCAAAGGCAATCATAATGTAGCATGTGCAAACATTATAACCTAAGGCAAAAAATTGTATAACAACCTCATTCATAGTGTAACAAATGCTAGACACAAACATCATAACAAATGCTAGACACAAACCTCATTCTTAGTGTAACAAAAAATTGTATAACAACCTCATTCAAACATAACACCTCATTTATATTAAAAAAAATTAAATATATTATATCTATAAGTTTTTCTTTAAAAACAATTGTGATGTTATCCAACTGAGAGAAAATATGTGCCCGTTTGTGCTCATTTATATTGCCCATTTCAAAATAAATAAATAAATAAATAAGGGGGCTAAATGTGGACAAATCTTTTAATTTTTTTCCCAAGCTAACTTATTTTTTTATTTTGGGCACAAATTACCACCTGTAGATCCAACATAACAAAAAACCTGAACAATACCTTTTCAGTTGACTAAAGAACAATTTCACAAAATTTTCAGGCAGGTGTTCATGTATGTCTTCAACAAACCCGCGAATCAGATAATGTCTCGTTCCATTTCTCTCCTTCAATGTCACTATCACATCACTTATCGTTTGCAAACACATCCAAAATAACATAATTATTTCAGCTTTAGCACAACACCATTAACAACAAATATTTCTAACAACCAGTTTGAACACAAATAAAAGGTTTATCTACATTTTCATTTGTCTTAAAATAAATTCTTTCGTTTCCCACTTTTAATGAAATCTGCTTGTTGAAAACGTCTATTTGTGCGTGAGCTGTGGCTAATAAATGTCTTCCTAAATCAAAGGCATCATAGGATCTTCAACCATGTCTATGACGATAAAGTCTACGGGAAATATAAAGTCATCGATTTTTACTAACACATTTTCTACAATCCCTATAGGAGTCCTTTTAGTTTTATCTGCCATTTCAATCACAAGACTAGTTTATGGTTTTCTAAATCCAACTTTTTAAATACCTGAAAATGACATGACACTAATACTGGCACCTAGATCGGCTAGAGCATTTCTAATTTCTATACTACAATTGAACAAGGAAGAGTGAAACTCCATGGGTCTTTTTCTTTCGGAATTAGTTGATTTTGTAGGATCTTCAAGTATCTGACATTAAGCTTCACTTCATCATCCACCTTGATCATTAACTTTCTCGCGAATAAGTCTTTCACATGCTTGAGGTACTCTGACATTCTCTTGATGGCACAAACTAGGGGTTGATTAATCTTTGTCTTCTTTAATCCCTCTAAAAGTTGATGCATAACTACTTCTTTTTTATGTTCCGTTAGGCCTTCAACTTCATCAGGAACTGACTCCTTGATGATTGCAGCTCCATCTTCCTTATCCTGTAATTCATAAGACATAAAAGAAACACTTGAGAGTTCATTAACAGTATATTCATATGGTGCATAAAGAGGTATCTCATTATTTGTGAATATGGCCTTGCAATGCCCAATAGGAGTAGAGTCAACAGTTATGGTTTTATTATCGTTTATCTTAAAATGCTTAGTCATCTGTCCAATTTGGGTCTCCAAGTTCTTTAATGATGTGTTCTAGTTTCCAATATTCATTTAAGTACTATCTTGGAGCTTCTTCCTTCACTCAGCAATCATTACCCTTCTTTTCATTGATTCTTCTACATACTTGTTGACAATTTCTTCGAGGCTAGGTCTTTTCTCCCTAAATGGTGCACGGTTTTCCACTTTAGTGAAGTACCCTGGTAGTCGTACTCGATATTTGGCTCTGTAACCACCGTCTTCTTGGAAAGGTCTTCTTAATTCTCCATATTTTGCCTCTTCTATTGTCTTTCCTTCCTCCTTGAGAGGACATTCTTTGGTCAAATGCATCCGTTCACAAACCTCACAACCTACTTGAATAGCATGAACACTTTCCTTAAGCTTCTTCATATCACGTCAAAGGTTGTCGAGTTTGTTGGTGATAACAGCCATGCTATCTGAGTTATCACTGCTTCTTCGGCTAGTAGTTGCTCCATCATGCCATTTTTGCGAGTGTTCTGTCATGTCTTTGATGGTTTCAACTTTCAAGAGCTAAGGGTGGTAACGTCTTGGGGATTGCCCCCCGAGAATCAAGCATCTGGCGAGTAGGGATGTCAAGACCATTATAGAAAATCCGAACCTTCTATTGGCTCTTTAGATCATGTTGTCTGCACTTGAAAAGAAAATCATTGTACCTTTCCTATGGTAAAGTGTCTCATCCATATCCTGCTGGAAATTATGAATTTCCTCCAATTGTTTTGCAGTCTTTAAGGGAGGACAATATTTTTGAAGAAAAGCTCTCTCCAGAAGTTCCCATGTATCAATAGATCCTGTAGGAATGTGGTCTTTCCATCTCTTAGCTGGTCCAGTGAGTGTCATAGGAAACAACCTAAGCATGATTGCATCTTTACTGACATTTGGATTCTTGAATAAGTAGGTTGTTTCCAAAACTCTGTCAACATGCTCGTGAACATCTTTATCCTGACTGCCTGAAAAGGTGTTTTCTCTTAACTCCTTCAAAAAATGGCTATTGATCTCGAAGTAGATGTTATTTCCTATTTCTGGTCTCATCACGCCAGGTGTATTGTTACCTCGAGTCAAACCCGTATACTGCTCCATAGTGAGTGTGCTAATATCCACACAAGCCATATCTTCATATTCGGTATTTGAAGTCTCCGAGTCGTAGAATGAAAAGATGTTGTGAACTGACACCGGAATCAATTCTCTCCTAGATTCGAACTGTCTCTATGAATTAGCTAACGGTGTGTATAACTTTGAACAAGAGCTCCTAGTCAAGCACCTGAAAATTCAGCATAAGAGATTTGTAGATAACGGAAATTTCAGGAAAATAATAATAATAATAATTAAAAAAAAAAAAAAAAAAAAACCCTCAAATTTTAAAACCTAATTAGCTCCCCGGCAAACGGTACCAAAGACTTGATACACCTTGATCAGCTCTTAAATTTATAAAGTCTCGTCTACGTATTGCCGTATTGGATCAACACCTATACTAACGGGCAGGGTACCCGATCGTACGTAGTAAGGAAATGGTAAATCCTAGGTCGTTCCCAAGAGTTACAAGGTGGTCTATCAAATTGAGTCTTATAACTAATCAACTTAATTGTCCTGATTAAATTGAAGAAATAATTAAAATAAAGTGAATACTAAAGTAAATGGTTGTGTGTACTAATCAAGAGGAGAAAATGGGTTAACCTAGTTAATCCTTAACTAGTGTTATGTTCGTCTTTCTAATGTAATGTATAATTATCACTTTTATTAGTATTCGTGGAGAGATAGAATTATCACTTTTATTAGTATCAGATAGGAACGCGTGGAGAGATAGAATTAGTATTCGTGGTTAGTTTTGGGGCTAGGTTGGTAGAGGGTTTGGGGTTTGTTGTGTTTTAGGCTTTTTAGGGTCCCTTGACTTGCCCCCTTTAGGAGATAGGTGTTTTTGCTTTGCCTCGGCTTGCGCTTTGGCTTTGCCTTTGTTGTGCCTTTAGGCTTTAGGCCCCTTTGCTTGTGCCTTTTACTTGCTCCTTTTGCTTTGCCTTAGCTATAGGCCCTTTGCGTTGCCCTCTTTGGTCTTTGCTGCTTGGTTTGGCCTTGGTCTTGTGCCCCCCTCGCACCCTTATTTGCTGGTGTTTGTCTAGGTGGTTTTGTATTTGTGTTTTGTCTTGGTTGTCTTGTCGTTTTGCTTTGCTTGCTCTTTTACTTGTTGTGTCGGTTTGCTGTTTTGTTTGCTTATATGCTTGTTGTGTCGTTTTTGCCTATATGTTCGTTTTGCTCTGTTTGCTTGTATGCTTTTATGCTTTTCTTTGTTTTGCATTCTATTTCTCGTTTTCTTTACTTCGAGCACACTTTGCACACACTTGCCGGAGGTCTCTCTGGAAGCAGTCTCTCTACCTGCAGGGTATCCCTGGGGTAGGGGTAGGATCTGTCTACATCCCACCTCCCCCATACCCCGCATAGGCAGGATTGGGTTTGTTGTTGTTGTTGTTGTTGTTGTTGTTGTTGTTGTTGTTGTTGTTGTTGTTGTTGTTGTTGTTGTTGTTGTTGTTGTATTAGTGATCTTGAGTCACTAGGCGTAAATGGTCATTATGTTACTAGCCTATAGTTCATAGTCTCGGTAGAATGGTCATCATACCAATTAACTAGTCCCTAGTCTTTAAGTATCAACTACCAATGTGATTTGTTCTTATGCCAACATTCCCACATCTTAGCATTTAGGAGCCTAATTGGTCATTCAAGCGACTAACTTACATTGTTTAAATGCTCGTAATTATTTAAGTGGTACTATGGCTGATAACGCTCTAATTATACATATTTATTCCCTCAATTATATATTATACATCTACTAAATTATATAGATTATTATGTTATTTGTGTGGAATTGGTACTAATCTGGTTGCACGATTGATCAAGAGAAGGAAGTAGGAATCTGATGAGGCGAAAAATAAACCACTTTTAAGGGGTCATTTAAGCCCGGAATTAAATTTATTTGATCAAATATTGCCCTAAATCGTTTCTTTTGTGAATTTAGGTACTTTGGGAGTGAAATCTTGAAAAAGAAGCAATTCGGACGTTTTTGGAGCATAAAAGTGAAGAAAACGCCAAAGACTTAATTTTCCAAGCTGGGAACAGTGTGTGACGGCGTCAAGAGTAAAGATCATGACGACCCAGTACAGAAATGAAGGCGTCACAAAGAAGAGCGTCAAGAGTTAAATGCGTGACGGCTTGGAAAAGTGGATAACATGACGGCGTCAGATGTAGATCAAGGCAGTCCGAGAATTATTTTGGCGGCGAGATGACGGCGTCACAAGGTTGTTCTTGACGCCGTCAGCCTCTATTTTCTATATATAGTTTTCTAATTTTCATTCATTAAGAGGAACAAGTTTGGAGAAACTCTAAGGCCGAACCATATACGTATTTTACAGCTTTTTCAAGGGTTTTCAGCCCTTGAACCCTTACATGTGTTATTGAGATAAGTATTCTTTTAATTCAATCAATATGTCTATGTGTTGGTTGTCTATATCTTGTGCTTGTCTTGATTCCACCATGCTAGGCTAGATTTATCTTGTGTTTGCTTAGATCTAAAGAAACCTAAATGTTGATTGTGTGTTGATTACTTGTTTATGGTTGTATTGGATGAATGATTTCAATGTTGGGCTTAAGAAAACTGGCAGATCTCCAAATGGTAACATGCTTGAACGTCTTAGGAAACATGAACCAATGTATACTAGGTTTTATTGGTTGTATTTAATGCATGAGTAAATTCTAATGATCCCATGTTAGGAGCTTCTTAGCCGGCTCGACATAGGAGTGAAGTAGGCACTCATAGGATTGTGGAGTTAAGTACGCCACCCCATGAATTGGTATTAAGGAATACAATCCATCATCCACGCAACTATAACAAGTAATTAACGTGTTAAAGATATCTAGGGAGTAGTGAAATCTAAGTAAACACATTTCTCCACTTATTGTTCACAACCTTAGTTTAATTTAGTTTTATTTTCATTTTTAGTATTTTATTTTGATTGCATCTTTAGTATTGGGTTAGTTGACTAGCAACTAATTCCGCCCAAATCCTTCAAACCCGAGATATTTACTTGCTTTCTAAAAAAAGATAAAAATATAAAAAGAATCATCCCTCATCTCTAGAACTAGTATTTAGGTTTTCTAATCCTAGCGATACTATTCCTAGCTGAACGATCAATCCCCCGGTACTTGTCACTATACTATACTACAACGATCAGGTACACTGCCTGGTGGGGGTTGTAAGCTTCTCAAGATCCCTTGAGAGGTAAAGCCTGGTGCGATCCCCACGTATCAAGTTTTTGGCGCCGCAGCCCGGGGAATAGTTATTGTCTAGGTTAGAATCTCTTTTTATTAGGTCTACTTGCTAGATTCCTTTCTAGTAAGATTTTATTTTTATTTTTAGGTTTTCTTTAATCTATGTTATTTCTTTGTGTTTTTGTTCGTAGCTTTTTACCACCCAACATCTTGGACGATGGGAACATCTTTGAACCCGTCATCCCACCACAACAAAACCCACCACTAGAACCTCTTAGGCCCCGAACCTTAGGAGAGTATTCCCGACCTAGCCACCAAGGCTACCGAAACACCATTGAGCTAACCGGAGCCAATGTGACCCCCTTGCGATCCGACACCATCCGGTTGGTGCAAAGCGGATGTGCATTCCATGGACTTCGTTCCGAAGATCCAAATCAACATCTTAAGGATTTCCTAAAAATTGTAGATTCCATAGACCTAGATGTTGCTACTAGAGAGACAACCCGATTACGCCTATTCCAATTCTCTCTACGGGATCAAGCTAGTCAATGGCTTGAGCGTTTACCCGCGGGATCCATCACCACATGGGATGATCTCACCACTCGTTTCCTTGCTCAATTTTTCCCACCGAGGAGGACTACTAAGCTTAGAAATGACATCTTGATGTTCCAACAACGTCAAAATGTATCTCTTTATGAAGCATGGCCTCGTTTCAAGGACTTACTCCAGAAAGTCCCTCATCATGGCATAGATCTTTGGCTCCAAGTCCAAATCTTTTATGACCATATCGATCTCTCCACGAGGCGAGCCATTGACCAATCGGCCGGTGGTAAGCTACGTGATCTAAGTGCGGAACAATCATGGAAATTCATAGAAGATCTTGCTCTCTATGACAACGAAAGTTGGAATGATCCCCGTGATTTGAAAAAAACGGTCAAGGCAATATCTTTGCCTTTGAACAACTCTAGCACTCCCGACCGTAGGATCATGGAACTTGAGGACCAAGTAAAGTTTCTCATGAAATCTTACGAAGCTCCTAAGCCTTCAAGCCAAGTGAACAAAATCACTTCTTCATGCGAATTATGTAGTGGTCCCCATGACACTTGTGATTGTGTGGAACTCCCCGGAACAGCTTTTGCGGACTACGCATCCTCGCGTACCGATAAAGCGGGAGATAAGTGGTACACTTTCAAACCTGAGCCAAACCCTTACGATGATTCCTACAACCCCTCTTGGAAAAGTCACCCAAACCTTAGGTGGAAACAAAATCAACCCAATTCTTCCAATCCGCCTAATCGTTACCAACCAAACGGTCCACACTCCAACCGTACTTTCAACAACAATCCTTCTAACAACTATGGTAGTACCAACAATCTTGAAGGATTGATGTCTAAATTCATGGCATCTCAAGAAGCTCGCATATCTAAGTTTGAAGCCGATTTCAAACAAAAGCAAAGCAAGATGACCACCAAAATTGACGCATTGTTGAAAGTTCTTAATGTCCGAGAAATGGGAGCACTCCCAAGCGACACGGTCAAGAATCCGAAACTAAACGTTAATTCCATATCATCAGTTTCGTCACCCACTTCGTGTCCACAATACTACTCGGTTAAATCAACGAGCACGTGTTTCAAACAAAACCAAATTCTTCAAAAGGACCAATCAAATAAAACACCCGATATAAAACCGGTCAAAAGTATAGTTGAAACACCTCCTACGCAAAACCTTGATGATGAATTCAAGGAACTTCACCTTGAACGCCCCTTCATTGATGTCTTAGCCCGTGCTCCCTACTATAGTGCCCTCCTAGAAAAATATGAGAAGTTTAAGCTAGGTAAAAATGGGACCGCCTTCGTTCAAAACAAGTTGCCTAAAAAGCTTGATGACCCGGGTATATTTGTTTTGCCTTGTAAAATAGGAAGATCCGAAGCTTTCGACACACTAGCCGATTTAGGGTCAAGCCTCAACTTGATTCCCTTATCCCTATTCACCACTCTTAAGCTTGGAAAGTTAGAGGAAACGGAGGTGTTGATAGGTCTAGCGGATGGAAGTATTGCCCACCCGGTTGGAATGATTAAGGATGTAGTTGTTCACGTAGGAAAGTTAACTATCTTAGTGGATTTTCACGTCCTAGACATGGTTAGTGACACTACATGCCCATTGTTGGTAGGAAGAGGATTTTTAGCAACCGCTAGCGCCATGATAGATTGTAAGGAGTCTAAGATAGCGGTAGGTGAAGGCAATACTTGGTCGGTGTACGATGTTAAGAAGCATAGTTATGATTGTGATGATGAACCGACACCACATTGGGTAGAGATGAATAGGAGACCCTCTAGATATGGACCCTGGATAGAAAGGAACTTTATAGGACCTCAATGCCCATTCTATCTTGAAAAAGATTTCATCGAAAAGACACATTCGGTGGAACAACTCATAGCTAGAGATGAAGAGCTAGATCCTTTTGAGGACCCCTTAGTCTTTAGGAAGATGATTGAGTTCTTGAGCGTAATGCCTATTAATATAGAGATGAATAAGTGGAAAAGAGAGGAAGACAAGTGTAAATGGAGGTGGGACAAGCCACCTAAAGAAGGTGACGGATCATGGCATATGAGGATGACTTTGTATGATCCGGATGGAGAAAAGTTTGAAAGGTCATACCGTACTAAGAAAACCGATAGGAAGTTGAAACCTAAGTTTGATCCCAAACATGTCCTCAATGAGTAGCTTACCCGTGTCACATAGTAGCCCATGACCTTGAGTCTAGCTACAAGACTCGTAAATGAAGAAAAGCGCTTCTTGGGAGGCAACCCATGCTTTGTGTGATTTTATTTTGTTTGTTTGTTATTTGCTTCCGTATGCATGCTTTATTTTTATTGTTGGTAGATCGTGTTTCTAAACTAAATAGTGGAAATACTTTACTTTGTTGTTTGGCCTAGTCTTAACTTTACCAAAAGGTATTTTTGCAAAAGATAAGTGTAAGGGGAAACCCCAAATATGTTTTTAAGAAACAACCCGATCATGATTCTCCACAATATTAAGTGAACATGTATATTCGTATTTGTTAGAGTCAAATGCTTGTATTGAGTCATAATGAAGTTTTGCAGGATTTTCCAGGAAGTAGGACCAAGTTTTTTCCAGAAATTTTCCGGAAACTTAACATAAGAATTTCTGCAGGTCACTTCTGACGGCGTCATGAGCTTGCTCTTGACGGCGTCACGTGTAAAAATCTGGAAATTTTACCAGTTTTGTTCTTCTAACGGAGTTTTAAAGTTTTTGCTGAATTATTAAGTTTTATAATCTCCAGGAAATTTGCAAACTTCATTCCACAAGCATTATATCTTACTTTGTTTTCTAGGATTTAGTAACTTATGTAGATTGCCGCCGATTTTATGCGAGGTTGTCTTGTTTGTTTTCTCAGGATTTACAGGTTATGTATGACAAGAAGATGATTTATTTTTCTGGAAGGGAAGCTTTGATTATTCATTTTCTTGGAGGAAGATTTAACCTGGCCACTTTATTATCCATACCGAGCGAATCAGGGGAGTATTTGATTTCATTTGTTTTACTTATTTCACTTTTACATTCTTTACTTGAACATTGGGGACAATGTTCATCTTAAGTGTAAGGGGAGGGTAAAATGATGCTACCTTACAAATACACTTTCGCTTGAGTTTTTTTGTTTAATAGTAGATGTGTAATAAAACTATGAGAAATACTTGTTAGTGCAATTTTAGCGCCAAATTTAAAATTTTTTACAACATTTAGGAGTGAAACTTTAGCCATAGCAAGCGTCTCATGGATAGGAGATTGTATGACTAGCAGACAACCGTACTTTCAGAAAAATTTTCCACCCAAATATGTGAGGTTCGCCTTTAGATTTGATAGGAAAAGCATTTACTATTAGTGCTTATGAGTGTACCAGTAGCATTTAGATTCTAGAACTTGCGTTAGTGATGCATCCCGAGACCACTAGTGAGACTACATTCGTGTAGTAGGATTTACTATATGATAAGAGGCATTAGGATCACCCTTTCCCGTATCATAATTACTTGACCATTTAAGTCATATTACTTGGCTAGTTAAGTCAACTAATTTTTCCCACACCCTTAGCGTTGTACTCATTTTTAGTACACGAAACCCCTAGTACACCCCTCCGAGCCTATATTTTCGTTTCTAACTTTAAGCATTTTACTTAAAGGAAGAATTTGTTACATCCCACTTAAATGTACAACCAAATCGCCTCAGCCTTCCGTGTATGCGCTCATTTTTAGTGCATTATTGTTATTTGTTAAACCCTAAGTTAACTATCTAATTGATTACATGGTTGCTAAGTCGAGTCATATCCTTGTACATACTGTTTTGGGACGATTGGGACTTATGGGTAAAGTACTTATTTTATGGAGTAATGGGAAAGAACATCATATTATTACCCCCATATGTACGTTAATCTTAAAAGTACTCCAAGTGTTTTGATTTTCTTAATTCGAGTCATTAGTTTAGTTTATTGTAAAGTATGTAAAAATTCAAGTGTAAGGGGTATTTTATTCCCTATGATGTATTATTTTGGATGGTAGGGTAAGAGTGTATGTAAAAAAAAATAATAAATAAAAAAAATAAAAAAAATAAAAAAAGAGAAAAAAACATACGGACTACCATCCCGTTTTATTCTATGTTCATTTTATGTTTTTGTTATTTTTCATTTATTAGCTTAAGTCGAGTCTAGTCTTGGCTTAGCAACGCCATATTGTACATATAATTAACCAAGATTGTTAACTCGCCACCAGTAAAGACTGCCTTTATCCAACAAAACCGTGTATTTCATATCCCTACACCTAACGTTACAACCCTTTGAAAGACCTCTTTGATAGTTTATCCTAGGTGCTTACGCCATGTGGTGGAGGTCTGATCCTTTCCCAAGCCTATGGTAATCTATTTTGCTATGACAGGTAGTGAGAGATATCTTCCTTTTCCATATTGTAATTTATACTTTATTACACCCGAGAGATGTGAGTATCTAAACACTATTTGTGAGGTGCTAGCGTATGACCTCCGTGCTTGTCTATTGGTCTTTAGTGGAACGATTATTTGTTGTAATTACTTTTATATTAGTGTTAAATGACCCCTAACTTGTGTTTTGATTAGAATAAAAGCACATTGCTTGAGGACAAGCAAATCTCAAGTGTAAGGGTATATGATGAGACGAAAAATGAACCACTTTTAAGGGGTCATTTAAGTCCGGAATTGAATTTATTTGATCAAATATTGCCCTAAATCGTTCCTTTTGTGATTTTAGGTACTTTGGGAGTGAAATCTGGAAAAGGAAGCAATTCGGACGTTTTTGGAGCATAAAAGTGAAGAAAACGCCAAAGACTTAATTTTCCAAGCTGGAAACAGTGTGTGACGGCGTCAAGAGTAAGAAGTTGACGGCGTCAAAAGTAAAGATCATGACGACCCAGTACAGAAATGAAGGCGTCACCAAGAAGATCGTCAAGAGTTAAATGTGTGACGGCCTGGAAAAGTGGATAACATGACGGCGTCAGATGTAGATCAAGGCAGTCCGAGAATTATTTTGGCGGCGAGAAGACGGCGTCACAAGGTTGTTCTTGTCGCCGTCAGCCTCTATTTTCTACATATAGTTTTCTAACGTTCATTCATTAAGAGGAACAAGTTTGGAGAAACCCTAAGGCCAAACCATATACGTATTTTACAGCTTTTTCAAGGGTTTTCAGCCCTTGAACCCTTACATGTGTTATTGAGATAAGTATTCTTTTAATTCAATCAATATTTCTATGTGTTGGTTATCTATATCTTGTGCTTGTCTTGATTCCACCATGCTAGGCTAGATTTATCTTGTGTTTGCTTAGATCTAATGAAACCTAGATGTTGATTATGTGTTGATTACTTGTTTATGGTTGTATTGGATGAATGATTTCAATGTTAGGCTTAAGAAAACTGGCAGATCTCCAAATGGTAACATGCTTGAACGTCTTAGGAAACATGAACCGATGTGTACTAGGTTTTATTGGTTGTATTTAATGCATGAGTAAATTCTAATGATCCCATGTTAGGAGCTTCTTAGCCGGCTCGACATAGGAGTGAAGCAGGCACTCATAGGATTGGGGAGTTAAGTACGTCACCCCATTAATGGTATTAAGGAATACAATCCGTCATCCACGCAACTATAACAAGTAATTAACGTGTAAAAGATATCTAGGGAGTAGTGAAATCTAAGTCACATTTCTCCACTTATTGTTCACAACCTTAGTTTAATTTAGTTTTATTTTTATTTTTAGTATTTTATTTTGATTGTATCTTTAGTATTGGGTTAGTTGACTAGCAACTAATTCCGCCCAAATCCTTCAAACCCGAGATATTTACTTGCTTTCTAAAAAAATATAAAAATATAAAAAAATCATCCCTCATCTCTAGAACTAGTATTTAGGTTTTCTAATCCTAGCGACACTATTCCTAGCTGAACGATCAATCCCCCGGTACTTGTCACTATACTATACTACAACGATCAGGTACACTGTCTGGTGGGGGTTGTAAGCTTCTTAAGATCCCTTGAGAGGTAAAGCCTGGTGCGATCCCCACGTATCAGAATATTACTTAAGAACGTTAAAAGACAACGATTTAGTTAAAGGAAAGGACTTGGATTGAAAATACATGATTAAAGACCCAAGTACACTGCACAAGATCCTGAAACCGACGTACTTCCTTAGCGGGGTAAAAGAGTTTGATTCAATACAAAGTATGGCGTACTTTCTATGAAGTACAACACACTTGACCTGATAGTTACAAGAATAGAGTTATTGATTTCATTCATTGAGAGGCCGATCACTTGCCATCATTAAACATAATTTAGCGTTTAACTCATGCATTTGGAGCTATTTAACAGACCCTAGATGTCCGGAAAATAGGGGACTACTAGAACTATTCCAAGGTTACTATATGAACGAGATATTGGTGAACTCACACCAAGTTCACCATGTCGAGGCAATGTTCCAATTCCAAAGTGTTGTAACAGAGTCTAGGAAAGGATACGTGTGGAGTTTTCTTTGTGAAAACCATTTGATCAATCATTTGTAATCATTGGTATAATTCTCTTTTGAATAATTTGTATTATGAAGTTTATGAAAGTTACCTTGAATGTTATGAGTTTTGTTACTGAAATAATGGAGTAGTCGATTTATGTTTATTTTGGTGATGTAGTTATGTGATTGTTTAACATGTATTCGATTGCTTGCTTTTGATACTATGGATAAGTTCAATTGATAAGATTATATCTGGACCATTGCTAGCTGTTTGATGTATCTATGTGATAGAAGTAGGTCGAAAGGGTCTATTGCTTTGATATTATTTCAAGTTGTTTGGATGATTCCCACCAAGAATTTGATCTCCGAGTCTTGCTAATTCCATACGAATCTATGGTAAATTGGTGTTTGCCTTGTAGAAATTGGCCAATAAAACCTTTATCGACCCAAACATGATCTTGTTTAATGCCTAGTCTCATGTCTAACGAACTTGATTGGGAAATTGACTTATTTGTACTTTTGTTATGAACCTATCTTATTGAATTTAACATATTAAGAATTATAGGTCGAAAGGAGTTGTTAATATGTTGGATAGTTATATGTTTGAGTGATCACCAGTCATCTCTTGCTTTTATACCTTGTTCATGATTGCAAGCTAGTCTTTGTATGTGTTTACTTTCATTTTCTCAGCCTAAATAAACATACCTTAATATAATCTTGTTACACAATCTAATCAACCAAATTAATAGTCTTTTGATAGTGACAATCTTTGGACTATTGCTTTTAAACACTTGTTAACTTTGCTTTTTACTAATCCCTTGGGACGACCTTGTCTTCTGTTTTGCTAAATTACAATTAGGGTTATACTTTAACCATGTGTTAGTCAAAATTAACGGATAAAACTAGTACTATAAATTTAAAGCTTTATTAACACATCAATGGCCAATCACTATACAAACAAGAGGTTGCCAATCAATTGATCATCCCAATTTTTCAAGTGAGTTAGTCTATGCACCAAGAGATCAGGAGCTAAATATCTCTAAGCATTACTACAATGTAAGAATCTCATAACAAACACATAGATATCCAATAAATGTGATAAATAAACGAAGGAATAATGAACATAACACGAATTAATTCATAACTATGCTAAGACCAAAGGTGTTTAGCCGGACATGTTGTAATGTACAACAAAACTAATTATTAAAACTAAAAAAGTAATAAACATAGTGTTTGTTACGATTATTCTATATTGATCTATCTTCGATGATGTTTTGTTGTGAATTCTCCCTTGAAAAGCTCTTCGATGTTGCTGGAAATTGACCATGAATGGAACCCTAGTCGTACTCCAACTGAGAGGTGGAATGGATGTGTGTGTTGTGAATGATTTAGGGGTTGTATTTATAGTTTTCCTGGCCTCGACATATACACGGCGTAACCTTAAGTTAAGGGTTACGTCGGATGTGCTCTCGGTAAATAGTTTTTTCAAAGCTTCATGATAGTTACGGCGCAGTTGCACTGATCCAGTTACGCCGGATATGCCCTAATTATGAAATCCTTCCAAACTTTGGTATTCTTACGGTGCATACGTAAAGGTAGCATTACATAGCATCAACTCTTGTTAACTTTATGTCCTTGGCTACGGGTATATTTAGTGTCATGGTTACGCCGTATAGGTCTTGTGATACGGATACTCATTAAGTCTTTCATATTGATACGGCGTATTCGTGACGATGTGATTACGCCGTATAGATCCTTTGAGTTGACTTTGATAAGACCGCTTTAAATATGAATGCGACGCAGGTCTTGGATGCCATCTGCAACGCATATGTCTTTTGTTTCAACATTTTTTGTTTTCCAATAAATAGCTTCTCAATTCTGCATCTTGTCGCTCGATGCTTAGATAAATTCTAATAAATAGATAGGAAACAATTAAGTAATCGTATATAAATACTAGAAGTATGAGCATAATATAAGAAAGTTTGATAAAGAAAAGTATATACTATTTGATGTTATCAGAAAGTAAAAGACCTTATCACTAAACTATTTTTGATGGTTAAATGCAATTCTAAATAGCCTCTAATAACTTAATGTCCACCGCCTGAAACAACGATGACCAATAATTTTCTGTAACATGGCCGCCTTCTCTCTTCTACAAAGAGTAGGATATGATAAATTGAAAGTAACTTTATGGGTTGGAAGTAAACAATGCCATTTATTTTCATCCAACTTTATATAACTTTTAGAAATGCTATGTAAAACTTTAATGGGGTAGTTTTTCAGAAAAAGAATTTCATTCACCATAAAACTATACGCACTAATGGGGTGTATTAAGTATTAACATTCTGATCGTGTACACATCAACGCTACATTATCATTTTTTTTCATCATTCAATATCATCAAACCACCACCACCAAATTTTTTATTTTGTTAGCAAAACAATTGAATCTTAAAATTTACATATTTAAATTAGACAAAAATATATCGTTGGTCCCCGAACTTTCCACAAAACATCACATGGCACCCTAACTTTTAAAAAACGTCACCAGGCGTCCAAACCTTGTGTATTTTAGGCCGATTGCGTCCCTTGACCAGTTTCGGCTTGGTCAATGCACATTTTTTGTTATAATATGAGGGGCATAATAGTCCAATCACGTTATAACCAATCCTACAAATCTGAATTAACCCAACAGTTAATGTTAGGGACGATTCATGAAGTTTACTTTCCAACTTGAGCTTACCTTCTCTGATACGCTAGCTCATTTTATGCGCGAATCAATAAACCCACCCACCAAAACCCTTATGCCCACCATAATTACATAGACCTATTGAAAAACCAAATCCAAACAGAAAAAATCTCATTTACTGAAAATCCAAGATGAAATCCAAGCCTTCATTTTCCATAATTCACCATGTCTTTTGGACTAAATGTTATGAATGACATGACGGATTGTATTAGCAACATGCCGGATAACGTTGTCACCAATATTTTGAACCCTTTACAACTTAAAGAGGCGGTGACGACATCCAGTTTAGCAAAAAACTGGAGGTTTAAGTGGACGTTGCTTACTGATGTCATACTTGATGAGGATTTATTTTATTTTTTTGACAAATAAGTTTGAAGGGATGCATGTTACTAGATTGCTACTTCAGCTCAAAGATCCCATAAGAAGGTTTGTCTTATCTGTAGAGCTTAAACCCTTGTCTGGACAAGATTACTTCAATTATGAAGAGATTCATGCTTGGCTATTATTGTTGGGACAACGAGGAATTGAGGAGCTCCTTATACATAACTGGTCCTTCAAACCAGTTATCTTGTCAACCCAAATGTACACTCGTTTGGAGTTGAAACATCTGGAACTTCATTGGTGTATGTTACCTAGTTTGGTATCCTTTGAAGGTTTCCCAAATCTATTGACCTTAGAATTGTTATCCGTCAAATTTATGACCGGTATAATTTGAGACTTTATTGATGGTTGTCCCTTACTTGAGTCTCTTAAAATCAATCGTACTGATACAAAAGAGATGAGACTATTGGATATTGCACAACTTGGGAATTTGAAGAAGTTGTATTTATCATTCGGTCTTTTGAACCAGGATACCACAATCACAACTTACAATATATCTCGGCTTAGAAGTCTTCCCAAACTTGAGTACCTTACATTGGATTTTTAAGAGTGAAAGGTATGACCAATTTGAGTTTCACACTTCAAATGCAATCTTTAAAAATTCTAAAATTTATACCTATTGTAGTTATTGGCAGAAGGTAGCTCATGGATGAATGTACCTGTGGCATTTGTATCCTTTAAGAATCTAAATCTATCCGGAGTCAATTTTGGGAACAATGCAATTGTAGCATTCATCATTCAAATGATTCGTGGAGCTCCAAGATTGCAAATTCTAGAAACCAGAGTAAGTGGAATGCAATATGTATTATGCTTCACATCAACCTAAATTGACATGGTTGTGCATCTCAATATTGTCTCAATTTGCAGGCTTCATTCGAAAGTGATATACCTTTGGAAAGTTATTCATTACATTTAGGAAGCAACAGAATCGGGTCGGGCCAGCTCGAGAGTGTGGTGTTTCGATCTTTTCTTATATCAGTTAATGAATTAACAATAATAAAGTTTGCACTTGCTTGTTCCCCCGTTGCTGAAGAAACTTTATAACAAGCTTTGCACTCTGAATCATGATCACACTGAAAATGTGGTGATGAATTGGGAGTTGGCTAGGGAACTGTTGAAACTCCACCGAGCTTCCCCTACAGCCGTAGTGGAATTCTTCTAGTTTTTTATGTTTATTCTATGGTTTGTTTAATGTTTAGCTTGTACCCTATGACAATTAATGACGTATTTTGTTGTTCCTGCTTCATTCTATGGTTTGTTTAATGTTTAGCTTGTAAATTACCCTAAATGGTGTTGTTTGAAATATTGTGGGTGTGTTATGGATACGGCAATTTGACTTTTGAAAGTCAAAGTTACATATAGCACTTCAACTTGATATTAGAAAGTGCAGGTTGAAACTACCATATACATAGAAGGGGGGTTGAATAGTTTACTGCTTTTTAAATTCTTTGATGGATCTAAACACCTTGAACTTGTGTTAGATTGATACTTTGAGTTATATCATTAAGTATGCGGAATCTACTTAGTAACACTTAGAAGTTTGATTGAAAGGAGACAGTTGTTTATGAATAAGAACAATGTATGTAACAAACGATTAGCTCCAATATTATTAATGATAATAATACGAGTGATCTTGATATCACTAGGGTTACACCTTGAAGCTCTAGAAAACGTATATCTAACCTTTTACCTAGGATCTCCTTTTATAGCACAAGGAGTCCTCTTCTACAAGATAAGTATAATGCTAATAGAATAAGATATACACAAGATCTATTCTATATTTATCTAAGCACGTTTCCTAACAGTTATCTAATAAGCAGTGGTAATATATGTTCTTGCAGTGGTAATGAGTTTCCACTGCAAGTACAATCTTCAGCAGTTGTAACATCTTCACTTAGCCGTGGTAACTGTTAGTATAATTACCAACAATCCTCCCCTAACTTATGATTAATAAATAAATCAATAAGTCTCTTCAAGTATTCAGCAAACATGAGGATATGAGAATTCTTCCAAACACTTATCTTCTTCTTCTTAACTCTTTACCAGCTCTCACACTTTGATCATAAATCCTTTGTAGCAAATCTTCTATGACTTCAGTTCTTTCCCAGCACCTAAGCTTCACTGTCCTCATCACATCCAATACTCCAGCTCTTAATGGATATTCTTTCTCAGCCAGCATAAAGACATCAACTCCATCTTGAGTAGAAAGATGATGCAGAGAACTTGAATCATAGAACTTCCACAAGGTTCTCATGTCATGAGCTTTAAATCTCCAATATCTATCACTTGGGTCAGGTTCATATAATCTTCTGAAGTGAACCCATAACTCCTTAGCCTTGACATCAACAAGTTCATTCTTCTTAAACTGTTCTTGAACAATCCTCCACAAAGTATCCAAGTCTTCTCTATCACAAGATCTAACAATATCTTCAAAATCTCTACAAATGCTTGTGACACTTCCAGTTCTGATGATCTTCCAAGCTACACCAAAACTATCAGAAAAGATCTCCCAACCAACTACTGGATATTTTGCTTGTAGAGGTTCAATATTAAGTACATCAGTCTCTATGAACAACATATTTGTAACTTGCTCTTCTGTCAACTTGCTAGGACCCTCTTCTGCTTGAGATGATTCCTGAGTCTTCAACTTCTTTGTATCTCTTGATTCAAGACTCACTCCAAACCTTTTTGTCTTCATTACTATAGGTTCTTGATCCATTGGAATGAATTTACTATCTTGTCTTTTGATTCTGTAGTAAATACCTTCAATTTCATCATGTGACATTCCTTTGAATTGAGCCATCTTCATATTACCAACATGGCAACAAAAAGTCTTCATCTCAGCAATGATCTGTGCCTTTGTAAGTTTTCTTGGCATCTTTTGACCTTTTCTAACATCCCCAATGATTTCATCAAGAGCCTACTGATTCTTCATTTGAATAAAGTCTTTTAATTGAGCAGACTTTTGTTCTTCATCCAAGGTTGTATTTGCAATAAGTTCAATAGCCTTCTTTTGATTCTGTAGTAAATACCTTCAATTTGATCATGTGACATTCCTTTGAATTGAGCCATCTTCATATTACCAACATGGCAACAAAAAGTCTTCATCTCAGCAATGATCTGTACCTTTGTAAGTTTTCTTGGCTTCTTTTGACCTTTTCTAACATCCCCAATGATTTCATCAAGAGCCTGCTGATTCTTCATTTGAATAAAGTCTTTTAATTGAGCAGACTTTTGTTCTTCATCCAAGGTTGTATTTTCAATAAGTTCAATAGCCTTCTTCCTGATTATTTGATCATTATTAATCAAGTAGTCAATCTCTTCTTCTGTAGGCACATAAGTGAACAAAGGAGGTTTCTCATGAATGACAGTTGGTGAAACACTTGAAATTGGTTCTGCCATTACAGCTGTGGAAAACTAGAAGGGGGGGTTGAATAGTTTTCCCCTCTTTTTAATTTTATAAAAACTTGGTTTCAAAATGTTGATTCAAATTTATTCAATTATTTGTTTGAAAAACCTTCAATTGGAGTTTAGTGTGAAAATAACATATAATCAATAAGATCGGTTATATATGTATGCTTATGAATTAGTTTTGGAAACTTAGTTTTATGAATGTAACTTTGGTCGATCTTTATGTGAATACGTTTTCCTTTTGAAATCTTAAAACGTTTTGTATCAAATTATCGATTAAGTTAAACTTGATATGAGAAGTGTTAATAATATATAAGTCCATTAGACAATATCATACAATGTTATATCCTATCACAATATTAACTTGTAACTACACCACAATCAATCATCATGACAATATAAGCAACAATCAACACATATTTGCAAGCATAGATATAACGCGATAAATGCAAGAATAAAAGTAAAAAGATAGGAGAAAGAGGATGCAAACCGGACACGATGATTTATAGTGGTTCGGCTACAAGGACACCTTCCTTGCCCTACTCCACTCCCCGAGTCACCTACTCGAGAGTTTTCTTCACTACTCAACAAGCTCCCTTTTGGCGGAGAAAACCTTACACAACTTTTGCTTACACCATTTAACGACACTAAGCTAAATGTCGAGTTCTAATAGTAGCTAGAACCAATCTCACACCACAACACACCTTCTTCACAACACTACAACTACACAACTTAACACACCCTCACTACTTCTTCTTCACAACACACCTATTTCTTCACGGCTTCACGACTTCTTCATGGCTTCACAACTTCACGACTTCTTCACTACTTCACAACTTCTTCACACTACTTCTTACTCACTCATAAACTCACTACTAAGTAAGATCATCTTGATCTACTTATTACATATACAAAGCTCACAACTTTACATAAGCACTAACTACATCTTTGGCTTTATGATGGGGAGGATTCTTCTCTTGCACTTTGAGTTATGAGAGATTGGATCACTTGAAACAAAGATTAATAATCTTATGATCAAAGGGTTTTAGAAGGATGTTTAGAGAGAATTGCATCTGAAAATCTTTGTGCAAAATGTGAGAAAAATACAAGGTTTGAGGTGGTATTTATAGGAGAAGATTTCTGACAAATGAGCGTGCCGGTCCCCTTAATTGTATGGCCGGTCCCCTTAATTATTAAGGGGGCCGCCCATAATTAAGGGGACCGCCCTACTGAAACGACCAGAAATCTTTGTCTTTTCTGGTGAAAGTTTATTTGGTGAAAAACTAACTGATTTTGGTTAAAAATTTGAATTCATATATTTGTTATGAATTAAACATTTTCCTTTAATTACCAAAATTGTTTTTCAAAAAATATATAACATGTTTATATCATTTTATAAACTTTGTAATGTTTAAATAAAATCCCTTTGATCATAAAATGTATTAGACATTTGTTTGTACATACCTTAAGTGATTGTTGAGGCAAACTCAAGACGTTGAGATGTCGAGGCTTGTTGACGTAAGAATGCAAAGATGAATTGTGATCACAAGTAACTTAAGCACTTTACGTTATATGTTGTAACTTACATCTTTGTCATCATCAAAACATGAAGAGAATGTTTAGATTAAATATCGTAATATTCATGCCAACAACAGCTTCAAGCTTATCCAACCTCTTTGCTTCCATAAAACTAGCAACTTCATCTTCCTCTAGCTTTCTCTTTCTTTCATTCTCTGCTGCTTGCTGTTGTTCTGCCAATCTTGCATCAAAATCAATCTGAGCTTGTTCTTTCTTAGAAATCTTTCTTGTTTGCTCTTGATCTAAAGCAGTCACAATAGCTTTTCCTTTGACTGATCTTATTCTGGCAGCTTCTTCCTCAGCAGTGGTAATTTCTTGAGTAGCAGTGGGAACTTTTTCACTTGTAGTGGAAATAGGTTGATCAGTGGGAACTTGTTCTGCTTCAGTGGAAATTGGTTGAGCAGTTCCAACTATATCATCAAAGTTAAAACCAGCATCAGCATCCATATCTTCAAAATCCAATTTCCTCCCCTCAGTCTCAGCTACATCATCTTTTGATTGAGCATTGTCAGAATCAGTGAGCTCAGCAAACTCTTTTTCAAAATGAGTACTCCTCCCCTTAAACTCTGCATCTATTTTCCTCCCCTGTTTGGAAGAATCTCCCAAATCTTTAGTAGAACTTACAGAAAACTCATCCTGAGGTGAAGATGATGAAGATAACACAACTTTAGCATGTCTTTTCTTCTTGAGATTCTCAAATTCATTCTGCAATCTTTGAATCTCATCCTTCAATTGATTCAGCTCTGTGGCATGTTGTTGTTTGGTCTGTGCCAGATCTTTCTCCAGAGCTTGAACCTGCTTGACTAATTTGGTACAAATGTCCATCAATTCAGGTAGTTGCACACTGCCTTCATCACTTCCAACTGTGTAACCTGTTGGGAGAGGTGAATCATGAGGCATTGATTCAGGCTCTTCCCTAGTTGGACTAGGATTAAGCCTTGAACCACCACTGCTTGTCCCTAAACCAAAAGGTTCAGTAACATGCAATGTTGAGATGAGAGAAGTTGGCATTTTAGACCTTCTCTCATAAGTGTGAGTTACAGCAGGGGTATGGTGAATTGGTGGAACAACAATAGTGTGTGTGTTTTGGGATATAACTGGGATTGTTGCATCTTCACCCTGTACTTGAGCAATTTTAGCAAGCATTTGAGGAAAAAGTGGATGAACCTCCCCATTCCAAAGATCTGAAGCCTTACTCATGTTTTGAAAAACTTTTGGCTTAAGGCGGGAAGGCTCATAAATTCTATTGTGAGGTTGCAGTTGAAACTCATTTAACACTGCTTGCACAAACCTTGGATACATCAAAAATTTATATTGACTCTTTACATTGCCTTTCATATTATTAAAAATAAACTTTGAAAAATTGAAAGTCCTATCAGTTGCCAAACAAACCAAAGGATAAGCCATGGTTGATGCAAATTGTTCATAAGATGTTTTCTTAGGACTTAGGCAATGTAAAAGAGTGTGAATTAAAAATCTCCAATGGGGACAAAAACATCCTTTTCTGAAAGTTACTTTTTGTTAAGATGTATCATACCCCATTAAAGCAATATTAGTGAAAATTTCTGAATTAGGTAATGTGATGATACCATTGAGATCATCCAATTGGAGAATTCTCCTTAAGGATGAATCAGTAACATCAATAGTTACCCCATCCACTGTGGCTCTTAGAACATCCACAGATTCATGTGTATCTCCCTGTTCAAAAGTTATGGACTCCACAGTGTTCCAGAACTGTTTGATATGAGAGACATAGATTGTGGGATTAATAGTTAAGGCATACCTTATATGAGTTGTGTTTAGAAAATCCACAATCTGATGAAAAACAGGGCCACTCTTCTCGTTTGACTTTTGTAGGTAGGCCACTTGGTTGTGCTCCTCGACAAATTTTAAAATCGCCATGATATTTGTGAAAAAGAGAATAAAAGTGTTAGTAATCAAGTTAAAAATCAAGACGTATGAAGATCAATTTATACTAATAGGGTTTGAGGAGGTTGCGCAATGTGAAGTATCTTTAGAAAGAATTATCTTTGGAAAAGAATAATTTATAATAAGGAAGTAGATAATTCACAAAAGATTTTACTCTATTAATAAGGAAAGACGGTTATATTTACAACGGCTAGTAAAAAATAGATTACTAACACAACAGTTGTAACGGCTAGTTCATCAGTGGAAAAATTACTCTTGCAGTGGTAACTAATGAACTAGCAGTGGTAAAATTTTCACAACATATCAAAGAGCAGTGGTGAATAAAACATGAAAATTTGCTGCTCTTATCATAGTTTTTAGCAAACTACCAGCTATCAACGGATTTGATATGTCTTTACCATGAGCCGTTTGCTATGGACTAGCCAACTCTTGATCACTTGGAGTATGGTGAGTTGATAACCATATAGTTTTTGGTAAACTATCAACCATAAACGGATTTGATAAGTCTTTACCAGGAGCCGTTTGCTCTGGACTAGTTGATTCTTATGTGGATTAGATATGGTGAATCAATAACCATTTGTTGTGAGTCTATGATACACACCTTATAACTCCAATGACTCCAATAATATGGGTTGTATGCTGCAACACAAAGTAACTCTCAACTTAACCCATAAAAATTAACCCAAAGTAACTTTTTAACCAAGTTACTATTCACAAAAATATCTTCCAAAAGTCAACCCGATAATAACCAAATTTACTCCTCCAACCTACCAAAACAGGTAAGAGTAAATATTCTTCATTAATTAGAATTCGACCTTGACTTTGCTTATAAAAGGGGGCTCAAAACTTTTATCTCTCATTAACAAACATCTTCAATAACACAAACCCTTAATCAACACAATGAGTTGGTTCCCAATAGTCTACATATCTTCTGATGATTCATCTGATGAGGAGATCAGCTATTGTTCAAACTCAGAGGATCTTTCAACAGGATGGAGTGATTACTTCCCACCAAGTGCAACCACTTCCACAGCATCCAACAAGCCATCCAAAAAGACTGAAGCTTCTCCTGCTCCATCTTTGGAGTTCTATACCATTTCTTCCTCTGATGATGATAATGATCCAACCTTTGATCTGTCCAAAGAGCTTCCAAAGGCCCTCACCACAGTATTGACAACTGCCATAAACAACATGAAGTGGCCTGCTGTTGAAAAGCCTACTCAAGCACCAAGGCCCTGGGACTTGCTTGTCCAAGGAAACAACTTTCTTTTGATGACAAGAGAAAGAGGGCTTCCAAGGGCAAGCATGAGTATGAGGGAAAAGGAAAAAAACCTATTGAGTAGGTGTTAGGTTGTAGGTTTATGTCTTGTTATGGTTTTCTGTGTTGGTGACAATGTTTTCTGAATGGTTGTTATGTACTCTCTTTTATGATCAATAAAAGTACTCTTTGTTCTTGCTTTTTATCACCAATCTTTCCACTGTTGTATGTTTACTTCCACTTTGCTCTTGAGAACTCTGCATACAAGTTAGTAGAAAACCATACATACCATATAAACAATATTAGTACCTAAAAACTATCCTGCAACACTGAAAAGTATTAGACATCAAAGATTTATGGATTTAGCATTCCAATACCTGTTACCAAGTATTGAAATCTACCCACATCAAGCCCTTTTGTTAATAAATCAGCATAATTGTCATCAGTATGGATTTTGACAACATTAATCAGCTTTTTCTCAAAACAATCTCTAATAAAGTGATGTCTAATTTCAATATGTTTAGTTTTAGTGTGTTGTACATGATTTTTAATAATGCATATGGTACTACTGTTGTCTATATAGATAATGGTGTTCATGAAATTGTACCTATAATCCAATAATTGATTCTGAAGCCAAAGGATCTGAGCACAACAACTAGCAGCTGCAACATATTCTGCTTCAGTGGTTGAAGTAGCAACCATAGTTTGCTTCTTGCACTGCCATGACACCAATCTACATCCAAGAAATTGACATCCTCCAGTAGTTGATCTTCTATCCAAACTTGCACCAGCATAGTCACTGTCTGAGTATGTGATCAATTTCATAGGAGAGTCTCTTGGTTACCATAAGCCTAGATTAGGATAAGTCTTCAAGTACCTAAAAATCTTTTCCACTGCTGTCATATGTGATGTCTTTGGAGTCACTTGAAATCTTGCACAAGCACATACAGCAAACATAATGTAATGTCTGGCCTTGATGAAGTAAGATACATCAACGAACCAATCATAGATCTGTAAGTATGAACATCAACATTAGCACCACTAGCATTCTTCAACAATAGATGAGTGGTCTTGTCAGCAGGGGTATTTGAAGGTTTTGCATCAGTAAATTTGAACTTCCTAATGATCTCAGCTACATATTTGTCTTGACTAATAAAGATGCCTTCTTTACTCTGTTGTACTTGCAGCCCCAAAAAGAATGTAAGTTCTCCTATAGAAATCATCTGAAATTCATCTTTCATCAGCTTCTCAAACTCTTTGCACATCTCTTGTTTAGTAGATCCAAAGATAATATCACCAACATAAACTTGAACAAGTAGAATATCACCCTTGTCTTTCTTGATGAACAAAGTTTGGTCAATCTTGCCTCTATGAAACCCATTATTCAACAAATAATTAGCTAAGGTTTCACACCACTTCCTTGGAGCCTGATGTAAGCCATAAAGAGCCTTAACAACTTTATACACTTTATTTGGGTGTTGAGGATCTTCAAAGCCTGGAGGTTGAGAGACATATACCTCCTCATCAATAGTACCATACAGAAAGGCACTCTTAACATCCATTTGATAGACTGTAAAGCCCATAAATGATGCATAGGCTAAAAACAATCTAATAGCCTCAATCCTTGCAACAGGAGCAAAAACTTCTTCATAATCAATACCCTCCTCTTGAGTGTATCCTTGAGCAACCAATCTGGCTTTGTTTCTTATTACAATACCTCTTTCATCTTTCTTGTTTCTGAAAACCCATTTAGTACCAATGACCTTCATACCATCAGGCAAGTCACAAAGAACCCAAACCTTTTGAAGTTTAAACTGCAGCAACTCTTCTTGCATAGCTTCAACCCAGCTAGATTCTCCTAGAGCCATATAAACATTCTTAGGCTCCACCTGTGAGAGAAAACAGAAGAACAAACACTCATTCTTCCTTTTATGCTTCTTGGACTCATACACTTCACTAATGAACCCATGAATATCATCTTTCTTTGTCTGTCTTCTAGTCTTCACACCTGATTGAAGTTCACCAATAACATTATCAAGTGGATGCACTTTGTGAATTGAAGACTATGATGTGCTAGGAATATCATATGTTGTACGCGTGTTTGAGATCTCTACATCATCACTTGGTGATTCCTGAGAAGTATGTTCCACATTTGGGCTGTCAATGGAAACTTCTGGTGTAGTAGTGGGAATTGAGTTACCACTGCTAGTAGGAATTTCTTTATTCAATTCATCAGAATTCACACCATCTGCATCACTTTTCTTTTCAGAATTATCTACAAAGTCCCAAAGTGGCATAACAATTTGATCTTCATCATCTTTACAAGCTTCATCTTCATCAATGAATTCTTCTGAATCTTCAAGATCTTTGTCTCCAGTGCTTGAAGTGAGAGGTACATAATTCATTGTATTGGATAATGTTTCAAGATCAAATAGCCAATCTGGTCCTGAACCTGCCATGTTTGCTTTATTTTCAAGAAACTGAACATGCAAGTTCTCTTCAATCTTCTTTGTTCTTAAGTTATAGACTCTAAAAGTGTCACACCCCCAAAATCGGGTCCAGCGGAAGCATACATGTAGCTGGGATGTAACTCAATTAGTATTACAACACAAGTACAAAAATGTTTTCACTTCAATCATTTAGAATAAAATAGTTTAATCAAAAATGTTGAATTTACATTGTTAAAAGTAGTGTGGAAGTAGGCCCTTAAAATAGTTTAAAACGGTCCCTAAATGAATGTCAGAGTCTTCTATGACCATGCCATGCCCTGCCAAAACCTCCAGTAGCGTGCCATTGCTTAATACCTGAAAATACATGCTAAAGTATCAACACGAGGTTGGTGAGTTTATAGATTCTTGTGAAAAAGAATGTAATGCATATGAATAAAGATTTCCCAGCAAAGGCATCGTAAATCCACTCAGTTACAAGTCCCACCATAAGAGACTTGTAACCTATGTGTTTACGACCCACTGCCAAATATGATTTGGTTTACGTGAACAAAAGTAATACTTGTATCTAGATTCAAAGATAAATATAGCAAAACTGCTATATAAATAATTTTAACAATGAGGCCATATAAGCAATTTTTGACAAAGCTGACAATGTCGCCAGGTAAACAATAGTGACAATGAGGTCATATAAAATAAGTCTGACAATGTCGCCAGGTAAATAACAATGACAATGAGGTCATATAAAATAAGTCTGACAATGTCGCCAGGTAAACAACTACGACAATCCTGACAATGTCGCCAGATAAACAGTTTTGACAATCCTGACAATGTCGCCAGATAGATAAATCAGTCGAGTAGGGAAAACAACAATATTACGTTTGACTTCACAGCCAAGTGGGGAAACCACAATACGTTTGACATCACAGCCAAGTGGAGAAACCACAATATTACGTTTGACATCACAGCCAAATAGAGAAACCACAATATTACATTTGACATATTTGAACAATTGATGACCATGAGGTCATATAAACAAGGATGACAAATCCCATGAAATGCAGGTAATCAAACATACCAAAGAAATACAAGTAATCAAACATACCAATGAAATGCAGGTGATCAAACATATATTTAGGTAAAGCTGAAGAAATTTGAGTAATCAACCATGTAAGCGAGTAATACGTTTAAGTAAAACGAGCATGTATTCTCCCCCAAAGAGTTTACAAAACAGTTAAAAGAATAGGGGCTATGACTCACCTGGAGCGATAGCTACGATGACAAAAGTAGATACACTGAAAATGAGGCACGATCTCTAACCGCAACCTAATATGAATGGTATGATCTAATGTAAGAAATGAAATAATGCTACACATGCAAATACGTATGTTATCGATACCACTCGTGAAACTTGAAAATAACGTTTATCGTCGAAAAATACATTTTAGACGTCTCATTAAGTTAATAACCACTTTTCATGTAATTAGGTTGAGACGGTACTCCACGATCCTCGTTTGGTGTTTTATCGGTAAATATAGTATTTTCGTCGTAAAATAACACTTTTCATTACTTGAAAATATGACCAAAATGGCCTCGCAAAACTAGTCGCAAAATATTGTACGTTAAGTGTTAATCGTCAAGCTCGGCGTTTTTGAATACCTTGTAACATAATCTAGGTGTTGTCTAATTTAACTTTTGATCATACGCGCCTCGACGGTTAAGAAATATGGCTTTCAATGTCGTTACTTGGAAAATATAGTTTTCAACACTTAGCAAATTTTATTACCAAAAGCTGTCAATTTATTATAAGTTTTGTCGGGTTTCAAACACGTATATCTTGGTCGTTATGAACTCGTTTTCTACGTTCTTTATATCCCCAGAATCGTATTAATATATACTAATATATTTTCAGTAGTTCGGCTCCTATAGATTAAGTCTAACGCCTCTTTTTGTCCGTCGAAAATCGTCCAACAACACGTTATATTTTTAGAAAATAGTTTTCGTCGTTAAACTTGCAAAAATCATATCTCCTTCGTTATAAGCTCGTTTTAATCTGTTCTTTCGCCCATGGCTTCGTTTTTGAAAGTATTTTCTAAATCTTTGGTCAAGAATTACCCACCATCTACTGATTTTCCCACGTTTTCAAAATAAGGACAGTAGGCATATATATAGTTTCAAAAATCATTTCTAAGGTTCCAAACTAGTTTCAACTTCAACCAAAACACTTTCAATCACCACAAATCTAGTCTAATCTTACCATACACCTTCTTAGAGTGTCATGGGTTCCTAAACATCACCAATCTTGGTGGATCTCTTGAAGTTACTAATAAAAATTATAGATCTAAGATTAAAGAGTATTATTGTATAAAGTGGTATATATAACATATATATTTGCATGATCTACTACTATGACTTGAAAATACATCAAATGAAAGTATGAAAAGATTAAAAAGTTTTCTTGAAGCTTACTTGAATATTTGAGGTGATTTTAATATGATTATGTTAAGAAACCTAGGGTTTTTACCACAAAACCCTAACTAGGAATGAAAGTAAAGCTTGATTATGTCTTGATCTTGAAAAAGCCATGGATTCTTCTTGTTTTTCTTGCCTTGGCCGATTATGTGAAGAAGAGGAGAGAAAGAGAGAGTTTTTCTAGTTACTTGAATTATTGTAAATGTAAGTGTAGATATTTTTAGGCTAAGTCTTTATGGTCTTTGTTTTAAATTAAATATCACATGGATTAGAAGCTAGGAGGGGGGGGGGGGGGGGGGGGAAGATCCACATTGTAGGGGGGAATTAAATGGGAGGAAAAGATTTGCAAAACTTTTGTGTATATTTAGTTAGTTATTGTGTAGTTTAGGTGTTACCGGGTACCGAGTTAACTAAAAATAAATCGTGTCGTGTTGAAATAAAATATGACGAAGTTGTAAAAATCATAAAATCACATTCCTGATGAGAATCGGGTGTAAAAATAATTATCGGGTTGAAATATCGCAAACCGACGGAGTAATAAGCTCCGACCGTAAAATATAGCAATTGATTTGAAAACACCGGGTAAACTAATAATATATTTTTTATATTATTATAATGAGTGTGAAAATATGTTAGGATCGTAGTCGGGAGTATTGGGTATACTTTAGTAGTAAAAGCTGAGTGGTAACGTTAATTACAAATTAATCTTACGTAAATGGAAATAATGCATATCCGTGCATGATCTAAAGTGCTGATGGTGTTACTGATGATATGTAGACTACTCCAGTCTATATAACGTGTCCCTACTGATGATGCATAAATTCCCAGCTAAACCTAATTGGTTACACGAATTTGAATACCCGTAAAGTAGATTTACGAAATGATAAACGACAATCGTGAATAGTGATTTCCTTCCGGGAATGAATAGTGTCATATGAATAGTAAAATTTTCGAACTCTTCTTGGAATCTCAAACTAACTCCGAAAACGATGAATAGTAAAATGATGAATAGTGATCAGTGAATAGTAAATGATGAATAGTAACTTTTCGAGATGAATAATGAAATTTTGACGTTTGAAAAAAGGACCTGAAATTACGAGTTGTGACAGTCTTCCCCTCTAACAGGAACTTCGTCCTGAAGTTCAGTTTGTGCTGGTCTCTGAAGTGTGCGCGGTGAATAGATGTGGGTATTTGAGTCGCATTGCGGTAATAAAAGATAGAACATTCATTAGATCGGAATTCGTTAATAGTACATGAAACTTATACGATAGAACGTAAACTAAAACACAAAAGAAATACAACACTAGGGGGTTTAGGTTTCCATTTATTTTTAAGGCATAAGTTCTTGGTTCTTGAACATTGTTGTCGTCCTCAGCGTTGTTGATGTGTGGACCATTTCCTCCTCCGATGACCTAGGCTCTCCCACGAGCAGTTCCACCTTGGTTCCCTTTCTTTTGGTTTCCTTGTTTTGGGCATTCATTCTTGTAATGCCCTATTTCTCCACAGCCAAAACATGTCACCGAGGGTTTCTGATCTCCGGTAATGATTGGAAACTGGCATTCCCAAGTTGCATGACCAACCTTCTTACAGTTGCCACATGGATTAAGACAAGGTCCATGGTTATGATGATTCTAACACTTGTTGCATTTGGGTAGGGTACCCTGGTAACCTTTCTTTTCACTTGGCTTCGCAACGTAGGCCCTAACCACTTCATGTTGTTTGTTTGGCTGCCATACTTGATCGTCTCCTTGGTTGTCATCCCTTTTCCTCTTGTTTTCGTTGTTGTTGTTGACAGTAGTTTCTTGCTTCCTCACTTGAGCCATAAGCTTTTAAGACATTCTGATAGCTTCATCCAGCGTGTGTGGTTCAGAAGCAATTACGTTCCCACTGATGTTGTGTGGTAGTCCACCGATGAAATTTTCTAACAGCTTTTCATTATCTGGAACCATAGTTGGACATAGCACAACCAACTCCTGAAACCTTCTGATATATGCCTCGATATCATTACCTGCTGTCACTAGCTCATAAAACTCTGTTTCCAACTTCTTCACCTCGGTACGAGGGCAAAACTTCTTAGTCATCAATTTCTTGAATTGATCCCAGGTGAGCTTGTAGGCATTTTCCATACCAATCGGTTGAGCATAAGAATTCCACCATGACATAGCTTCATACAAAAGCATACCAGTAGCAAATTTTACCTTGCTGACATCAGGACAGTTGCACATGAGGAACACATTCTCAGTCTTTTCGAACCAACGAATCAAAGCAACCGCTCCTTCAGTGCCCTTAAACTTGATGGGATCACCAATCTTAAAATTCTTCCAAGTGCATTCACGCCTATTATTGGATTGTTCATTCGTCCCTGTCTGTGAAGCGGTTTCAGCAGCCCTTGCAGCTACCTCAGCTCTCTCGATCTCTAGAGCTTCGGCTATACTATCCTTAACAAGTTTCCGAGTAGCAGCAGGTGTCATAGTTGAAGTAGCTTTAGCTTTCCCTGGCGGCATAGTTCTTCAAAACAAGAAAAGATGGGTGAAACATAAATAAGACATTTCCTAGTAGTAGGTATCCTAATGTGGATTGCTATAGAACGAAAGCTTGATGTTGCGATATGACCAGTTGACGTGGTTCGAGTGGTTTTGTGATATCCTGAGATTTTTGTTGAGTTTTAAATGGTCATAATGTACCGAGGGATCCTCCTTATAGATGGTATAGAAAGTCTTTCCTAGGGAGGTCATTGATAATATCCATTTATCAATATTGGGAGTAGTGAGTTATGAGTGACATAGGAATCCATAGAGTGTAAGCTAATTTCTTATATATATTTCATGGGGAAAAGAAATGATAATGATGGTGAGAAGGGAAAAGACTGTGACAGCTGCGACATAATGAGATTGTGATAAAAGAAAATACTGTGATGTAAGTGTATCATGCATAGACGTGAAGATTCATGAGATGAAATGACCAGTTGACCTGCTTCTAATCGGTGGTTCACGAGGTGATGTAGATGTGAATGTTCTTGCAACGTTTGAGTACGCACACATGAATGAAACATTTGGAAATTAGGTAGAGAATTCAATCCAGACAAAATTTTATTATAACTATTCTCAGTGTTGCAAAATTCATCTCTGAGTCAGACATAGGTGGTCAGCCTATATGCCACTATCCCGGGTCGAATGTAGATGACCAGTCTACATTCCACCGAGGTTCCTTGAATTTTGAAATACCCAGCTCAGTTATACTAATACCATGTCCTTCACAAATAAAAAGACGTTCTGAAAGACTAAGGCAGTGACCAAACTCGAGGTCAAATGATGAAACTATGCAAGGAGAAGGCGTAAAAATAAGACGCATATGTTATGTAAGCATACTAATAGGGAAGACAATTATGGTAATCAACTAGAATAAATGAGTATGATATATACCTAATAATGAGATACAAATCTCATCACATGTGTCAGCAACAAACCACAAATGAGGCATCATCTTGGTAGGCAGGCACGTGACGGTCATAGGGTTAGGTTTTTATGAAAGTAGCTATAGTCTAGGTTTTAAAAACACTCAGTTCTCTATAGCGAAAGCTCTGATACCAATCTGTCACACCCCCAAAATCGGGTCCAGCGGAAGCATACATGTAGTTGGGGTGTAACTCAATTGGTATTACAACACAAGTACAAAAATGTTTTCACTTAAATCATTTAGAATAAAATAGTTTAATCAAAAATGTTGAATTTACATTGTTAAAAGTAGTGTGGAAGTAGGCCCTTAAAATAGTTTAAAACGGTCCCTAAATGAATGTCAGAGTCTTCTATGACCATGCCATGCCCTGCCAAAACCTCCAGTAGCGTGCCATTGCTTAATACCTAAAAATACATGCTAAAGTATCAACACGAGGTTGGTGAGTTTATAGATTCTTGTGAAAAAGAATGTAATGCATATGAATAAAGATTTCCCAGCAAAGGCATCGTAAATCCACTCAGTTACAAGTCCCACCATAAGAGACTTGTAACCTATGTGTTTACGACCCACTGCCAAATATGATTTGGTTTACGTGAACAAAAGTAATACTTGTATCTAGATTCAAAGATAAATATAGCAAAACTGCTATATAAATAATTTTAACAATGAGGCCATATAAGCAATTTTTGACAAAGCTGACAATGTCGCCAGGTAAACAATAATGACAATGAGGTCATATAAAATAAGTCTGACAATGTCGCCAGGTAAACAACAATGACAATGAGGTCATATAAAATAAGTCTGACAATGTCGCCAGGTAAACAACTATGACAATACTGACAATGTCGCCAGATAAACAGTTTTGACAATCCTGACAATGTCGCCAGATAGATAAATCAGTCGAGTAGGGAAAACAGCAATATTACGTTTGACATCACAGCTAAGTGGGGAAACCACAATATTACGTTTGACATCACAGCCAAGTGGGGAAACCACAATACGTTTGACATCACAGCCAAGTGGGGAAACCACAATATTACGTTTGACATCACAGCCAAGTGGGGAAACCACAATATTACATTCTGGGTAGTTAATATCGTCGATATCTCGTGTATCGGACCTAAAAAAAATATCGGATCAAAATATCGGTCCAAAATATCGGATCCGATAATATCGCGATATTTTGACGATATTTGGACGATATTTTGGAATCGCGAGATTTTGAAATCGGCGATATTTTGACTTTGACTTTTCTGGTTTTTTTTTTTTTTTTTTTTTTTTTTTTTTTTTTCAGGTTTACACCCCATTTTCATAAAAATTATATACCAACGATGGCGGCCCTTGGCGGTCAAAATTAAAGTTTGACTTTAATTTTAAAAAAAAATCATAGATGAAGAGATAGAAGTACATACTGTGTTTTCAGATGGAAGAGATGAAGAGATAGCTTGGAATGCTTCAAATCTTGGAAGCTATTAAGTTGTCTTGGAAACAGCCAATGATAGCTTGGAAAGTTGGAATGCTGCAAATCTTGGAAACAGCTATTAAGAAATATTTTAAAATTGTATTTCCACTTGAGCCCTTCCACCTCTATTAATGTCACTTCAGTCCCTTAACCTTTTTATAATATAAATTAAGCATAACTTTTTATGTATTTACACCACTTATAAAATTAAGCATAACTATATATATATATATATATATATATATATATATATATATATATATATATATATATATATATATATATATATATATATATATATATATATATATATATAATATCCTAGAAATATAAAAACCGATATCTCACCGATATCTCACCGCGAAAACCGATATCTCGTGTATCATACCTTGAACGATACAAGATTTTTGACCGAGATAACAACATAGATTACATTTGACATATTTGAACAATTGGTGACCGTGAGGTCATATAAACAAGGATGACAAATCCCATCAATTGCAGGTAATCAAACATACCAAAGAAATACAGGTAATCAAACATACCAATGAAATACATGTAATCAAACATACCAAAGAAATACAGGTAATCAAACATACCAATGAAATGCAGGTGATCAAACATTTATTTAGGTAAAGCTGAAAATATTTGAGTAATCAACCATGTAAGCGAGTAATACGTTTAAGTAAAACGAGCATGTATTCTCCCCCAAAGAGTTTACAAAACAATTAAAAGAATAGGGGCTATGACTCACCTGGAGCGATAGCTACGATGACAAAAGTGGATACACTGAAAATGAGGCACGATCTCTAACCGCAACCTAATATGAATGGTATGATCTAATGTAAGAAATGAAATAATGCTACACATGCAAATACGTATGTTATCGATACCACTCGTGAAACTTGAAAATAACGTTTATCGTCGAAAACTACATTTTAGACGTCTCATTAAGTTAATAACCACTTTTCATGTAATTAGGTTGAAACGGTACTCCACGATCCTCGTTTGGTGTTTTATCGGTAAATATAGTATTTTTGTCGTAAAATAACACTTTTCATTACTTGAAAATATGACCAAAATGGCCTCGCAAAACTAGTTGCAAAATATTGTACGTTAAGTGTTAATGGTCAAGCTCGGCGTTTTTGAATACCTTGTAACATTATCTAGGTGTTGTCTCACTTAACTTTTGATCGTACGCGCCTCGACGGTTAAGAAATATGGCTTTCAATGTCGTTACTTGAAAAATATAGTTTTCAACACTTAGCAAATTTTATTACCACAAGCTGTCAATTTATTATAAGTTTTGTCGGGTTTCAAACACGTATATCTTGGTCGTTATGAACTCGTTTTCTACGTTCTTTATATCCCCGAAATCGTATTAATATATACTAATATATTTTCAGTAGTTCGGCTCCTATAGATTAAGTCTAACGCCTCTTTTTGTCCGTCGAAAATCATCCAACAGCACGTTATATTTTTAGAAAATAGTTTTCGTCGTTAAACTTGCAAAAATCATATCTCCTTCATTATAAGCTCGTTTTAATCCGTTCTTTCGCCCACGGCTTCGTTTTTGTTAGTATTTTCTAAATCTTTGGTAAAAAATTACCCACCATCTACTGATTTTCCTACATTTTCAAAATAAGGACAGTAGGTATATATATAGTTTCAAAAATCATTTCTAAGGTTTCCAAACTAGTTTCAACTTCAACCAAAACACTTTCAATCACCACAAATCTAGTCTAATCTTACCATACACCTTCTTAGGGTGTCATGGGTTCCTAAACATCACCAATCTTGGTGGATCTCTTGAAGTTACTAATAAAAATTATAGATCTAAGATTAAAGAGTATTATTGTATAAAGTGGTATATATAACATATATATTTGCATGATCTACTACTATGACTTGAAAATACATCAAATGAAAGTATGAAAAGATTAAAAAGTTTTCTTAAAGCTTACTTGAATATTTGAGGTAATTTGAAGATGATTATGTTAAGAAACCTAGGGTTTTTACCACAAAACCCTAACTAGGAATGAAAGTAAAGCTTGATTATGTCTTGATCTTGAAAAAGCCATGGATTCTTCTTGTTTTTCTTGCCTTGGCCGATTATGTGAAGAAGAGGAGAGAAAGAGAGAGTTTTTCTAGTTACTTGAATTATTGTAAATGTAAGTGTAGATATTTTTAGGCTAAGTCTTTATGGTCTTTGTTTTAAATAAAATATCACATGGATTAGAAGCTAGGAGGGGGGGGGGGGGGGGGCAAGATCCACATTTTAGGGGGGAATTAAATGGGAGGAAAAGATTTGCAAGACTTTTTTGTATATTTAGTTAGGTATTGTGTAGTTTAGGTGTTACCGGGTACCGAGTTAACTAAAAATAAATCGTGTCGTGTTGAAATAACATATGACGAAGTTGTAAAAATCATAAAATCACATTCCTGATGAGAATCGGGTGTAAAAATAATTATCGGGTTGAAATATCGCAAACCGACGGAGTAATAAGCTCCGACCGTAAAATGTAGCAATTGATTTGAAAACACCGGGTAAACTAATAATATAATTTTTATATTATTATAATGACTGTGAAAATATGTTAGGATCGTAGTCGAGAGTATTGGGTATACTTTAGTAGTAAAAGCTGAGTGGTAACGTTAATTACAAATTAATCATACGTAAATGGAAATAATGCATATCCGTGCATGATCTAAAGTGCTGATAGTGTTACTGATGATATGTAGACTACTCCAATCTATATAACGTGTCCCTACTGATGATGCATAAATTCCCAGCTAAACCTAATTGGTTACACGAATTTGAATACCCGTAAATTAGATTTACGAAATGATAAACGACAATCGTGAATAGTGATTTCCTTCCGGAAATGAATAGTGTCATATGAATAGTAAAATTTTTGAACACTTATCGGAATCTCAAACTAACTTCGAAAATAATGAATAGTAAAATGATGAATAGTGATCGGTGAATAGTAAATGATGAATAGTAACAGATGAATAGTAACTTTTTGAGATGAATAATGAAATTTTGACATTTGAAAAAAGGACCTGAAATTACGAGTTGTGACAAAAAGCCTTGCTAACCATAGAGTATCCAACAAAGAAGCCTTCATCAGAATTTTCTTCAAATTTACCCAGATGATCAATGGTATTGAGAATAGTAACATGACACCCAAATGGCCTCATAAACTCCAAAGTAGGAGGTCTTCCTCTGAATAACTCATAAGGTGTCTTGTTCTTTATTTTTTCCACTAAAACCCTGTTCTGAATGTAACAAGCAGTGTTAACTGCTTCAGCCCAAAAAGTCACTAGAAGTTTTGAATCAGCTAACATGGTTCTAGCAACCTCAATTAGTGTTCTGTTTCTTCTTTCTGCAACTCCATTTTGTTGAGGAGTTCTTGCAACACTAAATTCTCTTTTAATACCTTTGTCTCTGCAGAAATCATTCATAACTTTATTCTTGAACTCTGTCCCATTGTCACATCTGATGATCTTGATTTTCTTTTCAAATTGAGTTTCAACTTCAGTGATGAATGTCTTAAGGATGCCAGTGGTTTCATCCTTGGTTCTTAAAAAGAAAACCCATATGAATCTACTGAAATCATCAGTCACAACAAGACAATGCTTCTTCAAATTGATGCTGCTCACAGAGGTAGGACCAAACAAGTCCATATGCAGCATAAAGAGTGGATGATCAATAGAATTGAATGCTTTGGTCTTGCCTGAAGCTCTGTGTTGCTTATCTTTGAGACAGGCAACACAGGTTTGGTCATTTTCAAATCTTTTCTCTGGTAGACCTCTGACAAGTCCATCTTTCACAATCTTGTTGATGGTCTTGAAGTTGACATGACCAAGTCTTCTATGCCAAAGCATTGATTCATCCAAAGTGGCTTTTGCAAGCAAGCAAGTAACATCATTATTAGCCACTATGTTCTTCATGTCAATGCTATACATATTACCTTTTCTAGGGATTTTAAGCAAAATGTCACATTCATCAGGAAGCTTATAATCCTTTGATAAGATATAGCATTCATCTTCTGTGAATAGAACTCTGTGCTTCTTGTCACACATCTGTGACACACTAAAAAGGTTGTACTTGAGTTCTTTCACATACTGCACATCTTCAAAGTCAATGTTTCCAGCCTTGATTGTTCCTTTGCCAGAAACTTTGCCACCAATTCCTCCTCCAAAGCTGACTAATTGTCCATCATAAGGTTGAAAGTCTGAAAGATAGGACTTATTGCTAGTCATGTGCCTGGAACATTCACTGTCTGAGTATCCTTGATCATTTGTAGTCTTTGAATGTTCCTCCACACAAAATAAAGGAATTAGTTCCTTTTGGGGACCCAAGCCACAAATGACTTGGATCTGCCTCGTTTATCAATATAATTATATCTATCAAAGGTCATTGATACACCATTGGGATTGTTTTAGGTGATGGTTCCTTTTGGTTTCCATTCCCAACGTGCTGAGGCCTTAACAACATTTCCCATATTTACCTTTTTCTTGTTAACAGACCCACCAGTGGTAACCTTTGACCTTGCAGTGGTAACTGCTGGCTTAGCAGTGGAAACTGCTGTTTTGAAATTTTGGGTACCCACTTCTGATTATTGTTAACTTTCTTTTCAAAATTGGTCTTTTTCCCTGTTTGATTAGATTTAACAAAATTTGTAACAGGGGACTTAGGGTAAACTCTGTTTTTGTTTCTGGCAATGGCAACAGCTGGTCTTGCAGTGGAAACTGCTGGTCTAGCAGTGGAAATTGGTTTAATGCCAGAGTTAAGCAAAACAGACCTGGGAATCATCTTACTAAGTGGATTTGGGTGGGTTAAGTTATTAGCATTTTGTCCATTCACCCTAGTATTCCCAAACACTTCCCTTCTTCCCAAGTGGTAGGTACAGCTATAAGACAAATGGTCAAAGCTACCACATATATGACAGGGTTTGTTATTGAACACAAAATCACTACTGAATTGCCTAGATTTAACATGATTCCAACTCCTCATATTACCCCTAGGAGTTGGTGACTTATTTCTGTACATCTCTGCATATCTAGTAGTGGGCCAAATGAAATTAGGTTGTGACCTAGGTTTCTCTTTGACTACCTCAGGAATACTCTTTTTAACCTCCACTTTAACATTCCCAGGAACACTAGGTTTAGACTCAACATTCAAATTTTCATCTTTAAGAGATGAGTCACTAGCACTATCAAATGTATCAACCTCAACCTAAACCTTTTCAATTTCAACTGGTTTAACAAACTTTGGTCCATAGGTCATAGGTGGTTCCTGGAATTCTTCTAATCCTGTGTGAGCTAAGTCAATGCCAGGAGGTGATGGAACACCTCTTAGTGGTGGTGGAACTGATTTGTATCCAACTCCTGATTTGACTTTGTTCACAACTTGGGCTTCCCAAATTTTGTCAATACACTTGGATTGGTGATCCAGTGTTTGCTTAGTTATCAATATATTCTCACTAGCCATTTTAACCTTTTCTAGTTCTTCTCTAAGAACCTTATTTACAGCAACCTGATAATCTAAGTCTCTTCTTAATACTGCAATATCATCACTGAACTTAGATTCATTTGCCCTATAATGCTCTAACTGAGTTTCTAAAACACCTAGGCCTCTTTTATGATTTGCTAAGTTATAATTAGTATGATTTAACTCTAGCAATTGTTCATCATATTGTGCTTTAATTTAGAACAAGCATTATTAATTTGTACCTCAGAGTCAGAAAAAGCCATTAGTGCAAGCTCTGTAGCAACCATTGCAGACTCTGAATCATCTTCCTCATCCTTAGTCATAAAGCTCCAATCAAAGCTCACTCCATCAATAGCCAATAGCCCCTTTGGCTCATCAGTAGTAGGTTCCTTCTTCTTGTCCTGCTTATACCAAGGTGACCTATTGTCAGGTTTCCTTGGCTTCCTACACTGCCTGGCAAAGTGCCCCTTCTTATGACAATTATAGCACTCCACCTTCTTTTTGTCAAAACCTACTGTTTTATTGCCACTGATGTTGATCTTTCTTCCAGTCTTCTTCCAAAACTTCTTTGTCCTTAAGCTTAGTAATGCCACTTGCCATTTAATGTCCATCTCCTCCATATCATCCTCATCAATTTGATCCAAATCCTCATGATTGAGAATTGAACCACCCACTTGACTTGATATAAAGGCATAAAAAGTAGTATCACTGAGTCCTGCAATCTGTCTCTTTGAGCTACCAGTGGAAACAACAATGTTAGGACTGTCATCATCACTATCACTTTCTTCATCTGAACAACTATCATCAAGAGATGATGATATGAGTGCTACACTTCCTGAACTTGAGCTTAATTTGCCAGCTTTCTTCAATCTTTGTTCAATAACCTTGAAATTATTGTACAAATATTTAAGTTTCATGGTCTCCAAATCTGGCTTATCTTCCCATACAGCAACATTAGTTCCAAACTCAGAGGGTAAGCTTCTTAAGAACTTTAGATTGAGGTCTTCCCTTTCCACCTCAATTCCAAAAATAGTGAGTTGAGTAACAATCTTTTGTAGCCTTGTGAAGATGCTATCAATTGATTCATTACTTGTTGAACCAAAGTTTTCATAAGTCTGCTTCAGCAGAGTCTTCTGAGTCTTCTTGGTGGAGTCATTACCACCAAAAACATTACAGATCTCATCAAAAAGAGTCTTTGCAGTCTTGTACTTGCTGAATGCTAGAACTTGGTCTCTGGGAAGTGTCATCAGCAACAAGCCTCTGGCCTTCAGATCATTCTTCATCTGAAGTCTTTCAACATTAGTAACATGTCCAGTGTTGACCTTAATTACTTCCTTGCCACCAACCATCTCTGAAGTAGAGCTTGGTTTGAAAGAATTTCCAACCATAATGATCTCCCAGAGTGTGTAGTCTTGGACCATAAAGAATTGTTCGATCATTAGCCTCCACATCTCAAAGTCATTCAACTTAAGCTTTGGAAGCTTAGCAGCAATGTTTGAGTTACTGGTTTCTGTCTCCATTGATTCTTCTGAGTGAACTAGAGTCTTCTAAATCAAAGTATCAAAGCCTGGCTCTGATACCACTTGATGGATCTAAACACCTTGAACTTGTGTTAGATTGATACTTTGAGTTATATCACTAAGTATGCGAAATCTACTTAGTAACACTTAGAAGTTTGATTGTGAGTAAGACAGTTGTTTAGGAATAAGAACAATGTATGTAACAAACGATTAGCTCCAATATTATTAATGATAATAATACGAGTGATCTTGATATCACTACGGTTACACCTTGAAGCTCTAGAAAACATATATCTAACCTTTTACCTAGGATCTCCTTTTATAGCACAAGGAGTCCTCTTCTACAAGATAAGTATAATGCTAATAGAATAAGATATACAAAAGATCTATTCTATATTTATCTAAACACGTTTCCTAACAGTTATCTAATAAGCAGTGGTAATATATGTTCTTGCAGTGGTAATGAGTTTCCACTGCAAGTACAATCTTCAGCAGTTGTAACATCTTCACTTAGCCATGGAAACTGTTAGTATAATTCCCAACATTCTTTTTAGCTTGAATATCCTTTAAAACTTTACGTTTGCTTAAAGATATAAACACAACGTTATATGTTTCAATTCCTTGAAAAGCTTTACATGTGAATAACGATTCTAACTTTACTTGTTTGATTCTTTGAAAAGCTTTACGTGTGATTAGCGATTCCAACTAAAGACAATATGTAATAAGCAAAGACAAAGAAAGAAGCGATCAAACCACAACACGATTGTCTATCTTGGTTCGGCTACAAGGACTTTTTTTCCTTGCCCTACATCCACGCCCCGAGTTTCCAACTCGAGAGTTATAAGCACTAATCAACAAGCTACTTTCACCGGCGGAGAAAACCTTTACAATGTCGCTTACACTTTTACCGACACTAAGCTAGATGTCTAGTTCTTTTACACGGGTACAACCACTCCCATCGTCGCTTACACTATTACCGACACTAAGCTAGATGTCGAGTTCTTTACCAAGGGTACAACCACTCCCGTTAGTTCTTTTACAAGGGTACAACAACTCCCGACACACTACATATTTTGAGGCCTAAAATACTAACCGATCACTTCTACATACATGATACAAATGAATTATAAACTACCAAAGCTTATACATGAGAAAGCTAGCAAGACTTGCAACTTTAGAGTTGAAGCTTGTAACTTCTTGAATGATCTTGTAAAGTCCCTTGCTACATAAGAGAATCACACAAGTCAAATGTTACTGAGTTGGTTGAGAGAGTATATGAAAAAATGTCCTAAAGTCATCATTCAAAACTAACAAATGGTTTGGTATTTATAGCAAACCATTCTGCAGGTCTGGCGGATACGGCGGAACCCTTAGATGGGTTCCGCCCGTGTACCCCCAGGGTTCCGTCAGGGCTGCAGTTGGTTTTGCAATAAATCTTCCAAACCAAACAAGGCCACATCTCATTACACCTAGTCAAACACAAAACTTGCAAGCAAACATATGGTTAGTCAAACACACTTTCTTACCATAAATGTATATTGACAAAGCTTGCCCTAAATGTGATGTGACATTTCTATTTTAAGAAATAAATGTGATGTGACAAGACACTTTCTAATTTAAGAAATAAAAACAATGTTTTGTTTAAAAAGAAATGTAAACCTTAGTTTAATCAAGACTTAAACACTTAAAGTGATGATTTACTCTTAGCTAAAGTTCATACTTTGTCATTAACAAAACTTAGCAAAGATCGTAAAATATAAAATAACGTTTTTAGGCGATATTTGTTTTAACAATCTCCCTCTTTTTGTTGATGACAAAACATAAACTTTATTTATTAGTAAGTCACTAGTTTTAGTGTTAAGTCTTATAAAGTTAGTATAAAAACTTGTTTTTGCTAAGATGATATGATATGCAAAAAAAAAAATTTGAAACAAGTTTATATATAAATTCTCTCCCTTTTTGTAACAATCTCCCTCTTTTTGTTGATGACAAAACATGAACTATATTTATAACTAAGTCACTAGTTTTAGTGTTAAGTCTTATAAAGTTAGTATAAAAACTTGTTTTTGCTAAGATGATATGATATGCAAAAAAAAATTTTGAAACAAGTTTATATATAAATTCTCCCCCTTTTTGTCGAAACAAAAAGATGAGTAGCGAAGCGGAAGTAAGCACTTGCTCCCCCTTGGACGATACTCCCCCTAAATGGAGTGCCAAGAGGAGGAGACATGGATTTTGAACCTACAAGAAAAAGGTTAGTTGTCGCACAAGACAAGTCATGAAAGCATTTCATGTCTAAAACACAACTAAGAGTTGTGAAGCGGAATAATGTCATACTCATGCTCCCCCTTGAATATTACTCCCCTAAATGGAGTATCAAGGAAGGAAAACATGGATAATAATCCTACAAAAATAAAGGTTAGTTTACAAGATATATGTATGCTACCATATCAAGGAATAGTTCACTGATCATACCTAAATAGTAAACAAACAATTCAAACCTTGTAGTAGAATGACATACATTTCATGTAAAATTTTGACTCTTAGAAAGTCAAATACAAGAAATTAGGATGACACCATCCTACTTCTAAAAATAAATAAAAACTAAAAATAAACTAAGAACATAAAAAGCAACAAGGAAATCATCATTTTCCTTAATGAGAAACATATTCCAAAAACAAGGCTAAGGTTGTTTAAGGATGAAAATGTGTGTTGAGGGTTGTAGCGGGCTTTATTTTGAAGGTTGAAAGGATGACACGGTTTTGGTTTGTTGGTTTAAATGGGAAACATTTTCCAAAAGAAACGGTTTTGTTTCATTTTGGAGACTCTAAGGTTGAGGTGTATGAGACAAGGATTGTAGAAGATCCAAAATGTGGTTTAGTATAAACCTCATTTCTTCGGATAGCTCATGAATTTCCCTTCGACACCCTTCACTAATGTGAGCGGTTCTTTCGCAATGTCCGCAACCATGGCGGGGAAAGTTTGGTGGAAGAGAGGTTTGATTTGTTGATGGTGGATGGTTTGAACTTGAAGGAGCAAATGTTGATGGTTGAGAGGTGTTTTTGCTTCCTTCATTAGTTGAGTGTAGCATTGTTTGTAAAACCGTAATATGGTTGATTTGAGAGTCAACCATACGTTTGAAGGCATGAAGGTGGTTTAAATGAGTGTCAATCTCATCATTAAGGTTTGGAGGTTTTTCCCATATGGATGCTTCTATTTTCTTATAAGAAGAAAGTAGAGATTCGAATTGTTAGGAAGGTTGTTGTGGTGATGGTTGTTGTTGTTGTTGTTGTGTTGGTTGTTGATTTTGAACAAAATGGCGGAAGCTTGGTTCGCCGGAAGGATTGCCATGAAGGTCTTTGTAAATTGGGTGAAACACAAATGATTGTGAGTGTGTATGACCTTGATCATTTGGAAAAATTGATGGTCTAGCATAACGGTAAGCCAACCGTTCTACCAATGAGGGTTGATGGGGTTTATCATCTAGTTGCTCACTAGGTTGTTGTTCGGTTTCCATTTGAGCAATGGTGTCAAATAGTGATAAGGATGGTGGACTTGATGATTTGGGTGGTAGGTCTTCTAATGTTTCCAAATAGGGTAGTGGTGATATTGGAGGTGTATGGAAAAGTTCCATTGGTGTAAGCATTGGTGATTGAGGTGATGAAGTTTTTGATGGTTGAGCTTGTTGAGAGGGTGATGTTGAATCACTTGAAGGATTAGTTGGTGGAGGAATGGTGGCTATGTTTGTATAGCAATATGTTGGAGAGGGTGTTGGAGTATCAAGATTAAGCAAATCTTGAAAGGTGATTACATTGGTATTCCAATGAGTTGAGGATGGTGTTGAGGTAGTGAGGTTAAGGAAATCTTGGATAGGTGAAGAAATGTTAAGCGAAGCATCACTTGAAGATGATGAGCTTGACTTGACGGTTTTGTTGAAGCAACAAGGTTTAACACTAATCCTAGTGGTTTTTGAGAAGGATATTGATGACTCGGATGATGTGTTGGATTTAGTCATTTCAAAGGTGTGGTTTTGATGTTTTGAGAGAAGAAGTTTTGATGGTGATGGTGTGATTTGAATTGTTGCAAAACTTTCAAATTTATAGGATGGAAAAGATGTTGAAATGGGTGTTTGGATTTGATGTTCTACCATTCAAAGATTGAGGTTTCAAATGATTTTCATGACCATGTCACATCATTTGATGTCAATCCAATGGAATAGGGTGGAGTGAAAGACCAACATACGCACTCAATGCTTTGTGATCATGGGATGTGATTTGGTTGAAAATGTTCAATGGTTTGAAGGATCCTTTAAAAGGGTTCCCTGGGTTAGTTATGTTTGAATTTGAATTTTTGGAGGGAAGTGGCTTCCAAATTGTTTTAGTGAGTGAGAGTTGTTCTAATATGGTTATTGGAGTTAATGGAAGATTTTTCTCACTTAGGATGATGGTTTGACACTTTACAAGTTTTGAACTTAAGAAAAATGACAAAAATTTTCTGCAGGTGACTGGCGGAACCTTCAGAATACACAGGCGGAACCCGTGTGAGGGTTCCGCCCGGTCCGTTGGGCCATTTTTGGGTTGCCCAGAAAATACACTGGCGGAACCCATTCTAGGGTGCCGCCAGATCCGCCAGGCCTGAAAAAGTTGGCAGTCCGCGATTTTGACCCGCGAGACGATTTTCAAATTTTTTGAAAACTCCTAAAATCAAAAAGATAATGCATATCTGGTTAGGCAATGCAAAAATTGGACATGTAAACACACATATCATAGGACTTTGACCTTGAGGTCGAGAATTTCACTATACTTAGTAAGAATTTCCATAAGCATAAAAAATTGACAAACACCTCAAACATTGTCATTATGCATAAAAGCTCATACAAACATAATCCGACAAACGTAATAAAACATGAAAGTGAAAAACAATACAAATCACGTATTTTAACACATAAAAGGTTCTAAAACATTCATAAGCCAAACACTCCTTAATCTTCTCACAACCGGTCTATCTTCTTATTGAGCTTGCTTAGGTACCTTCCAAAGCATTTGAAAATTCCTTTGGTTTTCTTGAACTCTTCGGATGCATTGTCAATGACGGGGAGTTCTTGAAGGTATTCTAAAGGAGGTAACTTAGAGTTAGGAAGTCTATCGTCATCGCTCATGTCGGATGATGATGATGATGGTGTAGGTGAGCGAGTACGTTTGCCCTTGCCTTTGAAAACTCGTTTATCACTTAGGGGAACGAAGATGTGAGGAACGAGAGAATAGTCAAGGCGCATTCCATTATCGTTAGAAGGAATGGGTGAGATTGCTCTAAAGAGGCAAGTAAAAAGCATTCCATAAGGAAGAGCAGCTGTTCCAACTAAGGGTATGTCGGCCATTCTTTTGGCTAGGTAGTAGGCTAAGTTAAAGGGTTGACCGGTAGAAATGCTATAGAGCATGTAGCAAAGGCATGTGTTGACATGATCTCTATTTCCTATGGTACTTATGACGTTAGATCTAAGGATTTCTTCCCACTTCTTAAATTGTGGTTTAAGCTCATTGACCTCCATACCAAAAGGATCCTTATCCACAATATTCCCCGAACGATTCTTCCTAGTGGTAGAGGTTCTAACAAAGAGATGTTCCTTAATTGTTTCCTTACTAGCAAGAGGGTTGTCGTACGGATGAAAACGCTCAATCGAGTCAAGGCTTGAAATGGGCCATTTATCCGTGTAGAGACAAGTACCCACATTTGGGACACCAAAAATGATAGCTAAGTCTTTTAAATCTATGAAATTTGGTATTTGATTTGTTGTGAAGTTTAATGATATCTTACCAAAATCATTTGTGGAAAGGTTTACGGTTGCATAGAATTCTAAGATGAACCTAGGACAAATTGGCTCATCGATATCAAGGAGACAATCAAAGTTGATTATGGCAAAGCTTTGGCGAATAGATGTTCCTTCTAGAAAGGATGGATCAATTGTTCTACCTTCGTGAACATAGCGTTTTTCTAATGCCTTAAAGGTTTCTATTTGAACTTTGTTGAGACCTTTGGTCCTATGGTGTTTGGGCAAGTACTTAAGGGTTTCCTTGTGATCAGATTTATTTGTGTGAGGCATGTTGGTTCCTAAAAAACACAAAATTATATGTTAATGACTTTTAACAATGTGGATGTTCTAATGTGTTCCTATATGCAAACAATGTAGAGACTTGGTTATCTTGACTCATTTTGATGCCCAAATTGTTTTGTTATGCAAGTTTTGTTATAAAAACAAAAGATAACCAAAACTCTCCTAATTGAATGTGTCTTCGATTGAATGTACCCAAAAATACATATTAGTTATGTATTCCCTTTAGCATTCAAGAGATAATATGCAAGTGATGTTTCAATGATGTTTTTCATTTGTTTTAACAATGTGTTGAAGAATTATGTTCTAGTCTTGGATTGCAATTTTTGAAAGACAATGCACTTGGTGTGTTTGGCAAATCAAAGTAACAACAAGAAAGGATACAATTCTTAACTAATGGAAGACATGATTTGCTAGTAACCAAGTTTTTCATGAATCAAGAAATCTTATACATAAACCCTAAGATTCTAGTTAATGAATGTAAATGAGAATGTTATACTTGAATCAAAAATGCAATTATGATTAGAACACTTACCAAGTTAATTGGATTTGAATAGATTGGATTGAAAGCCCTAAATTTCGTATGGTTATGTGTTTTTGAGAGGGTGATGGCCCTAAATTTCGTATGGTTATGTGTTTTTGAGAGGGTGATGGATTGAAAGCCCTAAATTTAAGAGGGTGTTTGGTTTTGAAATTAAAAATAAAACATTCTGTAGCTTTGGCGGACCAGGCGGAACCAAAAGGAGGGTTCCGCCCGTATGGTCTGAGGGTACCGTGGGAGCTGCAGGAAAAATTCAAAACGAATTGTCTTGTTTTTTGTGGTTTTATCCTAATGTTCAAAACTAAGGTTTTAAGTCTTATGAGTCTTTGACTAAGCCTAGGGATAATGAATGCTTCTCATTCAAGAGGTTTTGTGAAAACGTTGATAGAATGGTTAACGTATAAGACTTTCTTAATTAAGATGTTCCTTAATGAACATTTTTACCAAGACGATGATGATGGATCACAATATGTCAATTAAGAACATAATGGATTGAATTTTCGTTGAAGTCGATGCTTCCTTTGTTGAAGAGATAACAATGTTGATAAAAGAATTCCGTTGTTGACATGAATTTGCTTGTTCAAGCGGAGCTTGTTGATGTGCTTCTCCATCCGATACTAATTTGAGAACCTTACGCGTTTTGGAGAATCATTGGGTAAGTATAAAAGAGCAAGTACCACTTGGTCTTTTCTTATCAACTTATTACCGACATAATTCCATTTGGCATACACTATGGTTTCTATTCCCGTTCTTTTGGGATACCATAATCCTAGTTGTGTAGTACCGTACGATGTATCCAAACGAGCTCAACTAAAGAGTTGTTTTAGGATCTTCTTTAAAAAGAGCACATAGACAAATGCTAAACATAATGTTGGATCTAATTGTTATGAGAACAAGTAGTCTTCCGAACGTTTCTCTACGTTTAGTTATACCTACGGATTTACTAATCTCATTCTTGATAAGTCATCAATAACTTAACCATTGAGAACAAGAGAGTAACCAAGAATGTCTTTAAGTTAAGATCCCTTGCTTTTGGAGCTTGTTTTTATTATCAAAAAGACTTTCAAATATTGACACTATAATCACTTGATTACTTCGAAAAATCTATTTTGTTTCACTAGTTGTTTTACTCTAAATTCCAAAAACTGTTTTTGTTGAATTTGTTTAGACACAACTATGACCTATAAATCAAGTTTTATAACTTATGTCAATTTTGCTTGATTCAATGTTTGACTCAAGGTGAGAAGATGTTATTTTGTACTTTTATTCTTAATGTTTTACACAACATACTTGTCTTGCAATCATTGGACTTTCGACTAAGTCATCATCTACCAAAGATGATATCTTAGAAGCAGGAGATTCCTCGTTAAATGTTATATTCAACGACTCCTCGACTCTTTGGGTTTTCTTACTTAAGACACTATGAACTCTACTTGTTTTCAAAAGTCCAAGAGGTACAACAACATAAGACTAAGTGTCACATTTGATGTGTAAATCCTAGATGTTGAAAACTCATTTTCTTCCACACATCCTAATGTATGCTAATGTGATTTATTTCACCTTGTGTGTTTTATGTGAGATTATCATAAAGGAGTGATCGAAGAAAAACACGATTTAAGACTCAAAGTATGGTGTTTGAGAATGTTGTTTAACAAAGGTTTGTTTTCCAAGCATCACAAAAGTGTTAGACATTTTAACACTTAGAAAATTCTTAGTTAGCTCACTTGTAAGCAAGAGTTGAGTGAGACTCACTCAAGAGTTTCTCGTGTTTATCTCTTGATGGTTAAAGAACCAAAACACCTTATATCTCCTACTAGTACTAATGACGAAATTCCTTGTTGCATAGAATCTAATCTTAGTTATTACTAATAGCAAATAAACACTTTTAGAGTATTACTAATAACACATATTCCAACACATAATGCTAGAAACAAGAGACAATCAAAGTCAAGTTGAAGTAATGCGTACCTTTTAAATTGCATAGAGATGCTATCAAGAGGATAAACACAACGCGTAAAATCTTGGTTTGACGACATGCTTTGAAACTCAATTACTCATGTATCCAAGAAGGTTAGATAATCATATAAAAGCATAGAGCATGATAATCTTAAACTTTTTATCATGAGTTTCTATTAGAGATTGAATTATCTCTAAATCTCTCTTCAAGGTTAGACAAATTTTACTTGTTTTGTTTTACTAGTTGATGATGCTTTTGAGTTAAATCCTAATCCGGTTTTATCTTTAAACACCCTTTGACTCCTCAACAATCTTTCAAGAGATTTTGAGCCTTCATCAAATTTAACTAATATTTTTCCTTTCTCATTTTGCTTTTTAATCTCATGTTTGTAATCTAGACATAATTTACATTCTAGATCAATTCAACATTACTCTCAATTCTAGACATTTTATCTTCTAACAAGATTTCCTTTTCAAAGATATTCTTAAAAGATTTTGAAGACTCATTGTTAAAGATAGTTTTCAGGTCCATGTTGCATAAAAGTTTAGACTCATTTTCTAGTTTAGAAAACTCTAGGATAAATTTGTCAAGCAAAAGTGTTTGGTTTCAAAATGTACCTTGCTTGATGTTTTATCTAGTTGAGAATCACAAACTGGATGGTTGGCTTCATCTTCATCCGTGTTATTCCAAGAATCGCAAGCAAGTCCACTAAGAGCTCAACATGAGTAATCATCTTCACTTACACCTTCATTTAAAACATTTAAACTAGTAGCACATGTATTCATCTCAACTAAATGTCTATCTATTAATATTTCTAAGACTTCTAATTCATATGTGAGATCAAATTGATCATCTTTGACTTGACATATTTCTTGATGAAAGTTTAACATATTTTTCCAAATATCATTAGCCGTTTGACAAAAATACATTCTTTCATATTCGGTACTAAAGCTTTATAAATCATTGTTTTAGCTTTAGTATTTTTATCAAGTTTAAGATAGTTATCTTGGTTTTCAAAAACTTGTTTTCTTTGGTTTGAAATCACCAAAAGAAATAATATGCCAAAGATCTTGATCAATTGATTTCACATAGTTTTCAAAATTACTGTTCCATTCAAGTAAGTTTTCTTTTTCAAATAGCGGTGGGTTTTGAATAGGTTGCCCTTCTTTGAGATTTTCAAAATCTATGGATCGATCCAAGTTTTAAAATACATTCTATTTTAAAGATCTTGAGTAACGTAGCTCTGATACCAATTGTGGAAAACTAGAAGGGGGTTGAATAGTTTACCGCTTTTTAAATTCTTTTTAGCTTGAATATCCTTTAAAACTTTACGTTTGCTTAAAGATATAAACACAACGTTATATGTTTCAATTCCTTGAAAAGCTTTACATGTGAATAACGATTCTAACTTTACTTGTTTGATTCTTTGAAAAGCTTTACGTGTGATTAGCGATTCTAACTAAAGACAATATGTAATAAGCAAAGACAAAGAAAGAAACGATCAAACCACAACACGATTGTTTATCGTGGTTCGGCCTGAGTTTCCAACTCGAGAGTTATAAGCACTAATCAACCAGCTCCTTTCACCGGCGGAGAAAACCTTTACAACGTCGCTTACACTTTTACCGACACTAAGCTAGATGTCGAGTTCTTTTACACGGGTACAACCACTCCCATCGTCGCTTACACTATTACCGACACTAAGCTAGATGTCGAGTTCTTTACCAAGGGTACAACCACTCCCGTTAGTTCTTTTACAAGGGTACAACAACTCTCGATACACTACGTATTTTGAGGCCTAAAATACTAACCGATCACTTCTACATACATGATACAAATGAAGTATAAACTACAAAAGCTTATACAAGAGAAAGCTAGCAAGACTTGCAACTTTAGAGTTGAAGCTTGTAACTTCTTGAATGATCTTGTAAAGTCCCTTGCTACATAAGAGAATCACACAAGTTAAATGTTACTGAGTTGGTTGAGAGAGTATATGAAAAAATGTCCTAAAGTCATCATTCAAAACTAACAAATGGTTTGGTATTTATAGCAAACCATTCTGCAGGTCTGGCGGATACGGCGGAACCCTCAGATGGGTTCCGCCCGTGTACCCCCAGGGTTCCGTCAGGGCTGCAGTTGGTTTTGCAATAAATCTTCCAAACCAAACAAGGTCACATCTCATTGCACCTATTCAAACACAAAACTTGCAAGCAAACATATGGTTAGTCAAACACACTTTCTTACCATAAATGTATATTGACAAAGCTTGCCCTAAATGTGATGTGACATTTCTATTTTAAGAAATAAATGTGATGTGACAAGACACTTTCTAATTTAAGAAATAAAAACAATGTTTTGTTTAAAAGGAAATGTAAACCTTAGTTTAAACAAGACTTAAACACTTAAAGTGATGATTTACTCTTAGCTAAAGTTCATACTTTGTCATTAACAAAACTTAGCAAAGATCGTAAAATATAAATAACGTTTTTAGGCGATATTTGTATTAACACATACAACAATATGGTTTATCCTACTCATATAGGTTCTATGGTTTTAGAAATTGCAGGTTGAAACTAGCATATACATACAACAATATGGTTTAAGCATACATATATCACATCATACTTTCAAAATTGTGTATGGACAAACCGATATGGTTTATCCTACACATATAGTTACAAAACAATTGTCTAAGTATTGTCAAGTTGATTTGTGCCCACAAATCCACCATACATACGAACTACAAAATATATGTTTACATAATATCATTCATCCAACTTTAAAGCTCCATCAGCACACATCAAAATGAAAAACTCTTTGTGACCTGTTAGTTTCATCACTTAGAAAGAAGCGGACCATTGAACCTTGACCAAAATGGGCTTCTGCTCTCAATTGCCTGAAACTAGATACTGAAACAATAGCTACTTTCCTCCTGACCTTCCCTTAACCAACTTGAAGTGCCCTCTCACGAACTTCGAACTCTTTCTCTATGCTTTTATGCTTCACAACCGCTCTAGAGAACCCATACAAGTTGTACTTCTTAACAATTCTTGATGGTATGGACTGATAAAAAATGTACAAAACTTATCATTAGTTTGTCATGGAATGCTTCTAATACACATTATGATCCATCAATCTTTATATCAGAAACACAATATATGATACAAATGACATTCATATATCTTATTAAGCAATTCTGTCACTAGACTTACAAGTCAGCCATCTCTCCAGAAGGATGCAGTCATCTTCCTGTAGAATTCCCTTTCTTCTTGGTCATGGACTGTGTGGTGTTCCCAATTACACATCCAATTCATCTGAGGGGCTTCAAAATCTGAATTTTATATTACATATAATCAAATAAGTTACACTGCTGTGAGATACTTGGTGTAGTTAAAGTTTAAAAACTAGAACATACCATAGTCAGTTGGTTGGTGACAAAGGGCATTCATGGCTATGTTGGTGTTGTATGTCTCCACTGTTGTGATGGCCCCTCCATCATGGTCAAATAACATGACATTATACTCCTCCCCCGGGACATCCTGAGTAAACACTACTTTTTGACCAGGTGACATATTCAAGTCTTGGGCAGTTTCTCCCAACCACATCCCCACAGGGCCGTGTGGACATATCGATCATACCAATCTTGTGTAACCTCTAGCTGTACTTGGGAATCAGTGGTGTTACTAGTAACCATGACCGAGTCTGTAGCTGTTGGACGATGCAGATATGCTAGAAAATCTTCTGTCATTGGCCGGATAAAATGAGATGTGTCTGTCACATCAACCATACATATCCAAAACTGATCATGGACTGGTTCATAATTATGCAACTCCTCCCCATACTCATTGTAGGTAGCTACATAAAACGCATCCTCACCTTCTTCTATAAAATGTAAGTAAGCAACATCTGAACAGATGATGTTGTGCATCGCAAAACTATTCCACCTTGCTCCCTCAACAACACACACTAATTCTGATACTCTTCTTACACTAACTCTCCATCTAGTCCCCACATAGTTAACTAAGTAAATATAATGATTCCCATGGTATGGACTACTTTCTTAGAGATATAACAGTTAATTCTTATATGGTGTTAACTTACAAACTCATCCAAAACCCCTTCAGGATCGTCCAAAGCGCAAATAAATTGATTCCCATACATACCTTCTGCATTAACGATTAACATTATCACAAATAACGTTTGAATTAAACATAAATCAGTAAATATTGTTACCTCATATGTGTGTTGTTTGATTTTGCAAGGCTTTCAAGTTCCGATTGTTTGTGGGTGTGTGATTAGATGGGATTCGATAAGATAGAATATGAGTACTTTGTAGAGGGTTATGTTGGGTTGAGGTTGTATGTGACAATGTGTGTGGTAGATGATCGGGTTTTACTCAACTGTCAATGGTTGGGTGTGGGTTTATTGATTTTCGCGAAAACATTAATATACATATCAGAGAAGATACAGTAAAGTTACATAGTTAATGTGTGACTATACCGATGGTCCCTCAAGTTGTATGTCTGGTTTAGCTTGGGTTAACTAATAGTTATAACGTGATTAGACTATTATGGCTCTCATATTATAATAAAAAACGTGCGTTGACCGAGCCGAAACTGGTCAAGGGACGCAATCGGCCTAAAATACACAAGTTTTGGATGCCTGGTGACGTTTTTTAAAAGTTAGGATGCCATGCGATGTTTTGTGGAGAGTTCATGGACCAACAATATATTTTTGTCTTTAAATTATAAGTTACTATTATATATTGCTTCTGAGGAGGATGTAAACATTATTATTTCAAAAGCCATTTTCAAGATTTTTTTTTTTTTTCCTTTTTTAAGTGAATGAATGTTTTTGGGTAAAGGGATTATACCTGGTGAATATATTAATAAAATGATTTTAAGTACATGAGGGAAGTGGTCGTGAGCCACTCCAAAAAACTACGTGCTTTGAACATGTTCAAAAAACACGACAACCTACTAATTAAAAACAATGACAAAAGATATCAACATAACCGTAGTTTCTAATTAGGCGCCATAATCACAATCTACGAAATTAATCAGCCGGTAGATTCCATATAGTCTTGAGCTTAGCCACTCTAGCATTCCTCTTGAACTTGATCGAAGCAAGTTTAAGTCTAACTGTGTCAAGAATTAAATTCACAAGCTGCTCCACACTCTTAGCTCCACTATCATGTAACCTATTATTTCGCTCTTGCCAAACATAATACACTGAAGCAGCAACAATCAACCGCCCTACAATGCATATAGCATAGTTCTTCCTAGCCATGGGTAATAACCACCCCATAATATCACTCCAAATATGCGAACCAATCTGAACATCAGCCTTTTGTACAACTTGGATCCACACCTGGGAAGAGAAGTTGCACGCAAAAAATAAATGGTCATGGGTATTGATATGTTTCAAAAGCTTTAAATTTATAATGCTAATTTCACCAGTTTCCATAATATATAAAACACATGGGTAAAGTATAACCCCCGTTTATAGTAAAGGTTTAGGTAAGACCAGGTCGTCCCAAGAGATTGTAGAAAAGCCAAGTTAGCAATTGTTTCAAAGTAAAGTCCCTAGATTGTCACTTATCCAAAGACTAGTAATTTAGATTGTTTGTTTATATGATTAAATTTATGTTTATTTAGGCTGAGAAACATGGAAGTAGACATGTAAATGATGAGCAAGCAATCATGAATAAGATATATAAGCAATAGATGACTGGTGATCACTCCTACAAATAACTATCCAACATATTAAGAATCCCTTTTGACCTATAATTCTCAATATATCAAATGCATTAAGGATGGTTCATAACAGAAGTATACATAAGCCAATTTCCTCATCAAATTCATTAGACATGAGATAAGGCATTAAACAAGATCATCGATGGGTTGATAAACATTTTGTCCACCAATTTCTACAAGGTAAACACCAAGTTGCCATAGACAAACACCTTGAAATAATACAAAAGTGATAGACCCTTTCGACCTACTTCTATCACAGAGATACATCAAACATTCAACAATGATCCAAACATAATCTCATCAATTAAACTTAAGCATAGTATCAAATAGCAAGCTTACATTATAATGAAAACAACCATATAACTACATCACCCAAATAAACATAAGAACGACTATTCCATTATCTTGGTAACAAAACACATATCATTCAAAATAGATTTCATAAATATAATTCTTAGAAATAGAGAATTGCACCAAAGTAATTACAACGAGAGAACAAATGGTTCAACAGAGATAACTCTCTTGACTCGTTCTCTTACCCTCTGTCATAGTAATAGGATTAAAATTCAATATTGATATGGTGAACTTGGTATGAGCTCACCAATATCACCTTGTATACTTTCCCTACCACTAGATTTTACCCCCTTTTGTTGCTGCTTTTGCTCTGATTCGTAGGTCACGATATATAGGCTTCTTTGACCTAGCTTAACTCCAGAGTTCAGTAATTGAGTACAAATGATCGGCCTGCTAATGAATGCAATCATAACTCTGTATTTGTAACTGATAAGATAAGTGTGTCGCACTCCATAGAAAGTACGCCGTACTTCGTGTAGATTCAATCTCATATACCCGCCAAGCAAGTACCCCGCACATAGTCCTAAGACCGGCGTACTTGGGTCTTTTATATTTGTATTTTCATTCCAAGTCCTTCCTTTTGTTTTAGTTGTAACTTTATCATCCTTTTAGTGATACTTCTAACTTCCTTCTCTCGTTCAATCTTGTGGAAAACTAGAAAGGGGTTGAATAGTTTTACCGGTTTTTCGTTTAATTATCTTTTGAAACTTTCCGTTTAATCAAAGATATAACCTCAAAGACAATATATAATATGCAAGTATAAAGAAAAGAACGATCAAACCGCAACACGAGTATTTATCGTGGTTCGGCTACAAGGACTCTTTTTCCTTGCCCTACGTCCACGCCCCGAGTATCCAAATTGAAGGTTTCTTTCACTAGTCAACAAGCTCCTTTCACCGGCGGAGAAAACCTTACACGTCGCTTACACGATTACCGACACTAAGCTAGATGTCGAGTTTTTTTACAAGGGTACAACCACTCCCGTTAGTTCTTTTACAAGGGTACAACAACTCCTGTCACACTATGTATTTTAAGGCCTAAAATACTAACCGATCACAACTGAAAATACACAATCAAATGAAGTGTAAACTACACAAAGTCTACACGATGCTAAGCTAACAAGTCTTGCAACGTTGTGTTGAATACTTGTAACTTTATATGTACTTGTGAACTTCTTTGCTACAAAAGAAACTTCACATAAAATGAAATGTTAAAGTGTTAGATGAAAGATATGAATGTGTATGTGTAAATGTAATGAGAAGTGATAAAAAGAATATTCTAACAAATGGCTTGATATTTATAGCAAGACCTTCAGCAGTTCTGGCGGATACGGCGGAACCCTCAGATGGGTTCCGCCCGTGTACCTCCAAGGTTCCGCTAGGCTGACAGAAGGTTTTGCAATAAATCATTCCAAACCAACCAAAGTCACATCAACTTATTTCTAGCCAAACACTTACTTGTGTAAGAAAGCTTATGGTGAGTCAAACACACAAACTTACCATAAATGCATGATGTGATGTTGACATTTACTATATTAAGAAATATGTAATATTTTTCTATTTTAAAAAAATATAAAAAGTGTTGTGTTTTATATGAAATGTAAAGGTAGCAAATGTCTAATTATGCAAGTCTTTAAACTAAAATTATGTTTTACTAAAAACTAAAGTTTACACTTTGTCGTTAACAAAACTTAGCAAAGATCGTAAAATATAAATAACGTTTTTAGGCGATATTTGTATTAACAATCTCCCCCTTTTTGTTGATGACAAAACACAAACTTTGTTTTTAAGTAACTCATAAATTTTAGTATTAAGACTTAAAAAAAATATGTTATATTAAACTTGTTTTACTTAAGTGATGAAAATCATTTTAAGTTTATAAGTTTATATATCTTTCTCCCCCTTTTTGTCGAAACAAAAAAAGAGTAGCGAAGCGGAACTATGCACGTGCTCCCCTTTGGTTGATACTCCCCCTAAAAGGAGTGCCAAGATGGGAAACATGGATTTTGAACCTACAAAAAAATGGTTAGTTGGTGATAATGACACATAATCAAGCTTGTAGTCACAACACTATATGAGAATATAAGCAACCACAATCACAACTCATATATGATCAACCAACAATGCAAATAAGATAGTAGTAAAAGATGTAATTTCAAGTCAAATTTGACTTTATAAAAGTCAAAGACAAGAAATGAAAAATATCCTCTTACTTCTAAAAATAAAAAGAAAAGATAAAAAATAACCAAGAAATAAAAGAAAAGTAAAATCCTACTTCTATAAGTAGAAGTCATTCAACACATTTCCTAAATGGGGCAAAAGGCCTCCAAACTTGGTCTAGGATTGGTTTGGGTGGGAAAGAGCATCCAAACGCTCGATGATGTGTTGTATAGCAAAGCGGGTTTCATCTTGAAATTGGTGAAGCAACATCTTGATGCTTTCACCTATTTTGAGAATTTGCTCACATTGTGAGCAAACATGGTGATGAGTGGGTGGAAACGGGTCGTTTGATGATGGTGGTGGTGGTGGGTTGTTGTTGGTTTCTTGATTTGAGGAAGGGTTTGGTATGGAGTCAAGCAAGGTCGTTTGAAATTCCATTGCGTGATGGAGGTGATTTTCGACCATACTTTGAATTTCCTCATAAGAAGGAAAGAAAGACTCAAAGAATTGGGATTGGAAATGTGGTGGTGTTGGGTGATGATGTTGTTCAAAGCTAGGTTCTCCATATAGAGGACCGTGGATGTCTTTGAAGATAGGGTGAAACAACAATGGTTTTGGGTGGTGGTTCTCTTGTTGTGGTGGTTAGTTGTGATCAAAAGGTTCATTAGGCTTAAATGATGGCCTTGGTTTTTCATTTGTCAAAGGTGGTGGATTTGTTGATCTTGGTGGAAAATCATTGAGATCTTATATAAAAGGATGTGGTGATGTTGGAGAAGACCCAAATAACTCCATTGGTTCAAGTTTAGGTAGTGTTGATGGTGATGGAGTTTTGGATGTTTGGATTGGTGCACTTAGTGGAGTTGGGTCAATGGGTGATTTTTTTGGTGGTGGAGTGGTGAGCTCATTGGGTCCTTCGGGTGATGGAGATGGAGATGCAAGGTTTAGAAAATGTTCATTTTTGATGGGTGAGGAGAATTCATCCGAGGATGAAGAACTTAAGTTGATTGTGTGGTTTGACCAAAGTAGTTTGACACTTATGCGGGCGGTTCTTCGAATGGGTCGAGATGGTTGAGAGGTGATTGTTGACTTTGTCATTGTTAAAATGGTTGATTAGAGGTTTAGGATCAGAGATTGTGATGGTGATGGTGTTATTTGAGGGTGTTCTAAGATGGTTAAATTTATAGTGGTGAAGAAGTATAGGAAGTAGTGTTTGGATTTGATGTTTAATCATACAAAAATGGAGGTTGCTAATGATTTGGAAGATTAATGAGGGTTGTCAAATCATTGGAAGGCAATCCAATGAAAATAGGGGAGGAAGAAGACAAAGATTTGCACTAAATGCTTAGTGGTTTTGGCAAATTGGTTGAAGGTATATGTTTCATGGATTGCAAGGAACCTTTGGAAGGGTTCCTTCCCTTATGGGTGCAGGTTCCTTGAGGTAGTTATGGCTAAGTTTGAAATTTGGTGGGAAATGGTTTTCTATGAGTTCTAGAGGCTGAGAATCAATCTAATGATGTTATAAACTAACAAGGGATGGGTTTCTCACCTAAAAGATTGTTTTGAAGTATTGTGGAAATCAAGAGTTTGAAAAATACAAGAAAAAGTGCAGGTTGATTGGCGGAACCCTCGCGAAACACAGGCGGAACCCTATTTTGGATTGTGTCTGGTCCGTTGGGCCAAAACTGTGTTGCCCATAAATTTACACTGGCGGAACCCAATATTTGGTTCCGCCAGTTCCACCAGACCTGAAAATCGAGACAGTCCGCATTTTAAAGTGCCGAGACAATTTTCAAAATTTTCGAAAATTCCTAAAAACAAAAATCTATCCTATTTCTGGTTAGGAAAAGCAAAAATTGGACATGTAAACACTCTTACTATTGGACTTTGACCGGGGGCTAGCGAATTTCACTATACTTAGTGAAATTTTCATAAACTTGAAAATTTGACAACATGCCAAATGTTGTCTTCCTGCATCATTGTTAGATCATACAAGTTCCAAATGTTACCAAATATCCCTACAAACACATAAATTCATAGGACACATTGTTTAACAACCAAATTGTTCAAATAGCACCATGTGCCAAACACTCCTACACACCCGCTCTCATTGACGGTCTATCTTCTTCTTGAGCTTTCTAAGGAATCTCCTGAGATTTTTGAACATCCCCTTTGTTTGCTTGAACTCCGCCGACTCATTTGGAATATCCGGAAGTTGGGAAAGGTATTCTAGAGGTGGGAGCCTAGAGTTTGGAAAAGTCTCATCTTTACTCATTGAGGATGATGATGAGGAGGTAGGAGGATGAGGACGTTTTCCTTGGGCTTTGTAGAATCTCTTATCACTTGGTGGGACAAAAGTGTTTGGAATGAGAGAGTAATCTAGGCGAAGACCTGTAGGGGTTTCCGGAATGGGGGAAATGTACCTAAAGAGACGGGTCAAGAACATTCCATATGGCATAGCCGTTGTGCCTTGCATGGGAATTTCGGCCATTCTTTTAGCCATGTAGTAGGCTAGGTTGAAAGGTTCCCTAACGGACAAGGAGTAGAGCATGTATCAAAGGCAAACATTGATGTGATCTCAGTTTCCTATGGTGCTAATGACATTGGCTCTAAGGAGTTCTTCCCATTTCTTGAATTGGGGCTTGAGTTCATTGAGTTATATTCCATATGGGTCCTTGTTAACCTCATTTCCTGTACGGGTTCTCCTAGTGGCGGTGGTCCTAACGAAGAGGTGGTCACGAAGAACATCTTTTGACACAAGAGGAGTGTCATAGGGATGGATGCGGTCAATGAGTGTGTCAAGAGTTGAGAGGCTATGTTTGTCGGTGTAGATGCAAGTACCACGGTTTGGAACACCTAGGATTTGAGCAAATTCATCAAGAGTGAAGGAGTATTGATGACCACTAGCCAAGAAGTTAATAGACATGCGACCATACTCATCCGTGGAGAGAGTGACGGATGCATAGAACTCTAAAATAAACCTAGGACAAATAGGCTCATTTATCTCTAAGAGACACTCAAAGTTGATGGTGGCAAGTTCCGTGTGGAGGTTTGTACCTTCTAGGAAAGATGGGTCAATAGTTCTACCCTCATGGACATATCGTTTTTCTAAGGCTTTGAAAATGTTGATTTGAGCTTCCGTAAGACCTTTGGTTTTGTGGTGTTTGGGTAGGTACTTAATGGTGTCCTTGTGGTCGTAATGGGTTAGAGGAGGTATGATGATTCCAAGAAAAACAAAATTTCACATTTTAGTCTAAGTAAACGACTATTGTAATGCGGATATTCTAGTGTGTGCCTATATGAAAACAATGTGGAGGTGCGGTTATCTTGATTCATTTTGATGCTCAAAAATGTTTTAGAATGCAAGTTTTGTTATACAACAAAAGATAACCCAAGCGCTCCTAGTTCAATGTAGCTTCGTTTGAATGTACCCGAAAATACATATTGGTTATGTATTCCCTTTAGCATTCAAGACACATTATGCAAGTGATGTTTTTGAACATAACGTTTTGATTTTGTATTCACAATGTGAGACGAAAAAATATTTGTCCTAGTTGTGAGAAATTTTTGCAAGAATTTGACATGAGGTGTTTTAGTAAACATGTTAATAGCTTATAATAATGCAATTCCTAACTATGGGAAACATGATTAGTCTTGTTAAGCACCTAATTTCATGCATGAGTTTCTTAAGTTAATGCATAACCCTAAGTTTTTGTTTTTGTGCAAAAATAGAATTCCTAGATTCAGATCAGGGGTGTAATCATGTTTAGAATACTTACAATGATGATTGATGAGCAATGTGAATGAAGGAAGGACCAAAAATTTGTAGTTTTGGATGAATGGTGAAGTGAATAGTAGCAGTTTGGAAGTGGTGGTATTAGATAATAGGTGTTTGGTTTAATATAAATTAAGAAAAAGTTCTGCAGGTCGGCGGATACGGCGGAACCAAAAAGAGGGTTCCGCCCGTTATGGCTGAGGGTTCCGCCGACCCTGCTGAGAAAAAGACTTATTGGTTTGTTTTGATTTTTGTGATTTTTGTCTAATGTCTAGAACTACAATATAAGTTCCATAAGTCCTAAGCCTAGCCTAAGGAGGTTAAATGGTTCTCGTTTAAGAGGTTTTGTGAGGATGTCGGCTATGTTGTCTTCAGAAGAAACTTTCTCAATTGAGATGTTTCCTTTTTGAATGTTATCACGAAGGAAATGATGACGGATTTCAATATGTTTGGTACGAGCATGTTGAATTGGATTTTTGCTAAGATCAATGGCTCCTTTGTTGTCACAAAAAATGGTGATGTCGTTAAGTTGAATTCCGTAGTCGACAAGAGCTTGCTTCATCCAAAGAGCTTGTTGACATGCCTTTCCGGCCGAAACGTATTCGGCTTCCATTGTTGAGATAGCGAGATCCGTTTGCTTCTTAGAGAACCATGAGGTGAGACAATGTCCAACAAAAGTACAAGTACCACTTGTGATTTTTCTATCAACATAGTCACCGACATGATCCGATTCGGCATACACTATGGTGTCCATTCCCGTTCCTTTGGGATACCATAAACCTAAATGTGTAGTGCCCTTAATATATCTAAAAATCCTTTTAACGGCTTCAAGATGAGTTGTCTTAGGATCTTCTTGAAAATGAGCACATAGACAAACACTAAACATAATGTCGGGTCTACTAGCCGTTAGGTAAAGTAGACTTCCAATTATACCTCTATATTTAGTGCTATCTACGGATTCACTTTCCTCATCCTTGGTGAGTTTTGTTTCCGTGGACATAGGCGTTTTGATTGGTTTAGAATCTTCTAATCCAAATTTCTTAAGCATGTCCTTAATATATTTAGATTGGTTAAAGAAGATACCATCTTCTAGTTGTTTAATTTGGAGTCCTAGGAAAAAGTTGAGTTCTCCCATCATACTCATTTCAAACTCGTCATGCATGATTTTTGAGAAATCGTCGCATAATTCTTGACAAGTTGATCCGAATATAATGTCATCAACATAGATTTGGACTATGATAATATGTGAACATTTCTTCTTAGTGAAGAGAGTATTATTGACTAAGCATATGGTATACTTATGGTCAATTAGGAAGGTTTTAAGTCGATCATACCATGCTTTTGGAGCTTGCTTAAGTCCGTATAGAGCCTTTTTAAGTTTGTAAACATGATTAGGTTTTTCAAAATCAATGAAGCCTGGTGGTTGAGCAACATACACTTCTTCATTTATAAATCCGTTTAAGAATGCACTTTTGACGTCCATTTGAAAGAGTTTAAAATTGTGTGCACATGCATATGCAAGTAAGATTCAAATTGACTCGAGCCTAGCAACCGGAGCAAAAGTTTCATCGTAGTCAATGCCTTCTTGTTGATTATATCCTTGTGCTACTAGCCTAGCTTTGTTTCTAGACACAATTCCATTTTCATCCATTTTATTACGAAAGACCCATTTTGTTCCAATTATTGTTTGACTCTTTAGTTGAGGAACTAATGTCCACACATCATTCCTAACAAATTGGTTTAACTCTTCTTGCATGGCTATTACCCAAGACTCATCATTTATGGCTTCGTTAATGTTTTTTGGTTCAATGGTTGACACGAAACAAAAGTCGTTACTTTCATTTTGGCTTTAGATCTTAGTGTTCTCTCATTTATTTTTCCTATGACATTATCTATTGGATGACTTTTGGATTGTTTAACATTAATAATTTCTTTGTTTAATGGTTCATCTTCCTTGTCATTTTCTAAGATCACTTGATTTTCAATAGCTTGACTTTCAACTAAGTCATCATCTACCAAAGGTGATGTCTCAGAGGGAGGTGGACTCTCGTCAAATGTTACGTTCTACGACTCCTCGACTCTTAAGGTTTCTTTGTTTAAAACAATGTAAGCTTTACTATTTTGTGAATATCCAAGAAATACACCTTCATAAGACTTTGGGTCAAATTTGGTGAGATAATCCTTGGTGTTAAGAATAAAGCATTTACTCCCAAACACTCTAAAGTATCTTAATGTAGGCTTTTTACCTTTATATAGTTCATAAGGAGTTTTATTAAAAAATGGTCTAATTAAGACTCGATTTAAAATGTACGTTGATGTGTCAACGGCGTTACACCAAAACTTTTGTGGAATGTTTTGTTCATTAAGCATTGTGTTACTCATCTCTTGCAAAGTCCGGTTTTTACGTTCTACAACACCATTAGACTGAGGAGTACGTGGAGCCGAAAAGCTATGAGTAATACCATTTTTATCACAAAAGTTTCCAAATTGAAATTCATTATCAATTTCACGACCGTGATCCGTTCTAATAGACACAATACTAGACCCTACTTGATTTTGAATTTTCTTACTTAGAATCTCAAATTTATCAAAAGCTTCATTTTTACTTTTCAAAAATTTTGTCCAAGTATATCTTGAGTAATCATCTACTATGACCAAAGTATAGAAGTTACCTCCATAACTTTGTATAGCGGATGGACCGAACAAATCCATATGCAAAAGTTCTAGACACCTAGATGTAGAAACCAAGTTTTTAGCCTTATGGCTACTATGGACTTGTTTACCGACTTTGCAAGCGTCACAAAAATGTTGGTCATATTTCAACTTAGGTAGGTTTCGAACTAAGTCTTTGGAGGAGAGATTTTGAATTAGTCTCATGTTAGCGTGTCCTAAATGTCTATGCCATAAAGTTGAAGATTCATCTAATGAGGTAAGACAAAGTTTGTCTCTAGATGTTTGATCCATCTTCATGACATACATGTTGTTCTTAAGAACACATTTGGCTATGGTTATGCCATCTTTAAGTATTTTACTTCCATTTTCACTAAAAATAACGTTATACTTATTACGGCAAAGTTGACTAATACTTAGGAGATTAAAACCTAAGTTATCAACATGAGCTACATCATCTATAAAAAGAGAGTCATGAGAGATTGTACCTTTTCCGATGATTTTGCTCTTAGCTTTACTACCAAAAGTAACATTACCTCCATCATATTTGTGATAAGTGGAGAAGAGCTTTTGTTACCCGTCATGTGCCTTGAACAACCGCTATCTTTAATCCATTCATCCGGTTCCAAACATACTTTGAGGCACACCTCATTTGAGTCGTGAGCCATGAGAGCAATTTCATCATTCTTTAACTCATCTTCATCTTCTTCATAGTCACTCCAAGCACCACTAACAAAAGCTTGTTGAGACTTGCTTTTGGGTGGTTTTGGACATTCTCCTATGAGATGACTTGTGTCTCTACACCTAAAGCATTTCCTTTCAACCTTTCTTTTCTTATCATCACAATCTTTTCGGAAGGTTTTCTTGTCATCTTTAGGTTTCCTTACAAACTTCCCTTGTCTACGAAAGAACTTCTTGAAGTCTCTAACGGCCATGGCATATTCTTCATCATCACTATCCGAACTAGATTCTTCATCATCACTTGATTGGACTCTAGCTTTCAAGGCAATGGACTTAACTTATTCTTTCTTGCCTTTAACTATTTCCGAATCTTTTTCCATTACCATTTCATGAACTTTGAGGTTTCCAATTAGCTCGTCAAGTGACATGCTTGAAAGATCCTTGGATTCTTCAATTGCCGTCACTTTTGCTCTCCACTTCGGATGGAGTGCTCTAAGGAATTTCCTGACAAAATTCTTGCTACAAAAAGATTCATCAAGTGCTTTAAGTGAAGCAATAATAGTGTTAAACCTAGCAAATGCACTATCAATAATCTCATCTTCGGGAATAACAAATTGTTCATATTGTTGAACAAGAAGATCAATTTTGTTATCCTTAACTTGTGAGTTTCCTTGATGAGTGACTATTAAAGATTGCCAAATTTCTTTGGCCGTTTTACACATAAAGACTCTTTCATATTCTTTCTTAGGCAAAGCATTGTAAAGCATCATTTTAGCTTCATTATTTTTAGCAATCAATTTCTTTTGATCTTCATCTTTACTATTCGTAGCTACATTATCATCATCAATGATTATATACCATAAATCTATATATCTTTAGATTTCACGTAAGTTTCAAAAACGGTTTTTGATTGGCCCTAAACAGTCAACTTATATTGACCAAGGAATGGTCAACAAAGTCAAATAGCCTAGAGTCAATCTCCGGGTAATATAGAGTATCACCAGGTCGTAAGTCCCGACGAGGTGTGAATTGTGCTTCAGCGTGCTTGTGATCGGGTGATTTTTCACAGAAAAGAGGTTGTGATGAGAAGTATTTGAGAATTATGAAATAAAATAGGTTAGGAAAGCTATATGATTGATTACGTGAATTTAGATTGAGAAGAATTGAGCTAAAACCTAAAAAACGTACGTTTACTGAAAACGGGAACAAACGTACGTAATAAAAAGTGAGTTTGATTATCTAAAAAGGCTACGGGTATAAAAATGATATTTTTACAAACCTAATGATTAAAGAAAATTTTTGGAAAATTAAAATTAATTTTTACACTATTTTTATATTTATTATTAATTAAATACTAATTTCCTATTTACTTTTAATTAATTAAATTACCCTAAAATACAACTAATTATGAAATTGACCTAGAAAATTAAAATTTAAACTTAGAAAAATCTAAAATACTATAAAACTAATTTTAAAACTGAAAATACATTTTTTTGATTTTCTATTTAATTAATATTAATTATTAACTATTTATTAATTATTAAAAACTATTTTAAATTATAAAAACTACCAAATGATGAAAGAAAAATCTGAGAAAATTACTAAAATTATTTTTAACTATCAGAAGCCTAGGAAAAATTTAAAAATGAGAATAGCTTATAAATAAGCCAATTGGCTTAAATAGAAGCTATCACTTCTATTAAATTTGGATTTTTTGGAATTTTCTTTTTCACAATTGCTTATGGACTGATTATGAACAACTTTTGTGAAGGTAACTTTGCTGAAACTCAAAAATAAGCTACTTGGTGAGCTTATTGACTTGACAGATAAGCTATTTAGCTTATTAGGACTTTGATGGATTTGTAAATGTTACCAAATGAGATTATAAACATAAACAAGATACAAACAAATGAATAACAACTTAAAATAAGCCAAGTGGATCCAATAATCACAAGAAATAAGCAGATGATAAGCAATAAGCAATCCAATTACCAAAAAGTCCAAAACAGGTCTCTCAGGGGTACTTTTGAAGGCCTGTGGGGTCTACTAGGGACCTTGGAAGTCCAAACAATGAGTTAAGCCAATAAGCTGAGCTTATTGGCTTTTCAAAAAGATAAGGTTTGGTCACTGGGTCCCACAGGTGAGGTCAGGAGGGGACATGGTATATGGTCACAAAAGCTGAGTAATCAGCTTTGGTCAGGAAGTGGTCAACCTTGATGGTGCAAGTAGCCCTGGCAAATAAGCTATAAACTACAAAATAAGCACAGAGCTTGAAAGCCTGGCTTATTGGCTTTCTATTAAGCCAAAAATCAAGTCTTGGGTCCCATTATGTAAGAGGATACATGCCTATGAAATTGGGTCAATACACTGACCCACTCAGTGTATGATCTGAGGTCAGAATATAATGGTGGGTCAAATAAGCTGAACACAGAAATAAGCTATAATACTATTTTTACTACTGATGGACTCCTCAAAAGCCAAAGGACTTAAGATGGGGTCCAGTGGCTTAGTCACAATAAGCCAAAGAAAAGGACTAAAAATCCTGGTGCAGGGCAGGGTCCTTTCCCTGCACCCTAAAATAAGCTGATGCACAGTTCATGAGAAAAATCTAAAAAATAAGAAAGACATATATTCATGGAGTTCAGATGACACACTTCAACCACAACAAGTTTCAATTACCAAATCCAAACACAAAATTCTATAAAATTTTCACAAGAAATAAGATTTTTCACAAAATGCAATTTTGACTTTTTAAGTTTTGCTTTTCAGTTGACTTTAGTGAATTTTGATTTTGATTTAAACACTGAAACAGGTTAAATAAGCTACACTAAGACTAAAATAAGTCACAAAACTCACTTGTGAGCTAAAATGGGGCTTATGCTATCTAAAAATCCACACAGAACAGGTTTAAGGCCAAGATTAGTTGGATTTTGACTTTGAGAGTGATTGCAAGTAAGACTTTGACAGACTTGGTGTTCTAAGGGCCTGAGTGTAATATGCAAACAATGAATAAGCAATGAGGCTCAATGTACCACTCAGTACAGACAATTCCAAACACCCCTTTTAAACTAAAATTACCACTAATCTTGATTCTAAAGACTGTAAACTACACCCTATTGATCATTACTGATTTAATTAACAAATTAAAGACTAAATTGAAACAGAAAAGCAACAAGAAATACTGCTATACTAAAATGATACAAATGGAAAAATGGGAAGCTTACAAAGCCTTCCAAGCTTATGAACTGAGGAACAGTGAACCAATGAACAAGCCTAATGCTCCCTTGAGCTCTAAACCAAAATCTTTACCCCATCCTGCTACTGCTTCCTTCTTCTTCAACTCTTGATCATGTTTTTTTATTTTATTTTATTTTTTTATTTTTTTTGATTTTTCTATTTTTAAGTATTTTTATGAAACTTTGGTTCCAATGATCTCACAGCTTAAAAAGCTTCTGAAAACTGATTATATTGAGTTTATGTGGGTTTGTGACTAACTTGTAACATCTAATGAACTTATTTTGAAACTTAAAATTCTTGAATAAAGCTTAGAATTTAGAGACAGAAGATAAACTTAAAATTAAACTTCCATTGATTGAAAACTGATTACAATAGATAATTAAGCATTAAAATTAACTAAAACTACAATGTTACATGCCATATATGGCTTCTACTACTGCTACTTATACTACGATTCAATAATAATCCCTCTACTCTCCCACATGGCTTCTTTTTGAAAATTAGCACTCCCCTTGGCTTCTCCTTTGACTCTTGACTAAATCCCAACCGTCCAATTAAATTTTGATGCATCTGAGCTGTTGATTGAAATTTTGCGCCAAAAATGGAACGGGGCAAAATAAGTGGAGTTTGGTATAGGTATTAATTGTGGGTGGTGGAGGTTGGTTTGGTTCGTGAGAACATTTATTGAGGGTGGCTGATGTTGGTGAAAAGGTGAGGAGGGGGGGGACAGGATACCTGGAAAACGGGGGAAAGGGGGTGAGGAAGATGGTTAGTTTGACCGGTCACCTGGGTGGGCTTTTAATATTAAAAGGGTGCGTGGGCTGGGATTGTTATTTGGGCCAAGGGTGTGTTGGGTTAGGATTTGGTAATAATAACAAAAAGGGATCCGTTTGGTTAGATGGCAAAACACAAGGACCAATTTTGTAATTTTGAAAAAGGTGAGGGGCTGAAGTTGTAAGTCTCCCAAAGTGTTACCAAGGACCAATGTTGCCAAACTTACTATTCCAAGGACCAAATTTCACTTTTTCCATTTTTCAAGATTCCCAGGGACCATTTTTGCCAGATTTGAAATTTTAAGGGACCAAACATGTAATTTTTGAAACTTATGACCCAAGTATCATATTTTGTGATTTTTAACTTTCAAAAGACTTGGGTTGATTTTTCTTTCAAAATAAATGCATAGGGACTATTTTTGACAAGTTTTGAAACTTGGGGGACTGAAACTGCCAATATTGCAAACTTTGATCATTTTTCATTTGTTTTTGCTTATTTTGCATTTAAAACATATAAAACACAATCCCTGAGATAATTTTAGTATTTTGATGACTTTTTTATTGTTTTTGTATGTTTTGCAGTTCAGATTTCATAAAAAATGATGAGTGTTTGAGCACTCATCAGTTTTTCCAATATATAAAACCATTTGCTTCAAAAAGTGGTGGTCTTTGCATAGATTGCATTTCTTTGTAAATTTCAAAATCCATGGATCTTTTCAAGTTTTAAAAAACAATATATTTTAAAAGCTTGAGTAACGTAGCTCTTGATGCCAATTGTGGAAAACTAGAAGGGGGTTGAATATTTTTACCGGTTTTTAGTTTAATTATCTTTTGAAACTTTCCGTTTAATCAAAGATATAACCTCAAAGACAATATATAATATGCAAGTATAAAGAAAGAAACGATCAAACCACAACACAAGTATTTATCGTGGTTCAACTACAAGGACTCTTTTTCCGTGCCCTACGTCCACGCCCCGAGTATCCAACTCGAGAGTTTCTTTCACTAGTAAACAAGCTCCTTTCACCAGTGGAGAAAACCTTACACGTCGCTTACACGATTACCGACACTAAGCTAGATGTCGAGTTCTTTTACAAGGGTACAACCACTCCCGTTAGTTCTTTTACAAGGGTACAACAACTCCCGTCACACTATGTATTTTAAGGCCTAAAATACTAACCGGTCACAACTGAAAATACACAATCAAATGAAGTGTAAACTACACAAGTCTACACGATGCTAAGCTAACAAGTCTTGCAACGTTGTGTTGAATACTTGTAACTTTATATGTACTTGTGAACTTCTTTGCTACAAAAGAAACTTCACACAAAATGAAATGTTAAAGTGTTAGATGAATGATATGAATGTGTATATGTAAATGTAATGAGAAGTGATAAAAAGAAAATTCTAACAAATGGCTTGGTATTTATAGCAAGACCTTCAGCAGCTCTGGCGGATACGTCGGAACCCTCAGATGGGTTCCGCCCGTGTACCTCCAAGGTTCCGCCAGGCTGACAGAAGGTTTTGCAATAAATCATTCCAAACCAACCAAAGTCACATCAACTTATTTATAGTCAAACACTTACTTGTGTAAGAAAGCTTATGGTGAGTCAAACACACAAACTTACCATAAATGCATGATGTGATGTTAACATTTACTATATTAAGAAATATGTAATGTTTTTCTATTTTAAGAAATATAAAAAGTGTTGTGTTTTATATGAAATGTAAATGTAGCAAATGTCTAATTATGCAAGTGTTTAAACTAAAATTATGTTTTACTAAAAACTAAAGTTTACACTTTGTCATTAACAAAACTTAGCAAAGATCCTAAAATATAAATAACGTTTTTAGGCGATATTTGTATTAACAAATCCTGCAACGAGATTAGTGCCAATTCTACACACATAATATGATATTCAATAGATATATAATATATAATAGATAGGATAAATATATATATAATAAGAGCGTTATCAGGTATCTTGTTCAACCTTACAAAGCGGACAACGAAAGAAAGCTAAGATCCACATCCTCTCCAACGTCCCAAGGTCTAAGGGGATCTTGGGTTTTCAGTGTACGCCACATAACAAGCCACAAGTGAGCAGCATGACGTGGGATACTTTATCTAGACCAAACAATATAGGACCATTGGACATCGTTGCGACGTTCCCGAATTGTGTTCCAAGCTAAGCTGACCGAAAAAGGTCTTAAATTTCCATCAACATCCTTCTATCTTAACACATCTGGATGATCACTCAAGGTAGGCACATTAATATTAGCTGAAATGGGGTACATGGTTTTCTATAATTCAGGCCAAGACCAAGCATTATCATATATTAAATCAGCTACCTTTGCATGAATATATAAGCGTGCATTGTGAATCATACGGTAGGACAAAAAAGAGTATAAAGGACAATTTGTGTCCCATGTATCAAACCACAACGAAGCTTTCTTTCCATCACCAATAATAAACCAAATGTGAGGCCTAATAACATTACCAATTTGTAACAATTTGCGCCAACCCCAACTCACATTAGATACTAGTTGTACATCCCAGAAGCTCCTCTTTTTCAGTTTATATGAGTGTATCCAACGAACCCACAAGGACTCCTTATTAGTAAGGATTTTCCAAATATGAGAAGACATTAACGCAATATTGAACCGCTCAAGCTTCCGAATGCCTAGCCCACCTTCAAGCTTAGGTAAACATACATCATCCCATGCTACTTTCGCCTTCCCACGTTGTAACTCACCTTGGCACCATAGGAACCCGCCCATCAATTGTTCAATATCGTTCATTATCCCAACCGGAAGAATAAACACTGAAGCCCAATACACGTGCATGGAAGAAATGACCGATAAGCATAATTGTAATCTACCCGCAAACGATAACCATTTATTTTTCCAATCCCCTATCAATTTTTGAACGCGTTCTACAAGGATTTTACAATCCTTATATAACAATCTAGAAGAGATAAGGGGACACCCAAGTATTTGATAGGAAGACTACCTTCTTCAAATGGCATAAGTTGCAAGATAGCAGTCTTCACATGATCTACAACATTACAAAAGAACACGGTACTCTTGGGTATACTAGGAACAAGACCTGATGCACCTTTGAATTCATCTAACGCCTCCATTAAAATCCTAGCCGATTGGGTGTCACCTCAGGTAAACATGATTAAATCATCGTATCATATTGAATTATGAGTAAAGATCATACATTATTTGCTGCTGTATAAAATATATGGGTTTTTGAGCATTTATAAGGTAAATTATAAATATGGAGAATAGAAACATTTCCCTTAAAATAATAACCTAACGAATCAAAAATTGATTGTCAGGATTTCCCTTGTATTTTCCTTCGATTCTTCCACTGATCAAACCCAAAAAGAAAACAAATGACCCATCAGCAACGCTTGGCGTTGGTGCTGCAAAAGGTTCGTTATTACGAGTAGTTCCTACAAAGGATCAACGTATATAATACTTGAATTCTCGGTGTAGATGCTACATAGTTGGTTCTCATCGTTCAGAGGCTACAAGTGTAGTACAAGCATCCGTCGACAAAAGGATCACCCTAAGATGATCATCTCATGGCTATTGAGAACGAATAAAATCCGACGGTTTTACTTTCTGACTTGCTCCTACGCAACCAAGATCGAAAAGATGCTTGGTCTTAGACCATAACGCGTGATCCACTGCTTTACTACGCGTTGCGGCGGGGCAAGTGATCTCGCCAATGTTTTAGAGAAAGTATAATGCTATGTCAACTATAGTGCACGTAGAGAGTAACATAATGCATAAATCGGGAAAAAGAGTAAAAATAATAATAAAATAAATAAATAAATAAGGCTAAGTTAATGGACTTAGAGCAATGGGCTGGGCCACTCGAATATTAGACTAAATCGAGAGCCAATGAAAACGCACTGATTTGACGATATTTAATATATATATATAGTAATTTGTAAAAAAAAAAAAAAAAAAAAAAAAAAAAAAAAAAAAAAAAAAAAAAAAAAAAAACTTTCAAAATGTCCATGTATACATTCTACTCATTTTAATTCTTCGGCCAACTTAAAAGATTCAAAAGAGAGATGATCAAGTTGTTAAATAATTAAGAAAAAGAAAAGGTCATTATTCATTGATTTGGACAAGAATAGTAATTATTAGGTTGAATAGGAGATTAACCTAAAGGGGAAAATTACTAAAATGGCCCGTTGCCCTACGGGTTAGGCAATTTCAGCCCTTTTTTTTTTTTTTGAAAATTCTCGTTTTATCCTGGGCTACTCTGGGCAACTAACGTCTATCCAACTACAGGGTGACACGTGTCCGACCAACCACTGTTGGTACGAGGTACATGAACGTATTGTATTTTGGCCAACTTTTGTGTTTTGGGCAACCAATACATGAGCAACTGGGCATTTTGGTCATTTTACTCTTTATACTCAAAACATTAACTAAACCTACTATAAACATCTCACAATCCTCCTCTCTTCTCCAGATAAACAATCACGACTCACACCACCACAACCACCCAGCAACCTAAGACCCTTGAATAGAAAGTTAGCATCATATTTCATCTTCTTATATCAAAAACACCACTGATTAAACCACACAATTAAACAACAAATCAAAGATGCCTACAAACATTGAAGACGAGATCAAGGACGAGAAGAACCCAAGACCCTTAGACGAAGATGACATCGCGCTTCTTAAAACCTATGTATGAAAACCCTAATCATGATTTTGATAAAGTTTTGTTCTTTGATTTAAAGATTTGATTTTTATGATGTGGGTTTGTTTATTAGGTTCAAGATTTGATTTTTATTGATTGTATGGTGAAAAAGATTTGGTTTTTGGGGGTTTAGGTTGAAAAGATTTGTGGGTTTGTTAAGGTTTTGTGTTTTTTGTGGATTAGGGTGTGTTTAGGGTTGTGATTTGGAAGTCGTTATGTAGTTTTAGGGTTTTTTTTGAAGGGGTGTTTGTTTAAGCTTATTTGTGGGCTTCTGAGCTTATTTGATTCCGGCTTATATTTCATAACCAATAATTTTCTGGCTTATATAAACTTATTCTGATATAATAAACTTATATCAATAAGTGTCGAATTAAGCCGGAAAGTTCGAGCTTGTGAAATATAAGCCAAAATTGCATAAGCTCATAAGCCCACAATAAGCTTAAACAAACACCCTTTAAGTTGTTGTTTGGGTGTGGTGGAAGCAAATACGTCATTTTTGTTATTAAGGGGAAAAGTAATAAGAGGAGTACTTGTGACAATTGATTATGGTTAGCTAATTAATTAGGTTATGTTAAATCTGTTTATTTACTTGTTTTGTTTACAAATAGAAGATATACAGTTTTAGTGTTTGGATGGGGAGCAAACTGCTTATTGTTTGAGAGAAAATTAACGGGGAGTTTGGGATTACTTATTTAATCTGTTTTTTTAGTTGTGGTTTGCTATGATAGATAATTAGGTTTGAAGGTGTATGGAGTTCCCTATCCAAACTGCTTAGTTTGTTCTTCCAGAATCAATAAGCAAGACCAAACACCCCAAAAACTCATGATCTGATATATCAACATCAACATCAACATATATGTAACTTTAAAAAATATGCACTAATGCGCAATTTTGCATACCCAATATACAGAAAGATACAAAAATGTGCCCACTCACGAACCAGTAACTTCATCCAATAGCTCAACCAATCCATTATCTTTTTTATTTGTTTTTATTTCTTTCCCAAAATATTTTAGTGTCCCTTTTTATATGATTTTTCAGTTTTTTTATATCTTCTTCTATCGTATTGTTAGGCATCCTAAGGATAAATTCAATTGTTCAGATGATGGGTCTGTTGTTATTATCAGTCTTTTCACAGACGAGAAACTGAAATTTGAATATCATCGACCTATGAAAGCCATTGCAATAGATCCCGATTATGCCAGGAAATCATCTAGGAGATTTGTTGCTGGTGGTTTGCCTGGAAATTTATACTTCAATACAAACAAGTGGTTAGGCTACCGTGATCAGGTATTTTGCTATCCATATTTTCATTTGTTACTTTATCCCACTTGAGTTAGAAAAAGGCCAAAGATTAAAATACAGCATTTTGGATAGGTTTTACATTCTGGTGAAGGTCCTATACATGCAGTGAAATGGAGAACAAGTTTGATTGCCTGGGCTAATGACGTGGGAGTTAAAGTTTATGATGCTGCTAATGATCAACGTGTCACTTTTATTGAGAGGCCAAAGGGAAGCCCAAGACCCGAGCTTCTTCTTCCTCACTTAGTTTGGCAGGTAAGCCAGACCCGTACACGTTGACATAAGGGACAATAAGCTAGTTGTAGAATATTTGCGACACATAAAGTTTTAAATCATGTTCTATGGCATTCAGGATGATGCTCTTCTTGTTATTAGGTGGGGAACAACTATAAAAATCGCTTCGATAAAAACCAATCAGGCGAGAGGTGTCAATGGCTCATATAGGCAACTAACAGCTTCCAACATGAACCAAGTTGATATCGTGGCATCTTTCCAAACCAGCTATTTCATATCAGGAGTTGCTCCATTTGGTGACTCTTTGGTTGTTCTAGCTTATATACCGGGGGAAGAAGACGGAGAAAAGGAATTTAACAGCAGCATTTCATCACGGCAGGTATTTCATTTGCTCTCATGCTGCAATTATTTCAAAATTCATTCCTTATATACATTCTTGTTGAGATGAAAATAACTAAGATGTCTGCATCTACTTTAAGCAGGGGAATGCACAAAGACCAAAAGTGCATGTAGTAACATGGAATAACGATGAGCTTGCAATAGATGCATTACCTGTACTTGGCTTTGAGCACTACAAGGCGAAAGATTATTCTTTAGCTCATGTTCCTTTTACAGGTACATGCTCATACTCATTTCTGGTTATTCTCTTGTATCATAAGATACTTACAAAATAGGATGTAGATAGTAGCTATGCAGGGGGTCAATGGGCGGCTGGTGATGAACCATTGTACTATGTTGTATCTCCAAAAGACGTAGTTATTGCCAAACCTAGGTAAGTTACAGTTATTTGATTTTGGGAAATTGAGTTCACATATGTACAAAAGAAAGTAGTACATTTTTTTCCTCATGGCGTTTGGGATTTTTATGCCACGAATGGATGGGTTCATGAACAGTCTCCCTTGCTATTGAATTATTATTATTATTATTATTATTATTATTATTATTATTATTATTATTATTATTATTATTATTATTATTATTATTATTATTATTATTATTATTATTATGCATCTATCATCTCATGATAATGTGCTTGTCATTTACTACGTATTAATATGAACCCCTGTTTCAGCCTGAAAGTTTATGCCATTATTTTGTCAGATATGAAGTAATGAAGTATACGTGCTATATTTTACATCTAAAATGACGATATGTTTCTGATTGCCAGGGATGCGGAAGATCATATTAATTGGCTTCTTCAACACGGGTGGCATGAGAAAGCTTTAGCAGCAGTTGACTGGTTCGTGAGTGGGCACATTTTTGTATCTTTCTATATATTGGGTATGCCGTATGCAAAATTGAACATTAGTACATATTTTTTTAAGTTACATATATGTTGATGTTGTCTATAGGTTTGTACTAATAGTTTGCCATTGTGAGTTGTGACAGATGGATTTTTAGATCACAAGATTTGGCACCACGGTTCTCTGTTATGCCAATGCATAAGTCCAAAAAAGATAGAATTGTTCCTCCCATCTACAGCATTGTAAGCTCAGAGTCATATCAGTATTTTTAGTAATATTTTCTTGTAACATAGTAATAATTTACACCGCTATGTTATTTCAGGAACTGGATGCAGCATCTTTCAAAGACTTTAGCTGCCGGGAGTGGCAGATTGGAGTGGTAAGTGGTGTTTAATTCATTCTCGATGCAACCAAATTAGTAGTTTAATTTCAAGTTTATTGATGATCGATATTTTGTATTGCTAGCCAACCTATCAGGACAGGACCTCAAAGGACTCGATCCTAGTAGTGATTCAGCACCCACATGCATCTAGGCCAGTTCTAACCAACTCAGGATCGGGAATTTCAGCTACCGAAGCCATCATATATTGAGACTGCTCGGTTGTGCTTTGTTTATAATTTCTGGCGTCAAATGAGTTCTGGTTTTGTTTTTAAATTGTAGGGACAAGTGTAGTTTTAGAAATAGAGATAGGCAATGTAGATATGGGAGTCTGCAGCCAAACATTTATGACCTTACTTCGGTATGAATATAAAGCTGTAAATAGTTCTGACTTTTTGTTTTCATGCTCTGAATGAGCAACTTCATTGCGATTAGTATTCTACTATCTACGGTGGCATATTGATATCTCTAACCATACAATGCTTCTGTAATCCAATTGGGAGATTTAGATACTATCAAACTAATGATGTTGTTTTGTAATGAGTAAATATAGGTCTAAAATACATAGTTCAAGATCATAGATCAATGTTGTGGATCAACATTATAACTATCGGCGGCAATGATGTTTAAAACTTATGAGGTTTGATTAATGAATTTACCCGTCCAAATGTAAACAAAATTTTAGATCTCACAACATTTACAGCCGAAAGGCTGTTAGCAAAGAACAGAAAAAGACAGAACACGTATAATGTAAAGAACTAAAACAAAGTACCAACAAATCGGCTTAGATGAACAGAAATTTTGAGAAATAATAGGTATAATGTGTAACAATCTGTATTTAGCCCCTTTTTAGATGAACATAAATTTTGAGAGAGGGGGAGGGTATAGGTAAATAGTGTATAATGTGTAAAATGGCCAAAAAACTAATTGCCCTATTACGGTTGCCCAACAAAAAATAGTTGCCCAAAATACAGTACGTGACACGTGTCTGCATTTAATGGAAGTTGCTCAATCTTAAAAGTTGCCCGAGCTAATACGAGAATTTTCAAAAAAGAGACTAGATATGCCTAACCATTGAGCAACTGGGTTATTGTACTATTTATCCCTTAACTTTAACCCAAGCTTGAAAAGAAAACAAGATAAAATACATGACAAGATGGATCATAAAAGAAATGATTTGATTAGTCAAAAAAAGATGTATGACTTTTTGTGATTCCAAAGATAGATTATATTAGATGCTTACCTACAACTAATTATTTTATTAAGTGTTCCCTAATCACACACAATAAGTAATAATATATTTATATAGGGGTGGAGATAGTTACATAGGTTTGTTAGTGTTACGATTAAACTATGTCACTAAAAGAATCCAAAACATATCAAGTTGGAAAACTTTTGTTTCTTTTTTCCGAAAGAACATATTTATAAGCTCTTTACTAAATGTGAGAAAATCAAATCTTTGACTTTCTCATGTATCATATCCAACAAGAATCAATTAACTACCTATTAGTTAAAACATAGAGTGTACGTGTGCTGGCTTAGCCGTTCAAACTTCAAACTACTTGGTTCGGATCAATTCACTTTTTCTTTATTGCAAGCGAGTAGCTAAAGAGATTCATAAAAAGTAAAAACATCATTTAAATAGTACTTGTAAAAAAAACACGGTTTAAAAAACATAATCACTTCAGCTTTTTCTTCTTACTTTTTACAAAATGGTAATCTGTTTTTTCTTTTTTACTTTTTACAAAATGACAATCTTACATTTAATTAACAGATTATTGTATTCTTTAAAGTTCGTAATAATAATATAAAGTAAGGGTAATATAATAACCTACATCAAATTTTTGTATTTACTTTTAGTAGTGGAAAATTAATTTGATACATCTCAAAAAGAAACACATGGACAATAACATTAGGTATGTGTTTGTCAAAGGTAGCAGTGAGCTGTGAGCAGTATCCACGGCTCACCGCTCACAACTTCTCAAAGAAGCATTGAAAAAATAAGCATTACTTAAAAGTAGCAAAATTCACCGCTCCTTTGTCAAACGACTATTAAAAATCAAAATGCTCATTGTTCACCGCTCTAAAAAGCTCCACACCGCTCCGTGCCAAACAATTTCTTTTGTAGGTGCATCTGAAATGTGTGGTTGTAGTTTCTTTTCACCCTTCTCATTTTAACTTTTCTTCTCATTTGATCATAACTATTTATGTTCATACGTCATATTTCTAACTTTGATGTGTTAGATTAAGTATAGTAAGGCTCTTGTAGAAGCGTTCTTCCTCCCATTTCATACCTCAACGCCGCGTTTTTCTAAAACACTACCCTCAAACCAGCACGTTTTTGGGTAAAGGATTTTCCCGATAAAATATATTACTCTAAAAAAACCAGTTTAGTACAGTGGATGATGGTGAATCCCACATCTCAGCCCAAAAACACGTTGGTCATCACTTTTGAGCATAAGTCTATGCATCGACCAATTTGTGGGAAGTGATCAATTGTTTTCTTTTTGTGTGTGTATGTTGTGGGGTACATTTGTGTTTAAGTGTAATAATTTGTTGTGGTGATGTTTGTGATCTTATTATACTATGTTGGTTGTGTTGAAAAGCTTTTGTAACACTGAATTAACGGTGGTGATCAAAGTAATCACTACACCACTTTACGCTAAGCTGACTCCCCTTTCGTCTTAAGGCGTGAAATTAGACCAAGGTTCATATTTCATATATGTGCATTTTAAGATGCATAATTCATATGTTACACGTGAACCACACAAATATATTGTAAACAACTTATGGTACTCGAAGTATTTTACTTTAAAAAGTTTATAGGCTTGAAAACTACAATGTTGATTTCAGAAATATGAACCATAGCTTCATAAAACTTTACAATCATCTCACATTAAATACAGCAACAATACTTAATTATATATGCGTGTGAGGTACAACAATGCATCTCAGAATAAATACCTTTTGAATCAAATTTTTTATTTAGGAACAGGAAAACAAAGAGTATAATTTTTTGCTCAAAGTATTTATTCATCCTTACATGTGTCAATTTATTGAGTTGAAAGTTATCATTAGCTGTATATGAAGGGTGAAAAAGCATATTTAAAAGGTGATATTTTTGATAGTGGTGAACTTTTAGGCCATCGTTTCATGTTGGGGGTACAGCCGGCAGCATGGGCCCAATTCGGCCCAAGGTCCGCTTGACCACTTATAATAGTCTTCATTTACTCTCTTTAACAAACACCATTCAACTCATATCACAAAATTATCCTCTTTTTAATCTTCCAATGTGTAGAAAATGCGCATTTTGGATGGATAATGTAAAAAAGCAAACCAAATACTGTTTAAAAAGGATCTTTAAAAGATAAACTTGACGTTTGATTTGTATTGAAATGATATAACGAACTTGAGTTTACGAAATTAGTGGCTTAAAGAAACAAATTTAAGAACCATAGTTTTAGGTTTATGTAATTTAATGTAAATTATACTCAAAACACCTTAGACTATCCGTAGTGCATCGGTTGAACCACCTTCACGACGCATCCTCCCCATTACGGCCCTTCAAGGGTGACGCATCCTAAGGCACCAAAAAAGAACTCGGTCGTATATATGACCGAGTCATTGCGAGCTTTTGTGTGTGTGAGGGTTTTTTATTAAATGATTTTTGTGGGGTAGTATGGTATGTTTTTGGTGGTGTCCTTTGTCATCCTCATTACACTAATAAGTTGGTTATGAAATTTTTGTAGATAAATAAAGTTGATGTGCCAGTAGTGTCCTTGGTTATCATGTGAGTTGCATTACGAGTAGCCTTAATACTAACACGTACCTCGAACATTTATTTGGTGTGCTTTGTGGTAAGAAATTTCTCACAAGTCATAAATGGAAGCATACTTAAATTAACATGAACGTTAACAATAATGACTCATGCCCTTCAATAGTTTTCAACTGTGGCCCAACATAATAACTTATACACGTTGCCTTGAGGAACATATCCGTATGTGTACGTATATGACCTTTCTCTTACCAAAGCCTATGCCTTCCCTCGCGTTCTTATTCGGCAAACAAACAGAAAAATAATGCACATGTGCGTATCTATACGTTTATTAGGTAGTGTACATGTTCGCGCATGTGTGTATGTGAAAGAGAGACTAAGCGGTGTTGCAAGTTCATGCGTCATAATTACCTTCACGCGTCTTCCTCCATTACAGGCCCAACAGCGTGTTACGACCAAGTTTTGTAGGTGATTTGGTCATACCAATGACTCAACCAATTTTATTTGTTTTTGTGTTTGTGTGAATGTATTATGGAGTACGTTTGTGATGGTTTGGTGGTTGATTTGGTTAATAATGAATGTTGATGTAGAGCTCAGGTGGCGGCAAATACGATCACCAATACTTCCGATCTAAGTAGTGTCTGTCATGACTAAAAATTAAAAAACCCACTATTTCTTAATACATCGGGAACACTACATAAGTGACAGAACAAGAGCCCAAAGCCACCATACCCCCCAAATTCTTATTGCAGCGATGTGCCGCAAACACATGCAAAATATATTGCAACGCCCCAACCAAGAATCAAGTACAGACCTAATCCAAGAATCAAGTACAGACCTAATTGACGCAACGGTTTTAAGCCATGTTGAGAGTGGCATTCCATCAGTCTGTTCATATTATGGACTTGGGGTTACTTTGAACATGCACACACGCATGCACACGGGCGCGGGGGAGCGACACACACATGTGCACGCACGCACAAAAACAAATTCTAATTTGAAGAAACCAAAATAACTCAAAAACCCCTCAAAAGTGGAGATAGGTCATGAGATATTAAGACAATTAGACCTGTTCAGCCAGAAATTCGGCAATGTTTTCGGCTTTCAGGGTGTCAAATATATGAGATAGGACCATCACACAAGCACATGTTTCAATCAAGAATAATGCAGTCTATCAATAATATACTTGTAGGGTAACAGAACTTGAACACCACATTTCATGATCTTGGATACTCAGAAGCAAAGCACAAGTAAATAAACATTAAATGCTATTTAATTATTTGTCGAAACCAATCCCATCATGAGAAATAATCAGTCCATGTCGGCATCACTCAAAAACTGAGATCTCACCATTCCAACTGCACGTAGCAATTATATTTGACATGACAGGATGAAATGCCACATCTACGCATGTTTGTTCATACACTTTTATTTTCTTGATGAGATCACACGTTTTGGCATTATAGAAGTAAATGTAACCATCTGAGGAGCCGGAGGCGAGTTTTTTACCGTCCGGACTAAAATTGCATTTGACAGGAAAGCCGGAAACACCATGGCATTCGTATCTTTTGTACTTGTCGAGCCTATATGGAGGTTTGGATGAAAAGATTGCAATGTAATTTCCATTTGATTGTGCCACAAAATATTGATCGTATGGATGATGTCGTATACATGGGCAGGTATAAGCTTCCACATAAATCTGAGGAAAATAGTAAACAGCAATTAGTAGAACCCACGATAATCAAGACCATGGTGACAAGATTGCAAATGACCAGAAGTAGCCTTTTTAACTCATGTATGTGAAATGTTTCAATATGGGTGAAATTACAAAGATTCACTAACGAGAAACAGGTCAAATGGTTTAAATTTGGTAAAGCAATCTCAAGGGTTTACAACCTTTTAAATTGCTATATTAAAAAAATTGATAGTAGTGATGGAAAGATCGAAATTGATAGTTCTAATTACTTTACAGTTGAAGAAAAACAATAATAAATACAAAATTATAAAAGGTCATCCCAGCTCATTTTGAACCATTACCTAACCCCGCCACTGTAATATAGGACAGGTCACATAATATTGCAGCGTTGCAAGTTTCATGTGCGTTTCAAAGAAATGAAGCACAATACTTGAAACGAGGAAAACAATATGAACTAATGATGCCAAAACATCTAGGCCCATGATACTATAGGAAGTCTAGACCGAGTCCATTCAGATTCAAACAATCCGGATCATGAAGGTGGATTGAATTTAGGAACAAGTAGAAACCCAAGTGACTCTCATGAAAGGCCCCTTCAGTTAGTTAGTATTAGGTTATGTACGTCAAATTTTCTATAATCTTTACCACGTCTTTGATGTGATGTTAGAGTTCAAATAGAATTCTTTAATACATCGAGTTGAAATGCTCATAGTAGTAAAGTTGCAATACATTTACAGTCCTGTTTTGCATAAACTATCTCGATTTATATAATTTGATCTATGCACATCAGTATTTATTTAGAGAGATGGCTTTCACTTAATTCAGATATTAAGGGTGCGTTTAGTCCAACAAAACTAGGGGTGTTTCTATGTAAATTGTCCAAAGATGAATAATAGAAAAAAATTTCTGGAAGAACTGGAAATGTTTTTTTAGTAACTAACTGTGGACGGTGGACACCCCCCCAAATTTCACAAGAAATATCAATAATCTTATAATCATTCCAGTAACATAGTGCATATCATGCATTTAATTTAGTTACATTACGGGTCATGCCCATCTTGTCATTGTACTTTTTCTTTGTACATCCTAGTCAGTAAATGATAGTTTTGTGTCCCATTTGGGTCATTTGGTAGCCCATGTTCGCAATATTTTTATTAATCAAACAGCACATTATAAAAATCTAAAATCTTTATTTATAAAGAGAAAAATCCTTGCTTAAAAGTTATCATCTTTGAAAGACGTAATCTGAGAACATCTGTTACCTGATGACCCAAATAGGACACAGCCATATTTTTAATAACTTTGATGTAAAATAAAAAGGTGTAATGACTAAAACGGAACAAATAAATTTTGGTATTTTATGCATTTTACCCCTGAAATTCGAGTTAATTGGTCATTTATCTCAAAGTAACATTATTTGTTTATCTTTGAATTACATAAGTAGAATTTGTACCTGATTTGATAGAGGAACTTGTCGTGAGACGTCCCAAACGATGATAGAATTCTCACTGATGTTACTTTTGGATTCATCACTAGAAGAAATAAACTGCCGTGTATCATTTGTAAACTCCAAATCAAGAATCGGACCAAGACCTCGAAGATACTGATTCACTGCATTCCTTGTTCTAATATCCCATAACCGAATGACACCTTTTGACCCCCCAGATAAAAAGAGGTTGGAATTATTAGGATGAAATTTAACAACTCCAACAACCTGATCCTCCTTAAAAACACACGTTTCTAACCCTTTTTCAACATCGATCAGTCTCGTTGAGCAATCGTATCCGCAAGAGAGTAAAGAATAACCTTGCTCCGACCACTTGATGTCTTTTACTGCTGCGGTATGAATGTTGAATACCCGTGCTTTCTTCTGTTCCGAGCTCCACACGTTCCATACACAGATGGAAGAATCCATACCAGCAGACGCAAGAAGATGAGCTGCAAACTATCTTAATTGAACACATCAGAATGGAAAACATCTAACTTTGACAAAAAATTTAAATACAGTTGCTACTTGTAAGGAAAAGAAAAGCGTCTAGAAATAACAGTAATACAATTAATCTAAACACTCACCGACACATTATACCAACACTTCTGAAATCCAAATCAGAAAGTTGTTAATGCAAGTGTATTAAAACTATTGTTCGCAGAGTTTTACGCTTTGCACCCCTCAAGTTTAAGACAGAGTCCTATTTCTTAGCCAACAAATTGTTTAGCTACTATTCCGTTTCTTCTGCATGGCTTTGATGAATTGGAGGGATTGTCTGATTGTTGTGTTGATGTTGTAGCTTGGATTGGTGTCCAAGTGCCGGTTGATGCCGTAGTCTTCAATCTCTTGGGGTCCTTCTCCCCCTCAGGATCATCCTGGTCTGGATCATATTGACTACGTTTCCGAGATTGAGACTTACGGTTTTCTTCCAAAAAAGTAACCATGTCACTAAGCTCATAGATGGCTTTCGTGATTCGGGAAGTTGTGTTTTCCATAGACTCCCGTACAGCTCTGAATTCTTCTCGGATTAGGTTTCGATTTTGGATTGTGATGAGTTATCTAAAATTGCATTGAAGAGTTGTGGATTTGTTTCTCCGAGTTCGGGTTTCTCAATAAATTGCATCAACATCAAAGCCTTCAAGTCTTTCCTGGAGGTACCCTGATGCCTTTGTGAAGGTCCATCAACATCTTGGGTATGTTTGGCGCAATGGGCTGGGGCTGGGGTTGGGGCTTCAGCTGGGGCTTATATTATAAGTCGCAAGCTGAAGTTTATATTTTTGTAAAGCTGTTTGGCGAATTAGTTGGAGCTGAAACTTATTAATGTAAAATCACATAAAAATACATCAAATTAAATTCACATACATTTTCAGCTTTTACGTGATAATTCATTATATTTTTAAGTGTATTTAAGTAATTTAACTAGCCATAAGCCCCTTTCTATGGGCTTGGGCTTATGGAGACTTGTGACTTATTTTATAACCCATAAGCCTCCGTAAGTATGTGTGACAAACGAGACTTATTTCAAAAGCCCAAGCCCCATAAGCCCTTCGCCAAACATAGCCAAGCCTTGTCTTTGTTCGAATGTTGAGAGCCTTTCTTCAAATTGCCCGGTTAAACTGTCCATAACTTTCTTCAGAGTTCCTTCGGTAACATACCACATGGGTAGGGTATTGCATGATTGTTGCGTGGGCCGTGGAGTGATTGCTTTTGTTGCTGTAGTTGTTGTTTCAGTCATGATGGAATTAGTTTTGGTGAATCAACATATTTCTGTGTTGTTGGAATTGGAGTTGTTGGAAGTGAGACCGGTGTAGGTGCAGGTTTTGTTGGTGGTGGTGGTGGTGTTCCTGTAGAGCTAGTACAGGTGTTGGCTGGGTAATCGGTAACGAGCTGGATTCACTTAGAATCTCCGTTTTCGAACTACTTATTGTATCAGCAAATGGTACAGTAGATGTTCGACCTACGTTCAGCACTGCATGATGTTAACATTGGCAGGATTTCCGAATGATCCCCGTGAAGATTCTTTTTGAGAATCCACTACATTCGTTCCGAAAACCTCAAGGTTTTGATCAGGATTGTCGTTTATGAACCGGGGTAAGTCCATATTAGAAGACCTAAGGGACCTACTAGTGGACTCGTTATGCGTCTCCGGTTATGGGCTCAACTCGACTAGCTCATTCCATATCACCTCGACTAGCTCATTCCATAAGAGTTGAGCAAAGTCAAAATGGCATCAGTTCACAATTCCGTACATGATCTGTAGGAGTGTGTTCCGGCCATTATAACCCGAATTCTTTCCCCGTTAAACAACGGTTGAGAATTGAGAAGAGCGTAACCCATCTCTTAGGTAGATACTTCCTCTTGAAATCGGAAAATCAGTTTAACTTGCCTTCATCAGTGTCATAGCCAACCTCTAAGAGGAAAGTCATCAGCTGTGAGTTTGGAGTTACTTCAAATCCTATGTCAATTGCAACGGAAAGTCGCAGCACAGTGCGGAAGAAATCAACATTTAGATCAACAGTATATTGATCTATTGTCGTTCTTAGGGTTTCGGGTTTAGTGTCTTCAACTATGTGGATGTTGTGCCAAAATTGTTGAATATAGATGATTGGAATTGATGTCATTGAGAGTGAGAGTGCAGAGTAGATGGGGCGATTCTTGAGGATTTCAATGATTATTGGGTAATCACATGTGAAGTCTTTTGGAAAAAGTTTGAAATTGGTAGGACCAATTGTGACTCTATATTCTACTGGTAGGAGTTGTTCTCGGGATAGTTGATGCGGTTGTTCTTCTGCTAGTACTGGGATGTCTTGTGATAGTTATTCTTGTTCTTGTTGTGTGATTGTTGTTTTGGAGCCATTGAATGAGATTTTGTTTAATAAAATAGGAAAGTTGTTATGTACAAGAATAAATTTTAATTTTTCACTTTGTTTTTATATGCTTCAGCATTTTTCTTTTTGAGCATATTTTATTTTTTTCTTTTCTTACGCATTCTTGTTTTTATTGCATAAGCGCATGCCTTTTCTTTTAGTATGTGATTTATTTTCTCTGTATTTGTTTTTATCCTCACCAAAAGTTTGTTTTTATGATACTTTTTCAGAAGATTTTAAAGTAAAGATTGAACTTTGTTTTTAATTTGAAAAATATAAGCTCAACTTATACTATCTTTAAAAGTTTTGAGAAAAAAAGTATCATTGAAAATGAATTTTCATCAAACTTAGGAAATTTGAGATGAAATGTCAAATTGGAAAAACATTTGAAAACTCTTAGAGATTTGATAAATAGAGTTAAGAATGCATTTTGCATAAGAGTTGTATCTCAAAAAGATATGAAACAGATTTGAAGTGATTGTCACCAAAGTTGCTAGAAAAATTTTGGAAAATTTCTAAGTCTTTGCAACCTCGTGACAGTATAAATTCATTTTACACAAATGTCGTGACATTAGAAATGTCAATTCTCGTGAATGTTTTTCAAATCAGCTTAGTGATACAATCCTAGACTAATCTCATTACAAGAATTAAACATATGCATCTCGTGAACAAGCTGAACATATACACTACATGTTTATGTTGTAACGAGATAGAGAGGAAAGGAAGAGAGGGTGTTTGCCAAATGATAAATGTTTATTGCAACACACACCTCTCAAGAGAAGACCTGAGGGGGTTTATATAGCCATACGAATACAAGGAATAAGATAAATACTTAACTCACCCGTATACTATGACTAATTATTAAGATAAAACAAATCTAGTAAACTATCAATACTTTTGAGGCTAACATCTTGGTGTCCAACAAAGAGTTAAAGCTTTTGTAATCACTAAGGTAATCAAAGATTGCCGACATATTAATGATGATGACAAATAAGAAACGCTATCCTAACAAACTTATAGGAGAGAACCAAATGCAAACCACAACATTTGCGCTATAGGTCATGCTACGGTCCAGATATGAGATATTATGGAGATGCATCGATCAACAAGATTAAGTATGCAAACACCTATTGATTTCCTTGAATAGAATTTAGACAGATGATAATTATATACTGCATGCATCAATGTGGCACGAAACGAAAAATGAATCTAACAAACAAATTTAATTAGTGATCAAGACAATACTTACGATGATTTTTTGACCATTCAATTGCATTAACGGCCTTATTATGGCTCATAAGAGTCGTGGACACCCTGTCAGATATGCGGCCAGAATTTGTGTAGCCCTCTGTTCTATTCCTCAACGATAAATAAATGTCTTTCCGTATGAATGAGTCTGAGATGCTTCCATGGACTGCTGATAAAAAAGATTAAATGAAATTATCAAATTAATGAGACGCCTCAAATAAAAATAAATAAATAAATAAATATAACTTGAAACTTGCAAAAGTGTCATCAGAGACGAATAATTCTCTGATTGCTAAACAAAAATACCTGTGAGAACTAACATAGTAAGTTCAATAAGGGCATACCAAGGGACCCAAGTGGTCCAAACATTATCATTATAAGAACAGTCACAATAATCAATTTGTTGAGTTGCTTTGTAATCCATCAATAACAGATAAGTTAATACAAATTTGACTGTGGGAACCTTTGTTATATGGATTAAACGGTATGTGCATAACCAAGACCCATTTTTTTATTTCCTTAATCTTCACGATCAAACATACGACTAGACCTAAGAAAGCAAGTAAAAAATGTACCAGGGGAACAGACTGAAGAAGTTGGGGGGTCTACATTGGAAGTTTGTGGAGCTGAGGACATGATTGCCCGTTCTCGCTTTGATATATATCTGCCTGCAATTGGAACTTCAGTTGTGATGTTTTGAGATTGGTTGAGGGTGACAGCTGGCAAACGTCTGCTAGATGTATGTGGAAAATCAGGTTTAGCCCGCTTGAGGGGAGGAGGGGCATGTTTTTCGTTTTCTTCATCTTCGTCTTCAGCAGTGGAGTAGGCATTGTAGAGTAGATCCATACTGAGTCAAAATCCAGGCTGTAAATAACATTAGAGACTAAACCAGCATGCACCAAAATTATGTGCTTTGTTTAATAGAATGAGCAAAAAGATAAACTACAGTCATATTCTAGCTGAAAAATCTTTCCCAAGATTAGCATAGTGGAAGACACAACTTTGGTGCCATAAAGTTCAATGCAATTGTTATATATGGTACATACATCTACGCTATTAGAATGATAATTCTCCTAGTGGAACCATATTTGGTCAATCCACAGGATGCTACACAGAATAACATATTTCTTTTCAGAGAAGACGCACTTTATATCTTGCCAATTACAGAAAGAGCCAGTAGTAAACAACTGCTTCCAAGGGGATGAATGAAAAAACTTAAAAACACTTCATTTCAGTCACTAGAAAAGTTGTCACTGCAGCTCACATTCAATTCTACACATCATTTGGATATAACTATATAAGAGCATCTTCAAGGTATGTGCCATATAGCATTTTTTAAGAAATGCTTACACCAAACAGAGGAGATGGGTACCTTATACATATATAAAAAATGAAAGAAAAAAAAAAAAAAAAAAAAAAAAAAAAAAAAAAGCCATTCACGAGTGTCCTGACAAGTTTAGAGTCTTATAAAGTTATAATTACTATACTAATACAACCTAATTGTCAATATAAATAAATTAACAATAAGGTACTAATCGATCTCCCATTAGATATATAATACTAATAGATGTTCTAATATGTTGGCGCTGTTTCATAGAACTTCTCCACTATCATCTCTTGAAGGAAAATGTCAGTTTTCCCTAATTGCAACCATGGTTTGTGTATGTCCAATAAGATGGTTCTCTCCCTAAAAAGCATGATGGAAAGAACAAATCAATTTGATTGATTCTTATATATTCAGCATCTCGTTTCTATTCAATTTCTACTCAACATTACAGGAACTAAGAAAAAGCAAAAAACATTCATATCACAATGCCTTGTAATACACACAAGAAAATAAAGAAGTTTTTTGGTTGACGCAATATCACAAACACTTGAAGGGCAAGAAGTCAGTACATTTAACCTTTGGGGTAAACACTAAACCTTATCTATCAGAAATAGGATCAACAAATCAAGAAATTAGATGATGATGATGATGATAAACCTTAACAATTAACGATGACGGAATTAGTTAACAAAATCAATCATCAATCTCAATCCAACTTTAACAATTTTACCAATAGAGCAATGCACGTTGAACAATAAAAGTAGCGGGATCATCCAACAGAAACCAGTCTGTTCAACACTCGTAACTCGTAATCTGGGTTCAGATCAGCAGACATCAAACAGAATGAAGCTCGAATTGAAACCTCAGTCGGTTCAACTCAACCTCAGGCCTCAGCTGATTGTGGATCCGCCTCAGACACCAAATATGGTTACATTTGTACCATATTCTTACACCAAAAATTTGATTCCTTGTTATCATATACAAATAAATAAAAGGTATGTTACTAAACTTAAAAAAAAAAAAAAAAAAAAAAAAAAAAAAAAAGTGTCTAAGGTACCGAACTTTCACTTTGTTCACTTAGGTTACTAAACTTATGATACATGACATTTTGAGGTCAGTGAACTTATAAAAATATACGTAAACATAACTCAACTTGTAAAAACACTACATTTATGTTAACTTGTCAAAAAATATACGTCCAAGTAACTCCGAGTAACACTGAAATTATAGAACAATATGCATCCTATAATTTCAGAACCCAAGTGAACAAAATGAAAGTACAGTACCTTAGGCGCCCTTTTTTGGAAAGTTTAGTGACATCTTTGTCTATTAACCCTAACTAAAAAAACTTTGGAAACATGCGCAATATTGTACTCATTTTGAAGATCTCAATGATCATGCAAATATTAAAAAATTGGTATGATGAATTGTGTTGAAACAAATTGTGTGAGAAATAGTGTTGTACCGAAATATCACACCATTTTGGTGTTTTGGTGCAAACATTGGAGACAATTTAAATGAATCATGAACATGAATTGCCACCTGTAAGATAGACCCTACTGATTCAGTTCTCGACAATTCAGTTCATAAATTTTTGTAACTAATGTTCTTCCAAAGGTTAACAAAAACACTACCACCATTAAGATGCACTCAATCTCTTCCAAAGGAATAGCCATACTTTAATGATTGACATCAAGCATAGCGCTTTTCGACGCGTACAATTGTTTTCTGAAAAAAGGTAAAATCCAAGTGAACTTTTAAATTCACAAGTAATGCATCCGATCGTCTATGTCAAAACGTAGCTTTTACTTACGACCAGAGGGGGGAACACTTGACACCCAATATGATTGACTCTCCTGGGTGAGTGGACAACTTCATTTAATTTTAGAAGTCAATCACACGATGTCGACAAACAAAATGACATTGTTGAACATAGTAGTTTTGATGGCATTCCTATTTATTCAACATTTTAAAAAGTTCCAAGCCATTAGGATGATAGCTCAAATCTACTACACTAGATAACAAAAGAAGCTCGTACCTAGTAGCAACTTCCCAACATCAACCACTACACAAGTTGGTAAATACTCTCATGCTACACAAACATAAATGCTAACGTGTGTCTCATAATGCTTGACTGGCAGTCATATTTTATGTCAAGACCAAATATTACTTGGTAGTCATTCTAGTGCAATGGAAGATTACAGTTCACATTCATAACCAAATATATAAAATATCCAATCAGTAGAGGGCTGGAGTGTGCAACCTCTATATTTAAGGCAAATGTATTGACACCTATTATCCAACCACCACTCCCAACGGGCCAATATCCTCCTACAGAACCTATCATGAACGCCTAAAAATGAAACGGCTAAAGGGATTCTAAATGTATTGAGGAAATCGCATAACACATCTGGAAATGGGGAAGATGTCGCAGAATCCACAGCGATATATGGGTAGCATATTAGGGATATGGTTGCAGGAAAACAAGTTACAGCATTGTGAATGCAATACAGTGATACACACATAATGGTTACATGATATTGTCAAATGCGACCCTCCATCCACGACATCACTAGCATTTTTATATTGTTGATTCTGATTTTACGCTTCAGAACATGTGGCTTTGTGAAGAGATACCCTCAGACAACACAGTCTAAAGCATACTAACAACTCAGCATCATGGTAGACATTGATAGATGATCACAGACATCATTTACTTGACGAATAAGATACCGTTTGTTGTATGCATTGGGTTACGTATCATCCTGAAGAATTCATATTTGGTTTGTTTACTTTGGGTATTGAAATACAACAACCTCTTATTCTTACCCTTTGTACGTACATATGAATTCAGCAATTAACAGCTACAACATTTTGAAATTTAGCAATATCAACGTCTAAATGAAATCCAAAAATACAACTTTTAAGCAATTGATCGAAATGAAACAAATATCAATTTTTTTGGACATGAATTGTTCCACAACACTATAAAAGTTTAAGTATAAGTTCGTTGTTAAACCAACATTCTCCATAAAAAACCCAATATACCACCGATCACAAGTAATGATACTAATACCTATTTTACCCTACATTCAACTCTATACCATAATGAAACCTAACTAGTAACTAGAAACCCAACGCCACCTTATTTTTGGAGGAACCGGTGTACATAATGTGATAATCGTGTATCAATGTCACTCACATGATGTTGAATAGTTAGTAACTTAGTATGCTACTAACCTCCTCATGTTCATGAACCTAAAACGCATAGAAATGTATGATATGTATCTTGACCAAACAACATAATCCAAGACAACGAGGGAGTATTAGATAGGTATATTAAATTAGTTGGCCCAAGCCCGTTGTAGGCTTTGGGTCCATCAAGGTTTAGGGTTTTACTATGTACTTGTCTATATTATGATACGGGATTTTTAACCCGTTACAGATTTTTACCGCGTTACCTTTGATAGGAATTCTTACAAAAGCTTAAAGATATAGCAAAAGTTAACTAAATACGCGTTTGGCAGTTGGGACATTAACTACATACCACCTTTGGAAAACTATTTCCGTATTGGAGATTGCTTGTACCTCAATTTCAACAGTACCACCGGGATTGGGTTTTAGCATTGCAACTCCATAATCCCATGTCTTAGTCATGGGCGGAGCTATTAAGGGACCGGGAAGGGTCCCGCCCCCCCTAGGTCTAAGCCCGTTAGTGTATTTTTTCATCTAATGTTCTTATGGAAAAATTTTATTTCGGCCCTCCCAAGAAATTTTTTCTAGCTCCGCCATTGGTCTTAGTACTTGTTCATCACAACATATCTTAACTCTCTTAGTGTGATTTTAGGATTCTGCCTAATTCTATAAGCATAAGTTACTATACCCCTAAACGTCACAAACTAGTTATTATATTCTCTTTTCCGGAGTGAGAAATAATCATGTTGCCCTTATTCTCGTTTAATTTGAATATGTAACTGTGCAATGAGATGATTAAAAATTTGTTAACAGCATAGGATAAAATAACCGAGAGGGGCAAGGCACCTGCTATCTATCTATATCTATACTACATTATAATGTATTTGAGACTATTCTATAATTAGAAAGACTTAAAATTCATACTTTTTCTTGCTTATTATGGAAAGATTTGAATATTAATTTGTTAGGAAGCAAGTTGGTTAGGAAGTTTGTTAGGAAGCGGTTGGTTGTTGAAACTAAAATTATTTGGCTTAAACATCTCTAATATCTCTACTTATAAAGCATCAAGACAACTAAATGTGTAACCGAATAACTCAAAATACAGCCGCCGCATTGCGCGTGTACCGTTCTAGTAATTTTTTAAAATGTCCGGCTATTTTTGTAATTTGCACACTAACGCGTAGTATCAAAGTTTGACCCTTGGACCGTAATTTTCTAACTCCGCCGCTATAGCAGATCCCAATATATATACAATAAATTAAACGAAAATTAGGCATTAAAATTAACACAGTGTTTAGAATGAAATTCAACAATAATAATACAAAGTTAGGGCGGTGACAACTTACGTGATTTCCGTTAAAACCGCCGGAGACCCGCTACGGATTTCAAAATAGGAATCAGGAGATATTTGTGGATTATTCAAGAAAGTGACATAAATTTATTTGGGCTCATGATTTGGGCCTCACTTTCCATTTGAGCTTTTACCTTCATTGTCTTTCTTTCCTAAATTTTTCTGGAAAGCTTACTGAGGTGCTGTTTGAATTCGACTTAAAAAAAAAAAAAAAAAAAAAAAAAAAAAAAAAAAAAAAAAACTGAATTAACTAAGTCATATGAAAACTGTTTGTTTGTAACTTAATAAAGAAATATGACTAAAAATATTAAGCAATAAAACTGAGAATATCTGCATTAAGTCATACTAACATGACTTAATAGAAAATTTTAACAAACAAGCCCTAAGCTTAAAAAAAAAAAAAAAAAAAAAAAAAAAAAAAGCTTAATACTCCATCCGTCTCAAAATAATTAACCATAGATAGAAAACCACACAATTTAAGAAAAATATCATCATTAAGTTTTCATAATGACAATTTTACCTTAACTAATTAATGTATACGTAATTTTTTAAGTTTGTAATAATACGGAGTAATATGGTAAACTTGATCTCGATTCTCTATCTATTTTTTGAAATGGAAATTTAACTTGGGACAACTAAAAACGAAATGTGGACAATCAATTTGAGTCGAAGGGAGTATCAGTTTTTGACTAGTAGCTAACGATAAATAATGATTTACAAATAGCACCATGTTTTGGGTTACAAAGTTCGGCATGAATGGAGGCATGCGGCAGTTTTTACGTGGGGCTTATCGGTATATGAGTGGTCAATCAATTATAATTTTGTGAGTTTAAGTATCGCTCGAGATATGTGGATGTTTGAACAAGTTGCTATAGGACCATGTGTGAGATATGCGGATGTTTGAACAAGTTGCTATACGGATCTCTCTACACTTTAATTTATCAAGTTGTTGACACTTATATATAAGTTGTTACGTCCACTTAATACTTGAAAATATGTAAAAACTAAAAACACAATAAACTCTGTACTTTAAGAGTTATTTATAATTTAGTATCTACATACTTAAAAATGCGAACTTAAAGTGCTTTGTAACAAAAAAACATATGAAAAATATATATGCATGAACTCTATAATTGAAATGCAAGTTCACGATCTAAAGACGAAACTGTAATTTAAACCTGAATTTAATGAAAAGGAAATAAAGTTGCTAAGAAATGGAAAATTTTATAGGAAGTTAGGAACACAAAAACTTTTGAAATAAAATGAATTTAGTATCCTTGTTAACTATGACTACTTTACGTTACTCAAAATGGTGATGATTATAATATAAATAATTTAAGATAACTTAAAACTACTTTCATCAATGATAAGATATTAGAATATTTCTTTCCATAGAAGTAGATCCATACTATTTGTCCTTATTTTGGAATATGTTTGATCCGACAATATGGAATTCTTAGTTGGAATCTAGTCTATGTTGGCCGGTTCAATTAATCATCTATATCCTGTGTGTACGTTTTATATAAGGGTGTGCAATTGCATAGAGCTTTTGAAATTTTAGATGCTTCAAAATGTATATTTTTTATATTTAGGCCATCAAAATTTACTTTCAACAAAAATATTTATGATGTATGATTTTATGTTATTTATATGGGAAAAGTGAATATGAGTATGTCTCACATCTAAAGTTACATGCAAAACCATAAAAAATCACTAAAACATACTCATTTTGGTTATTATTTTTTTCAAAATTTGAGTAGTGGAACTAGTATATGCATAGTGAAACACATTTTAATGGTAAATTAAATCAAATCATTGTTGAATCTATAGCTAATTTTTAGTTAATGAAATCACCTAACAATATGATGTAGAAAATGCATGGATAAACGTGAACCCAACTTAAGTGATTATGTGATGAAATCAAGAGAAAACACTTATATTGTGAAGGACATGATAGAAATGATGTAGATTTGATGTTTTTCTTGTTATAACGACGTAATTTTTTATGGTTTCGCATGTAAGCTTAGATGTTAGACAGATCCATATTCATTATCCTCTATATATATTTGTTAAAGTTAAAGATAGATTGCTACAATACCATTTTTTTTCTTCAATAGTTGATATGATATATCTTTAACCGTCATATTTAATTACTACATAAGGTTTTCATAGAACCTTCAAAATCTCAGCTACTGATAAAATCTGATTTCATTAATAATTGTATATACAATAAAACAAAAGATATTTATTTGTCAGTCGATCTAAACCAATAATGTTAATAAAACTACTATGTGAGATTGGATTATCTTCCAACTCATTGGAGATTATCTGATAAAGGTATGGATATTCCCTCTTTGTCTTGTCTTCTATGTGAAGGGGCGGTGGAAACATCGGCTCATTTGTTTTTTGAGTGTTGTGTCGTGAAAGATATTATTCGGAAGATTTGTATTTGGTGAAACGTAAATGTCATGGAGTTTTCTTCTTTTGATGGTTGGGCGTCTTGGATTCTAAATTTAAGGATTTCTTCTAAACATAAGAACATTTTAGAAGGAGTGTGTTATGCTTTGTGGTGGTTCATTTGGACGTTTCGGAACAAGAAAATCTTCGGCGTGATGTCTCCTTCTAAGGCGAACATTTATGATGATGTTGTGTTATATTCCTTTTATTGGTGTCGGTATAGAAGTAAAGTGTCTTTTAGTTGGGTGAATTGGTTAAAAAATCCTTACCTAGTGTCGTTGTAATTTGTAGCTTCTTGCTAGCTTCCTTAATAAAATCACCGTTCAAAAAAAATGTTAATGAAACTACTTGTCATCTAATCTATTATAGAAAATAACAAGCAACCTACAATATTGAATGGACAACAAGTGAGGCAAAACTACTATGTAAATAATTGCCTAGATTTTCTAGGATCTTTTAATTTTTTTAAATGAAATTATGTTAATTACTAACATGAAAGGTGTGATGACGGGTTTTCATTCATCACAAGCTTAACATCACCATTTTATCATTTTTTTTCTTTCTTTTCTCTCTTTTCTTCATCTTTCACTTAACTATTGCAACACCTAATTTTCTCTTTCAACTTAAAAACTTTTTCTTTTTATTTATTATTGTTATTAAAATGCCCCTAACACATATCTCCACTTAAGGACGGACCCAAGAATTTTAAAAGTGTATTGTACAAAAGAAATGTTGGGCTACTAAAGTTAAACCGTAAGAATTGAACGTAGCAAAAAAAATGGGGGATTGCGCATAACACAATAACGGCAGTTTTGAATTCTTTTTGCACTTCGTGACCTAAAAACGGGTGTAACCCGTGCCACACCCGGCATACATGTGGGTCCGTCCATGTCTCCATTAGGGGTGTAAACGAGCCGAGTCGCAAGCATCGAACCAGAACCAAATATGATAGGGGGCACAAAATTTTTTGAACCATAATATTAGAAACATATTTCGGTAGACCAGGTGCATTTAGTAAAATTAATGTTTTTTTTCAAAAATTAACACTGCATCAAAAAAAATCCATAGGATACCCAGAAACCCGCAGGAACCCCCTGGTTCCGTCCTTGCCGAGTATTGCCAAGTTCGAGCTCGACTCAAATAAAAAAAACTCAAGCTCAAAACTCGACTCGAACTCGCTCAAGCTTTATATTTCGAGCTCGAGCTCGACTCGTCATATAAAACTCGAGCTCGATACTCGACTTGAGCTCGATTATTTTCACATTTCATGCTTAAACTCAATAAATACTTGGCATATCAAGATTCGCTCAACTCAATTTGTAAGAAAATTAATTAGATTTATGTATATAAAAGGATTTATGTATAGAAAATTAATTAGATTTATGACACTCGACTTGAGCTCGATAAGGCTCGCAAGCTTCACGAGCCTAGCTTTTTGGAGCTCGAACTCGACTCGAAAATATACTCGAGTAGCTCAAACTCGAGCTCAACTCGTCTAAATCTAGTCGAATTCGAGTAGTTTACGAGTCGATCTGGAATAACTCGCGAGTTGTCTCGTCTCGTTTACCCCTAATGTCCACTTTATATACTCACACAAAATAAAATAACAATTTCTCTCTCTTTAAATAAATGCGGGACTCTAATGCCGATAGGGAATTCTTTTTTAATTCTTACATGTTTTCCTGCAATAAATGGTGAGGAATTTCTTCGGGGGGGGTATTTCCCACTCTTTTTTATGTGATGCACCCTGCACGCTTAAATATTATGAAGTTTGTTACTCTCTCCGTCTCAAAATAATTGTCATGGGGCCAAAAGTTCTTTATAGATCCAACTTTTACCATAGAACTCATCAAGCAATATTAGCCACTCATTTTTTTTTATCAAAATAAAAAAATAAACTTCCACCATTTTTTTAAAACTTAAATATTTCGTAAACCGTAAATCGTCAAGCTACAAAAAAAATACCATCGCGACGAGAATTAAATTATCTTTCTATAGACATGCATTGTTATATGCTTTCGACGAAGTTTTTTTTCGATAAACTTATTTTTTTTTCGCCAAGAAAAATCATATATGATTCGTAAGAATCATATATGATTCGATTTTAACGAATCATATATGATTCTTACGAATCATATATGATTCGTAAGAATCGAATCATATATGATTTTTTACGAATCATATATGATTATGACGAATCATATATGATTTTGACGAATCATATATGATTCTTTCTGGGCGGAAATTAAAAAAAAGTTCGTCGAAAGTATATAACAATGCATTTCTATAGAAAGATCATTTAATTCTCGTCGCGATGGTATTTTTTTGTAGCTTGAAAATTTACCGTTTGCAAGATATGTTGTTTTGAAAAAAAGATGGAAAATATAAATGGGTGGCTATGATTGGTTGATAGGTTCTATGGCATGTGTGGGTTCTTCATGGATCTCAACTCTTGTCATGGGACAAAAATCACAAGTTTTAATAAAAGTGAGACCACTTTATTTTTCAACCACTCAAATGGAATATTCTCCATTCAAATTCTCTAGTTTTTACTAAAAAAAGAAAGTGGACAATTTTTTTGAGACATCCTAAAAAAATATGAACAATTAATTTGAGACGGAGGTAGTAGTTTAATATATTGACATAAATATCTATTATTAAAGTCTTTTCTTTCTTTTTCTTTATTTCTTTTAACATACTAGTGACTTCACAAGTCAATAAGCTAGTACAATAATAACAAAAGATATCTATAGGTCAATTTAAGCCAACAATTGTAATTAAACCATAATCCAAACCTATTAATTAAATATAATGATACCAACATTTCCATTTGCCACTTACAATATATATTAAACTCAATATCCTATGTTTTTATAAATAAGTGAAAACGACATAAGCTATTGTGGAGTATGATTCAATATGTCGATAACGTTGTATTGTTTTATCCAAATAAAGTTATTTGTTTTTCTCCAAATAACAAAATGGTATATGTTATCAAAAGTAAAACATTTTTGGTGACATGTAACTTAAAAAGATAATCTTATATGTTTTTGTTCATTTTGAATGGTAGCGATATTGAAGTAACTGTGCAAATTAACAGGATTTACAGTGGAAAATTGTTATAATTGCGATTTTATTTTAGGTGTTTTCGTTAAGTTGGCATGCATTTAACTAGTTGTTAGGAAATTAGTAGCTTAATTTAGTGGAATTGTAACGTACATTCATATCTTATGACGTTGTCAAGTTTGTTAGAAATTAATGGTTTAATGTAGTGGAATAGTAATTAATAGTATAATATTAATTAAACTTTTCTTAATTTGCAGGGATTAATAAAATGTGAAAGAAGAAAGCACGAATGGGAAGAAGGAAAAGGATGCCGAATTTTGGTAAAGACTTTTACTCTTTTAGTAATAAAGTCAAAATTCCAAAGTGAAAGACTTCATTTCAACCACTTAATTTGCAGCACACGTCTATCTATAAGTCAATACTAATAATAATATTACGTTGACAAAATACAAAGATAGGGCTACTTAAAATGTGTTGACTTTGTGCAGTATAAACAATTTAATAGTAATATATACGTGTTCCACCTTTGTACTGTGTAAAAAATATCTGGACTAATTTCGTATGTCAATTAGATAACTGTTGTATTTTTGTTTTATTTTAAAAAGTAACGCATTTGACCTGAGCATTTTACTGTTTTCATAACTCAAAGTCGAATAACAGTTTTGTTGTGCAATGTGAAACCTCCCACTATGTTATTTTCTCCAAGTGTGCAAGTACATAATGAAAATGATTGCAAAATTCACTAGAACAACAGAAGAAGATGAAAGGATAGGAAGAGATGATGATAAAGTGATCGTGCATGAAAATGACAATGAAGCGATTGAGAACGTCAATGAAACAAATGATGAAAATGATGATAGTCGGATACAGTTCAAACTTATAGCTTGTCTTTTGTTGCGTTTTATTTGGATACAACCAGAGACTTTAGAATTTGTATCCATTCGGATAGTTGCACAAGTGACATAAATAAACACCGGCCATTTTGTGTTTCCATCGAATATCATTGTCATAAGAATTGTATTTGAATATCAGGTTTGCATACATGACTTTAATTAAACTGATGTGACGAATAAAAGTATGTGCCTAAAAATGTATTGACTTGATACTGATACCAGACCGACCTCGTTAACTATTCACTACTTAACTGCACGTTTCAATACCTAACTCCTCCGACTAAGCCTTTTGCCCCATACAAGGATTTAATTGTTGTAGCTAGCCCAGGATGATTAAGTTCCACGTGATTTTGTTCGTGGAGGTATGTACCCTAAACAGAATTATAGATCTATCTTGGATTAAAACCTAAGACAAGAACGCCAAATATGTTATCAAGAATCAATCAGTTCAAGCATTTGAGTGGTGATCATCCAAGTATTGAAGTATATATCAATTATCAAATGATAAGATGTTACAAACATATCTTTGAGGTTTATGATCATTTGCTTCTTTTATGGGAGGTACCTCTTGTTACGACATGTCACATGTGTGATGACCATGCATGCTTATTAGAATATTAGGTTACACCGTAACAGACAAATGTACGCCGAGAACTAAATATATATGTACATAGCATCAAATCTTTAAGTAACTTCAAGTTCAGCTAGACTTAAGAGTTTACCCTTTATTGGGTTATATTTATGTTCAGCATGCATATTTGTATATATTTTATTTTATTTTATTTTTGGTAAAAAGGATTGCCCCGAAAAAATATACGGAGTATTAATTACAGAAAAATGAATTACAATGGATGTGGCTGAAGTACCACATTAACCTCAAGCAACTCTTGAACAACCCACCGCTAAACTCGATTGTGACATGCCACAAAACTCTCATCAACTGCATTTTTTTTTTTTTTGTTGCTTTCACTCGATTGTGACATGCCACAAAACTCTCATGAACTGTATTTTTTTGCTTTCACACCTTCGAATTGGTGAATATGTCATGCTTACACATAGGTAGCGTATTTATTTGAAGGCGTTGAATATTTGTGAATTGTTATAGGATGGTTTTGAAGACACAAGTGGTGCATGTGGCTGCTGCTGAGTAATGACCCTCGGTTCAAATTCATTTGCCGTCGAGTTGACTTTATTTTTCAATTCATTCTTTGACTTATATTAATGGTCAAGTCATCTTTTTATTTTGTAACATGTAGGGTCTCTTTTGATAAAATTATATAAAATGTAGTTGTCAAGAGACGCAACGTGTGAATATTAGTTTCCTAGTTGCTCTTGACATGTATAACTCTTGATTTCCGTAAGTTTATATTTTATAAGTACTAATAGTATTTGTTTCTTCTAGAGTTCTAGTTGCTTTTATTGAATGACAAAGATATATTCAATGATCAAAGTTGTATTAAGAAACCGATCTTAGCATAATACCTATGAATTGAAATGCAACCTCCGATACGCTATGCTCGTGATACCACTTGTTAGAAATTTGGCAACCAAATAAGATAACCTTATAGCATGAATAGTCGAACACACCGATGCCTCATGTAACACTTTTGTACAGTAAACAAAGTGTAATCATGAGCTAACTAGCTAGATCATAAAAGAACTCGAGAAATATACAACATGAATATAGTGCATGGTCATAAGCTCTTTGCTAAACTTCCCGAGGTACAACTAACATAATTAAGCACACCAATGTTTACAATTACATATATCACATGTATTTGTAGAGTCGGATCTAAAACCCTAACTTTCTCCCAACATTCCAAGCCCATAATCGTTGTCTCAATCCACCTGCAAAACTAAGAAAAGTCTCTACCCCGCACTCTCATGTCAAAGCTTATCAAAGCTTCGTTCAAATAATTCAAAATTATGTTAGCATCCACAGCAAAATGCAACAAAAATGGAGACTTTGCACTAAAGATCACTAACAAGTATTTTTACTAGCGCTTGGCTGCAAGGCGCAAGGTTTTACTTGAAAGTTCACATTATCATTAAATTCTCATTTGAATCGGTTATAAATTGACGGAGCTGCCAATTAAGCTAGATAAACGTTTGTTTTATTTCTTCACTTTATTAATATAAATTGTTAGTTTGTTGAAAGATAAAGACCACTTAAAAAATAAAATGCAATGTTCAATTTTTAAATGAGGTTACTATTTACCGAATCATAAAGCCTCACAGATGAGCCTTTCTTGTTTGGTTTACTATAGGAGATGATGTTTAGAGCACTCGGCAAGTTAACCGAGGTGCTCACGTTAAACCTTAACGCACCATGGTTTCACCTGCGTTATGCCTTACCAGCATTGAAAGGCAAGAGCACGTTAACGTGTTGCGTTTTAGTTTTAACGCAGCGTTAAGCTACGTGTCTATTAAAAAAAAATACACTTTTAGCCCTTGTATTCTTGTATCCTTGTTATGAATTCCAAAATGCAAAATTTACAAAACACCCCCAATGTTTTAAAAATCAAATCATAACTTAAAAATCATTATTGAATACAAAACAATACGAGTACATAAATCATGCAATGATAGTCATGAAACTTTTATATAGACTGGTAATTGTCGATGAGATCTGACTTCTCCTCCCACACCTGCAACACTTGTTCCCTAACCATCTTCAAGGAAACATGAAGTTGCAGATCTGTTTCATCGTTTCTAGACCGACTGTGATAGTTGGATGGTCTTGAGGCATCGCACGCAACCTTTCGATCTCTGGAGCACGATCATGTTTCTGTAGCATGATTCGAGTTATCTCACCTAGCAAAGTGTTAATCAGCCTGAGCTCTTTTTCTTGTTCATTGCGTAATCGGGCAAGAATTGTTCTTTGTACCTTAGCTGGTTCGTTAGCCATAGTGTTTATGTTTAATTATCATAGTTTAGTTTAGATGTTTTATGTTTAATTATCGTAGTTTAATTTAGATGTTTTATGTTTAGTTATCGTAGTTTAATTAAGATGTTTTATGTTTAATTATCATAGTTAATGTAATTTGTGGTTAAGTTTAGTAGTTAATGTAATTTGTGTTGTATAAAGGGTTTTGTCCGTACAATAGCTGTCTACTTTCTCAAGTGTACCGATATGGTACGTGTACTATTTTTAATACCTGTATAGGAGGTCTACTTTCAGTTTTGTGCTAATATGGTACGTGGGTGACCGGCTACCGGTTGGCAACCTGTAAAACAGGTACAAGTTTTATTTTTGGACAAAAATGGTCCCTAGTGAATTGTTTCTTTTGCACAATAGGTCCTTTGCGATTTTTTCAAAAATGGTCCTATGTAATTTGTTTCTTTTGCAAAATAGGTCATTTCTGATTTTTTTTTTTTTTTTCAAAAATGGCCCCTTGTGATTTGTTTCTTTTGCAAAATTGGTCCTTTGCGATTTTTTTTTTTTTTTTTTTTTTTTTCCGAAGAAAAAAAAATCGGTTTTTTTTTAGAAAAAAAATGTAAAACGAAAATTCTAAAAAAAAAATCTAAAAAATTTTTTTTGTGGAAAAACTTTTTTTCCGAAAATAATTTTATATAAAAAGATTTTTCTTATTTCATCTCTAAAAAAATTTTTGAATAAATTTTTTTCGGAAAAAAGTTTTTCGACAATTTTTTTTTCTAATTTTTTTAGAAATTTTTTATTTGGATTTTTTTTTTCTAAAAAAAAGTTTGAATTATTTTTTTGGAAAAAAGTTTTTCCACAAATTTTATTTTATAATTTTTTTCGAAATCTTGTTTTGTTTTTTTTGGATTTTTTTTTTTTCTAAAAAAAATTTTCCAAAGATTTTTTTTGGATAAAAAGTTTTTCGACAAATTTTATTTTATAATTTTTATAAAATTATTTTCGGAAAAAAAGTTTTCCACAAAAAAAAAAAAAAAAAAAAAAATACATTTTTTTTGAATCTTTTTTTTAAAAAAAAAAAGAATTTTCTTTTTACCTTTTTTTTTTCTAAACATAATCAAAAAATTAAAGTCCCACGTACCATATTAGCAGGTTAAAAGGTTACCCACGTACCATATTAGCACGAAACTGGAAGTAGACCTCCTATACAGGTATTAAAAATAGTACACGTACCATATCGGTACATTTGAGAAAGTAGACAGCTATTGTACGGACAAAACCCGTTGTATAAATGTTTATGTTAGTTTTAAATGAAGTATTTGTTAAAGTTTGGAGTTGAAATAGAAAATAATTGATGTGAATGTGAGTTAAAATGAGTTATAGGTGAGTTATGTTACCATGATGGAAAGTGGTGAGTTAAGATTAAAAGATTAAAGCTGATGTGGCGCTGACGTGACAGTGAGTTAAAGTATAACTCGCAGGCAACTTACCTTATGCTCTTATGACTCAAATATATGAGGGTTCATAGGGGTATTTCGTGATCGTTTTTGACCACTCTTATCACAAAAAATGTGTACTTACCATTATGGCATTTCACTGATCCTCTCAAGTTAGAGGATCAACTTGCCTCAAGTTGCATGGTTGTGAACCATTGGATTTGATCCAATAATTCAAATCAAAAGAAGTTCTTTTGATTTGAGCCATTAGATCAAATCCAATGGCTCATAATGTCCCAACTTGAGTCAAGTTGATCCTCTCAACTTGAGAGGATCTCATTCCAATAGCAACCCATCATATATCCCATCCTAAATATATGATTGTGTGATCAATACACAATTAAATAAAGCTTTAAGATAAAATAAAAAATCAATAGTGATAAAACAAGACATCACAATCTTAAAAGACAATTTGTCTTGTAAAAAAATCTTAAAAGACAATTTGTTGTACAGAATACCAATTTGTTTTGGTCATAATTGTACGAAGAGTGTCAAGTTACATTGCACCTTGTGGTTGGTATAGTTTATATGTCGTGTCTGTAAATCAACTAGGCGTTTGAAGTGACTGTTCCCAACTAATTAGTTGTAACAAAAATGATGCATGAAATTTAGTACTGCTTCCATCTCAAAATAAATATTTACTTTGACTTTTTGAAGTCTTTATTTACAGCTTTGACCTTATTTTTTTTAATAATAATTGATATAAAATATATGAATGGATTAGATTTTAAATATATTTTAATTGGTATTATTATTTTTTATCAACACTAACAAAATAATTTAAGGTTATTAAAAAAAAAAAGGAAAAACCTTTAGAAAGATAAACTAGATATATATTTTAGGACGGAGAGAGTATACAGTTGTTGTATTTAGTCTTTACTTTGATAAAAAGCTTCGTTATAAACATAACTACGCGAATATTAATGTATACAACTTAAAGAAACAACATATGATAGATATACAATTTGTTATTTAACATATTGATCTGGGCAAATAAAAAATAAAAGTGTACAAATTACTCCACTAATTGCATAACTAACATCAACTGTGCACAAAATTCTATTCAAAAGCAGCCAAAAAAAAAAGTGTGTAGAGACGTCTGAAGAATGCCAACATGGAATTAAAAAAAGTTTAAAATAGGAAACTGTCATTTTCGAGGCTCTGACTAGATAGTTGGTTGGAGGTGCAACTAGGTCCCAGCGTGCACACGCGCAATTACGCGTGGAGCCCACTCGTTGACTCATTTTTTTGTCAATTCAAATACGGTGTATAGAAAGAACATAGAATAAGTAAAAGTCAAAATGAAGACAACTATTGACTATGCCAGTCGTTTCTTCGCCTTTCTGGTGACCCGAATGAGTTACGTACGACTGGGGCTAAATGAGTGCGACTAATAACGAGTTGATACGACTAATCAGTTTAATAAACGTGTATATTAAATTTGAGTTGACAAGACAAGTTAACTAGTTCTCAACCAGTTTTATATATGATTTACCCGAACGACGTTTTAATCATGTTACAGTTGTCCGTGTAATATAAACCTGCCAACGGTGTCCTCCTAAGACATTAAACATACCCAACATACGCTTTCGTTCTCTACTCTAGCTAAGATAACTTTTTATATGAACCCGCCATACAAGGAAACCGTTGAACTTTTTAAAGTTATGTGTCACTTGTATATATGATTCATTTGGCTATGCCGCTATGCAAAAAAAAAAAAAAAAAAAAAAAAAAAAAAAAAAAAAAAAAAATGTCTGACTTCGTACATACCATTGACGTGATTTCCTTGCATGGACGTCTGTAATTTTCCTTGTAAGGCAGGTTACTGATTACATAGTTTCTTCTTGTTAGTCATTGAGTAATCTAACAAAACATTTACTTAATGGTTGCGACTTATGCGATCGTGTGTGGGCGTCAAACAAATCTTTACATATATAGTACTATGTTCAGTATAGGCGCCATGCATAGTAAATTGCTCTAATGTTGTCTTAAGTTTCTCATTTGGATTATACTAGCGGTAGCCCGCGCGTTGCCGCGAGTTTGTTATTTTTTTTATGGTGTTGTATTTTTCTTTGGTTTTTTTTTTATTTTGTATTGTTTTTGTTATTTGTTTTTTTAAAACAAAAATGAATGACTGTATAATAAAATGTTTTTGTGCAATTTTGTATTTTTTTTTAAGGAGAATTATTCATAGTTTCAGGAAAAAAAAAAAAAAAAAAAAAAAAAAAAAAAAACTACAGTGCATCTGCTACAGTACGTGTAACAGTGCTTGTAACAGTTGTTTTTGGTGGCACTGTTTTCTGCTTTTTAGTATATAGAGTAACTAGTGTACGCAGTACGTACATTGCATGCAATACATCTTAGGGTCTGGTTTTATTTTCATATTTCGTCACTACAAGGTTTTGATAAACTACTTACTCTGAAAAGAATGAAAGAGTATATTTTGATGAATGTAAATAACTTCGGTTAAAGTGTAATTGAAAGTTCATGGACGCATTGTCTCCCCCACCCCTAAGAAAAAACACCTCCCACCCCTAAGACGCGTGCTTGGTGTTGACAACGTAGAGCTCGGTCGGTTTATCGACCGACTTGCCAACTTGGTGGTTGAGTGATATGCGTGTATGTGTGAGTTGTGATGTGGCGTATATTTGTGTACAAATGAAATATGTTTTGGTAATAAAGTTAGTGGTGTTATTACACGTATTTGGTGGCGATGTTGGTGGTGGAGTGAAAATGTGAAGTGACAATGAGTTGACGATGGTAATGTTGATCACCACTACACCCAGTTCTAAGGCCGAGTGTAATAGCGTCATTTAGGCGCGTCTTTGCCCCACCGACAGGCACCTTTACTAAAAACACACGAGCCCCACAACGTGTATTTGGTCGAAAAAAGCATGTGGATTGACCGAGTTAGTTTTCTTTATTTTTGTGTATGTGTGAGTGTATTGTGGATATATATATATATATATATATATATATATATATATATATATATATATATATATATATATATATATATATATATATATATATATATATATATATAGGGTGGGGTTATTCTAAAAAGGGCCTTATAATAAAAAGTGTAGGAAGGATTGTGGGAGTGACATGTGTCACCCCCTTGCCACATCATATGACACGTGTCACCCCCCCCCCCCCCCCCCCCCCCCGTCGAAAAAAAAATTTTTCCCGCCAAAAAAAAATGTGGGCAAAAAAAAAAAAAAAAAAAAAAAAAAAAAATCCCGCCAAAATTTTTTACTGCATCACGGTTATAAAGTTACTGCATCACGTTTACTGCATCACAATTATGATTTTACTGCATCACGGTTACTGCATTCATGGTTTTAATGTTACTGCATCATGGTTATAAAGTTACTGCATCATGGTTATAAAGAAACTGAATTATCATAAGTTTTATGCATCATATATGTATGTAACTGCATCACAATTAAAATACGATTCTTTTTTAAGTTTTGGTGCATCTTTATTATAAGTTACTGCATCATAGTTAATAGTTTAGTGCATCAGCTATGTTGCAGTAACTTATAACCTTAATGCACTAAAATTTAAAACTGTGATGCAGTAACTTTTATAATTGTGATGCAGTAACTTTATAACTGTGATGCACTAAAAATTTTTGGCGGAAAAAAAAAAAAAAAAAAAAATTGCCCCAAAAAAAAATTTTTTTTGGCGGGAAAAAAATTTTTTTTTTGCGGGGGGTGGGGGTGGTGACATGTGTCATATGATGTGGCATAAGAGTGACACATGTCGCCCTCACAATCCTTCCTACACTTTTTTTTATAAGACCCTTTTTATTTTAACCCATATATATATATATATAATTGGAATATGTTTTGGTGGTAAAGTTTGCGTATGGTTACACCAAGTAGTTGGTAATGTTAACGATTGAGTGAAATGGTGATTGACGCTAAGCTAACGATAATGATGTTGATCACCACTATGATCACCATTGACGTTATACACTCTAAAAGAGTAAATTAAAGTTAATACACCCGGTTTTTATTCCATTTCAAAAAGACGAGACGACAATAACATATTAATATCATGACGGCCAAATCTTTAATAGAGATAATTATATCGTGTCAAGTGTTCACTTAGATTTAATGAGAAATGAAATTAAAATGGAAAAACTGAGAAAAATATAATCGCATACCATTTAATTAAAATGGGTGACTAAAAACTCTTATAATTTTATTTTTTCTTCTTCTTAGATCTTTTCTCCAAATATATATCACTAAGGTCGAAAGTCGAAACATGTTTAAGAAGTGTCACTATTTATTCTCATTTTTACTCTACGCATAAAAGGCAAATAAGTAAAAGTCGTCGATGCATTCGTGAGGACACTAAAAAAACTTGATCTTCTTTCAATACGATTCTCAATAGAAGTTAAAAGAAATTGTGTAAGTGGCTTGAGTGGTTCGAACCATCAAAATGCCTAAGCATGTTCATTTTTATTTCGTTTTCTTAGCTACCTGTTTTTATACAATCGTCATTCAATAATAAGAGTGTAAAATTCTGATCTTTAAGTTTTTAGTATTTGGTTATCCCACTTTGGATCGAATGATTAGCTGATCCAATGTTCTCTTGTTTGCTCTTTTAATTTCATTTTAATTTCTAGTTTCTTACTAGTTTCTTATTAATAAAATGCCGTTAAATAAAGTAGTCTTTTAACCTGCAAAGAAGTACTTTCAGATACTTACTCTTCCACAAAATAATGTCAAGATGGTCAATATTCGTGATATATTTGGTTCTTCTAGCCACCAAACATTAGTATTAAACAAGATTATTATAGATTATTGATACCCCACAAGCCTTTAAACTTCAAACAAATTAATATTTTTTAAGATAATTTTACAACCTAAGGCAAATTATTTTTCACCCCTTGCCTTTACTATTTTGTAACTTTTCTCAAATCACTAGAATTATAATCAAGGTTTTCTTTAATGAAGTTTAGTAAAGCTAGGTAAATTTTCTTTAACAGTAAAGAAATTGAATTTAAATAACTCGCAAAAAGCTAAATACCCGTAATATAAAGAAAAATATTACACTCACACAATTTTTACAAAATAATAATAATAATAATAATAATAATAATAATAATAATAATAATAATAAATTTAAATACACATGTGTCACTTAATCATAGAGTGAGAACAAGAAATAAAAAATTTAATACAATTCAATTGTTACAAGTCACTTGACACATGTGTATGTGGATTTCTTTTAGTGAAAATTGTTGAAAAGTGCCCATATCATATTAAATAATTATACGGCTAGAAATACGTGATCTTATAACTTATAGTGCTATTCGGGTCGGGTTGGTCGGGTTTGGGTCAAACGGGTCGGGTCTAAGTCGGGTCGAGGGTAAAAATAATATACCCGAACCCGACCCTATTTGAACTCGGGTTAGTCGGGTTCGGGTCAAATCGGGTCGGGTCAAGTCGGGTTCGGGTTTGTCCAATTTACAAAATCACATAATTTTATTTCTTAAACTTAGTAGTTAAAATGTAGTAATTTGTTGCATAAATTGTATATGAACCATAAGTCTACTTAGTTATTATATTGTTCTTGTCATAGTATATATCAAAACTAGTCTTTAAAATCATTTTATGTAACAATTGCTTATATGAACTAATAAAAGTAAGAAAACTTCGCAATTGGTAAATGAGTATTTGATTTAACGAATAGATCAATTAGATTTTAAACGTATTACAATATACAAACACATGAGCATGTAAGTAATTGCACATTGATATTTTTGATGGACCTAAGCCAACATTGATGTCCAGGCTATATGCAACTTCTGCAAGTCAATTATAACCTTTTTTCGTCTCGGAACAACAAATCAGAAACATACCATTTTGTAATATGCATTTCCATACACATTCTTATATTCTTATTATTAAAGTATACAATTCTTGTGAAATGATCTTCTTATTATTAAAGTATACAATTCATGTGAAATGATGACTCACGATATGATGATATAGTTTACTCTAGGATATGCACGTCTTAAACCTACAAAGTTTTCAAGCCAAAAACCACACTAAAAATTATATAAAAAATGGGTCAAGTTTACTACATGGATCACTTAATTTAACTTGGGCCTTTCAATTGAAAAAAAAAAAAAAAAAAAAAAAAAAAAAAAAAAAAAAAAAAAAAAAAACCTCGGGTTAGTCGGGTTGAACCGAACCCGAATAGGCAAATATTTTAAACCCGATACCCGACCCGAGTTCGTAATCGGGTTGACCCGAGTATCCTTATTCGGGTTCGGGTCCGGGTCCGGGTCGGGTCGGGATTTATGACACCCCCTAAGTATCACCAATTAATGTATTTAATATATTTATAGTAGTACCCGAATTAATGTATTTAATATATTTATAGTAGTACCCGAATTCAAATTTTGACCCGAGAAACCCGACCCGAATAGACTTAATCGGGTCCGAGTCGGGTCAGGTTTTTTTAACACCCCTACTTAGTATTGGTGCCACGGAAATGTATGTTTTTTTATATCAAAATAAATTCTATTTAACCTTTTTTGGCTCAAACTCGTTTTTATCCGTTTTCGTCTATTTTTTCATGTTTTCGTATGTTTTTTACATTTTCGTCCGTTTACGTAAAAACGGACGAAAACGCAAAAAAAGGGACAAAAACGTATAAAAGCAGACGTAAGCGGATGAGAACGTAAAAATGGACAAAAACGTATAAAAAAGAACGAAAATGTAAAAAAAACAGACAAAAACGTAAAAAGCAAACATATGTAAAAAAAATTTGATGAAAACGTAAAAAATGGACGAAAACGTAAAAAAAAAAAGACGAAAACGTGAACAAATGGACGAACATGTAAAAAATTGACGAAAATGTAAAAATAAACAAAAACGTATAAAAACAAATGAAAACATAAAAAAAACAGATGAAATGTTTAAAAATGGATGAAAACGTAAAAAACGAACGAAAACTTAAAAAACAAACAAAAACGTAAAAAAAATGACCAACACGTAAAAAATGGACGAAAATCTTATAAAACAAACACAGATGAAGATGTTTAAAAACAGGTGAAAACGATTAAAAACAAACAAAAACGTAAAAAAACAGACGAAAACGTAATAAACGTACGAAAACGTAAAAAAACGAACGAAAATTAAAAAAATGTACGAAAAACATAAAAAAGATAGACGAAAACAGATAGGAGTTTGAGAAAAAAAAAAGATAAATAGAATTTATTTTGATGTAATTACACCACTAGATGCTTAGTCCAGTGGTTGGGGATTTGGTTTTTGGGCAACAAGACCCGAGTTCGAGCCTATGCTGCCCTTTTTAATTCATTTTAAAAAATGAGGATTAATGGTGCAAAATATATTAACGGAGGGACTAACGGGTAAATATTATTTAATACTTAACGGATAAACTAATGGCCCATCCAAAATAGGGACTAAATGAGTGCAATGTTTAAAAAATAGACTTAGAGACTAAACATGAAATCTGGGCAAACCACAAGGACCAAACGTGTAATTTTTTCTATTAGAAAATATATCACGGTCGCTTAACGGACGTTAATTAGTCATTAAACTAACTAATTAACTAACGGGCCATATTTTTTTTTCGTAAAGGTAAATATTATTAAGAAAAGAGCCAACAAAAGGCAATAAATACAACACAAAGAAAACCAAAGCTTGAAAACTATTAGGACACACCCCTAATTAGTTAACTTTGGCTTTAAAAAGGCATAATAGCCAACAACAAGATAGCATGTTCAAATACAAACAAACTACTAAACAAATGCAAAAACTAACAAAACTAGTAACCCCAAAAAACAGCCTTAACAGGAAATAGGCCTAAGCTAAGATCATCATCATACTCTGAATACATGGGCCAGTGCAAATGGACCAACCAATGCACCTCCAAACATCACCATATGATGACAATACTTAGTAAGCAAGCTGCCAAGACTGATTAATGAAAGGTTAACATACAAAAAGAGATAACATAGCAACAACTGGATATAAGAGACTCCATCAGAAAGCTATCTTGATCATCATTGTGGAAATTAGAACAGCAACTCAGGCAATCCAATAACAACAGATCCAAAATAACAGTAATCAAACCAATGCAGTAAAGCCATACACAGCAACCAGGAGAGTGCCAAAGTAGCAAGATTAGAGAAAATTACCTCCTTAAAAACCTACCCATGTAATGGACATATTAAATGGACTAAACCAAAAACTAATATTTGATCCCATATTAGTTAATGTGGCCAGTCAACCCAAGGGAAAAAGAGGGGAGTCCAAAACTTGTTGACTAAGTTAACAAGAGTTATATTGGGATTATGTTTAGTCATATCTCATAACTTGGAAACTAAATCAGAAAATACCCTCTACCTTTCTTCTCCATAATCGATCGGCCAAATATCCCTCTTAGGGTTCTTGGTCGATTTTCATTAAAGCAAACAAGGTGTAGTTCATAGCTTGATCGTGAGGGTAAAGGAACTAGCATTCGGGTGATACACAAGGACGTGTTGTGTGGACATTTTATAGAGAACACCTCCTTTGGTGATTAAGGATTTTTCGTGTTGTGTGGACATTTTATACGCTCGATCTGAGCCTTGAAAAACTACCCTATTAACTGCGAAAAAGATTTTGTAAACTCTTTCAAACAGAAGAGAGCAAAACACTTCAAAACAACAAATCCTACACGCGCTTTTTTTTTTCTTTCTTACACTCCTCACAAAATAAGGAGAAGCCGAAAGGTTTTCAAAGGGAAAAGACACTTGAATTTTCTTTGGAAAATGGTAAAGTTTGGAATGACTCCCAAAACGGTTAAGGGTACTCCCCTTTTATAGGAAAAATAAATAAGGGCCGAAAGGACACTTGTCCAAAAAACTCATCAAAGTCAACTCGCGTTGAACGCGTGAACCTCATTCAAAAGTAACGTTCTTTTAAGTGTTAGACATTAGACACTAAAATGGCTTATTGATAGCCCGCAACATATATCGAAAAAAATCTCAAGGTGTAAAGTCAGGAAGATCTTGAAATTACTGTGAGGGAAATAGCTTACAGCAAAACCAAAATCTCAGCCACGCGCACATTTAAAGCAGATCAGACCTGGGATAAGCAAGCTTCACAACCACTTAATCTTTAGTTCTTTACCATAACTCCTGAAAGATATCCGCATTAAGAACTGTACATGCATTCAATATGCAACAGTTTTGGAAATGAAAATATTCTCCAAATGCTTAAACGACATAATAAATGACCATGATATCTAGCATACCCAGGTAGAGTAAAATGAGTAAGACTCCCTAGACACAAGGCGACATATTAGGGGATATCAGGAACGCCTCGTCTGTTTAACATGAGTCCATCATCGTATTTCCTTGAAAGCAATCAAATATGTAACAACTCGCATTTTTTGGTTTACTATTCACTATTACTATTCATTTTCACTATTCACTCCCGAAATTTTTATTTCATATTCTCGTAAGTTAAACTATTTTAATGATAATCCGAGAATTTGACACTCGTCGGATCATTTGTGCAAAACTCACAAAACCGTGTCCGAGATTTACTTTTAGGTTTAAACGTCATTCCAGCATTCCGATATGTCCATAAAACACTATAAACAATAGAAATATGATTTTCTCTCATTTTACGACAATTCCAAAAGTTTTGGAATTTTACGTTTTCCAGTTCAGCGTTTTACGCGAATAACGCGTTTTAGACCCGCGTTTAAGCAACCCGATAGAACTTATCACTTATTAAATATGCTAAGATAGGTTATATTAATAAGATCTAACATATTTATTAGTTTCATAATTTTAGGATACCCGATTTTTAAGTTTCGTGACTTAACGACTTACAGTTAGCGATTTACGGGACCAAAACTAGCTCCATAAGTAGGATAATACCAAAACCCACCAAGTCATCTATCCTATCCATTGTGAACCGCCTCTAGGGGGGGATTCACCCTTTTGTGTCTTGATCTCTTGCTTTGAGCCTAGGATGTAAACATGTGTCCAAACTTGCTTAGGAAGCTTTGAAAAGTTTTGGAAAATATCCTAAAAACTAACCTCCTTAAGGCACCTTCCTAACACCTTCCTAACCTCCTAATTTACACTATAAAATCAACTCATCTTCTTCCTTTCATCTCCATAAAAACGCCACACACATAAATTCATAAACCATGATCATTTGATTTCTAAGTTATAAGTTACATACCAAAGTTGAAGGCCTAGCTATTCTCTACATGAATCAAGAGTTTGTTTGGTGATTCCATGGTTGAATTAGGAGCTACATAAGGTTTTAGGGGCTGAGGTTAAATGGTATTCACAAGGGTTATGTAAATATTAGCAAGGATTTACAAGAGTTGTGGTGAAGGGTTTACAAGCATAGGTTTAGTGTCCTAGTTTCATACTTGACTTCCTTTCTTTAGAAAGCCAAAAGTTGTAAGAAACCCTATTACACTTTCTTGCTCAATATCATTTTCATACTTATTATGTTTCTTTCATGCTATATATGGTCTTTGTATTATGTTCATGATGTATAAAAACTAGTAAAACAAGTTATGGAAACTATATGTTAACTTATATTAAGTAAACAAAGAAACTAGTGAATTATATTGAGAACCACGACCAAAATAGAGTAACCATGATATGAAACACTTACCTACTGTTATAGAGGGTTTTAAAAGGAAAACATAGCAATTTGAATCACCTAAAACGAGTACACGAGTCAAAAGTTAAGGCCAAAAGAAGTTAGCAAAACTAAAACGCCGAAACTGCCAATACCCTACAGTTTGCATTCTGACCTTTTTGAAAGTGGCACTTCTGGTACGATTCATCAAAAAGTTAAAACATGAAAGTTGTTCGGAACGACGTTTTCGTTTAGGAACAAAGAAGCTCGAGCCCTGAAAACGCTTTCCGAGTGATATTTTTCTTCAAATTCTTAACAGCCCATTTTAAGACCAAATGACCATGAAATAGTTATGGTTTAATATAACCAACAGGTCTAATGACCTAAAGCCAATACCACAACCATGGCTAAGGCCAAGGATGCGTCTCAAAACCATGGTAACAATGACCAAGGTCACGGCAAAGCCACGGCTAAAGACCATATAACTTTTAAAGATCAAAAACTTATATATTTTTATACTACAATAGTAGGGAGCCTCATGTGAGGGGTTCATTAAAGTAAACCGTCGAGATGAGTTGTGGATTTACGAATTAAAGTGTCCTGGCTCCTCGAACGTTTACTACATGACCTCTGAATTATGTCGGCCCGAACGGTAGTAAGAGATATACAACCTATACATGTTTCATAAACCATTTATATTCAAAGACTTACACTATATACTAAGTACTACATCATGAACATTATGCAAGACATATATAGGCAATTCTTTGTATTCTTAGACGTTACTCCATACCTAAGTCGCAACGTTTTAATATAGGCTGCTCTTAGAGACTTTCGCGATTCAACTACCACTTTCATTTCTCATTGCATAACTTAAGGTGAGTCATAGCCCCTACTCTTTTCATACTTGTTTTTAACTCTTTGGGGGAGATACATGCTCAACTATTTGCTTTTACGTGTACAAATACTCAAAATATTTATACTTGATTGTAGACATACATGATTATGATAAACTTATTTGCGTTATTCTTGAATGCATTATACTTAATTGTGTTATTCAATTTAGTGGCTAGCAGTAGTCTTTGGGAAGTGGCTGCCAGTTATCTTTGGGAAGTGGCTCCCAGTAGGTCTTTGGGAAGAGGCTCCCAGCATGTGCATTTTAGTGACTAGCAGTAATCTTTGGGAAGAGGCTCCCAGTATATGCATTTTAGTCTGAAAGTCTCCCAAGATAAACGGAGCAACACTAAGTGCAATTATGTGAACTATTAAGACTATTTGTGTGTTTGACTATAATGTGTACTATATTTTAGCAGTGGGTTGTGAACACACAAGTTGCAAGTGTTGTTATGGGCGGGACTTGCAACTGAGTGGATTCACAATGCCTTTGCTGTGTGAATATTCTTTAAAGACTTTTCAACTGTTTTAAGACAAACTCTATGAACTCACCAACCATTGTGTTGACACTTTAGCATGTTTATCTCAGGTTAGTAAGGCGATAGCTAGTGCGTGGAACATAGAGTCAAGCTGCATATTCTGAAGACTTACGCTTTTATCATTTACCATTCAAAACATTTTGTATACATTTATGTATCATACTTTGGAATCTCATGTTTGTAACTTTGAATTCATTAATCGAATGGTAATTTTTCAAAACGTCTCATTTAGATGTCGTTTTCTATAACTTGTACTATGTATTATGAAGTAGCGCCCCAAGTGACACAGTCTTCCATTGCGGTATTTTGGAGGTGTTACAAAATACAGTAACGGACTTGGGGGGACTTGATAGGGTATGGGACCTTCAACCTAACAAACTAAGGCCCATACACTATATATCAACCTAGCACAGGCCCGCCAAGGCTAGGACTCGGCGACATGCCTCAAAACTTCCCCAGGGCCATAGTCAGGTAAACCCTACCTGACGTACGCATCCAGGCAAACAGCACGCCTGACAGCTAAACCATGGTCGTTACAACAAACACCACGTGCCACCACCTCATTCGTGGAGAGATAGTGCTACAGCCATACATAAATCCCTCTTCATCCCTTCCCTTGATGATCACCACGTGGATCATCCTGGGCCATTGGATCGCCTTTAAAAGTTACACACAACCCAAAGGCATCTCCATAAATACGAGACCAATTCCCTTGAAATGGCTCAGACTATTATTCTCTCACGAATAATACATACACACACAAAACACTGAGTCGACTCGTGAGTGTTACCTAACTCGTGACTCCGGTCACACCTATGGGTCCTTAACGAACGTGGAAAACCAAATGATCGACCAGCCCTAAACCGCAATACTTACCTTACATAAACATTGTTATTAGTTCATGGTTCGTGTGATGATAATCAAGATCTACAATTGTTCGTGTTTGCTGATTGCATAAGGTATGTAATATACAATTTTTAAATATTATATGTTTCGTTATCTTTCTCGGATATTTTAGTTCACTTTTTTATTTTCAGTTTTCGGTTTAATTTCGGTTTTTTTCTCACCCCTGTTAGGAACCGACACGACATAAATTCTGGCTCTTCCCTTTGGTTTGTTATCATTTGTCCCTTTAAATTCTTGCTAGAGCATTTTTATATAATATAGCAGTTCGAAAAAGAGGAAACTCGATCTTATTTACAATCAACTAGAGCATCAATTTCAAGTCTTCAAAAAACGTAGATCATTGATGGATCATATAATTTTCATTTTCTGATATATGTAGAACTGATCACCATCTTCTTTTGTCAATGGGAATTATTGATCATTGGTTTTCGATAGGCAAACTAGTTACATCTGACATTGTAAGTTAAATAAATCTATTAAATATGAGAAGCACCTACTGTGTTTTTCTTTATGCGGACTAGAGCATAATTCAAAGTACGAAAATAAAAAACAACACAATATATAAAGAAAGAAAAACAAAGAGCATAACTAGTGTTTAAGTGAGTTGTAAGCTTTTTGTCTCTTACTCAACAGTCCCCCATATTATATGTGTCGCCTGAGATATACTATTTAAGAAAAACAAAAAGTGCAATTCCAGAAAATACATTATTTTGTAGCAAATGATTAAACCTAAAAACAAAGAATACAAAAGGAAATAATCTTAGTTTTTTAATCTGTCTAGGAATAAAAATAAAGTTGTACTTAATTATAACTAATTAGTGCTATTTAAATATATCATGATATAACTTTTATTTTGAAAATAAGGAAAATTAAATTAAATGCTATTTCATGATGAAAATCTACCGTGTTTTTATTTCTCAATACATGTCTAATAATGCAAAGCCAATATTGGTTACAACTTACAAGCACAATCTATAGAAGGTCCATGTATGAAAACGTTTTACAGTCAATAAATGTTTTTTTTTTACTCGTATAGACTTTTGTCAATACGTTCTCAATACATTGCCTAAAATATTTCTCATAATTATATATTTTTTAATGGATCTCAATACAAACATGTCAAATACTTTCATGAAATATATAACACATACATGAAAGCTTAAACTAATCATATTTATACAAATCTTATACAATTCCAGAATTATTAAAAATAATTGTCTCATCTTAAAGATGAAAATAAACATTTTTGATATCTAACAAGACTTTAGTTCGTCCAATAAAAAAGAATCTAGAAAGAAAAGAAAATAAAGTCAACTAAATTCTGGCATTTCTTCTATTTACCCTATCCTATATCACTCTAAATTCCACATTTCAATTTCATATAAATATCAAGACATACCACCTCTTTTATTTCATTTTTCTAACTTTAAACAAATATATTTGTAACAAGAACAAAGAAACCCTGAACTATCTTCAAGATCAAGAAAACAAACTTGTTCAAAAAAGATGGCAGATAGTTGGTGGGATTCAAGAACAAGGCCTTGTTTGGATTCGGTTTCTGTTACTTCCATGAATCTTTTTCAAGAAACCACCACCACAACTACCACCAGTGGTGGAGGTAGTGATCATGGAGTGGTGGGCAACAATCCTAGCTTACAAATGATGGAATTAGGTCTTTCATCACAACCAACATCACAATCTTTGGATTGGAACCATCCGAACCAAGCTTTATAGTAAGTCCACTAGTATATGTTCTTGTTTTTTCTTTACAAAACCCTAGCTAGTTTATTTTACTTTTTTTTTTTATTTTTTTTTCATATAATTGATAGATAAGTATTATTTTTAATTATCGAAAACAGTCGTGGAGATCAAAGAAATGAACATCATCAAAGTGGTTACCAAACCCTAATCCAAGATGATCATGTTTTGAGCTCAAACACAAGTAATTTCCAAGACACTCAATGGAAATCACATAAAATGTATTCGGATTCGCCATCAGAATACAAGCAAATCAATGCTAGAGGGTTTCGGCTAGAAGAACCGGTGCATTACAATGACGAAAGTGGATTAAATCCAAGCTTCCAAACGTTGGATCATTCATATGGAAGTAACTCTACGGTACTACAAAGTTTATTTGGTTCTGATAATAACACGAATCAGGATGTTGCTGATTCGTGTTATGATCAGAACCAAGGAATTAGTTATAATTCCTACCAATCTAGCTATGGTGGAATCACTATGTCAGGTGGTGCTGGCGGAGGAGAGTACCCTCCTCATCCACCTCAAGAATTCCCAGTGAATTCACCACCTAAAGTGCAACCACCGAACATGACACCATTACATTTCTCCAACAACGCGCGCTTTTGGAATGCTTCAGCCGCCTCCATGAACGATGTTAGATCAAGTTTTTTTCCTTCGCAAATGCAATCAACTTCATCAACCATTGAGGATAAACCAAAGGTATATCCAAAATCATTGATCAAGATTATACTTATAAGTTATATTACACTAGAAACCTAACATTTTATGTTATTTTTTATGAATCTTTTTTTGCATATATAACAAGAATCAAATATCAGAAATTGTGAAGAAAACCATTAGCAAATCATCATCAACCAAAAGACCAAGAAATGAAAACCCACCATTGCCAGCTTTTAAGGTACACATTAATTTCTCTAATCCATATATATCTATTATAAGAACTAGATATAAATATTGATTCTTTTTTCGTGTTAATTTCGATTGATCAGGTGAGAAAAGAGAAGATGGGGGACAGAATCACTGCACTCCAACAATTGGTTTCACCTTTCGGAAAAGTATGTATGATCTTCAGATTTTTGATCTTTCATAATCTTTTAGATCTTTTTGATGATTAAGTCTTGATACTAAAGTCTCTTGTTTTCATTTTATTTATAATAATTATAATCATTCGGTGTTTTTCAGACTGATACGGCTTCCGTGTTGACTGAAGCTATTGAGTACATCAAATTTCTCCACGAGCAAGTTAATGTAAGTTCGTTTTAACTATAATTAGTTCATATGATTCATATGAAATCGAAAAGGAATGCAACTTATGAATCTTGATTATTTCCTTAGGTTCTAAGTACTCCATATATGAAAAATGGAGCTGCTCCCATGCAACAGCAACAACAACAACAGGTGCATATAATTAATCAATCTATTGATATTCTTTTAATAAGGTTTGTTTCTTAAGCTTGTATAATAAAATTGAAAATACGCGGCTGATGCAGATTACGGATAAACCTTTGGAAGGATCAAGACAAGATTTAAGAAGTCGAGGGCTATGTTTGGTACCGATATCAAGTACATTCCCGGTGACACACGAAACAACAGTTGATTTTTGGACACCATCTTTTGGAGCAACCTTTCGATGAGTGTGATAACACGACAGAATTTGTTCATGGGACCGGTATAGATCTCTATAGGAATTAATTCTAAGCAATAAATTACATATATCTTTTAGAAAAGGATATGAACCTTTAAAATGTTGGGCCAGCTACAAGCAAAATGATGCAGCTTTGGCCAACGTTTTTAGTTAGCTAATTAAAGGTGTCCATCTTTGTACATAATATATGAGTATTTGTAATAATTGTAGCATTAATAATGATTAATTTGCTAAAGTTTTGTGTAGGAATATATGATAACAGGTGCTAATTATACCCTGAATAGTTAATCTGATCGATGATTTAAATAATCTTTATGTATTTTATATGTAACAAAGTTTTAGCAAGAGTGCTTGAATTCTAAGGCTATGTTTATTGGTGATATTGATCCAACCGGTTGGAGGTACAAATCATTAAATATGGCTTATTAAATTAAAAGAAGTACAAAAGCAACACATATCTCCTATGAACTGGTCACTTGGTGACCTTCCTTTCCTTGACCCAATCTGCCACATGTCTCCCCATGATAGGTTATGCATTGATTGTATAGGTTGGGTTGTTGATAAATGGTAAAAAGTTGAGGTTGGTTGTGTATGTTAGGTTGGGTTGTTAATAAATGGTAAAAAAGTTGAGATTGGTTGTATGTATTAATTGTATATGTGGAGGAGTAAGAAAATAATATTTTAGTGAGAGATTGGGTTGTGATAGATTGTTGATAAAGATAGTCTAAGCATATTTAGCACAGCATGTGTTCTGCTTACATGAACTCACAGCCAAAAAGTGTAGCTAGTTTAACTTGCATTGTTATACAGCATCATACTTAGTACTTTATCTAGGTTTTTTTATAATCATCATAGTTAACTAGGTCTTAGGATAATCATCCATAGATTTGTGTCATTTTATATGCAGAATCATAAGTGACAATTTAACTAGCTAGATAATTTGATGATAATTTATGATTTCTTTGTCTTGTCCATACCAGTTTTCATTGTTAATTACTAACGCGCATGACTTGCTAAGCTCAGTTCTCATGGATTTTTAAAATATCCAGATAACAACATTTGTATACTTACATTTAGTCCAGCCTCAGTATCATATCAACCACTTCACGAACTGACTTAAAACAAAACGAAGAGAAAGAATCTAGTCTTAAACGACATTTAATTGTCATCATTTCCTTGGATGTTTGATCGCAGTCGGAAAAATCTATGTAAATGTAATTGGATAAATTTGTTCCTTCTAGCTTCTTGCTAGTTCAATCTAATGCGGCGCGAAAAGTCTAGATAGGGCATTACAAGAATTACATAGCCGATCTATCCAACTAAGATTAAACTTCTTACATCTATTAGGGTGGTGGCAATGGGAGCGGGGTGGGCAGCGGTTTGCCCCAAACCGCCGGGGAACACCGCCGTCACCCCAGAGGTTTGGTTGGGAGGTTTGCTCCAGCGGCAATTCATGCCTCGGAGGTATGGAGCAATTTTTGGACCGTTGGGCACTAGAAACAAAAAAATAAAATAAAATAAAATAAAATAATTGGGAGGTATGAAAAAAGTATGGTTGCGACTAAAAAATGGTTAGGAGGTATGAAAAAAGTGTGAGTGAGGTGGAATGATATTATTGGTTGGTTGGAAGGTATGGGGGATTTTGGGAGTGACCACTGCCACCACCCTTAGAATGGTGGCAGTGGACGACGGCATCACCAACGGCATGACCATGCCGCCAGTGAACACCGCCGCCACCTCGGCGGCATGGCCAACGACATGGCTTCAGCGGTAATACATGATTCGGAGGTATGGGATTGTAAAGTTGTAAAATGTAACCGTTGGGAGGGTTTTTGGATATTATTGGTGGTAGGTATGAAAAAGGCATGGTTGCCACTAAAAAGGGGTTGGGAGGTATGAAAAAAGTATGAATGAGGTGAAATGATATTATTGGTGGATTTGAGAAGTATGAATGATTTCGGAAGCATGACTGACACCCTCCTTAGAAATCCAAGTAAAAGTAAATTGTTTGACATCATTGAGTATGAGATCCTTATTTTGACGTTTCACTGAAAACAATGAGTCATTCCGGAAACGCCAAAGAATCCAAATGGTAGAATGGACCACAGCATCAAACACCTTGGTGATAACCATGTAACATTATACACTAAAGAGATCTTATATACAAGAGTGGATCAGTTGCAACTGGTCATTACGATCGAGTATATGATAATGACTCAGAGCTATGTCTTTTAACCTTCTTAAAGCTAGCTTCCACAACGTTTTCTTTTGTCTCAATTCAAAGTTACTTGACCATTAGACTTATCTAAGCATGTAATATACATAAAAATTATATGGTTTTGAAATTTTGTACAGAACTATAAAAAAGTATAAGTTGGCAAAAACGTGGTGTTGGTAGTTTTAGTTTAGTGTTCTGTCCTTATTTTGTTTTTTTATGTGTTTATGTATTTAAAACTGTGTTCTCGAGTAACACTTTTTAGAAGGAAAGTAAAGAAAATAAAGTAAAAAAATGTTGTGTTTCGAGTATCATTTAAGAAGGAAAAGAAAGAAAAAAAAAATGATTGAAACAGAAAAGTTAATTGATTGATTTTCAAGCAAAATTAAAATGAAAATGGTTACTGTTTCTTTGATTTTACTTGCTAAAAAAACTTGATAACTAACATAAGATTCCTAAAAAGGGAAATGGAAGGGTGTTGGTGAAGGAGTAATAGGCCCCATGCTTTATGCTTTTTATCTAATGGTCCATGGACAACTAAAATACACATAAAATTTTCCAAAAGGAGATTGTAGTATTAGTTTATGATCATTATTTTGTTTGCTAGATAAAGAATTGTCTTTTTCTTGTGTTTTATAGTAAGATCTAACAAGAATATGATATCGTTTAACTATTGTTGGATGTATAACATTTCATTCCATAAAACAAAACAAAACAAAGGTTATACCAATGTTTTACATATGAGTATATAACTAATCAATTATATTTGGATTAGGTAGCATTTGATAGGATATTTCTGGGATGTTACCTGTTAAAATGAATGATAATGTAATCAAGTAGTAGGGGCTAATAAAGTAAAAAATATGTGTTGCTAATAGATTACCCTAGCTTCACTCTGAAGGATCAATGGATGCTACATAAAGTTCCATCTTCATTATGTGTACAATATATGATTATCATATATAGTTTGGTGAGCAAAATTTTGTCATATTTGCTCTCTTTTTCTTTTTAATTATGTTATATGTATATTCAAATGGTAATGTGACAAATAGCTAAGAGGTAGTTAATGGATGGATGACACAACATTAAGGCCTTAGGATGCTTGCTCGTCGACCTACACTACAGTTGATATGATGTTCCAAGTCTTGTGATCGAATGAACATGTACTTCAAACAAAATATTCAGATTATCTTTTGTCGTAGTTAAAGGCACACGTACTAGGTGTAAAAGATTAACGCCACATACAAGAAACCGAAGCCAATTGAAGAAAACTACACGGGGTAATAGATCAATTTGGACAGATGATATACTTTAACTTGCGATTGTATCTTTGTAATGGTTCTTTGAACAAAAGGTTTGTTGTCAAATTCAGAATGTGAATAGATTGTAAATTTTGATTGCACCCGAATTGCATTGTCGAAAATAAAGGGATTATCTTTCTTTATTTACGCAAGTATTATGTACATTTATAGTATGTGTGTCATTGTCTGTATAAAAATTGAAGTGTTGAACGATATAGACTAGTAGTCACTATGATATTGATGTTTAATCCACAAATATAGTTATTCTATTATACCAAAACTGTTAGGAGGTTCAATTGTCATAATGTCATATTTTAGGGTCTATCTATGTGAATGGGTGTAGTTATATATATGGTTTTCATGATGATTTTCATATGAAGTCATATACTACATCATGAAAATGTTGCAATGCGTATCACCATAAGTTAATTTTAAAATCTGCAAAGCAAAGTATTATCTAATGATCGAGCACCCAAATTAGTATTCTTGAGTGACATTGTGATCGATTACATGAACTTTCTATTTCTTTCATTGCGCAATGATAGTTAAACCATTTTATTGAAACAAACGTGCTAATTAAGTACGTTAAAGTGTTGTATTGCAATTTGTTGGCAAATAACTTCAAGCCAATACGATTTCTCAGGACATAAAATATCATTTCTGAAAACAATTTGCAGCGTCTGCATTAAGAAAAATTCATCGCCAAACAACGGCTCATCATGTATACAAGGGAAACTAATCTTCTAGCGGCCATCAGTGACTAGTCCCACGATCAACACGAGGAAGTAAAATAAAATCGTGTATAAGAACATCACTTGAATATTTAACTAGTCCAATTTTCGCGTACCATATAATGCAATGCACTACCATTTAAAACCATTTGATGCTACATTATTTTGAAATAGTACGTATTAATTAGTGTCTAGAATAGATAATGTTTGATGTGTATGAGTGACATAAGAATGACATAAACATATGAGGAAAAAGAGAATGTAAAGAAAACGAAAAGGGACTAGCCTATGTTTATTTAAAGAAGCGATTGCGACAACACTGGCTTCCCTCATTCCCTTTAATAATACTCCTTCCCACCCAAATACTTACCCATCATTACCCGATTGCCTAGTTTTCATACATTAAATTATGACTTCCCATCCTACTTGTTACTAGTATCTTTACTACTCGTTACTAGTCATTCCAGTTGGATCCTTAAAAGTTCGAATAATCGACGTTATTATGTCGTTGAATAATGCTATCTTCTACGTACATTCTTATGACAGGTATGAAAGTTAATTCACGATATCTTGGCATCAAATAGTGATGTCGATTCGTGAACCTATTAGACATTAAGTTTATGTTAGTTGACTCTGAGTACAATGGTGAACAACTCACAAACGAGCTTGAACCAACTAACATAAACATACTGACTCTCGCCTCCTTCTTCTTCCTATAGGAAGCACAACAAACAAAACTTATTAACATTTTTTTTTAAAGGTGATGTCTATATTAAAATTGCAATGCTAACAGTCACAATACAGAAGACCTACAACAACAATGATAAAAAAGATAAAGTCCAAGAAGGCTCCAAGAAAGAACCTAAACAAAACCTCAAGGGACGACACTTAATCCATCTACCAAACAACCAATGGAACTGATCGAGATACACCTTCTTTGGCCAACTTATCAGCATCATGTTACATGCTTTTTTAATGGCCATCACCTCAGCAACATTCGAATCCAAAACACCTATTGGTATTGAAAAAATAGCCAAAACAACCCCTTCGATGTTTTGTAACAAACCACCAATACCTGGTAAACCAGACTAACCCATAGCTGACCCATATCAACGTTAAATTTAAAAGAAGCTCCATGAGCTGGAGCACACCAACTAAGAAGGTTTTCATATATACTTATGAGGAGAATGGCTCATTGAAATCGAGAACATATCTACATAGAAATATAATAGTGAAGACGAGCAAGATGGAAAGAAAGCTTTAATCCAACATCGAGTCTTGAATTTCACAAGGTCTAAAATATAAGAAGGCGATTTTTCCTTATTAGAAAAGACAGATTTATTTCTAGCCTCCCAAGTATGCCATAAGGCTGCATGCAGTAAGGTATATCGATAGAGTGGATCGATCGATCATCTTATTGTGGGCCAATCGATCGTCCCCACTTTTCTTTCTATCTAGGTCGTTGCCACAATCGAGTTACTTTTCATGGAGCATTAAAAATTCAACCGTTTGCAAAAAAAAACAAAAAAAGCAAAAAAAAAAAAAAAAAAAAAAAAAAAACAAACAAACAAACTAACTAACTTATAAATACACAGCATAAACATACTTCAATGCAAAAATCTCACATTTCTCTCAATTCAAAATGGCTTGTCATCTCCCCTATACCGTCGAACAAATGCAAAAATATATTAAAAAACAGGTCGACAAAGACGATGCGGCTCGAAAACAGGCTCTTGTCGAAGTTATCAAGCAGTTTGAGCTCGCAAAGGCACTGAAACAAAGATTGAGACAACGATACGTGAATTGCAAAGACATCTCTGCAGAAAGAAAAGCTGTGATCGACCAATTTTTGAATGATAAAGCTCGCAAAGACGGAGCCATTAGTGAGATGTTATGGGGTTGCGTTTCACAGATACATGACCAAATCAGCAACAAGATCCGTTGGAGTTTTGAGGAAAACACAATTGATGGTTCTCTATCACAACAGAACCAACAATTTGGGTAAGATGTATCAACTTATCTCCTGCATCAAGATCAACCTCAGCTGACTCAATTTAGGCTAGGTTATGAAAAAGATGCGGGTTAGAACGAGAGTAAAGAGCAGGAGTTTAGCAGATTGGAACGATAGTACAAAGAGAGCATGTTTGCGAACTACTCTGCTTACAATGATGGTTATTGCTCAGACAACTCTTAAACTTGGGTTCACCCGGATTACGTATCGTAGTTTATGTAATGTTTATTTTATGTTTATTTAATGTTTTTAATCTATGTACTGTTTTAATTATTAATGAAATTTAAGATTTTAATTATTAATGAAATTTAAGTTTTTGTTAAAAATGTTAAAAAAAAAAAAATAATAATAATAATAATAATAATAATAATAATAATAATAATAATAATAATAATAATAATAATAAAGGTCGCTGGAGAAAGAAAGATAACGTGACAGAAAAAATAAAAGAGATTGATTACCCTTACTAGGTCCAACCTAAGAACCAAAAAAATGACATTCCTCATACCTCTTATACTTCGAAAGATCAGCCATATCCATCCACCAAACAACCGGTATAGTTATCATACATCAATTATTAACATTACAATACATGTTTCTAAAGTGTAGTTATTATAATTTGTTTGCAAAGTTATGACTTCCCTTTATATTTTGAACTATATGATTACGACTTCAAGGTTTAAGACTTTACAAGTAATGTCATAGGTTCATGTTTTATAATTTCACCTTCAATCTTGATTTAATTGACCAAATAACCATATTAGTTTGTCCTAAAAAGATTATTCATTTTAAATAAACAAAAGTAATAATTTATCTTTAATAAATATTTGTAATTAGAGAAATGCTAGAACTACAAAAATTTTACAAATAAAATATCTACACAATGACATGTCATCTAACTTGTGTCATTCTCACGCTTTCTTTTAAATTCTCTCACATATATATATATCTACAAATTAACATGTTATATCATTATGTGGATATTCTATTTTGTAAAACAAAATTATCATAGAATTCTCATTCAATTGGCCTATTAAATGCGAAATTGTGTTGACTAAAATTTATTTGCACATCGCTCTCTTCATCATGCTCATGGCTAGATCGATCGGTTTTGGGACAAATAGGAAGAAGTGCAAGATTCTGACAAATGTCCAAATGAAATAATTTAGGTGGTGTTTGTTTTTCATAAGAGTCTCTTAACAGCCTCTTAATCTGAACCGTTCAAACGCGGTCAGACATTTTGATCGTTCAGATCGTTTGTTTTTTTCTTCGTGTTCAGACGCATTCAGAGGCAGTAAGATCTTAATGGTCTAGACTTGAGAGGGGTGTCTGAATGCCTCTTGCTGACATAAAAAAAACCAAAAAAAAAATGAAAAAAAAAATATTACAAGCAAGCAAATGTGCGGTTCGCACATGAGTTTTTTTTTCCGTTCAGATGCGGTCAGATTCAGACATTTACGCGTCATATTCAGATTCAGATGTGCGGTGTCAAATTCAGAGCCTCTTAAAAAAAACAAACATTACCTTCTGTGTTCAAAAAAAAAAAAAAAAGAAAGAAAGAAAGAAAGAAAGCTTTCTGTCTCCCCGAAAATTTGCATAATGATGAGGACATCACAGATTATCTAATATAAAAATTGTTTGTGAATAATGAAGGTGGGACAGATGGATTATTAAGCTTTTGTAAATGTTTTTTGTCGGCATAAAATTTATTGCTTTTCACGCTACTTGATGTTATACAACGAACTGTAAAACTAAATGGTTACATCATTTGATACTTATCGAGTTTTAGTACATGGTTTATGTTACAATATGAACAAGTTTATGGATTTTGGCCCATGGTTATCACATTGCATTGCTTTGACATGATATAATATATCAAATTATGCTGATTGTAAAGACCGTTAACCATCATACAACCTTTTATAATAAGATGATGTCATGCTTAGTCACCCACCAGATATGCTAAAAAACAAAACAAAAAGTAGTTAAGTGATTGTTAAACTGGTTTAACAAAACTTGTTAACTTCATATACTGATAGATTAAAAATGGTTTACATACTGGGTTCACTTTTTTTTGTTTATCATAACAAAAGACTGTATAGACCATCGACGCGTAAATGACCAGTCATCTTTCTGAGCCTTATAGGAAGCACATTATGGTTCATAATGCCTATTGTTGCAAAAACTACCATCCATGGAAGTCACACATGAGAAGTGTCATTTAATCGGACTATGAAGTCCAAACTACAAATAACGGAAAGGTTTCTCTAAGATTTTATCAACGAAACAGAAAAGCATAAATCAGATAGAATCACCCCTTTAAAATATAAGTAAACAAGCATATATTATTGGTCTTTATAGATGACGGATACAAGATACGAGTTTAGCAACTGAAGACATAAAAATGTGTGTTTTAATGAAAAACCAACCACCCTTTTGCAATCACATAGAAATATGAAACTATAAAAAAGAAAACAATGTAAAACCTTCTTGAGATATGGTATGGTTTTTGTATTTTTGAAATAAGTTATAATTATGCAGCTCCCTTGAGTTTCTTAGTGATGGTGGCGATGTGCTTCCCCTGGTGAAATGCCTGCTCGAGCTCAAGCTCAGATGGTTGTCTGGATCCATCCCCAGCAAAAGTTCCTGCACCATAAGGACTTCCACCTTTGACTTTCTCCATTTCAAACATGCCAGCTCCGAATGTGTATCCAATTGGCACGAAGATCATCCCGTGGTGTACCAGTTGAGTGATGGCAGTCAAACTATGAGAATAAAATGAAGAATGATGTCAAATATAGATTAAAAGGCAAGGGTTTAGAGAATAAACACGTAACTTAAGTTGGTCTGATATCTATATTTGATATCGAGTAGTTATCTTTGTTCACTTATAAGTAATAAACTTCAAAAAAAATTGATTAAATGTAATCTTCAACTTGTTTGGTCTAATTTCTGTTAATGACAAACATCTTTTCTAATCATTAAAAGGTAAAAAGCTCTCAAAGATTAGAATATAAGGTAATCTTGAATCTGGTCAGTAGCTAACCAAGAATTTTTCTGGGCTCGACATAAGATAAACAAGTCAGCATGGTCAAGCTTACTAACACATCAATTATCATGATTTTGGTAAACCACAAAAATAACTGTAACTAACCAATTTAGTTAAAATGAACTGCTATTTGGATTCAAAATTGAGTTGTGTAAAAGGGTTTAATTTCTAGGATAGTAGGTACTTACGCAGTAGTTTCTTGACCACCACCTTGAGACCCAGTGCTATAGAAGATACCAGCAGGCTTGCCAGCGAGCTCCTGGGTTCTCCAAAGACCACCAGTAGAATCAAAGAAGGCTTTGAACTGAGCAGACATCATACCGAATCTAGTGGGGAACCCGAAAACAAATCCATCCCCTTCAGCGAGGTCGGTTGGTGTAATAATTGGGGCATCACTCTTAGGTGGTGCACTCATTTTCCCAAGCACATCTTCATGCAATGTCTCTGGGACCTGCAGCACAAATAGGATTATATGAGCAAGTGTGTATTTGTGCATCACTAGATGAAGTTTTAATAATCAGATATATGAACTGTTCAGAGCGTTTTGCAAATATTGATTATTTAAGGATTTTTATGTAAAATGACTCCTATATAGTTGGATAATCAGAACCGGTTTTTGTGGCAATGCCTAAATTAATAATTTGACCTCTAATAATCAGATACTCAGAATCAATTTTATTAAACCCAAACACTATAATCTGATTATATGTGACTAGAAACAGCAATAATCAGATAATCGCTTTGAAAATGCAATGTCTAATACCCCACAAATCATTTACCTGCCATAATTTGGCTTCGACACCTTCAACTGAGGCAGCTCCTTTCTTGATCTCTTCAGCTAGCTTCTCTACATGTCCATACATAGAGTAGTACCTGCCACAGTGAAGAATTAACTGTCAGTGTCACCTAGACAATTAAGAAAGCAGATTCAGTAAATACTAGACTGAAACTTCTATCTTACATAAGAAAAGAGGGAAAATCTGTTTTAACTTTTGGGAGTTGTTGGCGTTTATATAACATCATGGTATATAGTAGGTTTGGTAAAATGCAGATAATGTGGCACCCATGATATAGAGAGAGGTTTTTATTTTACCACATGTTGGACACATAGAGACAAAAAGAAACAAACATTTTGTAATCATCCATCCAATATCCATTCAGGTATGTTTCTGTGATACAAATAAGGTCAAAAATTAAATGGAGCGAGCCATCATAGGTTGAAAACTGGAAACAGTAAGGTTAGGTTGGATAATAGACACGTGGTGATTAAGCCCACACAAGGTTAGAATAGTTCTGCTGATAATTCATCTAATCGTGATCTGCGGAGCATGTTACAGAAAACAGAACTCTATTAATATAGACTGGTGGACAACTTCCTCATTTTACGGTGCAAAACAACTTATAAAAAGTGTATATAGCTATGTGAATATGTCTTTACAGCATTAATATTGTTTAAGTTTCCAGCTTAATAATTCATGGAATATTTTTTTAGAAGCTCCTGTTGCAATACAATAATTTTAAGGTCTAGATCACCATACTACACTCCTTGATAATAGAGATAATATGAGGTAATGGGAGCTAGAATTGGCAAGCCTATCAACTGCATAAGCTGTACTATTGTGCACTGGATATGTTAACTGAGTTATTTATTATGCCAACACAAGTCAAAGACTGGAATTTTAGTACAGCTATGTATTTGTGGGTGTGTAACCTAACCATAAAGCTCTCATGTCTACAATAAGTCAAAAAGGGGATTCAATGAACAAAAATGAGACTCATGTCATTCTACCGCAGCGCTCTCATTTATTAGGAACAGTTAAAAAAAAAAGCCTTGTATCCACAAACAATGTCCTCTGATATTCTACGTAAGTACAGTGTTTAGTACAGTGTTTACCCTTGGCCTAATTATATCATAAACTATTTTTCATATCTGTATACTCTATTTCTCACAATACCTAAAGGAACTGATCAAGCAATCTTATAGGTTGCTTGACATGCCCTAGGCCAAGTTACAACTATATCACAAAAGGAAACAGCTCTGATCCAGGATTAATACACTTCCGGTGTTTAGCTATTTACATTACGTAACTACTTATTCAGCCTCTGAACAAGCCTTAAATAGAGTCAATATACTGTATCCAAATCTTCAAGTTCAAACAACTGAGATGGTTACCTTGATGTGGTCTCGCCATTGGAGGAAAATGTGGGTATAAATTTTTTACATAATGCCAAACACTATCTTTCCTTAATATCAAGGGACAAAATAATTTTTCTAATGAATAGTAAAAAAGTACAACGCCGTTATAACAAGCTCCGTTATGCACCTTATTTTGTTTTATTCTAATTATGAAGCTCTTTTATTTCTTTTTCTTTTATTAATGACTTCAATTATACTAATACTACTATCTCCCTTTAATAACAAATTTCAAACAAATACTATTCATTCATATTCACTACAAAATATTCACTTTTGACCTTATACTTTTACATTATTTTACTTTTAATGCTCTTTTTAGATAAATTAAATTTTGTCTCACGATATATATTATCGAACATTGTAAATTACAATTTTATCATACAAAATCGTTTTAAACCCCTCGCAAAGCGAGGAAAATAAATACCTTGTTGATTATCAATTATCAAAATCTCTTAAAACCATTAATACCTTGTTTGCGCCAAGCATTGAAAGGAAAAAATTCTAGCTAGCGAAAAAGCACTTGAAAGTTTTCTAGCAAGGGTGACAGTTATAGGTTACCAAGTGCTAGAATTGCCCCCTTTACCAAACACTAGAAAGGACTCTCCCCTAATTCTTACTCCAACACAAAATTAGCTTCTTCCTCTTGACACTCACTACATAAACATAACACCTAACGACAAGGCAATCAGTACACAAATGTCCCTTACCCTAAGAACCCTCTTGCAAACAGAGCTGACTCATGAAACGATAGCTAAAAGTGCATTCCACATTATCTCCCCTTGACTATTTTCTTTTTAGGAGCTACATGATGTGATGTGACACCATTGAATCTAACACTTATTCATCACAAAAACCCTCTTTGTAAGTTTGTAGACAAATATCATAACTTTCCTGAATTCATTGTACCAAATAGTTTATTGGCGCGAAAATAACTATCACAAGCAACTCAACTCAACTAATTCCTTTTTCATCTACCACAACACAAATTTCTATCCAGTCGTTAACGTGAACATATCATGGCAGATGTCAGGAATACCGTTAGATTTTGACACATAAATGTTGAATTAATGAATTGTATGACATCATCCATACTAGAAACAAGATACTAATTTAATCAAACAACTAATGCCATGTCTTAGTCATTCACCTAATTCCATTTACATGTTGAATTTCTTGCATCAGCTATACTTCACTATCAAAGGACTAAGAAATAGTAAAACATCTTTTCTTTCTTAATCAGTGTTTCTTCCACTAACCCCCAATTTCATGAAATAATTTCCAATTCTTATGCAAACTTTTCCTTTGGTTTTGTTTTTTTAATTTGTGAAAACACTGAAATAAAAAGTTATCACTTGTAGAAAACTCATTACAATAATCTCGAACATGTATCATCATTTTCATGGATCAAGGACTGAGATGACTTCGTGAGCAAGTTTCTAAGCAATAATTACAAATACCTAAAGCAGGTCCAGTTATTAACTTTTAACATAATAATAATAATCTGAATTCTAAAACATTGAATAGTCAATGCACTTAAAATTACACATCTAATGCCACTTCAAATCTTCACCTTCACACTCACACCTATTCCGAAACACATCATCACAAACCATCTACACTCCAAATTTACATTCACTTTTAAATACGTCATCAATCCATACGTTGACTAGTCAATGACTTAAATTACACACATAATCAGCTCTAACAGAATATCAGTCAGAAACTATAAATTTAACCAAACACATCTAATTCTACTTTCTAGGCGCAAATCACACTTTTAACACCAGTCATGCATCATCAATCATCAATTTAAAAAATTACTCTAAACAATAAATCATGATAGTTCACTCGATCTTATCAAATTGCAAACATCTACATGTCAATGCACTTTAAAATTCACTAACTGTAAATTCTGTGGGTGTTTGGGATCGCTCTTAAAAACAAGTGCTTATAGATTGTTTTTCTAAATAGAGTGTTTGTTTTTGCTTCTTGATAAAAATAAGCAGGTAAGATATAGTTGTAGGAACGAAAAATACGATTAATCTAACGAAAAGTACAACATATTATACAAAAATAATGAGCAATTTTTTCAGTAAAAACATGACAATAAATTTAGAGATTTTATATTTTAGATTAAACTTTAAAGGTAAGAGGCTAAATAAAATTTCAGATAAAAAGAGCTTAAGAAAAAATAATTCTCTTTGTGCAATTTACACCTAAAAACACTATGTTAACCGATCTTAACAACAATAAATCACTCACAAATCACAATAACTAACACATCATGAAATCGATCACCATGCTATCTTATAAAGCATTTAGGCCTTCTAAAAAAAGAAATACTTAAAATTCAGCATTGCAAGTTCTTAAGTTAAAAGTACAACTAATTAAAACACACTTTCTAACATTAAATACAAATACAAGTTCTTAAGCTAAAAGTATAACTAATTAAAACACATTTTCTAACATTAAATACAATCTTTAAACAGAAATACTTAAAATTCAGCATTACAAGTTCTTAAGATAAAAGTACAACTAATTAAAACACATTTACTAACATTAAATACAATACAAATCACTATTAATGTGGTCAAAATATTTAATGTACTGGTCAATAAATATTAAATACAATTAATGCAGTTATTAAAACACCCCTTATATAAGAAATACAAATTATCAAGCATATTGTACAACCAACTAAACACAATTCATGCATTCAATGTCACTAATACAAATAATAAAGCACATTTACTAACATTAAATACAATACAAATCACTATTAATGTGGTCAAAATATTTAATGTACTAAATTAATTAACTGGTCAATAAATATTAAATACAATTAATGCAGTTATTAAAACACCCCTTACATAAGAAAGTACAAATTATCAAGCATATTGTACAACCAACTTAAACACAATTCCTACATTCAATGTCACTAATACAAATAATAAAGCACATCATACAAATATTCAAGCCCGAATGGGCAACAGGCCAAATGGTCTCGAGCCTAAACAAGCACGCGCCAAATGGGCTTGAGCTCGATCAGTTTACAACTCCTAGCTATCACTTTTGCCTTTTGATGTCATTAACATTTATTTTAGGGTACCCGCAGCTGCAACGCGTGGATACCCTACTAATTTCAGATAAAAAACGTTGTATTAACCGATCTTAACAACAATAAATCACTCACAAATCGATCATATCAATTTACCTAAAATCGACTACAACTAAACACACAGTATATCACCAATTCACCATCAACATTACAAAAATCAATCTAAACAACAATAACTAACAGATCATACAATATCGCGTAAAATCGATACATCTACAACTCAATGCACTTAAATTTCACTAATTAACCGATCAAAACAATATAAAAATCTATCATATCAAAACCGCGTAAAATCGGCTCTCTGTGTGAAAATTACACCTAAACACACAGTAATAACCGATCAAAATCACATCTCATCAAATCGATCACATCAAAATTCATTACCTACACTTTGTATGTGTAAATTACACCTAAACACACAGTAATCAATCAAAATCAAATAACAAAATGAATAAAATGAATGAAATGAAGAAAAGAATCATACACAATATAAACTTTAGTCACCGCCATTGATGATGATGTAGTAGTGTGTGTTTAGGTGTTTGTGTGTGTTTTTTTTGAAGAAGAAGAAGGTTTGACTATTGATTGAGAGAATAAATAAATTGACTCAACAACAACAAGCACTAACGCCTGCTATTTATACTGCATCCTCTGCCAGCTGGCATTTGACTTATTAGATGTATAATGTATTTGGATGAACCAAGAACGACGCCGTATTGGTGGATGTGGGTAATGATGGCATGTAGTTGTCACGCCCTCCATCATTTTTCATTGTTAAAGACGTCTCTCACTATACAATACATACTTGGTAATTATTACTACATGGGTCGGGTTGGTCAGTCAAATCCATCCTTTCTTTTTAATCATGCTACGTGTGTTGTTCTAAAGTTTATTGGACCAAGTTGCTTGAACATGGATTACTCACTTTTTTGTGTTACTGTAAGTTGTAACATCTTGCTTGCTTTGTCGACAATTAGGAGGTGTTTTGTTTCGGCTTATATAACGGGCTTATGGCTTATTTGGTTTTCGGCTTATGTTTCGTAACCTCACTTTTTGTTGCTTATTTTGGTACATGTCACATATCTAACTCACTTTGATCGTGGGAAATGCAATTGCGATATCACATTAGTGTATAGAAACGATTACACTCTTATTAAAAAAATTCCGATTAAACTAAATAAAAACTAACAGTAAATAAATAATCAAAAATTAAATACATACAGAATGAGGTAGAACCAAAAGACAAACTCAAATTAACGATAAAGGAAAGAAAGCAGTAAAGGTAGAGGCACGAGGCTCGTGTTTAACACGATTCCCTTAAAAATGATTCGTCGTTTGCTTCCCACGGTACTACAGCCAAACCAGATTGCCTATTAGACGTGACAAACTTGCTTGAATGATCATGGAAACGATGGCGTGTTCTTGATTATTGTTGGAAGCAGAAAAACGTCTATGGAGCAACTTAGCTTCGTGACTAAGACAAATAATTACTGCTTTATATAAAACTAATTTGCAAATCTATTCCATATATACAAGAACTTGTTCACAAAGCCTCGATTAGTTACTATAATAAATTGATGCAAAATCTGAAAATTAACAAGGAAAAGAAATCTGCAGCAAAAAGGTTCGCGCACAAGCTCGAATTTTCGCGTTTTCATGCGTTCATAAACTCATAACCCCATTTTTGGTCCAAAAATTTGTTTTCTGCACCATGCGCACGCACGTAGGTGTTTAATGGTTGATAATAAAAAATTTATATAAACACCTCCACATTTCATCTATTGGGTGATGTAGGAAGCAATTTGTATATCCAGTTTTGTGTTCCAAATGTCTTACTTTAAGACACGATATCATATTTATATTAGTTGTATTTTAGACACTTTTTAGTTCATTGTGAAGCTTTTCCAAAGAGAATGTAAACACACAAGCCAATATTGATATATATAACATATACATATATTCAAAGGATAAAAATTCCTTATGAGTTAAATGGATTAACACATACAAATTAAAAGGGAGAAATATATGGGAAGTTAATGAGGAGGGTACTTATAGTTGGGGATGGATGAATATATTAAGAATGAGGAAGGAGGTTAGAGATCACATAGTAGTTCAGATTGGTGATGGATCAAGAACTTCTATGTGGTTTGATTCATGGGCTCCTATTGGAGCTTTGAGTAAATTTGTTTCATACAGAGATCTTTATGATGCTAGGTTCAGGGCAAATATGATTGTAAGAGATTTTGTAATGGAGGAAGCAGATCAGTGGCCTATTGATTGGTATATCAAACATCCTATTATTACACAGCTACAACCAATTGAGTTGAATCATGGCAAGAGAGATTCTTTAGCATGGAAGCTGAGTGATGGTTCTTTGAAAAGATTATCTATTAAAAAGGTATACAGTGAGTTACATGATGGTGGGGATGTGTTAAGATGGAGTAAATTGATATGGTTTTCTCAAAATATTCCTAAGCATGCATTCATATTGTGGCTTGATGTTCAATGTAAACTGCCAACTCAAGATAAGATAAGAAGATGGGGAAATTATGATCTAATGGTATGTTTACTCTGCTACAGTGATATTGATTCTCATGATCATTTGTTCTTCAAATGTCCCTATACTAGTAAATTCTGGTCCAAAGTTATGCACAAACTCAAAATGCAGAATTCTAATACTAATTGGGAAGGGGTGTTTGGTAATTTTGTGGAATACTTCAATGGAAATTCTGTGGGGAGTGTTATTAGAAGGTTATGTTTGGCAGCAAGTGTTTATATGGTGTGGCAAGAAAGAAATAACAGGCTGTTTAAGGATGAAAAAGGATCTGTGAAAGATTTGTTCAAATGTTTGTGTGATACTATCAAACTGAGGTTGGCAAGTCTTAAGATGAAATGGTCAAAAGTTGTGTGTGACACTGAAAAGGTGTGGGATATCAAGTTAAATGTGCTCTCTGAGTAGAATGAATCATATTTGTTTTACACGTGGATAATTTTGTCTAAGGTATGTTAAGTGTATGTTTTATGCTGAATTGAAGGGGTGTTTTGGAGCAATGTGGTATAGCAGATGGCTAGTACCTAGAGCATGATTGATTACAACAGTCTAATGGATAACTTGGAGTTGCATTTGGACTGTAATTTCATGAATTGCTCTAAACGTAGTTTCCTACTGAATTGGATCAGTATAGTTTGTGCAGAAGAATGATTTTAAAGTCTGCAAATATGGTTTAACCATTATCTTTATTTCTGTAGCATCTTTACAGAATATAAAGAGCGCTTTTATCTCACAAAGTAGATGGCCTTGTATCTTGGTTTCTAGGTTGTTACTAGGGATGGCACCCGTGGGCAATAGGCACGGGTACCTCTAACCCGTCACCCGCCCACGTAGTTTTTTTCTCACACATCACCCACCCGTCACCCACCAATAGGTACAAATTTCTACCCATGCCACTGCCCGCGAGTATTTGTTGCCCATGGGTAAACCCATGGGTTAGTATTATGCAACAAAATTACAAAACAATGATATGAAAACTAACTATGAAACTGCGTAATAAGATACCAATCAATTTGCCAAATACAGCTTTGATTATTTGATCTTTCATACTCTCTTTTTAGTCTTGAAACTCAAACAAACTTTTAGATTAATGTATTTTTTTAGACTTGGTGGTAACTGTTAAATGTATACCTGCAACATCATAAATATTTTAATTAGTATAATTAATTTTAACATGGGTTTATAGGTACACCTACGGGTATTTTGACGGGAATACACGTGGGTATTTTAAATGGGTGTCTGGGTTTACCCGCGATGGGTATGCCTCACCCGTCACCCACCCACCACCCACTGATGGGTAAAGATTTTCACCCACGACCCACCCGTGGGTGAAAATTGACGAGTTTACCCACCCATTTATGGCGGGTACCTACGGGTTGTGGGTTTTTTCTGGCCAAAACCAAGTTAGAAACTGGAAAGACTCGGCTATTCTGGCCAAGACCCAGTTAGAACCAGGTAAGACTCGGTAAGACTAGGCTATTTTGGCCAAGACCTAGTTAGAACCAGGTAAGACTCGGCTATTCTGGCCAAGACCCAGTTAGAACCAGGTAAGACTCGGCTAATCTGGCCAAGACCCAGTTAGAACCAGGTAAGACTAGGGATGGCACCCGTGGGCAATGGGCACGGGTACCTCTAACCCGTCACCCGCCCTTACCCGCGGGTATTTGTTGCCCATGGGTAAACCCGTGGGTTAGTGTTATGCAACAAAATTACAAAACGATGATATGAAAACTAACTATGAAACTATGTAATAAGATACCAATCAATTAGCCAAATACAGCTTTGATTATTTGATCTTTCATACTATCTTTTTAGTCTTGAAACTCAAACAAACTTTTAGATTAATATGTTTTTTTGAGACTTAGTGGTAACTGTTAAATGTATACCTGCAACATCATAAATATTTTAATTAGTATATTTAATTATAACATGGGTTTATGGGTACACCTACGGGTATTTTGACGGGTATACCCGTGTGTATTTTAAATGGGTGTCATGGGTTTACCCGCGATCGGTATGCCTCACCCGTCACCCACCCGCTACCCACTGATGGGTAAAGATTTTCACCCACGACCTACCCGTGGGTGAAAATTGACGCATTTACCCACCCATTTATGGCGGGTACCCGCGGGTTGTGGGTTTTTTCTCGCCAAGACCCAGTTAGAAACTGGTAAGACTCAGCTATTCTAGCCAAGACCCAGTTAGAACCAGGTAAGACTCGGTAAGACTAGGCTATTCTGGCCAAGACCCAATTAGAACCAGTTAAGACTCGACTATTCTGGCCAAGACCCAGTTAGAACCAGGTAAGACTCGGCTATTCTGGCCAAGACCCAGTTAGAACCAGGTAAAACTAGGCTATTCTGGCCAAGACCCAGTTAGAACCAGGTAAGAATCGGCTATTCTGGCCAAGACCTAGTTAGAAACAAGTAAGACTCGGCTATTCCGGCCAAGACCCGGTTAGAACCAGGTAAGACTCGGCTATTCTGACCAAGACCCAGTTAGAACCAGGTAAGACTCGGCTATTCTGGCTAAGACCCAGTTAGAAACAGGTAAGACTCGGCTATTCTGGCCAAGAACCAGTTAGAACCAAGTAAGGCTAGGCTATTCTGGCCAAGACCCAATTAGAACCAGGTAATACTCGGCTATTCTGGCCAAGACCCAGTTTCTGGCCAATACCCAGTTAGAACCCGGTAAGACTCGGCTATTCTGGCCCAGACCCAGTTAGAAACAGGTAAGACTCTGGCCAAGACCCAGTTAGAAATAGGTAAGACTCGGCTATTTTGGCCAAATCCCTGTTAGAACCAGGTAATACTAGACTATTTTGGCCAAGACCCAGTTAGAACCAGGTAAGACTCGACTATTCTGGCCAAGAAACAGTTACTAATAGGTAAGAGTCGGCTATTCTGGCCAAGACCCAGTTAGAACCAGGTAAGACTCGGCTATTCTAGCCAATACCCAGTTAGAACCAGGTAAGACTCGGCTATTCTTGCCAAGAACCAGTTAGAAACAGGTAAGACTAGGCTATTCTGTCCAAGACCCAGTTAGAACCAGGTAATACTAGGCTATTCTGGCCGACACCCAGTTAGAAACAGGTAAGACTCGGCTATTCTGGCCAAAAACCAGGTAAGACTCGGCTATTCTGGCCAAGACCCAGTTAGAACCAGGTAAGACTAGGCTATTCTGGCCAAGACCCAGTATGAACCAGGTAAAACTAGGCCATTCTGGCCAAGACCCAGTTAGAACCAGGTAAGACTCGGCTACTCTGGCCAAGACCCAGTTAGAAACTGGTAAGACTCGGCTATTCTGGCCAAGACCCAGTTAGAACCATGTAATACTCAGCTATTCAGGCCAAGACCCAGTTAGAACCAAGTAAGACTCGGTTATTCTTGCGAAGACCCAGTTAGAACCAGGTAAGACTCGGCTATTCTGGCCAAGACCCAGTTAGAACTAGGTAAGACTCTGCTATTTTGGCCAAGACCCAGTTAGAACCAGGTAAGACTCGGCTATTCTGGCCAAGACCCAGTTAGGAACTAGTAAGACTCGATTATTCTGGCCAAGACTCAGTTAGGAACTGGTAAGACTCGGCTATTCTGGCCAAGACCAAGTTAGAACCAGGTAATATTCGGCTATTCTGGCCAAGACCCAGCTAGAAACAGGTAAGACTCGGCTATTCTGGTCAAGACCTAGTTAGAACCAGGTAAGGCTCGGCTATTCTGGCCAAGAAATAGGTAAGACTCGGCTATTCTGGCCAAGACCCAGTTAGAATCAGCTAAGGCTCGGCTATTCTGGCCAAGACCCAGTTAGAACCAGGTAAGGCTCGGCTATTCTGGCCAAGACCCAGTTAGAACCAGGTAAGACTCGGCTATTCTAGCCAAGACCCAGTTAGAACCAGGTAAGTCTCGGCTATTCTGGCCAAGACCCAGTTAGAAACTGATAAGACTCGGATATTCTGGCCAAGACCCAGTTAGAACCAGGTAAGAGCCTGTTACATCTAGTTGGTTCATTGTTGGTTGACATTTGGCCTAGGGAGGGAGTGTTGATTAACTGTGAACTGCTTGATTGTGTAGTTTAGATACCATAAAGTAGGTTTCCTACTTAGAAGAGTGTGTGAGATAAGGAGGGACAGTGTGTGGAGCATGGAATAGTGAGGAGTGAAAGATGAACCTACTTGGTCCATGCTATACACTGCCCACAGGAGGATAGGTTGGTACTCACCCAAGGTGTGTGTTCCCATATGAGTGAAGCCATTGTAGTAAATGGAAATGTAGCTCAGTTTGGTATAGCCCTTTGGTGGAGAGGTCATGGGTTCCTAATGATGCCCTCAATCTTTCCTGTCTATGCTATTGTGGTGGCAGGTTGAATGGTATAGATGGGAAGATAAGAAAGAAATGTAACTAGATGGTATTTGGTGCTTTAAAGGTGAATGTTAGTTGCAGGTTCATTACAAACTGGGATAGTTTGCCTGCTTTCTGCGTGAGATTTTATGACTGATTTGAAGAACTGGAATGCTATTTGGATTAGAGGCAGTATGTAGTTTAGATTGTATTGTTGTGTTGTATTAAGACAGAGATTAGGCATGTCTAATCTCCATGTCTGACATTGATGTATCTGGTTTTTTTGTGTTTAATAAAATATGATTCACCTTTTGCACCAAAAAAACATATACATATATTAAAAAATGTTGGAAGTTTGTAGAAATTCATTTTTACAAACAATCGGAAGTTATAGTTTTATACTACATATTTGTGCAAGTGATAGAAGATCGTGTAGGGTTCGATATCTAAATTTTTATCAAAAAGTTATAAATTCAGTAAAAAAAATCTTTAAACTTTCAGGCCTTTTGCATATTTCGTTACAACCTTAGTACTGTAGGTATTTTATTTATTTTTTCTTTTTTTCAATGCAGACATCATCCTTTTTTTTTTTTTTTTTTTTTTTTTTTAAATTGTAGTATTGTTTAGCCTTTTCTTTGTTAGATTTAATACACACAAATAAATTGTGTACGTATAAGTATGACATGAGCTACCTTTTGATTTTTTTCACATGAACTTCCTCTTCCACTTCAACCTCGCCGTCCGTGTCCAAATTCACCATGGTTTTTTTTTTTTTTTTTTTTTTTGACGATTTCGCTATTTTTTTTCCTTTACGGTGTGCCTCAATTTCATTTTTTGTCGGGACTTGTGATACTTTGAATTATGATTGTGATAGTTGTGATTCAAAGAATTGTGGTTGAGATTGCAAAATCATTGTGATGATTGTGGTTGTACATTTCTTTGATATCCGAATTGTTGGAATCCTTTGCTTGATTTTGATGATACGTAAGTTGTAATTGAGAAAATTGCTCAGGTGTCATTTACGAACCAAAAGGTGGGATTTGTTGCGATGAAGAATTTGAGTTTTGTGATGATGGTGTAGACGGATTCGAAGGGTTCGAAGAAGAGTATTGTTGTTTGTTAGAGTTGAGAAGGTTGGTAAAATACCCGTGATTTGAACTTTAAGGCATTTTTTATTGTGATATGAGATATACTGAAAATAATTTTTGTTGGTAGACAGTTGTGTGAAAATTATTGTAAAGTAGTGTGTTATTTATAGTGTGTAAATTAGTAAAAAAAAATATACATTTTTTAAAATACCAACAGATACATTTTATTAAAGCTCAAACGGTAAGATTTCATAAAGTGAATTTGTCGTATTAACTTCGTTGCAACAAAGAGGGTGGGATGGCGAGGCTGCGGCGAGGATTGTTGGTGTGGTGGCGAGCTGCGAAGTTGAACAGCGAGGAGGACGCGTCAGAACGACGAGAAGCAAAAATCACTACACCCCTGCTCGTATAGCCAAATTTATTTACATTTTTTTTAATGGCAAAAGAGTCAAGGTTACTAAGACGAACTGCTAAGATTAAATATTTGTTTAAAATACTAAAACAACATCATTTCATTGTATGATTTACGTCATGCATTACCACTGTAGAATCTTTGATATTTAATTGGTTCAGACAAGTACTTCTATCGTTCAAAAAAAAAAAACAAGTACTTCTAACTTGCCTATTTTGAATAATTTATGAAAGGAGTAAAGCTAAAGATACGCAACATATTTGTTCAAATAAACACATCTACGTAATATACTTTCAAAAGTGTCAAAGTTACGCAACATAATTTCAAAAATTATTCAATCTACCCAATATTACCGGGTATTATCAGGTTTACCAGTTACCATTACACACATGTCTTTTTTTTCTTTTTTTCTTTTTTAAATTAAATCCACGTGGATATATTAGTCAATTTAATAGGGTTTTATTTTTTTATAACACTTTCTCAAACGTTGTACATATAAAAACTGGATCTATACTCATTAAATGCAAACAACACACACCTGCAAAACACACACATTATCCATATGATTGACAGTGATAACTAAAGGTATGATTTATAAACCCTAATTTAAAAACCTTTTATTACTCTTTATACTTTCTTACAAAACCCCCAATTGTTATACCCCCAAGTTGTAAAACCCTAATTTTGATATCCCCAATTTTGGAACCCTAATTTTGTCAATTATGTAATTAATGAATTGTGGAACCCTAATATCTTATTTTCAACTGCAGGTAACTAATGGGTGATATCACGGTAAGACTCCATCACGATGGGGTTTTTGTCCCCAATCCTCTCAAGTACATTACTGGTGAGTTGCAGATAATCAATGACATTCAGTTTGAAGAAATGGAAGTTGACGAGTGGTTTCAAGTTGTGGAAAGGTTAGTGGTTTATAAGCCTACAGGATTGTATTTTTCTATTCCTAGAACAACATTGTCTAGTGGGATTAGGGAGCTTAAAACACAGGATGATATGGAAGAGTTTTTGGTCTTAGGATATCAGAATGGCAATAGGATGGACTTGTACACTGAATTTAATGGTTATGATGTTTTACAGTACCTTGGTAATGATAATTTGTATAATCCTAGTGGTGATGTTAGGGAAGTGGATGACGAAGTAGATGACCAAGTGTATGAGGATGATGTGACTGAGAATGTTGAGTTTCATACAGAAGGTGAAGAAAATGTAGTATTTCAGAAGCTGACATTAGATGATCCTTTTTTAACCAAGCTTGTAGGTAAGGGTAACTTCATAGGTAAAAGAGATGACCCTATACCACCTTTAATTGGTACATATATAGCTGAAGAAGACCCTGAGAATGATGCCATAGATCCTAAGTTTAAGGTCAAAAGGGGTGTGAAGTATCCCTCATACAACCCAAATACACCTTGGGATGAATTTGTGCCAATCCTAGGAATGAAATTTGAGAACCCTGAACAACTGAAAATTGCACTTGCTGATTACGGTGTCAAACATGGATACCAGTTGTGGTATTATAGGAGTGACTACAAGTCTCTTCTTGTTTACTGTGCTAGAGATGTATCTTTGGGTAGGTGTGCTGGTAGAAAGAAAAAAAATGCAGATTCAAAGGGTGCAAAAGTGAAGAAGAAGAAGTCCGCAAAGGTTAGTAAAACACCAGTTAATGGTCAACCAAGGGTGAAAGTGAAAGATTTGCTTCATCATTGTCCATTTAGGTTATGGGCTTCTTGGATGGGTGGTGGTGAAAGATCTTTTCAAATCAAAACATTATATTCAGACCATAAGTGTACAAGAAAATACCACATGGGTTCACTTGTGACATTTAGGTGGATAGCTAGGCATTATGCTGATGTGAATATCAAGAATCCATCAATGACTTATAGGGCTATCAAAGATGATATAAGAGACAAGTTTATGATTGATGTCAGTGAAGGTCAATGCAAAAGAGCAAAGCAATGGGCTTTGTATGAACATGAAGGGGGTCTCATTGAGCATTATGGTAAGCTTTGGGAATACAGACAAGCAATTCTTGAGTCAAACCCTGGTTCTACATGTCATTTAGATGTTATGCCTGGTGATAATGGACAGATACGCTTTCAAAGGTTGTATGTGTGTTTCAAGGGTGTGAAGGATGGGTGGTTTGCTGGTTGTAGAAAGGTGATAGGTTTGGATGGCTGTTTCATCACGCATACTTGTAAAGGCCAACTGTTGACTGCAATGGGAAGAGACGGAAATAATCAAATGTTTCTGATAGCCTGGGCAGTAGTGGATGTCAAAAATAAGAACAATTGGTGCTGGTTCCTGTCACTTTTAAGTGATGATCTTAATCTATCCAATGGTCTTGGATTGACAGTTATTTCAGATGCTCACAAGGTAATACCAATATTTGTTTTATTAAATGCTTTGAAACTATTTTCATAAATTAATAATGACTGCACTATCTTTTGTATGCAGGGTTTGATTGAGACCGTCAAGATTTGGCTACCACAAGTTGAGCACAGACATTGCACAAGACACTTGTATGCTAATTTCAAGAGAAAATGGAATGGTTTGGAGTATAGAAGACTGTTTTGGGGTGCTGCATGTTCAACCATTGAGCAAAATTTTAACAACAAAATGAATGAGATAAAACAGTTGGATGAGGAAGCCCATAAATATCTCATGGATAGGAATCCAAGTTCATGGTCCAAGGCATTCTTCCAGACTGATTCATGTTGTGCTTCATTCGAGAATGGTATTTCAGAGAGCTTCAATGGGAAACTTCTTGGTGCTAGAGGTAAGCCTATTATCACTATGCTTGAAGATATTAGGGTTTATATAATGCAAAGAACATGGTGCATGAGTGAAAAGGCTGCTAAGTTAGATGACACAATAACACCTTCTGTTAGGAAAAATTTAGAGCATTTAAAAAGAAATGCAAGGAAATGGCAGGTTGTGCCTAGTGTGTACCAAGTAGTTGAAGTTAGGAAAAAGGATCAAGCCTATGGTGTAAACTTGATGACCAGAACTTGTCACTGTAACCTATGGCAACTTAGTGGAGTGCCCTGTATGCATGATGTAGCTGCTTTTATGCATTTTAAGATGGAACCAGATGTTGGTGTTAGTGAATGGTACTCCCAATCAAAATGGTTTGACACTTATCAATTCTCCATCAAACCTGTGTTTGGATCAAAATTCTGGAAGCCAACATCTAATCCTCCTCCATTTCCCCCCATTGTGAAAAAGACCCCTGGTAGACCAAAGAAAAATAGAATCAAACACCCAACAGAGGAATTGAATGAACATTCAGTGAGTAGGGTGGGTAGGGTGATAACATGCCAAAACTGCCAAGGAATAGGGCACAATAAAACCACATGTACTCAACCTAAGAAACCAAAACCCCAAAAGCAATTCAAGCCTGTCAAAAAACCTAAGGTAGTGGTTCCTACTAAGAGGAAAAACAGAAAAGCAGTGGGTGAAACTAGTAAAGCTGGTGCTTTAAGAAACAGGAAAGCTTATGAAGCTGGAACTAGTAAGGCTGGTGTTGGTGGACCTGCATCAATGAACACAGAGGTAACTAATGATTATCTCAATATCTGTTTGATTATTGAATTGACATTATATATGTTTTTCTTACATTAACCACTCTCCTTTTTTTATCATTATCATCTTGTGACTTAGGATCAAAATGCAATGCATGAGGTTATGCAACAAGTTTTGGATGAAGAGGAAAAGGCAAGGGAAGAAAGGGAGGAAAGGGAAAGGTCAGATATGGAGCATAATGGAAGGGTTTATCAAGATTGGTCAGACATTGAATTGGAACAACATCAGTGGACATCAGATGGTTTGGCAAAACCCACTACAGCAAGTGTCCTTGAAGCTGTTGATGAAGCTCATGAGTTACTCAATGCTGAACTACCCAACATAACAGAACATGGTGTTAGTATGGAGGTAAGCCAATCTGAGCAGCCAAATATTGAAGCTCCACCATCTCAACCTTTGGATATTGCAACTTCTGAAAGTCAGAACAATAAGCAACCAAGGCAACCAAGGCAGAGACCTGTTATAAGACCAAGGAACAAGTCTGAGAGGATTGCAAAAAGGATGAAGTTCAATTTCCCAGCAGATGGCACTGGGAGATCCAAAGACAACCCTTTCACCATCTAAGCTTTTTAAATTATGTTGTAATATGTCTGTGCAGATGCCTATGAACAATGTGGCACTTATTTTGTATGTATTTGGTGCCTGTGTCTGTGGAGTTTAGTGGTAAATGTTTAGTACTTAAGTTAGTGGGTTAATAGACAAGTATGTTGGCAAACTTTGTTCACATATTTGTCTATTAAACCTTAAGTGGCACTTCTTTTGTTAATGTGATGTTGTGCCTGTGCAGCTAGGTTAGTGGTTAAGTTAGGGTCACACTGTTGGTCACAAAGATGGCACTTCTTTTGTTAATGTTGTAATGTGCCTGTGCAGTAGGTTAGTTGGTGACATATCTTTTGTAAATGGTCTTGTGCTTGTGCAGTTATGATGCACATCTTTTGTACTCACAAATGGTTTAAATGGTGAATGCAGTTTCCATAATGTATGTGCACATCTTTTCTTTATGTTTAGATTTTCATTATGTATATCTTTCCAGAATGCAACATATCCAGAATGTTGCAACATATATGAATGCACATCTTTTCTTTATGCTAGTTCAGTTATTTGAACAAATATGTTGCAACATTTCCAGAATACAACATTTCCAGAATGACTATCTTTCCAGTTTCCCAAATGCAGTATCATTGAGCATTATTATGCACATCTTTATGTTTATCTTTCCAAGAACAATGTATACCATACAACAAGCATTTCATTGAAACAAAAGAACATACATTCATAACCATCACGACATACATTGTTACATACATTTCCAAAAGACATTTCCTACATCCATAACCATCCTTACATACACTACTGCTAGTCATATTACATTCATAGAGCAACCAACAACATGGCAAAGCAGATGATTAACAGAAAAAGCATGAAATTTGCCATCCTTCTCCACTTGCACAAATTTGCTTGTGTGTTTTCCAATTCAGCCTCCATTTGTGCCTTGTAAATCTCTAATTCATGTCTGTTAACACCTTCTTCAAACACTGATCTTTCTTCATTGTTCATTGTCACATACAAATCATACATGGTGTGTTTATACCAGTAAGAGTTCAACTCACCATCAATCCAAAAAAAGCTGTCACATCTGTCTTGGACAAACTACATAAGAGAAATAAAATAAAAATATACAAAGCAAACTTAAAAATAAAAACTTTAAAACAACAAATGATTGTAACTTTTCTTACAGATGGTTTGGGGCACACAAGAAAACGACGGCCTGGGTTTCTCTCAGTCCATGAAACCCTTCTTGCTAAACGAAGCCCACATTTGCAATGAATAGGGAAGGAACGATTACGAACACTTGATGATGAAGATGAAGCAATTTTGTTTCAGGAAGGGTTTAATTGATTTAGGGGTTTTAATTTGGGGGGGTTAGATATTAGGGTTTTAATTTGGGGGTTTAGAAATTAGCGTATATAAGGAATTGGAAATGGATCGGGTTTATTTGTTTGATTTTGGGTCAAATAAAAGGCAATTGGGTCAAATAATGCCACGTAGATACCATTAAGAAAAATAAAAAAGCCAAGTTGGAAAAAACCTGATAATACCCGGTAATATTGGGTAGATTGAATAATTTTTGAAATTATGTTGCGTAACTTTGACACTTTTGAAAGTATATTACGTAGATGTGTTTATTTGAACAAATATGTTGCGTATCTTTAGCTTTACCCCTTTATGAAAATATTCTTTGTCAGCTTATTTTTTAATTATCAACGTGCTGCTCGAGTTAAAGTCAGCTTATTTTTTCATTATCAATTTATCACGTAGAGATGACAACACGGCCGGATATGTGGAGATCGGTAGATACCATCCCCATCCACATACATACCTAGTCAACTCTAAGATTATTCAATCGAATCGGGGTCGGGTATCATATTTTTCATCGTATTCGGGTTTTTTTACTATCTCTATGCTTATGCATTGCTTTTGCAAATCAAGGCTTTCCATACGTGCTTTATAAATTAATCTATACTATATCTATACTTCTATTCTACATTTAAACTTCTATACTATTTATTAACTATTTACACCATTTTTCTTAATCATTAATCTGGAAAACTTAGAAAATCATTTCAATTACTAGAATACCCTTGATTAAAAATGGTAACAACATCTACCACTAAATTAATAATATATAAATATTGTTTAATCTTAAAACTTTTCTCATTTTTCGTTTACAAGCCATAAATATTTTTCTCGTAATAACTACATATTTTGAACTCGTAAGTTGCATCAATGGTCACCCCGAAACAAAAGTTCGCAAATATAATTATTCGTCGCTATACACCATCGATTTACCGCGAGCATTCATCTAGTATAAAGATAAAACAGATTTGATTCAAACTTAAAAATTTAAAAAGTGAGTAATTTTGTTAAACTAAAATATTTATACTTATAAAAGTCAATGCAACTTATTAAATATATAAATACTAAATTAAAATTTAAACCAATAACTTTCTTCACTCTCACTTTACACCCATACATACATAAAAATAAATACACTCACCAAACTAACAATCATATATCTTCACTGGTATGCGTGGGTAATCGTCTAATACTTAACTAGTTTACCTTACTAATTGTAATTATATAACATTTATATCACATAAAGAAAACAATACGCTAACCGAACGATTATAACGAAGTATAATGATTACAAGAGTTTTTCTATGGAATGTATGCACTTGCTGGACCTTCTTGTCTTCTAAAATCGTCCGAGAATCATACTTAGTGGTTAAAAGCTCTCCGAAAACCGAATGCTAGGTTTTCTATTTATAAGTTATGAAAAAGGGTCGACACGGCGTATTGGATTGGTCCAATACGACATATCAAGGCTGAATAACGTGGGCTCTACAATTATTATATTCTAGAATATCCATCAACCGTCCTTTAATATGCCGTATAAGTTTTGGATACGGTGTATTGATGTATTGCCGTCATGGATGTCTTGTGAAGTTAGGACGCAGATACGTCATATTCGCTGAGATGAATACGGCGTATTGGAACTAAAACGTGCTTATTCTTGATTGTTGGCCAAAGTTTCATATACGGCGTGATGTAGAAGTGAATACGCTGTATGTATCAAAGTCAAGCAATGATCATGATTTCTTCTAAGTATTAGGATACGACATATTTTGTAGAACCGTAAAGGGGGGTGAATACGGTTTCTTCGGCTTTTTAGATGTTTAAAAACTTTAAGCCAAGAAGAACACCAAGTGGTTGTATAAGAAACCAACCACAAACACAATCACAACAAAGTATATAAAGCGAGTAAATGACACCACGATATATACTGGTTCGGGATGGGGGGTTTATACCATCCGTACGTCCAGTTGCGAATCCACGACACCGATACTATTACTCTAGTATAATCCTTTCGGTGGATTACAAATCGTTACAACTTCACTCCACCGATATGCACTAAGATCGGTACTCACTAAGAAGAGCTACTTCTCAACGGTATTCCTCCCTCGGAAACCACCCAAAAGAATCTCGTGATTCGACTTAACCACAAAGACCACTAAGACTTCCCACCGGAAGTATAAACCCCAACTAGATCCCCAATGATCTAAGCTTGGTCACCAAGACACAAGACTTCAATCTAGATCCCCAATGATCTAGGCTTGGTCACTAAGACACAAGACTTCCCTGACAAACAAATAGAAAGAATAAGTTGTTTGTTTATTCAACCAAGCCCTAACCTAACCTAGAGACTCGATTGTGGTAGAAAGGGTGTAGATAAGAAGACCCTCGACACAATCACAAGAGTGGATTAGGTTCTTGTGATTCTTCCCTTGCAAGGAGATGTGTTCTTTCAAAGAATGTTATTGTGTTTAACTAAGAACACAAGAGAGATAGAGAGACTAGAGAGAAAGAATGTAGAGAGAAAGAATAATGACAAGGGGTGAGGAATACAAGAGGCAAGGCATGGTATTCATATGCAAAAACCCAACCTGGGAAAATTTTACCGAGCCCGGCGCGTTGCCCATGCGTCAACGCGTGGGTGACGCGCCAGACACCCAGTAACAATTTTCCCAAAGCTTGGGTGTTTGGCCTTTTAAATACCTTACCTTGCTAAACCCCCAATTGTACTTCACACAAAACCTTAACATTAATCAATCTAAGGTTTGCCAACTCAAATAGCCAATTTGGAAAATGTTTTGTGAAGTGTTTATAAGAAAAACAAATTACCAAGAGTAGAAAGATAGAAAAGGGTAATTTGGTAGGGGTAGAAATGATATTCCTCACATGGCATAATAGAGAAGAGAATATACCATAGGATATTCCTCCATAGGGAAGAGTGTGTAAGAGTTAACCATAGTTAGGGTTGGTTAGAAACAAACTATGGTTTGGGTTAAGAGAGAATATTCCAAAGGTATATTCCTTTGCTTGGGGGGAAGAATGAGATGGAGGGTTGAGATGAGATGATTTGAATTGGATGGTGGAGATCAAAGGGAGCCTCCTTTGGTTTTCAAATTATTTGGCATGTGGGAAATATGGAGGGTTTAGATATGTTTATTTGAAATGGATGGCTAGGATCAAAGGGAGCCTATGTTTGGATTTCAAATTTATTCCCATGTGTTGAATATGGATGGTTGAGATGTGTTGTAAGGGAATGGATGGTTGAGATGTAGAGTGTGTAAGGAATATGAGAGATGAGTTGGATTGTGTAAGTGATGTGATGTTGTAAGGTATTGTGTAAGAGAATATATGATTTGGATATGATTGAATATGGAAATCTTGGTGAGTTGGAAAGTGTGTGTAGAGAAGATATGGTTGTGAGTAGTGTGTGTAAATTTGAAATCTAGTATGTGTAGAGAAGTGTGTGTACAAATGTACAAGGTATGTATATGTGTGTGTATAAAAGGTTGTATATGGAGAGGGAATATTGTGTGTGAGAGTATAGAGGACAAGAGGTACACATTGTGTAAGTGGTGTAACGGAATATTTAGAGAATGTTGGAGAGGGATATTTGGGAAGGATTGTGGGAGATTTAGATTTGTTGTCTTTTGTAAAATGAGATTAAGAAGAAGATTAAGAAATAATCTAATTGTCATTAAGAAGATAATTGTTAGGAATTAAATAAACAAAAGAATCTGAAGATTCAGCATAAAGGTTTAAAGGAAATACGACAAGTATGTTTCTGCTGATAAAGCACAAAGTGAGTTTCCACTGATGGATTCTGCTGAAGACTGTTTCCACTGAAGGTAATTCTGCTGCTGGATCCTGCTGCTTGATTCTGCTGCTACTATGACTATGCTACTATGACTCTGCAGCTATGACTCATACAAACAGCTGTGTAGATAAGTACGACTTATTCTACTGACTCATATACAAAATAATATCTTTGTTATAGTCATCAAATTGAACACTCCAAGTGAGTTGTAATCCTAGAAACATGTTGTATCTTAAATGACTAACATGATAAGTCATCATCTAAGCTAGAACAAGTGATTAGTCATAAGCTAGTTATTTGTTGAGTCATGAAGTTTGTAAAAGATCTTTCCTTGGACTATAAAAGGAAAATCTTAGATGTATATAAAGATATCAATCTAGAATGTGCATGTAAAAAGACATACACAGACAATACAAAGAAAAAACATAAGTCACATAAGATTCAAGGTCTTGTAACCCTAGTGATAGTAAAGATCACTCGTATTATTTTGAATAATATTGAATCATTTGGTGTTAACTATTCCATTTCCATATCCAAAACATAAATCTTCTAAAGTGTTGTTAAGTAGATTCCTCATACTTAATCATATTCACACAAACATATCTTATACACAAAGAACGAAGGCTTAACCACCTTACCGTGTAATCGACCCTCAACAATAAAGTTTAGACAATTAAGATTATGAGTTGAGAAAATCATAGGTTACTTATAAGTTCAAGTAACACAACGTCGAGAATCCATAGTTTCATATCTCGTGACTTTCCATGACTCGACGTTCTCAACTAATACCTTAGTTCAAACAAGCTAAGTGCTTTGCCTTGATGTAAAGCATAACCCAAGTGGGAAAGGATGCATTTACGCAAAGTGACCTTTGACTTAGTTTGACCAATAAGGGAGTAAACCCGTTACGTAATTAGAGAAGACGTAAGCACGGGATATGAGCATATGAATTCTTTCACATGATGTTACGTGAAGTGTATAAGCTCCCTAAGGTTAGAAAATCCTTGGCTAAAGGCGATAGTTAGAAAACATGAGTTGGCGTTTTCCCGTAAATAGGTGCTTTAAAAGTTGGATCTCTCTAATTCCAAAACTCGTTTCGAGTGTTCTCAATTAAGCACATAACATATTCATACCTGTATTGAAAGATCCACATTTGTCGGGTAAGGGGAAAGCCGACTTTCAAAATTCATCCCGATATTCACAGACACCTGGCGCGTTACCCACGCGTTGACGCGTGGGTGGCGCGCCAGCAGCAGACTTGTGATTCGGGGAATTTTTGCTAACGTTTGTTATTAAATGTGTTTCGATGGTTTATTTGTCATCATTAAAACATAAAGAGATCTTGATCATGTTGCCTCAACAATCTCCACCTTTTTGATGATGACAAATAAAAACCGAAAGCAAATAAAATTACAAAACTTAGCGAAGACAAAGCGCGCCTTTGGTGTAGCTTGCGTCTTGACCTTTGCCTTGTAATTTGGTGAAGCCATTAACATTTCTTGAATGGTATTCATGCTCTTGCTTTCTTTCTCCCCCTTTTGTCGAATCAAAAAGGTGGGACTTCCATTAAATGGGTAAGTAGCATGTAAGTTAGCACCCGAACGTGCTCCCCCTTGAACATAGCTCCCTCTAGATCGTTGCTCCCTCTTGTTTCAAGGCGGGGATCCATGGGTCAAGAGCCTCACCTTTGCGGTGGCCTAGCTACATAAAAACACCACAACATGCAACAAACAAGAGATACTCACATGTGAAAGTCCAAAATGGGTTAGGTTACCATTTGGATACTTGCAACATGGGTTAGTTCACATGACATCATATATATATATATATATATATATATATATATATATATATATATGTGTGTGTGTGTGTGTGTGTGTGTGTGTGTGTGTGTGTGTGTGTGTGTGTGTGTGTGTGTGTGTGTGTGTGCGCGCGCAATACATCATAACTTACGCATGTCATACATATTGCAAGCATTATATCACAATTGTTGATTAACGCATGCATATCATCATCATCACATAGTTATTAATAGAAAGTATTTATCATTCATGGATAAGCATATCACATACTCAAGTGGGCATAACACCAAATCAAATTAGAACACATAGTTTCACATATAAACACTTTTGTCATAAAACTACTAAGCATATAGCATGTAGAAAATATCATTGTAGGTAAGCACATAAGCAAGAAGTATTTAAAACATGTTTTTCATGCATTTATACTTTTCATATCATTGCTTAATAACACTAACAAGTAAGCATGCAACCGCATAATATCAACCCTATCATCAATTAATCATTACGACAAGTGAGTATAACATATTACTAAGCATACCATCATGAGTAGCAAATGTTACATAATCACATACAAACAATCACTAGTAGTCATATAATCATCTACCACAAAAAGCACTCAAGTAAGTCATGCAACTATCAATATGAAGGCTAGGATGATGTTCTTAATAGTTGGTGAGATGAAGCTTGTGACATTTCCTTTTAGATGTTTGATGGTGTTATTGTTGGTTTGATATTTCTCTTGATTTGAAACAACTTGCGTTTGTTTTAAGTTCCAAAAATCTCAATTCTTTGTTGGTGGTTTTGGTTGAAATTGAATGATCAAGTATCCCAAGTAAGTTCTTAGAATTATGCATGCATAATAGTTCCCATTATACTCGATTGTGTATAGATCCTTTATCATCCTTTCGGAATTTAAATGATTCTATTTTCACTCAATATAGATCCTACATCTTATCATGCATGTACCCGGTGCAAGTATTTTCATGCAAGACATCCCAAGAGTGTAGTTGTTTGTGCATAGAAATCAAGTGTATATTTTATTATTAGATACACAAACTAGATCCTATAAATCATCAAAACATGTATAGAAAGTCAATATACAATGCATGATATCTTCGATTTATAGTTTGTTATGTAGTAAGTCGACCTTGATGATCCTTATTTGTCACTTGCATTAACAAAATAAGTTTCTAAGACTTCGGATGAAATACTTAGTTTATCAAGTCTATTCATTGGGTATTTTAGTTTGTAATGCAATACCATACAGAATTCAATCCACGGGAATTCTCTTCAACTATGTGAATAGTTTGTATGTTTGCATAGATGTTTATCTTTTCTTTTCTACCAAAAAAAAAAAAAAAAAAAAAAAAAAAGTAGTATGCAATTTTAACATAAAATGAACAAGTAGAAATAGATATAAACTCTTCAACACAAGTATGAGTTGTGATCCAAAATTTTATCCAGCCTTGATAATTTGACACAAATAACTTCAAAACCTAACAAGCGTAGAAGGATCTTTTGCGTCAAACTTCCTTGTTCATAGCACATAGTATGGACATGTAGAATCTAAGATAGTATCAATCATCGTTTGAATAATGCATTGATAGAAATCTTTCTTCTCGGAAAATATTTTTTGTATTTCCTTCCATGCCTTCACATAAGTCCTAGTCACATAAGCGCAAATGTTCTAAGAACACACAAAAGGACCTTACAAATGACCAACTAGACATCTCACCTCAATTTGAAATATTGTTTTCTATTTCTAATTATTTCTCAGCTTGTTTTATGTTTAGAAAGACTTAATAGGGTTCCAATGGAGTGTGTAAAGCAAGTTTTAAGACTCATGGACTCAAAATGAAAGTTTTTCAAAAATTTTGCAAAACTTTACCGCGGCTGGCGCGTCAACACGCCCCAACATACCAGCGACAGACCCCAACTTACTCTCATCATGTAGATCTCCTTTTTCTCTTTCCGTGGCCTTTTGAATCAATTAAATCGGAGTTCGGATGAAGAAATTATGATCAAAATACTAAAGCAACTTTTAAAACTTAATTTCTTCTTTTGGGTTTAGTTGTTGATTGTTTTTAGATGTTCTTAAAGATCTAAGACTTAGATTATGATGTGTTCAAGTTATGCAAGTTTTAAGCACATAACTATATTTCCTAAACACATAGCATTTTTAACAACTTAACATTTAAGGCACATAAAGATTCATAAGCATAAGGGAAAACTTAGCTCGACTTTAATGGATGATTTTTGTTTCATGACCATGAGATAAAGATTCACCATTGATGTATAGACTACCGACGACCTTCCTCAAAGTTTACATACGTACACCATCATGCTCCTTATGAGGTAAACAATCTTCTACTACGTCATGTGCTTGGAACAACCACTTTCAACGATCTAATAGATCGGTCCAAGCCTATACCTAACAAACATACAACTCAAAAAATTGATTCCCAATGTTTGTTGGGTCCATTGTGGTTAGTATAAAGCATTCCCAAGTTGAACATCCTTGGGTTTTGAAGTAAGACACTAAGTGTTTCTAGACCATACCTTGAGAACATAGACCAATGATTATTTTGAAAATTACTTTGGTGTTGAAAACTTGGTCCAAAGTTTTGATGATTGTGTGGTCTAAAAAATCTTTGGTTTGGGTAGGGGTTTTATCTCCTTTGGTATGAGTTATATTCACGATGTGAAGGTCTTTTATTTTTGTAAAAATTTCTTCTTGACGATGATTGATTATTATGATAGGAATGTCTTCGGCTATATGATGGTTTCGTATTTGGTGTGGGTAAGATAGGTTTATGGTCGACTCGAGCTTGTGTGTATCCAAGTCCATTACGTGAAACCGGGTTGTAAAATTGTTTTGGCGTTTCGCTTCTTGTAACGGGTGTTTGAGTACCTCGAGTATTTGCAAATGGAGTTTGAGGAACAATTGGTTTTTCATTTTGTCCTTCTTTCACAAATATTATTGGTTTGCTTAAACTTACGGAAGTGGTTTTCTCAATTTTTGAAAATCCAAGACCTTCTTTATCTTGGGACAATTTTTGTTGACTTAATATATCATCCAAATCATTGCTACTTTTCTTAAATTTAGAAAAACTTAATGACTACTTTTGAAGTTTGGATACTTTGTCATTCAAAGAGTTAACCTCATGTAAAAGTTTTTCACAACTTGTGCAAGGTTCAATAACCTCTTTGCGTTGAAAAAGTCTCTTTACTTCTCGTTCGAGTTCAAAAACCTTGTCATTAAGAGAGCGTTTCTCCTCAACAAGTTTTTCAATAGTTTTAAAAAATTCCTCGTTCTCTTTTCGCAAATTACGAATATTTAAATCATGATTAGGAATAGAAAAGTTTAAAGATACCTCTTGAGTTTCAAACGCCATGAGACATGTTGCGTTCCTTTCCGAATGATACCCGTCATCACTATCACTCCAAGCTCCACCGACGAATGCCTTATTTTCCTTGGGTTTTGGACATTCACTTATAAAGTGATTCTTGTCTCCACAATTGTAGCACTCGTGTTCTCGCCTTGAGCTTCCAACACCTTTATTATTATAGCCACGATCTCTTCCAACCTTTCTACCATCACTATCACCTTGGTTACCAAACCGATTACCGTGCCTATGGTTACCTTCTCATCTAATAAACTTCCTAAAGTTCCTTGCCATAAGGTTGAGCTCTTCATCATCTTCATCACTTCCTTTATCACTTTCATCACTAGTGATGAGGCGAAAAATGAACCACTTTTAAGGGGTCATTTAAGCCCGAATTCGAATTTATTTGATCAAATATTACCCTAAATCGTTCCTTTTGTCATTCTAGGTACTTTTGGAGTAAAATCTGGAAAAGGAAGCATTTTGGACGTTTTTGGAGCATAAAAGTAAGGAAAACGGCAAAGTCTTAATTTTCCTTGCTGGGAACAGTACCTGACGGCGTCAAGAGCTTCTACATGACGGCGTCAAGAGTAACACAAGAGGTGGATGTGGACAATACACATGACGATCCAGAGAGTTTTGTGCATAGGAGATGACGGGGTCACCCAAGGCCGTCATGGTCCAAGTATTAGTGACTGCCCAGAACAATTTTACACATGACGGCGTCACAAGTGGATCTAGGCAATACGATTTCTATTATGGAGACGAGTTGATGGCGTCACAACTCAATACATGACGCCATCACCCTGTAAAATCTATATATAGTTTTCCAAATTTCATTATTTAGTGTGCAACTTTGAGGGAAAAACCCTAGGCCGATTTTTACAGCTTTTTCAAGGGTTTCAACCCTTTGAAACTTTCATGTACTATTTGAGATAAGTACTCTTTCAATTCAATCAATATGTCTATGTGTTGTTTGAATATATCTTACGCTTGTCTTCAATTTAACATGCTCGGCTAGATTTCATTTGTGTTTGCTTAGATGTAGTGAAACCTAGATGTTAATTATGGGTTGATTGTTTGTTTATAGTTGTTACTGATGAGGCGAAAAATGAACCGTTTTTAGGGGGTCATTTAAGCCCGGAATTGAATTTATTTGATCAAATATTGCCCTAAATCGTTCCTTTTGTGATTTTAGGTACTTTGGGATTGAATTCTGGAAAAGGAAGCATTTTGGACATTTTTGGAGCATAAAAGTGAAGAAAACGGCAAAGTCTTAATTTTCCTTGCTGGGAACAGTAGATGACGGCGTCAAGAAGAATTTTATGACGGTGTCAAGAGCAAAATGGATGACGGCCGAGAGAAAACGTGACGGCGTCAGAACAAGGGCGTCAAGAGTAATTTTGGTGACGGCCCAGAGCAGAACCATACATGACGGCGTCAGCTTTGGATCTAGGCAGTCCGAGAACTTTATTGGCGGCGAGATGATGGCGTCAGATTTTTCCTCTTGACGCCGTCACCTCACAAAATCTACATATACTTTTCTATTTTTCATTCATAAGAGAGGAACTTGTGTGGAGAATATTAGGGTCGAACTTTATAAACCCTAGCTCGTTTGTAACAGTATTTTCAAGGGTTTTCACCCCTTGAAACCCTTCATGTTCAATTGAGATAAGTTTTCTTCCAATTCATTCAATATGTCTATGTGTTGTTTGAATATATCTTTCACTTGTCTTGTGATGAGGCGAAAAATGAACCACTTTTAGGGGGTCATTTAAGCCCGGAATTGAATTTATTTGATCAAATATTGCCCTAAATCGTTCCTTTTGTGATTTTAGGTACTTTGGGAGAGAAATCTGGAAAAGGAAGCAATTCGGACGTTTTTGGAGCATAAAAGTGAAGAAAACGCCAAAGTCTTAATTTTCCTTGCTGGGAACGGTAGGTGACGGCGTCAAGAAGAAAATCTTGACGGCGTCAAAAGTAATTTCCATGACGATCCAATACAGATTTGAAGGCGTCACGAGGTCGGGCGTCAAGAGGAAAATGCATGACGGCCTGGAAACATATAACACTTGACGGCGTCAGATCTGGATCAAGGCAGTCCGAGATTTATTTTGGCGGCGAGATGACGGCGTCACAAAATTTGTCTTGACGCCGTCAGACCCTATTTCGTATATATAGTTTTCTAATTTTCACATTAAAAAGAGAGAAGTTTTGGAGAAACCCTAAGTACGAACTTGGTACGAATTTTACAGGTTTTTCAAGGGTTCTAAGCCCTTGATACCTTTCATGTGTAATTGAGATAAGTATTCTTTTAATTCAATCAATATGTCTATGTGTTGGTTGTCTATATCTTGTTCTTGTCTTAATTCCATCATGCTAGGCTAGATCTATCTTGTGTTTGCTTGGATCTAATGAAACCTAGATGTTAATTATGTGTTGATTACTTGTTTATAGTTGTATTGGATGAATGAATTCGATGTTAGGCTTAAGAAAACTGGCAGATCTCCAAATGGTAACATGCTTGAACGTCTTAGGAAACATGAACTGACGTGCACTAGGTTTTATTGGTTGTATTTAATGCATGAGTAAATTCTAATGATCCCATGTTAGGAGCTTCTTATCCGGCTCGACATAGGAGTGAAGTAGGCACTCATAGGATTGGGGAATTAAGTGCGCCACCCCATGAATGGTATTAAGGAATACAATCCGTCATCCACGCAACTATAACAAGTAATTAACATGTAAAAGATATCTAGGGAGTAGTGAAATCTAAGTAAACACATTTTCTCCACTTATTGCTCACAACCTTAGTTTAATTTAGTTTATTTTCATTTCTAGTATTTTATTTTGATTGCATCTTTAGTATTGGGTTAGTTGACTAGCAACTAATTCCGCCCAAATCCTTCAAACCCGAGATTTTTACTTGCTTTCTAAAAAATATAAAAATACAAAAATAATCATTCCTCACCTTTAGAACTAGTATTTAAGTTTTCTAATCCTAGCGACACTATTCCTAGCTGAACGATCAATCCTCCGGTACTTGTCACTATACTATACTACAACGATCAGGTACACTGCCTGGTGGGGGTTGTAAGCTTCTCAAGATCCCTTGAGAGGTAAAGCCTGGTGCGATTCCCACGTATCAAGTTTTTGGCCCCGCAGCCCGGGGAATAGTTATTGTCTAGGTTAGAATCTCTTTTTATTAGGTCTACTTGCTAGATTCCTTTCTAGTGAGATTTTATTTTTATTTTTAGGTTTTCTTTAGTCTATCTTATTTCTTTGTGTCTTTGTTCGTAACTCTTCACCACCCGACATCATGGACGATGGGAACATCCTTGAACCCGTCATCCCACCACAACAAAACCCACCACCAGAACCTCTTAGGCCCCGAACCTTAGGAGAGTATTCCCGACCTAGCCACCAAGGCTACCGAAACACCATTGAGCTCACCGGAGCCAATGTGACCCCCTTGCGATCTGACACCATCCGGTTGGTGCAAAGCGGATGTGCATTCCATGGACTTCGTTCCGAAGATCCAAACCAACATCTTAAGGACTTCCTCAAAATCGTAGATTCCATAGACCTAGATGTTGAAACTAGAGAGACAACCCGATTACGCCTATTCCAATTCTCTCTACGGGATCAAGCTAGTCAATGGCTTGAGCGTTTACCCGCGGGATCCATCACCACATGGGATGATCTCATCACTCGTTTCCTTGCTCAATTTTTCCCACCAGGGAGAACTACTAAGCTTAGAAATGATATCTTGATGTTCCAACAACGTCAAAATGAAACCTTTTACGAAGCATGGACTCGATATAAAGACCTGCTCCGAAAAGTCCCTCATTATGGCATCGAACCATGGCTCCAGATTCAAATCTTTTACGATAAATTTGACTATCAAACAAGGAGAGCCATTGATTACGCAGCCAAGGGCAGGCTAAATAGACTTAGCATTGACGAGTGCTGGAAATTCTTGAGGGGTTGGCACAATACGAAGAAGAAGGATGGGAGGACCCGATGTTTCCAAGCAAGGGAAAACTTGACTACGCGCACGCCACCCAAGAACAGTTATTAGGAAGCATCGAGAAGCAGGTAAAAGAATTAATGAGTATTGAGAAACCTGCTGCTGAACCCATGTGGAACCCTAATTTACGTAGGAATGCGGTTAGCGACCACAATTTTCCTGAGCGTTCACGACAAGAGGAATTTGAAGGGATAATGGTAACCTTCATGGATAATCAGGAAAAACATATCCAGCACCTAGAAGCACGCATGGAAAGCACTCACAAAGCTTTTATGAATTTAGCAGACCAATTCATATCAAGGGTCAAAGAAAAGATCAAAGAAAACTCCGTACCTAGAAAAATCAAAAAAGTCTTCGAGGTTTCAACTCCTTTGGCGTTTGACCAAGAGGATAGCGAGAAATTTTCCCCAAGTGCTTCACCATTAACTACACCCCGTTCTCGTGAGCATCCCCAGGAAGAGAATAATTCGCAATTCCATAACATTTTCATTGGATGCTTGCGAACCACATTCCCAAACCTACCCAAGAGACGTTCTTTTGGTTTTAAACCCGGTGTAAAGAGGTTGTACCTCAAAAACACCACTGATTTGAAACCCTCTATGGAACAACATCTCTTTGTACACACCGGTGACCCGTGCGCAGGTTACAACTTAGCCAAAACGTCACCCAATCCCTTCTACAACCTCATCTCTTTCCGTGACAGTAATGAAACGTTCGACCCTGGTGGACCTCATTAACGGAATAGCTACTCATGGTTTTACTAATGTTTAGCTATTCACACAAAGTGTAGGGACTAAATGTGGAATTACTCCATTTCTCACCTCACACGGGCATCTGACGGCGTCAGACAATAACTCTTGACGCCGTCACCTCGATAGATCAGCAATATTAACCCAAATCCAATCACTTTCAACCCATACCCCACAATTCTTACCCAAAGTGCTGCTACTACTCCGAATCTCCACCCTTCAATTCGACGTCTTCCGCAACCAATCTTCACTTGGTAAGTGATTTTTCTTCATTCTTTTTCGATCAATTGTCCTTAGGATCAATCAATTTGGAAAACCCCTTTCACCCGAAACCCCATTCTTGACCCATCATTGACAAATCGTAATGCCATCCATTTGGTGATTTGTAAACATGGGGTTACCCATTGATTATGTTATCCCACTCGAATCATGCATTAGTTTAGGGAAAGCCACTCATGCCACGGATTTTTTGACCCCCCACCCATGTTTTCTGACTAAAGGAGCGTTTGGGTAATGGGTTAAGAGTTTGAAAATTGATTTTTCCCTCGCATTTGCATGATTCGGATTCTGCTAAGTCTGACGGCGTCAGGACTACTCCTGACGGCGTCAGGACTACTCCTGACGGCGTCAGATGTGTCTGACAGCAAGAAAATCATTAAAATTCTCGTTCTAATCGTTTCCGTTCACTCTACCTTTTTCCAGGAAAATGAGCAAGAGATCTCATCAACATCAGGGCAGTTCCTCTAGGTCCCAAAGAGTTAATTATGGAGAATTGGTCCATAGTTGGAGCGAGTTTGACACTGTTGGCGCCACCACCAAGTATGCGGAACTTTGTAACCACCATATTGATGCTGGGGCTGTGGTTGATTGGGAGTTTCTTAGGTCCCAAGGGTTGGAAGCTGCGTTTTTGGAGAGGATCCACACTGATGGGTTTGCGGGTCCTCAATGGGAGAGGTTGTTTAGGATTAGGGAGACGGTGTATAGTGAGTTGGTGAGGGAGTTCTTTGCGACCTTCCATTTTGATCAGGCTGAGGCTAGGACGGATGTGGGGGGCACCACTATCTATTTTAGGCTAGGAGGGGAAGTGCGGTCATGTTCGGTCACTGAGTTTGGTTGGAGGATTGGGTTGTATACTAGGGAGGAGGTGGTTGATGGAGGTTTTATGCAGAGGTTGTTGCATGGGGAGACTCAGATGAGTGAGATGAGATGTGTCACTTTTTGGCCAACCATAGGGGACGGGGTTTACACCTCGACTACTGGGGCAGCATCCATCAGGGACCCCATAGTTAGGTTGGTCCACAGACGCATCACATACAGCCTGTCAGGACGTCATGGCACCACTCACCGTGTCACTGCTTCAGATCTTTTCTACCTGTACACCATCTTTTCAGCGGATGTCTACTGCAACATCCCATTTTGGGTGGCTAGTTATTTGAGGACCAGTGTGGGTGAGAGGGATATCGACAAGGTGTATGGGGGGATGTTTGTGACCCAATTGGCTCGTTCCTATGATCTTCTTACTCCTCCAATCATGGGGTACTTGAGTGACTGTGGGGCCTGTAGGGTAGTGAGGGCTAAATCCCTCAGGCAGATGAGCATCGTGATGCTAGAGAGGAATGAGACCTATAACTGGTATGAGGCAGGGGGCCTGATGATGAGGATGATGCTGATGATGAGGTAGGGCCCCAGAAGCTTCAGTTCTAGGGTTATGAGGAGGGGACAGCTAACTACTACTGACACATGAGTCGGGGAGACTGGCAGGCACACCAGGGTGCCTGGATGGGTCAGGTGGACGCATGGCGGACCACCACTGACCAGCGCTTTGACTGGATGTATGATCACACCATCCACCAAATGCAGCACCTCTCCACCCGAGATCAGCTTGAGCCTCACCTGCAGATTGACCCATTCCCCGGCCGTGAGACTGACTACCCTCCCTACGGGTACACCGGACACCTCCCTCCTGGCTATGACTACCATTTTGGTCCTCTTCCCCAGTGATTTCTCTTGATATCTGTTACTACCTCCGTCCAAATTTATTTGTCCACTTTTGATTTTCAAAGTCTTTCTATGTCAACTTTGACCTTAAATATGTTTATTTGTGTTATTTAATATTTGATGCAAAATATATGAATAGATTGAGTTTTAAGTGTATTTTTAATTTGTATAATTTTCATCAAGTATTATATAACACAAATAAGAATATTTACGGTCAAAGTTGGCAAAGAAAGACTCAAAAAGTCAAAACTGGACAAATAAATTGGGACGGAGGGAGTATTTCTGAACAATTTACTGATGGTTGTGTAACTTGAAACATTTGGTACTGTAATAGCTTAGGATGCGGCCTCTGTTGGCCTTGAACAATTTATTTTTATGTTTACGTTTGTTTGAAATAATTGATGGTGCTCATGGTGACGTTCTTCATTTTGTGTGATCTTATTTTGTTTGTTTGCTATTTGCATCCGTATGCATGCTTTATTTTTATTGTTGGTAGATCATGTTTCTAAACTAAATAGTGGAAATACTTTACTTTGTTGTTTTGGCCTAGTCTTAACTCCACCTAAAAGTATTTTTGCAAAAGATAAGTGTAAGGGGAAACCCCAAATATGTTTTTAAGAAACAAACCGATCATGATTCTCCACAATATTAAATGAACATGTATATTCGTATTTGTTAGAGTCAAATGCTTGTATTGAGTCATAATGAAGTTTTGCAGGATTTTCCAGGAAGTAAGACCAAGTTTTTCCAGAAACTTAACATAAGAATTTCTGCAGGTCACTTCTGACGGCGTCAAGAATTAATTCTTGACGGCGTCACGTGTAAAAATCTGGAAATTTTACCAGTTTTGTTTTTCTAACGGAGTCTTATGGTTTTTGTGAATTATTAAGTTTTATAATCTCCAGGGAATCTGCAAACTTCATTCCACAAGCATTATATCTTATCTTGTTTTCTAGGATTTAGTAACTTATATAGGATGCCGCCGATTTTATGCGAGGTTGTTTTTATTTGTTTTCTCAGATTTACAGGTTATGTATGACAAGAAGATGATTTATATTCTGGAAGGGAAGCTTTGATTGTTCATTTTCTTGGAGGAAGATTTAACCTGGCCACCTTATTATCCATACCGAGCGAATCAGGGGAGTATTTAATTTCATTATTTTTATTTTTTAACTTTTACATTCTTTACTTGAACATTGGAGACAATGTTCATCTTAAGTGTAAGGGGAGGGTAAAAAGATGATACCTTACATATGCACTTTCGCTTGAGTTTGTTTTGTTTAATGGTAGATGTGTAATAAAACTATGAGAAATACTTGTTAGTGTAATTTTAGCGCCAAATTTAAAATTTTTTACAACATTTAGGAGTGAAACTTTAGCCATAGCAAGCGTCTCATGGATAGGAGATTGTATGACTAGCACATAACCGTATATTCAGAAAAAATTTTCACCTAAATATGTGAGGTTCGCCTTTAGATTTGATAGGAAAAGCATTTACTATTAGTGCTTATGAGTGTACTGGTAGCATTTAGATTCTAGAACTTGCGTTAGTGATGCATCCCGAGACCGCTAGTGAGACTACATTCGTGTAGTAGGATTTACTACATGATAAGAGGCATTAGGATCACCCTTGTGTTAAACCCGTATCATAATTACTTGACCATTTAAGTCATATTACTTGGCTAGTTAAGTCAACTAATTTTTTCCACACCCTTAGCGTTGTACTCATTTTTAGTACACGAAACCCCTAGTACACCCCTCCGAGCCTATCTTTTAGTTTCTAACTTTAAGCATTTTACTTAAAGGAAGAATTTGTTACACCCCACTTAAATGTACAACCAAATCGCCTTAGCCTTCCGTGTATGCGCTCATCTTTAGTGCATTATTATTATTTGTTAAGCCCTAAGTTAACTATCTAATTGATTACATGGTTGCTAAGTCGAGTCATATCCTTGTACATATTGTTTTGGGACGATTGGGACTCATGGGTAAAATACTTATTTTATGGAGTAATGGGGAAGAACATCATTTTATTACCCCCATATGTGCGTTTATCTTAAAAGTACTCCAAGTGTTTTAATTATCTTAATTTGAGTCATTAGATTAGTTAATTGTAAAGTATGTAAAAATTCAAGTGTAAGGGAAATGTTCATTCCCTATGATGTATTATTTTGGATGGTAGGGTAAGAGTGTATGCAAAAAAAAAAAAAAAAAAACGAAAAATCAAGAAAAAAGAGAAAAAAAAATAGAAAAAGAAAAAGAGAAAAACATACGGACTACCATCCCTTTTCATTCAATGTTCATTTTATGTTTTTGTTATTTTTCATTTATTAGCTTAAGTCGAGTCTAGTCTTGGCTTAGCAACGCCACATTGTACATGTAATTAACCAAGATTGTTAACTCGCCACCAGTAAAACTTCCTTTATCCAACAAAACCGTGTATTTCATATCCCTACACCTAACGTTACAACCCTTTAAAAAGACCTCTTTGATAGTTTATCCTAGGTGCTTACGCCATGTGGTGAAGGTTTGATCCTTTCCCAAGCCTATGGTAATCTATTTTGCTATGACAGGTAGTGAGAGATATCTTCCGTTTCCATATTGTAATTTGTACTTTATTACACCCGAGAGATGTGAGTATCTAAACACTATTTGTGAGGTGCTTGTGTATGACCTCCGTGCTTGTCTATTGGTCTTTAGTGGAACGATTATTTGTTGTAATTACTTTTATATTAGTGTTAAATGACCCCTAACTTGTATTTTGAGTAGAATAAAAGCGCATTTGCTTGAGGACAAGCAAATCTCAAGTGTAAGGGTATATGATGAGGCGAAAAATGAACAACTTTTAGGGGGTCATTTAAGCCCGGAATTGAATTTATTTGATCAAATATTGCCCTAAATCGTTCCTTTTGTGATTTTAGGTACTTTGGGAGAGAAATCTGGAAAAGGAAGCAATTCGGATGTTTTTGGAGCATAAAAGTGAAGAAAACGCCAAAGTCTTAATTTTCCTTGCTGGGAACAGTAGGTGACGGCGTCAAGAAGAAAATCTTGACGGCGTCAAGAGTAATTTCCATGACGATCCAGTACAGATTTGAAGGCGTCACGAGGTAGGGCGTTAAGAGGAAAATGCATGACGGCCTGGAAACATATAACACTTGACGGCGTCAGATCTGGATCAAGGCAGTCCGAGATTTATTTTGGCGGCGAGATGACGGCGTCACAAAATTTGTCTTGACGCCGTCAGACCCTATTTCCTATATATAGTTTTCTAATTTTCACATTAAAAAGAGAGAAGTTTTAGAGAAACCCTAAGTACGAACTTGGTACGAATTTTACAGGTTTTTCAAGGGTTCTAAGCCCTTGATACCTTTCATGTATAATTGAGATAAGTATTCTTTTAATTCAATCAATATGTCTATGTGTTGGTTGTCTATATCTTGTTCTTGTCTTAATTCCATCATGCTAGGCTAGATCTATCTTGTGTTTGCTTGGATCTAATGAAACCTAGATGTTAATTATGTGTTGATTACTTGTTTATAGTTGTATTGGATGAATGAATTTGATGTTAGGCTTAAGAAAACTGGCAGATCTCCAAATGGTAACATGCTTGAACGTCTTAGGAAACATGAACTGACGTGCACTAGGTTTTATTGGTTGTATTTAATGCATGAGTAAATTCTAATGATCCCATGTTAGGAGCTTCTTAGCCGGCTCGACATAGGAGTGAAGTAGGCACTCATAGGATTGGGGAATTAAGTGCGCCACCCCATGAATGGTATTAAGGAATACAATCCGTCATCCACGCAACTATAACAAGTAATTAACATGTAAAAGATATCTAGGGAGTAGTGAAATCTAAGTAAACACATTTTCTCCACTTATTGCTCACAACCTTAGTTTAATTTAGTTTATTTTCATTTCTAGTATTTTATTTTGATTGCATCTTTAGTATTGGGTTAGTTGACTAGCAACTAATTCCGCCCAAATCCTTCAAACCCGAGATTTTTACTTGCTTTCTAAAAAATATAAAAATACAAAAATAATCATCCCTCACCTTTAGAACTAGTATTTAGGTTTTCTAATCCTAGCTGAACGATCAATCCCCCGGTACTTGTCACTATACTATACTACAACGATCAGGTACACTGCCTGGTGGGGGTTGTAAGCTTCTCAAGATCCCTTGAGAGGTAAAGCCTGGTGCGATTCCCACGTATTATCTTGATTTTAACATGTTAGGCTAGATCTATTGTGTGTTTGCTTAGATGTAATGAAACCTAGATGTTGATTATAGGTTGATTGCTTGTTTATAGTTGTAATGGATAAATGATTTCAATGTTAGGCTTAAGAAAACTGGCAGATCTCTATTGTGTAACTTGCTTGAACGTCTTAAGAAACGTGAACCGATCTGTACTAGGTTTTTATGTTTGTATTTAATGCATGAGCGAATTCTAGTGATCCCATGTTAGGAGCTTCTTAGCCGGCTCGAAATAGGAGTGAAGTAGGAGCTTATAGAATTGGGGAAGTAAGTACGCCACCCCATGAATGGTATTAAGGAATACAATCTGTCATCCACGCAACTGTAACAAGTAATTAACCTGTAAAAGATATCTAGGGAGTAGTGAAATCTAAGTAAACACATTTCTCCCATATATTGCTCACACCACATTAGTAATTTAGTTTATTTTCATTTTTGTTATTTTATTTTGATTGCATCTTAGTTTTTGGGTTAGTTGACTAGCAACTAATTCCGCCCCTCTTCCAAAAAACCCGAGATTTTAATTGCTTTTTATAAAATATAAAAAATACAAAAAGAATCATCCCTCACCTCTAGACCTAGTTCTTAGGTTTTCTAATCCTAGCGACACTATTCCTAAGTTGAACGATCAATCCCCCGGTACTTGTCACTATACTATACTACAACGATCAGGTACACTGCCTCGTGGGGGTTGTAAGCTTCTCGAGATCCCTCGAGAGGTAAAGCCTGGTGCAATTCCCACGCATCAGTTACGGATGATTGTATTCGATGTTAGGCTTAAGAAAACTGGCAGACTTCCATTGGTAACTTGCTTGAACGTCTTAAGAAACATGATCGGAGGTGTACTACGATATTTGGTTGTATTTAATGCGTAGGAGAATTCTAATGATCCCATGTTAGGAGCTTCTAATGGCTCAACATAGGAGTGAAGTAGGATCCTATAGAGTTAGGGAATATTGTACACGGCCCTACGACCAGTATTAAGGAATATGACCCGTCATCCATGCAATTATAACAATCTATCAACCTGTAAAAGATATCTCGGGAGTAATGAAACCTAAGTAAACACAACTTTCCCATCATTGTTTACACCACACTAGTATAATTGTTTAATTTTCATTTATGTTATTTAATTTTAATTGCATTAGTAGTTTATTGGGTTAGTTGGCTAGCAACTAATTCCGCCCACTCTTCCAAAAACCGAGATTTTACTTGCTTTTATAAAATATAAAAATACAAAAAGAATCATCCCTCACCTCTAGACCTAGTTTTTAGGCTTTCTAATCCTAGCGACACTATTCCTGAGTTGAACGATCAATCCCCCGGTACTTGTCACTATACTATACTACAACGATCAGGTACACTGCCTGGTGGGGGTTGTAAGCTTCTCGAGATCCCTCGAGAGGTAAAGCCTGGTGCGATTACCACGTATCAAGTTTTTGGCGCCGCAGCCCGGGGAATAGTTATTGTCTAGGTTAGGATTTCTTTTTATTAGGTCTACTTGCTAGATTCCTTTCTAGTAAGATTTTATTTTTATTTTTAGGTTTTCTTTAGTCTATCTCATTTCTCTGTATCTTTGTTTGTAACCATCACCATCCGCCATCATGGTAAATGAAGATCTCTCTAACCTTAGAGTCACTAGGAGTCGTAGTTCCGTTAGAAATCTCGTTTTGCCATATGCAGAACTCGAAAGGGAAATGCATAAGCTAAAGCAATCTCTCTCAACACTCGAACCATCTAGCATAGCTATCAACTTTGATGAGGCCATTTCTGAAGAAGATTCAGATAGTCACCTCACACCTTCTAGCCCCCAATCCAACAACGATATGAACACCCCCGAAACTCCCACCCCTAAGCGTCTTAAGGACTACTCCTCCCCGAATCCTCATGGTTTCGCAAATGCCATTGTCTTCCCAAACGAACACACCGACGAGGTCTTGCAAGCAAGCGATGTTTGGCTTGTCCAAAGTCTGTGCAAGTTTCGCGGATTACATAACGTTGACCCAATTCAACACATCAGGAACTTCTAGAGGATAGTGGACACCCTCCATACGGATGGGGCCACTAGAAACACGTCCCGATTATGATTCTTCCCATTCACTCTTTATGAAAAAGCCAAAGAGTGGTATGATAGACTTCCCTCCGAGTCTATCTTTACATGGGAGCAACTTATATCCAAGTTTTATGAGAAGTTCTTCCCAGCAGGGAAAACCTCAGTATTTAGGGATAGGATCCTCCGCTTCCGAAATGGAAAGGACGAACCCATCCATAAATCATGGATTAGATTCAAGGATTTAATAAGACAAGTTCCCCATCATGGCATCGAACTTTGGCTTCTGGTCCAAATTTTCTATGACAATGTCTCCTTAAACGACCAGAATGGAATCAATAATTCAAGAAAAGGGAAAATAGCTAATCTGAGAGCCGAGGAAGGGTGGAATAGGATTGAGGAATATGCTCAAAACCAGGACGATACTTGGGATGAACTCGAGTCGACTATGAGCACATATGAAATCACACAAACACCCTCAGATCGGCTGTGAAAAATTCACGAAAGAGTGGAATACCTTGCAGGGTCGCGAACAACTAAACAACTTTCAAATCCTTACTTGATCTGCGACTACTTTTGGGGCCCCGCACGAGGTGGAGGAATGCGGAGGAGAAACCACGACCGAACATGTGTGTTTGTCTGGACATGACATCTACGCTGACCCTTCCCTTTTGCCTTTTTACCAAAACGATGATTATACCCTTTGGGAAAATTTGGTGAAAAGAAAAGAAGGAGAGGAAGGCCCTGAATACAAAATCAGGAACACTTTTGAAGATGACCTTGGTCACTTCACTCAGGAAAAAGGCTTGCAATTGAAAGGTCTCGACGAGCTCATCGCTGAGCAACAGAATGACATGGAAAAATGGTTCAATAAGCTTAATGTCACCCTCGATGGCCATAACAGGCCACCAATAAGCCAAAAAGACCCCCTACTCACAGTAACTACTCGAGCTGGAACAACAACCAAGGACCCTCCTTATCCAAACTCACATCCTGTCACCATTGAGCCAAACGATCCCCACGAGGAGGAAGGTAATGTGAGCAACGAGGCTCCTGAACAACCTCATCTGGTGACCCCATCTCCACCAACTCCACCTAACCAACATGTGAGAATCCCATTTCCATCCCGCCTAAAAAACCAGAAGATTGAAAATGATAATAAGAGGTTCTTGTCATATCTAAAAGATTCAGTGGTCACCATACCTCTCCTTGATGCTTGCTATCACATGCCCAAGTATAGCTCATACTTCAAAAAATTACTTGCCAACCGAAAGAAACTCGAGGGTCTTGTGACTCTGGGAGAAGAATGTTCGGCGGTGACCCAACGAGGGCTACCAAAAAAGGTAGACGATCCAGGCAGCTTCACCTTGCCCTGTTCCATAGGATCTCTATCAATAAAGAATGCTCTTGCCGATTTAGGGGCAAGCATCAACCTCATGCCCCACTCCATGTTCCTCAAACTAGGGTATTCCGGACTAAAGCCTACCCGTATGAACATCCAACTAGCCGATAGATCGGTCAAATACCCCTTAGGGATATGCGAGAATTTGCTAGTCAAAGTAGGGAAGTTTAAATTTCCGGTTGACTTCGTGATTTTGGAGATGGAGGAGGATGATCTGGTGCCCATCATCTTAGGGAGACCCTTTCTTGCCACTGCTCGTGCAGTCATTGATGTTCACGATGGCAAGTTAACCTTACGAGTAGGAACCGATAGCTTGACCTTCGATATTAAAGACACTATGAATCTATCTCTAGAAGCAGCTAACCGGCTCATTTCATCGAAGAGGTCGAAGAACTAACTGATGTCATTGACAACTGTGTTGATGAACAAATCGAAGAAGGATGGTTACGAGAAGAGAGTTTCCTCCCCATAATGGAGAAGGAGAAGACGGAAGGCATTAGCGCAGTCTCCTTCTATCCCAGACAAGAGCCTACTGAACAGCTCGAATTCCATAAACCCGAAAATAAGCTGAATCCCTCCATTATCGAACCGCCCAAGCTAGATCTTAAAGAACTCCCAAACCACCTAGAGTATGCCTTCCTCCAGGGAGAGGATCAGCTGCCAGTAATCATAAACTCTTCCCTTGAGCATGAACAAAAAGATAGGCTCTTAGGAGTCCTAAAGAAATATAAGGGAGTCCTTGCATGGAGTGTAGCCGACATTAAGGGGATTGACTCAACCTTTTGCACGCATAAGATTCTCATGGAAGAAAACTATAAACTAGCCGTGCAACCCCAGAGGTGGGTGAATCCCAACATTAAGGAGGTAGTAAAAAAGGAAGTTATCAAACTTTTGGATGAAGGGCTGATTTACCCTATTTCGGATAGCCCGTGGGTTAGTCCTGTACAGGTTGTACCAAAGAAAGGAGGAATGACTGTGGTGAAAAATGACAACGGTGAGTTGGTACCCCAGAGAACGGTTACTGGCTGGCGGGTATGCATCGATTATAAAAAGCTCAATGATGCCACCAGGAAAGATCACTTTCCCCTCCCATTCATTGACCAAATGTTGGAAAGATTATCCGGGCACGAGTACTACTGTTTCTTGGATGGATTCTCAGGATATTTCCAAATCCCCATAGCCCCTGAGGACCAAGAAAAAACCACATTTACTTGCCCTTATAGGACATTTGCTTATAAGAGGATGCCTTTTGGGCTGTGTAACGCTCCCACCACTTTTCAGCGATGCATGACCGCAATCTTTCATGAGTTAATGGAAGACAGCATGAAAGTTTTCATGGATGATTTCTCAGTCTTTGGGAACTCTTTCGACCGCTGTCTTGCTAACCTCGAAAAAATGCTCAAACGTTGCGAGGAAACCAACTTGGTCCTGAACTGGAAAAAATGCCATTTTATGGTAAAAGAAGGGATTGTGCTAGGACATAAGGTCTCAGGAAATGGGATTGAGGTGGATCAAGCAAAGGTTGAAGCTATATCTAAACTACCGTATCCCACGACTATTAAAGCAATATGTAGCTTCTTGGGTCATGCCGGTTTCTACAGGAGATTCATTAAAGACTTCTCTAAAATAGCTCCGCCAATGACTCAATTGCTTGTAAAGGATGCCCCCTTCGATTTATCTCAAGAATGCAAGGATGCATTCAATCTCCTGAAAAAGGAACTCACGCAAGCCCCAATCATGGTTACACCCAACTGGGAGTTACCTTTCGAGATTATGTGTGACGCTAGCGACTATGCTGTTAGGGCAGTATTAGGCCAAAGGTGTAACAAATAATTCCAACCAATATACTACGCTAGCAAAACTATGAATCCCGCTCAAGAGAATTATTCCACCACCGAAAAAGAACTATTAGCCATGGTATTCGCTTTTTACAAATTCCGTCAATATCTTGTCCTTTCAAAGACGGTTGTTTTCACTGATCATTCGGCTCTCCGATATCTTTTTGCTAAGCAAGACGCTAAACCACGACTAATTCGATGGATCTTGTTGTTACAAGAGTTTGATGTTGAAATTCGTGATAAAAGGGGGGCAGAGAATTTGGCTGCTGATCACCTCTCTCGTCTTGAAAATCCCCTCCTTAGTGGGCTTTACAAAAGTGAGATTCGGGATTCATTCCCTAACGAACAGCTCATGTCAATTACAGATTCTGAACCTTGGTACGCTGATTATGCTAATTATCTTGCAAGCAGGCTCATTCCGGAACACATGACTAGATACGAAAAGAAAAGGTTCTTTGCCCAACTGAAATACTACTTCTGGGACGAACCATTCTTATTCCGAAGATGTCCTAATCAAATAATCAAGCGCTGTGTTTCGGGAAATGAGGCAATAAAGATTATGAAAGAATGTCATTTGGGCCCTTCTGGGGGCCATCATGGGATAAACACCACCGCACGAAAGATTTTCGATGCAGGATTCTATTGGCCCACAATATTTCGTGATGTAAAAGAGATGATACAAGCATGCGATGCATGTCAACGGGCCGGGAATATATCAAGCTGAGATGAAGCGCCTCAGAATTTTATACAAGTTTTCGATGTTTGGGGAATTGATTTCATGGGACCCTTTCCATCTTCAGGGGGAACGAATACATTTTAGTGGCCATTGATTATGTTTCAAAATGGGTAGAGGCACAAGCCATTAGGACCAACGATGCTAGGGTAGTTTTTCATTTTCTGAAAAAGTTGTTTGCTAGGTTCGGCATTCCTAAAGCTCTCATTAGTGATAGGAGGACCCACTTTTGCAATGCGCAAATGGAAAAGGTCATGAAGAGGTATGGAGTTTCCCACCGTTTCTCCACCGCCTATCACCCACAAACCAACGGTTAAGTCAAAAACACCAACAGGGCAATTAAAAGAATGTTGAAAAAAACAGTTAATCAAAACAGAAAGGACTGGTCATTTAAACTCGATGAGGCCTTATGGGCATTCCGAACTGCCTACAAGACACCTATTGGAACGACCCCGTTCCGCATGGTTTATGGCAAGGCATGTCACCTTCCGGTGGAACTCGAACATAAGGCTTATTGGGTACTTAAGGCATGTAATTTGGATTATACGGTTGCTGGAACGAATTGGTTCTTACAACTCCATGAGCTTGATGAGTTAAGGCTAGAAGCGTATGAATCCTCCGTTACATATAAAGAAAGGGCGAAAAGATGGCATGACCAGCGAATTAAGAAACCTAAGGAGTTCTCAGAAGGGGACAAAGTTCTATTGTATAATTCTCGGTTAAGGTTATTTCCCGGGAAACTCAAGTCTAGATGGTATGGGCCCTTTACAGTGAAAAGCTCCTCTAAAACTGGTGTTGTTGTGTTAATAGACGATGAAAATAGAGAGTTCACTGTCAACATACAACGCGTAAAACATTATCAAGAAAGTAGTAATGAGATGATTAGTGAAGAGGATGTAACATTTGACGATGACGTCACGTAATTGCCCATGACCTTGAGTCTAGCTACAAGACTCGTAAATAAAGAAAAGCGCTTCTTGGGAGGCAACCCATGTTTTGTGTGATTTTTATTTGTTTGATTGTTATTTGCTTCCGTATGCATGTTTTATTTTTATTATTGGTAGATCATGTTTCAAACTAAATTGTGAAAATGCTTTATTTTGTTATTTAACTTCGTCTTAACTTCATATAAAGGTATTTTGCAAAAGCTAAGTGTAAGGAGAAACCCCAAATTTGTTTCTAAGAACGAAATTGATCTTGATTCTCCATAATATTAAATGAACATGTGTATTAGTATTTGTTAGAGTCAAATGCTTGTATCGAGTCATAATGATGTTTTGCAGGATTTTCCAGGAAGTAGGACATAAGTTTTTCCAGAAATTTTCCGGAAACTTAACGTAAAGATTTCTGCAGGTCACTTCTGACGGCGTCAGGAGTTAACTCCTGACGGCGTCACGTGTAAAATTCTGGAAATTTTGCGAGTTTTGTTTTTCTAACGGAGTCTTAAAGTTTTTCTTAATTCTTTAGTTTTATAAACTCCAGAAAATCTGCAAACATTCATTCCACAAGCATTATATTTTAATTTGCTTTCTAGGATTTGTTAGTATATATAGATTGCCGCCGATTTTATGCGAGGTTGCCTTGTTTGTTTTCTCAGGTTATATATGACAAGAAGATGATTTATTTTTCTGGAAGGGAAGCTTTGAATGTTCATTTTCTTAGAGGAAGATCTAACCTTGTTATCACACTATCCACATCGAACGAATCAGGAGAGTATTTGTTTTCATTCTTTTACCTGTTTTACTTTTACAACCTTTAATTGAACATTGGAGACAATGTTCATCATAAGTGTAAGAGGATGGTAAATGATGATACCTTATAGGATACAATTGCACTTGAGTTTGTTTGTTTGATGGTAGGTGTGTAATAAAACTAACAGAAATACTTGTTAGTGTAATTTTAGCGCCAAATTTAATTTTTTTTACAACATTTAGGAGTGAAACTTTAGCCTTAGCAAGCGTCTCATGGATAGGAGTTGTATGACTAGCACAAAACCGTACCATTCAGAAAAATTTTCCACCCAAATATGTGAGGTTCGCCTTTAGATTTGATAGGAAAAACATTTATTATTAGTGCTTATGAGTGTACCGGTAGCATTTAGATTAAAGAACTTGCGTTAGTGATGCATCCCAAGACCGCTAGTGAGACTACATTCGTGTAGTAGGATTTACTACATGATAAGAGGCATTAGGATCACCCTTGTGTTAAACCCGCATCATAATTACTTGACCATTTAAGTCATACTATTTGGCTAGTAAAGTCAATTAATTTTCCCACACCTTAGCGTTGTACTCATTTTTAGTACACGAAACCCCTAGTACACCCCTCCGAGCCTATCTTTTCGTTTCTAACTTTAAGCATCTTACTTAAAGGAAGAATTTGTTACAACCCACCCAAATGTGCAACCAAATCGCCTTAGCCTTCCGTGTATGCACTCATCTTTAGTGCATTATTGTTACATGTTTAAACCCTTAGTTAATTATCTAATTGATTACATGGTTGCTAAGTCGAGTCATATCTTGTACATATTGTTTTAGGACGATTGGGACTCATGGGTAAAGTACTTGTGTTATGGAGTAATGGGGAAGAACATCATATATTACCCCCATATGTGCATTAATCTTAAAAGTACTCCAAGTGTTTTAATTATCTTGATTCGAGTCATTAGATTAGTTTATTGTAAAGTATGTAAAAATTCAAGTGTAAGGGGAATGTAAATTCTCTATGATGTATTATTTTGGATGGTAGGATAAGAGTATATGCAAAAAAAAAAAAAAAAAAAAAAAAAAAAAAAAAAAAAAAAAATGAAAAATTTAAGAAAAAGAAAAAAATAGAAAAAGAAAAGAGAAAAATCATACGGACTACCATCCCGTTGCATTCTATGTTTGTTTTATGTTTTTGTTATTTTTCATTTATTAGCTTAAGTCGAGTCTAGTCTTGGCCTAGCAACGCCATATTGTACATGTAATTAACCAAGATGATTAACTTGCCACCAGTAAATATTGCCTTTATCCAACAAAACCGTGTATTCCATATCCCTACTCCTAACGTTATAACCCTTTAAAAGACCTCTTTGATAGTTTATCCTAGGTGCTTACGCCAAGTGGTGGCGGTTTGATCCTTTCCCAAGCCTATGGTAATCTATTTTGCTATGACAGGTAGTGAGAGATGTTTTCCATTTCCTTATTGTAATATATACTTTATTGCACCCGAAAGATGTGAGTATCTAAACACTATTTGTGAGGTGCTAGTGTATGACCTCCGTGCTTGTCGTTGGTCTTTAGTGGAACGATTATTTGTTGTAATTACTTTTATATTAGTGTTAAATGACCCCTAACTTGTATTTTGATTAGAATAAAAGCACATTTGCTTGAGGACAAGCAAATCTCAAATGTAAGGGTATTTGATGAGGCGAAAAATGAACCACTTTTAGGGGGTCATTTAAGCCCGAATTCGAATTTATTTGATCAAATATTACCCTAAATCGTTTCTTTTGTCATTCTAGGTACTTTTGGAGTAAAATCTGGAAAATGAAGCATTTTGGACATTTTTGGAGCATAAAAGTGAAGAAAACGGCAAAGTCTTAATTTTCCTTGCTGGGAACAGTACCTGACGGCGTCAAGAGCTTCTACATGACGGTGTCAAGAGTAACACAAGAGGTGGATGTGGAAAATACACGTGATGATCCAGAGATTTTTGTGCATAGGAGATGACGACGTCACCCAAGGCCGTCATGGTCCAAGTATTAGTGACGGCCCAGAACAATTTTACACATGACGGCGTCACAAGTGGATTTAGGCAATATGATTTCTATTATGGCGGTGAGTTGACGGCGTCATAACTCAATACATGACTCCGTCACCCTGTAAAATCTATATATAGTTTTCCAAATTTCATTCTTCAGTGTGCAACTTTGAGGGAAAAACCCTAGGCCGATTTTTACAGCTTTTTCAAGGGTTTCAACCCTTTGAACTTTCATGTTCTATTTGAGATAAGTACTCTTTCAATTCAATCAATATGTCTATGTGTTGTTTGAATATATCTTACGCTTGTCTTCAATTTAACATGCTCGGCTAGATTTCATTTGTGTTTGCTTAGATGTAGTGAAACCTAGATGTTAATTATGGGTTGATTGTTTGTTTATAGTTGTTACGGATGATTGTATTCGATGTTAGGCTTAAGAAAACTGGCAGACTTCCATTGGTAACTTGCTTGAACGTCTACGATATTTGGTTGTATTTAATGCGTAGGAGAATTCTAATGATCCCATGTTAGGAGCTTCTAACGGCTCGACATAGGAGTGAAGTAGGATCCTATAGAGTTAGGGAATATTGTACACGACCCTACGACTAGTATTAAGGAATACGACCCGTCATACATGCAATTGTAACAAGCTATCAACCTGTAAAAGATATCTAGGGAGTAATGAAACCTAAGTAAACACAACTTTCCTATCATTGTTTACACCACACTAGTATAATTGTTTAATTTTCATTTCTGTTATTTAATTTTAATTGCATTAGTAGTTTATCAGGTTAGTTGGCTAGCAACTAATTCCGCCCACTCTTCCAAAAACCGAGATTTTACTTGCTTTTTTAAAATATAAAAATACAAAAAGAATCATCCCTCACCTCTAGACCTAGTTTTTAGGCTTTCTAATCCTAGCGACACTATTCCTGAGTTGAACGATCAATCCCCCGGTACTTGTCACTATACTATACTATAACGATCAGGTACACTGCCTAGTGGGGGTTGTAAGCTTCTCGAGAGCTAAAGCCTGGTGCGATTCCCACGTATCAACTAGTTTGTTCTCTAGTGACTTTAGCTTTAAGATCTAGTTACTTAACTTCTTTCTTCTTTTCTTTAGAAACGACTTTGTCGTTTTCTAAAATCATTTCATACACTTTGAGGTTGCCGATTAGCTCGTCAATAGGAAGTTCCGCTAAGTTCTTGGCTTCTTCAATAGCCGTCACCTTTGGCCTCCACTTCACCGGTAGTGCTCGAAGAAACTTTCTCACATGGTTCTTGTTGTAGAAGCTAGGATCTAGAGCCGTGAGGCTTGTGATAATAGCATTAAACTGTGTGTAACCATTGTCAATGGTTTCTTCATCCGAGATCACAAACATCTCATATTTTTGGATGAGCAAGTCGATCTTGCAATCTTCGACTTGTGAGTTACCTTGATGTGTGATGATGAGTGAATGCCAAATCTCCTTGGCGGTCTTGCATACATGAACTCTCTCGAACTCCCTTAGAGGTAAAGCATTGTAGATTAACATTTTGGCTTCATCATTCTTACCAAGCTTTCTCCTCTCATCATTTTTTAGATCCGAGTTGGGCTTTTCCACTAACAACTTTGTTTTGGGGTCTTCCACCATGAACACAAAGTTTCCATTTTGAAAAATTTCCCATAAATCAAGATCTTTCGACCTAACATAGGTCTCAAACCGGGTTTTTCAAAAACAAAACCCATCGGTCTCTAGCAAAGGTGGTCTTTGCATAGAGCACCCCTCAACATAGTTCTCTTGAGCCATGGATCTATATTCTACTTTACCAAAAATCTTAGTTAGGATTTTAGATTTTTGGGAAAGAAGTTTTTGACTTAAAACGACTTCTCGGGAAGGCTTTAACGCTCAAAAACTTGAGTATTCCGCTCTGATACCAATTGTAGAACCGTAGAGGGGGGTGAATACGGTTTCTTCGGCTTTTTAGATGTTTAAAAACTTTAAGCCAAGAAGAACACCAAGTGGTTGTATAAGAAACCAACCACAAACACAATCACAACAAAGTATATAAAGCGAGTAAATGACACCACGATATATACTGGTTCGAGATGGGGGGGTTTATACCATCTGTACGTCCAATTGCGAATCTACGACACCGATACTATTACTCTAGTATAAACCTTTCGGTGGATTACAAACCGTTACAACTTCACTCCACCGATATGCACTAAGATCGGTGCTCACTAAGAAGAGCTACTCCCCAACGGTATTCCGCCCTCGGAAACCACCCAAAAGAATCCCGTGATTCGACTAACCACTAAGACTTCCCACCGGAAGTATCGAACCCCAACTAGATCCCCAATGATTTAGGCTTGGTCACCAAGACACAAGACTTCAATCTAGATCCCCAATGATCTAGGCTTGGTCACTAAGACACAAGACTTCCCTTACAAACAAATAGAAATAATAAGTTGTTTGTTTATTCAACCAAGCCCTAAACTAACCTAGAGACTCGATTGTAGTAGAAAGGGTGTACATAAGAAGACCCTCGACACAATCACAAGAGTGGATTAGGTTCTTGTGATTCTTCCTTTGCAAGGAGATGTGTTCTTTTTCAAAGAATGTTAGCGTGTTTAACTAAGAACACAAGAGAGATAGAGGGACTAGAGAGAAAGAATGTAGAGAGAAAGAATAATGACAAGGGGTGAGGAATACGAGAGTCAAGGCATGGTATTTATAGGCAAAAACCCAATTTGAGAAAATTTTACCAAGCCCGGCGCGCTGCCCACGCGTCAACGCGTGGGTGATGCGCCAGACACCCAGTAACAATTTTCCCAAAGCTTGGGTGTTTGGCATTTTAAATACCTTACCTTGCTAAACCCCCAATTTTACTTCACACAAAACCTTAACATTAATCAATCTAAGGTTTACCAACTCAAATAGCCAATTTGGAAAATGTTTTGTGAAGTGTTTATAAGAAAAACAAATTACCAAGAGTAGAAAGATAGAAAGGGTAATTTGGTAGGGGTAGAAATGATATTCCTCACATGACATAATAGAGAAGAGAATATTCCATGGGATATTCCTCCATAGGGAAGAGTGTGTAAGAGTTAATCATAGTTAGGGTTAGTTAGAAACAAACTAAGGTTTGGGTTAAGAGAGAATATTCCAAAGGTATATTCCTTTGCTTGGGGGAAAGAATGAGATAGAGGGTTGAGATGAGATGGTTTGAATTGGATGGTGGAGATCAAAGGGAGCCTCCTTTGGTTTTCAAATTATTTGGCATGTGGGAAATATGGAGGGTTGAGATGTGTTTATTTGAAATGGATGGCTAGGATCAAAGGAAGCCTATGTTTGGATTTCAAATTTATTCCCATGTGTTGAATATGGATGGTTGAGATGTGTTGTAAGGGAATGGATGGTTGAGATGTAGAGTGTGTAAGAAATATGAGAAATGAGTTGGATTGTGTAAGGGATGTGATGTTGTAAGGTATTGTGTAAGAGAATATATGATTTGGATATGATTGGATATGGAAATCTTGGTGAGTTGGCAAGTGTGTGTAGAGAAGATATGGTTGTGAGTAGTGTGTGTAAATTTGAAATCTAGTGTGTGTACAAATGTACAAGGTATGTATATGTGTGTGTATAAAAGGTTGTTTATGGAGAGGGAATATTGTGTGTGGGAGTATAGGGGACAAGAGGTACACATTGTGTAAGTGGTGTAAGGGAATATTTAGAGAATGTTGGAGAGAGATATTTGGGAAGGATTGTGGGAGATTTGGTTTTGTTGTCTTTTGTAAAACGAGATTAAGAAGAAGATTAAGAAATAATCTAATTGTCATTAAGAAGAGAAAGTTTAGACAATTAAGATTATGAGTTGAGAAAATCATAGGTTACTTATAAGTTCAAGTAACACAACGTCGAGAATCCATAGTTTCATATCTCATGACTTTCCACGACTCGACGTTCTCAACTAATACCTTGGTTCAAACAAGTTAAGTTCTTTGCCTTGATGTAAAGCATAACCCAAGTGGGAAAGGATACGTTTACGCAAAGTGACTTTTGACTTAGTTTGACCAATAAGAGAGTAAACCCGTTACGTAATTAGAGAAGACGTAAGCACGGGATATGAGCATATGAATGCTTTCACATGATGTTACGTGAAGTGTATAAGCTCCCTAAGTTTAGAAAAGCCTTGGCTAAAGGCGATAGTTAAAAAACATGAGTTGGCATTTTCCCCTAAATGGGTGCTTTAAAAGTTGGATCTCTCTAATCCCAAAACTCGTTTTGAGTGTTCTCAATTAAGCACATAACATATTCATACCTGTATTGAAAGATCCACATTTGTCGGGTAAGGGGAAAGCCGACTTTCAAAATTCATCCCGATATTCACATACGCCTGGCGCGTTACCCACGCATTGACGTGTGGGTGGCGCGCCAGCAGCAGACTTGTGATTCGGCGAATTTTGGCTAACGTTTGTTATTTTATGTGTTTCGATGGTTTATTTGTCATCATTAAAACATAAAGAGATCTTGATCATGTTGCCTCAACATATTTGTCTAGAATAATATGGCTTATTGGTGTCAGAATCAGTAAACTTCTTGAACTTCATTACTTTAGCTCCAAAACACGTCATTTTCGCTAACTTTCACTGATTGCTCGATAATAACTGAGATTTATAACAATAAGCAATTAAGTATCAATTCTCATATAAAATGGTATAAACGAGTAATATAAACGGGATAAATGATGCTAATATTTAGTCGTTATTTGATGTCATCAACCTCCACCACCAAACACACAAGAACGCCGAGAAATCATTCAAGAATTAAATGGGCTCTATGCGTTCGCTAATATGATAGACTCTTACATCCAAGATGCATTGCATCTCCAACAAACATTACACTCCACCACAACCATTGCATCACCAACTCCACCAACATCAAATGCTCTAACAACCATTGCACTACCACCAACTATGCGCAATGCTCCACCATTCGCTTTCCATCCTCACATTTGTGAGCATTGTGAAAGAACCCGAGTCATGCTTCACGAGGTTCGTGATGAGATGAGGTTCATTCTCAATCACGTTCTCAAACGACTACAAGCCATATTCCATCCATCATTCCTATAAACCCAAGATGTTGGGCGTTTGTCAAGTCGCTTATCTTTACTATATTAGGACTATATATTTTTCTATTTTATTTTACACCTTTTTGCATTTCATATTTCTCATCATCAATCCTTTATTCTTGTCTCTACATTTTGAATTTTCTCATAATGTAATTTTACATAATATATGATGTTTGATATATATTGTGGATTGGATACATTTACATTTTTTTTACTTGACTTTATGTTGGGTCTTGTATTATTGTTTATTCTTTGGTTTATGTTGGGTCTTGAATGAATATCGTTATAATTATGTTATAACTAATCTTTGTTTTGTAGCCTTCAAAATTCATATATCGGTCTCTTGGTGCCCTTCACAAGGGGGAGCATTGGCCAAGGTGGAGCTACTTAGCTCGGGCTCATTTATGCATTTCGATTCGCTTTTCTTTTTGTTTCGACAAAAAAAGGGGAGAAGAGACTTTAATCTCAACATATTAAAACTTATACACATTTTTTCTTTACTTAAAATTAAAGATTAAAATAAGTTTATAAAGATTATAAAAGAAAGTTTAAACTTATACTTTTAAAAACTTTTGTACACTTTTACATCTTTGCTTAAAAATAAAATTTATGTTTTGTCCTTAATAAAAAGGGGATATTGTTAATACAAATATCCTCTAAAAACGTTATTTATATTTTACGATTTTTGTTAAATTTTATTAACAATAATAGTAAACTTTATTTACGCAAAGTATAAAAATTGTCAAGTCTTTTATTAACGATAATAGTAAACTTTATTTACGCAAAGTATAAAAATTGTCAAGTCTTTTATCCATTAAAATTATAAAATTTGGTAAATATGTGAATGTATAATTAAGTTGAGTTGCTGATTTAGATAATACATGAATGTATTTTAATGTGCCAAAGATGTATTTTAGTGCCTATATGGGAAATTTTATGGTAGTAATTCTTAGCAGGTGTCTTTGAATGAGTTAATGAAACTTAGCAGGTGTTTGATTTCATTGATAACACTATGGGTATCAACCAACGGTCTAAATATGGGTGTCTTTTACTTTGATGATTTAGGCCAATTGTAAAGAAAGTTGCATTAAAGTGGAAGGTTGGTGAGGATTCGAACAATGCAAAAAGACTTGCGAATGTATTCTTTGTCATTTTTTTCATGCATTTATAATTTACTTATACAAGTAATTATAATTTTCTTATATAGTTCGGTCTCAGAGAAAAATTATTTTTATACATTATACATAAACGAAAGATTAAATTTGAGTTCTACTCATTACATTTTTTTTTTGTTTCTCTTTATCTAATAACGAAGCTGTAGTTTAAGCATCTATGCTAATTTGGTAATTTTATTATCAAACATGAAAAGTAAATAACATAAACTTATGAAAGTACAATTTTTCAAACAAAAAGGTACATTAGTAAACATGGTATGATTGCTATTCATAATTAAGGAAATAAATCAATCTTCAAAGCTATTTAAATATGCTACATAATTTAACGAAAATGTAAGTAAAAGAAATACCACAACACATCGAAAATTGATCGCATGGGTTTGCAAAACTAAAAGCATATATCACTAACATCTCATGCAAGTCAAGTATCATCATGTGATTTTGCTTGAATAATAAAATATAATTTTTAATCTAAAAGTATTCACTTAAAATAATAGGTAGATTATAACATATATACATATGATTTTGTATTTTTAGTTCATCAAGTAAAACTAATTGAAACATACACAATCAAAACGAAATTTTAAAAACTCTGTGCATGCAAATGTGTTATAACTGGTGTTTTATGATATGACTTACATCATTCATATGTATGTTATTTGTCATCACTATATAATATCAATTATTTATTAATCGTCAATCAAGTGCTTCTAGTTCTAACCTGTACATAGAACAGATTTCTAAATCAATATTTGCCGGCTGACGAGTTATGGTTCGAGCAAATTCAAAGGATACATCATGCTGATGCAAATTGAGGCTCATCATATGCATTTGTTTGTAAATTTGCCGATGTACATATTTTGTATACGTCTCAACTCTCAATACATGATTAAGGGTCCGTTTGGTATAGGGATATAGAGAGTTATAGAATCAAAGCAGCTTTATAGAAGTTGTTTGGTACACTTTTTTTTTGCGGGCCTCACGGATATTGAATGAAAGATTCATTCTCTGGTAGATTGGCATATTTTGTTTAAATCCAACCAATTAGAATTTAGTATATATTTTTTTCTTTTTTTTCAATCACATTTTTTTTTTTTTTTTTTTTTTTTTTTTTTTTTTTTTCAATTTCAAAATAACCAATTTACATATAAAAAATTATATAATTTAAACATTTTTTTATTCTCTCTTCACCTTTTCCAAATCCGAATCCAATTCCAATCCCACTTACAAACCAAACACACCCTAAGATTCATAAGAATCAACATATTAAATGCCAACTAGCTCAAGAAGTTAATGCATCAGTCTTCATATTTAATGGTCCAATTGTCCAAAAAAGGAAAAAAAGAAAACTTAAACTTTGGATCTCACAGAATTCGAAGTATTTTTAATAGCCGAAGACAATTTTTTTTTTTTTTTTTTTGGTCGACGACTTGTATAGCTCAAGAATCTTCGAGGTTTTGGAATCGATCTTGGTCGAAGATTATACTGTAATGAATTATTGACTTATCCTCGGTCTCAATAATTGGATTTAACATTGAGTGTAGAAACATTTGGTGAAAACGGGTAAGGTTGGCGCTAAAATAAAAATTGTCCTTAAAATAAAAAGTCTAAAAAGTGACATGCTTGTAATGTGTGTAATCTCTCTTTTTCAACTAATGGCATGTGTCCCTCGCTTCTTTTCTCCTTTCTAATCGTACGAACTTTTTTTTTTTTTTTTCAATATCTAATACTTAAATTTTACATTTACTTACTTCAATTTGTAATTTAGTTACATCAATTCAGGATATAGTTCTTTCAATTCAAGATCTAATAGCTTCAATTTCACAATAGATTTCTTTAATATTTCTTAAGTTTTACATCAAAAAGTTCAAAATTGTATGGTTATCAACAAACCCTAAATTAACATCAGTTATTCATCTTTTTTGTTTTGAAGTTGCAAATTAGAATATAAATATTTTAGTAATTTTAAAAGCTTCAATATTTTCTAGGAAAATCAAAATTGTAATGAATAAAACTTCAAATCTGCAAACGTGTTAAGGGTGAGTACAAACACAAATAAATCGAGCCGAAACCCAAAAAGCCGAACCGTAAAAACCGCTCCAATCGACATACCGATGGGGAAGGTTCTGAATTTTATACAAACCGAATGTTTGGGGCGGTTTTTGGTTTCATACAAAAAACCGAACTGAGTAAAACCGCCCGCCCCACATTTATATATATATTATATATCACTTTTTATATATAAGAGATTTAATATATAATTTTAAAGATTTAATATTTAATATCAAATATTTGAGTATAAAACTTTATCCAGACAATCAATGTGTTTTCAAACAATGACGCTCTTTGAATGTCTTCGTAGTGGAAAAACGCAAATACTTGATATTTATAAATTAGATCCTTATTTGGTTGCTTCGTATGTTTCTTCATAGCTTTGAATTGTTTGATATTAAACTAATTGAAAACTTAGAATTGTAAACTTAATATTAAGATGAAAACTTGATGATTGCAAATTAGAAAGACCGAAAATAATCAAAACCGGACCGATTTAATGTCAAAAACTGAAAACCCAAAATCAAAAAATCCGAAACATAATGGTTTGTAGTTTTCAAAAACTGGTGTTTGTTTTTAACATAAAATCGCCCTATCCCGCCCCATGCTCACCCCTAATACGTGTTCATCAGTTTTCTTTGAAACAACTTATTTTTCCCTCACAATGTTTATCAGTTTTCTTTGATGTTGTTAATCAGTTACATCACAATTTTCATCCGTTAGTTTTTTATTTTTTTATTTATTATTTATTTAGTTACAATGTTCATTAGTTCTTTTTGATAAACAACATCACATTGTTAATCAGTTTTATTTTTTAAGAATTGTTTCTTTTTTTGTTATCACAATGTTAATCAGATTTCTTTGATGTTATTCATCAATTCAATCACGTTGTTCATCGATTTTTCTTTTTGATTTTTTTTGTTATCACGATGCTTATCAGTTTTATTTATGAACAACATCACAATGTTTATCAATTAGATCATGTTTTTCATCAGTTTTCTTTTTGAAGAACTTATTGTTTTCTATTATCATTATGTTTATCATCTTTATTTGATGAACGATATCACAGTGTTTATCAATTATATCACGTTGTTTATTAGTTTTAATTTTGAAAAAATTTTTTTTAAATCATAATGTTCATTAGTTAATTGTTTATCAATAAAATGAGTCGTTCATAATAGACATTGGTTATCAAAGTTGTGTTCATAATCTTTTATATAATAAAAGAATTACATCATTTCGGAGTGTTTTTGAAAATCCCTTCTCATTGAAAAAAAAAATTGGACCAATAGCAGAGCTCAATTTTGCCACGTAGGCGAAATCGAGCAACATGATTGGTTAATAAAAAGTCAAAATTAAATTGATTATGGTCAAACTTAATAAATTTGGTGGAGAAATTTGGTTAAGAAAAAAATGCATAAAAATATGAGTGTCAAATTTATGAAAACAAAAAGTTAAAAAAAGAGGAAGTAATTAATAAAACTTTAGTGATTGAATTTTAAATAATTTATATAGAGTAAAGTGTAAAATTACAAGTTTCCATGTTTTTTAATAACTTTATAAAAAACACAAATAACCCCTTACACTTTATACCCCCTATACTTTATAATAGTAACTTTATTTAAAATTACATGAGACTTTCATCCATTAAAATTACAAAATTTGGTAAATATGCGAATTAGTTTTAATATACGTTAAATATTTTTTTAAACTAATGTTAGTTTTAAACTTTCATCCATTAGAATATTTTTTTAAATAAGAACTCACTTGGTAAATATGCGAATTAGTTTTAATATACGTTAAATATTTTTTTAAACTAATGTTAGTTTTAAACTTTCATCAATTAGAATATTTTTTTAAATAAAGACTCATGTTACTATTTAAAAGTTTAATTTATACGTACACGGGTTTGAAATACGGCTAAATTATTAGTAACGAGAATATAAATATCAAATGGTAAGCACGATACTGTGATATGAAAATAAATATACACGATTCTACTTATAACAACGACTCATGAAATTGTTATTTAAAATTTGTATATGGATATCCATAAAAACATTTTAAAAACTTTACGGAGCATATTTTAACTTCATCAACGCTCATTATGTGCTACTAAATTCACACATTTTATAGAACATGATATCAATAGTTAAAGTAAACAACAAAATCAACCTCAACCTCAACATGTCTGTCAGTTAAAAACGTTATACAAAGTTAATTATTAAAAAAAACAAACAAAGACTTGGGTTAGATAGTCATTGTTTAATATAGAAGGTGTTTTCCTTAAATTATATTAAAAAAAATGCACGCATCACAATTCTTATTTGATAACAATCACCTCCTAAAAAAAAAAAAAAAAAAAAAAAAAAAACGTTGGTGTTTTCCTTAACTTTATTCATTGACGTGATGTTTTATTAAAAAAATTAAAAAAAAAAAAAAAAAAAAAAACAACGTAATAGTTTGCCGTTGTAAACGAATTAAAAGTATTTATATGAGAATTACTCAGCAAGAATATATAATTTTAATCAGGTTATTACGTTACTATACTGCGATAATATTATTGAGTTGGTAATCACAGATGTGAGATACAACCATTATTCTATACTTATGATTTATGTGTAAACCTCTTTTTGCTTCTGAATAGAATCCGAAAGAGACCTCAACAAAACTTTGGCTTATGCCTTATCTAGCTGATAGTATTTAGTAACTTTTTTTTTTTATGGTTTAACTTTTTTGTTATACACACCAACTTTTTGTAACTCTTTTTTATGTTTTGTTGAAAACTTCTACACTTGATATTTGTGTTTTTACTATAAACACACTAAGCTATAATAGAATTAATTGTGAGTTCAAGGGTTTTTCACTAGGCTTCTAAAAAAAGCTTATAGCTTTATCATACACTTATTGTATTATGGTAATTGAATAAGCCAATAAGCACCTTTAATAAGCATAACCAAACACCCCTTTAGTTCTAATATGAAGTTTTCTTATTTGATGTTATGACTAACTTTGTTGTTATCCTCGCTATAATGCAACACATTAGTGGTTTTTACAGTTTTATTATCTTATCGCACAAAGTGAAGTGTAATGCAATTTGTTGTGTGCGTTTTTTAGAGGAGGATTAAATATCAACACTTAATTGTCGTGGAATGATTTTCTATGCCTGCTCAAGTTATGAATGTATAATTTTGTTGAGTTGCTGATTTAGATAATACATGAATGTATTTTAATGTACCAAAGATGTGTTTTAGTGCCAATATAGGGAATTTTATGGTAGGAATTCTTTTCGGAGTGTAATTTGTCTTTAAATGAGTTAATGACATTTTAACGAAAATATAAGTAAAAGGAATAGCACAATTACAAAACACATCGTAAATTGATAGTACGGGTTTGCAAAACTAAAAGCATATATCACTAACATCTCATGTAAGTCAAGTATTATCATGTGATTTTACTTGAATAATAAAATATATTTTTTAATCCAAAAGCATTCTCCTAAAATAATAGGTAGATTATAACATATACATATATTTTTAGTCCACCAAGTAAAATCATTTAAAACATGTTAAGTGGTTCATTTCTTAATCGATAATAATAAATAATTAAAACGAAATTTTAAAAACCCTGTGCGTGCACAAGTATTATAACTAGTTAATTCCTAAATAAAAAAATTAAAGTTTAAAAATCGTTTATGAGAAAATTCAAAATTGTAATGAATTAAATTTGTATATTAAATGTAAGAAAACTATATAAGAAAAGAAAAAGAAAAGTTGAGTGAAACAAAAGAAATGGGGCTGTATGAAAGTGAAAAAAAAATAAAAAAAATTGTCACCTTCTTATGACTTTTTAGACCTTTCAATATTAATCCTTTATAGGATCACAACCATAACGAATAACGAGTAACGACAATAAATATTACTATTAAAATCTACCGGATAATTACAAGTTATTTTGCTATAGCAAAGTTGAAGCTAGATTCGAATAAATAAGTCAAAAAGTATAAAGAATAAAGAATCTATAAGATAAAGAAAAGTTCATTTAGAAACTAGTTTTTGTTATAAGGGACAAATCTTCACCATCCATCTAATTTGATTTAATGGTAGGGATTAACCTAATATTTAATATGGAAACCTAAGTCTATGTTTTTTTTATTTATTTTTTTATTTTTTTTGTCTCTTTTTTATTCATTTTTGTTAACATTTTTTTTTGCCTTTTTTTTAATCACTTTTTTTAGATCATTTTTTTTTGCCTTTTTTCAATCATGTTATTTTAAATCATTTTTTTTAATCACATTTTTTTAAATCAAGTTCTTTTTTTTCTTTTTTTTTTTTTTTTTTTTTTTTTTTTTTTTTTTTTAAATATATAAATTCACTTTTTTTTTACTTTATTACGTTTTCGTTCGTTTTTGTCTGTTTTCACATGTTTATATACGTTTTCAGACGTTTTTGTTCGTTTTCGTCTATTTTTTTACGTTTTCGTCTGTTTTTAGATGTTTTCATCTGTTTTTTTATGTTTTCAGACGTTTTCGTCCGTTTTTATGCATTTTCGGCCGTTTTTTTTTTTTTCCGTTTTCGTCTGTTTTCATATGTTTTTGTCCGTTTCGGCAGTTTTTTATACGTTTTCAGACGTTTTTGTTCGTTTTCATATGTTTTTATACGTTTTCATCTGTTTTCAGTCGTTTTCATCCGTTTTCATACATTTTTGTCCGTTTTCATAAGTTTATATACGTTTTTGTCCATTTTCATACCTTTTCGTCCGGTTTTACACGATTTTGTCCGTTTTATACGTTTTTGTCCGTTTTTGTACGTTTACATTTGTTTTCGTCTATTTTCATACGTTTTCTTCTGTTTTCGTCCGTTTTCATACATTTTCGTCCGTATTTATACATTTTCAAATGTTTTCGTCCGTTTTTCCTACATATTCATCTGTTTTCTTACATTTTTGTCCTTTTTCAAACGTTTTTGTCAATTTACATAGGTTTTCGTCCGTTTTTAAATTTTTTCGGCCATTCTTAGACGTTTTCATACATTTTTGAACATCACAAGTGATATTCTGTGATACTCAAACGTTTTTGTCCATTTTCATCCGTTTTTGTACACTTTTGTCATTTTTCAAACGTTTTCGTCCATTTTCGGTAGTTTTCAGACGTTTCTATCCGTTTTTATATGTTTTCGTCTGCTTTTATAAGTTTTCGCCCATTTTTAGACGTTTTTATCTATTTTTATATGTTTTTAATCCGTTTTCATACGTTCATAAACTTTTTCGTCCATTTTTATGTACTTTTGTCCGTTTTCAAATATTTTCGTCTGTTTTCATACGTTTTCAGCAGTTTTTATACGTTTTTGGAAGTTTTTATATGTTTTCGTCCGTTTTCATCAATTTTTCATACGTTTTCAGGCGTGTTTTTATGCTTTCATACGTATTCATTTTTTTTTTTTTTTTTTTTTTTTTTTTTTTTTTTTATAGTTTTTATACGTTTCTGAATATCACAATTGATATTCTTAATATCACAAGTGATTTTCTATGATATTTAAAATATCACTTGTAATATTAAGAATATCAATTGTGATATTCAGAAACGTATGAAAACGGACGAAAACGTATGAAAACGAACGAAAACGTATGAAAGTAAAAAAAAACATGAATTAAAAAAAACGTGATAATCACTTGTAATATTCTGAATATCACTTGTAATTTTCTGAATATCATTTGTGATTTTCATGTTACAAAACGTTAGTTGAAAATCACTTGTGATATTCAGAATATCATTTGTAATATTCAGAATATCACTTGTTATATTCTAAATATCACAAGTGATTTTCAATTAATACTTTGTAACATGAAAATCACAAGTGATATTCTAAATATCACAAGTGATATTCAGAAAATTACAAGTGATATTCATGTTACAAAACATTATTTGAAAATCACTTGTAATATTTAGAATATCAATTGTGATTTTCATGTTACAAAACATTAGTTGAAAATCACTTGTGATATTCAGAATATCACTTGTGATACTTAGAATATCACTTGTGATTTTTTGAATATGACGTGTGATTTTCTGAATATCACGTGTGATTTTCTGAATATCACTTGTGATTTTCTGAATACCACAAGTGATTTTCATGTTACAAACATTAGTTGAAAATCACTTGTGATATTCAGAAACGTATGAAAACGTCTGAAAGTGGCTGAAAACATTTAAAAATAGACGAAAACGTAAGAAAATAAACGAAAATGTAAGAAAACTAACGAATACGTACGAAAACGGATGAAAACGTTTAAAAACGGACAAAGATGTATAAATTTGGACGAAAACGTCTGAAAACGGACGAAACAAACGAAAACAAATGAAAACGTATGAAAAAGGACAAAAACGTATAAAAACGGACGGAGACACATAAAAATGGACGAAAACGTATAAAAACGAACAAAAAACGAAGGAAAACGTATAAAAACGGACGTAAACGTATGGACGAAAACGTATGAAAACGGACAAAAATGCCTAAAAATAGAAGAAAACGTAAAAAATGGACGAAAACTTATGAAAACGGGCGAAAACGTATAAAACGGACAGAAACGTATAAAAACGGTCAAAATCGTGTAAAAACAGACGAAAACGCATTTAAACGTATGAAAACTGACAAAAACGTATATAAACGGAAGAAAACGTATAAAAATAGACGAAAACGTTTGAAAACAGACGAAAACGTAAAAAACGGACGAAAACATATAAAAATGTCTGAAAACAGACGAAAACAGACAAAAACATCTGAAAACGTATATAAAGATGTGAAAATAGACAAAAACGGACGAAAACGTAATAAAGTGAAAAAAAACATGAATTTATATAATAAAAAAAACTTGATTAAAAAAAAACTTGATTATAATAACGTGATTCCAAAAAAAGGCAAGGGGAAAAAAAAACTTTTAAAGTAACGTGATTCAAAAAATAAAGGAAAGAAAAAAGGATCTAACAAAACGTGATTCAAAAAAAGGCAAAAAAAAAAAGTTAAGAAAAAAGTTAATAAATAAGAAAGATAAAAAGACAAAGAAAAAGGAAAAAAAAAAGACATAGACTTAGGTTTCCATATTAAATATTAGGTTAATCCCCATCATTAAATCAAATTAGATGGATGGTGGGGATTTGTCTCTCAGTATGTAACAAAAACTTGGTCCTTAAAATAACTCACCTCCTATAAGATATATATACTACTTTATACAATGTTTAAAATTTCTAAATAAAGAAGTATTAAAATTATTAAGAGCAAAAATATTTTTTTAATAGAAAATTAATAAGCCATTAGTTAGTTTCCATAACAATTTTCATAAATAAAAAGTAACATTCTTTCATACACTTTGTAACAACATTCAAATATTTATACAGTTTATTAATACAGTCAAATATTTAACAGTATATTTGTAATAGCCAAACCTTAATGGTATATAATCCAACCAAAATACTCAAACACCATTACAAAACACACTTTCTCTTCTTTTTTCAAGCACAGATAAAAACACACACACACAAAATTAGATAAATCTACACTCATCTTGGTGTTCAGTTACATATTGTAAAAATAAATAAGCTTTGCTTCTCGGATTATAGCAATAGAATGACAACTTTTATTTGGATATGAAATAGTTTCATTGCTATTACTTATAGTTATTTTAATTAAAAATTGTCATTCATTTGTAAAATTACTGTTAGAAAAAAGTATAATTATGAAAAAATTTGCTCGTCATAAAACTATGCACCAGGTACCCGCCGCCGCATTACGCGAGTACGCTTCTAATACTATATGACTCGTCTAAATGGAAACAAACATAGACCGCCATCTTACTTGAATTTCAAGGTCATAAATTTTTTGAGAAAGAAAACATATTATTACGGAACTAGAATAATAACGAGGTACATAAGAAATGGCAACCCACCTTTTTAACAAGACAAATTAAAGAATAATGGATAAAAAAATAAAAAATAAATAAAGACTAAATATCTATTAACAAGACAATTTCAAGTCATAAATTTTTTCTTTGGTTTTTATTTAAAAACATCTCAAATTTTTTTAGTTAAGTTTTTATCTCTTAAGAATGACAAAAATTACATGAAAAGTTAGTCGCCAAACGTTTCCCGCCGGCTTTTTTAGCAGATAGGATAAGAACTGAAAAGTTTATTCAAAGAAAATAATGGAGTACGAATTAGGGTATCTATAAAAATGTTATTCTTAAAATTTTAAGTCAGCATCAAGAAACGTAAACGAATTGAAAACTTCATCCAAACGAATTGAAAGCTTCACTAAACCTGTCAAGGCGAGCTTTTGAGATTTCATACAGTCTCAGTCTTTCTTTGGATTAGTGCTAAAAATCCCAAATTTCATGTTTTCTAGATTAATTGGGTGCAAAATCCTAGATTAACCGTAAACTCTATGAATTTTTCTAGCGTCTAGCTAGGTTTATTTATTTATTATTATTGTAGCAATTAAAATAATGAGTAGTGATCCCCACATAAGAATTTACTTTTTACACATAAATTTAGTGTGATCACATAAATTTTACAAATAAAAGTTATGTGTGCCCCACTAAAATTATGTGTATGAAGTAAATTCCTATGTGGAGATATCATCCCTAATACTCCCTGCATCCCAAATTATAAGTTCACTTTCACTTTGCTCAAAGTTTAAGAAATTTCTACTAACTATTCTATTAACCTGTCAAATATGATTTTTCTTCACTAATAATAATAATAATAAGTTTCAACACATGCATCATGCATGTCTGTAATTCATCGATCGATGAACAATAAAAGTTTAACCTATATCATCACATAAGAACTATAAAGTTCGTTATTTCTCTAGGATAGTGTGAAAGGGATTATCTTTGTAACACCATATAATAAAAGCTTATTTTGCTTTGCATGCTTGGACAAATTGGGGCCCCAAATATCACTTGGCAACAAGTTTCGACTTTTGCTTTGCCTCAATTTATCCACGTAACTGGAGTATAATATCCACATTAAAACTATGGTGTCATGCTAGTTGAACTTTGAACAACATATATGTTTACAAATCATACCGTAATAAATTAATACTACATATCTTTGTTTTTTAGTCATGTTCAAGATATGTTATTTTCGAAACTAGAGAAAGGTCAAAAATGATATTCAATGTTAATGCATCAATCACATGCAAAAGCCAAAATGGAATCAATTTAAGGGTTCACGTTATACTTTTGTTTTTCTTTGAATGGGAATATAATTGACCACGTACAGATATCATATTCATACTTCTTCTGTCAAGCACACGCACATATGACACACTCATGACACCAATGGTTAGGTTCACAAAATAACAAGAATGTATGTGGATATGTATCATACATATATATACATTCATACATACATATTGTATTTAATTATTGACTGGTTTATGATAATGTAAACTAAAGCACAATTTTTTTTTTTTTTGAACGGCATTTTATTGAAATAAAACTAGCAAGGAGCTAGAACATTACAAGGAAACAAGATACGGGTTTTTTAACCAATCAACCCAACTAAAAGACACTTTGCATCTATATCTACTCCAATAAAACGAAGATAAAAGAATGACGTCAAAAAGCGTCATCTTTGAAGGAGGATCTACTCCAAAAACCATCTTGTTACGGAAAGACCAAGTAAGCCACCATAAACCAAAACAAACCCCCTCTAATAACTTCTTGTGCTTACTCGACATCCTTATATTACCAAACCAAGACGCCCACTCATCAAACGATCTAACCTCCATGAAATCCACATTCCACCAACGACAAATCTTACGAAAATTATCTTTGGCAAAGTCACACGCAAAAAAAAGATGAGCCGACGATTCAACTCCTTTACCACATATGGGACACATAATCGAAGGAATATCTAAACCCCTACGCGACAATTTGAACCGAGTAGGCAAGCAATCTAACCGAACCTTCCAAGCATGAATATTCACCTTAATAGGGACCTCCTTAATCCACCGTGTTTGAGAAGATACATTAGGTAAATTATAATCATCAATTGCCTTGCGTATCGAGGATACCGAAAACTCCCCCGAGCCTTCTAAAGCCCAATGCCATCTATCTTGTGCCACTCCAAGAACTACATTACCGAGAGCATCCAACAAATGTTGCAACTGCTCGGATTCCACACCACTCCGAGGTATACGCCGAAACGAGCTCCAAACATTCTCTTGCATAAGTTTAGAGGCCACATCAATCTCCTTATTATCCTCCAAACTATAAAGTCTAGGAAATGTATGCTTCAACGCATTCTCTCCACGCCACACATCATCCCAAAAAGAAGTCTTCACACCATTACCTATCTTTTTTTTCATAAAACTATAAAAATCAATACCTTTCAATTTGAATATCTTCAACTCTTGAACAATACCACACCAAATGGACTTAGGAACATAATTCGATCCTTCACCAATTCTCCCATCCTCACCATAAATGGCTTTGATAACCCTAGTCCATAATAAGTCTTGTTGAGTAGTGAATCGCCAAACCCATTTAAACATAAGAGCACGATTTAGCGCATATAAACTAGACACGCCAAGGCCACCTTTCTCTTTTGAAGACAAAACATTACTCCATTTAATCCATACCGACTTCTTACTATTCAAATCTATCCCATTAAAAAAATGACTCCTTATAGATTCCATACGATTAAGGATTTTCATAGGAACCTTAAAGATGGACATATGGTAAATTGGCATAGATCCTAACACCGCCTTAACAAGAGTAAATCTACCACCTATCGATAAGGTTTTCATCTTCCAATTCGAAAGACGCTTCATCATGCTATCAACAATATCCTCCCAAGCTCGAATTCTAGACATGTTTTCCCCCACTTTCGCTCCTAAATAATTAAACGGAGCTTTAAGAATTCCGCACCCTATACGATCCGCCGCTATCCTCACATTATCCTCATCAATCGCAATTCCCAACAATTTACTTTTACCCAAATTAATACTTAATCCTGATGCACGTTCAAAACACTTCAACATGTATATAATCGTATCAATATTCTTATTACTCCATTGTCCCATAAACACAACATCATCCGCATAGAACATATGAGTTAAATGTAACGAGGAACTTAGAGCAATACCATCGAACATACCCGCACTCACAACTCTACTAAACGATAAATGTAGACTTTCCATAACTAATATAAAGATAAACGGGGAAAGAGGATCACCTTGTTTTAAGCCTTTGTAGAATTGAAATTCATCCGTAGGACTCCCATTTACTAAAACCGAACCCCGAGAAGATCTTAGACATTCTTGAATCCATGCACACCATTTTTCACCAAAACCGAACTTCTTTAGAACATCATCGATATAATCCCACCGAACGGAATCATAAGCCTTCTCGAAATCAACCTTAAAAATGAATGAATGTTTTTTCTTCACTTTGCACCATTGGAGCACTTCATTGAGAATAAACGGACCATCAAGAATTTGTCTATTGGCAACAAACGCCGATTGAACCTCGTTAACAATATCTCCCAACACCACCACAAGTCTATTGGCCAAAATCTTAGTAATTATTTTATAGAAGCTACCAATAAGACTTATCGGCCGAAAATCTTTCACCATCTTCGCATCGGGAATTTTAGGAATTAGAGCAATAAATGATGAATTACATCCTTTTGGAATGCCACTCGTGTGAAAAAAAATGCTTTACCGCGGCAACCACGTCTCTATCAATAAGGCTCCAAAAATGTTTATAAAAACCAAACGTGAATCCATCCGGCCCCGGAGATTTATCAATACCGCAATCCCACACCGCCTTCTTAACCTCATCATAAGAAACCTCGGCTTCAAGATCCTCCACTTGAAAAGCATTCAACTGATTCGGAAACACCATATCTAAAACAGGCCGAAGCTTATTAGGCTTATTGAATCTATTCTTAAAATAATTCAAGAATTCAAATTTCACCACATCAGGTTTCTCCTCCCATAATCCTTCCACCAAAATACCACGAATAGAGAGTTGATTACGTTTTTTGTTTAGGATACCATGAAAATATTTAGAGTTTTCATCACCTTCAATCGCCCATTTGATCTTTGCTTTTTGAGCAGCCTCCATTATTTTCAATTTATCCAACTCTTGTATCGATTTACAAATCTCTATCCGTTTATTAACCATCTCTACCGTCGCCTTACCTTCATCAATGGTACGCTCCAAATCCAGCAGCTCCTTCTTCAAACCATGGCTTTTATTCTTTGAACTTTGTCTCATTCCGTTCCATAACCGAATTTTCTGCTTGGTAAACTTAAGCTTCTGTATAAAATTTTCAATGGCATTCGAAGACACCATGGGCGCATCACTCCATACATCTTTAATAAACTTATCAAAACCCTCCACTTCTAGCCAATAATGGAAAAATCGAAACGGGCTCGGGCCATAATCATGACAAGATTCACGTAGCAAAATAGGTCGGTGATCCGAAAGAAACCTATCCAATGTCACGGCTGATAAATTAGGTTACTCTCTAAGCAAGCTTTCCGACGCAAGAAAACGATCAAGCTTACTCATCTTTGATGCGGATTTATGACACCAAGTAAATGAACACCCACCAAGAGGAACCTCCTCAAGATGCGCCTTAGAAATGAACGAGTTAAAAAACTTTGCCCCTTGTTCATTAAACACCGATCCAAATCTTTCATGCTTGTTACGAACCTCATTAAAATCCCCTATAACAATTACATCTCCGTTCCATTTAGCAATCACATGACACAAATAATCCCATAGCATCTTTTTTTCCTAAAGCTCTTGAGAAGCATACACCGAAATAAGAAGAATCAATTTACCATTAGAAAGCCAATTACCACGGACCATTACGAAGTAATCCTAAACCGTTGTACTTAACTTCTTAAATGCATTAGAATCCCACACACAAATAATCCCTCCCGATTTACCAACGGCTTCACTATATACATAATCAGACGCGAAATTTCCCCAAACACTCTTTATGTCGAATAACGTAATAGATTCCATTTTAGTCTCTTGCAAAGTGAGAAAGTTCACCTTATTAGAAACACATAGCTCCTTTACCCAATCTTTTTTTTCCTTCGGGTTAAGGCCTTGAATGTTTAATGACATTATATTCATCGAAACACTTCGTCCACTCCTTGTACTTCAACAATCTCTTCTATATTCTTCATAACACCCTCCATATTGTATCCCATTGTTTGACCCACCTTAATGAGTTCCTCCATCACGTTTAATAGCGAACCACCTGTTTTTGGTATTTCGACTTTAAAGTGTTGCCCCGAGCCTACTGATTCCAGACCATCTTTCTTGTTCCCATTCTGTCCATTGTTATTCCTTTCTTCACCAACATTATTCCCCTTATCAACTTGACTTGTAAGTATCACCCTCTCATTCACATTATGATCACTACATTCCCCTTCTTCATGTGGTGTAAAACCTGGCGGGTACTTAATACTACCCATTGAATCCGATTCTAATTTCTCCGTACTTTTATTCTTATTAAGCAATGAATATATACCAAACGGATCATCCGATTGATTCACCTCTTTACCATCTTCACCATTCGGTATCTCTTTCTCAGCCACCGTCTCCTGAACTTCACTCACCTCGGCTTCCCCTAAGTCTTCTTCCTCATACTCTCCAATATCCTCCTTAATCACATCTTCAAATTGTTCATTATCCGACTCACTTTCATCATCACTTTGCTCGTCAAAATCCGGAGTCCAACCCGAAGTTTCTTTAGCACGCACCCAAAACACTTTACCTTTAAAAACAACTTTAAAGGATTCAAAAATATTGATCACTCCCGTCGTCAGGATACAAACTCTCTTACAATGACAATTACCACCTTCTGTACTCTCCACATAAAGCAACGTCCCCCATTTAGATGCTACACGTTTAAACGTATTATCAGACCAAAACTTGAGTGGTATACCCTCAATGTCCACCCACGTAACTCTTCCATCAACCGCAAAGTCACTCGACGCCGGAACAACCTGTGAAAACCACGACTTAGTGCCAACTTTTGCTAAGAAGTTTTCTTTTGATTCCACCGACGTAAAAACTATCATCACCCATAAGCCCCCCAAATATCGTAACTCAATGTCACTAAAACCATCATTCCCCAGTGCCATCTTCAGATTCACTAGGGACCCAAACTCCTTGACCTTCCCATTTACACAACAAGAAAACTCCTGTTGATTGACACACAAATCATCGAGCACTAACGCCGGATTATCTTCTTTCTCATAATGCTCAGAACTTCTCCCTTTAACAATATGAGCATACGAATTACACTTCTCCCTCACTCCATTATCCTACTTAACACCTTCAGAGGAATCCTTTTTCTCGCTAGGTCCATTATCAAAGTTCTTTTTCACACCAGGCCTGATAAACCTAGCAAGATTTGCATGCAAACGATAACTACCAATCCACACCGTACATAAGTTACCTACCAATCGCTCTACATCAAACACTTTGATAAATCTCACAAAACCAAATCTTTTCCCCATCTTTGATCTCCTATTCGGGATAAACGAATCCACCACCTGCCCATATTGCTTACAGGCATTCCATAGATCTTTAGCAGAAACCTTGTCTGGGAAATTCGTCACGAAAATAGAAGTAGAAATCCGCAACACATCATCCTCCTTTGTTCTTTGAAATGGATTACCGATAGGCTTAGTTATATTGTTATTGTTTTTCCGAAAAGTCCAGGTCCATCCGTTAGCATCAGTGTTGTGTGATAATCTTCCCATCTTGAATGTCCCAATCCAGGATTTGATTGAAAACTTGACAAAAATTGATGAAAATTGGATTTGAAAATTGGGGATTTGATTTGGAGTGTGATATACTAAGTGAAATTGAAGTGATTATTTGATTGAATAGGTTTAATTTGAGGTGAATTTGGAACCCTAATTTAATTGGTGGATTTTGGGGAAGAGGAAGGCATACCTGAATACAGCAAACACCATGGGAGAAAAAGTCAGCTTGGTCAACGAACTGGTAAAGAAGAATTTAATTAAATTAGGACTCCGGTAAACTAAAGCACAATTGACGCAAAATTGACCAATGTGATCGTTTGCTGATCTTATTGTCTCTTATAGCGGTGAACTATGTAATTTATATATTTGTTTCTTGGCAGACTATATATAATGTACGTGAAAATGATTTCGAACCTGTAAACAAAACCTAATAACATGTATCAAAGGGATCGTGTCCCAATAGTATCCCATGTTGTGTGAGTTGAGAAGCTCCCTAACCAAATGGTCGTGGGTTCAAGTTTATACGTAGTACATGTGAGATTAATTTGTGGTGTAAATATTGTGAAATAGTTAAATTTACAGTTCTTTTTAAAAAATGTGGTTTCAATAAAAAGAAACAATAAAAGTTTGAATCATCATCTATAATTGGTTGGTTATACCTCATAAACAGAATATTTTTGCTCTTTGTATTATACGGTACCCGCGCAATGCGGTGGTGGTTACCCTGTTACTATATTTTGCGTTATTCGGTTACACGTTTAGTTTTCTATTTTCAGTTTTCAGTTTTCTGTTTTCAATTTTCAGTTTTCAGTTTCCTGTTTTCTGTTTTCAATTTTCATTTTTCAGTTTTCTGTTTTCAATTTTCAGTTTTCAGATTTCTATTTTGAATTTTCTGTTTTTGATTTTAATGTTTGAAATCCTTCTTCCTCAATATTTGAAATCTTTCCATAATAAGTAAGTAAAAATCTGAATTTTTAAGCATTTCTAATAATAGAATTGTTCTAAATGCATTAAAATGTAGTACAAATACTAGTTATAATGCCCGCGCACGCGCGAGTTTTTTTTTTTTTAATTTTTTTCAATCATATATTTTTGTTTATTAAAAAATAAATAATTTAATATTTGTTTTGTTTGATTTATGATGTTTAATTATAGTTTTTTATTATTAAAGATAATTATTTAAAAATTTTAATCTTATTGTTAATTGCATCTTATCTATATTTTTTGTATTTATCTTCTACATGAATAAATATAAAATGTTAACTAATAAGAAAATAATCTTTTTTTTTTTAAATAATACTATTACTAAATAAGGTATTGTTTAGTTTTCTTGAAATGGAAAAGTTCCCACTTGAGGTTTTGTTTTATTATATAAAAGATTAGTGTATTAGTATATGACCCGGCACATTCTTGTAATCTAGTAATTATTCTTCCATTAAGAACAATGTAATGCGTTTACAGGTATAATGCATATAAAACTCATCAAACTACTCTACTGGTCTCATTTACTTTGCTAAACTATAAAAAGTGTAAAAGAGCTCACCTACTGGGTCCACTGGGAGCCCATAATAGATATACAAATTCATTTAAGGCAAAAACGTACAAATGTACATCTTTGTAATCTATATTAACTAGTATATTTTTCCATTAAGAACATGTACTGCGTTTATGGGTATAATCAATAATGCATATAAAACTCAATAACTCATCAAACTACTCCACTGGTCCCATTTACTTTGTTAAACTATAAAAAGTGTAAAAGAGCTCACCTACTAGGAGCCCATAATAGATATATAAATCCATTTAAGGCAAAAACGTTCAAATGTACATATTGCGTGTTTAATCACTCCATCACTTGAATTAGATGAAATGTTAACATCTTGATCACTAAAAAATTAATTAGCTACTCTCTTTACACAATACTTGTTAAAGTAATAATAATTCTAGGACAAATGCAAACACGCAATGCAACAAAAGGGGTTAAATAAGTGCCTGTAATAAAAACTCCAAAAGCCTCCAAGTTGTTACAAATGTCATAGCGAGACGCTAAATGATTTCGACAATTTGACAACACCAAAAATGTCAGTTGAAAAATTACTGAATATCATGTACTTTTGTAATCAAAGACGAAAGCTCACAAAAGCTGATGAAAATAAGACTTGGTAACTTGGACCTTTCGATATATTCTTATTACTAGTCCATGCACTTGTGAATTTCGTGGTTTGCATATATGAGTTGAAAAAATCTAGTTAAAAAAGGGCAAGTAGAAAAAATTAGTCAAAGCTTTCATAAATTCACAAAAGCTTTACAGACTCGTGAAAAAAAAAAAAAAAAAAAAACCCCTTAAATCATGTGTACTAAACTAAATCATAACTTCCACCCTTTTGGGTCATCACCTCGAAAGCCTAGCCAAGCCCAAGATGATCGGCCCATTTCACCAAATGCTATGTTAGAACTTTAGTTGCCTTAATTTTTTAGGTAAGGCATCAAACTTTGTTAAGCAAAACAAGATATAAAGTTACAAACAAACAGAACACACACAAGACAAAAACAAGCCCAAAAGAATTAGACTAGACTCAAATGTACAACAAAAAGAAAACAATGATGCTTATAACTTAACAGAAGAAAAAAAAATACCACCAGCAAACAAAAGTGTGTTGCAATGATCTATACAATAGAAAACAAACCAGAGCTATGTTGTATCATTTTGCCAGTACACCTTGACACACAAACAAAATTGCACCATTGACTTATTACTATGAAGCATGTATCTTCCATGTCTCATGCCTCCCAATACCAAACCAAGGTCAGCCAAATACACCATTTACAGTACCACCAGTATCACCTCCAGAGATGTGTTTTTGCCACAACCGAATTTTACAGAACCACCACTTGATTCATGGAATGATGGAAATCTAACTTAAACTTATTACCATAATAACCGGCCATCTTTGCTGGAAGTCGACACATTAATCGGTTTATTTCAACTATCTCCACATTATATAATAGACAATAACAAGCATGTAAACCCGCGCGTTGCCGCGGGAATGTCTTGATCGATATTAATTTTGTTACATGAGTGTTTGCCGTCTTTATTTGTTTTTCGTTACTTAATGTATACGTTTTTTTTTTTTTTTTTTTTTTTTTTTTTTTTTTTTTTTTATGGTAGAATGTGTTATACATGTTGGAATTCGAATAAATTTTAGTTGTTGCCTGGTTTCATTATGTTGGAATTCGATTTCATAGTACATACCCAGAAGGTAGTCCCTGCCAGCCTCGAATCGACGCATATATGTGGCAGAACCCCACATATTCCACCTTGAATGAAAACCCCCGTGGAGAGACTCGAACCTAAGACCTCTCACTTGTGTTAACAACCTCCCCAAGGTCCCTTGGTGGTCAACTGAGCAAGCCAAGTTGGTTATTTTCCAAAACCTATTTACTAACCAAAATATTTATTTTTTGTTACCTGAGAACTTAAAATCTTTCTTGCTTTTAAATTGGGCTTGAGAAACGTGAAACGTGTTGAGAAATAAGAACTTTATCCTTTGATAGAACAGGCACAACCTAGAAACTCGAAACGAATCGTATTAGCCAAATAAATTGACTTCGAGAAAATTTTGCAAATTTATACTTGATTTTATTGGAAAAATTATTTCGTGAACAATAGCGCAAGTTTCGTAGTTTTTCGAGACCATTTGGTATGTCGAATGAGCCCCGAACCGTTTTTACAGAAAGAATAGCTAATAAACCCTTTTAGTCCCTCTCTTATACTTTTATTTTTAACCCTACACTTTCTTTTGTCCAACTTTAGTCCCCCTAAAAATATAAAAGACCCAAAATCATTTTTTATTCATTTTACACACACACCCCATTAATAATTCTCTCCCCTCTCCCTCTCTTCACCCTCGCCGGCGACACCCCAACTCCGGCCAACCACCATCACTTCCGGCGACCACCATTGCTGGAAAATTTTCTGGTGAATCAATTACTTAGCCGAATCAATAGATCGGTTCATCATTTTCTTTTCTGGAGCATTTAAGCTCGTGGCTCCCACCGTATCACCGTCACACGCCACCACCACCCTACTGTCACCACACCACCGCCACCACAACCCTCACCCCCTTGTTTCTTCTCGGTATAACCCCAACCACGCGCCTTCTCCCCTTTCGTCTCGACAGTTGACTCAGTCAACTCACCGAGTCAAGTCGGTTGACTCGGTGAGGTGGTGATATTTTTAGTGTTGTTTGTTCTATTTTGATGTTGTTATTGTGGACTTGGAATTGGATTTTGTTTGGTTTTATTATGTCTTGGTCTCGACAGCAGACGTACGGCTAGCCAAGCCGTGACTCACGGCGAGGCGTGAGGTGTAGTTTTGGCGAGGGTTAGGGTTTGGAGTTAGTTATCTTTGGATTGGATTTGATTCGGATGAGAAAAAAAAATGAACAGTGTGCTACAGTACACGTGCTACAAAACCCGAACTCACATAAACACTGTAGCAAGCACTGTAGCTGCTACAGTAAATGTTTCTGCCTTTTAGTATATATAGTAATATAAAAATCTACATAACAAGAAAAAAGTTATGTCATAATTTAAAAGCTCAAGTCATTCATGACATGGCACAAAAATTTAACAAATAATGCAAACCGGGCATCTTCACCGTGCATCTCCACACTAATCAGTCATGGTACGCATTTAATGAGAGGAGAAACGCCTAAAAAATCAACCATAATTCTCTCTCGATAACAGAAACACTTTGTACCGTATATACCAGTCACATTCTTGGCCTTAATCTCTTGATTTTAACCCTAATCTGTATTGCTTCATCAATAATCAAAGTTAGGGTCCATATACAATCAAGGTATCCAACTTTTTTTCTTGCATATAAAGGTTCTCAACTTTTTTTTTGGCCAATTTGGGTTTTTTCCTAACTTCCGTTAACTCACTTCGTTAGTAAATTACATGTTTGATCCTTGCATATGCATAACCATTTCAAGCACAGTCCATAACCACAAAAAAAATTCCAAAAAAATTTTTTCGAAAAAAAAATAGGAAAAAATATTTAAAAAAAAAATAGAAAATCAAAAAAATCAAAATTTTTTAAAAAAAACTGAAAGAATATATATTTTCTAAAAAAAATAAGAGACCCATTTCTTATTTCATTTCATCTTTTTTTCTCATTTTCTTTCACTCATTCTATCTCCCTCTCTCTCTAAGATAACCATAACCACAAACACCTCCACCAGTCACTTCCACCAGCCACCTCCACCACTGACGACCACCACCTCGGATGCTCTCGTTGTGAGCTCCCCATCAACGACCAACACCATACCCACCCCCAAACACCCACTAAACACCATATCCGCCACCTAATAACCCCCATCCACCAGTCCGTCACCTAACCTCCGCTACAGCCACTACAAAGGTATAAGATCTCTTTATATTCTTTGGAGGTTTAAGACCTATGCCATCATCTCCACAGATCTGTGATAAAAAAAGATTGTCTTTTCAGATGGTTTGGGAAGGTTTTATTGCAATACATGAGCTTGATAAGTAGGTAGATTTAGTCTTTATCCTTATGTGATTCTTGAAGTGGTTTAATGCAATACATGTTTTCAAATGGGCGAGGAGCGTAAAACAGGGACAGTGAAGTGGCGCTAGTGGAGGCGGTGACGTGGTGGAGACTGGATCTGATGGACGTGGTGGAGGTGGCGACGGCGGCAGTCGTAGTGGTGGTTTTGGGTTATTTTTTAGGTTGATTTAGAATAAGTAAAGAATATGTTGATGAATGATGGTTATATTTTATAAGATTAAAAATGTGATTCTGTTAGTAGGTATTAAAATTGTTTTGATTTGGGATTTTTGAAAACAATAGGATTGAAGATGATGATTTATGAGAATGGGTCATGTAACAGTTGAAGAAGCAAGCAAAAAAAATCTGGTTGTGTATATGTTTAGAGTTGGAACTTTTGAAAATCTGGGTGTGAATATGTTTGATTTGGGATTCTTGAAAATATGGATGTGTATATGTTCTAGTTTAAAGAATGAGAAAATGATTATATTTTTGAGTTTATATATTTTTTAAAATTTTTTTTCCTATTTTTTTTTCGAAAATTTTTTTTTGGAATTTTTTTTTGTGGCTATGGACTGTGCTTGAAATGGTTATGCATATGCAAGGACCAAACATGTAATTTACTAACGAAGTGAGTTAACGGAAGTTAGGAAAAAACCCAAATTGGCAAAAAAAAAAAGTTGAGAACCTTTATATGCAAGAAAAAAAGTTGGATACGATTGTATATGGACCCTAACTTTGATGCCTTTCTGTGCCATTTGCCCTTTTTATTTTTAGTTTTTGTTCTAATTGAATCAGAATTAGGTTATTAGATTTTTGATGTTCAATGAATTAGAGAATACTTTTGTATATATTTACATATTTTGATTATTAATTTCATGCCGAATGAATTAGGGAATACTTTCGTATCTATTCACATATTTTGATTATTAATTTCATGCCGAATAATAAAGCATTTTAAAAATTCGATTCCTTAAAGAAACTACGTGCATGATTTGTTCCTAAAAGTTACTACGTATATTTTAAGGATTTTAATCCGAAATTGAGAAATCAACCGGTTTGAATTTTATATCCTTATGCATGTTTGAAAGTTCTTTCTTCTTACTCACCAGCAACAATATTAGCAATCGCAATTATAATTGTTCTTAATCATTATTATTATTATTATTATTATTATCGATATGCAAACATGACTCATTAAATTTTATGGTGCAGGTGTGTGCAAGGGTTTCCCGAGCTGCACCACTATACTAAAAATGATGTCAAGTTGATCCAAGTCGACATGTATCAAGAAATTATACATTTTGAGCCAAATCCATTTAAACCCGAATCTACACATGTTAAACCTTTATTTTCTTGTGTTTCTTTTAAGTATTGCGGAGTAGTACTATAAAACCAATCTTGAACATATTTGTAACAATTTAAGCAAAGTTAATAGCTTGTGTGAGCGATTCCTCAAATGAAATGTACATGGAATAGACGTTAAAACATTAGCTTAAATATTTCATTACAAACAAACTATTATTTTCATCAATAGTAAACAAAGTTATTAGATATATATTACTTAGATTGAAATTCAACTGTTGTTCTTAAAGCTTCTTCTAACAAAAACCAAGATTGTTTCATCAAATCAGGACTTAATCTAAACATAAGAACACAAAACTCCATCTGATTCAAAACACCATCGCCGTCTAAATCGCCTTCTTTCAACATACTCAACACATCGTCATTAGTCAAGTCTCCAATACCCAATACGGCCGAGTTTTTCTTCAAGCTATCAAATGTGACAACACGTTTGATAGGGTCCATTAGCATTCGAAACCCGTTACATAGCTCATCCATTAGACGTTCACCACCTAGTTTATCTGCCATTATGGGTAAGAAATCATGAAAGTTGGCTTGGTTATCTGATGACATTGTATGATGATGGATGTAGACTGGTTAATTATCGACGGTTTTTTGCAAGAAGATTGTGATGGAAGGTCGATATTAGTTGTGATATTTATAGATGTATTGTAAGGTAGTGGTTCGTGGGAAATAAGTGAGAAAAGCATGGGGAAATTTAAAAAGCAATTAAGATGCCGGAATATAGAGGGGGTGGCATATGGATTGTACACGCTACACATTGCAATTACGTAGCATTTTCCATGCATGTCGATCTTGAGAGTAAAGTTGTATAATAAATTAAAAGTAACATATATGACTTAAAACAGCTAAACATGTAGGTAGGTTGTCATATCTACACATATCTAACTATCTAAGGCTCGTGTTCTGCATCTTCTTAGAAGGTAGCATGGGTAAACTGGTAAATTATGTTCATGTTAGAAAAAAAAAAAATGTGGTTTCAATAAAAAGAAACAATAAAAATTTGGATCATCATCTATCAATGGTACCTCATAAACAGAATATTTTTGCTCTTTGTTTATATATTAGTGTATTAGTATATGACCTAGTACATTCTTGTAATCTATATTAACTAGTGACTATTAATTCTTCCATTAAGCACATGTACAGATGTACTGCGTTTATAGGTATAAATGTATAATGCATATAAAACTAGTCAACTGGTCTCATTTAGTAGTAGTTTGTTAAAGTATAAAAAGTGTAAAAGAGCTCACGTACTGGGAGCCCATAATATATTTAAGGCAAAAACGTTCAAAGGTACATATTGCGTGTTAATCTACTCCGTCACTTGAATTAGATGAAATGTTGACATCTTGATCACTAAGAAATTTATTAGATTCTATTTTTACACAATACTTGCTAAAGTAATACGTAGTAATAATTCTAGGACAAACGCAAATAAGCAATGCAACTAAAGGGGTTAAATAAGTGTGTAGTAAATACTCCAAAAGCCTCCAAGTTGTTTCAAATGTCATTTAAAGGGATTTAAACTAGAGCGAGACGCTAAATGATTTTTTCGACACTTTGACAACACCAAAAATCTCAGTCCAAAGTTACTAATTATCGTGTGCTTTTATAATCAAAGACGAAAGCTCACAAAAACTGACGAAAATAAGACTATGTTTGGACCTTTCGATATATAGTTATTACTAGACTATACACTCGTGAATTTCGCGGGTTACATACAGAGGTTTATGAGTTGAAAAAATCTAGTTTAAAAGGGCATGTAGAAAAATTAAGTCAAACTTTTCATACATTCAAAAAAGCTTTATAGACTCGTTTAAGGAAAAAAAGAAACATAAATAATGTGGACTCGACCAAATCATATAATTATAATCCTTTAGGTTATCACTTCAAAAGCCTAACTAAGCCCAAGACGAACGGTCCATTCCAAAATGTTATAACTTTATTTACCTTAATTAATCGGTTTATTTCAACAACCAAATTACCAAAACAAACACTTCTCCTATTCAATTACAAAAATAAACATTTTCAAATTACTTTACCAAAATCTACCAAGCGAGCAAACCCCACTTACATTTGCTCGCCCAACAAAAGCAGATAAAACGTATTCGGGTGCTTGAAGACAAAAGCTAGCGATCAAACCTTGTTCGCTATCATTTTCTCGCCACTGATGACAAAAGGTATCAACAAAAAAGCAAGCGAGCAACTATCCTCTGGGTCTGAACTTGCTTATGGGTTACCTGAATCGTAGTCACATTTAAGAGGTATCGCAAAAAAGCAAGCGAGCAACTATCCTTTGCCCCAATTATCACTAAGTTTCCAATGAACATAGCGATAGGTTGCTAAAAGACAATCAACATAGCCAGGGCCGTCCTATGGTTTTCAATGGCCCTAGGCAAAACGGAAAGGATGCCCATACACTTTTAAATTAGAGAGAAATTGCATGTAAACTTGAATTACACACCATATATGTTTAATATCTAACGTATTTATATACAAAACTAAGCAAAATGTGACCCCTTTTAAGTGGAGGCCCGGTGCGACGGCACCACTTGCACACCCCTTGAGCCCCCTCTGAACACAGCGAACAAACCTTCCTCGCCACTCAGTTTGCTAGCTCATTTCAATAGGTTGTGGTTTGCTAAAAGACAATCAACACAGTGAGCAAACCTTCCTCGCCTCTCATTTGCTCACCAATTTCAAGACATTGTGGGTGCTAAAAGACAATCAACACAACGATCAAAGCTTGCTCGCCTCTTCAGTTTGCTCGCTTGATAGATTTCTGTAACACCATTTTCGTGAATTAGATTCGTATAAGTTCATTTAAAAAATTCACACTATTTCAACTATCTCCACATTATATGATAGACAATAATATTAAAATCTACATAACAAGAAGAATGTTATGTCATCATTTGAAAGCTCAATTCATTCATGACATGGTACACAAATTTAACAAACAATGCAAATCGGGCATCTTTACCGTGCATCTCCACAGTAATCAGCCATGGTACACATTTAATGAGAGGAGAAACGCCCAAAAGATCAACCATCATTCTCCCTCAATAACAAAAAAGCTTTATACCATATATACCGGTCACATTCTTAGCTTTAATCTCTTGATTTTAACCCTAATCAGTATTGCTTCATCACTAATAAACCAAATTGATTTTCAGGTAATTTTTATTTTTAGTTTTTATTCGAATTGAATCAGAATTAGGTTATTAGATTTTTAATGAATTAGAGAATACTTTTGTATCTATTTACATATTTTGATTATTAATTTCATGTAGAATAATAAAGCATTTTAACAATTGGATTCCTTAAAGACACTACGTACATGATTTGTTTGTAAAAGTTACTTCCTCCGTTCTAAATTTATTGTCTTCCAACAAAAAACACACATATTAGAAAAATGCATTTATTACTACTTTGATTTTTGTAAAAATCACTAAAAGACAGTTTTACCCTTTGACTATTAATTAATGATTTCATTTAACTTTGTAAATAATAAATTTGATTACGGGTAGTAAGGTAAACGTAAACTACTTTCACTTCTATATTTAGGCATGCACAATTATTTTAGGACAAATTAATAAAAGAAAATGTAGACAATAATATTGGGACGTAGGTAGTATATTTTAAGGATTGTAATCCGAATTGAGAAATCAACCGGCTTGAATTTTGGCTATGTTTGGCAAAAATAGCTGTGAGCAGGAGCAGTGAGCTGCAGTAGCTGTGAGCAGTAACCAAAAAAGCTCACAGCTTCATAAAGAAGCATTGGAAAAATTAGCTTTCTTAAAAAATAGCAAAGCCCACAGCTCTCATGCCAAACGAACACTATAAATCAAAAAGCTCATTATTCACCGCTCATTACCTAAAAAAGCTCCAAAAAGCTTTGTGCCAAACATAGCATTTATATCCTTATGCATGTTTGAAAGTTCTTTCTTCTTATTCACCAGCAACAATATCATCAATCGCAATTATAATTGTTGTTATGAATTAATCATTGTCTTTTTATGGTGAAGGTAGGGGTGGCAATTTTTGACACAACACGAAACCCGACCTCAAACCGAGACGAAATTTAACAGGTTCGGGTTGAGATAAATAGATTTCGAGTCAGGTTTGGGTCGATATATCTAACCCGTTTATTAAACAGGTTAGGTTCAGGTTGGGAATAAAATAAATGGGTCGACCCGCCAACCCGTTTAAGATTTTTTTCTTAAATTAAAAATTATTTATATTTAATTATACGGGTTAAGTGGGTTAAAAGGTCGACCCGTTAACCCGTTTAACTCGTGTAATGTTCTAACTTTTGTATATAAAACGGGTTAAATGGGTCAACCCGAAACCCGTTTAACATATTCAGCCCGTGTAACCTATTTAACCTGTCAACCCAAGTATATATACGGGTTAAATGGGTCAGGTTTGGGTTACTTGTAAACAGGTTAGGGTTGACGTAGCTGACCCGATGATTTAAATGAGTCAGGTTCGGGTTGGGGTTTTCTGACCCGCTAACCTGACAACCCGAACCCACCAACCCGAACCTGACCCGAATTGCCACCCCTAGGTGACGGTGTGTGCAAGGGTTTCCCGAGTTGCACAACTATACTCATAGGCGGAACTTAGAAGGGGCAGGGAGGGGTCATGGCTCCCCCAAAAATCTGAGTTACAGTTAGTGCTTATAGTATACACGATCAAAAAAATATATGCATAATCCTATCTTTTAGGATGCAAGCAACGAAAATTTATGCAGTAATGAAAAAGTCAGGCATGAAAAGGACCTATTAACTCTCATTCTCCTACAATTTAGGAGGTAACAAAATAAGACTACATGTATATCTGTTTGTATTTGGTTTTTATATTGTACCATGGATTACACTTCTTTTGTTAAATTGTTAGGTTACACTTCTTTTGTTAAATTGTTAGGTTCGACTAATGTATCTCAATCTATCCAATGCCTGCATTTAGCTCTTTAATCTGAGCTTAACATTTGTTTTATGAATTGTTTGGTTCCCTTATATCTACAATATCAATTAATTATTTAATAAGTAACACCTTACGCTTGAATCATACTAGCCCCCAACAAACTTGCTCAAGTTCCGCCAGTGACTATACTAAAAATGATGTCAAGTTTATCCAAGTCGACATGTATCAAGAAATTATTTCATTTTGAGCCAAATCCATTTAAACCCGAATCTACGCATGTTAAACCTTTATTTTCTTGTGTTTCTTTTAAGTATTACGGAGTAGTACTATACAACCAATCTTGAACATATTTGTAACGAAATTTAAGCAAAGTTAATAGCTAGTGTGACTGTGTGAGTGATTCCTCAAATGAAACGTACATGCATGGAATAGACGTTAAAACATTAGCTTAAATATTTCATTACAAAGAAACTATTATTTCCATCAATAGTAAACAAAGTTATTACATATATATTACTTAGATTCAAATTCAACTGTTGTTCTTAAAGCTTCTTCTAACAAAAACCAAGATTGTTTCATCAAATCAGGACTTAATCTAAACATTAGAACACAAAACTCCATCTGATTCAAAACACCATCACCATCTAAATCGCCTTCTTTCAACATACTCAACACATCATCATCAGTCAAGTCTCCAATACCCAATACGGCCGAGTTTTTCTTTAAGCTATCAAACGTGACAACACGTTTGATAGGGTCCATTAGCATTCGGAACCCGTTACATAACTCATCCATTAGACGTTCACCACCTAGTTTATCCGCCATTATGGGTAAGAAATCATGAAAGTTGGCTTGGTTATCTGATGACATTGTATGATGATGGATGTAGACTGGTTAATTATCGACGGTTTTTTGCAAGAAGATTGTGATGGAAGGTCGATATTAGTTGTGATATTTATAGATGTATTGTAAGGTAGTGGTTCGTGGGAAATAAGTGAGAAAGCATGGGGAAATTTAAAAAGCAATTAAGATGCCGGAATATAGAGGGTGGCATATGGATTGTACACACTACAGTACATTGCAATTACGTAGCATTTTCCATGCATGTCGATATTGAGAGTAAAGTTGTATAATAAAAGTAACATGATATGATTTAATACAGCTAAACATGTAGGTAGGTTGTCATATCTACACATATCTACCTATCTAAGGCTTGTGTTCTGCTGCTTTCGTAGAAGGTACCATGCATGGGTAAAGTGGTAATTATGTGTTTATGTTCATGTTAGGAAAATACGGGGTAATTTCATTTACTTCCGTTTAGATATGGATAAGTTTAATAATACATACGTCGGCATTCCACGGGTGTGTTTTTTAATAAATTTAAAATCCCTTTTTGAGTATATGGATAAGTTTTATCAACCTTTTGTGAGATGAATATAACCTTTTTTAACTTTATAAAACGGGTAAAAAATTTAAATGATTTTTTTTTTTTTTTTTTTTTTTTTTTTTTTGATCAAGGGATTTGTCCGTAAACTGCAAAAGTCATCCTTGTGATTTGTGTAATGTCGCAAGAATCATTCCTATCTCAAACGGTCAGCATTAAACATCTCCAAGTCCACAAACATTTGGCATTAATCATCCCTAAGCACTGAGGTCATTAGTTTTACCCGTTAAGTGTTACAATAATATTTGCCTGTTAGTCCATCCGTTAATATTTTTTGCACCGTCAGTCCTCATTTATAAAATTAATTAAAAATGGCAGCATAGGCTCGAATTCGGGTTTAAACTCGTTTTTATCCGTTTTCTATCTAACTTTTTTTTTTTTTTTGCTTAAACTCGTTTTTATCTGTTTTCATCTGTTTTTATATGTTTTCGTTCATTTTTTTAAGTTTTCGTCTATTTTTATATGTTTTCGTCTATTTTTTACGTTTTCGTAATTTTTTACGTTTTTCGTCATTTTTTTTCATCCGTTTTTATAGGTTTTCCTCCGTTTTTGTACATTTTCGTCCGTTTTTACGTTCTCGTCTTTTTTTTCGTTTTCATCAATTTTTTACGATTTTGTTCGTTTTTTATGTTCTTGTCCGGTTTTTTACATTTTTGTCCATTTTTTTTATATTTTTATCCGTTTGTATAAGCTTTTGACCGTCTATTTTACGTTTGCGTCCATTTTTATAGGTTTTCATCCGTTTTAATACTTTTCGTCCATTTTGTCCATTTTTTACGTTTTATCTTGTTTTCTTCGCTTTTATCCGTTTTTTTTGTTTTCGTCCATTTTTACGGGTTTTTTTCTCGTTTTATACATTTTCCTCCGTTTTTTACGTTTTTGTAAGTCTTTTACGTCTTCATCCATTTTTTTTGTTTTCGTCTGGTTTTTACGTTTTTGTCTATTTTTATCAGTTTTTGTCTGTATGTTTCATCTTTTTTTTTTTTTACATTTTCGTCCATTTTTATATGTTTTCGTCTATTTTTTTTTCCACTTTTTAGTCTTTTTTTTACGTAAAAACAGACTAAAATGTAAAAAATATACGAAAACGGAAAAAAACAGATGAAAACCTACAAAAATGGATGAAAACTTAAAAACCGGACAAAAAAGTAAAAAAGAGAAGGAAAAAAAAACTTAAAAAGAGGGACGAAAACGTAAAAAAAATTGACGAAAATGCATAAAAATAGACGAAAACGTAAAAAAATAGACAAAAACGTATAAAAACGGACAAAAACGTAAAAAACCGGACGAGAACATAAAAACAGACAAAAACGTAAAAAAAATGTAAAAAAACGGACGAGAACGTAAAAACGGGCATAACGTATAAAAAATAAGGATGCAAATGTTAAAAGGGGGAAATCTATAAAAATGGGCGAAAACGTAAAAAAAACAGATGAAAACGTATTAAAACAGATGAAAACATTAAAAAACAGACGAAAACGTATAAAAAATGGACAATAACATATAAAAACAGACGAAAACGGATAAAAACGAGTTTAAGCCTTAAAAAAAAAGGTTAAATAGAAAAAGTATAAAAACGAGCTTAACCCGAGTTCGTGCCTATGCTGCCGTTTTTAATTCATTTTAAAAACTGAGGACTAATGGTTCAAAAAATATTAACGGAGGGACTAACGGACAAATATTATTTTAACACTTAAGGGGTAAAACTAGCGACGTTAGTGCTCAGGGATGATTAATGCCAAACGTTTGTGGACTTGGGGATGTTTAATGCTAAACATTTGAGATGGAGATGATTCTTGCAAAATTACACAAACCACTGGGATGAATGGATGATTTTGGCAATTCACTCTTAAACGTTTAAGGACTTTTTATAGTTTGGTTCGATTCGCGTGTTTTTTCTTTCTATTCATATTTATTTATATTATAAGTTTGTATATTCTATTCCAAATTTTTTATGAAGTTTGATTTCCAATTCAATTTCAAACTAAAATATATAAAAATAAAAAAATTTGTCTCCAGGAAAAAGCAGAATTTTTTAAGGAAGAACTGATGATCCTTTTGAACAACTGATACGTGGGAATTGCGCCCTCGCAGCAGATTTTACCTCTCAAGGGATCTCGAGAAGCTTACAATCTTCACCAGACAGTGTACCTGATCGTTGTAGTATAGTATAGTGACAAGTACCGGGGGATTGATCGTTCAACTCAGGAATAGTGTCGCTAGGATTAGAAAGCATACTAAACTAGGTCTAGAGGTGAGGGATGATTTTGTATTTTTATATTTTTTGAAAGCAATTTAAATCTCAGGTTTTGATGGAGTGGGCGGAATTAGTTGCTAGTCAACTAACCCAATTAACTACAGAGGCAATCAAAATAAAATAAAAGAAATAAAAATAAAAATAAAACTAATTATACTAATGTGGTAGAAACAATAATGAGGAAAGTTGTGTTTACTTAGATTTCATTACTCCCTAGAAATCTTTTACAGGTTGATTAGCTTGTTACAATTACCTGGATGACGGGTCATATTCCTTAATACTAGTCGCAGGGCCGTGTACAATATTCCATAACTCTATAAGATCCTACTTCACTCCTATGTCGAGCCGTTAGAAGCTCCTAACATGGGATCATTAGAATTCTCTTACGCATTAAATACAACCAAAAATCATAGTACACCTCCGATCATGTTTCTTAAGACGTTCAAGCAAGTTACCAATGAAAGTCTGCCAGTTTTCTTAAGCCTAACATCGAATAGAATCATCCGTAACAACTATAAACAAACAATCAACCCATAATCAACATCTAGGTTTCACTACATCTAAGAAAACACAAGAAAGATCTAGCCTAGCATGTTAAAGAGAAGACAAACGTAAGATATAATCACACAACACATAAACATATTAAATGATTTGGATAAATACTTATCTTCAATTGAACATGGAAGAATCATGGGGTTGAAACCCTTGAAAAGCTGTTAAAATTCGACCTAGGGTTTATTCGCTCAAAGTTGCATACTAATGAATGAAAATTGGAAAACTATATATAGATATTACATCTTGACGTCGTCATGTATTAGCTCGTGACGCCGTCAACTCGCCGTCATGAAAAAATCGTATTGCCTAGATCTACTAGTGACGCCGTCATGTGGAGAAATACTCTGGGCCGTCACTAGTAATTGGACCCTGACGGCCTTGGTGACGCCGTCAGGCCTTAAGCTTGAAAACTCTCTGGGTCGTCACGTTATAAGTTCCATATCCACCTCTTTTGTAACTCTTGACGCCGTCATGTGTAGATGCTTGACGCCGTCAGGTACTGTTCCAGCAAGGAAATTTGAGACTTTGCCGTTTTCTTCACTTTTATGCTCAAAAAACGTCTAAAATGCTTCTTTTTCCAGATTGTTGATATAAATAATGTATAAAAACGTTATTAATATTTTTCGATATCCCTAAGTTTTGACGATCACAAAATATAAAAACATTAAACGCAAAGTTAATACGTAAACAAGTTTTAAGCAAGCTTATATCATCTCATCCAACATAATCACTTAAGGTATGAATAAACAAGTGACTAATACATTTTATGATCAAAGGGATGTTTATTTAAATAATACAAAGTTTATAAAATTAAATAAACTTATTATATATTTTTGAAAAATAATTTTGGTAATAAAGGAAAATGTTTAATTCATAGTAAATATATGAATTCAAATTTTTAGCCAAAATCAGTTAGTTTTTCACCAAATAAACTTTTCCCACTAAAAGACAGATTTTCTGGCCGTTACAGCTGGGCGGCCCCCTTAATTTTAAGGGGGCCGGCACACAATTAAGGGGACCGGCCATGCTCCCCTGCCAGATTCTGTCAGAAATTTTTCCCTATAAATACCACCTCAAACCTGGAATTTTTCTTACCTTTTGCACGAAAATTTTCAGATCCAAATATCTCTAAACATCCTCCTAAAAACCCTTTGATCATATAATTGTTAATCCTTGTTTCAAGTGATTCTTTCCCTCACCTCTCATCTCTCAAAGTGCAAGAGAAGAATACTCCTTCAACATCAAGTTGTGAAGTATTGTAGATTTGTGTATATAGTCTAGTTGTTGTGTACATTCATTGTAAAGGTGTGATAGTAGTTTAACTAGATAGATCTAGGAGTAGAAGTTGTGAATAGAAGTAGTGAGATATAAGTAGTGGTGTGAAGAAGAAGTATTGGAGTAGTGTGAAGGTGTGAAGTAGAGAAATTGGGAAGTAGATAGTTGTGAAGAAGATTGTTGTGAAGTAGATAGTTGTGAAGATAGGTAGTTGTGAAGAAGTAGTGTTGTGATTAAGTAGTGACTAGGTGTGAAGAAGTTGTGTAGAAGGTGTGAATAAGTTGTGACGAAGTTGTGGTATGTATATTGGTGTGTAAGGTTTTCTCCGCCATAAGGGAGCTTGTTGACATAGTGAAGAAAACTCTCGAGTAGGTGACTCGGGGAGTGGAGTAGGGCAAGGAAGGTGTCCTTGTAGCCGAACCACTATAAATCCTTTGTCTCACGGTTAGATCTTTCCAACTCTAACTTATTACTTAGCTTACTTACTTACATCTCGTATATAGCTATAATTGTCTATATTATGCAAGTGTTGATTGTACATATTTAGCTTACTTCGTTATTACTTTTCATACCTCGATATAATTGTTCATATTGTTCAAGACTTGAATTCACATAAGATCGAATCAAAGTTTTAAGATTAAACAAGACTTTAAAACTAAACTAAGTTTTCATAAATAAAAAGGGACGTAAAAATATTTGTCTATATTGTTATTGTTTACTTGCGTAGATATTAATTTTTATAAGTCATACTCATCCATATTGTTATTATTTAATTGTGTAGATATAAGTACTTATAAGTATACATGTATTGATCTCACATAAACTAAAAACAAAGTTTTGATTTAAACAACTAAGTTTTCATAAAATTAAAAAGACGTAAAACTATTCAACCCCCTTCTAGTTTTCCACAATTGGCATCAGAGCTACGTTAAACAAGATTTTTAAAATAAATTGTATTTTAAAACTTGAAACGATCTATGGAATCTGAAAAATATTTAGAAGGGCAATCTATGCAAAGACCACCACTATTTGAAAGTGATGGTTTTCTTTATTGGAAAAATAGATTCGAAACTTATGTGAAATCAAAAGATCTTGATCTTTGGCATGTCATTAACTTTGGTGATTTTCCCCCTATTCAATATAATTTTGAAACTTGATACGCGGGAATTGCGCCCTGGCAACAGGTTTTACCTCTCAAGGGATCTCGAGAAGCTTACAACCCCCACTAGGCGGTGTACCTGATCGTTGTAGTATAGTATAGTGACAAGTACCAGTGGATTTATCGTTCAACTCAGGAATAGTGTCGCTAGGATTAGAAAGCCTACTAAACTAGGTCTAGAGGTGAGGGATGATTCTTTTTGTATTTTTATATTTTTTGGAAAGCAATTAAAATCTCGGGTTTTGAAGGAGTGGGCGGAATTAGTTGCTAGTCAACTAACCCAATTAACTACAGATGCAATCAAAATAAAATAAAAGAAATAAAAATGAAACTAATTATACTAATGTGGTGGAAACAATAATGAGGAAAGTTGTGTTTACTTAGATTTCATTACTCCCTAGAAATCTTTTACAGGTTGATTAGCTTGTTACAATTTAATGGATGATGGGTCATATTCCTTAATGCTAATCGTAGGGCCGTGTACAATATTCCCTAACTCTATAAGATCCTACTTCACTCCTATGTCGAGCCGTTAGAAGCTCCTAACATGGGATCATTAGAATTCTCTTACGCATTAAATACAACCAAAAATCGTAGTACACCTCCGATCATGTTTCTAAAGACGTTCAAGCAAGTTACCAATGGAAGTCTGCCAGATTTCTTAAGTCTAACATCGAATACAATCATCTGTAACAATTATAAACAAACAATCAACCCATAATCAACATCTAGGTTTCACTACATCTAAGCAAACACAAGAAAGATCTAGCCTAGCATGTTAAAGAGAAGACAAGCGTAAGATATAATCACACAACACATAGACATATTGAATGATTTGGATAAATACTTATCTTCAATTGAACATGGAAGAATCAAGAGGTTGAAACCCTTGAAAAGCTGTTAAAATTCGACCTAGGGTTTATTCCCTCAAAGTTTCACACTAATGAATGAAATTTGGAAAACTATATATAGATATTACATCTTGACCGCGTCATGTATTAGCTCGTGATGCCGTCAACTCGCTGTCATGATAAAATTGTATTGCCTAGATCTATTTGTGACGCCGTCATGTGGAGAAATACTCTGGGCCGTCACTAGTAATTGGACCCTGGCGGCCTTGGTGACGCCGTCAGGCCATAAGCTTGAAAACTCTCTGGGCCGTCACGTTATAAGTTCCATATCCACCTCTTTTGTAACTCTTAACGCCGTCATGTGTAGATGCTTGACGCCGTCAGAATCTGTTCCAACGAGGAAATTTGAGACTTTGCCGTTTTCTTCACTTTTATGCTCCAAAAACCTCCAAAATGCTTCCTTTTCCAGATTCTTCCTCAAAAGTACCTAAAATGACAAAAGGAACGATTTAAGGCAATATTTGATCAAATAATCTCGAATTCGGGCTTAAATGACCCCTTAAAAGCGGTACACTTTTCGCCTCATCAACAACCTGTTATAATAGAAAAGCCATATATCTTTAATTAATTCATCAAGTTGATGATAAAATCAATGAGCGTTCTAGTGGGCATTATTCACGTCTTAGACAACAACCCCTTAAAGGAAGGTCTAAGCTCCTGAGGTGAGTTATTTTAGAGACTAAATTTTTGTTGCATATACTAAAGGAAAAATCCTCACCATCAATCTAGCTTGATCTAATGGAGGGGATTAATCTAAGATTTAATATAGAAACCTAAGTCCGTGTTTTTTTTCATGTTTCTTTATCTTTCTGTATTTCTTATTTATCGTCCATTTTTATACGTTTTCATCTATTTTCATCCGTTTCATACGTTTTCGTCCGTTTTCTTTTGTTTTTGTCCGGTTTCGTTCGTTTTATACGTTTTTGTCCGTTTTTATACGTTTACGTCCCTTTTTATACGTTTTTGTTCATTTTCATACATTTTCATCTGTTTTCGTCCGTTTTCATACGTTTTCGTCCATTTTCTTAGGTTTTTGCCCGTTTTCATACGTTTTTGTCCGTTTTCATACATATTCGTCAATTTTCTTACCTTTTCATCCGTTTTCATCTGTTCTCCTCCGTTTTCATACGTTTTCGTCCATTTTCTTACGTTTTAGTCCGTTTTCATACGTTTTCGCCCGTTTTTATACGTTTTATCCGTTTTCATACGTTTCCGTCCGCTTTCATACATTTTCATATGTTTTTGTCCATTTTCTTACGTTTTCGTCTGTTTGCATACGTTTTCGTCTGTTTTTATACATTTTTGTCCGTTTTAAGACGTTTTCATTCGTTTTCCTACATATTTGTCCGTTTTCTTACGTTTTCCTCTATTTTAAAATATTCTCGACAATTTTCAGACGTTTTTATATGTTTCTGAATATGACAAGTGATATTCTGCGATACTCGGAATATTACAAGTGATATTCTGAATATCACAAGTGATTTTCAACTAATGTTTTGTAACATGAAAATCACTTGTGATATTCAGAATATTACAAGTGATTTTCAACTAATGTTTTGTAACATGAAAATCACAAGTGATATTTTGAATATCAAAAGTGATATTCAAAAAATTATAAGTGATATTCAAAATATCACAAGTAATTTTCATTTTTTTTAAATTCACGTTTTTTTACTTTCATCCGTTTTCATTAATATTCATACATTTTTAAATATCGCAATTGATATTCTTAATATCACAAGTGATATTCTGAATATCATAGAATATCACTTGTGATATTAAGAATATAATTTGTGATATTCAGAAATGTAAAACAGACAAAGACATAAGGAAACGAATGAATACGTACAAAAGTGTAAAAACACATCTAAAAAGGGAAAAAATCTTATGAAAAACGGATGAAAACGGATGAAAACGTATAAAAACATATAAAAATTGCCAAAAATGTATAAAAACTGCTGAAAACGGACAAAATATCTAAAAATAGACAAAATAAATAAAAACGAACGAAACATGTGAAAACAGATAAAAACATATAAAAATGGACAAAAACGTCTGAAAACAGACAAAAATTTTAAAAAAAAACGGACGAAAACGCATGAAAATGAACAAAAACGCCTGAAAACGTATAAAACTACCAAAAACGTATGAAAACGGACAAAAACGTCTGAAAACGGATGAAAACTTACAAAAAATGGATGAAAACGTATGGAAACAGACGAAAGCGTATAAAAATGGACGAAAACATCTGAAAACAGATGAAAACGTCTAAAAATGGACGAAAACTTTAAAAACGGACGAAAACGTATGAAAACGAACGAAAATGTAATAAAGTGAAAAAAACGTGAATTTATAAAATAAAAATAAACGTGAATTAAAAAAATGTTTTAAAAAAAACGTGAATTAAAAAAAAAAGACAAAAAAAAGTGAATAAATAATAGAAAAAAAAAAAGAAAAAAAAAAAGGACGACATGGGCTTAGGTTTTTGTATTAAATTTTAGGTTAATCCCCACCATTAGATTAAACTATATGGATCGTGGGGATTTGTCCTTCAGTATGGAACAAAAACTTAGTCCCTTAATTAACTTTTCTCCTGAGGTCATATGATTTGGCTTATAAGTTTACTAACTTATATGTAGGTCGAGCAAATCCACCCGAAAACGACCCGAACCGACAAATCGACAGAAACTGGACCGAACTGAACCGAACCAAACTTTTTCGGTTCAGTTTTGGTTTTGTATATCTATTTTGGTTTTTGTCGGTTTTGGTTCGATTCGGTTTTTGCCGGTTTTTTGGGTTCGAAACCCGACAACCGACCCGAATCGAGTTTTTCGGTTATGTTTCTGTTTTGATATCTATTTCTCGTTTCGGTTCTCGGTTTGAGTTTTTGCCTTTTTTGATTTTCGGGTCGGGTCGAGTTTGACCCGATGTTCACCCCTACTTGTATGTGTTTAATAAGCTTCAACAAGTGTTTGACAAAGCTTATATTAATGGGCTTATAAGCTTAGATAAGAGGTTCTTATAAGCCCTAAAAGTGTAGCTTTTCAAATTCAATTACAAATTACAATTTTACTTTTAATTTAATTATACTTAATCTAACATTCATATTTTTTTTACCTCATGTCGTTTTTGGTCATTTACCTATCTAAGCTAAACCAAATACGGCTTATGAGCTTATGATATATATAACTTATTGTAGAACCATAGAGGGGGGTGAATACGATTTCTTCGGCTTTTTAGATGTTTAAAAACTTTAAGCCAAGAAGAACACCAAGTGGTTGTATAAGAAACCAACCACAAACACAATCACAACAAAGTATATAAAGCGTGCAAATGACACAACGATATATACTGGTTCGGGATTGGGGGTTTATATCATCCGTACGTCCAGTTGCGAATCCACGACACCGATACTATTACTCTAGTATAATCCTTTTGGTGAATTACAAACCGTTACAACTTTACTCCACCGATATGCACTAAGATCGGTGCTCACTAAGAAGAGCTACTCCCCAACGGTATTCCGCCCTCGGAAACCACCCAAAAGAATCTCGTGATTCGACTTAACCACAAAGACCACTAAGACTTCCCACCGGAAGTATCAAAACCCAACTAGATCCCCATTGATCTAGGCTTGGGTACTAAGACACATGACTTCAATCTAGATCCCCAATGATCTGGGCTTAGTCACTGAGACACAAGACTTCCCTTACAAACAAATAGAAAGAATAAGTTGTTTGTTTATTCAACCAAGCCCTAACCTAACCTAGAGACTCGATTGTAGTAGAAAAGGTAAAGATAGAAGACCCTCGACACAATCACAAGAGTGGATTAGGTTCTTGTGGTTCTTCCTTTGTCAAAGAAGATGTGTTCTTTCAATAGATGTTAGTGTGAAAAATTAAGAACACAAGAGTAGAGATAGAGAGATTAGAGAGAAAGAATAATCGCAAGGGGTAAGGGATACAAGAGGCAAGGCATGGTATTTATAGGCAAAACCCAATCTTAGGAATATTTTACCGAGGCCGACGCGTCACCCACGCGTTGACGCGTGGGAGGCGTGCCAGACACCCAAGGAAAATATTCCCGAGGCTTTGGGTGTTTGGCATTATAAATGCCTTACCTTGCTAAACCCCTAATTGTACTTCACACTAAACCTTAACATTAATCAATCTAAGGTTTACCAACTCAAATAGCCAATTTGGAGAATCATTTGTGAACTGTTAATAAGAAAACCAAATACCAATGGTAAAAGAGTAGAAAAGGTAGTTTGGTAGGGGTAGAAATAGTATTCCTCACTTGGCATAATAGAGAAGAGAATATGCCATGGGATATTCCTCAAAGGAAGGGTTAAGGTGTAACTATGGTTAGGTTTAAAGATTTAGAGGTTAACCATGGTTTGGAGTAGAAAGGTTTACCCAAGGGAATGTTCCATCCTTGGTATGGTTGATGCGTAGGGATTGCACCAGGCTTTACCTCTCGAGGGATCTCGAGAAGCTTACAACCCCCACCAGGCAGTGTACCTGATCGATGTAGTATAGTATAATGACAAGTACCGGGGGATTGATCGTTCAGCTAAGAATAGTGTCGCTAGGATTAGAAAACCTAAAGACTAGATCTAGAGATGAGGGATGATTCTTTTTGTATTTTTTTTATATTTTATGAAAGCAAGTAAAAATCTCGGGTTTAAAGGAGTTGGGCGGAATTAGTTGCTAGTCAACTAACCCAATGCTAAGGTGCAATCAAAATAAAATACTAGAAATGAAAATAAACTAAATTATACTAGAGTTGTGAGCAATATATGGGAGAACTGTGTTTACTTAGATTTCACTACTCCCTAGATATCTTTTACATGTTAATTACTTGTTATAGTTGCGTGGATGAAGGATTGTATTCCTTAATACCATTCATGGGGTGGCGTACTTACTTCCCCAATCCTATGAGCGCCTACTTCACTCCTATGTCGAGCCGGCTAAGAAGCTCCTAACATGGGATCACTAGAATTTGCTCATGCATTAAATACAACCAATAAAACCTAGTACACATCGGTTCATGTTTCCTAAGACGTTCAAGCATGTTACACAATGGAGATCTGCCAGTTTTCTTAAGCCAAACATTGAAATCATTCATCCATTACAACCATAAACAAGTAATCAACACATAATTAACATCTAGGTTTCATTACATCTAAGCAAACACAAGATAGATCTAGCCTAGCATGTTGAAATCAAGACAGGCATAAGATATATTCAAACAACACATAGACATATTGATTGAATTGAAAGAAGACTTATCTCAATTGAACATGAAAGGATTCAAGGGGTGAAAACCCTTGAAAATACTATAAAATATGACCTAGGGTTTACAAAGTTCGGCCCTAGTATTCTCCACACAAGTTCCTCTCTTTATGAATGAAAAATAGAAAACTATATATAGATTCTGATAGGTGACGGCGTCAAGAACAAAAGTCTGACGCCGTCATCTCGCCGCCAAATAGTTTCTCGGACTGCCTAGATCTGGGTCTGACGCCGTCATGTATACTCCTTATGCAGGCCGTCACCAAAAATAGCCTTGACGCCCTTGTTGTGACGCCTTCAGGTTTTCACTGGGTCGTCATGGATTTTACTCTTGACGCCGTCATGATTGTCTTCTTGACGCCGTCAGGTACTGTTCTCAGCATGGAAAATTAAGTCTTTGCCTTTTTCTTCACTTTTATGCTCCAAAAACGTCCGAATTGCTTCCTTTTCCAGAATTCACTCCCAATGTACCTAAAATCACAAAAGGAATGATTTAGGGCAATATTTGATCAAATAAATTCAATTCCGGGCTTAAATGACCCCCTAAAAATGGTTCATTTTTCGCCTCATCATATACCCTTACACTTGAGATTTGCTTGCAAATGCGCTTTTATTCTAATCAAAATACAAGTTAGGAGTCATTTAACACTAATATAAAAGTAATTACAACAAATAATCGTTCCACTAAAGACCAAAGACAAGCACGGAGGTCATACACTAGCACCTCACAAATAGTGTTTAGATACTCACATCTCTCGGGTGTAATAAAGTATATATCACAATATGGAAATGGAAAACATCTCTCACTACCTGTCATAGCAAAATAGATTACCATAGGCTTGGGAAAGGATCAAACCTCCACCACATGGCGTAAGCACCTAGGATAAACTATCAATGAGGTCTTTTAAAAGGGTTGTAACGTTAGGTGTAGGGTTATGGAATACACGGTTTTGTTGGATATAGGCAGTCTTTACTGGTGGCGAGTTAACAATCTTCGTTAATTACATGTACAATATGGCGTTGCTAAGCAAAGACTAGACTCGACTTAAGCTAATAAATCAAAATAACAAAAACATAAAACAAACATAGAATGAAACGGGATAGTAGTCCGTATGTTTTTTCTCTTTTCTTTTTCAATTTTTTTTCTTTATTTTTCGATTTTTTATTATTATTATTATTATTTTTTTTTGCATACACTCTTACCCTACCATCCAAAATAATACATCATAGAGAATGTAAATTCCCCTTACACTTGAATTTTTACATACTTTACAATAAACTAATCTAATGACTCGAATTAAGATAATCAAAACACTTGGAGTACATTTAAGATTAACGTACATATGGGGGTAATATATGATGTTCTTCCCCATTACTCCATAAAATAAGTACTTTACCCATGAGTCTCAATCGTCCCAAAACAATATGTACATGGATATGACTCGACTTAGCAACCATGTAATCAATTAGATAATTAACTAAGGGTTTAACAAATAACAATAATGCACTAAAGATGAGTGCATACACGGAAGGCTAAGGCGATTTGGGTGTACATTTAAGTGGGGTGTAACAAATTCTTCCTTTAAGTAAAATGCTTAAAGTTAGAAATGAAAAGATAGGCTCGGAGGGGTATACTAGGGGTTTCGTGTACTAAAAATGAGTACAACGCTAAGGTGTGGGAAACATTAGCTGACTTAACTAGCCAAATAATATTACTTAAATGGTCAAGTAATTATGATACGGGTTTAACACAAGGGTGATCCTAATGCCTCTTATCATGTAGTAAATCCTACTACACGAATGTAGTCTCGCTAGCGGTCTCGGAATGCATCACTAACGCAAGTTCTAGAATTTAAATGCTACCGGTACACTTATAAGCACTAATAGTAAATGCTTTTCCTATCAAATCTAAAAGCGAACCTCACATATTTGGGTGGAAAATTTTTCAGAATGATACGGTTTTGTGCTAGTCATACAATCTCCTATCCATGAGACGCTTGCTATGGCTAAAGTTTCACTCCTAAATGTTGTAAAAAATTTTAAATTTGGCGCTAAAATTACACTAACAACTATTTCTCTTAGTTTTATTACACACCTACCATAAAACAAACAAACTCAAGAGAAAGTGTATCTGTCACACCCCCGAAATACCTGAATGGCAGCGGAATGGAATACCTGAGGGTGTAACGGATCATAGCACACAACCAGGATATATTGAACGACCTAAAGTGTCGTTTATAAAATACATCGTTTGATTCATTCAAAATATCAAAGTTATAAAACATAGGTCCCAAAAGTTAGAAAAGGTTTAGAGAAACAAGTTTAGTACAATCAAACGATAGTTCAAAGTGCATGAAATCCAAAAGTGACGCGTCAGCCTTGATACACAAAGTGACTCCATGCAATGCCATGAGAAATGCCTTAGTTACCTGAGAAATACATTGCGAAAAACGGTCAACATAAAGTTGGTGAATAATCATAGGTTTATAAGTAAAATCAAGTGTACAAATGCCATAAGTAATGCCATGAATTAGGATGTCCGGAAAGTATATACATTGGCTCTTAAGCTCATGACCCCGAAGCTAGACGATACTTGGCCCCAATGAGTGTTTACCAGGCACTCGAATAATAAAGACATGAAATGCATTCGTTCCATTTGGAGCAACCCAAACACGAATGGAGGCGTCACCCTCGATAGATCTATCCACTCACTCCCGCTTAGTACTAGAAATTAACGGTCCATGATATAATAAGGGGACTTATCAAGACGTGGTAATAAGGAAACTTAAGCAATGTATGAATTTTATACTTAGGCATGTACACGAAAACAAGTAATGCAATGTATTCTCCCCCGTGGGATTTGAAATCAAAATATAGAATTAAAACGGGGCTATGAGAACTCACCTCGAAGTAATGGTACAAAGATGGTGCAATGAGGTGAAAGTAGTCGGGACAATGAGGCGCGAGTACTAGCCGCAACCTAAATGAATAACCATGATCTAACTTAGATCAAGCCGTAATGAAATGAATGCACATGCACATGATACTCATACCACTCGTAATTTGAAAAATACTAGTTATCGTCGTAGAAAAATAGATTCCATACTTAGGAAAATAAGTCCTTATATAGGAGTATATAACTTGTCGTACTATCTCGTTAAAAAGTGTTAGCGTTAAATTCCTTGTATTGAAAACCTTGAAATATGTCGTTAAGTCGTATAAGTATTCTCTCGGGTCATACGTATTCGTTTAATAAGAAAATAGTCCTTAGTAATATTTTCTAGAAAATATACCGTTTAGCGCGTACGTTATTATTTTTATTTGTGTCCATATATATATATATATAGTTTGACGATGTTAGAATGGGCATAACTTTGTCGTTTCAAGCTCGTTTTCCTTGTTCTTTATGTCCACGGATTCGTCTTTGTATATACGAGTATATTTTAGATAACTCGGCTCTTTTAGGTTACGTTTAATGCTTCAAAATACCCATCGTATTCTGCCCAACAGCAAGCAGTTTTCTGGAAAAGTAGTTTTCGTCGTTAAGTTTGCAAAAATCATAACTCCTTCGTTATAAACTCGTTTTAATCCGTTCTTTCGCCTAAAGTTTCGTTTTTGAATGTATTTTCTAAATCTTTGGTCAAAACTTAGTCATCATCCACTGATTTTCCCACGAATTTAAAATAAGGATAGTAGGTATTTCAAAAGTTCCAAAAATCATTTCCAAGTCTCTAAACTAGTTCCATCCTCCATCAATCCACTTTCAAACACCACAAGACTAATCTAATCCTACCATACACCTTCTTAGGGTGTCATGGGTCCTAAAATATCATCAAACCACTAGGTCTAACAAGAGTTTCATATGTTTCCATTTCTAGGGTTTCAAAGTTAATATGTACAAAAATGAAGTGGTACAAGATGATGCATGTGTAAGATCTTATAAGAAAATTATATGAACATAATAATAACTTGTAAAAATCATAAAAATGAGTTTGTATACTTACTTGGTGGTTTAGAGAGTTTAGATGATAAAAAGCTTACTAATCCTTGAGTTTTTATTTCAAAACTCTAACAAGGATGATTATACTAACTAGTTTATGAAATGATCTTGCAAAATTTCTTCTCCTTGCTCCTTGTCTAACCCAAATCGAACCAAAACACCAAGAAAATGAGAGAAAAAGTTTTGCTAGTGAAGTAAAAAGTGATTTTAATGAAAAAGGGTTAAGAAAGTTTATTATATACTTGGACAATTGGTTTGGTGAGCATTTAATAAGTTTGGTGAGGTAATTAAAACTTGATGACCAAGGGGGGGGGCTTGGCCGGTTTTGGTGAGGGAAAAAGGGAAGGGTGTTGGGTAGTTAGTTAGTAAATATTAGTGTTAGTGATTAAGTATAGTTAGGTTAGGTTTAGGTTTAAGGTTTAAGGTTTAATCGGGTACCGGGTTTGTTAAAAATAAGTTTTGTTGAAGTTATTCGGGACGTAATAAAGTTATAAAAGTTGTAAAAATAAGTCGGGTACAAGTACGGAGAGTTAGGGTGATTATCGTTCAATTTTGGTGAAAACCGGCGTTACTAAGTTAAACGTACGATACGTCATGGTTAAATTTCCAAAATACCGGGTAAATTAATATTATAGTTTTTATATTATAGAAATGAGTATGAAAATGTATTAGGATCAAAATCGGGAGTGTCGGACACGTTAGACACATTTATAGTTCGCGTATTAGCGTTTATTGAAATAAACGTACGTAATTCGTTAATCGTACCAAAAGTAGTAATTTAGTTATCCTACGAGTGGAATAGTATGCAAGTGCCCTATTGATGATATGTAGACTATTTCTAGTCCGTATGAAGTGTCCCTGACAATAATGCATGAATTCGCTCCTGAACCAATACGGTTACGCGAATTTGAACACCCGTAAACTGAATTTACGATGACATGAGTAATGCACGTGAATAGTGGTTTTCCCTCGGAAATGAATAGTGTCAAGTGAATAGTAAAATTTCTGAATATGTCTCGGAATGTCAAATTGACCTCAAAAACGATGAATAGTAAAACGATGAATAGTGATCGATGAATAGTAATTTGTGAATAGTAGAATATCGAAGTTTGGAAAAATGACCTGAAATTGTGGGTTGTGACAGTATCTGTAAGGTATCATCATTTTACCCTCCCCTTACACTTAGGATGAACATTGTCCCCAATGTTCAAGTAAAGAATGTAAAAGTAAAATAAGTAAAAGGATGAAATCAAATACTCCCCGGATTCGCTCGGTATGGATAATAGGGTGGCCAGGTTAGATCTTCCTCCAAGAAAATGAACAATCAAAGCTTCCCTTCCAGAATATTAATCATCTTCTTGTCATACATAACCTGTAAAACCTGAGAAAACAGACAAGGCAACCTCGCATAAAATCGGCGGCAATCTACATATGCTAACAAAACCTAGAAAACAAAATAAGATATAATGCTTGTGGAATGATGTTTGCAGATTTCCTGGAGATTATAAAACTAATAATTCAACAAAAACTTTTAAGACTCCGTTAGAAAAACAAAACTAGTAAAATTTCCAGATTTTTACACGTGACGCCGTCAAGAGTAAACTCGTGACGCCGTCAGAAGTGACCTGCAGAAATTCTTATGTTAAGTTTCCGGAAAATTTCTGGAAAAACTTCGTCCTACTTCCTGGAAAATCATGCAAAACTTCATTATGACTCGATACAAGCATTTGACTCTAACAAATACGAATATACATGTTTACTTAATATTGTGGAGAATCATGATCGGTTTTGTTTCTTAAAAACATATTTGGGGTTTCCCCTTACACTTATCTTTTGCGAAAAAAAATACCTTTGGATGAAGTTAAGACTAGGCCAAACAACAAAATAAAGTATTTTCACTATTTTAGTATGAAACATGATCTACCAACAATAAAAATAAAGCATGCATACGGAAGCAAATAACAAACAAACAAAATAAAAATCACACAAAACATGGGTTGCCTCCCAAGAAGCGCTTTTCTTTATTTACGAGTCTTGTAGCTAGACTCAAGGTCATGGGTTACTACGTGATACGGGTGAGTTCCTCATTGAGGACATCTTTGGGATCAAACTTAGGTTTTAACTTCCTATCGGTTTTCTTAGTACGGTATGACCTTTCAAACTTCTCTCCATCCGGATCATACAAAGTCATCTTCATATGCCATGATCCGTCACCTTCCTTAGGTGGCTTGTCCCACCTCCATTTACACTTATCTCCCTCTCTTTTCCACTTATTCATCTCTATATTAATAGGCATTACGCTTAAGAACTCAATCATCTTCCTAAAGACTAAGGGGTCCTCAAAAGGATCTAGCTCTTCATCTCTAGCTATGAGTTGTTCCACCGAATGTATCTTTTCGATGAAATCTTTTTCTAGATAGAATGGGTGTTGAGGTCCTATAAAGTTCCTTTCTATCCAAGGTTCATATCTAGATGGTCTCCTATTCATCTCTACCCAATGTGGTGTCGGTTCATCCTTACAATCATAGCTATGTTTCTTATCATCGTATACCGACCAAGTGTCGCCCTTACCTACCGCTATCTTAGACTCCTTACAATCTATCATGGCACTAGCGGTTGCTAAAAATCCTCTTCCTACCAACAATGGGCATGTAGTGTCACTAACTATGTCTAGGACGTGAAAATCCGCTAAGATAGTTAACTTCCCTACGTGAACAACTACATCCTTAATCATTCCAACCGGGTGGGCAATACTTCTGATGAGGCAAAAAATGAACCACTTTTAGGGGGTCATTTAAGCCCGGATTTGAATTTATTTGATCAAATATTGCCCTAAATCGTTCCTTTTGTGATTTTATGTACTTTGGGAGAGAAATCTGGAAAAGGAAGCAATTCGGACGTTTTTGGAGCATAAAAGTGAAGAAAACGCCAAAGTCTTAATTTTCCTTGCTGGGAACAGTAGGTGACGGCATCAAGAGCAACATCCTGACGGCGTCAAGAGTAAATTGCATGACGGCCCAGTACAAACATGAAGGCGTCACAAGTAGAGCGTCAAGAGTAAAACACGTGACGGCCTGGAAGACCCTAACACATGACGGCGTCAGATGTAGATCAAGGCAGTTCGAGAAGTATTTTGGCGGCGAGATGACGGCGTCACCTATTTGGTCTTGACGCCGTCAGCCTCAATTTCCTATATATAGTTTTCTAATTTTCATTCATAAAAAGAGAGAAGTTAGGAGAAACCCTAAGGCCGAACCTATTACGAATTTTACAGGTTTTTCAAGGGTTTTCAGCCCTTGAACCCTTTCATGTGTAATTGAGATAAGTGTTCTTCTAATTCAATCAATATGTCTATGTGTTGGTTGTCTATATCTTGTTCTTGTCTTAATTCCACCATGCTAGGCTAGATCTATCTTGTATTTGCTTAGATCTAATGAAACCTAGATGTTGATTATGTGTTGATGGTTGTATTGGATGAATGATTTCGATGTTAGGCTTAAGAAAACTGGCAGATCTCCAAATGGTAACATGCTTGAACGTCTTAGGAAACATGAACTTACGTGCACTAGGTTTTATTGGTTGTATTTAATGCATGAGTAAATTCTAATGATCCCATGTTAGGAGCTTCTTAGCCGGCTCGACATAGGAGTGAAGTAGGCACTCATAGGATTGGGGAATTAAGTGCGCCAGCCCATGAATGGTATTAAGGAATACAATCCGTCATCCACGCAACTATAACAAGTAATTAACGTGTAAAAGATATCTAGGGAGTAGTGAAATCTAAGTAAACACAATTTCTCCACTTACTGCTCACAACCTTAGTTTAATTTAGTTTTATTTTCATTTCTAGTATTTTATTTTGATTGCATCTTTAGTATTGGGTTAGTTGACTAGCAACTAATTCCGCCCAAATCCTTCAAACCCGAGATTTTTACTTGCTTTCTAAAAAATATAAAGATACAAAAATAATCATCCATCATCTCTAGAACTAGTAATTAGGTTTTCTAATCCTAGCGACACTATTTCTAGCTGAACGATCAATCCCCCGGTACTTGTCACTATACTATACTACAACGATCAGGTACACTGCCTGGTGGGGGTTGTAAGCTTCTCAAGATCCCTTGAGAGGTAAAGCCTGGTGCAATCCCTACGCATCAACTTCCATCCGCTAGACCTATCAATACCTCCGTCTCCTCTAACTTTCCTAGCTTGAGAGTGGTGAAAAGGGATAAGGGAATCAAGTTGAGGCTTGACCCTAAATCGGCTAGTGTGTCGAAAGCTTCGGATCTTCCTATCTTACAAGGCAAAACAAATATACCCGGATCATCAAGCTTTTTAGGCAACTTGTTTTGAACGAAGGCGGTCCCATTTTTACCTAGTTTAAACTTCTCATACTTTTCTAGGAGGGCACTATAGTAGGGAGCACTGGCTAAGACATCAATGACGGGGCATTCAAGGTGAAGCTCCTTAAATTCATCGTCAAGGTCTTGCGTGGGAGGTGTTTCAACTATGCTTTTGACCGGTTTTATATCGGGTGTTTTATTCAATTGGTCCTTTTGAAGAATTTGGTTTTGCTTGAAACACGTGCTCGTTGATTTAACCGAGTAGTATTGCAGACAAGAAGTGGGTGACGAAACTGATGATATGGAATTAACGTTTAGTTTCGGGTTCTTGACTGTGTCGCTTGGGAGTGCTCCCATTTCTCGGTCATTGAGAATTTTCAACAATGTGTCAATTTTGGTGGTCATCTCGCTTTGCTTTTGTTTGAAATCGGCTTCAAACTTAGATATGCGAGCTTCTTGAGATGCCATGAACTTAGACATCAATCCTTTAAGATTGTTGGTACTACCATAGTTGTTAGAAGGATTGTTGTTGAAAGTACGGTTGGAGGGTGGACCGTTTGGTTGGTAACGATTAGGCGGATTGGAAGAATTGGCTTGATTTTGTTTCCACCTAAGGTTTGGGTGATTTTTCCAAGAGGGGTTGTAGGAATCACCGTAAGGGTTTCGATCGGGTTTGAAAGTGTACCACTTATCTCCCGCTTCGTCGGTACGCGAGGATGCGTAGTCCGCAAAAGCTGTTCCGGGGAGTTCCACACAATCACGAGTGTCATGGGGACCACTACATAATTCGCATGAAGAAGTGATTTTGTTCACTTGGCTTGAAGGCTTAGGAGCTTCGTAAGATTTCATGAGAAACTTGACTTGGTCCTCAAGTTCCATGATCCTACGGTCGGGAATGCTAGAGTTGTTCGAAGGCAAAGATATTGCCTTGACCGTTTTGTTCAAATCACGGGGATCATTCCAACTTTCGTTGTCATAGAGAGCAAGATCATCTATGAGTTCCCATAATTGTTCCAAACTTAGATCACGTAGCTTACCACCGGCCGATTGGTCAATGGCTCGCCTTGTGGAGAGATCGATATGGTCATAAAAGATTTGGACTTGGAGCCAAAGATCTATCTCATGATGAGGGACTTTTTGGAGTAAGTCCTTGAAACGAGTCCATGCTTCATATAGAGTTTCATTTTGATGTTGTTGGAACATCAAGATGTCATTTCTAAGCTTGGTAGTTCTCCCCGGTGGGAAAAATTGAGCAAGGAAACGAGTGATGAGATCATCCCATATGGTGATGGATCCCGCGGGTAAACATTCAAGCCATTGACTAGCTTGATCACGTAGAGAGAATTGGAATAGGCGTAATCGGGTCGACTCTCTAGTTGTAACATCAAGGTCTATAGAATCTACGATTTTAAGGAAGTCCTTGAGATGTTGGTTTGGATCTTCGGAACGAAGTCCATGGAATGCACATCCGCTTTGCACCAACCGGATGGTGTCGGATCGCAAGGGGCACATTGGCTCCTTGGGTGAGCTCAATGGTGTTTCGGCAGCCTTGGTGGCTAGGTCGGGAATACTCTCCTAGGGTTCGGGGCCAAAGAGGTTGGTTATCTAGTGGTGGGTTTTGTTGTGGTGGGATGACGGGTTCAAAGATGTTACCATCGTCCATGATGTCGGATGGCGAAGAGTTACGAACAAAAACACGAAGAAATGAGATAGACTAAAGAAAACCTAAAAATAAAAATAAAATCTTACTAGAAAGGAATCTAACAAGTAGACCTAATAAAAAGATATTCTAACCTAGACAATAAATATTCCTCGGGCTGCGGCGCCAAAAACTTGATGCGTAGGGATTACACCAGGCTTTACCTCTCGAGGGATCTCGAGAAGCTTACAACCCCCACCAGGCAGTGTACCTGATCGATGTAGTATAGTATAATGACAAGTACCGGGGGATTGATCGTTCAGCTAGGAATAGTGTCGCTAGGATTAGAAAACCTAAAGACTAGATCTAGAGATGAGGGATGATTCTTTTTGTATTTTTTTTTTATATTTTATGAAAGCAAGTAAAAATCTCTGGTTTGAAGGAGTTGGGCGGAACTAGTTATAGTCAACTAACCCAATGCTAAGATGCAATCAAAATAAAATACTAGAAATGAAAATAAACTAAATTATACTAGAGTTGTGAGCAATATATGGGAGAATTGTGTTTACTTAGATTTCACTACTCCCTGATATCTTTTACATGTTAATTACTTGTTATAGTTGCGTGGATGACGGATTGTATTCCTTAATACCATTCATGGGGTGGCGTACTTACTTCCCCAATCCTATGAGCGCCTACTTCACTCCTATGTCGAGCCGGCTAAGAAGCTCCTAACATGGGATCACTAGAATTTGCTCATGCATTAAATACAACCAATAAAACCTAGTACACATCGGTTTATGTTTTCTAAGACGTTCAAACATGTTACACAATGGAGATCTGCCAGTTTTCTTAAGCCTAACATTGAAATCATTCATCCATTACAACCATAAACAAGTAATCAACACATAATTAACATCTAGGTTTCATTACATCTAAGCAAACACAAGATAGATCTAGCCTAGCATGTTGAAATCAAGACAAGCATAAGATATATTCAAACAACACATAGAAATATTGATTGAATTAAAAGAAGACTTATCTCAATTGAACATGAAAGGATTCAAGGGGTGAAAACCCTTGAAAATACTGTAAAATACGACCTAGGGTTTACAAAGTTCGGCCCTAGTATTCTCCACACAAGTTCCTCTCTTTATGAATGAAAAATAGAAAACTATATATAGATTCTGATAGGTGACGACGTCAAGAACAAAAGTCTGACGCCGTCATCTCGCCGCCAAATAGTTTCTCGGACTGCCTAGATCTGGGTCTGACGCCGTCATGTATACTCCTTATGCAGGCCGTCACCAAAAATAGTCTTGACACCCTTGTTGTGATGCCTTCAGGTTTTCACTGGGTCGTCATGGATTTTACTCTTGACGCCGTCATGATTTTCTTCTTGACGCCGTCAGATACTGTTCTCAGCATGGAAAATTAAGTCTTTGCCGTTTTCTTCATTTTTATGCTCCAAAAACGTCCGAATTGCTTCCTTTTCCAGAATTCACTCCCAATGTACCTAAAATCACAAAAGGAACGATTTAGGGCAATATTTGATCAAATAAATTCAATTCCGGGCTTAAATGACCCCCTAAAAGTGGTTCATTTTTCGCCTCATTAATGGTTAAGAGTTAACCATGGTTGGGTGTAGAGAGGTAACCATAGTTAGGTTAGGTTGTAGGTTGGTTAAGTTAACCAAGGTTGGGTTAGGGTTAAGTGTTGAGAACTAACCATGGTTGGATGAGGTGAACCATGGTTGGGTTAAGAAGGGAATATTCCAAAGGTATATTCCTTTGCTTGGGGGGAAAGGATGGATGAAGGGTTGAGATGAGTTTAGTTTGAAATGGATGGTTAAGATGTGTTGTAAGAGATTGGATGGTTGAGATGGTTTTGATTTGAAATGGATGGTGGAGATCAAAGGAGCCTTTTTGCTTGGGGAGGAAGTGTGATCAATGGTTGAGATTAGTTTGGGTTTGAAATGGATGGTTGTGATTAAACACATGTGTTGGAATAAAGAGGAGATTAGATGGATGGCTGAGATATGTTTAATTTGAATTGGATGGTTGAGATTGAAGATGTGTAAGGAATATAAGAGATGTGTAAGAGATGTGATGTTGTAGGGGAATGGATAGTTGAGATGAGTTGGATTTGAAATGAATGGCTAGGATCAAAAGTGTGTAGGGGACAAAGGTACACTTTGTGTAAGTGGTGTAAGGGAATGTTGGAAAGGAATATATTATGAAATATTGTGGGAGATTTGGTGGTATTGGGTTTGATGGTTTTGGGTTGAGTGGTATCTTGATGAAGAAGATAATTAAGAAAAGTAATTAAGAAGAAAATAATCTAATTGTCATTAAGAGGAAAAGGTTTAGACTATTAAGATTATAAGTTGAGAAAATCATAAGTTACTTATTAGTTCAAGTAACACAACGTCGAGAATCCATAGTTTTATATCTCGTGACTTCTCACGACTCGACGTTCTCAACTAATACCTTGGTTCAAACAAGTTAAGTGCTTTGTCTTAATGTAAAGCATAACCCAAGTGGGAAAGGATGCGTTTACGCAAAGTGACCTTTTGACTTATTTTGACCAATAAAGGAGTAAACCCGTTACGTAATTAGAGAAGATGTAAGCACGGGATATGAGCATATGCATGCTTTCACATGATGTTACGTGAAATATATAAGCTCCCTAAGTTTAGAAAAGCCTTGGCTAGAGGCGATAGCTAGAAAACATGAGTTGGCATTTTCCCGTAAGTGGGTGCTTTGAAAGTTGGATCTATCTAATCCCAAAACTCGTTTCGAGTGTTCTTAATTAAGCACATAACATATTCATACCTGTATTGAAAGATCCACATTTGTCGGGTAAGGGGAAAGCCGATTTTCAAAATTCATCCTGAGATTCACAGACGCCTGGCGCGTTACCCATGCGTTGACGTGTGGGTTGCGCGCCAGCAGCAGACATGTGAATCGGGGAATTTTGGCTAACGTTTGTTATTTTATGTGTTTCGATGGTTTATTTGTCATCATTAAAATATAAAGAGATCTTGATCATATTGCCTCAACAATCTCCACCTTTTTGATGATGACAAATAAAAACCAAAAGCAAATAAAATTACAAAACTTAGCGAAGACAATGCGCGCCTTTGGTGTAGCTTGCGCCTTGACCTTTACCTTGTAATTTGGTGAAGCCTTTAACATTTCTTGAATAGTCTTCACACAAAACTTAGCGAAGACAAAGCGAGCCTTTGGTGTAGCTTACGACTTGACCTTTGCCTTGTAATTTGGTGAAGCCTTTAACATTTCTTGAATAGTCTTCATGCTCTTGCTTTCTTTCTCCCCCTTTTGTCGAATCAAAAAGGTGGGACTTCCATTTGTAATGGGAAAGTAGCTTGTTCCAATAGCACCCGACCGTACTCCCCCTTGAACATAGCTCCCCCTAGATCGTTGCTCCCCCTTGTTTAAAGGTGGGGATCCATGGGTCAAGAGCCTCACCTTAGCGGTGGCCTAGCTACCCATAGAAATCACAACATGCAACAAACAAGAAATCCTCACATGTAAAAGTTCCAAAATGGGTTAGGTTACCATTTGGATACTTGCAACATGGGTTAGTTCACATGACATCATATATATATGTGCGCAATACATCATAACTTACGCATGCCATACATATTGCAAGCATTATATCACAATTGTTGATTAACGCATGCATATCATCATCACATAGTTATTAATAGAAAGTATTTATCATTCATGGATAACCATATCTCATACACAAGTGGGCATAACACCAAATTAAATTAGAGCACATAGTTTCACATATAAACACTTTTAAAAATGTAAAGCAAGACCGAAATCTTTGAGGTAAGATGTGATAGATATTCAATTACATTTAAGTGCACGTGTGCCTAGACTTAATTTGTAACATCACAAGTTACTACTTACTAACAAGACAAGACATAAGAAGATTCCTAAGTGAGTAAGAAACATCATGTATTACCCTAACTTAAGATTAATTCGATCTTGCAAAGAAAATACCTATATGATGTAAACGCCATTAAAACATTTCCTACTTCTTAGGAATTAAATTAGTCACAACCCATACTCTCAAATTTCCTAAGGTACTCTAGTTATGATTTCCTACTAGATGAAGCATTTTCTTAAAGTGAAACACGTGGTTTTTAAAGCATGTCACCAAAACTTTTGCGAAATGGATTTCTCGGCTAAATACACCAGACATCTCTTGTAACTTCTTGTCCTTCCTTTGGACGACCTCATTGGTTTGAGGAGGACTAATGTCCGAGAAGTTATGTGAGATTCCATGTTGTTTGCAAAATACCAAATTGCACCCTACGTTTAAATTTATTACCATGATTAACTTGAATCAAAGCTTAAGTAGGTTTACCAAATCTTCTTCCTAAGATTCTAAACTTATCTAGGGCAACCTCCTTAGCACCTAGAAATAGAGTCCATATTTAATGTGAATAGTCATCAATTGTCATTAAAGTATGGAAGTTGCCTTTGTAACTTCAAATATGTGATGAACCAAACAAATCGATATGAAGTAATTCTAAAACTTTATTAGTTGAAATTGCTTTACTAATCCTATTGCTTGCAAGACCTTGTTTGTCTAAGTATTAAGTAAATGTGCATTTAGTGTCTAATTAAATATAATACTTGAAAGTTGTGATGACATGATCTACTATCTTTAATAGTTTCAGGTAATTAACATGTTAGCAATATGCACTAAATCATCTATCATCATGGCAAGTGGGCATATAAGCAAATAGCACCAAAACATATTTCACATATAAGCACAAACGCTCTAAGAGCACAAAAGGACCTTACAAATGACCAACTAGACATCTCACTTTAGTTTGAAAGATTGTTTTTCTATTTCTAATTATTTTTGACTTGTTTCATGGTTAGAAAGACTTAATAGGGTTCCAATGGAGTGTGTAAAACAAGTTTTAAGACTCACGAACTCAAAACGAAAGTTTTTCAAAAATTTTGCAAAACTTTACCGAGGCTGGCGCGTCAACGCGCCACTAACGCGCCAGGAACAGATCCCAACTTACTCTCATCATGTAGATCTCCTTTTTCTCTTTCCGTGGCCTTTTGAATCAACTAAATCGGAGTTCGGATGAAGAAATTCTGATTAAAATACTAAAGTAACTTTTAAAACTTAATTTCTTCTTTTGGGTTTAGTTGTTGATTGTTTTTAGATGTTCTTAAAGATCTAAGACTTAGATTTTGATGTGTTCAAGTTATGCAAGTTTTAAGCACATAACTATAATCCTAAACACATAGCATTTTTAACAACTAACATTTAAGGCACATAAAGATTCATAAGCATAAGGGAAATTAGCTCGACTTTAATGGATGATTTTTGTTTCATGACCACGAGATAAAGATTCACCATTGATGTTAAGACTACCGACGACCTTCCTCAAAGTTTACTTATGTACACCATCATGCTCCTTATGAAGTAAACAATCTTCTACTATGTCATGTGCTTGGAACAACCACTTTCAATGATCTAAAAGATTGGTCCAAGCCTATACCTAACAAACATATAACTCAAAAACTTGGTCCCCAATGTTTGTTGGGTCCATTGTGGTTAGTATAAAGCATTCCCAAGTTGAACATCCTTGGGTCTTGAAGTAAGACACTAAGTGTTTCTAGACCATACCTTGAGAACATAGACCAATGATTATTTTGAAAATTACTTTGGTGTTGAAAACTTGGTCTAATATTTTGATAAATGTTTGGTCTAAAATATCTTTGGTTTGGGTAGGATTTGTCTCTCCTTTGAGATGAGTTATATTCATGATGTGAAGATCTTTGATTTTTGTTAAAATTTCTTCTTGACGATGATTGATTCCTTTGATAGGAATGTCTTTGGCTATATGACGGTTTCATGTTTGGTGTGGGCAAGATAGGTTTATGGTCGACTCGAGCTTGTGTGTATCCAAGTCCATTACGTGAAACCGTGTTGTAAACTTGTTTTGGGGTTTCTCTTCTTGTAACGGGTGCTTGAGTACCTCGAGTTTTTGCAAAAGGAGTTTGAGGAATAATTGGTTTAACAAGAACTTTAGACAAAACATTTGGTTTTTCATTTTGTCCTTCTTTTACAAACATTATTGGTTTGCTTAAACTTACGGAAGTGGTTTTCTCAATTTTTGAAAATCCAAGACCTTCCTTATCTTGGGACAATTTTTGTTGACTTAACATATCATCCAAATCATTGCTACTTCTCTTAAAATTAGAAAAACTTAATGACTCTTTTTGAAGTTTGGATACTTTGTCATTCAAAGAGTTAACCTCATGTACAAGTTTTTCACAACTTGTGCAAGGTTCAACCACCTCTTTGCGTTGAGTAAGTCTCTTTACTTCTCGTTCAAGTTCAAAAACCTTGTCATTAAGAGAGTGTTTCTCTTCAACAAGTTTTTCAATAGTTTTAAAAATTCCTCATTCTCTTTTTGCAAATTACGAATATTTAAATCTTTATTAGAAATAGAAGAGTTCGGAGATACCTCTTGAGTTTCAAACGCCATGAGACATGTTGCATTCTTTTCTGAATGATCCCCATCTTCACTATCACTCCAAGCTTCGCCGACGAATGCACTATTTTCTTTGGGCTTTGGACATTCACTTATAAAGTGATTCTTGTCTCAACAATTGTAGCACTCACGTTCGCGCCTTGAGCTTCCCCCACCTTTATTATTATAGCCACGATCTCTTCCAACCTTTCTACCATTACTATCACCTTGGTTATCAAACCAATTACCACGCCTAGGGTTACCTTCTCGTCTAAAGAACTTCCTAAAGTTCCTTACCATAAGGTTGAGCTCTTTATTGTCTTTATCACTTCCTTCATCATTATCATCACTAGTTTGTTCCCTAGTGACTTTAGCTTTAAGGGCTAGAAACTTAACCTCTTTCTTCTTTTCTTTAGAAACGACCTTGTCATTTTCTAAAATCATTTCATACACTTTGAGGTTGCCGATTAGCTCGTCAAGAGGAAGTTCCGCCAAGTTCTTGGCTTCTTCAATAGCCGTCACCTTTGGCCTCCACTTAACCAGAAGAGCTTGAAGAAACTTTCTCACATGGTTCTTGTTGTAAAATCTAGGATCTAGAGCTGTGAGGCTTGTGATAATAGCATTGAACCGTGTGTAACCATTGTCAATGGTTTCTTCATCCGAGATCGAAAACTTCTCATATTGTTGAATGAGTAAGTCGATCTTGCAATCCTTGACTTGTGAATTCCCTTGATGAGTAATGATGAGTGAGTGCCAAATCTCCTTGGCGGTCTTGCAAACGTGGACTCTCTCGAACTCCCTTCGAGGTAGAGCATTGTAGATCAACATCTTTGCTTCATCATTTTTGCCAAGCTTCCTCCTCTCATCATCTTTTAGATCCGAATGTGGCTTTTTCACCAACAACTTTGTTTCGGGGTCTTCCACCATAAACACAAAATTTCCATTTTGGATGATTTCCCACAAATCAAGATCTTTGAACCTAACATATGTCTCAAACCGGGTTTTCCAAAAACAAAACCCATTGGTTTCTAGCAAAGGTGGTCTTTGCATAGAACATCCCTCTACATAGTTCTCTTGAGCCATGGATCTATACTCTACTTTACCAAAAATCTTAGTTAGGATTTTCGATTTTTGGGAAAGAAGTTTTTGACTTAAAACGACTTCTCGAGAAGGTTTTAACGCTCAAAAACTTGAGTATTCCGCTCTGATATCAATTGTAGAACCGTAGAGGGGGTGAATATGGTTTCTTCGGCTTTTTAGATGTTTAAAAACTTTAAGCCAAGAAGAACACCAAGTGGTTGTATAAGAATCCAAACACAAACACAATCACAAACAAAGTATATAAAGCGAGTAAATGACACCACGATATATACTGGTTCGGGATGGGGGGTTTATACCATCCGTCTGTCAAGTTGCGAATCCACGACCCCGATACTATTACTCTAGTATAATCCTTTTGGTGAATTACAAACCGTTACAACTTCACTCCACCGATATGCAATAAGATCGGTGCTCACTAAGAAGAGCTACTCCCCAACGGTATTCCGCCCTCGGAAACCACCCAAAAGAATCTCGTGATTCGACTTAACCACAAAGACCACTAAGACTTCCCACCAGAAGTATCAAACCCTAACTAGATCCCCAATGATCTAGGCTTGGGCACCAAGACACATGACTTCAATCTAGATCCCCAATGATCTAGGCTTGGTCACTAAGACACAAGACTTCCCTTACAAACAAATAGAAAGAATAAGTTGTTTGTTTATTCAACCAACCCTAACCTAACCTAGAGACTCGATTGTAGTAGAAAAGGTAAAGATAGAAGACCCTGGACATAATCACAAGAGTGGATTAGGTTCTTGTGATTCTTCCCTTGTCAAAGAAGATGTGTTCTTTCAATAGATGTTAGTGTGAAAGATTAAGAACACAAGAGTAGAGATAGAGATATTAGAGAGAAAGAATATAGAGAGAAAGAATAATGGCAAAGGGTAAGGAATACGAGAGGCAAGGCATGGTATTTATAGGCAAAACCCAATCTTGGGAATATTTTACCGAGGCCGGCGCGTCACCTACGCGTTGACGCGTGGGAGGCGCGCCAGACACCCAGGGAAAATATTCCCGAGGCTTTGGGTGTTTGGCATTATAAATGCCTTACCTTGCTAAACCCCCAATTGTACTTCACACTAAACCTTAACATTACTCAATCTAAGGTTTACCAACTCAAGTAGCCAATTTGGAAAATCATTTGTGAAGTGTTAATAAGAAAACCAAATACCAATGGTAGAAGAGTAGAAAAGGTAGTTTGGTAGGGGTAGAAATGGTATTCCTCACATGGCATAATAGAGAAGAGAATATGTCATGGGATATTCCTCAAGGGAAGGGTTAAGGTGTAACTATGGTTAGGTTTAAAGGTTTAGAGGTTAACCATGGTTAGGAGTAGAAAGGTTTACCCAAGGGAATGTTCCATCCTTGGTATGGTTAAGAGTTAACCATGGTTGGGTGTAGAGAGGTAACCATAATTGGGTTAGGTTGTAGGTTGGTTAAGTTAACCAAGGTTGGGTTAGGGTTAAGTGTTGAGAACTAACCATGGTTGGATGAGGTGAACCATGGTTGGGTTAAGAAGGGAATATTCCAAAGGTATATTCCTTTACTTGGGGGGAAAGGATGGATGAAGGGTTGAGATGAGTTTAGTTTGAAATGAATGGTTAAGATGTGTTGTAAGAGATTGGATGGTTGAGATGGTTTTGATTTGAAATGGATGGTGGAGATCAAAGGAGCCTTTTTGCTTGGGGAGGAAGTGTGATCAATGGTTGAGATTGGTTTGGGTTTGAAATGGATGGTTGTGATTAAACACATGTGTTGGAATAAAGAGGAGATTGGATGGATGGTTGAGATGTGTTTAATTTGAATTGGATGGTTGAGATTGAAGATGTGTAAGGAATATAAGAGATGTGATGTTGTAAGGGAATGGATGGTTGAGATGAGTTGGATTTGAAATGAATGGCTAGGATCAAAAGTGTGTAGGGGACAAAGGTACACTTTGTGTAAGTGGTGTAAGGGAATGTTGGAAAGGAATATTTGGGAAATATTGTGGGAGATTTGGTGGTATTGGGTTTGATGGTTTTGGGTTGAGTGGTATCTTGATGAAGAAGATAATTAAGAAAAGTAATTAAGAAGAAAATAATCTAATTGTCATTAAGAGGAAAAGGTTTAGACAATTAAGATTATAAGTTGAGAAAATCAGTTACTTATTAGTTCAAGTAACACAACGTCGAGAATCCATAGTTTCATATCTCGTGACTTTTCACGACTCGACGTTCTCAACTAATACCTTGGTTCAAACAAGTTAAGTGTTTTGCCTTAATGTAAAGCATAACCCAAGTGGGAAAGGATGCGTTTACGCAAAGTGACCTTTGACTTATTTTGACCAATAAAGGAGTAAACCCGTTACGTAATTAGAGAAGACGTAAACATGGGATATGAGCATATGGATGCTTTCACATGATGTTACGTGAAATATATAAGCTCCCTAACTTTAAAAAAGCCTTGGCTAGAGGCGATAGCTAGAAAACATGAGTTGGCATTTTCCCGTAAGTGGGTGCTTTGAAAGTTGGATCTCTCTAATCCCAAAACTCGTTTCGAGTGTTCTCAATTAAGCACATAACATATTCATACTTGTATTGAAAGATCCACATTTGTCGGGTAAGGGGAAAACCGACTTTCAAAATTCATCTCGAGATTCACAGACGCCTGGCGCGTTACCCATGCGTTGACGTGTGGGTGGCGCGCCAGCAGCAGACATGTGAATCGGGGAATTTTGGCTAACGTTTGTTATTTTATATATTTCGATGGTTTATTTGTCATCATTAAAATATAAAGAGATGTTGATCATGTTGCCTCAACACTTATAAGGTACGTATATAATATAAGTGTAAGTCCAATTAATAAGATTAGCCAAACATGCATTCGGTATGCATAAAATCAAGAGCTTTTTGATAGGTACAAATCCCATTGCAAGAGAAAAAAAAATGTTAGTAAAGGCTGGGTGAAAAGCCCAACTATGGCATAATCAAATTATAATTATAGCATCATAGCAAAAAATGTTGTCATTTCAGCTTTTTACCTTAACTTAGAACTTATAATTGAGCTAAAAAAACAGCCTCCCACATCACTCAGTTATAGGATCTTCCGGGCCTTGCAATATTTTTGATAATTTTCATTTATTACACACTAAAATAAAAAGATTACATAATCTAAATAAAACAAACCATAACATTTAGGGTAGTGATATGTACACGGGCTCATTTACTTCATACACAGAAATCTCATATGAAAAGACCATTGTACCCTTAATATTCTTTACCCAATTTCTTCGCCCTGTACCCCTTTTACAGTTCTACCAGACTCAAATTTTAGGTTTACATCCACCAGTGCCCATCTCGACTATCGGCTACATCCGTTTCTACATCTCAAGATTTACAAAATTCATTTCCAACATGATTGACTAGTGTTGAAACTCTTAGTTGACCGACCACCCAACCATCAACACACTCATCGGTGAACTTTCGGTGCTAACATCCTTCCTATCACCAATTTGAATTTCTTGTTCTAATCATAATATAAACAACCAAAGCAGTGATGTTTACTTTTGGCTAGTTATGTGTGACAACGCCAGTAAGATTTTGTTATTGTTTCCTTTCGGCTGCTTAATAGTTTCCACAAAATCATAGGTATCAAAACGGTCCGCACATTTCGGTAATTTAATGGTCGGTGACTGATACGAGCTTTGTAGGCAATGAAAGGCACCATCAATGAAAGAGTGGTAATGAGTTCTATAAAATTTTAATTTAACAAGATGGGTTCAATTATGGTAAAGTGGTAATAAAATAAGATTGAGGGCATCATGGTCAATTCACATTAATTTTCTGTGTACGAAGTAAAAAGTTCCTTGTTAGTATCATTACCCTAACATTTAAACCAAATTACCCTATTATACATTCACGGTACAAATGACGTCGTCTAATGTTGGGATGAAAACGACGTTGTTTCATTTTTATTTTTATCGTTTTGTGCATTGGTGGTGCGAACGACGGCGTCTCATGCTTTGGGGTACAAACGACACCATTTCACTTTTTTATTTGTTATTTATTTACGGAGTATTTATTTTTTCCTACAAAATATATCTTCTTCACAAACCTTCCTTTGCAAGATGTCTAGATCTGACTAAAGCTGTGTGTATCCAATCGTCACGGCCATTAGAGGATCAAATGTTGAGATATAAAAATTGGGAATAGCGGTAGTTAAACGTTCTGTTGACTGGTTAGTCGCTCATTCTCGGATTAATGTTTTAGGTTTTAGGCCGTCAAGAATTGTTAATGTTTTTATGTTGTTTTCAGACGATTATAAAGTCAAGAGCTATGCGGGACAAATAGATACGCACAAATCACAACCACTACCGGATTTTTGTGGGACAAATAGTTACGCATATATCACAACCACTACCTGGTTTTTTTTGCTTTGTGTTTCATATATGGATTATTTTGTGTTGAGGGATGTGTTGCGGTTAAGTTACATTTTTTTATAGGCATCACATGAGCAATAAAACCCTAATTAAAAAACTTTCATAGAAAATAAGTTGGTAAATTAACGATTAATTAATTCATTCTTATCAATGGATTAGGTGTGATCACGTGAATTAAGGGTTGTACCTCTTTTACTTTCTTGACCATATCATGTGCGACATGCAATCTATACATGAGTTTAACATATATTCCCCAAGTTATGGAACAATTTAAAGATCATTACACAAAAAGACATACAAATTTGTACCAACAAAAGAAAGCACACAACAACACTAAACCAAAATCAATATCACAACGCAAGACTATCAATAATGCCCATTACAACATCGCAAATATGCTTCAAGCCCTCTTCTCGTGTCGCAATTTCCAACGGATACACCAAATTTGGATACCTTTTAAAGGCATTATGACACACATTTGCATAATCCGAAGCTGCCATGACATGCATATACGCGTAATCATACAACTCCGAGCTTAAATCTTCAACCGAGTTTTGCAGTGAAGTACTTGCAGCCATATACCTGTCGGCACATTGCTTTAGCACTTTTTTCATTAATGTGTCGTTAGTTTTTTTCACTAGAACATTTGATGATAAATATGAGTTGGTGCTAGTAGCATTTGCCATTGCAACTTTAGCCATTATTATCGCAAGCCCTTTTGTGTCGGCTTGTGGACTTGTTGAGTCGGATTGGAGGGATGCTAGGCATAGGTCGTAAAATTTTGTGGTTTTGCATGTTTTTTGGATCAAATTGGTGTCTCCATTGGCAAAGAAAGGGCAAGAAATGGTTAGTAAAAGAAGTAGAAGAAAACCAGAACTAGAATCCATTATGAAAAAAAGAGGTTTTTCTAAATGCTTCTAAAACCAAGTGGAAAAGTGGAAGTGTTTCTCATTTTATATAGTTATAAAACTTTTCAGGGCTCGAGAAATGTACAACTTTTGATGCATAAATTACGAGTCACGACAAAGTAATTGACTACATGCATGTGTTTTGGCTTTGGTTAGTAAATCTTGAATAACCGGTCGAGATGGTTATGGTTTATTATTTAAGGGGCATGTATATAAGTATATTGGTAAGATAATGCATGTCGAGAAAAAACAAGGTAGATATGCTTATAAAAGCTAGCCATGAGCCATTCCTACTCTAGTTGCACGAGATAAAACAAGAGTCATGTTGGTGTGTGTGTGTCTGGAAGCTGGGCAAAAGACAAAGCGATTTCACGAGTGAAACCAAGATTGAACAGTTTTGGATGTACTTTGTACAAAAAGCTAGCCATGAGCCATTCCTACTTTTATTACGAGCTTTGTTTCTTTGTATTCATACTATGGACCAATATGCAACTTGGTTATCATTTTCCTCCATACAATTATATACTTTTGGAATTATTTTAAAGGTTTATTTAGCATACAATAGGATCGTATTTTTCTCGAATGTATAAATTTGGTACGTGTACTATTTCTTTGTCCCATTTAATATTACGTACTTTCATGTTTTGTGTTAATTTGCATGCTTAAACTTGTTTAACTAAAACCAGATTCATTATTTCCACATGTACATGCCACGTCAGATTTTCACTCTCTTAAGTAGTAGCTTTTGTTGGGGAAGTTGCTCAACGGAAAATGTTGTGACTTTGGTGTCAACTGATATGGTATCTTCATCTTTGAAGTCTCTTCTCAAGATACCATTTGCATGCTCGTTTTCCACATTTGATGGTCTCGTAAGCTCGTTCTTTGGGATGGAGGAATATTCGATGTCAAGTAGGTAGCTAACCCGCATTTAAGCTCATGATGATGACGGTGTTTGTGAATCTGACTGCACGACCTTGTGAGTCTATCACCCTACCATCATCTAAAATATGGAGGAACACACTGAACACATCAGCATTAGCCTTTTAAATTTCATCAAACAAGATAACAACATAGGGCCTTCTGGTGTACAGGTGGTGCGCCTATCAATCTAGAAACAACATGCTTTTCTATTTATTCACTCATGTCAATCCATACAAGGCCTCCTCCGATAGTCCCATGAACATTAAACAAGCAATTAGATAATAGATACTGAGGATCCGATAGGCAAGGGATCGTTGGATAACCCGATCAATCTGTTACATTAAATGGGACAAAAAATAGTTCACGTATCAAATCGATACATTTGAAAAAGTTCATTACTATTTTATGGCCAAAACCCAAACATTAATTATGCCACAGTTTACCGGTGTTAATACATTTAACCGGTAGCCTGTAAACATGTGTGCAAATTAGAACAAAACATGAAAGTACATAACGTTAAGTGGAACAAAAAACCCAGTAAATGTATCAAATTAGTACATTTGAAAAAGTATGTTGCTATTGTACGGCAAAAACCTTATTTTCATTTTCATTTGTTAGAACTATAACAGAGCTAGGTTTGGTGGCTCAAGCCAAAGAGTCACCTGAGCGTAAAAGCGGAGCTAGTAGGGTTATTAGTGACCACAATGTTAAGTAACTATTGAGCCTATAAGTTATTTTTAATAGTTTTTGCAGTTAGCCCCCTTATTCATATTGTTATTTTGTTAAAAATTCAAAAAGAATAATTTAACTAACATAATGTTAGGGTATAATAGATTTAAAAAGAAAAAAAAAAAAAAAAAAAAAAAAAAAAAAAAAAAAAAAAAAAAATCGGTTTTTTATGCTATACATATGACTATAATTTTTACGTTAAAATCTTAGCTCTGCCTCAGGCTAGAATATAGACGGTGGCATATGGATAGTACACACTACACATTGCAATTACGTAGCATTTTCCATGCATGTCCTCTTGAGTCTTGAGAGTAAAGTTGTATAATAAAGGTAACATATGATTTAATATGTAGGTCGTCATATCTACACATATCTAAGGCTCGTGTTCTGCTGCTTTCGTAGAAGTATCATGGGTAAAGTGGTAATTATGTATTTATGTTCATGTTAGGAAAATAATTTCATTTACCAATCTAAGCTAAACCAAAATACCAAATACTTGAATATCATATCTTGTAAAATAAAAGCTAGTCCAAATACTTAACATGGGATTATTAGCTTATGATATTTATAAGGTGCTTACATAACATAAGCGTAAGTTCAATCGATAAGATTAAACAACCCATCAATATGCAAAAAAATCAAGAGCTTTCTAGCTACTAGGTACAAATCCCATTGTTCCCATATAAGTTACAGATCCTCTGTGTTCTGCAATTTTTTAATATTTTTAATTTATTAAATATTAAAATAAAATATTACATAATTTAACTAAAACAAACCATTAGATAAAACTAAATTTTATACATTTTAAGACTAATCACGTAACAAGTTGAATTCAAGGACAAATGATGTAAAGCTACTAAAGACTATTTGTGTAAATGGCAAACAAATTAATGACTAATTACGTAAACAATTATATCAATAAGGTTTAACGTGAAGAGGAAGAAAAAGAGTTAAACATCTAGTTTTCATCTTCATTGGCTCGCGCAACAAACACAAATGCAAAGATCAATCAAACATAAACATACATAAAAGCAAAAAACACAAATCAAACACAGACACAAACATAAAAACAAACACAAATATTCAAAAATGTTGGTCCAACAGGTTTGTGCAAGTGACGATACCAAACGTACATTGAGAAAATTGACATATCTGACTCAAGACCATTAGTCTGTTAACAACACCATTTGTACTTTTCAACGTGTATAAATCTTTATTAAAGAATGTAAAGATTTATAGTGAAATAGCTCTCGGTAAAACTATTTCGGTTGATCGACAAATGCAACACTCCCTTCGGAAAATCTAGAGGCAGCTAGCTTTGCTTAGAAGTTCCTGGGAGGGGGATTCTATCAACTATAGAGCTAAGTTATACTCTATGTATTTGTTTAGAATGCTACTTATCCCGATTACAAAGTTTCATTTAAATAGGCCAAGGAATATTGTAGATGCACATGGCTGTTGTTGTCAGCCGACCTTGAAGTAGCTTAGCACGTGCCTAGTATAGTAGGTGGAGCGTGCGTTTGGCTTTCCAGTGTTGACAACTTTTGTACCCAAGATCTTGCTTTATCGTCCTTTGATAAGACCTTTCGCTTATCTTTCCAACGAGTTTTCCGCCCATTCATCGGATACTTAGTCCCTTGTAGAGATAAGTCTTTTGGGTAACTGAGGTATTTATCAGTTCTCAATCCCATTGGTGTTGCTTATAGCTTCTTGCACCTTGCTCCCTGACAACGCATCAGTTATACAAGGTGTTTTTTCATTTGGTCTTCGACTTCCCTGAAGCTTGCAATTGGTTGAGCTTTATATAATGCTCACTGATTTCTTATATCAGTGAGGTTACAGCCACTGATGAATATTAGTGAGGCACCTATCACTCACAATCATTAGAGTGTACTCTCTGATAACCATAAGGGAGTAACACTTTCTGATAACCATCAGAGAGTAAGTCATTTGATTTCCATCAGATAATGACATACAATCTGATCCTTATCAGCGAGTGTTGTTCTCACTGATTTATATCATAGACTTATATGATTAGACTATTTTATGTTTAAATACATTGTCAGAGATCATTGGGTCAAAAATGAGACCCAACAATCTTCTTGAATATACAAATAGCCTAATCTAGATCAATAGTAAGTGAGCATAACGGCTTCTTCTTACTTACTAATTTACAACAAGGAAAAATTAACAGATACAGTCTTCTTCCTCGTTGTTGCCGAACATGAGATAGACTCTTGATCTTGAACTTCCATCTTCAGAGATCCTGGGTCGTTAGTGGTTCAACTTCCTTTAGTAATAGGCTATTCTAAGTAAATCAGAGACTGTTTTCTCAGCTTTTCCTAGTCAACAGTATCATCCCGTTTAAATACAGGGATAGCCTAAAGTAATTAGTTGTAAGTGAGCATAATCACTTCATATGAAAACTAAAATACAACAATGAATAAGAATAAAGACAACATAGCTCGATTCTTTGTTGCTTGTGTTTTCAGGTGAAGTTTCTGAAAGATCAGGGACTGTCTTGTTTACTGAACACTCCCTGATGAACTTGATGCACCTTCCCTGAAGACATCTCCTCTTCCCCCGGATGCTCCCTTCTTCAATTTGCTTATGTGACTCCAAAGTGCAATAATGCTTTATACTCTTTATTCTCTCTTGGTAGCTCCTAAGAGTAACCATAACCACACTTATAGCTTGTGTTTCTTAATACATATATTCTTACAAGTATCATTTGTTCAGAAGTTTTCATGATGAAAACGTTTACTCTAGACAAGTTGTCCTAATGAGTTTTATTTTTGGACAAGTATACTTGCAAGGAAGTTATACTTTGAAGTGTGGTTAAAAAAGGCTGAAAAAGAAGCATTTGGAGCTTTTTCCTACACAAAAAGAGTGTGAAAGTACTCAATCGTGTAGTTAAGAAGTGAGGTGAAGGTATGGGGAGGGCATATTTGGTGTGGAATTGTTGAGGATCGGGTTTCAACGTTATTTGCCGACAATTCAAAACCCGTTTTGTATTATTAGCAGACATTCAAGAACATATATGGATTAAGAGAAACCCACCCGTTCTGATACCACTTGTTGGTCCAAAAGGTTTGACCAAGTGACGATACCAAACGTACATTGAGAAAATCGACATATTTGACTCAAGACCATTGCTAACAACACCATTCGTACTTTTCAATATGTATAAATCTTTATTAAAGAATGTAAAGATTTACAGCGGAATAGCTATCGGTAAAACTATTCCAGTTAAGCGACAAATGTAAAACTCCTTTCGGAAAATCTAGAGGCAGCTAGCTGTGCATAGGAATTTCTATGAGAGGGGATTCTATCAACTATAGAGCTAAGTTCTACTTTATGTGTTTGTTTAGAATCCTAATTATCCCGGTTACAAAGTTTCATTTACATATGCCAAGGAATACTGTAGATGCACATGGGTAGTGTGGTTGGCGACCTTGAAGTAGCTTAGCACGGGCCTAGTATAGTAGGAGGAGCGTGCGTTTGGCTTTTCAATGCTGACAACTTTTGTACCCAAGATCTTGCTTTATCGTCCTTTGATAAGACCTTACGCTTATCTTCCTAACAAGTTTCCCGCCCGTTCATCAGATACTAAGTCCATTTTAGAGATAAGTCTTCAAGCTAACTAAGGCATTTGTTTGTCCTCAGTCCTACTAGTGTTGTTTGTAGCTGCTTGTACCTTGCTCCTTGACACCGCATCCGTTATACAATGTGTTTCTTCAGTTGGTCTTCTACTTCCCTAAAGCTTGCAATTGGTTGAGCTTTATACAACGCTCACTGATTTCTTATATCACTGAGGTTACAGCCACTGATGATCATTAGTGAGGCACCTATCACTTATAATCATCAGGGTGTACTCTTTGATAACCATCAGAGAGTAACACTTTCTGATAACCATCAAAGAGTAAGTCCTTTGATTTCCATCAGAGGGTGACTTACTCTCTGATCCTTATCAGTGAGTGTTGTTTTCACTAACTTATATAAGAGACTTATACGATTAGGCTTTTTTGTGTTTAAATACATTCTCAAAGACCATTAAGTCGAAAATCAGACCCAACAAAAAGAAAAAGATAAATTTTTTTAATGAAACATTCATACTATTACCTTACGAAAATGAACATCTCCTATGTTTTTTTTTAACAAAATGAACTTTGACCTTTAGGTGAATGGTAGGCGATCGAGACAATATAGGCGACCTGTAGGCAATATAGGCAATCTACTAGGCGACCGAAGCAATCTAGGTGAACTACTAGGCGACCGGTAGGCATTATAAGCGACGGGTAGGCGACTGAGAGTGGTTGTTTATAGCAAGATTGAATCCAACATAAACCTTAAATATAAACTACAAGAACCAATATAAGGTGGAAAGTGGTGATGGTGGAAGAGAAGAAAGAACTAAGGTGGTGGTGGTTGTATTGTCACCTTGTGCTTTTTAGATCTAAAGGATGGGGGAGCCGGTTTGTTAGTGTGTTTTTTGATGATGTAAAAGTAATGCTAGTTCTAAAATGTGTGGTGGACTTGCACACTTGCGAGAGTATATATCTATTTAATGTAGTTATGAAAATTAAATTAAAATAGTGACAGGCTTAGTTCATTTTAGTAAACAATTGAAAAAAGGTTTATATTGGTAAGATGAGTATGTAAGTGGTCCATTTTAGTAATTAGGTTAAAGAAAAATGGCTATAAGTCTATAACATAGCTAGTGGCTATGGCTTGGACGTCTATAACATGATAACCAATACGATGACTCGCGCCAACTATAGGCCTCTAGCTCACCTGTATCGGGTGCAATTATTATTATTATTATTATTATTATTATTATTATTATTATTATTATTATTATTATTATTATTAAACCAAATTTAATTATTAAAACATAATAAAATTACATAAAGTTGGATAGGAGTCTTGACACAAGTTGTGCTCCCACTCATTTCTGAAACAAAAACTTACTCTATGAAAAATAAAAGCACCACTCTTAGCATTATTTAAATGGCTCATCATCATCATCATCATCATCATCATCATCATCATCGTTTAAACTTGTTATCCATTTTAACTCATTTACATTACTTTAGATGTATTTTGTTGATATACAATGATAATTAAGAGAGAACTTGTGTTTTAGATGTTGATGCAACAATTCACATCTTTTTGGTTTTTTCTAAACATCATGGTTATTGGTTAAACAAAGAATTTTTTATTTTTATTTTTATTTTTTTTATTTTATTATTATTATTATTTTAATAACAGCCTCAAAAGGAGCTAGAAAAAAAATTACTATGTGAAATTACAAGATGAATGCGGTTTATGATTCCAATCAAAACCACTTGGGTTTATGGGATCTATTCTATTAACAATCCATAGATGAGAGAAAACATATATGTCGTTCAAGAGTGTGTCTTGTCTAGGAGGCTTTAGATCAAAGCACACTCGGTTTCTAAAATGCCAAAGAACCCAAAATATAGTTTGAACTACCACATCAATAATACAAACTTCTGTTGAGTTGTTGAGGTTACCTGAATCCTCGCGTTTGATTCGGGAGACGACTATATACCCCGTGTGATAGTATCGTGCAATTTTTTTAGTTTAAATAACTTTTATCATTCAACAAACAACTTTACATGAGAACAAGGGGTTTGAAAAACTTGCATATCCTGTAACAAGATTTTGCGTTTGTGAGAAGTGAATACCCCCTTGCTTAGTCATTAATGAATGGCAATAACTTTTTTTATGGTACCCCGTCACTTTTAAGACCAAGTGTAGTGGTCACCACAATCATTGACGGTGAACCACCTTGGCGCGCCAAACCTTTTTACAACTCTCCACCTCACGCACAGTCCCCTCATTTTTAGCCATGGTTTGGTGTTGCACACTTTTTTAATTATTTGTCAGTGGTATGTATGTGTTGAAGTGTAGTATTTTTATGTGTTTGGTATCACAACGGCTTTTTAATGGTGGATTTGATGGTGTGCTAATTGTTGATTTGACGTTTACATAGAGATAGTGAGTTTAATGAACATAACTTTATTTCTGTTAAGCCTTACTGTATCTTTTCAAAAGTTCGTGCAAATTTGAGACAATTTGAGAATTTGGACATTCACACTACATTTTTGGGAGTTCCATGCATGTGGGTATGCCATTCGTACATTAAACATTCGCAAAACACTTCACTTGTTCTATAGTTATGTGTCAGTCTATGTTTTAAGGCTCGAGTATTAATAATTTGTCTCAGATTGATTTATGTGATCACAAGTGGGCATTGGTGGCATTATTTCATTTGAGAACTTTTATTCTCATGTGGTAGTGGTTATCATTTGTCCAAATTTAGAGTGTTGGTTGGTTCTTATTGGTAATAGTATTCAAGGGTCAGGCAATAGATGTAGATAGTATGTTGGTATTTATGTTTGGGTTATGTTTTGTTTTTTGTTTTTTTTTTCGGGTCTCATCCTTTTTTAATTAACTTGTTAATTGAGGTGAGACGTCTTGTATTGTATTTTTGGTTCCTTTTATAAAATGTTGCCTTTCTAAAAAAAATAATAAAAAAATAATAATATACCGCAGGACTTTGGGACTATCAAAACATTGATATAACAAGTCTCTTATTGACCCATAACACTCTAAAAGGTCGTTAAGCTGTCCATTTATCAGAAAGCCATGCATTACCCTAAAATAAAATAAGCAAATGCCAAACACGTAATACAAAAGTTACAAACTTCGAAGCTATTAAATTTGTTCTTTAGCACACATGATCCAAAGCTTAATACTCCCAGAAGTTGTGATCGATCTGTTTCACACAATAAATTGGAGAAAGGGTTTTGCGTAAAACATGATGAACGTGAATCCCAATTTTAAATCAAATTTTAGGAATATGAAACCCCCAATTATATGGAGTAACCATCGAATCAAGACTGATTATCTTCATATCTTTTCTCGATTACCAACTGTGACTCATATTCTTCGGTATGTTTGTTTAATCACATTATTGTTACAAGTGAAAGATAACGTACTGAACATATATATATTTTTTGCAATGTTTAGATGTTTTAGGGTTTTAGCTCTTATGTAATAGTATCATTGAGCTTTTTTGTAGTTTCTTGTTATGTTATAGTCTTGTAGAAATAGCAACTTGGTACTTATCTGTGTGTTCTATATTGGTAAAACGGTCGCACCAACTTTCTCAAAAGGGGGAGGGGTTTATCCGGTTTTGTGCGTTCAAACCTCGTGGATTCGTTAGACAAAAGGCCGAAAACCATTGTTACCCAAATAAGAAGTTTTTAAAAAGCTAGGTGTGCAAGGAGACAACACTTACTTTTACCTCGTGGATTCGTTAGACAAAGGCCGAAAACCATTGTTACCCAAATAAGAAGTTTTTAAAAAGCTAGGTGTGCAAGGAGAAAACACTTACTTTTGGCGGGAAAGTTGGGTAAAACCTTGACAATCCCGTTGGTCTCTAGTAAATCACAATCATCTGAAATAGTTCATAACACTAAAATCACTAATAATGTAAAATATGGTCGGTTGTACTGATGCAAACATACTTGTAACAATGTCGCAAGTAAAGTGTTAAATTTCATCTCAATTAAAATCAATCAAACATAGACTAGCCATAAATGGATACACAAGTGGTGTTTGGATACATATTTGGAATAGAGTATCTGATTACAGCGACTGGAATTCGCAATAAAACAGCTTTCTACACTAGGCAATCTGTTTTTGGTGAACATCATTGAACGTGATTATCGTAGGTAACTGAAAACTTCTTTCTAATCCTGGAAAATATCATATAATGACTTCAGAAAGCAAATCCAATTAATCCAATTATCCAAACCCCCCACAATATGATTATGTGCTTTGGTGAATATACATACATTAAAGGCAACATCCATAGAATAAACATCCCTGTACATAAGTAAAACTGTAAAAGGTTTCCATCAGAAATATACTAAGATGTTACTCAGTCATCCCCTAGATAGTTGCAATTCTGTTTAGGTAAAAGGTTTCCATCAGAAATACGAATCACTGTCTATTCCAAGACTTAAATGTGTGCGATAACTACGTATTGCAACATTAGACCATTTGTGTTTGGCTATATATGATCTTTTTCGTTAGTTACTTCTAAAAGACGTCAATGGATTTAGACTTCATCTCTTTCGACTTGTATACCTAAAGTCATACATTCTTGAAACCCTAAATCCTAATCCTTATCCGATTTGGCCGTATCCTTATTGATTTCCATATATTCTATATATTATAATTATCATCAAGATCCCACTAATCCAAGAAATATACTTTAACAAAAGGCTCTTTCTTTATCCCATGGTCAAAGTAATGTCTAGCAAAAAAAAAAAAAAAAAAAAAAAGGTCTAGCTAAATAAGTCAATACACTGGCTCAATAAGTCAATACCTTTTGTGGACACTGGCTCAACATGAAGGAACTCATGTATACATGTAACATAATTCAGATAACATAACAGACTTAATTTAAATCCTGGAAAAAAAGAAAAAACGCAGAAGCTACACAGGTCATGCCTGGTTGCGCTATTAAGTGAAGCCCCTAATTATGGCCCAATTCCACTCTTGGTTGTTTCACTTAAAACGGGTACAAATTATTCAGGTTTAGGCACCCTAATAACGCAAACTTGTTACATAATCCTTTCTAAACCAAAGTATGCAGAGCTTTTTTCTGTCTTAAAATGTGCAAATAGACTACATTTGGATGTAAAAGTTGTCACTGATAGTGATCCAACTGAAATAAACTGTCATAAACTTCAATGAAGGCAGTTACTTGACCCCAACACTCACTGCGGGTGAACCTGGAGCCGACCCATAATCCGGAAACCAACATATCCTGATCAAGATTTTTCTTAATTTTTTATTATCATTTATTATGTTATCATGTTTTGTGGGGCTGATGGAGCATGTTTTCTAGAAGTCTAGAAACAAACACTGTTTGTTTAAAGCCTCTCATCATATGTACTATTTGCATGCAAGTTTCCATTGCCTTACAGCTAAACACTTTTTTCCTGTATCTGTCTTCTATGATCAGCTTGACCTCATTGCATCTTGTTTCACAACTGTTACTTAATTTACAAACTCAAGTACAATAACTGTTGTTTTTTGTATTTGTATATGATCAGTATCGGCTATGATGATATTGAAGCAGAAAGCTTATACTTGTTTTGTGCAGTCGACTTCATTATCTCAATTTCAAAGCAGGTACGAGAAAACTGTAACATTCTTTTACAATTTTTCTTGATAGTCTTTGAGCTTCAGATTTAAGTGTTGTCTTTCACAAATTGTTATCTAGCTACAACTCGTTATATATAGCATCTCAGTGTTAGTTTATTCAAAATGCAGCTCCCTATGCTAAAATTGCATTGTATGCAAATGCATTTTTTTCACTTGTCCCGCTATTGATTGTACTTTTTATGTTGACTAGTTTCCTATTTCAAAATGCAGCTCCCTATGCTAAAAGTGCCCAGGCCCCAGGACCACAAATTCAGTCTTTATCGCCATTGTAGTTCTTAAGATGGGATTAGTAAACAGAAAAACATTCTTTTTATTAATCATAAATCATTTCCTTTCGATACCAAATGTGTATAGCTCAAGCGACACAATAACTCCCCTCACTCCATTAAAAGACGGTGACACGATAATATCATCCCGTGGATTGTTTGAAATGGGCTTCTTTAGCCCTGGAAATTCAAAAAATCGTTATATCGGTATATGGTACAAGAATTTACCAACAAAAACCGTTGTATGGGTCGCCAATAGAGAAACCCCAGTAAGCGACAATTCAGGTGTGCTAAAGGTCATAAACCCCGGGGTTCTTACCATTATAAACCGTAACAACACAATCATATGGTCTTCTAACACTTTAAAAACAGCACAAAACCCGACAGCACAACTTTTAGATTCCGGGAACCTTGTTGTGAAAGATAAAAATGATAAACTAAGTTTAAATCCCATATGGGAAAGTTTTAATCATCCAAGTGATACACTCCTGCCCGGGATGAAAATGGGCAAAGATTTGTTAACCGGGCACGTGGGTCAAATCACATCATGGAAAAGCAACGATGATCCATCACCCGGTGAATATACATTTGGATGTGATCTTCGTGGTTATCCACATCAGTTTATTACAAAAGGTCAAGTGGTACAATACAGAAGTGAGCCATGGAATGGCATAGATTTTGGTGGTATTTCCGTTTTACCACAAAATGCTATATATAAATTTGATATGATATTTAATGACAAGGAGGTTTTTTACACTTACAGTATGATAAACTCATCAATGATATCACGCTTAACCATGAACCATTCAGGTATTGCGCAACGTTGGGTTTGGGCTGATCAGGTAAACGATTGGGTAGTTTACTTTTCTATCCCTGCACCCAATGGGTGTGATTTAGTATGTGGTGCTTATGGTAGTTGTGCTACTAATAGGTTCCCGAAATGTGGATGTTTGGATAAATTTGTGCCAAAGTATCAGAATGAATGGAATGGGGCAAATTGGTCAAAAGGGTGTGTGAGGAGGAAGCCGTTAGATTGTAAGACGGATGGGTTTACGAAACGCATGAATATTAAGCTGCCAGACCCGCAAAATGCGTTGTTTTATAAAAACACGAGTCTTGTTGAATGTGAGAAGTTATGTTTGAAAAACTGTTCGTGTATGGCATATGCGAATATCTTGAAAAATGGAAACGGGTGTATGCTTTGGACGGGTGATTTGGTTGATATTCAAGAAGCTCCATCTTTTACATCTGAGATCTACATCAGGCTAGCCTTTTCCGATTTAGGTACAAAACACTTTTATATATACTACAGTTTTTGGTTTATCGTTATATGTTTTAAACAGATTAATTATCAAACATCAGCATAAAATTCCACGCTACCAAAATATTTTATCACTTGTCTTGTGTTAGTCACTGTATTTTGTGTAAATCGGGGTCATCAAAAGATGCTTTTGTGTCATGTTTCCATCGTTTTGCCTTAAAACCCCACCTTATAAGCAGATTCTTGAAATTATTAGCATCGCTGTAAAAGTGTTAACTTGCTTTTACAAGGTTACAGTTATATACAACGCTAAGTTTTATATGAAATGTTACAATATGGGTTTCGAAATGGCCTAAATGGAATGCCAAAGACATCTTTTAATGTCTCGTATAGTCGCATGTGCAGAAAAGATGCAATTACTAAAACAGAACAGAATGCAAAATTACCAATTTTAAACTTATAATAATAATTGTAAACAATTCGTTCTTTACTGTTTTCACATATGTTTGTGCGACTACTTGTTTTCTTGATGTGGAGTTTTCTATTATTAATGTATAATTATAACTACTTTGATTTTGATCTTATAATAGGCGCTTCAGTTTCTCGTAAGAAGAAAAAGAAAATTATTCCATTGATCATCGTGTTAGTTGTTGTGATATCGGTAATCTTGACACTATCGTTCATTATTTTGAGAAAATTAAAGAATTCCACATTGAAAGTTGAAGGTGAGTGATTCATGTTTTTTGTATGCAATTTAATAACAAGTCGTTATAAAGAAAGTGTTTTTTAACCCTAGACTGCTTTCCATTGTAGAGGAACAGGCAGGAAACGACACTGACCAACTTTACACTAATGAAAGCCAGAAGGAAGATCTCGAGCTGCCATTGTTCAAGTTATCGGAAATAGCTAAAGCTACACATAATTTTTCTTTTAGCAATAAGCTTGGCGAAGGTGGCTATGGACCAGTTTACAAGGTTAGTTTTTACATAAATAGCTACAAATACGTGTGTGCAAAAGGACTTCGGTCTCGTTTGTTTTAGTCTAGTTGGTATCTACTTTTTAGGTCCGCCTGTTGATACTTGAATAGATAAAGACGTGATTAAGAGTCCCACTTTTTAACCTGTAATTTGGTCCCTAGAATAAAAACAGAAATACAGTGTAATCCAAAACATGAAAAGATTTCATAATGTCTGAATTAGCACACATATGTATATATATGATTCAGGGTGTTTTTCAAGATGGAAAAGAAGTAGCTGTGAAGCGGCTCTCAAAGACATCTAATCAAGGACTTGATGAATTCAAAAACGAAGTTATTTGCATATCTAAGCTTCAACATAGAAATCTCGTGAGGCTTCTTGGATGTTGCATTCAAGGAGATGAAAAAATGTTGATCTATGAATACATGCCTAATAAAAGCCTTGATTACTTCATATTTGGTTCGTTCTTTCTCCTTCTATATACCAATCCAGCTATTAGTAGAAATAGAAAAATTGGTGAGTTGGGCAGGTTGTGTAACGGGTCAAAAAGGTTAATTTCTATACTGTATAGATTAAGTTGTGGAGTTTGATTGCTCATGAACGTCTCGTTGATATGGCAGATGATAACCGAAGGAAATTACTTGATTGGCCCGAGCGTTTCAACATTATCAATGGCATTGCTCGTGGCCTGCAGTATCTTCACGAAGATTCAAGACTAAGGATTATCCATAGAGATCTAAAAGCCAGCAATATCTTGCTAGATTTTGATATGAATCCAAAAATATCTGATTTTGGTATGGCGAGAAGCTTTATAGGAAACGAGACTCAAGCAGAAACAATGAAAGTAGTTGGAACTTAGTATGCATCTCCTTTCTCTTTTCTTTCCAGCTTAGTTTTACTAACGGGTCAAAATAGGTAATTTTGAATACGTGGTCGGTCTGGGTTGACCCGAAACACTTTTTTCTTCTTGTTTTTATGAAAACTAATGCATTAACTCTATTATTAAAAGTAATAATGTATTTTTTTTAATAAAGTTTTATGCTTAGAAATACAATTTGAGCAACATTTGATCGGTTTACTTTTTCCTTAACCCAATATAGATAAAAATATAACCCTTCTATTACATTTATTTTCATTTTGTAGCGGTTACATGTCTCCCGAATATGCAGTGGACGGCATTTTCTCAATAAAATCAGATGTTTTTGCCTTTGGTGTTCTGGTGTTAGAGATTGTGAGCGGGAAGAAAAATAGAGGATTCTTTCACCATGACCACCACCATAATCTTCTTGGACATGTAAGTGTCTCTAGTCCTTGTCAACTTTTTACCAGTAAGTAACCTCATCCTTAAGCGACACATTCTCATACAAATGTGTTGAACTTATCCCTTTTAATAAGAGGCGTGCTTTTTCGATGGTTGGTATATAGATTCGTCAAATATTAATTTTATTAACATTGTATAGGCATGGATACTTTATCAAGAAGGCAGGACAATGGAACTCATTGATCAAAGTATAACCGACTCGTGCCATCTATACGAATTACTAAGATCAATTGAGATGGCTTTATTGTGTGTCCAACGAAACCCTGAAGACAGACCAAGCATGTCTTCAGTGGTAGTTTCTCTGAGTAGCGATGGTGAACTGCCACAGCCAAAACAACCTGGTTTCTTCTACACCGAACATGCCCCTAGAGACGACACGTCATCAAGTACTAATGGACCATGTGCAACCACTGCCATGACCATTACACTTGTAAATGGTCGGTAGACGATGTCTTAAAAGTTATTGAAGAAAAGTTGTAGTGTTTATATGTTGTTTGATCTTATGTAATATTGTAATAGAACGATTGTTACTCTAGTAAACAATGTGTTATATAAGACATGAAAAAATGTTTTTTATTTTAATAGGTAATGGGGTTGTACAAAGTATGCAAAGTTTCTTTTTGGTAAGGCTTTTAATCTTAACTGACTGGCCGTAATGATCAGGAGAGTCTCCACCCATGGTCCTTTGTTACGGGCTGTTAGTCTCCACGTGTGGTTGGCCAAAAACAGATAGAAATGTTTGTGGTGACCTCCGATAACGTTGAAAATTTTGTTAGTATTTTGAGTGCGTATGTTTGTGTTTATTCGTGTATAGCAGCATAGGTAAAAGGTGAGAGGTGACTGTTTGTTACGGGGTAGATGTGACGCGGACAGTTTGTGAGGAGAAGAACGACTACACCCAGTCTCATGTTTTTTGTGTAAAATATGTGAATCAGTGTCACTCTACTTTACCCAAAGTGCAATTATTAAATGCATAATTACTAAGTATATATATTAAATGTGATCCTATACGACGTCGCTCTACCAGTAGACGCGGCCCGTTTTTTTTGGGCTACCTGGCTACCACCGATCCATCTCCTCGCGTCCAGGTCCAGATCCAACTTATGATGTTATATGATGCAGAAGAAGAAGATACACTCTCACCGCCTCACTCGATAAACCTAGAACATTCTTCTGCATCATGAATCCTCCACAAACTCAAATCAAAACAGGTTTATGGAATGTGGAAAATTGGTTTTGGAGGCGGTCCGGTGGTTTCGAAGGCGGTTAGGATGGTCATTCTCTGGTCTCCAATTACTTTAGGTGAACAAAGTTTAAATCTTTGACTTAAGTTTGTTGTTGTTGTTGAAGTTTGATTTTTACTGGATTGATTGTTGTGTAGGGGAATCTTTGTTGGATTTGGTCAGTGATATATACGGAATGAAGCAGTTGTCAGTCATATTAACGAATCAGTATTCGTATTCATTTTTGGTGATTCAGCAATCGCAATCTATATATTGCTGGTAATATATGTAATTCATTAATTATTATTTTTATATTAAGTTATCACGTTAATTTTATCTTTGTTTTTGTGTTTTATGAGTTGTTTATAGATTTAGGGGTTGAAATTTAGGTATAAAAAAGATATTATAGTTTGCATTTTTTACATTAATATTCATTTGGATGATTTTTTTTGTGCTTAAATGATGGAAAGTAGCGTAATTTATATTTTAGATTGATCAGATTTGGGTTTTTTGTTTTGTAAGTGACTGAGAAAGTTGGTGATATGATTCTATTTTCGATTGGTGATTATAGTTAATTGTGGTGAATTTTAGTAATAATAAGTTTAATGAGTCAATTAGTGAGAGTATTTGTAATTTGACCCATTTGACTGTTTTGAATCTTGCTAATAATTCACTTGTGGCTCATATTCCTGTTCGAACAAAAGGGTCGGAACTCGCCGATAGGAAAGGAGAGAAAAACAAAGCAGGTACTTGATTTAGCTAATAATAAGTTAAGTGGTGTGGTGCCTAAGTCATTGCATAAGTTTCCTAAGTCAGATTTTGTAGGGAATAATGTGTCTATAGTTTATGGTAATGGTGAAGTGCCTATTGTTATGCCTCCTAAAGCTAATTTGAAAACGGGTCGTAAAATCAAGATCCTATGCTTCATGGTTAGCCTTTCGTTTTCAATTCGGATCAACCATATGCAACTGCACTAATTTATTCTATGTTGTTGTTATTACAGCTAAAAATACTCAAGTTTTTGCATCCGGTATGGATGCTGCTCATTTAAATTGTTGTGCAACTACTATCCAATGTCGTGCGTCCACAAGCGCTCGCCAATGTAAGTTGTGGCAACCTCAATTTCAGTGCCTACTTTATTTGGTTTCTTTTGCCGAATCCTGACACAACCACTATTTTTTAAGTGACAACAGACCTTTTAATCCAGGTTCTCATGCGCTCGCGGCTTCTTATAAATGTATGATCAATATTTACTGCCCGTTGTTGCAGACTCTAATTCTTTGGTTTTACAATTTTCGGCTACTGTACTACTTAATCGGAACTCTTACAGCGCCGCCCGATGTTCCTGCATTTGATTCCACGACTACGGCCATGGCTGCTCCTTCATTTGATTCCACGACTACGCTCATGCCTGCTGTCCCGCAAAGGCGGATACGCGCACTATCAGGTACAACTGTTGCCTATTCATTTGATAAACTGTAAGCAAAAATATCAGCGACTATAAAGAATTCACTCATGAGGGTTAGTGATATTATGCAATTTATATAACCTTTAAAGCAAAGCCATTAACTTTGGCAAAGAGTTGGGACAGTTATATATATTTTATATATAAAGAATATATTATGGAGCATTGCAGTTACATCATAATAAATCTTTCTGAAGTACTTAGTTTCATGTTGTTTTCTTTTATTTGACTCTGTGCAATGATACTACAGAACAGCAAGATGGAAGGCTTTATTAGCAGGGGCAATAGCTGGATCTTCAATGCTCCTCACTGGACACAAGACTCAGCATACAAGCTTGGCTGTTTATATGTTTATGCGTGCAATTGTCCTGGTATCACGCTGTGGAATAAAGAGCAAACGATTTGGACGCATTTGTAAACCTCTTACGTGGGCCCATGGAGACCTATTCCTGATGTGTCTCGCATCTACCCAAATATTGTAAGCAGCTGCTTCTTCCCATAACTTACATAAGTTTTTTTATGTTAGATAAGAAATATTATTTCTCTTCTTTCTTAGCCTTGGTAGCATGCTTAAGATGCATTCACATTTCAGAATTTTTTTAATGTGATGAGCAGTGTTTTTGTTTCATAACAAAAGATTCTGATATATTATATATAGTGAGGAAATTGAGATGAATAGAAGGACCTCTTTTCTTATTGTGGATAGACTAACTGATGCATACGACAGAAAATTTTATTATGAGAAAAAGGTCATGCAACTTATTGGAAGGTTTAGAAGTTAAAACTAAGGCAGAACGGTAGAGGAGGGTTGCAACTCGAGTGTATTGAAAAGGAAAGCAACTTTTTTGGACCACTCTTTGTTGGAAAATGATGATAAAAAAATGCAGGTCATCATCGGGGGCGTACACGCCTCTTAGTGATTCAGTTATGAAGCACAATACTTGCTTGACACCTGAACTGAAAAGAAAAGTCGTATGGGTGGAAGACCCATTGTTAGGCAACAGCAGTACAAACGCGAAAAAGAAAGCCAAACGATGACGACACCGATCCTTCAATTTGCGTTGGAGTAGCACTAACTCCTGCTGTTGATACTGCATCATGGTCAAATCAAGACATGGTTACGCAGCCTGTTTGGGACGCATTTTTGTCTGGCGTGGGTTTTCAAGGTATTCGTTCACTAGAATTTCAGTTTTACAAACCATTAAAAAATGTAGTTTTTCCCACAGTTGACAAATTTTTCTGAAATGTTGTAGGAATGGTGCGTGCCCCGGTAATTCTAGACTTTCAATCAGGGAGTATTCGGCCTTCTGCAAGTGTCATCGCCTATGATGAACTGCTACCACAACCTTTTGTTGATACTCAGTGCTACTTCGACCAAGGAATGTCGACACAAGCTGCTTGCCAAGCCGTTCCAGACTATTTGTCCCCAAGGTAACCTCACAATACAGTTTTTGATTATTAAGTAATTTAATGATGCGGCTTTTCACACATTTGTCAAATGTTTGCTGATATGTTTTAGGAACACTGTGCGGGGTTGTGGTGTTGGACTTTCAGTCACGTACCATTCAGTCTATTCCAAATCTTCACGCGTCGCAGGGTGGGTTGCATTTGATGTTGTACTGAACACGTACATTTAAAGGTCACCCCTGCCTATCACTAATTGTGCTATTGTGTATGTAGGCTCTTGCTTTCATGCGCCCGGAGAAGGCTTTGCTGAACAAACAACAACAACGTTTGCAACAGGTAATTACCGATGCCTTTTTTGGCTATGACAGCTGATCCGCTTCTTTAATAGGATTACGCCAAGTAGAAGAACACTATTGGCTATTACTGATTGTATTGTTGTTTATGTAGCCCAATGCAGTCATACTTCTGAACCCTTTTGTTTTAACACTCCTGAACCACGATTTCCTTCAATAAACCGGCCTACCAGTCGAACAGGTGCCAACACTTTGTAACGTTTCTGCTGATATCATTCCTTTGTTTGTTTTATGAATGTTTGTTTTTGATAAATGGTGCTTATGAGAGTGTTTGCACAGCTCATAGAAATTGGTTCTTAGCCAAAGAATTATAATCATAAGTAGTACATAGAATAAGTACATTTTTTTTTGTCTACTTGCAGCCTACAACTTCATTCTCAAAGTACCGTGCAATGTGATATAAAGTTTTAACATCTAAACCTGCCCGACGTATACCTTTGATAAAAAGACATCATAAAGACCTTAGTCAGTCATTTAGTAAGCATATATAAGCAGTGGTTTACTGTATTATCTTGGCAGGACATTTATTCTGACCATAAAGACCGGCATTAATACGACGTCGCATTAAATGATGTGTTAAACTTACAAAAGGTGATGGCTCGCTCTTCGCCTCTGGGACAAGGCTAAGCACCAGAAAAGCAGGTTCAATGAAGTCTTGGGAAGATAATAGTGTTGTTCCATAATATGTTCTACAATATGTATATTGAAAACTTATGGTGAGGTTTTGCCTGTAGCAAAATACAAGCTAATATGGTCATAGTAGAACATTTATTCAAAAAAGGGAGATGTAACTTCTATATTGGCAAATTGTTACTTCATATTATTTAATAATAGTTGTTGATTTTGATATATGTGGATAACACTAACGACCTTGCAAAATACAAAGCAGTAAACCGTTCTGCTTTCTACGTAAAAAAATACCATATAATAATCAATGGCATGAAACAATGCCCCGCCGCAACGCGGCGGGTCGGTGCCCTACTCGTGTACTGGTATATATACAACAAGTCTATACGGGCTTGGCCCAATACAACTATGCTGAATAGTAAATACATTTTAATTGGTAAATAATAATATTCCACTAACACTATTGGGCCTATTTTCGACATTGAAACTTTAACTATTCCAAGTTTCCAACATTTGAATTACATTTTAATCCTTCTGTAGTCAAGCTCGAGCCCAAGTCATCGGGTTTTAAAAATGATGTTATTCGGATTTACCTCGACTCTTTTGCAAGTCTACTATCAATGAATCAATCTATCATGTTGACTACTTGGGCGAATATTAAAATTATTACAAAAGGTGAAAGTTACAGTTAACTACTTAACAACATCCAAACAAAAATTATTGGAGTTGTTATAAGGAAAACTTAGTGAATTTTCCATGAGCAGGTGAAAGGATCACTATATAACAATCATTTGAATTTAAAATCAACTCGTGCGACGCTAAAAAGTCCAATGTTTACACTTATTTAATACCGTAGACTATAAGTATCATGATGTAAAACTCAATACAGGTTACATAATTAGCGTGTTTGTTAGTACTGTATAATTCTAATGTTTGAAGTGAAGTCGTCTCTCGTAGAGTCTCGTAGTTGTCTATTATCTACAAACCCGTTTATAGACACGTACTATTAATTAGACAAACTTATGATCGTAACAATGAACGAAAAACACATCTACTTTCACACAAATTTCATCTAAAATTAAGTAAATTCTTGAAAACTTGTAATGTTAGCATCAATAATTTTGTTAAAAAATGATTGTATTCAAGTGAAACATATCGTTTTCATGTTAATATTCATAGAACGTGTTGAACCAATTATTAACTAACACGGTTTAATTGACTGGGTCATGTGACATCATGTTATAGAGGCTTAATAACGGAATCTTCTTCTCATTAAACAAATCAAGAACATGGATATTAATCATCATCTTATTAAACTAAAGAACAAAAACTCAATTTTAAGTTGGCAAAACATTGACAACCTAATTATTGTTTTCTTTAACATTTTCAATACGGCTAATTAACCAGTCTGTATCGAACAAAATTGGTCACTATTTCTTACGACTAATCCTTTAAATGTTTGTCAAAGTCTTATGTCAACTTTAGATTATTAGAAAGTTATTTTTTTGTCAAAGACTAATCCGTTAAATCTTTGTCAAAGTCTTATGGCTTGGATTCGATCCTAACTCACATTGAAAAGTCATCACAAGAGCCGAACATAAGCCCATGGTTGGTCTTTGAGGACAAGTTAGTTGACATTCACATATATACGTAATCAATGTCTCCCTGTCAAGTTATAACATTTTGAAAGTGTATCATTAAGGATTTTTCTAACTCGTGTCATGTTTAGATAGTTAGATGTGTTAAATAAAGTCAAATGTTTATATAAAATTTTAAATAACTTAATTTTCATATAATACATGACTAAATTTGGTAAGCATCATAAATAAGAAAATTATTAATATCAAGGAAAATGAATTGTAGGCCTAAAAGTTGAACCTAAAGTTAAACCTAAAGATGTGATTGGTGGATTTAAAAAATTGATTGGTGAAAAATGATGAGAGAGAAAAAGTGGATAACACTTGTCACAAATTGAATGGATTAAGTCTATTGTTAGGTCTTTTTATTAGGCATGAATATCAACACTCTAATATCAATTAACATGAGAATATGTAAAATTAAGTTCATTTAACGCCTCTTAAACTAACATTATTTAACCAACTGGGCTAGCTCAATTGGCCACAAGATTCCTTAGGGGCTTGAAGAGGAGAGGTTTGACTAGCGGAGGTCTCAAGTTCGAGTCTCACCCGAGACTTTTACCATTTCAAGCGGAATAGAAAAAAGTACAGGCGGAGTTCGTTAAACCGATATCTTTAACTAAACATATTAAACATAGAAACTATAACGATAAGATATGCGTGGACGCAATAAATGGAATCGAATTTTGGTAGTTTAAGTTGTGCCGTTGAATTATGTGTTTGAAATGGTAAAAAGTAGAGATAAGGATAGCCACCTTTCGTCGTGGCGATTTCAACTTATCGTGCCTAATTATGTTGAATGAAATGTTCCATAACTCTTTGCTCAAAAAGAATGTTCCGTAACTAGAAAGAAATAATTTTCTTACTTGCATATTTGCACTCCATGTAATTTAGGAAAGAGTAGTGATTACGAGACTTAATTTTAGGCTTAATTTTATGTCTAAAATTACATGTTAATAATTCATTAGTTGTAACAATAGGGCTCACCGTTTCATAATCCAATGATATAACTCCACATATGTTACCACAAGTTTTAAGTCTATCAATCATTTTCCTTTAAGAAAATCACTCTCTCATATTAACTACTAAGATTAATTAAAACTTAAAATTAAGCAACACAACTAAAAATACATATTGTATGATTACCTTATGCACCAACATATATATTTACATCTCATGCAAAAATACGATCAATATACCATATAGTATAAATCAAACAATCTACTAGAATAAATTTTTAAATACTCTTCTCAAACACATTAAACCATTTTTGAAATAAAAATTATACGGTCTATCAAAAAAAAATTAAATGGCATCTTTATGATCTTGATGTCATACCCGAATGCGCTTTGCGTTAAAGTCATTACATCTGTTCATGGTCATGAAGGTGGTTTTCATATTCAAGGTTGCAGTTTCAATGGTACATGGGCAAAAATTGTGGGTTCATCTAATTACTTACACTCGAAAGGCATCATCCCGGCAAATTCATTTCGGTTCAAAGCAGGTTGTGGTAGTCGTATTTGTTTTTAGAAAGATATTTGGATAGGTGAGTCTCCTCTTAATATCAGGTATAATAGACTTTATCGTTCGAAACAAGATAAAAATTGTCTCATTATTGAACGTATTGAAAATAGACAATGGCATTGGAATTGGTCGATGACCAATCTCTAGATGTTCGCAATTTGGCTTACTTGGGTGACATGCTTACTGGGATCAGTTATGTCGGTACTAATGATGTTGAAGACACTTGTGTGTGGACATTAGGTTTAGATGGTAACTTTACAGTTGGGGAATCTCGGCGTATTATTGATACCAAGATCCTTCCCCCGTCGGTTCCTTCGACTACATGGTACGAAACCCTTCCTAGAAAAGTTAACATTTTTTTATGGAGAATGATCTTGGACCAGCTTCCGCGTAGGTTGAATCTCTCATCTCGCGAAATAGATATCCCGTCGATTTCTTATCCTTCTTGTAATGGCAATGTGAAATCCTCTAATCACATTTTCTTTGAATGTGACATCGCTTCGGAGGTTTGGAGACTTGTTCATAATTGGTGTAATATCCCTCTCCCTCCTCTCACCTCTTTTGAGCATTGGAAGAATTAGTCTAGTTTGTGGCGCGCTTCTAAGGAGAAGAAGCATCGTTTCTATGTTATTTTTGCTTCGTCTCTTTGTTGGTTATGGATGTTTCGTAATAGTGTTACTTTCTGTTCGCATCCAATGAGGAAAAGTGACATTTTCGACAACATACTTTTTGTTGGTTATATCGCAGGGGTCGTATGGCTTGTAGTTGGTTAAGCTGGCTTAAGTCTCATCTGTTGCTTGCGAGTTATGACATTCAATGATGCTACAGGATGTTTTGGGTTTCGCTTGGTTTTTTGGTTCTCTTATTTTGCTCGGTTTTTCTATTTTGTTTATTTTTCTCGAGGCTTGTTTGGGACTGCATCAAAAACACCCTGGAGTGAAAACCGGTGACTTGGCCTCCGTGGATGGGGATTTTTCTCTTGTCGTGGTTTTCATAATTAGCTAGACTTTTTTTTTATCCATTTTGTAGTGCTCGCAGTTAAAGCCTCGAAAAGTATCTAGAATGTGTTGTTTGGTTTATTTCTATATTGTATTGTTCTTTTAGCTTCTATCGCGTTGCTAGTTGCTATCTAATATATCTTTATATTATGTTCAAAAAAAACATAATATAAGTTGTTATTGTTTGAAGTTATTAAAACTTAAAAATCATGTATTTTATAAAGTTATTGTAACGTAAAACGTATTAAAAAAATATTGTTAATCGAAAACTTTAATTACAAGATAACTGCTACCGCAACGCGTAAGTAATCTGCTAGTTATTAATTAAAGATAAAAATATACAATAATGAGTCCCAACTTATTTATTTTTTTTATTATTATTATTTTTTTTTTTTTTTTTTTGGGTTTTTTTGGCTTTTTTTTCTCATTATTTTTATATTAATTCTTTCGATTTACATAGAGGTGCAAGGCAAGCGAGTAACAAACTGCGCAACTAGCCTTTTTTGAATTGCAACTTAAACTACAAGAGCCATTACAAATGATATATAACTTGCAACATAGTATGATCGTTCCCACCACTCAAAGACACATGATAGACAAAACTTAAAGACAAAACTAGAGCCATATCTCACAGTAAACTAAGAAGTGAAGTGTCGATAATTCGATATATAAGATCTATATTAACTTACAGTATTAATAAGATCAACACAATATTCATTTTGAATACTGTACAATATGTTGTTACTTATTGTCTACAAGGACAATGAATTTTGACACTACATTTATGTCGTCTTTTTGCACTTTGCAGATGCAGATTACAATATGGCACATTCGTATCTAGAAGTCGTTCCAAATGTTTATAACGTTGAAAGACAAAAGATGGTAGTGGTGCTATGATGACAAGACACGATTCTTCCCTTATCGTTCAACGTCACAAAATAGATGATGTAACATAAACCATTATTTTATTTTGCAAGGAACGTCACAAAGACTAACACGTACATATTATCATTTATAAACGTTTTTCTTACAAGTAATAGTAGCATTTTGAAATTACATAAATAATGTTATAATTCTTCTGTCAATACATTTTTATTTTCGAATTTCAACGAACTAAAAAGTTTCTCAAATTTAAAAGTGAGATATTATTGGATGAAAGTTCATAAATTTGTCACTCGAGTCAACAGTAAACACTTAATTTAAGACTAGAGGAATAGTAAATTTATCCGTTAATAATATGACTATACATGATTTTTATTCTCCTGTTCATAATTGTTTTCGGCTTAGGGGGTGGCATCCTTGCGGTGAAATTGGTTCGGCAAAGCATGCCAATCGGCAAGCTGGGCTGCCATAGCAGCGGCAACCACCAATCGGTGCCTCAAACGGTTAATCTCACCGTTTCGGTTTGAACATTTCCCATGCAATTTTTGAACGTTGGCATTAAATTTAAATTGGGACGTTGGGCTTGTTAAAAAAAAAAAAAAAAAAAAAAAAAAAAAAAAAAAAAATCCCTTTAAAATTTAATGCTTGACCTTAGGCAAGATTGCCACTTAAAATTGAAGTTTAGCAACTTTAGGCAAAAAATGTGTTGGAGGACCATGATTAGTTGTTTGCATTAAAAGATGAAGCAACTTTAGGCAATGTTGCCACCCCCTTATAGTTTGTAGTTTAAAGGAATGCTTAGGGGGTGGCAACCCTTCGGCAAAAAGGGTTCGGCAGCCATTGCCGATCGGCAAACCCCATTGCCAACCATTCGGCAAGCCAAATTCGGCAGGCCTTGCGGTGAATACACCGATTCGGCACAAGCAACATTCGACCGTTTGACATTAAATGAATAGGAGCGTGCATTGTAATCAAACTTGAGGCATGGTTGCCACTTAAAATCAATGTTTAGGCATGGTTAGGCAAAAAATGAGTTGGAACATTTTGATTGGTTGTTGGTATAAAAACTTGAGGCATGGTTAGGCAAGGTTGCCACCCCCCTTAGGCTGAAGAAGAAACTTTAACTTTGAGTTTGAAGACGATGAATCAGAAAGAAAAAGGTGGTAGAGAGTAGAAACAACACATGAGCCAATCACATACCAATTACAGTTCATAGTTCACTAGGAGGGTACTCGCACAATACGACGATGGGTATTTGGTGACTACTTTTGTTGCGAGCAAATGTTTTTCAGAGGTCTTGTGGTGGAGGAGTCTTGTGGTGGCGGCAATGACGGTGGTGGTGAAAGTAAGTGAGTCGAGAGACTGAGAGAACCTGTCAGTGGGTTGTGTGCGTTTTTTATGTGTTTAATGTGTGATAGTCTTATATGCACTATGTATACTTAAGGTTGGGGCAAGGCTCGATTTTAATGGGTTGTTACAAGTTTTTAATGGCCTGTTACAAGTCTTAATATGGTTTAAATGAGATGCATCGATATTAGAGAATGTTATAAGTATGAGAATTTAAAATATTAATTATGTGTACGGTAATTTTTATGCTCAGCAAAAGTAACTTCATTTTTATAAAAATGTTTTTGGTCTTAAAAAATTTAAAACTACTATATTCAGAATATTCTAAACCCTTTATAAAAAAGAAGTATAGATATTATTTACTTTGTATTATCAAGTTGTAAAATAAAAGAATAAAAATATAGGAAAAGGAAAAAAATAAAAGAAAGTATTGATTAATACTCATATTTTTAGACAGAGGAAAGTAAAAAAAATAATAAATAAATAAATAAATAATAAAAATCATGACTCATTTTCATATGTTGGAGAAATTTGTTCAAATGATATGTTATTATGTTTGTCATTTACTTCTTGCTATCAAATTTTTGATAATCGCTTATTATTATTTACACAAAATATATCAATGTTTTCTTTTAGATTTCTAGAAAAGCTTTTAAATACAAAGGATGTTACGTTTCTTTCCTTTCTTCTCAAATTGTAAAAAAAAAAAAAAAAAAAAAAAAAAAAAAAAAAAAAAAAAAAAAAACCGACAGAGTTAACACAAAATGAAAGACATTCATGTAAATAACAAAATTTATAATAAAAATAAATAAATAAAAGAAAAAAATCACCTACCAATCACTTTGTATGACTAGTTTTGCGATTTTTTTTGCATACCTCATGTCCTCATGAACGAAAAGCTACACAAGTGATGTCAAAATCATCAAACTTTAGTAATGTTCAAGCCTAATAAAGTTTAACTTTAGGATTAAAGTCCTCGATCAATATAACTAATCATGTTGATTCATATAAAAAAAGTGTATATTTGGGAAAACGTTTTATCATGCGTTTAGCATTTAATGTTCAGATTAAAAAGCTTGTTTGACAAATAGTGTTCAATGTTTTGTCTATTGTAAAAACACTATTTTTAAAATGTTAGTTGAAGAAGTGTTTAGCACTTACGTCATCTTACACATTATAATCACTAAAACAACAACACTTTTATAAAGTAAACGGCTATTGCTAATTGTTTTTGCTAACTAAAACGTTATCACTATTTTAACCAAATATACCCAAAAAAATCGTACACTTTAATTATAGAACAAAACATATACTTTTCTATGAAAGAACATGACTTATAATTATCATTAATCTTTAAGACTTTAACACTAGAAGATTTTAAGACTACCCCTAATAGCACCATTCTTCACGCGTGAAGAGGGAATTTTGACGCATTAATAATATTACACTGATGCATGGTGCATGCGTTAAAGGGCAAATGTGAAGGTCATTTGGTGGTTTGCATGACCAAACGAAAAGTTTAGTAGTGTATGTGTGAGTGGTATTTGTCAGGTATAATTGTGTTTAAAATAGAGTATGTTTTTGTGGTTGTTTTAATGATATGTATTATGGTTATTTGATGATAAATCTGATTAAATAATTACAATATACTATTAAATATATAAAGTTATAATGTTGTTGTTATATATATATATATATATATACACACACAAAAGTTGTAACTTTTGTATGCGTAATTACATTTAAGTTTGTAAAAATTACTTATTTTAAGTTAAACTTTCAAGATTTATTTGTGCTTGATATTATTTGACATATTACGAACTAGGTACGAGTACGGCGCACACACAACATTTGACATTTATACACAAATCAGTTTTACTTTAGAATACAAGTTTTATAATAACTTTGAGGATTGTTACTTTTTAACTCGTGCAAGCATGAGTTATTAAACGCGTGTCGTAAAACTAATAATTTTCGGATATAATATAAGCCGTTGCATATAAACACATGTTAAAACTTGTTCTTATATACATGTTGGTAACTTGTTATTATGATTAATATAACCCCGTGTTAATGCAACTTGCTCATGATAAGTATTCCTTATCTACTTTTTAAAGTTTAAGTAAGGATATTTGAAATAAAAAATAATTAAAAATATCATTATATATAATTAAACGGAGAACGAATCCTTAACTTAGATTTACACGAAAATTCAGGTATTCTCGTAACCATTTATTTTTAGAGCCTACTATCAAATATGTACCTTTTCTTAACGGCAAAATTATTAGAAAAGGCTAGCAAGAAGTTAGGCTAGAAAAAAGATTACATAGAAGATATAGCGATTGACGGGTCATTTAACCACGCAGCCTAATTAACTGAAAACTGCCTACATATTGTTAACCCAAAGCCAAGTTTGAGAAACAATGTTCACAAAAATCAATCCTTTTATAGGCTTCTTCAAAGAGAACAGAAGTGCAATCCTATACTTCTAAATATGCCACCACATGGAGGAGAACGAGGCTTCCCAGGCAAGCTTTTGGAGGCTGTTGAGCCGAAGATCATTAAACCACGGTTTCTAGAAAAGGGGATCAATAAAATTAATGATATCGATATTCCACCATCGACCAAGCAACCGAAACAAATCCAAAGCCATCAAACAACCAAAGGAAAGATGATTACAAGATTCCACTTCATTCCCACATTTCGGGCACAACACACAAGGAACGTCCAAGCCTCTGTTAGAATGATTAATCCTTGTAGGGAGCTTATCAAGAAACATACGCCAAGAAAAAACATTAAGCTTTATAGGGAGCAATTTGGACCATCCCGTAGATGAGGAATAAGTAATGAGCAAATGCTTATCTATATCTTCCCTCGCCGATTTAACTGAAAAATCACCATGATCGGTCAAAGTCCAAGACCAACAATCGCTGGAAGAGGATAAAACAACCGAGGAAAGCAAGAGGGAGAGCTCCTGGAATTGAGACTCTTGAATACAACCTCTATGACGTCTTCGAAAAGAAACCACAAAGTCTGGATTTTGGAACTTTTGCGCAACCGAAGCAATGAAGCATCCTTTTGAAACTCCAAGTTAAACAACCAGTTAAATTCACTTTGAAATAAACATCACCAAACCACTCGTCGTGCCCAAAGTTAGAATTATATCACCATTACCAATCACTTTTTTTGCAAAACCCCAAAAGATCAAGGCCCTTAGATTTAAGACTAGCGATTGCTTTATGAATCGTAATCCAAATAGAACAGCTGGTACAAATTAACACATTCCTTGTGAAATGTTTCAAACATCCAATTTCGTTACCACTAATAAACTATACGAAGGCGTATAACATACATTTGTATGAACTCCGTAACTGAAATATAAAGACATTCTTAGTGAAATACTCCTTCCGTCTCAAAATTTGGTCCATCCACATAAAACACACGGTCTAAAAAACAATGCATTTATTACTACTTTAATTTATGTAAAATCAATAAAAAGACGGTTTTGTTTTTAATAATTAATTAATCTTTTAAATTAGCTTTGTGAATAATAATTTTGATTAAAAATAATACGATAAAATTAAACAATTTTTATTTTTATTTTTTATAGTAGATATTATTTTTTGGGCAACTAGAAAAAGAAAAATGAATAATAATATTGGGACAAATAAAGTACTACAATATTACTTCACAAACAAGTTACTATGATACAAACAAACGAAAAAAAATAATATTATTAAAGTTGATGGGATATGTCTCACCAGTGAGAAGAGCAAAATCATGCACTTTGACACCAAGTTAAAAATAGAATAATTCATTTGAATATTGATTGAACCCAAAGCCAATTAAACATTCCGATGCTTGTCAAAACCATTAAATGCTAACACACCAAACGAAATAACGATAAAAACAAGGGTATATTTCAATTGTTTCAAATTATTCGATCAAACTTTATGTCAACCACAAAAGTTATTAGATTTCCAAATTGTTTTATTCTTATAAAATTGATAATGTTAAAATATTCATATATTAATATTTAAAACAAGGGAGTAATATGTTGTATCTTAGGGTTCGTTTGGTAAGACGAAATGAAATGTTAAATGAATGGAATGACCAATGTAATGGAATAAGTGGTGTAATGTAATGAGTCATTACCATTATTTATCATGTTTGGTTTGTTTGATAAGACGTAATGGAATCATAATAAAAAGACTAAAATGCCTATTATTGATAAGAAGTTTCATTAATATGGTTAGTTAATGGTGGAGTTTTATGTAATTTCGATTCCATTACGGGATGTAATGAAAATAAAAGTAGGGGCCCCAAAGGAATGATTTTGGTGTAACAAGTCATTCATTGTAATTAATTATTACATTACATAAATATAAACAAACAACATTTTCTCATTCCATCGTAATAATCTTTTTCATTCTTACTTTAATTACGACATACCAAACGCTACGTTAATTTTAAATACCCTTCATCCGAAATTAACTATTTTTAACTAACTTTATAAAACCTTAATGCATGATTCAACATAAAAAATAATCACAAAATAATAATAAGGGAGTAATATTTTGTATCTAGTGTGCGCGGCTTGTAGCCGCGGATGCTAGACTAGTAAAAGTAATGGTAAGTGTGGCGGGAAAAGTTACCGCCCAATATTAGGGACTATGTATCTAGTCCAAAATATCCTCAAAAATGCCTAGGGAAACGGCGAGTGTGTCCACGCGTATATCGGGAAGCGGGAAAAAGTGCATGTACCCTCTCGTCTTCTAGCTACACGTTCATGTGAGTGGATTCCATGTGGCTAATTTTTTAGGGTTTTTGTAACCCTATATAAACATCGTCTCCCATTTTACTGAAGAACTCACAGTAAAAACACACTTCCGCCATTTTCAAATTTCTTCAAAGCTTTTTTTTAAGAGAGCAATTGTTTGATTAGGTAACCGTGAATACGCGCTTTAGCTAGTATTATTATTCTCTATAAATGGTTCGTCAATTGCACGAGTTTCCGTCTGAAATGGACAGGGATGAACTGCGTCAGTTTTCCTCTGATTATTTCATTCCTCTTGATGTGCATCCGGTAGTACCGGAGGCCAACGCGTGTATCGCGGATTTCCCTGCGGGAAAAGTAGGGTTATATACGCGCTTTTTTGAGTATGCGAATCAGCGCGTACCTATATCCTTATTCTTGAGTAATCTGCTCAACTTCTACCATCTTCATATTTCCCTGCTGCACTGTATAGGTGCAGCGAAAGTATCAAATTTTGAAATAAACTGCCGTTTTCTTGCAGTCACCCCCCACCGTTAACCTGTTCCGTGCGTTTTACCGCACAACGTGGTCGCATGGATGGGTGTCTTTTGCGAAGCGGGGTGGGCACCTTCAGTGTTATACAGAGAAGGTGGATTCCCTTATGGATTTGAGGGAAAAAATTTTTTGGGTAGATGATATAGTGTTTCCCTCGCCGTTTAAGTTTTATACTCAAGGGACGCTGCCAAGGGATGAGCGCCCTTTACCCGGTTCGTATAGCGCGGAGGATGCGGATACGATTGATGCCAACTGCATCCCCATTAACTCCTATCCTGAGGAGTTTTTGGTTCACATGGGGCTGAGTCGCAACTATTTCCATGGTTCTGACGAGGTTCCAACATTCCTCGATGAGAGCGGCCGGGGTGGGTGCTTGTCCTTTTTTACCTTCGCTTCAATAATGTAAGTGCTCTTTGTAATTTCAATAACTAAATTGGTTTTGTTGTTTGTTCATGTGTCGCGCAGAGATGGATTTGTTTGCTGTAGTGAAGCTTGAGAAGCCAAATCAAGTGACAGTTGGGGTGCGCCCTCTGAGGGACAATGAGGAGCCAATTCTGGAGGCTACTGCGGGACACATAACGGTGTTGGCGCAAGATGGTCCTGAAGATTCACCTCCCGTTGCTGCACTTGTGACGCTTGTGCAGAGCGTTCCTCCTACTGGGGAGCCGTCTTCCGTGGTGGAGGAATTGCGTACTGAGTCCTCTGACAGCATGGAGGTTATGGAGCCTGGGAGTGTAGCGCAGGGTGTAAAGCGCAAGGGAGAGTCTGATGGCGCTGGTACTTCCAAGAGGAGGCGCCATCTTATCACGGATGAAGAGTCATCCGCAGCAGATGACACATCCGCTACTGGCGCGGATAAGGAGATTGCAAAGTCTTCTCCTTTTTTGTAAGTGATGATTATATCCATGTTTTTTTTTCTTTTTTCTTTTTTCTTTTTTTTTTTTTTTTTTTTTTTTTGTATTACTTGTCGTAATATGCTCTGACCTTCTTCTTTTGCATTGTAGTGACCATGCTGTAGAGGGTGATGCGGCATTTTTGGAAAGCGTGGTCCCCCCTCAAGATGCAAACGTGGAGGTGACACTGAAGGTGGCTGGGGAGGTGTCTGCGCAGCTGTTGATGGAGGAGCTAGCTGCTGCTGCTGAGCGTTAGACTGAGTTGGTCGCTCAGTTGAAGACGCGGTATGTTGGGGAGAGCCGCAACCTCGCGCGGAAGGACGAGGAGATGGCCATGCTCCGTGCGCAGTTAGCTGATGCGCGAGCAGAGGTAGAGTCTGTCAAGGCGCATGCTGAGAAGGTCACTGATGAGAAGTTGACCGTGATAGCTGATCTGCAACATGCGCGCGAGGAGCTGCATCAGTTCAGGTCGAACTTAACTTGGGGGATAAGGTATCTGGAGGAGAAAAAGGCTGAGCTCTTCGGCCATATTGAGGCCCTTCGTAAGCAAATTGGGGATGCTCTGAAGGTGCAGGAGGAGAAGTTGCGCAGGCTGAGTATAGAATACGATGAGGAGTTATATCCTCATCTTATGTCTACGATCGCTGAGCGCAGATATGTTTTGTGTATTCTGCAATTTTCTTTACTATATGTATTAATATTCATTCTTTTGTCTTCTAATGCATCCCTTGTTTCTTGTCTAGGTGGTTGGTCAGCCATGGTTTGCGTTTAGCTGCTATGGGCACTTTGGAGTCTCCGGAGGTGTTAGAGGCCTTTGGGAAAGTTGTAGAGTGCGCTGTGGAGCGTGGCAGGGCGCAGGCTGTAGAGGAACTCCATGAGGCCAAGATGCTGACCGTGTCACTTGCTGAGGTGCCTGGCTATAAGGCGGACGCCTATGACGAGCTTGTGAAGGCTATGGAGGGATGAAGCTCTTTGAGCTTCCACATATTGCGCGGCTGGAGCGCGACCAGGATTACCCCATAAAGTTGATTATGGAGGGGTTAACTCTGGGGAGGCACATCTTGGAGGATGCCGAGGCTCAACCGGACTTTTTCCTAAAGCCTGACGAGTCGCAGTTGCAAGTTCCAGTCTTTGCGCAGCCGCGTGATATTTTGAACCCCTTCATCCTTGATAAGGAGGTTCCCCTGAAAGAAGTCTTGGAACTTCATGCGGAGAGGGCGGCCAAGAAGAAAGGTGTTAAGGGGAAAGCCATCCTATGTGGTGTAGGCGCTGCGCATATCCCAAGATCAGATGGAGTTGCGGTCAGCGTGGCGACCATGTCGCCTAAGGATGCGTTACTTTTTAGGAAGCTCCAAGAGGCTAGGAGCTCCGCTGACCAAGAGCATAGTCCTGAGAACCGTCATAGTGTGTAGATATAGGCTTTTTGTAACTTGTAAATGTATGGTTTCGTATAAATAACAAATTGTATCTTTTGTTTGTGTGTTATGTTATCCGTTCTTAAATTGTTATCCTTTGTGTAAAAGATCAATTAAGATGCACATTGGAACCCATACTCAAATTAAGTGCGTGACTTAAAAACAAATCGTAAGTATGAAATTAGACTTGCATTATTTTGCAAAGACTTTTATTAAATGACCAAGAGTTTTGGCTCGTAATTTGCTAAGCATGTAAGGTGTACGTGATATTGCGCATCCTTCGTGGAATGCGCATGAGAAACTTACTTCAACGTCTTGAAGGTAAGGCGCTTAGCAAGGATACATGATCCAATGTTGATGGGTTTGCAACCCTCTTACTCAACGAGTTAGTTAGTAGGTTTACTCATCCTTTCTGCCATCGTAGGTCTTAATAAGTGCATGCACGCCATGTAGGCAAAATATAAAATAACAATATTGAAACATAATAAAATGTACGCAATAAAGTGAAGTGTGTTATGGAGTTAGCTAGAACCCACAACGTTTTATTAATACTTGCAAGTTTTAAAAAGACAATTCCTAAGAAAGAAAAGAAAGTTCAAAGACAAACATTTATTGGGCACGTACTAAAGTGCAAAGTTGTCTGTTTGTGGGCCGTAGCCTTTCCTAAAGATAGCATCTTTTGAGATTGCATATATTCCAAGTGCGCGCCAGCTCGTGACCTTCCATATCGCGCAACCTGTATGCACCATTACCTAGTGCATCCGTGACCTCATAGGGTCCTTCCCATTTGGGTCCAAGCTTGCCTGTGTCTTCTGCGTGGCTTGCATCATTAGCACGGTATACAAAGTCTCCTGGCCTGAAAGAAGTGTGTTTGACCTTTGCATCATAATACTTCTTCATCTTTGCTTTAGCCTTTGCTTCGTGTATAGCTGCGCGTTCACGCCTTTCTTCCAGCAAGTCCAAGTCTATGCGCCGCTTCTCGTCATTTGTTGTAACGTTTATATCCGCTGTACGCATAGTTGGCATTCCAATTTCGGCTGGTATGACGGCTGCTGTCCCGTAGACGAGGGAGAATGGTGTGTCTCCGGTACTAGTTTTGATTGTCGTGCGGTGTGCCCATAAAACATGTGACAAGTCGTCCACCCATTTTCCTTTGTGTCTGTCAAGGCCCGCTTTTATTCCTTCGCCTAGACTGCGATTCGCGCGTTCAACCAATCCATTGGTTTGTGGGTGTTTCACTGAAGCGAAGTGTTGTGTGATGTTCAATTGTGCGCACCAATCTTTGAATGGGCTATCGCAGAATTGTTTTCCATTATCTGAGATAATTTCCCAGGTAGTCCAAAGCGACACACAATATTGTCCCACACGAAGTGTTTTACCTGGTTGCTAGTGATGCTCACCACTGCTTTTGCCTCAATCCATTTTGTAAAGTAGTCCATGGCTACGATGAGGAATTTCAGCCCTCCCGCTGCAACTGGAAAAGGGCCTGTGATGTTGATGCCCCATTTATAGAATGGCCATGGTGAGGTAATGGGGGTTAACTCATGTTGTGGTTGGCGCAGAATTGGCCTGTGGACTTGGCAATTACTGCATTTCTTTATCATATCTCGCGCGTCGCGGTGCATAGTACGCCAATAATATCCTGATCGCAGGGCGCACGCCACTACGGACCGTGGTCCCGAGTGCATGCTACATGATCCAGCGTGAATTTCTCTGAGTACATAATCTGCTTGGAGAGGTCCAACACATCGGAGCCAAGGTTGTAGAAAACGTCGATATAGGATGCCATCTCGGAGTTCAAATCTCTGCGCTGTGCGCCGCATCCTTCTGATCTTGTGGTAAGATTCCTTTGCTTATAAATTCAATGATAGGTGTCATCCACGCGGGATCCTGTTCCTCTATCACCGTGGATACTTCCATCTCCAAGATTGATTTGTGTTTTAGAGTTTCTACCAATACCTATTTTGATAGGTGCGCAAAGCTTGTAGATGCGATCTTGCTAAGCGCGTCAGCTTTCCTGTTGTCTCCTCTAGGTACCTGTTTGATTGTGAACCTATCAAAGTTCTGAATTAAGGACTTGGTTTTCTCGAGGTATTGGATCATGTGTTCATCCTTGGCTTCATATTCACCTAGCACGTGGTTAGCTACTAGCCTGGAATCTACATTTGCTTCTAGGTTGCGTACACCCATTTGAATTGCGATACGCAGTCCATCGAGTAGGGCCTCATATTCTGCCTCATTGTTTGTGGCTGTGAATTCGAAGCGCAGTGCGTAGGTGAATTCTACCCCCTCTGGATTAGTTAGGATAAGGCCTGCGCCTGATCCATCCACGCATGAGGATCCGTCTGAGAATAGAACCCATGGTTCTTGTAACTCCGTCTTGCCTGTTGAATGTGGAGTATCGGTATCTGGCTTTTCAACAATAAAGTCAGCTAATATCTGCCCCTTGATTGCAGTGCGTGGTCTATACGAGATGTTATACTCGCTCAACAACACACTCCACTTTAGTAGCCGTCTTGATGCGTCAGGTTTAGAGATAACTTGTTTGATGGGCTGGTCCGTGATCACAGCTATTGGGTGCTCTTGAAAGTATCTGCGCAGTCTTTTAGCTGCGAATACTAGAGCTAAGACCAGCTTTTCCATGGAGCTGTAGTTAGTTTCTGTCTTCTTCAGTGCCATGCTTAAAAAGTATATGGGTGTTTGGACGGAGTTCCTATCTGTTAATAGTACAGCGCTAACTGCTCCATGGGTTGCAGATAAATGCATGATCAACTCTTCCCCTGGTCGAGGTGCGACAAGTTTGGGAAGTGATGCAAGATGCTGTTTTAGTTGTTGGAAGGCTTCCTCTGCCTCCTCAGTCCAACGAAAGTCTCCTTTTTTTGTGCACTTCGAGAGTGTTTTGAAGAGAGGGAGTGATTTAGGGAGTGATTTGTCTGTGGACTTGGATAAAAAACGGTTTAGCCCGACGAGTTTTCCGTTTAATGACTGGACTTCTTTCAATGTGCGCGGTGAGGGAAGATCAACGACAGCTTTTGTCTTTTCTGGGCAAGGTTTGATGCCATCAGGTTCTATTAAATACCCAAGGAACATGCCTTATGTCGCGCCAAAGGTGCACTTCTTGGGGTTTAACTTCATGTTTATTTTTCCCAATGTTTTGAACGTCTCCTCAATGTCGCGCACCAATTCCTCCGTGTGGCTCTTTATCACAAGGTCATCAACATAAACTTCCAGGTTGCGACCCACTTGCTTCTCAAAGGCTGTATCCACCAATCGCTGATATGTTGCTCTCGCGTTCTTTAGACCAAAGGGCATTTTTGTATAGCAAAAGACCCATTGACTTGTGTGGAAGGCTGTTTTTTCTTCATCTTCTTCAGCCATCTGAATTTGATGGTATCTTTGTACGCGTCTAAGAAGCACTTAAAGGGATATCCACACAGGGATTCTACCTTCCAGTCTATCTCTGGCAGTGGGTAGCAGTCCTGTGGACATGCTTTATTGAGGTCCGTGAAGTCCACGCACATCCTCCAACTGCCATCACTCTTCTTTACCATCACTGGATTAGAGAGTCAGTCGTGATAGTAGACTTCGCGCATAATGCCTGCCTCTACAAGTTTGTGTACTTCTTCCAAGATGGCTTTTGCGCGATCGGGAGCCTGACCGCGCTTCTTCTGTCGTATTGGGGGATATCCTTGTCGGATTTGTAGCTTGTGCTCCGTAACAGAGCGTGGCACTCCGGTCATGTGCTTTGGTTCCCACGCAAAGATACTCAGGTTCTTTTGCAAGAGTGCGCACACAGCTGCTTTACCTTTGTCAGATAAAGATCCTCCAATTGATATTTGTTGATCTGGGTAGTCAGGATGAATGGCGACCTTGAAGTTTGGTATTATTGATGCGCGCTGTTCTGGAACATTCTCCACCTCGTTGGTTACCGCGTTGCATTCTTTAGGTGGTACAGTGGTATTGTAAAGGGTGACAATCCCTCCTTCTACTGGGAACTTGAGCATACCATGTGCTGTGGATGGTACAGCGCGCATGGATGATATTCCAGGTCTCCCAAGGGTGCCGTTGTATGGTGAAGGAGACTTGATTATCATGAAGTTGATCCAAGTTGCTGTGGAGTGTTGTTCATCGCCCACAACTACAAGTAAGCGTAATTGCCCCATAGGCCATATCTTTTCTCCTGTGAAGCCAGTCAGCGACGTCGTGGCCGGTATCAACTGACTTTGTATCTCAGGTCGCAGCCTTTTAAAGCAGTGTTCATACCGAGTATCTGCGGATGCTCCTCCATCGATATACATACGGCGGATGTCTTGTCCCCCGGTATGTATCTCAATGGTCAGTGGCTCTATTACTGCGTTGTTCGCAGCTAGAGTGGGGAAGGATATCTTATTTTCTGAAGAGAACTTTTGACTAACTTTTTGCTTTGTCTTGCGTTGCCATGACTGTATCATGTAGATGATGTCCGCTTTATCTTTGGGAGGCTCTTTCTTGCCTCCATTCCTTTGCTTGTCCTTCCCTTCTTTAATGTTCTTTACGAGGTGATCCATTCTACCCTCCTTTACTAATTTGTCAATTAGTTGTCGTAGCTGGACACACTCGTTGGTTGTATGGCCCTTTTGGCCATGATATTCGCAGTATCCATTCCCTATACGCTTATCCTCTTGGGTGCGCATTGGTGGAGGTTTTGGGAAGTTTGCGCCTTCTGTTACAAATATTTCTTTCAAAGACTTTGTGAGGGGGGTATACTTGTCATTATCTCGTCCACTTCCCTGACTGCGATAGTTCTTGCTGCGGTTGCTACTATGATCATTGGATTGTCTCCTAGGCTGTTCTTGTTGCCTATAATTTGAGTAGCCTTTTTTACTGTCCGCAGCGGCTGCTTCTCCTTGGATGAAGGATCTTGTGCGCTTCAATAGTTCATCAAAGGTTTGGGGAACCTTGTCGTTTAACTTCCTAATGAGTTCTGGGTTATTGATCCCATTCATGAACCCTGAAATTTTCAGGACTTCGGGACACGCCTTGACATGTATGCATTCATCTTTAAAGTGTTCCATATAAGCGCTAGTTGATTCCTCTTGACGCTGTTTTACTCTGGCTAGTTCAACAGGGTTTTTAGCGCACTTCTTTCTTTGGGTGAAGTTTAAGTGGAATGCTTTTCGCAACTCTTCAAACCCGCCTATGCTCCTTTGTGGAAGCTTGCTAAACCAAGTGCGCGCATTCCCTACTAATATGGAGTTAAACATATGACACCACACAGGTTGTGGCCAATTTTTGATAGTAGCAGCGGATTCAAAAATTTTTAGGTGGTCATCAGGATCACCCGTTCCATCATATGTTTTAACATTAGTGGGCATGCGCCTTTTCTTATGATCGGAGTAGTCGCTGATGCGTCGTATAAATGCAATAACTTTCTGGCGACGCCACGGAAGAGATATGTCTTCGTCTTCTTCCTCGCGACGTCTTTCTCTGGACTTCCAATGTCCTGTTTCTTTATCCTCGTTGTCCGAGGAGTCACTGGAGGATGAGTAATCTCTTTTGTGGCGCTTGCGCCGGTTTTCCTCAGAGGAAGAGCTTGAGGGGCTTTCACTTGGGGAAGTTCGCCTGTCATGAATTCTTCTACTCCCAGACCTTGAGGAGCCTTCGCTTGGTGAATGTTGACGTCCAAGTCCTTCTTGCATCCTTCGACTAGCAAGTCTGGAGTGAACATTGGTGCGCCTCTCGTCATCTTCATATTCCTCAGAGTACTGTGAGTCAGATACTGTACCAAGTCTATCATGGATATTGTTACGTCTTTCGTTATTTTCGCGCCCCCTCTTTGGTAGCGCGGTGGTGATGTTTCGCGTTCGGGGACCAAAGTTGAGCTGGGCTTGCAGGCTCACGCTTGACCTTCTCCTTGCTTCTTCTTGCATGAGGGCGGTTAAGGTTTCGTAATTTTGGGATACGAAATTACTTAGCGTTAAATCAGTTGCGTCCTCATCCGCTGCAAGGATTTCTGCTTCCACATTAGGCGCCCTATCTCGGTTGGGTGCGCCAGGTGGCACAGTGTTGTCCACTATAGGTGTCGTTTGATGGGGAGTATTGAAGAGGGTGCGCTGAAGTTCTTCAACGATTGGGACCACCGTGGTGGCTTGAGTAGTTCTTGTAGGCAATTCTACCGCTGGGAGAGGTAGGGTTGGTCCCGTTTCTTGGTGACCAGGCGCACTGGTTGTTCCAGTGGCCTGTCTAGAGGTCGAATCTTGATGGTTCTTCCTCTGGGGGTCACGTGTTTTTTCCAACTGCGGAGTTCGCTGGCTTGAGTTTTTGTTCTTCGTCATTCTAGTTCTTAGTTCTTAGTGTAGGGTCCCACGGATGGCGCCACTTGTTGATACAAAAGTTGGGCGTTCCTAGTTTGGGCTCCTGCTCTCGTACCAATTAGCTCTTAATGCTTGAAACCTGCGCACTAAGAAAGTAAACAAACACTGTTAGGCTTATCGTGGGATTGTCTCCCACGATTATCCTCCGGCGTGAGAGTAAGTAATCGGTTTTAGGGTTATAGTGAAGAGTTAGGCTTTTAGATCGTACCTTTAATGAGAATTGCATCATTCTATATATAGGCGCAGAATTCTTGTAGGTTTCGTGCTCCTTACTCTTCGCACACATGGTGCTTATCCGGTCCAAGGATCTTTATCAGTAAATAGAAGATCCTTATCTAGACCATAAATAGTTTGGTTGGGCTTGGGCCTATGTGAGCCCAACCCATTGGTGGTGCGGCCCAAATCATTGTTATGATAGCCCACGCGTGGTGGGTTTGGGCCTTAGTAATGTTTATCATTTGGGCTCGTGGCCCAAATATAGACTATACGTCATCATTATTCTTAAATAAATAAAGTTCTTGTTCATCTATTTGCGTTCGTTAACGTTAGATTATGCACTCGTGAAGGTTTGCTTACAATTTTACGTTTGTCCTTTATTGCTATTTTTTGCTTATTATTAATATAACAAGCAAAGTTGCCCGCGCGCTGCTGCGGTGCTGTTTTTTTTGGTTAAATTTCATGCGGTCGACATTGTTGTTGATGTCGGGTTAAGATGATTAAAAAACATAACATGTAATAAGTATTCTATAACAAAACTTGGTATAAGATATGCAAACAAATGAGGCAAACTGTAATTTTTTTTGGTAACTTTGTATTACTATATATTAAAAGAAAACTTATATGTTTATGGTAAAGAGTAACAAATAGACACACATGCTTATTCAGACATCTTGAATCCGGAAACAACAATGCAAATCGAACATATAGCAGCAAATGAAAACAACCAAAACAACAATCTCTTCCTTCCAACTTTATTCACATGGTCACTGCTACGATCAGAACCGAATTTATTCATATATGAACCGACAATAATCCTCTTCTTTCTGGTAAAACAAATTGGACTGAAAGGCCAATGCAAAAGATATGCAATCTCCTGACCATAACTGCATACACATATTGACATAAGCATTATAGTCAAATAGGTTGATGAAAATTGGCGTGTTTCTGATGCGTGAGAATCGCAACAGGCTTTACCTCTCGAGGGATCTCGAGAAGCTTACAACCCCCACCAGGCAGTGTACCTGATCGTTGTAGTATAGTATAGTGACAAGTACCGGGGGATTGATCGTTCAGCTTAGGAATAGTGTCGCTAGGATTAGAAAGCCTAAATTACTAGTTCTAAAGGTGAGGGATGATTATTTTTGTATTTTTATATTTTTTTGAAAGCAATTAAAATATCGGTTTTTGGAAGAGTGGGCGGAATTAGTTGCTATTCAACTAACCCAAAACTAAGATGCAATCAAAATAAAATACTAAAAATGAAATTAAACTAATTTATACTAAGGTTGTGAGCAGTAATTGGAGAAAATGTGTTTACTTAGATTTCACTACTCCCTAGATATCTTTTACATGTTAATTACTTGTTATAATTGCATGGATGACGGATTGTATTCCTTAATACCATTCATGGGGTGGCATACATAACTCCCAAATTCTATGAGCTCTTATCTCCTCATACACCATGCCCAACACAACTATAGGGATTGTAAACAGTGGCTCATGCATTAAATACAACCAATAAAGACCTAGTACGCCTCGGTTCATGTTTCTTAAGACGTTCAAGCATGTTACCATTTGGAGATCTGCCAGTTTTCTTAAGCCTAACATATAAAATCATTCATCCAAGACAAGAATAACAAGTAATCAACACATAATCAATATCTAGGTTTCATTAGATCTAAGCAAACACAAAAGAGATCTAGCCTAGCATGATAGAATTGAGACAAGAACAAGATATAGACAACCAACACATAGACATATTGATTGAATTAGAAAAACACTTATCTCAATTACAATGCAAGGTATCAAGGGTTTGGAACCCTTGAAAAACCTGTAAAAGTTGCACCAAAATCGTCTTTAGGGTTTCTCCAAAACTTCTCCTTTTTTAATGTGAAAAACTAGAAAACTATATATAGGAAAATCGGGGTGACGGCGTCAAGAACAAAGGTGTGACGCCGTCATCTCGCCGCCAAATACTTTCTCGGACGGCCTTGATCTACTTCTGACGGCCTGCGTGACGCCGTCATGAGCTACGGATTTTAATTCTTCTGGTTTGACGCCGTCATAGGTTAACTCTTGACGCCTTCATGTACTGTTCCAGCATGGAAAATTGAGACTTTGCCGTTTTCTTCACTTTTATGCTCCAAAAACGTCCAAAATGGCTTCTTTTTCAGAATTCACTCTCCAAGTACCTAAAATCACAAAAGGAACGATTTAGGGCAATATTTGATCAAATAAATTCGGATTCGGGCTTAAATGACCCCCTAAAAACGGACCATTTTGCGCCTCATCATATACCCTTACACTTGAGATTTGCTTGTCCTCAAGCAAATACGCTTTTATTCTACTCAAAAGACAAGTTAGGGGTCATTTAACACTAACATAAAAGTAATTACAACAAATAATCGTTCCACTAAAGACCAATAGACAAGCACGGAGGTCATACACTAGCACCTCACAAATAGTGTTTAGATACTCACATCTCTCGGGTGTAATAAAGTAATATAACATTATGGAAATGGAAGATATCTCTCACTACCTGTCATAGCAAAATAGATTACCATAGGCTTGGGAAAAGATCAAACCTCCACCACATGGCGTAAGCACCTAGGATAAACTATCAAAGAGGTCTTTTAAAGGGTTGTAACGTTAGGTATAGGGGTATGAATTACACGGTTTTGTTGGATAAAGGAAGTTTTACTGGTGACGAGTTAACAATCTTAGTTAATTACATGAACAAGATGGCGTTGCTAAGCCAAGACTAGACTCGACTTAAGCTAATAAATGAAAAATAACAAAAACATAAAATAAACATAGAATAAAAACGGGATGGTAATCCGTTTTTTTTTTTTTTTTTTTTTTTTTTTTTTTTTTTTTTTTTTTTTTTGCATACACTCTTACCCTACCATCTAAAATAATACATCACAGGGAATGAACATTTCCCTTACACTTGAATCTTTACATACTTTACATTAAACTAATCTAATGAATCGACTTAAGAAAATCAAAACACTTGGAGCACTTTTAAGATTAACGCACATATGGGGGTAATAAATGATGTTCTTCCCCATTACTCCATAAACAAGTACTTACCCATGAGTCCCAATCGTCCCAAAACAATATGTACAAGGATATGACTCGACTTAGCAACCATATAATCAATTAGAAAGTTAACTTAGGGTTTAACAAATAACAATAATGCACTAAAAATGAGCGCATACACGGAAGGCTAAGGCGATTTGGGTGTACATTTAAGTGGGGTGTAACAAATTCTTCCTTTAAGTAAAATGCTTAAAGTTAGAAACGAAAAGATAGGCTCGGAGGGGTGTACTAGGGGTATCGTGTACTAAAAATGAGTACAACGCTAAGGGTGTGGGAAAAATTAGTTGACTTAACTAGCCAAGTAATATGACTTAAATGGTCAAGTAATTATGATACGGGTTTAACACAAGGGTGATCCTAATGCCTCTTATCATGTAGTAAATCCTATCACACGAATGTAGTCTCACTAGCGGTCTCGGGATGCATCACTAACGCAAGTTCTAGAATCTAAATGCTACCGGTACACTCATAAGCACTAATAGTAAATGCTTTTCCTATCAAATCTAAAGGCGAACCTCACATATTTGGGTGGAAAATTTTTCTGAATATACGGTTATGTGCTAGTCATACAATCTCCTATCCATGAGACGCTTGCTATGGCTAAAGTTTCACTCCTAAATGTTGTAAAAAATTTTAAATTTGGCGCTAAAATTGCTCTAACAAGTATTTCTCATAGTTTTATTACACATCTACCATTAGACAAAACAAACTCAAGCGAAAGTGCATATGTAAGGTATCATCTTTTTACCCTCCCCTTACACTTAAGATGAACATTGTCCCCAATGTTCAAGTAAAGAATGTAAAAGTGAAAAAGTAAAGAGAATGAAATCAAATACTCCCCTGATTCGCTCGGTATGGATTATAGGTTGGCCAGGTTAAATCTTCCTCCAAGAAAATGAACAATCAAAGCTTCCCTTCCAGAATATAAATCACCTTCTTGTCATACATAACCTGTAAATCTTGACAAAAATAGACAGGACAACCTCGCGTAAAATCGGCGGCATCCTATATAAGTTACTAAATCCTAGAAAACCAGATAAGATATAATGCTTGTGGAATGAAGTTTGCAGATCTCCTGGAGATTATAAAACTTAATAATTCTCAAAAACCATAAGACTCCGTTAGAAAAACAAAACCAGTAAAATTTCCAGATTTTAACTCCTGACGCCGTCAAGATTAAACCTCTGACGCCGTCAGAATAGACCTGCAGAAATTCTTATGTTAAGTTTCCGGAAAATTTCTGGAAAAACTTGGTTCTACTTCCTGGAAAATCCTGCAAAACTTCATTATGACTCAATACAAGCATTTGACTCTAACAAATACGAATATACATGCTCATTAATATTGTGGAGAATCATAATCGGTTTGTTTCTTAAAAACATATTTGGGGTTTCCCCTTACACTTATCTTTTGCAAAAATACTTCTAGGTGGAGTTAAGACTAGGCTAAACAACAAAGTAAAGTATTTCCACATTTTAATCGAGAAACATGATCAACCAACAATAAAAATAAAACATGCATACGGAATCAAATAACATTCAAACAAATAAAATCACACAAAACATGGGTTGCCTCCCAAGAAGCGCTTTTCTTTATTTACGAGTCTTGTAGCTAGACTCAAGGCTATGGGTTACTACGTGATTCAATCATTGGTTCCACTCTCTAGGTCATCTTCTAAACTAGTATCGCTTTCATAGTGCAAGTACTTCGGATCTTCGAACTCGAAAATATCTTGTCGATACTTAGAACCAAGCTTACTAGCATTCTTAAAGAATCCACATGATAAATCAGAAATATTTCTACATCCTCTCCTAACATCTTCATTACACAAGATAAGTTGGGAGCTCATCATATCAAGCCCGTCACAGTCTATTTCCTTAAGGTCTTTTCTCTTGTATGGCGTTTGGTATGAAATCCTCCTAATCCCATCAGTGAAGGTCATGATTCCGTTCAAGTCATCCACTATCAAATTAGTGATTTCACAAAAGGGTGCTCCAAAGACGACTTGTGATAACCTAGGGTCGACATAGTCCTTTATGTTGTCTACAATCGTGAATTCCATAGAGAATGCCATATTTCCTACGAACACCTGGATTTCGTGATCCTTGCCAACCACTTTCTCTCCCTTATAAATCATTCCCCATATGCAGATATTGTTATAATGAAACAATGACATAAAATTCTTTGGCAGGAATACATTGATGTATATGTTATCGAAGTATTTATGACCGATCATGCAGGGGATTTTGAGATTATTCGGATCACGTCGTCTTATCTTCCCCAACTCTCCATCCTTTGACCCATATATATTCCCCTCAAGAGAGGGACGATACTCGTACACCTCCTCACTATCCCTACGAAAAATTACCTTCCTAACACCATTGGTGAGTACTACACTACCATCTTTCTCATCAAGGATTGCTCCCGATTCATTGATAAATGGTATCCCAAGGACAAGGTTGGTTAACGTTTGATTGGTGAGAGGTTCCACGTCATCAACCACTGTGAGGTCAGTATTGTAAACAAGCTCTCCAATCCTAATTGATAAATTTTCTATTACTCTCTTACACGCAATGTGCTCAGGGAAGATTTTGTGGTATAGGGAAAGAGGGATTATGTTGGCTGGGAAGCTAGGATCTATATGACTATCGGTTAAGAGCTTTTCCTTAATGGTACAGGGGATCTTGAAAACTATAGGGTTATTTTCCTTAGTCTGATTGCTACCCACACTCATAACATCCTCCATTTTTCTCTCGGGTTCTTCTATAATAGATTTACCCAAAATGGTTGGATCTCTCTCATGCTCTTCCGATTTCTCTTTCCCTTCATCCAGTTTACCGGATTCTTGCGCAGTGTATTGCTCGGGTGAGTCGGTAGGTTTCCTTGTCGAAGCATGGTCAACTCTTGAGGTCTCATCTTTCGCTGTCTGACTGAATTTGTTAGTTTGTTGTTGGGTTGGGTTGGATGTTGAAGCAGATATTGTGGTGATGGTGTTTACGAAGTGGATTGGTCCAGGGGAGTTGACAGGTTCTTTTCCGTTAGGAGATAGATGTTTGAATAACTTACTAGGGCTTTTTATTTTTACAGGGGAGGCTGGTGGGCTCATGACGGTAGCAGATTTAACCTCATCAACGTGAATAGGCTTATTATCAATATGCTCTTTGATAGCAGTCAACAGATTACAAATCTTGTTGTTTACATCAGCCTGCTGTTGTTTAAATTTGGCCTCGAGCGTAGCGAGCTGTAGTTCTTGAGATAGAATGAATTTTTTTAAAGTATCTTCACAGCTTTGCCTAGGAATGCCTTGTGACGGAAAATGCTCGGACCACGTGAGTGGTGAGGAGTCATTGAAGGATACGCTTCGCGTTTGGTACCCTCTAAAATTAGGTTTATCCTTCCATGCCTCATAGGCTTCAGCAGAAGTTCGAGGACCCTGACCTACGTGTGATGATGTGAATTCGTTATAAGCACGTTTTGGAAGTTCCATGCAGTTATGGGTCTCATGAGGGCCATTGCATAGTTTGCATGTAGAAGCGATTCTGCTTACTTGGCTTGAAGGTTTATGAGCTTCGTAAGATTTCATGAGAGACTTGACTCGACCTTCAAGTTCCATGATCCTACGGTCGGGAGTGCTAGAGTTGTTCGAAGGCAAGGATATTGCCTTGACCGTTTTGTTCAAATCACGGGGATCGTTCCAACTTTCGTTGTCATAGAGAGCAAGATCTTCTATGAGTTCCCATGATTGTTCCGCACTAAGATCACGTAGCTTACCACCGGCCGATTGGTCAATGGCTCACCTCGTGGAGATGTCGATATGGTCATAGAAGATTTGGACTTGGAGCCAAAGATCTATGCCATGATGAGGGACTTTTTGGAGTAAGTCCTTGAAACGAGTCCATGCTTCATAGAGAGATTCATTTTGACGTTGTTGGAACATCAAGATGTCATTTCTAAGCTTAGTAGTTCTCCCTGGTGGGAAAATTGAGCAAGGAAACGAGTGGTGAGATCATCCCATGTGGTGATGGATTCCGCGGGTAAACGCTCAAGCCATTGACTAGCTTGATCCTGTAGAGAGAATTGGAATAGGCGTAAACGGGTTGTCTCTCTAGTTTCAACACCTAGGTCTATGGAATCTACGATTTTGAGAAAGTCCTTAAGATGTTGGTTTGGATCTTCGGAACGAAGTCCATGTAATGCACATCCGCTTTGCACCAACCGGATGGTGTCGGATCGCAAGGGGGTCACATTGGCTCCGGTGAGCTCAATGGTGTTTCGGTAGCCTTGGTGGCTAGGTCGGGAGTACTCTCCTAAGGTTCGGGGCTTAAGGGGTTCTAATGGTGGGTTTTGTTGTGGTGGGATGACGGGTTCAAAGATGTTACCACCTTCCATGATGTCGGATGGTAAAGAGTTACGAACAAAGGCACGAAGAAATAAGATAGACTAAAGAAGACATAAAAATAAAAAATAAAATCTTACTAGAAAGGAATCTAGCAAGTAGACCTAATAAAAAGAAATTCTAACCTAGACAATAACTATTCCCCGGGCTGCGGCGCCAAAAACTTGATGCGTGGGAATCGCAACAGGCTTTACCTCTCGAGGGATCTCGAGAAGCTTACAACCCCCACCAGGCAGTGTACCTGATCGTTGTAGTATAGTATAGTGACAAGTACCGGGGGATTGATCGTTCAGCTTAGGAATAGTGTCGCTAGGATTAGAAAGCCTAAATTACTAGTTCTAAAGGTGAGGGATGATTATTTTTGTGTTTTTATATTTTTTTGAAAGCAATTAAAATATCGGTTTTTGGAAGAGTGGGCGGAATTAGTTGCTATTCAACTAACCCAAAACTAAGATGCAATCAAAATAAAATACTAAAAATGAAATTAAACTAATTTATACTAAGGTTGTGAGCAGTAATTGGTGAAAATGTGTTTACTTAGATTTCACTACTCCCTAGATATTTTTTACATGTTAATTACTTGTTATAATTGCATGGATGACGGATTGTATTCCTTAATACCATTCATGGGGTGGCATACATAACTCCCAAATTCTATGAGCTCTTATCTCCTCATACACCATGCCCAACACAACTATAGGGATTGTAAACAGTGGCTCATGCATTAAATACAACCAATAAAGACCTAGTACGCCTCGGTTCATGTTTCTTAAGACGTTCAAGCATGTTACCATTTGGAGATCTGCCAGTTTTCTTAAGCCTAACATATAAAATCATTCATCCAAGACAAGAATAAACAAGTAATCAACACATAATCAATATCTAGGTTTCATTAGATCTAAGCAAACACAAAGGAGATCTAGCCTAGCATGATAGAATTGAGACAAGAACAAGATATAGACAACCAACACATAGACATATTGATTGAATTAGAAGAACACTTATCTCAATTACAATGCAAGGTATCAAGGGTTTGGAACCCTTGAAAAACCTGTAAAAGTTGCACCAAAATCGTCTTTAGGGTTTCTCCAAAACTTCTCCTTTTTTAATGTGAAAAACTAGAAAACTATATATAGGAAAATCGGGGTGACGGCGTCAAGAACAAAGGTGTGACGCCGTCATCTCGCCGCCAAATACTTCCTCGGACGGCCTTGATCTACTTCTGACGGCCTGCGTGACGCCGTCATGAGCTACGGATTTTAATTCTTCTGGTTTGACGCCGTCATGGGTTAACTCTTGACGCCTTCATGTACTGTTCAAGCATGGAAAATTGAGACTTTGCCGTTTTCTTCACTTTTATGCTCCAAAAACGTCCAAAATGGCTTCTTTTCCAGAATTCACTCTCCAAGTACCTAAAATCACAAAAGGAACGATTTAGGGCAATATTTGATCAAATAAATTCGGATTCGGGCTTAAATGACCCCCTAAAAACGGACCATTTTTCGCCTCATCAGTTTCAATATGGTACATGTAATAACTATGTTACGAAACACGGTATATAAATAAAATAATTCGAACATGTTTGTAGCTACTCAACTGTCTTTCATACAAAAATTTTATAAGACAATGTACAATGCTAAAGTTTGGGTCAGTTTAGTAGTTTCGCCGTAAAAGATTTGAAATCCTAATAAGAAATTCAGTAAAAAAAAATACACCGTGTAAAATATGCAGTAAAAACAATGCACATAATAGACCAGGTAATAACATTTTAAGAGAATATGTGATCAACAATGCTCCTATGTGTCATGATAACTTAAGTTCTCAGTACCACAAAATCAATTTTCATTTCTTGTAGAAAAAGAGTCTTAAGTATCTTAAAAGGCATGATAATTACAGTAGAAAAAATCATCTTCTATGTTTTTTGTTGATTGATGATAAACAAAAAAGGTGGTCATCACAATAGCTACCTATGGGGCAAAATCAGGATGAACGGGCAGATTTCTTCTACCTTACTAAAAGGATATTTCTTGGGTTAGCCCAACCAGACCCATGCGAAAAATACCCATTTTTACCCACTACCCAATCCTGAACATGTTAATAACCACAATTTTCTGTTGCTAATTCATAATTATAGCAAGATGTACATACCTGGTGTAAGTTGTTCTTCTAGAACTTTTAGCCGAAAGTGCAGGAAGTTACCATTTTCAACTTCACATTTATATATCTGGAATCATTTTGGGCTATCAAAGTATGCCTAGCCTAGCCTAAATTGACCCATTTGGAAGATAAGTCTATTGACTTTAACCTGTTCACCTAACCCACCCATTTTACCATACCTGAGCAATATAGATTGCTGTGAGTGTACTGACACAAACCCCCTTTTTGCACCACCAACCCCTCCCCTTGAATCCATGTCCTGCCACTTTAATCATTGCATGTACACCAGTGTTGCTGGCATCATATCATAGCATATTACCTGAAAAAACGTTAATGGTAACGTAATGAAGCTACCTGCTGTTGTTACTGTAACTATCCAACTTAATCTGTTACCAAAAATTATAAAAAAGGTACATATTGGTGATCACAGCCTTATCAAAGAACCACTGCTACTACCTTTTCATTGCTAATGAAACTACCTGCTAATGAAGATATTTATTATCAAAGAACCACTGCTACTACCTTTTTATTTTTGTTCTACAAAGTTCAGATTTGTGAAACAATCAAAATTTGTGCGTGATAACATAGTTTCCCCACTCATACTTAACGAAGCAAGTAAGTTGGCCTGACCCTTTACAACTAAAGTCACATTTGTCCGTGTACCTAAGCGAACGATATCAAGTAAGATTTTACGTTACCTAAATGGATCATCCATCGACGGCTTAATAAGCAGCTCCATTTTGGACTGCCTTCATTTCATAAACAACAGGGATCATTAGGGCCAAAGTAGACGCATCAGATTGATCCTTCATACCTGCTTAGAAAAAATAAGCACAATGACATCCTAGTATGTTTTACGCCTTTCATTATGACACATGATGATGAAATTAAAGTCACTTCACAATACTATACCATTTCATATCTATTACCTTCATCTCAAATGAGAACAAATGAACTAAGGAGCTGAAAGAACATCCCTTAATAAGACGTGCATGACCACCGGTCAGCTGGCACAACACAGTCCGACAATTTCCACACACCACAACTGTCTACGATTGGCCAAATACATCAGTTCTATAAAAACAATATCAATACAAAAAAAATATATATTAGGTATCTACGTTAGTATTAGCATGGTTAAACAACAAACAATTAACACAATAAAATTATAAAACCGATAAGAAGGCGCACAAGTTGAATAAGCCTTGGCATTTGAGTACCTGTAACACTCGCACTACAAAAACAATCCAATAGTTTCGTCTAAAGTGGTCGAAACTGTTGCTCTTTATGTAGCAGTGCCTAAAAAAGCAACAACAATCATAAAGTTAGTATATTGTATTCCGGAATTTGAATAAACGGGAATTCAAGCAAGCAATCAGATTACCTCGGCTGACCAAGCGGAGCCGTTTATTATTTTCATGTGATGTGCTGGCCAGGCTTGTTGGCGACGTCGCATCTAAAATGACTGGAACAATTTTCAAATTACCAAACGATAACATGACAAATACAGGTACATACTGATAATACATTAATTAGTTGAATGGTTTGTGAAATTGTAGGTTAACTTACCTACGGTTGAAGGCGTTGCACGACGATCAGTCGGTATCCTATTGTTGACAATCTTAAAAATATCAATTTTTTAGTATATGCGTTAAGATAAATTAAAAAGTAAAACTAAAACTTATGATTGTATAGATAATGGGTGATGGTTGCATACCTTAAAGAATCCCAGTTTCACCCATTATAAACTGATCTTACACCTTGCCTTATCGAGCCCTCGGTGTTGTTTGGACATGAATTTAAACTAAGTAAAATAAAATTGCAACTGTAAGTAAAGTCACTATCTTAACCCTTTATAAGATTTATATATCTGATATTCATATTAAATCAACAACTTATAAGTTATAATCCTTTTTATTCCAGAAACTTGGCTTGACTGTATATTAACTTTGCAAAGCTTTATAACAGATCCACCAAAGCATTTCACAGCAATCAATTGGATGCAAAAGCTTGTTAGCTAAGTTATACATGCTAAACTCGTCGCTTTATAGTTATTACTTATTAGGGATGACTGAACAAACAAATTGTAACTTTAAATGATCCAACTAAATAGCAACACAAACCTAAAAAGCAATAAAAGCAACCCACTTTGACCCAAAATGAACACATTCACATACCCTCTAGTGAAGTTTATGGAAAAATTTGATGCCTGGACAATGTAAAAGTAGTTCCACATAACCGTCTATTATCTTATAGCAACTTCGTTTGAAGCTTTTAATTCAAATGCAATTAAAATCTATTTTGACAACCTTTAGTTCTCTCCGCCACTCCTCAACTTGTCAGCTTTTCTTCAATTGGTAAAACAAACCAAAACTTTGACAACAATGTTTACTTAAGACATTTCCTCGAACATTTGGTGTGCAACCAAACAAAACCAAAGATTTTTATAAAAATAAAGTCTTTTTTCTTTTTGTTAACCATCAATCACATAACGATAATATCCATACCAAAATAAATAAATAAATAAATAAAATAAATAAAAATTACTAACCTGCATCGAATTCCCTGATTTTTTTTTTTAAGAAAATTTGGATGGTACATCATATTATGCAGTATATAATATAAAGGGATCTAAATGGTATTAACATAAAGTCAAATAATTAAAAATTCATTAAAACTTTAAAAAACATATGATCAGACTTACTATTGGTGGCCGGGATGAAGACGACGGCGAAAGGTTCACCAGAGAAGCCAAAGACACGCCGGCGACTTCATTTTGAACCCCATTGTTTGTTGTCTCTTGATCTCAGAATGAAAACAAACTGCACCAAAATGCATAAAATATAAATAATCAAAACCAAAAAGAGAGAGACCTATTTTTGTATATTGATATCAATAAAAACATGCCCACTAACTGAATACATGGTGATCTTGGGTTTTGATAATATATTTTTTTTTCACTGAATGTGCTTTCCTTTTTCTTTTGTATCTTTGTGTATTTTTGAAGAAGAAAAAGTCTTCATGAAGGTTCTTATGTAGATCTAACCATAAGATGGTACGTATTTGGTAGACACTTGGAGGGTTGTACATGTCATTAAGTAGATAGGTCTGCTGTGTTTGAAAAATTAGGACGTTTGGTGTATTAGAAGGGTGGTTAACACCGGTAATCCATGAACAGGAAAAGTCCGCCTGTTTGTAAGCCAATGGGCTGCTGCCAAGGCAACCTGCTAGCACTGTTGGGCCACTAATGTAACATAACCACACCCTTAATGACACAATGCAACCAATAGGAACCAACTTTAAACCTTAACAAAAAAAAATTGACACTATCATTTATGTCACATCACTTTTCTCTTTTAGAATATAGGATAATGAGTTTATTATTTTTATGTTCTACATTTGTTTACAATTATAAATATGTCATTTTATATTATTTTACATATTTTAATTACAGTTAATAGCAAATTACCAAACACTTTTATTGAAAAAATAAATAAAGCTTATAGTTTATATTAACAGTTTGCAGTTTACAACTTACAATTTATTATTATTATTTTTTTTTTATGTAAACGGTGAAAATTATGTTAATACCAAACACAAGTTACATTAATACACATACACTGGTATGGACATACCCATCCAGAGAAACAAATAAAATAATAATAATAATAATAAATGCTCTGTCTATCCGATATCGGGTACCACGAAAATAATATCTCTGACAAGTCTTGACCAATATCAGATACCATACTATTTGCAGAGTACCTTAGCATTCAATTGCACAAATCCCTTTTATTGAGAATTCAAATATCAACTCCAAGAATACACCAGTATATGCACCAAGACCATAACCTCACAACTATATTTCCATAATCACCCCCTTTCATGATCATTCAACCATTATCCACAATGATCAAGTTGGAGAGGTGAAAAGGCATAATTTTAAAGGTTATAGCCACCCATTGCCATTCCAGTTAAAGGTTATACCAGACTTCCTGCATTTCCATCTTGAGAAATGTCTTCAGAGGTCTGGGAACACTCACCTTGAGGGAGAAGCATCGTAACCTCCTTTAGCAATGTATATGTTGGACCAAGTATGTTCATCTTTCACTACTCACTATTCCAAGCTTCATAAATTACCCTCTAAACTCACTTTCCTTTCACATATTAAAACCTACTTTATGAATCACTTAAAAACTTATAATTGATATGGAACCAAATAGGATCACAGAACCTTACAAAGGCCATCTGATGTACCCAAATGGTAACATACAGTGACAAGGTAAAAGGATTCAAGACATAAAGCTATCATTCTGTAGCGAGTTTTAAACATAGAATCAATAATCTACATAATTCAGATATGTTGAGTTTTTTAGTTTCAAAACCATAACTTGCAGAGAAACTTAAACCTCACCTTTGCTGATACAAATCCAAACCATTTGTATTTTGAAACTGGTGTCAACAATAATGGAGGTATAAACTGTACTGAGACAGCTTAAAATCCCATTCTTTAAAATAGGACACCAACTACATCAGTTTAGAAGATCACTGGACATACACAATGCATGATACTCCCTCCGTCCCAAATTATAAGTCCACTTTCATATTTGACAAAGTTTAAGAAAAGTGGGGCCCTTATAATATTAACCAATAAAAATTATTCCCACCCTCTTACAAACATTTTGATTGGTTGAAATTAAAAGTGGACATTAATTTTAGGACAACCAAATCTAGCAAAGTGGACTTATATTATGAGACGGAGGGAGTACTACCTTTTGGGGACATAACTATACATCTTCGAAAAAGCCTAAAAACTGTCCTGCTATCCTAACTAGATTCACAAGAACAATATTAAGCTTATCCAAAAGATAGAGATGCCCCAAGATATTAGCAATATGCATTAAACCACTTATCCCAAACACCCCTTTATACCTTCTGAAATAGTCTAGTTTCTCCACTTTAGCCCACATAATTGTTTCAAGCTGCATCACTTGGAATTGCTTATAGTAAAACCTCATCCCCTTTCTTGACAGCTTTAGTCTTAAATAGTTAACAATAGCAGCAATCAAGTCTCCAACATCTCTCTTATCACTAGTGAACAACCTTTTACTCCTTTTATTCCGGATGAAGTAGACAGAAGCTGCTAAAACCACTCTTCTCAGAATACTCTTAGTTGACTTATTAAATTTCTAACTTATCATAAAACTCACAATATCATCTCATCTATCAGGAAGTGAATCCTGCTCAATTCTCTTTTAAAATCATTCCATATCCTTTTAGAATAAGGGCATTCAAAGAATAGATGGTTACAGTTTACAGTTTACACCATACAACATATAACTAGTTTTGTCAAAAATACCAATGTCCACCAACTAATGGTTATGCTAATTATTAAGATAAATATAAAAAGAAACTTTAACTTTATTAAATTAAAAATCAACTAAATAATCCCTCCATCTCAAAATTATTGTTTATATTTTTTTCTTCAGAATGTCTAAAAAATAATTGTCATTTTTTTTTATTTATTTTTTATTTTTTTATTTTTTTTATTCTTTTTAAAGTAAAACTAGAGAATATAGTAAGGGAACATTCTCTTTGAATTCTTGAAAACTAAAGTGGCTTCACTTTTATTAAATTACTAGACGAGTACCCGTGCATAGCAACGAGATTTTATAGCGATAGATAGTTTACTGATAAAAATAGTTTATAGGTTATAAACGAAAAATAATAAAAGTTTGAAGATTTGGGAATTAAACATAATGTTTTGAAACCCGGTTCGACCCGGGTGGTTCAACCGGTTGAACCGTTCCAGGTGAAAAGTGGGTCGATTTAAACCTGGTCAACTTGCTAGGTTGGGTCAGAAATTGATCAAATTAAACCGGGTCAACCCGCAGGGTTTGAAGCATCCCCGGTCAACCCGCAGGGTTTGAAGCATCCCCGGTCAACCCGGTTTGTGTTTTAATTGGTTGTATTTAATTTGGTAGATATGTATTTAATTGGTTGTAAAATGTGAATAAATTATTGTACTTTTAAGTAATGGAGTGTTTTAATAAGAGTATTAATTAAATTTCACTTTTCTCTCTTATTTGACCATTATTGAAAACTCAACATTTCTTGAAAACTCAACATTTCAATTGTTGACCAATTTTTCATTATATGTATTAAAGATAGAGATATGCTTCTTGTATCTTGACAATTATTTTAAGACGGAAGGAGTATATATATTTATTTATTATACATTAAATACACAATAACTTTAAATATCTAAAAAAAATTATTACATTAATTGCATTTTTAACCATTGCCCAGTATATAAGTAAAAAAAAATTCATATAACATAAATATCAACAAAAATAACAACAACAATACCCAATTCCGCGAGAAACAGTCACACCCTTATCCGAGGATAAAAAAACAGGTTCCATAAAACTTTTGGAACAAATAATAATCAGCTACATAACTTTATGCAAACAAATAAAATAGTCATTATCTTTCACATAATATCAGAGTATTAATTTATCGAGTTTCTACTGTACTGAAAACTAGAAAACGAAAAACTGGAAAATTGAAAAACTGAAAAACTGGAAAACTTGAAAAGTGGAAAACAGAAAACTAGAAAACTAGAAAAAGTGAAAAACTAAAAACAAAAAAACTAAAAACAGATAACAAAAAACAAAAAATTAAAAGCAGAAAAGCAGAGAATCTCTACTTGTAAAGCATGAAGATAATTAAACGTGTAACCGATCGCAAAATTTAATTATAGAATACCCGCCATCACATTACGCGGATACCATTTTAATTCAATAGTAATATATATGTTTATTTATTATGCATTAAATACATACATTACATAGTAACTTTAAACATCTAAAAAAAATATCACATTAAATGCATTTTAACCATTGCCCAATATATACACACCAAATCACTTTATAATTTTCGCCCAATTATTTTACAAGACAAGGGTTCGAATCTGGAGAAGGCAGGGTTTACTTCAATTTAAGTGTCGTGCCTTCGGGCGGTTTAAGTTGAAGGTTTTCCTCCCATCGGGATTCAAATTGGACTTGGATTTCTCAAATGAAAGTCAATTTTCAAAAAAAAAAAAAAAAAAAAAATTATTTTACACAACACAACAAAAGAAGAAGGAGAAGAAGAGTGTTTAAAAGTTCCCAAAAATCACGCGGCACGACCTTATTGATTAATCGTTGACACATAAAATAAATACGAGTAACCCCCCTCCCTTTCATTCCTTCCAATTTTATTAATAACTTCCGATCATCTTCCTGTTTCACATTATTCTTCTTCAACCTAACAAATCTATATAATAACAAACCTTTCAAAAAATTAACAAACAATTATAAATTTATAATCCCAACTAATCTCCTTTTTTTATATATATTTCGGTTGAGTGTTGATATTGGTTTCCTTTTTTTTGCATGCAGGTCAGCAGTTTTATTATCTATATATATTCCCTTTACATATACCCAGGTATATGTCTTTGTCGATTTGTTGTTGATAAATTGTTGATGGGTTTAATTGGTGCAGCTAAGCGATTAATAATGGCTAAAGATTTCAATGTTGATTCTAATAAAAGGTACATTATTATTTGTTAAATGGGCCCACACCACGACAATATGTAGTTGATATTTGTTTTTTTATCCTCGGATAGGGGTGTGATTGTTTGTGTTGTTCTTGTTATTTGTATTTGTTTCGGATGTCTTTTTGGAAGCAGTCTTTTGTCCTCGGACTTGGGTATTGTTCTTTTTATTTTTTGATATTTGTGTTATATGAAAATTTTTGACTTATAGATCAAGAAAGAATCGATTCGTTTATATCTTTTTATGGTTAAGATGCTTGTACTGTTTTAAAGGATCACGTCATGACTTAGGGCTGTTGTTTATTTATAAGTAGTGCTTGGATCATATGGAATCTTTTAAAAATATATATTTCTCATTTGTGAAACAAAAGTCGCTAAATCTGAATCTGATGATGGGACGGAAATATTTTCGCAGCAATGAGAGTGTAGCTAGTGATTCTGAAGATGTTAGTTTAAAGGAATTTTTGATACCGGATTACGTGCTGTCACGAGATGCGGAATTTGAGAAGCTGTCACATGTTCCTGCGTGTCCGGTGATTGTGTTTGTTAATTCTAAAAGTGGCGGGCAGTTGGGAGGAGAGCTTTTAGTTAGCTACCAGAAGTTGTTGAACAAAAATCAGGTTCGGTCGGTGTCTTTGTGAAATTGGGGTTAATATGTATGATAATGGGCTTAGTTCTGATTTGAGATGGTTTTGAATGGTTGGTGTGTTTAGGTATTTGATTTGAAGGACAACGCTCCTGATAAGGTGCTGCATCAGCTGTTCTTGAATTTAGAGAAGCTTAAGCGTGAAGGGGATTCATTGGCCTCGGAAATTCAGAAGAATTTGAGAATTATCGTAAGTTTGTTTGATGTTATCTCTTTTTAGAAATGTCGTTTTTTTTTTGTGCGTTTGTTTGTGAACAGTGCTGTGTTTATCAGGTTGCAGGTGGGGATGGAACTGCTGGTTGGATCCTTGGAGTGATATCTGATCTCAACTTAACTCCGCCGCCTCCAGTAGCCACAGTGCCGTTGGGAACCGGAAACAATCTTCCGTTCGCATTTGGTTGGGTAAGATGGGGTCCTCAAATTTGTGGTACTTAACGTCTTAGGAAAAATATGGTTGACATGTCAAATATATCATTAAATTGCTGTGAAAGTTTGGTATGAAATTAAAGAGTAACATTCAATATGCTGATGTATAGGGGAAGAAAAATCCTGGCACTGACCGCGAATCTGTGAAGATGTTTTTGAATCAAGTAAAAGATGCGAAAGAGATGAAAGTCGATAGGTATATTATGATTTTTTGTTGTGTCAGATTAAAGGAAAGTAATTCGACATTAGATTCTGTTCTTATTTGTCTGCTGAGATGGTCAGGTTGGCATAATAAATGGTGTATATCTTGTTTATTTTTAACTAAATTGACTACTTAAAGCCTTAATACTTAATGTTTATGATCCAAAACGATATTCATTTGTTTCCAATAAAGAAAAGAGGAGACGTTTTTTCTTGCAGTAAAATGCTTCAAAATCATCGTTGATAGAACCATTTGAAGTCAATACTTGGTGAACCTAAGTCATCTTTTACATTTTACTGATAGTTCTGTATCCATATTACTTCTGATACTATGGGGGTGTTTGTTTAAGCTTATATGTGGGCTTATGAGTTTATTGTCTTTCGGCTTATAGTTCATAAGCCTCAATTTTACCAGCTTATTTTGAGACTTATGGGCTTATATAAGTTTATCATATCAAAATAAACTTATATAAGCCCACAAGTCACAAAATAAGCCGGAAAATAGGGGCTTATGAAATATAAACCGAAAAAGAAAATAAGCTCATAAGCCACATATAAGCTTAAACAAACATCCCCTATAGCTTATGGATAGATATTATACTGTAGAAACTTTCTTGTGGCTTATCATATCTGCGAGAAAACTTACCATTTTAGAAAACTTATCTTTATATAGCTAATGCTGTAATGATGCTGAATACATTGCATCCCTGATGTTCTTTATTACTTAAATATTTAAACTGAATTTATTTTTTTACTGACTTAGCTTTATATCGATGCTGTAAAAGAGTACAATTTAAAGTAGATGTAGAGATGTCTGCTATGATAGAAAATGATTTGTGTATGCTAAGTGTCCAAAGATCAATGGATGTAGGTCTATTTATTAGGTCTATTTATCATTATGTCACGATAATGAAGCAAAGATGCGTAGAACATATGACACATACATTGTGTGATGTATCTAAAGGGTTTGATAACAACCAGGAATGCTGCAACTTTATGGGAATTCTATATAAATTTGGATGTACATATTTTCTATTTTATATATTTTAAAAGTAATTATGCTAAATTTACATATTTTGTGCTTCAGCTGGCATGTTTTAATGCGGATGAAAGTTCCAAGAGAAAGCGGTAAAAGCGGTGATTGTGATCCCATAGCACCTTTGGAATTACCACATTCTTTGCATGCAGTTCACCGTGTCTCCCAACCAGATGCACTAGAAGAGGTACTAAAGATGAAAAATCACTCGCGTCATGCAAAATCTATATTAATTTGGATTGTTTAGGCAAATTTCCGGTGTTTGCTTCTATGCTGTATTGATGCATAATTACTTTATATGTGTGGTGAGTACCTAACATTTGACAGTTTTGTTTTTGCAGGAAGGGTACCATACATTTCGTGGAGGTTTTTGGAATTACTTTAGTATGGGTAAGGATTATACAACTCCTCTGTGTTCATCCCTTTGCCTGTCCCAAGTCCCTTTTTCTTACTTAACATTAATGTTTGTGTTGAGAATTTTCACTGTTCATTTAGTTCCTCTTTAGAAAACAAATCGTTAAAAATTTACAATGAGACAAAAGTTAATTTATTTTGGAACAATACCAATACTCGCATGTAGATGCTTTGGGTAAATTTGGTTCAGTGTGATTGATGTCTTATAGTTTGGAAATCTTGGATCATATTCTTTGGGAATATCAGCAAGAAAAGGTTGCTGTTTGAGTCGCTTTAGGTTCTTAAGTATCCTCTGCTTTTTCTGTATGCAGGAATGGATGCTCAAGTGTCATACGGGTTTCATACAGAACGAAAGCTACACCCAGAAAAATTCAAAAATCAGGCGGCTAACCAGGTACCACTTCACTTTTTACTCCTCGATATGCACAATATGGAGAAACTTATCAAGTTATGCTGAGTAATCGGGATTTCTGTCGCTATTCTTCCAAACAATTATGACATTCTATATAATAATGTCTATAAAATAAAAGATTCCTACCATGAACTACATTTAGCTCATGGTTTATTTCAAAATTTGTGTCTTATTGTTTGAATTAATTAATCTGCTTCTTTAGTAGTGTTTCTTTTACTACCAGCTGGCAGTTGATTTTTATCATATTTCTTTCTATTGAGTCATTTGCTTATTCTTGTTTAACAACTTCTTCTTGATCAGAGTGCCTATGCAAAGCTTACATGCTCACAAGGATGGTTTTGGGCTTCACTTTCTCATCCATCTTCATGGTAAGTATTTTATTTGAATAAACAGCTTGATGCAGTGGGGATGATATTTTTGTAAAAACTGATAAATTTTCCTGACATACCGTTTATTAATGTTTTATTTTGAAGAGTAAAGTCTTAATTAAGTTGATAATCATATTATATGGTCTTATGACAGGAATATAGCACAACTGTCAAAGGTTTCGATCATGAAAAAGCCAGGTCAATGGGAAGTCCTCCCCATTCCTCCAACGTAAGCTTGCTGACCTGTCTAAGATTTAATAAGCACTTTTTTTTTTTTTTTTTTTTTTTTTTAAAAGACTCGTTGAGTAATAGCTGTATATGATAATTTATGCAGCATACGATCAATCATTTGTCTCAACTTGCCTAGCTTTTCTGGTGGACTTAATCCATGGGGAATACCAAGCAGAAGGAGAACTCGTGTGGTTAGACTTTGACTTTTCTTCTTTAATCTTAATCAAGTATGCATGTCTTTGAAATTTCAGATCTAACAGATGCTAATTAAATTTGCTTTATTGTACTTGCTTATATGTGTACAACAGAAAGATTGGACTCCTCCATATGTTGATGATGGCCTTCTTGAGATAGTTGGATTCCGAAATGCTTGGCATGGCGCTGTTTTATACGCTCCAAGTGGACATGGGACTCGCCTTGCACAGGTGAAAAAGATTAGTAGAACATATTGCTAATTTAGTACTTTCTAGTTTAAATATCACAAGCATTATGCTATTCTGTTATAAATTAGAAGTGTTTTATGGACCCTTGTGTTTATAAATGGGTCTATTTGGGTTGAGGTTTATCTCAAATGGTACTTAAAACAGTTAGCTAAAATGGAACGGGTCAAATGGGTCGAACAGACTCGAACTCCCCTAAAGTTTATTATTAATACATACCGCCTCCTAAATTATAGTATTTAAAGATTCATCTTATTGACATTTTTTTAATTGTAGGCACGAGGGATCCGTTTTGAATTCCATAAAGGTGCAGCCGACCATACATTCATGAGAATGGACGGTGAGCCATGGAAACAACCCCTGCCCAAGAAAGACGACACTGTTACTATTGAGATTTCTCGTTTTGGTCAAGTGAGTATGTTAGCCAGTGGAAACTACCCTGCCAAAAGTGTAAATGACCCTCTTACCCCTCGTACTCCCAGAGATGGTGATGATAGTGATGAAGAAGAGGTTGAAGAAGTATCCGAAGAAAGAAGAAAGTTTGGTGCAGCTTCCAGTTTTCAACTACCAGAAGACTTTCACATATCTCAAGTGAGTTAGTTTTGGTGACTAATTTGGCTTTCTTACTGTTTTGGTTGAAATTGATTCATTCTTGGGGTCTAATTGCTAATATACGTGACTTTACGTATTGGTTGATTTGTTCATATGGTATAGATTTTGAAATTTTAAGCAGGACCCTGACTAGTCTTGTAAATGTTAGTGAAGGTTTTATATTAGCAAGTAATGAAAGAGGCGTGTTACTGGTGACGACACCAATTCTGGACGTCTTTTTGTTGTACTACTTTACTGAGATGTGATGAATTCGTTTGAGTTATTCACTAATTGACCAATTTAGGGGTGTTCTCGGTTCGGTTATCGGGTTGTTCGGTTAAAAAAAAGTTCAGGTAAAACTGAAAACCGAACAGAACCGAAAACCGAATTTGAATTCGGTTTAGTTTTCGGTTTGACCTGAATTACATCGTTTATATTTTTTTAAAAATTATTAATTATATAGATTTTTAGCAATAAAATAAATTATTTCAAGCTTAAAAAGTTTTTTTTTTTATACTAGGATAAAATTTTAATGGTATTCTTATGTATATAAATATAAAAAAATATATATTTATATAAATTCGGTTTTCGGTTTAGAGCCAAAACCATATCCAAACAAAAAACCGAATATTTAATTTGCTTCGATTTGGTTTTGATTTTCGGTTCCTGTGGCTATTACATGAATTCTGAACACCCCTAGACCAATTTGGGTTATCTGTTTTACTTTAACTGGTCAAATGGGTTAAGGTAAATGAGTTGGTACTACAAATATCAAATGGGTTAAGGTAAATGAGCAAGTGGGATGAAAGTTACCCAAAGATCATTCAATTCATAAAAACCTCGTGCACTCTTTTATTAAGAGCATCTCTAATGTTATAATGTTAACAAGGATGGCGGCATGCCAGCCGCGTTGCGGCCGGGCGACGTTTTTTTTTCATTGTATTAACAGCTTCTTGAGGCATTGGACACCAAGATTTTTTTTTTTTTTTTTTTTTTTTTTTTTTGAAAAGCTAAATATATATAAACACAACCAAAAAGAATACAATAGAGGAAAAGGGGAAGGGCCAAACAACACACCAGACCACATAAGGCAACAAAAATAGAAGCTAAATTTTAAACACAAAAAAAAAGGAGCTATGTACAGGATAGAATAACATGTTGCTGAATCCAGCAGCTTCAGTTTATAATTTTCTTTAGCCTTGGACAGCCCTGAGTAACAATCGAACTGGAAGCCAAATGACCAATAGAGAACTGAGGAAAAGACCAAAGGAAGAGCAATGCATCAGCTCGTTTTCAGATCGTCTTTTGTCCCCTCTCGGCTTGCAACACAAAGGCAAGGCTGCAAAATATTATGAACCCAGAGTCATTGACACAACAAAAAAGAGCTAAATGTCAGGCATATGAAGATTTGTTCAAATAGCGACCTCGCTTAACCCGTTCACCTCTTTTTTTCTATTTACTCTCCAACTATCAAAACTATATAATGTATCAAATAGTGAATAGTATTTGATATTTTTCCCGTTTATAATAGACAGTTAAAGCAAATCTTGTTTTCACTATTTCATGCACCTACTAAGGCCTAAGGGAACTTTGACAACCTACTGCATTAACTTGTACATCATGCAAGCATGTGATTAGGCGCATTGTAAAGACAGTTTATAGTTTTGCTCACAACATGTAGTATAATGCAGTCAAGAAGGTAGATTTACCGTTGAGGCAAGAAGCAACACGGCCATTGCACATATACGGGTAGACCAAAAGCTTTTCGGTTGGAGTCATACAAAAATCATATAATCTGAGAAGATTCTCGTGTCCTGCTAAGCTGATCATCTCAACTTTTGTTTGGAATTGTCGCTCACCACCAGCAGCACCACCATCTTTCAACCACTTGACCACCATTGATGTACCGTCTTGGAGTGTCCCTTTGTAAACATGCCCAAAACCTCCTTTTCCCAATATGTTTTTCGTTGTCAACGTCATAAACGCTGCCCACATCAGACGCACCAACCAACATTGTACTTCAAATATCAACAATCCTAAAATTCAAAACTCAGTTTTAAGAAAATATACATACCTGCCATTCAAGTTTTTTTCTGCCATACATGGATTATAAGCTTATTTTCTGCACGCTGCAAAAGTTACCGGATTGTAGAAGTAAATGATTTATCGCACACCAATAATTAATAATAGCACTAAAAATCTTATCAAAATTATAACCCAAAAGTCATACGTGTACGGGCCTGCGATGCTGTTGCTCTTGGTATGGAGCGTGCTTATCGAGTCATCATTTGTGGCCCTCTAGCTGGCTGTGTAGCTGTTGCAGGTGTATGCACATTGCTGATTCGGATATGCCTGCGATGAAAATAACATCAGAGGTTGAGGTGTCCAAACTAAAATGACAAACAATTACAGCTACAATTTGTGTTGTAGACAATCTACAACTTTTATACATAGTTTTAGCATAAACGTGACAGATCAAACATGAACCAATTTATTTGTTGAGAGTTTTTTTGTAATGCTTCACCGCCTTTTCTAGAAAAATCTATGACCAGTATTCTGTACGTATGCGATGAAAGTATTTTATAAATTAAAAAAAAGTACAAAATACGGCGAAGATACGAAACCAAAACGACTACCAGGCCAAAAGTCATGGGCCAAAATAAGACCAAAAAAATATGGTTTGTGATGAAAATCTTATTTTAATCTTGTATACAAAGAACCCAGGTTAAAAACAGGTATGACCCAAAAGAAAAAAGAAAGGCTCACGTTCATTCACATGAGAACTCAACGATTGAACAACGGTGTTCTTTCGTCTGCCTCTTTTTTGAGGTTTCTGTGAAGGGTTATTATCATTTGCAGCTAGACCTATTGGCAGGAAAAAATACAGCGGAAATATGATTATAATATTCTACAAAAAAAGTCAGCTTAAAAAAAGAAAAGGTGTAAGACAAAAGAAAATAGAAAGGCTCACATTCAGTCGCATGAGAACTCGACGGTTCACCACCGGTTTTTCCTTGGCCTGCCTCTTTTTCGAGTCTGCTGTGAAGGATCGTCATCATTTGCAGCCAGTCCTATTGGCATGAAAAAATACAACAGAAATCTGATTTTAATATTGCATACAACAAACTCAGGTAAAAAAAAGGTGTGGCACAAAAGAGAATACAAATGTTGACCTTCAGTCGAATGAGAACTCAACAGTTCACCACCACTTTGCACACCACCATCTGAATTAGGCGACAAATTGAGTGTGCCACAACGCTGCGTCACACGCTTTCTAGTGGTTTTGTTTGTGCTTTTCTTTCTCCCTTGACTTTCTAGTGAACAGCCAACAACATTTGTAATTTTTGATTCGGCGTTATAATATGTAGCTGCTCCTGCTGTCCAAAGAAAATCCCAAAAAAATCTGGCTGAATGTTGCATCGAAACAACTAAAGTTCCAAATAGTAGGCAATACTAAGCTGCTTTTCAATGTAATGCATAAGTTTACCTTAGCTTACATTAGCAGTCGCGTCATCAGCAGCTACACCAACACGGTTTTCTAAAACATATCCGGCAAAATTGTTCTTAAAATTGATTGGCTTCTTACGGCTGGCCCCAAAAAAAGTTAGCCAATGGTGCAGATGGCTCTCCTACATCACGACCACGGTGGAAATCTAGTTGTCGTTTTGTAGCATTCGGATGCCTAAAACCAAAGCAAACCAATTTTAGAAAATTTTGAGATACAGTTTTAACAAATACATGTCTCTATCAATAATTAGAACAAATGGTATCTTGCAAATTCCATAATCATTTGCGCTCAAAATCATCCAATGTTCTTCGGTGCATAATCATGGTTCATGAAAGCTTTCAATCCCGAATATATCTAATTATCTAAAATACTACACGTTCCTTATCACGAAAAGAAAATTTATTCCTCGTATTGACCTTAATGGACAACGATAAGAGGGAATCAACTAATTGGATGTTTGGTCAACCACATCGATTCCCAACACTGAAGCTACATAATCAACCTGATAATATAAGCAACTGTATTTTTAGAGTGTATATTCAACCAAACCGAAGCTACATCCAACTTAGATTCAAGTAATCTTAATCACTATTCTGGTAGCTCAAATTCACTTCAGAGAACATAACAATCATAAAATCCTATGAACTTCAACTTTTTGGCTTCTCATGAACCGTTCCATAAAAAACCCCTAAATTAATACGAAACCCCTATCCTAAACACCTTTAAATTCACTACCAGAATCCCAACCCCAAACACCACTGATTTTATAAAAACCCCCTTAAATTAAAACAACACACAAAATTAATACGAAATCATAATTCTTATTAACCACATAATAAAAAAAATATTTTAACCGATTACACATATAATACAAACAACTAAAATTAATACTAAAAAAACTATCTAAGTAACATCAAACATGTTTTCCTGTATATACTACGAAAATCCAAAAGTCACACTTTACATCACGAAGCCTCAATACCGCAAAAGATGAGGCGACTATCAACAATAGATGATTTTTTTTAGCATATATAGATAAGGAATATAAGCAACCTATTCAGTGATTCCTTGTCAGGCTGCACCTTGGAAGCGATCTGTTAGCATTGATGCACCATGAAATCGATCTGTTACCATCGATCTTGTTTTTTATAAGAGCGAAACCCTAGCATGCCATCTGATTATCTGCTTAGGATTGTGTGTGGAAGCGAAACCCTAGACTTTATTAAACCAAAGATTTGGATTGTGTAGAGTTTGGAGCGTTTGTGATGGATCAACGGGAGCCCATAGGGCCCAGATTTTTTTGGCGGGAAAATAGGCGGAGCAATACGACGTAGTTTGATTAGGGATTTAAGATATATGTATAATGGCTATTGATATTTACACCACCACAATTGATGCATACACCACAGTTATGCACATACCATGTTGTACTATATCCATATTGTGGTGTATACATAAATTGTGATGATATAAGTATCAACACCTCTAATGTTAACACTCAAAATTTGCATTAAAATAATGTAAAAATGACATCTTTGTAGCATATACTTGTATCAAATAAAAGCTGCTCTAGTGAATAGTACTGAATTTTTGCACTAAACATTTTTAACTATTATAAGTTAATACTACAAATAGAAAATGTAATTGAAATAACATATATCAATATTGGACTCATCGTAAACGGTATCGACGTAAAACTTATAAAAATATAGTTTATATAAATTAGATTTTATTTTTTCAGTTAAGTATCAAAAGTTTAACAAATATTTAGAGCTTAAATAAGATGAATAGTATTAGTGTGAAATATAATGTGACACCATATTTAGAGTCCGGTTAGTTTATAAGTGGGTTTTGAATAGGATTTGGATTTGATGTACGTTTTGTTTTTTTAATTTAATAATAAGATTTGATTTAAAAATATTATTCAAAAATAAAAAAGATATATATGTGTGAGAGAAAGAGTGATATGTTGTAATAAAAGTATGTGAGAAAGAAAACCCACTATCCTCCTCTACTTTTAGTTTTGGTGGGCCTTCTCTACTATTTAAATGCCAAACCCATATAAGAATCTACAACTTTCACCATCAATACCAAATCCAAATCCAAAACCCACCAACCAAACAGGCCCTTAGTATTTTACTATTCATAGCACTAAGTGACAAGTATAGTGCTAACATTGGAGATTGTTTTTGATTCATTTTGACACTAAGGGTGCGTTTGGTATCTCACTATGAGAATTAGACTATGAAAGTGATTAAAGGTGTTTGTTTAAGATGAGAGGGCTCACCACTATGGTAATGAATGATAGATATAATCCATATTCCATATACATCAAGAGAGTTATGTATTGATCTTTTATAAGTGTGAGACTCACCACCACTATTAAACTTATACCCATTGTCATTAATAACATCATACCAAACACACCTTTAAAATTAGTGCAAAAAGCATTTTTAGTGCCAACATTAATGATGCTCTTAGAAGTTAGAATAGTGTAGTACACTGATAATATGTTCATGTAGTTATAATCGTAAACTTTTAAAACTAAAAGTTACACTTAACAATCAATAAAAGCATTAGTGGATTTACTCAATTCGTATAATTACATAACCGAGCACTAGTTTGTCAAGTCAACATCTACTCTCACCATCAAACTAGCCACTAAATCATGAAGTGATTACCAGTTTACCGCCAAACCAATCACGCAAACATATTACACTTACACACAAATACACAACACAAAAATACTCACATGCCTCACCTTTTCCTTGATTCAAGTTTGATAGTCGGGGCTCCAAAACCACCCACCACGTGTGATGGGAGCACTCGTGATCATAGCGGCTAGTCGGCTACTTGAACATTTGGTTTTAGGGATTGGTTATTCCTACACCTAGTAATATGCCCTAACGTTTTTTATTTTTATTATAAAACTGCGGGAAAAAAATCACATAACAGAAAATATAAAAGTTGACATGTCAAAAAAAAAGAAAAAAAAAAAAAAAAAAAGGAGCAAAAAATTATAAAATATTACTTGTCATATTAATAAAATGGGTAAAACTGCAAAAAAAAACGTGAAACATTAAATATAAAGTTTGACAAGTTAAGATTAGTAAAAGAAAAAAAAAATACAGAACAAAAAACAATCAAAAATTGTTTTGTCCTGTCAATAAGGGGAAACTAATCCATGTTGCAAAAACATGGATTCTTCTCTGCTGCTAAGAGTAAATTAGGGACCAGTTGTGTACATCATAGATGTTATCAAAGACCATTTTGCATTGCAACCGCATACTCCCTGCTGTTCGCAACAGGAAAGTTATCCCGTCAATAAAATAGTTAAAAGAGGTGCGAATATTACAAACCTTGTTTTTATAACGGGGAACTGCTGCTAGAAGCACCTAAGTTACTTGCTACAAGTTTTAGGTTTTTTTTTTTTTTTTTTTTTTTTTTTTTTTTTTTTTTTACCTATTCATCCTTCCATGTTTGCTTCTATATCCGCTCTTTAAGGATATATAGGTTCTTTTTGAACAAATTTGGGATCGGCTATTATAAAAAAGAAATGATTTGTGCATCATTTTTTTTTTTTTGCTATACACTACAAAATCACACAAGTTATACATACAGTACAACACCGATTTGTGCACCATTATTTTTTGGCTATACACTACTAAATCACATCACTGATACATACAATATAACACCATTATGTATAATTTAGTGATAGAAGACAAAAAAACCGGTATACAAATCACCTCACATAATAAAATATGTCGAAGATGCAATAGCTACAATAGCAAAAAATAAAATAATAATAATAATAATAATAATAATAATAATAATAATAATAATAATAATAATAATAGAGAATTGCAAAAATCGTCCCTAAATTTTGGCCAAGTTGCACGTTTCGTCCCGGGTGTTTTGCAACGATCGTCCCTGTGGAGAAAACTTTGGTGCAAATATTATCTTTTTTGGGGAAACTTTTGGTGCAAGTATCGTCCCTGTTGGGACGATATTTGCACCAAAGTTTTCTCCACAGAAATGATCCTTGCACTTTTTAAATATCCGAGACGAAACGTGCAATTTGGCCAAAGATTTTTGCAATTTTCTCTTAAAAATAAATAAATAAATCAGCAGGGATTATTTCCTCTTTTATAATATTTGTCACAACCTCGCTCCTACCTGAACATTTTTTTTAATAATATTTCACATAGTAGTTAAACCCCATATAAAAGAGGGGTGTGCGCTCAAATTCCATATCTTTTCATGAAAACACACGTTCTTGACTAGTTGCCGTCATTGTATTTGAAGAAGCAACAACATTTTTCGCCAATGGTTTCAGTTAGTGGGGTCCTCAGGAATCTTTATGTTGTGTTTCGTTGTAATACATTGAATCACAACGGTTTTACATCATTCAACGGCCTCGATATACAGCCCTTCGCCTTTTTAAGTCAAATACGGAGTAACAAGGATTCATAAGGTAAAAAAACTAATCATTCACTCAAGATAAAAATTTGCTCAGTGATAAGTTATTTGATTTCCTCACAATAAGTCAACGTTTTAACAGGTGTGGTCAGGAAAGGTTGGATACAGTTACGAAATTACTCAGAGAACAAGCGAAGTCACGTATTTTTTAGTAAAAAAAGACTCGTCCTCTCTAAATAACTTGAGAAAAAACTTCTATCATTTAATCATACTATATTATAATGGAGGAAGACCTTCTAATATTAGAATACTTAGAATTAAGTCTTACAAGTTAATAAACTTAAAGTACAAGTGATTCAAACACAAATGCTACTTATAGAAATTCCTTTCATATTTAATTCCAGCATACAATTAATACTAACATTAAATACAATAAATAAATCATTATGTACATTAAATACGATTAATTAACTGGTCAGTAAATACAATTAATGCACTTATTAAAACACCCCTTACATAAGAAATACAAATTATCAAGCATATTGTATAACCAACTTAAACACAATTCCTGCATTAAATGTCACTAATACAAATAATAAAGCATATTATATAAATATTCAAGCTCAAACGGGCAATGAGCTCGAGCCCGAACAACACGGGTCAAACGGGCTCGAGCCCGAACGGACACGAGCTAAACGAATTTTTTGATATCCGTAAATTTATTGTCAAAAAGAACATAGTAAGCTAAAATATGTTCACATATTGTACAAACTAAGCAAACTACTAAAATAATAATAATAATAATAATAATAATACAAACTAAGCAAAATTTCATCAAACTTTTGTCATAAAAAACTAATCAGTGAAACTATTGCCAAAAAATGTATAAATAAAATAAATTATTAGCCGAAAAAATTAAATTACAGGGTGCCCGCAGCTGCATCGCGCGAGGACCCTGCTAGTTAACATGAATTGAAAAATACTAACAAGAGCCTTTATAACTATTGTTAACTACTAACTTTTCACAAAATTTGTTAATGTTAAAACTTAAAACAAAGATAACAACCACACTTCGGGTTTTTTTTTCGGATATTCATTCCTTTTTTCTGAAATGATCTATGGAGAAAAAACAATATATGCTTATGTATTGAAGGTTGTTGAAGGTTTCGTTTGGAAATGTATAGTGTCTAAACTTACATATCGAAAGTTAGTTATAAACAATGAGATTTACGATCAAATGAGAAATAAAATTAAAATGAAAAAAAATAACAACTGCATATTCAGATACATCTATAAAATGAATGCATATTCTCTTAATTTTTTCATCTTTATTTGAATTGTGTGGGTATAAATTTTCCCCACTCCTTTTTTCCTTCTCAACAGATCACTTCCTTTAAGAATCGTACTGAAAACTATTATTATTATGATTACTATACTATAAACTCTCACTTCTTACACTCAATATTACATAAGACTCATAATAACATTTTTAAATCATTGACTAACTATCATACAAAAAAAAAATACATAAAAATTCAAAAACCATCTCAAAATTATTATCAAATAATAATAATAATAATAATAATAACAATAATAATAATAATAATAATAATAATACAAAGTTTAAGAAAGTGAACCACTATACTTATTAACAAATGAAATATTATCTCTATCAACTGAACTCTCTTTTAGTTAGTTAAAAAAAAAAAAAAAAAAAAAAAAAAAAAAAAAAAAAAAAAGCATTTCAGAATGGAAATATGAACTATTACTTTAACACGTAAAAAATACAAAAATATTCGACACATACTAGCTACACAGTGTCGTAGCTAAGCAACCGAAAGCCCTGTACGAACTTATACGATAACTAAATGTGATGGCTAAAAATATATTATACCGACTATGAAAACCAAAATCATAGAGTTTTGATGATTTATCTTAAGTTTTAACAAATATTTATAACATAAGATTGTACAAGGTTAACAATTTTTGTTGGAAGTGAATTTTGATGCCCTAATCATATGCTGGTTTATATTTTAAGGCCTTTGAAAATTTAAGGCCGCATACCTCGCACACCCATATACGGCTCTGTAGCTACATACACAAGTAATACATCGGGAGAATTGCATATTTCCCCATTTAAACTTCTTTAATTGCATATTTACCCAGTTAAACTTTAAAATAACAAATATACCCATTTAAAAAAATTAAACTCTCATATATACGCATTTCATCTATTTTACTAAAACAATTTTGCATGTGACATTTGTACCCTTACAACCCAAATCACAACCTCTTATATATTTCAACGAAATCAACATTTAGATTTCAAGCAAATCAAAACCTTCGATCAAAAGTCAAAGTTAAAACAAAAATCACCAACTTTCTAGTTTATACATCACCAAATTCACATAGCCATCTAGAAACCAACTTAGATTTCCTAAACAAAATCATCAGTTCTAGTCAAGTATTATTAGCTTTACAACTTGTTTTCCAGGTTCTCATCAAAAACCCGTCACTGGACCAAATCAGTTTATGTTGCCGAATGCTTCAACTTTGATTTCTTACTTTGGGTACCATTCTTCCTTCGTTCCCTGGTAAACAAACAATTGTTTAGGATTTATCAAGTATATTCTTTTAGGAAAATAAGTTAGAGAAGGAAAAGTGTATAACCTTTTACTGGTAGATGCTTGAAACTTGTTGGAACCTTGAGATAGTTCGAATGCCGGATTCTTGCAAGTCTTACTATGATGTCCATACTCATGACATCGCGGACATTTGTGTCTTCTTTTGGACTCGTCATGTGGTACGATTCTATTCTTTCTTGGTCGTCTAGCCGGACGTTTGATAAAAGGTGGGTATATTTTTTCTTCATTTTCTATGTGCACCCATTGATCCTTTGTAGGCAATGGACCAATCTCGAGAGCATAGGCTTCTTTAAACTTCTCAACCGTGAAATATGGATCAACATATTTCTTCACTTGGACAATTGTCTGAGTTATCATCATCATGTGGTTCATCAACATATTCAAGTGGTTCATCAACATATTCAGCTTGATCACTATACAAATACACTACTTGAAGTTAGACACATAATATTCCACCTAGTCACATAATAGAATGTGTAAAGTTTGTATATACCTTTGTTCTATTCAAAACATTACAAGCTAAAAAACAACCTACTTCATGACACTAGCTTGTATTCGTTTTTTTATTTGTAATTGTTATCAATGTGTCAGTTATCTAATCTCCCAAGAAATACTAGGTTTCCTAAATGAGTAATGTAGTAGTGTGGACCTTTTTCTATAAACATATATATCCCCTCAAACTATGACCACATGATTCAATTATTTTTGTGATCATCAATTCTACATTCATAAACACAATCAGAGTGGAAAAAAAAATTATGTGTTGTCACTTTCACAATTGATCTTACAACAACTAGAAGAAGAATAAACCAATTAAAGACACTTACTTTATTCGGATGAAAAGAATCAATCGGGAAAGATCATGGTTGAGTTGGTGTTTTGAAATTAACTGATAATTGATGTATTGATTAAGAGATGAGTATGTTAATAGGCTAAATGGCGGCAAATAAAAATGCTTTGGCGCTCTAATGAAAGGGTATAAATGTCATATGCGATTTTTTTTAAGTAAAATAGATGAAATGGGTATATATGAGAGTTTAATTTTTAAAAATGGGTATATTTGTTAATTTAAAGTTTAACCGGGTAAATATGCAATTAAAGAAGTTTAAATGGGGAAATATGCAATTCTCCCTGCATCTATAAACCAACGCGACAAAACCGAATAAAGTAAGAAAAAGTAACGTAACTAACAAAAAAAAGGGGAGCAATAACCAAAGTCCAAAATCAGCTGAATCCGCCCACAGGCATCCACAAAACTTGGAAAACGACTTTTTTAAACTAACCACTAGACATTATTTAAAAATTAAAAAACAAGCACCCGCATCCTGTTTTATTTTACATACTACTTTATTCATTTCATTTCATGTGCTAACACACATATATATACACCATTATGCACCTCCAAACCCTCAACTCAACAAAAACTTATAAACACATACCAAATTCAACCAGTATATCTAGTCGAAAATGAGCAACAGAGCTGCGATTAAAGCATGGTTAGTAGTAGCAAGTATCGGGGCAGTTGAGGCCTTAAAAGATCAAGGTGTAGCAAGATGGAATGGGCCTTTAAAGGCATTACACCAACACGCCAAAACAAAGATTGTGAATTCGTATAAAAATTCGAGTTATGCTAGATCGTTTGGTGTTGGTTCGGAAATGGTCGTTGGGAAATATAGGTCGAAGAAATCGAAAGTGGAGCGTATGAATAAAGTGATGGAGATTAATTCTTTTGGTCCAAATAGATTTTAGAGGATAAATTGTTGGTGATTAAAACTATTTGTAGAGATGCCTCTGTATTTGTAATATGTAATACATGCAATAATTTTTGAATCTTTATCATAATAAGCTTTGATGTTTATAGTTCTTTTAGTTAACTTTTATTGAAATCTTGTCTGGGATTGCATTTCTTTTGTCTTATTTACTCCTTATCTCAATTAGAAAGCATCATAATTCATAATATCCTTAACCAATTATTAACCCAGATTTAATTTTAAAATCCATCTATATAACCTTCACTTCCAAATGTATGTCAAAAATTTCCTACACGATATAGATGTGAACATCAACTTCTCGCATGTCTTATGCAAGTACCGTTGAAGCTTTAAGCAAGTACTGTGTTAGTGTGTTATGCTTGTAAATAAATATTTATAATAAGCTTAATAATAAACACTTCAATAACTAATATTTGGATTTGCTTATATGTAAAAAAGTCTCTAAAAGTAAAGAGAAATTATTTGCTAAAAGTTTTAGTTAAATCCATTTTTATTAAGGTTTATGTTAGATATGGATATATAATCATTTATTTTGGTATCATCTCAAACAAACATTTTGAAAGAATTACAGTAGTTTAATTTCTATCAATATCCATTTCATTTCTCTTTCATCTTTTTAGAATAAAAAAACAAAATGTTAACGAGTTTGCTTTTAATTTTCATTCTTTTTCTTCTACCGACTAAAAAACTTGAGTAGACGACAATACATTAGCGTATGTTTGGTAAAACTAGCTTTAAACTATTAGGTGTAAACTGATAATTGGTAGAGGATGATAGCTACAAATTGTAGGTTTTTTTGTTGTATATTATTGTTTGATAAGATAGCTGTAACTGTATTTGTAAAGCGTAAAATGACTAGAAAACTTGAGTACACGGCAATTAATTAGTTTCAATACTAACATTGCTGTAACTAGGAAAGTCAAAAATGTCAAATGGTCGATAGACGTATAATATCATCAACCCATGAGTCTAACTCGATTCACAGTAAACAAAGTCCAATGCCTAACTACAAATACAACTAGGAAAAGGGTCATATTATACAAACCCTCCCTATATTGTCACATCAGGGAGGTTTGGTCAAGCCGTACAACCTGCGATGCACATCGTACAAGTCAATGAAACGTCTAATAATTGGAAACCTTCCCTATGAGAGGGTCCAAATAACTTGCCCCCCAGGAAATACCATCAATGAAGTAGTAATCTTTGCTAAAAAAAATTTACTAGTAATTGTAATCGACAAAAAGTACTAAAATAATAAAAGTAATTAGTAACTTAACTAACAAATAACGTGAGAGAGTAAACAAGGACCAATAAGTCCATAAGTCCAAAATCAGCTGATCCGGCCCACAGTCATCTAAAATCTTGGAAAACAAGTCTTTAGTCTAATTATAATTAACCACACTATTATAACCACTAAATCAAACATTAAAAACAAGTATCGCATCCTGTTTTACATTAAACATTTTATCAAACACCATCCTAAAGTCCTAAACAATAAAAACCCTTTCATATTTCCCACTTCAAAATCCAACCTAATACAAATATGAGCAACCTTGCAGCGGTAAAAGCATGGCTAGTAGTCGTAAGTATCGGGTCCGTTGTGGCGTTAAAAGATCAAGGTATAGCAAAATGGAATGGACCTTTAAAGGCGCTTCACCAGCACGCGAAAACAAAGTATAAAAAATCGATTGATGATCGTTATGCTAGATCATTTAGTGTTGGTTCGGAAATGATGGTTGGGAAATATAGATCGAAGAAAACAAAAGTTGAGCGTATGAATAAAGTGATGGAGATTAATTGTTTTGGTCCAAATAGGTTTTAGATTATTCCTGGAATCCTGGTGATTGATGATTATTTTTGAATTGTAATGCATGAAATATTTTTGAATCTGAATAACCATATCATGCTTAATATTTTTGACGACCTGAATAGATCTCTCACTCGAGAGTATGAATTACGCGGCCTTTTGAGATTTTATTGGTGTTAGGTTACAAATATTCATGAACAGGTTTTGTGCAATAAACTTGAAACATTTCTCCTGTGTGGACTTAGGTTGATGACATCGATCAACCCACACGTAAGTTATTGTGTTGTTGGATTACGGAGTATTATCTTTTTCGTGTTGAAAATGATACGAGAGTGAGTATGAACAAGATCGAATGGAAGGAACCTAGTTACATTATTTTTGTGTGTTAAGATTAGTATAAGGCTATTTGCAGTATATATGCTGATATGCATAAGGTTAGTTTAGAGATTAGAATAAGTTCAGTTCTGAGAGAACGTGTTATATGACTTGAAAAGACATCGGAATAATTTAATAGCTTTGAAAGATACTTGAGACATGTGACACATGCCTAACTTTGTTAGTTACTTACGCGTTATTATTTACCAAAACTTTTTCAGGGAATAATATGAAGATATGATTGTTAAATCGATAAAATTAGATGCAAAGTAATTAAGTAACCCCCATTATCAAATGTCTATTTCACATGAAAACTACTGTATTATATTCTAATGAATTTGTAAAAATGTTTACTTATCAACTATATATCTAAAGCATATTTGCATAAAATAAAAGAAAAGCATCATATGTAACTGATTAATTAATAGTACCAATAGAGAGTGTTGATTTGGAATAATTAAAATATGGAATTTGATCAAGTACAAAAATGTAGATACTTGTCCTAAGGGTAGTGGCAACGGTACCGCTGGGCCAGCGGTTTGCCTCCAAACCGCCGGGGAACACCGCCGCCACCCCAGCGGTTTGGTTCGGCGGTTTGGTTGGGCAGGGTTATTCACCGACGCGGTTTGAGAAATTTGTATCCGTTGGAAGATTAAATGGTGTTTACGTTGGGGAAGAGACAAAAAAAATGATGGTGGTTTGGGAGGTATGAAAAAAGTATGGTTGCCACTAAAAAAGGGTTGGGAGGTATGGAAAAAGTGTGAGTGAGGTGGAATGATATTATTGGTTGGTTGGGAGGTATGGATTTTTTTGGGAGGTATGGTTGCCACTACCCTAAAATATGATATCTAAAGTTTAAAAGCTACGTTTAGGTACATGTGTGTTTACTCATGTCTCAATAAGAATAATATTTGATCCTGTCTGAATGTGATACGAAAATAAATATGATATGAGAATGATGAAAATGTAAACAGATCATACGCATACTTTAAGGAAAATCTGAGAGCATGGATATGTGAACTTATGTTAGACATTATTTTGTATTTTGAGTTTTAGTACTCTTTCCGTCTCAAAATTATTGTCAGGAGACAAACATCACAAAGTTTAATAAAAGTGGGGCCTCTACAATTTTCAGCCAAGCAAATGGAATAGTCCCCTACTAAGTTTTCTTATATTTACTAAAAATGGAAGGTGGACAATTAATTTAAGACATCCATAAATAGAAATATGGACAATAAATATGAGACAGAGGGAGTATTAGTTTGTATACTTAGGCACTTAGCTCATATTTACTTGGTTCTAGAATAGTCCTTAGATTATTATATAATGTAATTATTGATTAATGTAATGACAAGCAAATCATTATTCCAATATGGTATGAGAGCTCTGATTCTAATCCTAACCCTAATTATCAAACAAATAATAATAATAATAATAATAATAATAATAATAATAATAAAAGAAAAACGACATTGTCATGTTCATCAGCTCGATGTTAATAATGCATTTTTAAGTGGAGACTTATCAGAGACGGTTTATATGCATCCGCCTTCAGGATTTCAAGGCCCATAGTGTCCTAATCATGTTTGTTTAATGCAACGATCTCTTTATGGTCTTAAGCAGGCTTCCCAGGCTTGGTTTCAACGTTTTGCTGCTTATATTACACGTGTTGGTTTTGGTCATATTCGTTGTGGCTCATCTTTATTTATATACATACAAGGACTGACACTGCTTATTTGCTTTTATATGTTGATGACATTGTTTTGACTGCTTCTTCTATAGTTTTATTACAGAGGATTATTACTACTCTACATCAGGAGTTTTCTATGACTAACCTTGGATCTCTTAATTGTTTCCTAGACATTTCTGTGACACGTAGCACGTCTGGGATGTTTCTGTCTTAGTGTAAGCACGCAGTTGAGATTCTTGAGCAAGCTCATATGGTTCGTTGCAATCCGTGTCGGACACCTGTTGATACTGAATATAAGTTAGGGGTCGATGGGGATCCGGTTTCCGATCTGACTTTATATCATAGCCTTGCGGAGGTTCTTCAGTACCTTACTTTTACTCGTCCTAATATATCTTATGTTATGCAGCAGGTTTGTTTATATATGCATGATCCGAGAGAACCTCATTTTTCTGCTCGCAATAGAATTTTGTAGTATGTTTGAGGTACTTTAGATTATGGATTGCAGTTATAATCCTCGTTGACAGCATCTTTAGTTTCATACTCAGATGCGAACTGCGCGGCTTGCCCTACGACTCGTTGTTCGACTTCGGAATATTGTGTGTTTCTTGGCACCAATTTACTTTCATGGTTTTCCAAGTGGCAGGTTACTCTATCCCGATCTAGTGCCTAGGCTGAGTATAGGGATGTTGCTAATGTTTGTGCAAACTTGTTGGTTACGGAATTTGTTACTAGAGCTTCATACACCATTGATCTCAGCTACATTAGTCTATTGTGATAATGTTAGTGCGGTTTACATGTCCTCCAACCCTGTTCAGCACGAAGCATATTGAGGTTAATATTCACTTTGCTCGTAATTTGGTTGCTACTGGCCAGGTTCGGGTTCTTCATGTGCCTTCACGTTATCAGTTTGCGTATATCTTCACTAAGGGCTTACCAACTGCGTTGTTTGATGAGTTTCTTAGAAGTTTGAGTGTTCGTTCATCTCCCGCTCAAACGGGGGGGGGGGGGGGGGGGGGGTGTTGTTAGACATTGTTTTGTATTATGGGCTTTAGTATTAGTTTGTAAACTTAGCCCATGTTTACTCTTTTTTTTAACGGCAATTTTATTAAAAAAAAAAAAAAAAAAAAAAAAAAAAAAAAAAACTAGCAAGAAGCTAGAAAGGATTACAAAAAAAGAAAATTAGGATTCCGCATCCAAGTAACCCAATCAATCTTGGATTTACAACGATTAGAAATCCTTAAAAAAGACATTTGAACAATATTATCAAAAATAAGGTCATTTCTAGGCTGAGTAGACCCAAACAAATATTGATTTATGAACCACCAGATAAGCCACCATGTCACATAGCAAATGCCTTCAAGAATCTCCTTCATGAGTTTAGATAAATGAGTATTAGATAACCAACTAAGCCAATCAACTTAAGAATTGAAGAAAGTATATTCGAGCTACCACCATCGACAAACTTTGTTCATAACTTGACGTGCAAGAGGGCATGAGAAAAAGATGTGAGATGTGGATTCCGCAACCTCATTGCATAAAGAACAAAGAATCGAAGGAATCTCCAAGCCACGGGATGAGAGATTTAACCGAGTTGGTAATCTATCCAAATTAATTTTCCAAGCTAGAATATTGATCTTAATAGGAACCAACTTGGTTCACCTAGTAGGAACATCCAACTTTGGCAAAAGAGCAACATCGATAAGATTACGTACCGAGCATACCGAAAGATCACCCGAAGCGTTGATGCATTTGAGGAAGAACTTCTGAAGTGGTAGAACATAAGTCCCTATATTGCTCGTCTTCGACCCCTCCTCTAGGCAACCGGAGAAGAGAGTGATCTAAAGAGACCCATTTTTGCAGCCACTGTAATTCCCTTGCATAACTCCAAGGCAAAAAGTCTTGGAAATTCTGTTTTCAAAGCAGCCTCTCCTAGCCAAATGTCTTCCCAAAAAAGAGTGTTCTCACCATTCCTAAGTTTCCTTTTAATTAAGGCTAAGAGATCAATACCTTTGTGGTTAAGAGAAGAGAATTCACGAATCAAATCAAGACAAATTGAGCCTCTATTCGAAGAGTTTGGGTTATCAATAGCTCTTCTAACACCATGAATGGCTTTGATGAATCTAGACCCTAAGGAGGATCCTTGAATAAGAAACCGCCATATCCACTTGATTAAAAGAGCTCGATTTGTAGAATAAAAACTTGAATTGCAAAGCCCTCCGTTATTCTTTGAAGCCAAAATATTTTCCCATCGAATCCATACCATTTTTTTTTTCAGTCTTTTCAGCACCATTGAAGAAATCTCTATGGATTGATTCCATTTCTTTTAAAATTCCAGTATGAACTTTAAAGAGCGACATGTAATAAATTGGAATGGCTGTAAGAACGGACTTCAATAACGTGAGACGTCCGCCAATATATAGGGTTTTGAGCTTCCATTTTGACAACCAAGAAGAGATTTTAGCCCATGTTTACTTGGTTATAGAATAATTCTTAGATGATTATTTAATGTAAATATGTAGTTATTGATTAATGAAATGACTGGCAAATCATTATTCCAACACTTAATGACTAGGTTAAACTTCAAGCGTGTAGTCTAAAAACTTTCACGGATTGGAGCGCGCAGGTTCAATCCTCATCTAAAGGCAAAGAGAACATAGTTTATCAGATAAATTTCTTGTTGAATATACATCTATTATCATCTGATCGGATCGTTAAATAAGCTTGTTTTACTTTTAAATAAAATAATTTGGGCAGTGTACACGGTGTAATTTCATTTTATTTTTTAACGACAACTAACTACGTAGTATCTCACAAAATACAACCATAAATTATCTCACATGTTTTAAGGAGGACTTGAACCCACAACCATTTGGTTAAGTTGCTTCTCACATAACAAGAGATACCAGTTCACTTTTTTAAACTCATAAGAAATTTGATTGTCAACATATAAGATAATATAATTGCCCACAATTAACTCCAAATTATTATAACTAAACAAGATTGTTAAAAAAAATGAAATGTAACTATATTTAGTTTAATCAAATGACTTGTGGTCTAGTGGGTGGGGCTTAACTTGTTAAGCGAGCCACAAGTGGGAGTAGTACCGGGTGGGTGACCTATCGGGAAGTCCTCACTTGTGGTCCACTTGTGGATCATATGCTCCGGAGATATTAGGCAATGAAGATGAGAGTCTTTAAGGCATTTGTTGCGGAGACTTGAATCCGAGCCGGCCCCGATTTTCATCCGGCTATTACTCCAGCAAGTATTTTCGTGTGGAGGCAGAACGGTTTCCGGGCGGAAGTCGTTGAATCCCCACTACGCCAGCGTGGGCCCGATTAAGACAACATAGTTTGGGTATTGTGGTGAAGGAGGGTCTGTCTTTGGCAGGTGTGACTTTCTAAACCAAATAAATTGAAAGTCACCTTTCAAAAAAAAAAAAAAAAAAAAAAAAAAAAAAAACTATATTTAGTTTAGAAAGGGCAATGTAGAACCACTGCCACATGTTCGAGTGAGCGGTAAAGATTAAAAAACCACGTTCATGTAAAAACAGAAAACCCATGGTTTCAACTTTCATTAAACAACACGTCCATAGTATCATATTCCATATACTTTTTTCTCCTATAAATTTGTCTCCAATCTTTCTTATGTTACAAAATATCACCAACGTACACTCAACAACAATAAATCAATTGGTAACACATAACTCAAATCGACCCATTTTTTACGTGTATTCTCTTCGTACTATCATATACGAAGTGATCAAGAAAGATATTAAGAATGTGTAACGGTGCTAACCACGGCGAATGCAAGTATGAGACGGCTTTTAATGCCGTTCAGATGCAGAAACAGGTAAAGAGTTGTTCGGCCAAGCGATTTTCGAGTGAGAAGAAGCCCGAAAAGAAGGATCAGAAGCGAATTAGGGAGCTTGAGAAGACTCAGAATATGCTCCACTTGATTATGTGGGGGCCTAAGTGAAAAAATTTTGTTAAATTTTTGTGTTTAGTTTTGGATTATATGATTGCCCTAAGCTGTTTGCAATTTCGTATATATATGATGAATTGATGATGATGATTATTAAAATACATATTAGCTTCTTTCTGTTTTTAGTTTTTTACATTTATATCGTTTTCCTGATGGAAATTTATTAATGCACCAGTTGTATATAAGTAAGTTGTGATTGTTGTACAAATCACTTGTTTTAAGTAAAAAAGCTATCAGAATTAAATTTTATGAATAGTTCACTCATAGACATTTTCTCATTTTGTTACTCCCTCTGTTCCATTAGTCCTGTTTCTATTTTGAGAAAATACTTGTCTATTATCATATTTTTGCTAGTCAAAAGAAATTTTAATAGGTAAAAATGATATATGATTGGTAAAAAATGTAGTTAGTGAGAATTTTTAAACCGCTTCTAAAATTGAGACGGACTGGGATTCATCTGATATCAAAGCATCAACAAAAAAGAGGTTAATTTACAATGTGAAAAGCTCTTATTATAGATACAATATTGATATATAAACAAATTGCGGGGATAGCTCAGTTGGGAGAGCGCCAGACTGAAGATCTGGAGGTCAGGTGTTCGATCCACCTTCACCGCATAATAAGTTTTTAAAATTTTTTTGTTTATATAATATACCCTTGATTTTATAAATTAAAGTATAGCATTTATAAACAAATTGCGGGGATAGCTCAGTTGGGAGAGCGTGAGACTGAAGATCTTAAGGTCAGGTGTTCGATCCAACTTCACCGCAAATTTTTTTTAGTCATTCGCTTGTTTGTATATGTTAGGCTTTGTATCTGGGCTGACCTATTGGACTTGGGTCCAGCAGTTGTAAATTTATACTACGTAATTTATAATTTTTATTTTAAAAAATTACAGTTTTATCTAACAGTAAATAAATAGAAAGTTCACGAGCTATAAACAAATTGCGGGGATAGCTCAGTTGGGAGAGCGTGAGACTGAAGATCTTAAGGTCAGGTGTTCGATCCACCTTCACCGCAAATTTTTTTTAGTCATTCGCTTGTTTGTATATGTTAGGCTTTGTATGACATTAATCCATTATTATATATAGTTTTAAGTTTTAGTCACGACGGTCGTGGCTAATAGCAGTTGACTTTTGGGGTTAAAAGTAGTCGTGGCTAAAAATCTTTACCTACGAGTCTTTAGCCATGAACTAGTCGTGACTAAAAGTCTTTAGTCATGACTTTTAACCACAACTTTTGGTTGTGGCTAAACGATTTAGATATAAAGACTTAAAAGACATGACTAAATACATGTTTAATCCATTATTATTTGCCGCATGTAGTTTATATCATCTTTCTTCAAAATTTTACAATTCATTTTCTATATCAATAAGTTATATCATTAGGTATATAAATACTTAAGAATAACAATCGTGTATCACCAAATGGCTTGTATCACAATGATAACTCATGTTGTGTGAGAAGCTCTCAAACCAAAAATAATTTTGGGTTCAAGTCATGCTTACGATATAATTAATAAAAGCTTTTTATCACTATTCAGAACCATTGAACTACAAGATAAAATATAGATAGGGGAAATATGAAATGAAGATATTAGAATATATTTTCAAGTGATCTCATTGGTGGAAATGATATTGCTGATTTGTCACCAAACAAAAATGCAATATGCACCACAAGTCTCTAAATTCACAATGCCTACACATACCCCTCTTTACACGCATTCTTACTCACTCTTTGAATCCAACTATCAATAGCATTAATAGTATCAATGGCTTCAACTGCTGCTGCTAGCTCAACCACAGTTGTTAGAGCCACTCCTTTCTTGGGTCAAACCAAAGGGTCCAATGTTAACTCCCTTAGAGATTCTGTCTCTATGGTCAATGGCAAGTACACCATGGTATATCATCTTTCACTAGTTTAACATACTTTATATATATTTATGTGTAGGGCTTAGGTGTTAACGAGTCGAGTTGAGTCGAGTACTAACAAGTTTGAGAAAACTTGGTGTATTAGCTCGAAAACCTGAGTTTTGTAACTATGATATAGTTCAAGTTTTGATAACTAAACTAACTTTGTCTGTTAACAGGGAAATGACTTGTGGTATGGACCAGACCGAGTGAAGTACTTGGGACCCTTTTCGGCCCAAACACCATCATACTTGACAGGTGAATTCCCTGGTGACTATGGCTGGGACACCGCTGGTTTATCTGCTGATCCTGAGGCTTTCGCTAAGAACCGGGCCCTTGAGGTAATTAATTCCTCAAAACTTAAACGTAAAAGTATAACCTTTTTGTTCCTTGTCACCATTATTATGTGGTTAGAATTTTTGGGCCTACTATCTATAATTTATAGTATGAGCTTGGTACTATACATGATCATTGGTGTAATACTGTCTAACGCTTGAATAAAAATATATAGGTCATCCACGGGCGATGGGCAATGCTTGGAGCTTTCGGTTGCATCACCCCTGAAGTCCTTGAAAAATGGGTCAAAGTGGATTTCAAGGAGCCTGTTTGGTTCAAAGCTGGAGCTCAAATCTTCTCTGAAGGTGGGCTAGACTACTTGGGCAACCCCAACCTAGTCCATGCCCAAAGCATATTAGCCGTGCTCGGTTTCCAAGTAGTCCTAATGGGCCTTGTTGAAGGATTCCGTATTAACGGACTTGATGGTGTTGGAGATGGTAACAACCTCTACCCCGGAGGCCAATACTTTGACCCATTGGGCCTTGCAGATGACCCGGCAACCTTTGCTGAGTTGAAGGTGAAGGAAATCAAGAACGGAAGACTAGCAATGTTTTCGATGTTTGGATTCTTTGTGCAAGCAATTGTGACAGGAAAAGGACCATTGGAAAACCTTTTGGACCATTTGGATAACCCTGTGGCTAACAATGCATGGGTCTATGCCACCAAGTTTGTGCCTGGTTCATAAATTTTGTGGCTTGTTTGATTGTTCCTGTAAACTATGAGTTGGATGAGAAAACTGTGTAGATTATTATTGTACTAATATAAATTGGTTTGGTTATGTCGTTGTCTTTTATTTAAGCTCAATTTATTTATATCGACTGAGCTATTCGAAGAAACATGATTAAAGATGCTCAAGGAGAGACCGATATGTAGAATACTGGATCGGAGTTAGGTTTGTCGGTTCATGGTCGGACTTAAGGATGTTTCGGTATACAAGGATTACAAAACATGAACTTAAAAATAGCTGCTATCACAACCATCCTAAGAGGATAAAAGGGAACCTTACTTACCACACCTGACATGATCTAAAATTCATGAACTAATGTGTATGTGCTAATTGTTCAATGTAAATGTAAAAACAAACTAAAACCATAATGTCCAATATCAAACTAATTTTACAAATAGTATCAAGCAACGTAGCAAAAGATATACTAAATAGATGTGATGATGTCTTTTAGAGCTACTTTTAATCTTTTCATCATCTCTTCAGTGCTTCACTTCCGAACGAGACTGTTGACATACTCAACAATTTTCGTAGTCCATCCTTAAGCATGGTCTTTGAACAGCTTTTCCTTGTTTGTAACTGGATCATACAAAGCTAATAGATTACATCGAGATTCAAAGATGAACTGATTATTTAATGCAAATCCATATGGATTCATACGAACCTTAAACTCAAACGATATGCGGTGTTTCACCCATGATTCAACCACCTTAGAGCCTAGGGAGTGTAATTTGAGTTATCTCATAACTCAGCGCCACATCATTTCAACACCAAATAACATATCACCAAAAAACACTAGAAAATTATAACACCCAATAACACAGCTTTTTGGGACCCACCTTTTTTTAAAATTACAATTTACAAATTCTACACTCAACAATTTCATTCATTAAACATTCAAACACTATATTATTAAAATTTTAATTTTAAATATAGGGGCAATTGCATATATACCCACTAAAACTTGCATATTTGCATATATATCCAAAACATGCTTAATTTGCATTGTATATCATACATTGAAAACTTGTATCTTGGGGAAATATGTAAGTTTTTGAGTTTTAGTGGGTATATATTCAATTCTCCCTTAAATATATATCGCTCGTATTTGAATTTGAATTTTAAATATATCCACCCAAGTAAGCCACCCAACTGACCCAAGTACAAACCGATAGCATGCTCTTCACTAATATCTACCCTACACAACAGCGTATCAAACAAGTCCTGATATTCTCTAGCATTTTTTTCATACTTATCATTTTTCAAAGCAGACATAGGATCTTCAAACACAGAACCAAACGTCTGAATAATAGCATTTATATAGACCTCCCACCTCACATTATCACCATTGATTTTAACAAACTGCCTATGCCATAGCAGAGCTTTATCAAACAAATGAACTGAGACAATTTTTACCTTCTCCTCCAAAGAGGTGTTGTCGATCTAGAAAAATTGATCACACTTAAACACCCAGCCCCTCACATCATCTCCTTGGAATTTTAGGAATTTTACTTTAGCCAAACGCCCAAATTGAGTAGCATGGCTTCCCATATTATTGGTGACCATAGTGTTTAGCATACTTAGAGTAGTAATCAATTCCCTAAGTTCAACCATAGCCTGATCCACATATTGTCTAGAAACACCTTCTTCATTGCTACCAGATGCAGGATTAGGTCTAGTAGTAGGCGCCATTTCTTGCAACTTGTACTATTTCTAATTTATTGTAATTGTTACTAGTTATCTCCAATTTATCAATCCTCCGCAGGATTTAAGCCTATGACGTTGCTCTTGTGATCGCGATGAGTACTTGACAAGTAGTCTTGTTTGTGGACAGATATTACACAACTAATCACTGTTCCGGTGTAGTACAATTGAATAGAATCAAGAGTACCAGTGTAGTACTCTTAATTTCTTCAATTTGGATACTGAAAGGAAACCTAACAACCTTCTCCGGAATTTTAACCGGAGAAGCAGATATAGAGCCAAGAAAGGGCTCTGATACTACTTGATAGCAACACTTCTAGGATTTACTTAAAAACCATTAGAAGGCAATAACAAGCCTGGATTACTCAATGAGAAAGAATGAGAATAAAAGGAATTGTTATTAATGATTTTGTTACAATGGTGGAAGTTTGTTAGAAAGAGAAGGACGAGAGAGAAAATATTTAATCAATGCTAAAAAAGAAAGTGAAAGTGCAACATATATTTAAAGGGAAGTTGGCGCCAAATCTGTTAGAGTGTATGTGAGTAGTGTGGAGAACTCACGTGCACCTCACTTGTGCGGTTAAAAACCACACATGTGGCCCTCACGTGCCTACACTCCTCATACACACTTTTACTCATATAAATTGGATTTCCACTATATAACCTATTATAATAAGTTGAACACCAAACATCTTCTTCCTTAAATTCTTCCCTAACCCTAACCCTAATTCATTAAAACTAATAATGTCTTCATCCTCCTCCAATCGCAATCATCGCCCACCACCACCAACACATTGTGAACATGAAGAACCAATAATTGGACCGACTTCGTGAATAACTGATTATCCTTTAAGGCGTTTTCTTGGATGTGTTTATTATAATGTAAGTTATTTGTAGATTGCATAAACTGAAAGTAATAACTGTTAATATTAGTAATGTGTGTACTTTGTACTATTTAGGGTTCAAAATGTAAGACATTTTACTAGCTAGATCCTGAATTACCTAATGACTATTACAAACAAGATATTTTCAAGTAGATTCAAAAGGAAAAACGTTTGAAAGAAGACAAGTACTCATTGAATGGAAAAATAAGAGATTTGGAAAGGGATAGACTTTCAAAAGTCAATTATGGAGAAGTAATTGTTGATGCTGCAATTGGAGTTAAAAGAAAGCAAGTCTAGTGTGGTTTTTTTAGGAAAATTGTAGTTTTTATGTGTTTAGTTATTGATGTTATGTTCATTTCACAAATGTGATGTATTGACAGTAATGTGGTTTTGATGTAATGACCTATTATGAAATAAAATGCTTGTTATGGGATATGCTTATGACTATAAATGCATTTTTGATGGCTTTGGTTTATTTGCTGCAATTGCATTATTGTTGTAAAAGTCTAAATATAGTCACAAAGTAACCCACAAATGGTATAAAAGGCACAATACATAGTCACAAATGCATTATTGATCTAAAGGCTCAAAATAAAGAAACACATAGGACCACAATAATTTGTTTGCCACGCCACGATATGTGTCTACATATCCTCGATATTACCTGTCTTTCTACATTAGTGTCATAGACGAGAAATACGTAATATACTTGTGTAATTAAATAAACACGTTATAGTTATGTATAAAATCTTTAAATTAGCATAATCTTTTTCCCATTCAGTAGGTGTTCTTGATGATATATTAATGAATATATGCAGATGACCTTAGAGAGAATACACTTTCGGACAAACATTTTGAGGTATGTCATTTTAGCCTTTATTACTCATTTTCGAATCTTTCATTTTAGAATACGACATAAAACGATATTTACACCATTTGGGTTACTCATTCGCCGATACATGAATACTAATATAGATGCACATCATGTGTCTTGGAAGATATTGTGTTAAGAAATGTCCGTGCAAATCGGGCACAACTGAAGCGTTTCTCCACGGTCATGTCATATGTGTCAAATACCATAAAATATAACAAAGTAAATGAGAAATTTCACAAATAATGAGTCCTTTGAAGGAACATTAACAAAGAACAATACCTCATGCACACAACCAAAGTCCATGTTCTTCGAGTTAGTCAGGAAAATAAGACATAATTGCGTAACATCAAATAAGAAATCAGCGCCACATGTTGCATTATTAAATGCCTAAAAGGGGTTTCAACTAAAACAGGTAAAGTTTAGTAGGGATCGAAACAGGTTAAGCCAGTTTTATTGTCTTTGATACAATTATAATAACCGTTATTAGAATAATGAATTAATGATCCACTTATGTTAAATAAAGAATTCAAGCGTTTGCAAACAAATGTGTACCTGATTACCAAAACTGGGGAAATTTGTCGAGGATAACCTATTTTTATCGTTGTTCTTATCAAGTGAGACAATGTTCTTTTGTAGAGTTAGGTATTTTGGCGTATATACTTATGATGACTATGAATGGGTCTGTTCAAGTAATGTTTTATTTGTAATAGGTCAAATGGGTTGAAACTTGAAACACTCTAATTATATTTTTAAGACATAAAACCTCCTAAATCATATTGACCCATACTAAACTTAGTTGTTAGCCGGTTTAACCATGAAAATTACGTAAGAAAAAATATGAAAAAAGACGTGGTCTATTGAGTATTTTAGAATTGAAAATTGTATATGCCATAGGCAAAACAAGGTGATGTATGTTAATCCTAATGTTTTTATGGGTTGTGTTATGTTGTGATATACTTTTGTTCCACCACTAAGTTGATGATAACATTCATGATTGCGCATATTTTATAATTTCTAAAAACTTTGTTTCTTCTATTGTAGGAAATGTCCATGCGAAGAATATTGATGATGATCTCACTGAAGATCAGCTCCAATAACACTTCAACCATTGTGGCACAACCACATCTGCTCAATCGGATTAGGATAAGAATTGAAAAGTGTGGTGTAAAATAAAAGAGAAATATAGTCATATGGATATGTAAAATAGTGTATGTATTAGTTGCTACTAATATGATAACACTATGATATGGCTGGGAAATTGAAAAGCATACTCATCGACTCATCGTATAGGATGTACAGGATGTGTAGAGAAGTTTGGAACAACTACTACTTTCTTTGATTCTTTATGATACCAATGTTTTCTATTATGTTGAGCAAATGCTTACACATAGCAACAGCCCGTTGCCTCCTTAACATTCTGAACATGAGGCCTCCAAGTTTAAGCCTGGATTAATTCATGATAGGCCACCCTAATGACATAATTAGAAAAAAAAAATCATCACATTTTGCTTGAATAATTATAAGTTTATATAAAACAGGATGAAAACGGTGTCGTTTGGCACTGTAGCTACACTGTAGCGTTTCCCGCCAAAAGTCCACTACAATCTCTTGGGCTATTTTTGATCCATCTTCACTGATCCATCTCCCCTGCTGTGCTATCCGGTCCAAAAAAAAGGGGGTTAGATAAGGATAGCAGCAAACGTACCATCAACACACACACATTTGCTTAGATAAGAATAGCGCCATCATTTGCATAGCAGAGATGATGAAGAAGATGGAGTACAATGGTTTGCATAAAGATATGTAAGATTTAGTTTATATTGATCTTGGTTTTTCTGTGATTAATTGTAAATCATTGTTGTATTGATTAATGGTATTGATTTTTAGTGTATTACTTTTATCTTTCACACAAAAACCCCATGTGTTTGTCATCTTCTAATTTGGTTAAGATTACGGCTTGATTGTTTTTTTTGTTTTCCTGGAGACCGGTGGATCTGTGTTGTTATGAAGAAAGTGGCTATTTGGATTTTCATATCGAATTTGTTGTTGTTGGGTATTTTGTGATGCCATGATTGATACTATTTGTCTTGATCCAAACTCAGATGCTTTTTTTTAAGAAATTTATTTTTTAAAATAAAATTAGGATATATATGTGGATAAAAAGATTGGGGTGATTGAAGAATTAATCAGGTAGTTTGGTGTTGTTTTTATGAAGGAAATTGGCTGCACACCAAATGTTTGATGAAATGCTTAAATGAAAGACTTATTTATGATTTATTGATTTAGGGTGTAATTTTTAAAGTTTTATTTGCAAGATGGAGAATGAAGATCCCGTGAAGAAGTTGCTTCCTGAAATCGAAATAGAAATCGTTAATGTTTGGTGAGGTTATGAGGATTGAAGAGACTGTTCATAGATATCAACATGAGGTTTTTGCCTATTACTTTGCTTTTCTTAATCTCCGTTCTTATTTTTTGAACCATGTCCGCATTTTTTTACATCTTATTATTTTCTGGTACAGTTTATCTTTACAACATAAGATACGGTTCTAGCAAAAGAAAACAGCAAGTCCTACTCGAGATTTGTATATAAGCTAACAGTGTCTTTCAAAAGATGTTGAGGTAAGATACACTTTGCTTAATCCATTAAATTAAATATTTTTTAGAGGGATAATATATATGGTGTGTTCGGGATTAATTATGACCATATTAAAAATGCATTTTACTGCTGCGAAGCTGAGCTGGGGTAACAGTGATCACATAAGGGCACTTGATCCACATTTTGACTTCATTATTGGCACTGATGTTGTATGATGACCTAAAATTGGCACATTTTGACTTCTTCCATAAGTTGTGATTTATTGATTAACATAGTCATTTTAGTAAACCATTTTGACTAACGTTACATGTATTTTTTGTCAGCTATTGGTGGCTTTGAAAGTGCAATATCCTCAACGGATCACCATTTTAAGAGGAAATCTTCAAAGTACGCAGGTAGTTTGCATCTTCTTGCATTCATTAGTCGTACTTTTTGGTATTCATATTTTTATAACAAATGGCCATGTTGATCGGGTTGGGTTATTGGTAGATACAGGTTTGGATAAACCAAACAATCTTGAGTTGGTTTAAAAATAGGTCAAATGGATCGAGCAACAGGACCTTTACCCAGTTAGCCCGTTGGATATCATTGCAACCAAGGTATATAGGAGGTTAAAGTATGTCATCAATTTTGGATCGTTCTTAAACATATGATTTAGTGCCACCATGTATTAGGGGCTGTTTGGCAAAGAGGGCCGCTTTCTTTTACTTATTTTAACTTTTTAAATTGTTTTGGCTAGGACTTCGCTGAGCGGCTTCAAGCTTTCTTTAAGATTCCACGCTTTCTAAAAGTCCAAGCTTTCCAAAGGCAGCTCTAAGTATGTTAAACAGGTGGATGAAGGGATCGCTTTCTAAAAGTCCACCTCGGCCAGAATGCATTGCTTCTTCTAGGTAATGTGCTGCAACTAGCAACGGACCAAATTAACAGAATACCTGGAATGAGTTAATTGTATATATGTTACTTTTGCATTATTTCAAACCGTGTTTATGATAAAACATGATGATCTTCATAACCGTGTGTGAAATCTCTGCAAATTGCATAGTTTAACAAAAGGAAGATGATATTAATCAAATGCAAAGAAAAGAGCCAAGATTAGCTATAAAGTTGTGACATATTGCTAATTGTTTAAGGGGTGTTTGGAAAAAAAATTGTTTGAAGAGTGTTTTGGTGGTGCAGGTCTGAAAAACGCTGTTGATGCATCTACTGCTAAAACTTTGCAACTTCGATTTTGAATGGTCTTGCTTTTAACAAGACAATGCAAGCTAACAAGACCATAGACTTCTATGGTCGTTGGAAAATGCGTATTTCCTGGTAAGCGTTGCTATATTGTATTATAGTTCAGAAGGCGATAATCTGACCTCAATGCTACCCATTATTTCTATATCATCTGTGAAACCGATCTCATGGCTCTTGATTTAGCTTTATATTGTAAATTATATAAGTAATTTTACATTAGGAAAATCCATTAAATTAACTTATAAATTCAGTCACTTTAGAGAAATCATAATGATATAAAATTTGACTACGTCCATTAATGCGTCCTTCAATATTAACTATAATTGAATTGTGATGCGTGGGAATCGCACCTTGCTTTACCTCTCGAGGGATCTCGCGAGGCTTACAACCCCCACCAGGCAGTGTACCTGATCGTTGTAGTATAGTATAGTGACAAGTACCGGGGGATTGATCGTTCAGCTTAGGAATAGTGTCGCTAGGATTAGAAAACCTAATTAATAGTTCTAGAGGTGGAAGATGATTCTTTTTGTATTTTTGTATTTTTATAAAAGCAAGTAAATCTCGGGTTTTGAAGGAGTGGGCGGAATTAGTTGCTAATCAACTAACCCAAAACTAAGATGCAATCAAAATAAAATAACAAAAATGAAAATAAACTAATATTAAACTAAGGTTGTGAGCAGTATGTGGAGAAATTGTGTTTACTTAGACTTCATTACTCCCTAGATATCTTTTACATGTCAATTACTTGTTATACTTGTATGGATGACGGATTGTATTCCTTAATACCATTCGTGGGGTGGCATACATAACTCCCCAACTCTATGAGCTCTTATCTCCTCCTACACCATGACCCAGCACAACTATAGGGATTGTAAACAGTGGCTCATGCATTAAATACAACCAATAAAGACCTAGTACGCCTCGGTTCATGTTTCTTAAGACGTTCAAGCATGTTACCATTGGAGATCTGCCAGTTTTCTTAAGCCTAACATATAATATCATTCATCCAAGAACAAGAATAGACAAGTAATCAACACATAATCAACATCTAGGTTTCATTAGATCTAAGCAAACACAAAGGAAATCTAGCCTAGCATAGTAGAATTAAGATAAGAACAAAAGATAGACAACCAACACATAGACATATTGATTGAATTAAGAGTATACTTATCTCAATTACAATGCAAGGTTTCAAGGGTTTGGAACCCTTGAAAAACCTGTAAAAGAGGCACCAAAATCGTCTTTAGGGTTTCACCAAAACTTCTCCTTTTTTTAATGAAAAAACTAGAAAACTATATATAGGAAAATCGTCCTGACGGCGTCAAGAGTAAAATCTGACGCCGTCAACTCGCCGCCATAAACTTCCTCGGACGCCCTAGATCAACTTGTGACGGCCTATGTGACGCCGTCACCTCCTACGGTAAATTAATCTTTGGCCACTTTGACGCCGTCATCTCTCCATCTGACGCCGTCACCAGCTACGGTAAAATATTCATCATGTCTGACGCCGTCAAGACTCAAGTCGTGACGCCGTCACCTTGTATTTCCAGCTTGGATTTTTGGTACTTTGTCGTTTTCTTCACTTTATGCTCCAAAAACGTCCAAAATAGCCTCTTTTCCAGAATTCACTCTCCAAACACCTAAAATCACAAAAGGAACGATTTAAGGCAATATTTGATCAAATAAAGTCGGATTCGGGCTTAAATGACCCCCTAAAAACGGATCATTTTTTGCCTCATCAAATTGTAGTAGTATAGTACTGCCTATCTTTAACTAAGTTCTCGACCAATTCTTTTTCAAGCAAGAGGCTCAAACTATAACAGTTCAATGATACACTTTTAAGAGTATGACACCTTTTGTTTGCTTAGGATTCTGACTTCTTTCATGCATAAGTGTAAATTACACCATTTAACTATGGACACTTCAAACGAAAATGTTTTTAATAGCATAATGAACAAATAATATAAGTGATTGGTTAAAATTTGTGAAATGTTTTGCATTTTGATAAGAGAGATACTGAGTGTTATATTTGAACTGACACGTGAAATGGAAAAGACTGAAGAAGGCACGTGGAGACCAGCTTCTATAAGGTTGTTTAATGGCAACGCTGTTCTACGAACCATCAAATAGGACAATGCTGCTGAATCGGCTAACAAACGAAAACAGGAATGGCGAAGGCTTGAGAAACTTACAAACGCTAACAGACTAACCAGATCTAGGGGACGAAGTTGGAGCAGAATTTCAGTGACTTCGGATAACAGGTCAAAACATATACGTTTTGTTTGATGATTCAATAATACAATCCGGAATACATATTTTCTTACTGGATAATGCCGTAGGAAGTTAAATTCTTTTTTGTTACAGGTCATTGCTTTTATCAAACAATATATATCTTTCGAGGTTCGAATGATTCGCGTTCATAAGTTGTTAAGTAAGTGACTTTGTAATTTTTGTTTTGCAAGTTCAAAAATAAAACTCAATAGGTTAAATTAATATCATTGTTGTTGTTTTAAGATTAAGTATATGAATATATAGTAGACTCATATTGGTTCAGATCATTAGCCGGTGTCTATCTCAAGAATGTAATGACTCATATTGATTTGACATTCTTGATGAAGTCAAGTTTCACAAAAAGAGTTTCGCTCCAGGTTATGTTTTGCCCAGTAGGCTTAAAACATGCACTTTTTGTAAACAACAACAGTCAATAATAACGGAAAAAAACAGGCCCGCCAAAAAATAATAATAATACTAATAGAAATAAGGTAAAACAGAACACCCCGTATGCAGAAATTGGTGGTTGGCAAACCGTCAGCAAAAAGTTGTTTACAAACAATAGTAGTTGTTAATACAAATATCGCCTAAAAACGTTATTTATATTTTAACGATCTTTGCTAAGTTTTGTTAATGACAAAGTACAAACTTTAGATTGTAGTAAAACATCATTTTAGTTTAAGTATTGTATAACTAGTCTTTACATTTCTTTTTAAACTTAACATTGTTTTTATTTCCTTAACAAGAAAGTATTTCTTTAATAAGAAAGTGTCACATCTCATCAATGTGCATTTATGGTAAGTTTATGTGTTTGACTATCCATGAAGTTCTTACACACTTTGGAAGTATTCCATGTTTGATACAATGCATGTTGACTAGTATTTAGTAGATGTGACATTGCTTGTTTATGTGTTTGACTATCCATGAAGTTCTTACACACTTTGGAAGTATTCCATGTTTGGTACAATGCATGTTGACTAGTAATTAGTAGATGTGACATTGCTTGTTTATGTGTTTGACTATCCATGAAGTTCTTACACACTTTGGAAGTATTCCATGTTTGGTGCAATGCATGTTGACTAGTATTTAGTAGATGTGACATTGTTTGTTTTGGAGTGATTTATTGTAAGTTTGGTTGAACAGTTTTGGCGGACCCCTGAAGGAACATGGGCGGACCCCTTCTGAGGGTACCGCCGTGTTCGCCAGACTGCTGACTTCCTTTGGTATAAATACCAAAGGACTTGCAAGAAATCCCTCATCACTTAGAGTCATATTTTACACATATTCTCTCATTATACTCAGTAGCTACTAACTTGTGTGATTCTCTTATGTAGCAAAGGAGTTCACATATTCATCTAAGAAGTTACAAGTTTCAACTCTAAGTTGCAAGACTTGTTAGCTTTGGTGTGTATAGACTTTGGTAGTTTATACTTCATGTGTATCTTGTATAGAAGTGATCGGTTAGTATTTTAGGCCTCAAAATACACAGTGTGTCGGGAGTTGTTGTACCCTTGTAAAAGAACTAACGGGAGTGGTTGTACCCTTGGTAAAGAACTCGACATCTAGCTTAGTGTCGGTAAAAGTGTAAGCGACGAAAGGGAGTGGTTGTACCCTTGTAAAAGAACTCGACATCTAGCTTAGTGTCGGTAAAAGTGTAAGCGACGTTGTAAAGGTTTTCTCCGCCGGTGAAAGGAGCTTGTTGATTAGTGCTTATAACTCTCGAGTTGGAAACTCGGGGCGTGGATGTAGGGCGAGGAAAAAGAGTCCTTGTAGCCGAACCACGATAAACAATCGTGTTGTGGTTTGATCGTTTCTTTCTTTATCTTTGCTTATTACATGTTGTTCTTTAGTTAAAATAGCTAGTTACATATAAAGCTTTTCAAAGAACTAAACAAGTAAAGATGTGTTTATATCTTCAAACAAAAGTAAAGCTTTTCAAAGAACTAAACAAGTAAAGTTAGGATCATCACAAGCAAAGCTTTTCAAAGTATGAAACTAGTAAAGTTAGAATTGTTATTCACATGAAAAGCTTTTCAAAGAATCAAACATATAACATTGTGTTTATATCTTTAAGCAAACATAAATGTTTTTAAAGATATTCAAGTTAATAAGGATTTAAAAAGCGGTAAACTATTCAACCCCCCTTCTAGTTTTCCACGGTAGTTATTTATTTTGTTAGTGTTTCTAAAGATTGTGTTTGGATTTGTTTGTTTCGCAGGATTATGTAGTGACAAGTTGGTATAAGGCTCCTGAGCTATGTGGATCCTTTTATTCAAAGGTATAGCCTACACAGGTATCCATTTTTTTTGTTTTCTGTCTTTTCTAAGTTATTATTTTTTTAGGAAGGTTATAACCGTTCTAATTTCTTTTTCTATATTTTGGGGGAAATAATTCATTTAGTGTTTCTTTTTCGTGTACATAACATGTATGCGGATTTGGTTGTTTCGGTTTTGCAGGCCCAATGGATGGGGGCTAATCAGATGTGAAATCAAAAGTAAGCCATTGATCATGTTTTTGATTGAAGCTTCATTCTACGTTGGTAATTATTTTAGGCGCGGTCTTTTTATAGGTCACACACAATAAAACAATTTTTTCGTTATTTTCTATTTTGTTTGATAGAAGAACATGATTACTTTGGAAAACAACGATGCATTACATGTAACAAAACTACTCACTTGAGCTCTATTTTGGAACTTTACCGGCTTACCAACGACTGCACAACCCAATTGCTAATGTGGTGAGTTTTCGGACTCTGTAGTTGGTAGTAGTTTGGGAACCTTGGGGAACAGTATTGGTTTGCCTTTGGGTGTAGAACCTTTGTCTGAACCTGTGACCGTAGTAGATGGAACTGAGGTTCAACACACTACTGGTAAAAGAAAGGGGGATATGACACTAACTCATCTGAGCCATTACGCGCAAAGAGGGCAACGGTTGTGGATGGTTGTTCAGAAAGTTTAGATATGACCATGGACCCTTTGTCTGTGCCAATCGATGAGGTAGATGGAGTCGAGTTAGGGAACTGTATTGGTAAGAGAAAGTATGTGACTGATGGTAGTTCATCCGAGATGATGTTGACAAAGAGGCCGAGAGATTCGCATGCTGTCGACGTTAGATATTCAGGTATACCACATATGTACAGGACAACTCATTTATTTACACGTTCCATAGTTTTTGTACTATCATATTTCAGTCACTTTTAATGCTAACATGTTGTTGACACTATTTCTTTTTCTTTTGTAGGAATGGTTGCCCCGCGAGGAAGGGTTGTATGGGACTTTGGTAGCCGCACAATGCACGGAAGTCCATTTCCTGAAGGTTCCATGTCAGGTACGTCTGCTTCCGACCCCTGTTCTTTTCCCCTCGGTTACGGCCTGAATTATCAAGTTAACAGTCATAGGTCTCAAAAAACTTTTATTCATACAAATTCTTACAATCGTTTTATTTGTCTTAGTTTTTTGCAGGTGCCGACACAAACTTCTTTCATCATTCGTTGCATATGAAAGATTACAGTTGTGTTGTTGTTTCAGTTGCTGGGATATTTTTATGGAAAAAGTAAGTGTCGAAACCGAAATAAGTTCCTTAAGTTATACCTCATTAATCAATTATTAGTTTTACTATCGTTGTTTACCTCTCTTGCTCCAAATGCTAATCCACTTCCCAATCCTTGGGCTGCTGGCGGTGGTAAGCTTTGATATATAGAACCATTTTACGACTTCATTATCATTGTTAGCGTTTCATATATAGGTGTATATTGATAAACTTGAAGTGAGTTTTTAGGTGGACCTAACCAAAGAAATGCAACAAACCCTGCTGGGATTGGTAGCACCCCTCCAGTTGGTTATCCCAAAAATGAAACGGCATACCTCATCAATGCCTACGTACTGGAAAGAGTCCATGGAACTGGTCATTTTTATGCAACCATTGACGAAGCAATCCCTTTCGGAAATGATGTAGGGGCAACGGAATTACTTTATCCTACCGAGTACTTAAATTCAGTTAATTTTCCTGGGTTACATCTCGAGAACGACGACACCAGAAGGGCTGAAGATGGTTATAGCACAAAAAAGGCGATTACTAGAGACCTACAAGTAATGGACGTGATGGACTTCATACCAGAAGACTTAAAGAAGGTGTTTGAAGTGAAGGTCTTGAAACCGTATGAGCCCTCTATATAAATGTGCCACTACTCTTTTGTACTGCAGCTTTGTATGACTAAGGATAGGGCAACAAAAGACAACTGCTACTAATGACTGTGATATATCTCTATGTAAATGTACTAATGTAGAAGTGCCAAATATGGTACAAATTTCGGAACAACTTTATTAAGGATTTGTTTTATGTAATCATCAAAAGAGAAGGTTTGATTGGCTGTCGTGTTGGTCTATATGTAAGTGGTTGCCATTAAACTAATGCAATGATCATGTAATGGTTTTCGTTCCATGTTGTTTAAATGCGAAAATTAATCAGCACCAAAAAACCGGCCCGCCCATAACGCGGCGGCCGGCGCCAATCTCGTAGAATATAATTTGAAACCAAAATCATATCTAAAAACAATAAATAAATAAAATCAAATATATACTTGATTTGCTTATTTTCTATTTATAATCTAATAAGTTAAGCCATTCAAGACACATTAAGTTATTTATTTTTTAATCAATAATTATACATAAATAAAAAGTGTATTAGAATCCCTAATTCCACCGACACCCTCAAATTCAATAGAAACCGCTTAGATTTGCATATATTTATGAATCTTTTGACCATAATACACTTACACATCGAACAATTTTTTAATACAAGTTATATTCTAAACTATAAGGGAGAAAATAATGTTATTGTGTAACGGTCAATAAATCAAAATCTGTATATATTTATTATAATCCTAGCCATTTGTAATTCAAGAAAATAACAAATGTGACCGTTGTGTAACGATCATAAAACCAGGAGCTCTCTCTATATAATGTATTTCTATGATTGATAAATGTATCTAATTGTCTTGCTTATCGTGAGTATATGTCTTTCCTTTTCCATTGGTTGATGATCTTTTCCGAGTTTTACTATTTTACTTTTAGAAGGTATGGAAGCATAAATCTTGAAATGAAAAATGTAATTATTCCTCGGCTCAAAAAGTCTCTAAAGAAACGGGTAATCATAAGTACAAGAGCAGTTTCATTTTTCTTCTAATCTTTCAGTCTATGTTAGCTAACATATATATTAAATATACGATGTTGTTTTGCAGTCCCAGACACAATATATTCCGCTTTTCTATAATAGCATGTATCATGAGAAGGCGTTGTGTGGACATATACAGGGGCATTATCAACAACAACGGATGGAAAATTGCCACAAAATCATTAAATAATTTTATTTATAGTTGTTGTAGGTTGGAAGTTTATTTTGTTAGTTATAAGAATAGCCTGTCATTTTTATATAATGGTTATGTAAGTGTTTTAAGGGACTGAGATGAGGTAACTGAAGTCACAAAAAAAAAAACTTGTTTGCGTGTAGTTCACATACATTATCTCTTTTTCCTTTTAAAAGAAAAAGAAAAAAAAAAAAAAAAAGTACTACTCATGTTTTTCTCCTGGTGGGAAGCATGGCACACGGATCACAATCCGCAACCTCTCATTAAAAACAATCACTACCCTCCATTTTTCCTTCACCAATCCAACGGCCCATATTTTTCCCCGCCAACTTTTCCCAAAAATTTAAAATTTTCACTCCCAAAATTCACACCCCTTCAAACCCTTTAAATTCACACACGTTTCACCCCAACTTCACACACACACACAAAAACAACAATCAAAAACTCAAAATCTTCTAAAATGGCACGAACAAAGCAAACAGCCCGTAAATCGACAGGAGGAAAGGCACCAAGGAAGCAACTCGCAACAAAAGCTGCTCGAAAATCAGCCCCAGCAACAGGAGGAGTCAAGAAGCCACACAGGTTCAGGCCCGGAACTGTAGCATTACGAGAGATTCGCAAGTACCAGAAGAGCACTGAGCTTTTGATAAGGAAACTCCCGTTTCAGAGGCTTGTGAGAGAAATTGCTCAGGATTTTAAGACGGATTTGAGGTTTCAAAGCTCGGCTGTTGCTGCATTGCAGGAGGCGAGTGAGGCGTATTTGGTTGGGTTATTTGAGGATACTAATTTGTGTGCGATTCATGCTAAGAGGGTTACGATTATGCCGAAAGATATGCAGTTGGCTAGGAGGATTAGGGGTGAGAGAGCTTAGGTGTTTTGTTTGTTTGTTTCTTTGAATGTTTGTGTTCCCCTGTTTGTATCAAATGAAATGGAATTATCAAGTTTTAATGTTTTAATTATTTGTTTAACTTTTAATGTTTGTGTTATTTGAACTTTCATCAATATTGTTAAATATATTTCAATGTTCACTTACATAATGTGGACAATTTGATTTATTGAATAAGGTTGGTTTGGTTCGGTCTGATTTTGGTTAGTTTGGGTTGGTTTTTGGGTGATTTTGCTTGGCCGTATTTGTAATTGAAAGTGGATATTTATTTGGAAATCTCAAAATGATAAAGTATGAGATAAGAATGAGAATTGACACTCTTAAACCTAAACAAGTTTGGATTGTCATGTTTCTGTCATAGCAGATGCAACCAACTTGTTTGAATTGCCAACTCTAGGTTTTAGGGCAGATAGGGAAAAGTATAGGATACAAATGGGTTGAGTAGCAAGTTAACTTTGATTTGGACTTGTATGGGTGACTTTTAAACCAGTGATTGAATAAATTATTATTTTTTTTGGGCTGACCCATCAAAATAATGATAGATTTTTATAAAGCTTATAAGAGCAAACGGTATAATAACGTGGAAGGGTGTCTTAAACTTTAACTCACCATGTTAAAGGCCAAGTTATTATACCGTCCCTCAAGTTAAGTTAAGCTTTAACTCACCACGTTAGCCACTTAACATAGTGTTAAGGGGGAGGTTTTTGGTGAGTTAAGCTTTAACTCAGAAAAGTTATTATACCGCCCCCAAGTTAAGCTTTAACTCAGTTTTTTTTGTTTAGTTATGTTAAAAGTGGGGCACAAAATATTGAGTTAAACTTTAACTCAAAAATGTTAACATACCGGGTGTTTTTTTGTGAGTTAAGGTAAAAAAGTTAAAGCTGATGTGACTCTGACGTGACAGTGTGTTAAACTTTAACTCAGGGTTATTATACCCTTTGCATGTGTTACTATCCTATCACCAAGTGACCAAATTATAAACCTCTGTTCACTATAAATAAATTTCTAAAACTTATATCTCACATCATTTAAATACACTACCGGTAAGAGTTCCAAAATCTTAAACTTTTTCATAAGACATTAACAGTACTGTGACAAATTTTTTACATCTATGGGATGAATCCACTTGATGGAGCTGCTGTTTCTTGCTTTCACTTCTTAATGTTCGCTAGTCAGGATTTAATAATTGTCACTTCACATGTCGTCGTCAAATAATTAGATCTACATATACACACTTTGCTTACATATACAGTCAATCATTGATCACAAATGTTATACTCCAACACAACTTTACCCTGCCAGAATAAAATATGTTTTTCGCAAGGAAAAAAACATGTCCATAAATTTTTAGACTAGAGGGAGTGGGACTCCCCACCTTCCACATTAAGGTCATCTCAGCTTTCTATCTCGTCTAAGTTTTTTTCACTCCTTTCACCAGTAGTGGTTACACCAATCCCTTACCTTCATTAAAATACTTACTTTATACAAATATACCCCGCTAAATACTCTGCACATGCTCACAAACCAAATAAAATACAATAGATTACAGGGGATTGCACGAGAACGAAGAGGTGAGCCGGTCACCTCTATCCTCTCTTTTTTCTCTTCCTCACGTGTGAGGAGTGTTAGGAGTGTTTAGGATATCGTTTCGAAAGAGCAAATTAAAATGACAATATTGAAAATTAAAAATGATCGTTGCGAATTTGAAAAGCAAGGTGTCTTGCAAACGCAATCTTAATCACCCCTCAAAATAGTAAACGTATGCTTACCAACTTGGATGTGAAATTTTTCTTAACGTGTATGCAACTTGAATACCTACCGTTATTGACATCTATGATTTCTTTTTTCTCTTGTGTATGAATGGATGCAAAATATATATAACCACCACACAAACATGAAACAACAAGAACTATCTGTGTTTTTTTTGGGTGTGTCTAATTAGTTTCTTATGTCCTGTGCTATTTACATTTCGATATTTCTCTAAAAGAAAAAAACAATAGTACAAATGGAAGCCTTACCCTTCTCAACGCGTACCCCTTCCTTGTCACTACGCCCATATGCCTACTTCCATTCTCCAACCCAAAGCATAAATTATCAAACAAGTTTCATGATTTCACGAAAAAAGAAACGCCAACAAAAGGTATATAACACATTTAGTAAAGTATTTGATGTTTGGTTTAATTCCAAAAAAAAATCATCCGAGTTGTCGTTGCTTGACAAAGTATTAAAGACACTTGATAAAGCCATCATAAACTTCGTTGATCCTCCTCTCCACAAGTCGATCGACCCAAGCTATGTCTTATCTGATAATTTTGCACCAGTTGATGAGCTTAGCCCAACTGAGTGTGAGATTGTACATGGTCTTATCCCTCTTTGTCTAGATGGTGTGTATATGCGTATAGGACCAAACCCACAATTCGTCCCTAATGGTCCGCACCACTACCTTGATGGTGACGGCATGGTGCATTCGATCAGGTTGACTCAAGGTCGAGCTATTTTTTGCAGCCGCTATGTCAAGACCAACAAGTACTTATTTGAGCATCAAGCTAGATCACAAATAGTCCCAAATGTTATTTCAGGAATGCAATGCCTCGGTCCATTTATAGCTCGTGTAGCATTATTTGCTATACGAGTTGCTTTGGGCCATTATAAAATTGGCAAAGGCATTGGTGTTGCAAACACAAATTTAGCCTTGTTTGGGGGTAGCTTGTATGCATTATGTGAATCAGATCTTCCTTATGCTATGCAAGTTAAAGACAATGGTGACGTAATAACTTTAGGTCAGCATAACTTCAATGGCAGGCTTTCTCTTAATATGACAGCTCACCCAAAGATCGATCCAGTGACTAAAGAGGCTTTCGCGTTTCGTTATTGGTCAACACGTCCATATCTGACCTATTTCCACTTTGATGCAAATGGAAATAAGCAACCTGATGTCCCAATCTTTTCTATGAAAAAACCGTCTTTAACTCATGATTTGGCTATCACTCAAAAGTATGCAATCATTTGTGACATTCAACTAGGAGCGGATCCTATGAACTTGTTACATAGACACGGGTTAATAAGTGTAGACAAAACAAAAGTACCAAGAATTGGTGTCATTGGACGATATGCAACAGATGACTCCGATATGAAATGGTTTGAGGTACCAGAATTCAATGTATTTCATGTCGTTAATGCATGGGACGAGACAGATGAAGATGGAAACGACGTGGTGGTGTTGGTCGCACCCAATATAATGTCAATGGAACATTTCTTCGAGCAGGTGGATCTAATCCAAACATCCATGGAGAAAGTGACTATTCACTTTGGGACTGGGGTTGTGTCGAGACAAACTTTGTCTAATGATAACCTCGAGTTTCCTGTAATGAATCCAGCCTATGTTGCAAAAAAGAGCAAGTAAGAAAAAACCAAATTTAAAGCCCTAATTATACATTTCAAGTGCAAACAACTTAACAATGATATAGGCATTAATTGTTGTAGTGTCCTATGGGAATAAATTTCCGTTTACTATATGTAGGTATGTCTATGCAGCAATTTCTGAAACGACGCCAATAAAATCAAGGATGATGAGGCCAATAGTGTGAACCTATAATCTCGCTTCATTGCTTCTCAAAACTCGAAGGACCAAAGATGTTAGTTAGAAACTTTGTAACCGAAAGTTAGTTACAGAAGTTAGTTATTGAAAAGTTAGTTATTAGTTATACCGGTTGGAACTATAACCGAAAGGACACAATGGTTGGGTCATGTCGATTCAAACCTTATATATACATATGTATTAGAATCGTTTAATGGTTAGACAATATATAGATTTACTTATTCATATTACTTTGCAACTTATTATATCGATCCAAAGATAGTGGGACAACAATTGGCATCAAGAGCAAGGATTATACATCAAAATACAAAACGATTTCTGCATAACGAAATCAACAAAAATCAGTCAGAAGCCAAAAGAAAAACGCAGGAGAAGTGGAAGAACAATTCGTTATTCCCTTTGAGCGAGAAAAGATACAACTTGTTTTCTTTTAAATCTTCGAAGGAAACACGTTTTTGAATAAGGAAACGCGTAGAAAAGATAGTGCACGATCTGTTTTACGTAGGAGTTGCAAACGCATAGCATCAAGCGTATTGGTGTCGAGGAAGATAGAGAAGACTTTGTGTATTAAAAAAAAAGGAACTAGTTCGAGGCAAAGAAACACAAAGCAAAGGGCGTTGTTGGTTGAGAAAAGCGTATACGTAGTATTAATTGATCATTTGGAAGAAGAGTGTGGAATTTGTGTCGATATTAACACAAAAGAACAACAACAACGACAGGCGCAAGAAACTGTATAACCATAGTTTGGTTGTTTCGTTGCAGCAAGGATCAAACGACAAGACAGATTTGATTCATATTTACCAAGGCGTGGTAACAAGTAGATGTGTGTAAGATACGTGGAGATTTCAAGAAACGAGATCAAGTTGAACACACAAGAAGAAGGAGATAACAACGTGTAGAGTGGTATTATTTTTTGTTTGTGTCGAATTTCTGTAACAATATTCGACAACAACAACAACAAAAAAAAGGGACTCGTTAATAAAAAAAAAACAACAACATCAACAATTCGACAAGAAGGAGAACAAAAGAACTTTGGTGTTTATTTACTGGTTCGAATCAGAAGCAAAAAATCAGAAGTAAGGCAAAAAATTCGAGAGGTTGCTTGGAAAGATTTGAAGTCGATTTGGAAAGAAATAACGAGGCAGAAAAATAAACGAAAAGGAGACAAGGGAATACATCTCATACTCAATACGATAACGAGGTCACAAGTTCTAATTTTCTGGATTTCAATTCATTAGAATAGTATAGATTTTGTTAGTTTATACTATTAGGAATCCCGAGAACTACTATTGATCCCGTAATTACTAGGAATTCCCGAAAACTATATATATTCCCATATTAGAGGAGATACCATATTAGAAAATTCCCGTGAATATTAGAAAGTGAAGATCATAAATACTTTCAAGATGGGCGATGATACGAACGCAACAACTACATTAAAACCCTTAACACCTATAGCACAATACCAATGTCCTAAGTTGAAAAACACAAATTACACGGTATGGGCTATACAAATAAAGGTTATATTAGAAGCACATGGTTTGTGGGAGACAATAGAACCTACGGAGAATACAGAATTAGATGTTAAGAAAGATAAGGCAACAATAGCCTTGTTATATCAAGCGTTGACAGAGGATGTAATTTTACAAGTGGCAAGTTGTAAAACAGCGAGGGAATTATGGGATTCATTAAGAAGGAGACACGTTGGCGAAGAGAAAGTGCAACAAGCACGATTACAATCTTTAATGATAGGATTTAATGCCCTTCAGATGAAGGATGAAGAGACGGTGGATGCATTTGCAGATAAGTTAAATGGTTATGTCACGAAGGCAACAGAACTAGGGAAAACAATAGATGAATCACTCATAGTTAGAAAACTCTTAGATTCCACACCAGATAGATTCATTCAGATAGTAGCATCCATAGAACAAACTAGTGATCTAGACAACATTACCCTAGATGAGATCACAGGAAAACTCAAAGCATTTGAGGAAAGGATAAAACTCCGGAAGGGAGATCAAGTTGAAAGCCAGGATAATTTATTATTCACACACGGTGAACACTCAAGTAGAGGAAAACATTTTAATAAGCATGGAGGTAGATCAAACTATGCACGAAGAAACTGGCAAAATAACAAACACAGAAATAACTCACAAGATGGAAAACCCAATTATAAGGAAAACCCTAATAAGAACACGAATAGAAAGGATGTGAGTAAGTTAAGATGTTACAGATGTAACAAACTTGGACACTTTATGAGAAAGTGTAGAGTAAAATTGACAGATAAGGAACAATCCAACCTTATCTTAGAAGATGAAGAACCATCACTATTAATGACTAAGCACGAAACCAAATACGAGGAAGTTTTGTTGAATGAAGGCCAAATTCAACCAGGAAAATATGCTTCAAAGGACGAAAGCATATGGTATTTAGATAACGGTGCAAGTAATCATATGACGGGAACCAAGAGTCATTTTAGAGATATGGATGAAAACATAACAGGACGAGTAAGTTTTGGAGATGGATCATATGTACAGATAAAGGGAAAAGGCTCTATATTGTTAGGTTGCAAAAACCAAGAACAAAAGGTCGTATCGGATGTATATTATATACCAAACCTTAAGAGCAACATACTAAGTCTAGGACAACTTACAGAAATAGGTTGTAAAGTTATAATGGAGGGAAATAGATTGACTTTGTATGATAAGAGCAGGAAGTTATTGATGAAAGTTGAAAGATCCAAGAACAGACTTTACAGTATTAGATTACGGATAGACACACCTATATGTCTCTTAGCAAATATAGATAACCAAGCATGGTTATGGCATGCTAGATTAGGTCATCTAAACTTTGAAGATATCAACAAGATGACTAGAAAAGGTCTAGTAGAAGGAATACCTAGAATAAATCATGCCGGACAGATTTGTGATGCATGTTTATTAGGAAAACATAGTAGAACACCATTTCCAAACCAAGCTAAATTCAGATCAAAGAACCCGTTGGACTTAATATATGGAGATCTCTGTGGTCCTATTAGTCCAGCAACACACTCAGGCAAGAAACTCATATTCTTGTTAGTAGACGATTGTACACGATTTATGTGGGCTTATTTTCTACAATCAAAGGATCAAGCATTTAGTATATTCAAGGAATTTAAGCAGAAAATAGAAATGGAGTTAAGAATGAAAGTGAGAATGCTAAGAACAGATAGAGGAGGCGAATTTACATCAAATGAATTCACCAAATATTGTAAAGATAATGGAATAGCAAGACAGTTGACAACACCATATTCACCACAACAGAATGGAGTAGTGGAAAGAAGGAATAGAACAGTGTTATCAACTACGAGAAGTATGATGAAAGCCATGAAGTTACCCTTAACTTTTTGGGCGGAAGCAGTGAAACATGCTATTTACATACTAAATAGGGTACCTACAAGAGCCCTGATAGATAAAACTCCATATGAGGCACTCTATAATAGAAAACCAAATTTAGAGAACCTAAGGATATTTGGATGCACAGCTTATGCAAAAGTAACAATTCCTCATTTAAAGAAGCTGGATGATAGAAGCATACCAATGATTTATTTAGGAGTAGAGGAAGGATCAAAAGCATGTAGGTTATATGATCCAATAAGGAAAAAGAAACATGTTAGTAGGGATGTAAAGTTTATGGAAACAAAGCCGTGGAATTGGGAGAAGAATGAAGAGGATACAAGTACACAAGACACATTTTGGACTAGTTTTGTGGTAGACAAAGTTGACAATACAACTCCTATAACTGTCAACATAGAAAATGATGATGATATGTATCCAACACCGGATCCGTTACCAGATCCAACATCAGAACCAAACTCACCAATTACACCACCAACATTCCATTATGACCCTAACTCAGCAGAAGAAGAGACTACTATTAGTTCATTAGAAACATCAGATGAAAGATATGATCATACACCAGTACGAGGATTAAAAGGTTTAGCAGAAATTTATGAAACTGCAAGAGTAGTGGAAACACCTAGTTTATTTTTCACAGAAGAAGAACCTCGTAACTATAAGGAAGCATCAGTAGATAAGAAATGGATTGAGGCTATGAAAATTGAAATAGATTCAATCAATAAGAATAAGACATGGATTCTTACTACATTGCCAGAAAATCACAAGGCAATTGGACTCAAATGGGTTTTTAAAACCAAGAGGGATGCACAAGGAAAGATCATTAGATACAAGGCACGGTTAGTAGCAAAAGGATATGTACAAGAACAAGGAATAGACTTTGATGAAGTATTTGCCCCAGTTGCTAGGATAGAAACAGTACGATTAATATTAGCGTTAGCAGCATATCATGGTTGGCAAGTTCATCACTTGGATGTAAAATCAGCATTTTTACATGGAGATTTGAAAGAAGAAGTCTACGTTACACAACCTGAAGGATTCGTACAACCAGGAGAATCAGGAAAAGTGTACAAGCTTATTAAAGCTTTATATGGATTAAGACAAGCACCGAGAGCTTGGAATGTGAAGCTTGATCAAACATTAAAGTCATTAGAATTCAAGAAGTGTAATCTCGAACAAGCAGTATATACAAAGAGGAACAAGAATTCTACAATTATAGTAGGAGTTTATGTAGATGATTTGATAATCACTGGCACTCCAAAGAAGGAAGTAGAATTATTCAAATCCCAGATGGAAGAAAAGTTTGAAATGAGCGACTTAGGATTGTTAGCTTATTACCTTGGGATAGAAGTTACACAGACAGGAGGAGAGATTACAATCAAGCAAACAGGTTATATTAACAAGATCTTGAAGGAAACGAATATGAATGATAGTAATGATACGAAGATACCAATGGACCCCGGTACTAAGTTGGTCAAGGCGGAAGATGGAGAATCAGTTGACGCAACTTATTACAGAAGCTTAATTGGAAGTCTCAGGTACTTACTACATACAAGACCAGATCTTAGTTATTCAGTCGGACTACTCAGTAGATGGATGCAAGACCCAAAGGAACATCATCTAAAGGCAGTAAAGCAAGTAATCCGATATATCAAAGGAACAAAGGAGCATGGCATAATTTACAAGAAAGAAGGCGGATGCAAGATTACAGGTTACAGCGACAGTAGTTATGGAATCAACACTGATCAAGGAAAAGGAACTACTGGCATAGTATTTTACTTTGGAGAGTCACCCATTACTTGGAGTACTCAGAAACAACCGACAGTGGCGCTATCATCATGTGAATCAGAATTTATGGCAGCTACTGCAGCATCATGTCAAGCCTTATGGTTAAAAAGATTACTTAGTGAATTAACTGGAAATGAAGAAAAGAAGATTACGTTGAAGGTAGATAACGTTTCAGCAATTGCACTAGTCAAGAACCCAGTTTTTCATGGAAGAAGTAAACACATCGACATTCGATATCATTTCATTCGAGAATGCGTGGAGAATGGACACATCAACATAGAACATGTCAGCGGAGAACTACAAAGAGCAGATATACTAACAAAGGCTCTACCAAGATTGAAGTTCATGACAATGCGACAAATGCTCGGAGTTCAAGATTTAACAAGAAGCAACGATCAAGATTAAGGAGGAGAATGTGAACCTATAATCTCGCTTCATTGCTTCTCAAAACTCGAAGGACCAAAGATGTTAGTTAGAAACTTTGTAACCGAAAGTTAGTTACAGAAGTTAGTTATTGAAAAGTTAGTTATTAGTTATACCGGTTGGAACTATAACCGAAAGGACACAATGGTTGGGTCATGTCGATTCAAACCTTATATATACATATGTATTAGAATCGTTTAATGGTTAGACAATATATAGATTTACTTATTCATATTACTTTGCAACTTATTATATCGATCCAAAGATAGTGGGACAACAAATAGGAGTGGTTAAGCTTGACATGACAGAATCAGAAGAATACAAGGAATCATATCAGCACACTGTAGCTAATCAGACGTATGGAGATAATTGCTTTGGAGGAGAACCATTTTTCGTTGCAAGAGATCCAGATGACCCAAACTCAAAAGAGGATGATGGTTATGTTGTATCTTATGTGCATGATGAAACCACGGGTGAATCGAGGTTCTTGGTGATGGATGCCCAGTCACCACGTCTAGAAGTCGTCGCAGCTGTGAAACTGCCACGACGAGTGCCTTATGGTTTACATGGGATATTTATAACCGAAAAGGACCTTAATGAAATGTGACGATCCAAGTATATATTCCTTATGCAAGTAATTTATTAATATGTTATAGTTTCGCCTTCTTAAATTAGATACATGACAATATACAAAATGGGATAAAAGCATGTCTTCTGTCCACTTCATATGTTACTGTTATCTTTAAATATTTGGAGAAAAAAATTACGACATAAACAGCTTTTCTATCATCATATCTGATGTTGGCATCATTATAGAGAATACAACAAGATTTTTATAACCATGGCAAGTTTTACTAGGTGAGTTCTTGTAATACCAAAAGAGACAAACAAATACACTGGACGCCACCGAAGCCCAAGAACAAGCAAGGTGCTGTCCGGACTTACAAAAACACACACAGATCATCTGAGCAATGCTTCTGTAGTACGCTTGCGGACCAGCCCATGGCCGCGGAGGATGATCTGTATCTGCAAATCACGATTAAGTTATGAACCCTTGCCCAAGAAGGGTCCCACTCTGGCCATTAACAATAATAAGCGAAATACTAGGAAACCCTAGTATTTAGCTCACCTATAAAAGGCAATATTTCAACACATTTACGAGGTATGACTTTCTTACATATCGCAATACACACATATTCTCTGACATACATAATTACTTACTCTCACGCCGAAGCTTAATTGTGGGGTCTGTCCCCACGGTATGGCTAACTGTTTGCTTTCATTTGTACAGAGAATCATCTCATTACTTGGATTAGTGAAGATCTCATTCATTGGCGGCTTACCAAGGCGGCCCACCATGGCAGCCCAATACGCAAACTAAGCCCGATCCCATACTCATCACACTTTTTGCACTAACAAGTTGGCGCCATCCGTGAGACCCAGTACACAACTACGTTCTTGCAAATAATCACCATGGGCACTCATTCAGGCCAAGTCCTTTCTGTACCTACGTCCGCCGTGCGGAATAAGGTAGGAAAGGAGAAGGAAACAACACTGGAAGATCAAGGTAGGCCTGTGCCTGACCCAACTATACAAGAATACTGTGACAAGCACTACCACCAGATACTGTCAATCATAGCTGAGAAAGTTCATCAAGAGAAGATACAGCAGGATAAACTCAAAGGAATAAAAGCTCGTCTTACCACTGAAGAAACATCGCAGCATTCCGAATCTGGAACACCTAACCGAAGAAAAGATCACAGACAGAAACTCAAAGCAAAACGACTCCGAAGCGCATCCGGAAGTCCTGAACCAAGGAAACAACTCGCAACAAAAGCTGCTCGTAAATCTGCACCTGCACCAGGAGGAGTCAAGAAGCCCCACAGATTCAGGCCCGGAACCGTAGCATTGCGAGAGATCTGCAAGTACCAAAAGAGCATCGAGCTTTTGATAAGGAAATTGCCGTTTCAGAGGCTTGTGAGAGAAATTGCTCAGGATTTTAAGACGGATTTGAGGTTTCAAAGCTCGGTTGTTGCTGCATTGCAAAAGGCGAGTGAGGCGTACTTGGTTGGGTTGTTTGAGGATACTAATTTGTGTGCGATTCATGCTAAAAGGGTGACGATTATGCCGACGGATATGCAGTTGGCTAGGAGGATTAGGGGTGAGCAGTGGCGGATTTCTAGTTTAATGGGGTGGTCTTAGGGGAGTTGAAATGATGGACTCAAAACTTAATATCATAACTTTGGCCACTAAAACCACAAATTCTATTCACCGTTTGACTTTATATCATCTTCTTCACAAAGCCACTGACGCTGAGTTACTCAGATTTTTAGGAGAGCTTCTTCCATTTTCTTTTACAACTTAACAATGGTAAGATCGATTTAGGTATGGGGGCAATTCTACAAACGGACCAGTCGCTCAAGGTGGTGGACTCTTGTGTACCTAAGTAGGTTGGTTTCTTGAAATGGCCCGAGCGACTAGCGAATTGAACATAAATTCGACATGTGGCACCCCAAAAGTAGTGCCCAATCATAATGTGTAAGGCATACTTTTGTGCTACTTATCACATGCGACTTATCAAAAGTTCGAGCGACTTTCTATTTTGTCACTTTCCTCCAAAATAGTCAAACTTCCACAAATAATATTTTATTCGTTTTGAACCTTCCCAAAGCCCAGCGACCTAGCGAAAAGTTTTAAGCGACTGACAAAATGTCACTTTTTTGTACATCACACATCAACCCTTTTTGTACCTTTTCAACAACTTTTTTTAATAATAATTCGTTTTAAAGTATTTTTAGCACAATTTTTTAATCCTAATTATCCAGCGAAATTAATTATTATAGCTGAGCGATATTATAAAATCCGAGCGACTTTTTTTATATCCCCAACAACAAGAACCGTTTTGTATATTTTCAAATACCAAGAAACTCTCAAGTTCCTTTCCACACCTACTCCCACTAAAAATTCAAATCAAAATCAAACGTTAGAACCCTAACCCTTAATTTGTGTATACTCATTTCAAACCCCAAATTATTAGTCAGTCAATGCAAATGGAAAATATTGACGGATACTTTCATGCAAAGGTAACGATTCGTTCCAATTTAGAGTTGCTGGAAAAGATTAAAAGTAAGTTGGGGAAGAATCATAATCGAATTAGCCTGTTCAGGGAAAGTGTATTCGCGCAATGGTTGGATATTCCCCCTTGTCATTCAAATGATAACCATCTCCTAAACTTCGTTTTACAGCATCAGGTATATATTCCTAAATTACTTGATACTTGTCCACCCATTACATATAGAATTGGGGATAATTTGTTGCGGTTTGGCCGTGAGGAGTTTTTGTTGGTGACGAGTTTTGTTTTCGGCCCTTTGCCTGACCACGTAGTAGTTGATCGTAGCCCGTTTGCCTTGCGAATCTTCCCTCATAAGCAGTTTGATAGAAAGGTTACTGTAAAAGGGAATGAGCTTTTACATATTTTGAACAACGATAAAGTATTTGATGCCTTGCCAACTGAGGATGCTGTCAGGGTTTGTCTTTTGATATGTGCTGAGGTCATATTTACCGGTCGTGGGCCTTGGTACAATGTACCTAATGAATTTTTGCAGCTCGTTGAGGATTTTAATGCTTGGAATGCTTATCCATGGGGAGAGTACTTGTGGAGACGTTTGTACTCCAGTCTAGTCAATTTGGTTCCTAAGCATTATCAAAGGTATTACAAGAAGAAGTAGGCAGTAACCCCAGATAAAACTGCCACATATAATATTTGTGGATTTATTTGGGCTTTTAAGGTATGATTTTTTTAAATCAAATTGTATAATTTTTTGTGATTGTTTTCTTGTACCAAAAATAACTTTAGATTCATCGTTTTATTTAATTTTAGATATGGATTCTTGAGAGTTATCCCAATAGTCAACAATGGTTTAAAAAAGTTCCTAATAGCATCCCACGTGGTCTTTCTTGGTTAAAGATTAAAACATTCCGAAAACGTGATTATTCTATACTGTTTGGTCAGGTATTTGTTGTCATTATTCTTTGTTATTTGTTTACTAATTTATGACTTATGTATAAATTTTGTTTTGACCTTTTATAATAAATTTGTTACACAGGGTTCAAATCCTATGGAACTTGTTCCGACTAATGATGAAAAGTTGAACCCAAGCTTTGTGCGTAGTACTGCATATTTTGGACATGTAGCAAATGTCGCTGATGATTCAGATGATGCCATTCCTCAACTTTCAGAAGTTCCTTTTGAGGTACATTGTTAACTTTGAAAACATTATGTTTGACCCTTAAGGCCTATAAGATATAAATTATTAATGTACATCTCCTAAATCTTTTAAAATTATTTGTTACTTAGGTACAAGCACAAGAGGTCAACGATGCAGCAGAAGAGGTCAACGATGCAGCGGAAGAGCTCAATAATGCAATAGGTGGAGGGATTCCAACAGCCGCAGCAGAATCAATTACCGAAGTACCTAAATTAGTTGATGAGGTTGAGGCCTTGAAGGCAATAGTTCATTTGATTGGTAACTCAGGATCGAATGTTGAAGTATTCAATGATATTAAAAAAAGGCTTGCCATTGTTGAGAAAGCTTTGAACATACATCATCCAGAGGTCAGCGGTTTAATTTTATTTTTTAATCTATACGACAATTTGATAATAACAATCTTAGGTCACCATAAAAGCGTATATAAATGTCTTTTTAATTTCAGGCTTCGACACCAATACAAACCTCAAATATTATTCATGCCAATCCAGAGACACAACAAACTGGCAATGAAGATTTGCATTCCAAAGATTCCATGGTAGTATCCTATACACACTTTATAATCGTTTATTTATAATTATTTTATTATTTTATTAATCATTTTAAAATATTTATTAAAAATTATCCTTGAAACACCATTTTTCTTTCATTTCAGGATTACATATTCAGAGCTCAAATGTTATTCATGCCAATCCAGAGCCACAACAAACTGGCAATGAAGATTTGCATTCCAAAGATGCCATGGTAATATCCTATACACAGTTTATATTCTTTTATTGATAATAATTTTTTTAGTTTATTAATTATTTTTAAAATTTTAAAAAAAATCATCATTCAAACACCATTTTTCTTTTATTTCAGGAGTCGACATGTATTGAAAGCTCAAATATTTTTCATGCCAATCCAGAGCCAGAAGAAACTGCGAATGAAGATTTTCATTCCAAAGATGCCATGGTAATATCTGTCTCATTCTAGTGTAGTGAATATGGACAGATAAGGGAGTGTTTGGTTTTGTTTTTTATTGTGTCTGTTTTGGATTCTGTATCTGCATCTATTATCTTTTAGGATTGATAAGTGTTAAAATTTGAGCATCAGTTGTAGTATATTAAGCCCTGTAATCTGAAACCTAGTGTAATCACAGTTACTTAAAGGGTGTTTGGATTTGAGTAGTCTGTTGTAGTGGACATTGTTTCAGAGTTTGTTATTTGCTTAGATACATTACTTAGGGAATTATTAAGTCTTTACTAGCTTGCATAAAAACTAGTAGTTCAATATTAAGAGGTCAAGACATATTTTGGAACATCAAAAGTTTAACTGTTAGTAATTGTTAGGTTCCATAAACATTATATTTTTAGCTAGTTACAATAATATTTAGGTAGCTTAATTTAGATTAATAATTGCTTATCATAATTACAGTAGTCATTTAGATCATATATTGTTTCATTTTGGTCAAAGTTGTAGTTAAAATCAAAAGTAAAAAACAGTTATAATTTCTCAGTTCATTCAATAGTTGGCTCCCATAAGATGGTCAATTAAGGTTTAAACTGATAGCTTATGGATTCTGTACTTGGGTTCTGAGTTCTTAGTAGTCCAATCAATAGTTTGCCCCCATAAGCTAGTCAATTCAGGTATAAACTGATAGCTTATAGCTTCTGTACATTGGCCTGTTTGAGACATGGGTTTGTTTTTGCATTTGAAGCCTGCAATTGTGCATATGAGCTTGTATATGTGTTTAGTGTATGATTCTGAGTTTAATTTGAGTAGCTTAAGTAATTTGCAACTATAGCTTTTCTTCTAGATCAGATTGTGCTTATTCTGTTTGTTCATTTTTAAATTTTTTGTTAAAATCATCCTTCTAACACCATTTTTCTTTTATTTCAGGCTTTAACACCTATTCAAAGCCCCTTTCGTAGTCGTGTTAACGCCGAAAATGAGAACACGGTAAACAATGATGTTGAAAAGGTAATATTCTGCTTAATATTTCATTTTATTTTATATTTACTTTTTAACCCAGTTACTAATAAGTTTTTAATTACAGACCTGCCCGGTTTATGATGTATCATGCGACAAATCAACATGCCCTTCCTCTGTTAATGGCGATGATGGAAAGCTTAATTATCTTGACCTTGCCGCGTACCCATCCTACATGTCACAACTTGAGAATCTATGTCATCCGAATTCTCCTTTTACGGCAGTTGATCACATCCAACTTGATAACCTAACTAATTTAAATGTACGCTTTTCTGAATTTGTTATTCATGTAACTATAAGCTGGCATAAGAAATCTCACTTAATAGTTGTTTGCTAATATTCAGTTACTTATTCAATTTATGTTTTTTTATGAACAGGGGATCTATAAAGATGATTTTGCTGATTTGGTAGATTCGCCATCGCATTCCGTAACTGCTTACGACACCGACGGTGATGCCCATGTTAGTGACAATAAAGACAACAATGCAGATCTGAATGTTACTGATAATCATTATCAAAACGAGGACGTATCAGTAAGCAAGCATGTTACTAATACAGATGGTATTGTCGTTGAGACAATAAGCAAGCATGGTTCTGATGGTAATGTTGAAGAGAACATGGGTGATAGGCATGTTGGTGTGGGCCATGTTACAAATACATGTGGTAAAGATGCGGGAAGTCTTGATGGTAATGTTGAAGAGAACATGGGCGATGGGCATGTTGGTGTGGGCCATGTTACAGATACATATGGTACAGATGGGGGAAGTCGTGGTTGTAATGTTGAAGAGAATATGGGCGATGGGCATGTTAGTGTGGGCCATGTTACAGATACATGTGGTAAAGATGATGTGACAGATGACATGGATGTTGATGAGAACAAGTGTGATGGTGTCTTACATGTGGAAGATAAGAGGGCTGATGACTACAAGGGTGATGAAGATTGTGTTAGGGTAAACGAAAAAGATTGTGTCAAATTAGTCGATGCGCAGTTGGCCACCAAAGACAAATGTGTGGACGTTGATGAAGTAATGGAGTGTGTTTCTGATGAGAATGTTGATATGGATGTTGAAGGTTGTCATGGCCATGTTTGTGTCACAATTGATAATTTGGGTGGTGAGGTATTAAAAGATCGTGATGAAGATTCTGTTAGGACAACTGAAAAAGATTGTGTGAAATTAGTTGATGCGCATTTGACCACTGAAGGAAAAGGTGTTGATGGTCATGAAGTAATGGAGTCTGGTTCCTATGAGAAAGTTGATAATGGAAATACCAAGTCGATTTTGGACAAGATCGACAAGGAAGCTGAAAAAGCAAGAAAGGTCACTTTTTGTAATTACGACAAAAATACTGAACTGGACCTTTCTAAAGAAGGACAAGTAAATAATCCTTCGAATGACGCTTCCGAGGTACTTTACCATATGAGTACGCTGTTAACTTACTTTAAATACCATTTGTAATAGCGATACTAATATCAATAATGAACTGTGCTTACAGGACATTTTCATGCGTCTTCAAAGGAAGAGGAAACCGGGTAAGTCTCCACAACAACCCAAACCAAGTCAACCACTTAAGAAGAAACGTCGCAAGAAATATGTACCAAAAGAGAAGAGTGTCACAAGAGAGAAGACTCCTGATGTTCAACCAAAGAGGACAAAACAGGTTGGCAAGTCTTTGAAGGACCCCTTTGTGGAGCTACCGGCTACAACTCCACAATTGCCCAAAAGGCGGTCCAAGAGACTTAGTGAAGTGATTGGTGTACCCTGTGCCCTCAGAAACAATGTTGAACAATTTCCGCTGGAACCTTGGGTAGAGGTTTGTGACTATTTATTTTTAAACACCCCTTGTATATATCTCCATACATATTAATAGATGATGCCTTAACATTTTTTCTCTTAAAAAAAATAAATTACAGAATCTGAAGCGTCCGGTTGGTTTCCTTAAGAACAAGAAGTTAGGTAACAAAATAAGTGAGCCAGAAAGTATGAATTGTTTCATGACAAAAGGTAAAAATTCGTCGCATAAGTTTCCTTGGGGTTCCGACGTTGTTGTTAATCGGCAATTTTGGCTAGCTTTGCTGGGAGTTGGCCGGGGTAACAGAAGAGGATGGCTCAACGATAAGGTACTTAATTTACCAGTTGGTGTATTCATTTTAAATAGAAAACATTACATTTGTATGTTGATAGTTTAACAATCCCATTTTTATAAATACTTTTCAGCATTTGGATGTTTGGATAGACTTAATGTGGCACTTTAGACCCGCCAATGCAGATTGGGCGATGGCCAGCTCTTTTTTATCGTCTACCCTTCTTAAGGGATCATTGCCTTTTTATTATGGCAACGGAGAAAGGTATCCTGTGCCATGGTCTAGTGTTGACAAGGTTGGTACAATTCAACGCCACTTCTTAATTATTATTATTATTATTATTATTATTATTATTATTATTATTATTATTATTATTATTATTATTATTATTATTATTATTATTATTATTATTATTATTATTATTATTATTATTATTATTATTATTATTATTATTATTATTAATCATAATGGTTATGTTAACATGTAATATTATTTTGTTAAAATGTAGGTCTACTTTCCTTTGAACGTAACATCGGACCACTGGTTGCTCGCAGAATTAGTTTTTAGTACCGGCGTTGTAACTTTTTACGATTCATTTCCTACGCCAAATCCAGAAACGAGACCGGATCATTTAAAAATGAGGGCCAGTTTTGAGGTAATTCTTCCAAAGTATCTAGAGAAATGTAAAGTTTTTGAAACCAAATCCATATCTGTTTCCAATTATAAGACATCTTTTCGAGTGGCTGATAATGTCCCTGTACAAGCTAATCTATATGGCGACTGTGGAGTATGGGTATGCATTTTTTTGTACCGGTTGTCTAAGAATCTAAGTATGAAGGTTGATGATCCTCTTCAGGTTGCGTTAGCCTATCGAGAGCACATGGTTAGATATTTTTGGAAGTATAAGGTGGCTTGTGGTAAAAACACTGAATAGACTATGTTTATATGATTTCTAGTTATTTGTTAGGTGGGTTTTGTTTTATTTTATTTTGTGTTTGTTATGTTAATGTTGCCACCACCTTTTGTGTACTGGTTTAGTCATTGTACAATGTATGTTGAAGGATATCGTAGGTTTATGTTGTTTGATTTTAAATATATAGTGCCTTCATATGTGAATGCTTTTGAATTACATTTGAAACATTCATTACTACTAACAACAACCATAAACGAGTTTATTACAACCTACTAATTAATACTTGGAGCTAAAACAAGAGCAACGAAGAGTACAACCAGCAAACCGAAAACAAATAAACATTTGTCATGAACTTTAACTTTTGACTTGATGGTAGCCAACTCATTCTTCATGTTCATCAGCATTTCATCTTGTGAGACACCAACAGCTTGACTAGAAACAATATTTTCCCCCTTCTTCTTGTTTAACATATTTTTCTCATGTTCTTTGTAAAGCAAATCTTTGTAGTACTCACTTGGTAGCTCCGGGTCTATGAACCCAAAAAATCCGCATTTCGTCTCCTTGTCCTAAACAAGTCACGCTGTTAACAATTATTGATGAAAAGTAACAATATAATTAAGTACTTTTTTGTAGTTATAATAATCTTACCCATATTGGACAAGCCTTAAACCTTCTACCAGGATGTTTTCGTGTCCAAGAAGTTTGAACTTCGACCGGCAATGGTATTGGACATTCGCAATGACTCGCATTGATGTAGTATTCGATGGACTTTATATTTGACCTAGAATTGGAAGAAGAGGAAGTCATTGTTTGTGTTATTTGGCCTATTCTTTGACAAGATTATATAGATAGAAAGTGAATAGTAAAATCACACATACCTAGGGAGGGAAATGAATTTTTGGAGCGAAATGTAGACTGGAAATGAGAGGGAAAATGAAATTTTGGAGGTATATTTTTAAGCGACATGTTAATTGAGCGACCACATAGACCGAGGGAAAATGAAATTTTGGAGGTATATTTTTAAGCGACATCTTAATTGAGCGACCACATAGACAAATCTTAATTGATTGGTACTGGGTTTCTTCACAGTCCAGAGAAAAAAAAAATAAAACATAAATTTATAAAAAATGAGTTCATCAAATTCCTTAAAATTAAAAATTTTATTGGATTATCAAAAAAAAAAATTCGTGGAGTTTTGCTTCCACTTGACGTTAATTACCGCAACTTGGTAAAGTATGTCAAGAAGAAATACGATATTACAGACAAGAGCGTCAATTTACACTACATATCCGGATCCAAGAATATTACTCTACGTGACGATGGTGATGTATCATTCTTTGTTAAAGAAATTTGTTGTAAGCAAGACATTGTTCAGACACTTTTTATCGATGTTATTGAGCACACTTCGGAGGTAACCCCGTCTTCTTCTTTTAAGCATCTTGATACAGATCTAAATGTTTCTTTGTTCCCCGATGAGTTTGATCTCCCAGCACCAACATCTGAACCTGATAATACTGAACGAGTGATTGAGGATGTTCAGCCTCGTTGGGAGAAATGTTCATTTAAAAATATGCCTATCCCACCCCATTCACCTGATCCTATAATTAAGGTAGTTAATAACCTGAAACAAAATATAATATCTAAAGTAAAGTTGGGTAATAGGTTTGATGATAAGGATTTGTGCATTTTTTCAATAGGAATAAAAGCTATAGTTGAACGGTTTGAGTATTGATGAGGCGAAAATTGATCCGTTTTTAGGGGGTCATTTAAGCCCGAATCAGACTTTATTTGATCAAATATTACCCTAAATCGTTCCTTTTGTGATTTTAGGTACTTGGAGAGTGGATTCTGGAAAAGAAGCCATTTTGGACGTTTTTGGAGCATAAAAGTGAAGAAAACGGCAAAGTATCAATTTTCCATGCTGGAAACACTAGGTGACGGCGTCAAGAGTTATACCCTGACGGCGTCAGACATCAAGAATAAAATACCGTAGTTGATGACGGCGTCAAAAGTCATCCTGACGGCGTCAAAGTGCCAAGAATAAAATACCGTGGTTGGTGACGGCGTCACATAGGCCGTCATAAGTAGATCAATGCCGTCCGAGGAAGTATTTGGCGGCGAGGTGACGGCGTCACATGGTTGTCTTGACGCCGTCAGCCCAGTTTTCCTATATATAGTTTTCTAAGTTTTTACATTAAAAGGGAGAAGTTTTGGAGAAACCCTAAAGACGAATTTGGTGCAACTTTTACAGGTTTTTCAAGGGTTCCAAACCCTTGATACCTTGCATTGTAATTGAGATAAGTGTTCTTCTAATTCAATCAATATGTCTATGTGTTGGTTGTCTATATCTTGTTCTTGTCTCAATTCAATTATGCTAGGCTAGATAGATCTAATGAAACCTAGATATTGATTATGTGTTGATTACTTGTTTATTCTTGTTCTTGGATGAATGATTTTATATGTTAGGCTTAAGAAAACTGGCAGATCTCCAAATGGTAACATGCTTGAACGTCTTAAGAAACATGAACCGAGGCGTACTAGGTCTTTATTGATTGTATTTAATGCATGAGCCACTGTTTACAATCCCTATAGTTGTGCTGGGTCATGGTGTAGGAAGAGATAAGAGCTCATAGAATTGGGGAGTTATGTATGCCACCCCATGAATGGTATTAAGGAATACGATCCATCATCCATGCAATTATAACAAGTAATTAACGTGTAAAAGATATCTAGGGAGTAATGAAGTCTAAGTAAACACATTTTCTCCAATCACTGCTCACAACCTTAGTATAATTAGTTTATTTTCATTTTTATTATTTTATTTTGATTGCAATCTTAGTTTTGGGTTAGTTGAATAGCAACTAATTCCGCCCACTCCTTCAAAACCCGAGATTTTACTTGCTTTCTAAAAAATATAAAAACACAAAAATAATCATCCCTCACCTTTAGAACTAGTAAATTAGGCTTTCTAATCCTAGCGACACTATTCCTAAGCTGAACGATCAATCCCCCGGTACTTGTCACTATACTATACTACAACGATCAGGTACACTGCCTGGTGGGGTTGTAAGCTTCTCGAGATCCCTCGAGAGGTAAAGCCTGTTGCGATTCCCACGCATCAAGTTTTTGGCGCCGCAGCCCGGGAAATAGTTATTGTCTAGGTTAGGATTTCTTTTTATTAGGTCTACTTGCTAGATTCCTTTCTAGCAAGATTTTATTTTTATTTTTAGGTCTTCTTTAGTCTATCTCATTTCTTTGTGCCTCTATTAGTAAATTAACCTCATTGACTATTCCGTTGACCATTATGGAAAACGCGAATCCACCCCTTTCCCCTGGAGAAGTGGCTGTGTTACGTGAACAGATTGAGAGTGAGATTAGGGAGCTTAGAGAGCTTAATAGGTTGGTTAAGATTGAACTCGAACATACATTTAGTGACTTAGCAACCGCCTTGTATTCAAATAAGGACCTAGGGCCTAATGACTTTGTGAATATTGTTGAGAGACTAGAAGAGGAGGCAATGGATCCGAAGCTTAACGACTACTTTAATCTATACCCCACTAAGGAGGAGACTGCATATTATAATAATCTTATTGATAACCCGCGATCTCCTTTCACCATAATTGAACCTAAGATCAAGAGAGGCGATCCTAAGAATGCTAAGATACCATGTATGATTGGATATAGGCACATTAGCAATGCTTACATTGACTTTAAATCTCCAATCAACATTATGTCCTCAACGGTTTATAATGATATAGTGAACACAAGACTTGAACCTAGAAGGGATCCCAAGTACCCCGGTGGAGTTTGTAACTTTGTCGGGAGAGTTAAAGGTTTACGTGTCTTTGTTGGTAATTTCACTTTTGTCACCGACTTTATGATTGTGGAGGATCTTGCTAATGTTATTAATTGTCGATTATCCAATGTTGTGTTTGACAAACCATTTGTTGAGGAGTCTAAGTTAGAATATGATGAGGTAGAAGGCACGATCCGATTTGCAAGTAACACCGATAGTATCACTTATAGGATGCCCAATAGGATGAAAGAATTTCGCTTTATATCTCGTTTGGATAAGGACAACGTTGGTGCTTTTGAGGATATTAATGAGAAGGATAAGAAAAAGGGCATGGACTATGTCTGGGAAAAAAGGAGTCTTTACTACAAAGATTGCTTGGCTCTTGGACCAAGGTATAAAGTCGATGAAGAATTTGCCCAAATGATTATGGGGGCGATTGAGAAAAAGGTGATTGGTTTCTACAAGGAATATCTACAATCGGAAAGTGGAACCAATGATGAGATCACGTAGTAACCCATGACTTTGAGTCTAGCTACAAGACTCGTAAATAAAGAAAAGCGCTTCTTGGGAGGCAACCCATGTTTTGTGTAATTTTTATTTGTTTGATTGTTATTTGCTTCCGTATGCATGTTTTATTTTTATTGTTGGTTGATCATGTTTCTAAAATAAAATGTGGAAATACTTTACTATGTTGTTTAGCCTAGTCTTAACTCCAACCTAAAAGTATTTTTGCAAAAGATAAGTGTAAGGGGAAACCCCAAATATGTTTTTAAGAAACAAACCGATCATGATTCTCCACAATATTAAATGAACATGTATATTCGTATTTGTTAGAGTCAAATGCTTGTATTGAGTCACAATGAAGTTTTGCAGGATTTTCCAGGAAGTAGGACCAAGTTTTTCCAGAAATTTTCCGGAAACTTAACATAAGAATTTCTGCAGGTCCATTCTGACGGCGTCAGAGTTTACTCTTGACGGCGTCAGGAGTTAAAATCTGGAAATTTTACCGGTTTTGTTTTTCTAACGGAGTCTTATGGTTTTTGTGAATTATTAAGTTTTATAATCTCCAGGAAATCTGCAAACTTCATTCCACAAGCATTATATCTTACTTTGTTTTCTAGGATTTAGTAACTTATATAGGATGCCGCCGATTTTACGCGAGGTTGTCTTGTCTATTTTGCCAGGATTTACAGGTTATGTTTGACAAGGAGATGATTTATATTCTGGAAGGGAAGCTTTGATTGTTCGTTTTCTTGGAAGAAGATTTAACCTGGCCCACCTATAATCCATACCGAGCGAATCAGGGGAGTATTTGATTTCATTCTCTTTACTTTTTCACTTTTACATTCTTTACTTGAACATTGGGGACAATGTTCATCTTAAGTGTAAGGGGAGGGTAAAAAGATGATACCTTACATATGCACTTTCGCTTGAGTTTGTTTTGTTTAATGGTAGATGTGTAATAAAACTATGAGAAATACTTGTTAGTGTAATTTTAGCGCCAAATTTAAAATTTTTTACAACATTTAGGAGTGAAACTTTAGCTATAGCAAGCGTCTCATGGATAGGAGATTGTATGACTAGCACATAACCGTATATTCAGAAAAATTTTCCACCCAAAAATGTGAGGTTCGCCATTAGATTTGATAGGAAAAGCATTCATTATTAGTGCTTATGAGTGTACCGGTAGCATTTAGATTCTAGAACTTGCGTTAGTGATGCATCCCGAGACCGCTAGTGAGACTACATTCGTGTGGTAGGATTTACTACATGATAAGAGGCATTAGGATCACCCTTGTGTTAAACCCGTATCATGATTACTTGACCATTTAAGTCATATTACTTGGCTAGTTAAGTCAACTAATTTTTCCCACACCCTTAGCGTTGTACTCATTTTTAGTACACGATACCCCTAGTACACCCCTCCGAGCCTATCTTTTCGTTTCTAACTTTAAGCATTTTACTTAAAGGAAGAATTTGTTACACCCCACTTAAATGTACAACCAAATCGCCTTAGCCTTCCGTGTATGCGCTCATTTTTAGTGCGTTATTGTTATTTGTTAAACCCTAAGTTAACTTTCTAATTGATTACATGGTTGCTAAGTCGAGTCATATCCTTGTACATATTGTTTTGGGACGATTGGGACTCATGGGTAAGTACTTATTTTATGGAGTAATAGGGAAGAACATCACTTATTACCCCCATATGTACGTTAATCTTAAAAGTGCTCCAAGTGTTTTGATTTTCTTAATTCGAGTCATTAGATTAGTTGATTGTAAAGTATGTAAAGATTCAAGTGTAAGGGGAATTCTCATCCCCTATGATGTATTGTTTTGGATGGTAGGGTAAGAGTGTATGAAAAAAAAAAAAAAAAATAGAAAAAGAAAAAGAGTAAAAAAAAACATACGGACTACCATCCCGTTTCATTCTATGTTCATTTTATGTTTTTGTTATTTTTTCATTTATTAGCTTAAGTCGAGTCTAGTCTTGGCTTAGCAACGCCATCTTGTACATGTAATTAACTAAGATTGTTAACTCGCCACCAGTAAAACTTCCTTTATCCAACAAAACCGTGTAATTCATATCCCTATACCTAACGTTACAACCCTTTAGAAGACCCCTTTGATAGTTTATCCTAGGTGCTTACGCCATGTGGTGGAGGTTTGATCCTTTCCCAAGCCTATGGTAATCTATTTTGCTATGACAGGTAGTGAGAGATATCTTCCATTTCCATAATGTTATATTACTTTATTACACCCGAGAGATGTGAGTATCTAAACACTATTTGTGAGGTGCTAGTGTATGACCTCCGTGCTTGTCTATTGGTCTTTAGTAGAACGATTATTTGTTGTAATTACTTTTATATTAGTGTTAAATGACCCCTAACTTGTCTTTTGAGTAGAATAAAAGCGCATTTGCTTGAGGACAAGCAAATCTCAAGTGTAAGGGTATATGATGAGGCGAAAAATGATCCGTTTTTAGGGGGTCACTTAAGCCCGAATCCGACTTATTTGATCAAATATTGCCCTAAATCGTTCCTTTTGTGATTTTAGGTACTTGGAGAGTGGATTCTGGAAAAGAAGCCATTTTGGACGTTTTTGGAGCATAAAAGTGAAGAAAACGGCAAAGTATCAATTTTCCATGCTGGAAACACTAGGTGACGGCGTCAAGAGTTATACCCTGACGGCGTCAGACATCAAGAATAAAATACCGTAGTTGATGACGGCGTCAAAAGTCATCCTGACGGCGTCAAAGTGCCAAGAATAAAATACCGTGGTTGGTGACGGCGTCACATAGGCCGTCATAAGTAGATCAATGCCGTCCGAGGAAGTATTTGGCGGCGAGGTGACGGCGTCACATGGTTGTCTTGACGCCGTCAGCCCAGTTTTCCTATATATAGTTTTCTAAGTTTTTACATTAAAAGGGAGAAGTTTTGGAGAAACCCTAAAGACGAATTTGGTGCAACTTTTACAGGTTTTTCAAGGGTTCCAAACCCTTGATACCTTGCATTGTAATTGAGATAAGTGTTCTTCTAATTCAATCAATATGTCTATGTGTTGGTTGTCTATATCTTGTTCTTGTCTCAATTCAATTATGCTAGGCTAGATCTCCTTTGTGTTTGCTTAGATCTAATGAAACCTAGATATTGATTATGTGTTGATTACTTGTTTATTCTTGTTCTTGGATGAATGATTTTATATGTTAGGCTTAAGAAAACTGGCAGATCTCCAAATGGTAACATGCTTGAACGTCTTAAGAAACATGAACCGAGGCGTACTAGGTCTTTATTGATTGTATTTAATGCATGAGCCACTGTTTACAATCCCTATAGTTGTGCTGGGTCATGGTGTAGGAGGAGATAAGAGCTCATAGAATTGGGGAGTTATGTATGCCACCCCATGAATGGTATTAAGGAATACGATCCGTCATCCATGCAATTATAACAAGTAATTAACGTGTAAAAGATATCTAGGGAGTAATGAAGTCTAAGTAAACACATTTTCTCCAATCACTGCTCACAACCTTAGTATAATTAGTTTATTTTCATTTTTATTATTTTATTTTGATTGCAATCTTAGTTTTGGGTTAGTTGAATAGCAACTAATTCCGCCCACTCCTTCAAAACCCGAGATTTTACTTGCTTTATAAAAAATATAAAAACACAAAAATAATCATCCCTTACCTTTAGAACTAGTAAATTAGGCTTTCTAATCTTAGCGACACTATTCCTAAGCTGAACGATCAATCCCCCGGTACTTGTCACTATACTATACTACAACGATCAGGTACACTGCTTGGTGGGGGTTGTAAGCTTTTCGAGATCCCTCGAGAGGTAAAGCCTGTTGCGATTCCCACGCATCAAGTATAAAGTAATCAAGTCTAGTCCGACTAGGTACGATGTAAATTGTATGCAAATGGGTTGCAACTGGAGCGTTCACAGAAGAAAAAGTATTATTACTCGTAAATTCTATGTTTCCGGCATTAACGACGTGCATACATGTTCGAGAACTAAAATAAATCCTAATCATCGAAACGCTACACAACAAATACTTGCTCGCATACTTATGGAGAAACTAAAAGATAGCAGAAGGATCTATACAGGTAAGGACATACAAAAGGATTTGAATGTTGAGTGGAAAATTGATGTTTCTTATAAAAGAGCTTGGGGTGGGAAAAACATCGCATTACAGTTGATAAACGGTTGCCCTAAGGAATCTTTTGAGCAGTTACCGTATTATTGCTACAACTTAAAGTTGGAGAATGAGGGGACGGTAACACACATTGAGACAGATGATGATGATCGATTTAAGATGTGCTTCATAGGGTTCGGTGTTGCTGTAAGTGTCTATTAAATTATATTTTCTTAAATTGTACATATATTATTAGTTACATTGTATTGAATATTGAAGATGTGCTTTATTTAAATAGATTCGGAGCTTCTTGCGTCATTTGCGGCCATTGATAATAATTGATGCCGCACATCTTAAAGGGAGGAACCTTGGAACGAATATGGTTGCTGTTGGAATGGACGGAAACAACCAGATCCTACCAATTGCCACTGGTGTTTGTCAAGGTGAGAGCAACGAAACATGGTCTTGGTTTATGAGTAAATTGAAAGAATGCATTGGTGAGGTTAAAGGTTTGTCCATCATATCTGACCGGCATCTGGCAATTGCACATGCATGTAGTACCGGTTTTCCTAATGCTTTTCATGGGTATTGTTGTCGTCATTTAATGATGAATTGCAATCTGAAGAGTAAAAAGTGGAGGGCTATATATTGGAGGACTTGCAAACTTTACACGGAGCGTGAGTTTGATGATTCAATTTCTGAGATTCGAGCCTCAAAACCACTGGTTTATAAAAAGTTAGAGGATGCTGGATGGGGAAGGTGGTCACAAGCATATTGCCCTTCAAACAGGTACAACTATTTGACATCAAATTCTGCAGAATCAGTAAATTCCTTGACAGCAAGAGTTTGGAAAGTTCCAATAACCATGCTAATGGAGTACTACAGAGGGCTTCTACAACAATGGTATTGTGACCGCCGAGAAAGATATAAAGGTAATTCATAATAATGTATATTTTGTTTTGTTGACCGTTTCATATATTTAAGCATATTGTAATTTTTTAATTTTAGATGCACCAAGGGATGAACTTACTGATTGGGCAGCCGCAAAAGTAAATGATAGAATGGTCAAGAGCGCCACTTAGGTTGTTAAAGGGATTGAGATGTTCAAATTGTACCAAGTTACTGATTCACGACTGGTTCATGTTGTTGACTTTAAAAAACGAGAATGCACTTGCTGTAAATGACAATTATCAGGTTTACCCTGTGGCCATGTGTGTGCAGTATCTAGAGCTGAATCTTTGAATAACAATAGCAGTTGGGCGTTAAAATGGTTTAAGAAAACAGAACTAAAAAATACTTACCAAGAAAAGGTGTATCCTTTAAAAGACAGTAAACAGTGGCGTACTCCTGCTGACCTCCAAATTGTAAAACCACCGGTTCTTGTTAAGCGACAAGCAGGTAGACCAAAAGAGAGAGACCGTATCCGTTCACTAGGGGAGGAACCGAAAAGCACAAAATGTACAAGGTGTGACAAAACAGGACACACAAGAGAGTCATGTTATGTACCATTGGTAACAACAAAGGTATTTCTTTATATTTAGTTTAAATTACGTATTTTTGTTTATTTTTTAGTAGCATTGTTTTTGAAAATTACGTTACATCTCAGAAACGTAAAGGAACATCAGAATCGAGCTCCCCTGCATCTCAAACACATGAACAACAAGGGCAGAACAGAAGGGTCAGTCAAAGAACACGTTCAGATGTCAACCGGAGAGAGTCAAGCACCCCTTTCATATGGAACTGTGAATCATCTATTTCTCAATCACAACCAGGGTCATCCGGTCAACGCCAATGTATTCATTTGGACGATTTCTAGTTTATTTTAGCTATTGTCATATGATATGCGCATGACTAAGTTGTGTTTTTTTAATTTCCGAACTAAAAATTTCATGGATTGTAACTTATTTGGGATATGTTGGATGTTGTTGACATAATGCCCTTTTTTAGTGGGTCTGGTTTGTGCTTTTTTAACTCCGCAACTATGTATACTTACCTTTCTTTGTTGTGTGTGTTTTTTAAATCCGTAACTAAACCTTTAAAACTATTGATGTACTTTCTGAAACAAAGTCGCTGGAGTAAATAATATTATTAGGATACGTTCAAATCAAGTTTTACATATAGGACTAATTCACTTTAGATAATGACATTCACCAATGGTATCTAAATAAAACAACACATTAGTAAAACGAATCATCCGATACCCAGCCCTCCTCATCACTTGAAGTTTCTAGTTGCTCATTGAAAAGCCCCATTTCCCATTGGTGAAGTAAATCCTCTTGTTCCTGCTCCCTCCGAGCGGCTGCAGCACGTGCTTCGGCTTCTTCAAACTCCCTTAATACTTCTTCATCTTGTTCAAGTTGCCGGAGTTGTTCGTCACTTAAACCAAGGGGATTGGGTTCGTATTCCAGAGGTGGATCATTCTCAAGTGGGAGCATATGCAAAAGATCTTCACGTATAATGTTTGCCGGTTCATCTTCGTTTAGCGTCTCATTTTCATTTGGGAATACAGGGAAGGTATGTTCCGGTGAAGTGTAATAAACCTGTTCATTTTGTGGTGGACTTAGGAATTGCTGAGAGAAATCTTTTTTTGACATTTTATGAAAATCAGCTTGAGAGTTGAGTGTATGATTTGTGTATGTGTTGATTGAATTAGATGAGTGTATGCCATGAATGTGTTTTTATACGCTACTTTAAAAGATTAGAATTTCAAACCAACAAAAAATCCCGCCCATATTTGTCAATTTGAATTTAGGTACATCAAAGGTGTATTTGAGACTTTGAGTAACACATATTAATAGCTTAAAATTTTTAGCCGTACGTATTTTAGTCGCTTAAAAATTAAAAGTAACAAACCACCAGCAGCGGTGGTGCCAACAAGCAAACGATGACTAGATCAGGTCAAAAAAATCAAATGACACAAATATTACCCAAATATTTCCCCCAAATCGACTACACTAACAACGACGGTAAAAAACTCCTCCACATAACGTCCAAGCTCCACGATGAGTTTTTCGCATCTGATTACGGATTAGTCTTCCTGTCAAACGTATATATACACATATCTTCATCTTACTTATCATTTTAATTAACATATTTAAGAGTTTATGAGAATATAGTTGTTTTTTACAATATTTTATTAATAGGTATAGAAAGAAGACATCTTGTACATTTTGCCACTTGATTTCCAACATTTTCAGGAAGTGTGTGTGATCCAAGAATTTTATGATGCGTTCGAAAGAAAACCCAAAGAAGTACTTCTATGCATGAGCGCTCCAGTACACAATGTAAGAATATGTGAGTAAGAGATGTTTGTTTACTCGATTCCTATGGCGTTTGACTATGAAGTTTTAATTTAAATAGGTCCTTTGCTCCAATTCAAATGACGAAAAATGGCATGAGAGTGCAAAGGTAAACATTTGTTTGCACAACTACCCTGAATCTATGATTGCCTTGAAGAACTTGAAGGCAGCTTACATTGGTATATTTATTTCTGAATTCTAAATTTTAATTTATAATCTATGTTATGACGGATTAGTATCGTTTACGAGTTCACTATATATATGTAATTGTACAGAAAGGCTAGTTTCTGTGCGTGGTAATGTGGTAAAGGTTACCACTGTAAAGCCTTTGGTGGTACAAATGAGTTTTACTTGTAACAAATGTGGAACGGAAATTCACCGTGACTTCCCTGATGGGAAGTTTTCACCTCCTTCTGCTTGTGTAATTAACGGATGCAAAAGCAGATCTTTTAACCCAATTAGATCAAGTGCACGACCAATAGACATTCAGAAAATAAGGTGCACTTACATAAAATGCTTCATATTTTTTTATGAATTTATATTATAATCTTTAACTATGTATTTACTCTTTTAGAATTCAAGAGATGTTGAAAGCTGAACATCACGAAGAAGGCCGTGTACCACGAACTGTTGAATGTGAGTTGGTTGAAGATCTTGTAGATTTGTGCATCCTTGGAGATGTCGTGACCATTACCGGTATACCAAGGGTGATTAACAATTACATGGATATAGGAGGAGGTATTTTCCATCACGTTATCATTCCATAATTTCTGACGAATTATTTCATATTCTAGTTACATCAAATTATTATATTCCTATAAATTGTTTATGTGTGTTTTAGTTAAGGGCAAGAATCGAGGATTGTATTACTTGTATATAGAAGGAATTTCAGTCAAAAATTCCAAGTCTCAATATGTGTCTGAGACTTTACAAGATACAGAGCATGTGGCTGTAGCTACCGAGTTGCTGGATCAGGATTCTTTCAGTGAACGGGATTTAGAATTTGTTGCCAGATTTTCTTCAGAGCATGGTTCAGACGTCTTTCGTCAAATACTGCAATCAGTTTGCCCCTCTATCTATGGGCATGAACTTGTTAAAGGTCCGTAAAATGCTATACGAAATTATTTTTCCACTAATTGTTGCTGATTAACCGTTCGTTATATTTTTCAACTTTTTAGATAAACACAGAAACAAGTTTTTTTCACGTGTACCCTTGGTAAAATATTAAGGTATAAGAAAGTATGTATGTTTTTGTTAAACAGCTGGAATCACATTGGCACTATTTGGAGGAGTAAGAAAGCATTCAATGGATCAGAATAAAGTTCCTGTCAGAGGAGACATTCACGTAATCATTGTTGGTACGAAATAATTTAAATCATGCCTTTTATTTTTGTATTTGTGTGTATTCGCCAATCAGTATTTGTAGACTGACCTGTGACAACCATATGTCACATATTAGGCGATCCTGGTCTAGGAAAGAGTCAGCTACTGAAAGCAGCTGCTTCAGTTTCACCACGAGGTATATATGTTTGCGGGAATGCCACAACAAATGCTGGACTCACGGTTGCTGTGGTGAAGGATTCAATGACCGGTGACTATGCCTTTGAGGCTGGTACATTTTTTTTTTAATTTTTTTTTATTAATATTATTTTTTTTTGAAATCTTGTACATTGATCGGGTATGTTGTGTTTTTCAACAGGTGCCATGGTACTGGCAGACAAGGGATTGTGCTGTATTGATGAATTTGATAAAATGTCTGCACAACACCAGGTTAGTCTTCAATTAATATCTCACATAGTTTAAAAAAGTATATTAAACAAATGCTATATATAGAAGTATCTGTTGACATTTATAAGCACCAGTCTCTACTGGAAGCTATGGAGCAACAACGTGTATCAGTTGCCAAGGCAGGACTAGTAGCAAGTTTATCGGCTCAAACAACTGTTTTAGCAGCAGCAAACCCTGTTGGTGGTCATTACAAGTACATATTGTTTTCGATTTTATTTATTAATTATCAATAAACATTTTTTTAAAATTGCTTTCATTTTACTAATTGCATATTTTGGTTGTAGCCGGGCGAAAACTGTGAATGAAAATTTGAAAATGAATGCTCCTCTCCTATCACGGTTTGATTTGGTTTTCATATTACTTGACAAGCATGATGAGCTACTTGACAAACGAGTTTCGGAACACATTATGTCAGTAAGTCACTATATGCCAAGTCCTTCCGTTGTAGTGGATTACCTCTTTTGAGGATACATTATGTCACCTATTTGGTCGTTTTATCTTATAGCTTGTGCCGCGAGTGACAATCACAGTGTAACGGTTTCTTTTTCTTGCAGCTGCATGCTGGGCATGTGGATACATCACAAGCTTTGAAAAGACTAAAAGGTGTGTACTTATCTCAGCAGATTTATTTATCCCATTGGGTGTTTGAATGAGAGGGCTCTTTATATGTATGCTGCAGAATCTCCAAGTGATAACTTCACATACTTGAATGGAAAGAATGGTTCATTAGTTAAAAGGTTGAGAATTGATCCGAGGCACGACCGTGATTTTGTTCCATTGCCTGGTCCTCTTCTTCGTAAATATATCGCCTATGCAAAAAAATTTATATTTCCAAGGTGAAATAAAAAACCATTCCTAATTCAACATCCATTCTTCAACCTTTTTCATTACATTATTTTTATTTTTCTATGAAGGATGACAAGACAAGCAGCAAAAATCCTGCAGGAGTTCTACCTAAAACTCAGAGACCGCAACATGTCTGCTGATGGCACACCGATAACAACAAGGCAGTTAGAAAGTCTAGTAAGGTTGGCAGAAGCACGGGCTAGGATTGAGTTGAGAGAAGAAATAACCGTTCAAGATGCTATGGTAAGTTCATTTAGTACAACTGCGATGCCACATTCTTATATACTAATAAATGTTTATATTCCACAATATCTTAATGGTTTGTTGGCTCAATATATGTATCCAAAAGGATGTTGTTGAGATAATGAAGGAATCCTTGTTTGACAAGTATGTTGACGAGCATGGACTTGTGGATTTTTCTCGGAGTAGTGGGATGAGTCATCAGAAGGAAACAAAGCGATTCTTAAGTACTCTAAACAAGGAATCAGAGTTGACACAGAAAGACTGCTTTTCTATATCGGTAAACACCAATTTCGTATTGTTATCATAAGCATTTATGCGTGGTGATTACTATCCGTTATAATGGGGAACTAACCTCCTTATAATATTTTTCAGGAAATCTACAGTTTGGCTGATAAGATCGGGTTAAGAGTTCCAGATATTGATACATTTGTGGAAAATCTAAACATTGCTGGCTATTTACTTAAAAAGGGCCCAAAAACATATCAGGTAAAATTTGTACATGCTGTAAATACTGGCTTGTAAAATAATGACCAAATCGTTATATATTTCTCTCCCTATTTTCAGGTGGTATCATCATCATATTGCCGGAGCCAACCGTCGAGGGGTGTAGCATAAGTCGGAAAAATCATCTTATGCTTATGACATTATTTAATGCGACTAACAAGCCTATCTTTTTGTTTAAATGTATTTTATTTTGGGAAACACAAATTAGTCGCTTAATCTTTTAAGCCGTAAGTAGTCTTGCTTAATATCAAGGGCTAAAATAAGCTAAAGAGCTGTGGCATGGAAAAACAAAATTGGATCACAAAACTAATATATCAACTAGACAACTACACATCTCACAAGATTCTCATAACCAATGTCCAATATCAACAGTTGTTTGGTTTCAATAGTTAAACTATAAAAAAAAGTCGCTGAAACAAAAATGCATAATCATAATAATTACAAGTCACATAGGTGCAGGCCATGTGCCACCTAACATGTCAAGTCACTTAATTGCATTCACCAAAAAGGTGCAGGCCACGTGCAAAGAAAAAAAGTTGGATTTTATAAACTCTCTTTTTTGTTCAACTAAAAGTCGCTTATTTGTTCAACTAAAAGGTCGCTTAGTTCCTATTCCCAATGGAAAATTTTGCCACCAAACCAACTATACAAAGTACATAAAAAAGAGGACCCCTTACTTGGCTGTGTACCCATTTTTGCCAGCAAACCAATAAAAACACAAAAGTAAACCAACTATACAAAGTACATAAAAAAGAGGACCCCTTATTTGGGAAATAGAAAATGTCGCTTAAATAATTTTATAACGCTCAAATCTTTTATAAAGTCGCTAAAACAAAATTAAATGAGTTTATAATTACAACGATTCAAAACAAAAGTACAAATGTAAAAAGTAATCTAACAACTGTGGATCTCCAATCATCCATCAACCCAATTCATACAGATACACATTTTTTGTATAAAGTAATTAAAGAAAAAAAAAATTAAATACACAAATAAAAATAAACTTAAATAACCATTTTCATTAACATAAAGGGCTTAAACGATTACATCATTTTCATTACATCATTTTCATTAAAGCATTACCATTTAAAACAACTTAAAAGCAAAAGATTACCAAAAGAAACCCTTGACAAAGTTCCAACAAAGAACTAATCATAAACTTCGAGAATAGAGATGTGCTCCTCTTTCTCAGTCAACCCTTGACGAAGTTCCAACAACATAGCAGTGACCATCTCCAACCTTTTACGCAGCCTGACCAAAGACTTATGTTCACAATGATACACATCCCCAGCAGACTCTTCTTCATCATGATTCAAGGACCATAAGTCTGCCAACCTAGCTGTTTTTTTTGGATTGTTGATTGTATTTCATCGCGTCTTTCTCCAAGAAACCTTATGAAAACTTCGTCTTCAACATGCTCATGACCATACACAAACTTGAAAGCTTTGTGTAGTTCTTCAGATCCAGAAACATTTTTAAGTTCGGTAAGGAGGGGAGTTTGATCATCAGCAGCCATTGAACAAATGATTAGGGTACAAATTTTTTATTTGGGTGAAAAGTTAAGTATAAAAAAAGTTGAGATGAATGGTAATTATATAGGGCTAAAGATTGATACAAATAGTCGTGATTCATGATTACTAAATTTAAGTGAGCAATTAATTTGCAGAGATGGTTTATTTTCCCATGCAAATATATCAAATAGCATTCATACCTGGGGAAATATAAAATTTCGCTTAAATACTATTACGCGCTCGAATTTATTATAAAGTCGCTAAACACGTATTTCTAAGAGTATTTAATGAAGTTGGTACCTTTATGCAAAAGTACGTAAAAAGTTGATGTGAAAAGTACAAAAAGGTAAAAGTGTAAAGTACCAAGGGTTGACATGTTGCTAAGTCGCTCAAATTTAGTTGATTATTTAGATAGCCTATTTGAAAAAGATCATGGTTTGTGATTAAAAAAATGAACAAAATTTACGAGAATTCAAAGGGGACCACTTACTTGGGGAAATATTAAATTTCGCTTGAAGATTAGTATGTCGCTCGAATTTTTTATAAAGTCGCTAAACAATTACTTTTAAGAGTATTTAATGAAGTTGGTACCTTTGTGTAAAAGTACGTAAAGAGATGATGTGTAAGTACAAAGAGGAAAAAGTGTTGAAAAGTTTGGTGTGTAAAGTACCAATGGTGACATGTTGATAAGTCGCTTAAATTTAGTCGTTTGATTGCTAAAAGGTTAGGAATTGAAGGTATTAAAGTCGCTCAAATGACCTAAGTGTATCAAATTTATACTTCTTTGTATTGTTAGCCGTGTTACATGAATTGTCAATGTTTATCAACTTGTAGTGTTACATTTTATGCTTATCAATTTCATATTCATAATTAAACATAACCAAAATGCATAACTTTATAACATAATATATGTAATATTGCAAAGCATTTTGTTACAACATTGAAAAATTTAAACAAAAGCTTTGCAAACTACATGAAGTCACATTACTTAAAAAGTTCGACATAGATTAACCTACTACAACAACGGTTAAACAACAACTATTTAGTAAGTGCAAATAAACAAAATACTTATCGAGTTATTGAATATTATAACATCAACAAAGGGAACCATTGTTGTTTCACATTTTCTTGACCATTGTACATCCAACATCTTGACAAGCAACTTCTTCCTCCTTAGCAACTTCTTCATCCTTAGTAACACGCTCAAACTCAACAGAAATATGGCTTCCAACAGATTCAAATTCATCAATAAGATTCCTACCTTTTAAAGTTCTACCTTGAAAATGTCTTTTCTTTGACACATACTGGATAACAGTTGCGCCTCCAAATGCAGGAACTTCATCTAGGTTGTTAAACAGCCTTTTCCCATTTAAAGGACTAGATTCACAAACTTTATTGTTGGTCGACACATACGGGATGGCATTAGACCCTCCCACGACTGACAAAGCTGGAACATCATGAGTGTCATCATCTAAAGCTTCTTCAAAGTCATTAAAAAGATTCTTACATCTAAATGGACTAACTTTAAAACAAGCTTCCTTAGAAACATGTTGGATAACAGTAGACCCGCCCACACTTGACAAAGCCGCAACATCATGAATGTCATCATCAACAGCATCTTCAAATTCATGAAAAAGATTCCTACTTTTGAATGAAGTAGCTCTGAAACCAATTTCCTTTGACTCATTTTGGATAACAATAGACGATCCAACTGTAAGACCATGCTCAACATCATTAACAACCTTGCAACATTTTATAGGACTAGAACCATACCCACTCTCAATTTCAGCAAGGGACCTTAAAAAAGTCGGAGACCTACAGCCACACTTGCAGTCCTTTGGAATGTACGGTTTGTTAACAGACCTTAAAAATGACGGGCAATCATTAAAATCATCATTATATGGAAGCTCTCCCATCCCTCTAAAAAGACTAGCTTCACTTGCTTCAGTCCAAAACTTAACATAAGGTGTCCTCAGGATATCAGATGAATTTTCTTATGATTGTTCCCATGCACGTATTTCTTCCAAATTCATATTATCTAGATCATTTCTTCTTTTTTCATGAAATCTAACTCGAGATGTTACCTCAACGTCAGGGTCATCAAAAAGCAAGTTCTTATAATAACTGTCAACTAAGACTGACTGGGGAATTGCACTGACAAAGACCTCAATGACGCCATGAATGTTAGCTAACTCAAACATTTTCTTAACATCACTAACAGTTTCGACAATGGTCAAACCTTCTTCTAAACTACATCCAGGTTTACAATAGAACCATGCCCATATATCTTCTTTTATGTTTTTCAACAAAATGTCACACATTTCAAAATAAGATAACCTAAATGACTTGGGTAACTTCAAGTTTATAATTTCCCCACCGGCGTACCTTAAGGGAAGAACCATAAAAATACTACCATGCCACACCTCGAAGACGAACTCATCAAGATTATGGGAGTCCCTGTGTAACAGTTTAAATAATTATAAGAAACATATATTAGTAAACAAATCATTTAACTAGAATATAAATAATAATACACAAACTTACATCCAATTGTCAAACACCATGTCACCAGATCTTGTTGGTGACGATTTTAAAGATCCCAAAGATCCCATCCCTATGGTAAAAACTTAAATGACAAAGAAAATTGTGTGGTTATTAGGTTTTTAAGGTGATGGTTCCCTAGATATGTGGGGCTTTTTATATCTCATACATGTTGGATAATAGACCTAATGCTATTTTTATTTTGGACAATAGATAGAAGAGCAAATTCCCAAAAAAGGGACAATTATTTTTCTGTTTTATTGAACAAAGATGATGGTCTTAGTACAATATGCATGGCAACACTATAATGATAAACCACATCATTTTTGGGTTTCTTATGAACAATGTTTAGTTGTTGTTTTGTATATCATATAATGATAACTTATTTTATGTAATGTACAATAATTTATCAATGTCGTAATGTACAAAAGTTTATCAGTTTCAGTGATCAATTTCTTCTTTTTGTTTGTATTGGTAGGAACCTTATATCTACACTTCACTTTATCAATGTCGAAATATGAGTTTGCATGATATCAGTTACATGTTTACTCCATTGGCACACGGTGTATCTACTAATGTTGTAAACAAACTGTGGGTTATTGACCTCATGTGGCCATCTGTATTGTGTGTTGGCCAAAGTAAAAAATAAAGGGGGTGTCATAAGTTGAATCTGTAACATTCCTTTGATGCCAAAGAAGGAAATTCAGAACATGGTTGTGATGATCTTCAGTTCTAATATCAATCCATGGGCCGAAAACACTACTTTTATACATGTTGTAACAATAATATACTTAGATCAACACAAGATCAGTACAACATTATACTAGCATTAACATTTAGTCCCTTACACAATAACTTTATATTTTTTAACAAATTGAGATGAAACGTTACATATGTTTAGTAAAGAAAATAGTCTAAGAAACATCACTCATCTTGAATGCGATAATGAAGGAGTGTGACATGTCATGAACAGTCCACACTATATCATTCTCGCATTGAAGACGTCTCAATTATAACGGCAGATCTATCTAATGTTTTTGGTTTTGAGCTTTAATGTTTTATTTTCAGGATACCGTTTTATACAGGTTGTTGTTTCATCAAACACCAACCTATATAAAAAGGTATCATGAAACTAAAACATTAAAGCTAAAAACAAAAAATGTTAGATAGATCTTCCGCTATAATTGAGCTTTAAGACCTTAGAAAACATGTTCTTACTATGATTTTTATCGCTCAAATAAAATGTCATGAACATACTTACTAATAAAGTAGATTCGACGACATTAGAGAGCTAATAAAATATACAATAAATAACTAAGAAAAATATTAGTTTTGTTAAAATGTTATAATCCCCAACTTGACGACACCAAAAACAAGTAAATTAGAAACAACATCAGTACAACATTATACTAGCATTAACATTTACTCCCTTACACACTAAATTTATCTTTTTTAACAGATTGAGATGAAACGTTACAGATGTTTAGTAAAGAAAATAGTCTAAGAAACATCACTCATCTTGAATGCGATAATGAAGGAGTGTGACATGTCATGAACAGTCCACACTATATCATTCTCGCATTGAAGACGTCTCAATTATAACGGAAGATCTATCTAACGATTTTTGGTTTTGAACTTTAATGCTTTATTTTCAGGATACCGTTTTATACAGATTGGTGTTTGATCAAACACCAACCTGTATAAAAAGGTATCCTGAAAATAAAGCATTAAAGCTCAAAACCAAAAATCGTTACATAGATCTTCCACTATAATTGAGCTTTAAGTCCTTAGAAAACATATTCTTACTATCATTTTTATCGCTCAAATAAAATGTCATGAACATACTTATTAATTAAGTAGATTCGACGACATTAGAGAGCTAATACATTATACACTAAATGACTAAGAAAAATATTAGTACAACATAAACTAAATGATGCTAATATGACCAACCTATACACATCTTCCTAACAGTGAAGTTGCTCAAAATTTTAAAGGCTAATATTGACCCAAAAGGATGGTCTCGATACAAAGAACTAGAATACAAATACAAAAAATTTAACCCATTAAAGGTATTTGGGTCAGTCATTGTTTAAAAATGGTACAACATAATGGATAGATGTTTAAACACAAACCCTGTGTGTAAAAAAAAACTCAGTCATTTGTTCACGGTATGCAAGTGCAGCCTGAACAGGATCCTCAACATCTAACGACATACCGTAAGCCAAGCGATATAAAAAGATGCATACCCAAATACCACAATCACCAAATATCCCGCTCTGTTTCGGCACTTTGTTAGGGTGATAAAAGGTAATGGTGTATGTTGAAGGATCTATGCCTTTATTCTGAAATACTTGCGCTTGACTTAGCACCTCAGGTAGTTGAGTCTGTGGCAAAGTGTAACAAGGATTCAAACAGTGTAATGTATAAACCTTAATTAAACGGATATTTAAACGAACCTTTAAACATTCCATCACTTGGAAATAAAAATCTGTCAATGCATTGACAAAAACTTGGCCACTGTCGTAAAATGTAACTAGTCCCGTCTCTATCTCGAAATGTGCAAGAAACCAGTGACTTTCTGTTTCATTAATAGGGATAAAAACCTACAGTGGATGTGTGGCAAAAATCATCAAAACAATATGACAAGCAAAGAAAATACGGGAGCAAAAAAAAAAGGAATTACCTGCTTAACATCGGACCATGGAATGGAGTACCTCTCCCCATTAGCGTACCACAAAGGCAGCGAGTTTTGAAGTATAAGCTGTACAAAGTAGCCACTAACAATAGCCCAATCAGCGGTTTGGGGTCTCACATGCCACATGTAGTTTACCCACAACTCTATATGCTTTAAATTGGGAAACGTAAACAAGTGTGAAAAAACTTTAAATAAAATATTTCAATCGGGTGATCATGCTGCTAGTTCAAAAGATCATACTGCTGATCATCCGGCTAGTTTAAAAGAAACTATTTGTAGGGTGAATTACAGATGTTATATTACTTGCCTCATCTAGTAGCCAACCTTGCCTTTTGGGGTCTAAGCAAACTAAACTTTCCCAGAACCTTCTATCAACAGTCACATCTAGACACCATGGGAACTTACAATTTAGCGGACCAGTTTCACAAAGATATTGGCGGTACTGATCTGAAAAATAAACCTTGTTGACATCTTTGTGTCGGCGTTTGAGATCCTGTTATAAGACACAATTACACTTATGATCATAAATGAAAATTACAAAATAATTCATACAATCAAATAACAAGTTTTAATACCTCAACCCACGGCTTAACATGCTTAAGCTGTTCAGTCAAATCTGGATTCAGTAAGCCAAAGCATTGCGCTTTCCTTACCGCCTTTTCTGAATATGCTTTAGTCCAGTAATACACATTAGCTTCACCGGAACATTTACTCTTCTTTGTAGGGACGAAGCGAGCTAAACTATTTTTCCAGTGATTTGTTCCCTTAAGCGCTACTGACCATTTCTTTCGTTCACTTTCAGCATGTAACATCTTTTCCTCTTGCATCCTTATCATCTTATCCTCCTCCCTCATCAACCTCTTCTGCTCTTCCCGCAATTTTTCTAATGTTTCACGTCGTGATCTCAATTCTTCTTGTATAATAAATTCCTGAGAAAGTAAATTTACTTTTTATAATTATTATCATATATTATCGGACAAAATTACTGTACATATATATATACAGTGAAATTGTAATTCACCTTTGAGACATCATCATATTCGTCAAATTCTACAGATTGTGAGAAGACAATATCCATGCTTGAATGAAACAACTCAAGAAAACAATCATTGAGCTCCTCACAAAACTCTCCACTCAGATTCCGGAGATCATCATCAAAAACCAATTTCTCCTGCGAATGAAAATATACTGGTTAAAAGATAAATTATATTTTTAACCTTGGCATGTAAATGTAAGTAAAAAAGGAAACAGGTTATAATACCCCATTTCTTTCTCGAGCAAGAACCTGAATAATTCCCTCTAATTTGAACAAACGGGCATTAAGCTCTGTAATAACACCATCCTGAATTATGCTAATCTCTAATAAACTGCTTTCACTATTGCGTATAATAGGTAAATGTTTCCGCTCACCTTTGCCACGTTTGCGTGCCGTGGCCAACTTGTTTAAATACTCATCACCGATATGTGTGGTTTTTACTGGGGGAGTTCTAGGTATGTAATCATTGAAAAAATCCATAAACTGTATATACCAATCACATTTCCTCTCAGCTAATGTAGGCCTAAGATCTTGAACAACATTTGAGTCCTTACACAAAAAATAAAAAAAATAAATTTAATTAATTAACAATAAAATAAATCATTAATACCCCAATTTGGATGAAGATATCTACCTTTCCAAATAGGTATTTATAATATGATATCTTAAATGTTGTGTTCTTTGACCATGATATTCCTCTGGGTACCATTTCTGGTAATTTATTCCACCAAATAATGCTTCTTTCAAATGATTCCAGTATCCATATCTATAAAATGGCACGAAATAATTCAGATTCGTTGAAAAAAATACCATAGGTAAGTGGGAAAGAGTATATTGATTAAAAAAATACAAACCTTGAAAGCCCAAACGAAGCCTGAAAGCGTATATGTTAGAACAAACTTTCGGTCTTTGTTAATACCTTCAAGAAATTTATACTTGTGTTTAGAAGCCATGTCCAAAATTTGATCATATAATCGTCTCCAAATATACTCCCCCCATGGAAACGCATCCCACTCATCAAGGTTTTCAATCAATCGAAATAGTGTATCATCAACTTCTTCAACCAATAGTCTGCCCATAAAGATAACCTCCAAGGCTAACAATAGACAAAGACGTACGGCATCTTCATCGTATATAATACCAAATGAATGTTCATCTTCAATGAGACCAAAGATATCTAAACTAGTGACCTTTTTACCTACATGGTTTGGGAAAACCCTGTTCCTAAAATTGAGATGTCCTGACTTATATGAGTTTAAATCTACATTTCCAAAACTAAAACCTGTGATAAGACAAAATTCTGGTCTGCCGAAATGTATAGGACGCTCTTCAACATAATATACAATTGGCATATCATAATGAGCATTACTTGGACAACATTGTTTTTGTAAGATATAATCTATCATATGTGGTTCATGATCAAAATAAGAAAGGTCCAACCATTTACCAAAACAAGTAGCCCGAAACAACTTCCTACGGTTTTGATCCAATTTTGATTTTATCAGAGAAAAGTAATTGGGTTTACTTCTAATAATGGGTTTGGCTTGATATTCCTACATTAACAAAAAAAAAAAAAAAAAAAAAAAAAAAAAATCAAACACCAAAACATAGTAACCACCACATGAATATAATGGATCTGGTGAAACAATATTTGGTTGCAAACTAAACTACGAAATCGAATGCAAAGGTAAACAAACATAATTAAACCAATTTAAAACAAATAAATAAGCAGACATGTCATGTATAACAATATATGCAAGTGTAAAGCATTTTGATTATACGAATACGAATATGATTTACAAAAGGTATAGAATAATGGTCGAAACATAGTAAACATACCCTGATATGAAACAACATTAAGATTCTTTTAAGGTTACAAGTTTGCAATTGAAGAAGCTGGGTCTTGGTTTGTGAGAGTATAGTAGTGTTTTTTGTGTTTTTGTGATATAAAATTTATAATATACAAAACGGTTCTTGTTGTTGGGGATATAAAAAAAGTCGCTCGGATTTTATAATATCGCTCAGCTATAATAATTAATTTCACTGGATAATTAAGATTAAAAAATTGTGTTAAAAATACTTTAAAACGAATTATTATTAAAAAAAAGTTGTTGAAAAGGTACAAAAAGGGTTGATGTGTGATGTACAAAAAAGTGACATTTTGTCAGTCACTTAAAACTTTTCGCTAGGTCGCTGGGCTTTGGGAAGGTTCAAAACGAATAAAATATTATTTGTGGAAGTTTGACTATTTTGGAGGAAAGTGACAAAATAGAAGGTCGCTCGAACTTTTGATAAGTCGCATGTGATAAGTAGCACAAAAGTATGCCTTACACATTATGATTGGGCACTACTTTTGGGGTGCCACATGTCGAATTTTTGTTCAATTCGCTAGTCGCTCGGGCCATTTCAAGAAACCAACCTACTTAGGTACACAAGAGTCCACCACCTTGAGCGACTGGGCTAGTCTCAAATTTAGCCCTTTAGGTATGCACCCATAATTATCCTACATTTTGGAGGGTGTGCACTCTCAAATTTGTAGTGTATTTTGTGGTAACTATTGAGAAAAAACAACAAAAATTTCATTACTATAAATTTTCACAGGGTATGCACGTGCATACCCTGCCGATAAGCTAAATCCGCCCCGGGGTGAGAGCTTAGGTGTTTGTTTGTTTGTTGAATGTTTATGTTCGTCTGTTTGTATCAAGTTTTAAGGTTTAGTTACTTAAATAGTGTTGAAGTTTTAAGGTTTAGTTACTTAAATAGTGTTGAATGTTTATTCTATTTGAGCTTTAAATAATATTTTTAACTATAGTTACCGGCAAGTGAACTAAAATAACTTATTTGAGGTGAACATGCCAAGTAAAATATTTTATATAATAAAAAAACTACATCATTTCGAAGTTTTTTTACAAAACAATCTTATAGGAAAAAAATTGGATCAACTGGAGAGCTTGATTTTGACACATAGGCGAAATCAAGCAATATGATTGGCCAATAAAAAGTCAAAATTGAGTTGATTTTGATCAAACTCTAAAAAATTTGGTGGAAAATTTGATTGGAAAAAAACACATAAAAATATAGGTGTCAAATTTATAAAAACAAAAACTTAAAAAAAGGAGGTAATTAATAAAACATTAGTGTTTGAATTTTAAATATAGTATATAGAGTTAAGTGTAAAATTATAAGTCTCCATGGTTTTTAAAAACTTTAGATAATAAACAAATAACCCATTACACTTTATACCCCATGTATTTCATAATATGAACTTTGTTTACAATTACATGTATATATTAGCTTGAGACTTTCATCTATTTAAATTACAAAATTTTGTAAATTTAATAATTAGTTTTAACATACGTTAAATATTTTTAAAATAAATATTAGTTTTAAACTTTCATTTATTAATTTTTTTTTTTTTTACTATATATGTTAAATAAGGACTAATGTTATCTTATTTAAAAGTTTAATCTATGCGTACATGGGTTTGAATATTAAAAAGGGCTAAATTATTATTAACGGTAATATAAATATTAAATGTTAAGGACAATTTACTGTGATATAAAAACAAATATACGCGATTGTACTTATTAGAACGACTCATGTAACTATTATTTAAAGTTTATATAAAGATATCCGGAAAAACATTTTTAAAAAACTTTACAGAGTATATTTTAACTTTATCAACACTCATTATGTGCTACTAATTTCGCACATTTTGCACAACATGATATCAAATATACACGATTGTACTTATAACAACGACTCATATAATTATTATTTAACGTTTATATACGGATATCCTGAAAATTATTTTTAAAAAACTTTACGGAGTATATTTTAACTTTATCAACGCTTATTATGTGCACAAAACTAGCACATTTTATAAAACATAATACCAATAGTTAAAGTTAAACAATGACATCAACCTCAACCTCAACATTTTTGTCAGCTAAATAAAAGTTTATATACGGATATCCGAAAAAACATTGTTAAAAACTTTACGGAGTATATTTCAACTTTATCATCGCTCATTATATGCTACTAAACTCACACATTTTGTACATCATGATATCAAGTATACGCGATTGTACTTATAACAACGACTTATGTAATTTTATTTAAAGTTTATATATGGAGTGTATTTTAACTTCATCAACGCTCATTATGTGCTACTAAACTCGCACATTTTGTACAACATGATATCAATAGTTAAAGTTAAACAATAATATCAACCTCAACATCTATGTCAGCTAAACAAACTTAAATCTTTCATCCAATAATTTTTTTTTATAAAATATTAATAGATATTAATACATAATAAAAAACTCATGCATATTTATTAGTTGTACTTATATAACATTTCACGGGTAAATTCTTATATATCCATATAGTAAACTAAAATTTTAAAATAAATTTGATTTATGTATAGTCGCACTTAGTATTTGCACAAGTCATTGCTTAACCTTTGTTGTATAATGTGTTGACATGAAAAGAAAGATTCATGCAACCTTTGTTGTGCATGCAAGGGCCTTATACAGACAAAAATGCTGAGAAGATTAGGCTTCCCCAGAGACTCAAAAGATGCTAAAAAACAAATTACAATTTACTCATCCCCGAAAAAATGGGTAGGTTGTTTGAATTTCCTATTACGTGGAATACATTTGGTTTAAACAATTTCTTTAGTATGGGCTATGGGTCAAAGCCGACGAGATTTGGTCCATAATCTTACATTGAAATTTATTTTTCGAAGATACTCTCAAAGATCCCTAAGAATTCTTTGAGTGCCTAATGCAGTGGCGTAACACACGCATTAGAGATTTTTTTGCCCTATGACGCCGCCAAACTGCACTTGAGGATGTGCCATTACTGCATCATTGGTCCCTTCGCCAGCCCTTTACTTAAAAAAAATAATAAAATAACACAAACATGAAATGTTAGATCAAACTATCTTACTAAAAAATATTTAACATTTATCATTTAAAACACTTATTTAAGTAATTATCTACCAAATAAAATCAAAACAAATTAATGTATATATTTATATAGACTAGCAATAATCAATATTTATATAACAATTTTTTTTTGTCATAACCCCGTGCGTGCACGGGTATTATACCTAGTAACAATATATACAATATACATTTATTTCACATGTTCTAAACAATACTCAAACTTGCAATTGTTTGGTTTTGATGAAGGATAATGTGAGAACTTTCTTAAAATTGTAAAAATGAGAATTATTCTAAAATACCATTAAAACATTGATACATAACCATTTTAGCAAAGATGCACCAAAATATAATATATTAATACAAGTTAACATTAAATCGACTAATAACCAACTCATACATGAAAAACGGATTACTGTTACACAATTATATTTTTGATACATATACATAAAAATCTCAAAAAACTAATTTCTTATACATAAATTGATACACCTAATACATAACAACCGCTAAAAACTTGATCATAATACTAAACCTTGATACACATTACACGTTGAATCAAAGTGTATCACTTAGTTTACGTCAATTTTCATAAGAAAACCCATCAAATCTTTAACAATTTTAGTTGTAATTAATTATGTTTTTAGTTTCTTTTAAGTTGAGTGTCACTTGTGAGATTTTGGTTGGTTCTCATTTTTACAACTTTAAGAAAGTTCTCATTTGATCTCAATTCTATATATGTATATATATATATATATATATATATATATATATATATATATATATATATATATATATATATATATATATATATATATATCTTTACGTATATATGGGACAAGATTTGGGTTGTACTTGATGATTTGAAAGCTGTACCATGAGAGGGAATTGCCACTTGGCACTTGGAAACGCCACTTGGCACTACACTGCTGACTGGATAAATAATATAAAGGCCACTTGGCATGCCACGCTGTCCAATTTTGCTATCCCAAAATTAAAAAATTTGCTACCTGTGGGAACCGAACCCTGGTCTATACTCCCATTCAACATAGTGTTAACCAACGGAGCAAGTTGGTTTTTGTGTTAGATACTACAAAGCATTCATGTCATGCTTTAATTTCTCACCCTTTCCAAAACACCAACACATAAACACAGTATTTTTTAAAATTGAATCACTTGCATAAACAAAACCCATAATTTTCTCCCTGTGATTTCGTCTTTCCCTTTTCTTTCGACTCAAACAAAATCACAATTTATGATTTTATATACCGTAACATGAAAATCGTAATCAAATCATAATCAAGCATGAGTCCTCTAAACAATTATATGATCTCTAAATGGTGCTCTAAATCATGGAGACATCGTCATTATCATTCTAGATCCATCAAAACATTAGAAGACCAATTCAACAAAGGTATCAAATGCTTCAATGATTCATCATCAAAACCCTAAATTCGATTTATAATCAAATCACTTTACCCTAATCTATCAAGCACCTTATTCGATTCAATGTATACACAATCGATCCAAGGTATGGGTTTGGTTTTTAGTCATTAATTGATTTAATGTATGCACAATCGATCCCATGTTTGCTTATTTTGGTTATTTTTTGATATTTTGCAGGTAGAATCTGATTGAGGAAGATAAACCAAGCCGAAAGTTAATTATGATATACCAAAGGTACAATATATTTTAGCTTAATAATATTTTTTTTGTATGTTCATGTATTATGTTTCTTTCAACTAAGACTGGAGATCTATTGAAGGTTAGTAGTTCATCAATGATAAAAAGGTACGATTTTTTGTTGATGATCAATGGTTTAATTTGAAAATTTTGAAGTTGTATTGTGGTTAATTGATTATAAAGCAATATTTTCTCAATCAATACCATGTTTATGTTGATTATTTTTGGGTTTTATTTTTGATTTTCAAAATGTTACAGCAAATCATGGAAGAGTTTAAATTCACAAGCACAGCTACACTATTCACACTACCATCACACGATTTGGTGAATGACAGAAAACTATCGACGATCATTGTAAGGTATGTTTGATCTTTAATCTTCATTTAAATCATTCTTTTCATTCGAATAATCAAACCTTATTATCCAAAAAAAATGTGTTTCGATGATTCATGGTATGATTCATCATTTGATGTATTTTTACTGCTTTAAGTTTTAGAAATCAAAAGCCAATGAAGTATACATATTATTGGGTAAAGACCATAAAATAACAACTTACTTTCTAAATTTTACCGAGATGAAACACTTACTTTTTTATCAACATTTAAGCCAATGAAACTTTCAACTATTTTTATGAGTTGAAACACTTACTTTTTTATCAACATGTACGCAAACGAAACTTTCAAATATTGTTTTGAGATGAAACACTTTTTCCAAGGGTATTTTTGTTGACCTTAGAACAATATTTGAAAGTTTTGTTGGCTTAAATGTTGATAAAAAAGTAAGTGTTTCACCTCAGAACAATATTTGAAAGTTTCGTTGGCTTAAATGTTGATAAAAAAGTAAGTGTTTCATCTAGATAAAATTTAGAAAGTAAGTTGTTATTTTATGGCCTTTACCCCATATTATTCAAACAACTTTGAAGGTAAATATATGTTGAAGACATGGAGTTTTCTTTTTCAGGTTGCTACCTTGACAAAATCAGTGATTCTGCTGTCGATGATGAAGACATGGAACCAACGGTATATATAATTCTTCTCTTGATTATACTTGTATACGAGTTGTGCGCACATATTTTGTATATATCAATCTGAGTTCATGGCCTGACTTATATCCTCTATACTTGAATGTTGTGTGCTTCACAAATGTTGCGTGTGCTACTAAGCTACCCATTATATAAATATTAACAATATAGTTATCCTTAATTAGCAAAATGGAATGTAAAACCCGTTTCATTTTCCGACTTAATTATTAATTTTTGTTGTTGGCCAACAACAGGAGGAGTGGGGTTGTTGCTATGCTCGTATGCCTAATGCTCTTATTGTATATGAAATATAGTATAAACGCTTCGCAATCTTTGCATCAATCTGTTTCAACTTTCAACTCTATGTATATGCATATTATAATATTCATCCTACCAAATGAACATTATTGTTTGTGCTGTTTTACTTTGACACAAAAATCTGCAACATATTTGTTAAATTTATATATTTTTTCATTGAGTATTATTTTTGCACTGTACACCTCCAATGACTTATGTTATCAGGTTGATGAATTAAATTATGTTCCTGGCTATTTTGTCGTTATTCTCCCGCACTTGCATACACTGGTTTTTTAATCTTATGATAAGCCTATCATCCCATGTATTCAATGTCCCTTTTTAGCTGATCAAATACCTTTTTTGATTCCTGAAAATGATTAAATATGTCTTCAATTTGATTCATATGTTTTAATGCTATTTCATTGAAAATTTGCAGACCAATGAACTTTATCAGTTGCCATATGTGGCTTTCTGTTTGATACTTTGATAGTTGCATCGGTTACTTTCATTACTCTTCTACATTTTTGCATGATGTTTTCGAATCTTATCTGGCATGATTACTTATGCATTTACCATATGATGATCTTGGTGTATTTGTTTTATAATTCAGTTCAGTGACAAGCTAGGTCTAAGCCTTGAACTAGGTAGCTTTGCTGTTGGAGTGATGATATCAACGACTGATCATGCTCAAAATACTCTTGAACAAGTAAGATCAACTTATGTATCAGCATAATAATTACTGTGGTATTTCATGATCTTTTCACAGATATGTGGTATCCTATTAAATGTGTCAAGACTCATATTTTGTAAAAGACCGTGTGGCAAAGAGCTGGCAGTTAAGGCAACCTTGTAAAACAAGTATTAACATGTGCAATACAACTCATATTTGACCCGAACCTGTTTTGATCTGTCAACCAACCCCGTTGACCTGCTCATTTTGATTTTTTTTGGGTAAAGTTTTGGCATCCCATGCCATTATGCCATCAATCCTATTTTTTGTGTTTTTGTTATGCAAAAAGTTTTGGCAGCTCATGAAGTGACCAAGGTCAGTGCTTATGGTACTCATGGAGTGTTCCCTAAAAGTTCATGATTGAGATTTATTCACACTTTTACCCTAAAAATATAAAACAAAAAAGTGATTGATTCACACAAATGGTGGTAAGGTAATTACGAGTATATGTTCAGTTAGATTTGCAAGATGAGCAGGCAAAAAAATAGGTTGAAAATGTCGTTTTTTAGATGGGCTGGGTGGGATGTTTGACCGCAAAGTTTTTTTTTGTCATTGTTTTTTCTTCTACATATTATAATGTGATAATAATAATATAAATCTCTGTATTTTTTTCTTCTACATATTATAATCTGCTTGACCCGTTTTATAGCATGGGTTGAGATCACACACAACCCAAATTGACCCATTTATAAGTAAATGGGTCAAAATTGCCACACCCAACTTTTTTTGTAATTTTTTTATGCTAGCAATGTAGTTGACATATGTTTATATTTGTGTTCAGAAATCTCAAACAAGGTGTTCAATGTATTCATTTCTTTTAGGCTATATTCAATGAGCTCTACAAGATGTTGGATCCTGGGAAGCCTTCGTTCACAACCAAGAAAAGCAAACCATGTGTTGTAATGTTTGTGGGTCTACAAGGTATTTTGTTCGTGTATCTTATGTCATATGTAAACTGTACCACCAAAAGAAATGCATTAAACCATCTCTCGTGTGTGCAGATACATTAACGGTCGGTGTTTTTGATCAGTTGAAGCAAAATGCAATAAAAGCAAAGATTCCATTCTATGTAAGGTGTGTAATTCTGTTGATTGTAAATTCAGTCACTTTATTTCTGCAAATCTGTATATCGGTCAAATAACAAAGATTATTATGAGCCAAGCTTTAATCAGTTAAAACTTGAGATAACCGTGTAATAGGTTGCTGTTAAGAGAAATATTTGAATTATGACATTCATATGCTCTCTGTTGAATGCTGCTCCGTTTATCTTACACCTGAAAAACGTATTTATGCATGAAGGGTTGGTCATCAATAATGAAAAGCACCAACCACTCTTAACTGCAGTTAACTCGTGCATCTTTATTAATATAAGACTGTCAAGCGTATCAGGTTTGCAGTCATTTTGAATATGTAACAACAGAGTATAGGCATCATAGACACTTTCACAAAACAGGTAAGGAAAAATGTATGCAGGCCATGTTATAAGATACCAAATTATCTTTCTGAGCTTAGTGATAGTAATAAAAAATAGGGGTAATATGGGTGACATGATCAGTTAGAGGTCGCAATTCTGACCCCATTAACTTATGATTGTGTCGCTCTGGGTTGTGTTTTATCCCAAACAGGTCAATTAGTATACTTTTTAGTTATAACAGAAACAGTTTGGTGGTTGCTTAAACTCTATTTTTGATGCACAAAACATCCTAAATTGAACATGGCTAGAGATGACCCGTTCTGCTTGAACCTAAATAAAAAATGTCCCATGTCAACTTGAACCAGTTTTGCCCCATTACCCAACCCGAATGACCCACGTTACTACCTCTACTACATACTATTAGACTGTTCGGATAATATTTGCTAACTTACTATAATATTATCTTTATGCCACTAACCCTCATCTCATGCCAAGGTATTTTGTTCGTGTATCTTATGTCATATGTAAACTGTACCACCAAAAGAAATGCATTAAACCAGCTCTACAAGGTATTTTGTTTGTGTATCTTATGTCATATGTAAACTGTACCACCAAAAGAAATGCATTAAACCAGCTCTGGTGTGTGCAGATACATTAAGGGCCGGTGTTTTTGATCAGTTGAAGCAAAATGCAATAAAAGCAAAGATTCCATTCTATGTAAGGTGTGTAATTCTGTTGATTGTAAATTCAGTCACTTTATTTCTGCAAATCTGTAAATCGGTCTAATAACAAAGATTATTATGAGCCAAGCTTTAATCAGTTAAAACTTGAGATAACCGTGTAATAGGTTTCTGTTAAGAGAAATATTCAAATTATGACTGCTCTCTGTTGAATGCTGCTCCGTTAATATTACACATGAAAAACGTATTTATGCATGAAGGGTTGGTCATCAATAATGAAAAGCACCAACCACTCTTAACTGCAGTTAACTCGTGCATCTTTATTAATATAAGACTGTCAATCGTATCAGGTTTGCAGTCATTTTGAATATGTAACAAGAGAGTATATGCATCATAAACACTTTCACAAAATAGTTAAGGAAAAATGTATGCTGGCCATGTTATAAGACACCAAATTCTCTTTCTGAGCTTAGTGATAGTAATAAAAAATAGGGGTAATATGGGTGACATGATGTCACACCCCCAATTTACCTGACTTGCAGCGGAATGGAATACCTGGGGGTGTCTGTCATAGCATCACAGTCACAGTTACATTGAACGACCTAAAGTGTCGTTTGGAAAATACTTCGTTTGATCATTGAAATAATCCAGAGTTTACAATATGAGGTCCCCAAAAGGTGTTGCAAGTTTATGAAAAACAAGTCATACTAGATCAAACGTTTACATAAGTGCATGAAATAAGAGTGAGACGCGTCGACACCGCGACTCCATGAAGGTCCAAATGCATGTCACATGAGCTACCTTAATAACCTGAAATACATTGCTAAAATGTCAACACGAATGTTGGTGAATTCCATAGGTTTATAAAATGTAATGTTGTACGGCCACCACAAGTAAAAGTGCAAGATAAAAATCAAGTAAAATAGTACAATAGACCTTAAGCTCATGACCTCGAAGCTATGACTGATGAAATTATATGCCCCTCCCGAATGTTTTACCAGAACACTCCCAAAATGTCAAAATGAAATGCATCCACTTACTGTTGGTAATAACTACCACGGATGGAGGCGTCACCCTCGATAGATCTATCCACTCACTCTCGCTTAATCGGCAAATTAACGGTCCATGATAATAAATAGGGGACTTTAACAGGTTGGTAAGGCAACTTAAGCAATGTACATATGTTTTGGTACTTGGGCTCGTACTAAAATGATTGATGCAATGTATTCCCCCGTGGGATTTGAAATCAAAATATTGAATTGAAAACGGGGCTATGAAAACTCACCTGATATGATGGTACCATGAACATGTAATGAGCTGAAAAACAAGGCGCGCACACTAGCCGCAACCTAATATGAATGATGAACGATCTACTTTAGATCATGAAATGATGTTATGAATGTCCATGCACATGTTTCCTATACCACTCTACTCTTTGAAAAATACTTGTTGTTATAAAAAATATACATTTTCCAAGACTTAGGAAAATAAAGCAACTAGAAAATAAAACTAGTTGAAATGTATATATATATATATATCGTATGTATCAATGTTAGTGTTGAAATCCTCGGTTTGAAATCCTTGATATAACGCCTTGTAGTGATAAAAATATACTTGTAATCACTAATACTTCATTAGTTATGAATTTGGGTACTTGGTATTATTTCTAGAAATCTAGAGTTACTACGTAGTTTTAGCGTTATTATTTCTAAAAGCTGTCAAAATAATATTAGTTTTGCCGATATTGAAACGTGAATATCTTTGTCGTTATAAGTCCGTTTTACTTGTTCTTTATATCCACGGTTACGTCTTAGTATGTAGTAATATATTTTGGAAAGCTTGGCTCCTCCGGGTTACGTCTAAAGCCTCTTTTTGTCTGACGAAAAATGTCCAACAGCATGCATTTTTCAGAAAATATAGTTTTCGTCAATAAACTTGCAAAAATCATAACTTCTTCGTTATAAACTCTTTTTAATCCGTTCTTTCGCCTACGGATTCGTTTTTGAAAGTATTTTCTAAAAATTTTGCCAAAGTTTACTTTATGTTTACTGATTTTCCTGGATTTACAAAAATGGGACAGTAGGCTTATATACTTGTTACAAATCCATTTTTCATCTTCAAAACTAGTTTCTACTTCAACCAAATCTCTTGCAAACACCACAAAGCTATACTAATCCTACCATACACCTTCTTAGGGTGTCATGGGTTCCTAATCACTAGTGATCATGTTAATTTAACAAAGGAACACCTAAATCAAAATCTAGGGTTTGTATGTTCAAAAGTTAACAAAAATAATATGGTATAGCTAACTTGTACATGAAATTAAGCATGAAAACCATAAGATACAAGTGTTAATTAGATGAAATCATGAAAATAAAGTTGATAACTCACTTTGAAATAATAGGTGATTAGATGATGAGAAACCTTGTGTTACTTGTGTTTTTGTTGTAAGATTCTTGATTAGGATGATAAAATGAACAACTTTTATGCTTTGATCTTTGAAAAATAATGGATTTTGGTCTTGGATCTTATTTGGGTCGTGGGTTTTGGGGAAGAAAAGATGAGGATGAGAGCTTTTGATTCTAAGATTTTGTTATGTTTATGTTTTAGGTGTTTGTGAAGATATTTATGCAAAGGTTTATAGTATAATAAGATTTCATATATGCATGAGGTCAATGGGGGGGGGGGGGGGGGTTCATGGCTGATTTTCAAAGGGTTCATAAGCCATAATATGGACTTTGATTTATTTAGGATAGTTAGTGGATGATTTGTAGTATAAGTATAGGTTTTTAGGTGTTAAATTTAAGTAATCGTAGTTAGTTTTTAGTTATCATTGAATACCGGGTTTGCGAGAAATAAATTTTAACAAGTTAGTTGGGACTTAATAAAGTCATATAAATATTAAAAATACGTTGGGTACAAGTATTGAGTGTTCGGGTGATTATTGTTTAGTTTTCACGAAAACCGTCGTAATATTTATAAACTTACGTTATAAATAAAATAAATTTCCAAAATACTGAGTAAATGAATATTATAACTTTTATGATGATAAAATGGATATAAAAATATGTCGGGACCATTGTGGGAATATCTAGATATATTCGTCGTGTTTATTAACCGGGTGTTAACGTTTATTTATAAATATTTATACGTAAAACGTTAAATGATATAAATTTGAAAATCCTAAGAGTGGTATAACATGAAAATGCTATTATGATGATATGCAGACTGTCTCTAGTCCGTATGCAATGTCCTTACTGATAATGAAATGAATTCGCACCTAAACCAATCCGGTTACGCGGATTTGAATACCCGTAAACTAAATTTACGATGAAATGAGTAATGCAAGTGAATAGTGAAAACTTTTCCGGAAATGAATAGTGTTCAGTGAATAGTAAAATTCTCAAATGTTTCTCAGAATATCAAATTGACCTCGAAAATGATGAATAGTAAAACGATGAATAGTGTTTTGATGAATAGTGATTGATGAATAGTAAAATGTCGAAGTTTGGGAAATGACCTGAAATGGTGAGTTGTGACACATGATCAGTTAGAGGTCGCAATTATGACCCCATTAACTTATGATTGTGTCGCTCTGGGTTGTGTTTTATCCCAAACAGGTCAATTAGTATACTTTTTAGTTATAACAGGAACAGTTTGGTGGTTGCTTAAACTCTATTTTTGATGCACAAAACATCCTAAATTGAACATGGCTTGAGATGACCCGTTCAGCTTGAACCTAAATAAAAAATGTCCCATGTCAACTTGAACCAGTTTTGACCCATTACCCAACCCGAACGACCCACGTTACTACCTCTACTACATACTATTAGACTGTTTGGATAATATTTATTAACTTACTATAATATTATCTTTATGCCACTAACCCTCATCTCCTGCCTACAGTTATATGGAGTCAGACCATGTAAAAATTGTGGTGGAAGGTGTTGAGACGTTCAAGAAGGAGAATTATGATCTTATTATTGTTGATACAAGTGGTCGGCACAAACAAGAAGTAGTCCTCTTTGAAGAGATGTGTCAAGCTTCTGAAGCAAGTGTATCTGCAATGTCTTGCAGCTGTACAGGTTTATGTCGGTACAAACTGTGTCAAATCCATAGGGCCAAACAAGCATTTGAGCGTGTGTGGCAGGCAAAGTCATCTTAACCAGTTTCGATTGCCCTTTACACGATGGTGTTGTTAATATCTAATTGTGTCCAACTAACTTTATGTAATATAACATGTCTTTCTTTTGTTTGTGAGTTATATATTTAACCCAAAACTTATGTTAAACCAATCTATGATTTATTGTGAGGTTTAGAAACGAATGTAAGCATTACTTGATATGGTTATATATGTTTCTTATTATATGATGTGTTGTTTATCATATACAATATGATGAATTGTTTATCATATCACTAAACAAAAATTTGTACAGTCAAACAATTAGCGCATTATTCATTTTTTATAACATTTTACATGGTTTATATACTTGTGAGAAAATATCATGAAGCATACCCGTCCATCGGGCGGGTTATGAAGCTAGTATATATATATATAATCAATTACTATAATAAACACTTCTAAACAAGAACGAGAATGGCATCGGCCGCCGTACATGATATGTAGTCATACACTCATTGTTTATATACTTGCTTCACATTCAATTAAAACAAAGGCGTAAACAAAGGTCTTAAAGTCATACGATGATACTAAACTGAGACAAACGCTCTTATTTTCATTTCTTGATTTACCAAACTGTTGCGATTCCAATGAATTCATATAGAACTCATTAGAATGAGAACAATTTAAACTCTACATAAGACTGAACACTTTTGATTCATTTCCATTTAAACCATTTCTCTAACCTCACACGTTTATGAAACAATATTGACATCCACAGATCACATGATCCCAATCATAAAAGATAAATAATTTCATGCACCTCCTTTTCACACTTTTTATTCTCAGCCACTTCACCGGTGTTCTCTTTGTTGGTATATGTTGCCTGTTCTTTTTTCTCCGAGTCTATAATTTATTTAGGAAGCTGGATTTAAGGCATGAACAAATTCCCTTATATTTTACAGTCAAAGATCCTAATGTTAAACTAAAATAAGCTATGGTTACTGATAGTTCTTTACTTACCAAAGCTTTTCATAGAAGTCAATAAAAGCCTGATTTAACTTTGCATGTGCTTCCGTTAGTTTCTTTTTGTTGTCACCTACATACACAAAAGATATTAGTTAGTATGCTCTTGAAAGATCGATAATATAAATTACTAAAAATTTGTAACCGCTTCCAGAGGTTAGCAGGTATATGAATGTCTGACTATTGGTGTAGTATTCGAGTGTCGTGCAATTTTTGGCACTTTCTTCTTGTTTTACTTGCAGTACCCAAGCTGCTTGCTTAACGAAATTGTACCTTGCGTCAATTTTCTGTGATTTTGCATAAGAATGGTAATTTCAATTGTTTAATGGTAATTTGAGCTCTGAAACAAATTTGCTTTTGTTATTCAATTTGCATGTACAACCTAATTCCAAAGACACCCAAATCCAAATCTATACAACCAAGTATTCCCACCACAAAATTTATTTAATCCTAACTTTTAACACCCTAATCCCGACAACTATTAATCATGGTTACATAAATCTATGAAACTTCGACCTATTTACTTAGCCTGAAAAGTGTGGTCCACTAACAATTGGTACCACATTATTGGTTCCATATAAGTACTTCATACACACGTACTTAAGAAAGAACCCATAAACGTCCCAAAATAGCGTCTAACTCTATCATTTCGACATAACGACCATCTAAAAAAATGCGATCTTTACACATAAAGTAGCTCTTTTTTGCTAAAAAATATAAAATATAAGATTCTTGAATTAGGTGAAGCATCTGATCACAGTTAACTAAATAAACCCTTGGAGAAGCCTTAATCAGTTTGATTTAACAGTTATAATATGGAATGAATTAGTCATTTCCATATAAGTTTTTTTGTGTTACAAAAAAGGACCGATAGGGAAAATGTAAGTAGCTAATAAATAAAGATCTACAAACAAAAGATGAAACTAACCTTGGCTGCGAGAGAATACTCGAAGCGTCGGGCGAGATAACGTCAGCAAGTGGTGTGAGAAACTATAATTTCGAATATGTATGGATACTTGCTTTATGAGCTGATGAACTATTGGAGCTGTTTTTAGATATACTACCTGTGAATTAATAAGACGCAAATTAGCTTGACAGAAAATTTAAATCTGAGATCGGACAAAGTTAGTATCAGCATAGTTGAATGATATATTACACTAAATGGGAGTTTGGATTAGATTAGTTTTGAGGCCTATTGGTTTATTTGAATTTGAAAAAGCTCGGTTGGCCACTTTTGTGGCTTACCACCTTATTAAATCGAGGTTATAAGCTCCAATAAATGAGTTTACGAGCTTTTCAATTTTAGATAAGCTCATAAGCCCAAAAAATAAGCTAATCGAAACGTCCCTTAAAGCATGATACATACCAGTTTCGATTTTGGGTGTTTGGAATAGCCAATTCATGTAGTAGCGTTGGAGAAAATCGCCGTTGCTGGTGCGGGTTTAATATTGTTGCTGTCGAATTCGTACTATTATGATAAAAGAAAAGTAAGTGGTAATGCTACATCAGGAACATGTTTTGTTATTCATTTCTTTAATGAATAGGTCATTTAGGAACTTAGATAGCGGTAACAGTTATTCCTGGGTGTACCTTGTTTCTCAATACGTTGTTGCTTTTGAGCAATTGGTTGGTCGGTCGGTATGCATGTACCCGGTGAACTGTTGCCAAAAAGCGTGGCATTTTTTAAAGCATTTTCAGCTGCATGCATGGAACAACTACAACTAGTAGTTGAAGTTTATGCCGTCATATTATTACTGGCTGCAAGACACGTAAAAGTGTAACAATAAGTACATTCTAACCAAAATGCAAAGGTAACATATCAAAAAACCAATATACTTACTTGTACACGAATATTTATGGCCAACATCGTTAACAAAAGCATCTGTAGGAAGTACCGACATACGAACTCGCAGAGGTAGTGTTGGACACGGGATATCCATTTGCCATCTTCCTAGCATGACACAAAAATTAAACTCATCAAATATAGGGCAATTCAAATTACCTGATAAGCGAAAAAACTTCAAGACAAAAAAACTTCACCGAGAGTATGTACAATAATTTGTTCTCTTCACTATTATTGCATCAATTTAACGGCAACTTCCTAAGTGTCGACTAATAGGGCAGTTAAGCAACCCTTAATTTTGATAACTACATAACAACTTTCTCGTTTATATAGTTGCTCGAAGGCAATTATATAAAACCTGATAAGTGTTATGTATATACTATAACTTACAACTTTAGGCAGAATGGTGACCGGATCAATCTTTGCATAAACTTGAGCCAACAAATCCTGAGAATAGTTTTAAGCATGTGTTAGGTGACAGTTATCATACAACAAAAATGAAAAGAAGTAGCATGTAAATTAATTTTTCAGTAAGAAAAATATATTTTTTTTAAAGAATAGGCTTTGCAATTCAAAAAGGGCTAGTGGCGGCTCGTTTGCCTTGCACCTCTATGTAAACCGAAAGAATTAATCATAATTAATAGATAAACATGCATAACAAAATGAAGATATACCTTGCGATATGAATGGATCATATTTCTCCAATGAAGAGATACCTTGCAATACAAATGAAGCATAAGCCTTTCAAATTTTTTGTAGATTTTTTTTACAAATAACCCACTACATATATAGAAATATGATCATAAATATTAAGTACCCTATTTAGTCAATCATTAGGAAAATTAACAAAACATTAAAATAAAAGTGGAGCACTTTTCAGACCACTCTTTTTCAAACGCTAAAAGTGCTATCATATAACTTTTAACACAGCATGTGCACTAAGTTGCTAATGTATATCATTTATACATGGTAATTTCCTACAATGAGCAATAAAATTTTAGGCATGTGGTAGATTGTACCCAACATATCAGATATTAAATAGCTTTAACATTGTACTCTTTAATTACAGAGGTTCGTGTGAAAGCACGTCAAAATAAAGTAAAGGAACTTACCAAGTTCGCATTAGTATGCACGTGTCATGTTAACTGCTTGTAGATTATCACCAATTGGCAGCCGCAACAGAGCTCCCGCCACTTAAACACAGGCACCCAATCATAACATTCAGGCGCAACGCCAAAAAACCCTGTAAACTGATATATCAGATAAGCAATATTCACCATAACAGAAATTATTCATTGACCAAAAAAAAAAAAAAGGAAAAGGAAAAAAAGAAAATGCTACACAACTTACAGGGCTAACAAAGGCACGCTACATGTGAGAACCGCCGACTGGCAAGGCGACAATTCCCTTTCCCAAAGTATCACAAAAAACTGCAATTAACAAAACCCCCAAACTATCACAAAACCCTAATTCAAAATTCAGTTTTTATATATGTATAAGCTGTAAAATTGTTAAACTTGAAAGAAGTAAGAGTTAGTTTCGCACAAAGAATTTCGTACCTTATTTATTTGTTTCTCGATTCTGTACTGATTCCCCTCTACTTCCGCCGACTGTGGATGCGTGGTGGGTTTCTGTAGATCGTGTGGAAGATTGTCACCGCCCTTATGTTGAGTGGTGAAATATGTGTGACATTTAGGATGAGAATCATCCGGAATGGATGAATGAAGATGAATGTGGAACGTTCGAGATATTAGCTATAACATAAATGGAGTAGATTTGGCAAAAGCAGGCCAAAATTGGCCCAAAAAAATTGGCGGGAAACCCAGACGCAAAACGACGTTGTATCCAATGCCATTTAATAATATATATAATTATAAAAATGGACATTTTTTTAGAGATTTACCAAATTGACACATCGAGCATTTTGATTTTGCTCGCCCTCCGCTTGTGCTCATCGTTTTTAGAAGAAGACAAACATTTTTCGCTAAAAGACAAAGAACATAAAGAGTAAAATGCTAGCTCGCTTTATGTTTTGCTCGCCATTCTCGTTAAAAGACAAAGAACATGGCAAGCAAATGCTTTGCTTACCCAAATGTTTTGCTCACTTCGTCAATTTTGGTAAATTATTTTGAAAGTGTTTGTTTTAGTAATGGTTTATATAAAATGTTCATTTAAAAAAATGACGCTGTAAAAAAACTTCATGTTATATTAGAGAAAAGAGTTTTGCTAATGGCAGCCCTAATGGTTGTTGTTAAGAGTTTGGTTTTATTACATATGAACAAATAAATGATTTTTATTGGATGATATTTCCGATAAAAATGGATTAAATCCCTAAAAGTTGGGATACATAACAAACATTTCATTCTCATTGGGTGAATTAGTTTCTTGCAACTAATTGTAGTAAAGATGATCATGTTAATCACAACCCTTAAGAGGGGAGGGAGTAATTACGCCTGAATCGCGTTATAGCCTATGTGGCAGGTTGCTAACGGCGTTGCTGCGTTATCCCCACTCCCCCATTGCTTGCGTTGCTGCTGTGTTTCCAATTACGTTACCATAGTAACACGCGTTACTATACTTGAAAGCTATATTAAAAAAATAATAATAATAATAATAAAAAAAAAAAAAAAAAAAAAAAGTACCCCCATCTAACAAAAACAACGGCTATATTTGAATTCAAAAAAACAAACAAACAAACATTGCCGTTACAATGGCTAGAATTTGTAAAAGTTTTACAATTTTTTTTTTCAAACCTTATAAATAGATTGGGTATTCTAACCCTTTTGCAAACACAAAATATAACCATCTTATATCCAAAAAAAAATTATTTCGCAATGGATCAACATCCAACTTATGTCGCACATGTAAACCTTTCCGATATCGAAGATGAAGCCGATGCTTTAGCAATTATGGCCGCCTATGAGTGCCAACGAATACAAGAAGAAGAAGTCGAATCACCTTTCCGGTTAACCCGTAACCCAATTCACCGTGAGCGTTAGGTTGCAGAAGAGCGTTTGAAGGCCGACTATTTTAATGTACATTGTAAGTATCCAGATAGAGACTTTCGTCATAGATTTCGTATGAGCCGGAAACTATTTCTAGAAATAGTTTCCGGTATTGAATCATATACTGCCGATCCTCTTCCTGCTCATTTTGCATACTTTAGCCAAGAACCCGATTGTATAGGCCGAATGGGTATTAGTGTTCTCATGAAATGCACTATGGCCATTCGCCAAGTGGTCATAAAAAATATCCCACTATATTGCTTGAAGCTGTTGCGTCGCATGATTTGTGGATTTGGCATGCTTTTTTTGGTATAGCGGGAGCGAATAATGACATCAATGTTTTAGATAATTCGCCATTGTTCGATGACCTGCTTAAAGATGAAGCCCCTGTAGCTCCGTTTGCGGTAAATGGAGTTGTGTTTGATAAGGGTTATTACTTGGCCGATGGAATTTACCCACAATGGGCTACTTTCGTCAAATTGTTCACAACAGCTTCAGACGAGAAACACAGTTTCTTTAAAAAGCGACAAGAAAGTGCAAGAAAGGATGTTGAACGTGCTTTCGGTGTTCTCCAAGGACGATGGGGAATAATACAACAACCAGCACGAGCTTACGAGGTTTCCAAGATAAGTAGAATCATGTATTCTTGCATTATATTGCATAACATGATTTTAAAAGACCAAAAGTTTGCTCCTAAGTGAGTACAGAGCATTGTTTAGGAATCCGGCTAGACACATGCAAGATAGATGTGATGTGAGTCGTCGAAGGAATAAGAAATTACGTGACAAAGATGTTCATCTTAATCTCCAACAGCAGCTTATGGAGCATATTTGGCGTGAACGTGAGGAGTTTATAGAAGTAAATGGCGAATAGTTTTAGTTATTTACTTATCGTATTTTTCATTTCGTATTTTATTTCGTAATTTCTTTTATGTCGTTTTGTTTAATGTAATGTTTTTTATTTCGTATTATAATGTTTAATTTTATAAATGAAGTGTTTGAATGTTTAATGAATAAAATTGTTGAGGGTAGAATTTGTAAATTGTTATTTTAAAAAAAAGGTGGGTCCCTGTAAATGGTGTTATTGAGTGTTATGATTTTCTGGTATTTTTGGTGTTATGTTATTTGGTGTTAAAGTGATGTGGCACTGACGTAACAGTGGTGTTGATGTTATTTCGTGTTACTACTCCCTGCTCTCTAAAACTGCCGTTACCAAAACCCTTTAGCAAAACCCTAGAGAAAAATAGGAGAATTGTCAAACTAAAACAACTGCTTTGGATAGTCATGTTCAGTCAAAGTAGATGGCTAGATGCAACCAACCTGTTTGAACTGCCAGCTCTAGGTTTTAGGGCAGATATGGAATATTATACGTAGTAGAGATAGTATCAAAGATCCAAATGGGTAAAGTATCGATTTTTGAAAACGTTTTTATATAATGGACTTAACCCAAATTTATATTGTATTTTATAAACCTAAGTTCATTATAAATAAACTTTTAAAACTTTATGATTATCTCACATGATTCAAATGCAATAAATTAAAAATAGATTAAAATGATATGAAATAACATCCATTTTTATATCTGTGTGTTGAATCCACTTGATGGATGGATTGGTGGGGACTCAAAATTAGATTTATGGCTACTTTTCTCAGTTTTTATGTTGTTTTGGGGATGGGTTGACGGCTGCTATTTTCTTGCTCTCACTTCTTATGTTCGCTAGTCAAGGTACGTACAATAATTGTAAGGGTGTCGGGTGTGCTTGACCAGTTGACCATACACCTTTGGCCTTTATTTTATCCTCTCTGCTCAACTTTTATCCCGGCTGTTAAAACGGTACAAATAAATTTTGTCAGTTTCTGTTTTATATATTTTTTTAATATTTTTATCTGTCAAACTTTGTTTTTTTTTTTGTACTTTCTGTTTTGTAGTTTTATAATAAAGCAAAATTTTAAAAATTAAATAAAAAACTTCGAAGGGGTATTATTCACAAAAGGTATGAATTAGTGGGAACACCCTGACCCTGTATGTCTTTTGGCACGAGCCATTATCTATCTCACAAAAAATAGTTCCGACAACTCTTCTAGCCCAGTGGGGCGCCAACTAGAGTGAGCACGAGCCGGAACTTGAATCCGTGACCTTTTATACACAAAATCTCCCGGCCAATGAATTTTTCGAAAGTGAGTACCAATAGAGCTAAAAGCCTTTTCGTTAAGAACGGTATTAGAATCCATTAGAGGTACTGATATACATTCCCTAATTGTAAATGAGTTAACGTGCCATATTCAAATAATTAGATCTGCAGCTACATACATATATGAAAATTTATTGACCTCAATACTACTATTTACACATCTACATCACTTTATCCTGCCGGCGTAGACGTTTTTGCAAGAAAAAAAATGATTGAATCCATGCTTTTATGCTAAAACGCAAGAAAATTATTTGACACCAAAGAAAAACAGGACAACAGTGGTCACACTAACCAGTGGTTTGGATTTGGTCTCCTAAGTGGGTAACTTCCTGGAGGTCCAAGGTTTAAACTTTGGGGAGAAAATTAATCCTCATGTGGGCATGTGGCCACAGAGGTTCACTTACGATGACTCCAGGCTACCAAAAAAAGTAGTCGCCTTGTGATTAGTCGGCTCGCAATGTCAAGTCGAAACCCAGGTAAAAAATAAATAAATAAATAAGAGGTGGTCACACTAAATTTATTAAGGTGTCTAGGATTTCGTTTTGGATGAGAAAATTAAAGTGAAAATATTTAAATAAAAAATGATCATATGGTTCTTTTTTTTTTCTTAGTTAGGAAATGCAATTTTGAAATGATTGAGATCATTTTATGTTTTACTCTTTCATATTCTTTTTCATGTTAGTGATATTACAAGAGCAAGCAAAATAAAGGGTCTCTTATTTTAATTAGTGGTGATCACATTTTATCATTTTTCTTGTTGATTGGTTTAATAAGGTGATGGCTCAAAATAAAGCTACTAAATCAATCACTTTATGCCCTTAGATATTTAAGGCTTCTGATTTTCGGACACCTTTTACGGATATAGTCACTCACATCATTTCCTTGACTTTATCTTTAGGTCACGATATATTAAATCTCTCAATTTCTAATACCGCTAAAAATATTAGGGATATTTGCTTAGTTTTTGTTTCTCCATACCTCACTCTGGCGGGATTGACTTTGTTGTTGCTTAGTTTTTGTTTAGCTTTTAGGTTACTATAAAAGACAAAGTCTTCATTTGAGGTTAAAGAAAAACAAAACAAGGTCCATCCTTTTATTGTAACAAAATGATGGATTAAGGTAATTTAATGTTAGAAATTTTAGTGACTTATATATAGCTAATACTGAAAACAAGTTAAAGTATCAAAAATCACTTATAAATAGTTTATTAAAGAACGGGCAAGAATAAACTAATTTTCAACGAACAAAAATATTCATTCATTTAGTATTCATATGAGTTCGTTTGTTCAGTTAAACCTAAAGTAACAAAAATTAACAAGCCTTGTTTGTGTTGGTCCGTTTCTTTGGACATACTTTTAGATTATCAAACAAAATTGAAGTTTTTTTTTTTTTTTTTCTTTTTTTTTATATTATTTTTTTCTATCTTTAAAAAAATTAGATTCTCACAGTCTTTCTGAATTATTAGTCTTATATTTTTTCAATTTATTTGAAAGCTAATATTGGGGGGGGGGGGGGGGGGGGGGGGGGGGGGGGGGGAATGATATTATTAAAAAGGCCACGTTTTTTAATTTCGCTTGAAAGGGTCCCCTGAAAATAGTAAACGTATGTTTACCAACTTGCATGGATTGCTATTTTTGTAAACGTGTAAGCAACTTGAATTCCTTCCTTTATTGACGTCTATGATGTCTTTTTTCTCCTGTGAAAATATATATAACCACTGCATGCACCACACAAACATGAAACAAAAACCATCTGTGCTTTTTGCTATTTGCATTTTACGATATTTCTCGAAAAGAAAAAGCAACAGCACGAATGGAAGCATTACCCTTCTCAATGCGTACCCCTTGGTTGTCACTACGCCCATATGCCTACTCCCATTCTCAAACCCAAAGCATAAATTATCAACCAAGTTTCATGATTTCACGAAAAAAGAAAAGCCAGCAAAAGGTATATAACACATTTAGTGAAGTATTTGATGTCATACCAGCTTGGTTTGATTCCAAAAAAAAATCATCCGAGTTGTCGTTGCTTGACAAAGTATTAAACACATTTGATAAAGCCATCGTAAACTTTCTTGATCCTCCTCTCCACAAGTCGATCGACCCAAGTTATATCCTATCTGATAATTTTGCACCAGTTGATGAGCTTAGCCCAACTGAGTGTGAGATTGTACATGGTCTTATCCCTCTTTGTCTAGATGGTGTGTATATGCGTATAGGACCAAACCCACAATTCGTCCCTAATGGTCCACACCATTACCTTGATGGTGATGGCATGGTGCATTCGATCAGGTTGACTCAAGGTCGAGCTATCTTTTGCAGCCGCTATGTCAAGACCAACAAGTACTTATTTGAGCATCAAGCTAAATCACAAATAGTCCCAAATGTTATTTCAGGCATGCAATGCCTCGCTCCATTTGTAGCTCGTGTAACATTATTTGCTGCACGAGTTGCTTTGGGCCAATATGATATTGGCAAAGGCATTGGTGTTGCGAACACAAATTTAGCCTTGTTTGGGGGTAGTTTGTATGCATTATGTGAATCAGATCTTCCTTATGCTATACAAGTTAAAGAAAATGGTGATGTAATAACTTTAGGTCAGCAAGACTTCAATGGCGGGCTTTCTCTTAATATGACAGCTCACCCAAAGATCGATCCAGTGACTAAAGAGGCTTTCGCCTTTCGTTATTGGTCAACACGTCCATATATGACCTATTTCTACTTTGATGCAAACGGAAATAAGCAACCTGATGTCCCAATCTTATCTATGAAAAAACCGTCTTTAACACATGATTTGGCTATCACTCAAAAGTATGCAATCATTTGTGACATTCAACTTGGAGCGGATCCTATGAACTTGTTACATGGACATGGGTTAGTAAGTGTAGACAAAACAAAAGTACCAAGAATTGGTGTCATTGGACGATATGCAAAAGATGACTCCGATATGAAATGGTTTGAGGTACCAGAATTCAATGTATTTCATGTCGTTAATGCATGGGACGAGACAGATGAAGATGGAAACGACGTGGTGGTGTTGGTCGCACCCAATATATTGTCAATGGAACATTTCTTCGAGCAGGTCGATCTAATCCAGACATCCATGGAGAAAGTGACGATTCACTTTGGGACTGGGGTTGTGTCGAGACAAACTTTGTCTATTGATAACCTCGAGTTTCCAGTGATGAATCCAGCCTATGTTGCAAAAAAGAACAAGTAAGAAAAGACCATATTTAATGCGCTAATTATACTACATTTCAAGTGCAAACAGGCATTAATTTTCGTTTACTATATGTAGGTATGTCTATGCAGCAATTTCTGAAAAAACGCCAATAAAATCGAGGATGATGAGGACAATAGGGGTGGTTAAGCTTGACGTAACAGAATCAGAAGAATACAAGGAACCATATCAGCACACTGTAGCTAATCGGATGTATGGAGATAATTGCTTTGGAGGAGAACCATTTTTCGTTGCAAGAGATCCAGATGACTCAAACTCAAAAGAGGATGATGGTTACGTCGTATCTTATGTGCATGCTGAAACCACGGGTGAGTCGAAGTTCCTGGTGATGGATGCCCAGTCATCATGTCTAGAAGTCGTCGCAGCTGTGAAACTGCCGCAACGAGTACCTTATGGTTTACATGGGATATTTGTAAAACAAAAAAGACCTCAATGAAATGTGACAATCCAAGCTAGCCTATTCCTTATGCAAGTATATGGTGGAACTGATAGGATTTTATTTATTTATTTATTTTATTATTAATTTTTAAATGAGCATGACACCTTATTACAAAATGGACACATGACAATATGCAAAATGGGATAAAAGTGTTAACAATGAAACCACGTGGGTAATACTTTATTATTCACCACTATTTATAAATTACAAAAATAGCCTAAACACAAGCCCACAAATCGGACGTACTAGGGCCAACTACCATCTAATATCCGTCGCAGTTCGAGTGGCAAAATTTTAAAAGCTCAAATTGGAGTCGAAAAGCTAATAAACAACAAATTAAAGCAAATAAATAATTGTTGATGAAGACATTCGACAGCAAGTTCAAGCAGCCGAAATAAACAAGCAACAAACCGGATAAACCAAAGTATCCGTACCAAACTGGAAAAACTAAAATATCCTACGAGAGAATAAACCAATGTATTCTAAACCGAACTGTATTTGATCATTAAATTAATTTTGAAAATGCTACACATCAATGATTCAGTTGAAACGACTCAACCTTTTTGACTAAGTCCTCTTTGCTACTTATAATAGCTGACATTTTCTTTTCTAGCAAGTCTCATAAAGAACCAAAAAAAATTAGGAGAGAACAAACATAAAACATTGAAGTGGTTTAAGATTATTCAATTCCAACAAATGAAATGAGTGTTACTAAACTAAGATACATGATAACTTTGGGTTTACGGATAAATGATAGATTGCATTGTGGAATAAGTATAATAAAATTAATCCCCTTGTGGCCACGGAGGTTCACCTGCGCCGACTCCGGACTATCCTAAAAGGATAGTCGCCGTGGGATTAGTTGGCTCGCAATGTCGAGTCGAAAACCCATGTTTACCCAAAAAAAAATAAAAAAATAAAATAAGTATAATAAAATTGACAAGTATTATATAGAAACTTGTCTAGATGAAAGTAAGCATGGTAGCGAATGTTGAAATAACTTAAGGCAATGAGAAATGTTGAAATGATAGTGTGTATTTAATGATAAAAGTACAAGAAAGATAAAAATGAGTAAAGATGTTAAAGTAAGCATAGCTTGGATCCAATGCTCTAGTTTTGGCATCCTTCGGGATGGCCTAGCTTGCCTTTTTGGCATGGTTTTTAGCTTGCCTTCACCGGCATGGTTTGCCTATATCCTTGGCATGTATGGAAGTATCCTTCGGGATAGCTTAGCCTGCCTTTCATGGCATGGTTGTACAGCTTGTCTTATGGCATGGATGATAGTTATGGTATCCTTCGGGGTGGCCCAGCTTGCCGCGAGGGCATGGATATTATGGCATCCTTCGAGGTGGCCCAGTTTGCCACGAGGGCATGGATATTACGGTATCCTTCGGGATAGCCAGGTTGTCTTTATGACATGGATGGAAAGTTAGAGAGATTGGATCCAGGGCTAGAAAAGATGGAAAGTAAAGTAAGTATGATTGTTGTGTCGGAAGTACATGAGTAGGATGATTTATAATCTACTTATTTAAATGGATTGAGACGCCTCTTCATTTAAATAAAGAAATTATAAATTGCCAAACCATAAGTTTATAATTCATTACTTGCATAGATTGAGACGCCTTTCTATGTAAATAAAGAATTATAAATGAGTGGGCTTATGTGTAGCCGATATGACATGAGTACGGGTAGAGAAATGAGAAAGTGAAAAACTAAAACAAGTTAGACTTCATAAGAAATGAGATTAGACTTGACTAAAAATTTATAGCGGCATTAAGGTCATGTGTGAACCTTAAGATAGACGTCTAGAATGAGTTTGTGCATTAAGTTGATAAGATGATGGGTAAGCATTCCCGAATTTAACAAGAAGATTGATTTAGTAATGTGTAGAGTTGATTTTTGGAAGTGCCATTTATATGGTACCGTGTATATATTGTGAGATAAGTTACCGGTTTGTGGAAGTAGATACGTGTTGGCCTTATGTAAAGTGTGAATTGGCCGGTATATGATTTTATATCATGTTAGTGCATGGGCTTATGACGTGGAATAGTGTCAAAGTTTGACTTATATAAGGTCAAATAGTAGACGTTTCCGGATGACAAGTCGTCGTTGTTGGGACTTTTAGATAAGCTCGTGATGAGAAGTATTGTTTATAGTGGATTTTGAGTAGTGTTTATGTATAGAAAGTTTAGGATTTGTAAGATCATTTAGATCGATGCAAAGTAATGGCTTCGAAGCATGAGGATGATGACATGTATATGTTGTGATTAGTTTTGGATAGTAATAAACGAGAGATTTCGAGGACGAAATCTAAATAAGGGGGTAGAATTGTTAGACCCGTTTCCCGGACTACAAATAGGCCCCACCTTAGATAGAATGGACTAAGTGCTTAACGGGATTGGCTAGTCAAACCCGATAGTTAAACTAATAGTCAATGAATGAGTTATAAGTTATGGAAAGCATAATTGGGCATATTTAGAATGGAAGTAAACTCAAGGGGCTTATGTTGTCACATATGTAAGTGTTATAAGTATATTGGTGGCTAAAGTAGGAAGAATATGACTAGAAGGACCGATTGTGCCTAAGGGTCAAGTTGTGTTAATTAAATAATAGAAGATAGAGTATTCTGGATAAGTTCCAGGATTATCTATGTGTGTGTATGTGGTGTCGGCAAAAGAGAAAGAGAGGGAAAGAGCAGGATGGTCTTGAAAGTAAATTGGTGAAGGATTGAAGCTCTAGTGATATGTACCTAGCTATGATCCTCCTTACAAGTAAGTGATCTTTTGTATTGATTCTAGTAAGGTTATAATCTTGAGGAAAGTGGGATATCATCATATGATTAAGATATGATCATATGATGATATAAGATGGAAGGTTAGTATGTTTTAAAGGTTATGTAAACCCTTGTTTATGGTGTTGGGTTATTATGTTAGGTTTTGGTTAATTGAAGATTGTTGATGATGATGGAAGATAGTGATGATGTTGATGATGATGATGATAGTATTATTATTGTAGCTTAGCTTGGATAATCAAGGTAAGTAAACCGGTTATGATTTGATATTATAATGATTTCTTACATTATGTGTTTATGATTGTTATGATGTGATGATTGTTAGTGTTTGAATGATAAGGTGGTGAAGGAGTAGATGTAAGGCTAGTTTGGCATAACTAGCAAAAGAGACTAAGTGTTTAGTTGGTCTAGTGTAAGTGTATAGAAAGGTTGAGATGTAATGATAAGGCTTGAAGTGGCCAAGGTAGTATTGTGATGAAATGAGTAGAATATGATAGTTAATGTGTGATTGAGTTATAATGTTGTATTATGATCTTTTTACTTACTAAGCCTTTGTGCTTACGGTTTAGTTGTCTAACCATTTTGTAGGTTGGCATATTGTTATGGATGGCTTGGATACGGATTAAAGGATTGATAAGCGAGGATAACAGGTATTATGTGTTAGGAGCTTAGTATAGACACCGAGCTCAAATGTCATGTTGTACTCCCGTGAGTCTTTTAATGGTTTTTGATAAATATGTCATCAAGTGTCAAAGTGTATGAAATGGTTGTTATAGAGATTTGCATGCCAAATGGGTGTTATGGTAATGGTTAACATGTTTTATGTATATGTGAAAGGGTGTTTGGATTAAGGTGTGTTTCTACCCATTTTGGGGTCAAACGGGTTGAATGGTTATGATAATGATGTGTTATGTTATGTTAAAACATTCTAGAAGTTTTGGTGTCGTTTTGAGTTATAGAAGTCGAGTTTCCAGAAAATGCATAAAGAATAATTTTTGACAGCTTCTGATATAGGGGCATAAAGCCATATGCGTCTGAGCATATGGCTGTACACTATGGGAATATGTTTTCTAAGTAGACCATATGGCTGTACGCTTTTAAGAGTAAAGCCGTATGCTATAGCTGGGTCTTCACATGTTTTTTTAGTAGACCATATGGCTGTATGCCTAGAAGCATAAAGCCATATGCTACACTTTTTGGTCATTTTGTTTATTTCATATAAAATCATCCGTGGCTCGTTAGAGGTCATGCCACCCATCGTTTTAAAGGTAATTGAGTCTAGTTTCATATAAAAATAGTCTTTAAGGGTTGGTTTATTATAGATTTTTATCAGTTAATGAAAGAGTGATAGGAGGTCTATTATAGTCAAAGCGTTTCCGCGTAAAGTTTTAAATTTTTTGTTCAAATCGAGCACGGGACGTAACACTAGTCTGCAACAACTAAGCCTCATAAATATACAATTAATGAATTAAAATTAGACAACAAATGGTGAGTAGGATAATGTTAATCCTCTAACTAATGATGAGTAGGATAATGATAATATTCCAACTAACACTCCCCCGCAGTTGGAGCGGGAGGAAGCCGGACGCTTAAACTGGATCTAAAATCTTCAAATAAGGCTGAAGGAAGTCCTTTGGTGAAGATATTTGCGTACTGATAACGGGAGGGTACATGAAGAACACGAACCTGACTAGCAGTAACCATGTCACGGACAAAATGTATATCAATCTCAATATGTTTGGTCCGTTGATGTTGAACAGGGTTGGCAGACAAATAGATGGCACTAACATTATCACAGTATACAAGAGTGGCAGTAGAAAGAGGAGAATGCAACTCTCGAAGAAGGTTACGAAGCCATGCAGTCTCAGCTACAATATTAGCAACACCCCGGAACTCGGCTTCGGCACTAGAATAGGAGATGTTGTGCTGTCGTTTTGAAGACCAAGAAAGTAGATTATCGCCCAGAAAAACATAGTATCCTGAAGTAGACCGTCGTGTAGATGGACAACCCGCCCAATCTGCATCTTTGAATCCAACTAGAGAAGTGGTAGAGTATGAATATAGGTGTAGTCCAAAATCCAAAGTCCCTCGAACATATCGTAAAATACGTTTAAGGGTAGCTAAATGTGGCTCGCGAGGATCATGCATGTAAAGACAAATCTGTTGAAAAGCATATGAGATCTGGTATGGTAAATGTGAGATATTGAAGACCTCCTGCAAGACTGCGATATAAAGTAGGATCCTGAAGTGGAACACCTTCGGGATCCAGTTTGGATTCTGTACCAACTGGTGTTCGAGAAGGGTTACAGTTGTTTATGTGAGCACGCTCAAGAAGCTCAGTAGCATACTTCCGCTGAGACAGAAAGAGACATGTAGAATGTCGAGTAGCAGAAATGCCCAGAAAATAATTGAGTGGCCCAAGATCAGTCATGTAAAACTTACTGTGCAGGGAAGCAATTGTAACAATTCGCAATTTCAGGTTAACTTTTATTCCCGAAAATTTCACTATTCACTTTTAACTATTCACTTTTCACTATTCATCTCAGAAATTTTTATTTCATATTCTCGTAAGTTAAACTATTTTAACGATAATTCGAGAGTTTGACGCTCGTCGGATCATTTCTGCAAAAATCACAAAACCGTGTCCGAGATTTACTTTTAGGTTTAAACGTCCTTCCAGCATCCCGATATATCCATAAAACATTAAAAACAATAGAAATATGATTTTCTTTCATTTTAGGACAATTCCAAAAGTTTCGGAATTTTACGTTTTCCAGTTCAGCGTTTTACGCGAATTACGCGTTTTAGACCCGTGTTTCCAGTTTTTAGCAGGGTTTTAGCACCCGATAGAACCTACCACTCATTTTATATTTTATTATGGAGTATATTGATAAGTTCTAGCATATTTATAAGTTTCATATTTTTAGGATACCCGGTTTTACGTTTCGTGACTTAACAACTTACGGTAAGCAATTTACGGAGTCAAAACTAGCTACATACTTAGGATATTATCATCCAAAGACCATGACTACTCATCTAGTCACCCTTATCCCTTATGAACCGCCACTAGGGGGGGGGATTCACACTTGTGGCATCATCTCATGACTTTAGCCATTAGATCATACTTATTTACAACTTTGTCACCAAGTTTAGGCACTTTCCTAACACTTTCCTAACCTCCTCATCCTAGCCTATATAAATAACTCATTCATGACTTAGAAAACTCATTCTTCTTCCTTTCTCATCAATAAAAATGCCACACCCTTTAATCCTAGCACCATGATCCTTTGATCTTCAATATACAAGTTACACTACAAAGTTCAAGGTCTTAGTATTCTCTACCTAGTTCTTAAGTTTGTTTGGTGATTCCATGGTTGAATTAGGAGCTACACAAGGTTACTAGGGCTGAAGTTAATGGGTTTTCACAAGGGTTCTATCAAGGCTAGCAAGGGTTACAAGAGTTATGGTGAAGGGTTTACAAGCTTAGGTTTAGTGTCCTAGTTCTATACTTGACTTCCTTTCTTTAGAAAGCCAAAAGTTGTAAGAAACCCTTATACACTTTCTTGCTCAATATCATTTTCATGCTTATTATGTTTCTTTCATGATATATATGGTCTTTGTATTGTGTTCATGATGTTTAAAAATGGATAAAACAAGTTATTGTATACATATGTTAACTTATGACAAGTAAACAAGCAAACTAGTGATTTTTATGGAGAACCACGACCAAAATAGTATAACTATGATATTTGAAACTTACTTACTGTTATAAAGGACTTCAAAAGGAAAACATAGCAATTTGAATCACCTAAAACGAGTACACGAGTCAAAAGTTATGGCCATAAGAAGTTAGCGAAACCAAAACGCCGAAACTGCCTATACCCTACTGTTTTGCATTCTGCCAATTTGAAAGTCACCCTTATGGTCCGATTCATCAAAAAGTTAAAACACGAAAGTTGTCCGGAACGACGTTTTCGTTCAGGATCAAAGAAGCTCGAGCCCTGAAAACGCTTTCTGAGTGATAATTTTCTTCAAATTCTTAACAGCCCATTTTTTAGACCAAAGTAACTATATAATGGTTATAATTACATGAGACCAAGAGGTCTAATAACCTAAAGCCAAGACCACAACCATGGCTAAAGCCAAGGTTGAGTCTCAAGACCATGGTAACAATGACCAAGGTCACGGCAAAGCCACGGCTAAAGACCATATAACTTTTAAAGATCAAAAAGCTTATATATATATGTTATCAAATACTACAATAGTAGGGAGCCTCATGTGAGGAGTTCATTAAGTAAGCCGTCAAGATGAGTTGTGGATTTACGAATTAAAGTGTCCTGGCTCCTCGAACGTTTACTCCATGACTTCTGAATTATGCCGGCCCGAACGGTAGTAAGAGATGTACAAACTATACATGTTTCATAAACGACTTATATTCAAATACTTACACTATATACTAAGTACTACATCATGAACATTATGCAAGACATATATTGGCAATTCTTCGTATTCTTAGACGTTACTCCAAACCTAAGTCGCAACTCTCTATTATAGGCTGTTCTTAGAGACTTTCGCGATTCGACTACCACTTTCATTTCTCATTACATAAGCTTAAGGTGAGTCATAACCCCTACTCTTTTCATACTTGTTTTAACTCTTTGGGGGCGATACATGCTCAACTACTTGCTTACTTGTACAAATATTCAAAGCTTTTATACTTGATTGTCTTATACTTGATTGCATTATACTTGATTTCATAAATACATGATTGTGTTATACTTAACTGCGTTATACTTGATTGTGAGACTTCCAGTGGCTCCAGATTAAGTTGCTGGATGACCATTGAGACTTCCGGTGGCTCCAAATTAAGTTGTTGGATGACCATTGAGGCTATTGATACATCCTAACATTTGCGAATGTTGGATACATCATAAACGTGAGGTCTTCGGAGATGAAGAGTAGACTCACGACTAATTGCTTAATTGTTTTGATGAACTTATACATGTCTTAATCATACTATATTGTAGCAGTGGGTTGTGAATACACAGGTTACAAGTCTCTTATGGCGGGACTTGTAACTGAGTGGATTCACGATGCCTTTGTTGTGTGAACATTCTTTTAAGGCTTTTCAACTGTTTTAAGACAAACTCTATGAACTCACCAACCATTGTGTTGACACTTTAGCATGTTTATCTCAGGTTAGTAAGGCGATAGCTAGTGCATGGAACTTAGAGTCAAGCTGCATATTCTGAAGACTTACGCTTTTATCATTTACCATTCAAAACATTTGTATACATTTATGTATCGTACTTTGAAATCTCATGTTTGTAACTTTGAATTCTTTAATCGAATGGTAACTTTTCAAAACGTCTCATTTAGAGTTCGTTTTCTATAACTTGTACTTTGTATTATGAAGTAGCACCCTCAGTGACACAGTCTTCCGCTGCGGTATTTTGGGGGTGTTACAGCTATGATCTGTTGTAGGAGGGCAGTAGAGGAGGCTGTAAGAATAATATCATCCACATAGATAAGCAAATAAGCAACTTGAGAGCCCTGTCGTAAAATAAATAATGAAGAATCACAACGACTGTGGTAAACCCGACCCGTGTGGCATAACCTGCAAACCGCTGAAACCAAGCATGAGGTGCTTGCTTCAGTCCATATAAAGATCTCTGCAATAGACAAACATGATGAGGGTACCGGGAATCCATAAAATCCCGGCGGCTGATGCATATAGACTGTCTTATATAAATCACTGTTAAAAAAGGCATTCTTAACGTCAAGCTGATGAATAGGCCACTTACGAGATACCGCTAGCTGAGAACAGTGTGGTAGCCAGTTTAACAATCGGGCTAAAAGTCTCGTCACAATCAATACCAAGTTGCTGACTACTGCCATTAGCAACCAAACGAGCCTTATAGCGGCTCAAATTCCCGTCAGCATGAAACTTATGCTTAAATAACCATATAGTTAGAACCATATTAACACTATTGGGCCTCGGTAAAAGAACCTAAGTACCATTTTTAACTAACGCATTATACTCATCATACATAGCATTACGCCATTGAGGATCTTTGAGAACAAGAGACGGAGATTTAGGTATAGGGGAAAGGGAAGATGTATGTAAAGATAGACGTTGGACAAGTTTGACAATGCCCGATTGAGACCTAGTGACCATACGGTGAGTACGAGTGGTTTCGGTATTGGGCTGTTGATTATGGGTCGAGATTGTGTTTTGTATTGAAGAGTTGTTTGGCTGTTGTGTGTGTTGTACAGGAGGTGTTGGCAGGTGGGTTGGATCTTGGTGGTTTTGGGTTGTAGGTTGGGTCGAGATTTTTAACACCCCTACTGGCAAGGGCGGTCCTATGAAGGGGCAGGGGAGGGTCCCGACCCCCTCAAAATTTACGGCACCTAGTGTAAATATTATAGGTTTTAGAGGTAATTTAGTTGATGTTACAAACAAATATCCGATTCGGTCTCCCCAAAATAAATTCGGCCTCCTCAAAAAAATATTTTAGTTCCGCCACTGCCTACGGGTGGACCACAAGGTCCTTTGGGAAATTTATTTTGATCTATATGAAAGATACAAAAAAGCCTCCTGTAATATTAGAGAAAAATGAGGAGAATTGTCACACACAAATTTGGATAATCATGGTTCGGTCAAATTAGATGGCTAGATGCAACCAACCTGTTTGAACTGCCAACTCTTGGTTTTAGGGCAGATATTGAATATTATAGATAGTATTAACTATTAAAGTTTGGGTTGACCTATCAAAATGTTAGCTTAATTACCATGTAAGATAAGTGATACAAGGATAAGTGAGATAATATTGGTTTTGTATTGTCTGATCATAAAACATACATGCAACACCTATATTTAGGATACATGAGACAAGGATAAGTTCATGCTAGCCATGCAACAACTAAGCCTCATAAATATACAACTAATGAATTACAATTAGACAAGTAATGGTGAGTAGGATAATGTTAATCCTCCAACTAATGATGAGTAAGGTGGTGTTTGTTTGTTAAGAGGGTCTGAATCTGAATCTGAACCGCACATCTGAATCTGAATCTGATGCTTAAATGTCTGAATCTGACCGCATCTGAACGGGAAAAAAAACTCATGTTTGAACCGCACATTTGCTTGCTCGTACTATTTTTTTTTTTTTTGGTTTTTATTTGTGTCAGCAAGAGGCAACAAGACGCATTCAGACACCCCTCTTAAGTCTAAACCATTAAGATCTTACTGCATCTGAACGCGTCTGAACGAAGAAAAAAAAACAAACTGTCTGAACGACCAAATGTCTGACCGATTCAGACATTTTGGCCATTCAGAGCCTGTTAAGAGGCAAAAACAAAAAATCAAACACAGCCTAAGATAATGATAATATTCCAACAAACATTCTAAAGTTATCCACAATGTTAAACTTTTTTAAAGCTTGATAATGTGTTATGTAGCATCATTAAACTATATAAAAGAAAATGTATGTTGTGAGTATAAACCTAAGTTCATTATAAATTAAACTTTTAAAACTCTATGATTATCTCACATCATTCAAATACAATAAATTAAAAATAGATTAAAATTATATGAAATAGCATCTATTTTTACATGTGTGTTTTGAATCCACTTGATGGATGGACCGTGGAGACTCAAAGTTAGATTTATGACAACTTTTCTCAGTTTTATGTTTTGGGGTTGACTGATGGCTGCTGATTTTTGCTCTCACTTCATGATGTTCGCTAGTCAAGATACAATAATTGTAAGGGGGTTTATGTTACTAAGATGTTCGCTAGTCAAGATACAATAATTGTAAGTGGGGTTTATGTTATTAAGACGGGTGTGGTTGACGTTGACCATACACCTCTTGCCCATATTTTATCCCTTTCACTCAACTTTTACCGTGCCTATTAACAGAATAACAGTTATAAGAAGAAAAAAAATTGTCAGTTTATGTTTTGTATATGTTGTTTTTCAATATTTTTAATATGTCAAACTTTATTTCATGTTCGATACTTTCAGTTTTTTAGTTTTATAATAAAAATAAAATTATAAAAATTAAATGAAAATTAAAAAACTTCAAAGGGGTATTATCCACTAAAGATATGAATTGGCGGAAACACTCTGACCTCGTGTGCTTTTTGGCACCAACCATTGTCTACCCCACAAGGGATAGCTCCGACAACTTATCTAGCCCAGTGAGGCACCAACTGGAGTGAGCACGAGCCGAGACTCAAACCCGTGACCTTTTATCTTTAAAATCTACAGTTACATACATATATGAAAAATTATTGATCACAAATACTGCTATTACACATCTACATCACTTTATCCTGCCAGCGTAGACATGTTTTTGGAAGGAAAAAAAATGTTTCAATCCATGCCTTTTACACTAAGCAAAATAATTATATAACACCAAAGAAAAATATGACAACAGTGGTCACACTAAATTAATTAAGGTGTCTAGGATTTCGTTTTGAATGAGCAAAATTAAAATGAAAATATTGAATTAAAAAATGGTCATATGGTTCTTTTTTCTCTTAGTTAGGAAATGCAATTTTAAAATGATCGAGATCATTTCATGTTTAATTCTTTTATATTCTTTTCATATTAGTGATATTCTGAGAGTAAGTAAAATAATGATGGTCATCTATCTACTATCTATATAAAACAAGGTTTTCTTAGCTAATCTCTTCTCCAAAATTCTTCTAAACCTGCCACGTGGCATTTCCCCTTATCCAACGGTCTAGGTTAATTCCATTTGTCAAACAAGTCAATGGAAGCATTAATTGTGCGGAATACCTATTCCCCTCTTCATTTTTACAATTGATAACAAAAAAACACACACATCTCTCTCATTCATCCCACCTTCAAACATAAACCCTAATAATAATAGTGACAATCAAAACCGGATCTCACCAACAATCATTATCCAGATCCAAACAAATTAAATCAGCAGAAAGATCCATAAAAAACACAACATCAAAATGATTTGATCACAACCAATCTATAGCCGATCCAAAAAACACAAACACGATCTCAATTTCACTTTTTTTCATCTTCTGGATGAAATCGAATAGTCATTTGATTTTATATTCACGTATCTGAATCTTCGATTCAATCGGGTATACTCTGAATTTCATTATTTTTTGACTTGCGTTAATTTATAAAATCGATTTAGCTTTGCTATTTTATCATTGTATAGTAACTGAATGTTTTTTGTTGTTTGATCTTTTTGTTTTTAATGTTCATGTTTATTTTTTGTTATGAATAATTCCATCCAGTAATTTAGAAATAATCATTTAAAAACTTTATTTCATTTGCAATCAATTAACCATATTTAATTTTTAAATTAAATGTTTATTTTCAAAAAGATTCAAAAAAAGACCAATCCATAAATTTTGTAACAAAAAATGCGGAATTTTTTTGTAAATTGCCTAAATTACAGCTATGATTTAATTTTTCAAAAACTGAAATATCATTTCCTTAATTGTAGTATAATTTTAATCAAATTTGAATACACTACAAAATCTAATCACATTTGACCAGTGATCACTTTTATGCTTTTTTTAGTGGTATCTCAATGAATCTCATAAGGAGATGTTTAGTGAAGAACATTCTTCTAATGCAACTTTTGGAATATTACAGAGCTCATGAGTATTTTGCAACTGAAATTTAACTGTATCATATGGTTGTCATTGCAATTAAAGATGCTATCTTGCAGCTGAGCGAGTCATGTCTGAGAAAAAGCTTCTGGTGTCATTTCTTGTTGGTGTCAATTGAAAGACCTCCAGGTTTTGGCGAAAACAATGTTTATCTAAAGTTTTAACATTATTGAACGTATGATTATGTATTTGCTAATATGGTAATATTTGTTCTTACTATGCGATCCATCAAGCAAATGGGTCTCATACTCTCATTAATTAATAGTAATTTGTCCTTGCTTCTCTCAACAAATGTAATTATTTATCTTTTTTCACTGATTCATGTTTAGTTTGTGTTTAATTTAAGGTGTTTTGATTAAAAATTGGCTCGAAAAAATTAGGCGTTTTGATTAATTAATTTTTCTGACCTACCAAGTTATGTACAATATTAAACATTGAAACAGTATTTTTTTTCAGGTAATAGGCCAATATTGGAGCATATTTTTGCAGCAAAAAGCTTCAAAGCCGTTGATGAGTGATTTCGAATAAATAGTCATAATTTTTTCTTTTCTTTTCCAGTGAGTTTGTGTTTATATGGCTTATTTGGAGTAGTACATAAATAAATATCATATGTGCCACTGATTCTGGTTTGTGTGTGACAATTTATCGTCGTTAATGCAATCTGTTGGTGTGAGCAAAAAAGTATTCCAAATGATGGATTATGATGTTCATAAGCAGTGGATTAATTTTAATATAAGAATGTTTATAATGATAGTTTAATCAAGTTCTGTGTTTCTGTTTTCATATTTGACAAAGGAATAACCGAGTTTGCTGAAGAAAAATCCCAAAGGTGGAATTCAAGTGAAAACCAGGTCAGTGGTTTACTAAAGTGTCTGATAAGGAAACATCTTGGAAAAAGAACAACTGACGTAACTAACAATCTTAAATTAGGAATGGTGGTTTGGTCAACTGGTATTGGAACTCGTCCGGTTATTATGGATTTCATGAAGCAAACATGACAGGTTCCAATTTCAATCATTTTCAGTAAACACATCATGTTATAGTATAATTTGTTAACAATAACTAATTTTCTGTTTTGGTTTAAAGGGAAACAGACGATTTATGGTAACCAATCTATGGCTTAGAGTAGAAGGATTACCGAATGTGTATGCTCTTGGTGATTGTGCTACCATATATCAATGCAGAGTAATGGTATGTTTATACTTTTGAGTTTTAAAGAGGCTTTTAAAAAGTTTCGTTATGAAAATTCTGATATCTTAATTATAATTAAAATACAGGTTGATATCTCAGCAATATTTAGCAAAGAAGACAAGAACAAAAATGGAAAGCAGATTAACGATATAATAGAGAGGTATCCTCAAATTGCGTTCCACTTGAAGAGTAAAAAGCTCAAGAACTTTGTCCAGTAGTAAGCAATCCCTAACACCTTATGGATTACTTAGCTTTGTTGAGGCCAGTTGTTGTTTGCTTAATAGGATTATTTTTTGGCACTTAATGGTGTACCAAACACCCTGTTAGATTTTTTTAAATAACATTAATATGAACTTATATGGTAAGTTTTAACTTTGTATCCAAACCAAACCCGTAGAAATACCTATAACTATCATAAGAAAGATTTAAATTACGTCACTAATAAAGTTAAAAGATGTCCATAACCTGTCAAATTAAGATCATGGCCTGTTTAATTAGAAAATATTTTGAAGCTGGCAATAGTATGTATAGTTGGAGCAATAGGTTATATAGGTGTTATTTAAAAGGTATTTAAAACTAGGCAATATGTTGTATAGTTGGAGCAATAGAAATGGCTGTAAGTTGATTAATCCTATGCTATTTATGCTTTCCCTTAATCATCTAAATACATTAAGATATGTCTTAGGTTGCGTTATTTATGTTTGTGTTAATCTGTTCATTGACATATCAGAGTTAATAAATGTTGCCCATTGATAAGAAGACTACCTAGAGGAGCAAAACTTTAGTGATTGATATTGAGCGATGGAAAAAGGTATTTGCTTCATGTGACATTATTTCTAACTAAGTAAGATAGTTTAACAATATAGATTTCATTTTTTGTTAATTTGACAGGCTGTTGCATGCACTGATGGCATGATCAGTTGTATATTGCTGGCATGTAAAAATGAAACAGAAGTGTGATTTGTCTTTCAAATTGATTGCTATAGTTGTAGTTAAAGCCTCTTATTCTTTGGTTTGCTGTTAGAGGTTGTGACAAATCCTTTCCTTTATTTATATTAGAGGATGCAAGAAAGAAGTTGCAGTAGCGCAAAGACTACACAAGCCGGATACTCAACTCAACTTTGGCTATAAATAACAACGTACTCGCCGAAATGGATATGCCAAATGCTTGCTTGGCAACATTACCCACGGTATGATTTTGATTGTTTGATTTTCCTCACATTTACGTTAATATGCCGACTATTATAAAAATAGCTATCCCTTTTCTGTTCGGAACTACCCAAAATGGCACCCGCTGATTGCGCCAAATTGACCCAGTTTGACATATCATTGTTATTGCCTACCTGATAATGTAGGTCATAAGGGATCGAGCATTGCGAATTAGGGACTAGGTTATGTATTCTTTCCTGATTAATCATTACTAGATTTTGATTCACAAGATCACTTTTTTAAGATATTTCCAACTTTAGATTAAGAGTTAACTATTTCTTTATATTCATTTGGGACCATGAAAAGCGTAAAGTAATATTACTGTCGTATTTGCTTGATTACATGCTACACAAATTATTAACACTACTACATATAATAATAATAGTAACAATATGTTCTTATAAGCTATAATTTTTATAAGTTTGTTAAATATTTTTTGAAGACCCATGTATGGTCTCTTGCAATTATAAGCCATGATGGTTGAAAAAGTTAATAACTTAAATGTATATTCAATTAATGTTAAACACATTACATCAAACACCTCATTCTATTTTGTTGTGGTGTTAATAGGGTTACAAGGAGAAGATTGTGGACATTAGGGAAGATAATATTACGTAAAAGAAGAGCTGGGAAACTGCCAGGCGACACCACTTTTATTTTGAAGTCGTGGTGGCAATCACATACCAAATGACCGTATGCTACGGTGAGCTAAAATTTTCAACTTTTGACTTATTAGACCCGTTGTAGTAGAAATATCCAAATAAACCATTTAAAGGTAAATTGATTGAAATTGTCATCTCTAAGTTACTAAAGTTGCATTCTTAGACGGTATCATTAGAAAATCTAAATTTTATCCTTATAAATGTTAATGTAATACTTATGGCATTATGATAGAATTTATGAACTTAAAGAACAAGTGTTGCTTTCTTAAGTTTCTATTCCTCTTATCGATGAAGTTATGTTATTATCTTAAAAAATGTTTTCAGTGATATTTGTTTTATGTTTGTTTGCAGGTTGTATTCAAAAGTAAGTTCCAAAAAGTATTGGTTTGTAATCATGTTCTCTGAAAAAATAAAGGTTATACTTAATTTTTTGTTAAACCATTAGATTGCTAACTCTTATTGCTTACAAATTGGTTAGAGTATTTTGAAGGCATAAACAAGTTTGTAATTCAATACCATATAGTCTTTATAGTTTTTAAATTAAATTTTGTAATGTTAATAATCACAAATAGTATGTCGAGGCCTGAGGTTGTTTGGGAGAAAACATGGAAGCTTTTTGCCGAAGATGTGGAACAAATAGAAAGGAAAAAAGAAACCATCCAGGTATTAAATAAAATTACTTTTCATGTAACATATATTTCATTTTGGTATAACAATCTACTTAATCTAAAATTCAAAATTATTCTCCTTTTACAGGTCTTCAACTAACAGATGAACAACGGTATAATATATGTTTAGCATATATTGAGCATAAGCTACTTAGGAGTTCGAGAAGTCTCAAGTATATCGTCAACATGCCTTATCCAACAACATGAAACTCTTCGCATATGATGCCAATGCTGAACTAATCAATGAATATGGTGCACAAGAATACAAAGTAGCATATGATTTGTTCCATCAACGCAACATTAGTCTCGATGACGAATAAGTTTCTTTATGTTTGATGTTCTTTTAATTTTTATTATCAAAACTTTGGTTGTCTTTCGTACGTTTAACTATTGTCTATTATAAATGTCTTATAATAATTTGGCATGTTCGCATTTTTTCAAGCCATGGTTGTTAATTTTTTAACGGTACTATAAAGCAAAGGGATCCGATAATACAATAAACATTTGATGTACGAATTTTGATTATGAAACGTTATACAACATTACGCCGAAATTTTATATTATATGCATTAACATCGTACTAAATGATATACAAGAAAAAAGTTTGTTGCAATCTACATTGTTAATGTATTATAAAAACATTTGTACTATCTTTATTTTCTTTTAAAAAAATTCTTAAAACTATCCGGCCATCGGCCGGGCCTGGAAGCTAGTACTACTTATAAAGCATTTAGCACCCTCTCTCTTCCAATTTTTTTAAGATTTCTATATATATATATTTTAAGTAAATACAACTAATTAAGCTACATGTACAATTAATTTATGCATAAACACCTACACATATTGACTGGTCGACATCTTTAATTAATGTCATATTTATAACACCCATTTGATAAAATGTATAATTAATAAAACACAATGTACAAACTATTTGAAGCACAAATACAACTAATAAAACACTACTCAACACATACAATTAATACACCATTTAATTCACTCTTTCACCAAAATATACAATCATTTAACCACAATGTACAATCTAATCCATTAGACTGCCCGCAGTAGTCGGTCGACCGGTTCGGTTGCCGCTGCGCCGACTGAGAAATGAGGGTCGAACTAAGTCGGTCAGCTCCGAAATTGACGAAGGGTGATTGTGCTGAAAGAAAGAATAAAGATTTTGTTTGTGGTATCTTCGGTTAACATGAGAGTTTCAAGCACTAGTCAACAAGCTCCTTTCACGGGTGGAGAAACCTTTACAATCGTCGCTTACACTTTATCCGGTACAAAGCTAGATACCGGGTCCTAGTTCAAGGTAGATCAACCAAACGTCGCCTATCCACTATTTCCGACACTAAGCTAGATGTCGAGTTCTTTTACAAGGGTACAACCACTCCCGATAGTTCTTTTACAAGGGTACAACAACTCCCAACACACTATGTATTTTGAGGCCTAAAATACTAACCGATCACTTCTACACAAGATACAAATAAAGTATAAACTACCAAAGTTCATACATAACAAAGCTAACAAGTCTTGCAACTTTTGAGTTGAAACTTGTAACTTCTTGGAAGAACTTGTGAACTCCTTTGCTACATAAGAGAATCACACAAGTCAAATGTTACTGAGTTAGATGAGAGAATATGTGTAATATATGTCCTAAAAGTGATGGGTAAAAACTAGCAAGTAGTTTGGTATTTATAGCAAAACCTTCAGCAGCTTTGGCGGATACGGCGGAACCCTCAGATAGGTTCCGCCCGTGTACCTCCAAGGTTCCGCCAGGCTGACAGTAGGTTTTGCAATAACCAACCAAAGTCACATCAACTTAATTCTAGTCAAACACACATTGAATCAAAGTAGAATGCTTCCAAAGATGTGTGAGAGCTTATGGTAAGTCAAACTCACAAACTTACCATAAATGCATGGTGATGTGATGTGACACTTACTAATTTAAGAAATAAAAACAATGTTATGTTTAAGATGAAATGTAAAATCTAGTTATACAAGACTTAAAACTAAAGTGATGTTTTTACTATAAACTAAAGTTCATACTTTGTCATTAACAAAACTTAGCAAAGATCGTAAAATATAAATAACGTTTTTAGGCGATATTTGTATTAACAATCTCCCCCTTTTTGTTGATGACAAAACATAGACTTTATTTATAAGTAAGCCACTAGTTTTAGTGTTAAGTCTTATAAAGTTTGTATTAAAACTTGTTTTTGCTAAGATGATGTGATATGCAAGAGAAAAGATGAGAACAAGTTTAATATAAATTCTCCCCCTTTTTGTCGAAACAAAAAGAAGAGTAGCGAAGCGGAACTATGCACGTGATCCCCCTTAGTTGATACTCCCCCTAAAAGGAGTGCCAAGATAGGAGACATGGATTTTGAACCTACAAAAAAAATTGTTAGTTGTCGCAATGGACGAGCATAGAGCAAGTCATGAGGTGAAGAGTTGCGAAGCGGAATAATGAAATTCTCATGCTCCCCCTTGAATATTACTCCCCTAAATGGAGTATCAAGGAAGGGAAACATGGATAATGATCCTACAAAAAAAAATTAGTTTCTAAAACACAAGATATATGTATGCTACCATAGCAAGGCAAAGTTTTACTCACAATACCTAAATGGTCAACAAACAATGCATACCTTATAGTAGAATGAAATTCATTTCATGTAAAATTTGACTTTAAGAAAGTCAAAGACAAGAAATTAGAAAGATAACATCCTACTTCTAAAACAAATAAAATAAAAAGAAACTAAGAATATAAAATCCTACATCTATAAAAGAAAACAATCATTTTCCTTAATGAGAAACATTTTCCAAAAACAAGGTTAAGGTTGTTTAAGGATAAAAATGTGTGTTGGAGGATGTAGCGGGTTTCATGTTGAATGTTGTGGAAGTGAAACACTTTTGGTTTGTTGGTTTGTGTTTTTGGTGTTATTATGAATGGGTCCCTATTGTTGGAGACTCTAGAGTTGAGGTGGGTGAGACAAAGACTCTAGACGGTCCAAAATGTGGTTTAGGATAAACCTCATTTCTTCGGTTAGCATGCGAATATCCGTTCGACACCCTTCACTAATGTGAGCGGTTCTTTCGAAATGTCCGCAATCATGGCGGGGAAAGTTTGGTGGAAGACAGGTTTGATTTGTTGGTGGTGGATGGTTTGAACTTGAAGGAGCAAATGTGGATGGTTGAGAGGTGTTTTTGGTTCCTTCACTAGATGAGTGTAACGTTGTTTGTAAAACCATAATATGGTTGATTTGAGAGTCAACCATACGTTTGAAGGCATGAAGGTGGTTTAAATGAGTGTCCATTTCATCATTAAGGTTTGGAGATTTTTCCCATATGGATGCTTCTATTTTCTTATAAGAAGGAAATAGAGATTCAAAGTGTTGGGAATGCTCTTGTGATGGTTGTTGTTGTTGTTGTGGTTCTTGTTGTTGAACAAAATGGCGGAAACTTGGTTCTCCGGAAGGATTATCATGAAGGTCTTTGTAAATGGGGTGAAACACAAATGATTGTAGGTGTGTATGACCTTGATATTGTGGAAAAATAGAGGGTCTAGCATGACGGTAAGCCAAACGCTCTATTAATGACGGTTGATGAGGTGCATCATCCAATGACTCATTTGGTTGAAACATTGGCTGTTGTTGGGTTTCCATTTCGGCAATGGTGTCAAAGAGTGACAATGATGGAGGACTCGATGATTTAGGTGATAGGTCTTCTAAAGTTTCCAAATAGGGTAGTGGTGATGTTGGTGGTGTATGGAAAAGTTACATTGGTGTAAGTGTTGGTGATTGAGGTGATGGAGTTTTTGATGGTTGAGTTTGTTGAGAAGGTGATGTTGAATCACTTGAAGGTCTAGTTGGTGGCGGAATAGTGGCTATGTTTGTGTTGCAATGTGTTGGAGAGGGTGTTGGAGTAGCAAGATTAAGCAAATCGTGTATAGTGATCACATTGGTATTGCAATGAGTTGAGGATGGTGTTGAGGTAGTAAGGTGAAGGAAATCTTGGATAGGTGAAGAGATGTCAAGTGATGCATTACTTGATGATGATGAGCTTGATTTGATGGTTTTGTTGAAGCAACAAGGTTTTACACTAATCCTAGTGGTTTTTGTAAGGGATTTTGATGATTCGGATGAGGTGTTGGATTTAGTCATTTCAAATGTGTGGTTTTGAGGCTTTAAGAGAATAGTTTTTGATGGTGATGGTGTGATTTAAAGTGTTGCAAAATTGTCAAATTTATAGAGTGGAAGAGATGTTGGAAGGGGTGTTTGGATTTGATGTTTTACCATACAAATATTGAGGTTTCTAATGATTTAGAAAATTTCCAAGAACATGTCAAATCATTGGATGTCAATTCAATGGAATTGGGTGGAGTGAAAGACTAACTTATGCACTCAATGCTAAGTGATCATGGGAAGTGATTTGGTTGAAAATGTTCTAAAGGCTTTGAAGGATCCTTTGTAAGGGTTCCTTGGGTTAGTTATGTTTGAATTTGAATTTTTGGCGTGAAATGACTTCCTAATAGTTCTAGTGAGTGAGAGTGACCCTAATATGTTTATTGGAAGTAAGGGAAGATGTTTCTCACTAAAGATAATGATTTGCATTTTACAAATTTTGAAATTTAGAAAAATGACAAAAATTTTCTGCATGTGACTGGCGGAACCCTCGCGAAACACAGGTGGAACCCTGTTTTGGGTTCCGTCTGGTCCGTTGGGCCAAAACTGGGTTGCCCAGAATTTACACTGGCGGAACCCATTTTAGGGTGCCGCCAGATCCGCCAGGCCTGAAAAACAAGGCAGTCCACGTTTTTTACCCGCGAGACGATTTTCAAATTTTTCGAAAACTCTTAAAAATGAAAATTTATTATATGTCTGATTAGGAAATGCAAAAATGGACATGTAGACATTCATATCATAGGACTTTAACCGGGGGCTAGCGAATTTCACTATACTTAGTGAAATTTTCCATAAGCATGAAAAATTGACAAACACCTCAAATATTGTCAATATGCATAAAGGCTCATACAAAACATAATCCGAAGAAGATAATAAATCATGGAAGTAAAAAAGCAATACAAATCACATAGTTTAACACATACAAAGTTCTAAAACCTACATAAGCCAAACGCTCCTTAATCACACATCTCACAATCGGTCAATCTTCTTATTGAGCTTTCTTAGGTACCTTCCAAAGCATTTGAAAATTCCTTTGGTTTACTTGAACTCTTCGGATGCATTGCTAATGACGGGAAGTTCTTGAAGGTAGTCTAAAGGGGGTAGCTTAGAGTTAGGAAGTTTATCGTCATCGCTTATATCGGATGATGAGGATGATGGTGAAGGAGAGCGAGTACGCTTGCCCTTAACTTTGAAGACTCTTTTATCACTTAGAGGGACAAAAATGTGAGGAACGAGAGAGTAATCATGGCACATTCCCTTATCATTAGGAGGAATGGGCGAGATTTCTCTAAAGAGGCGGGTGAGAAGCATTCCATAAGGAAGAGCGGTTGTTCCTACCAAGGATATGTAGGCCATTCTTTTGGCTAGGTAATAGGCTAAGTTAAAAGGTTGACCGGTAGAAATGCTATAAAGCATGTAGCTAAGACATGTGTTGACATGATCTCTATTTCCTATAGAACTTATAACGTTGGCTCTAAGAATTTCTTCCCATTTCTTAAATTGTGGTTTAAGCTCATTGAGTTCCATACCAAACGAGTCCTTATCTACCTCATTTCTGGAACGATTCTTCTTAGTTGTTGAGGTCCTAACAAAGAGATGCTCACGAATTTCTTCCTTATTAGCAAGAGGAGTGTCGTATGGATGATACCGCTCAATGGAATCAAGACTAGAAAGGGGCCACTTATCCGTGTAAAGACATGTACCAACATTTGGGACACCAAGAATTGTTGCAAAATCTTTCAAGGGTATGATGTTTGGTATTTGATTGGTTGTAAAGGTTAGTGAGAACTCACCATCTTCATCGAAGAAAAGGCTTATGGTTGCATAGAATTCTAAGATGAACCTAGGACAAATTTGCTCATCGATGTCTAAGAGGCAATCAAAGTTGTTTGCGACAAAGTTTTGGCGAATCGATGTTCCTTTTAGGAAAGATGGATCAATGGTTCTTCCTTAATGAACGTAGCGTTTTTCTAGACTCTTAAAAGTTTCAACTTGATCTTTAGTAAGGCCTTTGGTCCTATGGTGTTTGGGTAACTACTTAAGAGTTTCCTTGTGATCGGAGAATGTTGCGGGAGGCATGTTGATTCCTAGAAAATACAAAATTTAAGTTTAAATTAATGACTTTTATAATGTGGATGTTCTAGTATAAGCCTATATGAAAACAATGTGGAGGTGCGGTTATCTTGACTCATTTTGATGCTTGAACCATTTTTGTAATGCAAGTTATGTTATAAAACAAAAGATAATTCAAACGCTCCTAATTCAATATAGCTTCGTTTGAATGTACCCGAAAATACATATTAGTTATATATTCCCTTTAGCATTCAAGAGACATTATGCAAGTGATGTTTTAATGACGTTTTTCATTTGTTTTAACAATGTGGTGAAAGGTGGTGTTCTAGTGATTTTTGAAAGACAATGAACTTGGTGTGTTTGGTAAATCATGATAGTAACAAAAATGATACAATTCCTAACTAATGGAAATTATGATTAGTTTACAACCAAGGTTTTTCATGAATCAACAAGTTTATACATAAACCCTAAGATTCTAGTTAATGTATGTAGATGAAAATGATAGACTTTGATTGAAAATGCAATTATGATAAGAATACTTACAAAGTTGATTGGATTGGAAGAGATGTGAGTAAGAGCCCTAATTTTTGTGTGGTAAGGTGTTTGTGAGTGAGTGATGGCTGTTTGTAAGTTGAAGTTGTGAGTTAAGAGGTGTTTGGTTTTGAATTTAAAATAAAAACATGCTGCAGATTCGGCGGACCAGGCGGAACCAAAGGGAGGGTTCCGCCCGTTTGGTCTCAGGGTTCCGCGGGTACAGCAGAGGAAAAAATAAAAAGGTTTTGTCTTGAATTTTTTGGTTTTATCCTAATGTTCAAAACTAAGGCTTTAGGTCTCATGAGTCTTTAACTAAGTCTAGGGAAGATGAATGATTCTCATTCAAGAGGTTTCGTGAAAACGTCGACAATATGGTTATCGTATAAGACTTTCTTGGTTGAGATGTTCCTCAATGAACATTTTTACCAAAGGCGATGATGAAGGATCACACTATGTCAATTAAGAACATAATGTATTGGGTTGTCGCTGAAGTCGATGCTTCCATTGTTGAAGGGATAAAATGATGATAAGAGGAATTCTGTTGTTGACGTGAGTTTGCTTGTTCTAGTGGAGCTTGTTGATGTGCTTCTCCATCCGATACTAATTTGAGAGCCTTAAGCATTTTGGAGAATCATTGGGTAAGTAAATATAAAAGTGCAAGTACCACTTGTGCTTTTCTTATCAACTTATTACCGACATAATTCCATTTGGCATACACTATGGTTTCTATTCCCGTTTTTTTGGGATACCATAATCCTAGTTGTGTAGTACCTTTTGATGTATCAAAACAAACTCTTCCGAAAGAGTTGTTTTAGGATCTTCTCTAAAACGAGCACATAGACAAGCACTAAACATAATGTTGGATCTATTTGTTGTGAGAACAAGTAAACTTCCAAACATTTCTCTGTGTTTAGTTTTACCTACGGATTCACTAATCTTATTCTTGATAAGTCATATAAGACTTAATCATTGTGAACTTGTGAATAACTAGGAATGTCTTTGAGTGATTATTCCTTGCGTTTGGAGCTTGCTTAGGTTATTAAAAAGTCTTTCATAGATTTACACAATTTTCTATTTTGAAAGATCTATTTAGTTTTAATTTTTGCTTTACTCTAATGTCCAAAAACTATTTTTATCAAATTTGTTTTAACTATGACCTATGATTCAAGTCTTTATGACCAAGTCAATATTGCTTGACTCAATGTTTGACAAAAGACGAAAAGATGTTGTTTTTCATTTTTAATAGTTCATCTTCCTTGTTATTCATCTTAACTTACTTGTCTTATCAAAGCTGGACTTTCGACTAAGTCATCATCTACCAAAGATGATATCTTAGAAGGAGGCGGTCTTTCATCGAATGATAAATTTAATGACTCCTCGACTCTTTAGGTTTATTTATTTAAAACACTATAAGTGTAAATGTCCAAGAGATACAACATCATAAGACTATGGGTCGAATTAGATGTGCAAATCCTAGATGTTTATAAATCATTTTCTCCCAATCATCCTAATGTATTTAAATGATTTATTTTTCTTTGTGTGTCTTATATGAAACTTTAACAAAAGAGTAATTGAATTAAAGAGACGATTGAAAATATAAGGTATAGTGTCAAACGATGTTGTACCACAAGCATCTATGAAATGTTGTGGTTTTGCTAGATTTGCAAGCATCACAAAAGTTTTGGTTGTTAAATCACCTTGGAGATTATTAGTTAGCTCACTTGTAGACAAGTATTAAGTGAGACTCACTCAAGAGTTTCTCGTGTCTTTTTCCGAATGTTTAAAGAGGTAAAATACCTTATATCTCCTACTAGATGTAGTGTCTAAATTCTTTAATTACAAAGGATCTAATCTTTGATGTTACTTACACCACATAAACACCTTAGAGTAAAAAGTATTAATAACACCCACGACAAAACTTAATGTCAATCACCAAGAAGCAATGAAAGATAAGTTGAAGAAACGTGTACCTTTTAAGCTCCATAGATGAACCACCAAGAAGATAATTGATTGGTGCTAAACCGTCAGATAATTATTGGTCAACCACTTGTGAATGGTCAACTATAATAGTCAAACAGCTTAAACCAATGCTCCGTGGAAGTACAGTGTTTCCCCGGGTCGTTATGTCCCGACAAGGTGTGGATGGTATTAAAACGGGTTTGTGATCGGGTGAATTTGGACAGGAAAGGGTATAAGTGAGTTGTGATGATTACACTACTGGAATATGAAAGATAATAGATTAAATACACTATATTAACAAGACTGGAAAGTCAGAAAAACCAGAAACGTTTAAAACTTAAAACGCGTACGTTCACGTTTAAATAAAACGTACACGTACGAAATAAAAAGTAAAAACTGAAATCTGAAAACACCCAGGGGGTGAAAATGACTTTTTTACAAACCTAAAGTTAAAAGAAACTTTTTAGAAAAAGAAAATAAACTTTAACACTAATTAATTATTTAATATTAATTAAATACTATTTATTACTAATTATTAATATTTAAACAACTTAAATATAATACAATATTATTTAAACACTAGAAAAATGAAAATAAATTTTCTAAAATTATGAAATAACTAAAAATAAGTTTTAAAATTAAAAATAAGTGTTTTTGTCTTTTTGTGGATTTTCTATTAATTAATTACTAATTATATATTAATTACCTAATTAAACTATTTTAAATTAAGAAAAATAGAAAATGAACAGTAAAAATCATAAGAAAATTTCTAAAATTATTTTATAACATATAAAAGCTATAAAAAATATAAAAACTAGGTTTTACTTAATAAAAACTAATTATGCTATTTTAAACTAATTATTACTTAATTATTAATAAAACTAAGATTAAATCTAATAAATACTTAATGATAAAATAAAAACTAAAAATACTTTAATATAAGAGGTAATTAATAAAAATATAAAAATGACAAGTACTTAATTAAAATCTAAAAATGAAAAATAAAATTTAAGTAAAATTAAATAGAAACTATCACTTAAAATTAAATTGAATTTTCTGGACTTTTATTTTAGAAAACCATTTTATAACTAAAAACAACAAACTTTTGTGAAAATAAGATTTTTAGAACTTAAAAATAAGCTGATTATGAAAGAAAAAGCCAACAGTTGACTTTGTTTGACTTTATAAGCAAATAAGCTCAAACCAGGTTGTGTGGGGCCCACTATGGTTGAATCTGATCTAAACTAGTAATGTGAACATGTCTAAGCAAGAATTAACCAAAAAGATCCACAGAATAAGACAATAAGCTAAAATAAGCACTTCCACAAACCATATACTACTCAGAAATGGGACAAAAAGAAAGGCATGAATCAGGTGGGTCCCCCAAGGTTCAAGGTCAAACAAAGGTTCAGAACATAAACCCTGCTAGGAGGAGGGTTGAAAGGAACAAATATGGGGGGCTGTGGACCACCATGGTGGCCAGAAAACCACCACCAAGGTGGTGGTGTGGACTATGGGCTGTGCAGCAGGGCAGGGTTCCCCCCTGCAGTTGTGTTTGGGGCAAAGTGGGGCCCAGGGAAAAAATCACAAAAATCTAAGGATGATGAGACAATGGAGTTTAGGTGGTAGACAACACTTCTCAACAAGTTTCAGGCCATGAACATAAGTAGAAAATTCACAACAATTCACCCAATTTCTGACTTTTTCTGCACAAATGAAATTTTGACTTTTGAACTAAGCTTGAAATGTTGACTAAATTGAGTTTCTAATGCACCTAGATGATTAAGTATGCTATATTATGCCTGAATAAAGTGAATTATGGAAAGCCTAACCATATATGAACCAGATTTAAGGATTTGGTACCCAAAATCACAACAGCTTAGCAGTTGTGATCACTAAACTGCAAGGTTGACTTTTTCTGTGTTGAGATGCAAGTTTTGTTGTTTGCTAAGTCCTAATACCACCTAGGTAGGCTGAGGGTGCAAAGAAACAAGTAAGTAAACAACTTCCACATATGGAACTAGGCAGAACCAAACACCCCTAAAACCTACTGATAAGGAAAATTAATGAAGTAAATCAAACATACAAGCAAGGAAACTGATAAATGAGATTATACTGACATGAAATAAGCACAATCAAGCAAGTACAACCAACTAATAACCATCACAACTAACTAGATCAAATTATGGAAACTTATACTAAAAATGGAAATTGGAACTTACACTGAGCTTTGTGCTCAAAACCAGGAGTGAATCAGTTTCTAGCCCAACCTAGTACCTCCCATGAGGTTCTAAACCAATGCTTTCCACACCTTCTTGCTTCTTTTTCTGCTTTTTCTTATTATTTTTTTTTATGAATTTTTGAGACTTTTATGAATTGTGAGCTTGGGTGATTTAATCAATTTAAGAGCTTAGACAGATTTGTAAATGATCTTAAAGGAGCTTAATTTACCACTAAATGCTAACATTAACACCTTACAAGTTAATTTGAGATTATGAAAATGGAAACTTGGTATAAATTGCAAAGGGAGTACAAACTGAAATTAAAGGTTGATACAAGTTTCAATTACACTAAAAAACAACTGAGATTACAATTTTTAGCTAAGTAAAACACTGAAATAGATAAATTACATCAATACGATTCTACATTATTAAACTTAATCTAAATTAACTAACTATCTTCTCTGCTTCTTCCCTTCTCCTTTTATATTCACCCTCTAGGGTTTTCCATACCCACTTGAGCTTTCCCACTTGAATTCTTGACCAAAGGATGAAAAAGAGTTAATCTTGGCCGTTTAATATTTTGGCGTCAAACTTATCTTTGTCTGTTTCCTCAAATTATTGATGCCAGGGTGTGAATTTTGGAGGTTAGTTGTTGTTTGGAGATGCAAGAGGGGGGGGGGGGGGGGGTTGAGTGTGTAGGAGGTGAAACAGGTGTAGGGGTGATGATGGGGAGGGCTTGGATTATAGCAGGTGAGTGGGGGAGGGGGGAAGGTTGACTGAGTTTGACTGAAGGGATAATAAAAACGGGGGGTTAAGGTTTTGGGTAGTGGTGGGCTGAGGGTGAAACTGGGCTGGAGAAGTGTTGGGCTTGGGGGTATTGGGTGGATTAGGTAATGGATTAGGTTTATTTATTTTTAAGCTTAAGAAATCACAAGGACTTAACATGTAAAATCTGAAATTCAAAGGGGCTGTTTTTGGCACTTTTCCAAATTTGTTTCAAGGACCAAAGTTGCCACATGTCAATAATCCAAGGACCACAATTAATATTTTCCATTTAAAAATACCCGGGGACCAAAACTGCCAAGTCACCAAACTTGGAGGACCAAAACTGTAATTTTCCCAAACCTTTCCCCCAGGGACTGAAAGTGGCAGTTTATGAATTCCATGGACCAATGTTGACTTGTCCATCCAAAATAATCCACTAGGGACGAAACTGCCATTTTCTGAAACTCCAAGGACCATTTTTGTACTTTTTGAAACTACAGGGACTAAAGGTGTAATTTTCTCAAACTTTTTACCCAAGGATCAAATTTCATAACTTTGACTTTATAAAACCTTGGGTTGACTTTTCTTTCGTTTTAAAACGTCAGGGACTAGTTTTGTCAATTTTTGAAACTGGGACTGAAACTGCCAATTATGCAAACTTTGTTCGTTTTTCATTTGTTTTTAAACATTTTGCATATAAAACGTATAAAACACAATTTTGGAATATTTTTAGTATTTTGATGCATTACTGAGTGTTTTTGGACGTTTTGGCAGTTCATATAAGACAAAAATGATGAGTATTTACACACTCATCAATCCCCCGCACTAAACTATTGCTAGTCCCTACCAATCTTTTGAGAAAAACTTAATGGATTTTAAACTCTTTACCAAAATCCATCACTTCTGGAGTATCCAGGTGTAAGAACTGTGGCACACCTGATAACCGTGTGATTTTGAGCAAACCACCAACTGTCAACGGATTTGATTAGTCTTTACCAGAAGCCGTTTGCTTCTGGACTAGCCAACTCTTGATGGAATAGTCAACATCTTGGTGAGCTGATTACCAATTATGGATTTTCCACGGCCTTTACCACAAGCCATAATCTTGCGGGCTACCCAACTCATTTGTTTTTGGGGAGTTGAGGAACCATACAATTTTGGGCAAATTGCAAGCCATAAACGGATTTGAGATGTCTTTACCAAGAGCCGTTTGCTCCTGGACTAGCCAATCCCTTTTGTCGTTTAGACAAGGCGGACTGATTACCACAAAAATTTTGAACTTTAGTGAAAAAAATTTTGAAAAATTTTGGTAAAAAACGGGGGTACTAGATAGTAAAATGTGATAAAATTCGCTAGAATAGCGAATACCCCCCCCCCCCCCACACACACACACACACTTAGGATGAATATTGTCCTCAATATTCAAAGTCCCGGCTATTATGCCGACATTTTGAACGTAAAAGGGCAACATTACACGCTAAGCGTGGAAAACACCATTTTGTTTTTCACTTCATTTGTAACCATAGCATGGGGGACTCCCCCACACTTAGGGTGAAAACCCTATAAGCATGCTACTGTTTTTGTTTACCGAGTCGCTAGCTTGACTCGACCCCGAATTCATTAGTCCTTGGGGAAGCATGATGTGGAAAATACAATCTCAATCGGACTTTCATTCAAGATGTTTGGACAAACATTTGAAGCACGTGAAAGTTCCACACCGATGAGATAAGTAGACCCTGGCTTAAAATAGTATAAACTATAAGCGATGATGCCGGGGTCAAAGATAAAGTCTTCATTCCCGAAGGGGTGAAGAATAGGAGAAGTCACCCGGTAGGTGAAGAACAGGAAGAAAACCATGATGAAAATCTTTATAAGATTTTCTTCCTCGAGATCAGGCTCCGTAGCCTGAGTTTGGATTTCAAGGGTTAAGCTCGTAAATATCCCGGGAGGGTGGGTGGGAATTTGTAAATTCTCATGACTAAGTGCATCTCCCCCCGGGTCATCATACTCCGGAGGAGTCATGATATGAGTGAGTTCACCGGAGAACTCCTCAAAGGTGAATGAATCATATTCGGGAAGAGAAATTTGAGAATGAGGAGGTACTGCCACTAATCTTCTTTCCCATATGATCAAAAGTAAAGGCTTCAAACTCCGGAATGGGATCATCGGAGAAAATGTCACTATCCTTAATGGGGATAGGAGATGAAATAGGTTTCATTTTGAAAGCCTCGATTTTAGAAATGAGGAGATTGACTTTCACTAATGTTGCACGAAGTGCTTCATCTTTGATTTCAGTGTCAATCTCATCATTCTCTTCTTCTAAGCTAACTAGCTCAGAAGGCAATCCTTCCACATAACTGATGTCTCCAGAAGACAAAGAATTTTCATCAACATGTGAAGTACTAAGCTCGATGTTGGGATTAGAGTTTAAAAGATTTTCAGCTTCTCCCATATCGGCTTCAAAATCAAGGAGACCATCATCATTTCCCAAAGGAAGTGGATTGATGTGAGTAAGTTCGTTTGTGAACTCCTCAATAAGAGGGTCAACATCCGAATGAGGCAATGGTGCCTCCTCATACTCAACTTCTCCATAAGATGTGCAATCATCATTAAAATCGGAGAAAGTCTCAAAATGATCTTTTGGATTTTCAGGGTAAGAAGGTAAATCACACACATGATCAAAAGTCCCCTGTGACTCTCCTGGGATTGGGACAAGGATCTCAACACTAGACTTTATTAATTCGTCCGATTCCTTATTAGGAATAGTGCTAAGATGCTCATCCCCCATGTTCAGAGAGTGAGTGTGAACTTCGGGTGTGATATCAACAGACTGAGGGAGTTTAGAAGTACTAGCAATGATGGAATTCTCAAGTTCCATTTGATCAACGGCTAGTGACTCCGTCACATTATTTTCTCCCTGATTCTCCATGGAAGGAATCACAACTGATGAATCTTTTTGAATAATAACAATGTTATCTTCATCATCATCACTGTCATCATCATCATCATATAGAGCAGCATAGCGAAGATTGGCACGTATTTTAGCCGCTCTTTGCTCAGCAAGTAATTCTTCCATGCTCAATTCGTTTCTAGCATCTCGTTCTTTAGCAAGTAATTCTGCCATTGATTTTTCACGAGATTCTTGAAATGATGTAGTGGCAAACTCCTCCTTAAGTTTTTGCAAAATTTCACGAGCCTCTAGTAAAAGGTCTTGCTCGGTATCATGAGGAGTTGCTTGGATCATTTGGTGTTGTGGAGGTTGGTCTGAAAACGAATAGTCGTAATTGTTACAAGGAAATGGATTTCTTGTTTGACAATCCGAACTAAAGTGTGGACCTCCACAGTAATCACAACAGTAAAACTGATGTGGCTGTGAGTCGTATGTACTAGAGTCATAATTGTTATCAGGAAACTGCTCATAGACAAGCGTGTTGCCCGATTGACAATCAGAACTGTAGTGTGGGCCACCACAGTACTCACAACAGTCAAACTGTTGAGTCTGGTTCGGTGAGTTGTATGGATATTGGTCGTAACCAACATTTTGACTATTATAACAATCAAAACCTTGGTGAGGACCTCCACAATACTCACAAGAAATGTTTGGTGTATTTTGATACGAACAATCATTGTGGTTTGGATAATATGATTCTTGCTCGTATGAATGTGATGGGTAATTGGAAAAATTTGGGGAGTCGTTGAATGAGTTCTGATTAGGATCATAAGCAAATGAATTCCTCGAACCACAAAACAAACAATTCCCGTCTCGAATATCATTACCACATTGTACACATGTACACCAACGACATGGTAAACCAAAAAGTGGCTCACCACAACCAACACAAGGGATAAAATCCGGAGGTGGGACAAGTGGTGTGCTCTTAGAGCTAGCAATTTCCACCACTTCCGTTATGGTCTCGGGTTTTGGTTCTTGATAAACGTGAAGATTGGGCAAGTCGTTCTTTTCAGTCACTGCCCTAAGCTCTATACGTTTGCTTGATGACCTTATAATCTTATATCGTGAAAGATCAGGATTGATTCTTGAAGGTTTAGGAGCATTTGTGAGCTTAGGTTTTTGGATAACCGTAGGTTGGACGTTTTTAGCACTTTCATGGTTAGAGGAAAGTACAGGGTCCTTTGTCACCTCGGTTTCATGATCTCTTTCCCTCACCGGAGAGGGAATAGGGATCGATGGTCCATCATAATCAACATGACATCTCGATATCTTTGACAAGGCCATAAGTTTTTCAACTTTGCTTTTAAAAGCCCTTTGTTCAAAGAAATCGTCATCGAGAGATGCCATTAGAATCAATTATGGGACAAGTGGAAGAAGGTAGAATCAAAAGGATAGAGGGTAAAGGGATGAAGAATCAAAAAGGTAGGAGGGTAAAGATGGATATTTTTGGTATTTTTGATAAACATTTTATATGAAAGAAAATCTTTTTGTGTTTTTGTGTTCGTTGAAAACTAATTTTATAAAGTTTTTGGGAACAATTTTTATGAAAATATACACAAGGATGGTAAATATACAATGGATGTATATCCAGGTTCACTAATACGCAAAACCGTTTAGAATACGCGCACAACCTCCCCGGCAGCGGCGCAAAATTTTGATTGGTGCTAAACCGTCAGATAATTATTGGTCAACCACTTGTGAATGGTCAAATATAATAGTCAAACAGCTTAAACCAATGCTCCGTGGAAGTACAGTGTTTCCCCGGGTCGTTATGTCCCGACGAGGTGTGGATGGTATTAAAACGGGTTTGTGATCGGGTGAATTTGGACAGGAAAGGGTATAAGTGAGTTGTGATGATTACACTACTGGAATATGAAAGATAATAGCTTAAATACACTATATTAACAAGACTGGAAAGTCAGAAAAACCAGAAACGTTTAAAACTTAAAACGCGTACGTTCACGTTTAAATAAAACATACACGTACGAAATAAAAAGTAAAAACTGAAATCTGAAAACACCCAAGGGGTGAAAATGACTTTTTTACAAACCTAAAGTTAAAAGAAACTTTATAGAAAAAGAAAATAAATTTTAACACTAATTAATTATTTAATATTAATTAAATACTATTTATTACTAATTATTAATATTTAAACAACTTAAATATAATACAATATTATTTAAACACTAGAAAAATGAAAATAAAATTTCTAAAATTATGAAATAACTAAAAATAAGTTTTAAAATTAAAAATAAGTGTTTTTGTCTTTTTGTGGATTTTCTATTAATTAATTACTAATTATATATTAATTACCCAATTAAACTATTTTAAATTAAGAAAAATAGAAAATGAACAGTAAAAATTATAAGAAAATTTCTAAAATTATTTTATAACATATAAAAGCTATAAAAAATATAAAAACTAGGTTTTACTTAATAAAAACTAATTATGCTATTTTAAACTAATTATTACTTAATTATTAATAAAACTAAGATTAAATCTAATAAATACTTAATGATAAAATAAAAATCTGAAAAATTTACTAAAAATACTTTAATATAAGAGGTAATTAATAAAAATATAAAAATGACAAGTACTTAATTAAAATCTAAAAAAGAAAAATAAAATTTAAGTAAAATTAAATAGAAACTATCACTTAGAATTAAATTGGATTTTCTGGATTTTTATTTTAAAAAACCATTTTATAACTAAAAACAACAAACTTTTGTGAAAACAAGATTTTTAGAACTTAAAAATAAGCTGATTATGAAAGAAAAAGCCAACAGTTGACTTTGTTTGACTTTATAAGCGGGCCTACTATGGTTGAATCTGATCTAAACTAGTAATGTGAACATGTGTAAGCAAGAATTAACCAAAAAGATCCACAGAATAAGACAATAAGCTAAAATAAGCACTTCCACAAACCATATACTACTCAGAAATGGGACAGAAAGAAAGGCATGAATCAGGTGGGTCCCCCAAGGTTCTAGGTCAAACAAAGGTTCAGAACATAAACCCTGCTAGGAGGAGGGTTGAAAGGAACAAATATGGGGGGCTGTGGACCACCATGGTGGCCAGAAAACCACCACCAAGGTGGTGGTGTGGACTGTGGGCTGTGCAGTAGGGCAGGGTTCCCCCCCTGCAGTTGTGTTTGGGGCAAAGTGGGGCCCAGGGAAAAAATCACAAAAATCTAAGGATGATGAGACAATGGAGTTTAGGTGGTAGACAACACTTCTCAACAAGTTTCAGGCCATGAACATAAGTAGAAAATTCACAACAATTCACCCAATTTCTGACTTTTTCTGCACAAATGAAATTTTGACTTTTGAACTAAGCTTGAAATGTTGACTAAATTGAGTTTCTAATGCACCTAGATGACTAAGTATGCTATATTATGCTTGAATAAAGTGAATTATGGAAAGCCTAACCATATATGAACCAGATTTAAGGATTTGGTACCCCAAATCACAACAGCTTAGCTGTTGTGATCACTAAATTGCAAGGTTGACTTTTTCTGTGTTGAGATGCAAGTTTTGTTGTTTGCTAAGTCCTAATACCACCTAGGTAGGCTGAGGGTGCAAAGAAACAAGTAAGTAAACAACTTCCACATATGGAACTAGGCAGAACCAAACACCCCTAAAACCTACTGATAAGGAAAATTAATGAAGTAAATCAAACATACAAGCAAGGAAACTGATAAATGAGATTATACTGACATGAAATAAGCACAATCAAGCAAGTACAACCAACTAATAACCATCACAACTAACTAGATCAAATTATGGAAACTTATACTAAAAATGGAAATTGGAACTTACACTGAGCTTTGTGCTCAAAACCAGGAGTGAATCAGTTTCTAGCCCAACCTAGTACCTCCCATGAGGTTCTAAACCAATGCTTTCCACACCTTCTTGCTTCTTTTTCTGCTTTTTCTTATTATTTTTTTTTATGAATTTTTGAGACTTTTATGAATTGTGAGCTTGGGTGATTTAAGCAATTTAAGAGCTTAGACAGATTTGTAAATGATCTTAAAGGAGCTTAATTTACCACTAAATGCTAACATTAACACCTTACAAGTTAATTTGAGATTATGAAAATGGAAACTTGGTATAAATTGCAAAGGGAGTACAAATTGAAATTAAAGGTTGATACAAGTTTCAAGTACACTAAAAAACAACTGAGATTACAATTTTTAGCTAAGTAAAACACTGAAATAGATAAATTACATCAATACGATTCTACATTATTAAACTTAATCTAAATTAACTAACTATCTTATCTGCTTCTTCCCTTCTCCTTTTATATTCACCCTCTAGGGTTTTCCATACCCACTTGAGCTTTCCCACTTGAATTCTTGACCAAAGGATGAAAAAGAGTTAATCTTGGCCGTTTAATATTTTGGCGCCAAACTTATCTTTGTCTGTTTCCTCAAATTATTGATGCCAGGGTGTGAATTTTGGAGGTTAGTTGTTGTTTGGAGATGTAAGAGGGGGGGGGGGGGGGGGGTTGAGTGTGTAGGAGGTGAAACAGGTGTAGGGGTGATGATGGGGAGGGCTTGGATTATAGCAGGTGAGTGGGGGGGGGGGGGGAAGGTTGACTGAGTTTGACTGAAGGGATAATAAAAACGGGGGGTTAAGGTTTTGGGTAGTGGTGGGCTGAGGGTGAAACTGGGCTGGGGAAGTGTTGGGCTTGGGGGTATTGGGTGGATTAGGTAATGGATTAGGTTTAAGCTTAAGAAATCACAAGGACTTAACATGTAAAATCTGAAATTCAAGGGGGCTGTTTTTGGCACTTTTCCAAATTTGTTTCAAGGACCAAAGTTGCCACATGTCAATAATCCAAGGACCACAATTAATATTTTCCATTTAAAAATACCCGGGGACCAAAACTGCCAAGTCACTAAACTTGGAGGACCAAAACTGTAATTTTCCCAAACCTTTCCCCAGGGACTGAAAGTGGCAGTTTATGAATTCCATGGACCAATGTTGACTTGTCCATCCAAAATAATCCACTAGGGACCAAACTGCCATTTTCTGAAACTCCAAGGACCATTTTTGTACTTTTTGAAACTGTAGGGACTAAAGGTGTAATTTTCTCAAACTTTTTACCCGAGGATAACATTTGATAACTTTGACTTTATAAAACTTTGGGTTGACTTTTCTTTCGTTTTAAAACGTCAGGGACTAGTTTTGTCAATTTTTGAAACTTGAGGGACTGAAACTGCCGATTATGCAAAATTTGTTCGTTTTTCATTTGTTTTTAAACATTTTGCATATAAAACGTATAAAACACAATTTTGAAATATTTTTAGTATTTTGATGCATTACTGAGTGTTTTTGGACGTTTTGGCAGTTCATATAAGACAAAAATGATGAGTATTTACACACTTATCAATAATCTTAAAGCAAATTATCTTGACTCGTAAGAGAGCTAAACTCAAATACTTATGAATCTAAGAAGGTTAGATAAACATATAAAGGTTTGAACATGATATCTTTATCCTTTTATCATGAGCTCCTAATAGAGATAGAATTACTCCTACAATTCTCTCCTAGGTTTCATAAACACAACTTGTTTTGTTTTACTTGTCGATGGTGCATTTGAGTCAAATCCTAATCCGGTTTTATCTCTAAATGACTTTTGACTTTTCAATAAGCTTTTGAGAGCTTTTGAACTTTCTTCAAATTTAGCAAGCATTTTTCCTTTTTCATTTTGTCTTTGAATTTCATATTTGTAATCTTGACATATTTTGCATTTTAGATCAATTTCAACATTGCTTTCAAGTCTAGACATTTTATCTTCTAACATTATCTCTTTTTCAAGATTGTTCACAAGAAATTTTGAATGTTCGTTGTTAAAGATAGTTTTTAGGTCCATGTTGCATAAAAGTTTAGACTCATTTTCTAGTTTAGAAAACTCTAGGATAAATGTGTCAAAGCAAAAGTGTTTGGTTTCAAATTGTACCTTGCTTGATGTTTTATCTAGTTGAGGATCACAAACCGGATAGTAGGCTTCATCTTCATCCGTGTTATTCCATGAATCGTAAGCAAGGCCACTTTGAGCTCGACACAAGTAATCATCTTCATTTACACCTTCATTTAAAACATTTACACTAGTAACACATGTATTTACTCCAACTAAATGTCTATCTATTAATTTTTCTAAGACTTCTAATTCATATGTGAGATCAAACTGATCATCTTTGACTTGACATATTTCTTGATAAAAGCTTAACATATTTTTTCAAATATCATTAGCCGTTTGACAAAAATACACTCTTTCATATTCGGTCCTTGGTAAAGCTTTATAAATCATTATCTTAGCTTTAGTGTTTTTATCAAGTTTAGGATAATCATCTTGATTTTCAAAAATTGTTTTCGTTGGTTTGAAATCACCAATAGAAATAATATGCCAAAGATCTTGATCAATTGATTTCACATAGTTTTCAATTTTACTTTTCCATTCAAGGAAGTTTTCTTTTTCAAATAGCGGTGGCTTTTGAATAGTTTGCCCTTCTTTGAGATTTTCAAAATCCATGGATCAATCCAAGTTTTAAAATACAATATATTTTAAAGATCTTGAGTAACGTAGCTCTGATGCCAATTGTGGAAAACTAGAAGGGGGTTGAATAGTTTACCGCTTTTTGACTTAATTATCTTTAAAAAAACTTTAAGTTCGATCAAAGATATAAACTCAAATTACTTGTTAATCTTTGAAAAACTTTACGTTAGATCAAAGATATAAACTCAAAATACTTGTTAATCTTTGAAAAGCTTTACGTGTAATTAACGATTCAAAATAAAGACAATATGTAATATGCAAAGATAAAGAAAGAAACGATCAAACCACAACACGATTGTTTATCGTGGTTCGACTACAAGGACTCTTTTTCCTTGCCCTACATCCACGCCCCGAGTTTCCAACTCGAGAGTTTCAAGCACTAGTCAACAAGCTCCTTTCACGGGTGGAGAAACCTTTACAATCGTCGCTTACACTTTATCCGGTACAAAGCTAGATACCGGGTCCTAGTTCAAGGAAGAACCAACCTAACGTCGCCTATCCACTATTTCCGACACTAAGCTAGATGTCGAGTTCTTTTACAAGGGTACAACCACTCCCGATAGTTTTTTTACAATGGTACAACAACTCCCAACACACTATGTATTTTGAGGCCTAAAATACTCACCGATCACTTCTACACAAGATACAAATGAAGTATAAACTACCAAAGTTCATACATAACAAAGCTAACAAGTCTTGCAAATTTTGAGTTGAAACTTGTAACTTCTTGGAAGAACTTGTGAACTCCTTTGCTACATAAGAGAATCACACAAGTCAAATGTTACTGAGTTATATGAGAGAATATGTGTAATATATGTCCTAAAAGTGATGGGTAAAAACTAGCAAGTGGCTTGGTATTTATAGCAAAACCTTCAGCAGCTCTGGCGGATACGGCGGAACCCTCAGATGGGTTCCGGCTGTGTACCTCCAAGGTTCCGCCAGGCTGACAGTAGGTTTTGCAATAAATCTTTCCAAACCAACCAAAGTCACATCAACTTAATTCTAGTCAAACACACATTGAATCAAAGTAGAATGCTTCCAAAGATGTGTAAGAGCTTATGGTAAGTCAAACACACAAACTTACCATAAATGCATGTTGATATGATGTGACACTTACTAATTTAAGAAATAAAAATAATGTTATGTTTAAGATGAAATGTAAAATCTAGTTATACAAGACTTAAAACTAAAGTGATGTTTTTACTATAAACTAAAGTTCATACTTTGTCATTAACAAAACTTAGCAAAGATCGTAAAATATAAATAATGTTTTTAGGCGATATTTGTATTAACATGATGTTTAAGAAAACGAAGTAGGCCCATCTTTTTATTGTAGCGAAATGATGAATTAAGCTTATTTAATGCTAGAAATTATAATGACTTATAGCCAATATTGTAAACAAGTTAAACATTTCAAAAATCACTTATAAATAGTTTATTAATAGAATGTATAAGAATAAACTATTTTTGAAAAAACAAACATGAACGAAAATGTTCGTTCATTTAGTGTTCATATTAGTTCGTTTGTTTGGTTAAACCTAAAGTAACAAAAATGAACAAGCCTTGTCCGTGTTGGTTCCTTTTTTTGGACCTACTTCTAGATTATCAACAAAATCGAAGTTTTGTTTTTGTTTTTTTTTTTTTTTTTTTTATCTTTTTTATATTATTTTTTCTTTATCTTCAATACACTAGATTCTTGTAGTCTTTTTGAATTATTAGTTAGATATTTTTTTAATGTATCAGAAAGCTAATAATAATAATAATAATAATAAATAAAAATTATATTATTAAAAATGCCTCATTTTTAAATTTGCTTTAGGCTTTTAGAAGACTTTATTATTAGAAGATAAATAGGCCCAACATGATTGAGCCTATTTGTCTTATGATCGACATGAAGGGGGTATTTGATAGCCTTTGAATGAGGCAATTAAGAGGGTATATCAAAATCGGTCAGAGGTACCTTGTTTGGCAGCAACAATTTTAGACGCTTAATGATTCTAATTGGTTCTGTACCATTCTGGGTCCCATGCAAGCATTATCATTCAGTGGCCACTTTTTTACAAGGGTACTACTAAATCCACCAAAATTTCCTTTGGTCAAACAGTCAATGCGTTGGAATTTGTATATCTTTTTTGTCAGCCGTATTTTCCAAACATTGATAATTCCCTTGTTCATATATTTTCCAACAAAAAAATTAATTAAGTGGGACCACTATATCCAATTTACATAAGAGCACTACGAAAAATGTGATTAATTCAATCAACCAAAAAACATATTCTAACCATATCTATTAACAAAATACATTGTATACATGCAAATATGCAATACGTAACTTTAAGGTTTTTATTTATTTATTTATTTTTTTTACATACAAATCACAAAATATATACATAATTTTATGTATTATTACATACTATAAGAGTATTCACGCAATAAGACGGTGAGTACCTGGTGAATGCACGACACCACATGTTACTATGAGATAAAGACATATACACAATATTAAGGGTCATTACGTGCTATTAAAAATGCAAAATGTTTAAAATATGATATCAAAAGTTAAATTTAAACCTCGACACCATGCCTATTAAACATATTTAAATTAATATTAATACATAATAAAAAATTACGTGAATATAAACCGAAGGAAACAAGTAAAAACTCTGCTACCAAAAACATTAATTGTCCATTCCAGTTGGTAGGAAAGTATTCAAGTATGTATGATGGTTGGTTGATAAGTGTGATATGTGAAAAACATAATCATTCTCCTGCACGACATATGGAAGGGCATCCATATGCGAGACGATTGTCTAATGAAGAATATCAATTGGTTGAAGATTTGACAAAGAAAAATGTGGAGCCACATGACATATTGTCAATAATAAAGGCGCGAAATAAGGATAATGTGTCAACACTCAAAGATATATATAACGCACAAGCTAAAATTCGCAAGGCCGGAAGAGTTGGAAAACACTCAAAGATGCAGGTAAAACATTACACAACTATTTTAATGTTTTTTTCTTCTATATGTTTTGGTTTATTTATTTTCAATAAATAATAGGAAAATTAATTATGAAAATTTCAACGCAGGTTCTTATGTCTCTTTTACACTCTAATGGTTATGTTCATGATTTTTCGACAAATGATGTTACGAATCAGTTGGAAGCTCTGTTTTTTGTTCACCCGACATCCTTTAATATATGGCGTGCATTCCCACACGTGGTGATAATAGATGCTACCTATAAGACAAACAAGTATAATATGCCTTTTGTGGAGATAGTTGGAGTAACTTCAACACACAAGACATTTTGTATAGCCTTTGCCTTTATAAGTGAAGAAAAAACAAAAAAACTATACATGGGTGTTAGAGTGCTTAAAGTTGACACTTAACGAGTGCATGCATCCACGTGTTATAATCACACACAGAGAATTGGCTCTGATGAATGCATACGAAAAAGTTTTTCCAAATGCTACACGGTTACTTTGTAGATGGCGCACTAGCCAGAATATTTTTAAGAATTGTAGGCCAAAGATCAGGAAGAAACAAGATTGGGAATCATTTATTTCGGCATGGAATTCACTGGAAGATTCTCAAACGTGTATTTCGTACTTGGAGAACTACAAGCAACTTCAGTCAGGAAACGCGTGCACGTGACATAGTTCATGCTCGAACTATGAAACACGTGCACGTGACATGTTCCTGGACTTAAACCAGGAACCTCCGAGACATAGTTCATATGTGAGCCAATCGTCCATGAAACGTGTTTTAGAACGCGTTCCGGAAAGATTTTTGAAACAACTTCCACAGATTTTCCATCCTTATGTTACAGATTTACAAGATGTCATAGGTGATAGAAATTGCGGATTTCAATCTGTCGCTGTCGCTCTCGGTCTCCCTCAAGATCAGTGGCGTCGTATTCGATCTGATTTGGTGCAGGAGTTAGATTTTAACCAACACAAATACAATTATAGATTTGGAATGATAGGTTATAAAAAAAATTATTAGACCGTAAAAAAAAGCTGAAAAGTGGACGGAAATGCCAAACACGGGTTTGGTTATTGCCTCAACATATAAAAGAGTTATTATAAGTCTAACTCATGGAGGAAATGTCGGAGGCTACACTACGAGTTTTCCGCTTTGGTCGAGTCCACCACAATCGAAACCACATGAGACGATTGTGATTGTTCATGTGAATGGTAACCATTATATTAGAGCAACACTACGCGAAGGTTGTCCATTACCGTTAACTCATCCACTTTGGATTACATATAAAAGTGGAAATGCATCTAGATGGGAGGGCACATATGGTAGTCGTCAAGATGTGTTTCACGAATATTATTATCGCATTCCAGAAAATATTGACCTAACAAAATAATTATGTAACATTCTTTATATTATATTTTTAATTATTTATTTTCAATAAATATTGTTTTACTTGTTCACTTATATATAAATACGTATGTATGTATGTATATAATAAAAAAGGAAATAAAAAAATACAAACACAACAACAAGCTCGTACACACACGATCTTCGATAAAAAACATGAACCTTAAAAAAAGTTGTACAACACAAAGGTAATAAAATAACAATAGGATAAAAAAAAAAATACAAAATGACATCAAAGTCTTCAATTTCCTTGCTTTTTCTCATTAATTAAGTAGTCAATAATTATGTAACATTCTTTATATTATATTTTTAATTATTTATTTTCAATAAATATTGTTTTACTTGTTCACTTATATATAAATACGTATGTATGTATGTATATAATAAAAAAGGAAATAAAAAAATACAAACACAACAACAAGCTCGTACACACACGATCTTCGATAAAAAACATGAACCTTAAAAAAAGTTGTACAACACAAAGGTAATAAAATAACAATAGGATAAAAAAAATACAAAATGACATCAAAGTCTTCAATTTCCTTGCTTTTTCTCATTAATTAAGTAGTCAATAATAAATACAAGCTAATGATTAACTAATTATATTGGTGTATTTAGCAATTGCCTTTTACAATATACGCTTTTACATCCAAGGAATATTTTCTCAATTATTATTATAATTTAATATCATTATTTCATAAAAATCAAAGTTTAGTTCTTTTTTCAATGGATACACTTGTCCAGCCTCCACCATGCCACTATAAACTTGTTTCACATTTTGGATTATTAAAAGAAAATTGCTTAATTGAGTTTGTATATAAATAAAAAAAATGTCGACAGAAATTTTGACTAAACTATACTAGTGTTTCAATTGTCATTTGACTAATTTCATTATGCCTTTTTTTTTAGTCTTGTATAACATACAGAGTACGAGGATAGAATGATATTTATATTCTATTCAGATAATTCATTCAGAACGGTTATGCTATTTTATTTTTGAGCCAAGCTATTCAGAGCATTTGAATCATTCAGACCACTAAATGATTCAGTGCTAAATCATTTTTTTTTATCAAACAGCCTCGAATGGTCCCCTGAAAATGGTAAACGTATGCTAACCAACTTGGATGTTGCTATTATTCTAAACGTGTAAGCAACTTGAATTCCTTCCTTAATTGACATCTACGATGTCTTTTTTCTCCTGTGTATGAATGGAAACAAAATATATATAACCACTGCATGCACCACACAAACATGAAACAAAAACCATCTGTGTTATTTGGGAGTGTTTTCTTGGGTCCTTTGCTATTTACATTTTACGATATTTCCCGAATAGAAAAAGCAAAAGCACGAATGGAAGCATTACCCTTCTCAATGCGTACCCCTTGGTTGTCATTACCCTTCCATTCTCCAACCCAAAGCATAAATTATCAAACAAGTTTCATGATTTCACGAAAAAAGAAAAGCCAGCAAAAGGTATATAAACACATTTAGTGAAGTATTTGATGTTATACCAGCTTGGTTTGATAAAAAATCATCCGAGTTCTCATTGCTTGACAAAGTATTAAACACACTTGATAAAGCCATCGTAAACTTTCTTGATCCTCCTCTCCACAAGTCGATCGACCCAAGTTATATCCTATCTGATAATTTTGCACCAGTTGATGAGCTTAGCCCAACTGAGTGTGAGATTGTACATGGTCTTATCCCTCTTTGTCTAGATGGTGTGTATATGCTTATAGGACCAAACCCACAATTCGTCCCTAATGGTCCACACCATTACCTTGATGGAGATGGCATGGTGCATTCAATCAGATTGAGTCAAGGTCGAGCTATCTTTTGCAGCCGCTATGTCAAGACCAACAAGTACTTATTTGAGCATCAAGCTAAATCACAAATAGTCCCAAATGTTATTTCAGGCATGCAATGCCTCGGTCCGTTTGTAGCTCGTGTAGCATTATTTGCTGCACGAGTTGCTTTGGGCCATTATGATATTGGCAAAGGCATTGGTGTTGCAAACACAAATTTAGCCTTGTTTGGGGGTAGCTTGTATGCATTATGTGAATCAGATCTTCCTTATGCTATACAAGTTAAAGACAATGGTGATGTAATAACTTTAGGTCAGCATGACTTCAATGGCGGGCTTTCTCTTAATATGACAGCTCACCCAAAGATCGATCCAGTGACTAAAGAGGCTTTCGCCTTTCGTTATTGGCCAACACGTCCATATATGACCTATTTCTACTTTGATGCAAATGGAAATAAGCAACCTGATGTCCCAATCTTGTCTATGAAAAAACCGTCTTTAACTCATGATTTGGCTATCACTCAAAAGTATGCAATCATTTGTGACATTCAACTTGGAGCGGATCCTATGAACTTGTTACATGGACATGGGTTAGTAAGTGTAGACAAAACAAAAGTACCAAGAATTGGTGTTATTGGACGATATGCAACAGATGACTCCGATATGAAATGGTTTGAGGTACCAGAATTCAATGTATTTCATGTCGTTAATGCATGGGACGAGACAGATGAAGATGGAAACGACGTGGTGGTGTTAGTCGCACCCAATATATTGTCAATGGAACATTTCTTCGAGCAGGTTGATCTAATCCAGACATCCATGGAGAAAGGAGAAAGTGACGATTCACTTTGGGACCGGGGTTGTGTCGAGACAAACTTTGTCTATTGATAACCTCGAGTTTCCAGTGATGAATCCAGCCTATGTTGCAAAAAAGAACAAGTAAGAAAAGACCATATTTAAAGCGCTAATTATACATTTCAAGTGCAAACAACCTAACAATGATATAGGCATTAATTTCCGTTTACTATATGTAGGTATGTCTATGCAGCAATTTCTGAAAAAACGCCAATAAAATCGAGGATGATGAGGACAATAGAGTGGTTAAGCTTGACGTAGAATCAGAAGAATATAAGGAACCATATCAGCACACTGTAGCTAATCGGATGTATGGAGATAGTTGCTTTGGAGGAGAACCATTTTTCGTTGCAAGAGATGCAGATGGCCCAAACTCAAAAGAGGATGATGGTTATGTTGTATCTTATGTGCATGATGAAACCACGGGTGAGTCGAAGTTCTTGGTGATGGATGCCCAGTCACCATGTCTAGAAGTTGTCGCAGCTGTGAAACTGCCGCAACGAGTACCTTATGGTTTACATAGTATATTTGTAACCAAAAAAGACCTTAATGAAATGTGACAATCCAAGCTAGCCTATTCAAGTATATGGAACTGATAGTTTTTTTTTTTTTTTTTTTTTTTTTTTTTTTTTTTTTTTTTTTTAATGAGCATGACACCTTATTACAAAATAGACACATGACAATATACAAAATGGGATAAAAGTGTTAAGACAATGAAACCACGTGGGTAATACTTTATTATTCATCAATATTTATAGATTACAAAGATAGCCTAAATACAAACTCACAAATCGGACTTGGGCCAACTACCATCTAATATCCGTCGCAGTTCGAGCGGCAAAATCGTAAAAGCTCCAATTGGAGTTGAAAAGCTAACAAACAACAAATTGAAGCAAATAAATAATTGTTGATGAAGACATTCAACAGAAATCGGACTTGGGCCAACTACCATCTAATATCCGTCGCAGTTCGAGCGGCAAAATCGTAAAAGCTCCAATTGGAGTTGAAAAGCTAATAAACAACAAATTGAAGCAAATAAATAATTGTTGATGAAGACATTCAACAGCAAGTTCAAGCAGCTGACATAAACAAGCAACAAACCGGATAAACCAAAGTATTCGTACGAAACTGGATAAATCAAAATATCCTACAAGAGAATAAACCAATCTTTTATATAATAAAACAAAACCCCTATTGGAATTTTGCATTTCAAAAAAATCAATTTATACCTGATTTAGTAATAATTTTATTTAAAAAAAAGATTATTTTGTTATTAGGTAATATTTTATATTTATCTATAACACAAGTAGAAGATAAATACAAAATATATATATAAGATATTTAAAAAAAAGATTATTTATTTTATATTTATCCACAACACAAGTAAAAGATAAATACAAAAAATATAAATAATATGCAATTAATAATAGGATTAAAATTTTTAAATAATTATTTCAAAAAATTAAAAAAAAAACAAAATTTTTAAATAATTATTTAAAAAAAAAAAAAAAAAAAAAAAAAAAAAAAAAAAAAAAAAAAAAAAAAACCGCACGTGCGCGGGAATTATAACTAGTGTATTCTAAACCGAAACTGTATTTGATCATTAAATTATTTTTGAAAATGCTACACATCAATGATTCAGATGAAACGACTCAACCTTGTCTTTTTCACGTTTCCTATATAGCTTCTCCAGAACACGTTTTGCTTCACATTCGGGGAAGTTTTTAAGGTCATAATAGTGTGGAGCGATATCAACAATCCATTCACCACGAACACATGTAACAGTGCGTATAAACTTCCTGGTTGTTAACACATATTCGTTATAAAAAAACCCATTCCGGCTTGTGATCTAAACAATTTGATGGGTGCAAATGAACAACTTGATTGTCTTTGACGGTCAAATAGTGTCCCTTAGTGCGATCCCAATGGGCAACCTGCATGAAGTACCCTGCTAACATGGCTTTTCTGATGTTGATATAGTAGTCACGGCTGTTAAAATCTGTGCTGACTAACTTGAGGTTCAACCTCGCCATTATACGAGCCAGCTGTTGCCTCACGTTATCTGCAGATTTGAGCGCCCTATGATTCACAAAGTTTTCGTAACACCATGATGGATCTTCATTGTTTTGCTTGTAGGCGTGATACACGTTCAACAGCGTGAGATGGTCGCCATCAATGTGTTCAAAGAGAGCTTTTGCCTCGTCAGCAGCCTTCTGAGCTTCTCTAGGCCGGACAAAGCAATTGGGTACTGATAGCATAGCTGAGATAGAAAGAATTTCATTTGAGCAGTTGAATTCAGGGCTTACTACAAGCATCTTCGCCATTTGAGGATCTAGCGGGAACTCGCTCATGATTTCACCCAACTTGGTCAAGTTTCCTTTATCATCTAAGGCTCCCAAATAAATCAATTCCTCAAGTGCACGCATCAAAGTCTTCGGGGCAGGTGGGTCCATGAAATCAAAATGAACTAAATCATCGATACCAAGCTTCTTCAGAGTAAGAACCGTGTTTGCGATGTTCGATCGTTGAATCTCAGGGTAGGTTTGCGACTCAAGATCGTTGAAACTTGTCTCGGTGTACAATCTGAAACATTTACCCGGTTGTGTTCTTCCGGCACGACCTGATCTCTGGTTAGCACTCGCCTTTGATATTTCAGAAACCAACAATGACTCAACACGTACGTTTGGATCGTAAAGTTTCTGCTTTGCAAAACCAGGGTCGATCACGTAAACTATTCCATCAATGGTTAGAGAAGTTTCTGCAATGTTTGTTGAAATTACGATCTTCCTACCAGCAGGACCACCCTCGGTCACCGGTGGTGGAGCAGGTTCAAATATTTTCTGCTGCATAGCTGGTGGGAGTGTCGAATAAAGAGGAATGACTTTCACAGGCCCCACCGGTCGGTCTCCTATATTGCCGACTTCCTTTGTTATCTTGCGACAAGCATCTTCTATTTCCTCTTCTCCAGTAAGGAAAACGAGTATATCACCAGGAGGTTCAGAAAGATGTATTTGTACAACTGTTCGGATTGCTGCTTCAAGATAGTCTCTTTCAGGCTCTTGCGTATAGAAGATATCCACATGATGAAGTCTTCCAGGAACTTTCATCAAAGGTGCACCGGAGAAATACCCCTGAAACTTTTCGGCTTCAAGTGTAGCACTCATGACTACCAACTTGAGATCGCTTCTGTTTTTCAGCACCTCCTTTAAAAGCCCAAACAAGACATCAGTAGCCAACGTTCTCTCGTGAGCCTCGTCGAGAATAATCACCTTATACCTCTCGAGAAGTGGATCTGTCATGGCTTCTCTTAATAGCATACCATCTGTCAAGTACTTCAAGACGGTTTTGGCACTGCTGACATCTTCAAAACGGATGCTGTAACCTACTTCTTCTCCAATTGCAACGTCCATCTCCTCTGCAACACGACGAGAAACAGACATTGCAGCCACCCTACGAGGTTGGGTGCAACCGACCATGTATTTCTTAAGCCTATCAGCACTCTCTAGTTCAACAGCTTCCAACACAAATTGAGGAATCTGGGTAGTTTTACCACTACCAGTTTCACCAACGAGAATCAAAGTCTGATTCTCCTTCAACGCCTTCAAAAACTCATGTTTCTGATGCCAAACAGGCAAAGTCTTCCTCTGTTCAAGAATCTCATGAAACCGTTGGGAATAAGGTCTTCCATTCCAAGGATTATTCATGAGTCCATTGGGGTTGGTGCTTGTTTTCACTTTTGCCGTTACTCTTTCATCAACCACGTCGAAAAGACTCACCTTTCGCTTGCGCTTGGTACCCATTATTAGGGTTTGTTCGGTGCCCATTATTTTTTGTTAAAAAGAGGGAGAGGGGTGGGTCGGCTTATATAAGGGTTGATGACCGACCTGCATGAAAACCCGTGGGCCAACCACTCTAACAAAATAAAAAGCATGTCATATTTGGAGGAAAAAAATAGGAGGACATGGATGAAATTCCCTCCTTTAAAATTTTATGTCCAATCATACCAGATATTGGCATCAAATTAACTGATAGAACAGCTTTTCTATCATCATATCTGATGTTGGCATCATTATAGAGAATACAGCAAGATTTTTATAACCATGGAAAGTTATACCGGGTGAGTTCTTGTAATACCAAAAGAGAAAAATCAAGGTCAAAGAAACTGATCTAGGCCCTTTGCTAAAATCGCAACCAAGAAAAATATCAAACATACCAAACACACTCATAATCCTTCTAGGCTGATTTTAAGCAATATGTGTCCAAATTACAATACACTATTCACACCAAGATGCTACAAGTCTCTTCCATATCGTACAACTTCCGACAACATAATACAACAAAATTCACACTCGAGCTCTACTCTTTTATACACAAACAGGCCCGGACCAACCACTTGGTTCATCAGAGAGAACCCCACACGCCATATTTGGCCATGTGCGTACAATTCAACCCCTTCGACCAGTGCAACAAAAATGGTCAAAGATCACCAAGATCACCTCTCTTGATGCACACTCACCTGCAACACGACCGTTACAGGCTCACGACCGACGTTATAGCAGTCTTGCAAACAATGTTTACCGACATACGTATAGGGGCAATTATGTAATTTCACACTATCCTATCTTTCCTCTTACTTAACTTCCCCCACCAGTTTCTCGTCCGCCTTTCACCACCAACACCGGCACCGTCACTTTCAGGATGTACACCCTTCACAAGCTTTGATTTAACGTCTCGTAACCGATACTTGTACTCTTTTTTCCACATCTCGAAGCTCTTTTTTAGAATTTTAAAATCTTCAATTTGTTTTGAAGAAGGTGGCCGTCCGGGATTTATACTAACAACAGCTTTAGCATCGTTATCAAAGTTCTGTTTTCTCTGCTCAAATTCCCGAGATAAGTTATCAATTGTGGGAGAAACAGCACCACTGGTTTGTCTACCGTTTCCATTTCTGGCAGGTGTCATTTGGACTGGGGTTGGGATTCCCGATACATCGTCCTCAGAATCATAATAATTAGTTGATGGTGAAACATCTGGTCTTCCATGTTGACCATCGGATATTCCTGCACCAAGAGTTTTCTTTGCTGCAGCTACACTCATCTGCACCAACAAAATATGTAAGTGAGACTGATTTCATAACTAGATCAAGAAATGTTGGAATATTTCATGAGACAACCAAAAGTTTGTGGAATGAAAATTTTGAAAGTGATACGTGGAATATTTGTATCAATATTGTCTAGGAGTGTTTGGATTTAAAATTTTGAAAGTGATACGTGGATTTTAGGAGATATTTTTGGATGTGCCTTGAAATTTGAAGTTGTAATAACCAAATAATCATATGCTTGAGTGTCTAGAAAATTCTGACTATCGATAAACTTGATAGATATAATGAGCAAATTTTTTTTTTTTTTTTTTTTTTTTTTTTTTTTTTTTTTTTTTTTTGCAGAAAAAAGTTGGAGTGGAAGTCTTTAAAAGAAGTGGAAATTTTAAATCCGCTACAGCTATTATGAGACTGATTATTTGAACCCTAACCTGTCTTTTGAAAACATAGTTTAGGGGTTAAAGTTAAATTAAACAACTAAAAAATAGAAAGTTTAGTCTATTTTATCATTAATAACCAAAAGATAAATAGGCAAACTCACTTGTAAAGTTGCCATCTGACTTTGCCACGTCTCCTCAACCGCCTTCATCTTCGTTTCATATTCTAACCACCGCTCTTTAAATTGTCGTACTTGTTCCCGCAACGCCAAATTTTCATGCTCTCTTTCACTCAGTGATGATTCCGCATTCGTTACACGTCTCTGCAGCTCTTCAACATCTGGTGATGTAGTTTGTATATTATCTTGCGACGAACCCTACACAGAAAAGAAAATAAATCCAATATTAATACAGTTAACCACATTTGCATCTGGCTTTATTTATTGAAACTCCCAAAAAGAGCATGCGCGTACCTTCAACTCAGAACTTTTACTGCCAAATATAAAACTGCCAAAAAGAGGATGAGATCTTGGCCTGCTTCTAAAATTACCAGGGGATGACTTTTTCCATCTTTGCAAGTGATTAAAATGTTTTCGAGCCAACCACCCACGAACCACTACAAAATGTAAGGATGAATAGTTAAGATAATAATCATAATATGATGCACCAGTTTAAGATAATATGATGTAACAATCTTTTTTTGTATTATCTTACTAAGTGATTACTTGTGATCACAAAAGCCTATACGATTAGAATTATAAGATGTTTTTCTTCTAATATTAATTTAGAATATCCTACACCTTTTGACCACCAATTGGTATCAAATAACAGCCTAACTGAACCCTTTACCATATAAACGGGTTAAAAACTTGAAATTGACCCGTCTGCTACAAAAGAAAAAATTTCAAGTAACATGTACCTGACTGTATTTGTACAATTGTTGACAAATGCTCATCAGATAAACTTGGTGCAGTCCCGTGATTATGGTTCTTTGAAACATTATGCTTCCTCCTTGCATTTTCACCACGAACAACTGCATGAAAACGTTACACATTTAGAAATTTCTACTATGTTTTCACTATTAAACGAAATTACTTAAAAATATATGCAGATATCTTACATGACTGCAAAGTCACAACTCCAAATTTCAATTCATGGAAGTCAAGAAGGACTCGGCCACCAAGGAAACCATTTTCAACCTCACGAGTACCGTCCAGAACTTGTTGTCTCAAATTTTCTAAAACATCAACCTACTCACAAAATTGAACCAATCAAACAAATATACATCATTTTAAACTCTTAATCTGTACTTATTTAAATACCAAAAAATCTCACCTGCCCAACTTGGAAAAATAGTTTTGTATATCCAACTTGATAAATACGTGGGTGAACACGATGCTGCTGCAGAATAGCAATGGATGTACTCAATGGATCCGTACACATGATGTTCTCTGACAAGAGACAGCCAAACCTGATATTTGAACAAAAAATATTCATAATAACATCAAAAGCATAATAAGATAAAGCGGCAAATTTAACCCTTTAATGCATGAATGTGTGAACGCTGGTCCTTCAAACATTTAACTCTATGAAAGGGTATACAGGAATTTCCTGTATACCCTTTCATAGGTAATAAATAAAAAATACATAATATATCTACTTAAATTACTCTAAGTAAATGATTAAATATAGAATAAGTGACGTGCATAACGATATTACTTAATGTTATAACACCAAATATGTCAACTTAATGGTTTGACCAGAAACAAAAAGTCAACTTAAACCATAAAAGTCAAAATTAAAACTGTTGCATAGTGATGCGTCCATTGCGTACGATGCGAGCAATACACTGTTGCGATGTGATGCGTTCGCATTAGGCCGCATCCTGGAACAACCTCGCAACAAGTTTTGCGTTGCGTTTTTTCAAACGCATCACTCTGATGCGTGATGCGAGCGCAACGATGCGCGCAATTTTAAACCAAGACAGGAAACAGATCAAAATTTATCATTTACTTATATAAGTAAGATTATCATCTAAATAACATGTTTTTGGGTGATTTATATCCAACTTTGACAAACTAATTCTTTGTAGAAAATACGTAATAAACTGGAAAAAAAAGTTCACATTAACCACCCAGTCTGTTCCGACATGTATAAATTTTTTACCCTTTTTGATTAGTTGCCCAACCTGTCCATCATGTCACCTAATTATATGACAAAAATATTATGATTTAATAAGTTTTGTTCTTTACCGTTCAGCAAATTCTTGATGTGTGAGGCACATTGGGTATTTAGATTTTGAGATTTGGACTATCTCCATAATTCTGCTGCATCTAAGCTGTTCCAAGACGACATCTTTTTCATACGTTCCAGGAAGTTGCTTGGTACTTGGTTTTAGGCAACGAATGAAATGTGGCTTTGACTTTTCTAACTGCTGAATCATTTTAAACAACTGATCCTACCAGCATCCAAAAACTCATTATCAGTACTTGCAGCATTTATTTACTAAAACATGCCAAATATATTTGGCCATCCACGCGTAAACTTGGAAAAAGAAGATGCCCCGATTAAAGAAAATTTCAACCCATTTTGCAAAAATGGGCCAATTTGGATTAGATTTTATTGTTGACAGAAAAAATTCTAGCCAAATGGGAAAAAAATGTGAAAGGTGAATACTACCTTAAACTTTTCCCCTACGCTTTGCTCATGTGAAACAGATACAGCGAGCTCGGTTGTTTTGGACTGGTTCATAAAACCAGAGGCAGAGCAGTTGAGAAGCTTCTTACGGGATGACGTTAAGAGTTGAATGGTATCAGTTTGTAGTGTATCAATGTTTTGTTCCAAGAAACCGGTAGCATCATATTGAACCTACACATGGTCCATAACTTGGTCAGATAAAAGTTAAGTGGATGGGATTACTTAGAGTTTGTAATTTTGGCCCGTTTACTTATATGAGAGTAGATTTAGGATATTCTTACTCTTTTGTAGAATACAGGTAAAATAAAAATAGAAATTTACCTAAAGAGAAATCGGGTTGAAAGTTTTGTGAATTGTATAATTATTTGTTGTGCATACAATCCTAAATGGTTTATTCAAACATTAGGTTACTTCTACAATAACATGCAATTTGTAATAAAAAAAAAAAATGTGTTTTGGCTTTTGGGTCAACCTATATCGACCCGTGCCAAAAAATGTATCAATTTTTTACCCAAGCTTGTTTGAACGGTTACCCAACTTCCACGCCCATCACATATGTGCCCTCTAGAATATTATCAAAAGTGTGAATTGTTCAAATAACAATGGCAAACCTCTCTGGCAGAGTGACGAATCCTGAAGGTTTCTTTATCACAGCTAAAGCATGAATTAGAACTCAACTGCCGTTTAATTTTATCAGTAAAGGTAACATCTGTGGCTTTGGATGAATTAGAATCCTCATCCAGTATTGAGATTAACCCCATTGGTTTCTGCAGAAATCAAATGATGTAAAATAAACCCATCCTTTAAATGTAAAAAAAGTTCAGTCAATCACAAGTAAAAAAATATAATTAAGATTGTATCTTTAGACATCATAATGAATATTTGTTATAAATTGCATGACGATGGCACATAATTGATACCTTCTCAAATAGATCCAAACACTCTTCATTGTCTTCGAACTCTACCTTTTTCCAGTGGATCCCCTCCAATTCATACTCCTGATGATTAAAGTAGCAGCAGTAAAGCAAAAATATATGAGAACTTAACAAATATTCATAATTGATAATTTTGTGCATTTTTACAATAAAGCTAAAGAATATAATTTCCAGATATGATTACAGAAAGACCATTGGCTCTCACCTCTTGTTCGAGCTTACAAAGGTGCCGAATGAAGTGCTGCAGCAGCCTCTCATCAGCATAGTTAATTAGCAGCTGCTGAAAGCTATTTTTCTGAGAATAGAGAAATATAAAATGTTACAAAACTTGTTAGGATTATATATTGTTGTCATCAAAGGTGAATAGATGAGTGGGTTGTAACGGGTCAAATTGGATCCTTTTGATAATACTTAATGTGACGGTCATGATTATAAGATAATATTATCACCAAAATAATGTAACTTTTCAATAAAACGAATTACGAGGTTCTAAGCAATAAAACAGATTTTGGCGAATTTCACCATTTGACCCGTTCCTTTTTCATACGTTTATTTTTTATAAATTTGATCCAATCTTGAAGTAAAAATCCACCTATTTATGTATGCATAGGCCGAATCTTCATGGACTGTGAGATTACAAAAAGTATACCTGAAATGATTCAAATCCATAAGTATCTACGATGCTTATGGTCCGTTCTTGAGCATGTTGTTTGTCTCCCTCAAGTGATCTATTAATTTCTCCCACAATCCAATTAAACATGCTCTCGTAAACATAGTTAGCCATTGCATCTCTTTTATTAGTTGCCTGCACCATAAAGAATCAATTGTCATCATACATTCTTCAGAACTGAGATGATGAGATATAACCTCAGATCAACATGCACTGGAAGTTGATCTTGATGTACCTGCTGCAATGTCAATGGTTCGGTCATCTCATTGGCTATGTTGGTAGATAAAACACTAATAAGGTCATCCATCTCGCATCCCATTAACCTGGCAGCACTTCTACTAGCTTTATATACACAAGAAACGCATGTTAAGAATAGCAATAGATCTGCTCATATTTCACACCAATAAGTTACAAAGAAACAACAGGAAATTGCTAGTTACCTTCATCAACCTTAACCTTGACATGTTCATCTTCTTCAATTACTTCAAATGAAATATTCCCAAGCCATAAGATTGCAGCAAGCAATTCAAAGATATCCTCTTGATTTTGATAGGAAAATCCAAGAGCATCAAGGGCTTCCTGCTCAAAAACATATATAGTTGGTTAAATTATCACGTTTCTCATTCAACAGATAATATTGGCGCATGAGGCATGCAAATACTCTTAAACTTACCGTTAGCATTATAAAGTTGTGGGCATCATCAACACCGTTAATTTTTAAGCACCCACTCTGATTGAGAAATTTGTACTCGCTTGCCATTTTTAAATTCAATATATCTGTAAATGGAAAAAATAAAACAGAAGTTGTGAGAATGATGTAGTTAAGTAGAATTGACAACTTTTATCACATGCTAATGAAATGAGTGGTTCAATTTGGGCTACATTTTTTTCTGTGACAGGTCAAATAGGTAAAATACATAAGAAAAATAACACGAAAAAAGATGCAAACGTGTTAAAAGTTGTCCAAATTGTATCTTTAATGCATGTAGCCTCCTAATCATGTTATTATAAGAATAACATTGAAATAATATAAGTTTTTTTGTCATGACAAAAACACTAAGGGTACATTTAGTTAGAGAAAAAAATCTTGATTTTCTATTTTCAGATTTGTAAAAAAGGCGGGGATTTAATTTTCCACAAAACATAGAAAACGTGTTTGTATGATACTGTTTTCTATTCTCAAGGAAGCAAGGGGGGTTACAAGGGAAACAATGAAAACAAAAAAAATGTGTTTTGTAGTTCCCCTTGTTTAAGTAGGAAATGCAAATTTTCAGTTAGAGAATTTGATGGGAAACATTTGATTTCAACGCAATCTCTATTTTCCTTGTTTTGTACGAAACATTTCGTAGAAAACAAGGGTGTTTCCTTTTAACCAAACGCACCGGAAATTTTGGAAAAAAGTGTTTTAAGTCAACCACCATCCCAACTCGACCTTTTACCCCTTACTTGAAATTTAATGTTTTGACCATGAACCCATATACATGTAAGTAATGTTATCAACCATATAGTCAAAATCATGAGAAAGAAACCTTTAAGAGACGATGGAGCCCCAGCACAGATCTGGTAGAAGATATGGAATGACCGTTCTCCACGACAAAGCTGAGATACTCTTGACTGCATAATACAGAGTAAATTACACAAATGAACCTCAAGTAGACATCAAGTTCACAAATACAAATCAAATAACAAAAGTAAATACCTTTTCTAAAGGAACTGTTTGTTATATCAGGATGTTGATGTCCACATGAACATAGCAAATCAGTATCCAAGTCAGCAAGTCAAACAAAACAATTTAATCAACAATATTTACAGAGAAAATACACCTACGTGTTCGGATACAAGCACCACTTATTTTCCCGTCTAAACTATAATGCATATCAATTAATTTCCCCTGCACCACAGAAAGTTTGAAGTTAGATAAGTTCAGGGAATACCATTGCAGTAAAAAAAATATATACATGCTGATGAAAAAACCTACAAATCGGCTGGAATTGCAATGCGTGGATGTTTTTGCATTCCCAAAAGCTTCAAGAATACAGCTACTCTGAGTTATTTTGGTTGTTATCTCAGAATTCCCGTCTCTAATAGAAGCTAGATACTGCATTGCAAATTTTGCTGTTTCGGTCTTCCCGGATCCACTTTCACCACTATACCATACCACATACAGGAGTTAAAAAAATCAGTTTATGGTATACAAAGTAAAGTTTACGACATAGAAAGGGTGAAAGTGCTATCTAATCTCATTCTGGTCATCCAATATCTCACATCCAAACACCCACGTAATAATGAACTAACCTGATAATAATAGATTGATATCCACCATCTGCAACGATTATCAAAAAAGGAATCATTAATATTAGAATTGAATAACGCCAAATATTATTTTGTTTTTTCTGCAACTCACCTCTCATCATCTCATCATATGCAGCATCAGCCGTAGCATATACATGAGGATTGTCCAATATCTTTTCTCTATACGCTGTAACAAAATCGTTGCCATAAATAGGGACATCTTTGACGGGATTCATTGCTAATAAAACGGGCCCCGCCTTACTCTGCATAAACAAACCAAAATTTCAGGCAGAGACGTAACCACCACAAGATAGTATAACGGGCTTATAAGTTATAACATGTAGTAAAATGTGAATCATATACATACATAAATTACATCACGATTGTATCTATGCTGAAGATTATGAAGAACAGATGGTTCATTTAGATAACTAAGTTCAACAAGATCATCTATTCCATCAAGTATTTCTGTATTTGCGGGTAAGAGGTCTCGTGTAGATACAGTGATGACCTACAGAAATAGTAATGGAAGTAAAAATTAGCATCAAATTAGTGTTGACTGTAACTAGCTTTAGTATTGCTAATAGACTCACATTTCCATTCAAAAGCGTTACAGAGGCTTCTTCACCTACGGCTGATTTGATCTTTGCTAACTCCCATTGACCATTCTGGGGTCTACACCATACTCGAAGTTGCTGAAACAAAAAACTCCCAGTCATCACTACATTGCTTCACAGTTGATAAAAGTTATAAGAGAGTAAGAGGGTGTTTTGACATAGCATCTTAAGAAGTCATTATGTGATGTGGAATGATCACAATCACATAAACAGCTATAGCTAAACGAGTTGCCAAAGATAGTTTTTGGATGTGCTTTAGCTACTTCAATCGTCATGATCAAATATTTAGTCATAAGAGGAGCCTAGGATTGCTTACAAAGACACATTTCCGTTGCTCTTAAAATAAAACGTTTTTAATAAGCAGTATTAAGTTTGCTTATTCATAGCAGTTTATTTAGATAAGCAATCCCAAACACGGAAACACCCTCTCATAACTGTCCTACTGAATAAACGCAATCTCAAACACATCTTCAGAAAACCGATTACCTACTAACCAAAAAGGCAATAATCACAAAATCACTTTCAAAACACAGTGAAAACGTAAACTTTTTTTACCTTCTTTACAAAATAACCAATACTATCATCCCACTCAGCTTCGTTACAAACACGCGCCACCTTTCTCTTCCCAAAATTACAACCACCACCACCACCACCACCACCACCGCCACGCACACCAACATTCCCCTCCTGCTTTTTCATATTATTGTTACTAATAACCTTAGACACAACATTCTCCATATTAAGCCTCGCCTGAATCAACCGTTTCGGCAGCCGCGCTTTGGAAGTGGGCCGAGACGGCAACGCAGGGGGCAAATCCTTTTGATTTTCGCCTTCGTCTCTTCGACGAAGCGAATCTAGCATTTCCTCTAACGAACTCCTAGCTATCGAATGCGGCGAAACTTTTAACATCTTTACAATCTTTTACAACAACACTCTTTAATCCAATACAATCCAAAAAACCCTAATTCATTCCTATATATATATTATAAACCCTAAATTACATCCAAATTCAATCCAAACACAAAATTAAGCATGATTATCACAATATAACAACAACACAAACACTTCAATTGAATCAAACAAACCCTAATTTCACCAATTGGCTCAAATAGGTTAAAATTAACGGTATAATTAGGGTTTTAGGGTGAAATTGATGATGATAATATGTGCCCTAAAATAAATGAAATTGTAAATTATGAGAGAATGGAAATAAAAAAATATCCGTTGAATAAAAGATGCTTTGGGTTTGAGGCGTGGCTGTTCGTAATTCAGAAATATATAAATAAATTTGAATATGAGAAATATATAAATAAATATATAAATTTTTTATAAAAGTATTTAATTTTTTTTTTGTTTGTTTGTTTTGAGGAAAAAGTATATTTATATTTTGAATTTTTCAAGGAGGGGGGTGTGGTGGCGCGGGGTGTAACGTAATAAATATAAAAATTTGGATATTATGGATTTAATGGTAGTAATAAGTAAAGATACGAATTTATTTCAAAAAAACAAAAGTAAAGATACGAATTTAAGATATGGGGTAGTGGAATGTAAAATTCAGGATGTCAGAGAAGGAATGTTTTTTATCCAGGTAGTGAAAGTACTGTGGGTCTAGGATAAGTTTAATTGCTAGTGCGAGAAGTCTAGAATTTGTTGGCCGATTTTAGAATTATTGTAATAAGTGAGCCTCATGATCCCGGTCATTTATTTTTACATCATCACTAACTCAACTTTTTTTTTTCTTTTTTCCCTGCAACTAATTTAACGACTGTTCTTTTTCGGTTAATGAGTGAGCCTAAACATTTATTTCCTTTTATTAGAGAGGTCATCAAAAATCTCTCTCTATTAGCTCAATTGATCACGCGAGGTCTCTTACGCTCCGTTCTCGAGTTATTTTTTAAAAGGAAAGGAAAGAAAATGATAGGAAATTGAAATTTTATTGTGTTCTCAAGTTTTTTTTGGACAGAAAGGAAAGGAAACAGGAAGGAAATGATAGGAAAATTCTAGTGATTTTCCTATAAGAATTTTCCGCCCAAATATGGGCGGATTTGGACGGAAAGTATTTTACACTCGCACTATTTAGTATATAATGACCAATATAACTTTCAATATTTACTCATATTCGACTCTTATGATAAAATGAACATATCTAAAAGTGCATAAATGTAATTATGTCTCTTTTTCTTTCTTTTCTTCCCAACTCGAGAGCACAACATTATTTCATTTCCTTTCCTTTCATTTCAACTCAAGAACACGAAATATAAAATCAACTTTCTTTCCTTTCATTTTCATTTCTTTTCTCTTCTTTTCACATCATTTCTATTCCCACCTAGAAAAACTCGAGAACGCAGCGTTAAGGAGTTTTGGGGAAGGTTGTTTCCATGAGGTTTCAAGTTTGAGTCTTACTAGGTTTTCCTTGTAAGTAAGAATTTGTGTTGAGCTCTGCCCACTCAGATGCGTCGAGTCTCTAAATCGCTAACTGATACAATTGTACTAACTTGCTGTTTAATAATAATAATAATAATAATAATAATAATAATAATAATAATAATAAGTGATTAAACTAGACATCACTCTTAACTAGAGGTGAGCATCGAGTCAAACCTAACCCGACTGAGAAACTAAAAAAGAAAAAAAACTCAAACCAAAAATCGAACCAAGAAATAGATATCAAAACAAACCGATAACTCGGTTCAGGTCGGTTTTAGGATTTTGAACTGAAAAAATCGACAAAAATCGAATCGAACCGAATAAGTTCGGTCCGGTTTTGGTCGGTTTGTCGGTTCGGGTGAATTTGCTCATCCCTACTCTAAACAACTTAATTTAAGAACCCCTGTAATAACACAATTGCAGTCACCACAAAAATATACCTTACTTAAACATATTACATATATACCCCACCAACACACATAAAAAAAATCCAAGACTCAGTCGTGTTGTCGACTAAATCCTCTTTTGTTTGATCCATGACCGTGGTCGTCCAAAGCAACCGTAGTGATGTAGGAAGCGTCTTGCATGCCAAGATGGCAGCGAAGATCATGAGCACAATTATCTATTACGCATGAACTAATTGTCTCACAACTTCCACAAATTTTTAATTAATATATCATCTAGCCATTTATGGTTATACACACTAAAACTGCATTAACGGTTCATGTTTAACAGTTAGCATTAACGTTTCATGTTTAACAGTGGAATGAAGGAATGATGTGGTGGAAATGTAGCTAGATAGTAGTGCATAATAAAGGTGAATTTGGTGCAAGAATTATGAGTTGATGTATATTCTGATTTAGATTGGAATATTGGTTAGCTTGATAGTATAATTTCTGGTTTGCTGGTATGTTTCTTGTATTTCATAGATTCTGGGTATTGTCCAAATCTATACTATACTTATGATGTAAATCTTTTTTGAGATGATAATATAATTCACCTTTGCTCAAAAAAAAAAGAAAAAAAAAAGAAAAAAAAAAAAAAAAAAAAAAAGTTTGTTTACGTAATTATATCTACAAGAGTATAATGACACTACGTGATATTCTTGTAGAGAAGAAATATTTATTGAGAATTATAAGTTTAGAGCACAACTTGACCATAATGGAGTCACATGGCTACAAGACTACAAACATACGAAGGAATAATTGTTGTTGTTCATTTACGTTATCTTCTATTTAAAATCTTAAAAATTTAAAATTCAGATTTTACAAATTGTGTCATAAACTATTGGACACGTACCAAAAACATTTACAAATACATGTTATAATTTTGTCACTTAAGGGTAATGACTTTATTGCTTTAAGTTTTAAGCTAAAATTATTTATTTTGTTTCAGATTTATTGTGCATGTTTTATTTCGAGTTGTTTTGAATTAATTGTCGACTAAGAAAAATCGATATAAAATTTTGATAAAGTTGATATTATCCTCATTTAAGCTTATTATTACAAACTTTAAAAAATTATAAATTAATCAGTTAAGCTTAAAACTGTCATATAATGATTACGTTTTGTATTTGTTTTGTTTTGTTTTTTTTAATGTTTTTTTTCATTGAATAATTATTTTGAAACAGATGGAGTAATATATAAGTTTTATTTGTCCTGTCTTCATTAGTGGATATTTTCATATATTTAGACACTTAATTATTTAAATTTGTCAAAGTATGTTCATAATATTATTTTATTCTTTTAGACATTTAGCTATGCATATTTTGAACTAATGGGATTTTGAATTTCGAAATGGGAAATAATTGATAAAGTGAAAGGACATATTACAAGTTTGAATTTTGAGGCAATCATGTATGCACACTCACTTGATTTTCAAAAGCTAAACTAAAATAATGAATAAATAATTAAGAATTAAAAATTACTAACAAACTTTGACTTTCTAGTTTCTATACCCCTAATGACTTTGAAACAGGTAGACGTGATAGATCCTTTTTGAATTCTGATTGAACTTTTAAACGATCATACCGAATTACTATTAAATTTAAATTTGTTAACACTTACTACTTACTAGTTATAAGTCTCGTGCATGCACATGATTTACACATGAATCATTTTTTTTTTTTTTTTAGTTTAGTATATAGATATATAAGAATTTACCCGTGAAAATTGTGATATAAGTATAACTAATACTTGTTCGAGAGTTTTTTTATTATGTATTAATATCTATTAAAATAATATTTTATAAAAAAAATTGTTTGTTAAAAGATTTAACTTTATTTAACTAACATAGATGTTGAGGTTGAAGTTGATGTTATTGTTTAACTTTAATTATTTATATCATGTTGTATAAAATGTGCAAGTTAGTAGCACATAATCACATTGATAAAGTTAAAAAATGCTCCATAAAATTTTTAAAAAATATTTTTCTGGATATCCATATATAAAGTTTAAATAAGAATATCATGAATCGTTGTAATGATTACAACAACGTATATTTATGTTCATATCAAAGTAATCCATGCTTACAGTTGATATTTATAATCCCGTTAATAATAGTTTAACCGTATTTTATATTCAAGCTCATATACATATACAATAAACTTTTAAAATAAAATAACATGAGTATTTATTTAACGTATATAGCAAATAAATATTTAATGGATGAATATTAGTTTAAAAAAATATTTAATATACATTTACAAAATTTTGTAATTTTAATAGATGAAAGTCTGACACTTATTTAAAACAAAGTTAATATTATAAAGTATATGGTGTATAAAATGTAAGGAGTTATTTGTAATTTTTCTAAAGTTATTAAAAAATATGCGAACTTATAATTTTACACTTAACTCTATATATTTTATGTAAAATTCAATCACTAAAGTTTTATTAATTACTTTCTTTTTTTTAAAGTTTTTGTTTTCATAAATTTGACACAAATATTTTTATGTGTTTTTTTCTCAACCAAATTTATTAAAGTTTAACCAAAATCAATTAAATTTTGATTTTTTATTAACCAATCACGTCGTTTGATTTTGCTTACGTAGCAAAATCGAGCGCTCATATTGGTCTTTTTTTCGATAAGAAGGGTTTTGCAAAATAACCCCGAAATGATGTAATTCTTTTATTATATAAAGGATTGTTTAAAATTTTTTATTTTTATTTATTCATTTATTTATTTATTGCAAAAGTGAAATTATATTGATGAATAGATCAAAAGAACTCATAGAGATGATATATATGAGAAAACTAAAATTACAAACCATTTGAACCTATTAAACCTTGAATGAAACTTGAGATGCCACGATGAAAATGAAGAACAAAGCTACTGAACTTTGAAAACATTACGAAAAATGTATATATATAGCATTCAATGAAAGTCACAGGCTGATAAATGCTTGAAACATAGATTAAATATCAGAAAATATATGCGAAGTTAAAACCCGTAATCAATTCATCCCGGTCCCGGACACTACAAGGATCAGGAGAACAGGCGTCGAGGGTTTTCCCGTCGACATAATGTCGACGGCATAAGGCACAAAACGACAAAAAAAGCGCTTGACCGAGCCCAACTGCGTTGAATTTTTCATAATCGTATTTTCCCGTCGACATGTCGACGGGACCATTTTAGAATATTTTTTTGGCCTCAATAATTCACCAAAGTTGGGCGCGAAAATTACCCGCTAATATATTCCCGGCGACATGTCGACGGCAATATATTAATAACGCTTTATCTCGTAGTTAACGTGTGATTAAGCATAATAATTATTATGTTTTAAGAGTCCCGTCGACATGTCGACGGGAGAATATTACTAATTATAAACGTTTTTGCTAAATGGGTAAAATATTGGGCGGGATATTTTCCCGCTTTCTTGTTCCCGTCGACATGTCGACGGGAATATATCATCAAAAATCAGGCTATATATATCCTCACAAATACATTCCCGTCTCATTTTTTAACCAATATATACATTTTCACAAAATTATTTCCGTCTCATTTTACACATCTCACAAATAATTCAATCGTCAATTTTTACAAGACACACATGACTTGGCGTGGTTGCACAGTTGAAGAGGAGTACTCAAAAATCTTGTCACACGAGCTCCTCTTTAATGAAGTTATGTTAACTTTTGGTCATGCAGTTTATGAGGAATATGGTGATTTTAAGGATGCTGAACCGTGGATGAGAGACAAGATTATCGAATGGTGTAGGAAAAAGCCGTACTACAAAGAGTACATGGAGGAGCTAGATGCTGCTGAAGCTCAAGCTGCTGCTGAAGCTCAAGTTCTTGCTGTTGGAGGTGACGACGAAGCTGAAAGTACGTTGGAAACAAAACTTGATAATCTGGGAAATAGGATCACAAATCTTGAAGCTACGTTTGCACATATCAAGGAAATGAGAGCAAGGAAGGGAAAAGATGGTGCGAGTTCGAGTAAAGCGGGAAGTAGCCGCAAAAAAAAATAAACGGGTTGTTTCGTTTGATATGTTGTTTTAGTTGTCGAGTTGTTTCGTTTGGTTGTCGAGTTGTTTAGTTTGAGTTGTTTCGTTTGGTTGTCGAGTTGTTTAGTTTGAGTCTGTATGAAAATGCATGTTGTTAAGAACTCTTGCTTGTTTTAAATAAACAGTTTGCCTTTGTGGTTGATAATTATTGCTTCTTCAGTTCTAATTATTGCTCCACAACAACAACATTTTATTAAACAACAACAACATTTTATTAAACATCAAAAACATCAACAACAACAGCAAACAACAACAACAACAACGATAACAGTACTACATATGAAATTTATCCATGTCACCTACAAGGTCACGGAGTATTGCATCCGACTGACATGCGTGGTCGTGGTTGGGATACGTTGCCATGTCAAGTTTTGCCTCCAGCACCCTTAATTTTGTCTCTAACACCTGTTTTTGTGCCTCCAACACCTGTTTTTGTGCCTCCAGCAAGTTTATTCTAAGATTTTTTTCATGACAGTTTGAGCACCTTTTTGGAGTAGATCCAGAACCGCTTGATGTTGAAGCTCCCAGAGAACCGATCATCATTTTGGCGAGTCGTTCCTCCTTCCATAAAAAAAAATTACATCCATGGTCGTCTGTCCCAGGCTGTTAAAGAGTAAAAACTATTATTATTAACAACTAACCAAATTATTTAAAGAAAAAATATGTAATTGTTCACCTGCGAGAAAGGACACGCATAGTATAGTTTACCACGGGAGTAAGGTTTACACGATTCTCGCAGAACCACGTCTCCTCGTTCACAAGGACAAGGAAACGCTTCAAATTCTGCCATCTTCTTCACCATGATAACAGTGTATGTTTGTGGTTGTGAGGTTGAGTGGTTGAATCGTGACCGGTGTGGCCCGATCTACAAGTTGAGGTGATAAAAGGTGTTGGCCAGAAAAAGATTCCGGCGGCCGGAAAATGCTGGTGTCGCCAGAAAACAGAAACTGATAGAGAGAGATATAGTGAGATGAGTATGTGTGTGTGTGTGTGTGTGTTTATATTGTGAGGATAAGGTGTTAGGTAGAGAGAGAGATATAGTGAGATGAGACATATCATGTATAACCATTGCATCTCGACTCGTTCGTTTAACATCTCATATATAACCATAGCATCTCGACTCGTTCGTTTTAACATCGCATGTTTAACCATTGCATCTCGACTCGTTCGTTTTACATATCATGTATAACCATTGCATCTCGACTCGTTCGTTTAACATCTCATGTATAACCATTGCATCTCGACTCGTTCGTTTAACATCTCATCTATAACCATAGCATCTCGACTCGTTCGTTTTAACATCGCATGTTTAACCATTGCATCTCGACTCGTTCGTTTTACATATCATGTATAACCATTGCATCTCGACTCGTTCGTTTTACATCTCATGTATAACCATTGCATCTCGACTCGTTCGTTTTACATATCATGTATAATCATTGCATCTCGACTCGTTCGTTTTAATTTTGTGATATTTTAATTATTTTATTTTATATTTTAATAAATGATTTTTTTTAATTATAATATAAGTATTTATAATAAATAATTTTTTTTAATTATATTAAAGTAATTTTATAAAAGTATTTATAATAAAGTAATTTTATAAAAGTATTTACTATAAATATTTTTTTAATAAAAGCTATTTTCCCGTCGACATGTCGACGGGAATAATGCCGCCAAAAATTTAGTGAAAATTTTATACGTCCCGCCAAAGGGCAAACGACAAAATAGTGTGATATTATCGTCGACATGTCGACGGTATTAGTAATAATATAAAAAATTCCCTTAATATTCCCGTCGACATGTCGACGGGATAAAAAAAGTTATAACAAAACCAGATCTGGTCAATTATTTCTCACAAAACGCAATACCCAAAAAAATTAAACCATCGCACCGGCGATTATACCACCACCACACCACCTCCACCCCAACAACACCACCACAGCTCCACCACACCACCTCCACCACTCCTCCACCCCACCACCACAGCTCCACCCCACCACATTATACCACCACCACCACCACAGCTCCACCCCACCACATTTACCACCACCACCACACGAGCACCACTGTGCACATCCTCCTCCTCCTCTCATGTTTAATTCTCTCCTCTACCCCTCCATTATTTAATTCTTCTTCTTCTCCACTTCTTCTTCTTCCCCACTTCGACAGGTAATAGTTTTCATTTTTAAGTTTTTAATTTTTTTTTGTTAATTTGTTTAATATTTGTTAATTTTGTTTAATTTTATTGTTAATTTTGTTTTTTGTTTTTTGTTTCTTTTTAATACAGCCGAGCCAGGACAGCCGAGAGCGAGAGTCGAGAGCTGAGATATATAGCCGAGACAGAGGTAATGTATTTCCTTTTTTATTTTTTTTAAACTTTTGGTATCCCGGCGACATGTCGCCGACAATATATTTTTTTTTAACCTTTTATATATGAATATAGCCCAAGCCCCGAGACCGCAGCCCGAGACTGCAGCCCAAGATATCACAGCCCGAACCCGAGACCGCAGCCCAAGACTGCAGCCCCGACACCACAGCTGAGACAGTATGTAATTTTTTTTCATTTCCGTATTATTTTTCACATGTTAGTATGTTTGTGAAATGTGAGTGATTAAGTATTAGTTTGCGGATGTGTTTGTTTCGGATATTGCGGATTAAGTAGTACATAGTTTCAATTTAGGTTAGAGGGTGTTTGTTTCGGTTTAAGTAGAATAATTAGAAGTTTTGCGTTATATATAAGTTGAAACAATTATTTGAAGGGAAGTAGAATATTTATTGGAAGTAGAATACTTCAAGTTAGAGGGTGTTTGTTTCGGCTTATATATTTCATATTAGTGCGATAGCGACATGCAACAAGAATTTCCTAGATGGTTTCAGACGAAGGTAAACTTATTATATGTAATTCCTTGTATAAATAACGACTATATATATTACTCATCTCCATCTATTCTTATCTTTGTTCATAGATCGGTAAACTTTACACAGACAATGACCCAAGGTGTACTCCCGACTTATTCGCTTTGGCTTGTGGACCATTATCGACCGTAACCTCAGTTCACTCTTGCGTAGTCAACGGTGTGAAGTTTGTTGTACACAGCCGCGATGTAAAACGTACAACTCAGAACAACGGAATTTGTTCTCCTGGCGAGAAGGAAGGAGAAATGTATTATGGTCATCTAGAAGAAATTCTGGAGTTCGCGTATACCCAGTTCAAAGTTGTGCTGTTTCGAGTTAAGTGGTTCGACTTGGTCAAAAGAGGTAGAGTCGAACGTTATAACACTAGAAACAACATGACACAAATTTGGGCATGTAGCACAGCGTTTGAAGATCAACCTTACATTCTCGCAACACAAGCAAAACAAGTCTTCTACCTTGAAGATCCTGCCAGACGACCACTCCATTGGAAGGTCGTCCAAGAAGTGAATCACAACACGACCTGGGATGTCATTGTGGCAGAAGACGATGATGATGTGATACATGGCAACAACTCATCGAATCTCCAACTGTCTGCTAATTTGAATGATTTGGCATTTGAAACCTTAAATATCGATGGTCAATCAACGTTAGTTGAGGCACCACCACCAATCATTCATGTTGATGACGACGATGAATTTATTGATGATGAGGACGACGATCCTTATGATTTAGCAGACTCTGACGCAAACAATTCTGATGATGAAGTTGAAGATGCGACTCATGCTGTTTATGATAGTGATGTAGATGTAGCAGATTGATCTTAAATTGTAACTTGTAAAATGACACTTAGCTTATTTGAATGAAATTGTTATGGATTGTTTAAATGTGTTTATTTATTTTAAATGTGTATGTATTTGAATGTGTGCATGCTTATGTTAATTTGTTCCCGAATTTCTATATGTTAATTCAACTTGTACTTTTTACAGATGGCAGCAGTAGCGCGAGGTCACGGTGGTGACGGTGCCGATGACCCACCACCCCCTCCTCGTTCGATTACTAGCGGTCACCGTAGTGGTAAGAAAATTAAACTTGATAATTTGAATTTTGTTACTTGTTATTTTTTAACGTTTTCACTCACTTCAATTGTAGGTTCCTCACAAAAACCTCGACGAGGAGGTAGAGCGAGACAAGCTGGCGGCAGGGGTGGAGGTCGGGCTGGCGGCAGGGCACAGGTCCGTGAATCCAACAAAAACAAAGCCCTCAGGAAAGCTGTGAATGCCTCGGGCCCGCAATCGATCGAGTTCGAGTGGCAAGATCAGAAGACATTTAAGCATGTTGGGCCCCACCACGCATGGTTCAGTAACTATGTTGGCGAGCTGGTTAGGTCCTTGCCGTTGCACTATCCCTCCTGGCACAACCTTGACGAAGCGACTCGACAGGGCTTCATGAACCGACTCGGGGTCAGTTATTTTATTTTCCTTTTAATTATATCTTTGAATGTGTACATTTATTTAAATTTGTTTAATTGTGTATATTTGTTTAAATTTGTTTGCAGGAATTCTTCGACTTGCAGAGGCACATGGTGGGACCCAATTGGACTACCATTTCGACGGGCCTCAATGCGTACATTGCTAAGGTCTACTCCGACAACAAGGGCAAGATGAAGAGGGTTTACTTCGACGGGGAGGGTGGGCCTGAAAAAGTGGATGAGATACGAAGAAACCCTCCTCCGAACGTCGAGCCATCTGTGTGGGAGGAGCATATCAAGTTTTACATGAAGGAGGAGAACCTGAAGCGTGCTGCTGTGAACAAGGAGAACCGAAAGAAGTTGAAGGTGTACAGCCGCCACGGTTCCAAGTCATTGGCCGCTATTCGCCACGACTATGTAAGACACATTTTATTTTTATAAAAGTATTTTATTTTTATAAAATTATTTAATTACAACAACGATAAAAGTAATTAATTTTAATTTTATAAAAGTATTTAAGTTTAATTAGAATAAATATGGTGTTTGATTTGCCATTTTTAATTTGTTTCGTCTTATATATATGCATGTGTATATACAGTTTGTGAACAGCAAGGACAAAGAATACCCGTCCCTCATCCGGTCGTTTTACGACACACACTGCGACAATGATGGTATGTGGTTGCAGGATGAGGCTCGTGTTCAATATGTAAGTATCTTTTTTTTTTTTTTTAATTTATTATTTATTTATTTATTTATTTATTTCCCCAAACACGCACTTTAATGATTCATTGAAACATAATCTTGTAATTAACCCGATATATATATATATATATATATATATATATATATATATATATATATATATATATATATATATATATATATATACACACACTTACATATATATATAAATTTTCTCAATTTTTTTCTCAATTAAATAGGAAGAGATGGTCCGGCTGCGAGATCTGGGAGCGAATACGCCGGAAGGGGTGGCGTATACGGAGGAGCAGATACTTGCGATGGTTTTGAAGGGCAAGCAGCGGGGCCACATCGCCGGACGGGGTAGGGTCGTACCCGGGCTCTCCAGGCCACCGTTACCATACACCCCGCCTCCACCTCCAGGTATGTACAGTTTGATAATATATTAATTATAGATTACTCGATCATGACTCAAATTAAGTATTGCAATAGATGTTTTTTAATTTTGATTATTTCATTTTCAGGATATGCTGAGATGGAGAAAAAGCTTGCTGAGGCCGAGAAGAAGATTGCTGAGGCCGAGGAGAAGAGCCGTAAAGACGCTGAAGAGCGTAAGCTCTTGAAGGCGCAGATTGATATGGTCACAGGTTTTATGTCCTCCAACCCGCGATGGAATGAGTATGTTAGTCAGGCGGGTTCTCAGCGCGTGGATGGCTCAGGCAGTGGCGTTGGAGGTAGTGGCGTTGGAGGTAGTGGCTCAGCTGGAGGGAGCGGGAGTCTCAGAGGCGATGAGGATGGTTCTGGCGATGATGAGGGTCCTACTGATGATCACGAGTGATTTTGGATGTAGAGGTACAAACTTGGGTATTTTGTGTTGTACTTATGCTTGAAACAATATTTTGGCGACCCATATGTTAGTATTGTATAGTTTAACCTTTTGGCGACTTGAACGTCGCGGATATTAAAACATTTGTGGATATGGCAGCTAGGTTTAGATATTACCACACCCCGTTTTGTAAACTTTATATGTTTTTATGCATTTTGAGGGTGTTTAGCGATATTTTGCAAGTGTTATAGCCGATGGCGAGTTATACGTTTAGGACATGTTGATATTGAGTGGTTATAGGTGCTATTACTATTACAGGTTTTGGTAGATTTTTTCCGGAAAATCCGGAAAAAATCTGGAAAATTGCATTATTTGCAGCCTGCTATTAGCAGGATGGTAATAATGATGCCGTCGACATGTCGACGGCATCATTATTACATTGTATTTGGGTATTTATCATACCGTCGACATGTCGACGGTATAATTAAAACAAAAATAATGTTTTTAATTTTATGGCGTTGACATGTCGACGGCATAATATAATAATACTATTATTGTTCTATATAATACCGTCGACATGTCGACGGTATTATATAAAACATTATTATTATTAACTAATTAAAACATTAATTAGTTATATGTGCCCGTCGACATGTCGACGGGATGGGTTTTGACGGACAACAAATCCTTTGACTGGAAAACGATGTGGGACCCACCGTGTCGACGGCGATTTTCGACGGGAACACGGTTCCCGTCGAAGGATAGCCGTCGATATGGTGCCGTCGACATGTCGACGGGACGGTATTATTCCGTCAACATGTCGACGGGAAGGGGTTAAAAAAGTCGCCGGGGAAAGCCTGTTTTGTACTAGTGGGAGTATCATTTATGAGTTTTTATTTATTTAACAAAAGTATCATTCATAAGTTTGCTAGATCTTATATACATTGCTTCAAAACATAAATATACCAAATCAGAAGAAAAAAAATATTTGCAAACCATGTATAAGCTTTTCATAATTAAAAAATCAACACTTAATTAACATCACATATTCTATGTTTAACAACACTTTTTATAATTATATTCATAAAAAATGTATAAGTATAAAAATAACAAGTTCATTATATTAAAAAAAGTTCAAAGTCAAATGGGGAAACATGCGAGAGAGTATGGTAAAAGTAAACTATTAATGCAAATGAAATATCTTTTTCATTTTGTGTTTGGACATTTATGTACTATTTGTTTTATTCCTTTGATCGTTTATACTTTTTCTCCTATAGTCATGGCCCTAATTTCCTTCCATTTGTCGCCAAACCTAATATTAAATTTCAAATACAATGGGGTAATGAGATCTTAACAGGCCACATTAGACAAGGATATAAACCTAAAACTATAACATGGATTGTATAAGTTACAGACTATTAGTGGTGTTTGAGATTGCTTATTTTTTTGTTTGTGTTTCTACTTAAAATTAAGTACTTATAAGAAAAGTATTTTTGAAATCAGTGTTGGGGTTTGCTTATTTTATAACTCGTATATGTCATTACCAATGGGCCTTTGTTCCAATTGTATTCGTTAGATAGTTATTTTTCAGCCAACAAATTATGCTTTCAAGCTCCAGAAACAAAAGTGAGATTGTTGTGATTGAGTGAGAATGTATTAATTGTGTGTTTAAATTTGCCTTTAAAAGAAATCGGATATGTCATTATAGGTCGCTAATAGACTTGTTGCTTTAGACCATCAGACATGATTGATCTCGTGGTTCAGTCATTTGTTTAGCGTATTGTCTATTTATTAATGCGGCTTGTCATTCGTTTGGATACATAGTTTGTCATTCCAAAGTGTGTTCTTATGATCCACCATTGATGTACATATGGTTTGTCATTCGATCAAGACATGACATTTCCAAATCAACCAAAGCTTGAACCCCATGCAGATTTTGTATGTCATTTCCCCTTTATACGTTAGCTAAGCACATCGATTAGTTATTTTAATATACAGAAAACGTAATGCTCACATACTTGATACAATGGCACGTGGATGAGCACTTTAAAAATCATTATGTATTATCATTAATCCTGAAAATTCACTTGAAATTGGGCACCACAATGCCATCATTTGTCCACCATGTGGAAGTGTCTAATTCTATATCTATCCCCCACCCCTTCTTACCAAAATCACGATGAAGCATGATCACTAGGGGTAATAAGGTAATTTAAATTCCTTGAACAACTAACTAGAAGTCTAGAAGTATGAACATACATTTCAACAACTTTTAAGATTTTTAAATCGAGTATTTAACGTTAAGTAATTATAATCAAGATGTTTGGTTATGATAGGATAAAGTATTAGATGGTTATAAATGTGTTTTTGTTAGGTAGAGTTGCAATTTGTTTATAGAGACGTAAATTAGGGTGTTTAAAATGCATGAGAGTCTCTTTCTTGTACCAAAAAGAAAGAAGAGGAAAGTATATTGTCCTGCCTATTACGAATGAGAAAGGACATTGCATGAAAAGAATTTAATTAGAAGTATAACAATCTATTAAGTCAAACTTAATAATAATAATAATAATAATAATAATAATAATAATAATAATAATAATAATAATAATAATAATAATAATAATAATAATAATAATAATAATAATAATAATAATAATAATAATAATAATAAGGTATATGATCTTATTCGCTAGATATTTGATTTCTAAATAGATGTCCACACAATGCAGCGGTATCAGAGAAGAGAAGTTAACTGTGATTGGCGGTAATAGATGGTAAGAACGATGCTGAGTTAGTGATTATTTGTGATATCGAGATGAGAGAAAAATATAACCGTTGTAATTGATATTTTTGTTGTGTTAGAGTTAAGTTCGTCATCTTATGTCAACAAACATTTTTGCACCACATTTACAATATGTACATGCATCATCACCAAATGAAGTTACCATTCTCAAATGACTACTTTTATACTAAAAATGATCACGATCATAATGCACAATTTAATGTGCATAAATTATATATTTTTTAATTTGTTGTAACTAAAAGTGTAAATGAGTTGAACTTTGGCAGAGCTTGACTAGAATTGACAATATTTTGTTCGATTCGAGCTCGGCTCGATAGCTCGACAAGCTTTCATGAGGGAAGCTCAAAATCGGCTCGAAAAAGTTTGAATTAGGATCGAGGTGAGCTCGGCTCCCTCAAGAAAGCTCGTTTGTTAAACCAAATAAACTTTTTTAAACAATAATAAATTGAAATACAAGATAAGATATGAATTCGGCTCGAAAAGCTCAATACATTCACTTTATATATAAACTCTTAAAACATGCATAATATATATAAAACAAATATATTATATAAAAGCTCTATGATAACTCGAGCTAAGCGTAGATAAGCTCAAGCTCGAATTGTTAGACATTTTGAGCTCTTCTTTTAGGCTCGGGCTCAAGCTCGAAGCTCTATAGCTCAGCTCGAACGAGCTCGAGTCAAGTTCGAGCTCGAGTTACTCGACAAAAGCTCAACTTGTTTCACCCTTGTAACAATTATAATGTTGTCCAAATTAACTATGGTGACCGATTTTAAATTTCATTTAACCAAAAGTGTTGTAAGGTGCCCCTTAAAGTTTAAGACAAAATTATTTATTATGTATGTAAAAATTAGGTGAGTACCCGTGTATGCGGCGAAAATTTATAGCTGCAAATAATAATATTTGAGAAATTGTTTTTAAATGTTTCGTGTTTGAAATGAATTCGGTCAAACATTTTAATAGTAAGAGATAAAAGATAGTAGGTGTATAATTATAGAAATTAGTCAACCATTGCAACATAATTTTAGAAACTAATATAAACTACTAGTAATAAAGTTTTCATTCAACGGAAATGTCTTCTAATTTTTGAAAAAAATGTAAGGGGATAACAGTGTAAAGAAGATGTTATAGGTTCAAATCTTATACTCTTTGTCCTTTTAACTATGTTGTTACGTGATTGATTTCTTTTAGGTTGATAATTTCACCGGTTGTAATGTCAAAAAGTTTAACCAGATTATAAAAAACTACCACATAACTAGTTGTATTTTTATTATTGTCCTCAGAAATAAAATGCAAAGGTGAAGAAAATAAATGGATAATTATGGAACATGTAATAGGGATTGGGTGCAAATGTGCAATGGAACAATGGCAAAAGGTTAACAAACCTTTACCTAATACTTTAATCATTGTGGGGTCGAGCTATCCAGCCCACACCACACTCATCGTGCCCATTGAGTCATGTGGTTCGGACCGAAATAGATGAGGTTAGGTTACTAAATTGACATACTTCTTTTCATGATAATGAAGTAACAAATGAAAAAGTGTCTTAAAAACATGTCCAAAAAGATGGTTCCAATTAGAAAATAGTAACCATGTAAAACCAAGATATAAAGATATTGGTTGCTTGTTCATTTTGGTTGTTTGTAACATTTTGGTGACAATTGCAAATCTTTCTTCGACATCTTTTAGTGATAGTAGTGTCACGATTCTAACATGTTATAGAAGATTTTCATCATTGTATGGTTTGATGTTGGATATTATCGATAAGAGTAACGATAGTTGATAGATACGGATAAAACATGGACCCAAGACCATACTCATCATTTTTATACTTAATTTCTTATAAAAGAGACAATACTCATCATCCAAAACGGATTCATGACATAAATCGACCAAGATTATTTAAGGAAGAATAAATAAGATCGGAAACAAAATTTCTTTAAACTTGGTGCATTTACAAAAAATCAAAGTTTTTTTTTACAAAAATTAACATTAAACCGAAAAAATCTATAGGTGTCCCTAAACCCCGTAGGACCCACCTTAATTTCGTCACTACTCAACATGATTCTCACACCCAAAAGTTAAAAAGATAATCTACTTAACACCAGTGTTGCAAAAATGGGCCTTGGCGGCCGATTAATCGCTAGGCGGGGATTAACCGCCACGATTTTTACTAATCGGCCTTATTAATCGGTTTGGTCAAATATCGGTCAACATATCAATTAATAGGATAAAAATCGGTCAACTCGGTTACGGATAGAAATCGGTCAAATCAAGGATAAATTGGTCAAATCGAAAAAACCCGGCTAGATCGGCCAAAGCGGGCATATAGTTTCAAAAATTTTTAATTTTATATATAAAAATCCAATCCGATTAATCCTCGCCTAACGGATTAATCGCTAGGCGATACCCCGCCGCCACGCTACCGTCTATCGATTTTTGCAACCTTGCTTAACACTATTAATAACTTGTCATTATTTATTTTTTATTATTTTATTTTATTTTATTTTTCTAAACAGCAATTGCTAGTCATTTTTGTCATGCTACCTAAGATCCGTATTTTATTTTTCAATATATATATATATATATATATATATATATATATATATATATATATATATATATATATATATATATATTACTTCGGTGTTTGGGCCAAATCGGTTTTCGGACCGCTCTGGTGTTCAGACCGTCAACAAAACATTTTTTTTTTGTTGTTGAAGTTACAAAGCCATTTAATCATAAGAGCCCAATTAACAGGCCCAGTCCATTCAACCCCATCAAAAACTAGGGTTCAAAAACACTTGTTTCACACTTTGAATCCCTGAATTCAACCAAAAACAAAGCAACCAACGATGCCGAAAAACAGGAACAGAAGTAAGAAAAAGAATGCTTCTTCAGCACCCATGCTCACTGACGATGCCAACATTGTTTCACCTCAAGGTATATGTCTTTTTTTTTTTTTTTTTTTTTTCACAGTTTTATCTCCTTAAATGAAACTAATGTATTTGTTTTATTTGGTATCTATCTAGTTACAGCTATGGATACATCAGAAACTGTCGTAACGGCTCGGTCTCAAAATATCAGGTTACTATTTATATTATTAGCTTAATTATTATGATTCTAGTTATTATTTGAATAAACATATGTTTAGGTAGTGATAATAACTAGTTACTAGTACTGAACTGGCACGTGTTTTATACGGGACGGTCGGGTTTCCGGGGGTTTACGGGAACCCCATGGATTTTTTCTTTCGTAGTGTAAATTTTTGTCAACAGGTCCTCCAAATTTTGTGTCATTTGTTTTGTTTAGTTAGTTCCTTGTATTATCGTAAAAAGAATTTGTGAACCTGGTCATTTATAGACGTAGGTCCGCCCGTGGTTATGCTAGTAGTAAATAATGCCATTACGTCTTTTAAGTTGAAACTTATGTGATGATTTCTCACATAGTGTATGAAAAATGCTAACTGTGTTAAGTAGGGGTGTCAATCGGGTTATTGGGTTGGGTTTGGGGCTTATTGGGTCGGGTCTATCGGGTTTTGAAAAAATAAAAACTAACCCGCAACCCGATCAGGTATATTGGACCCGAATCAACCCGACCCTATAAGGCCTTATCGGGTCGGGTCGGGTCAGGTCGACCCATATGACACCCCTGTTAAGTATGCCACTTGACGAACAACGAGCTTGTTTGTGGGTTATTTGATGAACTAGGATCTGCTCGGTTGCCTGTTTGCTTTACGGTGTTTTTTAATGCCTTGTAAAAATAGTTGGATTTTGGACAGAGCGCTGATGCTTATCTAGATATATGTAATATGTAATGCACGATTATAGTTGGATCTAAATTTTATAATCACATCATGCACGTCCACTTTGTATCACTTTTCTTAACTACAATACGTATACATTTTGTGTCATATTTGAGTTAGTGGGTGTTTGGAAGTGCCAAAAGAATGAGCTTGTGGTTAGGTTTTAAACGTTACCAAAAGTCTAAAATTAAATTACATGAGGCTAATAGATCACAAATTCACAATGATGTTTTCCAAGACCATGAAATGAAAAATCAGTTAGCAAATGATAGTTAAGACGTATAAGTTTTAGAAGGTACTTAGTAATTATATAATAGAGTGATTGATTCTATAGCATTTTCTTAGAACATGTGTAGTGATTACACTTCACTGAGTCTTATACCATTGCCACATCCACATGCCGTTCATACTTTAACCGGGTTGAAATTGCCACCTCCAAGGCTCTAGTCTAAGCCACAAACTTCAACTTGTAGTGAAAATCTGACAAAAGATGGCTAAAATATGAATCTTTTATATCTTTTCAACTAGAACGTTTAGTCCACAAAACCCTCAATCTGCCCCTCCCTCCTTCAAGCAGTTACGTAATACTTCTGTCTTCGAAATTTCTTCCTATTTTTCTTCTCTTTTTGTTATTTGGTTTATAACCTTCCCCCCCCCCCCCCCCCCCCCCCCCCCCCCCCCTCGATTATAAGGCAATTTAGATTTCATTCATTACAAATAAATAATTCATTTATTCCGTCATGTCAATGGGTAAATATAAAATGAAGATCAATGTATTCCGAGATAAGTCTACACTTAACCTACACATACTTTGTTACAATCTAAATAAAAATTGAAAATTGGAGACCTTATAGAGTTTTACATATAAAAAGACTTTGTAAGACTATAACTCAAAACATGAACAAATAACTAAATATTCACTTTTGCGTGCGAAAAACCAAATGTTTTATTTAAATTGCTTGCTAACTTACGGGGTTAAATGTGATCTTTCTTTTAAATGGAATTTCTATTGTATTGATCTGATGGACTGTGAATTAATAACTTAATTTATGTAACAAATGAGATAAGTTGTTTCAAAAACTAAGCAAATAAAATATAAACAATTAAAGTAATATTCTGAGATTTTAAAGTCATCATAAGTTAGAATATAAAAGGTAATGAAATAAATTGTAAAAAAGGAAGAAAGTGTTAGAAATTTGAGGGGAGGGGAGTGCTACGTAAGTTCTGTGGAGATGGAGAGGTTGATTGAGGGGTTTTGATGGGCTAAATCCTTGTTAGAATTAAAATTGTAATTTTAGCCATCTTTTGTTGTATACCCGTCATTTAATGATTTTATTTTTTATTTTTTTCCCCAACTAAGTATTATATGTGCCACTTGTCATTTAATGGTAGGGGTAAATTTCCGGTTAAACTTGATAGATTCTTCAACTTTTTATTCGTGATTGCTCTTGCATTCTGTCTGATATAAGAATAGGAAGAATAGCTTCTAGTCTTAAGTCCTTAACAATGTGGAGGATGCTTAAGTTGGGCCCACACTTATTCCGGTGAGATGCTCCGGCTGTGAAGCATAAATGTGTGATGCAATCATTTTGTCAACGCTGTTGAATATAGTGGTCTAGCTCTACATATTATGGAATTCGCGATGGCTCTTAATGTTGCAAAAGTTCATCACCTTATCTGATTTGAATATAGGATCTGTTGTGAGTAAATACAAGTCTTAACTTTTTCATTCTGACGGCTTCTTTTCTTTTGCTCATCAATTGTCTCCTGCTACTACAGGAATGTTAACTAGGGTTATCTGGTGTAATATGTCGCCATGAATATTTTCTTATCGATAATAGGTATTTATGTTTTTTAAAATTTCATATCATGTTTTGTGTGCTATGGTTGTATGCCGCTTATAGCCTAGATGCGTGGCTGGCCACAGCTACACCTTTTGTGTCCAACCACCATGATAATGGGTGATATACGGGTACAAGATATCATAAAATCCTATTAAATGACAGTCGTATGTTGGCCAATTGCTGACTATGAGAATACTGTCTCCAATTTTCTCTCTGCAGACTCTACTGGTGTGATTGTTTCAAGGCGTGATTAAATGTTTCCCCTGCCCCTGTGATATAAATGTTCCTATGAGCGTGATTATGTGGCCCTTATTTATTTATTTATTTATTTTTTATTTTTTATTTTTAAATTTTCTTTTTCTTTGTCTCTCTAGGAAGATAAAGAAGGGAGTACAAATGAAGCGCACAAAAAAACATAAGGAAGCAAAAAGCCATAGCAAAAGCTGTGTCTAAAAGCGAAAAGTCAGCAACAAAGGTTGAGAAGAATGAAAGCAAGTCATTGAGAACCAAGTCTGCAAAAAACTTGTACGACTGACGGGACAGCTGCACAAGTATCTGAGTAATAGATTTGCAATACCTAGGTGTTGACAGTCAGTTACTTCTACTCTTATATAAATCCAAGAGTATCATTTTTGTGGATAGACTGGTTTACTTCAGTTTTCACCAATGATATCTATATCTTGTATGAAGGTAGAGAGCCTCTCACTAGCACAAGGATGAGAAATATGCTGTGTTTGTTACCGCTAAGTTAAAATTGGCTAGATTAGTTGCCTTGTTGGTTATATGCAACAAAAGCTTAAAAAGTACTAGTAGTATAAACTATAAAGCATTGTTTTACACATATGATTCACTTCAACTTCAACCATTTATTATGCCAACAAAAAAGGAAAACGTACAAAAGCATGCTAGCTTTATGCTGGTTCGATATCAATGACACTAGGTCAAAGACATGATGGTTAATTGGTTATTGTACGTGTAACATATAGAAATGTAGGCAACCTTTTAGATATCGAATAGGAATTTTGTAAAGAGCTTTAAGTGTTGAGCTTCCAGCTGAACAATCACCGACAAGCTCCCTTCGTTGATGGAGCTTGTTGGTAATAGAAGGCAGGCACCACTCATTGGTAAATAAGCTGGCCCCATGAATATAGGTTGGCCCCATCCAAAATCAGCATCGGTGATTCGGAACCTGGTCCAACTATTTATCACAATATTTGAATATTCAAACTCGAACATACGGATCATAGTGCTCTTGTCGGGCTGTAGTTCCAAATAGTCGATCGCTGACTTTAGATAATCGTTATTCATATGTACTATTGTGTCGTGAATCTTATTTGAAGCGTACGAAGTTGGGTTTGATTGAAGTTCGCCGGCTGCTGCTATGGAAGTGGCAAAAAAGAGAACATTCCCAAAATAGCCAGGTGGCAAAGGGGTCTGAAGGCGAGCTCGCCCATCAACAGGGATGTAGAGCGCAGAGTCCTGATAATCCTGCAGCCCACGGGCTTTACACACCGACCTCCATATATGGCCTGCGAGGATTTCATACGTGCTGAAGTTGATTGTGTTTCCATCTTCCATAGATTTTGCTTTAAGTGCGTTGAGTTGGTCTAGTGTAAATTTGAAAATAGAAATGATAACATTTTCATCTAAGGGGGAGTCGAGTGGTGACAAATTCGTTGATGGAAGGGGTTGGAATTCGATATGTTTGAAAACAGGTTGTGGTGGATCACGAGCACGGAGGAGGGTCCGGTCTATGAAAGGTGGGAGAGTGAGATCAAGACCACGAGCCATTTCGGACCATGAGTTAATAAAGTGCATCGTAGATTGGCCATCTGCAAGATGGTGGTCTAACCCAACTCCTAGCGAAACTCCCCCACACTTGAAGAAAGTTACCTGCTCATTTGTTTGACACAATCAAATATAACCCAAACATGCCCATTTATTAGTAAAAGAGTCAAGTCCTTCGTTTAATACATACCTGCACTAGCAATAGAGGATACGATCCAACTCCCAAAGAGTAATCAACAAAATCGAGTGGAATAAGCTTCAAAAAATCCAACCTGGGTGCAAAATCACCAAAATCATCGAGTAAACCATCAGACTTGGCTTCCACGAACAGCACGCCTTGTCCTTGGCAATTAATCTCGATCCGACCATCTTGGTCTTCCTTTAATCGCCCTGCCACTGGGTAAAATGGAACTAACACCTTACTTAAGGCCTCTTTCATCACTTTGACATCAAAGAAGTTGCTAGCAGCGCCATTGGACCTATAGAAAAACAACATTTGTATATGAAACTTCTCGACCAACAAGTCGAGGTTAGAGTTCCATAGCTTTGTATTCGGTGTCTCCTCAGCCGGCCTCACCATTGTCGACTCCTTTACCACGACATTCATCATCCTTTCTAAAATTTAACCAAAAACCAAATAATGAAAAACTATATATATTTGTATAAAAGTTAGAGAGATATATTAGGATACAAAAATTTTGCATGCATCCAAGTATCCAACGGTGTTTATATAATGGCGTACGCATTATAATACATTTTAGTTGCATGTGGAGCAAAAATTATACTAATAATAGAAGGTTCACGTTGTATTATACTAGTATATCATTAATTCATTGTCAAGCGTCATATCTGCATTTAGCAGGGGTGCTGATCTTCTACCTATTTTTTATTCCGTTTAATATTTATTACATTGCTTAATCAATGGTATTTGTATATCTTGTGAGGATCACGATATCATTTTAATTTATAGCCTTTGGCAGACTTCGATATCAAATCAATGATGGCATTCTTAATAGGTTTTAACCAATCAAATTTGTGCACAAACCCACGCTTTCATATACCTTTTTTTTTTTTTTTTTTTTTTTTTTTTTTTTCCTTCTTCTTCTTCTTCTTCATCTTCAGAAAGGCATCAATATATTAAGGGAACCAAACAAGGGCAAATACAAAAAAATGGCATCCCTTCTCCTCAACAAGCTAATTAAAGAGAAAGGGACCCAAGAAAAAACAGCACAAGGTGCATAACAAAAGAAATGAGAAAAATAGACCTAAGAACGGTGGCAGTGGTGGGCGGTATCACCATCGGCATGCCATTGCCGGCGGTGAACACCGCCGCCACCTCGCCGGCAAGGCAAACGGCAAGCCTCCAACGGCATATATTGCCTGGGAGGTATGGTGTTTTCAAAGCAAAATATTACCGTTTCTAATTAATGTGTGTACCGTTGGACATTTGTTACAGTTGGTGGGCTTCAAAAAAAAAAAAAAAAAAAAAAAAAAAAAAAAAAAAGGTGGTTGTTTGCAGAAGAGGCGCATGTGTTTGCAGAAGAGGCGCATGAAGAAGCAGTTGGTGGGCTTCAACCTAATTTATATTTTAGAGGATTTGTTGGGTTTTATGGGCTTTTGTGGAATCCATATTCTTTGGGCTCTCTCAGAATAAGTATTGGCATTCGTTTGTGAGTAAATTGCAAATCAGGTACATTTAAAATACTAGTTATTTCCTTTTATAATTTTTTTTTTTTTTTTTTTTTTTTTTTTTTTTTTTTTTTTTTTTAAGTATTATGTAATTTTCTTTTAGTTATTAATGAAATATTATGTTTTTATTAAATTTTTTAATATAATTTATGAAAATAAAAAATAAAATTAGTTGGGAGGTATGAAAAAGGCATGGTTGCCACTAAAAAAAGGTTGTGAGGTATGAAAAAAGTATGAATGAGGTGTAATGATATTATTGGTGGATTTGAGAATTATGGATGATTTCGGAAGCATGACTGCCACCGTCCTAAGCAAGAACCCGAGACAGTGGGTCAAGTACCACACTAGACCTGACAAAACAAAACTAATAAGCACTATCCCATGACCCACCAAACAAAATATAGCTCAATATGTAGGTAGGAAACAAAATGGGACCAAGACAAAACAGACACAAATATGTTGGAATAGTGGCACTTAAATCACTAAAATGCATGTAACAGCAGAAAGTGCAGCAGCTTGAACCATGGACATGCTGCACACATATGCTTAACTGGACTAAATCTAAACTGACATAACTGAAGCTTCCGAAATTATTGCAGCAGACATGGATCTCACAGAAAATATATTGTAGTAGACACACTGAGGTTATATTGTAGCAAAGATGTATCTCACAGCAACCATATATTAGACCTTACTGTTGTAGCAAAGATGTATCTCACAGCAACCATATATTAGACCTTACTGTAACCCAATCTTAAGTGGTTCCCATAACCATTTTTGCCAATCTATCTCTTTATATTTGTTTGATCTTCTCACAATCCATCGAAACTTTTGAGTTGGATATCTTGAACAATCTTATTCGTACTTGAAGCTTTTTTACTAAACACACGTGTTTTTCTTTCTTTCCAAATGAAGTAGCCGGAAGTCCAAATAACCGCTTGCCAAACACGAGATAGAAAGTTGGGAACATTAACACCTCCATTAGATGAAAATAATTCATCAATAGAAAAAGCATTAACGCTCCCCACTTTCCACCAATCGAATATTTTTTCCCACACGCTCATGGCCAAATCACAAGTGACTAAGCAATGAGTGCAAGTTTCCACGCTATTGTTACAACTAGGACAAAGAACCGAGTCCAAATCAATGCCTCTTCTATCTAGCTCCACGCAAACCGGAAGTCTTCCTTTTAGCATTCTCCACACGAAAATGTTTACTTCTTAGGTAACAATTTATTCCAAAGCGTCTCGTGGCCTCCACTTTCTACATGTAAGATCTTCTCCTCCACCCACCTTGTTAGCTCTTTGACCGTAAACTTGCCGTCTTCACCAAGCATCCACCTCCCTACAATTAGAATTCACAACAATATTTTGCACAACGCCTATAAGCTCCTCGAAATCCCCACTTACTTTACCCCTAATGCTTCTAACCCAATCCCATTCCTAACACCACACATCATTTACCCACGCCCCCTTATCCCACACACAACCCTCCTTTCTCCTATCCAAGTGGTATAACCTAGAAAATCTATCACAAAGCCTCCGAACATCAACCCACCTATCTACCCAAAACCTAATATCCCTATCGTCCCCCAACACCCCGCGCCAAGATGAAGAAAACTGTAGCCCCAACCCATCAATCTCCTCACCAATCCGCACAATATCATTCCAAACCCCACCACCCGATCCCCCTACCCGATGCCCTAACCTCGCCCAACCCCCCACTATTCCCGTATATACTTTTAATCACCCGGACCCACAAGCTCCCACCCTCTCTCCTAAACCTCCTCCACCACTTTCCTAATAATGCCAAGTTTTTTTTGCCCTTAACGACCCAATATTAAGCCCCCCCCCCCCCCCCCCCCCCCCCCCCCCAAAAAAAAAAAAAGAAACTTTTCATAATTCTCTCAAGAATTTTAAGAACACTCAAAGGCACGCGAAACATCGAGAAATAATACAATGGCAAGCTACCAAGAACCGATTTGACCAATGTTAGACGAACCCCGAAAGACGTCGTTTTAGCTTTCCAATCCGCTAATCTATTTTTAAATTTCTCCACCACGGGGCCCCAAGCGTTAACCCGCCTCATGTTCTCACCAATTGGAAGCCCCAAGTATGTAAATGAAAACTCTCCAATACCACACCCCATCCATCTCGCCATATCCACCAAATCCCCTTCGTTGACTGTATATCTTACTCTTATTATAATTTACCTTCAAACCGGATACCTCTTCGAAACATTTGAGAATACACATAAGAGATTTAGCATTCTCTTTATTCCATTCTCCAAAAAATATATTATCATCCGCATATTGTAAGTGTGACACCTTGACCTTGTTTTTACCTATGACAATTCCTCTAAAAATACCCTTCTCCACCGCCTTAGTAACAATTGCATTAAGCCCCTCCGCCGCCAAAATAAAAAGAAAATGTGACAATGGGTCGCCTTGTCTAACACCCCTTTCAAGACCAAATTCCTCCGATGGTGATCCGTTGACAAGAATGGACATAGATGGCGACCTAAGGCAAGACTCCACCCATTTATACCATTTTCCCCGAACCCCATTCTTTTCATTATATCGAATAAAAATCTCCAATTAATGCTATCAAACGCCTTCTCGAAATCCACTTGGAAGATTAAGCCTCGTTCTTTCTTTTTCTTCAAATATTCCATTGTCTCATTTGCTATAAGTACCCCATCAAGGATAAACCTACCTTTTGTGAACGCATTTTGCACTTCACCAACTACATTCCATACCACCCGTTTAACCCTTTACGCTAATATTTTCGCAATAATTTTGTAATAGCAACCGATAAGGCTAATAGAACGAAAATCACTAAGCCCTATAGGGTCCGACACCTTAGGAATAATGGTGACGAATGAAGCATTACAACCCCTCAGTATTTCATTGCTTTCCCCAAACCACTGCACCGCCCTTAGTACAGTTTAATAACCTCCCATGCTTTTTTGATAAACTGAAAATTAAAGCCATCAGGCCCCGGGGTCTTATCCCCACTACATCCACAAATAGCTTCCCAAACTTCCTTTTCATTAAATCCCTTTTCTAACATACGAGCCTCCTCCATTGTTATTTTCCCAACCTTGCTACTACAAAATAACGGACGAGTCGCCCCCCTCTGAAAACAGATTTCTATAATATCTAGCCATTTCTTCTTTAATTATTTTAGGATCCTCACACCATAATCCGTTAACCATAAGACCTCTTAGGCTACATTTATTATTCCTCCTTCTAACATGGGAGTGGAAAAATTTTGAATTCTCGTCTCCTTCTACATCCCACCTAATTCTAGACTTTTGACGAAGCATATTACCGTATCCTCTTTCCATATTCTCCCATTGCTTTCTAGCATCCATCCCTGATGTCCTCTCACTATCGGTCAACGCTCTCTTTTGAGCCTCTAACTCCCATCCCATTGCTTCATCTCTTAACTTTTCTACTTTCACTTTATGCCCACTAAACTTGTCCTTACTCCATGCCCTAAGACTTGCCTTGACATTTTTTATCCTATCCCGAGAAATACAATCCGGCCGTGTGCTACTTACTTCTTTCCTCAACGCTTCCTCCACTACTCGAAAGAAATCCGGTTCTTCCATCCAGATATTGAAAACCCTAAATGGCTTTGGACCAAAGTCCAACTCGACATCTTTTATCATGATCGGACAATGATCTGATAACTTCCTATCCAATGCAACAAATGATAAATTACCCCATAAATCATTAAATTTCTCATTCAATAAGAATCGGTCTAATTTACTAAACTTCATTCCATCATCGCTAACCCTGGTAAATTTCCTTCAGCCCATTGGAATCTCGACTAGCTTTGCATTATTAATGAACTCATTAAACTCCGTCATTTCATTAATGTTCACCTAGGAGTTAAGTCTATCCTCGATTCTCCCAACCACATTTAAGTCCCCGAAGATACACCACGCCCCTTGACATCTAATCATCAAACCTGCTATTCCAATAATGAAGATTTCTGTTTACTCACATGTGGCCCATAAATACATACCAAAAATACCTCCTCATTTTTCCCCTTCCATGTCCCTCTCGTCCCCAACTGCCTCTTTACACACAAAGACTCTCGTATCCCAAATCATAATTATACCCCTTGAGTTCCCATTAGTAGGCAATTGAGAATAACTGAAACCTTGCCCACCCTATATGTCCTCAACCCATTTATCATCCACCAACCCACATTTCGTTTCTTGAAGCCCAATAACATCTGGACATTCATTCTTAATTATCGATCTAATCCAACCTTTTTCCGATACTCCCCCATACCCCTTACATTTAATGAAATCATCTTCATAATATAAAAATAAGAAACGATTACCACACCGTACCTCATTACTAATGCGGCTGTTGAACAACCAACATGTCCTCCTTGTACCCATCCAGACTACTTTTTTTTTTTTTTTTTTTTTTTTTTTTTTTTTTTTTTTTTTTTTTTTTTTTTTTTTAATCTTCTTCCTCAGCTCGAACCCATTATACCCCAATCATTTCCCCGATTTCCTTGACTTGTTCCATGTTCACGTTATATCTAACACTATCTACTTCATCTTCCTTACCACTCACAAAATGGAAAATCCCATTGTTATCGCTTACTCCTTCATCGTAATACTCTTTATATGCGTCCGACATCCCTTTTTTATTTTCACCTAGTCCTTGCACCCTAGTTTTCCTTGCTACCTCCATCGCTTTCTTGATACTCCTCCTACCAATTTTTGTTTTACTCTCGCATTTCTCCCCGATCGATTTCCCCTTATTAAAGATCATCTCGTCTTCGTTTTCATCGAACAATTCACGCTTTCATATATTTGTTGAAGGTCGCGATACACCCTTATGCCATGTCCTACCTTATCCCGCATAAATCGTTAAATTGAAAGGGGAAAGACCATCTTTTAAATACATTCATCTTCAAAAACAATTTAGTATCCATCTCTTATAAAAAATTGTCTACTTTGACTTTTTTTGAGTCTTTTTTATTAAACCTTGACCATAAATATTTTTGTTTATTTTATATAATACTTGATGAAAAATATATGAATAGATTGAGTTTTAAATTTACTTTCATTAGTATGATTTTTTTTGAATAAGCATTAGTATGATTTTCATCAAGTATTATATAACAAAAATATTAATCGTAAATTTTGAACAAAAAATACTCAAAAAAGTCAAAACAGACACTTATTATGGGATGGAGGGAGTATCTCTAACCATGTCCTTTGAACGTCAACTTTAAACATAGGGTGTGTTTGACGCGAGGCATTTAAGAGCGGTGAGCGTTGTGATTTCTAATGCTCATTTGATAATCACCAAGTAGCTTTATCTATTTTTTCGAAATGATCATTTTTCAATGTTCCATTAAGTAGTATTTAGGAGCGATGAGCATTTAAGATTTGTTCTACACATTATGATTACACCTACAACTACATTACCAAAAAAACTGCTTTTGCTCATAGCTTAGTACTCACTGCAATTTTTGCCAAACACAGTTTATTGAAAAATATCAATTAATGATCCAATAAGAAAATCAAAAGATATTAAAAAATAAGAATAATATTTTTTAATGATGAATAGTGATCCTTCAAATATGTATGATTTTGAGCAATGCTACAAAATTTTCTTCAAAATTTGAAGCATGGTTGGTGATGATGAGTTTTGATGCTCCATTCATCAAGTATGGAGAAAATAATGGTTGTAGATGGTCCGAGAGAGCTAGATGCATATAACACTTACAAGGTGTCGTCATGTCAGCTTTTACCTAATAACATTCATATAACACAAAACTAAAAACACTATTCGAATAACATCCTTATAACACACCACAAAAATCCCACTCTTTCACACACATAAAAGCTGCTCACCTTTCGGTGAGTATTCCCTCCTTACCGCCGTGATTCATCCCCTTGCCGACGCTTGCCAATTAATACCGAGAGCAATCTTAATCCAAACACCTTGTCCTCAACACCACCTTGTCCTCTACACCATTCAGTAGGATTAGAGTGGCTATATTGTGCAAATTAGGAAATCTTGCATACCACTTTCAAGCTCCATTAACAATCTCTTTCACAGTTTTGTTGTCAAAAAATCTTTTTCCATATCTCACTATATCATTGATCGGTCCTTTCAAGTCTCATCTCTTATATCACATTCATATTAAATGATATTTTTAAACTCACATATGTCACTATTTAAATGTGACAACAGATCAACATGTGCACATTATAACACTTTATGAAAATTCGTTGCATTTAATAATATTTTTTTATAATTCACATAACTAGATGAAATTTTGAAAAATAATTGTTGCTATTTTGTGACACAAACATTAAATTAAAATTAAATTTAGTAAGAAAAACTTTTCTTATAAGGCATGTTTGACAAAACTAGGTGTTGCTGTAAATTGCAAAGCTGTTAATATGAGTTACAAGCTGTATTTTTTTCTTTAATAAAAGTGTTTAGTAAGTTAGCTGTTAAATGTAATTATAGGATGTGAAATGACATAGAAGGGCATATATATAATTTTAAATAAATATTTAAAGGGTATATCAGTAATTTAAAATTTTAACAGCTCTAATATGTTTAAAAAGTTTTATGAATCAGCTTTTCAATTAAAAGCCATTTGTTTGAAATAAATACTTTAAATTAATGTTAAACCCTATAATCTACTTTGAGAAATCTTTTATATAATACAAGAATTACATCATTTCGGAGTGTTTTTGCAAAACCCTTCTCATTGAAAAAAAAAAAATTGGACCGATAGGAGAGCTCGATTTTGACATATAAGCGAAATCAAGCAATATGATTGGCCAATAAAAAGTCAAAATTGAATTGATTTTTGTCAAACTTTAATAAATTTTGTGGAGAATTTAATTGATAAAAAAAAACACATAAAAATATAGGTGTCAAATTTATGAAAATAAAAACTTAAGAAAAGAGGAGGTAATTAATAAAACCTTAGTGGTTGAATTTTAAATATATTAGAGTTAAGTGTAAAATTATAAGTCTCCATATTTTTTAATAACTTTAGATAATAAACAATTAACCCCTTACACTTTATACCCCTATACTTTATAATGTTAACTTTGTTTAAAATTACATGAGTAATAGTATTAGTTAGTTAGTTTTTTTTTTTTTTTTTTTTTTTTTTTTTTTTTTTTTTTTTTTTTTTTTTTCATCATCAATTAAAGGGTATGTTTGGCGAAAGTAACTGTTGCTGGAACTGGTGCTGGTGCTGGTGCTGGAGATTATAAAAAGAGATTATTTTTCTAAGCTACATGAAGTAACCTTTGGTTTTAAAAGATTATGAAAGATTATTTTTTTTAGAATCTCTTATAAGTTATGTCTTCCAAACAAAGATTATTTTTTAAGTAGCTTATTTTTAAAAAAAATAAGCACAATCTCCCAACAATCTTGTGTGCCAAACATAGCCAAAGTAAATTTAGTAAATATGCGAATTAGTTTTAATATACATTAAATATTTTTTAAACTAACGTTAGTTTTAAACTTTCATCCATTAGAATATTTTTTTTAAACAAGGACTCATGTTACTATATAAAAGTTTAATTTATGCGTACACGGATTTGAAATACGGCTAAATTATTAGTAACGAGAATATAAATATCAAATGGTAAGCATGAGTTACTTTGATATGAAAATAAATATACGCGATTCTACTTATAACAACGACTCATGAAATTGTTATTTAAAACTTATATATGGATATCCATAAAAATATTTTAAAAACTTTACAGAGCATATTTTAACTTCATCAATGCTCATTATGTGCCACTAAATTCGCACATTTTGTATAACATGATATCAATAGTTAAAGTTAAATAACAATATTAACCTCAAACTCAACATCTCTGTCAATTAAAAACGTTATACAAAGTTAATTATTAAAAAAAACAAACAAACACACATCGGTTAGATAGTCATCTTTAATATAGAAGGTGTTTTCTTTAAATTATAAAAAAATGCATGCATCACAATCCTTATTTGATAAGAATCACCTCCTAAATAAAAAAAAAAAGAAGAAAAACTACATAACGAAAATATAAGTAAAAGAAATACCACAATTACAAAACACATCGTAAATTGATAGCACGGGTTTGCAAAACTAAAAGCATATATTACTAACATCTCATGCAAGTCAAGTATTATCATGTGATTTTGCTTGAATAATAAAATATAATTTTTAATCCAAAAGTATTCTCCTAAAATAATAGGTAGATTAGAACATATATACATATGATTTTTTTATCTTTAGTCCACTAAGTAAAACTATTTGAAACATGTTAAGTGGTTCACTTTTTAATCAATAATAATACATAATCAAATCAAAATTTTAAAAACCGCACAGGTATTATAAGTAGTTATTTTTATAGCAAAAAGCCCCTGCCAAAAACAGGCCTAAAATCATGAAAATTAAAATCACGAGAGTTCGAAAAGCTTTTTTATAATCATAACTATCTTGATTTATGTAAAAATAAATACTCATAAATTAATATACATTCCCGAAGCTTTAATTTCATTGCATTTTTAAACCCCAAAACCTCATTCAGCTTCTTCAATGGCTCCTTCATCTTCAAATTCAAAATCAAGTTGTCTTCAATGTCAAGATTCATCTTCCAAATGCTTTACAAATGGATGGAAATTACGTAATGGTGAACATGCTTGTCTTTGTTTTAGATGCGCGTAAGCAAGCCTTTTCATTTTCCAATTTTCAATTTTCATATGTTAATTGTTTCATTTGTGTCATTGTTATGGTTTTTGGGTATCATAGGATTTTATAGTTTCATAAATGCATGGTTTGTTCTTGATTGATATTTAGCCACATTGTTAGCAAATCAGTACAGTTAAGGGGTGTTTGGGGTTGCGTTTGCGAAAAATGATTGCGCGTTTGTGAAACGACTAGAAAAGCACATAATCGCTTAACTAGGTTGTTTTTAGTTTTTACAAACACCCTCTTAAGTAATTGTCGCGGCTTGAACAATTGCGATAGATAGGTACATTATTAGTAAACAGCATGGAGGCCCCATTACACTTGTTAATTAAAGAGAAATTGCATGTAAACTTGAATTACACGCATCATATATGTTTAATATCTAACGTATTCATATACAAGACTAAGAAAAATGTGGCCCGTTTGAGGAGGAGGCCTGGTGGCCTGGTGGGACGGCACCACTTGCCACCCCTTGAGCCCCCTCTGAACAAGATATCAGTTGGTAATTTTGCGTTTGTCTCGATAATCAAGATTCTTACACGACTATTATGTACTTCTCTGAATTGGGTTCGTAAAACATTTAGAATATTAGAATCATAATCACTTTTATGTGAACGCTCAAAGGTCATGACCATTAAGATATAACCTCACTTGTGCGTGATTTGAAGTTTCTAATATCTTTTACTAATATAAGTTGTCGAAACTGGTTTACGCTTGCGGATCATGTGCAAAATTTCGTGAATTAGTAAAAAAAAAGAAAGGAACAGGCTAAATTATTGAGTTTTGTAGAATCTACTTTCGGTCACTTTATAAGAAGATTTTCTTATGTGCTACTTGTTTTTATCCATTCAGTTGTGTTTATGTGGAGGGTAGGTTCTGTGAAACATTTCATTCAACTGATGACGGCTGGAGAGACTGTGAATCATGTGGGAAGGTGTGTGTAATTTCGAGACACCTGGCTTCTGGGTTCTTATTACTTTTACCAAAAATTAGTGCATACATAACATGTTTAGTTTTGACTCAACTTGCAGTTGGTCCACTGTGGATGTGTTGTGTCGTTCAATCAATATTTTCTACTGGATTTAGGTGGCGTTGTCTGCATAGAGTGTTCCAAGCAAAATTTTATTCTGGTAAGAAGAGGTTTGTTATAAATTATGTATGCTTTTACATTTTAGCTTGCATATTCTTATGTAATAGTTATGTTCCGTTATGCCAGTCAGTTTCAGGGAATCAGGGGTTGATCAGTAAACTTACCTTTGCTTATGATGATTTTTATTATCTTTTTAAGTTTGGCAGTTTAATATTAGTTACAACTGAACTAATTATCTATTACTTTCTTAAAAATCAGAATTTGGCAAACGCTCAACTCCATCAGAAGTGGTTCTTAGAATTTTAAGCAGCAGAAACACATCCAAATACACAAAACTGAAAACACTATTTTTTGCAACGTCTTACTAAAGTGAAAAATCTATTCTTTATGGGATCATTGAGCAATTATGTTAACAGTTATACTACCAGAAGTGAAGTACTAATGCCGGTAAGATTTTGCTTGTTATAGGCACGAAATCAGCGCTATGCACATGAACTTCAAACAGATCGAACAGATTTCCCCGATCTTGCCAAGAGAGTACAGCTTGAACCTCACTACAGGCTTCCTAGTATTGATTCAGATGTACAATGCATCCCTGAGAAGTATCCTCTAATCTTTAAATTGTTTTAATAATCCATTTACCATTTAAGGAATGTTTGGATGCATGTTTAACTGATTATTTTGGGTGATGTTTCTAAATTCAGTTGTGATTTGTGATTATTTAGGGTCAAAATTATCAAATTAGTAGAAACAAGGAACTTATTGAGATAAATATAAAATGTTATGTACTCACTCTAATTTTAATCAATTTTTTTTTGCGCAGTTGTTTTTTTAAAATCAATTTCAAATGCTAATTTACATCAGTTACACATGATTGCGACATATTGAAAATCCTTAACCGTATATTAGCTCCAAAGCTGTTCTCAATCCTTTGTTTGAAAAAATGCTGAGTGCTAGTGATTTAAAGTCATACCGTATAGTAATTCCAAAGAGATATGCTGAGGTGAGGTAACAAAACTGCGTGTATATATTTAGTTTTATACGAGTATCATTTTCACAAAACCTTATAGGCTTGTACTTTCTCTAGAGTACGGGAAGATGCAAGGATTCAATGACATTAATAAATATTCACAATTGAGCAGAAATTTTTCCCAGCAGTTTCTGAACCCAGAGGGATACGGATGAATATTCTGGATATGGAAAGCAAAGAATGGGAGGTTGGCTTCCGTTATTGGCCTCAAGGAAATTGTAAAACGTATGTTTTAGATCGGCTCATAAATTTTATGGCCTCAAGAAAATTGCAAGCAGGCGATATGGGTAACTTCTACTACATCTGTGACAAATTTGCATTGTTTACCAACATATATATATATAATAAATACATAGAGGTGGAAACAGGGACGAAACCAGGATACAAAATGACCAGGTGCACTTAGAATAAACTAAACAATGCTACAAACACAAGTTTTTGGGACCAGGTGCCTTTAAGAAAAATCGAGATTTTTTTAACAAAATTAACACTACACAACAAAAATCCATGGGTGTCCCAGGACCCCCGGGACACCCCCTGGTTCCGTCACTGGGTGGAAAGATCCTCAAAAGGATGATTATTATTGGCATTGTATACCAACATTTTCTCATTAACAAAATTTGATAGTTGATTATTTTATTAACAAAACGTTACTTTATGATCGTAGCTACTTACCTGCAGTGTATTTCTTTTCAGTGACATTTTATCGAGAGGAACCAGGGGGAAGGATGGTGATTGGAATTACAAAGACTTCTGTTGCGAAACCACCTCATCAGGTATGTCTAAATGTACCAACCACAGTATATAAACAAATTAAAGATACTACATAAAGAAAAAGGGGAAAATGCCGCCACTTAACTATCCATGTTTCTAGTCGATTGGGTTATCGCTGTGCAGTATTAAACATCAAATTAAACTAAGACGACACACAGACACACCCTTATAATCATACCCAGTGTTATAGGACATATAGCTTTCCTGCATAGCTTATAGGACCTATAGCTTTCCTGCCGCAAAGTTTCAATTGGGGAAGCCAAGTCAGGCATCACAATTTTTTTTTTTTTTTTTTTTTTTTTTTTTTTGTGAAATTGTGTGGTTTGTAGTTATATAAAAAAAAATAGTCAAAGGTGGATTCAGTTATATGAAGCAGGGTATGCGTTCTAATTACATAGAAAAAATCTCACTTTTACATGACAAAACCTACACAATGTTATTAGGATGTTTAATCGTTCATAATCTGAATTGCGTAGGAAAAAGAATACCCCTCCTAATATCTCGGTAAGCAAATGTACACCAAAGCTCTAGCTCGGGCATAGTTCTGTCCAGTGGGTCCCTGGTCAGGGAAAAAAAGTATGTACCACTTTAGACAACAAAATCAGCAAGGTTATATAAAAAGCTTTACTTGAGTTAAAAGAAACGCGTTCTACTCTAGTGGCTCTGCCCTTTTCCTTCTTTCTGCAAGGTGTATGCATCATTACTTGCATAACCGTGTGCAGTTTAAATGTATTATTAATTGATGCAAGCCTAGTTAAAAATGATGATCTACTACACCAATAAAGTATAAGCTTGATCTATCTATCCATCTATGCAACCTAATCTAGAAAAGTACACACAGCAATCTGAACATTTGGTTCAAAGTTACTTAAGATACCAATGAGGCAATGACTCTTCATTAGTGTGTTATCATGTAGGCTAGTGATTTGCACACTCCCATTATTTATTGGGACACTCTTTTACATGCTTCAGTTAGTTATACAAAACTCACACTGTGCATTATCTGCTTGTACTGTGGAGTGTGCCAATCAATTCCCTATCATGTATGCTAGAATCAAAGTGATTTAGTAATTAAATTTCAGATATGGTCTATATGGTTTGTTTTGCCATTATATTTGGCCATCCGTCAATAACATTGTGCCTAATAATTTTATTATTTGCAGGCAACTAGCTGATGCGGTAGAAAAACACATTCATTCTGCACCGGGTCCCAACAAATGTGCATTTTGTGATTGTATCGTAGCAATGTTTGGTGCCTGTGTCATAACCAATTTTTTTTGCCTTTGGAATTATAACATATTAGCTTTGTAGCAGGGATAGATGGAAATTTGATTTTCTTTCTAATATAGATTGACTGGATAACTCAAAAGAGTTACCTTTTTGGGTCTATAGTGATTCCTTGCTTGAGATATTTGTGATGGTATAAATAGTAGACTTGTTTAGAATAATTTTAAGAGTGTATACATAAGTATGCAATATAACCACCACCAGAAAGATGGCATGGTGGTAAAGTCATTGGTTTCCTCCCAAGAGGTCAAGGAACCTCACTAAGTGTGTATATTTGGGGGTTTGCCAGGGAAGGGTCGGAAATAGTCCATTGAGTAATCCGGTGAAGCTGCGTACATTTGAGACAAAAAAGTTCGCCCTCCCCGATTATTTTCCATGTACGCCCTTTTTTTAGACTTCCAAACAACATTATGATGCTCATGGAGGAGTGTAAAGTGTAAACTACTGTGTTTGATAGCAAAGACAACCCCCACAACAATGTTTGCTTGGTTGGGTCCGTCAACCGACCTTAAGTTTGCATATGATTTATGTGTGTGTGTTTTTAATTAATTTTTGTGGGATTTCTTTTTTGTTATGACCGGGTCACCTTGTTACGGGCACATTTGGTTATATTGTATGTTTGATCTTAGAAAGAGAAACTGTAAATCGTCAAGCTACAAAAAAAATACCATCGCGACGAGAATTAAATTATTTTTCTATAGACATGCATTGTTATATACATTCGACGAACATTTTTTTTTTGATAATTTTTTTTTTTTTTTTTTTTTTTTTTTTTTTTTTTTTTCAAATTTTTCGCCCAGAAAAATCATATATGATTTGTAAAAATCATATATGATTTGTAAAAATCATATATGATTCGTTAAAATCAAATCATATATGATTCTTACGAATCATATATGATTTTTAAAAATCATATATGATTCGTAAGAATCATATATGATTTGATTTTAACGAATCATATATGATTTTTCTGGGTGGAATTTAAAAAAAAAAAAAAAGTTCGTCGAAAGTATATAACAATGCATATCTATATAAAGATGATTTAATTCTCGTCGCGATGGTATTTTTTTTTTAACTTGACGATTTACCGTTTGCAAGATATTTTGTTTTAAAAAAAGTAAAAAATAAAATAGGTGGCTATGATCGGTTCATTATTTTTATGGCAAGTATAAGATATATATTGATATCATCTCGTGTTTACATAGGTTGTTTGTTGGTGTGTGTTAAAAAGAAAAAAAAGATTAGAATTATATCGTAAATATATTTAAGAGTACAACACTTTTGTATTTATCTTTTCAAATTACAATTGTGATAAAAAATAATATCATGAAAATGATGGCGGTTAAGAAAAATACGCTAATGCCTTATCACGTACGTACCCATGACTATATAAATACCCATGCATGCATGCATAACATACTTTCTATCATCATTAACCCTTGCTTGATTCGACTCAAATGGCTGTCATAAACAAAGAAATCATTCGATACAATAACCAAGAAGAGCATGACTATGCTGATACGCTTGAACCTGGCTATCGCTTTTGTCCAACCGATCCGGAGCTCATTGTTTACTACTGGAAAACGACATCCCAACTGTCGCTATTATGAAGTCAATATTTACGACTGTAGTCCTGATGAACTTACAGGTTAGTAAACTGTTATCGAGTAATCATATATGTTGTCTAATTGATATGATATATGCAATATATACACTGGTTTGTTGTTAAAGTTTGGACGTTTATTGTTGAGTTAATCTGTTTCAAAATTAACTGTTTTACGATTCTTGATATAACAGCCAAACCAGAATATCGGTCTTACGAAAAAAAATGGTACTTTTTGACATGGATGGGGCGAAAACACCCTAATGGAAGCCGTCCGAATAGACAAACCAGGAACGGTGGTCGTTGGAAGGCGTCCCAGGCTTGTGAAGCGGTGAAGGATGTGACCAATCGAGTTGTTGGAAGCAGATTATCTTTAGTTTATTTTGACGAAAAGAAACTCAAGACACCTTGGCTTATGCAGGAATATAGCACAAAAAATCCTAATATCTCAAAAGAAAGCCAAAAACATAACACGGACAAGAACAAGGTATGCAATATAATCTGCTTGTCCAAAATCTCTTATAAACTATCTTTTATCCCTTATATATTCATATATGATTTACAACCAATTTTCTGTGATTTGTTTATGCAGTTTTCTGATTGGGTCCTTTGTAAGATATACAAGGTTCTGAAAAAAAATCCTAGCAACAACTTGGCGGATCAAGAAGAGGCAATTGTAGAACAAAACCACCGATCTGAAGATGAACCTTCGCTTAGACGTAGAAGACTATCAATGGACCAAGAAAGCTATCAATCAAATGGAGCTGAACATGTTCATATTCAACAAAGTAATCATCAGTCAGGGACCGATGTTCAAATTGTGGCACCTGTTATGCTCACATCGAATCAACAATCAGACCTTAACAATGTTCATGCGGAGTCTTCACAGACTTTTCCATCAACGAGCATAAACACGTGTCCGAATTCAATCTCCATGCAACACATGCCTATGCTTTGTGGTTCAAATTTGATACAACCACCACTTGAAGACCCTCGAGCTTTATTTTCAAAAGAACAAGCACCAGCAATTCAACTGGACGCCAACCTAAATTCGATGACTTTTTCACAGACTTTAACGGACGACGTCTTCCAACAAGCTTTTCCGAACTCCTACCATGATAATCCAAGTTTATATGAAGAACCAATGATGGTGCCTGAAGCTGAGTATAGTAGCTATAATCCTGATAGCCTAATGGGACATGAAAATTTTGAAAGCTTCGATCCTTCTTCAGAAATTTTTTCTATTGACGAGTTGATGGGTGGGTTCATGGATGATCAGTTTGACTGAATAACACATGGGCATTCCATACTTTGCAATAACTTTATGTATGAACTCTGCAAGATCTTGTTTTAAGTTCAAGTTTTGTTTTGACATTTGAAAATTTGTGCTGATTAAGCAATGAAGATAATAGTTAATGTGAATTTAATCAGGATGGATCTTTTGAACTATATGTTAAAATGCTTCTAACAGTAATGTTTATGTGTACGTGCCATTTATTTTTGATAGATTTGTCAACAAATATGTATACATGTCTGTAAATCGTAGTCGAAGTAATCTGATTACATGCTTGTGAAATAATTGGGAATTGAGATTCGGGAAAAGTTAGATCAATTGATAACGGGGCGAAAAACGTTGTGTGTGTGATTTATCTTTGTTGGTTGCCTGATTATATAAACATAGGATGAGTCCTGTATATATGGTCTAATGTTGTGATTCTGATCCGGTCAAGCAACAGATCTTTTTCTTGGACGTGGCTTAGATCAGTTAAAAGGAACGAAGAAGATGTATGTTGACCCATAACAGATCTTGCGCAAAAAGGTTAATTAGAAACCAACAATGCACGACTAGCTTAAAATAAATGGATGAGGTTTTCCATGTTCAGATTAACTTGGGAGGGCAAATACAAAATACTTTTTTCATCTCTTGTTATGAAACCAATACCTTGCCTCTAGGCCATTTGGTGGTGGTTAACAATGCATGATTTAAGATATTGTTTATTTAAAAGAGATTTTTGAATTTTTTTGGCATAATTTAGTTTTGTTAAAACAATGCTTACTATCATTTCTAACGCAATCAAATGAGTTAAGTTCCAAGACGAGCAAACTAGCCCTCCCTTTACCGGAGATTATTATCTATTGTTTGAGGTGCAACGGTAATCTTTCTCTTTGCATCACCTTAATGAACTCCCCGTCATATCCTTATTTAGACATCACTTTTGTGACCGGCCTCTTTTCGAGAATTCTTGCAGTTCTTTTTCAGCCTCTTGTATCAGTTAGTTTTTCTACCTCATTTGAGCAGTGTGCCAATAATACAACGTTTGAGAATGCTTTAAAGATTTTTTTGCTTGCAATTATCTATACTACTATATAATGCATTTGAGACTATTCTATAATTAGAAAGGCTTAAAATCCAGACTTTTTTTCTTGCTTATTATGGAAAGATTCCAAAATTACTCCGTAATTTGTTAGTAAGTAAGCTGGTTAGAAAGTTTGTTAAAAAGCGGTTAGTTGTTCAAACTAAAATTATTTGGCTTAAGCATCTCTAATATTTCTACTTATAAAGCATGAAAACAACTAAACGTGTAACCAAATAACACAAAATATAATCAATAGAAAAGAAAGGGAAAGGGTTGGTGGGAGACTGTGTTTTCTAGCTTATCAGATCATGACATGGTACCAGAGCTAAGGTGATTTTTTATCATCAGCAACCAAAATGACAGCCACACCTAGAGGTGGCCATTGTCACCGGTTCCTGAACCGGAACCGAAAAAGTAACCGGAACTGAATCCGGTCAACACCGGTTCCGGCAAGATCCGGTTCCGGTTCCACGAATATCCGGCTGATCCTACCCGGTTTCATGTTTTCGCTCTTAGATCCGGTTCCAAACTGGATAATTACTCACCGGATCGCGAACCGGTTCTTGGGAACCGGATCCGAACCGGTTCCAACGGATACTTTTTTTTTCTGCATTTTCTGGACAGTAGCATGATCATCAGCAGTGGAACGGTAATATTACTGTTTTTCTGCATTTTCCAAACGGTTTTGTCCCCCATTTGTCCCATTTTAACATCCTAAACATTCCTATAAATACCATCCATGATTTTGGTTGAATCACAACAATCAAACACACTAAAAACACTCAAAAATTGCTCACAAATTGATCAAAAATGTCTAGAAGAAACCAAGCTTCTCAATCTCATCCAACATCATCAAATAATGACGCTTCTCAAGGTCAAGGTTCTACAAACCAACCGTTTGAAGTTGGGAATATACCAACAACCCGAAACCAAGAAATTTGGTGTAATTTCGACTTGGTTAAGTTTTCGGATAATTCAACAAAGGCTCGTTGTAAAGCTTGTAACACTTATATCTCTTCATCGGGGAATTCTACGTTGAAGAAGCACACGAAAAATCATTATAAAGCAACAAAAGGCGTTCCGGCATCGTCACAAAATGTTATCGGACCGGATGGGAATATTTTTGTATATGACGAGAGGGCGCTTCGTCAAGATTTAGCTCACTTTGTGATTCAAGAGGGTTTGCCGTTCAACCACTTCGACAACCCTCGGTTAACGAGGTTGATTCAACAAAGGCTTCAACCACGCTATACTCATGTAAGTCGTCAAACTCTTAAACGTGATTGTATTAAATCTTGGACAAAGGTTAAAAAGGAATTAATACTTGGTTTTGATGCTTTAAAAACTAGTGTAAACTTAACAACCGATGTTTGGTCGGCGGGTCATGGTTTGCCGGGTGCGTACTTGTGTGTTACCGCACATTGGATTGACCCCGCTACTTGGAAAATGATGAAACGTACTATTGGTTTTGAAATATTTCCAAATCCGCACACGGGTGAAAATTTAAGTCTAATGTTGAGATATGTTATGAAAATGTTTAATTTAGAAGAAAAGGTTTTTTCAATATCATTCGATAACGCTTCTAATAATACAAATGCGGTAGGATTACTAAAACTAAGATACCGACCGATTGTTGATGGCATTTTTTATCATAGTCGATGTGTTGCACACTGATGAGGCGAAAAATGAACCACTTTTAGGGGGTCATTTAAGCCCGGAATTGAATTTATTTGATCAAATATTGCCCTAAATCGTTCATTTTGTGATTTTAGGTACTTTGAGAGTGAAATCTGGAAAAGGAAGCAATTCGGACGTTTTTGGAGCATAAAAAAGAAGAAAACGCCAAAGTCTTAATTTTCCTTGCTGGGAACAGTAGGTGACGGCGTCAAGAAGAAAATCTTGACGGCGTCAAGAGTAATTTCCATGACGATCCAGTACAGAAATGACGGCGTCACAAGGTAGGGCGTCAATAGGAAAATGCATGACCGCCTGGAAACACATAACACATGACGGCGTCAAAAGTAGATCAAGGCAGTCCGAGAAGTATTTTGGCGGCGAGATGACGGCGTCACAAATTTGTTCTTGACGCCGTCAGACCCTATTTCCTATAAATAGTTTTCTAATTTTTACACAAAAAAGAGAGAAGTTTTGGAGAAACCCTCAGTCCGAACTTGGTACGAATTTTACAGGTTTTTCAAGGGTTCTCAGCCCTTGATCCCTTTCATGTGTAATTAAGATAAGTATTCTTTTAATTCAATCAATATGTCTATGTGTTGGTTGTCTATATCTTGTTCTTGTCTTAATTCTATCATGCTAGGCTAGATCTATCTTGTGTTTGCTTAGATCTAATGAAACCTAGATGTTAATTATGTGTTGATTACTTGTTTATGGTTGTATTGGATGAATGATTTCGATGTTAGGCTTAAGAAAACTGGCAGATCTCCAATTGGTAACATGCTTGAACGTCTTAAGAAACATGAACTGACGTGCACTAGGTTTTATTGGTTGTATTTAATGCATGAGTAAATTCTAATGATCCCATGTTAGGAGCTTCTTAGCCGGCTCGACATAGGAGTGAAGTAGGCACTCATAGGATTGGGGAATTAAGTGCGCCACCCCATGAATGGTATTAAGGAATACAATCCGTCATCCACGCAACTATAACAAGTAATTAACGTGTAAAAGATATCTAGGGAGTAGTGAAATCTAAGTAAACACAATTTCTCCACTTATTGCTCACAACCTTAGTATAATTTTGTTTATTTTCATTTTTAGTATTTTATTTTGATTGCATCTTTAGCATTGGGTTAGTTGATTAGCAACTAATTCCGCCCAAATCCTTCAAACCCGAGATTTTTACTTGCTTTCTAAAAAAATATAAAAATACAAAAATAATCATCCCTCATCTTTAGAACTAGTATTTAGGTTTTCTAATCCTAGCGACACTATTCCTAGCTGAACGATCAATCCCCCGGTACTTGTCACTATACTATACTACAACGATCAGGTACACTGCCTGGTGGGGGTTGTAAGCTTCTCAAGATCTCTTGAGAGGTAAAGCCTGGTGCGATTCCCACGTATCACACACATCATTAACTTGGTTGTGCAAAGCGAACTAGCGACCCAACAAATGTTTAATTTAAGAGAATCTTTTAGAAAAATGTTACAAGATATTTTTCAAGTTGGATCGACAAGATATTTGGATTATATAAAATTGTGTCATGAATCGAATTCTATTTTTTTATCACCAAATTGGGACGTTCCTACAAGATGGAATTCGACGTATGATATGTTTGTTAGTGCTTTACGTCAAAAAAACACGTTACAACATTTTCATGATGAGCTTTGTGCTAGACAAAGGCGTGGGGAAAATATGGTACCATTTTCGGTTGAAAATTGGAGTCTTATTCAAAAAATAACCGATTTACTCAAAGTTTTTAAAACCGCAACAACTATGTTATCGGGTGTTTATTATCCCACGAGTCATTCGGTCCTCAACCAACTTTATGTGATGTGTAGAAAATTAGGAGCATACGAATATGATGGTCAACTCTTTGCTAATATGGTTGTACCGATGAAAGAAAAGCTTAAAAAATATTTTCAAGAAATTCCACCAGTAATTACTTGTGCCGCCGCAATAAACCCATGTTATAACGTTAGCGGGGTGAAATATCTTATCAAAAAGATTGGTGAAGACTTGGATTTGAACCAAATAGACCCTTTTTATGTAAATAATGCACAAGAATCGTTTAAAAATAATTTCAAACGTTTATATGATGTTTATTTTGAGAAATATGGTGCAACAAATGTGGGAACGAGTTCGCTGCCAAGTATGTGGTCTTCGTCTTCATCCGTGGATCCGGATTTGGACTTATTTTCAAGTTTAAGACAAGAAAGTGGTAAACGGGCTAGGAGTGACAATTTAATGAGCAACGAATATGGGAGATATACGGGAACCGATTGGTTAAACACTATCACATCCGAAGAGTTCAAGAAATTTGATGTTTTGAATTGGTGGAAACAAAGGGAATCTCAATTTCCCGTTCTAGCCGCAATGGCCCGGGATTTACTAAGCGTACAAGCTTCAACCGTTGCTTCGGAATCCGCTTTTTCTACTAGTAGAAGGGTATTGTCGGTAAGAAGAACAAAACTCACACCTTTATCTTTGGAGATGTACGTGTATTTGCTTGAAGGATTATTTGGATGAGAATGAACGTATACAAGACGTTTCAATACTTGAAGAACCGATGGACTACGAAAAACAATTACAAGAGGTCGAAGTGCAAGAAGGTTATGTAATCAATCTTACCGAAGAAGAAATTGCTTACGATGAAGCTACAAGCGCCGCCGTTCAAGTTGAAATTGAAAATGAAGATGAAACCTATGAAGAATAAATAGTCGAAATGTATTAAATTTGTATTTCAAGTACTTTAAGTGTGACGTCTATTAGTTTTTTTTAATAAAAGTCGAAGTTTATTAAGTTTATTGTGTGGAAAACGCGAACGAAAAAAAAAACCCCGAAAACGAATTTTTTGCAAAGCTACTGTTAAGGAAATAACACCGGTTCTTTGGAACCGGATTTGGAACCGAACCGGAACCGGTCATACCGGTCCCGGATTTTTTGACCCAAGATCCGAAATTATCCGATCCGGTTCTTTGACTTTGATTATTATCCGGTCCGGTTTGGAACCGGTTCCGGTACTTGGCCGAACCGGCTTTTGGCCACCTCTAGCCACACCACCTTCATCTCCAAAATATACCAGCCCGCAAACATCAGAAATCATAACACCTACTATACTAGATCGCTTATCCCAACTTCTTTCCCAACCAGTGTCAACACTTCAATCGTCTCCACAAATAATTACACACCATGAGGGAGGAATTCCTCCCATTACTATCAAATTGAGTGGTCAAAACTATGGTCTTTGGTGTCAGATGGCAGAAATGCACCTTTCAAGCAAAGACAAGACGTGTTACATTGACGGGAGTCTAAAGCCACCGCCTCTTACCGACCCAACATACAAGAAATGGAAGACCGAAGATTCTACCATGAAAGGCTGGCTAATCAACTCAATGGATCCAACCTTAGTCGGTAACTTTATCCGTTTCCCTAATGCAAGGGATGTGTGATTAAAAGTAGAATTGGCCTTTTTCAATAAAAATGACAAATCACAACTACCAATTAAAGAGAAAAGTTGTTAGGGTTAAACAATCAAATAGACACGTTCAAGAGTATTTTAATGAGTTGGTGAGTCTGTGGAGAGGAATTGATTTTAGGTGTCCTAATAGCATGAAATGTCCAGAAGACATCAAAAAACACAACGACCTTACTCAAGAAGATAGGGTCTATGTTTTCCTTGATGGTCTTGACGATTATTTAGATGGCATAAGGGGAGAGGTATTAAGAATGAAGCCGTTTCCGAATGTTGAAGAGCGTTTGCTGTTATTCGCCAAGAAGTTAAGACTCGCGCAAATCTGTGATGCTTGGTAAAGAAGAGGAAAACTCTGTAGCAATGGGAGTGAATTCACAACCATAATACAAACCAAAAGGGTTAAATGCAGGTTCTGGATCAGGGCCTCATATCGGCTCAAAAGAAAAGTTTACTAAGTGTGGGTATAGTGGTCATACCATTAAAACTTGTTTTAAGATACATTGATAGCCAGAGTGGTACAAGGAATTGAAGAGAAAAGACAACATGGTGTAGAACACAACGTAGGCAAGGCTGCAATGGTATCAAATAGTTTACCTTTTGTAAGTAATGGTGAGGAAAAAGGTTATCTCTCTTTGGTGATAACTCTTCGTACCCTTGAATCAGATTCTCTCTTCCAAACGCACGCCTACTGAAGAGGCATCCGCTTCCGCCTTACATAACAAAGTCACATTATGAATCAATCCTACTCCGTGGGCTGTGAGTAGTTGCTTATCTCTTATTGTAATAATAATTCTACTTCCTTGCTTAAACCAATTACAGTCACCGGCTAACGCCTCAAGCTGGTCTTTATGATCGACGTCATCAAGAGCGACAAGTACTTTTCTATCACCCATCGCTTTTTTCATCTTGTTTTTCCCGTCAAGAACACCACTTACGATGACGCCTTGATCATTTAAAATATCTAAAAGTAGTTGTTTGTGCAATGAATTTAAACCAGGCAAAGATGGTTTTGATTCTTCCCTTACATTTTCAACGAAGCTTTTACCTTCAAACTGAAAAGATATTTGATAAAAAAAAAAAAAAAAACAACCTTGGCTAAAGTTGTCTTCTCCGCACCACCCATCCCCCATATCCCTAGCATGCGAACTTCATCAACGTTAATTTCTAAATATGGAACCACATCCCTTATCCGTGTCTCCATGCCTATCAACTCTTCATCTAAAATGAAGTTAATGGAATGCAAATCTCGTGAAATGTCTTGAACAATTTTTTGTATGAATTTAGATTCATGCCTCTATGTTAAAAATATATACAATTAGCTGTTTTGAAATTCTGAGATAAAAAGAATACTTAATTTCATATTTATATATATCACATCTCACCCCATAAAGAAACTAATGAAATTATATTGCAGATATATTCTTCGAGTTAACTACATTTTTGGTCCTTGTGTTTGTATCAAAATCTCACTTTTGGTCCAATTTTTAAAACACGTGCGATTCCAGTCCAATAGTTTGCGTTTTGTTCCACTTTTGGTCCAATTTTCTAACGGAGTTAGTTTAGTCGTTAAGTCTAATTGTAAAGTGGCAACATTAGTCTTTTAACTTAATGATCGTTTGCAACGTTCGTCCTTTATACTAAAGATCGTTTTCAATTTTTGCACCGTTAGTCCTTGCAGCTAGGTAATCTTTTAAAAAAATTCTAAAAAACATCGAAAAAATTCTAAAAAAAATCTAAAAAAATGATTTTTTTTTTGGAAAAATTTTTTTCCAAAAAAAATTTTGAAAAAAAAAATTCTAATAAAAATTTTTCTTAAAAAATTCAAAAAAATTATATAAAAAAAATTGACAAATTTTTTTTTCAAAAAAAATAATTTGAAAAAAAAAATTCTCATAAAAATTTTTCTTAAAAAATTCGAAAATAATTTAAAAAAATTTGACAATTTTTTTTTTCCAAAAAAAATAATTTGAAAAAAAACTCTAATAAAAAATTTTCTTAAAAAATTCTAAAAAAAATATTTTTGACGAAAATAATATTTTCCGAAAAAAAAAATTCAAAAAAAATTTTCTAAAATTTTTATTTTTCTAATAAAAATTTTCTTAAAAAATTCAAAAACTAACATAAACATCTATAAAACACAAATTACATTAACTAGTATACTTAAACACAAATTACATTAAACGCGAATTACATTAAATATAAAAAGTACGATGAAATGAAAATACATTAAAAATAATTTTTTTTAGAAATGTTTTTTCTTAAACAAAATTTTTTTGGAATTATTTTTTTTGGAAAAAAAATTTTTCGTCAACAAATTTTTTTTTTTAGAATTTATTAATAAAGAATTTTATTATAATTTTTTTTTTCAAATTATTTTTTTTGGAAAAAAATTTTCCGTCAAAAATTTTCTTTTTAGAATTTTTTTCGAATTTTTTACAAAAAAATTTTTTCACAATTTTTTTTCAAATTAATTTTTTCGTCAATTTTTTTTTTAGAAATTGTTAACAAAAATTTTATTAGAATTATTTTTTTTTGAAAAAAATCTTCGTCAAAATTTTTTTTTTTTGAATTTTTTAAGAAAATTTTTTATTAGAAAATTATTTTTTTTGGAAAAAAAATTTCCAAAAAAAAAATATTTTTTTAGAACTTTTTTCTAATTTTTTTCGATTTTTTTTTTAGAATTTTTTTTTTAAAAGACTAACTAACTGAAAGGTCTAACGGTACAAACATTAAACATGATATTTGGTATAAAGGACGAACGTTGCAAACGACCGTTAAGTTAAAGGTCTAATGTTGCCACTTTACAATTAGACTTAACGACTAAACTAACTCCGTTAGAAAATTGGACCAAAAGTGGAACAAAACGCAAACTATTGGACTGGAATCGCACGTGTTTTGAAAATTGGACCAAAAGTGAGATTTTGATACAAGCACAAGGACCAAAAATGTAGTTAACTCTATATTCTTCGGAAGGTTAAGAACGGTGAGATCACCCTGGTCATACACCCATGCATCCTAACGTATTCATATACAACAAGACTAAGAAAAATGTGGCCCGTTTGAGGAGGAGGCACGGTGGGACGGCACCACTTGCACACCCCTTGAACCCCCTTTGAACAAGATATCAGTTGGTAATTTTGCGTTTGTCTCGATAATCAAGATTCTTACACAACTATGTTGTGCTTCTCCGAATTGGGTTCGTAAAATATTTAGAATATTAGAATCATAATCACTTTTATGTGAACGCTCAAAGGTCACGACCATTAAGTTAAACACACATCCAAACACCTTCATAGTATGCTCATTCGTAATATGCTGGATGTTTGGAAAAGATATAACCTCACTCGTGCATGATTTCCTGAAGTTTCTTATATCTTTTATGATATAATTAAGTTGTCGAAATTGGTTAACGCTTGCGGATCATGTGCAAAATTACGTGAATTAGTAATAAAAGAGAAAGGACCAGGGTAAATTATTGAGTTTTGTAGAATCTACTTTCAGTCACTTTATAAGAAGATTTTCTTATGTGCTACTTGTTTTTATCCATTCAGTTGTGTTTATGTGGAGGGTAGGTTCTGTGAAACATTTCATTCAACTGATGACAGCTGGAGAGACTGTGAATCACGTGGGAAGGTGTGTGTAATTTCGAGATACCTGGCTTCTGTGTTCTTATTACTTTTACCAAAAATTAGCACATACATAACATGTTTAGTTTTGACTCAACTTGCAGTTGGTCCACTGTGGATGTGTTGTGTCGTTCAATCAATATTTTCTACTGGATTTAGGTGGCGTTGTCTGCATAGAGTGTTCCAAGCAAAATTTTATTCTGGTAAGAAGAAGTTTGTTATAAATTATGTATGCTTTTACATTTTAGCTTGCATATTCTTATGTAATAGTTATGTTCCGTTATGCCGCAGTCAGTTTCAGGGGTTGATCAGTAAACTTACTTTTGCTTATGATGATTATTATTATGTTTTTAAGTTTGGCAGTTTAATATTAGTTACAACTGAACTAATTATCTATTACTTTCTTAAAAATCAGAATTTGGCAAACGTTCAACTCCATCAGAAGTGGTTCTTAGAATTTTAAGCAGCAGAAACACATCCAAATACACAAAACTGAAAATATTGGATACTAATTTATAATCCATGAAAGTCAAACACGAAAGTCAAAAGAGTCGTTTATGTATATGTATAGGGAGGTGATTTGTACACCATTTTTTTTTGCCATCCACCACTAAATTATGCATAGCGGTGTTGTACTGTATGCATCACTGGTGTGATTTAGTGGTGTATAGCCAAAAATAAATGGTGCACAAATCATTTCCCATATGTATAAAGTGTAGGGTCCTAGAATGACAAAGACAAAGTTAGAAACCGTTTATTCGGTTATAGTAGTTAGAAACATTATGTTAGTTTAGTGAAACGTTGTGTTGTTTAGTTGTGTCGGTTCATGGGTTATAAATACCATAAAACCCAACTCTGTAAAAACTAATGATTGATTATAAATAAAACCTTAGTATACTTTATATTCGATTGTTCATAGAATTAGACTAACAGAAAACACTATTTTCTGCAACGTCTTACTAAAGTGAAAAATCTATTCTTTATGGGATCATTGAGCAATTATGTTAACAGTTATACTACCAGAAGTGAAGTACTAATGCCGGTAAGATTTTGCTTGTTATAGGCACAAAATCAGCGCTATGCACATGAACTTCAAACAGATCGAACAGATTTCCCCGATCTTGCCAAGAGAGTACAGCTTGAACCTCACTACAAACCTAGCTCCTAGTATTGATTCAGATGTACAATGCATCCCTGAGAAGTATCCTCTAATCTTTAAATTGTTTTGATAATCCATTTACCATTTAAGGAATGTTTGGATGCATGTTTAACTGATCATTTTGGGTGATGTTTCTAAATTCAGTTGTGATTTGTGATTATTTAGGGTCAAAATTATCAAATTAGTAGAAACAAGGAACTTGTTGAGATAAATATAAAATGTTATGTACTCACTCTAATTTTAATCAATTTTTTTTGCGCAGTTGTTTTTTTAAAATCAATTTCAAATGCTAATTTACATCAGTTACACATGATTGCATATTGAAAATCCTTAACCGTATATTAGCTCCAAAGCTGTTCTCAATCCTTTGTTTGAAAAAATGCTGAGTGCTAGTGATTTAAAGTCATACCGTATAGTAATTCCAAAGAGATATGCTGAGGTGAGGTAACAAAACTGCGTGTATATATTTAGTTTTATACGAGTACAATTTCACAAAACCTTATAGGCTTGTACTTTCTCTAGAGTACGGGAAGATGCAAGGATTCAATGACATTAATAAATATTCACAATTGAGCAGAAATTTTTCCCAGCAATTTCTGAACCCAGAGGGATACGGATGAATATTCTGGATATGGAAAGCAAAGAATGGGAGGTTGGCTTCCGTTATTGGCCTCAAGGAAATTGTAAAACGTATGTTTTAGATCGGCTCATAGATTTTATGGCCTCAAGAAAATTGCAAGCAGGCGATATGGGTAACTTCTATTATATTTGTGACAAATTTGCATTGTTTACCAACATATATATATAATAAATACACAGGTGGAAACAGGGACGGAACCAGGATACAAAACGACCAGATGCACTTAGAATAAACTAAACAATGCTAGAAACACAAGTTTTTGGGACCAGGTGCATCAAAGAAAAATCGAGATTTTTTTAACAAAATTAACACTACGCAACAAAAATCCATGGGTGTCCCAGGACCCCTGGGACAGCCCCTGGTTCCGTCACTGGGTGGAAAGATCCTCCAAAGGATGATTATTATTGGCATTGTATACCAACATTTTCTCATTATCAAATTTTGATAGTTGATTATTTTATTAACAAAACGTTACTTTATGATCGTAGCTAATTACCTGCAGTGTATTTCTTTTCAGTGACATTTTATCGAGAGGAACCGGGGGAAGGATGGTGATTGGAATTACAAAGACTTCTGTTGCGAAACAACCTCATCAGGTATGTCTAAATGTACCAACCACAATATATAAACAAATTAAAGATACTACATAAAGAAAAAGGGGAAAATGCCGCCACTTAAATATCCATGTTTCTAGTCGATTGGGTTATCGCTGTGCAGTATTAAACATCAAATTAAACTAAGAAGACACACAGACACACCCTTATAATCATACCCAGAGTGTTATAGGACATATAGCTTTCCTGCCGTGAAGTTTCAATTGGGGAAGCCAAGTCACATTTTTTTTTTTGGTGAAATTGTGTGGTTTCTAGTTATATAAAAAAAAAAATAGTCAAAGGTGGATTCAGTTATATGAAGCAGGGTATGTGTTCTAATTACATAGAAAAAATCATTACTTTTACATGACAAAACCTACACAATGTTATTACAGGGAGAGGTGTGGGCTCGCCATGGCAGCTCGTCGTCCGACATGGAGCTCGCCACCACACCCTCTCTTGCTCGCCGTGGCTCGTTGTGGAGGAGCTCGTCGTCTGCGTGACGAGGGAGAAGACTGCAAGTTGTGTCCTTTTTTTCTTTTTTTTTTTTTTTTTTTTTTTTTTTTTTTTTTTTTTTGTAATTGTTTTGTAAATGACTTGGAAGTGTGTGTGTGTGCAGCCAAAGCTTGAAGAAGAAGAAGATATATCTTTTTTTTTTTTTTTTTTTTTTTTTTTTTTTTTTGGGTTGGATGGAAATGGTTTGGAAAGTGTATGTGTGGTGCAAATGATATTTATTAGATGTAAATGATTTGGAAGTGTGTGGTGTGTGTGCAGTTAAGAAGTTGTTTTTTTTTCTTTTCTCTTTCTTTTTTTTTTTTTTTTTTTTTTTTTTTTTTTTTTTTTAAAATTATTTTGTAACTTAAAAAAAAATGTTATTTGTATTATTTGAATAAAATGAATTTAGTTTAATTGAAATTTTGAATAATAAAAAAAAAGGTTGTAAATGGTGGGCCCCAAATGAGTAAGTTGAGGTTAGTTATGAGTGAGGAGGGGTTAGTTGTGAAGAGGTGTTGGGGTGATGTGGCACCCGTGGGCCCCAAATGAGGAGGTGATGCCTCATCACCACACCTCTCCCTCTTAGGATGTTTAATCGTTCATAATCTGAATTGCGTAGGAAAAAGAATACCCCTCCTAATATCTCGGTAAGCAAATGTACACCAAAGCTCTAGCTCAGGCATAGTTCTGTCCAGTGGGACATCCCTGGTCAGGAAAAAAAAGTATGTACCACTTTAGACAACAAAATCAGCAAAGTTATATAAAAAGCTTTACTTGAGTTAAAAGAAACGCGTTCTACTCTAGTGGCTCTGCCCTTTTCCTTCTTTCTGCAAGGTGTATGCATCATTACTTGCATAACCGTGTGCAGTTTAAATGTATTATTAATTGATGCAAGCCTAGTTAAAAATGATGATCTACTACACCAATAAAGTATAAGCTTGATCTATCCATCTATGCAACCTAATCTAGAAAAGTACACACAGCAATCTGAACATTTGGTTCAAAGTTACTTAAGATACCAATGAGGCAATGACTCTTCATTAGTGTGTTATCATGTATGCTAGAATCAAAGTGATTTAGTAATTAAATTTCAGATATGGTCTATATGGTTTGTTTTGCCATTATATTGGCTATCCATCAATAACATTGTGCCTAATAATTTTATTTTTGCAGGCAACTAGCTGATGCGGTAGAAAAACACATTCATTCAGCACCGGGTCCCAACAAATGTGCGTTTTGTGATTGTATCGTAGCAATGTTTGGTGCCTGTGTCATAACCAGTGGCGGAACTAGAGCATTTTTTTTGGGGGGCCGAATTTATTTTGGGGGGGGGGGGGGGGGGGGGGCGAATCGAAGATTTATTTGTAACCTCAACTAAATTACCCGTAAAACCTATAATATTTACACTAAGTGCCGCAAATTTTGGGGGGGCCGGGACCCTCCCCTGCCCCTTAATAGGTCCGCCGTTGGTCATAACCAATTTTTTTTGTCTTTGGAATTATAACATATTAGCTTTGTAGCAGGGATAGATGGAAATTTGATTTTCTTTCTAATATAGATTTACTGGATAACTCAAAAGAGTTACCTTTTTGGGTCTATAGTGATTCCTTGCTTGAGATATTTGTGATGGTATAAATAGTAGACTTGTTTAGAATAATTTTAAGAGTGTATACACAAGTATGCAATATAACCACCACCAGAAGATGGCATGGTGGTAAAGTCATTGGTTTCCTCCCAAGAGGTCAAGGAACCTCGCTGTGTATATTTGGGGGTTTGCCAGGGAAGGGTCGGAAATAGTCCATTGAGTAATCCGGTGAAGCTGTGTACATTTGAGACAAAAAAGTTCGCCCTCCCCGATTATTTTCCATGTACGCCCTTTTTTTAGACTTCCAAACAACATTATGATGCTCATGGAGGAGTGTAAGGTGTAAACTACTGTGTTTGATAGCAAAGACAACCCCCACAACAATGTTTGCTTGGTTGGGTCCGTCAACCGACCTTAAGTTTGCATATGATTTATGTGTGTGAGTGTTTTTAATTAATTTTTATGGGATTTCTTTTTTGTTATGACCGGGTCACCTTGTTACGGGCACATTTGGTTATATTGTATGTTTGATCTTAGAAAGAGAAACTGTAAATCGTCAAGCTACAAAAAAAATACCATCGCGACGAGAATTAAATTATTTTTCTATAGACATGCATTGTTATATACATTCGACGAACTTTTTTTTTTGCTAATTTATTTTTTTTTTCCAAATTTTTCGCCCAGAAAAATCATATATGATTTGTAAAAATCATATATGATTAAAAATCATATATGATTCGTAAGAATCATATACGATTTGATTTTAACGAATCATATATGATTTTTACAAATCATATATGATTTTTCAGGGTGGATTTTTTTTTTAAAAAAAAAAATCGTCGAAAGTATATAACAATGCATATCTATATAAAGATGATTTAATTCTCGTCACGATGGTATTTTTTTTTTTTAGCTTGACGATTTACCGTTTGCAAGATATTTTGTTTAAAAAAAAGTAAAAAATAAAATAGGTGGCTATGATTGGTTCATTATTTTTATGTCAAGTATAAGATATATATTGATATCATCTCGTGTTTACATAGGTTGTTTGTTGGTGTGTGTTAAAAAGAAAAAAAGATTAGAATTATATCGTAAATGTATTTAAGAGTACAACACTTTTGTATTTATCTTTTCAAATTACAATTGTGATAAAAAATAATATCATGAAAATGATGGCGGTTAAGAAAAATACGCTAATTGCCTTATCACGTACGTCCCCATGACTATATAAATACCCATGCATGCATGCATAACATATTTTCTATCATCATTCGATCAACTTCTTCTAATTCTTAAACCTTGTGCGCATACTTCGTAACCCTTGCTTGATTCGACTCAAATGGCTGTCATAAACAAAGAAATCATTCGATACGATAACCAAGAAGAGCATGATTATGCTGATACGCTTGAACCTGGCTATCGCTTTTGTCCAACTGATCCGGAGCTCATTGTTTACTACTTGAAACCAAAGATTGAAACTGGAAAACGACATCCCAACTGTCGCTATTATGAGGTCAATATTTACGACTGTAGTCCTGATGAACTTACAGGTTAGTAAACTGTTATCGAGTAATCATATATGTTGTCCAATTGATATGATATATGCAATATATACACTGGTTTGTTGTTAAAGTTTGGACGTTTATTGTTGAGTTAATCTGTTTCAAAATTAACTGTTTTACGATTCTTGATATAACAGCCAAACCAGAATATCGGTCTTGCGAAAAAAAATGGTACTTTTTGACATGGATGGAGCGACAACCCCCTAATGGAAGCCGTCTGAATAGACAAACCAGGAACGGTGGTCGTTGGAAGGCGTCCCAGGCTTGTGAAGCGGTGAAGGATAATGTGACCAATCAAGTTGTTGGAAGCAGATTATCTTTAGTTTATTTTGATGAAAAGAAACGCAAGACACCTTGGCTAATGCATGAATACACCACAAAAAATCCTAATATCTCAAAAGAAAGCCAAAAACATAACACGGACAAGAACAAGGTATGCAGTATAATCTGCTTGTCCAAAATCTCTTATAAACTATCTTTTATCCCTTATATATTCATATATGATTTACAACCAATTTTCTGTGATTTGTTTATGCAGTTTTCTGATTGGGTCCTTTGTAAGATATACAAGGTTCTGAAAAAAAATCCTAGCAACAACTTGGCGGATCAAGAAGAGGCAATTGTAGAACAAAACCACCGATCTGAAGTAGAACCTTCGCTTAGACGTAGAAGAAGACTATCAATGGACCAAGCAAGCTATGAATCAAATGGAGCTGAACATGTTCATATTGAAGAAAGTAATCATCAGTCAGGGACCGATGTTCAAATTTTGGCACCTGTGCAGATTATGCTCACATCGAATCAACAATCAGACCTTAACAATGTTCATGCGGAGTCTTCACAGACTTTTCCATCAACGAGCATAAACACGAATCCGAATTCAATCTCCATGCAACACATGCCTATGCTTTGTGGTTCAAATTTGATACAACCACCACTTGAAGACCCTCGAGCTTTATTTTCAAAAGAACAAGCACCAGCAGTTCAACTGGACGCCAACCTAAATTCGATGACTTTTTCACAGACTTTAACGGACGACCACGTCTTCCAACAAGATTTTCCGAACTCCTACCAAGATACTCCAAGTTTATATGAAGAAACAATGATGGTGCCTGAAGCTGAGTATAGTAGCTAATCCTGATAGCCTAATGAGACATGAAAATTTTGAAAGCTTCGATCCTTCTTCAGAATTTTTTTCTATTGACGAGTTGATGGGTGGGTTCATGGATGATCAGTTTGACTGAATAACACATGGGCATTCCATACCGTTGCTATAACTTTATGTATGAACTCTGCAAGATCTTGTTTTAAGTTCAAGTTTGGTTTTGACATTTGAAAATTTGTGCTGATTAAGCAATGAAGATAATAGTTAATGTGAATTTAATCAGGATGGATCTTTTGAACTACTACGTATATGTTAAAATGCTTCTAACAGTAATGTTTATGTGTACGTGCCATTTATTTTTGATAAATTTGTCAACAAATATGTATACATGTCTGTAAATCGTAGTCGAAGTAATTAATCTAATTACATGCTTCTGAAATAATTGGGAATTGAGATTCGGGAAAAGTTAGATCAAATGATAACGGGGCAAAAAACGTTGTGTGTCTGATTTATGAATTTATCTATGTTGGTTGCCTGATTATATAAACATAGGATGAGTCCTGTATATATGGTCTAATGTTGTGATTCTGATCCGGCCAAGCAACAGATCTTATTCTTGGACATGGCTTAGATCAGTTAAACGGAAGGTAGACGAGTACGAAGAAGATGTATGTTGACCCATAACAGATCTTGCGCAAAAAGGTTAATTAGAAACCAACAATGCACGACAAGCTTAAGATAAATGGACGAGGCTTTCCATGTTCAGATTAACTTGGGAGGGCGAACCACTTTTGACTCAGATGTACATAGCTTCACTGAGTTACCATGGACCGTTTCCGACCCTTTCGTGGCCACCCCAAATATACACATCTAGCGAGGTTTGAACCCTTCATCTCTTGTTATGAAACCAATACCTTGCCACTAGCTAGGCCATTTGGTGGTGGTTAACAATGCATGATTTAAGATATTGTTTATTTAAAAGAGATTTTTGAATTTTTTGGCATAATTTAGTTTTGTTAAAACAATGCTTACTATCATTTCTAACGCAAGCAAATGAGTTATGTTCCAAGACAAGCAAATTAGCCCTCCCTTTACCGGAGATTATTATCTAATGTTTGAGGTGCAACGGTAATCTTTCTCTTTGCATCACCTTAGTGAACACCCCGTCATATCCTTATTTAGACATCACCTTTGTTTGAGGTGCAACGGTAATCTTTCTCTTTGCATCCCTTAGTGAACACCCCGTCATATCCTTATTTAGACATCACTTTTGTGACCGGCCTCTTTTCGAGAATTCTTACAGTTCTTTTTGAGCCTCTTGTATCAGTTAGTTTTTCTTCCTCATTTGAGCAGTGTGCCAATAATACAACGTTTGAGAATGCTTTAAAGATTATTTTGCTTGCTATTATACTCATTAATTGACTCGAGTGCCATTGACATGTTTACAATAATTACTTAACGAACTAAATGTTGAAGGATGTCAAAGACCTCCAGGAACATGACGGCAACTTTATTTAGTTAGGAATTAAATTTTTGTATCTTTTTAGTTAGTTGTTAAATATATTGTGTAACAGGCAATAAGTAAAAAAAGGAAAGAATGGAATGTGAGCTGGATGTTTAGAGGTGCCAGAAAGGTACAGCTCTTCATTCTTCTCTTTAAGTAGAGAGCACAATGACTTGTATTGTATCTCGAGAAATTAAGAATCAATAGAAAAGAAAGGGAAAGGGTTGGTGGGAGTCTGTGTTTTCTAGCTTATCAGATCATGGCATGGTACCAGAGCTAAGGTGACTTTTTATCAGCAACCAAAATGACAGGCACACCACCTTCATCTCCAAAAAATACCAGCCCGCAAACATCAGAAATCATAACACCTACTCTACTAGATCGCTTAGTCCAACTTCTTTCCCAACCAGTGTCAACACTTAGCTTCAATCGTCTCCACAAATAATAACACACCATGAGGGAGGAATTCCTCCCTCAATACTATCAAATTGAATGATCAAAACTATGGTCTTTGGTGTCAGATGGCAGAAATGCACCTTTCAAGCAAAGACTATTGGATGTTAAACTAAACTTAGTATAGTTTGGTTAGAAAATTGTAAATTAGAAAGTATAGGTATGTATTATGTATCTTAGTTTTAGAAGTCTGTAAACCCATATTTATTGGGCTGGGTCATAAGAAGAGTCGGTTAGTTTGTGTCTGTTATATGGCAGTTAGGTTTCAAAGGGTGTGTTGGTTGATGAAACGGTACCAATGAAACAACACAACCCTTCATAAGTGCCGTTTCAATATGTATATATAGGTTAGGTTCTGATCAGTTGCAAGATATATATCAATACAAGTTTTTTCTGTTATTGTGTTACATATTTTTGTCCCAAAAACCTTGTTCCAATCATACCAATTATAGAAGAAAACAACCTGTGAAGATCGATTACTAACAGTGGCATCAGAGCAAGAGTTAATCGATCCAGGGAAGAACAAGTGCAAGTAAAGATCGATTGAAAATAACAAGAATCAACAGCGAAAGGGTTGTTACACATCTTTGTGTATAGCGACCAGAAGAAGAAAGCACTAACAGAACCGTCATCAAATGAGAAAGAAAGGCAGAAAGTTTGGATTGATTGATTACCAATCAAGAAAGGAAGTACGTGTATAGGGCTACAATTAATAAAGAAAGAAAAAGAAGAACGTTGTTGTGATTGCCCTAATTTCGGTTTGTTTCCTTTGTAAAAGTTTTAAGTTTTATTTGCAAGTTAGAATCCCCGTTTAAGAATTCGATTGTTGATAGTAAGTTGGAATTCCATTTAAGTTTTGGTCTGGAATCCCATATTATTTATACACTTGGATTGATTCGTAGAAGTAGAAAGAAATCATAACCTTTGTGGTATAGTAAGCAAGAATCCAAAACCTTAGTGGTACAAATCCTTCGTGGAACAAACCTCCATGGTACAGTCCTTCGTGGAACAAACCTTCGTGGTAACCTTTGTGGTATTAACCTATTTGGTACGATCAAGTAAGCAAAAGGAAAACCTGTGTGGTACAAGTATGACGAAAGATAAAGAAGAAAGCAGCATGTCTAAAGTTCAAGAAAATGTAGCACTTAAATGCGTACAGTTGACGGATTCAAATTACACCCAGTGGGCAATTATGATGGAAACGATTTTAAAGGCTTATTGTCTTTGGGAAACTATTGATTCAACAGAAAAGGTGGATGAAAAGATGGCATATACAACGAAAGCAATGATCTTCCAAACGTTACCGGGAGATATTTTAATGCAAGTTGCGCAATACGAAAGTGCAAAGGAAGTATGGGATGCGATCAAAGTTCTATATCTTGGAGCAGATCTCATTCAGAAGGCACGACTACAAACTTTAAGGAGCGAATTTGAAACCTTGAAGATGAAAGAAAATGAAACCATAAGTGACTTCTCTGGAAGGTTGGGCAGTATCAGGGCAAGGTTTAAAAACCTTGGTTCGACACTCAAAGATAAGACAATTGTCAGAAAGTTACTAGATCCGGTTCCAAATAAGTTTTTACCGACCGTGGCAACTATTGAACAATCTCAAGATTTAGACAAGATGAAATTTGAAGAAGCAGTTGGAAGGATAACTGCGTTTGAGGAACGTCTCAAAAGCCATGACGAATTGGAAGAAAACGATCAAGGAAAACTTCTAATAGCAAGTGGAAATAATCATTTAGAAAGTTGGCATCATGGGAAAGGACAAAGCCATGGTAGAGGACGTGGAAGAGGAACAGGACGTGGAAGAAGTGCTGGTCAAACAAGCAAAGACAAGAGTAGATTCAAATGCTATGAGTGTGGTGAATATGGTCATTTCGCATACGAATGTACAAAGCGAAGGGACAAAGAGAAAGAAAAGGAAGAAGAGGCACATCTCGTATGGGATGATGAAGAATCAGCACTCCTGTAAAGACAAGTCAAGAAAGTTGAAGACTCACCTTGGACAAGTTTAGTTTAAGGGGGAGTATTGGATATTAAACTAAACTTAGTATAGTTTGGCTAGAAAATTGTAAATTAGAAAGTATAGGTATGTATTATGTATCTTAGTTTTAGAAATCTGTAAACCCATATGTATTAGGCGGTGTCATAAGAAGAGTCGGTTAGTTTTTGTCTGTTATATGGCAGTTAGGTTTCAAAGGGTGTGTTGGTTGATGAAACGGTACCAATGAAACAACACAACCCTTCATGAGTGTCGTTTTAATATGTATATATAGGTTAGGTTCTGTAAACAAATATCAGTTGCAAGATATAAATCAATACAAGTTTCTGTTATTGTGTTACATATTTCTGTCCCAAAAACCTTGTTCCAATCATACCGATTATAGAAGAAAACAATCTGTGAAGATCGATTAGTAACAAAGACAAGACGTGTAACATTGACGGGAGTCTAAAGCCACCGCCTCTTACCGACCCAACATACAAGAAATAGAAGACCGAAGATTCTACCATGAAAGGCTGGCTAATCAACTCAATGGATCCAACCTTAGTCGGTAACTTTATCCGTTTCCCTAATGCAAGGGATGTGTGATTACAAGTAGAATTGGCCTTTTTCGATAAAAATGACAAATCACAACTCTACCAATTAAAGAGAAAAGTTGTTAGGGTTAAACAATCAAATAGACACGTTCAAGAGTATTTTAATGAGTTGGTGAGTCTGTGGAGAGAAATTGATTTTAGGCGTCCTAATAGAATGAAATGTCCAGGAGACATCAAAAAACACAATGACCTTACTCAAGAAGATAGGGTCTATGTTTTTCTTGATGGTCTTAACGATTATTTAGATGGCATAAGGGGAGAGGTATTAAGAATGAAGCCGTTTCCGAATGTTGAAGAAGTGTTTGTTGTTATTCCCCAAGAAGACTCACGCAAATCTGTGATGCTTGGTAAAGAAGAGGAAAACTCTGTAGCAATGGGAGTGAATTCACAACCATAATACAAACCAAAAGGGTTAAATGCAGGTTCTGGATCAGGGCCTCATATCGGCTCAAAAGAAAAGTGTACTAAGTGTGGGTATAGTGGTCATACCATTGAAATTTGTTTTAAGATACATTGAGAGCCAGAGTGGTACAAGGAATTGAAGAGAAAAAGACAACATGGTGCAGAACACAACGTGGGCAAGGCTGCAATGGTATCCAACAGTTTACCTTTTGTAAGTAATGGTGAGGAAAAAGGTTATCTCTCTTTGGTGATAACTCTTCGTACCCTTGAATCGGATTCTCTCTTCCAAAGGCACGCCGGCCTACTGAAGAGGCATCCGCTTCCGCCTGACATAACAAAGTCACATTATGAATCAATCCTACTCCGTGGGCTGTGAGTAGTTGCTTATCTCTTATTGTAATAATAATTCTACTTCCTTGCTTAAACCAATTACAGTCACCGGCTAACGCCTCAAGCTGGTCTTTATGATCGACGTCATCAAGAGCGACAAGTACTTTTCTATCACCCATCACTTTTTTCATCTTGTTTTTCCCGTCAAGAACACCACTTACGATGACACCTTGATCATTTAAAATATCTGAAAGTAGTTGTTTGTGCAATGAATTTAAACCAGACAAAGATGGTTTTGATTCTTCCCTTACATTTTCAACGAAGCTTTTACCTTCAAACTGAAAAGATATTTGATAAAAAAAAAAAAAAACAACCTTGGCTAAAGTTGTCTTCTCCGCACCACCCATCCCCCATATCCCTAGCATGCGAACTTCATCAACGTTAATTTCTAAATATGGAACCACATCCCTTATCCGTGTCTCCATGCCTATCAACTCTACATCTAAAATGAAGTCAATGGAATGCAAATCTCGTGAAATGTCTTGAACAATTTTTTGTATGAATTTAGATTCATGCCTCTATGTTAAAAATATATACAATTAGCTGTTTTGAAATTCCGAGATAAAAAGAATACTTAATTTCATATTTATATATATCACATCTCACCCCATAAAGAAACTAATGAAATTATATTGCAGATATATTCTTCAGAAGGTTAAGAACGGTGGGATCACCCTGGTCCCATACACCCATGCATCCTAACGTATTCATATACAAGACTAAGAAAAATGTGGCCCGTGGAGGAGGCCCGGTGGGACGGCACCACTTGCACACCCCTTGAACCCCCTTTGAACAAGATATCAGTTGGTAATTTTGCGTTTGTCTCGATAATCAAGATTCTTACACAACTATGCTGTGCTTCTCCGAATTGGGTTCGTAAAATATTTAGAATATTAGAATCATAATCACTTTTATGTGAACGCCCAAAGGTCCCGACCATTAAGTTAAACATACATCCAAACACCTTCATAGTATGCTCATTCGTAATATGCTGGATGTTTGGAAAAGATATAACCTCACTCGTGCATGATTTCCTGAAGTTTCTTATATCTTTTATGATATAAGTTGTCGAAACTGGTTAACGCTTGCAGATCATGTGCAAAATTTCGTGAATTAGTAATAAAAGAGAAAGGAACAGGCTAAATTATTGAGTTTTGTAGAATCTACTTTTGGTCACTTTATAAGAAGATTTTCTTATGTGCTACCTGTTTTTATCCATTCAGTTGTATTTATGAGGAGGGTAGGTTCGGTGAAACATTTCATTCAACTGATGACGGCTGGAGAGACTGTGAATCATGTGGGAAGGTGTGTGTAATTTCGAGATACCTGGCTTCTGTGTTCTTTTGTGAACCAAATAATCTCGCTTCATTGCTTCTCAAAACTCGAAGGACCAAACTTGTTAGTTAGAAAATTTGTAACCGAAAGTTAGTTACAAAAGTTAGTTATAGAAAAGTAGTTATTAGTAAAAACCGGTTGGAACTATAACCGAAAGGACACAATGGTTGGGTCATACCGATTCAAACCTTATATATACATATGTATTACATTTGTTAATGGTTAATGACAATTTAGATTTTACTTATTCATTTTACTTTGCAACTTATTATTTTCGATCTAAAGAAAAGTGGGACAACAATTGGCATCAAGAGGAAGGATTATACATCAAAATTACACAACGATTTCCATATAACGAAATCAACACAAATCAGAAAGAAGCCAAAGAAAGACGCAGGAGAAGAGGAAGAACAATTCGTTACTCCTCTTTGAGCGAAAAGATATAACTTGTTTTCTTTAAATCTTCCAAAGGAAACACGTATTTGAATAAGGAAACGCGTAGAAAAGATAGTGCACGATCTGTTTTACGTAGAGGTTGCAAACGCATAGCACCAAGCATATTGGTGTCGAGGAAGATAGAGGAGACTTTGTGTTAAAAAAAAGGAACTAGTTCAAAGAAAAGAAACACAAAGCAAGGGCGTTGTTGGTTGAAAGAAAAAGCGTATACGTAGTATTATTGGTTATTTGGAAGAAGAGTGTGGAATTTGTGTCGATATTAACACAAGAGAACAACAACAACGAGAGGCGCAAGAAACTGTATAACCAAAGTCTTGGTTGTTTCGTTGCAGCAAAGATCAAACGAAGAGACAGATTTGATTTAGATTTACCAAGACGTGGTAACAAATTGATGTGTGTAAGAAAATTAGAGATTTCAAGAAATGAGATCAAGTTGAACACGCAAGAAGAAGATAACAACGTGTAGTGTGGTATTATTTTGTTTGTGTCGAATTTTTCTGAAACAACATTCGACAACAACAAAAAGAGGGACTCGTTAAAAAAAAAACAACAACAACATCAATTCGACAAGAAGAAGAAAAGGGAACTTTGGTGTTTGTTTACTGGTTCGAATCAGAAGCAAAGATCTGTGCAAAAAGTGGTATAAAGAGGCAATCCGAGAGGTTTGTTTGGAAGAAGTTTTGAAGTCGATTGGAAAGCATATAACAAGGCAGAAATAAACAAAAGAAGCGAAGGGAATTACCAACGTTGGTGAACGAATTTTACTAACGAGACAAGGGAATACATCTCATACTCAATACGATAACGAGGTCACAAGTTCTAATTTTCTGGATTTCAATTCATTAGAATAGTATAGATTTTGTTAGTTTATACTATTAGGAATCCCGAGAACTACTATTGATCCCGTAATTACTAGGAATTCCCGAAAAACTATATATATTCCCATATTAGAGAAGATACCATATTAGAAAATCCCCGCGAATAATAGAAAGTGAAGATCATAAATACTTTCAAGATGGGCGATGATACAAACGCAACGACTACATTAAAACCCTTAACACCTATAGCACAATACCAATGTCCTAAGTTGAAGAACACAAATTACACGGTATGGGCTATACAAATAAAGGTTATATTAGAAGCACATGGTTTATGGGAGACAATAGAACCTACGGAGAACATAGAATTAGATGTTAAGAAAGACAAGGCAACAACAGCCTTGTTATATCAAGCGTTGACCGAGGATTTAATTTTACAAGTAGCAAGTTGTAAAACGGCAAGGGAATTATGGGATTCGTTAAGAAGGAGACACGTTGGCGAAGAGAAAGTGTAACAAGCACGACTACAATCTTTAATGATAGGATTTAATGCCCTTCAGATGAAGGATGATGAGACGGTGGATGTATTTGCAGACAAGTTAAATGGTTATGTCACGAAGGCAACAGAACTAGGGAAAACAATAGATGAATCACTTATAGTTAGAAAACTATTAGATTCCACACCAGATAGATTCATTCAGATAGTAGCATCCATAGAACAGACTAGTGATCTAGACAACATTACCCTAGATGAGATCACAGGAAAACTCAAAGCATTTGAGGAAAGGATAAAACTCCGGAAGGGAGATCAAGTTGAAAGCCAGGATAATTTATTATTCACACACGGTGAACACTCAGGTAGAGGAAAGCAATTTAATAAGCGTGGAGGTAGATCAAACTATTCACGAAGAAACTGGCGAAATAACAAACACAGAAATAACTCACAAGAAGGAAACTCCAATTATAAGGAAAACCCTAATAAGAATACAAATAGAAAAGATGTGAGTAAGTTAAGATGTTACAGATGTAACAAACTTGGACACTTTATGAGAAAGTGTAGAGTAAAATTGACAGATCAAGAACAATCAAACCTTATCTTAGAAGATGAAGAACCATCACTATTAATGACTATGCACGAAACAAAACACGAGGAAGTATTATTGAATGAAGGCCAAATTCAACCAGGAAAATATGCTTCAAAGGATGAAAGTATATAGTATTTAGATAACGGTGCAAGTAATCATATGACGGGAACCAAAAGTCATTTTAGAGATATGGATGAAAACATAACAGGACGAGTAAGTTTTGGAGATGGATCATATGTACAGATAAAGGGAAAAGGCTCTATATTGTTAGGTTGCAAAAACCAAGAACAAAAGGTCGTATCGGATGTATATTACATACCAAACCTTAAGAGCAACATACTAAGTCTAGGACAACTTACAGAAATAGGTTGTAAAGTTATAATGGAGGGAAATAGATTGACTTTGTATGATAAGAGCAGGAAGTTGTTAATGAAAGTTGAAAGATCCAAGAACAGACTTTACAGTATTAGATTATGAATAGACACACCTATATGTCTCTTAGCAAATATAGATAACCAAGCATGGTTATGGCATGCTAGATTAGGTCATCTAAACTTTGAAAATATCAACAAGATGACTAGAAAAGGTCTAGTAGAAGGAATACCTAGAATAAATCATGCCGGACAGATTTGTGATGCATGTTTATTAGGAAAACACAGTAGAACACCATTTCCAAACCAAACTAAATTCAGATCAAAGAACCCGTTGGACTTAATATATGGAGATCTTTGTGGTCCTATTAGTCCAGCAACACACTCAGGCAAGAAACTCATATTCTTGTTAGTAGATGATTGTACACGTTTCATGTGGGTTTACTTTCTACAATCAAAGGATCAGGCATTTAGTATATTCAAGGAATTTAAGCAGAAAATAGAAATGGAGTTAAGAATGAAAGTGAGGATGCTAAGAACAAATAGAGGAGGCGAATTTACATCAAATGAATTCACCAAATATTGTAAAGATAATGGAATAGCAAGACAGTTGACAACACCATATTCACCACAACTGAATGGAGTAGTGGAGAGAAGGAATAGAACAGTGTTATCAACTACGAGAAGTATGATGAAAGCCATGAAGTTACCCTTAACTTTTTGGGCGGAAGCAGTGAAACATGCTATTTACATACTAAATAGGGTACCTACAAGAGCCCTGATAGATAAAACTCCATATGAGGCACTCTACAATAGAAAACCAAATTTAGAGAACCTAAGGATATTTGGATGCACAGCTTATGCAAAAGTAACAATTCCTCATTTAAAGAAGCTGGATGATAAAAGCATACCAATGATTTATTTAGGAGTAGAGGAAGGATCAAAAGCATGTAGGTTATATGATCCAATAAAGAAAAAGAAACATGTTAGTAGGGATGTAAAGTTTATGGAAACAAAGCCGTGGAATTGGGAGAAGAATGAAGAGGATACAAGTACACAAGACACATTTTGGACTAGTTTTGTGGTAGACAAAGTTGACAATACAACTCCTATACCTGTCAACATAGAAAATGATGATGATATGTATCCAACACCGGATCCGTTACCAGATCCAACATCGGAACCAAACTCACCAATTACACCACCAACATACAATTATGACCCTAACTCAGCAGAAGAAGAGGCTACTATTAGTTCATTAGAAACCTCAGACGAAAGATATGATCATACACCAGTACGAGGATTGAAAGGTTTAGCAGAAATTTACGAAACTGCAAGTGTAGTGGAAACACCAAGTTTATTTTTCACAGAAGAAGAACCTCGTAACTATAAGGAAGCATCAGTAGATAAGAAATGGATTGAGGCTATGGAAATTGAAATAGATTCAATAAATAAGAATAATACATGGATTCTTACTACATTGCCAGAAAATCAAAAGGCAATTGGATTCAAATGTGTTTTTAAAACCAAGAGGGATGCACAAGGAAAGATCATTAGATACAAGGCACGTTTAGTAGCAAAAGGATATGTACAAGAACAAGGAATAGACTTTGATGAAGTATTTGCCCCAGTTGCTAGGATAGAAACAGTACGGTTAATATTAGCATTAGCAGCATATCATGGTTGGCGAGTTCATCACTTGGATGTAAAATCAGCATTTTTACATGGAGATTTGAAAGAAGAAGTCTATGTTACACAACCTGAAGGATTTGTACAACCAGAAAATTCAGGAAAAGTATACAAGCTTATTAAAGCTTTATATGGCTTAAGACAAGCACCGAGAGCTTGGAATGTAAAGCTTGATCAAACATTAAAATCATTAGAATTCAAGAAATGTAATCTCGAACAAGCAGTATATACAAAGAGGAACAAGAATTCTACAATTATAGTTGGAGTTTATGTAGATGATTTGATAATAACGGGCACTCCAAAGAAGGAAGTAGAATTATTCAAATCCCAGATGGAAGAAAAGTTTGAAATGAGCGACTTAGGATTGTTAGCTTATTACCTTGGGATAGAAGTTACACAGACAGGAGGAGAGATTACAATCAAGCAAACAGGTTATATTAACAAGATCTTGAAGGAAACGAACATGAATGATAGTAATGATACGAAGATACCAATGGACCCCGGTACTAAGTTGGTCAAGGCGGAAGATGGTAACTCAGTTGACGCAACTTATTACAGAAGCTTAATTGGAAGTCTCAGGTACTTACTACATACAAGACCAGATCTTAGTTATTCAGTCGGACTACTCAGCAGATGGATGCAAGACCCAAAGGAACATCACCTGAAGGCAGTAAAGCAAGTAATCCGATATATCAAAGGAACAAAGGAGCATGGCATAATTTACAAGAAAGAAGGCGGATGCAAGATTACAGGTTACAGCGACAGTAGTTATGGAATCAACACTGATCAAGGAAAAGGAACTACTGGCATAGTATTTTATTTTGGAGAGTCACCCATTACTTGGAGTACTCAGAAACAACCGACAGTGGCGCTATCATCATGTGAATCAAAATTTATGGCAGCTACTGCAGCAGCATGTCAAGCCTTATGGTTGAAAAGATTACTTAGTGAATTAACTGGAAATGAAGAAAAGAAGATTACGTTGAAGGTAGATAACGTTTCAGCAATTGCACTAGTCAAGAATCCAGTTTTTCATGGAAGAAGTAAACACATCGACATTCGATATCATTGCATTCGAGAATGCGTAGAGAATGGACACATCAATATAGAACATGTCAGTGGAGAACTACAAAGAGCAGATATACTAACAAAGGCTCTACCAAGATTGAAGTTCATGACAATGCCACAAATGCTCGGAGTTCAAGATTTAGGAAGAAGCAACGATCAAGATTAAGGAGGAGAATGTGAACCAAATAATCTCGCTTCATTGCTTCTCAAAACTCGAAGGACCAAACTAGTTAGTTAGAAACTTTGTAACCGAAAGTTAGTTACAAAAGTTAGTTATAGAAAAGTAGTTATTAGTAAAAACCGGTTGGAACTATAACCGAAAGGATACAATGGTTGGGTCATACCGATTCAAACCTTATATATACATATGTATTACATTTGTTAATGGTTAATGACAATTTAGATTTTACTTATTCATTTTACTTTGCAACTTATTATTTTCGATCTAAAGAAAAGTGGGACAACATCTTTTTACTTTTACCAAAAATTAGCACATACATAACATGTTTAGTTTTGACTCAACTTGCAGTTGGTCCACTGTGGATGTGTTGTGTCGTTCAATCAATATTTTCTACTGGATTTAGGTGGCGTTGTCTGCATAGAGTGTTCCAAGCAAAATTTTATTCTGGTAAGAAGAAGTTTGTTATATATTATGTCTGCTTTTACGTTTTAGCTTGCATATTCTTATGTAATAGTTATGTTCCGTTATGCCACAGTCAGTTTCAGGGGTTGATCAGTAAACTTACTTTTGCTTATGATGATTTTTATTATCTTTTTAAGTTTGGCAGTTTAATATTAGTTACAACTGAACTAATTATCTATTACTTTCTTAAAAATCAGAATTTGGCAAACACATCCAAATACACAAAACTGAAAACACTATTTTCTGCAACGTCTTACTAAAGTGAAAAATCTATTCTTTATGGGATCATTGAGCAATTATGTTAACAGTTATACTACCAGAAGTGAAGTACTAATGCCGGTAAGATTTTGCTTGTTATAGGCACGAAATCAGCGCTATGCACATGAACTTCAAACAGATCGAACAGATTTCCCCGATCTTGCCAAGAGATCACAGCTTGAACCTTACTACAGGCCTCCTAGTATTGATTCAGATGTACAATGCATCCCTGAGAAGTATCCTCTAATCTTTAAATTGTTTTAATAATCCATTTACCATTTAAGGAATGTTTGGATGCATGTTTAACTGATCATTTTGGGTGATGTTTCTAAATTCAGTTGTGATTTGTGATTATTTAGGGTCAAAATTATCAAATTAGTAGAAACAAGGAACTTGTTGAGATAAATATAAAATGTTATGTACTCACTCTAATTTTAATCAATATTTTTTGCGCAGTTGTTTTTTTAAAATCAATTTCAAATGAATTTACATCAGTTACACATGATTGCGACATATTGAAAATCCTTAACCGTATATTAGCTCCAAAGATGTTCTCAATCCTTTGTTTGAAAAAATGCTGAGTGCTAGTGATTTAAAGTCATACCGTATAGTAATTCCAAAGAGATATGCTGAGGTGAGGTAACAAAACTGCGTGTATATATTTAGTTTTATACGAGTATCATTTTCACAAAACCTTATAGGCTTGTACTTTCTCTAGAGTACGGGAAGATGCAAGGATTCAATGACATTAATAAATATTCACAATTGAGCAGAAATTTTTCCCAGCAGTTTCTGAACCCAGAGGGATGCGGATGAATATTCTGGATATGGAAAGCAAAGAATGGGAGGTTGGCTTCCGTTATTGGCCTCAAGGAAATTGTAAAACGTATGTTTTAGATCGGCTCATAAATTTTATGGCCTCAAGAAAATTGCAAGCAGGCGATATGGGTAACTTCTATTACATCTGTGACAAATTTGCATTGTTTACCAACATATATATATATAATAAATACATAGAGGTGGAAACAGGGACAAAACCAGGATACAAAACGACCAGTTGCACTTAGAATAAACTAAACAATGCTAGAAACACAAGTTTTTGGGACCAGGTGCCTTTAAGAAAAATCGAGATTTTTTAACAAAATTAACACTACGCAACAAAAATCCATGGGTGTCCCAGGACCCCCGGGACACCCCTGGTTCCGTCACTAGGTGGAAAGATCCTCAAAAGGATGATTATTATTGGCATTGTATACCAACATTTTCTCATTATCAAAATTTGATAGTTGATTATTTTATTAACAAAACGTTACTTTATGATCGTAGCTAATTACCTGCAGTGTATTTCTTTTCAGTGACATTTTATCGAGAGGAACCAGGGGGAAGGATGGTGATTGGAATTACAAAGACTTCTGTTGCGAAACCACCTCATCAGGTATGTCTAAATGTACCAACTACAGTATATAAACAAATTAAAGATACTACATAAAGAAAAAGGAGAAAATGCCGCCACTTAACTATCCATGTTTCTAGTCGATTGGGTTATCGCTGTGCAGTATTAAACATCAAATTACACTAAGAAGACACACAGACACACCCTTATAATCATACCCAGAGTGTTATAGGACATATAGCTTTCCTGCATAGCTTATAGGACCTATAGCTTTCCTGCCGCAAAGTTTCAATTGGGGAAGCCAAGTCAGGCATCACAATTTTTTTTTTTTTTTTTGTGAAATTGTGTGGTTTGTAGTCATATAAAAAAAATAGTGAAAGGTGGATTCAGTTATATGAAGCAGGGTATGCGTTCTAAATACATAGAAAAAATCATTACTTTTACATGACAAAACCTACACAATGTTATTAGGATGTTTAATCGTTCATAATCTGAATTGCGTAGGAAAAAGAATACCCCTCCTAATATCTCGGTAAGTAAATGTACACTAGGGGTGTCCAAAAGAACCGAGGAACCGTACCGGTATCGTACCGGAACCGAACCGTATATTAGAACCATGGTACGGTTCTTGGTTCCTAAAATTCCAAATTTTAGGTTCTCGGGACGGTTCGGGTCGGAACCGTCCGGTTCCGGTACTTTCCCGAAAGAACCGACTACTTTAAAAATATGAAATTTTATAGGGTTTATTTGAGATATTGTGTAATGTGTATAGCATTTTAAGGGACAAGAAAAACTACTTATTATTAAATTGTAACATAAAAAATCTAAAACTTAAAAACACATAATAAAATTAAAACCCAAACTTTTAATCTATTCAAAGATCATCATCATCATCATCATCATTCATCAACATGAAAGTATGTTTATCTTGAGATCATTATTGTAAATTTGATATTTACCTATAGTAATCGAAAAATCAAGTAAATTATATAATGCAATATGTGACGAATGACGAATCTGTAGTTAACGAGTATAATGGGTTGTCATTTGTTATGTGATATTAGAAGTATGAATGCATGTTATATTATATAAAAATGTTGATCAGTTGGTGTTGGTGTACTTCATGCTTTTCGATTCAATATGATGCGCGATATTTAATCAAGTATACTAAATAACTAAATCAAGTATATATGTTCTTGTTTAAGTATACAATATTTGATCATGTACATTAGTTAAATACCGTGTGTATTTGTATTCTTATAACATTATTAGCATGTCTTTATGAATGATCGACGACGAAAAAAATAAATTATTTAAACACTTAGGATCTTGTGGGAATTACCTGAAATTCTCGTACCGGAACCGAGTACCATACCGGAACCATACCGAAGAACTTGGGACGGTTCTTGGTTCCACTTTTTCCATATTTTCGGTTCTCGGTTCTTTCGGGATGGTTCCGGTTCGGGATGGTTCCAGTACCATGGACACCCCTAATGTACACCAAAGCTCTAGCTCGGGCATAGTTCTGTCCAGTGGGACATCCCTGGCCGTATGTACCACTTTAGACAACAAAATCAGCAAGGTTATATAAAAAGCTTTACTTGAGTTAAAAGAAACGTGTTCTACTCTAGTGGCTCTGCCCTTTTCCTTCTTTCTGCAAGGTGTATGCATCGTTACTTGCATAACCGTGTGCAGTTTAAATGTATTATTAATTGATGCAAGCCTAGTTAAAAATGATGATCTACTACACCAATAAAGTATAAGCTTGATCTATCTATCCATCTATGCAACCTAATCTAGAAAAGTACACACAGCAATCTGAACATTTGGTTCAAAGTTACTTAAGATACCAATGAGGCAATGACTCTTCATTAGTGTGTTATCATGTATGCTAGAATCAAAGTGATTTAGTAATTAAATTTCAGATATGGTCTATATGGTTTGTTTTGCCATTATATTTGGCCATCCGTCAATAACATTGTGCCTAATAATTTTATTATTTGCAGGCAACTAACTGATGCGGTAGAAAAACACATTCATTCAGCACCGGGTCCCAACAAATGTGCATTTTGTGATTGTATCGTAGCAATGTTTGGTGCCTGTGTCATAACCATTTTTTTTTTTTGCCTTTGGAATTATAACATATTAGCTTTGTAGCAGGGATAGATGGAAATTTGATTTTCTTTCTAATATAGATTGACTGGATAACTCAAAAGAGTTACCTTTTTGGGTCTATAGTGATTCCTTGCTTGAGATATTTGTGATGGTATAAATAGTAGACTTGTTTAGAATAATTTTAAGAGTGTATACATAAGTATGCAATATAACCACCACCAGAAGATGGCATGGTGGTAAAGTCATTGGTTTCCTCCCAAGAGGTCAAGGAACCTCGCTAAGTGTGTATATTTGGGGGTTTGCTAGGGAAGGGTCGGAAATAGTCCATTGAGTAATCCGGTGAAGCTGCGTACATTTGAGACAAAAAAGTTCGCCCTCCCCGATTATTTTCCATGTACGCCCTTTTTTAAGACTTCCAAACAACATTATGATGCTCATGGAGGAGTGTAAAGTGTAAACTACTGTGTTTGATAGCAAAGACAACCCCCACAACAATGTTTGCTTGGTTGGGTCCGTCAACCGACCTTAAGTTTGCATATGGTTTATGTGTGTGAGTGTTTTTTAATTAATTTTTGTGGGATTTCTTTTTTGTTATGACCGGGGTCACCTTATTACGGGCACATTTGGTTATACTGTATGTTTGATCTTAGAAAGAGAAACTGTAAATCGTCAAGCTACAAAAAAAATACCATCGCGATGAGAATTAAATTATCTTTCTATATACATGCATTGTTATATACATTCGACGATTTTTTTTTTTTTTTTTTTTTGATATATATATTTTTTTTTCAAATTTTTCGCCCAAAAAAATCATAGATGATTTGTAAAAATCATATATGATTCGTTAAAATCAAATCATATATGATTCTTACGAATCATATATGATTTGATTTTAACGAATCATATATGATTTTTACAAATTATATATGATTTTTCTGGGCGGAATTTAAAAAAAAAAAAAAAAAAAAAAAAAAAAAAAAAAAAAAAAAAAAAAAATTCGTCGAAAGTATATAACAATGCATATCTATATAAAGATGATTTAATTCTCGTCGCCATGGTATTTTTTTTTTTTTTTTTTTTTTTTTTTTTTTTTTTTTTTTTGTAGCTTGACGATTTACCGTTTGCAAGATATTTTGTTTAAAAAAAAGTAAAAAATAAAATAGGTGGCTATGATTGGTTCATTATTTTTATGGCAAATATAAGATATATATTGATATCATCTCGTGTTTACATAGGTTGTTTGTTGGTGTGTTAAAAAGAAAAAAAGATTAGGATTATATCGTAAATATATTTAAGAGTACAACACTTTTGTATTTATCTTTTCAAATTACAATTGTGTGATAAAAAATAATATCATGAAAATGATGGCGGTTAAGAAAAATACGCTAATTGCCTTATCACGTACGTCCCCATGACTATATAAATACCCATGCATGCATGCATAACATATTTTCTATCATCATTCGATCAACTTCTTCTAATTCTTAAACCTTGTGCGCATACTTCGTAACCCTTGCTTGATTCGACTCAAATGGCTGTCATAAACAAAGAAATCATTCGATACGATAACCAAGAAGAGCATGATTATGCTGATACGCTTGAACCTGGCTATCGCTTTTGTCCAACCGATCCGGAGCTCATTGTTTACTACTTGAAACCAAAGATTGAAACTGGAAAACGACATCCCAACTGTCGCTATTATGAAGTCAATATTTACGACTGTAGTCCTGATGAACTTACAGGTTAGTAAACTGTTATCGAGTAATCATATATGTTGTCTAATTGATATGATATATGCAATATATACACTGGTTTGTTGTTAAAGTTTGGACGTTTATTGTTGAGTTAATCTGTTTCAAAATTAACTGTTTTACGATTCTTGATATAACAGCCAAACCAGAATATCGGTCTTACGAAAAAAAATGGTACTTTTTGACATGGATGGAGCGAAAACACCCTAATGGAAGCCGTCCGAATAGACAAACCAGGAACGGTGGTCGTTGGAAGGCGTCCCAGGCTTGTGAAGCGGTGAAGGATGTGACCAATCGAGTTGTTGGAAGCAGATTATCTTTAGTTTATTTTGACGAAAAGAAACGCAAGACACCTTGGCTTATGCAGGAATATAGCACAAAAAATCCTAATATCTCAAAAGAAAGCCAAAAACATAACACGGACAAGAACAAGGTATGCAATATAATCTGCTTGTCCAATCTCTTATAAACTATCTTTTATCCCTTATATATTCATATACTCCGTATGATTTACAACCAATTTTCTGTGATTTGTTTATGCAGTTTTCTGATTGGGTGCTTTGTAAGATATACAAGGTTCTGAAAAAAAATCCTAGCAACAACTTGGCGGATCAAGAAGAGGCAATTGTAGAACAAAACCACCGATCTGAAGATGAACCTTCGCTTAGACGTAGAAGACTATCAATGGACCAAGAAAGCTATCAATCAAATGGAGCTGAACATGTTCATATTCAACAAAGTAATCATCAGTCAGGGACCGATGTTCAAATTGTGGCACCTGTTATGCTCACATCGAATCAACAATCAGACCTTAACAATGTTCATGCGGAGTCTTCACAGACTTTTCCATCAACTAGCATAAACACATGTCCGAATTCAATCTCCATGCAACACATGCCTATGCTTTGTGGTTCAAATTTGATACAACCACCACTTGAAGACCCTCGAGCTTTATTTTCAAAAGAACAATTAGCACCAGCAGTTCAACTGGACGCCAACCTAAATTCGATGACTTTTTCACAGACTTTAACGGACGACGTCTTCCAACAAGATTTTCAGAATACTCCAAGTTTATATGAAGAACCAATGATGGTGCCTGAAGCTGAGTATGGTAGCTATAATCCTGATAGCATAATGGGACTTGAAAATTTTGAAAGCTTCGATCCTTCTTCAGAAATTTTTTCTATTGACGAGTTCATGGGTGCGTTCATGGATGATCAGTTTGACTGAATAACACATGGGCATTCCATACCTTTGCAATAACTTTATGTATGAACTCTGCAAGATCTTGTTTTAAGTTCAAGTTTGGTTTTGACATTTGAAAATTTGTGCTGATTAAGCAATGAAGATAATAGTTAATGTGAATTTAATCAGGATGGATCTTTTGAACTGCTACGTATATGTTAAAATGCTTCTAACAGTAATGTTTATGTGTACGTGCCATTTATTTTTGATAGATTTGTCAACAAATATGTATACATGTATGTAAATCGTAGTCGAAGTAATTAATCTGATTACATGCTTGTGAAATAATTGGGAATTGAGATTCGGGAAAAGTTAGATCAAATGATAACGGGGCAAAAAACGTTGTGTGTCTGATTTATGAATTTATCTATGTTGGTTGCCTGATTATATAAACATAGGATGAGTCCTGTATATATGGTCTAATGTTGTGATTCTGATCCGGCCAAGCAACAGATCTTATTCTTGGACATGGCTTAGATCAGTTAAACGGAAGGTAGACGAGTACGAAGATGTATGTTGACCCATAACAAATCTTGCGCAAAAAGCTTAATTAGAAACCAACAATGCACGACTAGCTTAAGATAAATGGATGAGGTTTACCATGTTCAGATTAACTTGGGAGGGCGAACCAATTTTGACTCAGATGTACATAGCTTCACTGAGTTACCATGGACCGTTTCCGACCCTTTCGTGGCCACCCCAAATATACACATCTAGCGATGTTTGAACCCTTCATCTCTTGTTATGAAACCAATACCTTGCCACTAGCTAGGCCATTTGGTGGTGGTTAACAATGCATGATTTAAGATATTGTTTATTTAAAAGAGATTTTTGAATTTTTTGGCATAATTTAGTTTTGTTAAAACAATGCTTACTATCATTTCTAACGCAAGCAAATGAGTTAAGTTCCAAGACAAGCAAATTAGCCCTCCCTTTACCGGAGATTATTATCTAATAATGTTTGAGGTGCAACGGTAATCTTTCTCTTTGCATCACCTTAGTGAACACCCCGTCATATCCTTATTTAGACATCACTTTTGTGACCGGCCTCTTTTCGAGAATTCTTACGGTTCTTTTTTAGCCTCTTGTATCAGTTAGTTTTTCTTCCTCATTTGAGCAGTGTGCCAATAATTCAACGTTTGAGAATGCTTTAAAGATTATTTTGCTTGCAATTATACTCATTAATTGACTCGAGTGCCATTGACATGTTTACAATAATTACTTAACGAACTAAATGTTGAAGGATGTCAAAGACCTCCAGGAACATGACGGCAACTTTACTTAGTTAGGAATTAAATTTTTGTATCTTTTTAGTTAGTTGTTAAATATATTGTGCAACAGGCAATAAGTAAAAAAAGGAAAGAATGGAATGTGAGCTGGATGTTTAGAGGTGCCAGAAAGGTACAGCTCTTCATTCTTCTCTTTAAGTAGAGAGCACAATGACTTGTATTGTATCTCGAGAAATTAAGAATCAATAGAAAAGAAAGGGAAAGGGTTGGTGGGAGTCTGTGTTTTCTAGCTTATCAGATCATGGCATGGTACCAGAGCTAAGGTGACTTTTTATCAGCAACCAAAATGACAGGCACACCACCTTCATCTCCAAAAAATACCAGCCCACAAACATCAGAAATCATAACACCTACTCTACTAGATCGCTTAGTCCAACTTCTTTCCCAACCTGTGTCAACACTTAGCTTCAATCGTCTCCACAAATAATTACACACCATGAGGGAGGAATTCCTCCCATTACTATCAAATTGAATGATCAAAACTATGGTCTTTGGTGTCAGATGGCAGAAATGCACCTTTCAAGCAAAGACTATTGGATGTTAAACTAAACTTAGTATAGTTTGGTTAGAAAATTGTAAATTAGAAAGTATAGGTATGTATTATGTATCTTAGTTTTAGAAGTCTGTAAACCCATATTTATTGGGCTGGGTGATAAGAAGAGTCGATTAGTTTGTCTCTGTTATATGGCAGTTAGGTTTCAAAGGGTGTGTTGGTTGATGAAACGGTACCAATGAAACAACACAACCCTTCATAAGTGCCGTTTCAATATGTATATATAGGTTAGGTTCTGATCAGTTGCAAGATATATATCAATACAAGTTTTTTCTGTTATTGTGTTACATATTTTTGTCCCAAAAACCTTGTTCCAATCATACCAATTATAGAAGAAAACAACCTGTGAAGATCGATTACTAACAGTGGCATCAGAGCAAGAGTTAATCGATCCAGGGAAGAACAAGTGCAAGTAAAGATCGATTGAAAAAAACAAGAATCAACAGCGAAAGGGTTGTTACACATCTTTGTGTATAGCGACCAGAAGAATAAAGCACTAACAGAACCGTCATCAAATCAGAAAGAAAGGCAGAAAGTTTGGATTGATTGATTACCAATCAGGGAAGGAAGTACGTGTATAGGGCTACAATTAATAAAGAAAGAAAAAGAAGAACGTTGTTGTGATTGCCCTAATTTCGGTTTGTTTCCTTTGTAAAAGTTTTAAGTTTTATTTGCAAATTAGAATCCCCGTTTAAGAATTCGATTGTTGATAGTAAGTTGGAATTCCATTTAAGTTTTGGTCTGGAATCCCATATTATTTATACACTTGGATTGATTCGTAGAAGTAGAAAGAAATCATAACCTTTGTGGTATAGTAAGCAAGAATCCAAAACCTTAGTGGTACAAATTCTTCGTGGAACAAACCTCCATGGTACAGTCCTTCGTGGAACAAACCTTCGTGGTATTAACCTGTTTGGTACGATCAAGTAAGCAAAAGGAAAACCTGTGTGGTACAAGTATGACGAAAGATAAAGAAGAAAGCAGCATGTCTAAAGTTCAAGAAAATGTAGCACTTAAATGCGTACAGTTGACGGATTCAAATTACACCCAGTGGGCAATTCTGATGGAAACGATTTTAAAGGCTTATTGCCTTTGGGAAACTATTGATTCAACAAGAAAGGTGGATGAAAAGATGGCACATACAACGAAAGCAATGATCATCCAAGCGTTACCGGGAGATATTTTAATGCAAGTTGTGCAATACGAAAGTGCAAAGGAAGTATGGGATGCGATCAAAGTTCTATATCTTGGAGCAGATCTCGTTCAGAAGGCACGACTACAAACTTTAAGGAGCGAATTTGAAACCTTGAAGATGAAAGAAAATGAAACCATAAGTGACTTCTCTGGAAGGTTGGGCAGTATAAGGGCAAGGTTTAAAAACCTTGGTTCGACACTCAAAGATAAGACAATTGTCAGAAAGTTACTAGATTCGGTTCCAAAGAAGTTTTTACCGACCGTGACAACTATTGAACAATCTCAAGATTTAGACAAGATGAAATTTGAAGAAGCAGTTGGAAGGATAACAGCGTTTGAGGAACGTCTCAAAAGCCATGACGAATTGGAATAAAACGATCGAGGAAAACTTCTAATAGCAAGTGGAAATAATCATTTAGAAAGTTGGTATCATGGGAAAGGACAAAGCCATGGTGGAGGACGTGGAAGAGGAACAGGACGTGGAAGAAGTGCTGGTCAAACAAGCAATGACAAGAGTAGATTCAAATGCTATGAGTGTGGTGAATATGGTCATTTCGCATACGAATGTTCAAAGTGAAGGGACAAAGAGAAAGAAAAGGAAGAAGAGGCACATCTCGTGTGGGATGATGAAGAATCAGCACTCCTGTAAAGACAAGTCAAGAAAGTTGAAGACTCACCTTGGACAAGTTTAGTTTAAGGGGGAGTATTGGATGTTAAACTAAACTTAGTATAGTTTGGTTAGAAAATTGTAAATTAGAAAGTATAGGTATGTATTATGTATCTTAGTTTTAGAAATCTGTAAACCCATATGTATTGGGCGGTGTCATAAGAAGAGTCGGTTAGTTTTTGTCTGTTATATGGCAGTTAGGTTTCAAAGGGTGTGTTGGTTGATGAAACGGTACCAATGAAACAACACAACCCTTCATGAGTGTCGTTTCAATATGTATATATAGGTTAGGTTCTGTAAACAAATATCAGTTGCAAGATATAAATCAATACAAGTTTCTGTTATTGTGTTACATATTTCTGTCCCAAAAACCTTGTTCCAATCATACCGATTATAAAAGAAAACAACCTGTGAAGATCGATTACTAACAAAGACAAGACGTATTACATTGACGGGAGTCTAAAGCCACCGCCTCTTACCGACCCAACATACAAGAAATGGATGACCGAAGATTCTACCGTGAAAGGCTGGCTAATCAACTCAATGGATCCAACCTTCGTCGGTAACTTTATCCATTTCCCTAATGCAAGGGATGTGTGATTACAAGTAGAATTGGCCTTTTTCGATAAAAATGACAAATCACAACTCTACCAATTAAAGAGAAAAGTTGTTAGGGTTAAACAATCAAATAGACACGTTCAAGAGTATTTTAATGAGTTGGTGAGTCTGTGGAGAGAAATTGATTTTAGGCGTCCTAATAGAATGAAATGTCCAGAAGACATCAAAAAACACAATGACCTTACTCAAGAAGATAGGGTCTATGTTTTTCTTGATGGTCTTAACGATTATTTAGATGGCATAAATGGAGAGGTATTAAGAATGAAGCCGTTTCCGAATGTTGAAGAAGTGTTTGCTGTTATTCGCCAAGAAGACTCGCGCAAATCCATGATGCTTGGTAAAGAAGTGGAAAACTCTGTAGCAATGGGAGTGAATTCACAACCATAATACAAACCAAAAGGGTTAAATGCAGGTTCTGGATCAGGGCCTCATATCGGCTCAAAAGAAAAGTGTACTAAGTGTGGGTAGAGTGGTCATATCATTGAAACTTATTTTTAGATACATGGAGAGCAAGAGTGGTACAAGGAATTGAAGAGAAAAAGACAACATGGTGCAATACACAACGCGGGCAAGGCTACAATGGTATCCAACAGTTTACCTTTTGTAAGTAATGGTGAGGAAAAAGGTATGTAGCAATATTGAAGGTATCTCTCTTTGCTGATAACTCTTCGTACCCTTGAATCGGATCTTCTCTTCCAAACGCACGCCTACTGAAGAGGCAATCCGCTTCCGCCTGAGATAACAAAGTCACATTATGAATCAATCCTACTCCGTGGGCTGTGAGTAGTTGCTTATCTCTTATTGTAATAATAATTCTACTTCCTTGCTTAAACCAATTACAGTCACTAGAAAACGCCTCAAGCTGGTCTTTATGATCGACGTCATCAAGAGCGACAAGTACTTTTCTACCACCAGTCGCTTTTTTCATCTTATTTTTCCCGTCAAGAACACCACTTACGGTGACGCCCTGATCATTTACAATATCTGAAAGTACTTGTTTCTGCAATGACTTTAAACCAGACAAAGATGGTTTTGATTCTTCCCTTACATTTTCAACAAAGCTTTTACCTTCAAACTGAAAGGATATCTAATCAAAAACTGCCTTGGCTAAAGTTGTCTTCTCCGCACCACCCATACCCCATATCCCTAGCATGCGAACTTCATCAACGTTAATATCTAAATATGAAACCACATCCCTTATCCGTGTCTCCATGCCTACCAACTCTTCATCTAAAATGAAGTCAATGGAATGCAAATCTCGTGAATTTTCTTGAACAATTTTTTGTACGAATTTAGATTCATGCCTACAATTAGCTGTTTTGAAATTCTCAGATAAAAAGAATACTTAATTTCATATTTATATATATATATCACATAACTCACCCCATAAAGAAACTAATGAAATTATATTGCAGATATATTCTTCAAAAGGTGAAGAACGGTGGGATCACCCTGGTCCCATGCATCCTAAGGATGACAACCGGACCCGACCCCAAGCAATGAGCACCTATCTCAATATATATTGCAGATATATTAAGGAAGGAATTACCAATCAAGCATATCCTCCGATACCGAGCCAGCCAGACCTGCTGGTTCTTCCATAGCCTTTCTCCATTTTCCAGCAGCCTCCTCCTTTTCGTTTTCGGCAAAGGCATCTTTTACTACCCCAATTTGTTTGTGGAGGTTAGTGGGCTCCACATCATAGAAGATTGGGTAAGCAGTATGCTCAGTCATCTTCTGACATTCCATAACTTTAACCAGCTCATCCAAACACCAAGATGAGGAAGCATAGTTCTTAGAGAAAACAATAATATAGAATCTCGAGTCTTCAATAGACTTGATGAGTTGCTCATTGATCCTTTTCTCTTTCTCAATATTCTCGTCATCCTTGTAAGTTACAATGCCTTTATGCTTAAGAGCATAATAAAGATGATCAACAAAGTTCTTTTGAGTGTCTTCGCCTCTAAAACTCAAAAAAAAAACATCATACTTGAAGCTCTTTTGAATGGATGAAACTGAAATAGAAGCAATTGGAAGTTTGGTTGAAAGAGTTTGTGTGAAAAAAGTATTTTATGTTTGTGGAATATGATGCTGAGCAACATATGGTCTTGTGGTCAATGAAAAAAAAAAGATATAGATTAACTGTGTAACGCCCCAACCCGGCAAGGGTAGAAACATTACATTACAGTGACACATCAGATACAAACAGATCCAAATCAAAGAGCGTAAGTCTTAAATAAAATCATCAAAGAGTATCAAAGGGGACTAAAACAACATCCAACGTCCCCAAAACCAAACAAAGGAAGTAAATTACAATTGTCCAACATTCGGAAGTAAACGAAAATGAAATAAAGTTCTTTATTTAAAGAAAGCTCTAGGGTAAGTCCACTCTCTCTCTCACCCCCAAGATAATAACCCCGCTCCTAGCTTAAGTACCTGCCGCATGGAAAAGAAAAGCGGCTGAGCATAAAAAGCTCAGTGAACAGACATCGACAAATAACAAAGCAGATCAATAGAGAATAAGATAATCAAGTGAGTGCGAAGATAGAATACATATGGTGTCGATGGGTAATCAAAAAGTTATCAAAGTTTAAGTATAAGTGTATGAATTTGGATTCAGTATTTTAACCCAGGCCCAAACAAAGATCAAACCAATAGTAACCCAATGGAGTGATCAACTCCCAAATGTGAAGGGACTGCATGCACGCATGCCCAATCACCAAACAAATACAATATATCCAATCATAGTAGCCCAAACAAATATCAAACAAATCTAGGATGCATCCATACGCCCCTGCAACAATCATAATCATAATAATGGCCATAGCAGATAGCAGATAGGGACGGTGTGGTACATCTCTCTAACCACACTAGAGTCATAACATCAGTGCATCAATGCTATGGTCATGGACCCCCCATAACTGGGAACAAAGAATACTTGGGTAAATAGTGAAGGGTCAAATAGCCAAAGTCCAAGTCAAAGTGTATATGACAAGATCATAACCATATAGTCAAGGTTCAATATCAAAGGCTAATATCAAATGTTCAATATACCAGAGGTCAAATTCCAAATGTAACCATATCAAAGGTGAAATGTCAAGTCTCAAATGAAAAGTTCGAATATCGATAGTCCAATATAATATAGGCAAATACTATAGAAGAGAGATAAGGTCATGAGAGAGAAAATCATTGCACTCTTGCTGAAAGAGTGCGGAATATTTGTACCTTGTTCCAAAAAAATAAGCAAGATCAAATCAAAGGAGAGATGGATCACTCCCGCTTCACCGGACCTAGAAGGAAGTGGATTCGAATTAAGAAGAGTTCAAATTACATAGGTTATCTCTTTTAATTACCTTTCCATTTTTAGAAACTTTCCATTTTTAGTAACTTTCTATTTTTTGCAACTTTCTATTTTTGGTAGGTATCCGAATTTAGCAATTTCCAATTATAGACATTTTCAATATGGTTAGTTTTATCATTTTAATAAGTTTCCATAATTAGATATGTTAAGAATTCCAATTATTACAAGTTTTCCAAGATTAGGGTTTCAAATGTGAGGTTTATATAATTAAGGGTTAAATGTGTCAATTTAGCAAGTTAAGGGTCACAAATGAAAATAAACATAATACCACACATACACATAAGTCACATAAGCCAATTATGCCAAATTTACATATTACACCCCTTTAGTTACAAAAGTTACATATTGTTTACCATAATTAAACCATTAACAAAAATAATTATCATACAAGCACCACAACTATACAAAAATGACAAAAACAGCCCCTACACAATTTTCAGGTCGTGGCATGTACATCTAAACCATATTTACATTTTTAGTCCCTCTAGTTATGATAATTACAATTTAAACATTTTAATTATCTTATTAACATATAAACCACATAATTAATCAAGTAACCTCATAAATCCATCAAGTAACAAAATTTCAATTTTGGTCCGTCTATTTTAATTATGTCGAGATATACAACTTGACAAAACGCACCCTTAAGTTTTCTAATTTACAAAATTAACCTTAAACTTATAAAACAAATATCATAATTCATCCACAAACCCTAACAAACACATAATCATTACACCAATACTCATCATCATTATTTTAACCAATAAAAATAATATAAACCCTAATTTCATTTTATACATGTTTAACCATAATCAAAAACAACAAATCCTTACCTTTTCAATTCAACAATTAACAAACTAATTATACAATTCTTATCATAGCATCATCATAAACATATAATCATCAAGTATAAAAAAACAATAAGAATTCATATGATCAATTAAAAAGTCGACCCATATGTTTAAGCATTTTCCATTTTCATCAATCTTAACTAACCAAATTAATTACATGATATACCAAATCAATTCAAACACTAAATTAAACATCCATAACATATAACATTTATCAAATTCAACATCAAAAATCATTTTGGTAATATATATGGCTCGACCCAATTAATAAGATGGTGAGAAAATTCGTTTTCGATTCAAATCAATGCATTAATGTGTTACAAATGTTACCACAAACATGTTTTTACCATCATATTATCAAGATAATCAAAGTTTGTCAATTCCTTCATGATTATAAGTATGGTTCGATTATAAGCATTCATGTATATCAATTCGTAACTTTTAATTCTTACGTATCAAGATAATCGTAACGGAAGGAAACTAAAGAGGTGTACAATAATCAAAATGGAAGATAGCAAAACCTTCTACGATGAATATATGGTTCGAATGGATGAGGAAACAAAGAAACAAGCCTCCAAACGCTTCCAAACAATTTCCTACGTGCACCAAATCCTCCCACGAACGCGTACGAATAATCACCAATGATCAAGAGCCAAGAATTTTGATATTTTTAAGTGTGTGGGTCGGATGGTGGAGGAGAGGAAGGAAGAAGATGTTTGATTTTATGGTTTAAGGAAATAATTGGGGATTAAATGTGATTTAATGTCATTGATTTTTTATTTATGGTGTTTCAAGGATATTTAATCTCCATTAAGGAGGGGGCGGCCAATTGGAAAGAAAGAGGTCAACCATGACAAATTTGAAGGTAATTTGCACTTATGTTATTTTTATAATTTTATTTTATAAGTTGTGTACAAGTTTCTAATGTTTTGGACCCGTTAGGTCACATAACGTGTAATATTTAGTTCTTAATCCAAATTTCACATTCTTGAGTTCTTATAAAGTTCTAGTAGCTCAAATATCATTTACTTGAAGTTACATGTCTATGTTTGTGATCGTACGTTAACCGTTTTTTATTTAGAGCTTGTTTGGTAAACGTACACAATTCTTCAAAATTTCAAATTTGCGGGCATTTTAGTAATTTATACATGTTATAAAAATGTGGGTTTTACAAACTGTTTGAACTTTCAAACTTTTATTCACTTCTTCACATTATGACAGAGTTTGTTAATTTATTAATCTACATTTTTTGTATAAGTTTTGCAATAAAATCTTTTATTATTGCAATTGAAAATTTATTCTTGTAACTACTTGTCTAAATGATATAATTACTTACACTTCAAATGAATAAATCATATAAAAATATGGTATCAGGCAAAATTAAACTGTTATTCACTTGCATTTTGTGGACTATTTTTAAACATTGATAGAGAACAATACTAATTTGCAGTAAGAAATTTCCTCTTATATGTAATAGGGACCATTTTTTAACATTCAATTTCCTTACCCTACACCAATAATATTGCTTCAATAAATTTTCATATAGTACAATAATACAGACTACATTGATGAGAAAAGTTAAATACGAAACAATATTTATGTAAAGAACAAATAACAAGATCTCAACCATCCATCTATTTTAAATCTAAAAACCTAGATTAATTATTATTTTAATATAATTAATTATTGAAGGGTACTTTTGTAATATCATTAAAACTAAACACATCAAGGGTCGGGCACAGACCTTCCTCATTTAGTCATTTTATTTCATTTCAATTCTCCAATTGAAAACCACATCATCAACAATCCTCACATATCCTCTTACAAAGCCAAACACCTCTGCCACGTCACCAAACCACCACAACCGTCCGATTAGATTACTAACCGATCAACGATGGATAATGAAGATGATGATGAAGTGTTGTTGAGTGATTTTTTGGATCGGAACAAGGCGATGATTGAGACGGTGTTTGATCAGATAGTCAAGAGATGTGATACGTATTATGGTCGGAATGAATTGATTACACACGCTTTGAAACTAGGCGCGTGTTTGCTTGAAGCTGGTAATCGACCTGCAAGGAGATGCGATTATTTCGGCGGAGGAGCGAGGAAGGAAGCGGCATCATTTTCCGTCGTGATATACTTATGCTAATTAAGAAGATCGAACCCAATGCAATCTAAAATCACTATTAGTAAACTTACATGCGAGCAACAAGAGGAGGACAAAGAAGATGCCACTGATGATTCTTTTATTCATTGATATGTTGTGTGACATGAGTGTGGTAATGTTTTTGCATTTGTAGATCTTAGTAAAAATTTTTATTGATGTTCTTGCCACGAGTTAACCATCTTGAAACACATTTCACTTTTGTCTCTTGAAAGTTTGACTATGAGAACTTGCTCATGTAATCACTAAAAACATGTTGCAACTTATTTTTAAGTTTACATGCAGTTGTTTTATTTTGAGTCTATTGGGCTCAATGCATATGTACACATGGTTTTAGCCTATGTTAATGCGTGCAACTAGGAGCCTTAGTTTGGTTTGTGTATATATTTTATAATCGTATAAATTTTAATGTTGTGTATATTTTTTTGGAGACAATTTGTCATATACTAAAATACTAAAAAATTCCCATGTGATGCACCAAAGAATCCCATGGGATTCACAATGAATCTCTTGAGCTTCATACTGAATCCCATGTGATTTCATACAGAATCCTTTATGATTTATCGACAAGATAAATAATACAGAATCTCATGTGATTTCATATAGAATCCCTTGAGATTCATACAGAATCTCATGTGATTTTGTACTTACAGTTTATAAAGCAAAATAAAAATCTCATGGGATTTATACAGAATCTCATGTGATTATCTCTGATCCCTTGTGATTCATATAGAATCCCATGGGATCCATACAGAATCCCATGAGATTCTTTGATGAATCACCTGCAATTCATAAAGATTACCCATGTGATTCATACAGAATCTCATGGGATTCTATATGAATCCCAAGGGATCAGAGAGAATCACATGAGATTCTGTATAACAACATACAACTTTTTAATAAAGAGATTCAAAGTGCTCATTTCAACAATCATATAAAAAACATCTACCCTAAAAAAGTTGTGCTCAAAAAGAGTGATTTACTCATTTTTACAAATCACTTGTGATTTTTTTTAAAATAACAAATCACAAGTGATTTTTTTACGAATCCCATGGGATTTTTCTGGAAGGGAATTTTGAAAAAAAAAGTTCGTCAAAAGTATATAAAAGTGCATATCTATAGAAAGATGATTTAATTCTCGTCACGATGGTGTATTTTTCATAGCTTGAAGATTTACCGTTTGGAAGATATGTTGTTTTTTTTTAAAAGATGGAAAGTGAGTTTTTATATTAAGTGAGCTAAAATACCAATTTTGCCCTCCCTTTGTTATTTGTTGGTTTGATCTATACCGTTTGATGAAATCAAAATGGAAGGCTAGGATGTGCTTATTTGTTCTTTAGATTTTTTTTGTTTATCATGGATCTCACCTCTATATATCATGGAAAGTTCTTAGCTAGTTGGTCATACAGTCTCTAATGAGGAATATCCTCAAAGAAATATTATATTTTTGCGGAAAAACATATGTAAACAAAAAAGCATGTTTTTTTTTTGTAACCACGGTTTTCGACTTTTTAGCCGATTAGTTTACGGGGCTTGAACTCACCGCAACACAGACTCAAACAAGGTAAAGCTTTCCCTTTTCAGGAAGATGGTGTGGATACTTCAGGTTTGTTTGCACCTAGAAAAAAAGTATGTCTTATTAACTGATGATAGAATATTTCATAGACAGTTCTTTTGATGGTTGAGGCCTCGGTCAGTTATGTTTATTGCTAAAGAATTAGGATCAAATAAGAATAAAAATTAAAATGATAAGAATAAGAAGAAACCACAACCACACATTTTAGATGCACCTACAAAAATAGATACATCTTCATTCAAATTTTCCCTCACAAATTATCCCAAATTAAAATTTGTGGCTAGAATTACTTCTTACCCTTCTAATTTTTAATTATTCTTTTTATTGAATCCTATTGCTAAATAATACACTTATGTTTATAAAAGAAAAATAGGAAAATGAGTTTACATTAGTACTTAAATGAGTTAGTATTCATCCGTGTAACAATTTCCATATTTATATTTGACAAATAACTAAAAAGTTCAAAATCTCCAAATTAGCCAAAAATTTCGCAATCTTTTTTACAAAATCCGCGAGCCATCTAGAATCAATAATTTTTCGTTTTTTGAAGCTTCGAATTTGAAGATTTCATGACAGTTTAAATTTGTGTTGGAAGTATAGATAGAACGAGGGTTATTTTGAATTTGAGGCAGTTTAAAAGTGGTTGGAAGAGTTTAAATGAGGGATGAAAAGTTGTTGGGAGGGTTTAAATGATAGTTAAGGAATGAAGGGTTTAAAAACGGGTTCAAAAGTGTTTTCAAGTACCATTTTGGTTGCAAGCAACTCAAAATTACCCATCTGTGCTTTGCAAATGATCTCATAATGCTTAGTCATGGTGGAATGGAATCTGTAATCACTCTAAAGAATGCCCTGTATAAGTTTAGTAAGGTCTCAGGGTTGTATCCTAATATGGGGAAGTGCTCAATGTTTTGTGGCGGTTTGGATGATGAAGCCAAAAAGGAAATCTGTGACATTTTTCCTTTCAAAGAAGGCAAGCTTCCTGGGAAATATTTAGGTGTTCCTCTTATTACTAAAAAGATTTGGATAGCAGATTGTAAGCAGCTAGTGGATAAAGTGCAGCAAAAGCTCAGTGATTGGAAAAATAAAAGCCTTTCTTATGCTTGGAGAGCTCAATTGATTGCTTCAGTTTTGGCTTCAATGAAGGTTTACTGGGGATCGGTGTTTATTCTTCCAAAGACAGTAATCAATGACATTGAGAAGCTCTTCAAAAGGTTTTTATGGAATAATGGAGAGAGTTGTAAAGGAAAAGCAAAGGTTGCATGGGTTGATCTGTGCAAACCTAAAGATCAAGGTGGACTGGGCTTTAAATCACTTGAATTATGGAACAAAACTTTAATGGAGGCCGGGGTGGGTGTTCGTCCCTTCTTCTTCAAGTTTCGTAAGTTTTTTTCGTATGCGCACTTTTAATATCTAACCCTTTCGTCTGTCTTGTTATTGTTTATGTGCGCAGAGATAGATCTGTTCGCCGTTGTAAAGCTAGATAAGCCGAAGCAGGTGACGATAGGGGTGCGCCCTTTGAGGGAGGGTGAGCAGCCCCTACTGGAGGCAATGGAGGGTCGCGTGGCTGTGCTACCCGAGGTTGTCCCTGAGAACACGCCGCCGCTCCAAGTGGTGCCCGTTCAGAGCGTAGCTCCAGACGTGGAGGTGGCGCCAGAGGAGGTGCGTGCTGAGTCATCTGACAGCATTGAGATCCTGAAGCCAGAGGAGGTGCTGAAGGAGGAGGTGGCGAGCAATATCAAGCGCAAGGGAGAAGCTGGAACCAGTGGCCCCAAGAAGAGACGTCGCTACCTCATTGGGGATGCGGAGTCGTCTGCAGAGGAGACATCCGCTTCTGGCGCGGAAAAGAAGGTTGCTGAGGCTTCTCCCTTTCTGTAAGTGTCTGCGTCCATATCAAATTTCTTTGTATATTACTTGTCGCAATACTAACTGCATTCTTTTATGTCTTGTAGGGATGATGCCGCGAAGAATGATGGGGTCTTTGCGGATATGGTTTCCTCTCCACAGAATGAAAACAAGGAGGGGAAAGCCAAGGTTGATGAGGGTAGGGGAGCGCAGCAGTTGATGGATGAGTTGGCTGCGACTGCTGCGCGCCAGGCTGAGCTGGTGTCTCAATTGAAGGAGAAGTATATTGGGGAGAGCAGTACTCTCGCCCAGAAGGATGAGGAGCTAGCGAGGCTCCGTGCGCAGTTGGCTGATGCGTAGGTGGAGTTGGAGGCCTCGCGGATGTATACTGAAAAGATCACCCATGAGAAGCTATCTGCGCTGGCTGAGGTGGAGAAGACGCGTGGGGAGCTTCATCATTATAAGTCCGACATGACTTGGGCTGTGCGCTTCTTAGATGAGAGGAAGGTGGAGCATTTTGCTAATATTACCAAGTTTAAGGAGGATATGATGAAGATCATCCAAGCGCAGGAGGACAATCTGCGTGGTCTGAGCATCGAATATGATGAGGAACTATATCCTCATTTGATGTCAACCATCGCCGAGCGCAGGTATCTCTTTTATAATATTCTCCTTTGTAATATTCCTTATTGCTATGCTTGTTATTAACACAAATTGTCTTCGTGGATGTAGGTGGTTGATTAGCCACGGGCTGCGCCTGGCAGCTATGGGCACGCTGGAGTCCCAAGAGGTGTTGGATGCCTTTGGGAAGGTGGTGCACTGCGCGATGGCGCGGGGTAATTCGCAGGCTATGGAGGATCTCCACGAGGCCAAGTTGCTGACCAAGGACTTAGCAGAGGTCCCTGGTTATAATGCAGTTGCCTACGACGAGCTGATGCAGGCGATGGCAGGATTAAAGGTCCTTGAACTGCCGCATATTGGGAGGTTGGAGCGCGACCAAGACAACCCCATAGATGTACTTATGGCGGGGTTGACGTTGGAGCGCCACCTTGGGGAGAATGCGGAGGGGCAATCAGACTATTTTCTGAAGCCTGATGTGTCGCAGCTGCAGATTCCGGTGTTTGCGCAGCCTCGTGACATCCTTAACCCCTTCGCTCTTGAAAAGGAAATCTCCTTGAAAGAGGTTTTGGAGCGTCACGAACAGAGGGCTGCTCTGAAAAAAGGGATCAAGGGCAAGGCAGTGCTGTGTGGCGTGGGCGCTGCACACATCCCACGGTTTGATGGTGTGCCCGTAAGTGTCCCTACCGTATCTCCTAAGGACGCTTTGACTCTGAGGAAGCTTCAGGAAGCGGGGAGTTCTGCTGCTCCGGAGGAGAGCCCTGAGCATCGCCATAGCATATAGGTTGCTTGTATATTTATCATGTAAATAATATCTTTCCTTGTAATAAAATACTTTTTTGTTATATAAGTGTGTCACTTAAGAAATCTACTTGCATTGTTTGCGAAGTTTTATTATTTATGACCAAGTATATTGGCTGCGGCATTGTACTTGCATTATTTGCTAAGTTCTTTTTTATTTGACCAAATGTATTGGCTCCATTAAGTGCGTGACTTTAAGAAATATACTTGCAATGTTTGCTAAGTTTTATTTTTTGACCAAGTGTCTTGGCTCGTTATTTGCTAAGCTTGTACGGTGTACTTAATATTTTCGCACCCGTCGTGAGATGTGCATATGAAACTTACTTTGACGTCTCAAAAGTAAGGCGCTTAGCAAGGATGCGTGATCCAACGTTGATGGGTTTGCAACCCTCTTACTCAACGAGTGAATTAGTAGGTTAACTCATCCTTTATGCCTTCGTGGGTCTTTAATTAGTGCATGCACGCCATGTAGGCAAAGATATAAGATAACAATATTGACATATATAAGTATGTATGTAATAAAGTGAAGTACGCTATGGAGTTAGCTAGAAACCATAACATTTTATTGATACTTGCAAGTTTTTGAAAAAAAAGAAAAATACAATTCCTAGGAAAGTAAAGAAAAACAAACACTTATTGGGCATCTCGTAGGATGCAAAGGTGTCTGTGTGGTGGCCGTAGCCTAAAAGTAACATCTTTTGAGGTTGCAGATGTTCCAAGTGCGCGCTAGGTCGTGACCTTCCATGTCGCGCAGTCTGTATGCGCCGTTGCCAAGCGCATCTGTGACCTCGTAAGGTCCTTCCCATTTTGGTCCGAGCTTGCCGGTGTCTTCTGCGTGGCTCGCATCATTAGCGCGGTAAACAAAGTCTCCTGGTCTGAATGAAGTGTGTTTGACCTTTGCATCATAATACTTTTTCATTTTTGCGTTAGCCTTTGCTTCGCGTTCACGTATTTCTTCCAACAAGTCTAAGTCCATACGCCGTTCCTCGTCGTTTGTTGTGACGTTGACCTCTGTTGTGCGTATAGTTGGCATTCCTATCTCAGCTGGTATGACGGCTTCTGTTCCGTAGACTAGGGAGAATGGCGTGTCGCCAGTACTAGTTTTGATTGTTGTGCGATGCGCCCATAAGACATGCGAGAGCTCATCCAACCATCTTCCTTTATGTCTGTCGAGGCGCGCTTTTATTCCTTCACCTAGACTGCGGTTTGCGCGCTCAACTAGGCCATTGGTTTGTGGGTGTTTTACTGAAACGAAGTGTTGTGTGATGTTCGGTTGTGCGCACCAATCTTTGAATGGGTTGTCACAGAATTGTTTTCCGTTGTCTGATATAATCTCTCCCGGTAGTCCGAAGCGACAGACAATGTTGTCCCAGACAAAGCGTTTGACTTGGTTTCCTGTGATGCTCACCACCGCCTTTGCTTCAATCCACTTCGTAAAGTAGTCTATTGCTACGATGAGGAACTTTACTCCTCCTGCTGCTACGGGGAAGGGTCTTGCGATGTCAATGCCCCATTTATAAAATGGCCATGGTGAGGTGATAGGTGTTAGCTCTTGTTGTGGTCGGTGCGGGATTGGCCTATGTACTTGACAATTGCTGCATTTCTTTATCAGATTGCGCGCGTCGCGATGCATAGTTGGCCAATAATACCCTGCTCTTAGAGCGCTTGCCACCATCGATCGCGGCCCTGAGTGCATACTGCATGATCCAGCGTGGATTTCTCTGAGTACGTAGTCTGCTTGGAGAGGTCCAACACATCTGAGCCAGGGTTGTAAAAAAGAGCGTCGATAGAGTATGTTGTCTCGTAGTTCAAACCGTTGCGCTGTGCGCCGCACTCTTCGAGCGTCCTTATTATCTTGTGGTAGGGTTCCCTTACTGATGAATTCAATGATAGGCGTCATCCATGTAGGGTCTTGTTCTTCTATCACTGTGGATATCTCCATTTCCAAGATTGACTTATTTTTTAGGGTTTCTACCAATACCTGTTTTGAGAGGTGTGCGAAGCTTGTGGATGCGATTTTGCTGAGCGCATCCGCTTTCCTGTTATCTCCTCTGGGCACCTGTTTTATCGTGAACCTGTCAAAGTTTTTGATTAAAGCCTTGGTCTTTTCTAGGTATTGGATCATGTGTTCATCCTTGGCTTCATATTCACCTAGCACATGGTTAGCGACTAGCCGAGAATCTACGTTCGCTTCTAGGTTGCGTACACCCATTTGGATTGCGATGCGTAGGGCTTCGTATTCTGCCTCATTGTTTGTGGCTGTGAATTCGAAGCGCAGCACGTAGGTGAATTCCATACCTTCTGGATTTGTAAGAATGAGGCCCGCGCCCGATCCATCTACACATGAGGACCCGTCTGTGAATAGAATCCAGGGTTCCTGTAGATCTGTTTTGGTTGCAGGTGTTGGACTGTCATTATCTGGCTTCTCCACAATGAAATCGGCTAAGATTTGTCCATTGATTGCAGTGCGCGGTCTATATGAGATGTTATATTCACTTAATAGTACACTCCACTTCTGTAAGCGTCCTGATGCGTCAGGTTTGGAGATAACTTGTTTTATTGGCTGATCAGTGATTACAGCTATTGGATGCGCTTGAAAGTATCTGCGCAACCTTCTGGCTGCGAACACGAGGGCTAAGACTAGCTTTTCCATAGCGCTGTAGTTAGTCTCTGTCTTCTTCAGGGCTTTGCTTACAAAGTATATGGGTGTCTGGATGGAGTTCCTATCTGTCAATAGTACTGCGCTAACTGCTCCATGGGTTGCCGATAAGTACATGATTAGCTCTTCCCCTGGTCGCGGTGCGACAAGTTTGGGAAGGGATGCCAGATAGTGTTTTAGTTGTTGGAAAGCTTCCTCCGCTTCTTCGGTCCAGCGAAAATCTCCCTTTTTGGTGCACTTCGTGAGTGTTTTAAAGAGGGGAAGGGATTTGTCTGCTGACTTTGATAAGAAACGGTTTAGCCCTGCTAACTTTCCATTCAATGACTGGACTTCCTTGAGTGTGCGCGGTGAGGGAAGATCAATAACAGCCTTTGTTTTTTCAGGACAAGGCTTGATTCCATCGGGTTCTATTAAGTATCCGAGGAACATACCTTCGGTTGCGCCAAAGGTGCACTTCTTAGGATTTAATTTCATATTTATTCGTCCCAATGTTCTGAACGTTTCCTCTATGTCACGCACTAACTCATCCTCTGTGTGGCTTTTGATGACAAGGTCGTCAACGTAAACTTCCAAGTTGCGGCCTACTTGTTTTTCGAAAGCTGTGTCCACCAGTCGTTGGTATGTCGCGCCTGCATTTTTTAAGCCAAAAGGCATTTTTGTGTAGCAGTACACTCCTTGACTGGTGTGGAAAGCTGTTTTTTCTTCATCTTCAACTGCCATCTGAATTTGATGATACCCTTTGTATGCGTCTAGGAAGCATTTGAAAAGGTATCCGCACAGGGATTCTACTTTCCAGTCTATTTCTGGCAGTGGGTAGCAGTCCTGTGGACATGCTTTGTTGAGGTCCGTGAAGTCCACGCACATTCTCCAACTGCCGTCGCTCTTCTTCACCATAACTGGGTTAGAGAGCCAGTCGTGGTAGTACACTTCGCGCATGATACCTGCGTCTACGAGCTTGTGTACTTCTTCTAGAATAGCCTTTGCACGATCTTGGGCCTGGCCGCGCTTCTTTTGTCGTATTGGGGGATATCCTTGTCGGATTTGTAACTTATGCTCTGTGATAGAGCGTGGCACTCCTGTCATGTGCTTTGGTTCCCACGCGAAGATGTCCAGGTTCTTCTGCAAGAGTGCGCATACGGCTGCTTTGCCTTTGTCAAATAAAGATCCACCAATTGAAACTTGTTGTTCCGGGTAATCGGGATGAATAGCGACTTTCAGGTTTGGTGTTTTTTCTGTGCGCTGTTCTGGAATAGTTTCTTCTTCAGTTGTTACCACATTGCATTCTCTTGGTGGTATTGTTGTGTTATAGAGGGTGACAACTCCTCCTTTCACCGGAAACTTAAGCATTCCGTGCACAGTGGATGGTACAGCGCGCATGGATGATATTCCAGGTCTCCCAATGATACCATTGTATGGTGAGGGAGACTTTATTACCATGAAGTTTATCCATGTTACGGTTGAGTGTTGTTCATCTCCTACGACCACCAACAAGCGTAGCTGCCCCATGGGCCAGATCTTTTCTCCTGTGAATCCAGTCAATGACGTTGTTGCTGGTATCAATTGATTTTGGATTTCAGGTCGCAGTCTCTTGAAACAATGGTTATACAGGATGTCTGCAGATGCTCCTCCGTCAATGTACATGCGATGGATATCATGTCCTCCTGTATGTATTTCAATAGTCAGAGGTTCCACCACTGCGTTGTCCGCAGCAAGAGTAGGGAAAGATATCTCTTTCTCGGGGGAAAATTTATGGCTGACCTTTTGCTTTATCTTGCGCTGCCATGATTGTATCATGTATATGGTATCAGCTTTTTCTTTGGGGGGGCTCTTTCTTACCTCCGCCCCTTTGTTTGTCTTTCCCTTCTTTGATGTTTTTTACGAGGTGGTCCATTCTGCCTTCTCTTACTAACTTTTCAATTAGTTGTTTTAGCTGGACGCACTCATTAGTTGTATGGCCTTTTTGACCATGGTACTCGTAGTATCCGTTTCCTATGCGCTTTTCCTCTGCAGTGCGCATTGGTGGCGGTTTTGGGAAGTTTGCGCCCTCTGTTACAAATATTTCCCTTGGGGTTTTTGTAAGAGGGGTATATTTGTCATTGTCCCTTCCATTGCGGTAATTCCTGCTGCGGTTGTTATTCTGATCATTGGATTGTCTCCGAGGCTACTCTTGCTGCCTATAGTTCGAATAACCCTTTTTGCTGTCCGCAACGGCTGCCTCTCCTTGTATAAAGGATCTAGTTCGCTTTGTTAGCTCATCAAAAGTTTGTGGAACTTTGTCGTTTAGCTTTCGGATGAGTTCTGGGTTATTAATCCCATTCATGAACCCTGAAATTTTTAGGATTTCAGGACATGCTTTAACTTGTATACACTCATCCTTGAAGCGTTCCATAAAAGCGTTGGTTGATTCTCCTTGGCGCTGTTTCACTCTTGCTAGCTCAACAGGATTTTTAGCACACTTCTTTCGCTGGGTGAAGTTGAGACGGAATGCTTTCCGTAATTCCTCGAACCCACCGATGCTCCTACGTGGGAGTTTGCTGAACCATGTGCGCGTGTTCCCTACTAACGTAGAATTGAACATGTGGCACCACACTGGCTGTGGCCAGTTTTCGATAGTGGCGGCTGATTCGAAAACTTTTAGGTGGTTATCCGGATCGCCTGTTCCATCATATGTTTTCACGTTAATGGGCATGCGTCTGCGTTTGCGGTCTGAGTAATCGCTGATGCGCCGTGTAAATGCATCAACTTTCTGGCGACGCCATGGAAGAGACATATCTTCGTTCTCTTCGTCGCGACGCCTCCCTCTTGACTTCCAGTGTCCTGTTTCTCTCTCCTCGTTATCTGAGGAGTCACTGGAGGAAGGGTAGTCTCTTCTTCGGCGCTTGCGCCGACTTCTTTTAGAAGAAGAGCTTGAGGGATCTCTACTTGGGGATCTTCTTCTCCCCGATCTGTCTTGGATCCTCTTACTTCCGGGTTTAGAGGATCCTTGGCTTGGCGACTGTTGAGGTCCTAATCGGTCTTGTACTCCACGACTGCCAAGTCTGGAGTGAACATTAGTGCGCCTCTCGCTATCTTCTGAGTATTGTGAATCAGATATCGTACCCAGCCTATCATGGATAGTGGTACATTCTGCGCGTCTTCCTCGTGGGTGGCGCAGTGGTGATGGTTCGCGTTCAGGACCAAAATTCAATCGAGCTTGTAGGCTCGTACTTGCCCTTCTCCTTGCTTCTTCTTGCATGAGGGCGGTCAAGGTTTCATAGTTTTGGGATACAAAGTTTCCCAAAGTGAGATTGGGCGCGACCTCGGTTGTTGCGAGAATGCCTGTCTCGGTATTAGGCACCCTATCTCGGTTAGGCGCGTCTGGTGACACAGTGTTGTTCACTGCGGGCACGGTTTGGTGAGGAGTGGTGAAGAGAGTGCGCTGAAGTTCTTCAGCGCTTGGGACCACTGAGATGATCTGGGTAGTCCTTACTGGTAGTTCTACCTCTGGAAGAGGTTGGGTTGTTCCCGCCTCTTGGTGACCAGGTGCGCTGGTTGTCCCAGCGACCTATCTAGAGGTCGAATCTTGTTGATTCTTCCTCTGATGGTCACGTTTTTCCGACTACGGAGTCCGCTGGCTTGAATTCTTATTCTTTGTCATTCTAGTCTTTAGTTCTTAGTAGGGTCCCACGGATGGCGCCACTTGTTGATACAAAAGTTGGGCGTTCCTGATTATGGGCTCCTGCTCTCGTACCAATTCGCTTCTTAGTACTTGTAACCTGCGCACTAAGAAAATAAACAACACCGTTAGGCTTATCGTGGGATTGTATCCCACGATTAGACTCCGGCGTGAGAGTAAGTAATCGATTTAGGGTTCTCGTAAAGAGTTAGGGTTTGTGTATCGTACCTTTTAATGAGGATATATCATTCCTTATATAGGGGCTGGAACAGTGTAGGTTTCTTGCTCCTTACTCTTCGCACGCGTAGTGCTTATCCGGGGTAAGGATATCTATTCTATGAATAGAAGATCCTTATCGCATGCCCGGTTAGTTTGGTTGGGCTTTGGGCTTCGTGAGCCCAAGCCGTTATTATTATGGCCCAAGTCATTCATTATGATAGCCCCCTCGTGGTGGATTTGGGCCGAGTAATGTTTATCATTTGGGCTCGTGGCCCATATATAAACTATACGTCATCAAATTATGGAACAAAACTTTAATGGTTAAACACTTGTGGAATGTTGCATCAAGAAAAGAATCCTTATGGGTGAAATGGATTAATGTTGTAAAACTGAAGAATAGGAATGTGTGGGACATTGAAATTGACAAAAAAGATAGTTGGGGTGGAAATGTATTCTTAATCTTAGAGAAATGGTGGGAAAACATATGAGGTACAAGATTGGGGATGGCAAAAGTACTAGTTTGTGGCATGATAAATGGAACAGTGATGTATCTTTATCAAGCCTCATTAGCAAAAAAGAAATTTTTTATGCTGGATTCAAGGATTCAACCAAAGTTGCTGATGTAATTGATGATCAAGGATGGAGATGGCCTCAAGACTGGTTGAATAAATATAATTGGCTCAAGAACATTCGTTTGCCTATCCTCAATGATACTGATGACAAGACTGTTTGGATTGATTGCAAGGGTGATGAAAAAGCATTTTCAACAAGAACTGTTTGGAAAGATATTAGAGGTAATGGTAATAAAGTATGTTGGAATGAATTTATATGGCATTCACATTGTATCCCTAAACATACATTATCTTATGGCTGGCCATTAAAGCCAAATTATGCACTCAAGATAAGCTAACAAGATGGTTTCCAACCAAGAGTTACACCTGCAGCCTATGTGGAAAAGGTAATGACTCACATGACCATCTCTTCTTTAATTGTGAATTTGCTAGTGAAATATGGAAAAAAATTTGTGACATTGCCAAAATTGAGTTCAAGAAATGCACATGGGAAGTTACTGTGGAAAATTTAAGCAAAGAGAAAAATGGAAAAAATGTTTGGGCTGTCATCAGAAAGATTAGTGTGGCTGCTGCAGTATACTATATTTGGCAAGAAAGAAATAAAAGACTGTTCAACAATTGCAAGAGAAGTAGTGATGAAGTTTTTGGAATTATATGTGAAGAGTTGAGAGACAAAATGACAACTATCAGTGTTAAACACTCTGCTAAAGTTTGTGAAGCTAAACAGATATGGAACACAAGATTTCAAAGGAAAAAGCTGCAATGTAAACAAAGTTTGATGAGTTAAGTGAGAATGTTTCAAGAATAGTATAAGATGGAAGTGTATTGAAGATTGAATTGATACTATGTTGAATTAAGGGGTGTTTGGATACATGGTTATCAGAAGCATTTCATCAATAAAATGCTATCTGGTTCTTTATCAAGTCATTACAAGTGTAGGATACCTTGTATCTTGGAGTCCTATCTGGTGTGGTTGTACCTATGCTAACCTTCATGTTTTCTATTTGGCCTTGGGAGGAAATAGGAGCATGTTAGGCTAAATAGGAGGCCTAATTCAGTAAGGATGTACTATAAAGTAGGGTCCTCCTTGTGAAAGGGTAAATGACTTTGAAGGATGGTGTATGATGGATGGAATAGAGAGGTGTGAAAGATAAACCTTCTTGGTCCATCCAATACACCATCACAGGAGGAATGATTGGTCTTCACTCAAGGAGTGCGTTCCCAAACAGTTGAAGCCCTTTTAGAGATGGAAATGTAGGCTGTTTGGCATAGCCCTTGAGTGGAAAGGTAATGGGTGCCTAGTGAAGCCACTAACTCTATCTATTGTGATTACTGTGGGTGTTGGTTGAGTGATCATGGTAGGAGAGTAAGGTGGAAATGTAGCTAGATGGTAGGTGCTATTAAGGTGAATTGGAAAAGTGGTGAATGGAGTATGGGATGTTCTGTTTTGCTCTGTTTCTATGTTGTAAGAGATTAGTGTTGTCAGACTTAGTTACAAGCATGTTAGATATTGAGTAGCCTAAATTTCTTACTGTATTGTACCATTTGTATTCTGATTTGGGAATGCCCAAAGTCAGTTTTTTATTTCATGTTGTAAATTGTTTGGAAAATTAATATAATTCACTTTTGCAAAAAAAAAAAAAAAAAAAAAAAAAAAAAAAAAAAAAATTACAAAAGTGGTGAGTAGGGTTTGTTTGGGGTTCAAAAATCGCTGTCAGGGTTCGAATGAGGGTCCGTGATTAAGGCTGCGTTTGTTTTTTTTTTTTTTCCAGCCTCTTAACGCCTCTGAATGGGCACTATGTCTGAATCTGTCAGACATTTTTCCCGTTCAGACCGTTTGTTTTTTTTCTTCGTTCAGACGCGTTCAGATGCAGTTAGATCTTAATGGTCAAGACTTGAGAGGGGTGTCTTAATGCGTCTGAATGCTTCTTGTTGACAAAAAAAAAAAAAAAAAAAAAAAAAAAAAAAAAAAAAAATCCCGTTCAAACATGAGTTTTTTTTTCTTTGTTCAGATTCAGACATTTACGCATCAGATTCAGATTCAGACGTGCGGTTTAGATTCAGTTTAAACACCACCTTACAAGAGGGGTTCAAATAAGATGTGGTGGTAGTCGAGTTAACAACGTAGCAAGCAACTGTAGTGTAACGACTCTTCTTTCTTCCCTCTATTTTTTCCTCTGCAACTAAACCAAAATCAGTCATCTTCATAAAATGAACCTGTGTATTAATGGCGGAGGAGGAGGAGGTCCATATCGTGTCATCTCAAGCAGCTGCCATCAGCGTCCACAGCGGAGAACCTTATCTGCTTCTTTAACTGATAATGAAGTTCCCATCAAATTGGGTTCGAATAAAGATGACTCCTTAAAGAGTTTGAGCCTCAATATCACTTCGTTGACAACTGCCATATCAGGTACTATACTCACTAGATTACGTTTATCATAAATCTTTGGTGGTATTTGGATCTGCGTTTAACTCATTTTTTGATTCTTGAAAAAAAAAAAAAAAAAAAAAAAAAAAAAAAAAAAAAAAAAAAAAAACTTCTTAAAATAGACAAGGCAACTTGGGCGACTAGTCGCTCAAATAAAATTTGTTGACAAGTGTCCACTGATTGTACTTTGGGTGACTTTTTGTGTAAGGTACTTTTCCAAGTCGCCCATGTCGCTCAAATAAAATGTTGACAAATGTTCCTGATTGTACTTTGGGCGGCTTTTTGGGCGACATGGGCGACTTGGAAAAATACCTTGCACAAAAAGTTGCTCAAAGTACAATTAGGGGACAATTGCCAACATTTTATTTGAGCAACTAGTCGCCCAAGTCGCCTTGTCTATTTTAAGAAGTTTTTTTTTTTTTTTTTTTTTTTTTTTTTTATTTTTTTTTTTGGGTTCTAGAAAAGGTGAACAATTTGGGCAACTTGGGCATTTAGAGAATTTGTTCTTTGTTGAAAGACCCCTTTATTTATAGTTTTCGACCCTCTTTTTCATTTTCTTGTAGTTGGTTGTGTTTTGTGTATTTGATGTTAAATGTTGTTATTTTGATGTTGCAGCTGCGACTTTGGTTTCCACTCAGAGTGCACATGCCTTGGATACGGAAGCAATCATGGTATGAACTTGTGCTCGGGAACTATTTAGTATGTACTTATAATAACTTGTTGACTCTTCAGTTGTGAAACTCTTGAAGCTTGTTTGGTGGCTTATGTTTTAGCATGTCTAAATAAGGCTCCATAAAAGTTGTAGCTTTTGTCTCGACACTAATGAACTTCTTTTGGCTAACTCCAAAACAAACCACACCGTAAAAATTGTTTCCAAGTGCGTTTTGAAAGTAACTATTTATTGAAGATAATGATAGGTAGTAACTTTACATTTATCTTAGAATTTTGCGGCTGTTCACCAAGTATAGTTATTTCGTCTATATATTAATCACTGTATCCAATCATCTAAAGCTGATTATTACGACTTGAAATGGGAATAATCAGTTTTAACCACTCCCGTAGATGGTTAAAGCATGCCATCTGTCACTGTAAATTTCCTAGGGTCAAAGTAGAAAATGGGTTGAGACTACATATAACGTCAATTAGAAAAAGGTTTTCCTATTTGTGTCTTGCATAAGCTTTAGAGCATTTTCATTCCATATCTCATTAGTATTCTTGTTTTGAATCCATTTACAAGCTTACATCCTAGATTTAGAGTCGTAAGTATTATTATTTGATTTGAGTGCTGAACCTTTCTGTGATGCTAACATCTATTAAATATTATAAGACACGCGTACACGATATAATAAGCTCACGAGATACAATTGCTTTCCTTCAAGTCAGCAAAGAACGGCCGCTCATATGTACACCTTGGCTGATGGAGGTCTTGGAGATTGGTTTGGAGGTCTCATGTATTCAGCTGGCCAGCAGGCAAATGAAGCTGTTCAGATTCAGCTAGGAGCTCTAAGTTTTACTAGGTTCACCAAACATCTTTATATTATATCTAAGTTCAAAGAATTGTTTATCCGGTAGTCATACTCAAATCTGTTTCACAGTTTAGCAGTTATATTTGGCGCGGGCCTAGTGACTAGCCTTTCCCCTTGCACGTTAAGTGTTCTACCGTTGACCCTTGGTTATATTGGTAATAAGCATTAAATTTTACGCTTTATATGTTTTACCTTTGTCTCGTAACCGTTGCCGCTCGTTATGTGTGATGCTGAGGTCTGATGTTCCAATTATTCAGGTGCATTTGGATCTGGAAAAAGTAGAGCAGAGGTAATTGAGCAATTTTTTTGTTCGTTCTCCTGTCTTCTGTTGCTTTGGATTTGTTAGAGGTGACAGATGGGAAGGTTGGATAGAGTGGGTAAAATTTTGAATCATGTGGTGGTCGAGATGGGTTATTCTAAGAAAAATCTGTTTTTTCCCTAAATAAAACTGATTCTGGAGGCTTTATAATTAATAGATACAATTGCGGGCCACTTTTGATCCATTTCTCTTAACCTAACTATTGAATTTTATGTGTTTGGCATACAACTCGAATTGACCCATTCATAAATGGGTCGAAATTGTAACTTCAAGCTATTAGTTTGAGATAGTGCTAATATCAAATCTGAATTTCTAAACAATATGCCAAATGTTGACTGGTTTAATTTCATATTTTGTCTTTTATTTGTAGCTCACTTACATAATGACTTTATGTAGATCGTAGGCGACTCTATTGCATTTGCATTGGGTTTGGCTACTACGCTAGCATTACTTGGTGTAGCAGCCTCATTTGCTGGAAAAGCATATGGACAAGTAGGGTAGGGTTTACCATTGGCTGCTTCTGGTTTGGCTGTCATTATGGGACTAAATTTGCTTGAGGTAAGTATATAGCTTCGCATATTCTGCTGGTGGTTCATTATCAACAAATTCAAACTGCAAGTGAATCAATATGGCTGTTTCAGCTAATTTGCTTTACTGTATTGCTCATTGACCATGATTAGGATTTAAAATTGGGATCACCGTGGTTTTTAACATTTCCTTTAATAAATTTAGCTGTTAAATATTTGGCTAATGAGTAATGTTGCAGGTAATAGAGCTACAATTGCCTTCATTCATGGACAACTTTGATCCACGCGCTGCTGCTGCTAATTTTCCTTCAAGTAACTAATATTAAGTTTTATCAATTGTATCTGTTTTGGATTCTCATTTGCGAGAAGTACATTGACACCCTCACATACCACTACTTATCAGGTGTCCAAGCATATTTGGCTGGTCTTACATTCGCATTAGCTGCATCCCCTTGCAGTACCCCTGTGTTGGCCACCTTACTTGGATATGTAGCAGCATCCAAGGTATACATATGCATGTATCTTTTTCAATGGTCAATATTTCCTCCATTGATCAGTATAATGAAATAAAAAGACGTGGTAAATCCTATAAAGGGTAACAGTAATTGTAATATAACAACAATGAATCCTTTTATGGGATTACAAATTATATCATTATCAATTATGGGAAATGCTCTGAATATCTGTTGCAATAGGATCCGATAATTGGTGGCAGCTTACTGTTGACGTACACCACTGGCTATGTTGCTCCTCTGCTTCTTGCTGCTTCTTTCGCTGGAGCATTGCAGGTATGGTTTATGCTATGTTCGTTAAATATTACATGTGACTTATCAAAATGTTTCTATATACAACACTAGATCTTTCATTAAAATCTTTCTGAGGACTATTAGTCACACCTCATTGTCTTTAAAGCTTATCAGGCTGTACTTATTAATTAATAATTATTATGTGCTAGTCCATGGAAATGGTAACTTACAACTTGCATTCACTGCATCAGTTGTATCTTGCCTATTTGATCATATCCTATTAAAAGACCCATGTACCAATAGAGGGGTTGATGTTAGTTTTATTCATCCGAAGTCTATTCATATGCACAAACCTCCTTAATCGCTTTATTTAGAAAAGTTAGATTATTGTAATTTTTGTAAATCATATTTAACATGTTAATGTGCAGAGTCTACTCTCTTTCCGTAAGTTCTCAGCATGGATTAATCCTATGAGGTAAACTTGTAAATGGTTAATATTGTGCAGAAAATTCATACTTGTCTTCTAGTTTAATAGCAAATATAATGCATTTTGAGACTCGCCTCTTTACCTCTGATGCATACTTTTGCAGCGGCGCGCTCCTGTTAGGTGGAGGTGTATACACACTTTTGGACAAGGCTTTCCCACCTTCGTCGATGGTGATGTAGCTTGGTCTATGGGTATAGTGAAAAATGTTGAAATGCATCGTAATTCAAATACATGTACAGTTTTATTACTTTAAGTTACAATAGTCACATACGGGAAAAGCACAGGTAGTATTTGATGTCACTTGTTGTAAGCTGTAATTCCACTGTATGCAGCTTAGTAAGGATTTAACTGGTTCCAACTGAGACCAAGCTGTAATTACCAAGCAACTTGAAACATTTGTATTGGTTCGATTCTGCGATTTATATCATTTACCTCTGATGCATACTCTTTAACTTGAAACATTTGTATTTGCTCAGCAACCAAGCAACTTGAAACATTTGTATTTGGTTTGATTCTGCGATTTATATCATTTTGTTATAGTAATTACCCGATTGTTGCTTGAAATCTAAATTTTGTCGGACAGGATAAAAAAATTGGACTTAAAATTATGGTCGCTAATAATAAGCAGGGTTGTATTCTCTAGTATTCTCTAAAGAATTTTGGTGTGATTTTCTGGAATTAACAAATTTTCGTGTGATTTTCCACAAACCAACCACAAATCACACCATCATTATTCACAGAAGCTACTGAATCTGCATTGCAGGCTCAGTATTCTCTAAAGAAGAAAAAAGCCAGTTTTTAGCCTTTTGAATTTCTAACTTTAAAAAGCTCATAACAGCTTGTAATCATATAAAGATGCACATCAAAATTTATTCTGTAATAGAGAACACGAAATAACAAGAGCATACAATCTACTACCTACGCCGGATTTATTCCCCTGCTAGCACTACCTACTAACTTAAGAGAATCATTATTATAAGAAAGTTGGAACAATGAGAATGAAAATATATAAAGTAAAAAAGAAACTGAATCAAGTTTTTCTACAATTAGTTTACATATCTGTGTTTTTTTTCTGTAAGTTACTATGTGTAGTATACTATAAAACTTGCACAAAAAAAGCTTATGGTTTTGAGAACATCCCTTGAGTCAATGACGAGAAATCAGTCTTTCGCGGACTGTGTAGATGATATAGATGCTGTTGGAGTTGGTGAATGTGATTTTGATTGTACGGATGACCCCACACTGATAGAAGCATTTTGTGTTACTGTTCCTGGTAAAGATGCTCCAGAAATTGCCATCCCATTGGTGGGGGGATTTAGCCCCATAGTGTAAAAGCTACAAGAAAAATTCAGCTAAATGATGCCGAGATCAAAACAATTAAAAGACGGTAGACAAGTATGATTACAAAAAGTATGATCAATATAAAGATACAATTTTCTTGAATACAGAAATTTAGAAAATTGTAAACACGAATATAACCCACGTACCCCATTGGTAATTTTAGAACTGTTTGACCAGTTGCCTTGTGAGCTAAAATTTGTAAATCTATCCATTCCATATGACACATGTTGACCCATTTTCACATAAATATGTTAAAATTGTCACATAAATACTTTTAACTAGGATGCAAATGCTACTTGGTTGGTAAGTGGCGTTGCATTCAAGCAATGCTTGTGAGTTTCAGCGTTGACCAACAATCGTCATATGCATGCTAAAGATGTTTTCTTCCAAAATGGAAAAGCCTATTCGTAACATATGCGGCAATTAATATTATAAGCCAAAACAAATTTATGTAGATACCTGGATGTTGGAGCCTGAACTGCGTTCCCACCTGAATTCGCTGCTGCCATGTTTCTCAACTAGCTCAATAAAAAAAGAAATCAATAATGAGGTTGCAATCAAACTCTATTTCTTTGATTAGTCACAATTCATGATAAGATTACGGGGTGTTTAAAAGTGCGCATTAGAAGCCGACTGATACTGAATAATCAGAATAAGATTAGGGGGTGTTTAGAAGTGCAATAGTGACAGAATGTGCTTTTACTGTTTATAAATTTAATAAGGGCTTATGATTCCAAGCTGTTTTGGCTACTGCCATGCAAATCTATCCTGAATTCTTTATTCTGGAAACTGGGTCTCAAAAAACGCAGGGAATAGCAAGAAAATGGTCAACTGGCAAAACTTATGTTTCAACATTAGTATTTAGTGAGCTGCAACAATGGGCTAGAATCATTCATGGTATACACAGCACAAATTGCATGGCATCGGGCGTTCAGCAGCTTTTAATAATCAATTGATCAAGTGTTTGACAAATTCTGAATTTCTGATTATTTAACAAATAAATGCATAAAATTTACGAAAAAGAACAATCATATTTAAATAAAGAAATGGTTCACAGGCCGACAGTAAAAGTCTCTCAAATCAGTTATGTTGCAGGTGCTAACTGATTATTTGCCAAATAATTAGAAGCAGAGGCTGTCTATCCAATACTGTTTATTCAGAACGCAATAATCAGTGCTAAAAATTCATGAATTTTACCTGCTGTAAATATTTTTCTACTTCATCTTTTCCACCAGCTGGCATCATCATTCCAGGAACTTGGTAACCAGCATTCGGCCAGTTTTGGTTGGGCAAGTTTATACCACTGGACACTGGCTGTTGCCCATTTCCAGGAACATTAGGCAACCCACCTGATTTAGCAGCAGCAGCCATGAGTAGAGATTGCTGTTGTGCAAGCATGACAAGTTGCTGCTGATGAAGAGAGTATGGTGTGGTTGTATTACCCTGCTAGTATACAAAGAGATCAGATCCGTGTACATCACACTAGTGGCCACATTAGAATAAACAAAAATAATATTCACATGTAATAAAGAAAATGGGCAACACATTCAATTCTATATGTTCTATGAGTTCAATACAAATACTTCATGCATATATAAATCACAAGCTAAAACATTCATACAAAAAAAACAAAAAAAAAAAAAAAAAAAAAAAAAAAAAGTCTATCACAAGAAAAACAAAAACCCGATAGCGATTAACTATACCTTCTCGAAAAGGCTCATAATATCACTTTTAACATCCTTCTGTGGCTTTCCTGATCCATTCTGTTGTGAGATTGGAGGTGGCTCTTTAAATAAATCCTCTATTTCAGATGGGGACTTGGCCTTGTTATCTGCAGGTTTTGGAGGGTTTGTTGTCCCTGTTGCCGATGTTTCACCACCAGCTGCAAGATGATGAAATGAGATTTCAATGTTAAAATGTGGAGATAGCAAATGAGTTGGTTAGGAAAGGGGTCGAAACAGGTAACCTTTTTGTATGGGTCGGGTTGACCCAGAACACTTCTTGTCTTATATGTGTCCAATATGATTACATATACTCTATATATATCAATAACAATCTAACTTATTGAACACATGTTTTAGGAGGTTTATATATTAATAATCCACTTTCGGTGACTTTGACCTGTTTCCAATTAAGCTTTTTGTTTTAATTTATTTACACGTTTGGTCCACAATCATAAAAAGAACCTGATTCGATCAAACCTGCAAGTCTAGTATGCTGCATTGCAACATGATAAGTGATAATAATATGTAAGTCAAAAAGTGGGTTGTGGCTGACCCTCTATCCTACCTCAGCTTCATTACCAATTATTCAGGTTGACTAGCTTTAGAAAATCATAATGCCAACATATGGATTACTCCACAAGTTAAAAAGATGAAAAGCACAAACCTCTGATGCCATTTACGATTCTTAAAGAACACAAAGGTAGATTGGCAAAGTCACATTAAAGTGCAAGATATCCTATTTTCAATGACGTTTTTAAAGAAGATAATGTGGGACAAATGGAGTAATAACGATGAAAAGAAAGAATGACACATTTACTCGGGATGGCTCGATTAATAACATCTTAGGTCTTAGGGAAACTGAGGACATACATTGAAATCCTGCCCATAAATCATCTGAAGAAGTTGCTTCTGAACCACTCTCAGCAGGACCATCTTCCATAGAAAGCATGTCGAAAAGATCAGTAGCAACCTCAACTTTAGGAGGAGTGGAAACTCTGGCAGTCTCCTTTGCTGTGTCAGCGGTCGAGACTGCAGGCTCGGATTTCCTTGTCACCTGTTAATGCTTTCAGTGTTAGATTGTCAGTTGGTATATAGAACCCTTGGCCATAAAATGCCTTCAAGAAGGGACAAGAGCCTTGTCACACACGTGTTTCAAATAGGAAGGATCACACAAAAAAATACCCTTCATATAAACAAATCCCAAAAAACACAATGCAAAACCCAGATTGCAGGTATAGTGATGTTATCTAAGCATTACATTAAGGTCATATTTCCAACAGAAGATATCATGAAAGCAACCCTTAAAAAAACTACTGTTATTCAACCTGTATTATTAATGTTCGTTTCCTACATGCAGAAAACTTAAGAGGGTAGATCTCACATTCTAACAATTGACAAAAACATGTTTTGTTTGTTCCTCCACACAAATCCTTATAATGGAAGTTTAAATCCACACGACAGAGGCTGCACGGGTAGTATGGTTGATAAAATAACACATTCAATCAATCCAACTTACTAACTATTGTCTGTCTGCAATTTCATGTTAAAACTCATAACCTTACATCCCCACAACAGTGGCGACACTGCATAGTTTGTTCACACCACATTATGTCCACATAATAACTCACCCAGCCAGCCCAGATCAGCAAAAAAAGTATCACAGGTTAACCTTGTTCAACAGTCTATTATACAGAATGCAACCACATCTCGGAAACCAGATGGATATTACAATTCGCAAGTTATTAACTAAAGAGATCTTTTGGGGTTACGGTCTCATGGTAATTATTATCCTTAGAATAGTAATCTTGAAACTTTGGGTTATCAGTGTCTGACCACTTGCTAAATCATATGCTTGAATTGTATTCTACTATTCTTGTAGAAGAATTTAAATTTTAGTCCACCATACAATTTCGATTGCCTATTCAAACTTCCTGAGATTGTACACCCCACCCTCATGAAACCACAACGTAAAGTTTGGTTTTAAAAAAAAAAAGCAAGCAGGACAGTAATGGAAAGTTGGCATACAGGTTCAAATGCTTTTGGAGGCGCAGGAAGACTGGCTTTTGTAGCAGGGGTGTTGCTCTTTGTACTATATGTCTGAAATCTCTTCTTTTCATCAGGTCGCTGAAACTCTGTAGAGGCTTTGTTTTCTTGATACCTAGAAGGTGAACCTGGCACTCCACCTTTAGCAGCCCATCTCTTGTCTTCATACCTTATACCAAAAGCAGCAGATATAAACAGTTAAGAGAATGAATATACTGGTGCATCAAATTACATAAAAGGCAGTGGCGCAGCTTTTAAGGGGGGGGGGGGGGGGGGGGGGGGGGGGGGGGGGGCGCCCGACCCCCCGAAATTTTTTTTGCGATGTAGGGGGTATATAGTTTTCGTGTAGAAAAATTTCGGTATATTCGGTTTCGACCCCCCGAAAATTTCGGTATACCTAAAATATAGCCTTAGGAAAAAAAAAATTTAGATCCCGACCCCCCACTTAAAAATTCCAAGCTTCGCCACTGATAAAAGGGGATATGTTCTTGGCAGGAAGGAGCAGATGCGTACTTAGCCCGAATAAAATTCTCGATGCCAACTCTGTCGTAGTTTGATGGTAGTTCTGCTTCCCAGTAACTATTTGCTTTCGCATTTCCCATTGCTGAATACAGAATGAATGCAAACCATGAGACAATTTCACTCTTCTTCAACTTATTCAACAGGCATTCTTAAACTCAAGAAACTAAACTGTCTTACACTGGATAAATGCAACCTGTTCGGGAAGCCACGTGTCTAGGGTAGCTGATCTCACCTGCATTGGGATTTATCAGTAAATAAGGGACAGACTTTTGTTTATATCAAGAATGAATGAATTGCCTAATAGGCATGATACATATATAGTCAAAGGAAGATGTAAAGGCAGAACTATGGCTTAAAATCATAGCTGTCTGGTGCCACAGCACAGGGTATCATTATCGGGATTCTATGTTGAATTGTTGATTAACAGGATATTACTTTTTATAAACATATATTTTCAGTATCCTTAATATAAATCTAGTTATCCATTATAATGTGAGTATCGTAACTCGAGATGAGTAAAACCCAAAACAAAGATACTGCATAACAAACTATGTCATGTCTAATAAGGTTACAATATACATGATATAAACTAAAGTGCAATACTACGCATTATAGCATATATCCATCCAAACATGAGTCACACAGTGTGACGGGTAGAACCTTAAATCAATGTAGTCATTATTTGACAGTTACCATTATCACTAAGCTACCAGAAACTGTTTACACAATTATCTACATATCGAGACACATCATGGCAAAATAAATTCAGATGAGAATCCAAATAGGCATTACTCGACACTTACCAGCTTTGACCCCTAACCGACAACCCTGCAAAACATTGAACAATGGAAGGCTACAAACCAGCATAAATTAAAATGCATGTAGTAACTTGTCTCGTTATACAGACTATCCATGTTATATCAAACAGAAGTTATAAACTACCATACTAGCAATTAATATGAAAAGTATGGACTATGGACATGGAATACATACAAATGTGTGAAAAGACAGTGCTATGCAACTGCATCAATAACCTATGTAAAATATTGGTTAACATAGACTAACAATCAATCAGATTATCACCTTCGAAATGTGGACTCCTAGGCTTCTGTGGATTCCGGAACATTGCATGCATATAAAGATGCCAAGATTCACACTAGCCCATCGAGGACCTCTGCAAATTGAAAAGGCCAGCATTAGCAGTTGACATACATATATAATTTCCCAATAAACCACTCTGATACATCATGAAAGGAACACGTACTTAGATTTGCAATCAGCACATTCCCTATTCTCTGGAAGTTTAAGAAGCCCTTCGAGAATCTGCGGACAAGCATTGCACAAATATCAGTTGGTGTAAAGCATAAAAATTACGTGACCGATATTATGTGATGAAAATGATATGGGAAGTATAAAACAAGAAAATGATATTATGGGGGTGTTTGTTTAAGCTTATATGTGGGCTTATGAGCTTATTTGATTTCGGCTTAAATTTCATATGCCTCAATTTTCCGGCTTATTTAGAGACTTATGGGCTTATAAAAATTTATCACGTCGTAATCTATATCTATACTACATTATAATGCATTTGGGACTATTCTATAATTAGAAAGGCTTAGAATTCAGACTTTTTTCTTGCTTATTATGGAAAGATTTCAAAATTAATTTGTTAGGAAGCGGTTGGTTGTTAAAACTAAAATTATTTGGCTTAACCATCTCTAATATCTCTACTTATAAAGCATGAAGACAACTAAACGTGTAACCAAATAACGCAAAATATAATCACACGGAACCTTCCGCCACATTGCGCTGGTACCGTCTAGTAAACTTATAAAGCCCAAATGCATTATACTACTATATAATGAGGCTTATCTATACTACTATATAATGCATTTGGGACTATTTTATAATTAGAAAGGCTTAAAATTCAGACTTTTACTTGCTTACTTGCTTATTATGGAAGGATTTCAAAATTAATTGGTTAGGAAGCAAGTTAGTAAAAAGTTTGTTAGGAAGCAAGTTGGTTAAAAAGTTTGTTAGGAAGTATTGTTCAAACTAAAATTATTTGGCTTAACCATCTCTACCATCTCTACTTATAAAGCATAAAGACAACTAAATGCGTAACCGAATAACCGAATAACTCAAAATATAGTCACAGATACCCGCCGCCGCATTGCGCGGGTACCGTTCTAGTGAAATATAAGCCGAAAAAACAAATAAACAAACACCCCCTATGTGTGATTTTCTTATTGAGTCACGAAATCATGCGATACAGTTAGCGAGTTTCCAGATAACTAGACCTTGCCTTACCAGTTTAGCTAATTAGTTTGCATATTCACTTATGAAAACAATATAACAACAAATATGAAAAAAGCAATGAGTTCATATATCTTATGATCAAGGTCTTCAGAAATCCAGCCACAATTTGATTAAGCTAATGATAAAAAAATAAAGAACGCAAATAATGATGATTGATAAAATAGATTGTGAAAATGAAGAATATATATATACTTGACGGTGTTTAGCATTTAGCTCTTTTGATACGTTAGCCTTCTGATTCATTACTATTTCCGAAATTATGATCGGAATTTGGTGGTTTCGGGAAAAATTCTGTTACGTTACTTTTCGAAATGTGTTTGGTTGTGCAAAGGGATTTGCGGGTCGGGTCGGGAAGGTTAATGCCAAGAGTGTGTCATTAATGGCATTCACGCGTGTTTTCCAGTTTGAATCTTTTGACGTCATGAGATATGTACTTGTCAAATACGAGTATTGAATTTGTTTTTCTTTTCGTCCTTCTGTCAGAAACAAAAATTGCAAAATTTAATAAAAGTGGGCTTATTATAATTTTTAACCAATCAAATATAATATTTTTCTATTAAATTCTCTTTTTCAGATGTTCAAAAAAAAAAAAAATCTCTTTTTCTTACTAAAAATGAAAAGTGAACAATTATTTGAGAAATGATAGATAGACCTAAAAGTAGATCTAAAAATGAACCTAAAAACATGTGACATGATCATGATGGGTTGTAAAATAAGTGGGTCCCTGTCTGCAGCCATCAGGATGATGTCACGTGTTAGGTTCCTTATTAGGTCTATTTTTAGGTCATATATTATTTCTCTAATTTAAAACATCAATAAAAAGAAATATGGATAATAAATATGAGACGAAAGAAGTAGTTGCTTTATTTTTTTTTATCAATAACCAAAGAGTGAACTACAAAATAGGTTTTGTTGCTCAAATAAAAACTACAAAATATGTTTTGGTTTGCAAATTTCTCGGTTTACATTTTTGTCACAAACATTAGGCTATCGTTATCCCTCCTTTTAAAGAAAGTCAAAAAATTTACATTTTTAAAGATTGAAGATGCAATTGTTTTTTCGTTATTTGCTAACATACGAGTCTCACGTGAGGTTTTTTCCCATTATTTTGTTTCTCGCAATGGTTGTTGCATGCGACATACATGTATTTTGTCGATTACAAATAGAAATTTAACTTCTAGTTAGCCATTTAATTGCTTTTGCAGGTTAACTTGGGTTTTGTTTAAAAGTGTAAATTATTTTAAGTTTGGATAAAATATATAAAAACGGACGAAAATACCCGGCATGTGAGACCTACGTTGGTGAAAAAGAATTTGTATCGACAGTCCCTCAGGTTGTAAATCGATTGACTTCTTTGGATAGAATATACAAAAATGACGAAAAAACTCGTCATGCATCGATAGTCCAATGCTTCTTTAAGAAGTAGTGAGCGGTGAGTTGTGGGTATTACTCACAGCTCACAACTAATGCTCACTGCTACTTTTAACAAACACACCAACTTGTTTAGTTAAACACGTTATACTGTTATAAATAGGCTAAGCACTTTATATACAGGTTAGTGTTGTGTTTTCTTGACACAACTAATAAGCGGTTTGTGTTTAAATTTAGGTACCAACCCAGCTAACGTGAATACGTCGAACAAGACTCGATTGCTCATAATTGATGCCCCGTAAGTATTAGCTCATAATATGTAATTTTTTATGTATCGGGCTCAAGACTATGTAATCCTAGTCTATATAAATTTAAACTAGGATTTCGACTAGGATTACATAGGCTTGAGTCTGATACATGAAAGATTACATATTGTGGGCTAACAGGAACATCCTTGAAAATGTGCGGAAATAGAAATAAAATGTTAAAAAAATAATAATAAATAAATAAAATAAATAAATAAATAAAAGTAAGAATGTTCTAGACTTCTAGCCTCTTACAACCCTTTTTATTTGGGAGTATTTGGGAGTAACAATTCAGCCAAATTCCGTGAAACTCTACCATAGGAATACAGCAAAACCAGACTTCTCTATAACCAAACCGAGACTCTACTTTTGAACCCGAGTTCTTATTCCAAAACAGGAAACAAACAACCGTAAGTTGCACATATCCAATCAAACAATATTTTGATTTACACTTCAAACCCTAATTTTAAAACTTGCTTTTAATTGTTCTCAAGGACCACAATCATGGTTTAATTTAATTCATTTTCAACAGTAAACTTGTAATTTCCAATCCATAAATCAATCATTTGAAAAATGTAAAAAAACATATAAAGATGTTTAAGGGAGTGTTTTGGATGTTGCTTATTTAACTTGCTTATCTGCTACATGTGTTTTTTCTTAAGTAGACAAATAATCCTATATTCCCTCTAGTTGTGCTTAAATAATAAGCAAGTTTTTCTGGTAACCATATTGGGTGTTTGTTTTATAGGTGGCTTATGAGCTTATTTGTTTTTCGGATTATATTTTATAAGCCCCAATTCCCGGCTTATTTTGAAAGTTTTGCAGTTATATATAAGTTTATTATGATATGATAAACTTATACGAGTATAAGCCCATAAGTCTCAAAATAAGCCAGTAAATTTGGGCTTATGAAGTATAAGCCGAAATGAAATAAGCTCGTAAGCCCACATATAAGCTTAAACAAATACCCCCATAGTTTCCGACCTTTTGGCTGATTCCCGTCACAGACTCAAACCGCCTCTTTTCACGAGGTTGGTTGTTTGCACCTAGGGGTGTTAACGAGTCGAGCTTTTAACGAGCTACTCGAGCTCGAGCTCGATTAACTCGAGCTCAAGCCTACATATTGTCAAGCTCGAGTCGAGCTCGAACAAGAGATTGTGCTCGTTTAGTTAAACGAGCCGAGCTTTTATAAGGCAATATTCGGCTCGGCTCGTTCGAAAGCTCGTTTAGTTACTCGAGCCGATCGAGCTTGTCGAGCTTAACGAGTCGAACGAGCTAATCGAGCCAAACATCTAACTTTTTTTCTCAAACATTATTTTTACATTTTAATAAGTATTGATAATTTTATTTTAATTCAAAACAATAAGGAACCATATTTACTCAAAATTATAAAAAGAATATAAGTATGTGTTATACACTCTTGTGCTACAAATGCAACGTAGTATTTATTATAAGTTACATAAACTTAGTTTGAGCGTTAGAACAATTTTTTATAATTGTAAACAAGCTATCGAGCTCGAGATTGTGTTAATGAACAAGCCTATCAAGTTTGGTCTTTTATATGAGTATCTTAAGTTGGAAAGTTAATTTATTGTAGGATTAAAAAAAAGTTTTAAATTTTAAACGAGCTTCGAGCTCGAGCTCGAACAACAAAAAAATATTCGAGCTCGAGCTCGAGCCAATTTTTAAAAGTTTATTCGAGCTCGAGCCGAGTTGTTAATAAATGAGCCTAGCTCGTTTAGGCCAAAACTCGACTTGTTAACACCCCTATTTGCACCTAGCATGAAAAAAAAAAAAAAAAAAAAAAAAAAAAAAAAAAAAAAAAAATCTCTCACATTTTAGTGATGATAGTCGCTAGCCTTTTACCGGCGGGCCATCTCCTAGTGGTTTAAAATAAGCAAATTGGTATCTACCTATTCTTAAAATAGATAAACATTTTAGAATAAGCAATCCCAAACGCCCCGTAACATAAAACCTAATGATACTATTGGTTTATGTATGCAGCTTAGCGGTTGATTTAGCAATGGAACAATTTAATCTTCTGGAAGGCAATGGTTCATTCAATGATGACCATACTATGCAGAGTGATGATGTTCATGTGACCCAGGCAGTGAATAATGGTGGAAAACAATTGGGAAACGAGGAGAAGAAGGCTGCAGTTCATGAAGAGATTAAGAAAGTGAACATGCTTCCTGCACATAGCACTTACGCGACTCATCGGATGCGGGTTCTCAACAAAATTCTGCAGCTTTTATCTGTTCAGGTATGGGTTAATTCATTAAACAAGTATTATTTATTCATTGAATATCCCAGAGCATGACTTCATCTCGTTTAACATCAAATACATGAACTTATGAACATTAGGACAATCACCTTCCTAAGTTTGTATCTTGTATTCCTTCACTGTAAGCATGGTGTAATTGATTAAACCCATAATTTTGTTGCAACATATTTCGAGTGTATCATAATTTAGGGAACATGGGAGAGGATGCATCACAAATACTGGTTCTGATATTAGATTATAATCCGTAGATCAGCAAATTCACATACATTGATAGGCCTGAGTCGCCTGACATAGTTGAAGTTTTTCAGTTATAATGTGGCTTCAAGGTAGATTGCAACTAATGTTGGTTTATTCTTTTCGTGCTCTCTCTCTCTCTCTCATAAAGTCATAGGAGTGATTGTTTTTACTTTTTATAATCACCGACTAATCGAACAAATGGACTTGGGTTTGAATCTTGATGCAAACCATCCTTCACTATTGTAAAAATGCCAAAAAGACAATCACTCAGGGGTGGCCTAGTGGCAAAAGGCTTGTGACTATCATCACTAAAAGGCTTGTGGCAAAAGGTTTGATTCTGTTTGGCGGTGGGTTCAAATCCCGTGGATTAGTCAGCCAAAAGGTCGGAAACCATGGTTACCTAAGAACAAAATGCCAAAAAGACACTATAGTTTGTAAGAATATTAAGGACAGATTCTGATAGGAGTGTTGACTCTTTGACCATTGTCCCTGGCTTTCTAAATGCACACTAGACATTATTCGTGCTAATAGCCTAATATGCCAAACATACCATGGCTGGTAAAATGGTGATAAAATAGGAACATCCCTGGACTTTTTTTACTCCTAAATTGTACTTTCTTGCCTTGTGACAAGAGTAAGAATTGTCTATGATGCAAAGTCAAGGGACAGTAGTTTGTAAGGTCGATCACTCCTGATGGTGTTATGTAGTAGTTCAGATATCCAAACCAAGTGAGCCGTGGCCTGTAGCCTGATTGCATCCATGGATCTCTTCAACCATTTTTTTGTGAGTTCAAATCTTTTTGAACACATTGACGTATCTCTTTGTTGACAGTTTTCAACTGAAAAGAAGTTGGATGCCCACATGTCATCCTTGGTAACTCCCAGATGCGTGTTCTATAAACTACTAGCTTGACTTATTAGTGTTTGATTGTCAACCTGTCAAACGAGGCCAAAGTTATATAAAATGTATCAAAGAAAATGATTGTCATGCCTAAAATGCATGACTAAAAACATGCCTAAAAGAACAAGTGGAAAAATCAAAAGTAAAGATTTAGAGAGAAAATGGATGAGTGACATGTCAAATTGTTAATGGATTAGGCATGAGTTTAGGCATGTATGTTAGGTCTCTCTATAATTGCTTATGTATCAAATGCTAACAAGCTCCTAAATCTTGAGCAAAGACTATTATTATTTGTATTTTTGTAATCGAATTTGATACAATAGCTTCTATAGGGAAGAAATCAAATAAAAAGATAAATATCCATAAGAAGTGTAAAAAAACTTGAAAAAATAAAACTTCTCAAAAATTTCCGAAAATTTCCCCGAGATAGAGGATGTTGGTGTATAAAAAAGTTGTGAATGAAGTTTTTCTAATTTCGAGTTTTTATACATTTTTTTTAATGCACAAAAAACGAAATTTTGATGCACAAAAAAAGTTTTGATGCACAAAATTTTCAATTTGTAATAGTTTGATGCACAATAAAATTTTGATACATATACTAAAAAGAAGTTAATGCAAAAACAAATTTTTGATGCACAAAATGTCGATTTACAAAATTTTAATGCGCAAATGTTTTTTTCATGATTTTTTTGCATCAAAACTATACAATTTTAGAAAAACTTTCTTCACAATTTTTTTATCCACCAATGTCCCCTATCTTGTGGAATGTTTTGGGGATTTTTAAAAACTTTTTATATTTTTGAATCCTTTTTACGCTTCTCATGAATATTGAAATAAATGAAAAAAAAAAAAAAAAATGTCTTACGATCCGACCTATTCGACCTTCTGAAATGAACTTGAAACTTAATTGTTTTGGTTCATGACCCAACCTACTTGACCTGCATACTTAGCCACCTATATGTTTCTTTAGATTATGGGGTGATTTTGGCCTCCATACTCAATTAACTAAATATATGCAATATAACTTATTAGAGCCGGTCTCTCCGGCCAAGTTTGGAAGATCATCTTTTCAAAAACTTAATAAATTTCGATTTCTGCAAGGTTTTCTTCTTAGTACCATGATACATGAAACTAATACTGTATTTTCCGTTAAATTCAGAGGTCTATATCACAAGATGAGGAGCTAGAGTTGCTTTTCGCAGGGCTTTCGATCTGAACCTATCTGCTGATTAACGAGTAGTGGTCAGTTTTATTTCCTTTCACTAAATTGTATTCAGCTATATTATGTTACTATCATTTCATCTCGAGTCATTTTATTGAAGCTCTTGTATACACTTAACAATCTTGTGGAATTGTACATGGAGGGCTGAAAGCAACGCATATGGCAATGATAGCTGGTGAAAGTATGATGTAGTCATGTAGCTCATTAAAAAACATGTTTTCTACAATAGTTCTGTGGTGATATTCTGTTTGGCTTTCCTCTGTTTGATGAAAATATAAGTACATTGTGGGAGGTTAGTTTGTGAAGCGAGTAGGACGATGTATAATATTTCTAACAAGTACTTTTGGTTTTCTAATAATGTTATATATGGTAAGAATGTGCAATGCTGTGTGGTTAGCGTTCATGGTCAAGAGTTTCTTGCTCTCCTGTAATTGTGTTTTCCCCAACACTTCCATGATTTGTTTGGTTGTGTTTTATGTCCCGTTTAAAAATTCGACTGAAATGAAGGTAGAACGTTAAAATTCTTATAATTGTCCCAGGTTGAGTGAAACTTGTTAATTGAAGAGCAACATAGGTGTATTTGATGAACGGCTCGTGTGACTCTGAGTTCGACTGATGTATGTAATTTTAATCGATTGTAATCCTAGCGTTTTGTGTTTTAGGTCTTTTATAGAGTGATGAACTCGGAATATAAAATTGTTTCAAAGCAGCAAATACTCGAGAAGCAGTAAAGCTATTATAGTAAAGTCCTGTGGGTTACAAGTATCGAGTACTATCGTCATATTAACTTAAGATCATTTGATGTTTAGATTTTTGATATCGAGGGAAAAACTAAATACTATGTTCCTTATCATCGAGTAAAGATGCGACTGTCTTATATTGCCTAAAAAGCAAGCTACTAACCATGCTTATCCTGTTATGCATGAGATACATGTGTTGCGAACTTTCACTTTTAGATAGGTGTGTTTGCCCAGAGCATTTAGGAGTATCGAGCGTTGAGCATTATAATTACACATACAACTACATCATCAAACGTTTTTTTATAAAAAAAAACAGCCACTGTTTACAACTATTGCTGATTAGAGCACTGGGAGTGGGTGAGTGAGGATGCGGGGTGGGATCCCTCACTCACGGGAACACCGCCGCCGGCCTATCTCTCACGCACGGGGAGGCAATTTTGAGTGAGGAGCTCACGCATGGGAAGGAAAGAAAAAAGGAACGTTGGAGGAAGGAATCTAGCCGTTGGAGTGTTTTTTTTTTTTTTTTTTTTTTTTTTTTTTTTTTTTTTTATTATTATTATTTTTTTTTTTTTGTAATGTGTGTTTGTTGAGGGTGGAAAGCACAAAACCAAAAAAAAAAAAAAAAAAAAAAAAAACATAGAGAACAACAAAAGAAACCATCCGATCCAAACCAAAAAAAAATCAACTATATGGAGCATAAAAGAATATGTTCGACTTTATTGTTAGACGAGTCGTTTGAGTGGTCTAACGATAGTAGTCTCGAGTTTTTTGCTAACGCGATTGACGCAGATGAGGAGGAAGATACGGCAGGGTCGACACGAACATCAGTTAAACGCGATCGGATCACAGCTGCAAAAACATTGCATCGTGATTATTTTTGTGAAGAACCAAGATACAACGATCAAGTGTTTGAAGATAGGTATCGTATGCGTAAAAGTTTATTTTTGAAAATCACGCATGATATTGAGTCTAGATTTGAGTATTTTCAAGAAGGTTATGATGCTAGAGCGAAAAAAAGTTTCACAGCCATACAAAAATGTTCGTCTGCCATTAAACAACTCGCAACTGGTAATCCACCGGATGAGTTTGACAAATATTTACAAATGGCTCAAAGAACGTCACGTGAATGCCTTCAATTTTTTTGTGATGTTGTTATTCAGATATACGGTCGAGATTACCTACGTAGGCCAACAAGCCATGATATTGCATGTTTGTACGAAGCACACGAAGCTCAACATCACATTCCGGGTATGATCGGTAGCCTAGATTGCACACATTTCGATTGGAGGAATTGTCCAATCGAATTGAGGGGTCAATATAAAAAGGGTGATCATCAATACCCGACGATTATGATGGAGGCAGTGGTGTCTCAAGATTTGTGGATATGGCACGCGTTCTTATGGAGCATGTTGACGCTCAACAATTACCATACCTTGAGGTGGACGATGAAGCCGATGAAGACGATGAAGTTTAGTTTTTTAGTATTATGAATTTTAGTATTTTAGTATTATGTAATGTTATTTTATGTTTTTTAATAATATTATGTAATGTTTATTTAATTTAAATGAAATTTTAATTTTTAATAAATTTTAATGGAATTTAAAAAAGAAAAAAAGAAGGAAGTGAGTGAAGTGGCGCCTCTAAAAATATGAGTGAGTGAGGGAAAAAGTAGGGAATGATGTGGCGCATTTCGATTGGTTGGGAGTGAGTGAAGGGAGGGAGGGTGAGTGAACCACTCCCTCCCCCTTACAACGGCTGCTTTTGCCTAACAAACGCTATGACTTTAAGATCAACCTTTGTTATAAACGTCCAACGAAGAATTTGCTAATACTTATTATTATTATTATTATTATTATTATTATTATTATTATTATTATTATTATTATCATCATCATCATCAGTAGTCTTTATTATCAGTAGTCTTTTGATTAGTTGTCTAATTCTACAAGTTGTCCTTGCAGCGTTAGCATCAATAATTGTTGTCAATTATCTATATATGACGACTCTGAAAAAACTATTTACTCATAAAATGTTTCAATTGTCAAGACTACTCAAAATGGTTCAAGAGGGTTTCTTTAAGCTAATTTTTGGGCTTATAAGCTTACGTGGGTTCGACTTATGATTTATAAGCCAATTTTTCAGCTTATTATGAAACTTATGAGTTTAAATTAGCTTATTAACATAATAAACTTCTATAAACTAATAAGTTCAAAATAAATCGAAAAAATAAACTTGAAAAAACATAAAACAAAAACACTTCATCATTAATCTCATAAGCAAGAAAAATTAAGCAAAAATAAATATCCAATAAAATAAGCTCAATCAGACACCTACTAGTCACAAGTCTCACAACTATTCTAAGAGCACAAGGTCAAGTTGTGAGTTATAGTTCTAGTTATGGTTGCCAGGTCAACTATTCAACCTATAACTTGACAGAAAAGCGACACCCCCATCACTCAAGATCCTTAGGCTCCACAGTTTTTCTTTTAAGTTTTTTTTCATTTATTCGTTTTGTTGTGTGACAAAGGATCGACTTCTTTGTTTGTCATGTTTGTTGGGTTTGTTGGAATTGTTGTTAAAGTTGAAATTGATCGAAAACTTGAAGTTGCTTAAGTGTATTAAATGGTGAAAAGGTACTATATTGGTTTGGGATTTGGTATAATGTACCAAATAAAGGAAGTTGGTTAGCCTGCTTGTGCCTTGCTTGTTGCTCCCTAGGTTTGCCTGCTTTGTCTTGCTTTTGCTTTGCTATAGCTATAGGCCCCGTGCGTTTTTGTTTGTGTTTCTTGTTTTTGTTTGCCTTGCTTATGCTTGTTGTTTACTGTCCTATCGCTCTTTTTTACGTTTCCTTTTCACCCGCACACCTACACTTGCCGGAGGTCTCATTGGAAGCAGTCTCTCTATTCCTGGGTGTATCCTGGGGTAGGGGTAGGACCTGTCTACATTCTACCTCCCCCATACCCTGCTCCAGCGGGATTGGGTTCGTTGTTGTTGTTGTTTGTGGTTAGGATTTGAGGTAATGGTTAGTTTGCGGATGGTGTGTGGATTAGACGAAGATGAAGAATTTGGTATTTGATTTTGTGAGTTGGACTTTTTGATAGCGAAGTATTGTTGAGACATGAAGGTGGAATTGTACGTTAAAAATTAGTGATTTAAAGATATTTATAAGAATTTTAAAGACTAAAAGTTAAAAAATGGTATGTTCTCCCATATTTTTTTCCCTTGCTAACGTTACATACATAAAAATCTTAAAAATAGAAAAGAAAAAGAACAATGTTATAAGAGCTCTTGGTATGATGACTTAACTTATGCTATAATTTAGCGTCATGTCAGTGCCTTATCAGTTTTAACATTTTAATCTTAACTCATAAAAAAACATCCATTATCATAACACAATCATAACACTATTTTTTGTGACTCACTTTTATTTAAATATTTACAAACTACACGCACATAAACATCAATTTCTTGTCCACTAGCAACCATAACTCAATGTTATCATAGTAACGCAAAGTTATAACTCAACCATAACTCAGACGCACAGTATCATAACTCAAGCATAATTTACGTTAAAGCCATGTCACATAAGCATTAACGCATGAACAAAGTCATGATACCGAAGGCTCTAACGGGCGCCATGAGGATGGCTCAAACGTCTACAACTCCATTTTCGACACAATAGCGGGTGCCGTAAACCCATAACTTAAGCTATAACGCAACCGTACCGGGTGCTCTAACAAGTTACTGGTACATAGCAAAGTAAATAAAAAGATACTCCGTACATCATTTTCACATGACCCGAGCATTTGGCGGTGTAAAACAAGGAAGGAAAACATAGTGTGTGGCTTATAATACTCTCAACCACTAACATCAGATATCAAACCAACCCCTCTCACCAAAATACCAAAACCAAACTAATCCATTCTAAATGGGTTTCTGGAACAACCTCCGATCTCGATTCACCAATTCCGATTCACGCAAACCCGTCATACCCGAACCCGATCACCGTGAAACAATCACTCGTGTTCTCACCGGGTTCGGCAAATTCGCCGTTGATTCCGCCGTTAATGACTCTTTTAAAGGTTCATTTTTTAATTTAATTTTATTGCTAGGGTTTACATATATCACAACTTATATCACTGTTTTTATAATTTTTTGATTTAGGAATAAGTCGGTTGCAGTATAGCTTATCAAGTGATTATGTTTAGGATTGCTTATTAGAACTGCTTATGGTTCTGCTAAATAAATAGTAAGTTAATATTTTGTGCAAGAGCATTGCGAAATCCCCCTACAATATCCTCCTACTAATCCTGCTACACACAAAACAATATTATATCATTTCTCTTTGTGCAATGTAAGTTTTTTTTGACTTTTCGAAAGAGGTTATAATTTTAGCTGAACCACTTTTTAATGCCCAACTTGAATGATACACCTCATTAATTAAACATTTTAGTTAAAAACATGACCGAATATATCTTTCAAAAAGTCTAAAAAGTAAAAAACCTTGCGTTGCACGCTAAATTTAGTTTGATACCTTAAATTGAGAAAAAATAAATTTGAATACTTTTAAATCAAATCGACCTACAGATTACAGATTAGTACCTTTTTGTGCGATTTTCCCATAAGTATAAGCCGATAGTTAGTTGTAACAAAACACAATGCAAGAGATAATGTTTGGATTGGTTTTTTGTTTTAGCGAAACGGGGCTATTAGATTAGCAAATAATGAAAATACTTATTTCACAATCAAGTACGCCAATGATGAGAATCAGTTTAGATGCAGCTACTTAGAAACTGGTTATTAGCTGGTATTTGGATTTTCTACTGTTGTTGTGAAACGTAATAAAAAAGATAAGCAATTATTTGAGTGTTTGGCAACTCTGCTCATTCAAGTATTTGAGCAATAAAATCATAAGAATTTGATAGGCAGTTTGGATAAGCAAGGAGAATTTTAGTTTTTGGAAATTCTGCTTAGTAACAAATTAATAGGTAAATAGTCCGAGAACAAGCCCTTCACCATCAAATAAGCAGATTAATGAGAATCAGTTTGGATGCAGATACTTAGAAAATGGTTATTACAAGTGTTGATGTTTGGATTTTCTACTGTTGTAGCAAAACATGATAAAAAGACAACTATTTGAGTGTTTGGATTTTGGAAACTCTACTCCAAGGATGTGAGCGATAAAGTTATAAGACGCCCCCAAGCTGCTTATCTGAAAAAGCTTATTTCTCCCTTGAAAAAGTAGATAATTAGAATCAGAATAGTTGCAGCTACTTATAAACTGATTATTGACCATCTATAATCAGATCATGAGAATCATTTATAATATAACTTAACACTAGAAATCAATTATCTACTGGAATGTAACAACAATTAGATAAAATTATTTTGTAGAACACAATGCCAAACATTCCCCTTAGACTATGTAATAAACGTAAATAGTACACTTTAGTCAAACTCGAACTGCATAATCATCCTTCTGTTTTATGTAAAGGTGGGATGCAAGTATACAAGATGGTGAAGGAAGGATTGAAGGATCATTCTCCTCTAGAACCTACAAATCTGAATAGTAAACCGCGACATACATTAATGATGGAGGAAATGCAGGCTCGGATGGTGAAAATGGAAGAAGATTTGCATATCATAAGGCTCGATGATGAAGATTCAATTTTATGTGCAAAGGATTTAGATCCTCGTAAAGAGGATCCAAGTGAATCCAATGAAAAAGCTGCTCCTGAGAAAACTGATGTCAAGAAGGTTTTTATACGGTCACGCTTATGAAAAAGGAGCTTGATTTGGGATTGTAAAATACACATATGTTTACGGGTATCGGTAGATTAGATTGTAGCAATTTGCAGTTTTGTTGTTGTTTTAACTTGCATATGGTGTGGAACAAACTCTAATGCTTCGTTTATAATGTATGCTTATATGTCATATGCTGTGTAACGAACACTAACGCTTCGTTTATAGTACATGCTTATATGTGGTATCGTTGTCAATGACATTGTCATACTTCTAACGTGTTAAAACGTCGATTATATGGGAAAGGAAACCACACATACACATCTTTTTGTGCTTTAAAAAAAATACACATTTGATGTTTCTATACTCACTTTCAAGGTCAATTTATTAGTCATATCCGATAATTAAGTTTTGAGTAAACTGCAAAAACCATCCATGTGGCTTGTTAAAGTTGGCACTAATCATTCTTTGCTGATATTATTTGTAAATATCATCCCTATGTGGACAAACGTCTGGCACATTAAATCCGTTTTCATCTTAAATTATCATTCATTTTACCCTTATTTAAAATTCCAAACAGTCCAAAATCTTTTAAATATTGGAATGAGAAAATTCCCAAAATAGCTCAAAAATGAAAAGGTAGTTAGTTGTTAGACTCAAAGTATTGATAGTTTACTAGATTTGTTTTATCTTAATAAGTAGTTATAGTATAAGGACTTGTATTGTATTTACTTGTTTTTTTGTATTCGTATAATCGTATGGCTATATAAACCCCTCAAGTCTTCACTTGTATTGTATTTACTTTTTTGTTACGGAGAAATTTAGTAGTTCATTATTGGTTTGGTACAAAACTTTCACATCAATTAGTATCTCCTCTTACGAGAGATTTGATAGATCATTCATTCATTCGTTAAGCTAACCAATCTTCTCCTTTTGGTAGTCCTTGCACACCTTTGATCTTATCTCTTTCTTCATCTTTAAACCCTATTCAAGCTAGATGCTAAGAGTGAAAGGTATGGATCGTTGTTTCCTCTCGCCAGTTATACGTGGCTATCCAAGTGAGTAAGTCACAGCTCTTCACCACACCATCCCAACCTCCTCATCCCTCCTTACTTCCCTCTTGCTCGTCTGCACGACAAAGCAAAGTTCTTACTTTGTGATATATATATATATATATATATATATATATATATATATATATATATATATATATATATATATATAGGGAGGTTAACATGAGATAGTACTTAAAGTAGGAAGAATAGGAAGTAATCTAAACCGTTAAATGTATCAAAAATGATGTCATCATATTAAATTAAGATGAATGGCATTAAGGTAAATAGTTTTATATTTTGGGGTACATTTGTAATCCTATTTCCACATGCAGGCTGCAGCTCCTATAATTAAGCCCTTTGACATTATATTGTTTGACTTTTGTTCACCATTTTTCACATTTTACGTATTTACAACCATTTTTTGTTCACCATTTTTTAACATTTATTTTTACTTTATTTTGATACCCACAACCATTTTGTTAATGATAACCTATTATAATAAATATATTAAAAAGGCGGGATTTTACTGTAGCAAGCACTGTAGCAGCTACAGTGCTTGCTACAGTTGACTAAACAGTGAAATGTGTGAGTCCGGTACTGTAGCAGCACTACTGTAGCAACTTTTTTTTTTTTTTTTTTTTAAATTTAGTCCGTAATAATTTTTTTCCCTGACCGTTTTATTTCGATTTTAGATTAGACACAACATTCTCGCAACAACGCGTGGGTATCTTATAAAAACATTAGGTAAAAAAAAATACAAAATTCTATTATAAACAGTGTAAACCAAAAAACACAAAATGTACAAATACTATATTCCAAAACACGCCCGCAGCATCGCGCGGGTTTACCCGCTTGTTAATTATATTCATCGTTTTTAATCGACAATCAACATCACGAGTCAAGGTTTTAACATGACATACGTTAAACTCTAGTTTAAATGATAGACGATAACTTGAGACATGATAAACTGATCATACACAACAACAATAAGATTGATACATGATAAAAAAACCAAAAATAAAATTAAAAAATAGGCAAACATCAAGATTTAGACTATTGTTTTATAGTGATACAAAATTACTATAATCATTGAACGATTATATTTTATAACGATACACTCATACACATGTATATAAAATTTGATACACTAATACAAGGCAAAATTTGATACACGATGCATTGATTTACAACAGTTATACACTAGAATCTTTTATAAAATTGAAGTAGTCAATCATAAAATCATATTGATAGTTTGATACACGACATAATACAAATCATACATCACTTGCAACATTGATACAAACCCAAAATGTAAACTACCAATAAAAAACATGAAATTTAAAAGTGTTGCCATCTGATGACGAAGACCAATTGATGAAAGCCATGCAATTATAAACCATTGATTGATACAAAATTAATATTCATATAGCTAATAACATACTGATTCAAAATTAATAATATATTAATACACAACATAACCCATTAATGATACACATATTATATGTTGTAGGAGCAGATGTTTCGAACTGGCATGAAACCCATATTATATGTTGTAGGAAACTTTGGTCTAATGACTGTTACTCGAAATCAAACCATAATTGAAGGCATGAATTCTGATCGTTGATGATGGTCTTATGTACTCACCGAACTGTCGCGTTTTTTCCGGTGGAAATTGAGAGATGACGAGGTTGTTGTATTCTGGAGAGAGAATGACAGTTTTAGATTTTTATAAGAAATAATGCATGTATCTAGGTTTGTTAGAGCATCCGCAGCGGTAGCTTTTTCCAAAGACTTTTCCCTATTTAAAAAAGTCATTCATAAGACTTTTGTCATTGTGAGAAAAGCTTTTTAATGACTTTTAGTAAGACTTTTTCCAAAGACTTGGTATGTACCAAGCGATTGACAAAAAACTCAAGCAATTCACATTAATTACATACATGTTAAAGCATAAATTTGTACCTTATATTATATAAAATAAGTGAAGATTTAGCATTTATTGCCATAAATGCTTCAAGTCTTTTAAAGACTTTTCACCATTGCTCATGCTCTTAGGAGGTTAGAGGGGAGTGTTAAAATTCCCATATTGCCATTTTTAATTTCACAAAAATTTTCATTAATTTATAAACATTGATTCCACTTGGCATGTAGCTATTGGCTTTTTACACTATCCTATTTTAACAACTATCTTACATGAACCTCATTCTATATATATATATATATATATATATATATATATATATATATATATATATATATATATATATATATATAGTGTATCTTTATTTTCAGAACCCTGTTAAGTGCGGGAACTGCGAGAACTCCAATTTTGCATTAGAAAACATGCATGTTCATATAAAACAGTTATGTTTTCTTACATACACCTTAATACACATATATGCATAATATACATGTTCATATAAAAACCTGTTAAGTGCAATAGATCAATGCAAAATGGTTTTATTTTTAGAACCTTGTTAAGTGCGGGAACTGCGAGAACTCCAATTATACATTAGAAAACATGCATGTTCATATAAAATATGTATGTTTTCTTACATATATCTTAATACGCAGGCATGTTTATTAAAGTGTATGTAAGAAAACATACATGTTTTATATGAACATGCATGTTTTCTAATGCAAAATTAGAGTTCTCGCAGTTCGCGCACTTAATAGGGTTCTGAAAATAAAGGCCCCCTATATATATATATATATATATATATATATATATATATATATATATATATATATATATATATATATATATATATATTCTCTTTTTGTGAATGATAAATAAAATAAAGATGTAAGTGGTGGGCCTAAATGAGTAAGTTGATATTAGTTATGAGTGAGGAGGAGATAGTTGTGAAGAGGTGTTAAAGTGATGTGGCAACCGTGGGCCTTAAATGATTAATTTGTGCTTGTCACCACACCCTCCCCTCTAAGACTATGTGTTCTTATGTGTTGTGTCAAAATACAAGTTTTAAGTCATATGAATATAAAAGGTTGAGGGGCGGAGCTAGGATTCACTATTAGAAGGTGTTGCTCTATTACAAATTAAGAAATAAAATTTGTGTTGCTCTATTACAAATTAAGAAATAAAATTTGTGTTATATTAACACAGAGGAAATTTTGGCTGGTTAGGGGGGTTCTAAGCACCCACTAGTCACCCTACTAGCTTCGTCCATGATTAGAGGTAGTTGCACAAGAATAATAAACTTTAAAAAGTTAATGGTAATCTTATCATTTTAAGACAAAAGCACCCCCTTAATTAACTAATCGAAGCATCTTTTGACTAATTTAATTCTGATAGTTTTTTTAGAATAAACTTCAAAAATCGTCTATGTGGTTTGCTCAAATTGCAGATGTAGTCCTTACCTTTTTGAAAATGCAGCGATCGTTATTGTAGAGAACTCTGAGTTGCATATTCAGTCCCTGGACAAATTTAAATAACTAAAATACCCTTTGGCCAAAGGGAAAGAAAACAAGGAAATTTTAGTTATTTCACTTTAACCAAGAACGAAATTTGCAGCTCAAGGTTCCCCACACGGACATTACATGCATCTTCGAAAAGGTAAGAATCGCGTCTGCAATTTGACCAAACCACAAGAAAATTCTTGCAATTTTCTCTTTTTTTCTCTGATGGTCGATTTGAACCCAAAATATATATTTTTTTTCCGCACGACTCAAAATGTTTGGTTGATGAGACACCGTGTACCTTCATGTCCGCCACTCGGTTTGAAAGGTTGAAAATGTAAATGCACACATAGTGTTCCATATAACAGGTTTAAAGCAAACGCATAACACATTAACACATCATATCATACATGGCTACGACTTAACAAATTTGTTAAGGAGTAAATTTAAGGGTTAATGGCATGTAATAGCTACATACTTTTCCACTTGTGCCATTATCAGATACCAACCCAAAATATTACAAAAATACGCTACAAACTTTCATATTTTTGTGTTGATATCATCATTTAACCTACAAAATTGGGTTAAACTCGAAGCTATCCAATAAAAAACAACCACCTGCCCATGCCAATACCCAAAACACCCCTATACTTTCCATCATGACTTTATCACCACCAACCAACCTTCGGCCCCAAGTTTCAGAACCAGCCCAGAAACAACCAAAAACCCACCATGAATATGTTATCATCATCATCACCCTCACCTTGTCTCCATAAACTATCATCTTATTATAAACCCCACTTTCATTCTTCTTATCGTACCTTTTTTAAAACCATCTCAATGTGCACTTCTTCATCTTCTTCATCCACCGCCGCAACGGAGCGTGATGTACACGCGCCTGTGAAGCAGTATCCTTGGTTGATTGTGGGGCTTGGGAATCCTGGCAAGTTGTATCATCGTACCATTTTTATGGGTGGTTTTAAAAATGGTGAAGATTTAAATTTAAGTTTTTTGGGTGGTTTTAAAAATGGCCGGAATTAGAGACGGCCACCCGAAGAAGATGGTCGGAAAAATTGGGGAAGATGACCGGGAATGATATGGCATCTATGTGGCCGGAAGAAGTGGAGAAGATGGCCGGATAATGGAACACACCGGAAAAAGATTACCAAAAAGTGACCGGAAGAAGTGGAGAAGATGACCGGAATATGTTTAACCCAATTTTGTAGGTTAAATGATGATATCAACACAAAAATATGAAAGTTTGTAGCGTATTTTTGTAATATTTTGGGTTGGTATCTGATAATGGCACAAGTAGGAAAGTATGTAGCTATTACATGCCATTAACCCTAAATTTAACTAACCAAGAGTTTCTGTTTCATTAGACATATATTAAACCCACACATATAGCAACTTTTTCAATATATGTTTTATTGATCACAACTTAGAATCCGATACAAAAGACAACCAAAGATGCAGAAGAACAATTCAACCAAAACACTTAAAAATCATGGTAGAGTTTTCAACAAATAATTTTCAAGGGATCTAAGGTAAAGAAATGTTGCTTTTAAGGTATCTCCAGGAACATGATTATGTTCTGGCTTGGTCTCGTACAAAACCTTCATATCAATAAGTGTCTCTGCTTCTCCTACTTCAGTTAACTTAAACGCAGTCGTGTACTTCAAAAACCCGTGATCCAAATGCCCTCCTTCAAGTATTTCAAGAGCTATATAATGTATAGATTCATCAAACTCCACAATCTTCTCCCTCTGGAAGGTCACTTTCGGTACATCTATCACACAAGACATAATAGTGACCGATATGACAATAGTTATAATAAGTATGGTAACTTCCATAAACAAAAACAAAAAGACTTACCAGGGCAAAATTTGAAGAGCAACATGCTTCCATAACCTCCATCTCCTTCGAGTAACTCAACTTCAGAGACAATATTTGGTAGAATTTTAGGCGTTATATGCCTTATGTCAATCGACATCGCCTTCCATAGGTCTTTGATGGGAATAGCAACTTTTAGTTGCGCTGTATCTTCCTTCATATTTCACCTTTGGCTAGATTTTAGTGATTAGTTCCTACTTTCAATCTGAGCAAGGTATACTTATATTGTGTGTTAATTAACTGCCAAAATTTGTCCTTAATATGAAGTCAAGCTATATGAATATAAAATGAGGTAGTTGTTGTAGAAGATATTATAAAGTTTAATTTGTAGCATCTTTTCTTGTACAAGACAAAGATGGACAGTACAGCATCTTTTGAATAATTTAATGTATGATGCTGAACACTTGATTCTTGATCTATATGTTGTGACATACATTGAATGAATGTTTGATCACATGTACTAATATGGAAGAAGTAACTATCATGAGTTGAATAATGCTTTGTATTCCTTATCACATGTGACATGTCAAATGTCCAAATCTTGATTGTTACTTCTTTAGTATCAGTTTTCATAGCATACATTCAAGGGATCATTCTGAAATTCATGAAATCTCATCAGGTTTAGGCTAGTATGAAAATATTAGTCAAGATGTCATATAATTCTCAAGCAGGGATCAAAACCGCCAGTTCTTGAAGCTAGCAGTAATTGAATGACAAATTTCCGCACACGTATAACCACCTATCTTACAAATGTCTCTGACGAGACTTGTATGCACAGTCTTTTGGTTGCTAGACACAATCACATACCACTAGGTCAAAGTTAACGTAAATTTCATTAAATTACTGAGTAGTCGCTCGAAGTAATATGATTAAAATCACAACTTTTGGATTTTAGGGGTGATAACAAAAATTTTTATAACGTTCAAGTAGTATGTAAAATCTAGAAGAAAAAATAACCAACTTAAATTTATAAATGCACAAGTTCTAAAAATACCACTAAGTACATTCACCATCAATCAAATATCATCTTCACCTACTAAACACTTTTTGTTTGGCTGAAATGTGAAGTGGACATTAATTTTGAGTGTTGCAACTTGCAAAATAGAAATATGTTTATTTTGAGACGGGTAAGTAATTACTCCCTCCGTCTAATAATTATAGTCCATATTTCCTTTTTTGGTTGTCTCAAAAAAATTGTCCACTTTCTTTTTTTAGTAAAAACTAAAGAATATAATGGAGGAATATTCCATTTGAGTGGTTGAAAATTAAAGTGGCTCAACTTTTATTAAACTTTGTAATGTTTGTCTCCTGACAATAATTTTGAGACGGAAGGAGTAATAAAATAAAGTCTCAAATAATAAACCACTTGGACAAAAATTAATTAGAGTAACCATTAGTCCATGTCAATAAGCCCTCTTCTCCGATTCAGCTTGATGACCCATAACTTCTTATTTCTTAACGTGATCCGCTTCTCCGGCCCAGCCCAAATATATTATTTTGGACTTCACCCAGCTCCTAAATAAACTCGATTTAAAAATCGTGTCTATTTCATTATCTATTTCATATAGATTCATTAACAAGAACACAACCAAACATGTACAAGAAAATTTGACAAAAATTCACTTAAGACAAAAGGTTCAATGGTTTTTTAGACATTTAATGTAACGTAACGTTGACTTTAACTTTTGAGCTCCCTGCGCGAATATCTATCATCATTGACCCAAACCTACAATCGGGCTTGGGTCATATCTAGCATCTAATACAAAATATCCAAGAAAAATTAAGAGGTTAATCAGTTATCTCCCCTGGACACATTTTTATGAGGTATAATATGCTTCCAACGCAGCAATCTCCTTCAAGTAACTCAACTTCCGCCACTATATTTGGTAAACATCTGGGCACTATGAGCCTCAAGTCACCTGACAGCGCATTCCAATTACTCTGATTGGCACGACAACTTTCACTTGGGCTATTTCTTCCTTCATATTTCACCAACTTAAACAGACCTTTGTGTTGGATGTAAATACTGTACTGTTTCTTTGGCGTGGGCGTCGCGAGGTAGACTATTATAGCGTGTTAGCTGCTTCGATTTATATGAATATAAGGACTTAATTTTGACAGTGAAGCAATTGTACAATAATTGTCCTATTACAGTATTTGTATACTGATACATTATATGATTGGTTGCTATGATAATTTGATCTGAACAGTTCACGAACTTAAAAGTTAAAACCCTATGAATGAGATTTTTTACGCGCACACTGGCTTATGAAATGAATAAACAAGCCATGGATGAATAATGAAAACTATCATCCGTAATTTTCGAGCCAACCTAGTCCCTATTTTCATGGTAACGGCTCAAAAATAGACAAGTTTCACTGATCGAAGCATTATTTGATATAACTTATCGTTGATAGTGAACCCATTGTCCTATATTATATATATTGATAACTAAATGAATGGTAACAAATGTAAGCAAACACGAAACAAAAAGAAAATAAACCAACTGGATAATTCAAAAAATGACCCTCAAGCGAGCGGCTTTTTTTTTTTTTTTTTTTTTTTTTTTTTTTTCTTAATCATCTCCCACGTGGATTCACAAGTTGAGAAAACACTGCACTTGTTGCATCTTCATCCGTGCACGAGGGGGCACCATTGACAACAGTCGTACTGTTCTCAAACGGCTCAAGAGGAGTTAAAGGGACCCCTTGAATATGGTTAGTACTATTGTCATCAGGTTCCGTTAAAGCTGATGACGTTTCCTCAAGCTGCAAAGCATATTCCAAGTTCCATAGAACGTCTCCCATTGAAGGACGGTCAACACCATATTCAGCCAAACACTTCTCCGCAGTCTCACCAAACTTCTTTAGTGATGCCTGATTCACTTTCCCGACAAGATTCTTGTCCATAATCTGATCCAACATTCCCTTCTTTTGCCACGTCAATGCCCACTCAGCAATGTTGACTTGATCCCTTGGAAGAACCGGATTCAAAGCCGGTCTTGTACATATAACTTCCATCAAAACAACACCAAATGAATAAACATCTGACTTTTCGGTCAACTGTTGTCTCCTAAAATATTCGGGATCAAGATATCCGAAACTACCCTTTACAGCCGTACTGACATGGGTTTGATCAAGAGAGGGTCCTGCTTTCGAGAGCCCGAAATCCGCGACTTTAGCTACAAAATTTTCATCTAATAAAATGTTGGTAGTTTTCACGTCACGGTGAATTATACTCTGTGCTGCACCAGTATGAAGATAATGTAGACCTCTAGCAGCCCCAATACAAATCTCGAGGCGTTGCTTCCATGATAATGACGGGAGATCAGTACCATAAAGATGACTTCTTAAAGGTCCGTTTGCCATGTATTCATAAACAAGGATCATTTCTGACCTTTCATCACAATACCCGATTAATGAAACAAGATGCCGATGTCGAAGCTTTGATAACATCTCAATCTCGGTTCGGAATTCTGCGAGACCTTGTTCTGATCTTGGATTTCCTCTTTTGACCGCTACATATGTCCCATCTTCCATTGTTCCCTTATAAACCCTCCCAAAGCCACCAACCCCAAGAAGAAGATTTTCATCAAATTTGTTTGTTGCATCCATGATTTCTTGAAAAGTAAAGTTTCTTCCAAGATTACACGAAGCTAACGAGAGGCAACTTGCAGTCCCACTTGCGGCCGACATTTTTGTCATCGTGAGTGAGTTTCCATATAAAGGAAGTGGTAACCATGAAGGTTTTTGATGACTCGTTTTTGACCTTTTGCTCACCACACAACAATAACATAAACCCAAAAGAACTATAAATACCATACCGCCTAAAACCGACGCTATAACGAAACCTGTTTTCCTATTCTTCTTCTCATGCCTTACAACAAAATTCTCCACAGAAATAACCCCGTCTAAGCTCCTAGCATCGTTACTAATTTTCAATATTTCAAGACCATTCAAAAGCACATTTTCATCTTCCGCAACCTTATCAGGACCCACACTAACACTCAAAGTATTTAAACTATCAGACATGTTACATACGAAATCTTTGTAAACAGGTACATCTAGACTACCTGTTAAGGTTGATAAATCAATATCCATTAAAGCCTCTTCAGCATTTATGTACAAATTAAAGACGAGTGTATTCAATGACGTGCTTACGATATCACAAAAATGGATACGTATGAAGTAAGTGAAATCCGGATCAACAGGAAGAACCCAAGTGATATTAAAATCCAAATCAGCAACATTAGCATCACCCATCGTTTGAGCAGTTGCATACACCCAATTTGGCGCTATTTCCGGTGTAACACTTTGGGGATACTTTACCATTGACGGGCTGATCGAGACATTAACAGCAGACCCGTTTACATGAAGATATTGCTTATCATTTTCCCATATTCTCCCCAACGTATCATTTTCAGGAGTTAGTTTCGGGCCACCCATATTTAACCGGTACACAGTTTCAAAAGCATGATCAGAAAGACCGTTAACTGTGGTGGATGGGAATATGGACGGTGCTTCATCAGGGATCAGTTCATCAGGGACTGACACAACTTCAATTGCATTAATAAATGCGACTGAATTGTTGGACGGCACAAACTTTAGAGACAATGTATCAGAAGTTACATTGACCGAGTATTCTTTAAAAAGATGACTCGATCCGTTATAGCTTTTGAAAGTGTAGTTGCTTAGGAGAACAAAGTTTTCAGTGACTACGGTTAATGAAGCTGATGTGAGGTTGTGGCCTGGGATGGGGTAAAAGTAGAGACGAACCCAATGTCGACCTTGTTTCTTGATATCGAATTTGTAAGAGGTTGTTGTGGTGAAAACTCGGGCTGATTGGTGGACGGGTAATGGGACAGATGAGTTGGAAACAACTACGTTTGAATTCTGTTGTTTGTCTACAGAAACCGTTGATGATCGGGACGAATCAGGGACATATGTTTGACCAAGATATGTGACATTTTGGGAAGAACCACAAGCAATTAAGTACTTATCGACAGGAGTGAATGAAGATAATGAGTGAGGAACATGTGTGGATAAAACAAAAGCAAGAACTAAAGCAACCCACTTCAGTAAACTCATTTTAACAGCAAGAACTCAACTCCCTAAAGCGATAGCAAGTCGAACTTAATTAATCTAACAGCAAAGAAATTAAGCACCCTAAAGAATAGCTATTAAAAGGGTTTAACAGCAAGAACTAAAGCAACCCACTTCTTGAAACTGCTTAATTCAACACTTAAATACCTTAAACCCAAAATTGACTATAATTTGTAGCTACCCACCTCAAGAAACTAACACTATTAGACATTATAAACTACAAAACCCCAAACTAATGATGAAAAAGCAATGGGGTGCTCTATATATCTAATAAAATGTTAAAGAAATGTTATAGAGTTTGAAGTATGTGTTATCACCTCATATGAAATATGAACAAAGGTTGAAGCTTTTTGAAGTGAAGTGAAACCCCACATACAAAAGACACAGCTTTGAACAGGCTGGTTGATTTACATTTTACACGGAATTAAGGTGGGACCCACAAACAAATATTTGCCTAAATCTCATACTAGTTTGGTTCGACACATGGGGTGTCTCAGTCGATGATACTCGATTGTTGCCTATGGATCTTTTTGGCAATTATCCATGATATTAATAGGGGTGTTCATCGGTTCGGTTTTCGATTTCATTGGTTGTACGGTCGGGTTAATCGGTTTGAAAACTTTAAAAGTTAAAATCAAAACTAAACCAAACCAATTATATAACGGATAAAAGCAAACCATACACCAATTTAAAATTCGGTTTGGTTTCGGTTAAAACCAAGAAAACCAAATTCAAGTAAACTTTTAAATGTAATCTAAAAGTCACAAATAAAAACCTAAAAGTTCAAATAAAATTACCAAATCAAAAGGTCTCACAAAGTGTTTAAGTAAATCAACAAAGCAAAAGTTTAAGAAACCAAAAGATTTTATAACTTAACGGAAATAAATGAAAGCGAAATAAGATAAAAAGTTTCTCCAAAAAGGTATACAGAAGTCTTATGCTTGAATATTCCATCTTCAAGCATCCTTGATTTGAGGAGTGGTTAGTTTATAAGATATTTTAAATTTTTAAGATTTTTTGTTAGGAAGATAAACATATAAAATCCGTATATATATAATTTAAACTTTTTTGTGTGGATAGATATATATTCGGTTTTTTCGGTTTGGTTTGGTTATGTATTTGTCAAACCCAAAACCAAACCAAACACCAATTAAATACTTCGGTTTGGATTTAAACCAAACCATACACCAATTAAAATTTTCGGTCTGGCTTTATTCAGTTTCGGTCCGGTTTATATTTCGGTTTGTCCGGTGTCAAACCAAATAGTGAACACCCCTAATTGTTAATATTTAATTCTTGATATTTTCTTATTTTGAGATTTTTCATATAATGGATTTTAACCCACGCTTTACGGCGAAACATTTGTATACGATAGTATTTTATGTGTTGGAAGATGGATGACGTATAGTACGGATAGCAGGCTTACTGGACCTGGACTATCTCACACTAATTGGGCTCCAGCCCAACAAGCATAAATAGGCTCTGGCCAAATAAGCCAAAACGGGCTTCGGCCCTGAAAGCAAAACCAGGCTCCGGCCTAATAAGCCAAACAAGGCTGAAAGCCCATGTCACGAGCATAGCACAGTCCGGACAAATCAGGACACATATAAGCGGCACTCCCGAAGTACGCCCGCGGATTGGACCCCGGTCCATCCGCATCCATAAACATCGATTAAGCTCCGGATCCTTACCCGACAAGGGTCCCACTACGGCCATTACAGCAACATGCGAAATATTAGGAAACCCTAATATTTTCACCACCTATAAAAGGAAGCCTCAATTCACATTAACGAGGTAATGACTTTCTCACTCATCACAACTCAGACATTTTCTTTGACAAACATGAGTACTTACTCTCACGCCGGAGCTTAATCGTAGGGTCCGTCCCCACGGTAAGGCTAACGGTTTACTTTCATTTGTGCAAGATACTTCATCCTCTACTTGGATTAGTGCATAAGCCTAGAGAAGATGACCCACCAAGGACGGCCCACACCTAACTAAACCCAATTCTATACTATCCACACTTTTTGCACCAACAAAGATCAATTTATTGACGGGAAGAAAACAGCTTAGTGGAGATACTTTTAGCCTGCTTTATGAATTGGCGGTTTCGTAAAAGCACCTAATCCATCTTTTTCACTATTTTTTTGTCTAAAAATGTTAAACAACTTGGTCTAAATAGCCGGTAGTGTTGCGAAGCCACCACTTAAAATAGAGCCGACTTTAAAAATATGGGAGCAGTGAGGAGCCTTGGCTTGAGCCAATACTGTTCACACGCCAAGCCAAATTGAGCCGCCCTTTTTTTCTCTAAGCTTCCCCCACTTTCCACCAAATCTCTACATATTTCCACTAAAGTTTTCCTCTCACATTTAGGTTGTTGGGCTTGGCTAATGAAGAGTGATAGTAATGTTGATAATGTGTATCTAACAGTTATACAATTATACATTGATAACATCAAATAGTTTCGATATTTAAGTGTTAATTTCCCCCTATTATGCTCATCTTTTATGTCATTTTACTAGGATATATACTCTTATTTGTTTATATTTCATTTTCAGGGTAAAGATGAGCATTAGAACGAAAAGACGCGGAATTGGAAGGTTATTAATGAAAATACTTGAAGTATACTGAGTCAACACCAGCTACGGCGTAGATGATATCTCTACCTATGTCATAGTATCCATTTACACTGAAGACTGAAGTCAACGCTGACCAAAGACCTACGGTGTAGCCAACTTATTGGCTACGGCGTAGTTGTGACTACGAGACTTCTACGGGCGTAGCTATCATTCAAGATACGCCGTAGATCTTCCTTCCAACACTTAGAAAATTTCCGTGATCCTTGATGGAGTTACGACGTAGTTCCTCATTTAACTACGCCGTAGATTGGTATACGAGAGATTTACGACCGTAACTTATCTTTAAGTTACGACGTAGTTAAGCTTAAATTATATTTGGTAAACATATTTATGTGTTGAATTCCACCAAAAGAATGAAGGAACACAAGGGCCTAAGTTGCAATATTGCTAATGAAAAAGGGTTGAAAAGCTGAAGCAACTATGCCATAGCGGAAAAGTTTGCTACGCCATAGCAAGAACTACACCATAGCGAAAAAGTTCGCTACGCCGTAGCAAGAACTACGCCATAGCTAAATCATTGGCTACGCCATAGTTGCTTCGAACCCGATAAATAGAGGCCAAATTCTGCACTATTCATCAGCTCTTTTCCTCCTTTTTTAAGGGGCGATTAACGCACCATCTCAGAGTATTTTCCAGCAGCAATCAACCATTTTCCAAGGGAGAATTCACATGCAATCATCATCGTTATTAGATCTACATCAATTAAATTATATCACACATTATGTCTAATTCAATTCATGATTTATTCATCATTGTTGGTTTAATTTTCTGTATGTTTAGCTAAACACCTTTGGTGTTAGCCTTGTTATGAAATTGTTATCGTTTTGATTTAGTTTTCTCGTATCCGTATCATTTCATTTGCATACTTTCTTAGCGTGTCTTGGGACACCCTTTGTTTTGGTAGCATTGAAGTTTGGTAGTTCCTATGGATCTAGGAGAATTAACCATAGGACCCATAGTGAATAAGGTATGTTTAGTGATAGGAATTGACCATAGGACTATCATTATTCGTGTGGGAATTTCAACGAACGACCACCTACCAAATGGAATTGCTTAAGGAATTAGGGGGATCTAAGTTCCGATCGGTCGGATCCCACTAGACAAGTCTAAGTTATTAGAGGCACTTAATGACTCTTTCATCTTGTAATTGCCAGCGAACTCTTGTAATCATTAGGTTACGAAATATGGCAAGGTGAAAGATAGGATTGGACAATTTGACCATCTGAGTCCAACCGAATTGAATCCCTAGACGAAACGATAGGATCCACTTAATAGGAAAACTTGTCATAATAATAACAAGAGTAGTAATTAGGTTGACACTTCTCTCCCAATTGATTTCTCTTCGTTATTTTATTGCTTTATTGGTTTTTTTTATTTCATTTCATTAATTTTAATAAATCAATCACAAAAACCCCCTTTAAAACCAGTAACACTAGACTTAGATATAATCCGCACGCATAGCTCTTGGGACGACCTCGACTTTACTGTTAGCTATACCATACACAACCGGGTACACTGCCCGATAGTGCATTAGGTAGACCTTAGGTAGACGAGTTACTTATAAATATAAAACCTGGTCGGTAAATCTTGCATCATACATGCTTTGGGAAAAGTTTAATCGTTATGATTTGAGTTGTTAACGCAGCGACTATAACTTTTCAACACTAATTAATGCTCTTTATGAATCAGAGTAAGATTTATTTGATGAAACCACTAAACAGTCATCACTCTTTGAGCAAATAGAAGACTGTGAATTGTAACTTGTTTCTAGGAGGTGCACCAATTGTAAACAAAGTAGCGTCTTTTTTTGTCCATCGGGAGTAAACAAAGCACTAATAAAAGATCTAAACATGAATGAAACATGTAGCCGTTGGAAAAGTATAAGAGAAAATAAAAGATCACTGAACATTTTTGTTAATACAAATATCGCCTAAAAACGTTATTTATATTTTATGATCTTTGCTAAGTTTTGTTAACGACAAAGTGTAAACTTTAGTTTTTAGTAAAACATGATTTTAGTTTTAGTCTTGTATAACTAGACTTTATTTGCTACATTTACATTTCATATTAAACATAACATTTTCATATTTCTAAATATAGAAAATGTAACATGACATCATGGCATGCATCATGAGCATTTATGGAAAGGTTACTAAATCTAGTAGTTGATTTTCCATAAGATCTCTTACACATTTTAGAAGGTTTCTTACTCTATCTATTGTGTGTTGACTTGAAGAAACTTGATTTGACATTGCTAGATATGGAAAGATTTCTTGAAGACTTTGAGTGTCAGACCTGGCGGAACCCTGGGGTTACAAGGGCAGAACCCTTGTTTTGGTTCCGCCAGATCCGCCAGTCTGCTGGTTTGGTTGGCTATAAATACCAAGCCACTTGAAAGAAATCTCTTATCACTTCTCATGATAATTTACACATATATTCTCATTGCATTCATCTAAGAAGATCACAAGTTCATACCAAAAGTTACAAGTCTCAACATAACATTGCAAGTCTTGTTAGCTTAGTTTTGTGTAACCTAGTGAGGTTTATACATCTATTCATTGTGTACTTTCAGTAGTGATCGGTTAGTATTTTAGGCCTTAAAATACATAGTGTGACGGGAGTGGTTGTACCCTTGTAAAAGAACTCGACATCTAGCTTTGCGTCGGTAATCTTGTGTAAGCGACGTGTAAGGTTTTCTACGCCGGTGAAAGGAGCTTGTTGACTAGTGAAAGAAACTCTCGAGTTCGATACTCGGGGCGTGGAGTAGGGCAAGGAAAAAGAGTCCTTGTAGCCGAACCACGATAAACTATCGTGTTGTGGTTTGATCGTTTCTTTCTTTATTCTTGCATATTACATATTGTCTTTTAGATTAGATCTTTGATTACACGGAAGGTTTTAAAAGATAATTAAGTTAAAAACCGATAAACTATTCAACCCCCTTCTAGTTTTCCACAATTGGCATCAAGAGCTACGTTACTCAAGCTTTTAAAATATATTGTGTTTTAAAACTTGAAACGATCCATGGATTTTGAAAATTACAAAGAAGGGAAATCTATGAAAAGATCACCACTATTTGAAGCTAATGGTTTCAAATATTGGAAAAACCGTTTTGAAACTTATGTGAAGTCAAAAGATATAGATCTATGGTATATAATTACTGAAGATGATAACATAGCTACTTTTAAGGATGGTACAAATGGTAAAGATGAGGATAGCTCTTTTACCAAACATAATGAAGATCAAAAAAATTGACTGCTAAAAATAATGAAGCAAAAATGATGCTTTTCAATGCTTTACCAAAGAAAGAGTATGAAAGAGTCTTTATGTGTAAAACCGCTAAAGAAATTTGGCAATCTTTAATAGTCACTCATCAAGGAAATTCACAAGTTAAGGATAACAAAATTGATCTTCTTGTTCAACAATATGAACAATTTACTATTCCCGAAGATGAGATTACTGATTGTGCTTTTGCTAGGTTTAACAATATTATTACTTTACTTAAAGCACTTGATGAATCTTTTTATAGCAAGAATTTTGTCAGGAAATTCCTTAGAGCACTCCATCCGAAGTGGAGAGCCAAAGTGGCGGCAATTGAAGAATCTAAGGATCTTTCAAGCATGTCACTTGATGAGCTAATTGGAAACCTCAAAGTTCATAAAATGGTAATGAAAAAAGATTCGGAAATAGTTAAAGGCAAGAAAGAAAAAGTCAAGTCTATTGCATTGAAAGCTAGAGTTCAATCAAGCAATGATGAAGAATCTAGCTCGGATAGTGATGATGAAGAATATGCAATGGCCGTTAGAGACTTCAAGAAGCTCTTTCGAAGACGAGGGAAGTTTGTAAGGCAACCTAGAGATGATAAGAAAGCTTCCCCAAAAGATCGTGATGATAAGAAAGAAAAGGGAGAAAGAAAGTGTTTAGGTGCGGAGACACAAGTCATCTCATAGGAGAATGTCGAAAACCATCCAAAAGTAAAACTCAACGAGCTTTTGTAAGTGGTGCTTGGAGCGATAGTGAAGATGATGACGAAGAGCCAAAGAACGAAGAGATTGCTCTCATGGCTCAAGACTCAAATGAGGTATGCTTCAAGGTTAGTTTGGAACCGGATGAATGGATTAGAGATAGTGGTTGCTCAAGGCACATGACGGGTAATAAAAGCCTCTTTTTAACATATCAAAAATGTGATGGAGGTAATGTTACATTTGGTAGCAAGGCTAAATGCAAAATCATTGAAAAAGGTACAATCTCTCATGAATCTCTCTCTCTCTATAGATGATGTAGCTCATGTTGATAACTTAGGTTTTAATCTCCTTAGTATTAGTCAACTTTGCCGGAAAAAGTATAACGTCTTTTTCAGTGAAAATGGAAGTAAAATACTTAAAGATGTCATAACCATAGCTAAAGGTGTTTTTAAGAACAACGTATATGTCATGAAGATGGATCAAATGTCTAGAGATAAACTTTGTCTCACCTCATTAGATGAATCTTCAACTTTATGGCATAGACGTTTAGGACACGCTAATATGAGACTTATTCAAAATCTCTCATCTAAAGACCTAGTTCGAAACCTACCCAACGACCAACACTTTTGTGATGCTTGCAAAGTTGGTAAACAAGTTCATAGTAGCCATAAGGCTAAAAATGTAGTGTCTACATCTAGGTGTCTAGAACTTTTACATATGGATTTGTTTGGTCCATCCACTATATAAAGTTATGGAGGTAACTTCTATACCTTAGTTATAATAGATGACTACTAAAGATATACTTGGACAAGATTTTTGAAAAATAAAAACTAAGCTTTTGACCAATTTGAAATTCTAAGTAAGAAAATTCAAAATCAATTAGGAACATGCATTGTGTCTATTAGAACGGACCACGGTCGTGAGTTCGACAATGAAATACAATTTGGAAACTTTTGTGATAAAAATGGTATAACACATTACTTCTCGGCACCACGCACTCCTCAATCTAACGGTGTAGTAGAACGTAAAAACCGGACTCTACAAGAGATGAGTAGAACAAAGCTTAATGAACAAAACATTCCACAAAAATTTTGGTGTAACACTGTTCACACGTCAACCTACATTTTAAATCATGTCTTAATTAGACCATTTGATGCGTGCGTTGTGTCATATGCAGTATAGGGGTAATTGCCTATTTCAAGTTTTACATTTATATTTAGCCGACTTATCCTATAACACATACACTAACGGACAGTGTATCCGATCAATATGTATATAGTGGTAAGTAGAGTGTTGATCACTAAGAGTGGAACGTAAAGCTTAATTTGTCTATCAGTATTTTAATATCCTAAGTTAGTTTTACAGTCTAATCTAACGTAAGGGGGGTTTAGTCTGAGAGACTAGCACAATTTTGGTTTTATTAAACAGTAAATTAAACTAATGAGAATGAATCAGCAAATAGCAACACGTATACAGATAGATAATAGAGACTACAAGAAGACCTGCCCTAATAATTAAGTAGCTTGTCACTTGTTTTATTACTAGTTTTATATGAAGTGTATCGTAATCTATTCTCTCTCGTTGGATTGCAATATATCGGCGAGTAAACCCTTAATTATCACTTATGTCTATCCCACTTATCCAAAGACGTTAGATTAAATAGGCGAGGGGCAGATATGGCAGTCCACGGGCTCAACTAGACACAGAGGTTATCAAAGCACTAATATAAGTCTCCAAAGACATCAACATATAAACTTTAAACAATATTAAGGGGAGTGTACGATGTTCCGTTTTCAGATATCACAAGCCCATCAATCCTGATGAATTAAAGCATACTATTACAATAAAACAAAACTACTTAATGAATTAAATACATGCAGGACCTTCTTACAGCTTTAATATATTTGTTTGGAGTGTGTCTTGTGAAGCTTCTTCGACTGAATTCATCTCCCTAGGGTTATGTTGCACACAAAATTCGTAACAGTCTTGGGGTATTTATACTTTCTGTCTGAGGGTTTGATGCGGCGCATTGAGTAACGAGATGCGGCGCATTGACTTAACTTCGCGTGGGGTCCAAGATTAATATATTCTGAAATATTCGTACATGATAAGACGAAAAGTGTACCGCTTTTGGGCGGTCATTTAAGGCCAAAGTTGAGATTATTTGATCAAATAATGCCCTAAATCGTTCCTTTTGTCATTTTAGGTACTTTTGAGAAGAAATTTACAAAAGGAAGTATTTTGGACGTTTTTGGAGCGAAAAAGTGAAGAAACCGACAAAGTCTCAAAATCATGCTGAAAATTGTACATGACGACGTCAAGGATCACTAGTGATGGCGTCAAGACTTGACAAAGAGGTGGATAAATCAAATTACACGTGACGCGCCAGAGTGGTTTTTGGAGATTTGTACATGACGGCATCACCAATGCCATCAAGAGGAAATTGCACATGACGGCCAAGACCAAGTTTATACGTGACGACGTCAGAAGTGGATCTAGGCAATACGAGTATTATTTTGGCGGCGAGTTGACGGCGTCAGACCCTACTCTTGATGCCATCAAATTGTAAAATCTGTATATATTTTTCTAGTTTTCATTCATTGTGTGCAACTTTTAAGGGAGAAAACCCTAGACGAATTTTACTGCTATTTTGAGGGTTTCAAACCCTTGTTTCATCCATGCTTAATTGAATATAAGTCTTTCAACAAATCATTCAATATGTCTATGCATTGTTTAATTATATCTTATGTTTGTCTTCTCTTTAACATGCTAAGCTAGGTTTTCTTTGTGTTTGCTTAGATGTAATGAACTTAGATATTGATTATTGGTTGGTTGTTTGTTTATAATTGTTGTGGATGAATGAATTCGATGTTAGGCTTAAGAAAATTGGCAGACTTCCAATTGGTAACTTGCTTGAACGTCTTAAGGAATATGATTGGAGGTGTACTACGATATATTGGTTATATTTAATGCATAGGTAACTACTAATGAGGCCATGTTAGGAGCTAGTAGTCGGCTCGACATAGGAAGAGGTAGAAGCTTATAGAGTTAGGGAAGATCGTACACGACCCTACGAATGGTATTAACGAATATAACCCGTCATCCATGCAATTGTAACAAACTAATCAACCGGTAAAAGATAGCTAGGGAGTAGTGAAATCTAAGTAAACACATTTTCTCTCATTATTTTTTTCGCCACAATTAGTTTAAGTTTATTTTATTTTATTTTGATTGCATCTTTAGTTATTTAGGTTAGTTGATTAGCAACTAATTTCTCCCACTCCTTCAAAACCCGAGAGTTTTACTTGCTTTCCATGAAATATAAAAATACAAAAAGAATCATCCCTCATTTCTAGACTTAGTTTAAGTGAGTTTTAACCCTAGCGAACACTATTCTTTGAGTTGAACGATCAATCCCCCGGTACTTGTCACTATACTATACTACAACGGTCAGGTACACTGCCTGGTGGGGATTGCAAGCTTCTCAAGATCCCTTGAGAGGTAAAACCTTTTGCGAGGGTGCAATTCCACGCATCAAGTTTTTGGCGCCGCAGCCCGAGGAATAGTTATTGTCTAGGTTAAAAATTCTTTTTATTAGGTCTACTTGCTAGATTTCTTTCTAGTAAGATTTTTTATTTTTTTTTATAGGTCTTCTTTTGTCTATCTTTTCTTTGTGTGTTTGTTCGTACAATTCTCATTAATTATTCCGTTGGCCACTATGAAAAACGCGAATTCACCCCTTTCACCTAGCGAGGTTGCTTTGTTGCGTGAACAGATTGAAAATAAGATTAGGGAACTTAGAGAACTCAATAGATTGGTTGATATTGAGCTTGACTATGCCCTTAATGACCTAGCAATAGCCATGGACTTAGATAAGGAACTTGAACCCAATGACTTGGCAATTGTAGAAGATGTTAAGGAAGAAGAAGAGGAGGGTTTAGATGATGATTATTTCAATTTATATCCCACTGAGGAGGAAATCGCTTATTATAACAATCTCATTGATAACCCTCAGCCTCCTTTTGTTAAGATTGACCCTAAGATTAAAAGATGTGACCCTAAGAATGTGAAGATACCATGTATGATTTGGTATAAATGCATTGATCAATCCTACATCGATTTTGAATCCCCAATCAACGTTATGTCTTCAAGTGTCTATAATGATATAGTAAAAACAAGACTCGGACCTAGGAAAGATCCCAAATACCCCGGTGGAGTTTGTAATTTTGTCGGGAGAGTCAAAGGTCTACATGTTTTTGTTGGGAACTTTACTTATATCGTTGACTTTATGGTTGTTGAAGACTTGGCCAATGTTATAGATTGTCGCTTATCCCATGTTGTATTAGGCAAGCCATTTATTGAGGAGTCCAAGTTAAAACACGATCAAATAGAAGGAATGGTCCAATTTTCTAATGGAATCGATAGGATCACCTATAAGATGCCTAATAAAATGAAGGAATTTCGTTATGTGCCTCAACTTGATATGGATAACATTAGTGCAATCGAGGACATTAACGAAGAAGATAAGAATAAAGGAATGAATTTTGTTTGGGAGAAGAGGAGCCTTTACTATAAGAATTGTTTAACCCTTGGGCCTAAGTATAAAGTTGACATGGAAGTGGTTCAAAGGTTAAGAGAATCGATTGAAAAGTGGGAAAGGAAAACTTAATAGCCCATGACCTTGAGCCTAGCTACAAGACTCGTAACTAAAGAAAAACGCTTCTTGGGAGGCAACCCAAGTTTTGTTTGTTTTATTTGTTTTGTTTGATTGTTTGTTTATTTGATTTTATTTGTTTCCGTATGCATGCTTTATTTTTATTGTTTGTGGATCATGCTTCATAATAAATTGTGAAAATGCTTTACCTTGTTGTTTGTCTTAACTTCATAAAAAGGTATTTCGCAAAAGATAAGTGTAAGGGAAATCTAAATTTGTTTTTAAGAACGGAATTGGACATGAACCATGACAATATTAAATGAACATGTATATTAGTATTTGTTTGAGTCAAATGCTTGTATCGAGTCATAATGATGTTTTGCAGGAATTCCAGGAATTAAGGCATGAGTTTTTCTAGAAATTTTCCGGAAACTTAACATGAGATTTCTATCAGAACACTCTGACGGCGTCAGGATCATAACCTGACGGCGTCAAGTGTAAAAATTCTGAAAAATTTTGTGAGTTTTGTTTTTCTAACGGAGTCTTAAAGTTTTTGTTAAATCTTTAGTTTTATAAACTCCAGGAAATCTACAAACATTCATTCCACAAGCATTATATCCTTAGATATATAGATTGCCACCGATTTTACGCGAGGTTTGCCATGATTGTTTTCTCAGGTTTAACATGTTATGTTGGACAAGAAGATGATTTATATTTCTGGAGAGAAGCTTTCAACGTTCATTTTATTGGAGGAGGATTTAACCATGTTATCCATTTATCCACACTGAACGAATCAAGGGAGTATTTGTTTCATTCTTTCATCTTCATTACTTTTACATCCTTTTTATTGAACATTGGGGACAATGTTCAGCCTAAGTGTAAGGGGAGGGTAAATGATGATACCTTAGAGAATGCAATTGCACTTTAGTTTGTTTGTTCAATAGTAGGTGTGTAATAAAACTAAGAGAAATACTTGTTAGGGCAATTTTAGCGCCAAATTTAAAATTTTTTACAACATTTAGGAGTGAAGCTTTAGCCTTAATGAGCGTCTCATGGATAGTTGTATGACTAGCACAAAAACCGTACCACTCAAAAAAAAATCCACCCAAATATGTGAGGTTCGCCTTTAGATTTGTTAGAAAAAGCATTCATTATTAGTGCTTATGAGTGTACCGGTAATACTTAGATTCTAGAACTTGCATTAGTTATACATCCCGAGACCGCTAGTGAGACTACATTTGTGTAGTTAGGATTTACTACATGATAAGAGACATTAGGATCACCCTTGTGTTAAATCCGTATCATAATTACTTGACCAATAAAGTCATAATTACTTGACTAGTAAAGTCAATTAATTTTCCCACACCTTTGTGTTGTACTCATTTTTAGTACACGATACCCCTAGTACACCCCTCCGAGCCTATCTTTTTCGTTTCTAACTTTAAGCATTTTACTTAAATGAAGAATTTGTTTACAATCCACCCCAAATGTGCAACCAAATCGCCTTAGCCTTCCGTGTATGCACTCATCTTTAGTGCATTATTGTTATTTGTTTAAACCCTTAGTTAATTGTCTAATTGATTACATGGTTGCTAAGTCGAGTCATATCTTGTACATATTGTTTTGGGACGATTGCGACTCATGGGTAAAGTACTATTGTTATGGAGTAATGGGGAAGAACATCATATATTACCCCCATATGTGCGTTAATCTTAAAAAGTACTCCAAGTGTTTTGATTATCTTGATTCGAGTCATTAGAATAGTTGATTGTAAAGTATGTAAAAGTTCAAGTGTAAGGGGAATGCAAATTCCCTATGATATATTGTTTGGATGGTAGGGTAAGAGTGTATGAAAAAAAAAAAAAAAAAAAAAAAAAAAAAAAAAAAAAAAAAAAAAAATCGAAAAATCAAGAAAAAGAAAAAAAATAGAAAAAAGAAATAGAGAAAAAAACATACGGACTACCATCCCTTTTCCTTTTATGTTTGTTTTATGTTTTTGTTAGTTTTTGATTAGCTTAAGTCGAGTCGAGTCTTGGCTTAGCAACGCCACATTGTACATGTAATTAACCAAGATGATTAACTCGCCACCAGTAAATATTGCCTTTATCCAACAAAACCATGTTTATCATATCCCTACACCTCACATTATAACCCTTTAAAAAGACCTCTTTGATAGTTTATCCTAGGTGCTTACGCCAAGTGGTGGAGGTTTGATCATTTCCCAAGCCTATGGTAATCTATGTGCAATGACAGGTAGTGAGAGATGTTTTCCATTTCCATATTTTGATATATACTTTATGACACCCGAGAGATGTGAGTATCTAAACACTATCTGTAAGGTGCTGGTGTATAATTTCCGTGCTTGTTTCTGGTTGAAGTGGAACAATTATTTGTTGCAATTACTTTTATATTAGTGTTAAATGACCCCTAACTTGTATTTTGATTAGAATAAAAGCACATTTGCTTGAGGACAAGCAAATCTCAGGTGTAAGGGTATTTGATAAGACGAAAAGTGTACCGCTTTTGGGGGGTCATTTAAGGCCAAAGTCGAGATTATTTGATCAAATATTGCCCTAAATCGTTCCTTTTGTCATTTTAGGTACTTTTGAGAGAAAATTTACAAAAGGAAGCATTTTGGACATTTTTGGGGCGAAAAAGTGAAGAAAACGACAAAGTCTCAAAATCATGCTGAAAATTGTACATGACGACGTCAAGGATCACTAGTGATTGCGTCAAGACTTGACAAATAGGTGGATAAATCAAATTACACGTGACGCACCAGAGAGGTTTTTTGAGATTTGTACATGACGGCGTCACCAAGGCCATCAAGAGGAAATTGCACATGACGGCCAAGACCAAGTTTATACGTGACGACGTCATAAGTGGATCTAGACAATACGAGTATTATTTTAGCGGCGAGTTGATGGCATCAGACCCTACTCTTGACGCCGTCAGATTGTAAAATCTATATATACTTTTCTAGTTTTCATTCATTGTGTGCAACTTTGAAGGGAGAAAACCCTAGACGAATTTTACTACTATTTTGAGGGTTTCAAACCCTTGTTTCATCCATGCTTAATTGAAGATAAGTCTTTCAACAAATCATTCAATATGTCTATGTGTTGTTTGATTATATCTTATGCTTGTCTTCTCTTTAACATGCTAGTCGAGGTTTTCTTTGTGTTTGCTTAGATGTAATGAAACTTAGATATTGATTATTGGTTGGTTGTTTGTTTATAATTGTTGTGGATGAATGAATTCGATGTTAGGCTTAAGAAAACTGGCAGACTTCCAATTGGTAACTTGCTTGAACGTCTGAAGAAACATGATCGGAGGTGTACTACGATATATTAGTTATATTTAATGCATATGTAACTACTAATGAGGCCATGTTAGGAGCTAGTAGTCGGCTAGACATAGGAAGAGGTAGAAGCTTATAGAGTTAGGGAAGATCGTACACGGCCTTACGAATGTTATTAAGGAATATAACCCGTCATCCATGCAATTGTAACAAACTAATCAACCGGTAAAAGATAGCTATGGAGTAGTAAAATCTAAGTAAACGCATTTTCTCTCATTATTGTTTTCGCCACAATTAGTTTAAGTTTATTTTATTTTATTTTGATTGCATCTTTAGTTATTTGGGTTATTTCAAAACCCGAGAGTTTTACTTGCTTTCCATAAAATATAAACATACAAAAAGAATCATCCCTTATCTCTAGACCTAGTTTAAGTGAGTTTTAACCCTAGTGAACACTATTCTTTGAGTTGAACGATCAATCCCCCGGTACTTGTCACTATACTATACTACAACGGTCAGGTACACTGCCTGGTGGGGATTGCAAGCTTCTCAAGATCCCTTGAGAGGTAAAACCTTTTGCGAGAATGCAATTTCACGCATCAGTACACCGCCTTTAGATGCGGCGTAACTTGATTCTTGTATGCGGCGCATGTGCTTTAGCGTCTTGGATTATATCTGGTGAAGTCTTGATAGTGATAAGCCGTATGTCAGAAATATGATGCGGCGTATCTGGAGTAGAACAAGCTTGATCTTATTCGTTGACCAAAGTTTCATATGCGGCGCATGCTAGAATTGCATGTGACGCAATCTTTAAAGTCAGGCAATGGTCTTTGAATTCATCTAAGTATAATATTGCGGCGTATCTATTGAGAGAGATACGAAGCATCTTCTGGGTTTCAGTAGACTTTTAACATCTTGCTGGTTTTGCTCCATATTTCGTCCAAAATCATTAAGTTTCACCAATTGCTTGTTTTTACCTGAGAATTACTAAAGTAAATAATTAAGTATCGATTCTCATAAATAATATAACAAAACAAGTCAAATAAATAGGATAAATGATGACAATAAAATGCATTTATTTGAGTTTATCAAATATCCCACCACTTGAACTTTACTTGTCCTCAAGTAAACTCTAGATTATAAATTATGAAAATGTATCCTAAATGGTATTAGGATTTATTTTTATCATTAAGCACGTATTCGTTTTATCATAATCACACAACCAAACACTTAACGAGTTAGAAACAAATTCAAAAATTTCAATTTGAAACCGATCTAATCGTCTCATTATTTAGTTGTGACGAATATTCTATCATAGGCTTGGCAATCATACACATCTCCTCCACTAAAGCTAAGGAATGACAAGTCTAAAGCGGTAAAAAGGGTTTTTGAGGCTTAAGGGTTAAACCTAGCTTCGTTCAAACATCTTATGCATAAACTTAGTAGATCGCTAGCGCAAGTCCTCGGCGATTCAACTAACGGATGGTCACTAATGTCCTCCTTAAATCGCTACGGATGGTCACCAATTCATACACTAGATCGCTAGCACGGTAGCCGATTAATCTAATACTCGGATGGTCACTACCTTATTCACACATTTAATATTCTCACTTAGCCATCATTATATCCGGATGCTCGGGAGCTAACAATGAATACAACAATACGGTTGGGTAGGGATAACAATTAGGATATAAAAATGGGTGTAAAATAAAAAATAAACAAACTGATAGATTAAGTCCTAGTGTGGTTAATCACTTCCCAACCATCACATGAATAAGACTCATATCATTGAATAGGGATAACATTTAGGATATAAAAATGGGTGTAAAATAAAAAATAAACAAACAGATAGATTAAGTCCTAGTGTGGTTAATCACTTTCCCAACCATCCCATGAATAAGACTCATATCATTGAATAACTCACGCTTTAGGTAGACACAAGTTATACTTAATAAACTCTTAATCAAAGAATAAACCTTAGTTGGCGTTCCCATAACGGCCAACTCCCAATCAATCCATAAATATAATACAACAACAAATAGTGGCGATGTCTACCACTTAATACAGAACTTTACAATAGTTGGTTTAACAAACTTCCAACTTTCTTCTTTCTTTTTTTTTTTCTTTTCTTTTTTTTTTCTAACATCAACATATAAATAAACTACGATGCGTAAAATTTCACCACATCACTTATAACGATAATTCTGGATAATTTTTTTCATACTTTTCATAACTTCAGATATAATGGTAATAATGAAATTAGTAAACACACGAAAAATAACATGACACAAAAATTATACAATATGTACTTTCACTCCATTGCATTGTGCAATTTCCCAACCTAACAAAATATAATGAATTTACGCACTCGAATACAGGTAACACAAGGAAACACACTTTGCCTTAAAGCAACTAACCCCGGACATTAATCTATAGGGTAGGCTAAGGTTTAAGGTGTAACGAAACCATTAACAAAGGGTGTATGAAACGAAAGGAATGGTTCTGAGGGTTTTTATAGGGGTATCTTACTCTAAAAATGAGAGTAACAAAGGGTTTTACACGGGGGTTAACTAACTAGTGTAGTTAGTTAATAAACATAACATATTAAAGGCTATTTGGTGTAATCCTAGAAATTTACCGAGTTAAAAAGGTCATTCCTATTATAACAATTACGCTAATTATGGTGGATTCAAATAGCATGCGAGCCAAGTTTTAAAGTTTACTAGTCACACGCACAAAAATATTTTAGCAAATAAAGTTATGTGTGTGGTTATGCAACTTAGATTTAACAAAAACATGCTGAAAATTTTACATTTTGATATATTAAGTATTGATTAAGCATATTTTTAAAATTTTAGGACAAGTAAGCGTTCTAATTCTCCATCCTCCCACTTAAGTTGAACAACGTCCTTGTTGTTTCTAATAAAGATTAAAAACGGGAAATAAAAAGAATTAGAACGGGAAACTCCCCTGAGATTTACTCGGTATGATCCTCCATTATGCGTTTGTAAGCAAAATCTACTTTCTTGTGGGCGAAAAGGCGTTGATCCCTCCATGAATGACGTCTCCACAGAAAGTACAGAAACGTATATATACCTTTGTTCAAATAACACACCTGTATTAAGAAAGTAACTACTTGCACGTAATTCATTAGTAGTTATCGAAAACAAAACCTAAAAATTAAAATTAAAAATTTGGAAATCATCAGGTCAGTCAATACGCCGCATCCATTAGATTGGATGCGCCGTATGGAGCCTGGAATAAGTACGAAATAAATTAAAGTAAAAGATAGGATGCGTCGCATCTGTTTCACCAGATGCGGCGCATGTAGTTACCAAACAGACTGTTAGTAGTCTGTTGTAAATTTGACTTTTTCCACGGCTTATCTCTCGTGCTCTCTTGGATACTCATGCTGAATTTAATGCCAGTCTCAATTAAAACATCAACTAAAAACATAAACTTAAACATTAAATATAAACATGAAAATAATATCAAGTACAATCCCAAAAGAATAATAGAAATGTACGAGGAAACATTTCCATAAACCCAAACATATAAAATCAAGGATGTGGGGAATCATCTCCATCAACTGAGTGGGTGCCTGAGGTGCTAGCATCATCGGTCCCGGGTCAGACTCTGCGTGTGCCACGTGTGGGAAGCCGGGAGTATCTGATCATGCTTCTAACATAAGTACTATCAGGGAGGTTATGGCTGGTACCCTGATGCTCCAGAATCTGACTCACACTCCCAACTAGCCAACCAATATCCCTTCTGACCAGAGCAATGTCAGCTCTTAGACCGTCAACTACACCCCTCAATGCTCTCACCTCCTCTTCTACTCGCTCGACTCTCTGACTGACAGTACGTGCAACTGGTGGTGGTGGTGGTACCTGTGGCTCCTCCTGAGCTGGGGCTCCCTGGAGATCCCCCTGCTCTGGCTCAGCTTCACCCTGTCTAGCTGGCCCTAATGGTACCCAAATGTATCCCCCCATCAGCATCTTGCACATCCCTAGCCTAGTCACTAGATACTCGGCATCAATCCTAGGAAGCCTCGCCACATCAACCTGAAACTCAGCAGGACCCTTATCACCTAAAACTCCAAAATGTCTCGCCAAACGAGAAACAAAATGACCTCCTATCATCTGACTCCTTCCATCCCTACCTGGGGCTATCCTATGCAAGTAATGCGCCAAGAAGTGTGAGACATTCACTGCAAGTCCCTCATCCATACTTCTCAAAAGAAAAAGGTCTAAAGTGGTCACCTTTTCAGGTGACTGACTTCTGCCAGCAATAGCGAGAGCGATCAAACGATGACATAGCCTCCTCATGGGCTCTCTAATCAATGTATATGAGGGAGTGGTAGTAGTGGAGTCACCCCCAGAAGAAATCCTCTCCTAGTAATCACCTAACAATCCACGCTCGGGAATAATGCGTAAACTGTCAGCCCAGTAAGTAGCAAAAACAGGGGATGCCATCTTCTCCTTGGTGTGTAAACCAAAAGCCAATATGAACTGCCCCATAGACATCCTACAACTAACACCACCCAACCTAAATACCAAGGTATCAATCGTATCAAGGTCCAGATCAGTCTCTCTATACTACACAGTAGTGAAAAACTCAAGCATCAACACCTTCACTAACGACTCCTCAATCCTAAACAATCTCTCCCAAGCATGGGATCTAAAACCAACATGATCATCAGCACCACGATGCACCATTTCTAACCTGTCATGCAATCTACCTGCAGCATTCCCCCCATCGATCTGTCCAATACTCTCAAAATCTAAAATGGCCACGCTAACCACATTCCTGTTATAAAATCTCCTAAGTCTCGTTAGGTAATCATCCACAGAGCCCTGAGTCAATCCCATCAACTCAAAACGTAGCCACGGGTGTCTCAACACATCGTTAGGTAGTGCCATCTGTAAAATATTAAGAAGTAAAAATTTTAATAGTCTGCAAATGAAGGAATACGCTGTATTTATAAACAAATGCGCCGTATTTTAAAATGTGTCGTATCTTCGAAAGAAGATACAGAGTATGTGGTAACAGAGATATATGCGACGTATCGAATTATGGGATACGACGCTTCAGTCATACACTGTATCTAGAAATGGTAGTACGGTGCAACTAGGGTCAGTTCACAGTTGTTCATAAAAGTTTTGTTAATGCGTCGCTTAAGGGTTTCTAATGCGCCGCATCTGGTGTTATATCAGCAAAACAGAAAGGGCATATGGCATGTTTTCCAAGAATCTGAACCCGTGACGCAAACTAACAAACAACGTCACAAGTCTTATTTTTACCCATATATCAAAAACTCTTACCCCCAATTTCCCTATTTTGTTTTCCCTCTAAATTTTAAAACAAATCCTCCAAACCCTAATTTATACTCAAATCAAATCGGGGTATATATCATTTAGCTAAATCAAAATTATCTTAGGGGAAAGATTCATGAAATCATCCTAATCATATTCCCTAAACCAATCTCATCAAATTCAATTAATTTTACATAAACCCTAATTTTCATAAAATTATAATTCGATAATTTAAATAAAATTAATAGGATTTATTACCTTTTAGCTTGTAAGGAATTGGTCTAGAATTCGGGCAATCAAGATTTCGAGGGTGATTAGCGAGTGTGTGTTTTAAGTTTGTGTAATTTTAGGGGAAAAAACGAAATTCGGCGTATCTCGTTCTTATTTATAGGGTAAAAACGATGCGCCGCATCACAGAATTGTGATGCGCCATATTTATTTAAAATTCGTTGACTAGTCAATGTATCATTATTTGTGGGAGATACGGCGCTTAGAATCGTAAGATGCGCCATATTACTGTGCCAGTGAGCAAAATTTATATAGGGAACGTACCTTCGCCTCCGCAACATATTTCCGTATACACCAATTTGGGGTCAAACCGTATACCATATGGTATATATAGATTCAACACAAAAATAATAGGTACAACCATTTTAATGTAAATCATAATCTCATTGTTTAGTAAATAATAATTTATTCCATGGTTAGAAACAAATAGCATATTAAGCTTATTAGAATTGAGATTATAAGCAAGAGATGATATATCGCATAGAACATTGTCTGAGTAATTTTCACTGAAATCACAACTTTCGTTGTGGATTTCGGCGTTTTTAAATTTAAGTAATTCGTAAGAAAATAGGTTTGTATCAATTTTTAATATATCAAACTTCCTTTTTTTAGTAAACCTTAAAAATTTTCTTTTTAGACATGTCCATGCAATAATCAGTATTAGGTAAAGATAATTCACTTTTATCATCAAATATTTCGGAGGAGTCTTGTAAAGGATTCTCCTTAAAGTAGAGTGAATTACTGCAAATAATAGCTGGAAATTTAGTTTCAAAGAATTGGGGGCACTCAATGTTACATGCAATGAGTATTCTCCCATCCTTATCGTTTATTGCAAGTTTCCAGTTATCGAAGATTTGATCATCCCAACAAGCTTCTCTGTTTAGGTTCAGAATGTAATCTTCCATAGTGATGCTAGATTCATCCATTACTCTGAAAATACACTAACTTGCACAAAAGTAGTGAAACGACCAAAGTATATGCAAATGCAGAACACAAAACAAACAAACAAATAAACACACAAAAACAGAAAATATGCAAAATATACAATAAATGCAAACAAATAAAACAAAAATAAAGGGTTAATAAAATATAAAAAACCTAAAAAAATCAAAAAAATCAAAAAGTTAGAAAACCTAATTAAAATACTAACAGATAAACAAGTTTTAACAATTCACTCCCCGGCAGTGGCGCCAAAAACTTGATGCGTGCGTTGTGTCATATGCAGTATAGAGGTAATTGCCTATTTCAAGTTTTACATTTATATTTAGCCGACTTATCCTATAACACATACACTAACGGACAATGTATCTGATCAATATGTATATAGTGGTAAGCAGAGTGTCGATCACTAAGAGTGGAACGTAAAGCTTAATTTGTCTATCAGTATTTTAATATCCTAAGTTAGTTTTACAATCTAATCTAACGCAAGGGGGTTTAGTCTGAGAGACTAGCACAATTTTTGGTTTTATTAAACAGTAAATTAAACTAATGAGAACGAATCAGCAAATAGCAACACGTACACAGATAGATAATAGAGACTACAAGAAGACCTGTCCTGATAATTAAGTAGCTTGTCACTTGTTTTATTGCTAGTTTTATATGAAGTGTATCGTAATCTATTCTCTCTCGTTGGATTACAATATATCGGCGAGTAAACCCTTAATGATCACTTATGTCTATCCTACTTATCCAAAGACGTTAGATTAAATAGGCGAGGGGCAGATATGGCAGTCCACGGGCTCAGCTAGACACAAAGGTTATCAAAGCACTAATATAAGTAACCAAAGACATCAAAATATAAACTTTAATTAATGAGAAAACAATATTAAGGGGAGTGTATGATGTTCCGTAGTCACATATAACAAGCCCATCAATCCTGATGAATTAAAGCGTACTATTACAATAAAACAAAACTACTTAACGAATTAAATACATGCAGGACCTTCTTACAGCTCTAATTTCTTTGTTTGGAGTGTGTCTTGTGAAGCTTCTTCGACTGAATTCGTCTACTTAGGGTTATGTTGCACACAAAATTCGTAACAGTCTTGGGGTATTTATACTTTCTGTCTGAGGGTTCGATACGGCGCATTGAGTAACGAGATGCGACGCATTGACTTAACTTCGCGTGGGGTCCAAGATTAATATATTCTGGAATATTCGTACACCGCCTTTAGATGCGGCGTAACTTGATTCTTGTATACGGCGCATGTCCTTTAGCGTCTTGGATTATATCTCGTGAAGTCTTGATAGTGATACGCCGTATATCAGAAATATGATGCGGCGTATCTGGAGTAGAACAAGCTTGATCTTCTTCGGTGACCAAAGTTTCATATGCGGCGAATGCTAGAATTGCATGCGGCGTATTCCTCAAAGTCAGGTAACGGTCTTTGAATTCACCTAAATATAATATTGCGGCATATCTGTTGAGAGAGATACGACGCATCTTCTGGGTTTCAGCAGACTTTTGACATCTTGCTGGTTTTGCTCCATATTTCGTCTAAAATCGTTAAGTTTCACCAATTACTTGTTTTTACATGAGAATTACTAAAGTAAATAATTAAGTATCAATTCTCATAAATAATATAATAAAACAAGTCAAATATATAGGATAAATGATGACAATAAAACGCACTTATTTAAGTTCATCACCATTTTTGAACAAAACTCCGTATGAACTATATAAAGGTAAAAAGCCTACATTAAGATATTTTAAAGTGTTTGGAAGTAAATGCTTTATTCTTAACACCAAGGATTATCTCACCAAATTCGACCCAAAGTCTTATGAAGGTGTGTTTCTTGGATATTCACAAAGTAGTATAGCTTACATTGTCTTAAACAAAAAAATCTTAAGAGTCGAAGAATCGTTGAACGTAACATTTGACGAAAGTCTACCTCCCTCTAAGACATCACATTTGGTAGATGATGACTTAGTTGAAAGTCAAGTAATGGAAAGTCAAGAAATCCTAGATAATGACAAAGAAGACCATCAAACCAAGAAATTATCAATGTTAAAGAATCTAAAAGTCATCCGTTAGATAGTGTCATAGGAAATATTAATGAAAGACACTAAGATCAAAAGTGAAAAATGAAGGTAACTTCTTTTGTTTCGTGTCAACCATTGAACCGAAAAATATAAATGAAGCTATAAAAGATGAATCATGGGTAATAGCTATGCAAGAAGAATTAAACCAATTTGTTAGAAATGATGTTTGGACATTAGTTCCTCAATCAAAAAGTTAAACAATAATTGGAACAAAATGGGTTTTTCGTAATAAAATGGATGAAAACGGTGTAATGTCTAGAAATAAAGCTAGGCTAGTAGCACAAGGATATAATCAACAAGAAGGCATTGACTACGATGAAACTTTTGCTCCGGTTGCTAGGCTCGCGTCAATAAGAATTTTACTTGCATATGCATGCGCACACAATTTTAAACTCTTTCAAATGGACGTCAAAAGTGCATTCTTAAACGGGTTTATGAATGAAGAAGTGTATGTTGCTCAACCACCGGGCTTCATCGATTTTGAAAAACCTAATCATGTTTACAAACTTAAAAAGGCTTTATACGGACTTAAGCAAGCTCCAAAAGCATGGTATGATCGACTTAAAACCTTCCTAGTTGACCATAAGTATACCATGGGATTAGTCGATAATACTCTCTTCACTAAGAAGAAAGGCTCACATATTATCATAGTCCAAATCTATGTTGATGACATTATATTCGGTTCAACTTGTCAAGAATTATGCGTCGATTTCTCAAAAATCATGCATGATGAGTTTGAAATGAGTATGATGGGAGAACTCAACTTTTTCCTAGGACTCCAAATCAAACAACTAGAAGATGGTATCTTCTTTAACAAATCAAAATATATTAAGGACATGCTTACGAAATTTGGTATAGAAGATTCAAAACCAATCAAAACACCTATGTCCACGGAAACTAAACTAACCAAGGACGAGGAAAGTGAATCCGTAGATAGCACTAAATATAGAGGTATTATTAGAAGTCTACTTTACCTCACGGCTAGTAGACTCGACATTATGTTTAGTGTTTGTCTATGTGCTCGTTTTCAAAAAGATCCTAAAACAATTCATCTTGAAGCCGTAAAAAGGATCTTTAGATACATTAAGGGTACTACACACTTAGGATTATGGTATCCCAAAGGAACGGGAGTAGACACCATAGTGTATGCCGACTCGGACCATGCCGGTGACTATGTTGATAGAAACAGTACAAGTGGTATTTGTACTTTTATTGGACATTGTCTCACCTCATGGTTCTCTAAGAAGCAAACGGCTCTCACTATCTCAACAACTGAAGCCGAATACGTATCGGCCGGAAAAGCATGTCAACAAGCTCTTTGGATGAAGCAAGCTCTTGTCGACTGCGGAATTCAACTTAACGACATCTCCATTTTTTGTGACAACAAAGGAGCATAGATCTTAGCAAGAATCCAGTTCAACATGCTCGTACTAAACATATTGAAATCCATCACCATTTCCTTCGTGACAATGTTCAAAAAGGAAACATCTCAATTGAGAAAGTTTCTTCCGAAAAAAACATCGCCGACATTCTCACAAAACCTCTTAAAAGAGAACCATTTAACCTTCTTAGGCTTGGCTTAGGACTTATGGAACCTACATTGTAGTTCTGAACGTTAGAATAAAATCATAAAAATCAAAACAAATCAAAAAAAAAAATTTCTGCTGATGCGGCGGAACCCTTCGACATAAGGGGCGGAACCCCATTTTTGGTTCCGCCGTATCCGCCGACCTGCAGGAATTTTTCTTATTTTATATTAAACCAAACACTACTTATCATATATCACCACTTCCAAACTGCTACTATTCACTTCACCACTCATCCACACCAATGAAAATTTGGTCCTTCCTTCATACACATTATTCTCTAATCATCATTGTAAGTATTCCAAACATAATTATTCTCCTGATCTGCGTCTAGGAATTCTATTTTTGCACAAAAACTAAAACTTGGGGTTATGCATTAACTTAAGTAAATCATGTAGAACATTAGTTGTTAAACTAAACTAATCATGTTTCCTATAATTAGGAATTACATCCTTATAAGATATTTGCATGTTTACTAAAACACCCCATGTCAAATTCTTGCAAAAATTTCTCACAAATAGGACAAATATTTTTTCGTCTCATATTGTAAATACAAAATAAAAACGTTATGTTTAAAACATCACTTGCATAATGTCTCTTGGATGCTAAAGGGAATACATAACTAATATGTATGTTCGGGTACATTCAAACGAAGCTACATTGAATTAGGAGCGTTTAGGTTATCTTTTGTTTATAACAAAAACTTGCATTATAAAACGTTTTGAGCATCAAAATGAGTCAAGATAACCGCACCTCCACATTATTTTCATATAGGCACACACTAGAACATCCACATTGTAGAAGTTATTAATTTACACTAAAATTGTACAATTTTGTGTTTTCTAGGGATCATCATGCCTCCCGCAACTCATTATGACCATAAGGAGACCATTCACTACCTACCCAAACACCACAAAACCAAAGGCCTCGCCGAAACTCAAAGGAACATTTTTAAATCCTTAGAAAAACGCTATGTCCACGAGGGTAGAACCATTGACCCATCCTTCCTAACCGGAACCAATCTCCATAGGGAACTTGCTACCATCAAATTTGATTGTCTCTTAGAAACCGACGAGCCTATTTGTCCTAGGTTCATTCTAGAGTTCTATGCATCCGTTACTCTTTCTTCGGATGATTATGGTTACATGTCTATAAACTTCATGATTAGTAGCAACCAATACACCTTCACTCTCAATTAATTTGCTCAAATCCTAGGGGTTCCAAACCATTGTACTTGTATCTACATCGACAAACATTCACTCACAAATCTTGACACTCTCATGGACCGCATCCATCCTTACAGGCACCACGATGCTAGTCAATCGCCATGAGCGCACTGGACAAAAGCCGTGGTCATCTGCGATCATCCACAAATGTTAGAGTCTATGCGGTCACGATACATCCATCTGCGTCTGTACGTGCGATTGAAACTATTAGTCGCGGTCATGGTGTGTCCATCCGCGCCATTGTTTTTATTATAATAAAAAAGAAAAAGATCAATTAATCGCCATGAGCGTACTGCGTTCGCAGATTAGCTACGTGTTACTTCTCTTATATAGTTTGTAAAACCTCACGATAGGCGTAATTCGAACTACTACTTCTCTTATGTATTAATTATACATGCTATGCGCTATATATTGCTTCACGCTAATCTTTTACTTCATTAGGTTTTATATGTTGCGATTCGCGGCATATACTTCTAATATTTGCATTAAGTGTTTTTTAGGATTTGAATAACTAAGTTTAATGCTCCTACAAGAGTAGCACCATCAAACTTGGGGGGCTACCAGGGTATATAATACCACTGTTTCCGTACAAGTCACGCAGGCATATTTGGAAGCAGATCGTACATAAGAGGTATTGCAAGCCCGGTACAAAAACGGATTTAAATATTCGCACCATCTTGCCGCAGGGGAGACGTCCTCTGTTGGTTGTAAAGACGAATGTAATGTTCGCGCACAACGCGCACCTCTGTTGCGAACAGCGCGCATCCTTGTCGCGAACAGCGTATATCCTTGTCGCGCACAGAGCGCACTTCTGCCACAGAAGCACGTCTTCTGTGGCACCATGCTACATCGCTACTGGTACAAAAGGTACGCCCTTACCCAGGATGCAGCATACGAGATCCACCTTCACCATTGTGAGACAATCACAATCGTAATCCCAGTGCGCACTATTGCTTATGGGCTGCGCAGTATGATCCGTCCCATGTGCACACAAGTTGCGCACACATGGGCCATGTCGTCATGGTTAATTGGGCCTATGCGGCCATGAACAGAACTTAAGTTTAGCATAACATAGCCACGCACTATGTCATACTAAACTTGGGGGCTTGTGGACGTATGGTCCGGACTGGGCCAGGAATGGGTCAGGCCCGGCAGACAGCGGCCCACTCTACGCATAAACCCTAATCCATGCCTTATAAATATAGGGTTAGGGTTCCCTTCACAACACAACACAATAGGTTACTCTAAACCTAATTCTTGTACGCTATATCGCATCGATACTAACTTGACCGTCAGAGGTGGATCCCGGGGCTACGGCCTCGGGTCCACTCCTAACGGGTTCTCTTTATTGACAGGTCTACTCAGGGCTTGAGAAGACGACGAACGGCCCAGGGAGAGTCGTCAAACCCAGCCCGCGCCAGATTATGCATCAACACCTATGGTATGGAACTCAATGAACTCAAGCCTCAATTCAAGAAATGGGAAGAAGTCCTTAGAGCCAATGTCATTAGCAGCATAGGAAACCGGGATCATATCAATGTTTGCCTTTGCTACATGCTCTACTCTTTGTCCATTAGGCAACCCTTCAACTTGGCCTACTATATGGCCAAAAGGATGGCCGACATTCCCGTGCAAGGCACAACAGCTATGCCTTATGGAATGCTCCTAACACGTCTCTTTAGACACATTTCTCCAATTCCTCCGACCTCAGGAGGCCTTCGCCTAGACTACTCTCTCATCCCACATACGTTTGTACCACTTAGTGAGAAGAGAGTCTCCAAAGCCCAAGGGAAACGCCCTCATCCTCCTACTTCATCATCGTCATCATCAATGAGTGAAGATGACGGGTTACCCAACTCTAGGCTTCCACCTCTTGAATACCTTTCACAACTTCCAAATATTCCAAATGAGTCTGAGGAGTACAAGCAAACTAAGTGGATCTTCAAATGTCTTGGGAGGTTCCTTGGAAAGCTCAACAAGAAGATGGATCGCCAATGAGAGCGAGTATTGGGAGTGTTTGGCACTAGGTGTCATTTGAATAATTTGGATATTTAACACTTTGTCTTATGGATTTATGTATTCGTAGGGATAGTTGGTTATGATTAGAACTTGTTTATACTAACAATTATGCAGGATGACAACATTTGGTATGTTGTCAAATTTTCAAGTCTATGAAAAATTTCACTAAGTATAGTGAAATTCGCTAGCCCCCGGTCAAAGTCTAACGGTAAGAGTGTTTCCTTATCCATTTTATGCATTTCCTAATCATTTATACCTTAAATTTTATATACCAAGAGTTTTCGGAAAATTTGGATTTCGTCTCGACCCCCTACACCTGTTCTGTCTCGTTTTTGTGACTTGGCGGAACTGGCGGAACCAAATGCAGGGTTCCGCCAGTGATTTTTCTGGGTAAACCCAGTTTGGCCCAACGGATCAGACGGAACCCTAAACAGGGTTCCGCCCTTTTTTTCGTTTGGTTCCGCCGAGCACCTGCAGAAATTTTTTCAATTTTTCAAATTTCAACTTCCACACAAACCCAAATCATTTTTTTTAGTTTGAAACTCATTCCTCCTTAGTTGTTAAGTGTACTAGGATCATTCTTAGCCATAAAAACCAATAGAAACCCATTTCCCACCAAAAATCAAATTTAATCATAACCAACCCAAGTAGGGCTGGCATAACAGGTCACACGAACCTGTTAAGACACGAACCTGTTAAGGTCAAACACGAACACGACCTGTTAACTAATCATGTCATTTTTCTCAAACACGAACACGACACGAAAATTAACAGGTGCACCTGTTAAGACCTGTTAACAAACCTGTTAACATGCATATTAGGAATTTTTTTTATTTTTTTTATTATTTTTTTTTTGGCAAAAACCAAAATAAATTGATATTGATAATTTGACATGGATCATTGGATCTGAACATCAAGAACAGTAAATACAACAAGCAACAACAACAAAAAACAACAAATCCACTTCACATTCAAGAACATATTTTTACTACTACAGCTAATGCTATCCAGTATCCACTTCACATTCAAAAACAAACAAATCCATCAAATATAGTAAATACATATTTTTACTACTACACTATCAACTTCACATTCAAGAACAAGTGAACAACAAAAACAACTACAACAACGACAACAAAAACATCAAGAACAACAACAAATCCACCATCAAAGTCTTCACTAACCTATTCTAATCCTAAACCCATCACTATTCCAAACCAAGAACATCACCAACATCCAAACACATCACCACCGAGAGGTAGAAACCCGTGGTTTTTTAAAGTCAGCTCGATGTACAAACACCTCGAAAGGGTGAGGTAAACCCACCTTGGTCTTCGGGTGAGTCGAACACAAGAACGAGGTGACAAGGGTTGTGGATTCGATCCACAATCTCGAATGAACAAGGTGTTATTTACTGTCAAAAGGCGCGTATGATAGCTCAAAATGACGGGGAGGAAAAATGGTGAATGATGGTGGTGGAGGTGTAGATGGACGCGCGGTGGTGGAGGAGTAATGGCCGGAAATGTGACCGGTTTTTAGTGTGTGTTAAGTGTGTGTGTTTGTCGGCTAAGAGAGAGAGAGATATATATAGAGAAGACCTAAATATTTATTAGTGTAGTGGGTACTAGTGGGTAATGACTAATGAGAGGAGGGAATATATAGTATAATATTAACAAGTCACTAACAGGTCTTAACAGGTCTGACCTGTTAAGACACGAATATTAACAGGTCTTAACAGGTCTGACCTGTTAAGACACGAAACCTGTTAAGGTTAAACACGAAACCTGTTAAGAACAGGTCGTGTCGTGTCGTGTTAACAGGTTTCGTGTCAAAATTGCCAGCCCTAAACCCAAGGAACCCTTCCTCATAAAGCAAGGAACCCTCCAAAAGGTTCCTTGGTATCTGTGGGACATCTGATCCAAATCACTATGACAAGACCACTAAGCATTTAGTGCATATCTTGGTCTTCTTACTCCACCATTTTCATTGAATTGACTTCCAATGATTTGACAACCTTCATAACTCTTCCAAATCATTAGAAACCTCAATTTTTGTACGTTAGCACATTAAATCCAAACACTCCTTTCCACATTTCTTCAACTCTATAAATTTGACCATCTTAGAACAATTTCAAATCACACCATCAACATCTCAATCTCTGAATCTAATCTTCTAAACCACCATTTTGACAATGACAAAGTCAACAATCACCTCTCCACCATCTCGACCCATTAGGTGAACCGCACGCATAAGTGTAAAACCCTTTTGTTGCAACACCACCATCAATCTTAGCTCCTCATCTTCGGATGAATCACCACTAATCATCTCCTCATTGATCAAAGACGAAAACTTCCTAAATCTTGCAACTCCCACACCATCACCAAAGTTCAACCATGTTATCACCACTCCACCTCCAACTAAGACACCCATTGATCCAAGTCTACCATCGGCTCCAACTCAACCATCCAAGTCTCCATCACCACCTAAATCACCCAAACTTGAACCAATGGAACTATTTGGAACTCCACCAACATCACCACATCCTTTTCTAGAGGATCTTGAGGATCTTCCACCTAGATCACAAAATCCACCACCTTTGCCTTTGTTTGGCTCTATTGAACGAATGGCACATGAATACACCCGGGCATTCTTTGAGCCAAATGTACCATTTGAACAAGAACCACCACCACAAGAACAACCACCATCACAACCTAAACCATTGTTGTTTCACCCTATCTACAAAGACATCCATGGACCTCTCTATGAAGAAGCCTACTTTAAACCAAACCAACCACCACAACCTCAAGTGTCACAACCACAATCACAATCCCAATCCCAACACTTTGGGTCTCTCTTTCCTTCTTATGAGGAAATTGAGGCGTCGTTATGGAACAACCCTACAAACTCAAATGAGGAGATCAACAACCGCCTTGACAACCTCTATGCCTTCAAAAGCATGGTGGACAATCATCTCCATCAAGCCATGGAGTTTCAAACCACCTTGCTTGCCTCCGTTGCAAACCCAACCTCCACTCAAGAAACCGCCACCATTCCACCACCACAACCATCATCAAATGATCCCATCCTACCTAATCCCCGCCATGGTTGCTCACATTGTGAGCGGGCGGCTAAAATAAGTGAGAGCATAAAAATCATGCTCCACCAAGTACAAGATAAAACCCGCTTTGCTCTACAACACATTCTTGAACGTTTGGATGCTCTCTCACACCCAAACGAATCCTAGAGCGTATTATGGAGGCTTTGCCCCATTTAAGAATTTATTGGGAGACCTCCATTTATAGAAGTAGGAATTTTATTTTCTTAGTTATTGTTCATTTTTTATGTTATTTTAATTTCTAGGAGTAGGATGGAATTTTTCATTTCTTGTCTTTGACTTTTACAAAGTCAAATTTTACTTGGAATGACATCTTTTCTACTATCTTGTTTGCATTGTTGGTTGATCATACATGAGTTGTGATTATGATATGGTTGCTCATATTCTCATATTGTGTTGTGGCTACACGATTTATCATATGTCATTATCGCCAACTGACTTCTTTTGTTATAGGTTCAAAATCCATGTTTCCTAACTTGGCACTCCATTTAGGGGGAGTATTGTCCTAGGGGGAGCACTTGCATTATTCCGCTTCGCAACTCTTCTTTTTGTTTCGACAAAAAGGGGGAGAAAATATATTTAACTTATAAACATAAAATGATTTTCATCAATTGAGTAAAACAAGTTTAAATACAAACTTTTAAAGACTTAACACTAGAATTAGTGATTTACTTAAAAAATAAAGTTTATGTTTTGTCATAAAAAAAAATGGGGATATTGTTAATACAAATATCGCCTAAAAAGGTTATTTATATTTTATGATCTTTGCTAAGTTTTGTTAACGACAAAGTGTAAACTTTAGTTTTTATTAAAACATGATTTTAGTTTTAGTCTTGCATAACTAGACTTTATTTGCTATAGTTACATTTCATATTAAATATAACATTTTCATATTTCTAAATATAGAAAATGTAACATGACATCATGGCATGCATCATGAGCATTTATGGAAAGGTTACTAAATCTAGTAGTTGACTTTCCATAAGATCTCTTACACATTTTAGAAGGTTTCTTACTCTATCTATTGTGTGTTGACTTGAAGAAACTTGATTTGACATTGCTAGATATAGAAAGATTTCTTGAAGACTTTGACTGTCAGACTTGGCGGAACCCTGAGGTTACAAGGGCAGAACCCTTGTTTTGGTTCCGCTGGATCCGCCAGTCTGCTGGTTTGGTTGGCTATAAATACCAAGCCACTTGCAAGAAATCTCTTATCACTTCTCATGATAATTTACACATACATTCTCATTGCATTCATCTAACTCATCAACATTTCATTTGCGAGATCTTTTGTAGCAAAGAAGATCACAAGTTCATACCAAAAGTTACAAGTCTCAACATAACGTTGCAAGTCTTGTTAGCTTAGTTTTGTGTAACATAGTGAGGTTTATACATCTATTCATTGTGTACTTTCAGTAGTGATCGGTTAGTATTTTAGGCCTTAAAATACATAGTGTGACGGGAGTGGTTGTACCCTTGTAAAAGAACTCGACATCTAGCTTTGTGTCGGTAATCTTGTGTAAGCGACGTGTAAGGTTTTCTCCGCCGGTGAAAGGAGCTTGTTGACTAGTGAAAGAAACTCTCGAGTTCGATACTCGGGGCGTGGAGTAGGGTAAGGAAAAAGAGTCCTTGTAGCCGAACCACGATAAACTATCATGTTGTGGTTTGATCGTTTCTTTCTTTATTCTTGCATATTACATATTGTCTTCTAGATTAGATCTTTGATTACATGGAAAGTTTTAAAAGATAATTAAGTTAAAAACCGGTAAACTATTCAACCCCCCTTCTAGTTTTTCACAATTGGCGTCAAGAGCTACGTTACTCAAACTTTTAAAATATATTGTGTTTTAAAACTTGAAACGATCCACGGATTTTGAAAATTACAAAGAAGGGTAATCTATGCAAAGATCACCACTATTTGAAGCTAATGGTTTCATATAATAATAATAATAATAATAATAATAATAATAATAATAATAATAATGATAATGATAATAATAATAATAATACATCGAATCTAAAATAGATGTACGATCTCATGCCTTGATCTTTGAAGAAAGGGCAGTTTTAAGGTGATGGTGCATTAACATACGAACGATTTGATTTTCGTGTGTTTGAGTATCATAACCATAAAAATTCAAGTTTATTGTGGATTAGGGTTAGCGGAGTTTCAGGGAACATGATCTAGTATAACAGTTTAAACCAGATGTATGTTACGTTTGAAACCAAAAGACTCTGTTGTTTCAAATGATGGCCAAGCTCTTGTTTATGTTTTAATGATGTCAGATATATATTAGAGAACCATTTAAAAACATGAAAAATATACAAAAACCAAAAAAACACACTATCACCGGACATGGTGTGCCAGCATGCCGGGGGTTGGTTGGTGCGTTTTCGGTTCTTCCAAGTTGGATTTCCTCTTACCCGACTAAAGTGAATCTTGCAAATAAGAAAACAATATTTACAATTATTTAAAACACTTAGAAAAAATTTAACAGTATATTGGGTTATATCCGAACTTTCAAAATACGAAAAGAAAAAAAAATAAAAAGTAATAAAAAAAAAAATAGTCTTGGATAATGTATTATCAACGGCCTCAAAATTTTAATATTTTATTATGACTGTAAAAAGATTCTCACCAACTTTATTTATTGTAATCATAAACAAAATAATAAAGAAAACTATTCTAATGTTGACGCCGCAACTCGCGAGTATCTTGCTAGTAACTTATAAAGTTCAACGATAAAACCACATCATTTGTACTTGTTTGATGAATCAGTACGTAAGTATTCAATAGTGACACCAACTATTTGCGAGGGGCCTTATTGATAAGTGGAGAAAGGTAGGTTAAAGTCTTAAACCTAATATTAATTCAACGTCCTATAAATAAATGCTCTATTTGCATTGTGTCCCTGCGTTCTCATTTCTTTCTTCCATGTTAAGTTTATTTTGTATCTATTACACCAATAACCAATAATATCGCAAAAAGAACTGCTTCCAAAATAACATCCAGTTCACTTATTTGATATCTAACTCATAGAAATCCGTCACGAGCCAGTCTACTGTAAGATGATGACACATTATCATTAAATTATCTAATTATTTGTAACGAAAAAGGTTAGAAAGAAAATACATATAAGCTAGCTAGCTAGATAATTTAGCAATAATGGTTCTGAAAATGAATGCGCATTAAAAACAATCGACAAAACTCTAGTAAATGGACCAAGTGCCTGGATCAAATCAGGTTGTACAAAAAGTTAAAAAAAATAACTCAAAAAGGTAAATCAACTAAAGTTTTACATGAACTATTTTCCTTACGTCTTTTATAGCCGCCAGATAATATATACAGTACAACATAACACACACTTACGAAGCGAGTTAGCATCCAACTTAACGTACGTAACATGATACACTTACATGATCAAGCACAAGAGATATAACTTAAGGACATGGAATATTCCAAGAATGATTCAAATATTTCAAGACCAATCCCTAAGGCACCTAATTAAGAGAGATTTGTTAGTTTTGCTTAATTGTTTTTGTGCTGATTGTTGTTCTTCATTCAATAGACAAGAACTGAATCTAACCAAAAAATAATAGTTGAATTATCATGTTTTAATTACTATGAAAAGAAAGCCACCTAACTTATAAAACGACTAGAAGAAAAATTCAAACTAATTAAAAACCTGTAAGTTACTAAATATCAAACTTCTAATATAGAGATATCAACAATCACTTCTTTCTCATAAAACGGCAAGTGTAATATCTATATATAGGATCCAAACTCATGAAATCAACACATTAACATGTTGTCTTAAAACTTTACAACTAAACAGGAAATAATAATATAAAAAATTTTAAAGTGCACATATTTCCTTTGGAAACATAGGTGAGGGTTCGATCCTTACTCCCTGCAAAAATACCGGAGGTCTTCTAGAAGCAGCCTCTATACCTTATATGATGACCGTCTACATCTCACCTCCTACGTACCCAGTGGAAGACAAGATTGGGCACTGTTGCTTATATATTTGCTTGACTACTTGAATATCAAAGATCACTACGTTTGTATATAAAATTTACCGATAGGTTTTAAGAGTGGCACCACAAAACGTACACACAATAGCTTTCCAATATCTCCAATAAATTGGGATGTAACAAAATCTTGTTGCGGTTAACATATCGGCAACCATAGCTCCTTTGCTGCACCTCGAACATGATCCTGCAACCGGTTTTGTCCGCAGCATCCTTTTTTTCTGATCCACCAAAAAGCAAAAGACCACCATAAGAATTACGCTTCCTCGTACGTTAAGTAGCACGTACGTGTTACCGGTTAATTATCAACGTTTTTGTAACCTATGATTTACGTTCTATTTGACAAGACTATGATCATGTGTTTTTGGCCTTCTGGCATGGGGTTGTGATTTATAAATCATGGGACAAAGATGTGGTGTGAGTTTGAACATGGTTTTAAGGTTTTATAAGACAAAAGTACGTACGAACATGTATGTGGGAGTTTATTTGCAACCGTTGGATGATTGCCACGTGAGATCGAAGAGCTATTATGGTAATTAACATGAAGGTACTTCAGTTAGTTGTTTACTGCCACGTGTCTAGATAATTTATAAATCATGGGTTTTGCATAGCACCGGATAAAAAACCAATTTATATTATGGGGCAATTCCATATTTACCCAACTTAAACCTCATAATTCCATATTTCCCTAACACATGCTTTAAAAGCATTATACATATGCACTGAAAACTTGTGTTTTGGGGAAATATGGAATTATGGGGTTTAAATTGGGTAAATATGGAATTATCCCTTATATTATTTAGGTTTTTGTCTACCGACCAAATACTATAGAGTTTTCATTTTTTTTGGGGTTTTTGTGATTTTCATAAGTCATAGGTTTTAAATGAGTTGCACCGAATAATAAATGAATTTAGGTTGTGTTAAATAGGTTTTTGAATGAGTTTTTAAAAAGTTTAATTCATTTTTAAAAAATGGACGATTAACCATTATAATGATGTTTCAATTCAAGTCTAGCTTGTACAAATTAAATTATTGTTAAATCGATTTTATTTGCATGTGTATGTATGTTTAAAAAAGATGTGTTGCAGCCCCCTTAATTATGTTGGGTTTCAATTATTTTTGTTAGCCGCTTATAGGTTTTAAATACTAGGTCAATTATAACTTTCATATTATCGAAACTTTGTGCTTGAGCCTTTACAAGTTCTATTAAGTAGATTTGAACTCATGATCCATTTTGTGTGCACCTTGGAACCTTAAGATATTAGTTTCGTTGTTTGGGGTTACACCATGTAAGCTAGCTTGAACAGAATCTTAGGATTTAAGTCGATATATTTGTGACAAGTCATCCATGCACGTTAACTATTGATCGGCAGGGATGGAACCAGAGCGTTCTCGCGGAGTCTCGAAACACTCATAGATTTTTTTGATATAGTATTTGAATTTGATACCTTAATTAAATTGGAATTACAAAATTGTCTAGCAACTTTGCTTGCATAAAATGGAAACATCATGATGTATGTGTTTGAATTTGATACCTTAATTTCCAAAACATAAAGGGCCAAGTGAATTTGATATGAACACGAAGGTGATAGGGATGTCAAATTCGGCCACCTTAATTCCCAACTGCCTTCTAATGAATGCATTTAATTATAACACCATACGCAATTGGCAACCTTTACCAGGCTAAAACAAGATTAGTGTGACTAGCTAGAATGAAACCCCATCAAATGCATGAACCGCATCCGTTTTATTATCTTATATTTAAGATTTAGGGTGCGTTTGGTTATGCAAAAGGCCGGATTAGAATCAGATTTGGATTTAGATTTGGTTTGAAAGAAAAGTAAGAGAAAAAAAAAATAATTGTATAAAGTGTTGTTTATTTTATAATATAGAATTTATAAAGTATTTGAAATAATGTAGTAGAATATTTATTTAATTATCAATTAAAGATAATAAAAATATTAAACCCATATTTTTAAGAAAAAGAAAAAAAATCAACGTTTTGAAACCCGGGTCGACCCGGCCGGTCGGACCGGAACCCGGTCAAAAAACGGGTTGTTTTGACCCGGGTTTCTAAAACCGGGTCAACCGGTGTGACCCGCCGGGTTTTGAGTGACCCGGGTTGACCCGGGTTTTGAAAACCGGCCGGGTTTGGATTTTCTCTATTTTTTTTTTTTTTTTAAATTTAAATTTTGACTCTTTTTTATTTATTTGTCATTATTAAGGTGCTATTTTTGTTTGATATGACTTTCTTATGGTGTTTATTCACTCATATTTGTGCGTAAAATCGATTTTTAGAAATGTGCGTAAAACCGGGTTGACCCGGTGACCCGGTGACCCGGTAACTCGGCCGGGTCGATCCCAAACCCGGGTTTCAAAACATTGAAAAAAATGATAAAATATAAGTAACTGACAGGAGTGACCTACTCTTTGGTCAAAACCCACTGGTACCCTATGGTTTCGTTTAAACCCTCCTTTCAAGTGTATTAAAAACTATTTAGAAACCAAACCTCACATGCCAAACAAATAATAAGTGTCAAATCAAATCAAAACCGACTCCAAAGTGGTATACAAAACGCACCTTATTTATATCGTGGTTCAAGAAAGAAAATGTTTATGTATGGCTCCTAACGAGAATGCCTTTGATATCATCAAGTTATATTATCATGTTAATGTTTCTAGCAGATCAAAGATGTTAGTGTAAAAGTGTATGCAAAATATAAAAAATAAAAAAGAGAAGAAAGAAGAAAAATGAGAAAATAACGTATGAGCTGCCATTTTGCTATTGTTAAGTCAAGAAAATAAAGTCATTATTTAATCGGTATCGTTTAGAGTTTTTGACCCGATAACGTAAATATAATTGTTTAGGTAACTAACTTTCCATCAAAAAAATTCCTTTATCCCCTAACTCTTTATTTCTTACCCAAAGCCTTACGACATAACCCTTGAGAAGACCTCTTTGATAGTATTTTTAGGTGCTAACACCAAAGTGTTAGATGTTTGATCTTTTATCAATTGTACTATAATTTCTGCACCATGACATGGTACGTTGAGTGATTTTCTCATTCCCTTATTGTTATATCATTAATATACACCCGTGAAATTTGAGTATCCAAACTCTTCTTATGTGAGGTGCTATTTTTATATTTTCGTGTTTAAAACTGCCAAAGTGTATTGTCAAATGAGTTTTGCCAAGATTTATCTTTATCTAATGCTAAATGCCTCATAAATTGTCCAAGTTAAAAGATCATTTGCTTGAGGACAAGCAAATCACAAGTGCAGGGATACTAGATGAGGTGCAAAATTATATAGTTTTTATGCATCATTTAGCCCTTAATTTAATGCACATTTGTTTCTCTAAATACTTTATTTTTGAGTTTTAGGTGTTTCGGAATGTGTAATCTGGAAACTTATAAGTTTTGAGCTCATTTGGACGAAGATCGGATAAAAAGGGCAAAGTTTCAAATCCGTGACCGGTAACTCTAACATGGTCACCAGAAGTGCCAAGAAAGTGAAAACTTAAACCACTTTGTAACGGCTCGGTGTGTGAAGACGACCAAGGTGACGACGTCACAACCCAAAGGTGACACCGTCATGACGTACAACCCGATGATGTCACATTAGGCGGTGGAAAAATACCCTAATCGACGATGGCGAGTTGACGGCGTCACAAGCATAAGCTGATGCCATCACACCCTAAAAACTATATATATTTTCACATTGTTCACATGATTCGTGTGCAATGCTCGGGAGCAAAACCCTAGCCGATTTTGGAGTGGTTTGTCTCGAAGGCATTTATAAGACAAACCCTTCTAATTTTTTTGAAATTTATAGCCATATCAATAAGTTTATACTTGAGAAGCAAAATTTGCGCAACCTACGCGTTTGTCATGTATAACCTTCATTCTTGATATTGACCGCAAAGAAGCAGCCGATGACGTTCAAAATCCATAGTCATAATTAAATGTTGTTCATTGTTTGTGTATATTTCAAACAATTAAATGAGAATGGGCAACAAACATGGCAAGTGACTTTAGTTTCGAACATGAATTATTAATTTAAGAATAGAAAAATGTGACATCCTTTCGTTTTAAAATTTCGCCGCTCACGTGTCATGCCATACCATTTCAAAATGGGTGTACGTTTACGTGGTCCAACCTTACAATTGTCCAAGTTAGTTGTGACGCTCGAATGCTTATTTAGAGTTCTTTGAATGCATGTTCCATCTATAAATAGTAACATGTATCTGATCATCCAAATATGATACTTTTTTACATGTAGGTAAACAACAAAAAGTTGCATGTTTGTAAGTTAACTTAGAAACATCATCAGAGTGCATTTTAGACCATAGCATTTCGCTATCTTTAATGAAACTCCAGTGTTGCAAAACAAGGTATTCAAGGCTGATTATTCACAGCCTAGGCACTAATGGGCCATCAATCTTTCCGATATTGTAAATCGACCATACTAATCGGTCAACCATGATCCACGACTATCAACGGTGGTCAAACTTGCCGGAATATTGCAAATCTTGCTGGAATTACCCAAAACTCACCGTAAACTAGTTTTAATCACTTACAATCACTATTTATATCTATTACAAGATGTTTTTAAAGGAAAATCTTGCCGGGAATACACGAAACTCTCCGAAAATACCTAATACTTGCCGAAAATACCCAAAACTTGCCGAAAATGCCAATCCGATTAATCCCGCCTAAACCGGTTACAAACTACAAAGGGTTCGATTGCCCGACTATCGATTCGCTATTTTTGCAACCTTGAATGAAAGTATGCCGTTCAAAGAAATAAGACGATGGAGAACACCTGAACAACTATCCACTTGAGATCCCTATGGACCCTATCGTAACTCGAGATCCCAATCGTAAGAATTGAACAACGATCCAATTCGGTCATTTCTTGAGCTTGATTTGTCAAGTTACAAATAAAATGCAATCCATATGAACATAGGTGCATTTAGATTGTCAATCCCAAATTGGTGGGGTTGATGAGAATGACAAATGCTTTAAAAAGAGTAGGCCAAACTCAACAATTTCAAAGACCAATAATCAAAAACGGAGTATTTAAATTGACTTTTCAAAAACACAAATAAAAAGAGTTTACATCTATTTAATAATAATGTACTTTCTTAAATGTTCAAATATCATCAATAAACTTAAAAAAAAAAATACCACAATACTTTTTATAAACTTTCAAATTTTATTACTACCTCCGTCCCATATTAAATGTCCACTTTGAATTTCCAAATTCTTGTTTTATCAACTTTGACCATAAATATTTTTATATATGATATATAATACATGATGCAAAATATATAAATGAATTGGGTTTTAAATGTACTTTTCTTTGACATAATTTTTATCATGTATCATATGATACAAACAAAAATATTTAAAGTTAAAATTAAAGAAAAAAGACTAAAAAAGTCAAAACTGGACATTTAATAAGGAACGGAGGGAGTATGATATTATACTATTGCTTACGTGTCACGATCTATTGCCCGAAATATAGGTTAAAACGCCTAAAGAAAATAGAGTCAGTGACATTTAGAGTCAGTGACATTGATATGTTAGGTGTCAAGTTCCATCTTTTCTTTCTATTCTTCATATTCTTCACAAAGATTATTCAACCCTCAAAGTCTTGTAATCATAACCTATCATACTCAATCATCATCTTTTCTTTTCTTTTTTTATCATCAAACTCAATTATCAATTCATCTTTATGATTTTTAATTATAATAAAATAAAAAGAAAAAAAAATACCAATACGATTCAAATACACTACTGGTTATACCCAAATATTATCTTTAGCGAGACATAATGAAAATTTCCCTTGACTAACTCATATTGAATTTAGTATGTGTCACAAATATTGATGACTAACTGATTATGTTTCTTAATTTATGAGAAAAAATCTAACATTCGGATAAGAAAAGACAAGAAAATATATAAAAAAAATTCTCAAATAGATAAGAAAACAGTATACCAAAACATGTGCATTTTTTTCGTTGTTTAATATGCGAATAAGGTCTTTGGTGTGCAAAATCTAACACTTGCGGACCAAATATGACGTGCCCAACTCTCATTAGTTTAGAAATTAATTATGGTGCTCTAAAATCCCCCAACAACTATCATTAATTTTGGTGCGCAATACATCCATTTTGCTCATTAAATATGACATGTCCATATAAATTAATTATGGTATTCTATGATAATCAATTTTTTTATTTAAAATTTGGTGCGTAAAAAATATTGGGTGCACAATAAAATGGTGAAAATCTCAAATACGATCTAAATATATTTTTACAAAAATACACTAATAAATACGACTATTATTCAAATCACACTTACAAGAATGTCTATCGAAGGTGTAAGCTTGAAATGATTAATCAAAATATATCTTACCTCATTTTCATATTGTTATGTATTTTAGAATAAATGTATCTTTTTATGTTATCCGTAATTATTCAGTACAATTTCCATCATGAGACCAAGCTATCAGACACTAATCCACGTTTTGGAGCCCCTTGACTTGCATATTACTTCACCATTGACCTTCAAAAATCAATTACTTGGACATCTACAACGTGAATAACATGGATATCAATATTTAATTTGTCTTTTAGGCCTTCAAAAACCTCGATACCGCATTTTGTCTCGACATAAATGGGTAGAACAAAACCGAGAAATCTAATCACGAAAGCAGATACACTATTCATCTTAATTTCACTATGTCAAGAGATTGAGTCAAACGCTACAACTCACAAGTCACAACTGTGAGTAACATACCTAAAAGCTGTCACGACCAGCTTTAGAACATCGTTGAATACGTAAAAGAAAACGATGCCGGATATCTTCAAACCTATTGATCGACATGGATTTGCAAAGGCAAGTTGCGGTATTGTACTGATATATGTAGACACTATAAAATGATGATTGACATTTAACAATTTCCTAAGTTTCCTACACAATTAAGGTATTTGATTTGAAAATTTATGTAAGTAAAGATGTTACTTTTAATGAAATTTAGTTGATCATGGAGATCATGAAATAAAAATCAAGTATTGTTAAAAGAGTTCGGATTAGCATGCCTAATTGGCATGCTTAAAAACATACAAAAAACCCATTTTTCACATTTTATCTTTCCTCATCTTCACTCTTTATTTTGTCACTTGTCTCAATTATTTATGTTTTTTAGCACAAGAGTTAGATGTATGAATCATTTTCCATATTAAAAGGGGTATATGGCAACATGTTGGTTACGAGCATTTAATACGATGATATATGGATTGCGTACCTAACAATATTTATCGTATAGCCAAAAATATCTGATTATTCATGCATGGTTCTATTGTATATGATGTAGGTTTCATGTGAAGATGTAAAATTTCGTCTCATTTGCAACTATATAAGCAATATGGGTTATGAATTATGATTAACGTTCGAATATGTAAGCTCTCAAACTCAGTTAAAAGGTTAATATTTGATCAAATCACAATGACTCATTGAGTAAATTAAGTACCGTGCTATTATACAAAAGTGTGGAGCTACATGAGGACTGGGAAGGGTCTCGTCCCCTATGTTTAAGCCCGTAAGTGTAGTTATATGCGATTTTATATGTTAAATTTTTTGTTGTCAACTTGGCCCTCTCATCTAATGTTTTTCTGAGAAAAAATGTGTTTCGGCTCTTCCACAAAAAAATTTCTAGATCCGCCACTTATTATACATATCAGCTAAATCCTATTAGGAATAACCAAAATCAACTTTGTGTGTTATCTTTTCTAACAAAAGAGAATTAGAATAAGTCAAAAGTTGGATGTTCATCTATATATCGACCAACGCGATCCCCTTTTACCAAGAAATTTCGATTGCTTTTACTATATATGTTGGATTGTTTGAGGATCTTGAGGTGTAGGTGCAAAAACATGGCTATAACGCCCCATGCCCTAAGAGTGGTAGGTGCAGTTTACATCAATAACCGTTATTGGTGTGTCATGATACGACCAGGTTAGGGGTTGTATCGGGATAAGGCACCACTTCAAGCGTGTGCTGGCTCCGTCAGAAAATAGAAAGAAGAACTAGAGAATTATTTATCTTAAACTTTGATTGATTCATTCATAATAATGATTTGGTATATATAACCGAATAACCCTAGCTTGTAAAACAAGCCAAACATAAAGATATATCTAAACATGACACTTTCCTAATACGACACAAAGACATATATCCTAAATAAATATAAAATGACATAGAGCCGGGGCGTATCATTCCCCACTCCTTCGAAATCACCTTGTTCTCAAGGTGTGGTCTTGAAAAATTTCTCTTGATTCCGGGATCCCATATCCTAATCCCAATCCTACTCCTATCCTCCACTCCCGTAGTTCTCATTCCTTCCGCTACCGCAACTAATACCTTTTTCCTCTTCCGCCTTCTACTACCTTGGACATAACACAATACCATTCTTCCGCATTCCGCTACCAATGCCATAACACTCCCTACTCCTTCAAAAATCACCTTGCCCTCAAGGTGATACGAAGAATATGCAGATTGAGAGTCCGATAATTCCTCGCTTAAATTCAAATTTATTTCATCCAAACGACTATCAAATTCACCACCTCCATCCTTAAGTGTCGATATCACTCTACTCAACTCATCCTCGCCAACCTTAAGCGCTTCGCCACCACCCATAACCTCTTCAACTCCAATATACTCATCAACATTCACTGACCCTTCAGCCTTAGGTAAAGCAAATTCACCCTCTAATGGTAAGATGACATCTATTTTCTTCCTTTGCAATTGTCTCAAAACAAACTTCGGTGATACGAGCTTTGAAGAAGTCTTTGTAGAAATATGTATAAGCCGTGAATTGTATATCTTCATTAATGAGAATCGTGGTATATAAATACCATTACAATGAGTATTCTAGAATATGGGCCGTAGCCCGTACAAATACATGTTGGGCTATAATAAAACTATACGACTAACACTCCCCCGCAGTTTGAGCGGGAGAACACCGGACACTCAAACTGGTACGAAACTCTTCAAACAAAGCTGATGGTAAGCCTTTGGTAAAAATATCGGCATATTGATAACGCGATGGTACATGAAGCACTCTGACTTGACCAGCAGCAACCAAATCCCTTACAAAATGAATATCAATCTCTATATGCTTCGTACGTTGATGCTGAACCGGATTAGAAGATAAGTAGACAGCACTAACATTATCACAGTAGACAATCGTAGCGGAAGACAAAGGCGTATGCAACTCACGAAGCAAGTTTCGCAACCAACAAGTTTCTGCTACAGCATTGGCGACACCACGATATTCTGCCTCAGCACTAGAACGAGAAAGCGTCGGCTGACGCTTTGAGGACCAAGATAAAAGATTGTTACCAAGAAAAACACAATAGCCAGAAGTCGATCTCCGAGTAGTAGGGCAGGCAGCCCAATCAGCATCCGAATAAGCAACCAATGAGGAAGTAGAAGAAGAGAACAACTGCAAGCCATAGTCTAAAGTACCCCGAACATATCTCAGAATCCTTTTAAGCGCCGATAAATGAGGCTCCCGAGGATCATGCATATAAAGACAAACCTGCTGCACTGCATAAGAAATATCAGGTCGAGTAAAAGTAAGGTACTGAAGAGAACCAGCAAGGCTCCTATATAATGTTGGATCAGAAACCGGATCACCATCACCACCCAACTTAGACTCAGTATCAACAGGAGTCCGAGAAGAGTTACAACCAACCATATGTGCACGCTCCAGAATCTCCAGAGCATATTTACGCTGTGACAAAAACATCCCAGCAGAGTCACGCGTAACTGACACTCCCAAAAAATAATTAAGAGCACCCAAATCAGTCATAGAAAACTCCTTATGCAAAGAATCAATAATCCGCTGTAACAAACTATCAGATGAAGCAGTGAGAACAATGTCATCCACATAAAGTAATAAAAATGTTGTATCATCACCCTGTCTGTAAATAAATAAGGAGGAGTCACAACGGCTAGAAGTAAACCCAACAGTAGTAATATAAGTAGCAAACCGCTGAAACCATGCTCGAGGAGCCTGCTTAAGACCATACAGTGACCGCTGCAATAAACATACATAATCAGGATGAACAGGATCACAAAACCCAGGTGGCTGATACATATAAACTGTTTCAGCCAAATCCCCATGTAAAAGAGCACTCTTGACATCCAGTTGATGTACCGGCCAATGTCGAGAAATAGCTAAACTAAGTACTGTCCGAATAGTGCCGGGTTTAACAACTGGGCTAAAAGTCTCATCAACATCCACACCCTATATCTGATTACTACCATTGGCCACAAGACGAGCCTTGTATCGACTAAGAGTGCCATCTGCTAAATACTTGTGACGAAACAACCACATACTACGGATAATATTCGCATCTGGGGGTTTTGGTACAAGAATCCAAGTTTTGTTTTTAATAAGTGCATCATGCTCATCACACATAGCATTTTGCCAATTAGGATTACGAAACGCATCACGAGGAGACCGAGGTAAAGGTGAAACCGTAGACACATGACTAGCATAACAAGGATTGGGACGAGTAATCCCGACACGAGCACGAGTGACCATGGGATGAATCGAACCGGTTGGCTGTGGAAGTAGAGGCTCAACAGGCGTTGGTAATGTTTGTGACGTTTGTGGTGTTTGTGGTGTTTGTGGAGTTTGTGGCGTTTGTGGTGTTTGTAACATTGGTGTAGGTGAAGGAGATGGACTAAGAGGCTCAACAGGTGCATCAGGTGTAGGAACAGTGGGTGTAGTGGTGGGAGATAATCTTAAAATATTAGAAATGACATTAGATGAGTCATCCAAAAATTCATAAGAATTACTTGTAGTGGGGGTGATGGTAGGGGAATTCTTTGTAGCAAACGGGAAAACAGTTTCATCAAAGGTAACATGGCGTGAAAGAATAATTTTATTGGTGTTTAAATCTAAACAACGATAACCACGATGATTGGTGGCATGACCTAAGAAAAGAGAATGTGTGGCCCTCGCACCAAGCTTGTTAGTAGTATCAATGTGAGGATAACAAAGACACCCAAAGGTACGCAAAAGACTATAGTCAGGTTTTAACCCAAAAAGACGAGTAAATGGGACTTCATTGTCAATGGCACGTGATGGTAATATATTTAAAAGATAAACAGCCATATTAAGAGCCTTTGTCCAATAATTAGGAGGAAGATGTGCTTGAAATAACAAAGTACAAATAAGGTTATTGATAGTTCTAATCATCCTCTAAGATTTTCCGTTTTGTTGAGAGGTACGAGGACAAGAAAATCTAAATTGAATCCCATTATCTGAAAATAGTTTATGAAAAGGTTGGTTATCAAATTCCCCACCATGGTCACACTGAAAAGACTTAATGTCACACTGAAATTGAGTACGAACAAAGCTATGAAACAGATTAAATTTTGACAAAACATCAGATTTATTAACTAAAGGATAAACCCAAACAAACTGAGAATAATGATCCAAAAACAAGACATAATATTTGAAACCAGAAAGACTCGGAATTGGGGAAGTCCACAAGTCCGAGTGTACAATATCAAAAGACATCTTAACCAAACTACTAGAACTGACAAACGGAAGTTTCACGTGTTTGCCAAGCTGACAAGCGTGACAAAGAACGGGAGACTTCTCTTTATTACATGAAATAGAACTATTTGAAAGGACACGACGTAACACTTCACTTCCTGGATGTCCAAGACGCTGATGCCACGTATACTGACTCACTAGAAAAGCATGCGGAATGGTGGAAGGCTGAGTGACTGGGTAAAGATCTCCATTGCTACCACAGCGGAGCAGCACCCGACGCGTTTGAAACTCCTTAACAGAAAAACCAAAAGGGTCAAACTCAACTGTACAATAATTATCACGAACAAATTGACGAACAGAAATCAAATTCTTAACAAAATTAGGAGTAATTAAGACATTATTTAAATGAAGAGGGCGAGTAGGAGTAGGCAAAATGCTATGGCCAGAGTTGATAACAGGAATAGAATGCCCGTCACCAACCGCAACAGACGGGTAAATGCACGAATTAAAAACATTACTAAGACAATTAACCGAATCATTAAGGTGAGAGGACGCACCTGTATCCATATTCCAGTTACCGGGGTTAGGATCCTGAAGAGTGTCAGTTGTAAAAGCATGAGGTAAAAGTGTTTCTTGACCCAGAAGTGAACCCCCCTGCTGTGAACCATGCAAAATATTAGAAATGGGCTGTGAACCCCCTGGTGCATTCAACAGATCCCCTGGAGAAGGGACCCCATGCTGTGAACCCCCTGTAGCACTAAATTGACCCCCCTGCAGTGTTGAACCTGCTGCCATGAACTGGGCCGCCTGTCCTAAATGAACCGAGGGCAGCTGAACCCCGTAGACAGGTTGAACCGAGGAAGACTGGCCCTCCTGACCCACTGAACCCCCTTGCATAAATGAACCAGGCGCCACATTCGAACCCCCCTGCTGCAAAGTTGGACGCCCCCCATAAGTGGTAGTGGGTTGAAAAGAGTACATGGGCTGGGCTTGTATTCCAAAACCTGGTGGAGTAACAACACAAGCTACAGGCTGATTACCACCACTCGAATGTGAAACAGATGAAGTAGCATGTGATACTGATGTAGCTCCCCCATTCATATTGCACTTAATACCCAATTTAGCCAAAAGTGAGTTAAGATTAGCCAAGTCATGAGATGACAAATTGTTGCTCGTAGGGGCATTAATGGTTGAGGGTCGCTTAGAAGGATTATTATGAATACCATCGTGAAGGAATTTGCAATAAACGCCAAACAGACAAGACCCTTCAAGGAAATTAAAGCAAGGTTTATTTACTTTTTCATTCGGTGAAGAAGAACGGCGAGTGGTGGAACCGGAATTGGCCAACAAAACCATCGGTGATGAGGAGCTTGAGTCAACAAGCGTATCTTGAACACGGGTCTTTAAACGCATCTCTTCCGTGGTAAGCATGGAACGGACCGTTTTAAGATCCGGAAAGATCTCACGATGGGCAATAATAGTACACACACTTTCATACTTGGCGGGCAATCCTTCCAAGGCAAATGTAACGACATCATCATTGCTAATAGGAGAACCCAAGCTAGACAAGATAGTAGCCATGTTCTCAATCTTCCGAAAATAAGCATCAATACTCATATCCCCAAGCTTTAAAGCACGTAATTCGGCCTTCAATGCAATAGAGCGAGAACGCTTATTGTCATTGAAGATCGAAGCAAGCATGTCCCAAGCCTCCTTGGCGGTTTGAGGATCCGCATTAACAAGACGTTGTTGAAGCGTCGGAGACAAAGTAATGAATATCCAAGAAAGAACAATGGTGTCAATCTTTAACCATTCGGCATCGGGAGGTGATGGTGGAGTACTTGATGTTGCAGCATCCGGAGACTTGCCCAAAAGATGATCCAAGATGGAGTACCCTTTGCAAATATGCTTCAGAAAATAAGTCCACGAGGAGTAGTTCATCTCCTCAACATCCAACTTGACCGGAACAAGGGTGGGAATGTTATTGATAGTCATGAGTTTGTCGGATTGAAGAATCACGGGTGATGGGGGATTGGTGCCTGTCATAGTATCGTTGTTGAGAAAACAGGAATGGATGCTAGGGTTTGGTTGTACAGTGTAGTATTAGGGTTATAAAAGCAGTAGGGTAGTAATACTTGGGTTTGGTGATAATAGTAATTAATGCTAGGGCTTGGATATATTAATGAAAGAAAAGAATGACAGAAGCAATAATAGTACCACGTTTAACAGAAGAAAACAAGATGTATCACACCGACTGGTTATCAAACTCAACCAACGATCGATGTACCCACAAGAATATTAGTCGACTGGCTATCAGAAGAGCCAACGATCGACAATCAACCAGACAAACAAGCGACAGGAAAAATAGAGATAGGGTTTGTTTTAGGTGGATCGAAGTAAGGTTGATACCATGTATACGACTAACAGTCTTCTCCCAAAGTTAAAGGATTGGACCTCAAAAATTCACAAATATCTAGGTTCGCGAAGCGTGTTTCCGCCGCACGGGTCAATGAAAAAGCTTCGTCTAGAGTTTTGGGATTTGACCGTAAGAGTAAACATTGTAGATCCAGTTTAAGTCCGGAGACATAAAACGATGTTAGTAAAGATTCAGAAATCTCTGTTACTCGATTTGCAAGTACCACAAACTCACTCTCATATTCAGCCACCGTACCCATTTGCAAGAGCTTAGAGAGTGTGTATTCCGCGTCCTGATCTTTGCCGACTGATGCTATGAATAAAATTCAAGCGATTAAAAACTAAAAAAAAAAAAAAAAAAAAAAAAAAAAAGAAAAAAAAAATTCCCGATGAATAGTATCCGCGATGAACAATACGATGAACAGTACCAACAAATACGACTATGATGAACAGTACTTTCGATGAACAGTGATCTGACGGACAGTGCGATGAACAGTATTTTTTTTTTATTTTTATTATTTTTTTATTGGAACCCTAATCGTAAGCCCTCTCAACGAGAGCTCTCAATGAAAGCACCAATTGATACGATCCGGTTAGGGGTTGTATCGGGATAAGGCACCACTTCAAGTGTGTGCTGGCTCCGTTAGAAAATAGAAAGAAGAAATAGAGAATTATTTATCTTAAACTTTGATTGATTTATTCATAATAATGATTTGGTATATATAACCGAATAACCCTAGCTTGTAAAACAAGCCAAACATAAAGATATATCTAAGCATGACACTTTCCTAATACGACACAAAGACATATATCCTAAATAAATATAAAATGACATAGAGCCGGGGCGTATCATGTCACCTCGGTATCTACCCAATAACATCATAATAGCTAAAAGGGAAAAATCTTTAAAAATGTACCATACTTGTCACAAAAATTACTTTCGTGTAGCGAACAAAAAAAATAGCTTTTTGATGTACTGAACTTTATTTTTTTGGCCTTTTTTATGTACTATTGACATTTTTGCCCCTCAAAATATTAAAAATCCAGGGGCAAAAAAGTCACGAAAATACATCAAAAAGGACAAAAATGAAAGTTCAGTACATCAAAAAGCTATTTTTTTTGTACGCTACACGAAAGTAATTTTTGTGACAAGTATGGTACATTATTAAATATTTTTCCCTAGCTAAAATACCATCCCAACTATAACTGTTGTTTGTGCATGTGGATCCATAACACACCATAAAAAAACGCCCCACTCACTCACAAAACAAAAAGAAAAAATAAAAAATACTAACAAACGGTCGCCAATAGACCCACGAGGGGATGAGCGGCACCGATACGATGTGTGCAGCGGTGCAACATGACGCCACCATTAGGTCTCAAAAAACCCAATAACATGTTGTTGGTGCATGGTGCGCTCTAACCATTAACTTCAATTCCAAACATATTTAATTTGCATACTCATTCCTGGCCAATAGCCAGTGACTAGAAATCAAGCTTTATACTAGTAATACTTCAATGAAGCCATTGCTAGCTCTTCAACAGCAACCAACCAACATGGCAACATGTTACAGATCATTACTAGTATTACTTCAACTAATAAGAAATAGAGTTTTGCTATATCCTCCTATACACACAATAATATAATATATTTTTTCTACAATCAAACACTCTCTAAGAAATATGATAAAGTTAAGTTTTCATAGAATTAGCAGGATGAGCAAGACATATATAAATGCATTAAGCATTAGGCATTGTTATTGTCTACAAGACAAGCAATATCTGCTTAGTTCATTTCACCTGCCTAACACCAACACCTAGATATTTCAGCCAAATTCACTCTATATATTCTATGACTCTACAACATATCCCTCTCCCTCTTCTTCCCAAAATCAAGAATCTTACGGGATGGGCACCGGCATAAGCAAACTCAATCTACTGTCGCGTGTCAAACCTCGCACAGGTTAAATTTTTTTGTTAAAACAAATAATCGTTATGCCTTATGATGTACATTGCTTCATATAAAATGTATACGTCTATGTTTTATGTAGAGAAATCACAAGGAGAAGAACATTTCTACGTCTTTCATTCTCACATACTTCATAGGTTTTGCTACAATGTACTGAAAGCAGCAACCGACAAGTTCAGCATAAAAAATTTAGCCGGGCAGGGAGGGTGTGGTGATGTGTATAAAGGCTGGATAGATTCTCGAACAAAAGATTCTGCAAAACCAGGTCAAGGATTACCAGTTGCTATCAAAAGGATCAAGAAACACGGAGCCCAGGGTTTAGACGAATGGAAGGTGGTTCAGATTGATTAATATGATTTACTATTATTATTTTGAACAACGACGCTGTTTTGTTTTTCTTTTAAATGCTTGTTTATTTTAACATGTAGAATGAACTGATGATTTTAAGCAATTTTCATCATCCAAATGTGGTCAAGATGTTGGGATATTGCACAGAAGGTGTGCACAGGATGCTTGTGTTTGAATTCATACCATTTGGAAGCTTGGAGGAGAATCTCTCAAGAGGTAGGTAACTAATTCAGCTAAACAAACTTGTTATATAAATCGAAGATTAAAAAGGAACTAGACTGTAGTAGACACGTAAACTGGCGAAACAGAATGAAGATAGCAACGGGATTAGCAAGGGGTTTAGAGTACCTTCACACAATGGCCAGGCCGATCATCCATCGTGACATTAAGTCTGCCAACATTCTGCTTGATCATGTCAGTTTAGCTTACTTAATATTATATTGAACAATCAGTTATCTAATCTAATCCAATGTTGATAATGATACTCTTAGTTTTGGTCATTTCTACACCCTTCTACTTACAGGACTTCACTCCGAAGATTGCAGATTTTGGACTATCGAGATATGGTCCACAGGGTGACAGAACACATATCTCCACTCGTGTTCTTGGAAGTCAAGGTTACTTTGCTCCTGAGTACATTGGCACAGGTCTCATCTGCATTTTGTTTATATTACTTCATTAATAAATTTATATACAGAATACATGTGGGTAGGTATGCCGAACATGATAACTTTGTGTTATCTAAACAGGTCATTTGACACTAAAAACGGATGTGTATAGCTTAGGAGTAGTATTGTTGGAGATTCTCTCAGGTTTACCAGCGGTTAAGAGGTATCCAAATGGAAAGCTAACAGAACTTTCATGTTGGGCCATGCCATATCTAAATAACAAGAAACAACTACATTATGTAATCGACAAAAGGATTGTAAAGGAGGTTGAAATGGCAGAAGCTTACGAGTTTGCTATCATTATTCTACAATGCCTCAACAAAGATCCTAAAATACGTCCAACAATCACAGAAGTCTTACATAGTCTCCAACACTTGGAACAAAACATGGACAGATGAAATCACACTTTCCGCAACACAAATGCACCTTCCATACAGATCTCCTAAATTCACCTACATAGTCACACATGTCGCGCTAGTATTGTTCATTTATTAGTTGATTTTCATGCAACTATGATTACCGATTTTAACACTAAATTCTGTCATATGGGAGTACAAAAATACACATATATGCATCTATCTGTGACTCCTATACCTTCTCTCCTTTTCATATATATACCGGCAAGATACTGTTTACATTCACAATGGCCAAAATTGCTTGGTTCGAAAATTAGAGAAAGTATATTATTACGAAATATAAACGATGGACCAAGAAAGTGTTAAGAGGCCAATCCATGTTGACCCATTATCCGACCCGCCCAACCCTCCAACCTTAAACATTGTGGAAGCAAACTGTTAATCAAATTTCATTATACAAATCCACATATATAGTCCATTAGTGTGATTTGCATTTCCCATCTGATAAAATAGAGAAATTGTTAGCACATTTGAATCCACAAAAGGTTCATATCATATTGTTTTAAGTCTACATTTTTCTAGGTTTTTCTAAATCGGTATCAACACACGCCATAATAAACTCAAAATTTAACCCTGTATACAAAAACTTTGATGATCTTCAATGACTCAAATATACACCAAATCAAAAGCTCAAATTTGACATCAAGTAACTTGGTAAACATAAAAAGTAGTATAAAGATGTACATTATATAAGAATCAAAAGCCTTTAGGCGCCTGAGGCTCTTCCACTTGATCATCATTATCAGAAGAAGAACCATTAACCATAGACAAACAATATTTAGCAATCTCTCTAAACTTAGGAACACTTCTCAAATCAACTTTAGTTCCATCTTTTAAAGTAATGATAACATCACCCCATTCACCAATAAATCTTGGCACAACTTGAACATCTTTGATAACTTTATATGAAAAATCACTCCTGTCTTGACCTGTTAACCCTGATATAACAGTAACCCTTAAGTTGGTGAACCTATAACGTAAGAAAAAGCCTCTGAGAACTGCTGCTAGGCTCAGTGGCAGCCATACAAGTGTGAAACCAAGGACTAGATTTGCTACTAAGTCTCCATAGTGTGCTCCTCCATCGAAATATACAGTTTCTTGAGTGGGCTTGGTTGTGGTGGAGATGGGTTTGGAAGAAACTTGGAGTCTGGTAGCTAGTCTACCAGAGGTTGAAATACTTGAGACAGAAGGTATGTACGTGCATGCACTGTTGTTATTTAAGAAGGGTTTTGTGAAGGAAGGTGTAAGGGTGGTTGTAGGGCGGGCAATGGTGGCTGTTGCCATCATGGTGGTGGTGTTGGTTTTATCTAGTAAAGGATTGAAAGGTGGAGGGAGAGTCTATTTGATGGTGTTGAGGGGCCACGTGGGAATTTCTACGCCAATTATAGGTGGATAAAAATCATAAAATGAAATGATCCACTTTTGATGAGGACTAGTCATGTGCCTAGCTCCCTTGTCTTCGAGTAGTAGTTTGGCTTAAAAAGTAAAACAACAATGTTTTAAAAACCGAGTTTTTAATCTATCCGACTGAGTTATCAAGTTACCGGTTCAACTGATTTCATCGTTTGGTCATTAGTTCAAACTCGTGGGTCAAGCTGAGTTTCGAAATCTCAAAAAACCAATTTATATTAACACGATTTCTTGACAAACTGGTTGAACCGGAGTTAATCGAGTTTTAAAACATTGCTACAAAATGAGAAAAGATATCTTGTAATTTTGCTCAAAAGGGCCACCTGATAAAGTCGATCCAACCCAAACCTAATTAAATTTATTCGTATCGGGTTAGTCGGGGTTACAAATATTATTTGGTTGTTATGGTTAACTCGATTTACCTGAATGCTAAATAAGGTAGGGTGTCGGCTGTCTGGTTAAATATGTTTGGTTAATTCAAATTTGGGTCAACCGATTATCCCGACACAGACTTTTTTATAATTACTTTTATGTAAATTTTATAACTTATGAATGTAAAATTAGCGTTTAGTCAACTTATTTTGATCATATTGCTTGTATTCGGGTAGACTCGAACCCGACTGCCACATATAGCTAATCAGGTTCGGGTGTGTTTTCATTTAGCTACAACCCAACGAAGTCGAACCAACCAACGCGACCATGTTCTGAGCTCTACTTGTGGTTGCGTATGATTTTGTTAAAGAAAAAGATTACACATATCAATATCATTTATAACCATGATTACAAAGCACGGAGTATAAAATTTTGTCAACCAATTTCTTCTTTTGCCACAATGAACATGTTTGCACCTTTTTATTCTCGAATCATAAGAAAAACACACACACAAAAACAGATTAAATAATACGAACGGATGCTTAAGAGCTTTAAAACCAAACCAAAAACCATTGTCCATTGAATATAGAAGGTGTGACCTCGAAATGTATCTACTTTGGTACCATTTCTATTTTAGTACCAAACTACTCTATCCGTCCCAAATTAATTGTCAACGTTTCTCTTTTAGATGTATTAATTTAATTGTATACTACTAAATATAAATAAGAAATTTTGATTAAGTTTACCATATATATTTCTCTTGCTTGAAATTATTTACAAATTTCAAAAAAGACCTTAATTAATTAGTTAAGAGTAAAATTGTCATTATGTTAAAAAGTAAGAACAAGAAAGCTGTAATAAATGCACTTTTTTTAAATTGTGTATTTTTTGTCGGTAAATAGTTATTTTGAGACGGATGAAGTATTACACAACAACATATTAAGCTCCTTGACATGCATTTATTAGCCGTTGATCTTTAAACAATCAATCGCTTAGCATCTACACCATGAGTGATAGATAATGTAATCCAAGTGACAAGTGTGTTGTGGTTAAGAGAATAAATTAGGAAGATAAATTAGAAGGATATAACATTGCTTGTGAATCTATAAAAACCATTGAACCGTAACGGCTCCCTTACTTGATATCATTGTTAGTCTTAATTTTAAATAAATTGGTTGATATAGTTAAGTCACGCTACAACTCGCAATAGCGATTATACTTATAAACAGTCACGGCACCTTCAAACATCTTATAAACATCTTTAGATATGGGATTTAGTCTTCGTGGTGTTGGTGCTTTTATTGTCTATGTTAGTGGATCAGTGCAAGTCTATTGCTTTTTAATGGTTATCAAGTCTCAGTGGCCCAGCAAAAGTCATCAAAAGGAAAAGTGAATGTGGATCAGGTAGAGATAGCAATGTGATTGTTTGATATATTGTTTAGTTTATGGTACGTGTCATTTTTTAGGATTAGTTTTAGTTTGGTCTTTGTGTATTGTATGTTATTCTCTTGGGTCCTTTTTTTCTTTTAATTTGCTTGATTAATTGGGAAAGGATGCCTTCTTTTTGTATTTTGTTTCTTTTTGGTTCTATGATAGTGCTGCCTTTCTAAAAAAAAAAAAAAAAAAATCTTATAAACATCTTTGTATTGTTCAGTTTTTAATATATTGTTACCTTTCTATTAAAAAAAACAAAAAAAACGAAAAAAAAAATATTATTTATATATTTAGAGGATAATATTAGTTTAAAGATACTTAAACTAATATTTAAAGGAAATGTTAATTTCAACGAAAATAAGTCAAATCATGGGGACCATGAAATAGAAATCGAGCTTTGTTAATAAGGTTTGGGTAGTATACGGCAACATGTTGGTTACGAGCATCTAATACGATTATGATGTAGATTATATATGGATTGCCGAAGTGGGCCTACCTTTAATGATAATGAAGTAAGAAAATTTATCTGATCATTCATCGTTTTATACTCTTTTTATACAAAATGTGACGATGGTAGTTTCGACTCATTTGCAGCGCTAAAATTGATACACGGTATTGGTTCTGATTTATGTTTTACGTTTAAAGCCATGACCTTTCAAACTTAGTTAAAAATGTTAACTGTGATACAATCAGAAATTATAATATATATTGTCGACGGAGCATAGAGAAAAAATGATAACATGACAATGCTTTCTTACTGTCGGATTGAAGCAACAATAAATCTTGACCATTTAAAATCAAGGTTATTCTTATCTCAACTTATTTCCTACTTTTCAGCTAGATGCTCTTTGAATTAACACACGTTTTCTAATATCAAGTGTAGGTTTGAAAGAGTCAACAAATTTTAGTTTCGTTACTTATCTCTAAATATCCGAAAATTTGTTAATATAAAACTCACATTGTATCTTTGAGGACTATATAGAGAATGAGCTACCATTTAATTTATGTCATGTCTCATGACAAAAGATCTGAAACGATTTTGTATCTCATTATTTGTAGGTTTGGATATGGTTTCACACAAACTAATTTGTCTTATCAACTTGATTATATCAAAGATAGAATATGGTTCTAAAATATTCGTGTCTTTTTAGTTCGAAAAGCGTACCACGTTTAGTTTTTGCCTCATTAGTCGACTACATCCTTCCTTCTTAATTCATTATTAAGAACTCTTTACAACGAAAGTCTCAAGTGTTGAGAGAACGATTGTTACATGTTAACCAATCCGCTCTACATCTACGAGATGACAAAACGACTAAACGAGGGATACACTTTTCTATTTCCGCCATGTTATTGTCAAAGTAGAACGAGGGATACACTTTTCTGTTTTCGCCATGTCATTGTGGAAGTACGTTGTTACCGAATATCATCCATCATGCCATGCTTTCTTCTCTTTGTTGGTGCCTCTGTTTAATGCATTTCATGTGCATAAGGTTGAGAAATATTTTTCATATTTTTCTTTTGTTTTTCGTGATGTATTTCATGTATATATAATTTATATAAGTGTCTCACCTCATAAAAGTATATAAATCTAGCCTCATGACATATGTGTAACGCCCGACTCTAAATATATATTTTAACATTGAATACGCCGTATAGGTTCTGTCCTATACGCCGTATCGATCTGTACTTGTGAAAATTACTAAACTAAAAATCTGAATATAATACATAAACATGGTACTTAAATTGTGATAGCGGAAGCGTAAAACTACAAGTGTGGGTGTTAACTCAAACACCCCTATTTTGACCCATTTTCAAATACATGTTATATATATATTTACACATTAATATCAAAACATGACTTATATGATTCTGACACTTAATCATAAAGTTTTGGGGCGTTAACAAGCTAAATAACAAAGTATGGTTGAGATGCTCGTCACCTATATACACGAGCATTGCCGATCTCCTAACTCGTCTTCTTAATCTACATGTCCCAGCGTCCTTAAGACTTAACCTGCAAAATATGGAAACTGAGAACGGTAAGTCCTGATGACTTAGTGAGTACACGGATGTGAGTCTATATCTAAATCTGAATCTAAAACATGATAGTTCTAGCTATCTAAATTAACACTTGCAATTCTGAACATAAACGTATTTCAAATGCTATAAATGGTACGACTTATAGTCGTCTTACTACTTGTACACGAGTCTGAGACTTGTTCTGAATTCTTAATCATGACATGATATCTAAGCACGTGCATTCTGACTAGACGATGCTTAGTCGTCCTGCTATGAGTAAGAACTTCCCTAACCAACGAGTACTCTTCTTGGGGTTCTAACTTGTCATCGTGCTTTTCTGAACTAGGGTCATCCACTAAGGATGTTTGTTCGTATCTACTTGACATGCCAATACTATATTTGGGTCATCCACAAAGGATGTGAATACTAATATAAGCACGGGTCATCCACAAAGGATGCTACTAAGGGAGTTCTACATCGTGCACTTCTTAGGCACGTTACTTAACTTTTCTTGCGTTTCTTGGGCACTCTAAACTTGTCAAATCATGCTCCTTGTGAGCATACTATTCATGGTTTGTTTCGGCTATGTCCGAACCATTGCACAAATTCCATCATCATATTCAATCTAGTAATATAAAGCTAATGAACCGTTACTCACCTTTAGGTCTTGTTTAGCCTTCCGTAAGCTTTCCACGAGCACCTACTCATATGATAACAATTCTAATGCTATTAGAACTTGCTAACACATTTATCTAACGTGTATTGAGTCTAAATGATGAGGCGAAAAATGAGCCGTTTTTAGGGGGTCATTTAAGCCCGGAATTGAATTTATTTGATCAAATATTGCCCTAAATCGTTCCTTTTGTGATTTTAGGTACTTTTGGAGTGAATTCTGGAAAAGGAAACATTTTGGACGTTTTTGGAGCATAAAAGTGAAGAAAACGGCAAAGTCTTAATTTTTCTTGCTGGGAACAGTACCTGACGGCGTCACAAGGATATACATGACGACGTCAAGAGTAAAACAAGAGGTGAAGTGGATAAAGTCCGTGACAGTCCAGAGAGTTTTACACTAAGGGCATGACGGCGTCACCATACGCCGTCATGGTCCAATTGCATGTGACGGCCCAGAGTAACTTTGCACATGACGGCGTCAAATCTGGATATAGGCAATCCGATGTTACTATGGGTGGCGAGTTGACGGCGTGAGACATTTCTTCTTGATGCCGTCACGATGGAAAATCTATATATAGTTTTGCAATTTTCATTCATTAATATGTAACTTTAGAGGGATAACTTGGAGAAACCCTAGCACGAATTTTACTGTTCTTTCAAGTGATTTTACCTTTGAAACCTTTCATGTTCAATTAAGATAAGTATCCTTTCAATTCATTCAATATGTCTATGTGTTGTTTGAATATATCTTATGCTTGTCTTGAATTTAACATGCTAGACTAGATCTCTTGTGTGTTTGCTTAGATGTAGTGAAACCTAGATGTTGATTATGGGTTGATTGTTTGTTTATAGTTGTTACGGATGAATGATTTCGATGTTAGGCTTAAGAAAAGTGGCAGACTTCCATAGATTAACATGCTTGAACGTCTTAAGAAACATGAACCAATGCGTACTAGGTTTTTATGGTTGTATTTAATGCATGATCGAATTCTAATGATCCCATGTTAGGAGCTTCTTGCAAGCTCGACATAGGAGTGAAGTAGGAGCTTATAGAGTTGGGGAAGTACGTACGCCACCCCACGAATGGTATTAAGGAATATAACCCGTCATCCACGCAATTGTAAAAAACTATCAACCTGTAAAAGATATCTAGGGGGTAATGAAATCTAAGTAAACACAATTCTCCCCATTATTGTTCACATCACTAGTTTAATTAGATTTATTTTCATTTTTGTCATTTTATTTTTATTGCATCTTAGTATTGGGTTAGTTGATTAGCAACTAATTCCGCCCACTCTTCCAATAACCCGTGATTTTAATTGCTTTTATAAAAATATAAAAAGAATCATCCCTCATCTCTAGACCTAGTTTTTAGGCTTTCTAATCCTAGCGACACTATTCCTGAGTTGAACGATCAATCCCCTGGTACTTGTCACTATACTATACTACAACGATCAGGTACACTGCCTGGTGGGGGTTGTAAGCTTCTCGAGATCCCTCGAGAGGTAAAGCCTGTTGCAATTCCCACGCATCACTGAACAACTTAAACATGATCGCTTAAGGTGCTATTTCATCATTTAAGACATTTACACAAAATTACATTTTGTGCAGATTTTCTGGGTTGCTGCTGTATTTCTAACTTAAGACCAATTTAACTTCCAAACGAGCCAAAACTTAAAGAAGAACAATTAAAGTACACTCAGAGAGCTACAACTTTCATTTAGACCTCATCTTAATCTGACAAACGGTTTATTCTCAGCGGCCCTACGAAGTCTGCGCAAGAGTCGATTCAGCATACTGTTATAACTTTAAAACGTGTCTAAAACGACCCAAAACCCATGATAAGCTATTCTACTCTTCACCAAACTTATTTTACAGCTTATATAACATGTCAAGATCATTTTTCATCAGGACCACAAGCTATTTTATTAATTTAAGCCCTTAATAAACTTGTTCCAAACACTCCTTAATCTTGACATAATCATCAACAACAACTATCATCATGAATCTTTCTATATCATTAACCATAACTTGGGTACATGATTCCTAACATATTTACATCATAACAATAATACTTCTAACATCAATTTCATCATAATTGATCATAATTTAAAACTAGGTTTTCATAAGTCTTTAATTAAGCATAAAACTCTTAAAAAGGCACTAATATAAAACTTAACATGATTTATAACATAATCTTACCTTGAAAATGATATGATAATTAAAACTTGAATATTTCTAACACCTTTCCATGATCATGAACACTAGCACAATAGTTCTTGAAACCCTTGTATTAATTTTAGCTTAATGAAATAACTAACTAGTTTCCCTCCTTTTTATTCCTGTGAAGCCACGTTCCATCTCCACACATACATACGTGTATAATTTTGTAAAAATCTGTGTTTTCTTCATCTAAAAGAAAGATACTTGACCTTATCATGTAAGTTTCAAAATTTGGCAAGGTTAGTCCCTATTGTTAAGTCCTTTTTGCTAACTATTTTGCATTCTAAATCCTCGTGTCTATAAAATACTAACATGAAGACTTTCCTACTTTTCTAATAGCGTAAACAATTCTATTTTCGAAACTTATAAAAATCGGTGTGTTGCAACTCTCCCATACTGGAACTGTTCGTGTCCTTACGAACATCCTGTTGAAGCTATTCTACTTAATTTATGTCTATCTACAAAGTCCCCCCTACTGAGCTTATTCTAATACCTGAGCTTATTTCATTTCTAATAGTTCTAAATTCTATCTGGTCATAAAGCTTGTCTCAATATTTTCTAAGTTTACACAATATACTTATTCGGGGTCTGAATTCTGAAACTTCTGATATTTACTACATGTCACATGCCTAAATAGAGGTAGTACGAGGCTATTATCTGTTGTACTAAGTATGTCTATCTATCCGTAAGCTGTCTATAATTTAAAGACATATTGATGAGTTTTCCTATTGACTATACTGTAATGCTATACTGATACTTACTAAACTCTTAATTAACCTTATTAATCTATTCTAGTGTGCTATACTGAATGGTTGGTGTCTTGCAAATGAAGTATCAAATTTGCATCTCAAAGATGAAAGCATACAATGCGAAGGAAATAGCCATAAAGAAGATAAGGTGTGATTATCATCAACAATATGACATGCTTAGAGATTATGATATGTAGATGGCAAGGTACTTCTTCAGCTTCCGAACAAACATACAGTTTTCGCCAAGATCTTCTTCCAGCTCATCCTTAGCCCTCACAACCCATGTATAAAATCTAATGCAAGGTGGCACATGGATGGGTCAATCCATCCGATAAATCCACAGTTAGAACCCTATATCATAATTACAAGAAAAAATGAGTGTGAACATAATCATCAACTAACCACGAAATACAAAAGAGAATTAACATTGTGGGGCAATAGTAAAACCTAGGACAGAGGTTGTGATCGGTCCACGAAGTGCGGATGATAGCTTCATATCACCATCTTTGAGAGTTGAGTGTGTGTTCTTGATGGTATGTTTTTGAATGTGTGCGTTTTTGTGTTTGACTAAATGAGTTGATGTGAATTTATAACCTAAAATTTGATTGCAAATTTCATCCCTATGAATCAAGATTTCTCGGGAATCTAAATGCAAGTGGAAAGGCGAGAACAGTGTAATGAAGAAAATACCCTCACGTGAAATGCACGTGAGGGTTGCTGACGGCAATATTTGACGGTCGTTAGCGAAAAGGACATAGGGTGTTACAAAGTGTGAACAACAATAACATCTAGCGTAATTAATTTTTGAGAGTGGACATGAAGTGTGAAAATTGAAAACCACAAGGACAAAATTTGTAATTTACCATAAAATTATTTTAAGAATTTATTATTCATGATGCTACTTAAGTATTTGATGACTAGAACAAGGTGTAAGAACCAGCCGCATTTTGGCCGGGGCGTTCGCTCTATTATTTGTTGTTTGCGATTGTAAAACTAACATTTGCAAGCGAAATTTTTTTAGAGAACCTGGTATTTATATTAGAGGTGCCGCTGAACCGCAAAAATAGCAGGCTTTTACATAAGTCTGCTGGGAAAAACTGACTTAAAGGTTGCATGCTACTGCACATACTACATATTGGATTACCTACGAACGTCACACACATTACATAGAGGGGTTTACTTTTACATCATTGGAGGCCGGTGGAACTTCCGTTATGGCGTCATTCGTGGTTCGCCTGTAGAGCGAGCTCATGAAACTTGCTGATTTCGTCTGTTACAATGCATTTGCTCCAGTTATTATTCAAAATATCTGTCCAATCATCATCTTCTTCATCTGGAACCATTTCATTACCGTAAGCTCGATGGACCACTGTAGCTGAATGGGTTATTCGATACAACTTCCCATCCTTCAAGAGACCTCAGTTGGAGATATCTTTGTTCTACACCTTGGCCACACAAACATTTTGTAATTATAATTTCAAGATTCCCACATTTCTAGAAATATTACTTTTAAACCTGCCATAACTCGCTTGAGTTAAATACTTCTTATACATCAAACAAAACTTCACTCTTGATCTTTGAGAAGCTATTAACAAATAAACAGTATGAATGGAAAGTTTACCAAAGAAAGCTATTCTACCAAAGAAAGTGATACGCGGGATTGCGCCCTCGCAACAGGTTTTACCTCTCAAGGGATCTTGAGAAGCTTGCAATCCCCGCCAGGCAGTGTACCTGATCGTTGTAGTATAGTATAGTGACAAGTACCGGAGGATTGATCGTTCAACTCAGGAATAGTATCGCTAGAATTAGAAAGCCTACTAAACTAGGTCTAGAGGTGAGGGATGATTTTTTATATTTTATGAAAGCAAATAAAATCTCGGGTTTTGAAGGAGTGGGCGGAATTAGTTGCTAGTCAACTAACCTAATTAACTACAAATGCAATCAAAATGAAATAAAAATAAACGAAATTAAACTAATGTGGTGGAAACAATAATAAGAGAAAATGTGTTTACTTAGATTTCATTACTCCCTAGATATCTCTTACCGGTTGATTAGCTTGTTACAATTGCATGGATGACGGGTTATATTCCTTAATACTAGTTGTAGGGCCGTGTACAATATTCCCTAACTCTATAAGCTCCTACTTCACTCCTATGTCGAGCCGACTAAAAGCTCCTAACATGGGATCATTATAATTCACTTATACATTAAATACAACCAAAAATCGTAGTACACCTCCGATCATGTTTCTTAAGACGTTCAAGCAAGTTACCAATGGAAGTCTGCCAGTTTTCTTAAGCCTAACATCGAATACAATCATCCACAACAATTATAAGCAAACAATCAACCAATGATCAACATCTAGGTTTCACTACATCTAAGCAAACACAATAAATACCTAGCCTAGCATGTTAAAAGAAAGACAATCATAAGATAGAATCAAACAACATATAGACATATTGAATGATTATTGGAAGACTTATCTTTATTCAAACATGGATAAAAGAAGGGTTTGAAACCCCTGCAATATGATGAAAATTCGACCTAGGGTTTGTGGTAAAGTTCCTCCTAATGTTCCACACACTTACAATGAAAAATTGGAAAAATATATATAGAGAATACATCCTGACGGCGTCACGTTGTAGCATCTGACGCCGTCAACTCGCCGCCAATATAAAATTCGTATTGCCTAAATACAGTCTTGACGCCTTTATGTGAAAATATACTCTGGGCCGTCACTTGTAAATCAATCCTGATGGCCTTGGTGACGCCGTCAGGCCAATTACACTAAAAATGTTCTGGGCCGTCACGTGTATTTTCCACTTCCACCTCTTTTGCCAAGCTTGACGCCGTCATGTATGAAGTCTTGACGTCGTCAGGTACTGTTCCCAGCAAGGATTTTGAGACTTTGCCGTTTTCTTCACTTTTATGCTCCAAAAACGTCCAAAATGCTTCCTTTTCCAGATTTCTCCTCAAAAGTACCTAAAATGACAAAAGGAACGATTTAGGGCAGTAATTGATCAAATAATCACGAATTCGGGCTTAAATGACCCCTTAAAAGCGGTACATTTTTCGCCTCATCAGAAAGCTATTCTATAAGTCACAACAAAGTATCTGGAACATATGCCGACCTGAAGCCTATTGAAGAAGGAACTCCCGTTCTAGAAAATTGTAGAAATCTCGCACACCAAAGTGACCAACTTCAACACGAATAACATAAAAAAAGGCAATAAAGATACTACATTCGTCCTACATTAAGTGTCCACTATGACTTTTCTAAGTTTTTTTCACCAACTTTAACCTCAAACATATTTATTTGTGTTATATAATACTTAATGAAAATTATACAAATGAAAACACAACTAAAAACTTAATCTATTCTTATATCTTGCATCAAGTATTATATATCACGGACAAAGAAATTTTAAGTCAAAGTTAAAGAAAAAACTTAAAAAAATCATAATAGACACTTAATGTGGGACGGGTGGAGTAACACTTTTAGCGCCAAAAAAAAAAAAAAAAAAAAAAAAAAAAAAAAAAAAAAAAAAATCATTTAAAAAATTCCAATTTTTGAACCTGAAGAGCCGAGATTTTCAGCGCCACGAACGCTTGCCAAAACCGCGAAACCTATCGCCAATAACTGCTACATAGCGCACCCTCAATTGTTAGAACCTGTAACTGAACCTTCTCTAGTGCTCCTAAAAAACGGATGGTGCATAGTTAGCACTTGCGAGTTATGCGGATGTTCAATTAATAGGGGGTTTTGATTGTTTCTGGAATGAAAGGGAATTTGAATATGATTGAAGATTGAAGATTGAAGAAATTTTGATTTGGTATTTAGGGTGTGTGTTCTTGGGTTCTATATCGTTCTAGAAGATGGTGGATAAGGAACCGCCCGACCAGTTCATATCTATCTATTGTAGGCTACTTGGATAAGTTCAACCCCAAAAAGGTTAAAGTTAGGCCTTGATGGACATTACTATTTGGGCTGTAAGAAAATATTATTTTAAACGTTTAGGAATTCGATCCATCGAGAAATGTTATATAGAAAGAATATCATAACAGATAAACATTTGCATCTATGTCAAATGATGTGTTCATGTCGGATCCCTCTTGTACCGTTTTCAGAAAAGTCACGGTGAGTCGATAAACTATGAAGATGTGCTTCCGATTAATACGATCAATTTAATCTTATTAAAAATTTAGCTAAAATACTAAAAAGGAGTTCATTATTGAACATGGTCATCAAATAATATATTTACTTGTAAATATACAGTTTAAACTATTTTCAGAGTACGTACAAAATTAAGGCATGCTAGTTGCATTTCAAGTACCAACAATTTTCTAAAATGGTTGTTTCCAGTGATCGGATATACATGTATGCGATTCAGGAAGGTTCTCTTCTAGACTTCCAGTGACAAATTGGCATATTAAGAGATAAATCTGTTATATATAAAAAATGACAACCTATTTTTCTACATACAGAACGAAGTTGTCTCTTCTATGTTTGAGTTTGAGAAAAGAAATTAGATAAATGAATTTGGATAAAAATAGAATAACGCGTAAGGGGTTGCGTCATGTGCCACCCTTTGACTCAGAGTTCGGAAAATAATATTTACGACAACATTCCTCACAAATGGAATAAATTAAAGGGAATATGTCACCCAATATCTCTTCGTGAGTTTTTATTTGAATAAAATAAATAAATAAAAAATAAAAAAAATAACTAAATAAATAAAAACTTTAGGGAAAGAATAAAAATAATGTTATTAAGCTTTTTTATTGAGAGAAGAAAATAAAAGATAGAAGAAAATTTTGTCAAAGTTTCGCTCATAATTTTTTTTAAAATCTGGAAAGATTTGAAGCATCGGTGATTTTAAAGCTATATAATACTCTTTTTTATTCTTTTTGACTTATAACACAATTATTTGTTTTTAACACTCTCCATTTCTATTCTCTCATTTTTATACTCGGAAACAAAACCTAGCAAGTTACATGTTTATGCATTAACGATCCTGAAACAACAGTGTCGAGACTTGAGCTCCGAAACCATATACAAGTTTAGATAATATTCATTTTCTCTTGTTAGTAGTGCTATACCATATTCAGGGGCGAAGCTTGGAAATTTCGAGTGGGGGGTCGGGATCTAAATTTTTTTTTTTCCTAACACTATGGGGGGTCGAAACCGAATTAAATTGGGGGAGCGAAACCGAAAATACCGAAATTTTTCTACACGAAAACTATATACCCCTACATCGCAAAAAAAAAAATTCGGAGGGTCGGCCGCCCCCCGGCCCCTTAGAAGCTGCGCCCCTGTCCATATTTACGTTGTTGTTCACATTCTCTTATAAATTTTTCTTGGAAAAATGAATATTTATTGTTAATTGTTTAAGTCATGGAATCTTATAATACATAATGATGTTAAAGTATTCTAGATGCAAAATTAAGAATATGAGTAAATTATTATCACCACTTCGTATTTTTTTTTTGTTTCTTTCCTATGGGACAAAGTGACAAACTATTATCGATATGCTATACAATGTGTGTCAACAATTTAAAATTACGTTGAAGAAGTGAATTCCAATTATTTTAACGAATTTTACACCATTTAAAACTATACATTCGAAATTATATTCAGACAAACATATTAAACAAATCAACAATTGTACATTCAAAATAAAATAGGGTAAAGTGCAAAAATGGTCCCTAACGTTCCACAAAATTGCAAAAACGGGACCGAGACAAAAAGTAGCGCAAAAAAGCCACCCACGTTCCAGATTTTCGCAAAATCGCCACTGAGAGCCCTTTTTCCGTTAACTCCCGTTAGTTTTGCCGTCAGTCAAGGGTATAATCGCATGAAATGACAAATATATCCCTTTAACTTCAGATACAACCCTACCTCTTGCCGCCAAATCTTTACCAGTGCAATTTCCGCTTTAATTTCCCTCCTGTTTTGTGAGTACGTACGCGGCTTGAACACCCATTTTTCTTTTTATTTGTTAAAGGAGTATTTGTTGTTAATGTTATGGACTTACAATTGTAGGTGGTCAGATGGGAAATGTGAAAGTAATAGAGGTAGATAATGAAACAGAGGAACAGAGTGGCGGGAGTGATTCAGAGGATTTGGACTATAATCGAAATGATGATGAAGTGTTTGATGACGATGATCAGGTAAATGAAGATGTTCCCGTAAGTAAGTCTGATTTGCTGTGCCATAAAGCTTGTGAAATTCAATCAGGTATACCTGTTTTTACCAAACATTATGCACTCATTAGAGAGTATGCCAAAGAGTTGGTTAATCAAAATCCAGGCACTACTGTTAGGATTGATGTACAGCTAGAACCAAATCCAGCTAGTTCAACAAGAACTTTTAAAAGGGTGTATGTGTGTTTGGGAGCTATGAAACAAGGTTTCAAAGCTTGTGGCAGAGAATTCTTAGGATTAGATGGATTCTCCATGTCAGGTCCTTTTCCAGGTCAATTACTAACAGCAGTTGGGATTGATGCAAACAATGGGATTTATCCAGTAGCATATGCTGTAGTTGATGCACTAAATAAGGCAACTTGGTGTTGGTTTTTGAAACTACTAGGAGAGGATCTTGGGATAGAAACCAACTGCAAGTTCACTTTCATATCTGATAGGCAAAAGGTGCACATTTCTATTGTATAATTAATCATGTGTTTTATGCACAATGAGAACATGTAAAGTTTTAACACCATCCATAACCTTACCTGTTCACAGAGATTGATACAAGCTGTTGCTAGTGTGTTTCCAAATGCTGCACACAGGTTTTGTGTTAAGCATATTCATGAGGAAATGAAGTCACATTTGAAAGGAGGTGTTTACAAGGACATGCTTTGGAAGGCTGCAAGAGCCACAACTGTTGTTGAATTCAACAAAGAGATGGATCATCTGAAGAATAACAATGCTGCAGCTTATGATTGGTTGCTGAAGATTCCAGCTGAACAATGGAGCCGATCACATTTTTCAGGTAATTCATTAAGTGGCAGTGGAAAAAAGCATACTGATAATTGATCATATATCAATACATAATGTGTGATTTGTTCAACAGGCAAAGCCCTATGTGGACTACTCTTAAACAACATATGTGAGGTGTTCTGTAGCCAGCTAAATGATGTGAGAGATAAATCCATCATCGTTTGTCTTGAATATATAAGGGAGTACTTGGTGAAGAGGATTGTGGTAGTTCAGCAAATAATAGAAAGGAGTGTTGGACAACTTACTCCTACTGTGCAAGCCATGGTTGATAGAAACAAAAAAGAAGCTACTGATTGTGTTGTTGAATGGATTGCAGCTTCGTTATATAAAGTATCTGTGCCTAACGAGGATCATTGTGTTGCTAACTTGGATAGGAAGGAGTGTGGTTGTAGGATGTGGGAGCTGACTGGAATACCATGTAAACATGTTGTGGCTGCAATAAACTATATGAATGAGGATGGAAAAGGAGTTGTTGTGCCTGAAGAGTGGGTTCATGCTGCTTACAGCCTAGAAACATGGGCGCGTACGTACTCATTCAAGATCAATGGGTGTTCAAGCCGCAGATACTGGCCAAGAATTGAGTCTACAACAGTCATAGTATCACCCAATCACAGACCTCAGGTTGACAGGCCAACTAAAAAGATGAAGTCAAATGATGAGCATGCACTTCCAACTTCTTCATGTGTTACCCACTGATCTTTGAACAATATGTTAAACGTTATTGTCTGTTGGATTCTATATTTGTAATCTTTGTTTAACTTGATTGTCTTTAGAACAATATGTTTGAACCCATTGCAATTGGACTTTCAAAAGTCAAACTTGCAAAAAATGTTTATGTTTCTGAATGTAATGGATTCTATATTCTATGTTTGTTTGCATTATGTTTCCACCCATTGCATTTAGACTTTCAAAAGTCAAACTACAAATGTTGAATTGCATAAAGTCAACTTTGGTCCACACATGAAGACTACACAGTACTTGGCAATCTTTTATAAGCCCTTTTATAGGCAACTCCCTATTTCCTTAACCATGAACAACTCTGAATGTGATATTAATCTAAGGCTTGTCTGTAACTCGTATGTGCTAACTGAAGTAATGCTTGGCCCTTACCACACCGAGATTCTTCAAGACTTGCAGCAGGATAATTTACTATACTAGTTGGTTGGATAATTTACTGCATTTTTGTGTGGTAAGTCAAGGAGTATTAACTTCTTACTAGTGCTATTCAATAAACCAAGTGAATTTCACCCGTTTGACTTTCACCTGTTTGACTATCTAATGCTTTCTGCATAAGCTGCATAGGAAGTACCCATATATTTAAAAAATGAAACAGAAACATAAAGAAATGAAAATCGAAACACAAACATATCAGTAACATAAACATAAAAACTTTCATTCATCATAGGAATTCACAACCATTACAAATTTCCAACAGATATCTAAACAAAAACTTGTTTAGAAGTTTGAACCGCTGCCCTCCGCATTACCCCTTTTCTTCTTTTTCTTCAATTCTTTTTCTTCCTTGTCCTTCTTCTCCTTTAGGTACTTGAACACCTTTTCAAGATTGGAAATCTTCTGTTCCAACTCATCAAATGTAACAATTCGCAATTTCAGGTTAACTTTTATTCCCGAAAATTTCACTATTCACTATTCACTTTTACTATTCACTTTTCACTATTCATCTCAGAAATTTTTATTTCATATTCTCGTAAGTTAAACTATTTTAACGATAATCCGAGAGTTTGACGCTCGTCGGATCATTTCTGCAAAAATTACAAAGCCGTGTCCGAGATTTACTTTTAGGTTTAAACGTCATTCCAGCATCCCGATATGTCCATAAAACATTATAAACAATAGAAATATGATTTTCTCTCATTTTAGGACAATTCCAAAAGTTTCGGAATTTTACGTTTTCCAGTTCAGCGTTTTACGCGAATTGCGCGTTTTAGACCCGTGTTTCCAGTTTTTAGCAGGGTTTTAGCACCCGATAGAACCTACCACTCATTTTATATTTTATTATGGACTATATTGACATGTTTAACAATACTTTCAAGTTTCATATTTTTACGATACCCGGTTTTACGTTTTGAGGCTAAATCATTTACGGTTAGCAACTTACGGAGTCAAAACTAGCTACATACTTAGGATAATACCATCAAAAGTCCACACCTTGTTCTCCAAGTTCTTGAACCGCCACTAGGGGGGGCATTCACACTTGTGGTTAAATCTTGACCATTGATTCTTTAGATCATTACTTAATTACAACTTTGTCACCAAGTTTATGTAATTTCCTAGTAAGCTTCCTAACCTCCTCATTCATAGTATAAATAGCAAGCTAATCTCTTCCTTTCTTCATCACCAAAAATGCCACAACATCAATACCTAGCTCCATGATCCTTTGATCTTCAATATACAAGTTACACTACAAAGTTCAAGGTCTTAGTATTCTCTACCTAGTTCTTAAGTTTGTTTGGTGATTCCATGGTTGAATTAGGAGCTACACAAGGTTACTAGGGCTGAAGTTAAATGGTTTTCACAAGGGTTAGATCAAGGCTAGCAAGGGTTACAAGAGTTATGGTGAAGGGTTTACAAGCTTAGGTTTAGTGTCCTAGTTCTATACTTGACTTCCTTTCTTTAGAAAGCCAAAAGTTGTAAGCAAACCCTTATACACTTTCTTGCTCAATATCATTTTCATGCTTATTATGGTTCTTTCATGCTATATATGTTCTTGTTATTGTGTTCATGATGTTTAAAAATGGATAAAACGAGTATTGGTATACATATGTTAACTTATGACAAGCAAACAAGCAAACTAGTGATTTTTATGAAAAACCACGACCACAATAGTATAACTTTGATATTTGACACTTACTTACTGTTAAAGAGGACTTAACAAGGAAAACATAGCAATTTGAATCACCCAAAACGAGTACACGAGTCAAAAGTTATGACCATTTGAAGTTAGCGAAACCAAAACGGCAAAACTGCCTAAATAGCATTCTGATCAAATTTTGATTTTGAAAGTCCCACTTCTGGTCCGATTCATCAAAAAGTTAAAACACGAAAGTTGTCCGGAACGACGTTTTCGTTCAGGAGCTAAGAAGCTCGAGCCCTGAAAACGCTTTCCGAGTGATAAGTTTCTTCAAAATCTTAACAGCCCATTTTAGACCAAAGTCACTATATTATAGTCATGAATTACTAAGACCAAGAGGTCTAATGACCTAAAGCCGAGACCACAACCATGGCTAAAGCCAAGGTTGAGTCTCAAGACCATGGAAAAATGACCAAGGTCACGGCGAAGCCATGACTAAATGACCATATAAACTTACTTAGGCGAAAACATGAAACAAGGAGTTGACGATAACTTGAACAAACAATTTGGATCTACTCCACCTAAAGAACCATGAGATACAAGTTATAATAAACTTACCCTAATAACAATCTTCATGTACAAATAGACTTTCCTAAGTTTATTCAAATATCGGACATGTAACTTTTCGGATCAAAACTTATACATTTGTTATCAAATACTACAATAGTAGGGAGCCTCATGTGAGGAGTTCATTAAGTAAGCCGTCGAGATGAGTTGTGGATTTACGAATTAAAGTGTCCTGGCTCCTCGAACGTTTACTTCATGACTTCTGAATTATGTCGGCCCGAACGGTAGTAAGAGATATACATCCTACACATGTTTCATAAATAATTTATATTCAAAGACTTACACTATATACTAAGTACTACATCATGAACATTATGCAAGACATATATTGGCAATTCGTCGTATTCTTAGACGTTACTCCAAACCTAAGTCGCAACGTTCTATTATAGGCTGCTCTTAGAGACTTTCGCGATTCGACTATCACTTTCATTTCTCATCACTTAAGCTTAAGGTGAGTCATAGCCCCTACTCTTTTCATACTTGTTTTAACTCTTGGGGGGGATACATGCTCAACTACTTGCTTACTTGTACAAATACTCAAAACATTTATACTTGATTGTGTTATACTTGATTGGCATTATACTTGAATGCGTTATACATGATAATTATACTTGATTGCGTTATACTTACTTGTTACACTATACTTGCTTAATTTAAATACAAGATTTGTATTTACGTACATACACAATACTCTATGCTGTCAAAGGAGAGGTATTAATAGTACTAGTATGGGCCTACACCCCCCACCCAAGTCCAAGATTCGAGACGTTGGGTGACATGTACTATTTGGGATAGTGGTTCCCCGCCTATGGGTCCAAAATGACGTGACCATGGGTGAATATAATCCTGAGAAACTATATATTAGCAGTGGGTTGTGAACACACAGGTTACAAGTCTCTTATGGCGGGACTTGTAACTGAGTGGATTCACAATGCCTTTGCTGTGTGAACATTCTTTAAGGCTTTTCAACTGTTTTAAGACAAACTCTATGAACTCACCAACCATTGTGTTGACACTTTAGCATGTTTATCTCTGGTTAGTAAGGCGATAGCTAGTGCGTGGAACTTAGAGTCAAGCTGCATATTCTGAAGACTTACGCTTTTATCATTTATCATTCAAAACTTTGTATACATTTATGTATCATACTTTGGAATCTCATGTTTGTAACTTTGAATTCATTAATCGAATGGTAACTTTTCAAAACGTCTCATTTAGAGTTCGTTTTCTATAACTTGTACTTTGTATTATGAAGTAGCACCCCTATGACACAGTCTTCCGCTGCGGTATTTTGGGGGTGTTACAGATTGGTACCAGAGCCTTGGTTATAGAGAACTAGGTTGCATTTAGTGCCTAGACTATAACTGCTATATACGTTGGGACCTTCCTCTTTATTTGCCTTACACACAATACATACACATATGCTTTTTTGTTAGATGTTTGCTTAGTTCCACGCTGTTAGATGATGTGACTTTAGTATTATAAGGAGCCCCAGAGATTAGTTGAGTCATTAAAAACATGGAGCTCAGTAATAACTAATTATTTAACTTGATCTTGTGACAGTTCTTGTTTGATGAGACACAAGATTTGAGTTAAATAATATTATTGCTTAGCTTTAGGGATTTGATGACTTGATTATCTTACTATCGGCCTCAGAAGGTGGATTTTGTGTCGAAAATTCTTAAGTAGGATGTTTTAGAATCTCCTTATTTAAATGGATTGGGACGCCTTTTCATTTAAATAAAGAAATTGTAAATCACCGAACCATAAGTTTATGAGACCTTACTTACATAAATTTGGACGCTTCTTTATGTAAGTAATGTGTTATAAATAAGTGGGTTTAATTGTAGCGATACAACTCCTTAACCACAACCTTAGACGAATCAGAGTGAACACCACTATTTTAGAGATCTTGAAATCCCGAATTCTCTTAGACATACCGTAAGTAGTTAACATCCACTGAACTTCGGGGCGAAGTTCTCCTTAAGGGGTAGAGACTGTAACAATTCGCAATTTCAGGTTAACTTTTATTCCCGAAAATTTCACTATTCACTTTTACTATTCACTTTTCACTATTCATCTCAGAAATTTTTATTTCATATTCTCGTAAGTTAAACTATTTTAACGATAATCCGAGAGTTTGACGCTCGTCGGATCATTTCTGCAAAAATTACAAAGCCGTGTCCGAGATTTACTTTTAGGTTTAAACGTCATTCCAGCATCCCGATATGTCCATAAAACATTATAAACAATAGAAATATGATTTTCTCTCATTTTAGGACAATTCCAAAAGTTTCGGAATTTTACGTTTTCCAGTTCAGCGTTTTACGCGAATTGCGCGTTTTAGACCCGTGTTTCCAGTTTTTAGCAGGGTTTTAGCACCCGATAGAACCTACCACTCATTTTATATTTTATTATGGACTATATTGACATGTTTAACAATACTTTCAAGTTTCATATTTTTACGATACCCGGTATTACGTTTTGAGGCTAAATCATTTACGGTTAGCAACTTACGGAGTCAAAACTAGCTACATACTTAGGATAATACCATCAAAAGTCCACACCTTGTTCTCCAAGTTCTTGAACCGCCACTAGGGGGGGCATTCACACTTGTGGTTAAATCTTGACCATTGATTCTTTAGATCATTACTTAATTACAACTTTGTCACCAAGTTTATGTAATTTCCTAGTAAGCTTCCTAACCTCCTCATTCATAGTATAAATAGCAAGCTAATCTCTTCCTTTCTTCATCACCAAAAACGCCACAACATCAATACCTAGCTCCATGATCCTTTGATCTTCAATATACAAGTTACACTACAAAGTTCAAGGTCTTAGTATTCTCTACCTAGTTCTTAAGTTTGTTTGGTGATTCCATGGTTGAATTAGGAGCTACACAAGGTTACTAGGGCTGAAGTTAAATGGTTTTCACAAGGGTTAGATCAAGGCTAGCAAGGGTTACAAGAGTTATGGTGAAGGGTTTACAAGCTTAGGTTTAGTGTCCTAGTTCTATACTTGACTTCCTTTCTTTAGAAAGCCAAAAGTTGTAAGCAAACCCTTATACACTTTCTTGCTCAATATCATTTTCATGCTTATTATGGTTCTTTCATGCTATATATGTTCTTGTTATTGTGTTCATGATGTTTAAAAATGGATAAAACGAGTATTGGTATACATATGTTAACTTATGACAAGCAAACAAGCAAACTAGTGATTTTTATGAAAAACCACGACCACAATAGTATAACTTTGATATTTGACACTTACTTACTGTTAAAGAGGACTTAACAAGGAAAACATAGCAATTTGAATCACCCAAAACGAGTACACGAGTCAAAAGTTATGACCATTTGAAGTTAGCGAAACCAAAACGGCAAAACTGCCTAAATAGCATTCTGATCAAATTTTGATTTTGAAAGTCCCACTTCTGGTCCGATTCATCAAAAAGTTAAAACACGAAAGTTGTCCGGAATGACGTTTTCGTTCAAGAGCAAAGAAGCTCGAGCCCTGAAAACGCTTTCCGAGTGATAAGTTTCTTCAAAATCTTAACAGCCCATTTTAGACCAAAGTCACTATATTATAGTCATGAATTACTAAGACCAAGAGGTCTAATGACCTAAAGCCGAGACCACAACCATGGCTAAAGCCAAGGTTGAGTCTCAAGACCATGGAAAAATGACCAAGGTCACGGCGAAGCCATGACTAAATGACCATATAAACTTACTTAGGCGAAAACATGAAACAAGGAGTTGACGATAACTTGAACAAACAATTTGGATCTACTCCACCTAAAGAACCATGAGATACAAGTTATAATAAACTTACCCTAATAACAATCTTCATGTACAAATAGACTTTCCTAAGTTTATTCAAATATCGGACATGTAACTTTTCGGATCAAAACTTATACATTTGTTATCAAATACTACAATAGTAGGGAGCCTCATGTGAGGAGTTCATTAAGTAAGCCGTCGAGATGAGTTGTGGATTTACGAATTAAAGTGTCCTGGCTCCTCGAACGTTTACTTCATGACTTCTGAATTATGTCGGCCCGAACGGTAGTAAGAGATATACATCCTACACATGTTTCATAAACAATTTATATTCAAAGACTTACACTATATACTAAGTACTACATCATGAACATTATGCAAGACATATATTGGCAATTCGTCGTATTCTTAGACGTTACTCCAAACCTAAGTCGCAACGTTCTATTATAGGCTGCTCTTAGAGACTTTCGCGATTCGACTATCACTTTCATTTCTCATCACTTAAGCTTAAGGTGAGTCATAGCCCCTACTCTTTTCATACTTGTTTTAACTCTTGGGGGGGATACATGCTCAACTACTTGCTTACTTGTACAAATACTCAAAACATTTATACTTGATTGTGTTATACTTGATTGGCATTATACTTGAATGCGTTATACATGATAATTATACTTGATTGCGTTATACTTACTTGTTACACTATACTTGCTTAATTTAAATACAAGATTTGTATTTACGTACATACACAATACTCTATGCTGTCAAAGGAGAGGTATTAATAGTACTAGTATGGGCCTACACCCCACACCCAAGTCCAAGATTCGAGACGTTGGGTGACATGTACTATTTGGGATAGTGGTTCCCCGCCTATGGGTCCAAAATGACGTGACCATGGGTGAATATAATCCTGAGAAACTATATATTAGCAGTGGGTTGTGAACACACAGGTTACAAGTCTCTTATGGCGGGACTTGTAACTGAGTGGATTCACAATGCCTTTGCTGTGTGAACATTCTTTAAGGCTTTTCAACTGTTTTAAGACAAACTCTATGAACTCACCAACCATTGTGTTGACACTTTAGCATGTTTATCTCTGGTTAGTAAGGCGATAGCTAGTGCGTGGAACTTAGAGTCAAGCTGCATATTCTGAAGACTTACGCTTTTATCATTTACCATTCAAAACTTTGTATACATTTATGTATCATACTTTGGAATCTCATGTTTGTAACTTTGAATTCATTAATCGAATGGTAACTTTTCAAAACGTCTCATTTAGAGTTCGTTTTCTATAACTTGTACTTTGTATTATGAAGTAGCACCCCTATGACACAGTCTTCCGCTGCGGTATTTTGGGGGTGTTACATCAAACTTGGGTAAAACGGTATCCACAGGCTCTTGCTCTTGCTTCTCCTCCTCCTCCTCCTCCTCATCACTCAAAAGCGCTTCATAGTAGCCATCTTGTTTCCTCAGATGGGCCAGAATCTTAGTTCTTAACTCCTTAGGTATCTTCCTATAAGAACCATACTCATCAATTGGTTCTCCGCCAAATGCATCAAGAAGTAAATCGTTTAGATAATAGGTTCTTAAAACCTTATCAAATTCCTCTTCCTCTGTACCAATGTAGATACTCTTCCCTTTTCCATTGTTTGCCATCGTCGGTTGTTTTGATCGTTGGGATTGTGTGTTATGGTTGAATAAGCTGGATAAACGTGGACTTTATAGCCCTATGCAATCGATTGGGTTGCCGAGTTGCACAAAAAAAGAGGGAAAGGTTAATCGCTTCGGATGCCAAGTGTGCCTCCAAAATTAAGTTTCGTAACTTTGCAAATTTGGTCATTCAAATAAAGTTGGGGTAGTCAAAGGCGGGAAGCGAGTGAAATGGCGATTATACCTTTGAATGACGGGAAAACTAACGGGAGTTAACGGAAAAGGGCTCTCAGTGGCGATTTTGCGAAAATCTGGAACGTGGGTGGCTTTTTTGCGCTACTTTTTGTCTCGGTCCCGTTTTTGCAAATTTGTGAAACGTTAAGGACCATTTTTGCACTTTACCCAATAAAATAGTATGTTACAAGTTACATCAGTACGTCCAAAAATACAAGAAAGTATGTTAATTGCCATCATCAAAAAGTACGATATATTTGGTTTATATAACTTATAGTAATACATGTTGCGAATAAGACCGGCCTGAAATAAAGAAGAAATTTTATATGTATCAATCAATGACAAGGATTTTCTTCATTCTCCACTAAGTAGTCATACATCAATTTTCTTTTTCAAATTCAAACAAACAAAAATAGTAATAATATTTTTTTGATAAAATTCAATCCTAGTTGTGGATAACACCGTCAAAGCCTTTTGTTTCTTTATCCAAGCATTGTTTTAAGGGATGCCGTCATTGCCGCGTTCGACGGCATTAGTTGGTACCAGACTACCATGCATATTCAAATTATATTTAAATTCAGTACGGTTGAACTAGTACTTTATATTTATCTACTTTTAACAAAAATAAATATGATTTACTAATGATTACTTATCATATAAGAATAATAGCATTAGGTACAAATTTTACATTTTCTTTACCAGAAAATACACATTATTACAATTTACAAGTAGGTAGCTAGAGCCAGTAACTAAATAAGATGAAATAAAAAAATTAACTCGGAGACAAGTATACACATCTAACCAATGTGATATGATATGATATATTCAATTTTTTGTAGTCGGCATTACAGTCATAACTCTCTGGAAAATGAAACTACGAGCAAGTTCAAACTAGTAAATAGAAAAATATGGAATAAACACCAAATTGGTTAGAGTTAATGGTAGAAATTTGATGAATAAATAAATAAATAAATAAATAAAATAAAAATAAAATGACGAGAAATATTTATAACAACACATTTGAGATTAATCAACTTGATTTAGATGAATTTATATTCATTTACATCTCAATTAGTTTTGAAAATGATTTTAAAATGAAAACGATGCAAAGTAATACTAGCAACACATTTGACGCGCAGAAGATGAAACATATACAGAAGGATTCGCCTAATTTGATGAAATGCATTATGCATCTAGTATATGTATATGCATATAATTTTGAGCTAAAAAATATATTAAGATGCATCTAAAAGAATATGAACACATCTAATTCAAGTTGATTCTTCACAAATAATCAAGTTGATTCTTCACAAATAATCAGTTATATTTATTTCTTATTATTCTCATTTCAAGTTTTTTTCTCATTTTTAAACAATTGCTTATCGAGGAATTACAGACATCGAACATTTCGACCCATGCAAACTACGGAGTATAAAGTCGTATGGTTGAACATTATGCAATGATAGAGCTAGTAGTTTGGCCCGTTCACGGATTAATACCCATATTATTTTATAAACAATGAGAAGAAGTCCTAAAACCTTGTCTGTGTAATTGTAGCCATAGATGCACTATTTAGGAGCCTGCCGAATTTATGTTGCCTACTTTGTCAAACCTCTATTATTTGTCAAATGGCAAATGGCTACCCACGCAGCATATTATATCCATAAATATTTGATAATTGACCTACCACAATTCAAACACTACGTTAATAAATTGCTGTTAATTAATGTTATTTTGTACCAAGTCTCAAATCACATATAATCCTTTGACTAGGATTTGAAGCTTTTGTTGTTTTGTGACTTGGTTAGGATTGTTTAGATGTACAAAATATTATATTAGAGGCGCTTCAATGGTTAAGTAACAGAATATATACAACTCATAATTAGACTTTTTCAAAATAATCATACAACACATTTTATAGAATTTGAATTTTACTTGGGTGAAACTTACAAGTTATTCATGTTTGTGTGTGTCGAATTAAAAAGAAGTTGAATAATTTAGACATGATACATCAGCAAATCAGCTCTTTCAGGAATATGGCTCGTTCTTTCACTAGTGCATAGGCACGTTGCCTCCATATAAGCTTGTTACAAATGAGACCGGGAGAATGATCTATCGACAAACAGTATTAGAAATGTTGTATGTACATTCAAATCCGATTTCTCATTTGTTTTTCTTGCAAACTCTAACTAGAAAAATGTGTATTCTTCCACATGGACAAGCAAATCGTTCTTTTCATTAATTGAAATACAAAGTTTGGCACCAAATGTTTTTAGATGTGAAAAGTGAATTAGAATGTGTATTGTGTGCTACAAGTACAACGTTGCATAACTAATTTTGTGAGACAAGGGTTAGAGTGCATTTATTTTGTTGGAAAGCAAAGAATTTCATAAAGCCACAAAGGCAACCCCAACATACAAATAAAATCAAGGCTCTGAGACAGAACGCACTCAAATATCTACATCACAACATCAAAGGAATAAAAATACTAGGAAGAAGGCAAATCATAAGGGGTAACAATCCAATGGTTCCTGACAAACGACATTCGAGACATGATTTGAAGCCCAACCAAGAGAAATCCTTTGAACCGAAGGAAAAATATCCTTGTGATGGATTGAAGATACACCATTACCCATCGTCGGGTGAAGAATTTTATTCCTCCGATTTAGAGGTGGCAAAATATGTCAATATGCAAAAAGGGCAATTTTTTTAAAGTAGGGGTTTCTTTTGTGCAGCATGGACATTCTTAACGGGTCTAACTGGGCAAAAATAATACTGCTTTCGTCTCAAAATTATAGTCTTCATTTGATTTTTCCAGTCTTTATATTTTAATTTTAACCTTAATTATTTTTGTTTATATTATATAATAGTTGATGCAAAATATATGAGTTGATTGAATTTTAAATGTATTTTCAATAGTATAATTTTCATCAAGTATAGTATAACACAAACAAAAATATTTAAAGTCAAAGTTGAAAAAAAAACGGGAAAAGTCAAACAGGGACTATAATTTTGGGACGGAGGGAGTAGTAGCTTTATTAAAAACGTGTTTAATGAGCGGTAGACTCCAGCTAGTTCACTTGTGCGATAACATCATAATTTTTTCCTTTTTTTTCTCCTTTATAGTTTATGTTTTTATTTTTTGTTAGTTTTCTGTTTTATTTAATCAACATTTTTAAACTTTATAGACATAAACTTTTTTTTTACTCATTTTAACTTATTTTTTATGACGTAAATTAGCAATAAAGTTTAATTGTTTGTTTTGCGATCGATCATCCGTAAAGTGAATGCGTGGCGATCATCCGTAGAGGAATCCTACAACTACATAATAAATAGGGCATTGCATCATCATTATATAAGAGTTTACGTTGAATAAATTCGCTCAAAGATATAACTAAAAACTGTCAGAATCGTCCAAGGGCAACATCACTTACTGCTTTGGATGCATCTAAGACGAGCCGGTCAAAATAATTGATTAGATTTAAAAGATCACCTTCTTTACGCCCACTCGAATATCGACGTCACGCCCATTTTTCTTTCCGAACTCCATCCTCAAACAACCATTTGTCTGCAACGTTTTTTTTTTTTTTTTTTTTTTTTTTTTTTTTTTTTAATTTTTTTATTTTATTTATTATTTTTTTTTAGAGCAAATAAACTTGGGAAACAATTCTTTAACGGGGCATAATCCTTGTAGCAATTGTCGTGCTAGAACATTTTTTGGTTACTGCTTAAAATTTTTCTAGCCATCGGGTTATTAAGTTGAATGCCCAAATTAATAATGGTCGTGTCACAACGAATAATATTAGACCATACACCTGATTTTTTTCCCAAACCCCGTACTCGAGTCAAAACCACCATACCGCCATACGAGCCTTAGATCTCGCTAATGAGTAATGACTCTTCTCCACAAAGCACCATCCCCTTTAAGGACTCTCCGGGTTTTTTTCTTTCGGTAAAGGGGATACCCCTGATAAATTTTATTACTTCAAAAAAAATATTGAAGTACATAAGATGTGGGTGGTCCCACATCTAAATCGTTACAAAAACAGGAAATATACGCACCAAAGCCTCCCACATCTAAAACGTTACAAAAACAGGAAATATACGCACCAAATATGCTTCGGTTGATAATTCTATTGCCCTGTCTATTTTCTTGCTTCAAATGTTAGAATAGTAGTGATTGTTATTCCTTTTACTAGTTATAATGATGCGCGGGTTTTTTTTAAATTTTTTGAATCATATATTTTTATTTATTAAAAAAAAATAATTTAATATTTGTTTTGTTTGATTTATGATGTTTAATTATAGTTTTTTATTATTAAAGATAATTATTTGAAAATTTTAATCATATTACTAATTGCATCTTATCTATATGTTTTGTATTTATCTTCTACTTGTGTTATTGATAAATATAAAATGTTACCTAATAAGAAAAATAATCTTTTTTTAAATAAAATTATTATTAAATAAGGTATAAATTCATTTTTTTGAAATGAAAAATTCTCAATAGGGGTTTTGTTTTATGATGACGGATCCTTTAGAAAGTGGAACAATTTTGCAAAGTCTAAAAAGTAATATAGACCGTTAGATCATAATACATATTTGATCAAATAAAATAGGTACATATACACATAGGGGCATAGTAGTCATTATACTTATTTATCTCCCATCAACGGAATCCTCCATCTCAAGATATCTCCGATCTGTCAAAACCACAACCACCACCATTGCACCGTCACCATCACTGTCAAAGTCACAACCACTACACAACTTTTTTCCGATCTGTCACCATAAATCTATTCCGTGGTAAATGGTAACCTAATCAGCGGCGACGAAGAAGAAGACAATTCTGGCGAAGTCACCGGAACTCTAACCATCGCCGCACCGATAACCACAACAACCGTCACCATTAACAAATCAGAAATTGATTGATAACGATACTCCATTAAAAGATCGGAAATTGATCGATGATCGTAAGGGTGTTTGGGTGAGACTGTGATGACGTGGCTTGAGTATGGTGCTTAAGAGATTGAAGGAAGCCGTTTGCATTTTGTGTTGTTAGATCTCTGTGTACATTTCTGGCCGTTGAAAAACGAACTTAACGGTGTCATCTTCATCGGTGTTTAACTATAACCGATTGACGTCGTTAGATATGACGGAAAAAAAGTGAAGTGATTTTCATGGAGATGAAGATGTTAAGTTTGGTGATGGTGATTGGATGACCTCTGGAAAAGTTGCGTATTCTAAAAGAATGAAGAACTTTGACTTTGAAGGAATGCCACTCAAAATTATTTTATGTCTAAAATAAATACATTTTGACAATTAACAAAGATTTCATTTATCTGAAATTATTTTACATTGCCTTTTATTTTAATCACAATTTCTAAACGATCCTAACTCTAAGTAGGTAGCGGTCATCAATTCATTAGTTAGTTTTGGTCATCGGTTAATTTTGTTCATCGATTATTTTTGATAATGTTCATCAGTTTATCAATTTTTTTTAATAAAACCACAATGTTTATCAGTTCATCAGTTATTTCTAATATTGTTCATCAGTCATTTTTAATAACGTTCATCAGTTATTTTTTATAATGTTCAGCAGTTTTTGAAAAAAATAACGTTCATCACTTATTTTTTATATGGGTCATCAGTTATTTTTTATATGGTTCATCAGTTATTTTTTACATGGTTTATCAGTTATTTTTGACAACGTTCAGCAGTTTTCGAAAAAATAATGTTCATCAGTTATTTTTGATATTCTTCATCATTAACGTTCATCAGTAACATTCAAAAAGTGATGTTTTTTAATTATTATTTTTTTTAAATATACATTTAGTTAATCAGTTAGGTTATTAGGTTCATCAGTTAGGTTATTAGGTTCATCAGTTAAGTTATAGGTTATAGGTTCATCAGTTAGATATTTTGTTCATCAGTTACCTTGGTTCATCAATTTTCGAAAATAACGTTCATCAGTTTTCGAAAAAAATAACGTTCATCAGTTATTTTTTATCACATTTATCAGTTATTTTTTATAATGTTCATCAGTTTTCGACAAAAATAACGTTCATCAGTTATTTTTTATATTGTTCATCAGTTATTTTTTATAAGGTTCATCAGATATTTTTTATAGCGTTCATCGGTTATTTTCGATAACGTTCATCAGTTATTGTTAATCTTTAACGTGCAAAAATTGATCAACCAAAGTAACTGATGAACAAAATGTTCATCAGTTACTTTGGTTCATCAGTTTTTATTATAGGTTCATCAGTTAATTTATGTTTTTCTAGTCGATGAACATTAGTTGTTTTTGGTTCATCAGTTATTGACTTTTAGATTATGTTATAATAGGTTCATCAGTTTGATCAACTAATGTAACTGATAAACAAAATGTCTTTTTTAAAAATCAGTTAATAAGGTTCATCATTTAAAAAAAACAACAAAAAACAAAAAAAAAACAAAACTTTTTGAATCTTACATTAATAAAATGACTAAAGGTGCATTGTTGTACAAAAATTAGTGCATTTAACTCGATTTTAAGACTAAAAATCTAAGCTAAACATTTCATCAAATACGTTGTGTGCAACAAATATGAGTAAAACGTCATCTTTAACATACGATATCTCACTCATATCATATTGGATTTGAGTAATTCAAATTTCTAGGTAAAGAATGGCCAAGAAGCTACAACTTTCGTGTTTTAAGTTTTGCAAAATTCGACCTTTAAACTAGACAAAATTAGAGCCGAAAATGCTAAAATTTTCAAGAAAATTATGACCCAATAAATATGTCAAAAAAAAAGTTTCGAAAAAATTTAAAAAATTTATACCAAATTAAAGAGGATTAAATTTTAAAAATTATGGTGAAATCGGTTTTTTGTAAAAGTTTGTCGTTTGAAAGTTATTTGCATTTGAAATTTAATGTGAAATTAAAAAAAATTGATCAAATGGCCAAAATACCCTCTAACCAAAAATATTAAAGAAAAAAAAGAGAAAGTGGATAGGGACACATGGCACTAGCATAGTGGCTAGAAACCTTTTTAGCCTTTTTAATTTTGATCCCCTTTTTAGGGGATCGCAACTCTTTGTTTTATTATATAAAATATGTATTGCGATTTGCGAAGTACTTCTTTTCTATTATGCAACTAAATAAAAATATACAAAGCGATGAAAATTAATACAATTGGAATAATGTTGAATTATTTTGCTTTTAAGTCATCATTTGTATATTGCTTCGTATTTCTGTAAAGTAACCACATTGTATTAATTTTGTCCTTCTTGGTCATCATACACTTTGTCTTGAAAAAACATCATATGTAATGACTTTCTAACTTATAGGTTTTTACGTTATTGTAATAACTATTTGAAAGAAAAAAGTCATATGGATACAGAGTAAGTTTTTAACGAATGAAAACAAAGTATGTATTTGGGCAAATCACACAAAAATAATAATAATAATAATAATAATAATAATAATAATAATAATAATAATAATAATAATAATAATAATAAATAAAATAAATTTTTATTAAAGGTTAAAATTTGTAGTACTAATTTTTTTGTACATCAATTCAAGGTATCAAAGTTACTTTTTGTGTAATGCAAAGTTTTTTGATTTTCTAAAAGTGATTACCGGTCATAATTTTAAATGAAATGAGTTTTAAATGCTTAGTTATAATGATATATCACATTAGTTAACCAATTTAGCTTGTTCAAAAAAAAAAAAAGAAAAGAAAAAAAAAATAAAAAAGCTTGTATAACATATATTGAGAAAATTGAAGTTGAGTAGCTAAAATTTAAATCGATTTAAATATGATAGTTTTTTTTATTTGATTTGCCATATGTTGCTTTCACGTTTTTGTTATCTTTGAAATTTCTTGTAGTGAATTTCGATCTACTTTAAGTTTCATACAAAAGGTTGGATAATACATACACTGATACACATAAAGCAGTAGCAATGAAAATGGAATCTCATATATCATCTTACACTAATTCACTAGCTAATAATCCACTCTTACCAAACTAATCTAGAAAAGGTATGTAAGGAACCCCACTTTGTGAAATATGAACTAAAATTTGGCGTGGGTTGAATTTTGAAACAAATAAAAAAATACCCACCTTTTTTAGCTTGCTTTTTCTTCATAATGGAATTTGTCTTAACTTTTATAGACCAATATATTTTAGATTTCCATGTTTTGAATTTACGTACTCAATATACAATTATCGGGTATTGTCATACACACCTTGTGATAGATTTATCTTTCACGATGTGGCATAAATGATTTTTTATTTTAAATTTCGTATTTTGTTATAACCTTTAAACATTAATCATGTCAAAGCGCTATTAGCCTTAACATTGTCTCGGGCTAATTTTCGTGAATGGTCAGTCGACACTCATATTAGTGTAAGAAATTGTCGTTTATTTATTGATTTAAGCTTTTTAAAGAAATCACCATAAAATCAATGAATTCTTTTATTTTTCCAAAAACAAAAATTACGCGGTCACAAACAAAAATGAAAAATAAATCAATAAAGAGATGGTAACAACATCATTGTTAGTGCAAAAAGTATGAAAGAGTTAATATTGGGTTTGGTGTGCGTTGGGCTGTTCTTGATGGACTGTCCGTTATGTAAGACTTGCACTAATCCAAGTGATGGATCGAATACCTACACAAATGAAAGTAAATCGTTAGCCTTACTGTGGGGATGGACCCCACGATTAAGCTCCGGCATGACAGTAAGTACTCATATTGTCAAAGAAATTTGTATGTATTGGGATGTGTGAGAAGATCGTACCTCGTAAATGTGACTTGGGGTTGCCGTTTATAGGTGGACGAAATACTAGGGCTTCCTGATATTTCACGTATATTTATAGTGGCTGGTGTGAGACCCTTGTCGAGTAAGGATCCACAGCTTAATCATGACCGCGGACGCGGATCATCTTCCGAACCGGGGGCCAGCCCGTAAACTTACTTTGGAAGTGTTGCTTAGGTGATCTGCACGCGTTGCTAAGAATCTAGACCGCGCCTTGCTCATGGCTTGAGCTTTTGGTAATGTCCGGTATTACTATTTTGTTGAGTCGGGCCCAGTTATGTATAATATGGTACAGGTCCAATAAGCCTGCTATCAATATTATACGTCATCATCACAGAGGACAAGGAAAAACAAACCCAATTATATATCTATATTTAAAGCTGAAAACAAAAAACATAGAAATAACATTAAATCCATTGTTATCTCTAAGGATTCTAGCTGGCTAGCTCCCATTGAGTTTGAGCATTCGGGCATTATTTATTTATTTATTTATTTTTCTTAAGAAATGCTTCTTTTTAATTTTAAAATGATAGGGCAACTAGTTTTTGATTCCACTTCTGCAACATTATAAACCAATGTTGTAAAAAACCGGCCTAGACAGCCGATTAATCGGCGCCTAGATGCTAGGCGGGGTTTAAATGCGGCTTTATACTAATTAGCCTTGTTAATCGGATTGGTAAAAAAAATGGGTACGTTTCTGAAAAATTGGCTAAATCGGACATAAATCTGCCAAATCAAACAAAATTGGCTAAATCAAACAACTCGGTTAACGCGAGTCAATTAAAAAAAATTGAGGTTTATATTTCAATATACATCCCGTTTTTCACAAAATCAGTCGATACACCCATTTATACGCACTTCCATCAGTGATTTAAGACATAAATGAGGGTATGCTCATTTTTCTTATTTCCATTGAATGTTAATAAAATTAGTTGAATTTGGAAATTTATTTCTGAAAATTAATTGAACTATATGAGCTTTGAACCTTAAAGTATTTTGAAGTATTTCGTTTATGTTATATATATTATTTCAAAAGCTTATATCTAAAAAAAATCCATCCGATTAATTGCTAGGCTGTACCAAACCGCCCAATAAGCGCATAGCGATTCTTATAACCTTGGAATAAACTCTCGGAATAAAGAGCCCGAAGTGTATTCAAAATCTATTTTTATCACTGGAAAATAAAAATGCACAAGTTACGGGTTTAGTTTAGGAAAACACCATTATTTCATATAAATGTTTTGTGAAAATAAAGAAAACAAATATCGTGTTCAAACTAGCGTTTTCTAACAAAATATTTTACAAAGCACAAAATATTCATTTCCTAGCTTAACAAGAAAAATTACAAAATAAATTTTAGTTATTTTTTCTTTTTCTTTTTTTTTTTAAACCCATAACCTGCGATCCCTTTCTTCCAAACTTTTACAAAGCTACCAACTAAACACACGCTACATAATTTGGCCTTTAGCCTTTACGTCACTTGTTCCTACATATATACATTGGTTAAAAATCATGACATTCGACATGGTTTAACTTTTGTTAGAAAAGTGATTCACGGTGTAACGTTCACATCAATTCCAATAGAAAAAACTTCCATTATCGAGCACTACACTACACAATGCGTTACCACAAAAATGAATTAAATTAAAGTAGGTTCAATTCTTTTGTGAAACAACCAATAGATGCAAATAAGCAATAGTTAAGAGACTAGTTATGTAACTTAAAACATTTGTCTATTTAAGCACCTCGAGCACCGTCTCACTCTCTTCAATCATTCTCTCTTTTTTTTTCCCTTTCTCTCTTTTAACATTTCAAAAAGCTATGCACCAATAAACAAACAAAAGTACCCATATCAAAAGGAAAACGCGTACCAATTGGTTTAAAAAAAGATCTTTATCATTTTCCTCATAGTCATATCAAGATATCCATATCATTCAACACTGAATCTCAACTTGCTATAAACAACAACAACAATCATCCAAGGTTTCATGTTCCACTTGCTCTAAGCCATCTTTCGGGATCAACAAATCGTAAGTTTTATCCTATAAAACATGTCATGATCTGACTGCTTGTACAGTTGAGTGTCTGATAGATCAAAATAATCCTTAGTACGTAGATCTTACTAACGTTGATTATTTGTTTGAACTACAGAATCGAACAAGAATCAACGTATTTCGATATGGGAAAAACAGGAAGAGATTGGACTCAGATCTACGCAATATACGGAATGGACGATTGGCAAACACCGATGTTCTTACTAATCCACGCGATCATTTTCTCGATATCGTCTCTCTTGTTCCTAATATACTTCGATTCAATCCATAGCTCCTTCGAACACCTACTTCCGAATGTGTTCTCAACAAGTTTTGCCAGATTCGCCGCCGGTTTCACAGGGTCAGTAACAGCTCTCTCGGGAGTCTGCCTATTCTACGCAGCAGGAAATATATTCTACTCATCAGTTGCCTTACGTTGGGAGCTAGCCCAACGTATGGTTAACGCGGTACATGACTGGTCATCAGTCAAGACCGCGTTAGACGTAGGTTGTGGTCACGGCATTCTTCTAAACGCAGTTGCATTACAGTTAAAAAAATCAGGAAGCTCGGGACGTGTTGTTGGACTCGATAAAAAGAATACAACAGTGTCAACACTTAGAACAGCCAAAATAGAAGGTGTACAAGAGTATGTCACGTGTCGTGAAGGCGACGCGCGAAGATTACCCTTTACGGATAACTATTTCGACGTGGTAGTATCCGCAGGGGTTTTACACTCGGTTGGGAAAGAGTTTGGGACGAAAACAGCCGCAGCGGGTGCCGAAAGGATGCGGGCAGTAGGAGAGGTTGTTCGGGTGTTGAAATCGGGTGGTGTTGGAGTTATTTGGGACCTAGTGCATGTGCCTGAATATGTAAAAAGGTTACATGAGTTAAAAATGGAAGATATTAGGGTTAGTGAAAGAGTGACTGCTTTCATGGTAAGTAGTCATATTGTGTCATTTAGGAAGCCATGTCAGCACGATGTGGGTCCCAGTGAAGTTAGATTAGATTGGAGATTCAATAATATTTGTTGAATTTTCTTTAAAAAAAATATGAAATTTTTGGTAAGGATCTGATGTTATTATAAAAATGAAGAACGGATCTCGTAATAATGAGTTGAAATGTAACTCTTTAATTGTTTATAAATGAGATCATGTTTAAATTGAAACGAAATATATTGCATTTAAAGCTTTTAATTTTTCTGTTTTGATTGTGTTTATAATTAAGCAAATTTTTAGTCAAGACTATCGACTAGCATTACTACACAAAAATCTCATTAGGTACGGTTTTTAAGGCTATTTATACGTAAGCTTGTGTCTTTCAAGCTCGTAAGCTTGAGTTAGATCATTGTATGTTTCGAGTTTAACCTATGTAAGATTTAGCCATGTTAGACTCAAATTACTTCATAAATTCACATTTTAGCTGTAATTTAATGTGAGATGAGATGTATAATTAACAACCGCAAACAGTACCTAATTTTTGCAGGGAACTTTAATTTTTGACTTTGCAATGGATGGAATGTGACAAAATAAATCTAGAAGCATAATACATATCTATATTCAGTCCACATGCATGTTTACATGATCATGAAGCATGGTGCTATAATAAATTACATTTAGACATGAATCATATGTCTATTTTTAACCTGTTGTGTACACTATGATTGCTTTTGAACTTAATCTACAATATACATTTTTGCGCAAACATTATATAAACACGCAAGCTAAAAAGACCCACAAAATCAAGCATGTTCTTTTTCTACATTAATTGACTAGTTAATCATTTAACGGCTTTTTCTCAGAATAGAAAACGTAAACATGAAACTACATTAGAGTTTAATCGAAACACGATCTTTTCTTAAAGGTCCACAACTAATAAATAAATGATGGGGATTGAAAAAACCAATTCCAACCACCTTAAACAATATACGTAGTATATTTTTGTTGAAGAAGTAATTAAGTTTTTTGAAATGCAAGTAATGTTAGGTGAATAGTTATTGTAGTATGTGAAGTCAATTCCTGTCCTAGGACCACTTCATTAAGGACCAAGTACTAATTGGATCTTGGTAGGGTTTACATGATCAAATCCATTTATTTTATAATATCAATGAATTGAAAACGCGACTAATTATATTGACTCGAATGTATCAACGACAATACGAATACAAGTAAAAGCGAAACCCATAAATAGATGTTGTAACAAAAAGTGAGCCTCATTTAACACCATTAAAAAAACAGCCTAGATCGAACATATGTAAAATAAAGTTAGTTGATTATATAAGTGTTATATGTGTCAGTAAGAAAAAACTTTAGATTAAGATTTTCTGAAGTTAGTTTCAACATGATCAGTGGTGGAGCCAGGATTTTGAGTTGGGGGGCCAAATTTTTTTAGCGATAACAATAACTACTAATGACAAACATCGATATGTTTTATACAGACACCAAAAGTAAACAATATGACTATTAATTTTGGTTATCACCAAAAGTAAACAATAATACACAATAATTTTTGTTTACTTGTTTTTCACTAGTACACAATTTCACATCAATATATGACTGCTAATTTGTATACCAAAGTTTTTGTAATTTAAAAAGAACCCGGACGGTACAATAAATTTGAGACGTATAAAGTAGCTATGAAATACATGTTAGAAATGAACCCAATATTATCTTTTAAAAATTCAATTTGATATTTACTGACTCTGAAATCTCTAAAATAAAACATGCTAGAAAGAGAATACCATACCACAATATGTCTATTTAATAGATTGAAAAATTAAAAAGAAACGACATTAAAGTTTAACTGTATAACCCAGTTTCCTGGCGTTACTAACCTGCCTAGCTATCCCAGTTTCCTCATTTTAACTTAACAGTGAATAGGTAAAACATATTCAACAATCTGACAGTTTTTACAATTCTTGGTTTACTTGTATTGTATTCCAATATTCTGTGTATTCAACCAATGACTCTAATAGTCTAATACCATTGATGATCTTAAACATCGTGCTCGAATTACATTGGCTATAATATATGATTTAAAGTGATGACACAACAGTTATCAGCATTAAATAAGAAGAAATGGAATCAAAAATGGAAGTGTGTCAGGCTGAGAACCGAAGTGTTTGGAATTGAGGCATGTGTCACTCGATCATGTGAGATTTGTACCCTCACATGACTAGAATTTAATGAACTCTCACCGATGCACTCAACTTTTCCTATGTTTTGCATCAAATTACTCAAAATCTCACTAAACTATAGGATTTGTACTAGTAATTACAGTACTTTATATTTAAAGGGTTTTTCTAACTTGTGCCCACACCAAAAATACATCAGAAGTACACGGGGATCCACATAAAAGTACAGACAGGTGTACTTTTATGTGAATTCCTTGTGTATTTTTGGTTTGCTTAATTTAAATAGAACATTAATTTACGTAGGTTCATTTTGGGTATATTTGACGAAATATGCTGGAAATGGAGCTGAGACTTATATTATAAGCCGAAATTAAAATTTGTATTTTTATAAACTTGTTTGGCAAATGGGCTGGGGCTGGGGGTTATTATTGTAAAATTACTAAAAATAACATAATTAAATGAATTTTTACATATGTTAGATATTTTTGTGGGTAAATAAGTAATTTATTCTTCAAAAGCACCGGACTAAAGTTTTTATGGGGCTAAAGTTTTTAGCCGACTTATTTTATAAGCTTTTTCATAAACCCAATGACAAACGAGACATTTTATAAGCCGACTTATTTTAAAAGCCCAAGCCTCAATAAGCTCGTCATAAGCCTCCGCCAAGCATAGCCTTTGTCTTGTATTTAACAAACTAATGATCCGTTATATCTAGGGATGAGCGCGGTAACATTTTGGTATCGCACCGGCACCGTTTTTTGTGTACCGGATTTTTTTCCAACTTAAATTCAAAGTCCTGTTCTCGGAACCGTATCTTAAACCGGTACAGGTATCAGTTCCGGTACAACGGTACTAAAACAGGAGAGAACCACCTAACTTTTAAAGTGATATGTTTTTCCCAGAATTGACCCGTTTACTTATTTTCATTGTGCAGATTATTCTCAAAGTAAAAACATCCTTTAAACCACCATATAGCTCTCTGCTTAAATGCATACAATGACGCATTATTAATTATGATATATAGATCGACCATCTTATATATACATTCATACAGTATATTGTTATATATATACACACTAAAGCCTTCTAACTTCTAATTGCATGCTTATATCACAACACTACAGTTTGTAATGTTTTGTCTTTATACACTATTCAGGTTATTCTGATAATTAATGAGGTTACTCAAAATAACTTAAGAGTACCGACTTGCAACATGCATTAGTAATGTTCATAGACTCACAACCTTATATTTTTAGAAAGCTTGGTTCTTATTTTCATTGAGTGCAAATGCAGTTGACATTGACCAAAACCCATGATGTACATTAGATATACCAGTGGGTATACTAACATAAAAACAAGTTCTGAATGCTGTTAAAACTGAAACAAGAATGGCAGCCTCGTTGTTTCGCTTGCACTTCCACGAATGCTTTGTAAATGTAAGCCTGTTATGAGCAAATCATGTTTTCAGTTGATTTTCTAAATGTGTTCTGCTCTATGGTTATTACATAAACTTTTCGCTGTTGACTTATTGTGTATTTAGGGTCATAATATATTTGCTAACACGACAATGTCTATTCCGGTACTGAATTTGGGAATTCTTGTTATGATCCCGCACCGAATTTCTATGGTACCGGTTTTTTCACACCATTTTTGTAGTACCGGTACCGTACTGGATATAAAAAACCGATACCGGTACAGGTCGGTACCGGTACGGTTCTGATACCATACCTACTTATATCTAATTACTCACTCTGTCTCAAAATATAATCCACAATTTTTTAGGTTGTTTCAAACTAATTGCACACTTTTCATTTTAAGTAACAAAAAGAGAATTTAGTGAAATAATATTCTATTTGAGTGGTTAATATTTATATTGCTCTCATTTTTATTAAACTTTGTGATTTTTGTTTCATTACAATAATTTTGAAACGGAATGAGTATTATATCTTTGTGTATTAAACGAGAAAAATTATCTTTCGCGTTGCGATGAGATCGAATAAATTTGTTATATTTTTTACCGTGCAAGTATATGATGGAAAATGATATATTATCTTACATCTTGTGTCTTTTTATCATTTTACTCATATGATGTCATATTATCATATTGATAAGAGGATATAACAATGCGATTTGTTAACTAAATTTGTCAAATTTTGTTCAAGGAAATTGTAAGCATGACTAAGTTTAAAATATATAAAGATTGTTACTGCTAGGCAAGTACCTATACATAGCAACAAGATTTTCTAGCTGCAAATATTTATAGTAGTGATGTTATAGTTAAGTATTTCGTGTAACGTTTATACATAAAAAAAACATAAAATAATTAAAATATAATTTAAAAATGTTGTAACATATGATAATTAATTCAAAGAACAATTACTCTTTCCGTCTCGAAATTATTTTTCACATTTCTATTTTGAGATGTCGCAAAATAATTGTCCACTTTTTATTTTAATTAAGAAAAATAGAATTTAGTAGGGGAATAATCTTTCAGTGGTTGAGATTTATAGTTGTCACACTTTTATTAAAATTTATGATTTTTGTCTTCTGACAATAATTTTGAGACGGATGAAGTATTAAAATGTATCAAAGGAACGTATAAAAACACCTTTAGTGAAACTGAAAATAAAACATTACATCAATTTTGAAATAACTAATAATGCACATTGTTCGTCACGAAAAACTTCTTGGTACACAATATTTGAAGTGTAGACTCCTTTTTGACTGAACTCTTGGGCAGGCTTCATTATACATTTTGTAGTTCTACGTGATATCCCTCTAGACGACGCAACATAAAATTGACCATGCGACAAAACAGAGTTTGGCAAATAAACACCCACATTTGGATTTAACTTTCCTTGAGCTTTGTTGATAGTCATTGCAAAGCTAAGTTGCACAAGGAACTATTTCTCTTTAGTTAACAAGAAAACATGACTTCTTCAGATGGAGCAAGAGGAATTCTAAGCAAGAGCACTCAAATTTCAGCAGATCTCAGTATTGCTGACATTGGTATCAAAACGTTCACATATCAACCTCGTGCCATTATATATATGCCAAATCGAGATTCCTTAAAAGAATAATTAGGCATCCAATTATCAAGCACAAGAAGTGACGGGGCAATCCGCAATCGTTGAGTGAGTTTAAGAATTCCATAGGATAAAACTTGTTCGTGTCGTCTTCTGCTATATCAAAACTATAGTAAACTTTCTCATCGTCCGAAAATTTGTCAATCAACTAATCCTTAATGTTGTTGTTAGCTTTTGAATTTTAATTCATTCTTTACGGTCTTATATCTGACCATTGTGATAGTTTAAGGTTTGGATGTAGGTTTGCGGTATATTATGTTCTCGTTAGGTTAACGTCTCGTGACTACTGTAGAGTCACGAGACACGTTTATGTATGTGACAAGAGTCACGAGACATCAATTGTAATGAGGGTATAAATACCTCCAAGAGCTCACTTGTTGAGGTATGCCTTGTAGTCTTGTGCGTGTAAATAAAATTATTCTCTTTAGCTTATTCCGGTCCTCTCTTTTTCTAAAACTCTCTCAAAAATCATGTGTTGATTCTCGATATATTATTAGGGACCTACAAGTGGTGTCAGAGTCAATATATGATTAATGGGGTGAATGCTTGATGAGTCTCATATTATACATATTTATACCCCGATATTATGTAAATTATATAGTAAAATATCCTTATTTATAGAACTTTTGATACTTAATACATATATGAATATGCAGGACTAAGGATTGAAGGAAAGACACGAGGAAGACATTAAACGAATGACTTTGAGAACTTAAAAAGAATAATACATAGTTTGGACTAAAGCATGCCGAGCTTATAAAGAAGTACGCCGCTTACGGGCACCTGTGGTCAACTATATATCTACGAGTCAAACATTGAAGTACGCCGGTCTTATGTTATAAGAACGCCGGTTACGTAAAGAGAAGCCCGCCGGTTTTATATCGGTTGTGCGGTGTACTTCCCCTAGCAGTTATACTTCTTTAATGAGATCCATCAATGATGAGGCCGATCATTTGCTCACCAGGAACTTGCTAGGGCTACAATTTCACTATAAATAGGAGCTCAATTCGGAGTCTTACAACACATCAATCAAGAATAACTTTCTTGATCACAAAGGAAGAGAAGGAGTGGTTTCTAACCAATAACCACTTGCTAAGGAGAATTAGGAGCAAGAATACCTTTGGAGGATCATTGTGAACGAAGTCATACTTGTAACTTTGGTATAATCTCGTTTGAATATGATCATAATTATTGTTTACTTTGTCTACTTCATTATAAATATGGAGTAGTACCTTTATGTTTGTTAAAGGCATTAAGACCTTGAGTTAACAGGAGAATTCCATTTTGAATCATGAATCTATTACATATGTATTTGATATGTTATTATTTAGTATCTACCATTTGTCTTGATTGGTCATTAGAATTGTTTAAGGTTGAAAGATGCAATTGTGTTGATTACATTATGAATCGTCTGTCTATAACGAGTCATTGCTATCCTTGTGAGAATAGGATAGTAAAACAAATGTTAATATGGACTATACCATGTTTACGGGCTAGTTTTGTAATACCTCAAATTCTAAAATATGCAAAATGACCAAAATGCCCTTAAGTTTTAAAAAATTTGTAATAACACTTAAAGAATACCAAATAAGCCCTAGAAATTTGGAATTTAGCATCATATGATCAAAATAAATTTAGGATAAATATGATTTGTCACTTTTGTAAAATTAAAAATAATTTCTTGTATATATTAAATTATGTCAATTTTATTTAATTATATATATGTATTTATATTAAAGAAATAAATCCTAAATACAATAGGAGACTTGTATAATAATTTAATTTGGACTTATCACAGAAATCTCAGCCCAAGATAAGTATTCCACCTCCTAAATATAAAGCCTACACGTTTGACTTATTTTATAAAACCCAAACTGACTTTTTAAACAAAATGACACCTCAAAATCCCATTCAGTCGACTTAAGGTTTTACACAACTCCCAAATAATTTTCCTGGTCTTTTACAAGTCTAAAGAAGGTGAGAAAAATATTGGTTTCAATTCTGGATTGATCGTGTGAGCTAGGGGTTTATATTATATCGGTTTTATCCCATCAAGAAGAACAAAATTGTTTTGCTTCAACCACATGATCTATAATCTTTTTGGTATTTTTCTAGCACCCTATATATCTTATATTATCAGTATAAAATGATGGAAATGAACCATGCATGCTAATATGATCATACAAATTTATATAAGTTAAAAACCCTAAAATCAAACTATAATTATGAAAGCAGCTATGCAATTTTTGTGAGCTTGGTATATAATTTATTCTGGTCTTCTACATTTCATATAACATCAGTAAAATAACCTTTATAATTTTCGAAGCCTAGAAACTCATTTTGGGATTTATTTTATAATCGGTTTAATTAAATAAAAAGAAAAGAAAAGAAAATGAAGAGTGCAAGGCTAGGGTTAGGGTTTTGGATTAAAAACAGGTTTAATAAATGTGTTTTTAAGGTTGCAATTAATGTTTTAATGATTGGGGAATTTAGGGTTAGGGTTTTGTGGAATTTTATTTGAATCGAATTGAATTTTAAAACTATAAGGGTGTGATTTGTAAATTGTTAAACTTTAGGGTTAATTCTGGAAATCATAAAATAGCATGATTGGAAATTTGTATAAAATAAGTATTAGGGTGTATTGTGTATATTTGATAATTAAAAGGATTAACATGTTAATATTAAATATTTAAGGATAAGAATTAAGTTAATTATAGTCAAGGGTTAATTTTGTAACTTTATTAAATGGAAGGGCTGATTTGCTAATGTTGGTAATTTGAGGATTAATATGGATAAAATATGAATTGGTGATTTTTACACCTTAGACCTTTAACTTTGGTACAATTACTATATTAAACCTTAATTTTTTAAAGTTAACACTTTAAGTCTTAATCTATTTCCATATGATAATCTTAACCTTGAATGATAAATATTGCTAACTATGGAAACTTTCTGAATATATAAATATGTTATTTATGAAAATTTGCTAAATAAAGAAGACTGCTAAAAAAAGAAAGTTACTAAATATGGAAAGCCGACTAAAAAAGTGTAATCTAATTTAAGATAAGTTATTAATAATAAATGATCCCTAATTCAGGTAGATATTTTGAAGAAGAAGTGAACTCTTCCTTTTCGTGATTCCTTCTTTTGATCTCATTGTTTTGCTAAGGTACGGATATTCTGACCTTACTCTTAAGGTTTCCTTCGTGATTACAACCTCTGTTATGAACCTTCTGTTTTGAAACTCTGATTTGAACCTTTAATATGAACCTTCTGTTTTTGAACCTTTGACATGAAAAATTTACTTTTAAACTTACCCTTAAATATGAACCTTTTAATTACATGAGTTTTACTAGGCATGGGGGTTCCATGTCCATGTCAGGGATGCACCTCTGATATTACTCTAGGGCAGTAGAGTGATGTTCTGCCACGTCCCTGGGTTGGCTGCATATATTTATCTGTTGGGAAAGGGGCGTATGGATGCATCCTAGGTGAGTTCTGTTATCTGTTATCTGTTATATGTTATCTGTTATTTGTTATCTGTTATCTGGTGAATGTGACTGTGTGTGCGATACACGTCCTTCACAAAACTCTGGGAGTTAGCTACTCCATTATGTTGCCTTATAAGTGTTTATTATATGATCTGTTCTGAGCTTATGGTATTAATATGGTTCTGACTCTGTTCGTACAGGTAACTGTATGAATTCCTGACCTAACCTACACATTTCATTTCCTTATTAACTGTTATACCTAAAAATGTTTTTCCCTAAAATATATCAATCGTATTTCAGAAATTTATTTTAGTTTATTATCGTTATATCTGTTCACTAGGCTTTTTAAGCTCAGCCGCATTTCTTTCACTGTGGCAGGTATTCAAGCTAGCTTTGGGATGGTTCTGGGATTAAGAGTAGAGTTGAATTGAAGATTCTTGACCATAGTTATTTAAAGTAAGTTATTTATTTAAGACTTCCGCTTTTGATCTGTTCTGTTTGTTCTGATGTAACACCATATTATTGTGATATTTTACCCTTGTCGAGTTGGGGTGTTACAATTTATGGTATCAGAGCCAGGTTTGATCGGCGGATTCACAACCCGTAGAGCTTAGGCTATGACCTGTGAGTATTAGGCCTTTAAGTTTTGCACCATAGAAGTTATGAAACAACCTTTGAGGATTTGCTTTAGGACTTCCCTATATGAACTTAAGTTATGATCGGTAAGGACTGGGTAGACTAGGACATTTGTTTAAGTAGCATCGTTTCCACATTACTCTGATTCATGCCTCTGCCTTTAGTTAAGCCGATAAGATCATTCTTTCCGAGGTTAGAAAGTTATGCACAATTTAAAGTTTAGTAACCAAGTAAGTTTAGAATGTATTGAAAATTAATGATTAAGTTTCACACCATTTAAGTTTCATTTTTTGATACTGATTTCCATCTCTGATAATCAGTTTGACCATTCGGAAGATTAGTACAACCCTAAGTGTTTGACATACTCTGTGAATTCTTTTGCTTATGTTGGGTATATTAAATTTTGACACTATTTAATGTTCCATAAACCTTTTCTATTTCTATAAGAGATCTGGAGGTATATTAAGTTTTGACACCATTTAATGTTCCATGAAATTTTTCTATTCTTATGAGAGATCTGGAGGTTATTAGTCACGAATATAGGAAATTGTTCACGCTATTCTGATAATGAGACTATGTTACTAGGATTTCTTTTGGAAGATTATAATTTTGATAATAAACTGGGTATAGGTTGATTTCCCTATGTTCTTTCCATTAATAATGAATAGGACATCACATGATAACGAGGAAGATTGACAATGGTGTGATTGGATCTTTAGACTATTAAGTTCTCCTTTAGAAGTTTTGTATTATGACAATTTTGCGTATGTTCGCTAAGTTTATGATTATGAGCATTTTGGTGAATTTGGAGGTATTGTGCTCTATTAAGATAGATCTGTTAGATTTAGGTTATTTTTGATACGTTTCATTTTCTGTTAAACCTCATTGATGATGGTTGATTATGCTAAATCCTGGGAAGAAGAGAATAATTGTTAGGTTGCTATTAGGTTGTTTATTCATGACTTGAGATAAAGTATGGTCGCCATGAAGATATATTTATATAATGTAAATATTATGGTGCCTGGTGAACGTGATAATATTTCCATCATATAAAGTACTCTCATTGTAAGCATATGGTATTTTGGGAAGTGTTTGAGAAGTATTAGATCTCTGCTAGTTGGATTATCCGCGATAAGTGAGACTTTAGGATTCATTCTACTTATGTGTGTGTTCTGCCTTCATCGTTAGATATCTGGATACGTTCGAGTTCTTATCGTATGTTTATTGATCATTGATCATCCGTTAAGAAATTTAGAATTCATTATAGAGTTTCTTATCGTCTGAATTTACGCACTCAATCTGTTTTCTGATATTAGTTATCTGTTGCTAGTACACATCTGTTGAACTGAATTATGATCTGATTTGAATAAGAAATGAGATTATGAAATTTTGATAAGAAAGATCTGTCTGTCCGTTTGAAATCTGTTGGAAAGGTTATTCTGAATTGAGGATATTTCTGTAACTGAAAGATTCTGTGTTCGTTCCGTTTTGGCAATTTCCGCAATCCGATTCGTTTCTGTCTACTCTGCCTATTCACTTTCCGAGGACATAAATTTCTTTTTAGAGGGGAAGAAGTTGTTACACGTCAAATTATAAAATATGCAAAATGACCAAAATGCCCTTAAGTTTTTAAAAAATTGTAATAACACTTAAAGAATACCAAATAAGCCCTAGAAATTTGGAATTTAGCATCATATGATCAAAATAAATTTAGGATAAATAAGATTTGTCACTTTTGTAAAATTAAAAATAATTTCTTGTATATATTTAATTATGTCAATTTTATTTAATTATATATATGTATTTATATTAAAGAAATAAATCCTAAATACAATAGGAGACTTGTATAATAATTTAATTTGGACTTATCACAGAAATTTCAGCCTAAGATAAGTATTCCACCTCCAAAATATAAAGCCCACACGTTTTACTTATTTTATAAAACCCAAACCGACTTTTTAAACAAGTCGACGGCTATGTTTGGCAAAAGTAGTTGTGAGCAGTAGCATTGAACAGTAGTAGTGAGCAGTAGCTGTGAGCTGTGAGCAGTAGCCAAAAAAGCTCACAGCTTCATAAAGAATAGCAAAGCCCACAGCTCTTATGCCAAACAAACATCAAAATTAAAAAAGCTCATTCTCACCGCTCATTACCCAAAAAAGCTCCAAAAAAGCTCCGCGCCAAACATAGCCGACACCTCAAAATCCCATTAAGTCGACTTAAGGTTTTACACAGCTCCCAAATAATTTTCCTGGTCTTTTACAAGTCTAAAGAAGGTGAGAAAAATATTGGTTTCAATTATGGATTGATCGTGTGAGCTAGGGGATTATATTATGTCGGTTTTATCCCATCAAGAAGAAGAAAATCGTTTTGCTTCAACCACAAGATCTATAATCTTTCTGGTATTTTTTTAGCACCCAATATATTGTATATTATCAGTATAAAATGATGGAAACGAACCGTGCATGCTAATATGATCATACAAATTTATATAAGTTAAAAACCCTAAAATGGAACTATAATTATGAAAGCAGCTATGCAATTTTTGTGAACTTGGTATATAATTTATTCTGGTCCTCTACATGTCATATAACATCAGTCAAATAACCTTTATAATTTTTGAAGCCTAGAAACTCATTTTGGGATTTATTTTATAATAGGTTTAATTAAATAAAAAGAAAAGAAAAGAAAACGAGGCAAGGCTAGGGTTAGGGTTTTGGATTAAAAACAGGTTTAATAAACGTGTTTTTAAAGTTTCAATTAATTTTGTAATGATTGGGGAATTTAGGGTTAGGTTTTTGTGGAATTTTATTTGAATCGAATTGAATTTTAAAACTATAAGGGTGTGTTTTGTAAATTGTTAAACTTTAGGGTTAATTCTAGAAATCATAGAATAGCGTGATCGGAAATTCTTATAAAATAAGTATTAGGGTGTACTGTGTATATTTGATAATTAAAAGGATTAACATGTTAATATTAAATATTTAAGGATAAGAATTAAGTTAATTATACTCGAGGGTTAATTTTGTAACTTTATAAAATGGAAGGGCTGATTTGCTAATGTTGGTAATTTGAGGATTAATATGGATTAAATATGAATTGGTGATTTTTACACCTTAGACCTTTAACTTTGGTACAATTACTTTGTAAACCCTAAATTATGGAAAGTTACTATACTAAACCTTAATTTTTTAAAGTTAACACTTCAAGTCCCTAATCTATTTCCATATGATAATCTTAACCTTGAATGATAAATATTGCTAACTATGGAAACTTTCTGAATATATAAATCTGTTATTTATGAAAATTTGCTAAATAAAGAATACTGCTAAAAAAAAGTTACTAAAAATGGAAAGCCGACAAAAGAAGAGTAATCTAATTTAAGATAAGTTATTAATAATAAATGATCCCTAATTCAGGTAGATATTTGAAGAATAAGTGAACTCTTCCTTTTCGTGATTCCTTCTTTTGATCTCATTGTTTTGCTAAGGTACGGATATTCTGACCTTACTCTTATGGTTTCCTTCGTGATTACAACATCTGTTATGAACTTTCTGTTTTGAAACTCTGATTTGAACCTTTGCTATGAACCTTCTGTTTTTGAACCTTTGACATGAAAAATTTACTATTAAACTTTCTGATATGAAAATTATGTTTTGAACCCTTAAATATGAACCTTTTAATTACATGAGTTTTACTAGGCATGGGGGTTCCATGTCCCTGTCAGGAATGCACCTCTGACATTACACTAGGGCAGTAGAGTGAAGTTCTGCCACGTCCCTAGGTTGGCTGCATATATTTATCTGTTGGGAAAGGGGCGTATGGATGCATCCTAGGTGAGTTCTGTTATCTGTTATCTGTTATATGTTATCTGTTATTTGTTATCTGTTATCTGTTATCTGGTGAATGTGACCGTGTGTGCGATACACGTCCTTCACAAAACTCTGGGAGTTAGCTACTCCATTATGTTGCCTTATAAGTGTTTATTATATGATCTGTTCTGAGCTTATGGTATTAATATGGTTCTGACTATGTTCGTACAGGTAACTGTATGAATTCCTGACCTAACCTACACATTTCAATTCCTTATTAACTGTTATACCTAAAAATGTTTTTCCCTAAAATATATCAATCGTATTTCAGAAATTTATTTTAGTTTATTATCGTTATATCTGTTCACTAGGCTTTTTAAGCTCAGCCGCATTTCTTTCACCGCGGCAGGTATTCAAGCTAGCTTTGGGATGATTCTGGGATTGAGAGTAGAGTTGAATTGAAGATTCTTGACCATAGTTATTTGAAGTAAGTTATTTATTTAAGACTTCCGCTTTTGATCCGTTCTGCTTGTTCTGATGTAACACCATATTATTGTGACATTTTTACCCTTGTCGGATTGGGGTGTTACAAGTTTCATGTCTAACGACTTGACTAGAGGAAATACATACTTAATACTTCATGCATGGACCACTCTTTATGCACTTTATGTATCTAGGATCATAGGCCGAAAGGATATCTTCTTACATAAGGTAGATATACTAGTTTACATGATCACCAGTCATGCTTTACTTCTATGCATTGTCAATGTATTTTCTATGTTGCAATTACTTGTTAATCTCATGTGCTCAGTCTTAAACAAACATATCTTTAAATTAATTTGGCAAAATTTCAAAAACTTAAATCCATCAAAAATGGTTTTAGTGATAAGTGACAATCATTGGAATCTAATTTTGTTAATCAAAACTGACAAAAGAGACAATCACCTTCCTTGGGATGATCTGGTCTTACCTATAAACTTTTACTATAAACAGGTGTTATACTTTTACCCATGTGTTTTATGTATTAAGGAATCAGTAGAACTTCTTATATAAATTTAAAGCTTTCAAAACAAATCAAAGTTTTTGGCGTCGTTGTGTAGAGTGTCAATCAAGTCACAAACATGTATGGTTCTAGTGATTAGGATCGAATTATATGGAGTTTTGGAGAGAGAGAGAGTTTAGAGAGAGAAAGAAATGGGAGCCTTGAGAGAAACTAGAAATGTATTATCTTGTGAATGAAGGTCCAACCCTCTCCACATGCTTAGACTAAACTAATACTAAACTAAATAATAGACTAACTACGAGCTATCTTAAATGCTATTACAATGATAAGGTGACCGATACTTTTACAGGAATATCCGTATTCCTAACAATCTCCCCCTAATCGAGGTCACCTTGGAAATTAAGCTCTTTGTTCTTCAAGCATTCTTTTGATCTTGTAGCTCGTAGGTTCTGATTCTTCACTTTTCAGCACACTTTGTACATCCAGCAATGAACTTGTGATTTGAGTTCCTTTGTGATGTGTGATCTTTGAGCTTCCTTTAAGATCATCAGCCACAGTAAATCTCCAAGCTCATCCTTAGTAGTATCGCCTTCATGTGATGTAGTGACATAAGGACCATCATGCTCACACCCTTCTGGATCTAGAGACATTACATTGAGTTGTGGATCAGGAGACTTTTTCATCAGAGTTGCGGAAACGTTGTTGGTAGTCTCTCAACATTTTTTGTAGTATGTCTCTCATCATCATTGATAGTGATAAGGATGTGTGAGCATGAGGTATGGATTGACCCGATTCAGCTGGAAATAGGAGCCATCGACACCATCTTTATATTTGTTCCTGAAATAAAACAGTTAGCAATAAAGATAGAGAACGAATATGGCTTTGTCATTCATTTTGCGAGGACAGACTACCCTCCGGGTTTGTGAAAACCGACCTGTGATCAGGTAGAGACTCTTTTAAAGAGGACTCTCCTTGACAGGAATTTCCAGCTTGTAGTAATGAATTTTCCAAAGAATCCACTTTGGAATCTTCATACTCATCATGTTCTCATACCGGAATGTCTCAAAGCAGACAGCACGATAGAGTGAATCGGTGAATTGATATTCATGGTTTGATGAGAAATTGATTTATAGAAATCACTCGCGTGTCATATGATAAACATTTTTTGAGACACGACGAGAGTTTTATAGTTTGAATCACATTTCCAGCAAAAATACTTTTGTTTGAAAGATTATACATAATCAATGTGCTCGAAAAATTAGTTTGTGAGCACATTGAAAGGTTTTAGCAAAAGTATCCGTCAATCCATATCCTGGAACAAGTTTGATTCAATTTAGATTCGCACCATCGTTGCTTTCCAGTTGTCACTTGATCATTGATCCAAGATGGATCTCACATGTCACCTACCAAGAGCTTAAAAGATGTTCGCTCTAGAAGGATTTCCATCTTCATTGTGAATATTTTCATATCTCTCGGATGTTCTGGCAATACCACAAGGATAATGCCTAAGACTCTAAATATTTTATCTTATTTTCCACATTGTGTGAAACAATAAGCATATTTGGAAGTGTGTCCTAGTGAGATTTATGGTTGATCTCATGGCTCTAGACTCAATAGTGCGTTTTGATCCGCTCCTGGAGACTGGGGAGGCGTCTCCTGTTTTAGGTATCAACATAGCTCGCAATGAGCGGTCAATACATTGCACAGGGTTTCCCGTGAGAATGAAACAAGCTCTTTTAAGAGAACTTGAGTGGTTGGGAAGTTTAGTGCAGTGCGTCACTAGGTCCATGACGTCTTGTCTTCAATACTAGTGTTACCTTAGTAACTACTAGTAGATTATGAATTGAACCCGGTTTCTGCCCTAATGTTGAATATTTGGAGGGCTTTTTCTTTTCACCTTTTCTCATTACATTTCTTTTTCATTCTTCAACCCCTTCAGTGCTTGCCGAGACTTCACCACTAGAACCTTGTTGGGTTTGTTCCAGTCCTAGCTCTATCTCAGTCCGCACTCTTCCCTTTCTCACTTTTCTCCTTTTTTCAATCATTCCTAAGGACTTCTAATCTATCTATGGATTGTCCCTGGGAAGATCCTTCCGGTTCTGGTGGATCATGGGAACTCATACCTAACCTTAACCAACCTTATAACTCATGCATAAAGATAAATGGTCGGTCTTTGGTATTACTTCCACAAACGCCTTTGCTCCCTCTCAATATGTGCATCGATATTCGAAAGTGTTTAGCACATATGTAGGAGCCTATTTATTGAGTCCAAAAGATCACTTTTGATTATCAGATTTCATATTTAAATCACATTCTCTCCCCCGATCAAAAATTTCAAATCTTTTGAGATTTTGGATCCCAATTGATTTAAATAAGTTAGAAAACGTTTGGGAGAGAAATGCAGTCAATTTTAATATTGTCTGATAAAAAGGAACTTTTTTCTGCTCCCCCTCAATCTGTGAGGGAGGTTGTTATGTGTCAGATTCGATGAGTTTCCAAAAGATTTGAAGTTTTAACGAAACTCTTTGAAAATGTACTCATTCTGACACATAACCATCACAAATCGTTTTGTTGCTTTTGTTTTATACAAAGTGTGGGGAGTTTTGATGATACATAAAATTTTGAGAAATCACTCTCCCCCTCAATCAATGACGGATGTTAAAGCTTAAATAGGTGATGTCATTGATTGAGTGACAAATTTTGTCAAAATTTTGAGTACAAATTGATTTTCAATCAAAATCTCATGGTACCACCAAGTTTTGCACAAATACTTTCCGGAAAAATCATAGAAGGGAAAGTATTTGGCGATAAAAAGAAGATTTCTCTTCTTTATCAAGAAATAATGCACTGAAGCGTACATTAGATCGAGGGTGCATGAATGTAAAGTAATTCACGCTCGGATGAACGACACCCTTTGCTAGGAACAACCGTCTTTTTGGCGATGAGTTTTCCTCATTATGAAAAACGGGTTGCTATCTGAAGTAATAGCAAGCCATAATTTTGAAGTCCGGGTTGCAGCCTGAAATGACTACAAGCCAATTTTTTTTGAAGAATGTTTTGAGAAACGACATGTTTTAGAAAACCCTTATTTGAAAAAGAAAGAAAAAAACTCTTGCTCAAGCATATGTAAGAATCCGTGTCATTATTGAATGACATTTCTAGAAACGTACATAATATTGATTACACAAGAGACATGTCGTGAGAAGAATCTTTTTGTATTTTTGTGATTTTTCATATTTTTATGGATTTTATAAATTTTATTTTATTTTATTTTTTTTATTTTTTTTTATGTATTTTATGTACAAAGGATATGTGAAGCCAATCCTTCAATCATCATTCTCTTCTTGGAGAGACTTAGGAGTTTCTGGAGTAAGGCTCTTCATTCCAAGACGTGGCAGAATGAACTGAAATCTTTCCCGTGAAAGAGCATTTGTGAATATGTCAGCCAGCTGAAACTCCGTTCTCACAAAGTAGAGTTCCACTATCCATTTCTCCACTTGTTCTCTGATGAAGTGATGACGAATGTCTATATGCTTGGCTCTGGAGTGCTGGACATTGTTGCAACAAAGGGCAATGGCACTTTTGTTATCACAATACATTGGGATTTTGTTGAAATCATACCCATAATCTGACAATTGTGATCTCATCCACAAAATTTGAGCACAACATAAGGACATGGCTATATATTCTGCTTCGGTGGATGATATTGAAGTGCACATCTGCTTTTTGGAGGACCAGCTGACAAGTTTCTCACCCAAGAATTGAGCAGCTCCGGAAGTACTTCTGCGAGTATCTTGACACCCCGCATGATCAGCATCTGAGTAGGCCATGAGAGCCATTGCATTGTCTTTAGGATACCAGAGACCCATGTGGATTGTCCCTTGGAGATATCTGAAGATTCTCTTGACAGCTTCCAAGTGCTTTTTGGTGGGCTTGGATTGATATCTGGCGCACATGCATACGGCGAAGAGAAGGTCTGGCCTACTAGCTGTAAGGTACATGAGAGATCCAATCATGCTTCTATATTTGGTCTGATCAATTGTTACCCCAACTGAGTCGTCATCAAGTTGGGATCATTCAACCATGGGTGTATCAACTATGTCACTTGAATCAAAACCAAACTTCTTGAGGATGTCACTAGCATACTTGGCTTGATTAATAAAGATGCCTCTCGGGTTTTGTGAAACTTGTAGCCCCAAGAAGAAAGACATTTGTCCCATCATGGACATTTGAAACTTGGAACTCATTTCCGTAGCAAAGCGATCACATTCCTTGGAATCAGACGATGCGAAGATGATATCATCAACATATATTGAATGTGAAGAAGATTGTTCCCAGTCTTCCTAGTGAACAAAGTAGGATCAACAACACCCTTGGTAAATCGATTTGCAAGAAGAAACTTGGAAAGTGTGTTGTACCAAGCTCTAGGAGTTTGTTTGAGACCATAAAGTGCCTTCTTTAAGCGATATACATGATTCGGTCTTTCTGGGTCCACGAAAACTTCAGGTTGAGAAACATAAACCACTTCTTTTAAGTCCCCATTCAAAGAAGGCAGTCTTAACATCCATTTGATAAACGATCATGTTACTGCTGGCAGCATTGGCAAGAAAGATTCTAATAGCCTCGATACGAGCTACAGGTGCAAATGATTCTTCAAAATCAATACCCTCTTGTTGACTGTATCCTTTAGCAACTAATCAAGCCTTGTTTTTCAACACATCTCCATGCTCATCAAGCTTAACTTTAAAAATCCATTTGAGAGCAATGATCATCGCACATTCAGGTGGTGGTACTAATTCCCATACATCAAGACGATCAAACTCATGGATTTCTTCTTGCACTGCAGTGAACCAAGACACCTTTGTAAGGGCATCTTTGAAGTATTTGGGCTCGACTTTAGATAAGACTGAGTTGAAGAAACACCACAAGGCATCAGTGGCAAGTTTTTTTCTGGTGGACACAGGTCTTGAGGGGTTTCCTATGATGTTGTCAATAGGGTGATCATTTGTCCATTTTCTGAGATGTTCATGAGGTTGAGGATAGTGAACTGATATTGCTTGGTTTGAATCTTCTAAGGAAGATGCTTCGTTGGAGGATTCGGGTGCAAAAACATTTTCAAATGGTTCTTCCTCAGGTGGTACAAATGGATTGACTTCCCATGTGTTATCAGAAGTAACTCCTTGATGTTCAGAAGACGATTGTATGTTTGATTCAATTTGAGTGTTGCTGCACTCTGGTGCTTCCGGATCAAGTGAGATGGAGATTGAAGGACCATTTGTCTCATGTGGTGCATTCACAGCCATAGTATTCGGTTCAACAGCTGGCTGTCCCGGTTCATGAGGTGGCTGTGATTCAAAGTACTCATCAAACATGGGATCAAATAACCTTTTCAAGTCTTCACTCGAGGGAGGAACATAAGGAGTGACATGATTGGAGTTCTGTACAAGTCCCGAACTTATTGGTCTAGGAGATAAAAGATTTTGTGAGGGTCTAGAACTGGTGTGTCTTGACGCCGTATGCTCTGTCAGCTCATCAAACGTGACATGGATTGTTTCCATGATTTGTCGGGTTCTTTTGTTGTAGATTCGGTACCCTTTTCGATTTGCTGCATAGCCGACGAATACCCCAATATCAGCTTTAGCTTTGAGCTTCCCTAATTCTTCACTGTCATTAATTGGGTAGCACAGGGCACCAAATACACGAAGAAAAGAGAGATCAGGCTTTTTGAGATGCACCAGCTCATACGGTGTCTTGTTGTGGAGAGGATGAATTAATGATCGATTTTGAGTGTAACAAGCAGTAGCAATGGCTTTAGCCCATAGAAACATTGGGGTTTTTGAGAATATCAGCATAGTGTGAGCCGCTTCAACTAGTGTGCGATTCCTTCTTTCAACGACTCCATTTTGTTGAGGAGTTCGAGGAATGCTCTTCTGATGACTGATGCCGACACTTTCGTAGAATTTGGTGAGATGTTGGTTAACAAACTCAGTTCCATTGTCTGTGCGAATGATTCTAACAGTTTTGTTGAGCCTTACTTGCAACTGCTTGATGATCTTGATGATGATATCGGGAGTTTCATCCTTGGATCTTAAAAATTTTACCCATGTGAATCTTGAATAGTCATCCACAATAACAATAATATATCTTTTCCCATTGAAGCTTTGCACTCTCATGGGTCCACACAGATCCATGTGAAGGGTATGGAGTACTTCGGTGTTGGAGTTGGTGGGTTTTGGTTTATGAGTTTGTTTCTTGCTTTTACCCAATTGACATGATGAGCAAAGATGATCCTTTTCATACTTCAGTCTGGGCATGCCTCGAACAAGATCTTTGCGAGAGAGCTCGTTTATGGTGCCGAAGTTCAAGTGATTCAAATGTCGATGCCATAACCATGATTTGCCTTTTGAAGCCTTAGAAAGTAAGCCAATGGGAGAGGACCGCATCATGTCTTCAATAGAGATGGTATACAGATTTGTACCACGACTTCCTATAAGGAGATCAACTCCATCCAGTTCTCTAACGAAACATGTGTGTTTTCTGAAGGCCACTTCGAGATCAGAGTCACAGAATTGACCAACAGAGAATAAGTTGTGCCCAAGTCCTTCCACATAGTAAACTCTTGAAATTACGCTATCACCAAACACATAATCACAATACCCCATAATAGCTCCAAAGTGGTCGTTACCGAATCTAACTACCCCGATAAACTGTTTCACGAAATTTCTAAGCCAAGAGCGATCCCCAGTCATATGTTTTGAGCAGCCTGAGTCCAAATACCACAGGACGATTTGTACGACCTGCATTTGAATCTAGACAGATATGGATAACTGAAAAACATGGATCCCCAAGTGTAATTGGGATCCAATAGGTTAGCACATGCATACTTAAGAGATTCATGATCAGTATTATCATTGGTTCTCACAGATGAACCGATACCAGTGGAAACAGTTGTCTTACTATCAAGGCATTGGGTCACTAAAGGGAATATTCTACCAGTAGCCTTCCATCTCTTAACCTCTAATGACTTATGGTCAGGTATATAAGTCAATGGGCACTGGTTTCCTAGAGTGAATTTTCTTCCTGTAGGTTTCCACTGATATCCTACACTGTTAAAAACTTTTCCTGTAGCTCTCCAAGTATTGTTATCCTTAGCAGATATAACAGGGGATTTATAAGATGATTGCAAAAATGACACAACACATTCATCATGATTACCAGAAATCAAACATGCATTACAAGTCTTGCAAGTCGCATTAGAATTCGAATTAATTACAGTACGCTTAACGCAAATACTAGAATCAACACGATTCTTTTCATTCAAATCAATCTTATTGTTCCTAAGGTGGTCTTCTACTTTCTTCCCTTGATCATTCTTAGCAGGCGAAGTCCTATCATTCCTTGTATTGCCTTTAGGCTTTGACCCGCTAGCTTTAGTGACATTGATTACTCATGTAGAATTTATGATGGGAACATTAGATTGTTTCAAAGTTGTTTGGTTTCTAGGTGACGATGTGCTATGCACAGAACTAGCCAAGGATTTATCAAAAGTAACATGCTTCTTCAAATTCCTAGATGAGGATGTGCCAATCTTATCACGCATGTTGGGAATCTTGGGACATGTACCTATGGCATATTCTAGCAATTCTTGTGATCACTTGGTAAGATAGCAAATATCCGATAGGGTGTTATCAGATGGTCTTACCGATCTATCTTCTTCTATGGTTTCACGGGTCATGACATGGCAGTTCGTAAGATGTCTAAGATAGTCGCTATGGACTAGCTCATTGTTCTTAAGGGGGAGAGGAATAAAAACAGCCTCACATGCATATTTTTTACAGTTACAAACCACAGAATTTACATCGTTACTTTCATTCAACGGCATTTTCCCTTTCACTTTTGTCTTCAGATTCTCAATTTCATTAAGCAAAGAAGTTATCTTTTCATTTGTTTTCTCACGACTGATCTTGATAGAATCATATAACTCTTTGTAATGTTGTTTAACTTTAGAATTTTCAGCTTGAAAACAATCATTTTCATGTTTAAGTGAGTTGATTGTGTTTTGAAGTTGAAAATTATGAGAATCTGTAGACATTGGTTTATGGGAGTTGATCACAGCATTCATGGGAGACTTCAATTGGGCAATTTGAGCCCTCAATAATCTAATCGTGTTTGTGTGAGCTTGAATTTTTTCATCCCTTTTTGCTAATTCAAAATATGCATCAAATTTCGGAGCATCAGAAGATGTCTTGGCCTTTGAAATTTTCATTTTTTCTTCTAAATGTTGATATTTTAATTGTAAATTAAGATTCTCAACTTCTAGTTTAGAAAGATGCTTGACCATGTTGTCATGATCATCATTTTGAATTTTTTCAAGCAATATCAAATTCTCCCCCTCAAGCTCAACAACACGATTGTGAAGGTTTTTCAAAGCAATAGACATTTCATGAAATTGACAAGCATTAAGAGAAGACTCTGTGGCAGTGTAAAACACATCTTGTGTAATACATTTAGCTATTAAGTTATCATTCATGATGAGAATATTTTTTCTGGTAATTTCACTGTGCTGGAGATCTATAGCTTTTTGTTGACACTCGTTTTCCACATCTTTAAACACTTCTTTCATTTCCTTAAGCTCAACATCAAGGGATTGTCGTAAACCCTCAAAATGTTCTTTTATTTGTTTAAAAAATGGAATGACTTCAGTTAAGTAACACTCTTTGGTTAACTCAAATCCCCTTTCACCCTCAGTAATTCCCGTTGGCGTGATTCTCTTTTTGCATGTTTTCTCAAAATCAGTAAACATTTGATACAGGACATAGATGCTAATAAGAGTTTTACATTGCATGGGAAGGGACAACTGAACTAAGTGCATCGGTGTATTGGGGGGATACACCGTTGGGGCAGCTATCTTTAAGGATGTTTTGGCCTTAATTTCCTCAGCTTTTATTTTCTCGATATCTAAGGGCCAAAATACCTGTTCTGGTGTTAACTTAGTTTGAGGTGCAAAAACTGTCACTCGGTTTTGTTCATAATAATCATGAGGTTTAACAATGACTCTGTGTTTGATGCACTTTGGATCCTTCATTTTTTTTTATCAAATCTCTCTCTATTGGCAGAATCAAGTTCATCCAATTCTTTATCGGACGAGCTATTTGGGGGATCATGATTGGGAGTAAGCATAAACTTAGCATCATAGAGGGCAGGTTGAGAGTCTCTAACGCTCTTAAGGAAGTTTGTTTTAGGCAGCCCTAAATCCTTATCACTATGCTTATCCCGCAGTTTCATGTGCTTTTCCACCATTTGAGCTGTTTGAGGTGTTTGGCCAAGAACATACAACTTGTTTTCAAGTTTGTTTTTCAACTGCTTAAGGTTGGAAAATTTGTTTAACAGTTTAGTTTCCTTTTGTTGAAATTCACTTTTTAGGAGATTTACACTATCCTGAATTTCCTGTTTTTCCTTAAAAACACGTTCAAGTTGATTTTGGAAAGATTTAATCTCTTGTTTCAAGGCCATTTCCTTCAAATTTTGTTCAGTGATGTAGGCATGCATTTGCAATTCCATTTTTTGTTCACGTTCTGTAAGCTCAAATTTAGCACGTTGTTCATAGAACCTTACTTGATCCCTAAGAGTATTTATCCTAGTGGTTAGGGTGTCATCTGGTGCAACAACAGTATACTCATCTAAATCACACATTTCTTCATCAGCAGAGGATATATCACTTGGTACAACAGATTCAACGTTGTACTTCACATATTGTTCATATGGGACAATATTGCTATTCCCCAAATTTGCAGTATCTAAATCAACAACGTTTTGTTTGTTGTACCTCGTTACATATCGTTTGCTCATGCATCTCATTGATACCACACCCAACAGAAGACTTTCCACAAGATACATCAGAATTACTGTCGTGATCCAAATGTTGCTCAGTTGGGAACACTTTGATGGTTTCCAACTCAACCTCATTCGATTCACACACATTAATTCGTTGTATATCATGGAAGGTCTTTTGTTCATCATTAAGAGCGCATTTATCATATAATTTTAGTACCTCAGATATGATGGATGATTTGGATCGATCAGATTGTTGTGTGGGAGAGAAAGTAGATGATAAGTTAGCCATGAAGATTGTCTGAGCAGTTGGTTCATCATCAACATCTGAGTCGAAAGCATCACAATCTTCAGCTTGGAAGTTGTTTGGATCATTAAGAGCTAAATCCTGAATTGGCTGTTCATCCACTTCATCATCGAATGGTTTTCCATCATCCCCAGCAAGAAATGCCAATTCATCCTTATTAAGTACCACTCCATTCTTTTGAGCTTGCATGAGCAACATTTTGTCCTTAAAGTAATCTGAGTTTTGAGGACGTTTTGGCTGAGTGCAGTTTCTGGCAAGGTGACCTAAACCCCCACAGTTGTAACATTTTGGTTGCCTTCCTTGTCCTTGATTCACATTAGTACCTCTGTTCTGAAAGTTACCCCGCACAACATTTCTTTGATTCACATTCTGTCTTCCCTGAATGTTTTGCATCATTACTTTTCCGTCTTCCACAATGGCTTGATTTCATGGATTGGAGGAAGTTCTGAGTTGATTGTTGGAAGATGGGAGTGCAGCCCTGAAATGTTGAACCAGTAGAGAAACTTGATTGGAGAGATTGTCAATCATCTTGTCTGTATGAGAGTATCCTGAGTCGAGATGAGTGTTCATGGCGGCTGATGACTGTAGTGATGAGTGATCCATTGATGACACAGGTTGATTAGTTGGCCCCATGCTACTCATGAAAGCAAGTGAGTCACTGGTGACTGTTGGATTGAGTTTCTCTCTTAGTTGACGATCATAAGCAGCATGCTTCTCATGTTGTTGCAAATAAGCAAACAATTGCTCATAGTTCATATTTCTCAATCCTTTGTTGAGCTTGACAGCAGTGACAAACCGATCCCACTCAGGTGACATGTTGTTCACGAACTTAGAGTTGAGTTGAATGTTGGGCATTGTCATTCTGATCATTCTCATGTCGTTAACCAGTTTGTGAAATCGGACATAGTAATCGGTAATGTTTTCACCAGGATTCATTTTGAAATGCTCAAACTCATCATATAATTGAGATTCACGGTCTTCTTTGGTCAGCTCTGAGCCAGACAAAAGCATTTTGACATTATCCCACACCGCTTTGGCTTCAGTGTTGAAGTTGATTAGCTTGTACACATCTTTGGGTAACCCTTGTATTACTATGTTGGAGGCACGAATGTCAGCATCATAGCGCTTCTTTTCAACATCAGTGAGATCATTGTAAGTGCGTGGTCTATCAATTCCCTGAACAACAGAGCCATCCTCAGCAGTGGAGATAACATCTCTGGTTGTACCCATCTGCATGGGACCTTCATCGATAGATCGTAGAATGTTCTCACCATTTTCTATACCCAAGCAGTACAATCTGATTCTTTGCGCCCATGATTCATAATCTGTCCTGTCTAGCATTGGAGGTCGGGTGTTGGACCCAGCAGCTTGAATGTCATCAGATACAGTCGACATCTCAAATTCTTCAAACGGGATTTTACAGCTTTAGTGACTTAAACCTAGAAATGATTCTTTCTAGCGATTCTACTAAAGTCAATCAAAAGAAACCGGAAGATATGTTCAACAGATTAAACTAACAGAGAGATACTAGATGGGTCACATTTTGCATCAAGTGTTAAGTTGTGACAAGTCCAGTTACAATATATCCAATTGAGATTAGTCAAGTCGTAAGAAATTACTCACAACATCAGATCACAATTAGATCAATTGAAACGACTAAGGTTACAACAATACACGAATTTCAAATTGACTACCCAATCACATGAATCTCATTACTTAGTAAATTGCCAAATAATGTGAGATAGTCGCAACTGTGTGTACTAATCGCAGTAGGAGATAAACACAAGGTGAGCAAATCGTAGTGGAAGGTAACCGCAAGGTAGGTAACCACACAGAAAGCTAACCACAAGGTGAGTTAACCGCAGGTAGCAACTAACCGCAGAGTACACACCTTAAGTAGTAAACCGCAGAAACTAAACGCAGTCCAGCAAACCGCAGAAGCTAAACGCAGTCAGATAGTCTCAGATACCAATCGCAGATCATCTAACTGCAGGAGCTAGTCGCAATGACAATAGTCCAAAAATGTGATGAGGCGAAAAATGAACCACTTTTAGGGGGTCATTTAAGCCCGGAATTGAATTTATTTGATCAAATATTACCCTAAATCGTTCCTTTTGTGATTTTAGGCACTTTGGGAGTGAAATCTGGAAAAGGAAGCAATTCGGACGTTTTTGGAGCATAAAAGTGAAGAAAACGCCAAAGACTTAATTTTGCAAGCTGAGAACAGTGTATGACGGCGTCAAGAGGAAATTCATGACGGTGTCAAGAGTAAAAGTGGTGACGATCCACTACAAACCTGACGGCGTCACAAAAAGGGCGTCAAGAGTTAATTTTGTGACGGCCTACATAAGGAGACCACATGACGGCGTCAGATCCAGATCTAGGTAGTTCGAGGAACTATTTGGCGGCGAGATGACGGTGTCAGACATTTGTTCTTGACGCTGTCACCTTCTAAACTCTATATATAGTTTTCTATTTTTCATTCATTAGAGAGGAACTTGTGTGGAGAAACCCTAGGGCCGAACTTTGTGAACCCTAGCTCGTATTTTACAGTATATTCAAGGGTTTTCACCCCTTGAATCCTTTCATGTGCTATTAAGATAAGTCTTCTCTTAATTCAATCAATATGTCTATGTGTTGGTTGTCAATATCTTGTGCTTGTCTTGATTTCAACATGCTAGGCTAGATCTATCTTGTGTTTGCTTAGATCTAATGAAACCTAGATGTTAATTATGTGTTGATTACTTGTTTATGGTTGTATTGGATGAATGATTTCAATGTTAGGCTTAACCAATGTGTACTAGGTTTTATTTGTTGTATTTAATGCATGAGTAAATTCTAATGATCCCATGTTAGGAGCTTCTTAGCCGGCTCGACATAGGAGTGAAATAGGCACTCATAGGATTGGGGAAGTAAGTACGCCACCCCATGAATGGTATTAAGGAATACAATCCATCATCCACGCAACTATAACAAGTAATTAACGTGTAAAAGATATCTGGGGAGTTCTAAGTAAACACATTTCTCCCATATATTGCTCACAACCTTAGTATAATTTAGTTTAATTTCATTTCTAGTATTTTATTTTGATTGCATCTTAGTATTGGGTTAGTTGACTAGCAACTAATTCCGCCCAAATCCTTCATACCCGAGATTTTTACTTGCTTTCCAAAAAATATAAAAAATACAAAAAGAATTATCCCTCATCTCTAGACCTAGTCTTTAGGTTTTCTAATCCTAGCAACACTATTCCTAGCTGAACGATCAATCCCCCGGTACTTGTCACTATACTATACTACATCGATCAGGTACACTGCCTGGTGGGGGTTGTACGCTTCTCGAGATCCCTTGAGAGGTAAAGCCTGGTGCAATCCCTACGCATCAAGTTTTTGGCGCCGCAGCCCGGGGAATAGTTATTGTCTAGGTTAGAATCTCTTTTTATTAGGTCTACTTGTTAGATTCATTTCTAGTAAGATTTTATTTTTATTTTTAGGTTCTCTTTAATCTATCTTATTTCTTCGTGTTTTTGTTCGTAACTCTTCACCACCCGACATCATGGACGATGGGAACATCTTTGAACCCGTCATCCCACCACAACAAAACCCACCACTAGAACCTCTTAGGCCCCGAACCTTAGGAGAGTATTCCCGACCTAGCCACCAAGGCTATCGAAACACTTTTGAGCTCACCGGAGCCAATGTGACCCCCTTGCGATCCGAAACCATCCGGTTGGTGCAAAGCGGATGTGCATTCCATGGACTTCGTTCCGAAGATCCAAATCAACATCTCAAAAACTTCCTTAAAATCGTAGATTCCATAGACCTAGATGTTGCAACTAGAGAGACAACCCGATTACGCCTATTCCAATTCTCTCTACGTGATCAAGCTAGTCAATGGCTTGAGCGGTTACCCGTGGGATCCATCACCACATGGGATGATCTCACCACTCGTTTCCTTACCCAATTCTTCCCACCGGGGAAGACTGCAATGCTTAGAAATGACATTTTGATGTTTGAACAACATCAGGGTGAAACTTTCTACGAAGCATGGGCTCGTTTTAAGAATCTCCTCCATAAGGTCCCTCATCATGGTATAAACCTTTGGTTATTAGTTCAGATTTTCTACGACCATGTTGACTATCACACTAAACGTACAATCGATAGGGCCGCGGGAGGTAGATTGCGTGATAAGAACACCGAGGAATCCTGGGCAATTATTGAAGAGCTTGCCGCTGATAATCAAGAGATGTGGGAGTTTAATCATACTATAAAAGCGGTCATGAATGCAATCTCAACACCTGAGGGGACTACCGAAATCCCTGATGAACTTCTATGCAAACTCGAGGCAAAAGTTGACTATTTTGAGGAAAGGCAAAGGAGACCCCTGAGTCCTAGGCGGGCTACTACCAATTCTGTCTCGAAAACGACTTTAACGCCGTTATCAGAGTCACCCTCTAGAGAGAATGTCGAGACCTTTCAAAACTATGCCCCACCTTATTCTCCTCCTGAGAAACTTAGCCCGGAGTTTGAAGCCAGAATGAGAGAATACATGGCAACTCATTCAGATCGACTCGCTAGATTCGAGGAAGTAGTGTATAAGCAAAAAGAGGAGATGCAAGAAAAAATGAATGAGATGATGAGTCTATTGGAGGAGTATGCCAACCAGAGAACCCCCGAAAGAATGCTACTAAGGAAAGAAAGCGTCGTCCCCACTACCCGATTTGTTAATTCCATCACAATTGTCCACAAGGATAATGAGAAGGTAGAAACCCCTACTGAACAAACCTTAGAAGAGCCACCAAAATCCCAACCTTTGAGTTACTATCTGAAACATGATATAAACGAAAACACTATAACGAATTGGATAAAGGGTGACGGGCGTAACCAACCTTTCAAACAGGGTTCTGAGAAGGAAGAAGGGGGAAAAGATGAGTATGATACATTACCTGGGGGGCCAATATTCGAGAAATTATTGGTACAAAAAGTAGCTACTAAGCAGATGGCGTGTGGGAACTTTGAGATACCAGCTGGCATCGGGGATTTGAAATATCTTAGTGCTTTCGCCGACCATGGATCGGAAGTAAATCTTATGCCCCTAACTATTTACATCCAACTAACGTCAAAAATGCCAGCCCCCACTCGTGTTAGGTTATCCCTCGCTGGACACTCTTACGTATACCCCCTAGGAATCACAGAAGATGTGTTAGTTAATGTCACAGGATTCATGTACCCCGTTGATTTTATGATCATCGATGATAAGGGAGATGGGTGCATGCCAATAATCCTTGGGGCACCATTCCTCACCACCGCTAGAGCTGTCATTAAGTATGAAGGTAGGAAAATTGAGCTTAAATCAGAAAAAAGAAAGATTAGCTTCCCCATGACCCCGCGATGTGGATATGAGAATTTGGGTTGGAGAAAGCTCAAAAACAACATTGACACGTCACCTATTCGTGTTCGAGAGAAAATACTTGCATGGGAGGCAAGAATCAAAAGCTACAAGGAGGCTAAACATGAAAAAAGTATAAGCAATGAAGTTCATGTCGAGTTTGAACACAATCGACCAGCAGAAAGCCATATACCATTCGAGGAAGGGAACTTAGTACTCTTAAGACACTTGGAAATAACGATACCACCCGATAAACTGAGTCCCTGGTGGTACGGGCCTTTCACAATTAAGAGCATGAGCCAAGATGGGATGGCTTGCCTGAGGAGTAAAGTAGGTGGAGAGGTGATTGCAAGCATCGATAGATTGAAGCACTACCACCACAATAGTAATGATCACAACTACATGGGGTACATCATCTCAAGGGATGAGGTCACGTAGTAACCCATGACCTTGAGTCTAGCTACAAGACTCGTAAAATAAAGAAAAGCGCTTCTTGGGAGGCAACCCATGTTTTGTGTGATTTTTATTTTGTTTGTTTGTTATTTGCTTCCGTATGCATGTTTTATTTTTATTCTTGGTAGATCATGTTTCTAAACTAAATAGTGAAAATACTTTACTTTGTTGTTTGGCCTAGTCTTAACTTCACCAAAAGGTATTTTGCAAAAGATAAGTGTAAGGGGAAACCGCAAATATATTTTTAAGAAACAAACCGATCATGATTCTCCACAATATTAAGTGAACATGTATATTCGTATTTGTTAGAGTCAAATGCTTGTATCGAGTCATAATGAAGTTTTGCAGGATTTTCCAGGAAGTAGAACCAAATTTTTCCAGAAATTTTCCGGAAACTTAACATAAGAATTTCTGCAGGTCACTTCTGACGGCGTCACGAGTTTACTCTTGACGGCGTCACGTGTAAAAATCTGGAAATTTTACCAGTTTTGTTTTTCTAACGGGGTCTTAAAATTTTTGTTAAATTATTAGTTTTATAATCTCCCGGAAATCTGCAAACATCATTCCACAAGCATTATATCTTACTTTGTTTTCTAGGATTTAGTAACATATGTAGATTGCCGCCGATTTTATGCGAGGTTGCCTTGTCTGTTTTCTCAGGATTTACAGGTTATGTATGACAAGAAGATGATTTATTTTTCTGGAAGGGAAGCTTTGATTGTTCATTTTCTTGGAGGAAGATTTAACCTGGCTACCTTATTATCCATACCGAGCGAATTAGGGGAGTATTTGATTTCATTCATTTTACTTATTTCACTTTTACATTCTTTACTTGAACATTGGGGACAATGTTCATCTTAAGTGTAAGGGGAGGGTAAAATGATGATACCTTACAGATACACTTTCGCTTGAGTTTGTTTGTTTGATGGTAGATGTGTAATAAAACTATGAGAAATACTTGTTAGTGCAATTTTAGCGCCAAATTTAAATTTTTTTACAACATTTAGGAGTGAAACTTTAGCCATAGCAAGCGTCTCATGGATAGGAGATTGTATGACTAGCACATAACCGTATCATTCAGAAAAATTTTCCACCCAAATATGTGAGGTTCGCCTTTAGATTTGATAGGAAAAGCATTTACTATTAGTGCTTATGAGTGTACCGGTAGCATTTAGATTCTAGAACTTGCGTTAGTGATGCATCCTGAGACCGCTAGTGAGACTACATTCGTGTAGTAGGATTTACTACATGATAAGAGGCATTAGGATCACCCTTGTGTTAAACCCGTATCATAATTACTTGACCATTTAAGTCATATTACTTGGCTAGTTAAGTCAACTAATTTTTCCCACACTTTAGCGTTGTACTCATTTTTAGTATACGAAACCCCTAGTACACCCCTCTGAGCCTATATTTTCGCTTCTAACTTTAAGCATCTTACTTAAAGGAAGAATTTGTTACACCCCACTTAAATGTACAACCAAATCGCCTTAGCCTTCCGTGTATGCACTCATCTTTAGTGCATTATTATTATTTGTTAAACCCTAAGTTAATTATCTAATTGATTACATGGTTGCTAAGTCGAGTCATATCCTTGTACATATTGTTTTGGGACGATTGAGACTCATGGGTAAAGTACTTATTTTATGGAGTAATGGGGAAGAACATCATATATTACCCCCATATGTACGTTAATCTTAAAAGTACTCCAAGTGTTTTCATTTTCTTAATTCGAGTCATTAGATTAGTTTATTGTAAAGTATGTAAAAATTCAAGTGTAAGGGGAATGTACATTCCCTATGAGTTATTACATTAGTTTATTGTTTGTTTTTATTATCTGAGTTATTACATAAGTAAAAAATTGTACATTAAAATGAAAATAAAAAATATTTTGTTCCTACTTTTAAATTATTTGTTTGCAAATGCTATATTGGATTGCTCTTATTAATGAAATGTTGATTGCAATTTGTTTTCAACTATTATCTGAATTTATAAATAACTATATCTTTATTGATCAACAGTTAAAACCCAGAAACACGCCGATTTTACTTTCTTCTGGAAAATTAAGTCACATAAGCGCCGTACTTTTCTTAAAGTGCGCTGTACTTATTTTAAAAAATCTTCACAGAGGGCTTTTTTTTGTGATGATAAAACTGATGTGCGGAAATTGCGCCCTCGCAACAGGTTTTACCTCTCAAGGGATCTTGAGAAGCTTACAACCCCCACCAGGCAGTGTACCTGATCGTTGTAGTATAGTATAGTGACAAGTACCGGGGGATTGATCTTTCAACTCAGGAATAGTGTCGCTAGTCTAGAGGTGAGGGATCATTATTTTTGTATTTTTATATTTTATGGAAAGCAAGTAAAATTTCGGGTTTTGAATGAGTGGGCGGAATTAGTTGCTAGCCAACTAACCCAATTAATCTAAAGATGCAATCAAAATAAAATAAAATAAATGAAAATTAAATTAATTACTAATGTGGTGGAAACAATAATGAGGAAAGTTGTGTTTACTTAGATTTCATTACTCCCTAGATATCTTTTACAGGTTGATTAGCTTGTTACAATTGCATGAATGACGGGTCATATTCCTTAATACTAGTCGTAGGGCCGTGTACAATATTCCCTAACTCTATAGGATCCTACTTCACTCCTATGTCGAGCCGTTAGAAGCTCCTAACATGGGATCATTAGAATTCTCTTACGCATTAAATACAACCAAAAATCGTAGTACACCTCCGATCATGTTTCTTAAGACATCAAGCAAGTTACCAATGGAAGTCTGCCAGTTTTCTTAAGCCTAACATCGAATACAATCATCCGTAACAATTATAAACAAACAATCAACCTATAATCAACATCTTGGTTTCACTATATCTAAGCAAACACAATGAAAATCTAGCCTAGCATGTTAAAGATAATACAAGCGTAAGATATAATCACACAACACATAGACATATTGAATGTTTTGAATAAGTACTTATCTTCAATTGAACATGGAAGAATCAAGGGGTTGAAACCTTTGAAAAAGCTGTAAATTCATCTAGGGTTTTTTTTTCCCTCAAAGTTGCACACAATGAATGAAAATTGGAAAACTATATATAGATTTTACAACTTGACGGCCTCATGTATTAACTTGTGATGCCGTCACTCGCCGCCATGATAAAAATCGTATTGCCTAGATCCATTTCTGACGCCGTCATGTAGAAGAATACTCTGGGCCGTCACGTGTGTTTGGACCTTGACGGCCTTGGTGACGCCGTCAGGCCAATAAGCTTGAAAACTTTCTGGGCCGTCACGTTATAAGTTCCATATCCACCTCTTTTATCACTCTTGACGCCGTCACGTGTAAAAGCTTGCCGTCGTCAGGTACTGTTCCAGCAAGGAAATTTGAGACTTTGCCGTTTTCTTCACTTTTATGCTTAAAAAACGTCCAAAATGCTTCCTTTTCCAGATTTCTCTCCAAAAGTACCTAAAATGACAAAAGGAACGATTTAGGGCAATAATTGATCAAATAATCTCAAATTTGGGCTTAAATGACCCCTTAAAAGCGGTACACTTTTCGCCTCATCAAATACCCTTACACTTGAGATTTGCTTGTCCTCAAGCAAATGCGCTTTTATTCTAATCAAAATACAAGTTAGGGGTCATTTAACACTAATATAAAAGTAATTACAACAAATAATCGTTCCACTAAAAACCAAAAACAAGCACGGAGGTCATACACTAGCACCTCACAAATAGTGTTTAGATACTCATATCTCTTGGGTGTAATAAAGTATATATCACAATATGGAAATAGAAAACATCTCTCACTACCTGTCATAGAAAACATCCCACCACTTGGCGTAAGTACCTAGGATAAACTATCAATGAGGTCTTTTAAAGGGTTATAACGTTAGATGTAGGGATACGAAAAACACGGTTTTGTTGGATAAAGGCAATATTTACTGGTGGCGAGTTAATCATCTTGGTTAATTACATGTACAATATGGCGTTGCTAAGCCAAGATTCGACTCGACTTAAGCTAATAAATCAAAAATAACAAAAACATAAAATAAACATAGAATGAAACGGGATGGTAGTCCGTATTTTTTTTTTTTTTTTTTTTTTTTTTTTTTTCATACATTCTTACCCTACCATCCAAAATAATACATAATAGGGAATGTACATTCCCCTTACACTTGAATTTTTACATACTTTACAATAAACTACTCTAATGACTCGAATCAAGATAATCAAAACACTTGGAGTACTTTTTAAGGTTAACGCACATATGGGGGTAATATATGGTGTTCTTCCCCATTACTCCATAACACAAGTACTTTACCTATGAGTCCCAATCGTCCCAAAACAATATGTACAAGATATGACTCGACTTAGCAACCATGTAATCAATTAGATAATTAACTAAGGGTTTAAACATGTAACAATAATGCACTAAAGATGAGTGCATATACGAAAGGCTAAGGCGATTTGGGTGTACATTTGGGTGGGCTGTAACAAATTCTTCCTTTAAGTAAAATGCTTAAAGTTAGAAATGAAAAGATAGGCTCGGAGGGGTGTACTAGGGGTATCGTGTACTAAAAATAAGTACAACGCTAAGGTGTGGGAAAAATTAATTGACTTTACTAGTCAAGTAATATGACTTAAATGGTCAAGTAATTATGATACGGGTTTAACACAAGGGTGATCCTAATGCCTCTTATCATGTAGTAAATCCTACTACATGAATGTAGTCTCACTAGCGGTCTCGGGATGCATCACTAACGCATGTTCTAGAATCTAAATGCTACCGGTACACTCATAAGCACTAATAATGAATGCTTTTCCTATCAAATCTAAAGGCGAACTTCACATATTTTGGGTGGAAAATTTTTTTGAATGGTACGGTTTTGTGCTAGTCATACAACTCCTATCCATGAGACACTTGTTAAGGATAAAATTTCACTCCTAAATGTTGTAAAAAAATTTAAATTTGGCACTAAAATTACACTAACAAGTATTTCTCTTAGTTTTATTACACACCTACCATCGAACAAACAAACTCAAGTGCAATTGTATCCTATAAGGTATCATCATTTACCCTCCCCTTACACTTAGGATGAAAATTGTCCCCAATGTTTAATTAAAGAATGTAAAGTAAAATAGGTAAAAGAATGAAAACAAATACTCCCCTGATTCGTTCAATGTGGATAGTGTGTTAACACGGTTAGATCTTCCTCCAAGAAAATGAACATTCAAAGCTTCCCTTCCAGAAATATAAATCATCTTCTTGTCATATATAACCTGTTAAACCTGAGAAAACACTCAAGGCAACCTCGCGTAAAATCGGCAGAAATCTGTATATACTAACAAGTCCTAGAAAGCGATTTAAGATATAATGCTTGTGGAATGAATGTTTGCAGATTTCCTGGAGTTTATAAAACTAAAGAATCAACAAAAAATTTAAGACTCCGGTTAGAAAAACAAAACTCGCAAAATTTTTAGAATTTTACACGTGACGTCGTCAGGTGTTAAACCCTGACGCCGTCAGAAGTGACCTGTAGAAATCTTTATGTTAAGTTTCCGGAAAATTTCTGGAAAAACTTATGTCCTATTTCCTGGAAAATCGTGCAAAACATCATTATGACTCGATACAAGCATTTGACTCTAACAAATACTAATATACATGTTCATTAAATATTTTGGCGAATCACGATCATTTTCGTTCTTAGAAACAAATTTGGGGTTTCCCCTTACACTTAACTTTTGCAAAATACCTTTATATGAAGTTAAGACGAAGTTAAACAAAAAAATAAAGCATTTTCACAATTTAATTTGAAACATGATCTATCAACAATAAAAATAAAACATGCGTACAGAAACAAATAACATCAAACAAATAAAAATCAAACAAATAAAAACACACAAAACATGGGTTGCCTCCCAAGAAGCGCTTGTTTTTGTTTGAGTCACGAGCCTGACTCTACCCTTATTTAACAGAAATAGGGGAGGTTTTCCCTACACTTAGGATCAAGTATGGGTGAAAGTAGCGATACACACCCTTAGGGTGGAAATATACCACATGAGGGAAGAGTGGTGGATGAATTATATGCTCAAAGATGTGTGTTCCTATCATCATAACTTTACCTAATTCAATCGGGTTAATGGGTGGGTTAAGATTTTCTCCTAGAAAGAGATCATTTTCTATAAACTTCGAGAGACTCCTAGTTGGGGATCTATCTTGACCTAATAAACCCGGTTTATAGTTTAAACCCACAATGTTTATTGTGATCAATCATAAATGGGTGATGTAAGCATGTAAGGTCATTTTCCACTCCTATATTGGCTTCCTCTCTACAAGGCTTAGAGTCCATTACCTTTGTCCTAAGACTACCTGGACTACATGGGTTGATAGGTGGGTCGGGACCTTTTTCAATTCCTAAACTTTCATCCAAGGATGGAAGATTAGGTAACGGATTTGGTTGAGGCTTCGGTTCGTCAAAACAAGGAACTTCCTTAGAACTAGAAGAAAGATCATCACTACAAGTGTTAAAACCTATATTCTCTAGTTGTGCTTGGTCCAAGGGTTCTACCTCTATTGGGGTTCCTATAGTCTTTTCTACTTCTTCCGGGTAAGTCAAGGGAGGTGTGTACGCATCAAATGATGGTAGGACTTGTGGAGCACTGAGTGGGCTTATGTTATTCACCTCGTCCTCCATTGTATCTAGATTACCTATGTGTTCATCTTGTATTATTGTGAAATCAAACCAATCTGTGCACCTAGGTATCTCATCTATAGGCTTATTATCCCCAAACAAACTTCTTGCTCGTTCCCTTATACTTGCTATCAATTGATCCGTAACAATGTTTGTTGGGTTTTCCAACTTCTTAGCGAGTATGACACAATTCTCTATGGCTTCCCATGCTTCATCAGCACTTAATCCCCAAAGGTTCTCATCTGCAGCATGGTCAATGTCCATTTTGGTGTAGTGGTCAACACGATGGTAAAATATTTCAATTTGGGACCACAAATTATAATTATGATGAGGGACTTTTCGGAGTAAATATTTAAAACGAGCCCATGTATCATAGATAGGTTCATCTTCATGTTGTTTAAGCATCAAGATGTCATTTGGAGTGGGTGAATTTTGTGGTTGGTAGTATGGTGGATTCGCATTCTCCATAATGGTGAACGGAATAGTCAATGAACTTAGTTTACAAACAAAGGCACAAAGAAAAAGATAGACTAAAGAAACCTAAAAAATAAAAATAAAAATTTTACTAGAAAGGAATCTAGCAAGTAGACCTAATAAAAATAAATCCTAACCTAGACAATAACTATTCCCCGGGCAGCGGCGCCAAAAACTTGATGTGCGGGAATGGCGCCCTCGCAACAGGTTTTACCTCTCAAGGGATCTTGAGAAACTTACAACCCCCACCAGGCAGTGTACCTGATCGTTGTAGTATAGTATAGTGACAAGTACCGGGGGATTGATCGTTCAACTCAGGAATAGTGTCGCTAGGATTAGAAAGCCTACTAAACTAGGTCTAGAGGTGAGGGATGATTCTTTTTGTATTTTATATTTTATGGAAAGCAAGTTAAATCTCGGGTTTTGAAGGAGTGGGCGGAATTAGTTGCTAGCCAACTAACCCAATTAATCTAACGATGCAATCAAAATAAAATAAAAGAAATGAAAATTAAACTAATTACTAATGTGGTGGAAACAATAATGAGGAAAGTTGTGTTTACTTAGATTTCAATACTCCCTAGATATTTTTTACAGGTTGATTAGCTTGTTACAATTTCATGAATGACAGGTCATATTCCTTAATACTAGTCGTAGGGCCGTGTACAATATTCCCTAACTCTATAAGATCCTACTTCACTCCTATGTCGAGCCATTAGAAGCTCCTAACATGGGATCATTAGAATTCTCTTACGCATTAAATACAACCAAAAATCGTAGTACACCTCCGATCATGTTTCTTAAGACGTTCAAGCAAGTTACCAATGGAATTCTGCCAGTTTGCTTAAGCCTAACATCGAATACAATCATCCGTAACAATTATAAACAAACAATCAACCTATAATCAACATCTAGGTTTCATTACATCTAAGCAAACACAATGAAAATCTAGCCTAGCATGTTAAAGAGAAGACAGGCGTACGATATAATCACACAACACATAGACATATTGAATGATTTGAATAAGTACTTATCTTCAATTGAACATGGAAGAATCAATGGGTTGAAACCCTTGAAAAAGCTGTAAATTCATCTAGGTTTTTTTTCCCTCAAAGTTGCACACAATGAATGGAAATTGGAAAACTATATATAGATTTTACACCTTGACGGCGTCATGTATTAACTTGTGAGGCCGTCAACTCGCCGCCAGGATGAAAATCGTATTGCCTAGATCCATTTCTGACGCCGTCATGTAGAAGAATACTCACGGCCGTCACGTGTGTTTGGACTCTGACGGCCTTGGTGACGCCGTCATGCCAATAAGCTTGAAAACTTTCTGGGCCATCACGTTATAAGTTCAAGATCCACCTCTTTTATTACTCTTGACGCCGTCACGTGTAAAAGCTTGACGTCGTCAGGTACTTTTCCAGCAAGGAAATTTGAGACTTTGCCGTTTTATTCACTTTTATGCTCCAAAAAAGTCCAAAATGCTTCATTTTCTAGATTTCTCTCCAAAAGTACCTAAAATGACGAAAGGAACGATTTAGGGCAATAATTGATCAAATAATCTCGAATTCGGGCTTAAATGACCCCTTAAAAGTGGTACACTTTTCGCCTCATCCAAAACAAATCCGTATCTTGACATATACAAGTTATATGAGATTATTGGAGTATGATTATGCGCTTATAACTTATTTGACTAACCTATTAATGTTTCATTTGATGTTTTTGCACCTTTTAGCTATTTTAGCCATGGATAACAACAATAGGCTAGCGAAGAAGATAGAATAGGAGAACATCTGTGATTGGCTGGGTGAGTTAGAAATTGTGGGAGAAGGAAATGACTCTAGTACTGCAGATAGTAAGCTTAAGGATAAACAAAAGGTTACCTTAAGAAAGATGAACTTTGGGAATGTACCTGTGAGGAAAATGACAATAAGGAGGAAGTTAAGGTTTTTCTGATTTCTAGGATAAGTGATGAAGAGAATGCTGGAGAAAAATATATCACTCCCTGCTATGTTAAAGGGTTTTATGCATCTGATGGAATTTTGGATCTTAACCTTGATAGAAACTTAATTTCCCAGGAATTTGTGGTCAAACTTAACTCAAAATATGAGGTCTTAGAAAATGGAGACAAGAAAATTGATAAGAACTATCTATGAAATTAGTAGGAGAAACTGAGGATGATTCCATTGAGAAAACAAAAAGTTATAAACTAGAATTTTATGTTAATCCTGAAGAGGATGATGTGGAACCAGATATAATCTTAAGGAACCCATTCATGGAGCACACAAGAATCATTATTAACTACAGGGGAGGAGTAATCACTCTTTGGTCAGGAATAAGTTTGGAGGACGAGATAGAAGATCCATCAGTGATTGATACTCTTGAGGAACAACAAAATATCCATGATTCATCTGAGTTTCCTGATCCATTTAACATCAACAAACTGAATGACATCATGGCACAAGATTATTTCAATGCCTGAAACACCAAATAACACCAAAATGGAGTTGGAATAATGCTTCTTTCTTATTTTTTTTTTCATTTCTATTGTAGGACCTTAAATCTATCAACTTTATCACAAATATAAGCACTAGATGAAGTAAAGATGGTGACTTGATGTTATGAATGTGGCATTAGATATGAGAGAATTAGAGATGAAATAAGAGAGCTTTTATTAATAAACACACACACTTACACACACAAGCACACACCTCAAATGAGCCTTTGAGGTGTTTAAATAGTTAGGTACAAGAGATGCCTTAAAAGGCTTTCCATGGGCTTGGGCTTGGACTTGGTTATATGATTAGATAACAAGGCTTATGAAACATAGCACATAACATATTAGCTTGCCAAGTCCAAAGCCCAATGACTAAACTATTACTAATCTTAACAAACGACACAAAGTTACAATATGAGAATGACCATCCCTTCTATATAAATATTTTTTAATGCTAACAATCTCCCCCTAAGGGGTGGTCATTCGAATGATGCTCCACGTGAGTGGGTCTTTCGTGTTCTTTGTCTTTAACTTTGTGTGTCGTTGTAGAATAGTCTTTAGTCTTTGTTCCTTCATGCTTTGTGATATTTGATAACTGATTTTTCATCGTTCTTTGTTCCTTTGTGATGTGGAGTTATCTGCCTTTCGTCACTTCTGCTTCTGTGGTGGTTGTTTGCCATTCCAACATGCTCATACATCTTTGGACTTTGATATTCATATGTACGTAGTTCCCTTTCTTTCACTTTGATCTTTAGTCTTTATACTTTGTAGATTCTTCTTTTTGGCGTAGAATCTTTCTTTGAACTTTGTGTTGTATAGATCTTTGAGGGAGCTTTTTTTAACTTCCAGATGTATTTATGAGCATGTGGAATCCTTCGCCATGGAGATGATGTATAGCTGCATGAAAACAGTTAGCAATAAATGTTGACATAAATAAACGACTAAAAACGTTATTCATATCTTTCGATATCTCTATGTTTTAATGATCACAAAACGAAAACACATTAAATCAAAGATAATGACGTAAACAAGTATTTAGTAGTTAATAATCACTTCCACCATCTAATCACTTAAGGTATGAATAAACATAGTGATTAAAGCATTATAAGATCAAAGGAAAGTTTAATTAAGTATTACAAAGTTTACTTAATTATATAAGCATATTATATATTTTTGAAAAACACTTTTGGTAATAAAGAAAAATGTTTTATTCATACTAAATATATGAATTCAAATTTTTAACCAAAATCAGTTAGTTTTTCACCAAATAAACTTTCCCCACTAAAAGACAAAGATTCTGGCCGTTTCAGCTGGGCGGCCCCCTTAATTATAAAGGGCGGTCCCCTTTATTTTAAGGGGGCCGGCCATGATTTAAGGGGACCGGCCACGCTCCTCTGTCAGAATCTGTTGCCTATAAATACCACCTTAAACCTGGATTTTTTCCTCACCTTTTTGCACTAAAACTTTCTGATCTAAACATCCCTCTACATCTTCTAAAAATCCTTTGATCTTATATACTTTGATCTTTGTTTCAAAGTGATTCAAGCCTCAACACTCAAGTGCAAAGAGAAGAATACTTCTACTAGGAGTATTACAACTTAGTATCATCTTGCTATCTAAGTTGTTTGTTTAGTTCATCTTGTATATCATTTATTTCTTTGTGAACATTGTGTATACATTGGTTAGATAGATTTAGATATTGGATCTAGATCTATTGAAGGTGTGAAGTAGTATTAGTAGTGAAGAAGTAGAGGTGGATAGGATTTGTGTTAGAAGATATAAGTCGTAATAGCATATTGAAGTGGAGATAGTTGTGAAGACAAAGAAGTTGAAGCTTTGAAGTTGAAAAGACCTTGAAGCCTAGAAGTTGTGAAGTAGTATATATCTTGGAGTAGTGGATAGGACTTAGTAGTGAAGGTGTGAAGAAACAAGTGGCGTGAAGAAAAAGAGTTAGGAAGTATTAAGTTGTGAGGAAGCTAGGAGCAAAGTAGAAAGTTGTGAAGAAATTTGAAGTGTAGAAGATTGGTGTGTAGAAGTTAGGTGTGAAGAAGATTGGTGTGAAGAAGTTGTGTTGAAGTTGTGATTGTGGTGTGATATCATTATGGTGTGCTAATTGGTGTGTAAGGTTTTCTCCGCCATAAAGGAGGTTTTTGATCTAGTGAAGAAAACTCTCGAGTAGGTGACTCGGGGAGTGGAGTAGGGCAAGGAAGGTGTCCTTGTAGCCGAACCACTATAAATCCTTTGTCTCTCGGTTTGATCTTTCCATCTCTCACTCTTTGATTAATAACTTACTTGCATATCATTCATAGTTACAATTGCTTGTGTGTTGTGCATATATTGATTTCACATAAAGATCAAACTAGGTTCCATTCAAAACATAAATTATACATTAGTAAATTAAAGTATATACAATCATTAAAACACATATACATATATAAATACAAACTTATATTTAAGTGAAATATATGAAATTATAATTTCTATTTAACACTTTAAATAAGAAGTATTTATGTGATATATGTGAATTAAATTGTATCCATACTTTAGCTTCAAAGGGTTTTTACAAACTACCATTAATTACTTGAAAGCAAAATTTTATTGAAACGAAAAAGACGCAAAACTATTCAACCCCCCCTTCTAGTTTTCTACAATAAATCAACCGGTACTTACAGGTTCGAATTAGAGATCGTCAACAGCATAGTGTGAAGACTCCTTCTAACCCTTACCAAGGCCGTTCCCATGTCAGATACTCCCGAGGGAGCTTACAAGACCTACTAAGTAGCTCAATGACTGGGTGAGTCGCTGAGGATCACTCCACGACTGTAGACCGTTTGAAACCACCGTGAACACTAAGCGTAATCCATAAAGAATTACCGAAGTGACCTGCTGTTAGGGCTGTTTGATGTTGACCCTGGCCGGAATTTCCATTCAATCATTGAGAATCACAAATTTGAATCCTCTCATAAATGTTCTGGCAGATTGCTAAGATCTGCGTAGGACTCTTAAGTTTACATCTGGCGTCCTTAATGATGAACAACCAGTGTAGAAATATCATGTGTTCCTATGAGATCTTTTGATGAATCTCGGGGCTCTAGACTCGATAAGTGCACATTAGGTTTCCTATGCGGAGATTAGGGAGAGGTCTCCTGCTTCAATATCAATCATCTCTAAGAGACAGGTCGATAGATTACACTGGTTCCTCGTGAGAATGAAACAAGCTCTTTTAAGAGAACTTGAGTGGTTAAGAAGGTTTAGTGCAGTGCGTCACTGGGTCCATGACGTCTTGTCTTCAATACCGGTGTCACCTTAGTAACAACCAGTAGCATATGAGTTGAACCCGGTGTCTGCCCTAAGGTTGAACATTTGGAGGGCTATTTCTTTTCACCCTTTTTCATAACTTTTCTTTTAATTCTTCAACCCCTTCTTTCTCCTTTCTCATTTTCTCCTTTTTTCAATCATACCTAAGGACTTCTAATTCTAATCTATTGGAATTGTCCTTGGGTAGATCCCTCCGGCTCTGGCGGATCATAGGACGGTTTTTCCTAACCTTAGTCACCTTATAACTCCATGACTATCCTATAATTTCTATGAAACCATTTATGAAAAATCTCTCAAAGTGTTTATGATAATAAAACACATTGTTGACACTTTGAGAGTTTTGCATTTCTTTTGAAGAATTCCCCCTTCACATGTGCTCATGAATTTTTAAGAAATTTGCTCATACGTGAGGAGTTTGCACTTTTTGAATTGATCCACTTTGAGTGAACATGACCGATTCGAGACACGCTTACATCACTAGTTAGACTAGCTTGAAATTATTACCCGTCCTGGTCAAGTCCAAAGAAAGTCTCTCGATATGGTACATTCTACTTAGACAAGTCCTATTCGAGACACGCTTACATCACTTGTTAGACTAGCTTGAAATTATTACCCGTCCGGGACAAGTCTTTTCGATTACTAACATTTTAAGCTTCGTCAATTCATTGGTACTTACTGAGTCGAGCTCTTCTGAGATTCAGTCACAAACTTTAAACATCTTTGATCACATTTTAATCATGTCTTCTCCCCCTCAAAAATAGCATATTGTGATATTTTTTATATCAACAGATTAAGAAAAGGCTTTTTGGAGAGAAAGACAGATTTCATTTTGCATGAATTCGGAACATTTTTGTGTTTGTACTCCCCCTTAATGATAGCTCATTTAAAATCAATTTAAGGGTTTATAGGGAGTTTTCTTGAGCACTAATTTTCTATAACCCTGAATAGCTGCTACATGATCATTTCCAAAGCATACAGTTCCCATGAATTTCCAGATGAAATTGATCAGCAGCTTTAAATTCCCGGTCATGTGCTTGGAGCAACCCGAGTCGACGATCCAAAGACATATTTCGATAACCTGCCAAGAACAGAAGAGTTTGTATTTGGAAACCGTTTTGAATTTGGTTCCATTTGGTTAGGGGTAAAATCTGAATCACATTCATAGAAGGTGTCTACTTGTCCATTTTGAACAATTTTCAATTTGCCATCCTGAAGAATGAATTCTCTACCCGTAGGTTTCCACATACAAAACTTAAGGTAGTTCCTAGGCATTCGACTAATAGTGGTAGTCCTAAATCATGCAACTAATCTTTCTATAGATCTAGATCTAGCACTAGGTCTTTTTAGAACATTCTTCTGTTCAGGCGTAACATTCACATTCTTAGAAACACATTCATCGTGAACATCATTAATTAAGCATTTCTTGCATATTAAACAAACAGAGTCATTACGTGCATTAGAACCAGTACTTTCGACATTACATTCAGATGAATCATGTTTCTTATTACAAAGCGATAAATTCCTAGAGTGTTCTTCTACTTCTTCAACTTTATTCTTGCAACTACTCGTAGAGGCAGACGAGACTCTATTGTTCCTTGTATTGCTCCTAGGCTTTAGTCTGCTGCTCCTAGAGGTGCTTTCTAATCCTGTAGAAGGTAAGGCACACGCATTAGGATTTATATTGTTGTCCTTTTTAGCATCACTAGACTTTTTAGAATTATCCTTTTTGCACGCATTTGTCTTAGAAGTGGAGGCAGACGCATTAGTGGGAGTAATCCTAAAAAGGCTAGGTGCTATCACTTTTGGTGTTTCGACAACCGCTTTTCCTTTATCAACAATATTTTCATTTTCACTTTTCTTGGGCAAGGGTGTTGGAGTGACTGGTTTTGTCAAATTCTTTTTCTCATCGACTTTTGGAGCAAACCGTGAAATTGACATTTTTGGTTTTTGAATCGTGTTTGAAACATTTGGTTTCTCCGAAGTCAATGGTTTTGCAAACTTAGTTTCCTCACCCTTTCCTTTTTGACTTTCAAGCTGAGCCCTCAAAAGATCATTTTGCTCTTTCAAATTGTTTAAGGCACGCTCATACGACAATTTGTCATACTTGCATTCTTCCTTTTTTCGATCAAGTTGTTTAAAATATGAGACATTTTCTTTTTCAAGCTTTATAAGAGCATTTTCATATTTGGAAACAATTGCGGAGGTCTCAGCTCTTAGTCGTTCATCGTCTTGAATAGAATATGTTTGTAAAATGATGGACATAATGTCAGTGGTCATCACAGATTCGAAGAGAGAATCATTTAGGTTTTCCAAAACATTCATGTTTTCACGAGTATCATTAGCTTCGTTTACCAGGGATTTGTGGTCCTTGACAAAGTCGGCCGTTTCTTTTAAGAAAGCTTGTTCAAAATGGATTACCCTCGCACTGATGTTATTCAGTGGGATAGTAATTTCGTTTTCAAAAACCTTTTTCTGCTCAATATGAAAACTGGAATGCCAGTTGTTAATACTGATTGTAGTTTTAGAATTAACAATATTTTGAAGTTCTTGAATTCTCTTTTTAACGTCATCCATAATGTCTCTATCCTCACTTGTATTAAAAGTGTTGTTAGAAGACATTTGTTCCATTTTTGAAAGAGATTTGGAAACAATTACTTTCTTAGAAAACATTTTTGAGAATGGTCGTTTTATGGAAAACACAGATGGTTCTTTTTGTGGAACAAAAGTAATTCCCGAAAGTTTGTTCAATTTGTTGTAATCAATGGGTTTCAAATCCTTTTGTTTCATTTTATTTATGCTCTCTTCGACATGTTCTATCGTTTGCACAGAATCTCGAACGACGGGAGGATCATGTTTAGTGTAAATCACATTACCATTATACAAAAAACATTCTGTTCTTGCTGAGCTTTCTTGAGATTACTGGGGGTGTTGTTACCAAGAGCCACTTTATGTTTCGTATGGTAAATCGTATTAGTTTGATTTGAAATCATTTTCATTGTTTGACTTGACTGACCCGACTTAACCACTAATTCTTCTAAATGTGCAATCATGTGTTCTGACTCTACGATTTCGGCCAAAAGTTTGTCTTCTTTCTTTGCAAAGTCCTTTTTCAGCTCGTCCCTTTCTTTTTCAAGATTGGTATAAGCTGATTTTTGTTTGGAAAGTTGGTTTTGTAAATCAGAAATTTCCGCGTTTAAAGATTTTATCTTTTTGAAAGAATTAACATCAAGTGTATCAAACTTGAGTTGCAATTGTTTTTCCCTTGAAACGGAATTTTGATAAGCAGTTTCTAATTCAGACAATCTTTTGTTATGAAATTCAAAAGCTTTAACGTTTTCTTTGTAACTCTCAAGCTCAGCGGTCAATTTAACATTCGCGGCCTTAACATCGCGGTTGACCTTTTTCACATTCTCAATTTCAATACGACAATTATTCAATAATGATTCAAATAAAGCACGTGTTTCCTCATCATTCTCAACATGCTGTGAAACGAAGCCTCCATTATGATTCACATCTGGAGTTGCTGAAGGAGTATTGCTACTACTTGGCGTGTCTAGGTATGTATCATAAGTGGATGCTTGCTTCTCAAAATGCTGTTCCTCATGAGGAGACATATCAAATATATCATTATTGTGACATGTGTTGAAATATGATACCTCAGATGGTGCATTGGTGTCATAAACAGGAAGCGTGTCAGAATCTGTGTCATACTTAGCTTCCTGAAGATTTGCCATGAATATGCAGTTTGCATCGATATCCTCTCTATCTTCCATGTCATCCATAAGAGCCATAAAATCATTCTCCTCTGCGTTCAACTGAAACCCTGCCTCATTCTTTTGTGCCAACAGTAATGCTTTCTGCAAGTACGTTGTGTCTTTCTTGTTCGGCTTAGTAGGACAGTTCCTTGCCATATGACCTACACCTTGACAGTTGAAACACTTTACCGGATTACCCTGATTTACATTTCCCAAATTCCCAACTACTGGAGCTGCAACATTTCTATTCTGATTACCCATTGCCTGATTACCAACATTCTGGCCCCTCTGATTTCCAACAAACTGACCCAACTGATTCCCTGCATTCTGACCATACTGTTTCCCTGCATACTGACCTGCATTCTGCATATTCTGATTACCCATATTAAATGCAGTAGCATATCCTTGCTGATTCCCATAAACACCAACCATTTGGCCTCCGTTGCCCATATTGAAACTCGGCTGAGCAATCTGCTTGTTGCAAGTGTTCGATGAAATCCTTTGGTTGTTGTTTGTTGGTGTAGAATAACGTCCTTTGAATGCCTTTGACAGAAAAGCAAACGCCTGGGTCAAAGCTGCAGAAGCTTCATCATTTTCAGTGAATTCTGGTTCTTGGAATTGTTGGTATTGCTGTTGTGGAATAACATGTTGTTGTTGCTGTGGGTAGAACTGTTGTTGGTAGACCGGTGTTGGATGTTGAACGTATGATGGTTGCAAGTAGTTGTGAGTGGAAGATGATGATGATTGTTGTGTGTTTACTGGTAGCGGTGTTGGTGTAGTAACAATTAATGCGAGAGGATCATGATTCTTTGCCAATCTTTCTTTCCTTACTTCATTAGCCTCAGCTTGGTTTTGCTTCAAAAAGTCATAGAGTTGATCATAATTCACCTTATGTAAGTCCTTTGTTTGATTGACAATTGTAACATAACGACCCCATTCTTCTGGAAGGTTATTGATGAATTTGATGTTTGTTGCAATTGTTCGTGGTGTCAACTTGTTTCTGATTAACTCATTCATCAAAGTGCAAAACCTTGTGTAGTATGATTCAATCTGTTCACCTTTAGTGGATGTAAAGTTCTCCCATTTAGTAAGAAGTTTGTTCTCAACGTCTTGTTGTCCAATCTCTGTTCCATGACATATCCTTCTAACACGTTCCCATATAGCATAAGCAGTTTCACAGCTGTCGACCGCAGCAAAGATCTCCTGTGGTAATCCAAGTTGGATTAAATGCATTGCCATATCATCAGCGGCGATCTGCTTCTTGTCTTCCTCTGTGTAATCTGCTTCTGTTTGTTCACGCACGAATGGTTGAGTAGGAGGTGTTGTATTTGGATTACCTTCAATTTGAACTTGTCTTGGCTTGAATGGACCATTTGTAATGGAGTTGATGATTAATTTACCATCAGGCTTTGTTTTGATGTAACGAAGCATGCAGCTTGTCCATGGGAGATATCCACCTTTTTCAAGCATTGGAGGTCGGTTTTCCGCACCGGCTGCATGAATATCTTGCTGAGTAGCCATTGATGAAGTGTAGATTGATAAAGTTGATTCTTGGATCGCTCCAACGAAATAGGAGTTGTGTTTAGTGTAAGTTGATGCAAGTTTTTATGGTGAAAAATTTGATCTGAAACCTTAAAACCTCAATAACTTCCGTTCGGAGTGGATTTGGGCCTCGAAGCTTGGCTTGAATGATCTATAGATGATTCAACGAGTCCTTCTTCTTGGTCTCACGGTCGTTTTGACAGCTGATTCGTCGAAAACGGAGTTACGGTTCAAAAGTTAAGGCCGTTTGAAGTTTGGTTGTCAAAAGTCAAAAACTTACGCGTAAACCTGAACTTATGCGTAAACAGTGAATAATCTTACGCGTAAGATGTTATGCGTAAGATCTAAGGTTATGCGTAAACAATATTGTTTATGCGTAGACTTTGATTTTACGCGTAAACTTAGAGTTTATGCGTAAGAATGTTACGCGTAAGGTTTTTCAACCAAATTGATCTCTCAAACTTATCCAAGCTTGAAAGATATCCCGTGTCGAAGTATTCCACAAACTTATCCAAGTAAGGGAAGTACTGAGTATAATCTGATCTTTGAAGAAAACTTATGCGTAGGATCTTTTGCGTAGAAGTTCACCTTATGCGTATGATTCAGACTTTTGCGTAGAAACAGACTTTAGCGTAGGAAGTTATGCGTAGGATCACACCTTATGCGTAGGATTCCAATCTTATGCGTAGAAAAAAGGTTTTAAGCTTAAACCCACGCGTAAACTTGCCAAAAAGTACTGTAGACAGCTGTAGGCTTGGGCAGTACGAAAAACTTACGCGTAAGATGACCCAAATAGCTAAAAATCCGATTTTTTCAACCAAAAACACTTTTTCCACTTGTTCCTATTGATCAAATCTTTCCCAAAACACTTAGAATCACTAAAACTTCAATAAAAACAACAACTTTAACACCAAAACTTGTAAAAATTAAAACTTTTTGATGAAAAAGTGCTCGTATATAAGAAAAGTACGCAACTTTTTAACCAAAACTTGATAAAAAACGATTTCCACACCCTCCTAAATCATTGTTAGGCGATTGATACCATTTGTAGGACCTTAAATCTATCAACTTTATCACAAATATAAGCACTAGATGAAGTAAAGATGGTGACTTGATGTTATGAATGTGGCATTAGATATGAGAGAATTAGAGATGAAATAAGATAGCTTTTATTAATAAACACACACACTTACACACACAAGCACACACCTCAAATGAGCCTTTGAGGTGTTTAAATAGTTAGGTACAAGAGATGCCTTAAAAGGCTTTCCATGGGCTTGGGCTTGGACTTGGTTATATGATTAGATAACAAGGCTTATGAAACATAGCACATAACATATTAGCTTGCCAAGTCCAAAGCCCAATGACTAAACTATTACTAATCTTAACAAACGACACAAAGTTACAATATGAGAATGACCATCACTTCTATATAAATATTTTTTAATGCTAACATCTATGTTATTTTGAATAAAACTTGTATCTCAAACTTATGTTTGATGATTATGCCTCTGATATGAGATAAATGAATATATGTTATGAATGTTTATGTGATTTTGCTAATTTTTAGTTTTTTGTTTCACCATTTTTTGGAGATCATAGCAGACTGTAAGAAAAATTGCAGAAATAACCGCCGACCTTTTTAGGAAAGTCGCTGAACTTTTTAGCGAGGGGAGCTTTTATAAGTTAAACACATATCACTTTTACACTTACGCAAAAAGAAGAAAAAAAACATCAAAACATACACAAAAAAAACCTACGGATTATTCAACCATTTGAGATTATTGCAACCACATTCCTAAGTTCAAAACAATATTTACAACACAATGAGGGTAAGTTTTCACTTGTGTTTAATCTTTAAACAGTTTTAGGGTTTTAATGATAAAAAAAATTAAAGTTTGCTATGAATAATCTGAATTTTGGGTATCTTATGTTTGATTAAATGTTTTTATACATGTATTTAGAGTTTTCCCTATCATTATTGTAGTATTTCTATGATCACTAAGAATCTATGGTTTTGTAACCCTAAGATAGGAACTGCCTATGAGATCCATGAAATTATGTTGCTAAACGTTTGCCTTATGGATTAGGAAGCATTATAACATGTTTTTAATGATCTTGGGACACTTTTTGAGAGTTTTTCTTAAAATGCTTTAAACTTTGACGAAAAGTGTTTGAATGATGATTGATCATTTTTAACTGATTATATGAACACTAGTGTTGCTTAAGAATGATTTGAAACGTATTTGGTAGGTGTTCTGATGGTTAGCCGCGATAGAATTGGTTTTCGGATAACAAACAGAGCAAGAAAACTGCCGGTCTTTTTGGCCAAGACCGCGGTACTTTTTGAAAAAAGCGCCAAACTTTCTCAAGTTTTGGTAAAATTGGTCACGTAACCGCCAGTTTTGGAAGCCAAAACCGCCGCTTTTCTAAAATATTTGTTAACAGTATGCATGAAACGTGTTTAATTGTTTGTATATGTGATATCTATGTTGTCTAACAACTAATGTTGCTTGTTTGTGGATGTTTAAAGACTAAGAATACAAGAAATGATGATGAAGCTGGATCCTCAGGGCAATGACAGTCAAAAAGAAGGAAGGAGACCATATCTGTGGAGGAAGCATTAATGCCTCAAGTATCTCTCCCTCACCTTTTATGGAGGAACTGTAATACTCAGACAAGGAAAGATTACAACAAGGTTTTAAGTAGGTTGTATCAAAAGAGCCCTTATGCACCATATCTGATAAACTGGGAAGTTTTGAACAAAGCTGGGATTGCTGAGGAGATAAAAGAGATGTTGGCTATAAAGTTGGTTAATGCTGAGAATGATGAGGAGTAGTTGTTTGTATCAGAAGCTTGGAGGAGAGTGTCTGATATTAGGGAGAATGTATACAAAGAGCTGTGTTTGGAGTTTTACTCAACATATAGTTTTGATGAAACATTGGCAGATGACAAGTTGATGACTGAGAAGAGTATTTTCTTCAGGTTGGGAGGAAAGAAACATTCTATGAACCTTGCAAATTTTGTTGTAGCACTTGGACTTTATGAGGAAGAAGTGTTGGAAGATGAATATATTGAGGAGTACTTCAAAGGTGGAGTCAGGAATGAGATTATGATCACAGCAAACTCAGCTTTAAATGAATTCTAGAGTAGCGTAAGCACAAAGGATAGTTTGATTCTGTCAAGGAGCAAGGTGAGCACAATTAAGAAAAATATTATGAAGGTGTTGCACAAGATGATCACCTATTTGCTTTACCTGAGGAGTACATGATTTGATAAGATACATAGAATGGAGTGTTGGTTGCTCGGTTTGTTTGAGAAGAAAAATATTGGAGAGTATGCCAATGTTGCTTGGATGGTTGCACATTTGTCACACCTCACCAAGGCGGAAACGCGAGGGTGTAACTTCATGGATATCATCACAATACCTGGTGCTTATATAGAGAACAACTACATGCACATAAATAGAGCAAAGTACAAACACAATGTGTTGTAACAATACCCCAAAATAAAAATAACCAAAACAAAATCGAAAAGGTATCTTCAGTAGATATGAAAGTACCAAATGAAAAACATAAAAGTATTACTATCCAACTCAATCATAAATAAATCCAAACAATAAGTCATGTCTCCTCAAATGCAACTAAGTCTCGCATAATTGCTGCTCTCAACTTTAGCCTTAGAATGCTCACCTGAAAATGATGCTTAAAACGTCAACATAATGTTGGTGAGATTGATAGGTTTAAGACTCACACACAACAGGCAAACGGTTCATTGTGATTATAAAATATAGCAGGACAAATAATTATAGTTATCATACAAGCTACATAGATTCGCAAACCAACCATCACACAAAAAGGCAACCATTGGGATGGAACGTGCCCAACGATCCAAATACACAACATCCGAGCCGGAACGTGACCTCCGCTCCAAATAATGGGTAATTAATACCCTCCGATTGGACCACATAGAATAATAATGAGTAGGAGTACTACTCTCCAATTGGATACTCCCTCCAATTGGACCACACAGCATCATCACACAGCATTTAAACCACACAGCATTATCATCACATATAGCATTCATACGATAACATTATAAGACCAAGCTTTTAAACCACACATAATCACAGTAACTCAAAACAATTACACAAGCATAATTCCTATCCCAAGTTTAAAACAAAGTAAAAAGTGGGACTATGAACTCACCTCAAACTTTGCAGCTTCCACAAACACAAATCACAAATCTATATAACACAAATAAGTTCACGTTACACATGGCCAAGCTATAAGCTATAACCCATGTAATATGCATATGATGGATGTCTAAGGTTCATATGACCCACCATGGATCTCCTAGACTCCATACTAACAATCACCAAACAGTAATGCTCACTAAATCCCTTGCACTTTTAAAATCAGAAAATGCAGAATTTTAGGGTACATTCGCCCACATGATATAATAACTTTAAAGGCTCAATAACTCACACCAAAAAATTACATAGTCTCTTGGATGTATACAAGCTACTACCAGAAGGCCATGGTCTAAAAACACACACAAGTACACTTTATAAAATCAAACTTAAAAACTATCCAGATTCGGATCTGAACGCACACCAAATTTTTTTAATTAAATTAAAATACTTCTACAACTTTTTATCGCAAATCCTTCGCGTGAGAGTCTAGGTACATATGAAAATTAACTCAACCAGAAGGGCTAAGCTAAATCTCACTTTTCTATCCACATCTCACTACCAAACTTATGACCTAAATCTGTCCCGGTTTTACAGCTTTGACACTTTAGAAAAGAAAAATCAAAAGATTAACTTTCGGACCTCGAAATCGATCGTGGCCGGACTTTTTGGAAAGCTCTTTCACTGAACTTCAATTTATACTAAAAATTCGTGATCTAACTCATCACCATCTATTAAATACCGTCGAATCTTTACAGCACTAATTTTCTGTCCAAACCCTAACGTGTAAACTAACGCGTTTTACACTAAATTCTCTTAACCAATCATCATACTATTATCAATAAATGATTCTAATATGTTTTACATCATAAATTTATAGAAGTTTATAAACCCTAAATCCATCATACTTAATATTACATGAATTCCAATAATTAATAAATTAATTGAACATAAGGTTTAAGGATTTTACCTTGATTCTTGATTATTGCTTGAAAATTATAAACCCTATTTTTTTTCTTCTTCCTTTGCCTCTCTTGAACAACCAAAACCATAGAAAAAGGGGTTTGGGGTGTTTTGGTTTTGTATATATACTATCCTAATATAATTCTAGATAACCCTTTTAATTAGGTGTTTTGGTTTCCTCCCTAAACCCATATTCGGCCGCATTCTTATATCAATACATATATTTTTTTTTGTTTTTTTATTAAATTTATTTATTATACTTAAAACCTCATTCTTTTGATATTTTATAAGTACCCATAACGAATTCTAACATCTTATGCGATAAACCTTAGTTTTTATGACGACTCGGAAAATTATCATTTTCAAAATAAAGTTTCCAAAAATAGATTTTTACTCTTTTTAAATGTATAACACACAAAAACAAACTCCTCGTAACTCACTAACGCTCAAACACTTGAACGAAGACTCGTTACGCAAAAACACAAAAACACCAAAACTACACAAGTCATTTCTACAGCACAAAAGCGATCAAAATGAACCTATCCAAATTCAATACTTCCCAAATCATAATAACAACCTTTCACACAAAGGGATTTAGTGCTAAAACTCACCTATAACACACATAACACTTAATTCACACCAAACAAAGTTAAATGAACTGAGACTATTAGTCAAACTAACCTGTTAAAATCACGGTTCTTACATCATCCCCCACTTAGGGAAATCGCGTCCCGAGATTTCAACTACTCTATTCACCACTCACAACAGCAAAAGAAAATTTATGGATATTTAAGCGGAATAATACCACACCATAAAATCACAGAGAAAGAACCACAAAAATGTAAACTAACTAAATACCCGAATTCCCACGATAGAAAACATTCCGTTACTCCAACGATACATGCAAATAGATACACTCCCCGATCAATAACACCAATGATCCAAACGACTTCTCACAGGCAGGTACGATACCCCCGAACCAAACAAAAATCCAAATGGTAACCGCAAGAAGCACCACATATAATGGATATGCATAAAAAAAACATTAATTAAAAGATTTGTGAACACCCCGCATCTAACTTCCATGATGTAAATCCAACTACAAATGATCTACTCACCAACCATATAGGCAAACAAATTTGTGTACTTAGATTTCATCTGATCCCCACGCTCCCAAGTAAACTCAGGACCACGCTTAGGATCCCACCGTACCTTTACTAATGCTATCTCACCACACTTCAAACCCTTAACATCTCGATCCATAACCTCAATAGGTTTCTCGAAAAAACGAAGAGTTTGTCAACCTTACTTTCATCTAATGGCACATGCAGACTAGCATTAGCCAAACACTTCTTTCAACTAGATACGTGAAACGTATCATGTACACCACTTAATTCCTCAGCTAACTTCAACCGGTATGCCTCAAATCCAATCCTTTCCGAAATCTCAAACGGTCCTACATATCTCGGTGTTAACTTTCCTTTCTTATCGAAACGCACAACACCTTTTCAAGGAGACACTTTCATCATTACCCGATTGCCAACACTAAACTCCAAGGGCTTACGACGATTATCCGCATAACTCTTTTAGCGATCTATCGTTGCCTTAAATCTCTCTCTTAATTAGAAAACCTTATTCACAGTCTCTTATTCCAGTTCAGGATTAATTAGTTGGCTTGTCCCAACCTCTGCCCATAGAACATGTGATATACATTTCCTTCCATACAATACTTCAAACGACACATTCTTAATACTAGAATGATAACTATTGTTATAGGAGAACTCAGCTAAAGGTAAATGCATACCTCAGCTCCCTCTAAACTCAAACATACCCATGCTCTCATCATACCATCCAACGCTTGATTTGTACGCTCACTTAGTCCATTCATTTAAGAACGAATAGTCGTACTCATCTTCATACGCTATCTCAAGGTTTCATAAAACATTTACAACAATCGCTAAGTAAGTATTTCATCTTGATATAAGCTGATTGACGCGACACTCCATGTCCCGCTACCAACTCATCAAATGTAATGTCTTGCTAACCTTTCCACATCAAAATCTCCAGATATTTCTGATTGTTGCATCATCCTAATAGTTGTTGATATCAACCTTCACCTTCAAGCGTATCGAACACTTGCTAAGGTATATGTATTTTCCCTTCATACTTGTTCCCCAACACATCTCTTGCTAAGGTAATAAGACGTCTTATCCATTCTAGGATGTATCAAATACCTTGCACGATTGATGTCCTTATGCTTCCTTCCAATGAAACCAATAATTGGTCCGCGAAGTACAACCCTCACCGTCATTCCTTTCCATTAGCTGATCTAAACCATGTAATCATTCTTCCCACATGTTCTTTTCCTTGAACATATCTCTCTGGGCTATCAATATCATTCTTTTACTCCAAACATAGTTATCATAATCACTGCTCATAAACATCTAAGTTTCACTCGTTCACTTCTTGCTCAGTGCTCTTACCACGATGTTCGCTCTTCCTTGACAGTAGTGAATAAGACAATTGTAGTCACTGAGAAATTCCACACCCACCTTCTCTTCCACATATTTTAACCTCTTGTCAAATATATGCTAAAGATTCTTATGATCTGTGTAGATAACACTCACTGCTTCATACAAATATCGTTTCCGAGTTCTACTCCCCAACTCGAAGTCGTGTATCACATAGTTCCTCTTATGGATCTTCTACCTCCGCGATGCCTACGCAATCTGTAAAAAGTTTGAAATGAATCGTCAATAGTACCTGCCAATCCTAAGGACAATCGTCTCTCAGGTGGTATCTTAGGTACTTTCCACTCTTCACTACTTTAATCTTACTAGTGTCAATGAAAAATCGCTATCGTTGACCGCATACTTGAAGAACGTACATCTTGAAGCTGAACCTCTCACTTGGGCACTTGGCAAACATTCTCTTCTTCTTCAACAAACATAATGATAACCAATTCGACAATCTATCCTAAGGAAACGACGCGAACCACGACCGCTCAAACTAAAACGTATATCAACGAACTCAAAAGGGTTACTAATCACCGAGTAGCGTAGTAATCGAACATCAAAATCAAAGCTAGAAAACACAATGAGAAATTTTCCCCAATAAAAAGTAGACTCAAATCAAATGTTCATGAAACTCATACAATGATAATATAAAATACGCGTACTCATAGAAAATCCACCAGCGTACCGCAATGAAAGAAATATTCGAGGAACTAAATACATATCAAATTTGATAAATGAGAACCATATATGGTTCTTATTCCGGTACCCGTCCTTGCCCAACAAATTTTTTTAAAAATATATACAAACCATTTTATGTAAGAAAATCATCCCCGTCTTAAATTCCATAAAAATATTAGTTTCCAACAAATGACCTTGAAATACCCAAAACGAATTGTAAAATGCCATAAAGACTCTAACACAACCTCCTAATCGAACGCGAAAGACATTGAAGAATCACGAAATCAAAATAATCCTCAAACAAACTCATACCAGTGAACACTCACGCAAATACATTGCAAACCAAGTGAAGAACGTAAAGACTCATTTATACAATGAGCAAATTAAGATCATAGAAAAACGTCGACACTAATAGGTCGCAAAAACTTGTCATGAAATCCCATTGGTGTGTAAATGAGGGATTTAAATATCCGCACCAACTTATCACGAACCAACAGTACTTGAAGAATAATATAATATTCATTCGAGGAATGAATGTAAGGAATAACCAAAGAAACGAACCAATATCTCAAAAACGAATTCAATTACCCAACACTTATCACGACGTCGAATAGAAAGAATATGGCATCCGTACCAACATGGTACGAATAGGGATGCTAACCAGAGAATTATGTATGCAGACGGAGAGTCTAACAAACGAATCAACATAAATACCACAACATTAGTACCAACCGATAATCGAGGTATCAATATATGATAGGTAGGATGAAATCTTACCACCTACACACCCCAACATATAACGACTGCCCAAACGGTTAAAAGAATACTTCTCTAACCATACAGCCATCATCAACATGATATCACATACCATCTACCACAACATATAACAACAAACATCAATCAATGCAATAATGGTCACAAGTACACGTGTGTGATACCCTTATAATTATGTTCGCGACCATAGTTATAAGCCTATTACACACGCATAGTTACTTCCAAAACCACACATCTCAATGATAACGCACATATATCACATAGCACCTAATAAACATCATAATTCATGCTATCATACTTGCAAGTCCACTTGTTTTGTGATGCATGTATAATTATGTTGGCCACCATAATTACCTATGCCCCATTTCACAAGTGTCACTGGTACAAAAGTTGTATTGGTCACGCCAGAAATGTGTGACGATATGCATATAGTCACACACGTTTTTTTCATTGTGTGTCACTAAAGGTCCCGCCACCGTAGGTGGCATATGATCACATTGTTGAGTTCGTGACCTTTTCCATCGAAAAAGAGTGACCAAAACCCGAATATGTGTGACAAATTAGGCACAAGTTTTGTTGGATTAGTCATTATCAGTGACCGTAAACACCTTATAGTCACACAAATATTTTTTGAGAGTAACTATTGTTCGTCCTTTGGCCACATAAATATATAATATATGTGACATTTGAGATGATTCTTTCTAGTAAATGTGTATTTTGTGTGACTATTTCCCGTCATGTGGCCACATGAATATACAATAAATGTGACGTTTGTGATGATTTAGTCACACAATGGGTGTTATTCTTTTGGAGTTAGTCACATACAATTTAACACAAAGTGGCCAAAAGTGTTAATAAGTGTGACCATATGCTGGTTAAAATGAAGAAATGTGTATTTTGTGTGACTATTGATCATCCAATGGCCACATGAAGTTTATGTTTGCGTGGCCTTTTGTAATATTTAGTCACATAAAGCATGTTTGTTTTGGGTATTTAGTCACATACCATTAAGCAAACAGTGGCCAAAAGTGTGACCATATACTGTTTAAAGTGAAGAAATGTGTATTTTGTGTGACTATTGATCATCCAATGGCCACATGAATTTTATGTTTGTGTGGCCTTTTGTAATATTTAGTCACACAAAGCATGTTTGTTTTGGGTATTTAATCACATACAATTAAGTAAACAGTGGCAAAAAGTGTTAATAAGTGTGACCATATGATGTTTAAAGTGAAGAAATGTGTATTTTGTGTGACTATTGATCGTCTAATGGCCACGTGAATTTTATGTTTTTGTGGCCTTTTGTAATATTTAGTCACACAAAGCATGTTTGTTTTGGGTATATAGTCACATACAATTTAGGAAATAGTTGCTAAAAGTGTTAATAAGTGTGGCCATATGCTGTTTAAAGTGATGAAATGTGTATTTTGAGTGACTATTGATCATCCAATGGCAACATGAATTTTATGTTTTTGTGGCCTTTTGTAATATTTAGTCACACAAATCATGTTTATTTTGGGTATATAGTCACATACAATTAAGCAAACAGTGGCCAAAAGTGTTAATAAGTGTGACCATATGCTGTTTAAAATGAAGAAATGTGTATTTTGTGTGACTATAGATCATCCAATGGCCACGTGAATTTTATGTTTGTGTGGCCTTCTGTAATATTTAGTCACACAACGAATAAAGCAAATAGTGACCAAAACTGTTAATAAGTGTGACTATATACACATCTTTTAGTCACATTTAAGAAATCAATATATATCAAAACAAATTAAAATATATTTCAAAACAAATTCAAATACAATAAAATTGTAAATATAAAATTCGTATATAACTCTATACCCTAGGACCTCCTTTTATACACCAAGGAGTCCTAGTCGGCTTACAATACTTTCCTAAGTATCTATAATCTTTTTCATAAACAACTAATACATATCATACTATAACTATATGAAACAACACTACTAACTTATAACTAGCAGTTGTAACTAATACATTAGTAGTATTAACTTCGAGCAGTCTTAATCTCTGAGCAGTCTTCACTTTCTACTAGCAGCACTAACTTTCACTAGCAGCACTAACTTTTGTACTAATCTCATCATCTGGATATTCTCCGTCTCTTTTAAGTAGAAAAGACAAAAGTTAGAAGCACATACAATATACTTTCTTGCCATTGATGACTGTTTGATTTGTATGTGTATGTGCATGTGCTTGCATTTAAGAGATAAGAATAAATTTACCAAGAGCCGACGGAAAAAGCGGTCCGATGTGTCATCTGCTTTCAAATACCAATTTTGCTGCAGTTGTAGAACAAAACGAGCAAACAGTTTAGTGTTATAAATCTGTATGAATTTAACGGGGATCGCAAACAGTCACAATGATATGGTTAGAAGTTACAGTATTACGAAATGCAAAAAAACATGCACCAGTCCAGAATAGCACCTAAAACCTACAATGGTACAAAAGGTTAGTAAACCAACTTGGTATACCTTATCTTGGAATTCTTTTTCTGCTTCAGAAGATTCAAATGCATTGCCTTCATCCTAGCTGCAGCAGGATGGTTAGCTACCTGTTCCATTAAACAAGGAAGGTAGGACCCCAGAATGCTGACTTGAAGAAGGGGCTTTCTTAGAAGTATTCCCACTTAGACTGAGTTTCCCGTTGGTAAGACGTTAGATGCTTATCAGCAAGGTTTTGTGTAAGTTGGCGAAAAGTGCCAACGTCATCAACCAAATTTGCTTTTTGCTTCCTTTGACTGATACCATGAACCATGAATACTAGATGCCGTACCGAACCTCTAAAAAGTTGAATACCAAAACAATTTTATTGACTGCAATTTAGAGCTAATGGATCAATCCGTTTATGACTTATAACCATAAATTGAGCTTGAAAGTATTATAAACATAGAGCCTAAGAAAAACGCAATTAGTTTTACCTGTGAATAATAATTGTCCATTTCTTCCTCTATCTGCTGATGTAACTCATCCTATAAACAGATGTTATGAAATGTAAGAAACCAAGGTACTAATAATGCTACATAATATAAGATCTGCCAACCATGAAATAGTAAAAATATACAAGGGTTGGCTTTGGTGACTGAGATGGAGCATACCCAAGCCTCAATTTAATTCCAGTCCCTCGAAAATGAAGTGTGCCAGAAAATCCAGATTAGGGAATTTTTAGCCAGGCATCCCATGTATCATCCTCACCCGTGAAAATAGCATGTAGCCCCTGCAAGAAACAAGTAACGTGATTAATGCTAACATAAAAGACGACAAAATTAGATGTCCCAAATGTAAGTTTAGCATCAAAAACAAATATACGGGTTGCATATCAACTCGGGCAACAAATAATATACAATTGGTTGAAATGTTCTCCAGTGCCAAACCTGGAATGAATAAATGTCAAACACATTAGCAAGCAAGCAAATCACTCACATTTGGTACAAATGAAACAGTTTCACAAAAAGCAACCATATTTGAGTTAATTTCCTATATAACAGATGTTATGTTAATCTTTTGATAGATAACTTACGCAACTTAGAGATAAGCAAACTCCAACTGTTCAGCAACATCCTCCCGGAGTGGCAACCAAGTAAGACTCCCTTTACGAGCAAAACAGTGGCCTCTTAGAACACGTCGATTGTCTCCATTCCAATAAACAGGAAAACTATGTTTTAATAAGTCTACCTGCAACGATTATCACCACATGAATTTATAATAAAAACATGTTTTAGGCTAGTTTTAATCCACGAAAATCAATATAAATTGTTTTATATTTGATTACACATTCAAGAAATATAAATTAAATATGTGTTTGAGCATACCCACAGAGTAGGATAGGTGAGATGAGGGTGATGGGGGCTTGACTGTGATGGTGGTGGATGTGGTGGTTATCTCGAACCAAATTGCCTCTCTTGTCTTGATGACGGTGATGGCGTGGATGAGCGATGGTTGATGGAACGATGGCGAGATACGTCGGTGAAGTGTGGCGGTGGTGTGTGAGTCGGTTCTAGAGAGAAGGAGAAGAGATGAATAATAGAGAGAAGATATATCTGACTAGTGTTAATTAGTGTTTTGATTTTGGGTGAAAATGGGGTGGGAGTGAGCAGGAGATTGAAATTTTGAGGAAAATTAAAGGGCGGGATATTGAGCGCTATATTAAAATTTTGGAGATTGAAAGCCTATCAAATGAGCTCGAAATGTTTAATGAGTTAAGCTCAACCTTGTATAAGTTGGACTCGAGTTATTGTTGAGTTCTCGAGCTTGTAAGTGATATAATATATTTTTTTTAATATGTAAGTGTACTAAGTGTAAATACTTATTTACGGATGTATCAAGCTTTTCGAGCCGAAGTCGAATCGAATTCAATTCTTAGGTTATATTTCAATTTTAATTTGTGTAAGAAAACACATATTTACAGATAAATCGAGCTTTTCGAGTCAAGCTCAAGCCGAGTTCAAACTTTCTCGATCCCGGATAACATGATCGGGAGGTCCCTGGATACGTTGTAGCTGTGGTGCGAGTCGGGTTCGAGAGAGAAGGAGAAGAGATGAATAGAGAGAAGATAGATCTGACTAGTGCCTGGGTTTTGATTTTGGGGAAAAAAAGGCCGGTATCTTGAGCGGGAGATTGAAATTTTGGGGAAAATTAAGGGGTGGGATCTTGAGCACGATATTAAAATTTTGGAGATTGAAAACCTATCAAATGAACTCGCCGAAATGTTTAATGAGTTGAGCTCAACCTTATATAAGTTCGGCTCGAGTTATCGTTGAGTTATCGAGCTTGTAAGTAATATAAAATATGTTTTAATTCCTAAAAATCCTACAAAACATTCATTGTGACTCGATACACGCATTTGACTAAAACAAGTACTAATATGTATGCTAAGTCCTCCATTACCATAAAATCAACCAAATACACAAAACTTCCTACAAAAACATGTAATGGCACAACCCTAGCTAGCAACAACACATTATTTCCTTGATACTCTACCATAATTTTATTATAATTAGCATGAGAGATTATGTACATGCATGGGTAAGGATGAGTTAAGGTAGGCATAAAAGTTCATGTATCCGATTTTACAAGGAAAATGAATGTTAAAGAGACTGTCCTTTTTAATTCTTGTCCTAGGGTCAACATACTTAAGAGGATCAACTTCCTCTTCTCTCCTAACCTCATCAATAACATCACCATCACCTAAGTCCTCGTCGGAATCCGAGTAATAAAAAGGGCCATTCTCATGCATGGTCATTGTCGTGGTCAGATTCTTCCATTTCATAATTATTACCAACGTGATGGTCAGGTGAAAGGTTTGGTGGGTTTTCAATCTCCACAACGAGAGCCGAAACGGGTAATTGGAAATTCCTAAGACGAAAAACACGAATAACAGGAACCAAACGATCAATGTTGCGGTTATCCATCGAGAGTGCTAACAATCAGAAACAAGAAGAAAGATAGACTAAAGAAAACCTATAAAAAAAAAAAAAAAAAAAATCTCACTACATATGAATCTAATGAGTAGACCTAAACTAAAATAAAATTCAACCTAAACAATAACATTTCATAACCATAATTTAGGACAACATTTCGATGAAACATTCATATAATTTTGTGTCTATGATATATAATAATTTGTAAATTTGTATAATATTACAAAAACTATTAAGAAAATGACATTATAGCTAGTAGGATCTTAAGATCCCGATCCGATCATACGATCACGATCTTGCAAAGACAAAAACGATCCTGGGTAGGATCTCGATCTTGAAAACCTTGCATCTTACCATATGTACTCTTTGGGCGATTTTTTAAATACAAAATACACTAAAATATAAATGTACCTTTAATACTTTTAGTTTTTAAACTTTTAATAATTTTAGTTTTTATACTTTTAATCATTTTTCAACTTATAATATATAATATATGCAAAGCTTATCAAACACACTTCACTTATAATATATAATATATGCAAAGCTTATCAAACACACTTCACACACTTCAACATATACTTAATACTCTTTCTATCTCACACTCACAATTAAGTCACAGCTACATGCCGTTGTTCTTTCTTTCTCTTTCTCACTACCCCACCCTAACATACTTAGATCGGAAGCATATGGTAACATACTTAGATGGCTTCTATATTGACCCTAAGTTTGACAGATGATTTGGCTTATCTGATTATTTAGTTGTTTTTTTTGTTTATCTGACTATTTCAATGTTTGTGTTTATTCAATTAGGGTTATTTAGTGTTAGGGTTTATGTATCTGTATATCGTATTTTTATTGTTAGGGTTTATGGTTGTTTCTAGTTTTAGTGCAAATATTTAGGCTAAAACATCTAAGTTTCAAAGATGGAAGACGTATCGATGATGGATGAAAAAACACCACTTTCAAGTATGAACATAAACTTGTTCTAGTGTTGTTCATTCATTATTGATTCATCTTTGCTCTTTGTCAAAATACAGAAAAAATTATCAAGTATAAGTTGTAAATAATAATTCGAGTTCGATGCTTGAGAAAGAATTTTCAAGTTTTTATGCCTTAGAAACCTTAATATGTATCTGTATATCGTGTGTTTTATTGTTAGGGTTTATGGTTGTTTTTTAGTTTTAGTGTGAATATTTAGGCTAAAACATCCAAGTATCAAAGATGGAAGAAGTATCAATGATGGATGAACCGACACCACTTTCAAGTATGAACATAAACTTGTTCTGGTGTTGTTCATCCATTATTGATTCATCTTTGCTCTTTGTCAAAATACAGAAAAAATTATCAAGTATAAGTTGTAAATAATAATTCGGGTTCGATGCTTGAAAAAGAATTTTCAAGTTTTTATGCCTTGGAAACCTTAATATGTATCTGTATATCGTGTGTTTTATTGTTAGGGTTTATGGCTATTTTTTGAGTTGGCATTCCCTTAGGGCTATTTTATCTTAGGCTTAGGTTGACTATCTGTTATAAGAATTATGTTGCATTTATATTGAGAGATTAAGTTAAAAAAAGTAGCGGATATGTGTGCGAATATTTAGGCTAAAACATCCAAGTATCAAAGATGGAAGAAGTATTAGTGATGGATGAAAAGACAATACTTTCAAGTATGAACATAAACTTGTTCTGGTGTTGTTCATCCATTACTGATTCATCTTTGCTCATTGCCAAAATACAGAAACAATTATCAAGTATAAGTTGTAAATAATAATTCGGGTTCGATGCTTGAGAAAGAATTTTCAAGTTTTTATGCCTTGGAAACCTTAATATGTACAGCCTAATAGCTGTTTGTCCGGTCTTTAGGTTCACGCTGTCATATATTGTGACGTATGTGGTCCATTAGGTACCAAGCTCGAAAACCTAGTGGGAGCCTTTTGATTCTCCAATTGGAGAAGACTCCTTCCTTGTAGTGAGGATTGAGAACTCGGTTTTTATGCGTGTTATATCTGTTAGAAAATTCATATGTGTTCAACTTATTATTATATGCACAACCCACTAGCTGGTTATTATTATATGTTCAACTTGTCGTTCATGCACAATTAGCTCTCTAATATCGTAGAATCTACATAATTAATATGTATGTTCGTCACATCTAAGGGAGCAATATAAATGATAGTAAGAATCTGTTTTCTAATAACTTAAAGCTCAATTATCAGGCAAGATCTATCGTTATTAAACGGTGTCCAAAAATCAAAGCAATGGAACCTTTCTGCAACGTTAGATGGATCTAGCCTAATAATTGAGACGTCTTCAATGCGATAATGATAAAGTGTGTATTGTTCATGACAGGCCACGCTAGTTCATTATTGCTTCAAGATGAGTGATGTTACTTAGACTCTATTCTTTACTCAACATTTGTATCTATTCTTTACTCAACCTATGTGCCGATTTCAACATACCTTTCCATTCTTAATTCTCATACTGTTCCTTTTGTTTTTTTAACAATCTAGCAATGCGGCTGGTGTAGTCCTTTGCTCAAAGGGAGTTGAAACGACAAAAGGATCTGTAGCGGGAACTGAGAAGGGTTACGTATGTTGGTTTATTGCATTCCATTTTTTTATGATCTAAAACCAACCATCCACCAAATAATGTGGCCATTAGAGTTCCAAGAACAAATGTTGTTTCAAACACACCCTGAATTGAAACATTATCTTTTATTTCATTTACACTATATTTTTTTAAATTTTAATATATATATATATATATATATATATATATATATATATATATATATATATATATATATTGCAGAAATCATACATTGTCAGCAGTGACTCAAGTTCATTTCACATATCAAGCAGTTCTGTAGGTCCTCCAAATCCATGGTCAGACTACTTTCCAATGAGATATTTGGATCAGGCACCATGGGAACCAAAAATGCCCAAATATTATGAAATTTTGTAGATTTCTTCAAGTCAATCATGTTCCATTGTGGCCAGTCTTTGTTGGAGACTAATGTGTATATAGTTCTATCAAGAATTATAAGCTTTGATCCCTGGCAAACGCTCGTCCCAATGGATCATGATTGGCCTAAAGATGTTGAAAAGGTTCAAGCCACCTGTGGCAAACATCAATCATTTCCTGCATTAAACATAGGTCTTTTGGTTTTCCCATATCCCCTTTTTATACTCGTTTCCATGTGTATCTCAAATCACAAATCCTAGTTTTTCAAATCTCTAAACAAAAACCTGCAGGAAGTATTCATAAACAATTTCTGCAAACAACAAGAGATCAGCACAATGGGTTGAAGGAGAAGGTTCAATCCGATCTGCTTCAAAAAAAAGCTGCAAAAAGTGTAAAAAAAGTTTAAATGGGATGGAAATGCGTGGTACAATTGGTGGGCTACTGAAAGAAAGAAAGCAGTAAAAACACAATCTATCAAACAACATGCTGAGGATGAAAAGGAGTACAAAGCAACAAAAAAACCATGTCTCAAACAACATCCCAAGGTGTACAAGACATTGGATGATGATGATTTATCTGATGTGGAGTTTGATGGGTTGGATTACGAAGATGCACATGTGGCATTTGACTCGGAGAAATCTCCAAAATTAGATTAGTAGATTTTGAGAATGTGTAACTTTTGTTTCCAGTATTTTTTAATTTTTCATTTCAATTTTTAATGGAAAATGTTTAATCTTAATTCATGTACTTTTGTCATTGCTCAATTTTCTCATTACTTGTTGATATTAATATAATGTGTTAGCATTAAAAGTGTTGATCATTTATGTAATCAAAGGGAGATCTCAATGATCGTCCCTTAGGGGGAGATTGTTAGCATTAAAAGTGACGATCATTATTGAGTCAACAACTATTGTAATAGTTAAGAATATTGGGCTATGGACTTGGTACTTATTAAGTATATCATGTAAGCCTTTATTAGAATATGTAAACCAAGCCCATTAGACAAAGCCCATGGAAAGCCTTTTAGGGCATTATCTAAGTTACTATATAAACACCTCAAAGCTCATTTGAGGTGTGTGCTTGTGTGTGTAATATGTGTGCCTCTTTTGAATAAAAGTTCTCTTCATCTTATACTCTATTTATTATTAAACGCCACACACATATATTCAAGTCACCATCTTTACTTCATTTACGTACTATATTTGTGTTAAAGTTGATAGTTTTAGGTCCGACATAATGATTCACCCTTTGCACTATAAAAAGATTCTGCTGCTAAGAAAACGTTACTGCAGCTGGTTTTGTACATTATTTTGTAATTTTTCAATTCAAGTTTTAATGGAAAATGTTTAATCTTAATTCACGTACTTTTGTCATTACTCAATTTTCTTATTACTTGTTGATATTCATATAATGATTCACCCTTTGCACTAAAAAAAAAAAAAAAAAAAAAAAAAAAAAAAAAAAAAAAAAAAAAAAATCTGCTGTTTAGAAAATGTTACTGCAGTTGGGTTTGTACTGCTAGAACTGATAGTGCAGGGGTGGATTGGTAACATTTACACTTAACGGTTTAAATCCCCAATAAAATTGATAATTCAGTTTCACGCACACATAATTTCTCTATAATCACAAACACTAACATCTTTTATCAATCATTTTCAAAATCCCCAAATCACAAAACCCTAATTCACGATGGTGTTGGCAATTGAATCAAAACGCACATTTGTTGACAGACACAACATGGTCGCTTTTTTGAAGAAACCAGATGGTTCTGAAGGATTCACACAGATAATCGATTTCTTGAATTGTACCCCTATTAGGTACGCATTAACTGTGAATCCTCATATATGCATTTCTTTTATTAAGCAGTTTTGGGCTACTGCTAAGATCATAACTTTTAATGAAGAAAAACATATTAAGGCTGTGGTAGATGGCCAAGATTTACTCATAACTGAGTCATTTATTAGGGAATCTCTTAACCTACCAGATAATGAAGTGATTGTGTCTCTTGAAAATGCCGCCATTTTCAAAGGTTTGAAAAAAATGGGGTATGAGAAGAAGAATAATAAATTAAAATTTTACAAAGGTCTCTTCTCATCTTAGTGAAAATTCTTGATTCATACTCTCTTACATTGTTTGAGTCCTAAAACAACAAGTTGGAATGAGTTTGGTACTACCATGGCATCAACTGTGATATGCCTTAGTAAAAGAAAACCTTTTAATTTTTCAAAAATGATTTTGGAGGGTATGATCAAGACCTTGGATGATGATGGTAACTCTTTATTATATCCAAGGTTTTTGCAGATTATTACTCCAAATCAATTGACTACTAGTAAGACACATAGAGGAACTTTTTATGCCACCTCACTACAAAATAAAGTATTTTCAAATATGAAAAATGATGGCAAGGATTTTTCAGGAAGGGTTACACCACTTTTTCCATATATGGTGAACCTTCCACAAAAAAAGGGTGAGGATGTAATGGAAAGGACTGCCAATTCTGGTGCTAGCTTAGAAGCAGAGCAGGCCAGTGGTAACATGCATGAGACTGAGTATACACCCGTTGATTCACCTCTTAGGGAAGGTAACACATCCCGAAGTGATGAGGGTAGATCTGAAACACATGAATTGATGGATACTGATGTACAAAATGTCAATTCCAATGATCCATCTCTCGGGCTAGGTAACACAAGCCGAAGTCGTGAGGCTAGAATGAAACTTATACAGGATTTGAAGGACTATTGTACCCAGTTAGAAAAGGATGTTCTTGGCCTCCAAAAGTGCACAACAAAACAAGGTAAAAAGATCAAAAAGTTGAAAAAGAGACTTCGATATTTAGAAGGTCAACAGAGCTCAAGAAAAACTCAGTTCAGACGTTTGAAGAAGGTGGGCACAGCACACAGGATAAGTTCTTCTAAGGCTGCTAGTTTGGAGGATGCTCCCAAACAGGGGAGGAATGAAAGCAGAGTCTCAGGGGAGGAAACAACAAATGCTGAAGGTGCTTATGCTGATATGCTTGTGGATATGGATATTGGGATTGATAGTGGTGATAATATGGATGATGACTATGTAGTTGCTGACAATGAGGGTAATGAGGCAGTTTTGGAAGATGTAAATAAAAAGCAGGTAGTGGAATTTTCAGGTGAAAATATTGTACAAGCTTCAAAGATCATGGTGGAGACTAATACTAGTTTGGGAGAAACTGCTTCTGCTAGTAATGTTGAACAACTGGCTAAGGTGGTACAAGATGTTTCTGCTGCTACAATAAATCAAGTTTCTACTGCTGAAGTTTCTATTGCTGAAGAGGTTGCAAAGAGAGTTGAAGCTGAAATACCTAACTTTATGGATGAGAAAATGATATCTAAAGTGTCTGAATTGGAAACAGAAGAGCAAGTAGCATTCATTCTTCAAGAATAGGAGAAAAAAAAGAGCTCTTGCAGATAAAATTCAAGCTTTTATTGATGAGGATGAAGTTCTACAGGTTAGAGTTGCAGAACTTTACAAAGATAAGACTTTAACTGATGATAACAGAGTACAAAGACTTGCTGATTTGATAAATGAAAGAGGTGTAGAATTAGCTTTGAGTCAGCTAAGTAAGTCAATAAAGCAAGGTCAAAGTCAGAAGAGGAAACGAAATCCCACAAAGTCTCCGCTCATCAGTGTAATGAAGACATACTTAAAGAATCAAGGTTTTTATAAACTTCATCAACTCAGGGGAAAGACATATGACGAAATTGAACATCTATACTACCACTGCAAGAGATATATTGAAGAAAAGTTTATCCTCATGGGTACAGAAGAAACACCATCAAAGAAACAAAAGATCATTGAAGACAAGCATGTTGAGAAGAAGAATGATTCACAAAGAAATAAAGACAGCTCTTCTCTTGATAAGATGATGGTGATTGTTCTTGAAACATTATATGTTGATCCTATTCAATCTAGACATCCGATCATAGACTGTGAGATTTACAAAGATAAATTTGGAAAGGCTTGGAAGATAATCAGGCTTGGTGGAGGATCAGCAATGTGCAAAAGTTTATAGGAATTGATAAGAACAAGTGACAGAGAAGACTTAGACAAATTATGGGAGTTGGTTAAAAAAAACTCAAAACAATCAAGAAGCTAGATGTGAAAGAGCAAGAGCTGTGGGTTGAGTTACACATGTTATATGAACCTGATCCAACGGATATCTATTGGAACTTCCCAATTCATGATCTCTCAACTTCATGGAAGTTTTATGATAGCTGTAATGTACATCACTTATCAACACAAGGTGGAGTTGATGTTTTTATGCTTGCAGAAAAAGAGTATCCTTTGAGTGCTAGTTTACTTGCTGTGATGATATCTATAAAGATCATATGTGAAGAAAGTACAAAGGTAGTTAAAGATCTCATTGAAAGAATTCGTTCTCAGTATGAGAGACAAATGCAAGAATGGAATAAAAGAAGATAAGGTGTTTGGAGGTAGCAGGGGTGTAGCTTATCTGTTTTCATTAAACAGAGAATTGTATGTTCTTCTTTGTATCTGATCTTTGAAATGCCCATATCAGCAATTGTTTATGTTGCAAAAAACCTTTTGGTAAGTAATATAATTCACCTTTTGTGAGATTACAACTCTATTTTTTGTACAAAAGTTACTAATGCTATTATTAAGTTACTACTGCTATTACAATAGTTGTTTGTGTAACTTAGCCTCTTGTAATGGAGTTTGACTCCAAAAAGTCAAGCTTTATTCTATTTGCATTTTCCATTTATCATGTATATGCACTTGCAGGCAATTTAGTAACATATTACTTCATTAAAGTTGAAAATTGACTTTAGAAAGCCAAGTAACACTGTTCCTATAGGGGTTACAAAGTACATAAGTTATCAGAAATGTGTGCCCATATGTATCAATTTGCAACTACACTTAAATAATGTGTGACAAAATATGACTCTATGATTTAGACACCTAAATAAATACTTCATGTGACCATATATATAACATCTTTAATTTAGTCACACAAAAACTCAATGTGACTAATATCAAGGTTAATGATAACAGACTTCACATTTTGCTATAAATAATAGTCACATGAATATTTCACAATGTGACTATCTTGAATGTATTAGTCACATATAATACCCTTATCATGCGGCCATAAACATCATTTAGACATACATGTGTGATATGGTGTGACTATTGTAAAGCCTATAGTCACATGATCGTGCTTCAATTAAGTGTGGCTATACACATTAGGATTTGGCAAACAAACACACACTAAACTTTAGACACGCATATTAACTTACGTGACCATATGTATCGAATTTTAGTTACACTTAATCATGTTTCTATGGTTTAGTGTGACCATATATGACATTTGGTCACAGTCTTCAAGTGTGTGACATATATTTGTCACTCTTAAATGCATTTCGTGACTAACACTTCAAACTGAATTTTTAGTTGTCACACATTTCAAATTCATATGTGGCTAACTATTCAGCAAAGAATAGCAGTCACGTTTATATAATCTGTGACAAACTTGACTATATAATTTAGCCACATACGCAAGTACTTCATGTGACCGTATATCTTTTTGGTCACACTGTTCAATTGTGTGACATATACTTGTCACATATTTATATCTACAGTGTGACTAATGTTTCGAGCTGATTTGTATCTGTCACACGTCCCAAATTAAAAGTGACTAAAATGTCAAAAAATATTTACCAGTTACCCTCTGGTCACATATATACACAAACGTGTGACATATATTTTACGAAATGGTCACACAAGTCGGATCAAGTGTGACTATTTATTTAAGGCTGGTACATTTAGTCATGTAAATATGTTGCTGTGTGACCATTCGAAATACGCTATGTGTGACGAAAGGCCATATCTGTACTAGTGTGTACTCCCTCCTATGACAATACTTCATGCAACAAAACAAAAGACGTCGCAAACAATAATCTCACATGGAACAATTCCAACGATCACGTAAAACTCTATAATCAAAATCACTTGGATAAGATCAATACATAATTCAGGAGTAATCGTACTCCAACATGGCTCCAAATGGCAAAAGACAACATAAAAATTCCAAAACATGACGCAAAACGAAAGACGTCACACAAAGGCTCAAGCCCTACTCTCGCACTTGTCTCCCCCACTCAGATCGATTCAACTTACTACTCGCTGCGGACTCTAGATCCGAATCCACACCATTCCATCCTAACTCCCCTTCATCTTTACTCAACCACCCATTCCTGTTTTCTACATGTTGAAGTAGTCGACCACATGCAAAACCATCTCTATTCTTTTCTTCCAATTTCGCATGATCCACAAGTGCATACAAATCACGAGGTTTAGACTAAATCACCTCTCCTTCCTATGAGAAGTGTGGACACTACCAAGGGTATTTGGTAACGGCTCCATCTTTAGAAGTCACCGGGGTTACAAACCGGATTCTGCGGTTAGTCCGCTTCATCCTACCACTTCTCTTGATAACAAGATAATAGCCCAACGAAACTTCTTACGCGAGGGAGGATGACGTACTAAAATCAAAATATACAATACTACGTATATGGGTTCAATAGGCGTCCAAAACTCGATAAAACACCTCTTAAACTTAGGAAAAATATACGTATAAAATACCATACTTATACATAGGCCCTAAATGCAACTATATGCGGGACTCCTAGGTTATAGTCTAGGTTCAACCACCTAATTCTCTATAACCAAGTCTCTACCAATCTGTCACACCTCGCCAAGGCGGAAACGCGAAGGTGTAACATCATGGATATCATCACAACACCTGGTGTCTATATAGAGAACAACTACATGCACATAAATAGAGCAAAGTACAAACACAAAGTGTTGTAACAATACCCCAAAATAAAATAACCAAAACAAAATCCAAAAGGTATCTTCATAGATATGAAAGTACCAAATGAAAATCATAAAAGTATCACAATCCAGCTCAATCATAAATAAATCCAAACAATAAGTCAAGTCTCCTCAAATGCAACTAAGTCTCGCCAAATTACTGCTCTCAACTTTAGCCTTAGAATGCTCACCTGAAAATGATGCTTAAAACATCAACATAATGTTGGTGAGATTCATAGGTTTAAGACTCACTGATGAGTGCTCAAACACTCATCATTTTTGGTCAAATATGAACTGCAAAACATACAAAAACACTCAGAAATGCATCAAAATACTGAAAATATTCCAAAATTGTGTTTTATATGTTTCCGATGCAGAATGAGTAAAAACAAATGAAAAACGCACAAAGTTTGCTTAATTGGCAGTTTCAGTCCCCGAACTTTCAAAAATTAACAGAACTAGTCCCTGAGCATTTATTTTGCAAGAAAAGTCAACCCAAGTCCTTTTAAAATAAAAAGTTATCAAAAATAACACTTGGGTGAAATTTTCAGAAAATTTATGTTTGGTCCCTGTACTTTGCAAAACTGTCAGAAATAGTCCTTGGGATGTCAAACTTTGAAAAATAGCAAATCTGGTACTTGTACTATTCTTATTTGGCAGAAAAGGTCCTTGGAGAAAAGTTTGGAGCTTTGGCAGTTTTAACACCTTCAAGTTTCAAAATTGGCAAAAATGGTCCCCGGTGGTTTTATTTTGGAAAAATCATTTATGTTACTTATATAAATGAAGTGTGGCATGTTTGGTCCCTTAAATAACTCTGGAATTATGGCGAATCAGGTCCCTAAAATTTAGGATAATTACATTTTGAGTCCTTGTGAAATTTCATACAAACCAAACCGGACCCAATGTTTTTATTACTTCCTAATCCAAAAGCCCACCCAAAACATAAACCAATCCACCCTTATACCTCCATTTACCCAGTCCACCAAAACAACCCAACCATCCCCAGGCCCAAAGATACCAAAGCCCACCCCCAATTTTATTAATAAAACCCACCAGGTCAACACCAGTCAACCCTTCTCCTTCCCCCTTTTTTGCCCGCCAAGAACCAGACAAGCCAGCCCCAATCAACATGTACCTCCCAACAATATTGTCCCCCTCCACACTCCCCCATCACCTATCAGCCACCCTACACCAAGCTCCAAAGTCAACCCCATGTATTACAATCTCTTTGTCCCCTCCAGGTCACCAATCCAGGACCCTCATATAATACCAAACCTGATTCAAAGGCTGTGATGACATCGAAGGAATCCAATGGCTGGGATTGATTGAGAGGAAGCACACAATGAAGACAGGAACCCTAGTTTTTATTTTCAAGTATAAATAGTCATTGTAAGCCAATTTTTTTGGCAGTTAGATAGTAGTAGGTAGTTTAGTATAGAATTAATTAGTTTATGTTAAGTTAGTTCAAGTCTTTCAATTTAGTGTTGTAACTCACATTGTTAGTTAATCAAAATTTCAAAGTTTTAATTACAATTACTTCTCTAAATTTCTGTTTCAGCTTACTTAGTAGCTTATGTGTCTGCTTATTCCTGCCTTTCAAATTGCTTATGATTAGTTAAGATTACCTTTTTAGTTGCAGTAATGCTAAATCATCCATTGTGGTTCAAAGTATTAGCCTAAGTATGGACTGATGTTTTTGAATCCCTCACAACCATCAGTTAAGGGGTGTTTGGATTGAGGTAGTCTTAAGTGTTTGGCCTTGGTTTAGTCACTGATCTTAGTTGGGTTAAGTCATATTAAGTTTATAAAGAGTAGTGATTGCATAACTTTAATAGTTCCTGTGTTAAGAAGTCAAGTTCATTATTTAAACTAAATTCTGCCTTACAGTTAGTGTTTTGAGGTTCCACAGTTATTCATTTCATTGCATAAGTAGTTTAGGTATCTTAATTTAGTGTTATTTTAGTTTAATATATCATTTGCAGCATCTAGGATTGAATCAAAAGTCATTTTAGTCAACATTCATCAGTATTGGTAAAAGTCAAAGCTTCATATTCAGATTTTTGGACAGATTTCAAATCAAAATCTAGGGTTCTTTAATGAATGAAAATAAATAAAGTTTGTTGTTTTGAAATCCTTTTCAGCTTGTGAGTCATAATCAAAAAGAAAAATGGTGTTTGAAATTCATTTGATCATGAAAATTTAGCCTCAAAGTCAGCTGTTTGAGCATTTAACTGCCCTGCACCCAATGCTCTTGTTTTGACTCAGTTTTCATTTGACCATAAGTTGGTCAATTCTAGGTCTTTGGTTGTGATTTTTGTTGTTTTAGAGTCTCCCCTAGGTTGTTTATAGGCTTGTGATTTCTGTTTCCCCTCTAGTGCTTATTAGTTAGCTTAAATTTTAGCCTTATTTTCCCTTTTAGATGCTGCTGCTGTAAGTTCTTGACAGCTGAGCGTATTGACTTCTTTTTATTTGAACCTGCCTAATCTTGATGCATTATGGTTGTTGTTTATTAAAGTTGTCATGATTGAGTTTGCGTTGGGCCCCTTGACTTATTTGTTTTAGCTTATTGTGGTAACTGTTAGTTGTCTGTGTGGATTAATGAGTCTAGGTTTGATCTAGTTAGTGAAACTCATTCACTTTATCTCTCCTTGTTATTTAACTTAATTTTTTTGCTTTATCTGAGTAGAATAGGTTTGGTAGTGATAGTCTGGGCTTATAGGTTGCTTTTTATAAGCTGGTACATCCATTTTTGCACCTTGCCTGTTGCACACTTGTTTGCCATCAGGCCTGTCTATGCAGCCATCTTCATAAGCTCATTCCAAGCTCAGTAGTGGACCCAATAAGCTGATCTTTAGCTTATTGGATAGCTCACATGGCTAACTTTTAGGATCAGGGTTCAATTTGAACCCTTGAACCCCCATGTGGACCCCACACTGGCCTGCACCTTGGCCGTTGTGACCTGTCAATTTGACAGATTTGGCCTTAGCTTATTTGCTTATTGCCTAAGCTTATTCCTGTCCTTTCAGCTTATTCCTAGCTATTTTAGCTTGTTGTGGCTTATTTTACTCAAGTGGTGCCTTATTGTAGCTTTTTGGTTTGCCTTTTCTTTACATCTTAGTCCTATAAGCTTGTTGTTTCATACTGTTAAGGAATTGAGATTGCCATTTGCTTATTTTTAAGCTTTATCAAAAGTTCCTTCACAAAAGTTCATCATTTTCAGTAGTTAATTAGTTTTGAAAAAAGAAAAATCCAAAAAAACCAAATTTAATTTTTAGTGATAGCTTCTATTTAACATAATTTAGCTTTTTCATTTTTATTTTTAAATTTTTGTCAAGTACTTATGTGTTTTTATATTTTTATTAAATTCCTAGTATATTAAAGTAATTTTAGGAATTTTTCCAGATTTTTATCTTTTCATTTAGTATTTATTATAATTAGTATTAGTTTATTAATAATTAAGTAATATTAGTTAATTAATTAGGTTTATTAATTTTTATTTAACAACAGTACCTTTTTATATTTTTCCTAGGTTTTATATGTCATAAAATAATTTTAGAAAATTTTTCATAATTTTCACTGTTCATTTTCTATTTTTCTTAATTTAATTTAGTTTTAAGTAATTAATAAATAGTAGTTAATTAATAGTAAATAGAGAAAAAGTAGGAAAAATATATTTTTAGTTTTAAAATTACTTTTATATTATTTTAGAATTTTTAGAATTAAATTTTTATTTTTCTAGCTTAAATTCATAATTAGTGTGTTTTAAATATTATTAATTAGTAATTAAATAGTAATTAATTAAATAGTGTAAAAATTATTTTTCTTTTTCTAAAAATTTTCTTTTATCATTAGGATCGTAAAAATATAATTTTCATATCCGTAGGCATTTTATTTCACTAAACCTCGCGTTTTACTTCGTACGTTAACGTAACTTTAAATCAAACGAACGCGTTTTTAGGCCTAGCTCACGTTTTTAGGTTATCTGATCATCAGTAAATGTTAATATAGTGTTTCTAAGATATTTTCATTCCTCATCTCGTAGTGTAATCATTCACAACTCCTTTTTGTCCAAATTCACCCGATCACAAACCCGTTTTGATATCCATCACACCTCGTCGGGACATAACGACCCGGGAAAACACTATACTTCCGCGGAGCATTGAGCCTAAGCTGTTTGACTTAGTTGACCATCCCTGGTCAATTTAGGTTGACCGTTTGGACCCAATCAAATTTTGGCGCCGTTGCCGGGGAGGTGTGCGCGCTATTCTACACGGTTTTACAGATTGGTGAATCTGGATATACACTCATTGTATATTTACCATCCTTTGTTCATATTTTCTTGTATAAAAACAAAACCGTTCCCGAAAACATTTTAAACTCAGTTTTCAATGAACACAAAAACACAAAAACATTTTCTTTCCTATTTGTACAAAATGTCTTTCCAAAAACCCAAAAATATTCATCTTTACCCTCCTACCCTTTTAATTCTTCATTCCTTACCCTCCCAAACCTTTTGATTCTTTCTATGTCTCATCCACACTTTCTGGTTTGCCTGTGGTGTGGTAGTTCTTATAATGGTGGTGATTGCCCCGGTTGTGGCATGGTAGAGTCAGGAAACGGGTCTGTCTATAACCAAGATCCCTATTCCTATCATGACACCACTGATTCATTCCACCAGCTACCACACCATCAGTCTCAGCAGTTTTACTGTTGTGAGTACTGTGGTGGTTCACACTACAGTTCTGATTGTCAATCGGGAAACACGCTTGTCTATGAGCAGTTTCCTGATAACAATTTAGACTTTAGCACATACGACTCACAGCCACATCAGTTTTACTGTTGTGATTACTGTGGAGGTCCACACTTCAGCTCAGATTGTCAAACGGGGAATCCATACCCTTGTGACAATTTTGACACACCCTATTATGACCAACCTCCACAGTACGATATGAATCAAGCACTTCTTCCATAAATGCAAAATATGATGAAAATCGTTGATGAGCTTAAGGGTTTAGGTAAAGACTTTGCCCAAAGACATACTCATCAAAAATCCATGGAAGAATTGCTGGCTGAAGAGCAGGCTGCTAGAATAAATTCCCAAGATGCCTATGAAGAATCTGTGAGGGAATCCATTGCAAAAGAAAAAGCAGCCATATCTAGCTCTCAGTTTCGTTTCATTCATGATGACAGTGATGATGAAGATACACTTGATATCCTTCAATTTTACAAAGCTTCATCAAGTTCATCAGTTGATATCCCAGCAGTTGAGATTCCATCTCAAACAACTGCTATCACACCCGAGGTTCCCATTCACTCTCTGAGCATGGGGGACGAGCATCCTGACACTGTTCCTGATAAGGAATCGGACGAATTAATAAAGTCTAGTGTTGAGAACCTTGTCCCAATCCCAGGAGAGTCACAGGGAACTCTTGAGCATATGTGTGATCTTCCTTCCCCGCTTGAGTGTTCAAACGATCATTTTGAGACTTTCCCAGATTTTAATGATGATTGTACATCTTATGGAGACATCGAGTATGTTGAGGCGTCAGTTCCACATTTTGATGCTGATCATCTTCTTGAGGAGTTCGCTGATGAACTTGCTCACATCAATCCACTTTCATTGGAAAGTGATGATGGTCTCCTTGACTTCGAAGCCGATCTGGGAGAAATTGAAAGTCTCCTATATCATGATCCACCACTCACTTCTTATCCCGACAGTCCAATAGAGAATATTAATCACTTTGTTCCCAAAACATTCAATACTACTCTCACCAATCCTCTATTTGAATTCAACTCTGAATTCACTTTGATTTCTGATAATCCACTCTTTGATATTCAGAATGAGGATTGTGATGAGTCTATTCCGGAACATGAGTTCACAAATTCACATCTTGTGAAGGATTCTCTTCATGAGGAGTTCTCCGATGAACTCACTCATCATATCATGACTCCTCCGGAGTTTGATAGCCCGGGGGGAGATGCACTCAATCATGAGAATTTGCAAATTCCCACCCACCCTCCCGGGATGTTTTTGAGCTTACCCTTTGAAATCCAAATTCAGGCTAATGAGCCTGCTCTCGAGGAAGACTATCAAATCATGATTTTCATCATGGTTTTCTTCCTTTTCTTCACCTATAAGGTGACTTCTTCTCTTCTTCACTCCTTCAGGAATGAAGATACCATCTTTGATCCCGGCATTTTCATGTATCATTATCTTGAGCCGGATACTTATCTCATCGGTGTGGAACTTTCACGTGCTTCAAATGTTTGTCCAAACATCTTGAATGAAAGTCCGATTGAGATTGTTTCTTCCACATCATGCTTCCCCAAGGACAAATGAATTCGGGGTCGAGTCAAGCTAGCGACTCGGTGAACAAAAACAGTAGCATGCTTATAGGGTTTTCACCCTAAGTGTGGGGGAGTCCCCCATGTTATGGTTACAAATGAAGTGAAAATACAAAATGGTGTTTTCCACGCTTAGCTTGTAATGTTGCCCTTTTACGTTCAAAGAGTCGGCATAATAGCTGGGACTTTGAATATTGAGGACAATATTCATCCTAAGTGTGGGGGGTATTCGCTATTCTAGCGAATTTTATCACATTTTACTATATAATACCCCCGTTTTGGCCAAAATTTCAAAAATTTTTAAAAAAAATTTCACTGGTGCTTCAAAATTTTTGTGGTAATCAGTCCGCCATGTCTAACCGATAAAGGGATTGGCTAATCCAGGAGCAAACGGCTCTTGGTAAAGATAACTCAAATCCGTTTATGGCTTGCAATTTGCCCAAAATTGTATGGTACCTCAACTCGCCATATCCCATAAAGCGAATGAGTTGGCTAGCCCGCAAGATTATGGCTTGTGGTAAAGGCAGTGGAAAATCCATAATTGGTAATCAGCTCACCAAGATGTTGACTATTCCATCAAGAGCTGGCTAGTCCAGAAGCTAACGGCTTTTGGTAAAGACTAATCAAATCCGTTGACAGCTGGTGGTTTGCTCAAAATCACATGGTTATCAGGTGTACCACAGTTCTTACATCTGGCTACTCCAGAAGTGATGGCTTTTGGTAAAGAGTTTAAAATCCATCAAGTTTTCAAAATATTTTATTGCTAGGGACTAGCAATAGTTTAGTGTGGGATTGATGAGTGCTCAAACACTCATCATTTTTGGTCAAATATGAACTGCAAAACATACAAAAACACTCAGAAACGCATCAAAATACTGAAAATATTCCAAAATTGTGTTTTATATGTTTCTGATGCAAAATGAGTAAAAACAAATGAAAAACGCACAAAGTTTGCATAATTGGCAGTTTCAGTCCCCGAACTTTCAAAAATTAACAGAACTAGTCCCTGAGCATTTATTTTGCAAGAAAAGTCAACCCAAGTCCTTTTAAAATAAAAAGTTATCAAAAATAACACTTGGGTGAAATTTTCAGAAAATTTATGTTTGGTCCCTGTACTTTGCAAAACTGTCAGAAATAGTCCTTGGGATGTCAAAACTTTGAAAAATAGCAAATCTGGTACTTGTACTATTCTTATTTGGCAGAAAAGGTACTTGGAGAAAAGTTTGGAGCTTTGGCAGTTTTAACCCTTCAAGTTTCAAAATTGGCAAAAATGGTCCCCGATGGTTTTATTTTGGAAAAATCATTTATGTTACTTATATAAATGAAGTGTGGCATGTTTGGTCCCTTAAATAACTCTGGAATTATGGCGAATCAGGTCCCTAAAATTCAAGATAATTACATTTTGAGTCCTTGTGAAATTTCATACAAACCAAACCGGACCCAATGTTTTTATTACTTCCTAATCCAAAAGCCCACCCAAAACATAAACCAATCCACCCTTATACCTCCATTTACCCAGTCCACCAAAACAACCCAACCATCCCTAGGCCCAAAGATACCAAAGCCCACCCCCAATTTTATTAATAAAACCCGCCAGGTCAACACCAGTCAACCCTTCTCCTTCCCCCTTTTTTGCCCGCCAAGAACCAGACAAGCCAGCCCAAATCAACCTATACCTCCCAACAATATTGTCCCCCTCCACACTCCCCCATCACCTATCAGCCACCCTACACCAAGCTCCAAAGTCAACCCCATGTATTACAACCTCTTTGTCCCCTCCAGGTCACCAATCCAGGACCCTCATATAATACCAAAGCTGATTCAAAGGCTGTGATGACATCAAAGGAATCCAATGGCTGGGATTGATTGAGAGGAAGCACACAATGAAGACAGGAACCCTAGTTTTTATTTTCAAGTATAAATAGTCATTGTAAGCCAATTTTTTGGCAGTTAGATAGTAGTAGGTAGTTTAGTATAGAATTAATTAGTTTATGTTAAGTTAGTTCTAAGTCTTTCAATTTAGTGTTGTAACTCACATTGTCAGTTAATCAAAATTTCAAAGTTTTAATTATAATTACTTCTCTAAATTCCTGTTTCAGCTTACTTAGTAGTTTATGTGTCTGCTTATTCCTGCCTTTCAAATTGCTTATGATTAGTTAAGATTACCTTTTTAGTTGCAGTAATGCTAAATCATCCATTGTGGTTCAAAGTATTAGCCTAAGTATGGACTGATGTTTTTGAATCTCTCACAACCATCAGTTAAGGGATGTTTGGATTAAGGTAGTCTTAAGTGTTTGGCCTTGGTTTAGTCACTGATCTTAGTTGGGTTAAGTCATATTAAGTTTATAAAGAGTAGTGATTGCATAACTTTAATAGTTCATGTGTTAAGAAGTCAAGGTCATTATTTAAACTAAATTCTGCCTTACAGTTAGTGTTTTGAGGTTCCACAGTTATTCATTTCATTGCATAAGTAGTTTAGGTATCTTAATTTAGTGTTACTTTAGTTTAATATATCATTTGCAGCATCTAGGATTGAATCAAAAGTCATTTTAGTCAACATTCATCAGTATTGGTAAAAGTCAAAGCTTCATATTCAGATTTTTGGACAGATTTCAAATCAAAATCTAGGGTTCTTTAATGAATGAAAATAAATAAAGTTTGTTGTTTTGAAATCCTTTTCAGCTTGTGAGTCATAATCAAAAAGAAAAATGGTGTTTGAAATTCATTTGATCATGAAAATTTAGCCTCAAAGTCAGCTGTTTGAGCATTTAACTGCCCTGCACCCAATGCTCTTGTTTTGACTCAATTTTCATTTGACCATAAGTTGGTCAATTCTAGGTCTTTGGTTGTGATTTTTGTTGTTTTAGAGTCTCCCCTAGGTTGTTTATAGGCTAGTGCTTTCTGTTTCCCCTCTAGTGCTTATTAGTTAGCTTAAATTTTAGCCTTATTTTCCCTTTTAGATGCTACTGCTGTAAGTTCTTGACAGCTGAGCGTATTGACTTCTTTTTATTTGAACCTGCCTAATCTTGATGCATTATGGTTGTTGTTTATTAAAGTTGTCATGATTGAGTTTGCGTTGGGCCCCTTGACTTATTTGTTTTAGCTTATTGTGGTAACTGTTAGTTGTCTGTGTGGATTAATGAGTCTAGGTTTGATCTAGTTAGTGAAACTCATTCACTTTATCTCTCCTTGTTATTTAACTTATTTTTTTTGCTTTATCTGAGTAGAATAGGTTTGGTAGTGATAGTCTGGGCTTATAGGTTGCTTTTTATAAGCTGGTACATCCATTTTTGCTCCCTGCCTGTTGCACACTTGTTTGCCATCAGGCCTGTCTATGCAGCCATCTTCATAAGCTCATTCCAAGCTCAGTAGTGGAGCCCATAAGCTGATCTTTAGCTTATTGGATAGCTCACATGGCTAGCTTTTAGGATCAGGGTTCAATTTGAACCCCTGAACCCCCATGTGGACCCCACACTGGCCTGTACCTTGGCCATTGTTACCTGTCAATTTGACAGATTTGGCCTTAGCTTATTTGCTTATTGCCTAAGCTTATTCCTGTCCTTTCAGCTTATTCCTAGCTATTTTAGCTTGTTGTAGCTTATTTTACTCAAGTGGTGCCTTATTGTAGCTTTTTGGTTTGCCTTTTCTTTACATCTTAGTCCTATAAGCTTGTTGTTTCATACTGTTAAGGAATTGAGATTGCCATTTGCTTATTTTTAAGCTTTATCAAAAGTTCCTTCACAAAAGTTCATCATTTTCAGTAGTTAATTAGTTTTGAAAAAAGAAAAATCCAAAAAAAACAAATTTAATTTTTAGTGATAGCTTCTATTTAACATAATTTAGCTTTTTCATTTTTCTTTTTAAATTTTTGTCAAGTACTTATGTGTTTTTATATTTTTATTAAATTCCTAGTATATATTAAAGTAATTTTAGGAATTTTTCCAGATTTTTATCTTTTCATTTAGTATTTATTATAATTAGTATTAGTTTATTAATAATTAAGTAATATTAGTTAATTAATTAGGTTTATTAATTTTTATTTAACAACAATACCTTTTTATATTTTTCTTAGGTTTTATATGTCATAAAATAATTTTAGAAAATTTTTCATAATTTTCACTATTCATTTTCTATTTTTCTTAATTTAATTTAGTTTTAAGTAATTAATAAATAGTAGTTAATTAATAGTAAATAGAGAAAAAGTAAGAAAAATATATTTTTAGTTTTAAAATTACTTTTATATTATTTTAGAATTTTTAGAATTAAATTTTCATTTTTCTAGCTTAAATTCATAATTAGTGTATTTTAAATATTATTAATTAGTAATTAAATAGTAATAAATTAATAGTAATTAATTAAATAGTGTAAAAATTATTTTTCTTTTTCTAAAATTTTCTTTTATCATTAGGATCGTAAAAATGTAATTTTCATATCCGTAGGCATTTTATTTCACTAAAACTCGCGTTTTATTTCGTACGTTAATGTAACTTTAAATCAAACGAACGCGTTTTTAGGCCTAGCTCACGTTTTTAGGTTATTTGATCATCAGTAAATGTGAATATAGTGTTTCTAAGATATTTTCATTGCTCATCTCGTAGTGTAATCATTCACAACTCCTTTCTGTCCAAATTCACCCGATCACAAAACCGTTTTGATATCCATCACACCTCGTCGGGACATAACGACCCGGGGAAACACTATACTTCCGCGGAGCATTGAGCCTAAGCTGTTTGACTTAGTTGACCATCCCTGGTCAATTTAGGTTGACCGTTTGGACCCAATCACTCACACACAATAGCCAACCGATTCACTGTGATTATAAAATATAGTTGGACAAACAATTATAGTTATCATACAAGCTACATATATTCGCAAACCAACCATCACACAAAAAGGCAACCATTGGGGTGGAATGTGCCCACCGATCCAAATACACAACATCCGGGCCGAAACGTGACCCCCGCTCCAAATAATAGGTAATTAATACTCTCCGATCGAACCACATAGAATACTAGTGAGTAGGAGTAACACTCTCCAATTAGATACTCCCTTTAATTGGACCATACATCATCATCACACAGCATTTAAACCACACGGCATTATCATCACATATAGCATTCATACGATAACATTATAAGTCCAAGATTTTAAACCACACATAATCACAGTAACTCAAAACAATTACACAAGCATCATTCCCATCCCAAGTTTAAAACAAAGTACAAAGTGGGACTATGAACTCACCTCAAACTTTGCAGCTTCCACAAACACAAATCACAAATCTACACCAATCTTCTATCATCACATCAGCACATTCTCTCTTTGTCTCCATTTTGAATTTGAAATATATATACTCATACTCATACACCAATCTTCTATCATACACTTCCCACTCTTTCACAATCTACAACTCAAATTCGAACTCACACACTCACATACACAACCAAGCTTCCTTCACAAACTTGCCAACTCACACACTTACACTCCAACATTCAAATTTGAATCCAAGCCAAAGACTCCTCATCACACCACTCTCCCATCTATACAACTCAGCCCCCTCACATCCAACCTACCTTATCTCTTCTCTCCTCTCTCATTTCAAATTAAAATTAAAATTTGAATTTCTCTTAAGGCTCCCCAACATATCTATGCCAACTCCTTCCATCACACAACCTTATCCCACATTTGAATTTTAAACATCCACCCTTTCTCTCCAAGCAAACCACATTCCCTTGGCATATTCCTTTTCCTCCTAACCATGCCAACTCATCTAACCCAACCATGGTTAAGTCTATCCCTCTCTCACAATTTGAATTTCAAATTCAAATTCTTCCCTCTCTCTCTAACACAACATCCACACTTCCTTTCCAAGAAAGGAATATTCCATGACATATTCTTTCTCTTTTAACTATTTCATGTGAGGAATACACAATATACCCCTATCCAGTTATCCTTTCTCTCTTTCATTCTTTGATAATTGGTTTTACCTAACACATTCTTTTAAACACTTCACAAAATGATTTTTATCAAATGGCTATTTGAGTTGGTTGACCTTGATGACGAATAATGGAAAGGTCAAAAGTGTGAATTAAATTGGGGGTTTAGCAAGGTTGAGTAGTTAAAAATGAAAGTCCCACGAAAAACCTTTTACATGTTTCTGGTGCGCTGTTGGTGCTCCGACACGCCAACCAGCGCACCAACCTCGTAAAAGTTTTTCAAGTTTGGGACTCTTGACCTATAAATACCCCATCTTGGCTCTTGTATACCTCACCGCTTGCCATTCATTCTTTCTCTCTAATTTAGTTTCTCTCTACCCTCTAATTCTATCATCTTGCGTTCTTAATATTTCTCACTTATCATCTAATTGAAAGAACACATTCTTTGTAAGGGAAGAGTCACAAGAACTTAATCCACTATTGTGAATGTATCGAGGGTATTCTTATCTATACCCTCTTTATTAGAATTGAGTCTCTAGGTTAGGTTAGGGCTTAATTAAATAATCAAACATTCATTCATTCGATTTGGTTGTAAGGTAAGTCTTGTGTCTTGTTGAGCAAGTCTAGATCGTTGGAGATCTAGTTGGGGTTTGATACTTCTGATGGGAAGTCTTGGTGATCTTAGTGGGAAGTCGAATCGCGAGATTCTTTTGGGTTGTTTTCGAGGGCGAAATATCATTGGGAGTAGCTCTTCTGTGTGAGCACCGATCTTTATGCATATCGGTGGAGTGAAGTTGTAACGGTTTGTAGTCCACCGATAGGATTATACTTAGTGCATAGTATCGTGTCGTGGATTTGAAGCTAGACATATGGATGGTATAAACCCCCATCCCAAACTAGCATATATCATGGTGTCTTTTACTTGATTTATATACTTTGGTTGTGCTCGTGTTGTGTTTGTTGTTGTATAACCACTTGTTGATCTTTGAGGCTTAAAGTTAATAAACTTCGAAGAAGCCAAAAAAACCGCATTCACCCCCTCTCTACGGTTCTATAGACTACATTAATGCACTTCCCTAAATTGCAAGCCCATCGGAGGAATTTCTTCGAACCAAGGGATTGTTCAAGTGCTTCAGGAGGTACTTCAAGAAGAGGGACAAGAAACATTCTAGGGAGTGAGCAAGGTTTATGATGTTTGTAGGATGTTAACTTTTAACTTGTTGGTGAATGTTTATCTATGCTTGTAGTATGATTAACTTTTAACTATCTAATCTATCTTCTATAACTAGTGGTTTGTTTTGCAGGGTGATAACAATTTAATTGTTATCGTATCATATCTAGGCATTTATTTGCTTATTTCGTTTAAATTTTCGATCTAGTTATTGCTAGTTGTTGATTAGTGTTAGGTTAATGGAATTGTCTTACTTGCATATAAGTTTAAAACACATAGGAATAGGATTTATAGGAGTAAAAATGCATTTGGAAGCCTCATAATAGCCACTGATGTGGTCTGTGATCTCCAGACTGGCGCGGTACCATTGGTTTCAAAGGGCAATACCCTTAAAGGTTACCGTGAAAACCACACATCTGTTAAAACACATACAACAATCACTTGAATTATTTACTGCATTTCTCACTTTTACACACTATTTCCACCCATTAGATTGACTTAGAACTGACTTGACATGCTTCTAGCTCCATTCTAATCATTGTAACTTACTAAATCTAAGTGGATTTACATTGACGTCTTAAACATTTACCCACAATCCTTTACTCTATAAATTACCATCCACTTTCATCACAACTTAGCTAACTCAATTCATCTCATTATCTCAGCCCCTAAAACACCATGATAGAAGCCTCATCAAATGTGCACTCACCTACTAGAAACACCTCTCCAAACCAAGATACCAATTTGACTTTAGCACTTGGCACGACTTTTCCTACACCATCAGATTTGATGAAAGTTGAACGTCAACCATCAAGACCATTAAACCTGAACCTAAATAGGAGAAATACGAGAATGAGTGCACTACCACAACCAAACCCAACACGTGACCAAATCATTGAAGAACTAAATGAACTTAACCAATTTTCGGACCTTCTAGATGTGCATATCCAAGATGCAATCAATGCCTTACCACATGTTACCACAAGCTCCATTGACACCATTATTAGGCAATATACACCACAGCCACCACACTGCACGCCACAACAAACCTTCCAACCACTAGTTTCCACACTAAGAGTTTCCTCAGTACCTTTAAATCAAGAAGGGCAACAACAATTGCACGACATACATTGTTTATGTTGTACTCAAAGCCATAACAAATCCAATGGCTTAGGGAGCATATCAATATGATTCTTTCCTATATCCAACATCACTTTGAAGCACCAACTCAACCATCTACTCCTTCACACTCAACCCGTCCTTAATTTGGGGCTATGTTAAATCGGTTGTAGGAATTGACAAGGATATATTTGATGCGTTTTTAGGGGGTCATTAAGCCCTAAGTCGTGAATTTGTTGTCAAATATTGCCTCAAATCGTTTCTTTTCTCATTTTAGGTACTTGGGACGTGATTTCTGGAATATGGGGCATTTTGGACGTTTTTGGGCTCAAGAATGAAGAAAGCAAGAAAGTCAAGAAAAAGTCAGGATTTACATCTGACGGAGTCAGGCTTTGGATGCTAACGCCATCACTTGAAGATAAAACTGGTGGAAATTACAACATGACGCCCCAGAAAGAATTTGAAGGTTTGCACCTGACGGCGTCATGTGCAATTATGTTGAGGACGTTTGGCTTAGGATTACACAAGACGGCCCAGAAGCCATAAAGAGTGACGACGTCAAGATGTTGTTTGGGCGATACAAAACCCTAAAAAGTGGCATTCTAACGGCGTCAGGACTTCTAACCTGACACCGTCAGCTTGTATTCTCTATATATAATTTAGGCTTTTTCATTTATTAAGTGTGCAACTTTGGAAACAGACCCTAGGGACAAATTTTCTAAGATTTAAAGGGTTCTCAAACCCTCTTTTCTATCATGTTCCATTGAAGATAAGTAACTTTTTAATCATTCAATATGTCTATGTGTTTTTTGATTATCGTTATTACTTCTTTTCCTTTTAACATGTGTTGTTTGATACATTGAGTAATGTTAACTAGCAAGCGGAATTCACTAGTAAACACCTAGAAGATTTTGAATGTATGATGTGTATGAATGTATATGAGAACAATGAACACAATGTATTGAACAAACTACTTCAATATTATTGATAATAATACGAGTGATAAGGTATATAACTAGGGTTTACAACCTTGAAGCTATTCTATATTTTTCTGTATCTGTTTCTCTTAACCTAGAACCTCTTTTTATAGAACAAGGAGTCTTACACAAGATAACTAATATTAGAACAATATTTGTATCATTCTAAACGTATAAAATATACATGCAATCTATTCTATAATTATCTTGAACACGTCTTCACTTTTGATCATTATCTCATAAACAATATTAACTTTCTGTGCTAGCAGTACAAACTAGGTTTGTACTGCCAGTGTAATCTTCAAGTAGTTCCTTCTTTAAGCTTAACAGTTCCAACTGTTAAGTATAATTCCAAACAATCCTCCCCTAAACTTGTGATTTTTCTGTTACTACACAAGTTTCTTCAATTATACTTTAACTTTTAGGATTAAAGGAAATTCTTTCAAACACTTAACATCTTTTCCTCTTTTTGCTTTGTGTTTTACTCTCGAGCTCATCACATATCTTAGTTAGCACTTCACCACCTATACTTTGAATAAGATTTTGAACTTCTTCAGTTTCTTCTTTATATTGAAGCTTTGAAAACATCATTCCCATAAGCACTTCAGTGCATAATGGATATTCCAACTCTGCAAACATGAATAAATCAACTCCTCCTTTAGTTGATAAATGGTGAACATTGCATGAGCCATAGAATTTCTATGAGATAGTTCGATCTTGACTTGGAAAGTTCCAATACACATCTGTAGAATCTGGTTCATATAATCTCTTAAACTCTACCCAAAGTTCTTGCTCTTTCACATCTGTTTTCTTTGCAATCTTGAGTTTCTGTTGAACCATCTTCCATAAAGTATCTAAATCTTTTCTATTACAAGACTTTACCAATTCTTCAATGTTCTTGTAATTTGTAGACATTCCATTTGCTCTAGTTACTTTCCAAACTTTACCAAATTTATCTCTACTGATCTCCCAATTAACAACTTCATTACTTGCTTGAATCAGATCAACATACAAAGCTTTTTCTTGTGGTTCATCATTCTTCTCAACTTCAATCTTCTCCATCTCTATTCTTTCCTTTTCATCAATCTGTTCTTTGTAAAAACCAGCAATGCTTTCTTGATCATCAGAAAAACTTGCTTTAGATTCTTCAAAATCTTTGAAAACTTGCCTTTGCCATTGCCTCCCTTGAATCTGTGACTCCATTTTCCTCCCCTGTTTGGAATAATTTCTTATAGCCACATAAAAATCATCTGAATCTGAGGAAGATGAAGAATTAATGATATCTTCCTTCTTGGCTTTCAATTGCTTAACTTGATCTTGCAACACTGCACAAAGAATCTTTGTTTTCTTGAGATCAACTTCCAAAACTGAAACTTTGGAAAACAAAGTAACACAAAGATCCATCAATTCATGTAGTTGCATACTATTCTTAACACTTCCAGCTATGTAACCTGCTGTGAGAGGTGCATCATTGGACATAAACTGAGTTTCATCCCTAGATAAACTAGGTTTTACTCCTGAGCCTTCAGAAACCAAGTTAACCATGATTGTGAAGAACAAATTGGTTTTGAATAGAAAGGAGATCGAATGTGATTGAGAAGACAATTGGGATGGTATATTTATACAGTTAGGGTTTATAAATTGATGCTCAAGAAAGAATTATCTTTGGTAAACATATAAATTTAGAAACAAGATATTCTTCCAAGAAACTCTAAAAGTATAGAAACAAAAGATTTTCCCAATTATATCGTCCAAAAATCTTTTTCTGAGTAAACAGTTTTAAGTTTAACATTAACAGTACAAACTATAATGCAGCAGTAGAAACTTTTCGACAAAAATTTCAAAGAGTAGTATAAAAAGTGAACATGAAAACATGACTACTCACGTATAGTTTTGAGTAAACTATCAGCTATCAATGGATTTGACTTGTCTTTAACAAGAGCCATTTGCTTTGGACTATCTAAATCTTCATCATAAGAATATGGTGAGCTGATAACCATATAGTTTTTGGTAAACTATCAACCATTAACGAATTTGAGTGGTCTTACCAGGAGCCGTTTGCTCTGGACTAGTCAGTTATTTTGTGGATTAGACATGGTGAACTAATTTTCATTTGTTATGTGTGAAGGATCACACATTGTACACTTAGCAAATTCCAATCCACTCAATAACTCAATACCATCCATGATGCTTATTCTTTCTGTTAATGTTAGTCCAAAACTAAGAAAATACAAAACAGAATATGTTTCCTTTAACAATTATGAGTATTGACTAGCATCTCAACATAAGCAGTACCATAATTCTTTCAACAGTACAAACTTGAAAAAGCATTTTATTGACAATACAAATAGTACAAATCCACATTCTTTAAAAAATAACACTTAGACATCAGGGTTTTATGGATTGAGCATTCCAATACCTGCAACCAAGTACTGAAACCTCCCCACATCAAAACCTTTAGTTAATAAGTCAGCATAGTTATCATTAGTATGAATTTTGACAACTTGAACTAACCTTTTCTTATTACAATCTCTGAAAAAATGATATCTAATTTCAATGTGTTTTATTTTAGAATGTTGAACTGGATTCTTAATTATGCACATTGTACTGTTATTATCAATATAAATAATGGTGTTCATAAAATTGTACCCATAGTCAAGTAGTTGATTTTGAAGTCACAATACTTGAGCACAGCAACTAGCAGCAGCCACATACTTTGCTTCAGTTGTTGAAGTAGCCACCATTGTTTGCTTTTTGCACTACCATGAGATCAACCTACATCCAAGAAATTGACATCTACCAGTTGTGGATTTCCTATTCAAACATCCAAACTTGCACCAGCATAATCACTGTTTGAATAAGATACTAATTCCATTGGAGATTCCCTTGGATACCATAATACTAACTTAGGATGTCCTTTAAGATATCTAAAAATCCTCTTTACAACAGTCAAGTGAGAGATCTTAGGAGTAACTTGAAACCTTGCACAAGCACACACTTCAAACATTATGTCTGGTCTTAAAGAAGTAAGATACATTAAAGACCCTATCATAGATATGTGAGTGTGAACATCAACAACTTCACCACTATCATCCTTCAACATCAAAGTTGTATCTTTATCTGCTGGTATACTAGCAGGTTTTGCATCAGCAAATTGAAACTTCCTCAACATATCAGCCACATACTTTTCTTTGCTAATAAAAATCCCATATGGTCTTTGCTGTACTTTAAGCCCCAAAAAGAAAGTAAGTTCTCCCATAGAACTCATCTTGAACTGATCTTTCATTAGTTTCTCAGACTCTCAACACATATCCTTCTTTGTAGATCCAAAGATGATATCATCAAGATATACTTGAACTAGCATAATATCACCCTTGTTCTTCTTGATGAAAAGAGTTTGATCAATCTTGCCTCTATGAAACCTATTAGACACTAAATAAGTAGCAAGAGTTTCATACCAAGCTCTTGGAGCTTGATGCAAACCATACATAGCTTTCACCACCTTGTACACCTTGTTTGGATGATTAGGATCTTCAAAACCTGGAGGTTGAGAGACATATACCTCCTCATCAATTTTACCAGAAAGAAATGCACTTTTCACATCCATTTGGTATACAGTAAATCCCATATAAGAAGCATAAGCTAAAATAGCCTTATTGCCTCAATTCTTGCAACTGGTGCAAAAACTTCTTCATAATCTATGCCTTCCTCCTATTTATATCCCTGTGCCACAAGCCTAGCCTTGTTCCTGATTACAATTCCTCTTTCATCTCTCTTATTTCTGAACACCCATTTGTTTCCAATAACCTAAATGCCATTTGGTAAATCACAAAGCACCCAAACTTTCTGAATTTTAAACTGAAGCAATTCTTCTTGCATTGTTTCTACCCATTTTGAGTCTTCCAATGCTTTGAATACATTCTTTGGTTCAATCTGTGACAGAAAGCACATGAATAGGCATTCATTTTTGTTTTCATGGTCTTTGGAATCATAAACTTCACTGACAAAACCATGATGATCTGGTCCTTGTAACTGCTTTCTTGTTCTCACAAGTGTATTGACATTGCCAATGACATTTTCAAGTGGATGATCTTTGTTGGTTCTTCCATGAGGAATTTGAGGAACTTCATATGTAATAGGCATATTGTGCAAACCTCCTCCAAAGATATCAAAAGGATTATTCTGAGTAGTAAGAGTAACTGTTGAACCTTGAGAACTGACATTTGATCCATCAGTACTAACATTTGCATCAGCAGTACTAACTCTGTTTGTACTGCTCTCAAGAATATCTTTGTTCTGAGTATTTTGATCATCTGAATTCTTTTCAGTAACATCACCCTATTTTCTTCCTTCAGTAGAGGATTGTGAATCATTATTCTTTGAAGTATGATCAACATTCCAAACAGGCATAAGAACATGATCTTGATTTGCTTCATTCTCCATGCTTGATCCATCTATATCAACATATTCTTCTGACCCTGCAAGATCATTAGTATTTGTACCTGCAGCAACTAGTACATAATTCATAGATTGGGTCAAAGAATCCATATCAAACATCCAGCTTGGATATGTACCTGCAACACTAGCTTTATTCTCCAAGAAGTTTACATGCAGGTTTTCCTCAATATGCTTGATTCTTAAGTTGTAGACCCTAAAAGCTTTACTCACCATTGAGTATCCAACAAAATAACCCTCATCTGCATTACCATCAAACTTTCCTAAATGGTTTATGATATTCAAAATAATAACATGACACCCAAATGGTCTCATAAACTCTAAGGTACGTGTTCTACCCTTAAAAAGCTCATAAGGTGTCTTGTTCTTTGATTGCACCACTAAAACCCTATTTTGTACATAACAAGCAGTGCTAACTGCTTCAGCCCAAAAATTCATGGGGAGTTTTGAATCAACCAACATGGTTCTAGCAGCTTCTATCAAAGTCCTATTTCTCCTTTCAGCAACCTCATTTTGCTGAGGAGTTCTAGGAACACTATACTCTCTCTTAATACCTTTGACCTTACAGAGTTCATCCATAACCCTATTTTTAAACTCTGTCCCATTATCATATCTAATGATCTTAACCTTCCTATCCACTAGGTTTTCTACCTCAGTAATAAAAGACTTAAGAATGCCAGCTGTCTCATCCTTAGAGGCCAAAAAGAAAACCCAAGTAAATCTGCTATAGTCATCAGTTATAACAAGACAGTACCTTTTAAAGATTATAGTGCTCACAGAGGTTAGACCAAACAAGTCCATATGCAACATATAAAGTGGGTGAGCAATAGAATTTAGAGCCTTGGGCTTACAAGAAGCTCTGTGTTGCTTACCTTAAAGACATGCAACACATGTTTGGTCATTATCAAATCTTTTCAGGGGCAAACCTCTTACCAAACCATCTTTAACAATCTTATTTACGGTTTTAAAGTTAACATGACCAAGTCTTCTATGCCATAACATAGATTCATCTAATGTAGCCTTTGCAAGCAAGCAAGTGAGGTTCTTTTGGGGAACAATGTTCTTCATATCAATACTGTATAAGTTGCCTTTTCTAGGAATTTGAAGTAGCATTTGACTTTCATCAGGAAACTTATAATCCTTAGAAAGGACAAAGCATTCATTATCAGTAAAAAAACTTTTTTCTTCTCGTCACACATTTGTGAGACACTAAAGAGATTGTACTTAAGCTCTTTTACATAGTACACATCCTCAAAATCCAAATTTCTAGTTTTAATGCTAGTCATATGTCTTGAACATCCACTATCAGAATATCCTTTATTAGACTTTATAGCACTTGGATGTTCCTGCACATAAAATAAAAGAAAAGTTAGTTCCTTTTGGAGACCCAAGCCATGAATGACTTGGACCTGCCCTGTGTATCAATATAATTATATCTATCAAAGGTCATTGATACCCCATTGGGATTGTTAGAGCTATTAGTTCCTTTTGGTTTCCATTCCCAACGTGCTCAGGCCTTCACAACATTTCCCATATTTACCCTTTTGGTATTTAAAACTCTATTATTTTGGTCTAGCGATTGAAACTGCTGGCTCAGTTGTTTTAGCTTTAGGAACCCATTTCAATTTGTCAACAACCCTTTTCTCATAAAAAGACCTTTTTCCGGTTTTTGTTGTTTTAACAAAGGTTGTAATTGGCTTTGCACTTGAAACAGGTTGTCTTGGGTAAAAATTCTGGGTTGGTCTAGCAGTACAAGGTGACATTATTTGTACTGCTTTGGGAGACACATTACTTTGGATATTAGGGTGATTATTTCTTTGAAACTTATTTTCATTCACCCTTTTATTTATGTTCCCTAAGACCCTGGTTTTTCCAAATACCACTCTTCTTCCCTGATGGTAACCACAATTAGCATGTAAATGATCAAAGCTTTCATAGATATAACATGCTTTATTGTTCATTACAAACTTACTCCCAAATTGTTGAGATTTCTGGTTGTTCCAGTTCTTATTATTACCCCTAGGACTTCTTGACCTAGATGTGGACCTATACATCTCAACATACTTGATTGGTGACCTAGGTTGCTTAACTTGTTGTTTAGGTGACTTAGTTTCATTCCTAACAACCTTAGGATCAATAGTTTCCATTTGAATTTTAACATTTGATACAACTTCATCTACTAAAGATGAATCACTAGCACTCTCAAATACTTCATTCTTTGGCTTAACCTTTTCTTTGCTACCACTTTTAACAAATTTAGGGCCATACTCAAAGGTTGGTTCTTGAAACTCTTCTAACCCTGTGTGAGCCAAATCTATACATGGAGGTGCTAGAACACCTCTTAGTAGTGGAGGAACAGAATTGTAACCTACACCAGACTTTGCCTTGTTTACAACATGTGCTTTCCAAATTTTGTTAATTTCCTCAGACTGATAAGCTAGAGTATCATAAATTATTTGAACATTCTCATTTGCCTTCTTAAGTTTTTCTAATTCTTCTCTAAGGGCCTCATTAACTGCTATCTTATAGTCTAAATCTCTCTTTAAAACAGCTATATCATCATTATATTTAGACTCATTAGCCCTATAATATTCTAACTGTACCTCTAAAATAGATATGCCTCTTTTATGATTTGACAGATTATAATTATCATCATTCAATTATGTTCTTAGATTATCATAAAGTTCCTTTAGTCTTTCACATTGTTTAATGGCTTTGCAAGATTTAGAACAGCTTTCAAAAATATTTTCCTCAGAGTCTGAGAAGGCCATTAGAGCAAACTCTGTAGCTACCAATCCTACTTCAGAAGATGCTTCATCTTCATCTGCCATGAAGCTCTAATCATAGCTTACCCCATCAATAGCCAACATGGCATTTGGCTCATCTACTGATGGTTCTTTCTTCTTTTCCTGCTTGTACCATGTGGACCTGTTATCTGGCTTCCTTGGTTTTCTGCATTCTTTAGCAAAATGTCCCAACTTATGTATGTGATTTGGATTGTCACACAAAAGTTTTACTTCTCAAGGGATCTTGAAAAGCTTACAATCCCCGCCAGGCAAATGTACCTGACCGATGTAGTATAGTGTAGTGGTAAGAACCGGGGAATTGATCGTTCTCCACAGGGAATAGTGTTCATTAGGATTGAAAATGATCTAAACTAGGTCTAGAGGTGAGAGATGATTCTTTTTGTATTTTTATATTTTTTTTAGAAAGCAAGTAAAATTATCGGGTTTTGAAGGAGTGGGCGGAATTAGTTGCTTGTCAACTAACCCAATTAACTACAAATGCAATAAAAATAAAATGACAAAAAAATAAATGTGTGAAAACTAATATGGAGAAAAACGTGTTTACTTAGGTTTCACTACTCCCTAGCTATCTTTCATTGATTGATAGATTTGTTACAATTGCATGGATGATGGGTTGTATTCCTTAATACCATTCGTGGGGTCGTGTACGTCCTTCCCCAACTCTATAAGATTCTATCTCTTCCTATTACAACACGTTTAGTATCCTGTCATGGCCTTATTAATAGTCACTTATGCATTAAATGTTGGAGTATGCTTGTGTCATAATAAATAATTATATGGCTAGACATATGTGAGCCTATGGGGTCACACACTTATACACAGAGACACCATTTTATAGATTGTATTTATCGTATTTACAATATATAAATGACTACGTAACTTGGGATCAATAACGGGCCACTAATCACTAAGCTTGTACTTAGTGTATTGGATTGGACATAACAAATGGGTAAGCCCATTTGTAAGCCCTTATGGATGGCCTAGGGAGGAAAGGGACTAGATGAGAAAATACAAGGGGCTAAGTGTTACTTACATGTTGATAACTACTAATGATTTGGTCATTAGGAAAGAATCAATCACAATAAACACTTACCAGCTTTCTCTCCTCCTTTCTCTCACTAATAACCACGAAATAAAACACTCCCATATTAGGGTTTTGTGTTTTGATCTCAATCTAACCTTATTCTATTGTAGTTCAAGGCTAGATCGTATGTTACGGGGTTAAGACTAGCATCGGGTGGTGATTGATGACGTGTAGTGTGTTTCCATCATAGAAGTGATCAACCTTATTGATCACTTGGTTTCTTGATCCATTCATGGGTGGTGATATTGGTGGTGACTTTGTTGGTGACTCCCGGTGCACGCTGCAAAGGTATAACTATCTTGTTTATCCTTTTGATTAATCATATTGGCAATATGGATCCTTGTTGGTGATGTATTCCGCTGCGTTTATTTTTTTCATATATGTTTTATATTCATACATCACCATTAGTGGTATCACGAGCCATCATATGTGCCATATGATTATCGGGTATGCATAAAAATGGCTAAAACGGGTTTTTTTTGATGATTTTTGAAGTCGTGGTTAAAACAGCCCTAGGGCTCCAATTTTTTCCTCATAGGATGACCCTTTAGGGGTCTTATGATCTGCACTTTTTGGTCCCATGGCCATTTGTTATGCATACGCTAATTGGTTACTTGTCGGGTACGTGAAAAATGGCCTAAAACGCGTGTTTTTGATCGGTTTTTGAAACGGTTTTAATTCAGCCCCTAAGGCCATATTTTCTGTGGTTAAATGGTATTTGGAAGGTCCTAATATCAGTGGGTTTTGACCCTTAAGTCATAGGAAACACGTACCTAACGGGGTTTTAATTTTTGTCAATTATTTCTTCGTTTTTCGTTGGCTAACAATTTAATTCTTGTTATTATTTTGTTTTCCATGGCAAATACATGCATGTTTGTCCATGGAGTTAGCCAACACCATGTTTCATTCATTATATTATGGTATTATTATGTTTATATGCAAAGCCGATGAAAACCTAGACCACTTGTGCATTGAATGGTTGTAAATGTTATTTAATTTCGTGTTTTGGGGTTTTTTGCCATTGTTTCGGCATTTATGTAATAATATTCTTTTGGTTGTAGCCATTGTTTGGGCACTTTTACAGTAGATTAAAAGTAGATTAGTTGTATTTTACTTTCAATATAATGTAGTCGTGGCTTGATGGTGAAAGGCAAAAGAGTTAAAGACGTTTTTGCCGAAAAATGACTGCTGAAACACCAGTTGATAAAATGGAGTTTCCCGGTGATTGGTATGGTTTTTTTGGCTGAAATATTTTTTGCAGGTACCCAAGACATGGGCATACAACTTTCTAGTTTTGAGCTAAGCCCGGGGAAGCCTCCTTCATGGACTTTTGGGCCCTCTAACACAGAAATTCTGGAAGGACAGAAACTGCTTTTCATGTGCATCATGGGCTTCCAACTTGCTCTTGATTGTCTTGGAGCAAGTGGGAGTCCTCCGTGTGGTTGTGTGGTTGTCCCTAGTTGACTCTTGGTTCTCGTGATGGCTCACGAGACCAAGCATAGGTTTTTTTCATCGGTTGAGGCTTTGCATATTGTGGTTGTGTGTTTGTTTTGCTTTTTATATATCTTGTTTCATATGTAAAATTGCAAATAGTTTTCTATAAAACTTAAAACGAAACACAAACCATTTTCAAAACTAAGTCTTTTGATTTAGTTTTACTAAGTTTTTGAAACTTGAAATCATTGTTTTATAATAACACCTTAACTTGTTATGTATGTTATTTTATTTATGTATTGTCCAAACTTTATTATCCACGTAGGATTAATATTAGTCATGAAAATGAACAACTTGACACACATAAATTAAAACAATGATTAGACTTAAGTTAAGAAATGTTTTTAACTTGTGCTACGAAGGATGAATGCATGCTCCTTTCGTACACCTTTTGATCCACATCAAAACTTTTACCCGTCAAAATTTAAGTCATGCCGTCCAATATTGAGAACACTTGCAATTACCTTTTGCCTATGCGTGGGACCTAGGTTGAATTGTAACCCAAGGTGACTATTCTCTATGCGTGAGACCTAGATATATTCTCGCACGTTCACAAATTGGATGACTTAATCGAGTTAAGCGGTGAGACCTTGACCCGAGGCAAAGATGAGACTAAACATGCCTACATGACACTAGTTGTTTGACACTAGATGCCATGAGTCCCATAAGGATCTAAGAGTTGCACTTGTAATGCAATTGGTGATCGTCGCCTACCAATTGAATCTACTATTGCTAGCAGATCAATTGATGTGATAGTAGAAGCACAATGTGGATCTTAGCCTTTTGCGTAAATTAATTGTTTTAAACTGTAAACATGGGGTAATTAATTTATAAAAGGAGAATTATCGAAAATACTAAATATGGACTTTGTCAATTCAATTAATGAATTAATGCAAAACAAAACGTAAAGAAAAGTTGTTCTTTTCTTGTTAAAAGAATCAAACTAAGTTTTCTTTTCCTTGTGAGAAAGAGACTTATTCCTATCCTTTTTCTTTATGAGGAAAAGCCATAATAGGAATATTTGAATTGTCCTAATTCTAATCAAACTTATTGCACACATACTCTAGAAATCGTGATGTCTTGTAAAAGTCAAAACGGTTAAGTATGGTTGCACATCTTATTTCATCAAGTTCGTTTTATAACCCTAGTTCCGGTTTTAAAAACCTTGAAGAAATATAAGATATTTGGATAACTAGAGAACATGTTTTCTATAGCTACCAAACTAAAATGAGTTTAAGTAATTAGAAAACGGAAATATCAATAAACCACAAAGTGGTAAAGGCAATTACTAGCATGATTACCTAGTAATGTGTCTTAAACCCAATAAACATGGAGGAACTGCATGCCTAATTTCAAGCTTAAAATGATGGCTAGCCCATCATCTATATGTTAGAACTTGATGCACTTCCTTGAATACCTAAGTACATGTTTACTAGTCAAAGTGACTCACATTAGCAATAATGTGTAGATATTCAAAGAAAGAAGGAAAGTATCCAATCGTCACTCACTCTCCACTGGTGATGTAACACTTATAATGTTGTCTAATCCAGTGGTAGCTACGTGATTGTATTACTGGTGATGAAACACATGTTATGTTCTCTAATCCAGTGGGAGCTGTAAGCTCCATTAACTTAATTGTTGGCCATCTTATTTCTGGATTGTCTTGAAATAATACATTACTTTCCACATGTGAAGCATCATAGTTTTTATGAGAACCATAGCATAAATTTTATTAGATAACTTGACGCGTTCCTGATGTTGCTTCCTGAAATGTTATCAATAAAATTGTTATGCATGATTCATTATAAAAGCGATAAAAGTTCTACACATCTATATATTTTGATTTTGACTAAAATCATATGTTATCTGTGACACTGTCATATTTACTTGCATGATGTTGTTCCATGCACAAGTGGGAGAAATCTTAATTGTGTGCAAGGTACAACGTATAAAAATATGACTAATGGTTTTTCTTGACTGCATGGTAAGAAAACTAAGTTCTACTAGAACTTATACACATAAAATGTATGTTGCCCTAATTAGAACAAAATGTCAAGATAACATGAAAAGCTACTTCAACATATTTGCTGAATTGTTTAGTAAATATGATTATGTCTTCTTGTAAATTCATAATCATGAAGTACGTAATTAACTTGAAATTACTATTGAGGCCAATTGTCGGCACTCATAATTACTTTAGTTGAATATGTTTAGGTCTCTTGTAAAGACATAAACATCAATTCCGTTAATTGTTGAAAGACTTATAACGTAAAGTAAAGACGTTAATTTGTTATGTCTTCTTGTTAAAGACATGTACACTTACGACGTATAATAAAATATTTAATGTTTATGTTTTCTAGTTAAAACATACACATGAAGTCATTGACTTGGTCAAAGACTTTAAATATAAAGTATGTAGTAGGCTAAAAATACTATTGATGCCATCTGGTATGACTTGGTTGGCAGATATGTAAGCCAAAGAGTATAAGTTCATCTAATAAGTTGTGTGATAGTCTCACAACATCTATCCACGTGGAATACTACAACCTTATGGTATGTCCATCATGGATATCATTTGATCTTTGATGACTTAAACTCTTTTACCTCAAAAGCAATCAAGGTTAGAAAATTGGATGTGCCATGAGTACACCCAATATGGTTCCAACCCAGAAGAAATTTAAGACACCATTGTATTATGGAATGGGATGAATCTCATTATGTCTTGATTGAAGTTCTGAATTTGTTAAATACCTAAGAGTAAGTAATTAACAAACTAGAGTCAAAAACTAACGATGTATTTTGGTTGTCCCACTTGAAAACAATTTATTGTTAATCAAGATGCTGAGTACTTGGAGATTAGTCTCCACTTACAAAAGCAAGTGGGAGCACCTTTAGATCTTGAAGTCATTCAAGAGCTAAATACACAACCTTCTGAGTACACTTGCTAATGTCATACTAAGGTTGAACATGCATATGCTAAACCATAGATTGATATCTCTCATTCATAAATCTGCAAGTATACCCCTAACACCTGAATGATATAGTTTTTATATCAATGTTAAGGGACATAAGTTGGAGGATCATAGTGAACCTGCTAACTAAAGAGATGCATTATCAGATCTTGAATCTGATGAATAACTCAAAACTATGAATGTTAAGATGCAGTCCTTTGAAGATAATCACTCATGGAGCTTGATTGATCTCTTACCAATTAGTTAGACTGCGAGGTTTAAAATGAGTTTCTTGATGAGAATACTCAAAAGGACAAACTTGTACACATATTTAATGCATGCGTAGTAGAAGGAGTTTACTCGTACTCAAGAAATTGATTATGATTAAATCTTCCTACCTGCAAACATTAAATGTATAAAGAAGATTAATTGTCATACTTGTTTTCATATAAATGAAATATGACAATAGGATTTTAGAACACTTTTGATTACTTTTGCGAGGGCGATGAGTAATCAAAAGGTTTTATGAATCTATATAATCTTTATTTATGTATACAACATATAAGAATCCAAGTGTGGATTAAATCATGCATCTAGGAGCAGAGATCTTAAGTTAATTACGAAATCATTAATTTGATTTTGATTAAATAAGATTACTCCTGAGTACTCTGAGAGCAAGTAGGAGCAATGCATTTATTTTCTTAAATTTCATATGTTGTTAACATATGAGAAACAATATTCCATCTAAGCTAGACTTTAATCCTTAGCCTGGAATGAAGTTTCACTTAAGGAATTTAGAAAATAAAACATACAACCTTGTTGCATGTGTTTATTAGAATAAACATAGGCGGTTAATAATCTAAACACAATATGACATGTCATTGAGAGGAGTCTCAATGATCAATCTACCTGATGAGACTGAATGCATGAATGGAAACCTTAAGTTTAACTAAAGGATTCATTATGTAAGTCATATTATGTATTGGATTATTTATATCATTTGCATGAATGCAAGATGAGTTGATAACAACAAATATCTAAGTGAAAGTCGTTAGATAATTGTTAAACGAACAACCTAATGGACCTGCAAAGGACCAAAGATTTGTTCAAAATGTTTACGGATATTCAAGGAGCTCTGTTATATTTTTATTCATTGATGCTTATATAACTGAGATGATGCTCAACCCTAGTCGTAGTAGGATGACATCATGAATGATGACACCTCTAACTAGAAGTGCTCAATTGAGAGCATTAATGCATTATACATTAAAAGAATAAGAATACTTTACAGTTTGGGAAACTATTATAATGACTGTCTAAAGTAGGTGTTTTACTAGCTTCAAACACGCTATGGAATGTATTGTTGCAGTACTCGTATTGTACTTGATTACACACATACAAAAGGACAATCATCATTCAAAACATTTTTGAATTTTGAAACAAGTATTCTCAAAGTTTACTCAGATGACTACTTGTTGTCTTGTACAACAAAATTGATCATGGTGGAAACATCGGATTCCGATCTATATGTAGTCTTATGCATATCTGTTTTTAATATTTGGATAATGGAACTGTAAGCAGTCGTATTATATAATGAATTGATATACCAGGTATTATCGTCTTCATTTATACTACTGTGTTCTATATTTGCATGTTTAATCCATGAATAATTTATTTATTCTAAAATTGTCCATTGCCAGTTGACGATACGGGAGTATCATCGAATTAAGGCAAATGTGAGCGTGTTGGTGATTTGTTTGCCAAACTCATATGTTGTTCATTGTGATGAACATTGGACTGACCCAACCTTCGAGAATTCACTGCATGGATCGGCGTCAATAGTGAATCTCGCAAATGGTTATGTCTCTTATCCTCAGACTTGAGATGCAAGTAGGTCTTGCATGTGTGGAATTTCATTCTTTGATATGGTTAAATGCTGTCCTGAATAAGGTAGTTATAAAAATCATTTTCAGGAGTGATTTGAAACACATGAATGACACGTGCAGTCAATATAGGATTTGTTCCTCCACATGTAATGGAGTTAGATACTATTGGGCCCCTCGATGAATTGAACGGATGTTTGTATGGCCGTACCCAAATAAGATTAAGATGAATCTTAATTCACTTGGTAATCTTGTTCAATATCTAGATCGAGAAACATAATAGTTGAACAAATGGAATGACTTTGATCCATGTCTAGTGTTCAACATAGTATCTGTAACAAAAGGATGGATGACATATAAACCATTTAAATGAGACGTTTAAGAAACTTCCCTCACATATTTCTAGGGGCATTGGCGTGTTGCTAGACGCTAACCTTTGCTTGTATAATTACTTGATTATTATGACGTCGCAAGTGGGAGCTGTTGGAGTATGCTCGTGTCATAATAAATAATTATATGGCTAGACATATGTGAGCCTATGGGGTCACACACTTATACACAGAGACACCATTTTATAGATTGTATTTATCGTATTTACAATATATAAATGACTACATAACTTGGGATGAATAACGGGCCACTAATCACTAAGCTTGTACTTAGTGTATTGGATTGGACATAACAAATGGGTAAGCCCATTTGTAAGCCCTTATGGATGGCCTAGGGAGGAAAGGGACAAGATGAGAAAATACAAGGGGCTAAGTGTTACTTACATGTTGATAACTACTAATGATTTGGTCATTAGGAAAGAATCAATCACAATAAACACTTACCAGCTTTCTCTCCTCCTTTCTCTCACTAATAACCACGAAATAAAACACTCCCATATTAGGGTTTTGTGTTTTGATCTCAATCTAACCTTATTCTATTGTAGTTCAAGGCTAGATCGTATGTTACGGGGTTAAGACTAGCATCGGGTGGTGATTGATGACGTGTAGTGTGTTTCCATCATAGAAGTGATCAACCTTATTGATCACTTGGTTTCTTGATACATTCATGGGTGGTGATATTGGTGGTGACTTTGTTGGTAACTCCCGGTGCACGCTGCAAAGGTATAACTATCTTGTTTATCCTTTTGATTAATCATATTGGCAATATGGATCCTTGTTGGTGATGTTTTCCGCTGCGTTTATTTTTTTCATATATGTTTTATATTCATACATCACCATTATTAAACACAACTAATTAATCATAGTACACATCCGATTCATGTTTCTTAAAACATCAAACATGTTACCAATAGGAGATTAGCCAGTTTTCTTAAGCCTAACATTGATATCATTCATCCAACAACAATTAATAACAAATCATCAATCAATAATCAATAGTAGGTTTCATTACATCTAAGCAAACACATACAAACCTAGCCATGCATGTTAATGTAAAGACAAGCGTAAGATAGATTCAAACAACACATAGACATATTAAATGATTGATTGAATACTTATCTTTAATTAAACATGGAAGAAAAAAGGTTTAGAAACCTCAAAATAGCTACAAAAGTCGACTAGGGTTCGTACCCTATGTTCTCCCTAAAGTTCCACACATAATGAATGAAAATTTGATGAGTATTTATAGATCTACAACCTTGACGGCGTCACTTTATGGGTCATGACGCCGTCACCTCACCGTACTTAGGGTTCTTTAATGGCCAAGATCCACTTCTGACGTCGTCACCTTGTAATGTTCTCTGGGCCGTCTCCTTTTATGATAAAATGTGACGTCCTTGATGCTTTATAACGTGAAGCGTCACTCTTTAACTCCAAAATTCCTTTCTGGCGCGTCTAGTGTAAAATAATTATCCACCTCTTTGTCAACACGTGATGCCGTCACCTAGTAGAGTGTGACGCCGTCAAGTACTGTTTCCAGCATAATTTGAGACTTTGTCATTTTCTTCACTTTTATGTTCCAAAAACGTCCAAAATGCTTCCGTCCTCTCAAAAGTACCTAAAATGGCAAAAGGAACGATTTAAGGCAATATTTGATCATATAATCATGATTTAAGGCTTAAATAACCCCTTAAAAGCGTAACACTTTTCGTCTCATCATTATGGCAATAGAAACATTCCACTTTCTTCTTATCAAATCCTGCAGTTTCATTACCATTTATGGTAATTTGTCTTCCAGTCTTTTGCCATAATTTCTTAGTCCTCATGCTAAGAACAGCAAACTGCCACTTGATATCCATTTCTTCCATATCATCATCATCCACTTGCTCCAAGTCTTCATGAGTTAAAAGTGATCCACTTGACTGACTTGAGATGAAAGCATAATATGTAGGATCTCCAAGTCCAGCAATCTTCTTTTGTGCACTTGTGGTGACAGTATTTGAACTAACAATTCTAACTGCCACACTAGCAGTACAATCATATTCATCGTTGTCATCATCATCTGACTTGTTATCAATGGAAGATGACAAAAGTGCCATGTTCCCAGAGCTTGTGCTCAAACCTCCAGACTTCTTTAATCTTTGTTCGACAATTTTAAAATTTTTGTAAAGATCTTTTAGCTTCATAGTTTCAATTTCTGGCTTGTTTTGCCAGACCACAACATGTGTACTAAACTCTGAAGGTAGACTCCTTAACAACTTTTGATTGAGATCTTCCTTGTCAATTTCAATACCAAATACAGTCAACTGTGTAACTATCTTCTGCAGCCTTGTAAATATGCTATCAATGGACTCAGTACTGGTTGCAGAGAAGTTTTCATAGTTTTGCTTCAGTAATGTTTTCTGTGTCTTTTTGGTAGCATCATTACCACCAAACACTGAGCAAATTTCATCAAACAATTGCTTTGCTGAGGTATACTTGCTGAAAGTAAGTATTTGATCCTTGGGGAGAGTCATTAGAAGCAAGCCTCTGGCCTTCAAATCATTCTTCTTTTGAAGCCTTTAATCACTAGTGACTGCACCAGTGTTTTGCTTCTCAACAGCCTTGCCATCAATTGTTTCTGTTGTAGTTCCAGGATTGAATGAGTCACCATAAAGAATGATTTCCCAGAGAGCATAATCTTTGACAAGGAAGTACTGCTCTATCATAATTCTCCACATATCAAACTCATTGAGTTTGAGTTTTGGAAGTCCTACAGCAACATTGGATTAACTGTTCTCCATCTCCATTGGATTAGTGAAAGAGAATGAGTTGTTTCTTTGGATCTTCTAAATTCAAAGTATCAGAAACCTGTCTCTGATACCACTTGTGGAGGATCTAAACACACACCTTGTGTTAGATAGATACTTTGAGTAATGTTAACTAGCAAGCAGAATTCACAAGTAAACACTTAGAAGATTTTGAATGTATGATGTATATGAATGTATATGAGAACAATGAACATAATGTATTAAACAAACTGCTTCAATATTATGGATAATAATACGAGTGATCAAGTATATCACTAGGGTTTACAACCTTGAAGCTATTCTATATTTTTCTATATCTGTTTCTCTTAACCTAGAACCTCCTTTTATAGAACAAGGAGTCTTACACAAGATAACTAATATTAGAACAATATTCGTATCATTCTAAACGTATAAAATATACATGCAATCTATTCTATAATTATCTTGAACGCGTCTTCACTTTTGATCATTATCTCATAAACAATACTAACTTTCTGTGCTAGCAGTACAAACTAAGTTTGTACTGCCAGTGTAATCTTCCAGCAGTTCCTTCTTTAAGCTTGACAGTTCTAACTGTTAAGTATAATTCCCAACAACATGCTAGCTTAAGTGATTTAGTGTTTGCTTAGATCTAATGAAACCTAATTATTAATTATTGGTGAGTTGTTTATTGTTTGGTTGATTGATTCACATTAGGCTTAAGAAAACTGGCTAACCTCCTTTGTGTAACAAGCTTAAACGTCTTAAGAAACGTAATCGGATGTGCACTATGGTTTTATTGGTTGTATTTAATGCATGAGTAGATGTTGATGATTCTATGATAGGGTACTAAACGTGTCGTTATAAGAGGAGATAGATATTCATAGAGTTGGGGAAGGACGTGCATGTCCCCACGACTGGTATTAAGGGATACAACCCTTCAACTAAACAATTGTGACATTCAACAAACCAACAAGAGATAACTAGGGAGTAGTGAAATCTAAGTAAATACGTTTGTCTCATTATACGAAGTCCACCACATTTTATTTTCTTGTTATTTCATTTTCTGTTTATTTAGTTTAACTTGTAGTTTGGGTTAATTGATTAGCAACTAATTCTGGCATTTCTTTCAAAACCCGTGATTTTTAACTCTTTCATTAAATATAAAATACATAAAGAATCATCCCTCACCTTTCGACCTAGTTGACCTACACTTCAATCCTAATGACACTATTTCCCTAGAGAATGATCAATCCCCGGACATACCATATACTACACTACAACAACCAGGTACACTGCCTGAAGGATTGCAAAATCTCTCATGATCCCTTGAAAGGTAAAACCTTTTGCGAGGTTGCAATCCACGCATCAGGTGCATCTTTTAATTAATAATTTAGGAACCTTTTATTTATAGTTTTTTTTCTAGAAATCTTTTATTTCTAGTTCAACCTTTATTTATTAGGATTTTTATCTTCTAGTTTAGTTTTCTAGTTTTTAATTTTAGAACATTTATCTTTTGTATCTCATATGTTAGTTTATACATTATGTTTCGTCTTGATAATATACTTTTATAATATATGATGGATGTTTTTCTTATTTTTGTGTGGATTTGTTACTTTATTGTGATTGACTTATTATTTATACTTGACTTTGAGTATGGTCACGTATATATTATCTCTATTGCACTAACTTTTTTTTTAGTATTCAATATCCATCACTCAATCTCTTGGCGGCCTCATTAAGCGGGAGCATAGGCCAAGGGGGCTCATTAGCTCAGGCGCACTTGCATATTTTTTATTCTACTTCGCAACTCTTTTTGTTTCAATAAAGGGGGGGGGGGGGGGGGGGGGGAGGGAGAAGAGAGTTTAAACTAATTATTTAAAACTTGTACATTTTTCATCTTTGGTTAAAAATAAGTTTATATTTTGTCCTCAACAAAAAGAGGGAACTTGTTAATACAACTATCGCATAAAAACGTTATTTACATTTTACGATCTTTCTAAGTTTTGTTAATGACAATTATAAACTTAATTTACACAAAGTTTAAAATAGACTAGTTTTAAAATATAGTTTCAATTTTCCATTTAGATCACTAAGGTATAAATAAATGGATATCTACAATTGTGGTTATGATCAAATGACCACAATTTGCATTTACAAGTATTTTATACAAATGCATATTTCATAAAATATCTATTAACAAATATATACTTTATTTATACAAGTAAACTAATAATTTTCTCATACAAACTAAAGTTTACTTAAACTTGACTTAATACATCTTATGTTGTCAAAACATTTGATTAGACATTTTTATTTACAAAGGTAACTAGACATTTGTTTATATACATGTTTACTTTCCACATTAAGAAAATCAAATCAAAATCAATATTTACCTCATAGGTGAGATCATCAAATAGTTGACTTTGATGTGTTGTCACATCAAGAATATTGCCATATTTGGAAATATCCTAGGTAGATTTGATATAGATCTTGCAAAGAATTTTGCACAAGATCCAATGGACTTAGCTGTCAGGAACCCGCGGTACCCTTTGTTACAACACACAGTACCCTTTGAAGGATACCATGAGAACCTTGGGTCTGGCTGGTTTTTGTATATAAAGAAAAGCCATTTGATCTCTCTAGAAATCATCTTTTTGTACATACAAATCTGCATATTCTTTCTTTCTTTACATGATTAGTTCATAGTCATTACCACATACTTACATATTCATTTTAATGATTCTACACTAACCCTTTTATAAGCAAAGAGATCATCATCATTCAAGACTACAAAGCTTCAAGTTTTGTTACTGGACTTTACTTTGTACAATGTGTTGTATACTTTTCATCATCATCCACCATCATTTTATCAAACCACCATAAACCTTGTAGAGTGACGGGAGTGCTTGTACCTGAGAAAGAGCTCGACATTTAGCTTAGTTTTAGAAATATTGTATAAGCGACGTGTAAGGTTTTCTCCTTCTTGACTAGTGAAAGGATATCCTCATATTGGATACTCGAGGAGTAGAGTAGGACAAGGAAAGGAAGTCCTTGTAGGCGGAACTACTATAAATTCTCGTGTTGTGGTTTGATCATTTTATCTTTACATTACTTTATGTATTGCATTTACATTATTACTTATTTGTCTATAACTATATATATCGATTTCGTATCAAAATTTCGAAAGAAAATAAATTTAAATCGGTAAAACTATTCAACCCACTTCTAGTTTTCCACAAAAACTATATTAGAAATATGGGATAGATTGTTCAGACTTTTCACATGATGCTTCCATCTAAAGATAATGTTAGTGATGGAAGATCCGGCTTTGGATATGAGAATCCTAATTATTTGAAGAAAGTCAATCAATTTAGACCTAGTTTGTATAACATTGACTGAATGGGGAAAAATAAGTTGGCCAATCACATGATCGATTCTCATGAAATTTTAGAAAGTGAAAATGAAAAACGTTTAATAGTACAACAAGGGAAAAAAAAGTTATCATATCATGGCTTTAAGTATGGTTTGACTGAAAAAAGAGTGTTCCACACAAGGTTAAAAATCGCTAGGCGCTAGTGAGGCGGTCGAGTAGAGCCTAGCGGTTAATTGATTATGCAGGGATTAATCGGATTGGATTTTTTATGTGCAAAATTGTAATTTTAGATATTATATAATATTATATGTATGAGATAAGCATAGTGCATCAAAGTTCAATATTCCAAATGTTCAAATATAAAAATAATTCATAATTCTTCAAAGTTCAAAGTAAAACATACATATTACTCGGTTTGTTGATCATTTTAAGCGATCTTTTACCAAGTTTGTCCGATTAATCGGTTTATTGACCAATTTTTAAGTTATTTTGTCTGATTTTTAAGCGATTTTGTTGACCGATTAATCTGATTAGACCGATTTTGTCCGATTAATCGGTTTGTTGACCGATTTTTAAGCGATCTTTGACCAAACTGATTAAATAGGCCGATTATGATAAATCTGGGCGCTTAGTGACAGATCAGCGTATACGCGCGGATTAATTGGCCGCCTGAGCCGATTTTTACAACTGAGGTTCCACATGTACCTTTGTAAATGAGAGATATAAATTTGAAATATCATTTGAAACAAGAAAAACTTGCAACTTACAATGGTAGTTTATGGCAAAGTAAAGCAAATAAAAGCTTTTGTTTTCTCAAGAAGCAAGAAAATGGATTCTTTAGTAAAACTTATGTATTCAAAGAAAAGTTTCACACAACAGGAAATCTACCATCATTCTGATTTTCAAATTAAAGTTATTTGGGGAGTTACTAAGACTTTTAAAAAATGAGATTTAGCCTATCACGAATATCATGAATGATTAACATAATCGATTTGAAACAACTCTCGTCTCATAAATGAAAGAGGATTTCACTTATGTACTTCTCTTGAAGACGAATTTGATGAAAAACGCTTAATCCTTGATATACAAAAAGAATTTTTGACAAATCATTTTAAGTCGGTGAAATTAGTGTCTTTAAGACGTGAGGATGAGAATGTATATGTTAAACAAATTCTTCTTTGTAATTTGAAAATCTTTGTCTCAAAAGGACCGCAAATGAAATTTCAAAAGAAGCATCTGATGTCAACGTAAAATTGTCAAAAGAACTGCCAAATTTGAGAAAGATTTTACAAAACTTGAGGCACAAAGTATTTCTTTTGAATAACAACTGCAGAAAAATATTGAAGAATGAAAAACCTTTGACATCGGTGCTAGAAAAGCTTGAAAATGACAATATTTCTTTGGAATTCAAGTTGGCGCCTTTAGAAAAATAAAATGATTATTTGAAAATGGCGTACAAATACTTGTTTGATTCAATTAAATGTACAAGAGTTCAGACACAAAGATCAAGCAAGAAACAAAAAGAAATCGAAGATTAAAAATCTCAGATGCTGAACTCACTGAGAAAAAGTTTGAAAATGTTTTTGTAACACCCCAATTTTTATAAGTTTTACAAACCGACTTTTATGTAGATATTAGAAAATTAAAAAAGTCTTTATGTTAGTAGTTTATAGAAACAAGGACATCCAGTGCGAAAATTTAACAAAAAAGGACTAATGGTGCAAATTGTTTAACGATAGGGACTAAAGATGTAACGTAGATTTTTAGGTAAAATTACTATTTTACCCTTTATGCTTATATGACTTAATGTCCAGGGATTTAACCAAACAAACACATGTGTATGTGTGTTGTATCATATGTGGCCATATAAGAAGTTTTAGGAGGGCAAATCTTATATTATTTTCCTTATAAAGAAATCATCACAAGAGTTAGGAGATTAGTATAAGGGTTTCAAGAATCAAGTGTGAGAATTTTGTGTTCATCAAGATTTATGTGGATGTATTGTGGTTATTAGTGTAGAAGAATTCATGTTAGTTAATTACATCTCTCTCAAGGTATGATTATGTTAAGATTCATGTTAAAGTCTTTTTAAGGGTTTCATGTAAATTGATGATTACATGTAAACCTAATTTTAGTTATGGTGAATTATGATGAAACATGATATTAGAAGCTTTGTTATGTTATGAACACGTCAAGATTTATGTGGATGCATTGTGGTTATTAGTGTAGAAGAATTCATGTTAGTTGTTGGTGTTTATGCATAAGGATAATAAGTTAAGGGGTGTTTGGTACTAGCTTATAAAGTACTTAAATCAATGAGATTTCTTATAGAATTATTGGAAAATGGTCTTAACATGTTAAATAAGTTGAAATATAAGTTTGGTAAGAGTAGAATAACTAATGATGGGCTTTGAGACGTTTTGGACACATTTAAAAAGTAGGACAACATGTTGTGATGAAATTTGTGCAGATTTTAAAATGCCGTAGAAAATAGACCGTTTATCGAATCGAATTAATGTAAAAATCAAATTTCATCCCTCTAAGTCTACTTTCCACTGCAATTGGTTTTGAGTCCCAACTCCAAGTTTAAGTGGGTCAAAGTTGTAGATTATATCAGACTATCTGAAAATTCTGCACAAAATGTCTTTTTGCAAAAGTGTATTTAATTATGAAATAGCACCTCATGTGATCATGTTTAAGTTGTTTAGACCTAATACATGTTAGACGTATGAACTAGTAAGTTCAAATATCATTAGAATGGTTATCATGTGATTAGGTGCTCTTGGAAAGCTTACGGAAGGCTAAACAAGACATAGAGGTTAGTAACGGATAATTAGCTTCATGTTCTTAGAATTAACATGATGTTAAAACTTATGAAAGGTTTTGGATATAAGAAGCATCCCTTTTCAAGTTTAGAGTGCCCAAAAAACACACCAAAATTGAAGTATCGTGCCTAAGAAGTACACGATATAGAACTCCCGTAGAAGCATCCTTTATGGATGACTCGTGCTTATTATAGTGTTCACATCTGATGTGGATGAATCATGTATAGAATTATCATGTCAAGTGTATATGATCAAGCATCCTTTGTGGGTAGCCTAAACATGTAAAGCACGATGACAAGTTAGAACCCCCCAAGAAGAGTACTTGTTGGTTAAGGAAGTTCTCACTTAGCAATGACTAAGCATCGTCTAGTCAGAAACACGTGCTCGGATATTATGTATTGATTATGTAATTCAGAACCAAGATTATATTTATACCATGCTCAAGTATCAAGACAACTAAAAGTCATACCTTTCATAGCGTGTTATAGACTACTATGTTTATGATTAGAATTTGTAAGTATTACTTCATAATTTTTCTGTTTACTCACTAAGTCACAAGGACTTACCATTCTCAGTTCATGTCTTATGTAGGTAAATGAAGATGGACGGTGGACTTGTTGATAACAAATACCAAATAGGAGTGCATTTTGGGAGAGAAACGGCTACGCTCGAGTATAGGTCATGAGCGACTCTTACAAGCACTTTGATATTACTTGTAACGCCCCTATGTATTTTCAGAAGTTTAATGTTAGTGTCAAAACAGTTTGTGAATAGTTTCGAGTCGATTACCAAGTTTACGAACAAGTTATGTAGTTAAGGGTCGTATAAGGGAACGTTTAGCATACTCCCTAATTTTGCAAGTAGCACATTTTCGTTTGCCGTGATTATGTACAGAAATGTTTACAAGTTATAAATATATGTGTATGTGTTATGTTAAAGGTTTGCTTATTTGGTATTTGCGGAAATGGGTCAAAATGAGTATTATAGAAATTGTGCAGACTGGTTCAGCAGGCATTATGACGTGATGGCTTCATACCCATTACGGCGTAATGACCACTGGTAAAAAAAATATAAGTCTAGTCTTGGCGTTTCAGTTTTGGAATAGATTGAATTAATGAAAAAGAAAAAGTTTGATTCTCAAATTATAAAAGTTTCCGTTCCAAGTTCTATAGTTGAAACAAATATTTTCAGAACTTGATAAGGAAAGGGGGAGAAAATGAATCTTTTTGAAAATGAAAATGTGTGCTTGAAAAAAAATGTTGAACAGAAAAAGACTTTAGCATAACAAATCAAAGATTTTGATGATGTCAAGAACGAATTTTTGAATGAAAACGGACAAATTTGAAACTTATTTTACCTACCTTGAAGAGCAAAATGTTTCATTACACTATAAATTGGTATCACAATATCACCTTTATCTTAAAAAAGAATACAATAATTTGAGATTATCTTACAATGAGTTAAAAGCAAAGTTGATTCTCTTAATTGGTCAAAGGACAAATTTCAAGATTCAAACTTTTCAAAACCAAAGGTAAGTGTTTTAGAAAAGGTTTACATAGTTAAATCTTCAAAAACGTCTTTGAAAAAGCTTTTTTCAATTCACTACCTATTCTATGCTAAAATGTAGGAAATCTTCTAAGAAAACTCAGACATTTGAAACACTTATTTCTCAAAAGGTTTCAAATTCAAGTGGCTCAAAAGAAAAAAACCACGTATTCCAAACACCACACTCTCAGTTTATGTCGGTAAAGCAAATGTGAAAACCAAAGTAACGTCATTCCAAAACTGTCAAGTATATTAAATGAAATGACTTTTTTAATGAAATGGCCATAATTTTTTTTAACGAACCTATAATTGTATAGGACTAGTCCTACACACCGTATACTTGTATTCTTCTGCAAACCGATAAAACTCAAAACTTTGTTACTTAATGTCTTTTATAACTTATAAGCATACACAATCTTGGTATCCATGTGGTTTTGTGCTTGCTAATGTTTGTTTGTAATCATCCACTGAAATCTTACCAGACTTAAGTGTTCTCGATCACAAGAATATATTTATCTACTATTTTTCATGCAAATCACAAACATTAAAATTCGCTCATTCTTGAACATTGAAATAATTAGTTACCTTTGAGCAGTTCATGAAAGTAGTACAAATTATTTCATAGAAAACTGACATTTCAGAAGAAAACTTCAGAATTATTTGGGCTAAAATGCATGGCAACATCTATTATTACAAAGACACACAACACATACATAAGTTGACATGGGCTTAATAAATCATTCGACTGCTCTGCTTGCGAAAAATGCTTGGTCCATAAGTGGACCAGACTATCTCAACGAGTAGTGGAAATTGCAGCAAGGCATACAAACCAACAGGAATACTTGTTATCATAACAACCGGAGCTGCAATCCATGTCACTTTATCATGGAGTAAAAGTGCAAGAGTTGCACCAAATGCTATCATAGTAGCCGCTATTGACAAGAATAAGGACACAAGTCCAATAATCAATCTCTTTGGCAAGGTGTAAAGGAAGTCAACTTCTGCATAGCGTGAAGTAAGTATTCCTAAAAACATCAACAATGAAGTAGATGATGAAAATAATGCAAAGGCGTCTGATATCATAAAAAGCATAAATGCTCTTTCATTTAGGAATACAGGTTTCCCATCATCTTTATTTCCTCCAGGGAGCGTGATCGCAGCTGCGAATGTAATTGTGACTATAAGTGCTGCTACAACGGTACTTGAAGTTGCTGAGTCTTTCATCCATTGTTGGCCCTCTTTAAGCAAGTCTTTATGTTCATCCGTGAAAACCATCCAAGGGGTTTGTAGGTCTTTGTTTAAAGCTTTTACATGCTCAGGCTCTACAAAAGTCTCTACTTCCTGCATATAACAATGCATGCTATTTGTTAAGTGGAAAAGCAAAATGCACTACTGACTACAATATAACAATGCATGCTTTTGTTGCCCCTTAAAACTCTTTTAAGAGACAACAACCATTGTCACCCTATGTGTAAATGGTATTAGTATAATCACCTTGTACCATTGCAGTTCACGCTGCATCTGCAAAGCTGCACCAGTTATAGTACTTAGTCGATGAGATGGGGCCAACTTTGCAGCAATATGTAAAGCATTCTCTTCTCCATGAAGCTCACTTGCTGCAAACGCCTTGTGTCCAGACATTTGGTACACAAGATTGTATACTTGTACTTGACGCTCTTTGATGGCTAAATGGAACAAGTTATACCCTTCAAATTCATACCATATTATGCCTGGGAAGGCTCCTATGCACTCCTCAACAAGCTCATAAATCCCATATTTTACGGCTTTAGCTATTGCAGATCCTAACACCTTTCTTGCAACTACCGGATCTATCTTTTCTATCATAATTTTGCATAAATTTTTCATAATTGCATTTCCCATTTCATTTTTTATTTTGATATCCTGGATATTCTTGATTGTTGGAGCTACAATAATAATACACATTACATGTTCACAAAATATTAGTATAAATGACAATATACAAATTACGGTAATAAATGCTTTAACTTACCCCATGTTTTGACGTACTCAAAATCTGATTGTAACTTCTCTAGCCTAATTCTCCACCTCTAAAAAGGAAATAGATTTGTGATGGATATACAGTTAGTTCCCGTTAAAAGAAATATTAATTAACACGTCTTGAAATTGGAATACATGAAAACATACAATACAGTCAAGGGGTGGTTGCATTGTTTATATAACAGTAACCGACTAAACGGGGTAAACAGATAAGTTTTTTTTCATGTTTTGATAGATTACGCAAGGAGGACGGGTTTTAGACTCAGATTTACACGTCCTAACAGGGGTATCCACATCACCGTTTTAGACCCTTTCCCTAGCCACCCAGCAAATGTGTAACTAGTGAGGTTAAAACCATGGGCCTCTTGTGAGGACATTATGTGCTTTACCATTAGGTCACTTTGGTGGTGGTTCTATCTATTTCTTTTACCAAATAAACAATTTTTACAACAAGAATATAAAAAACTACGGAGTACTTAATAATAGAATAAACAATCCCAAACACCTTTAACACAATGTACCACAGATAAGAAGTTTTATAAGCAATCCTAGCTAGGCACCCCCTTATACCTCTAAAAGTTCTTCAGTAGCTCGCTCGTGTTCCTTTGGAATTTCAATCTCAGTGATAGGCATCCCTTGCATCAGTCAGTTAAAAGAAACACAAAGATTTAAAACATATAAACTAATCTTACTAACATTAGAGTATACCATCAAATGCATAATTTATAATATAGAATTAATATATAGAATATCCGTAGTTAATTTGGTGGTTGACGTGGTTTCACATCCTTCAAGTCTACGGGAGAGCCTTATGTATGCTGTATGGATTTAGATCCTCTTTGCGACGATTATCCAAAAAAAAAAAAAAAAAAAAAAAAAAAAAAAAAAAAAAAAAAACTTTCACATTTTTTTTTTTAATTTAATATCTCGCAAACATTAATCGTTACACAAAACAAATTATACCATCGCGACGAGAATTAAATCATATTTCTATAGACGGGCACTTTAATATACTTTCGACGAACCTTTTTTTCGATTTTTTTTCAGTTACGTCTGGAAAAATCTCATGTGATTTGTGATACAAATCATATGTGTTTTTTCCAAACGTAACTGAAAAAAAAAAAAAAAAAAAAAAAAAAAAAATCGTGAAAGGTATATCGAAGTGCCCGTCTACTGAAAGATAAAAAATATTCATCGCAATGGTGTATTTTTTTTTCACTTGACGATTTACGTGTTACAAGAAATTTATTTTTAAAAAAGATGTGAAAAGTGGGTTTGTTTTTTTATTATTTTTTTATTTTGATGAAAAAATGAGTGGCTGGTTCATTAGATCTTTAGATAATTTTGTTTATACATCGATCTCAACTCTTCCGGCCAATCTTCTAAGGTAGATTTGATTCTCGTTTTAGTGTGTTTTTGGTTGTGGAACAAATACCTTGTTACCTAGCTAGCTAGCTAAGATACTTTGGTAAATGGCCGCCGGGCATGAGTGTTACCATAAGAAGAAAAATACTCGGTAGAATAAAAAAAAAAAAAAAAAAAAAAAAAAAAAAAAAAAAAAAAGACGGCTTACAGTGATAAATGAGACCATCGCAAAATCCAAGCCTGTTTCCACTTGGAAAAAATTCTGGTTTGGTAGCTAATGCTTCTAAAGCATTGGGTGTTATCTCGTCAGGTGGGCTTGAATAAACTATCACCAATGCCAAATCTGCATAATTATCAAAATAAATTTTCTACTAAAGATTTGAGTCAATATAATGCGCGCTGTATTTCACTAGTTGAGTAAAGTGAAATTCAAACGCACCAAGTAATCCAGCCTGAATTGCGGGAATAATGAGATTCACTGTTTCATCATTTAGAATAATAGTAGATTTCTTAAAGACCTCATCAATCATATCCTTCCTTCCTAGTTTTGCGGCCAATAGCAATGGTGTATCACCATGGCTATTCTTACTTATTGTCATCGTTGGCAAACACAGCACCATATGTATTGCATCAATCATATTCCCAACCGTAGCCGCATAATGGAGAGCGTTATTTCCACTGCTGTTCACGCCACACCACTTATCCTGATCACGGTAGGTCTTCACATTGTTCAGCAGCTGCTTGACAAATTCATGGGAGCTATTTGTTCCCACAGCTATCATTAAAGGCGTCTCCAAACGCTCATTGACCGGCTTGGTCATTAGTTCCGGTCTTTCTCTAAAGAGCCAGCATACGTCTTCCCAATTGCCATGTAATGCAGCTTTGTAAATCTGGGGGTCGGTTTTTGCGTATTCATAAGTCATTTTGATAGTGTCTGTATGATGTATGTGGATCATGATGTATGTGGATCGATCACTAGATGGCGTTAGTATTTAAACTCCAAATTTGGAATCTGTCTTCTTTAAGCTAATCTTTAGATACTTATGTTTTAAGCTTTATTGTATCATATATATCGAGCCATTTTGCTTCTAATTAGTTGGAGTATAATAGACTAATTTTTAGTCGAGACAATAAAAAACACAAGATTTTGTTATGTGGTTCAGCAGATTCATGATAATAAGTTTGTATAATCTTTTCAATTCATGAATATCTGTAGTATATAACCTGAATTCCTAGCTAGTTACAAAGATCATAGTAAGTGTGCAAGATTTTCAAGTCGCACTTCACACAAATAAATTTATTGTTGGTAAATTTGTTCTTCTATCTGATATTACTAGTTGCAGTATATATATTACTGATACACTTAGAGCATCTCCTATGGTAAACCTTTTAAAAAGGTTTATAGAATTCCATGTCATATGCTCTTAAAATTTTCATTTTATAAACCTATTATCACTATGCTTAAACTTGTTAAAACTTTATAATTTAATGAGGTATTAAATGAATTACATGTATTTAGTTGCAATGAAAAGGTCTATAAACTTATACCTATTTCATTTCATGTCATCATAAACCTCACCTTACTATGGTGACTCAATTTATAAACCTCTTCAAATTTTTTAAACCTTTTCATTAACCTCATATAGTAGATGCCCTTATAGGGTACTTGGGTAGTAACTTTTGTTAAGATTGTCAACTTTCAATATCTACTCATAAATCAAAATGATCATCATTCAACATTTCAACATATATCAAGTTGGATTTTACATGTCTTATTAAATGTTTTTATCTTTTTAGACGAGGACCAATTGCACTTAGCTAGTCAAGAAATTGCCTTACGTTTTCTTCTTTCAACAAAGAATTTTCCATATGTGACTTACATGTGTTTTGCATCCATAACTTTAAGAATTTTATAATACGGAGTAATTCTTTTCTTGCAGTTTTAACTTGGCAACTCATCTTAATAACTTCTTTCACTTTATTCTTACCTTAATTCTTCCATAGACACCATCAAGTGTTTAATATTCGCATATACCTTAAATGTTTCTTATTTGCTTTACGACATATATCGATACTTGTGTTTAAAATGGTGTAGTGTGTTTGTTCCCTATTAATTTGCTTTCAGATACATTTGTTCTCCCTAGCCATTTAAAATGGGATTAGATATATTTAACAAATAGGATATTATTATTATTATTATAAATAACATTTACCAGGAGTCGTTAAAGCACAACAAATCCCGTTAAGTCACTGTAGCGCTACAGTGCGCCACACTCACATCCAAACAGTGAAATCTACAGTAACTAACGGTCGTTAAGTATTTAACTGCCATTAAGTAATAACGACAGTTAACTTTTTTTTTTTTTTTTTAAATTCCGCCTGCAATTGGTCTTTCGTCTTAGAGGTTTGTTGCAAATTTAGTCCTTATAACTAACGGTCGTTAACTGTACTAACTACTTCTTTGGCAAAACATCCCGAGGCAACACGCGGGTGATCTACCTCGTAACTAAACATCAAAAGCCAGTAATATGTACTTATCATATCTTCAATCCTTAATGACATAAAAGCATATCAAGACTAAAGTACAAATTAATTCTATGATCACTTGAAACAAGTGAAACAAATATATAATGAACCGTTTAAATTAACTAACCAAACCCATAAGTTAGCTAATTTCTAAGAAATTATTTACTCATCTTTTTTATGATAAAATATGCTTCTTCAGTATGTCGAGCCGACTAGCTCTATGAGTAAGAGAAATTGCAACCAGCAGAATGTTAAATATATGGATAAATATTAATAAGTTAGATGTCTAGTATTGAACCCGAGACCTCGGGATTGCACACATTACAAATGAGTATTAAGGAAAAATAATAAATGTATTTATATATTTATTATTAGACACGAGAAATAACGACCGTTAGTACTTAACGGTAAAAGTAACTAACGACCGTTAGACGCTGATAAGGCGAAAAATGAACCATTTTTAGGGGGTCATTTTAGCCCGAATTCGAATTTATTTGATCAAATATTGCCCTAAATCGTTCCTTTTGTCATTTTAGGTACTTTTGGAGTGAATTCTAGAAAATGAAGCATTTTGGACGTTTTTTGAGCATAAAAGTGAACAAAACGGCAAAGTCTTAATTTTCCTTGCTGGGAACAGTACCTGACAGCGTCACAAGCTTCTTCATGACGGCATCAAGAGTAATACAAGAGGTGGAAGTGGATAAAGTCCATGACGGTCCAGAAAGTTTTGTGCATTGGAGATGACGGCGTCACCCAAGGCCGTCACATGTAAAATTAAAGAGTGATGGCCTAGAAAATTTCCTGATGGCGTCACGTAAGCCGTCACGTGTTAACTTGTCAAAACTTGCGCGCGAAGTAGCTGATATTGTTTTAGTCATAACTTTTTCATACGAACTCGGATTTAGGTGATTCAAAAGCCCACGTGAAGAGGACGAAGAAATCTACAATTTGGTGAAGAAAAATTGGTCATGACGCCGTCACTCTTTACAGGGTGACGCCGTCAAGCCTTGCCGACAAAAAACTTGCCTATAAATATAACATCATAACTTCACTTTTTGTAAGCCCTAAACCCTAAGGTCGATTCCTGGGTTTAGGTAGGTGTCTTAGAGGGTTTCAATCACTCCATAAACATCTTATATTGGTTTGTTGATTCTATCTCAATTATGTTTTCCATTATTATTGTTGTTTGCTCTTCTTTGATTATGTTTTGCTAATTCACCTTGTGTCTACTTATAATTATGTGAAACTTGTATATAATTTATTAGATCTTATTGATTCCTTATTGATGTTTGTGTCTATCTTCATCAATTAGGGTGTGACACTTCGATATGACTAATTGGTTTAGTTTATAATTCTTGATTCCTATTGTCTCTTGTTTAATTGAATGAATTCGATGTTAAGCTTAAGAAAACTGGCAGACTTCCATAGGGTAACATGCTTGAACGTCTTAAGAAACATGAACCAATGCGTACTAGATTATTATGGTTGTATTTAATGCATGAGCGAATTCTAATGATCCCATGTTAGGAGCTTCTAGTAGGCTCGACATAGGAGTGAAGTAGGAGCTTATAGAGTTGGGGAAGTACGTACGCCACCCCACGAATGGTATTAATGAATACAACCCGTCAATTAAAACAAGGTGTGACAATTCAATAGGTAGAATTAGATAGCTATCAAGGAGTAACATATCATAGGTAGACATGCTTCACATCCCTTGTAGAACCTTAGTTTACTTTTCTTGTTTATTAGTTTAAATTAGTAGCTTTCGGGTTAGTTGATTAGCAACTAATTCCGCCCACTCTTCCAATACCCGAGAATTTTACTTGCTTTTCATAAAATATAAAAACACAAAAAGAATCATCCTTCACCTTTAGACCTAGTTAGATTAATTTTCAATCCTAGCGACACTAATCCTGAGTTGAACGATCAATCCCCCGGTACTTGTCACTATACTATACTACAACGATCAGGTACACTGCCTGGTGGGGGTTGAAGCTTCTCGAGATCCCTCGAGAGGTAAAACCTGGTGCGATTCCCACGTATCAAGTTTTTGGCGCCGTTGCCGGGGAATAGTTATTGTCGAGGTTAAAATTTCTTTTTATTAGGTCTACTTGCTAGATTCCTTTCTAGTAAGATTTTATTTTTATTTTTAGGTTTTCTTTAGTCTATCTATTTCTTCGTGTCTTTATTCGTAATCTTTACCATCCGACATCATGGAAGGTGGTAACATCTTTGAACCCATCAACCCACTACAACAAGACCACCCACAAAACCCGCTACTAGCAAACCAACCTCTTAGGCCCCGAACCCTAGGAGAGTATTCCAACCTAGCCACCAAGGCTATCGAAACACTATTGAGCTCACCCAAGGAGCCAATGTGTCTCCCTTGCGATCCGACACCATCCGGTTGGTGCAAGGCGAATGTGCATTCCATGGACTTCGTTCCGAAGATCCTAATCAACATTTCAAAGACTTCCTTAAAATTGTAGATTCTATAGACCTTGATGTTACAACTAGAGAGTCGACCCGATTATGCCTATTCCAATTCTCTCTACGTGATCAAGCTAGTCAATGGCTTGAACGTTTACCCGCGGGATCCATCACCTCATGGGATGATCTCACCACTCGTTTCCTTGCTCAATTTTTCCCACTGGGGAGAACTACCAAGCTTAGAAATGATATATTGATGTTCCAACAACGTCAAGGTGAAACTCTATATGAAGCATGGACTCATTTCAAGGACTTACTCCAAAAAGTCCCTCATCATGGCATAGATCTTTGGCTCGAAGTCCAAATCTTCTATGACCATATCGATCTCTCCACAAGGCGAACCATTGACCAATCGGCCGGTGGTAAGCTACGTGATCTAAGTGCGGAAGAATCATGGGAACTCATAGAAGATCTTGCTCTCTATGACAACGAAAGTTGGAATGATCCCCGTGATTTGAACAAAACGGTCAAGGCAATATCCTTGCCTTCGAACAATTCTAGCACTCCCGACCGTAGGATCATGGAACTTGAGGACCAAGTCAAGTTTCTCATGAAATCTTACGAAGCTCCTAAGCCTTCAAGCCAGGTGAGCAAAATCGCTTCTTCATGTAAATTGTGTAATGGCCCTCATGAAACTCATAACTGCATGGAACTCCCAAAACATGCTTATAATTAATTCACATCGTCACATGTTGGTCGAGGTCCTCGAAACTTTGACGAGGCCTATGAGGCATGGAAGGATAAATCTAACTTCAGAGGATACCAAACTCGGAGCGTATCCTTCAATGATTCCTCTCCACTCGAATGGTCCGAGCATTTCCCATCACAGAGCACTCCTAGGCTAAGCTATGAAGATGCCTTGCGAAAGTTCATTCTATCTCAAGAATTACAGCTCTCTACGCTCGAGACCAAATTTAGACAACAGCAAGCCGATATGAATAACAAGATTTGTAATCTGTTAACTGCTATTAAAGAGCACGCTGTTAAAAAACCGAGTCCGGCTGAAGAGGTCAAATCTGTTACCGTCATGAATCAGCCAACCTCTCCCGTGAAAATAAAAAGTCCTAGTAAACTCTTTAAACATCTGTCACCAAAGGTAAAAGACGTAAGGGACCCTGTTAACCCATTAGGACCAATCCATTTTGTAAATACTATCACCACAATATCTGCTCTTATACCTAACCAGAGCCAACAACCAGCTGGAAATATGGGTCATAAAGCTAAGGATGAAACCTCAAGGTTAGACCACGAATTGGCCAAGAGCCCTACCAACTCATTCGAGGACTCCATCACTCAAGAGTCAGGTAAATTGGATGAAGTGAAAGAGTGATCGAAAGAGCATACGAGGAATCCAACAATTTTGGGTAAATCTATTATAGAGGAACCCGAGGAAAATTTGGTGGATATGACTAAAGGGAGTAGTGATAGGATTGAGGGAAGCAACTCTAAAGTTTTCTAGATTTCCTGCACTATTAAGAAAAGGCTCTTAACCGATACTCAAATAGATCCTAATCTCCCTGTCAATATAATCCCCCTCCCCCTTTACAATGAAGCCTTCCCTGAACGCACATTGTATGAAAGAATCAATAACGCCGGGGTAATAAAAGATTTATCAATTATGATTGGAGAATTTGTCTATAACACCGACCTCACCGTGGTCGATGACATAGACCCTCTCACTAATCTAACATTAACCAACCTTGTTCTCGGGAAACCATTTGTCAATGAATCGGGGGTAATCCTTGATGAGAAGGATGGTAGTGCGTTATTCACCAATGGCGTCAAGAAGGTAATTTTTCGGAAGGGTAATGAGAAGGTGTGCGAGTACCATACATCACTGGAAGGGAATCTTGTTGGGTCTGAAACTGCTGCTAAGTAAAACTGCTGCTAAGTGAAACTGCTGCTAGTAGTAATGATTATGCTGCTAATGTCAAAGTGCTGCTAAGGATAAATGCTGCTGACAGAATCTGCTGCTAATGGGATAAGGATGTATACGGTTTAGATAAATATAGAATAGATTGTGTAAATATTATATTTATCTAGAATATACTTATCTTGTAGAGAAAGGTATTGTAAACCTAGTAGGACTCCTTGGTCTATAAAAGGAGGATCCTAGGGTTAGTTTATGTACGTGTTATTATTCACTTCAAGGTTGTAAAACCCTAGCATTGTTGAGTGCTCGTATTAATAATATTGAAGTGTTGAAAGAGAATCATTATTCTTCTTAAGTTAAGCTTTTATATTCCGCATATTAGCTTAAGTGTTTAATCAAGTTAACTTCTATATAAGATCGTTTAAGCTCAACTGGGATCAACAAGTGGTATCAGAGCTTGTGATCTAGAAGTTATTAACAAGAAGATTTTGTTTCTTAAAAGTTTGCTGTTCCAAATCTACTGCTACGATGGGTGATGAAACTCATATGGTGACTGCTTCAAGGGTACCCATGCTGAATCCTTCTGAGTATGAGCTTTGGAAGAGAAGGATCAGACAGTACATTCGCATGATTGATTTCAACATGTGGAATGTTATTGTTAATGGTGACTCTACACCTGAGAAGAGTGTTGATGGTAAAGAGATACCAATTAAGTCTGCTGAAGCTAATGCAGTAAGAAAGATGGAAATCAAAGCACATAGTATTCTCTTAATGGGAATACCCAATGAATTCCAAATGGATTTTGATGACTGTGAATCTGGAAAAGAATTGATGGATGCTGTTGAATTCAGGTTTGGAGGGAATGATGCTACTAAGAAATCCAGGAAAAACATGCTGAAGCATCAATTTGAAAATTTTACTTCTGAAAGTGGAGAGAAGATAATTGACACATACAACAGGTTAAATCAACTTGTTAGTCATCTAAAGCTTTTTGGCTATGTGGTTCCACAAGAAGATGTAAACCTAAAGTTTCTTAGAAGTCTTGCACCTGAATGGAGTATGCACACAGTTGTATAGAGGAATAAGCCTGACTTTGAAACTATGAAGTTGGAGAGTCTCTACAATAATTTAAGAGTGTATGAATCAGAACTATCTACCTCTTCTACTTCAACTTCTAGTACTCAGAATCTTGCCTTCGTATCTTCTAAAGGAAAAGGATCTCAAGAATCTCACTCTGCTGCTCATTCTACTGCTTATGGAGTCTCTGCTGCTGATGGATCTGCTGCCAGTTCAAATGATAAGAACTCTACTAGTGATATTGCTTTGTGTGCATTCTTGGCTGAGCTCACAACCACTATAAGGTCACATGTCTTAAATCAAGATTTGGATTACATTGATCCTGATGATCTTGAAGAAATTGATCTTAAATGGCAAATGGCTATGTTAACTTTGAGGGCAAGAAAGTTCTTGAAAAAGACTGGAAAAGAAGTCAAGTATAAAGCTAAAGACAGTCCAGGCTTTGACAAATCAAAGATAGAATGCTACAACTGCAACAGGAAGGGACATTTTGCTAGAGAATGTAGAGCTCCAAAAAAGAATGTTGATGCTGCAAAGAAGGTTACTGAAGAATCAAAGACTACTGTACTGGTGTCTTGTGATGGACTGGGAGATTATGATTGGAGTGATATGGCTGAAGAAGAACCAAACTTCTCTTTGGTAGCTGTTGATCAACCCAAGGTGCAGAACTTTGCACTTATGGCCTATGGTTCATCATCAGGCTCTGACTCTGAGGTATCTAATGATTCAGACTTATCTATGTGTTCTTTTAAATCTTGTGCTGACACTATAGAAGAACTTAAGTCTAAGAATGAGAGTTTGAATAGAGAAATTGAACACCTAAAACTTGATAACTTAGGTTACAAAGTAGGTATTCAAAATGTTGAAAGGAGGTTAGAATATCTCAAAGAGTGTGAGAAGGAATATGTAGATCAACTTAATCTCAGAGACATTGAAATTTTTAAGAAAAACAGTGAAGTAGAAGTTCTTAAAAATAAGTTAGAAGAAGCTGAAAAAGAAAAAGAGGAAGCTCTTGCTGAAAAAGATAAACATGTAGTAAGAGTACAAAAACAACAATATGCTTCTGATTTGGTTCATAAATCTATAGAGAATAACTTGATGAGAAAAGGTAGTGGAATTGGGTATAATGAAGTGGCTCCTCCAGCCAAAAGTGCTTTTGCTCCACCAGGAAAAGAACTATCTTTCATTAGTGAGCTAAGTATTGAAAAACCTGTAGGTGAATGTAGTACAAGTAAAATTGAAACACCTAAGGTTGAGGATAGAAAATTTCCTGAAGCTCCAATTATTGAGGATTGGTATTCTGATACTGACAGTGATGAGGAACAGGTTAAACCAACACAAAATGTGAAAAAGGAAGAAATTCCTACCAAGTTTAAACCTAAAATTGAACAAGTTAAGTTTGTCAAACCTGTTTTAGGAAATCACTTCTCTAGGAAAATGGTAGAATACAATGAGATACCTAGAGAACAGATGGAAAGGTTCAATAATAAGCCTAGGGGTAACTAGAGAAACTTCAACAACCTAGTTTCAAACAGATTAGGTAATCAGTTTCAATTACAAAAGAAGGCTTGTTATAAGTGTGGTAGCTTTGACCACTTGATTGTTAGATGCCCTGAACACCAAAAGCCTGTTTGGAATCAATACACTAGGGTGAATCATAAATATGTAACTAAACAAACTCATCCACATCCTAATAGAAATATGGTTCCAAGAGCTGTTTTGTTGAGATCTGGTGCTACTAGATCTATTTATGCTGCTAAATCAAATGGTGTTTTCAAATCCACAACTAGTTCTTCTACTGGCTCTACTGCTAGTAAGCATTCTGCTGCTAGTATGCACTCTGCTGCTAGTAAGCAACCTGCTGCTAGTACAAAACTTTCTACTTCTGGGCCAAAAGTTTTAACAAATACAGTTGTTGGTAATCACTTCTATGCTGTTAAGGCCTCAGCTTGCTGGACTTGGAAACCAAAAACAAATGGTTCAAATTCTGTTTCCAAGGATAGCAGTGCATCAAGTGATTTAAAGAAATTTGATTATGTTGATGCACAGGGCAGATCCAAGTCAGTAATGGCTTGGGTCATCAAGAGGAACTAATGTCTCTATTTTTCATGTGCAGGTCAATCTACTGGATGAGCTTAAGGATATGGTTATTGTTGACAGTGGATGTTCTGGTCACATGACAGGAGATGAGTCTCAACTTGAAGACTTTGAGGCTTTTGATGGTGGTTATGTTGCTTTTGGGAATGATCCAAAAGGAGGAAAGATTGTTGGAAGAGGAACTCTTAAAACTGGAAATTTGGACTTTGAGAAGGTGTTTCTTGTGAAAGGACTTAAGTTTAACCTCTTTAGTGTCTCACAAATGTGTGACAAAAAGAACTTTGTTCTTTTTACAGACACTGAGTGTATGATCCTTTCTTCTGACTATCAATTGCCAGATGACAAATCTGTACTTTTGAAGGTCCCTAGAAATGAGAATATATACAGTGACCATATTGAGAACATTGTTCCTAAGAAGGTTTTGACTTGTCTGATTGCAAAAGCCACTGTTGATGAGTCCAAATTATGGCACAGGAGATTGGGACATCTGAATTACAAGACCATGAACAAATTGGTAAAAGGAAATCTGGTCAGAGGAATGCCAAAGACTTTTGAAAATTGTGAAATTTGTGTTGCATGTCAAAAGGGTAAACAACACAGAGTTTCATTCAAGTCCAAGACTGTGAACACAAATACTGAGCCATTACATCTATTACATATGGACTTATTTTGGCCTGTATTTGTCAAAAGCTTGAACAAGAAGTCATATTGTCTTGTTGTCACTGATGACTTTAGCAGGTTTACTTGGGTATTTTTTCTTGCTACTAAAGATGAAACTCCAGAAATACTCAAGGCATTTATTACAAGAGTTGAAAACCTGTACAATCACAAGGTGAAGATAATCAGATGTGACAATGGTACTGAGTTCAAGAACAGTGTGATGAATCAATTCTGTGTGGGGAAAGGAATTCTAAGACAGTACAGTGTAGCAAGAACTCCACAACAGAATGGTGTTGCAGAAAGAAGAAACAGGACACTTATTGAGGCTGCAAGAACTATGTTATCTGATTCAAAACTACCTATTCCTTTTTGGGCTGAAGCTGTGAACACTGCATGCTTTGTGCAGAACAGAAGTAAGGTAGTCAAGCCTCACAATAAGACTCCATATGAGTTATTTCATGGAAAGAAGCCACTGATTGATTTTCTCAAACCATTTGGATGTCCTGTTACAATTTTAAACACTAAGGATCAGCTAGGTAAATTTGATGAAAAAGCTGATGTAGGAAATTTGGTTGGTTACTCTGTGATTAGTAAAGCTTTTAGAGTATACAACAAGAGAACCAAACATGTAGAGGAGACTTTGCATATTAAGTTTTCTGAGAACACATCAAATCCTGAAGGAAAAGGACCAGAATGGCTGTTTAATGTGGATATGCTTACCAAAACAATGAACTATGTACCAGTTATTGCCAGTGTTGACAAACCACAAGAAGAATTTGTTTTGGTTGAGAAATTAAAGGTTGGTCCTACCTTACTACCCTTTAAGTCAGATTCAAGTCCTAAAGATGATGTGGTTACTCTAGAGAAAACTAAGGAAACTGAAGAAGATATTGAAATTCCTATTGAAGCAGAAAAAGAAACAAATGTGGATCCCAAAATAGTTGTTGATGTCTCTCCTACAAAGACAGAAGACTCTGCTGCTGACTCAGAAGACTCTACTGCTAGGCCAACAGATACAACTACTGCTTCACCACACTCTGCTTCTAAGCCTACTAACTTTACTGCTACTTCAATGTTTCCAAATTTGGACTCTCAGGGTAGACCTATTGCTGATTCTATCTATCCTGATGATCCAAATATGCCTCCTCTTGAGAATATTTATTATGACACAGATGATGATGCACTTGATGGTCAGTTATTTGGAGCTGCTGCAGACTTTACTAATTTGGAACTCAATATTCCTGTTAGTCCCACAACTACCACAAGAGTACACAAGGATCATCCCAAAGATCAAATTCTAAGTGATCCACAATCATCTATTCAAACTAGGCAGATGACTAAAGCCTTGAAAGATCTTCAACATCAAAGTTTCTTTGCCAGATCTCTGCATCAAAGAAATAGTCATAAAGATCTTCAAAATTGCCTGTTTGCATGTTTTCTTTCTCAAATTGAACCCAAAAACACTTACAAAGCCTTACAAGAAGCAAGTTGGGTAGAAGCAATGCAAGATGAGCTTCTACAATTTAAGTTGCAAGAAGTTTGGACTTTGGTTGATCTGCCAAATGGAAGAAGAGTGATTGGCACAAAATGGGTTTTCAGATGCAAAAGAGATGAGAGAGGAATAGTCATAAGGAATAAAGCAAGGTTAGTAGCACAGGGATATACACAACAAGAAGGTCTTGATTATGATGAAGTATTTGCTCCAGTGGCAAGAATAGAAGCAATTAGATTATTCTTGGCTTATGCTTCATACAAAGATTTTGTAGTGTATCAAATGGATGTAAAGAGTGCCTTTCTATATGGGACTATTACAGAAGAGGTTTATGTGTCTCAACCACCAGGCTTTGAAGACCCTGATCATCCTGACAAAGTTTACAAAGTAAATAGAGCAATGTATGGCTTGCATCAAGCTCCTAGAGCTTGGTATGACACTTTGTCAACATACTTGCTTGAATCTGGGTTTAGTAGAGGAAAGATTGATAAAACTCTGTTTCTCAAAAGACAAAAGGGTGATATTTTGCTGGTTCAAATTTATGTTGATGACATCATCTTTGGGTCTACAAACAAAGCCATGTGTGTTAGTTTTGAGAAGCTTATGAAGGACAAGTTTGCTATGAGCTCAATGGGAGAACTCACTTTCTTTTTAGGTCTTCAAGTTACACAGAAAGAAAATGGCATATTTATTAGTCAGGATAAGTATGTCAATGACATTTTGAAGAAATTTGGTTTTGAAGATGCTAAACCTGCCAAGACTACCATGGAAACCAATAAACCATTGCTGAAGGATGAATATGGAAAAGAAGTGGATGTACACTTGTACAGGTCTATGATTGGCTCATTGATGTATCTTACAGCATCAAGGCCTGATATCATGTTTGCTGTGTGTGCCTGTGCAAGATTTCAAGTTTGTCCCAAAGAATCACATCTCAATGCAGTGAAGAGAATTTTTAGATATCTGAGGCATCAACCAAAATTGGGCCTTTGGTATCCTAAGGATTCACCATTTGATTTGGTCTCCTACTCAGATAGTGACTATGCTGGAGCTTCTTTGGATAGAAAGTCTACAACAGGAGGTTGTCAATTTCTAGGAAGCAGATTGGTGTCATGGCAATGTAAGAAGCAAACTGTGGTGGCTAATTCTACAACTGAGGCTGAGTATGTGGCTGCTTCAAGTTGCTGTGGACAAGTTCTCTGGATGCAGAATCAATTATTGGATTATGGGTATAATTTCATGAATACCAAAATTCATATTGATAACAACAGCACACTTTGCATAATTAAAAATCCTGTTTTTCATTCTAAAACAAAACACATTGAGATAAGGCATCACTTTATCAGGGATTGCTATGAAAAGAAGTTGATTCAAATTGTTAAAGTTCATACTGATAACAATGTTGCTGATCTTCTCACTAAACATTTTGATGTGGGGAGATTTCAATTTTTAATTGCAAATATTGGTATGATCAATCTTTGAAAAACTTATCTCTTTGTTTTTGTATAAGTGTGTAAAGACATTGTGCTGCTTGTTACTCTGCTGCTTCTCATAAAGCATATATTTGTACTGCAATGTACTATGCTGCTAACTCTACTGCTAGTACATATGTTTGTTTGCTTTGTGGTGTTTTGTCTAATATTGTGCAGGAATAAGTCTTGATACTGATTTGCAAAGAACAATATTTAGATAACAAAAGAAGCACACTTATCATTCATTCAAATCAGAAGTTTATACATCAAAAGAGATACAAAAACTACTTCTGAAACTATAAAAGTGTGCAAGAACATCAGATGACTACAACCACTACTTTCTAGGGCATGGCAGTCCAAGAACAATCTTTCTTTCTTTTGGAAAAGGAGAGTTTGTCTTTCTTGTCTTCTTTGCCTTGGTGGACTTCTTAGGTCGTGGCCTTGATGATTGAGGCCTCTCAGGAGTGGAAGGTGGTTCGTTTGGAGGCTCATCCTCTTCTGATGAAGTGTAGATAAATGGGGAAACAAGCTCTCTTGGGGATGGTTGTCTGACAGGTATCCAAGCTGTATCCTCTGATGACTCTGAAGATGATGGAGATTTTGGGGACATCACAGCTTTACCCCTGGAAGTGCTTGGGGTTTGATTCAAATTGAGGAGATCCTTGAACACTGGAAGATCATGTTTTCTCTTCTTTGCCTGTTCCTTGGTTCTACAACCAGCATGAGGAGGACGGAATGGCGGTACATAAGTTTCAAAGGGGTTATCATCTTCAGATGATGAATCAGAAGAGATATTGATGATTTCGGGGGTTGATTTCATGATTAGTTGATTTGATTTGGGTTAAGTGAAGATTTGATTTGGTTGATTGGCGTTTTGATTGCGATTAGGGTTTGATTGTGATAAATTAGGGAAAAGATTTGGTTTGTTTTTATAGAGATTACGGTTTATCATCACATTAAATGCTGAAGATTCTTGACTTTTTGACCAAGCTTATTTAGTCAACTCTGCTGCTGGATTATTTCACTCTGCTGCTAGTTTTATCACTCTGCTGCTAGTGTTATTGTGCTGCTACGGTTGAAAGTGTGAGGGTGGGATGTGTAACTTCTTTAATCAGTTTAAAACCTAATTGATCTTCCTAATTGGTTTTCTCATATTTCAAATTGAAGTTATCACAAACCCTAAATCTCCATCTCTCTCAAAGTCAATAATTCCCAATTTCCCTAAACCCTAATTCATGGAGTGCGTTCGTACCTGGGCAAAGCAACACAACAGTGTGGTCGTTCTTGATGCAGAATCCATTAATGAAGAACTCACAGACATGGTAAAATTTTTGAATGCTACTTCTCTTAAGTATGCACTCACTGTGAATCCTACTATATTTGTTTCCCACATCAAACAGTTTTGGCTTACCGCTCAAATCAAAACTATGAATGGGGAAAAACATGTTAGTGCTTTAGTAGATGGGCAAAAGGTTCGTGTAACTGAATCATCCATAAGAGAAACTCTTCTCTTAAATGATGAAACAGAGACCACTTGTCTTGCTAATTCTGCTATTTTTTCTGGGTTAAAAGAATTGGGGTATGAGGGGAATCATACAAATTTAAAATTTCAAAAATCTCTCCTCTGTCCTCAATACAAGTTTTTGATACATCTTCTTCTTCATTGTTTAAGTCCTAAAACTTCTGGATGGCATGAGTTTAGTACTACTATTGCTTCTGCAATGGTATGCTTAAGCAAAGGTCAGCCATTCAATTTTTCAAGAATGATTTTGGAAGGAATGTTTCAAACTATTAAAGAGTCTGGTTCTTATTTGATTTATCCAAGGTTTATCCAACTCTTTGTTCTAAAACAACTTACAAAGTTTAGAGGCCATGTTTCTACCTATGATGCTCCAAAATTGGTTTCTAAAACTTTTACTTTCTTGGTTAAACATGGAAAAGGTTTTTCAGGCAAAAACACACATCTTACACCTTCCATGGTGCAACTTGTGCAAAACAATCAGGGTGAAGGATCAGGAAATCCCACTGAATCCCATCACACACCCAATTTTTCTGCATCTGCTACACAACCAAAAATACTCTATATCCGTAGGAAAACCAAAAAGAACACTGATCTTCCTCAGGATAGTGTTAGTATGGCTGTACCAGATGAGGCTGTCCTAGGTGATGGAGAGGACATGTTGGTAAGGGCTGTCACTACTGCTTCTAGCTTAGCAGCAGAGCAGGATAGTGATAACATCATTAAGACCCAAACCAAGGCAACATCTAGAGATGATGATTCTTCTGAATCAAATTCGCAGGATGGTAACCCTAGCCAAATGGCAAAAACAGGGGGCTCAGATGATCAAACTCGGTTTGATACTGAGTTTATGTCCCAAGATTCACCTCTCGGACCAGGTTACACAGGTCGAAGTGATGAGGACAGACCAGTGACCAATGAATTGACGGAAAATCTTGTACATTATGACAATGTCCATGATTCACCTCTCGGACCAGGTAATACAGGTCGAAGTGATGAGACTATTATGCAACTTATTCAGGAATTGACGGTTACTTGTACCAACTTGGGGCTGAAATGTACTACCTTGGAGGACAAAGTTCTTAATCTTTCATCTGTTGTTGCTGATCAAGACAAGACCATCATCAGTCAGCAAAAACAGATAAAGAACCTACAAAGATCAAAACCTTCAGCCTCATTGAAAAGATTGAAGAAAGTGGGCACTTCTCAGGTTGTTAGTTCTCCTGAAGTCTCTACTCACTTGGAAGATGATGCTTCCAAACAGGGGAGGAATGAAGAGGCAATGGGTTCAGGGGAGGCAAATGTTGAAAAAGCTGATAGGGTTCTGGGTTTAAATGATGGAATGGTTTCAGGGGAGGCTCATGTGATTGGTGATATGGATATTGAAAGTACTCAGGATGCTGGAGATTTTGTTGTTGCTGATAAATCAGGGAATGAGGTTATTATGGAAGAGGTGGTTGCTACATAAGACAAGGTGGTAGAACAACTCACAACCTTGGAGCCTGAGCAATTAGTAAAGGCAACAGGGTTGATGGGTGAAACATTGATGAAGTTGGGAGATAGTCTTGACTCTGCTGCTCAAGAATCTACTGCTAAGGAAATCACTAACTCTGCTGCTAGTGGATCTGCTGATGCACAAGACTCTGCTGCTGGGTCTGGTGATAATGCTGCTGCTGAAGCTATGGTTTTGCTGAGCAAGAAGACTACCCCATTACCAACTCCTTCACTATCACAACCAACTACAACAACAATCAAATCATCAGCACCTAGAAAACCTGAAAAAGGGATTGTGATTAAAGAACCTGCTGCTCAACAAAAGAAGATTATTACTGCATCTTCTACTGATAAAGGAAAGGGCAAGCAAGTTGAAATCCCAAGGATAATATATAAGGGGATTGACTTTACTGATGTACCTTTTGATTCTTGGCCTAAGCCATTGCAAGTTGAACATGATACAGCTGCTGCTCTTAAAGCACAAGAATTGATTGATATGGAAGATCAACAGCTAGCTGAGAAGGAGGCTGAAGGCATAAGAAGGTATGATGAATGGGTAAATGAGAAAATCAGAATTGCTGCTGATATTGAGCTAAATAAGCTGATCAAGATTGAAGATAATGAAGTTCCAACTTTTAATGTGCAATCTTGGTATAGTGACTTTACTTCTAAGAAGAGAAAAGAAAATGCTGCTGCTAGAAGAAAGATTAAGGTATTCAAAGGTCCAACTGTTAAACAGCAAAGGAAAGAATATGAAAGGTATCTAAAGAATATGGGTGGATGGACATTGGTGCAGTTGAAAGCTTATTCTGATAAAGAAGTTTTTGACTTATATCAACAAACAAAGAAGAGAACAGATACTTTTTATGCTATGGGATGTGCTGAGGATTTGGAACAAATTGCTCAGATGAACAAGAAGTTGGTACCTGAAAAGATAGCTGAAGTAGAGCAAATTCAAGAAGCTAATGTTGTTGAACAGCTTGAGAGTGATGCAGCAAAGACTACTTCTTCTGTGCAAGGTGATAAGAGAAAAGGTGTTATTTATAAATCAGTTGCAAAGAAGAAGAGAAAGATTGGAGAAGGAAGCAGTTCTATGCCTGAAGGAGATATGTTTAAACATGATCTTGATCATATTCCTTCTGAGCATCTTAAAGAAAAATTGAAGGAGTATACTGTGGTTAGCAAGATGGAAGATCCTGAAGTTGTTGATGCTAAACCATTAGGAGTCAAATATCCTATTGTCAAAGTAACTACAGGATATGATACTAATATTGGAGCATTTCATGATGTCCAGAGATCTGATGGTAAGTCTTACAGATTTCTTAGATTTCAACAGATGCTACATTACTTTGATAGAGAGGATGTTGAAGACTTGTGGAAGTTATACAAGGCAAAGTTTGGAGCTAAGAAATTTGATGGTAAAAAGTATGAGATAGATCAAATTGATCATATCTTAACTTCTTCTGATAATGTTATGTGGAGAGCTCTTAAACTTATGTTTGAACCTTCAATGGATGATTCTGAATGGACAGAGATAGCTGATTACAAGGTAAAAAGATGGAGACTTTTTCAAGATTCTGGAGTTCATATGTTAACCATTGGACCAATTACTTTGTATATGCTAGCTGAAATGGATTATCCAGTGGTAAGATACTGGAAAATTGTCAATCAGATGGTTAATAGTGATAGACCACTTAAGTTGCAGAAAGACTATGATTCTGATGATCAAGCATTCAACTTGCTGTCAAAGTATAAGAAGATATTTGATCAAATGAATTCTCAAGGTTTGAAGGGTTTGGAAGCATCCTCCAAGTGATTAATTGAGCTTAGAAGAAACTTACTTATTTAGAAATAAATAATAAGTTTAGGGGAGGATTGTTGGGTCTGAAACTGCTGCTAAGTAAAACTGCTGCTAAGTGAAACTGCTGCTAGTAGTAATGATTCTGCTGCTAATGTCAAAGTGCTGCTGAGGATAAATGCTGCTGACAGAATCTGCTGCTAATGGGATAAAGATGTATACGGTTTAGATAAATATAGAATAGATTGTGTAAATATTATATTTATCTAGAATATACTTATCTTGTAGAGAAAGGTATTGTAAACCTAGTAGGACTCCTTGGTCTATAAAAGGAGGATCCTAGGGTTAGTTTATGTACGTGTTATTATTCACTTCAAGGTTGTAAAACCCTAGCATTGTTGAGTGCTCGTATTAATAATATTGAAGTGTTGAAAGAGAATCATTATTCTTCTTAAGTTAAGCTTTTATATTCCGCATATTAGCTTAAGTGTTTAATCAAGTTAACTTCTATATAAGATCGTTTAAGCTCAACTGGGATCAACAAATCTATATGGATCAAGGGATGGAGGATCGGGGAGGATAAAGCGGCGTGATCCGAATAACCTCAAAATCCCCTGCATGATCGGTCATAAGTATTTTGATAATGTCTACATTAACGTATTCCTACCTAAGAATTTTATGTCCTTATTCCACTATAACAATATCTGCAGATGGGGAATGATTTATAAGGGAGAAAACGTTGTTGGTAGAGATCATGAAATCCAGGTATTCGTAGGAAATATGGCATTCACAATGGACTTTACGATCGTGGACAACATCGAAGACTATGTCGACCCAAGGTTGTCACAAGTTGTTTTCGGAGCACCCTTTTGTGAAAACACTAATTTAATGGTTGATGACCGGAACAGAATCATGACCTTCGCTGATGGAATTAGGAGGGTGTCATACCAAACGCCATACAAAAGAAGGGATCTCAAGGGAATCGATTGTGACGGGCTTGATAAGTGGAGTTCTCAACTTATCTTATGTGATGAAGATGTTCGGAGAGGATGTAAGAGCACTTCTGATTTATCATGTGGATTCTTTAAGGATGTTAGTAAACTTGGATCCAAGTATCGGGAAGATGTCTTTGAGTTTGAAGACCCAAAATACCTGCACTATGAAAGCGATACCGAGATAGGAGATGACCTAGAGAGTGAAACCAACGATGAGGTCACGTAATAGCCCATGACCTTGAGTCTAGCTACAAGACTCGTAAATAAAGAAAAGCGCTTCTTGGGAGGCAACCCATGCTTTGTTTGATTTTTATTGTTTTCGTATGCATGCTTTATTTTTATTGTTGGTAGATCAAGTTTCAAAACTAAAATGGTGAAAATACTTTATTTTGTCGTTTGGCTTAGTCTTAACTTCATCCAAAGGTATTTCGCAAAAGATAAGTGTAAGGGGAAACCCCAAATATGTTTTTAAGAAACAAGATTGATCATGGTTCTCCACAATATTAAATGGACATGTATATTCATATTTGTTAGAGTCAAATGCTTGTATCGAGTCATAATGATGTTTTGCAAGATTTTCCAGGAAGTAGGACATAAGTTTTCCAAAAATTTTCCGAAAACTTAACGTAAGGATTTCTGCAGATCACTTATGACGGCGTCAGGAATTAATTCCTAACGGCGTCATGTGTAAAATTCTGGAAATTTTGCTAGTTTTGTTTTTCTAACGGAGTCTTAAAGTTTTTGTTGAATCTTTAGTTTTATAAACTCCAGGAAATCTGCAAACATTCATTCCACAAGCATTATATCTTACATTGTTTTCTAGGATTTGTTAGTATATATAGATTGCCGTCGATTTTACGCGAGGTTGCTGATACGTGGGAATCGCACCAGGCTTTACCTCTCAAGGGATCTTGAGAAGCTTACAACCCCCACCAGGCAGTGTACCTGATCGTTGTAGTATAGTATAGTGACAAGTACCGGGGGATTGATTGTTCAGCTAGGAATAGTGTCGCTAGGATTAGAAAACCTAAATACTAGTTCTAAAGATGAGAGATGATTATTTTTGTATTTTTATATTTTTTAGAAAGCAAGTAAAAATCTCGGGTTTGAAGGATTTGGGCGGAATTAGTTGCTAGTCAACTAACCCAATACTAAAGATGCAATCAAAATAAAATACTGAAAATGAAAATAAACTAAATTAACTAAGGTTATGAGCAATAAGTGGAGAAGTTGTGTTTACTTAGATTTCACTACTCCCTAGATATCTTTTACACGTTAATTACTTGTTATAGTTGCGTGGATGATGGATTGTATTCCTTAATACCATTCATCGGGTGGCGCACTTAATTCCCCAATCCTATGAGTGCCTACTTCACTCCTATGTCGAGCCGGCTAAGAAGCTCCTAACATGGGATCATTAGAATTTACTCATGCATTAAATACAATCAATAAAACCTAGTGCACGTCAGTTCATGTTTCCTAAGATGTTCAAGCATGTTACCATTTGGAAATCTGCCAGTTTTCTTAAGCCTAACATCGAAATCATTCATCCAATACAACCATAAACAAGTAAACAACACATAATTAACATCTAGGTTTCATTAGATCCAAGCAACCACAAGATAGATCTAGCCTAGCATGATGGAATTAAGACAAGAACAAGATATAGACAACCAACACATAGACATATTGATTGAATTAAAAGAATATTTATCTCAATTACACATGAAAGGGTTCAAGGGCTGAGAACCCTTGAAAAACCTGTAAAATTCGTACCAAGTTCGGACTTAGGGTTTCTCCAAAACTTCTCTTTTTTAATGTGAAATTTAGAAAACTATATATAGGAAATAGGGTCTGACGGCGTCAAGAACAAATTTGTGACGCCGTCATCTCGCCGCCAAAATACTTCTCGGACTGCCTTGATCTACTTTTGACGCCGTCATGTGTTATGTGTTTCCAGGCCGTCATGCATTTTCCTCTTGACGCCCTACCTCGTGACGCCGTCAAATCTGTACTGGATCGTCATGGAAATTACTCTTGACGCCGTCACCTACTGTTCCCAGCAAGGAAAATTAAGACTTTGGCGTTTTCTTCACTTTTATGCTCCAAAAACGTTCGAATTGCTTCCTTTTCCAGATTTCTCTCCCAAATTACCTAAAATCACAAAAGGAATGATTTAGGGCAATATTTGATCAAATAAATTCAATTCCGGGCTTAAATGACCCCCTAAAAGTGGTTCATTTTTCGCCTCATCATATACCCTTACACTTGAGATTTGCTTGTCCTCAAGCAAATACGCTTTTATTCTAATCAAAATACAAGTTAGGGGTCATTTAACACTAATATAAAAGTAATTACAACAAATAATCATTCCACTAAAGACCATAGACAAGCATGGAGGTCATACACTAGCACCTCACAAATAGTGTTTAGATACTCACATCTCTCGGGTGTAATAAAGTATAAATTACAATATGGAAATGGAAGATATCTCTCACTACCTGTCATAGCAAAATAGATTACCATAGGCTTGGGAAAGGATCAAACCTCCACCACACGGCGTAAGCACCTAGGATAAACTATCAAAGTGGTCTTTTAAAAGGGTTGTAACGTTAGGTGTAGGGATATGAAATACACGGTTTTGTTGGATAAAGGAAGTTTTACTGGTGGCGAGTTAACAATCTTGGTTAATTACATGTACAATATGGCGTTGCTAAGCCAAGACTAGACTTGACTCAAGCTAATAAATGAAAAATAACAAAAACATAAAATGAACATAGAATGAAATGGGATGGTAGTCCGTATGTTTTTTCTCTTTTCCTTTTTCTATATATATATATTTATTTTTTCTCTTTTTCTTTATTTTTTCTCGACTTTTTTTTTTTTTTTTTTTTTTTTTTTTTTTTTTTTGCATACACTCTTACCCTACCATCCAAAATAATATATCATAGGGAATGAACATTCCCCTTACACTTGAATTTTTACATACTTTACAATTAACTAATCTAATGACTCGAATTAAGAAAATCAAAACACTTGGAGCACTTTTAAGATTAACGCACATATGGGGGTAATATATGATGTTCTTCCCCATTACTCCATAAAATAAGTACTTACCTATGAGTCCCAATCGTCCCAAAACAATATGTACAAGGATATGACTCGACTTAGCAACCATGTAATCAATTAGAAAGTTAACTTAGGGGTTAACAAATAACAATAATGCACTAAAGATGAGTGCATACACGGAAGGCTAAGGCGATTTGGGTGTACATTTAAGTGGGGTGTAACAAATTCTTCCTTTAAGTAAAATGCTTAAAGTTAGAAACGAAAAGATAGGCTCGGAGGGGTGTACTAGGGGTTTCGTGTACTAAAAATGAGTACAACGCTAAGGGTGTGGGAAAAATCAATTGACTTAACTAGCCAAGTAATATGACTTAAATGGTCAAGTAATTATGATACGGGTTTAACACAAGGGTGATCCTAATGCCTCTTATCATGTAGTAAATCCTACCACACGAATGTAGTCTTACTAGCGGTCTCGGGATGCATCACTAACGCAAGTTCTAGAATCTAAATGCTACCGGTACACTCATGAGCACTAATAATGAATGCTTTTCCTATCAAATCTAAGGGCGAACCTCACATATTTGGGTGGAAAATTTTTCTGAATATACGGTTATGTGCTAGTCATACAATCTCCTATCCATGAGACGCTTGCTATGGCTAAAGTTTCACTCCTAAATGTTGTAAAAAATTTTAAATTTAGCGCTAAAATTGCACTAACAAGTATTTCTCATAGTTTTATTACACATCTACCATTAAACAAAACAAACTCAAGCGAAAGTGTACATGTAATGTATCATCATTTTACCCTCCCCTTACACTTAAGATGAACATTGTCCCCAATGTTCAAGTAAAGAATGTAAAAGTGAAATAAGTAAAACAAATGAAATCAAATACTCCCCTGATTCACTCGGTATGGATAATAAGGTGGCCAGGTTAAATCTTCCTCCAAGAAAATGAACAATCAAAGCTTCCCTTCTAGAATATAAATCATCTTCTTGTCATACGTAACCTGTGAATCCTGAGAAAATAGACAAGACAACCTCTCATAAAATCGGCGGCATCCTATATAAGTTACTAAATCCTAGAAAACAAAATAAGATATAATGCTTGTGGAATGAAGTTTGCAGATCTCCTGGAGATTATAAAACTTAATAATTCACAAAAACCATAAGACTCCGTTAGAAAAACAAAACCGGTAAAATTTCCAGATTTTTACACGTGACGCCGTCAAGAGTTAACTCGTGACGCCGTCAGAAGTGACCTGCAGAAATTCTTATGTTAAGTTTCCGGAAAATTTCTGGAAAAACTTGGTCCTACTTCCTGGAAAACCCTGCAAAACTTCATTATGACTCAATACAAGCATTTGACTCTAACAAATACGAATATACATGTTCATTTAATATTGTGGAGAATCATGATCGGTTTGTTTCTTAAAAACATATTTGGGGTTTCCCCTTACACTTATCTTTTGCAAAAATACCTTTAGGTGGAGTTAAGACTAGGCCAAAACAACAAAGTAAAGTATTTCCACTATTTAATTGAGAAACATGATCAACCAACAATAAAAATAAAGCATGCATACGGAAGCAAATAACAAACAAACAAAATAAAATCACATAAAAACATGGGTTGCCTCCCAAGAAGCGCTTTTCTTTATTTACGAGTCTTGTAGCTAGACTCAAGGTCATGGGTTACTACTTGACCTCATCGTTGGTTCCACTCTCTAGGTCGTCTTCTAAACTAGTATCGCTTTCGTAGTGTAAGTACTTCGGGTCCTCGAACTTGAAGATACCTTTTCGATACTTAGAACCAAGCTTACTAACATCCTTAACGAATCCACATGATAAATCAGAAGTGTTCTTACACCTTCTCCGAGCATCTTCATCGCACAAAATAAGTTGGGAACTTATCTTATCAAGCCCGTCACAATCGATTTCCTTAAGGTCTCTTCTCTTGTATGGCGTTTGGTATGAAACCCTCCTAATTCCATCAGCGAGGGTCATGATTCCGTTCCGGTCGTCAACTATCAGATTAGTGATCTCGCAAAAGGGCGCCCCAAAAATGACTTGTGATAATCTAGGGTCGACATAGTCTTCGATATTGTCCACAATTGTAAATTCCATAGTGAATGTCATATTTCCTACAAACACCTGGATTTCATGATCCTTACCAACTACTTTCTCTCCCTTGTAAATCATTCCCCATCTGCAGATATTGTTATAATGGAATAGGGACATAAAATTCTTCGGCAGGAATACGTTAATGTAGATGTTATCGAAGTACTTATGACCGATCATGCAGGGGATTTTGAGATTATTCGGATCACGCCGTCTTATCTTCCCCGACTCTCCATCCTTTGTTCCATATAGATTCCCCTCAAGGGAAGGACGATACTCGTACACCTCCTCATTACCCCTACGAAAAATTACCTTCTTAACACCATTGGTGAATAATGCACTACCATCCTTCTCATCAAGGATTACTCCCGATTCATTGATAAATGGTTTCCCAAGAATAAGGTTGGTTAATGTTTGATTGGTGAGAGGGTCCACGTCATCGACCACAGTGAGGTCAATGTTGTAAACAAGTTCTCCAATCATAATTGATAAATTTTTCATTACCCTTGCATTATTAACTCTCTCGTACACAATACGTTCTGGGAAGGCTTCGTGGTATAAGGAAAGGGGGATTATGTTGACTGGGAAGCTCGGATCTATATGACTATTGGTTAAGAGCTTTTCCTTAATGGTGCAGGAGATCTTGAAAACTTTAGGGTTGCTTTCCTCAGTCCTATCGCTACTCTCGCTAATAACATCCTCCATTTTTCTCTCGGGTTCCTCTATAATAGATTTACCCAAAATGGCTGGATTTCTCTCATGCTCTTCCGATCTCTCTTTCCCTTCATCCGATTTACCAGATTCTTGTGCGGTGCACTGCTCAGATGAGTTGGTAGGTCTTCTGGCCAAATCGTGGTCTACCCTTAAGGTCTCATCTTCAGCTGTATGACCAATTTTGTTAATTTGTTGTTGGGTTGGGTTGGGTATAGGAGCAGGTATCGTGGTGATGGTGTTTACGAAATGGATTGGTCCTAGGGAGTTGACAGGTTCTTTTCCTTTTGGTGATAGATGTTTGAATAACTTACTAGGACTTTTTATTTTCACATGGGAGGCTGGTGGACTCATCACGGTAACAGACTTAACCTCATCAACGTGAATGGGTTTATTAACAACATGCTCTTTAATAGCAGTTAACAGATTACAAATCTTGTTATTCATATCAGCCTGTTGTTGTCTAAATTTAGCCTCGAGCGTAGAGAGCTGTAATTCTTAAGATAGAATGAATTTTTTTAGAGCATCTTCACAGCTTTGCCTAGGAACGCCTTGTGATGGAAAATGCTCGGACCAAGTGAGTGGTGAGGAGTCATTGAAGGATACGCTCCGCGTTTGGTACCCTCTAAAATTAGGTTTATCCTTCCATGCCTCATAGGCCTCGCCAGAAGTTCGAGGACCTCGACTCACGTGTGACGTCGTGAATTCGTTAAAAGCACGTTTGGAAGCTCCATGCAGTTATGAGTCTCGTGAGGGCCATTACATAATTTGCATGTAGAAGCGATTCTACTTACTTGGCTTGAAGGTTTTTGAGCTTCGTAAGATTTCATGAGAGACTTGACTCGACCTTCAAGTTCCATGATCCTACGGTCGGGAGTGCTAGAATTGTTCGAAGGCAAAGATATTGCCTTGACCGTTTTGTTCAAATCACGGGGGTCATTCCAACTTTCGTTGTCATAGAGAGCAAGATCTTCTATGAGTTCCCATGATTGTTCCGCACTTAGATCACGTAGCTTACCACCGGCCGATTGGTCAATGGCTCGCCTCGTGGAGAGATCGATATGGTCATAAAAGATTTGGACTTAGAGCCAAAGATCTATGCCATGATGAGGGACTTTTTGGAGTAAGTCCTTGAAACGAGTCCATGCTTCATAAAAAGATTCATTTTGACGTTGTTGGAACATCAAGATGTCATTTCTAAGCTTAGTAGTTCTCCCCGGTGGGAAAAATTGAGCAAGGAAACGAGTCGTGAGATCATCCCATGTGGTGATGGATCCCGCGGGTAAACGCTCAAGCCATTGACTAGCTTGATCCCGTAGAGAGAATTGGAATAGGCGTAATCGGGTTATCTCTCTAGTTTCAACATCTAAGTCTATGGAGTCTACGATTTTGAGGAAGTCCTTAAGATGTTGGTTTGGATCTTCGGAACGAAGTCCATGGAATGCACATCCGCTTTGCACCAACCGGATGGTGTCGGATCACAAGGGGGTCACATTGGCTCCGGTGAGCTCAATGGTGTTTCGGTAGCCTTGGTGGCTAGGTCGGGAATACTCTCCTAAGGTTCGGGGCCTAAGAGGTTCTAGTGGTGGGTTTTGTTGTGGTGGGATGATGGGTTCAAAGATGTTCCCATCGTCCACGATGTCAGGTGGTGAAGAGCTACGAACAAAAACACAAAGAAATAAGATAAACTAAAGAAAACCTAAAAATGAAAATAAAATCTTACTAGAAAGGAATCTAGCAAGTAGACCAAATAAAAAGAGATTCTAACCTAGACAATAACTATTCCCCGGGCTGCGGCGCCAAAAACATGATACGTGGGAATCGCACCAGGCTTTACCTCTCAAGGGATCTTGAGAAGCTTACAACCCCCACCAGGCAGTGTACCTGATCGTTGTAGTATAGTATAGTGACACGTACCGGGGGATTGATCGTTCAGCTAGAAATAGTGTCACTAGGATTAGAAAACCTAAATACTAGTTCTAAAGATGAGAGATGATTATTTTTGTATTTTTATATTTTTTAGAAAGCAAGTAAAAATCTCGGGTTTGAAGGATTTGGGTGGAATTAGTTGCTAGTCAACTAACCCAATACTAAAGATGCAATCAAAATAAAATACTGAAAATGAAAATAAACTAAATTAACTAAGGTTGTGAGCAATAAGTGGAGAAATTGTGTTTACTTAGATTTCACTACTCCCTAGATATCTTTTACACGTTAATTACTTGTTATAGTTGCGTGGATGACGGATTGTATTCCTTAATACCATTCATGGGGTGGCGCACTTAATTCCCCAATCCTATGAGTGCCTACTTCACTCCTATGTCGAGCCGGCTAAGAAGCTCCTAACATGGGATCATTAGAATTTACTCATGCATTAAATACAATCAATAATACCTAGTGCACGTCAGTTCATGTTTCCTAAGACGTTCAAGCATGTTACCATTTGGATATCTGCCAGTTTTCTTAAGCCTAACATCGAAATCATTCATCCAATACAACCATAAACAAGTAATCAACACATAATTAACATCTAGGTTTCATTAGATCCAAGCAAACACAAGATAGATCTAGCCTAGCATGATGGAATTAAGACAAGAACAAGATATAGACAACCAACACATAGACATATTGATTGAATTAAAAGAATACTTATCTCAATTACACATGAAAGGGTTCAAGGGCTGAGAACCCTTGAAAAACCTGTAAAATTCGTACCAAGTTCGAACTTAGGGTTTCTCCAAAACTTCTCTTTTTTAATGTGAAAATTAGAAAACTATATATAGGAAATAGGGTCTGACGGCGTCAAGAACAAATTTGTGACGCCGTCATCTCGCCGCCAAAATACTTCTCGGACTGCCTTGATCTACTTTTGACGCCGTCATGTGTTATGTGTTTCCAGGCCGTCATGCATTTTCCTCTTGACGCCCTACCTCGTGACGCCGTCAAATCTGTACTGGATCGTCATGGAAATTACTCTTGACGCCGTCACCTACTGTTCCCAGCAAGGAAAATTAAGACTTTGGCGTTTTCTTCACTTTTATGCTCCAAAAACGTCCGAATTGCTTCCTTTTCCAGATTTCTCTCCCAAAGTACCTAAAATTACAAAAGGAACGATTTAGGGCAATATTTGATCAAATAAATTCAATTCCGGGCTTAAATGACCCCCTAAAAGTGGTCCATTTTTTGCCTCATCAGTTGCCTTGTTTGTTTTCTCAGGTTTAACAGGTTATGTTTGACAAGAAGATGATTTATATTTCTAGAAGGGAAGCTTTGATGTTTCATTTCTTGGAGGAAGATCTAACCTTGTTACCGCACTATCCACACCAAACAAATCAGGGGAGTATTTGATTTCATTCTTTTACCTATTTCACTTTTACATTCTTTAATTGAACATTGGGGACAATCTTCATCCTAAGTGTAAGGGGAGGGTAAATGATGATACCTTATAGGATACACTTGCACTTGAGTTTGTTTGTTTGATGGTAGATGTGTAATAAAACTATGAGAAATACTTGTTAGTGTAATTTTAGCGCCAAATTTAAAATTTTTTACAACATTTAGGAGTGAAACTTTAGCCATAGCAAGCGTCTCATGGATAGGAGATTGTATGACTAGCACAAAACCGTATCATTCAGAAAAAATTTTCACCCAAATATGTGAGGTTCGCCTTTAGATTTGATAGGAAAAGCATTCATTATTAGTGCTTATGAGTGTACCGGTAGCATTTAGATTCTAGAACTTGCGTTAGTGATGCATCCCGAGACTGCTAGTGAGACTACATTCGTGTAGTAGGATTTACTACATGATAAGAGGCATTAGGATCACCCTTGTGTTAAACCCGTATCATAATTACTTGACCATTTAAGTCATATTACTTGGCTAGTTAAGTCAACTAATGTTTCCCACACATTAGCGTTGTACTCATTTTTAGTACACGAAACCCCTAGTACACCCCTCCGAGCCTATCTTTTTGTTTCTACTTTTAAGTATCTTACTTAAAGGAAGAATTTGTTACACCCCACTTAAATGTACAACCAAATCGCCTTACCCTTCCGTGTATGCACTCATCTTTAGTGCATTATTGTTATATGTTTAGACCCTTAGTTAATTATCTAATTGATTACATGCTTGCTAAGTGTTATGGAGTAATGGGGAAAAACATCATATTATTACCCCCATATGTGCGTTAATATTAAAAGTACTCCAAGTGTTTTGATTATCTTAATTCGAGTTATTAGATTAGTTTATTGTAAAGTATGTAAAAATTCAAGTGTAAGGGGAATGTTCATTCCCTTTGATGTATTATTTTGGATGGTAGAGTAAAAGTGTATACAAAAAAAAAAAAAAAAAAAAAAAAAAAAAAAATGAAAAAAAATATAATAAAAAAAATAGAGAAAAGAGAAAAACATACGGGCTACCATCCGTTTCTTTTATTTATATTTAAGTCAAATAGTGTCTTGAAAATCCAAAAAGAGTCGTAGTTAGTTTAAGTTGAGTCGAGTCTTGGCTTAGGAACGCCTCATTGTACATGAAGTTAACTAAGACAATTGACTTGCCACCAGTAAAATATCCGTTTATCTAACAAAACCGTGTCTTCCATATCCCCTACACCTAACATTATAACCCTTTAAAAGATCTCTTTGATAGTTTTTCCTAGGTGCTTACGCCAAGTGGTGGAGGTTTGATCCTTTCCCAAGCCTATGGTAATCTATTTGCTATGACAGGTAGAGAGTGATATTTCTCCATTTCCAATTATGACATATAAATTTACAACACCCGAGAGATGAGAGTATCCAAATACTTAATGTGAGGTGCTAGTGTATAATTTTCATGCTTGTTTTGACTAAGGTGGAGTGATCATTTGTTGTAATTATTTTTATATTAGTGTTAAATGATCCCTAACTTGTATTTTTATTGGTGGAAAAGCTCATTTCCTTGAGGACAAGCAAATCCCAAGTGTAGGGATATATGATAAGGTGAAAAATGAACCGTTTTTAGGGGGTCATTTTAGCCCGAATTCGAATTTATTTGATCAAATATTGCCCTAAATCGTTCCTTTTGTCATTTTAGGTACTTTTGGAGTGAATTCTGGAAAAGGAAGCATTTTGGACGTTTTTGGAGCATAAAAGTGAAGAAAACAGCAAAGTCTTAATTTTCCTTGCTGGGAACAGTACCTGACGGCGTCACAAGCTTCTTCATAACGGCATCAAGAGTAATACAAGAGGTGGAAGTGGATAAAGTCCGTGACGGTCCAGAAAGTTTTGTGCATTGGAGATGACGGCGTCACCCAAGGCCGTCACATGTAAAATTAAAGAGTGATGGCCTAGAAAATTTCTTGAAGGCGTCACGTAGGCCGTCACGTGTTAACTTGTCAAAACTTGCGCGCGAAGTAGCTGATATTGTTTTGGTCATAACTTTTGCATACGAACTCGGATTTAGGTGATTCAAAAGCCCACGCGAAGAGGACGAAGAAATCTATAATTTGGGGAAGAAAAATTGGTCATGACACCGTCACTCTTTACGGGGTGACGCCGTCAAGCCTTGTCGATAAAAAACTTGCCTATAAATATAACATCATAACTTCACTTTTTGTAAGCCCTAAACCCTAAGGTCGATTCCTGGGTTTAGGTAGGTGTTTTTCCAGCAACTTAGAGGGTTTCAATCACTCCATAAACATCTTATATTGGTTTGTTGATTCTATCTCAATTATGTTTTCCATTATTATTGTTGTTTGCTCTTCTTTGATTATGTTTTGCTAATTCACCTTGTGTCTACTTATAATTATGTGAAACTTGTATATAATTGATTAGATCTTATTGATTCCTTGTTGATGTTTGTGTCTATCTTTATCAATTAGGGTGTGACACTTTGATAGGTCTAATTGGTTTAGTTTATAATTCTTAATTCCTATTGTCTCTTGTTTAATTGAATGAATTCGATGTTAGGCTTAAGAAAACTGGCAGACTTCCATAGGGTAACATACTTGAACGTCTTAAGAAACATGAACCAATGCGTACTAGGTTATTATGGTTGTATTTAATGCATAAGCGAATTCTAATGATCCCATGTTAGGAGCTTCTAGTAGGCTCGACATAGGAGTGAAGTAGGAGCTTATAGAGTTGGGGAAGTACGTACGCCACCCCACGAATGGTATTAAGGAATACAACCCGTTAATTAAAACAAGGTGTGACAATTCAATAGGTAGAATTGGATAGCTAGCAAGGAGTAACATATCATAGGTAGACATGCTTCACATCCCTTGTAGAACCTTAGTTTACTTTTCTTGTTTATTAGTTTAAATTAGTAGCTTTCGGGTTAGTTGATTAGCAACTAATTCCGCCCACTCTTCCAATACCCGAGAATTTTACTTGCTTTTCATAAAATATAAAAACACAAAAAGAATCATCCTTCACCTTTAGACCTAGTTAGATTAATTTTCAATCCTAACGACACTATTCCTGAGTTGAACGATCAATCCCCAAGTACTTGTCACTATACTATACTACAACGATCAGGTACACTGCCTGGTGGAGGTTGTAAGCTTCTCGAGATCCCTCGAGAGGTAAAACCTGGTGCGATTCCCATGTATCAGACGCAAATAAGGAAAGAATTGTGTTTATACAATTAGGAAACAAGAGAAGGATCTAGAACCCCTCCTTGGGCTCTAGATCGACCGGCCATGGGAATGGGGCAACCCAAACCCTAGCTTTTGCTCCAAGTTTTCCTATTAGTATATATACAAACACATAGAGTCATTGTTTGGGTACTCTTTACACACACATTAACCCTAAGTGTTTTTCTTTTCCTCTCTTGCTTCCAAAACCGATCGTACAACCCCTAGGGTTTGTGGATCGAATTTTTGTTCATCAAAAATTAATTCTTGTGTAGTTACTTGCATAATCTTAATACGGTTTAATTTGTGTGTACAAGAACGAGGTAACAACACACTATTGTTGTTATCAAGGGATCGATTAACAAAACGGTAAGGGGTTAATCATTGATCCATATAAACCCTAATTAGGGTTCTTCATATTGTTCAAGACAATTGCTTTTGATTCTTGTTCGGGCTAGAATCACCATGGTACGTTCCTATTTAATTTATGTTAATCTTTTATATGTTATAGATGTTCCTACGCTTCCGCATATGTGTTTACCTATTTATATGATTGTCATGATACTAATATTCTAACAGTGGTATCACGAGCTTGCTATAACATGTAATTGATTACATAAAACACATAAAAAAACAAATTTTGATTGTTTTAGATACATGTTAGGTTGTTTTATAGATCTAGGGTTCTTTAAATTTCCTAAACCCTAAAAATTTGTATACAATGATGCTGGTTTAAATTGAGACGACACTCAATAACTAGTCATGGGAGGATTACATCCTTATTAATAGACATGAGAACTAGTTGTGCTCAATTAAGAGCATAGTTGCATTATACATTAAAAAATTAGAATACTTAAACTTTAAAGGGTTTGAAAGTTTGATTGTCATAAATTGGTGATTGAGGATGTCACACCATTTATGAAAAATTATGTGTAACTATATCAAGATATTTGGATATACACATACAAGAATTTTGCTGATTAAATTCTTGAAATAAGTATTCTCAAAATTCGGATAGATCAAAGTTAGTTGAATAATGCCTTGTCAACAAGTATGATTGTCATTACTTGAGGCATAATTGTCAACAAGTCATTACTTGAGACAAAATTCATTAACTAGAATTATCATGCATTGATCTATTTAGTATTTGGATAAAGGACATTAAGCAATTATTCTTTATAACGAATTAAAGTACTTAGTACGTTTGTTTTCATTAATAATAAATTGTGTCCTATATTTGCATGTTTAAATCTGTGAATAACTTATGTTATTCTAAATTGTCCATTGTCGATTAATGATATGGGAATATCATTAAACTAAGACAAATCTGAGTATTGGTTAGAATATACTTGAAAGTATATTGATGCATTGACATACCAATTTCACATGATATTCAATGAATTGAATATAGGACTTATCCCAACTACATGATTTTACTTTATGGATCTTGTCAGTAAGTAAATCATGAATTTGTTATCCTTAGACTTGAGATACCAGATAAGTGTCATGGATGTAGTGCATTTCTGTGAAACAATCTACTGCTTACCGTAACAGGGAGTTATAAGGGTTGTTTTCAGAAGTGTTGCAAAGTCCATGGGTTATTCTTGTAGTCAAGAAAGAATTTGTTCCTTCAAATTTGTTTTGAAGTTTAATACTACTGGGCCCCTCGTAGGGTTGACAAGATGTATGCGTGCGCACGCCCAAAGTCTATCTGGAATACGTTCAGATATTTTGGTAATCTTGCTCAATCATAAACAACGAGAAACAAAATTGTTAATTAAAGAATGACTAAGATCCATATCTTTATTAACGTGGTGTTAGAAACAAAAGGATAATAATAATGATGAATCATTAAAGGTTTTCCAGGAAACCTTCCTCGAGTTGAACTAGGGGCATTGGAGTGTTGCAAGACGCCAACCAATGTCATTTTACTATTAATAGATATCCAAGTGGGAGCTGTTAAATATATGGATAAATATTAATAAGTTAAATGTCTAGTATCGAACCCGAGACCTCGGGATTTCACACATTACAAATGAGTATTAAGGAAAAATAATAAATGTATTTATATATTTATTATTAGACACGAGAAATAACGACCGTTAGTACTTAACGGTAAAACTGACTAATGACCGTTAGACGCAAATAAGGAAAGAATTGTGTTTATACAATTAGGAAACAAGAGAAGGATCTAGAACCCCTCCTTGGGCTCTAGATCAACAGGCCATGGGAATGGGGCAATCCAAACCCTAGCTTTTGCTCCAAGTTTTTCTATTAGTATATATACAAACATATAGGGTCATCGTTTGGGTACTCTTTACACACACATTAACCCTAAGTGTTTTTCTTTTCCTCTCTTGCTTCCAAAACCGATCGTACAACCCCTAGGGTTTGTGGATCGAATTTTTGTTCATCAAAAATTAATTCTTGTGTAGTTACTTGCATAACCTTAATACGGTTTAATTTATGTGTACAAGAACGAGGTAACAACACACTATTGTTGTTATCAAGGGATCGATTAACAAAACGGTAAGGGGTTAATCATTGATCCATATAAACCCTAATTAGGGTTCTTCATATTGTTCAAGACATTTGCTTTTGATTCTTGTTCGGGCTAGAATCACCACGGTACGTTCCTATTTAATTTATGTTAATATTTTATATGTTATAGATGTTCCTACGCTTCCGCATATGTGTTTACCTATTTATATGATTGTCATGATACTAATATTCTAACATAGAACACACCCACACATGTCATTATAACAAGTGGAGCCACGATCCAAGATACTTTATGTTCAAGCACAAGTGCAAGAGTCGCACTTCGCTGCTAATGAAACAAATAAGGAGACAAATCCTATTGTCATTCTCTTAGGAGGTACTTAGCTTGGAAAGGAAGTCTTCTTCTGAAAAACGCGCTGTAAGTATTTCTAAGAACATCACCACTGCCTCTTTCTCTCTACTCTCTTTATATTGTGGTGTTTGGTTGTTGTTGTGCATATTCACTTACACGCTTTCGAAAACTTAAAGTTGTTAAACTTCAATTAAGTCAAAAAGGCCGTATTCACCCCCCCCCCCCCCCCCCGGCCCCCTCCTCCTCCTCGGTTCTACATATTACTTTAGCCCTTATCATAAAACTATATTGAAATCCATGTCCTAGCTTGTTATCTTTTATTTCATACCAAGTCCCATCTAACTATATCATTAACCCCGTTAAAGTGAGACTTTTCTATTTATTCCAATATAATAACAGATATATCTAGTAAACTTTTCTTTAAAATTCAGGGTGTTACGTCCGAAAATCCCAAAAAATGCAAGATTTCCATTAATATCAAAATTAAAATTTCGAAGTGGAACATCAAGTTCCAACAACAAATAAAAATCTTTTTCTTCAAGTTTTAAAACTCCAAACGAAACACCGAGTTTCAATACTCAATGGAAAAACAAAAAGATCTGAGAGCTTTATTTCAACATGAAACACTGGGTTTCACCTCTTGTTGGAATTCAACATCTTTACATCAACTTGCACAACTTACAAATGGTTTTCGAAATTTGATAATGTCACACCCTGTTAAAGCGGAAACACGGGATGTAACGAGTAAAGGCACAAGCACAAGATACAATTCCTCGGACTTACCTATACTACATTACAACGGTTAAGTACACTGCCTAGAGGATTGTAAAACTTCCTTTGAGAGGTACGCATCCCTCACATCAGTGTCAATTAGGGCTGCGCAAATGACCCCGAACGGACCGGACCGACCGAAGTACCGACCGAGACCGGACCAGACCGACCTCATTCGGTCAGGTCCTCAGTCTTGGCTTTTTGGCTAATTCGGTCTTCGGTCCGATCCGGACCACAAACCGATTATTTGGCCTTGTTGGACCGGACCGACCATATTCGGTCCGGTCCTCGGTCTTGGCTTTTTGGCTAATTCGGTCCTCGGTCTTGTCGGTCCGGTCCTGGACCGATGCTCATTCCTAGTGTCAATCGCCTTGTTACTTTTATTTATTGTTTTACTTAATTGATATCGCGTTTTTGAGTGCGTATCAAATTAATATACACAGTAGACGTGAGTGGAATTCGCTAATTAACCTTTAGGAAAAGTTTAACTTGCGAAAACTCGTGAATACAATATATATATGTGATACTGGGTAAGTGATTACCCGGGTCTGTCCCAACGAGGTGTGAATGGGCAATATCGTGTGAGATTGGGAGATTAAAATGCTTGTAAGGAATGGTTAGATTATTTGGAATTGTTGAATAACGAGAAATTGCAAATAACGTACGAAAATTAAAATTAATGCAACTAAAACATGAATTCAAACAAGGAATGAAAAGTTAAACTTAAAATCTACTTAAAATACTACGGGAAACATGATGGGGAAATAGGGAGCCTTAAAACGTAAGCTAAGTTTAAAACGCGAAAGTTAATTAAAAATAAATGTGAGGCGCAAAAGAAAAAGTGAAAATGAAGCTACACTAGTCCTACGGGCGTGAAATTAATTTTTTTACGATTCTAATAACAAAAGAAAATTTTTGGAAAAAGAAAAATATTTTTTTGCTTTTTATTTTTTTTAATATGAATTAAATACTAAAATTATAAAATAAATCTTAGAAAAATAGTAAAACAACTTGAAAAATTATAAAATTTTTAGGGAAAATCTAAAACCTAATAGAGAAGCTAGAAAAAATATGAAAATGGAAAAAGCAGTTTAACATAAGCAGGTAATAAGCAAATACAAAAGCTGAAATTTAAATAAGCTATTGGGCAAATCTATAATAAATAAACAACTGAATAAGGAAATAACAATAAAGAGTACTAGCACAGATGGGTCATGCGTGGTGTTTGTGTGTTCTGTGTGCTGTGGAACAACCCAGGTTCGAATCTGCCCCACTCCCAAATTTTCACAACTATTTTTTTTTACTTTTTTTTTCTTTTTCGGATTTTGCAAGAACAAAGGCAACTATTTTTACGAAAGTGTCTTTTCTGTAAACAAAGAAATTACGCTGTAATGAGCTTATGAACTTAACAGATGATGCGTTTATCCGCACAAACTACAAGCTCAACTATTAAAGAGGGTAAACGAAGTTTATACAGATTATTAATAAGCATAAATAAGCAAACTAAGGCTAAAGGCAACCTAAAAATCTAATATATTCCTAACTTGATCAACCTAATAAGCAGGTAAGCATGGAACCCAAATACTCAAAAACAAGCTGCGGCCAAACAGCCCAAGGGGGCTACTTTATGCCTGAAAATAAGCTAAGAAATCAAACTGATCATGACTAAAAGCTACTAAAAGCTAAGCACCAACTGCCAAGGAACAAGCAGAATCAAATTTCACTTAATTTGGGCATGAACTGAACTTGTTATGGGAGTTGGAGTGGGGGCTGCTGGACAAGCTTATACTGCTGGAACCAGCGACTGATTGAGGTGGGTTTTGCAGCCCCAGAATAAGCCGACTAACAAGCTGGGACATGAAATTTAAGCTCATACTACTAGAGTCCATACTATGAACTACTCAAGCAAACAATCGAATGACCTAAATCCTACTCTAACTATCTTAAAATTGAGATAAGAAAAATGCAAGTGAGGCTGCAAATGGGTCAAAATGGGGTTCTAGCAGCCTATGAATAAGCTCAAAACTTGCAATCTACACTATGAAATACTTGTAAAACAAAAACCAACCGTTAACTCTAATCCTAACTCACTTAAATTTGCAGAAACAAAAAAAAAGAAGGAAAGAATTTGGACTGTTGGTTCTGTGACAGATGTTTCCAAATTGCACGAAACAGAGACACAAAGTATCAAGACAGCTTAATACTTATAAACTTTAAGTCCACAGCCCTTTTTCACCAATCCAACAAAGTTTACTACAAAAACAGTTTGATGACGCGAAAACTCGACAACTTATTCTATTACTCAGAAGCTTAACGAACCTGCTAAATTCTTACCAAAACGACTAAAGAAACTAAATTAAAGCTAATACAAATAAAATTTTTAGCTGAAACTCTTTCCTACTAATAGTTAGCCTAGAATCCAAACACCCCTTAGAACCTAACTGATGAGATTTTTAAAGCTATAGACCAACCAATCTGATGAACTCATTAAGAATAGAGTAAGTATGACATAAAAAAAAAAAAAAAAAAAAAAAAAAAAAAAAAAGAATTTTAACTAAGATAAATCCTTCATCAAACAGTGACTAGCTACAATGCAAATTTGGACAAAACTTTAAAATTGAAACTAAGATTTCATTCCACTAAAACTGAGTAATAAAGAAATTACAATAAGCTTTTAAACTGAGACTAAAAATTAAAGACTTAAAATAAAAACCTACTTAATTGACTACTAAAACCTAATAAAATTGACTAAAAACTAACTGCCCCCCGTGAGGCTTACAAAGCTTCTATATATATAATATCTTCTAGGGTTTCTAATTTCTTGTGTTTTCTTGTACTTCTCTTCGAGTCAATCCCAGCCCTTGGTTTACATTAACTTGATCTCAGCCATTCAATTCTTATTTTGGCGCTCAAATATGGTGGATTGCCAAGGTGGAGTGGACACCCGTGAGGGGTTTGGCAACATGTGAAGGTGAGACTTTTGAGGTGGGGGTGGATGGTGATATATTTGGAGTGTAATTGGAAAAGGGTGAGGGTTATACTCAGTGGGTAAAGAGGTGAGGTGGAAGAAAGTATGAGCGAGGGTGAGTCGTCTGGTCAAAGGTAAAAGGGAGGTGATTATATTATTGTTTAGGTTTGGAATTTTTTGGCTAAGGTTAAAGAAGTATGGGCTTGGGTGATGGTAAAATGGGCCGAGAGGTTTATTGGGTGGATTGGGAATTGGTGATGGGTTTAATAATTTTTCAAGGGTCCGTTTAGTATTGTAAATTTAGTAACACAAGGACCAAAAGTGTAGTTTGTTGAAATTTGAGGGGCCCTTTCTGCCGATATCACAAACTTCTCCAAAGGACCAAACTTGACAAGTTATAATTCCACAAGACTCATACAATCATTTTCCTTCAAAATGTGATTCCCAAGGGCCATATATGCCGAACTTTGAAACTTGAGGGACCAAAGATGTAAACTTGTACATTTTTGAAAGATTTTCACCCAAATATCATTTTTGACTTCTTTTGACTTTTAAGAAACTTGGGTTGACTTTTCATTTGAAATAAACGCTTAGGGACTAGTTTTGACAATTTTTGAAAGTTGGGAGACTGAAACTGCCAATTATGCAAACTTTGTTTGTTTTTCGTTTGTTTTCAATCATTTTGCATTTAAAACATATAAAACACGATCTTTGGGATATTTTCATTATTTTGGTGCGTTTCTGAGTGTTTTTAATCGTTTTGCAGTTCAGATTTGACTAAAAATGATGAGTATTTACACACTCATCATTAATCTACACATCGTGCCAGTCTCTCAGGCTGAAAACCCCCTTGCGTTAGATTATGTTTAATTAGAACTAACTTTAGGATTAAAGTTGATACATAATTAGGTGCTAACGTTCCACTCTTAGTGATCGACACTCTACTTACCAACTAGGCTACATTGATCTGATACATTGTCCGTCAGTGTTTGTTATAAGTTAAGTCGGCTAAATTTAAATGTAAAACTTGATAATATAATCTCTACCTACAACGAGAACACATAAAACATCCCCTCAAAAAAAAAGTGGACTACTATCTTGGGACGGAGGAAGTAGCACAAATAGCTCAAGACAAAGACTTACAATCATTTCAGATTGTAACTAGTAGTAAAAAAGATTTAAAAAAACATCGTTCCCAAAGAATGCCACGTAGGCGAAACTGAGCCTTTTTACTAGCCAACTGAAAGTCAAAATAGAAAATATTTGGTCAAACTTTTGGTGGAGAAAAAAACATAAAAAATATAGGCGTCAAATTTGCAGAAAAAGGTTATATATATATATATATATATATATATATATATATATATATATATATATATATATATATATATATATATATATATATATATATATATATATATATATATATATATATATAGTTACAATACCCGCACACGCGCGAGTTTTTTAAAATTTTTTGAATCATATATTTTTATTTATTAAAAAACAAATAATTTAATCTTTGTTTTATTTGATTTATGATGTTTAATTATAGTTTTTTATTATTAAAGATAATAATTTAAAAATTTTAATCTTATTATTAATTGAATCTTATCTATATTTTTTGTATTTATCTTCTACTTGTGTTATCGATAAATATAAAATGTTACTTAATAAGAAAATAATCTTTTTTTTAAATAAAATTATTACTAAATAAAGTATGAATGCATTTTTTTGAAATGAAAAATTCCTAATAGGGATTTTGTTTTATTATATCTATTAATTCTAATAAACCAGAATAATTTACAAGCTTATGAAGCAGCAAAATTAATTAATGCGCTGATGTGTCTTTGATGCTATTGGTCCAAAAATATTTAATGCTCTCCATTGTACAACACTCATATGCGCTACTCCTTTCACTTCTATACAAATGCTGTTACTTTTAGTGTTATTTTAGTAGGTTAAAATGCAAATCAATTCACTCTCATTCTTAACTCATCAAGATTGTAACGCCACCATTAATTCATCTATTTTTTGGTAACTAATTAATTCACGATTCACAATTCATTCAAACATTTGTAACCGCAAATCAATTCAAAACCATATCAAAAAAGTCAATCAACCATGTCAATGCATTCTTCTTTAATCAATTCATGATTCACAATTCAAAAACACTTCCGAGTCAAATCGTTCAATGATGCTGGTGAAATTCTAACATCTCGACTGGTGTAGGTACGTGTTTGTCATCGAGTCGGTTCAAATCGCTCAATGATGCAATGAAATTTTCCTTTATATATTTGGTTCAATCATTATCATCAACCTTAACATCTCGACTGGATATTGGTGTTTTGGTTGCTGGCCATACCATAAAATTGGTAATGTTCTTGATGCCAGTGAAATTCTATTTTGGGTTTAGATATTAATCTTTGTTTATGTGTTGTCTTCATTGTTTATGTTTCCATCATCAATCTTTCTAGCATTCATATGTTATCTCTTGATCTTTTTATTTGTTTTTATAATTTACATATGCGTTTTTGTTGTTGTTGTTTTGGCAGGGGCATATGCAATTCAAGTTGAAGGTATGGAAATCTTAATCCCTTAAATCTTTTTATTTAGATCAACTCTCAACAATCCATCTAATTGCTATTTATATGATAATCAATTCCAATTATTTTTTAGCACACACCAAGTGTTTGATGAAACGCCACATTAAAAAATTGTTCTTATTTATGTTCAGTTGATTTTTAAATCTTTTAACAAGCCGCCGAGTAAAGCAATCAATATTAAACGTACAAGTATAAAATCGATATGGAAGATATGGTTATGAAGTTTGTTAATGAAAGTTCAAGTCATTTTTTAATGTGTTACCTATTGCTATAATATGGACTTTAGGCATCCTTTACTATATAGATTTTCTTACCTCATTATGGAGCTGTAATTTCAACACATTAGTAAAATATCAAGTAATGGTGACATTGGAGCTACAACAGGTTGTTTGTACGAAGGCAGGGCACAACAATATTATAGCTACATCAAACCTTTGATTGAAAGAGAAGGTGTACGACATAAAGAATATTTAGATAGCAAATTCTACACTTGAAATTGAGTAGATGAGTTCTGGCTATTTAGCTATGGAGTTGTTGTATGTCGGATGGTCGAACATGGGCTTTAATTAAAATCATGCTACTGGTATGTACCATAAACTTCGTATGTATAAAATGAACATTTTATCAACTTTTTGTGTTTAATTAACTTTCATAATTTTGAAGCTGAATCATGTTGATTGTTGACTTTTGCGATTCTTAAAAGAATCAATAAGTAAACTTGTGCATCATATTTGATATTTTGTTACACTTAACTTTATCTTAACAAGAAAAAATTAATTATTTTATGATAGGTGAGTGATGATGCTGAACTTGTCCTCCTGATGTAGAGAACTACTACTTTGCTGAAGGGATTACCAATCCTTAGTGTTTTCAAGTATTTGCAGATTCGTTAATTTATTTTAGTGATTCTAATTAATATAGTAATTGAATTATGTGTTTCTTTAATTAGCATGTGTTGATACATGATTTGGTCTTACTATATCGATTCTGTTTTTAAATTTTTTTAAGGTTGCAATTAGAACTAAAACTACAAATCCGAGGCTAAAAGATTATACGATTGAGGTACGGGTCTTTTTTTTAGGATTGCATTTTTTTAAAGTTTTGTAGCTTACTAAAAATCCCTACTTTGCTCCAATCATCAGACCAGTTTCACATGCCTTTAGTTTACTTATTATACCTATAAGCATTATAATTTAGTGAAGAACACTCCTACAAGATTGTCCTTAATTGATGTTGTATTTTTGTAACAGGTACCAATCACAACCAGCAGCAAGGAGGTCGCAGTTTCCGTGTTCAACCTTTAAACTGTATAACGATTAGGTAAACTCAAATACAGATATTTGTAATTAGAGCTATCTAGGTTCATATGAATGTAGAGAGTTGTAGCCAACATTATATTAGCTAATGTTACCAAACGATCGGAGCGTCCTTCTTCGTCTCTAATGCTTAGTTTCTTTTAGAACTTGACGATACCAAGCTTTTGGCACAAAAATGAAGACCTATGGACCTTATAATTCACCAACATATGTAGTTTTGTTTATACCATGGAAGAAAGCGTTATTAGTTGGCCTTAATGGCTATGCTGGTAATTGCATCAATGGAATTGGTGTTGATCGCGGAGCTTCTACATATATTACGAGCGTACGAACGCGGGGAAGAAAGTGCACTGTTGCACTGTGTTGGACTAAGATGGTTAACGAAAGGTAAATCCCCTTTACTACAATTTTATACCTTTTAATTATATTGAATCAATATGGTTTATATTATTGCTGATTTTTTATGTTTATGATGTAAACCATTATGATTCAACTTGATTATGATTTGATTGTTTTCACGGATTTTTACCGAACAAGAAGACCTTATTGAAACTTATTAATAATGGGGTGCATAAATCATTATAATTTATACGGTACCAAACAAGAGGACTTATTGAAACTTACTAATATGTCTTTTTATTGAATCATTTTCTAATAACTCTGTTAATAAGTTGTGTGTCATGGTGTAATATTTGCTTGAGACAAGTTGTGGGTATCTAACTCTGTTAATTACTCTAAGTTCCCGTAGTTTACTCATGGATTGAATTGGGTTTATATTGATGCTCATTGCAGTCGACTTTATGAAGCATGTGTTATTGCTCTATGGCCGCAAAAAACACAGTACACAAACTAAGGTAATGTTAATAAGGTGAAGGTCCCTTAGTTTAGCCATGGTGTAATTTTTGTCTATTATTGAATCATTTTCTAATAAATGTTTACTTATCTTAGAAACTGTTCTTTTGAACCTTAAATGACCAAATAACCATAACCAGAAGTAGAATTTGTTTAACCATTTAAAACTGATTATTGCTACTTCGAGTCGCGATAATCAGGTTACCGTCATTTATTAAATTAGATCAATTAGCTTCCCATTACTAACAATTAGTTTAGCAGTAGTTATAGCACTTTTTTTTTCTTTCTATTAACTTCACTATTAAACTAATATAACTCTTTTGCAGGGTCGCACAGAATTCATAGAAACATTGAATCGTATAACTGTCGTGAATCTTGCAATTATTATGACTCATGGAATTGCGGATGTTGAACACCTTCTCTATCTTCAAAGAATGTTAGAACAAATCTTGGACACAAGCCAACACACTTGGTCAGGGAAGACCCTGCGTTACTCTCTACCTGTTTTATATAACGCCTTACTTAGGAGGATAGATAAAAGGGGCCTGTCAATCCAAGTATGGCAGCAGGTATGTGTTGTCTTACTTACCACGTGTTAGTCTTGCTTACCATGTTATGGCTATGCAAATAGCCACAAAGTACCTAATACAGCTATTACATGTGCTAAAACTGAAGGTTTACTAACTTTGAAATGCTTACCACACTGTAATTTTCTTTTTTTGACTGGTAATGAGTATATAATCTTCATACACAAGCTGAAGCTACTGATATCAAATAGAAAGTTGGCCAATAGTTACCCAATGATATAATAGGGCAAGTTGTTGCAACACGTGCACACCGCAATAGATGTCTTGAAAACAACTTATTAATGGCCGCTTATTATGGTTATTGTATGTTTTTCAGGTGGAAACCCAAGCGAACAAAGATGCAATTAAAGGCCCAAGGGTCATTATGTTATATTCAACAACTTTGGGTCGTTATATTAAACACCCTTTTGTAAGCTTGCTTGAGACAAGTTGTGTGTCACTAACTCTGTGCTTTCGCATCTTCTTGTATAGGTTGGTGTCCTGTAATTAAGTGAACGAGCCATCCTTAACAAAATGGATCCGCGTTTGCGAGTATGACCCTTAATTCGGCCAAAGCGGTATATCTATAAACCTTCAACAAATTATGTTGTTAGCCATAAATTGCATAATAAAATAGCACAAGAAGACCACCAATAGTTAGAAGCATATTAGGGGGTGTTTGGATTAGCTTTTTTTTTTCTTTTATTATTATTTTTTTTTTTTTTTTTTTGTGGCTTTATTCACTTTAGAGAATAAAATAAGCCCAGTTTAGTTTTTTTTTTTTTTTTGAAAGATTAGTGACAGTGTCTTAATGCACCTATTTTTCTCTAAGATTAAGTTGGTGTTTAGATTATCTTTGTTTTATGGCTTTAGTCTATTTTCATTAAGTAGTTTAATTATGACATATGAATTTGAGCTCATAAGGTTGTTTTGAGTGTTTGCATTAGCTTATAACATATAAGCTTTTAAGCTATGGTAAAAATGACCAATAAGGGTTGTTTGGATTAGCGTTTTTTTTTTTTTTCTTTTTTTTTTATTTTTTTTTATTTTTTTTTTTTTTTGTGGCTTCAGTGACTTTAGAGAACAAAATAAGCCCATTTTTGTGGCTTCCTTTATTTCGAATATAAATGAGGTTTTACAGTTTTCCTACCAGGTCGAGATTGAGGAAACAGGAGTCAATTATTCTGCCATAATGTCCTTGAGTTCACCAACATTCTCATTTGATCAGGTGTTATATTGATAAACCTTTTGGCATTTGAGCACAAGTACTATATTATTTGTTGACACATATTATATTTAAAAAAGAATTCCATTATCTTATAATGAATAACGAAAGGTGATGACGGGTATTTGGCTGTATATTTTGTTGCTAACTTGCGTATTGCAGTTTGACCTATATGTTATTCATATGTCAGATTCATAGCCGGATTGAAGAACATATTGGACGAGAAGGAGCTAAAATATACTACTGATATGATAAGAAACTATTCCACTAATATTATGCTTGGCAGAGTCGTAGGTATGTCCATCTGTTTTCAATTTGCTATTTTGCATATTGCACTGTCGTTCAAGGGAATATTAGAGGGATCTCTTCTCTGCTCATAAGCAGATATGCTTATGTTAGGGTCGCAGACATTCAAAAATTGTTATATAGATAGTGAAATCAAAGAGCTGTGCTTGTCTGTGTCTTTAAAATTTAGTATATTGTTGTTCTAATATATATCTAAATCACTACTAAGAGATAAAAAGAGTACATTTACTTTGATTCACAACCTTATATAGGTTATATTTTCAAAAGGTAGAAGTTGCAAACTCAATTAGTCCGGAATCGGATGATTTGAATAAACGGATCAGGTGGTTGACCTCAAAAACTTAGTTTAACTTTTTGAGTTTTTATTAGGTGTTCGGGTTTCAAAGATAGCAACCATCGCTATATAGTACATTTTGAATAAAATGATGTTTTTTTAACGGATTTTTAATAAAAGAATTTAAGAGTATCTATGCATAAAAAATTCTTTAGTAACTTTCTTTCTTTCAACCCATTTTGATTGATTGATCCGTCGACCCTTTTGTTTTCCTTTTTCTCTATTTTGATTGGAAATTATGTTGTTGTGGTTTAGCTCTGCAGTTGACGCTTCTCATGGACTATTGCTATATTGGGTTTAATTATGTAATTGAGGCTTCTCATGGACTATTGATATATTATAACACAATTTTACCCATTTACTTTAAGAAGGGGTTCATTCAGAAACAAAAAATAGCTAAATGAGTTAAATGCGTCTGAATTTCTCTTAAGCGTATCTTTAGTTGCTAAACCTTAAATGAGTTAAATGAACAAAAGTGACGCGGATAGCTACTCATGTTTTATTTAGATTTTATTAATGGTTTTGTGTTTGGAGTCGTTTTTATTCATATGTTAATATATTTTTAACCCACTTTGATTTAACTATAGATCCTGCATAAATGTGTGTTATGAAGTTTCTAATTTAGTTTGACACAAGTTGAAAAAAAGGAAACGGGTCATAGTACCATATTACATAGTACACGGGACATAGTACCACTTTTACTAAAAGGGAAACGGGTCGAGCCGGTAAAGTGAGTTAGGAAGTTGTCCATTTTTTACAAGCTAATGAAATTGTCAATTTTTTTACAAGCTAATGAAGCTGTCCAGTTTGTTACTTAAACGGATGCATTGTTTTGCAGGTGTCAAAGGAGAAAGCTCCCCCACTGTCATCAAACCTGCGAAGATTGATTATAAGGGGATGTTTGGGATTTCTCGATAGAAAAACTACTTTCAGATTGGGATTGTTTTTAGAATAAATACTTTGAATGGTTGTTTGGGTTTTTTTTAGAAACTGATTACATGGGCCTGTTTGGGATTACATATTGAATAACTACTTTTAGATTGTTTTTGGGATTACCTATTAAATATGGTTTCCAAAGTTGGCTTTAATGATGGTGTTTGTAGCATGAATTCAAATGTCAGTAACCAGTTATATCTTTTGGCACAAGAAATGGGCTTCTGGTAATATTGACATTGAACTAGCTGATAGGTTACTGACTTGCAAAAAAATGGTTATGATATCAGGTTATTCGCTTCCCAAAGTCAAATTGTAAATTGGTTAACATTTTACCCTTATAAGGTTAACAATGCAATATTTTGGACTGAACTCCATGGGCTACTTAGCATATTAACACATGGATATTCATGTTATATTGTAATTATGCAAGGCTACTTAGTTAAATGATATTCATGTTATGATTTGTGATCAAGACAATAATATTTTAAATCATACAATAAACATTGTCTACAAACAAGTACTACAAGTTTTATGATCAATGTTAAATTGGTATGTACAATTATCTAGATGACATGATTTATATGCTTTTTTCACTTTACATATATTGTTATCAACAACTTAGACGTTAATTTACATGGACTATTCAAGTTATTGACGTTGGCTGCATAGCTTTGCATTTTAAGACTATATACCACTTGGAGAACATGGGACATACACATTTATTTTGTTAAAAGTTACAACCAATTTTAGTTGCCCCTTTACTTATTGTTTTTCCTTTAAAAAACAATGTTATCTATTTACGTTCTTTGTTGTTTGTTTATTTATCTACCCACAAAACCTCTTAATGAATATATCCTTTTGATCTACCCGTTGGAGAAGACGATACATACACATTTATTTTCTTAATAGTTACAAACCAAATTGTTTCCTATAAAAAACTACTATAAATGTGGTATATAAGGAAGTTCTTCAAGGTCTATAATCACATGGTTAATAGGTATGTATAGTATACATATTACATGTTTTGCGGCATGTTTCTTATTTACACTTATTATAAATCCCAAACTTCTTTTACTTACATATTTTTAAAACTTATTAGGTGTTCACGTAATGGACCCTTTGTGGAAGTGTTAGAATGGTCACTACATACATTTGCTTTTGAAGACAAACATATTAGAGATCACATAGCAATGAACGTTTATTACATTGATATTTACAAGCATTTTATTTTATACTATCAGTTACTTATAACTTATTATTCCGTTACAAAAAAATTTCATACCGTTTATGTTTGTTGTTCTTTCTTACTTTATTCACGTGCTTACTTTTTTTAATCAAAAACCCTCTAAAATCTCGTGGACTCCACGGGTCTATAAGCTAGTAAAAGATATAAAGAATGAGTTCCCCATATTGAATGTGAGCATTTATGTCACAAGCAAAGAAACTCAAATATGTGGTTTAAGCTAATGAATATACAACATGCCAAGCTTATTCTGCAGTTTTTAAGAGCTTTCAAGATGAAATGTGCATCCATATTGAATGTGAGCATTTATGTCACAAGCAAAGAAACTCAAATATGTAGTTTAAGCTAATGAATATACAACATGCCAAGCTTATTCTGCAGTTTTTAAGAGCTTTCAAGATGAAATGTGCATTCATTTGCTTTTGCATTAATCGGCTAACAAAAATTTTTAATGTGAGCATTAATGGTATTATGTATTAGCTAAGAAACAAAAAAAAAAAAAAAAAAAAAAAAAAAAAAAAAAAAAAAAAACTGCCTAATAATTTTATCGTGGATGCTTCAAGAATATGCACGATACAAACAACGAATAGCAAGGAACTTAATGCACATTCAGCCCCTGTTAATCAATTCATATAGGAATGCAAAGAATCCGAACCATCTTTGAACCATATACAACACCAAAACGATTCCAGTTATAAAAAGATGTATTCATAATTTAAAAAGCCTCTTCATATGTATAGTCCTTTCATATTCGGTAAGTTACACAAATTATTTAACTATAAATAACACCGGGACTTTCCTCTGCATCTCCATATTGTATTTTTTTCCCATCAAGAAAATAATATACCTCGCCATCTTATGAACACAAAAAAGCTAATAACACAACAACCATCTATCAACTATTTATGTGGTCGTTAGGCTGAGCTACCGTGTTAAGATGCGAGTGTGACTACGGTGGTTGGCGGCAGCGGTTACCAGTTACCCAGAATCAGAATCAGGCAGTGGTTAATGTTTGATTAAACAAGAAACATGTTTGTGATGATCGATTAGCAGGTTCATTGTTTCAGTTTTGAATTAAAATGGATGATGTGATGATATAAGTTTGGTGATGACCAATTTTATATTTGTTAGGGTTGAGGAGCGTTTGACTGCATAGTGAAAAGGGTGATTAGGGTTATAAGATTGAGAAGAATTTGGGTAGTGAGCATTCTCATACCAAGTTTTTAGGGTAACTGTTAGTAGTTGGAGTTTGGGCTGCACAATTTTAAATCCAAAGTTTTATGGGCTGCGTAATTTTTTGCTCCATGCTGTCTTTAAAAAGTTATGTTGTTTTACTTATGGGCTGCGTAATTTTTGGTTGTCTTTAAAAAGTTATGTACTTAATTTTTAACAGTTATGAACCATTCGAATATCCTTGGATTTCATTAACTATGGTGTAATTTTAAAGTTTCAATCCATTACAGTCAATTTATACATCTTATTTAATCATTTGACTTTGTCATTAGCAGTGAATTTTATAATATAAAAGACGATTTATACATCTCAGTTAATTATCTCTTAATTTATTTGGCTTTCTCATCATTAAGACTCAACATTGAAATATTTATGGCATTTATTCTTAACTAATGGTGCCATTGATTGGTTCCCCTTCAAATCCGCTCATAACCATCGTAGATTTTACTTGCTAAAAGAGAAAAAGAAAACAGTCCCTAGAAAGTAGATGATGATGACATCGTTATTGTTCTTTTGTACAAAACAAAGCCTTACATTCTTAAAATATAGTACATAAAGTCCTTTTTCGTGTGCATTGAAACCACTTCCTAAATAATAGGAACATAGGATAACTAAGGGGTGTTTTGTTTTGTAAAGGGGAGTCACTGAAGGTATAAGAATGGTTATGGGTTTACAACTTTTTCCATCTCATTTCAAGAATCTTATAATTTATTACACTTAAATAACAAAATATTAATATATGATCATGCGAAGTCTTTGTGTTGTTGTGTTAAACCTTTTTTCGGTCTTTTTAGATGATATTTTAGTTGCCTCATTTTAAGTGTTCACTTATAAAATAGTTGTAGATTTTTAAAATGTGTTGTCATCAATAAAATGTCATTTTTATTAGTGGCCTACAAATATATTTGGTATGAAACAACAACGTAAGCTATCTCTTAAACTTATCCAAAAGACAACTTTGAATCACTCTTTCCAATAATAATCGAGTAATAATTACTTATTTCCAAATTCTTAACCTCAAGGCACACTAACCTTTCAATTATTTAAAAAGATATTAACGATTATTTGCATCATTGGTTGGAATGGATTGTTAAAACATCAATTGCTTATTCTTACGCTGATTGAACTTCATTGTGTGATGATTTCAGACTAAATAAAAGGTCAGGATTATCTTTTATAAAAGGTCAGGATTAGCCACCTCACTCAATTACTATCTCGACTAATCTTTGAGAAAATTGGAAAAATATGTAACATACATACAAACGTTTTGAGTTTGAGTTACTGATATAAATAAAAGTTTATGGTATACCTTATTATAACTCCAATACTTACAACTTAATTGAGTTAGTTGAGGGTAGTATATATACTTTGATCATTGTTTTAAGACATTTTATTCACGTTTCTTAACCATATAGTTAGCACTATTAAAGTGATAGTTATTCTATATTTAAATGATGAATACTCAGGAATCGTAGAAAATTTGTAAGTGAAAAACGACTAAAATCATCGTGCTTACGAAACAATCAATTGTAATGACCAAATCATGTTCTCAAGTAATATAATAGTTGATGTAACTAATTAGAAAGAAGTCAGCATTATTTGTAGATTATATGAATTTAGTATTTAAGTTTTTATATAACAATCAAACAAGTGTTGTCAGCTTAACTTGAGGGCCTAATTTTTATGGGGAGCTATTATCAATTTTAACAAGTGAACAAAACCGACTCATTTGTTTAGTAAATTGGTCTTTATTTACTGAGTAAATGATTATGAACAATCATTTATGAGTTTTATTGGAAGCATACAATTATAATTATAATAATAAATGTTTATGAGTTTTATTGATTGAAAAATTATAATTATAATTATAAAAATAAATGTTATAGTAACTAAATACACATAACCCTTGCAAAGCTGATGATTCTTTATGGTAAACAAAGCCCGTGCATCACAATTTGAAATCCTTTAGTACAAACGAAACTATCATGGTAAAGTGGTTACCTTTAGTATCCTTTAGTAGAGTATCAGCATGGAAGGATGATCAAATCAAGGAACCTCAAAGCTGAGAACCGCTAAGTTAGCAAGTCAAACGTGCATTTACTACTTACAACCACGTGTACTAATGGTCAAACACATCTTTGAGTATCTTTCGTATGAAACATTTCTATTTGTAAAAGCTTAATAAATCGGTTTTTTTTAGTTTAACATTTTAAGTTTCACGACTAATGTTAACACACCTAATTAACCGTTGCAAGACTAATGTTACTTCATGGTAATCGAAGCCCGTGCATCGCACGGGCCATGCTGTCTCGTATATATAAAGAAAGAACAAAGTGAAACTAATAAAAGTTTAGTTGTTTAATTTTAAATTAATTATTTAGATTTAAGTTAACTTATTAGTTTTCATGATTTTTAATAACTTTATAAATTTAACGAATACCCTTATATTTAATACCCTTTAGACTTTATATCTTAAACAGAATAACATATATGTTGTTGTTATTTACAAATATTATTATTATTAATTAAATTAACGTATATGCACGGGATTATAAATATCAAAATGAAAGAACGAGTTACTATAATATGTACATGAATATATGCATGAGTTTGTACATATACTAATGACTCATGTAATTATTTTTAAGAATTTAATAAGGAATTTGGAAGGGTTTTTTTTTTAATTACTATTTGTATTTAATAACGACTCTTGTTATTCTTATTAATTAGTTTAACCCGTGTGTACACGGGTTTAAATATTAAATACAACTAATATTATTAATCATAAGAATATAAATATCAAAATGAAAGCATGTGCTACCGTTATATGAAAATAAATTTTCGAGATTTACATATAATAATGATTCATGTAATTGTTCATTAAAGTTTAAAGAAAATATTCAAAAAAGTATTATTTTAAAGGGCTAAGTCGACGCATTGGCAATAAACTTTTCAAAATTTTCAATTATAGGTTACAGACTTTATAAATTATCATTATCACCATCCAAACTTTTATCTCGGTTCTCATATAAGTAATGTACTTTTTATCTCGGTTCTCATATGAGTAATGCACTTTTATCTTGGTTCTCATACGTGTAATATACTTTTTATCTTGGTTCACATTTAAGTAATATTTTTCAGTACAAAAAAGTACAAAATTTTTTGGATGGTGATAATAGTAACTTAGAAAGTCTGTAATCTAGAATTGAAAATTTTAGAAAGTTTATTGCCAATCCGTGGACTTAACCCTATTTTAAACTTTGTCTTTAAGTTCACAAATGACATTACGTGTTATTAAACACACATAATATTTATAATATTATCAATAGTTAAATTTAAATAACAACATCAACCTCAACATAGTGCCAGCTAAATAAAGTCATATCATTTGTGGCTTCATGCAACAAAATTTAATACAAAATATTAATCGATATAAAAAACTATCGATAAAAACAAATCTAAATAATGAATTAAAATAAGGGTAAACTACAAAAATGGTCACTAAAGTATCGCGAAAATGAAAAAAAGACACCGAGTCATAAAGGGGTGCAAAAAAACCACTAACGTTACGTAAAACTGCAAAAAAGCCACCGAGTCCATTTTTTTGCTAACTTCTGTTAGTTTTCACGTTAGTCAAGGGTATTATCGTCATTTCACTCATTTCCCGCCTTTGACTAGCAACACTTTATTTCAATGACCAAATTTGCAAAGTCTATTGCAGCTAAAAGTCACGTGGCAACCGAAGAGATTGCCTCGGGATTTTGTCTCAACGAGTAATAAATTTTCAAATGCATTAACCTTTCCCTCCCAATGTATAACGATTGTATCGGGACTATTCAGTTCATCTCTATCCCGCTTATTTAAACATGCCAAACCACACACACATTCCACTGAAACACACTTAATCCCAACACACATTCCACCGAAACACACATAATCTCAATGATCAAAACAAGCGACGATGGCAAACAATGGTAAAGGGAAGGGTATCTACATTGGTACCGAGGAAGAGGAATTTGACAAAGTTTTAAGAACCTATTATCTAAATGATTTACTTCTTGATGCATATGGCGTATAACCAATTGATGAGTATGGTTCTTATAGGCAGATACCTAAGGAGTTGAGAACTAAGATTCTGACCTATCTGAGGAAACAAGATGGCTACTATGAAGCACTTTTGAGTGATTCGGAGGAGGAGGAGAAGCAAGAGCCTGTGGATACCATTTTACCCAAGTTTGATGAGTTGGAACAGAGGATTTTCCCATCTTGAAGTTGTGTTTAAGCATCTAAAGGATAAGAAGGACAAGAAAGAAAAAGAAGAAAAGGGGTGATGCGGAGGGTAGCGGTTCAAACTACTAAACAAGTGTTTGTTTAGATATCTGTTTGGAAATTTGTAATGGTTGTGAACTCCTATAATAAGTGAAAGTTGTAATGTTTATGTTACTGATATGTTTGTGTTTCGATTTTGTATCTTTATGCTTGCGTTTCATTTTTGAAATATGTGGGTACTTCCTATGCAGCTTATGCACAAAGTATTAGATAGGTGATGTTTGGCATGAAAGTCAAACGGGTGAAAGTCACTTGGTTAATTGACTAGCACTTGTAAGAAGTTAATACTCCTTTACCTACCGTGAAGTAAATTATCCTACCAACTAGGATAGTAAAGTCTCCTTCCAACTTTGTCAAAAACATAGATATGGCAGAATCTTTAACTTAAAAATTAAAGAGAAAGAAAATGAGTAGTAATGATACACAGGTAGAGGAAGTAAGTGTTGTGTAATTGGTCTTGGTATTAGAAGTGGGAACAAAACAGTAGGGGGTGGTGCAAAGGTAGAGGTGTTGGACGAAAGATGAATTGTCTGTTGTGGGGATGTTAAGTGTTGGAGGCATGCTTACACAGGTGAAAGTGTTGTTATACTTGAAAAAGCAGGTTGTGCAACGGCAGAGGAAGTAAGTTGTGGTGTCATTGGTCTGGGTATTAGAAGTGGAAACAAAAGTGCATGGGGTGGTGCAGATGCAACTCAAGCAAAGAAGAAGAAGAAAAAGAATCCAAGAAACTTCATTAAAAACAACAACACAAATTGAATCACTATGGTTTTTGGCATGTCCAAGCCACTACTATACATAATAATATTTCCCTTTTCATGTTTGATACTTTTGTCTGTGTTTTAAGGTTTCATTAATGTGAGTTTCATGTTTATGTTTTTGATACGTATCAAAGACACTAAAGAAGTATAAACATGTGTGAACACATTATTCATACAAAATCTGGATCATGAGATCCATTACATTCATTAACCATAACATGGTAATGTATACAAAAGCATCCCATCACTAATCTCCAACAACCAACCCCCTCATGGATATTTCTTCCTCACAGCAAGCTTAATCTTCTTAAACATCTTATCCTTGACTTGCCTGGCCATCATCAACAGTGCATTTGCCCTACGCTTATCAATTGTCTATAGTCTCCTAAGCTTCTTTGTATTGCTCCTTGCAGTTCTTGCACGTGAATAGTTTCGAAGTCTAACAATCAGCTCCCCCTACGCCCGACCCTTTCAGTAATTTTTTTGGACTTGTTCTCCAAATTGTGTGCCTGCTACAAGTCTTGAAGAATCTCTGTGTGGTAAGGGCCAAGCATTAGTTCAGTTAGCACATACGAGTTATAGAGAACCTTTAGATCAATATCACATTGAGAGTTGTTCATGGTTAAGGATATAGGGAGGTCTGTTTTGCAAGTTAGTGTTTTGAGAGATGATTGAATGTGAGTAAGGTAGATGCGTATTTAGTACACACACACGTTTTCAGTCAACGTACTGTAGCCTTCATGTGTTTGCCTATAAAAGGGCTTATAAAATTGCCACATACTGTGTAGCCTTTATATGTTTGCCTATAAAAGGACTTATATGATAGTTGACTTTGGAGTGTCAATGTTTGGGTCAGTTTGGATTTTGCCCCATACATAGCATTTTCATCCCAACTTCACAATGCATAACATGATTAAGTAAAGACAATAAAGCCATACATAACATTGTTCAAACAGGCATACATAACATTGTTTGGGTCAGTTTGGATTTTGACCCATACATAACATTGTTCAAAAGACAATTAAGTCAAACATAGAGTACAAACATAGAATACAAAAGACATGAAGTTGATGCCACAACCGCCATTGATCAGTGTTTAACACATGAGCAACGTGGAATTGCAGGCTCATCAACTGATTTTCTTCTTTTTTGTTGGCCTGTCTAATTGAGGTTTGTGAATGGGTGGTATTATTACTGATGTAGACTCAATTGTTGGCCAGAAGTTGATGCCACAACAACCATTGATCTTGAGTATGTATGTGCCCATGTTTCTAGTCTGTAAGCAGCATCAACCCACTCTTCAGGTATACCAACTCCTCTTCCATTCTCATTCATGTACTTTATTGCAGCCAAAACATGTTTACATGGTATTCCAGCCATCTCCCACTTCCTACAACCACACTCCTTTCTATCCATGTTAACAACACACTGTTTCTCGCAAGGCATACATACTTTATATAAAGAAGCTTCAATCCATTCAACAACACAATCAGTAACTTCCTTTTTTATAGCATAAAACATGGCTTTCACAGTAGGAGTAAGTTGTCCAACATTCTTTTCTATTAGTTGCTGAACTACCACAATCCTCTTCATCAAGTACTCTCTGATATATTCAATACAAGTGATGATGGTTCCATCTCTGATATCATTTAGCTGCCTATTGAACACCTCACATTTTTTGTTTAAGAGTAGTCCACATTGGGCTTTGCCTATTAAATAAATGACACATTATATATTACTATATGATCAATTATCAGTATGCTTCTGTCTATTGAAACTTAATGAATTACCTGAAAAATGTGATCTGCTCCATTGTTCAGATGGAATCTTCATCAACCAATCATAAGCAGCAGAATTGTAATACTTGAGATGATCCATCTCTTTGTTGAATTCAACAACAGTAGTGGCTCTAGCTGCCTTCCAAAGCATGTCCTTGTAAACACCTCCTTTAAAATGTGACTTCATCTCCTCATACATATGCTTAATACAAAACCAGTGTTCAGCATTTGGAAACACACTAGCAACGGCTTGTATCAATCTCTGTGAATAGTTAAGGTTATTGTTGGTGTTAAACTTTACATGTTCTCATTGTGCATAAAACACATGATTAATTATGGAATAAAAATGTGCACCTTTTGCCAATCAGAAATGAAAGTGAACTTGCAGTTGGTTTGTACACCAAGATCCTCTCCTACTAATTTCAAAAACCAACACCAAGTTGCCTTATTTAGTTCATCAACTACCGCCTATGCTACTAGATAAATCCCGTTGTTTGCATCAATCCCAACTGCTGTTAGTAATTGACCTGGAAAAGGACCTGACATGAAGAATCCATCTAATCCTAAGAATTCTCTGCCAAAAGCTTTGAAACCTTGTTTCAGAGCTCCCAAACACACATACACTCTTTTAAAAGTTCTTGTAGAACTATATGTATTTGGTTCTAGCTGTACATCAAGCCTAATAGTGGTGCCTGGATTTTGATTAACCAACTCTTGGGCATACTGTCTAAGCAGTACATAATGTTCTGTAAAGACTGAATGATTTGTACATTCTTTAGTGGATACTGTATCATAATTACTTACGGGAACATCTCCAAGTATATGCTCATCATCATCATCATCAAACACTTCATCATCAGTTGGATTATAATCTGTGGAAAACTAGAAGGGGGGGTTGAATAGTTTTACGTCTTTTTAATTTTTTATAAAAGGTTGTTTGAAAGTTTTCTTTGTTTTCAAAATTATAGATTCGATGCTATATGAAATCAAGTCATGCACAATATGAACAACACTAAATATGTACGATAACGCAATAATAATGTAAGTAAAGAAATAGATGAGAGTTGGAAAGATCGAACCGCGAGACAAGAGATTTAAAGTGGTTCGGCTACAAGGTCACCTTCCTTGCCCTACTCCACTCCCCGAGCACCTAACTCGAGAGTTTTCTTCACTATGTCAACAAGCTCTCTTATGGCAAAGAAAACCTTACACACTACAACTACGTCACAACTTATTCACACCTTCTACACAACTATTTCACACCTATTCACTACTTAATCACAACACTTCTTCACACCTATCTCCTTCACACCAATCTTCTTCACACCTAGCTTCTACACACCAATCTTCTTCACAACTATCTTCTACACACCAATCTTCTTCCTAGCTCTTCTTCTTCACAACTAACTACTAACCAATCACACTATATATATATATATATATATATATATATATATATATATATATATATATATATATATATATATATATATATATATATATATAACTAAACTCTCTTCTAACAAATATTCACAACTAATCACACAATGAGATGAATATAATGATGATGCTCTAACAACTTAGATGTGGAGATCACAACAAGTTGTAATACTTCTTGTCTTGAAGGATAGAAGTATTCTTCTCTTGCACTTGATAGGATGATCTTTGGATCACTTTGAAACAAAGATTTAAGAATGTATGATCAAAGGATTTAGAGATTGGAAATGGAGATCTAGAACAGAAAGTTTAGGAGTGCAAAAGGTGAGAAAAATTCTAGATTTAAGGTGGTATTTATAGGAAACAAATTCTGACAGAGGAGCATGGCCGGTCCCCTTAAATCATGGCCGGCCCCCTTAAAATTAAGGGGACCGCCCCTTATAATTAAGGGGGTCGCCCAGCTGTAACGGCCATAATTTTTGTTTTTTAGTGGGGAAAGTTTATTTGGTGAAAAACTAACTGATTTTGGTTAAAAATTTGAATTCATATATTTAGTATGAATAAAACATTTTTCTTTATTACCAAAAGTGTTTTTCAAAAATATATAATATGTTTATATAATTAAATAAACTTTGTAATACTTAATTAAGTTTTCCTTTGATCATAAATTGCACTAAACACTTTGTTTATTCATACCTTAAGTGATTTGGATGTAAAGAGAATGTTAATCACTAAATACTTGTTTATGTCACAAGTTTTAGTTCTATGAGTTTATATTTTGTAATAATCAAAACATAGAGATATTGATAATATGTTAATAAAGTTTTTAGGCATTATTTATGTCAACAATCTCTTCCTTTTTGATTATTACAAAACCTTAACCTCAATAGGTCTAAAATTTGTTTTTAGACAAAATAGGTCTAAAATTTGTTTTTAGACAAGTATTATAGAGTTTACATTTCTCTTCTCCCCCTTTTTGTAAAATCAAAAAGGTTAAGCCGAGTAAGCTTCGTGAAAGAAGATTAAACGGGTAGAATGCTCCCCCTTGATGTATGCTCCCCCTCATTTGAGAGCACCAAGGGAACGAGCTATGGAAGTCCTTGCTACAAAAATATTTGAAGAGAACAAGACACATATACATGCAAAACAACAATTATGCAAATAGATTCATTCAAGCATCATAGAAATGATTAGCATTACAACATTCAATATGTTTGAAGCATATTGATTACAATAAAACAAAAGAAGAGACATGATGCGTGGGAATTGCACCAGGCTTTACCTCTCGAGGGATCTCGAGAAGCTTACAACCCCCACCAGGCAGTGTACCTGATCGATGTAGTATAGTATAATGACAAGTACCGGGGGATTGATCATTCAGCTAGGAATAGTGTCGCTAGGATTAGAAAACCTAAAGACTAGGTCTAGAGATGAGGGATGATTCTTTTTGTATTTTTTATATTTTCTAGAAAGCAAGTAAAAATCTCGGGTTTGAAGAATTTGGGCGGAATTAGTTGCTAGTCAACTAACCCAATACTAAAGATGCAATCAAAATAAAATACTGAAAATGAAATTTAAACTAAATTAAACTAAGGTTGTGAGCAATATATGGGAGAAATGTATTTACTTATATTTCACTAATCCCTAGATATCTTTTACACGTTAATTACTTGTTATAGTTGCATGGATGATGGATTGTATTCCTTAATACCATTCATGGGGTGGCTTACTTACTTCCCCAATCCTATGAGTGCCTACTTCACTCCTATGTCGAGCCGGCTAAGAAGCTCCTAACATGGGATCATTAGAATTTACTCATGCATTAAATACAACCAATAAAACCTAGTACACATCGGTTCATGTTTCCTAAGACGTTCAAGCATATTACACAATGGAGATCTGCCAGTTTTCTTAAGCCTAACATTGAAATCATTCATCCAATACAACCATAAACAAGTAATCAACACATAATTAACATCTAGGTTTCATTAGATCTAAACAAACATAAGATAAATCTAGCCTAGCATGTTGAAATCAAGACAAGCACAAGATATAGACAACCAACACATAGACATATTGATTGAATTAAGAGAAGACTTATCTCAATAGCACATGGAAGGATTCAAGGGGTGAAAACCCTTGAATTTACTGTAAAAATACGAGCTAGGGTTCACAAAGTTCGGCGCTAGGGTTTCTCCACATAAGTTCCTCTCTATGAATGAAAAATAGAAAGCTATATATAGATTTTAGAAGGTGACGGCGTCTAGAACAAATGTCTGACGCCGTCATCTCGCCGCCAAATAATTCCTCGGACTGCCTAGATCTGGATCTGACGCCATCATGTGTACACCTTATGCAGGCCGTCATGATTTTAACTCTTGACGCTCTTGTTGTGACGCCTTCAGGTTTCTTCTGGGTCGTCATGGATTTTACTCTTGACGCCGTCAAATATTTTCTCTTGACGCCGTCATACAATGTTCTCAGCATGGAAAATTAAGTCTTTGGCGTTTTCTTCACTTTTATGCTCCAAAAACGTCCGAATTGCTTCCTTTTCCAGATTTCACTCCCAAAGTACCTAAAATCACAAAAAGAACGATTTAGGGTAATATTTGATCAAATAATTTCAATTCCGGGCTTAAATGACCCCCTAAAAGTGGTTCATTTTTCGCCTCATCATATACCCTTACACTTGAGATTTGCTTGTCCTCAAGCAAATGCGCTTTTATTCTAATCAAAATACAAGTTAGGGGTCATTTAACACTAATATAAAAGTAATTACAACAAATAATCGTTCCACTAAAGACCAAAGACAAGCACGGAGGTCATATACTAGCACCTCACAAATAGTGTTTAGATACTCACATCTCTCGGGTGTAATAAAGTAATACCACAATATGGAAATGGAAAACATCTCTCACTACCTGTCATAGCAAAATAGATTACCATAGGCTTGGGAAAGGATCAAACCTCCACCACATGGCGTAAGCACATAGGATAAACTATCAAAGAGGTCTTTTAAAGGGTTGTAACGTTAGGTGTAGGGATATGAAATACACGGTTTTGTTGGATATAGGCAGTCTTTACTGGTGGCTAGTTAACAATCTTGGTTAATTAGATGTACAATATGGCGTTGCTAAGCCAAGACTAGACTCGACTTAAGCTAATAAATCAAAAATAACAAAAACATAAAATAAACATAGAATGAAAACGGGATGGTAGTCCGTATTTTTTTTCTCTTTTCTTTTTTTTCTATTTTTTTCTTGAATTTTCGATTTTTTTTTTTTTTTTTTTTTTTTTTTTTTTGCATACACTTTTACCCTACCATCCAAAATAATACATCATAGGGAATGAATATTCCCCTTACACTTGAATCTTTACATACTTTACAATAAACTAATCTAATGACTCGAATTAAGATAATCAAAACACTTGGAGTACTTTTAAGATTAACGCACATACGGGGGTAATATATGATGTTCTTCCCCATTACTCCATAGAACAAGTACTTTACCCATGAGTCCCAATCGTCCCAAAACAATATGTACAAGGATATGACTCGACTTAGCAACCATGTAATCAATTAGATAGTTAACTTAAGGTTTAACAAATAACAATAATGCACTAAAGATGAGTGCATACACGGAAGGCTAAGGCAATTTGGGTGTACATTTTAAGTGGGGTGTAACAAATTCTTACTTTAAGTAAAATGCTTAAAGTTAGAAATGAAAAGATAGGCTCGGAGGGGTGTACTAGGGGTTTCGTATACTAAAAATGAGTACAACGCTAAGGGTGTGGGAAAAATTAATTGACTTAACTAGCCAAGTAATATGACTTAAATGGTCAAGTAATTATGATACGGGTTTAACACAAGGGTGATCCTAATGCCTCTTATCATGTAGTAAATCCTACTACACGAATGTAGTCTCACTAGCGGTCTCGGGATGCATCACTAACGTAAGTTCTAGAATCTAAATGCTACCGGTACACTCATAAGCACTAATAGTAAATGCTTTTCCTATCAAATCTAAAGGCGAACCTCACATATTTGGGTGGAAAATTTTTCTGAATAGTACGGTTTTGTGCTAGTCATACAATCTCCTATCTATGAGACGCTTGCTATGGCTAAAGTTTCACTCCTAAATGTTGTAAAAAAATTTAAATTTGGCGCTAAAATTACACTAACAAGTATTTCTCATAGTTTTATTACACATCTACTATTAAAAAACAAACTCAAGCGAAAGTGTATTTGTAAGATATCATCATTTTACCCTCCCCTTACACTTAAGATGAACATTGTCCCCAATGTTCAAGTAAAGAATGTAAAAGTGAAATAAGTAAAACAAATGAAATCAAATACTCCCCTGATTCGCTTGGTATGGATAGTAAGGTGGCCAAGTTAAATCTTCCTCCAAGAAAATGAACAATCAAAGCTTCCCTTCTAGAATATAAATCATCTTCTTGTCGTACGTAACCTGTGAATCCTGAGAAAATAGACAAGGCAACCTCTCATAAAATCGGCGGCATCCTATATAAGTTACTAAATCCTAGAAAACAAAATAAGATATAATGCTTGTGGAATGATGTTTGCAGATTTTCTGGAGATTATAAAACTAATAATTCAATCAAAAACTTTAAGACTCCGTTAGAAAAACAAAACTGGTAAAATTTCCAGATTTTTACACGTGACGCCGTCAGAAGTGACCTGCAGAAATTCTTATGTTAAGTTTCCGGAAAATTTCTGGAAAAACTTGGTTCTACTTCCTGGAAAATCCTGCAAAACTTCATTATGACTCGATACAAGCATTTGACTCTAACAAATACGAATATACATGTTCACTTAATATTGTGGAGAATCATGATCGGTTTGTTTCTTAAAAACATATTTGGGGTTTCCCCTTACACTTATCTTTTGCAAAAATACCTTTGGGTGAAGTTAAGACTAGGCCAAACAACAAAGTAAAGTATTTCCACTATTTAGTTTTGAAACATGATCTACCGACAATAAAAATAAAGCATGCATACGGAAGCAAATGACAAACAAACAAAAATAAAAATCACACAAAACATGGGTTGCCTCCCAAGAAGCGCTTTTCTTTATTTACGAGTCTTGTAGCTAGACTCAAGGTTATGGGTTACTACGTGACCTCATCCCTTGAAATGATGTACCCCATGTAGTTGTGGTCATTACAATTCTGGTGGTAGTGCCTCAATCTATCGATACTTGCAATCACCTCTCCACCTACTTTACTTCTTAGGCTAGCCATCCCTTCTTGGCTCATGCTCTCAATTGTGAAAGGCCCATACCACCAGGGACTCGGTTTATCGGGTGGTATCGTTACTTCCAAGTGTCTTAAGAGTACTAAGTTCCCTTCCTCGAATGGTACATGGCTTTCTGCAGGTCGATTGTGTTCGAACTCGACATGAACTTCATTGCTTTTGCTTTTTTCATGTTTAGCCTCCTTGTAGCTTTTGATTCTTGCCTCCCATGCAAGTATTTTCTCTCGAACACGAATAGGTGACGTGTCAATGTTGTTTTGGAGCTTTCTCCAACCCAAACTCTCATGTCCACATCGCGGGGTCATGGGGAAGCTTATCTTTCTTTTTCCTGATTTAAGCTCAATTTTCCTACCTTCATACTTAATGACAGCTCTAGCGGTGGTGAGGAATGGTGCCCCAAGGATTATTGGCATGCACCCATCTCCCTTATCATCGATGATCATAAAATCAACGGGGTACATGAATCCTGCGACATTAACTAACACATCTTCTGCGATTCCTAGGGGGTATACATAAGAGTGTCCAGCTAGTGACAACCTAACACGAGTGGGGGCTGGCATTTTTTACGTTAGCTGGATGTAAATAGTTAGGGGCATAAGGTTTACTTCCGATCCTTGGTCGGCGCAAGCACTAAGATATTTCAAATCCCCGATGTTAGCTGGTATCTCAAAGTTCCCACACGCCATCTGCTTAGTTGCCGCTTTTTGTACCAATAGTTTCTCGAATATTGGCCCCCAAGGTAACGTATCATACTCATCTTTCCCCCCTTCCTCCTTCTCAGAACCCTGTTTGGGAGATTGGTTACGCCCGTCACCCTTTATCCAATTTGTTATAGTGTTTTCGTTTATATTGATGAGGCGAAAAATGAACCACTTTTAGGGGGTCATTTAAGCCCGGAATTGAATTTATTTGATCAAATATTGCCCTAAATCGTTCCTTTTGTGATTTTAGGTACTTTGGGAGAGAAATCTGGAAAAGGAAGCAATTCGGACGTTTTTGGAGCATAAAAGTGAAGAAAACGCCAAAGTCTTAATTTTCCTTGCTGGGAACAGTAGGTGACGGCGTCAAGAAGAAAATCTTGACGGCGTCAAGAGTAATTTCCATGACGATCCAGTACAGATTTGACGGCGTCACAAGGTAGGGCGTCAAGAGGAAAATGCATGACGGCCTGGAAATACATAACACATGACGGCGTCAAAAGTAGATCAAGGCAGTCCGAGACGTATTTTGGCGGCGAGATGACGGCGTCACAAATTTGTTCTTGACGCCGTCAGACCCTATTTCCTATATATAGTTTTCTAATTTTCACATTAAAAAGAGAGAAGTTTTAGAGAAACCCTAAGTCCGAACTTGGCACGAATTTTACAGGTTTTTCAAGGGTTCTCAGCCCTTGAACCCTTTCATGTGTAATTGAGATAAGTATTCTTTTAATTCAATCAATATGTCTATGTGTTGGTTGTCTATATCTTGTTCTTGTCTTAATTCCATCATGCTAGGCTAGATCTAACTTGTGTTTGCTTGGATCTAATGAAACCTAGATGTTAATTATGTGTTGATTACTTGTTTATGGTTGTATTGGATGAATGAATTCGATGTTAGGCTTAAGAAAACTGGCAGATCTCCAATTGGTAACATGCTTGAACGTCTTAGGAAACATGAACTGACGTGCACTAGGTTTTATTGGTTGTATTTAATGCATGAGTAAATTCTAATGATCCCATGTTAGGAGCTTCTTAGCCGACTCGACATAGGAGTGAAGTAGGCACTCATAGGATTGGGGAATTAAATGCGCCACCCCATGAATGGTATTAAGGAATACAATCCGTCATCCACGCAACTATAACAATTAATTAACGTGTAAAAGATATCTAGGGAGTAGTGAAATCTAAGTAAACACAACTTCTCCACTTATTGCTCACAACCTTAGTTAATTTAGTTTATTTTCATTTTCAGTATTTTATTTTGATTGCATCTTTAGTATTAGGTTAGTTGACTAGCAACTAATTCCGCCCAAATCCTTCAAACCCGAGATTTTTACTTGCTTTCTAAAAAATATAAAAATACAAAAATAATCATCCCTCATCTTTAGAACTAGTATTTAGGTTTTCTAATCCTAGCGACACTATTCCTAGCTGAACGATCAATCCCCCGGTACTTGTCACTATACTATACTACAACGATCAGGTACACTGCCTGGTGGGGGTTGTAAGCTTCTCAAGATCCCTTGAGAGGTAAAGCCTGGTGCGATTCCCACGTATCATATATCATGTTTCAGGTAGTAACTTAGAGATTGGGATTTGGGTGGCTCTTCTATCGTTTGTTCAGTAGGGGTTTCCACCCTCTCATTATCCTTGTGGACAATAGCGATGGAATTAACAAATTGGGTAGTGGGGATGACGCTTTCTTTCCTTAGTAGCATTCTTTCGGGGGTTCTCTGGTTGGCATATTCCTCCAATAGATTCATCATCTCATTCATTTTCTCTTGCATCTCCTCTTTTTGCTTATAAACTGCCTCCTCGAATCTAGCGAGCCGATCTAAATGAGTTGGCATATATTCTCTCATTCTAGCTTCAAACTCCGGGCTAAGCTCCTCGGGAGGGGAATAAGGTAGGGCATAGTTTTGAAAAGTCTCGACATTCTCTCTAGAGGGTGACTCTGATAACGGTGTTGAAGTCGTTTTCGAGACAGAATTGACAGTAGCCCATCTAGGATTTAAGGGTCTCCTTTGCCTTTCCTCAAAATAGTCAACTTTTGCCTCGAGTTTGCATAGGAGTTCATCAGGGATTTCAATAGTCCCTTCAGGTGTTGAGATTACGTTGATGGCCACTTTTATAGTATGATTAAACTCCCACATCTCTTGATTATCGGCGACAACCTCTTCAATAATTGCCCAGGACTCCTCGGCGTTCTTATCACGCAATCTACCTCTCGCGGCCCTATCGATTGTACGTTTAGTATGATAATCAACATAGTCATAGAAAATCTGAACTAATAACCAAAGGTTTATACCATGATGAGGGACCTTATGGAGGAGGTCCTTAAAACGAGCCCATGCTTCGTAGAAAGTTTCACCCTGATGTTGTTCAAACATCAAAATGTCATTTCTAAGCATCGCAGTCTTCCCTGGTGGGAAGAATTGGGTAAGGAAGCGATTGGTGAGGTCATCCCATGTGGTGATGGATCCCGCGGGTAAACGCTCAAGCCATTGACTAGCTTGATCACGTAGAGAGAATTGGAATAGGCGTAATCGGGTTGTCTCTCTAGTTGCAACATCTAGGTCTATGGAATCTACGATTTTGAGGAAGTCCTTGAGATGTTGATTTGGATCTTCGGAACGAAGTCCATAGAATGCACATCCGCTTTGCACCAACCGGATGGTGTCGGATCGCAAGGGGGTCACATTGGCTCCGATGAGCTCAATGGTGTTTCGGTAGCCTTGATGGATAGGTCGGGAATACTCTCCTAAGGTTCGGGGCCTAAGAGGTTCTAGTGGTGGGTTTTGTTGTGGTGGGATGACGGGTTCAAAGATGTTCCCATCGTCCATGATGTCGGGTGGTGAAGAGTTACGATCAAAAACACAAAGAAATAAGAGAGACTAAAGAGAACCTAAAAAAAAGATTCTAACCTAGACAATAACTATTCCCCGGCAATGGCGCCAAAAATTGAAGCGTGAGAATTGCACCAGGCTTTACCTCTCGAGGGATCTCGAGAAGCTTACAACCCCCACCAAGCAATGTACCTAATCGATGTAGTATAGTATAATGACAAGTACTGGGGGATTGATCGTTCAGCTAGGAATAGTGTCGCTAGGATTAGAAAACCTAAAGACTAGGTCTAGAGATGAGGGATGATTCTTTTTGTATTTTTTATATTTTCTAGAAAGCAAGTAAAAATCTCGGGTTTGAAGGATTTGGGCGGAATTAGTTGCTAGTCAACTAACCCAATACTAAAGATGCAATCAAAATAAAATACTGAAAATGAAATTTAAACTAAATTAAACTAAGGTTGTGAGCAATATATGGGAGAAATGTGTTTACTTAGATTTCACTACTCCCTAGATATCTTTTACACGTTAATTACTTGTTATAGTTGCGTAGATGACGGATTGTATTCCTTAATACCATTCATGGGGTGGCGTACTTACTTTCCCAATCCTATGAGTGCCTACTTCACTCCTATGTCGAGCCGGCTAAGAAGCTCCTAACATGGGATCATTAGAATTTACTCATGCATTAAATACAACCAATAAAACCTAGTACACATCGGTTCATGTTTCCTAAGACGTTCAAGCATATTACACAATGGAGATCTGCCAGTTTTCTTAAGCCTAACATTGAAATCATTCATCCAATACAACCATAAACAAGTAATCAACACATAATTAACATCTAGGTTTCATTAGATCTAAGCAAAAAGAAGATAAATCTAGCCTAGCATGTTCAAATCAAGACAAGCACAAGATATAGACAACCAACACATAGACATATTGATTGAATTAAGAGAAGACTTATCTCAATAGCACATGGAAGGATTCAAGGGGTGAAAACCCTTGAATTTACTGTAAAATACGAGCTAGGGTTCACAAAGTTCAGCCCTAGGGTTTCTCCACATAAGTTCCTCTCTATGAATGAAAAATAGAAAACTATATATAGATTTTAGAAAGTGACGGCGTCAAGAACAAATGTCTGACGCCGTCATCTCGCCGCCAAATAATTCCTCGGACTGCCTAGATCTGGATCTGACGCCATCATGTGTACACCTTATGCAGGCCGTCATGATTTTAACTCTTGACGCTCTTGTTGTGACGCCTTCAGGTTTCTTCTGGGTCGTCATGGATTTTACTCTTGACGCCGTCAAATATTTCCTCTTGACGCCGTCATACACTGTTCTCAGCATGGAAAATTAAGTCTTTGGCGTTTTCTTCACTTTTATGCTCCAAAAACGTCCGAATTGCTTCCTTTTCCAGATTTCACTCCCAAAGTACCTAAAATCACAAAAGGAACGATTTAGGGTAATATTTGATCAAATAAATTCAATTCCAGGCTTAAATGACCCCCTAAAAGTGGTTCATTTTTCGCCTTATCATATACCCTTACACTTGAGATTTGCTTGTCCTCAAGCAAATGCGCTTTTATTCTAATCAAAATACAAGTTAGGGGTCATTTAACACTAATATAAAAGTAATTACAACAAATAATCGTTCCACTAAAGACCAAAGACAAGCACGGAGGTCATATACTAGCACCTCACAAATAGTGTTTAGATACTCACATCTCTCGGGTGTAATAAAGTAATATCACAATATGGAAATGGAAAACATCTCTCACTACCTGTCATAGCAAAATATATTACCATAGGCTTGGGAAAGGATCAAACCTCCACCACAAGGCGTAAGCCCCTATGATAAACTATCAAAGAGGTCTTTTAAAGGGTTGTAACGTTAGGTGTAGGGATATGAAATACACGGTTTTGTTGGATTTAGGCAGTCTTTACTGGTGGCGAGTTAACAATCTTGGTAATTACATGTACAATATGGCGTTGCTAAGCCAAGACTAGACTCGACTTAAGCTAATAAATCAAAAATAACAAAAACATAAAATAAACATAGAATGAAAACGGGATGGTAGTCCGTATTTTTTTCTCTTTTGCTTGAAGGGGAACATAAGCATAAGACTTAGTTGTTAGATGGAGGGGGATATGGAGTGGGGTATGGAGCGGAAGAGGTGGATCTTACGATGTTGTATCGTGTTAAGGGTGGTATCGGATGAGGACGAGTGAGGAGATATTCAATCCAAGAAATATCTTCACTCAAGTAAAGAATTTGTTTTTGAAGTAAGATGCAACAAGGGCAATAGTGAGTGTGGTTTGTAACTTGATCCAAGTTGAGAGAGTGGGGTAGGCAATTGTTGTAGGGTGATGATGGAAGTTGCCCTTTGTTGCGTTGTGCAAGATGCATGGCATTGAGATCACTAAGATCATGGATTTGGGATATTTCATCATGGAACTTTTGCTTTTTCGTGGTAATGAGGAGAGAGTCATTGTGTTGTTATGGATGAATTGGGTTTGTGTAGTTGGAATTGTAGTTGGATGGTTGATCAAACTTGTATGGATCATTATAAATGGTTGGAGGATGAGATGAGTGGTTTGGCATGAAGGAAGATGTTTGGCCAATGTTGTATGGTTTGTAAAGAGGATCAAATGAATGTCCTTGTGAATTTGGTGTAAAGTTTGGGAAGTAAGTGGTTGGAGGTGTTGAGTGATTTCCAACATCATTGGTTATGATGGATTTGTTTCGAGGGCTTTTTCTTCGCCAAACGGGTTTTTCCGTCATCCTTGCAAGCCTTGAGGCTTTTGGTTTTGGTTTGTTTGGAGAAGTCATGAAGGGATGAATAGAGAGTGTGGAAGATTGGGGATATTTATAGTGTAAGATTTGTGTGTTTATGGATGGATGAAGTTTGTTTAGGAGATTAGGACAAAATATGTTGGTGAAAAATGGGAAATGTAGGTTGAAGTGGGCTAAAAAGCAGAAAAGATTCTGTAAATCCGTCCAGCAGATGGCCGGTCCCCTTAATTAGGGGGCGGTCCCCTTAAAATTAAAGGGGCCGCCTTACATAATTAAGGGGGCCGCCCATCTGATGGTTCCCAGATTGCCAGAAAAGGGTTTTTGGCAGAAAATTTGCAGAAAGGTTGTGTTTTTGGATTTGGATTCAAGCAAGTTCAATTCCTTTAGGCAATATAGCATCTAATCTAATCAAGATATAGCATGCATGCAAAAACACTTAAGCAAAAGAGCAAATAAGCAACACAAAATAAGCTAAAAGAGACAAATAAAGGCAAGAGCACTTAAACTTCCTAAGGCAACTATCTTAGATCAAAGGCAAAGGTAACTAGTGAATCAAAAATCTAGTGATGAAACAATTTGACAATGTTATGAGTGATTTTGTCCTAGTGTGTGCCTATATGCAACAAATGTGGAGTTATGATTGTTTCGACTTCTAAATGAAAGAAAAAAAATTCTTAAGAAACAATCCAAAATCTCCTTGATTCGATTTTTGCTCGATCATGAATGTCAAAGATATATATTAGATTATATACCTTGACGATTTATGTGAGAATTTATGCATGATTTTGGAAGAAAAATGTTTTTAGCATTAGTCAACAATGCAAGGAAAATGATGTTCATGTAATTCCTAGATGTGAGAATAATTTTAAAAAAATTTGATTGGGTTTTACAAAAGAGTATATGCAAAGAAAATAGTATTTCCCAATCTTCAATTTTGTGCGAAATAGATTCCTAGACTCAGTGATTTGTGTGAAACGGTCAAATAATTATTGGTCAACCACTTGTGAATGGTCAACTATAATAGTCAAACAGCTTAAACCAATGCTTCCGCGGAATACAGTGTTTCCCCGGGTCGTTATGTCCCAACGAGGTGTGATGGTATAAAAATGGGATTGTGATCGGGTGGTTTTGAATGGGAAAAAGGTGTGAGTGTTTTTAAACTAAGGTTTTATAAAATAAAATAACTAATATAAACTTTTTTAACTAAAACTTAAACCTAAATTATTTAAATCCTAAAACGCGTACGTTTAAATTAAAATTTACGTTAACGTATGAAACAAAACGTGAATTTTGTCAAATATAAATCCCACGAATGTGAAATTTATATTTTTGGAATCCTAATAACTAAATAAAATTATTAGAAAAAGAAAATATTTTTTTAAGACTTTTTATCTATTTTTTTATTAATTAAAAACTAATAAGACTTAATTAAACTATTAAACTAAATTAATTATAAAAAATACTAAATTAAAAGTTAAAATTATAAAAATTATTTTACAACTACATTAAAGTAATAGAAACTTTATAAAAATATAAAATTTCTTAAATACTAATTAATAAGCTATTTTTATAATTTAATACTAATTATTATTTAATACCTAATTTAACTATTTTTAATTTTAATAAATACTAAACTATTTTATAAAAATATGAAAATTTTTATGTAACTACTAAATGGTGACAGAAATGTGTAAAAAAAAAAAAAAAAAAAAAAAAAAAAAAAAAAAAAAAAAAAAAAAAAAAAAAAGCTAAAATGTGTTAAAAATAAGCAGTTAAATAAGCTAGAATGTGTAAATAAGCTAACTATACTTACTACTACTATAAATACCTAATGCATCCCTCTTCCAACGGAACTGGTGCCCCAGAGCAGTTGGAAGGGGGTGTGGGAATTATGCATGTTATACTAGCCTGAGGTCCCAAGTTCGAATCCCACACCCCACATTTTTGCCAAATCTTTTTATTTTTCAATTTTTATTTTACACAACTACTTAATAACTATTTATAAGAAACTTTAATAAAGCAAACTTTTCCAAAAAGATCTAATAAGCTCTGAGAGAACTTATTTTCTTAACAGTTGGCTATTAAAGCCAAAACTGGGATTTTGGAGTTGAAAAAGCTACAAACAAGCTATAAATTGAAAACTAATTATGAAATACGATGAAACTATGTTAATTGACTATAAAATAAGCAGAAACAAGTAAACTAACACACTAGAATAAGCTAAAAAGCCAAATAAGCAAATCTGATTCCTACTACAACCAAACAGGCCCAAAGGGCACACTTGAAGACCTTGTAGAGACCACAAGAATGAACTAAGGTATGATTTGAAGCCTGTTCCAATAAGCTGAGCAATTGGGCTTTTCAAAAAGTCCAAGCTTGGCTTATGGGGTCCTCTGGATAGCTTGTGAGAAGCTATGCAAAAACTAGAATACACTGAGTGATCAGTGTACTCAGCAAGATGGACAAGCTTAAAGCTATAAGCAGGCCTATCTAATAAGCTGGAAACTGAGATATGAGCTTTGAAACTTAGATATGGACACAGAAACTTCCTAAAAAGCTAAATTACTCAAGCTTTTGTTCAGTTATGAGCTTTTGATGAGCTTATAAAATAGACACACTTACACTGATGACTCAGTGTAGCTATGGATTTGGAACAAGCTAAAAGCCACAAGCAGGCTTATCAAATAAGCTGTTAAGCCCAAAAGAAGCCTGGAATTAGTGATTTGGGTACAAGAGCTTCTCAAAAAGCCATAAGTCAAAAGCTTAAGTCCACAGATAAGCTTTGTGAGAGTTTATGAAATGGACTATTGAACCTGTGCACAGGGCACAATTTTGAAAATCAGCTAAATACAAAGCAGCAAATAAGCACTTTACTAAACTAACTAAAAATTATAAAAAATACTATAAGTAAGACAAGCATCAAAATAACAATATTCTAAAAGCACAAATCTTAACTTCTAATATTAAGCCATACACGAAATTCTAAAGTTAATTCAAAAAACTGGAACTACCAATTTTGACTTTATGCTATGAACTTTGGTTTGACTAATATGAAGTTTATTCTAATACTAATGATTTAAAATGTTATATTAAGCTATTACTGGACTGAATTAAGATAGATTACTAACTTATGAAGCTAATGACATGATTATGTAACTTAAATCTACTAACAGTGTATGCAATAGCAAGTTTCAACTGATTTTGACTTTTTAATTGTAAACCTACATGTTTTATGATCTACATGAGCTAAGGACACCTAGTGGGACTTGTATGAACCAACTGCAACAACTAAACCTATGCTAATCACCCCTAACTGAGCTGATCCAAACACCCCTTAAGTTAACTGAAAATGACATTTATGAAGCAAACCTATAAATTAAACCTTGAAACTAACTTCTTAACTCATACTAATATCAAATAAACACAAATGAACTGAAATAAGCAAAAAATGAAGTACATGAGCAATGAATACCAAAATTGTGGAAATTGCTTACAATAGCATCAAACTGAGATAGGTAACAGGGCACCAAACCACAACCTACACCTCCCTTGAGGTACTAAACCCAAGGGCATTCCAGAATTCCCTTGCTCCATGCCTTTTTCATTGTTGCCATTGATTTTTCTTTTTATTTTCAACTTTTTTTTTTGTATTTTTGATTATTTTTTATTCTTGACTAAAACTGAGTATAATGCTAAGTGACATTTATAAAAGCTTAATATTGACTAAGATGAGCTCACAGGACAAGGAAACAACACTGTTTAACTAGTTAAAATGAAATTGTCAGTTTCACTCTAAAATGTCAAAGATTAATTCATAAAAGAAAACTTGATTATTTGATTAAGAAAGCATAAGTTTACACTGAGAATGATGATTACAACTATTTTTAATTGAAAATTTACAATTAGAAAGCAGAATTACACTATTACGATTTTTTCTAAACTAAGCTAAAACTAAATTAACTAACTAACGGTCTCTTCTGCTTCTTCTTCCATATATAGCCTCCAATTGTGTCTTGTGGGTCCCACAAAGCTCTCCCAGCAATAATACTATCCATTTGATCCCTTGAAACTCATCCTGGCCATTTGTTGATTTTGGCGGGAAAATCAATTTGAGCAATTGGGGACTGTTTTGTGGCTTTTATTTGTAATTGGCTAGTTTTGGAGGTGGAGGGAACAAGTAGGGAAGGCTAGGGGTGGTGGATAAAAGAAGTGGCAGGTTGTTGCAGGTTATAGGTGTGGTTGCAGGTTGTAGATATTAAACGTGGCATCCCCTAGAGCAAACCCATGGGGTGGGTTTTGGTTTAGGTGGTGACAGAGAGATAGTGAGGTGGTGAAGGTGTAAGGATGTAGAGTGGTGAGGTGGAGGAGAGGCAAGTAGCAGGGGATGAGGTAGGGTTGGGAGGTGGAAGAAGGCAGGGTCAACGCGGGTCAAAGACCCTGTTTTATTAATAAGGGTTTGTGGGCTTTTATTTTGTTTGGGCCTGGGAAACAGATTTGGACCAGGTTTGGATTGGATTTGTAAATTGGACTTTAATAATACAAAAGGGTCCATAAGGTTTAAGTAATATTTCAGGGACCAATTTTGACATTTTTGAAACTTGGGGGACTAAAGTTGTAATTTTGCAATTTTTAACTTTAAAGGACTTATTTTGACAACTTATGAATCCCCAAGGACCTTTGATGATATTTAACATGTTTTGAATAACCAGGGACTAGTTTTGCCAATTTATGAAACTTGAGGGACTGAAACTGCCAATTATGCAAATTTTGTTCGTTTTTTTATCTGTTTTTGACTATTTTGCATTTGAAACATATAAAACACACTTCTAAGATATTTTAAGTATTATGATGCATTTTTGAGTGTTTTTGGATGTTTTGGCAGTTCAGATTGGTATAAAATGATGAGTATTTAGACACTCATCAATCCCCCACACTAAAACATTGCTAGTCCCTAGCAATCTTTTGAGAAAAACTATGTGATTTTGAGTAAATCACCAGCTGTCAACGGATTTGATTAGTCTTTACCAAAAGCCGTTTGCTTCTGGACTAGCCAACTCTTGATGGACTAAGTCAACATCTTGTTGAGCTGATTACCAATTATGGATTTTCCACGGCCTTTACCACAAGCCATAATCTTGCGGGCTAGCCAACTCATTCACTTTATGGGATATGGTGAGTTGAGGTACCATACAATTTTGGGCAAATCGCAAGCCATCAACGGATTTGAGAAATCTTTACCAAGAGCCATTTGCTCCTGGATTAGCCAATCCTTATGTGGGTTAGACATGGTGGACTGATTACCATTTATTTGCGTTCTAAGTGAGAAAAAATTTTAAAATTTGGGCTAAAATGGGGGTTCTTGATGGAACATGTGTTTAAATTCGTTAGAATAACGAATCTCCCCCCACATTTAGAACTAAATATTGTCCTCAATATTCAAAGTACCGGGTGTTAAACCAATACTTAGAACGTAAGAAGGAAAATACTCATAGCCTTTATTTAAGTTTATATACACACATTTTATTTTATTTTTTTTATTTTTTTTTATTTTTTTTTTTTTGGATATATACATTGTAACAACAGCAGGGGCAACGCCCCCACACTTAGGGTGAAAACCCCGTATTCATGCTACTGTTTTTGTTTACCGAGTCACTAGCTTGACTCGACCCCGAATTCATTTGTCCATGGGGAAGCATGATGTGGAAGAAACAATCTCCATCGGACTTTCATTAAAGATGTTTGGATAAACATTTGAAGCACGTGAAAGTTCCACACCGATGAGATACACAGACACCTGGCTTACAAATGATACATGAAAATGTCGGGGTCAAAGATAGTGTCCTCATTCCCGAAGGAGTGAAGAAGAGGAGAAATCGCCTGGTAGGTGAAGGAAAGAAGAGAGATCTGAATAGCAATTAAGATAAGAACTTCCTCCTCAAGAAATGCATATTCAAGTGGAGGAGGCAAGCCCTTAAGCTTGATCTCAGGAAACTTATCAGTTTTCTCAACTGATTTGATTTCCTTATTATGAAGTTGTTTGGGTGGAAGAGGGGGAGATGGATCTTCGTTTAACAAACTTTCTAGAAAAAGAATGTCCCCCTCAGGATCAAGATAGTTATCATCAACTTCATACGAAGTTGAACTATCTAGGGCAAGGAAAGCTTCGACTTCTTCCAGATCATCTTTGAAATCAAAGAGATCATTACTTCCTGATGGAAGTAGATTGGTGTGAGTGAGTTCATCGGTGAACTCCTCGAGAAGAAAGTCAACATTAGAGTGGGGAAGGGATGCATCAACATACTCAATGTCTCCATAAGATAAACAATCATCACTGGAATCAGAGACATTCCCCATTTGATCATTTGGATTATCAGGGGGTGAAGGAATATCACACACTTGATCAAAAGTTCCCTGTGACTCTCTCGGGATTGGGACAAGGATCTCAACACTAGACTTTATTAATTCGTCCGATTCCTAATTAGGAACAGTGCTAAGATGCTCATCCCCCATGTTTAGAGAGTGAGTGTGAACTTCGGGTGTGATAACAACAGACTGAGGGAGTTGAGAAGGACTAGCGGTTATGGATTTTACAAGTTCCATTTGTTCATTTGCTAATAACTTCTCTGTATTATTATCTCCCTGATTTTCCATGGAAGGAATCACAACTGATGAACTCGATGAATCTTTTTGAATGATAACAATGTTATCTTCATCATCATCACTGTCATCATAAAGAGCAGTATAGTGAAGATTGGCACGTATTTTGGCTGCTCTTTGCTCAGCAAGTAATTCTTCCATGCTTTTTCCAGACTCTCGTTCTTCAGCAAGTAATTTTGCGATAGATTTATCACCAGAATTTTGAATGAGTGGAAGCTGTGGGGGTGTGGATGTGTCAAAACCGGAAGGTTGACATTGATCATCATTGTGAGAACCCCCACAATATACACAAGAAGAACTTGGATCATGGAAAAGAGAAATATTAGCCAACTCCTCCTTAAGATCTTTGAGTTTCTCAAGAACCTCTATATAAGGGTCTTGTTGGATATGAGGAGTTGCTTGAATCATTTGGCACTGTGGAGGTGGGTCTTGAAACGAATAGTCGTAATTGTTACAAGGAAATGGATTCCTTGTTTGACAATCAAAGCTAAAGTGTGGACCTCCACAGTACTCACAACAGTTGAACTGATTTGGCTGTGAGTCATAATTGTTATTAGGAAACTGCTCATAGACAAGCGTGTTTCCTGATTGACAATCAGAACTGTAGTGTGAACCACCACAGTACTCACAACAGTAAAACTGCTGAGTCTCATGGTGTGGAAGCTGATGGAATGAATCAGTTGTATCCTGGTAGGAATAGGGATTCTGGTTATAGACAGACCCGTTTCTTGACTCTACCATGCTACAACTGGGACAATTAGCACCATTATAAGGACCTCCACACCATTGACAATCAAGATGGTGAGGATAAGACATAGAAAGAATCAAAGGGTTTTGGAGGGTAAGAACTGTAGAATCAAAAAGGTAATAGGGTAAAGGTGAGTATTTTTGAAAATTTTTGTAGTAATAATAATAAGGAAAATATTTTTGGGTTTTTGTGTTCGTTGAAAACTGATTTAAAATGTTTTCGGGAACAGTTTTGTTTATGATAATAAGATAATATGAACAAAGGAGGATAATTATACAAATGGATGAATTCCAAAATCACTAATACGCAAAACCGTTTAAAATACGCGCACAACCTCCCCGGCAGCGGCGCCAAATTTTGATTGGTGTGAAACGGTCAGATAATTATTGGTCAACCACTTGTGAATGGTCAACTATAATAGTCAAACAGCTTAAACCAATGCTTCCGCGGAATACAGTGTTTCCCCGGGTCGTTATGTCCCAACGAGGTGTGATGGTATAAAAACGGGATTGTGATCGGGTGGTTTTGAATGGGAAAAGGTGTGAGTGTTTTTAAACTAAGGTTTTATAAAATAAAATAACTAATATAAACTTTTTTAACTAAAACTTAAACCTAGATTATTTAAATCCTAAAACGCGTACGTTTAAATTAAAATTTACGTTAACGTATGAAACAAAACGTGAATTCTGTCAAATATAAATCCCACGGATGTGAAATTTATATTTTTGGAATCATAATAACTAAATAAAATTATTAGAAAAAGAAAATATTTTTTAAGACTTTTTATCTATTTTTTTATTAATTAAAAACTAATAAGACTTAATTAAACTATTAAACTAAATTAATTATAAAAAATACTAAATTAAAAGTTAAAATTATAAAAATTATTTTACAACTACATTAAAGTAATAGAAACTTTATAAAAATATAAAATTTCCTAAATACTAATTAATAAGCTATTTTTATAATTTAATACTAATTATTATTTAATACCTAATTTAACTATTTTTAATTTTAATAAATACTAAACTGTTTTATAAAAATATGAAAATTTTTATGTAACTACTAAATGGTGACAGAAATGTGTAAAAAAAAAAAAAAAAAAAAAAAAAAAAAAAAAAAAAGCTAAAATGTGTTAAAAATAAGCAGTTAAATAAGCTAGAATGTGTAAATAAGCTAACTATACTTACTACTACTATAAATACCTAATGCATCCCTCTTCCAACGGAACTGGTGCCCCAGAGCAGTTGGAAGGGGGTGTGGGAATTATGCATGTTTTACTAGCCTGAGGTCCCAAGTTCGAATCCCACACCCCACATTTTTGCCAAATCTTTTTATTTTTCAATTTTTATTTTACACAACTACTTAATAACTATTTATAAGAAACTTTAATAAAGCAAACTTTTCCAAAAAGCTCTAATAAGCTCTGAGAGAGCTTATTTTCTTAACAGTTGGCTATTAAAGCCAAAACTTGGATTTTGGAGTTGAAAAAGCTACAAACAAGCTATAAATTGAAAACTAATTATGAAATAAGATGAAACTAAGTTAATCGACTATAAAATAAGCAGAAACAAGTAAACTAGCACACTAGAATAAGCTAAAAAGCCAAATAAGCAAATCTGATTCCTGCTACAACCAAACAGGCCCAAAGGGCACACTTGAAGACCTTGTGGGGCCCACAGGAATGAACTAAGGTCTGATTTGAAGCCTGTTCCAATAAGCTGAGCAATTGGGCTTTTCAAAAAGTCCAAGCTTGGCTTATGGGGTCCTCTGGATAGCTTGTGAGAAGCTATGCAAAAACTAGAATACACTGAGTGATCAGTGTACTCAGCAAGATGGACAAGCTTAAAGCTATAAGCAGGCCTATCTAATAAGCTGGAAACTGAGATATGAGCTTTGAAACTTAGAGATGGACACATAAACTTCCTAAAAAGCTAAATTACTCAAGCTTTTGTTCAGTTATGAGCTTTTGATGAGCTTATAAAATAGACACACTTACACTGATGACTCAGTGTAGCTATGGATTAGGAAAAAGCTAAAAGCCACAAGCAGGCTTATCAAATAAGCTGTTAAGCCCAAAAGAAGCCTGGAATTAGTGAGTTAGGTGCAAGAGCTTCTCAAAAAGCCATAAGTCAAAAGCTTAAGTCCACAGATAAGCTTTGTGAGAGTTTATGAAATGGACTATTGAACCTGTGCACAGGGCACAATTTTGAAAATCAGCTAAAAACAAAGCAGCAAATAAGCAGTTTACTAAACTAACTAAAAATTATAAAAAATACTATAAGTAAGAGAAGCAGCAAAATAACAATATTCTAAAAGCACAAATCTTAACTTCTAATATTAAGCCATACACGAAATTCTAAAGTTAATTCAAAAAACTAGAACTACCAATTTTGACTTTTATGCTATGAACTTTGGTTTGACTAATATGAAGTTTATTCTAATACTAATGATTTAAAATGTTATATTAAGCTATTATTGGACTGAATTAAGCTAGATTACTAACTTATGAAGCTAATGACATGATTATGTAACTTAAATCTACTAACAGTGTATGCAATAGCAAGTTTCAACTGATTTTGACTTTTTGATTGTAAACCTACATGTTTTATGATCTACATGAGCTAAGGACACCTAGTGGGACTTGTATGAACCAACTGCAACAACTAAACCTATGCTAATCACCCCTAACTGAGCTGATCCAAACACCCCTTAAGTTAACTGAAAATGAGATTTATGAAGCAAACCTATAAATTAAACCTTGAAACTAACTTCTTAACTCATACTAATATCAAATAAACACAAATGAACTGAAATAAGCAAAAAATGAAGTACATGAGCAATGAATACCAAAATTGTGAAATTGCTTACAATAGCATCAAACTGAGATAGGTAACAGGGCACCAAACCACAACCTACACCTCCCTTGAGGTACTAAACCCAAGGGCATTCCAGAATTCCCTTGCTCCATGCCTTCTTCATTGTTGCCATTGATTTTTTTTTTTATTTTCAACTATTTTTTTTTTGTATTTTTGATTATTTTTTATTCTTGACTAAACTGAGTATAATGCTAAGTGACATTTATAAAAGCTTAATATTGACTAAGATGAGCTCACAGGACAAGGAAACAACACTGTTTAACTATTTAAAATGAAATTGTCAGTTTCACTCTAAAATGTCAAAGATTAATTCATAAAAGAAAACTTGATTATTTGATTAAGAAAGCATAAGTTTACACTGAGAATGATGATTACAACTATTTTTAATTGAAAATTACAATTAGAAAGCAGAATTACACTATTACGATTTTTTCTAAACTAAGCTAAAACTAAATTAACTAACTAACGGTCTCTTCTGCTTCTTGATGAGGCGAAAAATGATCCGTTTTTAGGGGGTCATTTAAGCCCGAATCCGAATTTATTTGATCAAATATTGCCCTAAATCGTTCCTTTTGTGATTTTAGGTGTTTGGAGAGTGAATTCTGGAAAAGAGGCTATTTTGGACGTTTTTGGAGCATAAAGTGAAGAAAACAACAAAGTACCAAATCCAAGCTGGAATTACAAGGTGACGGCGTCAAGGATTTACTCTTGACGGCGTCAGAAAGGATGAATATTTTACCGAAGGTTGTGAAGGCGTTAGATGAAGAGATGACGGCGTCAAAGTGACCAAGATTAATTTACCGAGGGTGGTGACGGCGTCACATAGGCCGTCACGATTGGATCTAGGGCGTCCGAGGAAGTATATGGCGGCGAGTTGACGGCGTCAGATTTTACTCTTGACGCCGTCAGGACGATTTTCCTATATATAGTTTTCTAGTTTTTTCATTAAAGAGAGAGAAGTTTTGGTGAAACCCTAAAGACGATTTTGGTGCCTCTTTTACAGGTTTTTCAAGGGTTCCAAACCCTTGAGACCTTGCATTGTAATTGAGATAAGTATACTCTTAATTCAATCAATATGTCTATGTGTTGGTTGTCTATCTTTTGTTCTTATCTTAATTCTACTATGCTAGGCTAAATTTCCTTTGTGTTTGCTTAGATCTAATGAAACCTAGATGTTGATTATGTGTTGATTACTTGTCTATTCTTGTTTTGAATGAATGATATTATATGTTAGGCTTAAGAAAACTGGCAGATCTCCAAATGGTAACATGCTTGAACGTCTTAAGAAACATGAACCGAGGCGTACTAGGTCTTTATTGGTTGTATTTAATGCATGAGCCACTGTTTACAATCCCTATAGTTGTGTTGGGTCATGGTGTAGGAGGAGATAAGAGCTCATAGAGTTGGGGAGTTATGTATGCCACTCCACGAATGGTATTAAGGAATACAACCCGTCATTCATACAAGTGTAACAAGTAATTAACATGTAAAAGATATCTAGGGAGTAATGAAGTCTAAGTAAACACAATTTCTCCAACCACTGCTCACAACCTTAGTTTAATTTCATTTTCATTAGTTAATTAGTTATAAAGTAGTTTTTGGGTTAGTTGATTAGCAACTAATTCCGCCCACTCCTTCAAAACCCGAGATTTTACTTGCTTTCATAAAATATAAAAACACAAAAATAATCATCTTCCATCTCTAGAACTATTAATTAGGCTTTCTAATCCTAGCGACACTATTCCTAAGCTGAACGATCAATCCCCCGGTACTTGTCACTATACTATACTACAACGATCAGGTACACTGCCTGGTGGGGGTTGTAAGCCTCGCGAGATCCCTCGAGAGGTAAAGCAAGGTGCGATTCCCACGCATCAAGTTTTTGGCGCCGCAGCCCGGGGAATAGTTATTGTCTAGGTTAGGATTTCTTTTTATTAGGTCTACTTGCTAGATTCCTTTCTAGCAAGATTTTATTTTTATTTTTAGGTCTTCTTTAGTCTATCTTTTTCTTTGTGTGTTTGTTCATAATTTCCATTGACTATTCCGTTCACCATTATGGAGTACGCGAATCCACCATACCACCAACCAAAAAGGCCATTCTACCCTGTTGACATCTCGAATTTCAAACAATATCGTGATGAACCCATATATGATGCATGGACTCGTTTTAAAATTTTACTTCGAAAATTCCCTCATCATAGTTTCTCTTTATCATCCCTAACCGAAACCTTTTACTATCGTGTCAGCCAATGTGACCAAATGCGCATCGATGATTTTGCCGATGGGGGCCCTAGGGAATTAAATGATGAAGAAGCGTGGGATACCATAGAAAACTGTGCCCAATATTATTATAGAGTAGACAACCCAACAAACAACATCACAAATCAATCAAAAACAAGTTTGATGGAGCAAACAGGAAGTTTGTTGGGGGATGAATATACTCATGTTGAGATACCTAGTTGGATGGCACCTAATATCATAGTACAAAACAAACATATAGGTAATCTAGGTACAATGGAGGATGAGGTGGATAATCCAAGCCCACAAAGTACCCCACAAGTCCTACCATCATTTGAGGCACATACATCGCCCGTGACTTACCCGGAAGAAGTAGAAGAGACTATAGGAACCCCAATTGAGGTAGAACCCTTGGACCAAGCACCACCAGAGGATATAGGTTTGAACACTTGTAGTGATAACCTTAATCCTAGTTCTAGGGAAGTTCCTAGTTTTGATGAACCGGAGCCTCAACCAAAACCATTACCTAATCTTCCATCCTTGGATGAAGATTTAGGAATTGAAATAGGTCCCGATCCACCCATCAAACCATGTAGTCCGGGTAGTTTTACGTTGAAGGTAGTAGACCCCAAGCCTTGTAGAGAAGAAGCCAACATAGGAGTGGACCATGACCTTACATACTTACATTACCCATTCATGATTGATCGTAAGAAACATTATGGGTTTAAACCGGGTTTATTAGGTCAAAATAGATCCCCAACTAGGAATCTCTCGAAGTTGATAGAAAATGATCCCTTCTTAGGAGAAAACTTCAACTCACTCATTGACCAAAGTGAACTAGGTAAGGTTATGATAAAAGGAGCACACCCGTTTGAGCATATAATTCATCCACCACTCTTCTCTCACGTGGCATATTTACACCCTAAGGGTGTGTATCGCTACTTTCACCCGCACTTAATCCTAAGTGTAGGGAAAACCTCACCTTTATCCGTGAAATAAGGGTAGAGTCAGGCTCGTGACTCGAACAAAAACAAGCGCTTCTTGGGAGGCAACCCATGTTTTGTGTGATTTTAATTGTTTGATTGTTATTTGCTTCCGTATGCATGCTTTATTTTTATTGTTGGTTGATCATGTTTCTCAATTAAAATGTGGAAATACTTTATTATGTTGTTTAGCCTAGTCTTAACTTCAACCTAAAGGTATTTTTGCAAAAGATAAGTGTAAGGGGAAACCCCAAATATGTTTTTTAAGAAACAAACCGATCATGATTCTCCACAATATTTAATGAACATGTGTATTCGTATTGTTAGAGTCAAATGCTTGTATTGAGTCATGATGTAGTTTTGCAGGATTTTCCAGGAAGTAGGACAAAGTTTTTCCAGAAATTTTCCGGAAACTTAACATAAAGATTTCTGCAGGTTCATTCTGACGGCGTCAGGCAATTGCTCTTGACGGCGTCAGGAGTCAAAAATCTGGAAATTTTACCGATTTTGTTTTTCTAACGGAGTCTTATAAGTTTTTGTGAATTATTAAGTTTTATAATCTCCAGGAAATCTGCAAACTTCATTCCACAAGCATTATATCTTATTTTGTTTTCTAGGATTTAGTAACTTATATAGGATGCCGCCGATTTTACGCGAGGTTGCCTTGTCTACTTTTGTCAGGATTTACAGGTTATTTGAGACAAAAAGATGATTTATATTCTGGAAGGGAAGCTTTGATTGTTCGTTTTCTTGGAGGAAGATTTAACCTGGCCAACCTAAAATCCATACCGAGCGAATCAGGGGAGTATTTGAATTCATTCTCTTTACTTTTAACTTTTACATTCTTTACTTGAATATTGGGGACAATGTTCATCTTAAGTGTAAGGGGAGGGTAAAAAGATGATACCTTACATATGCACTTTCGCTTGAGTTTGTTTTGTTTGATAGTAGATGAGTAATAAAACTATGAGAAATACTTGTTAGTGTAATTTTAGCGCCAAATTTAAAATTTTTTACAACATTTAGGAGTGAAACTTTAGCCATAGCAAGCGTCTCATGGATAGGAGGTTGTATGACTAGCACATAACCGTATATTCAGAAAAATTTTCCACCCAAAAATGTGAGGTTCGCCTTTAGATTTGAAAGGAAAAGCATTCATTATTGGTGCTTATGAGTGTACCGGTAGCATTTAGATTCTAGAACTTGCGTTAGTGATGCATTCCGAGACCGCTAGTGAGACTACATTCGTGTAGTAGGATTTACTACATGATAAGAGGCATTAGGATCACCCTTGTGTTAAACCCGTATTACGATTACTTGACCATTTAAGTCATATTACTTGGCTAGTTAAGTCAACTAATTTTTCCCACACCCTTAGCGTTGTACTCATTTTTAGTACACGATACCCCTAGTACACCCCTCCGAGCCTATCTTTTCGTTTCTAACTTTAAGCATTTTACTTAAAGGAAGAATTTGTTACACCCCACTTAAATGTACACCCAAATCGCCTTAGCCTTCCGTGTATGCGCTCATTTTTAGTGCATTATTGTTATTTGTTAAACCCTAAGTTAACTTTCTAATTGATTACATGGTTGCTAAGTCGAGTCATATCCTTGTACATATTGTTTTGGGACGATTGGGACTCATGGGTAAGTACTTATTTTATGGAGTAATGGGGAAGAACAACACTTATTACCCCCATATGTACGTTAATCTTAAAAGTGCTCCAAGTGTTTTGATTTTCTTAATTCGAGTCATTAGAATAGTTTAATGTAAAGTATGTAAAGATTCAAGTGTAAGGGGAATTCTCATCCCCTATGATGTATTATTTTGGATGGTAGGGTAAAAATGTATGCAAAAAAAAAAAAAAAAAAAAAAAAAAAAAAAAAAAAAAAAAAAAATCGAAAAATTAAAAAAAAAAAAAAAAAAAAAGAAAAAAAAAATAGAAAAGGAAAAAAAAAAAAAAAAGAACGAGAAAAAACATACGGACTACCATCCCGTTTTCATTCTATGTTCATTTTATGTTTTTAGTTATTTTTCATTTATTAGCTTAAGTCGAGTCTAGTCTTGGCTTAGCAACGCCATCTTGTACATGTAATTAACTAAGATTGTTAACTCGCCACCAGTGAAATCCCCTTTATCCAACAAAACCGTGTAATTCATATCCCTACACCTAACGTTATAACCCTTTAAAAAGACCTCTTTGATAGTTTATCCTAGGTGCTTACGCCATGTGGTGGAGGTTTGATCCTTTCCCAAGCCTATGGTAATCTATTTTGCTATGACAGGTAGTGAGAGATATCTTCCATTTCCATAATGTTATATTACTTTATTACACCCGAGAGATGTGAGTATCTAAACACTATTTGTGAGGTGCTTGTGTATGACCTCCGTGCTTGTCTATTGGTCTTTAGTGGAACGATTATTTGTTGTAATTACTTTTATATTAGTGTTAAATGACCTCTAACTTGTCTTTTGAGTAGAATAAAAGCTCATTTGCTTGAGGACAAGCAAATCTCAAGTGTAAGGGTATATGATGAGGCGAAAAATGATCCGTTTTTAGGGGGTCATTTAAGCCCGAATCCGAATTTATTTGATCAAATATTGCCCTAAATCGTTCCTTTTGTGATTTTAGGTGTTTGGAGAGTGAATTCTGGAAAAGAGGCTATTTTGGACGTTTTTGGAGCATAAAGTGAAGAAAACAACAAAGTACCAAATCCAAGCTGGAATTACAAGGTGACGGCGTCAAGGATTTACTCTTGACGGCGTCAGAAAGGATGAATATTTTACCGAAGGTTGTGAAGGCGTCAGATGAAGAGATGGCGGCGTCAAAGTGACCAAGATTAATTTACCGAGGGTGGTGACGGCGTCACATAGGCCGTCACGATTGGATCTAGGGCGTCCGAGGAAGTATATGGCGGCGAGTTGACGGCGTCAGATTTTACTCTTGACGCCGTCAGGACGATTTTCCTATATATAGTTTTCTAGTTTTTTCATTAAAGAGAGAGAAGTTTTGGTGAAACCCTAAAGACGATTTTGGTGCCTCTTTTACAGGTTTTTCAAGGGTTCCAAACCCTTGAGACCTTGCATTGTAATTGAGATAAGTATACTCTTAATTCAATCAATATGTCTATGTGTTGGTTGTCTATCTTTTGTTCTTATCTTAATTCTACTATGCTAGGCTAAATTTCCTTTGTGTTTGCTTAGATCTAATGAAACCTAGATGTTGATTATGTGTTGATTACTTGTCTATTCTTGTTTTGAATGAATGATATTATATGTTAGGCTTAAGAAAACTGGCAGATCTCCAAATGGTAACATGCTTGAACGTCTTAAGAAACATGAACCGAGGCGTACTAGGTCTTTATTGGTTGTATTTAATGCATGAGCCACTGTTTACAATCCCTATAGTTGTGCTGGGTCATGGTGTAGGAGGAGATAAGAGCTCATAGAGTTGGGGAGTTATGTATGCCACTCCACGAATGGTATTAAGGAATACAACCCGTCATTCATACAAGTGTAACAAGTAATTAACATGTAAAAGATATCTAGGGAGTAATGAAGTCTAAGTAAACACAATTTCTCCAACCACTGCTCACAACCTTAGTTTAATATTAGTTTAATTTCATTTTCATTAGTTAATTAGTTATAAAGTAGTTTTTGGGTTAGTTGATTAGCAACTAATTCCGCCCACTCCTTCAAAACCCGAGATTTTACTTGCTTTCATAAAATATAAAAACACAAAAATAATCATCTTCCATCTCTAGAACTATTAATTAGGCTTTCTAATCCTAGCGACACTATTCCTAAGCTGAACGATCAATCCCCCGGTACTTGTCACTATACTATACTACAACGATCAGGTACACTGCCTGGTGGGGGTTGTAAGCCTCGCGAGATCCCTCGAGAGGTAAAGCAAGGTGCGATTCCCACGCATCACTTCTTCTTCCATATATAGCCTCCAATTGTGTCTTGTGGGTCCCACAAAGCTCTCCCAGCAATAATACTATCAATTTGATCCCTTGAAACTCATCCTGGCCATTTGTTGATTTTGGCGGGAAAATCAATTTGAGCAATTGGGGACTGTTTTGTGGCTTTTATTAGTAATTGGCTGGTTTTGGAGGTGGAAGGAACAAGTAGGGAAGGCTAGGGGTGGTGGATGAAAGAAGTGGCAGGTCGTTGCAGGTTATAGGTGTGGTGGCAGGTTGTAGATATTAAACGTGGCATCCCCTAGAGCAAACCCATGGGGTGGGTTTTGGTTTAGGTGGTGACAGAGAGATAGTGAGGTGGTGAAGGTGTAAGGATGTAGAGTGGTGAGGTGGAGGAGAGGCAAGTAGCAGGGGATGAGGTAGGGTTGGGAGGTGGAAGAAGGCAGGGTCAACGCGGGTCAAAGACCCCGTTTTATTAATAAGGGTTTGTGGGCTTTTATTTTGTTTGGGCCTGGGAAACAGATTTGGACCAGGTTTGGATTGGATTTGTAAATTGGACTTTAATAATACAAAAGGGTCCATAAGGTTTAAGTAATATTTCAGGGACCAATTTTGACATTTTTGAAACTTGGGGGACTAAAGTTATAATTTTGCAATTTTTAACTTTAAAGGACTTATTTTGACAACTTATGAATCCCCAAGGACCTTTGATGATATTTAACATGTTTTGAATAACCAGGGACTAGTTTTGCCAATCTATGAAACTTGAGGGACTTAAACTGCCAATTATGCAAACTTTGTTTGTTTTTTTATCTGTTTTTGATTATTTTGCATTTGAAACATATAAAACACACTTCTAAGATATTTTAAGTATTATGATGCATTTTTTAGTGTTTTTGGATGTTTTGGCAGTTCAGATTGGTATAAAATGATGAGTATTTAGACACTCATCACTCAGAAATGGAGAAGTGGAAGAAAAGTAAATCTTATGCAAAACTTAAAAGAAAAAATTTTCTAAATGCAATAGAATTTAGTCAACTTGTTCCATCATTCCTAATCCTAGACGCAAGTGATTGAATAATTCACGCTTAAGGGGTTTAGTGAATATATCCGCAATGTTATCTTCCGATGCAACTTTTTCTATAGATATGTTCCCTTTTTGTACATTATCCCTAAGAAAGTGGTGGCGTATTTCTATATGTTTAGTCCTAGAGTGTTGCACCGGATTTTTACTTAAATCTATCGCACCTTTGTTATCGCACATAATGGGAACGTTTTCTAACCTAATCCCATAGTCTATAAGAGCTTGTTTCATTCATAGTGCTTGTTGACATGCCTTGTCAGCGCTTACATATTCGGCTTCGGTGGTAGAAATCGCAAGAGCGGTTTGCGTCTTCGAAAACCAAGATGTTAGACAACATCCCATAAACGTGCAAATACCGCTAGTGCTTTTTCTATCTACGTAGTCTCCCGCATGATCCGAATCCGCATAGATGATGGTTTCTATGCCGGATCCCTTAGGATACCATAATCCTAAGTGTATAGTGCCTTTAATGTATCGGAAGATACGCTTAACCGCTTCTAGGTGAGAGGTTTTGGGATCCTCTTGAAAACGGGCACAAAGGCAGACACTAAACATGATATCGGGTCTACTTGCCGTCAAGTACAGTAAACTACCTATCATTCCTCTATACTTGGTATTATCTACGGACTCACCTTCATCATCCTTTGTGAGTTTTACTTCCGTAGACATGGGAGTTTTCATGGGTTTTGAGTCTTCTAGGCCAAATTTCTTAAGCATTTTCTTAATGTACTTAGATTGGTTAAAGAATATTCCATCTTCTAATTGTTTTATTTGTAATCCTAGGAAGAAGTTAAGTTCACCCATCATACTCATCTCAAACTCATCATGCATAATTTTGGCAAATTCATCACACATGTCTTGACAAGTCGATCCAAATATAATGTCATCAACATATATTTGAACAATGATGAGATTTGGGTCTTTCCTTTTAGTGAAAAGAGTGTTATCTACCATTCCCATGGAATAATCATGTTTAATAAGGAAAGCTATTAATCGATCATACCAAGCTTTGGGAGCTTGTTTGAGTCCATACAAAGCTTTCTTTAACTTATAAACATAATCAGGTTTTGCGAAGTCAACGAATCCTGGAGGTTGTGCCACATATACCTCCTCATTGATAAAACCGTTAAGGAATGCACTTTTCACGTCCATTTCGAATAACTTAAAATCTAGGGCGCATGCTTAGGCAAGTAGTATCCTAATAGATTCTAGTCTAGCTACGGGGCATAAGTTTCGTCATAATCAATTCCTTCTTGTTGATTATAACCTTGGGCAACTAACCTAGCTTTATTCCTAGTAACTACTCCATTTTCATCTAATTTATTCCTATATACCCATTTAGTTCCTATGATGGTTATATTCATTGGATTTGGGACTAATTCCCAAACGTCATTTGCCTTAAATTGATTTAATTCTTCTTGCATAGCTATAACCCAACTTTCATCTTTTAAATCCTCATTAATATTCTTAGGTTCTATTGCTGAGAGGAAACAAAAGAAATTATTTTCATCTTGAGCTTGTGACCTAAGGGTTCTTTGGTTAAGATGTCCTATTATATTATCTAGTGGATGTGTTCTAGATTCTTTAACATTTACAATTTCGTTATTTCCTAAGTTAATGTCTTCATTATCATTTCCTATGGGTTTTGTTTTACTAACCTCAATAGCTTCTTCTTCGACTAAGTCATCATCTTCTAAAGGTAAAGTTTTAGGAGGTAGTGGTGTTTCATCAAATGTTACATTTAGTGATTCTTCTACTTTCATGGAGTGTTTGTTAAGTATTATATATGCTTTACTATTTTGTGAGTATCCTAAAAATATTCCTTCATACAATTTTGGATCAAACTTAGTGAGGTAGTCCTTAGTGTTTAGAATATAACATTTACTTCCAAATACCCTAAAGTAGCTTAAGTTTGGTTTTCTACCTCTTAGTAACTCATAAGGAGTTTTTCCTAGAATTCTCCTAATTGATACCCTATTAATAATATATGTTGAAGTATCTACGGCGTGACACCAAAATTTTTGTGGGATGGATTGTTCATTTAACATTATTCTACTCATTTCTTGTAGTGACCTATTTTTTCTTTCTACTACACCATTTGATTGAGGAGTACGAGGAGCGGAGAAATTGTGAGGTATTCCATTTAAATCACAATATTTTCCGAATTGTACTTCATTGTCAAATTCCCTACCATGGTCCGTCCTAATGGCTACTATTGTGCATCCTAATTTATTTTGAATCATCTTACTAAATATTTCGAATTTTTCAAAGGCTTGGGTCTTGTCACTTAAAAACCTAGTCCACGTGTATCGTGAGTAGTTATCTACTATTACTAAGGTATATTTGTTTCCTCCATAGCTCCGCACAGCGGATGGACCAAAAAGATCCATATGTAATAATTCTAGGCACCTAGTAGTGGATACTATATTCTTAGCTTTGTGACTAGCATGAACTTGTTTTCCAATTTTACATGCATCACAAAAATGCTTGTCATATTTTAGATTAGGCAAATTTCTAACTAGTTCCTTAGAGGCAAAAGATTGTATTTGTTGCATGTTAGCATGTCCTAATCTCCTATGCCACAATGTGGAGTTTTCATCTAGGGTCGTTAGGCATATCCTATCCTCAGGCTTGTTTCCTAGTTTCATAACATATATGCCTCCTTTCCTAATTCCTCTACCTATAAATTTTCCATTCTTAACTATTTCGCTATCCTTTTCGGTAAAAGTGACTCTACATTTATTATCACATATTTGTCCTATACTAAGCAAGTTATATGTTAAATTATCTACATGCTCTACATTTTCAATAGTAAGTGAGTCTTGAGAAATCGTACCTTTGCCAATGATTTTTCCACGTAAGTCACTACCGAAAATAACGTTACCTCCATTGTATCCCTTGTATGTAGAGAATAGCTTGCGGTTCCCCGTCATGTGCCTTGAACATCCGCTATCCTTGATCCATTCGTCAGGCTCCAAGTCAATTCCTAAACATATTTCGTCGGTTCCTTTTGCCATAAAACACTTTTCGTCTCTTGGCTTTTCCACTTCTTCTTTGTCACTATCACTCCATGTTCCACTAACAAATGCGCCTTGATTTTCATAACCCGGCGGCTTTAGACATTCGCCAATGAGATGATTTGGACTTCCACATCTAAAGCACTTTCTTTTCCCGTAGTTGTCACTTCTATTTCTTTGGAACGGTTTTCTTTCGTCTCGTGATGATCTAGTGAATCTTCCTCGTCTCTTGAAGAATTTCTTGAATTCTCTTACGGCCATTGCATATTCTTCGTCTTCACTTTCGTCACTTGAATCATCATCATCACTAGGTTCCTTTTTGGCTTTTAGAGCAATGGATTTGGTTTATTCTTTCTTGACTTTGACCGTTTCCGAATCTCTTCTTATAATTTCTTCATGGACCTTCAAGTTGCCAATAAGTTCATCTAGTGATAACGTCATCAAGTTCTTTGATTCTTCAATTGCCGTGACGTTAGCTCGCCATTTCGGATGCAATGCCCTAAGAAATTTCCTAACACAATTTTTACTAGAAAATGTCTCATCAAGTGCTTTTAATCTTGTGATAATAGTGTTAAATTTAGCAAAAGCATTATCAATTGATTCCTCTTCCGGAATCATAAATTGTTCATATTGTTGTACAAGAAGATCTATTTTGTTATCTTTAACTTGACTATTACCTTGGTGAGTAATTAGTAAAGAATCCCAATTTTCTTTTGCGGTTTTACACATAAAAATTCTTTCATATTCATTGCGTGGTAACGCATTATAAATGACCATTTTAGCCTCATTATTTTTTGCTAGTTTCTTTTTCAAATCATCATTTTGTTTTTCAAAAGATACAATTTCATCCATTTTAGTTTCAACATTATATTGAATAGGGGGAAAATCACCAAAGGTAATAATATGCCAAAGATCAAGATCTTTTGATTTCACATAAGTTTCGAATCTATTTTTCCAATATAAAAATCCATCACTTTCAAATAGTGGTGGTCTTTGCATAGATTGCCCTTCTAAATATTTTAAAGATTTCATAGATCGTTACAAGTTTTAAAATACAATATATTTTAAAAAATCTTGCTAAACGTGGCTCTTGATACCAATTGTGGAAAACTAGAAGGGGGGGTTGAATAGTTTTACGTCTTTTTAATTTTTTATAAAAGGTTGTTTGAAAGTTTTCTTTGTTTTCAAAATTATAGATTCGATGCTATATGAAATCAAGTCATGCACAATATGAACAACACTAAATATGTACGATAACGCAATAATAATGTAAGTAAAGAAATAGATGAGAGTTGGAAAGATCGAACCGCGAGACAAGAGATTTATAGTGATTCGGCTACAAGGTCACCTTCCTTGCCCTACTCCACTCCCCGAGCACCTAACTCGAGAGTTTTCTTCACTATGTTAACAAGCTCCCTTATGGCGGAGAAAACCTTACACACCAATTTACACACCACAACTACGTCACAACTTATTCACACCTTCTATACAACTATTTCACACCTATTCACTACTTAATCACAACACTTCTTCACACCTATCTCCTTCACACCAATCTTCTTCACACCTAGCTTCTACACACCAATCTTCTTCACAACTATCTTCTGCACACCAATCTTCTTCCTAGCTCTTCTTCTTCACAACTAACTACTAACCAATCTCACTATATATATATATATATATATATATATATATATATATATATATATATATATATATAACTAAACTATCTTCTAACAAATATTCACAACTAATCACACAATGAGATGAATATAATGACGATGCTCTAACAACTTAGATGTGGAGATCACAACAAGTTCTGATACTTCTTGTCTTGAGGGATAGAAGTATTCTTCTCTTGCACTTGATAGGATGATCTTTGGATCACTTTGAAACAAAGATTTAAGAATGTATGATCAAAGGATTTAGAGATTGGAAATGGAGATCTAGAACAGAAAGTTTAGGAGTGCAAAAGGTGAGAAAAATTCCAGATTTAAGGTGGTATTTATAGGCAACAAATTCTGATAGAGGAGCGTGGCCGATCCCCTTAAATCAAGGCCGGCCCCCTTAAAATTAAGGGGACCGCCCTTTATAATTAAGGGGGCTGCCCAGCTGTAACGGCCAGAATTTTTGTTTTTTAGTGGGGAAAGTTTATTTGGTGAAAAACTAACTGATTTTGGTTAAAAATTTGAATTCATATATTTAGTATGAATAAAACATTTTTCTTTATTACCAAAAGTGTTTTTCAAAAATATATAATATGTTTATATAATTAAATAAACTTTGTAATACTTAATTAAGTTTTCCTTTGATCATAAATTGCACTAAACACTTTGTTTATTCATACCTTAAGTGATTTGGATATAAAGAGAATGTTAATCACTAAATACTTGTTTATGTCACAAGTTTTAGTTCTATGAGTTTATATTTTATAATAATCAAAACATAGAGATATTGATAATATGTTAATAATGTTTTTAGGCATTATTTATGTCAACATAATCCAAATCCTCTAAACTACTCTCGCCAGTCTTTTCTTCTGTTTCAGTATCCACCTCTACTTCTATCACTTTTCCCATATGATCACCTACAATTGTAAGTCCATAACGTTAACAACAAATGTACCTTTTTTAAAAACCAAAAATACTTTTGAGGAAAATAGGAAAATGCAATGTGTTCTTACCATATCGTGCAATGCTAGTTTGATAAAGATTAAATTAGAATTGTATCTGAATAGGTGTTCGGATCACTTTGGTAAAGAGTTACATTGAAAACTAACATGAAAGGGGTATATTAGTCATTTCATGTGATAATACCCTTGACTAACGTAAAAACAAACGGAAGTTAGCAAAAAAATGGACTCGGTGGCTTTTTTTCACTTTTACGTAACGTTAGTGGCTTTTTTGCACGCCTTTATGACTCGGTGTCTTTTTTGCACTTTTGCGATACTTTAGTGACCATTTTTGCAGTTTACCCTTAAAATAATTATTGATGAACATGATTGTTATAAATTATTTATAATTCTTTTAAATAAAAATACATAAATGTTCACTAAATTAAATTCATATTAAAGACTATTAGGGTCCGTTTGATTTATAGATGGGTTTAGGCTTATAATTTGGATTTGGATTTGAAATTGGTTTACGATTTGAAATTGGATTTAATGTATGAGAGATAAAATAATATTTAAATATATATTATATATTATAACATAATTTAAAAGTTATTTATATGAGAGAGATATTAATAGAAGACTGTTTTATTGTTTTATAACATGAAAATGGAAGACAAATAAGTTGCAGTAAAAACAAAAAAGGTCCCACATTGTGTCAGAAAACCACTCTTGCCACCCTCCTTTTCTCCACACCCTTGAATTCATGTTACTAAGCTAAACCTAAACGTTATAAATGCAACCAAACAATTAATTTAACCTTTTAACCCAAAACTCATGCCAACCTCACCAACCAAACGGGCCCTGTGACTTATATCAAACCCTATTTTATATTAAAAACTTTATTAGTATAATTTATATCAAAAGCCTATGCACGCACTAGGTATAAAAGTAGTTAGTGAGTAATTGAACTTTTCTACTATTCATAAATTACATTTTCAATTTTGTCTTGGATAAATGAAACTTTTGCAATGTGGATGATGATAAATATTTATTTTTAAAGTTAACAGTTCTTGTTTTCTCACGAGTCTTTTCTAACAATATTTGTTTAAGTTTGTGCATGCATCGTCAAGTAAAGATTGTTTATGTTTTTTCTTTGAGTAAACTGCAAAAAATGTCCCTAAACTTTGCCAAAAATGCAAACAATGTCCTCTTACCAAAAAAATTGAAAATCATGTTCCTAACCTTTCAGGTTTCTGCAAATAATGTCCTTGGCGTGTTACCGTTCATGCAAAAATGGTTTTTTGGCTAACGCTTGTTAGAAAATCTCGTTAACTGCCATGTGAAATGACTATTTTACCCTAATTTTCTTCAATAATTTCTATTTCACTCTCCCTTACACCTTTCCCGCAAAACAAAAACTCTTTCATATGCTCCCATTTATTCAAACACACACACTTTTCACAACCCGTTCAAATTAAATCACATATTCATCATCTTCAACACCCACCCTCAAATGTCAAAAATCACACAAAGATGACCAAGTTTAAGTGCAATAGATAGTTATTCTCATCGTCAACAACTTAGTACTAGTACTAGGCTATTTAGCAACAGGTGTTGTCTCGCTCTTCCAACCTCTTCGACTTCAAACATTCTTCACGACATTGCTACTTCCAAAGGTACCATTACTTTACTTTACTATACAATTATATTATATATATGTGAAATTAATTACTAGCAATTGATTAATTGAAATTGAAATTGAAATGTGTTTATTAATTAATCAATTAAAAGAAGAGGTTGCAAAGGTTATCCTAAAGAAAGGGAAAACCCAGCTGTTTCGAGATGGTGGGAGTCCAATGGTTTATGGTGGTGCTATTGATCGAATCATTGGTCACCCTCCCCCTAAAACTGGTGACGTCTTCCTCGTTGCTGACGGAACTCAAACCCCTTTCGCTTGGGGGTTTTACAATTTTTCTTCCATGTTTTGTGTTAGTTTCATGCAACAAAAAAACGAACTTATTCTATCCTCTTCCTCATCGTAATTAACCTCTTTTCGTTTATTACTTACTTAATCAATCACCCTTTAATTAGCTTCTTTATTTCTTACTACTACTTTATCAAATGAAATATAATGCAGAGACCCATTGAATGTTGAGAAGCTCCTTGATACACGAATCAATGCGGCTATCAAACTACGCAACAACTTGGCCCTTTCTTCTTCCATGTATTGACGGGGGTAGAATCATCTCAAACCTCACCATTTTTCGCCATTGCTTTTCTTTCTATAAAATAAAACTTTGTCGCAATGTAATACAAAGTAATCGACTGTTGACTAGATGCATACATGGCCGGACATCCTGATTTGTTAGAAGAGCAGTGGATTGAGTTGGTTCAATTAAATTTGGAAAAGCTCTTTTATGAAGAATAGGTGGGTTTTAAGGTTACAGTTATAGGTTTAAAGATGATAATAAACAGATCCGGTGCGGGTGTGTGGAGAAGATGGTGAATAGGTGGTGCTTGCTCAAGAGGGTGTGTGGAGAAGATGATGAATAGGTGATTTAATTTGAACAAGTTGCAAAAGATGGTGAAAAGTGTGTGTGTTTGAATCAGTGGGAGTGGGAGGATATGAAAGATTTATGGTTTTAATTTGCGGGAAATGTGCAAGGGAGAGGGGAGTAAAAATTATTGAAGAAAAATAGGGTAAAATAGTCATTTTACATGCCACTAACGTGAAAAAACTAACGAGCTTTAGCCAAAAAACCCCATTTTTGCATAAATAGTAACACCCCAAGGAAATTATTTGCAGAAACCCGAAAGGTTAGGAACATGATTTGCAAATTTTTTTGTAAGATGACATTATTTGCATTTTTGACAAAGTTTAAGGACATTTTTTGCAGTTTACTCTTTTTTCTTTGCAACTTCAAATGTGAATGTAAACCTTAACATAGTGTTTGGTATGTTGTAATCAAAGTTGGAATGAAATAAATATTATGATAGAATGAAAATATTTTGTTTGTTTACAATTTTATTCATCTTTTATATAATAAAACAAAACCCCTATTGGGAATTTTTCATTTTAAAAAAATGCATTCATACCTTATTTAGTAATAATTTTATTTAAAAAAAAATATTTTCTTATTAAGTAATATTTTATATTTATCCATAACACAAGTAGAAGATAAATACAAAAAATATACATAAGATACAATTATTAATAGGATTAAAAAATCTAAATAATTATCTTTAATAATAAAAATCTATAATTAAACATCATAAATCAAACAAAACAAAGTTTAAGTTATTTGTTTTTTAATAAATAAAAATATACGATTTAAAAAATTTAAAAAAAAAAATCGCGCGTGCACGGGCAGTATAACTAGTTATAAAGAATGACCAATTTCATTTTCATTCCTCATGTCTTTTATTATTATTATTATTATTATTATTATTATTATTATTATTATTATTATTATTATTATTATTATTATTATTATTATTATTATTATTATTAAAATTTATTATTGATTCATAGAATTTTACATAAAGTTGGATGGGAGTCTAGACACAAGTTGAGCTCCCACCCCTTTCTGTATACAAAAATTTATTCTATGAAAAATAAAAATATCACTATTAGCATTATTTGAGTGGCTAATGGCAATAGACTTAATACGAGAAAGTGTGTCCAAAGCCTCCGTGTCAAACTCCCCGAAGGTAGAAAAAGCAAAAGGTACAAACTTGTATCCATTATCCTCACATTTGGACGAATACTTTCTCTTTTTCTTCTCCACAGCATTATGCAAGGCTACCCCAGGAGCCCATGAAGTCACACGAGTACATGCATCTTTTTATTATTATTATTATTATTATTATTATTATTATTATTATTATTATTATTATAAACCCAAAAGATTTACAAGAAGTTAGTGGGAAGCCGAGATACCAACTGGGCTCCCACTCCTCTAGCTATAGAAAATCCAATCCTACTAAATATATGCGCAGCAGCACGTGTTCCAATGTCTTGGGTCATCGAGAACTTTCGGATTCGCTTCAGTAAGGTCACTGCATCCTTCTCAAGTTCCTCAAAAGAAGAGAAAGAGAAGGGGAGGAACCCATATCCAATACTCGCGCACTTAGCCTCATACTTTACGCGTTTACGTTGCGCAGCCTCAATTACCGCACGACCTGGCACAAAATCAACCATCCCATTTTGCGTCAAGAGCGATGACCCAGTCAAATCAACACATACATCAAGTCCTCCGTCCCATGAGTAGAGCAACATATCAGCAGGACGTAAGGATTTGTCCTTCTCCCCACAAAGTCCAACATCAACCTCTTTACGAGCCGAAATCCCCGACCGAGAACATATGTCAACAAGAACATCACGTACAACATTGTGTCGATGTTTAATACCAATAATACCTGCGCAAGATACAGCATGATCTCCATAAACATCCCCTATAAAGACCCTAGAACAAGCTGAGCACGGCCTTTGAAAGGAGAATAGCGGAACACCTAGCCGATAACATAACACGCATCGGTAGGTCCTAGCATTCATAGTCTGTCCCAACCCAGATATCGGAACCACCCTAAGTCAGTCTGAAGTGTACTCCTCCATTTGTGATTTCCATAACGCCATCTGTCAAGTAGATAAAGAAAATGTAGATTCGGCTGTTTGTGTAACACGTGTGAAATATATATCTGCCAATTTTTTCATGAGTTTGGGGGCAGCGATCTCACATGGATTACTCAAAAGGTCAATCTCCATTTTCGCATTAAAGGTACACAAGGCATCATCAAAGGAAGGCCCGGAAGTTACAATACCAGAATGTCGAAGCAACCGAGACTGCAGGCTAGAAGATTGAAGTCTAGACGCAAGAAAAGCATAATTCAAGACGTCACCTGCAGAATAAACACCAAGCCCCCCGAACGCAAAGGGTAAAGTAGCAAGCCTCCATTGCCAATCACCAAATCCGGGTCCAGAAGCAGTAACAATACGTTCTAAAGTAGAACGAAGAGCCACATCAAAGGAAATCTGAGTACGCTCAAAGACCCGGGGGGAGCAAGTGTGCATAGAAAAATATAATTTTGAAATACCGGCACAAGCACGAAGGAGCAACAACTCACACTGCGGGTCATTAATCTTAGCAACAACATCCATAAGCTCAATAGTATTGGCAACCCTTTTCATAACAAGCCCACTACTAAAATCAAAATCCACACTAGCAGGCCCACCCAGTAATTTAACACCATGCGAAGGTCGGGTAATATTAGGCGGGAAAACACCCGCAAGCCTGCTTCTGGGGTCTTCCTTCGGCCAAAAAATTTCAGTTTTATCAACATTTAGGTGCAAACCACAACAAGGTCCATCAACCATGATAAGATCTAAAACCTTCCCCACAATCAAAGTATCTCCAATAATAGTGCCATCATCCAGATACCAAGCTTGAAGAGAAAGGCTAAAGGAGTCTCTAATCTTTCATATCAAAGGATGTAAGACTAAAGAAAAAAGCGAAGGACCAAGTGGATCACCTTGTTGCACACCTTGATGCGACCATAAAGTGTGTTCCCCATAATATAATCTAGCTGGGCTGGAGTAGCAAAATTTCACCCAACGTGAAATAACAGGACAACGAAGGTGAACCTCATGTAGCATAACCTTACGGTCCACTAAGTTGAAGGCGTTTTTAAAATCTACCAACAACATTGAAAAACCCACATCATTCCCACGATCTTCAATAAATCGATTCACAGCATGAAGAATAGCCTCACCTCCTCCAGACACCCCGACACCAAACTGTAGGTCATTTAAATAACCATCCAATGAATGGCCAATCATAGTAGCACTAACCTTGGAAACTAAACGCCTCTAAACGGTACCCACAGCAATAGGACGGATACCACCCCCCGGCTTGACCAGCGGTGTGAGAGGAGCACTAGCAATATACTCACCCAACGCCCTCGGGCATTTACCATCAAGAAAAAGATTAACCCCTTAGGTGATAGAAACGACTAGCTCATCAGAAATAGCCACTGCAACACCACTTAAACAATCCAAAAGGTGTTGGGCACGTAAACCATCCCGACCGCAAGAAGTACCACGAGGGAAACTCTTAATCATATCAAGAACCACAGCAGGGGATGCAACAAGGTGATGATGATCAATAGGTAAATGTGGCAAAGAAGGAGCAAGTTTGAAGGGGTACTTAGCCTTTAAGTCTTCAAGAGTAACATCATTATAAGGAGCAACACCTGAAGAAGAAAGAACTCTGGCAGCAGCAGTGTAATGACCATCACAAATCTTCCTCTTACATTGCTTGACATTACGTTCACCCAAGTCCAAGTTTTCATCATCAATATTAGACCAAGATGGGGAGGGTTCAGCTAAGACCTCTTTCACAAGCTGCAAACTACCACCAGGCATACCCCAAGATCGAATGGTACTAGCAATATACTCTTCCTGGCGTTGACGTTTAAAAGCAGACCTTCACTCGTAATTACTCCTCGGGTTAAAGGTTTTAAGGAGGCAAAGAGGCAAAACTAACAAACTAACCCAACAAGTGACGTCATCAGGTATGCAGATCACCTTATCAAGAGCAACCTTTAATACCCGAGAGAATCCCAAGCAACATTTGGAAGGGATGGATTTTACACTGCGCAACCCCTTAGAAAGCAAAGTGTCTAGGAGAGATAAATCAAAACCAACATGCTCGTCTAAAAACAAATCATCAACATGCGCAACAGTAGAAGGAACTTGTGGTCTAGGGATATCATACAACACAAACCTAACAACACCATCACCACAATCAGGAGGTGACACAAAATCAGAACCCCCACCATGACGACACTTGGCCCGGAAAGTATGCATCTTGAAACAAACACCACATAACCAAAGTCCCATTCGCTTAAGAGTAACCTCGGCCCTCTCAAAAACAACCAAATCGGAAATAAGAAAGTGTTTAGATATAGCTTTTGCCTCATCATTGCAATGCCGATCGTGAAGATGTTTGATCAACGAAGTCTTAGTAAGCCCATTTCCACCACCGTCACGACATCCACTAAGACCCGCGAAGAGACAATGGAATCTCACAATAGGCATAAGAAGGAGAGTAGTACAAAACTGTTTGCGAGCCACAGAACCAAAAATTAAACCACCACTGATCTAGAACCAAAGAAGCAGCACAAGACCACAATATACCATAAAACCAAAACCACAGAACCGATACCACTACAATTCACAGTACACTACATAACCAATGCCACTAAAATCTATTTTACAGAAGCATCAACAATATAGTGTATCTAGAATGAAATAGTAACCTGTTCCGAAAGCCGAAACCTGCTCGAAACTGCAACAACCAAGGCTGTATTGGGTCTTAAAAACAGTAACCTGTATCTGTTTCAGAAAGCCAAAACCTGTAGGGACTGCCCAGCAACAACAAAAACAACACCAAACCGTGGCCTGTTATACAAAACCCTAGCCTATATCTGCTTGAAAACCACAGCGACAAGCAAAATAAAAAACCTTTGAAACCCACCTCGACAACGAACCTTTAAGCAGTTAGGAGAATCACAACGAACCCAACAAATGTTTTCAAGAATCAAAACATCCACTGCAGTAACTGATCGATGCAAACTTGGTATCAAAGATAAAACCCTAGAAAAATAAAGCGTGAAACCTGATAAAAAAAACCAGGCCAATCGAACAACCAAATCCAACAAAGATGTTGAAACACTGATGCAACTGGGAGTGTTGGATCATAGAGGCAGGGACGACCATGGTGAAAAGGGATCAAGGCGTATGTACAAAAACTCCATAATCGCCCACAGTGGTGAGAGAAAACCGTTTTATTATTATTTTATTTTTATTTTATTTTTTTATTATAACATCACTTTATTGAGAAACAAATAGGATTTTACAAGAAATTAGTGGGGAGCCGAGATACTAACTGAGCCCCCACACCTCTAGCTACAGCAAAACCAATCCTACTAAAAATATGTGGAGCAGCACGTGCTCCAATGTCTTGGGTCATAGAGAATCGTCTAATGCGCTTTAATAAGGTCACTGCATCCTTTTCAAGTTCTCCAAAAGAAGAGAATGAAAAGGGGAGGAACCCATATCCGATATCAGCACATTTAGCAGCGTACTTGACACGTTTACGTTGTGCAGCTTCAATAACCGCCCGACCGGGCGTAAAATCAACCATACACGAACGCGTCAAAGGTGACGATCCTGTAAGATCAACACAAACATCAAGGCCACCATCCCAAGAGTAAAGTAACATATCGGCCGGACGTAAGGTTTTGTCCCTCTCTCCACGAAGCCCAATATCCACCTCCTTACAAACTGAAACTCCAGACCGAGAACATATATCAACAAGAACATCACGCACAACATTGTGCCGATGTTTAATACCAACTAAGCCTGCGCACGATACAGCATGATCTCCAAAAATATCTCCAGGAGAAACCTTAGAACAAGCTGAACATGGCATCTGGACAGTAAATAGAGGAACACCCAACCGATAACACAACACACATCGGTAAGTCCTGGCATTCATAGTTTGTCCCAATCTGGATATCGGTGTCACCCTAAGCCAATCTGACGTGTAATCCTCTTTTAAAGAATTCCATAAAGCCATCTGTCTAGAGGATAAATGGAAAGTGGATTCAACCGTTTGGGCAACACGTGCGAAATATATATCTGCCAATTTCTTCATAAGTTTGGGGGCAGCGATCTCACTAGGGTTACTCATAAGGTTAAGATCCATATTCACATTAAAAGTACACAATGCATCATCAAAAGAGGGACCAGTAGACACAATACCAGAACTACGGAGAAGCTTAGTCTGTAAGTTGGCAGATTGAAGTCTAGAAGCAAGGAAGGCATAGTTCAAGACATCACCTGCAGAATACACCCCAAGTCCCCCGAGAGCAAAAGGTAAGGTGGCAAGTCTCCATTGCCAATCACCAAACCCAGGTCCAGAAGCAGTGACAATACGTTCCAAAGAAGAGCGAAGTGCTGCATCAAAAGAAACCTGAGCCCTCTCAAAGACCCGAGGAGGACATGTGCGCATGGAAAAATATAACTTGGAAATACCAGCACATGCACGCAGTAGCAACAACTCACACTGGGGATCATTAAGCTTAGCAACAGCATCCATAAGCTCAATAGTTTTAGCAACCCTTTTCATAACAAGCTTACTACTAAACTCAAAATCCACACTGGCGGGGCCCCCTAATAATTTAACACCATGCGAAGGTCGAGAAATATTAGGGGGAAAAACACCAACATACCTACTCCTGGGGTCTTCCTTCGGCCAAAAACCTCAGTTTTATCAACATTGAGGTGTAAACCACAACTAGGTCCATCCATCATAATCAACTCCAAAACCTTCCCCACAACCAAAGTATCCCCAATAATAGTACCATCATCAAGATACCAAGCTTGAAGAGAAAGAGTGAAGGAGTCTCGAATCTTACATGCCAAGGGATGTAACACTAAAGCAAAAAGAAGAGGCCCAAGCGGATCACCTTGTTGCACCCCTTGGTGCGACCATAAAGTATGCTCACCATAATATAATCTAGCAGGACTGGAGTAACAGAATTCCACCCAACGCGAAATAGCCGGAACACGAAGGCGAACTTCTCGTAACATAACCACCCGATCCACCATATTGAAAGCATTTTTAAAGTCCACCAACAACATAGATAAACCCACATCACCCCCACGGTCTTCAATCAAACGGTTCACAGCATGAAGGATTGTCTCCCCACCTCCCGAAACACCCACACCAAATTGCAAACCGTCAAAATAACCATCCAAACAATGGCCAATCATAGAAGCACAAACCTTGGAGACTAAACGCCTCCAAACAGTCCCAACAGCGATAGGACGGATCCCCCCTCCTGGCTTAACCAAGGGCGTGAGAGGTGCACTAGCAACATACTCTCCCAACACCCTGGGCATTTGCCCTCAAGAAAAAGGTTCACCACCTGGGTGATAGAAGCGACTAACTCATCGGAGATGGCAACAGCAGCACCGCTTAAACAATCCAAAAGATGTTGAGCACGCAAACCATCCCTTCCACAAGAAGTACCACGAGGGAAACTCTTAATCATATCAAGAACCATAGCAGGAGATGCTGAAAGGTGATGATGATCAATAGGTATATCTGGCAAAAGGGGAGCAGACTGAAAAGGGTGCTTAGCTTTTAAATCATCAAGAGTAGTACTATCATAAGCCGCAATACCCGAAGAGGAAAGAACTCTGACAGCAGCAGTATAATGGCCATCACAAATCTTCCTCTTACACTGCTTGATATTACGGTCACCCAAGTCTAAGTTATCCTCATCAATATTAGACCATAAAGGGGAGGATTCGGCTAAAACCTCACGCACAATCTGTAAACTGCCACCAGGTGTACCCCAAGATGAAATCGCATTAACAATATACTCTTCCTGTCGTTGACGCTTAGTGGCAGACCTACACTCTTGATTACTCCTCGGGCAAAAAGTTTTAAGCAGGCAAAGAGGCAAGACTAACAAACCAACCCAGCAAGAAATGTCGTCAGGCGAACAAACCACCTTATCAAGAGCTCCTTTCAAAACCCGAGAAAACCCCAAACGACATTTAGGAGGGATGGATTTGACAGTACGCAACCCCTTAGAAAGTAGAGTATCAAGGAGATGTAAATCAAAACCACCAAACTCATCAGAAACCAAATCCTCAACAAGAGCAACATTAGAAGGAACCTGTGGTTTGGTGAGATCATACAAAACGAACCGAACAACGCCATCACCACAATCAGGGGGTGACACAAAATCAGACCCCCTACCATGCCGACACTTAGCCCGGAAAGTATGCGTTTTGAAACAACCACCACATAACCATAATCCCATACGCTTAAGTGTAACCTCAGCTCTTTCAAAATTACATAAAAGTCTATTATTATTATTATTATTATTATTATTATTATTATTATTATTATTATTATTATTATTATTATTATTATTATTATTATTATTATTATTATTTACTCTTGTAATGAAATTAAAATTACATAAAAGTCTATTATTAATTAACTAAATTAAATAAACTTCCTATTATTAAGGGCAATTTAGTTTTTTTCTTATCGATTCTATTCCGTCATATTATACTAACCAAACATGTTTAATAACGGTATAAATCATTGAATTACATCATTTATTACATTACATCGTTTATTGACTTTATTTCATGCATTTGACCTTTCATTTCGTCCTATCAAACGAACCTGAGGTGTCTAGATGTATGTTCAAAACACATACAATAATTATCTTAGAGTTTTTGTTTGCAAAAACAGTCTCATAACAAGCATCACAAAAACTTTGCTAACAAATGGGTAAATTAAAATAGCCTATTTACTTGTCTTTTAAGAATGTATGTAGAAGTTCACTCCTATTTGACGAGACACACGTTTCATCATCTTCACCAACTTTAATTCTAACTTTATCTAATTTCAACTACATGTTATTAGATTAATAGAATCATAAAACACTAATACAGCTTATTGAAAGTTATAACACATAAACATATGTATAATCACTAATCAGAAATTAGTTTTGAAACTGGTTTAATATTGCTTTAACTAGTAGAACACAACTAAACAAAACATATAACAAATTTTGGATAGCTTTAAACAAAAGATCATTTATTGCTGAGTAAACTACACCGTTCGTCCTTGTGGTTTGCGTTGACCGCATACTTTCGTCCTTTGACCAAAAAAATTGCAGGGCCGTTAGTCCCTCCCTCTAACAGAGTCCACTAACGCTCGTTAACTCTGGTTAACTTGTTTTCTCATAAGGTTATAATCGTCATTTCACACCATAAGGACGAACGGTGCAAGGACGAACGATGCAGTTTACGCTTTTTGTTCGTTTTTTACGCGTTCGTCTGTTTTTTGCGTTTTCGTCTGTTTTTACATTTTCGTCCGTTTTTTTTACATTTTCTTCCATTTTTTTCGCTTTCGTCTATTTTTTTTTTACGTTTTCGCTTATTTTTCTTTACGTTTTTGTCCATTTTTCTTACGTTTTCTTACATTTTTATACGTTTTCGGACGTTATTATCCATTCTTATATGTTTTTATATGTTTTCATCCGTTGTTTACGTTTTCATCTGTTTTTTTACGTTTTAGTCTTTTTTTCGTTTTCGTCTGTTTTTTTACGTTTTCGGCAGTTTTTTACGTTTTCGCCTGTTTTTTATATTTTTGTCCGTTTTTTTCTTACGTTTTTTATCCATTCTTATCCATTTTTTACGTTTTCATCCGTTTTCTACTTTTTTTTTTGTTTTTTACTTTTTCGTCCGTTTTTACGTTTTCGTCTTTCTTTATCTTTTTCATTTTCTTTTTACGTTTTCGTCCGTTTTTTCCGCTTTCATCCGTTTTTTTACGTTTTCGCCAGTTTTTTTACGCTTTTTGTCCATTTTTCTTACGTTTTCATATGTTTTCTTATATTTTTATACTTTTTTTTTATCCATTCTTATCCGTTTTTATACATTTTCATTCGTTGTTTACGTTGTCGTCAGTTTTATTATGTTTTCGACTGTTTTTCCCGTTTTTGTCTGTTTTTTTACGTTTTTTGCTGTTTTTTACATATTTGTCCGTTTTTTACGTTTGCATCTATTTTTATGTTTTCGGCTGTTTTTACTTTTTCATTCATTTTTTACGTTTGCGTCTGTTTTTTTTTTCGTTTTCAAAAACAAAAAAAGGGACAAAAATGTAAAAATTAAAAAGACAAAAATGTAAAAAACGTACAAAAAAGTAAAAAAATAAAATCAAAAGAAAAGATGAAAACGTAAAAAAAAATCAAAACGAAACACAAAAAAGGGACAAAAACGTAAAAAAAACAGACGAAAACAAATAAAACGAACGAAAACGTAAAAAATAGCCGAAAATGTAAAAAACGAACGAAAACATAAAAAAAAAACAGACGAAAACGTAATAGAACAGAAGAAAACGTAAACAACCGATGAAAACGTATAAAAACGAATAAAAATAGATAAAAACGTAAGAAAACGTATAAAAATATTAAAAAAATATGAAAACATAAGAAAAATTGACAAAAACATAAAATAACTGGCGAAGACAAGGGATGAAGCGAAAAAAATGGACGACAACGTAAAAAACAAACAAAAACGTAAAAAACATCCGAAAACGTAAAAAAACAGAAGCAAACGTAAAACACGGACAAAAACGTAAAAAACGGATGAAAACGTATAAAAATGGATAAAAGCATATAAGAATGGATAAAAATGTAAGAAAAAACGGACAAAAACGTAAAAAATGAGCGAAAACGTAAAAACAAACGAAAACAGGAAAAAAAGATGAAATCATAAAAAACAGACTAAAACGTAAACAACAGATGAAAACGTATAAAAACGGATAAGAATAAATAAAAACGTATGAAAACATATTAAAATGTAAGAAAACATATGAAAACGTAAGAAAAATGGACAAAAACGTAAAATAATAATAATCATAATAATAATAATAATAATAATAATAATAATAATAATAATAATAATAATAATAATAATAATAATATAAAAAGAAAAAACGTAAAAAAACGGACGAAAGCGAAAAAAACGAACGAAAACGTAAAAAAACTGACGAAAACGTAAAAAAAACAGACGAAAGCGTAAAAAATTGACAAAAAGAGTAAATTGCACCGTTCGACCTTGCACCATTCGTCCTTATGGTGCGAAATGACGATTATACCCTTATGAGAAAACAAGTTGATAAGAGTTAACGAACATTAGTGGACTCCGTTAGAGGGAGAGACTAACGGCGCATAACGTTTCACACTTAAGGCCGAGTAGTGCAATTTTTTTGGTCAAATGACGAAATGCTACGGTCAACGCAAACCACAAAGACTAACGGTGTAGTTTACTCTTTATTGCTCGTATACTGATGTAGACTTGCGACCTTATATTATTTTGCATCGATTTGATTAGACAAGAAAAAGGTCAGAAACAAAAGTGATTCGTCATTTTAGTCGGACATGAAGATATTCAATATTTTTGGAGATTATTTGAAAAATAATTGTGAAACCTGAAAAGACATCAATTGACACATCATAGTAAAACTAGCACCATATAACTTAGAAAGTCATCAATAGTTATGGTATATGAAAGCAAAAGTAAAGTCACGATTTTTGTCGTGAATACTATACGTTCCATTTATTCCTAATTTTTATACTTTTATTTGTTTGCTTTTTAAACGTATAGGTAACGATTAATTTTGTGAATAATAATATTATTTGTCATATCATGTCGAAGTTATTTCATAATGACATACATTTCGTTAAAAGAATAGTCTTAAAACACTACTTAAATCTGTTAAATGAAAAAACGAACAAAATGGTCCTATGGTCTAGTGGTTAGGACATTGGACTCTGAATCCAGTAACCCGAGTTCAAATCTCGGTAGGACCTTCTTTTTTATCTTTTTCTATTGCTTTTAGTATCTGTTGTTAGTTTGGCCGATGTAGTTGGCCTGTGAAACTATTTTTATTTTGCTCACATTTATCGAATTTCATACGACCCATATTTTATATTAGGCTTAACTTAAGATGGCCCATTTTCTAACTTGTTTCAGGAAAAATGTTTTCACTCCTGCCTTGCTGAGGAATGTACATTGGTTCGAGTTTCTTGGTTTTTTTGGTTCATATTCCTCGGTTATTTGATTTTGAAGATAAATTCTGAATCTGCTTACCAAAATGTTGAAAAACGATGTTGAAATTTTTTAAAACTATATCATTTTAGCGTTCAATCATTTTCGTTTTTAAAACTATATCAAGGTAGTTGTCACAAACTTTGTAACTTGCTTGTTATACTTACATACATGTATACGCACGAGGTTTTGAACTTTGTAACTTGCTTGTTATACTTACATACATGTATACGCACAAGGTTTTGACATAAATCCATAATGTGTTTTAATATAAGTTACAATATATTTAAATTTTAATTATTTGAGCATAAAAATTGTAATATTTTCTAATTTTAATAATACAATTTGCTAAAAATGTAAATTTCTATATATCTTGGCATGCTAAAGCATGTCTGTTGCATACACAAGGTTATTAAGTAAGATTTATTTATAACATTATGTAAAAATCTTATATACTTATATAGTTATAATACGTATGCACGTGCGAGCGATATCGATTAATATTTTGTATCCATTTTTGTTAGGTGAAGGATTTGTCTTTGTTTAATGGCAAGGCCGTCACATGGATTTCAGTGACCTTGTGTCATCACCACAAATAGGCTCTTAAACACACACACACACAAAATACACATTTATCAGTAGTGCGCGACCTAATTAAACTTAAGTCTCATGTTATGTATTTATATATAATAGAAGTGCACAGAATTTTGTAGCCCTCGTCAAATGATGGCCCTGTGCAATGACAACTCTTTCACTCCCCTAAAGACGACCCTATTAATTGGCATGATGTTGAGGTTGATATTGTTTAATATAACAATTTATATCAAGTTTAAAACATTATGCATTTTAATAGCATGTAATGACCATTGAAAAGTTGTTTTTCTGGATTTCCTTATTTAAACTTTAAAAAGGAATTACATGTGCTATATGTAGCAGATGGTGTATTTATTTTCATCTTACAGTAATATATGGGGTAGTGCCTTACTTTTGATATTTATATTTCTGTTAGTAATAAGTTTAGCCATAATTAATCTTTAAACCCGTATACACGCGAGTTAAACTTTAAAAGAGGAATATCATGAGTCGTTATTAAACGCCATTAGTAGAAAAAATACTTTTGGGGATCTCCTTACTTAATCTCATAAAAAGAAATAACTTGAGTCGTTCATATATCTATAATCTCGTGTTTCTGTTTTACATATTACAGTCAGTCGTGTTTTCATTTTAATATTTATAATTTCGTGTGTACACATTAATTTAATATATAATGATGATAATATTTATTAATAACAACAACAAACATTTTTAATAAAAAAAAAAAAAACAATATAAAGTCCAGGTAGTATTTAATAAATTTATACATAAGCTTATTAAAAAAACATGAGTATATAAGTTTACTTAAGTCATTATAATTTATTTAAAATTTAACAGCTAAAGTTTATTAGTTACCTTATACTTTTTTTAGTTTTAATTTTCATTAAATCGATACATGCGTTTTTATACATATTTATTTTGCTAGTAGAAATTTAGATGAGTTTGAATATATTAAAGCCAATTTTAATATTTCTTGGCCGATCAAAAGAAGCGAATTTAAAATTAAGCTTTCTTGGTCAATAAAATAAATCTATTTTCGAATTTTGTATCCTTTGTTATTGTATAAGAGATGTCGTGGATGTTTAATACTTAGTAAGTTAAGCTTTGAAATAATGAGATATTGCAGGTTGAATTTTGTAGTATTAGTTAATATAAAGACTACTGAGTCGATATATATTACATTGTCCTTCAAACAATTACGATAAGATCTTTATGTGGTTGAGACAAATTCTAGGAAAGGTACAAAAACAACACCTGCCAAGACCAATAAACATATGACCATTATACATAGTTCCTTTAACATAAAACCGACATCAAAGGACGCAATTTTCACAACCATATAATTATTTGCATAAATTCCATTCGTGGTGAACCTTTTTTATACCACAAAATATGTTTTAGATATTTTTCTGACTGCATTATCTCTCAATCACATACCGTGGGCCAGTATTTATGGTCTAGTCCAATTGCCCTGCCACACATTCACACAACTTGTCCATGATAAAGGCCCAGTGTCATTGTCATTCTTATGGAGACAAATTTTCATTTCATAAATTATTAAATTTACCATTTAATTTTTATTCATCCCGACTGGTGTCTTCTTTGAAGGATTTTATAATGAAATGAAACTATCTTTTATGGAAAGATAGTTCCAAAAATATCGACTTGCAACGAAAATGTAACTTGCATGAGCTATCGTATACCCAGTGCCATGTATACTTCAAATAAAAATGTATAACGCGAAACAAAATTACAATCGCTCAAATGTATTTCACTTGCGACGTTGTCAAGCTATTCTTCAAACTTGCCAAACTAAGATCTACTTGTTTACCACACTAAAACGGATGTGTTTGTTAAAAGTAACAATGAGCTGCGAGCAGTAGGTACAGCTCACCGTTCACAATTTCTTAAAGAAGCATTGAAAAAATGAGCATTCTTAAAAAATAGCAAGGCTCACCGCTCCTTTGTCAAATAACTACTAAAAACCAAAATGTTCATTGCTCACCATTTCAAAAAGCTCAACGCCGCTCCGTACCAAAAATACCCCGCAACTAAAGTTTACCCATTTTTACAGGTGTATGAACATATTACAAGTACTAAACTACGAGTGATTTTTTTTTTTTTTTTTTTTTTTTTTTTAAGAGAAGATTGATCAAGCATTTGAAAAAGAATGAATTTATAAATATATCGTGCTATTGGTTTAAAATATGCCTAAATAAGCTTAATACATAGAGTGAGGTTATTTTGCAAACCAAACAATACTCACATCCCAAGCGTCCATCTAAAAAAAAAATGGTGCAGATTAAAAATGATTTTTGTTTTAAAAAAACAATTAAAAGCGGAAGGGTAATTTGGTAAAGTTACCCCCCAACTACCAACTCACCATCACACTCACACCCCGTCTCTTTCTCATTCTCATTCTCAGATCTAATTTTTCTCTCTTCAAAACACACACAACATATACTTTTACAGAAATCAAAAGATACACACACACATCAAAAATCATCCACAAATCGCATCAAAAAATTGAAGAAAAAGATGTCGGTGATGTTGTTGAAGAACAAATCTTAATGATTAAGCTTATAGATGAAGCTTCGAGTAAACAAAAAGAAGAAATACAAACTTAACATCACTAATTCAGGTGTAAAACACATTATTTGTATATTTTATGTTATATATGCATAAATGGTGAAGGTTACTGTTTATATTGTTTGTGATACACATAATGTGATTTTTGTTCAAGTTATTGTGTTTATATAGTTTATAAAGAAGATATTTTGATGACCTTTTTTGATATTTGATGATGTCATGGTGATAAGTAAGCTTTAGATCGAGTATGTTGATGTTTCTGAAGAAAATATGTTGATGATAACCTGTTAGTGAAAATCATATATGATAAATTGCCTGTAAAAATTGTAAAAATTTATGTACTGAATCATATATGATATAGGCTAGGTTTTAAGCATTTATACCATATCATATATGATAATGTGTTTGAAAATAAAATACAAGCAGTTTCTAATCTCCTGGTGAGTACTACAAAGTTAGTTTTGTGTACAATATCATATATGATAATCTGCTTGAAATCCAACTTTTTTAACACTATAATATATCATATATGATAATGTGCTTGAAACTAAAATATAAGCAAGTCTATCATCTCTTGGTGAGTAATTAAAAGTTAGTTGTGTGTATGATATCATATTTGATAATCTACTTGAAAGTTAACTTTTTTACTATTACAATATATCATATATGATTATGTGCTTGAAAATTAAATCATGTATTCTTCATTTTTTAAACCATTGGTAACTTGTACAATGTATTCTTCATTGGTAAAAATTTATGTACTGAATCATGTATTCTTCATTTTTTCTTGTAATCTCTATATGGAGTTTTGACGTCTACGAACGATTTTGTAAACCATTGGTAACTTGTACAATGTCTTGCTAATATGGTTTAACTTTTTTGGTATTATGTCATGATGTTTATACTGAAATAAAAATGGCGAAGCATTTACAAATGTGATTTTCGATATTATGTCTATTTTGTTTAAGTTTTATTGCACACATTCATAATTACTTGTAAATAAATGCATCAGAATAAGAAACATCAAGTATAATGGTTTGATAAATTAGTGATGATCATGTTAAATCATATATGATTTTTGAAAAAAATCACATATGATAATTTGTTACTAACTTGTAAAATACAAATATCACATGTAAGATCCAAATCAACCAAAATCAAGTAAATGAGAATTTCTAACAATTGTCCATATAAAAATCAAACATTAAACAATTAGATAAATTTATCATTTGAACAAAAGTCTTCTTATTTTTGAAACAACTTTTCTTCTTCTTTAACCAATTCTTCCTCTCCTTAAACAACAACTACAAGCGGCTTTGCAACTCCAACAAGCTGCTCCATACCTTGTCGTTCTTTAAAGTCAGTGTCATTATAGATTTATTGCACATATTTGTAAGAAAAAACAAAAATTTAAAATAATAAAAATAAATTTAAGTTGTTTCATGACAAAGAGTAAAAAGTACATATGATATATCAAATAAAACAGAGTGTATGATATAATATGTGATATTATATATGATACATCCAACAAAGTGAAATATCACAAGTGATATCATATATGATATATCAAACAAAATAACCTCGATTATAAACACATTAACCCAAGCTAAAATCATATATGATATACTTCATACCAGCTTAGATCAGCTTATACCAGGAACTTAATTCAATTAAATGCTAAATAATAAGCTGTTAGGATCATAAAACTACCAAATAACACAACTTATTCACTGATTCCTCCCGAACCGTCACTTATTTGTCACACAAGCCAACCGCTTGTGAACGGTCAACCGTAACGTCTAAATGGAGCCCGGGAGGAACTAGCAAAGTTAATCCGTGGGTCTTAAGTACAGAAAAGTACGTGAGTACAAAAAAGTACATCCCCAGGTCGTTATGTCCCAACGAGGTGTGAACGTGATACTACCATGACTTGTAATGTTGAAATAATATGTATATAGAAAAATGGGAATCTGATTGACTAACACTGAATGTGAATAGTAATAGCTCTGTCACAGCTAGTTCAATTAAGAAACGTACAATCAGAAACCTAAAATAATAAAGGATATTTACAAACGTACGTTTAAGTTTAAATAAACGTAAACGTAACGAATAAAACAAAACTTTCCCATAGAGGGAATTTGCATGCCTTAACGGCTTAAATGCAAATTAAAAGAAAATAAAATAACTAACTATATTTATAATATTATTATTATATTAATAAGAAAACTTAGAAAACTAAAATGCGTACGTAAACGTTTAAATAAACGTCTATGTACAAAATAAAAAGTGAATACCGTCCAATATAAGTCCCACAAATGTGAAAATTACATTTTTGGAATCCTAAAATAATAAGAAAATTATTAGAATATTAAAACTTATTTTTATACTATGTACTTAATTATTATTAATTAAAACTATTTATTTATTATTTAATAATTACCTAAAAATAAGAAAATGTGAAATAAAGCTAAGATAAATAAAATTAAAACTTAGAAAAGTTAAAAATAATATAAAAGAAATTTTGAAACTAAAAATATATTTATTATACAAGTATTCTATTTATTATTAATTATTTACTATTATTTAATTACTAATATTATTATTAAATTATTATATATACTAAATAAGCAAACAAAAATCTAGAACTTTTTACATAATTCTAAAATACTTATAAAAAGCTAAGAAAAATATAAAAACTATATTTAATATACAAAAATAAGAAAACTTAATTTAAAACTATTATTACTTAATTAAACTAATTAATACTAATTAAATTATTATACATACTAAACTTATTTATAAAATTATAAAAATTTTTATAAAACTACTTTTCCATCATAGGACTCCATAAAAAATATAAAAAGTTTGTAAAAATTATAAATGAGCAGTTTTAAAAATTAAATACTAATTATTTCCTAAAAGGTAGTTAAACTATATTAATTATTATATATATTATATAAACAGTAAAAAATCTGAAAAAATTATGGAAAGTAAATTATGTTATGAAGATGCTAGGAAAAATAAAGTGGGGGCAACAGCTTATCCCAATAAGCTGTTATAAGCTCATCAGTCCAAATAAGCCAAAGGACCAAAAATGGGTTAAATATATATAGCACACCCCTTCCAACGGAACTGTTGCCCCAGAGCAGTTGGAAGGGGGTGTGTTGCTAAGCATGTTATACTATCCATTAGGTCTCAGGTTCGAATCCCACACACCCCACATTTTTTTTCATTTTATTTTATTTTTTTGATTTTCTTTTTGCAAACTTGTACAATAAGTAAAAATATGGAACTTTAACAAAACCAACTTATTCAAAACTTAGAAATAAGCTGTGTGACAGCTTATTTCCAAGTCAGTTGGCCAAAAAGCTCAAGCTTCTTAAATAGAAGCTATCACTTGAGTTAAAGGGTCTTTTTGGTTTTTCTTTTTATTAAACTAAATAAATACATATAATATACATATAAGATGAAAATAGAACTTACTAAACCTAAAAATAAGCCAAACGTGGCTTATTACTCACTCAGATGAGGTTTTGGACTCAAAGTGGGATAATAAGCTTGGTAAAAGCTTGTAAAAGCTAAACAGTGGTGTAAAAAGGTAAAAGGTATTTATGTACAAGTATAATAGTGATATATGAACATGAGTAAGCACTGAGGAATGCTTATAAGCATAAGCCTATGGTTTAGACAGTTAAGCCTTTTGGGCTTAACTTGGATGGAATTGAGGCTTGTTAAGCCTATAATAAGCTTCATACTAGAAAGTAAAATATAAAAAGTATCTACACAAGTATAATATATATATATATGTACAAGCTTATGCACAGAGATTTACTTATAAGCTTAAAATAAGCAAATAAGCACTTCTCTGATGCATACAGTTCCAAACACCCCTGCAACTCTTTTGCTTGGCAATTTAAGCTTAGGTAATAAGCTGCAAAAGCCAAAATAGGAATTGGAGTAGCAAGCTGAGGTGGTTGGCTTTCCAAAAAGCCAAAGCTCATCAAGTGGGGTCCACTGATGAGCTTATGAGAGGCTTATGAAAAGGCTTCATTTCCTGAGTGAGATGGTTAAAAGGCTAAGTGCTAAGGAAATGGGACAAACAAAAAGCTCATTGCAACCCTAGTTAAATAGCTACAATTGTGGAATTAAGCACTGGATCTTAAAGCCTAGTTGATAAGCTTCCAAAAGAAGCAAAGATCATAAGCTAGATCCAATAGGTGAGCTTTTTGTAAGCTTATGAAATAAGCTAGTTGGGTTAAGGTATTATGAGGACTCAGCATATCTTTTCTTGTGGTGATAAGTATAAGCTACTTGCAGCCCATGTAAATAAGCTACAAGGTGAAAGTGATGAGCAGAACCATAAAGCTGGGTTGCTAGGCTTTCTAAAAAGTCAAGCCACACAGGCTTGTGATCACTATAGAGCTTGGTGTGAGCTTATGGAAATGGTGTAATACCCCTGAGCAATCAGGGGTATTTTGTGAATGGGCAAACTATAAGCTCACACAACTTATCTAAATAAGCTCTGATAAGCTCAACTCATGCTGAGGTATTGAGATGGGTACCTTGGCTTTGTAAAAAGCCAAGGGTCTCATACTCAAGCTCACTGAGGAGCTTATTAGAAGCTATGGTAACTAGCACCATTCAACTGTTTGCTTCAGTTGAGTGGGCTAAATGGTATAAAAAGATGGGTTTTGAAAAGTGACTAAATAAGCTAAGAACTGAAAAATAAGCACAAACATAAATAAACAAGCTAGTAGGGTATTGATAACAACAAATAACACAGGCTCAAGCTCAAAGGTCCACAAGCTATAAGCTTGTGGTTTTGGGCTTGAGGCTGTGAGACAGGGCAATATTAGCCTAAAATAAGCACAAATTTAAGCACTAAAACATTGAAACTAAAAATTAATAAAAATCATACAAACATACAAGGTTAAACTAAAACATACTATAAGCACATAAGCTAAAAATTAATAAAAATCCTACACGAAATTATCTATTTAATTGAAAAACAGGTTTTAGGTAATTTTTGACTTTTAAGGTTTATGATCAAAGTTGACTTAGCTCAACTTTGATCTGAATCTATCAAACAAATATGTTATATAAAGCTATAATAACAAGAATTTATCAAAGCTAAACAACTATTAAACACATAAGCAAGATTTGGACATGAAATCTAAACAGACACATAAGATAGACAGATTAAAAGAAAATATTGACTAAACACAAATAAAATCTGTTTAAACTGAGCTAAGAAGTTCATATGCACCATACAATCAAACAAGAACAACAACACACAAGCTTTTAACACAGAATTAAACAGAACAGATATGCAAGATTATTAGGTCTATCAATCTCAAAGTACTCATAATGAGATCATCAAGTGTCAAATTGATTCTCTACCATGCTATACTCTTTGATTACAGTTCCACTGGGCTACTTATGTCATGTTAAGCAAACAATCAAACAAGAACATTACTGAACAAGACCATAACTCAGGTTAACCTTTAAATCCAAACAACCCTTTAATGGAATAAAACTTAGCTTTTCAATACAAAAGACTGTACAAACTCATTCCATCAATTCCAGTGGTCTTAGTGTGTCAAACCAAACCATTTTCAGCACACACAAGTAGTCACACAAGTCTATGCTTAGGATTATCAAAATTGAGATTATTAACAGTCAAAATGAGTTTTCAAGCATCATTCAAATCCAAAACATAACACCTAAAAATTATACTAGAAAAACATTAACAAATAACATTTAAACACAGAAACATGAAATCAAAGCAAATAAAGGCCACAATAGTAAAATTGCAAAAATGTAAAAACAAGCTTACAAGTGATCAAGGCTGCAATACCAAAGAACCAATGAACACTAACTATCCTACAGCTTCCCATGAAGCTCCTAAACCCATGGCAATCCAGAATGGCCATGCTCCAAGCTGAGATCACCAAGAACACATGATTTTTATTTTATTTTCTATTTTTCTCTATTTTTTATGATTTTTGGTTTTAAAGACTACAACGGATTAGAAGTTTCTAAAAGCTTATTAAGCTTTGTCAGGAGCTTAAGTGGCTTACTAGAGTCCAATAACAACAATAATCAAACATAAATATAAATGACTTGAAAATTAAAGATGAATATGAAAAACATGAATTATAAAGATAACTTGTAATTTAAACTGAGAATGAAAGTTCCATTACACTAATTTGAAGTTCATTACACTAATGAAAACAGTAAATGACATTAATTTAAGGAAAACATTAAGCTAAATTACACTACTTTTAAGCTATTCTAAGGTGACAATGGCTTAAGGCCAAGGTGAGTATTCCTCTGCTTCTCTTGCTCTTTTTATAGTCTCAAAATGCCTTGGTGACCACTCATAAGCTCTGTCTTTAATCTGAGCCCTTGAATTGTCCAATTTGATCTCAGCCATTCAAACGGATTTTGGCGCCAAAGTCTTATTTGACAGCTTGAGGCGGTTTTGATGCAATTAATGCATTGTGTTAGCTTGTATAGGTGGAAGGGACAAGTTGTGAAGCTTTATTGAGCTTGGAGCCCAAGTAGAAGGGAAAACAGGGGAGGTTGAGTGTTTGGAGGGAAAAAGATGGTGTGGAAGCATTTATTGTGGCAGGGTTAGGTATAGGGTGGTGGAAAAGGGTAGCGTGTGAGCTGGGGTAGCAAGTGGAGGGGGGAAGGTGGTACAAAACCACCCTGGTATGGGATTTACAGGCTGGGTGAAAGGGATGAACAGTGGAAGTGGTATTAGGGCGGGGGTTGACCGTTTGACCTGTTTAAATATTAAAGGGGGCCGGGTTTTGTGTTTTGGGCCAAAGGTTGGGCTGAGGTTTGTTTGTGTTTGGATTTGGCTTATATTAAGGGTCCGTTTGGTATTTAATGGTACAAAAGCCCAAGGACCTTTGTTGTATTTTCTGATTTTCTTGAGGGACCAATCCTGCCAATATTTCCAAACTTTCTTTGAGGACCAAACCTGCCATTAAACAATTACACAAGGACCAAAAGTATATAATTTTGTATTTAAAAACTTTAAAGGACCTAATATGTAAATTTGGATTTTAGAGGGACTTGTTTTGTAAATTCCTAAAAGTTTATCAAATTGTTCCAAATTGTAATTTATGAATAGTACAAGGGTAATTTGTGATAAAATTCTATTTTGAATACCCAGGGACTAAGTTTGCCAATTTTGAAACTTGAGGGGTAAAAATTGCCAATATTTGTAAACTTTTATCCAGGGATCATTTGTGAATATTTTTGGTTTCCCAAGGACTTAAGTTGACTTTTTACTCATTTAAAACCTTCAGGGACTAGTTTTGCCAAATTGTGAAACTTGAGGGACTGAAACTGCCAATTATGCAAACTTTGTACGTTTTTTATCTGTTTTTGCATATTTTGCATTTGGAACATATAAAACACACTTCTAAGATATTTTAAGTATTATGATGCATATTTGAGTGTTTTTGGATGTTTTGGCAGTTCAGATTGGTATAAAATGATGAGTATTTAGACACTCATCAATCCCCCACACTAAACTATTGCTAGTCCCTAGCAATCTTTTATGAAAAATTAATGGATTTCATCTCTTTACCAAAAGCCATCACTTCTGGAGTAGCCAGGTGTAAGAACTGTGGCACACCTGATAACCGTGTGATTTTGAGCAAATCACCAGCTGTCAACGGATTTGATTTGTCTTTACCAAAAGCCGTTTGCTTCTGGACTAGCCAACTCTTGATGGAATAGTCAACATCTTGGTGAGCTGATTACCAATTATGGTTTTTCCACGGCCTTTACCACAAGCCATAATCTTGCGGGCTAGCCAACTCATTTGTTTTTGGGGAGTTGAGGAACCATACAATTTTGGGCAAATTGCCAGCCATAAACGGATTTGAGATATCTTTACCAAGAGCCGTTTGCTCCTGGATTAGCCAGTCCTTGTGTGGATTAGACATGGTGGACTAATAACCATTTGTTGTATTTAGTGCAAAACACTAATACCAAATGAAAAAATTTTAAATTTTGGCCATTTTTGGGGAAAAAGGGCATACAAAGGTATATAAGTGATCAAATTCGCCAGAATTTCCCCCCCACACTTAGAAATGAATATTGTCCTCAATATTCAAAGTCCCGGCTATTATGTCGAAATCTTGAACGTAAAAAGATAACATTTATGACTAAGTGGGGTAACACAACAATTATTTTATTTTTCTGTATTTACAATTTTCTCAACGTTTTTAGATCTATGTACGAAATGTGGGGCACACCCCCACACTTAGGTGGTAGAAAGGGGTAAGAAAAGTGAAAATGATTTGACGAGAAAGTGGAGTGGGGTTCACTCACAGAATTATAAATGATAAGGTAGGGAGAATCTTTTTGGGTTTTTTATATAATATAAACAGAAATGAAAAAAATCTTTTTGTATTTTTAATTTTTATATATATATGTACAAAAGGAATGGCTAAAAATGAAACCTAAATGAGATTTTTAATACACGACACTGATTTAAACCTAATCTATATCTTTCCAGGGATAGTACTAAGCACAGTAAACCCTTTTTTAGTGTAAACATGGTGTTTAATCACATTTAGACCTAGGAATATCAAGTTTAGGAAAATTGACAGTGAAGTGTAAATCAAAGCACAGATAGATTTCAACCAAAAAATATTTTTGTATTTTATATTGTTTATTGAAAAGAAATATGATACAGTATAAGTAATCACTACCTCCCAGGCTTGTGTCAGGTTTACCACGCAAGTTAATCACTTGTGAATGATTAACTGTAATAAATATGTCCTGACAGCCCGGAAGTTGAATGATAAAGTATAATATACATACAAAGGATAGATATTTCAACAAAATATAAAATATAAGCCATAGTAGGCAGCACACCTCCCCGGCAGCGGCGCCAAATTTTGATTCCTCCCGAACCGTCACTTATTTGTCACACAAGCCAACCGCTTGTGAACGGTCAACCGTAACGTCTAAATGGAGCCCGGGAGGAACTAGCAAAGTTAATCCGTGGGTCTTAAGTACAGAAAAGTACGTGAGTACAGAAAAGTACATCCCCAGGTCGTTATGTCCCAACGAGGTGTGAACGTGATACTACCATGACTTGTAATGTTGAAATAATATGTATATAGAAAAATGGGAATCTGATTGACTAACACTGAATGTGAATAGTAATAGCTCTGTCACAGCTAGTTCAATTAAGAAACGTACAATCAGAAACCTAAAATAATAAAGGATATTTACAAACGTACGTTTAAGTTTAAATAAACGTAAACGTAACGAATAAAACAAAACTTTCCCATAGAGGGAATTTGCATGCCTTAACGGCTTAAATGCAAATTAAAAGAAAATAAAATAACTAACTATATTTATAATATTATTATTATATTAATAAGAAAACTTAGAAAACTAAAATGCGTACGTAAACGTTTAAATAAACGTCTATGTACAAAATAAAAAGTGAATACCGTCCAATATAAGTCCCACAAATATGAAAATTACATTTTTGGAATCCTAAAATAATAAGAAAATTATTAGAATATTAAAACTTATTTTTATACTATGTACTTAATTATTATTAATTAAAACTATTTATTTATTATTTAATAATTACCTAAAAATAAGAAAATGTGAAATAAAGCTAAGATAAATAAAATTAAAACTTAGAAAAGTTAAAAATAATATAAAAGAAATTTTGAAACTAAAAATATATTTATTATACAAGTATTCTATTTATTATTAATTATTTACTATTATTTAATTACTAATATTATTATTAAATTATTATATATACTAAATAAGCAAACAAAAATCTAGAACTTTTTACATAATTCTAAAATACTTATAAAAAGCTAAGAAAAATATAAAAACTATATTTAATATACAAAAATAAGAAAACTTAATTTAAAACTATTATTACTTAATTAAACTAATTAATACTAATTAAATTATTATACATACTAAACTTATTTATAAAATTATAAAACTTTTTATAAAACTACTTTTCCATCATAGGACTCCATAAAAAATATAAAAAGTTTGTAAAAATTATAAATGAGCAGTTTTAAAAATTAAATACTAATTATTTCCTAAAAGGTAGTTAAACTATATTAATTATTATATATATTATATGAACAGTAAAAAATCTGAAAAAATTATGGAAAGTAAATTATGTTATGAAGATGCTAGGAAAAATAAAGTGGGGGCAACAGCTTATCCCAATAAGCTGTTATAAGCTCATCAGTCCAAATAAGCCAAAGGACCAAAAATGGGTTAAATATATATATAGCACACCCCTTCCAACGGAACTGGTGCCCCAGAGCAGTTGGAAGGGGGTGTGTTGCTAAGCATGTTATACTATCCATTAGGTCTCAGGTTCGAATCCCACACACCCCACATTTTTTCATTTTATTTTATTTTTTTGATTTTCTTTTTGCAAACCTGTACAATAAGTAAAAATATGGAACTTTAACAAAACCAACTTATTCAAAACTTAGAAATAAGTTGTGTGACAGCTTATTTCCAAGTCAGTTGGCCAAAAAGCTCAAGCTTCTTAAATAGAAGCTATCACTTGAGTTAAAGGGTCTTTTTGGTTTTTCTTTTTATTAAACTAAATAAATACATATAATATACATATAAGATGAAAATAGAACTTACTAAACCTAAAAATAAGCCAAACGTGGCTTATTACTCACTCAGATGAGTTTTTGGACTCAAAGTGGGATAATAAGCTTGGTAAAAGCTTGTAAAAGCTAAACAGTGGTGTAAAAAGGTAAAAGGTATTTATGTACAAGTATAATAGTGATATATGAACATGAGTAAGCACTGAGGAATGCTTATAAGCATAAGCCTATGGTTTAGACAGTTAAGCCTTTTGGGCTTAACTTGGATGGAATTGAGGCTTGTTAAGCCTATAATAAGCTTCATACTAGAAAGTAAAATATAAAAAGTATCTACACAAGTATAATATATATATATGTACAAGCTTATGCACAGAGATTTACTTATAAGCTTAAAATAAGCAAATAAGCACTTCTCTGATGCATACAGTTCCAAACACCCCTGCAACTCTTTTGCTTGGCAATTTAAGCTTAGGTAATAAGCTGCAAAAGCCAAAATAGGAATTGGAGTAGCAAGCTGAGGTGGTTGGCTTTCCAAAAAGCCAAAGCTCATCAAGTGGGGTCCACTGATGAGCTTATGAGAGGCTTATGAAAAGGCTTCATTTCCTGAGTGAGATGGTTAAAAGGCTAAGTGCTAAGGAAATGGGACAAACAAAAAGCTCATTGCAGCCCTAGTTAAATAGCTACAATTGTGGAATTAAGCACTGGATCTTAAAGCCTAGTTGATAAGCTTCCAAAAGAAGCAAAGATCATAAGCTAGATCCAATAGGTGAGCTTTTTGTATGCTTATGAAATAAGCTAGTTGGGGTAAGGTATTATGAGGACTCAGCATATCTTTTCTTGTGGTGATAAGTATAAGCTACTTGCAGCCCATGTAAATAAGCTACAAGGTGAAAGTGATGAGCAGAACCATAAAGCTGGGTTGCTAGGCTTTCTAAAAAGTCAAGCCACACAGGCTTGTGATCACTATAGAGCTTGGTGTGAGCTTATGGAAATGGTGTAATACCCCTGAGCAATCAGGGGTATTTTGTGAATGGGCAAACTATAAGCTCACACAACTTATCTAAATAAGCTCTGATAAGCTCAACTCATGCTGAGGTATTGAGATGGGTACCTTGGCTTTGTAAAAAGCCAAGGGTCTCATACTCAAGCTCACTGAGGAGCTTATTAGAAGCTATGGTAACTAGCACCATTCAACTGTTTGCTTCAGTTGAGTGGGCTAAATGGTACAAAAAGATGGGTTTTGAAAAGTGACTAAATAAGCTAAGAACTGAAAAATAAGCACAGACATAAATAAACAAGCTAGTAGGGTATTGATAACAACAAATAACACAGGCTCAAGCTCAAAGGTCCACAAGCTATAAGCTTGTGGTTTTGGGCTTGAGGCTGTGAGACAGGGCAATATTAGCCTAAAATAAGCACAAATTTAAGCACTAAAACATTGAAACTAAAAATTAACAAAAATCATACAAACATACAAGCAGTTAAACTAAAACATACTATAAGCACATAAGCTAAAACTTAATAACAAATCCTACACGAAATTATCTATTTAATTGAAAAACAGGTTTTAGGTAATTTTTGACTTTTAAGGTTTATGATCAAAGTTGACTTAGCTCAACTTTGATCTGAATCTATCAAACAAATATGTTATATAAAGCTATAATAACAAGAATTTATCAAAGCTAAACAACTTTTAAACACATAAGCAAGATTTGGACATGAAATCTAAACAGACACATAAGATAGACAGATTAAAAGAAGATATTGACTAAACACAAATAAAGTCTGTTTAAACTGAGCTAAGAAGTTCATATGCACCATACAATCAAACAAGAACAACAACACACAAGCTTTTAACACAGAATTAAACAGAACAGATATGCAAGATTATTAGGTCTATCAATCTCAAAGTACTCATAATGAGATCATCAAGTGTCAAATTGATTCTCTACCATGCTATACTCTTTGATTACAGTTCCACTGGGCTACTTATGTCATGTTAAGCAAACAATCAAACAAGAACATTACTGAACAAGACCATAACTCAGGTTAACCTTTAAATCCAAACAACCCTTTAATGGAATAAAACTTAGCTTTTCAATACAAAAGACTGTACAAACTCATTCCATCAATTCCAGTGGTCTTAGTGTGTCAAACCAAACCATTTTCAGCACACACAAGTAGTCACACAAGTCTATGCTTAGGATTATCAAAACTGAGATTATTAACAGTCAAAATGAGTTTTCAAGCATCATTCAAATCCAAAACATAACACCTAAAAATTATACTAGAAAAACATTAACAAATAACATTTAAACACAGAAACATGAAATCAAAGCAAATAAAGGCCACAATAGTAAAATTGCAAAAATGTAAAAACAAGCTTACAAGTGATCAAGGCTGCAATACCAAAGAACCAATGAACACTAACTATCCTACAGCTTCCCATGAAGCTCCTAAACCCATGGCAATCCAGAATGGCCATGCTCCAAGCTGAGATCACCAAGAACACATGATTTTTATTTTATTTTCTATTTTTCTCTATTTTTTTATGATTTTTGGTTTTAAAGACTACAACTGATTAGAAGTTTCTAAAAGCTTATTAAGCTTTGTCAGGAGCTTAAGTGGCTTACTAGAGTCCAATAACAACAATAATCAAACATAAATATAAATGACTTGAAAATTAAAGATGAATATGAAAAACATGAATTATAAAGATAACTTGTAATTTAAACTGAGAATGAAAGTTCCATTACACTAATTTGAAGTTCATTACACTAATGAAAACAGTAAATGACATTAATTTAAGGAAAACATTAAGCTAAATTACACTACTTTTAAGCTATTCTAAGGTGACAATGGCTTAAGGCCAAGGTGAGTATTCCTCTGCTTCTCTTGCTCTTTTTATAGTCTCAAAATGCCTTGGTGACCACTCATAAGCTCTGTCTTTAATCTGAGCCCTTGAATTGTCCAATTTGATCTCAGCCATTCAAACGGATTTTGGCGCCAAAGTCTTATTTGACAGCTTGAGGCGGTTTTGATGCAATTAATGCATTGTGTTAGCTTGTATAGGTGGAAGGGACAAGTTGTGAAGCTTTATTGAGCTTGGAGCCCAAGTAGAAGGGAAAACAGGGGAGGTTGAGTGTTTGGAGGGAAAAAGATGGTGTGGAAGCATTTATTGTGGCAGGGTTAGGTATAGGGTGGTGGAAAAGGGTAGCGTGTGAGCTGGGGTAGCAAGTGGAGGGGGGAAGGTGGTACAAAACCACCCTGGTATGGGATTTACAGGCTGGGTGAAAGGGATGAACAGTGGAAGTGGTATTAGGGCGGGGGTTGACCGTTTGACCTGTTTAAATATTAAAGGGGGCCGGGTTTTGTGTTTTGGGCCAAAGGTTGGGCTGAGGTTTGTTTGTGTTTGGATTTGGCTTATATTAAGGGTCCGTTTGGTATTTAATGGTACAAAAGCCCAAGGACCTTTGTTGTATTTTCTGATTTTCTTGAGGGACCAATCCTGCCAATATTTCCAAACTTTCTTTGAGGACCAAACCTGCCATTAAACAATTACACAAGGACCAAAAGTATATAATTTTGTATTTAAAAACTTTAAAGGACCTAATATGTAAATTTGGATTTTAGAGGGACTTGTTTTGTAAATTCCTAAAAGTTTATCAAATTGTTCCAAATTGTAATTTATGAATAGTACAAGGGTAATTTGTGATAAAATTCTATTTTGAATACCCATGGACTAAGTTTGCCAATTTTGAAACTTGAGGGGTAAAAATTGCCAATATTTGTAAACTTTTATCCAGGGATCATTTGTGAATATTTTTGGTTTCCCAAGGACTTAAGTTGACTTTTTACTCATTTAAAACCTTCAGGGACTAGTTTTGCCAAATTGTGAAACTTGAGGGACTGAAACTGCCAATTATGCAAACTTTGTACGTTTTTTATCTGTTTTTGCATATTTTGCATTTGGAACATATAAAACACACTTCTAAGATATTTTAAGTATTATGATGCATATTTGAGTATTTTTGGATGTTTTGGCAGTTCAGATTGGTATAAAATGATGAGTATTTAGACACTCTTTGATTCGCCTCAAACGGTCAGATAATTATTGATCAGCCACTTGTGAATGGCCAACTGTAATAGTCAAACAGTCCAAGGCGAATGCTTTCGAGGAATACAGTGTTTTCCCGGGTCGTAATGTCCCAACGAGGTTGTGATGGTATTAAAAACGAATATGTGATTAGTGAATGTGAACAGGAAAGGTATAAGTGTGTGTGTGTGTGTTTAACTAGGGTTTTATAACTTAAAATAACTATTAAAACAATTACGTAAAACCTAGATATCTAAAACGTACACCAAATTAAAATCAGACGCGACTGCGTACTGAGAAAAAGGTGAGTTTTAAGAAAAATAAACCACAAGGGTTAAAAATGAAAATTCTACAAACTTAAACTTAAAATAAAATTAAACTAAAAATAAAACTATTTTTTAGATTATTATATTATTTATTATTAATTATTTAATTAAAAACTATTTAACTATTTAATTAAAACTTAATTTAAATCAAACTAAAAATTATAAATACTACAAATTAAACTAAAAATTTATAAAAATATTTTCTAAACCTAAAATAGAACTTGAAGAAAGTATAAAAAAATAAAAATAAATCTTTTTGTCTTTTTGTGAGCTTTTTATTAATTAAAAACTATTAATATTAATTATACTAATTAAACTATTTTAAATTACAAATAATACTAAACTAACTTAGAAAATTATGAAAAAATTATAAATCTAATTAACCATTACAGGAATCCTAAAAAAATTATAAAAACTTTATTTTATGTATTTTTAAACTAGTATACTATTTATTATTCTATTTATTATTTAATTACTATTTAAACTATTTAAATTATAAAAACTATTAAATGAACAGTATAAATCACAAGAAAATTTATAAAATTATATTATGACTTATAGAAGCTAGGAAAAATATAAAATATAGGTTTTACTATATAAAAACTAATTATGCTAATTAAAACTTATTTATTGATTAATTACTAATAAAACTATTTTTAATTCTAATTAATACTAAAAGACAAAATTAAAATCTGAGAAAATTATTATAATTACTTTAACCTAAAATGAAATTAATAAAAATATAAAAACACAACTTACTTAATAAAAATGTAAAAATGAAAATTAAAATTAAATTATATTAAATAGAAACTATCACTTATTTTTAAATTTGTTTTTCTTGAATTTTCTTTTACAAACCTAATTATAAACTAAAAATGAACAACTTTAATAAAGGAACATTGATTGGGGCTCAGAGAATAAGCACTTCAAGTGCTTATTGCCTTGACAGTTGACTTTGGTCAACTGTCAAGCTATAAGCTTCTAATAAGCTCACAGCTGAGTCACAAGGGTGAATTAAGATGGATACATGTTTGATGGATGAAAAATAAGCTAACTAAACCAATCAAGACCCTTGAATAAGCCAGTAAGCTAAAAATAAGCACATCCAAAACTCAACCTATGCACAAAATGGGACAGACTTCCAAGCTTAAATCAGGTGGGGTCCAGTAAGTCCAAGGTCAAACTTAAGGTCAATGGTGAATCCCTGGTAGGAGGGGGGTTGAAGGGAACAAAGGTTGAGGTGTGGGGCCCAGTGTGGTGGCCACAAAGTGGAGGTGATGGCTGGGTAGCTGCTGTTGCAGCAGTGGGCACACAGCCCTGCAACTGAGTTTGTGGGGTTGTGGGACAAACAGGAAAATTCACAAAAATAAGGGGAGGGTAGATTCCTGAAGATGAGGTGTTAGAGAACAAGATGTGAAAATTTCAAGCCTTGAAACACAACTCAAAAATCACAATAAATCACCCAAGTTTTGGTTTTTTTTCTGCAAAATGAAGTTTTTGACTTTTTATTTGAACTAGTAAGTTGACTTTTGTGAGATTCTAATGGATCTAAACTACTGATTATGTTGTATTAACCCATATTAAGGCTAAATTAAGTGAACTAAACAAGTTTTAAACTAAATTACAAGCTATCCTAACTAAAAAACTCAACAGTTAACTGTTGGTGGGAGATTTCTTGTCATTTTGACTTTTTTCTAAAAAGGTACTAAATTTTATGACTAAAATGATCTAAAGGGACCTAATGAAACATGTTTGAAACAATCCTACCTACTGAAACACACTAGAACTCACTGAGACCCTTTAAACCAAACACCCCTTAAACACTTGACTGTTTTGATTTTACAAATGAAACATACTAATTTAAACTATAAAGTCTGATTTTATTGATTAAATAACTTAATTAAACTCTAATGAGCAACTTTGAACAGGAAAATAAGCAGTAGAATAAGCTATGCCTTATTTGGCTATTTTTGGTTTTTTAAGTGATTTTAAGTAAAATGTAGACAAAAGCTTTTTAAGACTGATACGATTAATGAAATATGACTACAAACTACTAATAAGCATAAAACTACAATAATAAGCTAACAATAAGCTATGCAACAGTAACTATTGTTTAATTCAAAAAATGAGAAAAAGCTTACAATTGTAATGAACTGTGAACCAAAGAACCAAGGATTAGAAACCACTCCTAGCTTGTTGTCAACAAGCTAGAAACCAGAAAAGCCATCCAGATTAGCTTTTAACCCCCAGAATAGCTTATGAGACCCCAGGTTGACTTTTGTTGACTTTTCTCCATTTCTTGAATTAGAACTGAATTAAACTAATACAAACTTACAACAAGCTATAATAAGCTTGTATAAGCTTATAGCAAGGGTGTGGAGTGTTTGTAATTGCTTCTAACAACTATATGACTAAATACGAATCACCAAAAAACATGAAAACTTGAATTTTCATTATCTTGATAAAAGCAGTACAATACAGGATGAAATTAGTACAAAGAACTTGAAACAACCTTGAATTGATAAACTAAACTTAATTTAAAACTGGAAACAAGCAATAAACATAAACTACACTACTAATGGTCCTAAACTACTGACATCCTTCTCTATGTGTCTTCTTTTCCTTAAATAGCAATCCCAACAGCTTCCTCTCTCCTTCCTGAGCAAATCCCACCACTTGTTAGCTTCCAATTCATCCTATTCGTCCACTTGTCAATTTTGGCGGGAAAAGTGGGATGTGGGAAAATTGCACATGGTCTGATATCTTGGGGGGAGGAAGAAGCATTAATTGCTTTTGGTTTTGTTAGGTAAGGTGGAGTATAGCAGAGGAGGGGGGTGGGTGTGTCAGAGAGGCGGTGGAGATGGTGGTATTGGTTTGGCGGTATGGTTTGGGAGGGAAGGTAGTAAAGGTGAGTTTGACCTGGTATTTGACCTTGGGGTGGGCTGGGTATGGAGTTGGGCCAGGGATGGGCTGGTTTAGTTTTTATTTTATTTTTGGGCTTAGGAAATAATACAATAGGATCCGTTTGGTATTGTAATAAACAAGGACCAATTTTGTAACTTTCTGATTCTTGGGGGACTGAACTTGTAAATTCCCATAAGTAATCATGAGGACCTATGTTGCCATAAATGAATAGTACAAGGGGTATTTTTGATATTTTTCACTTTTTAAATACCCGGGGACTATTTTTGCCAAACTTGAAACTTCAGGGACCAAATATGTCATTTCACCAAACTTGCCAACCAAGGACCATTCCTGCCATAGAATATTAGTATAAGGACCAAAATTGAATTTCTCAAAGTTTTTAACATCCCAGGGACCATTTATGTCAATTTCCAAAGTACAGGGACTAAACTTGTAATTTTGTAAAACTTTGCACCAAAGGACTAAATATGTAACTTTATGATTAAAAAGGACCTTTGGTGACTTTTTCAAGTTTTTAGAATAACCAGGGACTAGTTTTGCCAATTTATGAAACTTGAGGGACTGAAACTGCCAATTATGCAAACTTTGTACGTTTTTCATCTGTTTTTGCATATTTTGCATTTGAAACATATAAAACACACGTCTAAGATATTTTAAGTATTTTGATACATATTTGAGTGTTTTTGTATGTTTTGGCAGTTCAGATTAGTATAAAATGATGAGTATTTAGACACTCATCATTCACACTAACTCTACTCTAATTCATAAGCTTATTCGTATAACTCTATTCTCCTCTAATTCAAAAGCTTATTCACATGAATCAACTAAAAATGATAAAATAACAAGATTTGATGAAAAGAAGCTAATAAATTAGCTTATAATTCATCACAATAAACTCAAGTCACAATAATTAATAAGCTTATTCATAACTCTCCTCTAACTTATAAGCTTATTCATACAAAATTTCATCTAATTCACATGTTTATTCATACAACTCTCATTTCCTCTAATTAATAAGCTTATTCACATGAATTAGCTAAAAATTTTTTTTTTTAAAATACAGATCGAATGAATATAACAAGAAGAATATGAACCTGATGTTAACAAATTAAAAAATGAGATGATAAGATGATCGATTGATGAATCGAAGAAGATAAATTCGTGTTGTTTGTGAAGATCGATTGAATCTGGATCTATTTGTATTGTTTTATTTTTGTATCAATGGTGTAGAGAGAGAAAATAATGAGATGAAGAAACACACAAGTGTGTGTGTGATTGAATGGAAAGTTTATTAGAAAATATCTATATATATTAGACAAAAATACCCTTCTAGTGTAAGGACGGAATTTAATCTCATCCATTAGATGAGATGAAGATGAAGGGTGGGGATTGATCCCTTGATATGTAAACAAAGTTTGGTAATCAAATGATCTTAAATCTAATACATATTTGTTAAACTTAAACTCGATAATCAGTTAACCAAACAATTGTCTTGGAGTTGAAAATAATATTTGCATATTCTCATACCTTTAGATCAAACAATTCCTCAATGGCCTCGTACCCTCTATTAGAGGTGAACAAACGGACCGGATGGACCGACAAAACCGACTTGACCGGATCGGACCGAACCAGACCGACCACATTCGAGGTGCTTTCTTTTCTTCCAACTATGGTATACGCTACTTGTGAGTTGTATATTTATGTGTGTGCGAGTATTATGGCACCATCGATGGGGTGTGTTGTGTGTACGTGGATACTGATTAGAGAATTTAATATTAGTATTTAATGATAAGTGAAGATTATGAGAATGAAAGTGTGAGTGATGATTAAGCAAGAAGAAAAAAAATATATAATTTGAGAGTGATATGTAGTTGAGCAAAAAATAAATTTTTGGTGAGAATCATGGAAGATTTAAAACAAGCAGTACTAAACCACCTCTTCATGTATAAAGACATCAACAAGGCGTCAATGACCGTTACGGTGTAATGGTGCATCACCATTCATGCGTAGAAGCTCCATTTTGGAGGCGGTTTGGTTATCTGCTTGAACGAACCAAAATTTAATTATTATGTGTGAAAGCATATCGTGGGGTTCTGCTTAAATGTGGCAAATTTTTGTGTTTGGTTTGATGGTTTTTTGTGATTAAATTAATAAATGAGTGAATGCTCATGTAAAACGAGGTAACGGACACGGTAATGAGTTTGGCCACCGGTACCAATGTTGTTATTAACCCAACCTGAATAAGCCTTAATTAGGCCAGGTTAATCGGGTTTTGGGGAAAAGAAATCTAACCTGTACCCCACCCTAATAAGATGTGGGTTGTTCAAGTACGGGTTAATTAGGTTCGGGTCAATCGGGTATGCCAGTATAGATTAACCCGAATAAGCCATTATGACATAAAAATAAAAAAAGTTGGGTAAATATTTATAAGAGTGCTTGGTGTGGTGGAGACGAATAACATGTTATTTGTCTGCCACCTCAACGCCACATTATCAGAGTATCAATAACACATCAATAACTAAAATATATTTTCCAGCAAAAAAAATAAATAACATATTATTGGTACATGTAGGTCTTACAAAATACCCCACCAAAAATACCCACACACTCACAAAGGAGAAAAGAAATATAAAAAAAGAAAAAGCCAAACAATGCGAGTGATTGCTTTGGCTAAAACACAAACCACGAGCTGCATGGTGCATCACAATGCGCCATTTGGCCATTGTTGGGTCGATGGCGAGCGAATGGTAAGCCCACATCGAGCTCTCTAAAAAGCAAATGAAATATAAAAAAAAAAAAAAAAAAAAAAAATTAAAACCTCTTATGCAACCTGAAACCCGAACCTAATAAGAGTTCAGGTTATTCAGGTCCGAAATGTTTTTCAACCTGTATAATCGGACCGCATAAGCTTATTCGGGTTCAGGTAGAATCAGGTTATTAAGGTTATGGTATTTTAACACCACTACCACCGTTTAAACACAAAACTTTGTAACTCATTAGACTAAATGCTAACTACATGGTTCTTAATTTTTCTAACTTATTCGACACATAGTACATTACACACAGAAATGATACTTCCACATAATTTTTACATTTTTTTCACACAATGATGTGGCAAATGTGATGCACCAATCATGTTGTACTATAGTTTCTCTTTCTTATTTTCACAATTAAGATTTCATTGCCACATGTATGTGTGAATTTTCTTTTGTAAATATTATGGAGATGCAGCATTTCTCCATTACACATGTGTCCTTCATTCTTCCACCTATGTACGTGGACCAATCCATGGCCGAAACTCACCACATTCAAGAGGCACGCAATCAAGATATTAAGCACATTTCACTCCAAACAAATGAAACTGATCCAACTCAAACAAAAGTCAAAACAGTTTACTCAATCACAACACGATTAACAATACGATTTTATGCAATAACTTGAAAAATTGAGAACGTGTTAATATAAATACAACATTGGCATTATGAAGACTTCAGCAAATAGTATTAAACATAAATAACAATATGCTACTCGCATCATTAATTACAAATTTTTTAAAATATTATGACACAAAACAAGATTTTATAATCACTATTTGAAATATTACAAAAATAAAAACTAACAAAAAATAAAGAATTCTATGGTTAGTACGTAAATACAAAGACAATTTATATGTATATGTATATATATGTTTCGGTGCGGGGTGCGGGGCGGGACAAGGTGAGGTGCAGTTGTTGCCCCCGCCTGCCCTAAACCCGATACATAACCCTATTAAAGCCTTAAAAGTTCAGGTTTCGAGTCTCCTCTCCAGATTCAATTTTTTTCATCCTGAATTACCACCGTCTAAACACAAAACTGTGTAACTCATTAGATTTGCATGTTAAGTACTAAGACTACCTGTAGTGCATCGGTCGAACTAGTCAGTCGACCACCTTGGCGACGCATCTCAATCATTACGGTCTGTCCCTCTAGACATATCCTATCCCCAAAAGTAAGAAGATGGTCGTGTATACGACCGAGGCGTTGGGCACAAAAAATACCTCCAACAGTCATTTTAGCATACTTAAAAAAAGTAATGAAAATCTTCAACTATGTGTTACATTTATACATGAAGAAGAAGAATAGGTTTTTTTTTTTTTTTTTTTTTTTTTTTTTTTTTTTTTTTTTTTTAATAATAACTAATTTACATTTTAAGTTGTTTAGTTTTGTTTTCTTTTAATTTTGATTATAAACAACTATAGTAAGTTATATTAAGTGATTTTTTTTACTTTTATAAATAACTACTTAGTAATGTAACGTTTTTATTTATTACTGAAATTTTAATATTATTATAAAAAAGAAGAGAAAAAATTGATGGCTTAATTATTGTATTTTGGTGATGAAATTGTTGTAGAAAGAAAACTGATGTTGCAGTCCTGAGTCAGTCCCGGCCTAACTACATAGTTCTCAATTTTTCTAACTCAATCGACACTTAGTCGGACTTGACTGCCACCCTAACTACAAGGTTCTCAATCTTTCTAACTTAATCGACATATAGTACATACACATGTGTCCTTCATTCTTCCACCTACGTACGTGGACCAATCCATGGTCGATAACTCACCACATTCAAGAGGCACACAATGAAGATGCTAAAACACATTACACTCCAAACACATCCAACTTATCCAACTCAAACAAGAAGTCAAAAATAAAAACTAACAAAAATTAAAGAATTCTATAGTTAGTACGTAAATACAAAGACAATTTATATGTATATGTATATATATGTTTCTGTGCGGGGGCGGGACAAGGTGAGGTGGAGTTGTTGTCCCCCTGCCCTGTCGTAAACCCAATAAATATCCCTATTAAAGCCCCAAAAGTTCAGGCTTCGAGTCTTCTCTTCAGATTCAATTATTTTCATTCTGAACTACCGTCGTCTAAACACAAAACTGTGTAACTCATTAGATTTGCATGTTAAGTACTAAGACTACCTGTAGTGCATCGGTCGAACTAGTCAGTCGACCACCTTGGCGACGCGTCTCAATCATTACAATCTGTCCCTCTCGACATATCTTAGCCCCAAAAGTAAGAAGATGGTCGTGTGTACGACCGAGGCGTTGGGCACAAAAAACACCTCCAACAGTCATTTTAACATATTTAAAAAAAATAATAAAAATCTTCAACTATGTGTTACATTTATACATGAAGAAGAAGAATAACGTATTTTTTTGTTGTTTTATTTTATAAATAACTCATTTACATTTTAAGTTGTTGAGTTTTGTTTTCTTTGAATTTTGATTATAAACAACTATAGTAAGTTACATTAAGTGATATATTAAGTGATTTTTTTTTTTTTTTTAAATTTTTTTATAAATAACTATTTAGTAATGTAACGTTTTTATTTATTATTGAAATTTTAATATTATTATAAAAAATAAAAAGAGAAAAAGTTGATGTCTTAATTATTGTATTTTGGTTATGAAATTACTAGTTATAATACCTGTGCACGCACAGGGTTTTTAAAATTTCGTTTTAATTATGTATTATTATCGATTAAGAAATGAACCACTTAACATGTTTCAAATGATTTTACTTGGTGGACTAAAAATATATGTATATGTTATAACCTACCTATTATTTTAAGAGAATGTTTTTGGATTAAAAATTATATTTTATTATTCAAGTAAAATCACATGAGAATACTTGACTTGCATGAGATGTTAGTGATATATGCTTTTACTTTTGCAAACCCGTGCTATCAATTTACGATGTGTTTTGTAATTGTGCTATTTCTTTTACTTATATTTTCGTTAAAATATATAGCATATTTAGATAGCTTTGAAGATTGATTCATTTCCTTAATTATAAATAACCATCACATCATTTTTATTAATGTACCTTTTTGTTTGGAAAGTTCTATTTTTATAAGTTTGTGTTATTTACTTCTCATGTTTGATCATAAAATTACCAAATTAACATAGATGCTTACACTATAGCTTCTTTATTACATAAAGAGAAACGAATAAATATGTAATAGGTAGAACTCAAATTTAATCTTACGTTTATGTATAATTTATAAGAATAATTTTTCTCTAAGCCCGAACTATATAAGCAAATTATTATTACTTGTATAAGTAAATTATAAATGCATGAAAAAATGACAAAAAGTATATTCGCAAGTCTTTTAGGATTGTTTGAATCCTTACCGACCTTTCACTTTAATGCAACTTTCTTTACAATTGGTCTAAATCATCAAGGTAAAAGACACCCATATTTTAGACCGTTGGTTGACACTTATAGTGTTATCAATGATAGCAAACACCTGCTAAGTTTCATTAACTCATCCAAAGACAAATTACACTCCGAAAAGAATTCCTACCATAAAATTCCCTATATTGGCACTAAAACACATCTTTGGTACATTAAATTACATTCATGTATTATCTAAATCAGCAATTCAACTAAATTATACATTCATAACTTGAGCATGCATAGAAAATCATTCCACGACAATCAAGTATTGATACTTAATCCTCCTCTAAAAAACGCACACAACAAATTGCATTACACTTTAGTTTGTGCGATACGATAATAAAACTGCAAAAACCACTAATGTGTTGCATTATAGCGAGGATAACAACAAAGTTAGTCATAACATCAAATAAGAAAACTTCATATTCGAACTAAAGGGGTGTTTGGTTATGCTTATTAAAGGTGCTTATTGGCTTATTCAATTACCATAATACAATAAGTGTATGATAAAGCTATAAGCTTTTTTTAGAAGCCTAGTGAAAAACCCTTGAACTCACAACTAATTCTATTATAGCTTAGCGTGTTTATAGTAAAAACACAAATATTAAGTGTAGAAGTTTTCAACACAACATAAAAAAGAGTTACAAAAAATTGGTGTGTATAACAAAAAAGTTAAACCATAAAAAAAAAAAAGTTACTAAATACTATCAGCTAGATAAGGCATAAGCCAAAGTTCTGTTGAGGTCTCTTTCGGATTCCATTCAGAAGCAAAAAGAGGTTTACACATAAATCATAAGTATAGAATAATGGTTGTATCTCACATATGTGATTACCAACTCAATAACATTATCGCAGTATAGTAACGTAATAACCTGATTAAAACTAAATATTCTTGCTGAATAATTCTTATGTACATACTTTTAATTCGTTTACAACGGCCAACTATTACTTTTTTTTTTTTATTATTATTTTTTTAATAAAACATCACGTCAATGAATAAAGTTAAGGAAAACACCAACGTTTTTTTTTTTTTTTTTTTTTTTTTTAATTTTATTTTATATTTTTTTAATTTTTTTAGGAGGTGATTGTTATCAAATAAAAATTGTGATGCGTGCATTTTTTTAATATAATTTAAAGAAAACACCTTCTATATTAAACAATGACTATCTAACCCAAGTGTTTGTTTGTTTGTTTGTTTTTAATAATTAGCTTTGTATAACGTTTTTAACTGACAGACATGTTGAGGTTGAGGTTGATTTTGTTGTTTAACTATAACTATTGATATCATGTTCTATAAAATGTGTGAATTTAGTAGCACATAATGAGCGTTGATAAAGTTAAAATATGCTCCGTAAAGTTTTTAAAATATTTTTATGGATATCCATATACAAATTTTAAATAACAATTTCATGAGTCGTTGTTATAAGTAGAATCGTGTATATTTATTTTCATCACAGTATCATGCTTACCATTTGATATTTATATTCCCGTTACTAATAATTTAGCCGTATTTCAAACCCGTGTACGTATAACTTAAACTTTTAAATAGTAACATGAGTCTTTATTTAAAAACATATTCTAATAGATGAAAGTTTAAAACTAACATTAGTTTAAAAAAATATTTAACGTATATTAAAACTAATTCGCATATTTACCAAATGAGTTCTTATTTAAAAAAATATTCTAATGGATGAAAGTTTAAAACTAACATTAGTTTAAAAAAATATTTAACGTATATTAAAACTAATTCGCATATTTATCAAATTTTGTAATTTTAATAGATGAAAGTCTCATGTAATTTTAAACAAAGTTACTATTATAAAGTATAGGGGATATAAAGTGTAAGGGGTTATTTGTGTTTTTTATAAAGTTATTAAAAAATATGGAAACTTGTAATTTTACACTTTACTCTATATAATTTATTTAAAATTCAATCACTAAAGTTTTATTAATTACTTCATCTTTTTTTAAGTTTTTGTTTTTATAAATTTGACATTTATATTTTTATGCATTTTTTTCTTAACCAAATTTATTAAGTTTGACCAAAATCAATTTAATTTTGACTTTTTATTGACCAATCATGATGCTGGATTTCGCTTACGTGGCAAAATCGAGCTCTGCTATTGGTCCAATTTTTTTTTTTCAATGAGAAGGGATTTTCAAAAACACTCCGAAATAATGTAATTATTTTATTATATAAAAGATTATAAAAAGAGAAAACTAATGTCGCAGTCCGAGTCACTCCCGGCCTAACTACATGGTTCTCAATTTTTCTAACTTAATCGACACTTACTCGGACCTGAGTCACTGCCAGCCTAACTACATGGTTCTCAATCTTTCTAACTTAATCGACACATAATAGTACACATTACACATGTGTCCTTCATTCTTCCACCTACGTACGTGGACCAATCCATGGTCTAAAACTCACCACATTCAAGAGGCACACAATCAAGATACTAAAACACATTACACTCCAAACACATCCAACTCATCCAACTCAAACAAATAGTCAAAACTCAAAACAGTTTACTCATCCTATAAAACACAACCATAACCACATCCTAAAATCCCACCGGAAAAACACCATCTCCGTTCAAATTCCGGCCAAATTTCACTTATGGCATCTGCTTCATTCAGCACTTATTTCCCTAACCCTTACAAACCCACTAAAGATTTCAAGTCCTTAACAATACCCATATCTCAGAATCCTTTAAAACTCACTCAAACAAGAAAACAAATCTCCGGCGCCGTGAAAGCTGCCGTGAAAACCACCGGAAATGAGCAAGATTTGATCCCAGATTATCAAGATGGAAACTTGGTGACTGAAAATGAAGTGGGTGGTGAGAATGAGGTTCAGTTGATTAATGATTTTGGTGGTAGTGAAGGGAGGTTGTCATTTGAAGGTGGATTTGGTGGTGGTCCGGTGGTGGTGGGTGAGGGTGGTGGTGGTGGTCAAGTGGTGGTGGATAGAGTTATTAATGCTAGTATTGTTCTTGCTGCTGGTACTTTTGGGATTACTAAGTTGCTTACTATTGATTATGATTATTGGCATGTGAGTTGCTTAATCTTTTCTCTTTTTATTTTTGTTACTTTTATCTTTATTCAATTGTTGGTACTTGGTAGTTACGAACCGGACGAACACGAACGGAGCCTTGTTAATGTTCGTTCATTTAATTTTAACCGGACAAATAAAAACGGACGAATTTTCTTGTTCATGTTCGTTTATTAAGAAAATAATTTGTTCATGTTCATTTATGTTCGTTCATTAAGACACTAAACGAACGCTAAACGGACATGAACAATCGAACATAACATAAATAAACTTTATTTTATTATGCATCTAATATTGTTTTATAAGTGTTGTTTTATTTAAACAAACTAATTTTAAAATTATACAATTAAAAGATATGATATACGAACATAAATAAATAAATGAATATAAATGAACATTAACGAACGCATAATCGGACGTTCACAAACATAAATAAACGGACGTGACTTTTGTTCACGTTCGTTCATTTAACTAAACGATCGTAAAATATTGTTCATGTTCGTTCATTTAATAAATAAACGAACATAAACAAACTTTTTTCCGAACGGGTTCATGAAATGTTCACTCTAACGTTCAGTTCGTTTACAGCCCTACTTGGTAGTAGTATAAAACAATTAAATGGATATGGCTTTCCTTGTTAACATTTATTGCATTTTAATGCCTACTGATAGCTGTTCAAAGGTGTTTGAGGTTGCTTATCCAAGCTGCTTAAGTGCTTTTGTGATTATTTGTTAGTTAAGGAAAAGAGAACAGCTCAGAGTCGCTTCTCCAAGCTGCTTATTCCATTACAAGCAATAGCAAACACCTTTTTAAAAATAATCTTGAGGAAGAAATATTTGTTTTTAGTTGTAGAGTACAATTAAACTGGCAATAATTGTTTATTTCTTGCAAAAAGTCTTGAATTTCACTATAATTTTGTTGCCTTTTAGCCTTATTTGATTGTTGAACTTGTATGATTTGTTTACTTCATGCTAAAGGGTAATTTGGATTGTGTTCTCAAATTGATTAACTGATTATTGCCTTCGCAAATTGCTGATAATTGGTTCTGGTAAAGGGGTATACAAAACTGATTAGTTTGCTTTATTGATTTTTAAATGGCATATATGGAGTCACAATAATAGTTACATTTATAGAAGATAAGATTCTGTTTACTGTCGAATGATTTTTGAGATAAAGTAAACTTAGAATCACGGAACTATTCCGGCTTTTATCAACTATAAGTATCTGATTCTGATTCTGATTCTTGATATCGCAACAGGTAGTTTCAAAACACATATCCTAAATTATTAGATATATGAATATATCTGTGTATCATATTTGCATTTAGTAATTAGCATAATGCTATCATCGATGAGCATTTCATTTAGTTAAAGTTCAAGAATGTGAAGTTTGAACCGGACTTTATGCAGCTAGTTTACGACTAAAAGACTCTACGTTCATGTGTTAGTGTCATTGTTCAATTTTGCTTACCTTTTGTATTAGGACCGTTTTTGAGTTTTAAAAACAAACCCTTACTCAGGATATGGGATATAGCATACAAAGCATCATACTAGATCATGTGATTAATGTATCTCATTCATTACATCTGTTGGCTCACAGGGATGGACCATATTTGAAATATTGAGATACGCACCTCAACACAACTGGAGTGCGTATGAAGATGCTCTAAAAGAAAATCCACTTTTGGCGAAAATGGTGATTAGTGGAGTAGTGTATTCAATAGGAGATTGGATTGCACAGGTTTGTTTGTTTCTTTAAAATGCTTATAATCCATATTAATGGTTCTCATCACTGAATATGCTTATTATCCATCGACAATTGATAAAAAAATATTAACTGTTTTGATGACTGAATATGTAGTGCTGTGAAGGAAAGCCTCTCTTGGAGTTTGATCGCACTCGAATGTTTAGGTCTGGCCTTGTTGGCTTCTCTCTACATGGATCACTTTCTCACTACTACTATTATTTCTGTGAGGTAAGTATTACAACTTCTTAAAGTTATTTTTTTTGTGGATCCTAACTTTATGTAATGAGCGATAACATTCTTGTTTTATCCAGGCACTTTTCCCCTTTCAAGATTGGTGGGCGGTGCCTGTTAAGGTGGCCTTTGATCAAACCGCATGGGCAGCAGTATGGAACAGCATTTACTTTGTAGTTGTGGGACTTTTACGTTTTGAATCCCCAGTTACTATTTTCAATGAACTAAAAGCAACATTTTGGCCCATGTTGACCGTAAGTAAACATTAACTTTCTCATATCTGTGATAGAAATAGGGCTAATGGCACCAAAATGTATCATAGTTGTCACTTATTCCTTTTATATGTATCCAACAATTTTTTTTTTGCTATTCTGTGTACTAAACTTGATTTTTTGAGCATTTTTGGTACTTTTTGACCATTTTACCCCTCATTTTATTAACATGGGAGGGGCAAAATGGTCATAAAGTACACAAAAATGCCCAAAAGATCAAGTTTAGTACACATAATAGCAAAAGAAATTGTTCGATACATATAGAAGGAAATAATGACAACTATAATACATTTAGAGGCCATTAGCCCATAGAAATATTATATAAAATATAGTGGTCTAATATCTATTAACATGTTATCAGGCCGGATGGAAGCTTTGGCCATTTGCTCATATTATTACATATGGGGTTGTGCCTGTTGAACAAAGACTATTGTGGGTTGACTGTGTTGAGCTCATTTGGGTCACAATACTTTCGACGTAAGTATCTTGTGGATATCAAGTCACCAGTTTTGGGTTTACTTATATTTGCTTAACTGAGACGCTTATTTGATGTTTTGACAGTTTATCAAACGAGAAATCAGAAGCAAGGATTTTAGATGCACCAGTAGACCCGAATGCAATTTCATCTTCTAAATCTTCAGAGGTATGCTGTCACTGGATGGAAGCACATTTACCAAAAAAATATTATATTTCAGAACAACCTCTACGTATACAAGGGTCTTTAAATAAGAAATTAATTTTGGCATGTTCGGCTGAAATTAAGAAACTCAAAATTCTGTGTCAAATATAGTAATTCCCGACCTAACATAGACAAAAGTATTCTATTTCCCTACCTAATGTTATCGGAAATTATATCGTAATACAATCTTTAGAGGATAAATATCATGTTTTAGGAGAATCTTTAGGATGCAAAAGATGTATCTATACATGACCTCACTAATTTTGAGACTTTGTATCGAAATTTAGAGTCGTCTGAAATGCTTAAGTTTTGTACTTAGTATAGCTTGTGATTGACTGAAATCACTAATAAATATGATTTACATAATAAAACAAAACAATAATCTTGAGAATTGAGGGAAACTAAAATGATGTAACGTGGGCCTAATGGTGCCGTAGTCGTATTGCCAAGTTGTTCAAACTACTTCACATGCATTAACCAAATCCTTGAGATGATCATTAGTGTTCTGTGATTGCTTTACATCATTATTAAACAATTTTTTGCTCTCTTATTTGCAGGAGTAGATAGACACCCATAACAATGCAGAAATGAATGAAAGCAACATAGCACTTTTCTCCAGCACTCGTCACCGGAATCTTTATATAACTTGGGAATGATCGGAAAACATTGGAAACAAGGTATTGCCCGCCAATCGAATGGCCACTATGTAAACCCTACGTGTGTGACACACTTGTATAATACCCATTTTTAGCAGATTATTCTCTGCATATATGTGTACATCCTACTCTCTCTCTCCTGTTTCTCATTTTTGACTCAGAATCAAACCAGATATATATAACAAGCGCATTCAATATTCATGAAAACACTGTAAAGCTTATATTATTAGCAATTTATATAGTTATTGATGGAGCTGAAGCAAGAATAAAGATGATTCAGAACGGATTGAATTTGATAAATTCAGTCTAAGATCTCAAACCGATATCTAAATAGCAGTGGACATAACAGAAAGCCGACTAGGTGTTGGCCGAAAGTCAAACCACCGCCAGGTAAGTCTACGCGCAGGTGGAGTCAAAGCCCTCCTCACCACCTCTTTGCTTGCACGACGCCGCCTAGCCACCATCATCTCACGGGCATTCTTTTTCCTAACCATGGACTTCTGCAACATCATGGAGTCAGTACAGCCAGACATCTTTGGTGATGATAAAAGCGCTGAATCTTTGAGCAAATCTTGATAGTTCTTGAACGTATAAGACGACGACCCTTTTGCAGGGAAAGGGTGTTGAAGCCTAGTGAGTTCTTTCTTGATGATCATGTTTGTGAGAAGCTTTGATGGAAAATGTGAGTTGTATCAAAGGGTTGGACTTTTTAATATGGTGAGGTGGGTGAGTGGCATCTTCTTGTTGGCCTAATGACTTGTTCTTGGTTGGTTTTCATGGTTTTGGTTTTTTGACTTTGACTTAGACTTAGTCGATGATTTTTGACTTTGCTTTATATCTTTGGACACGTTAATGTTTCCTGTGATCAGTATAGCTTTTTGAACAAGACAATAAGATTGTTGTTGTGTTCAAAGAATAACAACTAATATCATCATATGTTTAACTATCAAAACATTTGCTGTAAGGTCTAACCATATATATCTGTAGTTACCCTATAGGCCTATACCACTTTACCAAGTCCTTGAATATATACTGTTTTGTTTATGCTAAATTCGCCAACAATACATGTAGCTCACAAAAATACCTAATGGAATAAAGCGAATTTGAACCATTATTCTTTAGTGTGTGTAAAGCTTATCTATCTTTTATATAATACAATAAAACCCTTATTGGAAATTTTTCATTTTAAAAAATGCATACATACTTTATTTATTAATAATTTTATTTAAAAAAAAAGGTTATTTTCTTATTAGGTAATATTTTATATTTATCCATAACACAATTAGAAGATAAATACAAAAAATATAGATAAGATGCAATTAAGACAAGTAGAAGATAAATACAAAAATAAAGATAAGATGCAATTAATATTAGTATTAAAATTTTTAAATAATTATATTTAATAATAAAAAATTATAATTAAACATCATAAATCAAACAAAACAAAGATTAAATTATTTGTTTTTTAATAAATAAAAATACATTATTCAAAAAATTTAAAAAAAAAAACTCGCGCGTGCGCGGGTATTATAACTAGTACTAATAAAAAGTAAATGCTAATTCTTGAAATCTTGAATACTAAAAAATGCTAATTCTTAAAAATCTTGAATCTTGAAAACTTAGATTAATATAGTTTACCTAAATTACCTTTAATTTTAAAAAACACACGCTTTGTATTTCAAAAACCCATGCTTGGCATCAAATGTCGAACAAGAATCACGATTTCGCAAGTATAATTATTTGTCATTATATAACATCGGTTTACGTGATTATACATCTTGTATTCCTTAATGAATGCATAAGTTTTTTCAAATCATATTCTGTATCATTAAGTAATTTCAAATGATTATCCATTCAAATGCATAAAATTTTGCTTGTGTTGATACACACAAATTATAAATTAAAAGTTTGTACATTAAATACAAAACAAAGGTTCTCAAAATGATATACTCGTCATTACTTTTTATATCTTCTAAGGTGCAAAAATACATGCTAAGGATAACAAGATAAAGATACCCGTGCTAACTCATATGTTATGTAAGGTCAAAAGTATATATGCAAAGTCTATCAAGAAACCGACTTCATTTGAGGAGAACGTATAATTTGGGTAATTATAATTTGAGTGATTGCAATTTATTTGGAACCTTTACAAGACCAAGTCTATTATTCGGAGTATTATTTTTAAGTTACAAAAAGAGTATATTAATAAGTGGCTGGTAACAAGGGTTAGCTACTTAGCTTGTCTGTTTGGTGTCAACATCGATATCATTCATTACTTGGAAAATCAAGTTATGACTTTGAATTTGAAAAAAATATCTTGCTATGTTGGTGCTTTTCAGTGGACTCATTGATATTGGTTTGGGCCTAATCACAAGTTTAATATATTCAAGAGTCGAATTATAAAAAAAATTAACTTTCTTATAAAAAGAGAAGTAATAAACAATTACCATGAGATTATTCATATAATGGTATTGCATTAAAGTTTTCTACCAATATATTTCGGTTTTTAGTTAGAAACCAAAAAGGTCATTCAAGAGATTAGGGTTTTCAAGACATATATGTTGCTGACATGCTAAGTCGACTAATCACATTCTTGTGATTCTTGATCCAACAAAGTATGTATGTCTAAACATCTATGTCACATACTTTTTTACGCAAGACTTGGTAATCGAAAGATTAATGATGACACATTATTACTAATATATAAGTCTCCATCACATAACTAAACAAAAATCACTATTAACTAAGTTGAGATATCATTTTTGGTGTAAATGATATGATGTGCATTGAGACTTATGATTTTTTTACAATTAAAGATATGTTATTTGTTCATAACTCTATGTATTAATCTCATTTCTAACATATGTTTATACGTATACGTATATTTATAACATACGTGCCGTATTGTATAAAAATCTACATAAGATATTTATAGACAAATTAATTAGGTAGTTGGTCATTTCTTGTAGTATTGATGTTAAAGGAGCTTCACATCCTCCGTTAAAGAGAAAAATCAATGTCCATATTAACATTATACTATAATAAGCCTCTAATGATACAAATTGTATCAAAGTTGATTTGTCATTTTTACTTACAAAGGAAAGACATGCAATCAGTGTGATTTATTTATGTGGTTTTAAGATAATGATTCCTTATCATGATGGCCCCACTAAAACAAATTAAATATAAATCTCTAAATTAAATGGATTGAAAAATTAACTCTCAAAGCTCTAGATGGAATCAAGATTTTTAATTGTGTGTCATTTGACTGCTTAGAGATATATATGAAGTGTAGTTTAATTGTATTTGTTTGAATAGACTTGCTGTCCAGTGTTTGCTTACTCTTGTTACTTGTAATTCTTCTCCTTTGGACTCTATGGTCTTCCTGTATATATAGTTTAATAGATTTCCTACCGTTAAAAAGAACTACTACTTTCATGCATGTTTAAATTTTCATACCTTATAGTCTTATACACACACATTATTAAGATTGAATTATATATAGCTGATTGTAAATTAATTTTTATACGATCACGAGTGAGACAATATATGAAAAAGAAAAAAATGACTAAACCTTCACGTTATCACGAAGTCGTTATCACGGAGTATCATGTTTCTGTTTTATTTTAAAATACCTGTCTATTTTGATATTTTATGCAATTTAATAAATACTTATTAACTACAGTTTTTACGAATCAATGTTATTTTATTTAGACGGCGAATTTTATTAAACTAGCAAAGAGCTAGAAAAGAACAATCAATAATACTATACCCATTAAAGTCACCTTTGAAACGACTAGCAATTTAAAAGTGAACTAATAATTTCGAATGGAGTGATATGTTTCTGACGTACACAAATATCATTTGCGTGTTCACACATGATTAAAATATCTCCATTGATGATTAGCTTTGAAGCAGAAAATCAAACACATACACTAGCATGAGAAATCATCCTTCAAATGAAATGGTGACACTAGTCCAATTTTTTAATCAAAAATTTATTGTTTAGATTAAAAACCGAAAAGCAATACTTTCTAATATAAAATGTTCCTCTGAGATTAAGATAACATTAATTTTACTAATTTATGTGACTATGAAAGATTAGGTTACTAGAGATAACATATGAATTAATTAATTACTTACTTAATAGTTGAAAGGTTGGTGTAAAAGATAACATGACAAACTTTGAGTACTTTCTTTTATTCTTTTTAATGGAATCATCAATTCCTTAAGTTAATCCCTTTTGCTTTTTCTTTGAGAATTGAAAGCGATCGAGGCATACACAAACATATATATATGCATTGGTCACACACTTTCGAATTTCCATATCCTTTTACAGAAATCTTTAATCTTCAACTAGCTAAAGATTAATTAACTTACTCGTCTTAGGGTGATTAATAACCTTCGAGAAAAAGATCTTAAAAGATATTTTGTATTTTTAGCCTCTGCCCGTCGACTTGTACAAATTCGTTTACAAGAAGTTTCTTTATTATCAAATTATCGTAGTTCCGATTTGAAGATTAACCTATTATATATGACACTTTTTTGAATCTTGACGAAACAAACTAATGATAATTGAATTAGAGCGTCATTAGAAGCTTCTTATATCACATAAGCGTCTTATATAACCAATAATAATAATAATAATAATAATAATAATGATAATAATAATAATAAATAAAATAAACCCTAATTTTGATCATTTACTTGCATGTTTCTTACAACACATCATATAAATAAAATATGCTAATTATTGTTATATGAAATTTAGTGATTAAATTCAACAAAAAATGATAATTTCAAATGTGAACTACTCAAAGAACCATAATAAATCAAATCAATGACAGCAAGATTGAAAAAACGAATCAATTAATTTCCATTTCATATATGGTAATGATGAATTTTTGAATCTTAAAGGTGTATGAGACCATCTACATATTTAGATTAACAATTATTCATATAGAGACATTACATCAAACTTTGCATAATATATAAAGATTAAGCTACCACAAACTAAAAAGATATGATCATAGTTTACCAATTAGGGTTTCTAAAGTGATGAAAATGAAACAAAAAACAGATGGAAGCCTTTTGTTTAACACAAAAGTTTCTAAAAGTCATGCTTTTTTTAATTTCATATAATTAAAAGATGATCAAATTAAACAGATAAAATTAAAATACAACAAAAATTTCGCATAATTGAACGATATATGTGATTCGATATTATGTAAAATTTACGAAAATATGTAATAATTACATCAACTATACAGGTAAAAATTCTAATGAAAATCATGATTTATTCTATACATAATAATTAAAAAAGTTTGATTTCCATTTAAAATAATTATCTGCATTGATCACCTAAAATTGGCAGCAATTTACTGACCATTATTGTCACAAACAATCCTGGCCTGTCACTAATTGTAGCCCCTCTCACTAATCAATCTTTTCTTGATCCAAACCACATATGTAACTTATATGTATTAAAATTAAAAAAAAAAAAAAAAAAAAAAAAAAAAAAAAAAAAAAAAAAAAAAACCTTATATTTATTTATCTATATACAACTATACATATATTATAAATAAGAAGATCAAAGTATAATTTAGTTTTTTCCTTTCGTTTCATACCCGTTTCAACAAAACTGATCTACACGTACCAGTTCATGCCCGATAACTGGTAAGGTCCCATCGAGCCCAACATTGCTTGTTGGTGTTGCATTTGTGTGGTTTGTGGCAACTGGGTCAGAAGACTAGCAATTGAACCACTGTTTTCTTCGGATGTCCGTGACACCATAACACTACCGTGGCTATTGCTTTCCGAAAGAAACCTCTTAGTGTATGGTGAATTACCTGTATGACCTTCGTCGTTCCAGAACAAACCTGAGACTGACCGTTTAACAGGAAGAAGATTTGAGGTTGCGAGGTTGATGCTAAGGTGGTTGTTGTTTGAGTTCATCATAGTATCGTATACAACGTTGTGATCATGAGTCTCGAGCATTGCATTGAACCCTGATGTGGGTCTAGTGAGACCAAGTGATATAGATGGTGGTATAGATGCTAACATCCCCGTCATCGTGTGATCGCTCCCATCACTATCCACGGGCCTTTGCATATTATTTTTCTTGTAAATTCGACATAACACCCAATCATCCAACTGTAACAAAAATTGATATGATTAGCATCCAATAACTAAGCATAATATCTTTAACTAAGGGTTATGGTTAACAACTAACGGTCAATATTTTACCTTTTTTTTGCAAACGTTAGTTGTTAACCATAGCTTTAAAGATTCAAATAGTTAGAAATTACCCTTAGTGATGTTTTTTTATTAGTCGGATCACATCCAGGTGGTTTAGAGATCGTTTTAGTATCAGTAAGACGATATTCATGCATGATCCAATTTGTTTTCGACCCTTTTGGAGGCTTCCCACCATAAAACACAAGTGCTTTCTTCACACCAACTTTTTGAGTCCCACCGGATGTCAACACCGGTTTATCAGTTCCAGTAGCTTTCCAATAACCCGAAGTAGCAGCCCTATTTGGCCTCGCTCCGTTTGGATACTTCCTATCCCTTGGGCTAAAGAAATACCACTCTTGCTCACCAAACGTCGCCTTAGCTACATAAAACATATTAAAAACCACAAAACTAATCAAACACATATCCATGAACAATAAAACTACTCTTTTAGCTAGCTTAGCTATATATATAAGTTGTGGTTCATAAAAAAAAGTACAAGTATTATTCACTAGAAAAAAAAAAAGTTGACAAAATTCATTTATGATCATATACCGGGAAGCTCCCATGGATCAAACTTGTAGAGGTCGACTTCCGCGATGATGGACACAGGCAAAGGGATCGAGGCGGCTTTTTTCTTGAGGTAGTGAACGACCAACTCTTCGTCCGTAGGGTGGAACCGGAAGCCCGGTGGTAACTGAGGTTGTTTGCAACCGGATGATGAATCCGTACTCTCCATGATATATTATTCAAACTAACACGATTTCACCACCTTATATAAAACTAATAGATTATCTATTTTGACTTAATTTGAGAAAAGCATAAGAATCTTTTGGAGACAGAGGGAGAGAAAAAAAAAGTATTAAAGAAGAATATGGGTTCAAGAAATTACACTTGCCTAGCTTTATATAAGTATACGGAGAATGGTATCAACATACGTGTGTGTATATATATATATATATATATATATATATATATATATATATATATATATATATATATATATATATATATATATATATATATATATACACACACGTATTTAATCTTTGTATTTTGTAAAAAAAATAAATGTTAAAACAACTAGAGATACCGTATTCAATATGTAAACTTTTACCATCTACGAGTATTGTTTAATTAACTTTAAAATATAGAGTAATAGAGACCTTTTAATTATCATGCAACAAGTCTTGCGGATTTAAACATGACTAATTTAACGGTTTTGATATTTGTAGTTTTAAGTGCTACGTTTAAAAGTTAAAAAGATACAAAATTAGTTTTACATTAGGTCATTTTAGAGTAGTTATATGCAAGAGAGTGAGTGGTTTATTATTAAAATATTCATTTCTTGCGCTAATGTTTTATATACATAGCCGTAAGTTTAACATATTCCTTAATCTGCATTATTAATATTAAGAAAGAAAATAATTAAGCAACCATGCTTTTCAAATTTATTATATGTATTTTTCGTACGATTTCTAAGATGGAACTTTGAACAAGATTTGGACATACATGATCGTTGAAAAGTTGTGGTAATTTTTATTTTTAAGGTAGAACTTTGATTTCCCGATTTCCAAGTTAGGTGCTTTTGTCCTTCTTATGGCTAATAAAATACTCCGTAACTAATATATACAAAAGATTCGATCAGAAATATGTTGAAGATAATATATACGGAGTAAAAATTTAATATCTTATCGGTTTGATTAAGAAATAACAATTGAATGAAAGGTTGCTTTCAAATTTAATGTGTACTAGAAGGGTACCCGCGCAATGCGGCGGCGGGTACCCGCGACTAAATTTTGTGGCGAACAAATGTTTTTCATTTATACATTTTTTTCTAACAATAACTTTATTAATGAATAACAACTTTTAATTAAAATAACTATAAATAATAACAATGCAAACTGTTTCATATCCAAATAAACATAAAGTCCGAATTAAAAAGAGTAACATAAATACCATCTTTGAAACATAAATTAAAAATAGACGTTTGAATTAAAGAGAGTAACCTAAATAGAAGTGAAGACAATAATTTTCGTTATAAGCAAGTGTGTAGTATGAATTGTTTAAGCATTTCATTATTAGCATGTCCCGGATGTAATATAGATAGTATAGACATACATATAAAAATTTAAACTATACCAACTTTCGGATGTAACAAATAATTTGATCTTAAACCAATCCAACTTCACACAACCCAAGTTGTATAAGTCCAAAATTTGAAGTCCAAATCCAATAAACTTAACCCTAAAACACTTACATACCAGTACACTAAAAATTAGCGCCACTTACCCTAAATCACTCTAGCCATACGCAGCCACAAACACACACTTAGATCTCACACAAACTTTATGCAGCCACACTAAAAAAAATATGACACTTTATCTCTTTTCCTAAATCCAAACGCAGCAAACACAAACCCTTTGTGTACACAAATCTAGACAATGTTTTCTTTTAATTCCAAATCAAAGAACAAAGAACAGACCTTATCTTCTTTTATACTAAAAGCCGAACACCGATACCCCTCTATTTTATTGTTACCTTATTATACGAAGGACAAAGACCAAAGTATTTTGGTTTCTATATCTTTAAAAAAAATTTGGGTAGGTTATATTTTGCTTGTTTTATTTTTCGTTTTCGTATAAGATCAACCGACAAAGAAATGAAACTTTTTTTGTTTTGTTTTTTCGGATATAAAAAAAAGGATTGAAAAATCTTGAACAAACTCCGATCTTTTGTATTAATTGAAAAAAGAAGGATTGAAACTTTTTAATTTCTACATTGTGCTTTACAGACTTGCAACAAAATTAGAAGGATTGAAACTTTTTAAATTGTACATTGTGCTTTACATTTTGTATTAATTGGTGATGGGGTATATTAATTAATAGCATTAATGTTGTTTGATAAAAAAGTTGTCTGAAAATGACATGACGCTTATTTTTGTTGTACCATATGCTTGTTTTGTTGTAATTCTGAAAATTGGTTGCATTAAAGTGTTGTAAACCATGCTTAATTCCTTGTAAGTCTGAAAATTTTGGAGAGAGAGTGCTTCCTCTATTATATGTAGTATAGATGTGATGTGAACTCGATCAGACCAGTAATTTTGTTATTATATAATTTATAAATACTGCTTATGCTAGCAAAATCATAAGTTTAGGTTGCTCAGGTGTTATTAAGTAGTTTAATATTTATTTAGAAAATGATGCTTATTACAGTAATTTCATCTATATTAACTTTTGGTTGCTTATAGTAACTATTGCTAATTAGTTAAAAAAAAATAATAAAATAAAATAAAATAAATAAATAAATAAAATTTATATGTAACAACCATGCATGCTTTGTTAAAATATCACAAAAATAGGGTTAATTACTTCGCATTCACATGATTGTGATAACCCTCTCGATATCTTATTGAAGCTTTAATTTGTAACTAGTGGCCTCATGTCGCTGGAGCCTTTTCCCAGTGCATGAAGCCCCAACAAAGAAGCCGTTAGTGGTTTACGGTCCAAAATGCCACTCTCTTTTTGTGCTGTTTCTACTCCTAGCTAGGGCTTTAAACCACGAAAACTAAAAATAGGATGCAAAAAAGCCGGTATGCTTTGTTAAACTTTCTAGGAGAAACAATAAAATTCAAAGTTTACTACTTTTTGTATTTTTTACAAGTAGGATGTAACTCTCGTTTCTAAAGTGTCTTTTAATTACATTATTTCAGAGCAATTATGCTAAAACAATCTTATTAAAAAAAATTGAGTCAATCAGATTGTTTTATTTTGTCATATGACAAAATCATGCAATGTGATTGACAAATAAAAAAGTCAAAATTGAATTAGTTTCGTCAATATTAGTAAAAAAAATCGTGTATAAAACTGCTAGAGAAATAAATGACAATACGCTAGTATTTGGGGGCTATTTGTTAGTTTTGGATCAAAGTGAAGTACTGAAAGAAAGAAAAAAGGACTTCTATAGCTTTGAGCCTTCATCAACACAGACAAAAAGAAATATAGTCTGGTTAATGATTACAAGGTATATTTATCATCTATTTATTGATTATTACTGCATCCTTTTCACATTAAATGTCGAGTTTGATATTTTGAAGTATTTTTTTTTTCTCAACTTTGACATAAAATATTTTTGTTTGTGTTATATAACACTTGGTATAAAATATATGAATGGATTGAGTTTTAAATATATTTTCACTGCGTATAATTTTTATCAAATAAAATATAACACAAACAAAAATATTTAAGCTCAAAGTTGAAAAAAAAAATGACTAGAAAAGTCAATACTGAACATTATAATATAGGATGGAGGGAGTATTTATTTATTTTAGTTAACTTGTTGGTTTGTGCTTATTGATGATTTGTTTTAAGATCAAAGTATAAGGCATATCAAGTGTCACGTCCAAGATACGAAATGTAAGATTTCAAAAGGCATTATTAATGTGTCAAGTTCAAATAAACCCTAACCGTCAAGTGTGAGAGAGATATCGATTAGGAAGCATGAGCAGACTTTGTAAATATATTGCTTGTGCGTTTAGGTTCAATTATCGTTTGAGGTAATGTTGGGAATAAACTAACAGTTACACCTGCTAAGTGTAACAAAAGGAACTGCTGGAAGATTACACTAGCAGTGGGAACATTATTACCATTGTCAGTGCATATAGTTACCACTGCTTATATGATAATTGTTATGTATTCGTGTATAGATAGGTATATGTATATTCTATTTAGATAGCTTTATACTTATCTTGTAAAAGATGACTCCTTGTGCTATAAAAGGAGGTCCTAGGTTAAAGCCTATGTACGTATCAATTAGAAAGCTTCAAGGTGTAACCCTAGTGATAAGCAAGATCACTCGTATTATTATCATTAATAATATTGGAGCTTAAAGTTTGGTATATACTCTGTGTTCATTATATACAACTGTTCTCACTTACAAAACAATTCACAATCAATCTTCTAAATACTACTAAGTATATTCCGCGTACATGTTAGTATAACTCAAAGTATCACTCTAGCACAAGGTGTGTGTTTAGATCCATCAAGTGGTATCAGAGACAGGTTACTGATACTTTGAATTAGAAGATCCAGAAGAACTCTTAAAAGAAGATGGCGTTTTCTGACTCAGAGGTACATTCTATAATCAGTTGTGCTAAATCTTGTTCTGCTTTAAAAGAATATGAAAAACTTGAAGAGCAATATGATAAACAGAGGTTAGAGCTAAATCAAACTAGTTATAATCTATCTAATCATAAAAGAGGTCTTGCTGTGCTAGAAGAACAGATTTTGCATTATAGAGAAAATGCATCTAAATTTAATGATGACATTGCTGTGTTAAAAAAGGGATTTAGACTATAAGATTGCAGTAAATGAGGCTTTTAGAGAAGAATTAAAAAAGCTCAAAAAGGCTAATGAAAATGTTAAGATAACTTGTGAGACACTAGCTTATCAATCTAAAAGTATGGATAAAATTTGGGAAGCACAGGTTGTCAACAAGGCTAAATCTGGTATAGGTTATAAGGCTGTTCCTCCACCATACAGAGGTGTTCCTTCACCTCCTGGTATTGACCTAGCACACACAGGTCTAGAGGAATTTCAAGAACCTCAGATGGTATATGGTCAAAAGTCTAGTCCCAAGATAGAAAAGACTGAGTAAACCAATGAATGCTTTGAAAGTGCTAGTGACACTTCTTTAGTTGATGAAGATGTGTCTAAAGCTAAATATGAGATTAAGGTAGAAGTGAATAATGTTCCTAAAGTGGCTAAAATTGAAAATAATAAACCAGTTAGGAATACTGTTAGATATGCAGAGATGTACAGGTCACAAGCTAGAGGTAACCAAAGAAATTGGAATAATATGAAATCCCAACAGCTAGGTAGTGATTTTGTGATGTTGAATAAAACTTGTTTTGTATGTTGTAGTTTTGATCACTTTGCTGCATACTGTGAAAATAACCCATGGAAAAAGGTAACTTCAAGGGATACAAGGGTATTTGGAAACAAACAACCTAGAGTGAATAAATATGTTTCAAATCAAACTCACTCTAATATTAATATGATACCTAGATTAGTTGTGTTTAACTCTGGCACAAGACAATTTTGTCCTGCTAGACAAAACAAAACTGTGTATCCAAAACCAATTGCTTCAAGAGCAAAGCCTAAATTTTCAAATAATAAGCAAGCTCAAAAAGTTAACAAGTCCTTTTTCAATAAAACAGCTTGGTATAATAAAAAAATGGATGCCTAAGGTTGAAACAGTTAAGCCAAAAGTTCCTAGTAGTAAGCCAAAAGTTTCTACTGATAGGCAAAAGAAAGCTGTTAAGAGTAATATGGGAAATGGCATGAAAGTCACAGCACAATGGGTTTGGAGACCAATTCAAGGTGACAAAGCATCAATGATTTTAAAGAAACATATTTTTCTTGATGAAAAAGGAAGAATCAAGTCAGTAATGGCTTGGGTTCCAAAAGCTTAATTGCTTTTGTCATTAAGCATTGTTAGTCTTGTTCTTAATTGTTTAAATTGAAAATGTTTGGTGTATATTTTCTTTGGTTTTAGACTAACATTTGCAGGCAAGAAAAGAAGATTTTACTTGCATTGGATATGGTGTGCTTTGGAATGTATGAAGTGTGTAAATGAGACACACAACAAATGGTAATTGATTCACCATGTCTAATCCACATAAGAATCAACTAGTTCATAGCAAACGGCTACTGGTAAAGACTCATCAAATCCGTTTATTGTTGATAGTTTACCAAAAACTATATGGTTATCAACTCACCATGATTAAGAGTTGGCTAGTCCATAGCAAACGGCTCATGGTAAAGACATATCAATTTCGTTGATAGCTGGCAGTTTGCTAAAAACTATGATAAAAACAGTTTTGATCATACATATTTTTCCCACTGTTTTTATAATTTTTACCACTGCTGGTTCACAGTTACCGCTGTTAGTGTCAATTTTTCCACTGTTGAACTAACAGTTGCAACTGTTGTATCAGTAACTAATCTTTAATATGTGTAGATGCAGGACATGACAGTGTTAACATCATTAAGACCTCTACCATGGCAACACTTAATGTGTCTGATTCTCAGGGATTGGATACAGGTAGTGAAATCCCTAGCCAAATTGAAACATTGGGTGGTTCAAGAGTACTTCCTAGTCCAACAAGGGGAGAAACTAGATCTATGCTCCATGATGCACCTCTCCCAGAAGTTAACACATCTGGAAGTGCTGAGGGTAGTTTGCAAATAAAAGAATTGATGGAACTATGTACCAAATTATCATAAAAGGTGGATACTCTTGAAGAATATCTTGCTGCAACAAAGAAACTTTATGGGAATGTTTAAACAAAGTTGATTCAGAAGGAGAAAAAGCTGCATGATAATGTCAAGAGTTTGAAAGCAAAGAGGAGAGTAAACATAGTGGAATCTTCAAGTTCTTCTGAATCAGATGATGTTGATGATATTGATGGTGATTCTCACAAATAGGGGAGGAAAGATGCTAGATCTCAGGGGAGGATTGCCAAAGACATTGAAGATACCTTTGATATACAAGAAAAAGGTAAAGGTATCATGACTGAAGTAGACGAAGAAGAAGAACCATCAATGAAGGATGGATAGCTGCTCAGTTAAAAGGAAAAGCAAATGAAGAAATAAAAAGGTTGTACTATAATGCCTACAGAAGAATTCAACAGTTTGTGTCAATGAAAGAGAGATGAGAGCTGCAAGACAGAAAAAGCAGTTAACTGTTTGGAAGAATCCCCCATCATCAAAAAAGAAAGTTGATTCCAAGAAACTTATTGATTTGCATAGAAATCATAAGTTTAGGGGAAGATTGTTGGGAATAAACTAACTGTTACAATTGCTAAGTGTAACAAAAGGAACTGCTGGAAGATTACACTAGTAGTGGGAACATTATTACCACTGCTAGTGCATATAGTTACCACTGCTTATATGATAACTGTTATGTATTCGTGTATAGATAAGTATAGAATAGATCTTGTGTATATTCTATTTAGATAGCTTTATACTTATCTTGTAAAGGAGGACTCCTTGTGCTATAAAAGGAGGTCCTAGGTTAAAGCCTATGTACGTATCAATTAGAAAGCTTCAAGGTGTAACCCTAGTGATAAGCAAGATCACTCGTATTATTATCATTAATAATATTGGAGCTTAAAGTTTGGTATATACTCTGTGTTCATTATATACAACTGTTCTCACATACAAAACAATTCCCAATCAATCTTCTAAGTACTATTAAGTATATTCCGCGTACTTGTTAGTATAACTCAAAGTAGCACTCTAACACAAGGCGTGTGTTTAGATCCATCAGGTAACATTCGTTTTAGATTTCAAACTAATATTAATGATTACTAAGGGTTTGATTGGTTGAGTTTTTACGTTAGTAACAAGGATAATTGTTGTATGCAATGTTTTGAAAACCGGGTTGGAAATTGACCTGGTCGAGTCACTGGGCACCGAGTCAATCGGTTCGACCGGTTGGACCGCCGGGTCAACCCGGTTTTCAATTTAGTATTTTTTTATTTTTTTGACCGGGTTAACTGGTTCGACCGCCAGGTCAACCGGGTCGACCACCGGGTCAACCCGGGTTTTTATTAAAATATTTTGAAAAAATGAAACCTGGCCGGGATTCGAGAACCGGGTCACTCAAAACCCGGCGGGTCAAACCGGTTAAACCGGTTTTAGAAACCCGGGTTGTTTTGACCCGTTTTTTCGGCCGGAACCGGTAGAACCGGTTAACCCGTCCGGGTCGACCCGGGTTTCAAAACCTTGGTTGTATGTTATTTTGTCGAGGTTTGTACACTGACATAAAGTAGAACCTTTTTGACTCAAAACTAGAACATAAACCTACAGTTTTATTTAACATTAAATATTAGACACACATAAGTTTTTTTTACATCATATTGTTGCTTCAGTGACCACATGTGCGGTTGGTGCAGCTGCAGTTAGCACCACACTTGCACTTGCCATCGTTCTCAAGTGTAGGAACCTCCATCACAATAGTCTCGACAGTACTGCAAAAATAATAAAAATTTACTCACATTTTCTTTTGATAAACATAAACAAACTTAACCAATGGGATTACTTTTTCTGAGTCTCGACTAGGTGACGTCATATCCATTTTTTTTTTTTTTTTTTTTTTGCTGCAATTCAAGTCTAACTTAGTTAGAATGACTGGTTGGGCATGTTGGGTACAACTCGGGTTGTGTTGGCTAGAAACACCTAATTTGTCTAAATGTTACAACTTTTTCTAAAAATTACATATTTCAGTAACCGTAAATCATTAACCTACGTAAACTACAACGTCGTGACTAGCATTTAGTTATCTTTCAATAGATGTACATTTTCATATACTTTTGACAAACTCTTTTTTGTTTATTTTTTGGTTTTTTCGGTAGACTATTTTGCTTTATATATCACATGCGATATAACACTAATCTGTAAGTTCGAATACTCAATATATTATCGTAAAATGCGCATAAGTATTTGTATAGAACTCCAAATGATTCATTGCATTAAAAAAAATACACATCCTTAGCTTTCCAAGCATATATCATACATAATTTTTGAACATCCAAATCAATACAGTTTATTTATGAAAGTTGGAGAAAATACAAAGTTTTTTTTTTTTTTTTTTTTTTTTTTTTTTTTTTTTTTTTTTTTTTAAGTCAAACTCGCTTGATATATCGTATGTGATATAACACTAAATCTGTAAGTTCGAACACTCAACATGCTATCGTAAATTGAGAATAAATATTTGTATATAATTTCAAAAAAAAATCATCATTTTTTGCATTGAAAACTACATATCTTAAGTTTTCCAGCCATATATCACACATAATATTTGAACCTCTAAATAAATACGGTTTATTCATAAAGTTAGTGAAAATCAAAATGGTGGGTTTCTTAAGGGGGTGTATGTGCTTTCACCATTTTTGTATTTTACAAAAAGGGGGGTTTCTTAAGGGGGTGTATGTGCGTTTTTGTAAAGCTCTTTCGTTGAGTGCGCAATCATGACAAGACTCGAGGAAGAAGCCCCGGCTAACTCCGTGCCAGCAGCCGTGGTAAGACGGGGGGGGGGGGGGGGGGGGGCACACGATTATATAGCCAAAGGGAATACGTCGCGCCTAAAATCATCCCAAGCGCTGCTAATGTGGCTACTAAGCTATTTCTTTGGAAAGCTCCTACTAAGATGAGAAATTCCCCGATAAACCTGCTAGTACCAGGTAAACTCATATTGGCCAAAGTGAAAAAGAAGAAAATGGTAGAGAAATTCGGCATGGTGCTCACTAAACCTCCGTAATATCTAACAAGTCAAGTCTTATGTCGGTCATATAGAACACCAACACATAGAAAAAGGGCTGAAAGAATTGATATATCACATATGTTATACAGTAACATTAATTCATACGTTTTGACACTCAACACGTTTATCTTAAAATGAATACAAGTATTTGTAACTCCAAAATATTCACCATGTTTTGCACTGGAAAATGGGTATATGTATGTCCTTTCTATTAATAAACTGTAATGATTTGAAAGCTAAAAAATTATGTGATATATGAAAGAAAAACTAAGGATTTAAATTTTTAAATACAAAAAGTGTTAAAAATTATTTGAAGTTCTAAACAAATACTTATGTCAATTTACAAAAGCATGTTAAATGTTCGAATTTACAGATTAATGTTATATCACATATGATATATCATATAAACTCCTATACCGAAAAAACCAAAAAGAGAAGCTTGTCAAATGTATATAAAAGTTCCTTTTGTTTCAAAGATAATTCAATGCTTGTAATAATCGTGTAATTTATTTCGTTCAACGGTTAACCATTTGAGATATAATATTTTCAACAAAGAAGGGTGAAAATAAGTTTTAACTAAAAAAGAATAGGGTGAGAAAAGGGCTGTTTAATTTTAGTTACGACTATATTGGTCCTTAAATATTATGTTTTTATCCCTAAATTAAATCACCTCTTATTTAATACTAGACGAGTATCCGTGCATAGCAACGCGATTTATAACGACAGATCGTTTAGTGAACAAAAAAGTGTATGTGTTATAAACGAAAAATAATAAAAGTTTGAAGATTTAGAGATTAAACATAATGTTTTGAAACCAGGTTCGACCCGTTCTGGTCGTAAAACAGGTCGATTTAAACCGAGTCAACCCAACGGGTTGGGTAAAAAAGGGTCAAATTAAACTGGGTCAACCCGCTGGGTTTGAAGCGTCCCGGGTTAACCCGGTTTTCGATGTGTATCAATAGTTTCCTTTTGAAATATATGTTTTCGTATGGCCGGTTGAACCCGTTAGTCCGGTCCAGTTTTCAAAAACTATATGTATCATCGACTTGTTAGCTTGTATGAAGCTTTGTGTGTTTTATTAATTTGTATAATATGTAAAATAACATTAATTAATGTGTTTAGTTATTTTATATTTTAGATTAGGTTGTAACTTGTTTAAATTGTACATTGTGAAAATTTTATTGTACTTTTTAGTAAGGAGTGTTTTAATCGGTTGTTTTTAATTTGGTATATATGTTTTTAATTGATTGTAAAATGTGTAAATTATTATACTTTTAAGTTATAGGGTGTGTTAATAAGAGTATTAATTACAATATGTATTTCTTTCATATTTGATTTTCAAGATGTAAAATATTGGGAGACTTAAAAAATATTACTCTCTCCGTCTCAAAATTATTGTCAAGAGACAAGAATTACAATGTTTAATAAAATTAGGGTCACTTTTGTTTTCAACCACTAAAAAAGAATATTCCCTTATAATATTCTCTAGTTTTTACTTAAAAAGGAAAGTGGACAATTAATTTGAGACATCCCAAAATAAAAATGTGGACAATAATTTTGAGACGAAGGTAGTACTAATCTTGTGCCTAATATATGTGTCATGAGCTTAGTGAGTTGTGAAAGAGTAGACCCGGTTGGTACAACTAATAAATGATTGTCAGATAGATTTAGGCATAGAATTAAGCATAAATTTTAAGTTTTTCAATCACTTTTTTTTCAAGATTTGACGATACACTTTTTATATGTAGTATATAGATATTTAAAAACAAATATATATGCTATCTTTTTCGGAATACTCGATTAAAGTGAAAATGATTTATGTGAATGTGACACATTAAGAAAATAAAGAAAGGGCATGATGGTCATTTGAAAGGTGATTGTTGTGTAGTTAAGGGAGTGGAGGCTTAAATTGGACGAATGAGAAGTTGACACGAGTGACGATGATATGGCCTCGTGGGACCATTTGGATGGGAGTTAGGGCAGCAGAAAGTAAGAAAAAAATATGTGGATTCGTGATTAGGGGTTGAAAACGTATGTTAAGCTTTTGTTAAGCTGATGGCATCAAAAACATCACATTCATATAAACATTTGGTAAGGTTTTTATGCGACATTTTTTTGCCACTGTCATATCTCATCTTAAGTTAGCTACGCACTACTGATCAGAATTTTGAGTTTCTATCGTTGACATGTCGATAACGATGGCGGAAAATATGTGTTATTTTACAGAATTACAGGTGTAACTGCAAGTATAGTAGATGCATGAAAATTTTCAGACATCTTATTAATGCAAATTAGCTAAACAAAACACAAATAAATGTTGAGAAAATTATAACGTAAGATGATCATGTTATGTGATACAATGGTGATCGAGCTAGTTCTTTCGTTATTTGTTTCGTTTTGGCGACCAATTATTACATTGATATAATACGTAACTTTATTACGTTGGCACAAGTAGTAATTCGTTCAAGTTGACGGGTATAAACAAACACATATTGTGAACAAATAGTAGCTAGGTCTAATGAATGCTTCTCGAAGTGTAAGAGAATAATTACACTGTGCAAAAAGGGTGTCTTGAAAATCTTGTACCGGTAAAATATTTTCCACGGAGCTATGCTACATAAAAAAAAAAAAAAAAAAAAAAAAAAAAAAAAAAAAGCATTCACAAAAATGAGGTAGCATATTTTGATTAAGTTAATCATAGAGAAGAGAGGAAAATTATTTGAAAAACTATCAATCAAAGCATGTCATCTCATTTTTGTGGATATTTCTTTGTGATTCTTTTGTAGATGTAGCATAGCTCTTTTCTACGTGGGTAGCTAGCTGGTGAAAAGTGGAAACATGAGAAGAACTCGATTGGAAGGGTCTATCTCTACACGTTGATGAATAATATATTTCAATATATTTCACGTTCGTTTAATTAAGTGACAAACTAAAGTCTTGTTAATTCACATCTGCTCATGATCCGTTCATTAAGGTTCATTTATAGTCATCTATCTACTTTTATTTTACTTATGTTTATATTAGACTGGTGCCAGCAATAAGCGGCGCACCATCCTTAAGCGGCAAGCTTGCCGATGGGTGGAGTCGTCACGGCGGGACAAAGGGCCGAAAGTGAGGAACTCACCACTTATGGAACTCTGTAATTGTGGCACCCTTATTGTTTTATTACATGTTATTTAGTTTGTGAGTGTGTAGGGGTATTAGTGCGGTATGTTTGTATAAAAGTGCGTATTTTAATGAAATGTGAAATGGTGAGATCATTAGGAGTGAAAAATGAAGAGGAGTGAGGGGAGAGAAAACTAATGTGTCGCTAAAGTAAAAAGTGAAATGATATGACTGTTGAGAGTAGTGGTCTTATATACTTGCTACTTAACAACACCACGGCAAAAACGAAGGTTGTTTATTATCGAAATCAAAGAGTTTCGTTTTGACGTTTCAAAAAGAAAAACAATCTTGTTCTGAATGCTTGGTTTTTAATTTACCGAATAAAAGTCAAATGTCTTTGCCCAAATAAAAGTAAACAGAATTTTAAATACTTACAAAATTCACACCAATATATTTATATACCCTATTACTGATTTCTTTTTTGAAGATAATTAAGCTTTACCTAACGTCTCAACAAGGTTAATGATTGATCAACTATGGGATGAGGCATCACAATCTCATAGCAGTTTGTGAGATGTTTATTCATATCTACACTCACTGTCTATATGATGAAGTCAGGCGCCATCAATTCTGGCTAACATTGTAAATATGATTTAAATTTCTTGAATTAAATTTGATTTGCCTCGAGATTCTTTTGGTCTATTTAATGCATGAAATCGTTAACAACTTCATTTGTGGAATTGTGGCATTGTTAGAGGGTATTCTTCAAACTCTAACTTTCTTTTTAGATCAAAATTTCAGTTAATACATATGTTATATATTAATTGCACTTATAAATTAAATTCTATTTATAATTCTCTTCCACCAAAGCTTAGATTTTGTGTTAATGTTTTGGTTCAAACCACAGTGACAACAATTTGCATTTTTGACCTAAAATCTCTCCAAGGGACACATTAGGAGTTATAGGATGTGATATTGTTTCATCGATTGATGAATTTCCAATCCAGTCGATGCTTGTAACGCTTTCTTGTAAACTATCCCATTTTCCCTTCTAGCTCCTTGTCAGAGCATTGAAACAACTTTAACGACAACAAAATATCAAAGATAATTTAGCGTAGCGGTATTACAAGTAGGGATGGCAATGGTCACCAGATTAAGTGGATATCCACCTGACTCGATCCGCTTATAGTGGATATGGATGAGCTAAATGGATATGGATATATGAATGTTTGGTGGATTGGATATGTATGATAATTTGTCATCCATGAATCACCCGTTTACCACCTAAAATGATTTCTCGTATAAATAAATACAAAAGGTTAATATAACTCATTACTCGTTTATGTGAACGTAATATGTTTTTATGTTATACGGTTACTAGTTATAATGTCCGCGCACGCGCAGGGTATTTTCTAATATTTTCATTAATGTATATTGATTAATGTGGGTCATGTTTAACGTTTGGTAAAATGTGTCTACTTTCAAATATATTATACGAAACGTGACAAATGATTTGAATGTCTGTACAAAAGTAATCCAATATATTTTCTAAATCTATTAAACTGTATTATTATCATAACGTTTTTACTTTTATTGTAATTATCTCCATCCTCCTTTGAGTGGTTTCTGAGATACAGTCTTGAATATATATAGAAATTTACGCACACATGAATTTTTGTATCCTATAATTTTTTGTAAGAATTAACGTTTTTATTAGTAAACAAATGATGAAGATGTCAACCACGTGCTCATTTCTTGCTCTTACGTTTTGCCGGTTTGGAGAAAAGTTTGGAGTTGGTGGAATCTTGACTCTCCGGTCTTGTTTCCATCCTTTTCTATTAGTGATGTGGCTAGTGGGAACCTCCCTGTTATTGGCGACGCTTCTCTCACAAAGGTTCTTCATTGTGTCTTCCAAATTGCTCTTTGGATCCTTTGGAATTGGAGGAATCGTGTTGTTTTTGCTCCGATCGACATGACTGATAAGTGTAAAGAGGAGGATGTTTTCCCAAGTATCCAACGCCTTTCTCATCTTTGGAACTCTTCCTGTATTGCTGCTAAGAAGAAGGCGAACTGGGCTTGTTGGACATCCAAGCTCTTTGAGTCGTTTTGTAATTCCGTGTATTTCTTGGTGTCCTTTGGTCCTTTCTGTTTTGCTTGTGGTTCTTGTACAGTTTATGTTTTGTTGCTTGTCTCCTTCTTGGAGCTTTCTAATAAAATTTTCAGCCTTTCAAAAAAAAAGTACTAATAAATATGGAAATTTGAATGCATACCTCTTCATCCATTAAAGTCATATTAATATTGTATTTTAAGATGGGTTCTCCCTGGATCTTTGTAACACCTAAAATCTAAAAGCAAGTGAAAAGACCAAAATGCCCCTACATATTTAATAATTAATTAAAAGCTTATAAAAGTATCCAAATAAATCCCAAACTACTAACAATGCATAAGTTATGATACCAAATATTTTTAACAACTTCATTACACATTTATACAAGTGGTAAAATTACCAAAATACCCTTAGAGTGGCCGATTGAGATAAAAAGTAAATTAAAGTGAATTATTTTGATTTTAAATGGTTTAAATCTTTTAATTATGGAAGATTATCATCACAATTAATTCCCAACCTATAATTCCGAAATTTTGGTCCCTATCCCCCCTCATCACACGGCATTCCACAATTATAGGTCAATCCACACCCATTTTCCTCCAAACCCTAAAACCGATTGGATTAAACACACACAAAAATCATCTAGCCTCCATTCGACTCTCCCATCACTCTCAAGCATTTTTCTGTGATTTATAAACATCCTAAGAAGCCAAGAAAAATCCCATTCGAATTGTTGAAGCCTTACGCGATCGTAGCATTGTTTTCTTTGTGTCGAGCCCTAAAACAAAGGTAAATTCGTTATGCTTCATACGACCTCTATAAAAATGATTTCTTATTTTTATGATATTCCTTACATCATATAAGACCCACGAAAATTGGTTTCAAGGTTGGAAGATCATTGGTGAAGTCATGGTGATTTTTGGATCGTTTTGGCTCTACGCGTATGCTATAATTTGTACAACCCTCTCTACACGTTCCATTCTTGATTTGGTATTTTTCTCAGGTCCTTTATACCTTATAAACATCAAATAAAATGTTTGGTTCGATCCATGCATGTTCTATGAATGATTTACGAATTTAAACCCCAAAAATGCCACAAAACTCTAAATAATTATACATGAATTTTCTGGGCGTGAACACTAATTTTTATGAACTCTATATAATATGTATAATCTCAGAAAAATATTGGTCAGAATTATGGAGGCCTAAATATTGTATTATTAATTAATTTATAAATCGGCTAATTAGAAAATAAAGGGAAAAATAAAAGAAAACCCTAAATCGATTAGGGTTAGAGTTTGAGGCATGAGATCTGGTAATTAATGATGTTTTAAGGTTGTTAGAATCATGGGGTAATGATTAGCATTTGATTTTAGGGTTTGTTATAGTTTTGGTTAATTTTTAATATAAACCGATTGGAAAATTAATAGTATAAGGGTGTGTTTTGCCAACTTTGAAACTTCTGGGATATTTTTTTAATGTCATATAAATCAGTAGGGATATGGGAAAAATATAACTTGAGGGTTCTAAGTGTAAATATTACAAGAAAATGAATTAATTGTATTTAGTTGGTGCGATTTGTAATTAATTAAAAGAGAGGGACTAAAAATGTAATTTTCAGAAACTTGGAACTGTTTTGAGTATTTAAAAGTATTCAAGGGATTATGTGCTAATTTGGTAAATTAATGGCTTAATATGTAATTATTAAGAATTAAAAGTTGTAATTGTAAATTAAAGGGTTAAATATGTAACTTTGATAACTTGAAGGACTTAAAGTGTAAATTGTGAATACTTGAAGGTATATTCGTATAACATGATAAAATAAGGGATCATTATGTAAAATGGATAAGCTAAGGGTTTAATGTGTAACTTTGAATACTAAAAGGTTTAAAGTGTAATTTTGGAAAGTAAAGGGTTAAAATGTAAAGTTATGAAACCCTAAGGACCAAATGTGAAAGTATGATAAAAGATACCTTATTTCCATTAATAATGATCAACATTCTAAATATGGAAACTTTCTAAAAGTGGAAACTTACTAATTATGGAAATCTGCTAAAAGTGGAAAGCCACCTTAAAGGGAAAGTTACTAAAACTGGAGAGCCGACTAAAATGAGAAATCTGAATTGAATAAGTTATTAATAATAAGCCGATCATTAATTCGTGTAGATTCGTTGAAGAAGGAGTGTTTCCATATGCTTACGTATGTTATGATTTCGATGGCGATTGAGGTACAGATATTCTGACCTTTCTCAAAGGTTTCTCATGATCTCTTTCATATTCTGATCCGTTAGTTCCCGAATTGATGCCATTGCTATGATCCCCTTTACTTGAACCTTCTCTGTTGATCCCACTTGATATGACCTCCGTTATGAACCTATGCTATGAAAACCTTCTTAATGATACCATGGAAATGTTTTGAGAAGAACCGATTTGAAAAGATGTTTATAAATAATGTTAAATTTCTTTTTAAAAGAAAGGTTATTTAACTTTCATGAACACTATATTTTGAAAGACCATTTTTATGAAAACTGTATTAAAAGATTATTTAAATTGGACTTTTAATAGAAACTTTTGAAACGGACTTTTGAACTGAACCATGAATTGATTTTTGAATATGAACCTTGACCTGATAAACTCTGATTAGACCTTGAATACTATTTCTGATATGAACCCTTTGTTATGAACTGCTATTATGAACCTTTGATATGATTCTGAGATAAACCTTTGCTATATGACCTTTTGCATGACTTTGAGACCTGACTCTTAGTTTGATACCCGAGCCATTTATGTTTCTCCTACCTATGGAGGTACCATAGGCATGTCTGTGATGCACCACTGGCATGACTCATGTGTGGGTGAGTGATTTCTCACACCGTCCCTTTTTATGATTACTATTATGGCCATTATGACTTTGAGTATATGACTTTGAGATTGACTTTGAGTAAGGGGCGTATGGGTTGCAATCCTAGACATGTATGCTTAGTGGATTTAACTATGACTTTGAGTTGACTTTGAGGTGATTGGTACTGTGTGCTATACATGCCCTTCACAACCCTTGGGAGCTGATCACTCCACCCTTATGATGCATGAGGACACCCCTCATATTATCTGGTTGCCTGAGAGGTATCCCCTCTGATTGTGAGATTATGAATTGAAGGCTTATGACTTTGAGATATGACTTTGAGTTTTGGGCTCGTGGTGGAGGACTATCCTATTCCTTCATTTCTATTATTCATTTGTTTATTCCTTATGATATTCCCCAATGCACTATATTTCAGTTCTATTTCATTATCGTTGCTTTGTTTATGTATCTGTTCACTGGGCTTTTTAAGCTCAGCCGCATTTCCTTTTCCCTGCGGCAGGTTTTAGTAGGAAGCTGGGTTATGGGAAGAGAGTGTGACTGGACTTAGAAGACTATGCTTTGGACTAGAGACGATTAGATGAAGTTTCACTTTATTAGACATAGTATTTATTGTTTTGTAACCTTGTAGTTTCAGATTTTCATTTGTAACCCTGAATTTCGTTGTATGTATGAATCATATGCTTGTGTTTGTTCTGATATGTCACTGTAATGTAATACTTCTACCCTTATCGGGTTGGGGTGTTACAATTATGGTATCAGAGCCAAGGCTGCGATTCGTAATACATTTACCCTTGACCTGTGAAGTTTGGACCCCTAAGTTTCCACTGTAGGCGCTCATAAGACAACCTTTGAAACTTTACATTAGGATTCCCCATAGGAACCTAAGTTATTACCAGTGATGAATGGGTAGACTAAGACATTTATGTAAGTATCATTTGCTTCCGTATCGCTCTGATCGTGCCTTTGCTCTTAGATAAGCCTTATAAGGACCTTTGTTTCAGAAGTTAGAAGTTTTGCAACTTAAGCTTAGTAACCAAGTAAGTTTGGAATACCTCGGAAGGCTACCTGGATACCTTACACATTTAAGTTTCACCTTCAGATTTTGATCTCCGCCTCCGATTTGTTTGATAAGCTGTTTGACACCTTTTCGACCACATCGTAGGTCATTCAACCACAATGTGTTCGACACATTCTGTAAATTCATTACTTATGCTGGGTATGAATGTATCATCCGATACTACTTAACTCTGTATGATCCATTACTACTCCTATGAGAATTCTGGTAATTATGAACCACAAATATGAGAAGTTTTTGTTTCCTCTCTTTGAATGATGAACCTTGTTCTGCCAACCGTTTCCTTTGGAAGGGTATGATGTAAATACTATCTTTGTATGGATTTGTTAACTAAGCATGATGATGCTGATAACTGAGACTCTGTACATCTCACTATTGACAATTATACGATGTTCGTATTACCAATGATACACATCATACCTGCTACTTATGCTAAGAAGCTAAACGAAATTCCCACACATTGAACTGTTCGTTTATCCATCCCAACATTTTTGTTAAACCATGTACTTGACTCTGATATATGGACTATCTGTATGATTTGACGACTATATTCACTCTATGAAATCCTTTGACCTTGATATGCCTGATTGTACGGTCTTTTGGACTGAATGACTATTCGTGAAGATACCATAGACTACCATATCTGAAATGTGACCTTAAAAATCTGCTTCACCCTATTCCATTATGATGACTCTCTACATCTGCTAAAATTTCTGTCACTATGGAAACACCTACCCCAAACTCATGTGATTACCAAGTTGTCCTGAAAACCATTATTATCAACCCTTGGAAAGTTTTACTATTGGGAAATATTTTGTCATACGAAGATTTTCCGGTATTCTCTGATGAACCTTTTGGTACTCCTTCCTGCTTAAGAAGTAGAGTGGACATTGAACTGATATCAGTGAAGAAACCATGGTGCCATAGAAGTTGAGAGATTGAAGGAGCTGATGGAATATGATTTTTAACCTTGGTGATTCTCTTTAGATGCTCTTGTTTGTTTATGAAGAAGAACGAGAGAAGTATGCGATGACGTATCGACTATCGTGAACTTAAACGTACCACTATCACTAATCATTATCTGTTTCCGCGTATCAATAATTAATTTGGTCTTCCTTTGAAACTCCGCGTCTGATTGCATCATTTTAGATTTGAAGGATTGAAGAAGCAACCACAAAAACTTCTAAGAAGGGGGTTAACTAACTGAGAGTAACCTTTGGGAAGTATTTCAGTTCCTGAAGAAGAAAGAAGGCGATGTGAAAATTTCCTGAGATGATTTCTGAAGTTGCCTTTGCACTCGTTATAACATTTATGAACTTGAATGATGCCAATGGTGTTGGCTAGAATAATCATGTTTTTCGCGTGTTTTGGACAAATTGTCATAGTATGATATTGTGTTGTGTTCTAAAACGAAAGAAGAACATAGAGATTATGGGTGAGACGACCCTTTGTTCTGGAAGAGAAATTTGATTGACGTTCAGAAAGCATAATAGACAACACTACCCTGTATAATGTAAAGACAGAGCTTTCACAAGAAGGACCAAGATCGAAGATCGTTATCGGAGTTAGAAACTTGGTGGAAGAGTCGTAGAAGATGGTTGCGACAAGCATTACCATGGAAGAAGCATACAAGAAGAAGTGAGGAACTAGGATAGTGCTCGATCATGCATCACGCAACACGTGAAGATTTCAGTTTGGGCACCAAGACAACCAGACCAAAGAAGACGAACCATTCAACACACAACCTGGAGTCGACAACAACATCATGTACCTTAAAACCTGGAGCTATGTTAGAAGACCTGTCGAAGAAACGCAGTATTGTTTCTCTATTCATTTTAGTTGTACTAAGATGAATTGAGAGCAGAAGCAGACCTGCGGATGGAGGGATGCACAGTGATCGTGTCAGAGACTGCCGCTACGACGCCACAGTACCAAGAAGAGTTGCTGAAGGCTTGAGGAACCAGACTCGAATTTTAAATTCTCTTAATCATGAGGTAAGACGGACAAGAATAAACAGACTACTCCAACTTGGAAGAAATTTTGAAATTTGTAAATGAGTGGACGGATTTGAAAGCGGACATTGTGTTTAGATGAGATGATGCTGTAAAGAATTGACGTTACTAATGACGTACCTTAATTTTGAATGACATTCTCGGATCTCCGTTACTCTTTGAGTAATTTCGTTCTCTTAGTTATGTCGTTTGATTTTGGTGACCTCTGAGACTATAGGTGGACTAGGTGGATTTAAATAAGTTTGGGTGTTCACGACTTGAGATAAAGTATGATCATCATGAGGGCATATGTATATGATGCCAGTATTATGACGCCTGGCCAACGTGATAATACTTACATCATATAACGTGCACTTATGGTGGGCATATGATATTTTAAGAAGTGCCTTAGAAGCTTTAGAATTCTGGCATCTGATCAAGATCATCTGAGTTTAGTGAGACTTTAGGTTCATTCTACCTATACGTTTGATATGCTGTCCTTGTTATACGATTCGATACGTTTGGACTCTCGACACGTGTTTTGCTGATCTTTGCAACTTCTGATAAGGATCTTAGGTTCCATTATGAAATTTCTGCCGTTGATGATATCTAACGATATGCTTTCTGTCCGTATACGATTCGCATTCGTGAAGTTGTTCATTATGATCTGCTATGAGTAAAATATGTGATTGTGGACTTTGAGGAAATGAGACCTGTTTGTTTATGAGAATACCTTTGGAAGGTTATCTAAAAGCCAAGACTATCTGAGAAGCTGAAGGGTTAAACCGTATATCACCCCATGTTTGCTACAATTCAATGTATTCTCATCTGATTCGCTTAATCAATTCGATGAAAATCCTATGTATTTTTATACCTCTTCCTGGAGAATTCGTTTATCATCCGTTATGTTTGGTACATTATCCTTTTGATTCAAATTCAATATGATATGCCCTTCTGAGAAATCTGAAACTGTTTTGACAATAATTATGAGTCATGAGAAACCAGTTGGTCTGAATAGCTTTTGGAAGAACCTCCCCGGGCGTGAGAATGTTGTGACGACTTTTGCGGTTTGCTACGACTTCGTCTAACTTTGCGACTTCAAATTTCGAGGACAAAATTTTTCTTTTAGAGGGGAATAAGTTGTAACACCTAAAATCTAAAAGCAAGTGAAAAGACCAAAATGCCCCTACATATTTAATAATTAATTAAAAGCTTATAAAAGTATCCAAATAAATCCCAAACTACTAACAATGCATAAGTTATGATACCAAATATTTTTAACAACTTCATTACACATTTATACAAGTGGTAAAATTACCAAAATACCCTTAGAGTGGCCGATTGAGATAAAAAGTAAATTAAAGTGAATTATTTTGATTTTAAATGGTTTAAATCTTTTAATTATGGAAGATTATCATCACAATTAATTCCCAACCTATAATTCCGAAATTTTGGTCCCTATCCCCCCTCATCACACGGCATTCCACAATTATAGGTCAATCCACACCCATTTTCCTCCAAACCCTAAAACCGATTGGATTAAACACACACAAAAATCATCTAGCCTCCATTCGACTCTCCCATCACTCTCAAGCATTTTTCTGTGATTTATAAACATCCTAAGAAGCCAAGAAAAATCCCATTCGAATTGTTGAAGCCTTACGCGATCGTAGCATTGTTTTCTTTGTGTCGAGCCCTAAAACAAAGGTAAATTCGTTATGCTTCATACGACCTCTATAAAAATGATTTCTTATTTTTATGATATTCCTTACATCATATAAGACCCACGAAAATTGGTTTCAAGGTTGGAAGATCATTGGTGAAGTCATGGTGATTTTTGGATCGTTTTGGCTCTACGCGTATGCTATAATTTGTACAACCCTCTCTACACGTTCCATTCTTGATTTGGTATTTTTCTCAGGTCCTTTATACCTTATAAACATCAAATAAAATGTTTGGTTCGATCCATGCATGTTCTATGAATGATTTACGAATTTAAACCCCAAAAATGCCACAAAACTCTAAATAATTATACATGAATTTTCTGGGCGTGAACACTAATTTTTATGAACTCTATATAATATGTATAATCTCAGAAAAATATTGGTCAGAATTATGGAGGCCTAAATATTGTATTATTAATTAATTTATAAATCGGCTAATTAGAAAATAAAGGGAAAAATAAAAGAAAACCCTAAATCGATTAGGGTTAGAGTTTGAGGCATGAGATCTGGTAATTAATGATGTTTTAAGGTTGTTAGAATCATGGGGTAATGATTAGCATTTGATTTTAGGGTTTGTTATAGTTTTGGTTAATTTTTAATATAAACCGATTGGAAAATTAATAGTATAAGGGTGTGTTTTGCCAACTTTGAAACTTCTGGGATATTTTTTTAATGTCATATAAATCAGTAGGGATATGGGAAAAATATAACTTGAGGGTTCTAAGTGTAAATATTACAAGAAAATGAATTAATTGTATTTAGTTGGTGCGATTTGTAATTAATTAAAAGAGAGGGACTAAAAATGTAATTTTCAGAAACTTGGAACTGTTTTGAGTATTTAAAAGTATTCAAGGGATTATGTGCTAATTTGGTAAATTAATGGCTTAGTATGTAATTATTAAGAATTAAAAGTTGTAATTGTAAATTAAAGGGTTAAATATGTAACTTTGATAACTTGAAGGACTTAAAGTGTAAATTGTGAATACTTGAAGGTATATTCGTATAACATGATAAAATAAGGGATCATTATGTAAAATGGATAAGCTAAGGGTTTAATGTGTAACTTTGAATACTAAAAGGTTTAAAGTGTAATTTTGGAAAGTAAAGGGTTAAAATGTAAAGTTATGAAACCCTAAGGACCAAATGTGAAAGTATGATAAAAGATACCTTATTTCCATTAATAATGATCAACATTCTAAATATGGAAACTTTCTAAAAGTGGAAACTTACTAATTATGGAAATCTGCTAAAAGTGGAAAGCCACCTTAAAGGGAAAGTTACTAAAACTGGAGAGCCGACTAAAATGAGAAATCTGAATTGAATAAGTTATTAATAATAAGCCGATCATTAATTCGTGTAGATTCGTTGAAGAAGGAGTGTTTCCATATGCTTACGTATGTTATGATTTCGATGGCGATTGAGGTACAGATATTCTGACCTTTCTCAAAGGTTTCTCATGATCTCTTTCATATTCTGATCCGTTAGTTCCCGAATTGATGCCATTGCTATGATCCCCTTTACTTGAACCTTCTCTGTTGATCCCACTTGATATGACCTCCGTTATGAACCTATGCTATGAAAACCTTCTTAATGATACCATGGAAATGTTTTGAGAAGAACCGATTTGAAAAGATGTTTATAAATAATGTTAAATTTCTTTTTAAAAGAAAGGTTATTTAACTTTCATGAACACTATATTTTGAAAGACCATTTTTATGAAAACTGTATTAAAAGATTATTTAAATTGGACTTTTAATAGAAACTTTTGAAACGGACTTTTGAACTGAACCATGAATTGATTTTTGAATATGAACCTTGACCTGATAAACTCTGATTAGACCTTGAATACTATTTCTGATATGAACCCTTTGTTATGAACTGCTATTATGAACCTTTGATATGATTCTGAGATAAACCTTTGCTATATGACCTTTTGCATGACTTTGAGACCTGACTCTTAGTTTGATACCCGAGCCATTTATGTTTCTCCTACCTATGGAGGTACCATAGGCATGTCTGTGATGCACCACTGGCATGACTCATGTGTGGGTGAGTGATTTCTCACACCGTCCCTTTTTATGATTACTATTATGGCCATTATGACTTTGAGTATATGACTTTGAGATTGACTTTGAGTAAGGGGCGTATGGGTTGCAATCCTAGACATGTATGCTTAGTGGATTTAACTATGACTTTGAGTTGACTTTGAGGTGATTGGTACTGTGTGCTATACATGCCCTTCACAACCCTTGGGAGCTGATCACTCCACCCTTATGATGCATGAGGACACCCCTCATATTATCTGGTTGCCTGAGAGGTATCCCCTCTGATTGTGAGATTATGAATTGAAGGCTTATGACTTTGAGATATGACTTTGAGTTTTGGGCTCGTGGTGGAGGACTATCCTATTCCTTCATTTCTATTATTCATTTGTTTATTCCTTATGATATTCCCCAATGCACTATATTTCAGTTCTATTTCATTATCGTTGCTTTGTTTATGTATCTGTTCACTGGGCTTTTTAAGCTCAGCCGCATTTCCTTTTCCCTGCGGCAGGTTTTAGTAGGAAGCTGGGTTATGGGAAGAGAGTGTGACTGGACTTAGAAGACTATGCTTTGGACTAGAGACGATTAGATGAAGTTTCACTTTATTAGACATAGTATTTATTGTTTTGTAACCTTGTAGTTTCAGATTTTCATTTGTAACCCTGAATTTCGTTGTATGTATGAATCATATGCTTGTGTTTGTTCTGATATGTCACTGTAATGTAATACTTCTACCCTTATCGGGTTGGGGTGTTACAATCTTTGTATCGATTTCGTTGGCTTTTGATGGTGATTCCATATAGTATGTTTTCCATATGCGAATTGCTTTAACTTTAATTGTGTAGGAGCTCTTTGCATTTGGTTTAAGCTCTTTATAAATTATTGATATAAGCCTTGCACCATTAACTTAATGTTTTATATTATATAAAAGATATATATTCTTTATTCCTTTGCTCTATTCCAAACATATAAACAGGCTTAATGCTTTGTTTATAAAGTATTTTATTGAATAATTTAATATTAGTTTGTTAGATGTATTTAGTTTTGTAAGCCCCCCAAGCACGTCCCACTGTCACAACAATTAAGATTGAAATTTAGTAAGTATGCGCATAGCTTGTGCAAATGTGTGTGTGTATGTTTTGGTTTATTTATAGTAGTACCTCATGGTGTATGCGTTCATCTCCAAGCGTCGTGTAACAAATCAAAGTGTAATCATAGAACCCTATATAGTAAAGTCATAGTTTTATTATTCTGGTTCTTTTATATAATAACTTAGAAAAATACTATCTGCAACTTGAGTATTTTGTTGTTGGCATTTTAAGAAGAATTTCGTTAATTTTTGTAAGTTTTGTTAAGATTTTATAGCATTTGAAAAAATGAGCACCACACACCACAATATAATTTTCGAACCATCTTTAACAATAGAGATACTTTCGCTAAGATTTTAGATGCATTTGAAAAAATGAGCACCACATACCACATTATCATTCTCGAACCATCTTTAACAATAGAGATACTTAAATTTAAGTCCAAATAATCTATTTACATAGCCATAATTGTTGTTCATCTTATTCACCACACCATAAGTTGTGATAAGTATAATAACCTCAACCTGGATTGGTGCGTTTAGGGGATATGCACTCAACACATAGTCACTACTCAGTATTTTGCACACTTCAACACATATAGCCGATTGTTGCGAATGAGATTAAGATTCATTAGTCTGATTGTACCTACCTCTTTTCATCTACCTTAATTGTAACAACCCGATATTTTCCACGTCTACGTTTACTCTCAAACTTTGAAAATTCCACCATTCACGTGCATTACTCATCTCATCGTAAATTTAGTTTACGGAAATTCTATTTCGCGTAACCGTACTGGTTTAGGTGCGAATTCATGCTTTGTCTGTAAGGATATCATCATAATGTCATTTACATGTTATACCACTCTTAGGATTTTCAAATTAATATATTATATATATTAAACGTTCTACGTATTATAATTTCTCAATAAACGTTAACGTCCGACTAATATATATACGCGACAAATATATCCTAATATTCCCACAATGGTCCCGATATATTTTTATATCCATTATTTCATCATAAAAGTCATAAAAACTTATTTAACTAGTATTTTGGAGATTTATTTTAATTATTAACGTAAGTTACTAAAATTTCGACGGTTTTCATAAAAATTAAACGATAATCACCCAAACACTCAATACTTGTACCCAACATATAGTTATAATTTTTATAACTTTATATTATCCCGGTTAACTCCGTTAAAATTTATTTTTAGTTAACCCGGTACCCGATACATTTTAAAACTACTAAATAAACACAATAATACACAACAATAATACATTATACATCAAAGTCTTCCATACAACCCCCCCCCCCCCTGACTTTGCCCCCCCCCCCCCCCCCCCCATGCCATTTTTCTTACAAAGTTACTTATTCACTCTATCTTCATTAATATATCTATACTAACTACATATAATAATATATATACTAATAATAATACATATATACTATCCTAGATATTTCTCTCATTTTTCACAAAGTGCAAGAACTCATTTCTCTCCTCTCTCCCTCAAACCCACGGTTCAAACCCAACTCACCAAGATCCATTTATTTTTCAAAAATCAAGTCTATAGCAAGTTTATTTAGTGATTATTGTTGGGGTTTAGTAATATAAACACAAGAATTGCAAGGTTTTCATCATTTAATCATCCCAATCATCCAAGTAAGTTAACAAAACTCATTTCATAATTTTTACAAGTTATTACTATGTTTATATATTTTCTTACAAGATCTACATGCATATATTATTTATACCACTCCATTTTATACATATTTAACTTTTGAGCCATAGAAAGTGATTTTGTTTAGATCCTTGTTAGATCTACTTGGTTTGTGATGTTTAGGAACCCATGACACCCTAAGAAGGTGTATGGTAGGATTAGACTAGTTTTGTGGTGATTGAAAGTGGTTTGATTGAAGATGGAACTAGATTTAAACCTTGAAAATGGTTTTTGAACAAGTAAAAATACATGCTGTTCCATTTTGATTTACCCAGAAAAATACGAATTTACACAGTAACCTTTGACAATTTTTCTAGAAAATACTTTCAAAAACGAAACTTTAGGCGAAAGAACGGATTAAAACGAGCTTATAACGAAGGAGATATGATTTTTGCAAATTTAACGACGAAAACTTTTTTTTTCTGAAAAACCTTGCTGATGAACAGTAGTCACGACAGTTTCGAGACTTAAACTAAATCTAGCCATCCCGACTTATCAAAAATATGTTAGTATTTTGTCTCACGATTCCGTGGATATAAAGAACGAGTAAAACGGACTTACGACGACAAAGTTATTCACGTTTTAGTAACGGCGAAACATATATTGTTTGACAGCTTTTTGACCAAAAATAATTTACAACAATGTAGTAACTATATAATTCAATAAATAATACCCAAGTGGCAAATATCATAACTAGTAATGTACTAGTCATTTCAAGTATTTTTCAAATTAAGAGTGGTATAGGGAAACATGTGCATGTGCATTCCTTTCATCATCTCATGATCTAAGTAGATCATATCATTCATTTAGGTTGTGGTTAGAGTGCGCGTCTTACCTCAGTTCGTACCCTTTGTTATCATTTCGCTTATATCAGGTGAGTATTCACGAACCCCTTTTTCTAACTATTTCAACTTATTTGGGGTGGATGCATGAATTACTTGAACTAAATTGTTTGTTACTCATTGAACTCTTTTGACTTATAACTTGTTTGGAACTATTGAACTTGTTTTGACCTTTTGAACTTGACTTGACCTTTGAAATTGACTTAAATTTTTGAACTTAATGCACCGTACGTGCTATAACCTAAAGTCTCCCATGATCGGAGCAGTGCAAAGTCTCCCCTGTCGACGGAGCAGCATTATCAAGTCTCCCATGTTCGGAGCAACATAAAATCTCCCCTGTCTACGGAGTAACTTTGACTTATTACTATATAATAGTTTGTGAAAGATGTACCGTACGTGCATCAGCAATTGTTAGTCTCCTGCTGGTTTGCCGTTCGCACTCCAGTTTATACGTACCGTTCGTACGGCTTCCTTGTGTGGAGCAGTAGGTAGTATGGATAGCGCTATTAGAGGTCGGCCAACCTCTCGTTCCCCTGTCTACGGAACGCATATTATTTATTTTAGGAGCCTTGCCACTTACTTTATTATATACTATGTATCCATATTGTGAACTATATTGACCACTTGTGCTTGACTACTAGACACATAACTTTTAGGCAGTGGGTTATAAACACACAGGTTACAAGTCTCTTATGGCGGGACTTGGAATTGAGTGGATTTGCAATGCCTTTGCCTGGTGAACTTTCTTAAATGGTTTTCCTATTATTTAAAACGTTTATACTCACCAACTATTTTCATAGTTGACCCGTTTTCTCTCATGCATTTCAGGTGATCGTCAGTAAGCTTGTTAACAAGGTCTTGCATAATGAAGTTTTCACATGTCACTTCTTTTCATTATGTACTGAAATACCATCTTTTGGGAATCAAACTTATGTCTTATATTTGCCAAGGTCGGCAATAACAACGTTGTAATGTTATACTTTTCCTTAATGTAAATTATGGTATTGTCTTATTTCTCTTTGGTGATGTATATCGATTTCGTTACACCTCGTGTTTCCGCCTTGGGCGAGGGTGTGACAGATTGGTACCAGAGCCAGAGGTTATAGAGAATGCCGATTTTTCTAAAATAAAAATCGCAACTATAACCAAAGTAACATTTTTCTTAATGATACGAGTCGACTAGTCCTAGCATTGCATTATTAATCCTCAAGTATGCATAGCCTGATCACCTATGTATAATTCAGGAAGAATCATGCGATGAAGGAAATAGTGGTCAAAGATCATGTTTGGTCGAGTCTAGAGAGTCTGGTCACCTGAAGTTGCATTGGTCGGGTGGGTATGCATAACCTGTTTATATGTTCGCGACTATGTTACCGTACCTTATATATGCATTTATGTATATGCTTTCTCTTTGCTACCTTACGCCTTGTTAGATTAGGCATGGCTTTGTTCCCATCATTCTGCGATCTCTATGTCACGACTATCATTATACCGTACATCATCCGTCATCATTCATGTATCGTTCACTCAACCCATTATTTTTGGTCTATCGCAGAGCCATGGCCGCAATGAACACTCGCTCAGGACGTAACAACAATGAAAACCCGAATGACGATGCTGCTGGACGTAACAACAATGAAAACCCGAATGACAGTGCTGCTGGATTAGCTGACCTTCTCACTCAGATTGTTGCGCACATTGATGCCAACCGATCCAATAATGGTGCGGGTCCTTCGAACAACGGTCAGGGATGCAACTATAAGACTTTCATGACATGCAAGCCAATGGAATTTTATGGCACTGAGGGTGCCATTGGACTGCTATCATGGTTTGAGAATGTTGAGTCGAAACTCAGCATCACTAAATGTGCTGAAGGAGATAAGGTTGAGTTCTCTGCGGGTCTGCTTCAAGGTCGAGCATTGACTTGGTGGAACAACCAGCTACAGACTCGAGGAAGAGAGGCTGCAAATGGATTATCTTGGGAAGCATTTAAGAAACTACTAACTGACGAGTACTGCAGAAAAGATGAAGTGGAGAAGCTGGAAGTGGAATTTTGGAACCACTTGATGGTAGGAGTAGAGATTGACAAGTACACGGCCCGTTTCCATGAGCTAACTAAGATGGTTCCTCATATGATCTCCACTAAGGAAAAGTTGATCGATCGATATATTTGGGGATTGATTCCTGAAATCAGGAGGGATGTCACTTCATCGAACCCAACCACTCTACAAGCCGCTGTGGGCATGGCATACCGCTTGACAAATGATGTGATCAGGTCTGGTGAACTAACAAAGGGAAATAATGAAGGACGAAAAAGACAGGAAGATCAGCAAAGAAGCCGTGATCAAAACCAACAGGACAAGAGGCAGCGGGTAGTTGGAAACTATGGAGCAACAAATCAGGAGCGCAGAGGATATGAAGGCTCACATCCTAAATGTACCCGATGTAACCTTCACCACTCCGGAGAATGCCCAAGGTGCATCAACTGCAAACGGACAGGCCATCTTGGTCGGAATTGCCGAAATGGAAATGGAAACCAAGGACAAAGATTAGCATGTTACGAGTGTGGGAGCTTGGATCATCTTCGGAATACTTGTCCAAAGTTGAAAGGAACTCCCAACCAAGGACAAAATCGTCCAAACCTGGCAGCGGCAACTGAAGGCCCCCAAGATCAGAACATTGAAATTCACCCTGCACGTGGTCGAGCTTACTTCCTAGGGAATCACTTAACCCCACCGAATCAGGACAACATGTCGGGTATATTCTTTTGAACAACCTCCTTACTTCTTAATCTTGAGTGCTTAACTTATCTTTATTTCTCACCAAGTTCACGACTTTGATATAATCCGAGCCTTAGCGTTTTCGACCTTAGTTGCTTCATCAAATTTAACCGCGATCACATACACCTATAGAATGGACGAATTGAATCTCGAGGACGAGATTCCTTTTAAGGTTGGTAGAATGTAACAACCCGATATTTTCCACGTCTACGTTTACTCCCAAACTTTGAAAATTCCACCATTCACGTGCATTACTCATCTCATCGTAAATTTAGTTTACGGAAATTCTATTTCGCGTAACCGTACTGGTTTAGGTGCGAATTCATGCTTTGTCTGTAAGGATATCATCATAATGTCATTTACATGTTATACCACTCTTAGGATTTTCAAATTAATATATTATATATATTAAACGTTCTACGTATTATAATTTCTCAATAAACGTTAACGTCCGACTAATATATATACGCGACGAATATATCCTAATATTCCCACAATGGTCCTGATATATTTTTATATCCATTATTTCATCATAAAAGTCATAAAAACTTATTTAACTGGTATTTTGGAGATTTATTTTAATTATTAACGTAAGTTACTAAAATTTCGACGGTTTTCATAAAAATTAAACGATAATCACCCAAACACTCAATACTTGTACCCAACATATTTTTATAATTTTTATAACTTTATATTATCCCGGTTAACTCCGTTAAAATTTATTTTTAGTTAACCCGGTACCCGATACATTTTAAAACTACTAAATAAACACAATAATACACAACAATAATACATTATACATCAAAGTCTTCCATACAACCCCCCCCCCCCTGACTTTGCCGCCCCCCCCCCCCCCCCCCCCCATGCCATTTTTCTTACAAAGTTACTTATTCACTCTATCTTCATTAATATATCTATACTAACTACATATAATAATATATATACTAATAATAATACATATATACTATCCTAGATATTTCTCTCATTTTTCACAAAGTGCAAGAACTCATTTCTCTCCTCTCTCCCTCAAACCCACGGTTCAAACCCAACTCACCAAGATCCATTTATTTTTCAAAAATCAAGTCTATAGCAAGTTTATTTAGTGATTATTGTTGGGGTTTAGTAATATAAACACAAGAATTGCAAGGTTTTCATCATTTAATCATCCCAATCATCCAAGTAAGTTAACAAAACTCATTTCATAATTTTTACAAGTTATTACTATGTTTATATATTTTCTTACAAGATCTACATGCATATATTATTTATACCACTCCATTTTATACATATTTAACTTTTGAGCCATAGAAAGTGATTTTGTTTAGATCCTTGTTAGATCTACTTGGTTTGTGATGTTTAGGAACCCATGACACCCTAAGAAGGTGTATGGTAGGATTAGACTAGTTTTGTGGTGATTGAAAGTGGTTTGATTGAAGATGGAACTAGATTTAAACCTTGAAAATGGTTTTTGAACAAGTAAAAATACATGCTGTTCCATTTTGATTTACCCAGAAAAATACGAATTTACACAGTAACCTTTGACAATTTTTCTAGAAAATACTTTCAAAAACGAAACTTTAGGCGAAAGAACGGATTAAAACGAGCTTATAACGAAGGAGATATGATTTTTGCAAATTTAACGACGAAAACTTTTTTTTTCTGAAAAACCTTGCTGATGAACAGTAGTCACGACAGTTTCGAGACTTAAACTAAATCTAGCCATCCCGACTTATCAAAAATATGTTAGTATTTTGTCTCACGATTCCGTGGATATAAAGAACGAGTAAAACGGACTTACGACGACAAAGTTATTCACGTTTTAGTAACGGCGAAACATATATTGTTTGACAGCTTTTTGACCAAAAATAATTTACAACAATGTAGTAACTATATAATTCAATAAATAATACCCAAGTGGCAAATATCATAACTAGTAATGTACTAGTCATTTCAAGTATTTTTCAAATTAAGAGTGGTATAGGGAAACATGTGCATGTGCATTCCTTTCATCATCTCATGATCTAAGTAGATCATATCATTCATTTAGGTTGTGGTTAGAGTGCGCGTCTTACCTCAGTTCGTACCCTTTGTTATCATTTCGCTTATATCAGGTGAGTATTCACGAACCCCTTTTTCTAACTATTTCAACTTATTTGGGGTGGATGCATGAATTACTTGAACTAAATTGTTTGTTACTCATTGAACTCTTTTGACTTATAACTTGTTTGGAACTATTGAACTTGTTTTGACCTTTTGAACTTGACTTGACCTTTGAAATTGACTTAAACTTTTGAACTTAATGCACCGTACGTGCTATAACCTAAAGTCTCCCATGATCGGAGCAGTGCAAAGTCTCCCCTGTCGACGGAGCAGCATTATCAAGTCTCCCATGTTCGGAGCAACATAAAATCTCCCCTGTCTACGGAGTAACTTTGACTTATTACTATATAATAGTTTGTGAAAGATGTACCGTACGTGCATCAGCAATTGTTAGTCTCCTGCTGGTTTGCCGTTCGCACTCCAGTTTATACGTACCGTTCGTACGGCTTCCTTGTGTGGAGCAGTAGGTAGTATGGATAGCGCTATTAGAGGTCGGCCAACCTCTCGTTCCCCTGTCTACGGAACGCATATTATTTATTTTAGGAGCCTTGCCACTTACTTTATTATATACTATGTATCCATATTGTGAACTATATTGACCACTTGTGCTTGACTACTAGACACATAACTTTTAGGCAGTGGGTTGTAAACACACAGGTTACAAGTCTCTTATGGCGGGACTTGGAACTGAGTGGATTTGCAATGCCTTTGCCTGGTGAACTTTCTTAAATGGTTTTCCTATTATTTAAAACGTTTATACTCACCAACTATTTTCATAGTTGACCCGTTTTCTCTCATGCATTTCAGGTGATCGTCAGTAAGCTTGTTAACAAGGTCTTGCATAATGAAGTTTTCACATGTCACTTCTTTTCATTATGTACTGAAATACCATCTTTTGGGAATCAAACTTATGTCTTATATTTGCCAAGGTCGGCAATAACAACGTTGTAATGTTATACTTTTCCTTAATGTAAATTATGGTATTGTCTTATTTCTCTTTGGTGATGTATATCGATTTCGTTACACCTCGTGTTTCCGCCTTCGGCGAGGGTGTGACATTAATGTCTTCCAGGCCATCACATGATATTAAGGCCACCATAAAATGTTCCTTGATTCAGGTTATGTTTTATCTCTAACGGGTAAAAAGGTAACTAAAAAGCCACCCAAACGGGTAGAAAGTAGATAAACAATACATTTCTAATTCATAAAACCTCATAAATTATTTTAAATTTTAATCAATCGTAGTATGAGTGATATAAACGTACTTCAGGTCAACCTAACTCATTTGCATCCGTTAGCCAACACACCACCACACCTGGTCACCATTTTACCACCAATAAGGTTTCAGCAATGTACCATTATTATGATGCTGAGGCCGATAAGTATCATCCAACTTCTTCCTGTCCTGAATCCCGGTTTAACATTTTGTTTCCACGAGATTTCTTGTGTTCTGTGAAATGAAAAGCGTAGAAGGATATAAATTCCTTTGAGTTGAATAAATTGTGTGTGTACCATTGATTATAGTAGGGCAAATGTTTTAAAAAAGTAACATACTTGTCACCATTTGTTTTTCTGGGTAGCGAACAATAATTTTAGCTTATATGGATACTTTTCTTTCAAATCCGGCCTTTTTGAGGTATTTTGCGACACTTTTTGACATTTGGTATTCCTAATGCAATGGCTTTAAAATGCTACCTGTCTATCTATAAACCATTAGTTTAACTACCATTATTCTTCAAACCATTTTGTTCAAATAATGAACCAAAACATCTAAGATTACATAAAGCTTGAATTTAATATTTACTTGCAGTATACATGGGATATATCCATGAATATCGTATATTATTGGCACAACTGAAGGCCTGGTCTATCTTTAGGAAAATACCTAGAATAGGATCACTCACAGGGATATTAAAGCTCCTAATATCTTGCTGGACTCGAGGCTTCTTGCTAATATTGCTGATTTTGGTTTGGCAAAATCTTTTCAAGAAGATATGACTCACATAAGCACTGCTATCGCAGGGACGCTGTAAGCACCCTTCAATCTTCATCCTCGAATATGCATGAAAGTAGCCTGCATTCTCCCTTATTCCCGAATTACATGATTAATAATGGTGGCAAATCAATTATAGATAAACGACTCAATCTAGATTATGCCTCTTACATGTCAAATTTGGCCTACTAAGAAAGAAAGCTAAAATAGACCAGATTGAACATGTTAAATGTCACCTAAAGTGCATTTATTTCAAGAAGTTGATTATTGTTGTAGCAATATAGTTTAATCATATCTATAGCATTAACCAAATATAGTGATTACCCATTTTGATCTGGAGCCACCTGATTTGCCACCTCTAGTGATTAATTAAGAATTAAAAATCAACATCTCTAAATTCCGGAAAAAGTGATTGATACAACTTACCCTTGTAATTTTACCATTGGATATGCATTAACGCAAGAATGGAAGTTACCTCTAGAGATAATTGAAGGAGGCTTTGACTTCTAACCTTTACCAAACAACTCGATCAAATGACATCTTTACCTGGACAAAACACAACATTCAATATCAAGTTCAAGTTAAAATAGTACAGAGTAATAAAATATCATTAATGGACCATGATCATGTGTGTTATGCTTCACTAACTAATTTGCAAACAAAATTACTCATCTTGCCAGAGGTGGAGGCACCTGATACTTGGACATTCCTATCGATGTGAAAATACCCAGCCACAGAAAGCATACTTTAGATCACTGCTCTTGTTCCTGGCAGAGCCCCACACATAATTGTAGCACTTTAAGATGCACCAGGTCCTCCACCCAACGTTTATTGAGCTTGACCAAGTCCTCCTCGACTGTGGATCTCCTTGTGCAAAGCAGGTGCGGGTGCCTACAATATAAGATAGTATTGGGAAAAAAATTAGCAAACTTTGTATAGTACTCCGTATAATTATACTACAATATCATTTTTGTATAGAGTCCATTTAACATATCACTGACCTGCCATTGGCTTTGTGCTGACATACATCTCTAACCAGACTGTATTAGAATTTGTGACCAAATAATGTGTCCTACACTTCATCACAAAAAAGGATGAGTGTCCAACATTTCTCAGCCACACCCCAATATAAATTTATACGTACTCCCAGATACTTTTAATGGTTACTGGCCATTTATCCGCTTAAAATATTTTGTTATTCTTTTGGTAACGAACTCTTGAAATACAATCTAGCAATATACTCCGAGTATTTTTGTAGCCTCACCCATCTTACTTTATCTCTTTCAAAACACAAACTCACTGTAACAAAACTTGGCGGGACTATCAAACTATGTATATAAACACATGTTTATAACTAATCAAAAGAACCCATATCATGTATATATAAAAAAAATCACCTTTTTTTTAATTCTAATCTAAAAATCAGATGTTTTATAATTATTACAAAAAAATTAAATTTTCCATTGTTTACCATAAACAACACAATGACATTAATCTACAAATAAGAAAACCATCAAAATCATAACTTTCGAATACAACAAATAAAACCATCTGTTGGCTCTTATTGAATGAGAAATCATATGATGAATTTGATGGAATAAAAAACCTGGAGAATTGAGTATATATAAGGTGTGAAGTTGGTTTATGTGTTTCTAAGAATTGTAATACAATACAAATTCGTATTGTATCAGGGAGTCTGTATTATTTTTATTTTTTTATTTTATTTTTTGCTATAATTTACATTCTAGTCCTCAAAAATAAATAAAGTTTAAAAAAAACAGAAACTTACATCAAGGCTCATTGCAGTTGCAGCAGGATTAATGTTGGTTCCATATGTTGTGATGATGTCATTAGCTCATTGCCTGTGTCACATCAAGGTTAATACAACAGAGTTCTACTTTAGTTGTTTGCAACAAAGTGACAACAAAAAACATGAAAGGTTAAGGTTTACTTGTTCAGTATATTTTCTAAAAGAAACATATCAACGTTTGGTTGTTTGGTCACTTGTACGAACAGGTTCTAAACTAAAAGTATAAACAAAGGACACTATCACCTATATGGACTTTCCCTTTCAAACTACTCGCATTCACCCATTCATGAGCGAATGGGTCGATATTAGCACCTCTGATTCAAACGCCTAATAAACTACAATTTTTTTCCCACATAAATGTAAGAAAAGTATTACAAAAAGTTGGAGAGTTGCAGCATTAACGCCTTTACCTGTAGCCTACTTCAAAATGGACATCCTCATAACCTTTCAGTAATTCTTTCAGCTGGCGACCAAGTTTTCCTTCCTGCATAACACATTATTGTGCTCATTTGTTTACTTGGTTGTCCCCTTTAAAAAATTTCGTATATATGAATACTGCAACATTATTGTCCTCATTTGTACTTAGTTTGACTATTTATCAGCATATGAGATATCGTTTAATATAAAATTCACCCGAATAGCTATTAGGCCCCCTAATAAGCAATCCCAGACACGCCTTAAATGTTAAGCATTTACTTAAACCACATCATAACCATTAACCGATCCTTTGGGCATACATGTAACCTTCCAACTCAAATTTATCTAATGCAAGTCACGAATCAAAAACATTCATAGGTATCTTATCAAGTAAATATGTGATTTTACATACCTTCTTCAGGCTCTCTCTCATCAGCCACATATACAAGATTCAACTCACTTTTCTTTCTGTCTTGGTTTATATAGAAAAGCTGAATTCATGATTCTTCGAATTTAATTGTTTTTGTATATGGGATTGAGATTTGTTTTGGGAAGGATTAGGTTTAGATTTAATTGGTTGTGTGGTAGGGAGGATTAGTCGAATGGTAGGGAAGGTGGATACCGTGTTTTTTAATAAATTTACAAAAAGATACCTATAAGTATGAAAAATAACAAAAAGACCCATGTGTATTATTCATTTTTTTATATAAAACGTTTTTAAAATTTTTTTTTTTGGTTAATTTAGAAATAATTGAACTTTTTAAACTTTTTACAAATAAAAATAAAAATTTAATTAAAAAAATTTTACTTAAAAAGGAAATAATCTTTTTTTTTAAATGGAAAAGTCCCCACTCCCCACTAAAGGTTTTATTGTATTATATAAAATAAAAGATACCAATAGTTTAAAAATGGTTTTGTGCTTGAGCTTTAAGCATTATTTTTCAGTTATAATAGGTTCGCTAATAATGTTTTCTATAAGACTAAGTTTTTATGTGACTTTTTACGTGTTTAAATTATGTTTCTTTATGTACGTATGATACGAGATATTTAGCCTCTAATATACTACTCTATTAAATACGCTTTTGGTTTTACAAGACTAAGTCTTTATATGACATTTACGTGTTTATATTATGTTTTTTTTAATGTATAATACAAGATATTTAGCCTCAAATATTCTATTAAATATGCTTTTTTCTAAATAAATTAAGTATTAATGACAACAATGTTTATGTTGGAGAGGAAAATTCAATTGCATACCTTTATTTTGGTGCATACTAATGGACAAATCCCCACCATCCATCTAGTTTGATCTAATGGTGGGGATTAACCTAAGATTAAATAGGACAACCTAAGTCCATGTTTTTTTTTTCACTTTTTATTTGTCTTTTTTTTTTGGCTTTTTTTCTCCAATTCACGTACCTTTTGTTTCTCTATTTTTTTTCTATTATTTCCTAATTCACGTTCCTTTTTTTTTTTTCCAATTCACATTCCTTTTTTTTTTTTTTTCCAATTCATGTTCTTTATTTTTATCTTTTTTTTTTTTTTTCGTTTTCGTTAGTTTTTTACGTTTTCGTCTCTTTTCAAACGTTTTTGTCTGTTTTTATACGTTTTCAAACGTTTATATATGTTTTGTCCGTTTTTAGACCTTTTGCACGTTTTCATACGTTTTCGTCCGTTTTTTACGTTTTCGTCCATTTTTAGACGTTATCGTCTGTTTTAAAATGTTTACATCCGTTTTTATATGTTTTCATACGTTTTCGCTCGTTTTCATACGTTTTTGTCTGTTTTCTGATGTTTTCGTTCGTTTTCATACGTTTTAATGCGTTTTCGTTCATTTTCTTTCGTTTTTGTCCATTTTTCATATGTTTTCGTTCGTTTTCAGACGTGTTTTTACGCTTTCATATATTTTCATCTATTTTATTACATTTTCGTCTTTTTCTTATGTTTTCACCCATTTTCATATGTTTTCGTCTGATTTCTTATGCTTTCATTCATTTTCGTCCGTTTCATCCGTTTTCTTTCGTTTTCGTCCATTTTTCATATAATTTTCACCGTTTACTTACATGTTTTTACGGTTTCATACGTTTTTTTTTTCCGTTTTCTTACGTTTTTGTCCGTTTTCTTACGTTTCTGAATATTACAACTGATATTAAGAAAATCACAAGTGATACTTTGAATATCACTTGTGATATTCAGAATATCAATCAAGATTTTCTTTTGTTTTCATCCGTTTTCATACGTATTTATCTTTTTTCTTACGTTTTCGTCCGTTTTCTTATGTTCTCGTTCGTTTTCATACGTTTTTCAATATCACTATTGGTATTCAGAATATAACAATTGATATTCAGAAAATCAGAATAACACTTGCAATTTTCTGAATATCATTGGTGATATTTTCAATATCACTTGTAATTTTCTGAATATCTATCACTTGTGATTTTCTAATCACTTTTGATTTTTCATGTTACAAAACATTAGTTGAAAATCACTTGTGATATTCAGAATATCACTTGTGATATTCAGAATATCACTTGTGATATTCAGTATATCGCAGAATATCACTTATGATATTCAGAATATCATTTGTGGGATCATAGAATATCACTTGTGATATTCAAAAAATCACAAAATATCACATGTGATATTCAGAAAATTATTTGTGATATTGAGAATATCACTTATGATATTCAGAAATGTATAAAAACATCTAAAAACAACCAAAAACATTTAAAACGGACAAAAACGAACAGAAACGGACAAAAACGTAAAAAATGAATGAATATGCATGAAAATGGACGAAAACATATGAAAGCATAAGAACATGCATGAAAAAAGACAAAAGCGTATCAAAAATGGATGAAAACGAAAAAAAAACGGATGAAAACGTATGAAACGGACGAAAGCATAAGAAAATAGATGAAAACGTAAGAAAAAGGACAAATATGTATGAAAACGTATGAAAGCGTAAAAACACGTCTGATACCGGACGAAAACGTATGAAAAATGAACGAAAACGAAAGAAAACGTATGAAAACTGACGAAAACATATGAAAACAAACGAAACGTAAGAGAACAATCGAAAACATAAGGAAGCGTAAAAACACATATAAAAATCAGAATATTAGTCCATTGTTTTACGTTTTTATCCGTTTTTATACGTTTTTGTGTTTTTCTTATGTTTTCATCCGTTTTCATACTTCGTCCGTTTTCATACGTATTAGTCCATTGTTTTACCTTTTTGTCCATTTTTATACGTTTCCGAATATTACAAATGATATTCAGAATATCACTTGTGTTTTTCTGAATATCAATAGTGATATTCAAAATATCACTTGTGATTTTCTGAATATCACTTGTGATTTTCATGTTACAAAACATTTGTTGAAAATCACTTGTCAAATTCAGAAAATTACTTATGATATTCAGAATATCACTTGTGATACTTTGTATATCACAGAATATTACTTATAATATCCAGAATATCATTTGTGGTACTTATAGTATCAGTTGTGATATTCTCCATGTCACAGAAAATCACTTTTAATATTCAGAATATCACTTGTGATATTCAGAATATAACTTGTGATATTTAAAATATCACTTGTGATATTCACAAGTGATTTTCTGTGTTTTCTTATGTTTTCGTCCGTTTTCATATGTATTAGTCCATTTTTTTATGTTTTCGTCCGTTTTTATACGTTTCCGAATATCACAAATGATATTCAGAATATCGCTTGTGTTTTTCAGAATATCAATGGTGATATTCTAAAGATCACTTGTGATTTTCTGAATATTTATCACTTGTGATTTTCTGAATATCACTTGTGATTTTCATGTTAAAAAACATTTGTTGAAAATCACTTGTCAAATTCAGAAAATCACTTATAATATTCAGAATATCACTTGTGATACTTTGAATATCACATAATATTACTTATAATATCCAGAATATCATTTGTGGTACTTATAGTATCACTTGTGACATTCTCCATATCACATAAAATCACTTGTAATATTCAGAATATCACTTGTAATATTCAAAATACCACTTGTGCTATTCTGAATATCACAGATTATCACTTGTGATATTCAGAATATAACTTGTGATATTCAGAATATCACAGAATATCACTTGTGATATTCAGAATATAATTTGTAATATTTAGAATATCACTTGTGATATTTAGAAACATATAATCGTCTGAAAATTGCCAAAAACATTTAAAAAAGAACGAAAACGAATGAAAAAACGGACAAAAATGTAAGAAACGAACGAAAATGTATAAAAATGGAAGAAAACGTATGAAAGAGTAAAAACATGTACGAAAAGGACAAAAACGTTTGAAAAATGAACGAAAACGAAAGAAAACGGATGAAAACGAATGAAAACGTATGAAAACGAACTAAAACATAAGAAAACGTAAGAAAGCGTAAAAACACGTCAGAGAATGGACGAAGACGTATGAAAATGGACGAAAACAAAAGAAAACGGACGAAAATGTATTAAGACGAACGAAAATGTATGAAAACTGACGAAAACGTATGAAAACGAACGAAAATGTAAGAAAACATATGAAAACGTATGAAAGCGGATGAAAACGTATGAAAACGGACAAAAACGTATGAAAACGGACGAAAACGTAAGAAAACGGGCGAAAATATATGAACACGGGCGAGAACAGACAAAAACGTATGAAAACGGACGAAAACGTATTAAAACAGACGAAAATGTATGAAAGCGAAAAAAACGTTTATTAGGAAAGAAAACGTGAATTATAACAAAAAAAAAAGAAAAAAAAATGAAAAAACAAAAAAAGAAGCGTGTAAAAAAATCAAGAAAAAAGAAACAAAAAAAAAGAATTAAAAAGAGACAAAAAAAATTATAAAAGCGTGAAAAAAAAGGAAAGAAAGGAAAAAAAAGAATAATAAAAAAGACAAAGAAAAAAAAACATGGACTTATGTTTCCCATTTAATCTTAGGTTAATCTCCACTATTAGATTAAACTAGATGGATGGTAGAGATTTGTCCATTGATATGCACCAAAATTATAGTATGCAAAATAAAATGCCTCTTATGTTGTATCTGTAGTATTATTTTCTTTCAAAATTTTTATTGGATATCAATTGATATCCATTCATCCAATGAATATAAATAATGAATGGATGAAATGATCCTAAATGAATATGGATACGAATATATATGACGAAAAGTATATAGATACGGATGTGGATGTCGATATACCTTCGGCCAACCCATATCCAATCCATTGGTTACAACTTACAAGTCACAAACATACCAATTGTTTTAAGAAAAATAATGATGCAAATAAATATTGTTTAAATTGTGGGGTACGGCTGTTATTCAATTGGTGACCGACTGGTCCCACCTTCAAGCCCATATCTTAATCATCTTAGAGCACTAAGTATCCTCGTGCCGTCTCATTTATGTCGTGGAAAAAAATACTATCACATCAGCACTTATTCTTATAATACCATAATTCACTATAACACCAAAAACTCCCTCCCTCTTATAACATCAGTTTCGATGCCGTCGTGTACCCTTAGACCTACATAATAATTATTATTTTTTTCTAATTTAAATACATTTAATAAACCAACAAATTTAATTAAAATTAAATTTTTCATTAAAAAAAGTACATAAAATAAAACTACTCATTAACAACACACATGACAAAATGTTTTATACTTATTAATTTGATAGACAATCTCTAAAATATATGTTTGTGGATATACGTTGTTTTGGGCATAACAGGCTTTAGAAAAAAGAAAACTAATTGACTAATTACTTAATGGGTTTAAAAAGTGTGAAAGGTTAAAAGTAGGGTTTTATATTACTTTTCTTCCTAACCTCAGCCGTTCATTTTCTTGCATCTTTTTCTCTAAGAATGGCGCATCTTCTTCTTCATTTCTTTCTTTCACAGTGGCAAAAAACCAAAAATTCTCACATTTATGAAAAACAAAAACGGGACAACGCCAAAAAAAGAAGGCAAAACGCGAGGCTTGATACCATGTTTGCGCCTTCCCGTCGCGTTTTTCGGGACCATTTGAGTTGGTCGTGACGGCTCGGGATGCAAAAACGCGAGCCACGGTGTGGAGCTCGCGCCGTCCGGTCGCGTTTTGCCGGAAAACACCAGCCTTGGCGCTGGGTACCGAAGCCTCTTAGGGTGGTGGCAACCATGATTCAACCAAAACCCCATACCTCACCACCCACCAATAATATCATTCCACCTCATCATGTTTTTTTAGTGGCAACCATGATTCACCATACCTCAACTAATTTTATTTTTTATTTTCATAAATTATAAAATAAACAATTTAATAAAAGATAAATATTTTATTAATATTTAAAACAATGTGTAAACCTGCAACCTGCAACACTTTCCCCACCACATCACAACAAAATCCATACAAAGGGGAGGGTAGATCGGTATAAACTTAAAGGGTCAAAAAATATAAACTTGAGGGGTTAGAAGTGAAGATAACTCAAAGTCATCATCTTCCTCCCGTTTCACTCCTCCATAGCTTCTTCTAAACCATTTTTTTTGTTTGTTTTATTGGCCAACGACCATATTCTTTTGAATTGTGTGAATTGTTTTAATGGCTAACGGCTCTTTTCCTCGTTCTCCTCACCATACCGACGCGGCAATTATTTCCACAAAAGCTCAATCCGCAGCTATGCCGCAGCCGTGGCGACAGTGTTGCCGCTCGGCATGGCTGCAAACCGAAGGTGATGCCGCTCCATTGCCACCACCCTTAGCTTCTTTTTTTCCAATGTGGAAACTTAATTACTCCGTACTATTTGTATTTTAGAATCACAAATTCATTATAGTATTACCTGTTGGGAACATACTTTAATATTTAGTCAAGTCTCGGTCATTACATTTTGTACTAGGTTGCTTTAGTAATATTTATGTTTATGTTTTAGTATATGGGCAACATGTAAAAGCCCACGAATTAGTTGTATGAGGGAGGAAGGGAGTGTTGCCCTACTCCTCCCCTATATATACTAAGCTTATGTTATCATAACACTTGTTGGTTATTTTGATATATTAATGAAACTATTGTTCTTACACTTTTCATAATTCTTGTAATCAACCAATCCTTATATATATATCATTCTTTACTTGTGTGATATCAATATGGGCACCTAACAAGTGGTATCATTCGCCTAATAGAGATTGAAGTGTTGTTTCTTGTGTTAACGTGGGGTTTAGGTGTTTTTTCTTTATATTTTTGTTTTTTCTTTGTTTCTTTCACTCAAATCTTGAAGCTTGGACAAGTTTCAAGGTTGATATAGTGATTAGAAGCTTAGATTTTGCATAAAGTTTTGATCTTTTATAGTTTTTACTACTTTTTCTCTTTGTTTCTTTAGTTTTGTAGCTTATTTGATATTAGAAAAGTAATTTTTGGTACCTAAATCTTTCATATTTAGTGTTTTCTAAGTGTTAGGGAAGTTATTTGATCAAAAGAAATTTATTTCTTAGCATTTTTCTTCAAAAAATAGTGAGTTTTACAAGATTCTGGTCACTCTACGCATAAGATTGTGGGATAGTACAACTTTAAAGCTGTCTACAGTACTATTTCATCAGTCTACGCATAACTTTTGCCAAAAACCCCAATCCTACGTAGAAGATCACTGTTTACGCTTAAGTTTTGGTGAAAAACCCCTTTTCTATGCTTAAGATCCTTTTCTACGCTTAAGATTCAGATCCTATGCATAAGTTGACTTTCTACACAGAACTTGGATTCCTACGCATAAGATTTATTCTTACGCGTAAGATTACAGAGTTACTTTTAAGCTTCATCAACGGTCTTCTCTTCGTGCTACAGTGACTCAGTACTTCCCTAGCTTGGATAAGTTAGTGGAAAACTTCGACTACGGATATCTTTCAAGCTTGGATAAGTTTGAAAGATTTGTTTGGTCTTTGAACCTTACGCATAAACTCTTACGCATGAGCTTAAACTTACGCGTAAAGGAAAATCTTACGCATAAACTCACTGTTTACGCATAATATCAACCTTTACGCATAACTTTGAAGTCTACGCATAAGTTTCTGTGTTACGCGTAAGATTCTTATCTTTGCCTAAGGATTCTTAATCTTAACCAAAGGAACGTACATTTCAATCTTCTACAAGATCCAACATTACACAAGTGTTCTAAGATGTCTCAACCACCAAATTACTACTTCTCTCATCCTCAGCAACAACAACATCAGCAGTATCAGCCACAACAATACCATCAGCAACAATCGTATCAACAACCATCACAATCACACTTTCAACAACAACCGTTTCAGCCAAAACAACAATATCTCTTGATGCAACAACATCATATCATTCCTCAACAACAACCATATCCAATGTCACAACAACCCACTCAGTATTCGTCCAGACAACCTCACTGGTTTGATAGAATGTGTGAAGTTATTACGACTCAACAATCCAGACATGAGGCAGGATCACTTGAGACACCTCCAATGCTAAAACCTGGGAACTATGTTCAGTGGTCAAGTCGATTCTTACGATTCCTTGAACTTAAGAAACCCCATGGGAAATTCTTGAAACAAGTGATACTTGAAGGACCATTTGAATGGCCAACCAAACTTGACAGTGGTGATCCAACTGCCGATCCTCCACGAGATCCTGTAGAGAAACCCGTTCCAGAATCTCAACTCACAGAAGAGCAGAAACTACATCGTGAAGCTGATGAATATGCCATGGCCATACTTCAAGGAATACCTAATCCAATTTATCGAAGTGTTGATACTCAGAAAATGGCTAAAGCAATGTGGGAACATGTTCATCTCCTAATGGAAGGCACTCAATTGAACAAAGATGATATGGAATCCAAACTCTACATGGAATACACTAACATCTCAATTGAACCAGGAGAGTCACTTGAATCCTACTATCATCGTTTCACTAATGTGGTAAATGATTTAGAAAGACACAAAATTACAGTACCGAGGATTGCAGTGAACTCCAAATTTGTTGGTAGTCTTGGTCCGGATTGGCAAAAGTATGTGACATTCGTTCGTCAAACAAAAAAACTTCATGATGCACCGTATGGCTTGTTGTATGATTTTCTGAAACACCATGAACCTGAAGTGGAGAAAGATCGTGCTCTTCGAGAAGGTTACATACCACCACCAACACCAAATTCTTTGGCACTCGTAGCTCAATCTCAGTATACTCCACCTCCAATGTCAAATCATGCTTATGTTCAAGAACAGAATTACTTCAGCTACCCACAACCTACAATTCCAAATCAGATGATCCCATATGATTCTTCTCAGCAATATAATCAACCTGTTCCCTATGAAAACAGTGAGTCAATGTACTACTCTAACTCTAATGACGATGAAGATGATGCCTTCAATACGTTGAATCAAGGACTTGCTCTCATTGCTCGTGTCTTCAGCAAATTCTCAAACAAGACAAACAACCGTCTTCGCTCTTCATCGAACACTAGGAATCAAGCTGTCATTCAAGATGGGAGGGTTGAGATAAAGAATCGATTTAATGGACGATCAAGTGGTTATTCAGGAAATTCTGGAAATGAACAAAGGTTCAATAACAATGGAGGGTTGAGAAACAACTCTGGTGTTACTCGGCAAAGGAATGAAAGTGTTGCAACTGGGAACTCTAACTTTGGGAATGCAGTATGGTGCTACAACTGCAATGAGAAAGGTCATATTGCAACTGCATGTCCAAAACTGAGAACTCGGGGCAGTAAGTTTCACAAGCAGGCATTACTCATGGCTCTCAAAGATGAAAAGGAAGGACATTTCACTGAGCAGGAGAACAGCTTCATGGCAAATGCGTACAACGATGATGACATGGAAGATCTGGAAGCAAATGCACCTGTGATGCTTATGGCCAACATCCAGGAACTTCAAATGAATGATTCAGGCCCAGTGTATGACACTGATGGCTTGTCTCAGGTACATGATCTTAATTCGTGCCTAATACATGAAATAGCATCACCCTCTGCTTCTGAATCAGATAAGGCGCAAGTTGTTCCATCTGACTCATCTTTATCGTCTTAAGAAGATGAACAAATGAACACAGTTGTTACATTTGATGACGACACAGTTGTTTCATTTGATGATCCTATTGAGAATGATAAACATGATTCTCTAGAACAACATGAACCATTGTATGATCTAGACCCTGACCTTATATTGTTGTCTAAACAACTGAACGCTCAACAATTGCAAATATTGAAATGCAATGAGAAAAATAAAGCTTTAAAAGAAACAAATAAGTCACTTACAAGAGACATTGAGTGTTATAAAATACAACTTTTAAATCTAGAACACAAGGTTAAACATGAAAAAAGTTTTGAAAAGGCTTTTCAAGAATATTACAATTAGAGCTGGCAAATCGTGTCTTAACAGGTTCTGAGCGTGTGAATAACATAAGTTTCAAACATGAAAACGACTCGTTTAACACTTGGTTTTGGTGGTTTGAGTATGACAGATATACGTTTTATGTATCAAAAAGGTTAAATATTGAACCCTAGAATACTAAAAACAATTATTTTAAAAAATAAAAAAATTGCATAGTACATTTTTCCCCTTAACAGGTCCTAACAGGTACCCAATTTGCCAGCTCTAATTACAATAGAGAACAAGATCTTCAACACAAAATGCAAGATTTAATTGAGTCAAATGGAAAGTTGGTTTCAAGACTTGAAAGTGACAAGTGTGAACTTCAAAAACAGGTTGAACAACTTCAAAAAGAACTTTCAAAAACAGAAACAGAGTTGTCAATTTGCAAAAAGAATTTTTGTGAACACAAGATACGAAAAAGGAAATATATAGATAATTTAATCGGTGAGATTGTTGATCTTGAAAAACAACTCAAAGAGTATCGTAATATTGTTTACAAAACTGGCGGTTCTGTCACAACAATTCAAAATTTTACTTTAAAACCGAGACCTGATAAAGGTTTTGCACTTGGTGATTACAAATCAATGTTTCTTCACAAAGCGTTCAAACAAAATCCTAAAATTTACAGTATGGAATGTATGCGTGATGACATGATTGTGCGTACTATTGTTTATGATACTTAGGAAGAAGAAGAACTTGAAGAAGAGAGTCGATCCAAAATGAGTCAAGTTGAATATTGGAAACCATACGATTATTCAAAAACTCCTCACATTTCTAAATCTTTTGTTCCTCAAAAGGAAATACCTGAAAAATCTTGGTTTGTCACTGAGTCATATGTTTCATCTTCTAATGCGGCTCCGGTCCAAATTGTGGCACAAGTAAATGGTCCTTTACCATCTTCTGGTGAAATTACACCTTTACCAAAAAGTTGTCGTGTTTTAAATTATTTCAAAACTTTTATGGAAGACATCGAAATTTTGGAGGAAACAATTGAACATAATACAGAAATAAAAATTGAAACTTTTCAATCCGCTTACGAGCGAGAAAAGAGAGATATTTTTCAAAAACAAATGTTGCCAACTGTTCAACACCTCCGTCTTTGTGCTACAAGTTGGGAACAGCATCTGCAAAGAGAAGTTAAATCAATGATAAATGTTTTCAAATCAAATGAAAATGCAATTTTGGTTCAAAAGCATAGAAACAGAGTTTTGAAAAATGATGCCGATCGACTCTTGGAAGAAGTTCTCAATGCTGATATTATATCTATTATCATGAATGATCTCGATAAATCTGGTACTTCTATGCTTGTGGAAGATCACTGTGCTGATAATGATTTGCTGAACACCGAAATTGAGACATTAAAACAAGAAAATGATATACTGAGGAAAAACAATGATGATGTGACAAAACGCTTTTCAAAAAAAAATTCAACTCAAACAAAGACTTGAATGGTGTCAAGCTCAAAGTCTTGAAACGGAATTGCAACTTCAGAATCAAAATGTTTCCAAGTCTTGTCAAAGTTGCAAAAATACCGAGTCTTTTAAAAGTCTGTGTCTCAAATATGAGAAGGAAATTGCGGAATTAAAAATTGAAAACGTTGAATGGCAACAAAACCGCGATGACATTAATTATTGCAATGTGAAACTTGAGTCAGAAATTAAGGATAAAAATCACATCATCATTGAATTAAAAGAGAAAATTAAGCTACTTCAAAAAGGAAAGTTTGTTGACACCACTGTGATAGCACCAGGATTGTACCAAATAAACAAAACTTCTAAGGGAAATGATATTCAAAACACTAATGTTGATCCTTCCACTTCCACAGGACTAGTCTCCACTAATAGCGTTAGCAGACCCAAGCGAAAAAGTAACAAGAAGAATAGGATCTTGCAAGGTAAAAGAGGAACACTAGAAGCTCAAGCAGTAGAAGATCAACTTAGGAATTCGAATAAAACTCATGTTGCATCTGATTTAGATTCTAATCTGGCAAATTGTAATCAAAATCTCAATGTAACGAATGATGAACCTTTGAATGTTTTGAATATTAATGCATCTTGTGTGTTTTGTCGTAAAAGTGTATTATCTGGTGATCATGCAAAATGTGTAGCTTATTCTCTCTTAAATCGTCATAAGAAACATAGGACAGGCATTCCTTCTAGGCCCACTATTGCCTCTAAGTCTATATTAGGAAAACCGCCATCTACGGATTCTAATGATGTTGTAGTTACCCCCATAATTGAAAAGAACAAATCTAGGAACAAGCCCAAAACTAGTGAGTTCACCAAAAAGAAAGCGAGAACTAGTTGGAATTGGCAACGTTGGTTACAATATAAACCAGAATTTAAATGGATTCCTAAATTATTGAATACATGTGCTTCTAACCAACATGAACCCACACTTTCTTTGGGTTCCACACTTACTTCTGTTCCATCCTCGTCGTCTTCTTGTGATGCAGGTGGTGCAGATTGTTCTCCGGATTGTTGATAGCGGATGCACCCGACATATGACAGGCAATCTCAAACTGTTAGTCTCTTTATACAATATCGATGTCTGACATGATTGCAACATCTCCGATATGTCTTCTCTCCAAAGCAGAATCAACTAAATCTTGGTTATGACATAAACGTCTTTCGCACTTGAATTTCAAAACTATGACTGAACTTGCTCGTCATAAACTTGTTGATTGTTTTCCAAGATTCCGATTTACCAAAGATCACTTATGTTCGGCCTGTGAACAAGGAAAAAGCACTCGAGCTCATTTCCCCTCTAAACCTGAGCACAATACAAATCATGTTTTACAATTGTTACATATGGATTTGTGTGGCCCGATGCGTGTTCAAAGTATCAATGGTAAGCGCTACATACTCGTAATTGTTGATGACTACTCCAGATGGACTTGGGTTTATTTTCTTCGAAGTAAAGATCAAGCTCCGTCAATGATTATCACCTTTCTCACTAAAATTCAAGTTCAGTTACGTAACACAGTACGAATGGTCAGAACTAACAATGGCACAGAATTTAAGAATCAGACACTTAGGTCATATTTTGAGAAAGTGGGAATTGAACATCAAACATATATTGCAAGAAGTCCAGAACATAATGGAGTTGTTGAAAGACGCAACAGGACGTTAGTGGAAGCTGCAAGAACCATGTTGATTAATGCTCAATAACCAGATTACTTATGGGCGGAAGCTGTTTCAACTGCATGTTACACCCAAAACCGTTGTATGATCACAAAACGCCATCGCAAAACACCTTATCAACTTGTTCACAAAAGAAAACCAAACATCGATTACTTTCATGTATTTGGAGCACTTTGTTATCCGAAAAATGATCGTGATGATTTAGGTAAACTTAAAGCAAAGGCTGACATCGGAGTGTTCGTAGGATATTGTGAAAATTCCAAAGGCTTTCGGATATGTAATCGTCGAACAAGAGAAATTCAAGAAACTATTCATGCTAATTTTGATGAACTCACTCAAATGGCTTCTGAGCAAAACAGCTTAGTGAGGCGTGGGAATTGCACCAGGCTTTACCTCTCGAGGGATCTCGAGAAGCTTACAACCCCCACCAGGCAGTGTACCTGATCGTTGTAGTATAGTATAGTGACAAGTACCGGGGGATTGATCGTTCAACTTAGGAATAGTGTCGCTAGGATTAGAAAACCTAAAAACTAGGTCTAGAGGTGAGAGATGATTCTTTTTTGTATTTTTATGTTTTTTAGAAAAGCAAATAAAAATCTCGGTTGTTGGAAGATGGGCGGAATTAGTTGCTAGTCAACTAACCCAATAACTAAGATGCAATCAAAATAAAATACTAAAGATGAAAATAAACTAAATTAACTAAAGGTGTGAGCAATATATGGGAGAATTGTGTTCACTTAGATTTCACTACTCCCTAGATATCTTTTACAGGTTAATTACTTGTTACAGTTGCGTGGATGATGGATTGTATTCCTTAATACCATTCATGGGGTGGTGTACTTACTTCCCCAATCCTATAAGCTCCTATGTCGAGCCGGCTAAGAAGCTCCTAACATGGGATCACTAGAATTCGCTCATGCATTAAATACAATCATAAAAACCTAGTACACATCGGTTCATGTTTCTTAAGACGTTCAAGCAAGTTACACACTGGAGATCTGCCAGTTTTCTTAAGCCTAACATTGAAATCATTCATCCATTACAACTATAAGCAAGCAATCAACCTATAATCAACATCTAGGTTTCATTACATCTAAGCAAACACATGAAAGATCTAGCCTAGCATGTTAAAATCAAGACAAGCATAAGATATATTCAAACAACACATAGACATATTGAATGAATTGAAATAGGACTTATCTTAATTGAACATGAAAGGTTTCAAGGGGTGAAAACCCTTGAAAATACTATTACAAACGACCTAGGGTTTATTAGGTTTGACCCTAGTATTCTCCACACAAGTTCCTCTTCTAATGAATGAAAAATAGAAAAGTATATATAGATTTTGTGCGGTGACGGCGTCAAGAGTAAATGTCTGACGCCGTCATCTCGCCGCCAATAAAGTTCTCGGACTACCTAGATCTAGGTTTGACGCCGTCACGTGTAGTCCATCTTCAGGCCGTCACCAATTTAACACTTGACGCCCTTCTCTTGACGCCTTCAGGTTTTCACTGGGTTGTCATGGATTTTACTCCTGACGCCGTCACACTTCCCTTCTTGACACCGTCAGGTACTGTTCTCAGCATGGAAAATTAAGTCTTTGCCGTTTTCTTCACTTTTATGCTCCAAAAACGTCCAAAATGCTTCATTTTCCAGAATTCACTCCCAAAGTACCTAAAATCACAAAAGGAACGATTTAGGGCAATATTTGATCAAATAAATTTAATTCCGGGCTTAAATGACCCCCTAAAAACGGTTCATTTTTTGCCTCATCATATACCCTTACACTTGAGATTTGCTTGTCCTCAAGCAAATGCGCTTTTATTCTAATCAAAATACAAGTTAGGGGTCATTTAACACTAATATAAAAGTAATTACAACAAATAATCATTCCACTAAAGACCAAAGACAAGCACGGATGTCATACACTAGCACCTCACAAATAGTGTTTAGATACTCACATCTCTCGGGTGTAATAAAGTAATATCACAATATGGAAATGGAAAACATCTCTCACTACCTGCCATAGCAAAATAGATTACCATAGGCTTGGAAAAGGATCAAACCTCCACCACATGGCTTAAGCACCTAGGATAAACTATTGGTGTGTACTAATTTACACACCTTTTATAAGACCAAAACTGGACTTAAATGATCAAAGACTAACCGATTATGCCAAACATGTTGTGTTTTTGCGTTTGTGATTATGCAGGTATGGATATTTAAGAAAAAGACAAAAATCATGGAAAATCGATAATCAAGAGCACGGGAATGGAAAGAGCGTAAAAAGCCGGAGCCGGGAAAGCATTTTTCATATTTGAGCTTGAATTATCAGAATTTACCCTTGAAGAATCAAAGTTTGTCAAGTTCAACCCTTGGATTAATTTTGCAAAGATGGCAGAAATAGCCCTTGGATTTTAGCATAATTCATATTTGGTCCTTGTAATTTAAAAGCTGAAATTATACCACAAGCCTTGTCCAAGAATTAGTAAAGCCCACACTCTTTCATATTAATCACAAAGCCCAAATAACCCAAACCTTAGCCCAGTCCATTTACGGTCAACATAAACCACTTTGGTCAAAATGTCCAAATCGGTCAAAACAATAAAAATACATTTACCCGTACCCTCCTTTCCCTCCACCCTTTTCCCCCAATTAACCCAGAAACACTATTTACCAAGAACCCTAGTTACCCAATCCCAATAATTACAGCAATTAAGGGCCAATAATCATTCCACTAAAGACCAAAGACAAGCACGGAGGTCATACACTAGCACCTCACAAATAGTGTTTAGATACTCACATCTCTCGGGTGTAATAAAGTAATATCACAATATGGAAATGGAAAACATCTCTCACTACCTGTCATAGCAAAATAGATTACCATAGGCTTGGGAAAGGATCAAACCTCCACCACTTGGCTTAAGCACCTAGGATAAACTATTGGTGTATACTAATTTACACACCTTTTATAAGACCAAAACCTGACTTAAATGATCAAAAACTAACCGATTATGCCAAACATGTTGTGTTTTTGCGTTTGTGATTATGCAGGTATAGATATTTAAGAAAAAGACAAAAATCATGGAAAATCGACAATCACGAGCACGGGAATGGAAAGTGCGTAAAAAGCCGGAGCCGGGAAAGCATTTTTCATATTTGAGCTTGAATTATCAGAATTTACCCTTGAAGAATCAAAGTTTGTCAAGTTCAACCCTTGGATTAATTTTGCAAAGATGGCAGAAATAGCCCTTGGATTTTAGCATAATTCATATTTGGTCCTTGTAATTTAAAAGCTGAAATTATACCACAAGCCTTGTCCAAGAATTAGTAAAGCCCACACTCTTTCATATTAATACCAAAGCCCAAATAACCCAAACCTTAGCCCAGTCCATTTACGGTTAACATAAACCACTTTGGTCAAAAAGTCCAAATCGGTCAAAACAATAAAAATACATTTACCCGTACCCTCCTTTCCCTTCACCCTTTTTCCCCCAATTAACCCAAAAACACTATTTACCAAGAACCCTAGTTACCCAATCCCAATAATTACAGCAATTAAGGGCCAATAATCATTCCACTAAAGACCAAAGACAAGCACGAAGGTCATACACTAGCACCTCACAAATAGTGTTTAGATAGTCACATCTCTCGGGTGTAATAAAGTAATATCACAATATGGAAATGGAAAACATCTCTCACTACCTGTCATAGCAAAATAGATTACCATAGGCTTGGGAAAGGATCAAACCTCCACCACATGGCTTAAGCACCTAGGATAAACTATTGGTGTGTACTAATTTACACACCTTTTATAAGACCAAAACTGGACTTAAATGATCAAAAACTAACTGATTATGCCAAACATGTTGTGTTTTTGCGTTTGTGATTATGCAGGTATAGATATTTAAGAAAAACACAAAAATCATGGAAAATCGACAATCACGAGCACGGGAATGGAAAGAGCGTAAAAAGCCGGAGCCGGGAAAGCATTTTTCATATTTGAGCTTGAATTATCAGAATTTACCCTTGAAGAATCAAAGTTTGTCAAGTTCAACCCTTGGATTAATTTTGCAAAGATGGCAGAAATAGCCCTTGGATTTTAGCATAATTCATATTTGGTCCTTGTAATTTAAAAGCTGAAATTATACCACAAGCCTTGTCCAAGAATTAGTAAAGCCCACACTCTTTCATATTAATCCCAAAGCCCAAATAACCCAAACCTTAGCCCAGTCCATTTACGGTCAACATAAACCACTTTGGTCAAAAATTCCAAATCGGTCAAAACAATAAAAATACATTTACCCGTACCCTCCTTTCCCTTCACCCTTTTCCCCCAATTAACCCAGAAACACTATTTACCAAGAACCCTAGTTACCCAATCCCAATAATTACAGCAATTAAGGGCCAATTAGTCATTTCAAAAGGGATTCTAGAAGGGTGTCAAAGTTGTCAGAGTTGTCAGAAGCGAAGAAGCACAAAAAGGACACTTGGCAGCCAAAGATTAGGAGGAATGCGTCATATTGAGTGATCCAAGGGTTGTTATTTGATGGGTAATGATTGACTGGGATCAAAGGCTTAGATTAGGTGTGAAGAAACACAACCTCACACGGATTGCCAACATGGCAATCCGTGAGCTCCCATCCCTTACCTCTTATAAATAGAATTAGTGTTAGCTTAGTTTTGGGTGGAGTTTTCGAATAGCGAAGCTCTGCCAAAATCTTTTCTTAATTGTAATTGTTTTAAATTCAGTTGTAACTCCTTTTTGTTTCAATGAAATTTAGTTTTTACTTTGAATCAAATTAGTTTTTAATTGATTACTGCTTATTGTTGTTTAAATATTACTGTTTAATCATTTCTACTCAATTAGAATTACTTTTTCATTTTCAGTTTGATGTTTAGTCTAATCAAAGGTTTCATTCCAATTCAGAAAAAATAAAAAATAGTTATAGAGTTGTGGAAATCAGCTTACATATAAGCTGATTTGTAGTTTAAGATTGTTCTAAATAGTTTTGAAGTTTGTGAAAGTGAGTGCTAGACAGTTGAATTTCAAAATTTCTCTTGCTCATTTTTGGTCAAACTTAGTCAGATTTAGTTGTTTGTTGGTGATCTGTGGTGGAATTGGCAGGCTAACTCAGAAGTTGAAGGTTTAGCCTATTTAAAGACAGGCAAGCATAGTGAGTCCCCTTCTGTTCATGCTGAGGGGGAGTTATTGGGTAAAATTCTATTTCATAGATCTCAATTTCAAGTGTGTTTAGTAACTGATTTAGTTTGATAGTTGCATTGGATTACTGTTACTTCTGATTTGTAGTAGTATTGTTGTTTCAAATTCTTAGTCTAGTTTGTTTGATCTCAGTGGATTAACTTTTGTTTAGATTTGAATTGTTGAAGCTTTTAAATTGATTAATCTGTTTTAGTAGATCTTAGTTTTGTTTTAGATTTGAATTGAATTACTGTTTGATTGGATTTCATAGCTACATTGTTACTGATATTGAGAGCTGTGTTTTGTATAACCTTAAATCTGAGAAGTTTGGTGAATCAGTTAATGATTTTTTGTAATCTGTCATATAATTGATTCAGATCAGTTGGCATTGTGGTTATTGATAGTAGTAGGGCTGTTGGACTGTTTGTTTGTTAGTTAGCTTATTTGCTAATTTAGAATAGTTTATTAGTTTATAATTGCTTAATTTAGGATAGCTCTAGTAGAATTTAGGTTGAGATTTATGTTTGACATTTAGATTATAGTTTAGACTTGTCATGCTTATGCTTATTTCAGCGTTTAGAACTTGTTTTGATACTAAATTTGAGGGCTGCTACATGCTAAACTGGATTGCTGTCATAAATCTGTCCCTAATAGCCATATTGATAGCTAATTTTCAGCTTGTTTAATTAAGCTTTTGGTTTGATTTTTTTTTGGTTTTCTAAGTAGCCTTCATATTTCGCTTGCTGAATCATTGCTTAGTTTGGACTTAGAAGCTTGTTTATCTAGTTATAATTGCCCTACTAATTTACTCATTTGGACCAATTCCTGTAACAGCTTAGGAAGTTGTTAATTCTTTTACTCCCTTGTTTCATTTGTTCATTAGGTTTGTTAGTTTAGTTTATATTAGTTTTATTAGGTTGCATTAGATTCTATAGTTAGTTGTCTAAGCCTAGTTTAGTAGCTGTGTTAGCTCAATTGAAGCCTTGCTCATTAACTGTCTATACGGCTTCTCCTTTCTTAGCTTGTTTCTTAGCTTCTTTTAGCTCCTTTAGGACTGAGATTTGCCTTGCACCACTTGTAGCTTGTATGCTTAAGCTTCTTATCAACTTAGTTAGAGCTTGATTTTATTTGACCTTTGCCCTTTTAGATAGCTCATAACTGACCCTAAGTGCCCTCACATCAGCAGCTTATTGTCTCTGCTGCCATCTCTTTGTTCTTAATTATCAGCTATGATTAGTTAGGATTTAGGATTAGATTTTGCTTTTATAATTAACCTGTAGTATAAGCTGTTATGATTTGAATTTTGTTTGCATTTTTGAGTTTATCTATTTAGCTTATAATGGTCTGCTATATTTCCATTTAGGGACTGTTTGCTTAGCTTGTATTTATTGGTTATTTGATCTTTGAATCTAGTTGCTATCATTATTTCTGCTTATTTAATCTGTTTGTGTTGCCCTCTGTTGGTATAAACTAGTAAGTAAGTCAGTTGGAACGTGTAGGTTCATTACGATAGCTTCTTCACCATTTAGTGTAGTTTCTTAAGTTTGCATTTTTCCCTTTTTAGTAACTGTAGTAACTACTGAAATCATGAGTTTTTTCTGATCTTTGGTTAAACTTTTCATAAGTTTGGTTTTTATTATTGTTGTTGAAATTCATGAGCTTGTTTAATTCTGCAAAAAGAAAAGAAAAAAAATAATAATAAAGGGCAAAAAGCTGAGGTCCAGGTTCGAACCTGTGACCTTCTAGCTCACACCTCACAGAGCACACACCTTACCATACGCACTAGATACTTTTTCAATAAACCTTTGCATTTTTTTATTACTTATACCCTTTTCCTCTTTTTATATAGCTTATCCTGTATTCCTATTAGCTTAATCTAACTGCTTTTTCCAAATTCTTATTTTTCTTAGCTTAATAATAGATTTGAGCATTTACTATAAAAATTTCAGATTTTATTGAAAAGTTTTTCTATTTTTAAACATTTATTTTCTTTTAAATAGTTTTTAAATCATAGAAAATAAATAAAAAGCCATAAAAATATTTTTCTTTTTCTTAAAATTCTTTTTATTAGTTTAATATTTTTAGAAAATTGTTTCACATTTGTAGGATCGTTTTTCGAATAAAAGTCGCGTTTTATTTCGTACGTTACGTTTAAATATTACGTGTGCATTTCCGTTTTTACGTTTTTAACATCTGTACATATATAGCTTGTATATTCCGCTTATTTTACTATTTCTTATCAAAATTTGAATTCCAAAATCATATTTTTCACTTTACCACTTTTCACGACTCGATTTCGCGATTCGAAAATTCACGACTCCATTCTACCTTTGTTGGGAAAATGACCCGGGAAATACTTTCACGAGTATTTCTTCGGAATAATTATATACTATAAAAACGACTAAATCAACTATCAAAGAGGTCTTTTAAAAAGGGTTGTAACGTTAGGTGTAGGGATATGGAATACACGGTTTTGTTGGATGTAGGCAGTCTTTACTGGTGGCGAGTTAATAATCTTGGTTAATTACATGTACAATGTGGCGTTGCTAAGCCAAGACTAGACTCGACTTAAGCTAATAAATGAAAAATAACAAAAATATAAAATGAACATAGAATGAAACGGGACGGTAGTCCGTATGTTTTTTTTTTTTTTTTTTTTTTTTTTTTTTTTTTTTTTTTTTTTGCATACACTCTTACCCTACCATCCAAAATAATACATCATAGGGAATGAACATTCCCCTTACACTTGAATTTTTACATACTTTACAAATAAACTAATCTAATGACTCGAATTAAGATAATCAGAACACTTGGAGTACTTTTAAGATTAACGTACATATAGGGGTAATAAAATGATGTTCTTCCCCATTACTCCATAACATAAGTACTTTACCCATGAGTCCCAATCGTCCCAAAACAATATGTACAAGGATATGACTCGACTTAGCAACCATGTAATCAATTAGATAATTAACTAAGGGTTTAACAAATAACAATAATGCACTAAAGATGAGTGCATACACGGAAGGCGAAGGCGATTTGGTTGTACATTTAAGTGGGGTGTAACAAATTCTTCCTTTAAGTAAGATGCTTAAAGTTAGAAACGAAAAGATAGGCTCGGAGGGGTGTACTAGGGGTTTCGTGTACTAAAAATTAGTACAACGCTAAGGGTGTGGGAAAAATTAATTGACTTAACTAGCCAAGTAATATGACTTAAATGGTCAAGTAATTATGATACGGGTTTAAACACAAGGGTGATCCTAATGCCTCTTATCATGTAGTAAATCCTACTACACGAATGTAGTCTCACTAGCGGTCTCGGGATGCATCACTAACGCAAGTTCTAGAATCTAAATGCTACCGGTACACTCATAAGCACTAATAGTAAATGCTTTTTCTATCAAATCTAAAGGTGAACCTCACATATTTGGGTGGAAAATTTTTCTGAATGATACGGTTTTGTGCTAGTTATACAATCTCCTATCCATGAGACGCTTGCTATGGCTAAAGTTTCACTCCTAAATGTTGTAAAAAATTTTAAATTTGGCGCTAAAATTACACTAACAAGTATTTCTCATAGTTTTATTACACATCTATTATCAAACAAACAAACTCAAGCGAAAGTGTATCTGTAAGGTATCATCATTTTACCCTCCCCTTACACTTAGGATGAACATTGTCCCCAATGTTTAAGTAAAGAATGTAAAAGTGAAATAAGTAAAACGAATGAAATCAAATACTCCCCTAATTCGCTTGGTATGGATAATAAGGTAGCAAGGTTAGATCTTCCTCCAAGAAAATGAACAATCAAAGCTTCCCTTCCAGAATATAAATCATCTTCTTGTCAAACATAACCTGTTAAACCTGAGAAAATAGACAAGGCAACCTCGCGTAAAATCGGTGGCAATCTATATATGCTAACAAATCCTAGAAAACAAAATAAGATATAATGCTTGTGGATTGATGTTTGCAGATTTCCTGGAGATTATAAAACTAAAGATTCAACAAAAACTTTAAGACTCCGTTAGAAAAACAAAACTGGTAAAATTTCCAAAATTTTACACGTGACGCCGTCAGGAGTTTCTTCCTGACGCCGTCAGAAGTGACCTGCAGAAATTCTGATGTTAAGTTTCCGGAAAATTTCTTGAAAAACTTTGTCCTACTTCCTGGAAAATCCTGCAAAACATCATTATGACTCGATACAAGCATTTGACTCTAACAAATACGAATATACATGTTCATTTAATATTGTGGAGAATCATGATCGAGTTTGTTTCTTAAAAACATATTTGGGGTTTCCCCTTACACTTATCTTTTTGCGAAATACCTTTGGATAAAGTTAAGACTAGGCCAAACAACAAAGTAAAGTATTTTCACCATTTTAGTATGAAACATGATCTACCAACAATAAAATTAAAGCATGTATACGGAAGCAAATAACAATCAATAAAAATAAAAATCACACAAAAAATGAAACCATATGCAAATCATAACATTGCTAATTAACGTGAGCATAAAAATAAAAATAAAAATTATCCAAGGCCAACAAAGGCCATAACCTAAACTATTACAGTCCAAATTGTTTCAAATTACATCACCATGAATAAATTGTTCAAACATAACAGACACCAAGACAAATCATTGGGGAGGGGGACCATAACGGTAGTCATAACCAGGTGAGAGGTGCCCAGTGTACCCGTAGGGAGGGTAGTCCATCTCACGACCGGGGAATGGGTCGATCTGTAGCTGGGGCTCGATCTGATCACGGGTGGAGAGGTGCTGCATCTGGCGGAGGGGTATGATCATACATCCAATCAAAGCACTTGTCAGTGGTAGTTCGCCATGCGTCCACCTGACCCATCCAGGCCCTCTGGTGTGCCTTCCAGTCTCCCCGACTCATGTGTCGGTAGTAATCCGCAGACCCAACCTCATAATCCCTGAACTGATGCTGTTGGGGTGCCCCCTCATCATCATCGTCAACACCATCAGGTCCTCCCGCCATGTACCAGGTATAGGACCCATCCCCCAGCTGCATAACGATGCTCATCTGCCTGAGGGATTTAGCCCTCACCACCCTACAAGCCCCACAGTCGCTCAGGTACCCCATGATCTCGGGGACAATGCAAGTAGCCCATAAGACCGAGCCAACCGGGTCACGAACATCCCCCCATACACCTTGTCAATATCCCTCTCCCCCACACTAGTCTTCAAATAGCTCGCTACCCAAAATGGGATGTTACAGTAAACACCCGCTGAAAATATGGTATACAGGTAGAAAAGATCTGAAGCAGTGACACGGTGAGTGGTGCCATGACGCCCCGACAAGCTGTAGGTGATGCACCTGTGGGCTAACCTGATCATGGGGTCCCTTATTGAGGCCGCCCCAGTAGTCGAGGTGTACACCCCGTTCCCAATACTCGGCCAAAAAGTGGCGCACCTCATCTCGTTCCTCACAGTCTCCCCATGCAATAACCTCTGCATAAAACCTCCCTCAACAGCCTCATCCCTAGTGTACAAACCTATCCTCCACCCAAACTCAGTAACCGAACATGATCGAATCTCCCCTCCTAACCTAAAGTAAATAGTGGTGCCCCCCATATCCATCCTCCGCCAAATCAAAGCGAAAAGTCGCAAAGAACTCCCTAACCAACTCACTGTACACAGTCTCCCTCATCCAGAACAATCTCTCCTATTGAGGACCCGTGAATCCATCGGGTTGGATCCTCCCCAAGAACTCAGCCTCTAAACCTTGGGATCTAAGAAACTCCCAATCAATCACAGCACCAGCATCAATGTGGTGATAAATAAGCTCCGCGTACTTAGTTGTAGCGGCATCATTGTCAAACTCACTCCAACTGTGGACCATTTCCCCATAGTTAACTTGTTGGGACCTAGATGAGCTGCCACGGTGTTGTCGTGATCGTTTGCTCATTTTCCTGGAAAAAGATAGAGTGGACGAAAACGATTAGAATGAGAATTTTATAAGTTCATGCTGTCAGACACATCTGACGCCGTCAGACCCAACAGAAATCCATCCATGCAATTACGAGGGAAAAATCAATTTTCAAACTCTAAATCCATGACCCAAACACTCCTTTATGCAGAAAAAATGGGTGGGGGGTCAAAAAATCCGTGGTGTGAAAGATTTTTCCTTAATTAACGCATTATTCGAGTAGAACAATATCATCACATGGTAACCTCATGATTACGAAACATCAAAGGAAAGACATTATGATTTATCAAAGATGGGTCAAAGATAGGGTTTCGGATGATGGGGGTTTTCAAAATTGGTAGGTCCTAAGGATAATTGAACAAAAAAAAGTAAAGAAAAACTACTTACCAAGTGGAGAATTATCACGGAAGATGTCGGATTGGATGATGGAGACTCGGAGGTGGAGCAGCAATTTGGGTGTGATTTGTGGGGTATGAGTTGAAAGTGATGGAGGTTGGGTTATTATTGCTGAGATAGCAAGGTGACGGCGTCAAGAGTTAATATATGACGCCGTCAGATGACCGCATCAGGAACAAAAAGTGGTAATTCCAAATTCAGCCCCTGCACTAATGTAAATAGCTAAACATAAGTAAAAACTATGAGTAGCCATCCCGTTAGTAAAGTCCACCAGGGTCAAACGTTTCATTACTGTCACGGAGAGAGATGTGGTTGTAAAAAGGGGTGGGTGAGGTTCCAGTTAAGTTGTGACCTTCGCATTGGTCAACGGTGGGTACAAAGAGGAATTGTTCCATAGAGGGTCTCAAAGTTGTGGTGTTTTTGAGGTGCAACCTCTTCACACCAGGTTTAAAACCAAAGGAACGTCTCTTGCACAAATTGGGGAGCGTGGTTTGCAAGTATCCAACGAAAATGTTATGAAATTGCGAATTCTTCTCCTCCTGAGGATGCTCACAAAAGTAGGAGGTGATTGACAGCGAAGCACTTGAAAAGGATTTCTCATTATCCTCTTGGTCAAACACCAAAGGAGTTGGAACTTCAAAGATTTTTTCGATTTTTCTTGGTGCGGATTTTTCCTTAATCTTCTCTTTAATCCTTGATATGAATTCGTCTGCTAAATCCATAAAAGCATTGCGAGTGCTTTCCATGCGTGCTTCTAAGCGCCGAATTTGTTTTTCCTGATTATTCATGAAGGTTACCATTATCCCTTCGAACTCCTCTTGTCGTGAACGTTCAGGAAAATTATGTTTGTTAATCGCACTCACACGTATATTAGGATTCCTTGCGGTTTCAGCAGCAGGCATTTCAGCTCTCATTAATTCTTTTACCTGCTTCTCGATATTTCCCAATAATTGTTCTTGGGTAGCGTTTACGTAATCAAGTTTCCCCTTACTTGAAAACATCGGGTCCTCCCATCCTTCTTCTTCGTATTGTGCTAACCCCTCAAGAACTTTCCAGCATTCATCAACGCTAAGTCTGTTTAGCCTGCCATTGGCGGCGTAATCTATAGCCATTCTCATTTGGTGATTAACTTTATCGTAAAAGATTTGAATCTGGAACCATGGTTCGATGCCATGATGAGGTACTTTTTGGAGTAGGTCTTTGTATCGAGTCCATGCTTAGAAAAAGGTTTCACCTTGACGTTGTTGGAACATCAAGATGTCATTTCTAAGCTTGGTAGTTCTCCCCGGTGGGAAAAATTGAGCAAGGAAACGAGTGGAGAGATCATCCCATGAGGTGATGGATCCCGCGGGTAAACGCTCACGCCATTGACTTGCTTGATCACGTAGAGAGAATTGGAATAGGCGTAATCGGGTTGACTCTCTAGTTGTAACATCAAGGTCTATAGAATCTATGATTTTAAGGAAGTCCTTGAGATGTTGATTTGGATCTTCGGAATGAAGTCCATGGAATGCACATCCGCTTTGCACCAACCGGATGGTGTCGGATCGCAGGGGGGACACATTAGCTTCGGTGAGCTCAATGGTGTTTCGATAGCCTTGGTGGCTAGGTCGGGAATACTCTCCTAGGGTTCGGGGCCTAAGAGGTTGGTTTGCTAGTGGTGGGTTTTGTGGGTGGTCTTGTTGTGGTGGGTTGATGGGTTCAAAGATGTTACCACCTTCCATGATGTTGGATGGTAAAGATTACGAACACAAACACGAAGAAATGAGATAGACTAAATAAGACCTAAAAATAAAAATAAAACCTTACTAGAAAGGAATCTAGCAAGTAGACCTAATAAAAAGAGATTCTAACCTAGACAATAACTATTCCCCAGGCTGCGGCACCTAAAACTTGATGCGTGGGAATTGCACCAGGCTTTACCTCTCGAGGGATCTCGAGAAGCTTACAACCCCCACCAGGCAGTGTACCTGATCGTTGTAGTATAGTATAGTGACAAGTACCGGGGGATTGATCGTTCAACTTAGGAATAGTGTCGCTAGGATTAGAAAACCTAAAAACTAGGTCTAGAGGTGAGGGATGATTTTTTTTGTATTTTTATGTTTTTTAGAAAAGCAAATAAAAATCTCGGTTGTTGGAAGATGGGCGGAATTAGTTGCTAGTCAACTAACCCAATAACTAAGATGCAATCAATATAAAATATTAAAGATGAAAATAAACTAAATTAACTAGAGGTGTGAGCAATATATGGGAGAATTGTGTTTACTTAGATTTCACTACTCCCTAGATATCTTTTACAGGTTAATTACTTGTTACAGTTGCGTGGATGACGGATTGTATTCCTTAATACCATTCATTGGGTGGCGTACTTACTTCCCCAATCCTATAAGCTCCTACTTCACTCCTATGTCGAGCCGGCTAAGAAGCTCCTAACATGGGATCACTAGAATTCGCTCATGCATTAAATACAATCATAAAAACCTAGTACACATCGGTTCATGTTTCTTAAGACGTTCAAGCAAGTTACACAATGGAGATCTGCCAGTTTTCTTAAGCCTAACATTGAAATCATTCATCCATTACAACTATAAGCAAGCAATCAACATCTAGGTTTCATTACATCTAAGCAAACACATGAAAGATCTAGCCTAGCATGTTAAAATCAAGACAAGCATAAGATATATTCAAACAACGCATAGACATATTGAATGAATTGAAAGAGGACTTATCTTAATTGAACATGAAAGGTTTCAAAGGGTGAAACCCTTGAAAATACTGTTACAAACGACCTAGGGTTTATTAGGTTCGACCCTAGTATTCTCCACACAAGTTCCTCTTCTAATGAATGAAAAATAGAAAAGTATATATAGATTTTGTGAGGTGACGGCGTCAAGAGTAAATGTTTGACGCCGTCATCTCGCCGCCAATAAAGTTCTCGGACTGCCTAGATCTAGGTTTTACGCCGTCACGTGTAGTCCATCTTCAGGCCGTCACCAATTTAACTCTTGACGCCTTCAGGTTTTCACTGGGTCGTCATGGTTTTTACTCTTAACGCCGTCATGATCTTCTTCTTGACGCTGTCAGGTATTGTTCTCTGCATGGAAAATTAAGTCTTTGCCGTTTTCTTCACTTTTATGCTCCAAAAACGTCCAAAATGCTTCCTTTTCCAGAATTCACTCCCAAAGTACCTAAAATCACAAAAGGAACGATTTAGGGCAATATTTGATCAAATAAATTCAATTCCGGGCTTAAATGACCCCCTAAAAATGGTTCATTTTTCGCCACATCACTTACGACCCGAATCCAACCGTCTTAACTTTCCGGACTCTTCGGCTGAAACATTACCTCTCAACCACAAAGAATTGGAAACTCTGTTTGCTCCAATGTTTGATGATACAATTGAATACCGTTCTTCTGAGGTCTCACCAATTTCCGCTGCACAACCTGATAATATTCAAGTACCTGACTCACCTCAACAAACAACTACAACTGTTGAGAAAGACGGTCCTCTAATTGCATCTCCCATAACAGCAGAACAAACCACTTCCAACTCATGACAATCAGCTGAAGATCCTACACCACAATCAGTTCCACAAACCGCAGAGTATGATCCAAACGCGTTCTTTAATCCGTTTGCACCTGCTCCAACATTTCCTGAAGAAGCTGAGTCATCTACACGCAATTTGGATCCTGCTAACATGCGAGATACCTATCAACTACACCCTTCGACACACAAATGGACTCGAGATCATCCCTTAGTTCAAATTATTGGCCATCCAGATGCACCAATCATGACGAGACAATGGCTTCACACTGATGGTGAAACTTGCATCTATGCACTCACAGTTTGTCAAGAAGAACCTAAGAACATTAAAGAAGCAATGACTTATGACAATTGGATTGAATCTATGCAAGAGGAATTTCAGCAATTCAAAAGTTTAGAAGTCTGGGAATTAGTTGAAAGACCTGACGGAGTCTTTGTCATTGGGCTAAAATGGATTTGGAAAAACAAACTGGATGCAGAGGGCACTGTCATACGTAACAAATCACGCTTGGTAGCTAAAGGATACTTCCAAGTAGAAGGAATTGATTTTGAGGAATATTTTGCTCCAGTTGCTAGACTGGAAGTTGTTCGGATCTTTCTGGCATATGCTGCTCAAAGGATTATGGTGGTTTATCAAATGGATGTGAAAATGGCATTTCTAAATGGTGAACTCCGTGAAGTGGTTTATGTCAGCCAACCAGAAGGCTTCGTTGATCCTGAGCATCCTAATCATGTTTATCGACTCAAAAAGGCTCTTTACGGACTCAAGCAAGCCCCAAGGGCGTGGTATGACAAACTATCTGTTTTCTTGCTGGCCAATAAATTTTCTAAAGGTTCGGTGGATCCAACATTATTTACAAAAACATACGGGGTGGACTTACTAATTGTTCAAGTATATGTCGATGACATTATTTTTGCTTCAACAAACAGAAGTCACTCAAATGATTTTGCAAATTTAATGGAAGAAAATTTTGAAATGTCCATGATGGGTGAACTTTCGTTCTTTTTAGGACTACAAGTTCATCAATCACCCCGTGGAATTTTTCTAAATCAGTCCAAATATGCTTTAGAAATTTTAAAGAAATATGGAATGATGAGTTGTGATACTTATAATACACCAATGGCGTTTGGTACAAAACTAGATACTGATATACATGGGACTCCAGTTGACCCTACAAAATACCGAAGTATTATTGGGTCCCTCATGTATTTCACAACTAGTAGACCTGATATAGTTTTTGCTGTCTTTATGTGTTCTCGTTATCAGTCTAAACCGACTAAAAGGCACCTCAATGAGGCTAAAAGAATCCTTCCATACATAAAGGGAACCATTAATTTGGGAATCTGGTATCCGAAGGATTCTGGTTTTGAACTAATTGCTTTTTCAGACGCTGACCATGCAGGATGCTTAGACACACGCAAAAGTACATCTGGTGGATTACAGTTTCTCGGAGATAAACTTGTGTCTTGGCAATCTAAGAAGCAGGACTGCACATCACTGTCGTCAACAGAATCTGAATACGTAGCTATGTCTGCTTGTTGTGCTCAAGTCATCTGGATGAGATCACAACTTAAGGACTATGGCTACCTATTCAATAAGATTCCGATCTACTGTGACTCCAAAAGTGCCATTGCCATTTCCTGCAACACCGTTCATCATTGCAAATCCAAACACATTGATCTCCGCTATCATTTCATCAAGGAGCATGTCGAAAAGGGTACAATTGAATTATATTTTGTGGGAACTGAATACCAGTTGGCAGACTTAGTCACTAAAGCTTTACCTCCAACAAGGTTTGCTGATTTAGTCCACCAAATTGGTATGCGATGCTTGACTCCAGAAGATCTGGAAAAGTTTTTAAAACACAAATGATCGTCAAACATCAAAACTATCTTTGTAAATATTTTTTTCCAAAAACAAAATACAAAAATATAAAACCAACAAAAGCACAAAAAGATTTTCTCTTTTCTACTCTTTTCAAAAAAAAAATGCAAGTACACACCTCTCTTTTCAATACTATTTTTTTATAAATGTCTAAAATTATTACAAAAACAAGTGTTCAGGGGCAGTTAAAGTAATTTTAAAATTGTCAAAATGTTTACTTCGTACTTGCATTTTACCAAAAATATTTTCTATTTGTTAAATTAAAAGTGATGCTGAAAAGGTTTTTCGGGTTACTCTCCTTGACTAATTGAAACCAAATTTTCAAATTTAAAGGACATCGGTCTAAGGTCAAGGGGGAGTAAATTTATCCAAATTGTTCTTTTATAATGCTTGGTGTAGTTAACTATTGTTATAATGTGAGTTAGTTGGGCATTAAGCTTGAAAAATATGTTAAGGTTAAGGGACCAAAGATGACAAATATTAAAACATGACTTAACCCACGGTCAAAACCCTTGACCCTACACATTAACTCCACCTGCAATATTCATTTACTTTTTCACCAAACCAAATCAACGGCTCACGCTCATTCTGCAAATCTAAGCGTTAAACATCAAATATGTAAGTGCTAACAAGTTTTGATCATGATTTTATATGATGGTTTTGATTTTAACTAAATCCAACGGCTCATTTGTTCTAAAATCATGATATACGATTTAGGGTTTGCGTTATAAATAGATTAAGTGATTTAATGTGTTTGAGTTTGAAATTAGTGGTGGGATATGATCCCTAGATGATGCTAAACATGTTATTGAACTTCAATCTTACCCAGAAACATCAATTATTGAATATTAATATTAGGGTTCATCGTATGAATTAGGGGATTATGAATTGTGAGGTTCTGAGACAATTAAGTGCTTAGGATATTGTTTATATATGATAAGGAACATATCTTGGTGGGTTAATTGTTTCAGTAACATGTTTTGAGTGTGGATTGATGGGATTAGGTCAAGCGACACTAGCAGCTATGATTTTGTGCTTGTGTGGTTGGAAATTGTTATAACTTGGTCTACATGTTCCTTAGTATGTTTAAAACACTCGTCTTACTTCCATTTCAACCCAGAATCATGTTTGAATGGGTTCGTAATTTGCAGTTCATGCGTTCTTAAGCAAAATATTGGATTTGTGCATGTCTACGCATAAAATTTGTGTTTTAAAGATGTTGGGATGTATTTGGATATAGTATTGATCAATGGTGTTGTTTAAATCTTTCAGGAATCAAAGAAACTTAAAAATTGAAGGTGATTTTCAAACTGATGCATTCCTACGCAAAAGATGATTCATCTTACGCGTAAGATTCGATCGTTTGAAAAACTTGTCTTGGATAAGACAATGTTTACGCAGAAGTGCATTTCTTACGCATAAGATATTATCTTACGCATAAGTCAAAACTTACGCATAAGTTATAACTTACGCATAAGGCTCTAACCTTTGCAAAAGCTCAAATCTTACGCAAAAGTTGAATTTCTACGCATAAGAATTAGCCTACGCAAAAGTTTGATCTTACGCGTAAGATCTAAGTTATGCGTAGATTCTGTACTTACGCATAATATAACTCCTTACGCATAAGAAATGTTATGCGTAGGATTTTCAAATCTTACGCGTAACTTTGTCTGATTCTTTGAAAAATTGTCTAAGTGTTGTAAATTTTGAAATGTATAAACTCTTGTATGTATTAAAAATTATTGGGCATTGATTGTAATCATATTCTATTAAGTTTTTACATCAAATATACAAGTTTATCATATATCAATATTTTGAACACAAACACCAATTGATCAATCTAATCATGCATAAACAAGTAAATTAATAAATGAGCTAAAAAATTATATTATTGCAATGTCTATGTTTGTGAATGATCAATTCAGATGGCCCAACAAGCAAACATTCCACAAGAACCTGTACCTGAACCAAAGCTCACATGGGAAGAAACTTTTCCCGACGACTACTCCAGAAAGATTGGAAAGAACAACTTAAGGGTCAACTTCAACAAATTCACATGCAATGAATCATCTTGCATTGTAGCTGTGGATGCTTTAGTCTATCACCCGTACAAAATCCTGCTCACCAAATCAGCATCAGTAGCTTGCTTCTACATTCACCAGTTTTGGCATACAATTCAACTGGACTTTGGCGAAGAATCTTTTACATGTATGCTCCATAAGAGACAAGTCAATGTGGACAAAGATACTCTTCGTGGCGTTCTTGGTTTGCCTGAACTTGGTCCAGATGAAGAGTACCACCCAGTTCCTAATGAAGAAGAATTAATTGAATGGTTACGGGATATTGGATACGATGAGTCAGAAGAGGTGGTGACTAGACACTCAAAGGTCAACACAAGATTTCTTCCACAACCATGGAGAACTTTGTACATCCTTATAGCCAAGTGCTTATCTGGCAGAGATACTGGTCACGAACCCCCAAACTCCAACATCTCAAACTTTTCTGGGCTATGGCAAATGTCAATAAGGTGGACTTTGCTAGCATTATCTGGGAAGATATAGTGTGGCACATACAACATAAGTCTGCAAACATTCCATTTGTTCGCTTCACCAAGCTTCTCATTGAAAGCTTCCTTCGTGAGTATGACGACATTCCTCAAAGACTGGATGATGAAGATAAGAACACATTTAGAAATGAGTCTACTCTCAAGCAGATAAAGAGACTTGATACCAGTACACGTAAACAAGGTAAGATACTTCCCGAATGTCTCTTGAATGATAAAGTTAAGAAATGCAAGAACTACAAGTATTACGTTCAAGCTCTCAAGGAAGAGAAAGTAGGGTTCTTGGACGAAGTACCTCTACCTTCATTCATGCAGAAAAAGGGAAAGAAAGGTAGCAAGTCTGGCAGCTCCACCAAATATGCTAATAAGCCTCACAAAAGAACTCTTAAGATCAGAATACCAGTCAAGAAACCTATTCCAGAACCAGTTCCTGAACCAACACCACCATCTTCTCCGAAACCATCCGACTCAGAAACCGAATCCGATAGTGGTCCAGTTTATAGGGAAGCTTATAACAAACAGGATGATGATCTTGACGATCTGGACATGACTCTAGAGGATTGGGACAGAAACATCGATGAATTTGTTGATGAAATAGAAAAAGAAACAACATTCATTCAAAGACCTTTAACTGAAGAAGATGCCAAGTTGGAATAAGAAAGATTAAGGGGTGAAAAGTTGAAGGAACCTATGACTGCAGAACAAGAAGAGGCTCACACAAACCTTGGTCTATCTGTGGAAGAAGAAAATGAACGAGCACTCAAGTTAGGTCTCCTCCACAGCAGAATCGACTCCTTCTAAGCTGATCAACCTCCGCCACCTTTGTTCACTCAAACAACCGAGGCTGGCGGATCTAGTAGTATTCCTGAGGTAGGCGGGTCTAGCAGTATCCCTGAGTCCACTCCAGTTGATCAAACTCAGGAAACAGGTACCACTGCTGATATGATCGTCTACGAATCTCCAACAATTTCACCTGAAGACGTAGAAATGCAAAATGCTTCAGAGAGGGGAGACGATGATGTGGAAGACCATATGGATACAGATATTCCACACCTAATGTCTTTGGAAGAGATGGAGGCAGGAGAAAAGGCTCAAGAGGAACAGATCAAAAGAAAACAAGAAGCTGAAGAAGCGAGGCTTGAGGAAATAGAACAAGCTAAACTAGAAGAAGCCAAAAGAATGGAAGAAAGCAGTAAAGATGAAGAGGCAGCTAAACTTGCCGATGAATTAAGACTTCAAGAAGAAACAAAGAAAAGAAAAGAAGAAGAAGCTAGATTAGCAGAAGAATTAAGGCAAAAGGCAGAAGCTGACCTATTGGCAGAATAGCAGAGATTAAGGGCTAAAGCAGCTATAGTTGCAGAAAAGAAAGAAGTGCCCAAGGATAATCCCAAATCACCTAAAGGAGATGATAAAGACACCACCACCAACATTGAATCTTCACAATCATCACCTTCTGCATCACAACCTACACATGACAAATCAGTCAAGAAACCATCTAGAATTGAAGCCTCAGCTGCATCTAAGTTGATTAAGAGGGCAGTAAAGAGAGTTCGTGAAAAGAAGAAAAGCAAGTTAGAAAGTCAAGATGAATCACTGGCAAGTCAAGTTGCTGAATTGACTAAGCAAATGACGACTGTTCAGGAAATGCATGAAAAAGTTGACACCTTCTTAGCCAAAGATGTACAAGAAGATATGGAAGCCACATTGGCTGCTCAAGCAACTCAGTACATGGAACAACACTTAGTTGCAGAATTGAAAGAATTGCTGAAGCCGATGAAGGATGAACTTACAAAGATTGCTAAACAAGCTGTCAAGAAGGTGATCAGAACTACTTCTTTCACTCCCCAAGCTGACAAGACACCTCTACCACAACTAGAAATGACAGTGAATGAATTAGAGGCTCAGCTCTTCAGCATGTTGGCAAGCAAAACCACCATGAAACCTGAAGATATTAAAGTATGGGAAGCTCTACAAGCCAAGATGTCCAAAGAATCATGCAGCACTGAGGCCGATAAACTGAAACGTCAAAGAGATGATGAAGACAAAGATCCTAACTCTCAGGCTAAGAAGCAAAAGCAAGCCGAAGGACCCTCATCTCAACACAAACAACCTGTCATACCTCCAACAACCACAACGTCTACTCAACAACCTAAGGCATCAGGATCAGGTCCTAAAGCCCAAGATCACTTTGAGTACACCGGCGGAGAAGACTTCCCTCAGCCCGACGAAATACCAGAACCTTCATCAACAAAGAAGAAAGACAAGAAACGAAAACATCATCAACACAAACAAGATACCTCTTCGAAAAGCACCAAACCTAAGAAACCCAAAAACATTCTCAAATGGTTGGACGAAGACAAAACAGCTGAGTACTCTTGGTTTGATGAAATGGTTAAAGCTCAACCACCTCTGGCAGAAAACCAATCACCACAAGATGGCCGAACAATGGAATATGCACAACTTCTGCAGAGGGACTACGGTTTAAAAGAAATGAGCAAGAAAGAGCTGAGAAGGGTAAAGAATGCTGCATTCAACCTGTTGAAAGACTGCTCGGCCAACTCTGTTGAACTCGAATATCACCTGGAAAACATTGCCCGAGCAATGTCTAACGACATTGACTGGCTAAACCCCGAGTCCAACATTGATTACTACTCAAAGAACAAAGGGCCTTACTACACCGACTGGACCAAACCTCTACTCTTGGTTGGAAAGCCGAAGCAAGAGTGAATCCCCTATAAATTCTTCTTCAACAATGACTTGGAATTTCTACAACACGGTAGCAAGATTGAAACGAAGTACGCCACATCACTTACCTTCTCAATCCCTACAGCTAGATACCTCAACAACGCCATCGAAGAAGAAGCCTCCGACTTATTCATCGACAAAGTTGTTGTCTATGACCGGAACGCACTCTATGGAATACACCATTGGCCAGAAAACCGGGCACAGTATTATCGAAGTAGCAGACTTAATCAGACTATGGGTAATGTGATGAGTGAGTTAAAGATTGTCTCCATTAAGTTTATCTCTACAAGTCACTCACTTTGGGTACTCCTTTTATCAACAAAATCGTACTCAAAAGACTTGATGAACAATAGTACGTGATTTCCGAGTCAGACTTTCCACGATTGCTCCTTAATGACATCGAAGATATGTATCTGCTCAAAGTCCAAGGAAAGCTTTGCAACCTACCTAAGGATATGCAGCTTTCCTTCATCACAGCTCTACTCATTTCCATCCGACACATCATCATCAAAGAGCGAGTAGAAGATCTTCAACTTGGAGTGGAAAGTTACCAGAAGAAGCCGAATCTCACAAAACCGAACCTTTACAACATCCCCAACCTTCAAAACGAATCTCAATACACCTTGATCAAGCATCCGGCATTTGGTTTCACCTATCGCAGTGTCAATCGACGCAACTGCTTCATGGCTTATGATGAGATCCACAAATTGTGTGATGAAACACTTAAGTTCGTCAGAGATGGAATCAAAAGCCGACTGGATGATGTTGCACTGTACAAATCCAAAAGGTGGAATACCGATGAAGCCAGACAAGCTCGTAGATTCATCACAAGGATTGAGAACTGGTTAAAGCTTAAGGATCAGATAAGGAGATTGGAAAGCTATGTGGGAGGCAGACCAAGATTTCCAGTGTTGACGTTTCAGAGACCCGAATGGTAGAAGTTTGTAAGATCTTGATTTGATTTGTCAATACTTATATTCATTATGGTTTGTGCACACATTATAGTGTACAACCCGAACTTGTAAAGAATGGACCTTGAGGTACGCATCAGTGCCTCAATCCTAATATAAGGAGCGAAGGCTTCTTACTTTTGAGTAGAATTAATCAAATATTTTATGATTTTCATTATTCTGCTTAAAAGGATAAGTATTTCACCTCAATAAGACCTAATCACTTGTTGAGGGGGAGCACTTGTCAAACAAAACTACTTTGTTCTAAATCAAAAGTTCTTGGTGAATCTCCCCATAAGACTCAAAAAGGCATATTTTAATCTAAAAGATTATCAAAAACATCATTTTATATGTTATTTTTGAGGGGGAGAAAATGGAAAAGTGATTAAAATATAAGTGGTCAAAAAGCTAAAAGTTGTATCTTGTGCGAGCTAGACTCAGAATTGACCCAGGAATTGATGAAACAATAAAAGTTAGTAATTTCGAAAAAACTTATCCTCGACGGGTAATAACATCAAGTTAGTTACTAGAAATAGTTGTCACCTAAAAGCTGACAATGGTACTCTATAACTAGCCACGTAAGCGTGTCTCGAAAAGGATTTGTCTTAGTAGAAATGTACCGTCTCGAGAAACTTTCTGTGGACTTGACCAGGCCGGGTAATAATTTCAAGCTAGTATAACTAGTGATGTAAGCACATGTGAAGGGGGAACCCTTCATAAGTAAACACAAAACTCTCAAAGTGTTAAACAAAATGTTTGATAATCACAAACACTTTGAGAGATTTTCAAAGGTTTCTTGGCTACTATCGGTCAATCAAGGAGTTATAAGGTGATTAAGATAGGAAAAACCGTCCTATGATCCGCCAGAGCCGCAGGGATCTACCCAAGGGCATCACCCATAGTTAGAATTAGAAGTCCTTAGGTATGATACGAAAAAAAAGAGAAAAGAATGAAAGGGAAAGAAGGAGTTGAAGAATTAAAAAGAAAAGTAAAGAAAAGGGTGAAAAGAAATAGCCCTCCATATGTTCAACCTTAGGGCAGACACCGAGTTCAACTCGTATGCTACTGGTTGTTGCTAAGGCAACACCGGCATTGAAGATAAAGTCATCATGGACCCAGTGACGCAATGCACTAAACCTTCTTAACCACTCAAGTTCTCTTAAAAGAGCTTGTTTCATTCTCACGGGGAACCAGTGTAATCTATCGACTTATCTCTTAGAGATGGTTGATATTGAAGCAGGAGACCCCTCCCTAGTCTCTGCATAGGAAACCTAAGTGTGCACTTATAGAGTCTAGAGCCATGAGATACATCAAAGATCTCTTAGGAACACTTAGTATTTCTACAACTGGTGTTCTACATCAATGGACACCAGTTGTAAATTATCGAGTCCTTCACAGATCTTAGCAATCTGCCGAGAACGTTTGAGAGAATTACAAAAGTATTTCTCAATGATTGAACGGAAATTCCTGCCAGGGTCAACATCAAACAGCCGTGACAGTAGGTCACTTCGGTAACCCCACAAGGGTTACGCTTAGTATTCGTGGTGGTTCCATAGCGGTCTACAGTCGTGGAGTGATCTCCAGCGACTCACCCAGTCATTGAGCTACTTAGTAGGTCTTGTAAGCTCCTTCGGGAGTATCTGACATGGGAACGACCTTGATAAGGACTAGAAGGAGTCTTCACACTATGCTGTTGATGAGCTCTAATTCCTTATCTGTAAGTACCGATTGATTATTGCTAACTGTTTACCTGTAGGTACAAATCACCTCCATGATGGTAGATTCCAGCATGCTCATGCATACATCTTGAAGTCAATGAAAGCTCCCCCAAAGATCTAAGCACCACAAAGTTCAGAGACAGATTCTACACCAATAAGAAGAATCTACAAAGTTTAAAGACTAAGATCAATATGAATGATAAGGAACTTCGTGCACTTGAAAGACAAAGTCCAAAGATGTATGAGCATGTTGGAATGGCGGACAACCACCACAGACACAGGAGTGACGAACGGCAGACTACTTTATAACACAATCACTACATCATCACCAAAGAACAAAGACTTAGAGCAAAGTACATTCATTTTACACATTTTTTTAAGACGTCAAAAGTTATACATGTCACAAGTCAAAGACAAATATGAAGACGTCCAGCAACCGTGATGACCGACCCTTAGGGAGAGATTGTTGGGAACATACTTTAGTATTTAGTCAAGTCTCGGTCATTACATTTTGTACTAGGTTGCTTTTGTAATATTTATTTTTATGTTTTAGTATATGGGCAACATGTAAAAGCCCATAAGGCTTATAAAGCCCACGAATTAGTTGTATGAGGGAGGAAGGGAGTGTTGCCCTACTCCTCCCCTATATATACTAAGCTTATGTTATCATAACACTTGTTGGTTATTTTGATATATTAATGAAACTATTGTTCTTACACTTTTCATAATTCTTGTAATCAACCAATCCTTATATTTATCTCATTCTTTACTTGTGTGATATCAATATGGGCACCTAACATTACCATTAAGTTTCGTATATTAAAAAAATGTTTGTCTAATGAATGCTTTTAAGACAATGATTGAAGCGATTATTAAATGAAAGTTTAAATTTATTTAATTACAGATTAGATTTAATTATGGTATTTTATAAATTTAATTAATGTGTATTAAATCTATTAATACTAATAAACCAAAAAACTTTACAAGCCCCTTAAAGCACCCATTGCATTTAATTCGATGATGTGTCTTCACTGTGATTGGTCGATGCTTTAATGCGTACAAGTTCACGATGCACAACTTCTTCACACATTATACTCGAAATAAAAACTTATTTTCGGTAACTAATTAACACACCCGTATGTAACACACAAACTTTGAAATGCCTTCATCAATTCCCAGCAATTAATGTTGAGTTGTTGATAGCCATTCACACAAAAATTCTTCTATACGCTTCTTCTTTACTCATTCCCTACTCAATTAATTGAGTGATGTGTCTTGCACCACATTGGACACTATTTTTGTTAAGTACATCATGTATTTATCAAAGGTTATACGCTTCTTCACAAGCAACACCATATATCGATTCAACATTTAATTTCAACAATTAATGTCAATCGATTCTTCCTCTACACGCTCTCTTCTTTATCAGTTTCAAAATTAACACTACCCTTCTTTGATTCAACCATTGGTGTGTTTGGAACCGGAACCCATTATTCTGTATTTTTTTCAGGTACAACTCACTGCATCTATGATACGCTCCTCATTAATCATTTGTAACTGCCTTCCTTCAACTCCAAAATCAAAAACATTGAATAAATGTGTTGTAATGTTACAGGTGCTCCTTTGATGTTGGAAAAACTTGACTCAAGGTGAGACCATGTTGTATATTTGTGCCTGTTAAATTCCCCTATTTATTATTAAAACGTCAACCATTTTGGATATTTGTAGGCTATGATGGTGGTTGAGGGTTACAGTTGTGTTTTTGCTCCTAAAATTTCAGGTGCCTTTTTTCCTTAATCATACAAATTAGTTACTTAGTTTCATTGTGTTTTGTTTGATAGAACTATGGATTGATCATACCCAATTTACGTTGTTTTGGTGTGGATCCAGATGTTCAATAATGTGTAATTTTGAATATACGTTTCATACTCCTTTTAACTTTGCTATCCTTATCTGAATTTTTGGTGGATTTAGACCAATGAGTAGGACTCTAAGAGATGTTGTGTATTAGTTGCAGTAAGAGGAAGGTTGATTTAAAAGTATTAAAGGTTCTTGCAATCGGAGTGTCGGACAGAAGGTATCACAACAACTTTTTGCTTTCATTTTTAATTAACGATTTCATGATATAGATCCAACTTAGGTACAATTGGTTCTTGACTCCGTATTGAAGAAGCAAGGAATATGCTTTGTCGAAGAAGCAAAAAGGTGAGCTTTTGAAGAAAAGAAGAATGCGGCTAACAGGAAGTTGATTATTAACAGGGCTAAGAAATACCCCAAGGAGTACGAGGATCAGGTATCATTTTTAGTGCGTTATGTTTTGCAGCCTGTTGCTACATTGGTTGGTTTGATTTATGTTAAATGGATTTTCTCTATCGACTCTCTATCATTCTAGAATTTCTAGACATTTGGTTTCACCTACTCATCGTGTAGGCTACTATCTGTGTTTTGGTGGGTATGAAGCATATTATTGCTTGAAGTTTGAAATAGAGTCAAACGCAGTTTTATGGCTGTCTTATGGTGTTTTATTTAAAATTACATATTTAATTTGTTTTTTAAGGGGTGTTTGGGGCTGTTGCAAGATTGAATTTTAGTGTGCTTTGGGTGTATAGTGCAACAATAGTTTATGAGTCCAACAATCCATAATAAGCATGAAGTTTATTTAACACATTGAGGGCACAATTATTTAAAAATTAACTCTTGACTAATGATATGGTTGATAGGTATTAGCAACATTCGATAGATTTTGTTTAAGAATGCTCACCTTTTTCTTAGCAGTTGCTCAAGATTGGTAAGAAAATGTGTCTGAATAAGTGTTTTGAGTTATTTGATCACATTGCAAGAACTAAAATTACTTCCTGTCTTTTTAATGTCAACCAATATTTGATTTATTGGAATGGTAGTTGGTTTCTAAGTCTGGATGAACATGGTGATCAGATTGTGTCTAATCTTATAACCAACTCAAGTTCTTAAACATTAGAATGGGTACATTTATGCATGACATTAAATCAGTAGGCTGGTCAGTCAACGTGGCCCCATTTGGGCTAACTGTGATAAAACGGCTTTTTATTGGAGGTTAAGTAAAGCTCAGTCACCCAAATGTAGACCTCGGATAGTATTCCTTTAATGATGAAATAGGAAGGCGCATAATTATTAGTGGGATTTATAGGCCTCATTTGCTTTGACCACTTAATGGCTTTTATTTTATAGTTCTAATATATGCTTCACTTGGAAAAAGTATGCCAAATAAGTAGAGCTGATAAACATGAACACTCTAGGACTAGATTTATTGTACTTTAAAGACTTCCTTGTGTCCTGTCTTGCATCCAAGATGTCCAAAACCTCCCATCCTTGGGCGAATGAACCGCATTTATTTTGAACTTTAACATAAACAAGGTTTTTTATTCACTAATATATATTGCTCTCAGTTTCTCCAGTTTACTGAATAATATGATCTTTAATGTAACAAAGATTGGAACCAGAATAACATGCTTTTGGATCTCAATTGAGTCACTTTTCCACAACCTCAGGTATGTATCGCAGACCCTTTACCTCTTTATTGATATTATTGATGTTTTAGGTTTGCAAATCCTTCCCTTCCTCTTACATGTTACAACTTGAATATGGAAGTCAAACACGTGCATAGTCCAACTTCAAATTAAAAGTACATAATTACCTTCTTTTAAGCGCTAACTCCATAAAATGTTACTAAACTTGGTCAAATTTCAAGGCCAGGTACAATCAAATAAATTTAAAATACTTAATTCAATGTAATCCGTATGTTAGTTGGGTGTCAGTTCACATTTTTAGCAGCTTTGAATTTGACCATCTTGCCATTTTTCAGACCTGGCATGTGGAGACCCGTTAACTTAGTAGTTACCGTTTGAGATTTTAATGAATCTAAGACTAAATATCAAGAACTTTGTTTTTTAAACTAAACTTAGTTACTGTGAAATTGCTACGTGATAAACATGCTAATGATCATATGGAACTAATATCGTAAAGATCTATTGCTTCTGTTATTGGTAATAGAGTTTTGCTATTCAACTAAAAGATATGAAGCTAGATAAATTATATACTTTTGGTATGTCAGCCTTGGTGTGTAAACTTTATTTGTGCCAAAGTAAAACATATATTTACTTTATTTCTGTAAGCTTTAGTAGTGGTGTGGTCTAGGTTGAACATGATTAGGTAATGTGTTCTACTTGCTTAGTTGGAGAGTGTGAATGTCTTTCACCTGTGGCATCTGATCCACACCAATGTTCTGAAAGGCTCAAGGTGCACTAAGGCGCAAAGGGGGTCAAAGAGCCTCGAGTCGAGGCGCAAAACAAGGTGCGGGATTCATAAATATGAGGCGCACTATACATTTAGGTTTTTTTTATAACATATGTGACAACTTATGCAGCTTAAATAACACAAAAATATCAATATTAAATGCATGATGCCACTTAATAGTTATTACATCTAACAAACGTTGCACTTAAACCCAAAATATTAAGCAAGCAACATATCAGAATCCATGAACTACCCTAAATTCCTGAATATACATTACAATATATGAGTTTATGACTTATAAAATTTAACAAATTACCATGTATCAAACTATCAACTATCATCTACAAAAAATCTATAGTTGTTTGGTAACATTTAACACTAAAGAAACAACATTTGTATCTGTTAATAAGCTATTATTCTTAGACATTAGATTACAAAAAAAAACATAGTTCTTTATTGATTGTGTGTTTTAGTTATTTTCTAAAATATTAGGGTTATTAGATACTTTATAACTTAAAAGGCCAAATCTATATAACATGTAAGCCCAAAATGTATCTTACTATTAAGAAAAAAAAGCCAAAATCCCGTTACATCTTCTAGGCGCACAAATCCCCAAGGTGCTAAAGCGCAAAGATCCCCAAGGCGCTGCGATTTTTACGGGATTCATGCATGTCGTGAGCCTCGATCTAAAAATATCCCAAAGGCTAGAGCCTCGTGGGATTTAGGGAGTAGGCGCGCCTTAGGCGCGATTTTTAAAACATTGATCCACACCCAAATGCTTGGTACAGAATCCGTTTTTATGAATGTTGTTTTGCTATTATTTTTGGTTACCTACCATTTTCATTGTGTTTGTTCACTTTGTTGTTTTTTATTCATACAATTTTAGAGTAAAAGAAGATGTCACTATGGTTCTATTTACTTGATTTGAGGTGGAAACAAAGATGAGACCAATAAATGGTTACTTAAGTTAGGTTTGATTGGGTTTAGGTGTTGGTTTACAACATAAACTCTGTTTTCAAGGCATTATGGCATACACTCCAGTATAGCCTATAAAAGCACAAATTATGGCATAAACTCTGAGCTATGCTATAATTTTCAAGATTGCATTATCTAAAATAGGCTTTTGATTACTTTTTTTTTTTTTTTTTTTTTTTTAACAATGTGGGACGTTTACAGTCTCAGATATACCACTTGGATGAAACGTTACAGTAATAAAAAGTGTATTTCAGATAATGCAATCTTGAAAGTTATAGCATACCTCAGAATTAAAAAATAGTTATCTGATGTTAATTACTTTAAGAATTATTGAGATGTATAGAAAAATGTAGTTATGGATTTCATGAATGACTGAATGCCTTTATGCTCAAGACTTCAACCAAGTTCAGTAATTTAGTTATACAAGTCTACCAAATTAGTTTCCATATAATAAATAAACTACGCAATACATGGTACAGTAGATACCTCTAACAATAAGCTAAGTAATAGTAGCATACCTAGAGCCTTCAATATTCACCAGTTCATTGATCCACTACTGTTGGATTTGTTTAGGTATTGTCAAAATTTGTAAGATAGAATTCTATCTCGATAACAAGTTTTAAAACTGGCAGCCAGAAAATTATTTGAATGATTTAATGAGTTCATCTTGGTTTGCAGCAATTGGGGTCTTCAATAAAAGGACCGAGTGAGAGCGATTGAAGAATACAAGGAGCAAAAGAAATGGGCTTCAAGAGCTCGACTAAACATCTTTTATTGTTGTAACCTTAAATAATATATCAAGTTTATATTTAATTTTGCAAGTTGAAAGCATCATAGATCTACATGTTTATGTGTTTGTTAAACCAAAATATGTTACCGTTTTCAGGGTCAAAAGCAAAAGAGGTTTGAAGGTTGTCAACTGTGATGCGAATGGTATTATCTCGAAAAGTACTACAAACATTGTCTACGAAGAAGTACTTCAAGGTCCACGGTCAATGTTCAACATGCATGTATAACTATATAAATGACATGTTTTATATCATTTTTTTAACTTTACATATACTTTGTAGACAATTGAATTTTAGTTTGACTTTTTTAATAACAATTTTAGGCGTTCACGGAATGACATGTTTTATATCATTTTTTAACTTTAAATAAGTAGAAGTATTTTGTGTGCAATATCGCTCTTTGAGGGAAGAATCACTCGAGGTTTCTGAAATAGTTGTGCTTCTCAAGAGTGAAAATTGATGGTTTATTGTCCCTATTTCCGGATAGTAAATTGATGAGTGTCTAAATACTCATCATTTTATACCAATCTGAGCTGCCAAAACATACAAAAACACTCAAATATGTATCAAAATACTTAAAATATCTTAAAGGTGTGTTTTATATGTTTCAAATGCAAAATATGCAAAAACAGATGAAAAACGTACAAAGTTTGCATAATTGGCAGTTTCAGTCCCTCAAGTTTCATAAATTGGCAAAACTAGTCCCTGGTTATTCTAAAAGCATGAAAATGTCACCAAAGGTCCTTTTTAATCATAAAGTTACATATTTAGTCCTTTGGTGCAAAGTTTCGTAAAATTACAAGTTTAGTCCCTCAACTTTGGAAATTGACAGAAAAGGTCCCTGGGATGCAAAAACTTTGAGAAATTCAATTTTGGTCCTTGTACTAATAATCTTTTGCAGGAATGGTCCTTATGTGAAAAGTTTGGAGGAATTACAAATTGGTCCCTCAAGTTTGAAGGTTTGGCATAAATAGTCCCCGGGTATTTAAAAGTGAAAATTATCAAAACATACCCTTATACTATTCACATATGGCAATTATGACCCTTGTGATAATTTTGGAATAATGCCACAAACAGCCCCTCAACTTTATCCAAATTACAACTTTGGTCCTTGTGCATAAAATAAACCAAACGGACCTTATGTTATTATTAAAACCAAATCCAAACTTACACTAAATCCAAGCCCATCCTACCCTTTTTACCCAAGCCCAACCAACAGCCCAGTCCAACCCTTAGTAATAAAAACGGGTCAACCGTTTGGTCAAACCCACAAAACCACCCCAGTTATCCCTTCCCTCCAAACCACCACTTCCACCACTGCAACTCAATACCACCATCCACCTATCTGGTTTCACCCCCACCTTGCTCCCCACTCATCCTATCCACTACCCTCCACCTCCACAACCTTCCAAAACCTTATAACAACTTCTCCACGCATAATCTGACACCCTTGACCCTTTGGCGCCAAGAAATAATTTAAACGGTGTGGATTGATTAGTTTCTATCAACGATTGGGAATTGGTGGGAAATGACCCAGTGGGTCCCACAAGCTCAGAAAATAGCTACAAAAGGGAAGAGAGGCAGAAGAGAAGATGTATTAGTTTAGTCTTAGTGTAGCTTAATCGTAGGTATTGTAATTCACTAATTTAGTTGTAATTTCAATTAAAACAACTTGTTCTCAGTTAAATTCATGTATTGCAATCCTTAATTAAAGTAAATTTCAAGTTTCAGTTACTATCTCAGTCTTTGCAATTTCTTAAATTCTCAAAAATCTCAAAAAGCTTGTTAGTTGTTATTAGTGTTGTGTTAAACACTTTTTGCTCATACAAAGCTCTGACAAAGCTTTTGAAAGCTTTTAGATAACTAAAAATTCAGTTTGGTAGTTAAAATCATAAATTCAAGAAAAATCAATAAAATAGAAAATAAATAGAAAAATAGTTGTAAAGAAGAAGGAAGAAGATTGGAGCAGTGTTATTTGGATATGTATCTGGTTTAGAACCTTTTGGGAGGTGCTAGGATTGGTCACTTGTTCATGATTCATTGTTTCTCAGTCAAATCCATTGTGTAAGCATTTTCATTAAATTTGGCATTTTACTGTTTAAGTAATCTAGTTGGTTAGATATTTGTAATTTTATGTTACTTACATGTTACTTAGTATAATTAGTGTTTAACCTCAGTTACTTGTTCATTGAATTTACGTGTTGCTCAAAATCAAAGATTACACAGTGGAAAACTCATTTTTGACAAATCTGAGGTAAATGCTTGTGGAATAGTTGATTCAGGGTCATTTGATCTTACAATATCATAATTTAGTGTTTTGAATCTGTGTTGTGGCTTAAATCAATCATTAGCTTTGAAAACCTCATTTTCATACTTATAAGGTAGTGTTTGGATCAGTGGTTAGCACCACTGAGGAGTTGGTCTTTGTTGTGGTTCATTACTTAGGTATGCTAAAAAAAGGTTGTAATAGACCATTTAAGTCATCAAACTCAGTCACCTTTTTTAGAAAAGTCAATATGATCATTTGATCATCATAACAGCTATCTGTGTTGGATTTTGGTTCCACAACCCTTCATATCAGATCTTTGATTGTTAGTTTAGCTTAAAATCAGTTTATTATATCCTAATATAGTATAATTAATCAATAGTAGTGATTAGAAACTCATAAAAGTCAACATAAGTAGTTTTCATTAAAAAGTCAAATTGTTACTTTCAGATTTTCACAAAACTTCAAGGAATTTTAGAGAATTTAGTATAAGGATCTAGGTCTTGTAATTTTGTGGATTAGTAGTCTACCACTTCAACTTCAAGGTCTCAGTACCCTTTCATTTTTAAGATTTTTGTTGTGGACCCCACTCACCCTCAAAGTAACCTGCAGGGAAGACACTTCCCCTGCACACCAGATATCAGGCCACCACCACAACTTTGTGGTGGTTTTGTGACCAACTCAGTGGGCCCCTCACCTTCTAATTAGTTTCTTTGAACCCCCCCTCCTACCAGGGAACCTAGATTGACCTTTTGTTTGACCTGAATCCCAGTGGACCCCACCTAGAATAAGCCATAAACTTTGTCCCATTTTGTGTTCTAATTCAGTTTTTGGATTAGCTTAATTGTGCTTATTAGCTTATCTACTGAGCTTATTTGACTAAATTTAGCTTTGACAAATCCAATACACTTATTAGAACCAGAAAATACCAAGGTGGGTCCCACATAAGCTCATTTGAGCTTATTTGCCACTTCAGTCAACAAAAGTCAACTGTGGTAGCAATCAGCTCCCACAGTGCTTATTAGTAGCTTATAAAATTATTGTTTTTACAAAAGTTGCTTATATTTAAGTATAATTTAGTTTTGTAAAAGAAAATTCAAGAAAAACAAATATAAAATTAAGTGATAGTTTCTATTTAATATAATTTAATTTTAATTTTCATTTTTAGATTTTTATTAAGAAAGTTGTAATTTTATATTTTTATTAATTTCCTTTTAGGATTAAGTATTTTTAATAATTTTCTCAGATTTTTATTTTGTAATTTAGTATTTATTATAATTAATATTAGTTTTATTAATAAATAATCAATAAGTAAGTTATAAATAGCATAATTAATTTTTATATAGTAATACCTAGTTTTTATATTTTTCCTAGCTTTTATAAGTTATAAAATAGTTTTATAAATTTTTTCATAATTTTCTAAGTTAGTTTAGTATTATTTGTAATTTAAAATAGTTTAATTAGTATAATTAATATTAATAGTTTTTAATTAATAAAAAGTTCATAAAAAGACAAAAAGATTTATTTTTATTTTTTATACTTTCTTCAAGTTCATTTTTAAGTTTAGAAATTATTTCTATAAATTTTTAGTTTAATTTGTAGTGTTTATTATTTTTAGTCTTAATTAAGTTAGTTTTAATTAAATAGTTAAATAGTTTTTAATTAAATAATTAATAATAAATAATAAAATAATCTAAAAAAATAGTTTTCTTTTTAATTTAATTTTATTTTAAGTTTAAGTTTATAGAATTTTCAATTTTAACCCTTGTAGTTTATTTTTCCTTAAAACTCACCTTTTTCTCAGTACGCAGTCGCGTCTGATTTTTAAATTGGTGTACGTTTTAACGTTTTAGATATCTAGTTTTTTTTGTAATCGTTCTAATAGTTTATTTAAGTCATTTTATTTTATAAAACCCTAGTTAAACACACACACACACACTTTTATACCCTTACATGTTCACATTCACTAATCACATATTCGTTTTTAATACCATCACGACCTCGTTGGGACATTACGACCCGGGAAAACACTGTATTTCACGGAAGCATTTGCCTCAGCTGTTTGACTATTATAGTTGGCCATTCACAAGTGGCTGATCAATAATTATCTGACCGTTTGAGGCGAATCATAAATTAATGGAATACTTTTTTTGAGGTAACCTATGTTTTATTGTTGTAATATGGTGTACATTTTCGTATGTTTCACATGTTTTTTATGTATCACTGTAGGCTAACCTCATAAAAGGTGATGCTCCTTAAACGGGTTTCAATGAAGCTGGCTAAAAGTAAGCTATGCAAAAGAGACATTCAGGCAAAGAAATGTTCCTTGACCTTGTTTGTTCATGTGAGGATGAATATGAGTATTTTTGTGAAGATTAAAAACTTTTTAACCCGATCTATTAAACTACCGTATTAAATGTATTAGTGCCTCATTATTTCTTTTGTCTTTTTAATTTCTCTCATGATACCGGGGTGTTTGATAGCATTTACGTGTAGTTTCATGCATACCATTTATGACTATTATCCTTTAAGATGACCTCAACTATCAAGTAAGGGGATTTTTGAGAGTTGAAGCTATGAATTTATGATTATTACTCTATTGGACGCTTGATCTCATGTGCAAACAATTTTCGTTTATGAACCTTTAGCTTAAATAGCCCATAGTTGAAAAGAGAGCACATATATTTTAGGTGAAAAACTATATGATTGTACATAAGTATGCCATATCCATCAATGAGACTAAAAAGTACGTTGTTACTCTATTTCTCACAAGCATTGCATGAACAATTATTAAACTGACTTTAACATTTCGAAATTTTCCGAATGCATACTTTGTCAAGCCATAATCTAGAATTGAATCATGAAAGATGAATAATAGACAAATGTACATCTATATGAACGTCCCATTAGTAGAAGAGTAGCTTTAAAGGTTGGTCTTAGAGTCCTTGGTGTATGGTATGTTTGTGCATTTCGGTGTCATACGTCATGACAATAAACAAGAGCTAAGGGCAATCGCTTTGAAAAGTATGATTTTATCTGCCACGTCCTGTTTTCACACATCGACAGCTATACGTGGCTCTTTCACGTGTCAAAAGCAAAAAAAAAAAAAAAAAAAAAAAAAAAAAAAAAAAAAAAAAAAAAAAGTTTGAAGGTTGTTTTATGGATTTTTTTAATTACACTTATTATAAATCCCAAACTGCTTTTACTTACATATTTTTTAAACTTATTAGGTGTTCACGTAATGGACCTTTTGTTGAAGTGTTAGAATGGTCACTACATACATTTGCTTCTAAATACAAACATATTGGAGATCAAGAGGCAATAAACGTTTATTACACAGATATTTACAAGCATTGTATGTTATACTATCATTCATTTAAAACTTATTATTCCGTTAAAAGAAAATTTCATAGCGTTTACGTTCGTTGTTCTTTCTTACTTTATTCACAAACTTAATTTTTTTTTTGCAAAAACCCTCTAAAATCCCGTGGATTCCACGGGTCTATAAGCTAGTACAATAATATAATGAAAATTTTTGTTTAACAAATGTACGTTAATTAATGCCCTCAGGGCACTAGTTAAACAATCTTACTGAATTTTTTTTTGTGCAAATTTGTTTTACAGCTGTTACATATTTATATTTTATGTACACTCATAAATAATGAGATAAATTTATAATAATTATCATAATATGGATAAAATTAATATAAAAAAAAACAATATTTATAAGAAGTGTAAACAAAATTTATAAAAATAAAAGGTTATTTTAGAAAACCTAAAATCTTTCACAAGATAGTGAACATTCGCGAATAAAAAAGTTGTAAATAAAATTTTTCTAAAAATTGTATAGTTTTGATGCAAAAAAGTAAATTAACATTATAATTTGCCTTTTTGGCATAAAAAATAAGTTTTTGCATCAAACTTTTCTTTAGCATATGTATCGAAATTTCATTGTACATCAAAATATAACAACTTGTACAATTTTTTATTTTATTATTATTATTTTTTTTTTGCATTAAAATATTGTTTTTTTAATTTTAAAAAAAGCATAAAAACTCAAAACTACGAAACCTTTTTAACAACTTTTTTATGTACCAACGTCCTTTATCTTCGGATAAAAATTCAAAAATTTTGGAGTAGTTTTTGTTTCTTACGTCATTTTATACTTTTCACGTATATTTGTTTTTTATTTGATATATTCTTATTATAATATAGGGGAAATTTTACCCGCTTTACAAAGCAGGTAAGTTACATGTTTTCCTTTGAAAAAAATTTAAAAAATTTACAATTAAACCCTTGCACTTTCATAGTTCTCTCTTTTTAATCCCTTCTACCCTCTTTATTTTCAAATGAAAGCAGGTAAGATTTCCCCTATAATATAATATGTAGTATATCTACTTGGAAAGCAAGGAAAGTTTTATAGATGGGATATAGTTTGCACACTCCTGATGCGTAGGGATTGCACCAGGCTTTACCTCTCAAGGGATCTTGAGAAGCTTACAACCCCCACCAGGCAGTGTACCTGATCGATGTAGTATAGTATAATGACAAGTACCGGGGGATTGATCGTTCAGCTAGGAATAGTGTCGCTAGGATTAGAAAACCTAAAGACTAGGTCTACAGATGAGGGATGATTCTTTTTGTATTTTTTTAGTTTTTTTATAAAAGCAAGTAAAAATCTCGGGTTTGAAGGAGTTGGGCGGAATTAGTTGCTAGTCAACTAACCCAATTACTAAGATGCAATCAAAATAAAATACTAGAAATGAAAATAAAACTAAATTAACTAGAGTCGTGAGCAATATGTGGGAGAATTGTGTTTACTTAGATTTCACTACTCCCTAGATATCTTTTACATGTTAATTACTTGTTACAGTTGCGTGGAAGACGGATTGTATTCCTTAATACCATTCATGGGGTGACGTACTTACTTCCCCAATCCTATGAGCGCCTACTTCACTCCTATGTCGAGCCGGCTAAGAAGCTCCTAACATGGGATCACTAGAATTTGCTCATGCATTAAATACAACCAATGAAACCTAGTACAAATCGGTTCATGTTTCCTAAGACGTTCAAGCATGTTACACAATGGAGGTCTGCCAGTTTTCTTAAGCCTAACATTGAAATCATTCATCCAATACAAATATAAACAAGTAATCAACACATAATCAACATCTAGGTTTCATTACATCTAAGCAAACACAAGATAGATCTAGCCTAGCATGTTGAAATCAAGACAAGCATAAGATATATTCAAACAACACATAGACATATTGAATGAATTGAAAGAAGACTTATCTTAACTGAACATTAAAGGATTTAAGGGGTGAAAACCCTTGAAAACACTGTAAAATACGACCTAGGGTTTACAAAGTTCGGCCCTAGTATTCTCCAAACAAGTTCCTCCCAAATGAATGAAAAATAGAAAAGTATATATAGATTTTGATAGTTGACGGCGTCAAGAACAAAAGTCTGACGCCGTCATCTCGCCGCCAAATAGTTTCTCGGACTGCCTAGATCTGGGTCTGACGCCGTCATGTGTATCCCTTATGCAGGCCGTCACCAAAATTAGTCTTGACGTCCTTGTTGTGACGCCGTCAGGTTTTCACTGGGCCGTCATGGTTTTTACTCTTGAAGCCGTCATGATCTTCTTCTTGACGCTGTCAGGTACTGTTCCTCAGCATGGAAAATTAAGTCTTTGCCGTTTTCTTCACATTTATGCTCCAAAAACGTCCGAATTGCTTCCTTTTCCAGAATTCATTTCCAAAGTACCTAAAATCACAAAAGGAACGATTTAGGGCAATATTTGATCAAATAAATTCAATTTCGGGCTTAAATGACCCCCTAAAAGTGGTTCATTTTTCGCCTCATCATATACCCTTACACTTGAGATTTGCTTGTCCTCAAGCAAATGCGCTTTTATTCTAGTCAAAATACAAGTTAGGGGTCATTTAACACTAATATAAAAGTAATTACAACAAATAATCGTTCCACTAAAGACCAAAGACAAGCACGGAGGTCATACACTAGCACCTCACAAATAGTGTTTAGATACTCACATCTCTCGGGTGTAATAAAGTAATATCACAATATGGAAACGGAAAACATCTCTCACTACCTGTCATAGAAAAATAGATTACCATAGGCTTGGTAAAAGATCAAACCTCCACCACATGGCGTAAGCACCTAGGATAAACTATCAAATAGGTCTTTTAAAAGGGTTGTAACGTTAGGTGTAGGGATATGGAATACACGTTTTTTTTGGATATAGGCAGTCTTTACTAGTGGCGAGTTAACAATCTTGGTTAATTACATGTACAATATGGCGTTGCTAAGCCAAGACTAGACTCGACTTAACCTTATAAATGGAAAATAACAAAAATATAAAATGAAACGGGATAGTAGTCCGTATGTTTTTTTTTTTTTTTTCTTGATCTTTCGGTTTTTTTTTTTTTTTTTTTTTTTTTTGAATTGCATACACTTTTACCCTACCATCCAAAATAATATATCATAGGGAATGAAAATTTTCCTTACACTTGAATTAAGATAATCAAAACACTTGGAGTACTTTTAAGATTAATGCACATACGGAGGTAATATATGATGTTCTTCCCCATTACTCCATAAAATAAGTACTTTACCCATGAGTCCCAATCGTCCCAAGACAATATGTACAAGGATATGACTCGACTTAGCAACCATGTAATCAATTAGATAATTAACTTAGGGTTTAAACAAATAACAATAATGCACTAAAGATGAATGCATACACGGAAGGCTAAGGCGATTTGGTTGTACATTTAAGTGGGGTGTAACAAATTCTTCCTTTAAGTAAAATGCTTAAAGTTAGAAACGAAAAGATAGGCTCGGAGGGGTGTACTAGGGGTTTCGTGTACTAAAAATGAGTACAACGTTAAGGTGTGGGAAAAATTAATTGACTTAACTAGCCAAGTAATATGACTTAAATGGTCAAGTAATTATGATACGGGTTTAACACAAGGGTGATCCTAATGCCTCTTATCATGTAGTAAATCCTACTACACGAATGTAGTCTCACTAGCGGTCTCGGGATGCATCACTAACGCAAATTCTAGAATCTAAATGCTACCGGTACACTCATAAGCACTAATAGTAAATGCTTTTCCTATCAAATCTAAAGGCGAACCTCACATATTTGGGTGGAAAATTTTTCTGAATGGTACGGTTTTGTGCTAGTCATACAACTCCTATCCATGAGACACTTGCTATGGCTAAAGTTTCACTCTTAAATGTTGTAAAAAATTTTAAATTTGGCGCTAAAATTACACTAACAAGTATTTCTCACAGTTTTATTGCACATCTACCATCAAACAAACAAACTCAAGCGAAAGTATATCTGTAAGGTATCATCATTTTACCCTCCCCTTACACTTAGGATGAACATTGTCCCCAATGTTCAAGTAAAGAATGTAAAAGTGAAATAAGTAAAACAAATGAAATCAAATACTCCCCTGATTCGCTCGGTATGGATATTAAGGTGGCCAGGTTAGATCTTCCTCCAAGAAAATGAACAATCAAAGCTTCCCTTCCAGAATATAAATCATCTTCTTGTCATACATAACCTGTAAAACCTGAGAAAACAGACAAGGCAACCTCGCATAAAATCGGCGGCAATCTACATATGCTAATAAATCCTAGAAAACAAAATAAGATATAATGCTTGTGGAATGATGTTTGCAGATTTCCTGGATATTATAAAACTAATGATTCAACAAAAACTTTAAGACTCCGTTAGAAAAACAAAACTGGTAAAATTTCCAGATTTTTACACGTGACGCAGTCAAGAGTAAACTCGTGACGCCGTCAGAAGTGACCTGCAGAAATTCTTATGTTAAGTTTCCGGAAAATTTCTGGAAAAACTTGGTCCTACTTCCTGGAAAATCCTGCAAAACTTCATTATGACTCGATACAAGCATTTGACTCTAACAAATACGAATATACATGTTCACTTAATATTGTGGAGAATCATGATCGGTTTTGTTTCTTAAAAACATATTTCGGGTTTACCCTTACACTTATCTTTTGCAAAAATACCTTTGGATGAAGTTAAGACTAGGCTAAACAACAAAATAAAGTATTCTCACTATTTTAGTTTTGAAACATGATCTACCAACAATAAAAATAAAGCATGCATACGGAAGCAAATAACAAACAAACAAAATAAAAATCACATAAAACATGGGTTGCCTCCCAAGAAGCACTTTTCTTTATTTACGAGTCTTGTAGCTAGACTCAAGGTCATGGGTTACTACGTGACCTCATCCCTTGAGATGTTGTACCCCATGTAGTTGTGATCATTACTATCGTGGTGGTAGTGCCTCAATCTGTCGATACTTGCAATCACTTCTCCACCTACTTTACTTCTCAGGTTAGCCATCCCATCTTGGCTCATGCTCTCAATTGTGAAGGGCCCATACCACCAGGGACTCGGTTTATCGGGAGGTATCGTTATTTCCAAGTGTCTTAAGAGTACTAAGTTCCCTTCCTCGAATGGTATATGGCTTCTCGCTGGTCGACAGTGTTCGAACTCGACATGAACTTCATTGCTTTTGCTTCTTTCATGTTTAGCCTCCTTGTAGCTTTTGATTCTTGCCTCCTATGCAAGTATTTTCTCTTGAACACGAATAGGTGACGTGTCAATGTTGTTTTTGAGATTTCTCCAACTCAAACTCTCTTGCCCACATCGCGGGGTCATGGGGAAGCTAATCTTTCTTTTTCCTGATTTAAGCTCAATTTTCCTACCTTCATACTTAATGACAGCTCTAGCGGTGGTGAGGAATGGTGCCCCAAGGATTATTGGCATGCACCCATCTCCCTAAATCAACGGGGTACATGAACCCGACGACATTAACCAACACATCTTCTGCAATTCCTAGGGGGTATACGTAAGAGTGTCCAGCGAGGGATAGCCTAACACGAGTGGGGGCTGTCATTTTTAACGTTAGTTGGGTGTAAATAGTTAGGGGCATAAGATTTACTTCCGATCCTTGGTCGGCAAAAGCACTAAGATATTTCAAATCCCCGATGCTAGCCGGTATCTCAAAGTTCCCACACGCTGTCTGCTTAGTAGCCACTTTTTGTACCAATAGTTTCTCGAATATTGGCCCCCCAGGTAACGTATCATACTCATCTTTTCCCCCTTCCTCCTTCTCAGAACCCTGTTTGGAAGATTGGTTACGCCCGTCACCCTTTATCCAATTTGTTATAGTGTTTTCGTTTATATCATGTTTCAGGTAGTAACTTAGAGATTGGGATTTTGGTTGCTCTTCTACGGTTTGTTCAGTAGGGGTTTCTACCTTCTCATTATCCTTGTGGACAATTGCGATGGAATTAACAAATCGGGTAGTGGGGATGACGCTTTCTTTCCTTAGTAACATCCTTTCGGGGGTTCTTTGGTTGACATACTCTTCCATCAGGCTCATCATCTCATTCATTTTCTCTTGCATCTCCTCTTTTTGCTTGTAAACTGCTTCCTCGAATCTAGCGAGCCGATCTGAATGAGTTGCCATGTATTCTCTCATTCTGGCTTCAAATTCCGAGCTAAGTTTCTCGGGAGGGGAATAAGGTGGGGTATAGTTTTGAAAAGTCTCAACATTCTCTCTAGAAGGTGATTCTGATAACGGCGTTGAAGTCATTTTCGAGACAGAATTGATAGTAGCCCGTCTAGGACTTAGGGGTCTCCTTTGCCTTTCCTCAAAATAGTCAACTTTTGCCTCAAGTTTTCATAGGAGTTCATCAGATATTTCGGTAGTCCCTTAAGGTGTTGAGATTGTAACCCCCGGTACTTTTCTAAACTCACTTCCAGCCAAAACATTTATTTTCGTACCTGAGACACATTAAAACTTTTATTTTATGATTAATTGGGCTTGGGAAACGTGAGATATATTGGAAACGAGAACTTTATTCCTTGATTGACTCAGCACAACCTAGAACACTCGAACTTATTGCATTTGCCAATTTATTTGAATTATTTTGAGTTTTGGAAAAACTCTAAAGTTTATGCTTGATTTTATTGGAAAAATTATTTCGTGAACAATGGCGCAAGTTTCGTAATTTTTCGAGTCCGTTTGCTATGTCGAATGAGCCCCGAAGCGTTTATCGTGATAAGTTTGCTACGTTGGCGATATTAGTCCTTGGACTATCACCCTTCCCTTACCCTACACTTTTAATAAAATCAAAACTTACCCTGTACTTATTTTTCCATATAAATACCCTACACCCCACCATTTTCTTCACTTTCACTCATAAAATACACACACTCTCTCTCTCTCTCTACAATTCTCTCCTCCTTCTCTCTACTTTTCTTCTTTCTTTTTTTTCCGGCCGACCACCCAACCGCCGCCACCTCCGGCGTACTTTTCCGGTCACCGGAAAATTTTCCGGCCAAAAATATTTTATTTCACCATCTTGTAGATCGGGACGTGCTCGTTCCAAAAGTACAAACCATTTAATTTGAAACCATCCCGAACACCCCCAACCACCATCCACCGCCGCACCACCATACCACCACCGTCACCATCACGACCAACCACCACCTTCCCACCACTTTTTCTATACTTTTCTTGCTCGGTAAACCCCCAAACGCACCTCTATTTATTTATTTCATATTTATTTCTTTTTATTTATTTAAAAACATTAAAAATATTATCAATATCATTTTCGTATTTTTATTTAATAAAAATAATATTTCCGAAATTATTTTATTTAAATCCGAAAATTTTTATAAATTTTATTTATTTACCGAAAATTATTTTATAAAATTTATTTTATAAAATTACTTATTTATTTATTTTAATCCGAAAATACTTTTAAAAATAATATATATTTTTAGTTTTCATCCTAAAATATTTTTATAAAAAAATTTCATATATTATTTATTTATTTATATATATATCGATCCATATATATAAATGTATATATATATATATTTAGTTTTTGTTTTATTATTTATTTATTGAATATTGGGATATAAATGATGTTTTTAACTCATGTGGGCCCCTCTTTGACCGACAGTTGACTGGTCAACACCGTGTCGACCTGACTCGGTTAATTTTTGTATTATTTGTTGAGTATCGTTGTTATTTGTAGTTGTTATATATATTTGAACTTGTTTCGGCTAAATTTAAATGAAACGAATTAATAATTATGAAACTATAAAAATAAGTTGGTTATAGTTAAGGGATTTGGTCATCGGACATTGTGTCTGTATTATTGTATTGTGAGCTTGTATTGGACGTATTGGATTTACGGCCTTGGTTATTTGGATATTATGGACCCTTTGGTACACGAGACGGTAGGGTACGTTAGGCCCGTAAAGATCTTAACGTACCTGGAACCCGAACAATACAAAATGGTCGATAAAACTAAACAACTAAAGGACTACGCGAATGATATATCCAAGCATAATTACTTATTTATACGATTTTTATTATTTAAAAACAAAGAGTCGTTGACTCGGGAAACGTTGTATAAACGGGCAGGTCATGCCGAAATTTCGTAAAATCTTTTATAAACTTTTAAAACTTAAGGATTATATTAAATTTGAAAAACCATTTTAACTATATTGTTTTCAACGTTTTGTTTTGGGAAAATGGGTAAAATAGCCGAAATTAGTTTATTGTAATATATTATTTGTTTGTATTCATTTTATTTCGATTTCTTTTCTTTGAGCTATTCTATTGTCTACTTTTGACGTTCTCGGATTGACGTGCGCTCTCGACGACATATTCTTTCTATTTTTCTTTCTCGTTACCCACGCGAGACTTTTTAAAATCTATTTTTCTTTCAAATGCCATTGTGTTTATAAAATCTTTTATTCAAGTATTGTTTATTGAGATGTTCGAGTTTAGTTCTGAGTTATGCCTTTTATATTGATTAGGTTGTGCTGAGGTCCCTATTGCTGTGACGCATATTTGATTGTTGCTATATCTCGTTTCCTGCTGCTGTTTAGTGTGATTCATAGCCCCGCTTTTTATATTATAATTGTTTATAAACTCACGGGGTGAGACACATGCTTTAAATGTTTTCTGAGCACAAGTAGTATTTTTGGTATGCTTATCCTGATGATGATAACAAATATATATTTCTGACGATGTACTAAGTAGCTTATCTTGCCTGAAAGACCCTCCGATCATGAGCCATTAGTCACTTGCGAGTGAGCGCGAACTTAGTTTATAGGCCTATAGGACTGACCATCCCACTCGTAGTTGTCAAGGGCTTGACATGCGGGTGTACTATTTGTCGTTTTTGCCGGGTAATTTGGCAAGTACCCGGCCTTGGGGGCATTTAATATTATGAATTCCGCGGTTGATTATTTATTTCAGTACAGCGTACTGTTGATTGGTTTGGTTAATGCCTTGTGTGTCATGAGCTTAGTATCATCAACCGTATGTATGCACTAGGATGCCTCTACATATTGGGTGTTATCTTGGTTACCCTGATATTTTGCATTTGTTGCTTATACCGTATTATTAAAACCCTTGTGCTCAACCTTATTTCTTTAAACCTATGGATTACACTCAACATTTGCGTTGACTTTTAAGCATGTGTTTCTCACGTACTACTACTAATTAAATTGTGGAGCTATATTGATTTTGGGCATGGTGGAGTGGCTGGATGAAGGAAGTTTTCTGTCAAGGCAGCTTATCTATTACTACTATTTTTTATTTATCATGTCATTCGTAAAACCTTGGTGTGTTTTTAAATGTTTTCCGCTGCTAAACTTATTTACTTTCCGCTGCTAAACTTATTTACTATCCGCTGCTAAACCTTGTATTTCTACTACTACCTTTGGATTTCCGCTACTAAACTTTGTCATTTTCCACTGCAATCTTTATTTTTATTCCGCTGCTATTTTGTTAAAGAGTCTATGTACTCTAAAATGGTTTGTAAAACGAATGATATGTTTTGAGGCATTTTTAAACGTCACGTGTTGTGGTCGTTTGCTATAAAGATGCCTGGTTTCGATTCGCGTAGTGCCCCCAGCATGTCTGCTGCCGTATTCCCGGGTTGGGGGTGCTACAGAATGGTATCAGAGTCATCGTTTATAGAGAACGAGCTCGCACTCGACTATAAACTTTTTTCCATAGTCAAAACATTTTGAGACAGAAAGCTGACAGCCTTCCATGCCACTTCGCGCCCTGGTATTTCTTTCAACTTTACTTATATATATGTTTTTACATTGAGATTGGTTTGAACTTTTTCCACTATCATGCTTTGGCTTATAAAATGGTTTTCGGCGAAAATTTTGCTAGAATTTTTATGTTTTTCTTATACTCTTGTAGAGTATCATGTCTGTCCCAGTTCCCCGTGATCAGGTTCCCGTTCCACCAGTTGTTGACCCATTGCCCTTAGGAGATGATGTTGAGTTGGATGTTGATGTTGGGTTAGGTGTTGATGTTGGGTTAGATGATGAGTTAGATTTAGGGGATGATGTTGATATTGAGGATGATGAAGAGATGGAGATGGATGTTATTGATGATGAGTTTATGGAGGAGGGTCAGTATGATCCCCCGCCGCCTTCGCCTGCTGTGTCGGATGTGACGTATGAGTCAGATACGTCTGAGGCATTAGGATATGCGCTCGAGGCCGAGGTTCCTCCTACGCATGAGATTGGTGAGTCATCGGCAGCAGTCCGTGTTACTCCGTCAGAGCTTAGAGCTGCTATGAGTCGTTTGAGGCAGGATATAGTGTGGTGTAAGAATAGTCATAAGAGTATCACTAGGCGTATGAGTGACAGGCAGTCTGAGGTTGCAGGATTGAGGAGGGAAGTTCAGGATGATAGGAGAGCCGCATGAGAGATGTATATGGAGCTTCAGAGGCAAGAGGAGAGGTTGAGTTCGTTAGGACGGACGAGTGTTGTGTTTCAGGAGCGTATGGATTCGCTAGATAGGAAGATGGTTGAGATGGAGGAGGTGGTTGACAAGTTGACCATGAAGGAGGTGTTCTTGGACATTGATAGTCGACGTTATCGTACTAGTATCAGCGAGTTATGGAGTGAGTTGCATGAGATGCAGAGACAGGCCTATGCAGAGAGGATGGCCCGTCTTAGGTCCTATGATGGCATTGATGTGATGGCTATGTATGGTGGTCACTTTGGAGATCAGTGATTGGATCATTTATAGTGTAGTATCATAATAGTAGTTTACCTAATATAGGTAAACTGAAATTTTTTTTCAGTTGGAAGATTTTATTTGAAACTTGTACTTGTTTTGCATATCTTGTAAGACCAATGTCAAGTATGAAATCTATGATGTATTATGGTGATGTACTATTATTGATATAGACCTATGCTATATTATGATTCTATTCATGTGATGATGTTTTATCTTGTGCGATAATTCTGATACATTGATCTAATACTTACAAGTGTTGTACTCTGTATTGATTGATAGAATTATGCCTCCTAAGAAGATGACCCCTGCTGCGATTCAGCAGTTGATTGATGAGGGTGTTGCTGCAGCGCTTGCTAGGCAAGCAGGTGTTCCTCAGAATGTTGGACCGGCTAGAGCTCAAGCGGTTCCCAACAACCATTTCTGCACTTTTAAGGAATTTATGGATTGTAAGCCCATTACCTTCAAGGGAACAGAAGGAGCTGTTGGATTGACTCAATGGTTTGAGAAAGTGGAATCGGTGTTTCATAGGAGCAATTGTACTGAGAACAATAGGGTGAAGTATGCGACAGGCACATTGTTGGAGCATGCCTTGTCTTGGTGGAATGCTTATGTTCAGGAAAAGGGAATGGATGAAGCTTATAGTACTTCGTGGGAAGATTTCAAGAAAGCTATGGTTAAGAAGTACTGTTCTCGTAGTGATTTGAGGAAGTTGGATACTGAGTTTTATTATTTGGCTGTGAAGGGTTCTGATCTTGCTACTTATGTGCGACGTTTCCAAGAGTTGAAGGTATTTTGTGCTCACATGGTGCCCGATAATGAGAAGTTGCTGGAGAAGTTTATCGGTGGATTGCCTGCGAGTATTCAAGGAAATGTGACGTCGTACAATGCTGAGACTTTAGATGATACTATTAGCATGGCTGAACGCCTTATGGATCAGGTGACTAAGCATGGTGCTGTTCAGAGGAGTAATCACTTTGACAACAAGAGAAAATGGGAGGATAACAGAAGGAGCAACAACTATAACAACCCCAACAACCGCTACAACAACAATCAGTATCGTAACAACAATCACCATCACCAGCAGAATAGGAGATAGGAGACTGTTAAGGCATTTGTGGCTACACAAGGAGGAGTCAATGTTGGACAGCAAACTCTTTGTGAGAAGTGTCACCAGCATCATACTGGACCATGTACTGTGAGATGTACGAAGTGTCAGAAGGTTGGTTATGTTGTGAGGTTTTGTAAGAACAGGGTTGTGACGACAGGAGTAGGTGCCCAGCCAGTGGTTACGTGTTACGGATGTGGAGAGCGTGGACACTATATGAATCACTGCCCGAAGAAAACTGGACAAGGAAATGTAGGTGCTCGAGGAAGAGTGTATGTGATGGGAAATGGATTCCGGTGCCGATATGAGTTTTGTATCTTCTAAGATTTCGCCGTTACTTCGACTTACCCCTACTCTATTAGACGTTAGCTATAGTATTGAGTTAGCTGATGGTAACCTAGTAGATACCCGCACCGTGATCCGTGGCTGTACCCTTAATCTTTTAGATCACCCGTTTAGTATTGATTTGATGCCCATCGAGCTCGGAAGCTTTGATGTGATAGTTGGAATGGATTGGTTATCCAAGAATCGAGCGAGCATTGTTTGTGGAGAACGAGTTGTTCATATCCCTCTCAATGATGAGATTTTGATTGTTCGAGGTGATAGGAGTGGAACTCGTCTGAATATCATATCATGTATCAAAACCATGAAATATCTTGAGAAAGGATGTCACGCATTCCTAGCACATGTGGCTAAGAAGGAGTCGGGAGAGAAACGACTCGAGGATGTTCCTATAGTGCGTGATTTTCCTGAAGTATTTTCTGAAGATTTTTCGGGACTTCCGCCATCCCGACAAGTGGAGTTTCGCATCGACTTAGTTCCAGGAGCTGCACCTGTTGCACGTGCACCGTACCGTTTAGCGCCATCGGAAATGGAGGAGTTATCGAAGCAATTGCAAGAGTTGTTGGATAAAGGATTTATTCGACCGAGTTCTTCGCCATGGGGAGCTCCAGTATTGTTTGTAAAGAAGAAGGATGGATCGTTTAGGATGTGCATCGACTACTGAGGATTGAATAAGTTAACTGTGAAGAACCGCTACCCGTTACCGAGAATTGATGATTTGTTTGATCAGTTGCAAGGATCGAGTTATTACTCTAAGATTGATTTGAGGTCTGGTTATCACCAACTCAGGGTTCGGGAAGAGGATATTCCCAAGACGGCGTTTAGGACCCGTTATGGTCATTATGAGTTCCAAGTTATGCCATTTGGATTGACCAATGCGCCTGCAGTGTTCATGGACCTCATGAACCGAGTGTGCAAGCCTTATCTAGATAAGTTCGTGATAGTCTTTATCGATGATATTTTGATCTACTCAAAGAGCGAAGATGAGCATAAACAGCATTTGGCTACGATTCTTAAGTTGCTCAAGGACGAGCAGTTGTACGCTAAGTTCTCTAAGTGTGAGTTTTGGATTCGGAAAGTTCAATTTTTGGGTCATGTAATTGATAGTGAAGGATTACATGTGGATCCCGCTAAGATTGAGGCGATTGAGAAATGGTCAACGCCAGTTAACGCCACAGAAATTCGTCAATTTCTAGGATTGGTTGGATATTACCGGAGATTCATCGAGGGATTCTCCAAGATATCTAAACCGTTAACTGCATTGACTCACAAGGATAAGAAGTATGAATGGGGAGAGGAAGAAGAGAAAGCCTTTCAGACTTTGAAGCAGAAGCTTTGTAGTGCACCGATATTGGCTTTGCCAGATGGAGAAGAAGACTTTGTGGTTTATTGTGATGCCTCGTATCAAGGGTTAGGAGCAGTTTTGATGCAACGAGGGAAGGTTATGGCATATGCTTCCCGACAGCTTAAGACTCATGAAGAGAAGTATACCACTCATGATTTGGAGTTAGGAGCCGTGGTTTTTGCCCTCAAGTTGTGGAGACATTACCTTTATGGTACTAAGTGTGTTGTCTTTACCGATCACAAGAGTTTGCAGTATATTTTGGATCAGAAGGAGTTGAATATGCGACAACGAAGATGGTTGGAGACGTTGAGCGATTACGATTGCGAGATACGATACCACCCGGGAAAGGCAAATGTGGTGGCTGATGCTTTGAGCCGCAAGGAACGTTTGAAACCGTTACGCGTTCGAGCTTTAGTGTTGACGATTAACTCGAATTTACCCGCTCAGATTTTGCAAGCACAAGAGGAATTCGTGAAAAGAGGAGAGCTTAAGAAGGAGAAAGTTGATGGGATGATTAGGAAGGAGAAATTTGAGAAACGTTCAGATGGAACTTTGTGTTACAAAGGAAGAAGTTGGGTGCCCTTGTTTGGAGGACTGAGAGACTTGATTATGCTCGAGTCTCATAAGTCAAAGTATTCCATTCACCCAGGATCTGACAAGATGTGAAAAAGTTATATTGGTGGCCCAATATGAAAGCTGAGATTGCCGATTATGTCCGTAAGTGTCTTACGTGCGCCAAGGTTAAGGCTGAACATCAGAAACCGTCTGGTTTGCTAGAACAACCTGAGATCCCAGAATGGAAATGGGAAAGAATATCAATGGATTTTGTCACCAAGTTACCAAGGACTTCGACAGGATTCGATGCTATTTGGGTAATAGTCGATCGATTGACTAAATCCGCACACTTTTTGCCAATCAAAGAGAACTACAGTATGGATAAGTTGACCCCGTCTCTACGTGAAAGAGATTGTCTCTCGACACGGAGCGCCAGTGTCTATTATTTCAGATAGGGACGGCAGATTTACTTCGAATTTTTGGAAGTCACTTCAAGATTCGTTTGGTACGAAACTCGACATGAGTACCGCTTACCATCCACAGACCGATGGTCAAAGCGAGAGAACCATCCAGACTTTGGAAGATATGTTACCAGCGTGTGCGATTGATTTTGGGAATGGATGGGATGTCCATTTGCCCTTGATTGAGTTTTCTTACAACAACAGTTATCACGCGAGTATTAAGGCCGCACCGTTTGAAGCACTCTATGGTCGGAAGTGCCGATCACCTATATGTTGGGATGAAGTAGGAGAAGCCCAACTTATTGGACCAGATTTAGTTCGTGAGACGACCGAGAAGATTACTCAGATTAAAGACAGATTGAAATTTGCTCGTGACCGACAGAAGAGTTACACAGACGTGAGGCGTAAACCCCTGGAATTTCAAGTGGGAGATAGGGTTATGTTGAAAGTATCGCCTTGGAAAGGTGTGATCAGGTTTGGTAAGAGAGGAAAGTTGAATCCCCGTTACATTGGACCATTTAACATTGTGAAGAGGATTGGTCCTGTGGCATATAAGCTAGAATTGCCACCGGAGCTCAGTTGAGTTCACCCTACTTTCCACGTGTCGAATTTGAAGAAGTGCTTGACTGATGAAGCCGCAGTAATTCCGCTTGAGGAGATTGAGATTGATGAGCAATTGCACTTTGTTGAGAAGCCCGTTGAGATTATGGATCGCGAAGTTAAGCGATTGAAGAAGAGTCGTATACCTCTTGTGAAGGTTCTATGGAATTCCAAGAGAGGACCGGAGTATACCTGGGAACGTGAGGACGAGTTTAAACGTAAATACCCAAATCTTTTCAAAACCGGGACTGGCAACTCGAAACGAAATCCGGGACGGATTTCTAAATAAGATGTATGTGATGTAACCCCCGGTACTTTTCTAAACTCACTTCTAGCCAAAACATTTATTTTCGTACCTGAGACACATTAAAACTTTTAATTTATGATTAATTGGGCTTGGGAAACGTGAGATATATTGGAAACGAGAACTTTATTCCTTGATTGACTCAGCACAACCTAGAACACTCGAACTTATTGCATTTGCCAATTTATTTGAATTATTTTGAGTTTTGGAAAAACTCTAAAGTTTATGCTTGATTTTATTGGAAAAATTATTTCGTGAACAATGGCGCAAGTTTCGTAATTTTTCGAGTCCGTTTGCTATGTCGAATGAGCCCCGAAGCGTTTATCGTGATAAGTTTGCTACGTTGGCGATATTAGTCCTTGGACTATCACCCTTCCCTTACCCTACACTTTTAATAATATCAAAACTTACCCTATACTTATTTTTCCATATAAATACCCCACACCCCACCATTTTCTTCACTTTCACTCATAAAATACAGACACACACTCTCTCTCTACAATTCTCTCCTCATTCTCTCTACTTTTTTTCTTTCTTTTTTTTCCGGCCGACCACCCAACCGCCGCCTCCTCCGGCGTACTTTTCCGGTCACCGGAAAATTTTCCGGCCAAAAATATTTTATTTCACCATCTTGTAGATCGGGACGTGCTCGTTACAAAAGTACAAACCATTTAATTTGAAACCATCCCGAACACCCCCAACCACCATCCACCGCCGCACCACCATACCACCACCGTCACCATCACGACCAAGTGACCAACCACCACCTTCCCACCACTTTTTCTATACTTTTCTTGCTCGGTAAACCCCCAAACGCACCTCTATTTATTTATTTTTATTTATTTCGTATTTATTTCTTTTTATTTATTTAAAAACATTAAAAATATTATAAATATCATTTTCGTATTTTTATTTAATAAAAATAATATTTCCGAAATTATTTTATTTAAATCCGAATTTTTTTATAAATTTTTATATATTTATTTATTTACAGAAAATTATTTTATAAAATTTATTATTTATTTATTTTAATCCAAAAATACTTTTAAAAATAATATATATTTTTAGTTTTCATCCTAAAATATTTTTATAAAAAAATTTCATATATTATTTATTTATTTATATATATCTCGATCCATATATATAAATGTATATATATATTTAGTTTTTGTTTTATTATTTATTTATTGAATATTAGGATATAAATGATGTTTTTAACTCATGTGGGCCCCTCTTTGACCGACAGTTGACTGGTCAACACCGGGTCGACCCGGTGTGACTCGGTTAATTTTTGTATTATTTGTTGAGTATCGTTGTTATTTGTAGTCGTTATATATATTTGAACTTGTTTCGGCTAAATTTAAATGAAACGAATTAATAATTATGAAACTATAAAAATAAGTTGGTTATAGTTAAGGGATTTGGTCATCGGACATTGTGTCTGTATTATTGTATTGTGAGCTTGTATTGGACGTATTGGATTTACGGCCTTGGTTATTTGGATATTATGGACCCTTTGGTACACGAGACGGTAGGGTACGTTAGGCCCGTAAAGATCTTAACGTACCTGGAACCCGAACAATACAAAATGGTCGATAAAACTAAACAACTAAAGGACTACGCGAATGATATATCCAAGCATAATTACTTATTTATACGATTTTTATTATTTAAAAACAAAGAGTCGTTGACTCGGGAAACGTTGTATAAACGGGCAGGTCATGCCGAAATTTCATAAAATCTTTTATAAACTTTTAAAACTTAAGGATTATATTATATTTGAAAAACCATTTTAACTATATTGTTTTCAACGTTTTGTTTTGGGAAAATGGGTAAAATAGCCGAAATTAGTTTATTGTAATATATTATTTGTTTGTATTCATTTTATTTCGATTTCTTTTCTTTGAGCTATTCTATTGTCTACTTTTGACGTTCTCGGATTGACGTGCGCTCTCGACGACATATTCTTTCTATTTTTCTTTCTCGTCACCCATGCGAGACTTTTTAAAATCTATTTTTCTTTCAAATACCGTTGTGTTTATAAAATCTTTTATTCAAGTATTGTTTATTGAGATGTTCGAGTTTAGTTCTGAGTTATGCCTTTTATATTGATTAGGTTGTGCTGAGGTCCCTATTGCTGTGACGCATATTTGATTGTTGCTATATCTCGTTTCCTGCTGCTGTTATTAAGGTGTGATTCATAGCCCCGCTTTTTATATTTTAATTGTATATAAACTCACGGGGTGAGACACATGCTTTAAATGTTTTCTGAGCACAAGTAGTATTTTTGGTATGCTTATCCTGATGATGATAACAAATATATATTCCTGACGATGTACTAAGTAGCTTATCTTGCCTGAAAGACCCTCCGATCATGAGCCATTAGTCACTTGCGAGTGAGCGCGAACTTAGTTTATAGGCCTATAGGACTGACCATCCCACTCGTAGTTGTCAAGGGCTTGACATGCGGGTGTACTATTTGTCGTTTTTGCCGGGTAATTTGGCAAGTACCCGGCCTTGGGGGCATTTATTATTATGAATTCCGTGGTTGATTATTTATTTCAGTACAGCGTACTGTTGATTGGTTTGGTTAATGCCTTGTGTGTCATGAGCTTAGTATCATCAACCGTATGTATGCACTGGGATGCCTCTACATATTGGGTGTTATCTTGGTTACCCTGGTATTTTGCATTTGTTGCTTATACCGTATTATTAAAACCCTTGTGCTCAACCTTATTTCTTTAAACCTATGGATTACACTCAACCTTTGCGTTGACTTTTAAGCATGTGTTTCTCAGGTACTACTACTAATTAAATTGTGGAGCTATATTGATTTTGGGCGTGGTGGAGTGGCTGGATGAAGGAAGTTTTCTGTCAAGGCAGCTTATCTATTACTACTATTTTTTATTTATCATGTCATTCGTAAAACCTTGGTGTGTTTTTAAATGTTTTCCGCTGCTAAACTTATTTACTTTCCGCTGCAAAACTTATTTACTATCCGCTGCTAAACCTTGTATTTCTACTACTACGTTTGGATTTCCGCTGCTAAACTTTGTCATTTTCCGCTGCAATCTTTATTTTTATTCCGCTGCTATTTTGTTAAAGAGTCTATGTACTCTAAAATGGTTTGTAAAACGAATGATATGTTTTGAGGCATTTTTAAACGTCCCGTGTTGTGGTCGTTTGCTATAAAGATGCCTGGTTTCGATTCGCGTAGTGCCCCCAGCATGTCAGCTGCCGTATTCCCGGGTTGGGGGTGCTACAGTTAAACTCCCACATCATAGGAGTTCATAATTTAATCATAGGAGTTCATCAGAGATTTCGGTAGTCCCTTCAGGTGTTGAGATTGCGTTGATGGCCGCTTTTATAGTATGATTAAACTCCCACATCTCTTGATTATCGGAGGCAAGCTCTTCAATAATTGCCCAGGATTCCTCGGCATCCTTATCACGCAATCTACCTCCCGCAGCCCTATCGATTGTACGTTTAGTGTGATAGTCGACATGATCATAGAAAATCTGAACTAATAACCAAAGGTTTATACCATGATGAGGGACCTTATGGAGGAGATCCTTGAAACGACCCCATGCTTCGTAGAAAGTTTCACCCTGATGTTGTTCAAACATCAAAATGTCATTTCTAAGCATCGCAGTCTTCCCCGGTGGAAAGAATTGGGCAAGGAAACGAGTGGTGAGATCATCCCATGAGGTGATGGATCCCGCGGGTAAACGTTCAAGCCATTGGCTAGCTTGATCACGTAGAGAGAATTGGAATAGGCGTAATCGGGTTGACTCTCTAGTTGTAACATCAAGGTCTATAGAATCTACGATTTTAAGGAAGTCCTTGAGATGTTGATTTGGATCTTCGGAACGAAGTCCATGGAATGCACATCCGCTTTGCACCAACCGGATGGTGTCGGATCGCAAGGGAGACACATTGGCTCCGGTGAGATCAATAGTGTTTCGATATCCTTGTTGGCTAGGTCGGGAGTACTCTCCTAGGGTTCGGGGCCTAAGAGGTTGGTTATCTAGTGGTGGGTTTTGTTGTGGTGGGATGCCGGGTTCAAAGATGTTACCATCGTCCATGATGTCGGATGGCGAAGAGTTACGAACAAAAACACGAAGAAATAAGATAGACTAAAGAGAACCTAAAAATAAAAATAAAATCTTACTAGAAAGGAATCTAGCAAGTAGACCTAATAAAAAGATATTCTAACCTAGACAATAACTATTTCCCCGGCAGCGGCGCCAAAAACTTGATGCGTAGGGATTGCACCAGGCTTTACCTCCCAAGGGATCTTGAGAAGCTTACAACCCCCACCAGGCAGTGTACCTGATCGATGTAATATAGTATAATGACAAGTACCGGGGGATTGATCGTTCAGCTAGGAATAGTGTCGCTAGGATTAGAAAACCTAAAGACTAGGTCTAGAGATGAGGGATGATTCTTTTTGTATTTTTTAGTTTTTTTATAAAAGCAAGTAAAAATCTCGGGTTTGAAGGAGTTGGGCGGAATTAGTTGCTAGTCAACTAAGCCAATTACTAAGATGCAATCAAAATAAAATATTAGAAATGAAAATAAAACTAAATTAACTAGAGTTGTGAGCAATATGTGGGAGAATTGTGTTTACTTAGATTTCACTACTCCCTAGATATCTTTTACATGTTAATTACTTGTTACAGTTGCGTGGATGACGGATTGTATTCCTTAATACCATTCATGGGGTGGCGTACTTATTTCCCCAATCCTATGAGCGCCTACTTCACTCCTATGTCGAGCCGGCTAAGAAGCTCCTAACATGGGATCACTAGAATTTGCTCATGCATTAAATACAACCAATGAAACCTAGTACACATCGGTTCATGTTTCCTAAGACGTTAAGCATGTTACACAATAGAGGTCTGCCAGTTTTCTTAAGCCTAACATTGAAATCATTCATCCAATACAAATATAAACAAGTAATCAAAACATAATCAACATCTAGGTTTCATTACATCTAAGCAAACACAAGATAGATCTAGCCTAGCATGTTGAAATCAAGACAAGCATAAGATATATTCAAACAACACATAGACATATTGAATGAATTGAAAGAAGACTTATCTTAATTGAACATGAAAGGATTCAAGGGGTGAAAACCCTTGAAAACACTGTAAAATACGACCTAGGGTTTACAAAGTTCGGCCCTAGTATTCTCTACACAAGTTCCTCCCTAATGAATGAAAAATAGAAAAGTATATATATATTTTGATAGGTGACGGCGTCAAGAACAAAAGTCTGACGTCGTCATCTCGCCGCCAAATAGTTTCTCGGACTGCCTAGATCTGGGTCTGACGCCGTCATGTGTATCCCTTATGCAGGCCGTCACCAAAATTAGTCTTGACGCCCTTGTTGTGACGCCGTCAGGTTTTCACTGGGTCGTCATGGTTTTTACTCTTGACGCCGTCAGGTACTGTTCTCAGCATGGTAAATTAAGTCTTTGCCATTTTCTTCACTTTTATGCTCCAAAAACGTCCGAATTGATTTCTTTTCCAGAATTCATTCCCAAAGTACCTAAAATCACAAAAGGAACGATTTAGGGCATTTGATCAAATAAATTCAATTTCGGGCTTAAATAACCCCCTAAAAGTGGTTCATTTTTCGCCTCATCAACTCCCTTAATTGATTGAGATACTCCAATTTAATGTATTTAGACATTAAATTATGAAGGTATAAATATCCAAAAATATTAAATTGGAGCGTTCCAATCAATTAGAAAAGTGTGCAAATCATCACTCTTTATAGATATTTTGACATAGAACTATAATAAAATAAGGTTATGTTTTTAAGTCCTCCTATGATATGACAATAAAAGATTTTAGTCAAAATATACAAACCGTGATGCATATCGTATAAACCCGAAATATACAAGACTTCACAAAACCCTCCATCGGAGTCGTATAAACTTCCCAATAAAATATTTACGTACCAAGTTTCTAGTAGAGGGAATTGCAAAAATCGTCCCTAAACTTTGGCCAATTTGCATGTTTCGTCCCAGAACTGTTGAAACTGCAAAAATCGTCCCTGTGGCAAACTTTTGGGGCAAATATCGTCCCAAATTGGTCAAACTTTAGGGACGATACATGCACACGGACCAAAATTTAGGGACGACACATGCACACGGGCGAAACTTTAGGGACGATCCTTGCAGTTTCGAAATTTGTAGGACGAAACATGCAAATTGGTCAAACTTTAGGGACGATTTTTGCAATTTACTCTTTCTAGTATTGACAAACTTTATTTCTTGTTTTCATATATGTTTCCTAGTTTAGTGAACGTGGGACCTCCATCATGATGACATAAGATTAGTTGTAGAAATAAGGTCAAAATTCTAGAACTACTAATTAATTATGTGGTAGAGTGAGACGTAACCATTGGTGATATTCGGACCATACATTTATTCACCCATCTTTCTCAAACGCTTTGACATACATATACATACCATTGTAATTATCCTTATAGCTATTTTTTTCCGTATGCTTTTTGTATTTACTTTCATTTTCCTAAACCAAGTCTTTTCTGCCTTTTGGAATTTGGAATATAGCATGCAGAAAAGTCGAGCTGCTACATCTTCTCGAATTTGCACAAAAACACCAAATAAAACGTGAAACTTGAAGACTGGATCTAACCGACTCGCAACAAATGTTATGACTCACTAGACGTGGTCTCAGATCATCGGAAACTCATATTTCTTCGAGTTAATTAAATTTGAAGTTTTGTCACTTCTTATAGCTACATGTGAGTGTAATAAAAGCGTTCACTACTAGATACATGGCTTTCACCTAGTACTTAAAACGTAAATACTTAGGGTTCGTTTGGTAGGAAGGAATGAAATATCAAATGAATGGAATAAACGATGTAATAAAATAAATGACGCAATGTAATTATTTATTGCCGTTATTAATCATGTTTGGTTAGTAAGATAGGACGTAATGGAATTGACAAAAAAAGACTAAAATGACCATTGATGATAAGAAGTTTATTTAATGTGGTTAGTTAATGATGGACTTTTATGTAATTTTCATTCCATTAGAAGATGTAATGAAAAAAAAAAAAAAAAGATGACCCCTAAGGAATGAAAATGGTGTAATGAGTCATTCCTTAAAATAAATCATTATATTGTAAATGTGTAAACAAACAAGATTTTTTCATTCTACCGTAATAACATTTTCCATTCTCACTTTGATTACAACATACCAAACGCTACGTTAGTATATATGCGTGTTGCCTTTACAAGTAAATATGGTGTTATGACACACTAGCTGTTCTTAGAGGGCGAAAGTGTAGTTAGTTTATTTATAAGGATTTAACTGTACTAATTAGTTAAATAGATTTATGATTAGACTTAAACTAAGATTGTTTCGTCTATAAGCAAGCAATGATATTATGTAATTCTAATTATACCTCCTCAATTCTCATCTCTATAAATAGAGGTGAATGAGGATGTTAGTTAATTCATAATTCTTGTTTCGATTTTTTTTTTTTTTTTTTTTTTTTTTTTTTTTTTTAACAAAATGAGTTTGATAACGCTTAAATTTAACATAATTTTCGATACGTTATCATAAATATTTATGCATATTTTTTGATTATTTTAATGAACTTACAATTCCTAATGAAGTATGTTTTCTATTTTAGGTTCATCAGAAGCTAAACGAAGAAAACGTGAAGATTTGTTGGGAAAACGAGCCTCAAAGTTAAGATATGAAGTTCCGACACACCTCCACTATTTTAGCCATAACTTGCTCATACGAACTCTGATTTTGTTGATTCAAAAGGCAACAAAAAGAGAAGAAAGATCTACAATTTTGGTTTTGACCATTTCTCGTCAAACGATCCGTAACCGGTGGTTAACATGCTCCAATCGTCGGCTAAATTAGTCAACAAACCATCTTGATGAAGGGGGTTTAGCTGCAGGTCAGACCCTTTGACTGTCGGTCAGGTGATGAGGTGTAATTTCATAAGCTTTTTATGGGTCATTTAGCCTCTAAACTCGTATGTGTTTGATTATTTATTGCCTTAAATTGTTTGTATTTGAGTTTTAGGTACTTGAGAGAGCAAACGTTGAAAATGTCCAAGTTTTTAGGCTCGATTGGACGAAGAACGAAGAAAAATGACAAATTCAGCAACGTGGCCGACATCTCTGACGTGGTCGCTATTCAGCCTAGGAAGTGCAATTTCAAGATTTTGTGTGATGGCTCAGTGTGTGGAGACGGCCTACCATGACGGCGTCAGAGTTACAAGGCGATGATGTCACAACCAATTAGTGACGACGTCACATATGACATTGGAGAAACGATACCCTAATTTGACGGCGAGCTGACAGTATTACAAGCCTCAAGTGACGACGTAACCATACATGCACATAAACACTTTCTACAGATTTTTAGAATGTTGTGGAAAAGCCTAGGAATATCTAGTTATAAATCTGAAATTAGTTTGGGTCTTTGGCAAGAATAGTCCTTGTAGTATTATAACAATTTGGTGTTGGTACTAAAATAATGTGGTTCTAATGAAAATTTTGAAATTTTGGCAAGAATATTCCCTGATGAGAGAATCCTTTCACATTAAGTCCTAACAGGCTAAAACAAAGTTGTTATATTAATAAAACAAGGTGGTTCTAGTACCAGTTTGGGATTATGGCAGGAATGGTCACTGCAGGCTATAACAAGGTGGTTCTAGTGCTAAAACAAGTTGGTTCTAGTACTAGTTTGATCATTTGGCAACTTAGGTCCCTCAAGTCCTTTTTCTTTCGACTTTGGCCACATTAACTTTATAAGTCATTTAACACTTGACAACTTTAATCCCTTAAGTCCTTTTTTCTTATAAAAGTAACACATCAATCTTTCTATAACCATATTACAAATTCTTTGACTATTAATTGACTATCGGGTTTGACTACAACTTAACTTTCGTTGACTAACCAATCATATCGAGTCTCCCAACTAATAAAATCTTAGTCAAACTATTCCAATGGCATTTTCATTATTTAATACTTAAAAATCGGTTTTGGGTGTAACATTATTGATATTTAGATAGGCATCGCTCACTTAGGCTAGTTAATAGACGTGAGACAGACCAACCCTTAATAGGTAACAAGGAATACTTCGCATTGCATTAGACTAGGTTGTGACAATTCAATAGATTAAGTGAGAAACGAGTAGGAAGTAATGTAAACCTAGGTAAATACGCTTTTACTCATATAAGTCCCCACCAATTTTACTTTTCTTGTCATTTACTTTTATTACATTTTAGGTTAATATTAGTTAAAATACAAACTCAATCAAACCTGGTTATTTTACTTTCTTTCTAAAAAATATAATAATACCAAGAAGAATCTTCCTTTCAACCTTTAGACTTATCTCAAAATACACTTCGAGCCTACTTCACTATTTCTCTAGAGAACGATCAACCCCCGGACTTATCTATACTACACTACAATGATTAGGTACACTACTTATGAGGGTTGTAAAATTTGTGTGTTGCCACTCGACGCATCATCAGGTTTGGCTTTAAATTACTTTTACTTTCGGAGAATAATTATTCTTGAAGATTAAATTACTTTAACTTGTAGATTAAGTATTCTTGATGCCCAAGTCCGACCATAACTCCCTTTTGGGCTGCACTCTTTGCCATTATGAGCTATTCTTGGGGAGAAAGGAGATTTCTTGATGCCAAGGGAGTTTTCAAGTATAACAACACCCCTAATTGTGACGAGAACACGTACTACACAACTACTTACAACACCACTACTCTTACATACACATACATCATAATTATTAGAAACATTTGAAGACTTGTGTTCATCATTCCAAGGTTCCAACATCCAAGAACAACATCATCAAGGATTGGAGAGACATCATCTTCAATCCCTTTCATCACTTCTAGCAACTTTTTTGGTATTTTCATTATGTTTACTTATTTGACTACTTATGAAATTATGACTTCGTTTTCCATGATTGGCTAGTTTACTTTACACTTGTTTGGATGTTGTTTGTATTATGAGGATTGCTTGGTTTTAGTTACGGTTTTGATCAATTTTATGCTATGTTAAAGAACTATTTATACTTGAGTGTTTGTGACATTTGTGTAACAAGTTTGATTAGTTGTTGATAATTTTATAGGTCGAAAGGGTTATTATCATTCAACTAGTTATAATCATTTTGTCTATGGATGATTATCTTTTGTATAGACCGTTGAATTTGCGAAGAAACTTGGGTGTGATTGTTAACAAATTTGTGAAAATATCGCGGATCAAAATTTTAAAATAACTTAGTCTTAAATTGGTTGATTGTACTTAATGCTTGATTTTATCATTCTATAATATGGTGCGATGACTGTATGCTTTAGAATCATAGCTTGGAATTTATGACCAGCTTGTTCTAATACTTGTAATCAATTTGTCAAAACCATCCTCTTAATAAGTGATCCATATATTATAAACTAATTCAAACAAGTGTTGTCTTTTATGTATTAAATTCACATAATTATCATTTGCATGCTACTTTTCATTTTTATTTTTTTAATCAAACAATTAGTCATGACACAAGATTCTCACTTGAATTCACTCAAATCTTTGCGAGCGACCTCTGCTTACCAAACCCAACTAACTATATACGAAAAGGGTGTACTTGCTCTAATGTGTTCCTAGTTATTTGGTAATCCTTGTTTATCTATACTACATTATAAAGCATTTGGGACATTCTTAAAATGGAAAGCTTAAAAAATTAAGATTCAACACTTACTTATAATGGCAAATTTTAATAAGTACATCTATAATAGCATTGGTTGCAACTCTTTAAAGCAATTTTTGTAGACAAGTTTTTTAAAAAATATAAAAAGAACATACAAAGTTATTTAATGTAAGGAAAAAAAAACGTCTACAACAATAATTACCTAATAAATGTTATTTTTAAAACACCCCTAATATGAAGAATACTTGTTATTATGCATATTGTACAACATAATAAAACACACAAAGCTTCATACAATTTATATGTAAAAACAAGTTAATGGTACATATGGTTTTAAAATACGGACCGGACCAACGGGTTCAACCGGGAACCGGAGTCACCACCGGTTCGGTCAGCTCACAAAAATCGTCCGAAAACGAAATTATTAAATCAATAGAGTTTCAAAATGCATACTAATTTACAATATTCAAAAAAATATTATTAAATCGCAAGAGTGGCTCGAGAAAACAACATATACACCTTTTAGAATTGTTTTGATAAAACTTACCGTAAAAACTAAAAACTTTGTTTTATAAAAATCGAACGATTTTTTCAAAGCAAAGTATGCAACGGAGTAAAGTGATAATTTGTTAGGTCACCATTTAGTAAACACAAGTATAATGATAAGAGAAATGAGATGAGAATGAGAGTGGGATGATTATGAGAAGTATGTGAAAGTGAAATGCAAGAGTTTCCTTAATGTTTTCAAATAACCAACCAAGTTTACAAGAGGCCTAAGACTAGTATTTATAGGAAAGGAGCTAGGGCAACATTCCTACTCCTTCCCTTTACATGAAACGTATGGGCTTGAGGCCCATGGACCTCATTCTTAAGCCTAGTAAACTTAATACAAAATGTAAATGATAGTAAATAATAACTAAGCAACCTAGCATTATTACAAATGACCGAGACTTGATAAAATAGTAAAACTATGGTTCCAACAATCTCCCCCTAAGGGTCGGTCATCATGGTTGCTTGACGTCTTCGTCTTGATCTTTGACTTTCATAGCTTTAGACGTCTTCAGAAATGATTAGAATAATGATGGATATACTCTGCTCTTTGTCTTTGTTCTTTGATGATGTTGTAGTGATAATGTTATGAAGTAATCTGCCATTCGTCACTCCTGCGTCTGTGGTGGTTGTCCGCCATTCCAACATGCTCATACATCTTTGAGTTCTGACTTATACATGCACGTAGTCCCTTTCTTTCACATTGGATCTTTGGTCTTTAAACTTTGTAGATTCTTCTTTTTGGCGTAGAATCTTACTTTGAACTTTGTGTTGCTTTGATCTTTGAGGGAGCTTTTGATGACTGCAAGATGCATGTATGAGCATGTGGAATCTGTCGCCATGGAGATGATGTAACCCTGCATGTAAACAGTTAGCAATAAATCACCGGTACTTACGGATAAGGAATTAGAGCTCGTCAACAGCATAGTGTGAAGACTCCTTCTAATCCTTATCCAGGCCGTTCCCATATCAGATACTCCCGAAGGAGCTTACGAGACCTACTAGGTAGCTCAATGACTGGGTGAGTCGCTGGGGATCACTCCACGACTGTAGACCGTAATGGAACCACCGCAAACACTAAGCGTAACCCTTGTGGGATTACCGAAGTGACCTGCTGTCAGGGCTGTTTGATGTTGACCCTGGCAGGATTTCCGTTCAATCATTGAGAAATACTTACGTAATCCTCTCATAAACGTTCTCGGCAGATTGCTAAGATCTGCGAAGGACTCGGTAGTTTACAACTGATGCCCATTGATGTAGAACACCAGTTGTAGAAATACTAAGTGTTCCTAAGAGATCTTTGATGTATCTCAAGGCTCTAGACTCTATAAGTGCACACCTAGGTTTCCTATGCGGAGACTGGGGAGGTGTCTCCTGCTTCAATATCAACCGTCTCTAAGAGATAGGTCGATAGGTTATGCAGGTTCCCCGTGAGAATGAAACAAATCCTTTTAAGAGAACTTGAGTGGTTAAGAAGGTTTAGTGCATTGCGTCACTGGGTCCATGACGACTTTGTCTTCAATACCGGTGTTGTCTTTTGCAACAACCAGTAGCATACGTATTGAACCCGGTGTCTGCCCTAAGGTTGAATATATGGAGGGCTATTTCTTTTCACCCTTTACTTTACTTTTCTTTTTAATTCTTCAACTCCTTCTTTCCCTTTCATTCATATCTCCTTTTTCTGTATCATACCTAAGGACTTCTAATTCTAACTATGGGAGATGTCCTTGGGTAGATCCCTCCGGCTCTGGCGGATCATAGGACGGATATTCCTATCTTAATCACCTTATAACTCCGACAGTTAGCCAAGAAACCTTTGACTGAAAAAATCTCTCAAGGTGTTTGTGATAATCAAATATTTTGGTTAACACTTTGAGAGTTTTGTGTACACTTTTGAAGGGCTCCCCCTGCACATGTGCTCATAAGTATTTAATAAATTTGCACATGCGGGAGGAGCAAGCACTTTTGAATTGATCCACTTTCCGTGAACAAGACCGATTCGAGACACGCTTACATCACTAGTTAAACTAGCTTGAAGTTATTACCCGGCCTGGTCAAGTCCACAGAAAGTTTCTCGAGACGGTACATTTCTACTAAGACATATCCTTTTCGAGACACGCTTACGTGGTTAGTTAAAGAGATGCATTGTCAGCTTTTAGGTGACAACTAGCTCTAGTAACTAACTTGATGTTATTACCCGTCGAGGATAAGTCCTTTCGATGTTACTAACTTGTATTATCTCGTCAATTCCTGGGTCAATACTGAGTCTAGCTCCAACTTAAAGCATTGACTTCGTATATTTTAATCACTTTTACGTTTTTCTCCCCCTCAAAAATGGCATATAAGATGGTGTTTTTGACAAACTTTTAGATTAAAATATGCCTTTTGAGTCTTATGGGGAGATACATCAAGAACTTTTGATTTTGAGCAAAGTATTTTGTTTTGACAAGTGCTCCCCCTCAACAAGTGATTAGGTCTTATTGAGGTGAAATACTTGTCCTTTTGAGCAGAATTATGAAAAATCATAAATGTTTGATTAATTCTACTCAAAAGTAAGAAGCCTTCGCTCCTTATGTTTCGGATTGAGGCACTGAAGCGTACCTCAGGGTCCTTTCTATACACGATCGGGTTGTACACTGTTATGTGTGCACAAACCATAATGGAAAAATGATTCAATCAATGAAACAATTGATAATGAAAAAAAAATATGACCAAATGTACCAAGTTATTCTTCGTCTGGAAGTGGAGCATTGAAGTTAGTGAACTGAGGTTCTGGTCTTTCGAAGTTTCTGACAGGAAACGATGGTCTGGCACCGATGTAGCTTTCCAGTCGTCTGATCTGTTCCCGTCGAAATAACCGTTCTTCAATCTTTAAGACAAAGTTACGAACTTGTCTTCTGGAGCTGGATTTCCATCTAGGTTGTTCCCCCTTAGCTATCTTACGTCGATCATCATTCAACCTTTTGACAAGCCCATCACGAACAAACTTGAGTGTAACATCACAGAATTTATGTACCTCATCGAACCTCATGAAGCTTTGTAGCTTTTTGCTGTTGATGTAGGTGAAACCAAACGGTTCTTGGATGAGAGTAAACTGTGGTGTTTCATAAAGACCATCAAAGTAGAATTGTGGCTTTGTCAAATTGATCTTCTGTTGGTAACTTTCCACTCCAAGCTGAAGATCTTCCACTCTTTCTTGAACAATCAGTCGTCGGATGTAAAGAAGTAGCGATGCCATGAAGTTGTACTGAACGTCTCTATCGAATCCGCGCATTCTACTCTGAACCTTTTCAAGATACATATCTTCAATGTCATTGAGATTAAGGTTGGGAAAGTCGGCTTCGAAGAACTTGTACTTCTTTTCATCATGTCGTTTCACAATAATTTCACGCATGAAAATGTAGTTAAACCGTTTTGACTGCTGAATCTCCAAGATAGCGATGATCTTTGATTTCTGCTTCACATTTTCCAATGATATCTCTCCTAATCTGCTTGTATAACCGAGACGACGACGATCAGGCCAATGTTGAATTCCGTGTAGAGCATCTCTGTCGTAAGCTACGATGGAGTTGCTGAAAATACGAGTGGTTTCTTCAATGGCTGGAATTTCGTATCTAGCGGCTGGTACTGAGATTGTGAGTGAGGAAGCATATTTCTTCTTGGATATCTCTTGTGTGAGCTGGATGTTACGAAGATCTTTGTTGAAGAAGAAGCTGTAAGGTATCTTCGGTTTGTCAGGAAATCCTTTCAACGGTAATGGTTTGGTCCAGTCGGTGAAGTAAGGTTTTTCATGATTCTTGGAACTTAGATCGATATTCACTTCAGGATTTAACCAGTCAAAGTCGGCAGACATTGCACTAGCTATATTCTGCATGTGATATTCGTATTCGACTTTGTTTCCAGATCTTTTCTTGAGAAATTCTTGTGCATCCCTATTGATTCTCCTAAGTTCCGCCTTTGTGAGTTTGTTGATGTGAAGATCCTTCATAATGGCCTGGGTGAACTGAAGAGTGTTACCAGGAAGAGGTTCTTCTTCTTCCAGAGGAGGTTGAGCTTGGACCATTTCTGTCAGCCAATCATTCTGAGGATTGTCATCATTATCGAGCCATGAATGACGTGTTTTCTTCTTGGATTTCTTAGACTTGGATGTAGCATCTTTGTCTTTGGCTTTGGACGGTGATGATGGACCAGCATGAGAATCATGAGTAGGTGGAGCACGGTAATCGGTGTCAAGTTGATCTTGGAAGTCATCAGTTTGTTCCATGAACATTTCTTCATCTTCGGTTTGACCTTCACCAATAGCTGAGGGTTGTTGTTGAGTTCCAGGAGGAGTGGAGTCCTTCTGTGGTTGTAGAGAGGATGAGGGACCTGTTCCAGACTTAGGTTTCTTGCCTTTGGAGTTTGGGTCAGGATCGTCATCTTTTCTTGTCCTCTTTCGGGATCCAGCAGCATCTTTGCATGACTCTTTTGACATATAAGCTACCATAGTATCATACAGGCCTTTTTCTTCAGCTGTATGTGTGGTTTTGGTGGCAAGGTTGTCGAAGATTTTGACAAGCATGTCATTGAGAGACAATTCTTGGACGGTTGGACCCACAGTAGAAGATTTTGCGGTGTGAAGCGTGAAGGGTGTGGTAGACAACATTTTCTTCGTAACACTTCTAATTTTGTGATCCAAGTTGTCATTGATTGGTTTGAGAAGGTTTGCAACTTCAGGAGTGATCATCTCGACCAGATTATCAGTGAGAAAATCATGTGTTGCAGTTCTGATAAAACCTTCGTAATCAGATTTCAAGAACTTGTCAATCAGCTGCGTAGTATCCTGGAATTCCTCAACTTGTTTAGTAAGTTTGGTAACCATGTCGGTGACTTTGTTCACTTGCTCCTGAAGATCAACTTGTTGTTTTGGTTCATTGATCGAATGCTGTTTAGATGCGGTTTCAGAAGGTGTGGGAGATGAGTGCTCGGGTGATGATTCGGACGATGACTCGTTGTGAGAGTCCGAAGATGAAGCAGGAGGAGTCGGATCCTTTGGTGGAGAGTCTTGAGGAGGTGGAGGTTGTGCTGAGGAAGTCTGCTGAGAAGATGACTTAAGAAACATGTTGGTGTCGAACGCGTTCTTCTCTTCGTTTTCCTTTCGACGACGTTCCTCTGCTTCCTCTGCTTCTCGTGCAAGAAACTCTGGAGTAACAAGATATTCATGTTCCTGATCCGTAGCTAAGTTCTCTTGACCACCAACATTCTCCTCTAAAGTAGCAGTCTCTGTCATGTGGACATCTTCAGCTTTGTCAGTATCCTTAACGTTGTCATCAGGTTGTGGAGCTGATTCTGACGTTGTTGGAGGAACCATACTGCTTGTAGCCCCTACATGTTCTGACTGATCAATAGGTGGTGGTGTTGGAGGGTGTGATAGAAGTCGGCTTTCAAGGCTTGCTTTCCTCTGTTCTTTCCTAAGCTGCTTTTCTTCATCTCTAGTGTCGACAACTATACTTTTGAGTTTGCGTTTATCGACCAATGGTTCAATGATTGGTTCGTCTTCATCATCATTCGGCTCATTGATAGTGACTCCTTTTCATCTCCTTGTCTCTTCTTCATAAGTTTCAAGACTTTGTTGAACGGCAATCTCTGTTGCAGGAAATCCTTCATCAGGTGCTCTGTATCTCAGTTCATAGTCTGGTTCTTCTTCGTCAGATTCTGTATCGAACTCAGACTCGGTGTCAGAAGGTGGAGGAGTAGGTTCATCCCGAATAAAGTACTCAGGAGTTGCCTTCTTCTTTGGTTTGGTAGCAGGTTTAGGTTTGGATGTAGGTTTAGGTGTGGTAGTAGTCTTGGGTTTTGCCATTGTAGCAGACTTAGATCTTGTATGCGGTGATCCAGTGGTGCTCGTGGTACTCCCAGACTTTACACTTCCTTTGCTACGAGTCTTTATTGTTGCTTCTTCCAGTTCCCCTTTGTAAGCCAGATCATACAACTTGAAGTTCGCCCTTTTCTTAATGTTGTCATTCAGAAGGTATTCGGGAATCCTCATTCCTTTGATCTTGGTAGCGGAAGTGGTCGATTTGATGAATAAGGTGGTGAAGTCGTCCTCGAAGAGGTGCTTCGGCTCATTAGGATCAGCCATCCTCTTAATGAATTCTGGAGAACTTTTGCAGAGATGTTCAATGATAAGCTTGGTGAATCTTGTGAATGGTATCATAGTCTTCACACGGTTGGTCTGAATACTGTAGACGATATCATTCATGATAGGAACTGCAAAGTCAATCGGTGTCAGAGTCACCATTCCCCAGAATGTTTGCAGGTGTTCGAGCCTTGGATGTTCATGACCACTTTTCCTTCCAGATATAGATCTAACAACCAGCAAACAGAATGTTCTCCAAGGCTGAGGGATATACTTGACATTGAATTTGGAAAGCTTGATTAGAGCTTCATCATCATCAACCTCATATCCTAATTCAATGAAGAAGTCAAGAAGTTCCAGGTCAGGTAGTATCGGAGCAAATTCGTTGTCAGTTTGTGGCATGAGAAGAGCTGTTCGAAGAACGTCATGATCTACAGAGTAATCTTGGCCATCTAAGGTAACAGTGAAAGACTCATTATCCAAGTTGGCCTGAGCAGTAAGCCAGAACTGATGAAGATAGAACAGTGGAACTGAAGTAGAGCAGGTGAGAAGTGGTTTGCATGGATGTGCCAGTAGGATATCTTTCACAATCTTGCATGATTTCTCTGTGATATTCAACTTGTTGAAATCAACTCGGGGGTTGTTGTTGCCAAGCGTGACATGGTAGTTCTCGGGAGTGATGTCATCCAAGGTGAGTAATAGAAGAGGTTGTTCTGCGACGTTCTCAGTGTGTTCAGCCATGTTTATCTGAAAAGTATCACCATAAACCAAACATCCAAATTTGTTATGTGTTAGCACAGTTTAGAGTTTGGATACAGATATCTACTTGAAACAATTAAGCACAAATGCGTCATTTAGTAATGAGTCAAATAATGCATATGGCAAATAAGCATAACATGACATGCACAGTTCACAACTACATCACATTACACAGCAATAATGAATCACACTAATGAAACTTTATTGAGAAAGTGACTTTCTCGAAAAATTCCACATAACTGCCATTTGTCGAGATTTCTTACTTTTCGGAAAAAAATGATGTTATCGAGAAAAAATTCATATAACCACTTTCGAGAAACTGGTGTTATCGAGAAAGTTTAATTAATTGAATGATTTCGATAAATGACACATTATCGAGAAAGTGTCATCTCGTGAAACATTATCGAGAAAACATTAATATTTATCGAAAAAATCATTATCGAGAAATTTTATCGAGAAAAATTAATATTTATCGAAAAACATTATCGAGAAATTGAAGATTTCGATAAATGAAAAATTTATCGAGAACTTGAGTTTCTCGATAATAATTTTCCGAAAGATTTCGATATTACACAGATTTTTCGAAAACATTCTTATACAAGAATATAATCGAATTATCATGAGATTACACGTCCATATCTTTCACAAATAATGTTTCCACAGATATTGGCCTGTCACAGATATTCTTATACAAGAGACACGTATAGCACGATGTTTTTCACGAACGAGGCAAGTAAGCACATCGAGAAACATGTAGGAATAGTGAGAAACATCCAAGCAAGATTGATAAGGCACATAAGAGACCAAATAAGCAAATCCCACCACTAACATCAACCAAATAATCACAGAAGCTAAAATATCCACTTCGACCCATTCTTTTTGAAATCGAAAACCAAGCAAACATGATAGAATGAGATAAAAACTGATGATAAAGTATTAGAAACAAGTAAAGTGACTAAACCCCATCAAGAATTAACCATCACAACAGGTTACTCGCATTTTCGAAATCCTAACCCTAGTTCTCGACATCACGAATACAAGAGATCTAACCATTGAAAAATCAATTTACCAAGATCCTATGTTTGAAATACCCTAGTGAATCCATAGGAACTTACAATTAAAAGATCAAAGTCGTGGTTTGCTTGATTGATTATGAACCGTGGGTTTTAGAAGAGGGTTTTGGTGGTTTTGAAATTTGTAGGGTTTAAGTGGTACGGTTTGTATGTTTAAGTAATTTTAAAACTTTGATTTTTGTCACTTTTAGTCCTTGGACTTCAATAACAAACAAACTAGTGTTCAAAAGTTTTAGAATCTTAAAAAATTTGACAACAAGGGTCCCTTAACTAAGAAGTACTTTAACTAGAACCCTAAAGTAACTAGCAAGTCTATTGACATTTGAGATGTGACTTCGTTAAGTTAACTTATGAAGACTTAAGCCAAATGAGACAGAGTGTAGTGAAATAAAACCACCCGCACACACTCCGAACTGTAACACACGAGAAATATGCAAGTATACCAATTGATTGGTAAAAGATTTAAGCGCTACTCCCCCTCAACACTTGTAAAGTAAGAACAAGGTGTTGAATGGAAGCGATATACTTGCATTAGTTTTTTTTTTCTTTTTTTTTTTTTTTTTTTTTTTTTTTTTTTTTTTTCTTTTTTAATAAAAAATAAAAAATGTTAAAAAATATTTTTGGGTTTTGATTAGTTTTTAGTAAAGAATGAAAGACAAATATAATACAAAGATAGTTGTGATGTTTGACGATCAGTGGTATTTTAAAAACTTTTCCAGATCCTCTGGTGTCAAACATCTCATACCAATCTGGTGAACTAGACTAGCAAACCTTGATGGTGCCAAGGATTTGGTAAGTAAGTCCGCCAATTGGTATTCAGTTCCAACAAAATAAAGTTCAACTGTACCCCTTTCCACATGCTCTTTGATGAAATGATAACGGAGATCAATGTGTTTGGATTTGCAATGATGCACCGTGTTGCAGGAGATAGCAATCGCACTCTTTGAATCACAGTAGATAGGAATCTTGTTGAATAGGTAGCCATAATCTTTAAGTTGTGATCTCATCCAAATGACTTGAGCGCAACAAGCAGACATGGCTACGTATTCAGATTCTGTAGACGACAGTGAAGTGCAGTCCTGCTTCTTAGATTGCCATGACACAAGTTTGTCTCCGAGAAACTGTAAGCCACCAGATGTGCTTTTGCGTGTGTCTAAACATCCTGCATGATCAGCATCTGAAAAAGCAATTAGTTCAAAACCAGAATCCTTCGGATACCAGATCCCCAAGTTAATGGTTCCCTTTATGTATCGAAGGATTCTCTTGACCTCACTGAGGTGTTTTTCAGTTGGTCTGGACTGATAGCGAGAGCACATGTAGACAGCAAAAACTATATCAGGTCTACTAGCTGTGAGATACATGAGGGACCCAATCATACTTCGGTATTTGGTAGGGTCAACGGGAGTCCCATGTAAATCAGCATCTAGTTTTGTGGTATAGCCCATTGGCGTATTATAAGTATCACAAGTTATCATTCCATGTTTCTTTAAGATTTCAAGAGCATATTTGGACTGATTTATAAAAATTCCACGGGGTGATTGATGAACTTGTAGTCCTAAAAAGAACGAAAGTTCACCCATCATGGACATTTCAAAATTATCTTTCATTAATTTTGCAAAATCATTAGAATAACTTCTTTTTGTTGAGGCAAAAATGATGTCGTCGACATATATTTGAACAACAAGTAAGTCCTCCCCGTAGGTTTTTGTAAATAGTGTGGGATCCACCGATCCTTTAGAAAATTTATTGGCCAATAAGAAAGTAGACAGTTTGTCATACCACGCCCGTGGGGCTTGCTTGAGTCCGTAGAGTGCCTTTTTGAGTCGGTAAACGTGATTAGGACGCTCAGGATCAACGAAGCCTTCTGGTTGGCTGACATACACTTCTTCACGGAGGTCTCCATTGAGAAATGCAGTTTTGACATCCATTTGGTAGACTACCATGTTCCTGTGTGCAGCATAAGCCAAAAAGATCCGAACAGCCTCATGTCGAGCCACTGGAGCAAAGGATTCAGCAAAATCTAGACCTTCCAGTTGAGAGTATCCTTTCGCTACCAGACGTGATTTGTTTCGTATGACAGTGCCTTCAGCATCAAGCTTATTCTTCCATATCCATTTTAACCCAATGACAAAGACTCCGTCAGGTCTTTCAACTAATTCCCAGACTTCTAATCTTATGAATTGCTGAAATTCCTCTTGCATAGATTCAATCCAGTTGTCATAAGTCATTGCATCTTTAATGTTCTTGGGTTCTTCATGACAAACTGTGAGTGCGTATATACAAGTTTCTCCATCTGTGTGAAGTCGTTGTCTTGTCATAACAGGTGCATCTGGATGGCCAATAATATGAACTAGTGGATGGTCACGAGTCCATTTATGTGTTGAAGGGTGTAGTTGATAAGTATCTCGCATGTTAGCAGGATTCAAGTTGCGTGTTGACGACTCAGCTATATCATGATCTGTAGTAGCTGGTGCAAACGGATTAATGAACGCATCAGGATCATGCTCTGCGGATTGTGGAACTGATTGTTGTGTTGGATCTTCAGCTGGATGGCAGAGAGTAGAACCAGTTTGTTCTGCTGTTGATGATGATTCAATTGAAGGACCGTCTCTTTCAACACTTGTAGAAGTTTCTTGAGGTGAGTCTGGTACTGGAATGTGTTCAGGTTGAGCAGCGGAATTTGGTGAGACCTCAGTAGGACGGTATTCAATCGTGTCATCAAATAGTGGAGCAAACAAGGTTTCTAATTCTTTGCGGTTAAGTGGTAAAGGTTCAGCTGAAGATGTCGGAGAGTTAAGACGGTTAAATTCGGGTCCTAAGCTGTGTTGCTCAGAAGCCATTTGGGTGAGTTCATCGAAATTAGCGTGAATGGTTTCTTGAATTTCTCTTGTACGACGATTCCATATCCGAAAACCTTTGGAATTTTCACAATATCCAACGAACACTCCGATGTCAGCCTTTGCTTTGAGTTTACCTAAATCATCACGATCATTTTTCGGATAGCAAAGTGCTCCAAATACATGAAAGTAATCGATGTTCGGTTTCCTTTTGTGAACAATTTGATATGGTGTTTTGCGATGGCGTTTTGTGATCATGCAACGGTTTTGAGTATAACATGCGGTTGAAACAGCTTCTGCCCATAAGTAATCTGGTAATTGAGCATTAATCAACATAGTTCTAGCAGCTTCCACTAACGTCCTGTTGCGTCTTTCAACCACACCATTCTGTTCTGGGCTTCTAGGTATAGACGTTTGATGTTCAATTCCCACTTTCTCATAGTAAGACCGAAGTGTCTGATTCTTGAATTCAGTTCCATTGTCAGTTCTGACGATTCGTACTGTGTTTCGAAGCTGAACTTGAATTTTGGTGAGAAAGGTGATGATCATCGAAGGAGCTTGATCTTTACTTCGTAGAAAATAAACCCAAGTCCATCTGGAGAAGTCATCCACAATTACGAGTATGTACCGTTTACCGTTGATACTTTGAACACGCATTGGTCCACACAAATCCATATGAAGCAGTTGTAAAACATGATTCGTACTTTGCTCAGGTTTAGACGGAAAATGAGCACGAGTACTTTTTCCTTGTTCACAGGCTGGACATAAGTGATCTTTGGTGAAACAGAATCTTGGAAATCCATCGACAAGTTTATAACGAGCAAGGTCAGTCATGGTTCTGAAATTCAAGTGCGAAAGACGTTTGTGCCATAACCAAGATTTAGTTGACTCTGCTTTGGAGAGAAGACATATCGGAGATGTTGCAATCATATCTGACATTGATATTGTATAAAGATTGGAGCCGCGTGAGCCAGACATTAGATCGTTTCCTTGTAAGTCACGAACAAAGCAAGTTTTCTCACGAAATGCAACTTCTAGATCCCCATCACAGAATTGACCAACAGAGAAAAGGTTGTGTCCAAGGCCTTCCACATAGTAAAGACGACTAATTTCAATTTTACCGCTGATGTAGTCACCATATCCCATTATAAGAGCGTAATGATCATTCCCGAATCTGACAGTTCCTATAAACTTTGAGACAAAGTTGTGTAGCAGTTTGAGATTGCCTGTCATATGTCGGGTGCATCCGCTATCAACAATCCAGAGAACAATCTGTACCACCTGCATCACCAGAAGAAGACACGGGTGGAACAGAAGTAAGGGTGGAACCCAAAGATAATGCGGGTTCCTGTTGGTTAGTAACACATATATTCAACAATTTAGGAATCCATTTAAAGTCTGGTTTGTGTTGTAACCAACGTTGCCAATTCCAACTAGTTTTTGCTTTCTTAATGTTAAATGCACTAGTAGTTGGCTCAGTCCTAGATTTGTTCTCGGCACCTATGGGGGTAACTGGGACATCATTAGAAACCGTAGAAGACGGCTTTCCTAAGTTAGACTTAGAGGCATTAGTGGGCCTAAAAGGAATGCGTGTCCTACGTTTCTTATGACGATTGAGAAGAGAATTAGCTAAACATTTTGTATGATCACCAGATGATACGCTTTTACGACAAAATACGCAAGATGCATTAATATTCAAAACATTCAAAGGTTCATCATCCGTTACATTTAGATTTTGATTACAATTTGCCAGATTAGAATCTAAATCTGATGCAACATGAGTTTTATTCAAAGTCCTAAGTTGGTCTTCTACTTCCTGAGCTTCTAGGTGTCCTCTCTTACGTTGCAAGATCCTATTCTTCTTTTTACTTTTTCGCTTGGGTCTGCTAACGCTAGAAGTGGAGACTAGTCCTGTAGAAGTGGAGTTATCAACATTAGTGTTTTGAACAACCTTTCCTTTATCAGTTTTGTTTATTTGATACATTCCTGGTGCTATCACCGTGGTGTCAACCATTTTCCCTTTTTGAAGTAGTTTAATTTTCTCTTTCAAATCAATGATGATGTGATTTTTGTCCTGAATTTCAGACTCAAGTAAACCATTGCAATATTTGATGTCGTCGCGGTTTTGTTGCCATTCGGCGTTTTCAATTTTTAAATCCGCAATTTCTTTCTCGTATTTGAAACATCGACCTTTTAAAGACTCGTTGTTTTTGCAAATCTGACAAGAGTTTGAAACATTTTGACTTTGAAACTTCAATTCCCTTTCAAGACTTTTAGCTTGACACCATTCAAGCCTTTGATTGAGTTGACAAATTTCTTTAGAAAATTGTTTTGTCACATCATCATTTTTAATTCTCAACTTTTCATTTTCCAGTTTAAGTGTCTCAATTTCCTCATTCAACAAGATATTATCAACACAATGATCATGCTTAAGCATAGAAGTACCAGAATTATAAAGATCATTCATGATAACAGACAAAATATCAGCACAGAGAACTTGTTCCAAGAGTCGATCAGCATCATTTTTGAAAACTTTAGTTTGTAGCTTTTGGACCAAAATCTCATTTTCAGCAGTATTAAAAACGTTTATCATATTTTTGACCTCCTTTTGAAGTTCCTGATCCCAACGTGTAGCACATAGACGAAGGTGTTGAACAATTGGTTTCATTTGTTTTTGAAAAATATCTCTCTTTTCTCGCTCGTAGGCGGATTGAAAAGTTTCAATTTTTATTTCTGAATTGCGTTCAATTGTTTCCTCCAAAATATCGATGTCTTCCATAAAGGTTTTGAAATAATTTAAGACACGACATTTTGGTAAACGTGTAAGTTCACCGGATGATGGTAAAGGACCATTTATTTGTGCTACAGGTGGGACAGGAGCCGCATTGTGAGATGAAACATATGACTCTTCGATAAACCATGATTTCTCAGGTAATTCCTTTTGAGTGACAAAAGATTTTGAAAGTGGAGGAGCTTTTGAATAGTCATATGGTGTCCAATATTGAACTTGACTCATTTTAGATCGACTCTCGTCTTCAAGTTCTTCTTCCTCCTCAGTATCAAAAACAACAGCACGCACAACCGTATTATCAAGAAAATAATCCATACTGTAAATTTTTGGAATTTCTTTGAATGCCGTGTGTAGAAACATTGAATTGTAATCACCAAGTGCATATCCGCAATTGGGTTTCGGTTTTAAAGTAAATTTCTGAATTGTTGTGACAGAGTTCCCGTGTTTGTAAACAATGTGACGAAATTCTTTGAGTTGTTTTTCAAGATCAACAATATCACCGAGTAAGTTGTCTATGTACTTCCTTTTCCGTATTTTATGTTCATGAAAATCTTTTTGACAACTTGACAATTTTGTTTCTGTTTTTGAAAGTTCAGTTTGAAGACATTCAACTTGTTTTTTCAATTCACCCTTCTCACTTTCAAGTTTCGAAATCAACTTTCCGTGTGACTCAATTAAATCTTGTATTTTGCGTTGAAGATCTTGTTCTTTGTTATAAGAATCTTGAAAAGCTTTTTCAAAACTTTTAGTGTGTTTTATCTTTTCTTCTTGATTTGAAAGCTGAATTTTATAACACTCAATGTCTCTTGCAAATGACGCATTTTGTTCTTTTAAAACTTCGTTTTTCTCGTTGCATTTGAGTATTTGCAATTGTTGAGCATCCAGTTGTTTAGATAACAATATGAGGTCAGGGTCTGGATCAAATGATGGTTCATGTTGTTCGAAATGATCATGTTTATCATTCTCAATTGGATCATCAAATGAAACAACTGTGTCATCATCAAATATGACAACTGTGCTTATTTGTTCATCTTTTTGAGAGGATGAAGATGATGTAGATGGAACAACTTGCGCCATATCTGATTCATAAGCAGAAGGTGAGACTATTTCATTAATAAAGCATGCATTGAGGTCATGTACCTGGGACAAGCCGTCAGTGTCATACACTGGACCTGAATCATTGAGCTTAAGTTCCTGCATGTTGGCCATAAGCATCACAGCAGCATTGGCTTCCAGATCTTCCATGTCATCATCGTTGTTCACATTTGCCATGAAGTTGTTGTCCTGTTCAGGGAAATGTCCATCTTTTTCATCTTGAAGACCCATGAGTAATGCCTGCTTGTGAAACTTACTACCCCGAGTTCTTGGTTTGGGACATGCTGTAGCTATATGACCTTGTTCATTGCAATTGTAGCACCAAACAGCATTCCCTGAGCTGGAGTTCCTTGTAGCAACTGAGTCAGACCTTTGTTGAGGAGATGCTGAGTTGTTTCTGAACCCGGTATTGTTACTAAACCTTTGACCATTCCCATAATTTCCTGAAGAGCTTCCTGAACCAGATCGACCATAGCTACGATTCTGAATTTCCACTCTTCCATCATTAACAACAGCTTGATTTCTTGTGTTTGAAGATGAACGTTGACGGTTGTTTGTTTTGTTGGAGAATTTGCTGAATGCACGAGCAATAAGAGCAAGTCCCTGATTCAACGTATTAAAGTCATCATCGTCATCATCATTGGAGTTGGAGTAGTACACAGCATCATTGTTGTTTGATGAAACAAGTAGAGTAGAAGAATCTTGTGGAGATGAATCATAAGGGACCATTTGGTTCGAGGTGGAAGATTGTGGATAACTGAAGTAGTTCTGCTCTTGAACATATGCATGATTTGACATTGGTGGTGGAGCATAGTGAGATTGAGCTACGAGAGCCAATGAATTTGGTGTTGTTGTTGGTGTGTATCCTCCTCGTAGAGCTCTATCTTTTTCCACTTCAGGTTCATGGTGTTTCAGAAAATCATACAACAAGCCATATGGAGCATCATGAAGATTCTTCGTTTGACGAACAAATGTCACATATTTATGCCAATCAGGGCCAAGACTACCAACAAATTTGGAGTTCACAGCGATCCTTGGTACTGTGATTTTGTGACGTTCCAGATCATTGACCACATTTGTGAAACGATGATAGTAGGATTCAAGTGACTCTCCAGGTTCAATTGTGATGTCAGTGTATTCCATGTAAAGCTTGGATTCCATGTCATCTTTGTTCAATTGAGTTCCTTCCATTAGGAGATGAACGTGTTCCCACATAGCTTTGGCTGTTTTCTGAGCATCGACACTGTGATAGATCGGATTGGGTATACCTTGAAGTATATAAGCCATTGCATACTGATCAGCTTCACGATGTAGTTTCTGTTCTTCAGTGAGTGCAGTTTCTGGAAGGGGTCTATCACCAGGAGGACGTGGAGGATCAGCATTAGGATCACCAGCTTCAAATCTTGTTGGCCACTCAAATGGTCCTTCAAGTATCACTTGCTTTAAGAAGTGCCCATGAGGTTTCTTAAGTTCAAGAAATCGTAAGAATCGACTTGACCATTGCACATAGTTACCAGGTGTTAGCATTGGAGGTGTCTCAAGTGATCCTGCCTCATGTCGGGATTGTTGAGTTGTGATAACTTCACACATTCTGTCAAACCAGTGAGGTTGTTTGGAGGAAAACTGAGTGTTTTGTAGTGGCACTTGATATGGTTGTTGTTGAGAAATGAGCTGTTGTTGCATCATTAGGTATTGTTGTTGTGGATTGTATTTAGGAGGTTGTTGATTCATTGTGTGCGGAAGGTAATGTTGTTGCTGATACTGCTGAGGTTGTTGTTGCTGAGATGTTTGTTGTTGAACATGAGGAAAGTAGTGATTCGGTGGCTGAGACATCTTCGAACACTTGTGTAGAAATGGATCTTGTGGAAAGTGTAGAATAAACCAATTATCGAGAAACTTAGCACAACTTCAAAGAAGATTTCGATAATAAGTTTTCGAAACTTGGCAGATTTTCGAGAAACTTGGCAGATTATCGAGAAACTTGGCAGATTATCGAGAAAAAGATTTCGAAAAATTTCAGTATTATCGAGAAAAAGATTTCGATACTTAAGCAGATTTATCGAAAAAATAAGATTTCGATACTTAATCAGGTTTATCGAAAAAATAAGATTTCGATAACCAAATAATTTTCTCGATAATTTTCGAAAATTGCGAAACTAAGTTTTCGAAATTATACAATTTCGAAAACTTTCCCAAAAGTCGAAGTACTTAACTTTCTTATACAAGAAAGAAAATACCGAGTCCACACAAACGAAGACGAGGTAGTGCACTTTGAGAAGATCTCGAAATAGACAAGTAGGAAGATCTCGATAACTTGTAGGTTTTGTTTTTCAAAGAAAGTAGTCCTTAAATTCGTTTTTCTTTCAAGATACTTGTACTTTTGTGTATAAAATGTGTAAATCTTAAGGAAAGTAGAAAACTTTATGAAAAATATCAAACTTGTAAAGATCTCGATAAAAGTACAATTATCTAAAAAGTCGAATAATTAGTAAAAAGTTTGGAACTTTTTGGTTTGTTTTGATTTTAAACACAAGTTTGTAAGCAAAGATGTGAGAAAAACCAAGAAACTAACAAAAAATTTAAACTTTTACAAACAATTCGATAATAAAAACGATTTATAAAGAAATAAGTCAATGAAAAAACAATAACTACACCTTCCTCTAGCTCTGATACCACTTGTTAGGTCACCATTTAGTAAACACAAGTATAATGATAAGAGAAATGAGATGAGAATGAGAGTGGGATGATTATGAGAAGTATGTGAAAGTGAAATGCAAGAGTTTCCTTAATGTTTTCAAATAACCAACCAAGTTTACAAGAGGCCTAAGACTAGTATTTATAGGAAAGGAGCTAGGGCAACATTCCTACTCCTTCCCTTTACATGAAACGTATGGGCTTGAGGCCCATGGACCTCATTCTTAAGCCTAGTAAACTTAATACAAAATGTAAATGATAGTAAATAATAACTAAGCAACCTAGCATTATTACAAATGACCGAGACTTGATAAAATAGTAAAACTATGGTTCCAACATAATTGTTAATTTATATAATTATACACATTTATACATATCTATCTATCTATACTACATTATAAAGCATTTGGGACATTCTTAAAATGGAAGGCTTAAAAAATTAAGATTCAACACTTACTTATAATGGCAAATTTTAATAAGTACATCTATAATAGCATTGGTTGCAACTCTTTAAAGCACTTTTTGTAGACAAGTTTTTTAAAAAATATAAAAAGAAAATACAAAGTAATTTAATGTAAGGAAAAAAAACGTCTACAACAATAATTACATAATAAATGTTATTTTTAAAACACCCCTAATATGAAGAATACTTGTTATTATGCATATTGTACAACATAATAAAACACACAAAGCTTCATACAATTTATATGTAAAAATAAGTTAATGGTACATATGGTTTTAAAATACGGACCGGACCAACGGGTTTAACCGGGAACCGGAGTCACCACCGGTTAGGTCAGCCCACAAAAATCGTCCGAAAACGATATTATTAAATCAATAGAGTTTCAAAATGCATACTAATTTACAATATTCAAAAAAATATTATTAAATTGCAAGAGTGCCTCGAGAAAACAACATATACACATTTTAGATTTGTTTTGATAAAACTTACCGTAAAAGCTAAAAACTTTGTTTTATAAAAATTGAACGATTTTTTCAAAGCAAAGTATGCAAAGGAGTAAAGTGATATTTGTTAATTTATATAATTATACACATTTATACATATCTATCTATCTATACTACATTATAAAGCATTTGAGACATTCTTAAAATGGAAGGCTTAAAAAATTAAGATTCAACACTTACTTATAATGGCAAATTTTAATAAGTACATCTATAATAGCATTGGTTGCAACTCTTTAAAGCACTTTTTGTAGACAAGTTTTTAAAAAAATATAAAAAGAAAATACAAAGTAATTTAATGTAAGGAAAAAAAACGTCTACAACAATAATTACATAATAAATGTTATTTTTAAAACACCCCTAATATGAAGAATACTTGTTATTATGCATATTGTACAACATAATAAAACACACAAAGTTTCATACAATTTATATGTAAAAACAAGTTAATGGTACATATGGTTTTAAAATACGGACCGGACCAACGGGTTTAACCGGGAACCGGAGTCACCACCGGTTCGGTCAGCCCACAAAAATCGTCCGAAAACGATATTATTAAATCAATAGAGTTTCAAAATGCATACTAATTTACAATATTCAAAAAAATATTATTAAATTGCAAGAGTGCCTCGAGAAAACAACATATACACCTTTTAGAATTGTTTTGATAAAACTTACCGTAAAAACTAAAAACTTAGTTTTATAAAAATCGAACGATTTTTTCAAAGCAAAGTATGCAACGGAGTAAAGTGATAATTGTTAATTTATATAATTATACACATTTATACATATCTATCTATCTATCTATACTACATTATAAAGTATTTGGGACATTCTTAAAATGAAAGGCTTAAAAAATTAAGATTCAACACTTACTTATATTGGCAAATTTTAATAAGTACATCTATAATAGCATTGGTTGCAACTCTTTATAGCACTTTTTGTAGACAAGTTTTTTAAAAAATATAAAAAGAAAATATAAAATGTAAGAAAAAAAAACGTCTACAACAATAATTACCTAATAAATGTTATTTTTAAAACACCCCTAATATGAAGAATACTTGTTATTATGCATATTGTACAACATAATAAAACACACAAAGCTTTATACAATTTATATGTAAAAACAAGCTAATGGTACATATGGTTTTAAAATACGGACCGGACCAACGGGTTCAACCGGGAACCTGAGTCACCACCGGTTCGATCAGCCCACAAAAATCGTCCGAAAACGATATTATTAAATCAACAGAGTTTCAAAATGCATACTAATTTACAATATTCAAAAAAAATATTATTAAATCGCAAAAGTGCCTCGAGAAAACAACATATACACCTTTTAGAATTGTTTTGATAAAACTTACCGTAAAAGCTAAAAACTTTGTTTTATAAAAGTATGCAAAGGTGCAAAGTGCTAAGTGCTAAGTATATATTTTATAATTATTATATATATTTATATAATAATAATTATGCGAATTAAATAACCCACATGGCTTCTTAAATATGTAATTTTTTTCTCTTTATAAGTAGTCTTTTACTTGTATCATCCTTTTATGTGGGATAAATATAACTATAATGTAAGTGATTTTTAAAATTTTTTATGATGTTATTATTTAATGATAACTTGTGACTACGGGTTATTGTCAACTAATTTAACCTCATATCTTTATAATATGACAGCTACCGACTCAGTATTGTCACAGTATCTCGTGGATAATCTACAGTTTTTATATGAAAAATATTTTTGTTATATAAAATGATTCAAAACTAAAATTGTCGTCATCCGTTTATTTATGTATCGTAAAATATAGAATTAAAATAAATTTTTGCTAAATATTAAAATTGCATGGTACCCGCCGCTGCAACGCGCGGGTACCCTGCTAGTAAATTTAAAGCTTGTTGGAATGCATCAGGGTTCAAGGGTATATTGTATTCATGTTGTTCTTTTCTTTTGTCGATTATCTTGTGATATTGAGATATTAACTTTTCTTTTGAGTTCTTTGCTAAATTCCGTTCTAAGCTTTAGGTTTGTTGGAGGTTTTATCCAACACTTGGGATGAGAGCCTTGTTTGAGAAAAGGAATCATGCAACGAGGGGAGAGCCAAAATATGGTTCGTCGATTTCTGCGCACCTGTAGTAGAATTGACACTGCGGGTTCGTTAAACGTTGGCTATCTATGGAATTCGAGCTGTAGGTTTAATGCATATAGATCTAGGTTCTCATTGGAGGGATGTTGCTTCGGAGTATCTAGTAGGGAGATACAACCCGTCAAGGTTGGCTGGAGAGATCTGTTTTTTATGTTTTTTTTTTCCGGATATTGTTTGGCTATCGTTGTGTTGATATAAGGTGTCTGAAGCTTAGGTCGATTAAAGAGAAACTTCAGGTTCAAGTTTCAATTTTCTTAAGGGTTTCTTGAGGTGCAATAAAGTCACTTTCAAAGGTTTAATTAAAGATCAAAATTGCGATGGTAAATAATTTCGATAAAGGGGTTTTAAGGCTTCAAAAAGGTTAAGGATTTAGAGTTCCTTGGTGATAATTAATCTTGAAGGTTAATAAGCTCCAAGGGTTTTTTTGTTTTGGGGGACTTGATAAATTGGGTTTGAAGGTTCATGTAGGTTTCTTGAAGATCAAGTCTTGGTGATAACTTGGAAGACAAGCAAGGTTTAGCTGTTTATTGAGGATTGAAGGAAAGTAATTGCTTGGGGTACAAGTTCTATAGATTTGAGGTGAAACGATCGAATCTTTAGAGTTTTCTGAAGGCAAGTTGATCAAGATTTCAGGAAAGTGGGTTTAACACACGACTTGTGAGGCTTATTGAAAGAGTTAAATATTTAGAGTTTCCAAAGGATTAAATCAACTTGATAAGGTTAAAGCAAGATTTGAAGAAGAATGGCTGGTACGAGTACTAGGTTTAACATCGACAAGCTCGATGGGTTTGATGTACCAAAGCATGGAGGTACTAAACAAGTTGGGTCCAAGCAACTCGGTCCTGGTGTTAAAACAAAAGTCCATGGAGCACATGTGTAAAAGCGTGTTTGGTTTAAGGTGGAACTGCAGAGGGCTCAGGAAGATCGTGAAGCTGAGGTTATTCATAATAGAAGTGATGTTTTGCTGTAGTGTCTCAAAGAAAACTGAAGGCTAAATAACTTGAAGGAAAAACAAACACACACCGCTTTGTATATGAGCGGGTAACCTTTGGTGCGGGCAAACATTATGGAAACGAGAGTACCTAGTCAAAAGGGTATAGAGGGTAATGTTGCTGAAAGAAAACAGATAAAGGAGGTCTAAGGAAATTAACTTGGATATTTACTAAGGTACAATGACTAATTTAAATGGTGGCCCCTAGTTTGAGGTTCCAACATCGGATGAAGATGTTGAGTATCGGTATAGACTAAGAATCACTACTTAGATGAAAATTGTTATGATATAGTAGCAATTCTTAGTGGGCTAAAGTGTAATTAATTTATGTATAAGGATTTATTTATACTTAGTTAAATATAGTTAGCATTAGACTTAAAATAGAATTGTTTGGTGTGCAAAACAAGCAAGGATACTATGAAATTCTAATTCCATTGTATTGTACTTCTTCATCACTGTAAATAGAGGTGAAGGGGGATGCTAGTTAATTCATTTGTCTTGTTTCGATGTAATTATTTATTGTTTATTAATAAAGAGGATTCGAGGGTATATTGTGTGCATTTTGTTCTTTTCTTTTTTCGATTATCTTGTAATCTTGAGGTAATGAATTTTTTTGTGAGTTCTTTGATCAATTCCGCGCCTTAGGTTTGTTGAAGCTTTTATCCAACGTATGGAGTATAAACGTTTGCGTTACACTTAAATAATTTTCTTTTCCTTTTCCTTTTCCAATTACCATGCATATGTATATATTAAGGGCTTAAGGCCATATAAACAAAAATGAAGAGACACACAAAGGCGGGTGTAGTATCAGTACTCAGCTGATTTATATATTCACCTATAAATAGAAGAGGGTATCTGTGATGATCAACGACAAACAAACATAAGCATTCAATTGATGCGATAGGCTTCGAAATTTTTACACATTTAGTTACTGTGTTTAGTGTAAATATAATGGAGGAAGGAGTCTCATGAATCATGAAATTGCCTTTATTTTCAAGGATACCAAACAAGATAAAAAGGACAAAAGAACCAAAGATTTGCGGCACAAGAAAAGAGCAAAGCGCCCACCACCACCTTATCTATCATATGTAACAGAATCAGGCAAAGTCACAAATCGCATGTTCCTTAAACATGTGGCCAAAACATACATGTCAATTAATTTGTTTCACATACTTATACCTTATGTTGCACGTAACCTTTTTAATCTAATGTTTGGCCAAACCACTTAATCTTCAGCACTAAAACCTAATATGGGCTAATTCTCCATTTTCCTCAAATTTATTTACTTGGTTAACAAGCTATATATCTAGAAAATTAAGGTTACATTATTTAGAGGTGAGTTATTTTAAAAACTAAGTTTTTCTTGCAAACTGAGCGACAAATCCCCACCATCCATCTAGTTTAATCTAACGGTGGGGATTAACCTAAGATTTAATAAGACAACCCAAGTCTATTTTTTTTCTTGTCTTTTTGTCTTTTTTATTTATTCAATTTTTTTTCTTTTTTTGTCTTTTTTACTATTCACGTATTTCATTTCTTTTTTTTTCTTTTTTTTCCAATTGACGTTTTTTCCCTTTTTCCTTTATTTTTTCTTTTTTTTTCTTTCTTTTTTCATTTGTGCATTCTTTATTATTCACGCTTTTTTGTTTTTTTACCCTATTTTTTGTCTTTTTTTAATTCACTTTTTTTTTAAAAAATCACACGCTTTTTTCACTTACATTTTTTTCTGTTTTCATATATTTTTGTTGGTTCTCATACGTTTTCATCTGTTTTCTTACGTTTTTGGCCGTTTTCGGCCGTTTTCATACGTTTTGGCCAATTTTCATTCGTTTTTGTCTGTTTTCATACGTTTTCATCCGTTTTCATACGTTTTGTCTGTTTTCTTCCGTTTTATAATGTTTTTGTTCGTTTTCATATGTTTTCGCCTATTTTGTTACGTTTTCACCCGTTTTCGTCCGTTTTTGTCTGTTTTAATACGTTTTCGTCTGTTTTCTTATGTTTTTGTCCGTTTTCGCTGTTTTCATACGTTTTCGCCCGTTTTCTTACGTTTTCGCCCGTTTTCATATGTTTTTGTCTATTTTCATACGTTTTCATCAGTTTTCTTACATTTTCAGCTGTTTTTTTACGTTTTCATACATTTTCGTCCGTTTCCGCACGTTTTCATACATTTTAATACGTTTTCATCCATTTTCTTTCTTTTTCGTCCATTTTTCATACGTTTTCGTCCATTTTCAGACGTGCTTTTACGCTTTCATATGTGTTTGTCCGTTTTCATACATATTCGTATGTTTTCTTGCGTTTTCATCCGTTTTCTTACACTTTCGTCCGTTTTCATACATTTTCATTTATTTTCTTACATTTTCGTTCGTTTTCGTCCGTTTTCTTTCACTTTCATCAATTTTTCATACATTTTCATCCTTTTTCATATGTGTTTTTACACTTTCATACGTTTTCATTCATTTTCGTCAATTTTTAAATGCTTTTGGCCGTTTTCTGACATTTTTCATACGTTTCTGAATAACATAAGAGATATTCTATGACATTCAGAATATCACAAGTGATATTCCGTGATATTCTGAATATCACAAGTGATTTTTTGAATATCACATGTGATATTCTTTGATTTTCTGAATATCACAAGTGATATTCTGAATATCACAAGGGATATTCTGAATATCACAAGTGATTTTCTAAATATCACAAGTGATTTTCAACTAATGTTTTATAAGTGAATATCACAAGTGATATTCTGAATATCACAAGTGATTTTCAACTAATGTTTTGTAACATGAAAATCACAATTGATATTCAGAAAACCAAAAGAGATAGATATTCAGAAAATCACAAATGAAATTCAAAAAATCACAAGTGATAGTTTGAATATCAATTGTGATATTCAAAACGTATGAAAAACGTAAGAAAATAGACGAAAACATAAGAAAATCACAAGTGATATTCAGAAAATCATAAGTGATATTTTGAAAATCACAAGTGGTATTCAGAAAATCACAAGTGATGTTATGAATATCACTTGTAATATTCAGAAACGTAAGAAAACAAATGAAAACGTAAGAAAATGGACGAATACGTATGAAAATGGACAAAAATATATGAAAGTGTAAAATCACATATGAAAATGGGCAAAAACAATGGATGAAAATAAAGAAAAATGGATGAAAACGGACAAAAAGGTATGAAAATGAACGAAATCGGATGAAAACCTATGAAAATAGACGAAAACGGGCAAAAACGGACGAAAACGTATGAAAACAAACGAAAATGAATGAAAGCGTAAAAACATGTCTAAAAACGGACGAAAACGTATGAAAAATGGATGAGAACGGACGAAAACGTATTAAAACGAATGGAAACGTATGAAAACAAACAAAAACATAAGAAAATAGGCGAAAATGTATGAAAACAGACGTAGACGGGCAAAAACGTAAGAAAACGAACGAAAACATAGGAAAATGGACGAAAACGTATAAAAACAGACAAACACATATGAAAATAGACAAAAACGTCAAAAAATAGACGAAAACATAAAAAAAATGGACGAAAACTTATGTAAACAGACAAAAACGTCTGAAAATGGATGAAAACATATATAAACGTATGAAAACGGACGAAAACGTATATAAAAGAACGAAAACGTTCGAAAAGGGTTGATAACGTATAAAAACGGTTGAAAACAGATGAAAACGTTTGAAAAGAGACGAAAACGTAAAAAAGCAGACGAAAATGTTTGAAAACAGACGAAAATGTATGAAAACGTGTGAAAACGGACAAAAACGTCTGAAAACGGACGAAAATGTATATAAACGTATGAAAAATAATAAAAACGGACGAAAAAGTATAAAATGAACGAAAACGTTTGAAAACGGATGAAAACGTGTAAAAACGGAAGAAAACGGAAGAAAACGTTTGAAAGTAGACGAAAGCGTAAATAAACGAATGAAAACGTTTGAAAACAGACTAAAACGTATGAAAACGGACAAAAACGTTTGAAAACAGACGAAAACGGATGAAAACAGAAGGAAAAAAAAGTTAATTATTAAAAAATGAATTATGAAAAAAAAGCGTGAATTGTTTTTTTTTTAAAGAGAGAAAATTGACTTAAAACAATAACTAAAAAAAAAAGCTTGAATAGAAAAGAAAAGACAAAAGAAAAAAAAGAAAAAAGAAAGAAAGAAAAAACGTGATTAGAAAAAAAGTCAAAGAAAGAAGAAAGAAAGAAAAAAGACGTGTATAGCAACAAAAAAAAAATGAAATGAATAAATAAGAAACAAAAAAAGACATGAAAAAAACAAGGACTTAGGTTTCATTTTTAAATCTTAGGTTAATCCCCACCATTAGATCAAACTAGATGGATGGTGGGGATTTGTCCCTCAGTTTGTAGCAAAAGACTAGTTTGCAAAAGAACTTTTCTCATATGATTTAATGTCTATTTTCTTACTAAAGATTCGGTCCATGTAATTATATATAAGGAAAATGTTACACTCTAGTTTTGATTGTTTGTTTATTAGACGAACATTATTATAGATTTAGAAGATAGGGTTTCGAAGAAGGCAATAGCTGTTTTGTTCCTACAAACACCCTTAGTAACTAAATATGTCTAAAGAGAAGTAATTGGCTAATTGCTTTGGCTTTTATAAGGGTCATCAGTAATTGAAGAACACAATATTTGTGCCATATCTTATGAGAACACGTACAGTACGGTGGCTGATGGCTCAAGCCATCAACGATGGCGCGAGAACCACACCGATGCTCGGCTTGTCGTCCCTGGGCTGTTACATACCATCCCACACCTTGGATTATTCATTTTTTTCTTTGTGTTTTAGTGGGGTATATATGGACCCATGACACAAATTTTACTCAATTATAACCAACTAGGCTAGCTCAGTTGGCCACCAAGGGTAATCTTGGGGAAGTGTCTTTGGAGAAGTCTCAGGTTCGAGTCTCACCATGGACCTTCAGGGGACCGAAAAAATAGAAGCAGGAGTGGGGTTTATCCCCTAAGGAGCAAGGTTCGATGCTTGCATACTGCCCAATTGGATGTTATTGTGGGCTCGAATCACTAACTACTAACTCGCTGTTCAAAAAAAATAATAATAAAAAAATTACTCAAGTGCATAAATTTTTTATCAGTGAAGGGTGTTTTAGTGCCATTGGCAAAAGTGATGCCATGAGTAAAAAGTGTTGAGGTGACACCACTTTTGCCCATAACACCACCCCACGGCACCACACCATTCACCATACGCAACTCTCTAACTACATATAAAGATAGAATTAAGTTCACTTACATACCAAATATTTATTTATATACCAAGGGATCAATCATAGTCATTCATTTTTTTAGATTAGATAACAAACCCACCTTCACCATCATTTTTTTTCCAAAATTTTTTTTGGGTAAAAGGGGATTACCCGGTAAATATAACGCTAATCATTAAACGAAAAAAATTACACTATCGCGAAGAGCATTTTATTATCTTTCTATAGACGGGCACTTTGATATAATTTTGACAAACATTTTTTTCTTCGTTTTCTTCAAGTTTTGAGAAGGGTCTCTATTTTTGGGTTCGTAAGCCTTTCAGGCGTTAAGTGGTTTTTTACTTTTAGCTTTTTGATCCTTTCAGGCGTTGTAAAGTTTGTTTTGATAATCCTTTCGGGCGTTAATTCGTTTTTGCTTTGTCAGGATGTATGTGCCTGATTGTTTCGATGCCTCAAATGTTTGCGAGGTTTGAATGTAACTCTGTCGAGAGTGTTTTTCGAGATCTACGAATCTTGTAGATTTTATGTATCAGGTCGTGTTTGCCAAATAACTTCATGCCTCACTTGTTGTAAGGCTTAAATACAACTTGTTGGAATGTTGGTTTACAAATTTCCTCTTTGCATGAAGGAATGTTTGCAGGCACATGGGTTAATGGCGAATTTGGAGCTCATTAAGTCTTCGCAATAAGTAGCACATTTAGTGATCAAATAAACGTGACTAAGTATTACTTAAGTTAATGACATGTTATCCTTGTATGTACAAGAACCAATATGCGATATGTAGTATGTTTGACTGTTTCAGGTACCCATAAGGTGCTAGAAACTGGTGTATATACAATTTTTTTTTATATTGCCCACTATCTTGTAGACAACCTTTCACCTATTTAGTTACGTGTAACATGAACTAAGAATGAGGATACGAAAGACAGGTTCGACTCGATGTGGTGGCGTATGATCTTGATTGGCATGCGAGCCTGATGGCGTATGAGACTTATGGTGTTTGTGCCTCATGGCATATGAGCCTGATGACATATGAGCTTGATGACAAATGAGCCTGATGACATATGAGCTTGATGTAATATGAGCCTGATGGTGTTTGAGCCTGATGGCACATGAGCCTGGTGGCGTTTGAGCCTAATGGCATATGAGCCTGGTAGCATATGAGCCTGATGTATGTTCCTTTTATTTCAAAGAAAGATATTTGGTCCCGATTTTATATGATTGTTTTTGTCGAAGTCATGTTATCAGGTTTGCTGAATGTGACTTGTGTTTCCAAGTTTTAGCAGGTTAGAACAGTAGTTTTTGCAATTTGTGTTTAAGTAACTAGTCTTTCAGGATGAGTTGTCATTTTGAACATACAAGCAGTAATATAAGAGTAACACGGATATGTTACATTAAGTAGCTTTGACTTGGATGCTTTTACGCTGTTTCCATGTGGTGATAATTTGATTGTATTGAAAGAATTGAAATAGAAAATTGGTAGCGTATACCTAGAGATAGCTTTTTCCTTAGTTGAATCGCGTTCCAGGACAGTGACCTCCTTGTCACGCATTTACGCAAGATATAGTTTTCCTAATCTTTTGTAGATTTTCCCAGGTTCTTTACGTTACCATGTCCAGATTTAGTTTATATAACAAGATGTAAGTATCTTTGCTAACTCTTATAAGTTGTTTTAGTGTGTGTTTAAGTATCTTTGCAGGGTTATATCAAGTCAAGGGGTCTGAATGAAATGTTTGTGGAAGATCAAGGTCTTAAAGTGTTCCCGCGCTCATTCTTGAAGTATCAAGTTGCAAGAAGAAGTAACCCTAGTATAAAAGGGATAATTCTTGCTGGGCAAAATTCTTAAAAATGCATCATACTTGCCACAAATGTTACTTTCGTGTACTGAACAAATTTTTTTCCTTATATGAGTATTGAACTTTTATTTTTTGGTCTTTTTGATGTACTTTGTGACGTTTTTGCCCCTCAAATTATTAAAAATCCAGGGGCAAAAATGTCACAAAGTACATCAACAAGACCAAAAAATGAAAATTCAGTACCCATATAAGGAAAAAAATTTGTCCAGTACACGAAAATAACATTTGTGACAAGTAGATTTTCTATCTCAAAGCTTTTATCTCTCAAATTAGTTTCCTAGGGTTTGTACAAGTGAATCGTTTGTACTCTTTCTTTTCTTCACTGTATTTTGTAAAACTCATATGTTTCAAACAATAGGGGCGGTTGGTTGTGTTTGACGCTAATAAAACCATTTTGTTATTGATCTGGAGTTGTTTTAGTAAAAGTTTGTAGTATCAGTTGTTATTCTTCTTATTAACTATCTTAGGGTATATATATGTTAATCACATGTACACAAAGTTAAAAGAATAACCCACTTTTAACACACTGTTAGATGCTTGATATGTGCCACTAACTTGATAAGTAAAAGGATATAAAAAATACCCGTATGTCTTTATCACTTTCTAGTTTAAATCTTAATCTTCGACTTCTGTATAATTTTGTTAAACTTGTAGTTTTTAACTCAAAATTAGTAGTTCAAAACGCTAGTGAAGTACGAGGAAATACAAAAAAAGGTAGTGCTATTGCTACCCCTTATCCCTTCTACTCTCTTTTTACTTACTTTATTGACAAAATAAGACAGTTTTTATTTTTTATTTTTTTATTTTTATGTTTTTTGTTATGTACCTGTTGTCTTTTATTACTAGCTTGGTGATTTATAATTTCTAAATTTTATATAATTGACTTCGAACACAGACATGAATATATCTTGCCACTATGTATGACTGTAATTCGAAGGGAAAATGACAAGCATGAAATGAACAATGATTATTGCATATCTTGATAAGTAAATAAAGATAACATGTACATAGATTATTAATAATTAATTAACTGTGGCATGGTGCCATGCGTCATTCAGTGAGTAGACCATTTAAATATACTAATCAAGATTTAAATGTGGCCTACTTCTTTTTAGCACTAAACAGGTAATTAAGGGTGTTGTTGCTTTCACTAATGAGCTGCTAAATTTTGAGCTGATATGAAATAAGCTTGCCATGTAATACATAGTATTCAGCTTTCCTTATTTTGACTATGAGTATGAGAGCTTGGTCATTTGTCATTGTCATAATTAGTTGTTATCATCTGTTAAAATCAAAAACCAATATAGCGCAAAAAGCCATATGTGCCCTCCTATTTTGAAGAGATTAAATGTCTTAAAATCATTTAGAACGTATAAAGTTATCTAGAAGTTCGTTTAAACTTAAAAAACATTTAAGTACCTGAGATGTAAGTGAATTTCATATATTTCGGCCCGTTACATAGGCAGAAAAATAAACACACTATTGTGTTTCAAACCGAACCTATCATAAGAATGACAAACCAAACATATGAAAAACTACACTATAAAACTACTAACGTCTAGTTTTGAGCAAGAAGCCCTATATCATAAGTGTCACAGAAAGCTAGTTGCTCTTCAATTAAATCTTTGCACTTGTCATCATCATATGCGTTATCATCATAATCATGTTTCCAACGCTCGTATAGGCTCTTCCTCCCTGTTCTACCCCCGCTCTTTAATGCCATGAAGCATGTTGTTTTGTCAAAACCTCCTTCAATTCACAATCACTATTTTCATCAACCACATCACTTACCTTGTTATTCCCTATATTCAAACAAGCCACATTAGAAGTAGGCTGCTCATTTGCCAGTTGTACCTCATTCACAAGTGTATCATCATTAGGCGTACTCACAGCCTTATACCCCTCCTCCACAATAGTTTCGGTTCCCATGGAATTGTGGAGTCCATTCATATTCAATAGTATTTTTTTCATAAATGTATCCCTCATCATCGAAATTCGGGATATCAATAACCATTGAGTCTTTCAAAGAGGTTTGAGCACTTACTTCAGTCATAGTACGTGGCAAGCTATTCCGTCCCCATGATTCATTGCACATCGTACTAGTAAATGAATCAAGCATAACGGTTTACCAATCTTAGTTGCTACAGCACTAAGTCCATCAGAAGTGAATGCCATCATTGAAACATTATGAAGTTTAACCCAAACCGGAACACGAGTTAACATTTTTTTTAACTAGTAGAGGTACTTCATTTTTTATGAAATCAGTATGGGAATCATCCAAGGACCATTCTCAAGGACATCATCAACCCCTTTTCTGGAAACAAAAAAGAACAAAACAATGGTGTTCATCATAATATTTTGTATGCCGTATTTTCTACAAGCGTTAAAAACATAATTTTGCACAACTGGGAGCACCACACGTTTACCGATGAAATACCCATATAATGAATTACCCAATCTGCCACTTACCTCATCCACAAATGATATAGGTATCATAACTTCACATTCACTAAAAGCAAGCATCGTAAGAACACGAAAGTTAGCTTGAGTTTTTGTTTCTGTCAACATTAAGCACATCAGCAAATGAACTCAAAGTATTACCATTAGTTTTTTTGCACATAATCATCCACTTGCGTTACTTTGTTAGCATTATTCAAAGTACCACCAACAATATCATCGCTGATGCTTTCCTCCATCACCACATCTGTAAATACATTGTTCGAAGCTTCGTTAGAAGGTTTAAATGGTTTTCCATCATCTCCCACTAACAAGAGCTTTCCATCAAGCATTTGACTCTCTAAATCACAAATCTTTGCCGCTAACGAAGTAGGAGAAAGACTACCAAAAGCCTCTGAACAAGCTAGGAACGATCCTAATCCATTATCTTTTCTTCCATTTGAATTAGTCGATTTAGCACCAGAATTTGAAGCGTTAGCCTCATTCGTCTTGTCCTTTTTTCTTCCACCCCCTCTCCGTCACGAGTCCAAGAAATCACTTCTCATGATTCAACCATGTAAATCCTCATTACAAAATCAAAAACCAAGTGCCAAGAACCAACAGTATACACAACCAACACGTAACACAATCCAGGAACCAAATGACATAATATAACAATATGATTCCAACCGTAGCACCGACAGCCAAGAAAACAAACCTAAAAATTAGGGTTTGTAAGAATCAAACACAGAAACAGGTAAGCAGATGCAGAACAAAACACCAAGTCGACACTAATAATCAAAACGTAATTAATGATAGCAGTGAATGTCCAAAACGAAACCCTAAGACACCAGTGATTAGAGATCAATAAAAATAAACCCTAACCAGTTGAAACCCTATATTCAAAGAAACCTAGATAGATTAATAGATGCTCGTTATGAGCACATAACAATCACAAAGTGATTGTTAATGCACCATAACATGGTTATGAATCCACTAGAAATCGAAGAAAAGTAAGAGGATTGATCTCAAAGGGATATCTTTTTAGAATCGTCTTTGGTCGCCAAAGATAAGAGGAAAACCGGGGGTTAACCTATAACCCTTTGCACTATATATATTTCTTGTTTATAGACAAACTGCTGTCATAAAGTGACACAGTATTTGTCACCATGGGTTCACAACACTGACTTAAGCTCCTGTAAGTAGAAGCTCACACCAATAATTACTTTCATTAATGTATTCTTAATTAATGGTAAAACCAAAAACTTCGATTTTTCTAAAATACAAAGACAGAACCATTAGTTTTTTGTTTGGTTTCGGTTTTCTGGTTTCGGGTTTTCGGTTTTTGTCACACCAATAGCTTTCGGACTTATTGACCTTTTCTAAGTATAGTGACGATTGTACAACCTCAACTGACACTTAGTATCTATAGAATTAAACTTTTCTATGTTCTCACTTTCCTTGGTTATGTTTATATCTAGTTATAGCGTCCCAAAATGAATAAGAATTCATAGATATATAAAAGTGAACTGGCTATGTTTGGCACAAAGCTTTTTAGAGCTTTTTTGGGTAATGAACGGTGAACAATGAGCTTTTTGATTTTTAGTGTTCGTTTGGCATGAGGGGTGTGGGCTTTGCTATTTTTTAGGAAAGCTCATTTTCCCAATGCTTCTTTGGCTATGTTTGGAAAAAGTAGCTGTGAGCAGTAGCAGTGAGCTGTGAGCAGTAGCCAAAAAAGCTCACAGCTTCATAAAGAAACATTGGAAAAATGAGCTTTCCTAAAAAATAGCAAAGCCCACAGCTCTCATGCCAAATGAACACTAAAAATCAAAAAGCTCATTGTTCACCGCTCATTGACTAAAAAAGCTCCAAAAAGCTTTGTGCCAAACATAGCCTTTGGCTATGTTTGGCAAAAGTAGCTGTGAGCAGTAGCAGTGAGCAGTGGCAATGAGCTGTGAGCAGTAGCCAAAAAAGCTCACAGCTTCATAAAGAAGCATTGGGAAAATGAGCTTTTCTAAAAAATAGCAAAGCCCACAGCTCTCATGCCAAACGAACATTATAAATCAAAAAGCTCATTGTTCACCGCTCATTGCCCAAAAAAGCTCCAAAAAGCTTTGTGCCAAACATAAAGCTGTGAGCTTTTTTGGCTACTGCTCACAGCTCACTACTACTGCTCACTGCTAATTTTGTCAAACATAGCATACGCTACCAAATTTTACCCTATTTCTAAGAGAAGCAAATGTCGAATTCAGACTTTTATTGTTACGTGAAGTTGGGCCTGAAATTCATCATATTGGGCTACCAATTTTATGTCATATTCACATGCTTCTGAACTTGAGAATTATTTTTAGATGACATTTTATCAGACTTTCACGCTTGAAAAGATATACAAATTTTCATATAAATATTGTATTTTTGGTCAACAAAAAGAAGAAGAAACCACAGAAAAATACAGGATCTTATAACTGGCTAATTCGTTGATATATAGTTGACTAGATACTAGATAAAACACGATAGAAAAGTCTCAACTATTTAGAAAATAGGGAATTCAAAATTATATATGATCATTTGAGGACCAAACTTTTTTTACATACCAGAGACCAATCTCCACCCTCCATCTTTCCTACATCTTTATTTGATCTAATGGATGAGATTAATCCAAATAATTTAGAAAACCCACTTTCATCCTTTTTTTTCAAATATTAATATCTTTCAAACCGTTAATCGTTAAGCGAAAAAAAAAATATACCGTTACGATGAGCATTTAATTATCTTTCTATAGATAGGCTAATTGATATATTTTCGACAAAAATTTATTTTTTTCACGTTTTTTTTTCGTGGCCGAAAAAATCATATATGATGTTACATATCATATCATATATGATATTACATATCATACATATCATATCATATATGATATTTTTTGGGCCACGAAAAAAAAAGTAAAAAAAATGATTTTTTTTTTTTTTTATTTTTCGAAAGTATATCAAAGTGCCCGTCTATAGAAAGATAATTAAATGTCTGTCGCGATGGTGTAATTATTTTCGCTTAACGATTAACGGTTTAAGAGATATTTAAATTATAAAAAATGGGTGAAATATTAAAATGCTTTTAATCTCAACTATTGATTTCATTTTTAGATGGATGGTGGGGATGAGTCATTGGTATGTGAGGAATGTTTGGTTTGTAGAATAACTCGACTCATTCAAAATAATCAATATATTTCCATGTGTATATATCAGTTCGTGAAAGTATGAACATGTGATGTGGTCCTTGATGCCATCTTAATCAAGTCATAATATCTTGTTCCAAAAAAAATAAATAAACAAATAAATAAATAAAATAAAAATCAAGTGATAATATCACATATTAAATAACAAATATACCTAATTTTAGGAAATAATACTAATTGTTAAGGAAAACAGCAAAACCTAAAAATAAAAATTTGATGTTTCCATTTCTTGTGTTGGAACTCTGTTTAGTTTACATTTCAACTTTTGTGAGAATTCAATGAATTAATTAGGTGATTTAATAAATCACACTTTTTTTTTTTTCTTTCTTCTTCTTCTTATACATAGACTTAGAATCAAATGAAAAAAATTAAAATAAGAATGATTAAAAAGAACCACCGCACAACTATATATTTTTTTATGCACCTATAATATTTTTTTTCTTACTCTTCTCATTTCAATAATTCTTCAAACTAAATATCTTCCCTACTTACTATATTTATATTTACTTTTGAACATTAAATAATGATGTCTTGGTTTTAATCTTAAGTATTGGTCAGTGGGTAAAGAATATTACTTTGAGAAAGATGTGGCTTTTATTAGTGTCTAAACTCTAAATTATATATGTTTTAGTCATTTATAAGCAGACCAACAGAATCTGCATGCATTATAAGAACTATTAGATCTTTTAATTATCTTTATGATATAACTTTGAGAAAAAAATTAATCATGTTGTCTGATTTTTTCGTAGGTACGTATATGACCCGGAAGATATGTAGTTGAAGATTGAAAAGTTCAGAAAAACGAGTGAAGGGTTTTATTCTTATCATTAGTCACTTCAAAACCAATATCTCAATGTTCTTTGTGGTCGTAAGAACTTGTCGGTGCCATATTTACGCAGTTAATTACCAGTTAATCCACAATTTTCGAATGCGGTTTATAAGTAGGCCAATGCAAACAATAATTCAAACAAAACGCATGTTAGAATATAAAGATGTAACACAAAGATCACCGTCACTATGTTTCAGTTTTGCTAGAAGTAATTTGGATCAATTAGCAAAACAAAGATCACACTCACAAAACATCGCTACATTTTTTACTATTATAGGAATATAAAATCAAGTATATATAGGGTTAAGTTTCACTGTATGTACTCCTAGATCGATTAATCTAAACGTTTAAGTTGTATATATGAGTACCCCGATATTCACTATTTAAAATGACGTCTCGTATTAGTTGTATATCTCATACGCTACCATCCATATCCGTCCTGTTCCCCATGTTACTTGACCTTAATTATACATGCTTACATAAACATGTTCTGATCAACCTAATATATTTTAACACGAATAATTTGTGTAAGTGATGACTTTATTAAATGGTGAATGACTTCATTTGAAGATTATATAATCAGGGGTGTTCTTGTTTTTGCATTTCAAGATGACATTTTTATATACTTATAATTTTAGTTAAAATATAGAGTTTTCGTCAGAAGTTAAATATACATACTTTCAACGAGTATATGAATTTAGACGCTAGTATATTTTGGCTCGTGGACGATCAGCCTTTCGAGAGTTAGTTTCATCTGAAAGAATAAATTTTGAATATGTTACATATGGGTGTGAAGGAACATGTATACAAGCAATCTTTGACATCTTTAAAGAACCAAACTAGCAATATTATTTGTAAAGAAAGATTGAAGTTTTTTTGTTTTAATATTAACGGTCGACAGTCAAAATAACAGGAAAAAGAGTTAAGAGTTATATTAATTTTCAAACTTATCACTAGCTGCTGTTTTTGTTTATTTATTGAAAGCATCTTATCATAGAGTTCGAAACATAATAGTAATCTACTAACAAATACTTCATAGACAGAATCCTATATATGTAGGCTGATGAGATTTTCTTTATTCAACCTAAGTGGGATTAAATGTTTTGGAATGGTTTTCACAGAATATATGCTAAGATACCTAAACTTATTGTTGACTCGTTCACATCTACTGATCCAACATTGACCGATTGTCTTTCAAAGCTACTCAAATAAATGATATCTTTGAGGATTCCTGGGTACATAACCGGGAGGAATATAATAGGAATGCAATTGCTTTTCGTTCAGAAGCGGCAAGTGTGGTTTATGAACGTTGCGTATGAGTAAAAAAGAGGAGGCGATGTTTATTTTTGTTGTTTCATATGTAGTTTTTGTGATTTTGGGTGGCCTGGTGTTATTATTGGGTGGCCTCGTATTTATATATTGTGTTTTTACTACTAGTATACTTATTTGTGTGCATCAGTGCATGCTAACCGTTAAAAATCCATTTGCAGTGTTGCATAAGAGATCTTACGTACTCTGTCTTTGGGTTTAGTGGACTGTCTCACGATTGGTCAAATAATAACGCGTTTTACCTTTGTGGGTGGCGCAAAGATAACCCAGGTAACCACATCACGACTGCATCAGTACCAATTCATAATGGACCGAATCACCGAATGATTCACAAAGTGGCCTGTAAAATGATGTTTCGTTTTGTTTCATGCCAAAAGTAAAGTAAAGTAAAGTAACTCCCAATACCGTCTTCCACGGGTTATGGGTCCCAATACCGTCTTCCACGGCGTATGGGGGAGGTTGAGACGTAGACAACCATACCCCTACCTAAGGTAGAGAGGCTGTTTCCGGTTCTACCTAAGGTAGAAAAGGACCTCCGGCCTTTTGTAGGGAGTGAGGATCGAACCCTTGACCTCTAGGTTAAGAGGCAAGGGGTTTTCCAACTGATCCAACCCTACTTGTTATCATTCGTTTTGTTTCATGCCATATGAGAATATTATTATGACAAGGTTAGTGCATGCAAATCCTTTCCACTGTGTGACTTTTTCATTTAACCATCTACAAAAATATATAAATAAACTCCTAATATCTCACTCAATGATGAATTAGAATTGAAATATCTTTGTTTACTAATTTGATTTACCAACGCCATTATCAGCTATGCATGGTGCCACTACATGCCTCCTCTTCTCTCTTTTTGCATTTCCGGATGATATTACTTTATCTTAGTTCTTAGTTGAATACGGGATTATCGCCAAAAAAATAACTTTGAACTAGACTCTTAGTATTTGTAAAAATAAAATAGAAAAAGTTCCAAAGTCAAAATAAACAAAAATTACTATAAAAGTTATGAATCATATAAATTTTCAAATCTAATATCAATATCTCCTATTGGGAGAGAACAGGATTTACTGATGACTGATTTGAAAACATATACTTAGCATTTGACAAATATTTGATATAAACAATGGTATATAAGCTAGCAAAGGTTTTTTTTTTTTCTTTTACCTACGTGGGATTATAAAAAAAAAATGGTTTGTTTAGCTTTACTAATCTTATATGTGTACCATTTGTATGGTCATCATAGCCTGTTTAGCTGTCAAAGCTACTTAAATAACTGATACATTTGTGGATTCCTGGGTACATAATCGGGAAGAATAGGAATTGCAAATATGCAATGAGTTTTTGGGTCAAAAGTTTCTGGTGTGGATAATGTTGCACGTCCTCTTGTATGTGTAAAAGAATGAGTTGATTGCTGCTGTTTAGTGTCTCGTTTTAATTAGTTATTCTGGGTGGCCTGTTGTATTTTTGTGCTTTGCATGAGATTTTAAAAATTTTTATTTCTATGTTTTTTCTCAAAAAAAAAAAAATAAATAAATAAATAAAAAATGATACATGTTTGAGTGCATATTAACTGGGCCCAAAATGGCCAAACCATTAGCCCATTATCATACAGATCTTTATCCCATTCACTTAGGTTTCTTTCGTCCATTGGGTCATGTTCAAACCAATACGAGGAGACCATGTTATGAAATGTTTTGACTTTTGAAAGTAAACAAAGAAGTGGGTTGGATCAACTTTTACGATGACTCCTTTTTCTGTTTAGCTTCTTTCGAATTGATCAACCTGCTCAAGTGTTCGTAAAGTAAACAAAAAAGTGGGTGAGTCAAGTTGTAACATGCTGGTTGACTTATCTGGCATTGTCACTGGTTTTATACAACTGAAATTGATTCACTCACATCATTACAAGATCGACTTGGTTCTATACTTCTATTATATATCATGTTACTATATATCTTGCCTATTTGTTGATGAATTCTTCTAGTACATGTGTATACAAGATCGAAAATGTAACACCTAATGAGTAGCAAGAATAATGATTGTTTATTCAAAATCTCTATACGTTGATTTGTTATGTTTTTTGCTACATTATATAAAAACGTTCGTATCAAAGAGACTTTAAGTAGACAATATAAAATTTTTGAAAAAAACAAAGAACTTAGAGAAAACCTACTGGATTGAAACCCATCTTTCGTATTGCTAATAAGCTTTGAATCACCATTCATGTTAATACATAGAACAATCTCATCACATCAAATTGTTTTCGAATACACTTTACTGAAGAAATTAAAGACCAATAATACCAAAACTAGTAAATAGAACACGTCAGTTTTAAGAAAAAATAAAGCGCAAAATGAAGAAAAAAAATCCAACTCGAATAATTTCTCAATTCTATGATATTTTGATTCAAAAAATAAGGGTTTCTAATCACTTTTTAGGCACACTGATCTACTTATATGTAAAGAGAAAAATTGGAGTTATTGTTAAAAAAAAATACATTCAAAATAAGCAAAGATAAAAAGTTAAGAACCATATAAATTTTCATATCATATATGAAGATCACCTAAATCTCAGGTAATCTACATACACAGCATGAAAACATAATACTCATCCATCAACAAATGATCCATATACAAAATGGTATATTATCTAGCAAGAATTTCTTTCTTTAACCTATGTGGGATTCATTCTTGCAATTGTGTTGTTCATAACTGAACTATAGCAAGATTTGGTTGACGACAAAATCTTCTTGCAATGTCTTTGTTTGAGTTAAGCTTGAAGTATCTTGGATCAGTTTGCAAAACAAAGATCACCTCAGTCCTCACTAGTCACCAAAATATATTTTAGGCGTATTATATCAATTCAAGCATATACATATATGATTTCTCTATGTTTGGCGCCTAATTTTAACCTGATCATTTTAAGTTGTCTATAAAAGATCCTTAAAGAGGATGGTAAAAATATAACTCAGGTAAAACGGATGAATAACCTTCCTATCCCGATACTCGCTCATTATTCACGTCTCGTATTAGTCTTATATTGCATACACTACGGTCTATATTAGTTCTGTCCCTCTCTCTTTGATTTTCGTCAAATACAGCGCTATTGTCATGAATAACATTACATATAATCATCTAATAATGATTATGTCGATCTACTTAATAAAGTCTTTCAAAAGTTTGGCTCATTCGAAAGTATATGCTTTTAATATTTACGGTTTGTAAAGGTACATTATAACTTTATAAGCAAACTTTGACATACTTAAAGACCTAAGAGTCTCGCTATTTGTAAAGAGAAAAATTGAAGTTTTTATTAAAGAAAAAGTTATACCTTGAAAAGAAACAAAAATAAAAAAAAGTCAAGAATCATGTAAGTTTTCAAATCCCATTAAAGAATCCCAAATTTTCATCTTCTTTCGAGTGTTCCCAAAGAGAGTTGAAAACATAATAGTAATCCATTCAAAAACGTTCAAACTACACAATGGTATACAATCTAGCATCATTTTCTTTAGTTAACCTATGTGGGACAGAATATTGGAATGGTTTTCATAAAAAACATGCTACATGTGTATGGTCAGTTAGTTATACAACAGATATGGATCACTCACATCATAGTAAGTTAGTAACAGTTGGTTCTACACATCATGATTCGTTATCTTGCCATTTTAAAGGCGATTTATTTTACCATGTATGTATAGGAGATTGAAATTGGTAACACGCACTGAAAACAAAATGTTACATAGTAAGACTTTGCGGCCACAATTACGTGACTGAAACTTTGAAACCACTAGAAACAAATTGAGAAAAGAACACAACCTTTAGAAGATGTCTAAAAGTAGATACTGGATGAGCTTTACGAAAGTCCAACATCTGTTGTACTGAGATTTGCGCAGAAGGTTTAAAATCACCATTATAAGTAACAATCTCATCACATCAAAATTGTTTCCGAAAATACCGTACTGAACAAACAACCATTAATAGTACCAATTCTACTGAACAGAACATGTCAATCCGAAGGAAAAAATAAACCGTAAAATGAAAATAATTCCAACTAAAAGAATAACTCAATTCTATCATCGTCTGATTCAAAGAAATAAAGAGCTCTGATCATTTCTTGGGCACACCGATCTTCATGAGAGCCACATAAGCAATAACGCGATAAAAAACCAGCATTATAAGCAGAGCACCAAGCGATATAACTTGCCCACCGAGCCCAATACTCTTAATAGCTGGATAATCAGCAACCAAACAGGTCTGGTTACCACATTGATAGGTTTGGTCCTTCTCATATTGTGATCCTAACAAGAGCTTGTAAGTATGCAGACTGATTGAGACATATTTGATCCAAGATATGAAAGGTGGGACATTTTGAACGTAGTATCCACCTGCTAACGTGAAGGATAACATGATCACAGATCCTAGAACAGTGGCTGATTTGAGGTCCATGACGATTGCACCAAGAGCAAGTCCTAGCCCTTGTGCGACCAATACGCTTAAGAGAATTGTGAACAGCGCATATAAAAAACTTAGAGCATCTGGTTTGAGCCCAGCCATCCAGTAGGTCAAGATGCAAAACATTGTGGGAAGAACTAGCTCCATTGGAAGATCACCTATTGTTCTTGACAAGAAATAAGATGAAAGTTTGTACATTCCTGAAGATCTTTCTTTCGCAAGCATCTCTCGTTCTTGAGGAAATGTGAAAATCGCTTGAAACAAAGGGAAGAAACCCCAAAAGCCAGTATAGAAAAACAGCAATCCCGACTGCATATGTTGTTAAACAGGAAATCATTAAATTTTCTTTTTAAGAGATGATCAGAATATAACTATCGGTAAGTATGTTAACAATGATATATATTCAGTCATACCTGATCTTGTATGTGATTTGTATCTGACTGCCACCATAGTAAACCACAAAGAAGTGCGATTACTGTAACCTGAGCGATCTTGAGAATTTCAAATGATTCGTGTCTCCTTTCTTTTAGACCTCTTCTGAGCAAAATCATGAACTGTTGCACCCAAGTCGTGCTCCATCGTTCAGACTTCTTGTGATCAGAAACATCCTTGAGTTGAATTTCAGCATCAAGTGTCTCAGCTTTCAGATTTTCATCTAAATTCGACTTATAAGCTGAAACTAACTTCTGTTTGACTTCATTCTGATCATCCTGACTTGAATCGTCAGGTGATATCCCTAATTTTAATTGTACCATATTCACACAATTAGTTGTTATGCTAAGAAATTATCAATCACATGAATATAAAACACAACTAAATACATACCATTTGCAAGATCTAGCAAAAAATCTGCAGGGTTCATTGCAACAGATGGCGAAAATCCAATACTCTGAAAATAATCCATAATTTCTGACCCGTTTCCAAAAAATAATGGATTCCCTTCTGATAGCAACAGCACCTTATGAAACAAATAAAAAAGTTTACTTGACGGTTGGTGAATAGTCATCACAATGGTTCTACCTCCTCTTGTTAATTCCCATAATGTTGATACAATTCTTTGAGCTGTTGTCGAATCAAGTCCTGATGTAGGCTCATCTAAAAACAACAAACTTGGATTTATAAGCATCTCTTGCCCGATACTAACTCTTTTTCTCTCCCCACCTGATATCCCTCTTACAAGCGCATCACCGATAATGCTTGTCTTACATCTTGTTAACCCAAGCTGATTGATCACAGCTTCCGCTTGCTCAACCTTTTGTTGTTTAGTGAGACTTTTGGGCAAGCGAAGTAGAGCAGTGAAGACTAAAGTTTCGGTGACTGTTAAGTGAGGGTATAGAACATCATCTTGAGTAACAAAACCAGTGTTTCGCTTCATTATACTATTGAATGGTTTGCCATTGTAGCTAATGGTTCCCCCGAGTTTCCCACCTAGTCGGCCACCTAATGCAGTCAAGAGAGTTGTTTTCCCACTGCCAGATGGGCCTAACATAGCCAACATTTCACCAGGAGATACCATGCCGGTAACCCCTTTCAATATCTGTTTTTCGATTGACTCTTTGTTTTTCTTCTTTAACCATCCTTGTTTCTCAATATTGATGGTGTAAACCACTTCATGAAACTGTTTTTATCCCACAATCAAAAAATTCCTCAATTTTCGTAAACTAACTTTAACAACTTTTCCAACTATGAATATAAAAGTTATTTGCAGTAACATACGGCATTCATTTTGAGGGTTCAAATAATCAACTACGCAGTTTGCATGTGTAATTTAAGCAAATGATATTAAAGATTTAAATTTTTGAGACACCAACTGAAGTCAAATCATTTCTGAAACTGTTAAATAATCCATAATCAAATAACTATTATTTTTTGTAAACTAATTAAAGAAACTTGCAGCTGTAAATTAGAAAGTTATTGCAGTTTAAAACAGTATTCATCATGAGGGTCGATATAATCAAATAAGCAACTCTTTATCAAATGACAATAAGCAAATAAAGGGTTCTTATCAGTAATTAACTATTTCGATTTACACCAACTAAAGTCAAACAATCTATATCTGTTACTAACTAACTAACAAATTAACTGTTAAAATACAATTTTCAAGAAGTCCTCCATAGGAAATATACAAACTTTATTTCTTCTAAATTTTGTCAAAATAGCTCATCAACCACTTTTTACTATTAAAACATCTTTAACTACTAATGACATATACATTAACTTTTGTGAACTAATTTCAAGAACGTACCCTCCCAACTTGCTATATGATTCAAAAGATAATTTGCAGTTACTGTATTTATTGTACGTGAGGGTTCAATTGAACAAATAAGCAGTTTGCATGCACAATTAATCCTTAATCAAACCACAATAAGCTCTTAGAGGGTTCTAATAAGCAATATAAACGATTTAGCTACTAACAATTCAAACGAGAACAACCCATCAACCACATATTAACAAGAATATAAAAGACTTAACCACTAATATTAAATATTAAGTGGTCAATAAAAAAAACTCAAAATGTAATTAAATCTATTTGTGTGAACTAATTTCAATTAAGAACTATTGCAACTACATACAGTATTCAAAAAGTTATTTGCAGTTTAATACTACAGTATTCATTATATATGATGGTTCAAATAAGCAAATAATAAGCAGTTTACATGTATAATCAATCCTTAATTAATTAAATCACAATAAGCACTATAATTAGAAATAGACTAACCACAGTCTAACACTCAAACTGACTATTTATGTCAAAAAACAATTTTCAAGAAATTTTCCATAAAAAAGATACATACTTTAATTACATCTAAAAAAACAGAAAAAACCCATTAATAACAAAATTTACAAAAATATGAAGGGAGGTGATTCGCACACCATTTTTTTATTATTTCACCATTTTGTACAACACTATAATGCACAGATAGTACAAAATACAACACCGTGATGCACTGAGTGTGGTGAAATAATAAAAAAAATGGTGTGCGAATCACCTCCCAAATATCAAAGATTCAAAAAATAAAACATAAGCAAATATGCATCAAGTGAAATAAAAATAAATAAAAAACTGTAGCTAATACATTAATATATTCATGATAATATGAATGTAACATGCAAACAAATTAAAAACCCTACATGGCATGATAAGAATACATAAAACAAATTATAACCAATTCATCTTCTTCATGCATGCAATATATCATCAAAAATGAAATAAAAAAACACACCTTCAATGTGACTGGATGTTTTACTTGTTCAAAAAATGAAGGAGATTGTGCCTCAATATCTGAGGATTGTGCTTCCATTATTATTCAATATATGTTGTTTTTGCCAATATATGAGCCCTATATATTATGATCAGAGATGTGATATGTATTGTTGAATGTGAAACTTGGAAGAAAAGAAACGTGTTTGTGTATCTGTGTGTGAGTTTTTGTGTTGAATAGGAATAGGAACAGGTGTATTCTGTGGCAGCTATATATAGTTTGTTCCTATTTATGTGGTAATCTGGTGAGACTGGCTTTTGATTTTTTTAGTTTCTTAATTTTTTTTTTTTTTTTTTTTTTTTTTTTTTTTTTTTTTTTTTTTTGTTTTGTTTTCTTCTTTCAAAATGATGTTGCTAATATGTGCCCATGGGTACATGGGGTATGTTTGGCACAAGTAGGAGCTGGAGCGGATTGCTGGAGCGGGTTGCTGGAGCTGGTTGCTAGAGCATGTGGCTGGAGTTTTTTTTACATGCTAGTACAACTAGCTTTTGATTTAGTAGCTTATTTTTTTAACAAGCTCCTTCAAGCCGTGTTAGCCGAACGGGACTTATTTTAAATGGTAGCTTATTTTTCTAAAAAAATAAGTTCATACTACGATAAGCTTTGATAAGCTCGTGCGCCAAACATAGCCCATGATAAGGTGCAATTAATAAATAAAAAATTTATTTTTAAATCAGAAAAACACATTCGATGAACATTAATTAAACTTTAAAATTACCTTGTTTAAATATAAATTTGATATTAATTAACTTAAACATTCCATATATAAAGAGTTACACATGGACCCGCATATATTAGCAAAACTCATATTTCAGTAAGTTAATTAATTGGGTATTTAGTGTGATACCAAAAAAAGGACTTTGATTCTATCAGGCGTTTCAGACAAAGAGTTTAATTGCATTCACATTATTATTATGAGCATTTTGATAGTTGTAAAGTGGTATTTGTTTCGTGAATTGTTCAAAAAAGCAAATACTACTCGAAAAGGAAACATTGAATCAAACTCTAACACCGCGCCAACACATATCGACATGCTATTTTTAGGATTGCAATTCCTTTCAACGTACTCAATTTGAACTTTTTATATATATGTTCAACTAACCATTAGAATAACGTGTCATGAATCTTCGATATGCTGATGTCGAAATTGCGCTATAGCATCTTTCGTGCTGATCTCGAGCTATATTTATGTGGTTAACTTCATTGCCACACGTTTTAGTACTAGTTTTTAACTGGAAGCATTACGATATAGGTTTGGTGAATGATTAATAGATTGAGAATTGTAAGTGTTGAGTCGTCGGACTTATCCATCAAGGGAAGGGGAACCCAGTGAGAATTAAAAAAATAAAATAAAATAAAATAAACAAATAAAAAAGATCCACACATTTCAAATAGTAAGGAAAATTTAAAGGTACATGCATCTATTTTTGTAAGTTCATTTGAAATGGGTTTCAGGTACACTATTTTCATTTTAATTTTTCTTATTATTTAATCTTAACTCATAAAGGTAGATCAATATATAAAATAACTTCAACTTTAAACAAAAAATATTACTAAATGAGTTTCATGATGTAATGAAAACAAAATCACTTCATACAAATCATTAGGGTATGTCACGAAGCTGTTTGAGGGTTTTTCAAACATTTAGCGTTCAAAATACCAAGTTGGTTTTTAAACGTTAGCAACCTTTTTTTACCAGTCGTCTTTCTAATGCTTTCTTCAAGTAACATTTCTTTTTTCATCGCTCCATTTAACATAGAAAATTACTAAGATACTCACACTATTTATTTGATTAGTTTGTTATTTTTATGTGTAAATGTCTCTTTACATCATTTTACTCTATTTACAGCTATAACTACTTATTTATCAAACAGATAACTAGTATACCACTAACTGCTACTGCCCAGCTACTTCTACCCTTGCCAAAAATATTGATATAGCTTTTATCAAAATATTTTCGGGAACCTTCAAAGCAAAAAATAGTGCATTAATCCCTTGATTGATTAACGTTCAAGAGATGGTTAACTTTTATAAGACTCGGATGCATAGCACCTTAATTAAAGTAGAAGTTTCGCATTTTAACCTTAGCTTATTATTATTACTCCCTCCGTCCCAAAATAATTGTCCTCATTTGACTTTTTAAAGTCTTAATTTCTCAACTTTGATCTTTAATAATTTTGATTATGTTATATATTAATTAATGCAAAATACATGAATTGATTGGTTTTAAAATACTTTTTCATTGGTATAATTTTCATCAAGTATTATATAACACATACAAAAATATTTAAGATCAAAGTTGAGAAATTATGACTTTAAAAAGTCAAATGAGGACAATTATTTTGGGACGGAGGTAACTACCACTTTCTAGTAGGAGGTTCCAGCTTTTTTCTGTATATTGATTTATTTTATTTTTTGCAATTTTGAATTATCCTTATTAGTCACGTGTTCATGTTTTAGCAATATGTTGCTTTAGCTTAGTTGAGATAAAATCGTAAGTTTTGGATCATGAAGAAACCACCACTTCCAGTTAGTTGGGCTCAGAATTATTATTAATGGGTTGGGCTTGTTGTTGATGAGCAAATAGATGAGAAGGGGTGATGTGTCATTCTAGACCAGGGTATGTTTTTTTCTCATATGCTTAAACGTTGGATTACTATCGAGTTATTGCTAATCTGGCTCCTATGAGTATATTTCGAAAGGTTTAAATTATCGGGATGGGATATTCTCAAGTTGAAAGGTACAACTTGACTCAAGTTGGGCATTATAAGCTATTGGATTTGATCCAATGCTCAAATCAAAAGAACTTCTTTTGATTTGAACCATTGGATCAAATTCAATAGCTTCTTTTGATTTGAGCATTTGATCAAATCCAATAGCTCATAATCATCCAACTTGAGTCAAGTTGTACCTCTTTACTTGAGAGGATCCCGTTCCTAAATTATCTGCAGAAAATCTAACCCCAGAACACTTTTTCCGGGTGTTAACCAACCCATTCTCTAAGGCTACCCCCAGTAATAAGGGTCAATCCCTCTCATTTTCTCTGCCATGTCAGCTTTCTCTCAATCTCCAACGACCTTCAGGCGATTGGGTGCCCAGTAAGAGCGACCTTCATCACAATTAATAAATTATTAAATGGCTACTTTAAATATTAAATGCACAAGTAATTAATATCGATCGTGAGGACAACCTTGATAAAAAAAAAAAAAAAAAAAAAAAAAAAAAAAAAAAAAAAAAAAAAAAAGTGGGATGCGATCGAGTACCCACTGTTAGACCCGTTTCCCGGGTACTTAGACCCCACCCTAGATGAAAAGGACGAAAGGCCTTATGTGATTGGCCAGTCAACGAATGTTGCATAATGGTCAAGCCCGATAGTCAAAGTGATAGTGAATGAATGTTATGTTATAGTTATAGAAAGAAGGGGACCTAAGTTTCCAAGTTGTAAATATGTTATAAAGTGTAATGTTGCCAAAGTAGAAGGAATGAGACTTGAGGGACCTATTTTGTCAATTGGCCAAAGTACCAACTAACATATACTAGAGAGTTTCCTGGATATTCCAGAAACTCATAGATTGTGTGTATGTGTGTGTGTGATTGGTGATGTCGGCTCAAGAAAGAAAAGGAGGGAAAGAGGATAGAGCCTGATGATCAATCGATGGTGTCTAAGTGCTGTAATCAAGTAATGAATCCCTAGAAATTATCCCTACAAGTAAGTAACCTATTTATTAGTGTTAATTGATGAGATTGAGGTTAGGGTTTATGAACCCTAATTTGGGGATATTGGGTAAAGATGTGTTTTAAGATAATTAAAGTGATTAAGATACCTATGAGATATGTTTAATGGTTTTATGGTTGATGACATATGGGGTTGATCATCATATAATCAAGATATGATTATATTATGATTAGAGGTGATTAGAAGTAAGCTAATGGTTGTGTTAACCATTGTTATAATTATGATGTTATATGTATTAAGTGTTTATGTATATTGTTATGATTTAGGATGTTATGATGAAGGATGATTATGTTGATGATGATGGTGATATTGGCTTGATGTGCTTAGCTTGGAGCTAAGGTAAGTAAAATGATGATGGCATGGTGTTATATGGACTACTAACATGTTTGTGTTATATATGTTGTAGAGGTTATGTGCTAAGTAATAGATGGCCTTAGATATTCTTATGCGACGTATTGTATGTGAGCTAAGTGATGATATGATGTTATGTGTTAAAATGGGACTTGGAGTAGTAAGCAATGTTTTAAAAAGCGCGCCTACTCCCTAAATCCCATGAGGCTCCAGCCTTTGGGATTTTTTCAGATCGAGGCTCATGACATGCATGAATCCCATAAAAATCTTTGCGCCTTTGGGATTTTTGTGCTTTTGCGCCTTGGGGATTTTTGCGCCTAGAAGATGTAACGGAGTTTTGGCATTTTTTTTCTTAATAGTAAGATACATTTTGGGCTTACATGCTATATACATTGGGCCCTTTAAGTTATAAAGTATCTAATAACCCTAATTTTTTGAAAATAACTAAAACACACAATCAACAAAGAAATATATATATATATATATATATATATATATATATATATATATATATATATATATATATATATATATTGTAATCTAATGTCTAAGAATAGTAGCTTATTAACAGATACAAATGTTATTTCTTTAGTGTTAAGTGTTACCAAACAACTCTAGATTTTTTTGCTGTTGATAGTTGATAGAGATACATGGTAATTTGTTAAATTTTATAAGTCATAAACTCATATATTGTAATGTAAATTTAGGGATTTAAGATAGTTCATGGATTCTGATATGTTGCTTACTTGATATTTTGGGTTTAAATGCAAGCTTTGTTAGATGTAATAACTATTAAGTGGCATTATGCATTGAATATTGATATTTTTGTGTTATTTAAGCTGCATAAGTGTCACATATGTTATAAAAAAACCTAAATGTATAGTGCGCCTCATATTTATGAATCCTGCGCCTTGGTTTGCGCCTCAACTCGAGGCTCCTTGACCACCTTTGCGCCTTGAGCCTTTCAGAACATTGGTAGTAAGCTTGTAAAGTAAGTGTTATGACGTATGTGATGCTTATATGTTTGTTGAAGTATAATGGTATGTTATGATCGTTTTACTTACTAAGTGTTATCGCTTACCGTTATAGTTAACCATGTTTTGTAGGTTCATGTATCATGGAGATGCTATGGTTTGGAGTATGGGTTAAGGTTTGCTTATATGCGAAGTGTAGAAGGATTTGGTAAGAAAGTAGAGCTAGGTAGAATACCGAGCTCAAGTCAATGTTGACACCCCCATGAGTCATTTAATGGTTTGAAATGTGTAAGCAAGTGTCAAGTTATGTTTTGTTGGTTATGGTGAAGAATGTGTAAGGGTTTGTCAAGTAAATGAGTTTTAGTGTTATGGACATGTTTAAAAAGGGCGTTTGGATTAAGGTGTGTTTGTACCCATTTTGAGTTAAACGGGTCAAGTGAAGTTTAGAACATTATAGCATGTTTGTTTAAAGTTTATGTGATGAATATGTGATGTTTGCAAATGTTAAAGTATTGGTTTTATGGTTATAGGTGTATGGTTATGTTATGTTTGAAAATGGGTCAAATGGGTGTTTGGCACAACCCCGTAAGTATGTGTTCACGGGTCGTTTAGACCACAAATGATTATGAAAATGATGAATTATGTAATGTTAAAGATTTCTGAAAAGTTTCGTTAATTTTCGAGTCTTGGAAGTATGGTTTCCGGAATAGAGAAAAGTGCAAAATATAGCTTTTTCATTATAAAGTTTCTGCAGGAGGTATATGGCCATATGGTATTTTCAGAATATGGCCATATGCTTACCTTAGAAACCTTAATATGGGCATATGACCATAGTATATGGCCATATGGTATCTTCAGCATATGGTCATATGCTTACCTCAAAAACTTTAAAAGAAGCATATGGCCAATATATGGCCATATGGTATTTTAGCATTTGGTCATATGTTTTCGTTATTGTATAAATGAGATTTTTATAGTTTTTATCGATCTTCTAAAAGTCATATATTTTAAACCGTAAGTCTTCACGGGTCGTGCCACCTGGCGTTTCGAAGGTAATTAAGTCTAGTTTCATTTGAAAATGATGTCAAGATTTGAATGTTCATAGATTTTTGTCAATGGTCAAAAGAGTAACTGAATGTATGTCAAAGTCAATTCTTTTCCGCATTAAAGTTTTAATTTTTGGTCTAAGCGGGCACGGGGTGTAACACCCACAGTAGGACGATCGACTGTAAATCAATCTCCTCAATCGATCGAGACCCCTTACTGGGGGTAGCCACCTAGTCCAAATAATGATCATATGTTCTCTTCTCCAAAGTCTTCAATTAACCGGTTAATAAGAAATTTGCGGTGAACGAATGATACAACATTCCCCAATTGGTAATATGCGAATCCTTATGAAAACCAAGATAAACTATAGCTTTAAGATACCAACATTATCCATAGCCAAAGTAAAATCGCATATCACTTTCCAATCAAGCCAAATACTCTTAATACTTGAAAAACCTTCCAACTAAACAAATCCAGTTGCACATTCGTCGGTCTAGCCATTCTCATATTCTGGCCCTAATTGTAACTGTGTTAACTAATCCATGCAATTTAATCCATTACACAGAAACATGCCCACGTTGAATAGCGTATCCGCCTACTTGTATTCCTATTCTTTTTGTAGACCTGATCATGATTCATTACTCGGTATTATGTAATAAACGTAAAGCCTAAGGGCCGATTATGTTAGTTTGTTAGTTAGTTAATAATCGAATAGCGGTTAAAACTGTGACCGGAAACATCACAACACTGGCCGAGAATTACGGATACGGTGGAACATGGTGATGAAACAAAAAACGTACCTGAATAACAATTGGAAGACGTTGGAGACAGTAGTGCATGATCATAACCAACGGAAGTTGCAAATTTTAAAACCGAATTCAATCCACTCTTGAAGAAAAAGAGGAACACAATCGATTGAAGGAACAACATAACCAAGACCACACCAGCGAACAGTCGAGGACTTCGATCCTTGACTTGGTGGACAACACTTTTGTGGGAAGCGGCTGTTGGAAGACCGACAAAAAAAAAAAAAAAAAAAAAAAAAAAAAAAAAAAAAAAAAAAAAAAAAAAAAAACTCTATCTTGGTGATAGCAGCGTGAGACCGAAAAAAAAAAAGAAAAAAAAAACAACAACGACTCTATCTCTTGGTTATAGAAGCGTGAGACAGAAAGAAAAAATAAATAAAAATTTATGTGGGTAGCGGCGTTCAAGGACCGACACAGAAGAGGACATGGTTGGGATGTTATAATACTCTTACTGGAACTACAAAGAAAGAACGATTCTATTTGGGAACGGATCTTTAAGAGGGATCACTTCTGGAAATAACACATAGGTCAGGTTAGAAATCTAAATTTCTCGGATTTTTATTATAATAGTAGTATAGATTTTTAGTTCCATACTATTAGGAAATCCCCAAACTTTAGAAAGTGAAGATCATACGTATAGATAGCATGTCTGTTGAAGATCTTAGCAGCGCCTTAATAACACAAAAACCCGTAGCACAAATCACTCATTATCAGTGCCCCATTACAAAAACGACAAATTACACCGTTTGGGCCATCCAAATTAAAGTTATACTTGAAGCAAATGGATTATGGGAAATGATAGAACCTAAGGAAAATGCGCAAGTAGATGAGAAAAAGGATAAGGCAACGACTGCCTTTCTATATCAAGCATTGACCAAAGATGTGATACTACAAGTTGCGGGATGTAAGTCAGCAAAAGAACTACGGGAGTCGTTAAAGAAGAGACATTGTGAAGAAGAGAAAGTGCAGCAAGCACGCCTACAATCATTGATGATTGGTTGTCAAACACTCCAAATGAAGGAGGACGACTCAGTGGATGCATTTACCGCTAAACTAAACGACTATGCCACTAAGGCAAAAGAATTAGGAAAAACATTGGACCAACCGCTCTGTTAATACAAATAATGTCAAAAACGTTATTCACATTATTCGGTCTTCTTAAGTTTTGATAATCACAAAATATAAAGATTATTACGTAAAGTTACGGTTAATAAGTTTTTAATCGAGGAAACTCGTTTCAAATAGGGTCGGGTTTGGGTACGTTTTCTTTAGCCTCAACTTTGACAATACCCAATTGACCCGAACTCGACCAACCCGACCCGACTAACACCCTTAGTTAAGCATTTTTACTTTTTAGGTTGGAAGTAATAAGAAATGATAGACGTGTCCATATCCTTATTGATACCGTCAAGACGCGTCTCTCCCTAAAATACTCACCACCAACGACGTGTCTTGATCCATCTTTTTGTACAACTTGGTTAGTCCCGACTTCTTTTATTTTTATTTGTGTGTGTGTGAGTATACTATAAGTCTGTAAGGGTATATTTGTGTTTAAGTGAAGTATGATTTGATGGTGATGTTGGTTATCTTATTACACTATGTTGGTGATGTTGAAAAACTGTTGTGACGCCGAGTTGAGTTGACGATGATGATAACAGTCACTATTATTGCCAACCGGTGAATCACTTTAGAAGTGTGAATACACAATTTAAGAATATAAACAGACTCACTTAACGTAACGGTGATAATCAAACAGGTAAATGAAATGAAGTCGTATCATTTATAAAGCTCAAAGCTCATGTTTCATTTTAGAGACAATTTTTGCTTACGATTCCAATATCGACTGTGAACCTATTTAAAAAGCTAGAAAAATCACTACAACAGAAGAGCAAAGAGATATACTATTCCATTAACTGCCTCAGCCTTATAGCTCAGGACCATCAACATCTAGTCCACAACCCTCCATTTGTGTGTTTCATAAGCTACACGCACTGTTCAACAATGTATTTGTGGTCCGGTTCTTATTTTACAATTTTTTTTGGTAGTATGTGCTATGATGTATAGATTTGTTCTACTCTTCTAAAAATACGTCATATTGGTAGATTGTCGTTAATACAGGAAAATAAAGTCATAATACTATTTATTACATTTACAATGGTTTTTAATTATGGAATATCTTTAATATATGTATTTAAATTTGGGAAATGCTAACAACAACTCTTAGGGCTGTTTATAACAACAAACTTTTCATAAAATTTGTTAACACTAAGACACGGTAAGAAACATGTCCTACATTTTTCGCTAAAATGACCAATAAAAAGAGTGAATTGAATTTATGTGTGAAAAATCATAGGAAATGGTTAGTAAATTTGTATGATACTGGCTGGACATTTTGTATTATCTTACCATAAATTTCAAAAAACCAAATGTTAACAATAACCCTAAAGGTTGTTGTTAGCAAAACCTTTAAATTTAGCGAATTTGACTGAATGATTGGTCACCTGTATGAATTATCAAAAATTTGTATTTCTACGTGTATTTATTTGTACAAAGCAAAATGACTCATAGCTCCAAGAATTATGATGATTTTTAGAACGACAATTTAACTATCTCACAAAGTTTTTATCACAAATCTATCTCAAACCCACAACCATTTGATTAGGGGATTGTAGAACCGTAGAGGGGGGGGGGGGGGGGTTGAATACGGTCTTTTCGGCTTTTTAGAAGTTTAAAGACTTCAAGCTTCAAAGAACAATAAGTGATTATACAACAACTTCAACAACCACAATCACAATCAAAGTATATAAAGCATGTAGAGAGACACCACGATATATACTGGTTCGGGATGGGGGTTTATACAATCCGTACGTCCAGTTGCGAATCCACGACACGTATACTATTCACTAAGTATAATCCTTATGGTGGATTACAAACCGTATACAACTTCACTCCACCGATATCCACAAAGATCGGTACTCACTAAGAAGAGCTACTCCCTACGGTATTCCGTCCTCGGAAACCACCCACAAAGACTCGTGATTCGACTTCACCTAAGGGTCACCAAGACCTCTACCAAGACTTTCCACCGGAAGTATCAAACCCCAATGATCTAGGCTTGGTCACCAAGACACAAGACTTCCCTTACAACTAAATTGAATGAATGAATGTTATTTCTTTGAATCAAGTCCTAACCTAACCTAGTGACTCAATTCTAATAGAAAGGGTATAGAGAAGAAGACCCTCGACACAATCATAAGAGTGAATTAGGTTCTTGTGATTCTTCCCTTGCAAGAATATGTGTTCTTTCAAAGATGATAAGAGAGAAAGATTAAGAACACAAGATGTGTAGTAGACTTAGAAGGTAGAGAGAAACAGATTAGTAAAAGAAATTAGAGAGAAAGAATGTTTTTCAAGGGGTAAGGAATACAAGAGCCAAGGTGGGGTATTTATAGGCCAAGACCCAATTTGGGAAAAAATTTACCGAGACCGGCGCGTCGCCGGTGCGTCGACGCGCGAGCAGCGCGTCAGGATTGCTGTAGCATTTTTCCCAATTTTGGTTGTTGGTCTTTTAAATACCTAACCTTGTTAAACCCCCAATTGTATTTCCCACATTTAAACCTTAACATTAATCATTCTAAGGTTTACCAACTCAAATAGCCAATTTGTAAAAAGTGTTTTGTGAAGTGTTTAAGTAAAATCAATTATCAAAGAGATAAGAGTAGAAAAGATAATTGGGTAGGGGTAGTTTGTGTATTCCTCTCATGGCATAGAAAAGAGAGAAAGAATATATAATGGGGTATTCCTTTGCTTGAAAAGGAAGTGTATGAGAGAAGTTAGGTTAGAGCAAACCATGGTTAGGTTAGAAGAGAAAGCATGGTTGAGTTAAGAAGAGAATATATCAAAGGAATATGCTTTCCTTGGTGAGAAAGGGTGGATGTTGGATAGGGTTAAAAGTTACCCATGGTTGAGTAAGAAAGATAACCATGGTTGGGTGAGAATAGTGTTGAGAACTAACCATGGTTGGAAGAGGTGAACCATGGTTGGGTTAAGAAAGGAATATTCCAAAGGTTATTCCTTTGCTTGGGGGAAAAGGGTGGATGAAGGGTTGAGATTGGTTTGATTTGAAATAGATGGTTGAGATGTGTTGTAAGAGATTGGATGGTTGAGATGGTTTTGATTTGAAATAGATGGTGGTGATCAAAGGAGCCTTTTTGCTTGGGGAGGAAGGTGTGATCAATGGATGAGATTGGTTTGGGTTTGAAATGGATGGTTGTGATTAAACACATGTGTTGAAATAGAAGATAGATTGGATGGATGGTTGGGATGTGTTTAATTTGAATTGGATGGTTGAGATTGAAGATGTGTAAGGAATATAAGAGATGTGTAAGAGATGTGTAAGAGATGTGATGTTGTAAGAGAATGGATGGTTGAGATGGGTTGGATTTGAATTGAATGGCTAGGATCAAAAGTGTGGGAGACAAGAGTACAATTTTGTGTAAGTGCTGTAAGGGAATGTTGGGGGAGGATATTTGGGAAGGATTGTGGGAGATTTGGTGGTATTGGGTTTGATGGTTTTGGGTTAAGTTGTATTTTGATGAAGAAGATAATTAAGAAAAGTAATTAAAAAGAAAATAATCTAATTATCATTAAGAGGAAAAGGTTTAGACAATTAAGATTATAAGTTGAGAAAATCATAAGTTACTTATAAGTTCAAGTAACACAACATCGAGAATCCATAGTTTCATATCTCGTGACTTTCCACGACTCGACGTTCTCAACTAATACCTTGGTTCAATAAGTTAAGTGCTTTGCCTTAATGTAAAGCATAACCCAATTGGGAAAGGATGCGTTTACGCAAAGTGACCTTTGACTTAGTTTGACCAATAAGGGAGTAAACCCGTTATGTAATTAGAGAAGACGTAAGCAAGGGGTATGAGCATATGGATGCTTTCACATGATGTTACGTGAAATATATAAGTTCCCCAAGTTTAGAAAATCCTTGGCTAGAGGCATTTGATAAAATATTTGAGTTGGCGTTTTGACGAAAACGAGAGCTTGCAATTTTAAATCCCTCTAAGTCTAAAACCCGTTTCGAGTGTTCCTAATGAAGCACTTATCATATTCATACCTGAATTGAAAGATCCACATTTGTCGGGTAAGAGGAAAGCCGACTTTGAAAATTCGACCAAATCTATACAGACTCCTGGCGCGTCCTCGGCGCGTCAGCGCGCCGGCAGCAGACATGGAATTTGGCGAATCAGGCTACCGTTTGATGTTTTATGTGTTTCGAAGATTTATTTGTCATTATCAAAACATTAGGAGATCTTGATCATGTTGCCTCAACATGGACTTCTCATACAGCATGAGATACTATTGGGACACAAACCCCTTCGTAACTATTAAATACAACATTTGAACTACTTTGACCCTAGCGGCTAGCACAAGAAAAGCCGTTTACACACTCTCTCCCAAGTAATTACCTTCAAATAATTAAGCGTATCGTCATGGTTGGAGAGCGGAGATTACACCTAGGATCGTGAGATTTTAACTCTATAACATACTAAAGTTGTTGTAATCTTTTAGGTCGGTTTGGTCGTAACCAGCGTATACTGCTGTTATTTTGTGGTTTTTTTTTTTTTTTTTTTTTTTTTTTTTTTTTTTTTTTTTTTGTTGTCTTGTCTAATTTTGTTTTAGTGTCATTGTAGTTTTATGATCGTTGGTCGAAGATAGAGGTGACATAACAGACCATGGACCGGATCGAACCGACAAACCGGCCTGAATCGGCCCGACCGGACCAGACCTATTTCAGTCCGGTCCTTGGTCCACACTTTATCTCATGTTCGGTCCTCGGTCCGGTTTAGTCCAGTCCGATCTTACGTACAACCGACCATTTTTCCTTCTCGGAACGAACGAATCGACGAACCAGACAAAACATATTCGGTCTGGTCCTCGGTCCGTGGCTTTGGGCTTAATTGCTCGAGTCTGACCCGATGGTCACCCCTAGTCGAAGATTAGTTTATGTTGTAATGTTTATAGTATATTGCGTTTAAAAAACAAAAAGCATAAGTAAAACCAACGAAGATAAAATGGATTAGAAAAGGAAACATATCCATAAATTGCACTATTTTTGTTAAGTCCCAAACTTGAAGGACGTAAATAAAACACTCAGGTGTTCCAAACTTCATTTCAAGTTTTAGGGATACACAAACAACACAAACGCCGCTAAACACCATCACCACCATTTACTCCGGCACCGGAATATTCTCCTTCAGGTACATCTTACTTTACAAACAGATAGTTATTTCAACATTTGTGTATTTAAGAGCTTGAAAAATAGGAAACGCACTCTAAGTGTTTGATGAAATGCCTGAACTGGATTTTTTTATGGGTTTTAAAATACTTGTTGAAGAGTGTTGCTATTGCTAATGTGTAGTTCATTTCATGTAAGTGAGGTTTAAAAGGTTGCGACGGTTATTTAGTTGATAAGTTTTTTATTTTCTTCTATGTAGGTGTAATTGTTGTAATCCTATGACAGGGCGTGTAATGTTTTTTTGTTATGAATATGTATTAAAAACCTCTTCTTGCATCGGAAACAAGGTTATGGAGTATGGGATATTGTTGGTTTAAGATCACAACAATGTTACAAAGTTTTGATTTTTATGTTATTTGTTTGCTAGACTTCTTGTTAGTAGCATGGAATGTACATAAACTATGAGATTCTCCTTGTAACTATTATTTTTCATCCCCCACTGTGATTAGTGGCTAGGTGAATGTCAAACTTGGCTTTGAGATCATTACTTACACATCAGCAATTAGCCTAGTGCTGACCCGAAACCCTAAGATTGATTTTCATTCTCATACATGGTTTGATTCTCATGTGTATATTTAGAAATGACATCAAAGTTTTGATTTTTATGTTTTTGTTTGCTAGACTTCTTCATGGAATGCACAAACAAACTTGTTATTTGGGTTGCATACGTGTTTGAATCCAGCTAAACCCTAACACTCAAATAACATAAACTATGAGATTCTCTCCTTGTAACTATTATTTTTCACCCCTCCTCACTGTGATTAGTGGCTAGGCGAATGTCAAACTTGGCTTTGAGATCATTACTTACACATCTGCTGAAATTTACTACCCGAAACCCTACGATTGATTTTCATGCTCATACATGGTTTGATTCTCATGTGTATATTCTGCTACCACTATCTTATTTGTGTGATTTGATTAAGTAAATAATCTTGTAGGCTATAATGCTAAATAGATACTTGTTGATTCATGTGTTGTAACGGATATTGCCATCAAATACTTTGAAGTTTTTCTTAGAGAAAAATCTTTTAAGTCTTCTTTTAGGCTTGTGACATTGTTAACTTAACCTAATTTAATCAATTCAATGCAGATTTAATTACATTAAACGTTGTCAGTTGTTTGGTTTAATCACATCTAACCTAATTAATCGAAGAAGGTTTAATTCAAACATATTGGTGTTTTGGTTTAATCTAAATAGATGTTTGTTTAAGCATGTTGATATTTCACCTTCGAATCGTTGATGTCGTGTTTAGTTGGTTTTATTTTATTTCATAGTCCTACTTTCTTTCTAAACCATGATGCATTCTTTGCAGGAACTCCCATAACACATGCACCTGATATGGAACTGACGCATTAAAAACATCATTTTAGTAGTCAAAACAACAATGTCAACAATCAACATCATGAGTAAATCAAGAATGTCAAAAGCCATTTTCAACCGGCTGACACCCGCATATTCTTTTTCCCGGTCACTTTCTACATCACAACCATCCCAACATGCTTACATAAAATCATCTATTCACCCAAACAATAATCAGAATCGGGGTTTTAATCGGCTGTTCTCAACCTCCTTTGTCAGTGCTGATCACGCCGTTCGTAATCTCTTAGCTGAAGTCGAGAGGGAAAAGCAGAGGGAGAGAGATCAGAGAAAGAAAGCGGGTTTGGGTACAGCTGATATAGATGCAGAGGACGACGAGGATTACATGGGCGTGGGTTCACGTATTGAGAAATTAGAGAAAGAGAATCAAAAACATGTTGACCCTCGTATTCTTAACATGAGGGAGGAGCCCACTGATTCTGAAAGTGAAGAAGATGACCATAGGTTCACTCACGAAGCCATTAAACAAAGACAAGAAGTATTGAAGAAGAAGTTAAACCGTCATGAAGAGCTTGTACAAAATTTGACTAAAGCAGGTAATATTGTTCATTGACTTCAAATGGGCACATTTTGGTTCATGTACTTATCTCTAATGGGTCAAACAGTTAAAATCAACAAAAATAGCTAAATAGCAAACTGGCCAAATGAGTCACAAGTTGCTTAAAGTCGTACTGATGCATAAAACTGTCCAAGTCGTTTATTTGAAATAATAATTTATTGTTGATAGGATGTAATTTTGGCTGTCATGTTTGGCACACTAATTTTTTTAGTATAATTTTGAATATATTGTCTCAAGCCAAGATAACCCGATTAAAAATACATGTTCTGCCTTAAATTATTGTGAATAGTTCCGCATTCAGCCCGACTATCCCATTTTTTACTTACAATTATGCTCTTATTTTCGAAGCGGGTGTTATGAGTTTTAAGACATTGTACTAAAAGTTTGACTTTTTTTAATGATACTATCTTTGGTCAGAAAACCTTGATGATGCTTTCAAGTGGATGCATAAAATCGACAAATTCGAAGAAAAACATTTACCACTACGTCCCGAGTATCGTGTCATTGGTGATTTGATGAACAGGCTAAAAGAAGCCACTGGAAAGGACAAATTTCTTCTTCAACACAAGATAAATAGGGCTATCAGATTAGTTAAATGGAAAGAAGCTTATGATCCAAACAACCCTGCAAACTATGGAGTCATTCAAAGCATAGATAGAAATTTTGATCGTGGTGATGATTATGATGCTGAAAAGGATAGGAAATTGATAAGAGGTGCATCTGATGATGACGATGAAGAGTTTGATGTTATGAAAGAGAATGATGATTTACTTTTGGATAAGATTAATGCTATTGATCGGAAGCTTGAAGAAAAGTTGGCAAATTTGGATCATACCTTTGGAAGAAAAGGTAAAGTTTTGGAAGAGGAGATTAGAGATTTGGCTGAAGAGAGAAACTCACTCACTGAGAAGAAAAGAATACCGCTTTTTAGAAAAGTAAGCTGTTATCCCTTGAACTTCTTGTTTACGAATATAGATTAGGGGTGGCAAAATAGGTGGGTTGGGCAATGAGTCAATGCAGCGTCATGTAAAAATGGGCAATATTTTGGTGTGAGTCCAAATGGGTTGGGTTGACCTGAAAACATTATCAGCTGTTAAGATTACACTTCTGGTCATTTGTTAGTAAATTTTTTAATTCTTCTTGGTTGACTCGTTAAAGATACAGCATACCCTGAATTAGCACACACTACCATATTTCTAAAAATGGCTGACGATATTGTTTCTTATATTATTCATGTGAGATGCATTATACCTTTTTAAAGCAGGGAGTGTATAGCATATGTGAGTAATCATATAACCATGATGTCATCGATTTAAATTTTTTATTTGGAGCTCTATAGACACCTCGCATTTATGATGGTCTCATCTATTTATTAAAGAAAAGTTTCTTCCTTTGAAAAAAATATTCGCTCTGATAGTAATAAGCTTTAAGAGTTTAGAATTTGATTATTATATACAAGCTTATTTGATAGCAAGTTGAGCTTACTACATATTTTTTGTTTATTTAACCATGTATTTGTGTATATATGTTCTCTCTGTGTGTGGGTGTGTATACAAAGTATTTCAGTTCTTGAATTGGTATGCAAAATAATACTTAAGCTATATGAATCACTGGATTGAGTACAATACTACGTCACTATTCAAGTACCTAGGTTAATATCCAATGATCAAGACCTGCAGATAGTTTTAGCATATTCTGTTACTATTTAGGACTATATTATCCTTAACCTTAATATATAAAGGCAATGCGGTTTGGGGATTGGATGATCTGAAACATAGGGTAAACTTGAACTATCGATTATTGGAGAGGGTTTCATTTAGCTTTTTCTTTGTGCAAGCAATATACAATCTTAATTGTCACCATAAAGTATTCCTCACCACTTTGGGACATTGTGTCTATGACTTATTATGTCTCCCATTAATATTATACTAGTATGTCATTTAATTTTTGTTTTGTTCATTGACAGGGTTTTGATGTGAAACTCATTGACATTAATAGGACATGTAAAGTTACAAAGGTAAGACTAAATTAAATTAATTTGTTATGCCTTGAGGCTGTTTACAATTGTGATTCCTTTTAATAGGGAGGTCAGCTGGTGAAATATACAGTAATGGTTGTTTGTGGTAACTATCATGGCGTCATTGGTTTCGCTAAAGCAAAAGGTGAAGCTATTCCCAGTGCATGTCAGAAGGTAATAAACATTTAATCAATAAATATATTGTCTTTAACTCTCCTAAACCAAATTAATTAGCATATAGCAGTTATCTGGCATGATTTTTGCTAACATGAACTGTATATATCACAACAGGCCCATGAAAAATGTTTCCAAAATCTACATTATGTGGAACGACATGAAGATCATACAATTGCACATGCAATTCAGACTTCTTACAAGAAAACCAAGGTTTGTGACCATATTCCGACTTTTCTTGAGAAATGCAATATATAAATAAATGAGCTTGGTATAAGCTTTGATCTATTTTAGGTGTATCTTTGGCCTGGGCCGACTCAAGGTGGCATGAAAGCAGGCAGAACTGTCCAAACCATCTTGAATCTAGTTGGTTTGAAGAATGTCAAGTCTAAGGTAAATAAATATTAATTCTAAATCTGCTCTTTCTATCTGAATAATATCTGATGGGCTCTAACCTTTGCCATTATAGGTTGTTGGGTCAAGAAATCCACACAATACGGTGAAAGCTGTTTTCCAGGGCTTGAATGCGGTAAGTAGTATACATCATACACATGTAAATATAGTGGTGGGAAGACGGGTGTGTTGGGTAACATGTAAAAGTGGTAACTTTCGGTGTAGGTTTTCACCTTTTGTCCATAATTTTTAAATCTTTGAAAAATCTAACTTTCAAAATCTATGGATTCAGGAGGTCATATGCCTTAAAAATACACTCTAGGCGACTTTTAACCAATTTAACCCTTTTTTTTAGCTATTTTCTTTCTTTGTTTAACTTTTTTGGATGAAACAGTTCATCTTAGCAATTCATAAGTTAAAAATACACTTTAGGCGACTTTTAACCTATTTGACCATTTCCTAAGTGGCTAAAGTTAATGGGTCAGAATTACCACCTCAAATTTGAGGTATAGTAGAGAAGGGCTCTCTTTTCGCAATATGTAGGGACACAAAATGAACCCGCATGGTGTTTGTTTTTTTGTGAACCCTCCTATAGTATCCTCAAAAACTGTATTTTTGAATGATACTGTGACTGTTTGCTTAAAAGAATGTTTTTTAATTAATATTTACAGATAGAAACTCCCAAAGACGTGCAAGAGAAATTCGGGCGGGTTGTGGCAGAGTCGTATTTGTTATGACGAGGTGATTGAAAGCTCATGAAATTAGTTATTTTGTTAGACGTGATTGATGTGGACCTTGACGTTGCTCCACCTCGACCATGAAAAGTCCGACTATAGAACGGTGGCAAAACAATAATGGGGGCATGTTGCTAATTAATAGCACCTTTTGAACGCATGTTTATTACACAATGAATGAGGCAGCTCTTTTAACAAGTTGTTGAATTGATTTTGTCCGCATAACCTTTAGTTTTGATTTGGATGTGGTATATGTATGTATAACCATATGTATGTCATCTTGTTAGGTCGCTGAATGAGATTTTATTTACAGGTGTGATCTACACTTCAATAGTGCAATTATCTTCTGCGTAAGGCACCAATCATATAATAAATTTGTAGTTTTATGATAACAATATTTGTTCGATGTTTTCAAAATTTTGCTTGAGAAAGCTCGTTTCAGTATGGATTATCTTTTACCGTAACGATTTTCCCAGGAGCTTTAGGCTACTCGTATGTGTAAACTATATTCCATTATCTAGAGATACTGAATCTCTTATATCGCTCTCTCAATTATCGAATTAGCTGTTTACCGCATATCTATAACATGTAATTAGCTATAATAGAAGTAACGAAAGAACAATATTCCACTAATAACAAGAGCTTATGATGACGAAGATGATGTGCTTACAGACTTTACCAAAAGCCAAATTCAGATCTTTTCCAGGAAACACATGCAGTTTTGCATTAAAGTGCTGATAAAATCATATCACCGCAATTGACTTATCCCTTATACGCTCTCATCCCAGTTAGCTTCTTCTCACAAGTACGATGATGGAACCCGCCTTTGCTTCCGCTTGCACAATCTTCTGTCCCAGATCGTCCCAACAGTGGTCAGTTTTGTCCAAGGTCTTAATTGAAGAACTATCTCCAGCTTTTAATCCTTGGGGTCAAGCTCAAATGCAGACAACAATGGTCCAAGTTCAAGTGCTGACTTTCATGAAATAATCATTTGTTATTATTAGTAATTAAAACTAAATATACAGTTGTTTTGAAAATAGCTTTAATATAGTTGTTGTCAAATATCTTCATTTTTATTTATTTCCTATTTTGTTGCAATGTTATTTTGTCGAGATATTCTCATAATTTTGGTTCATATACTCTTATTTATCATGAGTGTATCTCTTCTATAAATAGATGTTAATATGATATTAATTTGTTCTTGTTACTCATTCATCTCTCTTTATTTCTGTGTCTTATTATCCAAGGTATTGTAGTTTGAGAAGATTGTCATCTTTGGTTTCTTACTGGCATGATCTTATTTGTTCAATTTCAGTAGTGAATAATCTTCTTGCAGGTTATAGTGTATAAACTCCTACCTGATAAACCTCTTCTTTGTACCTACTAAAGAAATACTTCCAGTTGCCTTCAAGTTTCTGTCCTGACTCGTGAGTCTATTGTTTGATGTTTTTTGTACCTTTTTCCCTTGATGGTTACTAATGATTCTAAGATGTTTCTTTTATGCATAGTTGGTGTTAGCTATTATAGTTATGTACAGTATTATGCTAAATGCTTTTTGAATATATAATTTTTCATATATTAAACTTAGTACTAAAAGTTGCTGAAAAGTTAAGATTTTATTCCACCTTTAAGATACTTTCTTTCCCAATAAAGGTGTCACATGAGGTAGCCGTCGTTCGCACATTGATGGTATTGTACTTATTGTTTGGACACGTGTCAAAAATTTAGTGGAATCGCATGTTCGCATATTCGCACATGACTCTTTTGAAATTTTTTGCTTCTTTTGGGAAAAGCTTCGACTTTTTGGCACTTTTTGGGAATTTGCTCGTTGTAAAATGTTTTGAAATTACTGTTCAAAAAAATGTTTTTAAATTAAAGTAAACATGGATTCTTTATTTTGCTCCCGCGGCCTTTTTAGGTATGTAGTGTCAGTCATGTATTTGTAACACGAGGCTATCTCAATCATTTGTTTAAAGCTTGTTATTACATATTGCAGAATGTTTGACGGTTGGCGTTTATATATAGAATACTATAAACATATGTTTTATAGTACTATAACAGATGTAGAATTTCAGCGCATTTAGTATATGCAATATGTCGTAAGCTCAAGTCTTGTACAATACAGAAGATACTTATCCCCAAAGGGTTCCTGGTCATTACTTCCCACTATATAGGTCTGTTATGTTTATAATTTGATTATGATATGCACTTGGTGAATTCTATCTGTCATATCGACGTGTCTAAAACAAGGCACCGGAAACAAAGTCATGCTGCTTTTTGTATCTGTTACAGTTATTTGTTTTTGAGTGTATGCTTTGAATTTCCTCATCGTTTTACCCACCGTGAGAGTGAATTATTGTATGCTTAACTTCAGGATAGAAACTGAACCTTGACAACTGAAAGAAGGAAGAGATGAATCTACATGGCTCTAGAATGTATAGCTATGATATCGCTCAGAAGATAGTTCTCCCTTGAAAGTGCGCGCTTATCAGCTTAAAAATGAAATCCATCTGTTGTTTCGGTAAGAAGCTTTAAATCACCATTGGTATTAATAACAATCACATAACATCAAAAGTGTTTTCAAATAAAACTCTACTCAACAAATGACTAATATTACCAACTGTAGTGTACAGAACATATCAATCCTAAGAACAAAAAAACGTAAAATGAAAAGAAAAAGAAAAATAAAAATAAAATCCTACTTGAAGAACATCTTCTGATTCAAACAGATATAGATCTCTGATCACCCTTTAGGCACGCCGATCTTCATGAGAGCCACATAAGCAATAACCCGATAAAATACCAGCATTATAAGCAGAGCAACTAGCGAATATACTTGCCCACCGAGCCCAACATTCTTAATAGCTGGATAATCAGCAACCAAACAAGTCTGGTTACCACATTGATAGGTCTGGTTCTTCTCATATTGTGATCCTAACAAGAGCTTGAAAGTATGTTGACTGATTGACAGGTATTTGTACCAAGATATAAACGGCGGGATATATTGAACGTAGTATCCACTTGTTAAAGTGAAGGATAACATGATCACTGACCCTAGAACAGTGGCCTTTTTTAGGTCCATAACAATCGCACCAAGAGCAAGTCCTAGGCCTTGAGTAACCAATACGCTTAGGAGAACAGTGAACAATGCGTATACGAAACTTCCAGCATTAGGTTTGAACCCAGCCATCCAGTAGGTCAAGATGCAAAATAGTGTGGGAAGAACTAGCTCCATTGGAAGATCACCTATTGTTCTTGACAAGAAATAAGATGAAAGTTTGTACATTCCTGAAGACCTTTCTTTGGCAAGCATCGCTCTCTCTTGAGGGAACGTGTAAATCGCTTGAAACAATGGGAACACTCCCCAAAATCCAGTGTAGAAAAACAACAATCCTGACTGCATAATTTGTAAAAAAGGAGATCAATAAAATTGGTTCTAAGAACTATGATATAATTATAATTAGCTATTTGTAAATATGTTGACATTCGAACTGGCATACCTGATCTTGAATGTGATTTTTATCACACTGCCACCATAGTAAACCACACAGAAGTGCGATTGCAACAACCTGAGCGATCTTGAGAAATTCAAAAGATTCATGTCGCCTTTCTTTCAGACCTCTTCTCAGCAAAATCAGGAATTGTTGCATCCAAGTCGTGTTCCATCGATCAGACTTCTTGTGATCGGAAACACCATTGAGTTGAATTTCGGCGTCTAGTGTCCCAGCTTTCAGATTTTCATCAAGATTCGACTTATAAGCCAAAACCAGCTGTTGTTTGACAGCACTCTTTTCAACCTGATTTGAATTATTTGATACTATCCCTATTTATAATTGTACAAAATTCACAAAATTAGTTCTTATACTCTATATGCTACTAGTAATAGATTATCAAACACAAAACACAAGTAAATATATACCGTTCGCAAGATCTAGCAAAAAATCTGCAGGATTCATTGCAACCGATGGCGTGAACCCAATACTCTGAAAATAATCCATAATTTCTGACCTGTTTCCAAAGAATAATGGATTCCCATCTGAGAGCAACAACACCTTATGAAACAAATAAAAAAGTGTACTTGATGGTTGGTGAATAGTCATCACAATGGTTCTACCGCCTCTTGCTAATTCCGATAATGTGGAAACAATTGTTTGGGCAGTTGTTGAATCAAGTCCTGATGTAGGCTCATCTAACAACAACAAGCTGGGATTTATAAGCATCTCTTGCCCAATACTAACTCTTTTTCTCTCCCCACCCGATACCCCTCTTAAAAGCGCGTCCCCAATAATGTTTGTCTTGCATCTTGTTAACCCAAGCTGATTGATCACAGCTTCCGCCTGCTCAACCTTTTGTTGTTTAGTGAGACTATTAGGCAAGCGAAGTAGAGCAGTGAAGACTAAAGTTTCAGTGACTGTTAAGTGAGGGTGTAAGACATCATCTTGTGTAACGAAACCAGTGTTTCGCTTCATTATACTATTGAATGGTTTGCCATTGTAGGTGATTGTTCCCCTGAGTTTGCCACCTAGCCGGCCACCTAATGCCGTCAAGACAGTTGTTTTCCCACAGCCAGATGGGCCTAACATCGCCAGCATTTCACCAGGAGACACCGTGCCTGTGACTCCTTTCAATATCTGCTTTTCTGTTGATTCTTTGTTTTTCTTGTTAAACCATCCTTGTTTCTCCAGATTGATGCTGTAAACTACTTCATTAAACTGTTCAATCCCATTATCAAAAATTCGTTAAATTATGTGAATTAGATTCAAGAGCTCTTGCAACTATGAATCAAAAAAGGCTATTTTCAGTCACATACAATAGTCACTATTGGGGTTCAAATTATCAAATAAGCAGTTTCAATGTATAATTGATCGATCCTTTATTAACGGACGAATAAGCACTTAAAGGGTTCTAATAAGCAATTAAAGAATTAAATTTTAGATACTCAACTGAAGTCAAAGATTTTAAAACTACAGGTCCAACCCCATAAACTACTTAAAGAAAGTTTGGAACTGTGAATCAAAAAGTAATTTGCAGACTTCAGTTCAACATTCATTAATGAAGGGTTTAAATAATCAGTAAGCAGTTGTATAAGCAATCATTTATAAATTGACAATTAGCAATAAAGGGGTTCTAATAATCATCTAAATCAAGCGAGAAAAACCCATGTTCATCAACCACAGATTAACAAGAATAATATCAAATATGTAAATAAGATTAAACATGATCAGTAACTACTAATTACAAATAAATCAAGTGATAAATGAAAAACCCAACATTTGTAATCTTTTTTGTAAATTTTTTTCAAGAACTTTTGCAACAACCTATAGGATTCAAAAATTTATTTGTCGTCGTTTATTGTACAATGTACAGTATTCATTATGAGGGTTCAAATAAGCATTTAAAGAAGCAGTTTGCATGTATAATCAATCTCTTGATCCTACAACAATTAATAAGCACTTTAACTGGTTCTAACTAGCAATCAAATATTCAAACTTCACATACACCAACTAAAAGTATATGCTAACAAATTAACAGTCACTAAACAATATTAAAAAATCTTCCATAAATTAAACTTTAATTGCATCTAAATCAACGGAGAATAAATTAACCCATCAACCACAACTTAGCAAGAATATGAAAGATCCAAGAACAAGAACAAGCCATGCAAACAAAAACCTACATGCATGCAAGAGCAAGATTCAAAAAACAATATACGTATAAAATATCATCAATATAACAATAATTATCTTCATGCATGCATGCAATATAACAAGAGTAAATCATAAGATGATATCAACATCATACCTTCAATGTGACTGGATCGTTTACTTGCTTAAAAAGTGAAGACGATTGTGCCTCGATATCTGACGATTGTGCTTCCATTATTCAATCTTTTTTCTTAATCAAAATAGATGAAGAATAGTATTGCATGTGTGGTTTATGTCGATGTATGGACCCTATATATATAGATGATCACAGATGTGATTGTTGAACGTGAAACTTGAAAGAAAAGAAACTTGTTTGTGAGTTTGTGTAGGATAAGAACTAGTGTTGCAACTATATGAGAAGCTTGCGAGGATGGCTAGCTTTTGGATTTAATTTGTATATATGTTCGTAAGTTATCTATTTGAATAGGGGGCTGATTAATCCATAGTTAACTTGTTGTATACATCCACGGCAGTTTCTAGTAAATATAAATACCCTTGTTTATTATTATTATTACTATAACGGTACCCGCGCAATGCGCCGGCGGGTATCTGTGACTATAATTTGTGTTCGGTTATTCGGTTACACATTTAGTTGTCTTTATGCTTTATAAATAGAGATAGTCAAGCCAAATAATTTTAATTTGAACAGCATTCTTAACAAACTTCTTAACCAACCTACTTCCTAACAAATTAATTTTGAAATATTTTAATAATAAGCAAGTAAAAGTCTAAATTTTAAGTCTTTATAATTATAGAATAGTCTCAAATGCATTATATAGTAGTATAGATTAATATTATTATTATTATTATTATTATTATTATTATTATTATTATTATTATTATTATTATTATTATTATTATATACCTGTGATTATCACTATCGTCTGGATTTCGAACTCAATAGTTTTTGAGTAATATTAGAGTTTATTACAAAATAGTAGGAATGGAAAAGTCGAGAAGGGAACAACAAAGGGATGTAGTGAGAAATAGTTAAATAAATTGATATGGTTATAAATTGTGTCGTGATTTTATCAGTTGCAATTTGAATATAGTGTAAAGTTATGTATCCGCCAAATGATTTTTTTTTTTTTAGTTCATGGATATCAATTTTTGGTTAATTGTCTATATATTGTGTAGTTATCAATGAAGGACTCGCTAGAAATCCAAATTAAAGGACTTTAATTTAATGAATCGTTTCCTATAAGTACTTACATTATCGTATTGAGTAGTTTGTTAGTACTTAAATTGTTCAAAACTAAATACTACTCGAAAAAGGATTACTAAATTCAAACTTTAATACAGCAACGCAAATACTCTCCGGATGCTATATTTAGGATTACACTCAACCTAATCGACTTGAAATCATTGTATGCAAACAATTCAAAAAGATAATGTGTGAGCGTCCTTCATAATTCACGATAATATACTTTTGGATCCTAAATTATCTATAATTGAGTGAACTCAATGTTGTTACTGGTAATTGCATTTTATTTGACAGCTTGTAACATAGGTTTCGATTAATAGAAGAAGCTTGATAAGCCTTCTTACACAACATGGGGTACCATTGGGATACAAACCCTTTGGTTCATTCTACCTTCTTTAATTTATTAGTAAAAACTTTCAACTTTACAGAAAATATTTTTTGTAATTTGGTTTGGAGATTTAATAACAGGTGTCCACTAGGTACATCTTATGATGAACAAAAATGCATTTAATGTTTGCTTAATACGGGGAATTTTTCTTTTTCAACAAAAATGCATGTGATAAACATTAATCAAACTTATAATATGCTAATTAAATGTCATTTTTAGTTAAATTTTTTTAATTGCGATAATATGCATATGAAAATATAAATTCTCTAGCAAGAAGCTAGAGGAGAAAATGCTTACAACGTATTTTACAAACAAATTTAGAATCATTGATCCAATCAATTCAATTAGACTTGAAGTGCCTATTCCTATGGAGAATCCAAGTGTGAGAATGGATTTTTATCTCCTCTTCTAAAATGTCTTGCCTTGGTCTCTTTGTGTCAAAACACACACGGTTTCTCTACCTTCAAATGATCCAAAAAGTTATTTGAACAACCGCGTCAAAGCATAATTTAATGTCATTTTTAAATAAATGCACTCAAACTTTTCATTTAGTTACACCTTAATAGATACCCAGTGGGCATCCGTTAGCAAATCCCATTTGATTATACTGACTTTCTTGTTTTAGTAACTCTATAAATTAAAGTATTGTTTGGTGTTTATGAGTGAACAATGTAACAATGAATAATTATTGGGACTCGGACTCTTTTTATGTATAACTTATTAGTGCCGAAATCAAGATTATTAAAAGTGTTCTATAAGGAAAAAATTAACAAGTTGACACTAATTCATTAAAAGGAATAAATTTTAAAACCTTATTATTATTGTACGTCCGCAACAAACCCGAAGATGTCAAACACAGATCCTAACCGTAACGTTGATCGAACACAAGTTGCAATACCAATGAACCTTGTTGGAAGACAAACGAAGAAGAACAAGAAGACCACAATGATATCGACTAAAAAGTATCGACTAAAAAGTAAAACAAAAAGTACACGATATTACCCTCAAACACCCCTTTATTAAAACAAAAATCTTACAATTCGAGAAAGAAAAATGTTAAGAACTAGCATCCCTCATCACCTCTATTTATAGAGATGAAGGGATAGAAACCTTTATCTAGTTTGTTAAGGAAACCACAACCGAACCTAGATAAAACCCTTTTTAAATATTACGCCTAATACAAATAAACACCTTTAAGTATTACTCATAATATACTACAATTTTCACCTTAGGAGTAACACTTAAAAATAAACGATACTCAGCATCTTTTCCTTATGCTGGAACCTCGAACCAGAGACCACCTTGTTGACTAGACATTGTACTTCAGTAATTTCCCTAGATTAACTTCCATAGACTCCTTTACTTTCTTCTCTTTAGCAGCATTACCCTCTGCACCCTCTTGACTAGGTAATCTGGTTAACATAATGTCTGCCCCCACCTTTATGCCAAGGTGTACATTTTCATGTTCCTTTACCAAACAGTCTGTGTTTATCTTTTATTTTCAAGTTGTTTAACATCCAACTGTCTTTGAATCACTGCAACATTATTGTTACAATCCTGAACAGCCTCAGCTTCATGATTTCCTTTAGCTCCATGTAGTTTTACCTCAAACCAAACACGTTTATTAATTTGTACTCCGTGGACTCATGTTTTAACACCAGGATCAAGTTGTTTGAAGCCAACTTGTTTATCACAAAGTTGCTTGAACCCAACTTGTTTAGAACCAAGTTGCTTGAATCAAACTTATTTAGTATTTTCATGCTTTTGTACACCAAAATTCCTCATTTTTGCTTCCAGAGTATATACACAGTTTTTTTTTCTGATCCCATGACCCGACAACCTTTGACCACCTTGAATATACCCATTTGCATCTTCACAGTATAACCGTCTTTTTAAGAGTACCCAATGAATTCAAGCTTCTTCTTAACCCTGGAACATACACTACATCTTCTAGTATAAAGCTTGCTATATCATGCAACTATATCTTCACGTTCCTTGTCCCTCTGATAGTGCATGTTGTGTTATCACCTAACTGAACCGAACCACTATCAAAACCCTTAAAGGCATACAATAAATCTCTCCTAGTTATCATTACCTGAACCCATTACCAATTCAGTCATCTCATGATTCGGGACTACCACCAAGGCTTCTCTAAAGTAGGTGTTACCTTTATCATCAAATGAATCAAAATCCTTATCATGCTTACCCTCTTGACAGATCCACTTGATTTCTTCATTGGACAGTCTATTTTCATATGACAATTTGAATGACATTTGAAGTACTTTAGTTTACCAGTTCCACCCGACTTAAATCAGGAACTTCTACTGGAATAAGCTTTACCTAAATGATATGACATTCCCTATAGATATAACTCGTCGCTAGCTTCTTCCTTTGTGCCTTCAATTCTTTTCTTCAACTCCCTTGAAATCAGGGTCATTAGAACATCTTCCATATTCAAGGATTATTTCCCATACAACAAAGTCTCTACAAAATTCTCATAAGATGATGGCAACAATGTAAGTAAAATAAGTGTTTGATCCTCATCCTCAATCTTGATATCAATATTCGCCAAATCAAGTATTAACTTATTAAACTCATCTATATGATCACCTAGTTTTGTACCTAGAATCATATAGTATGTGTACAGCTTCTTCTTCAGATACAGTTTGTTTGCTATGGACCTACTCATATGCAGACTATCAACTTTATCCAAATTCCTACTGCAGTTGTTTCCTTGGTAATTTTCTGTAAAACCTGGTCTCCCAAGCATATAATCAAGGTACTACATGCCTTCTTCATCAAATCAACCTTTTCACTTGATTCCATGTATGCGGGTAATGTCTCTAATGCAACATCACATCCTTGTTGTACCATTAAAGCACATATCTTTGTTTGCCATAACCCGAAGCCGTTCTTCCCATCGAATATCTTAATGTCAAGCCTAGTTATATAACTAGCCATTCTTCTTTAACCTTGCTAAAAATCTTGTGAATTACTTATTAACCAACTTTATCAACAAGTCTCACAAGCCATGTAAAATATGTTAGAACATTGTAAACCCGTGGGAGATATTGTATTATTGATACGGTATTTATAGAGTACAAACCATAATGAACCAAACCCACAAATCGGGCTTGGGCCTATTTAATCACTAATACTCCCCTGCAGTTCGAGCTATGAAATCGTGAAAGCTCGGACTGAAGAAGAAAACTAAGAAAGCAAAATAAAACAATAAACCAAAATAAAACCCAAAGTATCCCAAACAGTCGTCTCGGGAATAAGAACCCTAGATTCGACACCAACGAAAGTCGTCTCTGGAATAAGAACCCTAGATTCGACACCAACAAAAGTCATCTCGGGAATAAAAACCCTAGATTCGACATTAACAAAAGTCGTCTCGGAAATTAATACCCTAGATTCGACATAAGAAAAATAAACAATTTTTTTATAAACAAAAAACAAAACGAATTGCCAGATGATATACTTATCCGTGTGTTGCTCCAAATCTTCCATTGACTTCTGGTGGGCTCATTAAATCCCATATTTACTTCCTTCACCAATGCGTGCCTCTTCTTTGTTGTTTTCTACGCGTGTAGAAACCAAACACAAACATCATTAAATCTTCTAAAATAATATAATGAAAATTAGGGTTTGACGGGGTGGCCTAGGAAGGTGGCTCAACATAGCCACCTAGGTTTGAGGATCAGACCCGCTCCGATACTATGTTAGAACATTGTAAACCCGTGGGAGATATATTGTATTATTGATACGATATTTATAGAGTACAAACCCTAATGGACCAAACCCACAAGTTAGGCTTGGGCTTACTTATTCACTAATAAAATATACCCGTTGTTGCTAAAAACCCTTTTTCCAAATCAAAGTAATTAGAAAAAACCTAAACCTTCGATCTTGAACAAACAAACCCAATAACTAACTTGAAACCCAAGAGAACAACAATCAAAACTTGAACCACAAGAAAACTAGCAAAAAAAAAAAAAAAAAAAAAAACCTTTAAGTTTAATCGAACTAGAGAAAATATCTAAACGAAACCATGAAGTCGGTTTTTATTCAAAAACAATTAATAATAACTTTGACTTTCTTATAAATAATAAAAAAAACCAAAGTGCCATTGCTACCTTTGTATTTAAACTTCTCATGTGAGGAGTAAACATTTAAAGGACCCCCACAAGCCTTCTTCTTCATTTAAACTTGTCGTTTACACCTACTGACTTCCCGGGTAAATAAAACTCAAAATTCCGATCATGTCTCGAACAAGTAACGACCCTTCAGAGACCACTACCAATCGTAGCTCTGATACCATTTGTTGGACGAATCCGCAACAAAACTGAAGATGCCGAACATGGAACCTAGAACCGTAAAGTCGATCAATCACAAGTTGCAACACCAAGGAACCTTGTTGGATGAAAAACGAAGAAGAACAAGAAGACCACAAAGATAAAGACTAAAGTAAAAAAATAATAAGCACATGATATTACCCTCGACACTCCTGAACAAATAAAGCTTACAAATTGAAAAAGAAGAATGTTAAGAAATAGCATCCGGCTCACCTCTATTTATAGAGATGAGGGGGTGGGAACCTTCATCTAGTCGGTTAAGAAAACCACAACCGAACCTAAATAAAGGCTAGCATTTCTTGCACTCAAGCTACCTAATCTTAGTTTATATCTAATCCTAATCAACATTACTAGATACAAATAAATCCCTTCAAGTGTTACTCCTAAAATACTACAATTATAAAGGTAAAAGTTTTACAAATATAGATTCGTTACTGATTGTACAATATTTCGCACTACCAGGCCTTCGATGGTGATCAAAGGAAATGAGGGGAGTTGTGATTACGCCAAGCTTGGATATAACCTGAAATAAGAAATACTAAAACACTACGTTAAGTGATTGCGCATGGGTTGAGCCCTGCGAACCACCTCCGGCGTGTAAATAAGTGATTGGTAGAGTTTTAAGTGTAAGCGTAGTAAAGTAAGGTGAGAGAAATTGCATACCAGATTTGTCATTGTCCAGGACTATTTATAGGTGAAGAAAACGGTCCTGGAGAGTGATCACACGTTTTACAGAGATCATGAGGGCGTCCCATGATTTGTGGTAACCGCTAGGGTTTAGTGTCCCACTCCTCTGGGTTTAGCGGTGGGGCTAATGAGGAAGAGGAGACGTAGGTAAGACTTGGTCTCACCAGTATTTGGACTTGGCATTGTTCCGTCCTTAAAACTTATCAAGAGATACCCCGAAGGGCTTAATCCTTTGATTGGCGAATTCCCACTTGGTAACTAGATCAGTGATGATTAGTTTTACGCCAAAGAAAGTTTTAGGAGGCTAGCCAGAGCCTTCGGTTATATAGGTTACGATCAGACTCGAAGGGGTGTCCTTCGAGCTAATCGGAGGGTACATCAATTTCAATGTTTTGTATATTAAAAGGAAACTGAATACACCTTGATTACAAAGAAGCCTACTGCCTATTTATAAGCTAACTAAACTAATAGAAACTACTGGAAACAAAGCAATACGTGGGTGCATGATCTCCTATTTTACTTCCATGCAAATAGGTCAACCAATGACCAACGTTCACCTCCACTAAAACTCGGTCAATCACCCAAATACGTGACCCACTCCATCAAGACTACTGATCCGCACCATGACCCATCAATATTATCCAACACTCTTGACAGGTTTTGATCCAGTGTTGTTGCTACATATAACTTCTTTTCACAGGGTACTTCATTGGTAACTGAGGATGCAGCAGGTCCATGTAAAAATGAGCATGCATCACCTTTACTACAAAACCCCTTCAAGTAGTAGTAACAAGGAACAATTGTCTTGTCCACAGGTAAGGCAGGTTCATTGTTGAGACTTGAGATTAGGAGGTTCATGATATGCTTCCTGGAGTCCATCCAGTGGCTAGAAATGTAGCATACAATAATTCAGAATATATATACAAGCAAATAGAAATTTCAACTTGCCAAATCAGCATCACACAGTAATAGATGTAAAAGACAATAAGACACGATAGCTTTGAGATGAAACCTAAGGAACTTGACTTTGATAAAATCAAGCAGAATGTGTCTCTGGTTTAAGCTATGAGACCAAACATAGTCAATAAGTTTGTCCATATGAAGTTTTATCAATCGTGCAGTTAATACGATGTTTGATTAAAGTTCAGTTTGGGGTACGAGGAATATGGTAAAGCCATATCAATATACTATATCATTAGAACTTGACCTCTTTATAAGCATATCGATTTATTATTATAGAAGTACATACCACATCAGGGGTTGTCACCATAATGTGATTTACTACTCGGATCTTACGGTCCAGTTGATTCATAAAGAAAGAAAAATAAATTTCAAAAATCATGTACGACCAATGCCTGATTGGTGAATCACCATTGTAATAGAGAATCGAATCTTATTATATGCTTAAGTTACCAATGAAAATTTTGTCTTACATGGTATGATTTTGTGTATCTAATCCAAAATCTGTTGGTAGCAACATACACATGGGAGCTTATTTTTGTTAGTATCTTGTGAAGTCCTAAAAGACACTCATGAGAAAAGACAACACGACAGTGATTACTAAATATGTGTGATATGTTTTACAAGTCACCATCAAGAAGTTCACAATTAGTCAGTTACTAAAATTTAAAAATATAGGGAATCTAAACATTCCAACATAGCAGAAGTCAAAGGATTGATCACATGAAATCACGTCTACAACCATTATGCAACTGCTAAGTTCAAAATACGTAACGAGCAAATATATATATATATATATATATATATATACACACACACACATATATGTTAATTATGAGATAGGTAGTATCATTGGACCGTTACAAAACAAGGAAGGTAAGGGTGTGAGAGATGGATACATTTAACAAAGAACCGTCTAACTACTGGAAAGGGTAAGAGTGTAAAAAGTATAAACATAACAACACTTGCTTGATCATTTATAAAAATTAGCTTTTCACTGAACTATATTACAGGAACATAAGTATACATGGGCAGGTAAGAGCGTATTAGATGCCAATCCAAAATTTAATTTGGTCTGCTCTGTGTCATGAACCAAGTATAATCACTCAAACAAATGACCCAATCAATGCTAAATTGTAATTATTTACATTTTCAACACTAGAATTCCAATATTCAAAATCTGACCCAAACAAAATAGCTGGCAATAGCCTCTATAGAATGATATGTCAAAACTTCTGCTGATCTTAGGCAAATGACTTGTTCCATCTAAGGCGTCGTAATAAGGCATGGTGCCACTCGCTGAGCCAATTAGAAATTTACTTGTTCAATATTGAGTGTTGAATTAGACTGAATATACTTGAGAATGATGTTTAACTAACAATCCATCTTCATACTATTCCCAAACAGGATTCATTCTGAGGTACCTATTTCCTAAATATTATAACAAAATGAGAGAGAAGTGTATTGAATGTGTGAAAATATTATTGAATTGAATATCCAGAATGAGAGTTACAACACTATTTAAGCACAACATTTAGAAGAGTAAACTAACTACTTAGCTACTAGATATTGTACTGTACAACTACATTTCATGACATGTATACAGACTCTTATTCAACATAATTAACATCTTTGGTGGTGAGGTAAAGTGTCTTGAGCCTGTATTCCTTGTCTGCACACTTTGCACAATGGAGTGTTTGATTGTGTCTTTAGCAGCTGCACCATTATCCCCCTCGCAAATTGGCAGTGAGTAAGGATTACACATTGCCAATTTGGATAAGCAATTGTAGTGTAGAGGTTTGCTCAGGCCTTTGGTAAGGATATCAGCCAATTGATCTTTAGTTGAGATGTAGGTAGGTAGAATCTGCCCTGCTTTGATTTTGTCCCTCACAAAATGGCAATCAATTTCAATATGCTTGGTCCTAGCATGATGAACAGGATTTGAAGCTAATGCTATAGCAGATGCATTGTCACACATGATGAGAGTAGGACTGTTAGTTTGAACATTAAATTCCTTAAGTAAGCACTGAATCCAAGTGATTTCACAAGTAGTATCAGCAAGTGCTCTGTATTCAGCCTCTGTTGATGATCTAGATACCACAAGTTGTTTCTTTGACTGCCATGATATGAGATTAGATCCAAGGAATATACCATAACCTGTGATTGACCTTCTTGTGGTTGGGCAACTAGCCCAATCACTGTCACAATAAGCAGAGAGAGTGAGGTTGTTGTTGGTAGGAAACATATGACCTTAACCAATGGTAAGCTTGATATATCTGATGACTTTAGTGAGAGCCTTCATGTGTGTTGTTCTTGGCTGTTGAAAAATTGACTCAGGGCTTGTGCAGCAAATGCCAGGTCAGGTCTAGTAATTGTAAGATAAAGAAGTTTGCCAACCAATGTTCTGTAAAAAGATGGATCAGGAAGGAGATCACCATCATCCATTGATAATTTGGTTGTTGGCTTGAGAGGAATAGCAAATGGCTTGGTATCAAGGAGACCAGCAAGTGTGACTAGATCCTTTGCATACTTTCTTTGAGTCATAGCAAGACCTTCTTTATTCCTGAGAAATTCAATGCCTAGGTAGTAATGGAGTGGGCCCAATTCTTTGATGCTAAACTTGGCATTGAGTGTATCTTTGACATGTCTGATGAAGGTTAAATCATTGCCAGCAACAAGTATATCATATACATATACCAGCAAAGTGACAAATGTATGATTCTTTTGAAAAGTGAAGAGAGAAGTGTCCACATAACTTTGTTTGAAACCAACAGAAATAAGCAAGGTGGTCAACTTTTCAAACCACTGTCTATTTGCTTGCTTCAACCCATAAAGAGACTTTTGCAACTTGCAAACTGTGTTTGGAGGTAGAGACTTTGAGTAACCTTGTGGCACTTGCATATAGACCTCTTCATGTAAATCTCCATGGAGAAATGCATTGTTCACATCAAGTTGCTCAATTTCCCAACCATAATAAACTGCAATAGCTAAGACTGTTCTAACTGTGACCATTTTAGCAACTGGTGCATAAGTTTCTTTGTAATCCACTCCTTCCTTTTGGTTGAAACCTTTAGCTACAAGTCTGGCTTTGTATCTTTCTATGGTGCCATCTGCATGATACTTGATCTTCCATACCCATTTGCAGCCAATAGGTATCTTGCTAGGTGGTAAGAGAGTAAGAATCCATGTGCCATTCTGTTCTAGTGCTACAATTTCCTTATTCATTGCTTCTTTCCAGTGATTATGTTTGATGGCTTGGTTAAATGTTGTGGGTTCAGTGATTTTATCAATGGTATTGATGAAATGAAGTGAGTTAAGACTTAAATTTAAATAATTTATGCAATGTGAATGATGAAATTTAGAATTGTGAAGAGTGTGAGTGGTGGATTTTGGAAGATGACAGTAAAAATTATTGAGTTTTAAGGGTAGATGTTTGACTCTTGTGGAAGTTCTGAGAGGTTTTGGAGGTGAAGGTGTAGGTGATGAAGGTGCTGGTGTGGGTGATGGAGGTGTTGGTGTAGATGAAGAAGAAGAAGAAGAGGAAGGTTTTGGTGTAGGTGTGGTCGGTGGTAATTAATGGTGACACTGGCTCAGTGAATGGTAAAGGTGATGAAGGTGTTGGTGGTGTTTGGTTTGTAGCAGGGGTGTTTGCTTCAAAAGTGTGAGGTGTTGGTATTGTTGAAGTGAAAGGTGTGCTGATGTTTGGTGTTGGAGAGGTGCAGGGTTGAAATGAAGGTTGTGTTGATGGAGGTTGAGTTGTGGTTTTGAGAAATGGAAATTGAGCTTCATCAAATAAGACATTCCTGCTTGTTAAAGTCTTGTATGTTTTGGGATCATAAAAAAGATATCCTTTTTGGTTGTGTGGGTATCCTATGAGAATTGTTGGAGTTGCTCTTGTATCAAACTTGTCTGTGGTGTGATGATAAGCATATGCAAGACATCCAATGGTTCTCAGATGATCAAGGATGGGAGGTGTGTCATAAAGTAGCTCATATGGGCTTCTGTTATGAAGAATAGGTGTAGGAAGTCTGTTGATGAGGTAAGTTGAGGCTAAAAGGCTGTATCCCCAGAAGTGTATAGGAAAATGTGCTTGGAAGTGAATTGATCTGCCATTTCAAGGAGGTGTCTGTGCTTTCTCTCAACTCTGGCATTCTGCTGAGGTGTGTATGGACATGATGTCTGGTGTGTGATGCCATGCTCTTGAAGGTAGGTTGTGAAATTTGTGTTAACAAACTCAGAGCCATTATCAGTTCTTATGATTTTGACATTTGTTTGAAATTGTGTTTGAACAGATTTATGAAAGATTTTGAAATTTGAGAACACATGATGTTTACTAGGTAACAAGTAAGTCCAAGTAGCTCTAGAGTAATCATCTACAATGGTAAGGAAATATGTACATTTATTGATTGTGGGATGTCTGTAAGGTCCCCATACATCAAGGTGGATGAGCTCAAATTTTGACTTTACATGAGAAGTACTATTAGGAAAAGGTAGAATATGATGCTTTGCCAAAGGGCATATTGTACATTTGTTTTCTGAATCACATGAAGAAATGGAAATATTTTTGATTTTCTTTATGACTTGAAGAGGAGTGTGTCCTAGTCTTGTGTGCCAGATATGAGAATTGGTAGCTGTGGAGAGAATGGTTGAAGAAGGTGTTGCAGAAGGTGTGTTGGGATCAAGGAGATATAATCCACCATGGAGAGTTCCAGAAGTGTTGGTTCCATTATGGTCCTGGAAGATAAATCTATCATGAGTAAAGGTGACTGAAAATAAGGTCTTATGAAGTAGCTTACTGATGGATATGAGGTTGTAGATGAAGTTGGGAATATAAAGGACTTCATGAATGGTGAGTTTTGGTGTGAGATGTACTGAACCAGTGTATTGCACCTGAGTTGATTGACCATTGGGTAGAAAAACAGTGATTGGTGTGTGAAGCTTGGTTATGTTATGCATTAGACTCAATGAAATACATATATGATCAGTTGCACCACTGTCTACTATCCAAATAAAGTGTGATTTTGTCATGTTAGAAGCAATGAAAGAGTGGATTTTAGCAATAGAACTGAATGAATGGATTCCTGCAATCTTAAGTGGCATTTTGATGTTGTTGGAAAAGGATAGTATACCTGCCATATGAGTTGCCATACCAGATGATTCACCTTGTGCATTCTGCATCATGAGCAAGACTTGGTTAAGTTGATTCTGCAATTGATCCATCCTAGGATTCATTTGTAGCTCTGCAACATTGTGTGACTCAGAGGTGGAACATTGATCAAGGGGGCTCATAGGATGTGTGATATCAATTGGTGGCAGTGTTTCACCAGTCACCGTATTCACTGATCTACCTCCCCTGTTTGGTTGAGATGTTGTCCTCTGTGATGGTGGCAGATATTTGTTATGTAGAGGGTGACCAGGTGGATAACCCAAGAGTTTGTAACATTCTTCCTTTGAGTGCCCCTCTTTCTTACAATAAGCACAAAATATACCTTTTCTGAAACTGCTTCTTCTGTCACTAGAAGTGTTTGGGACAGGGTTGTTTGGTGTGTTGTTTCTGTGTTGTGGTGTGTAGGATGTGTTTCTGAATGAATTGGGTGCAATTGGAGTGTTTCCTGGTTGCTTAAGAGTATCTCTCTGCTTCTCCTCTTGTCTTAGCATGCTATATGCTTTGGCTACCAAAGGAAGTGGTTGCATCAACATAATTTGACCCCTAATGTTAGTGTAGCAATCATCTAACCCCATAAGAAATTGTACCAATCTTTTCCTCTGCTCTCTTTGGCCATTTTCTTTCCCTTTTTCACAAACACATTGACAAACACATGTATATGGAGCTTTTATTGCATCTAATTCATCCCATAAACCTTTGAACTTGTGATAATAAACTTCAATTGTGCAATTAGACTGCTTAAGTTGTACAATCTCATTGGAAATTTGGTAGATTCTATGACCATCTAATTGAGAGTAATGTTCTTGTAACTCATTCCACAAATCAAATGCTGAATTGACAAAAGTGAGATGATTACCAATTTCCTCTGAAACTGTGTTGAGAATCCATGAAATAAGCATGTCATTAGCTTTTTCCTAATAAGCTCTAAGATCTGAATCAGCAGATGGTTCTTCATATTCACAAGTAATCAGTTTTAGTTTGTTCTTGGCACTTAAAGCAATCAGAATTGATCTTTTCCATGATCCATAGTTGTCTGATCCAGTGAGCTTCTTAGCAATCAATAGCATGTCAGGATGATCATTAGGATGAAAATAGAGTGGATGATGAGGTGAGTTGATATCATCTTGTAGTGGAATGGCAGTTGTGGTTGTATGTTGTTGATCTGAGTTATTTGACACCATTGTTGAATGATTTGTGAGTGAAAGTGATGACAGATTGTGGTTTTGATAGATTTATGGTAGATTATGATGATTCTTGATGTATTTTGAGAGATTTGGTTGTTTCTGATTGATTTTCAGTGAGATTGAAGTGATTTATGAGTGGTTATGGTGATTTTATGGTGATTCTGATGGCGGTTTATGGTGGATTCTGGTTGAAAAATTTTGGCGGGAAAAGTAGTTGTGGTGGTGAGTTTGTTATTTTGATCGGAAAAGTTTGTTACGAGCAGTTACCACCACAGTTTGTGGTGGACTAGCTCTAATACCATATAACAAAATGAGAGAGAAGTGTATTAAATGTGTGAAAATATTATTGAATTGAATATCCAGAATGAGAGTTACAACACTATTTAAGCACAACATTTAGAAGAGTAAACTAACTACTTAGCTACTAGCTATTGTATTGTACAACTACATTTCATGAAATGTATACAGACTCTTATTCAACATAATTAACATCTTTGGTGGTGAGGTAAAGTGTCTTGAGCCTGTATTCCTTGTTTGCACACTTTGCACAATGGAGTGTTTGATTGTGTCTTTAGCAGCTGCACCATTAAACGTGCATGGTTAATGGTGCAGATACCGAATTTGCAATCAAATACAGTTGAGATGCCATATCCACCCAACTATACCAGAAACCGAGTATTGTAATATATCCATATAATTAACCTTATCGACACTGCATGATAGAAGAAAGTATAATATTGGCCTAAGAGCAGTATGAACTTACAGGATGCCTGAAAGCACATTCAGGATTATAACAGCAGCCTCCCAACCAATACCAGCAATCTCTTGGGTTCAGCCTAGCAACCTCGCAGTGACGATATTCACATTCAATTCCCTTAAAACACAAGTATCAACACAGTCAGGCTCACGATACAATATATCAAAAAAGACAGAGAATCTTCGTAGCACACTACCTAACAATGTCTGTATAGCACGCATAACATTATGTCACAATCACCACTATCTCAGCCTCATATTATAAAAGAAACTAACAACGCCACAAATAATAATCTAATAGAGCAATCAGCTATGTTGTACAATATTCCTAATACCAACAAACAAATCATTTCACAACTCAGAAACGCTAAATCACAAGATTAAATTCCATTCATAAAGTTATATACATTTCGTTAAACAAACGTGCATCCTTACTTATACATTACACAAATTAAATGACATTGACAACACAAAGACAAAATCATAACCTTACATAAAAAAAATGCCACACTATATCACATCATATCAAAAATCGCCTCACAACAAACTACATAAAAATCTAACAAATGATAACTGCTACATTACGCAAATCAACTAAAAACTTAAATCCAAAAGACACACATTATCGCATTCACACTCATAACAACAATAACGGCTACATTACGCAAATCAATTAACATAATAATGACGTTTAACGCAAACACTTGCAACATAACAATAACTAGTCACTACAAACAGCTACATTACACAAATCACATTGATAACAACGATTAATAACCGCAGCAAAAACGGCTACATTACGCAAATCAACTAATATCTTATAAATTCAAAACATACACAAATTATATAAAACCCTAATACACAGAGTTAGAAAATAACAAAATATATAAATCCTAACAAATAAATGATTTATATAAACAACCTTTTTGCAAGTAAGAGGAGAAGCTAAGAAATAAAAGCAATCAGTGAATCCTTTTATTATCATTTCTTTTCTTTTTATAAAAATAATGAATCAATGAATGTTTTATGAAAATGAAATTAGGTTTTGATTTTGTGTGAATTTGGGGTTTCGAGTAATTTTTTTTATTTTGTTTTGGTTTTGGTTTTGGTTTAGAGAGAGTGTGTGTGAATCAATTTTGTTTGTATTTTTGGGACATAGAGGGTTTGTTTGTTTGAATTTTATTTTTTGTTGTTATTTTATATATTTTTTTTATTAAGTTATAAGGGCAGTGGCATCCTTTCGCTAAAATAACATCGGCAAGGTCCATTGCCACTCGTCCGGCATGACCAAATCGGTGCTTCAATCGGGAGATCTCCTCGATTCGGTGTGCTCTCTTCCAAGAAAAAAGGGACCGTTTGGAATTGAATACATTCGAACGCTTCATCACTCAAAACCAAAACCCACTTGTGAAAATGGCATCTAACAGGGTTTTCAACGCCACCAAAACCCTACTCGCAGCCGCTAAGTCAACCACTGTAACACCCCAACCCAAAAAGGGCTAAAGTGTAACATTATAGGGTCAAATCAGAACATAAGCAAGCGAAATACTTTATTAATACATGTGTTACAAAGTATTCTAATGAAAGATAAGGTGCTAAATATGAACATAACAACTTCCAACACTAAGGTACAAACTAAGTCAAATGAACTCTATATCCAACTCTAATCCATAAGGAGCTATCAACAATGTAGTCCACTAAGAGCTTCTAAGCACTCTTAACTCAAATCCCAGCTTTCTTCTTATAACCTGCCGCAGGAAAAGAAATGCGGCTGAGCTTAAAAAGCTCAGTGAACAGATATATACAAAAGACATCAAAAGTAAAAGAGCATAGAAATGAAATCATGAAAATATGTTGAATGTGAACGATATAAGTCAAATAAGAAGTAAAATGAATGGATAAGTGAAACGGAACCACAAGAACCTGTTGAACAAGATATCGAAATAATATGATGTATAAGAAAAAGAAAACATAGCAAAGAATATGAAACGGTTAATAATCATAATAAGGAAATGCCCAAGTGCAAACATATGTCATAATATAGTAAGTTGTACATGGAGTAGCTAGCTCACAATGTACTAGAAGTGAATGGGGTGTATTGCACACACTAGTCCATCACTAAAACGAATCATAACTAAGTACCTAGGATGCATCCATACGCTCCCTGCAAAACAGATATATATGCACAAAGCTCTAGGCTAAGTAAACATATACAATAATAAATATAGGCCTGAATAGCTATAGCATAATAGGGAACGCTGTGGACAAAAACCCACCTCCACAGATATTGTCAATACCACTGGTGCATCAGTGGCAAGGCCATGGACTCCCCATGACTGGCTACAAATTAATCAAATAATGGGCAACAAATATAGGCAAATGAAGTATAAAACAAATACGAGGGACAATTACTATTTATCCAACTAAGATGATAGCTATATGAAATGAATATAGCATGGAATGGATAATCAAATGAATAACAGAGCAAATATGGATCAATGATATCAAATGCCTGAATTTAGGAAAACAAGTCATGCGCAGTCTTAGAGTATAAAACAGATTAAGTCTTTGTGAAAATAATTTAAACAATGTGTTCATAACAATATTCTTTTAAAAGCAGATCCCATAAAAGTATTCCTTCAAAAGCAGTATTCATAAAGGACATTTAACATTCATATAAAAGTGGTATCGTATTCATAAACATTATTTAAATATATATATATATATATATATATATATATATATATATATATATATATATATATATATTTTCCAAAACATCATTGAGCTATACTTTTAGAAAAGTTTTCATACGAAGCTATGATATCATTGGTTTACAAAGTATCAAAGATCCGAATGCAAATACTAAAGTCACAAGAGATAAACGAATCTAACAAAAGTCATGGAAACAAGTCATGAGATACCCTTAATGAGAAAGGGCGGAATATCTGTACTTTAACGCGTATGAAAGGAAAGCAAAACGAATGAATGAACACAAGGAAACAACGTCACATCTTCTTCAATGAATCTACACGGATTAGGGTTCATAATATACTTATTAGCTCATTAATGTCATAACGGATTCTATTATGTATTATTAACCACATTATCATATTAGGGTTTACTTAGGTTAAGTGATCAATACATAGGTTTTATGTGTTTCAAATCAATAATTAATCTAGTTAAGGTTTAAGTGTGCCAAAACAGATTTTTGGGTTTATAATGCAAATCTGACTCAGTTTCTTATGAATTTATAGACCTATCAAATGAACTCCTTAGGTTCTACCAATTTTTCCTTAGGCTCCCACATGAGTTAAGTCGTTACTCAAATTGTTTCAGATTTTATTAATAAGTGTAAGTATGCTTTAAAATATATCTTTCCAGACCTACCCAGAAAAATAACTGCATAGACACCCAGAAAGTTTGGCTTTAACTAACCCATTTAGACACTTTATAAAAATCCACCAAAATTTCAGGAAGTCACAATTATCCCAAATATTACCCCTGTTAAATTATAGTTCTTAACACCTCACGGTTTGGAAACTAAAAATCAAAAACACCAGCTGAATTTTCAGACTCGTAATTCAGATTTGACACCCGATCCCATAAAATTTAAAAAGACAACCAAATCAACTCTAAATCGCCCCAAAACAAATGGAGAACTTATGTAAGACATTAAAATAGGTTTACATGCAAAAATCCAGTATTAAAAACTTGTGAAACTCACGTTATAGTGCACACAGATTCAGGTTATCAAACTGCCATATTATAGAACTAGTTATAATACCCGTGCACGCACGGGGTTTTGATATAAAACTTTTATCATGTATTTAATACCGAATATATTGTCTTAAAATGTATTGAACTTTACATTTATTCATCTAATATAACACATGACACTTTTAGATGGATCATATTTACTTTAGATGTTATTGTCCGTTTTTTTTTTTTTTTTTTTTTTTTTTAATGACGCATCTAAAGACTTGATACAAAATTATTACGATCTACTGCTTATGAATCTTCTGTTTTCACCCTCGTATCTTCCTTTTTTTACACGTTAGTTTTTTTTATTGATGTAAACAAATAGCATAACACGATTTGCATTTTGATGATACCATTACAAAATGTACATATTATTTGATTGTAACTTTTTTAAAGTCGTGCGGTCCATTTGATGATCTCTCTGTCAATTATTTGTTAGTATGTTAAAGTTGTTATGTTTGGGTTCTTGTATAACTAATAGTTTTAGAAATAAGTTTTTTACTGAAATGAGTAGAAGCGGAGTGTTGATGACTCGTGACATAGAGTGATAAGGTCTTATTCGCCAATGGTGATTTGTATAAATTGCCTTGCTGCCATTTTGTTAATCACCACCCATAAATTTAGTCTCTACTTTAATTTCTTAAACAAAAACAGATATCGAAGCTTTTGGTAATACTATATTATGTTGTTAGTTATATTGTGGACTATTATATCACGCCTGTATAATATGTTGAGCTATTGTAAGTTGAAAGTGTAGCAATAGCACCAATAAAGTTGACCATTATGAAACAGGTCGGGAAAGTTAAACTATCATTTACAAATATTTACATAAAAAATTATGCTCGATTCAGTATTGACTTGTACAACTTTTTAGACCATATCAGAATGGACCTAATAAATCTAACGTATGCCTACAGTGTGGATGTTAAAATTTTAAAAATTGTAATATCAGTATACAGTATATGAAAAATATTAATTATACTTTCAAAAACTCACTAATAACACCTCTTGAAATTAAATTTAGTTTTACAAACTATACTGAACTTCACACTTCACTTAAGATACATCGAGAATGCAACTTCAAGTAAAATGTAAGGCTTTATGTATTCTTTTGTAAAAGTACCTTTGGCGGAACATCTTTCGACTTATCCCAACGTAACCATCATTTTGCAATGACAGCCTCTATCGATAAAAAAAACACAAAAAAATTTAATTCCAAGCCCTATTTGTTAGATATTGCAATATATGATTCTCGTTTTACATGTTTAGCATTATAACATAGATCATTTAAATTTATTTTGCTCGATGTTGAATGTCGTTTCACGTGCTCTGGTGTCTTTCCCAAATGCCTCTCCATTAGGAAGAAGGATGTGACTGGTATAAGCGTACAAAGATGTAGCTCCAATCCCATAGCCCACACATCAGTATTCCAAGTTAAAACCTGCATTTAACTCATCGTTTACTACCGGTCTATATAAAGTCCAAAATTAATGTAAGGAACATTAATAAAATATTAAAACCCACCCTTTTACAAATGACCTCAAAATAGATGAATTATCATAAAAAAAAAAACATTAAAACAATCCAATCTCCATAACTTGATCAAACTTAGAACTTAATAAATATTCAAGATTTAAACAAAGAATTAGATAAAATGTGATCAATAATTTTGAATTTATAAATTCGAACCTTTTGTTTATAATCCACAACTTAAATCAACATTTAGTGTCTTATTCGATGCCCATTAGTTCTGGCTTCTCAAATATTATTAAAGTATCGAAATGATCAGTAAAACACATTAATTAAAATCCAAAATTCAAAATTTTCTCCAACAACAAATTAGGGTTTTCAAATTAATCGTTAAACATCAATTCACATATATATGATGCACCAAATTCAGTTCAGCTTAATTTAAATTCAAAATCTTAAATTTAAAAAAGATGTGTTCTGAAATCTAACAACAGTCTCATTAAGCTCACAGCTACATTAAGTCATTAATATCAAATCTTAACCTATAAATTATCAGTCTAAGTTAGATTTTACCCACTTAATAATCTAATGTCCGTAAAGTTTTTTAAAAATGTTTTTCCGGATATCCGTATATAAAATTTAAATAATAATTACATGAGTCGTTGTTATAAGTACAATCGCGTATATTTGATATCATGTTATACAAAATGTGCGAGTTTAGTAGCACGAGCGTTGTCATTGTTATAAGTTAAAATATATACGTATATAAACTTTTATTTAGCAGACATAGATGTTATGGTCGATGTTGTTGTTTAACTTTTAACAATTGGTATCATGTTGTACGAAATATGCGAGTTTAGTAGCACATAATGAGCTGATGAAGTTAAAATATACTCTGTAAAGTTTTTTAAAAATGTTGTCAGGATATCCATATATAAACTTTAAATAATAATTACATTAGTCGTTGATATTTATATTACCGTTAATAATAATTTAGCCGTATTTAATATTCAAATTCATGTACCCATAGATTAAACTTTTAAATAGGATAACACGAGTCTTTATTTAATGACATAGTAAAAAAATATTTTAATAGATAGAAAATTTAAAACTAATGTTTATTTTAAAAATATTTAACTTATATTAAACCTAATTCGTACATTTATAAAATTTTGTAAGTTTAATGGATGAAAGTCTCAAGTCAATACTAATACTCATGTAATTGTAAACAAAGTTTATATTATAAAGTGTAGGGGATATAAAGTGTAAGGGGTTATTTGTTATTATTTAAAGTTATTAAAAAACATGGAGATTTATAATTTTACACTTAACTCCAGATAGTATATTTAAAATTCAACCACTAATGTTTTATTAATCACCTCCTCTTTTTTTAAGTTTTTATTTTCCTAAATTTGACACCTACATTTTCATGTGTTTTTTTTTCCACAATCAAATTCTCCACCAAATTTTTTAAAGTTTGACCAAAATCAATTTAATTTTGACTTTCTATTGACCAATCACGTTGCTCGATTTCGCTTACATGGAAAAATTGAGCTCTACTATTGGTCCAATTGTTTTTTCAATGAGAAGGGATTTGCAAAAACACTCCGAAATGATGTAATTCTTTTATTATATAAAAGATCTATATTGGTCTATCTTATCACATGTTTGAATTATATAAACACCCACGGGCCTCTAAAAATCCCAAGACACCTTTTAGTTATAATATTAACATCAGGTTAGACCCTAAATTCGACACACAAAACAGCCCATTCGTAACATGGAATTAACGAGCTAAAACATAACATATTTTCCCACATAAAATCATAGACTCACGATAACCTCCAACGCCTAGGGTTTCTGATTTTGAGTGCCATATTAATGATCACATTTAACAGGTTTTTAGGGCTGGATTAGCGTTGTAATATAGTCGACATGCCTGGAACAAACGACAGCAAAAATGTCCATATACATGACACAAAACAGTCACACATAGGCGTATAGTTTATGATTTCATGTGTCGAATTCAAGTGTGATTATAATAGATTAATGAGCAGCCAATATAATGAATAAATTAGCATGTAAACTGATTAGGTTTGTAATTGATATATTCAGATTATGCATGTTTTAGGTGTGTCGAATGGAAAAGAAAACAAAAAGGGCGATGACGATACCTCTTGGCTCGAATGAGACAGAACAAAGAGCAACCCCAAACTAATATAACCACATGTTGTGAGTCGAAATTCAAATAAGTAGGTCACGTGCTAATCACGTGACTACTTCTAACAACCATTTGAATTTAGGCGCCAAGTTATCACAACATCTTCCTTAGCAAAAGCTGCTACTCTTCTCCTCCTCTTCTTGTAACCAACTTCATCACAGGTGCCACATGGCAGACTGCCATTGGTGGGAACACGTCACATCTTAGTCAACCACTGGTCAAACATCTAACCACTTTTCCCTCCACTTCTATCCACCTCTATAAATAGATGATTGTATCTTCATTTTCATTTCCAAGTTGTAATTCCTTTCTCATTCTCTCTGTAACATTTCCACTTCATTGATCAATAACAAATCACTTGATTGTCAATTTCGTGTTTCTTTTCTTCTACTTGAAACGCCTAATTGTCATCAATCCTATCTTTTAGAGCTCATACTATTTGGTACATAACAAGTGGTATCAGAGCTCGACTCTGGCTACGAATTCAGTTACAAATCAGTTACAACTTCCTAACTGATTCAGTTACAAATCAGTTACAACTTCCAAACTGATTCTGTTACTTTTCCGGTGAACAATGGTGGTCAGTACCAGAGCTAGTGAAGGTGGAAGTAATGCCAATGGTGGAACTAATAGTGTTGACCTCAACACTACTCTTCAGACCTTGCAACAAACAATGGAGCAGATGAGTGAACAGATTAGAGGCCTATTGATCTTTCAACAACATGTACAGAATGGAGGTGCAATGGGGGCTGGAATGCATACACCTAATCAAGGACAAATTGGAAGACTGACAAAGCTTGAGTTCCCAAAATTTTATGGTGATGATGTTCAGGGATGGTTATATCGAGTGAATCAGTTCTTTCTCCTTGATCAAATTGCTGAGAATCAAAAGGTACGATTAGCTTCTATGCACATGTTTGATAAAGCTCTCAATTGGCATAAACAATTTGTTAAGAGGCATGGAGAGAATGTTGAGTGGGCTTTGTATGAGAGAGAAGTCAAAATACGTTTTGATTCAGTGTTTGAGGACCCTATGGTTGAGTTGAAAAACTTGAAACAAGTAAGTACTGTACAAGTATATCAGGATGAGTTTGAAGTTTTGATGAATAAGGTAGAATTGACTGAAGCTTATGCAATCAGTTTGTTCATTGGAGGTTTGAAGCCTGAAATTGGCATGTCAGTTAGAATGTTTAAGCCAAACACTCTAACAGATGTGTATTGTTTAGCTAAGATGCAAGAAGCTACTATTGCAGTCATGAAAGGAAGATCAATGCCATTGCTACCTACTCCTAGAACTCCTTTTGTGAATGCAAATACATATGCTCAAAAGAATGTGATTCATCCACCTAAGAATACTACCACTACTTTAGCTCTTCCTGCACCACCTACTACTGGATATGTACAAAATAGGAGAAGGTTGACTCAGAAAGAGATAGCAGATAAGAGAGCTAAGAATCAATGTTTCTACTGTGACCAAAAGTATGTGCCAGGTCACAAGTGTAGTGGTCAATTCTTCTCTTTGGAAATATGTGGTGAAGATGAGATAATGGAAAGTGGTGATACTTTTGAAGATTGTGAAGAGCAGTTGGTACAGAATTTTGAAGAAAATGTGATTGAAGAACCACAGATTTCTATTCATGCTTTAACTGGTGGAAATTCTTACAAAACCATGAGAGTAAAGGCTTATATGGGAAAACACACTCTGCACTCATTAGTTGATTCTGGGAGTACTCATACTTTCTTAGATCTTAAAACTGCTAAGAAGTTGGGTTGCAGGTTGAAAACAATATGTCCAATGGATGTTTCAGTGGCTAATGGACAAGTGATCACCAGTGTCTATGAGTGTAGAGATTTTACATGGACTATTCAGGGTCAAGAGTTCATGTCTGATGTGTTGATATTGCCTTTGGGAGGCTATGAAATGGTGTTGGGTGTACAGTGGCTCTCAACTTTAGGCAATATCATGTGGAACTTTAAAAAGTTGGTGATGGAATTTGTGTACAATGGAAGAAGGATGGTGCTTAGAGGTGCTCAGAAGGCTGTGTTGCAATGGCTGAGTGGTAAAAGAACAAGTAAGGGTGTTGGAAAGTTGGGTGTACAAGCTAATGGTCCAGTGATGTGTGTTTACCCAAACACTCTCTTCAGTATAACACCATCCTCAGTAAAGCCAACTCCACCACAACTCACTGAGCTTTTGGAAGACTATCAGGATGTGTTTAACATGCCTACCTCATTACCACCTCAAAGGACTCATGACCATACCATTCCTCTGGCTCCAAACACTCCTCCAGTAAACATCAGGCCTTATAGACATCCACCAAGTCAAAAAGATGCTATTGAGGCCATGGTAAAAGAATTGAAGGAGTCTGGTGTCATCAGGGATAGTCATAGTCCATATTCTTCACCCATTGTGATGGTCAAAAAGAAAGATGGAACATGGAGAATGTGTGTTGACTATAGACAACTTAATAAGCATACTGTGAAAGACAAGTTTCCCATACCAGTAATTGAGGAATTGATTGATGAGTTGAGTGGATCTAAGTACTTTACCAAGCTGGATTTAAGGTCAGGATACCATCAAATTAGAATGCATCCTGATGATATTGATAAGACAGCTTTCAGAACACATGAAGGCCATTATGAATTCTTGGTTATGCCGTTTGGATTGACCAATGCTCCCTCAACCTTTCAGTCTCTCATGAATACTGTGTTCAAGCCTTATTTGAGGAAGTTTGTTTTGGTATTTTTTGATGACATATTGGTATATAGCCCTACTATTGAGCAGCATTGGCAACAGTTGAAGGTTATTCTGCAAGTTATGAAGGATAATTCTCTGTATGCCAAGATGAGTAAGTGTACCTTTGCTGCCCCACAAGTGGAGTATTTGGGACATATTATCAGTGCAGATGGTGTGTCCACAGATCCTTCCAAAATTGATGCTATGCAGAAGTGGCCAGTTCCAGCCACTTTGAAGCAGTTGAGAGGTTTCTTGGGTTTAACAGGCTATTACAGAAGATTTATCAAAGACTATGCTTTGATGAGCAAGCCATTGACATCCTTAACTAAGAAGAATGCTTTTCATTGGGATGATAAAGCACAAAAAGCTTTTGAACAACTTAAAGTGGCTATGGTGAATGCACCAGTCCTGGCTTTACCAGACTTCAATCAAGTGTTCACAGTTGAGACTGATACATCTGGTCTTGGTATTGGAGTTGTTTTGCAGCAGAATGGACATCCTATAGCTTATCTCAGTAAAACCTTGTCACCCAAACATCAAGCCCTTTCTACCTATGAGAAGGAGTTCTATGCAGTTTTGATGGCTTTAGAAAAATGGAAAGGGTACCTTTTGGATAGACACTTTAAGATAAAGACAGATCATTTTAGCTTGAAGTACCTGTTGGACCAGAGGTTAACAACACCATTCCAGGCTAAATGGCTTCCCAAGCTAATGGGGTATGACTATGAGATTTCATATAAGAGGGGTAGTGACAATGTGGCTGCTGATGCTCTTTCAAGAATTTCAAGTGGTACTGAGTTATGTGCTATGGTTTTGAGTTCAGTGACAAGTGATTTGTTACAACAAATCAAAGACAGTTGGGTCAATGATGTGGATCTACAACAGCTAATTGAGTCAATCAAAGATAAGTCTTATACTGGAAGTAAGTACACTTGGAATAATGATGAGCTCAGGAGGAAGGGCAAGCTTGTGATTGGAAATAATGAGCAGCTTAAGAAGTTACTATTAGCACATTTCCATTCTGGTTCAATTGGAGGACACTCAGGAATTCAAGCAACAATTAAAAGAATGGGTACTGTGTTATATTGGAAAGGAATGAGGAAATTTGTGAAGAAATTTGTGGCTGAATGTGATGTTTGTCAGAGAAACAAGTCTGATTTAGCTGCAAGTCCAGGCCTGTTGCAACCATTACCAGTGTCCACTAAGATATGGAGTGATATATCCATGGACTTTATTGAAGCTTTACCACCATCTCAAGGCAAAACAGTATTGTTTGTGGTGGTGGATAGGCTTAGTAAATATGCCCATTTCATTCCAATGAGTCACCCATTCACTGCCAGTCAAGTTGCTCAAGTGTTCTTGGATAATGTGTACAAACTGCATGGTATGCCAAACACCATTGTGAGTGACAGAGACAAAATCTTCATCAGTCATTTCTGGCAATCTTTGTTCAAGATCTTAAAGGTGCAATTGAATCTCTCCACAGCTTATCATCCACAGTCTGATGGCCAAACTGAAATAGTTAATAAGTGTGTGGAGTGTTAGCTGAGTATTGGTATAACACCAACTTTCACACCTCAGCTCAAACTACTCCTTTTGAGATAGTGTATGGCCAAGCTCCTAATCTGCACTTGCCTTACTTAGCTGGTTCAAGTTCAGTAGAGGAAGTGGACAGAACTATGCAAGCCAGAGAACAAGCAATAGCTATGCTGCAATTTCATCTCAAAAGGTCTCAGGATAGAATGAAAAGCATGGCTGACAAACACAGAAGTGAGAGAAGTTTTGAAGTTGGAATGAAAGTTTATTTGAAGGTACAGCCCTACAGACAAGCGTCAGTGAGACAAGGGGTGCATCACAAGTTTTCTGCAAAATATTATGGCCCATTCATCATCATTGCAAAAGTGGGACCAGTTGCTTACAAGCTTCAGCTACCCCAAGACAGTCAAATACACCCTGTTTTTCATGTATCTCAGTTGAAATTGTGTAAAGGAGACACCCATGAAGTGAGAGTTTTGCCACATTGTGGACCTGATGGTGTACTCAGTGCTGAACCAGAAGCAATCATTGGAAGAAGGTTGGCTAAAATGAATAACAGGGCTGTGATGTATGTGCTAGTGAAGTGGGTCAATCAACCTGAGGAGAATGCCACATGGGAGCTATATTCAGAGTTGATTGAGAGGTTCCCAGAAATGGAGTTGCAACCTTGAGGACAAGGTTGCTAAGGGGGATGGAATGTTGTGAGTCGAAATTCAAATAAGTAGGTCACGTGCTAATCACGTGACTACTTCTAACAACCATTTGAATTTAGGCGCCAAGTTATCACAACATCTTCCTTAGCAAAAGCTGCTACTCTTCTCCTCCTCTTCTTGTAACCAACTTCATCACAGGTGCCACATGGCAGACTGCCATTGGTGGGAACACGTCACATCTCAGTCAACCACTGGTCAAACATCTAACCACTTTTCCCTCCACTTCTATCCACCTCTATAAATAGATGATTGTATCTTCATTTTCATTTCCAAGTTGTAATTCCTTTCTCATTCTCTCTATAACATTTCCACTTCATTGATCAATAACAAATCACTTGATTGTCAATTTCGTGTTTCTTAACTTCTACTTGAAATGCCTAATTGTCATCAATCCTATCTTTTAGAGCTCATACTGTTTGGTACATAACACCACAGCAACAACCCTTGCACACCACGAAGGAACACCAACAGCCAACAAGCCTTCAACCTCTTCTTGATCTTGAGAGAAAGATAGAAACCAGAACTTTGATGTTTTTTTTTTGTGTTTTAGTATCGGTGCAAAGAAAATAGAAAAAAAAAGAGGCCGACTATATGATGGAAAAACGTGTGACAAGGAGGGAAACTAATAAAGACCATATCATGTGTTATGGAGTGTGTCGTGTGAAGAGGCCAAGGGAAAAAGGCAAAAAGATCTTTCAAATATATAAACATATACACATTAATTTAGGCTTATCTCTTTGTGTTTAAAAAATAAAAAAAACGTGTATAAGTTGGAGGGGAGGACCATTTTTTTTTTTTTTTTTTTTTATTTATTTATTTTTTTTTTTTGATTTGGAATAGGGAAGGATTTGCACAAATATTATTAAGTTAGTAGTCTTAGGTTATAATTCATATAATGTTTAACTAGTTATAATACCCGTGCACGCACGTGGTTTTAATATAAAACTTTTATCATGTATTTAATACCGAATATATTGTCTTAAAATGTATTGAACTTTACATTTATTCATCTAATATAACACATGACACTTTTAGATGGATCATATTTACTTTAGATGTTATTGTCCTTTTTTTTTTTTCTTTTTTTTTTTTTTTTTTTTTTTTTTTTTTTTTTTTAATCAATGACGCATCTAAAAACTTGATACAAAATTATTACGATCTACTGCTTAAGAATCTTCTATTTTCACCCTCGTATCTTCCTTTTTTTACACGTTAGTTTTTTTTTATTGATGTAAACAAATAGCATAACACAATTTGCATTTTGATGATACCATTACAAAATGTACATATTATTTGATTGTAACTTTTTTAAAGTCGTGAGGTCCATTTGATGATCTCTCTGTCAATTATTTGTTAGTCTGTTAAAGTTGTTATGTTTGGGTTCTTGTATAACTAATAGTTTTAGAAATAAGTTTTTTACTGAAATGAATAGAAGCGGAGTATTGATGACTCGTGACATAGAGTGATAAGGTCTTATGTAACACCCCCAATTCATGATGCAGCGGAATTCAACTTGGGTGTTACTCGACGGCACAATAGTCACAATAATAGAAAACGAACTCCAATTGAGTTGTTTTAAAAGATTTATCATTCAAATTGTATAAATATCAGAGATTACAAAATGAGGTCCCAAATGGTTCCATGTTTACAATTTACATTAAATGAGTTTTTGAATGATAATAAAATTTATAGCCCTCTTGAGTATCCGTGCCCTTCCGTGCCATCTTTGATCGTCATGAACCTGAAATACATGCTTGAGAGGTCAACACAAAGGTTGAGTGATATTCATAGAGTTTGTTTAAATGTTTGAACACAATATGTTGGTAGTGTGAGCTATAGACTCACACCAATGTTTGGAAAACAAAGATGGGCTATGTTGTTATACGCCCGGAACAGTTATTATCAAATACTAAGCTTATGACACCAAAACGTTAACGTGTACCAATATCGATCGGCGGAGTTATCCCGGTAGGTACTTTGCCGTCATACCTAATGTCTCAAATATTAATGCATTTGTTTGAACTTAGTCAATACAAATGGGATTCGTCAATCCCAATAGGCCTATTCACAATATTCGCGCTCACTATTTCTAGTGATTAAATGGTTCATAATAAAGGGATCTCGGTTTGGCAAAGATGGTACTTAGTGATAATAAAACAATCAGGCAAGCATACAATTTAAAAACATTGTGCTCGGTTAAAAATAGCATGTATTCCCCCCAAGGGTTTGTAAAACAATTAAGTAATGGAAAGTGGGGCTATGAACTCACCTTAAGTAAGATAGCAAGTAATGAATGTAACGGTTGAATCGTGAAGGTTTCTATGAGCAACCTATAATAGAATGTTGCGACTTAGGATCGGAGTAAAGAATATGAATAAGTGCCTATATATATATATCTTGCATTTAGTCCATGATGTGGTATGATGTATATTGTAAGTCTTTGAAAAAGATTTCATGAAACATGTATGTTTTGTATATCGTTTACTACCGTTCGGGCCGACATAATTCAGAAGTCATGTTAGTAAGCGTTCGAGGAGCCAGGACACTTTAACTTGTAAATCCACAACTCATCTCGACGGCTTACATAATGAACTCCTCACATGAGGCTCCCTACTATTGTAGTAGTTGATGAAATATATAGATATAAGTTTTGATCCGAAGGTTACATGTCCGATATTTGAATAAACTTAGGAAAGTTTATTTGTACATGAAGATTGTTATTAGGGGTAGTTTCATAAGTCTTGTATGACCATTTTCTCTTTGTAATATCTCATGGTTCCTTTTTAAGTGAAGTAGATCCAAATTGCTTGTTCAATGTTATCGCCAATTCCTTGTTTCATGTTTTCGCCTAAGTAAGCTTGTATGGTCATTTCGTCATGGCCTAGCCATGACCTTTGGTCATTGTTCCATGGTCTTGAGACTCAACCTTGGCTCTAGCCATGGTTGTGGTCTTGATTCTAGGTCATAAGACCTCTTGTTCCTTTTAAAGTATAACCATAATATAGTGACTTTGGTCTAAAAATGGGCTGTTAAGAATTTGAAGAAATTATCACTCGGAAAGCGTTTTCAAGGCTCGAGCTTCTTTGTTCCTGAACGAAAACGGCGTTCCGGACAACTTTCGTGTTTTAACTTTTTGATGAATCAGACCAGAAGTATGACTTTCAAAAAGTCAGAATGCAAAACAGTTTGGTTTAGGCAGTTTTGCCGGAAATCTTTGGTAACTTCAAATGGGCGTAACTTTTGACTCGTATACTCGTTTTAGGTGGTTCAAATTGCTATGGTTTCCTTGTTAAGTCCTCTACTGTAATATGTAATGATACAACATCATATTTTTACCATTTTGATCAGGTCTTACCAAGAAAGTCACTAGTTTACTTGTTTTAGTAACTTATCTTGTCAATCAATTACAACAACTTGTTTTACTCACTTTTATACATCATGGACATGAATACAAGACATAATATAGCATGAATAATATGTAAATAACATGAACATGATTATTCAACAAGAAGCATGTTAGGGTTTGGCTTACAACTTTTGGCTTTCAAAGATGAAAGGAAGTTAACATGTAAGGATAGGACTTTGATAGACTTGTTTCAACCCACTTCACTTCATGCAATCTTTCTACTCTTGTAATCTTGAAAGATGGATGATGAAGGTTGAGGTGACTTGAGTGGATTCAAACTCAAGATAAATCACCAAGTATATGAGGTTATGGAAGTATTTTGGTAACCTAAGATCAAACTAGGGTTTCTATCTTGAACTTGCACTTGATCCTTGCTAGAAATTTGGAAGAGAATGAGCTAAGGATGAGAGAATGGTGTGTGTGAGTGTGGCGTTTAAATGAAGGGGAGGGGAGGGATTATATATGACTTTGAGGAGGTTAGGAAGCTTACTAGGAAAGTGCTTCAACTTGGTGACCAAGTTGTAATTAAGTGATGATCTATGGGTAAATTCATGAGATGAAGCCACATGGGTGGTGAATCCCCCCTCCTAGGGCAGTTCACAAAGCTTGGGGAGGAAGGGTTAGCCTTTTGTTGATATTATCCAAGATACTTGGTTAGTTTTGACTCCGGGAAATGCCAATCGTAAATGATTAAGCCTCAAAACGTAAAACCGGGTATCGTAAAAATACGAAACTTGGAAGAATGGTTAAACTTGTCAAAATACTCCATAATAAAATATAAAATGAGTGGTAGGTTCCATTTGGGTGGTAAAACCCTGCTAAAAACTGGAAACACGGGTCTAAAACGCGTAATACGTAAAATGTACGAATATTGCGTAAAATTGAGAAAAGTAAAATATTACTTTTCTAATAGGTTATAAATGATTTAAAATGACTTATAATGTCTAGACTGGACTCAGTCTAGTGTCGGTTGGTATTAAATGTCTTTTAGACATTAAACCGTAAGCCTAAAAATCAAGGAATGACTTATAAAATCAAGGGATGATTTTTGGTCAATGGAGGAGGGAAAAATATGTTGACTTTTTCTAAAAAGTTGAAAACTCAAATCGTATTAGAAACGCGGTGCAGGTATAGGCTAAGGTTACGGCTGAGTAAAAACGCTTAAAAACTGAAAATTACAGTTTTTCACGGCCGAGGCTTATTTTGGTCATGTTTTTCTCAGGCATGATTTATTCTCAAATAAATCATGAGTGTGTCAAACATTTTTCTGATACGGGGAAAATTAACGCGACCGAATTTCGTTGTGCGTAGAATTTCTGAATGATGTTTTACCCTAAAACGTGTAATTCCTTAATAACTTTCACGAAAATGATCTGACGAATGTCAAACATTTAATTTGCCATGGAAATGATTTATCACTCGAGAATATCAAATAAAAATCAACTTTCGGGAAAGTTTCGGGAAAATGAATAGTAAAATGAATAGTAAAAGTGAATAGTGAATTTTCCGGGAATAGTAATTAACCTGAAATTGCGAATTGTTACAGTCTCCACCCCATATGAGAGCTCCGTCCCGGAGATCAATTTGCGTTGGGAGTAGAAACTTTGTTGGTAAAAAGATGTGGGTATTTCTTACGTATCTGGTCCTCTCGTTCCCATGTGTATTCAGGACCACGTCGTGAGTTCCAACGAACTTTGACAATTGGAATACGGCTTTGCTTGAGTTGTTTGACCTCTCGGTCCATGATTTCTACGGGTTCCTCAATAAATTGAAGATCGTCATTGAGTTGAATTTCATCGAGTGGAATCACTAGTGATTCATCCGACAAGCATTTCTTTAGGTTAGATACATGGAAAGTGGGGTGTACACTACTGAGTTCTAAAGGAAGCTCAAGTCTGTACGCCACATGGCCAACCCTGGCTAGGATTTTGAATGGTCCGATGTATTTTGGGTTTAGTTTTCTTCGTTTACCGAATCGTATCAAGCCTTTCCAAGGCGATACCTTTAGCATAACCCTATCTCTGATTTGGAATTCTAGGGGTCTGCGTCGTGTGTCGGCATAACTTTTATGTAGGAAAGGTATGGTAATAGTCGAATATCAAAGGAAATTGATATAGCAGTCGAATAGTGAATTTTCCGGGAATAGTAATTAACCTGAAATTGCGAATTGTTACATCTTATTCGCCAATGGTGATTTGTATAAATTGCCTTGCTACCATTTTGTTAATCACCACTCATAAATTGAGTCTCTATTTTAATTTCTTAAACAAAAACAGATATCGAAGCTTTTGGTAATACTATATTATGTTGTTAGTTATATTGTGGACTAGTATATCACGCCTGTATAATATGTTGAGCTATTGTAAGTTGAAAGTGTAGCAATAGCACCAATAAAGTTCACCATTATGAAACAGGTTGGGAAAGTTAAACTATCATTTACAAATGTTTACATAAAAAATTATGCTCGATTCAGTATTGACTTGTACAACTTTTTAGACCATATCAGAATGGACCTAATAACTCTAACGTATGCTTACAGTGTGGATGTGAAAATTTTAAAAATTGTAATATCAATATACAGTATATGAAAAATATTAATTATACTTCCCAAAACTCACTAATAACACCTCTTGAAATTAAATTTAGTTTTACAAACTATACTGAACTTCACACTTCACTTAAGATACATCGAGGATGCAACTTCAAGTAAAATGTAAGCCTTTATGTATTCTTTTGTAGAAGTACCTTTGGCGGAACATCTTTCGACTTATCCCAACGTAACCATCATTTTTCCATGACAGCCTCTATCGATAAAAAAACACAAAAAAATTAAATTCCAAGCCCTATTTGTTAGATATTGCAATATATGATTCTCGTTTTACATGTTTAGCATTATAACATAGATCATTTAAACTTATTTTGCTCGATGTTGAATGTCGTTTCACGTGCTATGGTGCCTTTCCCAAATGCCTCTCCATTAGGAAGAAGGATGTGACTGGTATAACCGTACAAAGATGTAGCTCCAATCCCATAGCCCACACATCAATATTCCAAGTTAAAACCTGCATTTAACTAATCGTTTACTATCGGTCTATATAAAGTCCAAAATTAACGTAAGGAACATTAATAAAATATTAAAACCTACCCTTTTACAGATGACCTCAAAATAGATGAATTATCATAAAAAAAAAAACCATTAAAACAATCCAATCTCCATAACCTGATCAAACTTAGAACTTAATAAATATTCAAGATTTAAACAAAGAATTAGATCAAATGTGATCAATAATTTTGACTTTAGAAATTCTAACCTTTTGTTTATAATCCACAACTTAAATCAACATTTAGTGTCTTATTCGATGCCCATTAGTTCTGGCTTCTCAAATACTATTAAAGTATCAAAATGATCAGTAAAACACATTAATTAAAATCCAAAATTCAAAATTTTCTCCAACAACAAATTAGGGTTTTCAAATTAATCGTCAAACATCAATTCACATATATATGATGGACCAAATTCAGTTAAGCTTAATTTAAATTCAAAATCTTAAATTTAAAAAAGATATGTTCTGAAATCTAACAACAGTCTCATTAAGCTCACAGCTACTTTAAGTCATTAATATCAAATCTTAACCTATAAATTATCAGCCTAAGTTAGATTTTACCCACTTAATAATCTAATGTTCCGTAAAGTTTTTTAAAAATGTTTTTCCGGATATCCGTATATAAAATTTAAATAATAATTACATGAGTCGTTGTTATAAGTACAATCGCGTATATTTGATATCATGTTATACAAAATCTGCGAGTTTAGTATTACGAGCGTTGTCGTTGTTATAAGTTAAAATATATACGTACATAAACTTTTATTTAGTAGACATAGATGTTATGGTCGATGTTGTTGTTTAACTTTTAACAATTGGTATCATGTTGTACAAAATATGCGAGTTTAGTAGCACATAATGAGCTAATGAAGTTAAAATATACTCTGTAAAGTTTTTTAAAAATGTTGTCAGGATATCCATATATAAACTTTAAATAATAATTACATTAGTCGTTGATATTTATATTACCGTTAATAATAATTTAGCCATATTTAATATTCAAATTCATGTACCCATAGATTAAACTTTTAAATATGATAACATGAGTGTTTATTTAACGACATAGTAAAAAAATATTTTAATAGATGAAAGTTTAAAACTAATATTTATTTTAAAAATATTTAACTTATATTAAACCCAATTCGTACATTTATAAAATTTTGTAAGTTTAATGGATGGAAGTCTCAAGTCAATACTAATACTCATGTAATTGTAAACAAAGTTTATATTATAGAGTGTAGGGGGTATAAAGTGTAATGGGTTATTTGTTTATTATCTAAAGTTATTAAAAAACATGGAGATTTATAATTTTACACTTAACTCCAGATAGTATATTTAAAATTCAACCACTAATGTTTTATTAATTACATCCTCTTTTTTTAAGTTTTTATTTTCCTAAATTTGACACCTATATTTTCATGTGTTTTTTTCAACAATCAAATTCTCCACCAAATTTTTTAAAGTTTGACCAAAATCAATTTAATTTTGACTTTCTATTGACCAATCACTTTGCTCGATTTCGCTTACGTGTCAAAATTGAGCTCTGCTATTGGTCCAATTGTTTTTTCAATGAGAAGGGATTTGCAAAAACACTCCAAAATGATGTAAATATTTTATTATATAAAAGATTATCATATTAGTTTAGGTTTATTATTAGTTAATATATAACTTAGGTAAAAAAAAAATTCAATTCAGACGTAAAATTGTGAATTCAAAATTTTGGGTTTTACAACCATTACCACCACCGCAGCAGCAAAAAAGAAAAAGCCCGCCGTCAAGAAACCAACTGAGAAAACAGTGAAAGCAGCTGCTGGCATTTTGAAACCAAGTCCTATTTCACCAGCACTTGCTCAGTTTCTTGGTGTTTCTGAGTCTGCTAGAACTCATGCTGTCAAGAAGATTTGGGAACACATTAAGTTGAATCAGCTTCAGGTATGCTTTTTTTTTTTTTTTTTTTTTTTTTTTTGGTTTGTAGTTAAGATTTGTTATTTGTAATAATGTTGAACCTTAAGTTTGTCATTTGTTAAATGAGCTGTAAATGGGTGGTTTTAAGTGGGTGTTTGTTAAAGGTGGGTTTATTAATTGTTTAATTATGGTTTTTTTTTATTAAATTATATAATCAAATAAAATTTAATGCTTGAGAGTATCAAGATTTGCCACTTAAAATCTTTGTTGAGGCATGGTTAGGTATGAAATGTGTTGTGCACATGTTATTGGTTGATTTTGTTTAATCTTGAGGCAAGGTTAGGCAAGGTTGCCACCCCCCTAAACTAGGGGTGAGCATCGGTCCAGGACCGGACCGGACCGACAAGACCGAAGACCGAAATAGCCAAAAAACCAAGATCGAGGACCAGACCGAATGTGGTCGGTCCGGTCCGGTCTCGGTCGGTCCGGTCCAACAAGGCCAAATAATCGGTTTGTGGTCCGGTCCAGACCGACCGGACCGAGGACCGAATTAGCCAAAAATCTAAGACCGAGGACCGGACCGAATGTGGTCGGTCCGGTCCGGTTTCGGTCGATCCGGTCCGTTCGAGTCGTTTGCTCAGCCCTATTATAAACCTTTCTAGATTATTTATTTATTTATTATTTTTTTTTTAAGTTAATTAACTCAAGTTCAAATCAAAAGGCTGGTATCCCACTTGTTGTGTTAAAAGCTCCCTAATCAATATGACTGCGGGTTCAAGTTCTGCTTAATACATGTGAGACTGTGGTGTGTATATTGTTAGATAGTTAGTTATCGTTTAAAAAAAAAAATTCAAACACCACCAACACTTTGTTTTGGAGTTCTTTTTAGAGTGAAAGGAAAGGAAATTATAAAAAAATAACTGAAATTTTATTATGTTTATGATTTATTTATTTATTTATTTATTATTATTTTTTTAATGAATGAAATGACAAAAATTCTTTATAGATTTCTTTAAAAAATTCAGCCCAAATCTAGATAGATTTGGAAGGAAACAATTCCACACACAAATATTGAGCATATAAATATATAATTACTAATATAACATTCAGCATATACTCATATTCGTCTCTTATGAGAAAATAAACATGTTTTAAATGGCTCAAATGTAATCATGTCTTTTTTTTTTTTTTTTTTTTTTTTTTTTTTTTTTTTTTTTTTTTTATCTCGAGAATACAACATTCTTTCTTTTTCTTTTATTTCTATTTAACTACAGAACATGAAATATAAAGACAACTTTTTTACATTTTTTTTTTAATCTTTTTTACCCATCATTTCTATTTACACATAAAAAACCTTGAGAACACACCGTAAATATAGAGAAAGTTATAAGTATGGTCCTTATAGTAGTTAATGTATTTCATTTTGTCCCTTTTAACAAGTAAATTGCATATGGAGCTTTTATAGCCATCATGATAAAATAATTTATTTAAACACCACCTTTGTTGTGGAGTTCTTTTTTAGAATAAAAGGTAAGGAAATGATCGATAACTGAAATTTTATTAAGTTTTTGAGTTTTTCTTGAACATAAATGAAATAACACAAAAATTCGTAATATAAATCTTTAAAAACTTTCAGTCCAAATATGGACAAATTTGGACGGAAACAATTCTACACACAAATATTGAGCATACAAAAACTAATATAACCTTCAGTATGTATTCATATTCGACTCTTATGATAAATCAACATGTTTTAAAATGCCCAAATGTAATTTATTTTTTATTTTTATTTTATTTTTATTTTTTTTTAATTCAACCCAAGAACATGAAATATATAGGCAACTTTTTTTCCTTTCTTTTCCTTTTCTTTTCTTTTATCTTCTTTACTCATCATTTCTATCCAAAAAAAAAAAAAAAAAAAAAAAAAAAAAAAAAAAAAAAAACTCACGAACACAGCGTAATATATAGAAAAAGTTATAAGAATGGTCCTTATACTAGTTAATGTATTTCATTTTGTCTCTTTTTAACAAGTAACTTACATATGGAGCTTTTATTGCCATAATGATACTTGGTTGTGAAGTTAAAAGTGTATTGGAAATTAGTAATCTGTGCTATATTGTATACTCAACAAACGAAACAAGTGAGACGCGTGTCACTGGTATCATTCTTGAAAATGGACAAGAGGACCCATGTTCGACTCTTAACAAGTTAATTTCATTTTTTCCCCTGTTTTGCATACTAACTAAATGACCTTTGAACTTTAGTGTTTCTTCAAAATCTACCCTTGAAATTTTTAGTTTGTCAAAAAAGTTCTTTTATATTTCCTTTTACATTCATTACGGGGTTTATTCTAGAAATTATAATTAAGTATGTTAATTACAAAATTCAATTAAGTGTATGAACTTTAAATAATTAAAATGGATCACATCACCTGCAATGCCATAACATTAATTTGAATAAAAAAAATCTAAAACCATGAACAACTAGGCCCTATAAAGAGCAAGAGGTCCTTATTCACCTACAATATTCTTAGGCTACACACACTAGTGACTTACAACGACTTTTATTTTGTCTGTCACATCAGCTTTCTCTCTCCGACGACCTACACACCAAGGCGACCTTCATTTTTTTTCCAAATTTTTTTAACAAAAAAATAAAATTTCATTAATAATAAAAACATTACATAAAAATCAAATAACATTAAAACATTACAATAATAACTAAAAGCTTAAACTAATAATCTAAGTTGTAGCGTGCTTTGAGTTCTTCTTCATCTCCAGAAGCTTCTATTGTTTTATTGGGGGCAAAGAGGGGTCGATAACTAAATTATCGAATAAGATGTCTTTGTCCCGTTTCTTTCGTTCAAGAATTCAAGTTTTCAACGTTGTATTTCAAGTTTCTCCCTTTTCAACTCCACTGCTTCCCGAAACGCCGTATCTGCGGTTTCTAACTCTCGATTCTTCAACTGTATATATTTGTTTACTTGCGACTTCTTTTTTCCCCATTTTACCGACTTAAAGCTGAAGAATTTGTTGGCTACCACATTAGTAAATGAAGATTTGGATTGATCGGAGGCGGATGATTTCTTCTTAGCTTGGTCACGACCAATTGGTTGCTCTTCTCGAGTCTCTTCCTCAGACTCACCCGCTTCATCGTTCAAATTGAAACCACCTTTCGAGGTGGTTTCAGAAGTCTTGGATTTCTTTCGACCCTTTAGGGGCTTCTGAAAAGCAGGCATCTCAAGATGATCCTTCAAAATGTTCCAACACCGCTCTAATGTAAAGGCTTGATGGTACACCACTTCGTATTTAGCACACGCTTTTTGGTACACAGTGAGGTCATTCGAATCACTTTCGTGATTCTCTTCGATATTACTGATAATGGTACAAAATTCACCAACTCTAGGGCGAACCATATTTTTTCATTTGCTATGGATCGAGTTTTACCCTCTCTTTGAATGAGTTTCCTTCCTAAAGTAATTAATAACCTTTGTCCAAAACCCCTTATTCTTTATAGCGTTTCCTTTCTTGCTATTTTTCGACACATCACACCAAGCTCTTCACAACGCGATCTCTTCCTCGGTTGTCTATATCGTTGGCTCCTGATCCTTCTTATTGCCATCATTCTTCTTTGCCTTTGAAGCTTGTTTCGAAGGCTTCTTAGCTTTGACGAGTGACATCTCTTCGATGGGAGAGTCGTTTTCGGCTGGAACTGAATCTTGAAACGAATCATGACCCGAACCTTGACCCATAGAATAATCTTGACTCGGATAATAATCTTGACCCGAATCACTTCCCACATAATAATTTGGATTATGCATTAACTGCTCAAAATCCAGATCAAGATTAACACGGTTAACCAGAGAATATGGTTGATAATTTGATTGGGAAGACGTCGACGAATCCATAGTAGGACTATACAATCCAGTTGGTGATTTGACAAAAGATTGTTGGTTGTTATTATACGATGGGTTGAATGTACGATTTTGATAAAAACATATTTTGATTTTGTGGTGCTTGTGGTATTTGTGAATGATATTCAAAACTGGCGGGTCGAAAATGAATGGTTGGTGATACACCAGTTAACTGGAAATTCGGATATGGTGTTAAATGCGGAGCTATTTTTTGCATTCAGGATCTTGAGGTTTTCATTTGGGAGTTTTCTTAGACACGGTGAAATGAATATGAGAAGTATTTTGAATTGTGGGTTGAATTGTAGTTTAAGTGGGGTAGTTATAGTGTAAAATGTAAAGTGTTTAAATTTATTTTATTTATTTATTATTTTTAAATATATGAGACGGTAATAATATTGGAAATTTGGAGATTTTTGTCCATATATGTATGTTTGTATCGATCGCCCAGACGACCCAAAAAAAAAAGACACCCCTCCGACCGATGCCGATCGATTGGGCACATCAACAGCGACCGACGATTGATTCGGTCGACCTACACCTCGACCGAACCGTTGTGCATAGCCTTAAGAATACTAAAGGCCAAACAGGCATTCCTAGGATTGATATAACATACTTATTTTCTTTCTTTCTTGGATGATAATATTATCAAATAAATACTCGTACTTTCTATATATTGTTGTACCTTTCACCTTAAACAAGCTTCAGAAACTCATTGATGCTTAGAGACCGTTAAAACAAATAAAAAACAATTCTAAAAAGTTAGCATAAAAAAAAAAAAAAAAAAGCCATATGCTCAAAGACCATTCAATAGTTAGATTTTCATGTAACAATGTTTGTCTATGGTAAAAACAACAAAGTTTCTAATTGATTTTCAAGCCATTCCACCACTCATAGTTGTCTTCATTATCTGAAACTGAGTTGGAATAGAAGATACAAAGAACACAAATTACAGCGAACATTTCTTAATTGACATTGACTAATTATAACGATTAAAGAGAAGTCAAGTATGATATAAATGCAAAAGTCAGTTGTTGAAAATCAGCTGGTGTGGCAAGTAAGAAGGAGGATAATCTTACATGATCCAATAACGACGAACACAAATAAGCCAATCATAACTGGGTCAACATGCTAGGTATTGCTCTTCTTGGTTGATGTTTCGCGCACTGATCGACGCCTAGTGATGTTCTTATCGAACTTCCCCACAATTTTTGCTAGACGCTTCGATGTAGTCTGAGAAAAGTACACACAATAATAAGTACAAATATTCTACTATGTAACCACCTCAAGTTCAAAAGTTGTTCAAGACAAACACATCTTTCAACTAAATATGTCATAAAACAACTCAATATACTTATTCAGCACTTTACTAAGTAGTCCCAAACACCCAATACTTGCTTATTTGTGTTTAAAAATATAATAAGTAGATAAATCACTTTTAATAACCAATGCGAAACACCCTCAATATAGACATATAGTCGTATCCAATTCATAACAAACTAATAAGCATATAAACACTTTCACTAAGTAACATAATGCCACACAACTTTAATTACTTACATTTAAAACAAATTAGATAAAAGTATGTTCCTTTTTACCCAACTCATAATCATTTAAGTGACCATCAAAACTTTCTTGAGCCACAATAACAGATAGCTATAGATGAAATAAACCACGCCATTTGATGACTACCATTTTATCATTCGATGGAAACAATTATTCCATAATACTCACTGTAAAATCATTAATTCGCTATCGCACTTTTAACTTGATCCTAATTTTCAAAATCAAACCACACACACATATGTCATACATTATATCAATCTTATTACTCTATCTACAAATTCTCTCAATTCAACCCAATAAAATGTGGTCATATAATGTTACCATATAAACATTGCTGCACTATCTTCGCCTACTTACCAAAATTCTGCATAAATGAGACATAATAAGGTTCTTACCCAAAAAGGTGTGGGTTTTTTAATGCATGATTATATATAAGTTTTATTAAAAAACAAAAAATCTACAAAAACAATATAAACAATCTAAAAGAATTTAAAAGGAACAATATATATAATCATGTATTCCTAATTGCCTGAACTACACAAATTTTGATTTGAGTAAACTTCTGTCTTGATAAAAAAATGTATACTTTAAATTCGTTGCAATGCACGGCAAATTACACTCGTTAATAACAAACAAGAAACACCTTCTTTAATAAAAATACATCGAACACGAGAAACTTGAAACCAAATAGTTTTGATGCCAGATCGATAACTCCATACTATTACACACCAATATTCACAATGACTGATTCATTAGGACTTGGAGAAGCTAGTTGAATCTGGTTCAAAGGAGCACCATTAGGTATTTCACTCTTTGGTAATGCATGCCACTTACCAATGTATGCCATTGAGTCCACATCTATGTTTGGAAGTTGGCGTGTATTAAGGATTTCGAGGATCTCTCTGGATCTACCGAGAAGCTGAGCTGCAGAGCGGACACTGTCTTCCCTTTTCTCTATCGCGTCATGATGACACATCATCTTTATGGTGCGTGGTAAGTTGGTAAAACAAGCGCATAATATATCTGCAATCATATTTGATATCCACTCCAAAAGTTTTCCATCAGTCGGCCAATTCTCTAGCTCACTGCAGTGGATCAATATAGTCTGGCTGACTCTATACATGGAACTCGCTGCTATGAACTTATAGCGGGAGTCATCTATTCTTCGCCTTTTGCAGCTCTTGATCTGTATCACTATTTTTACTGCTTCGTCTCTTAACCACTTAAGGATCTGCTTTGATGTCTTTCCGTCATAAGCCTTCTTTTGAAGATCGATTTGTAGCCACTTGCGGTATACTTCAACTTGTGTCCATACTAGTATAGCTGCTTTTCTTGTCTTTACCAAGTCACTGTCTGCATTAAGACATTCTTCAATATTTCTTACCATCCTGAGGCCTTCCCTCATACTAGTAATTAACCCCTCACCATGGTCGTCGGCTGTGTTTGGAAGTGCAACAGCAATGGCTGTTAATGTCACTATTACGAGACTCCAGGAATTTATTGTTTCTTCTGAATGTAGAGGTGGGACTTGATCATTGTCGAATTCTAAAACTCCTTTAAATCCTGTAGATTTCTTTAGAAGCTTTATAAGATTACCTGGCTCATTCTTTTCAGATTTTGAAAGAAGTTTATTAATTGATTTAAGTGCATTTCTTGATATTCTCTCTGAAAGCTTTGCATCGTCTTCAATTTGTAGAACATACATAGCATATTCTTTCATCTCTGATCTTGCATTGCTGTTGGATACATTTACTTCCTTTTTGAAGAACCTTTTCAACCACTTGCAGAAATACCAACAGTAGGAGATTAAGATCAGAAAAGATCTGGGAACTAGAGATATCAATTTACATATAACCACAACCATTATCTGAAGTGCTATGCAAATGTTCAAAATCAAGTTTTTGGAAATATGGAAAACTATTTTGCAATGACGGCCAGGGATATGTGAACGGACATGACTACCTTTCCAAATTTGAAGCATTTGGGTCCAATGTTCCTCGACTTTGAAAATGTTGAGATGATTCACACTCCATTTTTTCGAGAGTTCGAAATAATTGATAGCAGCAAAACATCTAAAAGCTGGTGCTATACTACCTATAAAAGTCCCAGCTGACTGGATGCCACGAATTACCTTTAGTGACCAATTATAATCTGAGTGTTGTGTGGAATATTTGAAACTAAATAGTCCTACTAGTGAACTGAAAACAAAAAGTGAGACTATAAACCCAAAAGCAGAAGCAACCTCTGAACAAGCAATCGCAAATTGCGGGTTACCAGTTTCTGCCATCATCCAATACTTTTTGACATTGTGCTCGAGTTCTTCATAAGAAAACTTTATCACTTGAGGATATGAAGCCGATCTGTGCAGCTCTTTGTACCTGTGTTCTAAAATTCTTCTCGATGCCGGAACTGTGAAAACTATTGAAAATATCCCTAGAATCGGAAATAACAATGACAAAAAGTCAAATGGAGAAAGCTTCCATGCAATAATTTGGATTGATACATTTACGGTAATGGTGATCAAGAGGATACTCCATGCTACCATGTTTACTAGAAGTTCCTTGTCATCCATAAGCCCTAAAGAAGGGAGAAAATTGGCTAACATGGTGATCAAGAAATAGATGCTAACTACCTTTCCGTCCCAATCTCCTTTATTATCAGACATGTTTGTAGTTAGATCCACTGGTAGCTTCATTGCTATTGCAATAAGTGTGATAGAAACAGTATTGAGAGCGAAAAATTTATTTGGAAACCAGAGTTTCCATTGTCGAAATCCTTGGAAGGCATCGGCTGCCATTGCAAGAGTGCAAGCCAACGATGCTCCAGCAACATACAACCCCACCCACGGCATGGCATCCTTAGGAGTTATCATTGGCCTAATTCCTTCTCCAGAAGAAAAATTAAATAATGATTGTACTTAATTTAGTAGACAAGACTTAAACATAGGTTTGAGATATATATATAATAAAACAAGAAATGTTACCATATATACTCTTCAGTTTTGAATTTCTTCCCGGCTTCAGATTTCGCTTTCAAGGGCCAGTGCAATTGAATGCACTTGACCCCAAAGTAAACGCATGCAATGAAATTTTTGGAATTTCTTCGTGATGGATAACTTGTCAAATCTGCCATTGCAAGCTATTCGTGGTTTGTTTTATGCCATACAAGGCCTTTTCCTAGTTGACATTTTTATTTTTATTTATTTATTTATTATTATTATTATTATTATTTTCTTTTTTGTATTACACTGAATTATTATTTTCCCTATTTAAACATCAAACTTGCTAATAATATTTCTTATTGTAGACGTTGTTAGGGTTAAGGTTCTACGTGTCATAAGCTTCAAAACGTGATGGGTGTCGAATCCAACCAAAATAAATCCTAGCTACTTCTATTATTTGTAGTTAGCAACAAGTAGGGTCGATACCACAAAGATTGGTGTAGATTAATTCTTACGTAACGAAACAAGTTAACAAGGGGGTTTTGATGTTTGACAAACAAATAACAAGGAATTAAACTAAAAGATTAAACTAAGTACTATAAAGAGATATAATTTGTTAGTAAATACAATCTAGTCAAAGGTGCAATCTAAGTATGAATCCATGGTTAATCATCGTCTCATCGATGCTAAAACGTTTCATATACTTAAGAATAAATTGGTTAGGGTCTTTAACAAGCTCTAACAACCTGTCTCTCCTTAATGTGTCGATAAACAAAACAAGCTCTTTGATTAATTCTCTTATCAAACAACCAGACTTAAACAAGCTCTTATGACTTAATTTTCGATAGCATTAGGCCTTAGAGAAACTACAAATTCTAATTGATAAACGCATAAGCTCGGTTCATCTAAACTAGATTACACATTCCCTTAACAATACTTAAAACTTGACCATAATCAACATTGTTCTCGCTACAGGCATTAGAACATTCAAGCAATTACAGACTTTTTAAGTTCTAAATAGTAGCAAAGTAGTTTTTCAACAATTGAATAACAAACTGAAATTCAACTAATCAAACTAACAAAATTCAAACTAATAATTTGCAAATACTCCAAAGTAGTGAAATAATTAAAGAAACAAGTCTCAAAACCTAACTGGATTCATAACATAGAAAAACCTTCAACTAGATAGTAAAATAAATATTAGATGTTAAGCTGTTCGTCTTCGATCTTCCGTTTTTTTTTTCTTTTTTTTTTTTTTTTTTTTTTTTTTTGAGTAACTATCCTTCAATCCCCTGAACCGATATGATCCATGATCTGATCTTGTGTTTTAGTTTGGGTACTTGTACAACGAAATCCTCTATGCTTCAAACTCTTGTCAAATTATGCCTCATATTTTATACTTACAAGAACACACTCGTTTGTGAGGTATTTTAATCTTTTAAAAATCAACCTTAACATCAAGCCCCCCAGTTGAAAGTTAGATATGCGCACAAGAATATGTGGCTTTCAACTCTATCATCAAATGAACTAACTATGTTAGCTCGTAGGGCCTTGCAAAAGAAATTAACGTCGCAAAGTACGCATTAAATGCACATAAATATTGTCTAACAACTCACAGTAAGCCTACAGTAGCAATATCCTCGGTAAACAAAAACGTCCATTCGAATTTTAAAAACCCATTGGAATCCGGATAAATACACAAGACACGTGTACGGTTATGATCAAAAAAGAGAAGCGGTATAAATGTTCATAGCCTCTAACCCTAAATCACTTTTACATTTGCGCCCAAAATTACTTACTAACACTGTGTGTATATTCCGATCAAAATTTACACACAGCATCACGTTTTATTAACCTACGCAAGAAAAAAGGTAAATTTTCTCTTCGTTAAGCTATATTTCATCGTAGAAGTATCTTCATTAATCAGTATGGCCAAAAATAACAAGTTTGTGATTAAGGAACAAAAATGTACTTTATCAAAAGATGAATTACGTACTTTTCTTGAGGATTATCCTATTCCCAAAGAGTTTAAGATTATGCTCCCTAGTAAAAATCAAACTATATTTGATGCCCCTGAGGGATATGTAGGTCTGTACACACATGCTTTTAAGTTGTCAAACTTTAGAATACCAATCCACCCTTTGATTTTAGAGTTTATGCAATACTATCAAGTACACATCTCTAGGTTTAACCCATTTGGCCTGGCTAAATTGACAACATTCATTGTGGTGTGTAAAGCCTATGGGTATGAGCCTACACTAACAGTGCTTAGGGGTTTTACAAACTTGTACCCGGGTGGGGATTGGTTGACTTTGGCAAAAAGAGGTGACCCTGATGTTCCAACCATATTGTTAAAGCCTTTTACAAACATCACGGACTGGAAAGGGAGTTTCTTTTATATTCAAGATACAATAATACCACCAGATTACCCTGCTTTAGTGAACGAAGCATACATGTTTGATAAAAAAACGTTTCAACGATGAGTTACCTTACACTGTTAGAAGGAATCCATTGTATCAGCGTCTTGTTCGCCATCCAGTGAATGTTTTTCCCGAGCCCATTCTTTACATGGCTGGTATTGTTGACCATTGGGAGGGTTCCCCCATGAAGCCTGAAGTAATTTGTGATGGAAAAAGTATGTACACTCTTATTTAAATAAAATTGAACAACTTATCTGATGATATTTATCTTTTTTCTTTCATTTTGCAGGAATGTCTTTCCGAAACTTTGTTGTTGCCGATGGTGCCAGGGAGACAAGCTTCCTTCCAAAGAATCCTGAGGAAGTCGGCTATGGAGTTGGCTCACCCTCTATGTCAGTTAATAATCAGGAAGACGATGCCCAAATGGTGGAGCTCATAGCTTCCATGCAGCCTTCCAAACCAGAGAAAAAATCGAAGCCAATGATTGCAGAGGAGACTTCTCAGTTGGTGGAGAATGTTGCTGAGTCTGATGACCCTCTCTCCGAGGATGATCAGGTGACCATTATTGGCTCATCTTCTGGCATAGCTGACAGGGTTCGAAACAGGAAAGGTACGAGTGCCAAGCCAGTAAAGCCCACTCCCAAAAGGAAATTGATTTTGCCAACACCTCCTTCCAGGAACACCAGGCAGAAAGGTCAGATCATTACCAAGAAAGATGCTGAAGCGTTGGATGAAGACATCCATGGTAAGTATATGTGCTATTGATTGAATCAAAATATTTGTACATGTCTTCTAATTGATTGTATATTCCTCAGGTCTTCCTAATACCAAAGAGCTTCCTGATGCCTCGGCCTGCCATCGCCTTGCCTTGCACGTTACCCCTCCGAGCTGGAAGTCTGTGCTAACCAACATGCCCATTGAGGAGTTGTGCGATCTACACGACAAGAGTTATACTAGGCAAGCTGTGTTGGACAATCATCTCAATTCTCGAACAAGGGAGGTGGTACGAACCCTTGCTTCTGCTAGGGAGAAGATGGATGAGATTTTGGCAAGAGAGAAGAAAAAGGACCATGAGTTTGCAGAGGTTCAAGCTAAGTTTGAAGAGGCTTTGAGAGATATTGAGCAGAATCCCCTTGTACAAGACCTTCGTTCTGACATTGCAGGGTTCGAGAAGGGTCTGAACAAAGCGAAGACAGAATGTAAGAGGCTTTGAAAGGAGGAGGTGAAGGTTGTAGGTTACAAGGAAGAGATTACTGAGCTCGAGATCAAATGTGGGAATCTCAAGGAAGAGAGGACGAAGCTGGGTGAGCTGGAGATCAAGCTTCGTGAAGATCTCGATGGCCTCAAGCGCAAGTATAATGCGCTTAAAAGAGATAGGGTTGCTGTTGTCTCGAAGGTCATTCCATACATAGCCATGGAGTTATATCACAGCGATGAGGTAGGGAAAATGATAGGTGATGTTGTCAATGCTGCCATCTATCATGGGAAATGCACCACTTTGAAGGAAATTGCTGCGACTGGGAAGCCTGTGGACCTATCTGAGGTAACCTATTACCGTGCCACTCATAAGGCATAGTATGATGATGCAAGAAACCTCCTCGCAACTGTAGAGTACCCCTTCCTCGTTGATGCTACCAAGGATCCAATGGCTTAAGTTGAGACACTTCTTTCGAAGAAACCGTGTAGGGTGAAGCCATTGTCTGTGAGCAAAAAGAATACTCATGTGAAGCCTGCATCTGTGAAAGCAACTCCTGAGGAGCCCTCATCCCCAAAGGTGGTCATTGAGAAGCCCCAGTCTCTGGGTAAAAGTTTTGCTGTGCAGCCGTCCTCTCCGAAGGCTGATTTGACAAAAGCATCTTCCCCCAGCAAAGCCAATCCTGAAGCATCCCAAGTTCAACATGAAAAACCCAAGTCTCCTGGTAAGTGAAGGCTGCAATGTTTGCAGTAATTTGGCTCCAAGGGTGGTATGTACCCTTTAAAACAATGTTTGTTTATGCCATGTGGTTTATGGTATTATGTTCTGAACAATTTGTGTTTGCACTTAGACAATGTGGGTCTTCTTTTGAGCAGCGGAAAGTATATACTGCGTTAATGGTTAAATTTAATGGGTGTGTTTCCCATCTTTGCTTATATATTTTCTCTTCATCGTTTATTAATTAAACGTTAATATACATCCTAAGGCTTAGAACAAGGAGCCTCATTGCGTGTATTTTGAACCAAGATTTTATAGCAATCGTATAAATAAATTGCTGACAGAGGGTTGCGACCCGCTCTGTCTTCATCCTTTAAATGCGAAGGGCTTCGCATACCCTAAGACCATTTAGGAAAGTTAATGTGAATTGTGTTGGATGTTTAATAGCCTACAAGATATAAGTATCTTGTATCATCCTTCGAACATTGAACTTGTATTTACTTGGCTGAGCAAATCTTTCTAGTTAGATGTGACAAAAGATTCGAGGGAAATATGTGATATCATTAAGTGGGTAGGGGAGGATTACATCATTTGTACAAATGAATACTAAGACGCCTACCATTAATGCTTTTTTTCCCCAAAAGAGAAGAGTTTAATACATAATAAGAAAAAACTATAAGTCTTGTACGTAGGACTTACGAAGGATATGGTGATGCGTGGGAATTGCACCAGGCTTTACCTCTCGAGGAATCTCGAGAAGCTTACAACCCCCACCAGGTAGTGTACCTGATCGTTGTAGTATAGTATAGTGACAAGTACCGGGGGATTGATCGTTCAACTCAGGAATAGTGTCGCTAGGATTAGAAAGCCTAAGAATTAGGTCTAGAGGTGAGGGATGATTCTTTTTGTATTTTTATATTTTATAGAAAACAAGTAAAATCTCGGGTTTTGAAGGAGTGGGCGGAATTAGTTGCTAGCCAACTAACCCAATAACTAAGATGCAATCAAAATAAAATAACAGAAATGTAAATTAAACTAATTACTAATATGGTGTGAACAATAGATGGGAGAATTGTGTTTACTTAGATTTCACTACTCCCTAGATATCTTTTACAGGTTAATTGTTTGTTACAGTTGCGTGGATGACGGGTTATATTCCTTAATACCAATCGTGGGGTGGCGTACGTACTTCCCCAACTCTATAAGCTCCTACTTCACTCCTATGTCGAGCCTGCAAGAAGCTCCTAACATGGGATCACTAGAATTCGCTCATGCATTAAATACAACCATAAAATCCTAGTACGCATTGGTTCATGTTTCTTAAGACGTTCAAGCATGTCGCACAATGGAAGTCTGCCAGTTTTCTTAAGCCTAACATCGAAATCATTCATCCATTACAACTATAAACAAGCAATCAACCTATAATCAACATCTAGGTTTCATTACATCTAAGCAAACACACAAGAGATCTAGCCTAGCATGTTAAAATTAAGACAAGTGTAAGATATATTCAAACAACACATAGACATATTGAATGAATTGAAAGGATACTTATCTCAATTGAACATGAAAGGTTTCAAGGGGTGAAAACCCTTGAAAATACTGTAAAAGTCGTGCTAGGGTTTATTAAGTTCGACCCAAAAATTCTCCTCCCTCAAGAATGAAAATTACAAAGACTATATATAGATTTACTAAGGTGACGTCGTCATGTGTATTGTTGCTCTGGGCCGTCACCACTTTTACTCTTGACGGCCTTGATTTGACGCCGTCACGTTTTCACTGGGCCGTCACCATTTTTGCTCTTGACGCCGTCATCAAAATGTTCTTGAAGCCGTCAGGTACTGTTCCCAGCAAGGAAAATTAAGACTTTGCCGTTTTCTTCACTTTTATGCTCCAAAAACGTCCAAAATGCTTCCTTTTTCAGAATTCACTCCCAAAGTACCTAAAATCACAAAAGGAACGATTTAGGGCAATATTTGATCAAATAAATTCGAATTCCGGCTTAAATGACCCACTAAAAATGGATCATTTTTCGCCTCATCATATACCCTTACACTTAAGATTTGCTTGTCCTCAATGTTTCCTTTTTCAGAATGAAACAGGATGGTAGTCCGTATGTTTTTTCCTCTTTTTTCTTTTTCTATTTTTTTTTTTTTTTTTTTTTTTTTTTTTTTTTTTTTTTTTTTTTTTGCATACACTCTTACCCTACCATCCAAAATAATACATCATAGGGAATGAATATTCCTCTTACACTTGAATTTTTACATACTTTACAATAAACTAATCTAATGACTCGAATTAAGATAATCAAAACACGTGGAATACTTTTAAGATTAACGCACATATGGGGGTAATATAAGATGTTCTTCCCCATTACTTCATAACATAAGTACTTTACCATGAGTCCCAATCGTCCCAAAATAATATGTACAAGGATATGACTCGACTTAGCAACCATGTAATCAATTAGATAATTAACTAAGGGTTTAAACATGTAACAATAATGCACTAAAGATGAGTGCATACATGGAAGGCTAAGGAGATTTGGTTGTACATTTAAATGGGGTGTAACAAATTATTCCTTTAAGTAAGATGCTTAAAGTTAGAAACGAAAAGATAGGCTTGGAAAGGTGTACTAGGGGTTTCGTGTGCTAAAAATGAGTACAACGCTAAGGTGTGGGAAAAATAATTGACTTTATTAGCCAAGTAATATGACTTAAATGGTCAAGTAATTATGATACGTGTTTAACACAAGGGTGATCCTAATGCCTCTTATCATGTAGTAAATCCTACTACACGAATGTAGTCTCACTAGCGGTCTCGGGATGCATCACTAACGCAAGTTCTAGAATCTAAATGCTACCGGTACACTCATAAGCACTAATAGTAAATGATTTTCCTATCAAATCTAAAGGCGAACCTCACATATTTGGGTGGAAAATTTTTCTGAATGGTACGATTTTGTGCTAGTCATACGACTCCTATCCATGAGACGCTTGCTATGGCTAAAGTTTCACTCCTAAATGTTGTAAAAAAATTTAAATTTGGCGCAAAAATTACACTAACAAGTATTTCTCATAGTTTTATTACACATCTACCATCAAACAAAGAAACTCAAGTGAAAGTGTATACTATAAGGTATCATCATTTTACCCTCCCCTTACACTTAGGATGAACATTGTCCCCAATGTTCAATTAAAGATTGTAAAAGTAAAACAGGTAAAAGAATGAAATCAAATACTCCCCTGATTCGCTCGGTATGGATAGTGTGGTAACAAGGTTAGATCTTCCACCAAGAAAATGAACAATCAAAGCTTCCCTTCCAGAATATAAATCATTTTCTTGTCATACATAACCTGTTAAACCTGAGAAAACAAACAAGGCAACCTCGCGTAAAATCGGCGGCCGTCTATATATACTAATAAATCCTAGAAAACAAAGTAAGATATAATGCTTGTGGAATGATGTTTGCAGATTTCATGGAGTTTATAAAACTAAAGTGTAACACCCCCAAAATTTGGTACAGCGGAAGACTCAACAAGCTTTTGGGGTGCTACGGGGATTGGTATCCAACACAAGACATAAAAGAATGAGATAAAGTAAACAAGAGAGAAATTCAACCACGTGGGGTTTTAAAGTTTACAATTATCCCAAATGCAATCAAAGTCAGGCCCAAAAGAAATAAATATAGGTCCACAATTATTTATCAGAGTTTTAGAAAATAGATCCATAACCAGGTGCCATAGCCAAGCCTCCAATCCAAGCATCCAAGGGCATCACTTAATTACCTGAGAAAACGCGCTAAAAGTCAGCTTTCGCTGGTGAGCTCATAGGTTTAAGTTCATAACTAAATCAAGTGGACATATACGCAAAACGCTTGCTAGCTAGACTAGGCCTCAATCATCCAACCAAAATAATCCAACCAAATAATCCAACCAAATCTAACCAACCCTATAGGTGCACGCTATAGCTCAAATCAATACAATCAATAGCTTACCTAGATCATGTCTAGGCCTCGCTCCATAACCAATCCAATAGCTTACCTAGTTCGGGACTAGGCCTCGCTCAACAACTAAACAATAGTTTACCTAGTTCGGGACTAGGCCTCACTCTAAATCCTACCTAGTTCTATAAGCATAGCAAGTTTTAAAAATAAACGAAGCGATAGTAGTCCACATAAAACATTTGCACGTTTCTCACCCCAAGTATTGAAAACATAGTTCAAGAGTAAAAAGTGGGGCTATGACTCACCTCAAGTCCAGCAATCCGCAAAAGAAATCGATAGATGAAAGACGTAAAGCAAACTCAAGTAACGACAACTACAGACTCGGCACTACCTAACAATATCGAACTCGTTCAGAATCATTTCCTCAAAATCAAATATTCCCAATCCCGAACGTATTCCATTTAACTTTCCAAAAATATCCATTTCTCGAATTATCTTCATATTAATTTGAAGTTTGACGTTTGGTATCCATATGGGTGGAGGGTCGACACAACTCAAACCAAGAAGCCACAACGAAAGAAATAATAAACCATCTATAGGTCTAATATTAGCCCAATATATTATTTAAATAAATCATCGAAGTTTATCAAATACGTCGATTTGGTAATCTCCCATATTTATTTATGTAATATATCGTTCCAAGATTATACCCAACCTAAACCACATATCACAAAGAATTCTATATGGTAAATATCGTAGTTCAATAAATTCCCTAGATATATCGTCAAGTTTACCAAATTCGTCAATTTAGCCAACTCCATGAGATATTTAGTAATTTATTATCCTAATACACATACCACAACCTATGGACGTCGTTTGATACGATGCCCATTAATATACTCGTTTTATATAGCTAAATAACTCGATTTAACCCGTCGATTAAATAAGTTACGTAGTTATAGAAAATGGATATATTAATCGTCATATATCCGTGACAACACAAAAGTCACTTACTAAAGTCTACTTGGACTTAAGTAACCACAACTCGTATAACTCGATAAGTTTTTCCAAATTTATAAAAGAAAATCATGTTTTATTTATTAATTACCCAACGTATTAGTTCTCGTCATTATTTCTAGTTATTTAGTTATAATAATACTCCCGAAATTTATTGCACCATTCGCATAGTACAATACTTATCGTTATATTATTATAAAATCTACTCGTGATCGTTTTATTAATAATACACACACACACACACACACACACACACACACACACACACACACACACACATATATATATATATATATATATATATATATATATATATATATATATATATATATATATATATATATATATATATATATATATATATATATATATATATATACGTTTTTCACATCTATATACTTATATAAACGATTGTATTATCAATAATATTATTACGAGTTTTATTATTAATGTTTGATTTTGAATATTTATCGAGTCATAAGAATTTGTCACATGTCTGAGTCATCACTCTCGGCTCATCGTCCAAGTCCAAAAATAGAAATAACCAAGTCATAAAAGATAATCCAACTCCGTCCAATATCAAATCCAATCCACGTGCTACAACATTAGGGTCCGACTACGACACCCGACTAACCTATCTCCGTCATCTAATTGACCGTCTCACAATCGGTCCCCAATACCAACTCGACAACACAACTCCATAACCAATCAAAAGCATACCATTGTCGAGACCACAAGGGTCTCGACCCAACCAATGCATCGGTCCAAAATGAAATGTCACAACAACTATAATATCAACAACAATAATATCAATCAAGTTACATGTAAATATGGGTTGGTTTACCACGCCAAACCCGAGCCGAGAGACCCATATTGGTCTCGGCTAGACCATGAGTCACAAAGACTCGAACCCAAGACCTATTTGGTCTCGGCTTAGGCTCACTAGAGCCTTACCAAAACTGCCAAACAGACCCTTCGGGTCGTGGCACAACAAAAATCCAAAACAAGCATCAAATCGATTCCCACGCGAGTCAATAATCAAATCAACGGACCAAGGGGTCACGTTGAGCTCCCAAACGAGCCACATAACAAAAATCAATCGGACCAAGAGTCACATACAAGCTCTAGATCGAACCAAGATGAAACCACACCGAGACCATAGGGTCTCGGTTGAGCTCTAACGAGCTAAACCCCAAAACCAAACGCATCCAAATTCCAATCCAAGCACCAAAACAATCAAAAATCGACCCCCATGGATACCAAACTAATCTTTATATTAAAATCCATTATCATTTCAAATTTTAACACCAAAATATCAAGATTAAATTCGGGTTCAACTCAAAATAGTCAAACCCGACGCAACACCCGCGATTTCTCACCTTCTATTCGAATGAAAACCAAGAAAATTTATGGTGTGGTGGTGTGTGGTGTTTGGGTGCGGCGGTATCAATAAAAACGGAGGGGAGAGGTGTTTGTGTGGGCGCGTGTTTCACACCACAAGAACAAGAAAATGATGGGGAGTATTTTGGTGGTGGTGGTGTTGTGTGGAGGTCGGCGGTGGTGATGGTTCGTGGGTGGCAGCCGGCGGCTAGGAAAATGGAGGAGAAGGGTGTGTTTGTTTTTGATTATTATGAGGGTTAGGGCTAGGGGGAAAGGGTATTATACCCGAAATTTTCACATTGGTCCCTTATGTTTCACTTTTCCAAAACTAGACACAATAACCTTAATGTTTAGTGAAATATTTTTAATCGGTTTTACCGTAACACAAATACTCGTTCATAAAAGTATTAAATTTCTCCAAACATATTCGTACACGTCGTCAATAATTTCTCAAAAACATTTCCCGAAACATATTGACATGTATGAAAAATATAATGTTCATTTAACGGAGAATCGCAGCCGTTATGTAAAAGATTAAAATTCGTTAGGTTAACCTAGTGCCGGAGTCAATGTAGTGCCAAATAAATATCTCACAAATAAATCATCATGAAACGTACGAAACCAAACCAATAATTCAAATTCCATAAATAACGTACGGTTTAAAAATCACAATCCAACGTTTACAAATCTCATCACGAATAAACTTTTCAAATATTCCAAAATCATTAAATTTAAAGTAATGCGGGTTTTCAAAATGGCTCCCTAATTTTCCAGTTGTCACATCCTCCCAGCCTCAGAAGAAACCCGTCCCGGGTTTCATTCGGAACAATCCATCTACGAAGTAAAAAGCTTTGGATATCTCTTTCGAAACTCATCCTCACGTTCCCATGTGAATTCCGGTCCATGCTGCGAATTCCAACGAACTTTGATGAGGGGAATACGAATTCTCTTAAGTCATTTAATCTCTCTATCCAATATCTCAATCGGCTCCTCCACAAAATTCAAACTTTCATCCACACGAATATCTTTGATCGGTATAACCGGTGTTTCATCCGAAAGACACTTCTTCAAATTGCTAACATGAAACACATCATGAACTTTACTCAGTTCCTGTGGTAATTTCAACTGATAAGCTACGGGCCCAATTCTTTCCAAAATGAGAAATGGTCCAATGTAGCGGTGGTTGAGTTTTCCACGTTTCCCGAAACGTATCACACTCTTCCAAGGCGAGACTTTCAGCATCACTTTGTCTCCAACCTGGAACTCTAGGGGTTTACGTCTCTGATCGGCGTAACTTTTCTGCCTATCCCTAGCTGCTTGCAATCAATCTCGAATTTGCGTCACTTTCTCAGTAGTCTCTAGAATAAGCTCAGGGTCTGTGAGTTGGCTATCTCCAACTTCAGCCCAACCATATAAAGCTTCAAATGGTGCAGCCTTAAGACTTGTGTGGTAGCTATTATTGTAAGAAAACTCCGCAAGGGGTAGATACTTCTCCCAGCCTTTACCAAAGTCTATTATGCATGCACGAAGCATATCCTCCAAAGTCTGAATAGTTCTCTCACTTTGACCATCGGTTTGGGGGTGATATGCAGTACTCATATCAAGTCTCATCCCCAAAGCGGTTTGAAGTGATCGCCACAACGCTGACGTAAAGCGGCTGTCACGATCAGAAATAATCGATATCGGAACTCCATGACGAGAAACAATCTCCTTCACATACAACCTTACAAGTTTATCAACACTGTCATCTTCACTAATCGCCAGGAAATGAGCAGACTTAGTCAAACGATCCATAATTACCTAGATAGCGTCACAACTGCTAGCTGTCTTCGCTAATTTGGTAATAAAGTCCATCGTAATTCGCTCCCACTTCCAAACCGGGAGTTCTGGCTGCGTCAATAATCCTGACGGTCTTTGATGTTCGGCCTTAACCTTAGAGCAAGTCAAACACTTACCAACGTACAATGCTATATCTGCCTTCATATTTGGCCACCAATATAATCTCTTAAGATCCTAGTACATCTTGTCAGACCCAGGATGAATAGAGTATCTTGACTTATGCGACTCATGCATAATCAACTCTCGAATTCCTCCATACAAAGGTACCCAACTTCGGTCTCCAAAACACAATACTCCTTCAGAACGCTTAACAAATCCTTTCTCATTTTCTGCCATCCCAAATATGTTCTCAGCAGGTCAATTTTCTGCTTTCAACGCTTCCATTTGAGCTTCTAATATTTGAGATGGTAACGGCGATACGATAGTCATTCCTAATGACTTAACTCGTAGCGGTGGTATCCTCTCTTTTCGACTAAGAGCATCAGCAACAACGTTTGCTTTACCAGGATGATAACGAATTTCACAATCATAATTGCTTAGCAACTCAATCCAACGTCGCTGTCTCATGTTGAGCTCTTTTTGATTCAAGATGTGTTGTAGACTTTTGTGGTCAGTAAACACGACACACTTGGTTCCACACAAATAGTGTCTCCATATCCTCAAGGCAAAAACCACAGCACCTAACTCCAAATCATGGGTGGTGTAGTTCTTCTCATGCTTCTTGAGCTGTCGGGAAGCATAAGCTATAACCTTCTCTCGTTGCATTAACACATCTCCTAAACCTTTATGAGAAGCGTCACAATAGACGACGAGGTCCTCATTACCCTCAGGTAATGCTAAGATAGGAGCACTACACAACATCTCCTTAAGTAACTGAAATGCTTCCTCTTCCTTATCTCCCCATTCGTACTTAACACTCTTTTGAGTCAATTTGGTCAACGGTTTTGCTATCTTCGAAAATCCCTCAATGAATCTTCGGTAATAACCGGCTAATCCCAAAAATTGACGAACTTCAGTCGGGGTCGTTGATGCCGCCCAATCTTTAATCGCTTCAATCTTAGCAGGATCTACATGAACTCCTTGTCTATCAATCACATGTCCCAAAAATTGTACCGTCGGAATCCAAAATTCACATTTAGAAAACTTGGCATACAGTTTCTCTTTCCTGAGCAATTATAAGATAAGCCTTAGATGTTCCTCATGCTCCTTCTCACTCTTCGAATAAATTAGAATGTCATCGATGAACACAATCACAAACTTGTCTAAATAAGGCTTACACACCCGATTCATGAGATCCATGAATACCGCCGGTGCGTTAGTCAACCCAAACGGCATCACCTGAAACTCATAATGCCCGTAGCGGGTTCTGAAAGCCGTTTTCAGAATATCTTCCTCACGAACTCCAAGCTGATGATATCCCAATCTCAAATCGATCTTTGAATACACACTCGATCCTTGAAGCTGATCGAACAAGTCGTCGATCCTCGGTAACGGGTATCTATTCTTCACCGTTAACTTGTTCAACTCTCGATAATCAATACACATACGAAACGATCCATCCTTCTTCTTCACGAATAAGACCGGGGCTCCCCAAGGCGAAGAACTTGGTCTTATAAATCCTTTTTTTGGCTAAATCCGCTAGTTGTTTCGATAACTCTTCCAATTAAGTAGGTGCAAGTCGATAAGGTGCTCGTGCCACAAGTGCAGCACCAGGTATCAACTCAATCTGAAACTCCACTTGTCTAGTAGGCGGGATTCCCGACAAATCATCGGGAAATACATCCGGAAAATCATGAACTGATGGATCTAAACACCTTGAACTTGTGTTAGATTGATACTTTGAGTTATATCACTAAGTATGCGGAATCTACTTAGTAATACTTAGAAGTTTGATTGTGAGTAAGACAGTTATATATGAATAATAACAATGTATGTAAACAAACTATTAGCTCCCATATTATTAATGATAATAATACGAGTGATCTTGATATCACTAGGGTTACACCTTGAAGCTCTAGAAACGTATATCAAACCTTCAACCTAGGATCTCCTTTTATAGCACTAGGAGTCCTCTTCTACAAGATAAGTATAAAGCTAATAGAATAAGATAAACACAAGATCTATTCTATATTTATCTATAACACGTTTTCTAACAGTTATCTAATAAGCAGTGGTAATATATGTTCTTGCAGTGGTAATGAGTTTCCACTGCAAGTACAATCTTCTGCAGTTGTAACATCTTCACTAGCCGTGGTAACTGTTAGTATAATTCCCAACAATCCTCCCCTAACTTATGATTAATACATAAATCAATAAGTTTCTTCAAGTATTCAGTAAACATGAGGATATGGGAATTTTTCCAAACACTTATCTTTTTCTTCTTAACTCTCTATCAGCTCTCACACTTTGATCATAAATCCTTTGTAGCAAATCATCTATGACTTCAGTTCTTTCCCAGCACCTAAGCTTATCTGACAACATCACTGTTAATACTCCAGCTCTCAATGGATATTCTTTCTCAGCCAGCATAAAGACATCAACTCCATCTTGAGTAGAAACATGATGAACTGAACTTGAATCATAGAATTTCCACAAAGTTCTTGTACTATGAGCTTCAAATCTCCAATACCTATCACTTGGGTCAGGTTCATATAGTCTTCTGGAGTGAACCCATAACTCCTTAGCTTTGACATCAACAAGTTCATCCTTCTTAAACTGATCTTGAACAATTTTCCACAAAGTATCCAAATCTTCTCTATCACAAGATCTAACAATATCTTCAAAATCTCTGCAAATGCTTGTGACACTTCCAGTTCTGATGATCTTCCAAGTACACCAAAACTATCAGAAAAGATTTCCTAACCAACTACTGGATATCTTGATTATAGAGGTTCAATATTAAGTATATCAGTCTCTATGAACAACATATTTGTAACTTGCTCTTCTATCAATTTGCTAGGACCCTCTGTTGCTTGAGATGATTTCTGAGTCTTCAACTTCTTTGCATCTTTTGATTCAAGACTCTCTCCAGTCCTTTTTGTCTTCATAACTATTGGTTCTTGATCCATTGGAATGAATTTACTATCTTGTCTTTTGATTCTGTAGTAAATACCTTCAACCTGTTCATGTGACATTCCTTTGAATTGAGCCATCTTCATGTTTCCAACATGGCAACAAAAAGTCTTCATCTCAGCTATAATATGTGCCTTTGTAAGCTTTCTAGGCTTCTTTTGACCTTTTCTAACATCCCCAATGATTTCATCAAGAGCCTGCTGATTCTTCATTTAAATGAAATCTTTAAGTTGAGCATACCTTTGTTCTTCATTTAAGGTTGTATTTGCAATAAGTTCAATGGCCTTCTTCCTGATTATTTGATCATTGTTAATCAAATATTCAATCTCTTCTTCTGTAGGCACATAAGTGAATAATGGAGGTTTCTCATGTATGACAGTTGGTGATATACTTGAAATTGGTTCTGCCATAACAGCTTCAAGTTTATCCAACCTCTTTGCTTCCATAAAGTTAACAACTTCATCTTCCTATAGCTTTATTTTTCTTTCAATCTCTGCTGCTTGCTGTTGTTCTGCCAATCTTGCATCAAAATTAATTTGAGCTTGTTCTTTCTCAGAAATCTTTCTTGTAAGCTCTTGTTCTGAACCAGTCATAATTGCTTTTCCTTTGACTGATCTTATTCTGGCAGCTTCTTCCTCTGCAGTGGTAATTTCTTGAGTAGCAGTGGGAACTTGTTCACTTGCAGTGGTAATTAGTTGATCAGTGGGAACATGTTCTGCTTCAGTGGAAATTGGTTGAGCAGTTCCAACTAAATCATCAAAATTAAAACCAGCATCAGCATCCATATCTTCAAAATCTAATTTCCTCCCCTCAGTCTCAGCAACATCATCTTTTGCTGGAGCATTATCAGAATCATTGAGCTCAGCAAAGTCTTTTTCAAAATTTTTACTCCTCCCCTTAAGCTCTGCATCTATTTTCCTCCCCTGTTTGGAAGAATCTCCCAAAAATTTAGTAGAACTTACAGAAAACTTATCCTGAGGTGAAGATGATGAAGATAACACAACTTGAGGTCTTTGCTTCTTGAGATTCTCAACTTCATTCTGCAAGCTTTGAATCTCAGCCTTCAATTTATTCAGCTCTGTGGCATGTTGTTCTTTGGTCTGTGCCAGATCTTTCTCCAGAGCTTGAACCTGCTTGACTAATTTGGTACAAATGTCCATCAATTCAGTTTGTTGCACACTGCCTTCATCACTTCCAACTGTGTAACCTGCTGGGAGAGGTGAATCATGAGGCATTGATTCAGGCTCTTCCCTAGTTGGACTAGGATGAAGCCTTGAACCACCACTGCTTATTCCTAAACCAAAAGGCTCAGCAACATGCAATGTTGAGATGAGAGAAGTTGGCTGTTTAGACCTTCTCTCATAAGTGTGAGTTATAGCAGGGGTATGTTGAATTTGTGGAACAATAATAGTGGGTGTGTTTTGAGATACAGCTGGGATTGGTGCATCCTCACCCTGTACTTGAGCAATTTTAGCAAGCATTTGAGGCAAAAGTGGATGAACCTCCCCATTCCAAAGTTCTGAAGCCTTACACATGTTTTGAAAAACTTTTGGCTTAAGAGTGGAAGGTTCATAAATTCTATTGTGAGGGTGCAGTTGAAACTCATTTAACACTGCTTGCACAAACCTTGGATACATCAAAAATTTATATTGACTCTTTACATTGCCTTTCATATTATTGAAAATAAACTTTGAAAAATTGAAAGTCCTCTCTGTTGCCAAACAAACCAAAGGATAAGCCATGGTTGATGCAAACTGTTCATAAGATGTTTTCTTAGGACTTAGGCAATGTAGAAGAGTGTGTATTAAAAATCTCCAATGGGGACAAAAACATCCTTTTCTGAAAGTAACTTTTTGTTCAGATGTATCATACCCCATTAAAGCAATATTAGTAAAAATTTCTGAATTAGGTAATGTGATGATACCATTGAGATCATCCAATTGGAGAATTCTCCTCAAGGATGACTCAGTAACATCAATAGTTACCCCATCAACTGTGGCTCTTAGAGCATCCACAGATTCTTGTGTGTCTCCATGTTTAAGAGTTATGGACTCCACAGTGTTCCAGAACTGTTTTATATGAGAGACATAGATTTTGGGATTAATAGTTAAGGCATACCGTATATGAGTTGTGTTTAGAAAATCCACAATCTGATGAAAAACAAGGCCACTCTTCTCGTTTGACTTTTGTAAGTAGGCCACTTGGTTGTGCTCCTCGACAAATTTTAGAATCGCCATGATATTTGTGAAAAAGAGAATAAAAGTGTTAGTAATCAAGATAAAAAGCAAGCCGTATGATGATCAATTTATACTAATAGGATTTGAGGAGGTTGCGCAATGTGAATTATCTTTAGAAAGAATTATCTTTGGAAAAAGAATAATTTAAAATAAGTAAGTAGATAATTCACAAAAGATTTTACCCTATTAATAAGGAAAGACGGTTATTTTTACAACGGCTAGTAAAAATTGGATTATTGACACAACAGTTGTAACGGCTAGTTCATCAGTGGAAAAATTACGCTTGCAGTAGTAACTAATGAACTAGCAGTGATAAAATTTTCACAACATATCAAAGAGCAGTGGTAAATAAAACATGAAAATTTGCTGCTCTTATTATAGTTTTTAGCAAACTACCAGCTATCAACGGATTTGATATGTCTTTACCATGAGCCGTTTGCTTATGGACTAGCCAACTTTTGATCACATGGATGTATGGTGAGTTGATAACCTAGTTTTTGGTAAACTATCAACCATAAACGGGTTTGATAAGTCTTTACCAGTAGCCGTTTGCTCTGGACTAGTTGATTCTTATGTGGATTAGACATGGTGAATCAATAACCATTTGTTGTGTGTCTATGTTACATACCTTATTACTCCAATGACTCCAATAAAATGGGTTGTATGCTGCAAACCAAAGTAACTTTCAACTTAACCCATAAGAATTAACCCAAAGTAACTTTTTAACCAAGTTACTATTCATAAAAATATCTTCCAAAAGTCAACCCGATAATAACCAAATTTACTCCTCCAACCTACCAAAACAAGTAGGAGTAAATATCCTTCATTAATTATAATTCGACCTTGACTTTGCATATAAAAAAGGGGGCTCAACATCTTTTTATCTTTCATCAACAATCTTTTTCAATAACACAAACCCTAAACAGCATCATGAGTTGGTTTCCATTAATCAACATCTCCTCTGATGACTCTTCAGATGAGGAAATCAGTTACTACTCAGACTCTGAAGAACTTTCTGCTGGATGGAGTGGATATTTTCCACCAAGTGCTGCAACTACTACATCTTCAAGCATGAAGCCCAATAAGAAGATATCAGCTGATCCTGCTCCATCTCTAGAGTTTTATTCAAGCTCTTCATCTGATGATGACAATGATCCAACCTTTGATCTTTCCAAGGAGCTTCCAAAGGCCCTTACCACAGCATTGACAACTGCAATAAACAACATGAAGTGGCCAGCTGTTGACAAGCCTAATCAAGCATCAAGACCTCCCAAGCAAGTTCTGGGACTTGCTTGTCCAAGAAAAAAACTCTCTTTTGATGATAAGAGAAAGAAAATTTCCAAGGGCAAGCATCAGTATGAGGGAAAAGGAAAGAAACCTATGGAGTGGGTGTTAGGTTATAGGTTCATGTCTTATGTGATGGTTTTCTGTAATGGTGACAATGTTTTTCTTGATGGTTGTGGTGTACTCTTCTTAATAATCAATAAAAGTACTCTTTTATTTTTGCTATTATCACCAATCTTTCCACTGTTGTATGTTAATTACCACTGTGCTCTTGATAACTCTGCATACAAGTTAGTAGAAAACCATACATACAATACAAACAATATTAGTACCTAAAAAGTATCCTGCAACACTGAAAAGTATTAGACATCAAAGATTTATGGATTGAGCATTCCAATACCTGTTACCAAGTATTGAAACCTACCCACATCAAGCCCTTTTGTTAATAAATCAGCATAATTGTCATCAGTATGAATTTTGACAACATTAATAAGCTTTTTCTCAAAACAATCTCTAATAAAGTGATGTCTAATTTCAATATGTTTACTTTTAGTGTGTTGCACAGGATTTTTAATAATGCATATGGTACTACTATTGTCTATATAGATAATGGTGTTCATGAAATTGTACCCATAACCCAATAATTGATTCTGAAGCCAAAGGATCTGAGCACAACAACTAGCAGCTGTAACATATTCTGCTTCAGTGGTTGAAGTAGCAACCATAGTTTGCTTCTTGCACTGCCATGACACCAATCTACATCCAAGAAATTGACATCCTCCAGTAGTTGATCTTCTATCCAAACTTGCACCAGCATAGTCACTATCTGAGTATGTGATCAATTCCATTGGAGAGTCTCTTGGATACCATAATCCTAGATTAGGATAAGTCTTCAAGTACCTAAAAATCTTTTCCACTGCTGTCATATGTGATGTCTTTGGAGTCACTTGAAATCTTGCACAAGCACATACAACAAACATTATGTCTGGCCTTGATGAAGTAAGATACATCAAAGAACCAATCATAGATTTGTAAGTGTGAACATCAACATTAGCACCACTAGCATTCTTCAACAATAAGTGAGTGGTCTTGTCAGCAGGGGTATTTGAAGATTTTGCATCAGTAAACTTGAACTTCTTAATAATCTCAGCCACATATTTGTCTTGACTGATAAATATGCCTTCCTTACTCTGTTGTACTTGAAGCCCCAAAAAGAATGTAAGTTCTCCCATAGAACTCATTTGAAATTCATCTTTCATCAGCTTCTCAAACTCTTTGCACATCTCTTGTTTAGTAGACCCAAAGATAATATCATCAACATATACTTGCACAAGTAGGATATCACCCTTGTCTTTCTTGATGAACAAAGTTTGATCAATCTTGCCTCTATGAAACCCATTATTCAACAAATAATTAGCTAAGGTTTCATACCACTTCCTTGGAGCCTGATATAAGCCATAAAGAGCCTTAACCACTTTGTAAACTTTATTTGGGTGTTGAGGATCTTCAAAGCCTGGAGGTTGAGAGACATATACCTCCTCATCAATAGTTCCATACAGAAAGGCACTTTTAACATCCATTTGATAGATTGTAAAGCCCATAAATGATGCATATGCTAAGAATAATCTAATAGCCTCAATCCTTGCAACAGGAGCAAACACTTCTTCATAATCAATACCCTCCTCTTGAGTGTATCCTTGAGCAACCAATCTAGCTTTGTTCCTGATTACAATACCTCTTTCATCTTTCTTGTTTCTGAAAACCCATTTAGTACCAATGACCTTCATACCATCATGCAAGTCACAAAGAACCCAAACCTTTTGAAGTTTAAACTGCAACAACTCTTCTTGCATAGCTTCAACCCAGCTAGATTCTCCTAGAGCCATATACACATTCTTAGGCTCCACCTGTGAGAGAAAACAGAAAAACAAGCACTCATTCTTCTTGCTATGTTTCTTGGACTCATACACTTCACTTATGAACCCATGAATATCATCTTTCTTTGTCTGTCTTCTAGTCTTCACACCTGACTGAAGTTCACCAATAACATTATCAAGTGGATGCACTTTGTGAATTGAAGACTGTGATGTGCTAGGAATATCATATGTTGTAGGTATGTTTGAGATCTCTACATCATCACTTGGTGATTCCTGAGAAATATGTTCCACATTTGGGCTGACAGTGGAAACTTCTGGTGTAGCAGTGGGAATTGAGTTACCACTGCTAGAAGGAATATCTTTATTCACACCATCTGCATCACTTGGCTTTTCAGAATTATCAACAAAGTCCCAAAGTGGCATAACAAGTTGATCTTCATCATCTTTGCAAGCTTCATCTTCATCAATGAATTCTTCTGAATCTTCAAGATCTTTGTCTCTAGTGCTTGAGGTGAGAGGTATATAATTCATTGTATTTGATAATGTTTCAAGATCAAATAGCTAATCTGGTCCTGAACCTGCCATGTTTGCTTTATTTTCAAGGAATTGAACATGCAAGTTCTCTTCAATCTTCTTTGTTCTTAAATTATAGACTCTAAAATCCTTGCTAACCATAGAGTATCCAACAAAGAAGCCTTCATCTGACTTTTCTTCAAATTTACCCAGATGATGAATGGTATTAAGAATAGTAACATGACACCCAAATGGCCTCATAAACTCCAAAGTAGGAGGCCTTCCTCTGAACAACTCATAAGGTGTCTTGTTCTTTGTTTTGACCACTAAAACTCTGTTCTGAATGTAACAAGCAGTGTTAACTGCTTCAGCCCAAAAAGTCACTGGAAGCTTGGAGTCAGCTAACATGGTTCTAGCAGCCTCAATTAGTGTTCTGTTTCTTCTTTCTGCAACTCCATTTTGTTGAGGAGTTCTTGCAACACTAAATTCTCTTTTAATACCTTTGTCTCTGCAGAAATCATCCATAATTTTATTCTTGAACTCTGTCCCATTGTCACACCTGATGATCTTGATTTTCTTTTCAAATTGATTTTCAACTTGAGTGATGAATGTTTTAAGAATGCCTGTGGTTTCATCCTTGGTACTTAAAAAGAAAACCCATGTGAATCTACTAAAATCATCAGTCACAACAAGACAATACTTCTTCAAATTTATGCTGCTCACAGAGGTAGGACCAAACAAGTCCATATGCAGCATAAAGAGTGGATGATTGATTGAATTGAATGCCTTGGTCTTGCATGAAGCTCTGTGTTGCTTTCCTTTGAGACAGGCAACACAAGTTTGGTCATTTTCAAATCTTTTCTCTGGTAGGCCTCTGACAAGTCCATCTTTCACAATCTTGTTGATGGTCTTGAAGTTAACATGACCAAGTCTTCTATGCAAAAGCATTGATTCATCCAAAGTGGCTTTAGCAAGCAAGCAAGTAACATCATTATTAGCCACTATGTTCTGCATGTCAATGCTATACAAATTTCCTTTTCTAGGGATTTTAAGCAAAATGTCACTTTCATCAGGAAGCTTATAATCCTTAGATAAGATATAGCACTCATCTTCTGTGAATAGAACTCTATGCTTCTTGTCACACATCTATGACACACTAAAGAGGTTGTACTTGAGTTCTTTCACATACTGCACATCTTCAAAATCAATGTTTCCAGCCTTGATTGTTCCTTTGCCAGAAACTTTGCCACCAATTCCTCCTCCAAAGCTGACAAATTGTCCATCATAAGGTTGAAAGTCTGAAAGATAGGACTTATTGCCAGTCATGTGCCTAGAACATCCACTGTCTGAGTATCCTTGATCATTTGAAGTCTTTGAATGTCCCTGCACACAAAATAAAGGAATTAGTTCCTTTTGGGGACCCAAGCCACAAATGACTTAGATCTGCCTCCTGTATCAATATAATTGTATCTATCAAAGGTCATTGATACACCATTGGGATTGTTTGAGGTGATGGTTCCTTTTGGTTTCCATTCCCAACGTGCTGAGGCCTTAACAGCATTTCCCATATTCACCCTTTTCTTGTTAACAGACCCACCAGTGGTAACCTTTGGCCTTGTAGTGGTAACTGCTGGCTTAGTAGTGGAAATTGCTTGTTTTAAAACTTTGGGTACCCACTTTTGATTATTGTTAACTTTCTTTTCAAAATTGGTCTTTTTCCCTGTTTGAGTAGATTTAACAAAAGTAGTAACAGGGGACTTAGGGTAAACTCTGTTTTTATTTCTGGCAGTGGCAACTGCTGGTCTAGCAGTGGAAATAGGTTTAATGCCAGAATGAAGCAAAACAGACCTGGGAATCATCTTGCTAAGAGGATTTGGGTGAGTTAAGTTATTAGCATTTTGTCCATTCACCCTAGTATTCCCAAACACTTCCCTTCTTCCCAAGTGGTAGGTACAGCTATAAGACAAATGGTCAAAGCTACCACATATATGACAGGGTTTGTTATTGAACACAAAGTCACTACCAAATTGCCTAGATTTAACAAGATTCCAACTCCTCATATTGCCTCTAGGAGTTGGTGATCTACTTCTGTACATCTCTGCATATCTAGTAGTGGGCCTAGTGAAATTAGGTTGTGACCTAGGCTTTTCTTTGACTACATCAGGAATACTTCTTTTAATCTCCACTTTAACATTCTCAGGAACACTAGGCTTAGACTCAACATTCAAATTATCATCTTTAAGAGATGAGTCACTAGCACTATCAAATACATCAACCTCAACCTGAACCTTTTCAATTTCAACTGGTTTAACAAACTTTGGTCCATAGGTCATAGGTAGTTCCTGGAATTCTTCTAAACCTGTGTGAGCTAAGTCAATGCCAGGAGGTGATGGAACACCTCTTAGTGGTGGTGGAACTGTTTTGTATCCAAGTCCTGATTTGGCTTTGCTCACAACTTGGGCTTCCCAAATTTTATCAATACACTTGGATTGATGATCCAGTGTTTTCTTAGTTATCATTATATTCTCACTAGCCACTTTAACCTTTTCTAGTTCTTCTCTAAGAACTTTATTAACAGCAACCTGATAATCTAAGTCTCTTCTTAATACTGCAATATCATCATTGAACTTAGATTCATTTGCCCTATAATGCTCTAATTGAGTTTCTAAAACTCCTAGGCCTCTTTTATGATTTGCTAAGTTATAATTAGTATGAGTTAACTCTATGTGTTGCTCATTAAATTTTGCTTTAAGTTTCTCATACTCTTTTAAGGCCTTACAAGATTTAGAACAAACATTATCAGTTTGTACCTCAGAGTCAGAAAAAGCCATTAGTGCAAGCTCTGTAGCAACCATTGCAGACTCTGAATCATCTTCCTTTTCCTTAGTCATAAAGCTCCAATCAAAGCTCACTCCATCAATGGCCAATAGCCCCTTTGGCTCATCAGTAGTAGGTTCCTTCTTCTTGTCCTGCTTGTACCAAGTTGACCTGTTGTCAGACTTCCTTGGCTTCCTACATTCCCTGGCAAAGTGCCCCTTTTTATGACAATTGTAGCACTCCACCTTCTTTTTATCAAAACCTACTGTTTCATTGCCACTGATGTTGATCTTTCTTCCAGTCTTCTTCCAAAACTTCTTTGTCCTTAAGCTTAGTAATGCCACTTGCCATTTAATGTCCATCTCCTCCATATCATCTTCATCAATTTGATCCAGATCCTCATGATTGAGGATTGAACCACCCACTTGACTTGATATAAAGGCATAAAAAGTAGTATCACTAAGCCCTGCAATCTGTCTCTTTGAGCTACCAGTAGAAACACTTCCACTACCAGTGGAAACAACAATGTTAGCACTGTCATCATCACTATCACTTTCTTCATCTGAACTATCATCAAGAGATGATGATATGAGTGCTACACTTCCTGAACTTGAGCTTATTTTGCCAGCTTTCTTCAATCTTTGTTCAATAACCTTGAAGTTATTGTACAAGTCATTAAGTTTCATGGTTTCCAATTCTGGCTTATCTTCCCACACAACAACATTGGTTCCAAACTCAGAGGGTAAGCTTCTTAAGAACTTTAGATTGAGGTCTTCCCTTTCCACCTCAATTCCAAAAACAGTGAGTTGAGTAACAATCTTTTGTAGCCTTCTGAAGATGCTATCAAGAGATTCATTACTTGATGAACCAAAGTTTTCATAAGTCTGCTTCAGCAAGGTCTTTTGAGTCTTTTTGGTGGAATCATTACCACCAAAAACTTCACAGATCTCATCGAAAAGAGTCTTTGCAGTCTTGTACTTGCTGAATACTAGTACTTGGTCTCTGTGAAGTGTCATCAGCAACAAATCTCTGGCCTTGAGATCATTCTTCAACTGAAGTCTTTCATCATTAGTAACAGGTCCAGTGTTGACCTTAATTACTTCCTTCCCACCAATCATCTCTGAAGTAGAACTTGGTTTGAAAGAATTTCCAACCATAATGATCTCCCAGAGTGTGTAGTCTTGGACAATAAAGAATTGTTCTATCATTAGCCTCCACATCTCAAAGTCATTCAACTTAAGCTTTAGAAGCTTAGCAGCAATGTTTGAGTTACTGGTTTCTGTCTCCATTGATTCTTCTGAGTGAACTTGAGTCTTCTAAATCAAAGTATCAAAACCTGTCTCTGATACCACTTGATGGATCTAAACACCTTGAACTTGTGTTAGATTGATACTTTGAGTTATATCACTAAGTATGCGGAATCTACTTAGTAATACTTAGAAGTTTGATTGTGAGTAAGACAGTTATATATGAATAATAACAATGTATGTAAACAAACTATTAGCTCCAATGTTATTAATGATAATAATACGAGTGATCTTGATATCACTAGGGTTACACCTTGAAGCTCTAGAAACGTATATCAAACCTTCAACCTAGGATCTCCTTTTATAGCACAAGGAGTCCTCTTCTATAAGATAAGTATAAAGCTAATAGAATAAGATATACACAAGATCTATTCTATATTTATCTATAACATGTTTTCTAACAGTTATCTAATAAGCAGTGGTAATATATGTTCTTGCAGTGGTAATGAGTTTCCACTGCAAGTACAATCTTCTGCAGTTGTAACATCTTCACTAGCCGTGGTAACTGTTAGTATAATTCCCAACACGAACTATAGGCACATCTCCAATGCATCTTTCCTTCTTCTCCTTCCCTCATTTCTCAGAGATTTGAGCTAAGAAAAGGCAGCATCCTTTCTCCTTTAGCTTTGGTAATTTAGTGCATGATATAACCGCTAATCTAGATGGGCCTTTCAATTCCTTTCGATCTCCTAGTATATTTAAAATCTCTTTTCCGTAAGGCACACGCACGATCTTCTCATCGCAAAGTATATGAGCACGATACTTCGACAACCAATCCATACCAATAATGACATCAAAACTTCCTAGTGTGACGGGTAGAAGATCTATGTTGAAAGGACGGTTCAGAAAATTTAACGTGCAACCGCGAATGATAGTCTTAATCCTTTCTATGTTCCCATTAGCTAACTCTACATCATAACCAACTCCTAAGGTCATCGGGGGTTTCTCTAGTAAGGGTGCAAACTTAGTGGACACAAAACTCTTATCGGCACCAGTATCAAATAGTATGGAAGCATGACCATTATTGAGAAGGAACGTACCAGTAACGACGTTCGGATCTTCTTCTCTCTCATTCCCAAGTGCATTCACTCTTCCATGAGCAACTCCAGCTTCCACACGTTGGTCCCCATTATCTTGTCGTCCACGATTTCCTCCAGCTCCACGGTTTCCATGATTGTACCCATTACCACCCGAGCCTTGACTTCCTTGGTTCCACAATTCCCTACACACATTCCTATAGTGTCCCTTCTTTCCACATCCATAACAAGTAACATTTGCCTTACTCATAGTTTCAGGAGTAGCTTGAACCATCGCAAGTGGTCGAGCTCTACAATCCTTAGCTATGTGTCCCATCTTAGAGCAATTCTTGCACATCACAGTACATCGTCCAGAATGATTCTTATAACATCGGTTACACTTGGGTGCATCTCCATTGTAGTTCTTCTTATCTCCATCTCCCATAGCATAAGCTCTAGTAGTTGTTTGTCTCTTGTTTCGATGATCATTACCCTTAGAGTGATTATCCCTCTTCCTCTTTCCATTCTTGTCTTTCTCAGCTTCTTTCAATACCAACGAGTCCATCAATTGCTGACATTAAACACTGACTCAGTCTTCTCTATCCACCTGACTCAGTAGACCACTCCTTCAGTTCCACCAAACTCAATAGGTCCACAAATTCGGAACTCCTTGTAATTACATCCATTAGCACGAACAGGTGGAAAAGTTCCAGTAGAATTGTTGGAATGATTTGACTCAGCTAGTAGCTCAGCAACTCGTTGCTCCACAAGTTTATCGATCATTGCTTGATCCACAGTAGGTGCATTAGGTGGAACATGATCATTGTATCCCTGAACCTCAACATTTTGATTCCTGTTGATGTGATTGGTAGTGTCCAGGTTATCAGGAGTAGGGGTTTCAACATTTCGAGTAGGACGGCGTCCTCGGCGACCAGGGGTAGCCGTTGCAGGACCAGTTCTGGTAGCTCTAACAGGGTTTCGTCGTGGGGCCATTAATCTGAAACATCATACAAGGTTCATAAGTCTCCGATAGAACTTATCATATACTCAACAAGAATTAATTCAATGAAGCCGAGTCATGGAAAGAACATCAACAATACATCACAAGACATCAATAAGGCGAATAGGGACTCAATTTCCACAATATCCAAAAACCACATAATACCATATAATAATAACCATCAACCATACAATAGTGATCCAACATCGTTCCAACTACCGAAAAACACAAAAGATAATAACCGTTCCAAACAAGACGAATAATCAACGGGAAATACATCAAAATATGATAACTAGCTTTTCTAACCAAACACTCCTCGGTGTAGAAAGCAACAAGACAACATAATCCAGACATCCAGCCATGCTGCCGGCGGAGGCTCCTCAACTCCTGCCTCAAGCCCTCAAGCTCTCTCCATAATGATCCTAACTCCACACTATGGGTGTCGCTGTCTCCCTTGAGGTCTGCCACCTCCTTCTCTAGCTCGGTATTCCTCTGCCATAACTTGCGGTCGACCTCTCGAGCTGTGATAAAACCTCGCTGTAAGCCCTCAATATGTTCATGAATCTCCATCATGCCTCTTCTCATCTCAGTCGTCCTGCCCACAACCACAATCATATCAACTCTCAGCTCAGCGATAAACTCTCCAATAACCATCTCAAGTCAGTCAAATAACCGCGAGATCCTCTCGCCCTATGCAGTAATCAGACCCCACATCCTACCAGTCTCACCTAACTCTACACGCTCAGCAGAAACCTCAGAAGGTGCATCCGACTCAACGGGACTACCAGGTGGCAACTCAAACAAAAATGGATGATCAGGTGAAACAGGCTCTATCGGATGTATAGGTGAATCAGGCTCCTCAGCCTGAGCTGGCGGCACTAACAAACCATCATCATCAGGCATGTCCTCCTCCTAAGGGTCATCCTCCTCCTCAGGGTCATCATCACCCTGCTCAGCCTCCTGAGGGTCATCAGCCTCATCCTCACCCTCGTACTCCTCCTCCTCCTCATCGAAAGAGTACACCATCAATCATCGTCTCCTAACAGGTGAACCATGTGGAGATGTGGTAGGTGATCTAGGACGACGATGCAATGATGTAGGTGGTGCATCTGACAGAAGAGTGTGAGCATCCAAATGTAAAGGTGGTGAAGTAGGGCGTACCGACATACGTGCCGTAGATCGGTGGGCAAAACGTAGAGCCACACGAGCCAAAGCCTGATGGAGAGTAAGCTGCCTCGAAGTACCAGGGAGCCCTAAAGAAGATGAGGGTCCCTGCGTAGGTGCAGCAGGCAGTGTAGAAATAGAAGCTATCGGTGACACAATAGCTGAATGCATGGCAATCCTGTAAGGATCATCAGGAGCCATGGTGATATGTGTTGGGCGTACAGGTGTAGTAAGAATATCCTCAACAACGTCAAACGTACGGGAGGCCATAGTCTGTGACAACGGCGTAGGGTAGGTGTAAGTGTTTCAAAACAACTAAACCGTGAACTCAAAATACCATATCAAAAATCATCATATAAATCCCAATCATATAGTTTCAAGAAAGATTTCAAATACCGCATTACTAAAACATTTATAAAACAATTAAACCATATAATTCCTCAAAATGTCATCATATCACTAAATCAATAATCTCAAATCCTCAAATCATCTCAAGAATCCCATATCTACTAATCATCTCAATATACCTGAATAACAACAATGATGCTTCGGCTTAGCGGGCTGGCGGGCAATGGTCGAGGATCGTTTTCAATAAAAATCGGTTATAGTTTAGGTGTCTATTTACTTAGTTCTCTATAACCTTGGCTCTGATACCAATCTGTAACACCCCCAAAATTTGGTACAGCGGAAGACTCAACAAGCTTTCGGGGTGCTACGGGGATTGGTATCCAACACAAGACATAAAAGAACGAGATAAAGTAAACAAGAAAGAAATTCAACCACGCGGGGTTTTAAAGTTTACAATTATCCCAAATGCAATCAAAGTCAGGCCCAAAAGAAATAAATGCATGTCCACAATTATTTATCAGAGTTTTAGAAAATAGATCCATAAGCAGGTGCCATAGCCAAGCCTCCAATCCAAGCATCTAAGGGCATCACTTAATTACCTGAGAAAACGCGCTAAAAGTCAGCTTTCAATGGTGAGCTCATAGGTTTAAGTTCATAACTAAATCAAGTGGACATATACGCAAAACGCTTGCTAGCTAGACTAGGCCTCAATCATCCAACCAAAATAATCCAACCAAATATAACCAACCCTATAGGTGCACGCTATAGCTCAAATCAATACAATCAATAGCTTACCTACATAAAAAGGTACCCAACTTCGATTTTCTGCTTTCAACGCTTCCATTTGAGCTTCTAATATTTGAGACGGTAACGGCGATACGATAGTCATTCCTAATGACTTAACTCGTAGCGGTGGTATCCTCTCCTTTCGACTATGAGCATCAGCAACAACGTTTGCTTTACCAGGATGATAACGAATTTCACAATCATAATCGCTTAGCAACTCAATCCAATGTCGCTGTCTCATGTTGAGCTCTTTTTGATTCAAGATGTGTTGTAGACTTTTGTGGTCAGTAAACACGACACACTTGGTTCCATACAAATATTGTCTCCATATCCTCAAGGCAAAAACCACAGCACCTAACTCCAAATCATGGGTGGTGTAGTTCTTCTCGTGCTTCTTGAGCTGTCGGGAAGCATAAGCTATAACCTTCTCTCGTTGCATTAACACAGCTCCTAAACCTTTATGAGAAGCGTCACAATAGACGACGAAGTCCACATTACCCTCAGGTAACGCTAAGATAGGAGCACTACACAACATCTCCTTAAGTAACTGAAATGCTTCCTCTTCCTTATCTCCCCATTCGTACTTAACACTCTTTTGAGTCAATTTGGTCAACGGTTTTGCTATCTTCAAAAATCACTCAATGAATCTTCGGTAATAACCGGCTAATCCCAAAAATTGACGAACTTCAGTCGGGGTCGTTGGTGCAGCCCAATCATTAATCACTTCAATCTTAGCAGGATCTACATGAACTCCTTGTCTATCAATCACATGTCCCAAAAATTGTACCGTCGGAATCCAAAATTCACATTTAGAAAACTTGGCATACAGTTTCTCTTTCCTGAGCAATTCTAAGATAAGCCTTAGATGTTCCTCTTGCTCCTTCTCACTCTTCGAATAAATTAGAATGTCATCGATGAACACAATCACAAACTTGTCTAAATAAGGCTTACACACCCGATTCATGAGATCCATGAATACCGCCAGTGCGTTAGTCAACCCAAACGGCATCACCTGAAACTCGTAATGCCCGTAGCGGGTTTTGAAAGCCGTTTTTGGAATATCTTCCTCACGAACTCTAAGCTGATGATATCCGATCTCAAATCGATCTTCGAATACACACTCGATCCTTGAAGCTGATCGAACAAGTCGTCGATCCTTGGTAACGGGTATCTATTCTTCACCGTTAACTTGTTCAACTCTCGATAATCAATACACATACGAAACGATCCATCCTTCTTCTTCACGAATAAGACCGGGGCTCCCCAAGGCGAAGAACTTGGTCTTATAAATCCTTTTTCGGCTAACTCCGCTAGTTGTTTCGATAACTCTTCCAATTCAGTAGGTGCAAGTCGATAAGGCGCTCGTGCCACAGGTGCAGCACCAGGTATCAACTCAATCTGAAACTCCTCTTGTCTAGTAGGCGGGATTCCCGACAAATCATCGGGAAATACATCCGGAAAATCACGAACTATAGGCACATCTCCAATGCATCTTTCCTTCTTCTCCTTCCCTCCTTTCTCAGAGATTTGAGCTAAGAAAAGGCAACATCCTTTCTCCGTTAGCTTCGGTAATTTAGTGCATGATATAACCGCTAATCTAGACGGGCCTCTCAATTCCTTTCGATCTCCTGGTATATTTAAAATCTCTTTTCCGTAAGGCACACGCACAATCTTCTCATCGCAAAGTATATGAGCACGATACTTCGACAACCAATCCATACCAATAATGACATCAAAACTTCCTAGTGTGACGGGTAAAAGATCTATGTTGAAAGGACGGTTCAGAAAATTTAACGTGCAACCGCGAATGATAGTCTTAATCCTTTCTATGTTCCCATTAGCTAACTCTACATCATAACCAACTCCTAAGGCCATCGGGGGTTTCTCTAGTAAGGGTGCAAACTTAGTGGACACAAAACTCTTATCGGCACCAGTATCAAATAGTATGGAAGCATAACGATTATTGAGAAGGAACGTACCAGTAACGACGTTCGGATCTTCTCCTCTCTCGTTCCCAAGTGCATACACTCTTCCATGAGCAGCTCCAGCTTCCACACGTTGGTCCCCATTATCTTGTCGTCCACGATTTCATCCAGCTCTACGGTTTCCATGATTGTACCCATTACAACCTGAGCCTTGACTTCCTCGGTTCCACGATTCCCTACACTCATTCCTATAGTGCCCCTTCTTTCCACATCCATAACAAGTAACATTTGGCTTACTCATAGTTTCAGGAGTAGCTTGAACCATCGCAAGTGGTCGAGCTCTACAATCCTTAGCTATGTGTCCCATCTTAGAGCAATACTTGCACATCACAATACATCGTCCAGAATGATTCTTATAATATCGGTTACACTTGGGTGCATCTCCGTTGTAGTTTTTCTTATCTCCATCTCCCATAGCATAAGCTCTAGTAGTTGTTTGTCGCTTGTTTCGATGATCATTACCCTTTGAGTGATTATCCCTCTTCCTCTTTACATTCTTGTCTTTCTCAGCTTCTTCGAATACCAACGAGTCCATCAATTGTTGAGCGATCGTGATAGCCTCATGAATGTTTGCAGGCTTAGCAGAAATCACATCGTTCCTTGTAGCTACCGGCAACCCATCGGTACACCGCTCAATCCTTTGAGTCTCAGTCCTAACCATATCGGGGCAAAGCAAGGCTAACTCTCGATAACGGCGATTGTAAGTTGCCATATTAGTACCTTTCACCTTATGATTCCAGAACTCAATTTCTAGCTTCTTAACCTCATTCCTTAGGCAATAAGTCTGAATCAGCAAGGACTTAAATTGCTCCCAAGTCATAGCATAAGCCACATCACTCCCAGCCGAATTTCGGTAATTGTTCCACCAAGTTAAAGCTTCATCCTTGAAAGTAAAAGAAGCAAACTTTACCTTCGCATTCTCCGCACAGTTGCTGACATTAAACACTGACTCAGTCTTCTCTATCCACCTGACCAAGTAGACCACTCCTTCAGTTCCACCAAACTCAATAGGTCCACAAATTCGGAACTCCTTGTAATTACATCCATTAGCACGAACAGGTGGAAAAGTTCCAGTAGAATTGTTGGAATGATTTGACTCAGCTAGTAGCTCAGCAACTCGTTGCTCCACAAGTTGATTGATCATTGCTTGATCCACAGTAGGTGCATTAGGTGGAACATGATCATTGTCTCCCTGAACCTCAACATTTTGATTCCTGTTGATGTGATTGGTAGCGTCCAGGTTATCAGGAGTAGGGGTTTCAACATTTCGAGTAGGACGGCGTCCTCGGAGACCTGGGGTAGCCGCTGCAGGACCAGTTCTGGTAGCTCTAATAGGGTTTCGTCGTGGGGCCATTGATCTGAAACATCATACAAGGTTCATAAGTCTCCGAATAAAACTTATCATATACTCAACAAGATTTAATTCAATGAAGCCGAGTCATGGAAAGAACATCAACAATACATCACAAGACATCAATAAGGCGAATAGGGACTCAATTTCCACAATATCCAAAAACCACATAATACCATATAATAATAACCATCAACCATACAATAGTGATCCAACATCATTCCAACTACCGAAAAACACAAAAGATAATAATCGTTCCAAACAAGATGAATAATCAACGGGAAATACATCAAAATATGATAACTAGCTTTTCTAACCAAACACTCCTCGGTGTAGAAAGCAACAAGACAACATAATCCAGACATCCAGCCATGCTGCTGGCGGAGGCTCCTCAACTCCTGCCTCAAGCCCTCAAGCTCTCTCTATAATGATCCTAACTCCACACTATGGGTGTCGCTGTCTCTCTTGAGGTCTGCCACCTCCTTCTCCAGCTCGGTATTCCTCTGCCATAACTTGCTGTCGGCCTCTCGAGCTGTGATAAAACCTCGCTGTAAGCCCTCAATATGCTCATGAATCTCCATCACGCCTCTCCTCATCTCAGTTGTCCTGCCCACAACCGAAGTCATATCAACTCTCAGCTCAGCGATAAACTCTCCAATAACCATCTCAAGTCGGTCAGATAACCGCGAGATCCTCTCGCCCTATGCAGTAATCTGAGCCCACATCCTACCAGTCTCACCTAACTCTGCATGCTTAGCAAAAACCTCAGAAGGTGCATCCGACTCAACGGGACTACCAGGTGGCAACTCAAACAAAAATGGATGATCAGGTGAAACAGGCTCTATCGGATGTATAGGTGAATCAGGCTCCTCAGCCTGAGCTGGCGGCACTAACAAACCATCATCATCAGGCATCTCCTCCTCCCGAGGGTTATCCTCCTCCTCAGGGTCATCATCACCCTGCTCAGCCTCCTAAGGGTCATCAGCCTCATCCTCACCCTCGTACTCCTCCTCCTCCTCATCGGAAGAGTACACCATCAATCGTCGTCTCCTAACAGGTGAACCATGTGGAGATGTGGTAGGTGATCTAAGACGACGACGCAATGATGTAGGTGGTGCATCTGACAGAAGAGTGTGAGCACCCAAATGTAAAGGTGGTGAAGTAGGGCGTACTGACATACATGCCGTAGCTCGGTGGGCAAAACGTAGAGCCACACGAGCCAAAGCCTGATGAAGAGTAAGCTGCCTCGAAGTACCAGGGAGCCCTAGAGAAGATGAGGGTCCCTGCATAGGTGCAGCAGGCAGTGCAGAAATAGAAGCTGTCGGTGACACAATAGCTGAATGCAAGGCAATCCTGTAAGGATCATCAGGAGCCATGGTGATCTGTGCCGGGCGTACAGGTGTAGTAAGAAAATCCTCAACAACGTCAAACGTACGGGAGGCCATAGTCTGTGACAACGGCATAGGGTAGGTGTAAGTGTTTCAAAACAACTAAACCACGAACTCAAAATACCATATCAAAAATCATCATATAAATCCCAATCATATAATTTCAAGAAAGATTTCAAATACCGCATTACTAAAACATTTATAAAACAATTAAACCATATAATTCCTCAAAATGCCAACATATTACTAAATCAATAATCTCAAATCCTCAAATCATCTCAAGAATCCCATATCTACTTATCATCTCAATATACCTCAATAACAACAATGATGCTTCGGCTTGGCGGGCTGGCGGGCAATGGTCGAGGATCATTTTCTATAAAAATCGGTTATAGTTTAGGTGTCTATTTACCTAGTTCTCTATAACCTTGGCTCTGATACCAATCTGTAACACCCCCAAAATTTGGTACAGCGGAAGACTCAACAAGCTTTCGGGGTGCTATGGGGATTGGTATCCAACACAAGACATAAAAGAACGAGATAAAGTAAACAAGAGAGAAATTCAACCACGCGGGGTTTTAAAGTTTACAATTATCCCAAATGCGATCAAAGTCAGGCCCAAAAGAAATAAATATAGGTCCACAATTATTTATCAGAGTTTTAGAAAATAGATCCATAACCAGGTGCCATAGCCAAGCCTCCAATCCAAGCATCCAAGGGCATCACTTAATTACCTTAGAAAAAGCGCTAAAAGTCAGCTTTCGCTGGTGAGCTCATAGGTTTAAGTTCATAACTAAATCAAGTGGACATATACGTAAAACGCTTGCTAGCTAGACTAGGCCTCAATCATCTAACCAAATATAACCAACCCTATAGGTGCACGCTATAGCTCAAATCAATACAATCAATAGCTTACCTAGATCATGTCTAGGCCTCGCTCCATAACCAATCCAATAGCTTACCTAGTTCGGGACTAGGCCTCGCTCAACGACCACTCAATAGCTTACCTAGTTCGGGACTAGGCCTCGCTCAACAACTAAACAATAGCTTACCTTGTTCGGGACTTGGCCTCGCTCTAAATCCTACCTAGTTCTATAAGCATAGCAAGTTTTAAAAATAAACGAAGCGATAGTAGTCCACATAAAACATTTGCACGTTTCTCACCCCAAGTATTGAAAACATAGTTCAAGAGTAAAAAGTGGGGCTATGACTCACCTCAAGTCCAGCAATTCGCAAAAGAAATCGATAGATGAAAGACGTAAAGCAAACTCAAGTAATGGCAACTACAGACTCGGCACTACCTAACAATATCAAACTCGTTCAGAATCATTTCCTCAAAATCAAATATTCCCAATCCCGAACGTGTTCCATTAACTTTCCAAAAATATCCATTTCTCGAATTATCTTCATATTAATTTGAAGTTTGACGTTTGGTATCCATATGGGTGGAGGGTCGACACAACTCAAACCAAGAAGCCACAACGAAAGAAATAATAAACCATCTATAGGTCTAATATTAGCCCAATATATTATTTAAATAAATCATCGAAGTTTATCAAATCCGTCGATTTGGTAATCCCCCATATTTATTTACGTAATATATCGTTCCAAGATTATACCCAACCTAAACCACATAGCACAAAGAATTCTATATGGTAAATATTGTAGTTCAATAAATTCCCTAGATATATCGTCAAGTTTGCCAAATTCGTCAATTTAGCCAAATCCACGAGATATTTAGTAATTTATTATCCTAATAAACATACCACAACCTATGGGCGTCGTTGGATATGATGCCCATTAATATACTCGTTTTATATAGCTAAATAACTCGATTTAACCCGTCGATTAAATAAGTTACGTAGTTATAGAAAATGGATATATTAATCGTCATATATCCGTGACAACACAAAAGTCACATAATAAAGTCCATTTGGACTTAAGTAACCACAACTCGTATAACTCGATAAGCTTTTCCAAATTTATAAAAGAAAATCATGTTTTATTTATTAATTACCCAACATATTAGTTCTCGTCATTATTTCAAGTTATTTATTTATAATAATACTCCCGACATTTATTGCACCATTCGCATAGTACAATACTTATCGTTATATTATTATAACGTCTACTCGTGATCATTTTATTATTAATATACGCATTTATATATATATATATATATATATATATATATATATATATATATATATATATATACGTTTTTCACGTCTATATACTTATATAAACGATTATATTATCAATAATATTATTACGAGTTTTATTATTAATGTTTGATTTTGAATATTTATCGAGTCATAAGAATTGGTCACATGTCCGAGTCATCACTCTCGGCTCATCGTCCAAGTCCAAAAATAGAAATAACCAAGTCATAAAAGATAATCCAACTCCGTCCAATATCAAATCCAATCCACATGCTACAACATTAGGGTCCGACTACGACACCCGACTAACCTATCTCCGTCATCTAATTGACCGTCTCATAATCGGTCCCCAATACCAACTCGACAACACAACTCCATAATCAATCAAAAGCATACCATTGTCGAGACCACAAGGGTCTCGACCCAACCAATGCATCGGTCCAAAATGAAATGTCACAACAACTATAATATCAACAACAATAATATCAATCAAGTTACATGTAAATATGGGTTGGTTTACCACGCCAAACCCGAGCCGGGAGACCCATATTGGTCTCGGCTAGACCATGAGTCACAAAGACTCGAACCCAAGACCTATTTGGTCTCGGCTTAGGCTCACTCGAGCCTTACCAAAACTGCCAAATGGACCCTTCGGGTCGTGGCACAACCAAAATCCAAAACAAGCATCAAATCGATTCCCACGCGAGTCAATAATCAAACCAACGGACCAAGGGGTCACGTTGAGCTCCCAAACGAGCCACATAACAAAAATCAATCGGACCAAGAGTCACGTACAAGCTCTAGATCGAGCCAAGATGAAACCACACCGAGACCATAGGGTCTCGGTTGAGCTCTAACGAGCTAAACCCCAAAACCAAACGCATCCAAATTCCAATCCGAGCACCATAACAATCAAAAATCGACCCCCATGGATACCAAACTCATCTTTATATTAAAACCCATTATCATTTCAAATTTTAACACCCAAAATATCAAGATTAAATTCGGGTTCAACTCAAAATAGTCAAACCCGATGCAACACCCGCGATTTCTCACCTTCTATTCGAATGAAAACCAAGAAAATTTATGGTGTGGTTGTGTGTGGTGTTTGGGTGCGGCGGTATCAATAAAAACGGAGGGGAGAGGTGTTTGTGTTGGCGCGTGTTTCACACCACAAGAACAAGAAAATGATGGGGAGTATTTTGGTGGTGGTGGTGTTGTGTGGAGGTCAGCGGTGGTGATGGTTCGTGGGTGGGAGCCGGCGGCTAGGAAAAGGGAGGAGAAGGGTGTGTTTGTTTTTGATTATTATGAGGGTTAGGGTTAGGGGGAAAGGGTATTATACCCGAAATTTTCACATTGGTCCCTTATGTTTCACTTTTCCAAAACTAGCCACAATAACCTTAATGTTTAGTGAAATATTTTTAATCGATTTACCCGTAACACGATTACTCATTCATAAAAGTATTAAATTTCTCCAAATACATTCGTACACGTCGTCAATAATTTCCCAAAAACATTTCCCGAAACATATAGACATGTATGAAAAATATAATGTTCATTTAACGGAGAATCGCAACCGTTATGTAAAAGATTAAAATTTGTTAGGTTAACCTAGTGCCGAAGTCAATGTAGTGCCAAATAAATATCTCACAAATAAATCATCATGAAAAGTACAAAACCAAACCAATAATTCAAATTCCATAAATAACGTACGGTTTAAAAATCACAATCCAACGTTTACAAATCTCATCACGAATAAACTTTTCAAATATTCCAAAAATCATTAAATTTAAAGTAATGCGTGTTTTCAAAATGGCTCCCTAATTTTCCAATTGTCACATAAAGATTCAACAAAAACTTTGAGACTCCGTTAGAAAAACAAAACTAGCAAAATTTTCAGAATTTTACACATGACGCCGTCAGGAATTTCTTCCTGACGCCGTCAGAAGTGACCTGCAGAAATCCTTACGTTAAGTTTCTGGAAAATTTCTGGAAAACCTATGTCCTACATCCTGGAAAATCTTGCAAAACATCATTATGACTCGATACAAATTTGACTCTAACAAATACGAATATACATGTCCATTTAATATTGTGGAGAATCATGATCAATTTTGTTTCTTAAAAATATATTTGGGGTTTCCCCTTACACTTATCTTTTGCGAAATACCTTTGGATGAAGTTAAGACTAAGCCAAATGACAAAATAAAGTATTTTCACCATTTTATTTTGAAACATGACCTACCAACAATAAAAACAAAGCATGCATACGGAAGCAAATAACAATCAAACAAAATAAAAATCACGCAAAGCATGGGTTGCCTCCCAAGAAGCGCTTTTCTTTATTTACGAGTCTTGTAGCTAGACTCAAGGTCATGGGCTACTACGTGACCTCATTGTTGGTTTCATTCTCTAGGTCATCTCCTATATTAGTTTTGTATTCCGGACCTAGTTGCAGGCATTCTTTGTAGAAACCAAGCATCCTATTCATCACATACTCTACTCCTCTACGTCTATCCTCATCATTCCTATAGTAAGCCGCTTGTTTGTGTTCCTTTTCTATGTTCGATAGGAGGCGGTATTGTTCAATCTTATAGGGCATTTGGTAGGCAATCTCATCATTCTCTTCCTTGAACCTAACTATCCCTAGAGTCAGGTCATAACTCATCTTAGTGGCCTCAACAAACGGTTTTCCGAACACTACTTAACTTAGGCAATCATCTATCACCGGACGAGTATCTTCCACTATCATAAAATCGGTCTCATAAGTGAAGTTTCCGACAATCACATGCAATCCTTTCACTTTACCTACAAAATTACTTAGCAAGTTCTTGTTGGGCATTATCCTATAACCAAGTTGTTTCTTCATTACCCAATTATAATAAGTCCTAGTCATGATGTTTATAGGAGACCTAGGATCGATATAAGCTTTCCAAACATGCATATGCCCAATGTTGCATGGTATGTTAATGTTTGAGGGATCACCTACTTTAATAAGGGGTGAGCCAAGGATATATGGTGTCTCGGGATCATTGAATAAATCCTTGTGATATTCCCGTTCTTCCTTGGTGGGCAACCTATCAAAGTACTCTTCTACAGTCTCTACTTCCTCTAACTTTTCTCCCTTATTAACCTCAACTTCCTTAATTTCATCCCTAGTTTCGGTTTCTACTCCACCTTCATCCTTGTCACTTTCTTCTATCTCCTTATCAATTGGCTTAATGGTGACAACATTGACAAAGTGGACGTGTTTGGATGACGAGGGGTCCTTAGTTTGGATTCCGCTATTGGCGTCCCTAGTGTCCTTCATAGGTGTAGTTAACGCTTGGTTATTGAGGGCTTTCAACAAGTTGTCAATCTTATTGGTCATCTCCGTTTGTTGTTGGTTGAATTCGGTTTCAAGCTTAGCTATGCGGGCCTCTTGAGATGCCATAAACTTGGACATTAATCCTTCAAGATTTTTGGTACTACCATAGTTGTTAGGAGGATTGTTGTTGAAAGTACGGTTGGAGGGTGGACCGTTTGGTTGGTAACGATTAGGCAGATTGGAAGAATTGTTTTGATTTTGTTTCCACCTAAGGTTCGGGTGATTTTTCCAAGAAGGGTTGTAGGAATCACCGTAAGGGTTTGGCTCGGGTTTGAAAGTGTACCACTTATCTCCCGCTTCGTCCGTACGTGAGGATTCGTAGTCCGCAAAAGCTGTTCTGGGGAGTTCCACGCAATCACGAGTGTCATGGGGACCACTACATAATTCGCACGAAGAAGTGATTTTATTCACTTGGCTTGAAGGCTTCGGAGCTTCGTAAGATTTCATGAGAAACTTTACTTGGTCCTCAAGTTCCATGATCCTACGGTCGGGAGTGCTAGAATTATTCGAAGGCAAAGATATTGCCTTGACCGTTTTGTTCAAATCACGGGGATCATTCCAACTTTCGTTGTCATAGAGAGCAAGATATTCAATGAGTTCCCATGATTCTTCCGCACTTAGATCACGTAGCTTACCACCGGCCGATTGGTCAATGGTTCGCCTTGTGGAGAGATCGATATGGTCATAGAAGATTTGGACTTGGAGCCAAAGATCTATGCCATGATGAGGGACTTTTTGGAGTAAGTCCTTGAAACGAGTCCATGCTTCATATAGAGTTTCACCTTGACGTTGTTGGAACATCAAGATATCATTTCTAAGCTTGGTAGTTCTCCCCGGTGGGAAAAATTGAGCAAGGAAACGAGTGGTGAGATCATCCCATGAGGTGATGGATCCCGCGGGTAAACGTTCAAGCCATTGACTAGCTTGATCACATAGACATAATTGGAATAGGCGTAATCGGGTTGACTCTCTAGTTGTAACATCAAGGTTTATAGAATCTACGATTTTAAGGAAGTCCTTGAGGTGTTTATTAGGATCTTTGGAACGAAGTCCATGTAATGCACATCCGCTTTGCACCAACCGGATGGTGTCGGATCGCAAGGGAGACACATTGGCTCCTTGGGTGAGCTCAATAGTGTTTCGGTAGCCTTGGTGGCTAGGTCAGGAATACTCTCCTAGGGTTTGGGGCCTAAGAGGTTGGTTAGCTAGTGGTGGGTTTTGTGGGTGGTCTTGGTGTGGTGGGTTGATGGGTTCAAAGATGTTACCACCTTCCATGATGTCGGATGGTAAAGATTACGGACAAAGACAAGAAGAAATAGATAGACTAAAGAAAACCTAAAAATAATAATAAAATCTTATTAGAAAGGAATCTAGCAAGTGGACCTAATAAAAAGAAATTCTAGCCTAGACAATAACTATTCCCTGGGCTGCGGCGCCAAAAACTTGATGCGTGGGAATTACACCAGGCTTTACCTCTCGAGGGATCTCGAGAAGCTTACAACCCCCACCAGGCAGTGTACCTGATCGTTGTAGTATAGTATAGTGACAAGTACCGGGGGATTGATCGTTCAACTCAGGAATAGTGTCGCTAGGATTAGAAAGCCTAAGAACTAGGTCTAGAGGTGAGGGATGATTCTTTTTGTATTTTTATATTTTATAGAAAATAAGTAAAATCTCAGGTTTTGAAGGAGTGGGCGGAATTAGTTGCTAGCTGATGCGTGTCAAATTATAGTATATAATTATTCCGAAGAAATACTCGTGAAAGTATTTCCCGGGTCGTTCTCCCAACGAAAGCTCGAATGGAATATCCGAAATATCGATTTGGGAATCGTGTAGTGTAAGTGAATAGTGAAAAAGTGATTGTGAAATCAAAATATGAAATAAAATGATGAAATATGCACAAGGTACAAGTTATATATGCAAAACAGTCAAAAACGTGAAAACGGAAATGCAAACGTAAATTTGAAACGTAATGTACAAAATAAAACGTGACTTTTATTCTAAAAATGATCCTACAAGTGTGAAACAATTTTCTAAAAATCTTAAACTAATAAAAAGAATTTTGAGAAAAATAAAAATATTTTTTTGAGTTTTTATTTATTTTCTATGAATTATTGTCTATTTTTGGAATTAAAAATGAATTAAAAATTAAGAAAAATAGAAAAATAAAATGGAAAAATGAAAATTTAATTCTGAAAATTCTAAAATATTATAAAAGAATTTCTAAAAATATTTTTGTATTTTTTAAAGCTTTTATTTTTATTTTTATTGGATTTTTGCTATTTAAAAATGAATTAAAAATGATTAAAAATAAAGAAAAATTAAGAAAAATATCAAATCAACTCAGAAAAATATGAAAATTTCAGGGAAAATCTAAAATAATATTTTGAAACTAGGAAAAACATAAAAATTGAAAAATAAGCACTGGAAGTGCTTAATGGCTTAAAATCAGCTTATATAAGTGCTTATTTATAAGCACTGTTGACCCAGAGTTGACCAAAAACTTATCCAAATGATTTTTAGACTCTAATAAGCTTAAATGAACTGAGAATAGATCAATGGATCACAGAAACTCTCAAATGGAATCAAACTGTTGAAATAAGCTTTTTTTTTTTTTTTAATAAGCAAAATGCACACAGATTAAGCTAATGGTAAAAACTTAATGAGAAAAGATACTAGAAGCACAACGTAACTAATATGAGCAATAAAACACAGATAATGATTTGAAAAACACAAATGCAGCCCTGTTCTAGGATGACAGAAGCTAATCTCAACCTTCAACTAAATAAGCCTAAAAAGCTGACTAAATAAGCAGTTATAGGTAATCTTATGGGGGCAAACTCCTACCTGATAAACTGAGATGCTAATTACACCAAGGGAACTGAACCTAGATCCACTTCACTAGACTAACAGATACCTAAGAAGTTACTCAAAATTTGATGAGCAGGGGAGATATAAGCCCAAACAGACAACTAAAGCTCAATTATCCAATAAGCAAATGAGAACTAAACTTAAATTTTCTTTTTGCTTTTGTTTCCCTTACTGTTATGCTTCTCAATTCCACAATCCAAAAGAATTTCCAACAAGTATTTAATCCTACAGCCTCTCACAAAGTTTGGACCAAAAACTGAGTATCAACTAATTTGACTTTTTGATTTCAAAGCTACTTTGACTAATATGAATTATAATCTATTCTAAACGATTACTACAAGTGTAAATAGCTACTGTTAACCTAATTTAAGCTATATAATCTACTTAAGCAACTATACTAAAGATTATGTAAACTAATACTACTCTTTACTATCTGTGATTAAGATACGAAAGCTAATTTGACTTTTAATAAAACTCTCTACTGTTTTAATGCTTCTAGTGTTCTACTGTGACCCTAAATGTAATGTCTAAACCATTAGTACCCTAGAAACATCAACAATCTCAGCAGAACTACCTAATCCAAACACCCTCTTAAGTGTCTGTCACTACTCAAATCCTACTCAAATCCAATCCTATGCAATCCAAACTATCAAACAAGATCAGAATATGACTCAATCAAGCCTAATGAACCAGAAACACATATATCAAGCACAATGAACACAAAATCACAGATCTAAGATGTATGACAGAAAAAATGAAACAGTGAATAACCAAATACTTAAACCAATTACTCAAACAGATATCAAATTACTAAATGAAACTGAATATGAAGCTACTATCAGAAATAAGCAATAAAATCATAACTCTTCTGCAACTAATCTACTGATGCAATAAGGTAAAGAAAAATGTGAAACTTACAAATCAAATAGCCCCTCAGCATGAAAAGAGGGGGTTCACTAGGCTCGCCTGTCTCTAGACAGGCCATTGGCTTCCATTTCTCCAATTGGACTATCAAAAACACCTCAGATCCACAAAAATCCAACACAGTTGACTATTATTGACCAACAAACTTTTGGATTTTTACACTAAAATTCACTCTCACAAAAGCTTTTTAAAGTTAAAATGAAATGGATGAAACTTAAAACAAGCTTTGATGTAAACTGATTTCTATGAAAACTATATCAACTATTTTTCTCTTTTCTGATTTTCTGAAATTATGTGAATGAAACAGAAGTAATGTAAAAACTAAGATATAGGTATTGATTAAAACTATTTGAAACAGGTAATAAAGCTATTCAGTAACTAAGACAATGTAATAAGCAGTAATGAAACAATTAAAAGTGCTTTGTATTAATGAAAATGAAATTACAATTTGAAATAAAGAGAACAAGCTACAATTCTGGAAAGAAAATGGTAGAGTTTTGCTACTCAAAACTCCACACCAATACAAGCTACACTAACACTCTATATATAGGAGAGGAGGAGGAGAGCTCACAGATTGCCAAGCTGGCAATCCGTGTGAGTTTGTGCTTGTTTGAATCCATTCAGAGCCCTTGATCATAATCCCATCAATCACATCATGATATTAGCCGTAAGATCAAATCCAATGACGCGTCTCAACCAATCAGCTTATGCCACGTAGCCCATATCTGTGTTTCTTTGCTCTGACAAGTATCTGACATCACCCTGACCATCTAGAAGCTATTTGATTGTACCAAATTACCCTTAATTGTGGTAATTAAGGGTGGGTACAGTAACTAGGGTTCATGTGATTTCTGGGTTGGGTGAAATTTGGGTGGAGGGAAATGGTACGGGGTAATATTTATTTTACTTACGTTGACCGATTGTGGTTGACCGGGTATATTTGGTGGGCTGTTGGGTTTGGGGTGGTAAAGGGTTTAGTGATTGGGCTTTGGAATTAAATGGTGATGGGCTAGGGGTAATTGGATTGGTTTAATGTGTAGGTTTAATATATAATGAAAATCTGATTGAATTATTAAAGGGACCTAAAGTGTATTTTCTGAAAGCTCAAGGACTATTTGTGTAATATACTGAAACTTCAAGGGTTGATTTTGACTTTCTTCAAAAGTATAATCCAAGGGTTAAACTTGACAAACTTTGATTCTTCAAGGGTAGATTCTGACAATCTGAGCATAAAAGTGATCCTTAATGAAAATTACTCTCCGGCTTCGGCTCTTGAACCTTTTCATTATCTCGTGCTCGTGTTGTTGATTTTGTCCACTTTTGTCCATATCCGTACCTGCATTCACATAAACACAAAAACACAACGTATTTGTCATTTTAAGGTCGGCTTTTGGTCGTTTTGGTCCGATATTTGGTAAAGAAAAGGTGTGTAAATTAATACACACCAAAATCCCCCAGACTAAGGTATTGTCGTGTCCTCACGCAATGTGATCAATTCACGCTTTTGGGGTAAATAATTTCAAAACTCTTTTTACTAACTTTGAAAAGTAGCAAGGAGGTTCGAAAGAAGTAATAAAATCATTTATTCCCAAAAACGCTCCGTTTTCCAAAAATTTTCTTTTATTCCTTTATTCCACTTACACTTTCTATTTTTATATTTTCCATACTTCATACTTGTGACAGTTTGTTGAACTTTCATTATTTTGCAATAATTTTTATGGTCAACGAGTAGAAACACTTTTTATAGAAAAGTGACCGTACTGATAAAAATCGTCATCCTTGATTTTTCACGAGCTCCCAAACTAAGTGTACAAACGAGATCACAGCTTATCTACAAATTAGATGCTAACACTACTCATAATAGTTACTTGTGGAAACTCTTTACTCCCATGTCCTAGGTTTTGTATCTCAATATTTTATTTTGTTGAGAAATGAATTGCTTCATATTTTCTCGTTTCAATAATTTTTAATCCGATAGTGATACCTAAGTTAAAACGATAAGTAGTTATTCATTTTCTCTTAAGAACCACTGCAATAGAAATTCGGTCAACATCAAGGAATTTTGGTACATACAATATCATAAACATATAAGTTGTGGAGTACTACACGTGCACCTCATGTGTCCAATTCAGAATCATCCACATGCACCTCACGCGCCAACAACTTATTTACATTCAAGCTCTTATTCATACAACTTTCAACTTTCACTTTTTTTTTCATTTTTCACTTTTTTTTTCACTTTTTTTTTCATATTTTTCATACTTTTCACTTTTTTCTTTCTTTCTTGACTTTTCTCAATACATCAATGGAAGCTTATCGGGTAGCTCCAAAACCACATAGATAATCAACTTTTGACTTTTGATTTTTCACTTTTTGCTTTTATTTTTGATGTTCCTTGATATGTACCCAACTTTTAAAGCAAAAATTCTCTTAAGAAAAACAAAGAACTAAATATTATTCAAACCAAAATACGACTAATTAACCTAGAACATCTATTATATATGGGTGACGTATCTGATGGGAGTAAAAAACCACAAGTACCTCTCATGAGCTCTAAAGAGAACCACTACTCCACATTTAGCATCTAACTTCTAAATAAACTCTATCATTTCTCGCTCTTCGCAATTTAAGATTCCAAGTAATGAAACCAGTGAATACTTAGCCGATAATCAGCCACGCATATATAAAGTCAGTTACGGAAACTTGCAAATTCTAGAAGAAGAATTCGCGTTTTCTAGCTCCTTATGTAAAAGACTAGTGAAAGCTTTTAAGATGCGCATGTATAAAGTCAAGTACGGGAACTTGCAGATTCTTAAGAAAGAATTCGCATTTTATAGCTCCTTGTGTACAAGACTAGCACAAGCTTATATGATTATCATTGGTTAAGGGAACAAGCTAGGGCTCAACACACCCGGTCAAGTCAAAATATTTATTCCTACTCTCGCCAGCAAGAAAGTCAACAAGGTGTCAAAACACTTATTATATTTTATTATATTTTTGCACAATTTTTCACATTTTTTATGCTTTTTCATTACTTTTTCATCAAAATTTTTGAAATTTTCCAATTTTTTCAATATTTTTATTTTTGGTGGAAAAACGGAGTTGCAAGAGTGCACAACATTGTGAAAAATGCAAGGTTAAAATCAAATCGAAGATTCACCCTCCCCCAGACTAGAACGAAACATTGTCCTCAATGTTTTATGGGTTAAGGAAATCCTAACAAAATTCTAGGCCGTTTATTAATTATGCCAAAGAAAACGTTAGTCGATAAGATTCACGGATATAGGATTTCCAATTAGCATCGATGAATGAAACTCGAGCGAAGAGAAGATAACGAGAACGAGAGTCATCATAAATCGCAGACAATCCTAACAAACATCACAAACAACCACGGAACACAAGAGTAGAAGAGGCACCCCCTCCTCACGTTATTTGTTAGAAAATAGAAAATAAGAAGATGAAATTGGATAAGCATGGGTTGCCATCCACGAAGCGCTTTGTTTTTAATTTCTGAGTCACGTAGCTTGACTTGATCCCCGAATTCAATCGTCCTTGGGGAAAAATCCGTGGAAAAATAATCTCATTCAGGCTTTCATTCAAAATATTTTGAAAAACATATGATTTATTTGAAAGTTCCTTCCCGAAGAGATAACCGTTGGTATTTTAATAGTGAAAACTTTTAGAAACGATACCAGGGTCAAAAACAATATCCTCACTCCCCACGGAGTGAAGGATAAGATAAATCACACCAAATGTTACAAATGGGAAGAAAGTCATGATAACAATCTTAAAAAACTCATCATCATCAAAAGAAAACTTCATAATTGTGAAATTATGAATTTTATCATTCAAGCTCATTTTACAAACTTTTCCGGGTGGGAGGGATGGGATAAAATCTTCATAAAAACTCTCATTTTTAAACACACCACCCGGATCATGATCAACTTCAAGATCAAAACTGAAACTTTCATATTCAGGTTTAGAAAACTTTTCAATTTCAAATTCATCAAAACGAAATGACTCAAACTCCGGAAGAGAGATAAAAGCATGAGAAGTGGTACTGCCACAACTCGTCTCTTCCGAGTGATCAATATCAAAATGAAAAGCTTCATAAGTCGTATCAGAAAAATCATGACAATAAGTGGGATTGCCACTCATCTCCTTAGTCGTATCGAAGGTAAAACTCTCAAAGTCTGGTAAAAATTTCTCGAGCTCGGGCTCAAGATGATCGTCAATTATAAGCTCAATCGTCGTCTTAACTTTATCCGGAGGGATTGACGGTTCATCGTTCAACAAATTGTTAAGAAAAGTAATATCCCCCTCCGAATCAAAGTAAGATTGGTCCGTCTCAGAAATCGAAATCGTTTCAATTTCAAGAAATTCATCTACCTCTTCCTAAAGAGAATCACATTCCTTAGTTGGAGGAAATGATGGGGAAGAGTCGGAGACGAAAGTTTTAACAAAATCATCAAAAGAATAATCGCAAACATCAACACTTTTGACAGAGTACTTCTTCAATTTCGAAGCATCGGCTTTAAAAATCATAATATCGTCATCATGTCGTAAAGTTAAAGTATCCTCAAAATGGTCAACTAGGGCTTTAGCGGTTCGTAAAAACGGTCGCCCTAGTATTAAAGGAACTCTCGGATCAGCTTCAAAATTGACAACAACGAAATCTGCCGGAAAAGTACACGAATTCACACGAACAAAAACGTCTTCAGCAATTCCAACTGGATGAGTTATCGATCGATTAGCAAGCTCTAAAGTCATTCTCGTCGGTTTAAGAGCCCCCATTCCAAGTTGTTCATAGATCGATAATGGCATGAGGTTAATACTCGCACCTGAATCGGCCAGGGCGTTACAAACTTCTTGATCTTTCAATGAACAAGGACTGAGAAACTTTCCCGAGTCACCAAGCTTTTCGGGAAGCTTCTTGAGAAGAATCGCGGAACATTGAGCATTTATTGGCGTTTCGGCTAATTCAAGCAATTTCTCTTTATTACTTATGAGGTTTTTGAATATGGAAGCAAATTTTGGCATATACACGAGAGCATCCATAAAACTTATATCAAAGTGCAATTTTTGAAAAATATCCAGAAATTTTTCCATTTGTTTTTTAGACTTTGCACGAAGCTCTTCATCGTTAAATTGTGACGGATATGGCAAGTTAGACTTGTATTTCACATTATTCTCAAAAATGACTTTTTCTTTATCTTTTGACTTTTGGACAACCGGAGGTTGGATGTTTTCAGCTCCTCCATTATTAATAGGAGGAACCGGGTCCTTTGTCGCCTCGGTCTCACAGTCTACTACCTTAGGCGGAGACGAAGAAGAAGAGGTAGTAGGAACTGTGGGTCCATCATATTGAGCACCACTGCGAGTCGTGATCGCCTTCACTTCGCCCCTCGGGTTTGCGATCGTGTTGCTTGGCAAAGAAGTAGTACCCGAACCCGAGGGTCGATCATTTAAACGTTTGTTAATATCACTGATTTGATTAGCAAACAAATGTGTTGACTCTTCATATTTTGCCATAAAAGATTGTTGATTTTGAATCAATTGCTTAAGCAAATCTTCCGTGGGCGATGGATTTTTAACAACACCTTAATTTTGATTATTGTTGAAATTCTGCCCACGGTTTTGGTAATTACCATTATTCTGATTTCCATGATTAGCGTTCTGAAAATTCTCAGGGTTTCCAAAGTTTTGTTGATTTTGAAAATTGTTCCCTTGAGGCGGGCCTTGGTTGTAATTACCTTGAAAACCCCGGTATTGATTAAACCCTTGATTATGATTTTGAAAACCGTTATTAGCTCGACTCTGATTTTGAATTCCTTGATTATTACGATTCTGCACATTATGATTCTAGCTGACTTGATTGACTTGGTTTGTTTGTTCGAGAATGGGTGGTCCAAGATAATGAGGAGAACGGTAGCTGAGGAGATTACGGTCTCCTTGAGGTTGTGTATAACCGTTGTTACCCGCGTTTGCAGCATACACGTTTTCTTGAGAAAAGGCACCGGTGGCCGGACATTCATAATACAAATGTGGACCACCACAAGTCTCACAACCGTGACTAACCACATTGACTTGATGGTTTGGTTTTTCAATAGACATTGCATCAACTTTCTTTGTTAAAGCCACAATCATATTTACCAATTCATCATTATTTTTACCATTATTAGACACTTGAGGTTTATTTCTTGACATTCTCACACGAGCTTTATTCTCAATTATCATGAAAGCATCATTCGTGTTCCTAGCCAACAAGTTACCACTCGCAGCAGAGTTAAGTGAATCTTGGTCAGCATGACATAACCCATTATAAAACGTACCAATCTGCTGAAGGTCGGTGAACCCATGGTTTGGACATTTTTCCTTCAAATCTTTGAATCGGTCCGAAAGATTTGAGAACGTAGGTTAGAAGTTTTAGAGGGAGGATAGAAGTAATTCACAAACTTGGAAGCGAGATCATTCCAAGTGTGAATCGAGTTAGGCGGTTCCTTTTCCAGCCAAGTCCGGGCTGCTCCTTTTAAGGAGAAAGGAAATAACTTCAATTTCACCACATCGTGAGGAACTTGGTTCATTCAAATGGTCTCAGCGATGTCGGTGAAATTTCTAATGTGAGCATAGGGGTCTTCGTGATCGAACCCGTGAAAGGATATACCCGTGATCAAATTGAGTAATCCGTGATTGATCTCAAAGTTGGCGTTGATGTCCGGAATCACAATAGCTCTCCTCACACCATTGAATGGTGATTGGAGTTGTTCTTCCATCAGACGTGGATCAAATTCCGGTTGTTGTCCCATCGGCGGGATAACATTGTGCTGCGGACCACCCATCGGCGGGGGTCCGTTGTGTTCGTTTTGGTTCATCTCCTCGTCGTCAAGGAAATGAACCCGACTCGTATGTCGTAAAACCCGCTCGGGGTTAGAGAACGGAGATGTAAGCCTCTCAAAAGAAGAACGGGTGTGCATACACCATGAGCAAAATCAAAAAGAAAATGAAAAAGAAAAGAGAAAATAAAATCTTTTTGTTTTTTATATTTTTCACAAAAACTTTTTATTTCTTTTGTTTTTCTTTTCTTAAAACGTAACGTTAATTGAAACCGTTTCTTTCAAAACCACACGCGACGGGACGGGAGAGAAGAATGGATCTCTCTTTAGCTAGCAATTTAATGTCTTAGCTATCCGTATTTCCCGCTTATTCGGTTGTAGTAATTGAAATAGTCCGATAATCAACTAATTTCACGTTTTCGTTATATTGTGAGACTTTTTTGGTTTACAACGCCCTTCCTTTCGGTCGAGTCGAGGCTGTAAATTTTATTATTTTTTTGGTATTTTGTAAACACTTTAGGAAAAGTGTTTTGAATTTTTCAATTTTTATAGAAATATATATACAAAGTAGAGGAAGGCTTAACAAAACACGATTTTTAAAAACGATATTCAAAAATTCACTTCGGCCTTCCCCGGCAACGGCGCCAAAAATTTGATGCGTGTCAAATTATAGTATATAATTATTCCGAAGAAATACTCGTGAAAGTATTTCCCGGGTCGTTCTCCCAACGAAAGCTCGAATGGAATATCTGAAATATCGATTTGGGAATCGTGTAGTGTAAGTGAATAGTGAAATCAAAATATGAAATAAAATGATGAAATATGCACAAGGTACAAGTTATATATGCAAAAAAGTAAAAAATGTGAAAACGAAAATGCAAACGTAAATTTAAAACGTAATGTACAAAATAAAACGCGACTTTTATTCTAAAAACGATCCTACAAGTGTGAAACAATTTTCGAAAAATCTTAAACTAATAAAAAGAATTTTGAGAAAAAGAAAAATATTTTTTTGAGTTTTTATTTATTTTCTATGAATTATTATCTATTTTTGGAATTAAAAATGAATTAAAAATTAAGAAAAATAGAAAAATAAAATGGAAAAATGAAAATTTAATTCTGAAAATTCTAAAATATTATAAAAGAATTTCTAAAAATATTTTTGTATTTTTTAAAGCTTTTTCTGATTTTTATTGGATTTTTGCTATTTAAAAATGAATTAAAAATGATTAAAAATAAAGAAAAATATCAAATCAACTCAGAAAAATATGAAAATTTCAGGGAAAATCTAAAATAATATTTTGAAACTAGGAAAAATATGAAAATTGAAAAATAAGCACTGGAAGTGCTTAATGGCTTAAAATCAGCTTATATAAGTGCTTATTGATAAGCACTGTTGACCCAAAGTTGACCAAAAACTTATCCAAATGATTTTTAGACTCTAATAAGCTTAAATGAACTAAGAATAGATCAATGGATCACAGAAACTCTCAAATGGAATCAAACTGTTGAAATAAGCTTTTTTTTTTTTTTTTTTTTTTTTTTTTTAATAAGCAAAATGCACACAGATTAAGCTAATGGTAAAAACTCAATGAGAAAAGATACTAGAAGCACAATGTAACTAATATGAGCAATAAAACACAGATAATGATTTGAAAAACACAAATGCAGCCCTGTCCTAGGATGACAGAAGCTAATCTCAACCTTCAACTAAATAAGCCTAAAAAGCTGACTAAATAAGCAGTTATATGTAATCTTATGGGGGCAAACTCCTACCTGATAAACTGAGATGATAATTACACCAAGGGAACTGAACCTAGATCCACTTCACTAGACTAACAGATACCTAAGAAGTTACTCAAAATTTGATGAGCAGGGGAGATATAAGCCCAAACAGACAACTAAAGCTCAATTATCCAATAAGTAGCAAATGAGAAATAAACTTAAATTTTCTTTTTACTTTTGTTTCCCTTACTGTTAAGCTTCTCAATTCCACAATCCAAAAGAATTTCCAACAAGTATTTAATCCTACAGCCTCTCACAAAGTTTGGACCAAAAACTGAGTATCAACTAATTTGACTTTTAGATTTCAAAGCTACTTTGACTAATATGAATTATAATCTGTTCTAAACGATTACTACAAGTGTAAATAGCTACTGTTAACCTAATTTAAGCTATATAATCTACTTAAGCAACTATACTAAAGATTATGTAAACTAATACTACTCTATACTATCTGTTGATGAGGCGAAAAATGAACCACTTTTAGATTCCTTTTGTGATTTTAGGTACTTTGGGAGAGAAATCTGGAAAAGAAAGCAATTCGGACGTTTTTGGAGCATAAAAGTGAAGAAAACGCCAAAGACTTAATTTTCCAAGCTGGGAACAGTAGGTGACGGCGTCAAGAGTACCATCCTGACGGCGTCATGAGTAAATTGAATGACGGCCCAGTGCAGACATGAAGGCGTCACAAGGAAGAGCGTCAAGAGTTAAACACGTGACGGCCTAGAAGAACCTAATACATGACGGCGTCAGATGTTGATCAAGGCAGTCCGAGGATTCTTTTGGCGGCGAGATGACGGCGTCACCCATTTGGTCTTGACGCCGTCAGCCTCAATTTCCTATATATAGTTTTCTAATTTTCATTCATTAAGAGGAACAAGTTTGGAGAAACCCTAAGGCCGAACCTATTACGAATTTTACAGGTTTTTCAAGGGTTTTCAGCCCTTGAACCCTTACATGTGTAATTGAGATAAGTGTTCTTCTAATTCAATCAATATGTCTATGTGTTGGTTGTCTATATCTTTTGCTTGTCTTAAGTCAACCATGCTAAGCTAGATTTATCTTGTGTTTGCTTAGATCTAATGAAACCTAGATGTTGATTATGTGTTGATTACTTGTTTATGGTTGTATTGGATGAATGATTTTGATGTAAGGCTTAAGAAAACTGGCAGATCTCCAAATGGTAACATGCTTGAACGTCTTAGGTAACATGAACCGATGTGCACTAGGTTTTATTGGTTGCATTTAATGCATGAGTAAATTCTAATGATCCCATGTTAGGAGCTTCTTAGCCGGCTCGACATAGGAGTGAAGTAGGCACTCATAGGATTGGGGAGTTAAGTGCGCCACCCCATAAATGGTATTAAGGAATACAATCCGTCATCCACGCAACTATAACAAGTAATTAACGTGTAAAAGATATCTAGGGAGTAGTGAAATCTAAGTAAACACATTTCTCCACTTATTGCTCACAACCTTAGTTTAATATAGTTTATTTTCATTTTTAGTATTTTATTTTGATTGCATCTTGATGAGGCGAAAAATGAACCATTTTTAGGGGGTCATTTAAGACCGGAATTGAATTTATTTGATCAAATATTGCCCTAAATCGTTCCTTTTGTGATTTTAGGTACTTTGGGAGAGAAATCTGGAAAAAGGAAGCAATTCGGACGTTTTTGGAGCATAAAAGTGAATAAAACGCCAAAGTCTTAATTTTCCTTGCTGGGAACAGTAGGTGACGGCGTCAAGAAGAAAATCTTGATGGCCTCAAGAGTAATTTCCATGACGATCCAGTACAGATTTGATGGCGTCACGAAGTAGGGCGTCAAGAGTAAAATGCATGACGGCCTGGAAACACATAACACATGACGACGCCAAAAGTAAATCAAGGCAGTCCGAGAAGTATTTTGGCGGCGAGATGACAGCGTCACAAATTTGTTCTTGACGCCGATAGACCCTATTTCCTATATATAGTTTTCTAATTTTCACATTAAAAAAAAGGAGAAGTTTTGGAGAAACCCTAAGCCCGAACTTAGTACGAATTTTGCAGTTTTTTCAAGGGTTCTCAGCCCTTGATCCCTTTCATGTGTAATTAAGATAAGTATTCTTTTAATTCAATCAATATGTCTATGTGTTCGTTGTCTATATCTTGTTCTTGTCTTAATTCCATCATGCTAGGCTAGATCTATCTTGTGTTTGCTTGGATCTAATGAAACCTAGATGTTAATTATGTGTTGATTACTTGTTTATGGTTGTATTGGATGAATGATTTCGATGTTAGGCTTAAGAAAACTGGCAGATCTCCATATGGTAACATGCTTGAACGTCTTAAGAAACATGAACTAACGTGCACTAGGTTTTATTGGTTGTATTTAATGCATGAGTAAATTCTAATGATCCCATGTTAGGAGCTTCTTAGCCAGCTCGACATAGGAGTGAAGTAGGCACTCATAGGATTGGGGAATTAAGTGCGCCACCCCATGAATGGTATTAAGGAATACAATCCGTCATCCACGCAACTATAACAAGTAATTAACATGTAAAAGATATCTAGGGAGTAGTGAAATCTAAGTAAACACAACTTCTCCACTTATTGCTCACAACCTTAGTATAATTTAGTTTATTTTCATTTTTTGTATTTTATTTTGATTGCATCTTTAGTATTGGTTTAGTTGACTAGCAACTAATTCCGCCCAAATCCTTCAAACCCGAGATTTTTACTTGCTTTCTAAAAAATATAAAAATACAAGAATAATCATCCCTCACCTTTAGAACTAGTATTTAGGTTTTCTAATCCTAGCGATACTATTCCTAGCTGAACGATCAATCCCCCGATACTTGTCACTATACTATACTACAACGATCAGGTACACTGCCTGGTGGGGGTTGTAAGCTTCTCAGGATCCCTTGAGAGGTAAAGCCTGGTGCTATTCCCACGTATCAAGTTTTTGGCGCCGCAGCCCGGGGAATAGTTATTGTCTAGGTTAGAATCTCTTTTTATTAGGTCTACTTGCTAGATTCCTTTCTAGTAAGATTTTATTTTTATTTTTAGGTTTCTTTAGTCTATCTTAATTCTTTGTGTTTTTGTTCGTAACTCTTCACCACCCGACATCATGGACGATGGGAACATCTTTGAACCCGTCATCCCACCACAACAAAACCCACCACTAGAACCTCTTAGGCCTCGAACCTTAGGAGAATATTCCCGACCTAGCCACCAAGGCTACCGAAACACCATTGAGCTCACCGGAGCCAATGTGACCCCCTTGCGATCCGACACCATCTGGTTGGTGCAAAGCGGATGTGCATTCCATGGACTTCGTTCCGAAGATCCAAACCAACATCTTAAGGACTTCCTTAAAATCGTATACTCCATAGACTTAGATGTTGAAACTAGAGAGACAACCCGATTACGCCTATTCCAATTCTCTCTACGGGATCAAGCTAGTCAATGGCTTGAGCGTTTACCCGCGGGATCCATCACCACATGGGATGATCTCACCACTCGTTTCCTTGCTCAATTTTTCCCACCGGGAAGAACTACTAAGCTTAGAAATGACATCTTGATGTTCCAACAACGTCAAAATGAATCTCTTTATGAAGCATGGACTCGTTTCAAGGACTTACTCCAAAAAGTCCCTCATCATGGCATAGATCTTTGGCTCCAAGTCCAAATCTTTTATGACCATATCGATCTCTCCACGAGACAAGCCATTGACCAATCGGCCGGTGGTAAGCTACGTGATCTAAGTGCGGAACAATCATGGGAACTCATAGAAGATCTTGCTCTCAATGACAACGAAAGTTGGAATGACCCCCGTGATTTGAACAAAATGGTCAAGGCAATATCTTTGCCCTCGAACAATTCTAGCACTCCCGACCGTAGGATCATGGAACTTGAGGACCAAGTCAAGTTTCTCATGAAATCTTACGAAGCTCCTAAGCCTTCAAGCCAAGTGAACAAAATCACTTCTTCATGCGAATTATGTAGTGGTCCTCACGACACTCGTGATTGTGTGGAACTCCCCGGAACAGCTTTTGCGGACTACGCATCCACGCGTACCGACGAAGCGGGAGATAAGTGGTACACTTTCAAGCCCGAGCCAAACCCTTATGGTGATTCATACAACCCCTCTTGGAAAAATCACCCAAACCTTAGGTGGAAACAAAATCAAGCCAATTCTTCCAATCCGCCTAATCGTTACCAACCAAACGGTCCACCCTCCAACCGTACTTTCAACTACAATCCTTCTAACAATTATGGTAGTACCAACAATCTTGAAGGGTTGATGTCTAAGTTCATGGCATCTCAAGAAGCTCGCATAGCTAGGTTTGAAACCGAATTCAACCAACAACAAACGAAGATGACCAACAAGATTGACAACTTGTGGAAGGCCCTCAACAACCAAGCGTTAGCCACACCTAGGAAGGACACTAGGGACACCAATAACGGAATCCAAATTAAGGACCCCTCATCATCCAAACATGTCCACTTTGTCAATGTTGTCACCATTAAGCCAATAGATAAGGAGATAGAAGAAAGTGACAAGGATGAAGTTGGAGTAGAAACCGAGACTAGGGATGAAAGTAGGGAGGTTGAGGTTAATAAGGGAGAAGAGTTAGATGAAGTAGAAACTATAGAGAAATACTTTGATAAGATGCCCACCAAGGAAGAACGGGAATACCATAAGGATTTATTCGATAGTCCCGAGAGGCCATATATCCTTGGCACACCCCTTATCAAAATGGGAGACCCCTCTAACATTAACATACCATGCAATATTGGGCACCTGCATATATTGAAAGCTTACATCGATCCTAGATCTCCTGTTAACATCATGACTAGGACTTATTACAATTGGGTGATGAAGAAACAACTTGATTTTAGGATGATGCCCAATAAGAATTTGATAAGTAATTTTGTAGGAAGAGTGAAGGGATTGCATGTGATTATAGGTAATTTCACCTATGAGATCGATTTTATGATAGTTGAAGACACTCGTCCGGTGATAGATGATCGCCTAAGCCAAATAATATTCGGAAAACCATTTGTTGAGGCCACTAGGATGAGTTATGATCCGACTCTAGGGATAGTTAGATTCAAGGAAGAGAGTGATGAAGTTGCCTACCAAATGCCCTACAAGATTGAGCAATACCACCTCCTCTCTAATTTAGAAAAGGAACACAACCAAGCGGCTTATTATAGGAATGAGGAGGATAGACGTAGAGGAGTAGAGTATGTGAAGAGTAGGATGCTTGGTTTCTACAAAGAATGCTTACAACTAGGTCCGGAATACAAAACTGGTTTAAAAGACGACCTAGAGAGTGAAACCAACGATGAGGTCACGTAGTAACCCATGACCTTGAGTCTAGCTACAAGACTCGTAAATAAAGGAAAGCGCTTCTTGGGAGGCAACCCATGTTTTGTGTGATTTTTATTTTGTTTGTTTGTTATTTGCTTCCGTATGCATGCTTTATTTTTATTGTTGGTATATCATGTTTCTCAATTAAATAGTGTAAATACTTTACTTTGTTGTTTTGGCCTAGTCTTAACTCCACCTAAAGGTATTTTTGCAAAAGATAAGTGTAAGGGGAAACCCCAAATATGTTTTTAAGAAACAAACCAATCATGATTCTCCACAATATTAAATGAACATGTATATTCGTATTTGTTAGAGTCAAATGCTTGTATTGAGTCATAATGAAGTTTTGCAGGATTTTCCAGGAAGTGAGACCAAGTTTTTCCAGAAATTTTCCGGAAACTTAACATAAGAATTTCTGCAGGTCACTTTTGACGGCGTCACGAGTTAACTCTTGACGGCGTCACGTGTAAAAATCTGGAAATTTTACCGGTTTTGTTTTTCTAACGGAGTCTTAAGGTTTTTGTGAATTATTAAGTTTTATAATCTCCAGGAAATCTGCAAACTTCATTCCACAAGCATTATATCTTATTTTGTTTTCTAGGATTTAGTAACTTATATAGGTTGTCGCCGATTTTATGCGAGGTTGTCTTGTCTATTTTCTCAGGATTCACAGGTTATGTATGACAAGAAGATGATTTATATTCTGGAAGGGAAGCTTTGATTGTTCATTTTCTTGGAGGAAGATTTAACCTGGCCACCTTATTATCCATACCGAGCGAATTAGGGGAGTATTTGATTTCATTCTTTTTACTTTTTCACTTTTACATTCTTTACTTGAACATTGGGGACAATGTTCATCTTAAGTGTAAGGGGAGGGTAAAATGATGATACCTTACATGTACACTTTCGCTTGAGTTTGTTTTGTCTAATGGTAGATGTGTAATAAAACTATGAGAAATACTTTTTAGTGCAATTTTAGCGCCAAAATTTAAATTTTTTTACAACATTTAGGAGTGAAACTTTAGCCATAGCAAGCGTCTCATGGATAGGAGATTGTATGACTAGCACAAAACCGTATATTCAGAAAAATTTTCCACCCAAATATGTGAGGTTCGCCTTTAGATTTGATAGGAAAAGCATTTACTATTAGTGCTTATGAGTGTACCGGTAGCATTTAGATTCTAGAACTAGCATAAGTGATGCATCCCGAGACCGCTAGTGAGACTACATTCGTGTAGTAGGATTTACTACATGATAAGAGGCATTAGGATCACCCTTGTGTTAAACCCGTATCATAATTACTTGACCATTTATGTCATATTACTTGGCTAGTTAAGTCAACTAATTTCTCCCACACCCTTAGCGTGGTACTCATTTTTAGTACACGAAACCCCTAGTACACCCCTCCGAGCCTATTTTTCGTTTCTAACTTTAAGCATTTTACTTAAAGGAAGAATTTGTTACACCCCACTTAAATGTACAACCAAATCGCCTTAGCCTTCCGTGTATGCGCTCATTTTTAGTGCATTATTGTTATTTGTTAAACCTTAAGTTAACTATCTAATTGATTACATGGTTGCTAAGTCGAGTCATATCCTTGTACATATTGTTTTGGGACGATTGGGACTCATGGGTAAAGTATTTATTTTGTGGAGTAATGGGGAAGAACATCAGATATTACCCCCATATGTACGTTAATCTTAAAAGTGCTCCAAGTGTTTTGATTATCTTAATTCGAGTCATTAGATTAGTTATTGTAAAGTATGTAAAAATTCAAGTGTAAGGGGAATGTTCATTCCCTATGATGTATTATTTTGGATGGTAGGGTAAGAGTGTATGCACACAAAAAAAAATAATAATAAAAAAATAAAAAAATAAAATTGAAAAAACAAGAAAAAGAAAAGAAAAAAATAGAAAAAGAAAAAGAGAAAAAACATACGGACTACCATCCCTTTTCATTCTATGTTTATTTTATGTTTTTGTTATTTTTCATTTATTAGCTTAAGTCGAGTCTAGTCTTGGCTTAGCAACGCCACATTGTACATGTAATTAACCAAGATTGTTAACTCGCCACCAGTAAAAACTTCCTTTATCCAACAAAACTGTCACACCCCCATGATCGGGTCCAGCGGAAGCATGCGTGTAGCTGGGGTGTAACTCAATTGGTATTACAACACAAGTTCAAAAATGGTTTTCACTTGAATCATTTAGAATAAAATAGCTTAATCAAAACTGTTGAATTTACATTTTTAATAGTAGTGCGGAAGTAGGCCTTTAGAATACTTTTAAACGGTCCCCAAATGAATATCAGAGTCTTCTATGACCATGCCATGCCCTGCCAAAACCTCTTGTAGCGTGCCATAGCTTAATACCTGAAAATACATGCTAAAGTGTCAACACGAGGTTGGTGAGTTCATAAGTTTGCATTAAAACAATAGTGTTGTGAGTTCAATAGAGAGTTTTGTGACCATTGTGTGGCTCACGATGTCAATAAAATAAAGTTTACCTTAAAGTAAAATTTGAAGAGTGGACCATGAGTAAAGTATGTGATCATTACAACGAATACAATGCCACATAAAAAAATAGTCTATTACGCTAGCGCTAAGTTCATGCAACCGAAGCTATAACAGTGTGCATGCTCACAGAGCATGTAATCATATATAGGGCCCGGCAAGTGTTTATCCCAGACACTTGTGTTTCGACATGGTATTCGTTCGTTTGCCTATCCGGCCAAACCGAACGGGGGCGTTACCCCCAATAGATCAATTTATAACATTCGAGCTTCCCAGCAGGAATTAACGGTTCATGAGATGGGCATAATTGGGACATAACAGGGCTTAGGCTAATCCGCGTAATAGTTTAAACAAAGCATAAGTTTCAATGTGGTCCAATAAAATGTTTGCATAAAAGCAATTATTCATAAAGTATGTTGCATAAAAGCAATAGTTCATAAAGTGTGTTGCATAAAAGCAATAGTTTCATAAAGTGTGTTGCATAAAAGCAATAGTTCATAAAGTGTGTTGCATAAAAGCAATAGTTCATAAAGTGTGTTGCATAAAAGCAATAGTTCATAAAGTGTGTTGCATAAAAGCAATAGTTTCATAAAGTGTGTTGCATAAAAGCCATAGTTCATAAAGTGTGTTGCATATTTATAAAACACTTGTTTATGTTAGAAAATAATCAAGTGTGCAACCAATATACACATAGGTGCATTTGAATAATCAATCAAGTATTGCGCATTCCAGTAAAACAAGCATCGAGTTTAGTTAAAAACGAGCATGTATTCTCCCCCAAAACAGTTATGAAAACAAGCAAAAGTAGGGGGTATGAACTCACCTGGTGCGATAGCTATGATGACAAAAGTGGATACAATGAAATGAGGCACGATCTCTAATCGCAACCTAATATGAATGATAGTTTCTCATGTAAGAAACGAAATGATGCTACACATGCAAGTACGTATGTTATCGATACCACTCGTTAGTTTTGAAAATAGTGTTTATCGTCAAAATATACATTTTTGACGTCTCGTTAAGTTAATAACCATTTTTCAGGTAAATATGTTGAAACGGTACTCCACGATCCTTGTTTGGTGTTCAATCGGCAAATATAAGGTTTTCGTCGCAAAATATAACATTTTCATTACTTGGAAATATGACCAACATGGCCTCGCAAAACTAGTCGCGAAATATTATACGTTAAGTGTTAATGGTCAAGCTCGGCGTTTTTGAAAACCTTGTAACAATATCTTGAAGTCGTGTTATTTAACTTTTGGCTATACGGGTCTTGATCGATGAGAGAATCGACTCTCATTGTTGTTACTTGAAAGTATTATGTTCAACACTTAGAAAATTTCATTATAGCAAAAGTTGTCAAAATATATATAGTTTATCGGGTATATAGATGAGGTCGTAGTTTATTCGTTACGAGTCCAATGATCAAACGGCCAATTGATTTGAAAAGCTTGCTGGAAGATCTTGATTTCATAAAACTACGGCTCGGACTCAAACTGATCCGATCATAAAGAAAAACAGCCGAGAAAGTGGTGTCTCGCAAAGACAGTTTACGTCAAAACTCTATTAGTGTACAAAGCTGATGGAAATATATATATATATCGTCGGATTTCAAACACTTGTATCTTTTTCGTTATAAGCCCGTTTTCTATGTTTTTTATATCCCCGCGAAGGTAATCAGGTATACTTTAGGTTTCTCAAGGTCTCGGCTAGTCAAGATATCATTAAATCTCAGTTTTCCTAGCTAGAAAAATCGGGACAGATTCAATCTTTTCAGAAAATATAGTTTTCGTCATTAATCTTGAAAATAGCATATCTTTTTCGTCGTAACTCGGATTTTATCCCCGTTTTCGGCCATAGTTTCGTCTCGGAATGTATTTTCTAAATCTTTGGTCCAAAGTTACACCCTAGACTCTGAGTTTCCCACGTTTTGCAAATAGGGACAGTAGCTTTTATATAGTTGTAAAAATCAACTTTCCTAGTTTGTAACTTGTTCAAGGCTTAACCAAACTATCTCAAATCAACTTCACAAATACCCAATCCTACCATACACCTTCTTAGGGTGTCATGGGTTCCTAAACATCACCAATCTTGGTGGATCTCATGAGATTACTAGTGAAAATTATAGATCTAGTGTTTATAAAAACAACATGAGTAACAAGTGGTGTGGATCTTACATACTTGCATGTTTTACCAATATATCTTGAAAATACATAAAAATATAAAGTAATTGGAAGTATGAAAAGATCAAAAGTATTCTTGAAGCTTACTTGAATATTTGAGGTGATTTGAAGATGATTATGTTAAGAAACATAGGGTTTTTACCACAAAACCCCAACTAGATCTTGATTAGGACTTGATAAACACTTGGATCTTGAAAAGTTAGTGATTTCTTGCTTGGTTTAGTTCTTGGCCAAAATTTTAGAGAGAAGAAAAAGATGAGAGAGTTTCTAGTTTGTTGTGTTAATCAAATGAGAAATGAAAACTAGTTTTATGTATATATATATAATGTCTTGGTCAATTGTAATTAATGTAGTCCAAGTCTTGGTCCAAGGGTACGGGGGGGGGGGGGGGGGGGGGGGGGGGGGCACACCAAAAAGGAGGGAAACAAGGAAGGCTTGTTGGTGGCTAAATTAATGAATGTGTCTAGTTGTTGGATGAGCTTATGTATTTTGTGTACACTTTGGGTGTTATCGGGTACCGAGTTAACTAAAAATAAATGTTAACGTGGTGAAATAAAATACGACGAAGTTGTAAAAGTCGTAAAATTATATTCCTGATGATAATCGGGTGTTGAATGATTATTGAATTGAAATAACGCAAACCGACGGAGTAATAAGCTCCGACCGAAAAATGTAGCCATTGTTTAGAAAACGCCGGGTAAAATAATAATATAATTTTTATATTATTATAATGAGTATAAAAATATGTTAGGATCATAGTCGGGAGTATTGGGTATATGTTAGTAGTAAAACTGAGTGGTATCGTTAATTACAAATTAAGCATACGTATCTAGGAATAATGCATATCCGTGTAGGTTCTCAAGTGATGATGATAATGTGTAGACTACTCCAGTCTATATGAATTGTCATTAATGAATGATGCATGAATTCGCAGCCAAACCTAACTGGTTACGCGAATTTGAAGACTCGTAAACTCAGTTTACGAAAAGACGAACGATGATCATGAATAGTGATTTCCCTTCGGGAATGAATAGTGTCACATGAATAGTAAATTTTCTGAACGCTTCTCGGAATCACAAACTGACTCCGAAAATGATGAATAGTAAAATGATGAATAGTGACCGGTGAATAGTAAATGATGAATAGTAACCGATGAATAGTGAATAGGAGAAATGTCCCGAAAATGCGGGTTGTTACAAAAACCGTGTATTTCATATCCCTATACCTAACGTTACAACCCTTTAAAATACCTCTTTGATAGTTTATCCTAGGTGCTTACGCCATGTAGTGGAGGTTTGATCCTTTCCCAAGCCTATGGTAATCTATTTTGCTATGACAGGTAGTGAGAGATATCTTCCGTTTCCATATTGTAATTTATACTTTATTACACCCGAGAGATGTGAGTATCTAAACACTATTTGTAAGGTGCTTGTGTATGACCTCCGTGCTTGTCTATTGGTCTTTAGTGGAACGATTATTTGTTGTAATTACTTTTATATTAGTGTTAAATGACGCCTAACTTGTATTTTGATTAGAATAAAAGCGCATTTGCTTGAGGACAAGCAAATCTCAAGTGTAAGGGTATATGATGAGGCGAAAAGTGAACCGTTTTCAGGGGGTCATTTAAGCCCGGAATTGAATTTATTTGATCAAATATTGCCCTAAATCATTCCTTTTGTGATTTTAGGTAATTTGGGAGAGAAATCTGGAAAAAGGAAGAAATTCGGACGTTTTTGGAGCATAAAAGTGAAGAAAACGCCAAAGTCTTAATTTTCCTTGCTGGGAACAGTAGGTGACGGCGTCAAGAGTAATTTCCATGACGATCCAGTACAGATTTGACAGCGTCACGAAGTAGGGCGTCAAGAGTAAAATGCATGACGGCCTGGAAACACATAACACATGACGGCGTCAAAAGTAGATCAAGGCAGTCCGAGAAGTATTTTGGCGGCGAGATGACGGCGTCACAAATTTGTTCTTGACGCCGTCAGACCCTATTTCCTATATATAGTTTTCTAATTTTCACATTAAAAAAAAGGAGAAGTTTTGGAGAAACCCTAAGTCCGAACTTAGTACGAATTTTGCAGTTTTTTCAAGGGTTCTCAGCCCTTGATCCCTTTCATGTGTAATTAAGATAAGTATTCTTTTAATTCAATCAATATGTCTATGTGTTGGTTGTCTATATCTTGTTCTTCTCTTAATTCCATCATGCTAGGCTAGATCTATCTTGTGTTTGCTTGGATCTAATGAAACCTAGATGTTAATTATGTGTTGATTACTTGTTTATGGTTGTATTGGATGAATGATTTCGATGTTAGGCTTAAGAAAACTGGCAGATCTCCATATGGTAACATGCTTGAACGTCTTAAGAAACGTGAACTGACGTGCACTAGGTTTTATTGGTTGTATTTAATGCATGAGTAAATTCTAATGATCCCATGTTAGGAGCTTCTTAGCCGGCTCGACATAGGAGTGAAGTAGGCACTCATAGGATTGAGGAATTAAGTGCGCCACCCCATGAATGGTATTAAGGAATACAATCCGTCATCCACGCAACTATAACAAGTAATTAACGTGTAAAAGATATCTAGGGAGTAGTGAAATCTAAGTAAACACAACTTCTCCACTTATTGCTCACAACCTTAGTATAATTTAGTTTATTTTCATTTTTTGTATTTTATTTTGATTGCATCTTTAGTATTGGGTTAGTTGACTAGCAACTAATTCCGCTCAAATCCTTAAAACCCGAGATTTTTACTTGCTTTCTAAAAAATATAAAAAAAAAATAGTCATCCCTCATCTTTAGAACTAGTATTTTAGTTTTCTAATCCTAGCGACACTATTCCTAGCTGAACGATCAATCCCCTGGTACTTGTCACTATACTATACTACAACGATCAGGTACACTGCCTGGTGGGGGTTGTAAGCTTCTCGAGATCCCTCGAGAGGTAAAGCCTGGTGCAATCCCTACGCATCAAGTTTTTGGCGCCGCAGCCCGGGGAATAGTTATTGTCTAGGTTAGAATTTCTTTTTATTAGGTCTACTTGCTAGATTCCTTTCTAGTAAGATTTTATTTTTATTTTTATTTTTAGGTTTCTTTAGTCTATCTTATTTCTTTGTGTTTTTGTTCGTAACTCTTCACTACTTGCCATCATGGCAACCGACGAATCCTCTAACCTTAGGATCACTAGAAGTCATAGTTCCATTAGAAACCTTGTCTTGCCTTATGCAGAACCCCGAAAGAGAAATGCGTAGATTAAGACAATCTCACTCAACTCCTGAACCATCTAGCGTTGCCATCGATTTTGATGCACCCCTTTCTGAAGAAAATTCAGAAATTCACATTACAACCCCTAGCTCCCAACCCAACAACGAGATGAGTACCCCCGCGACTCCTACTCCTAAGCGTCTTAAGGACTACTCCTCCCCAACCCCTCATGGCTTCTCAAATGCCATAGTCTACCCAAACGAACACACCAATGATTTCTTGCATGCGAACGATGTTTGGCTTGTCCAAAGTGTGTGTAAGTTTTGTGGATTAGATGAGGAAGATCCAATTCAACACATTAAAGACTTCTTGATAATAGTAGACACCCTCCATACGGATGGGGCTACTAAAGACACGTCCCGATTACGATTCTTTCCTTTCACCCTATATGAAAAAGCCCAAGAGTGGTATGATAAACTCCCTTCTGAATCTATTTTCACATGGGAGCAACTCATATCCAAGTTCTATGAGAAGTTCTTTCCACCTGGAAAAACCTCAGCGTTTAGAGATAGGATCCTCCGTTTCCGAAAAGGGAAGGACGAACCCTTCCATAAATCGTGGATTAGATTTAAGGATTTGATAAGACAAGTTCCCCATCATGGCATCGAACTTTGGCTTTTGGTTCAAATCTTCTACGACAATGTCTCCTCTAATGATCGGAACGGAATCAACCAATCTAGAAAAGGGAGATTAGCCAATCTTAGTGCCGAAGAAGGATGGGATAGGATTGAAGAATATGCTCAAGACCAGGATGACACTTGGGATGAACCTGAGTCGACTGTCAGCATTTCTGAAATCACTTTAGGTCGGTTGAGAAAAATTCACACAAGAATGGAGTACCTAGCTGGGTTGCAGTTACCTAAACAACTTTCGAATCCTTACTTAATCTGCGACTACTGTGGGGGCCCCCATGAGGTAGAAGAATGTGGAGGAGCAGCCACGACTGAACATGCATGCTTGTCAGGAGGTGACATCTATGCTGATCCCTCCCTTTTGCCTTTTTACCAAAATGACGATTACACCCTCTGGGGAAATCTGGTAAAAAGAAAAGAATGAGAACAAGGTCCTGAATTCGAAATCAGGAGCACTTTTGAAGATGACCTTGGTCACTTCACCCAAGAAAAAGGCTTACAATTGAAAGGGCTTAATGAACTTGTTGACGAGCAGCAGAATGACATTGGAGAATTTTTCAACAAGCTTAACTCAGCCCTCGATAACCTTGAAATGCCATCAGTAAGCAAAAAGGACCCCATGCTCGCGATAACCACTCGAGCTGGAACAACAACCAAGGACCCCCCCCCCCCCCTTACCCAAGCTCGTCCCCCATCACTCCCGATCCAAACAAGCCTCGCGAGGAGGAGGAGGATGTAGGCAGCGAGACTCCCGACCAACCTCCCTTGACGACCCCTTCCCCATCAACCCCACCTAACCAACCTGTGAGAATCCCATTCCCATCCCGATTAAAGAACCAGAAAACTGAGAATGATAATAAAAGATTCTTGTCATACCTAAAAGACTCGGTAGTCACCATACCCCTCCTTGATGCTTGCTATCACATGCCGAAGTATAGCACATACTTTAAGAAACTACTTGCCAACCGAAAAAACTCGAGGGTCTTGTGACCCTGGGGGAAGAATGCTCAGTGGTGACCCATCGAGGGCTACCAAAAAAGGTAGACGATCCAGGCAGCTTCACCTTGCCTTGCTCCATAGGATCTCTAGCAATAAAGAATGCTCTTGCCGATTTGGGGGCGAGTATCAATCTCATGCCTCACTCTATGTTCCTTAAATTAGGATACTCTGGATTAAAGCCTACCCGTATGAACATCCAACTAGCCGATCGATCAGTCAAGTACCCCGTAGGGATATGCGAGAATGTGCTAGTCAAAGTTGGGAAATTCAAATTCCCGATCGACTTCGTAATCCTGGATATGGAGGAGGATGACTTGGTACCCATCATCTTAGGGAGACCATTTCTTGCTACCGCTCGTGCAGTCATTGATGTTTATGACGGCAAGTTAACCTTGCGAGTGGGAACCGATAGCACAACCTTCGACATTAAGGACTCTATGGAACTCTCTCTCGAAGCAGCTAACCAGCTCTATTTCATTGAGGAGGTCGATGAACTCACAGATGTCATTGATAGCTGTGTCGATGAACAAATCGAGGAAAGCTGGCTACGGGACGAGAGTTTTCTGCCTTTGCTAGAGGTGGAAAAGATGGAGGATGTTGGTGCAGTCTCCTTCTACCCTAGACAAGAGGCAACGGAGCATCTCAAGCTCCGAAAGCCCGAAAACAAGCTTAATCCTTCTATTATCGAACCTCCTGAGTTAGATCTTAAGGAGCTTCCTAACCATTTAGAGTATGCCTTCCTTCAGGGAGAGGACCAACTGCCGGTAATCATAAACTCTTCCTTGGAACATGAACAAAAAGGTAAACTCTTAGAGGTCCTAAAGAAATATAAGGGAGTGCTCGCATGGAGTGTAGCCGACATTAAGGGGATTGACTCAACTTTTTGCACACATAAGATTCTCATGGAAGAAGATTATAAACCTACCATGTAACCCCAGAGGTGGGTGAATCCCAACATTAAGGAAGTAGTAAAGAAAGAAGTCATCAAACTTCTGGATGCAGGATTGATCTACCCAATCTCGGATAGCCCATGGGTCAGTCCTGTACAGGTTGTACCTAAGAAGGGTGGAATGACTGTAGTTAAGAATGACAAGGGTGAGATGGTGCCTCAGAGAACGGTCACTGGATGGCGGGTAAGCATTGACTATCGAAAACTCAATGATGCCACGAGGAAAGATCATTTTCCCTTGCCATTCATTGACCAAATGTTAGAGAGATTGTCTGGACACGAGTACTATTGCTTCTTGGATGGATTCTCAGGGTATTTTCAAATTCCCATAGCACCTGAGGACCAAGAAAAGACCACGTTTACTTGCCCTTATGGAACATTTGCCTACAAAAGGATGCCTTTTGGGCTATGTAATGCCCCCGCCACTTTCCAACGATGCATGACGGCAATCTTTCACGAACTCATGGAAGACAGCATGGAAGTGTTCATGGACGACTTTTCGGTCTTCGGAAACTCCTTCGACCGCTGTCTTGCTAATCTAGAGAAGATGCTTAAACGTTGTGAGGAAACCAACTTGGTGTTAAACTGGGAAATGTGTCATTTTATGGTAAAAGAAGGGATTGTGTTAAGGCATAAGATCTCAGGGAACGGAATAGAGGTGGACCAAGCTAAAGTTGAAGCTATATCTAAGTTACCATACCCCACGACTGTTAAAGCAATACGCAGCTTCTTGGGGCACGCCGGGTTTTATCGGAGATTCATCAAAGACTTCTCCAAAATAGCTCGGCCAATGACTCAGTTGCTTGTGAAGGATGCTCCGTTCGATTTTTCCCAAGAATGCAAGGATGCATTCGATCTCTTAAAAAAGGAGCTCACACAAGCTCCAATCATGATTACACCCAACTGGGAGTTACCGTTTGAAATCATGTGTGATGCTAGCGATTTCGCTGTCGAGGCTGTATTGGGCCAACGGCGTGACAAGCTTTTCCAACCTATTTACTACGCTAGCAAAACCATGAATCCCGCTCAAGAGAATTACTCCACCACCGAAAAGGAATTATTAGCCGCAGTGTTCGCATTTGACAAATTCCGGCAATATCTTGTCCTTTCAAAGACAGTCGTTTTCACTGATCACTCGGCCCTTCGATATCTTTTTGCGAAGCAGGATGCTAAGCCACGACTAATTCGTTGGATCTTGTTGCTACAAGAATTCGATGTTGAGATTCATGATAAGAGGGGGGGGCAGAAAATCTGGCCGCAGATCATCTATCTCGTCTTGAAAACCCCTTGGATAAGCACGATAGAAGTGAGATTAGGGATTCATTTCCTGACGAAAAGCTCATGTTAATGATTGATTCGGAGCCTTGGTACGCCGATTTTGCCAATTATCTCGCAAGCAGACTCGTTCCTGAACACCTGACTAGATACGAAAGAAAAAGGTTCTTTTCTCAGTTAAAATACTACTTTTGGGATGAACCATTTTTATTCCGAAGGTGTCCTGACCAAATTATAAGATGTTGTGTTTCGGAAAGTGAGGCAGTAAAGATTATGAGGGAATGTCACTCTGGTCCCTCTGGCGGGCATCATGGGATAAACACCACCGCCCGAAAGATTTTTGACGCGGGATTCTATTGGCCCACAATTTTCCGTGACGTCAAAGAAATGGTACAGGCATGCGATGCATGTCAACGGGCTGGGAACATATCACATAGGGATGAAGTACCTCAGAATTTGATACAAGTATGTGAGGTCTTCGATGTTTGGGGAATTGACTTCATGGGACCCTTTCCATCTTCAGGGGGGAACGAATACATTTTAGTTGCCATCGATTATGTTTCAAAATGGGTTGAGGCACAAGCCCTTAGGACCAATGATGCCAGAGTAATTATTCATTTCCTGAAAAAGCTTTTCGCTAGATTCGGGATTCCTAAAGCTCTCATCAGTGCACTTTTGCAATGCACAAATGGAAAAGGTCATTAAAGAGGTATGGAGTATCCCATCGGTTCTCCACCGCCTATCATCCACAAACCAATGGCCAGGTCGAAAACACCAATAGGGCTATTAAAAAGGCGGTTAGTCAAAATAGAAAAGACTGGTCATTTAAACTCGACGAAGCCTTGTGGGCATTTCGAACCGCCTACAAGACACCTATTGGAACGACCCCGATTCGCATGGTGTATGGTAAGGCGTGTCACTTGCCAGTAGAATTAGAACATAAGGCTTATTGGGCGCTTAAGACATGTAACTTAGATTATACAATTGCCGGAACTAATAGGTTCTTGAAATTACACGAGCTTGATGAGCTTAGGTTAGAAGCCTATGAATCTTCCGTTACATATAAAGAGAGAGCAAAAAGATGGCATGACCAGAGAATTAAGAAACCCAAAGAATTTTCAGAGGGAGACAAAGTCCTATTGTACAATTCCCGGTTGAGATTATTTCCGGGAAAACTAAAGTCTAGATGGTATGGACCGTTTACGGTGAAAAATTCCACTAAAACTGGAGTCGTTGTGTTGTTGGACGATGAAGGTAGGGAATTTACTGTCAACATACAACGTGTAAAACATTATCAAGAAAATAACAATGAAATGATTAGTGAGGAGGATGTGACGTTTAACGATGAGGTCACGTAGTAACCCATGACCTTGAGTCTAGCTACAAGACTCGTAAATAAAGAAAAGCGCTTCTTGGGAGGCAACCCATGCTTTGTGTGATTTTATTTTATTTGTTTGTTATTTGCTTCCGTATGCATGCTTTATTTTTATTGTTGGTAGATCATGTTTCAAAACTAAAAAGTGGAAATACTTTACTTTGTTGTTTTGGCCTAGTCTTAACTCCACCTAAAGGTATTTTTGCAAAAGATAAGTGTAAGGGGAAACCCCAAATATGTTTTTAAGAAACAAACCGATCATGATTCTCCACAATATTAAGTGAACATGTATATTCGTATTTGTTAGAGTCAAATGCTTGTATTGAGTCATAATGAAGTTTTGCTGGATTTTCCAGGAAGCAGGACCAAGTTTTTCCAGAAATTTTCCAGAAACTTAACATAAGAATTTCTGCAGGTCACTTCTGACGGCGTCATGAGCTTACTCTTGACGGCGTCACGTGTAAAAATCTGGAAATTTTACCGGTTTTGTTTTTCTAATGGAGTCTTAAAGTTTTTGTTGAATTATTAAGTTTTATAATCTCCAGGAAATCTGCAAACTTTATTCCACAAGCATTATATCTTACTTTGTTTTCTAGGATTTAGTAACTTATATAGATTGCCGCCGATTTTATGCGAGGTTGTCTTGTTTGTTTTCTCAGGATTTACAGGTTATGTATGACAAGAAGATTATTTATATTCTGGAAGGGAAGCTTTGATTGTTCATTTTCTTGGAGGAAGATCTAACCTGGCGACCCTATTATCCATACCGAGCGAATCAGGGGAGTATTTGATTTCATTCTTTTTACTTTTTCACTTTTACATTCTTTACTTGAACATTGGGGACAATGTTCATCTTAAGTGTAAGGGGAGGGTAAAATGATGATACCTTATAGATACGCTTTCGCTTGAGTTTGTTTGTTTGATAGTAGATGTGTAATAAAACTATGAGAAATACTTGTTAGTGTACTTTTAGCGCCAAATTTAAAATTTTTACAACATTTAGGAGCGAAACTTTAGCCATAGCAAGCGTCTCATGGATAGGAGATTGTATGATTAGCACAAAACCGTATATTCAGAAAAATTTTCCACCCAAATATGTGAGGTTCGCCTTTAGATTTGATAGGAAAAGCATTTACTATTAGTGCTTATGAGTGTACCGGTAGCATTTAGATTCTAGAACTTGCGTTAGTGATGCATCCCGAGACCGCTAGTGAGACTACATTCGTGTAGTAGGATTTACTACATGATAAGAGGCATTAGGATCACCCTTGTGTTAAACCCGTATCATAATTACTTGACCATTTAAGTCATATTACTTGGCTAGTTAAGTCAACTAATTTTTCCCACACCTTAGCGTTGTACTCATTTTTAGTACACGAAACCCCTAGTACACCCCTCCGAGCCTATCTTTTCGTTTCTAACTTTAAGCATTTTACTTAAAGGAAGAATTTGTTACACCCCACTTAAATGTACACCCAAATCGCCTTAACCTTCCGTGTATGCGCTCATTTTTAGTGCATTATTGTTATTTGTTAAACCCTAAGTTAACTATCTAATTGATTACATGGTTGCTAAGTCGAGTCATATCCTTGTACATATTGTTTTGGGACGATTGGGACTCATGGGTAAAGTACTTATTTTATGGAGTAATGGGGAAGAACATCATTTATTACCCCCATATGTGCGTTAATCTTAATAGTACTCCAAGTGTTTTTATTTTCTTAATTCGAGTCGTTAGATTAGTTTATTGTAAAGTATGTAAAAATTCAAGTGTAAGGGGAATTTCCATTCCCTATGATGTATTATTTTGGATGGTAGGGTAAGAGTGTATGCTAAAAAAAAAAAAAAACGGACTAACATCCCGTTTCATTCTATGTTTATTTTATGTTTTTCTTATTTTTCATTTATTAACTTAAGTCGAGTCTAGTCTTGGCTTAGCAATGCCACATTGTACATGTAATTAACCAAGATTGTTAACTCGTCACCAGTAAAGACTACCTATATCCAACAAAACCGTGTATTTCATATCCCTACACCTAACGTTACAACCCTTTAAAAGACCTCTTTGATAGTTTATCCAAGGTGCTTACGCCATGTGGTGGAGGTTTGATCCTTTCCCTAGCCTATGGTAATCTATTTTGCTATGACAGGTAGTGAGAGATATCTTCCGTTTCCATATTGTAATTTATACTTTATTACACCCGAGAGATGTGAGTATCTAAACACTATTTGTGAGGTGCTTGTGTATGACCTCCGTGCTTCTCTATTGGTCTTTAGTGGAACGATTATTTGTTGTAATTACTTTTATATTAGTGTTAAATGACCCCTAACTTGTATTTTGAGTAGAATAAAAGCGCATTTGCTTGAGGACAAGCAAATCTCAAGTGTAAGGGTATATGATGAGGCGAAAAATAAACCACTTTTAGGGGGTCATTTAAACCCGGAATTGAATTTATTTGATCAAATATTGCCCTAAATCGTTCCTTTTGTGATTTTAGGTACTTTGGGAGAGAAATCTGGAAAAGGAAGCAATTCGGACGTTTTTGGAGCATAAAAGTGAAGAAAACGCCAAAGACTTAATTTTCCAAGCTGGGAACAGTAGGTGACGGCGTCAAGAGTACCATCCTGACGGCGTCAAGAGTAAATTGCATGACGGCCCAGTGCAGACATGAAGGCGTCACAAGGAAGAGCGTCAAGAGTTAAACACGTGACGGCCTGGAAGAACCTAATACACGACGGCGTCTGATGTAGATCAAGGCAGTCCGAGGATTCTTTTGGCGGCGAGATGACGGCGTCACCCATTTGGTCTTGACGCCGTCAGCCTCAATTTCCTATATATAGTTTTCTAATTTTCATTCATTAAGAGGAACAAGTTTGGAGAAACCCTAAGGCCGAACCTATTACGAATTTTACAGGTTTTTCAAGGGTTTTCAGCCCTTGAACCCTTACATGTGTAATTGAGATAAGTGTTCTTCTAATTCAATCAATATGTCTATGTGTTGGTTGTCTATATCTTGTGCTTGTCTTAATTCCACCATGCTAGGCTAGATTTATCTTGTGTTTGCTTAGATCTAATGAAACCTAGATGTTGATTATGTGTTGATTACTTGTTTATGGTTGTATTAGATGAATGATTTCGATGTTAGGCTTAAGAAAACTGGCAGATCTCCAAATGGTAACATGCTTGAACGTCTTAGGAAACATGAACCGATGTGCACTAGGTTTTATTGGTTGTATTTAATGCATGAGTAAATTCTAATGATCCCATGTTAGGAGCTTCTTAGCCGGCTCGACATAGGAGTGAAGTAGGCACTCATAGGATTGGGGAGTTAAGTGCGCCACCCCATGAATGGTATTAAGGAATACAATCCGTCATCCACGCAACTATAACAAGTAATTAACGTGTAAAAGATATCTAGGGAGTAGTGAAATCTAAGTAAACACATTTCTCCACTTATTGCTCACAACCTTAGTTTAATATAGTTTATTTTCATTTTTAGTATTTTATTTTGATTGCATCTTTAGTATTGGGTTAGTTGACTAACAACTAATTCCGCCCAAATCCTTATAACCCGAGATTTTTACTTGCTTTCTAAAAAATATAAAAATAAAAAAATAATCATCCCTCATCTTTAGAACTAATATTTAAGTTTTCTAATCCTAGCGATACTATTCCAAGCTGAACGATCAGTCCCCCGGTACTTGTCACTATACTATACTACAACGATCAGGTACACTGCCTGGTGGGGGTTGTAAGCTTCTCGAGATCCCTCGAGAGGTAAAGCCTGGTGCAATCCCTACGCATCAAGTTTTTGGCGCCGCAGCCCGGGGAATAGTTATTGTCTAGGTTAGAATTTCTTTTTATTAGGTCTACTTGCTAGATTCCTTTCTAGTAAGATTTTATTTTTATTTTTATTTTTAGGTTTCTTTAGTCTATCTTATTTCTTTGTGTTTTTGTTCGTAACTCTTCACCACCTGCCATCATGGCAACCGACGAATCCTCTAACCTTAGGATCACTAGAAGTCGTAGTTCCATTAGTTACTCAAAATTTGATGAGCAGGGGAGATATAAGCCTAAACAGACAACTAAAGCTCAATTATCCAATAAGCAAATGAGAACTAAACTTAAATTTTCTTTTTGCTTTTGTTTCCCTTACTGTTATGCTTCTCAATTCCACAATCCAAAAGAATTTCCAACAAGTATTTAATCCTACAGCCTCTCACAAAGTTTGGACCAAAAACTGAGTATCAACTAATTTGACTTTTTGATTTCAAAGCTACTTTGACTAATATGAATTATAATCTATTCTAAACGATTACTACAAGTGTAAATAGCTACTGTTAACCTAATTTAAGCTATATAATCTACTTAAGCAACTATACTAAAGATTATGTAAACTAATACTACTCTATACTATCTGTGATTAAGATACGAAAGCTAATTTGACTTTTAATAAAACTCTCTACTGTTTTAATGCTTCTAGTGTTCTACTGTGACCCTAAATGTAATGTCTAAACCATTAGTACCCTAGAAACATCAACAATCTCAGCAGAACTACCTAATCCAAACACCCTCTTAAGTGTCTGTCACTACTCAAATCCAATCCTATGCAATCCAAACTATCAAACAAGATCGGAATATGACTCAATCAAGCCTAATGAACCAGAAAAACATATATCAAGCACAATGAACACAGAATCACAGATCTAAGATGTATGACAGAAAAAATGAAATAGTGAATAACCAAATACTTAAACCAATTACTCAAACAGATATCAAATTACTAAATGAAACTGAATATGAAGCTACTATCAGAAATAAGCAATAAAATCATAACTCTTCTACAACTAATCTACTGATGCAATAAGGTACAGAAAAATGTGAAACTTACAAATCAAATACCCCCTCAGCATGAAAAGAGGGGGTTCACAAAGCTCGCCTGTCTCTAGACAGGCCATTGGCTTCCATTTCTCCAATTGGACTATCAAAAACACCTCAGATCCACCAAAATCCAACACAGTTGACTATTATTGACCAACAAACTTTTGGATTTTTACACTAAAATTCACTCTCACAAAAGCTTTTTAAAGTTAAAATGAAATGGATGAAACTTAAAACAAGCTTTGATGTAAACTGATTTCTATGAAAACTATATCAATTATTTTTCTCTTTTCTGATTTTCTGAAATTATGTGAATGAAACAGAAGTAATGTAAAAACTAAGATATAGGTATTGATTAAAACTATTTGAAACAGGTAATAAAGCTATTCAGTAACTAAGACAATCTAATAAGCAGTAATGAAACAATTAAAAGTGCTTTGTATTAATGAAAATGAAATTACAATTTGAAATAAAGAGAACAAGCTACAATTCTGGAAAGAAAATGGCAGAGTTTTGCTACTCAAAACTCCACACCAATACAAGCTACACTAACACTCTATATATAGGAGAGGAGGAGGAGAGCTCACGGATTGCCAAGCTGGCAATCCGTGTAAGTTTGTGCTTGTTTGAATCCATTCAGAGCCCTTGATCATAATCCCATCAATCACATCATGATATTAGCCGTAAGATCAAGTCCAATGACGCGTCTCAACCAATCAGCTTATGCCACGTAGCCCATATCTGTGTTTCTTTGCTCTGACAAGTATCTGACATCACCCTGACCATCTAGAAGCTATTTGATTGTACCAAATTACCCTTAATTGTGGTAATTAAGGGTGGGTACAGTAACTAGGGTTCATGTGATTTCTGGGTTGGGTGAAATTTGGGTGGAGGGAAATGGTACGGGGTAATATTTATTTTACTTATGTTGACCGATTGTGGTTGACCGGGTTTATTTGGTGGGCTGTTGGGTTTGGGGTGGTAAAGGGTTTAGTGATTGGGCTTTGGAATTAAATGGTGATGAGCTAGGGGTAATTGGATTGGTTTAATATGTAGGTTTAATATATAATGAAAATCTGATTGAATTATTAAAGGGACCTAAAGTGTATTTTCTGAAAGCTCAAGGACTATTTGTGTAATATACTGAAACTTCAAGGGCTGATTTTGACTTTTTTCAAAAGTATAATCCAAGGGTTAAACTTGACAAACTTTGATTCTTCAAGGGTAGATTCTGACAATCTGAGCATAAAAGTGATCCTTAATGAAAATTACTCTCCGGCTTCGGCTCTAGAACCTTTTCATTATCTCGTGCTCGTGTTGTTGATTTTGTCCACTTTTGTCCATATCCATACCTGCATTCACATAAACACAAAAACACAACGAATTTGGCATTTTAAGGTCGGCTTTTGGTCGTTTTGGTCTGATATTTGGTAAAGAAAAGGTGTGTAAATTAATACACTCCACTAGCCAACTAACCTAATAACTAAGATGCAATCAAAATAAAATAACATAAATGTAAATTAAACTAATTACTAATATGGTGTGAACAATAGATGGGAGAATTGTGTTTACTTAGATTTCACTACTCCCTAGATATCTTTTACAGGTTAATTATTTGTTACAGTTGCGTGGATGACGGGTTATATTCCTTAATACCAATCGTGGGGTGGCGTACGTACTTCCCCAACTCTATAAGCTCCTACTTCACTCCTATGTCGAGCCTGCAAGAAGCTCCTAACATGGGATCACTAGAATTCGCTCATACATTAAATACAACCATAAAAACCTAGTACGCATTGGTTCATGTTTCTTAAGACGTTCAATGATGAGGCGAAAAATGATCCATTTTTAGGGGGTCATTTAAGCCGGAATTTGGATTTATTTGATCAAATATTGCCGTAAATCATTCCTTTTGTGATTTTAGGTACTTTGGGAGTGAATTCTGGAAAAGGAAGCATTTTGGACGTTTTTGGAGCATAAAAGTGAAGAAAATGGCAAAGTCTTGATTTTCCTTGCTGGGAACAGTACCTGACGGCGTCAGAACATGGCCGTCAAGAGTAAATGTGGTGGCGGCCCAGAACAAGATTACACATGACGGCGTCAGATCTGGATCTAGGCAATCCAAGAATATTTTTAGCGGCGGGTTGACGGCGTCAGAACTTTCTTCTTGACGTCGTCACCTTAGTAAATCTATATATAGTCTTTGTAATTTTCATTCATAAAAGGGGTAACTTTGGAGGTTAATTTTAGGTTCGAACTTAATAAACCCTAACACGACTTTTACAGTATTTTCAAGGGTTTTCACCCTTTGAAACCCTTCATGTTCAATTGAGATAAGTATCCTTTCAATTCATTCAATATGTCTATGTGTTGTTTGAATATATCTTACGCTTGTCTTGATTTTAACATGCTAGGCTAGATCTCTTGTGTGTTTGCTTAGATGTAATGAAACCTAGATGTTGATTATAGGTTGATTGCTTGTTTATATGTGTAATGGATGAATGATTTCAATGTTAGGCTTAAGAAAACTGGCAGATCTCCATTGTGTAACTTGCTTGAACGTCTTAAGAAACATGAACCGATGTGTACTAGGTTTTTATGGTTGTATTTAATGTTAGGAGCTTCTTGCAGGCTCGACATAGGAGTGAAGTATGAGCTTATAGAATTGGGGAAGTAAGTACGCCACCCCATGATTGGTATTAAGGAATATAACCCGTCATCCACGCAACTGTAACAAACAATTAACCTATAAAAGATATCTAGGGAGTAGTGAAATCTAAGTAAACATAATTCTCCCATATATTGCTTACACCACTAGTTTAATTAGTTTTATTTACATTTCTGTTATTTTATTTTTATTGCATTTGTAGTTATTGGGTTAGTTGACTAGCAACTAATTCCGCCCACTCTTCCAAAAACCCGAGATTTTACTTGCTTTCATAAAATATAAAAATACAAAAAGAATCATCCCTCACCTCTAGACCTAGTTTTTAGGCTTTTTAATCCTAGTGACACTATTCCTGAGTTGAACGATCAATCCCCCCGGTACTTGTCACTATACTATACTACAACGATCAGGTACACTGCCTGGTGGGGGTTGTAAGCTTCTCAAGATCCCTCGAGAGGTAAAGCCTAGTGCAATTCCCACGCATCAAGTTTTTGGCGCCGCAGCCCGGGGAATAGTTATTGTCTGGGTTAGGATTTCTTTTAATTAGGTCTACTTGCTAGATTCCTTTCTAGTAAGATTTTATTTTTATTTTTTTAGGTTTTCTGTAGTCTATCTTTTTCTTTGTGCCCTTTGTTTGTAAAACCATTTTCATTTGTCACTATGGTGGATGAAATTCCATTTAGACCACTGACAATAGAGGAACAATTATATTTCAAAAAGAGATTTGTTTCTTATCATTCTTATGAATTTTTTCGTGATCTTTGTGATATCCAAATGGAGTTGGGGGTAAGGTTAGATGGGTTTAATGAATTCTATGCATGTGATATTTCTATTAGACGATGATTAACTGGAAAAATTCCTTTTAGTCTGACTCGTTGGATGAGTTTTGAGAAAAGCTTCCTAACCATGACCCATAAGTTCAACGAATTGGTGGATTCGTATGAGCAAGATAACCTAGTTTCTAAGAACATGAACTTAGAATCAAACCGAGATTATGAGATGGTTAGTATTAAGCCACCTAGATGCATGTCATGGTTAGGCATTACCATAATACAAGATAAGCACATAGGTAATCTAGATACAATAGAGGATGAGGTGTAAAATCCAAGCCTACAAAGTACCCCACAAGTCCTACCATCATTTGAGGAATACACACAACCCGTGACTTACCCGGAAGAAGTAGAAGAGACTATAGGAGCCCCAATAGAGGTAGAACCCTTGTACCAAACACCACTAGAGGATATAGGTTTGAATACTTGTAGTGATAACCTTACTCTTAGTTCTAGGGAATTACCTAGTGTTGATGAACCGGAACCTTAATCTTCATACAACTTTCCGTCCTTAGATATACATCTAGGAGACAAAAGAGGAGCCGACCCACCCATCAACCCATGTAGTCCGGGTAGTCTTAGGATAAAGGTAGTGGACTCTAAGCCTTGTAGAGAGGAAGCCAATATAGGAGTGGAAAATGATCTTACATGCTTACATCACCCATTTATGATTGATCACAAGAAACATTATGGGTTTAAACCGGGTTTATTAGGTCAAGATGGATCCCCAACTAGGAGTCTTTCGAAGCTGATTGAAAATGATCCCTTTCTAGGAGAAAATCTTAATCCACCCATTAACCCGATTGAATTTGTTAAGGTTATGATGGTAGGAGCACACCCCTTTGAGCATATAATTCATCCACCACTCTTACCTCACGTGGCATATTTTCACCCTAAGGGTGTGTATCGCTACTTCCACCCGCAATTAATCCTAAGTGTAGGGAAAACCTCCCCTATTTCCATTAAATAAGGGGAGAGTCAGGCTCGTGACTCGAACAAAAACAAGCGCTTATTGGGAGGCAACCCAAGCTTTATTTATTTGTTTGTTTCTTTCTTTGTTTGTTTGATTTTATTTGTTTCCGTATGCATGCTTTATTTTTATTGTTTGTGGTTCATGTTTCAAAGTAAATTGTGAAAATGCTTTATTTTGTTTTTAACTTCGTCTTAATTACATATAAAGGTATTTCGCAAAAGATAAGTGTAAGGGGAAACCCCAAATATGTTTTTAAGAAACAAACTCGATCATGATTCTCCACAATATTAAATGAACATGTATATTCGTATTTGTTAGAGTCAAATGCTTGTACCGAGTCATGATGATGTTTTGCAGGATTTTCCAGGAAGTAGGACAAAGTTTTTCCAGAAATTTTCCGGAAACTTAACATAAGAATTTCTGCAAGTCACTTCTGACGGCGTCAGGAAGAAACTCCTGACAGCGTCATGTGTAAAATTCTGGAAATTTTGCTAGTTTTGTTTTTCTAACGGAGTCTTAAAGTTTTTGTTGAATCTTTAGTTTTATAAACTCCAGGGAATCTGCAAGCATCATTCCACAAGCATTATATCTTACTTTGTTTTCTAGGATTTTTTAGTATATATAGATTGCCGCCGATTTTACGCGAGGTTGCTTTGTTTGTTTTCTCAGGTTTAACAGGTTATGTATGACAAGAAGATGATTTATATTCTGGAAGGAAAGCTTTGATTGTTCATTTTTTTGGAGGAAGATCTAACCTTGTTACCATACTATCCATACCGAGCGAATCATGGGAGTATTTGTTACCTGTTTCACTTTTACATTCTTTAATTGAACATTGGGGACAATGTTCATCCTAAGTGTAAGAGGAGGGTAAAATAATGATACCTTATAGTATACACTTGCACTTGAGTTTGTTTGTTTGATGGTAGATGTGTAATAAAACTATGAGAAATACTTGTTAGTGTAATTTTAGCGCCAAATTTAAAAATTTTTACAGCATTTAGGAGTGAAACTTTAGCCTTAGCAAGCGTCTCATGGATAGGAGATTGTATGACTAGCACAAAACCGTACTGTTCAGAAAAATTTTCCACCCAAATATGTGAGGTTCGCCTTTAGATTTGATAGGAAAAGCATTTATTATTAGTGCTTATGAGTGTACCGGTAGCATTTAGATTCTAGAACTTGCGTTAGTGATGCATCCCGAGACCGCTAGTGAGACTACATTCGTGTAGTAGGATTTACTACATGATAAGAGGCATTAGGATCACCCTTGTGTTAAACACATATCATAATTACTTGACCATTTAAGTCATATTACTTGGCTAGTTAAGTCAACTAATTTTTTCCACACCATTAGCATTGTACTCATTTTTAGTACACGAAACCCCTAGTACACCCCTCCGAGCCTATCTTTTCATTTATAACTTTAAGCATCTGTCACAGTTCGTAATTTCAAGTCCTTGTTCAGATGTCGAAATTTTATTATTCATCTCGGGAAGTTACTATTCATCAGTTACTATTCATCATTTTACTATTCATCATTTTTTGTGTCAGTTTGAGATTTCGAGAAGCGTTCAGAAAATTTACTATTCACATGACACTATTCATTTCCGAGAGAAAACCACTATTCATGTGCATTACTTATTTCATCGTAAATTTAGTTTACGGGTATTCAAATTCGCGTAACCGTAATTGGTTCAGGAGCGAATTCATGCATTATCATTTGGACACTTCATACGGACTAGAAATAGTCTGCATATCATCATTATGACATTTGCATATTATTCCACTCGTAGGATATTCAAATTAATACTTTTGATATATTTGACTTTTTACGTATGTTTATTTTTAAATAAACGTTAACACGCGACCAATAATGTGACTAACACGTCCGACACTCCCGACTATGATCCTAATAATGTGACTAACACATCTGACACTCCCGACTATGATCCTAATATATTTTTATATTCATTTTAATAATATATAAATTATATTATTAATTTACCCGGTATTTTGGAAATTTATTTAATTTATATCGTACGCCTAATTTAATTACGACGGTTTTCGTAAAAACTAAACAATAATCATCCAAACACTCAATACTTGTACCCAACATATTTTTACAATTTTTATGACTTTATTATGTCCCGATTAATTTCGTTAAAATTTATTTTTAGTTAACTCGGTACCCGGTATCCCCTAAAAATATATAACACTCACAATTAAGGGACAACATATTTAAATAGCCAACACACTTTTTCTTTTCTTCCTTTCTCTCCTTGATTCACGCCAGCCCCCCCTCTCTTTGTTCTCAATTGACCAATCTTTGACCATGAAATTACACATTAGCCATCACAAGTAGATATTTTGTTACAAACTTCTAATATACTCTTCATTTGCACATGTTCTTAACAAATAAACTAGCAACTATCATTTCTTTCTTTCTTCTTCATGGTGCTCAGCCAACAACAATACAAGAAACCATCTCCATTAATTTTTCAAGATCAAGATATAAACAAGTTCATTTAGTAATCTTTGTTAGGGTTTTGAAATATAAACTCAAGGTTTATTAGGTTTTCATCATCAAAGTTCACAAATCCTTCAAAGTAAGTATATCAAACTCATTTTTATAATTTTACCAAGTTTTTACAAGATTCATATGATATATATACTAGATCTACATGCATATGCTATTTATATCACTCCATTTTATACATATTTAACTTTTGAGCCATAGAAATAGATTATAGTTAGATCCTTGTTAGATCCACTTGATTTATGATGTTTAGGAACCCATGACACCCTAAGAAGGTGTATGGTAGGATTAGACTAGTTTTGTGGTGATTGAGAGTGGTTTGGTTGAAGTTAGAACTAGATTGGAACCCTAGAAATGGTTTTTGAAACAATACAAATACCTACTGTCACTATTTTTAAAACATGTGAAACTCAGTAGGTGATGGGTAATTTTTGACCAAAGATTTAGAAAATACTTTCAAAAACAAATCCGTGGGCGAAAGAACGGATTAAAACGAGCTTATAACGAAGAAGTTATGATTTTTGCAAGTTAATTGACGAAAACTATTTTTCTGAAAAACTGCATGCTGTTTGACGATTTTTGACGGACAAATAGAGGCGTTAGATGTAACCTAGAGGAGCCGAGCTATCGAAAATATATTAGTACATACTAAGACGAATCCGTGGATATAAAGAACGAGGAAAATGAACTTAAAACGACCAAGTTATACGCGTTTTAAAATGGTCAAAACTATATATATATATATATTTAGTCACTACTAGAAATAATATAACTACGTACTAAATGATATATTTTCTAGATTTCTTATTCAATGATTTTATTCTTAACTAATGAAGTACGTACAACCCAAGGTTTATTTATACGACTACTAGACGTTATTTCAACGTTTTCAAAACGAGGAATATAACACTAACATTTTATATACGATATATTACGACAAGTTTCTATACTTCTAATTGGACTTATTTTTCCTAAGTATGGAAATTTCCTACTTTGACGATAACAAGTATTTTCAAGTTACGAGTGGTATAGGTATCATGTGCATGTGCATTCATTACATCACGGCATGATCTAAAGTAGATCGTTATTACTCATATTAGGTTGCGGCTAGTGTTCGCGCCTTGTTGTCCCGATTATTTCATCACATTGTACTATCACTTCAGGTGAGTTTTCATAGCCCCGTTTTCAATTACATATTTGATTTCAAATCCCACGGGGGAGAATACATTGCATTACTTATTTTTCTGTACATGCCAAAGTATTAAATTCCTTACATTGCTTAAGTTGCCTTATTACCACGTCATGACAAGTCCCCTTTATTATCATGGACCGTTAATTAATCTACAAGCGAGAGTGAGTGAATAGATCTATTGAGGGTGACTCCTCCATTCGTGTTTGGGTTGCTCCAACGGGTACGAATGCATCTCATGTCTAATACATTTAGAGTGTCTGGTAAACACTCATTTGGGGCCAAGTAACGTCTAGCTTCGGGGTCATGAGCTTAAGAGCCAATGTACTGCTTTTGACATTTTGTCGGTTTACTTTATACTTGTGGCCAATGTACATACGATTTAACTTACAAACCTATGGAATTCACCAACATTCGTGTTGACATTTTAGCAATGTATTTTCGGATTATTAAGGTAGCTCCTGCTTGCATGCATTTGGACCTTCATGGAGTCGCGGAGTCGACGCGTCTCACATATATATATTTCCTGCACTTATGAAACGTTTGATCTGGATTGAACATGTTTTTCTTAAACTTGCAACACCTTTTTGGGACCTATGTTTTGTAAACTCTGAATGTTTTAATGATCAAACGATGTATTTTCCCAAACGACACTTTAGGTCGTTCAATGTAACTGTAACTGTGGTGCTATGACAGTCACCCTCAGGTATTCTATTCCGCTGCCATTCAGGTATTTTGGGGGTGTGACAGCATCTTACTTAAAGGAAGAATTTGTTACACCCCTCTTAAATGTACAACCAAATCGCCTTAGCCTTCCGTGTATGCACTCATCTTTAGTGCATTATTGTTATTTGTTTAAACCCTTAGTTAATTATCTAATTGATTACATGGTTGCTAAGTCGAGTCATATCCTTGTACATATTGTTTTGGAACGATTGTGACTCATGGGTAAAGTACTTATTTTATGGAGTAATGGGGAAGAACATCTATTATTACCCCCATATGTACGTTAATCTTAAAAGTACTCCAAGTGTTTTGATTATCTTAATTCGAGTCATTAGAGTAGTTTATTGTAAAGTATGTAAAAATTCAAGTGTAAGGGGAATGTTCATTCCCTATGATGTATTATTTTGGATGGTAGGGTAAGAGTGTATTCAAAAAAAAAAAAAAAAAAAAAAAAAAAAAAAAAAAAAAAAAACGGACTACCATCCCGTTTCATTTTAGGTTTATTTTATGTTTTCGTTATTTTTCATTTATTAGCTTAAGTCGAGTCTTGTCTTGGCTTAACAACGCCATATTGTACATGTAATTAACCAAGATTATTAACTCGCCACCAGTAAAGATTGCCTATATCCAACAAAACCGTGTATTCCATATCCCTACACCTAACGTTATAACCCTTTAAAAGACCTCTTTGTAGTTTATCCTAGGTGCTTACGCCATGTGGTGGAGGTTTGATCCTTTCCCAAGCCTATGGTAATCTATTTTGCTATGACAGGCAGTGAGAGATGTTTTCCATTTCCATATTGTGATATATACTTTATTACACCCGAGAGATATGAGTATCTAAACACTATTTGTGAGGTGCTAGTATATGACCTCCGTGCTTGTCATTGGTCTTTAGTGGAACGATTATTTGTTGTAATTACTTTTATATTAGTGTTAAATGACCCCTAACTTGTATTTTGATTAGAATAAAAGCGCATTTGCTTGAGGACAAGCAAATCTCAAGTGTAAGGGTATATGATGAGGCGAAAAATGATCCGTTTTTAGGGGGCCATTTAAGCCGGAATTTGGATTTATTTGATCAAATATTGCCCTAAATCGTTCCTTTTGTGATTTTAGGTACTTTGGGAGTGAATTCTGGAAAAGGAAGCATTTTGGACGTTTTTGGAGCATAAAAGTGAAGAAAACGGCAAAGTCTTGATTTTCCTTGCTGGGAACAGTACCTGGCGGCGTCAGAACATGGCCGTCAAGAGTAAATGTGGTGACGGCCCAGAACAAGATTACACATGACGGCGTCAGATCTGGATCTAGGCAATCCGAGAATATTTTTGGCGGCGGGTTGACGGCGTCAGAACTTTCTTCTTGACGCCGTCACCTTAGTAAATCTATATAGAGTCTTTGTAATTTTCATTCATAAAAGGGGTAACTTTGGAGTAGTATTTTAGGGTCGATCTTAATAATCCCTAACACGACTTTTACAGTATTTTCAAGGGTTTTCACCCTTTGAAACCCTTCATGTTCAATTGAGATAAGTATCCTTTCAATTCATTCAATATGTCTATGTGTTGTTTGAATATATCTTACGCTTGTCTTGATTTTAACATGCTAGGCTAGATCTCTTGTGTGTTTGCTTAGATGTAATGAAACCTAGATGTTGATTATAGGTTGATTGCTTGTTTATAGTTGTAATGGATGAATGATTTCAATGTTAGGCTTAAGAAAACTGGCAGATCTCCATTGTGTAACTTGCTTGAACATCTTAAGAAACATGAACCGATGTGTACTAGGTTTTTATGGTTGTATTTAATGCATAAGCGAATTCTAGTGATCCCATGTTAGGAGCTTCTTGCAGGCTCGACATAGGAGTGAAGTAGGAGCTTATAGAATTGGGGAAGTAAGTACGCCACCCCATGATTGGTATTAAGGAATATAACCCGTCATCCACGCAACTGTAACAAACAATTAACCTGTAAAAGATACCTAGGGAGTAGTGAAATCTAAGTAAACACAATTCTCCCTTATATTGCTTACACCACTAGTTTAATTAGTTTTATTTACATTTCTGTTATTTTATTTTTATTGCATTTGTAGTTATTGGGTTAGTTGACTAGCAACTAATTCCGCCCACTCTTCCAAAAACCCGAGATTTTACTTGCTTTCATAAAATATAAAAATACAAAAAGAATCATCATTCACCTCTAGACCTAGTTTGTAGGCTTTCTAATCCTAGCGACACTATTCCTGAGTTGAACGATCAATCCCCCGGTACTTGTCACTATACTATACTACAACGATCAGGTACACTGCCTGGTGGGGGTTGTAAGCTTCTCGAGATCCCTCAAGAAGTAAAGCCTGGTGCAATTCCCACGCATCATTCAAGCATGTCACACAATGGAATTCTACCAGTTTTCTTAAGCCTAACATCGAAATCATTCATCCATTACTACTATAAACAAGCAATCAACCTATAATCAACATCTAGGTTTCATTACATCTAAGCAAACACACAAGAGATCTAGCCTAGCATGTTAAAATTAAGACACGTGTAAGATATATTCAAACAACACATAGACATATTGAATGAATTGAAAGGATACTTATCTCAATTGAACGTGAAAGGTTTCAAGGGGTGAAAACCCTTGAAAATACTGTAAAAGTCGTGCTAGGGTTTATTAAGTTCGACCCTAAAATTCTCCTCCCTTAAGAATGAAAATTACAAAGACTATATATAGATTTACTAAGGTGACGGCGTCATGAAGAAACTTCTGACGCCGTCAACCCACCGCCAAAAATATAATCGGATTGCCTAGATCTAGATCTGACGTCGTCATGTGTATTGTTGCTCTAGGTCGTCACCACTTTTACTCTTGACGGCCTTGATTTGACGCCATCACGTTTTCACTGGGCCGTCACCATTTTTGCTCTTGACGCCGTCATCAAAATGTTCTTGACGCCGTCAGAAACTGTTCCCAGCAAGAAAAATTAAGACTTTGCCGTTTTCTTTACTTTTATGCTCCAAAAACGTCCAAAATGCTTCCTTTTCCAGAATTCACTCCCAAAGTACCTAAAATCACAAAAGGAACGATTTAGGGCAATATTTGATCAAATAAATTCTAATTCCGGCTTAAATGACCCCCTAAAAACGGATCATTTTTCGCCTCATCATATGGCAAGTCGTTCGTATGCCTTAGGAGGGTTGCTACGCGTAAGCCTTGTTACTTTTGACTTGTTCCATATATTCTTCCTTGGAGTATGTTCCAGGAAGCTTCTTTTGTTATTATACTTGCAACTAAACGACCGGCTTATTGCTATGGAGCCTGCGATTCAGAGCAGGAAAGGTTTGTTATATTGTCGATGCCTGCTGCTCTGTTCCGAGTTCGAGACGTTCTTGGTTGTGTGGGACCGAACGCGTCTCTGTATCATATATGTGGTATTTTTCCTTTTGTTTGGCTCGGAAAACTTTTTTGTTGGAGGACATACTTGATTCGCATGTTTCAGCTGGTTCATTACTTTGTCCTTTGAAAGGATCGTTTTCTCCATATTCTACATCATATTCCTCCAATTCTTTAGCCCATTTGACCATCCTCCGCGTTCCCTCAGGGTTCAGGATTATCATTTCGAATGGCTTATCGGTGAGTACTCTGATGGGGTGATCTTTAAAATACCTTCAGAGACGTCTTGTGGCATGGATTAAGGCTAGGATTAGCTTTTCTGCTATTTTGTAGCTTTGTTCCACGTACGGTAGAGCTCTGCTTACAAAATATATTGGTATATGTAGCTGTCTTCTTTCTGCGAAGAGCATGGCACCGATCTCATCAGGGGACATTGCTATGTGTAGGAACAACACCTCTCTTCTGGTTGGGGGTGCAACTGTTGGTAAGATCTCCATGCAATTCTTCCATCTTTAGAAGGATGTTTCGGCTTCCTTGTTCCAAGGATATGATAAGTTGCTAATGACTTCATTGCGGACCTTGTAGAGAGGTGAAGATCTGTTGACACCTTTCGACAGGAATGATTTCAGTGTTTCCAAGTCGTTTTTTAGGTTTTGAGTCCTCCCTTGCGTTCCCCACGTTTGCATTTTTGAGGAGGTTTCCTCATTGATTGGATTGGTTCTAATCATTTGATTTATGAACGGGTGTTCGTTTGACCCTTCCTTTTCAATGCCGAAAGAACACATTATTGGGTTTAGCTTTAGGTTGATTTTCCTTAGTTGTATGAGGCTTTCTTCTACATCATGAAGGAGGTCTTCTTTTATCTTGCTCTGGGTGACTAAGTATTCGCCGTGAATTCTTAGGTTCCTCCCTATCTGTTTTTCGAAGACCCTTTGGATCAGCCTATTGTAAGTGGCTTCGATGTTCCGTAAGCCAGGAGGCATACGTTTAAAGCAGTAGGAGCTTATGTCTACATGAAAGGATGTTTTTTCTTCATCTTCCTATGCCATCTGTATCTGATGGCATCACATGTTTGTATTAAGGAAACATTCCCAACGAACTCCAGGTGGCGGTTGTTGTTCTCCTTCCGACAAATAGCTTCCTTTTTGACAAACTTTGTTAATGTCTTTGAAGTCAACCTTTAGTATCCATTCTCCATTTCTCCGTTGGGCTGCAATTGGATTAGTAACCCATCGTGGATTTAATACCCTTTGAAGTATTCCTGCAGCTATGAGTTTGTCTACTTCTTTCTTAATTGCTGCACTTTGTTCAGGTGTCACTTGAAGAGGTTTCTGCCTGACCGGTTTGATGTATTTGGATTCATTTAGCTTGTGTTCCATGTTAAAAGTTATGCCGTTGATTGTGAGCAACCTTGGAATTCCTGTTATATCTGAATATTTTCCTACAAACACGTCTTCATAGGCTTCGAGCAATTTTTCCAATCTTTTTCTGAAAGTGGTAGGGAGTTGCTTTCCCATTTCCACCTTTCGTATTGGATGGGGGTTGTCTAGTGCCACATACCCCTTGGGATCGGAGCCTCCTCTGATGTTCATTGTACACTGTTGATTACCATCTCCCTTATCCTTTTGGGCTTCTTGGTGTTTCACTTCGCGATAGCTAGAGAATATGGTTCCGACACCATTGGCTGTTTGGAACTTCACTGTTGCATGAACCGTAGAGACCACAATGCCCATCTTTTGCATAGCAGTTTGTCCGATTAACATGTTGTAGGGTGACTTTGACTTTACGATGACAAAATTGAGGATTTCCATTCTCGCAAGCTTTCCACTTCCGAGCGTTACCTCCAGAGGTATTTCACCTAAGGGCCACGATCGTTCCTCCGAGAAACCTACCAGGGGCATTCTTGACTCTACTCGCTTGGATTTGATTATAGGGCTGAGTTTCCTAAAGCAATGTTCGTAGATTACTTCGCAGGAACTCCCGCAGTTCATATAAACTTTGTTGACCTCCGTATTCGAGACTATGACCTTAATGATCACTGGATCCTTTGAAGGGGACTCTCCCGTTTCGGATGGGAATGTTATTTCCTTTGCAACGTAAGTTTCCCTTTCGGAGGCTTTCTTTTCAATCGGGAGGAATCCCACTGAACCATTAGGATAGGAGCTTCCTGGGGGGTATTATCCTTTCCCAGTTGCGCGTCAGTGGCTTTCTCTTTGCCCTTTCTTATCCCTTTTACGAGATGTGTTAATTGCCCGGATTTTACTGCCTCTGCTTTTTCAGCTCTCGACAGCTATTTGTTTCATGACCAAAGTCTTCATGGAAGTGGCAATATTTAGTAGTGTCTCTGTTTTTGCTTTTTCCTATCATGCGAGGGGGTAGCTCGAAGGCTTTTGCGGCCTTCTCTGTCGCTAAAATCTCCCTTGGAGACTTTGTGAGATTTCCTAATAAACCATGGTTCGGACCCTTGTTGTAAGGAGTAAACCTATTATGGCTTTTGTGTTTGTTCTTCGATCCTTCCCACGAAGACGGTTTGGTTCCTTTATTATTCTCCATCGAAACCCCATTGGTGGATACTTCTTTTGCCTCTTTCCACGTGTATGTTTTTTCCATTAGGCCTTTGTATGTTGCCGGAAGATCTGTAGATAAGAATTCCACAAGAGTCCGGTTGCGTAGGCCATGGATGAAGCCAGAAATGCTTTGTTCTTCGTGTAAGCCTAGAATCTGTAGAGTTTCATCAGTATACCTAGTAACGAAATTCCTTGTGCTTTCGTTCTCCTTCTGCTTAATGTTGTGCACTGTGAGGTGTGTCCTTGTGAACTTATTTTGCTGGCTAAAGTGAGATCGAAAGTTGGCCTTCAAATCATCAAAGTTGATGATGCTTTATGGTTTCTACCCATTCCACCAAATACGTGCGGAATCCCGAAGGGTATACGTAAACATGTGACAGGCTACGGGCATGACCCATTTCTGCATCCTAATGGCTCCTTCAAACAAGTGCAAGAAATTGTCCGGATCTCCCTTTCCATCATAGGTACCTATATGTGAAGGCATCTTTAGACCATCCGGCAAGGGATAGTCTTCAATCCATCTTACAAAGGGTGTCGTAGGACCTGCGGGTTCTGTGTACGAGTGGGTGTAAGGTGGTATGTTCATGGGAATGCCATGGTATGGATTATGAGTAGGGGTACCCCTGAAGAAGATTGACTAGTGTAGAAAGGGTGAGGAGTACTCGTGTTTAGAGGGTAACCATTATACATGGTGTAAGGAGGGTATATCATGGGATGACTGTAGGGTACAGCCGTTTGTGGGGGATACTGATTTCCAGGTTGCCCATTAATAGAGGGATAAATATTTGAGGGGTAACTTTGAACCGGGAACTGAGGATATAAGCCAACGAGGGGGAAACTTCCTCCTGTGTTGACCGATCTCGGATTACCTTCCACACCAGATGCGTGGGAGGCTTGCAGTGGGACTCCTCCTTCGGTCCTCCCTAAATGTGTTGCTAGTAATGGAGGTAGGTTCACCTCCGTGTTCTCCCTCTGTTGGCTCCTCCCATTAGAGCCTTCAGTAATAGCCCCTTCTCTCCTCGTGGGAGTTCTTTCGGGAATTCCCTCAAAGCCTACATTCCTTCCTCCTGCCCTTCTGTCCGTAGGAGACCCAATCCGCAGGATGGGGTGTTGAGCCCTAGTTACCGAAGGTCTTGGCTCCATCCCAATTTCTTCATCATACTCATCGCTGGAATATTCTAACTCCTTTTGCATCTCCGTGTTTCTGATTTGCCTCCTTCGAGCCCTTAATAAGGACTCTAGCTCTTCGTAATTAGCATCAACAAAGGCGGGGCTAATGATGAGCTCTGGATTAGCTGATGTGGATGCATGATGGTTGGGCGTTATTTCAGGGTGAGATCGTGTGGTGAAGGTGGAGGTCGTGATTGGCGGAAGGTTGTTGGTGTTAGTTGCGGGTAAAGGGGTTAAAGACGAAAAACCCGGTGGGGGTGTAATTTATCTTTCTGGATTCATGCAGGAATAATAGCGAGTGTATTTGACTTGGTTATTTTACTTGGAAATAACGGTACTAATTGGAGCGGGTCCCACGGATGGCGCCACTGATTGTACAATATTTTGCACAACCAGGCCTTCGATGGTGATCAAAGGAAATGAGGGGTGTTGTGATTACGTCAAGCTTAGATATAACCTGAAATAAGAAATACTAAAACACTACGTTAAGTGATTGCGCAGGGGTTGAGCCCTGCGAACCACCTCCGGCGTGTGAATAAGTGATTGGTATGAGAGTTTTTAAGTGTAAGCGTAGTAAAGTAAGGTGAGAGAGATTGCATACCAGATTTGTCATTGTCCAGGATTATTTATAGGTGAAGAAAACGGTCCTGGAGAGTGATCACACGTTTTAGAGAGATCATGGGGGCGTCCCATGATTTGTGGTAACCGCTAGGGTTTAGTGTCCCACTCCTCCGGGTTTAGCGGGGGTGCTAAGGAGGAAGAGGAGACGTAGGTAAGACTTGGTCTCACCAGTATTTGGACTTGGCATTGTTCCGTCCTTAAAACTTATCAAGAGATACCCCGAAGGGCTTAATCATTTGATTGGCGAATTCCCACTTGGTAACTAGATCATTGATGATTAGTTTTACAACAAAGAAAGTTTTAGGAGGCTAGCCAGAGCCTTCGATTATGTAGGTTACGATCAGACTCGAAGGGGTGTCCTTCGAGCTAATCGAAGGGTACATCATCAGTTACTAATGTTAGTTTCGAACTTACTCAACCATAATTCTAACTCCGCCCATGCATCTACTTTTTGTTGGATTGTGAACATATATAATAATGTATGTCTGGTTTCGATCTCGAGCCTATGAGAACACACACGTTACGTTTAAAGATTCAATTTATGTAATTAATATTAATAATGTATTATATTAATTATTTCACGAAAAAACCACTTATCCCACATCAGTGGGATGGAAGTTGCTTATAACTTGTAAACCTAACAAGTCAATCTTCTTTTCTCTTATTTAGCCAATCGATCTGCTCCCAAAGTAAGGTTAGGGGGTCGATTTTGGTTGTTGATAACAAGAGATTGATTTTTTTCGTGAATGAGAACTAGCATTCTAATTGAATTGTTATAAAAACGTATGTGCGAGATCGTAGAGAAATCCTACTTTGAATTTTTTGTGGTGAAGTTGTCGATTTCTATAAACGCTTAATTAAGGGTTTTTGGGTTTTGATCTTGCGTTTTACTTAATTGGGGATTTTTCATAAACCTTAATCGAGTGGAAGCTAAAAAGGTACGTTAGTATTTAAATTAAGGTTAATTATTTATACGTATTTGATCTATGACTTCTGTTGAAGAGTACAAGTTAAGGGACTAGTCTTGACAAGTTTTAAAGTCTTCTTGTACTTACAAGGAGTTTTGAGCTCAAAGTTAATAAAAGAGAACTTGGAGGGTTAAAGTGCAATATTGAACTATATAAGCTCATTATCAGCTTTAGGGTTTCATTATTTACTTTACGCCTCTTTTATTCTCTCTCAAAGTTTACACATTCTTCTGGTTATTGTCTTGTATTGATATTAGTTTGATATCTGCTAGTTTTGTGTTGTTAAAGGATCAATTTCTTTATTTGATCCTTCTAAGTTTGAGTGCTTGAGTGATTCTTTGTAGTGAGGTTCTTGTGGTGTCCTTCTGAAGGAGATCACATATTTTCTTTTGTATTTGTATTGGTAAGTACCCGATTGGGGACTTATCTTCTTGAATTGTTATAATAAAAGATACAACACCAAGGGGTGGTTGGCTGGGTGTAGAAGTGATTTGTTGTGTGTTCTTTACCATTTTTACATGGTATCAGGGCGCAAGGTTCTGATCTGGTGATTGTGAGATTCTAGGGTTTCGAAGTTTTTTGGGGTTTTTAGTAATTGGAGGTGTTATTGCTTAATTGAGGCTGTTTTCTTAACGACCGTGGTTGATTTGGTCTATTCAGGACTTGAGCTGGTGAATTTATGGGTTTCTTGATTAGGGTTTCAAAAAACCCTAATATGGAAATTTGGGGATTTATATCTCTGGTGGTATCTTGGTATTGTTGGGCCTGTTCTTGATTGCAATATTCACTAGACTAAGTAAATCTAGTGATTTCGTGATCTTTTCTGTTGGTATCTCACTGTAAGTGTTCTTTCTTCCTTTAAGATAACACTTACTTAGTCAAGAAGGTGCAAACAGAGTGGTTAACACCTTGACCTGCTACCTTAAGTGGTACGAAAACCTGCTCTGGCCACTCTCAGTCTTCTTGGCTGGTATTTGGTTAATCTTGGGTGTGAGTTTAGATTGCTTTATTTTTCTGTTATTAGTTATAGTTTTGTTGTGTCTAAGTCGAAGGAGGATAGGATTTGGGATTCTTGGAAGTTGATTGAGATTAAGATTGGTTGTAGTTGTCTTGTTTGCTTGTTGATTAGTTGTTTCTGCTGTTTGTTGGTTTATTTGTTATCTATTTTTGTTATTTGTTTGTTATTTAACATTATGGCTTCTTGTGAGCCTAGTGGTTCTTAGGTGTTGATTAATAATCTAGATGCTGGTAATCCTTTCATATTCAAACTAATGATAACAGTGGTACTGCATTAATTCCATTTAAACTTCTTGGAACTCAAAACTATAGAATCTGGTATAGTGCTATGAAATTAGCTTTGCAAGCTAGGAATAAATATAGTTTTGTTGATGGTACTTGTGTGAAAGAGACTTTTGTTACTAGTGATGTGGTATCTGCCCAATGGGATAGGTGTAATGCCATTGTGTTGACTTGGATTATGAATTATGTGTCTCAAGATGTTTATATGGGTTTAGTCTATTCTGAAAATGCTGCATCTGTTTAGAAAGAATTGAGAGAAACATATGATAAAGTTGATGGATCTGTGATTTATAATTTGTTACAAAAGATTAATTCTGTGAAACAAGGTGGTACTTCTGTTGCAGATTATTATCATAGACTTAATTCTTTATGGAGAGAGTTTGATGCTTTGACTAAATTGCCTAAGTGTACTTGTGAGGTTAAATGTTCTTGTGATGCTAGTAAAGAGTTAGGCCTGCATCAGCAATTGCTAAAGCTGATGCAGTTCCTCATGGGTCTGGATAATTGTTATCAGCCTGTGAGGACTGAACTTTTGACTAGGGATCCTCTCCCTGAGGTTAAAGATGCTTATGCCAATATTTCTAGAGAGGAATCTCACAGAGGGATTCCTGAGACTTCTAGTGTTACTGAGGCTAAAACAAATGCTACTTTTTTTGCTACTAAATCTTTTAACAACAATAGAAGGGTGTTCAATAATAATAATAATAATAACACTAGAAGTTCTGGTTCTGGTAATAATAATAACAATAGAGGTCCTAATCTGAATTGTAATAACTGTGGTAAAATTGGACATACTATTGAAAGATGTTACGAGATTATTGGTTTTCCACCAGGCTTTTTTAAAAACGATAATTCTGGTAGACAAAATAATGATCATAGGCAGAATTATAACGCTAACGTTGATATTAAGGATGATAAATCTTTATCTATTAGTACTTCTTATGGTTTTACCTCTGATCAGATGAAGAAACTTTTGTCTTTAATCAGTGATACTCCCACTGGAAGCATACATGCTAATATGTCAGGTAGAGCTTCATTCTTTAATGGAAATGTCTAGTTTAATGTTAATTTTTCCAAATATTTTCATTCTAATTCTAGTATTGCTATTAAAAATGTTTCTTTGGGATGGATTATTGATTCTGGTGCTAATCAACACTTAACTGTTTCTATTGTTGGTAGAGTTAATTACATAGATGGTCACTGTGGTTTGCTTGAAATTTCACTATTAGTCACTGAACTTTTTTTTTTGATGGGCCTAGTCACTGTGGTTTGCTGTTATTACGGGCCTAGTCACTGAACTTTTTTTTTCCGAATGAAATGACCAAACAGCTCTTGCCTCTTCTTTTCTGTTAACTGTCCGTTAACTAGCATTGCAATGTTAGTCCTTTTCCGTTAAATTTTATTTTTCTAAATTATTTTTTTAGAAAAATATTTTTTATCGAAAAATTATTTTATCTGAAATAATTTTTTCGAAATAATTTTTTCAAAAAATTATTTTTTTTCGAAAAATTGTTTTTTCTGAAATAATTTTTTCAAAAAATTATTTTTTTTCGAAAAATTATTTTTTCTGAAATAATTTTTTCAAAAAATTAAATTTTTTCGAAAAATTAATTTTATCGAATTTTTTTTAGAAAAATATTTTCGAAAAAGTTATTTCAGAAAAAAGAAAATTTTCGAAAAATTTATTTCGAAGAAAAAATATTTTTCTAAAAAAATAATTTAGAATAAAAAAAAATTCGATAAAATTATTTCGAAAAAAAAAATAATTTTTCGAAAAAATTAAATTTTTTGAAAAAATTATTTCAGAAAAAAATAATTTTTCTAAAAAAAATAATTTTTCTAAAAAAAATAATTTTTTGAAAAAATTATTTCAGAAAAAAATAATTTTTTGAAAAAAATTAATTTTTCGAAAAAATTTAATTTTTTGAAAAAATTATTTCAGAAAAAAATAATTTTTCGAAAAAAAAAAATTTTCTAAAAAAATTATTTCAGAAAAAAATAATTTTTCGAAAAAAAAATAATTTTTTGAAAAAATTATTTCAGAAAAAATAATTTTTCGAAAAAAAATAATTTTTTGAAAAAATTATTTCAGAAAAAAATAAATTTTCGAAAAAAAATAATTTTTTGAAAAAATTATTTCGAAAAAATTATTTCAGATAAAATAATTTTTCGATAAAAAATATTTTTCTAAAAAAATAATTTAGAAAAATAAAATTTAACGGAAAAGGACTAACATTGCAATGCTAGTTAACGGACAGTTAACAGAAAAGAAGAGGCAAGGGCTGTTTGGTCATTTCATTCGGAAAAAAAAAAGTTCAGTGACTAGGCCCGTAATAACAGCAAACCACAGTGACTAGGCCCATCAAAAAAAAAGTTCAGTGACTAATAGTGAAATTTCAAGCAAACCACAGTGACCATCTATGTAATTAACTCTTGTTGGTATGTTTAATGTCACTGATATTACCAGTCTTAGAATTACTATTGGGCACCCTAATGGGACTCTTGCCACTATTAGTCATGTTAGAAATCTGAAATTGACTAATAATGTTACTTTGTATGATGTTCTTGTTGTTCCTGGATATTGTGTGAGCCTGCTATCTGTTAATAAATTGAATAGAGATAGTAAAATGGTTGTTGGTTTTGATGAGGATACTTGTTATATTCAGGATTTGAAAAGGGAGGTTGTTCTGGGGACTGGTAGTCAGTCAGATGGTATTTACCTGTTTGACATGAATTCTAGTAGTTCTATTGGTAAGTGCAATTTGGCTATGTCTCATAATGTGTCTAAATTGGTTTGGCATAATAGATTAGGTCATCTTGCTGATCCTGTTTTATATGTTCTTCAATCTGAGCTTGATATTTCTAAAAATTCTTCTATATGTGTGTGTGAAACTTGTCATATGGCAAAACAAACAAGGGAACCCTTTCCCTTGTCTGACCATAAGTCTAAGAATCTAGGTGAACTTGTTCATCTAGACTTATGGGGCCCTTATAGAATTGCTAGCAGAGAATGATACAAATATTTTTTAACCATTGTAGATGATTTTTCTAGGGCTGTGTGGGTTTACTTAGTGAAAACTAAGGATGAAGTGTTTGATGTATTTTGTTCTTATATTCATTTAATCTCAAATCAATTTGGCATTAAACTGAAAGTTGTTAGATCTGATAATGGTACTGAATTTGTTAACAAGAAAATAAGTCAAATGTTTTCTGACCTTGGTATAATACATCAAATTTCATGTGCCCACACTCCTCAGCAAAATAGGATTGTTGAAAGGAAACATAGACACCTTCTTAATGTTGCCAGGAGTCTTATGTTTCAGGGGGGGGATTCCATTAAGGTTCTGGTCTGATTGCATTCTAACTGTTGTGTATCTTATAAACAGGCTACCATCTTCTGTCTTAAAAGGTAAATGTCCCTATGAATTGATACATAATGTTAAACCTAATCTTTCCCACTTGAGGTCATTTGGTTGTCTCTGTTTTGCTACTGTTTTAAATAATCATGATAAAATGTCTTTTAGGTCTGAAAAATGTGTTTTGATTGGGTATTCAACTACAAAGAAGGCTTATAAACTTTTAAGTTTTGATACTAGAAATGTTTTCTTTGCTAGAGATGTAAAAAATATTTTTCCTCTTAAAATGAAAACTTGTGATTCTGCTGATGCAGATGGTGCAAGTGAAGCAGATCACTTGAAATTTTTTGATAGTCAATGGTCTCAAAGTCCCAATGATGATAGGAGAGATTCACCAGTTGAGGATGGTAGTTTGTCACACTTTCAAGATGCAACAGATACTGTGACAGATACTACACATTTGCATCAAGAAGGTGAACATTCTGCAACCTATTTTGGTGACCAACGCTAGTTTGAGGGCGGTCCCAATCTTGAAAATTTTGATTATGTGTCAACTCAGTCTAATAATGATAATGAAGATGTGCAGACACCTGTATTAAGAAGGTCAAATAGGGAGTCTAGAACACCTATTAGATTTAATGATTATGTGATGCATTCTAAAGTTAGATATGGTATTGAGAAATATGTGAATTATACTGGTCTTAGTAGAAATAATATGTGTTTTGCTACTAGTCTGAATAAGTCTGTTGAACCAAAAAGTTATGAAGAGGCAGTTAAAAATCCTAACTGGTCTGAAGCCATGAATAATGAAATTGAGGCTTTAAATAAAAACAACACCTGGACTGAATGTGAATTACTTGTTGGTAGACATGCCATAGGATACAAATGGATATGGAAAATAAAATACAAATCTTCTAGTGAAATTGATAGATATAAGGCTAGATTGGTTGCTAAAGGATTTAATCAAAGGGAAAGCTTTTATTATGATGAAACATTTAGCCCAATTGTTAAAATGGTTATTGTTAGGTGCTTGTTGAGCATTGTTGTGTATATGAATTGGCGTTTATATCAATTGGATGTTAATAATGCTTTTTTATATGGTGATTTGGATGAAGATGTGTATATGATGTTGCCTAAAGGTTTTAATGGTGGTGATGATACTAAAGTGTGCAAACTTAATAAATCTCTTTATGGGTTAAAACAAGCTCCAAGACAGTGGAATGCTAAACTTACCACTACCTTGATAGAGCATGGTTTTGTTCAAAGTATGTTTGATTATTCTTTATATATTAAACAGAAAAGTGATGTGTTTGTAGCTTTACTTGTGTATGTTGATGATATTGTTATAACTGGAAACAACGAATCTGAAATAAAAGCTTTCAAACATTTTTTGAGTACCAAGTTTATGATCAAGGACTTGGGTGAGTTGAAGTATTTTCTTGGTATTGAAGTGTTGAAAAATGATAAAGGTGTTTGCATGGCACAAAGGAAATAATGTTTAGAGTTGTTACATGAGTATGGGTTGCTTGCAGCCAAACCTATTGATGCACCTTTGCCTGAAAACTCTGTTTTAAGCTGTATTGAGTCTAGTGAAGATAAAGTTTTGAATAATATAACTAATTATCAAAAGCTTGTTGGAAAGTTGATATATTTGACTAACACTAGGTCGGATATTAGTTATGTAGTTCATTGCTTGAGTCAACATATGCATATACCTTTACAATCACATCTTAAGGCTGCATTAAGGGTTTTGAAATACTTAAAAGGTTCACCTGGTTCAGGATTGCAATTCAATATAGATTCTGATCTTAAGCTTAGGGCTTATGCTGATGCAGATTAGGCTAAGTGTCTTGTTACTAGAAAACCTGTTACTGGTTTTTGTGTGTTTCTTGGTAATTCTCTTATTTCCTGGAAAAGTAAAAAGCAAGCTACTTTGTCCAGAAGTTCAGCTGAAGCTGAATATAGAAGCTTGGCTTCTACCACTTGTGAAGTTATCTGGTTGATTAATGTGTTAGATAGTCTTGGTATTAAAGAGTTGTTGCATGTTGATATATTTTGTGATAGCAATGTTGTTATTCAGATTGCTGCCAATTTTGAGTTAGGTGTGCACTTGGTAAGAGAAAAAGTATATGCAGGTGTTATTAAGACTGTTAAAATTCATTTTGGTCTGCAGGTTGCTGATATTTTTACTAAATGTCTTGGACAAAGACAACATAGTGTTTTGTGCAAAAGCTTGGTATGGTTGATGTGTTTGCAGAGTCTAATAATGGTGCTAGTGGAGGCAAGCAGGCAAAGGTTGAAGAAGGTACTCAAGTTGAAGAATTATCAACTTGAGGGGGGATGTTGAAGAGTGCAAGTTAAGGGACTAGTCTTGACAAGTTTCAAAGTCTTCTTGTGCTTATGAGGAGTTTTGAGCTCAAAGTCAATAAAAGAGAACTTGGAGGGTTAAAGTGCAATATTGAGCTATATAAGCTCATTATCAGCTTTAGGGTTTCATTATTCACTTTACGCCTCTTTTATTCTCTCTCAAAGTTTACACATTCTTATGGTTATTGTCTTGTATTGATATCAGTTTGATATCTGCTAGTTTTGTGTTGTTTAAGGATCAATTTCTTTATTTGATCCTTCTAAGTTTGAGTGTTTGAGTGATTCTTTGTAGTGAGGTTCTTGTGGTGTCCTTCTGAAGGAGATCACATCTTTTCTTTTGTATTTGTATTGGTAAGCACCCGATTGGGGACTTATCTTCTTAAATTGTTATAATAAAAGATACACCAAAGAGTGGTTGGCTGGGTGTACAAGTAATTTGTTGTGTATTCTTTTCCATTTTTACAACTTCCGTTGCGTGCTTTGTGATTTATGTTTATTTATATGATGATCATGATATTTGAATTCATAACACTTTTATTCTATGTTTAATATTTTTATGCCATTGTGTCATTTGTTTGCGTTTTATTTTTCTGTTTTTTTCTTTTGGGTAAGGATTGTTACCCGGTAAATTACATTAACAAATGAACAAGATTACAAACTGTTAATTTGCGTTTTACTTATTGCTTAGACCACATGTCTTTCATGACAAGCAGACTCATGTTTAGAGATTGTTGTCATGCCTCACTTGATGATAGCCGGATTTCCATGGTGTGAAAAATTGAGTTTCTTACCTAAAGTTTAGTTTTCATCCACATTATTTGCATGGCCACTTTTATCGTCCATGGTGTTACTTTATAGTCAAGAACAATTTGACACAAATTTGAACCGACCATTTAGTAGGTTATGAGCGATGCACGATGGATCAGCTGTTAGTTAGAAGATCAACATAGAATAAGATGAAATTGTTAAGTAACATGACTCGCTTACAGGATCTGATATACCAGTTCTGCAGTTCATTACATTCTCGATCAATGATAACGAAAACAAATCAAATAACTAAAAGTTTACCAAGAAAATCAGTTATCATTGGCATAAACTACGGAGTAATGCTTATTGAACTTCCATAAGCCTAGTTTATTACATTCACCATTGTTCGTTGTTTTCTTTCGCGAAAATATATATATATATATATATATATATATATATATATATATATATATATATATATATATATATATATATATATATATATATATATATATCAAAGTACACTTGAAATGAACAAAACATCCAATACACTAGAGTTTAAAATGCCGAAATACATATATTGAGAAATTATAATAATATGTGATTGTCTTTGCAAAACCCCTTCAATCACCGGTTAAACTGCACAACCCCAAGCATGTTGCAGGATAGATTATTACCGCCCGGTTCCATGATCTCCATACCCAAAAAGTGAAGGATCTTCGAAAATACAAAGACTAATATATACATGCGCCTTTAAACCAATGTAGGAGAAGATTGTTTCCCCAATGACTTGACATATCGGGCTTTTTTACATGACCTGATATTGTGTAACCTATTACATAGGCACGCCAACTCTCATAAGAGCCAAATAAGCAATAACACGATAAAGTACCAGCATTATAGCCAAAGCAACAATAGATATTACTTGCCCATCGAGACCAACACTCTTGATAGCCGGAAATTCTTCAACCAAACAAGTTCTATTACCGCATTGGTAAGTCTGCCCATGCTTATATTGTGACCCAAATAAGAGCTTGTAAGTATGTTGGCTGATGGACAAATATTTAATCCAAGATATAAAACTAGGCACATGTTGAACATAGTATCCACCAGCTAGTGTGAATGATAACATGATCACGGACCCTAGCATGGTGGCAGACTTCTGATCCATGACAAGTGCACCTAGCGCGAGCCCAAGCCCTTGTGAGACCAGAACACTGAATAGAAGCGCAAACAATGCGTACAAGAAACTTCCAAGCTCGGCCTTGAGCCCAGCCATCCAATAGGTTATGATGCAAAACAATGTGGGTAGAGCTAGTTCCATTGGAAGATCTCCTAATGTTCGAGACACAAAATATGATGATAGTCTGTACATTCCTGAGGATCTTTCTTTGTCTAGCATCATTCTTTCTTGAGGAAATGTGAAAATTGCTTGAAATAAAGGATAGAAGCCCCAAAATCCGGTGTAGAAGAATAGCAATCCTGACTGCATATTTCCTAATCAGTTAGCCACAAAATATCATATCTAAGTAAATTACTGATTTGTTGAATAACGAAAATAATCCCTCATCAATACTCTCTGCCAAATGGTCCCAAATCACACTATTTGCTTTTACTTTTAGTAAATCGTACGTTCCTTAAGGAACCAAAAATGAAATCAAACAATGAAAATAGGGACCATTTATGCAAAAAGCATCTAGGATGCACAAATTCTATCATTTTTATCTAACCACACAAACGATTAATGTATATTCCTGTTATATTCCGTAAGTATAGTTGTACTGGAATGCTCTACCTGATCTTGCAAGTGAGATATATCAGATTGCCACCATAGCAATCCTGAAAGAATTGAAACGGCTATAACCTGACTGATCTTGAGAGGTGAAAAGAATTCGTGTTTCCTTTCTTTAACACCTCTTCTAAGCAAAACTGTGACTTGTTGCCACCAAGTCGTTGTCCACCTTTCGGGTTTCTTGCTTTCTAAAACAGAATTCACATGATCATTAACTTCTAACACTTCAGCTTTAAGATTCTCAGCCAGATTACACCGATAAGCCAAAGCCAACTTCTGTTTGACTGCATTTTGACCCAAACAACTTGTTTCGTCCGATGATATCCCTATTTTTAAAAGTTGTACAGGATAAGTTATTAATGCAAATAAAATATGTGACACATTATTTTGCAAGTCCTTGGGGGTGTTGTTTGGGCTTGCTTATTTTAAACTGCTTAAAAAATAACACATAACTTGCTTAAAATGTTTATTTACCTCAAAGTAAGCAATTAAATATAACAATCAAAATTGCTTTTTGGCTTACAAAAATAAGGAGATAAGCTTTTAAATAAGCAAGTATAAACACCCTTTAAAATTATGCAACTGTGTTTCATACCATTTGCAAGATCTAGCAAAAAATCGGAAGGGTTCATGGCTACCAATGGTGAAAAGCCAATACTTTCAAAATAATTCATAACTTCTGACCCTTTTCCAAAAAACAACGAATTCCCTTCTGATAGCAACAACACCTTATGAAACATGTAAAAAAGCCTACTTGACGGTTGGTGAATTGTCATCACAACGGTTCTTCCACCTCTTGCTAATTCCCATAATGTCGAAACAATCCTTTGAGCAGTTGTGGAATCAAGTCCAGATGTTGGCTCATCCAAAAACAACAAACTTGGGTTTATAAGCATTTCTTGACCTATACTAACCCTTTTTCGCTCACCGCCAGATACCCCTCTTAAAAAATGTTCTCCACCTATAATTATATTTTTGCATCTTGTTAGCCCAAGTTGTTTGATCACGGCTTCGGCATGTGCTACCTTTTCTTGACTAGTGAGGGTCCTAGGCAAGCGTAATAAAGCGGTGAAGACTAGTGTTTCTGTGACTGTTAAGTGAGGGTACAAAACATCATCTTGTGCAACAAAACCGGTGTAGCGTTTCATGATACTTGAGAATGGTTTATCATTGTAGGTAATTAAACCGTCGAGTTTGCCACCTAGGCGGCCACCTAGTGCGGTTAAAAGGGTAGTTTTTCCGCTCCCGGATGGACCTAGCATTGCCAACATTTCACCAGGCGACACTATGCCTGTGATTCCTTTCAAAATATGTTTATCAAACGATTCATTCTTTTTCTTGATTAACCATCCTTGTTTCTTGATTTTGATGGTGTAGACCACTTCATGAAACTATTGAGTAATTAACATACCAAAAGTTATTGTTAAAATACAATTAGGATGTCATGTCAACAGGTTTTCTTTGATCATTTAGTGTACATGTCATGATGTCAACAAGTTAGCATGTAACATTAACAAACCTTGATCACTTTCACCTAAATGAAACAGCAAACTGAAATATAGTCGCTAAAAGATGCTCTAAGAGGTACTATTCATGCACGAGGTTATAAATGTCAACAGTACATTTTCACATGAATAGTACTCCATAAACTTAGAGCATCTTCAAAAATTATCTTTGTCTTCTTCTAATTTAGTTCTGCCCAATGCAAAATAAATTTGATAAAAGGAATAAAATAAAATTTGGATAAAAAAGCCATTCATTAAGACTTGAGGTTACTCGAGTCTCTTCAATGCAAAAAAGCTTTCAAAGGACTTTCGTGGCAAAAGGTTATTCTTCTATTTCTGTTGGAGATACTTACAAGATACACTAAAACAAAACAAGTTTCACGGTTAATTTTTTCTTTCTAAATGAGAATATTATATATCCCCCTATATATAAACATGACGAAACCAGTTTACAATTTTGTGTACTCATCGCATTTAACCGGCCCTAGGATGCCAAAACGGTTTTAGCTGTGCTCGGGCTATGTAGATGGTATCAAGAGTATCAAGTCCAATGGAGTGTATACTTGTTTTGATTGAAACTTGAACTAACAGTCAAAGAACAGTCGTATAAAGGTTAAATCCATAAGTTAAAAGAGTTCACCCTGCATTTATTTATGTCTATAAATATATAATGAGTTATCGTGTGAAATAAAAAAGTCAGAAAACTAACCTTCAATGTAACAGGACGATCGACATTGTTAAAGATTGATGAAGGCGATGATGCTTGCTCACACGAAGATTGTGCCTCTATATCAACCATTTGTGCCGCCATTAACCTATCTCTTTCGACTAAATCTAGCTACCAAAAAATAAACAAAATGATATAAGTTTAGTTATACATGTGAGTGTGTATTTAATTTATATACCTATATTTATAGTAAAATTACATGGAATTAAAGGTGAAAGAAAAGAGTGTCATGCAATATAGGTGTGCTTTTTTGTAGCTTTTTCGATCCCTTGTATTATGGGTATTTCGTGTCGTGTTTGTTCTCTCGTAGTCAGGTTTTTTTGCTTTGTTTTCTAAATATATTACATCGAAGTATGTAGCTATCCATAAATCGTCATTTCTAACTTAATCTTGAAAATCGTATGCGTAACTTTCACCATAAAGATTGTAATCGTGTTAGTTTTTCTACCTAAGTGAGAAATTCTAGGTTCACATGGACTTCATGTGCGTTTTTGTCTTGTAAATTTAACATTATTTACATGCACAATTGGCTTATTCTTGCTTTCTGCAGTGTTTTCGCTAGGTAATTACAAACTACGTAATACATTCTTATAAAGCAATTTTTTTATATATTATTTTGGTATGCTTTAGGTGTTAATCATAGGAAGTTTCAGGATGAATTATCAGATAGCGTAGTCGTAATTATTAGACTCGTACGATTTCCAATACTAACAAGTGAAGTGGTCGAGGGGTATGTAAAAGGGTATGCTGAAGAGTCTTATAAAAAGGGTGTACTCGTACGGATGGTGTATTTATAGATCCGGGGGATGTATTTACCATATGAGGGGATACTATGAGTGAGTATCGGTAACGGGTAGTCAATGTTATGGTGGGGTAAGAGATGAAATGGGGATATTATTCGAGGGATAAGGGGATTAGGATGTCAATGTTGCAATGTCATGCAACCTCCGGGTGTTACAAGCTTAGGGTGTTGCAAGCTTCAAATCGGACTTCCGATGTTGGTGGAAGTAAAGTAACGGGTGTTACAAACTTCAAGGTTTCCTTGTCAGAACCTGCTAAGATGAACAAATCGTTAGCCTCGCCAAGGTGAATCCCCCGTGACCAAGCTCCGGCGTAAGAATAAGGATCGGGTTGAAGAATACGATAATATGAGTGAGAAAGAGTGTAGTAAATGCTTACATTCAATACTAACAAGTGATGTAACACCCCTCTAAATTTCAATATAATAGCGGAAGACTAATCGGGGTATTACGTAGAGGATCACAGTTATAATCATACAAAACGACTCGAAAGAGATATTTTGAAAATCATTATCATTCATTTATTACTTCAAATACAAAAGGGAGTTCCATTGTTTAGCATATCACAAAAGATATGGGTGTTTGAAATGAATGATAGAAATTATTTTACACCAAAGACCATTAGGTTATTTCCCACTTCGTGGCTCAATTGATGCTTCAGTTACCTGAGATAAACATTCTAAAAAGTCAATAAAATTGTTGAATAAATCTATAGTGTTTGTGTTTAATAATTAGTTGAACACAAGATGAGTAATAGTAAATCAGAAATATCTCAATATAGTATATTGCAATAAGTCTCATGAACTCAAACATTGACGTGTGGGATATCATAAATGACATAATATAGGGGCCCTCGGGGCAGGAGTTTGCCAATCTCCTGGTATATATCAAATAATGTGCATTTGGCTATCTATCCGGCTAACACAAGGTTATCTATCTAGCTAGCTCAAACGGGCTATCAACCTCCAATAGATCTATTCACAATATTCGCGTTTACTCGCAAGTGTGTCTTATGCAATAACATTCAGGATAGCATACATAAAAATACTTTTGATCTGTTTGTAGCATGTATCTCCCCACGAGTTTGTAAAACGTATAAAAGTTGGACAATAAACTCACTTCAGTTGGTGGTAGGCAAGTAAGTGATATCAAGTGCAACGTGGGAATGGTTCCAACACACAACCTGGATAATATGGAAATCTAAGATCTTGATGGTTTTAAACTAGACTTAAAGTGAATAAGGATTACAGGAATGGTAATTGGAAAATGGTTTTGATTATGGCAAGGATGGCTCGGATGCTTGAAATGCTTAAAGTTTAAAAACAATATTATATATAATATCATCTTGTCTTTATGTGCTGAGATTCAGTAAATGTTGTCTCTTCAAAAGTTAGTGGATGATAAGTTATGTTATTCGTTTGAAAACTTCGTTATAAAACGTATGTCGTCTTAATAGTTTTACGTAACCGTTTAAGTTTTTTTCTCCAGATATAACTTATAAAACATTAGTGTGTTAATAAAATCATAATGTTACTGTATAAGCCTTCAAGTTATATGAAATTTATATTTTAAACCCGAACAGTGAATATTAACACTTTTAGTCCTTGTACTTTGATATAATTACACTTTTGGCTCAAAGTATCAAAATATGACAATTTAACATTATTGGTTTTTAACTATTCACTTTTTAACCTTAAGTTATGAAAATGGCAGTTTTGACACCCTTTTACAAAAAAAATACACTTTTGGTCCTTTAACTTTAATTTATTTACATTTTTAGCTTTAACTATCTAACATTGACATTTTATCACCCATACTTCTCAACTAATCAATTTATACCCTTAGTTTAGTAAAATGACAGTTTCGTCGTAAGTTTCAAAAAGTTTACACTTTTAGTCCCTAAGGTTAAATATTTTGTAAAACTAGTCCAAAATCATATGTTTTCACATTTTTTGTCCAAATCTTTATAGATATTACATTTTATGCACAAAAATACTTATATATTCTGTTTCTAACCTAATAATTCCAATTTGGTAGTTTATACCTTTAACTTTCACAAAAGTTACAATTTTAACCCATGTTTCGTAAAATTTGCATTTTTAGTCCAAAAATCACATTTAGCAAAGTTTGTCATTTCCATTTGCTTATTATATTCCCAGAAGCTTATTTAAGCTTATATGACAGCTTATTGGGTGTTGTAGGCTATTTTTGGTGTCATTGGGCTTTAAGGTTAAAACCACGGCCCAATAACATTTCTAGGGGTCCAATGGACTTGAGGCTTGGTGGGCTTTTATATGGGCTCATAATAAACCAATTTTGATTTACACAACAGCTTATACACTGCTTATTACAAATAATTGGGCCTTAAGGCCCAATGTGTAAATTTGGTGTTCACATAAACTGTTTCGAGTGAGTTGAGCTTTAGGCTTCTAAAACTTATAAAATGAGCTCATCAAAGGTTCTAATTCACTCAGCTTGTGTGTTTAGCTTATAAGAATACGAGTCAAGCCTTTTGTTTGACCTAACACACTTATGATTAGTTTAATGGGTCCATTTCTAAGCAACATAAATCTTTCTACTGAGTTTATAGATTTAAGTGTATATCGATATAGATCATGTTAACATTCAAACGTGTTACAAAGTATGTTTATTAGTGGTTATAGTTAATAACAAGCATCCTAACCCAATCCTTGCTATATTACGAATTAGTGATCACAAAAATATAGAGGAGTTATTAACGAGAGTGTAGAAAATATAGTAAAAAGCTTTCATGATTCGAACTTGCTATGAAACAATTAAGGTACTCAAATTTAACTAAGTGTTGGAAAATAGACTTATGACACCTCAAATGGGTGGGTGTAACTCGACTGTGGGGCAAAGTGATGAGGTGAGGGCTTCATGGTTTGATTGATCACACAACAAAGTATTAAGAGCAACTTGTACACGACCTTCACTTGCACTAGTTCTCCTATTACTTGGCTCTTCTTTCTCGACTTTCACAGAAGATGAAAAGGACTTAGAGGGTTTTGTTTGTGAGTTTATGAGTTATACGTGAAGAGTGAGCTTGCATGGGTTCTTATTATACGAATTTAGGATACAAGTTGAGGGACACAAAGAATAAAAGATTAAGAAAAGGGTGTAGATACTAAGGCTAGGGGTAGAGTAATTGAGGAATGCAAGTGGCTTATACAAGTGTTAGGGAGTGTGTATGAGTTTTGGGTTCTCGATTTTAGTAAGGTGACTAAGGAAACAAATAGAAACTGACCTAGTCTTTTATTTCGTGTACTCATGTATCTAAGGGACTTAGTAATGTGTAACATGTTGTGTTTTGATGGCAAGGGAAAGTGTATGAGTTTGTTTGTCAGATCCTAGTACTCCAAAGGTCCACGTAACCTTTACGTGACCAAAAACATGACATGGTGATCAAATTGGAGTCCAAGCGAGTTTTGGGTGCCATGAATAATCATTACATGGTCCTTAATATCCTTTAAGATGTTTGGAAGTCATTAATGGGTCTAGACAACTTTAAACGTGACTAAATATTTATCAAGGGATCGAATTTGAGGTCCTAGGGAGTTTGGGGAGTTTGAAACGACTAGTGTATAGTTCTTTTGTATCCTTGTGAATAAAAATGACTTCCTAAATATCCCATAGCGTCTCATGACTTCGTTTAAGCTTTATGGATTTAAATGTGTACATATAATGTGGTAATGATGAGGCGAAAAATGATCCGTTTTTAGGGCGTCATTTAAGCCCGAATTCGAATTTATTTGATCAAATAATGCCCTAAATCGTTCCTTTTGTGATTTTAGGTACTTTTGGAGTGAAGTCTGGAAAAGGAAGCTTTTTGAACGTTTTTGGAGCATAAAAGTGAAGAAAACGGCAAAGTCTTAATTTTCCTTGCTGGGAACAGTACCTGACGGCGTCAAGAGAAATTTGATAACAGCGTCAAGAGTAAAAATGGTGACAGTCCAGTGGAAATGTGACGGCGTCAAAGCATGGCCGTCAAGAGTAAAAGTGGTGACGGCCCAGAACAACATTACACATGACGGCGTCAGATCTGGATCTAGGCAGTCCGAGAATATCATGGGCGGCGGGTTGACGGTGTCAGAAGTTTCTTCTTGACGCCGTCACCTTAGAAAATCTATATATAGTCTTTGTAATTTTCATTCAAGAAAGAGGACAATATTAGGGACGACTTGAATAAACCCTAGCTCGACTTTTACAGTATTTTCAAGGGTTTTCACCCCTTGAAACCCTTCATGTTCAATTAAGAGAAGTATCCTTTCAATTCATTCAATATGTCTATGTGTTGTTTGAATATATCTTACGCTTGTCTTGATTTTAACATGCTAGGCTAGATCTCTTGTGTGTTTGCTTAGATGTAATGAAACCTAGATGTTGATTATAGGTTGATTGCTTGTTTATAGTTGTAATGGATGAATGATTTCGATGTTAGGCTTAAGAAAACTGGCAGACTTCCATAGTGTAACTTGCTTGAACGTCTTAAGAAACATGAACCAATGCGTTGTAACACCCCCAATTCATGGTTGCAGCGGAATTCGAACTGGGTGTTACTTGACGGCACAATAGTCACAATAATAGAAAACGAACTTCAATTGAGTCGTTTTAAAAGATTTATCATTCAAATTATATAAATATCAGAGATTACAAAATGAGGTCCCAAATGGTTCCATGTTTACAATTTACATTAAATGAGTTTTGAATGATAATAAAATTTATAGCCCTCTTGAGTATCCGTGTCCTTCCGTGCCATCCTTGATCGTCATGAACCTGAAATACATGCTTGAGAGGTCAACACAAAGGTTGAGTGATATTCATAGAGTTTGTTTAATGTTTGAACACAATATGTTGGTAGTGTGAGTTATAGGCTCACACCAATGTTTGGAAAGCAAAATAGGTAGGCTATGTTGTTATACGCCCATAAAATGTATTATACACTAAGCTTATGACACCAAAACGTTAACGTGTACCAATATCGATCGGCGGTTTTTATCCCGGTAGGTATGTTGCTGGCATACCCAGGTCTCAAATATTAATGCATTTGTATGAATGTATTCACTACAAATGGGATTCGTCAATCCCAATAGGCCTATTCACAATATTTGCGCTCACTATTGCTAGTGATTAAATGGTTCATAATAAGGGATCTCGGTTTAGCAAGGCTGGTACTTAGTGATAATAAAACAATCAGGCAAGCATACAATTTAAAAACATTGTGCTCGGTTAAAAATAGCATGTATTCCCCCCAAGGGTTTGTAAAACATTGAAGTAATGTAAAGTGGGGCTATGAACTCACCTTAAGTAAGATAGCAAGTAATGAATGTAACGGTTGAATCGTGAAGGTTTCTACGAGCAACCTATAATAGAATGTTGCGACTTAGGATTTGAGTACAGAATATGAAGTAGTGCCTATATATATATCTTGCATTTAGTCCATGATGTGGTATGATGTATAATGTAAGTCTTTGAAAGAAATGATTCATGAAACATGTATGTTTTGTATATCGTTTACTACCGTTCGGGCCGACATAATTCAGAAGTCATGTTAGTAAGCGTTCGAGGAGCCAGGACACTTTAACTCGTAAATCCACAACTCAACTCGACGGCTTACATAATGAACTCCTCACATGAGGCTCCCTACTATTGTAGTAGTTGATGAAATATATAGATATAAGTTTTGATCTGAAAGGTTACATGTCCGATATTTGAATAAACTTAGGAAAGTTTATTAGTACATGAAGATTGTTATTAGGGTATGTTTCATAAGTTTTGTATGACCATTTTCTCTTGGTAATATCTCATGGTTCCCTTTTAATTGAAGTAGATCCAAATTGCTTGTTCAAGTTCTCGTCAACTCTTTGTTTCATGTTTACGCCTATGAAAGTTGGTATGGTCATTTCGTCATGGCCTAGCCATGACCTTTGGTCCTTGTTTCAAGGTCATGAGACACAACCTTGGCTCTAGCCATGGTTGTGGTCTTGATTATAGGTCATAAGACCTCTTGTTCCTTTCAAAGTATAACCATAATCTTGTGACTTTCGCCTAAAAATGGGCTGTTTAGAATTTGAAGAATTTTATCACTCGGAAAGTGTTTTTAGGTCTCAAGCTTCTTTGTTCCTGAACGAAAACGGCGTTCCGGACAACTTTCGTGTTTAAACTTTTTGATGAATCGGACCAGAAGTGGGACTTTCAAAACCCAAATTTGATCAGAATGGTATTTGGCAGTTTGCCGCAAAGTTTTGGTAACTTCAAATGGGCGTAACTTTTGACTCGTATACTCGTTTTGGGTGGTTCAAGTTGCTACGGTTTCCTTGTTAAGTCCTCTACTGTAATATGTAATGATAAAATATCATATTTTTACCATTTTGATCAGGTCTTACCAAGAAAGTCACTAGTTTGCTTGTTATAGTAACTTGTCTTATCAATTATGTACAATAACTTGTTTTACTCATTTTTATACATCATGGACATTCATACAAGACATAATATAGCAAGAATAACATGTAAATAACATAAACATGATTATTTAACAAGAATCAAGTTAGGGTTTGGCTCACAACTTTTGGCTTTCAAAGATGAAAGGAAGTTAACATGTAAGGATAGGACTTTGATAGACTTGCTTCAACCCACTTCACTTCATGCAATCTTTCTACTCTTGTAATCTTGAAAGAGAGATGATGAAAATTGAGGTGACTTGAGTGGATTCAAACTCAAGAGAAATCACCAAAGTTTCTAAGGATTTGAAGTAGTTTTGATGAATCAAAACTAAACTAGGGTTTATGTATGGATATTGCACTTGATTTCTTGGATGGAACTTGAAGTAAACTAGTAAAATGAAGTGTGTTGTGTGTGTGGGTCGTTCATATGGTCAAGGAGTGGGAGGAGAAGCATTTATATGCAAATGAGGAGGTTACATTGTTGACTAGTCAACACTTGGAGGCCAAGTTGAACACATGTTCACATCTCATGACACAAGGCATAAGATCAAGCCACATGGGTGGTGAATCCCCCCTCCTAGGCGGTTCACAAGCTTGGGGGACAAGGTGTGGACTTTGCTTGGTATTATCCAAGTATTAGGAAGAGTTTTGACTCCGGGAAATGACAACCGTAAATGATTAGGCCTCAAAACGTAAAACCGAGTGTCGTAAAATTATGGAACTTTAAAGTATTGTTAGACATGTCCATATGTCCCATAATAAAATATAAAATGAGTGGTAGGTTCCATTTGAGTGGTAAAACCCTGCTAAAAACTGGAAACAAGGGTCTAAAACGCGTAATACGTAAAACGTACGAATATTGCGTAAAATTGAGAAAAGTAAAATGTTACTTTTCTAATGTGATAAAAATGATTTAAAATGACTTATAATGTCTAGACTGGGCTCAGTCTAGTGTCGGTTGGTATTAAATGTCTTTTAGACATCAAACCGTAAGCCTAAAAATCAAGGAATGACTTATAACATCAAGGGATGATTTTTGGTCAATGGAGGAGGGAAAAATATGTTGACTTTTTCTAATAAGTTGAAAACTCAAATCGTCTTAGAAAAACGTTTTGTGGTCTAATGGTTAATCGCCCATACGGTTAAGCGTGCTTATGCGAGAGTAGTACAGGCTTGGGTGACCTGCCGGGAAGTCTTTGGTCATATTTTTCTCAGTCACGATTAATTCTCAAATAAATCATGAGTGTGTCAAACATTTTTCTGATGCGGGGTCACTTAACGCGGTCGAGTTTCGTTGTACGTAGAATTTCTGAATGACGTTTTACCCTAAAACGTGTAATTCCGTGTAATTCCTTAATAACTTTCACGAAAATGATCTGACGAATGTCAAACATTTAATTTGCCATGGAAATGATTTATCACTTGAGAATATCAAATAAAAATCAACTTTCGGGAAAATTTTCGGGAAAAATGAATAGTAAAAGTGAATAGTGAAATTTTTCGGGAATAGTAATTATCCTGAAAATGCGAATTGTTACATGCGTACTAAGGTTTTTATAGTTGTATTTAATGCATGAGCGAATTCTAGTGATACCATGTTAGGAGCTTCTTGCAGGCTCGACATAGGAGTGAAGTAGGAGCTGATAGAGATGGGGAAGTACGTACGCCACCCTACGAATGGTATTAAGGAATATAACCCGTCATCCACGAAACTGTAACAAACTATCAACCTGTAAAAGATATCTAGGGAGTAATGAAGTCTAAGTAAACACATTTTTCCCATTTATTGTTCACTCCACATTAGTAATTAGCTTTATTTACATTTTTGTTATTTTATTTTGATTGCATCTTAGTTATTGGGTTAGTTGAATAGCAACTAATTCCGCCCACTCTTCCAATACCCGAGATTTTTACTTGCTTTCATAAAATATAAAAATACAAAAAGAATCATCCCTCACCTCTAGACCTAGTTTTTAGGCTTTCTAATCCTAGCGACACTATTCCTGAGTTGAATGATCAATCCCCCGGTACTTCTCACTATACTATACTACAACGATCAGGTACACTGCCTGGTGGGGGTTGTAAGCTTCTCAAGATCCCTCGAGAGGTAAAGCCTGGTGCAATTCCCACGCATCAAGTTTTTGGCGCCGCAGCCCGGGGAATAGTTATTGTTTAGGTTGAAATTTATTTTGATTAGGTCTACTCATTAGATTCCTTTTTAGTGAGATTTTTATTTTCATTTTATTAGCTTTCTCGTAGTCTATCTGTTGGGAATTATACTAACAGTTACCACGGCTAAGAGAAGATGTTACAACTGCTGAAGATTGTACTTGCAGTGGAAACTCATTACCACTGCAAGAACATATATTACCACTGCTTATTAGATAACTGTTAGGAAATGTGTTTAGATAATTATAGAATAGATCTTGTGTATATCTTATTCTATTAGCATTATACTTATCTTGTAGAAGAGGACTCCTTGTGTTATAAAAGGAGATCCTAGGTTAAAGGTTTGATATACGTTTTCTAGAGCTTCAAGGTGTAACCCTAGTGATATCAAGATCACTCGTATTATTATCATTAATAATATTGGAGCTAATAGTTTGTTTACATACATTGTTCTTATTCATATACAACTGTCTTACTCACAATCAAACTTCTAAGTGTTACTAAGTAGATTCCGCATACTTAGTGATATAACTCAAAGTATCAATCTAACACAAGTTCAAGGTGTTTATATCCATCAAGTGGTATCAGAGACAGGCTTTGATACTTTGATTTAGAAGACTCTAGTTCACTCAGAAGAATCTATGGAGACAGAAACCAGTAACTTAAACATTGCTGCTAAGCTTCCAAAGCTTAAGTTGAATGATTTTGAGATGTGGAGGCTAATGATCGAACAATTCTTTATGGTCCAAGACTACACACTCTGGGAGATCATTATGGTTGGAAATTCTTTCAAACCAAGTTCTACTTCAGAGATGGTTAATGGCAAGGAAGTAATTAAGGTCAACACTGGACCTGTTACTAATGATGAAAGACTTCAGCTGAAGAATGATCTGAAGGCCAGAGGTTTGTTGCTGATGACACTTCCCAGAGACCAAGTTCTAGCATTCAGCAAGTACAAGACTGCAAAGACTCTTTTTGATGAGATCTGTGAAGTTTTTAGTGGTAATGATTCCACCAAGAAGACTCAAAAGACCTTGCTGAAGCAGACTTATGAAAACTTTGGTTCAACAAGTAATGAATCTCTTGATAGCATCTTCACAAGGCTACAAAAGATTGTTACTCAACTCACTGTTTTTGGGATTGAGGTGGAAAGGGAAGACCTTAATCTAAAGTTCTTAAGAAGTTTACCCACTGAGTTTGGAACCAATGTTGCTGTGTGGGAAGATAAGCCAGAATTGGAGACCATGAAACTTAATGATTTGTACAATAACTTCAAGGTTATTGAACAAAGATTGAAGAAAGCTGGCAAAATAAGCTCAAGTTCAGGAAGTGTAGCACTCATATCATCATCTATTGATGATAGTTCAGATGAAGAAAGTGATAGTGATGATGACAGTGCTAACATTGTTGTTTCCACTGGTAGTGGAAGTGTTTCCACTGGTAGCTCAAAGAGACAGATTGCAGGACTTAGTGACACTACTTTTTATGCCTTTATATCAAGTCAAGTGGGTGGTTCAATTCTCAATCATGAGGATTTGGATCAAATTGATGAGGATGATATGGAGGAGATGGACATTAAATGGCAAGTGGCATTACTAAGCCTAAGGACAAAGAAGTTTTGGAAGAAGACTGGAAGAAAGATCAACATCAGTGGCAATGAAACAGTAGGTTTTGACAAAAAGAAGGTGGAGTGCTATAATTGTCATAAGAAGGGGCATTTTGCCAGGGAGTGTAGGAAGCCAAGGAAATCTGACAACACGTCAACTTGGTATAAGCAGGACAAGAAGAAGGAACCTACTACTGATGAGCCAAAGGGGCTATTGGCTATTGATGGAGTGAGCTTTGATTGGAGCTTTATGACTAAGGATGAGGAAGATGATTCAGAGTCTGCAATGGTTGCTACAGAGCTTGCACTAATGGCTTTTTCTGACTCTGAGGTACAAACTGATAATGCTTGTTCTAAATCTTGTAAGGCCTTAAAAGAGTATGAGAAAATTAAAGCACGATATGATGAACAATTGCTAGAGTTAACTCATACTAATTATAACTTAGCAAATCATAAAAGTGGCCTAGGAGTTTTAGAAACTCAATTAGAGCATTATAGGGCAAATGAATCTAAGTTCAATGATGATATTGCAGTATTAAGAAGAGACTTAGATTATCAGGTTGCTGTTAATAAGGTTCTTAGAGAAGAACTAGAAAAGGTTAAGATGGCTAGTGAGAATATAATGATAACTAAGCAAACACTGGATCATCAATCCAAGTGTATTGACAAAATTTGGGAAGCCCAAGTTGTGAGCAAAGCCAAATCAGGAATTGGATACAAAATAGTTCCACCACCTCTAAGAGGTGTTCCATCACCTCCTGGCATTGACTTAGCTCACACAGGATTAGAGGAATTCCAGGAACCACCTATGACCTATGGACCAAAATTTGTTAAACCAGTTGAAACTGAAAAGGTTCAGGTTGAGGTTGATATATTTGATAGTGCTAGTGACTCATCTCTTAAAGATGAAAATTTAAGTGTTGAGTCTAAACCTAGTGTTCCTGAGAATGTTAAAGTGGAGGTTAAAAGAAGTATTCCTGATGTAGTCAAAGAGAAGCCTAGGTCACAATCTAATTTCACTAGGCCCACTACTAGATATGCAGAGATGTACAGAAGTAGGTCACCAACTCCTAGGGGTAATATGAGGAGTTGGAATCATGTTAAATCTAGGCAATTTGGTAGTGATTTTGTGTTCAATAACAAACCCTGTCATATATGTGGTAGCTTTGACCATTTGTCTTATAGCTGTACCTACCACTTGGGAAGAAGGGAAGTGTTTGGGAATACTAGGGTGAATGGACAAAATGCTAATAACTTAACTCACCCAAATCCACTTAGCAAGATGATTCCCAGGTCTGTTTTGCTTCATTCTGGCATTAAACCAATTTCCACTGCTAGACCAGCCGTTTCCACTGCTAGACCAGCAGTTGCCACTGCCAGAAATAAAAACAGAGTTTACCCTAAGCCCCCTGTTACTACTTTTGTTAAATCTACTCAAACAGGGAAAAAGACCAATTTTGAAAAGAAGGTTAACAATAATCAAAAGTGGGTACCCAAAGTTTCAAAACAAGCAGTTTCCACTGCTAAGCCAGCAGTTACCACTGCAAGGCCAAAGGTTACCACTGGTGGGTCTGTTAACAAGAAAAGGGTAAGTATGGGAAATGTTGTTAAGGCCTCAGCACGTTGGGAATGGAAACCAAAAGGAACCATCACCTCAAACAATCCCAATGGTGTATCAATGACATTTGATAGATATAATTATATTGATACACGAGGCAGATCCAAGTCACTTGTGGCTTGGGTCCCCAAAAGGAACTAATTCCTTTATTTTTTGTGCAGGGACATTCAAAGACTACAAATGATCAAGGATACTCAGACAATGGATGTTCCAGGCACATGACTGGCAATAAGTCCTATCTTTCAGACTTTCAACCTTATGATGGATAATTTGTTAGCTTTGAAGTAAACTAGTAAAATGAAGTGTGTTGTGTGTGTGGGTCGTTCATATGGTCAAGGAGTGGGAGGAGAAGCATTTATATGCAAATGAGGAGGTTACATTGTTGACTAGTCAACACTTGGAGGCCAAGTTGAACACATGTTCACATCTCATGACACAAGGCATAAGATCAAGCCACATGGGTGGTGAATCCCCCCTCCTAGGCGGTTCACAAGCTTGGGGGACAAGGTGTGGACTTTGCTTGGTATTATCCAAGTATTAGGAAGAGTTTTGACTCCGGGAAATGACAACCGTAAATGATTAGGCCTCAAAACGTAAAACCGAGTGTCGTAAAATTATGGAACTTTAAAGTATTGTTAGACATGTCCATATGTCCCATAATAAAATATAAAATGAGTGGTAGGTTCCATTTGAGTGGTAAAACCCTGCTAAAAACTGGAAACAAGGGTCTAAAACGCGTAATACGTAAAACGTACGAATATTGCGTAAAATTGAGAAAAGTAAAATGTTACTTTTCTAATGTGATAAAAATGATTTAAAATGACTTATAATGTCTAGACTGGGCTCAGTCTAGTGTCGGTTGGTATTAAATGTCTTTTAGACATCAAACCGTAAGCCTAAAAATCAAGGAATGACTTATAACATCAAGGGATGATTTTTGGTCAATGGAGGAGGGAAAAATATGTTGACTTTTTCTAATAAGTTGAAAACTCAAATCGTCTTAGAAAAACGTTTTGTGGTCTAATGGTTAATCGCCCATACGGTTAAGCGTGCTTATGCGAGAGTAGTACAGGCTTGGGTGACCTGCCGGGAAGTCTTTGGTCATATTTTTCTCAGTCACGATTAATTCTCAAATAAATCATGAGTGTGTCAAACATTTTTCTGATGCGGGGTCACTTAACGCGGTCGAGTTTCGTTGTACGTAGAATTTCTGAATGACGTTTTACCCTAAAACGTGTAATTCCGTGTAATTCCTTAATAACTTTCACGAAAATGATCTGACGAATGTCAAACATTTAATTTGCCATGGAAATGATTTATCACTTGAGAATATCAAATAAAAATCAACTTTCGGGAAAATTTTCGGGAAAAATGAATAGTAAAAGTGAATAGTGAAATTTTTCGGGAATAGTAATTATCCTGAAAATGCGAATTGTTACATGCGTACTAAGGTTTTTATAGTTGTATTTAATGCATGAGCGAATTCTAGTGATACCATGTTAGGAGCTTCTTGCAGGCTCGACATAGGAGTGAAGTAGGAGCTGATAGAGATGGGGAAGTACGTACGCCACCCTACGAATGGTATTAAGGAATATAACCCGTCATCCACGAAACTGTAACAAACTATCAACCTGTAAAAGATATCTAGGGAGTAATGAAGTCTAAGTAAACACATTTTTCCCATTTATTGTTCACTCCACATTAGTAATTAGCTTTATTTACATTTTTGTTATTTTATTTTGATTGCATCTTAGTTATTGGGTTAGTTGAATAGCAACTAATTCCGCCCACTCTTCCAATACCCGAGATTTTTACTTGCTTTCATAAAATATAAAAATACAAAAAGAATCATCCCTCACCTCTAGACCTAGTTTTTAGGCTTTCTAATCCTAGCGACACTATTCCTGAGTTGAATGATCAATCCCCCGGTACTTCTCACTATACTATACTACAACGATCAGGTACACTGCCTGGTGGGGGTTGTAAGCTTCTCAAGATCCCTCGAGAGGTAAAGCCTGGTGCAATTCCCACGCATCAAGTTTTTGGCGCCGCAGCCCGGGGAATAGTTATTGTTTAGGTTGAAATTTATTTTGATTAGGTCTACTCATTAGATTCCTTTTTAGTGAGATTTTTATTTTCATTTTATTAGCTTTCTCGTAGTCTATCTGTTGGGAATTATACTAACAGTTACCACGGCTAAGAGAAGATGTTACAACTGCTGAAGATTGTACTTGCAGTGGAAACTCATTACCACTGCAAGAACATATATTACCACTGCTTATTAGATAACTGTTAGGAAATGTGTTTAGATAATTATAGAATAGATCTTGTGTATATCTTATTCTATTAGCATTATACTTATCTTGTAGAAGAGGACTCCTTGTGTTATAAAAGGAGATCCTAGGTTAAAGGTTTGATATACGTTTTCTAGAGCTTCAAGGTGTAACCCTAGTGATATCAAGATCACTCGTATTATTATCATTAATAATATTGGAGCTAATAGTTTGTTTACATACATTGTTCTTATTCATATACAACTGTCTTACTCACAATCAAACTTCTAAGTGTTACTAAGTAGATTCCGCATACTTAGTGATATAACTCAAAGTATCAATCTAACACAAGTTCAAGGTGTTTATATCCATCAAGTGGTATCAGAGACAGGCTTTGATACTTTGATTTAGAAGACTCTAGTTCACTCAGAAGAATCTATGGAGACAGAAACCAGTAACTCAAACATTGCTGCTAAGCTTCCAAAGCTTAAGTTGAATGATTTTGAGATGTGGAGGCTAATGATCGAACAATTCTTTATGGTCCAAGACTACACACTCTGGGAGATCATTATGGTTGGAAATTCTTTCAAACCAAGTTCTACTTCAGAGATGGTTAATGGCAAGGAAGTAATTAAGGTCAACACTGGACCTGTTACTAATGATGAAAGACTTCAGCTGAAGAATGATCTGAAGGCCAGAGGTTTGTTGCTGATGACACTTCCCAGAGACCAAGTTCTAGCATTCAGCAAGTACAAGACTGCAAAGACTCTTTTTGATGAGATCTGTGAAGTTTTTAGTGGTAATGATTCCACCAAGAAGACTCAAAAGACCTTGCTGAAGCAGACTTATGAAAACTTTGGTTCAACAAGTAATGAATCTCTTGATAGCATCTTCACAAGGCTACAAAAGATTGTTACTCAACTCACTGTTTTTGGGATTGAGGTGGAAAGGGAAGACCTTAATCTAAAGTTCTTAAGAAGTTTACCCACTGAGTTTGGAACCAATGTTGCTGTGTGGGAAGATAAGCCAGAATTGGAGACCATGAAACTTAATGATTTGTACAATAACTTCAAGGTTATTGAACAAAGATTGAAGAAAGCTGGCAAAATAAGCTCAAGTTCAGGAAGTGTAGCACTCATATCATCATCTATTGATGATAGTTCAGATGAAGAAAGTGATAGTGATGATGACAGTGCTAACATTGTTGTTTCCACTGGTAGTGGAAGTGTTTCCACTGGTAGCTCAAAGAGACAGATTGCAGGACTTAGTGACACTACTTTTTATGCCTTTATATCAAGTCAAGTGGGTGGTTCAATTCTCAATCATGAGGATTTGGATCAAATTGATGAGGATGATATGGAGGAGATGGACATTAAATGGCAAGTGGCATTACTAAGCCTAAGGACAAAGAAATTTTGGAAGAAGACTGGAAGAAAGATCAACATCAGTGGCAATGAAACAGTAGGTTTTGACAAAAAGAAGGTGGAGTGCTATAATTGTCATAAGAAGGGGCATTTTGCCAGGGAGTGTAGGAAGCCAAGGAAATCTGACAACACGTCAACTTGGTATAAGCAGGACAAGAAGAAGGAACCTACTACTGATGAGCCAAAGGGGCTATTGGCTATTGATGGAGTGAGCTTTGATTGGAGCTTTATGACTAAGGATGAGGAAGATGATTCAGAGTCTGCAATGGTTGCTACAGAGCTTGCACTAATGGCTTTTTCTGACTCTGAGGTACAAACTGATAATGCTTGTTCTAAATCTTGTAAGGCCTTAAAAGAGTATGAGAAAATTAAAGCACGATATGATGAACAATTGCTAGAGTTAACTCATACTAATTATAACTTAGCAAATCATAAAAGTGGCCTAGGAGTTTTAGAAACTCAATTAGAGCATTATAGGGCAAATGAATCTAAGTTCAATGATGATATTGCAGTATTAAGAAGAGACTTAGATTATCAGGTTGCTGTTAATAAGGTTCTTAGAGAAGAACTAGAAAAGGTTAAGATGGCTAGTGAGAATATAATGATAACTAAGCAAACACTGGATCATCAATCCAAGTGTATTGACAAAATTTGGGAAGCCCAAGTTGTGAGCAAAGCCAAATCAGGAATTGGATACAAAATAGTTCCACCACCTCTAAGAGGTGTTCCATCACCTCCTGGCATTGACTTAGCTCACACAGGATTAGAGGAATTCCAGGAACCACCTATGACCTATGGACCAAAATTTGTTAAACCAGTTGAAACTGAAAAGGTTCAGGTTGAGGTTGATATATTTGATAGTGCTAGTGACTCATCTCTTAAAGATGAAAATTTAAGTGTTGAGTCTAAACCTAGTGTTCCTGAGAATGTTAAAGTGGAGGTTAAAAGAAGTATTCCTGATGTAGTCAAAGAGAAGCCTAGGTCACAATCTAATTTCACTAGGCCCACTACTAGATATGCAGAGATGTACAGAAGTAGGTCACCAACTCCTAGGGGTAATATGAGGAGTTGGAATCATGTTAAATCTAGGCAATTTGGTAGTGATTTTGTGTTCAATAACAAACCCTGTCATATATGTGGTAGCTTTGACCATTTGTCTTATAGCTGTACCTACCACTTGGGAAGAAGGGAAGTGTTTGGGAATACTAGGGTGAATGGACAAAATGCTAATAACTTAACTCACCCAAATCCACTTAGCAAGATGATTCCCAGGTCTGTTTTGCTTCATTCTGGCATTAAACCAATTTCCACTGCTAGACCAGCCGTTTCCACTGCTAGACCAGCAGTTGCCACTGCCAGAAATAAAAACAGAGTTTACCCTAAGCCCCCTGTTACTACTTTTGTTAAATCTACTCAAACAGGGAAAAAGACCAATTTTGAAAAGAAGGTTAACAATAATCAAAAGTGGGTACCCAAAGTTTCAAAACAAGCAGTTTCCACTGCTAAGCCAGCAGTTACCACTGCAAGGCCAAAGGTTACCACTGGTGGGTCTGTTAACAAGAAAAGGGTAAGTATGGGAAATGTTGTTAAGGCCTCAGCACGTTGGGAATGGAAACCAAAAGGAACCATCACCTCAAACAATCCCAATGGTGTATCAATGACATTTGATAGATATAATTATATTGATACACGAGGCAGATCCAAGTCACTTGTGGCTTGGGTCCCCAAAAGGAACTAATTCCTTTATTTTTTGTGCAGGGACATTCAAAGACTACAAATGATCAAGGATACTCAGACAATGGATGTTCCAGGCACATGACTGGCAATAAGTCCTATCTTTCAGACTTTCAACCTTATGATGGATAATTTGTTAGCTTTGAAGTAAACTAGTAAAATGAAGTGTGTTGTGTGTGTGGGTCGTTCATATGGTCAAGGAGTGGGAGGAGAAGCATTTATATGCAAATGAGGAGGTTACATTGTTGACTAGTCAACACTTGGAGGCCAAGTTGAACACATGTTCACATCTCATGACACAAGGCATAAGATCAAGCCACATGGGTGGTGAATCCCCCCTCCTAGGCGGTTCACAAGCTTGGGGGACAAGGTGTGGACTTTGCTTGGTATTATCCAAGTATTAGGAAGAGTTTTGACTCCGGGAAATGACAACCGTAAATGATTAGGCCTCAAAACGTAAAACCGAGTGTCGTAAAATTATGGAACTTTAAAGTATTGTTAGACATGTCCATATGTCCCATAATAAAATATAAAATGAGTGGTAGGTTCCATTTGAGTGGTAAAACCCTGCTAAAAACTGGAAACAAGGGTCTAAAACGCGTAATACGTAAAACGTACGAATATTGCGTAAAATTGAGAAAAGTAAAATGTTACTTTTCTAATGTGATAAAAATGATTTAAAATGACTTATAATGTCTAGACTGGGCTCAGTCTAGTGTCGGTTGGTATTAAATGTCTTTTAGACATCAAACCGTAAGCCTAAAAATCAAGGAATGACTTATAACATCAAGGGATGATTTTTGGTCAATGGAGGAGGGAAAAATATGTTGACTTTTTCTAATAAGTTGAAAACTCAAATCGTCTTAGAAAAACGTTTTGTGGTCTAATGGTTAATCGCCCATACGGTTAAGCGTGCTTATGCGAGAGTAGTACAGGCTTGGGTGACCTGCCGGGAAGTCTTTGGTCATATTTTTCTCAGTCACGATTAATTCTCAAATAAATCATGAGTGTGTCAAACATTTTTCTGATGCGGGGTCACTTAACGCGGTCGAGTTTCGTTGTACGTAGAATTTCTGAATGACGTTTTACCCTAAAACGTGTAATTCCGTGTAATTCCTTAATAACTTTCACGAAAATGATCTGACGAATGTCAAACATTTAATTTGCCATGGAAATGATTTATCACTTGAGAATATCAAATAAAAATCAACTTTCGGGAAAATTTTCGGGAAAAATGAATAGTAAAAGTGAATAGTGAAATTTTTCGGGAATAGTAATTATCCTGAAAATGCGAATTGTTACATGCGTACTAAGGTTTTTATAGTTGTATTTAATGCATGAGCGAATTCTAGTGATACCATGTTAGGAGCTTCTTGCAGGCTCGACATAGGAGTGAAGTAGGAGCTGATAGAGATGGGGAAGTACGTACGCCACCCTACGAATGGTATTAAGGAATATAACCCGTCATCCACGAAACTGTAACAAACTATCAACCTGTAAAAGATATCTAGGGAGTAATGAAGTCTAAGTAAACACATTTTTCCCATTTATTGTTCACTCCACATTAGTAATTAGCTTTATTTACATTTTTGTTATTTTATTTTGATTGCATCTTAGTTATTGGGTTAGTTGAATAGCAACTAATTCCGCCCACTCTTCCAATACCCGAGATTTTTACTTGCTTTCATAAAATATAAAAATACAAAAAGAATCATCCCTCACCTCTAGACCTAGTTTTTAGGCTTTCTAATCCTAGCGACACTATTCCTGAGTTGAATGATCAATCCCCCGGTACTTCTCACTATACTATACTACAACGATCAGGTACACTGCCTGGTGGGGGTTGTAAGCTTCTCAAGATCCCTCGAGAGGTAAAGCCTGGTGCAATTCCCACGCATCAAGTTTTTGGCGCCGCAGCCCGGGGAATAGTTATTGTTTAGGTTGAAATTTATTTTGATTAGGTCTACTCATTAGATTCCTTTTTAGTGAGATTTTTATTTTCATTTTATTAGCTTTCTCGTAGTCTATCTGTTGGGAATTATACTAACAGTTACCACGGCTAAGAGAAGATGTTACAACTGCTGAAGATTGTACTTGCAGTGGAAACTCATTACCACTGCAAGAACATATATTACCACTGCTTATTAGATAACTGTTAGGAAATGTGTTTAGATAATTATAGAATAGATCTTGTGTATATCTTATTCTATTAGCATTATACTTATCTTGTAGAAGAGGACTCCTTGTGTTATAAAAGGAGATCCTAGGTTAAAGGTTTGATATACGTTTTCTAGAGCTTCAAGGTGTAACCCTAGTGATATCAAGATCACTCGTATTATTATCATTAATAATATTGGAGCTAATAGTTTGTTTACATACATTGTTCTTATTCATATACAACTGTCTTACTCACAATCAAACTTCTAAGTGTTACTAAGTAGATTCCGCATACTTAGTGATATAACTCAAAGTATCAATCTAACACAAGTTCAAGGTGTTTATATCCATCAAGTGGTATCAGAGACAGGCTTTGATACTTTGATTTAGAAGACTCTAGTTCACTCAGAAGAATCTATGGAGACAGAAACCAGTAACTCAAACATTGCTGCTAAGCTTCCAAAGCTTAAGTTGAATGATTTTGAGATGTGGAGGCTAATGATCGAACAATTCTTTATGGTCCAAGACTACACACTCTGGGAGATCATTATGGTTGGAAATTCTTTCAAACCAAGTTCTACTTCAGAGATGGTTAATGGCAAGGAAGTAATTAAGGTCAACACTGGACCTGTTACTAATGATGAAAGACTTCAGCTGAAGAATGATCTGAAGGCCAGAGGTTTGTTGCTGATGACACTTCCCAGAGACCAAGTTCTAGCATTCAGCAAGTACAAGACTGCAAAGACTCTTTTTGATGAGATCTGTGAAGTTTTTAGTGGTAATGATTCCACCAAGAAGACTCAAAAGACCTTGCTGAAGCAGACTTATGAAAACTTTGGTTCAACAAGTAATGAATCTCTTGATAGCATCTTCACAAGGCTACAAAAGATTGTTACTCAACTCACTGTTTTTGGGATTGAGGTGGAAAGGGAAGACCTTAATCTAAAGTTCTTAAGAAGTTTACCCACTGAGTTTGGAACCAATGTTGCTGTGTGGGAAGATAAGCCAGAATTGGAGACCATGAAACTTAATGATTTGTACAATAACTTCAAGGTTATTGAACAAAGATTGAAGAAAGCTGGCAAAATAAGCTCAAGTTCAGGAAGTGTAGCACTCATATCATCATCTATTGATGATAGTTCAGATGAAGAAAGTGATAGTGATGATGACAGTGCTAACATTGTTGTTTCCACTGGTAGTGGAAGTGTTTCCACTGGTAGCTCAAAGAGACAGATTGCAGGACTTAGTGACACTACTTTTTATGCCTTTATATCAAGTCAAGTGGGTGGTTCAATTCTCAATCATGAGGATTTGGATCAAATTGATGAGGATGATATGGAGGAGATGGACATTAAATGGCAAGTGGCATTACTAAGCCTAAGGACAAAGAAGTTTTGGAAGAAGACTGGAAGAAAGATCAACATCAGTGGCAATGAAACAGTAGGTTTTGACAAAAAGAAGGTGGAGTGCTATAATTGTCATAAGAAGGGGCATTTTGCCAGGGAGTGTAGGAAGCCAAGGAAATCTGACAACACGTCAACTTGGTATAAGCAGGACAAGAAGAAGGAACCTACTACTGATGAGCCAAAGGGGCTATTGGCTATTGATGGAGTGAGCTTTGATTGGAGCTTTATGACTAAGGATGAGGAAGATGATTCAGAGTCTGCAATGGTTGCTACAGAGCTTGCACTAATGGCTTTTTCTGACTCTGAGGTACAAACTGATAATGCTTGTTCTAAATCTTGTAAGGCCTTAAAAGAGTATGAGAAAATTAAAGCACGATATGATGAACAATTGCTAGAGTTAACTCATACTAATTATAACTTAGCAAATCATAAAAGTGGCCTAGGAGTTTTAGAAACTCAATTAGAGCATTATAGGGCAAATGAATCTAAGTTCAATGATGATATTGCAGTATTAAGAAGAGACTTAGATTATCAGGTTGCTGTTAATAAGGTTCTTAGAGAAGAACTAGAAAAGGTTAAGATGGCTAGTGAGAATATAATGATAACTAAGCAAACACTGGATCATCAATCCAAGTGTATTGACAAAATTTGGGAAGCCCAAGTTGTGAGCAAAGCCAAATCAGGAATTGGATACAAAATAGTTCCACCACCTCTAAGAGGTGTTCCATCACCTCCTGGCATTGACTTAGCTCACACAGGATTAGAGGAATTCCAGGAACCACCTATGACCTATGGACCAAAATTTGTTAAACCAGTTGAAACTGAAAAGGTTCAGGTTGAGGTTGATATATTTGATAGTGCTAGTGACTCATCTCTTAAAGATGAAAATTTAAGTGTTGAGTCTAAACCTAGTGTTCCTGAGAATGTTAAAGTGGAGGTTAAAAGAAGTATTCCTGATGTAGTCAAAGAGAAGCCTAGGTCACAATCTAATTTCACTAGGCCCACTACTAGATATGCAGAGATGTACAGAAGTAGGTCACCAACTCCTAGGGGTAATATGAGGAGTTGGAATCATGTTAAATCTAGGCAATTTGGTAGTGATTTTGTGTTCAATAACAAACCCTGTCATATATGTGGTAGCTTTGACCATTTGTCTTATAGCTGTACCTACCACTTGGGAAGAAGGGAAGTGTTTGGGAATACTAGGGTGAATGGACAAAATGCTAATAACTTAACTCACCCAAATCCACTTAGCAAGATGATTCCCAGGTCTGTTTTGCTTCATTCTGGCATTAAACCAATTTCCACTGCTAGACCAGCCGTTTCCACTGCTAGACCAGCAGTTGCCACTGCCAGAAATAAAAACAGAGTTTACCCTAAGCCCCCTGTTACTACTTTTGTTAAATCTACTCAAACAGGGAAAAAGACCAATTTTGAAAAGAAGGTTAACAATAATCAAAAGTGGGTACCCAAAGTTTCAAAACAAGCAGTTTCCACTGCTAAGCCAGCAGTTACCACTGCAAGGCCAAAGGTTACCACTGGTGGGTCTGTTAACAAGAAAAGGGTAAGTATGGGAAATGCTGTTAAGGCCTCAGCACGTTGGGAATGGAAACCAAAAGGAACCATCACCTCAAACAATCCCAATGGTGTATCAATGACATTTGATAGATATAATTATATTGATACACGAGGCAGATCCAAGTCACTTGTGGCTTGGGTCCCCAAAAGGAACTAATTCCTTTATTTTTTGTGCAGGGACATTCAAAGACTACAAATGATCAAGGATACTCAGACAATGGATGTTCCAGGCACATGACTGGCAATAAGTCCTATCTTTCAGACTTTCAACCTTATGATGGATAATTTGTTAGCTTTGGAGGAGGAATTGGTGGCAAAGTTTCTGGCAAATGAACAATCAAGGCTGGAAACATTGATTTTGAAGATGTGCAGTATGTGAAAGAACTCAAGTACAACCTCTTTAGTGTGTCACAGATGTGTGAAAAGAAGCATAGAGTTCTATTCACAGAAGATGAATGCTATATCTTATCTAAGGATTATAAGCTTCCTGATGAAAGTGACATTTTGCTTAAAATCCCTAGAAAAGGTAATCTGTATAGCATTGACATGAAGAACATAGTGGCTAATAATGATGTTACTTGCTTGCTTGCTAAAGCCACTTTGGATGAATCAATGCTTTGGCATAGAAGACTTGGTCATGTAAACTTCAAGACCATCAACAAGATTGTGAAAGATGGACTTGTCAGAGGTTTACCAGAGAAAAGATTTGAAAATGACCAAACTTGTGTTGCCTGTCTCAAAGGAAAGCAACACAGAGTTTCTGGCAAAGTTTCATGCAGCATCAATTTGAAGAAGTACTGTCTTGTTGTGACTGATGATTTTAGTAGATTCACATGGGTTTTCTTTTTAAGAACCAAGGATGAAACCACTGGCATCCTTAAGACATTCATCACTGAAGTTGAAAATCAATATGAAAAGAAAATCAAGATCATCAGGTGTGACAATGGAACAGAATTCAAAAATAAAGTTATGGATGATTTCTGCAGAGACAAAGGTATTAAAAGAGAATTTAGTGTTGCAAGAACTCCTCAACAGAATGAAGTTGCAGAAAGAAGAAACAGAACACTAATTGAGGCTGCTAGAACTATGTTAGCTGATTCAAAGCTTCCAGTGACTTTTTCGGCTGAAGCAGTTAACACTGCTTGTTACATACAGAATAGAGTTTTAGTGGTCAAAACAAAGAACAAGACACCTTATGAGTTATTCAGAGGAAGACCTCCTACTTTGGAGTTTATGATGCCATTTGGGTGTCATGTTACCATTCTCAATACCATTGATCAGCTGGGTAAATTTGAAGAAAAGTCTGATGAAGGCTTCTTTGTTGGATACTATATGGTTAGCAAGGCTTTTAGAGTATATAACTTAAGAACAAAGACGATTGAAGAGAACTTGCATGTTCAGTTTCTTGAAAATAAAGCAAACATGGCAGGTTCAGGACCAGATTGGCTATTTGATCTTGAAACATTATCAAATACAATGAATTACGTTCCTCTCACTTCAAGCACTGGAGACAAAGATCTTGAAGATTCAGAAGAATTCATTGATGAAGATGAAGCTTGTAAAGATGATGAAGATCAAATTGTTATGCCACTTTGGGACTTTGTTGATAATTCTGAAAAGACAAGTGATGCAGATGGTGTGAATTTTGATGAATTAAATAAAGAAATTCCTACTAGCAGTGGTAACTCAATTCCCACTGTTACACCAGAAGTTTCCACTGTTAGCCCAAATGTGGAACATACTTCTCAGGAATCACCAAGTGATGATGTAGAGATCTCAAACATGCCTACAACATATGATATTCCTAGTACATCACAGTCTTCAATTCACAAAGTGCATCCACTTGATAATGTTATTGGTGAACTTCAATCAGGTGTGAAGACTAGAAGACAGACAAAGAAAGATGATATTCATGGGTTCATAAGTGAAGTGTATGAGTCCAAGAAACATAGTAAGAAGAATGAGGGTTTGTTTTTCTGTTTTCTCTCACAGGTGGAGCCTAAGAATGTTTATATGGCTCTAGGAGAATCTACCTGGGTTGAAGCTATGCAAGAAGAGTTGCTGCAGTTTAAACTTCAAAAGGTTTGGGTTCTTTGTGACTTGCCTGATGGTATGAAGGTCATTGGTACTAAATGGGTTTTCAGAAACAAGAAAGATGAAAGAGGTATTGTAATAAGAAACAAAGCTAGATTGGTTGCTCAAGGATACACTCAAGAGGAGGGTATTGATTATGAAGAAGTTTTTGCTCCTGTTGCAAGGATTGAGGCTATTAGATTGTTTTTAGCCTATGCATCATTTATGGGCTTTACAGTCTATCAAATGGATGTTAAGAGTGCCTTTCTGTATGGTACTATTGATGAGGAGGTATATGTCTCTCAACCTCCAGGCTTTGAAGATCCTCAACACCCAAATAAAGTTTATAAAGTGGTTAAGGCTCTTTATGGCTTACATCAGGCTCCAAGGAAGTGGTATGAAACCTTAGCTAATTATTTATTGAATAATGGGTTTCATAGAGGTAAAATTGATCAAACTTTGTTCATCAAGAAAGACAAGGGTGATATTCTACTTGTTCAAGTTTATGTTGATGATATTATCTTTGTGTCTACTAAACAAGAGATGTACAAAGAGTTTGAGAAGCTGATGAAAGATGAATTTCAAATGAGTTCTATGGGAGAACTTACATTTTTTTTTGGGGCTGCAAGTACAACAGAGTAAAGAAGGCATCTTTATAAGTCAAGACACATATGTGGCTGAAATCATTAGGAAGTTCAAGTTTACTGATGCAAAACCCTCAAATACCCCTGCTGACAAGACCACTCATCTATTGTTGAAGAATGCTAGTGGTGCTGATGTTGATGTTCACACTTACAGATCTATGATTGGTTCTTTGATGTATCTTACTTCATCAAGGCCAGACATTATGTTTGTTGTATGTGCTTGTGCAAGATTTCAAGTGACTCCAAAGACATCACATATGACAGCAGTAGAAAAGATTTTTAGATACTTGAAGACTTATCCTAATCTAGGATTATGGTATCCAAGAGACTCTCCAATGGAATTGATCACATACTCAGATAGTGACTATGCTGGTGCAAGTTTGGATAGAAGATCAACTACTGAAGGATGTCAATTTCTTGGATGTAGATTGGTGTCATGGCAGTGCAAGAAGCAAACTATGGTTGCTACTTCAACCACTGAAGCAGAATATGTTGAAGCTGCTAGTTGTTGTGCTCAGATCCTTTGGCTTCAGAATCAATTATTGGATTATGGGTACAATTTCATGAACACCATTATCTATATAGACAATAGTAGTACCATAAGCATTATTAAAAATCCTGTGCAACACACTAAAACTAAACATATTGAAATTAGACATCACTTTATTAGAGATTGCTTTGAGAAAAAGCTTATTAATGTTGTCAAAATCCATACTGAGTCATCCTTGAGGAGAATTCTCCAATTGGATGATCTCCATGGTATCATCACATTACCTAATTCAAAAAATTTCACTAATATTGCTTTAATGGGGTATGATACATCTGAACAAAAAGTTACTTTCAGAAAAGGATGTTTTTGTCCCCATTGGAGATTTTTAATTCACACTCTTTTACATTGCCTAAGTCCTAAGAAAACATCTTATGAACAACTTGCATCAACCATGGCTTATCCTTTGGTTTGTTTGGCAACAGATAGGACTTTCAATTTTTCAAAGTTTATTTTCAATAATATGAAAGGCAATGTAAATAGTCAATATAAATTTTTGATGTATCCAAGGTTTGTGCAAGCAGTGTTAAATGAGTTTCAACTGCACCCTCATAATAGAATTTATGAACCTTCCAGTCTTAAGCCAAAAGTTTTTCAAAACATGTGTAAGGCTTCAGATCTTTGGAATGGGGAGGTTCATATTCTTTTTCCTCAAATGCTTGCTAAAATTGCTCTAGTACAGGGTGAAGATGCAACCATCCCAGTTGTATCCCGAAACACACCCACTATTGTTGTTCCACCAATTCAACATACCCCTGCTGTAACTCAAACTTATGAGAGAAGGTCTAAACAGCCAACTTCTCTCATCTCAACATTGCATGTTGCTGAACCTTTTGGTTTAGGGACAAGCAGTGGTGGTTCAAGGCTTAATCCTAGTCCAACTAGGGAAGAGCCTGAATCAATGCCTCATGATTCACCTCTCCCAGCAGGTTACACAGTTGGAAGTGATGAAGGCAGTGTGCAACTACCTGAATTGATGGACATTTGTAAAAAATTAGTCAAGCAGGTTCAAGCTCTGGAGAAAGATCTGGCACAGACCAAAGAACAACATGCCACAGAGCTGAATCAATTGAAGGATGAGATTCAAAGATTGCAGAATGAAGTTGCGAATCTCAAGAAGAAAAGATCTGCTAAAGTTGTGTTATCTTCATCATCTTCAGCTCAGCATGAGTTTTCTACAAGTTCTACTAAAATTTTGGGAGATTCTTCCAAACAGGGGAGGAAAACAGATGCAGAGCTTATGGGGAGGAGTAAAAATTTTGAAAAAGAGTTTGCTGAGCTCACTGATTCTGATAATGCTCAAGCAAAAGATGATGTAGCTAAGACTGAGGGGAGGAAATTGGATTTTGTAGATATGGATGCTGATGCTGGTTTTAATTTTGATGATTTAGTTGGAACTGCTCAACCAATTTCCACTGAAGCAGAACAAGTTCCCACTGATCAACCTATTTCCACTGCAAGTGAAAAAGTTCCCACTGCTACTCAAGAAATTACCACTGCAGAGGAAGAAGCTGCCAGAATAAGATCAGTTAAAGGAAAAGCTATTGTGATTGCTTCAGATCAAGAGACAAGAAAGATTTCTAAGAAAGAACAAGCTCAGATTGACTTTGATGCAAGATTGGCAGAGCAACAACAAGAGAATGAAAGAAAGAGAAAGCTAGAGGAAGATGAAGTTGCTAGTTTTATGGAAGCTAAGAGGTTGGATAAACTTGAAGTTGTAATGGCAGAACCTATTTCAAGTGTCTCACCAACTATCATACATGAGAAACCTCCATTATTCACTTATGTGCCTACAGAAGAAGAGATTGACTACTTGATTAATAATGATCAAGTAATCAGGAAGAAGGCTATTGAATTGATTGCAAATACAACCTTGGATGAAGAACAAAGGTCTGCTCAATTAAAAGACTTCATTCAAATGAAGAATCAGCAGGCTCTTGATCAAATCATTGGGGATGTTAGAAAAGGTCAAAAAAATCCAAGGAAACTTACAAAGGCACAGATCATTGCTGAGATGAAGACTTTTTGTTGCCATGTTGGTAATATGAAGATGGCTCAATTCAAAGGAATGTCACATGATCAGGTTGAAGGTATTTACTACAGGATCAAAAGACAAGATAGTAATTTCATTCCAATGGATCAAGAACCTATTGTAATGAAAACAAAAAGGTCTGGAGTGAGTCTTGGATCAAAAGATGCAAAGAAATTGAAGACTCAGGAATCATCTCAAGCAGAAGAGGGTCCTAGCAAGTTGACAGAAGAGCAAGTTACAAACATGTTGTTCATAGAGACTAATGTACTTAATATTGAACCTCTACAAGCAAAATATCCAGTAGTTGGTTGGGAGATCTTTTCTGATAGTTTTGGTGTAGCTTGGAAGATCATCAGAACTGGAAGTGTCACAAGAATTTGTAGAGATTTTGAAGATATTGTTAGATCTTGTGATAGAGAAGACTTGGACACTTTGTGGAGGATTGTTCAAGATCAGTTTAAAAAGGATGAACTTGTTGATATCAAGGCTAAGGAGTTATGGGTTCACTTCAGAAGATTATATGAACCTGACCCAAGTGATAGATATTGGAGATTTGAAGCTCATGATCAAAGAACCTTGTGGAAGTTCTATGATTCAAGTTCTGTGCATCATGTTTCTACTCAAGATGGAGTTGATGTTTTTATGCTAGCTGAGAAAGAATATCCATTAAGAGCTGGAGTATTGGATGTGATGAGAACAGTGAAGCTTAGGTGCTGGGAAAGAACTGAAGTCATAGAAGATTTGCTACAAAGGATTTATGATCAAAGTGTGAGAGCTGATAAAGAGTTAAGAAGAAAAAGATAAGTGTTTGGAAGAATTCCCATATCCTCATGTTTGCTGAATACTTGAAGAAACTTATTGATTTATGTATTAATCATAAGTTAGGGGAGGATTGTTGGGAATTATACTAACAGTTACCACGACTAAGAGAAGATGTTACAACTGCAGAAGATTGTACTTGCAGTGGAAACTCATTACCACTGCAAGAACATATATTACCACTGCTTATTAGATAACTGTTAGGAAATGTGTTTAGATAATTATAGAATAGATCTTGTGTGTATCTTATTTTATTAGCATTATACTTATCTTGTAGAAGAGGACTCCTTGTGTTATAAAAGGAGATCCTAGGTTAAAGGTTTGATATACGTTTTCTAGAGCTTCAAGGTGTAACCCTAGTGATATCAAGATCACTAGTATTATTATCATTAATAATATTGGAGCTAATAGTTTGTTTACATACATTGTTCTTATTCATATACTACTGTCTTACTCACAATCAAACTTCTAAGTGTTACTAAGTAGATTCCGCATACTTAGTGATATAACTCAAAGTATCAATCTAACACAAGTTCAAGGTGTTTAGATCCATCACTATCTTTTCTTTGTGTCTTTGTTTGTAAAAACCTTTCCATTGACTATTCCGTTAGCCATTATGGAGAACGCAAGTCCACTATACTACCAACCACGTAATTCACCCACTCCAAATGACATCTTGATGTTTAAACAACATGAGGATGAACCTATCTATGATGCATGGGCTCGTTTTAAATATTTACTCAGAAAAGTCCCTCATCATAATTACGATCTGTGGTCCCAAATTGAAATATTTTACCATCGTGTCGACCACTATACCAAAATGGACAATGACCATGCCGCGGATGGGGACCTTTGGGGATTAAGTGCTGATGAAGCATGGGAAACCATAGAGAATTGTGCCATACTTGCCAAAAAAATGGACAACCCAACAAACGTTGTTACAGATCAATTGATAGCAAGTTTAAGGGAATAAGCAAGAAGATTGTTTGGGGATAAACCTATAGATGAGATAACTGGGTGCACGGAGTGGTTTGATTTCACCACAATACAAGCTGAGCACATTGGTAATCTAGATAAGATGGAGGATAGAGTTGAAAATCTAAGCCCACCAACTACCCCACAAGTCCTACCATCATTTGAGGCATACACACCGCCCGTGACTTATTCGGATGAAGTAGATGAGACTTTAGGAATCCCAATTAAGGTAGAACCTTTGAACCAAACACAACTAGAGGATATAGGTTTGAATACTTATAATGATAACCTTACTCTTAGTCCTAGGGAAGTTCCTAGTTTTGATGAATCGGAGCCTCAACCAAAACCGTTACCTAATCTTCCATCCTTGGATGAAAATTTAGGAATTGAAATAGGTTCCGATACACCCATCAAACCATATAGTATGGGTAGTCTTAGGACAAAGGTAATGGACTCTAAGCCTTCTAGAGAGAAAGCCAATATAGGAGTGGAAAATGACCTTACATGCTTACATCACCCATTTATGATTGATCACAAGAAACAGTATGGGTTTAAACCGGGTTTATTAGGTCAAGATGGATCCCCAACTAGTAATCTCTTGAAGTTGATTGAAAATGATCCCTTTCTAGGAGAAAATCTTAATCCACCCATTAACCTGATTGAATTAGGTAAGGTTATGATGATAGGAGCACAGCCCTTTGAGCATATAATTCATCCACCACACGTTCCTCACGAGGCATATTTCCACCCTAAGGGTGTATATCGCTACTTCCACCAGCACTTAATCCTAAGTGTAGGGAAAATCTCCCCTATTTCCGTTAAATAAGGGTAGAGTCAGGCTCCTGACTCGAACAAAAACAAGCGCTTCTTAGGAGGCAACCCATGCTTTGTGTGATTTTTATTTGTTTGATTGTTATTTGTTTCCGTATGCATGCTTTATTTTTATTGTTGGTAGATCATGTTTCAAAAATAAAATGGTGAAAATACTTTATTTTGTCGTTTGACTTCGTCTTAACTTCATCCAAAGGTATTTCACAAAAGATAAGTGTAAGGGGAAACCCCAAATATGTTTTTAAGAAACAAAATCGATCATGATTTCCCACAATATTAAATGGACATGTATATTCGTATTTGTTAGAGTCAAATGCTTGTATCGAGTCATAATGATGTTTTGCAAGATTTTACAGGAAGTAAGACATAAGTTTTTCCAGAAATTTTCCGGAAACTTAACGTAAAGATTTCTGCAGGTCACTTCTGACGGCGTCAGGAATTAATTCCTGACGGCGTCATGTGTAAAAATTCTGAAAATTTTGCTAGTTTTGTTTTTCTAACAGAGTCTTAAAGTTTTTGTTAATTCTTTAGTTTTATAAACTCCATGAATCTGCAAACATTCATTCCACAAGCATAATATCTTACATTTTTTTCTAGGATTTATTAGTATATATAGATTGCCACCGATTTTACGCGAGGTTGCCTTGTTTGTTTTCTCAGGTTTAACACGTTATGTATGACAAGAAGATGATTTATTTTTCTGGAAGGGAAGCTTTGAATGTTCATTTTTCTTCGAGGAAGATCTAACATTGTTACCATACTATCCACACCGAGCGAATCAGGGGAGTATTTGATTTCATTCTTTTACCTATTTCACTTTTACATTCTTTAATTGAACATTGGGGACAATGTTCATCCTAAGTGTAAGGGGAGGGTAAAATGATGATACCTTATAGTATACACTTTCACTTGAGTTTGTTTGTTTGATGATAGGTGTGTAATAAAACTAAGAGAAATACTTGCTAGTGTAATTTTAGCGCCAAATTTAAAATTTTTTACAACATTTAGGAGTGAAACTTTAGCCTTAGCAAGCGTCTCATGGATAGGAGATTGTATGACTAGCACAAAACCGTATCATTCAGAAAAATTTTCCACCCAAATATGTGAGGTTCGCCTTTAGATTTGATAGGAAAAGCATTTACTATTAGTGCTTATGAGTGTACCAATAACATTTAGATACTAGAACTTGCGTTAGTGATGCATCCCGAGACCGCTAGTGAGACTACATTCGTGTAGTAGGATTTACTACATGATAAGAGGCATTAGGATCACCCTTATGTTTAAACCCGTATCATAATTACTTGACCATTTAAGTCATATTACTTGACTAGTTAAGTCAATTAATTTTTCCCACACCTTAGCGTTGTACTCATTTTTAGTACACGAAACCCCTAGTACACCCCTCCGAGCCTATCTTTTCGTTTCTACCTTTAAGCATCTTAATTAAAGGAAGAATTTGTTACACCCCACTTAAATGTACACCCAAATCGCCTTAGCCTTCCGTGTATGCACTCATCTTTAGTGCATTATTGTTATTTGTTTAAACCCTTAGTTAATTATCTAATTGATTATATGATTGCTAAGTCGAGTCATATCTTTGTACATATTGTTTTGGGACAATTGGGACTCATGGGTAAAGTACTTATGTTATGGAGTAATGGGGAAGAACATCATATATTATTACCCCCATACATGCGTTAATCTTAGAAAGTACTCCAAGTGTTTTGATTATCTTAATTCAAGTCATTAGATTAATTTATTGTAAAGTATGTAAAAATTCAAGTGTAAGGGAATGTTCATTCCTTATGATGTATTATATTGGATGGTAGGGTAAGAGTGTATGTAAAAAAAAATAATAAAAATAAAAAATAAAAAAAAAATCGAAGAAAAAAAAAAGAAAAAAAAAAAAGAGAAAAAAAAAACATACGGACTACCATCCCATTTCATTCTATGTTTATTTTATGTTTTTTGTTATTTTTGATTTATTAGCTTAAGTCAAGTCTAGTCTTGGCTTAGCAACGCCATATTATACATGTAATTAACCAAGATGATTAACTCGCCACCAGTAAAGATTGCCTATATCCAACAAAACCGTGTATTCCATATCCCTACACCTAACGTTATAACCCTTTGAAAGACCTCTTTAATAGTTTATCCTAGGTGCTTACGCCATGTGGTGGAGGTTTGATCATTTCCCAAGCCTATGGTAATTTATTTTGCTATGACAGGTAGTGAGATATTTTCCATTTCCATATTGTGATATATACTTTATTACACCCGAGAGATACGAGTATCTAAACACTATTTGTGAGGTGCTAGTGTATGACCTCCGTGCTTGTCTTTGGTCTTTAGTGGAACAATTATTTATTGTAATTACTTTTATATTAGTGTTAAATGACCCCTAGCTTGTATTTTGATTAGAATAAAAGCGCATTTGCTTGAGGAGAAGCAAATCTCAAGTGTAAGGGTATATGATGAGGCGAAAAATGATCCATTTTTAGGGGGTCATTTAAGCCCAAATTCGAATTTATTTGATCAAATAATGCCCTAAATCGTTCCTTTTGTGATTTTAGGTATTTTTAGAGTGAATTCTGGAAAAGGAAGCATTTTGGACGTTTTTGGAGCATAAAAGTGAAGAAAACGGCAAAGTCTTAATTTTCCTTGCTGGGAACAGTACCTGACGGCGTCAAGAGCAATTTGATGACGGCGTCAAGAGCAAAAATGGTGACGGTCCAGTGGAAATGTGACGGCGTCAAAGCATGGCCGTCAAGAGTAAAAGTGGTGACGGCCCAGAACAACATTACACATGACGGCGTCAGATCTGGATCTAGGCAGTTCGAGAATATCATGGGCGGCGGGTTGACGGCGTCAGAAGTTTCTTCTTGACGCCGTCACCTTAGAAAATCTATATATAGTCTTTGTAATTTTCATTCAAGAAAGAGGACAATATTAGGGACGACTTGAATAAACCCTAGCTTGACTTTTACAGTATTTTCAAGGGTTTTCACCCCTTGAAACCCTTCATGTTCAATTAAGATAAGTATCCTTTCAATTCATTCAATATGTCTATGTGTTGTTTGAATATATCTTACGCTTGTCTTGATTTTAACATGCTAGGCTAGATCTCTTGTGTGTTTGCTTAGATGTAATGAAACCTAGATGTTGATTATAGGTTGATTACTTGTTTATAGTTGTAATGGATGAATGATTTCGATGTTAGGCTTAAGAAAACTGGCAGACTTTCATAGTGTAACTTGCTTGAACGTCTTAAGAAACATGAACCAATGCGTACTAAGGTTTTTATGGTTGTATTTAATGCATGAGTGAATTCTAGTGATCCCATGTTAGGAGCTTCTTGCAGGCTCGACATAGGAGTGAAGTAGGAGCTTATAGAGATGGGGAAGTATGTACGCCACCCCACGAATGGTATTAAGGAATATAACCCGTCATCCATGCAACTGTAACAAACTATCAACCTGTAAAAGATATCTAGGGAGTAATGAAATCTAAGTAAACACATTTTTCCCATTTATTGTTCACTCCACATTAGTAATTAGCTTTATTTACATTTTTGTTATTTTATTTTGATTGCATCTTAGTTATTGGGTTTGTTGAATAGCAACTAGTTCCGCCCACTCTTCCAATACCTGAGATTTTTACATGCTTTCATAAAATATAAAAATACAAAAAGAATCATCCCTCACCTCTAGACCTAGTTTTTAGGCTTTCTAATCCTAGCGACACAATTCCTGAGTTGAACGATCAATCCCCCGGTACTTGTCACTATACCATACTACAACGATCAGGTACACTGCCTGGTGGGGGTTATAAGCTTCTCGAGATCCTTCGAGAGGTAAAGCCTGGTGCAATTCCCACGCATCAGGTAACGAGATCAAAATAATTTGAGAAGGGTACATTTGGTGTAATTTAGTATGGAAATGCATTTACATGGGTAAGTAAACCCTTTTTAGACACTTAGGGCATGTTTGTAATCGTATAGAACATTTTAGGAAATGTTTGGAATAGTTTTGGTGATTTGAGAAATGTGATGATCTCGCCTAGCTTTGATGTTTGTTTTCTGTCCAAATAACTTTTATGATCTATGTTTTGGTCATTCTTGAATCCTTGCTAGGTCCTTATTTGATCCATGTATTTTGTTGTATATCTTGTGTTTACGAATTCCAAAAATACGAGCTAAAGTAAATGAAGGTTGGAGCGTTTGAGAGTAAATAATAAAGAGTTATTGGATTTGCTTAGTGGACTTGTGTTGGGCTTAAGGAATACAAGGCCCAATGAATAATTTATATAACGATCCATTTGGCTTAACTTGGGTTTATTAGTTTGGGCTAACTTGTGTACAGGCCCTATGTGAAGTTTTATAAGGCCAATTTGGTTTTCAAGCCCATTGAGAAAAATAGGGAACCAGGGGGGTTGTGAGTGTGTTGTGATGTTTTGGTGATAAAAACGTCACTAGGGTTTGATTTGTGAATATTTTGGAATATCGTGGTACGCATGTGAGCTCGTTCCAAAGAAATGTGAATCACATAACACATATTGATTCGTTGTTGCATAATGTAACCAAAAAAATAAATTATTGCCTCAAAATGGTTAAGTGAACAGTAATACTTGATTATTTCTTGATTAACATTGATTAACACTTTTTACCTATCAGTTTGTGGTTTAGGCTTGTTCTGCGGGTAATACGCTTGCCTCGTCGATCCATTCGAAGTCATAGAACTGGACGAGGTGTTCTTGGTGTTATGCTTCTTTGATCTTGATGCTTGCTTTATGATACACTGGCTAGCAGGTTTTGCCTTCCAGGATGTTTATGCCTCCAAAATGACAAGGTTCTACCCATGACCTGCATCTCCGGAGGGCTGTTGTAGCATCCGAAAGACTGCCTTTGTTGTTGGATTGGGTCCAGGACTGAACCATCTATAGATCGTCAAGTCCCCCAGTCCAATATTATCGAATCCATTCCCAGTGATGTTGAACTTCAATTTCTATTTTCGTTCTTGGGCTCTACGTTGTTGGCCTATTTGTCCTTCACTTTTCTTTTTTCTTAGGTTTATATTTCTTCCGCCAATCATTTGGCTACACGAATATGGTACGATTGTTTTTTTCCTTTTGTTTCTACAAATACCTCTTCCTTTCTTTCTTCTTTGCATATGTTGGACCCTTTTACTTAGTTACGGTTAACTATAAAGTTAATCTAACCAAGTTCCATGGTATAGCAACGTGTTGATTAATTATGAAAGAAAATAAACGTAAAAGAAAAGACACAAATTTTTCAACGTTTAATTCTTTATTAGAATTAATCAAAAGAATTATACCCAAGTGTTCGCGGAACAACACTTGGGATTGAAATGACAAGTATGGTGTACTCCTCACTAAACCCAAACTAAGTTTGAGTGACAAATAAGATCGTGCTGAGCTAACTCAAGGATTGTGTTCTTCTTTGGAGAGAGTAAAGATTTGGTTTGTGAATGTCTAAGCATTAAGTGCACAAACGTAATCTTTACCTCTCTCACTTATTCTCTATTTATACACAAGTAATTTCTAACACTTACCTAATGGACAAAGACTACAAGATAATATTACATCATCCTACATTGGACAAAACACATAGGTATTTTGTCCCTGTTACAATTGGCTATAAGTAGTAAAGGACAAGGATGCTTTCTAGTCTTCAGTGTTGACACACTTCTTGGTATTATACTCATTCAGGGAAAGTTGACCTTTGCATGATAAGGACCATCCCTTATCCATTCAAACTTATCCCGCCTAATCCCGCCTTTACTTCAGTCTTTGTTCACTCAGTGATCTTAGTTGGTGAGGAGTCATGGAACTCAGTGAGTTATTGTCATCCCTCACTGAGTCCATCATCCTCTTCTTTGGCTCAGGTATCATTCACTGAGAACCGCCTCACTGAATGGTGAACCTTTCTTCATAGATTCGCCCTGAGCACGCTCAAATACTTGAACGAAGACTCGTTACGCAAAAACACAAAAACACCAAAACTACACAAGTCATTTCTACACCAGAAAGGTGATCACAATGAACTTTCCCAAATAATCAACATGACTCACTGAACAACTATGCATTCAGTGACTTGTTTGGTGTTCTCGGTTATGAAACACTTAGGATATTTTATGTTCAAATCCTGGATTAAGGAGTTTGGGTTTTAACAGACCCAACAATCTCCCCCTATTTAGATATACAAATAGCCTGAGTGTTTTCAGGGTTTTGTGAGAGATAGCAAAGGTATTATCTCTATAATCCTGACTTACTACGTATTGTTTAGGACACTGAATGTTAAACAAAACATCAATATTATTCATGAATATTACAATCCTAAACAAAACAAAGTAAATAAAGATAGTTGGTGTTGCAGACATGCTCAGGCTTCAGAACTTCATACCCATGGCTTCAAGTTTGGCTCTCTTAGTATTCAGTAGGTGTTTATTAGGATGCTCTTTGATTTTGTTCTTCAGGTCATGACAGAATCTTGCATTAGCCTCATTCTTGATAGGATTGGCCATAAAGAAGTATCCTGCCATTGCCTTGACTCCAGCTTGATCAATGTCAGCCCATCTTTGAAAGGCTGGATCTCCAAACTCATCTGTGAAGAAGAGACCTCTCTCAGGTTGCTCAATGACCAAATTGTTCACAAATGTAACTCCTTCAAGGAGGGCTCTGTTGCAGTTTAGACCCGGAGCACTGACTTCTGGTTCAGTCTCTATCTTCTTCCTTTTCCTTTTAGAAGACTGAGTAGGAGGAGCCTGAATGACAAGTACTAAAGCTGGTAGCAATGAAGGGATCCCAAGTTCCTCATGCTTCTTGGCCAACAGATCATACCTAATCCTGAGGGATTTCATTAGGTTCTTGACAACGACATTGTTCTTCTTTGCAATGATTGGACCAAGTTCATCAAGCTCAGTGATCCCAAAGTCAGCAAATCTGAAAGGATCATGAACTTCAAAATGTCGTTTGTCTTGACCTCTATAGACACTGAGAACAGCAGGTTTAAAGTTCTAGTGAATCTTGACATCAGTGATAGGTTCTGGATTCAGTCTCTGTGTCATGATCCAGGTATACTTCTCAATGTTTTGTTGCCTGATTTTAGCAGATCTCTTCAGTTTAGCTTCCCTCTTTTCTTTTAGGGCGATCAGAGCAGCATCCTGAGCCTTTTTGAACTTTTCACCACCTTCTCTATGTGCAAGGTCCTGAGGCTTCAGTCCAATAGTAGTAGCTTCCTCATTAACCACCTCAATGAGGGTAGCCTTGCTTGCTTGTTCCTCCAAAGCTACTTTCTTTAGTCTTTCCACTTTATCTATATGAGCTTGGATTTCATCTTCAGTCATCAAGTATGTAACACCATTCATTTGAAAGGGAATCCTGGCAGGTGTAACAGGGTCTGGTCTAATGACTGAAGAAGCAGCAACCAATGTAGTTCTAGGCTCAGACACAACAGTGAGAATGCCTTTGCCCTTGTCTGTCTGGATTGATGGTTGAGTGGTTCTTTTAGGAAACTGGAAGGATGAGATTGGAGTAGCTGCAATTATGTGCTTCCCCTCAGTCTGAGAGGAAGGTTGACTTGTGGAAGCATCAGGAACTCCTATTTGTGAGACTTCAGTGGATCTCTCCCCCTCAACTGTTGCTGCAGTGTCGGTGAGAGCAAGAGGTGGTGCCACTGAAGGACCCTTGAAGGCCTGGTAAAGTTCGGAGAGCATGTTTCTGATGTTAGCAGTGTCCTTCTGAATTGTAGACACTTTGGCATCCAGTGAAGCCTGAGAGGACTCAATGGCAGACATCCTTGGCCCAAGATTCCAGGCCAAGGAGTTGGAAGACTTAGCCCAAGCAGTCAAGTTTTTCTCCATGATACTGAGTGATGAGCAGATGGACACCACTGAAGAGTTGAGACCCTGAAGATTTGCAGCCTTTAGCATATCTACCAACTCAGTGAATTGAGCATAATTCTGTTGGTAGGTTTGAGCAGCCTGAAGGATTTTCTTGTTGAGTTCAGGATCATCTTTGACAGACTCTTGAATGGTAGAAACACTCTTGGTAATGTTGTTGAGCGTTTCGTTGAACTTGCTGAGATGTCCATTAATAGTAGTCAGTTTGAATGCAACATCAGCCTGTTGTTCGAAAGTGTTATCATGATAGGCTTTAACTGACTCCCTGAGGTTGCAGTAGTGAACAACTTGCTCAGTGTGCATATCAAACACATCTCCAGTGATATCATCGTAGATGGCTTTGGAAGCCTTTTTCAGAAATTTCATCAGCTTTCTTTCAGTGAGGGGCCTGGAATCATCATACTTGGTCAATTTTTAAGGAGAGGAAGGTTCTGGTACATTTTCTTGTTGAACAACAGGAGACAGAGGGGATTGTTCAGTGGCTGTTGCCTCAGTCTCCATATCATCACCAGCTTCATAGAACTCTTCCTCATTGACTTTGCTATCATCATCATCAGAATCAAGAACAGCCTGAAAAGTAGCCATTGAGTCTATCTGCAAAAATGGGTTAGCTGGCTCCTCTTCATAAGAAGACTTGCCTTGGTTATGGTCGCTCCCTGACCCCTAAAATCCAACAGACTGGGTTTTGTCTGTCTGGTCTTCAGGGTTAGTTTGCGAAGAATGAGCAGCTCCGTGAGGGGGTGTAGGTTCCATATCAACGGGTGGCTTTAATCCCCCTGAGTCTTTGTCCTCTGTGAATCCTTTAGATACTGACGGGTGTGCTTCAATATCATCACTAGGAATCAGTGAAATGTTAAGGCCCCCCGTTCCAACAGACTTGTGCTGGTCTGTCAAAGATTTAGGGGCCGCCACTCCCTGAGACTCTGGTTGTGATGTACCAGAGACATTAGCGGGATAAGTGGAAGGCGCTTCCCTACCAGCGGGTTGTATGTTTCCCTCTGGATCTTTGGGAGTAGTCGTTTGGACCAAGGGCACTGACTGTGATTTTTCAGTGACCTTCGTTGTCCCTGGGGGTGGTGGAACCTGGTCAAGGGTGACATTTTTTGGGCTTAGGTCTCCTTTTTGGCTTAGAAGCCTATGCCCCTGAAGCCTCAGGGCCCGGTGCCTTGGGTTTGGTTTTTGGCACAGTCTGAGACTTCCCTGTCCTCTTAGGAGGGGAAGGTGGGTTCACTGAGTCCCTCCGGTTGTTTATGGTAACCATATGGGCCGTCAATTCAATGTTTGAGACTGAGGATGGGTCTTTTGAAAAGTTTGAAGAACTCAGGATGGCTGGTAAAGAGCTTAAGTGTTCATCCTGAGTGTAGTCACAACCCAGTAACCTTTGAAGAGCACATGAGATAAACCTAGGATACGACACATAGTGTAGCCTAGTTTTATTCAGTAGCTTGGTTACAAGATCACCATAAATGATCTCTCCAATGTCGACAGTGACCCCGTTCATTAGGCAATAGGCCATCATCATTTGAACAAAATTAATCTGTTCAGTGGATGAATGGTTCCCACCGAGAACCTGAATCACAAAAGTGAACAGGATCTTCCAAGCCATGGGAAAAGAGATCTTGGTGACAGGGGACTTGTCCAAATATTTTGGATCCAAAGCAATTTTTTCTAACCCTGATTTGACATCACTTGGGTCAGGGTGTGCAACATATTTTCCATTGTTATAATCAAGTCCTGTTGCTGAGCAAAAAGTTTTGAAATCCAGGACAAATTTTCTTTTCCCATTTAAAACAGAGAAGCTGGTGAGAAATTCCTTGAGGGGCCTGAGTTCGTTCTCATCAGCACTGGGTGTCGGGTCAATGGCCTGAGCAGTACACCAGAACTCCCTGAGGAGGTGGTGATACTGAAAGTAGGGTGTTGATGTGAAGCCATTTTTCAAGGGACAGTTGTACAAAAAATTTATTATTTCCTTGTAGGCAGGAACATTGGTTGGGTGATTAAAATTGCCTACAACATTGTTTGTTTTAAATTGTACATCAGCCAGAGTCATTTTTGCCCATTGAGGTGCAAGCATGATTCCTTGGTCTTCTGCCATTTTTAGGTCAAAAAAGGTTTTGAAAGTTTTAATGGCAGAATATCACACTCCAAATGATTCACAAGTTAACACTAACTTGTTTTCTGTTGTGAAGAGTGTAATATTGTTATCAAGATGTTTGCAAACAGGAAGGATTTCTTGTTGCAAATTTCTTAACCAAGAAAAGATGTTTTGAAAATACATTTTGTTTTGAAAAAGATTACACACAACTTTGCAATGGAGAAATTTTAGCAGAGTTTCTTTAAGAAATTTTGTGTGTGTGTTTTGTGATTTTGGGAAAGGGGTATTTATAGAGGGTGAGGAATACCATTGGTCTGAAATTTTGAAAATCAAAATGAATAAGCGTTTTGGGATCCGCATTAAATGCCACCACTCCACATACCCAAGTTTTTCGCAACTGTCGAGGTAAACAGTGCAAAGAGCCTGCATAATATGCACTTTTGCAGACATGATGTCACAAAAATATCAAAGGATATTATTTGTGAAGAAAGGCATTAAATGCCAAGTGGGATGTTGATGTGTAAGTGGGGGCTCAGGTATGGATGCCAGTAAGGCAAAGACATATATTCCTATATTAAATAGAAAATTCAGTTACCAACCTAGGACATTTACTAACTAGATACTTGAAGCATTTAGTTATGCATTGAATTGCATTAGTATAATGTCCTGAGCCCCCCTGAATGAGAATTCATTCAGTGTGAATCATTTTGGGTAAGGAGACCAATGAGTTACAATCTCAAGGTGTGAGGCTCCTTGTGAGTGATTTTGGTTATGTTGAAGGATTTTACTGAGGAAGGTTAATTATCAGGGGATAAGAATATACACCATGTAATATATCTCAATCTGTGATCTGATTATCAATATCTAACATGCCTAGTTCTGCTTTCAGCCTGGTGAAAGTAGGTTCATCCAAAGGTTTAGTGAAGATATCAGCTAGCTGATACTCAGTGGGAATGAAGTGTAATTCAATATCACCTTTCATGATGTGATCCCTGATAAAATGATATCTGATATCAATGTGTTTTGTTCTTTGATGAAGCGCTGGGTTGTTTGATATGGCAATTGCACTTGTGTTATCACAAAAGATGGGTACCATCTTGTAATGAATACCATAGTTACTGAGTTAACTTTTCATCCATAACACATTTGCACAACAGCCAACAGCAGCAACATATTCAGCTTCTACTGAGGACATTGCAACAGATTGTTGCTTTTTAGCACTCCAACAGACTAGCTTTCCTCCAATAAATTGGCAGGAGCCTGAAGTACTCTTCCTATCCATGTTGCATCCAGCATAATCAGAGTCTGAGTAACCTTTGAGATCAAACCCTGAACATTTTGGATAGTAGAGTCCAAGACTGGAAGTGCCCTTAAGATATCTCAATATCCTTTTGAAAGCAGTGAGATGAGATTCATTTGGTTCAGATTGATATCTTGAACATAAGCACACTGAGAATTGAATATCCAGTCTTGAGGCAAGAAGATACATCAGTGACCCAATCATACCTCTGTATAGAGTAGGATTAACAGGTTTTCCAGCAAGATCAGGCCCTAAATTGTTGGGAGGTACCATTGGGGTTTTCACTGAGGCACAGTCACTGAGGTCATACTTTTTGAGTAGGTTCCTAGTGTACTTTTCTTGACTGATGGACATTTCTTTCTCAGTTTGTTTGATTTGTAGTCCAAGAAAATAAATGAGTTCTCCCATCATACTCATTTCAAATTTCTTTGTCATCAGCTTTTCAAACTGTTTACAAAGTTTGTAACTTGTTGAGCCAAATATGATGTCATCCACATATACTTGGACTAGAATCACATCCTCATTTGTCCTATAGGTGAACAATGTATTGTCAATTTTGCCCCTAACAAATTTGTTTTGTATCAGGAAGGCTGAAAGAGTTTCATACCATGCCCTGGGAGCTTGTTTTAGTCCATAAAGGGCCTTGTTAAGCTTGTAGACATGGTTGGGAAACTCACTGCTTTCAAAGCCAGGTGGTTGTTGCACATATACATCTTCTTTAATGGTACCATTTAGGAATGCACTCTTTACATCCATTTGGTAGACTTTAAAGTTCATGTATGTTGCATATGCAAGAAAGATCCTGATGGCTTCTATTCTTGCAACATGTGCAAAGGTTTCCTCATAGTCAATACCTTCTTGTTGATTATATCCTTTTGCAACAAGTCTAGCTTTATTTTTTACTACAGTTCCTGACTCATCAGTCTTGATTTTGAAGACCCATTTCATTCCTATGATAAACACTCCCTGAGGACATTCAACTAAGGTCATGACATAATTTCTATCAAATTGTTCTAACTCATCTCTCATGGCCTGAACCCAACTCTCATATTTAAAAGCTTCTTTCACATTTTTATGTTCTATTTCTGAGATAAAGTCAACATAGAGGCATACATTGGCTGAAGCCGCCTTGAGTTTAGCAGCCATGCTCCTTGTAAGCATGCCTTCTGAGGGTTCACCAATGATGTTAACAAGTTCAATTGTTTTGGACTTGGTCCAGCTATCCTGAGGTCTAGGATAGGAATTGGAACTTGTAGTGGCCTGATGTATAATTGGAGTGGGTTCAGATGTGGGTGCCTGAGGTGCTTCAAGATTGAGATTTTCAACAACCTCAGTATAGTTAACTTATGTTGTGGTATCCTGGACAACAGGTTCACTGGTGGTGGTGTCATTTGAGACTGGTTGAGTTTCTATGAACTCACTGATGGTGGGTTGAGGTAGGTTGTGTGGATTGATGTAGTAAGAGACATCAGCATCAGCTTGATATTGTATGGAAAGATTACTCTCAGGATGAAACACATCAGGAGGATATCTTGATGAGTTATTAATACCAATTTCTTCCACAGTGGAATTTGAGAATCTAACAGCTTCAGTACTCTCATCAAAAGTCACATGGAAGGTTTCCTCAGTTTGTTGTCTCCTGGTGTTGAATACCCTAAAGGCTTTTGAGACAAGGGAGTACCCTAGAAAGTATCCATCATCAGCTTTTGCATCAAACTTTCCAAGATGGTCCTTATGATTATGGATAAACACAGGACATCCAAACATATGGAAATAGCTGATATCTGGAACCCTTCCTTTAAACAACTCATAGGGAGTTTTGTTATGTCTCTTTACAATAATGGACCTGTTTTGTGTATAGCAGGCTATTTTTACTGCCTCGGTCCAAAAATGTTTGGAGAGAGCAGATCCATTAAGCATTGTTCTAGCAGCCTCAATGAGAGTTCTGTTTTTCCTTTCAGCAACTCCATTTTGTTTAGGGGTGTAAGGAGAGGTAAAGTTTTGAGAGATACCCTTCTCATCACAGAAACATTCAAGGTCATTGTTTTTGAATTCAGTTCCATTATCAGTCCTGATTTGTTTGACCCTGATGTCATTTTGGTTTTCAATCTTCCTAATGAAGGACATGATTGTTTCAGCAGCCTGACTCTTTTTAGTCAGAAAATATACCCAAGTATATCTTGAGTATTCATCTACTATGACCAGAGTGTACTTCTCATGATGAATATCCATTGGACTGATGGGTCCAAATAGATCCATGTGAAGTAGATGCAAGCATTTGGTGATAGAGGAGTTTTGTTTGGTTTTAATGGATGCCCTGTGGTGTTTACCTTTTTCACAGGCAGGGCAGGGTTTATCTTTTGTGAACACTAGTGATGGTAAGCCAAAGACTTTGTTTTGTTTGGCCAGGTTGTTTATGTCTTTGAAGTTCAGGTGGGACAGTCTTTTATGCCAAAGCCAGTTGATGGTATCAGTGGCTTTAGCAAAAAGACATGTTCCATTCTGAGTGAGTGAGGACATATCCAAGACATAGACATCCTGCCTCCTTTGTGCAATAAGAACTACTTCTTTGTTTGCATTAAAGATAGTACCTTGCTTATCATCAAACTGAACTATGTATTTTGCATCACATAGTTAACTGATACTGATCAAGTTATATTTAAGACCATTAACATAAGCTATTCTTGTAAAAACTATTCCACTACAGTTTACTGAACCATAACCTTCAGTGAGACAGGATGAATTATCAGCAAATACCACCTTAGGTCCTGGTTCTTCTACATATTTGTGCAGATATTCTTTCACGCCAGTCATGCTTCTTGAACATCCACTATCAAGATGCCAAACAGGATCTCTGGCATGTCTCTGCACAAATGTAAACTGAGTTAGTTTTTCTTGTGAACCCACTTTCTGGTAGGCTTGGCTTCAATGGCCTTTTTGAACTGGGATATTGATCCATGATCAGTGGTGGTGTGAATATTGCTTCCACAGATATTGCATCTGGGTGATGGGGTAGTTTGTTGGGTTGGTTTGGTATTTCCTCTTCTAGATTGAATAACATGTTCATGTCCTGAACTGTCATGAGTAGGATCTCCACAGATATCACAACATGGATACATCAAACAATCATCAGGGAGATGATCATTGAATCCACAGTGGATGCAAGGTGTGAAAGGTTTAGCTTTTTTCCTTATCTGTTTGGAGCCTGAGGCATAGTTGTGGGGTTGAGCATTGTGGTAGGATACAGCACTTGATGAGACTGTATAAGATAGATGATCAGAGGTTATGTGATCATCCTTTTTGCATATCATGCAAAAGAGAATTCTATAACAGTCATCAGTGGTATGTGTTATATAACTACACAGTTCACATCTCATTTTTGGTTTAGATGTTTCCTTAGATTTGGCAGAACTTGAGGAAGCTGGTTTAATTTCCTTTTCCAACGGTTGAGTTTTCTTTTCAAATGATTCAATTTTTTCACTCAACTTCCTAACAAGTTCAGCCAACTGATCAAATTTGGAATCAGGGCTGTCAGTGGTAACCTCATTTGAGACTGAGGTTGTGGAGTCATCATTTGTGGTAGAGACTTCAGTGAGTGGTCTTTTCAAGATAGTTCTTCCTAAACCAACTTTCTCTCGTGGAGAGTGTTGAGTATACACCAAAGGTGTTAGCTCAGAGCTAGGTTCAGCTCCTTGAAGAACTTTCACTGGTGGGAGTGGACTCTGTGATATAGGTTCAGACTCATTAATGGACTCAGGAAGACTAGACTCATCAGTGACACCAAGCATATTTTTGATGGCTTGACTTTCAGGTTCCAAAATTTTACCAGTGTTAAAGTTTGGCATTTTGCTATCTGGGTTGACTCTTTCAATCCAGTCACTGGGTTTTGGTGCCATTTCCTTATTAAAGGATATGCCTGAAGGCAGAAATGCCTTTTCACCATGATTCTCACTTGAGGATTCAGTGGTTTTATCTTCACCAATAATGGGTTTCTTGAGACTCACTGAGTCAAAAACTCTAGGGTTTTTCTGAGTCCACTTATATATCACAGCCTTTTCTTTCTTAAGTTCTTCTTGAAGAGCCTGATTTTGTTTTACAAGTTCAGTGTTTTGAATTTGAAGTGTGACAGCCTCAAGTTTAGCTTGTTTTAAAACCAGTAATTCATCTCGACACTTATTTAATTCAAAAGTTAACTTATTGAATTTAGAAAACAAATTTTTCCTTTGCTCTTCAACGAACTTAAGATCTACATTTAAGTAGTTTAAAAAGGATTGCCAACCAGCATCATCATCCATAGATAACAAAATGTTTACCTTTTTCATGGTGATGTTGACCCATTCTCCATTTATAGCATGGCTTTTTCCAACAGCCATCTTGTTGTCATCAGAAAGTGTCATCAGTGCATTGACCCTTACTTCATAATCAGATGAGACATCTTCCTCATCCCAATCATAACCCTCAGCAACGAGCACCTTGTTTTTGCCTTGAGCAGGTTTGGTTGGTGCAGTCTGAGGAACTGAGGGAGTTGTCTCAAGGAGAGCAAGTTTAGCTTTTGCTTTTCTGTATTTAGCTTCAAAATCCTTTTGAATGTTTGCATTTTGAAAATGTTGAGTGGATTGAAGCATTTTTTGTTGAAACTTGCTAGTTCCTGAGGAAGAATTACTACCAGAAGGTTTATAAGAAGGATCTGAGGTTGTTTTTGAAAAATAGTCTTTAGCAAAGTGACCCTTTTTGCCACAGTTGAAACATTCAGTGGAATCATTTGCCTTAGCTTTTTGAAAATTGAACTTGTTTCTTTTAATAAAACGTTTTGAGTTAGCTAAAAGAGCCCTTTCTTGAAATTCAACTTGAAGATCATTGAGATACTCATCACTGGTTCTCATATCAACCTCATCATTAGAGTCGTCTTGAAAATCCTGCACAACACCATTAAAATAGAAGGCAGTGGATATGGGTGAGACAGTCAGGGCCTTTTTGTTTTCTTGAGCCTTTTCAGGGTATCGCCTTGTGATTAAGTTATCTTCATAGACAAACTTCCCATATACTTGAGGCAGCTCAAGATTCTGAATGTGATTAGCATTCCTGAGACCCAGAGAGAAGTTTAACCACTTCTCAGGGAGACTGTTGAAAAAGCCAACATTGATCTCATGCTTAGACAGTACTACACCATCATTTGAAAGCTCATTGAGCAAGGTTTTGTATCGGGTATAGGTCTAAGAGAGACTTTCAGATTCTTTAGCCCTGAAAGTGTTATACTCAAGTTTTAGGTCCATAATCCTGTTTTCCTTGGTATCTGAGGGACCTTCAAAGCTATGAACCAAGTCAAGCCAAGTTTGTTTAGCTGTAGGATAGTTAATGACTGATTCCATTGTATCGTCAGGGAGACACGATATAATGATGCTTTTCAGGCGTTGGTCCTGATTGACCACCCTTCTCTCATCAGGAGTTCATTGTGCTTCAGGTTTAGGTAAACCTTCAGCGGTCGTTGGGACAAAGGGACCTTCATTGATACACTTGATATAGTATGGTTCCATACCAGTCAAGTAGCAAAGCATACGCTTTTTCCACTTGCTAAATTTTCCAGCTTCTAGTCTAGGAGCGACAGCTAAATAGCTACCTCCCTTTTTGTCAACTAGCTGGGGTACATCGCTATCAGCCATGGTGGGATCTTTTGATTTTAAAAACTGAGCACCCTTTTGTATGAAAGATTTTGAAAGTTTTACAAATCAGAGGCTCTGATACCACTTGTTGGACCCTTTTACTTATTTACGGTTAACTATAAAGTTAATCTAACCAAGTTCCATGGTATAGCAACATGTTGATTAATTATGAAAGCAAATAAACGTAAAAGAAAAGACACAAAGTTTTTCAACGTTTAATTCTTTATTAGAAATTAATCAAAAGAATTATACCCAAGTGTTTGCGGAACAACACTTGGGATTGAAATGACAAGTATGGTGTACTCCTCACTAAACCCAAACTAAGTTTGAGTGAGAACTAAGATCCTGCTGAGCTAACTCAGGGATTGTGTTGTTCTTTGGAGAGAGTAAAGATTTGGTTTGTGAATGTCTAAGCATTAAGTGCACAAATGTAATCTTTACCGCTCTCACTTATTCTCTATTTATACACAAGTAATTTCTAACACTTACCTAATGGACAAAGACTACAAGACAATATTACATCATCCTACATTGGAAAAAACACATAGGTATTTTGTCCCTGTTACAATTGGCTATAAGTAGTAAAGGACAAGGATGCTTTCTGGTCTTCAGTGTTGACACACTTTTTGGTATTATACTCATTCAGGGAAAGTTGACCTTTGCATGATAAGGACCATCCCTTATCCATTCAAACTTATCCCGCCTAATCCCGCCTTTACTTCAGTCTATTTATCTTCAGTCTTTATTCACTCAGTGATCTTAGTTGGTGAGGAGTCATGGAACTCAGTGAGTTATTGTCATCCATCACTGAGTCCATCATCCTCTTCTTTGGCTCAGGTATCATTCACTGAGAACTGCCTCATTGAATGGTGAACCTTTCTTCATAGATTCGCCCGGAGCGTCTTGAGGATGACTCACTGAACAACTATGCATTCAGTGACTTGTTTGGTGTTCTCGGTTATGAAACACTTAGGATATTTTATGTTCAAATCCTGGATTAAGGAGTTTGGGTTTTAACAGACCCAACAGCATATTTCAGATCTTGCCTTTTCTTGAGGAAGTTTCATTTTTAGGGTTTCATGCTTATTATCTCTGCCTCTTATAGGTACGTCATTGTTTTTCCACCCTTTTTTATATCTTTTCATCTTCTTCAATCTTTTATGTCTGGTTCTCCTTTGATTGCCACTCATGTGGTATCATAACGATGGAATTCTTTCATCTGTCACTCTTGAAAAAGTAGAAAAGGTGAAGCGAGACTTTCGTCTTCATACCAGTTTCGTTTCTCAATCCGGTCTCGATGTTATTGTTGTGACTTATAAGATCGATCCCAGCCTTCATCCTTACCTTCCCCTAAAGGTCTAACTATAGATCGGCTTGGTTTAGACATTATGGGTATATACCCTCTTCTGTTAAGTTATGATGGATCCGTATTCCCTTTTCTTCCTTCTCTTTATTGATCATTAAATAGTCTCACATTCATGTCTCAAATGAACACCATAAGCTGCATCAAAATTATGACTTTGGAGTTGTACTGTAGATCTCGTGGTATTACCAAAACTATTTCTTTTTTTTTCGTCACTTTTTTAGCCTTAGCAAGTCTGGTGACTGGTTTTTCCATTATAAAACTTCAAGGAAAGTCTCATTGTATCTATGATGCTAATTCGGGTATCAAATCTTTGAAGGGTATGTTATTTCTTATTGATCATCGTGATGTACTGATGTATATGCCATGACGTCATAGAGAATCTGATATTTCTATTCATGACTTATTTTCTAAAGCTAGTGATGCGACTGTTGGTATTATTGCAAATTATGTGCTTTCTCCTCATATTTTTACTAAGGGTGTTCTTGTATCTTCGCTTTGAGTCAGGTTTAGGATTTAGATGGTTTTCACCCAAAGTTTGTTAATGAAAATGACAAGGGTTTGTTGTTTCTTCGTAATTTTATTTTTCTCTCATCCTTTTTCTAATTTAATGCTTTTGACCCTTTGCCTCTTGTTGCTAATTTGTGCATAAATATCTGAGGAGAGGTCAAGCTTTCAACCTTTAGGCAGTGTACCTAATCAATGTAGCAGAATATAGGCAAAAACCTTGAGAAAGTTCCTTTTGTAAGGATATAGCTAGGTTGAGGTGAAGAAGGATTCTTAATGCTATAAGGGATGGAGCTATTTTTGGTATTTTATATGTTTTATGAAAGAAATTAAAGTCTCGGGGTTTTGATTGGATTACTGACGAAAGAGAACATAAATTAAAATAAATTAAAAAGATGGCAAGCGGGGGAATAAGGATGGAAGGGGGGTGTGTGTGTGTCTGTGGGGGGGGGGGGGGTGGTTCTCTTATCAAATCAGCTCCGCACAAGCTTTTTTTCTCTTCAAAATTTTTTCGTTCAACTTTTCCTCAACCATTGGAGCATTTTTTTTTTTTAATCACTTAAAAATACCCCTAAAACATAAATACCCACTCACAACATAATAAATAATGTTTATCTCTTTTAAAAATGTGTTTCTCTCTTCTTTATCAATCGGGGCTCAAGTCCCACATATTTTCTTTTTTCCAATTCCTCGCATTGAATGGTGTGGACCTTTTCTCTTTCCCTCTCTTTCCTGTAGCCTATCCCACCCCCACACCCTTTGCAATAACGGCAACTACTTAGGGACAATCCACCTAAGGTTGGTCAAAAGTAACAACAACTTAATTAACACAAGTATAGGGAACTAACCTTAAGTTGAGATTATCTTGACATGGTTTATCAAGGGATACTGGGCAATTTTAATTATTTCTAGCCACTGGGACAATTGGAGCAAATTTTTAGAGCCATAAGGACGATTTATGTAATTAACTTAAGGACGAATTGTGTAATTTTTTAGAGCCATGCATAAAGACGATTTATGTAATTAAATCTTGATAAAATCCACGAAGAAGACATGTGAAAATTTTAGAGCCACAGAGACCTTTATATAATTAGCTCAAGGACGGATGGTGTGATTTTTTAGAGTCACAGGGATGATTTATGTAAATAACTCTTGATTAGCATATGTCACGTCAGATTTTTTTCCTATTTTTTCCTAAGGATGCATACAATAGGAAAATTAAGGAAATATTTGAATTTAATAAGAAAATTAAAAGTTTAGTGTCTACAAAAGAAAAAAGTAGCAGGTTCGATGTTTTTTTAGAAAATTAGCCATTTTTTTTTTTTTTTTTGGATGCAAAAGTTGTATCGCAAAATTACTATCGTAATATAGATGACCCGTCGCAACACAAATCCACAAAAGATGATTCATTGACTAAGATTTACAAGTAATACCAAAAGAAGCATATAGTTGTTAGATTATGGACATTATTTTAGTAGTCGTATGTTAGGATCGAACTCGAGATCACGGGATTGCACACAATACGTATGAAGAGAAAAAGAAATAATTATTTATAAATGTTATAAGTAATTATTAATAAACACAAAACTAGTAATAGTAATTAGTATTTAATGATAAATGACTAATGACCTATTAACGAAGATTAGGAAAGTAATACTAATGAATATTTGGAAACAAGGGAAGGTTCCGGAATCCCTTTGGGGGCACCTAAACCAATCGGCCAAGGAGGGTTTCCCACCTCCTTTGTGCCTTGAGCTCCAAGTTTTGAATAGTATATAAGCAAACCCAAGATGCATTGTTTTCTCATAACTTGTACACACACATCTTGGTGTTTTCTCTCCTCTTCTTGTCTCAAAGTCGATCCAAACTAAATCCCACTTAGTGATTTCGATTTTCATAAGATCAACAAGTTTTGTGTTTAATTTACTTGCATAAACTTTTTCTTGAATTAGTACGTGTGTACAAGAACGTGATTCAAACACATTATTGTTTGATTCTTGGATTGAATTACAAAAGAGGTAAGGGGTAATTCTTATAATCCACATAAACCCTAATTATGGTTCTTGATTGAAGATTGCAATTTGAGTCTTGTTCGGGCTAGAATCACAAAGGTATGTTTACTATTTAATATTGATTAATTAATTACATGTTATATGATCTTGTTATAATTGCTTCCGCTATGCTCACTTGATGTGTTTGGTTTATAATATATGAATGTCATGATATCATAATTCCAACAGTGGCATCTAGAGCCGTTATAATGTGTAATTAATTATTGAAACGCATAAAAATTGGATCTTGATTCGTTTAGTTACATGTTTTTAGGGTTTTTAGATTCCTTACCCTAATTTTTTTTTATGGGTCGATTTGACCTTAAAGGGTTTTAGGGTTTTGGTTTTTGATTTTTTAATATGATTAGAAACCCTAGGATGTCATGTAATTTGTTGTGCGTTTTAGTAAACGATCTTGGTGCAATATGTTAATTGTTAAGCTTAAATCCATGAAAAGTGCATATTTGCATGGATTTTATATTGTGTGATAATTTAAATGGTTTAAATTGTGTATATATATATATATATATATATATATATATATATATATATATATATATATATATATATATATATATATATATATATGGTTAAGTTATATCGAAACATGTAAATTTATTAATAGATGTCGAATTGGGGAAGACTCCAATGTTAAGTAATCAATTATGTGCTATGTGGTATTTGTTTAGTTTTGGCTTACGCAATCGATTTATCGATGTATGTGGCTCTTTTTCCTAGAAGAAGAAAGCCTTAATTGAATAAATACGTTATACACCTAGATTTGATTATTAATAGGACTGTTGAATAAGATTTGCATGTGGCTACATGTTTTATACATATTTAATTGTTATGATTATGTATATATGTTTATTTAGTTGTTTTATTTTTTATTTTATATTACTTATTTTTGTTTATTATAATGTTAGACATGTTTATAAATGAAAAGGGTAATTTTTTGAATAGAAAAATAATACGGACTAAATAAATGGCGAAATTGTTTTGGTTTTAAGAGTAAATTCCAAAGGATTGGTTGATTGATGTTTTTGTACATAGTGTGCGAAAGGCGGACCGAAGGTTGCCATCCAACGTACTTGTAGAGAGGGGTTATTAAATACCATGCACCTACCGGTTCTCTACAACCCCTAGACTTACCTATATCACTATATTACGTACACTGTCATCTTAAGGGTGAATTAACCACAATTCCACAATGATTATCCGAAACACTAAGCTTTCGGGCTTATGCAAAAGTACGATATAGTGGACGATAATTGTTGGTAATTCTTTAATTGGTGAACCCGATACCTCAATCAAAACTTTGTTATTTTACTCTTAGCAAATTGGTAATAAAAATGTTTTGTAAAACCAATGTTATGAAGTTGTATGCATGCTTCTTCATACATTATTTTGATTACATGTCAAAATTTAATACCCTTATAAAATTAAGTCAAATGCCATCTAATTAAGAACACTTGAAGTTGTAATTTACGTCATATGAGAACTTGGCGAGATTGCAATGGAGAGGTAAATTTCATAAATTCATTACTAGCAGATCAACTGATGTGATGGATTTATGAGTTTACAGTTTTTAAGTTAGACGACTTAAATTGAGTAGTAAGTGAGATCTTGGACTCAAGGCATTAAGATGGGGATCAAACATGCTTACATTACAAAAGTTTTGTGATTGTAAATCCCATAAATCTAGGAATTGCAATATGATATTGGCAATTATTATACGACAATTACCTTGTTGAATACTATCATTACTAGCAGATCAACTGATGTAATGGTACTATGTCAATTAGGATCCTAGCTTTAAGAAAATACTATGGTTTATATGAATATATTTACCAATCGGTATTTTATTTTCTTAAAGATCTAATTATCGAAAATACTGAAATTGAATTTTGTAATTCGTTTTAATGTATTAATGCAACGTTCAAACCGTAAACGCACTTTGGGCTTTGGTAAATTGATCTAGTTCTGTTTTCAAACAAATGTTTGATTAAGAAATATTTACTTGAAAGACAAAAGAAGTCTCCTTTCTATGAAGGAAGAGTGAGACACAATCCTATTCCCTTTCATGAATGAGAAAGGATAATAGGAATATTAGATATGTCTAAATTCTAATATAACTCATAGCAAATTTTTAATGGTTAAGAAAATTGCATACATTTTTCATAGGGATTTTATCATCCTCATTCGGTGATCAAATTCTTAGTAACAAATATGATATTTGGTTAACAGAAAATTATGTATGACATTTTATGAGTTATTATAATTAGAAGCTAGACTAATTACTGCAAAATGTTTAAAGACAAATTAGTTGTTTTGACTATTTTAAAGGTGCTACATACATTGTAGGATGGTAGACCTGTTAAAGAAGAAATTGCATGCCCAATTTTTCAAGTTAAAGGCATTTGGTGGATAGTCCATCATTTACGTAGTAGAATACACTTTTAGTGCATAAGTAATTGTTACGTATGGACAATTAAAGGTGTAGGAAAGTTAAAAGTACACTATTTTCTTTCATTGGATATGAAACATTTTAAATGTTGTCAAATTCAGTGGAGTAGTGTGTACTTATTACTGAATAAGAAATTATTGTAATGATCTTTAATTCAGTGGGAGTTACAAGCTTTGACATCTTGGTAGCTAAAGATAATTACTTTCCAAGTGTAGACACTCATACTTTTAAGGATAGTCTTGTACGTTTTCTTACTAGACATTGTAGTTCTACATCTACTTGTTATGCTAAAATCTATGACACAATCATATTGATCACATAAACAAATGCATGGCGTGTTTTTTTATCAACTATATGAGGTTGTTCCATGCACAAGTGGGAGAAATGTTATCTTTAATGTGTGCAAGAAACAACTCATAAAGATATGATTTAATGGATTCTCTTGACTACAAGGTAAGAGAATAATGTTCTAATATGAATTATACTAAGCTAATTCAAGAAACACTTGGTGTTACAATTTATGTTATGTGAGAGCTTAACTAGATTGCAATAACAAGGTGAATTTCATATTTTCATTACTAGCAGATCAACTTATGTAATTGAACTATGAGAATTTGCAGTTTCTAAATTAGATACCTATTAGAACATGTGTCAATATGATATCAAGACTACTTTAATTTATAGATTTATGAATTCATGGAATGACATAAATTAATTAAGTAATCTAATGCTACTTCAATCTGAATATTTATGTGTTCTTGGAATGACATAAATAAATGAAGAAATAATGTTATTTACATTATTGTGAAGTAATAAATTAACTTGAAATTACTATTGAAACCAAAAGATGGTGTTCATAATTACTTTAGTTAAACATGTTTATGTTTCATTGTAAAGATATAAACATAAAGTCTTTTAATTGTTACAAGACTTATAGTAAAGTAAGACGTTATATTGTTATGTTTTTTAATTAAGACATATACATGAAGTTATTAAATTGTTAAATGACTTATAACGTATAGTGGGATTATAACAGTTTATGTTTTCTTGTAAAGACATGAACATGAAGTACTTTGTAAAAAGTACTTGTGTTATAAAGCATGTAATTGGCTTGAAAATACTATTATACCATTATAATGGCTTAGTTGGTAAATAGACAAGCAAAAAGGAAATATGGTTATCTTAAAATATTGTTAGATTGTCTTACAATATTAATACTAATGAAATACCAAATGTTTATGGTATGTTCAGTTAGAAAAATCAAACTCTTGTTATATTGTTTGATTAAAGATAATTATGACTTCTTTTCTTCCAAAAGTTATCAATGTTAGAATGTTGAGTATGACTTGAACATATTTAATAAAACTCCAACCTAGAAGATTAATAAGACATCATCATATGATGAAATGTGATGAATGTGATGAATTACATTAAGTCTTAAATTGAAGTTCTAAATTTGTTTAACTGCTTATGAAGAGATTATTAACAAAGTAAAGTCAGGAACTGTCAATATGTATTTGTAATATCCTAAAAGAGAACATTGTATTGTTGCTTTATTTGATAAGTATTTAAAGATAGTCTTTAAATTACTAAAAGCAAGTGGGAGTTTTGATCTTTAAAAGATAAAATTACAATACACATAATCTTCTGAAATACACTAGTAAATATCATGATGAAGTTTGACATTTGAATGTTAAATCTCAACATGATAATAAAGTTTGACATTTAAATGTTAAATGTTAAATCTCAAAATGATGGAATTATCATTCATAGAATAGTAATATATCTCAGATATTTGATTAATATGCTGAGTGCTATGATTTACAGGATTATTGTAAACCTGATAATCATTATGATGCATTACCAATTATGAAATTGGGTAAAGTACACATGCTATAAATGATTGAGATGCTGTCCATAAAGATAATCAATTTTAGAAGCTTGGTTTATCTTAATAGTTAGACTAGAAAATGAAGATGAGTTTCTTCAAAGATAAGGTAACCTTGTGGTTTAAATCTTTGTATAGAAATCATATGGACAATATTGTGCACGTATTTAATGCATGTCTTATGACAAGATTATTAATCACACTTAAGTAATTAACTGTGATTGAATATTCTTTTCTAAACACATTAAATATATAAAGATTATGATTGTCATATTTATGAAATTGACAATAGAAAATCAAAACTCTTTCTTGAGTGATTACTTGAGCGAGGACGATAAGTAATCAAAAGGAGTTTATGAATTCAAATAAATCTTTGGAAGTGTACAAAGTGCAATAATCCATGGAAGGATAAATGCATGCATCTAGAAGATTACTCTTATGTTTAATTGTTAAATCCATGTTTTGATTTATAATTGAAATAAGATAATTTCTAAGTATTCCTAAAAACTAGTGGGAGTATTATGTTTAATTTCTTAAATCATATATGTTGTAGAACATATAAAAGGTAACATTCCATATAAGTTAAAAGTTAAGTCTTAGTTTGGAATGAAACTTTAGTTGAAAGATTTAGAAACTAAGACATACAACCTTGGAATCAATGTTTATTGTTGAAACATGTGCGGTAAATAAATCTAATATAACATGATATAAATCTAAGTATGACTCATAGATTTTTCATGTATATCATGTTTTGTTGTATCGTACTTGATTACAAGATGATTTGGCAATATTAATATCTAATTAAAAGTTATTAGATAACTTGTGTAATATTCTATAAAGAATATGTTTGATTATAGAATTACATCCTAAATCTGGAAAAGCTTCCAAATTCTATAAATTAACAATTTTTCAATTGTTGTGAAAATTGTTATAGCCAACAAACTTGAAAGTTTGAAAGGCATCAAATATTACACAATAGATATTAATGTTTACGGGAAGTTTTTAAGAACATATTGTTGTTGCATACAATGATGCTAATGAAATTGAGATGACACTCAATACTAGTTATGGTAAGGATTTCATCCTTAGATGTTACTAGTTATGCTTATTAAAAGCATAGTTGCATTATACATTAAGAGAATAAGAATACTTTAAACTTTAAAATGTTTGGAAGTTTAATTATCATAAATTGGTGGTTAAGGATGTCACACATTTTATGAAATATTATATGGCATTGTCAAAATAGTTGAGTATGCACATACAAGAACTTCACTAGCTGAATTCTTAAAATAAGTATTCTCAAAATTCCGATAGATCAAAGTTGGATGATTTATGTCTTGTCAACAAGTATGAATGTCATTACTTGAGACATAATTCATCAACAAGAGTTATCATGCATTGATCTATTTAGTATTTGGATAAGGGATGTTAAACAATTATTATAATAAATTTAAATACATGGTATGTTTAATTTATAGTAAATTGTATCCTGTATTTGTATGTTTAATCCATGAATAAATGTTATTCTAAATTGTCCATTGTCAGTTAATAATATGGGAATATTATTAAATCAAGACAAATATGAAGGTTGGTATAATATACTTAAAGTATATTGATGCGTAGTCATGCCATTTCAGATGATATTCAATGATACCGAATATAGGACTTATCCCAACTACATGATGTTACTTTATGGATTTTGTTATTAAGTAAATCATGAGAAGTTATCCTTAGACTTGAGATGCAAGATAAGTGTCATGAATGTAGTACATTTTTGTGGAACAACTTAACGCTATACGTAACTGGTAGTCATAAGGGTTGTTTTCGGGAGTGTTACAAAGTTTGTGGGTTTTGCTTGTAGTCAAGATAGAATTTGTTCCTTCAAATTTATTTTTGGAGTTTAATAATGTTGGACCCCACGTAGGGTTGGTAAGATGTATGTGTGGCCACACCCAAGATCTCCCCTGAATATGTTCAGAAGATTTGGTAATCTTGATCAATCACAAACAACGAGAAACAGAATGGTTAATTAAGGAATGACTTTAATCCATATCCTTATTAACATGGTATTAGAAACAAAAGGATAATAATAATGAGAAATCATTAAAGGGTTTTTCCAGGAGCCTTACTCGAGATCGTACTAGAGGCATCGGCGTGTTGCAAGACGCTAACCGATGTGATTACACTATTAAAATATGTCCAAGTGGGAGCTGTTAGATTATGGACATTATTTTAGTAGTCGTATGTTAGGATCGAACTCGTGATCACGGGATTGCACACAATACGTATGAAGAGAAAAAGAAATAATTATTTATAAATGTTATAAGTAATTATTAATAAACACAAAACTAGTAATAGTAATTAGTATTTAATGATAAATGACTAATGACCTATTAACGAAGATTAAGAAAGTAATACTAATGAATATTTGGAAACAAGGGAAGGTTCCGGAATCCCTTTGGGGACACCTAAACCAATCGGCCAAGGAGGGTTTCCCACCTCCTTTGTGCCTTGAGCTCCAAGTTTTGAATAGTATATAAGCAAACCCAAGATGCATTGTTTTCTCATAACTTGTACACACACATCTTGGTGTTTTCTCTCCTCTTCTTGTCTCAAAGTCGATCCAAACTAAATCCCACTTAGGGATTTCGATTTTCATAAGATCAACAAGTTTTGTGTTTAATTTACTTGCATAAACTTTTTCTTGAATTAGTACATGTGTACAAGAACGTGATTCAAACACATTATTGTTTGATTCTTGGATTGAATTAAAAAAGAGGTAAGGGGTAATTCTTATAATCCACATAAACCCTAATTAGGGTTCTTGATTGAAGATTGCAATTTGATTCTTGTTCGGGCTAGAATCATAAAGGTATGTTTACTATTTAATATTGATTAATTAATTACATGTTATATGATCTTGTTATAATTGCTTCCGCTATGCTTACTTGATGTGTTTTGTTTATAATATATGAATGCCATGATATCATAATTCCAATAATAGTAGTATAGCATATCAGTCGTGAAGTTTAGCTATATATAGGAAAAGTGAATATAGCGTGCAAGAAAATAGAGTTGTGTTCATATTGTTGTTACTTAAACGTTTTGTTTCAGTTATCAACAATTCAACATAAATATTAAAAATAGTAAGATATCCGTGAGTTGCGACGACGAATACTCCATAATTGATATTTTCGGCAAACACTCTTTTTGCTATTATTTGTTTACGATGATAATAAGTTTAGAGATGACAAGAATCTTTTTACACTCATGTTAAGAAATTCTCAGACCTTTAATGAGATCTTATCTAAGATCACTTTCAACTTTCTTTTCTTTTCTTATTGAAAGTCCGAACATAATATATATGAACTTGTTACTTTTTTCTTTTTTTTCTTTTTTTTTTTTTTTTTTTTTTTTTTTTTTGCACTCTTTGCAAAAGAAGATGTATTATTTAAAATTATTCATTAAATGTCTTCAAAATTTTAGGAATAGAGTGTTTTGTGCTTTATACGTAGTTAGATAAAGATGGTATTATTTAAAATTATTTGTTAAAATCTATATATAAAAATCTTAAAGAATTAGAAAAAAGACGGTGTTTTGTGCTTTATATAAAGTCATAAAGATGGTATTATTTAAAATTATTTGTTAAAATCTGTATATAAAAATCATAAAGAATTAGAAAAGAGACGGTGTTTTATGCTCTATACGTAGTTAGATAAAGATGGTTTGTAGAAACATTGGTGCACTTTACTCCGGACGCACCAAAGTCATGAAATTATATTTAACGAAAACTTAAAAAAAAAATGATGTTCTAGGGCTAGTTATTTACATGGAATTCTTAGCACTTTATTATGTGTGCATATATAAAGTTAAATTCACTGCTTTAGCGAAAGCATGTAATTTAGTTGTTATTTTGGACAACGTATCGAGTATTTTATAATGAATAATGAGTGATAAAGTTAATTAAGTGGTAAGTGGGAAAACAATCACTTGGTAATAACTTGATCACGTTTTATTTATTTCTTAAAAAGCGTACATCATTACATGGTGCAACGAAAAGCTCATTTTCAAAATATGAAAAAATGATTATAACATGACCTGATTACAAAGTTGATGTTGATCGTCTTTTAAGTTTCAAAAGCTAGGAATATCGTTCTCGCTTTTAAAGTTTTGGTGTTGAGCATGACGAAATTGAATACATAATAGTAGTAATATGCTTTCTAACAATAAAATCATGATGTATAACATGATCAAAAGTTAAGATGAAGAGAAAACATTAAACAATACTAAGTGGTAAAATATTGCTGTTTAAAAGATAAATTATGATGATTTACTGATTTTGTGTAAAAGTATTAGTGCAGAATTAGGATATATGTGCTAATATAATCGACTAATCTAGTATTTTCTTTATCTCAAAGTAGTTGCAGGTTAGATTACTTTCACTAAGGTTTCTCCATATATGCCAAAAATGTCGAAAATACTTATCCCATATGTTCTTCACCAAAACTCCGACTTTTGAGTTGTTGTTGCAGTTAACATTGGGGATTCATGATGTCCTTTATACGTAGTATGTCGTATTTTCACGATCATGTTAGATACTCGTTCTTTGGGGCTTTCAATTGGGCTTGTAAATGCATATGCACTATGTATAAGACTATTGTTATTGGAAGGCTGAATAAGAAACAATAAGTAATAAACAAGCCCAATAATATAAGACTCCGTCCATATTTTTAGAGAAACTTATGGCAATAGACAAACCTTGTTCATCTAGTCATTGACATTAAAATAAAAAAATAAAAAATAAATAAAAATAAAAAATAAATAAATAAATAATAATAATAATAATAAAATAAAATAAATAAAAATAAAAAAAAATTATAATAATCTTGTACGAAATCTTGCAAAATCTAAGTGGTGTAAGATAACGTTTGTGTAGAAGAATTATATAAAGGATGATTATACTTTCAAGAATTCAAATTCAAATTTTCAAATTTTATAATCTTTAGTTAAGCCACAATTAAATAATTCACTAATCATCTTGATGCAAGTAAGATAAGTGTTTTGCATCACGGTAAAGCAATATCTCATAAATGAGAAAGTTGCATTTTAGTAAAGCGACATCAGCTTAAATGATCAATAAGGGAGTGAACCCGTTACGTGATTAGTAAAAACAAATATAAGGATTAAGATCATAAGTCTCCTGGGTTTGAGAAAAAACATTTGTGCCTTGGCTAGAGGCTTTGGAAAACAAGTTTTGAGTTATCGTTTTGTAAAATAGAAGGACTTGTTTTAGGCTAGGTCTAAATCTCAATGCGAGTTTACCTAACAACTCAAATATCATGTACGAACCTGTATAGAAAGAAGTACCTTAGTCGGGTAAGAGGAAAGTCGAGTTGGAAAAACAAAAACGCACCTAACCAGCCACTGGCACACTGGTCTGGCGTGCTGGCGCGTCAACCTAGTGCTAGGTCTGGTGGTGTATTTTGGTTTGTGGCTATCGTTGGTGATCTTATGTGTTTGCGAATATATATTTGTCATCATTAAAACATAAGAGAGACTTTAATCATCAATTGCACCAACAACAGTGATATTACATTTGGTTTAAATTGCATTCTATGCTTTATTTAAATTATATAATATGTTTGAATGAAAATTTGTTTTTTTTTAATTGTAATTTGTATTTTTATCTATACTACATATAATAGAGGAAAACTCTCTCTCCAAAATTTTTAGGTTTACAAAAAATGATGCATAGTTTACAATACTTTAAAGCAACCAATTTTCATAATTACAACAACCAAAGCATGGTGTACAACAAAAAATAGCACGAAATGAAATTCAGACCAAAATTCTATGAATTCTACATTAATGCTATTAAAAACACCCTCACATCCAACTTTACAACCATTTAAGCACAATGTACAACCCTCCATTAAAACCCATCCATATTTAATTCGGAGCCATAAAAATCTTGAACCAAACACTGTCAATAAGCAGCACCACAACTTATTTCTATAAACTTAAAACATAAAACAAGAACACCTTCTGATTTCTTATAGCCGCAAGATCGAACAACCATTTGAAAAGAATGATACACAAACGAATGATAACAACTCTGTTACATTCTCTCATTTGTTCGGTCAAAGATACACAAACGACAAGATCCACCTACTTGGGTTCGAAACCAACATCAAACAGTCGAGAGCTTGTAGTCCTTGTGTGATTCGGTTTGTTGCAGTAAAATACAAAGGAATTTGTTTGAGTTTGTGGGTTTGTGTAAACGTGTGTTTGTGTTGAAAAATACGGTTGTCATAACTTGTAAGAAAGAAAGACAAGATCTCAATTTGAGACTTGTTTTGAAGGAATAAAGGGTTTTAGAGTATGTGTTAGTGTTGTTATACACTTATACAGTTGAAGATGAGAAAAAGAAGTTGGTGGCTGCTTTTATTTTTTGAAGTACGAGAGTTGGTAAAGCTTGTGTGTTAGTAGGGTTACGTTTAAGTGTCTTGGTTGCATGGTTGAATTTTATTTTGGGCTTTTGTATTTAAATATGAAAATTAACGGTAAATGTTGGGTTGGACTTGCTAAATTATTGGACCTTGGACTGGTAAAACATTACGACCTGCTAAATTGTATAGATGAAAAAAAAAAATTGGTTACGACTTTTGTGATGGATTTTTTTGTAATATAATATTGGACCGCGATTTTGATTGAGTTTCGATAATCCCATCTCAAAGCCACCATGTTGGTCGCCTAAAAGGTCTCATGTAGGTCCGAAAATTTAAAGGTGACTGTGTTGAAGAAAAGAATTAAGATTTTTGTTTGTGGTAGCTTCGGTTAACAGGAGATGGAATTATACTACTGTATTAACTAAAGTTATTATTATTTGTAACTTAATTGTTAAAAAAAAGTATTGCCGCATAACATCACATTGCCAAAAAATATAGTCACAGGGTACCCGCCGCCGCATCGCGCGGGTACCCTGCTAGTTTTAATAAATGAAAAATTAATTGGTTTAAAAAAATAGAAGAAAAAAAATGTTGGTCCTAATAAGTTGTTTTGGCTTGAATCATGAGGGAGTGTTTTTTTTTTGTATGAGTAAAAAGATAAATGAAAAAAAATGATGACGTGACATGACGTAGCACCTAAAAGGGGCCATGGCATGCGCCATGACACCCGATGCTATAAGGCTTCTCACAATGGGTCTGAGGATTTCGGTCATGCAAATGGATCGACCGATTTGGATATCGGTCGTGGCCACTGTGATGGTTGTTTTTTAAATCGGTCGCCGGCAAGGAAAAGGCACAATCGGTTGCTTCTACGACATATATTCACAAACCAATTTACAAGTAAAAATGGACCGTTTGTAACTTTAATTAATGCTTTCAAACCACTGTGGCAATATGGGTTGTGTTGTTGCTGGAGAGAGAAAGCTGACGTGACAGCCGGAAAGGTGATGCAATATGGGTCACCACTGTGCCCAGCCTAAGATCATGTTACAATTTTACTCAGATTAACTTGGTAAAAGTACTCAAACAAGAATGAAATGCCTATCATCCTAGCTTACCCATTTGCTTTTATGTTAGATCACCTATCTTTAATATTGTATGGTATTCATGAATTTATTGAATAATTTTGAAAACCAGAACTAGTAAAAACCGGGTTCAATCGAAATAAATCGAAAACCAAAGTACAATTAGGTTTTATGTCCGAGCTAGTATTAAAAACCTTGAGTGTGACACTGAAAAAGGCAACACACACTCACTGAAAAAGGCAACTGGAAAACTCAAAACCTTTTACACCACTTTTTCTTTGTGGGATTTTGCGTTGACCCTAAAAAACACATTCCGCACGGCAACAATATCTTGGTCTTTTTAAAGAGGCAGAAAAAGATTTTGTTTGTCATGCAAGTATTTGTCGCGTTTTCAGAATGTTAACTAGTTTCTGATATGTGGAGATATGGACATGTCCATAGTTCTCCTCATATTTGTTGAATATGGTTTTTGATTCTAAAGTATATTCACTTATTTCGTCAAAAAAAAAATAAAAAATAAAAAGTAAAACTAGATATTTGTCGCGTTGAGAACTTTTTAAGTGATAAAGAATAAATAAATGTAAATAATAATGTGACACTGATTTGATTAGAGAAAATCGTTTTACCACGCCCCCTACTAGGGCTGTAAGCGAACCGGACGAACACGAACGAAGTCTTGTTTATGTTCGTTCGTTTATTTTTAATCGGACAAATAAACGAACACGAACGCTTAAACAGACGAATTTTTTTTGTTCATGTTCGTTTATTAAGAAAATGAGTTGTTCATGTTCGTTCATTAAGACATTAAGCGAACGCTAAACGATCGAACATAAATGAACATAGACAAACAAACATAAATTTTATTAAATTATACACAATATATTGATTTATAAGTGTCGTTTGTTTAAACAAAACAATTTTAAAATTATACAATTAAAAGATGACATATACGATTATAAATAAATAAATGAACATAAACGAACATTAATGAACGCATAATCGAACGTTCACGAACATAAATAAACGGACGCGACTCTTGTTCATGTTCGTTCGTTTAACTAAACGAACGCAAAATATTGTTCATGTTCGTTCATTTAATAAACGAATGAACATAAAAGAACTTTTTACCGAACGGTTCATGAAATGTTCACTGAACGTTCAGTTCGTTTACAGCCCTACCCATACCCTAACAAGTAACAATAATGAATATATGGTTACGGCCGGCAAAAGATCAAATAGGAGGAGCTTTACATTTCCTAAACCATTTTTTAAAGATTTCGAGCGTGTACTTTTGGTCTGTGCAATAATTATTTGTGAGAAATCAGTAGATCAACTTGGGCGAAAAGAAATTGGCACCCTTTGTTAAAATAATAATAATAATAATAATAATAATAATAATAATAATAATAATAATAATAATAATAATAATAATAATAAAGGTACCCTGTCAAATTTTGATAAAATAATTTTATCTTTTTTTTTTTTCTCTATTTGATCCTAAAAGGCTTCACAAGATTGCAACGAATCCAGTTGGGTAGCATTTTTTATTTTGCAAAGCTGTAATCGCCAAATCTCCACAAAAATTTTCGCGAATCAAAAGTCTAAATTCAAAACACGTTTAAAAAATGGCCATTGACACTCACTCACGCCACTCTTTTTTATTCTTGCACCACAATCATGAATATTTCATTTTGTAATATGTGCATTAGGTGTGTAACATTGTTAAAGTATAAAAAAATAATGTGAGTATCAACCTCTTAAAAAATCAATCTGAAAAATGCAAAAAGACATTTAATTTGTTCTAATAAGACCGTAACTTTCTCAATAATGAATTAAGAAGAGTATGGCCACAAAAGCAACGATAAATCTTGCTGTTTGACAACGTAAAGTCAGTAGGTCCCACATTACGCCAACTGTAGGTACAATCTCTGTCTCAAGATTGTTCTAACGTCGTTATCTTAACCACTCAACTATTTAACACCACCGACACTCCACAGTCACGGCGTTAACTTTAACCATATTCCCCGCCATATATTTACCTCCCATGCATACTTCACATGCACGTTACTCTTCTTGCATTGTACCATAACAACTCTCACGTGAACATTTTAAATAAACAAAAAAAATAAATAAAAGAACTTAATTAATAAGCATTGTGTCATATTTTATGAAACGCTAAAATGTCAAATCAATAGTATTATTTTATTGAGTCATTTATAATCTATTTACACCTTTCATTTATTATAAAGTGTGAAGAGATAGGGTGAGATCTAGATCTGTTTTGTGTGTGTTTTAGCAATGGCTTCGAAGTTGTTGATGGTTTTTGTTACTATTATTGATCTTATTGCTTTTGGTTTGGCTGTTGCTGCTGAACAAAGAAGAAGCACTGTGAGTATTTCTATCTCGACTTGCATTTCGATTATATATTGAAACTGTTTTCTGTTAATTTGTAGAGTTTTGATCCTGTTATGATGTTATAATTAGTTTGTATATCTTAATTATTTATTTTGTAAAATATGGGTTATGTGATCTTTGATATCTTGAACTAGTATTTGGTTAACTTGATTTAAAAAGCTTTGAGATCAGGTTAATTTGCATTGGTTACTAGAATTGAACTTAATTTGTAAGTGAAAAAAAGTTTAGTTACATGATTTGATCTTCTTATGATGTTATCTGTTATATCTTGTTAAAGCAACTAATTCTTGTGTTGTATGATTTTTTTTATTCTTTGTTATCTTAAACTATATGGTTTAATTTGATTGAAGAATAATCTATGAGATATATATTGCACTTGTTACTTGATTTCGCGGGTACTAAAAGTGCTTTGAGTTGAATTTGCTGATTGTTGAGACAGGTTAGGATATCCATGAATATGTTAGTCACATGTTGCTTTGAAAACTCGAGACTTCAGTTTTTATAACATAGATTGATGATTTGCTTTTTGATCGTTACTCTTTCACTTATGATAATCGATTATATTATCTACTTTGATCAATTTTCTATCTTTTTCACATGTTAAGATACAAGTATATTTTGGCGTAGTTTTTCATAAATCTCACATTAAGTTAATCCAATTGGGATGTTGCTGTTGAAATCTGTGAAGCAAAAAGTATGTAGCTTTAACTAGTTCTGAGTTCCGACGTAGTTCTTGTTTTGGTCAATGTAATGACTTTGTTTCATGATTGCAGGCTACAACACGAAAAGATAGCGAAGACGAGTACAATTATTGTGTCTATGATTCTGACATTTCAACTAGCTATGGTATTGGCGCATTTTTCCTTCTCCTTGCTAGCCAAGTTATAATAATGGTGGCCAGCCGATGCTTTTGTTGTGGAAAGGCTTTAAACCCTACTGGTTCACGAGCGTGTGCAGTTATCCTCTTTATTTTTTGCTGGTATATCATACTTGATACTAATGTTACACATAATTTTTAGATGTGACAATTTTGACTCCTTTACTTATGATGAATGGGTCGATTTGGCTGTGTGTAATATCAACCAAGTCAAATAGGTCAAATCAAATAATTTAGTAAAAAGTGCAAACAACCTCCTAGATCGTTTTATTCTAAAATCTGATTATTATTGCTAAAATATTTTTTTTTGTAATCATAATTAACATGTTAACCATTTACTGTATAAGAAAAGTTTTCATGGACAAAGAGAAGTGTTTGTCAACCCGGACCTTTTAGACCCATACCAAAAAGGACCCATTTTACCTGAACCCTTTTGACCCACGACCTGCCTATTTTTACATGTTAGCCAACCTACCTATTTTGCCACATTTATAATATCGTGTGCTAAAATTTATCGTTAATGTCTCAGGATAACATTTATCATTGCCGAGGCATGTTTGCTTGCGGGTTCAGTGAGAAATGCGTACCACACCAAGTACACGACCTTATTCAGTGAACAACCTCCGTCTTGTGAGACAGTGAGAAAGGGTGTCTTTGCAGCAGGAGCAGCTTTCGTGTTCTTCACGGGCATCGTCTCCCAGTTTTACTATGTTTCGTACTCAAAGTCAAGGGGCGCCTTCCAACCACCATATGGTGGTGAAGCCAATGTAGGCATGGGAGCCTATAAATGAACCAAGTAGCAGCTTTTCTGGAGTTACTTTGACATAAGTATTATAGGGTTGGTTATGCCCTGATTATCATTATAGGTATTAAATTTGTTGGATGAGGCTGTGTATGTGAAGTTAGATATGATGTTCTACATTTTTTGGTCTTGTAAGTTGTAAGGCTATTGAGAATATAACATTTGTGTTTTTTAATTATTGATGTCGTTAGTAACAGTTAATTCCTTAGAGCCACGGTGCAGTGGTTATAATGCGTATTATGGGAAAATTTTGGTGCCTATAACGGTGCCATACTGCACCACCCCGTGCATTATAGGCACCCCGCCGAGGTGATAATGAGTGTTTTCAAAAAAAAATTCTTGTCTTGTTGAATTTGTAAAATATATAAGTGACGTGTGTATGTGTGTTATAGGAATGTTATTAGGGAAGGAGTTTTTTTGGTTTTGTGCTATGGGAATGTTATAGGGTAAAAGCTGACGTGATGATGCCTATAATGCACCCGGCCATAACTACAACCTCACCTAGCACTCTTAAAGTGTGGTTTATGGTCCTACACAGGACATACCACTATAACTATGTGGTTCAGTGGTTGTTGCTTCTTAGATCTATATCTGGTTAAGGTTATTAGTTTGGGAATCAATATCTGGTTAAGGTTTATATATATTTACATTGAATCACAATATAATGATTTACTAGATAAATAGATAATACTGATCCTTAGTGTGTGTATGGTAGAGCGGTTGAGCATTTGTTTTCATGGTGGTAGACTTGTCCCAATCATGACTAATACTTGTTGAATTATCAATGTACTTACACTTAATATACTTACACGTAGTTGATGATCATAAGAAACTTCCATCTAAGAATGAAATCATAAAATATTTAGGTATGTTACGAAAACATTTTGTTCAAATTTGTTTTGAAAACTGCATTTGAACATATGTTCATTGAGCCCATTTGGTATTTTGTAATACAATACACTAATTTAATCTGAACTTGAATTCTAAATCTAATCATATGCAAATGACACATGCTTGTGCAGGCCTAGTGGCCTACAACGTCTCCGCCTTAGGTTTTTCGATCAAGGCTCTCACACCATCTGCACATAAGTAGAAAATAACTGAAATACAGCTTACGTCAGTTGCTCGTTAATATACAATGAAATTGCATAAAAAGGTAACCGGCATACAACTATACAAGTAATTTTGTCACTAGTCGATAAAGTTCATTTTTGGTTAACTGGAAATGAATGTTAAACATTTGACAAATAATCAAAGCTGAGATTTTTTACTTCTTTTTTACTCATAACACTATAACAGTTTTTGCAACAGCAATCTGATATCAAATGTGGGTTTCGACTGACCCATGATGTTTTGGGTTATAACCTTGTATCCGGCCATCTGGGTCGGTCTGGTCATATGTTTGGGCTAATCTTGTGTAGTATGAGATCCATAAGGCCACTTGATCAAACAATAACCAAATGTATCAATACAAATGTAAGCTCCTTAATTATGCTTTAGAATGTGATGATCAACTCCTTTTTTCTCCATTTCACTCTGCATTAACTTATTAGACTATAACACGCGTCTAGGTCAAGATCGTACGTACGTCAAATTATTCCCTCAAGCATGTCGTCGCACGTGAAGAGACCAACAAATGTATGGGGCATGAAATCGACGTTTCGGTAAAGTTTGTGTACTGTAGAGGTGTACTCTTCAAAGACTTGGGGTGCTTGTGTCTCATCTATCTATATATCTGGTTTTTAAATACAACAAAGATGTCAAAAAGGCATGCCTATACACCAAGTGCTGATGTTGTTGCTTCCACATTTTTAATCACTAGTTTCTCTACAAGTACAAATTGCACATGCTGAAAACTTTAATTATTTGAGCATTCACATGTCCTCTTCTTACCTTTTAGCAAATTCATTTCCATTGATTAAATTCAGTATGAAATGTAACTTTTTAGTATAAGGTCCATGGTCATAGTCCTTTGTAAATAAAACCCCATGCTGGACGCAATCTAGTGGTATTTGAACGAGATACTAACAAGTAACTAAGTAACTAACCATGTGGTCGTACTCAAAATCTCATTGTAATCATTTCCAGCAAAAGTTACGAGATTGAACTTAGTACACATCATGCTGCTACGAAAATACATAAAAAAAGTGTCTATCTATATATTGCATAATGTTCATTCAAGCAAAAAAAACACGCCTAACGACTTTTAAGGTGACATGCCCAAATGAATGAACATACCAAATGAATTATGTATACCATGTTATTGATCTTCGAAAATGTTCTGAATATACTTATAATGAGTTTTTAAACAATGGTATTTAACCTTACCAAGTTACGAGTTTCGAGTGTTTAAAACTACAGTATCTCTCACAAAACTTCTAAGTCAGAAACTATACTATGATAGTATGATTATATGATGTAGATAATTAGGGAAAATGACGGATCGGAGAGTGAAGGGGTGAGATGGAAGAAGAAGGTGTTGATGGGAATCAAGCCACGTGGTATGTCTGTCACTTGTTTAAATCATGACCATGTTATATACAATTAGTAATATCAAATCTATTCTTGTTAACTAATAATGCAATCTTAACTATTAATCTAATTTAATTAATCAAACGTCTTTTTGTCAATCCACTTGTTGGATTTAGGTAATTCTGCATATGCCTCAAATCAAATGCCAAACTTGTAGCTCCACTTTCACATACACAAAGATATTGCCCATCTCACTTGTTACTTTCTAAAAGGATCTTGAAGCACATTGCAATATCAGTGAGATGTATAAAGAAGCGATAAAAATTGTAAATTAGGCTGATGTTTAAGAGTAATAGAGTTACGAATTAGCTATATCGATCATTTCTCAACTCATACATATATAGCTTGCCCGCAATAACCAAATACTATGAAAATGAAACTTTGCCCAAGTACTATATTCATAACATATTTACATGCATGGACGTAAACAGCGGGTTCTCGGGAACCTCATGAATTTTTTTGGTGTAGTGTTAATTATTTAAAAAAAAAAACATCGATTTTTCTTAAATGCATCTTAAATGCACCCGATATATCGAAATGTGTATAGTCCATCGATTTTACCTCTATTATATTACGATTTAAAAAAATTTGTGTATCCAATTATATTTTGGTCCTAGTTTTGTCAATGTAATTGCATGACAGTTCATTGTGAGAAGTTAATACATACTCCATAGTATTTGTTAGACAATGAAACCCGTATAACTTTATTATGGACCATTATTTATAATGGTGAAAACCCTAGATGCCCTAAACCCACAAACCGGGCTTTGGCCTATTTATTCCCTAATACTCCCCGCAGTTCGAGCGGCGAAATCGCGAAAGCTCGAACTGGAGTAATAAACTAGACAAGAAAAAGAAAAACATTAACATAAAAAAAACATAACTTTAGTCTATAACAAAACCGTACCAACGGTCAACTTTAGTCGACTGGTACCAACGGTCAGCTAAGTCGACTGGTAACACAACCGTACCAACAATCGACTTTAGACACTGGTACCAACGATCAACTTTAGTCGACTGGTAACAAAGCCGTACGAACAATCGACTATCAAACAAATATAATTTTTTTTTAAAATTTTTATTTTTTAAGATAATCCCTCCTTTGCAGTCCACCGTAAGATATATAATAAGCAAGAAATGATCCCCTCCTTTGTAGTCCACCATAAGATATATACAAGCAAGGGTTATCCTCTACTTTGTGTTTTCTTCTATTCTTCTTGTTTCTGTTCTCTACTTGCCGCCAATATAATAAGCTATGAACCAAAACAAACAAAGAAAAAAAAAAAAAAAAAAAAAAAAAAAAAAAAAAACCGATAACAGTTATGACGTAATGAACATGGGATTTGACGGGATGGTTTAATGGAAGGCGGCTCAACATAGCCACCTAGGTCTGAGGATCAGACCCGCTCCGATACCATGTTAGACAATGAAACCCGTATAACTTTATTATGGACCATTATTTATAATGGTGAAAACCCTAGATGCCCTAAACCCACAAACCGGGCTTGGGCCTATTTATTCCCTAATAGTATTGAGTGTAATCAGTGTATGAAATGTATCCGTCCATGTTGTATATTGAAAATCATGGACTGGATTCTTTTATTAGAATACTTGCACTAGTTCACTAGTTGTCCGTCACGTTTTTATAACAATCTTGTTCCTCTGTCTTCTAAGATATTTGGTGCACGTGCTTCACGCATTAGACCATTGTGGTCATTTTGCTCATGAATGAATCATCGTTAATGTCCTTAACATCTATGAGAGCTCATCTTCAACCCCTTCATTTTCAATTACATCGTATTTTACACTTTGAGATTCAATTTGTACAAATTGCAAACAAAGTTCAAGTATAGTGTTTAAACAACAAATACCCGTCATTAGTGTTAATTTACATTACGTGACGGACCCAAGACCATATATAACTTGGTGCACAAACTTTGTTTGACATAAATAATGGATAAATTAAATAAGACATGTAACACAAAATTTTGGTATCAGATTCATTTAAGAGATATTGAGATTTTTAACGAAAATTTACATTTCGCAGCAAAAATTTATGTAGTTTACTGGAATCTTCAGAAACCCCTTAGATCCGCTCTTGTTACTTTCGTTTGGACCTAAATGCTTTACATTGAATAAGATGACACAATAAATAGATTGTGATGATTATCCGGGTGTAAGGCCGGAGGGTGTGGGATGAGGTGGAGCGACAAGGCATGCAAAAAGTGTGTTTTTGAAACACCCAGACTAATTTATTTTATTTTTTTCCTATAAACCTAAAGTTATAACTCATATAGCTTATAGCTATACGTCGTATAGGACTTTATATGTCGTATCAAAACCCACATTTTCCAGAAACATGACTTCCACTTGCCGTTAATTCATAAAAACCTGAAAAGATACTTTGTATATTTACTTAACATCATTTTTGCACAAAGATTTCATAAAAGCAACATGCGGAAGCGTTAAAGATACGGAGTGTGCGGGTGTTAACCTAAACACCCTTTTTGACCCATAAACCACTTGACTTGTTAATAGAGTTACAAATGACTCTTAACTAACTATAATTTGTTTAAACACTGAAAGTACTATTAATACAAATAAGCAACCTCTGTTCAAAAACTCTTTACTTGAGTAATCACATTAAATTTGAATTTCGGGACGAAATTCAGAATGACATGTGGGTACTGTAAAACCTCGCGAAAATTCGTATAATTAACTTCGGTTAATTATATAAATAATCTTTGTCATTATTGTAATTACCATTTTTACGGGGAAATTTAAAATTTTCTTTGTATATTAAAATGGTCTCGATTACGATATTGTCAAATTCATCAAACGACAAAACAAGTTATCGACACAATTAACAAAATATTAATTTCACTAAACTTAATTACTAAAACAAATTAATAAACCGGACCCTTAATTATTTCGGCCCACACCACATTCACTATTCCTAAGCCCAACGAACCTAAGCCCAAAATCCAATTTTTATATTTTCATTCGATCGACCAAGTTCAAACCCTCTCCAAAACGTCTCGTTCACTTCTAAATTCTACACACAATCTACGTATATTTTTGCACATCCTCATTTACCTACTAGCCAGCTAATAGTGTGTCAAATCTCACGTTCATATGTTGAGTTTTGATACGTTTTTAAGAGGCAATTCGTTTAGCTATGAATCGACCCAAACGATTCATACAAAATCCATTTCTTAACCGTTTTAATCCCCGTTTGTTTCTAAATGATCCTAATAATGATACCGAGATGATTTTATACTCAAATGTCGAATATGATCAAGTATATACAAGTAGTAAACGATTTTGTAAATCGTTTATGGATATATGGTTGTGTCGACATGCATGAATGATTCACCAATACATATTCCCTCTTTCAAGCTCTCACATCTTATAAAATATGTATATAACTCGTCCTATTTTCCAAGTAGTACTGACATGGTATAGTAAATCATGTTTGCTTGCGTTATTTAGCACCACCCGATCAAGTCGAATGGTGATATATACGTAACATGCATGCACTTAGTTTTCTTCCATTCTCAAACACTTTCACTCATTCGTTTCTTCCTAAATAACACCTTCCAAATCACAAGTCGAAGGTTATATTAGTTGGGACTCAAGAAAGGAAATCGGGTTTTAATAATATATATAACGTTTGGGTTATATAGTGAGACTTGATATTCTTGTGTTCTATCCTAACACTCTCGACCTTTGATCACCTCTAAGGTGTTTGTAAGTCTCCTCAACTCGTTTCTATTTCAATTCCTACGTTAAATATTAGTTATGCATCATATCTATATTCGTTTCATCGTATATCATTTTGGTTTATATATACACGTACATATTTATTGTTAGAACACGAAACGTGACTAGCCTCTATCTTGGTAGGCTTAGGAGTCACGTAGCACGTACACTTCACGTTTATTTTCATGTTACATGCATTTAACGAGCCTACTTTGAACCATGATTCACACGTATAAATAATCTAAACACTTAGTAAATAATTCCAATTTTTCAAATAATGAAATCGATTCAAACATGCCACAAAACCTACGTATAACTTTCAATTTCACGTAACAAGCACCCAATATTTTTGCTCGACCTAATAGACCACCTAGAAAACTATTAGTTTCATATACACGACTTGTAAAAATATTCACGTTTTGACACCATAAACGAGCCAAAGTAAATCGACACAAACCAGTTTTTGCAAATCCAAACTTATATAAAAACAAATATTTTGTCGAGTGGGCTTAACTAAGGCCCAACAAGACTTCACGATATAACAGCCCACTGGGCCCATAAAATATATTTTTAGAATCATAAAGGAAGCCCAAGTTCAAGCCCAAAAGAAATTTCATGCCATCGCCTCTAAAATTTTAAATGGGCTTTTGTTTGGTTCGAATTAAGGCCCATAAGCTAAATAAATAAGCTTTTTATAAAATAAGCTGTTGAAATAAGCTTGAAATTAATAAAGGAAGCCACGGAAATTTTTATAAAATTTTTATAATCACTTTTGCAAAATTGGACTAAAAATGTAACGCGACGACACCTATAGGGACTAAAAGTGAAAATTGTTAAAAGAAAGGACTAAAAATGTAGAAACAGAAAGAAAGGATAAAAATTGATAATATAGAATTGTTACAAGATTAAATTGTAATATTGGACATGTAGTGGACTATAATTGTAAAATATATATAAAAAGGACTAACGGTGTGACGCTAACGCCTTTAGTATAAAAAGTGTAAAAATGGAAAAAAGACAAGGACTACACTTAATCTATTTGACATTCTCATTTTATTTTCTATTTTACGGCAACCATCACGTCATATGCATTTTATTACGTTTTATATATATATTATTTATTTTTACGTTAATTATATATATAACGATATTTAAAAAGTTAATATTTTTACTTACGATTAAAAAGGTAAAATTACGATGGATATTTTAAATAAAGTATTTTAACATATCATGCATGACATAATGATTTCACTCCACATCATCTATTCGTTATAACGAATAATGTTTATTCGTTATTCGTTCGTATTTACCAAATAGTATTTGGTTATATTCTCTGATAAATTTATTTATCAGGTTCTGTGTCAAAGAGATTTCCATAAATCTCATCCTATCTTACTTTTCATCATTTCCAAATTAATCCAGGTGAGTCATAGCCCCATTTCAAATAATTGTTTTTAACTCATTGGGGGAGATACATGCTTACATATACTTTGATAACTTGATAAGTATATGAAATAAAATAAAATACATGATACAAATCAATTTCCTAATTGATATTAAAATAATATAAATTGTGATTTAAAATATGTTAATGTTTCCAATGTGATTATTGTGGTATGTGAAATATATATTTATTGAAGAATTTCTTGACTGAAATATTGATACTCATATGAAAATGTTCTCAATCCGATTATTGTGGTATGTGATATAAATGTGTTACTGGCGAAATATTCAAACTGAATTTCTGATACTCAAATGATGATATTTTCAAACTGAATTTCTGATACTCAAACGATATATTTTCAAACTGAATTTCTGATACTCAAACGATATATTTTCAAACTGAATTTCTGATACTCAAATGATGATATTTTCAAACTGAATTTCTGATACTCAAACGATATATTTTCAAACTGAATTTCTGATACTCAAACGATATATTTTCAAACTAAATTTCTGATACTCAAACGATATATTTTCAAACTGAATTTCTGATACTCAAACGATACTGTTTTTCCAATTTGATCTCTGTGATACGATACTTGATTTCATGATGTTATGCTAAATGAGCCCATTAGTCCTTGATATTGCCTAAGTTAGCTTATCGCCATATAGTCCCTCTATCATGAGCCATTAATCACTGTAAAGTGAGCGCGAATATAGTGAACAGATTCGAAACCTGTTTTGGATTGACCTCCGATCCCACTAATGCTTGACGGAATGCCAATTGCAATTGGTTAGCCGCATTAGTCGTGATACACTATATTTGAGTAAAAATAGGAATTGGCAAATCACCTATTACATGAGGGCAAAATCTGTCATTGATTTGATAGAACACCCCTTCTGTTAACGTCTTGCGTGTCATGAGGCTTGGTGCAATATCTATAAAGGAAATATATATGTATTCAACATATATTTAGATACAGCTGTATAGGTTTGACCATATGTGAATTGTTTATCTGATTGATTTAGTATCATGAGTTTCCAGCTCATGTTAAGATTATTGATGATTTATTGAAGATGATTGAATATTTATATGATTTATTTGTGATTATATTCGATACTTGTTTCGTTACTGTTTGTATTTTATTAATACCAAATATTCCTGAAATCTAACAAAATAAAGGGTTTTTCCTAAAACTCTATGAACTCACCAACCTTTGTGTTGACACTTTTAAGCATGTGTATCTCAGGTAATTTAACGGAGCAGGACAAGACACGGAGTGGGCATTTATTACTCTGATAAATTAAAATGGTGTAAAAATCAAATTTATCATTTTTACAAGCCTTTATATCTTTTCATAAGATTTTAAATCAAATGGTTTATCTTTTATCAAAATTATTATTTGAATGACAAATAACTTTCAAAACGTTTCTTTTAAACCATTTTATGTGGTTAAAACTTCGATCCTCACCGTAACACCCAAATTACTTTTCCGCTGCGACAAACTTAAATTTTGGGGGTGTTACACTAACCCTAATTTTTTAATTGGGTCGATTTAGACCTTTTAGGGTTTTAGGGTTTGGTTTTGATTTTTTAATATGATTAGAAACCCTAGGATGTCATGTAATTGGTTATGCGTTTTAGTAAACGATCTTGGTGCAATATGTTAATTGTTAAGCATAATCCATGAAAAAGTGCATATTTGCATGGATTTTATTATGTGATAATTTAAATAGTTTAAATTGGATATATGAATTAATTGTTAAGTTATATCGAAACATGTAAATTTATTAATAGATGTCGAATTGGGGAAGACTCCAATATTAAGTAATCATTTGTGTGCTATGTGGTATTTGTTTAGTTTTGGCTTATGCAATCGATTTATCGATGTATGTGGCTCTTTTTCCTAGAAGAAGAAAGCCTTAATTGAATAAATACGTTATACACCTAGACTTGATTATTAATAGGACTATTGAATAAGATTTGCATGTGGCTATATGTTTTATACATATTTAATTGTTATGATTATGTATAAGTTTATTTGGTTGTTTTATTTTTTATTTTATATTACTTGTTTTTTGTTTATTATTATGTTAGACATGTTTATAAACGAAAAAAGGGTAATTTTTTAATAGAAAAATAATATGGACTAAATAAATGGCGAAATTGTTTTGGTTTTAAGAGTAAATTTCAAATGATTGATTGATTGATGTTTTTGTACATAGTGTGTGAAAGGCGGACCGAAGGTTGCCATCCAATGTACTTGTAGAGAGGGGTTTTTAAAGCTCGTGCACCTACCGGTTCTCTACAACTGCTTGGTTGCCGACTCTAAACTTACCTATATCACTATATTACGTACACTATCATCTTAAGGGTGAATTCACCACAATTCCACAATGATTATACGAAACACTAAGCCTTAGGGCTTATGCAAAAGTACGATATAAATGGATGATAATTGTTGGTAATTCTTTAATTGGTGAACCCGATACCTCAATCAAAACTTTGTTATTTTACTCTTAGCAAATTGGTAATAAAAAATATTTTGTAAAACCAATGTTATGAAGTTGTATGCATGTTTCTTCATACATTATTTTGATCACACGTCAAAATTTAATACCTTTATAAATTAAGTCGAATGCCATTTAATTAAGAACACTTGAAGTTGTAATTTACGTCATGTGAGAACTTGGCGAGATTGCAATGGAGAGGTAAATTTCATAAATTCATTGCTAGCAGATCAACTGATGTGATGGATTTATGAGTTTGCAGTTTTTAAGTTAGACGACTTAAATTGAGTAGGAAGTGAGATCTTGGACTCAAGGCATTAAGATGGGGATCAAACATGCTTACAATACAAAAGTTTTGTGATTGTAAATCCCATAAATCAAGGAATTGCAATATGATATTGGCAATTATTGTTCGATAATTACCTTATTGAATACTATCATTACTAGCAGATCAACTGATGTAATGGTACTATATCAATTTGGATCCTAGCTTTAAGAAAATACTACGGTTTATATGAATATTTATTAATGGGTATTTTATTTTCTTAAAGACCTAATTATTGAAAATACTGAAATTGAATTTTGTAATTCGTTTTAATGTATTAATGCAACGTTCAAACCGTAAATGCACTTTGGGCTTTGGTAAATTGATCTCGTTCTGTTTTCAAATAAATGTTTGATTAAGAATAATTTACTTAAAAGACAAAAGAAGTCCCCTTTCTATGAAAGAAGAGTGAGACACAATCATGTTCCTTTTCATGAATGAGAAAAGATAATAGGAATATTAGATATGTCTAAATTCTAATATAACTCATAGCAAATTTTTTTAATAGTTAAGAAAAATTGCGAATATTTTCCATGGAGATTTTATCATCCTTATTTGGTGATTAAATTCTTAGTAACAAATATGATATTTGGTTAACAGAAAATTCTGTATGACATTTTATGAGTTATTATAATTAGAAGCTAGACTAATTACCACAAAATGTTTAAAAACAAACTAGTTGTTTTGACTATTTTAAAGGTGCTACATACATTGTAGGATGGTAGACCTATTAAGGAAGAAATTGCATGCCCAATTTTTCAAGTTAAAAGCATTTGGTGGATAGTCCATCATTTACGTAGTAGAATACACTCTTTAGTGCATAAGTAATTGTTACGTATGGACATTCAAAGGTGTAGAAAAGTTAAAAGCACAATATTTTATTTCACTGGATATGAAACATTTATAATGTTATGAAATTCAGTGGGAGTATTGTGTACTTATTACTGAATAAGGAATTATTGTAATGATCTTTAATTCAGTAGGAGTTACAAGCTTTGACATCTTGGTAGCCAAAAATAATTACTTTCCAAGTGTAGACACTCATACTTTTAAGGATAGTCTTGTACGTTTCCTTACTAGACATTGTTGTTCTACATCTACTTGTTATGCTTAGATCTATGACACAATCATATAGATCACATAAACAAATGCATGGCGTGTTGTTTATCAACTATATGAGGTTGTTCCATGCACAAGTGGGAGAAATGTTATCTTTTATGTGTGCAAGAAACAACTCATAAAGATATGATTTAATGGATTCTCTTGACTACAAGGTAAGAGAATAATGTTCTAATATGAATTATACTAAGCTAATTCTAGAAACACTTGGTGTTACAATTTATGTTATGTGAGAGCTTAGCTAGATTGCAACAACAAGGTGAATTTCATATTTTCATTACTAGCAGATCAACTGATGTAATTGAACTATGAGGATTTGCAGTTTCTAAATTAGATACCTATAAGAACATGTGTCAATATGATATCAAGACTACTTTAATTTATATATTTATGAATTCATGGAATGACATAAATTAATTAAGTAATCTAATGCTACTTCAATCTGAATATTTATGTGTTCTTGGAATGACATAAATAAATGAAGAAATAATGTTATTTACATTATTGTGAAGTAATAAATTAACTTGAAATTACTATTGAAACCAAAAGATGGTGTTCATAATTACTTTAGTTAAACATGTTTATGTTTCATTATAAAGTCTTTTAATTGTTACAAGACTTATAATAAAGTAAGACGTTATATTGTTATGTCTTTTAATTAAGACATATACATGAAGTTATTAAATGGTTAAATGACTTATAATGTATAGTGAGATTATAACAGTTTATGTTTTCTTGTAAAGACATGGACATGAAGTGACTTTGTAAAAAGTACTTGTGTTATAAAGCATGTAATTGGCTTGAAAATTATTATACCATTAAAATGAATTAGTGGGTAAATAGACAAGTCAAAACGAATATGGTTATCTTAAATATTGTTAGATTGTCTTACAATATTAAAACTAATGAAATACCAAATGTTTATGGTATGTTCATTTAGGAAAATCAAACTCTTTTTATATTGTTTGATTGAAGATAACTATGACTTCTTTTCTTCCAAAAGTTATCAAGGTTAGAATGTTGAGTACGACTTGGACATATTTAATAAAACTCCAACCTAGAAGATTTATAAGACATTATCATATGATGGAATGTGATGAATGTTTGAATCACATTAAGTCTTAAATTGAAGTTCTAAATTTGTTTAACTACTTATGAAGAGGTTATTAACAAAGTTAAGTCAGGAACTGTCAATATGTATTTGTAATTTCCCAAAAGGGAATATTGTATTGTTGCTTTATTTGCTAAGTATTTAAAGATAGTCTTTAAATTGCTAAAAGCAAGTGGGAGTTTTGATCTTTAAAAGATAAAATTACAAGATACATAATCTTCTAAAATACACTAGTAAATATCATGATGAAGTTTGACATTTGAATGTTAAATCTCAACATGATAATAAAGTTTGACATTTAAATGTTAAATGTTAAATCTAAAAATGATGGAATTATCATTCAGAGAATAGTAATATATCTCAGATATTTGATTAATATGCTGAGTGCTATGATTTACAGGATTATTGTAACCTGATAATCATTATGATACATTATCAAATATGTAATTGGGTAAAGTATACATGATATGAATGATCAAGATGCTGTCCATAAAAATAATCAATTTTAGAAACTTGGTTTATCTTAATAGTTAGACTAGAAATTGAAGATGAGTTTCTTCAAAGATAAGGTAACCATTGTGGTTTAAATCTTTGTATAGAAATCATATGGACAATGTTATACACGTATTTAATGTATGTTTTATGACAAGATTATTAATCACACTTAATCAATTAACTATGATTGAATATTCTTTTCTAAATACATTAAATGTATATAAAGATTATGATTGTCATATTTATAAAATTGACAATAGAATATCAAAACTCTTTCTTAAGTGATTACTTAAGCGAGGACGATAAGTAATTAAAAGGAGTTTATGAATTTAAATAAATCTTTGGAAATATACAAATTGCAATAATCTATGGATGGATAAATGCACGCATCTAGAAGATTACTCTTATGTTTAATTATTAAATTCATGTTTTAATTTATAATTGAAATAAGATAATTTCTAAGTATTTCTAAAAGCTAGTGGGAGTATTATGTTTAATTTCTTAAATCATATATGTTGTAAAACATATAAAAAGTAACATTTCATATAAGTTAAAAGTTAAGTCTTAGTTTGGAATGAAACTTTACTTGTAAGATTTAGAAAATAAGACATACAACCTTTGAATGAATGTTTATTGTTGAAACATATGCGGTAAATAAATCTGATATAACATGATATATTGTTTAGAATGTCTAAATAGATATGTATGACATGAATAAAATCTAAGTATGATTCAATGATTTTTCATGAACATCATGTTTTGTTGTATCATGCTTGATTACAAGATGATTTAGCAATATTAATATCTAATTAAAAGGTTATTAGATAACTTGTGTAATATTCTAAAAGAATATGTTTGATTATAGAATCACATCCTAAATCTGGAAAAGCTTCCAAATTCTATAAATGAACAATTTTTCAATTGTTGTGAAAATTGTTATAGCCAACAAACTTGAAAGTTTGAAGGGCATCAAACATTACAAAATATATATGAATGTTTACAGAAAGTTTTAATAGCATATTGTTGTTGCATACAATGATGCTAATGAAATTGAGATGACACTCAATACTAGTTATGGTAAGGATTTCATCCTTGGCTATTACTAGTTATGCTTACTAAAAGCATAGTTGCATTATACATTAAGAGAATAAGAATACTTAAACTTTAAAATGTTTGGAAGTTTGATTATCATAAATTGGTGGTTAAGGATGTCACACATTTTATGAACTAATATATGGCATTATCAAAATAGTTGAGTATGTACATACAAGAACTTCACTAGCTGAATTCTTAAAATAAGTATTCTCAAAATTCCGATAGATCAAAGTTGGATGATTTATGTCTTGTCAACAAGTATTTTTGAATGTCATTACTTGAGACATAATTCATCAACAAGAGTTATCATGCATTGATCTATTTAGTATTTGGATAAGGGATGTTAAACAATTATTATAATAAATTTAAATACATGGTATGTTTAATTTATAATAAATTATATCCTATATTTGTATGTTTAATCCATGAATAAATATTATTCTAAATTGTCCATTGTCAGTTAATAATATGGGAATATTATTAAATCAAGACAAATCTGAAGGTTGGTATAATATACTTAAGTATATTGATGCGTAGTCATGTCATTTCAGATGATATTCAATGATACCGAATATAGGACTTATCCCAACTACATGATGTTACTTTATGGATCTTGTCATTAAGTAAATCATGAGAAGTTATCCTCAGACTTGAGATGCAAGATAAGTGTCATGAATGTAGTACATTTTTGTGGAACAACTTAACGCTATACGTAACTGGTAGTCATAAGGGTTGTTTTAGAAAATGTTACACAGTTTGTGGGTTTTGCTTGTATTCAAGATAGAATTTGTTCCTTCAAATTTATTTTTGGAGTTTAATACTGCTGGGCCCCTCGTAGGGTTGGTAAGATGTATGTGTGGCCACACCCAAGATCTCCCCTGAATATGTTCAGAAGATTTGGTAATCTTGATCAATCATAAACAACGAGAAACAGAATGGTTAATTAAGGAAAGACTTTAATCCATATCCTTATTAATATGGTATTAGAAACAAAAGGATAATAATAATGAGAAATCATTAAAAGGTTTTCCAGGAGCCTTACTCGAGATCGTACTAGAGGCATCGGCATGTTGCAAGACGCTAACCGATGTGATTACACTATTAAAATATGTCCAAGTGGGAGCTATTAGATTATGGACATTATTTTAGTAGTCGTATGTTAGGATCGAACTCGAGATCACGGGATTGCACACAATACGTATGAAGAGAAAAAAATAATAATTATTTATAAATGTTATACGTAATTATTAATAAACGCAAAACTAGTAACGACCGTTAGTATTTAACGGAGAATGACTAACGATCGTTAGACGAAGATTAGGAAAGTAATACTAATGAATATTTGGAAACAATGAAAGGTTCTAGAATCCCTTGGGGACTCTTCAAACCGTTCGGCCAAGGAGGTTTCCACACCTCCTTTGTGCCTTGAGCTCCAAGTTTCAATTAGTATATATACAAACCCAAGATGTATTATTTTCTCATAACTTGTACACACACATCTTGGTGTTTTATCTCCTTCTCTTTGTCCCATTGTCGATCCATCAAATAATCTCATAAGGGATTTGATTTTATTGATCAAATTAAGTTTTGTGTTTAATTTACTTGCATAAACTTTTTCTTGAATTAGTACGTGTGTACAAGAACGTGATTCAAACACATTATTGTTTGATTCTTTGATTGAATTACAAAAGAGGTAAGGGGTAATTCTTATAATCCACATAAACCCTAATTAGGGTTCTTGATTGAAGATTGCACTTTGATTCTTGTTCGGGCTAGAATCACAAAGGTACGTTTACTATTTAATATTGATTAATTAATTACATGTTATTTGATCTTGTTATAATTGCTTCCGCTATGCTCACTTGATGTGTTTGATTTATTATATATGAATGTCATGATATCATAATTACAACAGATACAACATATTGTAATCATACACTAGTTGTGTTGTTTGATTGGTTCTTTCGTTGTAAAGAACTCGATATTTAGCTTTGTACCAGATAAAGTGTAAGTGACGTTGTGAGGCTTCTCCGCCGGTTAAGAACTCTCGGAGAGTGGAGTAGGGCAAGGAAAGTGTCCTTATAGCCGAACCACTATAAATCATTGTGTTACAGTTCTATCTCTTCATCTTTTTTACTTTATCGTATTTATTTCTTTAGTTATTATCTTGCATTATCTATATCTCACCATTCAAATGTTTCACATATAATTGATCTAAAAGTTTGAAACTAAATTTAAATTGGTTAAACTATTCAAACCCTATTATAGTTTTCTACAAGTACTTCTACTAAAAACATTTTGGGCGTTACAAGCTAAATATCAAAGTATACGCATGAGATACTTGTCACCCATCACCACGAGCATACCATATCCCACAAATGCACTTTCTTCTACTTTCATCAAGGCCCAAGCCTTCTTTAAACACCTACACAAAATGTAACTAGCAACAGTAAGTCAATATCACTTAGTGAGTAACATGGAGCTTAAACTAAACATTTGCATAACTCATAACTTACTACAACAATAACATGGTTATAATCGGCTATCCTTGGACCAGACCGACCGAAGGACCGGACTGGACCGAACACATTCGGTCTGATCCTCGGTCTAAGGTTTTAGGCTAGTTAGGTCTCGGTCCGATCTGGTTTTTGTCGGTCCGGTCCGGTTTGGACCGATGATCACCCCTATACTGCCTAGTAATTTTTTCAACCTTGAATACAACTATATAATGAAGGGATTGATGTGTCCCAAATATTGGTGCAAATAAATTCTCATATAATAATTTTATCTCAAGAGAGACTTGAATTTTCAAATAAATATGACAAAATTAAAACCACAATGTTTGTTCTCGAGTTTTTCATTTGAAGCGTTAGACGCATAGTTCTCATATTGCAACCTCTTTTTTGAACACTCTAAGGTGGCTTAGTAGCAACAACATTTGTGACTATCAAACTAAAATGTGCGAGGTTTCAAGTTCAATTCTTGTTAGTTGTAAATAATTTTAAATGACAACACCAACCTTCTCAAAAATAAAGGCTTTACCAAATTTGACTTTATGTATTAGTGAGTTCAAATCTCATGGTTAAGTCGTCGGGCAAAAGATAAAAAACAATGCTTACCTACGAAGTCGAATGTCTAATACATGTTCATCGTCTTCCCCTTTAAATTAAATCTAGAATTTTTATTTGTTCTATAATCAATGTTTTAAAAAGAAATAAAAAAATTGTAAAAGCAATTATATGCGTAAAAAGTAAAAAATCTCATTTTCAAAGAAAGTGATGCATATGGAAAGACTTACGGAACATGAGACATATGTCAATTTATAACAAAAATGATGAATTATGAATGATGATTGTTTTAACTTTTAAGTCATATTCATTTTGGCCGTATTATGATAAGAAACGAGATTACCCAGACAATGACAAAACAATATTGAGCACAAAGCACCATTGTCTTGTTGAATTTAACAAAACATAATTTGGTAGGAACATACTAAGCTTTCATTTGAAAGTGTGTATTACCATTGCCGACATTTAGATAAAATATATCATCGAACAGAACGACATTTTCATTCTTCAAATGCAAAAATAAATACTTATGTTATCGTAGATGACAACACTGTATATTTATTCTAGGTTATTTTTATAACTCATTCGAACTAGATTAGGAATCACTATTTCGTTGTTATTATAGAACCGTATATAAAAATGTGCGAGACGTTTTATCGTACATGACTTTCAAATTATAGAGGCCTCAATTTTTATGATATGTAGATATATTCTATAATAGTGACTACAAGTATTTGATTTGAGAAGTTGTTTCGAAATATGTTAGCCGAAACACTTTGAACGATTGTTTCTCATTTTATTTGTTTAGAAAATTATTAACTAATAATTTTAGACTTCGTTTTTGTTATTAAACTAAATTCTGCTAGGGATTTCGTAAACTTAGAGACAACCCTAGTTATTATTCTTGTCGAATGCAATAGAATAATTCATTAGAAGTTTTGTACAATGAATTGAATTAACTCCTTTGTGTTATAAAAATGTTGAGTATCACTTTGATATATTATGTTAGTCGCTTAAAAGGTGTTTGATAATTCTTTTTTATTTGTTTTTCTGCTTAGAAGCATAAAAAGTTTAACGTGTTATACAAAATGTTTATATTTATTTTAATATAACACAAAGTATATTTGATAAGATATGCTTTTTGATCAGTCGTTGCTCCCCGTTCACTTAGCCTATAAACTCCGACTCACCTCTAGTTTGGATCACTTCTGGCTAGCTTAGCCCTGAAACTACCTACCAACGGATACTCAACTTTTGCCAAAAAATGAAAGATATATATATATATATATATATATATATATATATATATATATATATATATATATATATATATATATATATATATATATATATATATATGAACCCTGTTAAGTGCGAAAACTGCGAGAACTCCAATTTTGCATTAGAAACACATGCATGTTCACATAAAACATGTATTTTTCTTACATACACCTTAATACACATGCCTGCATATTAGGGTGTATGTAAGAAAACATACATGTTTTATATGAACATGCATGTTTTCTAATGCATAATTGGAGTTCTCGCAGTTCCCGCACTTAACAGGGTTCTAAAAATAAAATTATTTTGCATTGATTTGTTGCACTTAACAGGTTTTTATATAAACATGTATGTTGTTCATGTATGTGTATTAAGGTGTATGTAAGAAAACATACAAGTTTCATATGAACATGCATGTTTTCTAATGCAAAATTAGAGTTCTCGCAGTTCCCGCACTTAACAGGGTTCTGAAAATAAAGATACACTATATATATATATATATATATATATATATATATATATATATATATATATATATATATATATATATATATATATATATATATACAGTAATGAGATTAAGTTTTTTGTTCTATCATATTAAAACTAAAACGCTTTATTTTACCGGGTGGAAGGCCCCTTACCAAAAAAACTAAAACGCATGTAAATGAATTTGAGATTCTACAAGAAATAAATATTTTTCCATATGTATACTGCGAAACAATTCAAACATTACATTCCGAAGTACGTATTTTTGAGCGGATTAAAAGAAGTTACCGGTGCTTGGTCTGTACAGATGATATTTAATTAGTGAAAATATAGTTAATATGAAATTTTTAAATATGCTTATTATTTGAGCTCGATAAAGTATTTCAATAATAATTTTCATAATTGAATTCGAACAATAAAATAGTAATTATCCATTATCAAAAGGATTGTGTCATAACGGTATCTTTACTTGTTTGAGAAGCTCTTCAACTAAAATGGTTGTGGTTCATATCTATATCTATACTACTATATAATGGATTTAAGACATTCTAAATAAAGAAGTCTTAAGACCAAAAATATTTCTTATAATGAAAGGATTTTTCTTTTGCTATGAACTTAATACAAACATCATTACGACTTATAAAATATTTAACACCCTTTCTCTCTTTTAATTTTTTGAGACTTTTCATATATAAATTTTAAGTAAATATAACTACTTAAGTTATATATACAATTAATTTATTTATGCATAAACACCTACACATATACAACATTTGCGATTAAAGTCATATTTAAAACACTCATTTGATAAAAAGGTATAATTAATAAAACACAATATACAAACTATTTGAAGCACAAATACAACTCAAAAAACACTATTCAACATATACAGTTAATACACTATTTAATTCACCCCTTCATCAAAGTATACAATCATTTAACCACAATATACAATTTAATCAAGCTACTAAGCCAAACACTTAAAAATAAAGCCATTAGGCTGCTCGCAGTGGTCAGTCGACCAGTTCGGTCACCACTACGCCGACCGGGAAATGAGGGTCGAATTGGGTAGGTTGGCTCCCAAATTGACGAATGGTGATTGTGTTGAAGGAAAGAATCAAGATTTTGTGTTAGCTTCGATTAATAGGAGATGGAATTATACCAGTGACTTAACTAAAGTTATTGTTATTTGTAAATTAATTGTTTAATACAAGTATGGCTGCATAGCAACACACTCGGAAAATAAAGTCATCTGCCGCCGCATCGCGCGGATACCCTGCTATCTATACTACTATATAATGTATTTGAGACTATTCTATTATTAGAAAGGCTTAAAATTCAGAAATTTTTCTTGCTTATTATGGAAAGATTTCAAAATTAATTGGTTAGAAAGCAAGTTGGTTAGAAAGTTTGTTAGGAAGCGGTTGGTTGTTGAAATTAAAATTATTTGGCTTAACCATATCTACTTATAAAGTATAAAAACAACTAAATGTGTAACTGAATAACGCAAAATATAGTCATCTGCCGCCGCATTGCGCGAGTACAATTATAGTCTTGCTTAAAACATGTGAGATAATTTATGATTTGTATATTATAAGATTGTTAGTTGCCGTCTAAAAAGAAGAAAGTAATTATCCATTTATCCCTTTTATTACACCATAGCTCACTTCATTTCATAAAAAGTTAAAAACATTACAGTATAGATTTTGTAACAAAACACACTCACAAAACACACACCAAACCAAACACCAACAAAAAAAAAACCAATCTCTCTCTCTCTCTAAACAAAAAAAACACACACAAAAACACACACAGTTATTAGTTATTACACCGTCAAACACCCCCCATCCCCCCTCCTCCCCCCAAAACAGATCCAACAAACCCTAACTAACTAACTAACAGATCGGATCCATCCATCCATCCATCCGGGCATTTTCATTTTCATTCCCCGATGAGAATGCCCGTACCATGACCACAACCCACCCATCCCAACCCGAACCCGAACCCGAACCCGAACACGAAGACTTATTATTTCACGACTCTTATGATCGCTTACTCTCCTCCACCACCTGCTCCTCTTCTTCTTCCTGTTCCGAAATTGAAGATAACAACAATAACACTAACAATAACGATGACGTCAGCACAGGTGACTATTATAACACACTGCGCTCTTTAGCTGTACCTAAGTTTCCTATTGGTCTTGTTAATAATTATGATGTTTGGATATCGTCCCCGTCTTCTGTTGACGAGAGACGGTTGCGGTTGTTGCGTAGGATGGGCCTCGGGCGAGATTTGGCGTCTTCGCGGCGTAAAACGTCCGTTTCCGGGGTTTCCGGGGTTTCGGGGGCTGTAGAGGGTAGTTATAGTATAATTCGGTCGAAATCAGCTGATCATGAGGTTAGGAATAAGCAATGTGATGATATTAGTAGAGAAATTGTGCCTATTGCGGATAGTGTAACAATTAGTAGTGTGAGTAATAGTAATGACGTTGAGGAAGCGGTGTTGACGATTAGGAATTTAGATAACGGGAAGGAGTTTGTGGTGGATGAGGTGAGGGAAGACGGGATGTGTGGGAAGGTGAAGGAAGTTGAGACGGGGAGGAGGTTAACGATGGAGGAGTTTGAGATGTGTGTTGGACGTTCGCCGATTGTTCAGGAGTTGATGAGACGGGAGAATGTGGAGGCGGCGGCTTGTGGGGGTAATGAGGGTTTACGGGGTGAGGATAGTGGGAACGGGAATGGGAATGGGGATGGATCTAAGGTGAAGAAGAAAACCGGGTGGTTTAAGAGTATTAAGAATGTAGCGAGTTCGATTGTGGGGTTTAAGGAGAGGCGGAGTAGTGACGAGAGGGATACGTCGTCGGAGAGAGGTGCGAGAAGGTCGAGTTCTGCTACGGATGATAGTCAGGATGTTGCGTTTCATGGTCCTGAGCGAGTACGGGTCAAACAGTATGGGAAGTCGTGTAAGGATCTTTCGGCTTTGTATAAAAGCCAGGAAATACATGCTCATAATGGGACGATCTGGACTATTAAGTTTAGTTTGGATGGAAAGTATCTCGCTAGTGCGGGTGAGGACCGTCTCATTCATATTTGGCAAGTTGGGTCGTCGGATCGAAAAGGTGATCTTTTGTTTTATAAGCAGGAAGACGTGAATCTGAATGTGTTATTGTTATCCAGTGGTTCACCTGAACTTGGGTTGGGGTCGCCAAATTTGGATACACTACCTGAAAAGAAGAGAAGAGGAAGGTTATCGATAAGCCGAAAGTCTTCAAGTTTGGAGCATATTGTAGTGCCCGAGACCATCTTTGCACTTTCGGAAAAACCTGTCTGTACATTCATAGGACATGAGGCGGATGTTCTTGACCTGTCCTGGTCCAAATCACAGGTTAGCTACCAATGGTTGATTGAGTTACATTTCGTGTTTCGTGTTTTTTGTGTGTGTGTAAATGGCAGTTCTTTTAATGTTAGAATACCATAGATATGTGTCTCGTATGAAGCTATATATATAGTCTTACTATCTTTTGTTTTTTAGTGTTGCATAATGCTTAAGAACTAAAGAGCAAGGGATTTGTGAAAATTATCTAGATATCCTTAACAAGGCCATTCAAAGATACAGCGATACAAGTTCGAAGAGCGTGAGTATCTTCACAAAGTAGTGGGCCGTAGAGAATTTTCTATTCTTTATGACCACTTAGTTAGGTTATTGATGTGTTAGTTCTTGTTTAAATGCGCATGCCCCCCTTCCATCAGGCTGAAAACGTACATTATAGTGACACTGTTTGTGTATATAGGGGGCTAGACCCATGAAATGAATTGAACCAGTTAGGCGAGTTAAACGTTAGTATGTTACACTGTTACAGCTATTTAAGGGTCTAAACTCTAAAGTGCCACCCTCTTCTTTTTAAATCCTAATCAAACTGTGTATATCTCCTTTGTTTGCATGGAGACTAGAGAGATAATCTTGGTGCTTCCACTCATCAGCTAGTATGTGTTACTTTCATTTCTTTTTTCATCAGACCATGATGGAATCCTATGTTGGCTGTGTGTGTTATGTTGTTTATTTACATGTCAGCTAATTGATGTGATCTAATTCCAGAATCCAAAATGAATTGAAGAATTAGCACCTATTTATCCCGAATCTCATTAACAAGAAATAAAAATTGAAGATAAATGGGAAATGATGATTTTATTGAATGATTGTGTTACAGAGAGAAATGATTTTGTTACAAATCTTGCATGATTAAGACTGATGACAAGAACTACTATTTATTAGCTAAAACTAAACACAGCGGATTTTCCCGCCCAAAATGGTAACTAACTAAACAGGGGAAATCACGTGCCCAGCATTTTTTACTTGTTTGACTTGTATCACTAATATGATAATCTAGTAGTTTAAGAAGTGTGTTATTTTCACTTGAGGAGTAAAGGACCTAGTTACCGGAGTAGATATTATTTGCAAGGATGGAAATGTTGTTTGTGTGTGTTATCTTTTCGACCACTTGTCTGCTAATATGACAATCTTCTAGTTTAAGAAGTGCTTTATTGTCATTTAAGGAGCAACTGAGCAAGTGACATAGTTACTGGCTAGGAAGCACGGACACACCAAAAACCTCGGAGTGGCAGTGTCGGACACGTGTCGGACACGCCTCGGACACGGCTCGGACACGTGTCCGACACGCACGTGCCGTGTCCCACGTGCTGTTTGGGGCGGACACAGATTTGGACACGGCTGGACACGGATTTGGACACGGTCAAAATCGGTCAACCGTCCCTCTGCTGTGCCTTTCGCGATCTTTGATACCAATCTTTTACAAGATTTTTTTTAGCTTGAACAATAATCATCATCGACCCTTTTGGAAGCATTGCTTCCTTAACAAGAAAGATTAATGCTCGGTTGTACTTGTGTTTGTGTTGACTCGATTGGATAGATGTTTTAGGTGTTCAGTTATGATTGATGAAATCGAGATATGTTAACTGAGTTTGATAATGATGAAGGTGAGATGAGATGAGCTTTTGACTGCTAGATGAGTTTGAGAAGTATTGGTAGGCGGATGTTTAGAGATATGTGTTTAGGGTTATGAGAAATGGGCTGGATGGGCTGGTATTCATCTGTTAAGATGGGCTGGATTACTATCAAAATCAGGAACGGGCTTGTGTGTTTAATAATGATCCGACTATTGGTTTTGGCCTGACATGAGTTGCTGCATATTGATCACTTTTAATATATGAAATAAATATTTAATTCCCGTGTCCTCGCCGTGTCCGTGTCCTATATTTTTTGATTTTGCCGTATCGCCGTGTCGGTGTCCGTGTCCGTGTCGGACACCGTGTCCGTGTCCGTGCAACCTAGGTTACTGGAGTAAATATAATTTGCAAGGAGATCTTTGCTCTTTTTGAGATTCAAACTCCTGTTAGGATTGGAGGAGATAGAAGATTGCACTTGGCAACTTTATGAAGCTTAACTAAGAAGTAGGATTTCACTGAAAATTTAAATTGCATCTGGTTTGATTATTTCATAGCTAGCAAGAGTTGATGCTTTTCAAGATGGATGGAGTAGAGCGGGCAGATTAGATGTTAATCCACCGTTAACTAGAAGCAGTGTGACTGTTTGCACTTTGGACGATTACCATGCATCATCTTGTCCCATAACAACTGTTATCACACACAATAAGGAAAGGTGAAGTTTCCAAAATACCCCTCCATCTAAAAGCTATGGGCTACTTTTATACTCAAATAAAACTAGCATAGTATCTGGCAAAGCGGCTGCGGTAAATAGTTGGTTTTTAGTTTTACTATTTGCAGTTTCTTGTGGTGGATGAAGGTTTTATTTTTAATAATTTTTAGTGGAGTGTGTTTGTGTAAGATATAGTTAAAAAGTGAGGGAAAAGAATTTAAATTGGAGGCTTGTGAGTTGTGATCAGTTGATGTCGTGGTCTTGAAGTTGGATTGGGATCACAACTTAAATGTTCTATAGTATAGAAGCATAGATTAAGATACAAGGAAGGTTAAGTATATTTATGATACCAGGTGAAGTATCGAGTCATATTATATGATAATAAATAGTTGTGCATGGCTGAAAGTTAATAAGGGTGAATTTAAACACCCAAAGTAGGAAATACTGTATCTGGTTTGACTTATGAGACATCCATAATCATATGTCCGCAGATCAATTTTTCATCATTGACACAGCTAATTTAGGAGTCTATTCGAGTGTGTATGGTACATAAGTTTTAACATGTCAAGAGTTCTAACATATGTGATTATTTCCTGTATTTGAATCAACTTCTCCATCATCTATGAGTGAGGGTTCATGAGGTTATCTTTATGGTTTTAATATATTTAAAATTTAAGTAGTCTTATTCTCTTGTTAGGAAAGTACCGTTAAGTAGAGAGACCGGAAATGCGTTTAAGATTTAGAAGAGTTAAATAGCCTTGTTCAACTGATTCTGTTTTTCTTTTCTTTTATTTATTTATTTATTTATTTATTTATTTATTTTATTTTATTTTTGGCATTGAACTTATTCTGTTATTCATACCATGATTTGGTTTCATGTGAGTTCCCTGGATCTGAGTGACATGTGCAGTTGCATTAAACTTCCTTACACATTAGAACTGCACTGTTTAAGTTATTCATTAGCAATTTTGTAACAGCTGCATTTTTTTTAAATATTCAGTGTTAAATGCTACATGGTTGAAGTAAATAAACCAGAGTGACTTGCATCCTTCACATAGCAAATCAAGTTTGAGCAATGGTGGAATAAATATGTTTTACCGTTTTTAAGAAAGTGGATGATATTTTCTTTGATCGATTAGTAAGAAAGGGAATCATCGTCGCTGTAACGATTTATAAAAACATTTACTGTTCTTTGACTTTAATATTGATATCGACTTACAAATAGTTATCTGTAATTCGTTATACTTGTTTTATTTATGTAAGAATATAGTTACTTTAGTGCATACTTGTCCCACACATTTGCATGCGTACATGGCACTCAGTTCGTTATACCATATTTGCACTTACATGATTTTGAGGCGAATCAACACATATACGAAAACTTCTTATTGGCAGACTATTTTATTTTCAGCATTTGCTCTCATCCTCGATGGATAAAACGGTGCGGTTGTGGGACTTGTCTAGCCAGTCATGTTTGAAGAAATTTTCTCACAATGACTATGGTAAGAAAACTCAAGGAAATCAATTCTCACAATGAATATGGAATATTTGCAAATTTATCATTGCTAGGTATCTTTATCTGGACTTTTTTAAATACAGTGACTTGCATTCAGTTCAATCCTGTTGACGATAGATACTTCATCAGTGGATCACTTGATGCTAAAGTTCGCATTTGGAGCATTCCTGATCATCAAGTGGTTGATTGGAATGATATGCGTGAGATGGTCACCGCTGCTTGCTATGCTCCAGATGGTCAGGTTGAGCCACAGTATTTAATCAACCATCATTTATGTTACTCAACTAGAAAAGTTGAACAATTTGTACATGCATGGTTTTGCTTGTGAATGACTGAACTTCATTGTTGATTCTTGAAGGCTGCACTAGTTGGTTCATACAAGGGGAGCTGCTGTTTATATAACACAACTGGTATGTGCTGATCTATCTTTCTGCCATTATGTGTTCCTGTTTGTGTGTTTCCTTCTGCTAGATATTCACTTTTCTATATTTTTCAGAAAATAAATTAGAGGAAAAAAGTCGGATAAACTTGCAGAACAAAAAGAAGTCACGCCATAAAAAAATCACTGGTTTTCAGGTGAATTTGTTAGCTACTGCTCGCCTTCATTGTTACGAATGCCTTTTGGTTTAATGTTATAATCAGTATCCCTCTACAGTTTGCTCCAGGTACTGCATCCGAAGTGCTCATTACGTCTGCCGATTCACGAATTCGTGTTGTTGATGGTGCTGACCTGGTTCACAAGTTCAAAGGTAATACTTATCAGATTTTTAGCTTACACCACATTTTGTTTAACTAATTTACATGAATGGTCCCTGTCGCTTGCACAAAGTTACATAATTGGTCTCGTGTCGATACTAGTATATACGGATATGCTTTTTAGAAACACTGAGATTTCACATTTGATCCTTTTGAGTATGTAACCACTAAATAATTTCACTTTTGGTCCCTAAAACACGCAACTATTTTTTTGGGTCCTTGGAGGGTATAGGGCAAGGGACCAAATAAAGTTAACTATGTTTCTAGGGATCATATGTCTGTATCGGTAATTAGGCAAGGGACCAATTCTGTAATACTGAGCAAACCACAAGGACCATATTTTTTTTCTTTGTTCCCTAATTTTTTATCATTCTCATGTTATGGGTAGGCAGTATCTCCATAATGCTGGTTAAAAAATAGAGGTAATTTTTCCCCCTTTTCTTATAGGATTTCGCAACACGAACAGGCAAATCTCAGCAGCCTTGACAGCAAACGGGAGATATGTGGTTTGTGCTAGTGAGGACTCTCAGGTGTATGTTTGGAAACATGAAGGTGATACTCGGCCTAGTAGAAAGAAAGGTATTACTGTTGCTCACTCATATGAGCACTTCCACTGTCAAGATGTATCAGTAGCCATACCTTGGCCTGGTAAGAATGACACTTCGTGTGATTCCCAAGATGGGTTTTCTAGAGAATCGAGTACACCTAGTGGGGACCACTTAGACGACGTGTTGTCAGTGAATCATCCTCCGACACCTGAAGATCAAGTTTATGGTAAAGATAGGTTCCCATTAGGATCCGGTTGCACTAGCAGCAGCCCATTTCATGGAATCATTTCCAGTGCAAGTAATGGCTACTTTTTTGATCGGTTTTCTGCAACATGGCCTGAGGAAAAACTTGTTTCAGCTACAAAGAAGCAGAGTAGACACATGAGTGCAGATTTTACAAATGGGTCGAGCCCAAACAAGTCAGCCTGGGGTATGGTTATTGTAACGGCTGGTGTTCGTGGTGAACTCAGAACATTTCAGAATTTTGGATTGCCAGTTCGAATATAGGTAAAGGTCGTGCAGGTTTATTATTGGGTTACTTTGTACAGATGTTCCCATTATTTGTAATATTAGCATATATGGTGCAAAAAGAATTAGTCCCTCAGGAGGAGGAAAAAAAAAAGAAAAAAAAGGAAAATGAGGAAAAGTACACAATTTTTTGGTTTTAGTAAGGAAAATGTAGAGTTAACAGGGTGAACAGAAACAGATTCGAGTTAAAGAGTTAATTGTATTTTTTTGCCAATTCATTCATGTATCATGTGCATGTATCGTTCGATGCTAAGTGGATGGTGTATAGTTTTTTTTTTTTTTTTTTTTTTTTTTTTTTTTTTTTTTTTTTTTTTTTTTTTTTCAATTTTTAAATTTAGATTCTGATGCACCACTTTACAAGTTCCCATCAGATTCTCTCTGTTGGCTTAAAAATTGAACATTTCCGACCCGGCCTTACAGAAACATCTGCAAAACTAACAGTTGCCCATCCCGACCTTAAAGAAACATCTGCAAAACTAACAGTTGCCCATGAATCAGCGAATACAATCCATGAAAGCATCGTAAGGTGGCTTCAAAATTGAACATCGCTTTGTGGCATGTCACTAGCGATTAGAGGTTGTTCAAGCATTGTTTGAGGTTAATGTGGTACTTCAGTCACATTCTATTGTACTTTAATGATTTCTGTGATTAATATATTTTACCACCCCTTTTACCCCAAAAAAATAAAAATAAAAAAATAAGAAAATAAAATAAATAAAATAAAAAAATGGGGAAAATGAATGAACCTTAATTTGTATGCAAGATCTTTTCAAGTTGATAGTAACATGATAGGTCCAATTACAATTAAGGTAAATATATATGTTTTTCTTTTAATGAAATTCAAGGGCCCATTTATTTATGTTGTCTCATAATAAAATTCAACATTATCTATCATATTGAAATCAACTTAAGAGAATCTCCATCCAAGACGAATAGCTCTGCATAGTTGTGCATGGTTCAGCCTAACATAACAAATCAGTCAAATGGAATTGAATTTGTGCCGATTTAACAGTTGTCTGATCAACTCATCGGTTTGCTAAACCGCTGTCTTACGTGTGTGCTAATAATAAGTTAGACTTAAATCACTTATTGGTAAACTGGCATATGTTGGTAGGTCTCTAATCATCCATTCTTAGTTTCTTAGTGCCTACTTTTAAGGACAATACTTGCGGCATACTAACCAAGCCAAACCAAACTAAGCCAATTTTTTTGCTGGATTGACCAAATCCATCAATCTGTAAAATTTCTGAAACATTTACAGTCTAACAGTACAAATTGTGCCGCATGCGTGATTTGCAACCCATCGGTCGTGATCAAAGATGCAATCTTTTTCGACTTCCGATACTTTGTTAATTACCCATTAAGTCCTTCTACATATCCATACCTCAAAACATTTCCTCCAGAGTCCTAAATCATGTGACATTAGTCACATTACCTAAAAATCTTTATCTTTTCACCCCCATTCTAATAAGCCCATAACTCTTGGAAAGCATACATGCTTCTTGGGCAGTGCACCTTTAGGCCCACTTTACTTATCTTTAATACTCCTCAAACTAAACTGTGGCATCATCTGCTGGAAATCTAGAAACCAATTTCTGATTGGTTGCATAAAAATCAACTGGAACCCACCCATTATTATTGATCAATTATATCTTATCCAACCCAGTAATATAATAATAAACAATTATAGCAAAAGAATTTAATTTTAGCACATGATATCTTAACACTTGCAAGTGTATATATATCAGCATCACATTATCAAGGTTCATATCCAACACTCTCTATTAGATATTTACAGTATCCCACTTCATATCCTAAGCTCTAATCTCCAATGGCCCTTCAAGCTACCTCTTCTTTCTCCATCCACAAAGAGGTTTGTTTAGCAACTGCTTTTTGTTAAAGCTGCTTATTACAATGAAGGTAGTTTAATAACATAACAATGTTGTAAATTTGCAGGCATGTTTAAAGGAAACTAGCATATTTGGAGCACCACTATCATCTCATGTTAAAGTTGACTTCACATCATCTTCAAAAAGCAAGGTAAAACTAAAGATTACTACAGTAGTTTACTATACTAAAATGTAAAGTATTTTCAAATTTTCACCATTTTGTCATTGTATCATAGAAAGAAAAAAAATTGTTTTGTTTGCTATTGTATCTAACATAAGTTAGATCTTCTACCATTGTCTGTAATAAACCTATACAACAGGTAAACTGTTGATGTGACATGCCACGGGAATATGGCAAAACCAGTAACATGTCACCTTTTTTAGTTTTTTATATGTACAAATGGTAAAAATAGAAGGTATGTTAAACGGCTTAGAGAAAGAATTTTTCCTTTATTTTCACTCCATATGGACGACAAAACGTTGAAATAATTTACGCTGCGCTTTACTTAGCTAAACGGCTTAGAGAAAGAATTTTTCCTTTATTTTCACTCCATCAAATTCTAGGTTCTTGGTGTAAAGTTTCCAGTTTAAAATTTAGACTTGCTTGCAGAAGGAATTCAGCCAAAGGGGCGCACTCAGAGCCCAAGCAGTAGCCACCCCAACTCCCACTGCAACCCGTGCATCAACAGACGGAAAGAAAACTTTAAGAAAGGGTACAGTCATCATAACCGGTGCTTCATCGGGTTTAGGTCTAGCCACAGCAAAATCTCTAGCAGAAAGTGGAAAATGGCACGTGATCATGGCATGCAGAGACTTTTTAAAGGCGGAAAGAGCTGCAAAATCATCAGGAATGACGAAAGAGAATTATTCAGTGATGCATTTAGACCTTTCATCACTTGATAGTGTTAGGCAGTTTGTTGCAAACTTTAAACAGTCGGGTCAATCGCTTGATGTGTTGGTTTGCAATGCTGCGGTTTATTTACCAACTGCTAAAGAGCCTACTTACACAGCTGATGGGTTTGAGCTTAGCGTTGGGACTAATCATCTTGGTCATTTCTTGCTTGCAAGATTGTTGCTTGATGACTTGAAGAAGTCAGATTATCCGTCAAAAAGACTCATCATTGTTGGCTCAATCACAGGTACAATAGTCTATCCATTTACCTATCAATGGGTCAATTCAGGTTTTCTTTTATCTCTAACAGGCTAAATGGGTAAAACAAACAAATAATGGCTTGAAGAAAATGGGGCAGAGTACGAAAGTCACCCAAAAAAAAAAAAAAAAAAAAAAAAAATTAGACCATAAAACCTCCGGAAAAAAAAATTGTTTTATTCAAAAAGTTCAATCATTCTTAGTATAATTATATTTTTGTAAATCATATTTGACACCCTAATCATTTATATAAAATACACAAAATTTGGGCAAAAAGTGTCCTGGTCAACCCAACTAGACCCATACCAAAAAGTACCCATTTTGACCCACATCCGCCCTAAACTTCCATATGCCACCTCAAGTATGTGTGCAATGTGTGTTACGGTTCTAAAGTAAAATGTTATGACATTACAGGTAACACAAACACTTTGGCTGGGAATGTACCTCCAAAGGCTAACCTAGGAGACATGAGAGGTCTAGCTGGTGGATTAAACGGGCTCAACAGCTCTACCATGATCGACGGTGGAGATTTTGATGGTGCAAAAGCATATAAAGACAGCAAGGTCTGCAACATGCTTATGATGCAAGAATTCCACCGTCGTTACCACGAAGAAACTGGCATCACTTTTGCTTCCTTGTACCCCGGTTGTATTGCAACAACAGGATTATTCAGGGAACACATTCCCCTTTTCAGACTCCTATTTCCTCCATTCCAAAAGTACATCACCAAGGGTTACGTGTCCGAAGAAGAATCCGGCAAGAGACTTGCTCAGGTAAAAATAATAATTTATGAAACTTACAAGGGTGTTGGATTTATGTAATCAAACTATTTTTCTTTTTGTGAATAGCGCCATTCCAAAAACACCCAATAATGTCTGCTTTTGTCAGCATATGTATAATTGACGTACTGTTTTGCTTTGTGATCCAGGTTGTGAGTGATCCAAGTTTGACAAAATCCGGAGTTTACTGGAGTTGGAACAACAAGTCGGCTTCTTTTGAGAACGAATTATCAGAAGAAGCTAGTGATGTCTCCAAGGCTCGTAAAGTATGGGAGATCAGTGAGAAACTAGTCGGGTTGGCTTAAATAAGAAAGATCCCTGGGTTGGCTTAAACAAGAAAGATCCCTTCTACGGTTAATTAATTTGAGTGATAACGTGAGTTTAGGACATGGCTGAAGGCAGTTTTCTATTGTATATTTAGGTTTGTTTGAATCCGAAGCAATAATAAAACCACTCTTTATTTACTTTCAGGTTCTGTGTTATGTCTAAACAGTAACTGAAGCATCAACGCATAAGCAAGTTTTGAAAAATTGATCTTGTTAAAAAATCAGGATTATACACTAATAATTTTGAAAAATGGACTTGTAATCTATAAGTATGCATTTTAAACTGAATTATCATTTTTAACTATTTTAAAGATGACTCTCCTATTATTAACTTCGGCAGAAATATGTCAATTTTGTTATTCTAGTGATTAACATCCAAAATTTTTTTAGAAAGGTCACGAAGTCAAACATCTCATAATATTACATTATTACCATTTACTATTACATCTCTTATTCTAATATTCAACATTACCTGGTCACGCGTAATAGATATACTACAAGAACTGGAAATGACACATATCATGACACATTGAATACAAAGCACTCAAGGTACCAAAATACTAACCGCTGTTCAAAGCTCATAAGCAGGGAATCTAGCCTCTAACAGATCTATCATGTCCAGAAAAAGATAGGCCATTCCTCCAACGCCTTCAAATAGAGAAAAAGGGCAGTCACCTCCATGCATTTTCCCTTCTGATAAAAGCATCGGACCTCTTTCATGAAGGAAACTGGCAAAAGCTTTGGCTCTGTACAAGAACTTTGCGTCACCTGTTAATCTATAAAGTGCAAGAAAAACATATGTGTTCCCACTTATTCCATGACATATTCCAACTCGTTTAAGTAAACCTCGTTTCCATACCACCTCCCCTGCTTCCACCGCCGCCTTGTGAAATTCCTCACCACCAAATACCTGATAAAGTCCAAGTAATTAACAAGTGTTGAAAGTGTGTTTCATTTCATATGAGAACTTTATCGAGCAAGTGGTCAATCCAAGATTTTCGATCAGGGTACATAGTACGGACTATCATAACAATATCCAGGGGATGCAGTACAATAACAAATTTTTACGTATTGAGATACAAAAATGATATCAGAGAATACTCTTGGCTTCGATGTAGGTAGCGTATGAAAGTTTTCACCTATAATAAAACATTAAACTTCTAAAAATCTTGACTGAAGTTAAGCTTGTAAACTAATTGTTTCTTAATGCCACATCAGTGTCATGTCTTAACGAATCAACTTGACAGCTGCCACATCATCATTTTTGACCGCGCAACCAGGTCAGATTACCTTAAATAAGAATTTTGGGAAGTCCTACGGATTTTAAGGTTGGATAGGAAGTTTGTTACCGAAAACAGACATCACCTTAAAGTTCGTACCTCTCTATGCAATTTGTATTAGAAGACTAATTAGATGTTGCAGAGTATTGTAGGCAATCCATACCTTGGCTGCTTTTGCAAGGGTAAGAGCAACACCAGGAGCACCATGACACCAATGAACAAGACGGTCTGATTCGCTTTCTTCACTTGAAGGATAATTTCCACTCGGGAATCGATTCTTGATCATGTATAGAAGAGTACCTTTAACATCCTCCATCTCATCTTCGGTTAAAACCATGTCCATTAATACGTTCATTATCCCTACGAGTCCATGTGCAGCTCCCCAATACCTTTTACCATGCCACTCGTACATCAATGGACATTCCCTTGTGGCCAATTTTCTACCAGCCTTTATAATTTCATCTTTAATTGTTCTCTGAAAACGTAGAATCAAATGTATGATCATTGCACAGAAAGTAACTGAGAAACATGACAATATAGTTTTTTTGAATTTTACCATATGGGTAGAAGATATTGTGTTTTCACCAAGGTTCTTGTTTATAAACAAACATGCCCATAAGTAACCTGCTCTACCATACAATAGCTCGTTTGGAAGATCTTTAGGAAGTTTTATCTGCCAGAAAAAAAAAAAACGTTAACCCAAGAAGCGCAAGAGTGAAAAACATGAAACGGAAGAATACTTTATTTTTGAAGTAAGTACCTTTCTAAATATTGATAGATATTCATCACACAAAGAGTCATCATTGCTTTGTTTGGCCACAACAGCACCGAGAGCATATACACCAGCTTGCCCACACAGGAAAGTCACGCGGCTGCAAAATGCATTCTCAGGGGGTATTACACATTGCACTTTGAAATAAACTAAAACCAATTATTGTGTTTTCAAGTCGCCAATAATCAGTTTCTAGTGTTTGGATACAGTGAAACTGATTCTGATTATCTCAATATTTAAGAGTCAAATACATAGTTTTAGTCGCTGCAACAAAACTGAATTGATCATATATTATGTTAAGGGCCAGACATGTAGGTTCTTGCATAATCCAAATAGGCCTAACAATTAAACAGCTGAGTTTCTGATTATTTATAGAAAACACATCCAAACACTATTTCTCTAGCCCTTCTTGCTATAACTAATTATTCCATATCACATAATCACTTTCAAATCACAATGTCAAACACGTCTTCATTTTTCAATATAATAATGAATAAATTAACGCTTCATGTAATCAAAAGCTTCTACAGACTACAAGGTGTCAATTTATGCATCAATCACAGTTAGAAACACAAATTACACTAACCTAGAGCCAAGAGAGGCAGAATCACAAGCTTTAAGAATCTCTTGACACAAATCAAGATCTTCCTTGTCGTGAGTAACCTGATAAGCTTTAAAAACCAAAAAGGCTGTTCCTAAGGCACCCGTATACAATGTGTAATCATTCACTTTTCCACTGTTTCCCCACGTTTCGTTCACAATCTACAAAACCAAAAATATGAAATATAAAATTAAAAAGAAAGTGCTAACTAGAAATTTCAAGTATCACTAAACCAATAAAGCTTCTCCTATAGTTCCAAATTTATTGTCCATCTTACTATTAATATTTTTGTATACTTTTTATAGGGGATTTTGATAAAGAGGGTGTTTGGGTTAGCTTAGGGGTGTTTGTTTAAGCTTATATGGCTTATATGATTTTCTGCTTATGTTTCATAGGCCCACTTTTTGTGGCTTATTTTGAAACTTTTCAGCTATTATACGCTTATTATGTCATGATAAGCTTATATAAGCCAAAAAGTTTCAAGATAAGCCACAAAAATGGGCTTATGAAACATAAGCCGAAAATCATATAAGCTATGACTCTATGAGCCGCTGTATAAGCTTAAACAAACACCCTCTTAGTTTATGTACTATGGAAATTCGGAAAAAGCCGATAGGCTCACTTTACCCGATGAACTTGATCTTGTGGCTTATTTAAGTCCACAAACCGAAAAGAGTGAGCTTATCAGCTTTTCTGAATCTCAATAAGCCAATAAGCTAATCCAAACACCGACCAAGTTCCTTCAACTTATTACAAAAAGCTTGTGTCTATTATCAACATATTAAACACACATATAGCTTATTCTTTGTAATCTTATTACTAAAACTAAATACTTTAGCTAAAGAATTAACTCCTTATAAAATAAAATAAAGAGATGAATAAAAAAAGATACAGTTTGTTTGAGGTCTAAAGCTGCTTGTTTGAGTTGGTCAGAAAATAAGTTATAGTCATTCGGTGACAGTGGTTCATAATCCGGGAACTGGTTTGGGAAGAAACGAGTGTTGTCTGCCATTTGGGTTTTGCGAGATGATGATCTGATGATGATTTTTAAGAGGTATTTGTATTTTGCACAAGTGTTGATACGTGGAGAGTGGAGACAGACATACTGTAACACGACTACTATGTAAAAGGTTTTTCTAGATAAAACGTGGCAACGTTTGTTCTGTGCCCAAAGTACAACAACAACAACAACAAAACCCAAATCCCGCCGGGGCAGGGTATGGGGGAGGTAGAATGTAGACAGATCATACCCCTGCCCAGGATAAACCCGAAGGTAGGGAGACTGCTTCCAGTGAGACCTCCGGCAAGTGCAGGTGTGCGGGTGCGAGAGCAAAGAAAATAGCGCAAAAGCAAAAGAGCAACAAACAAAAGCAGGCAAAGCAGGCAAATACGCAACAAAGCAAAGACAAAAACAAGGGACCCGAAAAGAGGCAAAGTGGCAAGGGCAACAGCACAAGCAAAAACTCAAACAAAACACATAACACATACAGAACCAGGAACCAAAGCACCGAAACAAGCAGGCAAACCTAAAGGGGCAACAAAGAGCAGGGCAACACACAAGACCTAAAGAAAAGCAAAGGCAAGGCACGGGGCCTAGAGCTAGGGCAACGCAAGGGGCCTAACCTAAGGCAAAACCTGGTCAACTAAGAGACGCAAAAAAAAAAAAAAAAAAAAAAAAAAAAAAAAAAAAAAAAAAAAAAAAAAAAAAACTACCTAAAAAACCACACAACACCAAGCCTGCGCTACTCGCAGATCCTAATTCTATCTCTCCACGCCTTCCTATCTGAGGTCATGTCCTCGGACAAGAGCAGCTCCTCCATGTCGAGCTTAAGTCTATCCTCCCACCTGAGTTTGGGTCTACCCCTCTTTCTCACACCCTCTACTACAAGCGCTTCGACTCTTCTTACTGGCGCTGTTTGTGGCCTCCTCCTGACATGACCGAACCACCTCAACCTTCCTTCTCTCATCTTCGAGATAACAGTCACGACCTCAAGTTTATCCCTGAAGACTCCGTTCGGAATCATGTCAAGCAAGGTTTTACCACACATCCACCTTAGCATTCTTAGTTCCGCCACCTCGACCCTGTTAGCATGGGCCTTGGAGATAGGCCAACACTCAGACCCGTACAACATCGCAGGTCTAATCGCCACCTTATAAAATTTTCCCTTTAGCTTTAAGGGGACGTTCCTGTCACAAAGGACTCCCGACGCCGCCCTCCATCTTGCCCAACCAGCTCTAATCCGGTGGGTTACGTCCTCATCTATCCTTCCTGATTTGTGAATCATCGATCCCAGATACCTAAAGGACTCTTTAGGTGGCAGGATCCGGTCCCCGAGACGAATATCCCTGTCTTCATGGAGGCCTGACTCGATCCTACCAAAATCACATCTCATGTATTCAGTCTTTTCTCTGCTCACCCGAAGACCATTGACCTCTAGGGCCTCCCTCCAATGCTCCAGTCTGTCGTTTAACCCTTCCGCCGATTCTGCCACCAACACGATGTCGTCGGCAAAAATCATGCTCCACGGGATGCCCTCTTGTATCCCTCTAGATAACTCATCAAGAATCAATGCGAAGAGGAACGGACTAATGGCCGATCCCTGATGGAGGCCAACTTCCACCGGGAAAAACTCCGAGATCCCCACCGTGGATCGTACACATGTCTTAGCCCCCTCGTACATATCCTTAATGACTCTCACGTACCTCGTCGGGGTTCCTTTATCTATTAGAGTTCTCCAAATAAGCTCTCGTGGGACACTATCGTATGCCTTTTCAAGGTCAAGGAATGCCATATGCAAGTCCTTTTGTCTTTCTCTATACTTCTCCATGAGACTTCTGAGGAGGTGAATAGCCTCAATCGATGACCTACCTGGCATAAAACCAAATTGGTTCTCAGACACCCTCGTCTCCCTTCTCAACCTTCTTTCAATAACTCTCTCCCACAGCTTCATGGTGTGGCTAAGTAGCTTAATACCCCTATAGTTGCTACACACCTGCACATCCCCTTTGTTCTTGTAGATTGGGATGACTTCACTGAGTCTCCATTCTTCAGGCATTTTAGCACCGGAGAAAATCTTGTTGAATAGACATGTCAACCATTCCACCCCCTCATCGCCCAAACACCTCCAGGCTTCTATGGGGATCTGGTCTGGTCCTACTGCTTTGTTTCTTCCCATCTTCTGTAGTGCAACCTTCACTTCTGGTTGACTAATCCTCGAATAGTAGCACTCTGGTCGTTGGCTAGGGTAATCTTCTATGCCCTGTTCTGTGCCCAAAGTGAATCTAGAAATCATGTAAATTCAAGAGTAAATTGCAAAAATTGTTCATGTAGTATGTTAAAATTTGTAACTATCTTTACTTACTTTACTTACGGTTCTCGAGTTATTTCATTAAAGAAAAGAAAATGGAAGGAAAATGAAAAGGTTTACTCCCACATTGTGTTCTCGAGTTATTTCATTAAAAAAAATGAAAGTAAACAAGAAGTAAAGTTAGTATTATTTGGATAAATTTGTTTTACTTTCATTTCTGCCCAAATATGGGAGGAAAGTGTTTTACTTCTATTTCCTTCCTTTTTTTTAATGAAATAACTCGAGAACACAGCGTTAAATTCGTGGACTAGATTTTTCGGCTTTTTCAAAGGCATGTCGTTACCAATGTATTTCTATCAACCCTTTAATCCTTTTCATATGCATCAAATCCGACTTATCTTATCTCCATGAAGATAATATAGGGACAAATGCTTTAGATCGTAAATTGATGATAAGTACCATGATTGGGATATATAGTGCATTCAAGATGCACAAGTGATAGAATGAAACTAATACCATCGACATTTGAATTTAAAAGACATAACATAGAGCCACTATAGGCAGAAAACTAAGTATGTGAAGCAATTTCAAACCCAAAAACTAAAATTTATGCTTTGTTAAGTTTGAAACTTCAGCATCATAATAGTAAGATCATACGTAACTTTCCTTAAAATAATTTTGTAAGGAACGTCAATTCGTAGTAAAAAACAACACAAACATCTTTCAAGCACAGTATGTAGTCGAGTTACATTTCATTTTGTTATATCTCGATCTCGATGTAGATGTAAATGTTTTCGAAGAATAAACATATCTTGCCTAGTTGGTAGCTAAACAAAAAAATAACGACCCCAATCACTTCAAGTATATTCATTGGTTTGACGACCCCACAGCCACAAGAATCCCAATAATTTATCTTGGTGCAACTCACTCAATGTAGAAACAACGTAAATAAACACAAATAAATAGATGGCAGTCGTTTTGGAAATGAAACAACTATGGGTAAACTATTTTTATGATTCGAGTTCACCGTACCCCGCTAATTCATATAAGATTTGAGTTTATCGCTGCACAGACTGAAACCGGATAAAACTTCTATTTTTTAAGAAGGTGAAGGTTGCCGTGTGCACTTTTATACTAAACGGGAAACGCACACAGAATGCATCAAAGATATATAAACTGTTCGTGCCAGTTCTAGTTCACATGACAATTTCAAGACATCCATCAAATTTGAACTCGTTTAAGACAGCATTATTATAATTAAAGGCTTAAAGCCTGGCCATACATCAAATAAAAAGAAAACAAATATTTACATTCAAGGAAACAAACTGAAAACTTATTTAAAATAAGATTTTGGAGATTGGTCAAGAATCAAGATTAGCAGTTATCGACCCATTGGGTCCAATTGGCTTCGCTACCTCTACGAGGGATCGAGTTAACCCTCGAGTAAGTGTCCACTTTGAAATTAGCCCCACACATGACTCCTTCACTATCCACCCTTGGCATTGCCTTGATCTTGTTCATTGGATGCTCAAAACTCATTAAACCATCTTCACTATGAAACATGCACCCTGCATATTTATACAGTACCAAAATGGGTCAAAATGTCAAATATTGATGTTGATGCACCAAATGCAAAACCAAAGCATTAGAAATGGGTCATTATCTAAGCAAAAAAATTGAGGGGATGAGTGGGCTTGCTTATTCTGCTCATGGTTTTCTAAACTAGTGGTATCTAAAATTCTAAACCATTGTATCTGACCAACTAAATTCAACCACATATTGAATACTAAAACTCTAAAAGGTCAAATCTTGATGTAGAATCACCAAATTATCCCTATTATACATTTAGCAGGCTGGGCAGCCCCCTTTGCTGCCTAGCTTTGCAGCTACAGCGCCCTGCGAGAGCAGCTACAGTAATTTCGGCCAGCTGCTACAGTAACCCCGGGTAGCTAAAGTAACTAACGGGCGTTGGTTACTGTAGCAACGACCGTTATTTTATTTATTTATTTATTTTTTTAACCACCTAGTTTTAACAAAAAAAAACAAGCGTTGGAAATGGGTCATCCTCCAAAAATCCAAATTCCAAAGGCATGTGACAAATGTTTGGGATTGTTTACTAAAACTAGTTATCAATAGGTTATTTTGTTAGATGACTATGTTGGGTCCAAGCTTAATTATAAGCTTTGGTCCATTAAGATCACATAAACAAGTATAAAATTATAAACAAGCAATCTTACTAAAAACTGTAACCTATATTAATTCAAACTCAATGAACAAACACACAATACTAATAATCACAATTACCTTTTGGAAAGGGAGCAAATGACTTGGCACAACCAGCTTTTATAACCTCTAAATCATCAGATATAACCACAGATCCATCAGCAGCTATACCCCAATACAACTTCACTCCACCATCTGATCCCTAATAAATTTTTATAAAAAAAAAAAAAAAAAAAAAAAAAAAAAAAAAAAAAAAAAACAACTCACTCAAACACCAACCAATACACTTAAATGTAAGACATGATAATATATTGAAAAACAATAGAAAAAAATTAAATCTTTTAAAAATCTTACCAGTGCAGTAAAAACAGTACCAGCTTTACTATCATAAACAACAAAAGCAAAACTCCCTTCAAGATCCTTAATAACCTGATCAGCAGGATAAGGACCACGATCTCTCAAAGTCCTATAAGCCTCTATAACAAACATGGCTTCATTAGTATTCTTAGACAAGCCATACTGCTTTATCTGAGAACACAAGTTGTTCAAACTACCCATGAACAAACAATATGTATCATCAAAAGCAGTGAACAAACGTTGGTTTCTTATGTGGTTCTCAGGTTTAACATAAGCAAGAACAGCAGATTCACCAAATGTCATGGAGAATGTGTTGGTTGGGTGTACGGATAAGAACTCGTTTAGGGTTTCTGTTGGGAGCTTTGGTTTGTGTTTTGAAGCTTGTTTTGATGCTGGACTGTTGAGTTCTTCTGGTGGGTGTGCAAATGCTTTGTGAAATATAGCCAACATTTTTGTTTTTTTTTTTGTTTGTGTGTGTGAGAATGAAAGTGTGTTTGAATGTGTGTGTTTTAAGGTGTATAAATAGGTGTAGTGGGTGTGTTGGAGTTACGTGGAGATGAGCTAGCTGGCTAGTATTTGATAACGATGATTGAGATGGATGATGGATCATGGTATTGATGGTATTGATGGATAAGCTTCTCTTACTTCAATGTAATACTTTTATTTACTTTTGTCTTCTTTTGTAGTAACTTTTAATACTAGATAAATTACACGTTCGTCCTTCTCGTTTAGCCCATATGCTACTATAGTCTTTGTGACAACGGGCAAATTAGGGAGTCTTTTTGAAAACCCGCATTACTTTAAAATTTATAATTTTGAAATATTTGAAAAGTTTATTGTGACGAGATTTTGTGAACGTTGGAATGTGATTTTTAAATCGTACGTTATTTATGAAATTTGATTATTAATTAATGGTTTGGTTTGGATCATTCGTGATGATTTATTTTGAGATCATTATGTGGCACTACATTGACTCCGGCACTAGGATAACCTAACAATTTTTAATTATTTTAAACATTGGTTCGGATATTTATATTGTTGGAACGTATCGCAAGATTTTGATTATTTGGAATGAGTTCGGTTCGAGAGAGTTGATTTGTTATAAAAGGTTTCGGGTTTGATCCGTGTATTTTACACCGAGTTACTTAACTCACTCTACCCTTAATAATAATATTATTATTATTATTATTAATAAAAATCATTTTTTTTATATGAGTAAATACAAAATCGTCCTTGTGGAACCTGGAAAAGCAAACACAACACACCAACACCCTCATCACCTTCACATCTCTCTCTCTTTCTTTTACAAACACCACCGCCGCCCCTATAATCCCCATTACCGCCGCCACCACCATCCCCCTAAACAAAATAACACCACCATCATCACCACCTCATCTCGATCTATCTATTGGTATAAACCACGCGCTCTAAAACCTTCATTTACACCACGTACGAATTACTACCACCACCTTAACACCATTTTTCTTATATTTTCTTGTTGGGTTTTTAAAGAAATCAAGTTTGGAGCCTTTTTGAAGGTGAGTGGCCACGAATTTCATGTCGTGTGCCTCGATTCATGATTAAATTTGTGTCCACACGGGTTGTTTTTTATGGGTTTCGAAATAAAAGTGATGGGGAATTAATATTTTTGTCATAAAAATCTGTTTGGTATCTTGGGTGTGGATTTTGACTCGAGTTGGTGCTCGATTTGCGATTTGGGTCGCATTTGGTTTTGGTTTTTAGCTCGATTGGAGCTTGACCGAGACCTATGGTCTCGGTGTGACTATCTTTCTTGGCTCGTTGGGAGTCCAAGAGGACCCTTGGTCCGATTTGATTTGATTCTTGGTTGCTTTGGTTACCAAATTGATGTTGTGGTTGTCTTGGTGTGCCGCGACCCTATAGGGTCTGTTTGGCAGTTTTGGAACAGCTCGAGTGAGCTATGTCGTGGCCTTGTGGCCTTGGTATTGAGTCCTTGTGACTCGTGGTTCTTGCTGAGACGAAAGTGGGTCGTTTGGCTCGGGTTTGGCGTGGTAAACCAAACCATATGATATGCATCTTTGATTGTTTCTTGTTGTTGATTTTATTGTTGTTATTTTTATTATTGTGGCATACTTTTGGACCGAAGCATTTGGATGGGTCGAGACCCTTTGTGGTCTCGACATGGTATACTTTTGATTGATTATGGAGTTGTGTTGACGAGTATGGATTTGGGGACCGATTGTGAGACGGTCAATTAGATAACGGAGATAGGTTAGTCGGGTGCCATAGTCGGACCCTAATGTTGTAGCACGTGCCATAGTCGGGTGCCATAGTCGGACCCTATGAGCCGAGAGTAATGACTCGGACATGTGACCAAATTCTTATGACTCGATAAATATTTAAAATCAAACATTAATAACAATACTCCCAATAATATTATTGATAATATAATCGTTTATATACGTATATAGACGTGATAAACGTATGTGTATATATATATATATATATATATATATATATATATATATATATATATATATATATATATATATATATATATATATATATATATATATATATATATAAATGCCTATGTTAATAATAAAATGATCACGAGTGAACGTTATAATAATAGAACGATAATTATTATGCTATGCGAATAGTGCAATAAATGTCGGGAGTATTATTATAAATAAATAACTATAAATGATGTCGAGGACTAATACGTCGGGTAAGTAATAATTAAAAACATGACTTTTATAAATTTGGAAAACTTATCGAGTTATACGAGTTGCGATTACTTAAGTCCAAGTGGGCTTTATTATGTGACTTTTGTGTTGTCACGGATATATGACGATTAATATAACCATTTTCTATAACTACGTAACTTATTTAATCGACGGGTTAAATCGAGTTTGTTTAGCTATATAAAATGAGTATATTAATGGGCATCGTATCCTACGACGCCCATAGGTTGTGGTACGTGTATTAAGATAATAAATTACTATATATCTCGTGAAATTGGCTAAATTGACGAATTTGGCAAATTGGACGATATATATAGGGAATTTATTGGACTACGATATATACCATATAGTATTCTTTGTGCTATGTGATTTAGGTTGGGTATAATCTTGGAGCGATATATTACGTAAATAAATATGGGGGATTACCAAATCGACGGATTTGATAAACTTCGATGATTTATTTAAATAATATATTGGGCTAATGTTAGACCTATAGATGGTTTATTATTTCTTTTCGTTGTGGCTTCTTGGTTTGAGTTGTGTCGACCCTCCACCCATATGGATACCAAACGTCAAACTTCAAATTAATATGAAGATAATTCGAGAAATGGATATTTTTGGAAAGTAAAATGGAATACGTTCGGGATTGGGAATATTTGATTTTGAGGAAATGAATTCTGAACGAGTCTGATATTGTTAGGAAGTGTCGAGTCTGTAGTTGCCGTTACTTGAGTTTGCTTACGTCTTTCATCTATCGATTTCTTTTGAGGATTTGATGGACTTGAGGTGAGTCATAGCCCCACTTTTCCTCTTGAACTATGTTTTCAATACTTGGGGTGAGAAACGTGCAAATGTTTTATGTGGACTATTATCGCTTTATTGATTTCAAAACTTGCTATGCTTATAGAACTAGGTAGGATAGAGCGAGGCCTAGTCCCGAACTAGGTAAGCTATTGATTTGGTTATAGAGCGAGGCCTGGTCCCGAACTAGGTAAGCTATTGATTGATTGTTGAGCGAGGCCTAGTCCCGAACTAGGTAAGCTATTGATTTGGTTATAGAGCGAGGCCTAGTCCCGAACAAGGTAAGCTATTGATTTGGTTATAGAGCGAGGCCTAGTCCCGAGATTGTTGAGCGAGGCCTAGTCTCGAACTAGGTAAGCTATTGGATTGGTTATAGAGCGAGGCCTAGACATGATCTAGGTAAGCTATTGATTGTATTGGTTTGAGCTATAGCGTACACCTATAGGGTTGGATTATTTTGATTAGATTTGGTTGGATTATTTTGGTTGGATGATTGAGGCCTAGTCTAGCTAGCAAGCGTTTTGCGTATATGTCCACTATATTGAATAATGAACTTAAACCTATGATCTCACCAGCGAAAGCTGACTTTTAGCGCGTTTTCTCAGGTAATTAAGTGATGCCCTTGGATGCTTGGATTGGAGGCTTGGCTATGGCACCCGGTTATGGATCTATTTTCTAAAACTCTGATAAAATAATTGTGGACCTATATTTATTTTCTTTTGGGCCTGACTTGGATTGAATTTGGGATAAATGTAAACTTTAAAACCCCGCGTGGTTGTATTTTTCTTTTGTTTACTTTATCTCGTTCTTTTATGTCTTGTGTTAGATACCAATCCCCGTAGCACCTCGAAAGCTTGTTGAATCTTCCGCTGTACCAAATTTTGGGGGTGTTACATATTGGTATCAGAGCCAGGTTTATAGAGAACTAGGTAAATAGACACCTAAACTATAACCGATTTTTATAGAAAACGATCCTCGACCATCGCCCGCCTGCCCGCCAAGCCAAAGCATCATTGTTATTATTGAGGTATTATGAAATAATGACTTGGAATGAGATTTTTGAGATGATTATTAGATATGGGATTCTTGAGATGATTTGAGGATTTGAGATGTATTGATTTAGTGATATGATGGCGTTTTGAGGAATTATATGGCGTTTTGAGGAATTATATGGCGTTTTGAGGAATTATATGGCTTAATTGTTTTATGAATGATTTTAGTAATGCGGTATTTTAAATCTTTCTTGATATATATGATTTGGAATTATATGATGATTTTGATATGGTATTTTGAGTTCGCGGTTTAGTTGTTTTGAAACACTTACACCTACCCTACGCCGTTGTCACAGACTATGGCCTCCCGTACGTTTGACGTTGTTGAGGATATTCTTACTACACCTGTACGCCCAGCACAGATCACCATGGCTCCTGATGATCCTTACAGGATTGCCATGCATTCAGCTATTGTGTCACCGACAACTTCCACTTCTGCACCGCCTGCTGCACCTACGCAGGGACCCTCATCATTTCTAGGGCTCCCTGGTACTTCGAGGCAGCTTACTCTTCATCAGGCTTTGGCTCGTGTGGCTCCACGTTTTGCCCACCGAGCTACGGCACGTATGTCGGTACGCCCTACTTCACCACCTTTACATTTGGATGCTCACACTCTCCTGTCAAATGCACCACCTGCATCATTGTGTCGTCGTCCTAGATCACCTACCACATCTCCACATGGTTCACCTGTTAGGAGACGACGATTGATGACGTACTCTTCCGATGAGGAGGGGGAGGAGGAGTACGAGGGTGAGGATGAGGCTGATGACCCTCAGGAGGCTGAGCAGGGTGATGATGACCCTGAGGAGGAGGATGACCCTCAGGAGGAGGAGATGCCTGATGATGATGGTTTGTTTGTGCCACCAGCTCAGGCTGAGGAGCCTGATTCACCTATACATCCGATAGAGCCTGTTTCACCTGATCATCCATTTCTGTTTGAGTTACCACCTGGTAGTCCTGTTGAGTCGGATGCACCTTCTAAGGTTTCTGCTGAGCATACAGCATTGGGTGAGACTGGTAGGATGTGGGCTCAGATTACTGATCTTGGTGAGAGAGTTACACGTATGTTTGAGCGGATTGATAGGGTGACCGTTGAGTTCATTGGGGAGTTGAGGATTGACATGGTTACGGCTGAGAGGAGAGTTACTGAGATGAGGAGAGGTTTGATGGAGATTCACGAGCATATTGAGGGTTTACAGCGAGGTTTTATCACAGCTCGAGAGGCCGACCGCAAGTTATGGCAGAGGAATGCCGAGCTAGAGAAGGAGGTGGCTGACCTCAAGAGAGACAGCGACACCCATAGCGTGGAGTTAGGATTACTATGGAGAGAGATTGATGGCTTGAGGCAGGAATTGAGGAGCCTCCGCCAGCAGCGTGGCTAGATGTTTGGGTTATGTGTCTTGTTGCTTTCTACACCGAGGAGTGTTCGGTTAGAAAAGCTAGTTATCGTATTTTGATGTATTTTCCATTCAGTATTGTCTCGTTTGGAACGATTATTATCTTTTGTGTTTTTCGGTAGTTGGAACGATGTTGGATCTTTATTGTATGGTTGATGGCTATTATTATATGGTATTATGTGGTTTTTGGATATTGTGGAAATTGAGTCCCTATTCGCCTTATTGATGTCTTGTGGTGTATTGTTGATATTCTTTCCATGACTTGGCTTCGTTGATTTAATTCTTGTTGAGCATATGATAAGTTCTATCGGAGACTCATGAACCTTGCATGATGTTTCAGATCAATGGCCCCACGACGAAACCCCGTTAGAGCTACCAGAACTGGTCCTGCAACGACTACCCCTGGTAGTCGAGGACGCCGTCCTACTCGAAATGTTGAAACCCCTACTCCTGATAACCTGGACACTACTAACCGCAACAACAGGAATCAGAATGTTGAGGTTCAAGGAGACAATGATCATGTTCCACTTAATGCACCTACTGATGAGGCGAAAAATGAACCACTTTTAGGGGGTCATTTAAGCCCGGAATTGAATTTATTTGATCAAATATTGCCCTAAATCGTTCCTTTTGTGATTTTAGGTACTTTGGGAGTGAATTCTGGAAAAGGAAGCATTTTGGACGTTTTTGGAGCATAAAAGTGAATAAAACGGCATAGTCTCAATTTTCCTTGCTGGAACAGTACCTGACGGCGTCACCAAGGCCGTCACGTGTGTTGGTGACGGCCCAGAAACTTCATGAAGGTGTCACGTAGGCCGTCACGTGTAAATTGTCACAACTTGTGCGCGCGGTAGCTGACACCGTTTTGGCCATAACTTTTGCATACGAACTCGGATTTGAGCGATTCAAAAAAGAAAACGACTGGGACGAAAAGATCTACGATTTGGTGAAAAAAGATTGTTCATGACGCCGTCAAGGTTTGGCTGACGCCGTCATGATCGGGCCGGGCAGAAAATAGCCTATAAATATAACATCATAACTTCACTTTTTGTAAGCCCTAAACCCTAAGGTCGATTCCTGGGTTTAGGTGGGTGTTTTTCCAGCAACTTAGAAGGTTTCAATCACTCCATAAACATCATGTATTGGTTTGATGATTCTATCTTAATTATGTTTTCCATTATCATTGTTGTTTGCTCTTCTTTGATGATGATTTGCTAATTCACCTTGTGTCTACTTATGATTATGTGAAACTTGTATATAATTGATTAGATCTCATTGATTTCTTGTTGATGTTTGTGTCTATCTCCATCAATGAGGGCTTGTTGATGTGTGTGTCTATCTCCATCAATTAAGGCGTGACAACTTCAATAGATTTAGTTGGTTTAGTTTATAATTCTTGTTTCCTATTGATTCTTGTTTTGATTGAATGTCTCATCAATGTTAGGCTTAAGAAAACTGGCAGAATTCCATAGGGTAACATGCTTGAACGTCTTAAGAAACATGAACCGATGTGTACTAGGTTTTTATGGTTGTATTTAATGCATGAGCGGATTCTAGTGATCCCATGTTAGGAGCTTTTTAGCCGGCTCGACATAGGAGTGAAGTAGGAGCTTATAGGATTGGGGAAGTAAGTACGCCACCCCATGAATGGTATTAAGGAATACAACCCGTCAATTAAAATAAGGTGTGACAATTCAATAGGTAGAATTGGATAGCTAGCAAGGAGTAACATATCATAGGTAGACATGCTTCACTTATCTTGTAGAACCTTAGTTTATTTTCTTGTTTATTAGTTTAATTAGTAGCATTTGGGTTAGTTGATTAGCAACTAATTCCGCCCACTCTCCCAATATCCGAGATTTTTACTTGCTTTTCATAAAATATAAAAACATAAAAAGAATCATCCTTCACCTTTAGACCTAGTTAGATTAATTTCAATCCTAACGACACTATTCCTAGCTGAACGATCAATCCCCCGGGACTTGTCACTATACTATACTACAACGATCAGGTACACTGCCTGGTGGGGGTTGTAAGCTTCTCGAGATCCCTCGAGAGGTAAAGCCTGGTGCAATCCCTACGCATCAAGTTTTTGGCGCCGCAGCCCGGGGAATAGTTATTGTTTAGGTTGAATTTGATTTTTATTAGGTCTACTCATTAGATTCCTATCAAGTGAGATTTTTTCTTTTTACTTTGTAGCTTTCTCGTAGTCTATCTTTTCTTTGTGATTGTGTATGTAATTTGCTTCAAATGGACACTTCACTTAGACTTCTAAGATTGCAAGATATGGTTGAGTGGCTAGAACACCAAGAAGTGCAAAATACCTCATTTAGAGACACTTATGAATCATATGAGCTTTCACCTAGGATAGATTCTTATGAACAACCTCCATGTTTAGGATCTCGTTTTAGTGAGGCTAATAGAAAAAGCGACCTAGTTTGCCAAGGAATTATGGATAAAACCATATCAATAAACCATAAGTTGGATGAAGCACTAGGTTTGTTATTATCACTACCTAAGGATATAGGTGATCGTGACACATGGAATGATGAGGTAAGTAACATAAGCCCACAAAATACTCAACCATCATTTGAGGCACACACACCGCCCGTGACTTACCCGGAAGAAGTAGAAGAAACTTTAGGAATTCCGATGGAGGTAGAACCCTTGGACCAGGCGCCACTTGAGGATATAGGTTTGAATACTTGTAGTGATAACCTTACTCCTAGTTCTAAGGAATTTCCTAGTGTTGATGAACCGGAACCTCAATCTTTACACACCTTTCCATCCTTAGATATATTTCTAGGAGACAAAAGAGGAACCGACCCACCCATCAACCAATATTATCTGGGTAGTTTTAAGATGAAGGAAGCCATTCACTCACCCCCTTCACCTCACGTGGCATACTCACACCCTAAGGGTGTGTATCGCTACTTTCACCCACACTTAATCCTAAGTGTAGGGAAAACCTCCCCTATTTCCGTTAAATAAGGGCAGAGTCAGGCTCGTGACTCAAACAAAAACAAGCGCTTCTTGGGAGGCAACCCATGTTTTGTGTGTTTTTATTTGTTTGTTTGTTTGTTTGATTGATTTTATTTGTTTTCGTATGCATGTTTTATTTTTATTGTTAATGGCTCATGTTTCAAAGTAAATTGTGAAAATGCTTTATTTTGTTTTTAACTTCGTCTTAATTGCATATAAAGGTATTTTGCAAAAGATAAGTATAAGGGAGATCCAAATTTGTTTATAAGAACGAAATTGAGCATGAACCACAACAATATTAAATGGACATGTGTATTAGTACTTGTTAGAGTCAAATGCTTGTATCGAGTCATAATGATGTTTTGCAGGATTTTCCAGGAAGTGGGACATAAGTTTTTCCAGAAATTTTCCGGAAACTTAACATAAAGATTTCTGCAGGTCACTTCTGACGGCGTCAGGAATTCCTGACGGCGTCATGTGTAAAATTCTGGAAATTTTGCTAGTTTTGTTTATAATGGAGTCTTAAAGTTTTTGTTGAATCTTTAGTTTTATAAACTCCAGGAAATCTGCAAACATTCATTCCACAAGCATTATATCTTTAATTGTTTTGTTTCTATTCCTAAGTCTGGAATTACATCTAGTTGTGAGTTTTCTTTGTTCGGATTGATGCTTTGGGTTTTTGTGTTTGTTCTCTCAGGATTTACAGGTTATCTATGACAAGAAGATGATTTATATTCTGGAAGGGAAGCTTTGATTGTTTATTTTCTTGGAGGAAGATCTAACCTGGCCACCTTATTATCCATACCGAGCGAATCAGGGGAGTATTTGATTTCATTCGTTTTACTTATTACACTTTTACATTCTTTACTTGAACATTGGGGACAATGTTCATCCTAAGTGTAAGGGGAGGGTAAAATGATGATACCTTACAGATACACTTTCGCTTGAGTTTGTTTGTTTGATGGTAGATGTGTAATAAAACTATGAGAAATACTTGTTAGTGCAATTTTAGCGTCAAATTTAAAATTTTTTACAACATTTAGGAGTGAAACTTTAGCCATAGCAAGCGTCTCATGGATAGGAGATTGTATGACTAGCACAAAACCGTATCATTCAGAAAAATTTTCCACCCAAATATGTGAGGTTCGCCTTTAGATTTGATAGGAAAATCATTTACTATTAGTGCTTATGAGTGTACCGGTAGCATTTAGATTCTAGAACTTGCGTTAGTGATGCATCCCGAGACCGCTAGTGAGACTACATTCGTGTGGTAGGATTTACTACATGATAAGAGGCATTAGGATCACCCTTGTGTTAAACCCGTATCATAATTACTTGACCATTTAAGTCATATTACTTGGCTAGTTAAGTCAATTAATTTTTCCCACACCATTAGCGTTGTACTCATTTTTAGTACACGAAACCCCTAGTACACCCCTCCGAGCCTATCTTTTCGTTTATAACTTTAAGCATTTTACTTAAAGGAAGAATTTGTTACACCCCACTTAAATGTACACCCAAATCGCCTTAGCCTTCCGTGTATGCGCTCATCTTTAGTGCATTATTGTTATTTGTTAAACCCTAAGTTAACTATCTAATTGATTACATGGTTGCTAAGTCAAGTCATATCATTGTACATATTGTTTTGGGACGATTGGGACTCATGGGTAAAGTACTTATTTTATGGAGTAATGGGGAAGAACATCATTTATTACCCCCATATGTACGTTAATCTTAAAAAGTACTCCAAGTGTTTTGATTTTCTTAATTCGAGTTATTAGATTAGTTTATTGTAAAGTATGTAAACATTCAAGTGTAAGGAGAATTTTCATTCCCTATGATGTATTATTTTAGATGGTAGGGTAAGAGTGTATGCAAAAAAAATAAAAAAATTCGAAAAATCAAGGAAAAGAAAAAGAAAAAGAAAATAAACAATTGAAAAAGAAAAGAGAAAAAAACATACGGACTATCATCCCTTTTTATTCTATGTTCATTTTATGTTTTTTGTTATTTTTCATTTACTAGCTTAAGTCGAGTCTAGTCTTGGCTTAGCAACGCCATATTGTACATGTAATTGACCAAGATTGTTAACTCGCCACTAGTAAAGACTGTCTATATCCAACAAAATCGTGTATTCCATATCCATACACCTAACGTTACAACCCTTTAAAAGACCTCTTTGATAGTTTATCCTAGGTGCTTACGCCATGTGGTGGAGGTTTGATCCTTTCCCAAGCCTATGGTAATCTATTTTGCTATGACAGGTAGTGAGAGATGTTTTCCATTTCCATATTGTGATATTACTTTATTACACCCGAGAGATGTGAGTATCTAAACACTATTTGTGAGGTGCTAGTATATGACCTCCGTGCTTGTCTTTGGTCTTTAGTGGAACGATTATTTGTTGTAATTACTTTTATATTAGTGTTAAATGACCCCTAACTTGTATTTTGATTAGAATAAAAGCGCATTTGCTTGAAGACAAGCAAATCTCAAGTGTAAGGGTATATGATGAGGCGAAAAATGAACCACTTTTAGGGGGTCATTTAAGCCCGGAATTGAATTTATTTGATCAAATATTGCCCTAAATCATTCCTTTTGTGATTTTATGTACTTTGGGAGTGAATTCTGGAAAAGGAAGCATTTTGGACGTTTTTTGAGCATAAAAGTGAAGAAAATGGCATAGTCTCAATTTTCCTTGCTGGAACAGTACCTGACGGCGTCACCAAGGCCGTCACGTGTGTTGGTGACGGCCCAGAAACTTCATGAAGGCGTCACGTAGGCCGTCACGTGTAAATTGTCATAACTTGCGCGCGCGGTAGCTGACACCGTTTTGGCCATAACTTTTGCATACGAACTCGGATTTGAGCGATTCAAAAAATAAAATGATCGGAACGAAAAGATCTACGATTTGGTGAAAAAATATTGTTCATGACGCCGTCAAGGTTTGGCTGACGCCGTCATGATCGGGCCGGGCAGAAAATAGCCTATAAATATAACATCATAACTTCACTTTTTGTAAGCCCTAAACCCTAAGGTCGATTCCTGGGTTTAGGTGGGTGTTTTTCTAGCAACTTAGAAGGTTTCAATCACTCCATAAACATCATGTATTGGTTTGATGATTCTATCTTAATTATGTTTTCCATTATCATTGTTGTTTGCTCTTCTTTGATGATGATTTGCTAATTCACCTTGTGTCTACTTATGATTATGTGAAACTTGTATATAATTGATTAGATCTCATTGATTTCTTGTTGATGTTTGTGTCTATCTCCATCAATGAGGGCTTGTTGATGTGTGTGTCTATCTCCATCAATTAAGGCGTGACAAATTCAATAGATTTAGTTGGTTTAGTTTATAATTCTTGTTTCCTATTGATTCTTGTTTTGATTGAATGTCTCATCAATGTTAGGCTTAAGAAAACTGGCAGACTTCCATAGGGTAACATGCTTGAACATCTTAAGAAACATGAACCGATGTGTACTAGGTTTTTATGGTTGTATTTAATGCATGAGCGAATTCTAGTGATCCCATGTTAGGAGCTTCTTAGCCGGCTCGACATAGGAGTGAAGTAGGAGCTTATAGGATTGGGGAAGTAAGTACGCCACCCCATGAATGGTATTAAGGAATACAACCCGTCAATTAAAACAAGGTGTAACAATTCAATAGGTAGAATTGGATAGCTAGCAAGGAGTAACATATCATAGGTAGACATGCTTCACTTATCTTGTAGAACCTTAGTTTATTTTCTTGTTTATTAGTTTAATTAGTAGCATTTGGTTAGTTGATTAGCAACTAATTCAGCCCACTCTCCCAATACCCGAGATTTTTACTTGCTTTTCATAAAATATAAAAACATAAAAAGAATCATCCTTCACCTTTAGAACTAGTTAGATTAATTTCAATCCTAACGACACTATTCCTTGCTGAACGATCAATCCCCCGGTACTTGTCACTGTACTATACTACAACGATCAGGTACACTGCCTGGTGGGGGTTGTAAGCTTCTCGAGATCCCTCGAGAGGTAAAGCCTGGTGCAATTCCTACGCATCACCTACTGTGGATCAAGCAATGATCAATCAACTTGTGGAGCAACGAGTTGCTGAGCTACTAGCTGAGTCAAATCATTCCAACAATTCTGCGGGAACATTTCCACCTGTTTATGCTAATGGATGTAACTATAAGGAGTTTAGAATTTGTGGACCTATTGAGTTTGGTGGAACTGAAGGAGTGATCTACTTGGTCAGGTGGATAGAGAAGACTGAGTCAGTGTTTAATGTCAGTGGTTGTCCGGAGAATGCGAGGGTATAGTTTGCTTCTTTTACTTTCAAGGATAAAGCTTTAACTTGATGGAACAATTACCGAAGTTTGGTTGGGAGTGATGTGGCTTATGCTATGACTTGGGAGAAATTTAAGTCTTTGTTGATTCAGACTTACTGCCCAAGGAATGAGGTTAAGAAGCTGGAGATTAAGTTCTGGAATCATAAGGTGAAAGGTACCGATATGGCAACTTACAATCGCCATTATCGAGAGTTAGCCTTACTTTGCCCCGATATGGTTAGGACTGAGACACAAAGGATTGAGAGGTATATCGATGGGTTGCCGGTAGCTACAAGGAACGATGTGATTTCTGCTAAGCCTGCAAACATTCATGAGGCTATCATTATCGCTCAACAATTGATGGACTCGTTGGTATTGGAAGAAGCTGAGAAGGACAAGAATGGAAAGAGGAAGAGGGATAATCACTCTAAGAGTAATGATCATCGAAACAAGCGACAAACAACTACTAGAGCTTATGCTATGGGAGATGGAGATAAGAAGAACTACAATGGAGATGCACCCAAGTGTAACCGATGTTATAAGAATCATTCTGGACGATGTACTGTGATGTGCAAGAATTGCTCTAAGATGGGACACATAGCTAAGGATTGTAGAGCTCGACCACTTGCTATGGTTCAAGCTACTCCTGAAACTATGAGTAAGGAAAATGTTACTTGTTATGGATGTGGAAAGAAGGGATACTATAGGAATGAGTGTAGGGAATCGTGGAACCGAGGAAATCAAGAATCGGGTGGTAATGGGTACAATCACGGAAACCGTGGAGCTGGAGGAAACCGTGGACGACAAGATAATGGGGACCAACGTGTGGAAGCTGGAGCTGCTCATGGAAGAGTGTATGCACTTGGAAACGAGAGAGGAGAAGATCCGAACGTCGTTACTGGTACGTTCCTTCTCAATAATCGTTATGCTTCCATACTATTTGATACTGGTGCCGATAAGAGTTTTGTGTCCACTAAGTTTGCACCCTTACTAGAGAAACCCCCGATGGCCTTAGAAATTGGTTATGATGTAGAGTTAGCTAATGGAGACATAGAAAGGATTAGGACTATCATTCGCGGTTGTACGTTAAACTTTCTGAACCGTCCTTTCAACATAGATCTTCTACCCGTCACGTTAGGAAGTTTTGATGTCATTATTGGTATGGATTGGTTGTCAAAGTATCGTGCTCATATACTTTGCGATGAGAAGATCGTGCGTGTGCCTTACGGCAAAGAGATTCTGAACATACCAGGAGATCGAAAGGAATTGAGAGGCCCATCTAGATTAGCGGTCATATCTTGCACTAAATTACCGAAGCTAATAGAAAAGAATGTTGCCTTTTCTTAGCTCAAATTTCTAAGAAATGAGGGAAGGAGAAGAAGGAAAGATGCATTGGAGATGTGCCTATAGTTCGTGATTTTTCGGATGTATTTCCCGATGATTTACCAGGAATCCCGCCTACTAGACAAGTAGAGTTTCAGATTGAGTTGATACCTGGTGCCGCACCCGTGGCACGAGCGCCTTATCGTCTTGCACCTACTGAACTGGAAGAGTTGTTGAAACAATTAGCGGAGTTAACCGAAAAGGGATTTATAAGACCATGTTCTTCGCCTTGGGGAGCCCCGGTCTTATTTGTGAAGAAGAAGGATGGATCGTTTCGTATGTGTATTGATTATCGAGAGTTGAACAAGTTAACGGTGAAGAATAGATACCCGTTACCGAGGATCGACGATTTGTTCGATCAGCTTCAAGGATCGAGTGTGTATTCGAAGATCGATTTGAGATCGGGATATCATCAGCTTCGAGTTCGCGAGGAAGATATTCTGAAAACGGCTTTCAGAACCCGTTACGGGCATTACGAGTTTCAGGTGATGCCGTTTTGGTTGACTAACGCACCGGCGGTATTCATGGATCTCATGAATCGGGTGTGTAAGCCTTACTTAGATAAGTTCGTGATTGTTTTTATCGATGACATTCTAATTTATTCGAAGAGTGAGAAAGAGCATGAAGAGCATCTGAGGCTTATCTTAGAATTGCTCAGGAAAGAGAAACTATATGCCAAGTTTTCTAAATGTGAATTTTGGATTCCTACGGTACAATTTCTGGGTCATGTGATTGATAGACAAGGAGTTCATGTAGATCCTACTAAAATTGAAGCAATTAAAGATTGGGCTGCACCAACGACCCCGACTGAAGTTCATCAATTTTTGGGTTTAGCCGGTTATTACCGAAGATTCATTGAGGGATTTTCGAAGATAGCAAAACCGTTGACCAAATTGACTCAAAAGAGTGTTAAGTACAAATGGGGAGATAAGGAAGAGGAAGCATTTCAGTTACTTAAGGAGATGTTGTGTAGTGCTCCTATCTTAGCGTTACCTGAAGGTAACGAGGACTTCGTCGTCTATTGTGACGCTTCTCATAAAGGTTTGGGAGCTGTATTAATGCAACGAGAGAAGGTGATAGCTTATGCTTCCCGACAGCTCAAGAAGCACGAGAAGAACTACACCACCCATGATTTGGAGTTAGGTGTTGTGGTTTTTGCCTTAAGGATATGGAGACATTACTTGTATGGAACCAAGTGTGTAGTGTTTACCGACTACAAAAGCCTACAACACATCTTGAATCAAAAAGAGCTCAACATGAGACAGCGACGTTGGATTGAGTTGCTAAGCGATTATGATTGTGAAATTCGTTACCATCCTGGTAAAGCAAACGTTGTTGCTGATGCTCTTAGTTGAAAGGAGAGAATACCACCGTTACGAGTTAGGTAATTGGGAATGACTATCGTATCGCCGTTACCGTCTCAAATATTAGAAGCTCAAACGGAAGCGTTGAAAGCAGAAAATCGACCTGCTGAGAACATATTTGGGATGGCAGAAAATGAGAAAGGATTTGTTAAGCGTTCTGATGGAGTATTATGTTTTGGAGAGCGAAGTTGGGTACCTTTGTATGGAGGAATTCGAGAGTTGATTATGCACGAGTCGCATAAGTCAAGATACTCTATTCATCCTGGGTCTGACAAGATGTACCAGGATTTGAAAAAGTTATATTGGTGGCCAAATATGAAGGCAGATATAGCATTGTACGTTAGTAAGTGTTTGACTTGCTCTAAGGTTAAGGCAGAACATCAAAGACCATCAGGATTATTGACGCAGCCAGAACTCCCGGTTTGGAAGTGGGAGCGGATCACGATGGACTTTATTACCAAATTACCAAAGACAGCTAGCGGTTCTAACGCTATCTGGGTAATTGTGGATCGTTTGACTAAGTCTGCTCATTTCCTGGCGATTAGTGAAGATGATAGTGTTGATAAACTTGCGAGGTTGTATGTGAAGGAGATCGTTTCTCGTCATGGAGTTCCGATATCGATTATTTCTGATCGCGACAGCCGCTTTACGTCAGCGTTGTGGCGATCACTTCAAACCGCTTTGGGGACGAGACTTGATATGAGTACTACATATCACCCCCAAACCGATGGTCAAAGTGAGAGAACTATTCAGACTTTGGAGGATATGCTTTGTGCATGCATAATAGACTTTGGTAAAGGCTGGGAGAAGTATCTACCCCTAGCGGAGTTTTCTTACAATAATAGCTACCACACAAGTCTTAAAGCTGCACCATTTGAAGCTTTATATGGTCGTAAATGTCGTTCGCCTATTGGTTGGGTTGAAGTTGGAGATAGCCAACTCACAGGCCCTGAACTTATTTTGGAAACTACTGAGAAAGTGACGCAAATTCGAGATCGACTACAAGCAGCTAGAGATAGATAGAAAAGTTACGCCGATCAAAGACGTAAACCCCTAGAGTTCCAGGTTGGAGACAAAGTGATGCTGAAAGTCTCGCCTTGGAAGGGTGTGATACGTTTTGGGAAACGTGGGAAACTTAACCCCCACTACATTGGACCATTTCTCATTTTGGAAAGAATTGGGCCTGTGGCTTATCGGTTGGAATTACCACAGGAACTGAGTAAAGTTCATGACGTGTTTCATGCTAGCCATTTGAAGAAGTGTCTTTCGGATGAAACGCCGGTTATACCGATTAAGGATATTCGTGTGGATGAGAGTTTGAATTTTATGGAGGAGCCGATTGAGATATTGGATAGAGAGATTAAACGACTTAAGAGAAGTCGTATTCCGCTCATCAAAGTTCGTTGGAATTCGCGGCATGGACCAGAATTCACGTGGGAACGTGAGGATGAGTTTCGAAAGAGATATCCGAAGCTTTTTACTTCGTAGATGGTTCGTTCCGAGCGAAACCCAGGACGGGTTTCTTCTGAGGCTAGGAGGATGTGACAACTGGCAAATTAGGGAGCCCTTTTGAAAACCCGCATTACTTTAAAATTTATAATTTTGAAATATTTGAAAAGTTTATTGTGACGAGATTTTGTGAACGTTGGAATGTGATTTTTAAATCGTACGTTATTTATGGAATTTGATTATTAATCAATGGTTTGGTTTGGATCATTCGTGATGATTTATTTTGAGATCATTATGTGGCGCTACATTGACTCCGGCACTAGGATAACCTAACAATTTTTAATTATTTTAAACATTGGTTCGGATATTTATATTGTTGGAACGTATCGCGAGATTTTGATTATTTGTAATGAGTTCGGTTCGAGAGAGTTGATTTGTTATAAAAGGTTTCGGGTTTGGTCCGTGTATTTTACACCGAGTTACTTAACCCACTCTACCCTTAATAATAATATTATTATTATTATTATTATTATTATTATTATTATTATTATTATTATTATTATTATTATTATTATTATTATTATTATTATTATTATTATTATTATTTTTTTTTTTTATAAAACATCACTTCATTAGAAAATCATAGGATTTACAAAAAATTAGAGGGGAGCCGAGAAACAAGCTGGGCCCCCACTCCTTTAGCAATGGCAAAACCAATCCTACTAAAAATATGATCAGCGGCACGTGCTCCAATGTCCTGAGTCAACGAGAATCCACGGGCGCGTTTTAGTAATGTCACCGCACCCTTATCAAGTTCCCCCAAGGAAGAGAATGAGAAGGGGAGGAACCCATAACCAATGTCCGCGCATTTAGTCTCATACTTGGCCCGTTTGCGTTGTGCAGCTTCAACAACCGCGCGCCCAGGTACAAAATTAGCCATGTTGGTCTGTGTCAGGGGAGAAGCCCCTGTCAAATCAACACATGTGTCCCGCCCATCATCCCAAGAGTAGAGTAACACATCAGCTGGGCGTAAGGTTTTGTCCCTGTCTCCACATAACCCGATGTCAACCTCTTTACGAGCCGAAATCCCTGACCGAGAACATATGTTAATAAGGGTATCACGTACTATATTATGTCGATGTTTAATCCCGATGATACCAGCACATGAAACCGCATGATCTCCATAAGTGTCCCCCGCGAATACCCTGGAACAAGCTGAGCACGGCATTTGAGTAGAGAATAGGGGAATACCCAACCGATAACATAGCACACATCGGTAAGTTCTGGCATTCATGGTCTGTCCCAACCCAGGGATCGGGATCACCCTAAGCCAGTCTGAAGCGTGGTCCTCATTTTGCGATCTCCATAAAGCCATTTGTCTAGCAGATAAGCAAAATGTGGATTCGGCCATTTTGGCAACACGTGTGAAATATACGTCTGCCAGTTTCTTCATGAGTTTGGGGGCAGCGATCTCACTTGAGCTGCCTAAAAGGTCAATTTCCATTTTCGCATTAAAAGCGTGCAAGGCCTCATCGAAGGAAGAACCAGAAGTTACGATGCCAGAATGTCGGAGGAGCCTAGTCTGAGTAAATACAAAATTATTATTATTATTATTATTATTATTATTATTATTATTATTATTATTATTATTATTATTAATATTATTATTAATAAAAATCATTTTTTTATATGAGTAAATACAAAATCGTCCTTGTGGAACTTGGAAAAGCAAACACAACACACCAACACCCTCATCACCTTCACATCTCTCTCTCTCTTTCTTTTACAAACACCACCGCCGCCCCTATAATCACCATTAACGCCGCCACCACCATCCCCCTAAACAAAATAACACCACCTCATCCCGATCTATCTATTAGTATAAACCACGCGCTCTAAAACCTTCATTTACACCACGTACGAATTACTACCACCACCTTAACACCATTTTTCTTATATTTTCTTGTTGTGTTTTTAAAGAAATCAAGTTTAGAGCCTTTTTGAAGGTGAGTGGCCACGAATTTCATGTCGTGTGCCTCGATTTATGATTAAATCGGTGTCCACACGGGTTGTTTTTTATGGGTTTCGAAATAAAAGTGATGGGGAATTAATATTTTTGTCATAAATATCCGTTTGGTATCTTGGGTGTGGATTTTGACTCGAGTTGGTGCTCGATTTGCGATTTGGGTCGCGTTTGGTTTTGGTTTTTAGCTCGATTGGAGCTTGACCGAGACCTATGGTCTCGGTGTGACTATCTTTCTTGGCTCGTTGGGAGTCCAAGAGGACCCTTGGTACGATTTGATTTGATTCTTGGTTGTTTTGGTTACCAAATTGATGTTGTGGTTGTCTTGGTGTGTCGCGTGTAACAATTCGCAATTTCAGGTTAATTACTATTCCCGGGAAATTTTACTATTCACTTTTTACTATTCACTTTCACTATTCACTCCCGAAATTTTTATTTCATATTCTCGTAAGTTAAACTATTTTAATGATAATCCGAGAGTTTGACACTCGTCGAATCATTTCTTCAAAAATCACAAAACCGTGTCCGAGATTTACTTTTAGGTTTAAACGTCATTCCAGCATCCCGATATGTCCATAAAACATTATAAACAATAGAAATATGATTTTCTCTTATTTTAGGACAATTCCAAAAGTTTTGGAAGTTTACGTTTTCCAGTTCAGCGTTTTACGCGAATTACGCGTTTTAGACCCACGTTTCCAGTTTTAGCAGCGTTTAAGCAACCCGATAGAACTTTTCACTCATTAAATATGCTAAGATAGGTTATATTAATAAGTTTTAACATATTTATAAGTTTCATATTTTTAGGATACCCGATTTTAAGTTTCATGACTTAACGACTTACCGTTAGTGATTACCAAGCAAAACTGACTCCGTAAAAGCAAGATATTATCAAAACTCATATCTAGTCATTCAAGATAGACCTTGGACGAAATTTTATGCTAAGTCACAAGCCTTGTTGGCTTGTGATAGGTCTTGATCACTTAAGATAAGCCTTGGACTTTTAGGATACATATATATCAAGTAAACTTGGTCACCAAGTTTAGGCACCTTCCTAACACTTTCCTAACCTCCTCATTTTTAGTATAAAAGCAAGCTCATGTCTTCCTTTCTTCATAATACAAATGCCACACCCTTTAATCCTAGCACCATGATCCTTTGATCTTCAATATACAAGTTACACTACAAAGTTCAATGTCTTAGTATTCTCTACCTAATTCTTAAGTTTGTTTGGTGATTCCATGGTTGAATTAGGAGCTACACAAGGTTACTAGGACTGAAGTTAAATGGTTTTCACAAGGGTTATATCAAGGCTAACAAGGGTTACAAGAGTTATGGTGAAGGGTTTACAAGCTTAGGCTGCTCTTAGAGACTTTCACGATTCGACTACCACTTTCATTTCTCATTACATAAGCTTAAGGTGAGTCATAGCCCCTACTCTTTTTATACTTGTTTTAACTCTTTGGGGGATATACATGCTCAACTACTTGCTTACTTGTACAAATACTCTTAAACATTTATACTTGATTGTGTTATACTTGATTGGCATTATACTTGATTGCGTTATACATACTTGTTACACTATACTTGCTTAATTTAAATACAAGATTCGTATTTACGTGCATACATAATACTCTATTCTGTCGGAGAGGTATTGGTAGTATTCATGGGAAGATGCCCCCTACCCTTGTGTCTATACTTGACCTTGGATGACGTAGTACTATTTGGGAAGATGCCCCCGCCCTTGTGTCTATTTTTGACCTTGGGTGAATATAATCCGGTGCATTATGTAAACTATCTTTTAGCAGTGGGTTTTGAACACACAGGTTACAAGTCTCTTATGGCGGGACTTGCAACTGAGTGGATTCACGATGCCTTTGCTGTGTGATCATTCTTTAAGGCTTTTCAACTGTTTTAAGACAAACTCTATGAACTCACCAACCATTGTGTTGACACTTTAGCATGTTTATCTCAGGTTAGTAAGGTGATAGCTAGTGCGTGGAACTTAGAGTCAAGCTGCATATTCTGAAGACTTACGCTTTTATCATTTACCATTCAAAACATTTTGTATACATTTATGTATCATACTTTGGAATCTCATGTTTGTAACTTTGAATTCATTAATCGAATGGTAACTTTTCAAAACGTCTCATTTAGAGTTCGTTTTCTATACCTTGTACTTTGTATTATGAAGTAGCACCCTTATGACACAGTCTTCCGCTGCGGTATTTTGGGGGTGTAACAGATTGGTACCAGAGCCTTGGTTATAGAGAACTAGGTTGCATTTAGTGCCTAGACTATAACTGCTATATACGTTAAGACTCTCCTCTTTATTTGCCTTACACACACTACATACACATACGCTTTTTGGTAGTTGTTGGTTTAGTTCCACACTGTTAGATGATGTGACTTTAGTATTATAAGGAACCCCAGAGATTAGCCGAGTCATTAAAAACATGGAGCTCAGTAATAACTAATTATTTAACTTGATCTTGTGACAGTTCTTGGTTGATGAGACACAAGATTTGAGTTAAATAATATTATTGCTTAGCTTTAGGGATTTGATGACTTGATTATCTTACTATCTGCCTCAGAAGGCGGATTTTGTGTCGGAAATTCTTAAGTAGGATGATTTAGAATCTCCTTATTTAAAAGGATTAGGACGCCTCTTCATTTAAATAAAGAAATTGTAAATCACCGAACCATAAGTTTATGATCCCTTACTTACATAAATTTGGACGCTTCTTTATGTAAGTAATGAGTTATAAATAAGTGGGCTTATTTGCATCCGATACAACTCCTTAACAACAACCTTAGACGAATCAAAGTAAACGCCACTATTTTAGAGATCCTGAAATCCCGAATTCTCTTAGACACATCATAAGTAGTTAACATCAACTGAACTTCGGGACGAAGTTCTCCTTAAGGGGTAGAGACTGTAATAATTCGCAATTTCAGGTTAATTACTATTCCCGAAAAATTTTACTATTCACTATTACTATTCACTTTTTACTATTCAGTTTCACTATTCACTCCCGAAATTTTTATTTCATATTCTCGTAAGTTAAACTATTTTAATGATAATCCGAGAGTTTGACACTCGTCGGATCATTTATTCAAAAATCACAAAACCGTGTCCGAGATTTACTTTTAGGTTTAAACGTCATTCCAGCATCCCGATATGTCCATAAAACATTATAAACAATAGAAATATGATTTTCTCTTATTTTAGGACAATTCCAAAAGTTTTGGAAGTTTATGTTTTCCAGTTCAGCGTTTTATGCGAATTACGCGTTTTAGACCCACGTTTCCAGTTTTAGCAGCGTTTAAGCAACCCGATAGAACTTGCCACTCATTAAATATGCTAACATAGGTTATATTAATAAGTTTTAACATATTTATAAGTTTCATATTTTTAGGATACCCGATTTTAAGTTTCATGACTTAACGACTTACCGTTAGTGATTACCGAGACCAAAACTGACTCCGTAAAAGCAAGATATTATCAAAACTCATATCTAGTCATTCAAGATAGACCTTGGACGAAATTTTATGCTAAGTCACAAGCCTTGTTGGCTTGTGATAGGTCTTGATCACTTAAGATAAGCCTTGGACTTTTAGAATACATATATATCAAGTAAACTTGGTCACCAAGTTTAGGCACCTTCCTAACACTTTCCTAACCTCCTCATTTTTAGTATAAAAGCAAGCTCATGTCTTCCTTTCTTCATAATACAAACGCCACACCCTTTAATCCTAGCACCATGATCCTTTGATCTTCAATATACAAGTTACACTACAAAGTTCAATGTCTTAGTATTCTCTACCTAATTCTTAAGTTTGTTTGGTGATTCCATGGTTGAATTAGGAGCTACACAAGGTTACTAGGGCTGAAGTTAAATGGTTTTCACAAGGGTTATATCAAGGCTAGCAAGGGTTACAAGAGTTATGGTGAAGGGTTTACAAGCTTAGGCTGCTCTTAGAGACTTTCACGATTCGACTACCACTTTCATTTCTCATTACATAAGCTTAAGGTGAGTCATAGCCCCTACTCTTTTTATGCTTGTTTTAACTCTTTGGGGGAGATACATGCTCAACTACTTGCTTACTTGTACAAATACTCTTAAACATTTATACTTGATTGTGTTATACTTGATTGGCATTATACTTGATTGCATTATACATACTTGTTACACTATACTTGCTTGATTTAAATACAAGATTTGTATTTACGTGCATACATAATACTCTATTCTGTCGGAGAGGTATTGGTAGTACTCATGGGAAGATGCCCCCTACCCTTGTGTCTATACTTGACCTTGGATGACGTAGTACTATTTGGGAAGATGCCCCCGCCCTTGTGTCTATTTTTGACCTTGGGTGAATATAATCCGGTGCATTATGTAAACTATCTTTTAGCAGTGGGTTGTGAACACACAGGTTACAAGTCTCTTATGGCGGGACTTGCAACTGAGTGGATTCACGATGCCTTTGCTGTGCGAATATTCTTTAAGGCTTTTCAACTGTTTTAAGACAAACTCTATGAACTCACCAACCATTGTGTTGACACTTTAGCATGTTTATCTCAGGTTAGTAAGGCGATAGCTAGTGCGTGGAACTTAGAGTCAAGCTGCATATTCTGAAGACTTACGCTTTTATCATTTACCATTCAAAACATTTTGTATACATTTATGTATCATACTTTGGAATCTCATGTTTGTAACTTTGAATTCATTAATCGAATGGTAACTTTTCAAAACGTCTCATTTAGAGTTCGTTTTCTATACCTTGTATTTTGTATTATGAAGTAGCACCCCTATGACACAGTCTTCCGCTGCGGTATTTTGGGGGTGTTACACCGCGACCCTATAGAGTCTGTTTGGCAGTTTTGGAACGGCTCGAGTGAGCTATGTCGTGGCCTTGTGGCCTTGGTATTGAGTCCTTGTGACTCGTGGTTCTAGCCGAGACCCAAGTGGGTCATTTGGCTCGGGTTTGGCGTGGTAAACCAAACCATATGATATGCATCTTTGATTGTTTCTTGTTGTTGATTTTATTGTTGTTATTATTATTATTGTGGCATACTTTTGGACCGAAGCATTTGGATGGGTCGAGACCCTTTGTGGTCTCAACATGGTATACTTTTGATTGATTATGGAGTTGTGTTGACGTGTATGGATTTGGGGACCGATTGTGAGACGGTCAATTAGATGACGGAGATAGGTTAGTTGGGTGCCGTAGTCGGACCCTAATGTTGTAGCACGTGGATTTGGGATTGATTTGGACGGAGTTGGTTTATTTATTATGACTTGGTTGCTTTATTTTGTGGACTTGGACTATGAGCCGAGAGTAATGACTCGGACATGTGACCAAATTCTTATGACTTGATAAATATTTAAAATCAAACATTAATAACAATACTCGCAATAATATTATTGATAATATAATCGTTTATATACGTATATAGACGTGATAAACGTATGTGTATATATATATATATATATATATATATATATATATATATATATATATATATATATATATATATATATATATATATATATATATAAATGCATATATTAATAATAAAATGATCACGAGTGAACGTTATAATAATAGAACGATAATTATTATGCTATGCGAATAGTGCAATAAATGTCGGGAGTATTATTATAAATAAATAACTATAAATGATGTCGATGACTAATACGTCGGGTAAGTAATAATTAAAAACATGACTTTTATAAATTTGGAAAACTTATCGAGTTATACGAGTTGTGGTTACTTAAGTCTAAGTGGGATTTATTATGTGACTTTTGTGTTGTCACGGATATATGACGATTAATATAACCATTTTATATAACTACGTAACTTATTTAATCGACGGGTTAAATCGAGTTTGTTTAGCTATATAAAATGAGTATATTAATGGGCATCGTATCCTACGACGCCCATAGGTTGTGGTACGTGTATTAGGATAATAAATTACTATATATCTCGTGAAATTGGCTAAATTGACGAATTTGGCAAATTGGACGATATATATAGGGAATTTATTGGACTACGATATATACCATATAGTATTCTTTGTGCTATGTGATTTAGGTTGGGTAAAATCTTGGAGCGATATATTACGTAAATAAATATGGGGGATTACCAAATCGACGGATTTGATAAACTTCGATGATTTATTTAAATAATATATTGGGCTAATGTTAGACCTATAGATGGTTTATTATTTGTTTTCGTTGTGGCTTCTTGGTTTGAGTTGTGTCGACCCTCCACCCATATGGATATCAAACGTCAAACTTCAAATTAATATGAAGATAATTCGAGAAATGGATATTTTTGGAAAGTAAAATGGAATACGTTCGGGATTGGGAATATTTGATTTTGAGGAAATGAATTCTGAACGAGTCTGATATTGTTAGGAAGTGCCGAGTCTGTAGTTGCCGTTACTTGAGTTTGCTTACGTCTTTCATCTATCGATTTCTTTTGAGGATTTGCTGGACTTGAGGTGAGTCATAGCCTCACTTTTTCTCTTGAACTATGTTTTCAATACTTGGGGTGAGAAACGTGCAAATGTTTTATGTGGACTATTATCGCTTTATTGATTTCAAAACTTGCTATGCTTATAGAACTAGGTAGGATAGAGAGAGGCCTAGTCCCGAACTAGGTAAGCTATTGATTTGGTTATAGAGCGAGGCCTAGTCCCGAACTAGGTAAGCTATTGATTGATTGTTGAGCGAGGCCTAGTCCCGAACTAGGTAAGCTATTGATTTGGTTATAGAGCGAGGCCTAGTCCCGAACTAGGTAAGCTATTGATTGATTGTTGAGCGAGGCCTAGTCCCGAACTAGGTAAGCTATTGGATTGGTTATAGAGCGAGGCCTAGACATGATCTAGGTAAGCTATTGATTGTATTGGTTTGAGCTATAGCGTGCACCTATAGGGTTGGATTATTTTGATTAGATTTGGTTGGATGATTGAGACCTAGTCTAGCTAGCAAGCGTTTTGCGTATATGTCCACTATATTGAATAATGAACTTAAACCTATGATCTCACCAGCGAAAGCTGACTTTTAGCGCGTTTTCTAAGGGTAATTAAGTGATGCCCTTGGATGCTTGGATTGGAGGCTTGGCTATGGCACCCGGTTATGGATCTATTTTCTAAAACTCTGATAAAATAATTGTGGACCTATATTTATTTTCTTTTGGGCCTGACTTGGATTGAATTTGGGATAAATGTAAACTTTAAAACCCCGCGTGGTTGTATTTTTCTCTTGTTTACTTTATCTCGTTCTTTTATGTCTTGTGTTGGATACCAATCCCCGTAGCACCTCGAAAGCTTGTTGAGTCTTCCGTTGTACCAAATTTTGGGGGTGTTACAGTCTTCGAGTTTTCTTTTTCCATGAATGATCGATCCTTATAAGGCTGAAAGTAGTTGTAGGGACTCATTCAGCGCTACCTCAGTTTTTTCTCTCTTCCCACTTTCACTTACTCCCACTCATCAGACATAAGTTTTGGTCATCTTCCATTCACTTTTTATTAAAATACTTACTTTATACAAATATACCATACTAAATACTTCGCACACACCCACAATACAAATAAAAAATAATGACTTAATAGTTTGGGTGCCACTTTATCAGCTTTAATAGCATGTGAGTAACTCACCAAATTAGTACAAATGTAGCGTGAGTTGAGTTTGCTGTTTTGGAAGTCACCGTCGTGAGTCACTCACTCACAAAGCAACTCACTACCCATCTTTCAAGTCCAATGAAACTTTTTCATACCATTCATTCTTTCAAGTCTGACTCGCTCACATGACTCTTACATACATGCCTCTCACATGAAGGTAACTTCTTCCATTTAACTTTTTTTTTTTTTTGATTTTGCAACGACACATTATTTCTATTTTATGTTTCATCTTTACCAATTATCATCATCCACACTTCGAATAATTGTTCTTCATCTTATAGAAAAGATTTCAATAATACTACCACAAACTATATATATAATAATTTCATAGAAAACCATACAAGATTTAAAGTTTTTCACAACAAACACTTCATATATATAATGAAAAAAATACACAAATCTCTGAAGATCTTAGATGATTTGAGATGTTGAAGGTGACGAATGGTGATAGCTGGTGGTCAGTTAATTGTCGCGGGTTTTCGTTCTTGTTGTGGTGTAAAATAAATAAGTAAATGTTGTGTTGACCGTTCTTGTTGAAATTATTTTATGAGCAAATTTCTTAAATAAACTGTTTACAAGACTCATTTACGAATATGAACCTCAAACAATTTTTTTTTAAAATGAACTTTTAAATATTATCCGTTAGATTCATTACTAGATTAGTTTCTAACCATACACGTGTATAAAAGGAGTGCTACGCGAATTGCTGGGCGAGCTGACAAGCAGGGCGAGGGATGGGCGAGCAGTGAAGTTAGGCGAGGACTGGGCAAGTGGTAGGTGAGGCCTACGCGAGCTGTGAAGCTAGGCGAGCTGATGTTATTATGTTGCATGGGCGAATACATGATACATGGGGCGAGTGACATGAAATTCTGGGCGAGCAAGGAAGGTAGTTTAAACGCGTATAAAGTCTGGGCGAATGATTTTTATTATAGTTGGGCGAGTTCTATTTTTTTGGGGGATATATCTTAGTGAATTTTATTTGGGCGAGTGCATGGGCGTGAAGACCTTTCACATTGCCAATTCCAATTTCCAAGACATGCAACATTTAGGGGGCGTTTGGTTCGTTGTAATCTGGCGTAATTCGATGTAATTGTAATTTGATTACATTACATAGGCTGTTTGGTTCTTAGAAAGGAGGGAATTGTAATTCAGATTACATTACGTAGGCTGTTTGGTTTGCGTTGTAATTGTAATTCAGTCATTACAATTACATCAAAGGAGGGAATTCAGATTACATAGGAAGTTTGATGGAAAGTTTTAAATTACGTTGTAATTCAGAACTTTATAATAATAATAATAATAATAATAATAATAATAATAATAATAAATAAATAAATAAATAATAAAAATAATAATAATAAATAAATAATAATATTTATATATTTATTTATTATTTATTTATTATTTATAATAATAATAAAAAATAAATAATAATAATAATAATAATAATAATAATAATAATAATAATAATAATAAATATTTATTTATTTATTTATATATTTATTTATTATTATTATTTAATTATTTATAATAATAATAAATAAATAAATAAATAATTATAAATAAATAATAATAAATAATATTTATAATTATTATTATATAAATATTAAATAATAATAATATTATTATTAAAATAATAATAATAATAATATTATTATTATTATTATTATTATTATTATTATTATTTTTAAAATAATAATAATAATAATAATAATAATAATAATTATTATTATTATTATTATTATTTAATTATTTATAATAATAATAATAATAATAAATATTATTTATTATTAATATTATTATCTAAATATTAAATAATAATAATATTATTAAAATAATAATAATAATAATATTATTATTATTATTATATAAATATTAAAATAATAATAATAAAAATAAATATTATTCTTATTATTTATTCTTATTTTTTTTAATTTATTATTATTATTATTATTATTATTATCGTTATTATTATTTACTATTTTTATTATTATTATTGTTATTATTATTAATTTTAAGTTTTTATTAAAAAATTTTTTTTGAATTATATTACATTGAGATCCAACCAAACACAATGACAGAATATGTCAATTACAACGCACTACAATTACAACACATTCCAACTATTTGAATTACAATTCATTCAAATTACAATTCCTTTAACAGATTACAATTCCTTTCAAAACATACTGCGAACCAAACGACCCCTTAGTGACAGGCTGAAGAACTTATCTTAAAGACATGCAACATTTTAAAATGTTTTTTATTCAAACCAGTGTATTTGTAAAGCAATAAGGAGGTCCATTTGTGTGATAGTTCTACGTCCAGCTTAAGTGTGATTTTTTTTATACATTTTAAAATGTTTTTTGTTCCCATGTTTTTGAGGCGTATCCTTATGATTTATAGGGCGATGATATGGGCGAATGTAAAATGAAAAGGTTGATGGTGACATATTTTGATCATTTTGGTAAAGCATCTTAAAAAAGTTTATTCCCGTAAAATCACCCTCTCCAAGGTTCATTCCGGTAATTACTTCTTATTTTACTGTATTTATTGGGTTGATTATATGAGACTATGCCGACTATCTTATCAAACTAAGAAAAAAAGGTGAAAGGGATCAAGGACCAAGTTACCCTCACGTGTGTTGCACATGCGAATTAACGGACGGTGTTACATGGTTTCATTATAAGTATCATGCATGTAAAAGAAAAAAAAATTAAAGACTGTGGTAAGAATTTGAAATATACCACAAGGACTAATTGTGTAAATAGCTCTTACGATTTATTATATGATGACAGCCTATTATTTTTACATTTGTTTATCTAATCTTTATTCAAGATTCTCGCTTTCGCTGTTCATATTTTAGAAAATATCTTCGTTTTGATGATATTTTAAGAAAATTGATATTTAATTGCTTATTGTGTTTAAGTTTGTTCTAAATTCAAATATGCAACAATAGATAAGATAAGACAGTGAAAGGTTTTGTTAATATAATTTACCTTGCTCGATAAAACACTCAAAAGTAATTTATATGAGACTATGCCGACTATCTTATCAAACTAAGAAAAAAAGGTGAAAGGGATCAAGGACCAAGTTACCCTCACGTGTGTTGCACATGCGAATTAACGGACGGTGTTACATGGTTTCATTATAAGTATCATGCATGTAAAAGAAAAAAAATTAAAGACTGTGGTAAGAATTTGAAATATACCACAAGGACTAATTGTGTAAATAGCTCTTACGATTTATTATATGATGACAGCCTATTATTTTTACATTTGTTTATCTAATCTTTATTCAAGATTCTCGCTTTCGCTGTTCATATTTTAGAAAAAAGAAATGATACATAGACCTAACTGTGTACTTAATTATGGACCTAAAAACACGTGGCATTATCTTGATGGTTGTAGACATGAACCCACTTATTTTACAACCCATTAGGATCATGCCACATGTTTTTAGGTCCATAATTAGGTACACGATTAGGTCCATCTATCATTTCTCTTTAGAAAATATCTTCGTTTTGATGATATTTTAAGAAAATTGATATTTAATTGCTTATTGTGTTTAAGTTTGTTCTAAATTCAAAAATGCAACAATAGATAAGATAAGACAGTGAAAGGTTTTGTTAATATAATTTACCTTGCTCGATAAAACACTCAAAAGTAATTTCTTAATACGAGCAAAAACAAAACTTTGGTAACACAGACTAGTTTTAGGAAAATGTATCATTGAAAGTGATCCCCCTCCTCGAGAACATACTCACTGTAAAGAACGCGATTAAGCATGTATAGAGGTAACATTTATATGTTAACGAGAATAGCAGCGGTCCGCCGCGTTGCGGAAGGGCTTGCTTTTTGGCCGAGTCGATTTTGCATCAATAAAGTAGAATATTTACGCGTTGCAATATGAAAAAACTTGAAAAGCATTTTATTTACAATAAGGCGGAAATATGTAAAGAAAACCCATTTCGCACGTGTCTATTTAGAATTCTAGGTGGAATATCTATAGCTTATAAACTCTAACGGCTTGTATCGATAGTTACTATTACTAACTGAGCCATTAAACGAAATCAAAGAAAAGCAATACCGCGTGGTTAATGCTCAACAGCTATAAGGATTGCATTTGCAGTTGTCTCTACACTTGTTGTTGCATCCGCCCTCATCAACAAAGGTGTTCTCACTTCCCTCGTCATACCTACGTACACATTCATCAAATTTCAATGTATTTGGGAGACCAGCAGACCAAAAATTTTGTGGACATATTTCACATAGTGAAAATTCTAAAACTAAATTAATATGACATCCTAATACTAATCTCAAGTGTTGGTTGATTGAGATCTAGGCATTACTACTTGGTATGTAACAATAACTTTATGATTATATGTTTCTTTTAACTTTCAATTTATTACTTGGGTTCGGTGCAAATTAGCTATAAGTTTATGACCATGCCTAAAATGGGCTTTCTTATTGTAACACCCCGTGCCCGCTTAGATAAAAACTTAAAACTTTTCGTGCGGAAACGCTTGACTTTAACGGATATCTTGTTACTCTTTTGACCATTTATAAAAATCCATACACCTTCAGACCAAGAGACTATTTTTAAATGAAAATAGACTCAATTACCTTCGAAACGACGGGTGGCACTACCTCTAACGACTCACGGATTAAAAGATATAATTTTTCTAACATGGCCCATTTTCTGGACTACTTGCTGTCCCAAACACCCCCTTTATCTACATATTCCTTTTGATGCACTTTTGACCCATTTTCTGGAAAAACAACTTTTATAACATGACATTACACCAAAACTTTCAAAAATCATTAGGATAATATAAACATCAGTTATATGCATAAACTTGGTCATAATGATCCGCAAAAATGTGCTTTACAAAGTAACGGGTGGAAACACCCATTTTGACCCATTTGCATACTACACTTAACCATATCACCTTTAACCATAAAATTAACACTTTAACCGTAAACCAAACACTCATTTAACATTAAAAACCATGACAACTTTGATCCATGACCATTGACCCGTTCACATCCCAAATTGGGTACAATTAGACGTTATGCCAAACGCCCCCTTAACTTGACTGTAAACACATGAACTATACTATAACTTGTCCATTGACCACCAATTTATACACTTGACACTTGACCATACTTTACATAACATTAATGACTCACGGGGGTACAAACATGACACTTGAGCTCGGTATACTACCTAGCTCCTACTTTCTTACCATTCATTCTACTTCACATGTCCAACCTTAGTTCTTATCCAAGCCATAGCTTCACCCATGAGTAACCTACAAAACATTGTCAGCTAAACAATAAGCTTTCGCTTAGTAAGTAACTAGATTAACACATGATTAACATGCTAGTCCACATATATGCTACACAAATACTTCAACCAATAAACACATAAACATCACAACATACCTTAGCCTTTCCCTACTCATAATCTATCACTTGAGTTGGCTAACTAGGCAAACCACCTATCAAGGCCACACTCACTAAATCAAAGCTAACAACCATGCCGTAAAGGCAAGCTAACAACCATGCCATGAAAGCAAGCTAGGCCATCCCGAAGGATGCCAAATACATGCCATAAAAGGCAAGCTGGGCTATCCCGAAGGATACCAAAACTAACACATCGGGTCCATACTTATAGTCACATAATATGTAAACAATCATCTTAAACACATATAAATCAAGTTACTTACCTTGCTCATCCAAGCTAAGCTACAAATCAATAACTCCATCAACATCACTATTCATCATCATCATCATCATCATCATCCTTCATAATTAGCCAAAACCTAACAACATAACAATCAATAATCATAAACAAGGGTTTATATAAAACCCACCATAACTTACCCATCTTCCTTTCTAAATCATCATATGATCATACCTTGATCATATGATGATTTCCCACTTTAATCACAAACTATAACTTTAACATAATCAAGATGGGGAGTACTTACTTAATTGATTATTGCTAGAACTTAACCCTAGCATAAGACCTTAATCTTCTCCATTCTTGGACCATCAAGACCTATCCTTTTCCCTCTCTTTCTCTCTTGCCGACACCACATACACATATCCAAAATGAACCTTATAGAAGTCCAGAGAATTCTCTAGACATTTGATAGTTGGAAGTTTGCCTAAATGGAAACTTTAGTCCCTTAGGTCCTGTAACCATTCATCCTTAGTACTAGAACAAGTTGGTTCTAGTGCTAGTTTGAGGTTTTGGCAAAAATAGTCCCTGCAGACTAGAACAAGTTGGTTCTAGTACTAGAACAAGTTGGTTCTAGTACCAGTTTAGGATTCTATCAACTTAGGTCCCTCAAGTTCTTTTCCTTTATATTGGTGACTCACAATACTTTCTAAACCACATTACACATTCTTTGACTATCGGGTTTGACTTCCACGTAACATTCTTTGACTAACCAATCACGTAAAGTCTTTAGTCCTCTTTCATCTAGGGTGGGGTCCCAACACCCGGGAAACGGGTCTAACACTTATATGTTTACATAATTGTTACACCGTTACCTACCGTTCTAGAGTTGTACACGGCTATATCCAGCTGGCGTATATCAACGGATTGTGAGTTGACCCACCTCAAATTTGATTTATAAATATCATATATCCGGTGAAGCAACAAACGTTAGGTAAGGCAAAGAACAACCATAAAACGTATAATGCAACCATGTTGAATAAATACTTGCAGTGGTGAATTTTTAGTATAGAAACTAAAAAAACAGTAAATGAAGTAGAAAGTTGTGAACAAACCTCATTTTTTCATTCATATTTTTAGTTTGACATTTGGCCATCACAAATATCTTGATCTGTACGTCAATGCCACCTCCTAGAACCATTCTTTGACCTTTTTTAAGGCCTAAATTTATCAACATTTAGAAATTGAGCATAAGCAAAAAACTATATCAGAGCATATTCTAATGACATCAAACAGTATTTCAAATTCACCACGAAAGTTTTAGATTACAGCTCGTTAACAAAGCAGGATTTAATGTAGAGTAGCTAATGAAACCATTTTCTATTAAACAACTCACACGATACTGATAAGCTTAAACAACGGTAACATATAATCAAAACTTCCCAAAAATCATTAGTGTTTGACATATATGGTTGTCGTCCCTTTGTTTTCAGAAACACTTAAGGCTCCAAATACAGTGAAATAATATGTTACCTGAAATAATATGTTACATGTTGTCACGTTTTCAAATGACAGCCATCAAAGATCTTTAATCCTCTTCTTCTCCATCCTAATGTTGATTTTTAGCTTATGAATCTGCAACATTGAATGGGCAGAAATTTCAATCAAAGGTTGTTGTTCGGATTTTTTTTTTGTTTTTTACCTAAAACTGAAACAAAAAAAGTACCTGTACATGGGGTTCGTTCGAGAAAACAATGGTCTGTGCATTCAAGTATTCTTGTTTCATAGTTCCAAAGTGTTCGCTAGCGTTAGCGCCTAGGCTATTGGACACCCCTTTTCCTGACCAGTAGGGTTCAGTTTAGTATGCAGTAGATCAGAACTCACTCCCCGAACAACCTGCTTCTCTGCATAGCATTGTGTTCAGTTTTATTAGTGCGCTAGCATAAGATGAGATGATAATCAAATGAAAATTTTTGCGAATTTGTGGTGAATTTATACCTGTGGAAGGACAAAGACGCGTTTGTAACAGAAAATGAGTTGATAATTAAATGAAAATTTATGCGAATCATCTATTGGATGTATTTTAAATGGTAATGGCATGTCATTTATAATATGTTACCAACAAAAAAGGTAAATAATCATATTACAACACAGATTATTGACACAACAAATTAGGTAACCGAATATGGCTAACCTTGGTGCGAAGCTGCTGTTTTCATTGTCCCTGCATCTTCTGTTGCTGGGAGGCGTGTGTGCGAACCATGGTTACCTAGAGTGACGATAAAATAAAATGTTTAATAAGAAGGTGACTGAGAATAAATCAATGTTTTAAAATGTATGTATGTTAATATTAGTAGCAACTTGTGCACCTGAATCAAAGTAACCAAAGTTGGCTGTTGTATATTACTACATCACGAAGCCACCCAACAGAACGCATGCCGACATTCCCGACTGCAAAGAACATAAATTTTAGTACGTATGGCAATTGCGCTAAAAAAAAGTCTGAGGATCATGAACAACTGCTGTAGTAAAATCCAACATTTTGGGTCCACACCGTTTGCCTGCAAGCATTAGCCGAAAATTGCGAGTGTACGTATTTCAATAAATAGCATAAACTTTTCCCTCATAATTATATAATGAATCGGATAAAGAAATAAAAAAGTACACGGAATCCATATATTTAGTAACTCTTACCAAAATGTTCAAGACAACACTACACATCGGCATTTTGCCTTCATCCAAACCCATTCCTTTATAACCCGTACCAGCTCAGTTATCGAGTGAATCAGGCATGCAAAATAACTACAATAAGTTGGATGACTGATGAGGCAAAAAATGAACCACTTTTACGGGGTTATTTAAGCCCGGAATTGGTGACGGCGTCACCATGGCCGTCACGTGTGTTGGTGACGGCCCAGAAACTTCATGAAGGCGTCACGTGTTAACTGGTCAAAACTTGCGCGCGCGGAAGCTGACACCGTTTTGGCCATAACTTTTGCATACGAACTCGGATTTGAGCGATTCAAAAAAGAAAACGATCGGGACGAAAAGATCTACGATTTGGTGAAGAAAAAATTGTTCATGACGGCGTCAAGAGTACGGGCTGACGCCGTCAAGATGGGCCGGGCAGAAATTAGCCTATAAATATAACATCATAACTTCACTTTTTATAAGCCCTAAACCCTAAGGTCGATTCCTGGGTTTAGGTGGGTCTTTTTCTAGCAACTTAGAGGGTTTCAATCACTCCATAAACATCTTGTAATGGTTTGATGATTCTATCTTAATTCATGTCTTCAATTATCATTATTGTTGCTTGTTCTTTATTAATTATGCTTGGCTAATTCACCTTGTGTCTACTTATGATTGTGTGAAACTTGTGTATAATTGATTAGATCTCATTGATTTCTTGTTGATGTTTGTGTCTATCTCCATCAATGAGGGCTTGTTGGTGTGTGTGTCTATCTCCATCAATTAAGGCGTGACAACTTCAATAGATCTAGTTGGTTTAGTTTATAATTCTTGTTTCCTATTGATTCTTGTTTTGATTGAATGTCTCATCAATGTTAGGCTTAAGAAAACTGGCAGATTTCCATAGGGTAACATGCTTGAACGTCTTAAGAAACATGAACCGATGTGTACTAGGTTTTTATGGTTGTATTTAATGCATGAGCGAATTCTAGTGATCCCATGTTAGGAGCTTCTTAGCCGGCTCGACATAGGAGTGAAGTAGGAGCTTATAGGATTGGGGAAGTAAGTACGCCACCCCATGAATGGTATTAAGGAATACAACCCGTCAATTAAAACAAGGTGTAACAATTCAATAGGTAGAATTGGATAGCTAGCAAGGAGTAACATATCATAGGTAGACATGCTTCACTTATCTTGTAGAACCTTAGTTTATTTTCTTGTTTATTAGTTTAATTAGTAGCATTTGGGTTAGTTGATTAGCAACTAATTCCGCCCACTCTCCCAATACCCGAGATTTTTACTTGCTTTTCATAAAATATAAAAACATAAAAAGAATCATCCTTCACCTTTAGACCTAGTTAGATTAATTTCAATCCTAACGAGACTATTCCTAGCTGAACGATCAATCCCCCGGTACTTGTCACTATACTATACTACAACGATCAGGTACACTGCCTGGTGGGGATTGTAAGCTTCTCAAGATCCCTTGAGAGGTAAAGCCTGGTGCGATTCCCACGTATCAATGACACCAATCACAAAACATAAGAAACGCTACCATTTCAATTTGAATATCCCAAATTGATTTAGGTGTTTCACTTGCACAACACCTACATACCTACCATTCATGAAAAAAAAAATCAGAAATGCACTTAAAAGTTTTAGCAACATACCTCCTTCACTTTCGGACTTGTGTTCCTCATCATTGCGTTAAAATCCTCAGCCGCCTCCTTCTCTTCCTCGTCCTGTCTTCTCACAGCTTATTTTCATTGCAACAAACCTATAATCAATGATACAAAAGTTAAACAAAGAATACTTGTAATAGTTTAGTCAACCGCACCCCTGAAATTTACATATAAAAAAGTATTGAGTTTGTATCAGCAAGCATCCTATTTGTGTAAAAGTGAATATATGATCAGGAAGGTAGTTGTAGTTTGGCTACTTAGATAGTAATTCGTGAATAGACTATAACACTTCACGTATAAGCATGGACACAACAAAGGTTGAAGGCGGAGTACCTAATGTTTTATAAAGAGAAGTCACCTTCCTGAGGAGAATAGCAATATCAGGTTAGTCTATTCAATTGACTGGCCACCGCACTTTAAACATCTCACATTATGTCTAATGTTCCTCGCCCGTGCATCGCTCCTTCACGGGAACTTCTTCATTCTCCATCTTGCAAACAAAACTTAGAAAATTACACCCTAAATAAATAATTTATAAATACATTTTTTATTTAAGCATTTAATCAAACACTTGGTGTGAAACCAATTTTCTTCATAAACTTTGTGATTACATATCGAAAGTGGCTCTTTCTTAATAAGCAATTTAGCATAAACAACTCCTAAAATTGAAGTTTCATAACAGTTGAAATGTTGAGTTTGCCACATAATCAAAACTTACAATTGACCTACCTAATAAAAAAAAAGTTCAAAAAAATTTAAACTTACATATACTTGCTAATAGCTTCTGGTACATGTTCAACAAACACACATCTTCAATCTTGAATCTTATAATAATAGTTTCTGGTACATGTACAACAAACACACATCTTCAATCTTGAATCATATAATCTTCCTCATATGCTAATAGCTCGATCTGATTTGATTTTAGTACATGTATAATAATTGAGGCGGTTAGTAGGATGAATGTGCCGGAGCAATCTAGAAACGTTGCCCTTATCGCAAAGAAACCGGACTGGGCCAAAAGAAAGACATGGGGCACGCAAAAAAGGCTAAGAAAGTGGGGCAAAATTTTGGCGGGAAAATAGCGACGAAAACGACGTCGTATCGAACGACTTTTAAATATATATAGAATGAGTCATGATATAAGACTCGACGTCGTGATGGTAGCCATTAGACTTGTGGTCGAGGTGGCACCACTATCACTCGTGTTTTGGAGATGGTTCGGTGGTGCAAACCATCAAACGTGGTTGTGATGTATGTGTGTGAGGTATTTTTGTATTTAAGTATGATGTTTTTGGGTATTTTTTATGGTAATTAAGTGGTGACTCAAGTGTAAAGTTACCGCTTCACACCCTCAAATATTTAAGATCTTCAATTTTGTAGCGTCCTTTATATAGTCGGTCATGTATTTTCTAAGACACCATCTTGAGGTCTTAATAAAAACACCTCGATCAGTAAAACTGCTAAAATGATAGGGATGTGTTTATTGTTTAGGTTTATAAGACTGAGTCATTATTTAAGTTTAAAAAACACGAAATAGGTCCATTTTTATTATTACAAATGATGGATTAAGCTTGATCAATGCTACAAAGTCTAATAACTTTTAGCCAATATTGTAAGCAAATTAAATGTTTCAAAAATCGCTTATAACTAATGTCTTAATAAACGGATAAGAAAAAGCTATTTATCAACGAACAAACATGAATACACATACGTGTTTCTTTAAATATTCATACTAGTTCGTTTGTTCGGTTAAACCTAAATCTATCGAACGGTCAAACACGAACAAACCTCAATCGTGTTGGTTCATTTCTTTTGCCTTACTTTTAGATTATCATAAAAGCAAAGTTTAGGTTTGATAGGTGGAGTTAAAAAAAATTGCCAGATATTTTTAACAAACTTTATTTATCAAATATCTATCACATATCGAATGATTCTTTTACAAAAATTATATTGATAAAAAGGTCTTCAAATTACGAACAAAATTAGTAAAATATTGCAATACTTTAGATTAACATACGATTCTATAAAAAAGCGTGCTTAAGGTAACAAACTTTCATTTTGTTCATTCAAGTATTCAACTTATAAGAATTGTTGACATTTAGATTACTCTCTCCATCTCATAATAAGTGTCCATTTTGATTTTTTTAAAGTATTTCTTGTTGAACTTTTACCACTAATATTTTTATTTGTGTTATATAATACTTGATGAAAACTATAATGAAAATACATTTAAAACCTAATCCATTAATATATTTTTCATCAATTATTATGTAACACAAATAAAAATATTTATTGTAAAGTTGAATAAGAAAAAGTTAAAAATGTTAAAGTGGACACTTATTATGAGACAGAAGTAATACTATTCTTTAATTTCAGTGTTAATATAAGTAATTTAAATACATATTTTTGGATAAGTTAAATAAGATAAATGTCGTGTTTTACAAGCTTACTTATATGTACGTACAATTTTATAAGTTCATTGACCTAAACGTAATATTTCATAAGTTAAGTAATCCAAAAGAATAAAATGAAAGTTTATTATCTTACGTGCATTTTCTAAAAATTTTAATGACGTCTATGTATATTAAAACCTTCTTTTTTTATCCACTTGAAAATGTGCATTTGGAGAGGATAAAATCATTATACGTGTTTAATTTTTTTTCTTATATTGACTATTGCAATTACAAAAATCAAATTATTACAAAAGTAAAAAAGACTAGGTCGACATATAACTTTCCTTTTTTACGCAAAAATCCAATGAACTTTCAAAATGTGACACATGGTATATACTATATAGTATTGTCCAAGGCCATAGAATCATGCCATACTAGTCACAGACTCACAGAGATGGAAGGACGCACTCGACGTCGATATAGTTGGTAGGTAATTTTGACTTTAATGATAAATGTAATTTGTGATACAACGATTATTAATAACATACTATGTCTTAGTCATTTAGCTGTCTATTTGATATGCCAATATAAAATAATGAAAATGTGATATGCCAATACAAAACTAATTTATTTTTTATTTTATTAAAAATGTTTATTTTTATATTTCGCTTTTATGTTTGGCACTAGTAGGACCTGAAGCGGGTTGCTGAAGCTGGTTGCTGGAGCTTTTTCTACATGCTCCTTCAACTAGCATTTCATTTAGTAGCTTATCTTTTTTACATGCTCATTAAAGCTATGTCAAACAAACGAGACGTATTTTTAATGGTAGCTTATTTTTTTTTTTTAAAAAATAAGCTCATGCTATGATAAGCATTGATAAGTTCGTGCGCCAAACATGCCATGTGCCTGAAAATGCTTAAGCCAACCCAAGGTAATTAGTTTGTGAAAGATAATGCTAATGTGACAATGTTTGATATAGTGACTTTACCAATATTTTCTTACTTTAAGGCTATTTTTATTAGGGGTGGCAATTCTTGACACGACACAATTGTTATAAAATACACAAAAACTCAAGTTTAGTATATATAATAGCAAAAAAATTTATTCGATACATATAAAAAGAAATCATGACAACTATGATATATTATCATGTCTTTAACCTTATATTTAATAATAAAAGAAATAATATACAAATATGTTACTTAATTTTTTTTAAAAAATACGTTTAAAGTAAAGAATTTTTATTTAGTTCATTTAGGTTATTTAACTTATAATTTAGATTATTGTTCATATTTTCAGTGTTACTGGATTCATACTTTTTAATAGTTAAGTAACATATATATAGTGTTTTTACGAGTTCAATAATGTATATATATTTTTATAAGTTCCGATATCTTAAAATGTTATTTCCTCCGTTTCAAAATACAAGTTTATTTTTAAATTTTCAAAGTCTTTTCTTTCTCACTTTGATTTTAATATTTTTTTTCGTATTATATAATATTTGATAAAAATATACCAATGAAAATGCATTTAAAATACAAGTTCATTTATATATTTTGTATCAAATATTATATTACAGAAAAAAAAAATATTGCGATCAAAGTTAAAATAAAAAAACTTAAAAAAAGTCAAAATGCACTTATATTTGAAAGCGAAAGTTGTATATTTTATAAGTTCAATAGCTCAAAATAAAATCTTCTAAAAAAATGTTTTATTTAGTATGATATTTGTATATTAAAAAAACAAACAGTATTAGTTTCTAAAAGTAGAACTAGAAACCATGAATGGAACAAAATGGAGCTCCCGGTTTTCGGAACATACCAGATAAGGTTAGGCGTGACATCTTATCCAATTAAAAACTGACATCATTTTAGTACCGACAAAATACAACGCCCTCTGTTTTTTTAATCAACCTGTGGGCTTCCGCCACGTTGGATTTACCACGTGACTAAAGGACCCCTTGCTGGAGGCTGGCCTAGGTTCCTACATAATATGGCAAATCAGGACCCAATATCTAATAAACCTTTTTGGTCTAGGTAGTCAAATAGTAAAAGCCCAAATATATGGACCTAATGTAGTCTTGAAGCCCAACACTGTGATGGGTTTATTTGAATCCCATTAAAGTGAACTGACTCGCAAGCGTCACCTGACCCCTCTAAAATTTTGGGCTGTCCTCTTAATGACGGCGGATAGAGAAAAACGAACCCTTCCTTTTGCCATGTACCCAATTTTTTACCATCGCCAAATCTTAGTGAAAGTGTGAAATGCTAATATTTTATTTTAAATTATTTTTATTTTAATTTTCATTTTAAATTAATTTATCTTATTTTATATTAAATATAAACAAAACAGACACATTACATATTGTTGCTTGCTTGCACACACACCTGCCAGATATCTTTCTGGAAGCAGTCCCTTTACCCTCGGCTAGAAGTGTGACTGTCTATATCTCACATTCCTAATACGTCGCTCAGGCAGGATTGGGTATTGTTGTTGTTGTTGTTGTTGTTGTTGTTGTTGTTTATAAACTTGATATGCTCTCGAAGCCAAGTTATAAATTCACTTTCAAATTTGACGTAAAAATTTCCACTAACCATATTTTCACAAATCAAATATCATATCTACCTACTAAAGTTTATTTTGATCGGTTAAAATACGAAACTGAAAAGCATTTTGAGATGACCTAAAATGTAAATACGGATTTACAAATTGAGACAGAAAAAGGATTGAATATTTATGGAAGAGAAATTAGGCACAACAATATCCTTATTAGCATAAATTTTCTTAAACACTCACACCCCATCCATCCATGTTCGAATCTGCACTCCGCTCTATTAACTTTGATAATTTCTCATTGATTTCATTAAACATAAACCTTCGATATATATAATCAATATAACGATACATAGTGAAGACCCTTAATGGGCTCGATCCAATAACAATAAATATAATAATAATTGGGCTAAAACTATAATCGGTTAATACACCCGAGCAGTTTGAGCAGGAGGCCTTCGAACGTTCAAACTGGATCTGAAATCAAGAAACACAGCAGCAAGAAGTCTCTTTGTAAAGATGTCAGCATATGAAAACAAGACGAAACATGAAGCACACGAACTTGTCCTGAAGCGACATAATCATGGACGAAATGAATGTCGATCTCAATGTGTTTCATACGTTGATGTTTACCATGATTCGTCGATAAATATACCGCACTGACATTCTCACAATAGACAATAGTTGCTGTAGACAAAGGGTTATGAAGCTCACGCAACAGATTGCGACTCCAAGTTGTCTCAACCACCATTAGCAACACCACGATATTCGGCGTCAGCAGTGGACCGAAACAACGTCACCTGTCGCTTAACAGACCAAGATAAAAGATTATCACCAAGAAATACACAGTAACCTGAAGTCAACCTACGAGTGACCAGGCAACCTGCCCAATCTGCATCCATGTAAGCAATAAGCTGAGTAGTAGAGGAAACATGCAGCTGAAGACCATGATCAAGGGTATCACAAACATAGCGTAATATACGCTTCAAAGCAGTGAAATGTGATTCACGAGGGTCATGCATATAAAGACACACCTGCTGAACCGCATATGAGATATCCGGTCGAGTGAAGGTAAGATACTGAACCGCATAGATCGACAGTGTTTAAGATTTTTCTTCGGTTGATAAATTGTGATGGTGGTTTGTTAGGGCTCTGATAACATATTAACTTTGATAATTTCTCATTGATTTCTATTAACTTCCCATTTTTCTTACGTTTTTGCCTGTTTTTATACGTTTTCATAGGTTTTCATCCATTTTTATATGTTTTCGTCCGGTTTTATACCTTTTCATACATTTGCAATCGTTTTCATTTGTTTTATACGTTTCGCCCGTTTTTCTTACATTTTCATATGTTTTCGTCCATTTTATACCTTTTCATACGTTTTTAATTGTTTTTATACATTTTTGCCCGTTTTTCTTACGTTTTTATACGTTTTCTTCCGTTTTCGGCCATTTTAATATGTTTCGTCTGTTTTTATACGCCTTCATCCATTTTTATTTGTTTTCGTCCGTTTTTATACGTTTTAGCCCATTTTTCTTATGTTTTTATACGTTTTCATCTGTTTTTGGCCATTTTTATATATTTTCGTCTGTTTTTATACGGTTTCGTCCATTTTATATGCTTTCGTCTATTTTTATACGTTTTCGTCTGTTTTCATATTGATGAGGCGAAAAATGAACCACTTTTAGGGGGTCATTTATGCCCGGAATTGAATTTATTTGATCAAATATTGCCCTAAATCGTTCCTTTTGTGATTTTAGGTACTTTGGGAGTGAATTCTGGAAAAGAAGGCATTTTGGACGTTTTTGGAGCATAAAAGTGAAGAAAACGGTAAAGACTTAATTTTTCATGCTGAGAACAGTACCTGACGGCGTCAAGAAGAAAAACCTGACGGCGTCAAGAGTAAAATCCGTGACGACCCAGTGAAAACCTGAAGGCGTCACAAGAAGGGCGTCAAGAGTTAATGTTGTGACGACCTACAATTGGAATACACATGACGGCGTCAAACCCAGATCTAGGCAGTCCGAGAAACTATTTGGCGGCGAGATGACGGCGTCAGAAATTTGTTCTTGACGCCGTCACCTATCAGAATCTATATATAGTTTTCTATTTTTCATTCATTAAGAGAGGAACTTGTGTGGAGAATACTAGGGCCGAACTTCGTAAACCCTAGGTCGTATTTTACAGTATTTTGAAGGGTTTTCACCCCTTGAATCCTTTCATGTTCAATTAAGATAAGTCTTCTTTCAATTCAATCAATATGTCTATGTGTTGTTTGAATATATCTTATGCTTGTCTTGATTTCAACATGCTAGGCTAGATCTATCATGTGTTTGCTTAGATGTAATGAAACCTAGATGTTAATTATGTGTTGATTACTTGTTTATAGTTGTATTGGATGAATGATTTCAATGTTAGGCTTAAGAAAACTGGCAGATCTTCATTGTGTAACATGCTTGAACGTCTTAGGAAACATGAACCGATGTGTACTAGGTTTTATTGGTTGTATTTAACGCATGAGCAAATTCTAATGATCCCATGTTAGGAGCTTCTTAGCCGGCTCGACATAGGAGTGAAGTAGGCGCTTATAGGATTGGGGAAGTAAGTACGCCACCCCATGAATGGTATTAAGGAATACAATCCGTCATCCACGCAACTGTAACAAGTAATTAACATGTAAAAGATATCTAGGGAGTAGTGAAACCTAAGTAAACACAATTCTCCCATATATTGCTCACACCTTTAGTATAATTTAGTTTATTTTCATTTCTAGTACTTTATTTTGATTGCATCTTATTAATTGGGTTAGTTGACTAGCAACTAATTCCGCCCAACTCCTTCAAACCCGAGATTTTTAATTGCTTTTATAAAAACTAAAAAATACAAAAAGAATCATCCCTCATCTCTAGACCTAGTCTTTAGGTTTTCTAATCCTAGCGACACTATTCCTAGCTGAACGATCAATCCCCCGGTACTTGTCACTATACTATACTACATCGATCAGGTACACTGTCTGGTGGGGGTTGTAAGCTTCTCGAGATCCCTCGAGAGGTAAAGCCTGGTGCAATCCCTACGCTATCAAGTTTTTTGCGCCGCAGCCCGGGGAATAGTTATTGTCTAGGTTAGAATCTCTTTTTATTAGGTCTACTTGCTAGATTCCTTTCTAGTAAGATTTTATTTTTATTTTTAGGTTCTCTTTAGTCTATCTTTTTCTTCGTGCCTTTGTTAGTAAATTAAATTCATTGACTATTCCGTTGACCATTATGGAAAACGCGAATCCACCCCTTTCCCCTAGAGAAGTGGCTTTGTTACGTGAACAAATTGAGAGTGAGATTAGGGAACTTAGGGAGCTTAATAGGTTGATTAAAGTTGAGCTCGAGCATGCATTTAGTGACCTAGCGACCGCCTTGTATTCAAATAAGGAACTAGGGCCTAATGATTTTGAGAATGTTGTTGAGGAGCTTGAAGAAGGGGAGATTGATCCAAAGCCAGATGACTATTTTAATCTATACCCCACTAAGGAGGAGATTGCGTACTATAACAATCTTATTGAAAACCCTCGATCTCCTTTTACTAAAATCGAACCTAAGATAAAGAGAGGCGATCCTAAGAATGCTAAGATACCATGTATGATTGGGTATAGACACGTTGACAATGCTTACATTGACTTTAAATCCCCAATCAACATTATGTCCTCAAGTGTTTATAATGATATAGTGAAAACAAGACTTGGACCTAGAAGGGATCCCAAATACCCCGGTATAGTTTGTAACTTTGTCGGGAGAATTAAAGGTCTACATGTCTTTGTTGGGAATTTCACTTATATCACTGACTTTATGATTGTTGAAGACCTTGCTCATGTTATTGATTGTCGATTATCCAATGTTGTGTTTGGTAAACCGTTTGTTGAAGAGTCCAAGTTAGAATATGATGAGATAGAAGGGACAATCCGATTTGCAAGTAACACCGATAGGATCACTTATAGGATGCCTAATAGGATGAAAGAATTTCGTTTTGTTCTCCGATTTGACATGGATAACATTGGTGCTTTTGAGGACATCAATGAAGAGGATAAGAAAAAGGGCATGGATTATGTATGGGAAAAGAAGAGTCTTTTCTACAAAGATTGCTTGACTCTAGGACCAAAGTATAAAGTCGATAAAGAATTTGCCCATAGAATTATAGGAGCGATTGAGAAAAAGGTGATTGGTTTCTACAAAGAACATTTACAATCAGAAAGTGAAACCAACAATGAGGTCACGTAGTAACCCATGACCTTGAGTCTAGCTATAATTCTCGTAAATAAAGAAAAGCGCTTCTTGGGAGGCAACCCATGTTTTGTGTGATTTTTATTTTGTTTGTTTGTTATTTGCTTCTGTATGCATGCTTTATTTTTATTGTTGGTAGATCATGTTTCAAAACTAAAATGGTGAAAATACTTTACTTTGGTGTTTGGCCTAGTCTTAACTTCATCCAAAGGTATTTTTGCAAAAGATAAGTGTAAAGGGAAACCCCAAATATGTTTTTAAGAAACAAAACCGATCATGAGTCTCCACAATATTAAATGAACATGTATATTCGTATTTGTTAGAGTCAAATGCTTGTATCGAGTCATAATGATGTTTTGCAGGATTTTCCAGGAAGTAGGACCAAGTTTTTCCAGAAAATTTCCAGAAACTTACCATAAGAATTTCTGCAGGTCAATTCTGACGGCGTCACGAGTTTCCTCTTGACGGTGTCACGTGTAAAAATCTGGAAATTTTACCAGTTTTGTTTTTCTAACAGAGTCTTAAAGTTTTTGTTGAATTATTAGTTTTATAATCTCCAGGAAATCTGCAAACATCATTCCACAAGCATTATATCTTATTTTGTTTTCTAGGTTTTATTAGCATATGTAGATTGCCGCCGATTTTATGCGAGGTTGCCTTGTCTGTTTTCTCAGGTTTTACAGGTTATGTATGACAAGAAGATGATTTATATTCTTGAAGGGAAGCTTTGATTGTTCATTTTCTTGGAGGAAGATCTAACCTGGCCACCTTATTATCCATACCGAGCGAATCAGGGGAGTATTTGATTTCATTCTTTTTACTTATTACACTTTTACATTCTTTACTTGAACATTGGGGATAATGTTCATCCTAAGTGTAAGGCGAGGGTAAAATGATGATACCTTACAGATACACTTTCGCTTGAGTTTGTTTGTTTGATAGTAGATGTGTAATAAAACTATGAGAAATACTTGTTAGTGTAATTTTAGCGCCAAATTTAAAATTTTTTACAACATTTAGGAGTGAAACTTTAGCCATAGCAAGCGTCTCATGGATAGGAGATTGTATGACTAGCACATAACCGTACTATTCAAAAAAAAATTCCACCCAAATATGTGAGGATCGCCTTTAGATTTGATAGGAAAAGCATTTACTATTAGTGCTTATGAGTGTACCGGTAGCATTTAGATTCTAGAATTTGTGTTAGTGATGCATCCCGAGACCGCTAGTGAGACTACATTCGTGTAGTAGGATTTACTACATGATAAGAGGCATTAGGATCACCCTTGTGTTAAACCCGTATCATAATTACTTGACCATTTAAGTCATATTACTTGGCTAGTTAAGTCAATTAATTTTCCCACACCTTAACGTTGTACTCATTTTTAGTACACGAAACCCCTAGTACACCCCTCCGAGCCTATCTTTTCGTTTATAACTTTAAGCATTTTACTTAAAGGAAGAAATTTGTTACACCCCACTTAAATGTACAACCAAATCGCCTTAGCCTTCCGTGTATGCACTCATCTTTAGTGCATTATTGTTATTTGTTTAAACCCTTAGTTAATTATCTAATTGATTACATGGTTGCTAAGTCGAGTCATATCCTTGTACATATTGTTTTGGGACGATTGGGACTCATGGGTAAAATACTTATTTTATGGAGTAATGGGGAAGAACATCATATTATTACCCCCATATGTACGTTAATCTTAAAAGTACTCCAAGTGTTTTGATTTTCTTGATTTGAGTCATTAGATTAGTTAATTGTAAAGTATGTAAAAATTCAAGTGTAAGGGGAATTTTCATTCCCTATGATGTATTATTTTTTATGGTAGGGTAAGAGTGCATGCAAAAAAAAAAAAAAAAAAAAAAAAAAAACATACGAACTACCATCCCGTTTCATTCTATGTTTATTTTATGTTTTTGTTTTTTTTTTTCATTTATTAGCTTAAGTCGAGTCTAGTCTTGGCTTAGCAACGCCATATTGTACATGTAATTAACTAAGATTGTTAACTCGCCACCAGTAAAGACTGCCTATATCCAACAAAACCGTGTATTCCATATCCCTACACCTAACGTTACAACCCTTTAAAAGACTTCTTTGATAGTTTATCCTAGGTGCTTACGCCATGTGGTGGAGGTTTGATCCTTTCCCAAGCCTATGGTAATCTATTTTGCTATGACAGGTAGTGAGAGATATTTTCCGTTTCCATAATGTGATATTACTTTATTACACCCGAGAGATAAGAGTATCTAAACACTATTTGTGAGGTGCTAGTGTATGACCTCCGTGCTTGTCTTTGGTCTTTAGTGGAACGATTATTTGTTGTAATTACTTTTATATTAGTGTTAAATGACCCCTAACTTGTATTTTGATTAGAATAAAAGCACATTTGCTTGAGGAGAAGCAAATCTCAAGTGTAAGGGTATATGATGAGGCGAAAAATGAACCACTTTTAGGGGGTCATTTATGCCCGGAATTGAATTTATTTGATCAAATATTGCCCTAAATCGTTCCTTTTGTGATTTCAGGTACTTTGGGAGTGAATTCTGGAAATGAAGGCATTTTGGACGTTTTTGGAGCATAAAAGAAAAGAAAACGGCAAAGACTTAATTTTCCATGCTGAGAACAGTACCTGACGGCGTCAAGAAGAAAAATCTGACGGCGTCAAGAGTAAAATCCGTGACGACCCAGTGAAAACCTGAAGGCGTCACAAGAAGGGCGTCAAGAGTTAATGTTGTGACGACCTACAATTGGAATACACATGACGGCGTCAAACTCAGATCTAGGCAGTCCGAGAAACTATTTGGCGGCGAGATGACGGCGTCAGAAATTTGTTCTTGACGCCGTCACTTATCAGAATCTATATATAGTTTTCTATTTTTCATTCATTAAGAGAGGAACTTGTGTGTAGAATACTAGGGCCGAACTTTGTAAACCCTAGGTCGTATTTTACAGTATTTTCAAGGGTTTTCACCCCTTGAATCCTTTCATGTTCAATTAAGATAAGTCTTCTTTCAATTCAATCAATATGTCTATGTGTTGTTTGAATATATCTTATGCTTGTCTTGATTTCAACATGCTAGGCTAGATCTATCATGTGTTTGCTTAGATGTAATGAAACCTAGATGTTAATTATGTGTTGATTACTTGTTTATAGTTGTATTGGATGAATGATTTCAATGTTAGGCTTAAGAAACTGGCAGATCTCCATTGTGTAACATGCTTGAACGTCTTAGGAAACATGAACCGATGTGTACTAGGTTTTATTGGTTGTATTTAATGCATGAGCAAATTCTAATGATCCCATGTTAGGAGCTTCTTAGCCGGCTCGACATAGGAGTGAAGTAGGCGCTTATAGGATTGGGGAAGTAAGTACGCCACCCCATGAATGGTATTAAGGAATACAATCCGTCATCCACGCAACTGTAACAAGTAATTAACATGTAAAAGATATCTAGGGAGTAGTGAAACCTAAGTAAACACAATTCTCCCATATATTGCTCACACCTTTAGTATAATTTAGTTTATTTTCATTTCTAATACTTTATTTTGATTGCATCTTAGTAATTGGGTTAGTTGACTAGCAACTAATTCCGCCCAACTCCTTCAAACCCGAGATTTTTAATTGCTTTTATAAAAACTAAAAAATACAAAAAGAATCATCCCTCATCTCTATACCTAGTCTTTAGGTTTTCTAATCCTAGCGACACTATTCCTAGCTGAACGATCAATCCCCCGGTACTTGTCATTATACTATACTACATCGATCAGGTACACTGTCTGGTGGGGGTTGTAAGCTTCTTGAGATCCCTCGAGAGGTAAAGCCTGGTGCAATCCCCACGCATCACATATGTATAAAAATAAACGAAAACGTATAAAAATGGATTAAAATATATAAAAGTAGGCGAAAACATATAAAAACATAAAAGAAACAAACGGAAATAGTTGAAAACGTATAAAGATGGACGAAAATGGATGAAAATGTATAAAAATGAGCGAAAATGTATAAAAACGTAAGATAAACGGACAAAAACGTATAAAAATCGAAGAAAAACGGGCGAAAACGTGTAAAAATGAATGAAAACGATTAAAAACGTATGAAAAGGTATAAAACCAGATGAAAACGTATAAAAAAGGACGAAACCGGATGAAAACGTAAGAAAAATGGGCGAAAATGTATAAAAACGGACAAAAACGTATAAGAACGGACGAAAACATATAAAAATGGCCCAAAACGGATGAAAGCGTATAAAAACGGGCGACAACGTATAAAAACGTAAGTAAAACGGACGAAAACGTATAAAAATTGATGAAAATGTATAAAAACGGGCGAAAACGTAAAACCAACGGACGAAAATGAACGTATAAAAACGGATTTTTTTCAATTATAACGGATGTTAGTTAAAAAGATGAACGCTGCAAGAATTGTTGGCTAAAAAGGCTAACGTGTAAATTCTAACGGAATGTACTTAACGGCAGTTAAAGCTAGGGACCAAAATTTGCCAAAAGGTTTGATTTAGAGACGAGTTTTGCAATTTTAAACTATTTGGGACGAAATCTGCAATTTGAGCAAACCTTAGCGATGATTTTTGCAATTAACTCAACTTTTTATGAGTAAACTAAATTAAGAGTGACGTTATTAATCGCACTGCAAAACACAAATATATGGGCCTAATGTAGTCTTAAAGCCCAGCTATAGTAGGGCTCATTTATTTGAATCCCACAAAAGTGAACTGACGGAAGCACATGCAACTCAGAGAGTCAGAGGGGCCACCTGACATCGTTAAAAAGCTCTTGTAGATATTTTTAAATTAAAAACGACCCGTGTTAATTATACAATAGTATAAAGTGCATTTACTGTTCATCATAGCCTTTTGGGAGACCACTCCCCATTTTTTACCCATAAACCCAAAGTCATACCCAAACACTAATCGGGTCTCCCTCACTTTCATGTCTCCCTATCTCATATAATTGATCCGAAACCTGGAAAAAACCCCCATGGATCTGATTAATCCGATCCGACTGATTTATATCTACAGTACAGGTTGTGAGTATTGCTACAGAACCAGGGAAATAATTTTTAAGAGGGGGGGGGGGGGGGGGGTTATTTCTGATAGGGTTTGTGTTTCTTGAAGCTTCTTCCACATACCCACCCATAACAACCAACCACATCCACAAAGAACAATCATGATCATAAAAAAAAAGCAGATCCACAAGCTTAACGAAGATGGTGGTGCTTGATTGTGCATAACAGGATCCGTCCCACAAGCTTTCATAAGTGTTTTTTTTCCTTTTTTTTAAGTCTCTTATTTCTTTTAATCGATTTGGGGTTTTTTTTTTTTTTTTTTTGGGTTTGTTACATGTTTTCCTTATTATTATTATTATCAATTTTGGGTATTTTGGTTCTGATAGAGTTGACTTTTGTTTTAGGGTTCTTAAAAGGCTGATGATAGGCATCGGTGGATTCGTGCGATGTGGTTGCCGTTTATGAGGTTCAACAGGAGGATAATTATGATGATACTTTGGTACTACATAAAGGCAGGTTTCTTTTTCCTTTATTTGTTTTTAGCTACTGTTATGAAGGTCTTTGATAAATTGTTTTAACACTGGGTTACAGAACAGATGTGTGAACTTTTTTTTTTTTTTTTTTTTTTTTTTTTTAAATTTAGGGATTAGTTTGTGTTTATGATTTACTTATGTGTTAATGAAGTTACAGAATGTACGATTAAGAGTTAATGACATGTTTAAATAGTTTATTCATTTATGATATTTATGAAGCTAAGAGAGTCAGAATTAATAGAGTGCTATTATAGTATTATGTGTTTATTTATATGTGTCTAGGATTGTTGCATTTATTCATTAGATAGCTAGATTTGCGATTTATTTTGTTGTTTAGTTACTTGATCAGTTTGTATAAAACTGAGGAAATGCAATATGGTTTTTGTGAAAACATATTGGGCAAAATTGGATCGATAGAAAACATCGAGTGTATACTAATCATGCTTAGCAGGTAACAAATTCTTTTTATAAACTTATGCCCATGAAACTCGATTCACTAATATTGAAGTGAACAAAGTCCGAAGGAATTTTGTTATCAAAGGCCTGTTATTTTATGTGGTTTGAGTGTTTGACACATGTTTGGGTGGATACGGGCAAAGGAACTCGCCAAGCCTGCAAGTTTTCTTTTGGGGTGAATTCAATTTTTTGTGTTTGATGGAGAAACTCTCCATTTACATCATCTCATAGTTTCTTTAATTCTTTTGAACATATCAGATAAAGAACCTTTCGACCTTGGATGGACAGTTTCAGTTGTATCGTGAAATAAATGGATGGTTTTGGCCTCCAAACTCATCCGTTTCATCTTCATTTTAATTATTTGACCTTCAATGAAGGTATGTGTCACTGATCCTCACTTGGGTTTTTCTTAAATGCCGGCTAAATGCTCAATGAAATGTGCATACATATAATTTGTGAGTGAAATATGTATGCATATAATTTGAACTATCTATGTTTCGAATAATCATGGTCTAATATTGTTTGTTACAGTTTTGTATCTTGATTATGTGTCTCAATAGTTGCAACATTTTGGTTGGTCCATATTGTATCATCATCGGGTGTTGCACTTTTATTGTAGGTAACTATTTGGACATTGGTTCAGTCAACTATTTGTGGAAGAAAACAATTCATGTAAATCAGAGTGAATAAAGGCGCAGTTCGGCAGTCAAAAAAATGGTGTACAATGGTAATAGTGCAGGTGGAACAACAAGATCTTTTTGCTGAAGGTGACCTTATTTTTTTGTGTAATTTGTTGCTGGATTTTTTTTATCATTAATAATGTAAAGCTTTAGACTATTTACATATAATGAGCTCTATTTAATTTGTTGCTAAATATTGAATTACAGATGTGTCGCGATTGTACATTGATGTGTGTGAGCTTATTCGAACGTGGTTTACAAGAGTGGCCTAGAATATGGTATTTTGCAAAGAAGGTCAAAATTGATATTTTATTCTATATATAATGGTATGGTGGTGTATACTGAGTTTTTTTTTGAACAGGTGTATACTGAGTTCAACGATACAATTTTACAGTAGTAGTTGTGCAGAACAAAGGGGGGAGATCTTATTGCTGCTTTAGACAAGATAGAACGACCACATTTGATTCCTTGCCAATACTCCGAACAGGTAACATTCATTTCGGTTATGGCTTATTAGGTTAACCTAATAACCTACAAACTATGGTGTTGCAGCCATGGGCTGCTATTTGGTTTTTTGCGTCTATGAACTCAAAGACCTATATCGGTCGACATGTATATGGTGCTTTGAGTTCGAATGTGACATGTACAGGTATGGTGCTTCAAAAAAATGTGGATATCGTTTTAGGGATTGATTTTAACAATTGATCTGTTGTTCTTCGTTTGCGCAGGTCAGTCACGGAGCAATTCGCGAATGTTGAGGGAGGCAACTGCAAATGCAACAACCATCCTTGCTAAATAATCGGAACAGAGAGATTGCTTAAAGGTTATTCCTTTTGAATCCCTACAAAATAAGCTATCCAAACAACCCATATTTACAACAGTTTACTGTTGATTAGCTACTGAAATTGGGTATCCAAGCAGCCCTTAGTATCAACAGGCCCAAAATCCACTTAAAACAATGTGAACAACCCTTTTTTATTATATCGTGTGTTCTTCTGATGCTTTTGTAGTTGTAATTATGTCATTGATTTAGGTTTGGGGTAATGAGATTGTAAGGTTTTGTATTTAAGAGTGATTGGGATTGCCTATGAAAACTGAATCAAAATAGAATAAACCAGAGTAAGGAAGCTTGACTTTAATTACTGTTAGGTCTCTAAAAATGTGGTCGATGTTTGTATTAGCTTATTATTGTAGCCGCTTTGGATAGGATTATAGGAAATAATGTTATTGAAACTTAGGTCGTTTTTATCGCTAACTATTAAATTGGTTGTTTTAATTGAGCTTTGCAACAAACGGTGACTTATATTCATGTTATGTTGCAGATATCATGTTTGAGAGGGAGCAAATGCTAATGCAGATCAAGCAAATCAACTAGAACAAAATAAGGAACATGATAATTGTAAAATGTTCCCCTTTGGATTAAGCGATAGCCACCCAACTGATAATTTTAAGGTATTAATCTGGTACTATTTCATCTTCCATTTATTTCATTATAGTGAGCAACAATTTCAGTAGCATATTAGATTTATACAAAGCAAATGCACTAAAGAATGTGATTAAAAAAAAAAAAAAAAAAAAAAAAAAAAAAGATATATTTTGGGATGGCAGCATAAGTCACATAGATAATACGTGTTCATGCAACTAATATGAATCTCATTAACTTAAAGTAAATGATTATGGGGCCTGTTCCTTCGAGCCAAAAAACTACACGTAATCAGACCTATGCCCCAGAAATTCAAACACACCCTGTAAAAAGCTATGTTTATCCGAACCTAACGACTAAAACCACATATCCAAAAGGTTGTTTGTCTAGGATTATAGTACATTCACATTGTCTTTCAATCTTGCGTCAGGGTGTCGTGATACAAGAAACGTGATGAGGCGAAAAATGGTCCGTTTTTAGGGGGTCATTTAAGCCCGAATCCGAATTTATTTGATCAAATATTGCCCTAAATCGTTCCTTTTGTGATTTTAGGTACTTTGGGAGAGAAATCTGGAAAAAAGAAGCAATTCGGACGTTTTTGGAGCATAAAAGTGAAGAAAACGCCAAAGTCTTAATTTTCCATGCTGGGAACAGTAGGTGACGGCGTCAAGAGCAAATCCTTGACGGCGTCAAGAGCAAATTTCATGAATTTCCATGACGACCCAGTAGAGTTTTGACGGCGTCACGTGGGAAGGGCGTCAAGAGTAAAAGAGTCATGACGGCCTGGAAGTGTCTAAGTCTTGACGGCGTCAGAAGTAGATCTAGGCAGTCCGAGGAGAGTTTTGCGGCGAGGTGACGGCGTCACAAGATTACTCTTGACGCCGTTAGACCTGTTTTTCTATATATAGTTTTCTAATTTTTCACATTTAAGGAGAGAAGTTTTGGAGAAACCCTAAGTACGATTTTGGTGCAACTTTTACAGGTTTTTCAAGGGTTCCAAACCCTTGATACCTTGCATTGTAATTGAGATAAGTGTTCTTCTAATTCAATCAATATGTCTATGTGTTGGTTGTCTATATCTTGTTCTTGTCTCAATTCCATTATGCTAGGCTAGATCTCTTTTGTGTTTGCTTAGATCTAATGAAACCTAGATATTCATTATGTGTTGATTACTTGTTTATTCTTGTCTTGGATGAATGATTTATATGTTAGGCTTAAGAAAACTGGCAGATCTCCAAATGGTAACATGCTTGAACGTCTTAAGAAACATGAATCGAGGCGTACTAGGTCTTTATTGGTTGTATTTAATGCATGAGCCACTGTTTACAATCCCTATAGTTGTGCTGGGCATGGTGTAGGAGGAGATAAGAGCTCATAGAATTGGGGAGTTATGTATGCCACCCCATGAATGGTATTAAGGAATACGATCCATCATCCATACGATTATAACAAGTAATTAACGTGTAAAAGATATCTAGGGAGTAATGAAATCTAAGTAAACACATTTTCTCCAATTACTGCTCACAACTTTAGTATAAATTAGTTTATTTTCATTTTATTTTGATTGCATCTTAGTTTTGGGTTAGTTGAATAGCAACTAATTCCGCCCACTCTTCCAAAACCCGAGATTTTAACTTGCTTTCTAAAAAATATAAAAACACAAAAATAATCATCCCTGACCTTTAGAACTAGTATTTAGGCTTTCTAATCCTAGCGACACTATTCCTAAGCTGAACGATCAATCCCCCGGTACTTGTCACTATACTATACTACAACGATCAGGTACACTGCCTGGTGGGGGTTGTAAGCTTCTCGAGATCCCTCGAGAGGTAAAGCCTGTTGCGATTCCCACGCATCAAAACGCTACTTCAACCTTCGTCCAATGAAAAAAGGGATATATCCAGTTGAGTATAATCCAGGTCTGTCAAATTTACAACTATTCTCGATCTGCATATCAGTTCTGGAATGCAGAAATCTTCACAATACGCGCACTCACGATGCTTATAATGTATTTTTTTTAGGTGTAATTCTCATCTGATATATGTTTCCACTCATGCTATCTTAGGGCCACCATTTTGCCAAGAAAAGAATCGCCTCTTAAAGCTGCTGTATATCTTGGAAATGAATTGGGTATGGCCATCGAAAACCTCCGTTCAATTTTTAATTTTTCATACCGACTGTAATATCCAAAGACCAAAATGAATTTCCGCCTTTCAACCTATGAGCTTATCAGTACTGACCTTAACAATTGCTTGCATGACAGATGAGCTGATGCAGCCAACTCCAGCTACACCTGCTCGATATCATAAGTGAATGACTATTGGTCAATAGATGTGATAGGATCGAAAAACAGGCGAAACAACGTGACAAATCTGTTGTCCAAATAACGAGAAAGATATTTAAAAGACAAAAAAGTTACCGACCAACAATTAATTTTGTTTCTACCAATAAGAAAGTTAATAAGGTATGTGTATTTAAGTCTTATCTTACTCATGTCACCGTGTATCTAAAACACCTCTTTATATTGAATACAAAAGCTGATTGAAATACAAGTAGATGGGGCAGGAGTATGGATGGAATAACGGCTCATTAGTAATGTGTTAATTATTTAAGGCCTTAAGTATTTTGCTTATAACCCGTTCGGTGTAATACATACCCCAAATTCACCCATTTTTAAGGTTTATTGTCGGATAAGTTAAGTCAAGGGAACGAAAATAAGCTTCTAAAATGGTAAAGTTTAGCATGTACAGTATTGATTGATTTGCCGCAATTTCCTTGAAACCATTATTCAGTTAAACATAAAGATGATTGTGTGTTAGACTTTGTTTATAAAGAACAAAAAACATGAACCTTATGTGCTTATATTTATAACTTTTTACCTTCAAAAACATTGTGAATAAAAAGTACGACCTTTTTACATGGGAATACTTCTTTCTTTGGTTTACTTTGCATAGCCTATATACATAATTTGTTGTGTTGAACTTACTATTTTTCATCAATAAGTTTGATGTTACTATCTTTCTTTTGATGCAACAGGTTACACCATAATTTGTTGCTTTTCAAAATAAGTTAGAAAGCACATAGATTTGTTGTGCTTCGAGACATGCGCCTAAGACAGTGACAAAAAACATGCTTATTCATAATCTCAGGTAAGAAACTCCTCCACTTTATAACTTCTGTAAATGCATTTCTACTGAGATGGTCATGGAGTATTTTGCAAAAATAATCACATGATACATTTTTCCTTATTAGATAATGCTACTTCCTGCGAAAATTATTGTGGATTTTGAATGGAAGAACTTAGCATGATTTATATTATATGGACTTTGTTCCAGGTACAAATTATATGACTTCGTACATGTCTCCTTTCACTTCAAGCACTAAAAATATACGTAAACAACGATATGCTGAATAATTGGGACCTAGAACAAAGTCAGATACGTCCATCGGATTCCCGTTTAAAGTGCTTTCTATTGCAACTTTTAAACTCATTGCAGTTGACTAGGAATGCTTTACATGGAGGTAAATTTTAAGTTTACACATTTTTCTAAACTACGTGGAAATACGAGGCGCATTACAAACTTTATGTAGGCAATCTTATCCATAGTTTCTGGAACGATAATTTGGGTTGCTTCCGGTGTGTTTTAGTCAAGTTTCCATATAGTAGAGATTAAAGCATAACTACTTATATCTTCTCGAATATTAATCCTTTTTTTCCCTATTGAAATGAAATTTAGAGATTATGTTTTACTGTAGGGTTTATAAAACCATGTTTTGTGAATGTGTGTATGTTGTATGTTGTATATAATACATGACATACAAGAACTTTTAATCGTAAACTTCTGTAGTCTAATATTATTGATAAGCTTTGTTGTTGAATCTATATGCTTGAAGTGCAGGGTTTGTGCCTCATCCAACGAGTGGTCTGGTGTGGGATTTTTTTTTGCCAACCAAACGTACTAGGCAAAGGTAAAATTGTAGCATTGTAGTATGTGTATATTCTGTATCTGTTTAAGGGTGTTTGGTGGCTTATACATGCGTACATGATTATCGATGCATTTTTGCCTTAAATTCAGTGAATTTGCAGATTTTTTGAAATTCAAATTGAATTTCCTTTTATTTATTTATGTTATTGTTGGATGTCACATGTTTTCGAATCGTGCCCTCATCTCTTTTACTTTTGTGACGGATTGATTTTTATTTTTGCAGGCATGAAGTAGGGAAGGCGCTTAAAATAGAGGACTAATATTGTACATGAAATAGGAAAGGCAGGCACTTAAAATAGAGGACTAATTTTGTATGCTGAATGTACAGAATAATATCGTACATGAATTGTACATGAATCTTATGCATTCATGGTGTTGTATTTATGTTGATTATTAATTGTAATGTAGTAACTTTGTCGCTTCTTTTTTTTTTGCTAAATTGCGTAAACAAAAAACCCCGCGGCAACGCGCGGGATCAAACCCTAGTTGTTAGTGAAACTGTGAAACACTTTTAGTGGTGCCAAAATGGACGGGCCGACCGGGCACGGGCTAAAATTAAATGGGTACAGGCTAAAACGGGCACGAGCAAAGCGGACACGGGTCAAACAGGCACATGTTATACAAATCGCTATATAAAAAACCCAAAATGACGAAATAAATTCCTTAAACGTAATACGTATTTATATTTAAAAAATTAAATATATTAAATATATAAGTTTTTCTTTAAAAGATTATAATGTTTCCCAATTAAGAGAAAATATATGCCCGTTAGTGTCCATTTAACTTTTCAATGTGCTAAATATGTCCATTTAAAAAAAAAAAAGAAGAGGACTAAATATGCCAAAGTCTTTTACAAAGTAGTCAAAATTAGCTATTTATTTTTATTTTATTTTATTATTATTTTTTTCATTTTGTGCACAAATTGCCACCTCTACGCTTTTAGTTACAAGTATTAAGTAATACACACTGTAATAATTTTATTTTTATTTTATTATTTTTTAACCTAACATTTCTTATATAATAAAAGTGCGGTTTACCAAAATAAAGTAGGTCTCAAAATGAGAAGAAAACTTAAAATGAGAAGGATGAGAAATAGCTATAATTACATGTTAGAGATCTATCGATTTGAATTAGATGCATTCTTAATCTTTTAGATGCACCATAATATATTTTCTAGCTAAAAATTAGATGCATATACGTATATTAGATGCATTTCATCAAGTTAGAAGAATCCTATGTATTTTTCATCCTTTACGGGTTAAATTTGTTGCTAGTTGTAGAAAAACATGAACCAAATGATTTTATTACTCAAAAACAACCGAACGATTACAACCGAACGATTACAACCAAACTGTTCTCAAACAGTGATCCAAACACTTGATCTTAATCAAGGATACAACCAATAGGCAGCAATGATATCCCAATCTGATCTCAAGCAGATTAGTAACCAAGAGATGACAATAACCTGATCTCAATCAGGCAAACAACCTAGGAACAACTACGGGTACTCCAGCTACACTGTCGTACCCCTAATATCTAACTTGATATTAGTTCTATTACAATAAAGAAGAATAAAAAAGAAGCTGATAACAGCTTAACAAAAGAAAGAATAGCAGTTTTGGTGGTGATGTAACGGCTATGTAAAATAGCCGTTGGGAGAGATAGGCAGGGAGTTACATCTTGAGAGAGTTTTTTAACTCTTAGGGATAAGCGGAGTATAAATACTCTTCTTCATAACGGCTCCATCCATAATATCACAAGCAGCCCTTCATCTTTCCATCTTCACCAAACAAGCTTATAACTTCAAGGACCATATAACTGAAAATATAAGAATGGCAAGATTAGTCCTTGTAATATATCCAGGCTAAGATTATATTTCAACATCCCCCCTTAATCTTAGCCTGGAAAAACACCAAATAACCCATTTTGAAACTTCTGAAAGTTTTGGTCAAAAACTGCAGTTTGATTTTTATAAGAGGTTTTCTTTGCTTCAACAATTCTGGAAATAATTTTAGGTCTTACAAAAGACAAGGCAAAGACATCTTGAAAAACCACACAAAGGAAGAGTAATATAGAGAACTCTTTTATAACCAAGGGACAAAATCTGGAACCAGCAACCTGCTCTCAAGCAGGTAGTAAAATTTCAACCTGTTTTCAAACAGGTAACAAGAAACAAAGCAGCATTGGTGTCAAAGAGACTGAACCAATGTACCAAGCTGATCATAAGCAGCCAACAACAATCACATCTGCATTCTGATCTTAATCAGAAAACAACAAATAACCACATACAACCTGATCTCAAGCAGGTGTACAACCAACATCACAATCTCAAATCTGAAACAGTTAACGAGCCAACCATTTTAAATGAGGAAGCAACTGAAACTTTAACCAAAGCCATGCCAAGAAGACATAGCCAACAAAGTAGGCAATGGGTCATCAATCCCCAAGACCCATAGGACCACAAACCATGTTCATAAAAAATCAGCAACCAGTGTAACATCAACCTGCTCTTAAGCAGGTTAAAGGGAACATGTTGAGCCTGATCTCAAGCAGGCCAGAAATATGAACCGCTTAAACCCGATCTCAAGCAGGTAAGCAAAAACATCTTGAGCCTGATCTCAAGCAGACCAGTGAAACAACAACCTGCTCTCAAGCAGATTAAAGGGATCAACCCAAGAACAACACTGATCTTCATCAGCAGAAACTAAGAATAAATGCAAACTGATCTTAATCAGCAGCAAAGTAACCACAATCTGCTCTAAAGCAGGATAACCATAGAAACATCTTAAACCTGATCTCAAGCAGGTAAGAAAGAGAAGGATAGCTTTAACCTGATCTCAAGCAGGTAAGCAAGAAAAGCTTCAACCTGATCTCAAGCAGGTAAGCAAGAACCAGCACCACACTTGATCTCAATCAAGTGAAGGAAATGCAAAAACAATAGTAACATAACCAATCTGTTCTCAAACAGAAACATACTTGATTTCAATCAAGTAAAAGAAAACCAACTGAACGAGACATGTTCCCAACCAGGAACACACTTGATCTCAATCAAGCAAAAGAATGCCATTGAAGCAAATAGCAACAGAACCAAGGAACAAAGCAGCAGTTCCTTGAATGGAACACAACCAAGTACAACACTGATCTTAATCAGGTGTACAACAAAGGCAACATCAACCTGATCTCAATCAGGGAAAAGATCACAACAACAATATGATCTTAATCAGATAACCAAGAACCATGGGGCAATGCTGATTATGATCAGCAGTAACCAGGAGAAAATTGCAAGCTGATACAAATTAACAGCCAGAGAACAACAACCTGCTCTCAAGCAGGTTAACACAAGAACATCCTTAAGCCTGATCTCAAGCAGGCAAGCCAAAAAAAAGAGAAGACCCCAACCTTCAATATTGAGAGTGGTGAAAGAAAGCAGCTCACACAAGAGACTGCAAAGGATTGAACTCCAGAGTCAATCTATACAAGATACAACCAGATTCAACAACTGGAAGTTTAACAACAATACACCAACAAGGAGTCATGTGAGAATGAATCACAAGATCAGTTCGACAAAGAACTAGACAAGACACAACCTAACTCTTACAAGAACTGGGTATTAGTCCTTGCACATTTCTTCTTGACAGTCCTCATCCCTTTATATTTTCAACACTCCCCCTCAAGTTGAATGGTGGGATTTCCAGAGTTCAACTTGAACTGAATTTTTCCTTCTTGCGGGCTTAAATGGTGAACCCGACTTTTCTTCATGTGGGTTAAAATGAGATGAGGGCAGACCATTGGACTTCCCAGCATACTTCTGAATCCATGGGAGACCCTGAAACCAATCAGAATCCCTCAATCCATCACAATACACTAGAAGACCAATGATCTGAAACCTCATAAAACAAGACCAATATATCACAGCCCATGATGACCAGCAGTGATAACAAGAACAGCTGGTAAGAATGAAACTGATTATATCCCCAGGAACAAACAATGAAGCATCTTCCTCATTCCATCGTCCATCACGTAAAATCTTAGCTTTTGGGGCAAGTCTAGTAATAAGAGCAGCAGCGGCATTACCAGCATTGTTCTCTTCAATGAAACAAATTTTGGAATTGATAATAAGCAAGGTAATAGTTCCCACAAAGTCCTGCCAATCAGGAGGCTTTCCTCCTCCATTAGCAAGTGCCAACATATCACTATGTTCAACAAGAAGATCACCTTTCTCCTCATCATCTGCATCATGGAGATCAAAATACTCTAACCCCTCGTTAATCAAACCACGGTGTCTACAAGCATAGAGCACAACAACAAATGTTACAACACTCAATACAATCTTTTCTCCTTGCATCTTTTCAAACAAACCAAGAGCATCGACAAATCTCAATTTGCGAGTACCCCGTAACCATTGCATTCCAAGAACTAACATCCCATAACACATATCAGAATAAAGAAGGCCATAATTCCCATGAAGCCCAATAGTGGTTGTGTATTGAATCTGCTGATAGAAAGAATCTGTTTCTGCTGACAGTGATTCTGCTGCTAGCAGGATTCTGCTGCTAGTAGGATTCTGACTCTGCTGCTGGTGGATTCTGCTGACAGTGGACTCTGCTGCTGGTGGATTCTGATTCTGCTGATGGTGGATTTTGATTCTACTGATGATGGATTCTGCTGCTAGTAACCAACAGATGACAAGAGATGCAACAGAACCCATTACCACCATCATTCAAATAAACCATAAATCCCAAACTCAACCGTTTAAAATCTCAAACTGTTCTCAAACAGTTAGTACAAAGCTTGATCTCAATCAAGTATATCAAATGAAAGTACAAAGATGTGAAAATGATAAATTTGTGGTGAGACATAAAGGAGAGGGAGAGCTGATATATATAGATCATCAGCAGAAGATGATATCCAAGGTGAAGACAAGAAAACAACTCTTTCACCAGAAGCACAACAACCCACAAGAATTACCAAAAACAACCACTCCTTATCACTCCATTTATACCAGAAGCAACCCACATAACAACTGAACAATCTCCAACATCCATGATACAGACAAAAACAAACTCCCAGCAACGTGAACAATCCAGAGATGCCTATTCTTTTGAGGCCAATCAAACACAAACATAACTGTCCATACACTATCTGAGCTAGGCACACACAATGGTGGACAATCAGAAGTGCAACAACCCTCAAAAACCACCACCACCATTAGAATTGAAAACATGTACTTTCCATAGTCATCTAATATAGGCTTAAACCACTAAGGGGAAGCATGTAAAAGAAACAACCAGAAGGTGATGGTAATAAAACAAACCTGAGTATCACCATATATGAAGAAAGGCAAAAAACCGATCATGAGGGAAATACCATTGCAAGTAATTCTGGATTGTTCACTTTCCCCAACAGTCCACCATGACACCCTCTATGTAACTCCATACAAACCGATACCAGGGAACCAAAGAAGGATACCACTTAATATACCAAAGAACCATATTACCAGGTCCTGAAATGCTACACTTAAGAGATTCAAAGCAAAGCCACATTATCCAAACTTCATCTGTGCTAGGCACACACCAAGTTGGAAAATCAGTTTGCCCATAAATCTCTAAATACAAACTAAACCAAATGCCATCTAAGCTAGGCTCACACTGCATTGGAATAGCAAGTATAGTCCATGAGAAGTAGCACCAGGAATAAAACCAGTATATGTAGAGAAACTTCAAGAATCTGCTTTCCTTTTTCTCTTCAGGTATATTATGACCAAGAGTAACCAATCTTTCTTCAGCAGTAGAGCTAGTGAGCCCTTCTTAGCTACATCTCAAATTTTCAAATACTCCCTCATTGGGTATGCACTCCAAATCAACAGTTTCTTTCAAGGCAGCTTCAAGAACTACAGGCTTTTATTCTTCACCCATGTTGAGTTGATTTCTATGTAACAAAATCGTATTACTTCTTGGGATAGCGGCCAACACATAGCAAGCAAAAAGATCAGCAGCGGAATAACAGCCCTACTACACCCTATAATCACTCAGTCTAGGGATGTAGCAGAGACACAGCACGAGCCCAGAACTAGGATCCAAGATCACCAATCCCTAATTTTGAAATTAGGGCAAAACCAAATTACCACCTTCAATCGATAAATCAGCACCAGAAGGATTGGCAAACCACACTTAATAATCATCAGGAGCCCATAAGAATCAAAAGCCCCAATTAGTACCAAACCCTAATTTTTGAAACAAAAAGGTTTTTCAGAGCAACCTGGCTCTGATACCATGTAGAAAAACATGAACCAAATGATTTTATTACTAAAAAACAACCGAACGATTACAACCGAACGATTACAACCAAACTGTTCTCAAACAGTGATCCAAACACTTGATCTTAATCAAGGATACAACCAATAGGCAGCAATGATATCCCAATCTGATCTCAAGCAGATTAGTAACCAAGAGATGACAATAACCTGATCTCAATCAGGCAAACAACCTAGGAACAACTACGGGTACTCCAGCTACACTGTCGTACCTCTAATATCTAACTTGATATTAGTTCTATTACAATAAAGAAGAATAAAAAAGAAGCTGATAACAGCTTAACAAAAGAAAGAATAGCAGTTTTGGTGGTGATGTAACGGCTATGTAAAATAGCCGTTGGGAGAGATAGGCAGGGAGTTACATCTTGAGAGAGTTTTTTAACTCTTAGGGATAAGCGGAGTATAAATACTCTTCTTCATAACAGCTCCATCCATAATATCACAAGCAGCCCTTCATCTTTCCATCTTCACCAAACAAGCTTATAACTTCAAGGACCATATAACTGAAAATATAAGAATGGCAAGATTAGTCCTTGTAATATATCCAGGCTAAGATTATATTTCAACACTAGTACTACTTTGCATTTTTTTCACTTCAAAATCACTTTCGAAACTAATTGGGATGCATATAAATGATTAGAGATGCATCTAATTCAAGTCGATGCATCTCAAATATGTGGTTATAGCTATTTCTTATTCTTCTCATTTCAAGTTTTCTTCTCACTGTATCCTTACTCAAAAATCTAAAAGAGAAATCTGAATTTTTAAAATATTTGTATTTTTTATTTTATTTTTCAAAAAGAAGAAAAGTTATCGCACAAACAATACGGTCTAACAAAGAGCCTCACAAATCATTTATTCATTTGAAGTAAACTTGTCAAAAACCTAGTAAAGTCACACAGTTTATTGATCCGACAATGACCATTAACCTCTGGGCAATCGTACAAAAGAAAAGTTATCGCACAAAAATTATCGCACAAAAATTATCGTACAAAAGAAAAGTCGCAAAAACCTAGTAAAGTCACACAGAAGAAAAGTTATCGCACAAAAATTTGCTCTTTCATTAACCTCTGGGCAATCGTCACTTCGGATTATCACGTGACTAACGTGTCTATGGCTCCATCGCAGCTCAAAAGCATGACAAAGGTTCGTTCATGATTACCCCATGATATGGCACATGGGGCCAATAAGCTATTGACCAAACCAAACCTAATATGCAATCTATTACGTGCCGTTTAGTTGTATAAAAATTTCCCCCTTTTTCAGTGTATAAATTCATTGAGTAGGGAATGAAGAGTTCAGAATTTTGAAAACATGTTTAGTTGGAGTTATATTTTTCTTTTTGAAAAAAGATAAGAAGATTAACTCAAATTGCGACTGTGACGGTGACGGTCGACGGTGGAAGATGACACGAGAGATTAGGGGTAGAATGATGTATGTGTTTTTTTTAGAGTTGAGTAAAAAAATAAGAAAGAAAAAAGTAAGAATGATAGAATGAGATTTTCAATTTCTTAGTTAAAATTTAAAAAATGAGAATTCCATTTTTTTTGAAAATTGTTGGAAAAAAGTGCCACTAAATGCATTTTAAGTTTTTTCATTTTCTTATGAAAAATTTATTTGAAAAATGAATAATTTCTCTCCAACTAAACGCATCTTTAGCCTTTGTTTTCCAAGTAATTAAACATTAGTAGCCCAAACATATGGGCCTAATGTACTGTTGAAGCCCATCTTTTAAATATTGTAAGTTTGAGTAAATTCTAAGATCGTTGACAAATAAATATAGTAGCCGGCCATGTAAAAAAAAAAAAAAAAAAAAAAAAAAAAAAAAAAAAAAAAACAATTCTTCATTTATGTTCCTTAATTGCATCTTACGTTGTAAATATTAGCAAAATTATATTTTTTACAATAATGCCATGATATTGTTTTAGCCCTTGATTTGAAATCTACTACTTCTAGCTTATTCTTATCATTTTTATTTTATTTCTTTTTCAACGCGAAATTGAAAGGTTACCTAATGACAATATCAGGACATAATGTTGCCTGGTCCAAGTGGATGGAGGGTAGTGGGTACGAAAACGAGACCTGTGATTTGACATTTGGTCTTCCACATGCAACTCAAGCGATATGATGTATAGATGTATGAAAGTTCATGGAATAAAACATTGTAACTTGGTATTCATTCAAGATCACATGCATATGAAAATTGTTGTTAGATCCATTGAAGTGTTTTTATGTTTCTTGTCAACTTGTTAGCAAACTAACAAATATTCAATTCTCAACACCTTTGTATATTGGTATGTGAGTTGTCCACCAACTTAGAGGTTGTAGGTACAAACCTCGCTGAAATTATTTGATATATTGTGAGATATATGGCATAGAGAAATCTAGAATACTCTAAGTTACAAAAATAGTTCCTTCAACAATTTTTAACGTGGTACTTTTAGTAGTATTTTCTGCATTTCAACACTTGACCGGAGCGGATTGCAACTCAAGCACAACTAGAGTTCACTCACCCGCGTGCCCAATACTGGATGTGATGACGCTAGCCCCGTGTCGGCTTCATTAAATTTTAGTGCTGACTTTGATTGTCTTAAACGCTCAAATTGTTAAAGTATTTTTGCTTTCCAAAATTATCGGTGCAAAATCTTCAATATTATGCAACTCACATCAATGACTTCAATTTTCGCGCACCAACCAACTATTTAAAGCTCTTTATTTACATTCGTAAATGACCTCCAATAAAGCATTATTGTCTAACCACATTTACCCGCTATATTTATTTTGTACGATCTTAAAAAAAAGGTAACGAAGTAGAAAAAGATTGTTAAAAACTTTGGTAATGATTAAATCAGATTGGAAGCCCAACTTGATAGACAACCTTGCATCTATTTACTAAAAAAAATTGACATGATAAATTAAGACGCAAATCTTGACCTTAATAATATAATTTAATAATTGCTATATTGATACAAATACGACTTAATGACACCATTAACTTGTCAAAAAAGTGCACCTTTCGCTTTTTCTTGTACGAAAGGTCATGGTTGATATGTTCCCTAGTAGGCCAAACGACGTTAACTTGTCAAAAGTGCACCTTTCTTTTTCTTTTAATTTATAAAGAACGCCTCGTTATTAAGGCTATGTTTAGCAAAAGTAACCACAGTTCACTGCTCACCGCTCACAGCTTCTTAAAGAAGCATTGAAAAATTAGTTTTCTTAAAAAATAACAAAGCTCACCGCTCTTTTGGCAAACGAATACTAAAAATCAAAAAGCTCATTACTCACCGCTCATCGTCCCAAAAAGTTATGCGCCAAACATAGCCTAAGTATTTCCAATGTATTATATTATCATTGTAGATGTAACAAAGCAAGCATATCTTCGATCACCTAGGTAGCTAGGTTATGCTGTTTAGGAAGATTTTCACCTGAGCTTGCCAGAAGTCTAGTTGTAAGCAGTCTCTCTACTCTCGGGTTTTTCTGAGGTAAGGGTAGGATCTGTCTACATTCTACCTCCTTCATACCATGCCTCAGCGAGATTGATTTTGTTGTTGTTGTTGTTTGTTCACTAACCAAGGGAGAAGTGATAGAAATACCACATGAATGAATTACAATATGATTAAAACTTATAAGGTAAGATCAAATAAGCGGAAAAATTAAAATGAGAATGATGAGAAGAAACTGCAATCGTACATTTCAGATGCACCTACAGAAGTAAATGCATCTCCTTTAAATTTCTTCTTTTTTATTTGAAATATCTGACTAAAAATACTACTCACTCTTCTTATTTTAGCTTTTGTTCTCACCGAATCTTCTCTCAAACTTATAACAAAAGATACGGTTAAAGAAATAAGGATTAAAAGTAGAAAGCATGTGCTAGGCAATGATGGCACGTTAATGAAACATAAATGACAAACAAAGAAAGATTTGTAGTGTACAATATAAGATAAGCAATTGCCCTTCTCACGTTGGTCCATCGTATGACTGTCGTGTTTACAATGATAATACCACCCACTACTCTTTTGTCCTTCTGTACTTATTTGTCTGGTTCTGAATGTACGATTGACAACTCATACCCTTCAACTACCATGTGCCCATTGCGTTTTCACACACTTTAATAATTGATCGACCCAAAGGTGACTAAATGGATTTTTGTTTCTATAGTATGCTACAAATGCATTGAACTAGAGTGAGATCAAGTATGTTGATCCTTTTAGATATAGTCAAGAGACAACGAAATAAGCATGTTTGATAGTGATTTAATTTGGAGCTCGGAATAAGGTGTCAATTGCGGGAACATTCTAACTTCGGGTATCTTTTGGCACCAGACATTATCCACCCCACAAGGAATAGCTACGGCAACTCTCATGGCCCAGTAGGGCACTAGCTAGAGTGAGCACGAGCCGAGACTCGAATCCTTGACCTTTTATCCACCAAATCTCTCCAGTGAGCCCTGAGTTTTTCGGAGATGGGTACCAACTGAGCCAAAGCCCTTTGGTTCTAAACTTGTATATATCGACACCATGATCGAGAAAAACAAAATCCAATTAACGTCGATTTCAAATAGTTTTTCTGTTTAATATAGGATGAGGATCCTCTCATGTTCATTTAAACCTGATAGGTAATGTTGTGTTTTTGTAATTGTACACTATCATTATTACAAGAAAAAAAAATTATTTTAATTCAAATATACAATCACAAAAGAACAACATTACCTGATACCATCAACTCAGATCCTTCAACTACCATGTGCCTATTGTGTTTTCCACACACTTTAATAATTGATCGATCGAAAGGTGACTAAATGGATTTTTGTTTCAAAAGTATGCTATAAATGCATTGAACTAGAGTGAGATCAAGTATGTTGATTCTTTGAGATATAGTAAAGAGACAACGAAATAAGCATGTTTGATAGCGAAAATAGTGTTGAAGTTGGAGCTCGAAACTTGTATATCCACCAAATAAAGGTGTGAATTGCGGGAATATTCTAACCTCGGGTGTCTTTTGTCACCAGCCATTGTCCACTCCACAAGAAATAGCTACGGCAACTCTCATGGCCCAGTAGGGCACCAGCTAGAGTGAGCACGAGCTGAGACTCGAATCCTTGACTTTTTATCCACCAAATCTCTCCAGTAAGCCCATGAGTTTTTCGATGGTGGGTACCAACTGAGCCAAAGCCCTTTGGTTTGAAACTTGTATATATCGACACCATGATCGAGAAAAACAAGAGCCAATTAATGTCGATTTCAAATAGTTTTTCTGTTTAATATAGGATAAAGATCCTCTCATATTCATTTTAAACATGAGAGGTAATTTTGTGCTTTTGTAATTGTACACTATCATTATTACAAAACAAACAAAACATTATTTTAATTTAAATTTACAATCACAAAAGAACAACATTAACTTATACCATCAACTCAGATCCTTCAACTCCCATGTGCCCATTGTGTTTTCCACACACTTTAATAATTGATCGATCCAAAGGTGACAAAATGGATTTTTGTTTGTATAGTATGCTACAAATGCATTGAACTAGAGTGAGATCAAGTATGTAGATTCTTTGAGAATGTAGAACCGTAGAGGGAGAGGGTGAATACGGTTTCTTCGGTTTTTTGGATGTTTAAGAACTTTAAGCCAAAGAAAACACCAAGTGGTTGTACAATAAACCAACAACCACTAACACAACCAAAGTATATAAAGCAAGTAAAGAACACAATGAGATATACTGGTTAGGGATGGGGGGTTATCCGTACGTCCAGTTGCGAATCCGCGACTCCGATACTATTCACTAGTATAATCCTTTCGGTGGACTACAAACTGTTACAATTCACTCCACCGATATTCACCAATATCGATGCTCACAAAGAAGGAGTTACTTCCCAACGGTATTCCGCCCTCGGAAACCACCCAAAAGAATCTCGCGATTCGACTTCACCTAAGGGTCACCGATATTCACCAATGTCATTAAGCATGTGATGGTGTAAGTAATAAAAGAAAGATGATAGTTCACATAATTTTATCATGCATGCATCAAACTTATGCATGAAACTACAAGCAATTAATTATTAGGAGATAGCATTATTCAATTTAATTTGAGCATGCAATCATGTATTTATCACATAAGGTAAACAAGAAGAATTAGATACAAGATTTTTAACACAAGTGTGAATTGTGTTTCGATATTTTATCTAATCTTGGAAACTTAACATAGCCAAAATTTTCAAGATGAATCAAGATAATTTGTGTCAAGTTTTCTTATTCAAACACATAGTATAGACATGTAGAATCTTAGATACTATCAATCATTGTTTGAATAATGGATTGATACATATCTTTCCTCTTGGAAGACATTTGTTTGGTCTTCCATCCATGCCTCCACATAAGCCTTAATCACATAAGCTCTAATAGCACCTAAAGATTGTTCTCCTAAGATGCATGTTTTAGCATCAAAACCTACCCCAAAGCAATTTGGACTCTTGAAAAATGTCATGCCAAAACTTAGACTTGTTTGTTTTGTGACCTAAGTGTCCTTTTATTCAAGTCACCAATGACTTGTTGTCCCCTCGCTTCTCTCACTTCCTTAGGATTGCCTTCATCCAAAACATTAACTTGTAATGTTGGCGACCTTTCTTGATCTTGAACTAAAGGTTCATTGATCACATCATCTTCTTCCGAAGGAGATGATTTAGGCTCGGGCATGCTCTCATCAAAGGTCACATTGAGAGATTCCTCAATCCTCATTGTTTCCTTGTTAAGCACTATGTATGCTTTACTAGTTTGAGAATATCCTAGGAACACACCTTCATACGAATTTGGGTCGAATTTGGTGAGATATTCTTTGGTGTTAAGTATAAATACTTTGCAACCAAATACTCTAAAATACTCCAAGGAAGGCTTCCTATTTCTAAGTATTTCATATGGAGTTTTATTAATGACCTTTCTTATATGAACTCTATTAAAGATATAACATGCGGTATCTAGGGCATGACACCAAAACTTTTGTGGGTTGGATTGCTCATCAAGCATGTCTCGACTCATCTTTCTTAACTTACGATGTGTTCTTTCAACAATCTCATGCGATTGAGAAGTGAACGGGCCCGATAAGTTATAAGATATTCCATGTTGTTCACAAAAGGTTCCAAATTGCATTTTATCAAAATCGCTACTATGATTTGTTTTAATTGATACAATTGAACAATCAAGTAGGTTTTCAAGTTTCTTTCTCAAAATGTTGAATTTATTCAAGACTCCATCCTTGTTTTCTAAGAATAATATCCAAGTGTAATTTGAATAATCATCTATGATCATTAAAGTGTAGAAGTTTCCTTCATAACTTTGGATTGGAGATGGACCATACAAATCCAAATGAATCAACTCTAACACCTTATTAGTTGACATTTCCTTTTTATTCCTATTATTAGTTTATCCTTGACTCCCTAGACACGTATCACAATAATGCCTTTCAAAGCTCAACTTTGGTAAATTCTGTACTAGCTCGTTAGAAGCTAGGTTTTGGACTAACCTCATATTGGCGTGACCTAACCTCCTATGCCAAAGCGTTGAGTTGTCCACCATGGATGTAAGACATATGTGTTGCTTAGAGTTATCACCCAACTTGCATGTATATAAGTTATTTCTCCTATGACCTTTTGCTAACACAACACCATTTTTACTAATAGTGCAATCTACCTTAGTAAATTTAACCTCACAATCATCATCACATAATTGACTCACACTAATCAAATTGAAACTTAGACCCCTAACATGCTCAACATTGGAGATTTCTATGGAGTCATGAAGGACATTACCTTTGCCGACAATTTTGCCGTTAAGTTTGCTTCCAAAAATGACTTGATTGCCATTATACGCCATGTATGATGTGAACAATCTTCTATTTCCGGTCATGTGTTTAGTGCAACCACTATCCAATACCCACTCATCCGGTTGTAGATCACTTTTGAGAAAAACCTACAACAAAAGTACAACTTATGCATGTCTCTTGGATCCATTTTGGTTTGCATTTAAAGTGCCCAAGTTAAACATTCTTGGGTCTTGAAGTAAGACACATAATTTCTCAATACCATATTTTGAAAAAGTGGACCAAGGATTGTTTTGATAGTCATTTTGAGTTTGATAACTTGGTCTATAGTTATGATATGCTTGAGGTCTAAAGAAGTTTTGGTTTGAATAGGAGTTGTCTCTCCTTTGGTAATTGTTGTATTGGCATTGAGAGTACTTATGACCATAGTTAGAGAAATTTCTTCTTTGGTTGTTGTGAAATGATGGTCTTTGGTTGTATGAGGTAGAAGATCTCATATTGGGTGTAGGTAAAAGTGGTCTATGATTTACTCGAGGTTGTGAGTATCCAAGTCCATTGCGAGAGCTTGAGTTAGAAAATTGTTTTGGATTTTCTCTTTTTGCAATTGGAGCTTGATTACCTCGAGTACTTACAAGAGGAGCTTGAGGAGTAATTAGTTTAATGTCATTGTTTAATGAAGATCCAATTTTCCTTAGAGGCCTGGCGCGCTGATGGCGCGTTGACGCGTCAGCCAGCGCGTCAGCCTCGGGGATTGTTGGGGCCTCGTTTTCTTTAGCCTTTACAAATGCTATTTGTTTTGTTAGGCTTATGGGAGTGGTTGTTCCTTGTTTGAAAACACTACTAGAAAAAGGGCTATCCTTGACTCCAAATGCGAGTCAAGAAGAGGTCTTATGACGCGCAAATGCGAGTCAAGGAAGGACCAGTCATAAATCTTCATGACTCGCATTTGTGCGTCATCCCTCTATGACGCGCACTTATAACCCACGTTGTATGACTCTTTTTTGCGAGTCATAACCTAATTTTTTTTAAATTAATTTTTTTCAGTTCCTAATTTTCTATTAAATGACAATTAAAAACCTGATAATACAAAATTAAAAACACAAATATCAAAATAGCACATTTCATATATATATATATATATATATATATATATATATATATATCAAACAATGAGGTTAATTAATTCACGATAAGTCACAAGTTAATTAACGACAAAAATTACATATCGATATGCCTAGTTTTTATATAGATCAAATCTGTCTCAACACATCGGACCACTTTGCAGATGTCATTTGACTCTTCTTGGTGGAGACTGGTACCCGATAACCTAATGTTTGTTGATTCAGAAGCGGAATATTCATCATCACACGTGTTTCCTCGTTGCCCATCCTAAATTTAAAAGAAAAAAGTAGCAAAACAGGATAATCAGAAGAAAAAAAAAACAAGTTTTTATAACATCTCTCCAAATTTTTGTAGTTTATTATAAATGATCATAAATTTTGTATCCCGCCAAAATACATTAAACTTATGACATACCCATTGTGTTGAAGTTTGACCCGCTGGGCTACATCTTCAAGACTCGGACTCAAAAGAGATTTAATGCAAAACGACATTCCGAACAACTTTCGTGTTTTAACGGAAGGCCGATTCGGACCAGAAAAGGCTCAAAACCCCGTTTAAAAACTGCATCAGCTCACTTTTTATAAAACAAGTGCTGTCATTTTAAAAGAAAAAATGTAGAACTGATTTTTAATCAAAATCACCCTTATTTTCGCACTTTCACACCCCAATTCCTCGTGGTAGACTAAAAACGTTGTTTCGGACAACTTTCGTGTTTCGGCCGAAGGCCGAAACGGGCCAGAAAATAACGTAAATGCCCTTATTCAAATTTGACAGCAAATAAATTTTATACAAGTGCTGTTTGGAAATTTATAATTTTTCTAAATTTCAAATGACCGCCACACGTTCGTTATTAAGAGTTAGAAGCCGAATTTTATATCAAAACGTTCATATTAACATCCTCTATCATATTCAAAAGACAAAAATCAGTTTCAAAAATTTCAACCTAGGCGAAACAAGCCTCAACTTTCTGGTCTAAAATGGGTAGCTTTAAACCCCTTCAAACTTCAATTTTCGCAATATACAACATCACCATAAGCTCTAACTAGCCTAATCCCATTCACTAATCATCTCAACTATTAATCCAACCTTAATAATAATATTTCACACATCACCACATGGATTCTAAGTACTAGATTATACATCACCACATGGATTCTAAGTACTAGACCAATGGCTATGTGGTAACATTTAGATTAAAATACTAATTCATGAAAAAGCAAGAAAGAATAAAGAGAATATGAATGTGATCTATGTGCATGCCTTGTGTAAACTTTTGAAGAGCAGATGCTATCGCTTGCAGGTGCAACTTGGAAGTAAGCAACTTCGGTACAAACTTGGAACCACCATAACCACTAGATCAACTCATGTTACAAATTCCACTTCAACAGAAACCTGTAAAGAATTTACCAAATCAAACACTGCTTTTTATCAAGAACAAATACAGGTACACTCATGGTCTTACCGATGAATTACAACAGCTAAAACTATCAACTTAGATAAAACGGATATGCTTTACAGGTTGCGATTTTGACCCCTTTTTGGGGTTGTGTTGCAGTAAACAAACGGCCTCTACTGTGCAGAAAATAGGCATACGAAATGCACCCTTTAGGGGCTGAACTAAGCAGACAAACACACACTTCTTGGGGCGGTATTGCAGCAAACAAATGCCCCCTGTTGGGGCTGCGTTTCAGCAAACATACACCCCTAGGTTGGGGCTGTAACACGATGAATTAAACACCCTCTTTGGGTGGTATTTCCAGCCGATAACCAAACAAATGAAACACACCTCTTGTGGTTTTTGTGACTGGCCCGAGACAAAATCAATCACCCTCGTGGGTGTTGACTGAATCTAAAAGCAATCCAACGTACCCTACTTGGGTTTGTTGTGTCGAGACCTGTATGTAACCAAACAACCACACTTGTGGTTCCATTTGAATCGAACAAAAACAAACAATCTCAACTGTTTCTATGTATACCTAGAATCAAACAGACCAATAATGAACTTACCCCAAATAAGCAATAAGCAAAACTAGTAAGCTTTTTAACTAAACCTCCAAAACAAGGCGTCACTCGACACTCTTGGAGTGTAGTTGAGCTGAGAGAAAAACCAAATGAGCTCAATACCCTACGTGGGTATCTTGTTGAACTGAGACCGAAAAGCAAACAAGCACCCTCTCGGGTTTGGTTGTACCAAATCGAGAGTCAACAAACACCCTTTTGGGTGTTGTCTATGGTAAATCGAACACAAACAAACCACCCTCGTGGTGTTTCTTTTCCCAGCCGAGACCAATAACCCACAAGCCCAACTAAGCTTAAATAAGCTAAAATTAAAATAAATGAATTAAACCTTACCACCACAAAGCTCGCATCTGAGACCTTGTGGCTTGGCCTTCTGTCACAGAAACATAAGCACCAAATCAAATCCCAAACACCACTTTAATGATTGACACCACACGAATCTGATTATTAAACACCTTTGTTATAGTTTTAATTCCACGAAAACTTTGATAACGATTTGATTTAATATTCGGATACAAGAATAAAAATGAAAAAGAGATGAAACAAGGTTGTGTTAATACCCAAAACGAGAGTGGAAAAGGTGGTGGCGGCGGTGGTTATCTCGAACCAAAATAAACCCACAACCAAGCCACCCTTTTGCAGATTTTTGTAAACCCGAGACAAACAAGCATCCACGCCCTTGTGGCGTTGAAGTTGGTGATGGAGGTGGTGTGGAGTAGCTATGGTGATGGAGTAGATTGCAACAGCTCGCCCTTGGTTTTGTAAATCAGGTTATGACAGAGATAGCTAGATTGAGATGGAACGTTTTTGAGAAAGAAATAAAAGAGATATGACCCTATGTTATGCCAGATCTTATCTCAAGGGTGATAAGGAGGGAGAATTTGATTTTTTGAGAGCGGGAAGTGTTATGACCCTATGTTATGACGCTTCTGAAAACGAGTCATCCCCAATAAAAAATTTACTCGTTATGACTCTTATTTTATGACTTTGCTATTTGCGCGTCATCTTGTAGCGTGCGTCATAAAATGCGAGTCAAGGATAGACCTTTTTCTAGTAGTGAAAATCCAAGACCTCCCTTATCTTGAGACACCTTTTGCCGACTTATTAATTCTTCTAAATCATTTGTGCTCTTTTTATATTTTGAAAAAGCTTAATGACTCCTTTTGAAGTTCCAACACTTTTCCATTCAAGGAGTTAACCTCAAGTGTGAGTGCTTCACAACTTTTACAAGATTCAATCATCTCTTTGCAATGTTCCAGTGTTTTTACTTTATTTTCAAGTTCACAAACCCTTTCTTTAGATTTAACATTTTCTAATTCAAGAAGATGTTTTTCTTTGAGAGCTCTATCAAGGGGTTTTCTAAAATCATCATTAAATTTAACTAATTCCTCATTCTCCTTTTGCAAATTGATAATATCTAAGTTATTAGAAGAAGAAGGGTTTAGAGATACCTCAAATTTTTCTTGAGCCATAAGACACGTAGCGTCATTTGTTGGTTGGTCTTCATCTTCACTATCACTCCACGCTCCTCCAACGAATGCCTTGTTCACTCTAGGCTTAGGGCATTCATTGATGAAGTGACCCTTCACTCCGTAATTGTAGCATCCTTGGGTGCGTCTTGAACTTTCTCCAACCTTGTTGTCACTACTTCGGTTTCCCCCAAAGTTGTTCCTTCTACCATTATCTCGGTTTCCAAACCGATTTCTTCTTCCAAAGTTACCACCTTTCCTAAAGAATCTTCGAAAGTTCTTAGCCATGAGATTGTATTCTTCGTCGTTCATGTCCTCATATTCATTGCTATCATCTTGACTATCACTATCATCACTAGCTTGAGTACTAGTGACTTTAGCCTTAAGAGCCAAAGACTTAACCTTCTCCTTCTTGTCTTTGGTACTTGCCTTGTCGTTCTCACGAATCATCTCATAGACTTTGAGATTTCCAATGAGCTCGTCAAGAGGTAGTTCCGCCAAATTCTTGGCTTCTTCTATGGCCGTCACCTTTGGCCTCCACTTTATTGGAAGAGCTCGAAGAAACTTCCTCACATGGTTCTTGTTATAGAAGCTAGGATCAAGAGCCGTGTGGCTTGCGATAATTGCATTGAACCGTGTGTAACCCTTGTCAATGGTCTCTTCATCCGAGATCGCAAACTTCTCAAATTGTTGGATGAGTAAGTCGATCTTGCAATATTTGACTTGTGAGTTACCTCGATGTGTGATGATGAGTGAATGCCAAATCTCCTTGGTGATCTTGCATATATGAACTCTCTCAAACTCCCTTCGAGGTAGAGCATTGTAGATTAACATCTTGGCTTCATCATTCTTACCAAGCTTTCTCCTCTCATCCTCTTTTAGATCCGAGTTGGGCTTTTCCACTAACAACTTTGTTTCGGGGTCTTCCACCATGAACACAAAGTTGCCATTTTGAATGATTTCCCACAAATCAAGATCTTTGGACCTAACATAGGTCTCAAATCGGGTTTTCCAAAAACAAAACCCATCGGTTTCTAGCAAAGGTGGTCTTTGCATAGAACACCCCTCAACATAGTTCTCTTGAGCCATGAATCTATACTCTACTTTACCAAAAATCTTAGTTAGGATTTTAGATTTTTGGGAAAGAAGTTTTTGACTTAAAACGACTTCTCGGGAAGGCTTTAACGCTCAAAAACTTGAGTATACTGCTCTGATACCAATTGAAGAACCGTAGAGGGGGGGGTATGAATACGGTTTCTTCGGCTTTTTGGATGTTTAAGAACTTTAAGCCAAAGAAAACACCAAGTAGTTGTACAATAAACCAACAACCACTAAGACAACCAAAGTATATAAAGCAAGTAAAGAACACAACGATATATACTGGTTCGGGATGGGGGGTTTATACCATCCGTACATCCAGTTGCGAATCTGCGACTCCAATACTATTCACTAGTATAATCCTTTCGGTGGACTACAAACCATTACAATTCACTCCACCGATATTCACCAATATCGATGCTCACAAAGGAGTTACTCCCCAAGGGTATTCCGCCCTCGGAAACCACCCAAAAGAATCTCGCGATTCGACTTCACCTAAGGGTCACCAAGACCACTACCAAGACTTCCCACCGGAAGTATCAAACCCCAACTAGATCCCCAATGATCTAGGCTTGGTCACCAAGACACAAGACTTTCCTTACAAACAATTGAATGAATAGATATGAGTTTATTCAACCAAGCCCTAACCTAACCTAGAGACTCAATTCTAGTAGAAAGGGTATAAGAAAGAAGACCTCGACACAATCACAAGAGTGGATTAGGTTCTTGTGATTCTTCCCTTGCAAAGAGATGTGTTCTTTCAAAGATGTTAGTATGAAAATCAAGAACGCAAGATTAGCGATAGAGAGATTTGAGAGTGTTTAGGAAGAAAGAATCTAGAGAGAAAGAATAATGGCAAGGGGTGAGGAATACAAGAGGCAAGGGTGGTATTTATAGGCCAAGAACCCAAACTTGGAAAAATTTACCGAGGCTGGCGCGTCACCCGTGCGTCAACGCGCAGGCAGCGCGCCAGGCGTCTGTAAGAAATTCCCAAATATTGGGTGTTTGGATCTTATAAATACCTATCCTTGCTAAACCCCCAATTGTACTTCACACTAAACCTTAACATTAATCATTCTAAGGTTTACCAACTCAAATAGCCAATTTGGAAATCATTTGTGAAGTGTTTAAAGAGAAACCAAATTACCAAGGGTATAAAGTGTAGATAGGGTAATTTGGAAGGGGTAGAAGTGTATCTCCTCACATTACATAGAAAAGAGAGAAAGAATATGCCAAGTAATATTCCAATGCTTTGAGGGGGGGGGGGGAGAATGAGATGGAGGGTTGAGATTAAATGGCTTGAATTGGATGGTGGAGATCAAAGGGAGCCTTCCTTGGTTTTCAAATAATTTGGCCTGTGTTGAATATGGATGGTTGAGATGTGACGATTTGAAATAGATGACTAAGATCAAAGAAGCCTAGGTTAGGATTGAGAAGGAATATTCCAAAGGAATATGCTTTGCTTGGGTGGAAAGGAGAGATCAATGGTTGAGATGGTTTTGGTTTGAAATGGATGGCTTGGATTAAACACATGTGATGGTATAGAGAGAAGAGGTTGGATGGATGGTTGAGATGTGTTTAGTTTGAATTGGATGGCTTGGATTAGATGGAGCCTCTTTGGAATTCAAACAATTCCCATGTGTTAAAAATGAAGGGATGAGATGTGTTGTTAGGGAATGAATGGTTGAGATGTAGTGTGTAAGGGAATATGTAAGAGTGTAAGAGATTGTGTAAGAGAATATTTGATTTGGATATGATTGGATTTGTCTTTAGTAGAAATGAGATTAAGAGAAGATTAGGAAGTAATCTAATTGTCATTAAGAAGAAAAGGTTTAGACAAATGATACGTGGGAATCGCACCAGGCTTTACCTCTCGAGGGATCTCGAGAAGCTTACAACCCCCATCAGGCAGTGTACCTGATCGTTGTAGTATAGTATAGTGACAAGTACCGGGGGATTGATCGTTCAACTCAGGAATAGTGTCGCTAGGATTAGAAAGCCTAAAAACTAGATCTGGAGGAGTGGGCGAAATTAGTTGCTAGTCAACTAACCCAATAACTAAAGATGCAATCAAAATAAAATAACAGAAATGAAAATAAAGCTAATTAAACTAGTGGTGTGAACAATAATAGGGAGAATTGTGTTTACTTAGGTTTCATTACTCCCTAGATATCTTTTACAGGTTGATAGTTTGTTACAATTGCATTGATGACGGGTTATATTCCTTAATACCATTCGTGGGGTGGCGTACGTACTTCCCCAACTCTATAAGCTCCTACTTCACTCCTATGTCGAGCCTGCTAGAAGCTCCTAACATGGGATCATTAGAATTCGCTCATGCATTAAATACAACCATAATAACCTAGTACGCATTGGTTCATGTTTCTTAAGACGTTCAAGCATGTCACCATTGGAAGTCTGCCAGTTTTCTTAAGCCTAACATCGAAATCATTCATCCGTAACAACTATAAACAAACAATCAACCCATAATCAACATCTAGGTTTCACTACATCTAAGCAAACACACAAGAGATCTAGCCTAGCATGTTAAATTCAAGACAAGCGTAAAATATATTCAAACAACACATAGACATATTGATTAAATTGAAAGAGTACTTATCTCAAATTGACATGAAAGGTTTCAAAGGGTAAAAACCCTTGAAAGAACAATAAAATTCCTGCTAGGGTTTCTCCAAAGTTATACCCTACTTGTCCCTCCTTTAATGAATGAAAATTGCAAAAATATATATAGATTTTACAGGGTGACTGTGATTGGGGCTAAACCGTCAGATATTATTGACCAAGGTCAAATAAGTCAAAAACAGCTCAGGCCAATTCTCTGTGGATAGTATAGTGTTTCCCCGGGTCGTTATGTCCCAGCGAGATTGCAATGGTGTTTTGAAAACGTTTTTAGGAATGAGTGACACTGAGGACAACAGCCAAAGATAATTGAGAAGTGATTATGCTACTGATTGCTTGGTATTTGAACAATTTGAAATAATATTAACAATAACACATATACAGATATAATTACAGAAACACAAATTGAAAATCAGATACGGACAGAGAAAAGTGAGTTTTAAACAATTTACAACTACAGGGGGTGCAAGTGAAACTTTTTCAAACTTAAAATAAAGAGAAAAATTTAAAATGAAAATGAAATTATTTACTTGATTATTTTAATATTTAAATACTAATTAATTAATTAAAACTATTTGAAAAGTAATTTAAATCTAATTTAAATTAAACTAAAAATGATAAAGAATACAAATTAAACTAAAAACTTGCAAAATTATTTTCTAAACCTCTAAATGAACTTGAAGAAAGTATAAAAATTAAAAAGAAATGTTTTTGTCTTTTTGTGGGTTTTCTTTTAATTAAATACTAATTATATTAATTAAACTAATTAAACTATTTTAAATTACTAAATATACTAAAATGACTAAATAATTATAGAAAAATTTTTAAAACTAATTAACCATCACAGGAATCTTACAAAATTATAAAAAGTTTCTAAAAATTATATTTAGACTATTTTATTAGTTATTTACTTAATTATTAATTTAAATTTAATTTAACTAAATTAATTAAGAAAACTAGAAAATGAACAGTAGAATTTAAGAAACTATTTTTTAAAAGTCTTAAATGATTTATGAAAACTAGGAAAAATATAAAAACCTACTATTGTTAATTAAAAATTAAGAAAACTATTTAATTACTAATATTATCTAATTAATTAATTAAACTATTTTTAATTCTAATAATTATTAAACTAAAAGAGAAAAATCTAAGAAAATTACTGAAAATACTTTAAGTTGACAGGAAATTAAAAAAAATATGAAAATGATGAAATGCTTATTAATAAGCTAAAAGGAAAATTAACAAGATAAAATCTATTAAATAGAGGCTATCACTAATTTTTAAATTTGGTTTTTGTTGGTTTTTCTTTTTGACAGATGACAATAACCTAAAAACAAGAAACTTTTATAAATACACTTTTTGAATAGCTTAAAAATAAGCTATGTGCACCCCCTTGTTCCAAACAGTGTACAATATAGCTTATTAGGACTTATGCCATGTTTGAAAAAGCTAGGAAATGACAAATTAAGCATACACAGATGATTACAAACTTTAAATAAGCCAAATGGAACAAATAAGCACTCTGGAAAAGCTATTAAGGACAAATAAGCACTTATGCCTATACAAGGCCTGAACAGGCCAAACCAAAGGTTTTTGAACCTCTGTGGGGTCCACAGAAGCCAAGGTAGGTCCAAAACAAGACTTGAAACTTGAAAAGGGACTGGAGGGCTACAAAATAAGCTAATAAGCTAGATCTATGGCTTATTAATAAGCACTGGGTGGGCAATGGAAGTTGGGGTCACACACTGAGTGACTCAGTGTACACTCAGGGAATGACCAAACTTAATGGGGCTTGCAGCCCTATCAAATAAGCTCCAAAGGGTGAAATAAGCTCTGATTTATAAAAATGGGTTGCTTGGCTTTCCAAAAAGCCAATAAGCTAAGGGTGGGTCCCACTGGTTAAGTCACAAAGGGCTAAGGAAGTTGGGTCAATTACCCTGGTACAGGGCATGTACTTGCCCTGCAGGTCAAATTAAGCCTTTGCAAAAGCTTGTAGAAAAATCTTAAAAATAAGCTGTTTGTGGGAACTTTTAGACTAGGTGATAATCTTTAACTTCTGAAAAGATCAAAGTCTTAAGTTTAACACAAAATTCACAAAAAATATTCCAAGATTTGGATTTCTGAAACAAGATCACTTTTGATTTTTTGAAATAGTAAGCTTAAGTTGACTTTAATGAACTTTGATCCTAATCTAATGATTAAAAATGATTAATTAAGCTAAGGTAAGACTAAATTAAGCTACACCACTCACAAGTGAATGGAAATGGGGCATAAGCCACACTAAATCCAACACAGAGGGTTAAATAGGCCTATTGGTGTATGATTTTGACTTTTTTATGAATAAGACCTAGTTATTATGGTTATTCTGAGCTATTATGATCCTATGTGGCTTGTGTAAACAAGAAACAACAACAATTATGCACTAGAACCCCCAGGATCACACTGATCCAAACACACCTTTAAGTGGACTGTTTTATGATTTATGAAACAAGAGGGTGTTAGGGCTTATGAAACTGATCCAAGATGACTTAATATGATATATTAAGCTTAAATGAACACTTAGAAACAGGAAACATCAACAAATAACCAAGATTACTATATACTAATTTGACTGCTAAGTTATGAAATTAAAGCAAGTAGGATTTCCAACAAGTAAGCTACATATTTGAAGCAATAATATCACTAAATAACACTAAATAAACAAAGAGAAGCTAAATAAGCAATTAAATAAGCAAAGCTACAGTAGAAACACAGAAATGGATTTAAGGGCTTACAATTTGCATTCCTGCTAACACCATGAACCAAGGACCATGAAACCAATCCTAACACTCCCCGTGGAGTACTAACCCACAGCCATCCAGGATTTACTGTGCTCCAATTGCTATCAACATGAAACCTGCAAACTTTGACTTTTGTTGACTTTTTTGTGTTTTTTGAATTTTTTATAACTAAGCAGTGTTTTATTGTTTCTAAAAGCTTGCTTAAGCTTTCTGGGAGCTTATATGAGCCTAAGAGTCCTTATCCTTACATATAAGTCACAACAGAGCTTATTACTAATTTTTGAAAAAGCAAAAATTGCATAAACTAAATGATATACTAAAACTTGTAATATATTGCTTGAAATAGTTAAGATTACAACTGAATTGACCAATACAATGCTTAAAAGCTTTTAATTAAACTAGAATAACAAGCTACAACTATTACGACTACAATTAAGCTAAAAATTGAACTAACTACTTCCTTCATACTTCTCTTCTATTTATAGCTGTGGATTAGGGTTTGTGATCACCTTCTGAGTATTTCCCATCAATAATAATAACCATTGGATCACTGTAGCCTCATCTCAGCCCTCCACGTGTTTTGGCGCCAAAACTTAATTTGGGATTTATCTGTTTTTAATAGCAAATTGGGGAGGGTGCATTAAATGCTTTTGGCTTGTTTAGGTAAGTGGTGGTTTGGGCGGTGGATTGTGATGGTGGGTTGAGGTGGTGGTGTGCAGAGCAAGTGGAGTGGTGGGGGAGGGAAAGAGAGGAAGAGGGTGTTTGTTTGACTGGTTTGACCACAGGGTCAATGTTTGACCTTGCGTTTTGATATCAAAAGGGGTGTTTAGGTGGGCTTTTGGTTGTTTGGGCCAGGATAAAGGGTAGGGAGTGGGCTGGGTATATATTGGTGGATTGAATTTGGTGTTGGGTTTATTAATATTAAGGGTTCGTATGGTATAGGATTTAACACAAGGACCAGTTTTGCAATATTCTGAATTTTGAGGGACCAAATTTGGCATTCTTCCAAATTTCACAAAGGGATAAAACTTGCCAATCTTCAATAGTACATGAACCCTTTGTTGATTTTTCCATTTATGAAACCTTAGGGACCAATTCTGCCAAATTACCAAACCTTAGGGACCTATTTTGTAATTTCACTAAACTTGCCAATCAAGGACCATTCCTGTCATAGATGAGAAGTTCAAGGACAAAATTTGTTTTTCTCAAAGTTTTAATATCCCAGGGACCATTTTTGTCAATTTTCAAAGTTCAAGGACTAAACTTGCAATTTTGTGAAACTTTGTACCAAATGACTAATTATGTAACTTTGTGATTTAAAAGGACCTTTGGTGACTTTTTCAAGTTTTTAGAATAACCAGGGACTAGATTTGACAACTTTTGAAAGATGAGGGACTGAAACTGCCAATTATGCAAACTTTGTTTATTTTTCATCTGTTTTTTTGATTATTTTGCATCTGAAATATATAAAACACATTCCTGGGATATTTTTAGTATTTTTGATGCAATTATGAGTGTTTTTAGATGTTTTGGCAGCTTAGAATAGGTAAAAATGATGAGTATTTACACACTCATCAATCCCCCACACTAAAACATTGCTAGTCCCTAGCAATCTTTTGAGAAAAACTTAATGGATTTGAAACTCTTTACCAAAAGCCATTACTTCTGGAGTAGCCAAATGTATCAGTTCAAGTAAGAACTATGGTCCACCTGATAACCATGTGATTTTGAGCAAACCACCAGCTGTCAACGGATTTGATTTGTCTTTACCAAAAGTCGTTTGCTTCTGGACTAGCCAACTCTTGATGGACTAAGTCAACATCTTGGTGAGCTGATTACCAATTATGGTTTTTCCACTGCCTTTACCACAAGTCATAATCTTGCGGGCTAGCCAACTCATTCACTTTTTTGGATATGGCGAGTTGAGGTACTATACAATTTTGGGCAAATTGCAAGCCATCAACGGATTTGATATATCTTTACCAAGAGCCGTTTGCTCCTGGATTAGCCAATCCTTTTGTCTTTTAGACATGGCGGACTGATAACCACAAAAATTTTGAAATAAAGTGAAAAATTTTTGAAAAATTTGGGCCAAAATGGGGGTATTTAGAAAGTATTTTGTGATAAAATTCGCTAGAATTTCCCCCCCACACTTAGAATTGAATATTGTCCTCAATATTCAAAGTCCCGGCTATTATGCCGACTCTTTGAACGGAAAAAGGCAATATTCTAAGCTAACTGTGAAAATATCGTTTTGATTTTTCACTATTTTTTTTTGACTTGAAACTTATATACATATTTACTTTGCAAAAGGCCGTCCCCCACACTTAGGTGTTAGAAAGTAGAAAGAAGTCAGAGATATGGGTGAAAACCCATATTTTGCTAATTTTTGTTCACCGAGTCACTAGCTTGACTCGATCCCCGAATTCATTGGTCCATGGGGAAAGTTTGGAGATCCGGGACAACCATGGATGGTATGTCCTCTCCAAAATAATGTTTCAAACGATGACCATTCATTTTGAAGTTGGGACCTTCGGGTTGAGATAGCTCAATAGTCCCGTATGGATATACTTTTGCAACAGTGAATGGTCCAGTCCATCAGGTTTTTAATTTCCCCGAGAAGATCTTGAACCTTGAATTGAAAAGAAGGAATTTGTCACCGACGTTGAAAACGCGGTTCTTAATTTTGGAGTCGTGGATCTTCTTTGTCTTTTCTTTGTAGATCAAAGAGTTCTCGTAGGCTTGATCATGAAGTTCGTTTAATTCATTGAGTTGAACCTTACGGTGATCACCCGCTTTATGAAGGTCGTAGTTTGCATGTTTCAAGGCCCAATAGGCTTTGTGCTCGAGCTCGATTGGTAGATGACATGCCTTCCCGTATACAAGCTTGTAGGGAGTACACCCGATGGGTGTTTTGTAAGCTGTACGAAAGGCCCAGAGTGCATCATCTAGTTTATCCGACCAGGAAGCACGGTTTTCACCTACGGTCCTCTCAAGAATCCGTTTAATACCACGGTTTGAAACCTCCACTTGCCCACTTGTTTGTGGGTGATACGCGATAGAAAGACGGTGAGTAACACCGTACTTAAGCATGACTTTTGCGAATTGATCATTGCAAAAGTGTGTACCGCGATCACAAATGATGGCATGGGGAGTTCCAAAACGAGCAAAGAGGGATTTCAAGAATTTCACAACAACTCGGGTATCGTTGGTGGGTAAGGCTTTTGCCTCAACCCATTTTGACAAATAGTCAACAGCCACGAGAATGTATTTGTTTCTACGAGAAGATGGGAATGGCTCAATAAAATCAATGCTCCAGACGTCAAAGATTTCATAAACTTGAATGGCATTTTGTGGCATTTCGTTCTTTTGTGAAATATTCCCGTGACGCTGACAAGCATCACAAGCTTTGACTAATTCGTGAGCATCCTTATAAATTGTGGGTCAATAGAAACCGGAGTCAAAACACCTTTTTGGCGGTGTAGTTAGGACTATGGTGGCCCCCGGTGGGTCCAGCATGGCAAGCCTTGAGAATATCAGCGGCTTCCTGTCCGTAAGCACATCGCCTGATGACTTGATCGGCACAAATTTTGAACAAATAGGGGTCGTCCCAGAAGTAATGTTTAACGTCTTTAAAGAATTTGTTTTTCTGTTGGGACGTCATCCCCTTCACGGTGAAGTTACCCGCATAGTAATTTGCAAAGTCGGCAAACCATGGGGTAGAAGAGTCACCACGAAAAGAAACCGCATTGAGTGTCTCGAGAGGAAATGTTTCATTTATTTCCTGTTTTCGGACACATCCTGGTGAGGGTTTTCTAATCGTGAGAGATGATCAGCAGCAAGGTTCTCAGCTCCTTTTTTTTATCACGGATAATGATATCAAATTCTTGGAGGAGGAGAACCCAACGGAGTAGCCTCAGCTTTGCATCTTGTTTTGCAAATAGGTATTTCAAAGCCGAGTGATCCGTATACACTACGCATTTGGTCAGTATTAAGTATGGTCGGAATTTTTCAAAGGCATACACCACAACCAACAGTTCTTTTTCAGTGGTGGTGTAATGACTCTGAGCCTCAGTCATAGTTTTGCTTGCGTAGTATATAGGCTGAAAGTATTTTGCTTTTCGTTGCCCCAAGACCGCACATATGGCAAAATCACTAGCATCGCACATAAGCTCAAAAGGTAGGTCCCAATCGGGGGCAACAAGAATCGGTGCCTCAGTAAGCTTTTTCTTTAAGGTTTCAAAAGCTTCGATGCACTCAGGAGAGAAGATAAAAGGAGCATCCTTCTCGAGGAGATGGGTCATAGGCTGTGCGATTTTAGAGAAATCTTGGATAAACCTATGATAGAAGCCAGCATGACCCAAAAAGCTCCTAACACCTTTAACGGTAGTGGGATGAGGTAATTTAGCAATTGTTAGTGCAAATATTACGATATTTAATCTATACAGTCTCGTTTGTTTTGATTGATGACAAACGTATAACTTGATACATAACGTAAAATGTACAAGTTACTTGTAATTATTGTTTGTCTCAAAGTCTCGAGTCGTCGTATGCTACAACACAGGTTCGTACATGTTTGTTATGTAGCATTATGATCAAACCCCTTGACCAACCATTTAGAATGACTAAAATACTTTAGGAGTCTTTAAGTATTTTAGGTGTCAAAGTACACTTTAGGTGTTAAATAGAATAAGTGCCACATTAGGTGTCTAGATAATATTAGTAAGTTTACAATATATAAAACTGTGTCTTATAACAACATAAGTACATAAAACATTTTTAGTAACTTACTAAATATTATATAGCTAGCTAATATATTTTTTATACAAGTAATTTACCTTTTTAAGTTAATATATACATTTTTCTAAATGTATTTTTCATAAAATGGAAAACTATATTTGGAAATTATCTTTGTCAAATATCATTTAAGATGTGTCATAGATTGTAGTTGACTTGGAAACATCTTTGGAAAATAACTTGGTCAAAGAACTTGTAAGAAGTGTCATAGTCCTTGTAAGTTGACAAGTAACATATATGTCTTGTCTTGTCAACATTTAGTTTCAAGTATATGCATATGTCTTGTCAATGTTGACTCTAATAGTAATCCATGGTTTTGGAACATGGTTTATTGAACATGGTTTTGGAAAACTTATTTACTTGTTTTGCGTATAAATAGAAGTTCATGTTTTACTTAGAAGTGTGATGAAAAGATGAAAAAAAACACACACACATAGATAAGTAGGTGATGAGTGTGTAAATACTCATCATTTTTAATCAAATCTGAGCTGCAAAACGATAAAAAAACACTCAAAAAACGCACCAAAATGCGAAGAAAATCCCAAAGATCGTATTTTATATGTTTCTGATGCAAAACGAGTGAAAACAAACGAAAAACGAACAAAAGTTGCATAAATGGCAGTTTCAGTCCCCCAACTTTCAAAGTCTTACAAAACTAGTCCCTGGTCAATCATTTTCAAAGAAAAGTCAACCCTTGCTCTTTAAAAGTCAAAACGAATCAAAAATGATCTTTGGGTAAAAAGTTTTCAAAAATTACAAGTTTGATCCCTCAATTTTGAGTTTTTGGCAGTTTTGGTCCCTGGGCACTTTAAAATGGAAAAAATCATACATCATGGTCCTTGAGAAATTAAAAGATGGCAAGTGTGGTCCTTGGTTGAACTTTGGAAGTTTGGCAGATTTGGTCCTTCAAAATCAGAAAATAGCAAAAATTTGTCCTTGTGTTTACAATTACAACCAAACGGACAATATACTAATTCACAAACCAAATCCAATCCAAACCTTAACCCACCCTTGGCCCAAATTGGTTTCCCAGCCCACAAATAAAACACGGCCAATTTTGTTATATAACCTAAAAAGGGTAAAAGTGAATTGGTCAAACGCATTCTAGTGTTATCTTCTTCCCCAAAACACTCCCCCCCCTCGTGACTGCAACAAGCCAAGATCCCCATCACCATCCATCCCTTGTCTTCAATCCCTTCTCCCAATCCCACTCACCACCACCCTCTCACAAACCCCTACCTACCACATGCCATGTCACCAATCCACCATGGTCTGTTTTGGCGCCAAGATGCAATTCAAGGGATAAGATCAATGTAGAAGCAATTGGATGGCTAGGATGTTTTCACAAGGTTCAAGGAAGCTGGATGAAACCCTAATTACAGAAGATGAAGACAAAGAGAAGCTCAAGCGTACCTACCACTTTTTTTAAGTATAAATAGAGAAGCTTTGTAATCCTAAGGGCATCATATCTCATTTTAGTTTTTAAGTTATTATCTTTTCAGTTTTTTAAAAGTTTTATTGTAATCCAGATTTTTCTCAGTTTAATGAAAGTATTTTCTTGTTATTCCAAGTTTATGTTTTTCCAGTTAAGGTTTAAAATTTCTAGTTGTCTCATTGAAAAGTTTGATATCCTATTTAGTACATTATTCAGTTTGGTTTGAAAAAAAAAAAGAGAAAAAAAAGAGATAAAAGAGAAAAGCGTAAAAGCAGCAGTAGCAGAGCATGGATGGGAGTATGGTATAGAGCTCAGGGGAGCACATAGGATGTGTTCTTTGATTCCTTGGTTCTTAGTTATTCATACTTTTGGAGGACAAGTAAGAGTTTGCTATATTGATCTTGTTAAAGGTCTGTGATATATGTTATCTGCTGTTGTTTATTATCTGCACTTGTTGAATTAGGATCTGCTAAGATTAGTGTAGTGTAGTAATTAAATCGTTAACCTTGCTATCTCCTTGGAAATCTTTAAAAACTGTTCAAGCAAGGGGTGTTTGGTTCTAGCTTTTCTAGAATTTTAGTGTAACAGTTATTGGATGAGACATGGTTGAACAACCACCTTGGTAGAAAAATAACTTATTCCAGCTTTTAGTTTGAAAGTATTAAGGGTAAAAGTCACAATACCCCTTATATTTTTTCTAACTGTTTAACCATTAGGAAAATTTAATCTCTAAATCAGCTTTAAACTTGTTAGTTTCTCCTAAAATAGTTTCTTAGTAGCTTAGTTAATCGTTTGTAATCACTTAGGATAGTCTTAGCTTAACAGTAGTCAAGTTGGTTCAAAAATTCTAGAAGCCAAAAATCAGAAATCTATGGAAATAGGACAAGATTCAATCGTGTGCACAAGGTTCAAATCTAGGAGGAATGGATTAAGTTTGGGTGTTTTGTGAACTTTTCCAGTCTATATAATCATAACAATAAGAATTTTGAGGTTTAGAGATCGTTTGATCATAGGAAATTGGAGTGGAATTCGGATGCTGACCATGAACTTGCCTGCATCAGATTTTTTATGAAACCTCCTTGGCTTGTAACTTGTTCAATCCTGGATGAAATGATGTGTTATTGGCTGTTCTGAGTAGCCTTTTAGTTAGTATTTAGGTCCCAAGTTTTACCTTGCCCATTATTGCTTCTCTAGTGCTTATTTTTAAGCGATCTATTGGCTGTCTAACCACTGCTGCTGCAGTGGTGTTGTTGTTGTTATTCTTGTTTGGATTCTTGGTGTAGATCATGTTAATGTTATATTTGTAGCTTATACCTGTTGTAATTGTTGAAACCAAACTGGCTCAGCTTAATTTCATCATTTGGTTCTAGCTTTTGAGTTTATTGCAAGCTTATTTAAGCCAAAAACTTTTTCTTTTTGAGCTAATTTGATCTAACTGTTGGGATAACAAGATATGTTATTGCTTACTTTGGTTATTCGAAAGTATTGCCTAATTAAAAGTTATTTGTCTTTGTCGTTCAATTAGTTTTGTAAAGTCAAAAGTAAAAAAAAATAAAAAATAAATAAGGTTGCAAAAACTGATGTGGGTGGGATTCGAACCCAGCCCACTCAGCCCACACAACACACCCCTCCCAACTATGCCCTTGGGACTTTTGTCAATTGTTCTCCTCCTTTAATTCTTTTAAACTAATTCATTTCTAACACAACTTTTAGCTTATCTAAACTGTTCGGGCTTATAGAAGCTTATTGACAAAAGATTTTTCTGATTTTGCATTTTTTTAAGGTTAATATTAGTTAAAACTAATTTCCAAAAAAGGTTTCAAATTTTTAGGCTTTATAAATTAGTCATTATGAATTAATTAGCTTTAATTAGTTTCAAATTCATATTAAATATAGCTTTTGTCGAAAAATTAATTTTCTTTTTTCTAAATTTTTTTTGTGTTGTAGTACGTAAGAAAATTGTTTGGAGACCCGTAGGACCTTTGTAGTTAAAAATTCACGTTTTATTTTGCGCACTCGCGTAATTTTTAATTAAACGTCGCGTTTTTAAGTTGTTTAATGTTTTAGGATTTCCGATACCTAATTATGTTTTCCCGTAGTGTTTTAGGTTTTTCGTAGTTTATTAGTTGCCTTAGTTTAATTTATTTTTACCTTCGTTCGTTAATTTTCCAATTTCGTTAATTTAACGTATCGCAAAACCAAATAACTTTTCCAATCTTACAAGATTTTAATCCCAATCTGATTTGAAGCTTTCCATTCACACCTCGTTGGGGTACGACCCGGGAAATCACTTCCCGGTCTCACAATTTGAATATCACTTTCACAAGTTTTGCGAGGTAATTGTTTTCCTAAACGGTTTACTCGTATTACTTCACGTTTATTTGTCTCACGACAAATTAAACTTCACGTTTGTTGATATTTTGATAAATTGTTGTTTACACACCAAAACACAACGAATCAAATGGCGCCGCTGCCGGGGAGGCTGTGTGTCGAAAGTCTCGATAAGGTTTAGACGATTAGTCTTGTAGAACCTTCGGAAGAAGTTACGCTTTTATAAAACGTATAAAAAACCAAAAATATTTTTCTTTTGTTTATAGTATATGTAGTATATCTATAAAAGTTAAAGGAAAACACAAAAAGATTTTCCTGTTTCATTGTTTAATAATTACAACATTAAAATCTTACCACAGCAAACCAAGGCAGAACACCTACCAACTGGGGGTGTGACCATAATAAGTTCTCAAACCAAAGATCAAAACTTGCCTTTGTATCACTTACGTTTTGGAAAACTTTTAAACGAGAAACACACTTTAGGAGGAGTCGAAACGATATGTGGCGATCCAACGAACTTCGCCCAGTGAGAGATCCATTCATCTCTCCCGCTCCTTTGTGCGTTTTTCTTTAGAAGTTAACCTTGCGTTCTTGATTATTGTGGTATTGTTTTAATTGATATTTTTGTGGTGCATGCGCACACGTTCGTCTACGTCAACGAGTCCTTTGCAATCGCTAAATAACATTCCAAGAAGAAGGCGTAATCGACGACGTACCAATCGAATAGTCGAACCCGAGTTTCGTACTATTCCAATCATGGCGGCCGAGCCCACTATGAATGAGCTTCTCCAAGCACCCATCGAGGGTTACGGAGATGCTATCATCATCCCAGCCATCGTGGCTGACAATTTCGAATTTAAGACGGGGTTGATTAACTTAGTCACCTCGCGTCAATTCTATGGTTTCGAGAGGGACGATCCTCAAGATCACATTCGATGGTTCAACAAAATCACGTCTACCATCAAATGCAAAAATGTCCCTGAGGAAGCTATCAAACTTCTTCTCTTCCCGTTCTCCCTCGATGGGGCTGCCAAAAATTGGCTAGACAAACAACCCCTCGATCGATTGAAACGTGGGAAGATTTGGTCAAGAAGTTTGTGAACGAATTCTTCCCTCCATCCAAAACCACCGCCCTCAAGAATGAGATCATGAAATTCACTCAAAAATTCGATGAATCATTCGGTGAGGCATGGGATCGTTACAAGGACATGCTTCGTAAATGTCCTCATCACAGTTTCTCCGAGTTAATGCAACTCGACACTTTCTATAATGGTGTGAGCCAAGTCGATCAAGACTCTCTTAATGCCTCCGCGGGAGGCAACTTCTTGAATCGAACCACCAAAGATGCTTTGATGATCATTGAAAACAAATCTAAGGTCTGCATTCCACGAAGCAAATCGGTTGTTTCACAAGTCAATGTTGGTCCTTCTTCCTCATCACCCGTGGCTCAATCTAGCACCGATGCTAGACTTGACAAGCTCACGGAAGCTATCCATGCTTTGTTTCTCACCAAAACAAAGAAAGTCTCTTCTCAACCTGCTGAAGTCAAAAAGGTTGATGTTTGTGTTACTTGTGGTGGTCCACACGCTTACTACAATTGTACTGCCACCGATGGCAATCCATTTGAAGTCAATGCAATAGTCGGTAATTCTAATCAAGGAGGTAACCAATACCGTCCTCAAATGGAACCAAATTGCCGTACTAACAATCAAAGTGGTCCACCCGGTTTTTCTCAACCCAATAATCCAAATCGATTCAATCAAAATCAACAACAAAGAAACCCGAATGTTCAAAACCAATTTCAAGCCCCTATGAACCAATATCAAAATCAAGGGGGAAATTACAACCAAGGTTCTCAAAATCAAGGAAACTTGAATAGAAACCAAGGTTATGGTAATTAATCAAGGAAACAATTTTCATGGTAATCAAAACCATGGGAATTTTCAAAATCAAGGTTTCAATCAAAACAACCGAGCTCAAAATTCTTCTCATCAAAATCAAACCGTTGTTCAAACTCCATCACCCACTGATGAGTTATTAAAACAATTTATGAAAGCTCAAGAAGAAACTAATAGGTTGTTGATCAGTCAAATTTCTAAACTAAAGAAATCTTTAAATGATCGACCTTCGGGATCGGGAACGCTACCAAGCAACATGATCGCCAACCCGAAGGGCGATATAAAGGCGATCACAACCCGTAGTTGAGTTTCTTATGATGGACCCGTGATTCCTACTACCTCATCTTCTTCTCCTCCCGAGGTAGTGGAACGTGAACACGAGGCTACAAAGGACAAGGTGCAAATCACAAGTACATGAAGTACCGCACACGTCCAACCTCATGTTGTCCCAAAAACCAAATCTAAACCGGGAATTGTTTTTGAACCCTCGGAAAATCCCGTTCAACAAAAGGATTCAATACCATATCCTTCGCGTTTAAATGATCAAAGACTCCGCGAGCAAACTAATGATCAAATGAAGAAATTTCTTGAATTTTTTCAAAAATTACACTTCGACATTAGTTTCGCGGATGCTCTTCTCTATATGCCCAAGTTTGCTTCCACTTTCATGAGTCTTCTAAGTAACAAAGAGAAACTATTTGAACTCACCAAAACTCGTTTGAACGAAAATTGTTCGGCGGTTCTCCTAAAGAAACTTCCCGAAAAATTAGGGGACCCCGGAAAATTTCTCATTCCATGTGATTTCCAAAAGCTTGAGGAATGCTTTGCCTTGGCCGATCTTGGCGCTAGCATAAACCTCATGCCTTTCTCTATTTGGCAAAAACTTTCACTTCCCGAGCTTACACCAACACGAATGACTCTCGAATTAGCAACCCGCTCGGTTACAATTCCGAAGGGTATTGCTGAAGATGTCTTTGTGAAGGTTGGCAAGTTCCATTTTCCTGCCGACTTCGTAGTCGTCGATTTTGATGCCGATCCACGTGTCCCCCTTATTTTGGGAAGACCATTCTTAAAAACGGCTCGTGCACTAATCGACGTCTTCGAAGGAGAAATGACTCTAAGAGTTGGCGATGAAAAGTTAGTCATTAACATTGAAAACACTTCTAAGGATCTTCTCGACCTTGAACGAGAAGAAATCAACCGACTTGATGTCATCGATTTTGCATGCGATGACCATATTGAAGAAGTGTTAAATATGCAAGGATCAACCAATCCTTCCAATGATGTCTCTCCCCCCTCTCTTACTCCATTTTTGGGTGGTGACTTCATTTTGAAAGAAATCGAAGCTTGTTTGTCGTGTAATTCTCATGTTGATTATGATTCTATCAATCCCGAGGAAGACATACTTCTACTTGAGAAGTTGCTCAATGATGATCCATCATCTCTTCCTCCAAAAGAACTTCATAATGTGGAAGTCAAAGATGTTGAAAAAACTGATGACTTTCCTGATGTCGAACTCAAGGAACTTCCGCCTCATCTCGAGTACGCGTTTTTGGAGGGTGACGATAAGTTTCCCGTCATAATCGCTAAAGACTTGAATGAGGAAAACAAAACCGCTCTTCTCAAGGTTTTAAAGTCACACAAGCGAGCCATTGCTTGGAGACTTTCCGACATCAAGGGTATTAACCCAGAATTTTGTATGCATAAAATTTTGATGGAGGATGACTTTAAACTGGCTGTTCAACAACAAAGACGGGTAAATCCTAAGATTCATGAGGTTATCAAGCAAGAGGTCATAAAACTTCTTGATGCCGGTTTGATTTACCCTATTTCGGATAGTCCTTGGGTGAGTCCCGTTCATTGTGTACCCAAGAAAGGTGGCATAACAGTTGTCAAAAATGATGATAACGAGTTAATTCCGACTCGATTGGTAACGGGTTGGCGCGTTTGCATTGATTATCGAAAATTAAACGATGCCACCCGTAAAGACCACTTTCCATTACCTTTCATGGATCAAATGCTCGAAAGATTGGCGGGAAATGAATACTATTGTTTCCTTGATGGTTTTTCGGGTTATTTCCAAATTCCCATCGATCCTCAAGATCAAGAAAAAACGACTTTTACGTGCCCATACGGAACATTTGCTTATCGACGCATGCCTTTTGGCTTGTGCAATGCTCCGGGCACGTTTCAAAGATGCATGATGGCCATTTTTCACGACATAATCGAGAAAACAATGGAGGTCTTCATGGATGATTTTTCGGTCGTTGGGAATTCATTCAAATCATGTCTCTCCAATTTAGACAAAATGCTTCAAAGGTGTGAAGACACCAATCTTAGTCTAAATTGGGAGAAAAGTCATTTCATGGTCAAGGAAGGAATTGTCCTTGGCCATAAGATTTCCAAGAGTGGGATTGAGGTTGATAAAGCTAAAATCGACGTCATTGCTAAGCTTCCTCCTCCTACTACTGTTAAAGGTGTTCGGAGTTTCCTGGGTCATGCCGGCTTCTATCGTAGATTTATTCAATATTTCTCGAAGATAGCTAGGCCTATGACCCGACTGCTTGAAAAAGAGACTCCATTTGTCTTTTCCGATGAGTGCATCGAAGCTTTTCAAACTCTCAAGAAAAAGCTTACCGAGGCACCCATTCTAGTTGCCCCCGATTGGGACCTACCTTTCGAACTCATGTGTGATGCAAGTGACTTTGCAATGGGAGCGGTCTTGGGGCAACGAAAAACCAAACATTTTCAGCCGATTCATTATGCAAGCAAAACCTTGACCGAAGCTCAAGCTCATTACACCACAACGGAAAAAGAATTACTAGCCGTGGTGTATGCGTTTGAGAAGTTTTGGCCATATTTGATCATGACTAAGTGCATAGTGTACACGGATCGCTCGGCTCTAAAATATCTCTTTGCAAAGCAAGACGCAAAGCCGAGATTGCTCCGTTGGGTTCTCCTCCTACAAGAATTTGATATCATCATTCGTGATAAAAAAGGAGCCGAGAACCTCGCTGCTGACCATCTTTCCCGATTGGAGAATCCTCATCAAGGAGTTCTCGAGAAAAAGGAAATCAATGAAACCTTTCCTCTCGAGACACTTAATGTGATTTCCTCTCGTGGTGATTCCAGTACCCCATGCTTTGCCGACTTTGCAAACTACCATGCGGGGAACTTCGTTGTCAAAGGGATGTCGTCCCACCAAAAGAGCAAGTTTTTCAAAGATGTTAATCACTACTTTTGGGACGACCCCTATCTATTTAAAATTTGTGCGGATCAGGTTATTCGAAGGTGTGTTCATGGCCAAGAAGCCAAGGAAATCCTTAAGGCTTCTCATAATGGACCCACCGGGGGACATCATGGCCCGAACTACATCGCTCGAAAAGTATTTGAGTCCGGTTTTTATTGGCCCTCCATTTACAAAGACGCCCATGACCTAGTCAAATCTTGTGACTCGTGTCAATGTCAAGGAAAGATCACACAACGGGATGAAATGCCTCAAAACGTCATCAAAGTGTGTGAAATCTTTGATGTTTGGGGCATAGACTTTATGGGGCCGTTCCCGTCTTCACGAGGGAACAAGTACATACTCGTGGCCGTTGACTACTTGTCAAAATGGGTCGAAGCAAAAGCTCTCCCTACCAACGATGCCCGAGTAGTTGTAAAGTTTTTGAAATCGTTATTCTCAAGTCTTGGAACTCCCCGCGCTATCATAAGCGATCGCGGTACTCACTTTTGCAATGAACAATTTGCAAAAGTCATGCTCAAGTATGGTGTCACTCACCGACTTGCTACCGCTTATCACCCACAAACGAGTGGGCAAGTGGAGGTTTCAAACCGAGGTTTGAAAAGAATTCTTGAAACAACTGTAGGCGAAAACCGTGCCTCTTGGTTGGATAAGTTAGACGACGCTCTATGGGCTTTTCACACGGCTTATAAAACACCCATCGGGTGTACTCCTTATAAGCTCGTGTATGGAAAAGCTTGTCATCTACCGATTGAGCTCGAGCACAAAGCCTATTGGGCTTTGAAGAATGCCAATTTTGATCTTAAGTCTGCGGGTGATCACAGGAAAGTTCAACTCAATGAACTCAATGAACTTCGTGATCAAGCTTACGAAAACTCTTTAATCTATAAAGAGAAAACCAAAAAGATCCATGACTCCAAAATTAAGAACCGCGTTTTCAACGTTGGTGACCGAGTCCTTCTTTTTAACTCTCGATTAAAGATCTTTTCGGGTAAGCTTAAAACCCGCTGGACTGGACCTTTAACCATTGCCAAAGTTTATCCTTATGGTACCGTCGAGTTATCTCAAGACGACAGTCCAAATTTCAAAGTAAATGGGCATCGGTTGAAACACTATTTTGGAGGGGACATACCACCTATTGTCCCGGACCTCGAAACTTTCCCCATGGACCAATGAATTCGGGGATCGATTCAAGCTAGCGACTCGATAAACAAAAACAATAGCAACAACATGGGTTTTCACCCGTGTATCTGATTTCCTTCTACTTTCTAACACCCTAGTGTGGGGGAGTGGCCACCCCCTGCAGCTACTTGCGTTGTATATATCTTTTCAAAAAAAAAGAAAAAAAAGAAGTGTGTTTGAATAAATAAAGTGAAAAATACAAATGACATTCCCACAATTAGCTTTTAATATTCTCGTCTTTCATTCAAAATTTCGGCGTAATAGCTGGGACTTTGAATATTGAGGACAATATTCGACTCTAAGTGTGGGAGGGGAAAATTCTAGCGAATTTTATCAAATTATACCGTCTAGTACCCCCGTTTTTGGCCAAAATTTTTTTAAAAAAAATTTCACTTTATTTCAAAATTTTTGTGGTTATCAATCCGCCGTGTCTAAACGACAAAAGGATTGGCTAATCAAGGAGCAAACGGCTCTTGGTAAAGATAACTCAAACCCGTTGATGGCTTGCAATTTGCCAAAAATTGTATGGTTCCTCAACTCCCCATCATCCTCAAAAGCTAATGAGTTGGCTAGCCCGCAAGATTATGGCTTGTGGTAAAGGCAGTGGAAAAACCATAATTGGTAATCAACTCACCAAGATGTTGACTGTTCCATCAAGAGTTGGCTAGTCCAAGAGCAAACGGCTTCTGGTAAAGACAAATCAAAACCGTTGAAAGCTCGTGGTTTGCTAAAAATCACATGGTCATCGGATGGACCATAACTCTTACTTGAACCCAATAGCGTCCGGCTACTCCAGAAGTGATGGCTTTTGGTAAAGAGACTTCAAATCCATTAATTTTTCTCAAAAAGATTGCTAGGGACTAGCAATAGTTTAGTGTGGGGTATTGATGAGTGTGTAAATACTCATCATTTTTAATCAAATCTGAGCTGCAAAATGATCAAAAACACTCAAAAAACACACCAAAATGCGAAGAAAATCCCAAAGATCGTATTTTATATGTTTCGGTTACAAAACGAGTGAAAACAAACGAAAAACGAACAAAAGTTGCATAAATGGCAGTTTCAATCCCTCAATTTTGAGTTTTTGGCAGTTTTGGTCCCTGGGCACTTTAAAATGGAAAAAATCATACATCATGGTCCTTGAGAAATTAAAAGATGGCAAGTGTGGTCCTTGGTTGAACTTTGGAAGTTTGGCAGATTTGGTCCTTCAAAATCAGAAAATAGCAAAAATTGGTCCTTGTGTTTACAATTACAACCAAACGGACAATATACTAATTCACAAACCAAATCCAATCCAAACCTTAACCCACCCTTGGCCCAAAATGGTTTCCCAGCCCACAAATAAAACACGGCCAATTTTGTTATATAACCTAAAAAGGGTAAAAGTGAATTGGTCAAACGCATTCCAGTGTTATCTTCTTCCCCAAAACATCCCCCCCCCCCTCGTAACTGCAACAAGCCAAGATCCCCATCACCATCCATCCCTTGTCTTCAATCCCTTCTCCCAATCCCACTCACCACCACCCTCTCACAAACCCCTACCTACCACATGCCATGTCACCAATCCACCATGGTCTGTTTTGGCGCCAAGATGTTATTCAAGGGATAAGATCAATGTAGAAGCAATTGGATGGCTAGGATGTTTTCACAAGGTTCAAGGAAGCTGGATGAAACCCTAATTACAGAAGATGAAGACAAAGAGAAGCTCAAGCGTACCTACCACTTTTTTTTTTTAGTATAAATAGAGAAGCTTTGTAAGCCTAAGGGCATCATATCTCATTTTAGTTTTTAAGTTATTATCTTTTCAGTTTTTTAAAAGTTTTATTGTAATCGAGATTTTTCTCAGTTTAATGAAAGTATTTTCTTGTTATTCCAAGTTTATGTTTTTCCAGTTAAGGTTTAAAATTTCTAGTTGTCTCATTGAAAAGTTTGATATCCTATTTAGTACATTATTCAGTTTGGTTTGAAAAAAAAAAGAGAAAAAAAAGAGATAAAAGAGAAAAGGGTAAAAGCAGCAGTAGCAGAGCATGGATGGGAGTATGGTATAGAGCTCAGGGGAGCACATAGGATGTGTTCTTTGATTCCTTGGTTCTTAGTTATTCATACTTTTGGAGGACAAGTAAGAGTTTGCTATATTGATCTTGTTAAAGTTCTGTGATATATGTTATTTGCTATTGTTTATTATCTGCACTTGTTGAATTAGGATCTGCTTAGATTAGTGTAGTGTAGTAATTAAATCGTTAACCTTGCTATCTCCTTGGAAATCTTTAAAAACTGTTCAAGCAAGGGGTGTTTGGTTCTAGCTTTTCTAGAATTTTAGTGTAACAGTTATTGGATGAGACATGGTTGAACAACCACCTTGGTAGAAAAATAACTTATTCCAGCTTTTAGTTTGAAAGTATTAAGGGTAAAAGTCACAATACCCCTTATATTTTTTCTAACTGTTTAACCATTAGGAAAATTTAATCTCTAAACCAGCTTTAAACTTGTTAGTTTCTCCTAAAATAGTTTCTTAGTAGCTTAGTTAATCGTTTGTAATCACTTAGGATAGTCTTAGCTTAACAGTAGTCAAGTTGGTTCAAAAATTCTAGAAGCCAAAAATAAGAAATCTGTGGAAATAGGACAAGATTCAATCGTGTGCACAAGGTTCAAATCTAGGAGGAATGGATTAAGTTTGGGTGTTTTGTGAACTTTTCCAGTCTATATAATCATAACAATAAGAATTTTGAGGTTTAGAGATCGTTTGATCATAGGAAATTGGAGTGGAATTCGGATGCTGACCATGAACTTGCCTGCATCAGATTTTTTATGAAACCTCCTTGGCTCGTAACTTGTTCAATCCTGGATGAAATGATGTGTTATTGGCTGTTCTGAGTAGCCTTTTAGTTAGTATTTAGGTCCCAAGTTTTACCTTGCCCATTATTGCTTCTCTAGTGCTTATTTTTAAGCGATCTATTGGCTGGCTAACCACTGCTGCTGCAGTGTTGTTGTTGTTGTTATTCTTGTTTGGATTCTTGTTGTAGATCATGTTAATGTTATATTTGTAGCTTATACCTGTTGTAATTGTTGAAACCAAACTGGCTCAGCTTAATTTCATCCTTTGGTTCTAGCTTTTGAGTTTATTGCAAGCTTATTTAAGACAAAAACTTTTTCTTTTTGATCTAATTTGGTCTAACTGTTGGGATAACAAGATCTGTTATTGCTTACTTTGGTTATTCGAAAGTATTGCCTAATTAAAAGTTACTTGTCTTTGTCGTTCAATTAGTTTTGTAAAGTCAAAAGTAAAAAAAATAAAAAAAAAAAAATAAAAAAAAAAATAAGGTTGCAAAAACTGATGTGGGTGGGATTCGAACCCAGCCCACTCAGCCCACACAACACACCCCTCCCAACTATGCCCTTGGGACTTTTGTCAATTGTTCTCCTCCTTTAATTCTTTTAAACTAATTCATTTCTAACACAACTTTTAGCTTATCTAAACTGTTCGGGCTTATAGAAGCTTATTGACAAAAGATTTTTCTGATTTTGCATTTTTTTAAGGTTAATATTAGTTAAAACTAATTTCCAAAAAAGGTTTCAAATTTTTAGGCTTTATAAATTAGTCATTATGAATTAATTAGCTTTAATTAGTTTCAAATTCATATTAAATAGAGTTTTTGTCGAAAAATTAATTTTCTTTTTTCTAAAATTTTATTTTGTCTTGTAGTACGTAAGAAAATTGTTTGGAGACCCGTAGGACCTTTGTAGTTAAAAATTCACGTTTTATTTTGCGCACTCGCGTAATTTTTAATTAAACGTCGCGTTTTTAAGTTGTTTAACGTTTTAGGATTTCCGATACCTAATTATGTTTTCCCGTAGTGTTTTTCGTAGTTTATTAGTTGCCTTAGTTTAATTTATTGTTACCTTCGTTCGTTAATTTAACGTATCGCAAAACCAAATAACCTTTCTAATCATACAAGATTTTAATCCCAATCTCATTCGAAGCTTTCCATTCACACCTCGTTGGGGTACGACCTGGGAAATCACTTCCCGGTCTCACAATTTGAATATCACTTTCACAAGTTTTGCGAGGTAATTGTTTTCCTAAACGGTTTACTCGTATTACTTCACGTTTATTTGTCTCACGACAAATTAAACTTCACGTTTATTGATATTTTGATAAATTGTTGTTTACACACCAAAACACAACGAATCAGTAGGAAACCATGTAGATCACCCTTTCCATAATGATCATAATGCTTTTAACATTCATCTTTGTTGTAAGCATATCATACTTCATGATCCACCAAGAAGGTCACAAGATCTTGAAGTCATCATTCATTGAAGCATTCCAACAGATGAATATTCAAGGGCACTTGACATCCTCAATAGTTGAAGACTTCTTATTCAAGAAGTTCATGTAGATTAGGCATGCATATCCATTAGACTTTTATGTCTTGGATCATCATTGTATCATAACAATATAGATTAGATGATTTATGTGTTTGTGCCATAAAACACAAGGTTTTTATGTTGGGCCACAAAACATAGCGGGAGTGGTTGTACCCTTGGTAAAGAACTCGACATCTAGTTTAGTGTCGGTAAAAGTGTAAGCGACGAACGGGAGTGGTTGTACCCATGTAAAAGAACTCGACATCTAGCTTAGTGTCGGTAAAAGTGTAAGCGACGAACGGGAGTGGTTGTACCCTTGTAAAAGAACTCGACATCTAGCTTAGTGTCGGTAAAAGTGTAAGCGACGATTGTAAGGTTTTCTCCGCCGAAAAGGGAGGTTGTTGATCTAGTGAAGTAACTCTCGAGTTGGGTACTCGAGGAGTGGAGTAGGGCGGAGAGGAGATCCGTGACCGAACCACTATAAATCCTCGTGTTCGGTTTGCACTTTCCTTTTACTTATTGCCTTACTTTAATGTTTGCATTGTGTGATTGTTTGTGTTGGGACTTGTTGATTGTACTTGTGTGATAACATGTTTTAAGTTATGTTAGTCATAAACTACAAGTAACATCTTTTATATTAGAACAAGCTAAAAATGGACATTTTATACAACAAGTTTAAAGTTTTTAAACGGTAAACTATTCAACCCCCCTTCTAGTTTTCCACAATTGGCATCAGAGCTTCGTAGCTCTTATTTTCAAAACAAATGGTTTTTAAAATGGAGCACGATCCATGTATCAAATTACCATTGAAGCGGAATATAATATGAAAAATGTTTCGTTAAGTATACTTAGAAATTTTGTGGTTAAATATTACTTTGTATACAAGCTTGAAGGTGTCCTTGAAAAATAAAAGAAAACTTTTCTTAAAAAGTTGTAAGTGTCAAATTATGTGGTTAGAGCTAATGTATGTAAAATACGGCTTTAAAAGGAGTGTTTGGGTTAACTATAAATTTAGTTGAAAAATCACCTCCGTAAATGTTTAGATAAGTCACATAAGAAGTAATGATGTTAAAATAGGTGTATTATATGTTTACTAACAAATCTAGTAAGTCATACACATTTTCGCTATGCGAAATACACGTTTTTAGCATTTTGTGACATTTTGTTACAGCAGACCCCGCGGATCTCGCGGAACCCTCAGAAGGGTTCCTTGCCCTTTGGACGAAGGTTCCTTGGGCTGCACAGTATACAGTTTTCGTCAAACTTCAAAAATTCATAACAAATTAACCGTAAGTCCGTAGGAGTCGCGCCACCTATCATTTTAAAGGTAATTGAGTCTACTTTCCTTTAAAATTAATGTCATGGCCTAAATCTAATCCAAAGTCAAAAGAATAAACCAAATACTATAGTGTGTCCAAAATATCAAGTTTCGTTTTGAAGTAGAAACTCAAACTTTTGAGTTAGGCAATATAAGTTAGTATCCTTTGAACATGGACATTATTTTATTTGAAACTAAAGAATTTTGATATATTCATATAGACAAAGAAAACTAATCAAGATTGGCATACATCGTCATATTTAAACGCAAAGTGACGAAAAGTATATCTCTTTTTATGATATGCTAAATGACTACTTGTTTTAGTTGTATGCATATATGATATTTGCTTATTGAAAGTTGTGATTGCATATTGTTTATTTTTGATTCATGAGTGTCAATCTTGTCATGATATTCATTTGCTTGTTTGTCGACTTCATGTTTATACACAATAGGATATTTGCTAGATTGTGTGTACTAAGTTGAAAATTTGTGTTTGTATTGCTTATTGTTTTAGTTACTCTTCCTTGCACATGTTATGTGATTATTTTGCATAATTCACTTAGGAATGAAAATTAAGTAATACTAATTAAATAACTTGGAATATGGTCAAGCGTCTAAATAAGTCACTACATTTTTAAACATGTAGTATTCTTGTAAAATGGTGTTTGGTATATATGTTTCTACAATGATGTTTAATGAATGTGTCGTGCTATAAGATAGAAACTCATATTTGATTGATCATATAAACTAACCATACCATGTTTGGACGATAACACTGTGTTGTTATAAATTTTCAATGCTTAGCTTAATTTCCATTTATAGGAAGCTCATAATCCTCGGCTTGATCTATATGCTAAAATGTGTTAGAATATGTGTTTTTAGTTTTAATCTATCACATCTAATTGGGTGCATATGTTTGAAGTATTATTAGGATACTTGAACGGGTTTCAGGAGTCGATAAATGTCCTTTGTTAAGGAATGTTTGGCACAACTTGAAATTTGAACAATTTGGTAGTCAAACAATGTGTTTCATGGATATATGTTCTTCTAGGATCTTTTTTTTTTTATCTTTGGACATTGTCTTGTACTAACGGATATGCAGGTAGACAACATTTAAGATGTTGTCAAATTTTCAAGTTTATGGATATTTCACTAAGTATAGTGAAATTCGCTAGCCCCCGGTCAAAGTCTAACGGTTAGAGTTTTTCTATATCCAACTTTTGCATTTCCTAATCAGTACTATATTTAAGTTTTGTTTTTAGGATTTTTTGAAAAATTTGAAATTCGTCTCGAGGCTCGAAATAGTGGACTGCCTCATTTCTGGTGTCTGGCGGAACCTTCAAATGGGTTCCGCCAGTGCATTTTCTGGGAAACCCAAAAATAGCCCAACGGAACACACGGAACCCTCAAAAGGGTTCCGCCCGTGTATTCGTAGGGATCCGCCAGTCATGCAGATTTCTTTTTAAATTTTCATTTAAATCCCTCACTCAAGATCACTCACTTTCATCACTGGGATTCTTTTCACTAATGGTCACTCATATTAGGATTAGGACATCTCACCTGCACCTATAAGATATTCATCTATAATAATACTTTCAAACTTCACAAGAATAATCCAAGATATCTTTCCCGTTAGAGGAATGAATCCGGAAACTTGTTCCTTGCAATCCTCGAACCATTGAGTATTTGTGATCACTACACACACTCACTGCATTCTTTTGTCCTTTACTCATTCATTAGCTTGATTTGTAAATTGACAACTTCCTAACCAATCCGGACTCGTTATTAGCAAAGATTACATACAATATCGAAATCACAAGTCCAACTTATGACTATAGATATTGTCTTGTATCTACATATGTTACCTCACTTGGTTAACATGAAAATAATGTGTCATCCTTCAAGACGATAAGGATTTACATCGAGTCATAACTTACTCTTAAGTTATAGATGTACTATCGAGTCTTGCTATCCTTTTATGCTATCCAATCTCAACTAAGTAGGATTGACAACTTAAGTATTTCGTTCGAAATATTCAAGTAAACTTGACTTACTACCGTAGTCATTAAATGTCATATCCGAAAATCAACACCCAAGGATTTTAACAATGTTTGTTAAAACACTCATCACAACTTGAACACTCATCATAGTACTTTCCCAATCAATAGGAACAAAAACAAGTGTCAATAGTTTTTCATCCTTAAACATTTAGCACTTAAGTTCACTTGTTTTTTCACCATCATCTCATCGCATTCAACTTGTGATATATCTCAGCCCATAAGCCTCACAAACACTTTGGCTTCATATCTTCATTTAAGTAAAACATGATGTCTTGAAAGACATTATGCCTAAGAAATCATGCGTCAAGTTTTCATCATTAAAAGGATATTGTATATCCTATGCGTCATTCTCTCATTGAACATGAACGGTTGTGTTACATGAGATTTCATTATACCCCATTGGGTTAATGATCTTAAATCAACATCGGCAAGTTCTAGGATCTAGAGCCTCCTCATCATCTCGCCATTCTTTTTTTTCGTAAGCATGGTGACTTTATTCCACGTGATAATCTTACTTATTGAAAGACACCATATGTGTCTATTTTCTTTTAAGCGTTCATCATAACCAAACCTTACTCATAATCTAGTTCAAACCTTGTGCACATCCACGGTTAATCCTACACATCTCTAGAGCATACACAAGATCTATTGAAGTTGGTAATTTCACTTAGATTCTTGTCCCAAAGAGCTTTTTTAAGAACGTTCTTAACATATTCCATTTTCACACACTAACACATCTCTTGGTCTTTGATGATCAAATCACTCTCATAACGTTTCATCACACAAACCTTAAACCACCAATGTGACCTGAAAAACCGAGTTATCCTTTGTTCTACCAATATCGAGTCGTCCACCATTTCCATCCCCTCAAAGAAACCAAGAGTCAATATCATACTCCTAGTCATCTTCACAAGAAGATTCCACCATGTAACCAAACAAGTGTGTCATCCCCACTACAACCTAACCCATTAAGGGTAAACCATCTTTCATGATACATAAACTTATATTCACCCTTGTGTCGCTCTTTGAAACAAAGGGCAACTGTTATATCCATACACTCATTGTCATAGTTGTCTATGTAGTCGAAAGTCAAGTGAATTTCATTATGAAATGCGTCTTTTCCACTTTCTAGCAAGTGAAGAACACAAAGAAGATATCCAAGCTTCAAGTGTTGTCAAGTCATCATCACCTCATTTCACACATTCACCTTCAGTCGTCAACCAACAAAACACCTCAAAATTCCATGATTCCCAATCATCCATTAATGATTACCCACATTCACAAAGAGTCTCCTAACCTCAATCCTCAAGATCACTCATCGTCACCTCCATACCAATATTCTAATCCTTTCCACCTCCTTTGAGAAAACCACATGCCTCATCATACGATCATCTCGCATTGATAGAGAAGAGCTACATGACTTTAAGGATAAAGTTCTTTGTATGCTAACCAACATCCGCAAAAACATTACCAAGCTCATCGTTTTCATTAACCTACAACCTCCTAAACACTTCATCATCATTCTTTATACAATGCACTAGACAATATGTTGGATGTCCACCTATTGAGGAGGAGAGAAATTCATCCACATATTTGTATTGTGTCAAATTGTATTTAAAGAACATCTACTCATGTATCTTACATCCTAAAATACCAACACGTAGGTACACTCCATTTAGTTAAAGTCAGTTTACAAAACCACAAGTGCTTCAAGCCTTTGACCGTTTCTCTTTTTAATAAGTTCAAGCCTCTTTCACCCCCAATATCTCATCAAGTGAAAAACACATCATGTGTTTGACAAAGTTCTTCACTTCCACAACCAAAAACTAAACCAAATGGAGTCTAGGATTCTTCTCTCAAAACTAGGACTTCAAAACCTCATTTTCAAGAACACCATCTTAGGATCTCATCCTCTTCTTCCTCGACACATATCATGCACGTCATTGTCAGCGCAAATGATATATTAATCAAAGCCATCACTCCCAACACTTTCTCAACACGTTGGTCTAACCAACACTCTCGCATCATATGATGTCATTCCCATCCTCATATAGGTATTGGGCATTTTTTTTTCTCTCTTTTCATATGGTATTCTTGTTCCTAGGTGCCTATTGTCTTCACTTCTTTTTGAACCCATTCAAGCATACATTGTGGCATGATACATCCTCTTTGGTAGATGATAATATCATTAAAGGTCATTTAGGACTAAACCATGTTAGCACTCTTTCATCCATTGTCGTTCGATATAGGTCACTACTTCTAAACGTTTTTCGTTTTCATTAGCGTCAATCCTAATCGATCAAATCATAACCCATAGCCGTCATTGAATATCAATGCCCATTCACATTTTCCTTTATCCCTTTAAGTTGTGAATCTTAGATTGCATAAGTCCATATGCTCATTCGTCATAGCATTTGCTATACATACGAGTTTCTAAATTCATGCATTATAACCACCACCTTCATCAACTCTTTCACTAATCATCACCACCATGGATTAGTGTAAAACCTATTCCTATTAATCTTGTGATGTTGTCAAATTTTCTATACTTTTACTAAAGTATAATGAAAATCGTTAGCCATCGTTCAAACTCTATCGATACACGTGTTTTTACTTGCCTCTTTGTCATTTCCCAATCAGATTTAATACTGTGCTTTTGTTTTTGGAAAAATTTCGAAATTAGAAAATCGTGTCGACCGTCGAAAACCTGGTCTATTAAGAATTTGCAGTCTGGCGGATATGGCGGAACCAAATTTTGGGTTCCGCCCGTTTTATTTCTGGGTATTCCCAGTTTTGGCCCAGCGGACCAGGCGGAACCAAAACCAGGGTTCCGCCCGTGTATTCGTTTGGTGCCGCCAGACCTGCAGAAATTTCTTTATTTTTCTCAAATTCGCATTCTCTCTAACACCATTAGCACCATCCTCTTTAAGCATTTCAACCTCATGTCTTCCTTCTAGGCTTTGCTTAGTAGGTTCCTATCATATTATATTCACGTTTTTCTTATGATTGCATTTCTTTTTAGAAGCATACACCTCATGAGATTTTTTTTTTGGTTTCATGGTTCTCTACTTTGAGTCGCTTATATCATTTATATATTTACATCTTACTTTTCTTTGAGATTAAATATATTGCACTAACTCTTTCATTGTAGGTTCACCATTATATATGCTAGATCGTATATAGCATTATCATCTAAGGATGATGTTTGCATCGAATATTTTCCTTCTTTCATTTTAGGTGCTTCTTGACGTAGGAGGATTATCCATCAAGTACTCATATTGCATCTTCTATACACGTTGTTGTAGAGGACATGCTAGTCTAAAGACAAAACTTCCACTATACTAACTTTTGTTTTGTAGGTTCATATTGACGCCCTTTAACAAGGGGAGCTTCCGTCAAGCATAGGAAAATTATTATCTTTTACTAACCTTTATTTTGTAGGGTTCTTCATCCTTGCATCACATACGTTGGTACCCTAGCAACGGGGAGTATTGATCAAGGGGGAGTCAATCATACACTAACTTTTGTTTCTTTTGTAGCTTTCTTATCCTTGTATCATACACATTGGTACCCTAACAACGGGGAGTATTGATCAAGGGGGAGCTAATCATGCACTAACCTTTGTTTTTGTAGCTTTCTTATTTCTTGTGTCATATACGTTGGGACCCTAGCAAAGAGGAGTATTGATCAAGGGGGAGCTACAATCTAGGGGAAGCATGCACGCATTTTTCTTTATTCTCATTCTTCGATGCACTTTTGTGTTTCGAAAAAAAGAATGAGATAAGTCAACATAGTCCAAAATTCTTTTTATTCATCATGCATTTTTCGTATAATTTTTATGTTGCACAACAGTAACCTTGATGTAGGTCAAAGAACTTAATTTGATCCATGGATCCGCTAACAACCTAAGGGACGCAACAACCTTAGGAAATTGGAGTTGAAGAATTAACTTCACTAGGGATGATGCAAGCTCGCCATTTCGGGGAGAAGTTAAGTTAACTCCAAGGACACACCCCTCTTTGTTTCGACAAAAGGGGGAGAAGAGTGTAAACGGAGAAGGAAATGTAGAAGGTGTTCCGGATACAAGTAACTTTTTACATTTTGTGTTCTATCACGTTTACATATTTTGTCATCATCAAAAAGGGGGATATTGTTAGTGCAAATATTACGATATTTAATCTATACATTCTCGTTTGTTTTGATTGATGACAAACGTATAACTTGATACATAACGTAAAATGTACAAGTTACTTGTAATCATTGTTTGTCTCAAAGTCTCGAGTCGTCGTATGCTACAACACAGGTTCGTACATGTTTGTTATGTAGCATTATGATCAAACCCCTTGACCAACCATTTAGAATGACTAAAATACTTTAGGAGTCTTTAAGTATTTTAGGTGTCAAAGTACACTTTAGGTGTTAAATAGAATAAGTGCCACATTAGGTGTCTAGATAATATTAATAAGTTTACAATATATAAAAATGTGTCTTATAACAACATAAGTACATAAAACATTTTTAGTAACTTACTAAATATTATATAGCTAGCTAATATATTTTTTATACAAGTAATTTACCTTTTTAAGTTAATATATACATTTGTCTAAATGTATTTTTCATAAAATGGAAAACTATATTTGGAAATTATCTTTGTTAAATATCATTTAAGATGTGTCATAGATTGTAGTTGACTTGGAAACATCTTTGGAAAATAACTTGGTCAAAGAACTTGTAAGATGTGTCATAGTCCTTGTAAGTTGACAAGTAACATATATGTCTTGTCTTGTCAACATTTAGTTTCAAGTATATGCATATGTCTTGTCAATGTTGACTCTAATAGTAATCCATGGTTTTGGAACATGGTTTATTGAACATGGTTTTGGAAAACTTCTTTACTTGTTTTGCCTATAAATAGAAGTTCATGTTTTACTTAGAAGTGTGATGAAAAGATGAAAAAAAACACACACACATAGATAAGTAGGAAACCATGTAGATCACCCTTTCCATAATGATCATAATGCTTCTAACATTCATCTTTGTTGTAAGCATATCATACTTCATGATCCACCAAGAAGGTCACAAGATCTTGAAGTCATCATTCATTGAAGCATTCCAACAGATGAATATTCAAGGGCACTTGACATCCTCAATAGTTGAAGACTTCTTATTCAAGAAGTTCATGTAGATTAGGCATGCATATCCGTTAGACTTTTATGTCTTGGATCATCATTGTATCAAAACAATATAGATTAGATGGTTTATGTGTTTGTGCCATAAAACACAAGGTTTTTATGTTGGGCCACAAAACATAGCGGGAGTGGTTGTACCCTTGGTAAAGAACTCGACATCTAGCTTAGTGTCGGTAAAAGTGTAAGCGACGAACGGGAGTGGTTGTACCCATGTAAAAGAACTCGACATCTACCTTAGTGTCGGTAAAAGTGTAAGCGACGAACGAGAGTGGTTGTACCCTTGTAAAAGAACTCAACATCTAGCTTAGTGTCGGTAAAAGTGTAAGCGACGATTGTAAGGTTTTCTCCGCCGAAAAGGGAGGTTGTTGATCTAGTGAATTAATTCTCGAGTTGGGTATTCGAGGAGTGGAGTAGGGCGAAGAGGAGATCCGTGACCGAACCACTATAAATCCTCGTGTTCGGTTTGCACTTTCCTTTTACTTATTGCCTTACTTTAATATTTGCATTGTGTGATTGTTTGTGTTGGGACTTGTTGATTGTACTTGTGTGATAACATGTTTTAAGTTATGTTAGTCATAAACTACAAATAACATCTTTTATATTAGAACAAGCTAAAAATGGACATTTGATACAACAAGTTTAAAGTTTTTAAACGGTAAACTATTCAACCCCCTTCTAGTTTTCCACAGCAATGACATCAATTTTGGCTTTGTCAACCTCAATCCTGTTTTTTTAAATTTTATGGCCGAGGAAAATGCCCTCTTTAACCATAAAATGGCTCTTCTCCCAGTTGAGACTCAAATTCGTTTCTTTATAACGTTTAAGCATTTGTTCCAAGTAGGAGAGACAAGACTGGAATGAATCCCCGATGACTGAAAAGTCATCCATAAATACCTCCATGGTTTTCCCGATCATGTCGGAAAATATTGACTTCATGCACCTTTGGAACGTGCCTGGTGCATTACATAAGCCGAAAGGCATACGTCTGTAAGCAAAAGATCCGTAAGGGCATGTGAAGGTAGTTTTCTCTTGATCCTGTAGATCAATGGGGATTTGGAAGTAACCCGAGAGACCATCGAGGAAATAGTAGTATTCATTCGCCGCTAGTCTTTCGAACATCTGGTCAATAAAAGGCAGAGGAAAATGGTCTTTACGGGTGGCTTCATTCAACTTACGATAGTCAATACATACTCGCCAACCCGTGACCAAACGAGTTGGAATCAACTCGTTTTCCTCGTTGGTGACAACGGTTATGCCACCCTTTTTAGGAATGCAATGAATTGGGCTAACCCAAGGACTGTCAGATATAGGGTAAATCAACCCCGCATCAAGAAGTTTTAGAACCTCTTGTTTGATAACTTCATGGATTTTAGGATTTACCCTTCTCTGTTGTTGCACTGCTGGCTTAAAGTCATCATCCATTAAGATTTTGTGTGTACAAAAGTCCGGGCTAACACCCTTAATGTCGGAGAGTTTCCAAGCAATTGCTTGCTTGTGTGACTTAAGAACCTTTAGAAGTGCAGCCTTTTCCTCATCTTTTAAGTCTTTAGCAATTATGACGGGTAATTTATCATCACCCTCCAAAAATGCATATTCTAGATGAGGAGGCAAGTCCTTGAGCTCAACCTCGGGAAATTCTTCAGATTTTTCAATGGACTTAATTTCCGCTTTATGAAGTTCTTTTGGAGACGGAGAGGGTGAAGGATCATCATTTAACAATCTTTCAAGAAGAAGAATATCCCCCTCCGGGTCAAGATAGTTTTCATCAATCTCATGAGGGATTGAGCTATCCTGAGCAAGAAAAGCCTCGACCTCTTCCAAAAGGAAGTCACTTCCCTCAAACGGAGTGAGAGAAGGGGAAGAGTCGGATATGATAGGCTCAAAAGAAAGAGTGGTACTGCCACTTGCTGAGAAACCGAGGACTTCTTGAGAATACTCCTCTGACGCAACATCGATGATGTCAATTCGGTTAACCGTTTCAGCGTCATAGTTGGAGGAGTATCTTGAAGTCTGATCAAGATTGAATGTGATGGCTTCACCACCAATATGTAAAGTGATTTCTTCCTCAAAAACATCGATTAGAGCATGACCCGTTCTTAAGAATCCCCTCCCGAGAATGAGAGGAACTCTTGGGTCAGCATCGAAATCAACAATCACGAAATCTGCAGGAAAATGGAACTTTCCTACTTTCACGAAGATATCTTCGGCAATGCCGAGAGGACGAGTTATAGTACGGTCTGCAAGCTCGAGAGTCATGCATGTAGGAGTGAGAGCAGGAAGAGAGAGTCTCTTTCAGACTGAGTGAGGCATAAGGTTAATGCTTGCACCAAGATCGGCCAAGGAAAAGCATTCAACCATCCCCGGGAAAATGCAAGGAATGAGAAATTTCCCGGGATCTCCAAGCTTTTCGGGAATCTTTTTCAAGAGCACTGCTGAGCAATGCTTATTAAGTGGAGTTTTAGCCATCTCACAGAGTTTTTCCTTGTTGCTTATCAGATTTTTGATTGTTGAAGAAAATTTAGGCATTAGAAGAAGAGCATCCGCGAAGCTAATATCGAAGTGTAATTCTTGAAAATTTTGGTAAAATTTTTCCATCTGATGATTAGCTTTTTCGCGGTTCTTTTGATCATTTAAACGTGAAGGATATGGAATTGAAGGCTTGGGATTGTTCTTTGGAATTTCATCAGAACTTTCCGGAGGATCGAATACAACTTTTGACTTATGAGTCGGGACCGGGACAACTTGAGGGTGGACGTTGTTGGTACCTCCGTTATTAGTAGGAAGTACCGTGTCCATGGTAACCTCAGGTTCACGTTCGGCTACCTTGGTAGGAGGAGAAGAAGAGGTAGAGGGAATCGTGGGTCCATTGTATGATACTCCACTTCGGGTCATGATCGCTTTGACATCGCCCCTCGGGTTAGCGATCGTGTTGCTCGGTAGTGTACCCGGGCCCGAGGGTCGATCATTTAAAGACTTCTGAAGTTCAGAGATCTTGATGATCAACAACCGATTCGTTTCCTCTTGTGCTTTCATGAATTGTTTTAGCACTTCATCGGAGGAAGACGAGGGTTGGACAACGTTTTGATTTTTGTTAGGAAAATTTTGAACACGGTTGTTTTGAAAATTTCCTTGGTTCTGGTTGTTGTTACCCTAAAAATTATTTCTCTTATTGAAATTACCCTGATTGTAATTCCCTTGACCTTGGTTTCTTTGAAAATTTCCTTGAAAACCTTGATTGATTGCCATTTTGAAAACTGTTTTGATTAAAATGACCTTGATTTTGGTTCGGGTTTTGGAAATTTGGGTTTTGACCTTGGTTAAAATCTCCTCGATTCTGATTTTGATTCGAGTTACGGTTTTGATTTTGGTTAAAACCGGGAGGTCCGAGAAAATTGTTGGAACGATAGCTTAAGAGATTACGGTCCCCTTGTGGTTGGTAAGAATTACCCCCATGTTGTAGGAACCTTGAGCAGCATAAACGTTCTCTTGAGGAAAACCAGCAGTAGCTGGACACTCGGAATACAGGTGTGGGCCTCCAGAAGTTTCACAACTTCGGGCCACGGCTTTCACTTGTTGATTTTGCATAGTTTGGTTCATTCTCAACACAGCCGTAGAGATATCACCCATCTTTTTAGTGAGAGCTATTATTTCAGGAGATGATGATGAAGGAATAACTGATTTACATGACTCATCCTTCTCCGCAGAGGAATCCCAAAAGTTATGGTGGGCAGTCATGTTCTCAATCAGATCATAGCATTCTTCGGGACGCCTTTTCATGAAGGTCCCATGATACGTGGGGATCGCACTAGGCTTTACCTCTCAAGGGATCTTGAGAAGCTAACAACCCCCACCAGGCAGTGTACCTGATCGTTGTAGTATAGTATAGTGACAAGTACCGGGGGATTGATCGTTCAGCTAGGAATAGTGTCGCTAGGATTAGAAAACCTAAATACTAGTTTTAGAGATGAGGGATGATTCTTTTTTGTATTTTTACATTTTTTAGAAAGCAAATTAAAATCTCGGGTTTGAAGGATTTGGGCGGAATTAGTTGCTAGTCAACTAACCCAATACTAAGATGTAATCAAAATAAAATATTAAAAATGAAAATAAACTAAATTAAACTAAGGTTGTGAGCAATAAGTGGGAGAAATGTGTTTACTTAGATTTCACTACTCCCTAGATATATTTTTTACACGTTAATTACTTGTTATAGTTGCGTGGATGACGGATTGTATTCCTTAATACCATTCATGGGGTGGCGTACTTACTTCCCCAATCCTATGAGTGCATACTTCACTCCTATGTCGAGCCTATAAGAAGCTCCTAACATGGGATCATTAGAATTTACTCATGCATTAAATACAACCAATAAAACCTAGTACACATCGGTTCATGTTTCCTAAGACGTTCAAGCATGTTACCATTTGGAGATCTGCCAGTTTTCTTAAGACTAACATTGAAATCATTCATCCAATACAACTATAAACAAGTAATCAACACATAATCAACATCTAGGTTTCATTAGATCTAAGTAAACATAAGATAAATCTAGCCTAGCATGGTGGAATTAAGACAAGCACGAGATATAGACAACCAACACATAGACATATTGATTGAATTAAGAAAAGACTTATCTCAATAACACATGTAAGGATTCAAGGGTTGAAAACCCTTGAAAAGCTGTAAAATTCGTAAATGGTTCGGCCTTAGGGTTTCTCCAAACTTGTTCCTTTTTAATGAATGAAAATTAGAAAACTATATATAAATATTAGAGGCTGACGGCGTCAAGAATAAACTTGTGACGCCGTCATCTCGCCGCCAAAATAATCCTCGAACTGCCTTGATCTACATCTGACGCCGTCATGTTGTCCACTTTTGCAGGCCATCACACTTTTAACTCTTGACGCTCTACTTGTGACGCCTTCATGTTTGTACTAGGTCGTCATGATCTTTACTCTTGACGCCGTCACACACTGTTCCCAGCATGGAAAATTAAGTCTTTGGCGTTTTCTTCACTTTTATGCTCCAAAAACGTCCGAATTGCTTCCTTTTCCAGATTTCACTCCCAAAGTACCTAAAATCACAAAAGGAACGATTTAGGGTAATATTTGATCAAATAAATTCAATTCCGGGCTTAAATGACCCCCTAAAAACGGATCATTTTTCGCCTCATCATATACCCTTACACTTGAGATTTGCTTGTCCTCAAGCAAATGCACTTTTATTCTACTCAAAATACAAGTTAGGGGTCATTTAACACTAATATAAAAGTAATTACAACAAATAATCGTTCAACTAAAGACCAAAGACAAGCACGGAGGTCATACACTAGCACCTCACAAATAGTGTTTAGATACTCACATCTCTCGGGTGTAATAAAGTATAAATTACAATATGGAAATGGAAGATATCTCTCACTACCTGTCATAGCAAAATAGATTACCATAGGCTTGGGAAAGGATCAAACCTCCACCACATGGCGTAAGCACCTAGGATAAACTATCAAAGAGGTCTTTTAAAGGGTTGTAACGTTAGGTGTAGGGATATGGAATACACGGTTTTGTTGGATATAGGCAGTCTTTATTGGTGGCGAGTTAATCATCTTGGTTAATTACATGTACAATATGGCGTTGCTAAGCCAAGACTAGACTCGACTTAAGCTAATAAATCAAAAATAACAGAAACATAAAATGAACATAGAATGAAACGGGATGGTAGTCCGTATGTTTTTTCTCTTTTCTTTTTCTACTTTTTTTTTTTCTTTTTCTTGATTTTTCGATTTTTTTTTTTTTTTTTTTTTTTTTTTTTTTTTTTTTTTTTTTATACATTCTTACCCTACCATCCAAAATAATACATCATAGGGAATGTAAATTCCCCTTACACTTGAATTTTTACATACTTTACAATAAACTAATCTAATGACTCGAATTAAGAAAATCAAAACACTTGGAGTACTTTTAAGATTAATGCACATATGGGGGTAATATATGAAAAGATAGGCTCGGAGGGGTGTACTAGGGGTTTCGTGTACTAAAAATGAGTACAACGCTAAGGGTGTGGGAAAAATTAGTTGACTTAACTAGCCAAGTAATATGACTTAAATGGTCAAGTAATTATGATACGGGTTTAACACAAGGGTGATCCTAATGCCTCTTATCATGTAGTAAATTCTACTACACGAATGTAGTCTCACTAGCGGTCTCGGGATGCATCACTAACGCAAGTTCTAGAATCTAAATGCTACCGGTACACTCATAAGCACTAATAGTAAATGCTTTTCCTATCAAATATAAAGGCGAACCTCACATATTTTGGTGGAAAATTTTTCTGAATAGTACGGTTATGTGCTAGTCATACAATCTCCTATCCATGAGACGCTTGCTATGGCTAAAGTTTCACTCCTAAATGTTGTAAAAAATTTTAAATTTGGCGCTAAAATTGCACTAACAAGTATTTCTCATAGTTTTATTACACATCTACTATCAAACAAACAAACTCAAGCGAAAGTGTATTTGTAAGGTATCATCATTTTACCCTCCCCTTACAATTAGGATGAACATTGTCCCCAATGTTCAAGTAAAGAATGTAAAAGTAAAATAAGTAAAACAAATGAAATCAAATACTCCCCTGATTCGCTCGGTATGGATAATAAGGTGGCCAGGTTAGATCTTCCTCCAAGAAAATGAACAATCAAAGCTTCTCTTCCAGAATATAAATCATCTTCTTGTCATACATAACCTGTAAAACCTGAGAAAACAGACAAGGCAACCTCGCATAAAATCGGCGGCAATCTACATAAGTTACTAAATCCTAGAAAACGAAATAAGATATAATGCTTGTGGAATGAAGTATACAGATTTCCTGGAGATTATAAAACTAATAATTCAACAAAAACTTTAAAACCCCGTTCGAAAAACAAAACTAGTAAAATTTCCATATTTTTGCACGTGACGCCGTCAAGAGCAAACTCATGACGCCGTCAGAAGTGACCTGCAGAAATTCTTATGTTAAGTTTCCGGAAAATTTCTAGAAAAACTTGGTCCTACTTCTTGGAAAATCCTGCAAAACTTCATTATAACTCGATACAAGCATTTGACTCTAACAAATACGAATATACATGTTCACTTAATATTGTGGAGAATCATGATCGGTTTGTTTCTTGAAAACATATTTGGGGTTTCCCCTTACACTTATCTTTTGCAAAAATACCTTTTTGGTGAAGTTAAGACTAGGCAAAACAACAAAGTAAAGTATTTCCACTATTTAGTTTAGAAACATGATCTACCAACAATAAAAATAAAGCATGCATACGGAAGCAAATAACAAACAAACAAAATAAAATCACACAAAGCATGGGTTGCCTCCCAAGAAGCGCTTTTCTTTATTTACAAGTCTTGTAGCTAGACTCAAGGTCATGGGTTACTACGTGACCTCATCGTTGGTTTCACTCTCTAGGTTATCTTCTAAACCAATTTTGTACTCCGGACCTAGTTGCAAGCATTCTTTGTAGAAACCAAGAATCCTATTTTTCACGTACTCTACTCCTCTACGTCTATCCTCATCATTCCTATAATAAGCCGCTTGCTTCTATATTAGAGAGAAGGCGGTATTGCTCAATTTTGTAGGGCATTTGGTAGGCAATTTCATCATTCTCTTCCTTGAATCTAACTATCCCTAAATTCGGATCATAACTCATCCTAGTGGTCTCAACAAATGGTTTTCCGAATATTATTTGGCTTAGGCAATCATCTATCACCGGACGAGTGTCTTCCACTATCATAAAATCGATCTCATAAGTGAAATTACCTATAATCACATGCAATCCCTTCACTCTCCCTACAAAATTACTTATCAAATTCCTATTGGGCATCCTCCTAAAATCAAGTTGTCTCTTTATCACCCAATTGTAATAAGTCCTAGTCATGATGTTTACAGGAGATCTAGGATCGATGTAAGCTTTCCATATATGCATATGCCCGATATTGCATGGTATGTTAATGTTAGAGGGGTCTCCCATTTTGATAAGGGGTGTGCCAAGGATATATGGTCTCTCGGGACTATCGAAAAAATCCTTATGGTACTCCTGTTATTCCTTGGTGGGCAACTTATCAAAGTGCTTTTCTATAGTTTCTAATTCCTCTAACTCCTTTCCCTTATTAACCTCAACTTCCCTACTTTCATCCCTAGTTCCGGTTTCTACTCCAACTTCATCCTTGTCACTTTCTTCTATCTCCTTATCTATTGGCTTAATGGTGACAACATTGACAAAGTGGACATGTTTGGATGATGAGGGATCTTTAATTTGGATTCCGTTATGGGTGTCCCTAGTGTCCTTCCTAGGTGTGGTTAACGCTTGGTTGTTGAGGGCTTTCAACAAGTTGTCTATCTTGTTGGTCATCTCCGTTTGTTGTTGGTTGAATTCGGTTTCAAACCTAGCTATGCGAGCTTCTTGAGAGGCCATGAACTTAGACATCAATCCTTCAAGATTGTTGGTACTACCATAGTTGTTAGAAGGATTGTTGTTGAAAGAACGGTCGGAGGGTGGACCGTTTGGTTGGTAATGATTAGGCAGATTGGAAGAAGTGGGTTGATTTTGTTTCCACCTAAGGTTTAGGTAATTTTTCCAAGAGGGGTTGTAGGAATCACCGTAAGTGTTTGGCTCGGGTTTGAAAGTGTACCACTTCTCTCCCGCTTCGTCGGTAGCCGAGGATGCGTAGTCCGCAAAAGCTGTTCCGGGGAGTTCCACACAATCACGAGTGTCATGGGGACCACTACATAATTCGCATGAAGAAGTGATTTTGTTCACTTGGCTTGAAGGCTTAGGAGCTTCGTAAGATTTCATGAGAAACTTGACTTGGTCCTCAAGCTCCATGATCCTACGGTCGGGAGTGCTAGAGTTGTTCAAAGGCAAAGATATTGCCTTGACCGTTTTGTCATAGAGAGCAAGATCTTCTATGAGTTCCCATGATTGTTCCGCACTCAGATCACGTTGCTTACCACCGGCCGATTGGTCAATGGCTCGCCTCGTGGAGAGATCGATATGGTCATAAAAGATTTGGACTTGGATCCAAAGATCTATGCCATGATTAGGGACTTTTTGGAGTAAGTCCTTGAAACGAGTCCATGCTTCATAAAGATATTCATTTTGACGTTGTTGGAACATCAAGATGTCATTTCTAAGCTTAGTAGTTCTCCCCGGTGGGAAAAATTGAGCAAGGAAACGAGTGGTGAGATCATCCCATGTGGTGATGGATCCCCCGGGTAAACGCTCAAGCCATTGACTAGCTTGATCACGTAGAGAGAATTGGAATAGGCGTAATCGGGTTGTCTCTCTAGTTGCAACATCTAGGTCTATGGAATCTATGATTTTATGGAAGTCCTTGAGATGTTGATTTGGATCTTCGGAACGAAGTCCATGGAATGCACATCCGCTTTGCACCAACCGGATGGTGTCGGATCGTAAGGGGGTCACATTGGCTCTGGTGAGCTCAATGGTGTTTCGTTAGCCTTGGTGGCTAGGTCGGGAATACTCTCCTAAGGTTCGGGGCCTAAGAGGTTCTAGTGGTGGGTTTTGTTGAGGTGGGATGACGGGTTCAAAGATGTTCCCATCGTCCATGATGTCGGGTGGTGAAAAGTTACGAATAAAAACAAAAAGAAATAAGATAGACTAAAGAAAACCTAAAAATAAAAATAAAATCTTACTAGAAAGGAATCTAGCAAGTAGACCTAATAAAAAGAGATTATAACCTAGACAATAACTATTCCCCGGGCTGCGGCGCCAAAAACTTGATGCGTGGGAATCGCAACAGGCTTTACCTCTCGAGGGATCTCGAGAAGCTTACAACCCCCACCAGGCAGTGTACATGATCGTTGTAGTATAGTATAGTGACAAGTACCGGGGGATTGATCGTTCAGCTAGGAATAGTGTCGCTAGGATTAGAAAACCTAAATACTAGTTCTAGAGATGAGGGATGATTCTTTTTTGTATTTTTATATTTTTTAGAAAGCAAATTAAAATCTCGGGTTTGAAGGATTTGGGCGGAATTAGTTGCTAGTCAACTAACCCAATACTAAGATGTAATCAAAATAAAATATTAAAAATGAAAATAAACTAAATTAAACTAAGGTTGTGAGCAATAAGTGGGAGAAATGTGTTTACTTAGATTTCACTACTCCCTAGATATCTTTTACACGTTAATTACTTGTTATAGTTGCGTGGATGACGGATTGTATTCCTTAATACCATTCATGGGGTGGCGTACTTACTTCCCCAATCCTATGAGTGTTTACTTCACTCCTATGTCGAGCCTGCAAGAAGCTCCTAACATGGGATCATTAGAATTTACTCATGCATTAAATACAACCAATAAAACCTAGTACACATCGGTTCATGTTTCCTAAGACGTTCAAGCATGTTACCATTTGGAGATCTGCCAGTTTTCTTAAGCCTAACATTGAAATCATTCATCCAATACAACCATAAACAAGTAATCAACACATAATCAACATCTAGGTTTCATTAGATCTAAGCAAACACAAGATAAATCTAGCCTAGCATGGTGGAATTAAGACAAGCACAAGATATAGACAACCAACACATAGACATATTGATTGAATTAAGAAAAGACTTATCTCAATAACACATGTAAGGATTCAAGGGTTGAAAACCCTTGAAAAGCTGTAAAATTCGTAAATGGTTCGGCCTTAGGGTTTCTCCAAACTTGTTCCTTTTTAATGAATGAAAATTAGAAAACTATATATAGATATTAGAGGCTGACGGCGTCAAGAACAAACTTGTGATGCCGTCATCTCGCCGCCAAAATAATCCTCGGACTGCCTTGATCTACATCCGACGCCGTCATGTTGTCCACTTTTGCAGGCCGTCACACTTTTAACTCTTGACGCTCTACTTGTGACGCCTTCATGTTTGTACTGGGTCGTCATGATCTTTACTGTTGACGCCGTCAAATTCTTCCTCCTGACGCCGTCACACACTGTTCCCAGCATGGAAAATTAAGTCTTTGGCGTTTTCTTCACTTTTATGCTCCAAAAACGTCCGAATTGCTTCCTTTTCCAGATTTCACTCCCAAAGTACCTAAAATCACAAAATGAATGATTTAAGGTAATATTTGATCAAATAAATTCAATTCCGGGCTTAAATGACCCCCTAAAAACGGATCATTTTTCGCCTCATCATCCCACCAACAGCAGCATTGAGAATATCCCGGTGCCTCAATGTCAGACAATTATAGAAGGTATCTATGATGGTAACTTGTAACATATTGTGGTTAGGGCACCGATAAATTGCTAGCTTATAACGTTCCCAAGCCTCAAATAGAGACTCATCGGGACGCTGCCGGAAGTTGCTGATATCATTTCGTAACTTGGTAACCATGCAAGGTGGAAAATATTTTGTTAAAAACTTGGTTACCATTTCATCAAAGGTACGAATAGAATTCTTGGGGAGTCGGTCAAACCATGCAGTGGCATGATGGGTGAGAAAATAGGGGAAGAGATACAGCCGGAGGGCATCATCGGTGACACCATGCTGTTTCATGCTTTGGGTGACGGTAAGGTATTTATCAAGATGCTTGTTAGCATCGTCACCCGGTAATCCGTGAAATTGACACGAATTTTGGACTTGTTGGATCATGTGGTGCTTGAGGCCAAAGTCCGTAGCCTCAATAGTGAGTGGTGCAATAGGTCCGCCCCTCCCTTGCATGGTAGGCTGGTACAACTCCTCCATCGTTCGGAGATCAGGAGCTGGCTCATCCTTGGGAGGGTCAGAGGGTGGTGGTGGCCCGTCGTCCATTTCTGTTTTAGGTTCTTCAATAACAGTACGTAGCTCGGGTACGTTTTTCTGATTTTTACGCTTTGTTTGTGAACGAGTGCGCATGCACTAAAAACAATTTTTCAAAATAAATTCGAGGCAAAACAACAGGGAACTTAAACCAATAATCATAAGTGAATGGCTTCTTTGAAAAAGGTACACCACTCACAGGGATACAATGGCAAGTTTTAATCTTTGGTTTGGGAACTTATTATGTCCACACCCCCAGTTGGTAGGTGTTCTGCCTTTGTTTGCGGTGGTAAGATTTTATGTATTTATTAACAGAAAAATTGTTTTTGGGCTTTTGGGTGTGTGTGCAAAAAACTTTGGGAAATATTTTTGGAACTGCTTCGTTAACCGAAATCGTTCCTTTAAGATTACTCGCAGGCTGGCGGGAGAGAATAATGGATCTCTCTTCAGTTCGCAATTTAATGTCAAAACTTACCTTATACCAACTGTTTCAGGTTGTAATCTTAAAGATAACGAAGTAATTTAACTTCACAGTTTTTTTTTTTCTTTTTTTTTTTTTTTTTTTTTTTTTTTTTGTTGTTGTTAACACTTCAGGAGAAATGTTAATGAACTTTTTTTGATATGATTACTATTTTTACAAAAACTTTTTACAAAAGTGGTGAAATTTGTACAGGGAGGGTTTTGAAAACCACTAAACTTAAAACGATTTTAAAACACGCAACAACCTCCCCAGCAGCGGCGCCAAATTTTGATTGGGGCTAAACCGTCAGATATTATTGACCAATGTCAAATAAGTCAAAAACAGCTCATGCCAATTCTCCGTGGATAGTATAGTGTTTCCCCGGGTCGTTATGTCCCAGCGAGATTGCAATGGTGTTTTGAAAACGTTTTTAGGAATGAGTGGCACTGAGGACAGCAGCCAAAGATGATTGAGAAGTGATTATGCTACTGATTGCTTGGTATTTGAACAATTTGAAATAATATTAACAATAACACATATACAGATACAATTACAGAAACACAAATTGAAAATCAGATACGGACAGAGAAAAGTGAGTTTTAAACAATTTACAACTACAGGGGGTGCAAGTGAAACTTTTTCAAACTTAAAATAAAAAGAAAATTTTAAAATGAAAATGAAATTATTTACTTGATTATTTTAATATTTAAATACTAATTAATTAATTAAAACTATTTGAAAAGTAATTTAAATCTAATTTAAATTAAACTAAAAATGATAAAGGCTACAAATTAAACTAAAAACTTGAAAAATTATTTTCTAAACCTCTAAATGAACTTGAAGAAAGTATAAAAATTAAAAAAAAATGTTTTTGTCTTTTCGTGGGTTTTCTTTTAATTAAATACTAATTATATTAATTAAACTAATTAAAATATTTTAAATTACTAAATATACTAAAAGTGACTAAATAATTATAGAAAAATTTATAAAACTAACTAACCATCACAGGAATCCTAAAAAATTATAAAAAGTTTCTAAAAATTATAAAATTTATAAAACTACTTAATTATTAATTTAAATCTAATTTAACTAAATTAATTAAGAAAACTAGAAAATGAATAGTATAATTTAAGAAACTATTTTCTAACAGTCTTAAATGATTTATGAAACCTAGGAAAAATATAAAAACCTACTGTTGTTAATTAAAAATTAAGAAAACTATTTAATTACTAATATTATCTAATTAATTAATTAAACTATTTTTAATTCTAATAATTATTAAACTAGAAGAGAAAAATCTAAGAAAATTACTGAAAATACTTTAAGGTGACAGGAAATTAAAAAAAAAATATGAAAATGATGAAATGCTTATTAATAAGCTAAAAGGAAAATTAACAAGATAAAATCTATTAAATAGAAGCTATCACTAATTTTTAAATTTCATTTTTGTTGGTTTTTCTTTTTGACAGATGACAATAACCTAAAAACAAGAAACTTTTACAAAGACACTTTTTGAATAGCTTAAAAATAAGCTATGTGCACCCCCTTGTTCCAAACAGTGTACAATATAGCTTATTAGGACTTATGTCATGTTTGAAAAAGCTAGGAAATGACAAATTAAGCATACACAGATGATTACACACTTGAAATAAGCCAAATGGAACAAATAAGCACTCTGGAAAAGCTATTAAGGAGAAATAAGCACTTATGCCTATACAAGGCCTGAACAGGCCAAACCAAAGGTTTTTGAACCTCTGTGGGGTCCACAGAAGCCAAGGTAGGTCCAAAACAAGACTTGAAACTTGAAAAGGGACTGGAGGGCTACAAAATAAGCCAATAAGCTAGACCTATGGCTTATTAATAAGCACTGGGTGGGCAATGAAAGTTGGGGTAACACACTGAGTGACTCAGTGTACACTCAGGGAATGGCCAAACTTAATGGGGCTTGTAGCCCTATCAAATAAGCTCCAAAGGGTGAAATAAGCTCTGATTTATCAAAATGGGTTGCTTGGCTTTCCAAAAAGCCAATAAGCTAAGGGTGGGTCCCACTTGTTGAGTCACAAAGGGCTAAGGAAGTTGGGTCAATTACCCTGGTACAGGGCATGTACTTGCCCTGCAGGTCAAATTAAGCCTTTGCAAAAGCTTGTAGAAAAATCTTAAAAATAAGCTGTTTGTGGGAACTTTTAGACTAGGTGATAATCTTTAACTTCTGAAAGGATCAAAGTCTTAAGTTTAACACAAAATTAACAAAAAATCTTCCAAGATTTGGATTTCTGAAACAAGACCACTTTTGACTTTTTGAAATAGTAAGCTTAAGTTGACTTTGATGAACTTTGATCCTAATCTACTGATTAAAAATGATTAATTAAGCTAACTTAAGACTAAATTAAGCTACACCACTCACAAGTGAATGGAAATGAGGCATAAGCCACACTAAATCCAACACAGAGGGTTAAATAGGCGTATTGGTGTATGATTTTGACTTTTTTATGAATAAGACCTAGTTATTATGGTTATTCTAAGCTATTATGATCCTATGTGACTTGTGTAAACAAAAAACAATAACAATTATGCACTAGAACCCCCATGATCACACTGATCCAAACACACCTTTAAGTGGACTGTTTTATGATTTATGAAACAAGAGGGTGTTAGGGCTTATGAAACTGATCCAAGATGACTTAATATGATATATTAAGCTTAAATGTACACTTAGAAACAGGAAACATCAACAAATAACCAAGATTACTATATATACTAATTTGACTGCTAAGTTATGAAATTAAAGCAACTAGGATTTCCAACAAGTAAGCTACAGATTTGAGGCAATAATATCACTAAATAACACTAAATAAACAAAGTGAAGCTAAATAAGCAATTAAATAAGCAAAGCTACAGTAGAAACACATAAATGGATTTAAGGGCTTACAATTTGCATTCCTGCTAACACCATGAACCAAGGACCATGAAACCAATCCTAACACTCCCCATGGAGTACTAACCTACAGCCATCCAGGATTTACTGTGCTCCAATTGCTATCAACATGAAACCTGCAAACATTGACTTTTGTTGACTTTTTTGTTTTTTTTGAATTTTTTATAACTAAGCAGTGTTTTATTGTTTCTAAAAGCTTGCTTAATCTTTCTGGGAGCTTATATGAGCCTAAGAGTCCTTATCCTTACATATAAGTCACAACAGAGCTTATTACTAATTTTTGAAAAAGCAAAAATTGCATAAACTAAATGATATACTAAAACTTGTAATATATTGCTTGAAATAGTTGAGATTACAACTGAATTGACCAATACAATGCTTAAAAGCTTTTAATTAAACTAGAATAACAAGCTACAACTATTACGACTACAATTAAGCTAAAAATTAAACTAACTACTTCCTTCATACTTCTCTTCTATTTATAGCTGTGGATTAGGGTTTGTGATCACTTTCTGAGTATTTCCCATCAATAATAATAACCATTGGATCACTGTAGCCTCATCTCAGCCCTCCACGTGTTTTGGGGCCAAAACTTAATTTGGGATTTATCAGTTTTTAAAAGCAAATTGGGGAGGGTGCATTAAATGCTTTTGGCTTGTTTAGGTAAGTGGTGGTTTGGGCGGTGGATTGTGATGGTGGGTTGAGGTGATGGTGTGCAGAGCAAGTGGAGTGGTGGGGGAGGGAAAGAGAGGAAGAGGGTGTTTATTTGACTGGTTTGACCACAGGGTCAATGTTTGACCCTGCGTTTTGATATCAAAAGGGGTGTTTGGGTGGGCTTTTGGTTTTTTGGGCCAGGATAAAGGGTAGGGAGTGGGCTGGGTATATTTGGTGGATTGAATTTGGTGTTGGGTTTATTAATATTAAGGGTCCGTATGGTATAGGATTTAACACAAGGACCAATTTTGCAATATTCTGAATTTTGAGGGACCAAATTTGGCATTCTTCCAAAGTTCACAAAGGGATAAAACTTGCCAATCAAGGACCATTCCTTCCATAGATGAGAAGTTCAAGGACAAAATTTGTTTTTCTCAAAGTTTTAATATCCCAGGGACCATTTTTCTCAATTTTCAAAGTTCAGGGACTAAAATTGCAATTTTGTGAAACTTTGTACCAAAGGACTAATTATGTAACATTGTGATTTAAAAGGACCTTTGGTGACTTTTTCAAGTTTTTAGAATAACCAGGGACTAGATTTGACAACTTTTGAAAGATGAGGGACTGAAACTGCCAATTATGCAAACTTTGTTTATTTTTCATCTGTTTTTTTTTATTATTTTGCATCTGAAACATATAAAACACATTCCTGGGATATTTTTAGTATTTTGATGCAATTATGAGTGTTTTTAGATGTTTTGGCAGCTCAGAATAGGTAAAAATGATGAGTATTTACACACTCATCAGACGGCGTCAAGAAGGAATTTCTGACGCCGTCAACTCGCCGCCCATAATGAGATCGAATTGCCTAGATCCAGATTTGACGCCGTCATGTGTAATATCACTCTGGGCCGTCACCATATCTTGAACCTTGACGGCCATACGTGACGCCGTCACGTTTTCTCTGGACCGTCACCACTTCCAACTCTTGTTTTACTCTTGACGCCGTCACATGAAGACTCTTGACGCCGTCAGGTACTGTTCCCAACAAGGAAAATTAAGACTTTGCCGTTTTCTTCACTTTTATGCTCCAAAAATGTCCAAAATGCTTCCTTTTCCAGAATTCATTCCAAAAGTACCTAAAATGACAAAAGGAACGATTTAGGGCAATATTTGATCAAATAAATTCAAATCCGGGCTTAAACGACCCCCTAAAAATGTTCCATTTTTCGCCTCATCAAATACCCTTACACTTGAGATTTGCTTGTCCTCAAGCAAATGCGCTTTTATTCTAATCAAAATACAAGTTACGGGTCATTTAACACTAATATAAAAGTAATTACAACAAATAATCGTTCCACTAAAGACCAAAGACAAGCACGGAGGTCATACACTAGCACCTCACAAATAGTGTTTAGATACTCACATCTCTCGGGTGTAATAAAGTATATATCACAATATGGAAATGGGAAACATCTCTCACTACTTGTTATAGCAAAATAGATTACCATAGGCTTGGGAAAGGATCAAACCTCCACCACTTGGCGTAAGCACCTAGGATAAACTATCAAAGAGGTCTTTTAAAGGGTTATAACGTTAGGTGTAGGGATATGAAATACACGGTTTTGTTGGATAAAGGCAATCTTTACTGGTGGCGAGTTAATCATCTTGGTTAATTACATGTACAAAATGGCGTTGCTATGCCAAGACTAGACTTGACTTAAGCTAATGAATGAAAAATAACAAAAACATAAAATAAACATAGAATGAAACGGGATGATAGTCCGTATGTTTTTTTTTTCTTTTTTTTTTTCTATTTTTTTTCTTTTTCTTAATTTTTCGATTTTTTTTTTTTTGCCCTACCATCCAAAATAATACATCATAGGGAATGAACATTCCCCTTACACTTGAATTCTTACATACTTTATAATAAACTAATCTAATGACTCGAATCAAGATAATCAAAACACTTGGAGTACTTTTAAGATTAACGCACATATGGGGGTAATAATATGATGTTCTTCCCCATTACTCCATAACACAAGTACTTTACCCATGAGTCCCAATCGTCCCAAAACAATATGTACAAGATATGACTCGACTTAGCAACCATGTAATCAATTAGATAATTAACTAAGGGTTTAAACATGTAACAATAATGCACTAAAGATGAGTGCATACACGGAAGGCTAAGGCGTTTTGGGTGTACATTTAAGTGGGTTGTAACAAATTCTTCCTTTAAGTAAGATGCTTAAAGTTAGAAACGAAAAGATAGGTTCGGAGGGGTGTACTAGGGGTTTCGTGTACTAAAAATGAGTACAACACTAAGGGTGTGGGAAAAATTAATTGACTTTACTAGCCAAGTAATATGACTTAAATGGTCAAGTAATTATGATACGGGTTTAACACAAGGGTGATCCTAATGCCTCTTATCATGTAGTACATCCTACTACACGAATGTAGTCTCACTAGCGGTCTCGGGATGCATCACTAACGCAAGTTCTAGAATCTAAATGCTACCGGTACACTCATAAGCACTAATAGTAAATGTTTTTCCTATCAAATCTAAAGGCGAACCTCACATATTTGGGTGGAAAATTTTTCTGAATGGTACGGTTTTGTGCTAGTCATACGACTCCTATCAATGAGACGCTTTCTAAGGCTAAAGTTTCACTCCTAAATGTTGTAAAAAATTTTAAATTTGGAGCTAAAATTACACTAACAAGTATTTCTCATAGTTTTATTACACACCTACCATCAAACAAACAAACTCAAGTGCAAGTGTATCCTATAAGGTATCATCATTTACCATCCCCTTACACTTAGGATGAACATTGTCCCCAATGTTCAATTAAAGAATGTAAAAGTGAAACAGGTAAAATAATGAAATCAAATACTCCCCTGATTCGTTCGGTGTGGATAGTGTGGTAACAAGGTTAGATCTTCCTCCAAGAAAATGAACAATCAAAACTTCCCTTCCAGAAATATAAATCATCTTCTTGTCATACATAACCTGTTAAACCTGAGAAAACAAACAAGGCAACCTCGCGTAAAATCGGCGGCAATCTATATATACTAACAAGTCCTAGAAAACAAATTAAGATATAATGCTTGTGGAATGAATGTTTGCAGATTTCCTGGAGTTTATAAAACTAAAGAATTAACAAAAACTTTAAGACTCCGTTAGAAAAACAAAACTAGCAAAATTTCCAGAATTTTACACATGACGCCGTCATGAGTTAACTCTTGACGCCGTCAGAAGTGACCTGCAGAAATCTTTACGTTAAATTTCCGAAAAATTTCTGGAAAAACTTATGTCCTACTTCCTGGAAAATCCTGCAAAACATCATTATGACTCGATACAAGCATTTGACTCAAACAATTACTAATACACATGTTCATTTAATATTGTTGTGGTTCATGCTCAATTTCGTTCTTACAAACAAATTTGGATCTCCCTTACACTTATCTTTTGCAAAATACCTTTATATGCAATTAAGACGAAGTTAAAAACAAAATAAAGCATTTTCACAATTTACTTTGAAACATGAGCCACAAACAACAAAAATAAAACATGCATACGGAAACAAATAAAATCAAACAAACAAACAAACAAATAAATAAAGCTTGGGTTGCCTCCCAATAAGCGCTTGTTTTTGTTCGAGTCACGAACCTGACTCTACCCTTATTTAACGGAAATAAGGGAGGTTTTCCCTACACTTAGGATTAAGTGCGGGTGATAGTAGCGATACACACCATCTCGGTAGAAGTATGCCACGTGAGGAAAGAGTGGTGGATGAATTATATGCTCAAAGGGTTGTGCTCCTATCATTATAACCTTACCTAATTCAATCGGGTTAATGGGTGGATTAAGATTTTCTCCTAGAAAGGGATCATTTTCTATTAACTTCGAAAGACTCCTAGTTGGGGATCCATCTTGACCTAATAAACCCGGTTTAAACCCATAATGTTTCTTGTGATCAATCATGAATGGGTGATGTAAGTATGTAAGGTCATGGTTCACTCCTATATTGGCTTCCATTCCACATGGTTTAGAGTCTACTACCTTCATTGTAAAACTACCCGTACCATATGGAGTGGTGGATCGGGACCTATTTCAATTCCTAAATTTTCATCCAAGGATGGAAGATTAGGAAACGGTTTTGGTTGAGGCTCCGGCTCATCAAAACTAGGAACTTCCATAGAACTAAAAGAAAGGTTATGATTACAAGTATTCAAACCTATTTCTTCTAGTTGTGTTTGGTCCAAAGGCTCTACCTCTATTGGGGATCCTATAGTCTCTTCTACTTCTTTCGAGTAAGTCACGGGTAGTGTATATTCCTCAAGTGATGATGGGAGTTGTGGGGTACTTTGTAGGTTTGTGTTATTTACCTCATGCTTCCTTATCTCAATATCTTCTATATCCTCATCATGTGTTCCTTGAGATTCAAAGTCATTGATCATAAAACCTAGGCCTTTTTGCCCAATATGATCATGCTCGGCTAAATCCTCCATAATTATTTCCTCAAGTTGTGATGTATACAAACCCATCAATTCATTGAACTCATGGTTCACGATTAGGAGGCTTTCCTCAAAAATTTTCCAAAGGGTCTTACTAAAAGGAATTGATCCTAACAATGATTGTTTAATATAGGCCACACATGCGCATAACTCATCAAACCTATCAAACTTTACACCCATCTCATCTTGTATATATCTAAGATCACTTAAAAATTCATTGGAACAACAGGAAGCAAATCTATCCGAGTAAACTAATTGTTCCTCTATAGTTAATGATCTAAATGGAATTTCATCCGCCATGGAGACAAATGAAAATGGTTTTACAAACAAAGGGCACAAAGAAAAAGATAGACTAAAGAAAACCTAAAAATAAAAATAAAATCTTACTAGAAAGGAATCTAGCAAGTAGACCTAATAAAAAGAAATCCTAACCTAGACAATAACTATTCCCCGGGCTGCGGCGCCAAAAACTTGATACGTGGGAATCGCACCAGGCTTTACCTCTCGAGGGATCTCGAGAAGCTTACAACCCCCACGAGGCAGTGTACCTGATCGTTGTAGTATAGTATAGTGACAAGTACCGGGGGATTGATCGTTCAACTCAGGAATAGTGTCGCTAGGATTAGAAAGCCTAAAAACTAGATCTAGAGGTGAGGGATGATTCTTTTTGTATTTTTATATTTTATGAAAGCAATTAAAAATCTCGGGTTTTGGAGGAGTGGGCGAAATTAGTTGCTAGTCAACTAACCCAATAACTAAAGATGCAATCAAAATAAAATAACAGAAATAAAAATAAAGCTAATTAAACTAGTGGTGTGAACAATAATGGGGAGAATTGTGTTTACTTAGGTTTCATTACTCCCTAGATATCTTTTACAGGTTGATAGTTTGTTACAATTGCATGGATGACGGGTTATATTCCTTAATACCATTCGTGGGGTGGCGTACGTACTTCCCCAACTCTATAAGCTCCTACTTCACTCCTATGTCGAGCCTGCTAGAAGCTCCTAACATGGGATCATTAGAATTCGCTCATGCATTAAATACAACTATAATAACCTAGTACGCATTGGTTCATGTTTCTTAAGACGTTCAAGCATGTCACTATTGGAAGTCTGCCAGTTTTCTTAAGCCTAACATCAAAATCATTCATCCGTAACAACTATAAACAAATAATCAACCCATAATCAACATCTAGGTTTCACTACATCTAAGCAAACACACAAGAGATCTAGCCTAGCATGTTAAATTCAAGACAAGCGTAAGATATATTCAAACAACACATAGACATATTGATTGAATTGAAAGAGTACTTATCTCAAATTGACATGAAAGGTTTCAAAGGGTAAAAACCCTTGAAAGAACAGTAAAATTCGTGCTAGGGTTTCTCCAAAGTTATACCCTACTTGTCCCTCCTTTAATGAATGAAAATTGCAAAACTATATATAGATTTTACAGGGTGACGGCGTCAAGAAGGAATTTCTGACGCCGTCAACTCGCCGCCCATAATGAGATCGGATTGCCTAGATCCAGATTTGACGCTGTCATGTGTAATATCACTCTGGGCCGTCACCATATCTTGAACCTTGATGGCCATACGTGACGCTGTCACGTTTTCTCTTGACCGTCACCACTTCCAACTCTTGTTTTACTCTTGACGCTGTCACACGAAGACTCTTGACGCCGTCAGGTACTGTTCCCAGCAAGGAAAATTAAGACTTTGCCGTTTTCTTCACTTTTATGCTCCAAAAACGTCCAAAATGGTTCCTTTTCTAGAATTCACTCCAAAAGTACCTAAAATGACAAAAGAAACGATTTAGGGCAATATTTGATCAAATAAATTCAAATCTGGGCTTAAATGACCCCCTGAAAACGGTCCATTTTTCGCCTCATCAACAATTAAGATTACAAGTTGAGAAAATCATAGGTTACTTATAAGTTCAAGTAACACAACGTCGAGAATCCATAGTTTCATATCTCGTGACTTTCCACGACTCAACGTTCTCAACTAATACCTTGGTTCAAACAAGTTAAGTGCTTTGCCTTGATGTAAAGCATAACCCAAGTGGGAAAGGATGCGTTTACGCAAAGTGACCTTTGACTTAGTTTAACCAATAAGGGAGTAAACCCGTTACGTAATTAGAGAAGACGTAAGCACGGGATATGAGCATATAGATGCTTTAACACGATGTCACGTGAAATATACAAGCTCCCTAAGTTTAGAAAAGCCTTGGCTAGAGGCGATAGTTAGAAAACATGAGTTGGCGTTTTCCCGTAAATGGGTTAGGGGTGATCACGGTCCAAAAACCGGACCGGACCGGCCAAGACCGGACCGGACCGAAGACCGACTTAAGGAAAAACCATAGACCGAGACCGGACCGAATGTGGTCGGTCGGGTCCGGTCCGGTCGGTCCGGTCCAAATAGGCAAGATTTGGCACGTTTTTTTAGTTTTTTTATTGGTTCGGATTGGACCGAACCGAAGACCGAATTAACCAAAAAGCTTGGACCGAGGACCGGACCGAATGTGGTCGGTTCGGTTTGGTCCGGTCCGGTCCGGTCGGTTTTGTCGGTCGGTCCGGTCCATCTGGTCCGTTTGCTCACCCCTAAAATGGGTACTTTAAAAGTAGAATCTCTCAAGTCTCAGAACTCGTTTCGAGTGTTCTCAATTAAGCACATAACATATTCATACCTGTATTGAAAGATCCACATTTGTCGGGTAAGGGGAAAACCGACTTTCAAAATTCGCCTGGAACCATACAGTGTCCTGGCGCGTCACCCGCGCGTTGACGCGCCAGGAGCAGACATGGGCTCCGGCGATTTTGAGCTAACGTTTGTTATTTTATGTGTTTCGATGGTTTATTTGTCACCATTAAAACAAGAAGAGATCTTGATTATGTTGCCTCAACAGAGATATACTCCCTTCGTTCAAAAATTATTGTCCCCCGACAAAAAACACATAGTTTAAGAAAATTACATTTATTACAACTTTCTCTTTCTTACTTTTTGACAGAATAACAATTTTGCCCTTAGGTAATTAATTAAAGTCTTCTTTAAGGTATGTAATAATGATTTTAAACAAGGGTAATATAGTAAACTTGGTTAAACTTTCCTATCTATTTTTAGTAGTGGACAACTAAATTAGGACATTACAAAAAGAAAACGTGGACAATAAAATTGGGACTGAGGGAGTAGTAAAGAGACAACGAAATAAGCATGTTTGATAGCGAAAATAGTGATTGAAGTTGGAGCTCAGAGCTTGGAACTTGTATATCCACCAAATAAAGGTGTGAATTGGCGGGAACATTCTAACCCCGGGTGTCTTTTGGCACCAACCATTATTTACTCCATAAGAAATAGCTCCGACAATTCTCCTGGCCTAGTGGGGCACCAGCTAGAGTGAGCACGAGCCGAGAATCGAACCCTTGACCTTTTATCCACCAAATCTCTCCACTGAGCCCACGAGTTTTTCAAAAAGTGGGTACCAGCTGAGCAAAAGCCCTTTGGTTCTGAACTTGTATATATCGACATGATCGAGAAAAACAAGAGCCAATTAACGTTGATTTCAAATAGTTTTTCTAGTTTAATATAGGATTAGGATCTTCTCATGTTCATTCGAACATGTGAGGTAATGTTGTGCTTTTGTAATTGTATACTATTATTATTACAAAACAAACACAATGTTATTTTAATTCAAATGTATAATCTGAAAAAAAACAACATTACCTCATACCATCAAGTTGCACTAGGGCTGAGCAAACGGACCGGCCGGACCGGACCGACCGACAAAACCGACCGGACCGAGACCGACCGGACCGGACCGACCACATTCGGTCCGGTCCTCGGTCTAAGCCTTTTGCCAAATTCGGTCCTCGGTCCGGTCGGTCCGGTCCGGACCGACCAAAAACCCGAAAAAACTTGCCTAATTGGACCGGACCGACCGAAGACCGACCGGACCGAGACCGGACCGACCATATTCGGTCCGGTCTCGGTCTATGGTTTTCCGGTTCTCGGTCCTCGGTCCGGTCCGGTCTTGATCGGTCCGGTCCGGTTTTCGCCCGATGCTCAGCCCTAAGTTGCACTATCAATTATTTATGTTAATTTCTTAACTTTAAATGGCCCCGTCTTTTTACTAACATGGACGTACGTACGACTCTTAACGTGTACAAGCAAATAACATCAATGCCATTTAGTATATCATTAAGTATTTAGGTATTCATTTTCACACATGTTGATGTCACTGTTTAAAAATGGACAATGGGTAACATCGACTTGTTAATTCACACACGCGAGTTCGGTTTATATTATTGTATGAAAAAACTAGGAGCAACAAGCCAACAAGTAGCTAGAGTATACAAATAACTTCAGTGGCGTTATGTATGGGTGGTGAAGGTTTTTAAGATCGGGATACTATTTAAGATAGATTTCATTTTTGCAAGATTGAGATCGTAAGATCGGATCGAGATTTTAAGATCCTACCATAATGTCATTTTGTTAATAGTCTTTATAATATTATATAAATTTATAAATTATTATACATCATAAACACAAAATTATATAAATGTTTCGTAAAAATATTGTCTTAAGTTATGATTATTAAATGTTTAAAAAGATTAATATATTTTTTAAATTTTACAAAACACAATCCATAAATTTGTAGTTTTTAAGTTTGTGATTCGAGAAAAGTAAAATTGGATCGGATTAGATTTTAAGATGGTAAGGTCAAGATCAGGATTTTATAAAATCTTAAGCTTTCAAAGATCTTATGTAAGATCCGTATCGTTTTTACTTTGAAGTATCATAAAATCGTAAGATCTTAAGATTAGGATCGGAATCCTGACAACCATGGGTGATGGATGATGGCGGACCCATAAACTTGACAAAAACCGGCGAATGGTATTCACTGCATGTTAAATTATAAAACTTATGTTAGAAAAAAGAAAGACATTTTCACTATATATAATGATCAAATGCTAGGGTGGCAAGCGAGTCGTATTTGGGTTGACCTATTCGGGTTAGCGGGTTAGCAGGTCACTATAACTTCAACTCAAACACGACCCATTTATTAATCGTGTCAAGAAACTCAACCCTAACCCAAACTTACATAACATGTACAACCCGATTGTGACCCGTTTAACCTGTTTAGTAAATAGGTCAAGCGTTAATAAAGTTGGTGATTTATCGATTTAACTACTTTAAATAACATACAAATAACTATATGACAATTTCAATAATATGCGAGTTATAATCGTAATTCACTTATATTAAATACATTTCAAAAAAATTAATCCAAATCTAACATAAAATCCAAGTTACATATTTTATTTTTAAAGACTTATATACTTAATCGTGTTCACGTATTAACCTGTTTAATACTTAGTCAACTCAAACACGACCTGTTTATTAAATAGGTTAAACTGGTTGACCTGTTTTTTTACCCAAACCTGTTTATCCTCAACCCAAACCTATTTAACTTCGTGTCGAGTTCGTGTCGTTTATCGTGTCATGTCTAGAATTGCCACCTCTTATGCTACACACAGTGCATACTCTATGCCTCAAGTAGGTGTGGAAACGAGCCGAGCCGAACCCGAGCCTGCCAGAGCTCGAGCTCGGCTCATTTAAGTTTTAAAAAGCACGAGCTCGAGTTCGGCTCGTTTCGAGCCTTAAATTTTAAGCTCGAGCTCGGCTCACGGCATGTTATATAGGCTCGGGCTCGGCTCAAGCTCGGCTCGTTTATACGATTTGGCAATGAAAAAGTTAAAGCTTGGCTCGAGCTCGAGCTCGACTCGTAATATATCTTTATTGAGCTCATTAATAAGCTCGAGCTCGGCTCGTATATATATTTAATACTTAAAATATCATAATTTCATATAGGCTCGTTTAGGCTCACGAACCCAAACAAGCTTTGTATGTAAAGCTCGGGCTCGAGCTCGATTAATAAATGAGCTCCAACTTAGGCTCAAGCTTAGATTCGAGCTCGTTTAGACTCGGCTCGTTTGAGCTTTTTACTAATCTGATCTCAAGCTTTTCACGAGCGGCTCGACTCATTTCCACCCCTAGCCTCAAGTATATCTGACCATGCAGATAAAAATCATACATCAAATGAAAAACTAATCAAATATTAATATGAGTAATTTTATATTAATATGAGAGAACTCGGGTTCCATGCAAGACCTGTTTCAATCATTTTTCAGTGTACATCATGCCAACTTTCATTAAAGAATAGTTTTGTTTGTTTTTTAACACGATCGAACACCATCAAGAAACTTCGTTCGTCAAAGTAGCTTTCTCTAACGTGATTCAGATCTGTCCCATGCAAAATAAATAATAGTTTCCATTTTCATATTCACAATCGTATATCAAGCTTATTAAGTTATTTTTTTTATTATTATTATTATTTTTTCCTATTTTTGCATTATAGTTTTACTATAACATAATAGGTATAACTAAATAGTTAAAACACAAAAATTAATCTAGAGTTGTTCTAACGTTTACTACATTACTCCCATTGGTGGAGCTATGTGAGGATCGGGAAGGGTCCTGGCCCCCTAGGCCTAAGCCCGTTAGTGTATTTTTTCGCGATTTCATGTGTTAAAAAAAGAAATTTTCATCTCGGCCCTCCCATTTAATGTTTTTGAGGAAAAAAATTTGTTTCGGCCCTCCCACGAAATTTCTTCTAGCTCCACTACTGATTACTCCGTAATAAATTTATTATGTCATATATAATAATCAACTTATGAACCTCACGATTTTAGAAATTTATTTACAATAAGGTAAAATGTTTACAATTTTATATAATGATCAACTTATGAACCTCACGATTTTATAAATTTATTTACAATAAGGTAAAATGTTTACAATTTTATAAAAATATACCACTGTAAACACAAATTAAACTATGGAGATATCCAAGATTTTGGTCTTTTGGACTTGAAATATGCCACTAAAAATGTCGCGGATTCGAAATGTTTTCAACTTTGTTTGCTTTCTCAAATGCCAAACAACCTTTAGCTTTTAGTTATGAATAATAACTAAGGGGCCTCTAAATTCATAACATATATTAATTCCTGGCTTACTAATCACACAAAATTTATTGTTACAAAATGAATACAAGCCACGAGTCATCTCGGTGTAACGCGAGGGTCACTTCTTCCTTGTTTTAATAAATGATACTCCGTAACTATAATAAGATGCAATAATGCTACTGTACTATTTAAGTTTAAAAGTGTATTTGTCACGCTACTTCTGGTTTTATTATTATGAATTTATTTATACTTGTGATTTTTTGTTATAGGATGTTACATTGTTAATTAATAATCGCTACAATAAGCATATGCTTTTAAGAATCCTCCCGCGGTTTGGCACGTTACCAGTGACCTCACATCAGTAGGTAGCCTGATTCGATTAATATAAAACTCGATCACATACTCCCCGTAGATTCATGCATACACACTTACGAACGTATATACGTCCAAACATATTCATACGCGTGTACGTATATTTTCATGCTATTGGTGTAAAGAAGTTCATATATCCTGAAAAAAGTGTTCACAAAAAAAAAAAAAAAAAAAAAAAAAAAAAAAACAAATTATGTAGGCTCTTTGAGGATTATATCTGTTAATTAGACCTTTTATCTGTTATTTCAATGTTTGATATTGGAATTTGTTATTTGATGTTGCAAATCTGACATTGATTATGTATAACTTTGTAGTTTACCAGTCCAGTTAAAAAATAAATAAATAAATAAAAATAAAATTATGATATGTGTAACTAATGCAAGTTTTGATAAAAAGTCATTGTTATCCTCACACTTATTGCATAAATTAAAAACGAACAATTGATGTAAGTGTTGATTAAGAGCACAATGTGCAATTCGTTGTTTGTGCTCGCCGTTCCACGCTGGAGCCTTGCCGTTTTCGTTGTTGCACTGGACCCCCTCGTTGCAACTCGCCTTTTCCCACTTACTCGTCTGCACGACGAGGGAAAATTTTGACTATTTGCCAGTTTTTTTCCCCTTTCTTTTTTTGTGGTTTTTATTGTTTTGTAAAGTTTTAAATGTAATTGTTTTGTAGAGTTGTGAATATGTAATGTATTGTGTATTGTTAAAATAAGAAATGAAAATACATTTACATCTAAATGAAAATATATTAAACATGGAATTGAAATTACATCAAACAACGTACGATTATTACAAACTACGATTACAACATTAAACTATGATACGGTGATTAAAAGATTAAACTACGATATGGTAACGATAATAAAATACAAATTAATAAAATGAATCATCTGAGACATAGCCCTTGTCACTCGAAGTTGAAGACTCTGTTAATACAAATATCGCCTAAAAACGTTATTCATTTTTTACGATATTTGCTAAGTTTTGTTAACGACAAAGTGTAAACCTTAGTTTTTAGTAAAACATAATTTTAGTTTAAAGACTTGCATAATTAGACATTTGCTACATTTACATTTCATATAAAACACAACACTTTTTATATTTCTTAAAATAGAAAAACATTACATTTACATATTTCTTAATATAGTAAATGTTAACATCACATCATGCATTTATGGTAAGTTTGTGTGTTTGACTCACCATAAGTTTTCTTACACAAGTAAGTATTTGACTAGAAATAAGTTGATGTGACATTGGTTGGTTTGGAAAGATTTATTGCAAAACCTACTGTCAGCCTGGCGGAACCTTGGAGGTACACGGGCGGAACCCATCTGAGGGTTCCGCCGTATCCGCCAGTGCTGCTGAAGGTCTTGCTATAAATACCAAGCCATTTGTTAGAATTTTGTTTTGAATCACTTCTCATTACATTTACACATACACATTCATATCATTCATCTAACCCTTTAACATTTCATTTTGTGTGAAGTTTCTTTTGTAGCAAAGAAGTTCACAAGTACATATAAAGTTATAAGTATTCAACACAACGTTGCAAGACTTGTTAGCTTAGCATCGTGTAGACTTTGTGTAGTTTACACTTCATTTGATTGTGTGTTTTCAGTTGTGATCGGTTAGTATTTTAGGCCTTAAAATACATAGTGTGACGGGAGTTGTTGTACCCTTGTAAAAGAACTAACGGGAGTGGTTGTACACTTGCAAAAGAACTCGACATCTAGCTTAGTGTCGATAATAGTGTAAGCGACGTGTAAGGTTTTCTCCGCCGGTGAAAGGAGCTTGTTGACTAGTGAAAGAAACTCTCGAGTTGGATACTCGGGGCGTGGACGTACGGCAAGGAAAAAGAGTCCGTGTAGCCAAACCACGATAAATACTCGTGTTGTGGTTTGATCGTTTCTTTCTTTATACTTGCATGTTATATATTGTCTTTGTGTTTATATCTTTGATTAAACGAAAAGTTTCAAAAGATAATTAAACGAAAAATCGATAAAACTATTCAACCCCCCTTCTAGTTTTCCACAGACTCTGATGGAATAGGGCCTAACCCCATGGCCCATCGGTATTGTGTTTCTCTGTTTATCCGCTTTGTACGAGCATCTTCCCGAGCCTTACAAGCAGCCGCCTCATGTTCTTCGGCTTCTTCATACTCTCTCAAGACTTAGAGATCTAGCACCAGGAGTTATTCATCAGTCAACCCAAACCTTTGCCAGTAGATTGTTTGCCGGTTGATCGGGTTGGTGTTGGACAACCGGTGGATTGGGTACCGGTTCATTTTTCGGAGTGAATACCAGAAAGATGTCTTTCGGTGGAGTGTTCACCGGTTCATTTGGAATCATGTTGGAGAAGTCGTGTTTACTTGAGAATTGCTGGGAGAAGTCGTGTTCACTTGGGAATTGTTGAGAGAAGTCACAGTGACTTGGAAATTGTTGGGAGAAGTCACGGTGACTTGGGAATTGCTGGGAGAAGTCTTTGCGAGACATTGTTGTGGAGAGAATTTAAATTTTTATGTGTGTTTGTGTGTGTATAAACAATCCAGTGTATGAGGCTATATATAGGTAAAAGTTTGAAATTTTAATTTGAATTTGAATTTGAATTTTAAATATATCCCTTGAATTTGAATTTTAAGTTTATTCCGCCCTGTCGATTTGAATTTGAATTTTAAGTTTATCCCGCCCTTTCAATTTGAATTTGAATTTCTAAACACCCCTAAATAAAGCATACCATAACATACTATTTTGCACACACTTCCTTTTCTAAACCATTTTACAATGACTAATCGTTGGTCTATTGAAAAAGAAAACTTGCTAGCTGACATGTGGCTTGAAGTTTTCCAATACTACAATGAATCCTCTTTTTGGAATGAGGTTGTTGAAAGGTTCAACAATCAATCTAATGGTGATTTTTGTAACAAAAACCAGATAACGGCTAAGTGGGCATGTCTTAGCAGTGAATGCCAAAAATTCAATGATATATACTTGAATTTGCAGGACAACGATCGTATTCAGAATGCTATGAACATTTTTAAAGAACGCTTTGGTGGGAGAGGCTTCAAACATATTCACGTGTGGTTCATTTTGAGAAACAACCCCATATGGAACAGATACAATGTTTAACGGTGTTTTATGTTGTGTATTTTCGTATCGTGTGCATTTGTATTTCCGTATCGTGTTGTACTATTAAAATGCTTAACGGCTAGTTTGAATCTGAATAAAATGCTTAACGGCTAGTTTCCCTTTACAATATCTTCTAACGGCTAGTTTCCCCTATAAATACCACTTAAACAACACTTCGTATTCTCACACAAACACTATGGCTAACAAACCAGCTGTGGTGCAAAACGCCATCTTTACCCGATTACGCAATGAACAAGAAAAAGAACTTAAGTTGATTAACAGTTTGCTAGGTGAGATAACTCGTATTATACGACAGATGCATACTCGTGCTCCAGAGGTCGAAAGGTTGCGTGAGCTACCTCAAGATCATCCAGCTATCAGGGTCGGTCTACTAACTCTTATAAGAAATGATGAAACAGATCTGCAACTTCAAGTCGCTTTAAAAATGGTCAGGGAACAAGTGTTGCAAGTTTGGGAGGAAAAGTCAGAACTCATTGATAAATACAAGTCTATATAAATTATTGATGACGTTTCATATCGTTTTTTTAACCGTTTCGTTATTTTACATTTCGTATGTTTTTATTGTGTTGTATTGTATTTTTATTTTTAATAAAATGAATTTAGTTTATTTAATGAAATGAATAAAAAAAATAAAGTTGTAAGTGGTGGGCCTCAAATGGGTAAGTTGAGGTTAGTTGTATTTTTATTTTTAATAAAATGAATTTAGTTTATCTAATGAAATGAATAAAAAAAAATAAAGTTGTAAGTGGTGGGCCTCAAATGGATAAGTTGAAGTTAGTTGTTGGTGAGGGGAGGGGGGTTAGTTGTGAAGATGATGTAAGATGGCGTGGCACCCGTGAGACTCAAATGAAGAGATTAACCTTGTTGTTGCACCTTGTGTTCTAAAAGGGCAAAATTGGAATAGTTGTTATAATTAATATATAAAAACTGAACATTCTTTATAAGAAAAATAAATAGTAAGATGCACATTTTTTTTGTGAAAATAAGAGAGTAATAATAGACAAGCTTAATAGTAAGATGGACATGTAACGAGTAAGAATATAGGTAAAAGATACGTAGTATAACATTTATCTTACAAGATTGTTGATCATCATAATTATATTTATTATAAGTTTTCTAAATAATTGAATGACATGTGACGAGTAAGAAAATAGGTCAAAGATATAATACTCTCTTACAAGATGGATGATCATCAGAATTATATACTATGTTATAAGCTTTCCAAATAAATGTGATTACCATTTAGGTAAAATTTAAGTATATTAGATGATATTTTGTGTATTAAAAGTAAAAACTGATTTTTGCTCTTAATATATTATAGAGATGTGATCAATTTTTAGTTTTTTACAGTATGGGTGCTGCCGTGTTGCATGGCACAACTGTGCATGGAAGTATCGAAAACCAACAACAAAAAAACGTTATGTATGTTTATTTTGTCCTTTTCTGGCTGTTGTCCATATATACTCATTTACTTATTACGAATGTAAATATAGTAATAAATAAACAGCTAATTACAATCCATGTTGATATGTTAAGTTTAAAGGACTAAGAAAGTATTTATTCTTGCTGATTATAGAATTTACAGTTTGTTTCTTATCATACCCTTGGCCAAGAAACCTAAAATAAAAAGTTACAAACTTAAAATAAAAAGTTACAGGTACAAGTGACTATCAATACTTGCGTGTGAGTATTTGTTAGTATTAGTAAAAAAAATGGGTAAAATTAAAAGACAAAAGAGAGTTGCATGATTAACGCGTTAATCTCCTTAAAATAAACAGAACTACTTAATCATCTTTTGATTAAGATAATTAGATATGATATGATATCATAACCCCATGGCCCATACATGATCACCTGTGCTTATATATACTTGATTCATGCTACATGTCAATATCATCCACACTCTATCTCCTTTTTTTTCTCTCAAACTACAAAACACTTCCATTGTTACTATGGCAGCTCGTTTATTAGCACATGAGGTAGCTGACCTATGTCTCGGCAAGCCACCCTTGAAATCACTCTCTATCTCGGCCACCATTCGACATGCCTTAACCGCACTCAAGTCCACTGACGACACACATATTAGTATTTGGAGTTGTGATCACCATCACTCCAAACTCGACCAATCATTCGTTAATGAATGCCGTTGCATTGGAAAAATCTGCATGGTAGATATTATATGTTACCTTTGCAAGGAGGAGAACATCAAGAATCCTTCATTAGCACTCGATTGTCCCGTTTCTGTCCTGTTGTCACATGATACAAATGTTGTTAGGCATGTTGAACCCGCCACAAGGTATGCTCACTATTTCACTTATTAAAACTTTTATATAAAGTATTACACAAAGGTGGAAGTCAAACGAGCAACAAGCTATGCCGCTAGCCCTTTTTTCTTATATTTATCTGATTCTTTGTACTTTTTTGTTATATTTTCAGTTTAGTGGAAGCTATGGATTTAATCATAGAAGGAGCTCAGAATCTTGTAGTACCAATACGTAGCAGAAAAATAATTAATTCGAAGCGGAAGCAAAATGTGCATCATCAAGAATTAGTAGCTCATACGACTCATGCGGGCCTTGGTGAATTTTGTTGGCTGACACAAGAAGATGTCGTTAGGTTCTTACTAAGCTCGATAGGCTCATTTTCTCCTACTGCGGCATACTCAGTCGAGTCATTAGGAATTATTGACATCGATATCAAGACTGTTAACTATCATTCCCCTGCTTCGACAGCCGTGGAGTTAATTAAGAATTCCCTTGTGGACCAAACTTCTGTCGCAGTTACTGACGATGACGGGATTTTGATAGGTGAGATATCACCTTTCACATTAGCATGTTGTGACGAAACAACTGCAGCTGCAATAACAACATTATCAGCTGGAGATTTGATGGCCTATATTGATTGTGGAGGACCACCCGAAGATATAGTCAAGTTGGTGGAAATGAGGCTAAATGAGCGAAATCTCAAAGGAATGTTGGATGAATTCTTGATGCATAGTACTATTTTGTCGTCGTCGTCGGATGATGAATTGTCACCTTTGGGAGAAAAAATGAAGTCCTTGAGGTATAGTAGGTCGAGTAGCTACTCTGCTAGGATAACGAGGAGAGCTGAGGCTATCGTGTGTTATCCTGGGAGCTCGTTGGTGGCAGTGATGATTCAAGCGATTGCACATCGTGTGAGTTATGTTTGGGTGATTGAAGAGGATTGTAGTGTTGTTGGGATTGTGAGGTTTTCGGGTATGTTGGAAGTTTTTCGGGCACATTTGGAAAGTATGATGAACTAATTTGTGCTATGTTTGAAGAATAAAAAAAAAAAGGTGTTTGTATATATGAGTTAGTCAAGGTGTTTTTGTTTCATGATACTGAGGATATTCTTTTGTCGATCAGTCAATTATTTTGATGTGAATCGATTAATTTGTGTTCTTTTCTTATTGTTATTTTCATGTTTTGTATTCAAGGTGTCTTTTGTCAGATTCACTATTAGAGTATTAGTTATCACATAACTTTTTTACTATAACAAAATGAACTAACTAAACAATACATACATAATTTTATGATCAGATTCATTTCAGAAAAATCAAAATTTTGACAAAAATTTACATTACAAGATAAAAATCCAGAAGGTCCACAAAAACCCCGAAAAGCCCTTCAGTCATGATTGAGGTGCACGTTAGATATGGACCTATAACTTGATTAAAATGCTAGAAAGCACTTTAACTAATATTCGATTGAATAATAGCAATAAAAAAAGTTAGGTCGTGTTAAAAGTGTTTACATGTACCTTAGTACAGTATTAAAATAAATAATCGAGTGTAAACAACAAAAACATATCTGATTTGCCGTCAAAAAAGAACATATCTGATTTAGCAAATCAACAAGAAACAAACAAAAGGTTACAGCTAATAACCCAAAAGTAGGTTTTAACAGTTAAGTTTTAGGTTCGGAAAAAAAAAATTTATTCAATAATGTCGACTATACCAAACCATAATTTTTTGTTGTGCCCAAAATTGCATAAAAACAATACCTTTTAGAAAGAAAGTGTTGGGTACTAAAAAAATATCTAAACCAAACGCACATGTGGAACTGTACTAGCCAACTTTCAATGTCTAGTGAATGTGTTTGTTCTTATTTTTCTTTGTATTTGTACAATTGGAGTAAAATAGAATTTATATAGGGGACTGTTAGGGAAACGGGGGACAAGGTGGCAGGCCCACTTGTCTCCGTTATTTTTTTTCCAGTTTAGCTCAGTTTTTGTCAGTTTCTGTTCTGTATTTCTAATAGTTTTAAGCGTTTGACTTATTAAACTTTATATTTTCTGTTCCGCACTTTCAGGTTTATAGCTTTTTAATATAAACAAAATTATAAAAATAAAAAATAAATAAAAAAAAATCAAAAAATATATATATATATATATATATATATATATATATATATATATATATATATATATATAGGGGGTTTATCTAACCAATAGCCCCCGTTGCTATAACTCACCTCTTTATATATACATAAAGTGTAGTTGGTTTATGACACCAATGGGCAGCTGTATGATGCTTTCAGTTTATACATTGAGGGGGTGGCAATGCACCACTCACCCCAAATACCTTCACTCACAAACAACCAATCCTCTTATGCCACATCACCCTCCCACTTTTTCTTTCACTCACTCATTTTTTGTTGGCATCACATAACTCACCCTTCACTCATTTTTTTTTTTTTTTTTTTTTTTTTTTTTTTTAATAAAACAAACTTTATTTTGTAGAATATGTAAAAATTAAAAACTACTAGTAAAACAACAACATTTACATAACAAATATTAACCAGCCAAAAGTGTAACCCAAATATTTTTAGTAGCCCAAATGTTTTTAGTAGCCCAAATATTAACCAAACCCAACAAATATTACCACACGTTTTTTTTTTAGAACAAAATAAAGTATCAAACTTGGACATGTTTTTTTTTTAGAACAAAATAAAGTATCAAATTTGTCTTCTTCCTTCATTGTCTGCTGCAAACACACACTAATTTCAAATTTGGACATGTGAATATATAGAACAAAATAAAGTATCAAACCCATTAATGCCCCCAACGTTCACAAAAGTAAATGCACAAACGGCTAGTTTCCACTCGGTAAGCTTCACCGCAAATCATCCCCCCGTGCGGTAAGGAGGCACTGGCGGCGGTGTTCCCGTGCGGTAGGGATGCCGTGTCGTGCCTCCCCGCATGTGTTGCCAAGGCCCTGAAGCCTTTTTAATAACAACTTGGAGTGTACTGAACCTTGTACTATGTATTGATGCCATGTCCCATGTCCATGTGGTAGTGTTGGAAGTCATTATTTAACAAATTATTGTTTAATATATTGAATTAAAAGGACGAATCAATCAAAGACGGAATTATGCAGAGGTACGGGAGGAGTTTTTGACCAACTTAGGGTCTTTACAAAACTTATTTACCATTCTATAGTGTATTTAAAAATATTAACCATTGTATAGTAAATCCCTTTTATAATAATTTATTATTATTTTTTTACTTTTGTCGTTGCATTAAAGAGCATTATTTGTCTAATTCTTACATTTTTTTAAAATCAAAACCATGCCTTTCACACAGATATTATTGTCAAGTGTCAACAGCATTCGACAACGATTGTGTGTTACTCTACTTTTTTTAATTGTTTAATATACATTTAAGTAAATGAAAAATAAGGAAAAAAAAACACTATTATAGCAGCTTGATAAAATATTTGCACAAACGAAAATTTATTTAACAAAAAAGTAGGTTCAACGACTTCAGGTTTGTTTGTTAAAAGTAGCAGTATCGATGAGGAGTATGTACAAGCAATAACCGTAAAAAATAGCCACAACTCACCGCTTATTAAACAAACACCGAAGAATTAACATTCTTTAAAAATAGCCACAACTCACCGCTCTTTTGCCAAACTACAAAGAGGTATGTTTGGCGTGGAGCAGTGTGTGTGCAATGTGCATTTTTATTTTTGATGGTCGTTTGACAAAGTGCGGTGAGTTGTGGTTATTTTTTTACAACTACTGCTAATAGCTACCGCTTACACCGCTACTGCTAGTTTTACTAAACACACCCGAGGTCGTTGAACTTACTTTTTTGTCAAATAATTTTCGTTATTGCAATATTTTATATAGTAGCATTTTTTTTTTCATTTACTTAAATGTATATTAAACAATTGAAGAAGAAAAAAAAAAGTATTACACACGGTGGTTGTTGAAAACTGTTGAGACAATATTATATGTGTGAAAGGTGGTATTCATAATCGAAGTTAAGAATTACACAAACAATGTTCTTTAAACAATGACACTCTGATCTGATCTCTAGTGTAAGCAGAAAAATTAAAAAGAGAATAATAAATTAATGTAAAAGGTATTTACTTTACAATGGTTAATATTTTTAAATACACTATAGAATGGTAAATAAGTTTTATAAAGACGATAAGTTGGTAAAAAAACTCTATATATTTGCATGAAACAATTTTGTAAATATGGATTTGACTATTTGAGTATACAAAGTTACAAATTGCGTGGGATTCAAATAGCTTTTTGGATATGCTCAAAAGTCCACATATTACCTTTAAAGTTTACCCTTCTTTAAATTATCAACCCTGCATTTTTTGGGGGCCGGGACACTCCCCTACCTCTACATAGTTCCGTCCTTGATTGATTCGTCCTTTTAATTCAATTTATTAAACAATAATTTGTTAAATAATGACTTCCAACACTACCACATGGACATGGGACATGACATCAATACAAGTAATACCACATGGACATGGGACATGGCATCAATACAAGTCATTATTTAACAAATTATTGTTTAATAAATTGAATTAAAAGGATGAATCAATCAAGGACGGAACTATGCAGAGGTAGGGGAGTGTCCCGGCCCCCCAAAAATGCAGGGTTGATAATTTAAAGAAGGGTAAACTTTAAAGCGAAAATTACTGCAGAGGACTCTGCAGTAATGTGTTTCCTTTTTCAGGGCTGGTTTTTTTTTCTTTTTCTTTTTTTTTTTTTTTTTTTTTTTTTTTTTTTTTTTTTTTTTTTATTCCTTGTAAGGCCTCTAAAATCGCTGCAAACTGTTCCAGAAATCTAATATGTACACGTGTCAGCTTCTCGTTGATTTAAAAAAATATAATAATAAAAGTTGTATTTCACATAACATGTGATGCGAAATACAATAAAAAAGGACCCACTCAACCTCTCTCCTCTCTTTAGACCCACTTTTAAAAAAAAAAAAAAAAAAAAAAAAAAAAAAAAAAAAAACATGTAATTCGCCTACATGTTGCAGCGAACAACAATAATTCCCAAACATGTCACTTTCAACAACTCCAAGTTACCTTTTCAACCTTAAACTTTTTAATATTTACAAGTTTTTTTATATAACAAACTTTATTTATCAAATGTTTAGCAAATATATAGCAAATTCGTTAATAAAAAAAATAACGTTGTGAAGAGCTCTAAATTACGAACAAAACGAGCCCAATATTGATATGCTTTTGAAGTACGTACGATTTTATAAAAAAATATTGAAACAAAGCGTAGGCAATTAGCTACACATCCTTTTGTAAAATCTTTATAATATTACAAGTTTTTTATATAACAAACTTTATTCGTTAAATATTTAGCAAATTCGTTAATAAAAAAATACCGTTGCGAAGAGCTCTAAATTACGAACAAAACGAGCCCAATATTGACATGCTTTTGACGTACGTACAATTTTCTAAAAATGTATATATATATATATATATATATATATATATATATATATATATAGTGTATCTTTATTTTCAGAACCCTGTTAAGTGCGGGAACTGCGAGAACTCCAATTTTGCATTAGAAAGCATGCATGTTCATATAAAACATGTATGTTTTCTTACATACACCTTAATACACATCTATGCATAACATACATGTTCATATAAAAACCTGTTAAGTGCAATAGATCAATGTAAAATGGTTTTATTTTTAGAACCTTGTTAAGTGCGGGAACTGCGAGAACTCCAATTATACATTAGAAAACTTGCATGTTCATATAAAATATGTATGTTTTCTTACATATACCTTAATACGCAGGCATGTTTATTAAGGTGTATGTAAGAAAACATACAAATTTTATATGAACATGCATGTTTTCTAATGCAAAATTGGAGTTCTCGCAGTTCCCGCACTTAACAGGGTTATGAAAATAAAGGCCCCCTATATATATATATATATATATATATATATATATATATATATATATATATATATATATATTAGCTACAATTAAATTGTTGCTAATTCCCTACAATATGTGCTACAAATGATGGGCAATAAGTCATTTTGTGGGTCCCTGTCTTCTTTCTGTAGATCCCTTATTCAATTTTTTGTGTATTTTATTAGAGGATTGTAGCCAATTAGCTATAATAATTGTAACCAAGTTATCCCATATATATATATATATATATATATATATGTATATATATATATATATATATATATATATATAATACACACACGCATATATATATATATATATATATATATATATATATATATATATATATATATATATATATATATATATATATATATATGCGTGTGTGTATTATATATAACATTTTTTTAAAAAACTTTCAAAACACACTCTTAAACCACATGAGTCAAAGACGTACAATTATATTAAGAGGGATATCGTTCGAAAATAATAATGTAAACACTTATAAACCAAAAAACCGTATATCGTACAATAATACTAAAAAACGTAAACTTTCATTGGAACAACTTTTTTCAAACTAAAAAATAAAACTTAACAAAACCACCCTAAACTTATTTATCAAACTTTAACATTTTTTATAAAATTGTATGTGCATTAAAAGCATATTAATATTGGGCTCGTTTTGTTCGTAATCAATAGCTCTTCGCAACGGTATTTTTTTTATTAACGAATTCGTTATATATTTGATGAATATTTGACGAATAAGGCTTGTTATATAAAAAAGTTGTAAATAATGAAATGTTTAGGGTGATTTTGGTAAGTTTTATTTTTTAAATTAAAAAAAAATATTGTTGGACTTCGCTGCAAATGAGATCAGATTTACATATATATATACTTTTTTTAATTATTCAAGTGGGCCCAAATTCTGTATTTCGCTGCAAATGTGGCCAGAATTATATAAATATATATTTTTTATTATTCAAGTGGGTCCAAAAAAGATGAGAGAGGTTAAGTGGGTCCCTATTTATTTGTATTTCGCTGCAAATGTGACTAGAAATGCAACTTTTTTTTGTTTTGTTTTTTTTTTTTTTTTTTTTATAATTAACGAGAAGGCGACTCGTGTAAGTTATGTATTTCTCTGCAGGCTTGCAGCGATTTTAGTGGCCTTATATGGAATAAATAAAAAACCAACCCACTGCGAGGCAACTGCTTGTGACAGTTGCCTCTGCAGTAATTTTCGCAACTTTAAAGGTAATATGTGGACTTTTGAGCATATCCAAGAAGCTATTTGAATCCCACGCAATTTGTAACTTTGTATACTCAAATAGTCAAATCCATATTTACAAAATTGTTTCATGCAAATATATATGTTAAGTTACTTATCCAAGAAATATATAACGTATTTATTTCAATGCTAGAATCATCATAAACCATTTCACACCACAATCAACTTAAGATAGATATGCTTCATTGATTAACTATTTGTTTACATTGGATTTTTGGGTAAAATTAAGCTATTATAGTTTGAGTCGATGATTCAAAGTTTGTAATCAAGATTACGAATTTAAATACTTTGAAGGCCGTCGAGTTTGTTGGAAAATTTAGTGCACTTGAGGGATTAATTCACACCTGGTAATGGGTTTGGAAGTACGGAGTGTACACTCATTTGGTCACTGAATCCCCTGACTCAATAGTGGTTATGTATTGATTCTGCTGATAGCATGAATCTGTTTCTGCTGATAGTGTGATTCTACTGACAGTAGATTATGCTGCTAGTTTTCACTGCTAGTGTTATTGTTTCCATTGATGTGTTAACATTACCACTGCTAGTGTTATTGTTTCCACTGATAACCACTGATTCCTACTATTATGAAAAGTATTATGTTATAATTAATGGGCCATTAATTATACATAATTCAATGGGCTAGGGTTTGAGTATTCTCTATTATAAATAGAGGTCATAACATTATGCATGGATACGATTATCAACACAAACCCTAAACACTTGAATACAATTTTGTTCTTGATTTGTGCCTAAAACAAGAATATCACTTGGTCTTATCCCATAGAGATATTCGTGTAACCCAGGCATATGGTCGAATAGTTTCTGTTGGAAAGTGATAACACGATTTCAAGTGAATATCCGGTACTCATTGATTATCTTAACCCTAATCTGGGAACTTCTTAACACATAATAACCAACAATCAATATAAACTATTAGTGATAATCAATGGTTGCTGCTATGAGACAAATGGCTGCTAACTTTTCCAAGTTGGAAAAGTTTGAAGGTGTTGATTTCAGAAGATGGCAAAAGAAGATGCACTTTTTGTTGTCAAGTATGAATGTGGTTTATGTTCTGACAACTGAGATTCCTGAAGATTATGGAGATGATGCTACTATGGATCAGATGAGGGCAAGAAGCAAACACTACAAGAATCTGATGGAATAACCAGGACAGTTACCCACACTCATCCTTTTGAGGGAATTTACCCACCTAATACCCACCTGTTACCCACGATCAGTGACTTATAAAGTCGCTCTTATTTTCCCTCGAATTTCCCACGGATTTACCCACACAAATAGCCACATAAATATATTTGGTGTGCAATATGTGGGTAAATAATTGGCACCAAAATATTTCCCACGTGTTACCCATGTCGTGAGTTACTATGGGTATATATGTGGGTAATTTAGTGGGTAACACTTCCCGGCTAATTTTTTCCCAAGCGTTACCCATAAAGAAACTTATTGTGGGTAAATGTGTGGGTAATATTGTGGGTAAGTTTTTGTTACCACGGATTACAAGCATCCAATTTGTTCATGGGTAAACCGTAAACTTTTCATGGTTGGTTTGTGGGAAGTATCTTAGCTGTATATACTTTATGGGTATTTTGTGGGCAAAATATTGTCGCTAAGGTATTTTTAAAGATACATATGCTATGATTTTAATTTGGATACATACTCAATTATTTATTTTTGGAAGGGTATGCAATTCTCCTAAATATTGAAAGCCTAATACCTTGTGCTTAAAAACGGGATAAGTTTTTATCATGTATTAATGTATTTTTTGGTGCAGTTATCTTATACTAATGTTAAACGGAATGTTTCAAACAACCCCAATTAGACACATGATGTCCTCGTCATGACCAAACATAACCATGATCCGTGCCTAGTAGATGCATGATTTGCATGCCCATCACACCCGAGAGGCTATTGATTTAATATCACTGGTAATAATATGTTCTACATTGGTGTGAGAAAAGGAATTTGAGCAAATATAAGTTTAAAGATGTAGGCAAATGATACCTTCCACTATGCTTTTCACTCTTTAGTTGAATCATAAGGGTATTTGGTTTTGCTGGGAGTGTAAACGACTCGAGATTTTTGTCAATTACATAGGATCAGATGGATAAAAGTTTACAATTAGTCGAACCTTAATAAGGTCAAGCCTAGTTTGGAGCTTATTTATTAAGGGCCACAAGTTGAGCTTCATAACTATAGATTGATTAATCTACTATTAACATACTTCTTAGGTTTAGAACTTTTATGTATATATAAGAAATTAATAAACAAGTCGAGCTCAATCTTTGTGAATAACTATTGGGTCGGGTTCTAGTATTAGAACTAAAGTTCGAGATGAGCCATGGTTGAGCTTTGACTTTTCTAAATTAAGTGAGCCGGTCTAAAGTCTGGACGACCTCGACTCGTTGACAACTTTGGACTAAGTGAAATATTTTTCATTTGTTTATGTAAGATTTTGTTTGTTTCATTAAGATTTTTTTATTCTTAATCTTATTACCACATTTTACTATTGGTTAAGAGACAATAAGACAAGTCACTCACTTCTTACTAAATAAAATGTCATATGTCTAATCGGGTCTGAATAAAAATATAAAAACAAACAGCATAAAGTGTGACCGCCTCTCAGACGGTAAGAGGTAAAAGGCTGGTAAGATTTTTTTTTTTTTTTTTTTTTTTTTTTTTTTTTTTTTTTTTTTTTTTTTTTTTTCAAATAACAAACACACCATAAGCTATTTCAATTAATATTATCTTCATTATTTAATATTTAATTATAGTCAATGTTTTAAAAACTGGGTTCGAAATCGACCCGGTTGAGTCACCGGGCACTTGGTCAACCCAGTTTTTAATTTATTATTTTTTTATTTTTTCGACCGGGTCAACTGGTTCGACTGCCGAATCAACCCGGGTTTTTATTAAAATTTTTTGAAAAAACGAAACCCGGACGGGTTTCGAGAACCGGGGTGGCCCGGGTCACTCAAAACCCGGCGGGTCTAACTAGTTAACCCGGTTTTAGAATCCCGGGTTTTTTTTACTCGGTTTTTTGTCAGAACCGATCGAATCGGTTAACACGGCCGGATCGACCCGGGTTTCAAAAACACTGATTATAGGTACATATCTTGTATAACATTCTCCAAAATATGAGTTGTTGGTACTTGGTATTATTAATTTATAATAATTTAATAAAGGGAGTGAATTTTGATGTGGCACACATCTCAAATTTGAAACGCGGTTTAAAAACAGTATGGACTATGGAGCATTAAAAAAAGTAAAGGCGGTTTTCAAAATTTTAATTGTTATGTTGGGGGCGGGAATAAAATTTTCGTTTCCCTCTTCTGATCCACGAACCATATATTGCAACGGTTCCTTCACAACTTCATGTATATCCTCCAAATTAATTAGTGTCACAATAATACAATATTAAGAATAAAAAACATTTTTTTCCATTGTCACAACGAAGAAACGTTTGCTCAAATAGTTTACGTCTTACGATGCGTGTTTTAAGATGTGGTTGTTACAAATTTTGTTGTTTTTTTCTCATGAGTTGCTATCTTTTTAATTCGTGTGTGATTGTTGGTTATTTGAATTTGTTTTCACAGATGTACAATAACTATGGGAATTTGGTGAGTGGACGCAAACTATTCGATGAAATGCGCGAGAGAAAAGGAGGTAACGATTAAATTTTTAGATCATTTTGTTGTAGCATACTAGCATATAGAAATCAATGATGGCGTAATAGAATAGTAGTTATAAACCGGAAAGCATAGATCTCAAATTCTTGTGAATTTATTTCTGGCGATGTTTCTTTGAGTATGTAATTTATAGTTTATTTTTTGTTCTTTGCTATCTTTGGTCCTCTCTTTGAAGTCTAGTGTCCTAGTGATGTATTTATTGCAGATTGACTTGCTCCTTTTTGTAATGGTAACAATTATAGATATACAGGTTCAACTAAATCGCAAAAATAGAGCACAAATAAGAAGGTATTGATACCCCACTAAAGTGATCTATTTTACTGCTTGTGCCTTAAGTTTTACTTATGTGCAACATATATATCATCATAATTTATCTGTCTTTTTACCTCATCAGATGATATTTTTGGTGGAGGTAAAGCAACAAGCAAATGAGTTTCTACGGGTTCTCGATCTTTTAAAGTGAAGGATATATAAGGTTCATGGTCTCAATTCTATATATCATGTACTAACCTAGGGATATATCTTTGATGTTTGGATATATATATATATATATATATATATATATATATATATATATATATATATATATATATATATATATATATATATATATATATATATATATATATATATATATATATATATATATATATATATATATTTGGCTTTTTAAATATTCCTAGCTAGTCAGATATGGTATTTACAAAGATACATATGAGAAATGTTAAGTTTGAGAGTTATACGATGTTGGATGCTAGTTTTAACTTAAAATCTTATTTGAGGAGTAGATCGTGTGCTTACCACCATCTACTCAACTTATATACTGTTTGAAAATTATCATTTGCGAAACCTTTTTACAAACCTCTCACGTGTTTATAATCATTTGTGAAAGATGATTTTCTATGTTCTATATGCAGGGTACGACGGAAAGTGTTAGTTTGAAGTGAAGGCCAACATATACACAACATAAAGAGAAACGAAATTGTTTTTCACCACCACACTCAATAAGGAAACCACTGCAATGGATTTGGATTGATGCCTTGCGATTATAGCTCAACATTGTAGAGTATAGAAGTTACTCATATATTTGTATGGTGAATTCTAGCTAGAGTTGTTATTTTTAATACAGTGGGTAACCAAGTTTGTATACTATTAAACTTTCCTTGCTAAATGTCACTCAATATTAATTAGCCTCTAATTGTTTGATTCTTCCCATTTTACCCTTGCCATTATTACACAATTCTAATCTTTTTTTTTTATACAACCATAGTATCCATGCAATCTTCGTATTCAAATACCAATCCCGCCCAAATTGCTCTATTATTTATTAGTATGATATTTCCACCATAGTTTCTCCAAAAATATATTACATATTTTTTGTTATCTGAACATTAAATATTCGTATTCTCTTTTTAATGGGCACCCAAGATATCATACGATTGCACATTCTACAATTTTTTAAAAATTAAACATTCTTAGCTTTTCCCTCCTTTTTTTTTGCTTCATTTCACATCTGTAAAACAATATATAAATTCACCACTTTACTAGTTGAGATAGAGTCATTTTCTCTTTATATTCCTTTGTTTAAATATGCATGAACATCCTCTTTTTGATTTAAATGAAATCCCTACAGAAAACAACTCTTTTGATGCTATTGACAATGAAATTATTTTTAATAAAGATTACCAATGTTTAGAAAATAATATTGATGAACCTTTTGTGGGTCAATATTTTCTTAGTGAAGAAGAGGCTTTTGTCTTTTTTCGAAATTATGCAAGAAATGTTGGATTTTCAATTCGAAAAGGAAGGTTCAATAATAACAAGAATGGCGAAAAGAGTCGACGAGACTTCTTTTGTCATCGTTAAGGAAAGTCGGATGATAAAGAGGTGGATTATTCAAAACAACAAAGAAATCGAACCTCCTCAAGATGTGGGTGTAAGGTTTATATGCGGATAACATTGAAACGGGAAAATGAAATTTTCCCCAAAGAGTGGCAAGTAACAATTTTGAATCTCGAGCATAATCATGATTTGTTGTCTTCGGAAGAAGTACGTTTTCTCCCGGCATATCGTTGTATTACAACGGAAGATGAGAAACGCATACTCATGCTCCGAGAAGGTGGTTTGTCAGTCAAACTAATTATGCGCGTCATGGAACTTGAAAAAAATGTAAGTCGTGGGCACCTTCCTTTTCTTAGTAAAGATGTTCGTAATTTTTTTAGTAAACTGTATGAACAAGACGCTCATAATGATGCAAAAGAACTATTGGAATATTGCAAGAAAAGTAAGATTGAAAATTCTAATTTTCAATTTACGTTTACAACTGACAATGAAAACAAGCTTGAACATATATTTTGGTCTCCCGCTCATTGTTTTGATTGGTACCAAAAATATGGAGATGTAGTGGTTTTCGATACTACATACAAGGTGAATTCTTATGATATGCCTTTTGGTATTTTTGTTGGTATTGACAATAATGGAAGGACCGAAGGACTATATTATTTGGATGTGCACTCCTACGTAATGAGACAACAAACACATTTAGATGGCTCATGAAGGTATAAAGATTATAAATTATTATTATTTTTTATATATTTTTTACATTTTGTTGTTTTTGTTTTACATACTATGCTAATTAATTGTTACTAATGTACAGAATTTTGTTTTGCTAATGAGAAAAACACCCATTAGCATTTTGACTGACCAAGATTTATGGATGACCGAGGCAATTGCAAAAGAGATGCCTTTCACGAAACATGCATTTTGCATTTGGCACATAACGACTAAATTTAGTGGTTGGTTTATTTCGATTTTAAGAAGTGATTACTCAAGTTGGTGTTCGGAATTTTATAATTTATACAAATTAGATACAATTGAAGAGTTTGAGCAACAATGGCCATCCGTGATTGCAAAGTACAACTTAAAGGAAAATAAGCATGTTAGCGGGTTATATAATATTAAAACATTTTGGGTGCCGGCTTATCTTCGTAACTCCTTTTTTGGTGGAATGACAACAACCGGAAGATCGGAAAGTATAAATGCGTTTATAAAGAGATTTATATCATCCAATACGCGTCTAAATCAATTTATTAGACAAGTAAGTATTCATTTAGAATATTGTATATATTTTATTTATTCCATATCACATTTATTCACTATTTAATTATTACATAAATTGATTTTTAGATTGATCTTGCAATTAAAGATATCGAGCAAACACAAGTGCATGATACTATGTTGGAGAAATACAAAGGATCTAATTTGAGGACACAATCACCATTAGAGGAGCAAGGTCATATGTTTTTTACTCTATATGCCAATGTTGCAAAAATCGTGAATCGGTCCCAAGGCGGTCGCCTAGGCCGCCTCGGCCGCCTAGGCCGCCTCGGCCGATTAATCGGCCGATTACCTTGGAATTTCCTCCAAGTTCCAAGGCCGAGGCCGATTAATCGCCGATTAATCGGCCGCCTCAGCCGATTTTTGCAACACTGCTATATGCATTTAAAAAGTTTCAAGAGGAGTTTGGGCGGGAAACTCAATATACTATTGAAGAGAAAACATATACGTGTTTCATTGTTAGACATCACAAGTATATACGGTCTAAAAAGCATGAGGTGATTTGGGATGGTATGGTTGCTAAATGTAGTTGTAAATATTTTGAATTTTTTGGTATACTATGTCGTCATATTTTAAGTGTATTCATTCATAAGGATTGTTTTGACATTCCTCATACTTATTGGCTTTCTCGATGGAGTCGACAACAAAGTTATATATCACATGAAGCATCCATTGGAAACACAACAACTACAAACAATTGTGAAGTTGATACGGATATAAGTTTGGTTCAACGTCCGCCTTCTTCGAAAACGAAAGGACGTCCAAAGAAGCGGATGAAGGGTGGAATTGAACTAGCAAAAAAACCAAGGTCGTGTACAATTTGTAAGGGAGTTGGTCATAACTCTAGTACATGTCCGAATAGGGAAGCCTTCATGGGAAATAATGGTGCTAGGTCACAACGTGCTAGGAAGAAGAAAAAAATCATGTTGGAAAATAAAGACATGAATCCTGTTTTATCTTTTAAGTACTAAGTTTTCTTTTTTTTAATTGGTTGTTTGAAATTAATTTTGAAATAAATAACATTTGTTTGTTCATTTTCTTTATTTCAATTTTTAATTATGTATCATATAACGTGAGATGAAAAGCTAAGAAAATAGCATATAATTCAACTGTTTGCTTTGCATTTAAATTGTAAAAATACGCATCCTTTGGATTATAAAAACAACCAAAAAATAATGGAGCAATTATGGTGGAAATATCATACTAAAAGTTAATAGAGCAAGTGTCAAATACGAAGATTGCATGGATACTATGGTTGTATAAAAAAAAGATTAGAATTATGTAATAATGGCAAGGGTAAAATGGGAAGAATCAAACAATTAGAGGCTAATTAATATTGAGTGACATTTAGCAAGGAAAGTTTAATGTATTTAATGCTTTATATCCTTTGCCCATGGGCACATTCTAGCAAATCCCATACTATTATACTTAAGTGGAATATGTTAATTTAATGCAACTTTATTTTTGTATTTATTTCTAGGTTTCTATTTGTATACATACCTGGATGAAATGCAGAGTTTTTTAGGTGACTATAGTAATTTGAAAAAGTAATTAACAAAATAAGTACTTTTAAAAATATTTAAATAAATATGTGTTTTTCTTTTCTTTCCTTTATACAAATGTAATACCATGAAAGATGTGGCCAACCAACCACGTAAGTCTCCATGATCTTTGAAATGATATCAAATCCAAAAAAAGAAAAGAATTAAAAAGATAATAGCCATCATCTTCATCTTGATGTTCTCGTCTCCTAAGTCAGTGTCATTGCCGACTTCGTCATCTGTGATGGTGATGACTACGGCACAGTGCTCGTCTCCGTCTTCGGTTCCATTCAAACTTAGTCCGATTGACTTCCTTCAAGGCATTTCCGATGCATTTGAGCAATGATCATTACAAACGTTCGGTATGAAATTCAAGATAGCAATTGTATTTTTTATGGCATTGGGTTTTGTTGATCTTATTTGTTGTGGTGGTAGCAGTCGGCTACTTAATTGTTTACCATGTTTCTTTAGATGATATGTTGGAATCGCGTTGGCACCCAAATTATCAAAACAAAACATAATATTCATCAAAGTGATGGCTTCGAGAAATCGGAATCAATGTCCTACATCATCGCTAATGAAAGAGTTCGCAATGACGAAGACGATCGAAATGGAGGATGTCTATGCAAACGAGAATGATGGAAATGCGGATGATACCATTTATCTAACAAACTAGCAATGGTAGTCATCACCATCACAGATGACGAAGTCGGCAATGACACTGACTTAGGAGACGAGAACATAGATTAAGACGATGTCTATTATATTTTTAATTCTTTTTCTTTTTTTGGATTTGATAACATTTCAAAGATCATGGAGACTTAATGGGTTGGTTGGCCACATCTTTCATGGTATTACATTTTTATAAAGGAAAGAAAAGAAAAACACATATTTATTTAAATATTTTTAAAAGTACTTATTTTGTTAATTACTTTTTCAAATTACTATAGTCACCTAAAAAACTCATGAAATGCATTAGATTGAAATATGTTCGCTAATTTCCAATGGAGTTTAACCAATGTTCTTTCGTGGGAAACCATAATTGATGACCGAAAACTTTGCTCGATATTACCCACCGAATTATACAATGGTTAAATTTACTCACGACATTACCCACAACTTATCTATAGGCATTTTCATGGTGGGTTAGATAATCCCATGAAACTTTACCCATAATTCATAACCCAATCACCCACCTAAATGACGTGGGTAAATTTACCCACATAGTGAAAATGTCATGGGCAAACAATTAGCCTCGGAGGTTTTACCCATCTTCATATAGTCATGGGTAATCAGTGGGTATTAGCTAATTACCTACGAATTTGGATCTATTACCCATGAATTTTGCTCGTGGCTATTCGACAGGATTCTTGTGGTGAAATGGGAGAATGATGACTATGTCTGCAGGGGTTTAATTCTCAATGGTATGTCTTGTTAATACAAATATCGCCTAAAAACGTTATTTATATTTTACGATCTTTGCTAAGTTTTGTTAATGACAAAGTATGAACTTTAGCTAATAGTAAATCATCACTTTAGTGTTTAAGTCTTGTTTAACTAAGGTTTATATTTCCTTTAAACAAAACATTGTTTTTATTTCTTAAATTAGAAAGTGTCTTGTCACATCACATTTATTTCTTTAAATAGAAATATCACATCACATTTATGGTAAGTTTGTCAATATACATTTATGGAAAGAAAGTGTGTTTGACTAACCATAAGTTTTCTTGTGCAAGTTTATGTTTGACTAGTGTTTATGTGATGTGACCTTGTTTGGTTTATAAGATTTATTGCAAAACCAACTGCAGCCCTGACGGAACCCTGGGGATACACGGGCGGAACCCTTGTTAGTTTTGCTATAAATACCAAACCACTTGTTAGTTTTGAGTCATCATTTTTAAGACATACTTTCATATACTTTCTCAACTAACTCAGTAACATTTGACTTGTAACGAGTAAGAAAATAAAGTTCTGGCTCCGCCCCTAGTAACGAGTAAGAAAATAGGTAAAAGATATAACACTTCTCTTACAAGATTGATGATCATCAGAATTATATATGTTATAAGCTTTCCAAAAAAATGTGATCGATTACCATTTAGGTAAAATGTAAGTATACTAGATGATATTTTGTGTATAAAAACTGATTTTTGCTCTTAATATATTATAGAGATGTGATCAATTTTTACAGTATGGGTGCTGCCGTGTTGCAAGGCACAACTGTGTATGGAAGTATCGAAAAACAACAACAAAAAATGTTATGCATGTTTATTTTGTCCTTTTCTGGCTGTTGTCATATATACTAATTTACTTATTACGCATGTAAATATGTTTAGTATTACTAAACATATTTGCTAATAAATAAATAGCTAATCACAATCCATGTTGATATGTTAAGTATAAAGGACTAATTAAGAAAGTATTTATTCTTGCTGATTATAGAAGTTACAGGTTGTTTCTTATTATACCCTTGCCCAAGAAACCTAAAATAAAAAGTTACAGTACAAGTGACTATCAATACTTGCGTGTGAGTATTTGTTAGAATTAGTAAAAAAAATGGGGGTAAAAGACAAAAGAGAGTTGCATGATTAACGCGTTAATCTCCTTAAAATAAACAGAACTACTTAATCATCTTTTGATTAAGATAATTAGATATGATATGATATCATAACCCCATGGCCCATATATGAACTGTGCTTTAGTGCTTATATATACTTGATTCATGCTACACGTCAATATCATCCACACTCCCCATCTCCCTTTTTTTGCTCCCAAATTGTGCTCTACAAAACACTTCCATTGTTACTATGGCAGCTCGTTTATTAGCACATGAGGTAGCTGACCTATGTCTCGGCAAGCCACCCTTGAAATCACTCTCTATCTCGGCCACCATTCGACATGCCTTAACCGCACGCAAGTTCACTGACGACACACATATTAGTATTTGGAGTTGTGATCACCATCACTCCAAACTCGACCAATCATTCGTTAATGAATGTCGTTGCATTGGAAAAATCTGCATGGTAGATATTATATGTTACCTTTGCAAGGAGGAGAATATCAAGAATCCTTCATTAGCACTCGATTGTCCCGTTTCTGTCCTGTTGTCACATGATACCAATGTTGTTAGGCATGTAGAACCTGCCACAAGGTATGCTCATTATTTCACTTATAAAAACTTTTATATAGAATTACACAAAGGTGGAAGTCAAACGAGCAACAAGCTATGCCGCTGACCCTTTTTTTGTTTAATTTATCTGATTCTTTGTCCTTTTTTGTTATTTTTTCAGTTTAGTAGAAGCTATGGATTTAATCATAGAAGGAGCTCAGAATCTTGTAGTACCAATACGTAGTAGAAAAACAATTAATTCGAAACGGAAGCAAAATGTGCATCATCAAGAATTAGTAGCTCATACGACTCATGCGGGCCTTGGTGAATTTTGTTGGCTGACACAAGAAGATGTTATTAGGTTCTTACTAAGCTCGATAGGCTCATTTTCTCCTACTGCGGCATACTCAGTCGAGTCTTTAGGAATTATTGATATTGAGGTCAAGACTGTCAACTATCATTCCCCTGCTTCGACAGCCGTGGAGTTAATTAAGCATTCCCTTGTGGACCAAACTTCTGTCGCAGTTACTGACGATGATGGGATTTTGATAGGCGAGATATCACCTTTCACATTAGCGTATTGTGACGAAACAGCTGCAGCTGCAATAACAACATTATCAGCTGGAGATTTGATGGCCTATATTGATTGTGGCGGACCACCCGAAGATATAGTCAAGTTGGTGGAAATGAGGCTAAAAGAGCGAAATCTCAAAGGAATGTTGGATGAATTTTTGATGAATAGTAGTACTATTTCGTCCTCCTCCTCATCGTCGTCGGATGATGAATTGTCACCTTTGGGAGAAAAAATGAAGTCCTTGAGGTTAAGTAGGTCGAGTAGCTACTCTGCTAGGATAACGAGGAGAGCTGAGGCTATCGTGTGTTATCCTGGGAGCTCGTTAGTGGCGGTGATGATTCAAGCAGTTGCGCATCGTGTGAGCTATGTTTGGGTGATTGAAGAGGATTGTAGTGTTGTTGGGATTGTGAGGTTTTCGGGTATGTTGGAAGTTTTTCGGGCACATTTGGAGAGTATGATGAACTAATTTTTGCTAATGTTTGAAGAATAAAAAAAAAGGTGAAGGCATGTTTTGTACATATGAGTTAGTCAAGGTGTTTGAAGAATAAAAAGTTAGGTCGTGTTAAAAGTGTTTACATGTACCTTAGTACAGTATTAAAATATATATAATCGAGTGTAAACAACAAAAACATATTTGATTTGTTGGAAAATTTAGTGCTCTTGAGGGATCAATTCACACCTGGTAATGGGTTTGGAGGTATGGAGTATACACCCATTTGGTCACTGAATCCCCTGACTCAATGGTGGTTATATATTGAATCTGCTGATAGCATGATTCTGCTGCTAGCTGATCCTGCTGAAAGGATTCTGCTGACAGCTGATTCTGCTGCTGATAGCATTTTGCTGCTAGTGGGATTCTGCTGATAGTGTGATTCTGCTGCTGGCATTCTACTGCTAGTGTTTCCACTGATGTGTTAACGTTACCACTGCAAGGGTTATTGTTTCCACTGATAGTGTAAACATTACCACTGCTAGTGATATTGTTTCCACTGATAACCACTGATCCCTATTATTATGGAAATTATTATGATATAATTAATGGGCCGTTAATTATACATAATACCATGGGCTAGGGTTTGAGTATTCTCTATTATAAATAGAGATCACATCATTCTGCATGGAGAGAGATAATACGAAACCCTAAACACTTCAATACGCATCTGGTTCTTGGTTTGTGCCTAAAGCAAGAACTTCACTTGGTCTTATCCCATAAAGATATTTGTGTAACCCAGGCATAGGGTCGAATAGTTTCTATTGGAAAGTGATACCACGATTTCAAGTGAATATCTGGTACCTTTATTGATTATCTTAACCCTAATCTGGGAACCTGTTTACACATCACAACCAAAAATCAATAGAAACTATTAGTGATAATCAATGGCTGCTGCTATGAGACAAATGGCTGCTAACTTTTCCAAGTTGGAAAAGTTTGAAGGTGTTGATTTCAGAAGATGGCAAAAGAAGATGCACTTCTTGTTGTCAAGTATGAATGTGGTGTATGTTCTTACAACTGAGATTCCAGAAGATCATGGAGATGATGCTACTATGGATCAGATGAGGGCAAGGAGCAAGTGGGAGAATGATGACTACATATGCAGGGGTTTAATTCTCAATGGTATGTCCAATTCTCTTTTTGATATTTATCAGAATGTTGAAACTTCTCAAGAACTATGGGATTCCTTGGAAGCAAAATATATGGCTGAAGATGCATCAAGTAAGAAGTTCCTTGTAAGTAATTTTAACAATTACAAAATGGTTGATTCTAGACCTGTCATGGAACAATACAATGAACTTCTTAGTATACTTGGTCGATTCACACAACACAAGATGAACATGGATGAGGCTATTTCAGTCTCTTGTATCATCGATAAACTACCTCCTTCTTGGAAAGAATTCAAACATATGCTTAAGCATAAGAAGGAGGAGTTAACTCTTGTTGAGTTGGGCAGTCACTTGCGCATTGAGGATTCTCTCAAAGCTCAAGACATTGACAAGCCAAAGAGTAGCACTGCTACTGGTCCATCAGTTGTCAATATGGTGGAACATAACAACTCCACCAAGTACAATGACAACAAGGGCAAGCGTAAGCATCAAGATAACACCAAATCTGATATTAACAAGAAACCTAAGGTGACTTGTTGGAAGTGTGGGAAACCTGGACACTTCAGGAAAGATTGCAAGGGTGGTAAAGTTGGAAACAAATCCAATGGATCAGACACAAGTGGAGGGAATGGTAACACCAATTCTCTGAAAGGTCAGAATGTGTTTAATAAGTCTTTTAAGATTTATTATGTTACACATATATCTGACATTTACTTTGTGCAGGATGATGATGTTGCGTGGTGGGTTGACTCTGGAGCAACAATACATGTGTGTAAAGATAGAAGCTGGTTCAAGACCTATAAGTCAATGAATGATGGTTCTATTCTTCACATGGGAAACGAGACAACTGCCCTGGTGCATGGAAAAGGATGTGTTGATTTGAAGTTTAGTTCTGGAAAGATTGTTTCTTTATTTAATGTTTTACATGTTCCTAATATTAGAAAGAATTTGGTTTCTAGTAGTGTTTTGAATAATTATGGTTATAAACAGGTTATTAAATCTGATAAGTTTGTTTTGTCTAAAAATGGTGTGTTTATTGGTTTTGGTTATTTATGTAATCAAATGTTCAGACTTAATATTGTTCATGATAATATTGATTCTGCTTTTATATCTACATCTAAACTTTATGATTCAAACCTATGGCATGCAAGACTTGGCCATGTACATTTTAAAAGAATGCAAGATATGTCCAAGAATGGGTTAATACCAGCTTTTGATATGAACACTGAAAAGTGTAAAACTTGTATGTTGAACAAGATAACTAAGAAACCTTTTCAAGGAGTAAAACGTGAAACTAAAGTTTTGGAGTTAATTCACAGTGATCTTTGTGATTTACATGCTACTCCCTCTTTGGGGAATAAGAAATACTTTGTGACTTTTATTGATGATGCTTCTAGGCTTTGTCATGTTTATTTATTACATTCTAAAGATGAAGCATTAGATAAATTTAAAGTATTTAAAACTGAAGTTGAATTGCAACAAAGTTCCCTGATCAAAAGATTAAGGACTGATAAGGGAGGTGAGTACATGGATACTCTGTATTTTCAGTCTGTTGGTATAATCCATGAAACGACTGCCCCTTATACTCCTCAGCAAAATGGTATTTCTGAAAGGAAAAACAGAGTGCTGAAGGAGATGGTTAATTCCATGTTGTCCTATTCAGGACTAAGTCAAGGGTTTTGGGGTGAAGCTATGTTAACAGCTTGCTATTTATTAAATAGGGTTCCCAACAAAAGGAACAAAGTTACCCCTTATGAACTTTGGACTAAGAAGAAACCTAACCTTAATTATCTTAGGATATGGGGTTGTAGGGCTGTTGTAAGACTCCCTGATCCTAAGCAGAAAACTTTGGGTGAAAGAGGCATTGAATGCATCTTTGTTGGATATGCTGAGCATTCCAAGGCATATAGGTTTTATGTTATAGAACCTAATGAGTCTGTTTCAATTAACTCAATAATTGAATCAAGGGATGCACTCTTTGATGAGAACAGATTCTCATCTATCCCTAGACCAAGTCAAAGGATTCCAAATAGAACCAATGACAATGGTGTTTCAGAGGTTCCTGCTAATGAGGTTCCTACTGATGAGGTTCCTGCTGAGGTTGTGGAACAACAACCTGAACCTGAGCTCAGAAGGAGCAATAGGGTGAGGACTCCAAAGTCATTTGGACCTCAGTTTCAATTATACTTAATTGAAGGTACAAGGAGTGAGGTCTCTGACCAATACTCCTATTGCTTCATTGTTGAGGATGATCCCAAAACATTTGAAGAAGCAATGAAGTCCCAGGATGTTGCTTTCTGGAAAGAAGCAATTAATGATGAGATGGACTCTATCATGGGCAATAACACTTATATGTTGACTGATCTACCACCTGGTTGCAAACCTTTAGGTAGCAAATGGATTTTCAAAAAGAAAATGAAGGTAGATGGAACTGTTGAAAAGTTCAAGGCAAGATTAGTTATTCAAGGCTTTAAACAAAAGTCAGGAATAGACTACTTTGATACTTATGCTCCAGTGGCACGTATCAGTACCATAAGATTGCTAATTGCTTTGGCATCAATTCACAATTTGATTATTCATCAGATGGATGTGAAGACAGCTTTCTTGAATGGTGATTTAGATGAGGAGGTTTACATGAACCAACCTCAGGGCTTCATCATGCCTGGCAATGAAAACAAGGTGTGTAAACTGATTAAGTCTCTTTATGGACTAAAACAGGCACCTAAGCAATGGCATCAAAAGTTTGATGAAGTGATTTTGTCTAGTGGTTATTTACTTAATCAAGCTGACAAATGTGTATATAACAAATTTGATGAATCTGGTAAAGGAGTCATTATTTGTCTATATGTTGATGACATGTTGATCTTTGGCACTGACCAAAATCAAGTTGATCTTACAAAAGAATTTTTGTCATCAAAGTTCTCCATGAAGGATATGGAGGAGGCAGATGTTATCCTTGGCATAAGGATTAACCATGAAAGTAATAAAATTTCTATATCTCAGTCTCATTACATTGAGAAGGCGTTAAAGAAATTTAATTACTTTGATTGTACTCCAGTGAGTACTCCTATGGATACAAGTGAGAAGCTAATGCCTAATACTGGCAAAGTTGTATCTCAACTTGAGTATTCTAGGGTGATTGGCTGCTTGATGTATGTTATGACTTGTACAAGACCTGACATTGCTTTTGCTGTGGGTAAACTGAGCAGGTATACTAGTAATCCTAGTGCTCATCATTGGCAAGCAATTCAGAGGGTCTTTAAGTATTTAAAGAGAACTATGGATTATAGTCTTTCATATACTGGTTATCCTTCAGTATTAGAAGGATACACTGATGCAAGTTGGGTCAGTAACACTGAAGACAATTCGTCTACTAGTGGTTGGGTATTCCTACTTGGTGGAGGTGCAATTTCTTGTGCATCAAAGAAACAAACTTGCATTACCAGTTCAACCATGGAATCTGAATTTGTGGCTTTAGCTGCTGCTGGCAAAGAAGCTGAATGGTTGAAAAACTTGCTTCTTGAGATTCCATTGTGGTCTAAACCTATAGCACATATTTCTATCCGTTGTGATAGTGCTGCTACATTGGCAAAGGCTTATAGCCAAATGTACAATGGGAAGTCTAGACACTTAGGTGTCAGGCATAGCATGATTCGTGAGCTTATCATGAATAGGGTGGTATCTATAGTGTTTGTTAAATCTCAACAAAACTTAGCTGATCACTTGACGAAGGGTTTGGCTAGAGACTTGGTTTTGAAGTCTGCTAAAGGGATGGGTTTAAGTCCAACTTAGTCACTGAATGCAAGGATACCCAACTCCCTTCTAAGGAAACTTGGAAGCTGAGTTCAATGTGGAAAGCTGATCATTTAGTGGACTGAAGCATATGTATCACAAACATCCCAAGGTTGTGCTTGTTACCTGCTGAAAGGAGGATGAAGTCTTCACTTCTTAATGGTTAATTTTTCTTTGAAAAAGTGTTGAGCAGGAGCATGAATTAAAGATGAACCACCTATGTAAATGTTGAAGTTTTGCCGCTTCAGGAAGCTTTGGACTTTTAGCTTTTACAACATTTATGAATTGGATATGGACACATGGCTTTTATAGTGTCAGGAGTATTTTAGTGTTTGAAAACTTGTGTGTATTTATCATCAGGTATTCAAATGGGTTGAAGGGTTCAATTCTTAGAACACTCTGATTCTCGAATATTTGAAAGTATATGTACTAATGTGGAAATTCAATCCTCAGGATATTTTCATTTATGCACTTGTTTTGGTTTGTGTTTGATTTTTCATGCAAAGGAAGAGAACTAAATTTGGGGAGGATTGTTGGAAAATTTAGTGCTCTTGAGGGATCAATTCACACCTGGTAATGGGTTTGGAGGTATGGAGTATACACCCATTTGGTCACTGAATCCCCTGACTCAATGGTGGTTATATATTGAATCTGCTGATAGCATGATTCTGCTGCTAGCTGATCCTGCTGATAGGATTCTGCTGACAGCTGATTTTGCTGCTGATAGCATTCTGCTGCTAGTGGGATTCTGCTAAGAGTGTGATTCTGCTGCTGGCATTCTACTGCTAGTGTTTCCACTGATGTGTTAACGTTACCACTGCAAGGGTTATTGTTTCCACTGATAGTGTAAACATTACCACTGCTAGTGATATTGTTTCCACTGATAACCACTGATCCCTATTATTATGGAAATTATTATGATATAATTAATGGGCCGTTAATTATACATAATACCATAGGCTAGGGTTTGAGTATTCTCTATTATAAATAGAGATCACATCATTCTGCATGGAAAGAGATAATACGAAACCCTAAACACTTCAATACGCATCTGGTTCTTGGTTTGTGCCTAAAGCAAGAACTTCACTTGGTCTTATCCCATAGAGATATTCGTGTAACCCAGGCATAGGGTCGAATAGTTTCTATTGGAAAGTGATACCACGATTTCAAGTGAATATCCGGTACCTTTATTGATTATCTTAACCCTAATCTGGGAACCTGTTTACACATCACAACCAGCATGATTTGCCGTCAAAAAAGAACATATCTGATTTAGCAAATCAACAAAACAAACAAAAGGTTACAGCTAATAACCAAAAAGTAGGTTTTAACAGTTAAGTTTTAGGTTCGGAAAAAAGAAATTATTCAAAAATGTCGACTACACCAAACCATAATTTTTTGATGTGCCTAAAATTACATAAAAACAATACCTTTCGGGTACTACAAAAATATCTAAACCAAAGGCACATGCAGAACTGTACTAGCCAACTTTCAATGTCTAGTGAATGTGTTTGTTCTTATTTTTCTGGGTTGTGTTATACAAACCCTCCTTATGTTGTTACATCAGAGAAGGTTAGTCAAAATGTACAACCCACGATGCATATCGTACAAACCGATAATGCATGCAATGATTAGAAACCCTCCCTATGGGAGGGTCCAAATAACTTGCCCAATTTTCTTTGTATTTGTACTTCAAAATAGAATATATATACACATAAAGTGTAGTTGGTTATGACACCAAAAGCCAATTCACTCGAGCTATATTATACAACCCCTCCTTATGTTGTAACATCAGAAGAGGTTTAGTCAAACCGTACAACTCGCGATGCACACCGTATAAGCCGGTGATGCATCTAATAATTAGATACCCTCCATATAAGAGGGCGTAGATAACTCACCCCAATTCAGAATTGTATATCGAATCCTTTTTAATAACAACTTGGAGTGTATAGAACCTTGTACTATGTACCATGTCCATGTGGTAGTGTTGGAAGTCATTATTTGACGGTTATTGTTTAATAGATTCAATTAAAAGGATGAATCAATACCGTTTGATGCCTAATTACTTAGATTTCGGGGTTAATTTTGTTGAAAGGAAAATGATTTATCTTCCTAAAACTTACAACAAGAACAAAACACAATTTCGCTGGAGCAGGGTAAGGGGAGGTGAGATGTAAACAGATCCTACCTTTGCTGCCAGGATAAACCCGACAGTAAAAAGACTGCTTTCAAAAAGACCTCCGGCAAGTGAAAAAATGAAATTGTGCATATGAAAAGTTCAAGAAAAAGGAGCGTGAAAACCATAAAAACACAGAAAAAGACAAACAAAAAGCAAAACATGTTCCTGCAAATTTTCCTAAAACTTGTTCCTGCAAATCTTCCACATTTTACTTGTAGTGATTGATTAGATAGTGATAAAGTGTGCTAAGTTTTTCCATTTTATGAACATAAAACTTTTATTATTATTATTATTATTATTATTATTATTATTATTATTATTATTATTATTATTATTATTATTTAAATTTAGCGTTAGAAAGATTGTTAGGAATGTTTTTAAGAGAATATATCATTACTCTTGTTGAAAAGATCAATATAGAATAGGTTTTGCTAACATGTGCATTCGTTTGAGAAGTGAATATACTAACGAACACACACGTGATCGATCACTAACTAGGCATACAATAACAAACTTGTTTTCGAAAAGTGAATGTTGCTATTGTTATGATCATGACATTTAGCAATATTTTTGATTAAATCTTGTATAATATTAGTATTACGATGTTTATATATTGTTGAAACCCAAACAATATGGAACCAATTCTCGAAAAGCTACCAAAATATTGTTAAGCACATGATTTGAAAAGCCGGTACTTTGCACATGCAACTTGCAAGCATACCAAAGTTGATCAAACAGAAAACAAGTGGATAATTTTAAATTAAGATATACAGCTAATAAAACCAAATATAGGCTTCATATCACGTAGTTGCATTCAATCATAAATTAAAAAAAAAAAAAAAAAAAAAAAAAAAAAAAAAAAAAAAAAAAAAAGTCAGTCTTCTAGAAGATCACTAATCGCACTTTTCATGCGCTTTTTGCCACGAACAGAACCGTCATATCAATTATTTAGGGAAAATTTCATGTATATCCTTGAAATTTTCAAAAATTTCATATATATCATTTTTACTAGTTTTTTATGCATAAAGTATAATGCATTTAATGCATCAAAAGGATATATATGAAATTTTTAAATTTAGCAAGAATATGAATGAAATTGCCCAATTATTTAAACACTATTTCCAACAAACATTAACATTATTGTTCGTATTTGTATATACCTAAACTAAAAAACCAAAGTTTGTATCTTGTTCATGGGGCCTAGTTTGAGATTAAACTCAAGTTGACTATTGGCAAATCCAATGGTGTTAATAATATATGATGATGGTGGTTAGCTGCCTACAAGAAATAAGTACCGCAAAATAAAGTGCTAAAAGTGCAGTTAGTTAGAGAGAGAGAAATTTGATTTTTTATTTTCAGTTTTGTTAAAATAAAAATAATAATAAAAAAAATCACAAAACGTAAAAAAACGCGTTTATATGACACTGTTTTTTATTTTGAAGAAAAGAAAGGGAGTTAGTTATAAGGGTAACAAGGAAAACACAAAATAATTTGTTTTGTAGCTTTCCTTTTTTAAATTAGGAATTGCATGTGTTGTATTTTCTAGATAATTTGTTAGGAAATTTTTTATTTAAACGCAATCTCTATTTTTCTTGTTTTGTACAAAACATTTTGATAGTTGCTTCATTTTATGATACTGTACTTGCACTCTGTTACATGTCTCAACGGTTGTTGCAAATCAGATGACAAGAAGTCTTCCATGCTACAAGTATCTTTGTATCAATACGATACAACAATAGCAACACTCAATCCCGCCAGAGCGAGGTATGAGGAGTTGAGATCTAGAAAGTCACACCCTTACCAAAGTGTAAAAGGATTGCTTTCAGAAAGACATCTGGAAAGTGTGTGTGTGTGTGTGTGTGCGTGTGTTTCTGTGTGTGTGCAAGCTAATAGACTATATCTTATATGTGTGTAAGGAAAGAATGATAATGACATAAAAGGAAGCATATATAGCAAAAATATACAAGTTGTGCAAAGACATAAACGCATATAGATAAAGGAATATGGGAGCATGCAAGCCCAGATAAGGAAAAAATGGCACTAGGGTCACATAAAGATCAAAATTTCAAGATAGGCAACATATAAGAAGATAAAGCAAAACAATCAAATATAAGCATAAAAAAAACACAATAACAAAAGAGTAAAAATAATCAAAGATAAAGCCATAAAGTCATCTATGGAATATAATCATTCGAGCATAGCAGGGGATAAAGCTAAACGAACATACGTAAGCCGCAAACGCATAAAAGCAAGAAAATACTGACATGAACTCTTAAAAGGCTAAAAGGGTATACGCTCAAGCTACTATGCATCTCTACACCTATGCGCCCAACTCATCTACTCTAATCCTAGTTCTTCACGTGTTCCTATGATAGGTCATGTCCTCGGACAATAAAAGCTCATTCAGGTCAAGGTCAAGATTAAGTGTATCATCCCACGTGAGTTTTAGTCTACCCCTTCTCCTCAAGCAATCAAAACCAAAATAACATGTGAAGCACATTTTTTACAGCATCTAACACATACTCAATTTTACCAAAAACCCCCTAACCACTCCCACTAGTCATATAACAACCGTTCATATAGCACCCGCCTAACTCGAGCCCAAATGTAACATCAACTTCAATGTCAAAATTAAATCAGGGAAAATCCAAACACAAACACCTCCAATATTCACATGCCTCGCAACGTGAAAATGACCCCTCCACGCATCAAGCTTAGTTATAAACTGATCAACAAAACTTGAGACTGCGCATCTGATGAAGCTGGCTACACAAGATGTGCCTACAAGGACATCTATCGTGGCCAAACTCTTCAGATTCAGTCTCTGAGTCTGATTGTTCAATTCTCGACTGAGCCCTGAAGTTTGGAGGGGTACCTCCCAGGCTGATAGGCATATGAATATGGTCGACTAAAAAAAAAATGCAAGTACAACCAAAATACTAACATTTTATAAAGTAACTAACACATACTTAAGATAATCCAAGAGTAATGAAGAAACCCAATTCTTTTTTTTCTTTTTTTTTTTGTATACCTGGGTCCGACTCAACATTGCGAGCCGACTAATCCGAGGGTGACTACCCTTTTGGATAGCCTTAGCTTCTTAAAATAGAGAAGTGTTCTTTGTATCAGTAAGATCATTAGTATTATTCTTGAACCTGTGGTGACCAATATTAACTCCTTTAAGCCTCGATTCCACCAATATCGTAATATCCTCTGCTGGTGGTCTTTCACAGTGAATCCGTGCTATTACACTAACAAACTGTCAGAAATTTTACTTTGCTTGTCAAAGTATAGATGTACTTCTAAACAACATAAATTATGCTTACTAACTTGATTTCAGCAAGATCAATTATCTATAATACACAAAAGAGACTAATCTCTATAAACTGGTTCAAGCATTTTAACGAGCAACAAGTGTTCTCTTTCGTTAATTAACTCCATATATATTTAAAAAGAAAGAGAACAGACAAATTTCAAAAAATGTGACCTTTTACCAGAGATAAGTCTTTAAAAATACTCAGAATTTTTTCAATATATGTCCATTTCAATATGAACAAATATACAAACCTGGAGAAGCGCTAATTCACCACTTGTCGATAAATGGTTTCCTGGTTCCAATTCATGTTAGTCATAATTTAAATGTTTATGCATTATGTTTTTTCTCCGAGATCAGTTGGTTGATCCACCACAGACATTGAGTCCAGATTTGAAATTTGTTGTGTGCATGGAAAAATAACATAAAAATCTAATTACTTGATTGAAAACTGGAAACCTGCGATGACTCCGGGCTATCAAAAAGGGTAGTCGCCCTGGGATTAGTCGGCTCGCAATGTCGAGTCGGAACCCAGGTTAAAAAAAAAAAAATGGAAACCTGGAAACATATAGGTGTCTATTATTAGATTTGAGATGGTAAACATTTATATGTTTAACAATAAACTTTTAGTATGTTAATTGTAAATAACTAGCTAAATCATGATATGTTGTGTTTTTCAGTTTCAGACAGTATGTAGGTTTGAGATACTGAAAACCTTTCCAATTGTCTACCATCTCAATTCCATAGAAGACTCACATAAGCATTTGGAGTTCCCACCACCGTCCCTCCAACCATAAACCCATTGACAATGGTGTCGGTGCATTAAAAAAATATTAATGCCTCTGTTTCCTCTACAAAGCTGCTAAATTCAAAGTCCTTAAGAACCCATCATAGGCCATCAATTTATCAAATCCATTCTACTGTCACAATACTGACACCCATTTTAAGCACATGGAGTGACAGAATCTTGTCACGAAAACTTCCCCACCGATTTTTGCTGCATGACAAATACTAGAATTGTAGTTGATATGCCCTCCCCCCCCCCCCCCCCCCCCCCCCCCCCCCCCCGGGTTCCATTCTTCATCTTGGTAATGAGTTGTCTATGTTATTGTACCATGCATGTCTCACTACAGATTTATAATACGGAGACAATGCCATTCTTCATCTTGGTAATGAGTTGTCTATGTTATTGTACCATGCATGAGACTAAAGAACTACATATAAATGAATCGGAATCAAAAAACAAAGTAAACCATACTAGTGGACTTCATAGTAGATAAGTGATATCACAAAATCTCCTATTGGCATAAGACCATCCCAGCAACTTCTTTGCCAAGCAGATACATGAGGATGACTCAAGGTGGAGTTCTCTATTATAAAAGATAATATGGAATGTACAATAAAGCCAAGAAAGGATATAACATAACTCTAGACGTGGCAAACTCTATTACTTATAAACGGGCCAATTCACGTTATGTTTTAACAGCTGTAATATCAAAATATTATAAATATCTGCCAAAGTGTAATTTTAACAGGTAAAACCTCCTAAATCATTTTATTCAAAAATTAGACTACTAAATATGATTTATTATCATATTTGAAACACTAAGTTATCAATAAGAATTTCAAAAAAAAAATGTTTTGGATCAACCAAACCTTACTACTAAATATGATTTATTATCATATTTGAAACACTAAGTTATCTATAAGAATTTCAAAAAAAAAATGTTTTGGATCAACCTAACCTTAGATTTCGATGCATACTGAGAACTACCTATTCACCATAGACCAGACACTCGTAACCGGGAAGCGACTGGTGGTCAACAAAATGTTAGAAGTAAAAGATTGTGTACCTAAAACCAATGTAGCACCGAAACAGGAACGACAAAGGGATACGGGGAACGGGAAACGACAAAAATAAAAATTCAAGACACGGGAACGGCATAGATACGGCAATAAAAAAAATTTAAAATATATTAAAGAAAATCCAAAATAGATATACGTTGATGTAAATTGTAAACTCCAAAAATACTACATCTTCCAAAGGTAATTAATTATCAATAATCAAATCATTTTCAAATTCAAGTTCATCTAGTGAGAGATCGGCAAACTCCAAAAACCCTACATCTTCCATTGAATCAAAAGCATCTCCACCCACATCCCACATCTTTACATCATCATTTGTTCCTCCTTAGCATGTGAATAAATGCATAAGTACTCCAATTACGCTCAGCACAAGAAGACGAACTAGGTTGTCCAACAACAAACCCAATCCCGCCGGGGGCGGGGTATAGGGGAGGTAAACTGTAGACAGATCCTACCCCTACCCCAGGGTAAACCCGGGAGTAGAGAGACTGCTTCCAACGAGACCTCCGGCAAGTACAGGTGTGCGGGTGAGGTGAAACGGAAAAGCGAGCATAAAGATCAAAAGGCAATAACCAAAAAAAAAAAAAAAATACATAAAATCTAGAGAAAAGGAGTTTGAGCACCAAAGTTAACCCACCAACTCTTGGGTTCCATGGTACCCATCATTGAAATGTTTGTTAAATCACGGAAAATAAATAAATAAAAATTAAAAAAAAAAAAAAAAAAAAAAAAAAAAAAAAAAAAAAAAAATCCACTCTTCATTGAAAACATTGCATACTCATCAAGGACTCTCCTATGCTCATCATCATTAGGAAACAACATTTGGTCATTTCTTGTGAAATTTTTGCATCCCTATGTGGAGCACTTCTTGTAGAATCCTCAAGTAACCATGCATCACTATAATATCTACAACATTTAAAATAGAATCCTCAAGTAACCATGCATCACTATAATATCTACAACATTTAAAAGTCAAACATAAGTATATAATAGTAATCAAGCATATAGTTTAAAATCATATACCTTGGATTTAAAAAGTGAGCTAAACAATGTAGGGGAGTGTTATTCTTCGCCCATCGAGCCACTAAAATATCATGCACAACATCATAAAAGAGACTTAATTGAGATGTCGGACGTTTTTCTTTCTTGTAGATCTCAATCCTTCACTTTCTCAATCATCGAATCCCACATCTCATACACCAAAGTGCAAACATGGTTTGTCGGTGTCAGAAGCTCTAATCATCTCATACATAGGTTAAGTGAAACTAAGAATATATGATACTTTATCCCACCATTCATCATTCACAATCTTTTCTTTAACAAAGTTTGCTTTCATAGTGTCATCTTCTCTATAAGAAAACCATTCTTCGCTTATGACCATAGCTTGAAGACCCGTTTTGATAAGTTTAAATCTCTTAAGCATCACAATGATGTAGGCAAAGCGAGTATCGGCAACCGAAAGCAGTCTAAGAGGAGTAAACTTGGAGAAAATCAAGAGTCTCATGTTATGGTTCATGATGAAATTTTTTATTGCAATCGCATCCCTGTGAACATCTTTTATCCAGCTGCAGTGTTCATATGCTAGTGCATTTACTTGGTGAAAAAATGTTCTTCACAGCAAGATTAAGCATATGAACAACACATGGTGTCCGATAGATGTGAAGAAACTGACTCTCTATAAGTTGTCCAAATGCCTTACAATTTGCTGCATTGTCAGTAATGATTTGCACAACATTTGATGACCAATTTCATTGATGACTTCTTTTATCAAATCAGCAATAAAAAATCTATCTTTTACATCCCCAAAACAATTCACTGCCTTACCATTACATGAGGTAGCCATAAAATTGATTAGAGGTTTTCTTGTAGGATTACTTCAACCATCACTCACAATAGTTACACCTTTTTCTTTCCATGAAGACCTAAGGGGTTCCAATTGCTTGTGGACATTATCCTTTTTCTTTCCAACACCAACTTCACATGGCAACGCGACTTCTTTCGCTGGTGTTGGATTTAAGAAAAGGGAAGGTAGTCCTTGCTATTTCTTGATATAGTTGGTCCCTAATTTCAACACCAAAAGCTCTTTCAATAGGTCTTGAACTACCTTTTCTTTTCTTAAATCCAACACCAGCTTCACATGGCAACGCGACTTCTTTCGCTTTTTTTAGTAACATTGTTCTGAGCTTATTATAACCAGGAAGTACATAACCATAACTTTTGTTGGCAGCAGCAAACTGAAAAGACCTAAGATAGTGTTGGATTTCTTGCAAGATTAAAAGGTAAACCTCAGGTATAAAACATCCTTGCTATTTCTTGCTCTAGTTGGTCCCTAATTTCAACACCAAAAGCTCTTTCAATAGGTCTTGATCTACCTTTTCTTTTCTTAAATCCAACACCAGCTTCACATGGCAAATGGCAACGCAACTTCTTTCGCTGGTAATGGTCCATTGTTTCTAAAGGCGGTGAATTGTTTTGGGGAAGTAAAAGATAGATTTTTTATTGTTGATTTGATGAAAGAAGTCATCAATGAAATTGGTCATCAAAATGTTGTGTAAATCAGGACAATGCAACAAATTGTAAGGCGACTGGACAACTTATAAAGAGTCAGTTTCCTCACATCTATTGGACACCATGTGTTGTTCATACGCTTAATCTTGCTGTTAAGAACATTTGTTCACCAAGTAATGTGGAAACAAATGCAGTATGAATAGTGCAGCAGTGCAGCTGGATAAAAGATGTTCACGGGGATGCGATTGCAATAAAAAATTTCATCATGAACCATAACATGAGACTCTTGATTTTCTCCAAGTTTACTCCTCTTAGACTGCTTTCGGTTGTCGATACTCGCTTTGCCTACATCATTGTGATGCTTAAGAGATTTAAACTTATCAAAACGGGTCTTCAAGCTATGGTCATAAGCGAAGAATGGTCTTTTTATTGAGAAGATGACACTGTGAAAGCAAACTTTGTTAAAGAAAAGATTGCGAATGATGAATAGTAGAATAAAGTATCATATATTCTTAGTTTCACTTAACCTATATATGAGATGATTAGAGCTTGTGACACCGACAAACCATGTTTGCACTTGGTGTATGAGATGTGGGATTCGATGATTGAGAAAGTGAAAGATTGAGATCTACAAGAAAGAAAAACGTCCGACATCTCAATTAAGTCTGTTATGATTTTGTGCATGGTATTTTAGTGGCTCGATGGGCGAAGAATAACACTCCCCTACACTATTTAGCTCACTCTTTAAATCCAAGGTATATGATTTTAAACTATATGTTTGATTATTATTATACTTATGTTTTGACTTTTAAATGTTGTAGATATTATAGTGATACATGGTTACTCGAGACAAGAAGTGCTCCACACAGGGATGCAAAAATTTCACAAGAAAGAACGAAATGTTTTCGAAGGTTGTTTCCTAATGATGATGAGCATAGGAGAGTCCTTGTTGAGTATACAATGTTTCCAATGAAGAAAAAACATGAAGAGTGGATTTTTTTCTTATTTAACAAGCATTTCAATGATGGGTATTATGGAACCCAAGAGTTAGTGAGTTAACTTTGGTGCTCAAACTCCTTTTCTCAAGACTTTAGCTTTTAGATTACATTGACAACCTAGTTCGTCTTCTTGTGCTGAGCGTAATTGGAGTACTTATGCATTTATTCACTCGCTAAGGAGGAACAAGTTGACTACAAGCCATGCTCAAGACTTGGTTTACATCCATAATAATCTCTGACTTTTGTCAAGGAATCCAAATGATTATGTAAAGATGTGGGATGTAGGTGGAGATGCTTTTGATTCAATGGAAGATGTAGGGTTTTTGAAGTTTGCCGATCTCTCACTAGCTAAACCGGAATTTGAAAATGATTTGATTATTGATAATTAATTACCTTTGGAAGATGTCGTATTTTTGGAGTTTACAATTTACATCAACATATATCTATATTGGATTTTCTTTAATATATTTTTAATTTTTTTATATTTTTTTATTGCCATATCTATGCCGTTCCCGTATCTTGAATTTTTTATTTTTGCCGTTTCCCGTTCCCGTATCGTCCCCGTATCCCTTTGCCGTTCCCGTTTCGGTGCTACACTGGGTAAGAGAGATTAAATAGCAAATAATTTAGATAATCAAGAACCCGTCCACTTTGAAATTCTAATCAAGTCCCTTTCATTAAATGTAGAATAACTGAACATAATATCAGCAATAATGCAGTAATTGAATGAAAAAGTGGTACTTGAAACTAAACTGTTAACTATAACCCCTCAATTCTCACTTTTTTTCAGCTCTCCTATAACCACATTTTAGATAACGACCATTGAAGCCATATCGTTTGAGCTTATTAGCAAGTATTGAGGCATCAAGGCAACATTTATAGTAGTCCAATGATCATTAAAAAGGATGCAAATAAGATTAGTTAAAATCACAACATTTATGTTTCAGTGCTAGAAAGTGTGAAGAGGGGTAGGTCTACACTGAATATGTGATAGTATGACCCAACACCATTTGACTACAACAAACAAAGTTACTACTTTACTAGCATATTCACGAACTCGATAGGGAAACTATCATAAGACCTTAGCATAAACAAAGTTCAGAAAAGAAAAAAGCACCTCAGTTTCATAGCCGATTGCCTTTGGAACAGCTGCACTGTGACTCGTAGTTTTTGTCGTGGATCAACCAATGGATCTGGAAAGATGCATACAAAATGCTTAGTGGCTACTCCTGATGCCATTAACAACAAAGGTTTCCTTCAAATTGATAAAAAGACCTATGAGAAATTAGAATAGTATCTTCTGTTTGATTTTTGCATACCAGATAAAAGAATTTTTCAACAATTTCAACAAAATGGACAAAAGAAGGTTTTTGTTTCTCAGGATTACTTGAAAATATAATCTAAAACAAACATAACAAAAGGCTTATCCCACCAAAAGCATATGATATTTACCAACTAAGAAGCTTGTAAACAGGATTGCCAATGGTGATGACAGCTCAGCTTAGTGACTACTGACTAGAATTTGAAGTCAGGAACCCTCATTCCCACATGGTATATCTGGGCAGCCCCTTCTCATAGCTCAAATTCCCAAGCAAAAACAAACAAAACCACAGGGATTAAAAGAGTTCCTAAAGTAATCTATAATTTAGAATTGACTTTCACAATGACCAAACACAGCCCATGTTACAAAACATGTATCCAAGTCTTACCTGCCCGATTATCGGCCAATCCAAAGCGCCCACACGTTTATCCAAAATGACACCTTAGTTCAAAAAAATCTACAATGGCAATGATGGGGTGGGAATGTGTGAATCATAGGCATAGTTGTTTTTTGATACAGATGCCAGCACGGTATCATCTTGGAACAAGTTAAATGTCAATACGCATAACCTTGGCCACAAATAGATCACATCTTAAACTATTAAATGACACAAACCTTCAACAACTGCACACTGATACACAATAGACGTATAAATATATGTAAAGTATCACTTGTTCTGCATAAACCAAAACTTACCTTAATGCTTCTCTCTCACTTTAAGTGTAATCAAACTAAGTATCCTTCTTACCTCCAAATCCATAAAGTATCCAACAGTAAAAGGACGATGATAACAGTAAAATAAAAAGTATGGATACAAGAGATTATCAACTAAAGTGACATTTCCTTAATCCATTACATATCGTTAACAAGCATATTCTTTAAGAAAAAAATCCTAAATAACACACTGATTGTTGTCAATCTTCGTCATCAGATGTATCATCATCACTGCTGTATTCACTACTGCTGTCAGCACCAATATCAAGTTGAACATGTCGAACTTGTATAGGTTGAGGTCCCCTTGCAAATCCAGGAACATGCGCTGGTTGAGGTTGTTGCTCGTCAATCCTAGGAGGAGCAGCAAGCGCATCCATCGGAGGTAAAGCAACCGGGTCCCCAGGCTTCCATCCAGCTGGCGGAAGGATTGACAAATCGGTTGGCAACTGCACAGGCATCCCAGGCTTCCATCCTGAGGGTACCACGATATTTGGAGGAAGCATATCCATAATCCCCATATTAGCAAGCGGGTTAGCGTCTGATGGGTTTTCAGCCAATGGCTCGATAGTAAATTTCTCCTTGTTTTCAGGCGGTAACCCAACATCAAGTTCAGCAAATGCGTATAACTGAGAAGCACGCATCTGTTCCTCTTGTGGGGCCGGTGGGAGAGCGCCTCGTAAGGGAGCTGTTCCCGCACCAAACTCCGGTGGTGCAAACGTGGTGTAGCTTATTCTATGAGCATACGACAATATCATTTAAATTCAACTGAGTCGCAACCGTAGTAGTAGACGATCCCTCATCACCGTCATCCCCTTTCAATCTTTTCAACCGACGAAAATCAGAATAATCATCAACCAACATATCAAGCACTCGTTCAGCTTCTTTAAGCTTATTAGCAAACGCCAAAACCGCAGCATCTCTAGCCCGAATCTCACGGGTGACTTTCTGCTTCGCATCTTGCAGATCAAGTATCTCCTGAAGCTCCGTAACCGCTTCAAACAACTGACCCTGAAGTGTTGCAAAAAGTGCAACAATCTCCTTCGCACTACCAGGAGCCGAACCAGTAACATTCGCAGTTTGCGTCGGCAAAAACTTAGGAAACGATCCATGATAAGTAGCAAGCCACTGAGTAGCATTAGGAGACACTTCAAAAAGCTTCGTTGCAAGGGACGCCATTCTCAAAAGAATCGACTGCGCTCTAGACAAGGGCGGAAGTAGCGGTAGTAACGTTAACGACGTGGGCGTAGTCAACAAATTTGGATGCAGGTTCGGTTGTTGGGATTGCGTAACTTGTGACGGGAACTTTGGAGGGGCGGGGGGTTGTAACGAGGGCGAGTTCGGGTTAGGTAAGCCTAGTCTAGCTGGTGACTGTATAATCTGGTGAGGTACATTCTGTAACATTTTGATCTATCCTGTTTGCAGTAATACCATCGTCAACAAGCGGAATTACACCGTAATTAATCACTAATGATAACAAATTTAACAAACTAATTTTAGGGTATACTTAAATGGGTGTTTGGATTAGCTTATTTTATGGGCTTATTAGCTTATTGAAGTCTGGAAAAGCAGATAAGCTTACTTTTTTGAGCTTATGAGCAGATAAATATAAGCTCATGACTTAAGTCATGGGCTTAACCTATCATAAGCCCATAAAAGTGAGCTTATCAGCTTTTCCAAATTTCAATAAGCTGTTAAGCCCATAAAATAAGCTAATCCAAGCACCCCTTGAGTGCTTGTTGGGGATAAACTTAAATTTTAAGCATTGCAACATATATATTTACGAGTACAGAAAAAGCAAATCTAAACACTAGTTCGTAAAGTGCTTACTTATAAGCAGTTGTTAATTTAGGTTATGTAATTCGAAGAGTTAATTTTAAAATAATATCTAAATGTGAAATTAGGGTTTAGTTGATGTTTTTAAAAAGATGAAAAGGTTACCGGAGAGAGTGGTGAGTTACGGCGGTGGATCCCGGTCGTCGGAAAGTGGTTGCCGGAGAGATGGATTCGATTGGTGATTTAGTTTTGTTTTTGGGGGGTTTGAACAGTAGTTGTTTGTAAAGGTTTTTCCGTGGTTGTTAAAATCTCGACAAAATAAAAATGATTCGATGTTATATTATGTGGTCTCGACACTAGTTTATTTCTTAACATGCAAGACGCGTCCTGCATTATTACACGACCGCGATCATAGATTAAACAAGAAAAGACACGGTGGACTACACGAGTTTTGAGTGTGTGTATTTTTACTTTTGTGTGTGACTGTGTGTATTTTGGTCGGGTATGCATGGGCGGTTTTGGGCCGGCGCACCATCAGCAACCGAGCCGGGCCCAACCCACTAAGGGGCACTAAAATTTTTTATACCTATTATATGTACTAGGCTCAACCCACTATGGATATTATAATATAGGGGCACTTTTTATTTTTTTTGTGCTGGGCCTAATTTTTTTTTGACGTTCTCAGCACCGCCCCTGCGGGTATGTATAGGGCTGAGCAAATCTATCCGAAAACCACCTGAACCAACAAACCGACCGAACTGAACCGACCTTATTCGGTTCGGTTTCGGTTTTGTATATTTTTGTCGGTTTTTGTTGGTTCGAAATAGCTAAAACGACCTGGCCCGAGTTATTCGGCTCAAATTTCGGTTTTGATATGTATTTCTCGGTTTGATTCTCAGTTCGACTTTTTCCCTTTGTCGGTTTTCGGGTTGGGTCTGTTTTTGTCGATTCGGGTCGGTTTTGACCCGATGCTCACCCCAAGGTATGTATGTGTTTAAGTGATGTATATTTTGGTGGTGACCGTAGTTGTCTTATTACATTAACTTGGTTGTAAAGTTGATTGTAGAGAGAGAAAGCTAAGCTGGTGATGATGTGACAATGATGACCGCGATCATGAGGCTCCTTTGTAACATTTGGTCTAACACTCATTATTAAGACTACCTTTAGTAGTGCAATGCCAAATGTCAATCGCCATTAATCACGCGCTAATGACCATTATACCTTTCACGCGTGGACAATGGTCATCACATAATTTGGGTGATTTTGTCCGCCGAACAACATTTCTTTTTGTTTTATGTGTGTATAAGTGTGTTGTGCAGTTTCTTCCTATTTAAAGGATGTATTATAGTGTGGTGTGTTTAGTGTTAACCGTCACGTGAGTTTCATGGTTGGTTTGGTGGTGAGAGTGTAAGTTGATGTAGCGTTTATGTGACACACAACCACACTATTGCCATGCCAACCGGTCTAATATGTGTTGTTTATGTTGTTTAAAGGTACTTTGCAACAAATAACTATTTAACATTTTGCATGCAATTTATGTTTAGCAATATCATTAGTCGGGTTGTAGTTTTAGTTAAAAAGTAGGAAATGGTGTAAAAGTTAAACTTTTCCTATATTAGCATTTTGATTAAGAGCGTTCAAAAAAATCCGAAAGTTAGATGCTCGTTGTCAAACAAGTAGTATATTCTAAACACTAAAAGCTAAACAGACACATTTACATATCAAAAAGCTAGTTGCCGAATACAATGGGTGTGTTTGGTGCGGAACATTTAAGAGTGGTGGGCATTGTAATCTTTAATGCTCGTTTAGCAAGTAGCAAGTAGCTTTAATTATTTTTTCGGAATGCTTATTTTCTAACGCTCCATGAAGTAGCATTTAAAAGCATTAGACATTTAAGAGCATTGAGCATTTAGGAATTGTTTTACACATTAAAATTACGCATACAACTACATTTTATAGAAAAAATAAAATAAAAAATGCTACTGCTCATAGCTACCGCTTACGGTTAGCTCACTGCTACTACTTACTACTGTACTATATTTGCTAACCACACCCATCGTTAGCGAGTTGGCTCAAATCCATTTTAACTTGAGATTAACTTTTGGGAGGTGATTTGCAAACTCAATAAAATGATTGAGACATTCCAATTTATTGTGTATGGGCATTTATATCCTCACAGTTACGCTTACACTTTCACCCATGTGAGATTATAAATGTCCAAACACAATTAATTGGAGCGTCCTAATCATTTAATCGAGTGTACAAATCATCACTCTAACTTTTGGGCCACTTTGAAAGTCGGTAAAAAGCTGAAAACGATAACTGAACCGAGTAATTTTTTATGAAACAAATTATGCCATGTGCAAATCAACGCCTACCGAACATCACTCTATACTTCTCAAGAAAAAGACCATATAGCTTTGCTTCTGAAGTCGTTTGATGGGATATCACTGAGCTTAGTGTCTTTAGAAAGAAAAATAAAAGTGTAGGCCATAAGCAGATTATCATAATTCCTTGAGTTTAACTTTGATAAACTATCATTGTAGGTTGAACTTGAATTTTGATGAACAAACATAACCAACCGATCATAGTTGGTCGATCAATTTTTACTTACATAAGTTAGACCCATAAAAGAACAAGAATATAGAACCATGTTAGATGGATCCCAAGACAAACACCTTTGATTTGACATTGAATGGTGTACTTGAGACATGTTTAGGTACATGCTTCTACTTTGACTATCCCAACATTAGAATGCAAAACCTCAAACCTAAGTACTTTACGCAAACCAAACAAGTTAAATCTACAATTATTCCTGCATCAACCAAAAATGCCACCATGAAAACCACTCAATCATGTGTGGGCTTGTTCAGCACCTGGCCCCCCAGCAGAGGCAGCTGCTGTATTGCTTGTTGAACCGTTTTCATCCGAACACTTCACTAAAAGAAAGTGTTCTGATGAATTTCTTTAGTTGATCTTTTTACCTTTTGGACATTGGAAGCAAGATATGCAAAAGGACTGATCCGACAACGCAAATGAAGATTAGAAGTGAACACGCATATGGTTGCATCTAAGAAACTAGCATGCACTAAATGACTATAGCATGAAAAAACCTTGTGTGTGATATTGGTGCAGATGATTCACGTGCCTGAATGACGAAAAAAAACAAGGTTCAGACACACAGATTCATCAAAGAAAAGAAAAAAATTATTCGTGGCAATTCGACCCACTTGCTTATGAATAGGCCAGTTCGCGGGTCAAACTGGTCAAATGTTGGTGAAACTGTAGTTTTAAGGATTTGACACGGAAATTAAATGAAATACAGTGTGAATTTTGGACACAAACTGCATCCGCTCAACCTGAATTTGACCACTCAAAAATTACTCATTTTGACCCAAATCCATTTTGAACCGACCATTTTGATGAAACTGCACACGGGCCTCGGACAATGCTGACAAAACTGACTTCATTGACAAAAGCGACTTAAACTAGTTTGAATACAAGAGTTAATCAAGTAAACTAAGAGACTCCTTGCTCCATTACATATTGATAAAAGGCATGTTTCTTCAGAACAAAATCCTAAACAACACACTGATTAATGTCAATCTTCATCATCAGAAGTATCATCATCGCTGCTGCACTCACTACTACTGGTGCCATCACTAAAATCAAGTTTAACATGCCAAACCATTATAGTTTGAGGTACGTTTGTTAATCCAGGAACATGAACAGGTTGAGGTTGTCGTTCCACCATCCTAGGTGGAACAGGAAGAGCATCCAACGGAGGCAAAGAAACTGTGTCCCCAGGCTATCTAGCTGGCGGAAGGATCGATAAATCAGTGGGCAACTGTACAGGCATCCCAGGCCTCCAGCCCTCCATCCCGACATCATTCGTGTTCTTACTAATAAAAACTGATCAGATATTAGTCCACTCAGTTAATTTCAACTGCCATAGGCGTGACAGTATTAAAGAATGAATATGAGCATGTTAGATGGGTCTAGACAAACATGAAATTAAACTACATTCTTGACAAAGTCTTTACAAATTTGATTTGATGTCGGATGGTGTACTTCAAACATGTTTTGGTACATTCTTCTACTTTGACCATCCAACATTAGAAACCGAAAAGTCAAACCTAAGTACTTTACACAAACCAAACAAGTTAGATCTACACTTCACCAACTAAATTACATTTTTCCTGAACCAACCCCAAAAATGCTGCCCACGCAAACCACTAAATCATCTCTGGGCTTGTTCAGCACCCGGTCCTCCAGCTGAAGCAGCTGCTGCATTACTTGTTGACCCGTTTTCAGCTGGTGGTGGGACACCCCATTTGCCTTCAGATTCAAGTGGCTCAAAAACATGAACAACACCATCTGATAGCCCTAACGCAAACTGATTCGGCTCTTGTGGATGTGCAGCAATCACCAATGGATGCACGTTTGAGTTGCTGAAATAAAAATAGCAAAATTTTGAGAATTTTGCCAACAAAGAAAGTTCTGATGAAAATCTGTAATTAGTTTTTTTTTACCTTGAGACATTGGGAGAAAGATATGCAGAAGGATTAATCCGACAACGCAAACGAAGATTGGAAGCAGTAAACACGCACACGGTTGCATCCAAGAAACTTGCATACACTAGTTGGCTATCACATGAAAACATTGCATGTGATATTGGTGCAGAAGATTCACGCGCCAGCCACTGTGAAAAAACCAAGAAATTATGATTATGAACAAAAAGTGTTTCAGATCAACCTAACCCTTTGACCCGTACAAAGTTTTGGACCGAATCCAATTTTTAACAACCAATATCACCACCTCTAGAAAAAAAAAACGCTAGAATAGTTAGTACCTGCTTTACACATTCAAGCTTTGTTGTTTCATAAATAGCGAGTTGGGTCTCATGCACGACAAGGAAATGGATCTGATCATGATGAAACTGCACACGGGTGTCGGACTGAGCTGTTGGTGCTCTTCCTTGTGGAAGTTGCAAGTATCTTGCTTTTTGCTTCTCCCATCCATCAGAGCTCCATACACAAAGCTGTAAGGAAAGATACAATCAAGAAACTAAAATATGTGTGCTGCAAGAATATTAATAGCAAATATTAAAGATTACGTGGTGTCATTCAGTGTACTAACCTGAGCATCTGCCCCGGATGAGACTAAAACATTAAGCACATGGGAAAATGCAAGACCAGTGATTCTTTTGGAATGCCCTTTGAGTTTGCTTTTGACCTTGAAAACATAAATGGTATATTAGCCTTTAAGAAAGAAGAACAAAACACAATAGCCTCACGGTGAAAATTTCAACCCATCAACTTTTAAATGAGTCGATTACTCCAATGGGTCAAGTATCATAAAAATAGCTCACAAGGAAACAGGCTGAAGGTGCCCCAAGATATTTGATTTAAAAACAATTACAAAAAGCGATATTGAATTTCCGTAATCCAGTTTGATAAGCTATTTACTTTGTAAAAGCCTAAAATGTCCAGATAAAGTGCGTTTAGGGTCCACCTGACCCCACACATTTTGACCCTTTGAGAATGAAGTATTTTCATCCGTTACCCAACTCTCTTGACCTGCCTGTTTTGCCACCTCTAAAAATATGATAGTTTAAAGTAACCTTTATTTACCTCATCCACACGAACATTATATATCTGTATTGACGAATCATCCATGCCAATAGCGATTATATTGTTGTCTTGAGGATGGAAAGCAAGAAACGTGGCTGCTGGCGGTGGAGGCATGAAAGTTGTCATTGTCTGCAGACAGTTGACTTTTAAGGTTAAGTATGTTACTATATAAAAAATAAACATCGAATCGAAGAAGATTTTGTCTTAGATAATTAGACCACGTTTTTGTATCAGTGATTACTCGTTTCAAACTTTCATAAAAATAACTGAATGTGCACAAAATCTTGGAAGTGATGACAAAATTTAATGATATCAAGCTAACAACATTACCTTGAATGTCATCATGTTGAATAGAGAAATCTTTCCTCCAGATGCTGACATTACATAAGAATCGTTTTTGGACAAAGCAAAGCAGCAAACAGATTCTTCAGGGTTGGTTTCAGCAACGTCGTTTGTCATCAAAATCCCACTTGAAGGTTGCCATAGTTGAGGTGGAACATTAGCTGTTGCCTGCAAAAATTTACGCAACAAATCTTAATTAAATTTCTTAGATGAGGCAATTTCAATAATATGTAGGTACATTATTCGGTTTGGGATACGCTTTATCTCAAACAGGTCAAAAGTCGACCAAGGTGTATATTTAATGCATAATAACCTCTAAAATTAATTGATTATAAAAAGATTACAGCTGTAATAATATATTACTTAACACATTAATTAATATAAAAGTAAAAACGTAGATACCGAAATGTGGGCAAGTCAACCCAACCCTAGAGGTTAGGCTTATATCCAACCCGCCCATTATGCTGCTTCTGTTTTACTTATAAACAAAAATAACTAGCAGTCCTCTCACCTTGCCACTTGCATTACGCTCGCTACGCTGCCATTTCCACAGCAGATGAATAGCATTTGATGCTAATGCCAAAATAGCATTTCCTGAATTAGTGTATATCAATCTTGATATCTGCATGATCAAACAATAACAAAGTTAATTCTTCATGTCAAACCAATAAAATAAAATAAAATATATAAGAGGTAAAAATTAATGCTACTACTATTTAGTACAAACACAATATACCTTTGTTACTCTCATGTTTTCTGGGAGTTTGAGTGAGCGACACTGAGAAGCCTCGCTTATTTCAGTGAGTTTCCAAACCTTTGATTTGTCATTTGCTTCTTCGGTGATTCTTGGTTTCACATCTACCATGCTTCTTGAATCTCCATTCTAGCATGTCAATATTTACAATATTAATAAATGCAAAAAGAAACTCATGTGATAGATCAGGAAAACTAGTAAACTTGCAGTTAAACTCACCACTCCGGAGATAGAACCACCAGAAGCAACCCTCTCTCCTAGCCCAGCACCACTCGCAGCAGTAGCGGCAGCAGCGGCTGCAGCAGCAGTTATTGAGTTCAAAGTAGGCTGCATATGATAATACAATTGTCATAAGGTCATCAATGATGCAAAAAATAAATAAAAAAGACTATATGGAAATAAATAAATCATTAAATAAACTAGAAAGAGAAAAACTCAAATTTACCTTTGGAGGTTCGGGAGCTCTTGAAGCAGCAGCATCATAAGAAAGGTTTTCAAAAGTTCTAAGTAATCGAAGCCCGTCCGCATTAACTAAAATCTTGATTCCATTATCATTAGCAGAAACAGCCAAGAGATTGCCATCTTTGTTAAATCGGATACGTGGGCTCGCCTTCATTTTAGAGCCAAGGATTAATTAGTAAATATGAAAAATCTAAAAAAAAACCTTGTATTTGAAACAAGATAGATATTATTTACCGGAAGACCTCCATCTGCCTCAACACTAGTTAAAAGTTGAACATTATCCATATCCCAGTACTTGATAGAGAAGTCATCACCAGCTGCTAAAAAGCGGTTTTTGGTTGTATCGAATTGCACAACACCTAAAGATCGTTTACGGAATCCAAGATATGTTCTTTTCACAGCTCCTTCACTTTCGTTCCATTCTACAATGTGTGACTCCCCATCTTTGCTTGTCCCACATGAAAAGAGTCTGAAATAATCCCACAAAAATTTACAAATATGAACGTAAAAAGAGATTATGAAAGGTAAGTTGCAAAAATAATCAAAAAACAAAAGTAACACCAACTTCGGTCCAGTTTATTTTTACGGTAAACAACCATCTTAATTGACTTTTAAAAGAAATTTGATCTAAAAAAGTACACCTCATCTGCCACATCAGCATTTTGATGTAGTAACTTATACTATTTACCTTAGAGTGAAAACAATTACGTTTTATCCAATTAACACGATAATAGTGCTGATACAGTATTAATCCAGTTGCATCTTACCTTGTTCCATCGGCACTGTACGCCATTGTAGTGCACCAACGACCAGGAGCCTCATAATCCACTCGAGATCCCATGTTATCATATAACCATGCTTTGATCTTTCCATCAAGAGCCGTTGAAAATATAAACTGAGGCCAAACACAGTAATAATTTTAGCATAAATTTTCACACTACTGATCAGTTAAAAATTCCTCAGGATTTTACTCTTTACCTGAATGTTTTCTTTGTAGTGAGGGCATACGGAATACACAGGGGCATCGTGACCTTCAAAAGTGTACTGTTTGGCACCAGTTGCTGCATCCCATACCTATAATCACGAGACACCAAAAGAAAACATGAATATGTATTATCGCACAACGTTAACCACTTTTGACAACAAATTTTTTTGTTACAAACCTTGATGGTCTTATCATCCCCACACGTAATCACACAGAGTTGCTTATTCGGATGAGAGAATGCAAGATCATTTACTCCACCAACATGAGCATCAAACTATAAATTTGATAAACGAATTAATGTTATATATCCATTGCAGGAAAATAAAAGTCAAAGTCAACAGAATGGGACTACACGTACCTCTAGATGTTGTCTCACGTCATCACTTCCATGATACGAATATATTTGTACAATGTGCCTCGAATATGCGACACCTGTTTGCATGAAGTTACTAAAAAGATCAACTTTCCATTGAGTTATTTGTTCACAAGTTGAGGTAATGATTGGTTGAGCAGGACTTACCAAATAATGAACCATCTGGACTCCAAATTACACGATTTACTGACACGGCAGGATCTTTTACTAGAGCAGCCTAAAACCGGTAACATGATTAGGTTAAAGACATTAAAAAGTTTATTAAAGGTGATTGAAGGGACGTTTGAATTTTGTATTTTTTTAGCTGATTGTTTAAAATTTGTGACTTCAACTTGTATTATTTAGGTTTTTGGGTTCAAAACATTTACTCCCTTTTCCAAAAATCATATCTTTTTGGGTTCAAAACCGTCCATTTTTACTTCAACTAATTACTTATTTAGTATCTCATAATCACTATCTAGAGAATCCAAAAACACCCTGAATGGGAATAAACATACCTGCAAAGGCATTGAACATACACTAAGATCCCAAACTTTGAAATTCTTAAGCATCAATTTATCTCTTGAACCAACTTCCCACAATCCAATGTCCCCGACATTTGTTCCAACTGATGCACCAGATTTATAAACCACAACTCAATATCAAATATATAATATAAAATAAAATAGCCATAAGTCAAAAACATCTGACTATCTTACCTAAGAGTAATGTTTGTTGTATAGGATGGAAATCCATGCTCATAGGAGATGAACCCTGGTTCAGAGTTCGTGCAACGTTCTTGGGCAAGTCATCAGTTGGGTTGAAAGCTTGACTATGGCTAGCATGCCCCGGGAAGGATACAGGCAACGCGTTAACTGGTAGGTTTACCTGTGTAATAAATTAATCATAAGATGTTTAAAATACCATGTTAATGTGGTAGAAAGAAGAAGTGGTGAGAATGGATGGGCTTATGCTGAAACAGGTCATGTTAATTTATGGGTCAAAAGGGGTTGACCCGAAAACAATTGTTAGCTATCTAATAAATAACTAACGAGTTAAATATGAATAAAATAACACTTCGGCAACTATTAAGATTAACCGCTTGACCAGTTACCTTTAAATTTTTATTTTTTTGTTTAATCAAATTGACCCGTGAAAGATAAAACATACAAAATCAACCCATTCATACATAACGGGTCAACATTGACACCTCTGCCAGAACGTGACACTAATTTAAATATGAAATCAAATCACCTCATCGGTTAAGCCCATGGTCCTTGTTCTTTTGCTCGCATGATCAGAATCCCCAACAGATGGGAAATCCAAAGAAGGGTTTGTTGGTGGGGTTCGTGGATGCTTTAATGCAGCTGTACACAAATCACAATTAACCACAAAATGTTAAGATGCTAATCAACGAACAAAATAAATTGAAAACTTTCTGAGTAGAATAGCAAACTAACCTGGCATAGATGGACCACCAAGACCAATTGCACTACCGGAAACTGCTGGATGAGACATTGCGGGCGGATTAGACATCCAACCAGCAAGGGGAGCTGGAACTGGAGCTTGTGTAGGTTGAAACGGCTTAAGACATTAAAAAAAAGCAAGTTAGTCACTGGAAGTCAAGATAACTAGTAAGAATAATCGAAAAGCAAGGTACAAACCCCATGTGCCCCTAAAGGAGGAAAGCCTCCGGCTTTTGGTAACCCTCCAAGAAGTGGATTGTTTGCAGGTGATGGAGCACGTGCACCGTTTGGTTGTCCACATGAATGGTCTACAAATAAAGTCTTGATATCTGGATTTGGCCTAGGCGTTTTACACAGTTGGTGCTGCCAATTCAAGCTGCAGAACACGTAATAATATACTACTGTAAACATATGATGTAAGGAACAAAATGATGCAGAGGATATTCATTAGTACATTAAAAAATGAATGTCATATTGAACAGTCATAATCAGATAATCAGTTGTAATAAAATGTGTTGCAGCAATTGCGTTTGATATTTTGAGATGCTTCTACTCCTTGAAGTTGTGATAATCAACTTTTGATGGTATTGCGTGTTTGATAGATTTTTGCAAATTAAAGACATAATAGAGAAAATAAGAGTATATGAGTAGCATATTACTCTACCATTTCACAATTTGTGCGACAAGAATCAAACTGATTATTTAACCTTAGGAAATCAGATAATCATAAGCAATAGCATGTTAACCAAATACTACAAACTCAGTATAAAAACCCTTTTCCAAACGCAATGTAGTAAAATTTCACCTTTGATTTATCAGAGTCCGTAGCCTCGAATTCTTGAGATTAGGAAACTGCAACTTGTCACGAAACAAGGGATTTGCTTCAATAAGCTTCTTGAGCTCAACCAACATTATAGCCCTAGCCGATTTCGTGTCTCCATATTTAGAAAGTTGCTCATTCTCCCTAAAATGCAATCGAAACAAGCAGTTAAAACAATATTCATCAAATTCAAAGGGGGTGATTTTGGATAACTTAATATAACTACTAATCTGCTTATTATTTTCTAAATTAAGTTGTTTGAATAAGCAGTTTCAAGTTGTTTTGATTAAGCATTTTGGATAAACAATACCAAACACCTTCAAAACTGCTTATCCATAATATCAAAACAGCATAAGACAATAAGCACTTGTAATAAGCAATCCCAAACATCCCCAAAATATAAATGCTCGCATTCGTTGTACCTAAAATTCTCCAAAGTCAACAACTGAGTAATCTCCTTAAAAAGCTCCTCATTAAATGATGCAAATACTTTAAGATCCTTCACAAGAATCTCCACGCCCTTAGACCGATCATGCCTATCATACAATTACATTTCCATTAATCAACAAAATGCACATTAAACACTCAACACACGCTAGCTCGAATTAAATTCACTAAACGTCACAAACTTACTTATCCAAAGCTTCAAGATACTTTTGTTTCCTAATCTCGAAAAAGATCTTCATGGAATACCGATTATCGTCCACTTTCGTGAACCCCGAAAGGTACTTCTCAACCTCATCCCAATTCCCATTATGAACCTCATCCTCAAAATACTTCATGTTAAAGAAAAACCCTGACTCTTGTTCAAGCCTATATTAAACCATTAAACCCCACAAATCAAAAACATTATTAAATTAAACATTTTTACTACTAAAACTGAAATAATAATATTTTATTATAAATAGTACTGTACTTACTTATGAACAGTTTCTTTAAATTTTTCCTCATCAAGAAACTGCAGTATCAAGAACACTAGCTCTCTACTTAGTGATGACATTGCAACTCACTGTTGCTAATTCCAGTAAAGCAGATCTGTAAAACCCTGAAAAAGAAAAAAGAAAAAAAAAACAAAAACAAAAACAAACAAATATTACTTTTTATTAAATAATTATTTTAAGAAAATAAAAACTAAAAAAATTTAAGAAAATAAATACACAAAAAAAAGCCTAGATCCCCAAGAGCTTAACCTTAAAATCTAACAAAAAAAAACAAAAATCGAATATTATGGTCTGAATTAGATAAGCATGCACCGACATATATTTACTAAAAATATAATTATTTACATAAAAATCTTTTCCCAAAAAAAAAAATTATTTACATAAAAATATATTTATTTTATTTTTCACAAAAGAAAAAAAAAAAATATATATATATAAATATATATGGATCAGAAAAAAGATAGCAGCTTTAAATCAAAAGTGGTAAGAATAAAGCAAGTCATGAAATATAAATAAATAGATATTTATTTTATTTTTCACAAAAAAATAAATAAAATAAATAAAAAACATAACATGTAACAACAAATACAGAGTTGCAAGAAAAGAACCTTAATTAACAAGATCTAGTGATGAAGAAAACCAAGAACAAAGCTTTGTCCCTCTAATACATATAGTTCATCTATATATATATTTATATAAAAATATATATAACCTATAGATACATACGTCTGTATGTATAGGTTTCTCTCTCTTAACCCCTTTCTCTCTCTAACTTATCGTGCGGAGAAAATGAAAAAAAATAAAGATGGATGTTAGTTGCAGAGAAGGTGGGTTTTATAGAACAAACTGATAAGTATGTGTGCTTATCATGCTATAAGTAGTGTTACTTATTGATAAGAAGGGTGTGGGGATGTGATAGGCTATAAATAAGTGGGACCCACAAAGCCGGCTAGACAGCTGTACTTCAGCTTGGCTTGACTAAGAAGTAACGTTAGCTAGCCTAGTCTACCGCCTAAAGTAACGCTAAGATCTTGTCCGTTGGTTTTCTTGTGGGTCCCAGTTTGGGAATAGATTGAGATGATCGGACGGTTGTGGGAAGGTGAGACGTGTAAGGCTTTGCACACTGGATAATTATTTCTATTTTTGGTTTTTATTTTTTTCAAAAAAAAAAAAAAAAAAAAGTTTGATCCCGTTTAAAAGTAGACAATGTGTCATAAATAAAAAAGGAGATGTTGAAAATGGTGTTGGGGTTTGTACTTTATTGCGAAATTGCCACTAATGAGTTTATATCGTGTGATTTTGTGTGTGACGAAAAGTGTTTTGATAATATACGAGATATGAGAAATTGAGCTACTTTGGAATTAGGTGACCCTTTGCTTTTGTGATTATTCTATCAACGTCTAATTTCAGATTCTACCTTTTTTTTCCGTTGAAAAGATAACCTAAATACTTTATTTAATTGATTTGTATTTTAATCAAAGTTGTTTTCAAGGGAAATAAATATGATGTTACGTTGTAAACCACGATGACCCTTTACGTAGTATTATATGTAACTTTAAATCTTTTTTAACACAACGCGTATTTGTTTAAAGTTGGTGGTAATAATGACTGTCATCATTTCATTAATTTACCGTCACATCAAAAAAAAAAAAAAAAAAAATCAACAAACATTACCACCAACATAATATAATAACTCAACCAAAATCACCACCTGAATATACCGTACAAAACACTCGCACACACAAAAAGACGAAACTTGAATGTTTTGTTGGAAGACCAACTTGCAAAGTATTTATTTTAAAGGGGCAATATATACATCACCGAAATTTTTGTACTAAAAAAGACTAAAACTAAAAATAAAATGGTATAAAACGTAAATAGGGTTAAAAAAAATTTGGGGGGCCACAACCCCCTCAGCCCTTTATATGTTCCGTCCCTACACACACAAAATGAAAATAAAAGAAGTTGATCGTCTGGACGACCGACTTGTGCTCCAAAGCCATGTAAGACGTGTCCCTAGCGGGTGAGTGTAGTAAGGAAAACGAGTATTGGGGGTCCACATAGGACGTAAGACGCGTTCTTGTGGTATTATTACCTTAGGGCTAAGCATCGGTCTAAGACTGACCGGGCCGGCAAAAACCAAACTGGACCGAGACCGAAGTAGACAAAAACCACGGACCGAGGACCGGAACGAATGTGTTTGGTCCGGTCCGGTCCTTCGGTCGATTTGTACGTACAACCGGACCGGACCAAGACCTAAATAACAAAAAGGTTGGGACCAAGACCGGACCGCTGGTCCTTCGGTTCGGTCGGTTTCCTCGGCCCGGTCGATTTTGAGGTCTGCGATGCTCAGCCCTAATTACCACTAGTCTAAGAAGATGTGGTTTTATAATTTACCTATTAAGCCATTTAACTCTATGGAATAGTATTATTTTTCGTCATTCACATTTTACTGCTAGTTTACGAATGTAGTTTGTGACCTCTTGAAGTCGGGCTGTAAACAAACAGGATGAACACAGACAAAGGCTTGTTCGTGTTTGTTCATTTAAGTTTTACCGGATAAATGAACGAACACGAATGCTTATACCGATAAAATTTCTTGTTCATGTTCGTTTGTTAATAGGTTGTTCATGTTCATTCATTAAAGTGTTAAAAGAACGGACATTAAAGAACATATAAGAAGAAGCATAAAATATTCCAAATATATATAACAAAAATCTTAACGAACGTATATTCATACATTCACAAACGTAAATGAACGAACAAGACTTGTGTTCATGTTTGTACATTTAATTAAATGAACACGAAATTCTGTTCGTATTCATTCAATTAATAAATAAACAATCATAACGAATTTTTTTACCGAAGGTTAATGAAAGGTTCATTAAACGTTCGATTCGTTTACAACCGTACTTTAAAAGTAAACCCAATAAGTGCCATACATGTGATTGCAATTTTGGCATTATGTATATACGATTACATTTTATGTATACTGGTATATCTGCTATACAAGGTGTGATAATCTATGACCTGCAATATCACCGTCAACTACATGTGGTATCAGCTTTTCATTTCACCACCAACACAGATGTAATAAGACCACCAGTTTCAATTTTCAAACATAACCTAGCTACTTAAACAAAAATATAATGCACAATATACTCACATATACACAATTAATTTTTTCAACTTTTTCTTCCCTCACAACTTGATCGTGTAGACCACCAATTCAAACCAAAAAGCCGACCATCATGCGCCATGGTGGTGCTTGTGTTATGACTCTTCACGCATGAAGGGGAAGAAAACACGTACTCTTTGCTCTTGTTATGCCTGGTATCACTTTGCTAACTTTTACCAATAACTAACAACCCTTTTGAAATGGGTTGATGCCCTCAACTAAACTTCTGTCACTACAAAGAACCATATCAACAGACAAGTAACATTAGGAGCAATGATTGTTTAAAGCTAAAGCAACCAAATTTACCGTTTATGGTGAAGTCTTGAAAACTATGCTCCTTGCTATCACCACTGTCACATCTACGCAAACTCAGTTTTCTTTCTCTACAACAAACTTAGTGTAATAAGGTGACCGCAATTACCATTTTTTTTTTTTTCATTTATGTTATTTAAACACTAAAATTAAAATTTCATTAATAATTAAAAAACACTACATTGATAATTCAAATAAAATTTAAAACATTACAATAAAAATCCAAATAAAATGAAGTAAGCAACTACTAGACGATCATGAGCACCGTAAAGATCTTTATCTACCGTGTTTCGATTAGTCGGGGTTTTGGAATTGTAAAAGTCAAAGCTTGAAAAAACATGACAGTCTCTTTTAAAAACTCTAGATCGATACTACTATATTCTTCTTCTTCATCGTCCGAGGATGTAAAAGAATCGGAATCCATTTGTTTTAAATGAGATGTATAGAGTATATAAGAAAGAATGTGTTTGAAAATGTATAAAATGGATAAGTATTGAGGTATTTATAGGGTAAGTTATTTAAAATTTTAAAGGTTTTTTTTTTTTTTTTTTTTTTTTTTTTTTTTTTTTTTAATGACCAAATGGTTATATTTTTGGACGTCGGGGGTTGTTGTTTTTTTTGCCAAACCATCACAAGGACTCGATCTTATTTTCGACCGAGTCTTTCCTTTACTTTTATCGAAGACACGTCTCCGGAAGGTCGTCGTAATAGAGGAGGACGTGTTCTCGTATACACGATAAGATCGTCCGATCCCTTAGATGGTCTAAGGAGAAGCTACAAGATGATATATTGAAGTCTAAGAGTCAGATCCCATTCTCTAATCTCTAATAGTAGTACTTAAGACGGTCAAACCAGTAGATCTATCTATTTGATATGGGAGGTGATTTGCACACCAAATTTTTTTATTCTTGCACCACATTTTACGCATTACAGTGTTGTACTTTATACTTTCTGTACATTGCAGTGTTATACAAAATCGTGTAACAAAAAAATTGTGTGCGAATCGATCCCCATTTGATATTTTTTTTTTTAAAGGTGAATTTCAACTTAGAATCGACCACCTTCGCGGACAGCGAAGGCCCCATCGCCACCCCCGCCAGACTATGTTGTCTGAACCGGGTCCACGCTGATCTCAGGTGGTAACGGGTTTCCCCCGGAAACCGTACTGCCTCCACACAAGTTTACCTTGCAGGAGAAACAGCCGGATGAAAACCGGGCCATGCTCAAGATTCGAACCCCCGCAACGAGTGGCTCAAGGGTTCAAATCCATCATTGCAATATATCTCCGGAACAATATGGTCTACAAGTGGACCACAAGTGAGAACTTCCCGGGTAGTCACCCACCCGGTACTACTCCTACTTGTGGCTCGCTTAACAAGTTAAACCCCACCCACTAAACCACAAGTCCTTTTTTGATATTGGCTTTGTTTTCTAAGCATTGTTAGAAATGTACTAGCAACCATTTCTTGCCCGATTATTTATTGTACGTTACTATTAGACAAATATAAATAAAGCGAGGCCACGCGCGTGAGCAGTACTTGAGGTAAACCAAACTTTGATATTCACACTGCGAAATATCATTATCATAAATTATTATTTTTTGGTAACAACTACAAAATGGGTACTGCTTCAAAGAAAACTACAAACTTTCACAGCAACGTATAACAATTCATGACGTGCAAATTATTTTTTTGGTAAAGTATCTTATCCTTTTTTTCTTTTCTTTATCGACTAATTAAACTCCTTGCTATCAATTACGTATCCATACTCCATAGTCTTAACACATGCATAAGAAAATAATATAGACGTTTAGCCACTTGTGTATTTAGAAAGAAACAAAATTACATTACTTTTAACTAAACTCAACACCTTCACGTTAATATCATATTACAATTCAGCACATCATTAAACCTACAATCAAACAGTAGTAATATTCATTAACAAATTTAATTTTCTATTTTATACTTTACGTTAAACTTTTATTCAAATAAAGCTTTGAAAATAAACATTTTATTAAAAATAAAAAATAATCATTTAACACTCACCAACCCCACCTTCCAATAGTTGTCTTCTTCGATTCTATCACATAAAAACACACATATGTTTTTATTTTTCTACATTTAAATGAAGTGTTGGGGAGGATTTTTGAGTGCACATCGTTCAATAGTGAAGACCACCAACTGGAGCCAAGGTGGGAGCGGTCGGGCGGCATGTGTAACGCGGTAACACACTAACACGTGTGGTGGCATTACCCTACGGCCAGCCTAAGTGAGAAAAGCTATGGATAATGTCAAAGAAAATACAGGAAAAAAATGTTCACTTTTATTTTGCACAAATTTTAATATACCAATCAAATATCATCCCTACTCATTAAAAGTCATTTTGATCGATTGAATCATAAAATAAACATTTATTTTGAGACATCACATTTATTTTAAGATGAAAAGAGTACAATACAATTACATAACATAAAAAAGTTAATATTGACAACACACACGTTATTAAACCGTAACACGAACCATTATATTTATTTATTTATTTATTATACTTTTTATTTATTATACTTTTTATCTATTTATTTATTTGAGCAATAACACGAACCATTATTCAAGACCATAATGTGTACTACTATCTAGTTATGTACTGCCTGACATATTTTAATTTTATTCAAAATGATACTCAAAGGCAGCATTGTGTTACTTTTTGATTTTTCTCCTAGAAAGCACATCAATTTGAATCTATATTTTCCACGTAATTTCCTCAAGTTTAAAACACAAAGTCAATTAGGAGTAGTAGTTTTCAAACTTAAAAACATGTAAATGGCTTTTAGCTAAATCCAGTGGTAATCTTTCACATTTAACTTGCAAGTAAAATTACAGATATTTCACGTGACTATTTAAAAGTCTATAAAACTATGACAGTTGTTTAACATATTGAGTTATGTAACAGATACATTGACAGATATAAATACAACTTAACAAATAGCTACAACATCATAAATATCATCTTGATACTTTTAGAACTTTCGTACAGTCGTCATTAAACCAGTAGTTACAAAGTCTTATTTTTAGACCCGAATAAACCATCAAAGTATCAAACCAATAATAAATCTATCAATTCCAATTCAATATTGGGTCCATTTTGAAAACATTATATAGACAAGTAGTACCAACTATTTCTTGCGCAATTATTTAGGGCAACTTATGAGACAAATGTAGAAATGGAATAAATAATAGAGAGAGGCTCACGCGCGTGCAGAGCTTGAAAGGACAATAATGGTTTTATTGAGGTGGGACCAACATGGGGTTTGGTTTGGCACTTGATGCTGAAATGTTATGTGTCTCATGGGTTTATGTTACTGTGCTACTTAACTACGACTGTGACATCCATGGTCCTATTGTCTACCTGTCTATTTGTCATTGGCTCTTTTGTAAACAATATTTGTTAATACACGATTTATCTTTTGGAAACATTTGAAATATACACGATTTTTGAATTAATGTCGACAAATCTGTTGGCAAGATTATGCAGTAATTCGTTTGATATTGTGTGAAATTGGTACTTAAATGGAAATAGCAAATAAGGAAATAAACGAATTACGATGGAAAACAACAAAGTAAACATGGAGTATATTTTTTTAGATAACAAATTTTTTAACTATACTGAAAACAAATTTTTTACACGCATTTTCCCGAAAATTTTCATTGTGTCAACTTTATCAACATATTTGAAAGTTAGAGATTTCAAGCCTTTATATATTAGTTAAACATGTACGTAGATTTGTCAGCGAAAAAGTCGGAAATATTGGTTACGGGAAAAAAATGTAATACTCTCCATTGAATAATTGTGTTTTATGCATTTATGTCTTCCTTGTTTAGAAGATGTATCGGAAGTGTATAAGTACTATGCAATAGTAATGAACAGGAAGATCGAATAATACGACAATGGTGCAGACGTGCAATTACAACATAACTAGGTGCTTCAACAGAAATTCAGTAAATTCCTACTAAAAGTAAAAGAGTTTTGATTTTGATGCTTTTGATAGGGACATAACGTGTGTGCAGAGGCGGAACTAGGACACAATTTGTCCAGGTGCATTTACGAAAATTATACAAAACGAGTGTTAGTTCCGTCCTTGTGTGTGTGGCGAAACAAACTTTAACCCAATTTTGAACTCAATTAGATAAAACATTTATGATGTTAGGTCAAATCTAGATTATAAGGGTTTTATTGCATTAACCAAGGTTGTAGGTGACAGCATCAAATAAGAACATATATTTACTATCAATATCTCATGATTATTGTTTATTTCTATAGTGTTTATGCAATATTTGGTACTGAATTGTTATTTATTTCATTTTTATATTAATTTGAAGCTATGGAGCAATTATCGTGGAAAAGACAAAAAAATGACAAAAAAGAAGCCAGAAAGAGAAGAAGTTACACGTATACCCTTGAAGATCAGTGACATTGCACGCGTATAAGAAAAGTATATGGCGAATACCACCTTAAGTGTATACACTGTATATACTAACGGGCTTGGGTTTTTTAAGCTTAAGTAATGAATTTCACCACATACGGTTACGCTTTCATAACCTAACATTAGAGGACGATTTTCATAGCATCAAGGACGATTTCTATGGTTGCAAACATCAAGAGATCAAAGAATAACACACATAAACGTTAGTTTACGACGGTTTGATTATTATGACTTTGTTGAATCATTCAAACTCGAATATTTTGTGTTTATTTTCTGTTTATTTTCTGTTAAGGAAGGCTAAGCCTCTCAGTGCTTGCCTCGTTGTGAATTTATCTTGTTAATGACATGAATGTTACGTTTATTCTAGCTGTGTTTTGGATAATTTATATTGTGGTTAAAAATTTACGCCTTTGATTTACAAGGCTACGTGTTGCGAGTAGTTATTTATTACGTTACAATATGAAAATATAAGTACTCAAATCACTAAAATACGGATCAAATATAACTTAATGGTCAGGATTATAACAATTAACCTAACGACGTTAAAGTGGTAGATAATAGGGTTTCAGATTTAGTGAATGGTAATCTGGCAACTTATTTAGTATTTAAGTATGTGGCGAACACACAAAAACAATGTTATATAGATTAGTTGAGGATCTTAATGCTTAGACAGTAAATAGGATATAACCCTGACCATCGGAATAAGCAGTTATTAGACGAAGTATGTAGGGACTAACGGCCAATGTTAGCCTTACATTACAAAAAACTCACTGAGACATAGCTAGGTGGACATTGCACGACCCTTTCATGTTATTGATGAGTTAAAGGATTAACACGTCGAGCACGTCTTGTATCTTATTGATTACATTTGCATTTCCCTTGCTTCAGCGAACAACCCGGTCTTACCGAGTCTATACTATACACGAACGGGTACACTATCCGAGAGTGTTGGTGAAGTCTCAATTGAATTCGGTTTATAAAAATATAAAGCAAGATTTTACACATCAGTTGTTAATGAAGTTACGCAACCAAATATTTCTGAAAAAATATGAATATAATATGATTTGAATGAGTCGCAGAAAAACTCGGTATTAATTAAAGGGTCCTACTATCAATACCCTCGGCATAATTCTAACATCCTCACCATTCCTGGCCCACATTCTGTTAATGGTATAACATATTTTTTTATCAGGTTATGTTCCGTATTTTTGTCAGTTTAATACTTTTAACTTGTTAAACTTTATATTTTCTGTTTTATACTCTCAGTTTTGCATTTTTATAATAAAAACATTATTAGAAAATTTTTAAAAATTAAAAATAAATTTATAAGTTTTAAAAACAGGAGAGTATCAGTAGTGTTTTTAGGGCTGAGGTATGGATAATTTGTCCCTTAATTAAAACTTATTATCTTCAAATGTGAGTACTTTTGTCAGATACCTTGTTCTTTATTGGGATTATATATTGGGAGGCCACTCAATTATTAAATCTTTTTACTTTTAGAACACTTATTTATCAAACCTAACTTATATGCCACTCATTTATATGTTTTCTTTCGTTTATACCAATTTTGGATAATTTTATCTCGAAAATCTTTGAAACAACGAAAACAAAGCTAAATATAACATATTAATACAACACAAACAAGTATTGAAATGTAAATATCACTTTTAGCAATTATTTAAATGCAATTTTAGTTAATTGAAAGTAATAAGATAATTTAACTAACATTTTACGTTTAAAATAGCTTTATTTTTGAAATTGTATGAATATCATGCAAGAATTTGAACGAGATTGGTTTAAATGAAAACAAACACATATTTAGGTGGCCCATAAGTTAGTTTTAAAAGTAAAATATTTAATAGTTGGACGGTCTTTAAATGCAAAATCACTTTTTTATTTATACAAAAACAAAAAGAGTTATGTTTTTAAGTTTTAACAATTCAACTACTATTATTGCTATTTTATTTGTGTTGTCTATTTCTTTTTATCAAGTGTTTGGTCAATAAGGATGATTTATTTAAAAATACACAATTTCAACCTTTCATCGTCAAACTCAACTAAAAGAGGTATTGGATCAAATGTAAGGTTAACTATAATGTTAAGTAACACTACCATCGTCAACTCAACATCATACCAAATTTTTACTTCACAACCAACATCACCACCCAACACACGTAGTAAGACCCTCAACTTCATTACCAAAAACTTTTACACAAATATAACTCACAAAAACTAACATTACAACTCACACACACAAAACCAACTTCACAAGTCGGTCGTGTATAAGACCAATATCTCTCAAAACTGACTAAGAGTCTAAGATGCATTGTTGTTGTGAGGAGGGATGTTTTAAGGATGATATATGCGTCGTTGGAGGGGGACGACGTGTCTTTGAAGCCCTATTTCACCCAACCCCTAACATTTCTAATATATTATAAGATCAACTTACTTAAGGTGTTAGTCGGGTTATGTTGGTCGGGTTCGGCTCAATTCGGGTTGATGCTAAAAAAAATTACCTGAAGCCGACCCTAGTTAGAACTCGTGTTAGTCGGGTTCGGATCTATTCGGGTTAAAGTCAACCTGAATATGTGTAAAATGACAAAAAAAATTTGCCTAATTCAATATGTTTACATAGATTAAGTTAAAAAAAAAAAAAAAAAAAAAAAAAAAAAAAAAAAAAAAAGTTTACATAGATAATATTTAAAAAATATATATAAAAAAATTCTAATTCGGGTTAATTGGGTCAACCCAAACCCGAGTTAGCTAAACATTTTCAACCTGGCATCCGAGTTGGCTTGATCCGAATAACCCGAATAAAAGTCTTGACTGGAGTACCCCGACCCAAATAAACTTAATCGGGTCCGGGCCGGGTTCGGGTCATTTTTTTAACACCCTTAGTCTTGCCAATAGAGTTGTCGACTAGAACAATAAAACAAACAAATGTAACAAAGTGTAGGTTATATATACAAGTATTGAGTATTAACCATTGGTTGACTGAGACGACAAAACATTAACAAAGGCCAAAGTGGAAGTTGTTAATCTATACGACACAAAAGGGTCCCTTTTGTTGGGTGTTTGATTGCTAAATTTTGCTTTATTCCCACTTAACCAATGATTACACATTAACTAGAAAAATATTGGGTGCGTTTGGTATTTCACTATTAGAATGAGACTATAACTATGAAAGTGATTAAAGATTTTGTTTAAGATGAGAGGGTCCACTACTATGGTAATAAATGATACATATAATCCATACTTCATATACAATAAGAGAGCTAGGTATGGATTATTCATAGGTGAGGGACACACCACTACTATCAAACTCATACCCATTGTTATTCATAGCAGCATACCAAACACACCCTTTACTATTTTTATGAAGAGAGAACTGCAAAATAAATCTTTGTGGTTTACAGGTTTTGCCATCTTACATCTCTGTCAGAAACTTTTGGCAAGATACATCACCCGTTAGGCAAACGTTTGCCACCATACATCCCTCGTTTACAAAGAGGACTAACGATGCAAATTTTTTCTCCGTTATCTCTTAACGAGACTGAAAATATTACACCGTTAGCCTTCGTTAGCCAAACATTTGCACCGCTAGTTTTCTTTTTGAGGTTTTTTTTTTCTGTTTTTTACGTTTTATCCGTTTTATCCGTTTTTGTCAATTTTTTTTCTTTTTATCCGTTTTTTGTACGTTTTATCTATTTTTTTAATGTTTTTTTTACATTTTATCCGGTTTTTGTGCGTTTTTATCCATTTTTTGTACGTTTTATCCATTTTTTGTCAATTTTCCTCCGTTTTTTGTACGTTTTATCAGTTTTTTCCGTTTTTTTGTATGTTTCATCCGTTTTTATCAGTTTTTTAACGTTTTATCGGTTTTTTACGCTTTAATCCGTTTTTTGTACGTTTTATCCATTTTCTGTCAGTTTTGTTTACATTTGTCATTTTTTGTACGTTTTTATCCGTATTTTGTGCGTTTTATCCGTTTTGTCAATTTTTTTCCCGTTTTTCGTACATTTTTTTCTGTATTTTGTACGTTTTATCCGTTTTTGTCAATTTTTTATCCGTTTTTTGTCAGTTTTTTTTAACATTTTATACGTATAAAAAACGAATAAAAACGTAAAAAACTGATAACACGCAAAAAAATGGAAAAAACTGATAAAAAATGGATAAAATGTACAAAAAAAATTAAACGTAAAAAACCGATAAAACGTGCAAAAAATGGGAAAACTGACAAATAAAAGGGGGAAAACTCCAAAAAAAGGGGGAAAACTGACAAAAAATTGATAAAACATACAAAAAATAGATAAAACATACAAAAAACGGATAAAACGTAGAAAAATAGATAAAACGTAAAAAAAATGGCAAAACGGATAAAATGTACAAAAACGGATAAAAACGTTAAAAAATGGACAAAATGTAAAAAAAAAAAAAACTGACAAAAACAAATAAAACGTATAAAAACGGATCAGAATATAAAAAACCGATATAACGTTCAGAAAAAGGATAAAAACGTAAAAAAACTGACAAAAATTGATGAAACGTAGAAAAAATGGATAAAAACGTAAAAAACGGATAAAACGTACAAAAAACGAACTAAAACGTAAAAAACTGGTAAATGTACAAAAAATGGGAAAAACTGATAAAAATTGATTAAGTGTACAAAAAACAGATAAAAAAGTAAAAAAAAAACTGATAAAACGTACAAAAAAGAGAAAAAAAAATAGACAAAAACGGATAAAAACGTAAAAAAAAAAACTGATAAAATGTATAAAAACGAAAAAAGACTGACAAAAAACGGATTAAATGTACAAAAAACTGATAAAAACATAAAAAAAACTGATAAAAACATACAAAAAGGGAAAAATAACTGACAAAAAACGGATAAAACGTACAAAAAACGGATAAAAAACGTAAAAAAAACTGATAAAACGTATAAAAAAGGGGGAAAATTGATAAAAAAATGGATAAAACGTAAAATACGGGAAAAAAAACTCAAAATGAGGACTAACGGTGCAAACGTTTGGCTAACGAAGGCTAACGTTGTAATATTTTCTGTCTCGTTAAGAGATAACGGGGAAAAAAATTGCACCGTTAGTCCTCATTGTAAACGAGGTATGTATGGTGGCAAACGTTTGCCTAACGGGTGATGTATCTTGCCAAAAGTTTCTGACAGGGATGTAAGATGGCAAAACCTGTAAACCACAGGGATGTATTTTGCAGTTCTCTCTTTTATGAAAGTTAAATACGCATTATTACATGTTATGTATATCAATTATGTTTGTATAAAGTGTGCGGCGTTTTTATGTGTTTTGTTTACTGCTACTACTATTTTGTTGTCACCAACAGGGGCGAAGCTTCATAGGGGCCGGGGGGGGGGGGGGGGGGGGGGAAGGGGGGCGCCCGACCCTCCGAAATTTTTTTTGCGATATAGGGGTATATAGTTTTCGTGTAGAAAAATTTCGGTATATTCGGTTTCGACCCTCCAAAAATTTTGGTATACCTGAAATATAGCCTTAGGAAAAAAAAAATTTAGATCCCGACCCCCCACTTACAAAATCCAAGCTTCGCCACTGGTCACCAATATGATTGTCTGGCGATCACCACTACGACTGTTTGGTGATCACCACTACGACTGTTTGTCAATTGGTTTAGTTCTGTAATGAATAATATGATGTGACGCTAAAGCGAATTTGATGAGTTTGTTGATGAATATATCCGGTCTTAAGGCTGGACGTAATAAGGCATAATACTCGGTCGGTCTCATCCTTCACAGACTAGTTTCACTCGGTCAACACTATTACACTAGAACCATGAGCAAAAAAAGAAGAGGGTCGGTTCCACGACAGACTTGTGTGCATGTTTGTGTCTGTGTGAGTTTTTATTTAAAATGTATTTTTGTAGAGTATTTTTTATTTTTCTTTTATTATTATTTTTTTTGGGTTTGCTTATTACATCAAGTAAGTTATAAAATGATATAGGAGAAAGAAAACTGAGATAAAATAACAGGTGAGAAAATCATCATCATAGGGTCTTTTTATTACACCAAGTTTAAGTTGTTTAATTTTCATAGTTCTAAACTTATGATATGTCGTTTTCACATGTTTATTGTACTCGTGTACTTATTATTTGTTATGATATTTACTGTAATATCAAACTTTTTTGAAAAGAAAAAAACGTACATTTTATAGGTTGGCAGGAAATAGCAACCAGAAATTCAAAGTTACCTTCTTAAAATTGTCTTGGGCAACATGAATATGATGGGTGGTATAAATATTTTAATTTGATTGACATGGAATAAAGTTATTAGGTCCATGGGTAACTATGTTAGAAATGTCTAAAATGACGTCTGCCTAAAATAATAACATCGATCCCTTTCACGCATGACGTGCAAATGGCATTTTTTGAACCTACTTTTCCCTTTAAACTAAAGAGAATTTTTTTTTATGGTTTTTATGATAGAATAACAATGATTTTTTATTATTATTTCATTTTGATATGGAACTCTGAAAAAATTGTGTGAAAATAATGAACTTTCATAAATTGTTTTAATTCATACATTTCAATGACGTGTCACGGTATAAATTGTGTCACGTTTCATTACGTTATCAAAATGTGCAGATTGAAACACTTTATGAAAGTTCGTTACATTTACATAACTTTTTCAAAGCTCACATACCAAATAGATACATTAAAAAAAATTCATTGCTATTTAATGACCAAAACCTTTTTCAATAACCCAATTTTTAAACCATGATATACTTTCTATCTTTAACAAAATGCTATTTCTCAAAATAAACCATTATGATAACTACCCCATAAACCATCAATTCTTTTCTTTTTCAAGACAAATTTTGGTCACACGAAGTTATAATAGCCGTCGTCACACAAAGAAACATCACACCAATAACTAGTGTTTTATCAAATTAAAAATGAGATACATGTCAAAATATTAATAAAGTCGCACAGTCAGTTAGCCGCATTGATCTATTTTGAGAAATGACATTTTTATGCTAAAAAGTGGACCATAGTTTTAAAATGTGGCAGTTTTAAATTTTTTCACAAAATTATAAATTCACTATTTGACTAGTCGGGTTACTTGATAAAACGATTCCGTTATTCCCTTACAAATTTACCTTTATGTATTTTAACCACTAACTTAAACTCAACTTTTGTGGTTTTTAATCATGTACCATACCTTTTTAGTAAATACCATAACTATTAATCATTTATTTTGTTACAAAGACAAACACCAATAATTAGTGAATATATATTTTTTCTTTTCATTACATCTTATCACGATGTCACTGTTGAGGTTCCTGTGACAAAATATCAATATATTTATTGGAAAATAACGTCAAACCTACAAATTGCATGTATGAATAAACTATTTTATTCGTACTCAACTTAATAAATTGTCAAATCGATTTTGAATAAGTCATTTTGATTAATGTGTGAAAGGATAAAATAGAAATAGAAAAGCCAGTTTTCCTCGTCCACTCGTTTATAATTTATGCTTTTCTGAGTTTTTTCTTTCCTCGAAAGTTGCTTCAATAATCAGTGTCCTTTATTAACCTAAATATCGCGATAAGATATAACGATAAGTAAAAGGTACGAGAAAATGAAATATAAGAAATCACGTGACAATGCACTGATTGCGATATATATAATGGTGACAGTAGCAACAAATGAGGTTGATGCCAGCCATGCCTAAATTATTACATCTACTTTCTTTTTTCTTTTATAGATATTTTATTTTCATACTAGAAGATACGTTATTTGAAACGTCTAAATTCTTCAAAAGTTTTAATTCGTCACGAAAAATTTAACTTTGTACATTATTTTAGATGCCGACTGAACTTTTCTCGAGGACCAAGTTTCAGACAATGAGCATCTATCTCAGTTAACTTTTAGATTAAAGTTGAAAAAAAACCCATTTCCTAAATGAATTTGCGATGAAAAGTGATAGTATTGAGGTAATGCTTCAATTTAATTCTAAATTTACAAAGTTAAAAACACACTAAAAACAAGTTAAACGATGCATCTCACACTCACACAACATGTCCTGGAATTTATTTATTTATTTATTTATTTTGTTCCCCCTTATTATTTTGATGGTTTTCCTTCCACCTCTTTTTTGTACAGTTTGTCACAGTGGCTCCTCTTTAATTGGAGCTTGATTTTTCTTTCATAAAATTGGCCTTTCCAATAAATTGTGTGAAATACATGTCTTGGAGTATTTATAAGATATTGGTATACTATATTGCATATGCATCGACAGTTCTTTTCTATTTGGAAGGAAAACAATAACATATGCATCAATTGCAACTGTTCGAGCGCAATGCAATGGTATTGGTTTTGATCCACAAAGGTAGAATGCCTGGTCGAAGGTCCAGTACATTAAGTTGCTGGCGTGTTTGTTTTGGCTCCTGAGCGAGAACGAGAAATAGGCGATGCACCATCCTTGTTGCTATGTACGTTGACCTGACTTGCAAGATTCATCTAATTGAACCCAAACTTAAAGGAGGACCACAAGCTCGGGGCTCGACGAAAGAGAAAGTCTCAGCATTAAGGATATAGGATTAGCTGTGAAAGAAAGAGCCCGACCTTCATTTTTTCATGAATATTCATAGCTGAGTCTACTAAAAGAGGGACTAACTCATTGTAGATTAGATGGCACCTCTGATCGTCCACCTCTAATTTGACACGTTCCCTCCCACTTAGATCACAGGATCAATCGGCTAGAAAGCGGGGCTATTCTTCTTCCGAGGAGACAAAGTAGTCTCTTGTACTGACCAAACCCTCAGTTATGAAGTCTTCGTCAACATGTTAGGCTAGGCACAGTCATGACCCTACACGACCTTGTCACATTAGCTTTCTCTCTCCGACGACCAAGTTGCCACAGTCGGTGACCAAGTTAATTTTTTTTAATATATATATATATTTTAATTCAAATATTTTAAACTACAAATTTAAACTTCATTAATAAAAAAAATATTGCATAAATTAAACATTAAATTTAAAACACGAATTACAGATTAACAAACTACGATACGGAAATAAAAATGAAACTACAAATTACAACGAAAAGTCTGAGTTTTCACCCTCGTCCCAATATTCTTCAAAAGCCTCAACAATCATGTCCTCTTCATACTCTCTTTCCAAGATGTCAAACAAGTTTTCTTGGCGGTATTGTGCTTCCCTGGCTTCCTGCTCCATACGAGCAACTTCCTCTCGTAGTTCTCTTTCTTCTGTTTCTCTCCTGACTTCCTCATCCTGCTTAAGTAGTCGGAGTTCATCCTCAGTGAGTCCAAACGGATTGGATCGGTGTTCCACAACCAGTGGAGTGTTAACTAGTTCATTTTCCGGTGGGAATACCGGAAAGATATCTTCCAGTGGAGTGTTAACCGATTCATTTGGAATCAGGTTGGAGATAGGGTGTAACACCCCCATTTTTCACTGATCGCAGCGGATAAAGTGTTTGGGGTATTACTTCATAGAATCACAGATACAGTAATAGAAAACGACTCGAAAAGAGAAGTTTTGGAAATTTAGTTATCATTCATAATTATCAGAGTTTTAATTATAAAATATATACTTTTATTTTTGATGAGGCCCTAAAAATTTAAGAGTTAGGTTGGTTGTGTTTGAATGATAACCATGAAAAGTCCTCCGAGTTCAGTACCTCCTTCTGCCATGGATCCATAGAAGTAATATACCTAGAATACATGCTTAAAAAGTCAACACTAGGTGTTGAGTGAGAATCATAGGTTTAGGGATTAGTGAATACAAGTTCCCTGGGTTCAGTTGTTACACCCATCTGGGAAAATGCAAGTTTTGTGATAATTGTGATGCATGCACATTTATCAGGAGTTTAGTATGTTGCACTAAGCTCATGAATCACACCTTAACGATCCGGGTCATGTGGGCTGCAGACCCAACATGAGGGGATAGAAGGATAACTTGCCAAAGTTATACCTTGAGTGGATTCAAATATAGTACTTATTGGTATAACCTAGTGGGGTGTTAATACCAACAGGAGTTGTCAAACTCCAATAGATCTATCAACTATATTCGCATTCGCGTGGGTAAAATATCCCAAACGATTAGATTCATGAATTTTGGTTATGTAGTGGTGGATGTTAGTTTACTCGTGCAAACAACCAAAGAAAAAGACTTGTATTCGGTTTTAAGTAAAGCATTTAGCATGTATCCCCCTCACAGGGTTTATAAAGCATTTAAAGTGAAAGTTTAAAAAGATGTGAGGCTACGAAAACTCACAGAATTTAAAAAGTATGAGGCTATGAACTCACCTGGGTTTAGAGTAATCTAAGTGATGCAAATAGTGACTCGGAAACTAGACCGCCTTACTCACGTATCCTAGTGTGTTATTGGTTTTGTATGTATGTCAAGCTTTAGTTATCATGTTTATGTTTCTTAAGTTATTGTTAATGTTTTATATATAACATAACACCATTCAGGCCATTGTAATTCAGAAGTATATGACTCCTCACATGAAGCTCCCTACTATTGTATTATGTTATTAACATAATACCGTTCGGGCCATCATAATTCAGAAGTTAATACTCCTCACACAAAGCTCCCTATTATTGAGTTATGTTGTTATTAGGGTTTAGTTATAATCATATCACCATTCGGGCCATCATATCTCAGAAGTATATGCAATAATCGTTCGAGGAGTCAGGGCACTTTAATTCATAAACCCAACAAACTCGTCAAAAATGAAATATCCACGTAGTACTCCTCGCATGAAGCTCACTAGTATTGTGTTATGCTTCTAACTTTATTTATGTTTTATACTTATATGATATTTTCACTTTTTACCCTTATAGTTTATATATTTACGTTTTCTACCCTAAATTTATATTACTTATACTAATAACTATCTATACTTGACACAACTAGTCCCTAAACTTCTATATTTTAAGTAACTAACCTAAGACTCCTAAGTTTTCTATATTTACCATTTTAGACCTTTATCTATATAATATTTACATTTTTAGTCCTTTTTAGTTTATACTTATTTTAATATCTATCCTAAGGTTTTAATATTATGCAAAACTAGTCCTTACACTTGTAACTTCTAGGAAATATCAAAAACAAGTCCTACACTTTCTAATTTCAGAAATTTACTATATATACCCTTATGCATGTAAAGTTTTACAAAACTAGTCCTAATATGCATGTAACTTATATTTTATCTAGCAACTAAGTTTTCTAGCTTATGTTTTACTTATTTTAGCTTATCTAGGTTATCTATAACTAGTGTATGACCTAAAGTAATGACTTATAGCATGCATGCAAGTATATGACTCGATCTAGGGTTTTAAAACTTAAACTAGCAAATGAAAGGGTTCAAGGCTCATGCAAGGGTTCCTAGGGTATCTAAGGCATCCTAAATCTATACTAAGACTAAACTAAAGCTAAATAAACTAATATGTAAGACTTACTTGGCTAGGGGAGGGTTTACGTGGGTTAGAACCTAGGGTTAGGGTTTTACGAGGGTATTAGGGTTTTGTGACTAGAAATGAGACTCGATACCATGCAAGGTCCTCCTAGCTCGACTCTTAGCTCTTCTATGATCTCTAAACTACTACTAGGTACAGAAATTTAAGGTGGAAGAAGAAGTGTGGGATGGTTTTGAATGATGCATGGGTCGCGGGTTTTTATAGGGGTCGAGAGGAGTGGTGGCCAAGTATACTTAACATGGTTGTCTTCTAACGTGTAAGGAGGAGGGAGGGGTGACAAGGACGAGTTAGAGATGTCAAGGAAGAGCTAGAGGAGTAGCTAGGGGGCTGCAATGGCGGTTTGGGGAGTATGTGGTGGTGGTGAAGCCGTGGAGGCGGTTTAGGGGAAAGGAGGTGACAAGTAGCTTACACACCTTGGCGAGTGCTTATTCACTCACCTTTTCTGAGCCAAAATAGGACTTAATAATCCAAAAAACTAACCTAAAACGCCAAAGAAAACATGTTTTTGTGATTGTGAATGTGCAGGTACGGATATCTCGTGAAATGACGAAAAACAAACGAAATCCGGCAAAAACGAGCACGAGAGTGGAACGAGTCAGAAAGTCAAAGCTGGAAATCAAGTTAAGCTCATAAAGTCAAATAAAGTCCTCAGAGATAGAAGAATTATAAGAATTACCCTTGTTGTGAAAGTTTGAAGAATTGTCAAGAATGGTCCCTATACTTTGAAAGTTGACACATTTGGTCCCCCATGATATTATTTGAAGAAAAGTTAGAGTCAACCTTCAGGAATCATATTATGGCATCATTAGTCCTTGAAGATTATTTTTTGAAATCATGGCAGATTGTATCCCTATTGTTTCATAAACTACACAATTGGTCCTTGTAATAAATCTGAAAATCCAATTACCAAAACTAAGTCCAAGTATTAATCCAATAAATAAACAAAGTCCAAATCCAAATATCACCAAAGCCCAACTCTGAGCCCAAACCACCCTTTGGTCAACACCCATAATACACGGTCAAGGGTCAAAGAAAGGTCAAACAATAATAATAAAATGTTACCCGCTCCCTTTTCCCCAATTTACCCCATTTACCCAGTAATAGAACCCTAATTACTCCCGCTCCTCAAATCACCACAATTAAGGGTATATTCGTACAATCAATGGGTTCTAGGAGTGTCAAAGAGTGTCAGGAGCGAGTTAGCATCAAACAAGCACACGATTGGCTACGTGGCAGGATATGATTGGAAGAGACGCGTCATTTTGGATTGATCCAAGGGCTATCATCAATTGGGCAATTATTGGAGTGATCTTACGGCTCTACGAGGATGCAAAGAAACACAAGCTCACACGGATTGCCAGCTTGGCAATCCGTGAACTCTCACCCCTCCTCTGCTATAAATAAGGACTAGATGTAAGCTCATAGTGGTAGTTGTAGTAGGATAGCGAAGCTCTGCAGAAATTTTCTCTTACTTGTATTTAGTTTAGCAATTGTATTGTTTGTTTTAAAGTTTTAATAAAATTTTAGTTGTTCATCTTACTTTTCTATTAAGTATCTGTTATAATTCTATTAGTTTAGTTTTTATCATTTCAATTCTCAGCTTATATCTCAAATTATAATCTAGCTTTTACAAATCTCATTTTCAGTTTAGTTTAAAATACTCTTTCAAAAACATAAAAAAAAATAGAAAATAATAAAAAATAAAAAAATATGTTTTCATTTCTTTAGATAAGCTTACAAATAAGCTTGATACTGTTTATACATTCCATTTAAGCTGTTTAGCTTATTGTGGAGTTGTTTTTAGCTGTAATTCATAATAGTGCATGGATAGTCAACAATAGTTAAAGAGGTTTTGATCTATTTGATTTGCTGGTGTATTTGGATAAGCTGAGACAGATTTGGAAGGTCTCTGCCTATCATAAAGATAGGCAAGCATAGTGAATCCACCTCTGTTCTTGCTTAGGTGGAAATACTTTGTAAGTGTTGTTCAATTTTCTAGTTTATAGCTTGAAGTGTGTTAGTTTGGTTTGGCTTGGAGTATTACTGTTTCATTGATTCTTATTTGTTGATGTTGTAGTTATAGTTGCTGTGATAGAGTTTGTTTCATCATTTGTTTATTCTGTTTGTTGAATCTGTGTTAGATTAGCCTTATTTGAGTAACTGTCTTGGTGTGGATCTGTGATTGTGCACTACTGTTGGATCTAGTGGTTTATGATTGTGTATTTTGATTCATATAGTGATAAGTGATTGTCATTGATACATAGATTGGAGTTTTATAATATGTTTCACTTAATTATTGTGTTGACTGTCATATCAAGGAGTGTTTGGATTGTAGAATTCTTCTGTGATTAAGAGTTAGTAGGTTGGATCATATTGCATCATTAGCTCACTTAGGTTAAATATAGACTGAGTAGTGAATAAAATTAGTAGGTAGTTTGATAAAAGTCAGAGTTAGAGTAATTAGCATTTAATATTAGTTAAAGTGTAAATCAGTTAGTACAGTTAAGTTGATAGTTGCATTGTAGTTAGAGATAGCTTAAACTAGTATAATTGTAGCTAAATACAACAATTTAGAAGTAGAATTTAGCTGCTTAATTTGAAATTGGTCAAATTAGTGTAAGTCTCTTAATAGTCAACTGTCTCATTATTAGTGGTTCACAGGCTGCTGAATTTGGAAACTATTAGGGTAGTAGAAAGTGATTTCTCATAGGGCTTTTGCAATATCTAGCTTCTCAGTATTGCTATCTCTGTTTTGCCCCCATAATATCTGTATTATTGGCTTTTTAGGACTGCTAATAAGCTGTTGCTACTTAGGTATATAGAACAAGTATCTGTTTTGGATATTAAGCCTGTTAGTGCTTCATTGAGTTTGAACCAGTGTTCTTTTGGTTTTTCTGAGTTCATCAGTAGTAAATAAGTTGTTGTGTATGATCAAATTGCTTCTGGATACATATGTTTCATATCTGCTTATAGCATTGGCTTACTTAACTGCTTATTGAACCATATTGTGGCATTCTTTGATTCTCCTGGGCATTATTTGAGTTTTCTGAGTTCATTTGAGCATATTTCATCTGTGTTTTAAGTTACATTCATATTTGGTCACAAGTGCTTAAAAATAAGCACTTGTGATAAGCAGTTTACCTTGAATAAGCACTTTATTAGCTTATTTTGATTTCAATTTTTTTTCTCCAAGTTTATTTTATTATTTTAGAATTTTTGTTAATTTTTCAGAATTTCCTGAGTTGATTTGATATTTTTCTTAATTTTTCTTTGATTTTAATCATTTTTTATATACTTTTTAATAAATAAAAATCAATAAAAATTCAGATAAATCCATAAAAATTAAAAAAATGTTTTAGGAAATTCTTTTATAATATTTTAGATTTTTCAAAATTAAATTTGTAATTTTCCCTTTTATTTTTCTATTTTCCTTTATTTTTAATTCATTTAAAAAATACAAAAAAATAAATAAATTCATAAAAATTAAATAATAGTCAAAAGAATATTTTTCTTTTTCTGAAAATTCTTTTTATTAGTTTAAGATTTTTAGAAAATTGTTTTACATTTGTAGGATAATTTTTCGTTAAAAGTTACGTTTTATATTGTACGTTACGTTTTAAATAATCGCGTTTGATTTTCTGTTTTTAGATTTTAAACATTGGTGCATTCATAGCTTGTATATCTTGCATAATTCGTGATTGTTTGTCATTATTTGTATTACTTGACAACAAATTTCACATTTACCACTTTTCACTACACGGTTTTCACGAATCAATATTCTTTGATTCTATTCATACCTTCGTACGGATACGACTCGGGTGATCCGTATTTCTTTGTTGATCTCCTCGATACTATACTTATATATATAATAATTGATTTTGACACAATCAATTTTTAGGGCCGCTACCTGGGAAGGTTGAAGTGAGTTTTTGAATATTCATTTTGAAAAATCGTGTTTTGATAAACCTTCCTCAATCTTGTGAATATTTTCTATAAAAATATAAAAATTGAAAAATCAAAAACACTTTTCTTAAAGTGTTTGTAAAACTACAAAAATAAAGTTACAGCATCGACTCTCCCGTGGAAGGGAGGGCGTTGTAAACCAAATAAGCCTTACAACATAAGAAAAACGTGAAATTAGTTGTTTATCGGATTACTTCAATTTTACAACCGATTAAGAGGGAAATACGGAATCTAAGACATTAAATTGCTAGCTGAAGAGAGAAACACTCTTCTTTCCCATCCCGTCGCGAGTAGTTTTGAAGGAAACGGTTACGATTAACGTAACATTTTATAAAAAGAAATAAAACAAAAGAAATAAAAAGTTTTTGAGATTTGTATAAACAAAAAAAATAAAAAAAAATACAAAAATACAGAAAGATTTTCCTTTTTCTTTTCGTCTTCTTTTTCTTTTTGATTTTGTTTTTGGTGTATGCACACCCGTTCTACTTCTGAGAGTCTTACTTCTCCGTTTTCAAACCCCGAGAGGGTTTTACGACATAATCATAGGGTTCATTTCCTTAACGACGAGGAAATGAACCAGAACGAACAACACAATGGACCCCCGCCGATGGGTGGTCCTCAACACAATGTGATTCCTCCGATTGGACCACAACCGGCGTTTGATCCACATCCGATGGAGGAACAACTCCGATCACCATTTAATGGTGTGAGGAGAGCCATCGTGATTCCCGACATCAATGCCAATTTTGAGATTAATCACGGATTACTCAACTTGATCACGAGTATATCCTTTCACGGGTTTGAACACGAGGACCCATATGCTCACATCAGAAATTTCACCAACCTCGTTGAGACCATTAGAATGAATCAAGTTCCTCACGATGTGGTGAAATTGAAGTTATTTCCTTTCTCCCTTAAAGGGGCAGCCCGGACTTGGCTGGAAAAGGAACCGCCGAATTTGATTCACACTTGGAATGATCTTGCTTCCAAGTTTGTGAATTATTTCTATCCTCCCTCTAAAACTTCTAATCTTCGATCACAAATCTTTCGATTCCAACAAGCTTTTGATGAGTCGTTCAGCGAAGCTTGGGATCGATATAAAGATTTGTTGGAAAAATGTCCGAACCATGGGTTCACATCCCTTCAGCAGATTGATACTTTCTATAATGGGTTAAGTCATGTTGACCGAGACTCACTCAACTCTGCTGCGGGTGGGAACTTGTTGGCTCGAAACACGAATGATGCTTTCATGATAATTGAGAATAAGGCTCGTGTGAGAATGTCTAGAAATAAAACTCAAGTGTCTAATACTGGTAAAAATAATGATGAAATGATGAGCATGTTAGTGGCTCTAACTAAGAAAGTTGATGCAATGTCTATTGAAAAACCTAATCATCAAGTGAATGTTGTAAATCAGAGTTGTGTTACTTGTGGTGGTCGACATCCGTATTACGAGTGTCCGTCAACCGGAGCTTATGCTCAAGAAAACGTGTATGCTGCAAACATGGGTGGTAACGGTTACCCGCAACCTCAAGGAGATCGAAATCTTCTTAGCTACCATTCAGGCAATTATCTTGGACCACCCGGTTTTCAAAATCAGAATCATAATAACAATGTGCAAAACCATACACATCAAGTTAATCAAAATCAAAATCGGACAAATCAAGGTTTTCAAAACCAAGGTGTTAACCACAATCGGAATTTTCAGGGAAATCAAAATCAAGCCCCGATTCAAGGGAATTTTCAGAATAATAATCATGGGAATTTTAATCATGGAAATCAGAATCATGGCAATTTTCAAAACCGTGGGCAGAATTTTAATAATCAAAATCAATGTGTTATTCCAAATCAAACGCCCACGGATGAGTTGATTAAGCAATTGATTCAAAGTCAACAAGCTTTAATGGCAAAACAAGATGAAACAACAAGGTTATTTGCTACTCAAATCAACAATATTAACAAACGTTTAAATGATCGACCCTCGGGCTCGGGAACTCTTCCAAGCAACACGATCGCTAACCCGAGGGGCGATTCAAAAGCGATCACGACAAGGAGTGGTGTTTCTTATTGTTGACATAAATAATGCCTTAAAAACATTATTAAGTTTTTATCAATATCTCTATGTTTTGATCATTACAAAATATAACCTCAAAGAACTAAAACTTATGACATAAACAAGTATTTGGTGATTAATATTTCTCTTTACATCCAAATCACTTAAGGTATGAATAAACAAAGTGTTTAGTGCAATGTATGATCAAAGGGGTATTTAATTAACTAATACAAAGTTTATTTAATTATATAATCTTATTATATATTTTTGAAAAACACTTTTGGTAATAAGGAAAAATGTTTTAATCATACTAAATATATGATTTCAAATATTTAACCAAAATCAGTTAGTTTTTCACCAAATAAACTTTCCCCACTAAAAAACAAAGTTTCTGGCCGTTACAGTTGGGCGGCCCCCTTAATTATAAGGGGCGGCCCCCTTAATTTTAAGGGGGCCGGCCATGCTTTAAGGGGACCGGCCACGCTCCTCTGTCAGAAACTTTTGCCTATAAATACCACCTTAAACCTGGATTTTTTCCCCACCTTTTGCACTTCAGAACTTTCTGTTCTAGATCTCCATTTCCAATCTATAAATCCTTTGATCATACATTCTTAAATCTTTGTCTCAAAGTGATCCATACATAATCCATTCAAGTGCAAGAGAAGAATACTTCTATCCCTCAAGACAAGAAGTATTACAACTAGTTGTGATCTCCACATCTAAGTTGTTTAAGCATCATCATTAATTATTATTTCATAGTGTGATTAGTTGTGAATATTTGTTAGAGAATAGTTGTGTAGATAGTAGAAGTTGATTAGTAGTGAAATAGGTTAGTTGTGAAGATTGGTGTGTAGAAGAAGGTGTGTAGAAGATTGGTGTGTAAAAGCTAGGTGTGAAGAAGATTGGTGTGTAGATAGGTGTGAAGAAGTTTGGCGTGTATATTGGTGTGAAGATTGGTGTGAAGATTGGTGTGTAAATTGGTGTGTAAATTGGTGTGTAAGGTTTTCTCCGCCATAAGGGAGCTTGTTGATATAGTGAAGAAAACTCTCGAGTTAGGTGCTCGGGGAGTGGAGTAGGGCAAGGAAGGTGCCTTGTAGCCGAACCACTATAAATCGCTTGTCTCTCGGTTTGATCTTTCCATCCTTTACTTATTTCATTACTTACATAATTATTGCTTCATAGTAGATATATACTTAGTGTTGTTCATATTGTGTATAACTAGATTTCATATATCATCGAATCTATATTTTATAAATCAACGAAAACTTTTAAACAATTTGTTTTATAAAAATTAAAAAGACGTAAAACTATTCAACCCCCCCTTCTAGTTTTCCACAATTGGTATCAAGAGCCACGTCTAGCAAGAATTTTAAAATATATTGTATTTTAAAACTTGTAACGATCTATGGAAACTTTAAAATATTTAGAAGGGCAATCTATGCAAAGACCACCACTATTTGAAAGTGATGGATTTTTATATTGGAAAAATAGATTCGAAACGTATGTGAAATCAAAAGATCTTGATCTTTGGCATATTATTACCTTTGGTGATTTTCCCCCTATTCAATATAATGTTGAAACCAAAATGGATGAAATTGTAGCTTTTGAAAAACAAAATGATGATTTGAAAAAGAAACTAGCAAAAAATAATGAGGCTAAAATGGTTATTTATAATGCATTACCACGCAAAGAATATGAAAGAATTTTTATGTGTAAAACCGCAAAAGAAATTTGGGATTCTTTACTAATCACTCACCAAGGTAATAGCCAAGTCAAAGAAAATAAAATAGATCTTCTTGTACAACAATATGAACAATTTACGATTCCGGAAGAGGAATCAATTGATAATGCTTTTGCTAAGTTTAACACCATCATCACAAGTTTAAAAGCACTTGATGAGACATTTTCTAGTAAAAATTGTGTTAGGAAATTTCTTAGGGCATTGCATCCAAAATGGCGAGCTAAGGTCACGGCAATTGAAGAATCAAAGAACTTGATGACGTTATCACTAGATGAACTAATTGGCAACTTGAAGGTTCATGAAGAAATCATAAGAAGAGATTCGGAAACGGTCAAAGTCAAGAAAGAACAAATCAAATCCATTGCTCTAAAAGCCAAAAAGGAACCTAGTGATAATGATGATTCAAGTGACGAAAGTGAAGACGAAGAATATGCAATGGCCGTAAGAGAATTCAAGAAATTTTTCAAGAGACGAGGAAGATTCACTAGGTCATCACATGACGAGAGAAAATCGTTCCAAAGAAATAGAAGTGATAATTACGTGAAAAGAAAGTGCTTTAGATGTGGAAGTCCAAATCATCTCGTTGGAGAATGTTTAAAGCCGCCGGGTTATGAAAATCAAAGCGCATTTGTTAGTGGAACATGGAGTGATAGTGATAAAGAAGAAGTGGAAAAACCAAAAGAAGAAAAGTGTTTTGTGGCAAATGCAACCGACGAAATATGCCTTGGAATTGACTTGGAACCTAACGAATGGATCAAGGATAGTGGATGTTCGAGGCACATGACGGGGAATCGCAAGCTATTCTCTACATACAAGGCATACAATGGAGGTAACGTTATTTTCGGTAGTGACTTGCGTGGAAAAATTATTGGCAAAGGTACGATTTCTCAAGACTCACTTACTATTGAAAATGTTGAACATGTTAATAATTTAACATATAACTTACTTAGTGTAGGCCAAATATGCGATAATAAATGTAAAGTTATCTTTTCTGAAGAAGATAGCGAAATAGTTAAGAATGGAAAAATTATAGGTAGAGGTATTAGGAAAGGAGGTGTATATGTTATGAAACTAGGAAACAAACCTGAAGATAGGATATGCCTAACGACCCTAGACGAAAATTCCACTTTGTGGCATAGGAGATTAGGACATGCTAACATGCAACAAATACAATCTTTGGCCTCTAAGGAATTAGTTAGAAACTTGCCTAATCTAAAATATGACAAACATTTTTGTGATGCATGTAAAGTTGGAAAACAAGCTCATGCTAGCCACAAAGCTAAGAATATAGTATCCACCACTAGGTGCCTAGAATTATTACATATGGATCTTTTTGGTCCATCCGCTGTGCGGAGCTATGGAGGAAACACGTATACCTTAGTAATAGTAGATGACTACTCACGATACACGTGGACTAGGTTTTTAAGTGACAAAACCCAAGCATTTGAAAAATTCGAAATATTTAGCAAAATGATTCAAAATAAGTTAGGATGCTCAATAGTTGCCATTAGGACGGACCATGGAAGGGAATTTGATAACGAAGTACAATTCGGAAAATATTGTGAGTTAAATGGAATATCTCATAATTTCTCCGCTCCTCGTACTCCTCAATCAAATGGGGTAGTAGAAAGAAAAAATAGGTCACTACAAGAAATGAGTAGAACTATGTTAAATGAACAATCAATTCCACAAAAATTTTGGTGTCACGCCGTAGATACATCGACTTATATTCTAAATAGGGTATCAATTAGAAGAATTCTAGGAAAAACTCCTTATGAGTTATTAAGAAATAGAAAACCTAACTTAAGCTACTTTAGGGTATTTGGAAGTAAATGCTATATCTTAAACACTAAGGACTACCTCACTAAGTTTGATCCAAAATCATATGAAGGAATATTTTTAGGATACTCACAAAATAGTAAAGCATATATAATACTTAACAAACACTCCATGAAGGTAGAGGAATCACTAAATGTAACATTTGATGAAACACCACCACCTCCTAAAACGCTACCTTTAGAAGATGATAACTTAGTCGAAGAAGAAGCTATTGAGGTTAGTAAAACAAAACCCATAGGAAATGACAATGAAGAAACTCACTTAGAAAATAACGAAATCGTTAATATTAAAGAATCTAGATCACATCCTTTAGATAATATAATAGGACATCTTAACCAAAGAACCCTTAGGTCACAAGCCCAAGATAAAAACAACTTCTTCTGTTTCCTCTCAGCAATAGAACCTAAGAATATTAGTGAGGCTTTAAAAGATGAAAGTTGGATTATAGCTATGCAAGAGGAATTAAATCAATTTAAGGCAAATGATGTTTGGGAACTAGTCCCAAATCCAAAGGATATGACCATCATAGGAACCAAATGGGTATATAGAAATAAGCTAGATGAGAATGGAATAGTTACTAGGAATAAAGCTAGGTTAGTTGCCCAAGGTTATAATCAACAAGAAGGAATTGATTATGATGAAACTTATGCCCCCGTAGCTAGACTAGAATCAATTAGGATATTACTTGCCTATGCTTGCGCCCTAGATTTTAAGTTATTCCAAATGGATGTGAAAAGTGCATTCCTTAACGGTTTTATCAATGAGGAGGTATATGTGGCACAACCTCCAGGATTCATTGACTTCGCAAAACCTGATTATGTTTATAAGTTAAAGAAAGCTTTGTATGGACTCAAACAAGCTCCCAAAGCTTGGTATGATCGATTAAAAGCTTTTCTTATTAAACATGATTATTCCATGGGAATGGTAGATAACACTCTTTTCACTAAAAGGAAAGACCCTAATCTCATCATTGTTCAAATATATGTTGATGACATTATATTTGGATCGACTTGTCAAGACATGTGTGATGAATTTGCCAAAATCATGCATGATGAGTTTGAGATGAGTATGATGGGTGAACTTAACTTCTTCCTAGGATTACAAATAAAACAATTAGAAGACGGAATATTCTTTAACCAATCTAAGTACATTAAGGAAATGCTTAAGAAATTTGGCCTAGAAGACTCAAAACCCATGAAAACACCCATGTCTACGGAGGTAAAGCTCACAAAGGACGATGAAGGTGAGTCCGTAGATAACACCAAGTATAGAGGAATGATAGGGAGTTTACTATACTTGACGGCAAGTAGACCCGATATCATGTCTAGTGTCTGCCTTTGTGCCCGTTTTCAAGAGGATCCCAAAACCTCTCACCTAGAAGCGGTTAAGCGTATCTTCTGATACGTTAAAGGCACTATACACTTAGGATTATGGTATCCTAAGGAATCCGGCATAGAAACCATTGTCTATGCGGATTCGGATCATGCGGGAGACTACGTAGATAGAAAGAGCACTAGCGGTATTTGCACGTTTATGGGATGTTGTCTAACGTCTTGGTTTTCGAAGAAGCAAACCGCTCTTGCTATTTCTACCACCGAAGCCGAATATGTAAGCGCCGGAAAGGCATGTCAACAAGCACTATGGATGAAACAAGCTCTCGTAGACTATGGCATTAGGTTAGAAAATGTCCCCATTATGTGTGATAACAAAGGTGCGATAGATTTAAGTAAAAATCCGGTGCAACACTCTAGGACTAAACACATAGAAATACGTCACCATTTTCTTAGGGATAATGTACAAAAAGGAAATATATCTATAGAAAAGGTCGCATCGGAAGACAACATTGCTGATATATTCACAAAACCCCTTAAGCGTGAATTATTCAACCACTTGCGTTTAGGATTAGGAATGATGGAACAAGTTGACTAAATTATATTGAATTTATTCAAATTTATACTTGCCTGAAATTTATTTTTCTTCCATTTCACCTTTTCTGAGTCTAGGAATCTATTTCGCACAAAACTAAAGATTGAGAAGATTTATTCTCTTTGCATAAACCTTTTTGTAAAACTCAATCAATTTTCTCTAAAAATTATTCTCACAATCTAGGAATCACATGAAGATCATTTTCCTTGCATTGTTGACTAATTCTAAAAACATTGTATTTCAAAATCATGCATAAACTCTCACATAAATTGTCAAGGTATATAATCTAATATATGTCTTTGACATTCATGATCGAGCAAAAATTGAATCAAGGAGATCATTTGGATTGTTTCTTAGGATCGTTATTTCTTTTTGCTTCTAGGAGTCGAAACAATCACAACTCCACATTTGTTGCATATAGACACTCACTAGGACAAATTCACTAATAATGGTGTCATCTTGATCCATCACTAGTTTTTCACTCACTAATTGCCTTTGCCTTTAATTCTAGATAGGTGCCTTAGGAAGTTTAAGTGTGCTTGCATTCACTTACCTCCTATTGCTTATTATGTGTTGATTATTTGCTCTTGTGCCTATGTGTTTTTGAATGATATCTAATGTTAGATTAGATGCTATATTGCCTAAAGGAATTGAACTTGCTTGAATCCAAGTCCAAAAACACAACCTTTCTGCAAATTTTCTGCCAAAAACCCAATTCTGGCAATCTGGAAATCACCAGATGGGCGGCCCCCTTAATTATGTAAGGCGGCCCCCTTAATTTTAAGGGGACCGCCCCCTAATTAAGGGGACCGGCCATCTGATGGTCGGGTTTACAGAATCTTTTCTGCTTTTTAGCCCATTTCAACCTACATTTCCCATTTTTCACCAACACATTTTGTCCTAATCCTCCAAACAAACTTTATCCATCCTTAAACACACAAATCTTACACTATAAATATCCCCAATCCTCAAAGCTCTCCATTCATCCCATCATGAACTCTCCAAACAAACCAAAATCAAAAGCCTCAAGGCTAGCAAGGATGACGGAAAAACCCGTTTGGCGACGAAAAAGTCCTAGAAACAAATCCATCATCACAAATGTAGTTGGAAATCATTCCTCCCCACCAACTTCTTATTTCCCAAACTTTGCATCAAACCAACAAAGGCATTCATTTGATCCACTTTACAAACCATACAACATTGGCCAAACATCTTCCTTCAAGCCAAACTACACCCCTCAACCTCCAACAACTTATAATGATCCATGCAAGTTTGATAACCCAACTCATCCATACCAAACCTATGATCCCCTCCACATTGCCACGGAAAAACAAAAGTTCCGTGATGAAATAAACCAAATCCATGATCTTAGTGATCTCCTTGCTATGCATCTTGCACAACGCAACAAAGGGCTACCTCCATCATCACCCTATGCAAATTGCCTTCCCCACTCTCTTAACTTGGATCAAGTTACAAATCACACTCACTTTTGCCCTTGTTGCATATTCCTTCAAAAACAAATCCTCTACTTGAGTGAAGATATTTCTTGGATTGAATATCTTCTCACTCGTGATCATCCAATACCACCCTTAACACGATACAACATCGTGAGATCCACCTCTTCCGCTCCATACAACACCCCATATCCACCTCAATCAAACATCTAAGCTCCATGCTTTTGTTTTCCTTCAAGCAAATAAAACAAATCAACCATGGGTTGCAAGCAAGTCTAAGTGCTATCTTAGGCAATATAGGACTATATCTTTTATTTTGTTTTATTGTAATCAATATGCTACAAGCATATTGAATGTTGTCATGTTAGTTATTTCTATCATGCTTGAATGAATCTATTTTTATTTGCATAATTGTTGTTTTTGCATATATATGTGTGTTGTTCTCTTCAAAATATTTTTGTAGCCAAGATTCCAATTGCTCGTTCCCTTTGTGCTCTCAAACAAGGGGGAGCGTACATCAAGGGGGAGTTCTCTACCCGTTTAAACTTCTTTCACGAAGATTATTCGGCCTAACCTTTTTGATTTTACAAAAAGGGGGAGAAGAGAAATGGTAAACTCTATAATACTTGTCTAATAACAAGTTTTAAATCTTTTGAGTTTAAGGTTTTGTAATAATCAAAAAGGGGGAGATTGTTGACATAAATAATGCCTTAAAAACATTATTAAGTTTTTATCAATATCTCTATGTTTTGATCATTACAAAATATAACCTCAAAGAACTAAAACTTATGACATAAACAAGTATTTGGTGATTAATATTTCTCTTTACATCCAAATCACTTAAGGTATGAATAAACAAAGTGTTTAGTGCAATGTATGATCAAAGGGGTATTTAATTAACTAATACAAAGTTTATTTAATTATATAATCTTATTATATATTTTTGAAAAACACTTTTGGTAATAAGGAAAAATGTTTTAATCATACTAAATATATGATTTCAAATATTTAACCAAAATCAGTTAGTTTTTCACCAAATAAACTTTCCCCACTAAAAAACAAAGTTTCTGGCCGTTACAGTTGGGCGGCCCCCTTAATTATAAGGGGCGGCCCCCTTAATTTTAAGGGGGCCGGCCATGCTTTAAGGGGACCAGCCACGCTCCTCTGTCAGAAACTTTTGCCTATAAATACCACCTTAAACCTGGATTTTTCCCCACCTTTTGCACTTCAGAACTTTCTGTTCTAGATCTCCATTTCCAATCTATAAATCCTTTGATTATACATTCTTAAATCTTTGTCTCAAAGTGATCCATACATAATCCATTCAAGTGCAAGAGAAGAATACTTCTATCCCTCAAGACAAGAAGTATTACAACTAGTTGTGATCTCCACATCTAAGTTGTTTAAGCATCATCATTAATTATTATTTCATAGTGTGATTAGTTGTGAATATTTGTTAGAGAATAGTTGTGTAGATAGTAGAAGTTGATTAGTAGTGAAATAGGTTAGTTGTGAAGATTGGTGTGTAGAAGAAGGTGTGTAGAAGATTGGTGTGTAAAAGCTAGGTGTGAAGAAGATTGGTGTGTAGATAGGTGTGAAGAAGTTTGGCGTGTATATTGGTGTGAAGATTGGTGTGAAGATTGGTGTGTAAATTGGTGTGTAAATTGGTGTGTAAGGTTTTCTCCGCCATAAGGGAGCTTGTTGATATAGTGAAGAAAACTCTCGAGTTAGGTGCTCGGGGAGTGGAGTAGGGCAAGGAAGGTGCCTTGTAGCCGAACCACTATAAATCGCTTGTCTCTCGGTTTGATCTTTCCATCCTTTACTTATTTCATTACTTACATAATTATTGCTTCATAGTAGATATATACTTAGTGTTGTTCATATTGTGTATAACTAGATTTCATATATCATCGAATCTATATTTTATAAATCAACGAAAACTTTTAAACAATTTGTTTTATAAAAATTAAAAAGACGTAAAACTATTCAACCCCCCCTTCTAGTTTTCCACACTTATGATGGACCAACGGCTCCGATTGCCTCTTCTTCTCTTCCTCCTAAGGTAGTCGTCCGTGAACCCGAGGTGACAACGGATACGGAAATTCCTATTAATAATGGAAGGACCGAAGACATCCAACCTCCGGTGGTCCCAACGTCTAAAGGAAAAGAAAAAGTTGTCTATGAAACTGAAAAAGAAATTCCCGTTAAAACGAAGTTGCCTTATCCGTCATGCTTAAACGAACAAAAGCACCGTGAGAAGGATAAAAACCAAATGGAAAAGTTTTATCAGATTTTTCAAGAATTACACTTTGAAATAAGTCTCGCGGATGCTATACTTTTGATGCCTAAATTTGCTTCGATGTTAAAAGGTCTTTTGAATAATAAGAAAAAGTTGTTTGAAATGTCTAAGACCCAAATGAATGAGAATTGCTCAGCGGTTCTTCTTAAAAAGCTACCCGAAAAGCTTGAAGACCGTGGCAAGTTTCTTATTCCATGCAATTTTCCAGGTATGGTTCAATACTTCGCCTTGGCCGATCTTGGTGCTAGCATGAACCTAATGCCATTGTCAATTTGGCAAAAATTGTCTCTTCCTAACTTGACACCGACTCTTATGACTCTCGAGCTTGCCGACTGATCTACGTCCCGACCAATTGGTATAGCTTAGGATATTTTTGTCAATGTTGGGAAATTCAATTTTCCTGCAGATTTTGTGGTTGTTGATTTTGATGCTGATCCACGGGTTCCTCTCATTCTCGGGAGAGGATTCCTACGGACTGGCCGTGCCTTAATTGATGTATACGACGAGGAGATTACCTTACGTGTTGGAAATGAAGCTGTTACGTTCAATCTCGATCAAACCGCGAGATATTCCTCTGATTACGATATTGCTTCCGTCAACCGAATCGATGTTATTGATGAGGCTACGGAGGAGTATTCTCAAGAACTTCTTGGTTTTACAAACAATGCTTCGAGTGGCAATCCCACTCCTTCTTTTGAACCAATCGTCTTCGATTCTTCCCCTTCCCTTACTCCGTTTGAGGGAAGTGATCTCGCTTGGGAAGAAATCAAAGCTTGTCTTTCAAATGATTCAGTTTCACCGGAAATTGATAATTTTGACTTTGATCCAGAGGGGGACATTTCATTAATTGAGAAACTTTAAATGAAAACCTGGTTGTTTCTTCCCCTCCGATGGACCTAAAAATGGCAGATGTAAAAGAAGTAAAGCCGTCTATTGAGAATCCTCCGGAGCTCGAGCTCAAGGATTTGCCTCCACATCTCGAATATGCATACTTGGAAATGATGAATAAATTGCCCGTTATCATATCAAAAGGCCTTAAAGATGAGGAGAAGACCCGACTCTTAGATGTGCTTAGGAAGCATAAAAGTGCTATTGCATGGCAAATCTCCAACATTAAGGGAATTGACCCTCGATTTTGCACGCATAAGATTCTACTTGAAGATAATCACAAAGCTTCCGTCCAACAACAACGACGGGTTAACCTACAAATTCACGAAGTGATAAAAGAAGGAAGTTATAAAACTCCTTTACGTTGGAATGATTTATCCGATCTCGGATAGTTCATGGGTTAGCCCGGTTCATTGTGTTCCAAAGAAGGGAGGAATCACTGTTGTGAAAAATGAAGATAATGAGCTTATACCGACTAGACTTGTGACCAGATGGAGAGTTTGTATCGACTACCACAAGTTGAATGGCGCGACACGTAAAGACCATTTCCCGCTCCCTTTTATGGACCAAATGCTTGAACGATTAGCGAGAAATGAGTTTTATTGTTTTCTCGATGGCTTTTCTGGGTACTTTCAAATTCCCATTGATCCCCAGGATCAAGAAAAGACCACTTTCACTTGCCCGTATGGAACGTTTGCCTATCGTAGAATGCCCTTTGACTTATGTAACGCTCCAAGCACGTTTCAGAGGTGCATGATGGCCATTTTCTCGGATATGATTGAAAAAACCATGGAAGTGTTCATGGACGACTTCTCTATCTATGGAAATTCTTTCGATTCTTGCCTCTCCCATTTAGAGAATATGCTGAAACGGTGTGAAAACACCAACTTGGTTCTAAATTAGGAGAAATGCCACTTCATGATTAAAGAGGGCATAGTCCTCGGCCATAAAATCTCCAAATCTGGGATTGAGGTAGATTTTGAAAAAGTTGATGTTATTGCTAAGCTACCTCATCCTACTACCGTCAAAGGAATCTGAAGTTTCCTTGGTCATGCTGGCTTTTACCGACGTTTTATACAAGATTTCTCCAAAATAGCCCGGCCTCTGACGCACCTTTTAGAAAGGGATGCTCCGTTTAACTTCACAAATGAATGCATCGACGCATTTAATTTCTTGAAGAAGAAGTTAACGGAGGCACCGATCTTAGTTGCCCCCGATTGGAGCTTACCATTTGAGGTAATGTGCGATGCAAGTTTTTATGCCATTGGTGCAGTTCTGGGGCAACGTAAGAATAAGTACTTTCGGCCGATACATGATACGTGGGAATCGCACCAGGCCTTACCTCTCGAGGGATCTCGAGAAGCTTACAACCCTCACCAAGCAGTGTACCTGATCGTTGTAGTATAGTATAGTGACAAGTACCGGGGGATTGATCGTTCAACTCAGGAATAGTGTCGCTAGGATTAGAAAGCCTAAGAACTAGGTCTAGAGGTGAGGGATGATTCTTTTTGTATTTTTATATTTTTATGAAAGCAATTAAAATATCGGGTTTTGGAAGAGTGGGCGGAATTAGTTGCTAGCCAACTAACCCAATAACTAAAGATGCAATCAAAATAAAATAACAGAAATGAAAATAAAGCTAATTACTAATGTGGTGTGAACAATAATAGGGAGAGTTGTGTTTAATTAGGTTTCATTACTCCCTAGATATCTTTTACAGGTTGATAATGTGTTACAATTGCATGGATGATGGGTCGTATTCCTTAATACTAGTCGTAGGGCCGTGTACAATATTCCCTAACTCTATAGGATCCTACTTCACTCCTATGTCGAGCCGTTAGAAGCTCCTAACATGGGATCGTTAGAATTCTCCTACGCATTAAATACAACCAAAAATCACAGTACACCTCTGATCATGTTTCTTAAGACGTTCAAGCATGTCACCATTGGAAGTCTGCCAGTTTTCTTAAGCCTAACATCGAATACAATCATCCGTAACAACTATAAACAAACAATCAACCCATAATTAACATCTAGGTTTCACTACATCTAAGCAAACACACAAGAGATCTAGCCAAGCATGTTAAATTGAAGACAAGTGTAAGATATATTCAAACAACACATAAACATATTAAATGAATTGAAAGATGACTTATCTTAATTGAACATGAAAGGTTTCAAAGGGTAAAAACCCTTGAAAATTTTGTGATATTCGGACTAGGGTTTCTCTCCAAAGTTACACCCTAAAAGTTACACTCTAATGAATGAAAATTGTAAAACTATATATAGATTTTACAGGGTGACGGCGTCAAGAAGGAAATTCTGATGCCGTCAACTCGCCGCCCGTAATGAAATCGGATTGCCTAGATCCACTTTTGACGCCGTCATGTGTAATTCTACTCTGATGCCATCAACTCGCCGCCCATAATGAAATCGGATTGTCTAGATCCACTTTTGACGCCGTCATGTGTAATTCTACTCTGGGCCGTCACTAACAATTGGACCATGACGGCCTATGGTGACGCCGTCATCTTCATAGTACAAAACTCTTCTGGATCGTCACGGATTTTATCCACTTCCACCTCATGTATTGCTCTTGACGCCGTCACTTGAAAACTCTTGACGCCGTCAGGTACTGTTCCCAGCAAGGAAAATTAAGACTTTGCCGTTTTATTCACTTTTATGCTCCAAAAACGTCCAAAATGTTTTCTTTTCTAGAATTCACTTCAAAAGTACCTAAAATGACAAAAGGAATGATTTAGGGCAATATTTGATCAAATAAATTCGAATCCGGGCTAAAATGACCCCCTAAAAACGGTTCATTTTTCGCCTCATCAATACACTATGCAAGTAAGACAATGAACGATGCTCAACATCACTACACGACTACCGAAAAAGAGATGTTAGCAGTTGTCTATGCTTTTGAAAAATTTAGACCGTATTTGCTTTTGAAAAAATGCATAGTGTATACGGATCATTCGGCCTTAAAATACCTAATGACAAAGCAAGATGCTAAGCCACGCTTGATGCGTTAGGTTCTACTCTTCCAAGAATTTGATGTAGAGATTCGAGATAAAAAAGGAGCTGAGAACCTTGCTGCTGATCACCTTTCACGACTTGAGAATCCCTATCAAAGTGCTCTCAAGAATAAGGAAATTACCGAAACATTTCCTCTCGAGACACTTGGGAGTGTGTCTAAAATTGACCAAAGTACCCTATGGTTCGCCGATTTTGCGAATTACCATGCGGGGAATTTCATTAGGAAAGGGATGTCATCCCAACAAAAGAAGAAATTCTTCAAAGATGTTCAACATTACTTTTGGGACGACCCCTGATGAGTGTCTAAATACTCATCATTTTATACTAATCTGAACTGCCAAAACATACAAAAACACTCAAATATGTATCAAAATACTTAAAATATCTTAAAGGTGTGTTTTATATGTTTCAAATACAAAATATGCAAAAACAAATGAAAAACGTACAAAGTTTGCATAATTGGCAGTTTCAGTCCCTCAACTTTCATAAATTGGCAAAACTAGTCCCTGGTTATTCTAAAAACATGAAAAAGTCATCAAAGGTCCTTTTTAATCATAAAGTTACATATTTAGTCCTTTGGTGCAAAGTTTCACAAAATTACAAGTTTAGTCCCTGTACTTTGGAAATTGACAGAAATGGTCCCTGGGATGTAAAAACTTTGAGAAAAATTAATTTTGGTCCTTGTACTAATAATCTTTTGCAGGAATGGTCCTTGGTTGGAAAGTTTGGTGAAATTACATGTTTGGTCCTTGAAGTTTCAAGTTTGGCAAATTTAGTCCTCGGGGTTTAAAAATTGGAATTTACCACATTTAACCCTTGTACTATTCATCATTGGCATAATAGGTCCTTTTGATTACTTATGGGAAATTACAGGTTCAGCCCCTTGAAAAATCAGATTTTACATATTTGGTCCTTGGGCTTAGTTAAACCTTACAAACCAAACTACCCTTTGTAAATTATAAACCCAAAAATAAAAACCAAACAACAACCAAGCCCACCCTTTCTTTCCTGGCCCAACTCCCTACCAAGCCCAACCCTTTATTATTAAACCCGGTCAACCCTCGGTCAACACAAACCAAAACCACCCCCGTACTCCTTTCCCTCCCAAACCACCTCACCACCACACAGACCACCATACCACCTGGTATTCCACCTCCACCTCATCCCCACACTTCACCACCTCACCCTCCACCTCACACAACCCTCCAAACCCCTAAATCCCTCACACGCAACCCATAGCTGCCCACGTTAACTTGCAAGACCTTTTGCCGCCAAAAAGACATTTAAACGGTGTGGATTACTCAGACTAAATCAATGGCTCTAAAGTGGTAGGAAATGCCCCAGTGGGTCCCACAAACTCAGAATGTATCTATAAAGAAGGATTGAGGCAATGGAAAAAGATTATTAGATTAGGTAGTTTAAAATTAGTGTCGTATAATTTAATTTTAGTTTTTCTGTGTAATTCTAAGCTTTTAAGCAATCAATTAAGTCATTTTAGTGTATCCTTAAACTTTTGTAACAATCAATTTCAAGTTTTAAGTTTAATTCCAGTTTATGTATTTTCATTAAATTTCCAAAATATCAAGTTGTTGAGTTTGTTGTTATTAAGTGTTGTAGTGGATTCTCTCAGCTTACACAAGCCTTGACAAAGCTCTTATAAGCTATTGGATGCCCTAAAAGTTAGTTTAGAATAGAAAAGCAAAATTACCAAAAATAATAAATTAAATAAAGAAAAATAAAAAAGATAGAGGGAAGTGAGGAAGAAGGGCTGAGCAAGGTGTGATATTGATTGCTGTGGTATTAGTTACCCCTTGGGAGGCTATAGGTTATGTATTGAGTTCCTTGGTACCCTAGTCTCAGTCATGATCAATTGTAAGCATATTCTTTGATTTTGGTCATTCCACTGTGGAATCTGTTTTATCTGCTCATCTTTGTATTTTTAGTTTTAATTAGTATATTTAGGATATTATATTGTTTATATAGCTGTGTTTGTTCATCAGATTGCATGGTTGTTCATTTTTCATAATTCACTGCCTTTATAGCTTAAACTTGAATTGTGAGTCTTTGTTAGTATTACTAGTGTTTAGGTGCTAATCACAATTTATTACATCATAAAATAACCTTTGAAACTAATTTTATGGTTTAGATTTGTGGAATTCTTTGAAAAAGCAAAAACAGTTAGTTATATAGGGGTGTTTGGAATTGTCTATTCTGGGTGGTATATTGAGTTTCATTACTAAATCTTTGTTTGAATACTACACTCAGTAACTTAAAACACCAAGTAAGTCATATTTTTAGTGGTAATCACCCTGAAAGTCAAAATCCACATCTTAATTCCCTAACAGTTAACTGTTAGGGATTTAGGATCCACAAACCATCATATTAGCTTATAAGTTGCATCTTTAGCTTATTATAGGTTCTATATAGCTTATGTTAACTTAATTAATCAGTAGTGAGTGTTGGAATCTCAAAATAGTCAAACTAGCAAGTTTTACTCAAAGTCAATATTGCATATTCTCAGATTTTCACAAAACTTGTGGGAATTTTGTAGATTTTAGTATTAGGATCTAGACTTTGAGCTTTTGTGGACTTGTTGTCTACCACCTCTACTTTAGCATCCCACATAGCTTATATTTTTAGGATTTTTCTACTGGGTCCCACTCACCCCCAAAGACAACTGCAGGGAAGATTTCTTCCCCTGCACCAGCAGCTCAGGCCAACACCACCACTTTGGTGGTGTTTTGTGGCCATCTCAGTGGGCCCCACATCCTCTACTTAGGTTTTTCCAACCCCCCTCCTAGTAGACTATAAGGTTTGACCTTTTGTTTGACCTCTAACCCAGTGGACCCCACCTAGATTAGCCATTGAAGTTTGTCCCCATTCTGAGTTCAAATAAGATTTTGGAATAGCTTAATTGTGCTTACCAGCTTATCTACTAAGCTTATTTGACCAATTTAAGTTTTGACAAGTCCATAAGACTTATTTGAACCAGAATATACCATAGTGGGTCCCACACAAGCTCATTTGAGCTTATTTCCCATCTCAGTCAACAAAAGTCAACTGTGGAAGTAATAAGCTTCCACAGTGCTTATTTTTAAGCTATAAAATATTTGTTTTCACAAAAGTTATTTATTTTTATGTATAATATAGTTTTGTAAAATAAAAATCCAGAAAATACAATATAAAAATAAGTGATAGTTTCTATTTAATTTAATTTAATTTTAATTTTCATTTTTAGATTTTAATTAAGTAATTTATGTTTTTATACTTTTATTAATTTCCTTATAGGTTAAAGTAATTTAAATAATTTTCTTAGATTTTTATATTGTCATTTGATATTTATTAGAATTAAAAATAGTTTTATTAATAATTAATAAATAAATAAGTTATAAATAGCATAATTAGTTTTTATATAGTAACACCTATATTTTATATTTTTCCTAGCTTCTATAAGTCATAATATAATTTTAGTAATTTTTCTAGAATTTTTACTGTTCATTTAATAGTTTTCATAATTTAAATAGTTTAATTATATATTAATTAATAAATAGAATAATAATTAGTTAACTATTTTAAAAATATATAAAATAAAGTTTTTATAATTTTTTAGGATTCCCATGATGGTTAATTAGATATATAAAATTTTTCATAATTTTCTAAGTTAGTTTAGTATTATTGGTAATTTAAAATAGTTTAAATAGTATAATTAATATAAATAGTTTTTAATTAATAGAAAATCTATAAAAAGACAAAAATATTTATTTTAATTTTTTATACTTTGCTTCAAGTTCTATCTTAGGTTTAGAAAATATTTTTATAAATTTTTAGTTTAATTTGTAGTGTTAATCATTTTTAGTTTTTATTTAAGTTAGTTTTAATTAAATAGTTAAATAAGTTTTTAATTAAATAATTAATAATAAATAATATAATAATCTAAAAAAATAGTTTTCTTTTTAATTAAATTTTATTTTAAGTTTAAGTTTATAGAATTTTCAATTTTAACCCTTGTAGTTTATTTTTCCTTAAAACTCACCTTTTTCTCAGTACGCAGTCGCGTCTGATTTTAAATTGGTGAACGTTTTAACGTTTTAGATATCTAGGTTTTATGTAATCGTTTTAATAGTTATTTTAAGTTATAAAATCCTAGTTTAAACACACACACACTTTTATACCCTTACCTGTTCACATTCACTAATCACATATTCGTTTTTAATACCATCACAACCTCGTTGGGACATTACGACCCGGGAAAATACTGTATTCCTCGGAAGCATTTGCCTCAGCTGTTTGACTATTACAGTTGGCCATTCACAAGTGGTTGATCAATAATTATCTGACCGTTTGAGGCGAATCAAAATTTGGCGCCGCTGCCGGGGAGGTTGTGCGCTTCTTTTAAACGATTTTGCGTATTAGTGATTCTGGATATACATCCATTGTATATTTACCATATTTTATCTATATTTTTATAAAACAAAAACACAAAAATATTCACCTTTACACCCCTACCTATTTGATTCTTCATTTCTCATCCCCAAAACCCTTTGATTCTACTTTCTTCCACTTATCCCATAATTGATTCTAATGACATCTCTCAATAACGATTTCTTTGAACAAAGGGCCTATCAGAGCAACATCGAAAAACTTATTGCCTTATCAAAGATATCGAGATGTCATGTTGATTATGATAGACCTTCGATTCCTATTCCCTCTCCGGTGAGGGAAAGAGATCATGAAACCGAGGTGACACAGGACCTTGTACTTTCCTCTGACGATGGAGGTGCTAAATACGTCCAAACCACGGTTGTCCAAAAACCTGAGCTCACAAATGCTCCTAAACCTTCAAGAATCAATCCTGATCTTTCACGGTTTACGGTTAAAAGTTTGTCAAGCAAACGTACAGAGCTTAGGGTAGTGACTGAAAAGAACGACTTACCTAACCTTCACGTTTATCAAGAACCAAAACCCGAGACCATAACGGAAGTGGTGGAAATTCCTAGCTCTAAGAGCACACCACTTGTCCCACCTCCAGATTTTGTTCCTTGTGACGGTTGTGGTAAGCCGCTTTTCGGTTTTCCATGTCATTGGTGTACATGTGAACAATGTGGTAATGATATTCAAAATGGGAGTTGTTTGTTTTGTGGGTCGAGTAATTCATTTGCTTTTGATCCTAATCAAAACTTATTCAACAACTCCTCAAATTTTTCAAACTACCCATCACATTCATACGAGCAAGAATCATATTATCCAAATATCAATGATGCTTCGTATCAAAATACACCAAACCAGACTCAACAGTTTTACTGTTGTGAGTACTGTGGAGGTCCACATTTTAGCTCTGATTGTCAAACAAGGAATCCATTTCCTTGTAACAATTACGACTATTCGTTTCAAGACCCACCTCCACAATACCAAATGAACCAAGCAACTCCTCAAAACCAGCAAGACCCTTGTCTAGAGGTTCTTGAAAAACTTAAAAACATTAGGGAGGAGTTAGCTAATATGTCGCTTCGCCATGATCCGAGTTCTTCTTGTGTATATTGTGGGGGTCCTCATAATGATGATCAATGTCAACCTTCCGGTTTTGACACATCCACACCTCCACAATTTCCACTCATTCAAAATTCTCGTGATAAATCTATCGCATAATTACTTGCTGAAGAACGAGATTCTGGGAAAAGCATGGAAGATTTAATTGCTGAGCAAAGAGTAGCCAAAATACGTGCCAATATTCGCCATGCTGCTTTTTATGAGGACGATGATGACAGTGATGATGATGATAACATTGTTATCATTCAAAAAGAATCATCATGTTCATCTGTTGAGACTCCTTCCATGGATATACAGGGGGAAAATAATATAACTGAATCACCAGTAGTAGAAATAATGGAACTTGTAGACTCCATTACTGCTAGTCCTTCTCAGCTCCCTCTGTATGTTGTTATCACACCCGAGGTTCCCACTCACTCTCTGAACATGGGGGACGAGCATCTTGACACAATTCCTAAAAAGGAATCGGACGAATTAATAAAGTCTAGTGTTGAGATCCTTGTCCCAATCCCGAGAGAGTCACAGGGAACTTTTGATCTTATGTGTGATATTCCTTTCACCCCTGATAATCCAAATGAACAAATTGAGACTGTCTCTGATTCCAGTAATGATTGTTTATCTTATGGAGACATCGAATTTGTTGATGCATCACTTCCCGAGTCTAATAATGACTATCTTTTTGAAGAGTTCGTTGATGAACCCTCTCATATGGATCCCATCCCACCAAGGGATGAAAATGAAGTCTTTGACTTTGAAGCGGATTTGAGAGAGTTAGAATTCTTACCTACTCATGATCCTGCGTTTGAACTCACTCAGATCAAACCACTTCCTCCGGAAAGTGAAAATGATTTGGACGAATTCGAGGCTTTTATGAATGAAGATAGTTCAATTTCATACGAAGTTGATGATAATTATCTTGATCCAGAGGGGGACATTCTTTTTCTAGAAAGTTTGTTAAACGAAGATCCATTTCCCCTTCTTCCACAACTTCATAATGAGGAAATCAAATCAGTTGAGGAAACTGATAAATTTCCTGAGATCAAGCTTAAGGACTTGCCTCCTCCACTTGAATATGCATTTCTTGAGGAGGAAGTTCTTATCTTAATTGCTATTCAGATCTCCCTACTTTCCTTCACCTATCAGGTGATTTCTCCTATTCTTCACTCCTTCGGGAATGAAGACACTATCTTTGACCCCGGCATTCTCATTTATAAATTTTGAGCCGAGTGTCATTATATCTCATCGGTGTGGAACTTTCACGTGCTTTAAATGTTTATCCAAACATTCTCTATGAAAGTCCGATGGAGATGGTTTCTTCCACTTACTTCCCCATAGATTTTTAAATTGCTTTTTCTCCCGGTCTGTTCAGGACCTCTTTATTACAGTTAACCGTTCACAAGCGGTTAGCTTGCGTGATAAACCTGAAAGATTGGGAGAAAAGGAATCAAATACGGGGTCGAGTCAAGCTAGTGACTCGGGAATCAAAAACATTAGCAAAAAAATGGGTTTTCACCCGTGTGTACCACCCTAGTGTGGGGGTAATGTCCCACATGTTGTATATATTTAAAAAAAAAAAAAAAAAAATGTACATATAGTGATAGCTTCTATTTAAGAAGTTTTATCTAAAAAAATAATTGTATGTATATACATCTTAAATAAAGGCTATGGAATATTTTTCTTCTTACGTTCTAAGTTCGGTTTAACACCCGGTACTTTGAATATTGAGGACAATATTCAGTTCTAAGTATGGGGGGAGATTCGTTATTCTAACGAATTTAAACACATGTTCCATCAAGAACCCCCATTTTAGCCAAAATTTTAAAATTTTTTCTCACTTAGAACGCAATAAATGGTATCAATCCTCCATGTCTAACCCACAACAGGATTGGCTAATCCAGGAGCAAACGGTTCTTGGTAAAGATAACTCAAACCCGTTTATGGCTTGCAATTTGCCCAAAATTGTATGGTTCCTCAACTCCCCATTATCCTCAAAAGCTAATGAGTTGGCTAGCCCGCAAGATTATGGCTTGTGGTAAAGGCCGTGGAAAAACCATAATTGGTAATCAGCTCACCAAGATGTTGACTATTCCATCAAGAGTTGGCTAGTCCAGAAGCAAACGGCTTCTGGTAAAGACAAATCAAATCCGTTGACAGCTGGTGGTTTGCTAAAAATCACACGGTTATCAGGTGTGCCACAGTTCTTACACCTGGCTACTCCAGAAGTGATGGCTTTTGGTAAAGTTTTTTTTTTTCAAATCCATTAAGTTTTTCTCAAATAGATTGCTAAGGGACTAGCAATAGTTTAGTGTGGGGGATTGATGAGTGTCTAAATACTCATCATTTTATACTAATTTGAACTGCCAAAACATACAAAAACACTCAAATATGTATCAAAATACTTAAAATATCTTAAAGGTGTGTTTTATATGTTTCAAATACAAAATATGCAAAAACAAATGAAAAACGTACAAAGTTTGCATAATTGGCAGTTTCAGTCCCTCAACTTTCATAAATTGGCAAAACTAGTCCCTGGTTATTCTAAAAACATGAAAAAGTCATCAAAGGTCCTTTTTAATCATAAAGTTACATATTTAGTCCTTTGGTGCAAAGTTTCACAAAATTACAAGTTTAGTCCCTGTACTTTGGAAATTGACAGAAATGGTCCCTGGGATGTAAAAACTTTGAGAAAAATTAATTTTGGTCCTTGTACTAATAATCTTTTGCAGGAATGGTCCTTGGTTGGAAAGTTTGGTGAAATTACATGTTTGGTCCTTGAAGTTTCAAGTTTGGCAAATTTAGTCCTCGGGGTTTAAAAATTGGAATTTACCACATTTAACCCTTGTACTATTCATCATTGGCATAATAGGTCCTTTTGATTACTTATGGGAAATTATAGGTTCAGCCCCTTGAAAAATCAGATTTTACATATTTGGTCCTTGGGCTTAGTTAAACCTTACAAACCAAACTACCCTTTGTAAATTATAAACCCAAAAATAAAAACCAAACAACAACCAAGCCCACCCTTTCTTTCCTGGCCCAACTCCCTACCAAGCCCAACCCTTTATTATTAAACCCGGTCAACCCTCGGTCAACACAAACCAAAACCACCCCCGTACTCCTTTCCCTCCCAAACCACCTCACCACCACACAGACCACCATACCACCTGGTATTCCACCTCCACCTCATCCCCACACTTCACCACCTCACCCTCCACCTCACACAACCCTCCAAACCCCTAAATCCCTCACACGCAACCCATAGCTGCCCACGTTAACTTGCAAGACCTTTTGCCGCCAAAAAGACATTTAAACGGTGTGGATTACTCAGACTAAATCAATGGCTCTAAAGTGGTAGGAAATGCCCCAGTGGGTCCCACAAACTCAGAATGTATCTATAAAGAAGGATTGAGGCAATGGAAAAAGATTATTAGATTAGGCAGTTTAAAATTAGTGTCGTATAATTTAATTTTAGTTTTTCTGTGTAATTCTAAGCTTTTAAGCAATCAATTAAGTCATTTTAGTGTATCCTTAAACTTTTGTAACAATCAATTTCAAGTTTTAAGTTTAATTCCAGTTTATGTATTTTCATTAAATTTCCAAAATATCAAGTTGTTGAGTTTGTTGTTATTAAGTATTGTAGTGGATTCTCTCAGCTTACACAAGCCTTGACAAAGCTCTTATAAGCTATTGGATGCCCTAAAAGTTAGTTTAGAATAGAAAAGCAAAATTACCAAAAATAATAAATTAAATAAAGAAAAATAAAAAAAATAGAGGGAAGTGAGGAAGAAGGGCTGAGCAAGGTGTGATATTGATTGCTGTGGTATTAGTTACCCCTTGGGAGGCTATAGGTTATGTATTGAGTTCCTTGGTACCCTAGTCTCAGTCATGATCAATTGTAAGCATATTCTTTGATTTTGGTCATTCCACTGTGGAATCTGTTTTATCTGCTCATCTTTGTATTTTCAGTTTTAATTAGTATATTTAGGATATTATATTGTTTATATAGCTGTGTTTGTTCATCAGATTGCATGGTTGTTCATTTTTCATAATTCACTGCCTTTATAGCTTAAACTTGAATTGTGAGTCTTTGTTAGTATTACTAGTGTTTAGGTGCTAATCACAATTTATTACATCATAAAATAACCTTTGAAACTAATTTTATGGTTTAGATTTGTGGAATTCTTTGAAAAAGCAAAAACAGTTAGTTATATAGGGGTGTTTGGAATTGTCTATTCTGGGTGGTATATTGAGTTTCATTACTAAATCTTTGTTTGAATACTACACTCAGTAACTTAAAACACCAAGTAAGTCATATTTTTAGTGGTAATCACCCTGAAAGTCAAAATCCACATCTTAATTCCCTAACAGTTAACTGTTAGGGATTTAGGATCCACAAACCATCATATTAGCTTATAAGTTGCATCTTTAGCTTATTATAGGTTCTATATAGCTTATGTTAACTTAATTAATCAGTAGTGAGTGTTGGAATCTCAAAATAGTCAAACTAGCAAGTTTTACTCAAAGTCAATATTGCATATTCTCAGATTTTCACAAAACTTGTGGGAATTTTGTAGATTTTAGTATTAGGATCTAGACTTTGAGCTTTTGTGGACTTGTTGTCTACCACCTCTACTTTAGCATCCCACATAGCTTATATTTTTAGGATTTTTCTACTGGGTCCCACTCACCCCCAAAGACAACTGCAGGGAAGATTTCTTCCCCTGCACCAGCAGCTCAGGCCAACACCACCACTTTGGTGGTGTTTTGTGGCCATCTCAGTGGGCCCCACATCCTCTACTTAGGTTTTTCCAACCCCCTCCTAGTAGACTATAAGGTTTGACCTTTTGTTTGACCTCTAACCCAGTGGACCCCACCTAGATTAGCCATTGAAGTTTGTCCCCATTCTGAGTTCAAATAAGATTTTGGAATAGCTTAATTGTGCTTACCAGCTTATCTACTAAGCTTATTTGACCAATTTAAGTTTTGACAAGTCCATAAGACTTATTTGAACCAGAATATACCATAGTGGGTCCCACACAAGCTCATTTGAGCTTATTTCCCATCTCAGTCAACAAAAGTCAACTGTGGAAGTAATAAGCTTCCACAGTGCTTATTTTTAAGCTATAAAATATTTGTTTTCACAAAAGTTATTTATTTTTATGTATAATATAGTTTTGTAAAATAAAAATCCAGAAAATACAACATAAAAATAAGTGATAGTTTCTATTTAATTTAATTTAATTTTAATTTTCATTTTTAGATTTTAATTAAGTAATTTGTGTTTTTATACTTTTATTAATTTCCTTATAGGTTAAAGTAATTTAAATAATTTTCTTAGATTTTTATATTGTCATTTGATATTTTTTAGAATTAAAAATAGTTTTATTAATAATTAATAAATAAATAAGTTATAAATAGCATAATTAGTTTTTATATAGTAACACCTATATTTTATATTTTTCCTAGCTTCTATAAGTCATAATATAATTTTAGTAATTTTTCTAGAATTTTTACTGTTCATTTAATTCTTTTCATAATTTAAATAGTTTAATTATATATTAATTAATAAATAGAATAATAATTAGTTAACTAGTTTAAAAATATATAAAATAAAGTTTTTATAATTTTTTAGGATTCCCATGATGGTTAATTAGATATATAAAATTTTTCATAATTTTCTAAGTTAGTTTAGTATTATTGGTAATTTAAAATAGTTTAAATAGTATAATTAATATAAATAGTTTTTAATTAATAGAAAATCTATAAAAAGACAAAAATATTTATTTTTATTTTTTATACTTTCTTCAAGTTCTATCTTAGGTTTAGAAAATATTTTTATAAATTTTTAGTTTAATTTGTAGTGTTAATCATTTTTAGTTTTTATTTAAGTTAGTTTTAATTAAATAGTTAAATAAGTTTTTAATTAAATAATTAATAATAAATAATAAAATAATCTAAAAAATAGTTTTCTTTTTAATTTAATTTTATTTTAAGTTTAAGTTTATAGAATTTTCAATTTTAACCCTTGTAGTTTATTTTTCTTAAAACTCACCTTTTTCTCAGTATGCAGTCGCGTCTGATTTTAAATTGGTGTACGTTTATACGTTTTAGATATCCAGGTTTTACGTAATCATTCTAATAGTTATTTTAAGTTATAAAACCCTAGTGTAATCACACACATACACTTTTATACCATTCCCTGTTCAGATTCACTCGATCACAGATTCGTTTTTAAATCATCACAACCTCGTTGGGACATTACGACCCGGGAAAACACTGTATTTCACGGAAGCATTTACCTCAGCTGTTTGAATATTACAGTTGGCCATTCACAAGTGGCTGATCAATAATTATCTGACTGTTTGAGGCGAATCAACCCCTATTTGTTCAAAGTCTGTGCGGATCAAGTGATCTGGCGGTGCGTTCACGGTACGGAAGCCGTTGAAATTCTTAAGGCATGCCATAGTGGACCCATGGGGGGACATCATGGTGCCAACTTCACCACAAAGAAAGTGTTTGATTTCGGCTTCTACTGGCAGATGATTTATCGGGATGCCCATGAATTGGTGAAATCATGTGATTCTTGCCAACGTCAAGGGAAAATTTCTCAAAAAGTTGAAATGCCACGAAATGCTATTCAAGTTTGTGAAATTTTTGACGTTTGGGGTATCGATTTCATGGGACCATTCTCGTCATCTAGAGGAAACAAGTATATTCTCGTGGCCGTCGATTATTTGTCCAAATGGGTTGAAGCAAAGGCACTCCCCACCAATGACGCCCGAGTAGTTGTCAAATTCCTAAAAAGTCTCTTTGCCCGATTTGGTGCACCTCGAGCCATCATAAGTGATCGTGGGACCCATTTTTGCAATGATCAATTTGCAAAAGTTATGCTTAAATATGGTGTCACACATCGTCTTTCTACGGCTTATCATCCACAAACTAGTGGTCAAGTGGAGGTGTCTAATCGTGGTTTAAAAAGGATATTAGAAAGGACCGTAGGAGAGCACCGTGCCTCATAGGCCGATAAATTAGACGATGCTTTATGGGCTTTCCAAACCGCTTACAAAACACCCATTGGGTGTACTCCTTATAAGCTGGTTTACGGGAAGGCTTGTCATTTGCCCCTAGAACTTGAGCACAAGGCCTACTGGGCCATAAAACATGCCAATTTTGACTTGAAAACCGCGGGTGATCACTGGAAAGTTCAATTGAATGAATTAGTCGAACTTCGTGATCAAGCTTACGAGAATTCTTTGATTTATAAAGAGAAAACAAAAAGACTTCATGATGTCAAGATCAAAGACCGCATTTTCAACGTTGGTGATCAAGTGCTTCTTTTTAACTCTTGTTTGAAGATTTTCTCGGGTAAGCTTAAAACCCGTTGGTCTGGACCATTCACCATAACACAAGTATTCCCTTATGGTACATTGAGTTAGCTCAACCCGATGGTCCCAACTTTAAGGTGAATGGTCACCATTTGAAACATTACTTCGGAGGGGATGTACCAACCATGGTAGTCCCGGATCTCCAAAATTTCCCCAAGGACGATTGAATTTGGGGATCGAGTCAAGCTACGTGACTCGAAAATAAAAAACAAAGCGCTTCGTGGGTGGCAACCCATGCTTATCCAATTCTCATCTTCTTATTTTTCTTATTTCTAACAAATAACGTGAGGAGGGGGTGCCTCTTCTACTCTTGTGTTCCGTGGTTGTTTGTAAATGTTTGTTTAGGATTGTCCGCGATTTATGATGACTCTCGTGCTCATCATGATGTTCTAATTCTACTCGAGTTTCATTCATCGATGCTTTTGGAAATCCTATATCCGTGAATCTTATCGACTAACGTTTTCTTTGGCATAATTAATAAACGGCCCTAGAATTTTGTTAGGATTGCCTTTACCCATAAAACATTGAGGACAATGTTCAATTCTAGTCCGGGGGAGGGTGAATTTTCGATTCGATTTGACCTTACATTTTTCACCATGTCGTGTACTCTTGCAACTCTGTTTTTCCACAAAAATAAAAAAATTGAAAAATTGCAAAAATTTTAAAGAAAATGAAAGAAAATGTCATGAAAAAAAGCAAAAAAAAATGAGAAAAAGTGAAAAAAAGTTGTGCAAAAATATAATAAAGTTTGAATAAGTGTTTTGATACCTTGTTGACTTTCCAGCTGACGAGAGTAGGAATAAATATTTTAACTTGACCGGGCGTGTTGAGCCCTAGCTTGTTCCATTAACCAATGATAATCACATAAGCTTGTGCTAGTCTTGTACACCAGGAGCTATAAAATGTGAATTCTTTCTCAAAAATCTGCAAGTTCCCGTACTTGACTTTATACATGCGTAGCTTAAAAGCTTTCGCTAGTCTTTTACATCTGGAGCTAGAAAACGCGAATTTTTCTTCTAGAATTTGCAAGTTTCCGTATCTGACTTTATATATGCGTGGCTGATTATCGGCTAAGTATTCGCTGGTTTCATTATTTGAAATCTTAAATTGCGAAGAGCGAGAGATGATAGAGTTTATTTAGAAGTTAGATGCTAAACGTGGAGTAGTGGTTCTCTTTAGAGCTCATGAGAGGTACTTGTGGCTTTTTACTCTCATAAAATACATCACCAATATATAATAGATGTTCTAGGTTAATTAGTGGTATTTAGGTTTAGATAATATTTGGTTCTTTATTTTCTTAAGAGAATGTTTGCTTTAGAAGTTGGGTATATATCAAGGAACATCAAAAATAAGAGTAGAAAAAAAAATCAAAAGTCAAAAGTTGATATGTATGTGGTTTTGGAGCTACCTGATAAGCTTCCATTGATGTTGAGAAAAAAGTAAAGAAAGAAAAGTATGAAAAATATGAGAAAAGTGAAAAATGAAAAAAGTGAAAGTGAAAGTTATGATGAATAAGAGTTTGAATGTAAATAAGTTGTTGGCACGTGAGGTGCATGTGGATGATTCTGAATTGGATACATGAAGTGCACGTGTAGTACTCCGCAACTTATCTATGATATTGTATGTACCCAAATTTCTTGATGTGGACCGAATTTCTATTGCAGTGGTTCTTGAGAGAAAATGGAAAACTACTTATCATTTAAACTTTGTATCACTATCGGACTAAAAAGTATTGAAACGAGAAAATATAAAGCAATTCATTTCTCAACAAAAATAAAATATTGAGATACAAAAACTTAGGACATGGGAGTAAGAGGTTTCCACAAGTAACTTTTATGAGTAGTGTTAGCATTTAACTTATAGATAAACTGTGATCTCGTTTGTACGCTTAGTTTGGGGGCTTGTGAAAAATCAAGGATGACGATTTTTATCCGTACGGTCACTTTTCCATGAGAAGTGTTTCTACTTGTTGACCCTAAAAATTATTGCAAAAATAATGAAAGTTCAACAAACCGTCACAAGTATGAATTATGAAAAGTCCAAAATTAGAAATGAAAGTAGAATAAAGGAAAATTTTTGGAAAACGGAGCGTTTACGGGAATAAATGATTTTATTACTTCTTTTGAACCTCCTTGCTACTTTACAAAGTTAGTAGGAAGAGTTATGAAAATTATTTATCCCAAAAAACGTGAATTGATCACATTGCGTGAGGGCACGACAATACCTTAGTTCGGGGGATTTTGGTGAGTGCTTATTCACTCACCTTTTCTGAGCCAAAATAAGACTTAATAATCCAAAAAACTAACCTAAAACGCCAAAGAAAACAAGTTTTTGTGATTGTGAATGTGCAGGTACGAATATCTCGTGAAATGATGAAAAACAAACCAAATCCGGCAAAAACGAGCACGAGTGTGGAACGAGTCAGAAAGTCAAAGCTGGAAATCAAGTTGAGCTCATAAAGTCAAATAAAGTCCTCAGAGTTAGAAGAATTGCAAGAATTACCCTTGTTGTGAAAGTTTGAAGAATTGTCAAGAATGGTCCCTATACTTTGAAAGTTGACACATTTGGTCCCCCATGATATTATTTGAAGAAAAGTTAGAGTCAACCTTCAGGAATCATATTATGGCATCATTAGTCCTTGAAGATTATTTTTTGAAATCATGGCAGATTGTGTCCCTATTGTTTCAGAAACTACACAATTGGTCCTTGTAATAAATCTGAAAATCCAATTAACAAAACTAAGTCCAAGTATTAATCCAGTAAATAACCAAAGTCCAAATCCAAATATCACCAAAGCCCAACTCTGAGCTCAAACCACCCTTTGGTCAACACCCATAATACACGGTCAAGGGTCAAAGAAAGGTCAAACAATATTAATAAAATGTTACCTGCTCCCTTTTCCCCAATTTACCCCATTTACCCAGTAATAGAACCCTAATTACTCCCGCTCCTCAAAATCACCACAATTAAGGGTATATTCGTACAATCAATGGGTTCTAGAAGTGTCAGAGAGTGTCAGGAGCGAGTTAGCATCAAACAAGCACACGATTGGCTACGTGGCAGGCTATGATTGGAAGAGACACGTCGTTTGGATTGATCCAAGGGCTATCATCAATTGGGCAATGATTGGAGTGATCTTACGGCTCTAAGAGGATGCAGAGAAACACAAGCTCACACGGATTTCCAGCTTGGCAATCCGTGAACTCCCACCCCTCTTCTGCTATAAATAGGGACTAGATGTAAGCTCATTGTAACATCCACAATTTCGTGACACGCAGCGGAATTCAAACTGGGTGTTACTTCATGGCACAACAGTTATAACAATAGAAAATGAACTTTAATTGAATCGTTTTAAAAGATTTATCATTCGATTTATATAAATATCAGAGTTTACAAAATGAGGTCCGAGATGGTTCCAGGTTTTCAAATTACATTAGATGAGTTTTTGAATGATAATAGAATTTATAGCCCACTCGAATATCCGTGCTCCTCCGTGTCAGCCTCTGATGCGTGGGCGCCAAAAACTTGATGCGTGGGAATTGCACCAGGCTTTACCTCTCGAGGGATCTCAAGAAGCTTACAACCCACACCAGGCAGTGTACCTGATCGTTGTAGTATAGTATAGTGACAAGTACCGGGAGATTGATCGTTCAACTTAGGAATAGTGTCGCTAGGATTAGAAAACCTAAAGACTAGGTCTAGAGATGAGGGATGATTCTTTTTGTATTTTTATTATTTTATAAAAGCAATTAAAAAACTCGGTTTTGAAGGAGTTGGGCGGAATTAGTTGCTAGTCAACTAACCCAATAACTAGATGCAATCAAAATAAAATACTAAAAATGAAAATAAACTAAATTATACTAGTGGTGTGAGCAATATATGGGAGAATTGTGTTTACTTAGATTTCACTACTCCATAGATATCTTTTACAGGTTAATTACTTGTTACAGTTGCGTGGATGACGGATTGTATTCCTTAATACCATTCATGGGGTGGCGTACTTACTTCCCCAATCCTATAAGCTCCTACTTCACTCCTATGTCGAGCCGGCTAAGAATTTCCTAACATGGGATCACTAGAATTCGCTCGTGCATTAAATACAATCATAAAAACCTAGTACACATCGGTTCATGTTTCTTAAGACGTTGAAGCAAGTTACACAATGGAGATCTGCCAGTTTTCTTAAGCCTAACATTGAAATCATTCATCCATTACAACTATAAACAAGCAATCAACCTATAATCAATATCTAGGTTTCATTACATCTAAGCAAACACATGAAAGATCTAGCCTAGCATGTTGAAATCAAGACAAGCATAAGATATATTCAAACAACACATAGACATATTGAATGAATTGAAAGAGGACTTATCTTAATTGAACATGAAAGGTTTCAAGGGGTGAAAACCTTTGAAAATACTGTTACAAACGACCTAGGGTTTATTAGGTTCGACCCTAGTATTGTCCACACAAGTTCCTCTCTTAATGAATGAAAAATAGAAAAGTATATATATATTTTGTGAGGTGACGCCGTCAAGAGTAAATGTCTGACGCTGTCATCTCGCCGCCAATAAACTCCTCGGACTGCCTAGATCTAGGTTTGACGCCGTCACGTGTAGTCCATCTTCAGGCCGTCACCAAAATAACTCTTGACGCCCTTCTCTTGATGCCTTCAGGTTTTCACTGGGTCGTCATGGATTTTACTCCTGACACCGTCACAATTTCCTTCTTGACGCCGTCAGGTACTGTTCTCAGCATGGAAAATTAAGTCTTTGCCGTTTTCTTCACTTTTATGCTCCAAAAACGTCCAAAATGCTTCCTTTTCCAGAATTCACTCCCAAAGTACCTAAAATCATAAAAGGAACGATTTAGGGCAATATTTGATCAAATAAATTCAATTCCGGGCTTAAATGACCCCCTAAAAACGGTTCATTTTTCGCCTCATCATATACCCTTACACTTGAGATTTGCTTGTCCTCAAGCAAATGCGCTTTTATTCTTGTCAAAATACAAGTTAGGGGTCATTTAACACTAATATAAAAGTAATTACAACAAATAATCGTTCCACTAGAGACCAAAGACAAGCACGGAGGTCATACACTAGCACCTCACAAATAGTGTTTAGATACTCACATCTCTCGGGTGTAATAAAGTAATATCACAATATGGAAATGGAAAACATCTCTTACTACCTGTCATAGCAAAATAGATTACCATAGGCTTGGGAAAGGATCAAACCTCCACCACATGGCGTAAGCACCTAGGATAAATTATCAAAGAGGTCTTTTAAAGGGTTGTAACGTTAGGTGTAGGGATATGAAATACACGGTTTTGTTGGATATAGGCAGTCTTTACTGGTGGCGAGTTAATAATCTTGGTCAATTACATGTACAATATAGCGTTTCTAAGCTAAGAATAGACTCGAATTAAGCTTATAAATGAAAAATAACAAAAACATAAAATAAACATAGAATGAAACGGGATGGTAGTCCGTATGTTTTTCTCTTTTCTTTTTCTATTTTTTTTTCTTATTCTTGATTTTTGCGTTTTTTTTTTTTTTTTTTTTTTTTTTTTTTTTTTTTTTTTGCATACACTCTTACCCTACCATCCAAAATAATACAACATAGGTAATGAAAATTCCCCTTACACTTGAATTTTTACATACTTTAAAATAAACTAATCTAATGACTCGAATTAAGATAATTAAAACACTTGGAGTACTTTTAAGATTAACGCACATACGGGGGTAATAATATGATGTTCTTCCCCATTACTCCATAAATAAGTACTTTACCCATGAGTCCCAATCGTCCCAAAATAATATGTACAAGGATATGACTTGACTTAGCAACTATGTAATCAATTAGATAATTAACTAAATGTTTAACAAATAACAATAATGCACTAAAGATGAGTGCATACACGGAAGGCTAAGGCGATTTGGTTGTACATTTAAGTGGGGTGTAACAAATTCCTCCTTTAAGTAAGATGCTTATAGTTAGAAACTAAAAGATAGGCTCGGAGGGGTGTACTAGGGGTTTCGTGTACTAAAAATGAGTACAACGCTAAGGTGTGGGAAAAATTAATTGACTTAACTAGCCAAGTAATATGACTTAAATGGTCAAGTAATTATGATACGGGTTTAACACAAGGGTGATGCTAATGCCTCTTATCATGTAGTAAATCCTACTACACGAATGTAGTCTCACTAGCGGTCTCGGGATGCATCACTAACGCAAGTTCTAGAATCTAAATGCTACCGGTACACTCATAAGCACTAATAGTAAATGCTTTTCCTATCAAATCAAAAGGTGAACCTCACATATTTGGGTGGAAAATTTTTCTGAATGATATGGTTTTGTGCTAGTCATACGACTCCTATTCATGAGACGCTTGCTATGGCTAAAGTTTCACTCCAAAATGTTGTAAAATTTTTTAAATTTGGCGCTAAAATTACACTAACAAGTATTTCTCATAGTTTTATTACACATCTACTATCAAACAAACAAACTCAAGCGAAAGTGTATCCGTAAGGTGTCATCATTTTACCCTCACCTTACACTTAGGATGAATATTGTCCCCAATGTTCAATTAAAGAATGTAAAAGTGAAATAGGTAAAAGAATGAAATCAAATACTCCCCTGATTCGCTCGGTATGGATAGTATGGTAACAAGGTTAGATCTTCCTCCAAGAAAATGAACAATCAAAGCTTCCCTTCCAGAAATATAAATCATCTTCTTGTTATACATAACCTGTTAAACCTGAGAAAACAAACAAGGCAACCTCGCGTAAAATCGACGGCAATCTATATATGATAACAAATCCTAGAAAACAATGTAAGATATAATGCTTGTGGAATGAATGTTTGCAGATTCTCTGGAGTTTATAAAACTAAAGAATTAACAAAAACTTTAAGACTCCGTTAGAAAAACAAAACTAGCAAAATTTCCAGAATTTTACACGTGACGCTGTCAGGAATTTCTTCCTGACGCCGTCAGAAGTGACCTGCAGAAATCTTTATGTTAAGTTTCCGGAAAATTTCTGGAAAAACTTATGTCCTACTTCCTGGAAAATCCTGCAAAACATCATTATGACTCGATACAAGCATTTGACTCTAACAAATACGAATATACATGTCCATTTAATATTGTGGAGAATCATGATCAATTTTGTTTCTTAAAAACATATTTGGGGTTTCCCCTTACACTTATCTTTTGCGAAATACCTTTGGATGAAGTTAAGACTAAGTCAAACGACAAAATAAAGTATTTTTACCATTTTAGTTTTGAAACATGACCTACCAACAATAAAAATAAAGCATGCATACGGAAACAAATAACAATAAAACAAACAAACAAATAAATAAAGCTTGGGTTGCCTCCCAATAAGTGCTTGTTTTTGTTCGAGTCACGAGCCTGAATCTACCCTTATTTAACGGAAATAGGGGAGGTTTTCCCTATACTTTGAATTAAGTGCGGGTGGAAGTAGCGATACACACCCCTAGGGTGGAAATATGCCTCGTGAGGAAAGTGTGGTGGATGAATTATATGCTCAAAGGGGTGTGCTCCTATCATCATAACCTTACCAAATTCAATCGGGTTAATGGGTGGATTAAGATTTTCTCCTAGAAAGGGATCATTTTCTATCAACTTCAGGAGACTACTAGTTTGGGATCCATCTTGACCTAATAAACCCGGTTTAAACCCATAATGTTTCTTGTGATCAATCATAAATGGGTGATGTAAGCATGTAAGGTCATTTTCCACTCCTATATTGGCTTCCTCTCTACAAGGCTTAGAGTCCACTACCTTTATCCTAAGACTACCCGGACTACATGGGTTGATGGGTGGGTCGGCTCCTCTTTTGTCTCCTAGATGTATATCTAAGGATGGAAAGTTGTGTGAAGATTGAGGTTCTGGTTCATCAACACTAGGTAATTCCCTAAAACTAAGAGTAAGGTTATCACTACAAGTATTCAAACCTATATCCTCTAGTGGTGTTTGGTACAAGGGTTCTACCTCTATTGGGACTCCTAAAGTCTCATCTACTTCATCCGAATAAATCACGGGCGGTGTGTATGCTTTAAATGATGGTAGGACTTGTGGGGTACTTGGTGGGCTTAAATTTTCAACTCTATCCTCCATCTTATCAAGATTACGAATGTGCTCAGCTTGTATTGTGGTGAAATCAAACCACCCCGTGCACCCAGTTATCTCATCTATAGGTTTATCCCCAAACAATCTTCTTGTTTGTTCCCTTAAACTTGCTATCAATTGATCCGTAACAATGTTTGTTGGGTTGTCCATTTTTTTTTGGCAAGTATGGCACAATTCTCTATGGTTTCCCATGCTTCATCAACACTTAATCCCCAAAGGTCCCCATCTGCGGCATGGTCAATGTCTATTTTGGTATAGTGGTCGACACGATGGTAAACTATTTCAATTTGGGACCACAGATCAAAATTATGATGAGGGACTTTTCGGAGTGAATATTTAAAATGAGCCCATGCATCATAGATAGGTTCATCCTCATGTTTTTTAAACATTAAGATGTCATTTGGAGTGGGTGAATTTCGTGGTTGGTAGTATGGTGGATTCGCGTTCTCCATAATGGCCAACGGAATAGTCAATGAATTTAATTTACTAACAAAGGCACGAAGAAAAAGATAGACTAAAGAAAACCTAAAAATAAAAATAAACTCTTACTAGAATGGAATCTAGCAAGTAGACCTAATAAAAAGAAATCCTAACCTAGCCAATAACTATTCCCCAGGCTGCGGCGCCAAAAACTTGATGCGTGGGAATTGCACCAGGCTTTACCTCTCGAGGGATCTCGAGAAGCTTACAACCCCCACCAGGCAGTGTACCTGATCGTCTTAGTATAGTATAGTGACAAGTACCGGGGGATTGATCGTTCAATTTAGGAATAGTGTCGCTAGGATTAGAAAACCTAAAGACTAGGTCTAGAGATGAGGGATGATTCTTTTTGTATTTTTATTGTTTTATAAAAGCAATTAAAAATCTCGGTTTTGAAGGAGTTGGGCGGAATTAGTTGCTAGTCAACTAACCCAATAACTAAGATGCAATCAAAATAAAATACTAAAAATGAAAATAAACTAAATTATACTAGTGGTGTGAGCAATATATGGGAGAATTGTCTTTACTTAGATTTCACTACTCCCTAGATATCTTTTACAGGTTAATTACTTGTTACAGTTGCGTGGATGACGGATTGTATTCCTTAATACCATTCATGGGGTGGCGTACTTACTTCCCCAATCCTATAAGCTCCTACTTCACTCCTATGTCGAGCCGGCTAAGAATTTCCTAACATGGGATCACTAGAATTCGCTCGTGCATTAAATACAATCATAAAAACCTAGTACACATCGGTTCATGTTTCTTAAGACGTTGAAGCAAGTTACACAATGGAGATCTGCCAGTTTTCTTAAGCCTAACATTGAAATCATTCATCCATTACAACTATAAACAAGCAATCAACCTATAATCAACATCTAGGTTTCATTACATCTAAGCAAACACATGAAAGATCTAGCCTAGCATGTTGAAATCAAGACAAGCATCAGATATATTCAAACAACACATAGACATATTGAATGAATTGAAAGAGGACTTATTTTAATTGAACATGAAAGGTTTCAAGGGGTGAAAACCCTTGAAAATACTGTTACAAATGACCTAGGGTTTATTAGGTTCGACCCTAGTATTGTCCACACAAGTTCCTCTCTTAATGAATGAAAAATAGAAAAGTATATATAGATTTTGTGAGGTGACGGCGTCAAGAGTAAATGTCTGACGCCGTCATCTCGCCGCCAATAAACTCCTCGGACTGCCTAGATCTAGGTTTGACCCCATCACGTGTAGTCCATCTTCAGGTCGTCCCCAAAATAACTCTTGACGCCCTTCTCTTGACGCCTTCAGGTTTTCACTGGGTCGTCATGGATTTTACTCTTGACGCCGTCACAATTTCCTTCTTGACGCCGTCAGGTACTGTTCTCAGCATGGAAAATTAAGTCTTTGCCGTTTTCTTCACTTTTATGCTCCAAAAACGTCCAAAATGCTTCCTTTTCCAGAATTCACTCCCAAAGTACCTAAAATCACAAAAAGAACGATTTAGGGCAATATTTGATCAAATAAATTCAATTACGGCTTAAATGACCCCCTAAAACAGTTCATTTTTCGCCTCATCAGCCTCGATCATTATGGACCCGAAATACATGCTTAAAACTGTCAACACAAAGGTTGAGTGAAATTCATATAGTTTATTAAATGATTGAACACAATATGTTGGTAGTGTGAGTTAATTAGACTCACACCAATGGTTTTGAAAACAAAATAGATATTATTACACTAAGCTCATGCAACCAACGCATTAACATCGAACCAAAAATTGGCATTATAGAAGCCCTACCAAGGTAATATTGCCATTATACCTCTAAACATCAAATATAGTGCATTTTTTTGAACTCGTAGTTATTCAACACAAATGGGATTTGTCAATCCCAATAGATTTATTCACAATATTCGCGCTCACTATAGCTAGTGACTAATGGTTCATGATATAGGGACTTTGAACATGGCAATCGCTACTTAGTGACAATAAAACATAGTCAGGTAAGCATACAGTAGAAAACATTGTGTTCGAGTAGACAAATAGTAGCATGTATCCCCCCATGGGTTTGTAAAATAGTTAAACAATAGAAAGTGGGGCTACGAACTCACCGTGTAGTAAGTAATGGAAATGGTAGTCGAGTCGCGAAAGTCTCTAAGAGCAACCTATAATAGAACATTGTGACTTAGGTTTGGAGTAATGTCATAGAATACGAAGAATTGCCTATATATGTCTTGCATATTATTCATGATGTAGTACTTAGCATATAGTGTAAGTCGTTGTATAAAAGTGGTTTATGAAACATGTATAGTTTGTATATCTCGTACTACCGTTCGGGCTGTCATAATTTAGAGGTCATGTAGTAAACGTTTGAGGAGCTAGGACACTTTAAATCGTAAATCCAGCAACTCGTCGATCCGTTTACCCGAATGAAACCCCTCACATGAAGCTCCCTAGTGTTGTAGTATTTGATAGAAAATATAAGTTTTTGATCTTTAAAAGTTACATGTCCGAATAGTTGAATAAACTTAGGAAAGTTTATTTTAAATGAAGATTGTTATTATCAATGAGTTTATTAAGCCTAGAGTGGACATTACTTGCAAATTCTAATGGTCATTTGATGGAGTAGATCCAAATTCTTTTGTTTTGTTAAGACTAAAACTTTAGTCGGTGATTTCGGTTTAGAAAGCTTTAAGGTCTTAGTCGTGGCCTTGCCGTGGCTTTGGTCATGGCTACCATGGTCTTGAGACTCATCCTTGGCCTTAGCCATGGTTATGGTCTCGGCTTTAAGGTCATTAGACCTCTTGGTTTTACTTAGCCATAACTAATACATGGTACTTTAGGTATTAAAAGGGGCTGTTAAGAATTTGAAGAAAAAATATCACTCGTTATGTGTTTTCAGGGTTTGAGCTTCATTATTCTTAAACGAAAACGTCGTTCCGGACAACTTTCATGTTTTAACTTTTTGATGAAACGGATCAGAAGGGCCTCAAAAAAATACGGATTTCAAACAGAATGCTATTAGGCAGTTTCGGGTTTTTAGGTTCACTAACTTCTTTTGGCCATAACTTTTGACTCGTGTACTCGTTTTTGATGATTCAAATTGCTATGTTTTCCTTTTGAAGTCCTCTATTACAATAGGTAATTTTCCAATATCATGTTTAAACTATTTTTGTCATGTTTCCAAATATAAGTCTCTAGTTTCCTTGTTTACTTAACATAGATTAACATATAGTTTCCATAACTTGTTTTAAGAGTTTTTATACATCATGAACATAACACAAAGACCATATATAGAATGAATGAAAAATAATAAGCATGAAAATGATATTGAGCAAGAAAATGTATTAGGGTTTCTTACAACTTTAGGCTTTCTAAAGAAAGAAAGTTAAGAACAAGGATTAGGACTTTGATTGAACTAGGATCTCTAGCTTCCAACTTCTCTAATCTCTTGACACCAACTTGTGACTACTTGAGAAGGCACTTGAAGTCTCTACAATACACTTCTTGTGTGGATGGAAGAACACCAAAGGATGGAAGAAACAAGGACTTTGGATCAATCAAAGCTTTACAAGAGCTTTGGAATTGATATGGAACTTGTATTCTTGAATAATACTTGAAGTGGAGAGAAAATTATGAATGTGTTTGTGTGTTGTGTGTGGTGTTAGAATGAAGGGAAGGGTGGTATTTATAGTGAGTTGAGGAGATTAAGGTTGCAAGACTTACACATGAAGGATTACACATGTTATCATCTTATAAAGCCTTACTTAGGAAGTAAAACACATGTTCTATTTTAATGGTGCAAGAGTTAGGATCAAGACACATATCATGGTGTGTAAAAGGTAACCAATTTGGTTACTTCTTCTTAGGTGTATGTGCATTTATGTTGAAACTTGGAGCCAAAGGGTGAGTTTCTCATTGGTTAAGAGTATGCATGTGTCAAAACTTAAGTCCTAAGTTAACATAAGTGTAACCAATCCATCTGATGAGGTGAAAAATGATCCGTTTTTAGGGGGTCATTTAAGCCGGAATTCGAATTTATTTGATCAAATATTGCCCTAAATCGTTCCTTTTGTGATTTTAGGTACTTTGGGAATGAATTCTGGAAAAGAAAGCATTTTGGACATTTTTGGAGCATAAAAGTGAAGAAAACGGCAAAGTCTTAATTTTCCTTGCTGGGAACAGTACCTGACGGCGTCCAGAGCAATTTTATGACGGCGTCAAGAGCAATTTTGGTGACGGCCCAGAGAAAACGTGACGGCGTCAAAACAAGGGCGTCAAGAGTAAAAGTGGTGACGGCCCAGAACAAGATTACACATGACGGCGTCAGATCTGGATCTAGGAAATCCGATTATATTTTTGGCGGCGGGTTGACGGTGTCAGAACTTTCTTCTTTACGCCGTCACCTTAGGAAATCTATATATACTCTTTGTAATTTTCATTCTAAAGGAGAGGAGAATTTTAGGGTCGAACTTAATAAACCCTAACACGACTTTTACAGTATTTTCAAGGGTTTTCACCCCTTGAAACCCTTCATGTTCAATTGAGATAAGTATCCTTTCAATTCATTCAATATGTCTATGTGTTGTTTGAATATATCTTACGCTTGTCTTAATTTTAACATGCTAGGCTAGATCTCTTGTGTGTTTGCTTAGATGTAATGAAACCTAGATGTTGATTATAGGTTGATTGCTTGTTTATAGTTGTAATGGATGAATGATTTCAATGTTAGGCTTAAGAAAACTGGCAGATCTCCATTGTGTAACTTGCTTGAACGTCTTAAGAAACATGAACCGATGTGTACTAGGTTTTTATGGTTGTATTTAATGCATGAGTGAATTCTAGTGATCCCATGTTAGGAGCTTCTTGCAGGCTCGACATAGGAGTGAAGTAGGAGCTTATAGAGTTGGGGAAGTAAGTACGCCACCCCACGACTGGTATTAAGGAATATAACCCGTTATCCACGCAATTGTAACAAACAATTAACCTTTAAAAGATATCTAGGGAGTAGTGAAATCTAAGTAAACACAATTCTCCCATATATTGTTCACACCACTAGTTTAATTAGCTTAATTTACATTTTTGTTATTTTATTTTGATTGCATCTTAGTTATTGGGTTAGTTGACTAGCAACTAATTCCGCCCACTCCTCTAAAAACCGAGATTTTTAATTGCTTTTATAAAATATAAAAATACAAAAAGAATCATCCCTCACCTACAGACCTAGTTTTTAGGCTTTCTAATCCTAGCGACACTATTCCTGAGTTGAACGATCAATCCCCCGGTACTTGTCACTATACTATACTACAACGATCAGGTACACTGCCTCGTAGGGGTTGCAAGCTTCTCGAGATCCCTCGAGAGGTAAAGCATGGTGCAATTCCCACGCATCAAGTTTTTGGCGTCGCAGCCCGGGGAAATAGTTATTGTCTAGGTTAGGATTTCTTTTTATTACGTCTACTTGCTAGATTCCTTTCTAGTAAGATTTTATTTTTATTTTTAGGTTTTCTTTAATCTATCTTTTCTTTGTATCTTTGTTTGTAAAAACCTTTCCATTGACTATTCCGTTAGCCATATGGAGAACGCGAGTCCACTATACTACCAACCACGAAATTCACCCACTCCAAATGACATCTTGATGTTTAAACAACATGAGGATGAACCTATCTATGATGCATGGGCTCGTTTTAAATATTTACTCCGAAAAGTCCCTCATCATAATTTTGATCTGTGGTCCCAAATTGAAATATTTTACCATCGTGTCGACCACTATACCAAAATGGACATTGACCATGCCGCAGATGGGGACCTTTGGGGATTAAGTGTTGATGAAGCATGGGAAACCATAGAGAATTGTGCCATACTTTCCAAAAAAATGGACAACCCAACAAACGTTGTTACGGATCAATTGATAGCAAGTTTAAGGGAACAAGCAAGAAGATTGTTTAGGGAAAAGCCTATAGATGAGATAACTGGGTGCACAGGGTGGTTTGATTTCACCACAATACAAGCTGAGCACATTGGTAATCTTGATAAGATGGAGGATAGAGTTGAAAATCTAAGTCCACCAAGTACCCCACGAGTCCTACAATCACTTAAGGCATACACACCACCCGTGACTTACCCAGAAAAAGTAGAAGAAACTTTAGGAATCCCGATGGAGGTAGAACCCTTGTACTAAACACCACTAGAGAATATAGGTTTTAACACTTGTAGTGATGACCTTTCTTTTAGTTCTAAGGAAGTTCCTAGTTTTGATGAACCGGAGCCTCAACCAAAACCGTTACCTAATCTTCCATCCTTGGATGAAAATTTAGGAATTGAAATAGGTCCCGATCCACCCATCAAACCATGTAGTCCGGGTAGTCTTAGGATAAAGATGGTAGAATTTAAGCCATGTAGAGAGGAAGCCAATATAGGAGTGGAACATAACCTTACATGCATACATCACCCATTCATGATTGATCACAAAACAAATTATGGGTTTAAACCGGGTTTATTAGGTCAAGATGGACCCCCAACTAGTAATCTCTTGAAGTTGATTGAAAATGATCCATTTCTAGAAGAAAATCTTAATCCACCCATTAACCCGATTGAATTAGGTAAGGTTATGATGATAGGAGCACACCCCTTTGAGCATATAATTCATCCACCACTCTTTCCTCTCGAGGCATATTTCCACCCTAAGGGTGTGTATCGCTACTTCCACCCGCACTTAATCCTAAGTGTAGGGAAAACCTCCCCTATTTCCGTTAAATAAGGGTAGAGTCAGGCTCGTGACTCGAACAAAAACAAGCGTTTCTTGGGAGGCAACCCATGATTTGTGTGATTTTTATTTTGTTTGATTGTTATTTGTTTCCGTATGCATGCTTTATTTTTATTGTTGGTAGATCATGTTTCAAACTAAAATGGTTAAAATACTTTATTTTGTCGTTTGGCTTTGTCTTAACTTCATCCAAAGGTATTTCGAAAAGATAAGTGTAAGGGGAAACCCCAAATATGTTTTTAAGAAACAAACTCGATCATGATTCTCCACAATATTAAATGAACATGTATATTCGTATTTGTTAGAGTCAAATGCTTGTATCGAGTCATGATGATGTTTTGCAGGATTTTCCAGGAAGTAGGACAAAGTTTTTACAGAAATTTTTTGGAAACTTAACGTAAAGATTTCTGCAGGTCACTTCTGACGGCGTCAGGAAGAAATTCCTGACGGCGTCACGTGTAAAATTCTGGAAATTTTGCTAGTTTTGTTTTTCTAACGGAGTCTTAAAGTTTTTGTTAATTCTTTAGTTTTATAAACTCCAGGAAATCTGCAAACATTCATTCCACAAGCATTATATCTTACTTTGTTTTCTAGGATTTGTTATCATATATAGATTGCCGCCGATTTTATGCGAGGTTGCCTTGTTTGTTTTCTCAGGTTTAACAGGTTATGTATGACAAGAAGATGATTTATATTCTGGAAGGGAAGCTTTGATTGTTCATTTTCTTGGAGGAAGATATAACCTTGTTACCATACTATCCATACCGAGCGAATTAGGGGAGTATTTGATTTCATTCTTTTACCTGTTTTACTTTTACAATCTTTAATTGAACATTGGGGACAATGTTCATCCTAAGTGTAATAGGAGAGTAAATGATGATACCTCATAGGATACACTTTCGCTTGAGTTTGTTTGTTTGATGGTAGGTGTGTAATAAAATTATGAGAAATACTTGTTAGTGTAATTTTAGCGCCAAATTTAAATTTTTTTACAACATTTAGGAGTGAAACTTTAGCCATAGCAAGCGTCTCATGGATAGGAGATTGTATGACTAGCACAAAACCGTACAATTCAGAAAAATTTTCCACCCAAATATGTGAGGTTCGCCTTTAGATTTGATAGTAAAAGCATTTACTATTAGTGCTTATGAGTGTACCGGTAGCATTTAGATTCTAGAACTTGCGTTAGTGATGCATCTCGAGACCGCTAGTAAGACTACATTCGTGTAGTAGGATTTACTACATGATAAGAGGCATTAGGATCACCCATGTGTTAAACCCGTATCGTAATTACTTGACCATTTAAGTCATATTACTTGGCTAGTAAAGTCAACTAATTTTTCCCACACCTTAGCGTTGTACTCATTTTTAGTACACGAAACCCCTAGTACACCCCTACGAGCCTATCTTTTCGTTTCTAACTTTAAGCATCTTACTTAAAGGCAAAATTTGTTACAACCCACTTAAATGTACACCCAAATCGCCTTAGCCATCCGTGTATGCACTCATATTTAGTGCATTATTGTTATATGTTTAAACCTTTAGTTAATTATCTAATTGATTACATGGTTGCTAAGTCGAGTCATATCCTTGTACATATTGTTTTGGGACGATTGGGACTCATGGGTAAAGTACTAATCTTATGTAGTAATGGGGAAGAACAACATCTTATTACCCCCAAATGTACGTTAAACTTAAATGTACTCCAAGTGTTTTGATTATCTTAATTCGAGTCATTAGATTAGTCTATTGTAAAGTATGTAAAAATTCAAGTGTAAGGGGAATGTTCATTCCCTATAATGTATTATTTTGGATGGTAGGGTAAGAGTGTATGCAAAAAAAAAAAAAAAAAAAAAAAAAAAAAAAAAAAAAAAAAAAATTGAAAAAATTAAGAAAAAGAAAAAAAAAATAGAAAAAGAAACGAGAAAAAACATACGGACTACCTTCCCGTTTCATTCTATGTTTGTTTTATGTTTTTGTTATTTTTCATTTATTAGTTTAAGTCGAGTCTAGTCTTGGCTTAGCAGCGCCATATTGTACATGTAATTAACCAAGATGATTAACTCGCCACTAGTAAAGATTGCCTATATCCAACAAAACCGTGTAATTCCATATCCCTACACCTAACGTTATAACCCTTTAAAAGACCTCTTTGATAGTTTATCCTAGGTGCTTACGCCATATGGTAGAGGTTTGATCCTTTCCCAAGCCTATGGTAATCTATTTTGCTATGACAAGTAGTGAGAGATGTTTTCAATTTCCATATTGTGATATTTACTTTAATACACCCGAGAGATGTGAGAATCTAAACACTATTTGTGAGGTGCTAGTGTATAACCTCCGTGCTTGTCTTTGGTCTTTAGTGGAACGATTATTATTTGTAATTACTTTTAAATTAGTGTTAAATGACCCCTAACTTATATTTTGACTAGAATAAAAGCGCATTTGCTTGAGGACAAGCAAATCTCAAGTGTAAGGGTATATGAAGAGGCGAAAAATGATCCGTTTTTAGGGGGTCATTTAAGCCGGAATTCGAATTTATTTGATCAAATATTGCCCTAAATCGTTCCTTTTGTGATTTTAGGTACTTTGGGAGTGAATTCTGGAAAAGGAAGCATTTTGGATGTTTTTGGAGCATAAAAGTGAAGAAAACGGCAAAGTCTTAATTTTCCTTGCTGGGAACAGTACCTGACGGCGTCAAGAGCAATTTTATGACGGCGTCAAGAGCAATTTTGGTGACAGCCCAGAGAAAATGTGACGGAGTCAAAACAAGGGCGTGAAGAGTAAAAGTGGTGACGGCCCAGAACAAGATTACACATGACGGCATCAAATCTGGATCTAGGCAATCCGATTATATTTTTGGCGGCGGGTTGACGGCGTCAGAACTTTCTTCTTGATGCCGTAACCTTAGGAAATCTGTATATACTCTTCATAATTTTCATTCTAAAGGAGAGGAGAATTTTAGGGTCGAACTTAATAAACCCTAACACGACTTTTACAGTATTTTCAAGGGTTTTCACCCTTTATTTTCAAGGGTTTTCACCCCTTGAAACCCTTCATGTTCAATTGAGATAAGTATCCTTTCAATTCATTCAATATATCTATATGTTGTTTGAATATATCTTACGCTTGTCTTAATTTTAACATGCTAGGCTAGATCTCTTGTGTGTTTGCTTAGATGTAATGAAACCTAGATGTTGATTATAGGTTGATTGCTTGTTTATAGTTGTAATGGATGAATGATTTCAATGTTAGGTTTAAGAAAACTGGCAGATCTCCATTGTGTACCTTGCTTGAACGTCTTATGAAACATGAACCGATGTGTACTAGGTTTTTATGGTTGTATTTAATGCATGAGCGAATTCTAGTGATCCCATGTTAGGAGCTTCTTGCAGGCTCGACATAGGAGTGAAGTAGGAGCTTATAGAGTTGGGGAAGTAAGTACGCCACCCCACGACTGGTATTAAGGAATATAACCCGTCATCCACGCAACTGTAACAAACAATTAACCTGTAAAAGATATCTAGGGAGTAGTGAAATCTAAGTAAACACAATTCTCGCATATATTGTTCACACCACTAGTTTAATTAGCTTAATTTACATTTTTGTTATTTTATTTTGATTGCATCTTAGTTATTGGGTCAGTTGACTAGCAACTAATTCCGCCCACTCCTCTAAAAACCGAGATTTTTAATTGCTTTTATAAAATATAAAAATACAAAAAGAATCATCCCTCACCTCTAGATCTAGTTTTTAGGCTTTCTAATCCTAGCGACACTATTACTGAGTTGAACGATCAATCCCCCGGTATTTGTCACTATACTATACTACAACGATCAAGTACACTGCCTGGTGGGGGTTGCAAGCTTCTCAAGATCCCTCGAGAGGTAAAGCCTGGTGCAATTCCCACGCATCACCATCCAAGATCAATCCTAACCAAGACACTATCTTGGTTATCATAAAAAAACGTCCATAGGCTGATAAGAAGAGGGGGAATGAGTTTTAGATATTAACTTGACTTTACGGAGTGAGTTTCGGTCCCGGTAATCGCTAACTGTAAACCGTTAAGTCATGAAACGTAAAACCGGGTATCGTAAAAATATGGAACTTGTAGAAATGGTTAAACTTATCAATATACTCATTATTATCTTATAAAAATTAGTGATGAGTTTAATGGGTCGTGAAAACGCTGTTAACGCTGGAAATCGTAAGCTGAAAACGCGTAAATTGCGTAAAACGCAAATTCAGAAAATGTAAAATTCCAAAATTCCTGAGAATGTCACGGAAGGTGAAAAACTTACATTTGTCTTGTTTGTGATTTTTTGGGGACATATCGGGATGCCTAAATGACGTTTAAACTTAAAGTAATTCTCGGACACGGTTTCGTGATTTTTGCAGAAATGATCCGATGAGTGTCAAACTCTCGGATTATCTTTAAAATAATTTAACCTACGAGAATATGAAATAAAAATTTCGGGGATGAATAGTGATGATGAATAGTAAAGTGTGTGGAAAACTATAAGGGGGGTTGAATAGTTTACCGTTTTTCAACTTAATTATCTTTAAAAACTTTACGTTTGATCAAAGATATAAACTCAAATTACTTGTTAATCTTTGAAAAGCTTTTCGTTTGGTCAAAGATATAAACTCAAAATACTTGTTAGTCTTTGAAAAGCTTTACGTGTAATTAACGATTCTAAATAAAGACAATATGTAATATGCAAAGATAAAGAAAGAAACGATCAAACCACAACATGATTGTTTATCGTGGTTCGGCTACAAGGACTCTTTTTCCTTGCCCTAGATCCACGCCCCGAGTTTCCGACTCGAGAGTTTCAAGCACTAGTCAACAAGCTCCTTTCACGGGTGGAGAAACCTTTACAATCGTCGCTTACACTTTATCTGGTACAAAGCTAGATATCGGGTCCTAGTTCAAGGTAGAACCAACCTAACGTCGCCTATCCACTATTTCCGACACTAAGCTAGATGTCGAGTTCTTTTACAAGGGTACAACCACTCCCGATAGTTCTTTTACAAGGGTACAACAACTCCCGTCACACTATGTATTTTGAGGCCTAAAATACTAACCGATCACTTCTACACAAGATACAAATGAAGTATAAACTACCAAAGTTCATACATAACAAAGCTAACAAGTCTTGCAACTTTTGAGTTGAAACTTGTAACTTCTTGGAAGAACTTGTGAACTCCATTGCTACATAAGAGAATCACACAAGTCAAATGTTACTGAGTTAGATGAGAGAATATGTGAAATATATGTCCTAAAGTGATGGGTGAATTCTTACAAGTGGCTTGGTATTTATAGCCAAACCAACCAGCAGTTTGGCGGATCCGGCGGAACCCTAGAATGGGTTCCGCCCATGTACCCTGAGGGTTCCGCCAGGACTGACAGGAAAACATGCATGAACTCTTTCCATATCAAGCAATGTCTCATCAAGTTAGTCAAACACACAATTATGTAAGAAGTCTTATGGAGAGTCAAACACATAAGCTTTCCATAAATGTATGTTGTGATGTTAGTCTTATGGAGAGTCAAACACATAAACTTTCCATAAATGCATGATATGATGTGACATATACTATATTAATAAATAAGTAAATGTAATGTTTTATATGAAAATGTAAATGTATGCAAGACTTAAACTATAATCATGTTTTACTAAAAGCTAAAGTTTACACTTTGTCGTTAACAAAACTTAGCAAAGATCGTAAAATATAAATAACGTTTTTAGGCGATATTTGTATTAACAAAGTGAATAGTAAGCATGAATAGTAATGTAGAACCGTGGGGGGGGGTGAATACGGTTTCTTTGGCTTTTTCGATGTTTAAAAACTTTAAGCCAAAGAGAACACCAAGTGGTTGTATAATAATCCAACAACCACTAACACAACCAAAGTATATAAAGCGAGTAAAGAACACAACGATATATACTGGTTCGGGATGGGGGGTTTATACCATCCGTACGTCCAGTTGCGAATCCGCGACTCCGATACTATTCACTAGTATAATCCTTTCGGTGGACTACAAACCGTTACAATTCACTCTACCGATATTCACCAATATCGATGCTCACAAAGAAGAAGTTACTCACCAACGGTATTCCGCCCTCGAAAACCACCCAAAAGAATCTCACGATTCGACTTTACCTAAGGATTACAAAGATCTCTACCAAGACTTCCCACCGGAAGTATCAAATCCCAACTAGATCCCCAATGATCTAGGCTTGGTCACCAAGACACAAGACTTCCCTTACAAACAAATGAATGAATAAATGTTTGTTTTATCAACCAAGTCCTAACCTAACCTAGAGACTCGATTGTAATAGAAAGGGTATAAGAAAGAAGACCCTCGACACAATCACAAGAGTAGATTAGGTTCTTGTGATTCTTCCCTTGCAAAGATATGTGTTCTTTCAAAGATGTTAGTATGAAAATCAAGAACACAAGATTAGAGATAAAGAGATAGAGAGATAAAGAGATTTGAGAGTGTTTAGAGAGAAAGAATCTAGAGAGAAAGAATAATGGCAAGGGGTGAGAAATACAAGAGACAAGGGTGGTATTTATAGGCCAAGATCCCAAACTTGGGAATTTTTACCGAGGTCGGCGCGTCACCCGCGCGTCAGCGCGCGGGCAGCGCGCCAGGCTTCTGTAAACTTTCCCAAGTGTTGGGTGTTTGGATCTTATAAATACCTATCCTTGCTAAACCCCCAATTGTACTTCACACTAAACCTTAACATTAATCATTCTAAGGTTTGCCAACTCAAATAGCCAATTTGGAAAATGTTTTGTGAAGTGATTAAAGAGAAACCAAATTACCAAGGGTATAAAGTGTAGATAGGGTAATTTGGAAGGGGTAGAAGTGTATCTCCTCACATGGCATAGAAAATAGAGAAAGAATATGCCAAGGAATATTCCAATGCTTGGGGGAGAATGAGATGAAGGGTTGAGATGAAATGGTTTGAATTGGATGGATAGGATCAAAGGGAGCCTCCCTTGGTTTTCAAATAATTTTTCATGTGGGGAATGTGGATGGATGAGATGATCTCATTTGAAATGGATGGCTAGGATCAAACATGCCTAGGTTAGGGTTAAGAAAGGATATTCAAATGGAATATGCTTTGCTTGGGGGGAAAGGAGAAATGAAGGGTTGAGATGGTTTCATTTGAAATAGATGGTGGAGATCAAAGAGAGCCTCCTTTGCTTGGGGAAGAAGTGTAGATCAATGGTTGAGATGATTTTGGTTTAAATTCAATGGTTGAGATCAAGCACATGTGATGATATAGAGATGAGAGATTGGATGGATGGTTGTGATGTGTTGTAATTTGCAATCAATGGCTAGGATGAGAGGAGCCTTATTAGGGTTTCAAATAATTCCCCATGTGTCAAAAATGAAGGGATGAGATGTGTTGTAAGGGAATGGATGGTTTAGATGTAGTGTGTAAGGGAATATGTACGGGTGTAAGAGATTGTGTAAGAGAATATTTGATTTGGATATGATTGGTTTTGTCTTTTGTATAAATGGGATTAAGAGAAGATTAAGACATAATCTAATTGTCATTAAGAAGAAAAGGTTTAGACAATTAAGATTATAAGTTGAGAAAATCATAGGTTACTTATAAGTTCAAGTAACACAACATCGAGAATCCATAGTTTCATATCTCGTGACTTTCCACGTCTCGACGTTCTCAACTAATACCTTGGTTCAAACAAGTTAAGTGCTTTGCCTTGATGTAAAGCATAACCCAAGTGGGAAAGGATGCGTTTACGCAAAGTGACCTTTGACTTAGTTTGATCAATAAGGGAGTAAACCCGTTACGTAATTAGAGAAGACGTAAGCACGGGATATGAGCATATGGATGCTTCAACACGATGTTACGTGAAATATACAAGCTCCCTAAGTTTAGAAAAGCCTTGGCTAGAGGCGATAGTTAGAAAACATGAGTTGGCATTTTCCCGTAAATGGGTGTTCTAAAAGTGGGATTTCTCAAATCTCAAAACTCGTTTTGAGTGTTCTCAATTAAGCACATAACATATTCATACATGTATTGAAAGATCCACATTTGTCGGTTAAGGGGAAAGCCGACTTTCAAAATTCGCTCGAAACCATACAGACTCCTGGCGCGTCACCCGCACGTTGAAGCGCGCGCAGCGCGCCAGGAGCAGACATTGGCTCCGGCGATTTTGAGCTAACGTTTGTTATTTTATGTGTTTCGATGGTTTTTTTGTCATCATTAAAACATAAAGAGATCTTGATCATGTTGGCTCAACAAGTAAAATGAATAGTAGAATTTTTGGGAATAGAAATTAACCTGAAAATGCGAATTGTTACACTTATAGTGGTAGTTGTAGTAGGATAGCGAAACTCTGCAGAAATTTTCTCTTACTTGTATTTAGTTTAGCAATTGTATTGTTTGTTTTAAAGTTTTAATAAAATTTTAGTTGTTCATCTTACTTTTCTATTAAGTATCTGTTATAATTCTATTAGTTTAGTTTTTATCATTTCAATTCTCAGCTTATATCTCAATTATAATCTAGCTTTTACAAATCTCATTTTCAGTTTTGTTTAAAATACTCTTTCAAAAACATTAAAAAAAATAGAAAATAATAAAAAATAAAAAAATATGTTTTCATTTCTTTAGATAAGCTTACAAATAAGCTTGATACTGTTTATACATTCCATTTAAGCTGTTTAACTTATTGTGAAGTTGTTTTTAGCTGTAATTCATAATAGTGCATGGATAGTCAACATAGTCAAAGAGGTTTTGATCCATTTGATTTGCTGGTGTATTTGGATAAGCTAAGACAGATTTGGAAGGTCTCTGCCTATCATAAAGATAGGCAAGCATAGTGAATCCACCTCTGTTCTTGCTGAGGTGGAAATACTTTGTAAGTGTTGTTCAATTTTCTAGTTTATAGCTTGATCTGTGTTAGTTTGGTTTGGCTTGGAGTATTACTGTTTCATTGACTCTTATTTGCTGATGTTGTAGTTATAGTTGATGTGATAGAGTTTGTTTCATCATTTGTTTATTCTGTTTGTTGAATCTGTGTTAGATTAGCCTTATTTGAGTAACTGTCTTGGTGTGGATCTGTGATTGTGCACTACTATTGGATCTAGTGGTTTATGATTGTGTATTTTGATTCATATAGTGATAAGTGATTGTCATTGATACATAGATTGGTGTTTTATAATCTGTTTCACTTAATTGTTGTGTTGACTGTCATATCAAGGAGTGTTTGGATTGTAGAATTCTTCTGTGATTAAGAGTTAGTAGGTTGGATCATATTGCATCATTAGCTCACTTAGGTTAAATATAGACTGAGTAGTGAATAAAATTAGTAGGTAGTTTGATAAAAGTCAAAGTTAGAGTAATTAGCATTTACTATTACTTAAAGTGTAAATCAGTTAGTACAGTTAAGTTGATAGTTGCATTGTAGTTAGAGATAGCTTAAACTAGTATAATTGTAGCTAAATACAACAATTTAGAAGTATAATTTAGCTGCTTAATTTGAAATTGGTCAAATTAGTGTAAGTCTCTTAATAGTCAACTGTCTCATTATTAGTGGTTCACAGGCTGCTGAATTTAGAAACTATTAGGGTAGTGGAAAGTGATTTCTCATAGGGCTTTTGCAATATCTAGCTTCTCAGTATTGCTATCTCTGTTTTGACCCCATAATATCTGTATTATTGGCTTTTTAGGACTGCTAATAAGCTGTTGCTACTTAGGTATATAGAACAAGTATTTGTTTTGAATATTAAGCCTGTTAGTGCTTCATTGAGTTTGAACTAGTGTTCTTTTGGTTTTTCTGAGTTCATCAGTAGTAAATAAGTTGTTGTGTATGATCAAATTGCTTCTGGATACATATGTTACATATCTGCTTATAGCATTGGCTTACTTAACTGCTTATTGAACCATATTGTGGCATTCTGTGATTCTCCTGGGCCTTATTTGAGTTTTCTGAGTTCATTTGAGCATATTTCATCTGTGTTTTAAGTTTCATTCAGATTTGGTCACAAGTGCTTAAAAATAAGCACTTGTGATAAGCGGTTTACCTTGAATAAGCACTTTATCAGCTTATTTTGATTTCAAATTTTTTTCTCCAAGTTTATTTTATTATTTTAGAATTTCTGTTAATTTTTCAGATTTTTCTGAGTTGATTTTATATTTTTCTTAATTTTTCTTTGATTTTAATCATTTTTTATATACTTTTTAATAAATAAAAATTCAGATAAAGCCATAAAATTACAAAAATATTTTAGGAAATTCTTTTATAATATTTTATATTTTTCAAAATTAAATTTGTAATTTTCCCTTTTATTTTTCTATTTTCCTTTATTTTTAATTCATTTAAAAAATACAAAAACATAAATAAATTCATAGAAATTAAATAAATAGTCAAAAAAATATTTTTCTTTTTCTGAAAATTCTTTTTATTAGTTTAAGATTTTTTGAAAATTGTTTTATATTTGTAGGATAATTTTTTGTTAAAAGTTACGTTTTATATTGTACGTTACGTTTTAAATAATCGCGTTTGATTTTCCGTTTTTAGATTTTAAACATTGGTGCATTCATAGCTTGTATATCTTGCATAATTCGTGATTGTTTGTCATTATTTGTATTACTTAACAACAAATTTCACATTTACCACTTTTCACTACACGGTTTTCACGAATCAATATTCTTTGATTCCATTCACACCTTCGTACGGATACGACTCGGGTGATCCGTATTTCTTGGCGGATCTCCTCGATACTATACTTATATATATAATAATTGATTTTGACACAATCACACCTCCTAGCTTGGTAGCTTAGAGGTGCTTGTAAGCTGCTTAAGGTGTTTATGGGTGGTTTAGGGTGATTAGGGGTGGATTAGTGGTGGTTTAGTGGTGGATTAGTGGTGTTTTAGGGTGTATTAGTGGTGATTAGTGGTGGATTAATCAATTAGGTGATGCACCTACTTGTGTGGGTGCTTAGAGGTGTTAGGGTGTGTGCTTGGGTATAACTAAGGTGTTAGGGGTGCTAGGTTGAGGTGTTTGAGGTGCTTATGTTTAGGTTTTACTTGTTTTAGTTAAGTTTAGACCTATTTCTACTTATTAAGTGTTTTAAGGTTTTACCTAAGGTTTAGTGCCTAAGTTAAGTTCCTAAGTGTGTCTAGTGACAAATCCTAAGTCCTAATGGATTTATTCTAAGTGAGGGTAACTTATGGGAAAGGTTTGGGAAGGTTTGACCTAGTTTTGTAACCTAAATGACCTAAGTGTGTTTAGTGAGAGACTAGGGTTTATCCTATGGTTTAGTGCCTAGACTCGTGTCCTATGAGTGTCTAATAACTATTCCTAAGTTCTAAAAGGCTTATACTAAGTGGCAGTGACCTATGGGGAAGTTTACGGATGGTTTAGACCTAATTCTAGTTATCTATGACCTAGTTATGGTTTAGGGCTTAGGGGGTTTGTATCTAAGTTCTAAAGGGTTTATTCTATAACCTAATAGTCCTAATATATCCTAATATTCCTAAGGAAACTCATACTTAAGCCTTGGACACATTCATACTAGTTAAACTAAGCATATAGGTTCAAATAAGCACATAATCCTACTTAAGTTTTAGTTTAGGGTTTTATTAGGGTTTTAGTGTTTTAGATTGGTGAATTACTTATATGGTGTTGTTATGATTTTATGTTTGACATACCTGGGGTTTATAGGATGTGAGTGTTGAGTTATTTGGCTTGTATGGATACGTGAGCAGGTCTAGTGAGCCATGCAAGTAATAATTCATATAAAAAGCAAAAATTTACCTGTGAAATACCTACTATACGTATTTGTAATGGGAATGATAGTAATGGGTGTTTGTAGGTTGTTATATAGAAAATTGCTGTGAGAAGTCGTGTTCACTTGGGAATTGTCGTGAGAAGTCGTGGTGACTGGTGAATTGTTGCGAGAAGTCGCGGTGACTGAGAAATTGTTGGGAGAAGTCTTTGCGAGACATTGTTGAGAATCTGTGTGTGAGTTATGTGTATGAGTTGTGTGTCTGAGAAACAAAAGAGTTTGGGTATATATAGGGAAATTTGTGAATTTGAATTTTGAATCCTCCCGCTCGTACTGTACCTTTTAATTTGAATTTGAAGCAGAGTGTGGGTAATATTTTATATTGTTTGTATTTTATTTTATGTAAATGATGAAAAAGGAAAAAAAAAAAAAAAAGGTGTGAAAAATATCGGTCACAATTTTGACCGAGTTTGGGATTTGGTTGTTGCTCGACCGATCTTAACCAAACACCCACAGTCGCCATGACCGACCATGACCTTGCCCATGACCCTTTAACTATGGGTAGTCTTTCGAAGCTCCAGTTTGGCGGCCAACTTGATGCGGGAGAGGCATGAGTGCTGTTTGATCTTATGGTGTTGCGTAAAGTCTCCAAACTACTAATTAACACATGATCAGACATGATTAAGCAGATAGAACAAACAAATAACAAAAAAATAGATAGCACACAAAGAATATCAGCAAGAAACACAAAGAATAAAAGCTAAAGAGCCACACACCCTAACCAAACCTGTGTAAGAGTTAGTATGACCAAAGCAGGTTTCCTTGTTACTCAAATGGAAGTAGGTCAAGATTACCCGACACCCTTGAGGTGTATAACCAAACAGTTCAAATATTTAAGAGAAGAAGTGATTAGCGTACAATGCTTTGGAGAAACGTCGAAAGACTAGAACAAATCACAATCTCTCTTGATTCACTTAGTCAAGAGAATATTATAACACCCAATCGAACCTAAAATAACCAACAAATACTCAGATTGCAAAACCCCCCAAAATTTCAAAATTTGGGTTTCACAATTCAAACTATAATTTCACAATTAACTACAAACTAACCCATAGAAACCTAATTAACCACAATAACTATCAATCTAAACCACTGGATTGACAATCAAACTAATTAGGATTTCAAGATCTAAACCCTACAAAACCGATTGAACAAATTACCCAACTAATAAGTCAAGATTCAACAAAAACTATTGAATTAACCACTAACAAACCAAATTTACCACTAGATCATAAAATTTCCAAATCTTTTCATACCCTAATCAAGAGCTCTAACCGAGAGTTGTGATACCATGTGAAAATATGAATGACAACACCAATTACTTGATACAACCAACCACCTTTTTACTAATATTATAAACTCAAAAAGATCATCCTCAAACGAGTGCGATGCTATACATACAAAGAAAAAAGATCGTCTCCAACAATAACACTAAACCAAACCAAACTGAACAAAGATTGTGTGTAATCGAGAGAGAGAGAAAAAAAACTGGGGGGAATGAGATAGATCAAAGTTTTTTTTTTTTTTTTTTTTTTTGGGTAAAAAAGAGAGATCAAAGTTTTGAGAAACCATATGTACGCTTTTCCTTTTAGAGCTAGAACTTTCACTTAAGCCCTTGCACAAACAATCTTGACAAAACCAACATCAAACTTTGAAACAATTATAATATTACATAAACAGTCCCATTAATTTTATATGCTTTATAAACTTGTATTTCCAACAATAGTTCAACATAAATTTCTTATTAATCCATCACTATACATTATACTATATACTAAACATGTGTTTTTCCGTTTTGCAAACAATGCCCTCCTATTGGTTGGGACCCCGTAGAAGCACTGGTCATCCGTTATGTCACTGTACCCGTTCCATTTTCCCCATTAATATACCATATACCACCACAAGTCATCTTCTTTGTTGGGAATTAAATAATCAGAAGAATCAGCATAAAGGTTTAAGGAAATACATCAAGTATGTTTCTGCTGATAAAGCACAAAGCAAGTTTCCACTAATGGATTCTGCTGAAGAACGTTTTCTACTGATAGTGTTTCTGCTGATGGATTCTGCTGATGCTACTATGACTCATATAACAGCTGTGTAGATAAGTACAACTTATTCTACTGACTCATATTGATGAGGCGAAAAATGATCCGTTTTTAGGGGGTCATTTAAGCCCGAATCCAAATTTATTTGATCAAATATTGCCCTAAATCGTTCTTTTTGTGATTTTAGGTACTTTGGGAGTGAAATCTGGAAAAGGAAGCAATTCGGACGTTTTTGGAGCATAAAAGTGAAGAAAACGCCAAAGTCTTAATTTTCCATGCTGGGAACAGTGCATGACGGCGTCAAGAGGAAGATTATGACGGCGTCAAGAGTAAAAGTCCATGACGACCCAGAAGAGTTTTGACGGCGTCATGAAGGTAGGGCGTCAAGAGTTAAAAGTCGTGACGGCTTGGAAATGCAATGTTCTTGACGGCGTCCGTGGATCTAGGCAGTCCGAGGATTGTTTTGGCGGCGAGGTGACGGCGTCACCTATTTGGTCTTGACGCCGTCAGACCCCTTTTCCTATATATAGTTTTCTAATTTTTCACATTAAAGGAGAGAAGTTTTGGGAGAAACCCTAAGTACGATTTTGGTGTAACTTTACAGGTTTTTCAAGGGTTCCAACCCCTTGATACCTTGCATGATTAATCAAGATAAGTGTTCTTCTAATTCAATCAATATATCTATGTGTTGGTTGTCTATATCATTTTCTTGTCTTAATTCTATCATGCTAGGCTAGATCTCTTTTGTGTTTGCTTAGATCTAATGAAACCTAGATATTGATTATGTGTTGATTACTTGTTTATTCTTGTCTTGGATGAATGATTTATATGTTAGGCTTAAGAAAACTGGCAGATCTCCAATTGGTAACATGCTTGAACGTCTTAAGAAACATGAACCAACGCGCACTAGGTCTTTATTGGTTGTATTTAATGCATGAGCCACTGTTTACAATCCCTATAGTTGTGCTGGGCATGGTGTAGGAGGAGATAAGAGCTCATAGAATTAGGGAGTTATGTGTGCCACCCCATGAATGGTATTAAGGAATACAATCCGTCATCCATGCAATTATAACAAGTAATTAACGTGTAAAAGATATCTAGGGAGTAGTGAAATCTAAGTAAACGCATTTTCTCCAATTACTGCTCACAACTTTAGTATAAATTAGTTTACTTTCATTTTTTGTATTTTATTTTGATTGCATCTTATTATTGGGTTAGTTGAATAGCAACTAATTCCGCCCACTCTTCCAAAACCCGAGATTTTTACTTGCTTTCTAAAAAATATAAAAACACAAAAATAATCATCCCTCATCTTTAGAACTAGTATTTAGGCTTTCTAATCCTAGCGACACTATTCCTAAGCTGAACGATCAATCCCCCGGTACTTGTCACTATACTATACTACAACGATCAGGTACACTGCCTGGTGGGGGTTGTAAGCTTCTCGAGATCCCTAGAGAGGTAAATCCTGTTGCGATTCCCACGCATCAAGTTTTTGGCGCCGCAGCCCGGGGAATAGTTATTGTCTAGGTTAGTATTTCTTTTTATTTGGTGTACTTGCTAGATTCCTTTCTAGTAAGATTTTATTTTTATTTTTAGGTTCTTCTTTAGTCTATCTCATTTCTTCGTGCCTTTGTTCGTAACTCTTTACCATCCGACATCATGGAAGGTGGTAACATCTTTGAACCCGTCATCCCACCACAACAAAACCCATCATTAGAACTCCTTAGGCCCCGAACCTTAGGAGAGTATTCCCGACCTAGCCACCAAGGCTACCGAAACACCATTGAGCTCACCAGAGCCAATGTGACCCCCTTGCGATCCGACACCATCCGGTTGGTGCAAAGCGGATGTGCATTCCATGGACTTCGTTCCGAAGATCCAAACCAACATCTTAAGGACTTTCTCAAAATCGTAGACTCCATAGACCTAGATGTTGAAACTAGAGAGACAACCCGTTTACGCCTATTCCAATTCTCTCTATGGGATCAAGCTAGTCAATGGCTTGAGCGTTTACCCGCGGGATCCATCACCACATGGGATGATCTCACCACTCGTTTCCTTGCTCAATTTTTCCCACCGGGGAGAACTACTAAGCTTAGAAATGACATCTTGATGTTCCAACAACGTCAAAATGAATCTCTTTATGAAGCATGGACTCGTTTCAAGGACTTACTCCAAAAAGTCCCTCATCATGGCATAGATCTTTGGCTTCAAGTCCAAATTTTTTATGGCGATATCGATATCTCCACGAGGCGAGCCATTGACCAATCGGCCGGTGGTAAGCTACGTGATCTTAGTGCGGAACAATAATGGGAACTCATAGAAGATCTTGCTCTCTATGACAACGAAAGTTGGAATGATCCCCGTGATTTGAACAAAACGGTCAAGGCAATATCTTTGCCTTCGAACAGTTCTAGCACTCCTGACCATAGGATCATGGAACTTGAGGACCAAGTCAAGTTTCTCATGAAATCTTACGAAGCTCCTAAGCCTTCAAGCCAAGTGAACAAAATCACTTCTTCATGCGAATTATGTAGTGGTCCCCATGACACTCGTGATTGTGTGGAACTCCCCGGAACAGCTTTTGCGGACTACGCATCCACGCGTACCGACGAAGCGGGAGATAAGTGGTACACTTTCAAACCCGAGCCAAACACTTACGGTGATTCATACAACCCCTCTTGGAAAAATCACCCAAACCTTAGGTGGAAACAAAATCAACCCAATTCTTCCAATCCGCCTAATCGTTATCAACCAAACGGTCCACCATCCAACCGTACTTTCAACAACAATCCGTCTAACAACTATGGTAGTACCAACAATCTTGAAGGATTGATGTCAAAGTTCATGGCATCTCAAGAAGCCCGCATAGCTAGGTTTGAAACCGAATTCAACCATCAACAAACGGAGATGACCAACAAGATTGACAACTTGTTGAAAGCCCTCAACAACCAAGCGTTAATCACACCTAGGAAGGACACTTGGGACACCAATAGTGGAGTCCAAATTAAGGATCCCTCATCATCCAAACATGTCCACTTTGTCAATGTTGTCACCATTAAACCAATAGATAAGGAGATAGAGATGAGTGACCAGGATGAAGTTAGAGTAGAGGCCGAGATTAAGGATGAGAGTAGGAAGGTTAAGGTTAACAAGGAAGAGGAGTTAGAGGAGGTAGAGCCTATAGAAAAATACTTTGATAAGTTGCCCACCGAAGAAGAACGGGAGTACCATAAGGATCTATTCGATAGTCCCGAGAGACCATATATCTTCAGCACACCCCTTATCAAAATGAGAGACCCCTCTAACATTAACATCCCATGCAATATCGGGCACATGCATATATGGAAAGCTTACATCGATCTTAGATCCCCCGTGAACATCATGACTAGGACTTATTACAATTGGGTGATGAAGAAGCAACTTAATTTTAGGATGATGCCCGGTAAGAATCTGATAAGTAATTTTGTAGGAAGAGTGATGGATTACATGTGATTATAGGGAATCTCACCTATGAAATTGATTTTATGATAGTAGAAGACATCCGTCCAGTGATAGATGCTTGCCTAAGCCAAATAGTATTCGGAAAACCATTTGTTGAGGCCACTAGGATGAGTTATGATCCGACTTTAGGGATAGTTAGATTTAAGGAAGAGAACGATGAGGTTGCCTATCAAATGCCCTACAAGATTGAACAATACCGCCTTCTCTCTAATTTCGAAAAAGAACACAAGCAAGCGGCTTATTATAGGAATGAGGAGGATAGACGTAGAGGAGTAGAATATGTAAAGAATAGGATGCTTGGTTTCTATAAAGAATGCTTACAACTAGGTCCGGAATACAAAACTGGTTTAGAAGATGACCTAGAGAATGGAACCAATGATGAAGTCACGTAGTAACCCATGACCTTGAGTCTAGCTACAAGACTCGTAAATAAAGAAAAGCGCTTCTTGGGAGGCAACCCATGTTTTGTGTGATTTTATTTGTTTGATTGTTATTTGCTTCCGTATGCATGCTTTATTTTTATTGTCGGTAGATCATATTTCTAAACTAAAATGTGAAAATACTTTACTTTGTTGTTTTGACCTAGTCTTAACTACACCTAGAAGTATTTTTGCAAAAGATAAGTGTAAGGGGAAACCCCAAATATGTTTTTAAGAAACAAACCGATCATGATTCTCCACAATATTAAATGAGCATGTATATTCGTATTTGTTAGAGTCAAATGCTTGTATTGAGTCATAATGAAGTTTTGCAGGATTTTCCAGGAAGTAGGACCAAGTTTTTCCAGAAATTTTCCGGAAACTTGACATAAGAATTTCTGCAGGTCCATTCTGACGGCGTCAGGGGTTTACTCTTGACGGCGTCAGGAGTTAAAAATCTGGAAATTTTACCGGTTTTGTTTTTCTAACGAAGTCTTATGGTTTTTGTGAATTATTAAGTTTTATAATCTCCAGGAGATCTGCAAACTTCATTCCACAAGCATTATATCTTATCTTGTTTTCTAGGATTTAGAAACTTATATAGGATGCCGCCGATTTTACGCGAGGTTGTCTTGTCTATTTTGTCAGGTTTTACAGGTTATGTATGACAAGAAGATGATTTATATTCTGTAAGGGAAGCTTTGATTGTTCATTTTCTTGGAGGAAGATTTAACCTGGCCATCCTATTATCCATACCGAGCGAATCAGGGGAGTATTTGATTTCATTCTCTTTACTTTTTCACTTTTACATTCTTTACTTGAACATTGGGGACAATGTTCATCTTAAGTGTAAGGGGAGGGTAAAAATATGATACCATACATATGCACTTTCGCTTGAGTTTGTTTTGTTTGATGGTAGATGTGTAATAAAACTATGAAAAATACTTGTTAGTGCAATTTTAGCGCCAAATTTAAAATTTTTTACAACATTTAGGAGTGAAACTTTAGCCATAGCAAGCGTCTCATGGATATAAGATTGTATGACTAGCACATAACCGTATATTCAGAAAAATTTTCCACCCAAATATGTGAGGTTCGCCTTTAGATTTGATAGGAAAAGCATTTACTATTAGTGCTTATGAGTGTACCAGTAGCATTTAGATTCTAGAACTTGCGTTAGTGATGCATCCCGAGACCGCTAGTGAGACTACATTCGTGTGGTAGGATTTACTACATGATAAGAGGCATTAGGATCACCTTTGTGTTAAACCCGTATCATGATTACCTGACCATTTAAGTCATATTACTTGGCTAGTTAAGTCAACTAATTTTTCCCACACCCTTAGCGTTGTACTCATTTTTAGTACACGAAACCCCTAGTACACCCCTCCGAGCCTATCTTTTCGTTTCTAACTTTAAGCATCTTACTTAAAGGAAGAATTTGTTACACCCCACTTAAATGTACAACCAAATCGCCTTAGCCTTCCGTGTATGCGCTCATTTTTAGTGCATTATTGTTATTTGTTAAACCCTAAGTTAACTATCTAATTGATTACATGGTTGCTAAGTCGAGTCATATCCTTGTACATATTGTTTTGGGACGATTGGGACTCATGGGTAAGTACTTATTTTATGGAGTAATGGGGAAGAACATCATTTATTACCCCCATATGTACGTTAATCTTAAAAGTGCTCCAAGTGTTTTGATTTTCTTAATTCGAGTCATTAGATTAGTTTATTGTAAAGTATGTAAAAATTCAAGTGTAAGGGGAATTCTCATTCCCTATGATATATTATTTTGGATGGTAGGGTAAGAGTGTATGCAAAAAAAAAAAAAAAAAAAAAAAAAAAAACATACGGACTACCATCCCTTTTTTATTCTATGTTCATTTTATGTTTTTGTTATTTTTCATTTATTAGCTTAAGTCGAGTCTAGTCTTGGCTTAGCAACGCCATATTGTACATGTAATTAACCAAGATTGTTAACTCGCCACTAGTAAAACTTCCTTTATCCAACAAAACCGTGTATTTCAATCCGTCATCCATGCAATTATAACAAGTAATTAACGTGTAAAAGATATCTAGGGAGTAGTGAAATCTAAGTAAACACATTTTCTCCAATTACTGCTCACAACTTTAGTATAAATTAGTTTACTTTCATTTTTTGTATTTTATTTTGATTGCATCTTAGTATTGGGTTAGTTGAATAGCAACTAATTCCGCCCACTCTTCCAAAACCCGAGATTTTTACTTGCTTTCTAAAAAATATAAAAACACAAAAATAATCATCCCTCATCTTTAGAACTAGTATTTAGGCTTTTTAATCCTAGCGACACTATTCCTAAGCTGAACGATCAATCCCCCGGTACTTGTCACTATACTATACTACAACGATCAGGTACACTGCCTGGTGGGGGTTGTAAGCTTCTCGAGATCCCTAGAGAGGTAAAGCCTGTTGCGATTCCCACGCATCACATATACAAGAAAAATATCTTTGTTGTAATCATCAAATTGAACACTCCAAGTGAGTTGTAATCCAAGATACATGTTGTATCTTAATGACTAACATGATAAGTCATCATCTAGCTAGAATAAAGATAAGTCATAAACTAGTAATTTGATGAGTCATATAGATTGTAAAAGATTTTTCCTTGGACTATAAAAGGAAGATCTTAGATATATCTTAAAGGATGCGTGACAAGAGTGATAGTGATAAAGATATACATAGAGAAAAACAATAGAACAAAACATAAGATTCAAGGTCTTTGTAACCCTAGTGATAGTGAAGATCACTCGTATTATTCTGAATAATATTGAATCGTTTGGTGAAATACTTTCATTGTTCTTTGTTAAATAAACACAAGCATCACAGTTCCATTTCCAATAAACATTCTAAGTGTGGTTAAGTAGATTCTGCATACTTAATCATATTCACTCAAAGTATCATATTTACACATTAAAAGGTCCAACACCTATAGTGTGTGATCAAATCAAGTGATCCTCTCAGTTGGTATCAGAGCTCTCAAGTTGATATCTTTGATTTAGAAGAAGAAATGGATACAGAATCTATTCAAACAAATGTTGCTGCAAAGTTGCCAGTTCTCAAACAGAATGAGTTTGAATTGTGGAGGTTAAGAATAGAACAGTTTTTTCAGGTGCAGGATTACACTAGCTGGGAAATCATTGAAGATGGAAACTCTTTCAAACCCATAACCACTTCATCAACAATTGAAGGTAGGGAAATTACAGTTGTTCAAACTATCCCTACAACTGCTGATGAAAGAATAAAGAAGAAAAATGACCTCAAGGCCAGAAGTATGCTGATGATGACCATTCCAAATGATCAACTTATAAACTTCAGCAAATTCAAAGATGCCAAGTCATTATTTGAGGCAATTGTTGCAAGGTATGGAGGGAATGAAGCCACCAAGAAGACCCAGAAAACCCTTCTCAAGCAGCAGTTTGAAAATTTCTCATCAACCATGAATGAATCTCTTGACCACATGTTTACAAGGCTACAGAAAGTTGTGAGCCAACTTGCTGTTCTTGGGGTTGACATACCTCAAGAAGATTTAAACTCAAAATTTCTGAGAAGCTTACCAGAAGAGTGGGCTATGCATGTTGTTGTTTGGAAGAATAAACCAGACATAGACACTATGGATCTTATGGATTTGTATAGCAACTTTAAAATTGTGGAACAAGAAGTAAAGAAAACTGGTGTCTCAAGTTCATATACTGGGAACATGGCTTTTATGTCATCTCCTAGTATCTCAAACCCAGTTAAAGATGAAAAGGTTGATAGTGGAGCTGATGCTGCTAGTTCATCAAGCAGTACCTTTGGTATATTGAATGAAAAGGCTTGTTGTGCCTTTTTCACAAGCCAGAATAATGGGTCCATGCTTACTCATGAAGATCTCATAGAAATCAATGATGATGATTTAGAAGAGATGGACCTAAAATGGCAAATTTCTCTTCTTAGCATGAGGGCTAAGAAATTCTATCAGAGGACGGGGAAGAAACTCACCATCAGCAGCAATGATACTGCTGGTTTTGACAAGTCAAAGATAGAAGGCTATAACTGTCATATGTTGGGGCACTTCTCAAGAGAATGTAGAAGGCCAAGGCAGCAAGATAGCAAGAATAGAAGTTTTGGAAGCAAGTCCAAGACAGGGGAATCAACCAATCCAAAGGCTATAGTAGCTATTGATGGATTAGGATTTGATTGGAGCTTTACTGCTGAAGAAGAAGAAGCTTATCCTCAGACAGCTCTTATGGCTTTCACCACAGAGGTACAACCTGATAAAGTTTGTTCAAATAATTGTTCTGCTCTTAAAAGTTTAGAAACCTTAACCAAACGTTATGAGAATCAAAGGAAAGAATTAATTGATACAGCTCATAGCTTAACAAATCATAAAAGATGTATAGCTACTCTAGAGGAACAAGTCATACATTTTCGAACAAATGAATCTACCTTTACTGATGTCAAAATTCTTCTTGAAAGAGAAATAATGTTTAAAGATAATGACATTAATAACTTGAAAGCTGAAGTAGATAGGCTTAGTAAGGCTAAAGAGAATATTCAAATGAGTGTAGAAACACTAGATTATGCATCTAAGGGTATGACTAACTTAATTGAATGTCAAGTTATAAATAAAGCTAAGTCTGGTGTTGGATACAAATATGTTCCTCCACCATATAGAGGTATTCCTTCACCCCCAGGAATTGACCTAGAACACACAGGATTACCTGAATTTCAACTACCTGAATTAAATTATGGTGTTCAACCAAAATCTAATGTAGTTGTTAATAAACCTTTGAAAGAGAGTGAAAGTTTAAGTAAAACTTCACTTCCTAAGGACAAGGTGTGTTCTTGTAGAAAGTCAGATGGTCCAATCATTGAGGACTCAACATCTGATGATAAAAAGTTAATTCAGGTTATGTCTAAACCTGAAGTGGTTAAGAAAGCAAGAACAAGAGTTCCTAAGATAGTCAAACACAATACTGATAGGCCTAAGACCAATGAAAAACATGTTAGGCAACCAGTAAGATATTGTGAACAATATAGAACCATAAACAAGCCTAGAGGTAACCAAAGGAATTGGTATAGCCTCAAGTCTCTCCAACAAAGAGATAACAAAGTTTGTTACACATGTGGTAGTTTTGACCATTTTACAGCTTTCTGCAACCAATGGGTATCTGGGTATGAAAGTAAAAGAGTGAACTACAAAAGGCAAACACCTAAATCTCATTTTCACTCTAATTCTAAAAGATCAAAACCCAAAACAGTCACAAAAGCAGTTCCTGCTGATAGAGCAAAAACTGTTCCTACTGAAAGAAAAATGGTTTCTGCTGAAAAACCATATATGACTATTTACCCAAAATCAAAAATTAAGGGTGCAAAAACAACTTTCAAACATGCATCTAATATTGTTCAAAGTCCCATTCAAACAAAAGAAGTGGTCCAAAAACAAGTTTGGAGACCAAAGGGTACAACTACAAAGCTAGCAGTTTCTGCTAAGCATATTGCTGCTAAGGGAAACAGGGCAAATGCTGTTAAGGCCTCAGCATGTTGGATTCTTAAATCCAATGTTGCATCAACTATTCTCAAAAGATTACATTTCATTGATGCAAGAGGCGGATCCAAGTCAGAAATGGTTTGGATCCCAAAACAAAACTAATTCCTTTATTTATGTGCAGGGACATTCATCAGCAGATACTGAAGATCAAGAATTCTCAGATAGTGGATGTTCAAGGCACATGACAGGCAACAAGTCTTATCTTTCAAATTTTCAATCAGTAGATGGAGGCTATGTTACCTTTGGAGGAGGAATTGGAGGAAAAATTACTGGTAAAGGTACTATTAAAACCGGTAAATTAGATTTTGAAGATGTGTACTATGTGCAAGAGCTTAAGTATAATCTTTTTAGTGTCTCACAAATGTGTGACAAAAAGAACAAAGTTCTCTTTACTGACACTAAATGTCTTGTATTTTCTTCTGATTTTAAGATGCCTGATGAAAGTCAAGCACTTCTTAGAATTCCAAGAAAAGGCAACATGTACAGTGTTGATATGAAGAAGATTGTTCCAAAAGATTCTCTTACTTGTCTTATTGCTAAGGCCACATTGGATGAATCTATGAAATGGCATAGGAGGCTTGGTCATATTAACTTCAAAACCATAAATAAGATTGTCAAAGATGGTTTGGTAAGAGGTTTACCTCAAAAACGATTTGAAAATGATCAAACATGCATTGCTTGTCTTAAAGGCAAACAACATAAAGCCACTTGTAAGCCCAAAATTTTTAACTCTATCAATCAATCATTGTTTATGCTGCATATGGACTTATTTGGTCCTACAAATGTTAGAAGTTTGTTGCATAAGAGATATTGTCTAGTTATTACTGATGACTTTAGTAGATTTACATGGGTATTCTTTTTAGGAACTAAGGATGAGACTTCTAGCATCCTTAAGACCTTCATTACAGAGATAGAAAACCTAGTAAGTAAAAGAGTAAAAGTCATTAGATGTGATAATGGGACAGAATTTAAAAATAGAGTTATGGATGATTTCTGCAAAGAAAAAGGTATTAAAAGAGAATTTAGTGTTGCAAGAACTCCACAACAGAATGGAGTTGCTGAAAGGAAAAATAGAACACTAATAGAAGCTGCTAGAACTATGTTAGCTGACTCTAAGTTGCCTATAACTTTTTGGGCAGAAGCAGTCAACACTGCTTGCTATGTTCAAAATAGAGTTTTAGTTGTAAAACCTCACAATAAGACATCATATGAACTTTTTAGAGGTAGAACTCCTGAAATAGGATTTCTTAGACCTTTTGGATGTCATGTGACAATTCTGAATACCTTAGACCATCTTGGAAAGTTTGATGGTAAAGCAGATGAAGGATTCTTAGTTGGATATTCTATCAATAGCAAAGCATTTAGAGTATACAACATGAGAACTAGAAGAGTAGAGGGAAATCTACATGTGAAGTTTTTGGAAAATAAAACCAATGTAGAAGGTCAAGGTCCCAAATGGCTATTTGATCTTGAATCTCTATCCAAATCAATGAATTATATGCCTTTTGTTGACGAAACTAATGAATTTTCAGGTTCACAAACTGCTGATGCAACAAATAGAGAAGGATTAGAGAAGGAGACAGATCAAGATTATGTGATAAATGCCAATATGGACAAATACAAGTGTGGATTCAACTTCAATATATGGTGAATCTTCTTCTGGAAATTCTAAAGAAGATGTTGAAGATGAATACAAGGAAGAAGGAGCTAAGGAACAAGAGTTTCAAATCAGAAGTAACACTGCTGTTTCTGCTGATAAGCAAATCGTTCCCACTGATAAGCAAAATGTTTCTGCTGATGGTCCATCAGAAGAAACACAAGCAAATCTCTCAGACAATGAGGTGGATTTCAACAACCTTCCACCTGATTATCAAGTTCTTTCTACTCTACACTTAAGGAGTCACAAAGTCCACTCCCTGGACAATGTAATTGGAGATGTACAATCAGGAGTAAAGACAAGACAACAATTGATGTCTTCAGATCAACAAGGGCTTCTTGATGCCCTTTATGCTTCAAAACAGCATGAGTTTTCAAACTCTTGCTTATTTGTATGTTTTCTCTCACAAGATGAACCAAAGAATATTCATAAAGCCCTAGAGAATTCAAGTTGGTTGGAGGCTATGCAAGAGGAGCTTCTTCAGTTTAAGATTCAAAAGGTTTGGGTGCTAGTTGATTTACCAAGTTGTGTAAGGGTAATTGGCACTAGATGGGTTTTTAGGAATAAAAGGGATGAAGGGCATAGTGATAAGAAATAAAGCTAGATTAGTAGCTCAAGGGTACACACAAGAAGAAGGGATAGACTATGAAGAAGTTTTTGCTCCAGTAGCAAGGATTGAAGCCATTAGACTCTTTTTAGCTTATGCTTCATTTATGGGATTCACAGCTTATCAAATGGATGTCAAGAGTGCTTTCTTATATGGTACTATTGAAGAGGAGGTGTATGTTTCACAACCTCCTGGTTTTGTTGATCCTGACCATCCAGACAAAGTGTACAAGGTTGTTAAAGCTCTATATGGCCTACATCAGGCATCAAGAGCTTGGTATGAAACACTGGCTTCCTACTTAATTTCAAATGGATTTCAAAGAGGCAAGATAGATCAGACACTTTTCACCAAGAAGCATAAGAAGGATCTTTTGCTAGTTCAAGTGTATGTGGATGATATCATCTTTGGATCTACAAGGAAGGAGATGTGTTTGGAGTTTGAGAAGCTTATGCACAATAAGTTTCAGATGAGTTCCATGGGGGAACTTACATTCTTTTTGGGTCTGCAGGTTAAACAATCAAGAGAAGGAATCTTTATTAGTCAAGACAAATATGTTGCAGAGATTCTTAGAAAGTTTCAATTTGCTGATTCCAAAACAGCAAGCACACCAATTGATCATGAGAAGCCACTTCTGAAAGATGTAGAAGGAACTAATGTGGATGTACACACATACAGATCTATGATAGGTTCTTTGATGTATCTCACATCATCAAGACCTGATATCATGTTCTCTGTTTGTGCTTGTGCAAGATATCAAGTAACTCCTAAGGTTTCTCATTTAACAGCAGTCAAGAGAATTTTTAGATATCTCAAGGGTCAACCTAGGTTGGGTCTGTGGTATTCTAAGGAGCCATCTTTTGACTTGGTAGCATACTCAGATAGTGATTATGCTGGTGCTAGCTTGGACAGAAAGTCAACAACTGGAGGATGTCAATTCCTTGGGTGTAGACTTATCTCATGGCAATGTAAGAAGCAGACAATGGTGGCTACTTTAACAACTGAAGCTGAATATGTAGCTGCTGCAAATTGTTGTGGTCAAGTCCTATGGCTTCAAAACCAACTTCTTGACTATTGGTACAATTTCTTACATACCATTATTCATATTGATAATAATAGTACAATTTGCATTAAAAATCCAGTGCAACATTCTAAAACAAAACACATTGAAATAAGACATCATTTTATTAGAGATTGCAATGAAAAGAGGTTAATTCAAGTATTGAAAATTGCTTCAGAACAAAACTTTGCAGATCTTCTTACAAAAGCTTTTGATGTTGGAAGATTTCATTCCTTGGTAGCAGGTATTGGAATGCTTAATCTTTAAATTTTTCAAAATAATGTGTTCTTGTATATAGATTTTGTTAATGCATCTAACTTTGTCATCTAAAACTACTATTACCAATTTAAAGTTATTCATACAGTTAGTCCTATACATAATTCTAATTCAAGACAAGTACTTTGTACTTTGTTCTTTTGGTTTTAGACTAACAATTTCAGGTATGAATGTTTGAGCTCAAAGGCTATTTCAAGTGAAATCTATGATCATTGCTGCTGAATGCTGATCATTGCTGCTGATATAATAGGTTCATGATAGAAAGAGTTTGGGATTTCAAAACTCCTTAAAACTCCTTTCTTGGAACCTGATTATGATGTTTCACTTTGAATTGATAAATTAGTTGATCAGTTAATAACTGATACAACTCACTTTCTATCATTTTATACTCTCAAGTATAATGTGACTAATCTATGGATATCTGATAGAAAGAACAGCGAGCAAAAGTGAATCTAACACTTGTGTTAGAGGTAACAAATGCCACGAGCTGGAAACCCTGTAAAGAAAGCCTTTTGAATAGGTTTATCTGTACACAGGCAGTTATTTATAACTGAAAACATTGGTTCTCACACAACCAGAGGTTGCTTTAAACCGAAATTTTGATTAAGTGTTAGTTACCACACTTAATCCCTTCAAAATGGTTAGAAGCAGTATGAGTTTTAATCATAAAATCATGTTCATACTGCTAAGTCGAATATTTCTTAAAAAGGATTTTCAAAGAAGCTCAGAAAATCATCCCTGATGGATTATGAGTCAATGCTCAGTGATTCACCACTCATAGGAGGTTACACAGCTAGAAGTGATGAGGGCAGCATTTAAACTCTTAAGGAATTGATGGCTTCATGTACAAATTGTCTGAAAACATGGATATTGCTAGATCAGATGATATGATATGATTGTGAGAGATCTTCCAAACAGGGGAGGAAATTGCTCAGGAGAGAAATAAATCTCATGGGAGGTTACAAAAGCCCTTTAAAGGAAGATTAACCAAAGAAAAAGAAGGAAAAGATAAGAGCATACAAGATGATGACATGGTTTCTACTGATAAAGAACAAGAACAGAGCTGATAGGAGAAAGTTCTATCTGGATCAAAAGTTGAAAGGTTTCAATTTCAGTTCACTACGTTTGTTCATCACTTCTAAAGACATGCTGAAAGATGATTTCTATTTCTTGGAACAAGCATCCAAGATACACAACATCATTGCCTCTTATAATTCTTCAAGTTGAACATTGCACCATCTTTTAGTCCAAGATTGGAGCAAAGAACAGAAATCAGATGAGTTACAGAGAAAGACATTCAATCACTCAAAAGAGAAGAAAGTTCAGATCACAGTCTGACAATGAAGTGTTTGAAAGATCTTCACAAAGTCCTCATTTAATTCAGAAAAAACATGTTTGAATGTAATTCACATGTTTAGGGGAGGATTGTTGGGAATTAAATAATCAGAAGAATCAGCATAAGGGTTTAAGGAAATACATCAAGTATGTTTCTGCTGATAAAGCACAAAGCAAGTTTCCACTGATGGATTCTGCTGAAGAACGTTTTCTACTGATAGTGTTTCTGCTGATAGATTCTGCTGATGCTATTATGACTCATATAACAGCTGTGTAGATAAGTACAACTTATTCTACTGACTCATATACAAGAAAAATATCTTTGTTGTAGTCATCAAATTGAACACTCCAAGTGAGTTGTAATACATGTTTTATCTTAATGACTAACATGATAAGTCATCATCTAGCTAGAATAAAGATAAGTCATAAACTAGTAATTTGATGAGTCATATAGATTGTAAAAGATCTTTCCTTGGACTATAAAAGGAAGATCTTAGATATATCTTAAAGGATGCGTGACAAGAGTGATAGTGATAAAGATATACTTAGAGAAAAACAATAGAACAAAACATAAGATTCAAGGTCTTTGTAACCCTAGTGATAGTGAAGATCACTCGTATTATTCTGAATAATATTGAATTGTTTGGTGAAATACTTTCATTGTTCTTTGTTAAATAAACACAAGCATCACAGTTCCATTTCCAATAAACATTCTAAGTGTGGTTAAGTAGATTCCGCATACTTAATCATATTCACTCAAAATATCATATTTACACATTAAAAGGTCCAACACCTATAGTGTGTGATCAAATCAAGTGATCCTCTCATTCTTCTTCCACCATTTTCATTAAACTCCAAACACACACCAGTTCCAGAACAATCTTCATACATCTTCTCCTCTTCATCAAAACCACCCACGCACACCAAAATACACAAACCAACCTAGACGCACATCTAATCTTTATCACTAACCCATATTCCAATAATCAAAATACAAAACCACTAAAAAAATGGCACCATCATCAATCCCACATACAAAACCAATAAATTTCCCATATTCAATAGCCAAACATGAATCCACATACTTTCAAGAATCAAGAATTTTTTTAAGGTAATATAAAACCTTTTTTTAATCCTTGCTTAATTTATGTTTGATTTTTCTAAAGTTTATGATATGGGTTTGTTGTAAATTTTGATTTGGGATGTGGGTTTTTGATTTTGTTAGTTTATATGATGAATTAAGGTATTGGTTATACTGTTTAGTATATATGCATACCAGGTTTTTGTTTCTATGAGTTAGTGAAAAAAATGCTCACTTTTTGTTTTTTTTGTTACGTACTTAAGGTTTGTGTTTGTTATGGTATTTTGAACATTTGGGCGACTTTTATGAAATAATATTGATTTCTGGTTTTCTAGAACGGAGCCGGCTTAAGATAACAGTTATTGCTCATTCTTTGACAAATTTTTAAGTGAGGATTAGTATTTTCTTTTAGAATTGTGAGTGTATAATTGTGATTTTGTTAACTAATGTCGAATACTGGTGTTAAACTGAATATGCAGGGCTGAGACAACCTGAAAAGAGTTCGAGAATTTGGGACGAAGGTTAGAGAATTTATCAAGCCCCTGGAAGACAAAGACGCATTTGGAGGTGTAATAGCAGGTAACATGTTATGTCATGGTATTTTAACTTAACAGATACAGAACATAATACTTCATGGTAGTGAGCCGTTATTGAATCTTTACTTAATCATTTATTATCACGTTTTTGAAGTGATCACGGTTGAATTTTCAGCTTGCATTCACATGGTAGAAAGCGTCAGAGTCTCACTTAGGGGTTGGTAAGAATGTCTAGAATTGCAGCCTCGGTGTACGTATCTTCTTTCTTTGATTGCTTACCTATGCGCAGGGCAACTCATTGAGTTTGCAGTCATGGCGTACGTATCCTTTTTCTTCTATCTATGTCATTGTATTTTTATAACAGGTATGTGTTGATTGTATAGTTTAGTTTTGAATGTTAAACTTTGTTGTTGAGTTACTAGAATTGGCGGAGATAAAAATACGAAACTTAGTGTTGGTTATTGCAGTACTATGTTTGTGATATATACGAGCTTTTTTGTAGGGAAAAAGTTGTGATGACACTTGCTTTTTGGGTATTTGCAATTGAAATAAGCTGTTTTGAATAAGAAATTTCTTTTTTCCTAGGTACTGAATTGTTGGTATGTTTACAAGTGGTATCAGAGCCACTCCAGAGCTGTTCGGGACGGTAGGGCAAGCCTCATCGAGTACGATGAGTCCCTAAGGGGGGTGATTGTAACACCCTAGGCAAATCCCACATCGGCTGTGGCCTGGAGAGATGCTGGGCTCATAAGATAACATTCGCCTTACAATGACACAACGCGTTTTGTGGTCTATTGCGAGTGGGGTTCTTAGGAACTGGCAGTTAAGCGTGCTCATGTGAGAGTAGTACTGGCTTGTGTGACCTGCCGGGAAGTCTTCAAATGAGGCCACAAAAACAAAGCCGTGAGCCTGTGGTCAAAGCGGACAATATTGTGGTCTGAGTAGGCGGGATGTTACAAAATTAGTGGCAATAGATGATTTGTTTCCAAGTTTCTTAAAACTAATCCAATGCCGATTTATAATACGACGTAACGATTTAAGTACAGGCCGTCTATTCTTGTGATGGTGTAGCTTTTCCAGAGATTCAGTATGTGCAGTGTCCGCTTGATATGAGTACGTTTCAATGTAAGTTTATGCATTTTTGTGTTGCACTATTCCAGATTATTTTATGTTAATATCAGATTGAAGCATAACTCAATTGTGGTTGTATGCTTTTACAGACTGGATCAGCTCTAAAGAAGCTCTTTGAAAATGGTGTGGTGAAGCGAGAAGAAAACTCACAGCACATTTCGGAATTGCAGATTGTGAGACACGCATACATTTGACAAAATGCCACAGTGTCGATGATTTGCAATGTAGTGTGAGTGTTAGATTTATTAAAATTTTAATATTGAAATGTTTTAGAAATTAATGCTAGTGACAAGAAATGATAGTTTTGGGTCCATATTTTTTTATTGTATTGACAAATATCATGGAAGCATGATGCAGGTACCATATTGAGCATTTATAGAAGTTTGGTGAGTAATATTGTTGGTTGTACTCTTCAGTATGAGCTAAATGGTTGTATTATTTGTTTTGCTAAAACTGCGCGTTCTAAGGCAACTACTTCGCTGAACATGTTACTATGTGAAAAAAATTGACTGTGGATGTACTTTTTGCTTCGATACGTAGCAAAATATTCTCCATACGAGTTTCATGAGGCTTTCAAGTCATGTTTTTTTGTTCATGTAACATTGAATATCTGTAGGGTATAGAGATGGTTAGGGAAGGAGGAAGATAGAATTTTTGCCAACAACGGGAGTATACAAAAGTGTGCAACTATCGACATGACTGGCACGTTATAAGTCATTTGATTTCGATTTATAAAAGAGTAACTTGAAGTCATGCACATTAAAACAAGCATTGATAAGTTTTTGTAATCATAAATGTTTTAGCTAAAAATGGAATTACTTGATGCGTTAAAAGTCGATTATGACTCACAAAATTCACCATCTGATTCTTGTTGAACTCATGCATTTTGCAATTTTATATCTTAGATCTTATGTAGCATATACTTACTCAACCCAAAAAACATGTGTTTCAGGTGAGAACAACACTCATTCACATGCTTGAACGTCAGTTACGAAGACAAAAGCAAGCTGTGAAAACATCAAAGGATATGTGTTTGTATGTTGTTGAACATATGGTAACTGGTACAACAGTGTATGTATAGGTTGTCATACAAAATGAGCAGTTATTTGTTGTTATTCTCGACTTTGTGAAGAGAAATCTGTAAAAAGAGTTGTGTCGGTTTACTTTACTAAGATGCAATTTGACGAAGTGCTAATAAAAGATGAGCAACTACGTTTTAATAACACAGCGCCTCCACAGTAACGCGCGGGCTACCCACTCGTTTAAAAGAATTCTGATAACATAAGTCTATTAAAAGAATTATTTTGTTTTTTTTAAGATGTTCATCATATCCAATTAAATATACCGAGTAACTATGTTACACTACACGTGTTGTGCTCATTTTATGTTGGGATGAAGAATAGGTGAATACCTAACATTAGGTCCAAAGACAATTTATTGTTTACTAGTTGAAATGAAAAATAATACGGAGTAGGTGGCAATTAACTTGTAGATTAATTAAATGTACTTTTTAACATAATTAAATGTACTTGACACACATTGATATGTTTTCTTAAGGGCATTGATACAGACATTATCAGAATTGATGCATCCACAATACTCGTGCTACATTACTAATGCAAATAGTACAACATGGTATGTGTATAATTGTGATGTATGCATCAATTGTGATGGTGTAAGTATCAATGCTCTTTTTTTAAAGTTTTTTATAACTTGTGTTTTAGGTGAACAAGTTAAATACACCAAAAATATGGGCATGGATAGACCTACCCACCGGGTAGTTTACCCGGATGAGGTGACACTGATTCATTGGGAGAGAATGAATAATATTCTCCTCTTTTCTTCAACAAATCATTAATTATGTTTTTATTGTGTTTTAATTTATAGTGGGTAGACTACCCTATGGGTAGCTTAAGTTTTCTTCCAAAAATATTACTACCTCCGTCTCATATTAAGTGTCCACTCTCATAATGCACAAAGTTTTAGAAGATTTCATTAACTAAACTCTCCATCAATCAAATATTACTTTTACCCATTAAACTCTCATCTTATTGGTTGAAAGATACAAGTGGACACTTAATTTGAAACATCCAAATATTACATTGTGGGCACTTAATAAGGGACGGAGGGAGTATGAAAAAAAAAAAAAAAAAAAAAAAAAAAAACTTAGAACACACACAAAAGTTCACTTTTTTGTATTTTTGTGTGAGTCTCTAAATCACAAGTTAGAAAAAATCTTTTTTTAATAAGTTTGGCTCTTCTAGTTAAGTACGGACTTGGTCTTGCAAACGAGTCAACATTCTATATCATTAATTTAGCTTGTTCAAATTAAACTTTCATCGAGCTTGCTTAGAAAAGAAGGTTACAAGACATAGTGACTATGTATATCGTGTGTTTGTATCCGTAGAAATATAAAAAAGTGAGTGTTTAGTTAAGGATGTGTTTGGTTTGATACTTTGAATTGGGTTTTAAGTTTGATGTGACAAGAATTTGTTGTTTGGTTCATTATTTCAATAAAATAAATGATAGATTAAATGAAATTTCATTCCACATTAATTTAGAGGGTTTTGGCAAAACTCGTGAGATCCATCGCTTTTTATTATCACATACAGTACTATTTTTATTTAAAATTTTAAATTATTTTTTTAATATAATTCTATTTAGAAGAAAGTAAATATGAGGTTGTCTCACATATAAGTTAACATGCGAAACCATAAAAAACCATTAAAAAATAAGTCATTTTGGTTATTATTTTTTCAAAATTTGAGTAATGGAACTAATATATGCAAACTGAAACGCATTTTAACGGTGAATTAAATCAAACCATTATTAAATCTATAGCTAATTTGTTAGTTAATAAAATCACCTAACAATATGATGTAGAAAATGCATGTATCAACGTGGACTTAACTTTAGTGATGTTGTAATGAAATCAAGAGAAAACACTATATTGTGAAGGACATTATACAAATGAGGTAGATTTAATGTTTTTCTTGTTAAAACGATATAATTTTTTATGGTTTCGCATGTAAGCTTAGATGTGAGACAGTATCATATTCACTTTTCCTATTTATTACTCTCTCCGTCTCAAAATTATTGTAAGGAGACAACAATTACAGAGTTTAATAAAAGTGTGGTCAGTTTTGTTTTCAACCACTCAAAAAAAAATATTCTCCTATTAAATTCTCTAGTTTTTACTTAAAAAGGTAAGTGGGCAATTAATTTGAGACATCCTAAAATAAAAATGTGAACAATAATTTTGAGACGAAAATAGTATAAAATACATTTAATAAATATATTTTAACTTTCTAAATTTTAAACCAAATTCAAATCCTATTTCAAACCCACCTATAAACCAAACATACTCTAAATGATGTTGGTGTTGGCTTACCAATAGTTAAACCTTAACATGTGCTACATGTGCTATGGTGCATATACATGTTCGAAATACCGAAATATCTGTTAGTAAATATAAATTCGTAGATAAACTTGAAATGAGTTAAATAGATATTATATATGTACTTCCACCGACTAAACAAATACACATGGCTTACATATATGGAAAAGTGACACGTGCTACGAGTTATATAAGGTTTAAAACTTGTTATTTTAGACAAGTTGTGTTAATTACTTATCATTGTTTTTATCTATGTATGTATTCAATATGACTAAAAATAGATACTCATAGATGTTCTAAGAAAATGTCAAAGTATTTCTATCTGTTGTCATAATAACATATAGTTGTAGTTAATGACTGACATTATTATATTTACATGTTATTTGATATTAATTTTTTTTTTTTAATTTTCATGTAACTACCAGATTCAACTTTGTTTAATATAGAAATTAACAAATATTGGCAACAATTATGTTCATTAGTTGTATCTAACCGTATGATACCATGACATAAGTTAGAAAAAACCTGAGTATAAATTCATTTGCACGGTTCAATTTTGGTTCAGGATAAGCTCATAAGTATGATTTTTGTTGGCTTCACTTACAGTGCAATTCCATTGGGGTTGGGGTTCATGTTTGTGGGTCCAGTGGCGAAGCTTGGAATTTTTAAGTGGCTTCACTTACAGTCCTCGGCGGTATGGCCGACGGCATGGCTTCAGCGGTAATATATGATTCGGAGGTATGGGATTGTAACGTTGTAAAATGTAACCGTTGGGAGGGTTTTTGGATATTATTGGTGGGATGTATGAAAAAGGTATGGTTGCCACTAAAAAGGGGTTGGGAGGTATGAAAAAAGTATGAATGAGGTGTAATGATATTATTGGTGAATTTTGAAGGTATGAACGATTTCGAAAGCATTTCTGCCACCCTCCTCAATAAGATGAAACAAAAGTTTAAACTCATTTATTAAGTAAACAAGAAACACCCTTTTAGTTTATTGAAAGCCTAATTGATTTACTTATGTCATCAAACACAATAGACTAACTCAAACTCTTCTTGAAAAATGTTTCTTGCCTTATTCAAGTTGAGAAGAGATTTAGAAAGAAAAAATAAAAAAGAAAACCTAGTACAACTAACTGTGCTAGCTCAGTTGGCCACCAAAGGTGACCTTTGAAAGATTGTTACCATATGCGAGAAGTCTTAGGTTCAAGTCTTTCCATAGGGGTTTTTCTTCAAGGTGGAATCCGTGGGGTTCTGCCCCATAAATGCGTCGATTCGAGTCTGACAAAGACTACCTTTTGAGTATTTATTGTGGAATCGAATCACTAATTATTATTCGAGTTTGGAATGGACTACCTTCTGAGTAAGTGCTGTAGAATCAAATAACTAACTTGATATTGTACTAATTTGTCGAAAAAAAAAATGGAAAAATAAATAAATATAAAGGTAACATTTATGACTACCTAATTATATGTTTTATTGAAACAAGTATTTGACATGTGAAAATTTCTTATAGCATGTCACATTTGACTTAACTAGATCTTAAAAAGCCTCGAGGTAATAGAAGAACAAGGATAATAACTCAAAAAAAAATCGTTTCTAAAAGGGAGAAAAATCAACCACGTAGCAAAAAAGGAATAATAATACCAATAAAATCGTTTCTAAAAGGGAGAAAAATCAACCACGTAGCAAAAAAAAAAAAAATATCAAAGGACTTGTGGTCTAGTGGGTGGGGCTTAACTAGTTAAGCGAGCCACAAGTGGGAGTAGTACCGGGTGGGTGACCACCCGGGAAGTCCTCACTTGTGGTCCACTTGCAGACCATTTGTTCCGGAGATATATTGCAATGATGGATTCGAAGCCCTTAGACCAAGCCGCTGGGGTTAGAATCCTGAGCATGGCCCGGTTTTCATCCGGCTGTTTCTCCAGCAAGGTAACTTGTGTGGAGGCAGTACGGTTTCCGGGGGAAACCCGTTACCACCTGAGATCAGCGTGGACCCGGTTCAGACAACATAGTCTGGCGGGGTGGCGATGGGGCCTTCGCTGTCCGCGAAGGTGGTCGATTCTAAGTTGAAATTCACCTTTCAAAAAAAATAATAATAATACCAATAAAATATATAGAAGACAAAAATTTGAAATTAATGGTTTTGAATTTAGACACACAAGTGATTAAAAAGTGGCATCTTTGTAATAAAACACAAAAAGCAAGGGCACTTTGGAAAAGACTCTATTAAATTTAGGTGGGTTGACAGTCACGTCAGTTGGCTCACTGCCCTAAACTTTTATTTTTCCAAATTCTCGTATACCCTCATTTTCTCGCGACAAAACGATATTTTCATAAAATTTTCGTGCTCGTGATGACCACGAACTGGTTAATATATACTAGTGCGAGAGATTAATTAGGTGGGCCCCATTTATATAAGAAAGTGACGCATTTGTTTTGTTTTCACGTTTTTCTGACAAGTGACAACGTCAATACCTCACGCGCTGCGTGTCCCCACGCGCCTGCATATCTGACTCATTCTTATTGGTTTACTTTTGAAGACATGGAGATAAGACCGGTCCCTTTCGTCCTTTTGTGTTGTACCCTGGTCTGGGCCGGGCCGGGCCGGGTCGGTCCAAATCTTAATTTAGTTATATATGTTCGAGAAAGAGTCAACATGATAAATACGTTTGGTTTACGTAATAAACATACGAATAAAAGTTACGAATGGTCCCGGTGGACTTTGAATATCGGGGTCTACGTGTGTTGGTCAAAGTTTAAAACCGAATTATACGAAGGGTTTTTCTAACTTATGCCTTAGAAACACAAGTTAAGCACATCAAAAATATATCAAAAGTACACAGGGACCCACATAGAAATACATCTGTTTATACTTTTATGTGAATCTTTGTGTGCTTTTTCGTAAGCCCTTGTATATTTTTGATGTACTTAAATTGTACCCATTGAGCACAAGTTAAAAAAACCATTATATAAGAATACATACTTTGGATGATTACATGCATAAACTGTTGGGTACTAAATTGCATCAAACTATAACACTAAACATATCAAGTATCAACTATGATCTAGAATAAAACTCACAACTTTGATAAAGTCGACCTTTGTCATTTGTCTCCAAGAAAATACAACCATTCAGCTTAGATTTTTCTTCAAGAAAATGCCTTTTATAAGTCGATTGAGATTTCTCTTTTGCGTATCGAACCAATTTTGATTGACAATGATAATAAATATCCAGCAAGAAGCATATATACGGAACAATAATTGCATAAACATCTAAAAAAAACTTCAAATCCAAACCCCAAAATCTTTTGCATACAGCATTTAGCTATAAATCCCGATATTTAGTTAGAGCATCCGGTGCAATGCGTGTTAAAGAAAAAAGTGATGTCACTTTAGCTTTTTACCCAATAATTTAACCAAAAAAAAGTCTTCTTCAATGCTCCAAGTTATAGCATCAATCAGACCCCACAGTTTTTTAATACTTTTTATTTTTTAAATAAAACAACACATTAAAATAAAATTATTACATAATTTTAAAAAATAACATACCAAATTAATACATTTTTGGGACTCTTTATGTAAGGAAAAATTAAAGGAATAACAACGCAAACCTAACAAGGAATAATGGTGCAAGAGGATAACTAATAAGAACTAAAAATGAAATACTAAATCCTATAAGATTATTGAAAGTGAAAAAAAGAACATATCATCTTCTTCATTAGTTAATCCGGTCGGTTCCACCTTCAAAAACATAAAACCATAAACATAATCACATATATAAACATAAACAGAATCACATACATAAACATAAACAGGAACACATACACAAAAGCACAAACAAAAAAATAAGCATAAACCCACTTGGAAAAAAAATAAATAAAAAAATAAAAAATCTGCCGATAACGAGCGCGTTGTCCACGACGTGGATCCCTATAACGCCGACCTCGGTACAATACCTCGCGTTATAGCACTATAACGCACCCGTACCGGGTGCACCTAAAGTTTTAGCTTTAGAACGTCAATCTTTTTTGACTTGAGATAACAAAAATATTTACACTTCAGGTATGAATTATGATATGACTATTATTTATAAACGATATTGCAATTGAATCTAAACCTATATAACAGAAGGTTTTGAAAATGTGATTAGGTTGATGATGTCATATGTGACGTGACAAAAAGAGATGATGTGGCACATGCCAATGTGGAGAGGTAGAAATCACGCATTAAATGTAGACATAATTCAAAAAAGAATTTTATTTACATTCCTACAATAGTTCACCAAAATTTTATTTCAAATCCTCTAAATAATAAACTTTTAATGTTATTTATATTGAAAATATAATAACAATCGATATAAACATATACAAAACACATATTTCACAAGGTTGTAAAAATCGCGAATCGGTAGTCAGTCGGCCGACCCCCTTGTAGCTTGTTATCCGTCTAGGCGGGATTAATCGACTATTAATTGTATTGGCATTTCCGGTGAGTTTTTTTGTATTTAGGATGAGTTTTAGGTAGTTATGACCAAATTTGCCTTTTACCAACAACTTGAGATATAAACAACGACTATAAGTGATTAAAACAAGTTTCCGACATGTTTAGCGTATTTCTTGTAAGATTTGCAAGTTTTCAATAAGTTTGATCACTGTTGACCATCATTGACCGATTTGCACAAATCCAAAAGGATGGTGGCCGATTAGAGATTAGGCGGCGATTAATCGACCTTGTAGTGTAACACTGCTAATTCGCATTTTTATATGCAAATTTATATTCATTATATGCACCAATACGTAAGATAAATATTCATAATGTAATTATCTTATCTTACATCTTTCATTACTTTAAAGCATTTGAGACCAACTTTTTATTCTAAGCGTAAAAAATTAAGTTACACGCTTACTATTTATAACATGATTTTAATATTTTTTTAAAAAATATTTAACTTGTAATATCCATCTTAATATTGATGGAGTATTCAATATTGTAACTATCTATACTACTTATAAAGCATATAAGACCTTCTCTTCTATTTATAATTTTAAGATTTCCTAAATTACATTTTAAGTAAATACTACTTATAAAGCATAATGTACACCTATGTAAAGCATAATTGATTTAACCAAATACTATTTATTACATATAATTAATACAAAATTTAAAACACCCTATCACCAATACATACAACTATCTAAGCATAATGCACAAGTAAAACTAAAAAATACTATTCAACACATACAATTAATACATAATTTAATTCACCCATTCATCAAAATATACAACTATTTAACCACAACGTACAATCTAATTAAGCTTACAAAATATAAATCTGAAATCCTGCAGCCAAAAACAAAATAACAATTATTCGCCTGATAATTTAGTCATAGGGTACCCGCCGCTGTATCGCGCGGGTACCCTGCTAGTCAACTTAATCACGGGTCGAATTCATTAATACTGGTCATTGAATTAATCATAAATTCACTATCTTATATTTTAAGGTACACAACAAGTATAAACAAGGTTCAATCAAAGTAACAAAAGAATTATGAATGTTATGAGTTTAAAAAAAATCCTTACAATGCTATACGAGTGTGTCATACGACTTTCAAATTTATAAATGTGTGCTCCAACTTTTACTTAATTATGATATCACATATAATACTTTATAAAAATTCTTAATCTCTTACATCGCACCAAAAATAGTTGACAATCACCGAAACCCGCCATCCATCAGTACCAAATCCAAAAAAATCAAAACTGTTATAAACAATACGTTCCCACTGCTTTGCGTGGGTATTATGCTTGTCTCTTATATAATAAGAGAATATACAAAATGAACAAATGGATTTTTTTTTTTTAATTGACCAATGAGAGAACTCAATATTTAAAATAAACCTTTTGATCGACTAATTCAAAGTTTAAACTGGCTTTAATTTGGTCAAAACTATCCAAATTTTATTTATCAAATTACATATGTATAAAAACACATGCGTCGATTTTATAAATAAAAAACTAATATAACTTTGATTGTTAATATTTAAATAAAATATAAGGACTTAAGTAAATTTATGAGTTTTCATGTTTTTTTTAACAACTTTATAGATCTAATAAGTATCCCTTAGACTTTATATTTCTAATTAAAAAAAAAAAAAAAAAAAAAAAAAAAAAAAAAAAAAAAAAGGTTCTTATTATTAGTAAACATTTTTATTATTATGTATTAAAATTTAATATATATGTACGGAATTATAAAAATCAAATTGAAAGCACGAATTATTGTGGTATGTAAATGAATATACAAGATTGTACATATATGAGTGACCCATGTTATTTCTTTTAATGAAATTAAGGGCCCATTTGGTAGGGGTGTTGATCGGTTCAGTTTTCGGTTATTCGGTTAAAAAAAATTTTAGGGTCAAACCGTGAACCAAACCAAACCGAATTCAAATTCGGTTTTTGGTTCGGTTTGGTTAAATTCTAGTTCGGTTTGGTTCTCGGTTTAACCAAATTACACACTTTATTTTAAAAAAATGAAAAATATACAAATATATCCTGCCAAAAAAGTTATTTCAAACATAAAAAGTATTTTTTAATATTAGGATAGAATTTTTTTGTTATTTATATATATATATATATATATATATATATATATATATATATATATATATATATATATATAACATTTTATTGATCTTTTTATATATATATAAATATATAAAAAATATATAAATTTATATGAATTCGGTTTTCGGTTCGGTTTTCGGTTTTGATTATCAAAACCATATCCAAACCGAGAACCGAATTAAAAGTTCGGTTTGGTTCGGTTTTGGCAAATTCGGTTCGGTTATAAGTTCGATTCGGTTATTTTCGGTTCGGTTTGGTTTTTGTTTTCGGTTTATTCGGATATTTCGGTTTTTCTGCTCACCCCTACCATTTGGTATGAGGTTTTGGTGTGAAGAGATTAGACTCAAAGTAAAAAATAATGTTTGGTTTATATGAGTGGGTTTTAAAATAAGGAGTCACACCCCACTCTCACGGATTGCAGAAATACCAAGTCAAGAGGCTGAATTTGATGTATTTCATTCTCTTTATTCATTTAATTTTGTCCGCATATAATAAAATAACAATTTTGTTTTGTCTTTTATATGAAGTAGTACTCAAATATAATTTATTTAATATCACATTCTTTAAAAATAATATCTCTAATTTATAATAATTTTTTTATCACACATTAAATCCAAATCCAAAATTCTATCCTAAATTCAAATCCAATTCAAAATCATAATCCTAAACCCATCTGCAAATCAAACGGGCCCTAAGTTAGGTGATCCACAAAAGTGTATATGTATAAAACAATCATTAACAAGAATATAAATATCAAAACGAAGGCACGGACCCATGGGTTGCTTTGAGATGAAAATAAATACACGAGATTGCACATATAGCAACGAAGCATGTAATTACTCTTTAAAGTTTAAATAAGGATATCCATAAAAATATTTTTCTTCAAGGGACATTATGTGATATTAAACACGCATAACGTATAGAGCATGATATCAATAGTTAAATTTAAATAACGTTAACCTCAATATCATGTCAATTAAATAAACTAAGTTAAAAAATAGTAATCGAGATTAATAAAATAAGAAGAAAAAATAAAATAAGAAGAATAAGAAGGATTTATAGCCACATATTTCAAATAAGGGGGAGATGCATCTACTTTTGTAGGTGCATCTGAAATGTGTGGTTCTGGTTTCTTCTCACCCTTCTCATTTTAATTTTTCTTCTTATTTGATCCTAACTCATCGAGATTAATGCATAATGAAAATTTTGTGTAAAAACCTGCGAATACACATTTTTGTAACTATATAAATATAAAATATTTATATAATTTTTTGAAAAACATATTTTATAATCCCATGTATACACTAAGTCACTAAGTTAAAAAATAGTTTAATCTTAACCAAATACCAAAACAGTATGATGAAATCAGAAACAATTTATAACTTATGCCAAATTAAAGAATGACATGTGGGCTTACTCACGTATAGCCCAAAGTGAAAATGGCAAACATCTCAAAAATTCAACTATATACCACATTGACATTACCACCACAAATAAACAACTAGACTTTCAAAAATTCGTTATTAGTTAATTACCCTCCAATGTTCAAACAAAATACTTACCCTCCTTTATTTTCTCTCCATCAAACAAAATTTCCACTTTATTTCTTGAATCCACAAAATGATAGAACTTTTTCCAGTCAATTTCTTTCCTAAGTCTCGAGTCTTTCCGTAACTAACTCCGGTCTTGAATCCAAAAGTTCTTCCTCTTTTTCATGCATTCCATCAATTCCTATAGATAAAAAATTAACTCCTATATGAAACAAACTATGGGAGATAAAGAAGGTCCCATTCGAGACGATCCTTCCGTTGAACACAACATGGATGATTTTTCAAAAGAAAACTCAAATTCTGGGGTATATAGCGCGGTCTTTAATTTAACCACAACCATTATTGGGGCTGGAATCATGGCATTACCCGCGACAATGAAAGTCTTAGGTTTAATCGCGGGTATTGTCTTGATTTTTGTAATGGGCATCATAACGGAAATTAGTGTTGAAATGCTTGTTAGATTTACCGTTCAATGTGGAGCCACATCATACGGTGAAGTTGTGCAACACGCATTAGGTACACCAGCAAGAATTATATCCGAAATTTTTATAGTTATGAACAATACGGGTATTTTGGTGGTTTATATGATTATTGTTGGTGATGTGATGTCGGGTTCAGAGCGACACGAAGGTGTTTTGGAACAATGGTTTGGTAACGGGTTTTGGGACAATAGAAAACTTGTGATGTTGATAGTATTAATCATTTTTCTTGCACCACTTTGTGTATTGGATAGAATTGAAGCATTGAGTATGTCATCAGCTGCTTCGGTTGTCCTAGCAATTCTTTTTGTGACCATTGCTTGTGCTGTAGCATTTATAATGTTGGTCGAAGGCAAACTTGCATCTCCTAGACTAATGCCAGATTTTACTTCAAAACAATCGATTCTTGATCTTCTAGTTATAATCCCCATTATGTCAAACGCATACGTTTGTCACTTCAACGTTCAACCAATTTACAATGAACTTGAAGGTCCTTCCCCACAAAAAATGAATAAAATTGGTCGAATAACAATCGTTATTTGTGTCACAATCTATTGGTTAACCGCAGCATCAGGTTATCTTTTATTTGGGGAGAATACTGAAGCCGATGTGCTTACAAATTTTGATAAGCCTTTAGGGATTCGGTTTAGTGCATCTTTAAATTTCATCATTCGCGTGGGTTATATTTTCCACTTGATTCTTGTGTTTCCTGTTATTCATTTCTCGTTAAGGCAAACAATTAATGCATTGGCATTCTCAAAGGGTGGCCCGTTAACGGAGAACAGAACAAGGTGTTTAGCCTTAACTTGTGGGATTCTAGCGATTATTTATATAGCAGCGACTATGATACCAAGTATTTGGACTGCTTTTAAGTTTACAGGTGCAACCACGGCTGTGTCCTTGGGGTTCACTTTTCCTGCGCTTATCGCGCTAAGGTTGAGCGGTAAGGATTCACCCGAACTAAGTAGCAAAGAGAAGTTGTTGGCATGGGTAATGTTGATTCTAGCAATTCTTGTGAGCGTTGTTGGAGTGGGAGGCAACTTATATGACTTGGGAGACTGATCCAACCGAACTACATTATATGAAATAAGTTAACATTTCATAATGTTTATGTGTTTCACATTTGAGTACATCAAAAGTCATGGATTGCAACATTTGACATTGTACCCGTGAATCTAGTAACGCATAGAAAGAGAGACATTTGGACCCGACTCGAGTATGAGTCAACTCTTATTTGCTTCTTTACGTTACATAGTGCTTACAAATGTTACTTCGAAATAATTGTAACTTACCTCGGTCCTTGTCTATTAAAAGTGTAACTCAGTTTGAATCGATTGGATTATATAAATGCAGTTTAATTTGCGCAAAAAACGTGTTCTATATTATACACTGTTTAGGGAAGTTTGTTTAAGCTTATTAGCTTATATAGCAAATTTAGGCTCCTTCTAGTGTTTGAAGCTTGGGCTTATGACCGTATTAACTTATGGGGTTTTCAAAAGTTTTTTTTTTTTTTTTTTTTTTTTTTCCCCTCTCCCTTTGAGTGCGGTTAAGCTTATTCAACCTTTTTTGGGTTATTTTACAAGTATAAGCCAATCTAAACACCTTAGCTTATTAACTTATAAGTATAAAGCTAATACAAAACTAGGGCCGATCACGGTCCGAAAACCGGACCGGACCAAGACTGACCAAGACCAAAACTACGGACCGAGGACCAGACCGAATGTGTTCGGTCAGGTCCAGTCCTTTGGTCGGCCGGTCCGAGAAGGCATTTTTGGTTGGTTGTACATAAGACCGGACCGAAGACTGAACATGAGGTAAAGTTGGACCGAATACTGAACCGAAATAGGTTTGGTCCGGTCCATGGTCCGATATGCTCACCCCTATACAAAAACATTCACCAATTAAGAGCTTATGAGATTATTCATTTCAATGTGATTGTGTTTGGCCAAAGTAAAGGAAGCCGTAAATCGTAACAGTGATCAATAACTATGACGATCAATAAGACAATAACTATGACTCCCTGTGAATAGTAGTTGTGAGAAAAATTTGTTTATTCTATATATAAAAAGTTAGTAACGTAAAATGATGTAAAAATAACACATTTATATAGAAAACTCTTTAAACAAATAATAAAACATTCTTTAGGGTACGTTAGCACTCCCTCTCTAGTTCCCCAAATTATTATTATTATTATTATTATTATTATTATTATTATTATTTTGTAAAACAAAATACAAAACATTTTTAAGTACAAACACAAATGTTAACTTCTCAACATATATTTTTTATTAGAATAAATCAAAGATTTACAAAGTGTTATACGGAGTTAGCACTAAATTGAATGACAATGATTTCAAATAGAGTAAATAAACTTATTGAATGATTAACTAGACGAATACTCGCACAAAACAACGGTGTATAGCGGCAAATAAGTATACTTGCGAATTTATGTTTGGGGTGACTTGATGCAAATTGCGAGTTCGATATAAAGTCATTGCGAGAAGAAAAAGTTATGAGTTAAAAACAAAAAATAATAAAAGTTTGAGAATTAAACAATATTTAAAATATTAATTTAGTACTGGATGTTATTTACCATTTTTAATTAAAGGAACTTTAGTAATTAAACTTTTTTAAGTTTTCAAGATTAAAGAGTAAGAAAAATTATGTAAAATGCTTTACAAATAGTAGTATAGATATAGAAGTCATAAGCATTTACTTACATCAACATTCTCTTTATATAGGCGAGTACGAGGATGTCACGTACGGGGTTGTTGAAATGTGTCAAACATTTAATAGAGAAGTACATCTTTCATTAAATGTTTCTATTATTGAAAAGCTAACAACTTTGTTTTAGCGTTCTGCCAACTATTCACTATCTTTTCACTAACTCGTACTTGATTTGACTTTATCTAAGATGCACTTTATTCCGTTCTTTTGCTATCTTGAAAAGTCTCGTCTAAATATCTTAAGAGATACTTTGAGCTATGCTATGTTGAAAGAATCAGAGAGCAGTCAGGTTCATCAAGGTAGCGTCAACCCATGATGAACCTTTGTCCTTCAGCTTCAATTCCATCTACAGACAAGACTCAGTATCAGCTATCGAGTATGTCTTCAAATAATCTTCGACTCCTTAACGATGCATCTGACTTGAACTTCGTTGAGGTTGCTCATTGACTTCATTATCAGCGAGTCTTCTTGACTTAGACTAATTTATGTTTAAATCTTAGTTAGAGACCATTGGGCACTGAATTAACCCAACACCCTCTGTTCCAAAATTAATGCATATCATTAAAGCCTCCTACAATATCCTTATGCTAATTCTCTTAAACACAACAATATTATATAATTTTTTCTACTAATTTTCTCTCTGCATCTAAAGCCGTCAATTCTAGGAACAATTTATGAGAGAAAATAGCATTTTCCTATTTCTATTTGAGATGTAACATAATAAATGTCTGCTTTGCATTTTAATCACTCAAAAAGAGTTTAGTGATGGAGCTAATATTTGATTGGAAAATGCGGTTACTCAGATTTTTTAAAACTTTGTACAATTACAAAGTGGATATTTATTTCAGGATGGATGGAGTAATTTGTATATTCGCAACTCCAGTTATCTTTTAAATGCTTCTTATTGGAGCGTTAAGAAAAGAGCATTCTAAAATAGAATAAAACTACTGTACTTATTATTTACCAAACGAGCATTAATTTCACAATATTCATCACTCTAAAACGTTCCTAAACTCTCTGTGACAAACACATATGCCATTATAAACCAAGCTGGTTTGTTATTACACATAAATTTAAGTCTAACAGAGTAACAGATAAGATCTATGATGCATTTGTTGACAGCCGTTAAAGTTTGTGAGTTTACATTAATGTATCTAGAAGAAGAACAAAGTTTACGAAGGATAAGTCACTATCCTAGTATCCTTATTCACATGGCACAAAATGTCATGTTCCTTGGTTTGTTTTGCCCTGTGTCGTCCGTCTCATTATTCTGCAAGTCCAAAATGTCATGTTCCTTGGTTTGTTTTACTCTATATGAGATCGAGGGAGTATGTCAGAAGAATCTTTAACTAATACGGAATATATGCAAAATGGACCAATTTGTAAATTAAGTAATGGAAACGTTAGAAGTTTGCAGAAAATGATACTTATTTTAAATGATCATTAGCTTATATAAACTAAGTGAAATTTTGGTAATCATGGAAAAGTCTCGATTGCTGACACGAGCACCATCGAACCCAAAATTATTTATTCCTTTTGGGTCTTAAAGCAAGTATTTTAGTTTGTTCTATAAGTGTAAAATAAGACAACACATCAAAGATTTTCTTCTATTAGGCTTAAGTAGGAAATTCATATTATCAAACTTTCTTCAATTAGACTTAAGTAGGAAATTCATATTATCTTACATGTTTGATAGGGTAAACTGTAAAGCATAGGAAACCACCACCAAATGGTAAAGCTAGCATATATATGAAAGCACCACAAAATGAAATAGTAGTAAAATTTGAGGGTTTTTTGAAGTCAAGAGTGCAAACATTGCTAGATGTATACATTTTGAGGTAAAAAACAAAGGGTTGGAAACAATCTCGAAATCAACATGGTGAGACCACAAATTTTTGAGTTTAAAAGGCTCTCATTCTCGATAATTTGGACATGAAAAACCTTTTCCTTTACGTACTTTTAAGTTTCTTAAAGTTACCACGAACGAGAAATGACTAACTTATATGGCTACAATTTTTTTTTTTTTTGGCCTTCACACTTTTTTTTTTCCTTTCCAAAATGTGTTTTTCCAATTGTTTTTAAAACACATGTAGTGTAATGATGTTCTATGTAATAAAACCACATGCTCATTGAACCAAAAATTTAATTGTTTGGTGACAAATTGGAAAACATTAAATGGTTTCTTTGCTTATAGTTAACAAATACTATGCATAACACTTGGTAAAGATGGAAGTCAAAAACAAATATAAATGCATGCAAAGTTAGCAAATGGTGGGTGTGTGGTTCCTTTTCCCATGCCTTGATTGATGCCCATAATTTCAAAGAGGTATTTCTTAGTCTTCACTAAACTTGCCCAATATTTAGACTTTGGCCCTCTATTTTGAGACGAAAATCTTCTTTGAATTGACCCCACACACTTAGTTTTCTTCAAATTTCAACCACCATATGAAAAAAAGTCATATGAAAACTATATGGACCGAATCATCCAAACTAAATAAACACGCTAAACATAAATGTTTTAGGAATAGATTATAGGTTGAATGCATTGGCTTGGATTAAATTCGTATCTGTTTTTTCTCCTTTTATTATTATCTTTTATTGAGTTGCAACTCTGATTTTGACATAGATATGTTTACCAATAATACTATAGAAACAAATAAAAGTTAACAGTAGTAAAATAGAAAGCAAATCAAGTTTTGCAACTCGTAAAAGTAAAAAAATTGCAACCCGAAATAGTGAATTTAATAAAAAATTAGGTTATTAGGATCTTCAAAAATCATACTACTTAATAATCAATATTTGAACACCAATATCTTTTTGGTTCTACGCTCATATATGTTATATATCGCATACAGTAATAGTTTAATTATTTTGATCTTTGTAATCATCTACAAGTTAGAAGATGAATCTTTATTTATTTATTATGTGAAAAGGAGACAACATGATTACCTAACTAACATATCGGATACAATAAGGTTTAGCTAAAAGAAGAAAGAAATCAAATGAAAAAGCCATCTAGTACTTAGGTGCTAGCTTGTTAAAAAAATAAAAAATAAATAAAATTGATCCATTGTATAAATATATAGTTTAAGAAAATCCTTTATTTATTTGCTTTCCGAGTTTCTGGCTGAATAACAGTTTTACATTTAATTAATTAGTTAATGTCTTCATTAAAAGTTGTAATATTAATTTCAATAAAAGGTAATATAATATGGTAAACTCAATCAATCTTGTTTTTTTTATCTTTCTAATATATAATGAATGATTAAATTAAGACATCTTAAAAAAATTGTAAATAACTAATTTGAAATGAAGCGAGTAATATTATGACTTATTATAATACTCATTTAAAACCGTGAAATAAGATTTCCATTTTTATTACATTCTTTATCTTTAACAACTTTTTATCTTTTTATATATTTCCAAATTTTGACCCATTCACTTTGTATAAATACATTACCTTCCTCTCAAAGCAACAACATAAAAAACACATCAAACCATGGATTGGTTCTCATGGCTATCAAAATCCAACCTCGAACCACCTTTCATACACGAATACTCACAATCATTCACCCTAAATCTACTCGAAGAAGACGACATTTCGTACTTCAACCATGAGTTTCTCCAAAGCATGGGAATCTCTATAGCTAAACACAGGCTAGAGATACTAAAACTCGCTAAAAGCTCAACACGTTCACACCCCATTTCTAAACTAATAAATGCTATGAAGAAAACCAAGACAAAAGTAGTTAAATATGTACAAACATGGGTTCATCGCAATGATTCAGCTCTCATTATGGTGAAAAGAAGGAGTTATAGCTCTAGATGGAAAGGTGCAATGGTTAAGAGAAGTAATAGATTGGTTATGAATAAACAAGGTGGCTCAGGTTCAGGGTTGCTTTTGATCACTAATGGATATCGTCCTGTGGTTAGACCTAATGGTGCTAGAGTTACTAGCTTTTCGAGCCCATTGGTTTATGACCATAATAAGGAAGATAGTGATTTGTATAAAGAAAATTCGTATAGCGATGATGAAGTGGGCAGCAATGGTGGTGCTAGTGGTGATCATGGTGGATATTGGCCTAATGATGGTGGTGTTGAAGATATCAAATGGGATGCTATGTTTCAAAACTTGAAACCTACTTAGATGTGAAGTAAACTTTATTTTTTCTTTTTTGGTTTTGAGTTTGATCTTTTTATGAAATGTTTTGTATATCATAAAGAACTTTGATGTTGAGAAAAAATTGTAGTAGAAGAGTGTTTTCTATAACATGTCTTTACCTTTTTGGGTGAGAGTACATGGTTTTCAGTTTTTTGATTTGGGATATTACAAGAATCTGAAAATTGAATTAGACCGAATTTAATTTTGGTTTAGAGTTTAGAGTTTAAGGTTTGAGTGTAATATTTTATATGATTTTTATTTTAATTCCAGTTTCCTTGTATAGATTGATTTTGTGGTTTGTAATCGATTGATCGGGGATCGAATCGAATCAAGAGTTCTGTTTAGTTCACCGAACCCGAATTCTGAAACTTGATATACCTAGTTCTTCATATTTAATTTACAAAGTTATAAGATGTTAAACACAAGAAAGCTACAGTATAATTTTAACTGTAGTTTACAACTATTTTCTAATTAGAATTAGGCAGTTAAGTTTGGGTATGTAACAAGTGTTTTGTTATCTAACAAGATTAGGCCCACCTTAGCTACAATAAGTGGTGTACTTGGGGCTGACCCAACCATGTGCATGGTGTGTATTTGTGGAGCCATGAGGCCCACATTACCAACCAACCACCATTTGCCCATTCGGGGGGGGTTGAGTTAACCACTGATTTTGATGTGCACATTTGACATTTTCAATAAAATTAAAAAAACAACTGTAACAGTTATGATGCTTTTGGTTCTGAACATTATAAAGTTCAATCACTATTTTTAGTTGTTATGGAACAAGAACAACTTTTTGTCTAAGTTAGAGGCCACAACTTCAATCAATATCAACAACAAAGCAGTCAAAGCTATATATTGAAAAACAGAAACTCTTTAATCTTTAAAAAGCACCAAGAAGGGTAATGAAATAAAATTTATACTTGCCAAAATACGAGATAATGGGTCAACTACATTAAGTAGACAAACTTTTGAATGTTCAAAATCACAAGAAGTTTGAGAAGATTTATTGTTGATATAACAAAAAAAATTAAAAAGGTTAACGAGAGTATATCGTTAGAGTTCATCCTTGGCTATTGGCGAAATTTTATTTCAACAACGACCAAGTTAAGATTCCAACAAATACAAACTTCAACACCTATGAATCAGATGCACCAAGGTATATTTACTTAGAAAATTTTGTTTCTTTGACCCATGTGGGACAAGAACTAGGCAAAGTCTTTTAGAACATAGACAAAAGGTTGTATTAGAGACACAAGATCTTGTCCTCATCAAATTACTTAATTATGTTATATTTACAGGTTAATTAATTCCAAACTATGAGAAAAGTTGTATCAAATTCAAAGTTATTTAGTGGCAATGCAATTGAGTTGGATATCACATGCAGAATGATTTACCCCAAAGATATAATGCAAAGAAAAACAGCCTTGTGGTTATCTTGTTTCAGTCTTACTAATTAGAAACGTACATTAAAACAACAACAATCGAAAAACAGCCTCACGAGATGCAAGTCTAAATGTCTAATTGTATCAATTATATTAGGGATATTTTTCATACAAAGAATCATGGCAAAAAGACACATTTTTAGTTTTTTACATAACAAATACAAGTATTCATAAGCTCTTAAACAAAAGAACTCTTGTACTTCCTTATAGTTACAACAAACACATAGAATAGAACTCGGAACATGTGTGGAATTAATGCCTCGACCTTTGAGGCAAATGCAACGACTCATCAACATAAAGGATTTGGTAAACGGGTCAAATTCTGAGGGTTAAAATCAAGCTCAAGATAGTGCCTAAACCGCATACAGAAGCAAGTACAAGAAATGTTAGGCGGAAACAGGAACGGCTCAATCTTTATGGGGGCCTAAAGCAAAAATTTAAAATGAGGCCTTAAATTTTAAAGTTCTTTGCGCAAAAGACATTTATATATAATTTATACTTTTTTTACTTATTTAATCTAAAATATTTGATTGAGTAGAATAAATAAGGTTTTTTTTTAAGGTAAAAGAATAAATAAGTTTTGCATATTATCTCCTTTTTCAATCGAGAAATAAGCTAATTTATCTATTAAAAAAATAAAAAATCTTTTGTGATATATTTTGGATCTCTATCCGTTGTATAAATGGAAAGTTAATTGAATGATTAAAGAATACATTTTGAAAATAGAGATAAAAAATGAGAACAAAAGGAAATAGGTAAACAAAACGCCTAAGGATGCTGTGGGACTTTTTATCTACATTGAGTATTGATCTTCGATTTTATGAATTTCAAAACTTGAATAGAAAAGACACAATGCTATATGCTTGAACCTCCCTTGGCTAAAAACAAGCAGGACCCGTGCATATAGTCGTACCTTGCTTAGCTTCCATGCTATAAATAAAACAAGCAAAACTAGAACCATCATCATTGACATTAAGCTCTAAAGATTTGCGTTTAAAGATGATGGCGTTAATAAATGATCAGTTTCTGAATCATCATCAACTATAATGAGTAAGTGATTATATGTAGACATTCTTCTTATTTCAACTAAGGGTGCGTTTAGTTTATTTTAGTTTATAAATGGGTTTAGATTTAGATTTGAATTTAGATTTAGATTTTGCCATTAAACCAATTCTACAGTGTCAAAATCCACCAAACAAACAGCACCTAAATTTTTAAAAAAAGTGTACCTAAGGTAGCAAACTTATAAAACATGTCATTTGAGTCAATGAACTTAGAAAAATATACATACACGTCACTGAACTTGTAAAAAACAGCATTTATATTACTTAACTTATAAAAAAATATGCGTTCAAGTCGCCCTGATTAACACTGAAATTATTAAAAAAAAAAAAAAAAAAAAAAAAAAAAAAAAAAAAAAAAAAACATTTTTCTTATAAGTTCAGTAACCCAAATGAAAAAAAATAAAACTTCGTTACTGACGCATTTGGTTTAATGCCACCATCGGTGTCACAGCGCCAGCTTGGCAGTTGGCACATTTCAAATGGTGTTGGCGCAAGGTGCCAAGCCATGACACCCGGTGTTCTAATAACTGCTACAAGAAGACAAACTTTTTAAGGTTAAAGAGTTGAGAACATTTATTGTCGTTATTTTCTTAGTTGATATATTGTGGAAATTGTAGTTGGATGCAAATTAGAAAAAAATGAAATAAAATAAAAATAAGAGGACATATGGTTTTATGTTGATTCGAGCAAAGTGCGGAAAAAGAAAAAAATAAAAATAAGAGGACATATAGTTTTATGTTTCGAGCTGAGTGCGGAAAAGAAAATAAAATAAAAATAAGAAGACTTATAGTTTTATCTTGATTCGAGCAGCGTGTGAGGAAATTATAGTTTTATGTTGATTCGAGTGTTGGGGGGGGGGGGGGAATTATAGTTTTATGTTGATTCAAGCAGGGGAAAAAAAAAGTTAAACGTGGTATTGGTTGCGCATTCTTCAACCGTGAGTGTCATTTATAAAATTGGTACATAATGACACCTAATGTCGAAGAACGAGAAACATGAATACCAAATCCAACCTGTATGAACTATAGCACAAATGGTATATTAGCTAGGATTACTTTGTTTCTTTGACCGATGTGGGACCTTAACTTATTTTTTCAAATCAGTAACTAGACGATTGTACTAGAGACAACATTTTGTTCTGATCTATATTACGAGTAGTATATGCTTTTTAAAAAAAATAGTTTAGCTGAAAGTCTGAAATGGTTTTCATACAAAAAATTGGGGTTATCTTACTATTTAAAACTTACATCAAACAACAACAATTGTAAAACAGCCTCACCTGATCGAGATATTAATTGTATCGATTATCAGAGATGGTTTTCATACAAAAATCATGGCAAAAAGATACATTACTTATATAACAAATACATGTATTCGTAAGCTCTTTAACGCAAGAACTCATGTATTATACACAGTTACAACAAATACACATAGAGCGACACCAATCATTTATATAAGTATAATTATCGAATTAGTAATTCATAAAAAAATATGATTAGCAAGTCTCGCGACTTTCTTATCATGTAACCACTATGAAATGAAGTGACTCACTAAGAGCATGACATTTGTTGTGACACTCGACTTTTTCCTTTTAACACAATATTTCTTAACATGACGCTTGTGGTGTCCAAAAGCTTCCATCAAAAGAAAATAAATTTCTTCATCATCGGAGTTGGCTATATCGAAAGTGTAATTAAAACACAATTAAAACATATCTACCAAATTAAATACAACCAATTAAAACACAAACCAGGTTGACCCGGGACGCTTCAAACCCGGCGGGTTGACCCAGTTTAATTTGACCCGTTTTCGACCCAACCTAGCAAGTTGACCCGGTTTAAATCGACCCATTTTTCGACCGGAATGATTCAACCGGTTGAACCACCTTGGTCGAACCGGGTTTCAAAACATTATGTTTAATTCCCAAATCTTTAAACTTTTATTATTTTTCGTTTATAACCTATAAACTTTTTTTATCAATAAACTATTTGTCGCTATAAAATCCCGTTGCTATGCACGGGTACTCGTCTAGTTTTATAAAAGGGACAAGAAATTTTTGTCCACCCAGAATCAGTTTGTGACACACAGTACAATTATCAAGTCAAAAGATTTTCCATGTACTTATCAGGTTACATTGTGTAGCATTTAAGTTGAAGGCCTCGAGTATTAAGACATTAATCCCACATCGGTCAAGGAAACAAAATTCAATAGCTAATATACCTGTTATGTATAGGGTTACATACGTTGGTGTTAGTATCTTTATTGTTGGTTCTGGGTTATGTGGTTGTTGATAATGCAAAAGTTTATTAGCCAGCAAACACCTAATATAAGTTCTCACCTTTTTTTATTTTTTATTTTTTTATTTTTTTTTAATCTGGTAATACTTTCAAAAGAGAGTTTTTGCTAATGTCATCTTTGCAAAACTCTTTTATTGGTTAATTCTATATATATTTATTTCCCGTGCGTTACGACGCCGTTTTAGTCGCTGGGTTTCCCGCCAAAAAACGTGGGCTTATAGGCCCACCTTCGTTAGCCTGTTTATGGTTCAGGTTCGTTGGCCTTTAACCCAATCCCGGGTAAACCTAGAACATTCCGCTAATTCTACATACACATACACAGGCTCAGATCATATCATCAAAAACCATCATCAATATCCAGCCATCGCATAGGAACCACCACCATAGATACCCTCACAAACGAGGCAGAGGTGAATGATCGGGGATAGGATGTGCTGCCAGGAAGTGAGCCGATGTCTAGATTATAAAATCGATGGAGGTATGTGGTTTTATAAGAAAAAGCTTATTTCAATTATACCTTAATTTTTTTAAGGAAAGTTATAGTCGCTCTAATTTTTGTTTTTGGGTTTCATTTGTTGTTTGTTACTATCAATTATAGATGTAAGCGGTGGAAGAAAGAACCCACATGATTGCCAGTTACTGAAATATGTGGTCAGTGTGAGGCGTAATAGAAATTGTAAGGTGTTTTAATGTTAATTTTCCTGCGTTATTAGGATTGTTTTTGTTTATATGTTGTGAATTTGATATATTTGTAGCCATGTTGATGTTTTATGACTATTTGAATTATATGTTGTAAAAACGATGTTTGTATAACCGTAAAATAGTTAAAAAAAAAAAAAAAAAAAAAAGGCTATTAGTAAGTGTTTTGATTAGCTTATTTCTTGGGTTTGTGCCATTTTTTTAGTTGGGAAAACTTATAAGTTTAGTTTTGTGTTTGATTGATGAAGCTTACTTTTTGCGGCTTATGGACTTATGTAAATTTTAGGCGCGAAATGCCATGAATAGATAAACAAGGCAGGAAGTAGTAAGACAAGCCTAATAAACAGTTTGGTCGTTGATCATTGTCGCAGAAACCAGCAGTTGATGACATTAAATGGAGGCAAAAGTGGGAAACGATGATTTCGTGCAGCCTGCACTGCAGGTTAGTGCCCTTATTTTGTATGATTCGTGGAACTATTATATTTTTACACTACTTTACATATGTGTGTGTGATGGATATACCTTATTTTGTAGGCTAATGACAACCGGTAGCGGCTCCGCAACATCCAGGAACAGAAAGCAATGACTGAAGAAGCAGACACGCCTTCGTAACACGAGTAAGCACCGCGCACAGGAACATCGAATACGATAACAACGGGAGTATATTATTTGGGTAACTACTTATCATTTTTTGTTCTGTGGCATTTGTAGTCGTGAAAGCAACTCATGATTCATGGCGCGTGTATTATTAGGTGTAGGAAATATTGCGTTTAATTAGTGCCTTTTAGTGTTAGGATCCGTTAAAGGTTATCTGATAGGTTTTAGTGCATGTATGTTATTAGATTAGTTTGTTCCTTCGGGTTTTGTTGATTTAACCTTTTGTATGGGCATGAAAGAGCCCATTTGAAAGTTAATAACAATTACTAAATAATTTCAGCTTAATTTCGTCTTATCAAAAATTCAGCTTAATTTTGTCTTAACAATTATTAAATAACCTTTTGTATGGGCGCGAAAGACCCCATCTGTTAACATATTTGTTGATTATGTGGTTGATAAGAATTACGATTTCGTATTCATTTTGGGTTCTGTTTTAATTTAACGGTTTTTATGAAATCAAGGGTGTTTGGGATTGGGATTCCGGTAATTAATTTAGGGGTTTATTGTGGAATAGTTCATGAGAAACCCAAAAGTTGAAGTTCATACTTTTTAAGATTCAGAATATGTATACCATATACGTATTTTTTGGGTTTTTTCACCTTTTTACATTATAGTTTTGTTGGATATCTGTAGGTGCTTTCTGTCAAAATACCGGAAATCCTTGATTTTACCAAGGATGTCAGTAATTTAGAACCTACAGTAAAGGTAATACATTAACTTGAAAATTTTCCCATTACTATAAGTGAAGCGATGGATAGTTTGTTTTACGCTCATTATATTTAGCATTATTTCCCAGATTCAGCTGAAATACTTGCCTGAGTGAAATTTCATCTGTTTTTACATATTCATCTATATTAATTAGACTCTAAAAGTAATGTGCTTGCCTGAATTTTTTTTGTCGCAGCAGATATCCATGCCTCAGAAATAATAGAGATGGTAGCATTTTCAGTAGTAAATGAGGCATGTCGTGTTTATAAGAAGGAATCGTTGTGCAAGCATCCAACCTTGACACTGCATTAGAAGAGCAAGCTATAAACGGTATACCTCTGGTGAGAATAATGTTGATCCTCCATTATGCATACCATCATTGTTAAAATTTTGTGTTGAATGAAAAACTATATTATATCTTAAGCCAACAAGAAAAGTTCATAAAAGGGTTTTTCTAACTTGTGCCCTGGGGGCACAAGTTAAGCACACCAAAAGGACAGTGGGTCCCACGAAAAAGTACAAGAAAGTACTGAGGGACCCAAGAATTTTGTTGTACTTTCTTGTACTTTCTTGTACTTTTTCGTGGGACCCACTGTCCTTTTTGGTGTGCTTAACTTGTGCCCCCAGGGCACAAGTTAGAAAAACCCTTCATAAAATTAGTGTATTGTCTAATGGTTCTCTAATATTTTAGTTACTGCTTTCGGTATTTGTACATTGTGTATTAAACATATTACATGCATTTGTTTCCAGGAAATAGGCAACCCTTCTCTTGCCTCATACTACTACAAACCAAGGTATCTAACATGTTCTCAGGTAGAGTTACTTTTTTAATAATTTACAGGAAAGCCATAGTATGAAGTTGAGGTATTAAGTTGTTACCTTGAATGATTGTTTAAGGCAACAGAAAATATTACCAAGAAGACAGGCTTTATACCAACGCGTAAGAATGTGCAAGAAGAGCAAAGGGGAAGTGAAAGCCATAATGGAGTGTTCTGAAAAGAAGGCGAAAAAAGGTACAAAGGATAATGCCAAATACTCCTGTTGCAGCAAATCTGCAATACATTATATGCTTTATTTTATTTTTTTAATAATTTACAGGAAAGCCATAGTATGAAGTTGAGGTATTAAGTTGTTGTCTTGAATGATTGTTTAAGGCAACAGAAAATATTACCAAGAAGACAGGCTTTATACCAACGCGTAAGAAGGTGCAAGAACAGCAAAGGGGAAGTGAAGCCATAATGGAGTGTTCTGAAAAGAAGGCCAAAAAAAGGTACAAAGGATAATGCCAAATACTCCTGTTGCAGCAAATCTGCAATACATTATATGCTTTATTTTATTTTATTTTTTATTTTTTTTACGTCTATTTGTTATTACAGGTGTGAATGAAGGTGGCGTGGCGAATTTTAGTCACAACCGTTTACAGGCGCGCGTGAAGGTGGCGTGCCGAATTGTACTTACAGTCGTGATGGCAATGCACTAACCCATTATACGACTGAAAGTGAGTTAAAATATTTACGCATATTTTTCTTTGCTATACATTTTATCTACAATATTTCTTAATTCTTGGTTTCTCTGTTGGATGGATTTTTGTCTAAACAAGTGTCGATCACATGGGTCTAAAACAAAGCACGCTATTTATTTTAGTGAAACAAATCTAAACAAACGGAAACAAACATTAAAACCGCACACAACCTGTCTTTATCTGCAACCATTTTGAGCAACAAAGTTAATGCTTTTAAAATAAAGTCAGCGAACAGTCTCAGTCATGACTGATAGATCAATCTTTCACGTGAAACTAACGACTGCCGTTCAGCGAGCATGGAACAATATTATGGGTTTACCGAATGACATGTTAATATAGTGTGTAAATAGAGGGTATAATAATTTGTTTCAGGCTTTTTACTATAGGAGTGTTTTGGAAATATTGAAATAACAGATATATTATAGATTTTTCAGCTGATTCTCACCTTTCTTGCCCAAAACGTTCTCAACATATTTGAGTTGACATAATACCAAGAGAAAATCTAACTAAGCTGTGTTTGGTTGGTGCTTCTATTTGCTTATCATCAGCAGTAAAAAAAAGTGTTCTTTATGTGTGTATAGAGTTCTGTGTATTCCAATAGCATTACCACTTTCAAAATCTAAGCATTCTCAAACACTCCTTTACTGCTGCAAAATCCTGCTGTTTAAATGTTCATAGCATCTTGCTGTTTGTTTGCCTAGACATCAACATGCTTCTAACACATTCTTATCATGTTTCAAATATATGAATTATTTATCTATCTTTGCTTATAAGTTTCACTTAATCTTATGGGGGCTTATGTTTATATGACAGAATTACAGTGCAAGGTGCATGCAAACTTTCATCTGCACAACTTTGGGGGTGAAATGCAGGGAACACGCTGAAATAGTTGGAGTAACATAGATTCGTATAACACCTCGCCAATACAATGTCAATTACATGATATTTACAATGAATTTAGTTTGCTGGAAATACGCTTCACAAGAGTGTTTTTTGTTATCTGTGAAATAACAGGCCTCGACATGAACATATAACATATGGCTGTTTAGCATTGCTTATTAGTGTAAGTGCTTATAGGGTTTTTTTCAAGGTTGCTTATTGAGACTGCTTTTGGGGGACGTTTTAGTATTATTTATTATCGTACCCGTGAATTTCATATTGTTGAATGCTCAGGTGGTGTTTGCATTTGCATTTGCATTTGCAAATCCGCCTGTATTCTACCTTATTTATAGATAATCATTTCGACAACAAAAACATGCCTAAAACGTCGCAAAGTAAACAGGCGAGCCCGCAACGCGGCGTTCGTAGCCTTTCTCGTTTATTAAATAAAATATAATTTGATGATGTAATAAACATAAAAACATTTGTTAATTTATTGGGTAATTTATCATATCTGTTAATACTTTTAACCGCGTTACTTGGAACATGTTATGGCGTTCAAATTGCCATTTATGATATCAACATCTTCTGATCAAGTGATCATTTTGGGCTCTTGTACTTGTATCATTTTGGAACATGTTATGGCCCAAAATGATACAAGTATTTATAAGCTCATAACAAAAGAACTCTTGTACTTGGGGTTGTCTTACTATTTAAAACTTACATCAAACAACAACAATTGTAAAACAGCCTCACCTGATCGAGATACTAATTGTATCGATTATCATATTTGGTTTTCATACAAAAAATCATGGCAAAAAGATACATTTTTTACATAACAAATACAAGTATTCTTAAGCTATTTGACGCAAGAACTCATGAACTACCTTATACACATTTACAACGAAAACACATAGAGCAAGTGACATACGGAATCAATGACTAGACCTTTGAGGCAAACAGAACTACCCATCAGCATAAAGCATTAGGTAAACGGGTCGAATTCTTAGGCTTAAAATCAAGCTCAATATGGTCCCTAAACCGCATACACAAGCAAGTACAAGAAACGTGAACCGGAAACAAGCATGACCACATAGTCGTACCTTGCCTAGCTTCCTCTGTGTCATAAATGTAACCTGCGAGCATGCCAGAAAATAGAAGTGCACCAAGAGGGTTGCCTAATTGCATAAAGTTGAATTATAATCCCAAAGTTTTTGAGCCCAAAAAGCTCAGCAATTTGAACACCATAACATGTTCCAAGTAATGCGGTCGCAGCATATAATGTTCCATTTAAAGATGATGAGTATAAAAGATAAGTTAAGACCATGATGATTTGTGTTGCCATTGTCCAAAATGTTCGTGGGATGGCATTTTATCTGCAGAAAATACCAAAATTCTGTAACAATCTACAAAGCCCGTAAAGTTAACCATGGCTAAAAAGTGAAGGATGAATCCCACAAGTCAAACAGGTCGAAATTCACTCAAGGTGAATTCTTACTTGTGTTCAGTTAAACCAACCCTACGCGTGAATTCTTACACAGTAACACCTATCCCAATACTGAGAGAATAAGTTGTCCGCAAATGCCAAAAACCAGCCTTAACCATACGTAGACTAAAATCCTTACCTCATCTAGGCCTTCTTTTCTTGATCTTAATTGCACATTCACCAACCGCAAGAAGCATATTCACATCAAAACCAGAACCATCATTATTGTAATTTTAGCTCTAGAGAAATTTCATACGGAGTATCAAAATTACTCGTTTTGTCCAGTCTATTTTCTAAAAGGGACAAGAAATTGTCAAGTCAGAAGATTTTCCATGTACGTGTCAGGTTACAACTACAAATTTTGGTAACACACTAATTACTAACTACATTAGAAAGGACAAACTTTATAATGTTCAAAGTCACTAAAGATGGAGAACATTTATCGTTTTTATAACACAAAAAGGAGTGAAATCGCATTTTCTTAGTTCAAATATAATTAATTGCACTATGGTGCAAATCACAGTTGAGAACTTATGTATTGATAGGAATAGGGTGCAAATTCTAAAAAAATTAAAAAATTAAAAAAATAATAAAAAAAATTTGAGAAATTTAATGATTCTGGGACAACATTGCAGCTGTTACTAAATTTTTTATTTAATAGCAACCTCAATGATGAACCACAATAAATAATAATCACAACACATGTAAACCATCTACACCAAGGTATATTAGATAGCAAAATTTTGTTTCTATGACCGATGTGGGACAGGAATCTTCGTACTGAGGCCTTAGTTTACATGCTACCCATATTTCATCATCATGATCCACTCTATTTCACAAGTGACCCATCCAAGGTTCAAACTCCAAAAGTAAATATTGTGTGTTTGGGTGCGCGTTTTGGAAGTGATGAATAATCAGAACTGTTGTAAAAAAAGACATCTAAAACTAGTGTTTACATGATTCAGTTATTTAAAGTTGTAGCAGTAATAAGCTATCTACGCTTTAATGATTTCTAAATCCTTAAAGCTACTAACAGGTTGATCAAATCTGGATTTTTAGGAAACAAATTAAGACACTAAAATGTACTGTATCATTCTAAACTTGGATAATAAGGTTTATGATTGTTGAGTTTGAATTATCGGATAGTTATAGCCAGATCCAAAGCATGAGCCTAAACACCCCTGGGGTTATCTTATTTATGTCTTACTATTTAAAACTTACATCAAACAACAACAATCATAAAACAGCCTCACCAGATCGAGATACTAATTGTATCGATTATCAGAGATGGCTTTCATACAAAGAATCATGGCAAAAAAATACATTTTTTACATAAGGAATACAAGTATACGAAAGCTCTTTAACGCAAGCACTCATGTACTACCTTATACATAGTTACAACAAAAACAAATAGAGCACGTGACATACGAAATCAATGACCAGACCTTTGAGGCAAACGGAATGACCCATCAGCATAAAGCATTTGGTAAACGGGTCGAATTCTTAAGGTTAAAATCAAGCTCAAGATGGTGCCTAAACCGCATACACAAGCAAGTACAAGAAACGTGAACCGGAAACAAGCGGGACCCATGCACATAGTTGTACCTTGCCTAGCTTCCTCTGTGTCATAAATGTAACCTGCGAGCATACCAGAAAATAGAAGTGCACCAAGAGGGTTGCCTAATTGCATAAAGTTGAATATAATCCCAAAGTTTTTGAGCCCAAAAAGCTCAGAAGATGTTGATATCATAATAGCAATTTGAACACCATAACATGTACCAAGTAATGCGGTTGCAGCATATAATGTTCCGTTTAAAGCTGATGCGTATAAAAGATAAGTTAACACCATGATGATTTGTGTTGCCATTGTCCAAAATGTTCGTGGTATAGCGTTTAACCTGCAGAAAATACCAAAATTCTGTAACAACTTACAAAGTTTGTTATATAAAAATAGCTGAAATGTAGAGAGGGAAAACTGAATCAAACGACTCAGACAGGTCGAAAGTCGTTAAAGGTGTACTTATTACATGTTTTTAGTAAAATAAACATTTTATAATTTATCTGGGTTCTTCTTTACGATAAACCAACCCAGCCCGATTTTCACCTGAACCAGTTTAGATACCCATTTTGACCCAAACCAGTTTCAATCCGTTACAAAAAACAATGAAATTTATTTTCTAAAATGGGCTATACTGTCAAAGGCCAAATCAGACCAGGGCCATTTGGTATCAAAGTTACTTGTTTTGACCCGGACCTGAAATGACCCGTACCACAGAAACCAATTTTCTTTTCTTTCTAAATTAACAAAATTACTAATGTCGACCCATTATTCTCCCTCACCCCTTATCACTTCTAGCAATCTACAGTAACATACGGAAAATATTACCTTACAAAGTATTCAGAAACAGCACCTCCACCAAGCCGACCAAGGAAGTTACAAAAACTAAACAAACTCATCAGCGTGTCCGTATTATTAAAACCAAGCGAGGACCCGATTTGAGCCAAATTATTCAAAACCGTAACACCAGTCCCAATACCAAGAAAATATGTGGTCCACAGAAGCCAGAAATCAGCCTTAACCATCGCTTCACGAAAACTAAAATCATCACCTCTTCTAGGCCTTCTTTTCTTGATCTTAATCGCACCTTCACCAACCGCAAGAAGCATATTCACATCAGAACCAGAACCATCATCATTGTCATTATAGCTCATTAAATTCGCGTTTGAAGATGATGGTGTTAATAAAGGATCCGTTTTTGAATCACCATCACCCGATACCAAACTGTCTGAAGACTCAGTTGGTCTAATAAGCTTCTTACGGGCCGGAAATAAAGTCATTTTGATAGGAATAGCAAGAGGGGATAGTAAAAGAACTACCATAATCGCTATAAACGTGTAGGACATGGTTTTATCCAAATTCAACGAGTTTTTTAGTATCGTTGTTGTCAAAAGAAAGATTGCAAGCAAGAGACTAGTCCCTTGAGTGAAAAGAAAGTGTGCGTTTTCTGATGGGTCGATTTCTGAAGAAGGGGTACATGGGCGAACATAGTACATTAGGGAAAGACATATAATGGGTATACCAAGTGTGAACACGAGCAGTATCGCTGAAGCTGACCCGTTGAGTATCATAGTCATTACTTCTGTGAAAACAGCAGCACTAAGGGCAATGTAACCTTTCAAAAGGCCAGCAACTGTACCACGACTTAATGGGAAGTTTCTTAAGTTTGTAACAAGAACCGCTGTGCCTAACCACGCACTACTGTTGGCTGCAAGCACGAGTGCAACCCATAACTGCAAAAACCATTTAAGATCAAGAAAATAATTAATTTACGGAGAACATAAAAAGATAAAGAAGTAAACAACACAAGAACACAACCAAGTCACGTGATTTTGTACATGTTCTGCGTCACCTATGTCCAAGAACAGTCACATATCCGTAAAAAGAAAATCTATTGAGGGCATCTATAAGCATCATATAATGTATTTTCATATGAGAAAAATGTTCATTTTCATATCCGCAAGTCTATTCTATAGTAAAATCACAAATCTAGCTGTGTATATCTTATAGAAGAGACTAAATTGGCCAGTCTCCTGCATAAATCACCAGCAGCCTACTCCAAACACTTATCCCCTTTCTTTTTCTACTTTGGCTGTGGTCCTAAGTGTTGGACTGAGTCTACACCCATTCGGGTCACCATCAGTTGAAAGTCTACCACCCACTCTATTCAAAGTTCATATTTTTCTTCATGAACTATCATTCAACTCAAGATCAGGACTTTATATGTTTGATTGTGGCTAAAAACAGTAAAATCTTTATGCCAAAATACCAAAATCAGACATGATAATAGCCAACCAAAAAATCCCAAATCGTTGGGTACGCGAACTTAAAATCTTTTCTCTCAAAAATAAATCCTTATGCCAAAATACCAAAATCAATAATACAGAACTACAGATAGCAAAATTCCCAATTGGGCACACAATAAGTAAATCTTTATCAAGAATACTTACATGTTACAAAACTATGAAAATTTACCAAACTAACAATTGGGTACACAAAAGACATAAGCTTTTTCATAAAAAAAACTTACAAAAACTAAATCTTTAGGAAGAAATACTTACAACCCAATATCCCAAAATACCAGATTCAACCATAAAGATAGCTAGTTTATAAGTTGGTTCATAAAAGATGAAGTACAAAACTGCTTCCAAAAAGATCAACAAAAATCATATCTTTACAAAAAAAATCAACAAAAAAAAGGACCACTCACAATTAGGAACACAAAAAGATCAATTTTTTTCTTTCAAAAAGATCAAATACATATCAAGAAATTTCATAAAAAAGTGCAACAAAAACAAAATCTATAAATAGAAAGGAAGAAATACTACTTACAACCCAATAAGGCAATCCAACAACAGTCTGAGAAATAGCAAGCCAAATAACACCATAACCAAAAAAGGAGCTAAAAACACCAACAAGAAGCACAACCCAAGGAGGGAAATAATTACAAGCAATGCCAGGAAGTATGCCAGTATTTTCACCAAAATCATTAGCAACACCAAGTATTGTCAGCTGTTGTTGTGAATAACCCAATACTGACTTTAATGCATGTGAATATAATGGAAAACAATATGAGTTTCCTGCAGCTATGCCAACCCATACAGCTGCTGCAAAACCAACCCATGGTGGTCTTGTTCCTGCTTTCACTGTGGCTTGCATATTTAAGTAAGTACTTATGATATGATCTATAAGTTAAGTGGTCTTTTAAACTTTTTTATGTGTTGTATAGTATGTTGTGTGGAATATGTGACAGGATATTACTTGTAAGATCGGATCTAAGTGTGTGTACTAATGAGGTTTATTTATATGTACATTATTTGAACACCAAGGTTGGTTTTCCACGTTTTGAGATGCCACTTGGTCGCAGATTTCCAAATCCCGAGAAAATGTTTATTGTTTTTTTAAGGAGTAGAAATGTAGAATGATTGTTCAGTTTCTATATTTAGAATATTTTTTTTTATAGAGAACGTGATTTGTGTTGTGTAGGATTTACATTTGTCATGTTTTGGGGTGTCGTAATTTTTTTTTTTTTTTTTTTTTTTTTTTTTTAACGATAATTTTAACTATCTTACAATATTTATATAACAAATTTATTTCACATATATTAAACAGGACTTGAACTTACAATGATTTGGTTGAGGAACTTCTTATAAAATATTGATAACTTTAGGACACAAGCTTTTTGATTGCGGTGTTGTATTTCATTGGTGCACATATTGAAACTTTTTTATGTCGGTTTTTGTTTGAAGTATTTATTGCTCTAATGTAGACTAGCAATATGCCCACGCGATACAGCGACTTTGAAAAAGCGACTAAATTTTTTGACGAGTAGTGTTTTTCAGTTGTACGTTTTTTTGTAACAATAATATTTTGACGAACAATATTTTTTGTTTCTTCAAATTAAAGAAATAGAAAACAATGACAGAATACATAAAAGAATGACATTTTGAATATAGGTGGCTTTGACCAGAACCTCCCCCCCCCCCCCCCCCCCCCCCTAATTTTTTATTATTTTTTTTTATAATTTTGCTAATATAAAAAAACTATAAACCTAAAAGTGCGAAACAAAAAATATAAAGTTTAATATGTCAAACGCTTAAAACTGTAAAAAAAAAATACGGAACAGAAACTGACAAAAAGCTGTGATGTACTGAAAGAAAGTGGGGGACAAGGGGGACATGTGGGTCACTCCGTCCGGTTAACAACCCCCTTTGAATATATTATAATTTTCGTTTTTCCTTTAGGGGCAATTTCATTCATATCCTTGTAAAATTAAAAAATTTCATAAATATCCTTTTGATGCATTAAATGCATTGTACTTTATGCATAAAAAACTAGTAAAAATGATATATATGAAATTTTTGAAAATTTCAAAGATATACATGAAATTTTCCCTTTCCTTTAAAAGCATTTCATTTTATAGCATCACGTGTTAGAAAACAATGAAAATGTATAATTTATTTAACTTTTAGTTACGTTCCATCTTTAACAAGATTACCTTTCGACTTGATATGTTTCTGTGTTTAAATTTTTTTAAGTGATATGTTTCTATGTTTAAATTTTTTTAAAGGCATTTAAATAATTTTGATATGCTTAAATTTCAACACTAATTATAGTAAGATAAGATAACCATAACAAATATGGCTTTTACGTAAGCAAAATAAGGTATGTTGTTTAAAATGAAAGTTAACTATGAGGTGAGTGAACCATGTGTGAAAATGTTATCTTCTATTTTGCTACTATTTGCTTATGATCATTTTCATTGTCGTTTTTTATGTATACTTTTATCACATACGTAGTATGTATTATGAGGTTAGATAGATGTCGTTGTTTCATATAGTGTCACAAAAAAATGAGCGAGTCTTTGTTCTAACACATAGCATGGTCCTTTGATCCGGGTCAATTCTCTTTAGGTAATAATGCAATATGATCGTTCATGCTGATTTTAGTTTAAGAGGATCTCATTTCATTACTACAAAATAAATGGATCTGAAAAAATAAGACCCTGTTGAGACGTGTAAAACTATTTGAATAGACATCACTATCCAATTGTGTCATTTGGAGATTAAGAACCGTATTCGCTTTGATTTGAACCCATCGAGAAAAGATTTTTTTTTTTTTTTTTTGAACAGAATTCAAAGTTCTTTCTCACTTATAGATTCTAGTCAAACAAAATTTCATTTATTTTATGAGTGTTTAATGACGTAAATTTGTGTTTAAATGGACTATGATTGTGTGGTTGCTTTGGTGGTTAACACTTCGTGTGCTTGGTTTGGTGATAAGAGTTAATGTTAATATGAAGCTGATGTGACACTAATGAGTGCAGTGACGATTACCTTCGGTGTTAGTGTGAGTTACTAATATATTTTGATGTTCCAAAAAAGACATCTTTCTCTAAATGAAATAAAAGATTTGATATATACTCTTGATGAATTTCGCATGTCTGCCATTATAGGGAGAAATCATGAGTACACATGACCAAGGGATTGACAAAAGAGGCATGTTGAATATAGCATTTACGCTTTCTTTTATAAGTTCCATGATTGGAATATGTCGACCAACAAATAAGTATATTGTAACAATTTAACTCGAAACAGCCATGCTGTAAAGTTTAATCAGATAGACAAACACTAGCAAAAAGTAGAAACTATGTCCAACATACTGAATCAAGGGATTAAACATTTAAACAACATATTTAACCACTATATCAAACTAGACGAGTGCTCGTGCATGGAAACGAAATTTTATAGCGTCAAATAATTATTGTTGTGATATTATGGTTAATTATTTCATGTAACGATTATGCATATTGCGTAAAATAGCGGCATTCCAGTTCCAATGTAATCAATTAGGATTGAAATAGAGATTGAGACTGAGATTAATTACGATGAAACTGAAATATAAAATATAAAAAATAAATTAGTAAGCAATTGGTAAAACTAGAAAACGCAATAATCAAGATGCTACAATCTTGCATTAACATCATATTGACTAAGAAATTGCTCAACAACGTTATCAACATTAGATAAAGCATTCATCTTATTTATCTTCTATTACATTTTTTCTTTTAACACGTTGTTTAGATAATGAATGGTTAAAATGGTGGTGTTTGTTGAATATGTAACTTATATATGGAATCTAATTAAGTGTATGAGTGAAGCTCAACACATGTAACATAATTTTTGAGATTTACTAACATACGTGACGTACTTTATTGCAGTAATTGTCAGTATCGTTAAAATAATTTCATTTTTTTTTGTGAATTTCGCTAATTTCCCGAGTAGGTTGACTAAAACACCCTTTTGTTCTTTCCTTTTGAATTTGTTCTTAAGTTTACTTTTTATTTTTCGGTTCAAAAGTTTCAATTCCATATTTCGGTCTATCCACCTACGGGTTCCGGCCTGTGGAGTGGGTGTTTCTTCAAAGTCAATAGTTTTATAAATAGCGAAGGTAATGCCTTTCTAAAAAAACAGTGAAGATAATTTCTATCATTTTCGGATATCTAGCCACAGCACCCGATATATTCAAGCCACCATTTTCATATTTCCATCATTAGTTTGTCTCTACAATGTGCATTGTAAAATTATTGACTTTGAAAAAAATATAAAAAGCAAAAACAAATATCTTGCACAGTTTCACCAGGTGATCAATTCTGCCTTTATTAAAATCATAGAAATATCCAGCTTTTAAAGTTTTTCCATAGTATATGAAAGCTTTTTTATTCAGTTATATATGTTTTATTGGCAGCTTTGTGATTCTGTTAATGATATCTAATGAAGAATGTGCACATGTACAAAATTATTGACTTTCAAGAAAATAATTTTAGTGAAAATGATGGTGATTTTGGTGTCCGAGAATGGAGATAATTGTGATGGAGATGATAGAAATCTGGAAATTATGAATTATTCTTCAAAAAATAAATGTAAATGTTAAAACATATTCAAAAAGGAAGAACATTGGGGGTTTTGGTCAAATCAATTTGAGATAATCGGCTAAATTGGTCATATTAACGATATTAACAAGTATTTGACAGTATGGTAGCGATATTTGCAATTAATAAAGTACATTACGTATTTTGGTAAATCTCAAAAACTATGTTACGCGTTTTCAACTTGAACCCTTTAATTAAATATGATTGTTGAATGATTAAAGAGGAAATTCAAATTTAACAACAAAAGTCATTTTTTTTAATCACAAAGGATGCCTAAATATCAAGTTGAAACCACTCCGTTAAAATGTTAGTTGTGTATAAATGCTAATTGTCTTATAAATGCTTCCAAAATTTGTATATATCCATTCTCAATTGCTACCCTACTAAAATTAAACATTAAACATAAGTGTTGAATGGGTATATTTGAAATAACACATTACTCATGTTTTAAGTTTTTAAATTTTTAAGCAATACTACTTTTTCTTTATATATAGTATGGATAACAATATTTCGTATCTACAAACTTTATTCATTAGTTAAAATGACATATTTATTACTTAGGGTACGTTTTACAAAATTAATTGGAGCTTGAGATCAAGCTAGGGTTGGATCTGTAACTTTATTTATAAGTTAGAAGCTTTGGCTTACATTTTTTTATAGGTATTTGAAAAATTAGGTGAGGCTGAATCTTACTATTGTTAAATAACATAAAAATACATCAAATCAAATTCACATATATTTCAATCTTTTGTGTGTTCAACCATTACAATTTTATAAATATTTAAGTAATTTAACTAACTATAAGCTATATTCATTTCTAAAAGCTCATCTTAATCGGCTTGAACTTGTGAATATTAGACGATAAATATGAACCAAACCCATAATAAATTGTGGGTTTTTTTGGGTCATATTAATCGTCTAATATTGAAAGCTTATGACGTAATATTACTCTAATAAACTTATTTAGCAAACAAAACTTATTTTTAAAACTTAGGCTCTGGTAAGCGCTTTCTCCCAAAGTATAGCCTTAAACTAGTAAGTAACAAACAAACCAGTCATATGGTTATAAAATCAACTAAACCAAGCTAAATTACTTTCATTTGTATGGTTAACAAATGAGTTCATTTGACGCAATCAAAATATTTGAGAATTGTGTAAATCTTTAGATCAAACTAGAACTTATACGCACACGAGATTTGGGTAGATAGTATAGTGAGTAATAATATTCCGATAACTTTACTTTAAAGTTAAATATTATGACAATTCATAAATACATTATTTTGTAATGTATAAGATTTTTCTAAAAATTTATATTAAATCTTTTATACTTTTATAGTTATAATACTCGTGCACGCATGATTTTTATTATGGTTGTGTTTGGCAAGGGCTTATAAGGGGCTTATAGGGCTTGAGCTTTTAAAATAAGTCGGCTAATAAAATAAGTCTCGTTTGTCATGGGGCTTATAGAAGGGCTTATAAAATAAGTCGGCTAAAAACTTTAAGCCCATAAAAGGGGCTAAAAACTTTAGCCCGTGGTTTTTGAAGGATAAATTACTTATTTAACCACAAAAATATCTAACATATTCAAAAACTTATTTAATTATGTCATTTTTTGTAATTTTTCAATAATAAGCCCCAAGTCCAACCTATTTGCCAAACAAGTTTATAAAAATAAAAATTTTAATTTCGAATTATAATATAAGTCACAGCCCCAGCCCAACCCAGCCCATTTCGCCAAACATACCTGTATTAATATTGATTAATATTTTGTATAGATTTTTTGCTTTTGCCATATCCTTAGTTAATCTGATAACGAGGAATAACATGAGTCGTTCGTATATGTATACTCATGCTTTCATTTCGATATCTATAATTCCGTACAAATGTTATAATGTAATATATATTTATATTAATATTTATAAATAACAACATATATGTTGTCTTATTTTAAGAAAACTTAAGTATAGGAGTACAAAGTTTAGAGTGTATTTATTGAATTTATAGAGTTATTAAAAATCATGGAAAGCAATAAGTATAATTAAATCTATATAATCTATTTTAAATTTTATAATTAAAATTTTATTAATTATTTCGTTAACTTTACGGTTTTTTTATAAAATCGATATATGTGGTTTATACGTGTCATTTTGTTTGATAGAATTGAGATGAGTTCGGCCAAAATAAAATCAATTTTAAATTTTAATTGAATAATAAGAATAATCAATTTTATCACATAGCCAAAGTTATATACTTCTTGCGTCTCAAAATAAAATAAAATAAAATAAAATTCCACAAACAAAAAATGTATAAATTATGATATGTATAATTAATAATAGTTTTGATTGATAAAAAGTCATTTTTACTCTCATCATTAATATAGAAATAGAAAATAAGTAATTAATGCAAGTTTTAATTAAAAAAGTAAAATAGAAAAATCAGTCATAATTACTGTCCATATATAAAAACTGGACACATATTTTGGGACAAACATAAATAGTAAGATAGGCTCTTTTTTTCGGACGGAGGGAGTACCTACATTGATACAGACATACAGTTGAGTTTTACAACTATATTTTTCCACTTTCTAGAAAGAGAAATAATACATGTATTTAATTGTGAACTTAAAAACAAGTGACATCATTCTGATAGTTGCACACAATGACTCACTTATTTTACAACTCATCAAAATCATGGCACATATTTTTAAGTTCACAATTTAGTCTACTTTTAAATACATGTATCATTTCTTTTCTAGAAATCTCATACGTATCGTATTCTTCTTAATTCTAATAGATCTCCACCTAACCAAGTGTATGACAAAGTGTAAATGGCAAACAAGTGATTAAGTAGATAAATAGGGGCTGTTTTAATATGATGAAAAGAGTAGAGTGTGCTAGAGTGATGGTGAGTGTTAAATGTTGTTAACAATAAACTGACCTCTCGAGTACTTTAAGGGCCATATTTGTTGTGGTGAAAAACGACAGATGACCCCACGAGCTGCTGCAACAATTGGGTATTCGACACGAAACTTGGGATTTATGATTGCAGTCGACCTTGTCAGGGGCGGAGCCAGGATTTATAGTTAGGGGTGCTGACTTTTTTCAAATAAAATAGCGATAAATATTATATGCAAATAGAACCACTATGTCCCGTATTTTGAAGTTTGAATATAGATTCTATAACTTATATGTCATATCGTGGTTGTGATTGTGTTGTTGGATTATGAATAACTCATCTCTTTGCTTATAAAACTAGATTATATATAGTTTTTCTAACGTTGTTCATGATTTAATATGCAAGCCATGTAAGAGTAAGACACTCTTGTATACTACTGTAGTACCTTTTTATGCACCAAACATTAATCATACTAAAATCTTTTAATTCATACAAACACCGTCAATATTACAAATTTACAAGTGAATTTCTAAATTAGTTATATTATTCTAGCTTTTATTAAAATATGGTCAAAATAAAAAAAAAAATGGAGATTGAAGATTATTGAATATATTTAAAACGGTTGCTTTTCTTTGCTTGCTTTGAGCAATTGTATTTTACTAGGCTAGTCTATTGTAATTTGTGTAAATGAATACACTTAAAGTTTAAGCTAGTTACTATTTAGAAATATTATGTAAACATAATTGATTACCATAACCAACTAAATAAATTTATATCTTACGATGCTTGTTTTTATTTGTGGCCAACTGTTAAGGGAGGCTCGTAGACAAAAATACATGAAATATAAGCTTTAGCACTGTACTCAACTAAGGTAGTTGGACAGGTTGAGGAAGGCTCAGCACCCACCAGTCTCCCTACCTCCTCCGCCCCTGGACCTTGTCTTGCAAGGCTGCAATGTATTTGGATCCATACATTACATTCTTTTTTTTCTTTTGTTGTTGTTCTTGTTGTTGCTTTGGAGTGAATGTTAATGTTCATGTTTCGTATATTGGGTTTGTAGTTTGTACCCTTGTACCCTAATAATAAACAACTTACCGCTTGTAAATAACCGCTCAGTACCACCGTATTTGCATGTTTTCAACTTTTAAACATAGTCTTTAATGTTATGTTAATTTTACTTTTTTCTATAGTAGTTATCTTTACTAAAGAAAAAAACAGTTTCATGTTAGTATTCGTTGTTTTTTTTTTTTTTTTTTTTTTTTTTTTTTTTTTTTTTTTAGAAAGTTTTGTGAACAACCAGCTCTTGGTTGTAAACCGGTGTGCCACAATAAAGTACTTTTATGCAGTTGCAGATATCATCAAAACTTGGTGAATACAAGCTTCGATGCAGAACCCGTGTAGAAAATGATGGATATAATTGATTTCCATCGAAATACTTTGATTTAAACATACAACATTTTATGCTCATTAAAGATATCGATGTGGTGAAATATGATCCATTGTAATTACACGCTGAGAGGGCAGGATCTGTTGTATCAATTATTAGAAACTGAATGAGTACATATTTATAGGCAATTCATAATGTGTACTTTCAAAGTCTAACTTATAATTTAAAGTTTTTATGGGAAAGGGAAATCTAGCCTTGTCAAATGTCAAAGAGCCCATGCTGTTCTGTTAAACCAATCATAATTGGATCGTAGCCAGTCGCAGTGTAGAAACCCCTGGGTGAGAACGGGTCCTGTTTGTTTGTCATGTGACCGTCACTTCGCAATTGGATCGCATCATCTTCGATTTCGTGATCAAAATCTGGTATGCATGAAAATGGGCGAAACAGGTGTCATTGGAATCAGAATGAAAGGGGTGAAGACGGTGTAATTTCCGTGAAGAATGGAGGTGTGAGAAGACATGACCGATTATGTGGCATTAGAGGTGTAGTAGGCTATTAAATAAAATGATAGATAGATGAGAACAGGGACGGAACCAGGGGGTGTCCCGGGACACCCATGAATTTTTGTCTCGTAGTGTTAATTTTGTTATAAAACCTCTATTTTTCTATAAATGCACCCGGTCCCAAAAAGTTATGCATGTAGTCTTGTTTGATTTCTCATAAATGCACCCGGTGACTTTGTCTTCTGTTTCCGTCCCTGGATGAGAAATAGGTGAGCAGTGTGTGCAGAAAGGCAAACTCGGAAAAATGTGATTCGGTTACCTAGTTTTAGCAATATGGCACAAAGTTAAGTAAAGTTGAAAACAAGTATCATTTTTTATGTAAGTTTTACTAATCTCTCTAAAAATACTATTCTATTAAGTGTGCTAGGTGTAATTTGTTATATGCACTTTATAAGGCCATGTTGGGGGCCTATAACATTCTTATAACAGTATAGTTGCACCTCGTGTGTATGTTATAGGTACAACGGTAAGAATATAAAGAGCGCTATGCGTTGATATTCTATTTTTTACCCTCTTAGTGTAAATTAAATGAAAATTGTAGGTCCCGTGTACCTATAACTTGGGTTATACTCGGAAGAGGTGTTTCTGATGTTTGTTTTATAGAAATGTTATAGGGTAAAAATTGCCGTGGCGCGTCTATAACTTGACAGATAACACTAGTTGCACCTAAGTAGGATGATTTATGTGAATGAATACACTTTGGATAGTGATTTATTTATGGGCATCGATGTATAGTTATGATTTTACTCGAGTATTATTTCCAACAGTTTTCTTTCACTTTCTCAATGTCCAGATCTTTTAGGGTACGTCTATTCTCTCTTAAATTGGAGCTACGGTGTTACTGGTTAGTCTTGTGATGTGATTGTGAGTAGGTAGCATAAGCTTGTATTTAATTTGATTGGTTCAAGCTCACGTCGTTACATGAGATTTTGTGTGGATGATTTATATCTAGTTCAAAGAAGGAAGAATAAGTACGTAACATATCGTCTTTAAAACTTATGGTTAGGTATGGGTCTTGATAAGGAAAAACATTTATTATGAGTTATTGAGCTTTAAATACATTGGTTATACAAAGAAGATACTATGATATAATGTTTGATTTCTACATTGAAGGCTTGAAGCTTTGAAAGGGAGATTGGAGTTTCATCTTTGCGGAGTTTGGTGGTTATTTGGTAGATCATCAATTTAAAGGCAGGCTATGTGCAAGTCCTAAAATCATAGTGACAATTATCTTGGTTGTGAGTTTTAAACGAGCGGGGTAGCCCGCGCGTTGCTACGGGAGTGTTTTGCAGCAGGTTAGTTATTAAAAACCTGTTTGATTCGGTATGCGTGACCAAAGCTCACTGGCCATCGCAGCCGAAGTCCTTTTGGTCTTTTAAGTCTATAATATTTAGTTGATGACAAATATTTGAATTTCATACTAACATGTGTGTTAAAAAACATACAGATCCATTCATAACATACATTTAAGTAGTTGATAGCTTTTTAATACAGTTACCACATAGCCTACATGTGGCTAACTTATAAATGAATTTGATTGCATTTTATTTAACAAATTATAAAGAATGTATAGACTACTTCACCATAAGAATGGCGCAAATTAGAGAACTGTGAGAGGTGTAAATGGTTTTACTACTTCACCGGATTTGGTTTTATGTTGAGCTCCTCCTATAGTTCTTTTGTCTTGAAGAAGGGATGTGACAGTGCCTTGCTCCAGTTTTACACTGAAAAGAAACCGAACTTTGTTAATAGAAAGTAAACGATATGTTTTGAAAACACTGAAACAGCAACTTCACAAAACGCCGATGTGTAGTACTAACTTGGGTAGAGTAGCAGCTTTCTCTTGCATCCTCTGTATGAAATTCCCATTGTGAAAGTTTCGACCCGAAACATCTGAATGAATTTTCTCCAACAAATATGATAGTTTAGTGCTCTTTCCTTCCTTGAAAAAAGCATATCCAAGTATTTTCTGACCATCTATTTCCTCCAGAGAATCTGCATCCCAAATAACAAATTTTCAAAACCAAAATCAAGAGTTTGATACAAAAATACTACTAATTACTTGGTAATCTTACTTTTAAAAAAATTGACATTTTTTAAACTTTATCTTGATGTAAATAAATGGTAGCAAGAACATATACCTTTGAGACCCAACTCGAACACCTTAACGTATCTCCACTTGGCTGTAGTAATTCACTGGCTACAATCCTATTTGGCTCATTTAAATTTTTCTTAATCACATGAACTTTATAGCCTTCCTGTTGTAATCACTTGAAACACAAATGTTTAAGACTTTCATAATATAACAAATCGTCATTACATCTCTATTTCAATGATTAAATAATTACATAACGATAGTGCTAACTTTGGACTTTTAAATAAGCGCGTTTTTTGCACTTACAAATAAACTATCTAGTTAGATAATCGATCTGAAACACCCACCCTTAAAACCGGTTGTTTGTCCTATCAACCACAAACATTTAGGAACATGTTTTCCAACAACAACATCCAACGAATAAACTATCTAGTTAGATAATCGATCTGAAACACCCTGAAAACCGGTTGTTAGTCCTATCAACCACAAACATCTAGGAACATGTTTTCCAACAACAACATCCAACGAATATCACATTCGGCTAATTAACATTTTGGCCACATTAAAGTTGCTCCTTATAAATCATCACACCTTTTTGACAACATTAAACTAATCCTATAGTTGAGATTAGTACAAAAGGTGGTTATAATGAAGTTTTCCAGAACACTTGCTTAAAAGGCAACTGAAAAAAAGGCTTTATGCTAAAGATATAATCTCATTTGAGAGGCTTAGAAAATACCCCCATGATTGTTGTCCCTCACATGGTGAACTATATATGTTTGTAAAAACCATATGACACTTGCCAGTTTTCTTTATCTTTATGTTTGTGAAAACCATATGACACTTTCCTTTGGTACTAATGTCAAGACTTATATTTGCCTTTCAGTTTTATTAATCCATTACAGGTATGCAAAAAAAATAACCTGATGATGTGGATTCCGCAGTAACTTTGAACCGCTGTGCAATCACGCCTGTTGGATTCAACATTCTGGATCTTATCAAAGTGAGTCCTATGATAATGCACAATGCCACTTCATATATTTAGAATTCCCACATCAATAAAACCTGAAAAACAAACATTACTATTAGTTCACTCGTCATGTGCTTCTGGTAGTTATTTAGACGTGCATAATATAGTGAAAACTAAACATAATCGAACAAAACTGGCACCTCTTTGAACATGGTTCATTCAACAGCAAACAACTTTTTAACAACACCCTAAGAAATACATTTGGTCATCTACGTTGTAAAAAATAATATAGTTAAAACAACTTATATACTGATATCTAAAATTGTTTATTTCCTTATAGTTAAATATAAGCAATTCCAAATACCCTACAGATACGTTGTATTTTTTGTTTCATAGTTTCTATTGGAAATGAACAGGTACCTGATTGAGAGCATCATTCTTTTACATTGTCAAGAGTTGATTTGTTGGCTTTCCTTCCGTAACTTCAACGTGTGAATTTTTCATACCAAATTCAGTCCCGGTAACTTCATTTCCAATAGGTCTCGACCTACACAACATACAAAGATTACATTACGGACTCTTAGATTTGGTACTTGCTATTTAAGCAGCCCAAAATTAAAAAGAAACTATAATAGATAGCTAATGTAATATGCAAATGGGCTACTAACCATGGCATCTTTGATGGCAAGATGGAGCATTTCCACCTGGACCATTGGAAGTACCTTCGGCCATGTTAACCATATCTAGAGTACATAAACGATACCACAAATTGGAGGTACTTAATTTGACACGTGGATGCTGCTAAAAGGAACCAACTATAATAGTTAGATGATGTAATATGCGAACACGCGACCAACCATGGTGTCTTTGATGGCGAGGCCCAGCATTTCTACTTGGACCACTGATGTTAAATGTTTCTGGAATAAATAGAGCATAGCACAAATTAGAGTTACTTTATATGGGCAAAGGTACTTCCACCTTAACTTACGATAAAAACACCTTAATCATTTGTGCAACCACACTCGGATCAAAGAACCCAAATCCTATCAATGCCCACTTAAACTAAACACAAAGTAACCACAAATCAATATAAAAAGCTAAAGAATTACATACCTTCATTTGATTAAAAAAAATTCATGGCAGCAACACTTCATCCTTTTTTTGCAATCCATTGACCCCGCTCAAAATAGTTCGAACCTGCAATTAAATATAAAACCATAAGTAAAAGTACAATTTTTTTAAATTAAAGTGGAAATAAAAGATCATGAACCCAAGATTTGTGTAACCGTAAACATATAGTACATAAATCAAACAAAAAAAGATTGGATCTTTATAATAAAGTAAGGATTAAACCTTTCGATAAAAGCTAATTAACAGCTTTATTAAGATTTGTCTTCCTTTCTTGACCCGCCGTAATCCCTTGTACGCCACCGCGACCAAGTCTGCCGACTCAGATCTCTATTCCGATCTAAGAAAGGTGCCTTTCTTGATAGTGTGTGTTTTTGGGTGTTAAAAGCAGGTTCTTGAACAAACAGGAGTATGATGTTTATAAGGTTTGTGGAGAAGAAGAGTCTGGTGTGTGTTTTGAGATTAATAGTTGTGTGGAAGATATGTAAAGAGTGTGTGGGAGAGAGGGGGTTATCAAGAAGATTCGGGAAGAAAATGGGGTGGGGAGGGAGGTGGTTCAGAAATTGTTGAAGAGTCTGGAAATTTTGAGAAGGAAGGTTGTGTGTGGTTGGAGTATATATTAGTACAATAGAAATGAACAGTGAAGTACACGCATTTAAAGCATAATTACTGTTCAGTCAACTGTTCCTTACAACTCCTCGAAGCGGGCAAGCATCCCGGGTTTTTAATATATTTATAATTATAATATAATGAGTGATGTTATTGCGTGACCCGCATTTACCTTTTATTAGCAAGACAAAATCAATTTTGTTTTTATCATGTTCGATTCTATATTTTCTTGTATATTTCGTGTTTTCTATCTTTTAATATTTTTCTTTGTAAAATTTTTTATTTTATGTTATGTACTTTAGTTTCATAATTTTACAGTAAAAACAAATTTATAAAATTAACAGAAAATTCAAATAAAAATAATCGAAAAGTAAGGGTGATATTAGAATCTTTTTGGAAGGATATGTATAACGTCCTTTTTAAATATACTCTCTTTTTTCACTTTTTTTTAGTTATTATTATTATTATTATTATTATTATTATTATTATTATGTAATTTTGATTAATTATACATCTCGAAAAAAAATATTCGTGTTAATTTTAACTTTTTTATGATGGCGGATACCGTTGTGAATGAAAGAAACCACACAAGAACAATGAATAAGGAATTCGATAAACCCACAAAGGGTGCCCAACCGGGACTTCAAGAGAAACTCTCTTTTCTTAATAACTCATAATCTGTTTCAAAACCTAAACATATTACATTTACTTATAGCCTTAAAGAGTCTTGAAGAGAAAGCTAAGAATCTCTACCAAAACTAAAATAAGGAAACAATATAACTTTTATAAATCTAAACAAATCTTTTATAAAAATTAGATAGATGCAAATAGTAAAAGATAGATAACGACAACTTTACATTGTCGTTTTTTTTACCCTTCAATCTTCTCGAATCATTAAAACACTTGACTTCACATTTTGACCGAAGAACCGGCGGCTAAGCCAGAGGAGTTCGAGCTCGAACATGCCCTGCATCATTCTCCTCCTCTTGGAAAAGACTCGTCCTCGAGTCTTGTCTTTCCAAGTCTCGAACTCTGAAACTTTCTAACCCCTCTCCGTTTCCTTAACACGGCTTCTCTATGGAGAATCATGTTTCATCATGCCAATCATTCGATAAGATCATCCAGGTGAAGTGACATCATCCTCACTTACGTGACCGTTGCCTCGTTCGGCGACTCTACGGTTAGCTTGATTTTGGAATCCGTATGAAGTTCCTTCACTTGTTTAAGGAGGTCTTCCTTCTCTACAACACGTGATACTTGTTGGTTAGTTGTATCGTTGCCTCGTCCGGCGAATCTACGAGCCACATAACCACATGGTTGTCCACGTCCACATAAGTGTGGGTAAATAAGGCCATTGTATCAAAAATTCAGCAGAAAACAAAACAGCAACTTTGACCAGGTATATGTCCCTGTACAAGTCTCCAATCGTGAATCCGAACGGTGACATTGTAGATTAGTGTGTCGTGAACCTCGTGCCCAAAAATCACAGAAATCCAACGGTGAACGAATGCGTACCACCAATTATCCTACGACTGCGCAGAATATGACGAATTGAAACAAGTGTATTTGTTTCTCTTGATTTGGCTTCCCCAAGTTGCGTGATTTCTTTTCCCCGAACCTGTGCTCTTGATACCAAATGAAGGCGGATACCGTTGTGAATGAAAGAAACCACACAAGAACAATGAATAAGGAATTCGATAAACCCACAAAGGGTGCCCAACCGGGACTTCAAGAGAAACTCTCTTTTCTTAATAACTCATAATCTGTTTCAAAACCTAAACATATTACATTTACTTATAGCCTTAAAGAGTCTTGAAGAGAAAGCTAAGAATCTCTACCAAAACTAAAATAAGGAAACAATATAACTTTTATAAATCTAAACAAATCTTTTATAAAAATTAGATAGATGCAAATAGTAAAAGATAGATAACGACAACTTTACATTGTCGTTTTTTTACCCTTCAATCTTCTCGAATCATTAAAACACTTGACTTCACATTTTGACCGAAGAACCGGCGGCTAAGCCAGAGGAGTTCGAGCTCGAACATGCCCTGCATCATTCTCCTCCTCTTGGAAAAGACTCGTCCTCGAGTCTTGTCTTTCCAAGTCTCGAACTCTGAAACTTTCTAACCCCTCTCCGTTTCCTTAACACGACTTCTCTATGGAGAATCATGTTTCATCATGCCAATCATTCGATAAGATCATCCAGGTGAAGTGACATCATCCTCACTTACGTGACCGTTGCCTCGTTCGGCGACTCTACGGTTAGCTTGATTTTGGAATCCGTATGAAGTTCCTTCACTTGTTTAAGGAGGTCTTCCTTCTCTACAACACGTGATACTTGTTGGTTAGTTGTATCGTTGCCTCGTCCGGCGAATCTACGAGCCACATAACCACATGGTTGTCCACGTCCACATAAGTGTGGGTAAATAAGGCCATTGTATCAAAAATTCAGCAGAAAACAAAACAGCAACTTTGACCAGGTATATGTCCCTGTACAAGTCTCCAATCGTGAATCCGAACGGTGACATTGTAGATTAGTGTGTTGTGAACCTCGTGCCCAAAAATCACAGAAATCCAACGGTGAACGAATGCGTGCCACCAATTATCCTACGACTGCGCAGAATATGACGAATTGAAACAAGTGTATTTGTTTCTCTTGATTTGGCTTCCCCAAGTTGCGTGATTTCTTTTCCCCGAACCTGTGCTCTTGATACCAAATGAAGGCGGATACCGTTGTGAATGAAAGAAACCACACAAGAACAATGAATAAGGAATTCGATAAACCCACAAAGGGTGCCCAACCGGGACTTCAAGAGAAACTCTCTTTTCTTAATAACTCATAATCTGTTTCAAAACCTAAACATATTACATTTACTTATAGCCTTAAAGAGTCTTGAAGAGAAAGCTAAGAATCTCTACCAAAACTAAAATAAGGAAACAATATAACTTTTATAAATCTAAACAAATCTTTTATAAAAATTAGATAGATGCAAATAGTAAAAGATAGATAACGACAACTTTACATTGTCGTTTTTTTACCCTTCAATCTTCTCGAATCATTAAAACACTTGACTTCACATTTTGACCGAAGAACCGGCGGCTAAGCCAGAGGAGTTCGAGCTCGAACATGCCCTGCATCATTCTCCTCCTCTTGGAAAAGACTCGTCCTCGAGTCTTGTCTTTCCAAGTCTCGAACTCTGAAACTTTCTAACCCCTCTCCGTTTCCTTAACACGGCTTCTCTATGGAGAATCATGTTTCATCATGCCAATCATTCGATAAGATCATCCAGGTGAAGTGACATCATCCTCACTTACGTGACCGTTGCCTCGTTCGGCGACTCTACGGTTAGCTTGATTTTGGAATCCGTATGAAGTTCCTTCACTTGTTTAAGGAGGTCTTCCTTCTCTACAACACGTGATACTTGTTGGTTAGTTGTATCGTTGCCTCGTCCGGCGAATCTACGAGCCACATAACCACATGGTTGTCCACGTCCACATAAGTGTGGGTAAATAAGGCCATTGTATCAAAAATTCAGCAGAAAACAAAACAGCAACTTTGACCAGGTATATGTCCCTGTACAAGTCTCCAATCGTGAATCCGAACGGTGACATTGTAGATTAGTGTGTCGTGAACCTCGTGCCCAAAAATCACAGAAATCCAACGGTGAACGAATGCGTGCCACCAATTATCCTACGACTGCGCAGAATATGACGAATTGAAACAAGTGTATTTGTTTCTCTTGATTTGGCTTCCCCAAGTTGCGTGATTTCTTTTCCCCGAACCTGTGCTCTTGATACCAAATGAAGGCGGATACCGTTGTGAATGAAAGAAACCACACAAGAACAATGAATAAGGAATTCGATAAACCCACAAAGGGTGCCCAACCGGGACTTCAAGAGAAACTCTCTTTTCTTAATAACTCATAATCTGTTTCAAAACCTAAACATATTACATTTACTTATAGCCTTAAAGAGTCTTGAATAGAAAGCTAAGAATCTCTACCAAAACTAAAATAAGGAAACAATATAACTTTTTTAAATCTAAACAAATCTTTTATAAAAATTAGATAGATGCAAATAGTAAAAGATAGATAACGACAACTTTACATTGTCGTTTTTTTACCCTTCAATCTTCTCGAATCATTAAAACACTTGACTTCACATTTTGACCGAAGAACCGGCGGCTAAGCCAGAGGAGTTCGAGCTCGAACATGCCCTGCATCATTTTATGACTTAAATTTTTACACTATTTATATTCATACCACATCATAAAGCATTTTGAATATTCCTAAAATGAAATGCTTAAAAAATTAAGATTTAACATTTTTTTATAATGGCAAATTTTAATAAATACATCTATAATAGCATTAGTTACAACACTTTAAAACACTTTTTGCAGACATATTTAAAAAAAAAAATACAAAGTAATTTAATAAAAGGAAAAAAAAATCTGTAACGATAATTACCTAATTAATGTTATTTTTAAAATACCCCTAATATGAAAAATACTTGTTATTATACATATTGTACAAACGGACCGGACCAGCGGGTTCAACCAGGAACCGAAGTCACCACCGGTTTGGCTAGCCCATAAAAGTCGTCCGAAAATGATATTATTAAATCAATTGTCTTAAAATGCATACTAAATTACAATGTTCAAAAATTATCTATAAATCGCAAGAGTGCTTCGAGAACCAATATATACACCTTTTAGATTTTTTTTTTGATAAAATTTACCGTAAAAACTAAAAACTTTGTTTTTTTTTTTTTTTTTTTTTTTTTTAAATCGGACGATTTTTTCAAAATAAAGATGCAAAGTGCTAACTGTTAATCATAAATTTTATGTTTATCACATATATTTATATAATAATAATTATACATTTTAAAGTAACCAACATTATTTCTTAAATATTTAGTTTTTATTTATCATTATAAATACTATTTTACTTGTATCATCCATCTATGTGGGACCAATATAATAAACACTTTTTTAGAGAACTAAATTTTCTTTTGTATAATGTAAGTGATTTTTAAATTTCGCTATGGTGTTATTATTTATGGATAACTTGCGAATACGGGCAATTGTCAACTACTTTAATATCATACCTTTATAATATACCAGCTACCAACTCAATACTGTCACAATATCACGTGGATAATCTACAGTTTTTATATGAAAAATATTTTTATTGCATAAAATTATTCAAAATTAAAATTGTCGTCATCCGTATGTCTATTGTATCGTAAATATAGAACTAAAAGAAATTTTCGCTTAATACAATTATTGCATAGTACCCGCCGCTGCAACGCTCGAATACCCAGTTAGTTATTTATAAAGAGTGAATACCCATTATTGAAATCTTAAATTTTGAAAACTTAAATTAATGCAGTTTGTCTAAATTTCCTTTAATACACTTAAATTTGATCAATTCTAAATTTGAAAACTTTTTTTAAGTACACTATATTTAATTAATTTAATCTCCCTCTCCTCATTTTATATACAAATTTATTGCAAAGTTATTATGAAATTATTGCGAAATTTAATTATAAATTTAAATTTTCTTTTATACATTTAGAAAACATGTACACACTTTATAAAGTAAATATAAAGTAATAAAAAAATCTATGTAAATAATTTATATCAATAATCTTATAATTTAATCATCTTTCATTTGAGAACAATTTTGCTACATTTATAAATTAATTTTTTTTATTCTTAAATTTTAAGGTTTATAAAAATCATTTCGTAGTAAATTTCTATTGTGATGCATACGAAATTGAAAGCATTAGACAGGTGATAAAGAGGCACACAATAATTTAAGAGTTGTGTTTTATGTGAGTAATAAAAAGCAATCTTGACATTTAGAATAAAAAGTCATAGAAAATTGAGTAGGTTAGAAAAAAGTGACATCTTTGGATCCGAAAGGTAATAGGTGATTTTTTTTTTTTTTTTTCAAATAAAATAGCCACTTGTAATTGAATGAGCTAAAATTGTCAATGTCGAAAGTTATTATAATGTTTTGTGGATCATGTTGATTGTGTCTATATGCAATGTATAGAACAATTGACTCAAAGAATATAGTCTTATCTCGTCATGGTTTATAATTAAAGGGGGCCAAATATATTTTGTTCGGAAGTTATACTTGCCTTTCACTTTTGGGCAACTTTATGACGCTTTATATAAGGACTTCAAATGCTACGTATTCCTAACTTTGGTTCGATTGATCAGTCTTGACAATTGATATAAATCCAAAATGTTATTTCTTTTTCTTATTTTGAACTTCTTAGGTTCATTTTATTCAGAGTAAAATGCAAAAATCGTCCCTGTGGTTTGCAAAAATTGCAGAAATCGTCCTTGGTTTTTTGAAAGTGCAGGCGGCCTCCCTGTGGCGAAACTTTTGGATCATTTTGGTCCCTGGTTTTAACTGTCTTAAGTGGATTCCGTTAGCAGTTACACGTTAGCCCCTTTTGGCCAACGATCGTTCCAACGTTCATCCTTTAAATTAACGATAGTTTATAATTTATTATTTTTGGTTTGTTTAAAGTGTTTCGACTTTTTATATACATTTTTTTTATAAAAACATATACGTTTTTGGATATCTTTTTATATAAGTTATTATATACGTATTTATAACAACATATACGCTATTATATAGGGTATATAATATACCTTTTTATATATGTTATTATATACTTTTTATATGTTTTTATATATGTCTTTGTATGTGCTTTTATATAAGTTTTTGTAAATGTTTTTATATACGTTTTTATACATGTTCTTATATACATTCTTATATACGTTTTATATGCTTTTATATACGTATTTATAATAATATATACGTTTTTATATACCTTTTTATATGTTTTTATATACATTTTTATATACGTTTGTGTATACGCTTTTATATATATTTTTGTATGAGTATATATACGTTTTTGTATACGTATATAAAAGTGTATGCAAAAACGTATAAAAAGTGTATAAATATGTATTAAAACGTATATAATAACATATATGTTTTTATAAATACGTATATAAAAGCGTACAGAAACGTATATAAAAAGTATTAAAAAAAACGTATACAAAAACATCAACAAAACGTATAAAAAGTATATAAGAACATATATAAAAAATTATATAATAAGAATATAAGAATATATACAAAACGTATATAAGAACGTGTATAGAAACGTATAAAAAATGTATATAGAAACATATTAAAAAACGTATATAAAAGCGTATAAAAACTTATATAAAAACGCACATGTTTTTATAAAAATGTGTATATAAAAAAAACTTTAAATAAACCACAAAATTAAATTATTAACGATCATTGGTTTAAAGGATGAACGCTGCAACGATCGTTGGCCAAAGGGGGCTATCGTGTAACTGCTAACGAAATCCACATAACGACGGTTAAAATCAGGGACCAAAATGATCCAAAAGTTTCGCCACAGGGAGGCCGCCTGCACTTTCGAAAGACCAGGGACGATTTCTGCAATTTTTGCAAACCACAGGGACGATTTTTGCATTTTACTCTTTTATTCATTCATTTTTTCATATTTTATAATTAAAAATAAATAAATTAAAATAAGACAAAAATACACCGTTGGTCCTTAAACTTTTCAAAAAACATCGCTATGGACCCTAAGTTTGGAAAATCGTCGTAGTGCGTTCAAAACCCAAGATTTTGAGGCCAATTGCGTCCTTTGACCTGTAATTCTAAGGTCAACGTCCATTTTTAGTTATATCATCAAGGGTATAATAGACCAAACACGTTTTTCACCATATGTTAGTTAAATCTAACCCAAACACCTTTAGCATCATTATTATGTGCCTTAGTTGTTTCCATGCAGTTACTAAGCATGTCTCTTGATGCACATTGACTATATTAGTGTGTTTTTTAATCAAATTGTGTATTGACTTAGTTGGATGTTTGGACCCTTAGCTGTAAATTCATCGGTTGTCAATACTTAGTTGAAATTCATCACCACGTTTTGAGCTAGCAAGTGCTTCACTATAGTTCTTGTATCTGTTGTCTCAACATCAACAATAGAGAAGGTTAAGATCTCGTTAAGTAAGAAGGTTAAGATCTCTTTAAGTAAGAAGTTACTAAATTAAATCATGACTAAAATACACCGTTGGTCCCTAAAATACACTGTTGGTTACACAGTCATTCAATTTTTGGGTGTATGTTTACTTGTGAAAGTCAAATTGGTTAAATTCAAACAACCGCTAAACTGCATATTGATTCCTCCCGAACCATCACTTATTTATCACACAAGCTAACCACTTGTGAATGGTTAACCGTAATATCTAAATGGAGCCCGGGAGAAACTAGCAATGTTAATCCGTGGGAGTTAAGTACAGAAAAAGTACGTGAGTACAGAAAAGTACATCCCCGGGTTGTTATGTCCCAACGAGGTGTGCGTGATAGTACAATGACTTGTAATGTGTTGAAATAATATGTATATAGAAAAATGGAAATCTGAATGACTAACACTGGAATGTGAATAGTAATAGCTCTGTCACAGCTACTTCATTTAAGAAACGTGCAATCAGAAACCCTAAAATAATAAAGGATATTTACAAACGTACGTTTAAGTTTAAATAAACGTAAACGTTACGAATAAAACAAAACTTTCCCAAAGAGGGAATTTGCATGCCTTAACTGCTTAAATGCAAATTAAACAAACTTAAAATATTTATTTATTAATTACAAACTTATTTAAAAATTAAGAAAACCTAAAATCCTAAAAACGCGTACGTTTAAAATAAATAAAACGTTAACGTACGAAACAAAACGTCGATTCTGTTACATATAAATCCCACGGATGTAAAATTCATATTTTTGGAATCCTAATAACTAAAGAAAATTTAATTAAAAAGAAAGCATTTTTTTTAAGACTTTTTATCTATTTTTTTATTAATTAAAAAACTATTAAAACTAAATTAAACTATTTAAACTAAATTAATTATAAAAATTACTAAATTAAAAGTAAAAATTATAAAACTTTTTATACAACTATATTAAAGTAATATAAACTTTATAAAAATATAAAATTTCCTAAAAACTAATTAATAAGCTAATTTAATAATTAAATACTAATTATTATTAATTACCTAATTTAACTACTTTTAATTATAATAAATACTAAACTATTTCCTAAAAATCTGAAAATTTTTATATAACTATTAAATACTGACAGAAACTAAGGAAAAATATAATATGGAACAAAAGCTTATTAATAAGCTGTTAAATAAGCTAAACGTATAAATAAGCTAATTATCCTACTACTACTATAAATATACATGGCAATCCCCTTCCAACGGAACTGGTGCCCCAGAGCAGTTGGAAGGGGTGTGGGGATATTATGCATGTTTACTAGCGAGAGGTCCAAGGTTCGAATCCCACACCCAACATTTTTTTTCATTTATTTTATTTTTTTTTTCATTTTTTATTTTACAAACCTATTTAATTACTATATATAACTAACTTTAACAAATGAAAACTTTTTACAAAAGCTCAATAAGCTCTGTGTGAGCTTATCTTTCACTCAGTTTACAAAAAAATAAGCAAATAAGCCATAAAGCTTCTAAATAGAAGCTATCACTTAGCTTTAAAGTTGTTTTTGGCTTTTCTTCTTATGGAACTATTATATATACAGATATTATACATTTTTAAGGAAATTGAAACTTTATAAACAAAGAAATAAGCAAATCGTGGGCTATGGCTTATCAGTTAAGATGATCAAGCACACAGTCAAGTCAAAAGCTCACAAAAGCTTGGAAAAAGCTATACAGTGTAAACCAAAGGCCAAATTTATATTTGTACAAGTATAATGGACTATTATGAACAAGCTGATACAATGGGATTGGCCAATAAGCTTTTGATAAGCTAATAAGCAATCCCAAAGTACACAGATCCAAACACCCCTGCAGTCTCAAATAAGAACCAAATAAGCTCAAAAGCCAAAACTGAGAGTTGTAGTAGCAAGATGGGGTGGTTGGCTTTCCAATAAGCCAAAGCTCACCTAATGGGGTCCACTAGGTAGCTTTTGAGAAGCTTATGGAAATCATCCAAATTGACTGAATGTACTGGGTGACCAGTATAGACAGAAAAGTGGGACAAACAAAAAGTCATCTGCAAGCTTATATAATAAGCTGCAAATTGTAAAACAAGACTTGGATGTTAAAGTTTGCTTGGTTAGCTCCTGAAAGAAACTAAGTTTGCAAGCTAAGGTCCAAGGATGAGCTTTTTGAGAGCTTATGAAGATGGTGTAATTTTCCTAAGTATGCTGGTGAACAGTATACTCAGGAAAATGTGACAAGAAGTTTGGGTAGAAAAAGCTGTTCAAATTAAGATAAAAAGGGAAAATAAGTATGCACAACACTAACAAGCTAGTAGGGCTTTGTATAACAATAATTTCCACAGCCACAAGTCCAAAGATCAGCAAGCTTGAAGCTTGTGAAAATGGGCTTGTGACTGTGAGACAGGGCAAAAACACATGAAAATAAGCACATAGATAAGCAGTTAAACATTGAAATAAAAAATTAGCAAAAAAACATAAGACAGATAAGCAACAAAATATTTAAGCCCTAAAAGCATTTAAACAGAAACTAAAAGAATAAGCCACAATAAAATTATATAATTAATTCAAAAACAAGTTTAGGTAATTTTTGACTTTTTGAGTTTATGATCAAAGTTGACTTTCATCAACTTTGATCTGAATTTAATTACAAAATATGTTATATTAAACATAGAGAACATGAAATTAACAAAAATAACTAACATTTAAACACTTAAATGAAATTTGGACATGAGAATCATAACAGGAAAGAAAATAATACAGATTTAAAACTATTTTGACTGAATGCTAAACAAAGCATGGAAATGACCACTGAACTGAGCTATATGACCCTAGTTAAGCACAATCAAACAAGAACAACCTCACTAATGCCATTTACCACAGATTAGACAGCAATCAAAGTAGTGAAACCTGAAATTTATTTGAGAATGAATCTCACTGTAAAAGACATCATCTTTAAACTTAAAAGGTTGTCAAGCCCTCAAATGGTCTATTGATCATGCAAGAACAGAAAGGAACATCACAAACAACCTCAGACCTCTAAATCTCAACAAATCCAAACAGCCCTTTAATTTTCATTGTCAAGTGAAACTCAAAGTATTCAATGAATATTGCATACAAACCTAAATCCAAACTCTATATTATGGCATAACAAGCTAATTTGAACACATAAACAACAATTAAAACAACAATAAGCAAGGATTACTCATAAGCCATTTTAACAGTGAAAAATGGAATAAAAAGCAATTCTAAAAACTGACACATAAACATGTAATATTTAACTTTAACAACATTTAATAACAACTATTAAACAGAAAAATATAAAGATCAAAGCATATAAAGGAATGAAACAGTAAATACCAAAATATAGAAAAATGCTTACAAAAGTGTCCATAATGAATGCTGAGCAACAAGAACCACTACCAAGCCTTAGATTACACCTATGGCTTACCATAAGCTTCTAATAACCCCAAGCAATCCAATATTAACCCTGCTCCACCTTGTTCTTTCCTGCAAACTAATTCCTTGATGATTTCTTTTTGTATTTTTGAGATTTATGTATTATAACTGATTTTAAGGTTTCTAAAAGCCTTATGGCTTTGTCAGGAGCCTAAGTGCTTATATCAAGTCCTCTAAACAGTTATAACAGACAGGTAATTTAAATGACAATTTTAAATAAATGACAATTAAGTAAATGACAAATATTGAAAGATTATGAAACTACAATTGTAAATAAGGTTTATTACAAAGTGTCAAAGAGTAATAAGGTCCTTGAAAGCATTTAAATGACAATAATTAAAGATAAGCTGTAAATGACATTTAAATTAAACTAAGTGACAATGGCTTAAGGCCAAGGTGATTTTTTTCTCTGCCTCTCTTGCTCTTTTTATAGCCTCTTAGTCCTTGGAGACCACTCATAAATTCCCTTCTTCAATCTTGACCTTTGATTTCCTGTAACTCATCTTATCCGTTTAAATGACTTTTGGCGCCAAAATGATACACGTGGAAGTGTGGCGGTTTGGGTACAATTAAAGCATATTGGCTTGTAATGGAGAGTAGTAGGGAACATTTGAGATATTTCTATGGCCAAGTTGGGGCTGTAGGTTGAAAAACAGAGTTTTGATGCAGATTTGGAGGGAAAAAGTATGGGAAAGGCATTAAATGCAAAGGTGGGGTGGTGTAAGGTGTAGGAGGGTAAGCTGGAAAGGTGGTGGTGAGGTGGAGGTGAAAAAGGTGGCAAGATACCACCTTGTTTGTGACTGGGTGGTATTTTGGGAAACGGTGAACAGTGGTAGGCGGGATGGTGGTATTTGACCAGGGTCAAACCCTGGTAATATTATAGGGTGTGGGCTGGGGTAAGGTTTGGGCCAAGAAAAAGGGTGGGTTTGTTTTGTAGTTGGGTTTGGATTAATGTTTTGGGTTTATAAATAATATAAGGGTCCGGTTGGTTGTGTAGTATATAAACCCAAGGACAAATATTGTCACTTCCTGATTATTGAGGGACTGATCTTGCCAACATTTCCAAACTTCATTCCGAGGATCAAACCTGCCAATACACAATTACACAAGGACCAAAAGTATATAATTTTCATGTTTTAAAACTTTAAGGACCATTTATGTAATTTTTGGATTCTTGAGGGACTAAAGTGTAAATTCTCAAAAGTTATTCAAAATTGTTCCATTTTGTATATTCATGAATAGTACAAGGGTGTTTTGTGAAATTCCATGTTTTATAACACCCAGGGACTAATTTTGCCAATTTTGTAACTTGAGGGGTAAAAGTTGCCAGTTTGTGTAAACTTTTATCCAGGGATGTTTTGTGAACATTTTTGGTTTTCCAAGGACTTAAGTTGACTTTTTACTCATTTTAAACCTTCAGGGACTAGTTTTGCCATTTTGTGTAACTCCAAGGACTGAAAACGACAATTGTTGTGAAATTGATCATTTTTCACTTGTTTTTCAATCTTTTGTACCTGAATCACATAAAAACACATTTCATTGATATTTATATCATTTTGTGAGTCATTTGTGTGTTTTTGGTCATTTTTATGGGTTCAAATAGTATAAAAGATATGTGTAATTAGGCACATATCACATATGCAGCTGCAAACATGCAATTGAAACGAAAAACTCGGAAAATCAAGATTAAAATTATCATTTAAAATTTGTTTCATTACATAATGACATTAATCTGAAGCGTATGACAAATGTACATCATCATAACTGAATGTTTCTAAACATTCATCTTCTAAACATTCATCATTTTTTGTTTTCTTTGATTAATTTTTTTTTTCTAATTTCCTAATTGTAGCCATCTCTTTCCAATGCTCCTATGCCGCTGCAACATGCCTTCCTTGTTCCACTTCAGCATGACTTCCTTCTGCCTCCTCCATTCCTTCTTCCTGCTCCTTTGCTTCTTCCTTCTCCTTTTCATCTTCCTCATTCCATTCTTGTTCCAACGCAGCTTCTAGTTGATAGTAGCAGCTTTCATCACCTTCAACTTTGGGTGATTGTTGTTGGTTAGATACAGGGTTTTCTGCTGCCGCATTTGCTTCAGTACTTGGTCTTATGCTCAATTCCTTGTCTTCGATAGCATCTGCATCTCTTGCTCTTTTTCCGGACAACATGATTACAAGTGAATGTGATTGATGTGTTTGAGGTTGATGATATAAGATTGGTATGCAGCAACATGTTTATGGAACCAATTTATACACAAATAATGAGGAAAACGAAAAATTTGTATTAAATTTTATTAAGCATTTTTGGACTATTCGGTTTCCCATTATTTATTGAAAATAAGAACACATTTATATTTCCACTATGATGGGGTATTAAATTTTGATACATTTGACTATATAAAGTCAAGCACCATTATAGATATCCAGGTTCATGAACATTGTAACAATGGTATGTACATGCTTAAAGGGAGACAAAGTATTCTAACAATGCTATATACAGACAACGGTAGGAGTGTTTGGCATAACAATTGCATGTTTGCAGCTGCATATGCAGTTTAGCGGTTGTTTTGATTTAACCAGTTTGACTTTCACAAGTCAATATACACTCAAAAATTGAATGACTGTGTAACCAACGGTGTATTTTAGGGACCAATGGTGTATTTTAGTCATGATTTAATTTAGTAACTTCTTACTTAACAGGATCTTAACCTTCTTACTTAACGAGATCTTAACCTTCTCTCTTTTAGATGTTGAGACAACAGATAAAAGAACTGTAGTTGAAGCGCTTGCTAGCTCAAAACGTGGTGATGAATTTACAACTAAGTATTGACAACCGATGAATTTACAACTAAGGGTCCAAACATCCAACTAAGTCAATACACCATTTGATGAAAGAACACACTAATATAGTCAATGTCCATCAAGCGCCATGCTTAGTAACTGCAGGGAAACAACTAAGACACATAATGATGATGTTAAAGGTGTTTGGGTTAGATTTAACTAACATATGGTGAAAAGTGTGTTTGGTCTATTATAACCTTGATGATATAACTAAAAATGGACGTTGACCTTAGAATTACAGGTCAAATGACGCAATCCGCCTCAAAATCTTTGGTTTTGGACGCACCACGACGATTTTCCAAACTTAGGGTCCATGACAATGTTTTCTGAAAAGTTTAGAGACCAACAATGTATTTTTGTCTTAAAATAAATTTAATTAGATAAACCAATAAGTTTCAACCCAATCACACAAAATCCATTTGAACACTTTGACTTCATTTCCTATTGTTGCCATTAATAGTAATCAATAAACTATCAACACATTTGAAAAATTCATTGAGGCACATTTTTTCTTAAGAGCCATACTTTTCTCAAAGGCGTTATTAGAAATATATGAATATGTCAATAGATTCTTAGGTTGTGCCCATATATTAACATTGAATCGCATTGTAATCATGGGAATTTTAATAAGTTATATAATCTTATACTCTGAAAATTCTCCCTTATTTTAGTATAAAGAACATTTCTCCCCATATTGCCAAATGGAATTGTCATTGACAAATATATATACTTTACATTTTTGTCAAATATGATCGTGCACCATTTTACAAATCTTTCCAGATCCATCAAATAAATGTGTGGGCTAGTAACGTTCAAAATACAACTTGCCAACTCAAAATTGGACAGAGGAGTTCAAATGTGTCAAAGTACACCTTTTCCCAATGTCAAATATCAAATTTGTGTTAAAAAACAAAAAGATACAACTTTGTTTTAAAAAATAACACTATGTTCCTTTCTTTGGTGTTTTGTTTCGATTCACTTTGTAGTTTAGAATCATTTGGTATGATTGTACGAACCAGGTATAATAATGTTTTCTATGAATTCGATCAAGTGGTGATTGTATATAAATATATAATACTCGTATAAAGGTGCTTGAAAGTTGTCTCTTTGGACTATTCGAAGTGCAAATCATATGAGTCGTTCTCATTAAAATAGGACTATAATGACACTTTGTAATGTGGTTCTTATGACTATGAATTTATCGGATAACTCATTGACAACTAGCATGGCATGCGGGACCACTCACCATAGACGTGTGCCCAAAATAAATGAGAAGTTAAGACATCATGTTTGATTAAGAAACATCGATCATGATTAAATCCTTCAAAGTGATCCTAGCTAATTTACAGATTTTATTATTATTATTATCTTTTTTGAACAGAATTTTACAGATATTGAATCATATGAAAATGACATGCTAACTCGGGAAATTTCCTTGAAGATCTCCCACTTGATCAAGCTATATTGTTTAGTTTACGCCGGGCTTACAGTTTATCGCCTCAATAGTTCTGGTTGGGGTTACCCTTAACTTATAGGAATCAATGGTAGAGATTCACAAACACGCCTTGGCTTGTATTATTGTGATTGTTCCGGAAAATTAGTTAAAGCTGGAGGTGAAACAAAATCTATAGGCAATTTGAAGTGGTTTTGAAAAGGTCTCACAAAATTTGTCAGCAAAATTTAGATTTCTTACAAGTGTTGTATCTTTCTCAAGAAAGTATTAAGTTAAATTTTTGTAAGCACCTATCTTTTTTATATAATAAAACAAAACTCCAAGTGGTGACTTTTTCATTAAAAAAAAAATTAAACCATACCTTATTTAGTAATAATATTATTTAAAAAAAATTATTTTCTTATTAGGTAACATTTTATATTTATCCATGACACAAGTAGAAGATAAATACAAAAAATATAGATAAGATGCAATTAACAATAGGATTAAAATTTTTAAATAATTATCTTTAATAATAAAAAATTATAATTAAACATTATAAATTAAACAAAACAAATATTAAATTATTTGTTTTTTAATAAATTTTTAAAAAAACACGTGCGTGCGCGGGTATTATAACTAGTATAAACTATAAAGTTATCAACTTGCACGGTTAGCACACAACAAAATAAGATGCTCAAGCTGGGCTTGAGAGTAAGGCCCAAACTCACACTGCAATGTGGACGTTTGATGAAATGGTGCCGTTTCATACTTTCATTCTTGAGTAACCTTCTTTTGATTACAAAGTTACTTGTGACATTTTTAGAAAAAAAGGCATGATATATGACAAAATGAGCATAGGTTACAATGGTGACTGCCGATCGCGGTCAACAGAATAAACACTAAGCACATGCCAACAAACAAAAAAGATAGAACTCTTGAATATATTTGATAAGGTGTAAGTATGAGTAGGATAATATAGTAGGAGGATTTAACCGCTTACTTTATATGATTGGCGCAGAGCTTTTTGGGGCAATGAGCGGTAAGTAATGAGCTTTTTTATTTTCAGTGTTGTTTGGTAAAAGAGTTGTGAGCTTTGCTATTTTTTAGGAAAGCTCATTTTTCCAATGCTTCTTTAAGAAGTGTGAGCGGAAAGCTCATTTTTCACAGCTACTGCTCACAGCTCACTGCTACTGCTCACAGCTACTTTTGCCAAACATAGACCGTTTACTTTATACATTAAACTATTGAACGTTGCTTAAGTCGGTATTTGTTTAGAAAAATAAGATTGAACACAGACGCTCAAAATAAGAATTAGGTTCTAATAAGATCGATCCTGGACCCGATTTGATCAGGTTCTTGCATCTCACGATTACTTTAAAACACACCCACAAACATTAATATTTCAATTGTTTGAGTCTCATGTCGATATGTGACTATCAAAAGAGTATATATCTTAGTCAAGGAATATATGTCGAAAACTTAAAGGATTTTGCTAACGAAAAGAAAATGTTGTCATTGTCAACCCGATTCCGAGAACATGTTTGCTTGGTCCCAAACGAAGGTTCGGATCTATTTAAGCAAACAAAGGCTTTACAGAAAGCTTTGATGCAATTTATTTTATTTTTTATTTTTTTATTTTTTTTTTAAGCAGAAAAGCGATAGGGGAGCCCAAGTAAAAAAATAAGAAATTTTATATGGGTCGATAACGCGTCTATGTATGTTGGAAAGCAACAAAGATACGGTGAGTTTCATTTTTAAATTTAAAGAAAAGAGAAAAAAGCAATACCCGTTTTCAACACGCTTGGACCCATTGCTAAAAAATTAACAAATTAAAACAAAAGTAACAGAAGGAATTTGGTACCAAAAAGATTTGGTACAATGTATTGAGATAACTTTAATCATAAAGTTCTAACTTTTTCATAACAATGATCAATAGACTCATTTATTTTACTATAAATTACACCGTTTAGACCCGTTAGTCCCTCAAATTAGGACGAAATTAATACAGTCCCGAACTCTCAATAGTTACACCAAACCTCACTACGGTCTTATTTTATTTTATTTTTTTAGTTGAGGATCCAAAATCCTAATGCTTGTTAAAAACATTGTTAGATGAGAGAGCTTTTTCGATTTTCGGCAGTTTATGACCAAATACTCTATAACACTAATAGTCCCTGGCATTTTCAAACACTTTATTCTCAAATTCAAAAAGATAGTTGTTATGAATAGTTTTTGTTATCGTTTCTTTTAACTTTTACTGATAATAATCTCTTATAAATACAAAACAATTATATACATTTACCACACGAATTCAGTTTATCACCGCAATTCTTAAATATTGTCTAGCTACACATAGCATTGAGGAAAACAAATCCGAAGTAATGGGTTGTTCACTTCCCGATACTATCTAGAAAATTAAAACCGAAGTAATGAAACAAATTGATGAGAATAAGTGTCATTAGCAAGCAAAAATCAAAACACCTTTGATCTTCGAAAAAAGCAAGCAAAGCTAAAATATATATGATTGGTATATGAAATATGTTAGACTTGATTTTCTTGAGATTTTTCTTAAATAAGAATATAGGAAAGGTTACAATTTTTTTCGGATTTGTTTGATTTGTTGGGCAAAATAAACGATTAAATCAGTGCTAAAGTTATTTGAATGCATAAAATAGGATGACGTATGTATTTTTTATATTTTTGTAATATGTTTTTCTAGTGAACCATTCTTTCACAGCGTAAAAACCTATACGAAAATTACACATTGTTACGAACCCATGTGCAACTACACACACAATTGATAGATAAACTGATCGATTCACCTAGATTCCAGCAATGGTTGTAGCAGTTACGGATCAAGCATATTTCGGCAACCGTGTTAGAGATTAGTGAACCGAAATGGGCATGCAGAATATGACTGATTTCTGACATGATGAACTGATTAGGTTTCTAATCTAATACCAGTGGCTAGTTTTCGAATCGTAAAACCTAAACTTTGTTTCATCACGTCATTGTGGAGATGATAAAATCTATATATAATAATTGAAAACCCATCAAACCCATAAAAGAATTAACCTAATCAATCAAGATAGGATGATTAATAAATTTTCAACAATTAAAATAATACAAAATGACAAAATTACGAAACTAAATTATGAACTGAATTAACCTATCTATGATAAATTCTTATAAAATATGATGATTGTGGTGGTGACGAAGGTTGGGGTGGTGATGGTGGTCGATAGGATGAATAAGAGGAATGTATTAATTGTGTTATATGTGGTTTAGATTAGATGGTTAAACATGGGTAATGTGGTAGCGACAACAGTAGTGGTATGGTGGCGGCGGTGAAAAGGTTGGAGATTATGTTGTAGATATTAGAGATAAATATGAGACCAGAGACCCGAAGGGCTTAGGTCTCATATTTATCTATAATAGTAGAGGTTGAGAAGAAGATGTTGACTATGGTGGTGTTTTGGGTTGCAAGAATAGTAATGTTACGGACAATTAGTGTTATAGAGTGTTTGGACACGAAACATCGAAAAGACGAAAAAACTCTTGCAACTAATGAGATTTTTAACGAGTGTTAAGGTATTGGATCCATGCGAAGAAAAATCAAGACCTTAAGGAGGTTTAATGTAATTGCTGAAAGCTAGGAACCACATTCGCCTTCCACCCTAACCTGGGAGATTAACGCTGTAATTTTACCCTTTATTTTTAGAAGTTAGAACATATCTTTATGCATCATGTGCAAGTTTTTGACTTGTTACATCATGGTACTAACTTTCTGTGAAAACATATCAGTTCCCACAAAATATTTGTCTAATTTGAATCATTGAATGTGTACAAAAACAAACTGAGGGTCTATGTTGTGAAAGGCATATAAGTTCACTTAAAAAAGTACATAGAAAAGAACTCAGATATCTATGACTAAAATTAATGTTTATCAAACAACTATATTTGTTAGAAACATGACTCGGAATATTTTAAAAAGATGGTAAAGTCGATGAGTGATTTGGTGAAAGATCTGGAAGCTAATTTACAGAGATGAGATATATTAACCCTCCCTATTTTTCTTAACCGGACCCTCCCTATTTTTAATTTTTTTTTTTTTTTATAATTTTGCTAATATAAAAAAACTATAAACCTGAAAGTGCGGAACAAAAAAATATAAAGTTTAATATGTCAAACGCTTCAAACTGTCAAAAATACAGAACAGAAACAGACAAAAAACTATGTTGTACTGAAAAAAAGGGGGACAAAGGTACAAAAAGTACCACCTATCTAGTATAGGGAGGGTTCGGTTAGGTGTTCCCAATTTATATGGCTTACCGAGCATTATTTGTTTTGGGTTCCGTTGGATTCGATGCATGAGCTTGGACGCAGCATGCACAAGCAAACCTGCTAGAGTTTCATTGTAGCTCTTTCGGCTAACCTCATGCTATTCCTCGCTTATTTCTCCGCTTGTCTCATCTGTTTTGTATTTTATATATTAAACAGTTGGGTGTGTTAGGCGCAGAGCAGTCTGAAACGTTTTAGATAGTATGGTGTTTTTTATGGGAAAAAGAACTTGTTTGACAACAAGCGTGTTATCGTTAGCAATTTTTTCTGAATACTGCTAGAAAAACATTTAGCGTTAACATTAGCTTTTTTTCATTTTACACATTACAATAACATATACAATCATGTAACCAAACATCTATAATAAAATAGTGCTACTGTTAACTTATTTTGAAACATGTTATTGCTTATTGCTAATGCTATTTTGCAAAACATACTTATGAGAATTATATTAATCAAATTCAACTATAACTAATACATTATAATTGTTTATATTATATAATAGAAATACAAAAACCTATTACCTAAACAAACAAGCTTAAACAATGGGTCGGGCCTATTGGTCTTATTAGATAACATCCCCTCAAACTTACAATGCCGCAGCGATGAACATTAGGAGTTTGTTAGACACAAAATAAACTAAAATTGAAAAATAAGCACGCAACTTCAGAGTATCCCAGAGCGCAGACTCAGCGATAGACGGAATCTCAATCTGATGCAATCCAAACTGTATAGTACCAACATCGCAAAATCACTCAAGTTTGAAACAAACGGACCAAAGTTGACTCAAAATCAAAATCAAATGTAGAATCAGATTATAGAAACACAAATGCGAAGATTAATAAGATTAGTTGAAACTATAATATCACCATCAATAACACAAAACCGAATACCAAACAAAATCAGACATTCAATAAGGTGTGGAAAACTAGAAGGGGGTTGAATTGTTTTACGTCTTTTTAATTTTATTATGAAAACTTACTTTAGTTATAAAACCTTGTTTACTTTTAAAAACTTTGATTCGATCTTATGTGAACTCAAATCTTTGAACAATATGAACAACTATATCTAAGTATGAAAAGTAATAATGATGTAAGCTAAGTATGTGAAATCAACGCATGCATAATATAAACAATTATAGCTATATACGAGAGATAAGCGAGTAAGCTAAGTAATAAGTTAGAGATGGAAAGATCAAACCGCGAGACAAAAGATTTATAGTGGTTCGGCTACAAGGACACCTTCCTTGCCCTACTCCACTCCCCGAGTCACCTACTCGAGAGTTTTCTTCACTATGTCAACAAGCTCCCTTATGGCGGAGAAAACCTTACACAACTTTGCTTACACCGTTTAACGACACCAAGCAAAATGTCGAGTTCTAATTTTAGGTAGAACCAATCTCACGACTCTTCACGACTTCTACACAACTTGTACACACCACAACTACTACACGACTTCTCACAACTTTACTACTTCTTCTTCATAACACTACTTCTTCTTCACTACTAACACACCTAAATCTACTTATTACAAACACTCTACACCTTTACAAATAATATACACAACTACAAGACTATATTCACAAATCTACAATACTTCTTAACTTGATGTTGAAGAAGTATTCTTCTCTTACACTTTGAGTGGTGAAGGATTGAATCACTTGAAATAAAGACTTATAATCTTATGATCAAAGGATTTAGAAGGATGTTTAGAAAGGATTGGGACTGAAAATTTTCATGCAAAAAGGTAAGGTAAAATAACAAAAATGAACAATTATTTATAGGCAACAGTTTCTGGCAACTGGAGCGTGCCGGCCCCCTTAAATGGTGGCCGTAAACATTAAGGGGGCCGCCCACCTGTAACGGCCAGAAACTTTGTCTTCTTCTGGTGAAAGTTTATTTGGTGAAAATCTAACTGATTTTGGTTAAAAATTTGAATACATATATTTATTATGAATTAAACACTTTTCTTTAATTACCAAAAGTGTTTTTCTAAAATATATAAAATGTTTGTAACATTTTATAAAATTTGTAGTGTCTAAATAAAATACCTTTGATCATAAAATGTATTAGATATTTGTTTATACATACCTTAAGTGATTTTGTTAGATGAAACGATATTTGTAACTAAATACTTGTTTACGTAATAACTTTACATTTAATGAGTTTATATTTTGTGATCGTCAAAACGTAAGGATATCGAAAAATATTAATAACGTTTTTATGCATTATTTATATCAACATAAGGATCAAACCATCTAAAACTTATCAAACCGAACCACCAATTGCTACAAAAATATCTCCCGATATCTTCAATACTTATAATGTTTGTCATCCAATTATACATCGCTCGACTCTTTTACAAGCAACTAATAAATGAAATTCTCCAAACATTTTTTTTTCTGTACAATTCAATTCCATCAATCTAATAGAAACTTTAACAATAAATAATTCTTTGAAGAAATGAATTCAAGTCGTCATGGAAACTACAAATCAGTTGGCAACAAGATATTCGGAACAAACAACGGCTATAGATCCCGAACAAGCAAACCCCTCATTTTATTATTATTATTATTATTATTATTATTATTATTATTATTATTATTATTATTATTTTTAACATTAACAACAAGGTGTAACGGAAACGAAACAAATTCATGTGTGAAAAATTCATAGCTCTCATAACATGTAGAAACTAAAGAGAAAATGATAATTATATTAATCAAATTTAACTATAACTAAAACATTACAGTTGTTTGTATGTATAGTAGCTAACAAATTGATCACTCGAATCATATCACACCTTGTTTCTTTCGTGGACCTATTTGTTAATATGTTCGCAAATCTTTTCTTCCTATAAAGCCAATAGTTAAATTCTAACAAGGAAAAGTGAAGCTAATTCATTACTCCATATAAACAAAAAACTAAATTTTTTATTGTCGAGACGACTAAATCAAACGAGAAGATACAGTAAAAGCGTCGGACATGGTCACATTTGACCGCGCCAATCTCACGTGGCAAGGAAGAGACTTTAGCCAAAGCCAAGGCATCACGCCGCCTCTCTTGCGCCATTGAGTGAGTAAAGCCAGTATCTTGCGTCAAAGAAGAGATTTTTTTTTTCTCTATATTTTTCATTTAAATTGGATTTTGTGTTGAATTTGTGTTTTAATTTAGTATGATTGGTCATAGAAGTGTCTTGGCTTGAGCCATAAAGTTGGGCACAGTCGTGACGCTCCACGACCTTGCCACATCAACTTTCTTTCTCCGACGACCTAACGACAACCAAGTTGCCACAGTAGGTGACCAAGTTAATTTAAATGTCTAAAGCAATTTTTTTTTTCAATGCCAAAAACTAAAAAAAAAAAAAAAAAAAAAAAAAAAAAAAAAAAAAAAAAAAAAACACGCAACCTTGTGCTAAAATCGGTCGGAAAAACGACTCTTATCTCCAAATCATCGACCGACAACCGATCGTTACCATTTGGCCACAGTCGACTCAACCAATCAACAAATCGGTCGACCAATCGTACTCGACCGACGAGTGTGCCTAACCTAAGGAAGCAGGCTTTAGATATATGAGTGATAAACTGATAAAGAAATAAAAAGACTAACGTAGCATGCCGAAAATATCTTTTGAGTTTTGGCTCAAGCTGCTGCATCACGTGATCCTATGATGCACTGTACTATGGCTGCTTCATGGTACACGTACTCCCGACTTTGAGCATGTGGTGGAGTTTCAGGGTGATGACTCAGCACCATCAATGACACGTGGTACTAACTAGTGCCTCAATTGTCTTCAAGCCCCAACCAAGAGGTGTTTCATGTTATCTTGCATTTTATATACTAGTAGAAAACTATTGTTAAACTGTTAAATACCAAACAACTATATATTATCTATGTAGTCACAACTTCAAACACTTGAAACGGTTTCAAGGAGCTATCACACATTTATTTAGTTGCACACATCTTATCCACAAATAGTTATATACTTATATATTGGTTTTGTGCTCTGCTTTTTTTGCTTCTATTACGTTATGCAGAGACAAAATCTGGACCAATATTAATAAGATGATTTTTGGAAAAAGTAAACAAGATTAGAAACACGACTCTTTTGAACCGGATGCATTTATAAAAAAAAAAAAAAAATACTGTAGTAGTTATTTCACGAAAACTAGCAACGAGCCGCAAAAAACCAAATCTATAGGTGAACCATGAATCCGAGACCCACCTTGATTTCATCACTGCTTATTTGCACATAAATAAGCAAATAAAAATGAGTGTGTACAACAAACCTAAGGTACATCGTTTGTTATCAATATCGTCTACCTCTAGTGATTCTCTGTTAGAGTTTGACAATCAAATACACGTATTGCGGAAGCTAGGATCAAGTATAACACATAAATATTAACTAAAACATAAATAGTAAACGTACCCGATGCACTTCAATAAACCTTGATTCTTGGACAATTAGATCAATGATAAACCCCTTACCGTTTTGTTTATCGATCTCTTGATAATTACTAAAGTAAGTAATTACCTCGTTCTTGTACACACAAACTACCAACGAATAAAGGTTTGTTGCAAGTAAACAAAACACTTAATTTTGGACTAAACCAAAATCGACCCAATCCCTTAGGAGGGGGGTTGAACCGATCGGCCTAGGGAAAACAAAGAAAGAAAACAAGTTTTTAGGGTTAGAGTGTGTGCACAAAAGATTGTTAAGTCTAACCCCAAGGCCTTGTATTTATACTATGTGAAACTTGGAGGACAAGACAAACTCGGGTTGGGCTTCCCCACCCTTGTTCGACCGGCCTAGGGATCCCCTAGGGGATTCTAGATCCTTCTTGACTCCTAAATTTCACTCTAGTCCTTATCTTTCGTCCTTAACGATAGTTAGTCCATACGGTTAACAACTAACGACCGTTTAGTCCATTAAGTGTTATAAATATATATATTTCATACATTTAATAAATATATATATTTATTTACATTATTCTTGTTTGTAAAGTGTGCAATCCCGATGTCTCGTGTTCGATCCTAGACATTTACCTATTAATGTTTATACGTAACATTTAACAGCTCCCACTCGTATATTCATTAATAGTAAAATGACATTGGTTAGCGTCTTGCAACACTCCAATGCCCCTAGTTCAAACCGAGCTAGGTTTCCTGGAAAAACCTTTAATGATTCATCATTATAATTATCCTTTCATTACTAATACCGCATTAATAAAGATGTGAGTTCCTTTATTAAAATTCTGTTTCTCGTTCCTTTATGATTGAACAAAATTACCAAAACATCTGAACGTATTCCAGATAGACTTTGGGCATGGCCATGCAAACATTTTGTCAACCCTACGAGGGGCCCAGCAGTATTAAACTTCTGAACAAATCAGAAGGAATAAATTCTTTCTTGACTACAAGAATAACCCATGAACTTTGCAACACTTCTGAAAACAATCCTTATGACTCCCTGTTACGGTGAGCGGTAGATTGCTTCACAAAAATGCACTACATCCATGACACTTATCTGGTATCTCAAGTCTGAGGATAACTTTAAATATGATTCTCACATTACATATTAAATCATATTGTTGGGATAAGTCCAATATTCAATTCATCGAATATTATGTGAAATTGGTATGACTACGCATCAATATACTTTCAAGTATATTCTAAAACCAATACTCAAATTTGTCTTAGTTTAATGATATTCCCATATCATTAATCGACAATGGACATTTAGAATAATAAATTATTCAAGGATCTTAAACATGCAAATATAGGATATATTATTAAGACAATGATAAATAAACATAAAACTTATTTTATTCCATTAAAATAATAATTGTACATTACATCCTTTATCCAAACACTAATCACAAATGGGCATGAAACTTTCAGCTAATCTAAGTCCTACACCTTCAGCATGCTTGTAAAGCTTAGTGCCAGGTAAAGGCTTTGTTAATTGATCCGCCAAGTTATCATCTGTGTGAACTTTGAGCATTTTGATTTCACCTATTTCGACTTGTTCTCGAACATAGTGATGCTTAATCGGGAAATGTCTGGTGCCTTTCATGATTCCAGGCTCATTGGCAAATGTGATTGCAGCAGAATTGTCACAATACATTTTAATAGGTCTTTGAATCGAAGGCATGACTCCAAGCCCTGAAACAAACTTCCTAATCCAAACAGCTTCCATTGCAGCTTCTGAAGCAGCTATATACTCACTTTCTGTAGCAGACATCGCTAGTACACTCTGCTTTCTGCTCCTCCAATCCACTGCTCCTCCATTAATGACAAAGACATAACCCGTCTGAGACTTCGTATCATCCTTATCACCTTTCCAAGAAGCATCGCAGTAACCTGTAACATCAAGTTCTGCCGATGGATTTCCCCCATAAACCAAAAACATATCCTTAGTTGCCCTAAGGTACTTAAGAATATTCTTAACAGCAGTCCAGTGAGCTACACCTGGATTTTGCTGATATCGACTGGTTAAATTCTGAGCAAACGCCACATCAGGTCTTGTACTTTTCACCGCATACATTATAGATCCCACAGCCGAAGCATAAGGGACTCTCTTCATGCATTGCACCTTTGCAGGTGTTGAAGCACAAACCTTGTTGCTCAAGCCATGTTGCTCTTGCATCGGCAAATATCCTTTCTTGGAATTTTGCATATTGAATCTCTTCAATATTTTATCAATGTAAGCACTTTGGCTTAATCCAATTAATCGCTGAGATCTATCTCTATATATCTTGATTCCCAGAATAAATGCAGCTTCCCCTAAATCTTTCATAGAAAAACAACTTCCCAGATATTCCTTAACCTTTTGTAAACTTGGAATGTCGTTCCCCATGATCAATATGTCATCGACATATAATATAAGGAAAATCACATTACTCCCACTAACTTTGTGATATACACATGGCTCATCAAGATTTTTAGTGAATCCATACTTTTTAATCTCACCATCAAATCTCTTATTCCATTGTCGTGATGCTTGCTTTAATCCATAAATGGATCTTTTAAGCTTGCATACACGATTTGGAAATTCTGGATTTACATACCCCTCAGGCTGCGCCATATAGATGTCCTCATCTAGGCGACCATTTAAGAAGGCGGTTTTAACATCCATTTGCCAAATCTCATAGTCATAGTAAGCGGCTATGGCTATAAGAATCCTAATTGCCCTTATGTCAGCTACAGGAGAAAAGGTCTCCTCATAGTCAACACCAAAAGTTTGTGTATAGCCTTTAGCTACACAACGGGCCTTATAGGTGTGTACAACGCCATCCATGTCAGTCTTTTTCTTGTAGAGCCATTTACTCCCAACTAGTTTGGCACCCGGAGGTAGGTCTACTTCTTCCCAGACATCATTGTCTTCCATGGATTGCATTTCCCCATCCATAGCTTCTTTCCATTTGGCCTTTTCAGGACCATTCATGGCAGCTTTATAACTTGTAGGCTCATCAAGATCACCCAGTATATACTCATCACTCTCTACATTATGACATAGACGAGTAGGAGCTTTTACTGGTCTTGTTGACCTACGAATGGGAATCACTTCAACTTCAGGTGGAGGACCTAAGCTTTCAGGTTCTACCGGAAGTTGGTTAGTGTTTTCAGAAGGTTCTACATCTTCTTGACCGTCTTCCAGGTCATACACTCTCCCACTGAATTCTTGAGATATGAGCTCTCTTTCAAGAAAGTCTCCATACCTTGCAACAAATACTTTGTTTTCAGGTGGGTAATAAAAGTAGTATCCCATAGTTTCCTTAGGGTATCCTACGAAGATGCACTTCACAGATCTTTGTTGGAGTTTGTCTGCTGAGTCACGTTTAACATACGCCTCACAACCCCAGACCTTAAGATAAGACAGGTTAGGAGCTTTTCCAGTCCATACCTCATATGGTGTCTTATCAACCTTCTTTGTTGGAACCATATTTAGAATGCGAACCGCAGATTCTAAGGCATAATCCCAAAACGAGAAAGGAAGAGTTGTTAGATTAAACATAGATCGTATCATGTCTTGCAATGTACGATTCCTTCTTTCAGATACACCATTTTGTTGTGGAGTATATGGAGAAGTAAGGTGCTGGACAATTCCCTCCTTTGCTAGATAATCTATGAACTCCTGACTCAGGTATTCACCACCTCTATCGGATCGAAGAGCTTTAATCTTCTTTCCAAGTTGCAACTCTACTTCTGCTTTAAACACTTTGAATGTTTCAAATACCTCATGTTTATGTTTAAGTAAATAAACATAACCATAACGGCTGTAATCATCCGTAAATGTTAAGAAGTAGCTAGCACCCCTCCTTGACACATGTCTAAGTGGTCCACACACATCTGTGTGAATAAGACCAAGTAGATCATTCGCCCTTTCAATCCTATTTTTAAAGGGTTTCTTAGTCATCTTCCCAGCAATGCAAGATTCGCATTTATCAAATGATTCATCATTGATCTTATTTAAAAGCCCATCATGTTGCAGCTTTTTCATGCGATCTTTGCCAATGTGAGCAAGTCGACAATGCCAAAGATAAGACGAATCCAGACCTTTCTTGATTCTCTTATTGTTGATGCTATACATTGAATTATTTTTAACAAAAGCATTATCATTGTCATTCATATCAATTTCAAATACACCATTCACAGCAATAGCATTAAAATAAAAAACATTATTTAAAGAAACCGAAATTCCATTGCTTGAAATAGTATGCTCAAAACCAAGGTTTAACAAACATGAAAATGAAATTACACCTCTAACAATTGACGGTGCATAATGACAATTATTTAAAGATAGTACTAAGCCCGAAGGCAACACTAAATTAAATACTCCTATAGCTTCAACTCCTGCATGCGCTCCGTTACCAACGTGCAAGAATTGTTGTCCATAGGCCAGCTTTCTCTCAACTCTAAACCCCTGCATGGTATTGCAGATATGAATGCCACATCCAGTATCATATACCCATGAATTCAATTTAGGAGTAAGAGTGAATAATTCAATCATAAAGAACGCACCTGATGAGCTGGGGTTACCAGCATCATTCCCCTGCTTCTTGAGTCGCAAGTCATGAATGTAGAGAGGGCAATTGCGCTTCCAATGGCCCTTTTCATGACAATGGTGACAAGCCTGATCCTTCCTGTTTGGCGGATTCACCTTGTTCTGCTTAGGCTGATGTTGTTTCATCTTGGGTTGAGGTTGATAGGCCATGACCTGCTTGCCTTTATCACCTTTACCTTTGCCTTTGTTCACTTGCGATTTCTTCTGGATTCTCCCCCCATGAATTGCCAACACTTGCGGGGTGGGATTCTTGACCTTGGCTGGTAGACTTTTCTCATAATCAACAAGCAATGCGAGTAATTCTGAGACTGTCTTCCCCGAGCAATGCATGTTGAAGTTCTGCACAAAACCAGCAAAATCCTTGTTAAGGGATCTGTTGATCAAGTGCACTTGCACATTCTCGGGGTAACCAAAACCAATTCTGTGAAGTTGATCAAAGGAGTCCTTCATCTCATCCACATAATCGGCTACTGGTTTACCATCACCATGCTTGCAGTTGTGTAGCTTGTCAAGTTCATCATACAATTCAACTGCAGGTGACTTCTCATAAGATTGCCTGAGGTTATCAAGCATATTCTTAGGAGACGAATACTCATACTTCTTTTGTAATTGAGCATTCATGCTAGTGAGCATTAGACAAGCAACCTCATTGTACTTAGCATTAGTCACCTTCCATTCTGCCTTTGCTTCAGGTGTTGCCGTAGCAGCAGGTTCAGCAGGGCTTTCCTCGGTCACATAATCCATCTTACCAGACGCCCTCAAGACAATTCTGAGCGAACGGTACCAGTCATTGAAATTCTTTCCAGTGAGTTTCTCTCTCTCAAGATGACTCTTGAAAGCATTAATCACTGTTTGGTTATCGGGTTGAGCCATATCTACAGATAAAGTTCAAATATTAGTATTTTCGATAATCAATATCTTCAAGAAAATAAAATACCCAAGGCTATATTCATATAACCAACAAATTTTCTTGAAAACCTAGGATCTATCTTTACATAGTTTCACCACATCAGTTGATCTGCTAGTGGTAAAAGTACAAAAGATAGTAATCTGTCGAACAATAATTGGCAAACAAGATTTCCAATTCCTAGATCATTATGGGATTTACATCAAATTGATTCATCAATTTGCCTTTGTAAGCATGTTTTATCCCATCTCATGCCTTAAGTTCTAGGTCTCACGCACAACTTAATTAAGTCGTCTACCTTAGAAACTGTAAAATTACAATTATGGTCTCACGCGTTAAAAGAATTTTACCTTGTTATAGTAATTTAGCCTAGGTCTCACGTTTACTAAATTAAAATTCCAAGTGTTTCTTATAGGTAGATGGCACGTGACTTAAATTTTAAGGGTATTAATTTTTTTTTGATTTGTCAATCAAAATTATGTACAAAGATGCATGCACTCATCTTTATAACATAAGTTTTCATAAAAACTTTTTATGTCCGATTCCTGAAATTAATACACAAAGTTTTACTTGAGGTTTATGCCAAAACCCTAAGATGACTTTCTACAACATATAATTTTAAAAGTAATTCGTTTAAGATATATTCAAGATTGTGATAACCAAGGCAGACTCTAAGGCTCTTTTCTAAGCCTTCAAATCACGGTTATGAATATCATCTTAAAAGACTTAATTTTAAAACCATATTTGCACAAAACATCATTCAAGCAAAAGTTTATGGATTCAATCTCAAAATAGTAATAAAGTTTGAATAATGCTAGTCTCGACTGGGAGCTGATTACCGTGCGAATCGGACCACGATTGTGATAAGACCATTGCAAGATTCTTACTTTATCACTTTAGGGTTTCACAATTATTAGTCCGTTTTAATTTTCTTTATGAAAACACCCTTTTATTGCTTACATCAAGTCCAACTAAAAACAATAAAACAAGTTGCAAAGAAAATCAAACAAACAATAATAATAAGTGAAACAATTAGCCACATGCAAACCGTTTTAGAAAAGATCCTAATAAAATCAATTCTAGGTATAATAACGCATGTAATCAACTAAGGCCTTCACCTCTTAATGGAGGTGAGCCACATACATTGACGAATCAATTGCGTAGGCCAAAGCTAAAAACACACCACATAGCATATAAAATTGATTTTAATATTTATTGGAGTCTTCCCCAATTAAAGATCTATCTAAATATGTGACAACAAAACAAGATCCATGACAAACATGCATGTAAGTCACGGATTAAAACCTAACAATTAGCAATTAGGTCACAAGATACGTTCAATTAACCGGTTAATGACCTAGGGTTTCTAGTGATTACACATAATCAATAAAACCACAAAACCCTAATTAGGGTTTCATGGAGAAAATCGACCCCCCCCCCCAAAATTAGGGTTAGGGTTTCGAAATTTTTTAGAAAAAATTAGGAAAAACCCTAGATCAAAAAACATGTATCTAAAACAATTAAAGATCCGGTTTTTATTACGTTTTAGTAATCAATTACATGTTATACATGGCTCGTGATGCCACTGTTAGAGTTTGACAATCAAATACACGTATTGCGGAAGCTAGGATCAAGTATAACACATAAATATTAACTAAAACATAAATAGTAAATGTACCCGATGCACTTCAATAAACCTTGATTCTTGGACAATTAGATCAATGATAAACCCCTTACCGTTTTGTTTATCGATCTCTTGATAATTACTAAAGTAAGTAATTACCTCGTTCTTGTACACACAAACTACCAACGAATAAAGGTTTGTTGCAAGTAAACAAAACACTTAATTTTGGACTAAACCAAAATCGACCCAATCCCTTAGGAGGGGGGTTGAACCGATCGGCCTAGGGAAAACAAAGAAAGAAAACAAGTTTTTAGGGTTAGAGTGTGTGCACAAAAGATTGTTAAGTCTAACCCCAAGGCCTTGTATTTATACTATGTGAAACTTGGAGGACAAGACAAACTCGGGTTGGGCTTCCCCACCCTTGTTCGACCGGCCTAGGGATCCCCTAGGGGATTCTAGATCCTTCTTGACTCCTAAATTTCACTCTAGTCCTTATCTTTCGTCCTTAACGATAGTTAGTCCATACGGTTAACAACTAACGACCGTTTAGTCCATTAAGTGTTATAAATATATATATTTCATACATTTAATAAATATATATATTTATTTACATTATTCTTGTTTGTAAAGTGTGCAATCCCGAGGTCTCGTGTTCGATCCTAGACATTTACCTATTAATGTTTATACGTAACATTTAACATTCTCAAGATCTCAACAGCATGCTAAATGGCTACATCAATATCATCTACCTCTAGTGATTATTATAAATGAAAAAAGACATGTAGGATTATCAACATTAGCTATATAAGTTTGGATATCATGAAATGTGGAAAATGGAAATAATGGTATTTAAAAGAGCACGTTATTGAATATCTACGAATCCACACTAAAAATCGAAATTGCTATATGATAACAAACACAGATTACAATCAAATATTGACAGCTCTATTTCATAATTATTTTTTGAACGACAATTTTAACTATGTCACAACACTTTGCACTATAAATTCTATGAATTTATCTCACATGTCCAAAGCAGGATTTGAACCCACGATCATTTAATTGCGAAGCTTCTCACACTACATAAATACAGTTCTATTTAATAGGTTAACGCAACCTCATTCTAAAACTAATTAACCAAAATAAACAAAGTATTTATTCTCAGAAGAAGTAACATTTCTAATAATAATAAAAAAGAAACATTACTACCACCACGAATAGTCAATTGATCGATAAAAAGTTCATAACAAAAACCAAAAACCAAAACGATCAACAACCAAAAGGTTCACATCAGAAACATGCATCATTTGATTTACAAGATGACATCAATATAATGAAACCTTAAAATAAAAAACATGCATATCCATCAAGAACAAACCATTTCATTATTATTCGAATGATTCAAAACAAAAAACCTTGTTGGCTTTGGCTCGAAGTTCCTCCTCCTTTGAATATCAAGGCTCGATGGTTTTATTATTTTCATCAAAAACTCTTTAACAAGATTTGTTTTCTTCCTGTGATTCAGCTGTTCAGATATCATTTTTCGACCGAGTTTTGGGAACGAGGCTCGATGTCGTGCACACCGAAATGACCCAGGATGGTTTGTTGGAGAACATAGACATATACGAGGTCTTGAAGTTGATGAGATTAAGGATGGATGTTTGCGAGATGAATCCATCAGTTTTGTTTTTTTGTGTGTGTGCATGTGATTTGATTTGTTCAGAGGAGTAATACAAGGTCTGGTTGTTACTCAATGCGAAATATTAGCACCTTAATCATTTACTACTACCACCCTTCTATGTTGCAGGCTTGTTTTGTATGAACCTTTTGCTTTTAAAATGTCAAAGAAACACCCTTCTTTAAACTTATAAGCTCTCAAAGTGGAAACTTACATAACCGCCTTAAACTTATATTTGAAATATAAAAATATGAGTTTCCAACAACCTATAATTTGTGGATTCAAGCTCCGCTGAAGGCATTTGGGAGATATATTGTGAGACATGTAGTATAGGTTGTGAACAAAAAATGTCATTAAAGAAAAGACTCATTCAGGTTAGGTCGTACATAGTTTATTGTTTAAGCTTTTTGCACATCCTACTTGGAAATGATACAATGGTATTAAGGTTTTAGCGACGTAAACTTATATCGATTTCTAGTGCAAATAATCTTGTAATGCTAGTTAAAAAAACTTTTGTTAAGTAATTAACCGATGTGTTGGGTTCCAACTCTCCCCATTTTACATAAAATGATTGAGCATTGTTTGAGTTGCAGTCTTTGAGGTAACATCGTGTTAGATTCAAAATTGATCACTGATTAGGGTTTCCAGTCAAACCAGTCTTTCCGTGAAATTTATACCGGCTCATTTGTATAAAATGTGCATATATGGTAATCATCTAAAGATGCATATCTAAATTAAATACTCTTTTCTATCTAAAATGATGTTGAGGATATTGAATGGTTATGTTTTGAGGGGTCTTTGTTGGATTGATTTCAAATTCATGGATCCAAATGTAGCCAAATCCTAATACAAAGGGTGTAGCTAAACTTTTCCAGTAATAGAGAGAAAAAAGGAGGGGGAATCTCATCACTTAAAAAGTAAAAAAGATACCTTCTCGAAATGCATATTTACCATCTCTACCCTTGCTTTATCAAAAGGGCATTCTTCCATTCATGCAAATTCCTCGCCTTTATGACTACCCAACTAAGGAACATGCTTCTTTTTCTTTTTGCAATATTTGAAGGTGGGATTTAGGTTGGCATGTTAGTTGAGTTAGTAGTGAGTTAAAGCAACTAATACTCATTAGGTTGTCTAATTCTCATAAATTAATACAAGCTATATATGATAATATATATGTACAAACTATATCATATTTGCATAAGTTCTAGATCAAATGAGATGAAACTTATGTATAAACTTTGAACTTTAAAGTAGGGATGGCAAAAGCACCCGAAACCGACGGGGAAAACCGAAACCCGAACCGGTTGGGTCGGGTTCGGGGGCGGGTTGACGGGTTTGGATGCGGGTTTGGGTATTGATATAATTTTTTAGCCGGGTACGGGTTCGGGTACGGGTTCTGGTAATACCTGCCGAATTACCCGTACCCGTATTCGTTTACCTGAATCTATACCTGCTTTATTGATATTATAATTAACTAGAATATATATGTATTATATATAATTTCTTCCATTATATTTTTTTATATATGTATCTCTATTATATAACATATTTTATTTTGTATATGAATTATTCAAAAGCATTAAATCGTTTGATACTATATTCATTTTCTTTAACTTAAAAAAAATGATTATATTAGGGAGTTTTCATTTGTTTTTTTGATGGATTTTAGTGTCACTTAATGTTAATACCGTCATTTTGTCTATATATTATTCAATTGAGGATAACCGAAACCCGCGGAGAAACCCGAAAAACCGATGGATAATATTAATCGGGTACCCGACGGGTTTTGAGGCGGGTTTGGGTATGGATATTATAAACGGGTACGGGTACGGGTTCACTAAAACCCGACCCGTTGCCATCCCTACTTTAAAGGCAACAAATAAATGTTAGTTTAAGGAAATGGCAAAAACATAAAGCAAAGGATACCCAAACTTGTGGGACCCTATGTCTCTAACTTACACACATGAGACCACAAACTCTTCCTAGTCATTACCACTTCATTTCATGGTCATACAAACATGAGATCAAAGGACGGTTTGATATTTTCGTCTTTATGCGGGTTGTTTGAGATTATTAAATTGAAACTAAACATTTCAAGAAAATTTCTTTCTTTAAAGTACAATGACATTGACATGGAATTGAGTCACTAATGGTGGAAACACGTCTAACTTTAAATGTTGATCATGCATATATAAGGAAATGAATAATCAATTTTGCTGACTAATGAGATAAATCAATTGTTTACTAAGACATGTTTTGTTAAAAATGTCGATCAATCTTATGTGTGTTAAAGAAACGATATCGGTTTGCTTCAATATGTACCACAAGAATCGACTTATCCGCTTAAAAAGTAGTCACATTACAAGAAATTGGCGGTTCTTACTAGCCTTAACTGTTTCAACTTTCAACGATAGGAGTAGGGGACTGAAGAGACGGGTATATTTAAGGCAGAACGTATGCACGTGTATGTTTGAGCACCATCCAACAACAACAACAAACCCAATCCCGCCGGAGCAGGGTATGGGGAGGTAGAAATGTAGACAGATCCTACCCCTACCCCAGGATAAACCCGGTAGTAGAGAGACTGGCTTCTAGTGAGACCTCCGGCAAGTTTGAGCACCATCTGTAGTATACATTTTTTTTTTTTGGATTTTGTTAGAGTTTAACGCTAAATGCAAACTCTTTGGCTATTTGTGAGGGGGAAAAAAAAGTGCACACCGTTCATCAGATTTCTGGATCTGCCAATGATGTAACAATCTGCTTATGTTTAAGTGGTAATATACGTTGTAAGCATATAAGTAACTATATCTAAACACCAAAAACTGCTTATTTGATTAAGGAATAAGTAGATAAGTACTTAAATAAACAAATTTCAAACGCCCTCTAAAGTGAAATAACCAAACCTGACAAAATTTACTTCGGTTGTTTCACTTCTGACCTTTTTTCTCCAAGTAGTTGTTTCACTTCTGTCCTTTTTTCCCCAAGTATGCGCTTTGTATACACTCTATGCCTTCTTTCTCGAGCATACAGCACCCATAACACCAATGAAAGCAGAACCGCAACAGAAACCATGGCTAAACCAATGTAGACCCACCTGCTATATTTCGTGAGATCCGGACAATGTTCCATGTGTATCCCATTGAATGTGTCCCTCACAAAAGTACAATTTAGTAAGCCGACTAGAAATGGGCCGTATTGAGTCAACCCTGAGGTAACATTAGCTGCAGCCGACATTTGGTCATACATCTTTGGTGTTAACCGTCCAACGGTTGTGCATGTATCTTGTGCAGAAACTTGACATACATAACCTTTCCACACCTGCAAATATGTTAAGAACTTAAGATTGTGCGCTTTGACTTTTGAGGTCAAACCCATGACTTACACGATTCAAATTTTATGAAAGGATTACGTGATGGAATATAACATGAAAAAATTATCCCATTTGTAGAGTACTCTTCGAAAAATCTGCTTGACAATTTCTTAATCAAAAGTCGTAGAATTTATTCACATCAAAAATGAAAGTTACTCAGCTTGACTTATGAGGTCAAACCTGTGACTATTAACTTTAAAACTGAAAGTTACTTAGTTTGACTAAAAAAAAAATGAAAATTGCATCAAGAAAGTTTAGAAAAGCTACCTGGGATGCGTTACTGGCGTCCAGTTCACCAGGTTGACATATCCGATCAGTTTTATCAGCGTTTAGCGGGTTACAAAGGGTGGGAACCAACGGTCCAGATTGATTGTAATTAGGAAAACCGGAAAAAGGCGGCGGGTTAATGTTTGCTACATTGTTGATGATCTGATTCACAATTCCTACCAATTGAAAAGTGACATCTTTACTTTCATACAACGTTTCATGAGCTGTTGCATTATCTACACATGGAAGGATCTCATCCAACGCTGTATGAGCTGTAGGGTTTTGAACCCATTCATCCATTGCAACACATGTGTCGCCCATAATACTAACAACACAAATAATAAGTGGTTCGTTAGCTCAATGAAGGCAATGAGTAGTTATTCTATAAGCATCAATTGGGAAATCTTTTATATCATACACGATAAATAGAATATTCTAGTAACAAAGGGAACAGGTAAAACAGTCTAAACTCCGCCCAAAGTGTAGTTTTTATAATGCATACACCTCCTACATCATTTCATTCAGAGATTTAGCTTTAATGCTATTAAACAGTATACTTTTATCATCAATTGAGTTTTTTAGCACACATACTTGTGAAGTGTGAGAAATACGCCACCTAAGATAAACGTAGATGTAACAAGAATCCAACCAAAGACCACCAATCTGCAATAATCAAAGTAGAATTTATGATCAAGAAATGAATGAAGATGATAATAAACACGTATGTATGGTTGAAAGCATAAAATGCATGCGCTCATGAGCATCACTTACACGTAAACAAGAACCTGCAAACCGAATATGGAGAACACTGCAACCAACAGTAAAAAACATGAGTTGTTTATATGCATTCAGGTTTGAATCTTTAAAAGAATGGGATCTTTTGGCTTGATATAAGATGCGTATTTTAAAAAATATTCATGCGTAAAATATCAAGAAAAATTAAAAGATAAAACTATTAAAATCTCCAAAAGATGGATAAATGGAACATGAAGCGTTAAACTAGAAGGGCTCAAAAAGACTTAATTCACTAGAAGGTAATATCGTTAGGCTTACAAAAACCAAGAAGAGCTACGAGAAGCATAACAGCAGCGATAATTATAAGAGAAAGCCTCCTGCAGGCAAATCGATAATATTAACACACGTCGAGATTCATTTAAATAATCTATTAAAAAAACATTTAACTTACACAGAATTCAGAACGTATTTTATATCGTTTTCATTATCTGCGGTCTCAAACTCGAGGTCTGTAGCAGCTTCATTTACCATTGTATCAACCCGATCAATGTTATCCTTTATACTTTCTGGTAAAGAAAACTGATCTACTCCAATTCCCTTTGCTGTATCTAGAATAGCCAACACATTGTTGAGATTATGACTTGTATTCTTAGATTGCTTCACTACATAGTCCAATGTAGCTGTAGTGCTGTTATGAAACCTTTCTTGACCCGTATAAAGAATCACACATCCAACACTGAAAAACACATTACATCAGCAATTGAGCTCATTACACAGGCACAAAAATTAATGATTCTGATGTGGCAATTTTGTCCCATTTAGTTAATGGGTCAGTTTGGCTTTCTAACGGGTCAAACGAAGAAATTAGCTTAAAGGGAAACCGGCCAAAAGGTCCAAAGTGTATTTATTACTAAAAGACGTTCTAAATTAATTTATTCAGTACATTAGATTATATTTGACAGTATGTAATTTTCAAAATCGTATCTGCACACAAATATAATTTGTTTTGTATACTTATGCAAAAAATTTAGTTTTGAACAGAAGTCTTTTGGGTTGCCCAACTTGGCATGTACCAAAATAATACCCATTTTGACCCGTTACCTAGGGTGCCTAACATGTTTATTTTTCCAACTCTAATTAAGTTAGAGTTGCTCACATTGCAGAGATGGTGAAGAGGGTGAGGAAGGCAACAGAGAGTGCGTAAGCAGTTCGAGAATAGCCATATGGAGTTCTTCGGCAACATATATAATAGGAACAGATTACAAGCAAGGATAGGCCAAATCCCATAAACCATATTGTAGCAATGGTAAACAAGGGGGCAGCAGAATATGCTACAGACTGCATAAAAATATAAAACAAAGTGAGCTCGTCACTAATCACTATGTTATGCCAATAGATTTTTAGTGAGCTTATGGCATGTTATTAAAATTCAACAGAAGTATTCACAGGAGCATCGGAAATCCCAATTTAACTAAAGGTATATCCCCACCTTTCATTTTTCAATTCTTATGTGCAAACTAATAAAAATTCTTGATACCAACAACCAAGTCAGCCAAAGCGCATTTTATCCCAAAGTTTCAATGTTAAATATCTACTTAAAAAGTTTCAAACCATAAATATTCTATTGGAAAAACTAGTATCATTTATTTGGATGTCAGTACAAGTCCAAAGGGAATGATCAAGAGCACACCTTTCTAAATAAAAAGGGCAATGATAGTATGCCATGTCCTAGTAAAAGTTCTCCATTGTAGTCATTTACCAATGACTAACGTTATAAACTTGAACAAGTTTGTATGCTTTCATTTCATTACTTGGTCATTAAACGTAGTAAAAGTTCTCCATTTTAGTCATTTACCGATGACTAATGTTATATACTTGAGAAAGTACGTATGCTACTTGATGACACAAAAAAAAAATTGACTATAATAAACACTTTAACTACGCTTAATGACCACATTGGGACATATCGAAGTATAATCAGCAATGTGGAAAGTCATATTTCGTGACATGTGTATATGATTGTTTATCAGAACTTGTAAACAGTTTCAAATAACCAACTTCAAACAGCTTTTTCAAAACCGCTAATCTTACTCAAAAACTCAAATAAGCAATCTCAAACACCGTCAAAACTGTGTAAGTACTTATCATAACTTAATAAGCATTTTATCTCACACTTCGCTAAAGTAGACAGTTTTTTTTTTTTTTTTTTTTTTTTTTTTTTTTTTTTTTTCATCTTAATACTCCTAAGTCCAACTAATTATATGTGTCTAAAAAACGAAACAAATATATAAACTTCTTAAGCAAGCAAGCTTACAGCGAAGTAATGATCATCAGTAATATTCCATCCACGATCATAATACTTAAAATAATTCGACGGATCTCTCCTCCTTGTTCTCTCTTCAGCCAAAATCATTGTACTAACCGATTCCTCACCATCACTTTCCGTTTCCATAACAGACCTCTCCATCCTCGCAGGAAAATCATTCCCGTCAACCACCCCTACAAGAAACCACAAGTAAACAATGACAGTCAATCTTCAACACCAATATACAGTAAATCACTAAGGGGGTGTCTGTGATTGCATTTTCAAAACAGATTATGTGTTTGCAAAAGTGCATTTCCAAAAAATGGGTCCGAAAGGGATTTTTAAAAAGTAACAGACAAAATCACTTCTTTTTGATGATTTTTCGAACAGTCATTTCTAATTATCTGCGTTCTGCAAACGCAAATGCAAATAATCAGTGGCATACCCAGGACTATTAGTGACCAGGTTCACAAAATTTCTTTTACCATAATACAAGACATGTAACACAAAAGTTTGGAACAAGGTTTATTCCTGAGAAATTCGTATTATGAGAAAAGTTTACGCTAAGCGGCAAAAATCCATGTGGTTCACATGAACCGCCCCTGCAAAGAATAAGATAATCTACTCCAAAACGCAATCATGAACACCTCTCTATCAAATAAATAAAAACCAACCTGTGGATAGTTGTTGTTGACAGACAACCATGAACAACAAAAATAACATTAGTTTAAGTGTCACCATGTTTTTTTTATGAATGTTTTTCTGTAGGTTTTGGGGTTTTGATATGTTTTTATTAAGAAAATGGAAGATTGTTATGTGAGTTATGAGCTGTGTAACTGTGTTTAATGTGGTGATGGTTGATATGATCGTTACGTATATTCAAATGAATGTTTTGCCTAGTATAGATAGTTCGGCTTTTTGTTTTTTGATTTTGTACTATATATAACGATGTTTTACACGTGGAAAATGAAACGTTTTTTTAATTCATTACTTGATGGCTTGAAAGTTGTTTTTATCTTGTTTGAAAGTATACAAAAATAATAAGAACCACCCTATACATTATTGGGAAATGATTTGCACACTCACTCTTTTAATTGAGACACTCCACTCTATGCATTAGATATTTGTATAAAACTTACATATGCAGTTGAGTGTCCCAATCAAAACTATGAGTGTCCCAATCATCTCCCTTAATGTTATGGCCAGTTGTAATAGGTAGCATAATGTTACCACTACTACAAGAATGTTAATCGAGCCCGGTTCAAAACCAATCAGAACCCGGTTTGTAAAAAAAGACGCTAAAAAAAACCGAACTCTTTCAACAGAACTCGATCTAATTCGATTTTTGTAGTAGTGTACATTTCATATATTGTATACAGTAATCTGTTTGTGTATAAGGTTCACATTTGGTTACAACTAGCATTAGTTTATTTATTTATTTTCGTTGATCTTTTCTTCTTAGAATAACGGGGATGAGATAAAAACAAGAATATGATCATGTTAAGATGGTCAAAAGTTACCTAAAAACATAGTACATAATTTTGACTAGAGAGTATGCAACTCAAATATTCCAAATCGTGACAGTTTATGGCTTTATGCGTCAAACATATTATTGTAACATTTCTGCAACCTAGGTTATGTAAACTTGCTTTGGCATTATAGGTTGTTGACAAGCCATTGGATAACCCTATGTATGCAAGAGTAAATAAAACATGTTTGTTGTTAAGATACTCGTATGTATATTATTAGGGTGCGTGAGGTGGGCTATTGTACGGAGCCTCAAAATTTTAAGAGCATCAAAATATATACCTCTTTATATAGTTGTTCGCTCAAAATTCATTTCTAACATCGAATTGTTGAAGATATATGAAATTTTGTACCAAATATTTGTTAAGCTTTACTGGACGTGAGTGATGAAAAACTAATAAAAATGCAACGCTAGATCATTATAATATATTTTTAGCCGTCATGTTCAGTTGTTATATAAACGTTTTTGCACAAGGCCTCCGCCAACCTAGCTACGGCACTGGTTGTTAAATATGCATGTATGTTGTACATGTTACAAGGATTTCAAAATACTTATAGGTATGTTTGGTACAAACAGGGGCGGAGCTAGTAGGGTGACTAATGGGTGCTAAGCCACCCTTATTCAGCCAGCTTTAGTCATTAGTTATATACGCCATAAGCTAGTTTGTTAATAATATTTGCAACAAGCCCCCTTATTCCTATTGAAATTTTGAATAACTTAACCAATTAGATACAAGTATACAACATCAAAATTAATTTACTTTTCAAATTATTCTTTTCTAATTTAGCGTAGTTCCTAATTATTGTGGTGTTAAGTTGAAATCATGGGTTAAAAGTACTATATATTCATTTTTAGAGCAGTCTTTTTATAGTTGTTTTACGTTAATTTCGACCCCCCATTAACTTTAAATCCCGGCTCCACCCCTGGGTACAAGTAGCTGTAAACTAGTAGTTGTAAGCTCATAATTGGTAAGTGTAAGCTGAAAACTAGTAAATGAGTATGATAGCTACAAACTATTACTTTTTTTTTGTTTTATGTTATTGTTTGGTAAATTAATTGCAATTGTATTTGTAAAGTATAAAATGACCTAAATAGACATTTGCATAATTTGAAACGAAAAGAAATCCCATTAATCATTGATAACATCCGCTACATATCGATGAAGGTATCATTAAGTGATTATTTCATGGCAACGAATATAGAGTTTATATATTGGTTTGTAATTTGAATGATGACCGAGTTAGTTATAATAGAAAATGTTGCAAGTTCAACTCGTAGTAACTTGTAAACGTATTTGTTCTTATAATATAAAACAAACTGGATAATATAAAATACACTATATACTCTAACATGTTATTATGTTAGCTATAAGAAGTGGAGATGAAAAACATAAAAAAAGTCCAGTTCAACAAGAAGAATAATTAAGTAGAGGGTACTTAAGTAATTTAAAGTTTAAACATGCCTAAAAATTTTAGAAAGCTTCATTTGTTAGCTTTTTATTTAGAAGCTACATGTTTAATATGAAAGTTTGCAGTTAGAGATACCAAATAAAGCTTTTTAATTTGGAGGAGTTTGTTTTTCAAAACACAAAGCTTACGGCTCTACAAAATTCAGAAAACTTCATTTGTTAACTTTTTGTTTAGTATCTACATATTTAACATGAAAGTTTGTAGTAAGTGTTACCAAAGCTTTTTTAATTTGGAGGAGCTTGTGTTTTTAAAACAAAAAGCTAACAACTTAATAAGCTTTAGCTCCATCAAAATAGAATAATTATGTAAATGCACCGAGCTAATAGTTCTGCTACATTTGTTAAGTAGCATGGCCATAACTAATGCTCAATTCTCAACATTTTTGAGTAAGGAAAAGTAAGGAATATGAAGTAATCATTTTTAGCACAATTTTGCGAGTAGAGATCGAGTGAGAAGAAAACTTAAAATGAGAAGGATGAGAAATAGCTATAACGACACATTTGAGATGCATCGAGTTGAATTAGATGCATATCTATTCATTTAGATGCGTCTCAATTAGTTTCGAAACTGATTTTGAAGTGGAAACTATGCAAAGTAGTACTAGTAACAAATTTGACTAGCAGTGGACGAAAAATACAAAGAATTCATCTAACTTGATGAAATGCATCTAATATATGTATATGCATCTAATTTTTTGCTAACAAATATATTAGGGTGCGTCTAAAAAATTAGAGATGCATCTAATTCAAGTCAATGCATCTTTAATGTGTGACTATAGTTATTTCTCATTCTTCTCATTTTAAGTTTTCTTCTCGTTTGATCTTAACTCTTAGGATCAAATAAGAAGAATAAGAAGAAACCACAATCACACATTCTAGATGCACCTACAAAAATGAATGCATCTTTATTCAAATTTTTCCTCCCAAATTAAAATGTGTGGCTAGAATTACTTTTTATCCTTCTCATTTTAATTATTCTTCTTGTTAAATCCCTTCCCGAAAATATTTTATTTCAAAATCAACTAAATCACTATTCTTTTTTCAGTCATTTATTTTTATTTTCTCTCATAAGTGATATTCAAAAACAAATTTTTTAAATTTATCTTCATTTTCTTTCCTTTCAGTCGTTAACAAGAACACAATATAAGCTTAATACACAACTGAGAAACATGTACATAAATGATCTGACGATTAAAGTATGTCATACTAACTATTAAAACATAAAAGTAGTATTCTAACTATTAATGTTAACAATTTTTTATTGAGAAAGTGAATTATGAAAGCCCAAACATATAAAAGGGTGTTAATTTTTTTGCCTACGATCTCATGTGATGTTGTGTAAGCTTCAATTGAATATTGCTTAGGGTTAATTTTTGAAAAACAGTCCTCGACATCCACAAGTGAGCAAAGTTGGAGTTTTCTTTCCATAGATTTAAACCTTTAATATTAGGGTTTTGTTAATGACAGCCATAAGGGTTGTGGTTAATAAGTAATTTTTTATTACAATTAGTTGTAAGAAACTAAATCATCCAATCAAAATCAAGTGTTGGTTATAAATCCGTATATTTAAGGATTGTCTCCACTTTTTTCAGAATTTTCATTCAATCATAATCATTTATTGTAATCATGTAATAAAAATCCACTTCTTAACCACAACCCTAATGGTCAAGTCTTTTGTTAATTAAAATACATGAAAAAGAAAGTCAAGTAGACCCAAACACCATCCATCATAAAAGTATAAAAACCAAAAACAACCGTGTTGTGTTGTGATGGATGGTGTGATAAATCTGCCTTATAAACTGAATCCAAGCTAATTATTCCTTGTTTCATCTTAAGTCACAACTAACCGTGTTATTATTTCTGTCAAAGTGAGACTTTTTCTATTACTTCTCTAAAATAATGAACGTAACCAATAAGATTTTAGATAAATTCACTAATATTTTGTGTAAAATTTGTAATGCTACATGTGTGAGCTAGTGGTGAGAGCTTGTGATTCACTAGTGAAGGTCTCAAGTTCAAACTCAACAGACGGGTCAACCTTCGGGCGCTTATTCCTTTACTCAAATGTTTTTGTAAGGTCGAAAAAGGAAGGACTTTTGAAGAATTAGGCATGAAATTTAATTCCAACTCCGCCAATTTTAAAAATTAACTTTAAATATTACTAGTTATAATGCTGCGCACGCGCTGGTTTTTTATAAAAATTTTCAATAATTTATTACTAAAGATTGAAATACAAACAAATTAACGTGTCAAACGCTTTTACTTAAATTAATAATAGGAAATCTTATGTATATATATGTATTTAGTTTTTATTTATTATTTTTTATATAATGATTTTGGAGCCAATGTTGTGGTAGTCTCCCTAGTAAAATGAGACCCCAATGATTTCGAGGAATCTCGAAAACACTTTTACGTATACATATTTCACTGTAGTAGCTTTTAATAAGTAAATGTTACCCTATTTCACTGTAGTGACGATGTTAGTTAACTCTAGTCCAATTATTCGACAAAATCGGTTACACTCAATTCTATTGTTGTCGTTGTCAAGACCATTGGGAAACTGAACTTAATGTCTTCACCAACGTCATAGTGAAAATAGTAAATACATGGTGCATGCTCTAAAAAGTATCGAACATATTATTGAACCTACGAACAATGGAATTTCTCCTACTTATATATTATGACCTTCACATTTTTACACATATAAAGAAATATATACTTGCACTTCACTGTATTAACTTGTAAATATACAAATATTGTGGATCAAACAAATTATTGAACTTAAATAATACATTTGTAAATCGCACAATAATAAATTGTAAAAACAAATTAGTAACATCACGTAAGAAATAGTATAGCTTTTTGTACATGTAACTAAATTACTTAATAAGGTTTTTTATGCATACGCCATTCTTAAAAAAAAAAAATGGTTTTTTATGCTTATAAATAGAGCTATCATGTATACTAAAAGCACTTAGTAATGTTATATATGCTAAATAGAGCTATACTAACAGCCCATGCACTTAGTCATGTTATATGAGTCTAAATAGAGCTATAATGTTATATACTAACAACCCACCTGTCTAGTTTCGTTCATATGATATGCATTTGTGTGTCAATTACCATGAATCATGAACATAATTGTGCCCACTTTCAAACAATCAAAGAGTACACTCCATAGATTTCAAATATGAAAATATATATATATATATATATATATATATATATATATATATATATATATATATATATATATATATATATATAATAAAAGAAGGTTTTTTTGAAATGTTTGACAGCTCATTAAAGCCACGTGGACACTTTGCCACGTCAAGAAAGCCAACTCATTTATTCCACGTATGCACAAGTTCAGTTTTGACAGCCCTCTTTTCACATTGTTTCTCTCATGATCAAACGAGATCTAAAATACCTATTACATCTAATTTTTAATCTTTAAATTTTATGGTTTCTTCATCTCAAAATTGTATAAGGTATGTAATGCTTTTATAATTCGTGTTTAATTGTTTGTGTTAGTCGGATTCTTCAACAACTCATAAATTTGGATCGAATTCATGCTATTCATAGATTTAGGGTTTACTTGATGGATTGTAATTTCGAAATCCAATATTAGGGTTTTAATTGATATGTCGTTCATTCGATTTCTAATATCAAAATTGTAAATTAAATTGATTGTTGATATTTTGAGTTTTTTCAAACTGATGCTGGGTTCTAATTTAGGTTGCTTCCACACATTATCTATCAATTCTTTATATTAATCGACTTTAGGGTATGGTATATAGCATGGTATTTTAAACAAGGATTTCATGAAATGTTCCAATGTTGTAGATAGACAAGTTGAGCTTTCAAGAAATAGCGTCAACATTTAAGTAAAAGAAACTTAGCCAAGGATACATAATAGTTTAAGAAAATAACCAAAGACACTTAATATTTTAGGCAACAGAGAAAAGAAAGGGGAATGTCACAAAATCTGATGCTCAAGCGTTAAAAGCATAATTGTTTTGATGAATAGTGAGTAGTGAATGATCTTTGAGTGTTTTTCACGTGTCTATGAACATTATATATTTAAGTTATGTTATTCCTACATTTAATAATTCATGGATAAGCTGAACTGTGATACAACATATATAGCTTATAATTCTATTGTCAATGGTTGTAGTTTAGCATTCCGTAACTACATCACTTTCAAAACCAATAAGTTTAATGAAACTATAGAAACTAGGTGCCATGTTATTTATCTTTGTTTTTTGCTGTGATTTATTAACTTATTGATTTTAGGTGATGTAGATTATTCATAAATAGTGATCCATGTAGTTGACTACTAATGTATGCAGATGGAATATTAAATAAGACTTTAACAATGTTTATGATATTTTGATGTAGGCTGAGTCAAAACTAAAGGATTTTCATATAATAAATGAGGTTGAAGTGATGGCAGGCCAATTGTGAAGAGTTACATAGTTAGAATGTGACAAATAACATCATCAAAGTTATTGGGATTAAAAATGCCATCCCTGTTGGAGCAAGACATCAAGTTATGGTCCTCTTATATCTGGTATATATCAGTTGGTCCTCTTATATCTGGTATATGTCAAAATGCTATTTAAGGTTTAAAAAAATTCTAGATATAAGCTATTTGGAAATGTTACAAGCTGATGGAAATGCACCTTGGTTGACATGTAGCTGATCCATTTAGCCATTTGCTTTATACTTAAATTTTTACTCCGTATTTCACACTTTTGTTAATTTTACAATTGTTTTAAAATGCAATCCCAAACACCAACTAATTATGTTTTTAAGTTACTGTCTGTCTGGTTATACAAACACTAATAAGTATAGTGTAGCTACTCTGCTATTGTTTGTGTATAATCGTAATGATTAATATGGCTTAAATTGTGAAATACGTATTTTAGTATAAGAGGCCTTATGTATTAAATAATACACCTTCACTGCTTCACATATGGAACTCACTTAACCCTTTTATTATTTAGTTTCATTAGTAGTCTATAATTTGCTTTATATACAATAGTCTATAGTTTGTTTACGAACACTCAAATTTTACAACTGTTTCTAATGTGATGACATTGCTAATACTTGATAGATACTCGAAAAATGTACTCGAAACTCCGAAACAATTGATCATGAAATGCACAAAACTCCACCACAAAACTCCGAAAATTTTTACAACTGTTTCTAATGTGATGACTCTTACGCGTGATGACAAAGGGTCTTTCCAGGTGTTTAACATGAAATGCACAAAACTCCACCACATCACCAAATATGGCTCCTACAAATGATCATGACGTATCGAACCTGGCTACTGCACATTTTAATCTTGTAATTTATTTTGAATGTGGTCCGTAGTCCTCAAATACGAGGTTTGTGGCTATTAAATATTTTGTTTTAGACTACATTTTTTTTGTATGTTATGTTCTTTTCATGGAGTTGTGGTTCTAACATTTGAAATCGATGTGTTGGAGCAGTAACCTGTGTTTAGCGATAAGACTTTTTTGTGTCTTTTGATGGATTTAGGTTCAATTGGAATCTGATTTATTATTTCCTTTGTAATTGGTTCATTATAGTTGTTAATTTCTTATTTTGATTAGTTAGGGGGTGTACTTTCATTATGCTTCTAAAGTCCATTCGGATAAACATGGATCATTATACTGATTATCTAGGGGGTGTTTGACATTCTGTTTTAGAGGGTGCTTGTGATCCTGGTACCTTATATTTTTGGTGTGTTTGTCATTATGTTTTAGAGGGTGCTTGGGATCACGATACCTTACATTTAAGGGGTGTTTGACATTGAGTTTTAGCCGGTGATTGAGATGATATTTTGCTTATACTAAGCTAATGAGCTACCAACAGGCTATTCCACGAGACAAAGATTGCTGCTATTCCATGAGACAGGGAGGCGGAAGTAGATGATGGGGATTACTAATTGTGTACGTCCTTTCACTAAACTAATTTGTTCCATTATTTGAATTATCCGATCATTCCATTTAAAGCTTAAATTGGGGTATATTACACAATCCTGCACTTTATCCCCAACATTTTAAATCTTCCAAAAGCAAGTTTTTTGGCTAATACTGCATTTGTAATCACTATCTTTGTTCTGAAAATATATGAACATATTTTTTTTAACTAGGGAATTATTTCAAAGGGACCAATTTTTCAGCGGAATGATTCTGGCCCGTCATTTAGTTGACACTGGTAGGCATCAGCGGAATTATTTCAAAGTGAGATCATCATTTTGCTTGCAAGATATGCAGAATTTGAGAAACTTTATTGTATATAAATTACCTTGCCACCAGGTTACCTAGCAAGAGAGCCATCATATTTGAAAGCTACTAACACCATTAAACAGTCCCATGTTTATAAATCAAGGATACACGAGTTTCAAATAATTCCCATAGAAGAGGCACAAAAAATAACAAGAGTCGACGTGTGTAACACCACTATCATCTCGCGGTTGAAACTTAGTCCTTCCAACAAGAGGTTTCTATTGAAGATTAACGAAGATAGTTTCCATAGCTGTTTCTTTCTATCATCTATCCAAACTTTTGTTTCATGCTGTGATTTTTTATATGCAAGTTTCTTTTCGCTTTGAGTTGTGAAAATCTTCGATTATTGTTTGAGAATTAATATTTGTTACTTTAAGTATTTGAACCTTTGTTTTCAATCTTTCTATAAGCCACCCGTGATTTATCACGGGTTTATAGGCTAGTATATATATATATATATATATATATATATATATATATATATATATATATATATATATATATATAAGAAACACAATATAAGAAACTCAATGCGAATATAATGTACTTTAATTCATAGTATTATACCATCAAAGTTGTAGTGTAGATACATGCCACTGAGACTCCTAACAACAAATCCACTTGTTTAACACATAAAAACATTTGTATGGAGACGATGAATCTAAAAGAATATAGACCCCTTTTTCATCAAGTCTTTCTCACCTGTTGCATCTTCTTCAAGTTTATTCAGATTTCAGCATAGGCGAGTAGTTATCAGTTGAAGAAATCCAAATGCTTTCCTTGGTAAATTAAAAGTATCATGATAAATCAAGAGTTATCATATGTTTTGAATATTGGCAAATGTTGTGTATTGAAGTTAACCTGAAAATGAAGGTTTATATCAGCAAGGAATATGCATATAATGAGAATCCTCTTTCGAAAAATACAACACAAATGAATGAAGAAAAATGGCAATATTGGCCTAATTCTTGTAAACAACGTGGGTTATTTTTCATCTAAAATGGGTCAAAATAAAATTATAAATATTTAGCAAAAGGGAAAATGGTTGAAACCAACCCGAAGTGTCTTCTTAATGTAACAACCTTCTTGCTAAGAAACTTTAACATCATCATATATTGGCATGCAACTTCTTTTGCTAAGAAACTTTATGTACGAATAACACAAAGAAACCCTTTCTAACATATAAATTTTCATTTCTTCATCATGTCATTTTTCCAACCAATTGTTCTGATTCATCTATGATGAGTTAAGATGGCAGAAAAAGATTATAATTTTATATATATCCTGCAAGGGTTGTGAGTGAATGAAAGCTCACTTGCTAAAAATAGTACAACAATCAAATTTTACCAATTGACATAATTTTGTGTCACTGGGCCCTCGTATTTTACCAAGTAAGATAATAGTTGGAATATATACCATGCTTTTGCCATGAATTTTAAAGATTCTCATTCATTTGTGCGTATTGTAGTCTTGCTCCTCCATCTTATACAGAGAAATTGTACATTCTTTTACCTGAAGTATATCAAAAGAAATGCTAGTAAACCATAGCGAGATTAATTAAAGTATATGTTCGCATTGACAAAGGCCATGACTGTAAGGAATTTTTTCATGTTAAAATTCACTTCTAATATCAACAGCAACCGGAAAAAGTATGTGTTATTCTTTCCGAGTTAAGAGAATAGAAATTAAAACTTACATTATATCTACACTTGCATGATTTTGAGTGGTTTTTGGTCGTTCTTGAAACTTCCCAATATGAAGACCGGAGCTTAAGGGCATTTTTCTAAGCATCCACCGTTTCTGACCCGGATCTCCTACCTGGAATTCGTCAAAAAGGCTATGAGAACATAAACCAACTTGCACAACAACATACATCAATTCAATCTCCAATGAAAGCTAAACTCCACTTGATTGTATCCCATTTCCCTCCTAATAATCACATTTAGTCACCACTTCAATAAATAAATTATAATTATGTAAAAATATTGACAATATCATAAAATAGAAATTATACCTTTCCTTCAACATGCATTCATGTCAAATACATCTTAGCCTACATTCCAAAAACCCAATCTTTATGTCATCTGAGCCATTTCAACATGTACTCCAAAATTACCCATTTCAACCCGGATTCATTTTGACATTTTCATGTTCGCCAACCCGTCCATCATTTTACCTCTATAATATTAGATGTAGTAAGACATACAAAAAATTTGATTTTACGTGTGTTCCATTTAATAATCGAGCTCGAGCTCGAGCTCTATACAAAAAGCTCGAGTAGGCTCGCGAGCCTAAACGAGCCCTAAAAATATATACGTATATATATTGTCAATACGTATAAACGAGCTTAAAATTAGTAAACGAGCTCGAGCTTTATGTAATTAACGAGCCGAACTCCATTTTAACTTTGTTTTCTTTAAAACATCATACAAATTAGTCGAGCCCGAGCTCGAGCTCGAGCTTGTGAAAATTTTCACGAGCCGAGCTCGAGCTCAAAATATTAGGCTTGAAACGAGCTCGAGCTCGAACTCGAGCTTTATATATATAAACGAGACGAGCTCGAGCTCTGGCAGGCTCGGCTCGGCTCGGTTTCACCCCTATTTAGAATATAGTAACACGGGTTCACTTAGAAGTAAGTATTGCATTTGCAGTTCTTTTATGAAAACTTGTTTAGGTCTACTTTGTATTGTATTTTTATTTATGAAAAATAGTAAAAACCATAAAATAACAACGTGCTTTAAAAAATGTACCGACTTAAACGTTTTACTTTTTATTGCCAAATATACCAGCGAACTTTTAAATTTATATTTTGACTTGAAACATTTTTTATATTTTTTAATTATCCAGGCGTCATTTCTTTTTTCTTTTAAAATTCCACCTTGGCAACAATTTTAACTGCGTGGATTTTTTACTGGAACCGTTTAAGTAGTTAAATTTGATTTTATTTTATTTTTGACTAGAACAACGTAGTTAAAAGTTGCCAAGGTGGAAATTAAAAAAAGAGAAAAATAAATGACGTGTTGATAATTGAAAAAAAAATGGTTCAAGGCAAATAAAATTTGATAGTTCATTCGTATATTTGGCAATAAAAAGGTAAAAGGTTCAAGTCGGTACATTTTCAAAGTATGTTGTTATTCCATGGCTTTTAGCCTTTTACCCAATTGAAAACACAGATGTCAAAAGTTTAGGTATGTACGTGTCTTCTCTTAAGAGGAGTGGGTGTGGCTCCTCAAGTTAGCTCGCCGTTCCTACGTGGCAAACGATTTTGCTCCTCATGTCTTGCCACGACACCATGCTAGAGGGCTCCTCGTGCTGACGACGAGCATAGATCCACTGACATTCACAGCTTTTTCTCTTTTTTTATTGCTTTTGTTGTGAAGGTTGGGGTTGGTTGTGAGTGAATAAAAAAATAAATGTGTAAGTGGTGGGCCCCAAATGAGTAAGTTGAGGTTAGTTGTGAGTGAGCAGGAGGTTAGTTATGAAGAGGTATTAAGGTGATGTGGCACCGGTGGGCCTCAAATAAGCACTTCACCCTCGTTGCCATACCCACTGCTTTAAGCATAAAATAAAATTTGATAGTTCATTCGTATATTGGCAATAAAAATCCACGCAGTGTTAGATGAATAAGTTAGTTGGCTCAAGCCCGCCTTGTGGGTTGGGTCCATTAGGGTTTCCAGGTATATTGCTTTATAAATACCTGACGAATAAACATTATAGCCTACGAGTTTCCATTATCTTACATGGTATCAGGCCATTAAGATCCACAAAACCCTAACCCTTCCGCCACTTTCATCTTCAGCCGCCTCCGGCCGCCGGCTACACGCTGGAGGTTCGGAGGGCTCCTTTTAAACCTTAACATCTGTCCCAATCAATCAATAAACAATATTATCCTTTTAAACCTGATCATCCTTCTTTTGGTGATGAAGCTTTAACGTCAATCGGTTTTAGCTTTAACGTCAAGGCTACTCGGTTGATGCATCTGATAATGGAATTGCAAAAATAAAAGTAATCATTTGTTTACTCCATGAAGACAAGTATTTGGTCATCGATTATTCCCTCCGGCGCTCATAATGGGTCTTTTTAAGGATTAAGAATCTTAGGATTATTTTTATGTTTTTAATTTATTGTTGAAAAAAAAAAAGTTAGTTATTTAATTGGTTTTTTTTTTATGTCGAATCCAGGGTATCAATTCCCGAGACGACTTTTGTTGGTGTTGAATCCAGGGTATCAATTCCCGAGACGACTTGTGTTGGTGTCAAATTTGCTTTCTTCGTTTATTTTCGTTTTGGGTTATCCCGTTTTATTTTTGGTTTATTGTTTTAAATTTGCTTTCTCCAGTTCGAGCTTTCACAATTTCGCCGCTCAAACTGCGGGAAGTGTTAGATGAATAAGTTAGTTGGCCCAAACCCAACTTGTGGGTTAGGTCCATTAAGATTTCCAGGTATATTGCTTTATAAATACCTGACGAATAAACATTATAGCCTACGAGTTTCCATTATGTTACAGTTATTCCATGGCTTTTAGCCTTTTACCCAATTGAAAACACAGATGTCAAAAGTTCAGGTATGTACGTGTCTTCTCTTAAGCATAAGTATCCACTTAAGAGGCCTTATATAATAGTTATTAGATATACTCCGGTCACTAAACCGAACCAGTAACCAAAATCCCCATGGCAAAACCAGGGCATGATCGATCACCATCCGGTTCATCTTCATCTTCCGGTTCATCTTTTTCCCAGTCTAGATCCTGCACCTCATCATCTTCTCTTTCTCGTAGTACCATTTCTCGTAGGGTAGCCCCACTCACCCAAAAAGAAGTTACTTTTTAAATTTTTTGCATATATGTTAATGTCGATGTCGATATTACGCTTGTGTTATTTTCATGAGGGGATAATACATGTTTGGTTTGGATGGATTTCAAGACTAAAAGATGCTAGGCATATAAAAGCTTTTAGTAAAGTATAAATATAAATATAAATATATTTCGATCTACTAGTTATAATGCCCGTGCATGCGCGGGTTTTTTAAAATTTTTTGAATCATATATTTTTATTATTAAAAAACAAATAATTTAATCTTTCTTTTATTTGATTTATGATGTTTAATTATAGTTTTTTAATATTAAAGATAATTATTTAAAAATTTTAATCCTTTTATTAATTGTATCTTATCTATATTTTTTGTATTTATCTTCTACTTGTGTTAATTGTATCTTATCTATATTTTTTGTATTTATAATGTTACCTAATAAGAAATTTTTTTTTAATACAATTATTACTAAGTAAGGTATGAATTGATTTTTTTGAAATGAAAAATTCCCAATAGGATTTTATTTTAATATATAAAAGATTGCTTTCAAAAAAAAATCTTATATACTACAATAAACTGATTAACATATTCATTAATAAGCTTTGTGGAAGACAAGACGTTGAATATTAAGTTAAGTAAGAAAACTTTCGAAAACCGTCAAAGTTAGGTAATTCCGTTACGCGTGAATAATCGTCTAATATAAGAAATACATTGATCAATAACCGTGATTGAAACATTCGGTCGAGATGGATGAAACAAGATACATATGTGATGTATGCAAAGACAAGTGTGACAACTATCTTTAACATACTTTTTGATTATTCTTATTATAGCAAACAATTCATATGAAAGGAAATAATGTATGTTCTACTTAAACTTCTAAAACATTTTAAACACAACAGTTTACTTTAAGTTCATCTTTTTAATTTCGAGGACTTATTTCTAACCTACCAAATTTATATTAAAACAATGGTTACTTACCCTTCACTTTCACTTCATTTCAACACATCATCTTACATTCACATTTTAGTCGTAATGGTCACCATCTAACCAATCATATAAAAATAAGGGTTATTTCTCCATATAGGTAACGAACTTAGAAAAATTTCCCGTGTTATGTAACAAACTTTCAAAAATATTAAGTTAAGTAACAAAACTTTCGAAAACCGTCAAAGTTAGGTAATTATCCCCACTGTTGCGACTGGTAACCGGTTGTGCCGATTACTTTTGTTTGACCATTATCTTAGACCATTATCTTCAAAAGCTTTTTTATATACTTTTTAAGGGGTGACCCTTATAAGTTTTAACTGTTTCATGGTCTTCATGTGAATGCACTATACTAAATAAATCTTATTACTTGGGCTATACTAACAAGACCGGGTCTAGGGCAAACCCTCCCTAGCCCTAGCCCTGTTTTTGCAGCTTTTTTGTCCCCTTTCTCTTTTTTTTTTTTTTTTTTTTTTTTTTTTTTTTTACTTTTTTTACTTTTGCTTTTTTTTTTTTTTTTTTTTTTTTTTTTTTTTTTTTTTTTAAGTTTTTAGTCCTTTTTTTTTTGGGTGTTTAAATATCAGATTGCACACAAGTGCACAAGTCCAGGTCTCACAAGCAGTTTTTGCACAAGCAGTTTTTGCACAAGTCCAGGTCCAGTTTTTGCACACAAGTAGATTGCAAAGGCTCAGATTTATATCATCATTGCCGATTTAGAAAACCATTTGCACAAGTGATAAAAAAAAATGTTAGGCTCGGATATGAAGGTTGCAAAGTGATAAAAATATCACTTTGCCATGCCATTCGGTTTTAAAAACCATTCGTCATCGCCTTTTTTTTTCCAAGTGCACACAAGCAGTTTTTGCACACAACCATGTCCAGGTCCTAGTCATTTTTCTTTCCCAAGTGCTATATCAGATTGCACAAAGTCATGCACAAAGGCTCAGATCTATATCAGATTGCACAAAGTCATGCACACAAGCAGATTGCACACAATCATGCACAAAGGCTCAGATTTATATCATCATTGCCATATCAAATTGCACACAAGTGAAACAGATTGCACCCAAGTGCACAGATTTGCCCCCAAGTGCACAGATTGCACACAAGTCGTCCAAGTCATTTTTCTTTCCCAAGTGCACACAAGTGAAACAGATTGCACCCAAACTAGATGAAACACAAGTTTCACATTCCACACATGTTACACAATGCAAGTACTAAGATTCTGCAAGTACTAAGATTCACTGCAAGTTCTCACAAGAAAGCAAGTCTCACCACAAGGCTCACAAGAAAGCAAGTCTCACCACAAGAACAAACTGCAGAAACTCACAAGAAAGCAATTCTCACCATAAGGCTCCATTATAAACAAGCATCACAAAGAAGCAGATTGCACAAGTTAAAGCACAAACAATTATTTGCTCTCAATCAATATCACAAGTGAACACAAGTGAAGTCTATATATAGGGAGGGTTTGTAGATTGCATGGTGGGGTTATAAAGACGGAGGCTATTTGGTTAGATTAACAGGGGCTGCAGATTGCACACAAGTGAACACAACAAAGATCTTAGGCTGCCGAAATGTCAAATTCACCATTTTACACAGAAGAGGTAACATTAGGCTCAGATATATATTAGTGCAACATAAGCAAGTTTATCATATTTGGCTGCAACTTCAAAGGTTGCAAAAAATAATTTTTTACTTTTTTGCCGTCCATTCGGTAATGCCACGCCAAAATCAAAACATTTTTTTTAAATCATCATCGCCTTATATCAGTTTTTTTAAAAACAAACTGCTTAAATCAAACTGCTTATCAAATTTCATAAGCAAACAGCTTAAACCAAGTTTGAAATAACAAACTGCTTATCAAGCACATAAGCAGTTTTATAAGCAGTTTCATCACAAACTGCTTATCAAGCATATTAGAACCACAAAAGGACCACTGCCACTAGCCTAGACCCGGTGCAACTAAAAAAGGACCCCCGGTCTTTATAACATCACATACCTGTGGACTGTGGGGGTAGGCCAGAGCAGGTTTTCATACCACTCAAAGGTGGCAGATCAAGGAGTTAACCTACCCACAGCCACAGGTTTTCATACCACTCAAAAGAACCACAAAAGGACCACCAACCATCACCACAGAACCACCTACATCATAACATATCCATATCAATTAGGGTTTCATAAAAATTGGAGATTTTTTAAATTAATTAGTAAATCTTTCAATTAACATAGGTTAATTGAAAGATTTCAAGTTAATTTAAAAAAACCCCAAAATTACCAAACCCTAAATTTTTATATTTAATTAGGGTTTCGTAAAAAATTGGAGGTTTTTTAAATTAATCAGTAAATCTTTCAATTAACAAACGTTAATTGAAAGATTACTCGCTAATTTTTAAAACCCCTAATTTTTTTACGAAACCAAAAAATTTACATAGATCTATTAAATTTAACCACAAGACTTTCAATTAACAAACGTTAATTGAAATATAACAATCAACTTTTGAAAAACCCCCAATTTTTTTCAAAACCCTAATTTATAAAAATTAGGCGTTTGATAAAATTTACATAGATCTGTTAAATTTAACCACAAAACTTTCAATTAACAAACGTTAATTGAAATATAACAATCAATTTTTGAAAAATTGAAATATAACAATCAATTTTTGAAAAACCCCCAATTTTTTTCAAAACCCTAATTTATAAAAATTAGGCGTTTGATAAAATCTACATAGATCTGTTAAATTTAACCACAAAACTTTCAATTAACAAACGTTAATTGAAATATAACAATCAATTTTTGAAAAACCCCTAATTTTTTTATGAAACCCTAATTTTTGAAACCCAGAATCAGATAACAAGTATCACTTACCATAAAATCCATCACATATCACATACCACATCACCTTCAAAACCCCCAATTTTTTATGAAACCCTAATTTTTCAAACCCAGAATCACGTATCTCACACACACACGCTATCTTTCTATCTCATAACGTTTCTCAAACCAGAATCAAGCTGTTGATTGTGGTTTTTAGATCTAAAATGTTTTTAGATCTAAAAATAGAGAGAGAAACAGAGAGAATGGGGGGATAGAGAGAGAGAAATAGATAGTGTGTGTGTGTTTTGGGTGGGTGGTGTGTGTGTGATAAGCGTGTGTAACCTTTTTATTTTTTTTTTTATTTTTTTTTTAAATGTTGTAAATGTATAAATGTTGTAAATGTATAAAATGTTGTAATGTTTGTAAATGTATAAATGTTTGTAAATGTATAAATGTTTTAAATAAAAAGTTTGTAAATGTAAAATGTTTGTAAAAAGTTTGTAAAAATAAAGTTTGTAAATGTAAAAGTAATTTGTAAATAAAAGTTTTAAATGTAAAAATGTAAAAGTTGTAAAAAATTATGTAAATATGTAAAAATGTTAAAAATATGTATATATATATGTTAGAAAATATATTATGTATTTTCAGGTTTTCGATTCTCACGAGCAAATGACTGAGTGGGTGCAAAATATAGCCCGGGGGCTCGGTTTTGTAGTTGTTAAAAATAGAACCAGATCACTGTTCGGTCAGATGAACGAGATCAATTACAGGTGTACAAAGGGTGGGAAGTATACACCTCAAGGTATAGGAAAGCGGAAAACCAAAACAGTTAAAACCGAATGTCCATTCAGATTAGTAGCGAGTTATCATCGAACAACGAATTATTGGGTTTTAAGGGTGAAAAATGATATGCTAGAGTCGTTGCATGGTGTTCCATTTGCAATGCGACTACAGAATGATGAGTTGGGGTTGGTCGACGAATTGACACAATGTAACCTACGACCAATGAATATACTTTTAACAATAAAGAGTCGTAATCCAAATAACGTGTCTAGCCTCAGAACCATATATAACACACAAGATAAGCTCCGGAGAGCCAGAGTGGGTGATAGAACTCCAATTCAAGTTCTTTACTCGCATTTGACGAATTCAGGGTATACATGGTACCCGAGGGTAAATGAGCATACCAACGAGCTTGAAGAGCTTTTTTTTGTGCACCCCACTTCGTATGCTTTATGGTGTACATTCCCAGAAATCCTGCTGATGGACTCCACGTACAATACCACGAAGTTCAAATTGCCGTTGTGTGAAATTGTTGGAGTAACTTCAACAAATAAAACATTTTCAATGGCGTATAGCTTTGTAAGCTGTGAACAAAATAAGAATTATACATGGGTATTGGAAAAAGTGAAGGAAGTTATAGACGAAAGATATTACCCACGTGTTATTGTCACTGACAGAGAATTAGCGTTGGTTAGGGCAGTAGAACGAGAATTTCCTAACGCTCACCACTTACTCTGTCGATGGCATATAAATCAAAATATGCTTTAGTATTGCAAAAACAGATGTCGTGGAGACAATGAGTATGAGTCCATTAAGGGCGCCTGGGATTGGATGGTTAAAGCTTCGACACGGGAAATGTTCGAGGAACGTTATAACCGCCTACAACAACGATTGGTTGACCATGCGGGTACTTAGTTATTTTCTCATTGTTTTTTAATTAATAAGCACCCGAATGGCCTTTTATTATTTCATTGTTTTTTCAGATATAAAAGGGTATCTGGATAACTGGTTGCAGAGTTATGGAAACAAGTTTCTCTCGTATATTATCGACCATTATCGCTCATACGGCCAAACAACAACGTGCAGAGTTGAGGCTCACCACGCGTTGTTGAAAACATATTTGGACGGCACACAGTCCAAATTAGATAGGTTATTGATGATGGTCGATAAGATTCTCATTTCGCAAGAAAATGGGATAAAAGAGAGTTTTAACAGAAGCATCAACGAGCTACAACTTAAATGTGATATACCACTATTTCAAGAATTGCGGTATAAAGTTTCCCATCGTGCTTGTGATCTGATGTTCAAAGAACTCGGACGACGGATCACCCCAGACCAATGTTGCCATAAGTTGAATGCAATATACGGACTACCATGCTTTCATATGATGTATATCTACAGATGTCATGGTAAGTATATTAAATTTATAACTATCAATTCCTATTTTCTTATTAATAACAGTAACTTATATAAGTCACTTTTATTGAATTCAGAACTCCCCATTCCACTCGAATCAATTCCTATTTTCTGGAGAACACTGTCTGTTCTGTGGCCTATTAACAATAGGCCAACGCCTGAAGATGATGATGATGATGATGATGATGCTTCGTTTCAAAATGACATTCGACAATTCACGGATATGGTTAGCAAAGCATCGCCGTTTGTCAGAAAAAATATGATAACGAAGTTGAAAGAGATGACCCACCCTGAATCTGTTGGTACACAAGAACCTGCTGTCAAGAAAAATACTCGTGGACGTCCGAGTGCAAAGGACCAAAAGGGCAAGGCTGCACAAGTCCCGGACTTGAATGATTTCCCAGACTTGAATGAAGTACCAATTGTAGATCACCGAAGAAGCACCGCTACAAGATCTACGAAAGTCCCGAACTTCAACAAAGAACCTGCCCGACATAGTTCTTTCACGGGTCCTAGTGATCAACGAAAATTAAGACACAGGTTGTACGATGGAGATGCAGTAAGCGAAATGCTTATGGGTATGCTTCCAGTCCTTTGGCATCCATACATAACCAGTATATATAATGTGGTGGGTGACGGAAATTGTGGGTTTCGGTGCGTTGCCCATGGTGTTTGGGAACAACAACATTATTGGCGCCAAGTTAGGCAGATGTTATTGGAACAGATGGACCTAAATTGGCAGGTTTACATGGGTTTGTGGGGGGAAGATGGTTTTAACGATCTTCTCCGTACAATAGACTGGTTCGGAGATGGAAATGCACCGCCTAATCGCTACATGGAAATGCCCAGCACGGGGTTGGTTATTGCAGAACTGATTAGACGACCCGTTGCATTTATATCTTTGCGGGGTTGGAATACGTCTTTTCCGCTTCTCAGTGGTCCAGATCCGTCACAAAGAACTGACCCCCTTGTGATAGCCCGTGTGGGGGACGAAGTAGGTCATTTCATTGTTTTGACGCTAGATGAACATTCTCCACTTCCGTATCTCCACCCACAATAGAGGAGGAACAGATCCGAAGCTGCATCCGAGTGGGAATCATTATATATGCATCGACTACCAAATTAGTAAATAATATATACATACAAAACATTGTAAATGATTAATGTTGTAAATGATTCATGTTGTAAATAATTATAAACATAGTGAATGATTCATGTTGTAAATAATTGATTAATGATTCATGTTGTAAATAATTATAAACATAGTGATTGATTACTGATTTATGTTGTAAATGATTGATTACTGTTTATATTTAAATTAATAATAACATTGTAAATGATACGTGTTTTATGTTGTAAATGATTGATTACTGATTTATGCAAATTCTTTTGTCATGTGGGCCAAGGAAATCCTTTCTGGTGTCGATGTAATAGAGGATATATTATAGAACGGAAATCCACGAAAGAAGGTAGTCGGGGCCGACTGTATTATGCATGTCCTCTTTCAGTGGTAAATAATTATACGTTTGCTTAGGGGTTTTATGTAATTAATTTATGTGATAAAAATACATTTCTTATTATTTTCTTAACATGTAACAGTCAGGTACAACTGACTATGGGTGTCGATACTTCAGTTGGAAAGATGTATTTGAAAGACGGTACTTTAGTCGAGCCTCATCTTCAACGCAGTGCTCAAACTGCGTTGCTAAAGATAATGAGTGCGTTGCTAAAGATAATGAGATCAAGCTGTTGAAGACAAGAATAAAGACGCTGGAGATGGAGTTAGAATTGGCAAGGAATCCTGAGGATCACGCTTGTCAGTCGGGTGCAAGGCTACATGATCTTTTAAATGATATGAATAATCTTCATATGTCGTAAATGTTGTTCGTAGATGTTGTTGTTTTTAAATAATGTGTTAACGTTGTTTGTTCGTGATGTTGTTGTTTTTTTAAATAATGTGTTAACGTTGTTGTTTAATTGAATGATAACATTTGTTGTTATAGTCGTTTAATGTGGTAACGTTTACCGTGAAACAATACAAATAAACACACACAAAAAACATTACACAAACAAAATACAAACACAAAATATTACACAAACAAAATACAAAAAAAAAAAATATTACACAAAATATTACACAAACATTACACAAACTATACAAAAAAAAATGCACAAAACGACAAAATAGGGAAAAAACAAAAAAAAAAAACCAAAAAGGACCATGGACCCACCCACTAGCCTAGACCCGGTGCATCTAAAAAAAAGACCCCGGTCTTTATAACCCCTCCCTATTACTTTTGCACTGATTTCAAACAAATGTGATTTTGCTGATGACTTGCGCACCGTATCCCCTGTAAGATTTGTTTTATTTTAAACCTTATATGGAGTATTATTTATTACAAAAACGAATGCTCATGGAGCATCATTTACCTGCCATTTTTTCTAATACTTAAACAACCCCCAAAACATGTTACAAAACCACCTCCTTCCTAAACAAAATCTTGTGTAACCTCTTGTTGTGGGTCTCGATCAGCAAAGAAACATCACAGAAATTATAGGAAATCGAGATCCATGTCGATGGGTTGCGGATTGTTCTTGTTTAACCATTGGATCTGATTCAAAAAATAGGTGTGGTGAGCCAAAGAACAAGGAAGGTGTGGTGATTGTTTTGGTAGAGCCGTGTGTTTGGAAGGTGTGGTGGAGCCAAAGAACAAGGAAGGTGTGGTGATTGTTTTGGTGGTGGCGGTGATGCTCGAAACACGGTGGTGATGGTGGTGACGGGGTTGCAGGTGGCGGTGGAAAAGAGAGAGGGAGGAGAGGTAAAAGTGAAGATGAAATATGTGAGGTGGAGGGTTATATAACATAAAATTTTCAAACGTTATTTACACATATAGGTAATGAAGTTAGAAAAACTTTCCATGTTATGTAACGAATAGGGGTATATAACTGTTGTAGATGACGTGGCATGTGGGCCCAAAATTGTTCCCGGTAAATTACCTAACTTTGACGGTTTTAATAAGTTTTGTTACTTAACTTAATATTTTTGAAAGTTCGTAACATAACATGGAAAATTTTTCTAAGTTCATTACCTATATGTGTAAATAACCCTAAAAATAACTCAATTTATACAAATATACCTATAATATACCCCACAGACACTCAAAAAATAAAACAAAAAAGGGGACCGTATCCCTTTTTCCGCAATTTTCGTTAAAGTGAAGCACTTCACCGAACCCCTTCCATTTGAGGACCTTCGCACCATCGACACAGTCCCGTCATGGGGTTCACATGCCAAGATTGGCCCTTCGCATGTGACCATCTTCACCATAAATCCCCGACTTAGTAGTATTTTGGTTGTTTTTTGTTCTTCATCCATGTATATGCGCACCCATGCATTAGAGAAAGATTATTCATCTCTTCAATTTTTCTCTAAAATAACCTTATCTTTAGATTTCGACGCTTACATATGTTAGGATAAACATGTTAGCTGTATAAGAGTGTATAGTGATAAAGATGTACAGTTGGCTATCAGATGATAATTAGCAGTTTACCTAAAATAGGCCATGTATTCTCCTTATATATACTCTCTCATTTGTATGTAATTATCATTTCATTCAATAATTATCATCTCATAACCAACTGTACATCCTTATCCCTATACACTCTTATACAGCTAACATGATTATTCTAACAACATGATTCTTTACTTCGCTCACAAATAAATTAAGAAACGCTAAAATCACAAAATTTTTAGAAAAGTCAAATTCAGATAGTGTCACAGAACATATTTTAGTTCATTTACTTGTCGCACCATTAAAGTTTGTAATTATAACGTCGAAATCCATGAAACTGTCCAACAACTACTGATTGCAATCCTTTGTACAAAAATTGAGTTTTGGTTCCGAGTTCACTTAAAATTGTTACTCGAAATAGATTAAAATTTACACATCAAGCACCTCTCTTCACACGCAAACCATTTGAACTGATTTGAGCTCAACTAACTTTTATAGTTGCTAAAATTCAGTACCTGCGACAGTATTCAATTCAACAATATTTTTCTTTCTGACTATTGGGCTGGCTAAATGAACCCAATACATGCCTAAGATGGCACTGGGCCTTTCCCTCATATTGTAGCATTCGGCCATTTGCCCAACACACTATACAAAACTTTGGGACTAATTACTGACCAAGTCCTATTTTATATAAGTTAAGTACTAAGAAATTTACACAATACGTACTAATGTAAGTGTGTTACACAATTACCATAATTTGTAAATGTAATTTTACCATGCCAAACTTTTAGAGGGTCACTCGACAAAGTGAGTAAAGGGTAGCCCGGAGTGGTGCACACGGAATCTCCACAGTGTAGACATTTTATATTTGGAATTTTTATCTTGTATAGAGCCAACCCAATTGTATACATGCTGCATATGAGCTGCTGTGTTTTGCTGCTATAAATATATTAGAGTTAACTACATTTTTAGCCTGTGTGGTTTGCCGGGTGTTTCACTTTTAGTCCATTTTTGGTCTCACGTGGTTTGACCAATCAAACGGTCAAACCAAAAGAGACTGAAAATGTAGTTTACTCAATACTTTATCTTTGTATCTATTTGTGTAACAAACTAAAATCGACCTTATACATGATTATTCTTTTGTTTCTCTTCCATTAACAGTGTTTTATCTAACAATAGCTAAAAGACCCGTGAAATTCACGGGTATTTTAAAAGAATTACGAAATTAATGTTGAAATTTTCTCGTTAGAATTTGTAGGTAATTGTTGATTGTAAAGCCAACAAAACAAATTGTTTTGACCCGTAACCCAGCTTAACACATCTCTAGTTAATGTGACTGTCACCTCAACGACACAACTAAATATGAACATGAACACTTGCGTCACTAAGAAATAAGGATGATGCAAAATCCACACATGTATTTAACACACCATCACCAACAGTAGTCAATGACCTAAACAAAGAAGTAGGAAATGGTTATTCTTTTAATCGAAATAATCGTTACATATCAGTTATTGACAGTGAAAAGGAGTCAAAATGAACATCTTATACGGAAAGCAAGATCCTTGAACACATTTGAGTATATGAAAACCGTGGTTTGCCCAATTCTTTCACCACGAACGAACGTAGATAACTCAAAAAGAAACCGAAGCCAACTACAGAAAAGATATAAATAAGGAACTATAGTTTTTATGATAAGTCAAGAAGGCTATATTCCTCTAGACTTATATTTGTAGTAATCAAACTTGAACATACAATAGAGGAAATGATATCCTCTAGATCTATTTTGTCAAACAAACTCTTAGCATGACTTATGCTAAATTTCATCACAGAAATAGAAAATCCAGCCCTTCATATGCAATGAATATCCCTCATTGAAAGTGGCCATAAACATGCTAAGACAAACTTTGTCTAGCGCCTTATCATATGCCTACAACTACTACCATGCACAGACAACTCTATTCGAATTAACGACCATACTTCAAATGGCTAAAGAAGTAGACAAAAGAAACTAACATGTATGTCGCTATATAGCATGTCAAATTTTATCTGATTAATTGATATGTCATACCGATTTTTCACATTAGCTTTTTGAGGACATGTTCACAGAATCGTCACCCAAAAAGATATAATACAGGGTGTTAGTAATTTAAATTTAACGTGTAGTTAGTCAATATATAACATTAACAGTTTACCTCCAAACGTTGGATGTGTTGAAAATTTGCACTTTGGTATTAATGACAGGGTTGGAGTCCTCTAGTGCTTTCTAGCTTTGGTCACTTTAAATTCTACACCAAGATTCATATTCTCTCGATATGCTTTTGTAGGCAACTTTAATAGTCTTGTATATTATTTTAAAACTAATAATATTATTGCGTATAGTTAAAATATGTGATGATCTTATATTACTTAGGAAGAGATTTGTTACGTGAAATATGATGGCAAGTAATTAACAATCTGCAAGTTGATCCTTTACAACTCTAAACCTGTCTCGATGTATGTCAAAAAATAACAATAATAATAATGAAAAAAAAAAAAAAAAAACAGCTCATAAGTTATCACAAAACTGCATTACAGTGGATCAAGAAGAAGACACAAGGTATGATTTAAGTTATCACAAAACAGCTTGTAAGTTATCACAAAACTGCAAAACTGTGGATCAAGAAGAAGACACAAGGTACGATTTAAGGATCTTAAACAATCAAGTCTAATAGAATAAATTTACATGTCACATATACATAATATCTTATAAATTTAAATTGAAAGAGGGATATAACTCACTGAATTGACCAAGTGCTTCAGTATGCCGTTCCAATATTTCCTTAAACGGGTTGAAGTCGAAGCCTTGAAATGAACCTTGAAAATCGTCTATCTACAAAACCATTGTCTTGCTATTAAAGTTAGGGACGCTTCGGTCTGGGCATTATTGGATAAAAATGTTGAATCATATCCTGCCTGCGCACTGTACATTTAAAAAGTAATAGCTTCACCCTTCATTCAATTAGTGTTTGTAATCTGTAACTACAAAATCAAACACATAGTAATATACTAAAATAATATCCAAACTAAATAAAACTAAAAAAAACATAAATACATAGTACTCCATAATACATTTACGTATACCTTCTCTACCATGATGATCATTAGTCATTATCTTTGGTTTGTTATGAACCGGTTGCATACAAGTCATTAGAAGACAGACACGTAAGATAACATTGTAATCTACGACACTCAATGGGAAATGAACCCGCTCTCGCCATTGGGTTATGTCTACAAAAGAGGTGAAGCGTTGTTAAGGAATGGAGTGATAATTGTTAGACCAGTGATTCACCTTCATGAATATAGCTCTATGAGAGCCCAAGTGACACAGGATATACACGATTTTTTTTTCATGAATTGATTTAGAAGTATCAATTAAGTTTCTTATTTCGGGTAGAGATTTACACATGATTTGAAGAAGAATCATATAAAAAGATTTGATTAATGGTATGGTAAATAATTTCCAAAACTCAAACGCAAACTCAAATAAACTTCTATTACACACATAAAAGACTTCCAAAAAATTTATACACGCTACTATAATGATAGTTGACCAAGTTATTAATGCATGATCCTAGATTTAAATGATAATTGAAGAGAATAAGTTAACAACCGATTTTGGCCTTATGTTTTGAAAGGAACGGATTCAAAATTCTTGGCTGCCACGTGTCATAAGGAGGAGAATAGTTATTTTAGAAAAAATTAATTAGTTGGCTTAAGAGAGTTGTACAAAAAATTGCTTAAAAAGGTTGTACAAAACTCTGTTTTATTAGATAAAATAGATTAGATTAATGATACATAAGTTACTGATAAAACCAGTGTTCTAAAAGGCGCGCCAAGGCGCCGCCAAGGCGTCGCCAAGGCGCGAGGCGTGGCCTCGCCGCCACGAAATAGACCATGGCGGCTGCTCTAGGCGTGGCGTGGGAAAAGGCGTGACAAGGCGTGAAAAGGCGCGCCTTTTGGTAAGGCGTGGCGCGCCTTTTTGAAACAGTATTGGTTTTTTTTGTTTTTTTTTTAATTATTATTATTATTTTAATAACTATTTGAACGATCATTTGAAATTTGGGCTATTTGTTATTTGGGTCTGATAATTATATAATAAGTAGTTGTTAAATGTCTAATATAGTAGTCCAAATGTATATGAAATATGATATTATAATATAAATGATAAATATATAAATATTTTTTCGCCGCCTTAGTCACGCCGCAAAAAACGCCATGGCTTCGCCATGGCGCGTAAGGCTTGAGGCGTGACCTTGCCGCCACGCCACGCCTCACGCCATTTATAACATTGGATAAAACTTATAGATTACACCATTTTACCAATTCTTAAAGGTTAGATTTCCTGTAAATAACTTTGACTAAATGAAGATTCTATACTTTTACTATGAGCACAATAACTTCACAACATACTGTAGCGTAGTTCATTTTCTACATGCACTGTTGGACCAAGAGTCCAAGACTCATACATTGCCTTAGCTTTCATAGCTATTGATTTCCACTTTTTCTTTTCTAAAACAACATGAAACCTTTTGATTTCCGTTCATCAAAAGACTAAAAGAAGTTCATTATATTAAATAACAAATAGATTACAATCCCTCAACACTTCCAAGGCAGCAATCTCGATCTTCCTTCGACTATAGTCAAACACGACTTATTATTGACTTACTTGACTAATTGACACCTCAGAAAAACATATATTACTTTGCATATCAACTGAAACATATAAACTTGTAGTTCAAGAAATCATGGATGCTTATGTCCAAAAACTTGGATTAATATTGATCAATCATTGACCTTTTATTTGAGGAAGTTGGCGGAATTGCTTTTGCGCTGTAATATTAGATGATATCGCATTATTTTCACCAATAAATGTGTCTTGCGACCTGACAGTTTGATGTTCGCCATCACATTTGAGTGAGGAGAAGAGAAGGGACAAAGCATCGAGGAGGCAACTAAAAAGAGAAAACGAAGAACTATGCATATTGCTAGAATTGTTATGCTCGACTTGCGCTCCCTGTGTTTCGAATTGATTAGTGTTCATATTCGATTATGAAATTATGAGTGAATGAGAAAATGATATGAAATGGGTACTTGACTTGAATGGAAGTTGGCGCTTGGCATTAGAGTTGTCACTATATATAGGAAAGGCAAGATAATTAGTTTTTCGTTTTATTCATTTAACTTTTATAGCAAAACTCTTCATATAAAATCTAAATTCATGTCCATGCATACATTAACACAAAGAAATTAAGTTTTTATAAGACAATTTAGTCGATAAAAGAAAATTAAAACAGAAACATTATTAAGGATATTATTTCTCTATAAATCGTTTTACTATTTGTGGTCGACATTTATTATTTATTTATTTATTTTATCTTTTTAGAAACTAGACGAGTACCCGTGCATAGCAACGGGATTTTATAGCGACAGATCTTTTAGTGATAAAAAAAGTTTATGGGTTATAAACGAAAAATAATAAAAGTTTGAACATTTAGAGATTACACATAATGTTTTGTAACCCAGTTTGACCCGTTCTGGACGAAAAATGGGTCGATTTAAATCGAGTGAACCCGACAGGTTGGGTCGAAAACGGGTCAAATTAAACCGGGTCAACCCGCCGGGTTTGAAGCGTCCCAGGTCAACCTGGTTTTCGATGTGTATTAATAGTTTCATTTTGAAGTATATGTTTTCGTATGGCTTTTATTAGTTAGACGAACCGGTGGCGACACCGGTTCCCAGTTGAACCCGTTGGTCCGGTCCAGTTTTCAAAACTATATGTACCATCAACTTGTTAGCTTGTATGAAGCTTTGTGTGTTTTATTAATTTGCATTAAAATAACATTAGTTAGAGTGTTAATTATTTTATATTTAGATTATGTTGTAGCTTGTTTAAATTGTACATTGTGAAAATTTTATTGTACTTTTTAGTAAAGGATGTTTTAATTGATTGTTTTTAATTTGATATATATAATTTTAATTGGTTGTACAATGTGAATAAATTATTGTACTTTAAATTTATGGGGTGTTTTAATAAGAGTATTAATTATACTATTCATTTCTCTCACCTTTAATTTTCAAGATTTTACTTTTCAAGATTTGACCATAGAGACTTTATAGCGACAAATAGTTTATTCATCAAAAAAAAATTATAGGTTATAAATGAAAAATAATAAAAGTTTGAATATTTAGGAATTAAACATAATGTCTTGAAACCCGGTTCGACCCGGGTGGTTAAACCGGGTGAACCGTTCCGGTCGAAAAATTGGTCGATTTAAACCGGGTCAACTTGCTAGGTTGGGTCGAAAACGGGTCAAATTAATCCGGTTCAACCCGTCTGGTTTGAAGCGTCCCGGGTCAACCCGGTTTGTGATTTGTATTAATTGGTTGTATTTAATTTGGTAAATATGTTTTTAATTGGTTATACAATGTGAATAAATAATTGTACTTTTAAGCAACGGGTGTTTTAATAAAAGTATTAATTATATTTTGATACTTTCCTTTAATAAAAATTTTCAAGATTTGCACTAAATATCGACCATTTTTCCTTTTTATACTACTAGACGAGTACCCGTGCATAGCAACGGGGATTTATAACGACAGATAGGGTTGACAATTTCAGCCCGACACAAAACCCGACATGAAACCGACACGCAAATTAACAGGTTCGTGTTAAGTCTATAAAAAATTTCGGGTCGGGTTTGGGTCGACCCAACTAACCTCTTTATTAAACAGGTCAAGTTCGGGTGAAAAATAAATTAAACGAGTCGACCCGTAAACCCGTTAAATTTTTTTTTACATAAAATAAATATAGGTTACATGGGTTAAACGGGTCGACCCGCAAACCCGTTTAACCTATTTAACTCATGTATGTGCGTGCTTTTTTATATAAAACGTGTTAAATGGGTCAACCCGAAACCCATTTAACTTATTCAACCCGTGAAATATATTTTACCGGCTAACCCAAGTAAAAAATGTGTCAGGTTCGGGTTCTGTGTAAACAGGTTAGGGTTGACATAGTTGACCTGATAATTTAAATGGGTCAGGTTCGGGTTGAGATTCTAGACCCGCTAATCTGTTAACCCGAACCCGACCCGAATTGCCACTCCTAGCGGCAGATAATTTTAGTGATATTTTGATTACACAAAATGATTTATTTATTATTATTATTATTATTATTATTATTATTATTATTATTATTTTTTAATGATAATGAAAGCTAGAAAAGATAAACAAAATATTATAAAAACTTGATTAATAAAATATTGGGGCAACATGACGTTGAAAAAAAGAGCAAAACTAAAGTATAAAAATTGTTATCTTGACTATAAAGTAAATGTAATCTTGTAAAGCTAAAAGCCATGAATTAATATTAAATAAAATTTGTCAGCATCCGGATAAAACGAAGATACATTTACTTTTTAGCATTGCATTTTAATTAGTTTCAACATTTTTATAAATAGTTTTAAGTTTTTGCTTTATAATATAAACGAAAATACATTTACTCTTTAGCATTGCATTTTAATTAGTTTCAACATTTCTATAAATAGTTTAAATTTTCACTTTCAAGATTTCTTGTTTTTGCTTTATAATATAGATGAAATACTTTTACTAATTATTTTCCTCTTTTAAATCAACCTAGTTAGAGAAGTTTCCGACACTATTAAGCAGCATGCAAGATTGTTAACTGTTGGATGAACTTGTGACCTTTTCCTTTGTGGACCTCACACGGTACTTCTTGGAAAATATAAGGTAAGCCATTTCAAACTATATTATAATTACGTAGTTGAACCAACCACCAAACGAAGCTGGGCCCATGTCTCTTTCTGGAAGAAGAAAAATCAATAATGCAGCTGATGCATATCTATAACTAATTAACTATGACCATATATATACGTACATTTTGAGATTTTATTGTCTAGTTCTCTTCTAATTTAATTTCCTATATATCCATAATCATGTCATTTCCAATCTGCAGCCAGGACGCTCAATCCTCCTTATCCTTAGAGTCGATACAACTGTGTCGCCAGTTTACATTTTCTGAGATTCAGCAAGTGTTGAGGTAAAACCTTGCGAGAGGGTCCTGCCGTCAAGTTTGTCTCTCGGTCTCTTGAAATACCCTGCACAAGAGTAGCACACGTTAGGCTCGCCTTGGGTTTTATCCTAAGACCAACCTCCGGTGTGAGGATGAGTATGTGAAAGGATGAAGGGTTTGTAATAAATGCTGGTGAGAGTAGTATGTGTGTATTAGTTGAGTCATTAATGAGGTGGGGGTATTTATACTACTCACCTCATTACCTACTCTGTCTTGGGAAGGAGCAAGCCATACCTGGTTGGTGAGTGTCAGAGCAAGTGGGCGACACGATCCCTAAAATCCTGGGATTGTGTTGTGACATCGGCTTACGCCCGTTGAGGTTTCTCTTCGGCAACGTGCTCTTCGGCTATGTCTCTATAAGCCGAACGGTTCCCGGCCATTCGGCCACATGCGCCAACATGTCCCCCCCCCCCCCCAGTATTGGAGTTTCGGTTCTAACTGATGCTTCAATTCCGTTACGCGTATAGGTGCCGTTGTTCCCTTGTCGTTGTGTAGCAGATGTTGCGCGTTTTTATGCGAAGTGTATTCGCTGCGGCAAAATTACCCTTATGCCCCTTTGACAGCTGGTTACCACTTAATTTTTGCACAGCTATCAAACGGTCGGTTCTTAGCCACGTGTCAAGGGTGGCGCATGATGCGACGTTTCACGTATCCCCATACCGACTATATATACCACTTCTTTACTCTTCACTTTTACCTTTTACTGTGTTTTTCATCAATTATCTTTGGTTGCTTTCTATTATTTTGCAAAGTTTATTCCGAGGTGCGTTTCAACCTTTTTTATTTTTGTTACTTCGTATTGTTTTGACCATGGCCGTTAGTGAACCTGGGGAGATGAGCGTTCTGGTTGACCCACCTTTGTTATTAACAGCTAAACCCCCCGGTAAGTTTGATATGCATATGCATCCGTCTAGACTTTCCCAGAGAGACTTAGACGATATGATAGTAGAATTTGGCATCCCGTTAGATCTTCATCCCATACTTCCCCCCCCCCCCCCCCCCCCCCCACCCCCCAGATCTCACCATGAATGAGTTGCCGGGAGACAAAATAGGGGTGTATGTTCAGCACATAAGATTAGGGGGTGTTAGGATACCATTCTCAGCCTTCCTTTTAAGCGTTATAGACCATTTTAACGTACACTTTTCCCAGCTAGCTTCGTTGGGTGTAAATAGGGTGACGTTGTTTGAGGTTCGGTGTTATAGTTTGGAGGTTGTGCCCACCGTTTCCCTCTTCCGAGTGTTTTATCGGTTATGTAAGCAGGGACATTGGTTCTCGTTTGAACATCGGACAGGTAAACACGCTAAGAAGTGTTTTAGGGAGATTTTGACAAGTTTGAAACGGTGGAAGGATTTTTTTCTTCTTGATTGACCGAAGGGCTATACCGAATGCCATGCCGTTGAGACATAGGGATTCATAGATAACAGATCGTTTCCCCACCGGTTACTCTCAACGGGATGCCAACACGCTGGCCCTCCGACCCATAATACTTCGGAAACCTCCAACCAGTCTTCTTTGGGTGTATGGGCTTACCAACACCTTCCGGATATCAGGCCACCATCTTGTTATAAAGAATGCCGGAGGGGAGGGTAAGAAGGGGTGTTTATTATTATTACTATTTATTTTATGCCACTCCTGCTTGTTTTAATTGTGTGTTTTCCTTTCTGTAGTGATCACTATGTCTGAGTACCTAGAGCTTCCGGAACTTGACGGGTCAGTGGTGAGCAAAGGAGATCCATTGCCGGAGAACCAGCCCCGTCCGAACAAGACTGCCGAGCCCCTTGCTCCTGATGTTACGATCCCCGAGAAGACATATGCGCAACTAACTGTTGAAGCAGCCAATTCCGATGTTGTGGCTGCCCGAGAGGAAAAGGAAAGAAAGAAGCAGCAGACCCGGCCGGTTGGTAAGAAGAGGGTTGCGGCTGGGCCGAGTGCACAGCCCAAAAGGAGGAGAAAATTGCAAGTTGATGAAGAGGTTGTTGAGTCCGAGGAGCATACTGTGGATGCCAATCCTCTCAACCAGGCTGAGCCGTCGGATAGGGCCGAACAAGATAATGAAGGTGGCGGAGGGCAAAATCCTCCGGTCGAGAATGCTGAAGAGGAGCATCATTCCTTGGAGAAGTCTAACACTCCACCTGCCGAAGGGTTTCAGGAGCATCCCCCTCCGACCCCTTCTGATGGTAAGAGCCATCTTTCTTTTCATCGTCTGGTTTTACTTGGATGCTTACTTATAGCTTTTTGTGCAGCCCATTCGGAGCATCAAGCTTCCAGAGCTCACGTGCAGTCCGAAGAGGCGCAGCCGCTGTCTGAAGGTATGTTTTTTTTTTTTTTTTTTTTTTTTTTTTTTTTTTTTCAGAAGCTCAATCCTCCGTCTTTGCTATTTTCAGGTCATACTGATTTGACCGGTGGGTACTTGATGAGTGATTAATCACACATCCTTTTTAGGCCTTAATTCAGACCAAATATACCAAATATGCCAAGAGAATGTATGTTTTTGTATTTGTGTATGTGCAGGTACGGATATGTGAAAAATGAACAAAAACAAAGCAAAACTGACAAAAACGAGCACGAGATTGGAAAAAGGTAAAAAACCGAAGCCGAGGAAGAAATTTATCCAAGAAAAGCGCAAAATGACAAAAGTAATCCTTAGAGATTCAGAGAATAACAAAAGAGATTCTTAGTTGAAATATGAAGACCTTTACAATAATGGCCCTCCAAGTTTCAGCAAGTTGTCAACTTTGGTCCTTTGAAGAACTTTGGAAGAAAAGTCAACTCAATTCCTCCAAGTTACAAGATCGTTACGTGTAGTATTTAGTTGCATTTGTAGCGTTTTAATATGTTTTAAGTAGTTTTCTCATGTTTTGTAAAAGTCTAGGGGCTAATTATGCAACAAATTAAAAGATTAGAGAAGCCCTAGCCCCTAGCCTATAAATACCCCTTAAACACCAACTTTGAAAGGTTGGTTGTTGAGGGTTGGTCCTCTTAGTATAGGAGTAGTGTAATGAATTAATGTTAAGTTTTATTTTACTTTCTCTCTCTAGCTTTATATTTCTAAAAATCTTTAATTTTTAGTTGTTAAAATATTGTTTTTATTGATGGGATTTAAAGTTTATGGTTAAATTAGTTAGTCTAGTGATAAATTTGGTGAAAAACATTAGTTTTTAGGCTTTATTTTGGATCAAAATGGTGTTTTGTTATGGTTTTTATCAAGTTAAAAAAAAAAAAAAAAAAGTTATCGAGTTTCATTTTTATTTATCAAGTTAGGTGCATAACATATAGAGTTAGGTGCATAAAAAAAGGTTATAGAGTTAGGTGCATAACATATAGAGTTAGGGCATAAAAAAGGTTATAGAGTTAGGTGCATAACATATAGAGTTAGGTGCAATTTTAGTTATAGAGTTAGATGCTTTATTTTTATCAAGTTTGAGTTTTATCGAGTTTCGTTTCTTTTGGCGAGTTAGCCAAGATTATCAAGTTAGATAATCATTGCCTCATCGTTTTTCGAGTGAGGTTCTTTTATGCTTTATGCTAAGGCGAAACTCTGCCGAATTTTATTTTGGCTTATCAAGTTTGTTTCTTTTATCGAGTCTTTTTATTTTTATTTTTTTCAAGTAACTTTATTTTATTAATATGAGTTTTGAGTAGTTTATTAGTGTTTGCTTGGTGGCACGAGTTTGTGAGTTAAGTGTGGCCATAAAAGAGGATCGTGATTAATAATTGTTATAATTATTTAGACTTGTGATTTTATTATTTGAAGGGCAAAAGCCGGAGAATAATCAAATTACAAATCTAGTAATTATTTTCTTTTTAAAGGATTATTTTCAAAATAAACCAACGTTGTGAGAAAATAGTCTTGTTTAAGGAAAATAATTCGTCGTCAATCCTTGGCCCACACTTGATGAACTTATTCAAGTCACTTAGCAAACATATTGTTTTTAAATTCATTTCCCGTCTTAATTTCTTTTCGCGTTTTAAATCTCGTTTTTCTTTAGTCATTTTATCTTACACTTGTTTTATTTTTTTGTTTCATTTGCGTCGTTTTATCGTTTCTTTTTACCTTTACTGCGTTTTAAAACCTTTTAGTAGTGTAATCTAAAACCAACCAAAATATTTCTTTTAAAACCCCATTCATTTCACAATCACGCGACTCAAGCCGACTCAATCGCCGTCTTACCTTCGTTGGGACATAACGACCCGGGGAACATACTTTCACGAGTATTTCTTCGGAATTAATTATATATACTATCAAAACGACTTTATCATTACTTTATCCCCGGGTGGACTCTCAGGGATGATGTTCGTATGAACTCCTTCCGAGCATGCCGGGAGATGATGACACATCTTGCAACCCCTGCCGAAGAGGAAGCACTGGCCGGGCTAAACAACAATCAGCTTGTCCTCCAGTCGTATATCAACTCTGGTTCCAGCGTGGTTCTTTAGGCAGAAGTGTTGAAGAGGTTTAGCCAGCTGAACCGAGATTACCGGGAGTTAGAGGCTACTCACGGGGAGTGTGAGTCTGTTGCCGACAGGTTGAAGGCCGTTGAGGAATAGAGGGATGTCCAGATTGCAAAGTTTGAAACTTTGTTGAAAGAGCTCCGGGCATTAGAGGACGAACAGCAGGAGGAGAGAGCTGCAGCCTCCACCCGGGAAAAGAGATTGATTGACCAGCTGGAGGAAATTGAGAAGGAGAAAAATGAGGCAACCAGTCTATCTGCTTCCCAGGTTTCTAAAATTGAAGAACTTGAGAAAAGATTGGCAGAGAAGTCCCAGGAGGCCGAAAGGCTGTCGGCGGAGAATAAAGGCCTGATTGCTCAGTTGGCTATTGCTGAGGTTGTTCGACACAATACCGTGAAGGAACTGATCCCGGCTGCTTTCCGAAGGCTCTTCCAGAGTGATGAATATAAGAAGAGTCTTGGAAGGGTTTATAGTTTGTTTTATTCCGGAGGGTTCATAGACGGTGTCCGTGCCGAAAGGAAACTGGACGATGCAGAAAAGATTCTGCAGAAGATCAAAAAGCTTAACATGGAGGCACCCAAACTTTGGAAGCCGGAATATCATAAGCTTTTCGAGGCTGAATATCCGTATGTTCAGAAGCTTGCGGAATCTTTCCGTCTTCCCCTCGGTGATCAGATGAATCTCCTTCCGGAGAAGCCTATTAAGAAGGCAACTCCCACTCCTGCTGTTGTTGCTCCCACTACCCAATAGGTTGATTAGGGTTTATCCGGGGTGCCTGTACCCCTTTTTGTGTCCTATTGGGACTGTAACAAGTAATTTAGTACATTTGAATTGTAACTGTATTACCGGAGAGCGGTTTTGTGTTTTTGTTTATATATACACCATCGTTCCGTTCTTATGCTTTTTCATATTTGTGAGTATTTTTGCGTAATTTGTATAAGTAACTTTTGGCCGGAACTTTTTTGGACGGAGTGTTTTTTCTTTGTTCTTATGAATAATTTGGACGGAGTGTTTTTGCACGATCCGCATAAGTAATTGGACGGAGTGTTTTTGCACGATCCGTATATAAGTAATTGGACGGAGTGTTTTTGCACGATCCGTATAAGTATTTGGACGAAGTGTTTTTGCACGATCCGTATATAAGTAATTGGACGGAGTGTTTTTGCACGATCCGTATATAAGTAATTGGACGGAGTGTTTTTGCACGATCCGTATAAGTAGTTGGACGAAGTGTTTTTGCACGATCCGTATAAGTAATTGGATGGAGTGTTTTTGCACGATCCGCATAAGTAATTGGACGGAGTGTTTTTGCACGATCCGTATAAGTAGTTGGACGGAGTGTTTTTGCACGATCCGTATATAAGTAATTGTAAAACCTTTAGGAAAATTTGCTTCCCATAACGCGGGGAAGACATAGGCTGTCATTGATCATTCAAACTATTTTACATGAAACAGTTTCGTAAGTTAGTTGCATGCCAGGTCCGAGGAATTTCCTTGTCGTCCATACCAGCAAGTTTGTACGAACCGTTCTGGTGTGCTTCAACTACCCTGTATGGTCCTTCCCAGTTCGGACCCAGTTTCCCCTGATTTTCAACCCGGCTAGCCTCGTTTCTTCTGTAGACGAAGTCCCCAACCTTGAAAGCCATCGGCTTGACTATTCGGTTATAGTATTGTTCGACCTTTGCTTTGTACTTTGCTTCGCGGATCGCCACCATTTCACGTCTTTCTTGCAAAAGGTCTAAATTTAATCGCTGTTGTTCTTCGCTATCTTCCGGGTTATAGAGCATGGTTCGGTGAGTAGGCATTCCTATTTCCGCTGGTATCACTGCTTCGCTGCCGTAGGTCAGGCTAAAAGGCGTTTCACCATTACTGGTTTTCATCATGGTTCGGAAAGCCCATAAAACATTTGGCAGCTCGTCTGCCCATCCGGCCCTTTCCCTTCCAAGTCTAGTCTTTATGCCATGCATCAAGCTCTTGTTTTCTCTTTCAACTAATCCGTTCGCCTGTGGGTGTGCTACAGCGGTGTTTATTTGCTTTATCTTTAACTTCTCACACCATCATTTGAAAGGATCATTGACGAAGTTTGTTCCATTGTCTGTAACTATGATCCCTGGCAAGCCGAATCGACAAATGATATTCTCCCAAACAAATTTCTTCACGTCCTTGCCGGTGGTTTTGACTAACGGCTTGGCTTCTATCCATTTCGTAAAGTAGTCCACTGCTACAATCACGTATTTCAACCTCCCCGGTGCTTCTGGAAAGGGACCTAACATATCCATTCCCCATTGATAGAAGGGCCAAGGTGCCATTATGGACGTCAAATTGGTTTTGGGCAGCTTTGGGACCGGAGAATGGATCTGACAGGAATCACATTTCTGAATCTCTTCTCTTGCGCCCTTATGAATTGTCGGCCAGTAATATCCCTGCCTTATTAATTTAGCCACTACTGACCTGGGACCGGAGTGCATTCCACACATCCCCTCATGAACCTCTCGAATTATGTAGTTTGCTTGTAGAGGTCCTACACATCGTAGCATTGGGTTTAAGTAGGACTTCTTGAAGAGCACACCATTCTCCATTACATACTGCAGAATTTTCATTCGTAAGGTCCTTGCCTCATTAGGATCCGTTGGCCAGATACCTTCGTCTAAACACCGAATGATGGGGGTCATCCAGTTGTCTTCTTCCTCTTCGACTATTGCTCCCACCTGTTTCTCTTCGGTTGACGGCTTCTGCAATACTTCAACCAGTATTTCTTTGGTAAGATGGTTGAAAGCTACTGATGCTAATTTGCTTAATACATCGGCTTTGTGATTCTGGGTTCTTGGTATGTTGTAAATTTTGAACTTTTTGAAGCCCCCAATATACTCTTTCGCTTTTGCTAGGTATTGAATCATACTTTCCTTGGTTGCCACGAAATTTCCGTTTATTTGGCTTGCAACTAGCTTAGAATCAACTCTTACTTCCAATTCCTCCGCCTTCATTTTCTTAGCGATTCTTAAGCCGGCTAAGAGCGCTTCGTATTCTGCTTCATTATTAGTACTTGGGAAGTTGAGACGAAGTGCATACGTGTGTTCGACCAAATCAGGTCCGATTAGCACTAAACCCGCTCCGGATCCTTTTTTGCTGGATGCCCCATCTGTGTAAAGAATCCAGTTGCCCGGCTTTGGGACGTCCTGTACATCTTCTTCCTGGGGTCTTCGTCTAGTACCCTCCGGTTCAACAGAGATTTCCGAAATGAAGTCCGCGAGAACTTGTCCCTTAATCGCATTTCTCGGAATATAATCTATATCATAAGCTCCCAGCTCAACCGAATATTTGGCCATTCTGTCCATTTGTACTCTTCTTTGTTTTCTTTGGTTATGTTTTTTAACGTGTCAAAGAAGGGAAGTGATCTCTCGGCTGACCGGGAAAGAAACCTATTCAGTGCGGCTAATCTCCCGCTCAGAGATTGCATTTCTTTTAAAGTCCTCGGGGACTGCATTTGCGAAATTGCCTTTGTTTTCTTGGGGTTTGCTCTAATACCTTCGGACGTTATCATGTATCCTAGGAACTTTCCTTCCTCTACACCAAATGAGCATTTCTTAGGATTCAATTTCATGTTGATCCTCCTTAGGTTATTAAAGGTTTCGGCAATATCTGCCAGCATCTCTTTTTCACCTTTGCTTTTAATCACCATGTCATCCACGTAAGCTTCCAAGTTTCTTCCTATTTGTGTCCGAAAAGCTGAATCAACTAGACGTTGGTAGGTTGCCCCTGCGTTTTTCAGACCGAACGACATCTTTGTGTAGCAATAAGTTCCTTGTTCCGTGTAGAATGCCGTCTTTTCTTCGTCTTCCTCTGCCATTTGTACTTGATGGTACCCTTTATATGCATCCAAGAAGCATTTGTATTTGTATCCTACCACCGACTCTATCTTCCAATCAATCTCGGGAAGAGGGTAATAATCTTTCGGACAGGAAGAATTTAAATTTTTGAAATCAATGCACATGCGCCAACTTCCGTCACATTTCTTGACTAACACCAGATTGGAAATCCACGTAGGATATCTTACCGGCCTAACAATACCGGCTCTCAGCCACTCCTCCACCTCCTTTAATATCGCTTGATTCTTTTCAGCCGAGAGGCTTCTTCTTTTTTGAGCGACCGGGGTGTCTGAAACATTCACATTCAAGTGATGTTTTATTAATCGCCTAGGAACACCGGTCATGTCTGAAGGTTGCCATGCGAACACATCGTTATTCCTTCTTAGCAATTCAACAAGATACCTCCGAAACTCCGCAGAGAACCCTTTCCCTATAGTAACCAGTTGTTCCGGATACGCTGGGTTCACAAGCACCTCTTCCGTTGAGAAATCATCTGCGGCCTTCTCCTTTGGTTTTGCTTTTCCTCATGGGTTATCCTGTTGGCTTTCTTCTAGCTTCCGACATTGCAGAACTGCCGCCGGTCGAGCCATTACGGTGGCTACCCCTCGGGGTGTGGGAAACTTGATCATGGAGTGGATGGTGGATGGAACGGCTCTAAGCCCCTTCAATCCCGTCCTTCCTAGTATAACATTGTAAGGTGAAGGGGATTGTACCACACAGAATTTCATTATGGTCTTTCGGAACAAGCCATTATCACCGAATTTTACCTCTAGCTCTATTTTTCCCAACGGCCTGTTTGTTTCTCCGGAGAAACCAATCAACGAAGTGTTGGTTTGTTCCAACTTCTCCCTGATGGATGCATCTAGATTGCGGAAACAATGCTCATACATTACGTTGACAGAAGACCCTTCGTCTACGTATATCCTCCTTACCAGATATCCTTCTATGATAAGTGGTTCTTCTGACAAATCGCCTGTTGATATGGATGGGAATACTATAGGAACTTTCATCCAGTCTTCCTCCTGGCCTCCGTACTTTCTTTTCTGGACGATGGGCGAGTTCCGGATCATGTTAATCACCTTATTCTTTCCTCTGTCATCTTTTTTGGGGGGATCCCTATTTCCTCCGGCATCCCTTTGCTTCCAGTCTCTGAGTAGGTGATCGAGCTTCCCGGATTTCAATGCCATTTCTAATTGCTTTTTGAGTTGGTGACAATCGTTCGTGAGATGACCCCTCTCGCCGTGGTACTCACAAAACCTATCCATGTTTTCTGCCCTCGGTCTACCGACCATCGGTGGAGGTTGAGGCAGATTCAACTGACGCTCGGTAGTCAAGATTTCACGTGGGAGTTTGACCAGCGAACCTATATTTGTACGCTCAGCGTTGTTCCGAAATGGTTCTGAGCGTTGGTAATTACTTCGGCTATTTGTCTCGACCCAACTGGGATTGGTTCGAGGAGAAATATAAGGTTGGAATACATCTCTTCGTCGTTGATCGTTCCGGCGATCCTCCATGAACTTGTTTCCAAAACCTCCTCTAACCATCCGATCTCCCCTGAGAGCAGAGTAATTTCCTCGGCTTGTGTCCGTTCCCTCTCCTTTGGGCAGTTCCGTATCCCGGAAAGCTTTTTCTGATCTTATGAAGTCATCCACTCGGGTGAACATCTCGGTTACCGTTCGTGGCACCCTATCTGAGAACTTCTTAGCGAGAGCTGGACACTTATGTGCACCCATGAAGGCCGAAATACGCATGATCTCTGGAACCCCACTGATATAGCTTGCTTCGTCTGTCCACCGTTCTTTGAAGTCTGGTAACGACTCATGTGCCCTCCGGACAATCTTGGTGATTTCCGTGGGGTGTCTAGTACATTTCTTCCGTAATGAAAACCGAGTTGAAAATTGCTCCCTTAAACTGTTCCAACTGTCTATACTGCCCGGCTCTAGTCGTTTGAACCATCCTCCGGCTGCCCCATCCAAGGTTTGTTGGAACATGAGACACCAAGTTGGCATCGGCCACTGTCCTTGGTTGGCGGCCCTGGTGAACCTTGTGAGGTGATCATTCGGATCCGAAGACCCATCATAAAACTTCATATTCAGCGGCATCACATAGTTTTCTCCTACAAATTCGACTATTCGACGGGTGAATGGAGATCTTAGCACTTCCTTAAAAGGTTTCTTCAGCTCCTCATCGGCCTCTGTCATTTTCTCTTTTCCCTTATCTTTGTCATTCTCGTCTCCGAAATCCAGACGTATAGGTTGAACTACCCTTCCTCCCTTTGCATTATGTTCCTTAATAAGCTCCGTTAAAGATGCCATCTGACTGAGTATCATCGCCTGGAGGTTGGACGAATCGTTCTCTGAATCATCGTGATTGTTCGTATTGTCGTTATCCCCACTTCCTCCGACCTGGGGATCAGGTGTGTGAAAGGGGGGAAAAGGAGGAGGTCCTGACATTCGGATTCTTTAGGTAGAATGAATAACGGGTCCCACGGATGGCGCCAATTTGTTGAGGTAAAACCTTGCGAGAGGGTCCCGCCGTCAGGTTTGTCTCTCGGTCTCTTGAAATACCCTGCACAAGAGTAGCACACGTTAGGCTCGCCTTGGGTTTTATCCCAAGACCAAACTCCGGTGTGAGGATGAGTATGTGAAAGGATGAAGGGTTTGTAATAAATGCTGGTGAGAGTAGTATGTGTGTATTAGTTGAGTCATAAATGAGGTGGGGGGTATTTATACTACTCACCTCATTACCTACTCTGCCTTGGGAAGGAGCAAGCCATACCTGGTTGGTGAGTGTCAGAGCAAGTGGGCGACACGATCCCTAAAATCCTGGGATTGTGTTGTGACATCGGCTTACGCCCGTTGAGGTTTCTCTTCGGCAACGTGCTCTTCGGCTATGTCTCTATAAGCCGAACGGTTCCCGGCCATTCGGCCACATGCGCCAACAGCAAGCAACATATGACTTTGATGAGTCATTGGTGATTGGACATGGGGGTTTTGGCGATGTTTACCAAGGGACCATCTCTAATGGGTCATGTCGTGTGGATGCTGCTATTAAGAGGCTGGAATCAACTTCTAATCAAGGAGCAGTCGAGTTTTGGGCTGAAGTTGATATGCTCTCAAAGTTAAGGCACTGCCATTTGGTATCTTTGCTTGGTTAGTGTAACGAGGGCCAAGAGATGATCCTTGTTTACGAATTTATGCCCAATGGAACTCTTGCAGACCGTCTCCATAAATGTCCAACTACTCTAACTTGGGTGCCAAGACTCAAAATATGCATAGGGGCCGCACATGGCTTAGATTACCTACACACTGGTACAGGTATAAACCATGGAGTTATACATCGAGATGTTAAAAGCTCAAATATATTGGTAGATATCAACTGGGCTGCTAAGATATCGGACTTTGGGCTATCCAAAATAGGCCCAACTAATCAACCTTCCACTTATGTTAACACAATGGTAAGAGGTACATTTGGATATCTAGATCCAAATTACTTTTACACGGGTAAGTTGACTCGAAAGTCTGATGTCTATGCGTTTGGGGTGGTACTATTTGAAGTTTTGTGCGGGAAAAAAGCAGTAGATACAAGTATTAATGAGGAACAATGTAGTTTAGCAGTATGGGCACAAGACTCAGTTAAAGAAGGCAGGGTCAAACAAATTGTTGATGTGAATTTAAGGGGGAGTATATCCTCTAAATGTTTAAAGGAGTTTGCGCAACTAGCTGCCATGTGTTTGCATAGCAGTCCAAAGCAACGGCCTACAATGGCCCAAGTTGTAGCAGGTCTTGAATCTATCCTAGCCTCACAAGAGAAAGCTAACCAAATGTTGTCGCCTTTAGACATGAAAATATTTGGTAGCATGGTATCGACGTTTCTCTTTCCATCTTGTTAGAAAGTGACTTAAACTTCAGGGGTTATTTGGTAATTTGGGTGACTTGTCCTACAAGTTTGGTTAGAATTTGGAAAGTATTCTATGACGGTTTTTTTAGTCTATAAATAGAGATTAGTTTTCTTTGTACCTTTTGAATTTGTGATTGGTACCTTTTGAATTACAGTTTGGTACCTTTTGAATTAGTTTTTGTGTTGGTACATTTGAATTTGGTTTTGTAATTTGGTTTGGTATTTGAATAAAGCTTTCGCTCCGTTTGTTCGTATTTGTTTGTTTGTTTCGTTCGTTTGAATTATCAACAAGTAGTATCAGAGCGAGGTTTGAGTAGCCATGAAGAAGAAGAAGAAAAAAAAGTACGTATGGTTTGTTTTTGAAGAATTGTTTTTGGATAGAATGGTCTCCACTGTTGGTTTTGATATTGCACTTGGAATTTGCGATCTTTGGTAAATTTGTGTTGAATTGGTATTTGCTTCATTTTGTTTTTGGGTTGTACTGGAATTGGGGCCTCATAATCAAATTTTGTGGGTCAATTTGGTTTTGTTTCTGTTCGGTGGAAACTTGGAATATAACATAGGTTGTTATTATTTGTTTATTAGAATTTGATTTGTTTGAATTTGAGTTGCTTTGCGTGTTTGAATTGGGAATTTGGACCGTAATTCTTATTGTAATAAGTGGGTCATTAGAATTATTATCCGTATCATATTTGGGGCGTTTGAATTATTAGAGCCCGTTCGTCAAGTTATTTATTAACTTGAATTTGGTTGATACTCGGATAATAAATTTGAAGTTGGACCGTAATACTTTCGATAAGTGGGTCATTAGATTTTTGAATTTAGTATTTGGGTCGTAATTCTTATTATATAAGTGGACCATTAGAATTTGGATTAGATATTTGGAAGTTGAAGATCGATTTGGTGTTTGAAGACTTGGTTCATGTCGTTTGAATTTTGTTCGATCATTGGAAGTTTGTTCGTTTGAAAATTTGGATCTTCGTTTGTCGGGATTTTGAAGATTGGTTGTCCGAATTTGATTGTCTTTGTTGAAGATCATTTGAGCCGATTTGTTTGTTTGGCTGACCGAGTTTGAATTTGTCGGTTAACGTTTGATTGCTCGTTTTGAAGATTATCGGCGTTTCTGTTTGTTCGGTTTGTTTTGGATCGTTTCTGGAATCGATCGTTCGTTTTGAATTAGGCTAGTATCTCTAGCGTTTAGAATTTGGAAATTTGAATTTGAAGATGAAAGATTCGTTTTGTTTGAAGTTTCGAATAGAGTTGAAGTCACGGTGGAGATTGTTAGAAAGTGACTTAAACTTCAGGGGTTATTTGGTAATTTGGGTGACTTGTCCTACAAGTTTGGTTAGAATTTGGAAAGTATTCTATGACGGTTTGTTTAGTCTATAAATAGAGATATATGTCATTAGTTTTCTTTGTACCTTTTGAATTTGTGGTTGGTACATTTTGAATTAGTTTTTGTGTTGGTACCTTTGAATTTGGTTTTGTAATTTGGTTTGGTATTTGAATAAAACTTCCGCTCCGTTTGTTCGTATTTGTTTGTTTGTTTCGTTCGTTTGAATTATCAACACATCTTCCCGGGAAAAGTCAGGTATTTTGTTCAATTCCCGTCCCTTTTCGATAAAAAATGTTGAACTTCGATTTTTCATGTTCAGTCTACCCATGTAATATACCAAACTAATAAGACAAAAAATGCAATTAAGGTCATTTAGGTGCGTTTGGTTTATAGATGGGTTTTGTATATGATTTGGATTTGGTTTAGAATTTGGATTTTATATAGGATTTGAATTTAACGAAAAAGAAATGGACCTACAAAATTAATTATTTTTATATATTTAAATGGCACTAGAATTCATTATTATAAATTATAACTTATAATATAATAGCTTCAAGACCCGCCTGATGGGCGAGCTAGTCCTATTAATTTATTCTACTTAATATTGGAAGATTAAATATACATTAATCATTATTAATAATATTAAGGTTACTAAAAAAGAGAGTATGTTTATATGAAGTCAAACGCATAAATTAGGCAAATATTCCTATGGCCTTTAAGCATCCATGAAATTCATAAATTTAAAGTTTATGTAATACTTTCTTTTACAAAACATTGTTAGTTTTGCCGGTGTAGTTACCGTCTTTTAGGGGTGTGCAGAATTCAGGTTGCACCCATAAAAATTAAACCAAAATGAACAAAAAAAAAAAATGAAACGAACTAAATAATCGGTTATGGTTCTTGCAAAATTAAAAATCAAACCGAACTGAAAATCGAATTCACATAAATATATAACTTTTTATATATATTTATATTAAAAAAAAATATTAAAACTCTTTCATAGTATAAATATAACAATTTTTAGGTTTGAAATAATTTTGGTGCAAAAAATCTATATAATTAAATAAATAATTAACTAAAGCTCTGTAATTCGAGTTATTCAGTTCAGTTTAATATAATTTGAATTTGGTTCGGTTTTCGGTTTTACCCAAAAAATTTTAACCGAACTAACCGAACCGAATAAGCAAAACAACCAGATAACCGAACTGATGAACACCCCCTATTATCCTTGTCACAACAAAGGACTTTAAGTTTGTGCTTGCTCTTTACTCTTAACAAAGCTACATGCATTTGGCCATACAAAATAACTAGTGTTGTAGAAACAAAGTAACATGTGACAACATATGCCCATCGAAATATAGACTACACATCTTCTTTCAAAAGTCCAAGCAATACTTCCTTTTCACACATTCTCCTTATTAAAGTCCACCCAATCGCTCATCCTTTTGTTTGCATCATCCACCGACATGTATCATATATGTTCTCCTTTTAAAGTCCAGGCCATACTTCCTTTTTGCATATTCTCCTTGTAAAAGTCCACCCAATCGATCAGTTAGCATAGAAATTACATTTGTACTTGTTGATTAATGAAGCATGTTGAGTTAGCTAATAAAGTGAGTAGGGAAAAAACGAGCATAGAACATGCATATGATAGAGATGCGTCACACATTATAGATGGTAATCAAAGAAAGCTTTAACTTTTATTTTTAATTTTAAAAGCAACCTTTGGAACCAAAAAACTGATATCATAATATAACCTTACCACAAAATCTTTGTTTTGACATTACAATAATATATATCCACCAGTATATCTTAAGAAGACCATTTTGATGGGCATACTTGCTAAACAAAATTTTAAAATATTCATTCCAAACCTACAATAAATGAAAAAGAACACCAATATTACTAAATGACTTACAAATTTGTAAGATTGTTCATTCTAAACTTGCGATAAAACACCAGTGTTACTAAATGACTTACAACTCATGTACATAAGTTTCAAGGCATTTCAATCTAATAAGAGAATTCATAGAATTTAATAAGTTTCAAGGCATTTCGATCCAATAAGAGAGTGCATCAGTTGTGTGAAATTCCTTAAAGACCAAAACAACCATACAAAAAATTGCACTATTACATATATGCAAATTCAAGTGATGGCAAAACAGGAAAATACGAATAACCACACATGTCCCTTAGTATATTTCGGGTTAAAAAACATGATTTTTAATATTTTAGGTTGTCAGGAAACATCCATGGCCCACTTATCTATAATTGAGTCAAATTGGGTTGTGATTTATATCGAACATGTTACATGAGTCTATCACGTAATTAATCTAGAAGAGGAACAGGTTAAATGGGTCAAACGGGTCAAACGTTGCCGAACGTATATTTTTAATTCATCAATGATAGAAACTCATGAATCAATCTTATTCCACTTCTACAAAATGCCATGGCATGCAATGTCATATGTATATGATATAGCGTTATTTCATAAAAAGAAGAGGCAAGCGATCACAAACTCTGAATGCACATTTATTAATTGAATACATGCTTTAACCATCTTGTAGTAAGCATGGTTCAAGTTTAAATTATCAACTTAGGTTGAATGCTTATATAACCATTTTGTACTATGATACATCATATAGCCAATTCACTCATAATGGTATTTCAAAATATGCTTACCTAAAGGTGAGCATCATCCTTTTCTGACCCAACTATAACGCTCTAGATGGACGCCATTTAAATTTGTCATCATGAAAGCATATGTAAGTTAATTCATTAATGATTTTTTTTACCTTTGTAAGTTTGTAACAATGATACTGGTAATATATATTACAAATATCTACTTCTCATTTCCAAGCATTGGCAAAAATCATTAAACCTCAAAAGCATATGTAGATGGATGTAACAATAAGCCAACATATGTGTTTTATCTCATAGGAAGCTTACCTAATGTTTCATTTGTCAATTTTACAACAATTTGGGTATCTGACCTTGGTTGGTGATCTAATGCGTAACCCTTTATTGCCCAGTTGCATCGAATTTGCGTGCTTCCAATACACTTTCCTATAATAGAAAATCCATATAGTTACACTCAAAAAATCCATAACATGTCCACTTTGAGGACTTAGAAATGCTTATTAATTAAAAGGTCACATTTGGCAGCACACTTACCATTCAAATCATTAATTGCACTTTGGGCATCCTGTATAAGAAAAACAAAAATAAATGGAAGTTAGCATTGTGATGGAAGGGCCAAATTTTAAGTTCCACATATCCTTCACTTACTTGTTGGTTCTGAAATGTAACGATTCCAAATCCCCTAGAGTGTCATGTCTTCTGTTCCCAGATAACTCTTGCATCACTACCAACAAACAAAACTAAATCAGTTGAAAATGACACGGTAGAAATGAATATTAAAATGACATGGTAGAAATGGTAGTGTTCCTAATTTCCATAAAGTCCTGTATTAATTCTGAAAAAAGGTTTAATAGATATGTAAATCAATTAGGGAAAAAAATTTATGAATAATGATTACTAATAAGGGGCAAAATAGAAAAACCATTCCATTTGGACATTCTGAAAAAAGGTTTAATAGATATGTAAATCAATTAAACTACGTATCTGTTAAGCAAAACTGTACCAAACACTCCAACTGCGCCAATTTAAAAAAATAACTTTCAATATTATCTGGGCCGAATTAAAGTACGTATCTGTTAAGTAAACCCAAACAGACACCATCTAAAAGTATAAAAACCAAAAACAACCCAAACAAACAAGTCCCGATCCCAACAAAACAAAAACAAAAGAAAAAAAATGACAGAAGAAGCAATAAGTTCCGGCAGCACAGCCCCGATCCCAATCCCAATTCCAACCGAAGACTATTTCCGTCCATCATCACTCGCCACGTCATCATCTCCATCTTCATCATCCAATGCTTACGTCACCCAAGCCTTCCCCTTCTTTTCTGGAAACCCTAGAATTGAAGAAACTCGAGGCGTCATGCATTTGTTTTTGGACGATGCCGCTTCTTCCTCTTCCAACTTACCGGTATGTAATTGAATTCTTTTATTTTTATAACGTTCGTTATTTAGGTTCCGCGCAATGCGGCGGCGAGTACCATCTGATTATATTTTGCGATATTTGATTACACGTTTAGTTGTGTTCATGCTTTATAAGTAGAGATATTAGAGATGGTTAAGCCAAATAATTTTAGTTTCAACAACCAACCGCTTCCTAACAAACTTCGTAACCAACTTGCTTCCTAACAAATTAATATTCAAATCTTTCCATAATAAGCAAGAAAAATGTCTGCATTTTAAGCCTTTCTAATTATAGAATAGTCTCAAATACATTATAATGTAGTATAGATAATAGTTTCTTAGTGTGTGCATTAATGCATTGGTAGCTTATGTAAATGATTAGTGAATTTACTTGAAGTTAGAGTTGTGTTTGATGGCGAGCATTTTGTAGATTATCGCTTTTAGTGTTCGAAATATAATGGTTGTTGTTTGGTAACAAGCGTTGAGCTTTTGGATTCGGTTTAGGCGCTCTTATTTGAAACACTAATAAAAGAAGCGTTAAGCTTTTACGCTGTTTTACACGAGTATGTTTGACAAGGAGATTTCAAGAGCGTTTAGAATCGAAAGCTCGTTTGGCAAGGAGCGTATAGCATCTAGCGTTTAGAATTGAAAGGTCCTTTTGCAAGGAGTGTTCAGCATTTTGTTTTTTTCTTCTAAAATCACTGCTTTTTCAAACGCTACTTGAAGAAGTGTTTAGCATCATTTTACAACTACACTACATTGCTACCAAATGCTTTAAGAGCATAAGGTGTCCTAGAGCCATAGGGCTCGTGGTTTTGTCTATAACTCAGAACCTATAACTTAACCCAAAAACAACCCTCCCTCCATCACTCAAGTTATAGGACACCCCCTGCCCACACATAACCCAATAAAACACAAATACAAAAACACACACATAAAAAACTATGGGTTGGCTGGTGGGGATGGGGTCAAGTGCTATAACTCAAGGGAGGGTGTAACTCAAGGTCCGCATTATAGGGCTATAACACGCCCTATAATTGTGACAGCATACCCTAGGTTAACTTGTTTGTGATTTAATCTACTTATGTTAAACTACCAAGATATTTTAAAGTTTGAATGTTCAGCAAGCAAATATAGGTGTGAGGTAAGACTCATATGTTGCGAGATTTACAGATAGGAATTGTCGAGGTAGAAAGAGATGTATATCGCAAATGATTTTAATGTAGCACGATTCTGGATATCGGTGATGTGTTTGGTTATAGCCTCTCGGACTAGCTAGAAACTAAAATAACTATGTAGAATTATAACTACTTGACGTACAACATTCTCATTAGCACTCGAAATATCGTGAGTTTTAGGCAGTAAGTTAAGAGTAGAAAGAGACGTGTATTATAAATAACATTTAGGGTCATTTCTATGTAAATGCTTATGCTTGACCCTTAACCTTGTTGCTTTTCTAAATCAGTATTGGTGACGATTTTTTATTTATTTATTTATTTATTTATTTTTATTTTTTTGTATGTACATTATTTAGGTTGGAAGAAAGCCGCTTATATGTGTACTTGGGGTACCAAATCACATGACATACGCTGACTTTTGTCAGTTTTGTGGTTCTTTTATTCATCATATTTTGGAAATGCGTGTCGTCAGGTATGATGTCTAAGATTGCTAGTAACTAGTAGTGATTCTTTTACAAGTTAGCTTTGTGATTCTCTGATGTCTTGGGTTTTAGGAGTGATGGAATGGAGAACCGTTATAGTATTTTGGTGACGTTTGATGACCAAAACTCAACGGATGGATTTCATAAGCATTTCAATGGAAGGCGTTTCTCATCTTTAGAGGTACTTTATATTCACCAAGCTCAGTCAATCTACGCATTATATTGTGTAAAATAAAATCTTACGTTTTGATATTTTTTGTGACTTTTTGTGTTTGAATACAGGCAGAGTCATGTCGTGCGCTTTTCACAGTTGATGTGCAATATACACGTTCAATTGAACATGCACAGACTGCCCCTGCAAATACAGAGCAGCCATCATGTCCAGTCTGTCTAGGTAAGCTCTAACTTTTGAATTTACACATGTATGTCTTATTTTAAAAGGAAGAAACATGTTCAGCCGTTGCATTATGTGTGGATAGTTGGAGGGAAGCAGGGGAATATGAATTTAGAGTCACAGTGGCGATAGTAACATCGACCCGTAACATAAGATTCCAAAACTGAAACACTGTTACTTTAAGTAGGTGAGAACAGAGAATGGGGCCTTGCTATTAGTTAGTGTCGATGTGGATTTTTATTGTTCGTGATTGAATCTTGCACTATTTTATGAACTTAAACATGGCTCTACAGATCACCATTCAGTTATTGTATTCACCAAAATGCAGGGCGTACAGTTTCCGAAAACTTGACTGCGCATGATAGATTTTTATTGACCCTTGTATGTATTGAATAATAATTTATTCCCTTTACTTACTAATACTATATTGTTGATTGTTTTATATGAATGTCTATCTACGTTGGTTTCAAGAAGTGTTGTTTGAGTGTCCAATGTTTAGGAATATTGAGCCAACCAAGTCACTAGAAAACGGTTTAGGCGTTGGTCATAAAGACTTAGTTAACTTTGTGTAGATAGAAGAATATTGTTACTTTGGTAGGATCAGAAAGATAAACATTATATTCTTATACATCACTGATTTTTCTACATTTAAATTAAACACATTATCCACCTTTTTTTGTAGAGAGATTGGACCAGGATACGGGTGGGATCCTGACAACCATGTGCAACCATTCATTCCATTGCTCGTGTATTTCAAAATGGACAGATTCTTCATGCCCTGTAAGTTTATTAGTGGTACCTACTGTCTTATATTGTTTGTTTTGTGATGAAAAGTGTAGATTAGTTAATTTTACCAGGGTGAAAAATCCCTTTTACCCAAAAAATGTACGCTCTGACATACAAAGCATGTTGACTCTTATAAGGCTAGCCTTATGATTGATGTTTTCCTCGACATCCTTTTATAGGTTGTGCCAGTGACTATTTGGTTGGAGCTTAGGACTGATATTTGAGTTCTCAGAAAATAAGACTAAAGTTGTGTTTTTACATATAATTTCTTCATAAATCTCTGTTAGGCTGAGATAGTTTGATATTTCATGTCTTTATCTATACTACTTGAATATGAATGTGATATTACTTGAATAAACCAAGCTATCCTGCATTCCCGCCCTTACAAAGAAGCTAAGCCACATGTTCTTATAGATTATAGGAGTTTCCATGCATAAATGCACCTGTATGTGATATTGCATCCAGAATTATACAGAGTTCTTGACTAGTGTGCCTTTGTAGAACCCTTGTACAGTCGCTTTATTTTGAGGAGCATGAGAGATGTCACATACATTTGTATGAAACAATGTACGAGGAAACGAATGCGTTGAATTAAGGTTAACCATGGGTCATGGTCTGTAGCACCGAAACGGGAACGGCAAAGGGATACAGGGACGATACGGGAACGGGAAACGGCAAAAATAAAAAATTCAAGATACGGGAACAGCATAGATACGACAATAAAAAAATTAAAAATATATTAAAGAAAATCCAAAATCGATATATGTTGATGTAAATTGTAAACTCCAAAAATGCTACATCTTCCAAAGGTAATTAATTATCAATAATCAAATCATTTTCAAATTCCGGTTCATCTAGTGAGATTGCCAAATTCCAAAAACCCTGCATCTTCCATTGAATCAAAAGCATCTCCACCCACATCCCACATCCCACATCTTTACATCATCATTCGGATTCCTTGACAAAAGTCGAATATTATTATGGTTGTAAACCAAGTCTTGAGCACGGCTTGTAGTCAACGTGTTCATCCTTAGCGAGTGAATAAATGCATAAGTACTCCAATTATGCTCTGCACAAGAAGATGAACTAGGTTGTCCAAGTAATCTAAAAGCCAAAGTCTGGAGAAAAGGGAGTTTGAGCACCAAAGTTAACCCACCAACTCTTGGGTTCCATAGTACCCATCATTGAAATGCTTGTTAAATCAGAAAAAAAAAAAAAAAAAAAAAAAAAAAATCCACTTTTCATTGAAAACATTGCATACTCATCAAGGACTCTCCTATGCTCATTATCATTAGGAAACAACCTTCGAAAACATTTCGTCCTTTCTTGTGAAATTTCTGCATCACTATAATATCTACAACATTTAAAAGTCAAAACATAAGTATATAATAGTAATCAAGCATATAGTTTAAAATCATAGGATTTAAAGAGTGAGCTAAACAATATAGGGGAATGTTATTCTTCGCCCATTGAGCCACTAAAATCATATACCTTGGATTTAAAGAGAGCTAAACAATATAGGGGAGTGTTATTCTTCGCCCATTGAGCCACTAAAATACCATGCACAACATCATAAAAGAGACTTAATTCAGATGTCGGACGTTTTTCTTTCTTGTAGATCTGAATCTTCACTTTCTCAATCATCAAATCCCGCATCTCATACACCAAGTGCAAACATGGTTTGTCGGTGTCACAAGCTCAAATCATCTCATATATAGGTCCAGTGAAACTAAGAATATATGATACTTTATCCCACCATTCATCATTCACAATCTTTTCTTTAACAAAGTTTGGTTTCACAGTGTCATCTTCTATATAAGAAGACCATTCTTCGCTTATGACCATAGATTGAAGACCCGTTTTGATAAGTTTAAATCTCTTAAGCATCACAATGATGTAGGCAAAGCAAGTATCGGCAACCGAAAGCAGTTTAAGAGAAGTAAACTTGGAGAAAATCGAGAGTCTCATGTTATGGTTCATGATGAAATTTTTTTATTGCAATCGCATCCCCGTGAACATCTTTTATCCTGCACTGTTCATATGCTAGTGCATTTGTTTCCACATTACTTAGTGAACAAATGTTCTTCTCAGCAAGATTAAGCGTATGAACAACACATGGTGTCCAATAGATGTGAGGAAACCGACTCTCTATAAGTTGTCCAGCCGCCTTACAATTTGCTGCATTGTCAGTAATGATTCGCACAACATTTTGATGACCAATTTCATTGATGACTTCTTTCATCAAATCAGCAATAGGTATGCAGAAATTTCACAAGATGATGAGCATAGGAGAGTTTTCGAATCAGCAATAGGCAGACATTTCGTCATTTCTTGTGAAATTTCGTCCTTTGATGATTTGACAACATTTTCGAAGGTTGTTTCCTAATGATGATGAGCATAGGAGAGTCCTTAAAGAGTATGCAATGTTTTCCAATTAAGAGGATTTTTTTTTTTTTTTTTTTTTTTTTTTTTTTTTTTTTTTTTTTTTTTTTTCTGATTTAACAAGCATTTCAATGATGGGTACTATGGAACCCAAGAGTTGGTGGGTTAACTTTGGTGCTCAAACTCCTTTTCTCCGGACTTTGGCTTTTAGATTACTTGGACAACCTAGTTCGTCTTCTTGTGCTGAGCGTAATTGGAGTACTTATGCATTTATTCACTCGCTAAGGAGGAACAAGGTGACTACAAGCCGTGCTCAAGACTTGGTTTACATCCATAATAATCTCCGACTTTTGTCAAGGAATCCGAATGATGATGTAAAGATGTGGGATGTGGGTGGAGATGCTTTTGATTCAATGGAAAATGTAGGGTTTTTGGAGTTTGCCGATCTCTCACTAGATGGACCGGAATTTGAAAATGATTTGATTATTGATAATTAATTACCTTTGGAAGATGTAGTATTTTTGGAGTTTACAATTTACATCAACATATATCTATTTTGGATTTTCTTTAATATATTTTTTATTGCCGTATCTATGCCGTTCCTGGATCTTGAAATTTTGATTTTTGCCGTTTCCCGTTCCTGTATCGTCCCCATATCCCTTTGCCGTTCCTGTTTCGGTGCTACACTGGCTCTAACCCTTGAATACGATCCTTGTCTAGTTTCACTGCAAATGTTGCAAATAAATTTCCATGCTCCTCCTGCTGCACTTTTCTTTTCGAGTTTTGTGGGAGGTTGATCTGTATCTGTACTTGATGATCCTTGTGTTTCTTGAGAAGTCATAATAGATATTCGATAGAGATGATGAGAGAGTATGTATATAATCGTATATGTATATGCCAATGCCCTAATGTATATGCCGCTTGGGTTCCCAGCCTTTTGGAATAAAAAAGCCCATTAAAACCCATAAGAAACAGCTTGGAAATCCAGAAACGGTTAGGATACTCCATACGAAACGTTTCGAACATTAGGGAAACGGTCTGGAAACGTTTCGGGGGCGTATCCGTTCCCACCCCGCTTCCAAACGGGAACGCAGGCCTTCTAGGCGTTTCGGTGCTTCACTGGTCATGGAACTGACCTGTTGGAATTGCCTTACTTGGTTGCCAAAAAGTCTTTGTTACGAGGCTCTGTATCTTTTCTCGTGTGAAGGCACACCTTTCGTACGCAAGGATTCTTTGGTTTTAATATGGTCACGTAATCAAATTTTGAATAAATTGGTTCATTACTTTCTTCCATCATTAGAGCTTACTTTGCATGAGTAAGTATGCTTTGGACCTGGGGATCTACTTGAGTGTAAAACAATAGATTTTCTTCCAATGATTGTTTGGGAGGCTGTTGCCCTAGGATGAAGAGCATCTTCCCGAGATATTGATTAGTAGTCAAGAAACTGAATTAGCACAGTTAAAACATTTAGATATTGCATTCTTGGTCAATGTAGTCGATCACTTTCTGATTCCACTCTTCTATGGCCAGCGAGACGCCTTAATCTTCACTAGGGGATATAACAGAATAGGGGTATTCACAGAGGAGGGATCATGTACATAGATTGGGTCGGATGCTTTATTACTCAGTGCTGCATAAGCAGCTATTACCTTTCTCACATCTAACATCCATAACCCTAATGGCATTTCTGAATCTGAAAATATGGCATCAGTTTATTCACGCAGATATATTGAAAACCTAGAAAATATAAAATTTAAATTTAATGAGCAACCTTAAATGTACAAAATTTTTAACTTAGTAAAGTTTCTTTGCCGTTTAACATTTGTTTTTTTCCCTCCTACAATTTTCCATATAATAGGTTAATGGGTTCGGTTCATATATTTCTAAATATGATATTGTGGATATGACATGATATACTATACCGTTTTATAGAGGGTTCTTTTGTCTTTAAACTCCAGAATTTTGATCATCATCTGGCTTTAAATAATTGCAGGTTTGTCGTTATTGTCAACAGCAGCCTGAAAAGTCTAAATGCTTGATTTGTCAAACCTCAGAAAATGTCTGGATATGTCTTATTTGTGGTTTCGTGGCCTGTGGGAGGTACCAATTAGGGTTTTTTATTTTGTGGTTGTATACTTTTATTAGAGGAAACATGTTATGCCCAATTACTTATGGCAGATTTGTTTCGGGTTATTTTTTTTATCTTTACTTGGTAATTAAAAAATTTGCAAAGGAAACAGGTGAAATGGGTCAGAGGTCACCCAAAGTGAATTAATAATGCAATAAACCTCCTAAATCGTTTTATTAAAAAATATATACATGACAAAGTAAATATGTATTAAATGTTCTGAAATTTGGACAAAAGATGTTTCCTGTTGATCTATGGCCAGTAGATTTTTTTTTTTTTTTGAACCGCAACCCACCCGTTTATTTTGCCACCTCAGCGGTGATAGTAAGGTCTTTGCTAGTAACCTTGTGATTTTGGTGTAGGTATAAAGAAGGGCATGCCATCGAACACTGGAAAGAAACACAACACTGCTACTCTCTTGAACTGGAAACACAACGTGTCTGGGATTATGTTGGAGATAATTATGTTCACCGTTTAATTCAATCTAAAACAGACGGAAAGTTAGTTGAGTTGAATCACCACGAGCATACCGATGCTGATTGCACATGTGGATCTGAGCCTGGTTTCAGAGAGGCTCTTTTGAATAGTCGAGTTGAATCGGTACGCTTTTTTGCTCTCTTTGCACACTTTTAGTACAGCTCGATTTTTATTCATTTACTTGTAAATGAGTCTGCGGTTCATGTTAGTATCTCTAACAGGATGAGGGTCGCCCATAGCCCCGGCTGTTTTAATCATTAAAAAATAGATTCTATAGAAATAACATGATTTTTGTAACCATATTTAATATCCTATCTATTTCTATGAAGTTTTCTAACTTTCTGGAAATAAAGTGTCATGGGTCGGCCTGGCATGACTCGTTATTACCTGCTCAAGACTACCTTTATGACCTATTACCATTCTACATGACCCACCCATGTTCTCTAACTTTTAGCATTAACAAAAGATAGTGAAATTCATAAGTGCTCACTCTTGTCTCATTGCAGATTGTCAACGAGTATAATGAGCTCCTCACTACCCAACTTGAGAATCAAAAGCTTGTAAGTTCACTGTTTGATCATATGTAAATGTACTAGGATATAGTTTTGTATTTAATGGCATAAATAAGCAGGATGGATGCTGTAAGTCGTGAAGTAAACAAACTACTCCAAAAAAATTCTGACCTATAAGAACTGCAATATTTCTGCATAATGACAAGATTTTTTGTTTTGTTTGGCAGTATTTTGAATCTTTACTCCTTGAATATGAAGTTCAACATGAGAGGGATATTTCAGCTGCTGTAAAAGATTCTCTAAAGCAGAACACAAAATTGCAAAAGATTCAAGCAAAGCTAGATAAAGGTCTCAAAGAGAAGAAGTTTCTTGATGAGGTAATTGTTCTGTCCCTACTTGTTCAGTTTGATAATTTTATACACGATGAAGAACATTCAGTAACTAATTCTTATTTTCTTTGGATGCTGTATCTGCAGATCAATGAGAATCTTACAAGAAACAAGGAGATTTGGGAAGGCATCATTCTGAAAACTCAAGAAAGGTATGGCTGACATGCAGTTTCAAATGGAATATTGCATGGAACGGTTTATCTTGTTTATATAATATTAATTTTCCAGCATGGTATACAGTTTCAGTTAGTTGACTTATAACTAAAGTTATATATATGACTGGAGGGGGCAAAATACGCGATTGGGGCAGGTTAGGTATCGGATCAATACAAGTAATTTTTGGTACGGGTTGAAGAGGGTCAAGCTGGGTTGAGATGGAACACTTTTTCGTCAGTGAAAGTTTTACTTTTTTTAACATTACTAGTTTGTCAAATGTCATTACAAAACTTTTTCAATCAGAATAATTAGTTTGTGTAGGAGGTCCTATGGTTACAAGGGTGACTTTTGACCGGTTAGACCTTTATGTTTTTTGCAATTCCTCTTTAACAAGTATCCTTTTAGCTGCAAACTCTATATATGTTAAAGGTGCTATTGTGTTGGTAACTGACCATGGGTGGTTTTTAGGGAGAAAGAGGCTTCAAGGCTCAAAGATCAGAAGATACGAGAACTGGAGGCCCAGGTAATGTGCCATTTGGAATTTTATGGATGATTATCTTAGCTATTAAAACTTGTATTTGGATTATATTATTAACAAATATGCAACCTTTACGCGTGGTGTGTAGCTTGAGGACTTGATGTTGTCTCTTGAAGAAACGAATACAGCTGTAGAACAACCACCAACATCACAGAAGACAAACGACGGGGATACTGTATCGCTTCAAATGAAGTTCCCATAAAGTTACTGTACTTAAAACAGACGAACCAATATTTTAAGTGACTTTTTTTGTATAGAATTATTTTGAACATAATGAACAGACATGGTAGGAGTTACTTGGTTAGTTGTTTCATTTATACCCATTTCATCTCATACACAACAATTTTAGGTTTATAGTATGAACTATTTGATGAATGTGGCTATTGGACGGGTTGGTAATAAGATGTCATGTGGTTGTTTCCCATAGCTGATTACAGCTTCATATGTTTATTGAAAGTTCTGTTGCACATCTTAACAAATAGCTTTAGGGTGCGTTTGGTTCGCCGAATGTTTTTGATGGAATTGTAATGTAACACCCCAACTTTTACAATATCAAATTTATTATACCTTAAAGCTTCGAAATAAGTTTTAAAGGAAATAGGACCCTTACTCTAATAAGTCTACTACAAGGTACTAAAGTTGTCAATTGCTAAAACTTAAAATAATAACAGTATATCTTTACTTCAAGACCAGGAAAGCTTCATTTCCCTCCTTCCTTATCCACTCTCACGTCACACATACATATCACATGAACAAATTCTAGGGTTTGATGATAATTTGATTTTGATCATGATTAAGGCAATAAATCACCATATTGGAGCTTGGAAACATGTAAACTAGCATTCCCACAAACCAATTCGAGGTAAAAATCATACCTTAATCTTGAATTTGTGTTTTAGAGTTACCCTTTAGTGGGTAATGATTAAAGATTGAATCTTTATGCCATATGTGGGGTTTTTGTAGAATTTTACCTGATTATGCAAAGTTTTGATTTTCAAGAAATCATCAAGAACACTAGCATTCATTCATAATTGTTTGAATAAGTGATGGGTACCTTGTTAAGGTGGTCTAACACCATTTTGTGGTGTTAATTTTCAGAAAGTATGTTGGTATGGTTAAATAAGCCGCGAACCAAACACTCCCTTATGGCCTAGTTCATTCTTAATGCTTGTTTATGACAAGCTAAGTCTTTTTTAAGTAAGCTCCGTGATAATTATGTGTTCCTAGGTTATAAAGGTTAGCCGGGGACGTTTGCGGGAGCTCGCGGTAGATTACAAGATATACGCGAGGTGAGTAACGTATATGAGATTAGAAAAGGGACCCTAGTAGCCCGTTAGATATACCACCTACTTGTGGTACTTATGTTCATGTATATGTGTTATACCCGTGTTATGAGTTAATATTAGTATATTCGCATATTATGAGTCTTAATGCCTTACGTGACACAAGCTTATATATGAAATAACTCAAACGTGTCAAAACAGCCCGTAACGACCCGTGTGGTCTTATTGACCTGTTCTCAGCTTATATGATGAATCATTGCTTACTTTAACATCCTATGTGGGTGACTTGTATGTATATATGATTATGTGACCTAAAATGGGTCTACACGTCCTCGGTGGACGACATGTGTGATATTATGATCACATATTCCAAAGAGGAACTCAGACATCCTAAGTGGATGATATGAGCCTTTAGATGGCTTTATATCCCAAGGCGGGACTTAGACGTCCTAAGTGGACGACTAGCATGAGTATAGAACTCATTAGACATCCTAAGTGGATGACATGCATTATAGTGTGATTACATGTTCCGAAATGGGACTTAGACATCCTATGTGGATGACTAGTATGATTATATGACTCGTTAGTTGCTTAATGCAAAGTTCAGACATGCTTAGTGGATGATTGGTATATTATGCTAATAATGTGGCCTTAAAGTGAGATTAGACTTCCTATGTGGACGATTAGAGCATTTAAGCTATATTGAACCGAGTAAGGGTTCATGAAAGATGACTAGTACGAACATAGTAATCATATTGCTCATTTGTATGATTATGAAGCACACAACCCCGACTGCTATCAAGCATAACGATCACTAAACGGGGGAGTATTCAACGAAGCAACATTTTAGCTTTATCGCCATATTATATGTTCAGTTTATATGCGTTATCTCACTAAGCATTATGCTTACGTTGCTTCGTTTCATGTTTTGTTGTAGGTGAGACTAAGCTTAAGTGTAAGCATGCATCGGATTAGCCATTGGTGGTGCTCAAATGGTAGAGCAATTCTCTAAACCCTCTCTTATACCAAGAAACGCTCTAGGAAAATGTTTTCAGTTGTGATATGTATAAACACGGATTTATGTAGTTTAAAGATTTGCACGTATTATAAAAGATAGTTTAAGGGGTGTTTGGCATAAAACCAATCTACCCATTTTGACCCATTTTACTCTTGTACGGGTCTAAACAAATAATATATGATATGTACACTTAAAAAAAAAAAAAAAAAAAAAAAAAAAAAAAAAAAAAAAAAAAAAAAAATCCTAGTATGGGCGTTTCAAGTTGGTATCAGAGCTGTGGTTTAAGGGATTTAAGTATCCGCTGTAGATGGGTACTTAGACTTAAACCTAGGCTCTTGGGCCGTAGTGTATGTATATATGCTTCCGTGCGTGCATGTAGCTTCAGTAATAGTACAATATATGTTATTAGCATGTTATGTATATATAGTATTGTTCATGAATTTAGTATTATATGATGACAGTGAGGACTTAGTTATCTGATGAAATTATTACAGCGTCTGGCCAACGTGGTAATAATCGCATCACATAACGAGTGTTTACCGGCATCGTGTCATACTTAAGGATTGAACCTGTTGGTATGTGTAAGCATATGATTATAAGACCTATGCATTTTATGTTAAGCAATGATTCAGAATTAATAATTAATTTTATAATGAGTCTCAGAGAGACTATATCCTGAGATCTTTTCTTAGTTGTAATTAAGAATTGCGTAGGAAGTCTTTATAGATCCATCAGATCCACTTATCAATTTACAGACTTACTAAGACTTCCATGACCGAATCCAATTACGATTTTTATATATAATCATAAAATTCTGGGAATTATTTCCGGTACATGTTGTAACAGTTGAGCGTGAAGATGCTCACATTCCATAGCTCGATACTAAGAATTTCAGGTCGTGCCTTTCAACATTAGTCAAGAAATAAATATAGATACATGATGTTATGACAGGTACCTCCTTCGGGAACATAATACCTGCTCGTGTATTTAACTGATTTTGTACGATTCGGTCAACTATAACTCAGTCATCTAGTCGAAAGTTAGCGTTCAACGAGTCAGTATAAGCCTCCTTAGACTTGAAGAGGCAATAGACGACAAGATTTATCATATGACCTCTATATTTAAGATGGGTGAAATAGAACTTCATGATGAAAGGTTCCAGTTGACTCGAATTTCCTATGCCTATAAGGAAATGGACATTATCATTTATACGTAATAACTCAATAAGCATAAGTTGTTATTCATGTCAGAATAATTTAATCTGGGTTAAAACCCAAAGTGGGGGAGAAACGTTCATCTAGATGAGCATAAGAAACCTTCCCCGACTATAAGTACATATAGTAGAGCCAAAAGTATGTGAATCGTGACTGTCAAGTCTATCTAGATCATGTCGTTGATTCTTAGAAAGTTACTCCAGATTTCGACAGCATATTAGCTGTCCGGGAATTTCCAGATATGTTTCCAGAAGAAATCCCAGGTAACCACATAACAGACGAAATAGAATTTATATCGATTTTATCTCGGGAGTACTCTTATTGTTATAAACTCCCTACTCACTTGTCCTTTCTGAAATGCAAATATTAATGAGGCGGTTTAAGAATAACTAGACAAAGGCTTTACTTGCCCCAGTAATTCCCCATTCGGGAGCTCTAGTTCTTCTTGTCAAGAACAAAGGTCATGGTATTCAAAGTTTCTTTTCCTAAATAGATGTAAGATCAGACTACCTCAGTTAAGGATTTGGGAAAGAGATATCCGAATACAGTTTCCAGACCAGATATGGGCAATGTGAATTCGTTATCATGCCACTTGGCTTAACGAAGAGAAGCTTTTATGGACCTGATGAACCGGGTCTGATGACATCCTGATTTATCTTGAATCAGCCAAGCCAATAATCTGGAACTCACTACGCCAAGTTTTCAGTATGTTGAGATAAGAAAAGTTTCATGCTAAGTTCTCAAAATGTGAATTTTGGTTGCGAGAAGTTCAATTTCTCAGACATGTCATTAATAGTAAAGATATTAAGGTCGATCCAGCGAAAATCAGTTGTGTTATGAATTGGAAGCGACCCAAAACTTCCACAGAAATCAGATCGCGAGAATCCTGTGGGTTAATACATAGTTTTGTAGTTAACTCACGAGGACTCATAATACAATCCAATAGGATTTATGAAATCAAATAATAAATAGTTCCTGATGTGTCACTCGATAGAGCTTATAAGTGGAATCTATTTACACATCTCGGTGCCACTTGAATGTACTACAATTTCAAATCAGCGGACGAGTAGGAAAGAAACATAGTAAATCATGTAGGGTAATGTCTTATATGCTATAAAGTTAAGACAAAACATCGATGAATGCTTGGAAGGTTGCAGTCCCTAGATTTCCCGTGTGGAATGGGAAATGATTGTCAGAGAATTTATCGAAAATTTGTCAAATACTTCGTGAATAAAATTGCAGTCAGGCGTAGGATGCTTATCCTCATCGTAACAGTCAAAATCAACATATTAGCGTTTAAACTTATGGTATAGATTTCAGAAGAATCTTATAATCGTATTTAAGTTAATTGCCATGAGATTCCGGGTAACAGTTTTGATCACTGTCTCTTAAGAGAGTCCTTATGTGACAATTTCTTCATGACTGTATTTAATGCACCTACATCTTTTGGAGAATATTGTGCATTTAGTTTATTAAGTATTATGCTCTGAGCATTCAGTCAGTCTCGTGTGGAACCATAATGCTTGCGCATACAACTAACTCTATACTCATGCTCTTAAATGTGCTAGGGTCAATCATGCATTCAGCCATTGTGTGCTTCACACACTTAGTAGGTGCTTATGCACTTAGTGTTTTATACAGTCAGAAAACAACATGTTATATGCGTTTAGTTCTAATAGCAAATTCCACACATAGTTCCTTTATTAGTTAGACTGTCAGTACTAAGGTTTAGCTTCGGAAGTACTTAGTGTGAAAGTTGACATTGCTCAGTCCCAAGTATAGTTGTATTGCTTAGCTTATAACCGCTAGAAATCAGCTTAAAAACAGTTCTATAGTTTAGCTCATCGTTTATTCCGATTTCCAAAATCAGTCAGAAATGTGCTATGTGCAATTAATTAGAGTAAGGACCATGTGTAATTGGTCAATTCTATAGGGAGAATGAACACAAGGTGTTAAAATCATCCTGTGTGGCAATAAGTATGTCTGAAACTAATCATGGCCAGGTTATGACCCATGTAAGTCATGTTGAATAATGCAACTGCTAGATTGTGACGTCCATCACTAGAATACAATTCCAGTTTTTCAACTAATATTTAATAAAAAAAAATCAGGTTTCGAGAAATGTTATCTTTGTGAATTATTACTAGTCATAAAGTACCTATCTCTATAGTTCCTAATGGAGACAACCGATTCCCTTCCAGATTCAAACAGAAATTCCCTAAGAACTTGGGCACTCGTGTTAATTCCAGCACAATCTATCATTCTTAGACAGGTGGTCAAGTGTTAAGACCATTCTTATACATGATTCATCCAATTTAGCAGATCAATTTAGAAAGGTGCCATTTAGACTTGTAGTATCAAAAGAACTCAATAGTATTCTTAGCACCTATCATGTATTCCAGTTAAGATCATGTAGTTAAGATCATGCTTAGCTGATAAAACATAATATGTCCCTCTAGCAGATATCATGGTTATAGAATAACCCAACTATTTTGAGAAGTTAGTACGACATTCTTGACACTAAGGTCCATATATTCAGTATTTAAGATGTCCTCTTTCTTAAAGTCATATGGAAGCACATAAAAGGGGTTAGAGTATATAAATGGGAGCCAGAGAGAGTTCGTCAGAAACTACCCCGCTATTCATTAGAAAAGGTTTGTGAGGACACAAACCGAATAAGTGGGAGAGAGTTGTAACACCCCAACTTTTACAATATCAAATTTATTATACCTTAAAGCTTCGAAATAAGTTTTAAAGGAAATAGGACCCTTACTCTAATAAGTCTACTACAAGGTACTAAAGTTGTCAATTGCTAAAACTTAAAATAATAACAGTATATCTTTACTTCAAGACCAGGAAAGCTTCATTTCCCTCCTTCCTTATCCACTCTCACGTCACACATACATATCACATGAACAAATTCTAGGGTTTGATGATAATTTGATTTTGATCATGATTAAGGCAATAAATCACCATATTGGAGCTTGGAAACATGTAAACTAGCATTCCCACAAACCAATTCGAGGTAAAAATCATACCTTAATCTTGAATTTGTGTTTTAGAGTTACCCTTTAGTGGGTAATGATTAAAGATTGAATCTTTATGCCATATGTGGGGTTTTTGTAGAATTTTACCTGATTATGCAAAGTTTTGATTTTCAAGAAATCATCAAGAACACTAGCATTCATTCATAATTGTTTGAATAAGTGATGGGTACCTTGTTAAGGTGGTCTAACACCATTTTGTGGTGTTAATTTTCAGAAAGTATGTTGGTATGGTTAAATAAGCCGCGAACCAAACACTCCCTTATGGCCTAGTTCATTCTTAATGCTTGTTTATGACAAGCTAAGTCTTTTTTAAGTAAGCTCCGTGATAATTATGTGTTCCTAGGTTATAAAGGTTAGCCGGGGACATTTGCGGGAGCTCGCGATAGATTACAAGATATACGCGAGGTGAGTAACGTATATGAGATTAGAAAAGGGACCCTAGTAGCCCGTTAGATATACCACCTACTTGTGGTACTTATGTTCATGTATATGTGTTATACCCGTGTTATGAGTTAATATTAGTATATTCGCATATTATGAGTCTTAATGCCTTACGTGACACAAGCTTATATATGAAATAACTCAAACGTGTCAAAACAGCCCGTAACGACCCGTGTGGTCTTATTGACCTGTTCTCAGCTTATATGATGAATCATTGCTTACTTTAACATCCTATGTGGGTGACTTGTATGTATATATGATTATGTGACCTAAAATGGGTCTACACGTCCTCGGTGGACGACATGTGTGATATTATGATCACATATTCCAAAGAGGAACTCAGACATCCTAAGTGGATGATATGAGCCTTTAGATGGCTTTATATCCCAAGGCGGGACTTAGACGTCCTAAGTGGACGACTAGCATGAGTATAGAACTCATTAGACATCCTAAGTGGATGACATGCATTATAGTGTGATTACATGTTCCGAAATGGGACTTAGACATCCTATGTGGATGACTAGTATGATTATATGACTCGTTAGTTGCTTAATGCAAAGTTCAGACATGCTTAGTGGATGATTGGTATATTATGCTAATAATGTGGCCTTAAAGTGAGATTAGACTTCCTATGTGGACGATTAGAGCATTTAAGCTATATTGAACCGAGTAAGGGTTCATGAAAGATGACTAGTACGAACATAGTAATCATATTGCTCATTTGTATGATTATGAAGCACACAACCCCGACTGCTATCAAGCATAACGATCACTAAACGGGGGAGTATTCAACGAAGCAACATTTTAGCTTTATCGCCATATTATATGTTCAGTTTATATGCGTTATCTCACTAAGCATTATGCTTACGTTGCTTCGTTTCATGTTTTGTTGTAGGTGAGACTAAGCTTAAGTGTAAGCATGCATCGGATTAGCCATTGGTGGTGCTCAAATGGTAGAGCAATTCTCTAAACCCTCTCTTATACCAAGAAACGCTCTAGGAAAATGTTTTCAGTTGTGATATGTATAAACACGGATTTATGTAGTTTAAAGATTTGCACGTATTATAAAAGATAGTTTAAGGGGTGTTTGGCATAAAACCAATCTACCCATTTTGACCCATTTTACTCTTGTACGGGTCTAAACAAATAATATATGATATGTACACTTAAAAAAAAAAAAAAAAAAAAAAAAAAAAAAAAAAAAAAAAAAAAAAAAAATCCTAGTATGGGCGTTTCAAGTTGGTATCAGAGCTGTGGTTTAAGGGATTTAAGTATCCGCTGTAGATGGGTACTTAGACTTAAACCTAGGCTCTTGGGCCGTAGTGTATGTATATATGCTTCCGTGCGTGCATGTAGCTTCAGTAATAGTACAATATATGTTATTAGCATGTTATGTATATATAGTATTGTTCATGAATTTAGTATTATATGATGACAGTGAGGACTTAGTTATCTGATGAAATTATTACAGCGTCTGGCCAACGTGGTAATAATCGCATCACATAACGAGTGTTTACCGGCATCGTGTCATACTTAAGGATTGAACCTGTTGGTATGTGTAAGCATATGATTATAAGACCTATGCATTTTATGTTAAGCAATGATTCAGAATTAATAATTAATTTTATAATGAGTCTCAGAGAGACTATATCCTGAGATCTTTTCTTAGTTGTAATTAAGAATTGCGTAGGAAGTCTTTATAGATCCATCAGATCCACTTATCAATTTACAGACTTACTAAGACTTCCATGACCGAATCCAATTACGATTTTTATATATAATCATAAAATTCTGGGAATTATTTCCGGTACATGTTGTAACAGTTGAGCGTGAAGATGCTCACATTCCATAGCTCGATACTAAGAATTTCAGGTCGTGCCTTTCAACATTAGTCAAGAAATAAATATAGATACATGATGTTATGACAGGTACCTCCTTCGGGAACATAATACCTGCTCGTGTATTTAACTGATTTTGTACGATTCGGTCAACTATAACTCAGTCATCTAGTCGAAAGTTAGCGTTCAACGAGTCAGTATAAGCCTCCTTAGACTTGAAGAGGCAATAGACGACAAGATTTATCATATGACCTCTATATTTAAGATGGGTGAAATAGAACTTCATGATGAAAGGTTCCAGTTGACTCGAATTTCCTATGCCTATAAGGAAATGGACATTATCATTTATACGTAATAACTCAATAAGCATAAGTTGTTATTCATGTCAGAATAATTTAATCTGGGTTAAAACCCAAAGTGGGGGAGAAACGTTCATCTAGATGAGCATAAGAAACCTTCCCCGACTATAAGTACATATAGTAGAGCCAAAAGTATGTGAATCGTGACTGTCAAGTCTATCTAGATCATGTCGTTGATTCTTAGAAAGTTACTCCAGATTTCGACAGCATATTAGCTGTCCGGGAATTTCCAGATATGTTTCCAGAAGAAATCCCAGGTAACCACATAACAGACGAAATAGAATTTATATCGATTTTATCTCGGGAGTACTCTTATTGTTATAAACTCCCTACTCACTTGTCCTTTCTGAAATGCAAATATTAATGAGGCGGTTTAAGAATAACTAGACAAAGGCTTTACTTGCCCCAGTAATTCCCCATTCGGGAGCTCTAGTTCTTCTTGTCAAGAACAAAGGTCATGGTATTCAAAGTTTCTTTTCCTAAATAGATGTAAGATCAGACTACCTCAGTTAAGGATTTGGGAAAGAGATATCCGAATACAGTTTCCAGACCAGATATGGGCAATGTGAATTCGTTATCATGCCACTTGGCTTAACGAAGAGAAGCTTTTATGGACCTGATGAACCGGGTCTGATGACATCCTGATTTATCTTGAATCAGCCAAGCCAATAATCTGGAACTCACTACGCCAAGTTTTCAGTATGTTGAGATAAGAAAAGTTTCATGCTAAGTTCTCAAAATGTGAATTTTGGTTGCGAGAAGTTCAATTTCTCAGACATGTCATTAATAGTAAAGATATTAAGGTCGATCCAGCGAAAATCAGTTGTGTTATGAATTGGAAGCGACCCAAAACTTCCACAGAAATCAGATCGCGAGAATCCTGTGGGTTAATACATAGTTTTGTAGTTAACTCACGAGGACTCATAATACAATCCAATAGGATTTATGAAATCAAATAATAAATAGTTCCTGATGTGTCACTCGATAGAGCTTATAAGTGGAATCTATTTACACATCTCGGTGCCACTTGAATGTACTACAATTTCAAATCAGCGGACGAGTAGGAAAGAAACATAGTAAATCATGTAGGGTAATGTCTTATATGCTATAAAGTTAAGACAAAACATCGATGAATGCTTGGAAGGTTGCAGTCCCTAGATTTCCCGTGTGGAATGGGAAATGATTGTCAGAGAATTTATCGAAAATTTGTCAAATACTTCGTGAATAAAATTGCAGTCAGGCGTAGGATGCTTATCCTCATCGTAACAGTCAAAATCAACATATTAGCGTTTAAACTTATGGTATAGATTTCAGAAGAATCTTATAATCGTATTTAAGTTAATTGCCATGAGATTCCGGGTAACAGTTTTGATCACTGTCTCTTAAGAGAGTCCTTATGTGACAATTTCTTCATGACTGTATTTAATGCACCTACATCTTTTGGAGAATATTGTGCATTTAGTTTATTAAGTATTATGCTCTGAGCATTCAGTCAGTCTCGTGTGGAACCATAATGCTTGCGCATACAACTAACTCTATACTCATGCTCTTAAATGTGCTAGGGTCAATCATGCATTCAGCCATTGTGTGCTTCACACACTTAGTAGGTGCTTATGCACTTAGTGTTTTATACAGTCAGAAAACAACATGTTATATGCGTTTAGTTCTAATAGCAAATTCCACACATAGTTCCTTTATTAGTTAGACTGTCAGTACTAAGGTTTAGCTTCGGAAGTACTTAGTGTGAAAGTTGACATTGCTCAGTCCCAAGTATAGTTGTATTGCTTAGCTTATAACCGCTAGAAATCAGCTTAAAAACAGTTCTATAGTTTAGCTCATCGTTTATTCCGATTTCCAAAATCAGTCAGAAATGTGCTATGTGCAATTAATTAGAGTAAGGACCATGTGTAATTGGTCAATTCTATAGGGAGAATGAACACAAGGTGTTAAAATCATCCTGTGTGGCAATAAGTATGTCTGAAACTAATCATGGCCAGGTTATGACCCATGTAAGTCATGTTGAATAATGCAACTGCTAGATTGTGACGTCCATCACTAGAATACAATTCCAGTTTTTCAACTAATATTTAATAAAAAAAAATCAGGTTTCGAGAAATGTTATCTTTGTGAATTATTACTAGTCATAAAGTACCTATCTCTATAGTTCCTAATGGAGACAACCGATTCCCTTCCAGATTCAAACAGAAATTCCCTAAGAACTTGGGCACTCGTGTTAATTCCAGCACAATCTATCATTCTTAGACAGGTGGTCAAGTGTTAAGACCATTCTTATACATGATTCATCCAATTTAGCAGATCAATTTAGAAAGGTGCCATTTAGACTTGTAGTATCAAAAGAACTCAATAGTATTCTTAGCACCTATCATGTATTCCAGTTAAGATCATGTAGTTAAGATCATGCTTAGCTGATAAAACATAATATGTCCCTCTAGCAGATATCATGGTTATAGAATAACCCAACTATTTTGAGAAGTTAGTACGACATTCTTGACACTAAGGTCCATATATTCAGTATTTAAGATGTCCTCTTTCTTAAAGTCATATGGAAGCACATAAAAGGGGTTAGAGTATATAAATGGGAGCCAGAGAGAGTTCGTCAGAAACTACCCCGCTATTCATTAGAAAAGGTTTGTGAGGACACAAACCGAATAAGTGGGAGAGAGTTGTAACACCCCAACTTTTACAATATCAAATTTATTATACCTTAAAGCTTCGAAATAAGTTTTAAAGGAAATAGGACCCTTACTCTAATAAGTCTACTACAAGGTACTAAAGTTGTCAATTGCTAAAACTTAAAATAATAACAGTATATCTTTACTTCAAGACCAGGAAAGCTTCATTTCCCTCCTTCCTTATCCACTCTCACGTCACACATACATATCACATGAACAAATTCTAGGGTTTGATGATAATTTGATTTTGATCATGATTAAGGCAATAAATCACCATATTGGAGCTTGGAAACATGTAAACTAGCATTCCCACAAACCAATTCGAGGTAAAAATCATACCTTAATCTTGAATTTGTGTTTTAGAGTTACCCTTTAGTGGGTAATGATTAAAGATTGAATCTTTATGCCATATGTGGGGTTTTTGTAGAATTTTACCTGATTATGCAAAGTTTTGATTTTCAAGAAATCATCAAGAACACTAGCATTCATTCATAATTGTTTGAATAAGTGATGGGTACCTTGTTAAGGTGGTCTAACACCATTTTGTGGTGTTAATTTTCAGAAAGTATGTTGGTATGGTTAAATAAGCCGCGAACCAAACACTCCCTTATGGCCTAGTTCATTCTTAATGCTTGTTTATGACAAGCTAAGTCTTTTTTAAGTAAGCTCCGTGATAATTATGTGTTCCTAGGTTATAAAGGTTAGCCGGGGACATTTGCGGGAGCTCGCGGTAGATTACAAGATATACGCGAGGTGAGTAACGTATATGAGATTAGAAAAGGGACCCTAGTAGCCCGTTAGATATACCACCTACTTGTGGTACTTATGTTCATGTATATGTGTTATACCCGTGTTATGAGTTAATATTAGTATATTCGCATATTATGAGTCTTAATGCCTTACGTGACACAAGCTTATATATGAAATAACTCAAACGTGTCAAAACAGCCCGTAACGACCCGTGTGGTCTTATTGACCTGTTCTCAGCTTATATGATGAATCATTGCTTACTTTAACATCCTATGTGGGTGACTTGTATGTATATATGATTATGTGACCTAAAATGGGTCTACACGTCCTCGGTGGACGACATGTGTGATATTATGATCACATATTCCAAAGAGGAACTCAGACATCCTAAGTGGATGATATGAGCCTTTAGATGGCTTTATATCCCAAGGCGGGACTTAGACGTCCTAAGTGGACGACTAGCATGAGTATAGAACTCATTAGACATCCTAAGTGGATGACATGCATTATAGTGTGATTACATGTTCCGAAATGGGACTTAGACATCCTATGTGGATGACTAGTATGATTATATGACTCGTTAGTTGCTTAATGCAAAGTTCAGACATGCTTAATGGATGATTGGTATATTATGCTAATAATGTGGCCTTAAAGTGAGATTAGACTTCCTATGTGGACGATTAGAGCATTTAAGCTATATTGAACCGAGTAAGGGTTCATGAAAGATGACTAGTACGAACATAGTAATCATATTGCTCATTTGTATGATTATGAAGCACACAACCCCGACTGCTATCAAGCATAACGATCACTAAACGGGGGAGTATTCAACGAAGCAACATTTTAGCTTTATCGCCATATTATATGTTCAGTTTATATGCGTTATCTCACTAAGCATTATGCTTACGTTGCTTCGTTTCATGTTTTGTTGTAGGTGAGACTAAGCTTAAGTGTAAGCATGCATCGGATTAGCCATTGGTGGTGCTCAAATGGTAGAGCAATTCTCTAAACCCTCTCTTATACCAAGAAACGCTCTAGGAAAATGTTTTCAGTTGTGATATGTATAAACACGGATTTATGTAGTTTAAAGATTTGCACGTATTATAAAAGATAGTTTAAGGGGTGTTTGGCATAAAACCAATCTACCCATTTTGACCCATTTTACTCTTGTATGGGTCTAAACAAATAATATATGATATGTACACTTAAAAAAAAAAAAAAAAAAAAAAAAAAAAAAAAAAAAAAATCCTAGTATGGGCGTTTCATGTAATCTGTCAAAGGAATTATAATCTGGATGAATTGTAATCTGAATTGTTGAAATATGTCATGTGTTTGGATGGCCGAATGTAATGTAATTCAGTTTAAATTCCTTTACATAATCCTGTTTGGTTTGTAGAAGGGGAATGTAATTTAAATTTTGAAAATTGATAATAGTTACCATTGATGTTTGTGTTTTTTGTTTTGTCATATATGTTAATAATAGCTAAAACGAGTTATACTAACGACATAAAACGAGAATTTTCGAAATGTCAAGTACAAAAGGTTCATCACCATGATCATAAACACAACTGCATATTACCAAGTGCAACTTAAACACCCAAAAAGACACATAACAAGTTCTAATGACAACACTACCAACTTAAACACTACTGATCCTTCACACTACTGATCATTCACACGCATTACCAACTTAAACACCCAAAAAGACACATAACAAGTTATACTAACGAGACTACATATCATTCCCACACATTACCATAGTCAAACTCATTCCCACACATTACCATAGTCAAACTCATTCCGACAACATGAAACGCACCTACTTGCTCTTAGTCCTCCTAATGTTTCAAGCATATTACACAACTTTATAAAACACACTCGAGTCATCCTAACTTGCGATATAGACATAGTGTCACTCTCATAAACATACCTATGCAATATAGAATAACGATCGATTTTTCTCGAAGAGTACCGAATACGTGGCTTATCTATGTCGTATTTGAGTACCAACATGAACATAGTGATAACAAACCAAATAACAATTGTAGTAACGTGGTTCCACCATGTCAAAACGAGTGTTTGTCTCCTTTCCTTACGTTTGCGAGTTGTTAAACTAAGTCGAGTCATTTCGTGATACAGAGGTTCAAACTTAAAAGATGAAATTCAAACAATGATAACAATAACCCTATAACCATAACAAAAAGATACATATATAAATCACAAGAAAAAATACAGATTGATGGAACCTAACTTTTTTTTTTACCAAAAAAATTAAAAAAAAAAAATCTAACCTTTTTATAAGTAGTGGATATGAGCAGGTTTATAGAAATTAAAGAAATCAAGATGAATGACGAAGATGATTAATCGTGATTAATATAAGAACCGAACCCAGAAAGTGGGTAAGAAGCATATCAGAGGTGAGACATGAGAGATGAAAGTGAAGATGTAATGATACGGCAAAAGATAAAGAGTAGGGTTTATTATGTGCTTGGGTTATTTTTGTAAATACAGTAAAACCTCTATAAATTAATACTCGATAAATTAATAACCTCGATAAAATTAATAATTTGTCCAGTCCCAACTTGGGACCAGTGCAAATTTGGACTTCAATCGATAAAATAATAAGATAATAATTTTTTTGAAACTCCAGTGTATATATATTGGCCCCAACAAAACTATAAATTAATAATTACTAAAAAGTTTCATAATATACATGAGTTAAAAATTTATTTTTCATCTCTAATTAGTATAAATTGTAATTTATTTTTCATATATAACTAGTATACACCGTAACTTGTACATATTAGATCTTGTTTTTCTAATTTATTTTTCATCTATAACTAATATACATTGTAATTTATGTTTCATCTCTAACTAGTATACATTGTAACTTATTTTTTAAATTTATTTTTCATATCTAACTAGTATCCATTGTAACTAGTACATATTGGACTTGAAAATTTAAAAGCAATACGTAAAACCTCTTTAAATTAATAAATTATTAATTTATCGATATAATAATATCTCGCTAAATTAATAAAATATCTCGGTTCCAACACTATTAATTTATAGAGGTTTTACTGTATGTGTAATTCCATTGTAATGTTGAAACTTTCCTTAGCTTAGTTGATGTAATTGAGATTCCATCAAAAAAGTGGGCCTGATGTAATTTGGATAAATACAATGCTGCTCATTAAACAACCAAACACCCTATGCAATTGGAATTTGAATTACAATTACGCCAAATTACAACAAATTCGGCGAACCAAACGCACCCTTATTATTTAACTTAGGTTGACTTTAACAACACTAATGAAATTTAAGTTTGGTACCGAAATGAGATTAAGGTGTTCCAGTTTGACCAATTAGAGCAAATGTATTAGAAGGGAAAAAGGCTATATGATTAAAGTTTCAATAAGTAAATATAAACTGCGAAGTGGTGTCGGAAACGGTGGCGATATCTTGTTAGGTCGACACATTATAAACTGAAACTAAAAAGGTAAAAAAAAAAAAAAGGTTAAATAATAATAATAATAATAATAATAATAATAATAATAAATTGTTAATAATAATAATAATAATAATAATAATAATAATAATAATAATAATCTTTTATCTAATAAAAGAATTACATCATTTCGGAGTATTTTTGCAAATCCCTTCTCATTGAAAAAAAAATGGACCAATAGGAGAGTTTGATTTTGCCACGTAGACGAAATCGAGCGACGTGATTGGCCAATAAAAGGTCAAAATTGAATTGATTTTAGTCAAACTTTAATATTTTTGGTGGATAATTCGGTTGAGGAAAAAAAACACATAAAAATATAGGTGTCAGATTTATGAAAACAAAAACTTTAAAAAAAAGGAGGTAATTAATAAAACTTTAGTGGTTAAATTTTAAATATATTATATAAAGTTAATTGTAAAATTATAAGTCTCCATGTTTTTTAATAACTTTAGATAATAAACAAATAACCCATTATACTGTACTAGTTAATAATGCCCGCGCACGCGCGGGTTTTTTAAAATTTTTTGAATCATATATTTTTATTTATTAAAAAACAAATAATTTAATCTTTGTTTTGTTTGATTTATAATATTTAATTATAGTTTTTTTTATTAAAGATAATTATTTAAAAATTTTAATTCTATCATTGATGGCATCTTATCTATATTTTTTGTATTTATCTTCTACTTGTGTTAATTGAATCTTATCTATATTTTTTGTACTTATCTTCTACTTGTGTTATGGATAAATATAAAATGTTACCTAATAAGAAAATAATTTTTTTAAATACAATTATTACTAAATAAGGTATGAATGCATTTTTTTAAAATGAAAAATTCCCAATAGGGGTTTTATTTTATTATATAAAAGATACCCTCTATACTTTATAATAGGAACTTTGTTTACAATTACATGAGTATTAGTATTAGACTTTAATCTATTAAAATTACAAAATTTTGTAAATATAAGAATTAGTTTTAATATACACTAAATATTTTTAAAATGAATATTAGTTTTAAACATTCATCTATTAAAATATTTTTTTTACTATATACGTTAAATAAAGACTCATGTTATCCTATTTACAAATTTAATCTACGCGTACACGAGTTTTAATATTAAATACAGCTAAATTATTATTAACGGTAATATAAATATCAAATGGTAAGCACGAGTTACTGTAATATGAGAATAAATATACGTTATTGTACTCATAACAACGACTCATGTAATTATTATTTAAAATTTATATACGGATATCTGAAAAAATATTTTTAAAAACTTTACGGAGTATATTTTAACTTCATTAACATTCATTACGTGTTACTAAACTCGCAAATTTTGTAAAACATGATATCAATAGTTAAATTAAACAACAACATCAACCTCAATCTCAACATCTATGTTAGCTAAACTAAGTTAAATATTTCATCCAATAAAACTTTTTACAAAATATAAATAGATATTAATACAAAATAAAAAACTCATACATATTTATTAGTTGTATTTATATCAGAATTTTCACGGGTAAATTATTATATATCTATATAGTGAACTAAAATTTTAAAATAAAAATGATTTATGTGTAAACCCCGTGCGTGCACGGGACATATAACTAGTAATAATAATAATAACAACAACAACAACAACAACAATAATAATAATAATAATAATAATAATAATAATAATAATAATAATAATAATAATTGGTTTTTATGAGCAAAAATATTTGTGCTTTTTTCAAAAAAAAAGTTTTTTTCAAACTTCGTCCTTGTAGTTTGCACATATTTTCATTTTTCGTAACTGTTTCAACTTTCTTTCACTGTGCGTCCCAATTCCTATCAAATTTTGCGCATGCAATCCTTGTTACCAACGATTGTTACCATATCCGATTAACTCCCCTAACGTTGTTACCCCTTTCACGCCTTTTTGGCCAATGGTCTTTTAGCATATAACTTAAATAATCAAAACCAATCACCACCGCCGCCTCCCACCACCCACCACCACCGCCCAATGCCCACCACCATCGCCGCCCATCACTACCACATGCTGCTACTACCACTACCACCCATGGTACCACCACCGCGCCAACTTCCGGCTAAAATTCCGACCAATGAGAATGGACCATTGACCAAAAAAAAAAACGCATACATAAGTAGTTAAGCACAAGTACAAACACATTTAAATACATAAACAAATTTCATATTCGTCTATTAGTTTGTAAAATCTATTGCTAAATACCAAGGTTGTAAAAATCGCTAAGCGTTAGCCGCGCGGCCGGGTATCGCCTAATATTAATCAGTTAGGCAACGATTAATCTAGGATTAATCGGATTGGATTTTTTTATATATAAAATTATAATTTTTTGAAAAATTATATATATAACATAAATGAAATGGTTCAAAATTCTTTAAATTGAAAGTTCAAATGTTACAATTAATCTTGAGAAATCAATTTTTGAACTCAATTAGTATCATTAACATCCACTTGAAAAAAAAAATTAAAAATCTATTAAAAATTAAAAATTAAAAAAAAAGAAAAAAAAATCTTATTCAGGTCAAACGGGTTGACCTGAACCTCAGTTAGCCAAAATTTTCATCTTTTATCCGACCTGAATTGACCCGAACCCGACCCGATTAATACCCATACCTCCTAATACTACCACCACCACACTCGTAGTGGGTGGTGGTGGTTGGTTTTATTATCTAAGTTAAATGCTAACGACTGTTGGCCAAAAGGACGTGAGAGGCAGGGACGGAACCAAAACCAAATATGACCGGGTGTACAAAAATTTGAAACCGTAATATAGATTTACATTTCGATGGACCGGGTGCATTTAAGATGCATTTAAGAAAAAATGATGTTTTTTTCAAAAATTAACACTACATCGAAAAAATCCATAGGGGTCCCGGGCAGTCGGGCACCCACGGGAACCCCTGGTTCCGTCATTGGTGAGAGGGGTAATGACGTTAGGAGAGTTAACGGGCTAGGGTAACGATCGTTGGAAACAGGGACTAAATGTGCAAGGTTTGATAAAAATTGGGACATACAATAAAAAAAGTTGAAACGGGGACGAAAGGTAAAAATGTGTGCAAACCACGAAGCAAAGGAGTTTGGGAAAAGCAATCTTAAACAACTCCTTGTGAATATCCCTTCCCATAGTTTTAGGCGCAAGAACAAAAAGTGCAATCGTATGAGTTCATTCCTAAGGTACATAAGATCACACGCCTATTTTTAATTAATTTTCCTTTTTTCATTTTATATAATATAGTTTCCTTATGTTAACTTGAATTATTATCTGTGGAATTCAAAACTGTTAAATTTTAATAGATTGTATATTGTAAGTATGCATTTCGTCTGGATAGTGAATTGAACCTGTGTTTATTATTGGTGTCAACAGTAATCTGACTTATATTGTAGTAATTAGATTCAACAATATTGATTACCTATGACTTTAAATAACCTTATTGCACCTAATATGTTGTTAACTTTTGTTTATGCTCATTTACAAATTTTATTAAATTGAAATTTTGCTGTAGTTGTAGGATTAACTTTAAATAACCTTATTCCCCCATACCTCGCACCGACGGGATTGGGTATTGTTGTAGTTGTAGGATTACATTGAAATTTGCAACTATTTTTATTTTTGAGGGATTGGGTATTGCCTCACTTGATTATACACCGGAATGTAACTTAGGGTGTGTTTGTTTTTAAAAAAAAAGTCTTGCTAGCCCTCTTACTCTTACCGGTAAGAGAAGAGAGGTGGGCAGACGTTTTGCTTGTTTGTTTTTTTCTTCTGAGTGAGACCCTCTTAGACATATAACATCTTACTCAGTAAGAGGTGAAGGACTTGTCTTACTGCCTCTTACTCGATAAGAGAGATTAAAGACTCGTGTTAATATAATATATTTGATGGTTTATTAACTATATTATATTTATGATAAAAAGCCTTATTTCATAGTTACACAAGTTACTTAAATAAATTGCAGAAACGGGCACTTAAAATCATTCTGACAATTATACAAAAACAAACAACATTATTTCGTTTAGATTTAGACGTTCTAGCCATCTCTTACTAGTAAGATGTGGTAGTAAGATTCTGACCTAAAACATCTAAATGAAACAAACACACCCTTACTTTAAAATTTCTGTCATTATATGTAAATAAAACTGTTTCTTTCCCATTATGTGTAACAACATGCTTTTAGTTTTTTACCATCGTATGTAAGCAACACTCAAGATTGCTCTCACACAATGGTAAAAGGTTGCAAGTATGTTGTTACGTACAATGAAAAACATTTTTTCTTTCTTAAATACAACGACAAAAAGGTGAAAGTAAGTAACATTTTGGCATAATTGACCACTGAAATCGCATTGTAGCTCTTTTACTTTTTGTAACAGAGGGACTTAAAAACGGTACATTTCATTTGGCAGAACACAAGTTTGTCGTAAAATTTATATTGTAGCTTCTTGTTTGCTTTCTGATTTGTGTCATGTTTTGCCAACTCAGGTTATAATGTTTCCCTCGTAAGCTAATCCTTTAGTAAACGAAAATATGGTTTTAATGGACTATCTCCCGGACCAATTAGTTTGGGAAATTTTCAGCAATATCAAGAAAACAGTCGACCGAAACTCAGTATCTTTGGCTTGTAGGCGCTTCCATAATCTTGAAAATGAACAAAGAAGACACCTTCGTGTTGGCTGTGGCTTAAACCCCGCAAATGAAGCTTTGACTTCTTTATGCAACAGATTCCCAAACTTAAACAAAGTCGAAATTACATACTCTGGTTGGATGTCAAAATTGGGTAAACAATTAGAAGATCCCGGTCTTTCCATACTGTCCAACACCTGCCCATTTTTAACGCATCTCACTTTAAGTTACTGCACTTTTATAACCGATGCCGGTCTTAGCTCATTATCTTCTTGCTCAAATCTTTTGTCTTTGAAACTAAACTTCACTCCGAGAATCACCGGTTGTGGCATATTTTCAATCGTTGTCAGCTGCAAAAACCTTAAAACAGTGCATATCATTCGCTGTTTAAACCTTAATAACCTTGAGTGGCTCGAGTGTCTTGGAAGACTAGAAACACTTGAAGATTTGTGTATAAAAAATTGTAGGGGTATTGGAGAAGGTGCTTTAGTTAAGCTTGGGCCCACTTGGAGTAACATAAAACGTTTGAAGTTTGAGGTTGACTCAAACTATAGGTACATGAAGCTTTATGACCGGTTGGCTGTTGATCTGTGGCAAAAACAGTGGGTCCCATGTGAGAATATGTTAGAATTAAGTCTGATAAATTGCATGATCAGCCCGGGAAGAGGGGTCGCTTGTATATTGGATAAATGTAAAAACTTGGAAAAGATTCATTTGGATATGTGTATAGGTGCACGAGACTGTGATATCATTGGTTTAGCACAAAACTCAAAGAATCTCAAGTCGATTTCAGTCAGAGTACCATCAGATTTTTCACTTCCACTTTTAATGGAAAACCCATTAAGACTAACAGACGACAGTTTGAAAGCAGTGGCTCAAAACTGCACACAGCTCGAATCAGTCTCGTTATCTTTCTCAGATGGTGAGTTCCCTTCATTATCTTCGTTTTCACTTGCTGGGATTCTTGGACTGATCAGAACATGCCCCATAAAGAACCTATATTTAAATCGTGTTTATTCTTTTAACAATATTGGGATGGAAGCTCTTTGTTATGCCGATCATCTTGAAACTTTAGAACTTGTGAGGTGTCAAGAGATAAGTGATGAAGGGCTTGAACTTGTGGCTCATTACCCGCGACTGAGAGAGTTGAGGTTAACCAAGTGTTTAGGAGTTACTGATGACGGGTTCAAGTTGCTAATCGGTTTATGCAAATTGGAAGTTCTGGTTGTGAATGATTGTCCTCAGGTATCTTATAGGGCTGTTCAAGGTGCTGCTAAGTCTGTGTCTTTTAAGCAAGATTTGTCGTGGATGTATTGAATTTCAAGTGTTTCAGGTTGGTAAAGTGTTAAAACTTCGTTGTAAAGTATACATTTGTACAACTGTTACTACATGTTATGGTTTTATTTTATAATTGTTGTATGTTAAATATTAAGGTTAATGATGTAAGTGCAAATCATCATTAAATCTGACAGTTTATTCCCATGTTGGGTATGTTGGTTTTGCGACACTGCTGTTGTTTTGTTCTATGTTAAATGGGGTGATGGACGGGTTGGAAACATGTCATGACAGTCTCAGGTATTATCATGAAATCGAACCAAATACATCCATGTGTGGTAGTGTTTTTGGTCATGGTTTGAATTTGCCTATCACTTTCTCCCTACTGAGTCCACAAGTGACTTGCCAAGTCACTCCTTGACTCCTTGTTATTTTTCCATGGTGAACCTCATCACCTGTTTGCCATTTCAAAGAAAAAAAGGTATGTACTGGAGCCTGCATTATTGTGGCGCCATTGGCAGGGCACCATGGCCATAGCGAACTGTTATTAGGTTTTACTACATTTTTTTAGTTAAATCTTTAAATGCAACGGGAAAAGAATTCCTAGTGGCCGAAAATCAAAAAGTTCGAATAACTACCAATTTTTCACATCCAAGCAACCAAAAAACGTTCAAACTTTTTTACCCTTATATATTGTTAATACTAGGTGTGTACCCATATAACGACAAATTTTTCATGTGGCAAGTCGTCATGATCATTCGAGATGACAACAACGTCATATAACTTTCACTTCATCAAATTCAGATTGAAATATATATTTTTTGTTTGATGAAAAAAGAGTAAGTATTTGTTTTTGAATCTTTAAAGAAAAACTATTCTCTCAAATTTGAACAAAAATAAAACGATAAACTAGAGATAACAAATAGATAGAAAGTGCAATCCAAACACCTCTAAAAGACACAACTACTAAAACAACAAAGGAGTTACAACTTACAATTGTACACAACTTATTAATGTCTGTGTCACCGACCACATTAATGTTAATGAAATAAATTTTAAGTTATTTAGTAACGGCAGTTAGTAAAAGGATTAACGATGCCAAGTTATTTATTAACGGTCGTCACTGGGTACATACAATGTACAAAATTTGAAAGTTTTGTGTCACACTAGAAGGAAGGGAAAAAAATGGTGATTTGAGCACCAATTTTTTTTATTCTTACACCACATTATATGCATTACAGTGTTGCACTGTGTATTCTCTGTGCATTACAGTGTTGTATAAAATGATGTGTTTATAAAAAAAATGGTGTGTAAATCAATAAAAAAAAAACGTGGCTGGTGAAAAGTGTCAAGTTTGATGTAATTAGCCCCAAATAAAACGATAAATTAGAGATAAGAGTAAATTACACCATTCGTCCTTGTGGTTTGCGTTGACCGGCGTGGTTCGTCCCTTGACCAAAAAAACTGCACCGTCCATCCTTAACGGGCAAACGTTACGCGTCGTTTGTCCCTCCATCCAGTGGGCCCCACTAACGCTGGTTATCTGTGTTTCACATCAAGTCCCATTGAGGGTATAACTGTCATTTCCATCCCCCCTTTGCATTTAAAACCCACTCACCCACTCTTTTCCCTCACACTCTCCCAAGTCTAACCTACTCATTCTCAAATAAAAACCGATCATCTTCACTTTGCCCAAATCAATTGATATTCTAACCCTAATTTCTGTAAATCAAAAATTGCAAAACACTAAAAATGGTTCTTCAGTTGTACGACATAAGACCAAATGATTGTGTTGATAGAGATCCTTATCGAATGTATAGTAAGTATCTATTTTTTGTAATTTTTGGACAATGTTGTTTATTATAATAGGATTGTAATCGTTATTATGTATTTTAAGTATGATTAATTCAATTTGCAATTCTGTATTTGATGTTTTGTCGTTTAAAACCCTAAGCTAATGGTTTTTTGTTCAAAATATTTGCAGATGTTGATTCTACTCTGTTTTCCATCAAGCTTCATCATGGAGGCCTTTTCACAAAATCACCTAACAGAAAGTATAGTAATGGTAACATTACTTTTGTTGATTTAATAGATTGTGATCAATTTTCTATACATGAAATTGATTCTATTATTGAAGACTTAGGTCACGATGGACATAGGGTTATGTTTTACCATTTCTTGAAACCAGATTGTGATTTAGACAATGGACTAGAACCTTTAGCATGTGACAAAGATGTTCAGGTTTTAGCTAAGTATGTGACACAAGGTCTTAAAATAGTTGAGGTCTATGTTGAGCATGAAAAGACCAACCCTGACATTTACACACCACCAAAGAAGAAAAAACTTGTAATAGAAGAGTTAGATAACCCAATAACATCAAAGGCAGGGATTTATCCAGTTGCTAAGAAACTAGTGTTGGATGTGACTGAAGGGTGTTTAGGTCAAGGTAAAGGTGAAAGTAGTGGTAAAGTCCAAGAACCATGTGTTGTTAATTTAGAAGAAGGGCAAAGTAGTGCAGCTGATAATCATGGGTCTTCTCAAGTCCCTAGCCAGTTTGTGAATGACTTTTACTCTTCATATGACCCTTATGTTGAGTCACAAGATCCTAACTATGACCCATTTGCTGACTTGGACATAATTTCACCAATATTTAACAATACAGAAGGTAATGCTAGTGAGAATGTTGAAACAGAGTTTGAGAATGCAACAGAGTTTGAGAAAGAAACAGATGTTCATAGTGAAAATGAGGTTGACAATGAGAGAACTGTTGAGTTAGAGGATAAGTCTGGGGATGATAGTCAAAGGGAGGATGATGATGATACTGAAAGAGATGATGATGATGATGATAGCCAAGACAGTGATTATCTTGCAGAGGAGGATTATGATGTGGATGAAGTTGATGTTGACATGGAGAACTTTGACTACAATATTGATGAGACTGCAGAGTTTATGGGGTGTAAAGATACTGAAGAAGATGTTGATAATGAAGATGTAGATCCAGATGCAGAGGATATTAATGAATTAGAGAATGAATACTTTGAAAGTGCTTCAGGTAGTGATAGTGAAGGTAGTAGATTAAGGAAAAAAAGATTGAAGCAATTAAGGAAACAAGCACATGCTGCTGATAAAATTTACAAAACATTTTTCTATGTGGGTAAACAGTTTCCAAACAGAGAACATGTGAAGGAATACATTAAAGAACATGCAATTGAGACTAGGAGGAGAATAAGAATGGAAAAGAATGACAATGAAAGAGTGAGGGCAGTTTGCAAAGGTGTTATTCCATCTCTGCCAACTGGTGAAGCCCAAAACTTGGATACTGGTGTTAGTGAGCCAAGTCAGAGTACTGGGTCCAAAGGTAAGTGGACCAAAAAGACTGCTCCAAGATCCAGTGGGTACTCAAGCCCATCAAAGGTTAGTGGGATGAAAGAGAAGCTATTTAATGGGGGTAAACCTAATAGCAAGAAAAAGGTACATGATCCCAATAAATGTACATGGGTGGTGTTGGTTTCCAAATTAAAAGATTCTGAAACATGGCAGGTCAAAACACATAGATCAGAGCATAAGTGTTTACAAGAAAGAGAAAACTTGTATGCAACATATGACTGGTTCTCTAGAGAACTAGTTGAACAGTTGAAATCAAACCCTAACATACCTGTTAGGGCAGTTCAAGAGCAACTCCAACAAAAACATGAACTAAGTGTTTCAGAAAGTAAAGCTTTTAGAGCAAAACAACAAGCAGAAAGGAAATTAAGGGGTGACTACACACATCAGTATAAGATGCTAAGAGATTATGTTTTGGAGTTACAACAAACTAATCCAAACACAACTGTCAAGATACATGTTCAACCTGAAGCAGATCATATGTGTCCAACAAGAGTCTTTAAAAGAATTTATGTATGTTTGGGACCTCTTAAAGATGGATTCAAAGCTGGGATGAGGGATTTGCTAGGATTAGATGGGGCATTCATGAAGGGTCCATACCCAGGTCAACTCTTGACAGCTGTGAGTGTAGATCCAAACAATGGGATCTATCCACTTGCTTATGGGATTGTTGAGACAGAAAACACAGAGTCATGGACATGGTTTCTCAATCAACTTGGAGATGATCTAGACCTTTACAGGAATTCCAACTTCACTTTCATAAGTGACAGACAAAAGGTAGTTTACTTTCTTTATTTGAATATTTAAGTGAGTTTTTCAATCAAAATAATTGATTTGTAATCAGCTAACCATTATACTTTTAATTTGATAACAGGGAATAATACCAGCAATTTCAAAGTTGTTTCCATGTGCAGAGCACAGATTCTGTGTGAAACATATTCATGAGAACATGAAAAAACAGTGGAATGGTGCTGCATACAAAGAACTGTTATGGAAAGCAGCAACTGCCACAACAGTCCCAGAGTTTACTCTTGCAATGAATGAGTTGAAAGAACTTAAAAAAGAGGCTTATGACTGGCTTAATCTCATTCCTCCACAACACTGGTCAAGATCACATTTCTCAGGTATCTTTTAATCCTAGATCTTTATGAATACTTTCCTTATGGATATAATAAGCATCTAATGTTCAATTAAACAAACTTGTATAACAGTAAGACCCAAGTCAGATGTATTGTTGAATAATATGTGTGAAGTCTTCAATGGTAAGCTGGTTGGAGGAAGAGATAAACCTATTATTTCCACTTTGGAATTTGTCAGAGAATATCTAATGAGAAGGTACATACTAATGTTGAATAATATGATGTGAACAAGCTTATTACATTAGCATACTTACTATTTAATATTTTGTAGGATTGTAAATGTGAACAAGCTTATTGGAAAATGTGATGGACCACTCACACCAACTGCTACAAGGATTTTGAGAAGAAATGCACATGATGCTAAAAAATACAGAGTCCAATGGGGTGGGAGTGAGTTGTACCAGGTTAGTGGTCCATGGAGTGACCAGTGTGTGGTCAATGTTGTGGCAAGAACATGCACTTGTAGAAGATGGGAATTGACAGGTATTCCCTGCAAACATGCTGTGGCCACAAATTGGAACATGACACTTAACAATCAACAGGCTGGATTACCAGAGGAATGGGTGCATCCATGCTACAGGTTAGATACTTGGAAGAAAGTGTATTCTTTTGACATCAAACCAATTAGAGGTCCTGTTCATTGGCCCAAATGCAATGTTCCAACCACACTATTACCACCAAAACATCATCCACAAGTGGGCAGGCCAAGAAAAGAAAGGAGAAAGTCAAAGGCTGAGAGAGATTTGTTGTACTTTGCAAAATGTGATGGTAAGCTATCAAGGGAGCACAAGACTGTTACTTGTGACAAATGTGGGAGTAAAGGTCACAATAAAAGAACTTGTACTGGTCCAATACTTCCAAAGGGTCAAAAGAGGAAAGCTGCAGGCAAAGGGGTGGATTTGGATAATGATGGTCCTACAGGTTCAAAGGCAAAGAAAGGTTCAAGTGGTGCATCTACAAATTCTACAAAAAATAAAGACAAGGGGAAAGCTCCAGCAACAGATGATGGAGTCAAGAAGAAGAAAGCACCAAGGAAGAAAGTTATTAAGTTAGGTTGATCAGTTTGTGTTATGTCTGTTATTGTCTTTTGTTAAACTAATGGTATTAAGTTAAATGGTATGTTTGAACAATGTCAGTTAATGTTTGTAACCATGACAGTTAATGGTTTTGGAACTATGTTAGTCAAGTGGTCTGTATTTGCTAAGTTTACTCTTGCAATGAATGGTTAACTTATCAGTTTAGTGGTATTACTTTGACTTGCATTTGAGAATCTTCAATTGATTGTCTGTTTGGTTACATGAATTGTTTAGGCCTGCAAATTATGTCTGTTACTCATTTGTTTATGTTTTTGTTTTACATGAATTGGTTTTTGGGTAAATGGTTAAATGATATTTACAGCTGTGCTTTTGGTTTATGTTTTTGTTTTGACATGGATTTGGTTTTGTAGATGTGGTTTCAACAATGCTGTTTGACTATATCAGTCAAAAAGGTTGTATTGGTCAAAAACCACAACATCAAAACAACACAACAAGCAGAGCAACATAACATGGGTTAGAAAAAGATTATGGGTCAAAAGTTGAAAAACACAACAATCACAGCATCATGCTTACACAACATGGGTTAGAACAACACAACAAGCACAACACATCTAGTATTATAAAAAACACAGGTGGTGCACTTGAAAGATGATTCCATTACATAGCTTGCTTCCATAATTTGTACATAACAGACATACACACAACACATTTCTGGTTCAATAACTTCAACATTACAAACAGACATACCCCAAAACACCAACTGACCTTAATCTAGTTCAATAACTTCAACATTACAAACACAAAAACTAAAACCCATGTAACAATCAGATACTTCTTCAATCTTGCTCTTTCTTGCTCAATCTCTTGTAGTTGTGCTTGGTGCCTGTTCAATGACCTTAATAAACCCGGTATAATTACCATGGAACGTGCACACATTTCTGGGTCTACCCAATCCATAAATCTGTTACAATCCTGTATAACAAAGGAAAATTTTAAATACGTACTTACACCAACATTATGACTGTTTAATTCTCTTCAATTAAACACAAATCCTTTAAAACGTACCATTCGAGGACAACCATAAAACCTTCTTCCTGGGTTACGATCTGTCCAAGATGTTTTAATAACACAACTTGTTTGACAACGACCACATCTAACCATTTTCTTGAATTGATTTGATAATTGTTTTTGAATTCGATTTTAATTTGACTGTAAAGATGAAAATGATTTTAGGGTTTATATTATTAATGGGTGATTTATATAAAGGGTGAGGGAATTTAGGGTTTTCATTAAGGGCGGGAAACAAGGGGGGATGGAAATGACAGTTATACCCTCAATGGGACTTGATGTGAAACACAGATAACCAGCGTTAGTGGGGCCCACTGGATGGAGGGACAAACGATGCGTAACGTTTGCCCGTTAAGGGTGGACGGTGCAGTTTTTTTGGTCAAGGGACGAACCACGCCGGTCAACGCAAACCATAAGGACGAATGGTGTAATTTACTCTAGAGATAACAAATAGATATAAAGTGCAATCCAAACACCATTAAAAGACAACTAAAAGTAAAACAACAAAGGAGTTACAAGTGGACACGGCTTGTAACCGAACAACATTCATGTCTTTGTAACTCTTCCCTACAAACTACTGTTTCAATCCTCATAAACCCTAGCCAACCATTTTTTATAAATTCCATCACAATCACAATGAACTCACTCCACATTTCAAACAACTTAATTCACCACCACCATCTCAAAACAAACTCCCAGATTCCAAAACTCCCAACAAAAATCCATAAACTCAACCTTAAAGCACAACTAACAGACACAACAATAAAAGTCTCAGAACCAAAGACAAAAAAAACCAATCAAGAAGTGATAGAAGCTGAGAAAAAAGTGATAGTAGGAACATATGGAAGACAACCAGGTGTTGTGTTTGTGAGTGGCAAAGGTTGTAAGTTGTATGATTTGGAAGGAAGAGAGTTTATTGATTTGACTTCTGGTATTGCTGTTAATGCTTTGGGTCATGGGGATGCTGATTGGGTTCAAGCTCTTACTCATCAGGCTAATTTGCTTACTCATGTTAGCAATATCTATCTCACTCTCCCTCAGGTATGGTTTTGATAGTTTTGTGTATGTGTGTTGGATTATAGGTGTTTAGGAATTATAATTATTGCCCCCCTTCGTCCTAAAGTTATTGTCCGCGTTAGTAGTGTGGGATGTGCAATTGGTTAAATTTCCGGCATTACCTCCAGGGCCGTGCTCGAGAATTTAGAGGCCTTGGGCGAAAGTAAAAGTGACGCCCTGTTATCAACCTTGTTACCCAAGGCCTTTTGGTCCAGTGGTATGTGCGTTGCCCACCAACCTAGAGGTTGTGGGTTCAAGCCTCGCTGGAGGCATTTGTGAGATAGGTGGTATAGGGTCTGGAAAAAATTGTCGTTCAAAAATAAAAAATATATTAACGTTGTCATTCTTATGATATCTTTGATGCAAGCTCTATAATTAAATCTTCGATTAAAATTACATTTGATGATAAAGAAAGTTGTATCACACGTCCTAAACTTGTAATGTTTTTGTTTCATAATTTTCAAATTGGCTTAGCTCACAAAATCACATGAAGAGACAAAAAAAGATCATTGGATGAAAAAGCTGATAAAATTGATAAGATAATATAAGAGAGTATCAAATAGTGGGTGTTTGTATGTCCATTTTTGAGTTGTTTTTGTGGCTCTGAGAATTAGAATTGGGGGATTTATAAAAATTTGGATAATCATGTGTTGTTAGGAGTCTTTCGTTGCACTCAGGTATTGGGAACGGTGATAATCAGCAAAACAAACTTGGTAAGAACCTAGTTGTGTGCACCCCTTTTTTCAGATTGTAATATTCCAACCCACAATGACAGGTTACAGTAAATCTATAGTTTGATAAAGTAGTACTCAAGCTTCTAGCCACGGGAACGAGAGCAAAAACATAGAGCTTGTTAATGGTTGTGTTTTTCCTAAGACCAAAAAATGTGTTATATCAAGCTGGTTGTGGGAAACCTGGTTCCAACCATTGTGATTGGCTGGTTTTAGCAGGAAAAGCGGTTAAATCGGTAGGCGGGAAAATTTCTGCCAACTAACTGCAATGGAGTATGGACACCATTTAGGTTTGGTGCTCTGCATCTGGACCTTGCAAGGGGACGCGGCTCCCTTGACATTCACCATTTCTTGTGACCAGAATCAGATTAGAGTATATAGTCCATATTTCGTAACCCTCATTAGATCTTAACTTGAAACCCCTTTCTAATTACATATTTTTATTATTCGCTAGAATATATCGTTTTGCTTCGATATTGCGTCACTTATAAACTATAATAATATATCAAGCACCCGTCAGGCGCATGAAACTAAAAAGAACTTGTTTCTTATTTAACATATATCCAAAAATGAATAAAGCATAAGAAATATTGTCCAACTTGTCAAAATCACCATTTTCTAAATGTCTTCCATGAGTTGTACTACGTTGTAGAGTTTGAATCAGGCTTCATGTACAACACGTAAATTGTTCGCAAACATTGAAGTTTTTCAATCTTATGCAGATGAATTATATGTTGGACCGTTGCAGGTGAACCTTGCTGAGCGTCTTGTAGCTAGTTCATTTGCAGATCGTGTGTTTTTCTGCAACTCTGGAACAGAAGCAAATGAAGCTGCTATCAAGTTTGCAAGAAAGTTTCAACGACATTCACATCCCAATAACCCCAGTCCACCTACTGAATTTATCTCTTTTACTAACAGCTTCCATGGAAGGACAATTGGTGCTCTGGCCTTGACCAGCAAAGAGCATTACAGAACACCTTTTGAGCCCGTGATGCCTGGAGTTACTTTCTTACCGTATGGGGATATTGATGCTGCTCAAGAACTAATATCTAGTGGAAAAATTGCTGCGGTATTTGTGGAACCTATTCAGGGGGAAGGTGGGATATACAGTGCTACAAAAGAGTTCTTGAAATCTTTACGTATTGCTTGCGATAAAGCTGGATCTTTGCTAGTTTTTGACGAGGTAAGATAGTATTAGTACGCAATTCTACAAAGTTATAGGCATAGGTTTGTTTACATATTTGTTTCGCAAAAGTCGACCGAAAACTACAGGTGGGATATTGGGCAAGTTGGGTAAATTTGTGTTTTTGTCAAAGGAGAAATTATGGTACGGTCAAAATGGGTCGAGTTGGATCAATTCACTTACACCTCTTTTCCACAATTCTAATTATAAACATTGATTAATGTCTTAAATATGATTACAAAAGTTAGTTACTAAGATGATAATCTAGTTTTTTCAGTTAAGTGCATGGAATGCAGTTTGGCAAATCTTGAGACGTGTTCCATACGATTACATGTGGCCTTTAAACCCAGTTTATTGGTTAACATGTTTATTGGGTTGTATTTTTCCAATGGGCAAAAATATTAACTTTTAGGTAAATTGGAAACAAGGTTGACTTGGTCCAAAGTCGCCCGCGATGTGTTTTAAATGCATACAACTCATAAACGTTTTAATAAGAAAATAGATTGTTACTTTGGTTTTGTGATCATACTTCACATATTAATTGTTTCTAAAATTCAACAACAAAGACAAGTGTTTGTGGGTAGGTTTGACCCATACTAATCATCACTCATTTTGACCTGTTCCACAATTCTCAGAGTGCGCCACCTTTAAATACGACCCATTGACTCGTTTATAGAATATGTTCATTTATCAATTGGGGCATTGGACACAATTTACGATCCAAATTGACCCATTTAACTTGAAATGGGTTGAATTGTTCTCGGTACAAATTGGAGGTATCTTGTATCAACATTCTTCTTTTGAAGGGCTCTTGGATCAAAGTTAATACTTAATAGGCCAGTTGAGACGACAATTGGTTAATTTGAAACTGTAACATTGTTTGTTAAAATTGAAGAAATGTTACAATTTCCATATCACAAGCCGTAAGTTAAAATTTGCTCCTATTGTTATTCACGTGTTACTCAATCTACTTATCTGTTTAGACTTTGCAAATGCGTCTTGCATTACGATAGAAATGTTTCAGTTGAGTATATTAATCTCTTTTTTGTCTAGGCATTTATAAATTGAAATAAAACTGTTTAACTCCCAACAAAATTTATTTAATGCAAAACAATGAAACTTTTCGAAGGAAGACCATTATGCAACACTAGCATCATTTGCTCTCCTTCGCCATTTCTACATTTTCTTGAACCTCACTGACACTTCCTGAATCTACCCGTTATTTTCCCTGCGTTTTTGTAGATAGTGCCATCTTATATGCCCACAAAATTCCTTCTCATGGTACATGTTCCTATGGCAAATCAGGCATATCGCTTAAGAAACTTGTGAATGCACCTTGCCTTACAATAGAAACGTTTCAGTGCCTTTTTTTTTTTTTTTTTTTTTTTTTTTTTTTTTTTTTTTTTGTGGCTAGGCATTTATGAAAGAAATTAAAATTGGCCAACACCCAACAAAGTTTATTTGAAACAAAACAATGATGCTCTTCGAAGGAGGATCATAATGCATCGCCAACATCATCCGGCTTTTCACGTAAATCAGGAAGCTTGATATTCTACGGCATTTCCACATCCTTTTGCACCTCGTGGCTCGAGGGCTTCCTGGATTTCTCAACTATTTTCCCTCTGTTGTTGTAGAGAGTGCCATCTTAAATTCCCGCATATGGCGGTCTTTATAACAATAGAGGGAAAATAACCAGGAAATTCAGGTAGTGTTGGCTTCGAGCCACTAGGTGCAAAAGGCTGTAGAAATGCCGATGGAAGTTCATGCTTTTTGATTTGCACAAGAAGCCAGATGATGCCTGCGATGCAGAATGTCCTCCTTTGAGAACTTCATTGTTTTGTTTTGAATTAATTTTGTTAGGCAAACAATTTTATTTTATTCCATGAATGCCTAGACAAGAGAGAGAGAGAGAGAGAGAGAGAGAGGAAAAAAAAAAAAAAAAAGAGGCAAACATTTCTATTGTAAGGCAAGGCATTTATAAGTCTCCTAACAAGAGAAAAGTGATATGCCTGATTTTCCATCAGAACATGTGTCATGAAAAAGCACTTTGTGGGCTTATAAGATGACACTCTCTACAAAGACGGAGATATAATAGCCGGGAGATTCATTAAGTGTTGGTTTCCAGCCACGAGGTTCAAATGGCGGCTGTAGAAATGGCAAGGAAGATCAGACTTTCTGATTTACACGTGAAGTCGAATGATGCTGACGATGCATAATGATCCTCAATCGAAGAGCATCATTGTTTTGTTTTTTTTAATATATTTTGTTGGGAGCCTGAACAATTTTATTTCATAAATGCCTAGACCAAAAAAGCATTTGACTGAAACAGTTCTATTATAAGGCAAAGACGCATTTACAAGTCTAAACAGGCATGTTAGATGACTGTCAAAACGGGTTGGGTATCCCCGTGACCGTTTCCGAACCCTTTCTCATTTACCTTGGGTGGTTCGAATTTGAGACCTCTTGTGTGGACGAACATCAAGGTGTACCACTAGGCAACCTTGGTGTTGGTTTGGCGTGTTCTTTTCTAGCTATGACCAGTTAGCAATAAAATGCAATTAAAATTGACCTATTCACATAAATGGGTTGAAATTGTTTCTGATTTCTTAACATCTCATTCGTCTATTAATTCCAAATTAATTCATGATTGCCTGTTCTCTCAAAATACAAAAAATCCTCTATGTTTCTGACTGTAGATACAATGTGGGCTGGGTCGAACTGGTTATCTTTGGGCGCACGAAGCTTTTGGTGTAACCCCCGATATCATGACTCTTGCCAAGCCTCTAGCTGGTGGGTTACCAATAGGAGCAGCACTAGTGACTGAAAGAGTGAATGCCGCCATCAACTATGGGGATCACGGAAGCACTTTTGCAGGCGGTCCTCTTGTTTGTGCTGCTGCAATAGCTGTCTTTGATAAAATATCAAACCCAACCTTTTTGGCCAGTGTGACCAAGAAAGGCGCCTACTTGAAAGATATCTTGAACAAAAAACTAGGAGGAAATTCACATGTTAAAGAAATACGAGGGTTTGGTCTTATTGTTGGAATCGAGTTAGATGTTTCTGCCTCGCCACTTGTGGATGCTTGTCGAGAGTCAGGTCTTTTGATATTGACTGCTGGAAAAGGAGATATCGTTAGATTGGTGCCACCGTTGATCATCTCGGAGCAAGAACTGGATCGCGCCGTTGACATCATGTATGAATGTTTGCATGTTCTTGATGAAAAGAACAACTAGGATCAAAATGGTTCTGTTTTTATTTAATTTATTTTTCCTTTTGTACTTTTTATTATTTTAAATGTCTGGTATGCAGAATATGACGTAATTTGATGCTCTGTATACTATTTTCAAGATAGCTGTATGAACTTGAAACTTGGTGAATAATGTACTTTGATGTAGATCATTGTACGTTTAGTGGTACTCTGTTTCAAAGTAGTTATTTTGAAGTGAATACTGAATTACTGATAATTGTATAATGTTTAAAAAAAGTCAAATTAGCTTTCTATTACAGTATAAAAAAGGGAAAATTTCTTAAATGACCAATTTTTGAACCTCGATTCATTTTCTAGAAAAAATAAAAAATAAATAAAAAAACAAAAATAAAAAGATAAAAAAATAAAAATAACAAATTTAGACGGGTACTATACGACTTCATTAATATTTTCACACGTGTCTTAAAGTAGTACGGGTCGGTGGGATATGTAAGCTACCCATATATTGATTTGGAGCAACACCTCTCAAATACAATATTTCCTTTATGAAGACTTGAGTCGCACAAAAATGTGTTGTTATCTCGGTCGACCGAAAATGTATAATATTATTTTACTAGCTTCAAGGCCCGCCCGATGGGCGGCTAGCTTTAAGAATTGTTAAAAATATAAAAGTAGTAAAATGGTTAATAGAAATAACGTCAAATGATATCATATTAAAAACTTAACAACTAATAAAATGTAATTTGCAAAACATCTGGAAAGGAAACCAAAATAACATTGACTGTTTAAACAAAAAGTAGCTAAGAAATAAGTACAAACTTATGGTCGATGAAGGAGTTCTTTATAGACAATGGTTTTTTTATTTTTATTATTATTATTTTTTTTTTTGTAGAATTGCAATAGTTGCCATCTTTATCGCAGCATAACACTTTTAAACCCTTCTTTGTAGACAACGTTATTTGTAGAATTGTTGTAGTTGTCATCTTTGTCACATTGAAGAACTTTTAAACCTTCGTACTTTTTAACCTTGTAATAGCTACATATAGTTGTTGTAGTGAGAGGACTGAATGAATAATTCAAGATTTTAATGGAAAGATTTAAGCTTCAGCTGTAACATTATACTGTATTCATTATCATAGAAAAACAAACTGATGTAGGAAACTGCCTTACGTGCTTAAACGACAACAACTTTTGCCCCAAAATAAAGTAACCTAACATTCAAAAGGAAGCAACTTGATGAATAGAGTAAAGAGACAAAGGGAATATAGACTCAAAATTTCTTATGCTTCAGGAAAAAATATCTCTAAAAACCACAATCATCATGTTTCTCATCTAAAAAAAGGCATACAAATGCCTAACATAAAACCAGGTCACCAAAACATTTTATAGAACTCGATAAGGAAACTGATCATGCGAGCTCTTCATTTTTTGTTTGCAGGTCACTAAAAAGGATCATGAATTAAAAAGATAAAGTCACCCATTTTAACTAACGCATGCAATATCTATCTACCTACATATAGAATCTAAATCACTTAAAAAATAACAATATTTAGCAATGTTTGGGGGATCGATATTACTATCATTTTTTAGTGTCATAATTACCTTAATTTTCTACCTCTAGAATTCACGTTCACTCGATTTACTGTCATAATTACCTTAATTTGCTGAACTTTTATCGTGGATAGTGTTTAATGGGTAGGAGAGCACTATAATTCGCAAGACCTATGGGTACAAAAGTTTCACGCATCCGAAAAAGCCCTGATGGCATACTCTCCACCAAAATTAAAAGGAATCCTTAGTACATGTTCACATAAATGGGACCATTTTCAAATATTTGTTTTGATGATTAATTTTGGTAATTAATTAACTCTAGCTGATATATAAGCAGTTTCTGCTATAATTGAGCATCATCTTGTTATCTGATTAACCACAAAAGCTTTGAGTATGTACAAATCAAAATCTTGTTATCTGATTAACCACAAAAGCTTTGAGTATGTACAAAGAACATCAGGACCATATTATTTGTTGTTGGATGTGATTAACATGTTGCAAACTACTTAAATGCAACAAAAGAAATAGCGATAAAGTAGCTACTATTACCTCTTTACCTATTCATTTCACTTAATCGGTCAATCCCATTCTATGATCACGTTGAATTCCTAATAGAGTATGTACAAATCAAAATCTTCATATTGTGCACCATAGCATCTGCATTCAAAATTCTTGTGTTCGCAAGGTATATACTTTTAAATATAGCAGCTCAGTCAAACACATTCAAACATAAGCTAATTTATTATTAATCATTTTTTATCAGGTAACAATGTTATTAGACTGAGTTTTTTACGTATCATTTCTTATACTAATACCATAATTATCCAATACAAAATAGCATACATGCCATGAAACAATATTTCTGATACAACAAACTTCACCCGAAAAAAGAAGTCTTGCAATGACTACTTGTTCTACTATCGTATTACTACATTGGTATTTCATAGTGCGCAAAAATACTGGCATCCATTTATAAACATAGATTCAGTAAAAATATTGAATTAAACGGAACATGTAGTTTCTAATCATCCTAATGGTCATTTCAGAATAATCATTCAAAATGGTATAAAACATAGATATATATAATTCACTCAAAAAAAAGACATAAAACATAAGTAGACCTAATGCGAGTGTGGCTAGTCTACATTTAAATCACCTGCAAAGCTTTTTTTGTGTAAATTATCTCTTGCAAGTTTTAGTTTTGTAGGTTGACTTGCAATAAACACATAAGCTATTGCAATTATAAAGTGGAATAGGAATAAGTATTTTATATCTTTTCAGAAAATCTGCAAACCGATTCCAAGAAAATTTCTAACTTATCAAATCATTTTGTTTCATTTTCGTTGCAAAAAAGACAATAGTTATTGCAAACGTATCAAATTAGCACAATATGTTGCAAGAATGAGCATTTTGTGTGGTAAGTGTCAGGTGTAATGATATGGCATTTACATTCCCACAATTACTCCATTTAACCATCAAATCTTTCTAAGAGAACATTACAAAACTAACCCATTAATGGTTCCAGTCACCCTAAAAGGATTGCAAAGCATGTTGAACACTGTAGTACCTTGAAGGGAAGTATTCAATCTAAAAGTAGAAAAAAATAATCCATTTAGAGGCTGAAGGAATTAGAAATCGTGAGCAATTTGTTTTGTGATATCTTTAGCTTTTCGAACTTGAATTTTTGCAAGTACCCAATATTCAGAAGTGTGTCCAGATATTACTCACATATATAAGAAAGCTTTCAAGTTGCAAACAATTTCAAATAATATTATGTTTTATCATTAGCTTTTTGAAAACAGTAACAATATTTTAATTTTTACCTTTATGCCTTGACAAGGATTGTGTCACCCGGTCCATGGGTCTTTAGTCAGATGATGCAATATAACCATCCTCATGCTTAGTGGTTGTACCACCTCTGAATCTCTCTGAACTGTTTCAATTCTCCACACATGAATATCAACCAACTTCAATATTAAAAGATGTATATTAAATAACTGTTAGAAATTGACTATAATCTAGAACATATAGTTGAATCTTACTTCGACATTTTTCCGGATAGAGTTTGCAGATGCCTTTGACGCTTGTGCAAATGACACTTTTTTTGCCAGGCAATACAATTTGGCATCTACCGAAGATATGAGACATTATCAGATAAAAAACCAAGTATTGAAATAAAAGTTGTTATGATGAAACTCGTACCTGTACTTTGATTTTGATTTATCAACAATTGCTTGCTCAATGGCACATCCACTTGTGCTTTTTGGGTGTCAAACTCCTCCTGATCATTCAGGTAATTAAGTCATGTAAAGATAAAGACATAAAAGAAAGGATATAAGATAAACTGAAATAAAGACTTCTAAGATTATGACTGTAATATGATATGGTAGAAGTTAAATAATAAATTTAAGTGGTATGTTAGGTGAAACTGCTAAGAATATACTTGTGATGACCATCACCGCTAACAAAATCACAGTATCACTTCATCCATTGTATAAACTCGAGATTATCTAACGCCCTTCCTTTATAATAATATATAGGTGAAATGAGCACAAACCGTTCACTTAGTTGTGACCCACATCTTTATAACAATAAAAAATCAATTAAGAAATTAACAAAACATATGATCCATAACACTACCATTTATTTCAATTTACTCTTAGCCTCTTACTCAATTAAATCTGTGTATCCGCCACAACTTCACAACGCAAGCTTCACATAAACACCATCTCCAACACTTAATCCTAATAGCTGTAGATTCTTCATACTAAAAATTAAAATCAAAACTTTACTAACTTTTATTAAAAAAAATACATGATAATTTGTAACAAATAAAACTAATACACTAATACAAATTCAAAAATTCATTCAAGTATGAAAACAAATGATAAAAAGTATATACTCATAGCAATTGAGTTTCACTTGTACAACCTATAATCAAATTCGAACATTTAACAATAAAATTAAGCAAAATTACAAACACTAACCTTTACAACAATGATTGGTATACGAAATACCTCGAGTAAACAGCTTAGGATGCTTCATCATCTCCATCCTAAAGAAAATCAAGAACAATGATTATTCTTTTTAAAAATGTCATCAAAAGAATCAATGAAACTGGTATTTGATCAACAAAACAACTTTTAAATCAATCATAATTTTTTAGGGTTGTGGTGTGTGTTTTTCATGGTTTTTTAAGGCGATTATTCAAAATTAATAAAAAAAAACAACAAAACTAATCCATTTTATAAATTATCGCTAGTAAAAAAATGATGAAATTGAGAGTATACCTGATTGAATTGAAGATTCAGATACGTGAATATGAATTCTAATTATTATTCGATTTCATTCAAAAGCTGAAAAAATCTTATAAATTGAGATCGTGTGTCTGTTTTTTGGATCAACTATAGAATGTTTGTTGATCAAAATTACTTGGATCAGCGTTTGAATAGTTAGGGTTTAGAAAAGGGGATTTTTTTTTAGAGAGAAGTAATGCGTTTTTGTTGTTTAGTTTTTACAAATGAGAAAGGTTTTTAGGATGCCGCCCTTTTTTTTCCAAGGTTAGAAGACTAAATTGCTGTTGGCCGTTGGATGAAGATGAATTTCCAGGTGTCGAGTTTTAAGGTAATTTGGGGAGAGATGATATTTTCAAAACCCTGTTTTATTAAGATAGTAGATTCTGCAACTGGTTGGTGGGTAAAAAACTCATTTAATTTTTTTGGACCCAAATATTTATATCATTCATAATAAGACAAAAAAAAAAATGGATTGTCACTCAGCTATCACCCATTGATCAGTCGCATAAAAAATAAAATAATATAATGTGTGACTCATGTAATTTTATCATAATAAAGGGGTGTTTATATAAGATATAAGTGTTATTAATACGGAATAATTATGATTTTGGCGATCCATGTACCTCAATCTCTCGAAACTTTTATCTTTTGTATTTCTCCAATTATCATTGCATTAAATACTTTGATTATTAGAACCTTATAAATTGAGTTTCATTTGTAGTTTGTTATATCAATCTCAATGAAATATATTGGTTTTGATTCTCTCTACTTCCTTCTTTATACATCGGTTATATGTTATTGCCATTAGAACGTTGTTATACAACAGTAAGGGATTTGTGTATAGAATTACCTATTGATTTGACTTAAAAAATTTTGTGTGACTTACAACTCTTGTCTTTTTATACGATCAAATTTTGTCTTTTTCATAAAAACTAAAAGAAAATGAAAAAAGTTGAATAGCAGTCAGTAGCACCGGTCTATTTTAAGAAATGACTTTTTCTTATTTAAAAAATGAATTAAGGTTCAAAAATTGGTCTGTTTTAAAAAAAAAAAATCTCCATAAAAATTCCTATATATCTATTAGATTATAAATAGTTATAACTTATCAGTAACCATGATCATATGTAGAGAACATTTAGGATTGTTTGTTAAAATAAATAAATAAATAAAAACATTATTTTTATTTCATTTTACAGGTTAAAATTTAAATACAACTAACTTATTAAACGCTTTTATAAAACAAAATAATTAATATTTTGCATATATATTTTGTCTTATATATATTTTGGTGACTTTTACTAACTGATTTGATAAGCTTGACTTTTCTTCTGCAATTTCGTGCTTCCCGTCATTTTAGGGAAAGGGGAGTAATCCTGCACCCTGGTAAATATATATATATATATATATATATATATATATAAAAAAAAAAAAAAAAAAAAAAAAACGTTTAAGTACAATGGATATGGGTGAAATCCCATATCTCAGCCCGTTATATAGGCAAAAAGCTTATATAACAAGAGACTTCCAATTTTCTAACCAACCAAACAACCACTACTCAAATGATAACATAAGACATAACGAAAGATTACATCCTATGACCTTGAAGCTTAGTGCCATACATGGCATTAAAAGCATCCAAATTCCCTGGAAGATCATAAACCTGGTTTGCATAGTCATAGTTATCATAGTCTTCTTCATACCCTTGACCACCACCGAATAGATTAGCAGACTTATCAAATGTGTTAAGAACCTCATCATCAGAATCAAAGTCCACGATCTCTCCCACCTTAAAAAAAGGGTTAACCCGCTTAGTAGAAGAGGTGAAGGGAGTAGAAGAAACACCAGTTTTAGGAGCCATAACCGACTCCTTCTCTTTTAGATCACTCACAAGAGGTTCTTGTGGTGTAGTACCTGTCTTATTAGACGCATCCTCATTAACTTCCATTGGACGAGCATAATCCACATCCTTGTTGGTGTCATTAGTAGGAATACCAAACGTATCCGTATCATCCATATTAAGAGCATCAAACTGATTCGATGTAGAAATCTTCATTCCACTCGAACTAGCCATATCCGAAGCATTCTTCTTATTTCCATCCACTTTCTTCGGTTCAGAAGGAGTCTTTTTGGGTTGATACTAAAACTGCTTACCCACAACAGGTTTAGAGAACCCTCCTTGACCTGGAGCAGTAGGACCACCTTGCTTACCTTTCTTCTTATTATTGACAGTCTTGAAACCATCATCAACAGGCTTAATAGGCTGAACAGAAAGCACAACAACTTTAGGACAATCAATAAGAGTATGACAAAAAATCTTACACTTATCACAACGCGGTGGTTTTCATTCGTATTCAACCCGAATCTGCTCAATAGTCGACCCCGTACCATCAAGTAAAGGTATCTCAACAGTGAGGCTATCCTGAAGCACCTCATCCGACTTCACTTCAATCATACATCTAGCAAAACTACTACGGCCCCAAGATTTCTTACACATATGGCTAGTATAAGCATCTAACCTTTTTGGCGTACCAATCAATGTGGCAAGAAGACTAAGACCGTCATCAGAAAACATAGCAAAACTACATTCGTGCTTCCCACCATTGGTATCAAAATGGAACGAATAACACATTACACCACACCGGCCATTCGGCCAACATGCCATTCGTGTGCCATTGGGTTTTTAGTCAATGCAATGGCTTACGCCATTTGTTACATTTGTATTTTATTTTATTTTATTTTCTTGTTTTGTGAGTGAGTGATATTTTTTGTGAAATATTTTGTGAGACCCAATTTGTGTTATTAGGTTTTTTGTTGGGATAAATATTTTAGTTATTGGTGATGTGTTATCGAGAAAGATATGATGTGGCGCTGAGGTGTCATATCAATAACGTGTTATTGGTTTCTACCACTACTTGCACTCTTATATACATTTTGGTGACTTATACTAACTGACTTGATAAGATAAGCTTGACCTTTCTTCTACAATTTCTTTGTTTGCAATTATTATGTATCATTGATTTTTACAATTTCTTTGGTTGCCATTATGAAATGGGACATCAAAAAGGTAATTACTACACCTTAGCTTCCTTTACATTTACAAGATAGATTGTTTCACAAAATAAAATATCTGGTTTAAAAACTAATTTCTCTTTACATACTGTATATGATTTTGGGTAAACGTTGGAACCCAAAACACACTATTCTTCCACGTGTAACAGTTGCCAATCAACTCTATGTTGACCACTTTGACTTCAAATATCTTTCTAAAAAAAAAGGAAAACACTAGATTCCCTTAAGGTTTACAAAATTTCAGCCACTCGCTGACGTGGCAGAGTGCTGATTGGTTGGTTTTCTGTGGGCCACAGAAAACCAACCAATCAGCACTCTGCCACGTCAGCGAGTAGGTGAAATTTTGTAAACTTTATGTGGGTGTAGCACACCTAAAAAAAAAAGATATTGTATATTGGCGGAGACACTTTGATCTCGGATGCTTCTTGGCACCAGCCATTGTCCACTCCACAAGTAATAGTTTCGGCAACTCTTCTGGCCTAGTGGGGCACCAACTGGAGTGAGCCAAGAGTCTCGGACTTTTGAGCTCTTATCCACAAAGTCTTTCCAGTGAGCCCATACGTTTTGCGGAAGTGGGTACCCATCTAGGAGCAAAATGCCAAGGATGAAATTCGAAACCGAGTATATTGACTCAAGAAGCCCCCATTACCGACTAGTGCCCCAGTGTTCTTTCTAGTTATTTTTCTTGAGTAATCTTGACAAATTTGAGGGTTCTCTTTTATCTTAAAAGAAGTACTCATGAACTAAAGGGTTTGTCTAAAAGTCTGGTCAAGTGATCAAACGAATCAACCTTGCAAACCCCATAGATGCGTAAATTTGTACCAAAAAATGAGACTAACTGACACTAAAAAGAGTCACATATATCTATCATCATGTCAAATATCTTTGAAATTAAAACACTTTCAAGTACGAACTTATACAAAGATTACTTGTTAAATTCAGATTCTGTAACATACGTGTCAAAGTGCGGTTCCATTCCTTTAACGCAAACGCTCAACCAACTAATCTGAGAACTATTTGATAAAATAACATGGGCAAAAAACTCAATTTTTTGTTACTCTTTAAGTATTCATTTATACTTCTGGTAAAAAGATACAAACTAAAAAAATATTTTTATATGAAAGTAAACTCAATCACTTTTAAAACGATAGGCCAAGGTTGATTTTATATAATTTTATGAAAATGACTAAAATTTGAAAGCCTTTTATTAAATTTGGACACAAGCATACGAACATATGCTGAAATTCCATATGGCCACATAAGGATGAACATGGGTACCGGAAAAATGGTACGGTACCGAAACCGTACCGGTACCGACTCGTACCGGTATCACTTATTACCGGTATCATGAAATTCGCTAAAAAAATCCGGTACCACTAAAAGTCGGTATGGTACCAAGACGTGAAATCCCGATTTTAGTACCAGAATAAAAAGAGGCTTATTATTATTATTATTATTATTATTATTATTATTATTATTATTATTATTAAACTCATGATCTGAGCACTCCTAACTTAGTAGTAGCTTGTATATACTTAGTAGCCACTCGTTGCGGGGGTTCGAATCTTGAGCATGGCCCGGTTTTCATCCGGCTGTTTCTCCAGCAAGGTAAAACTTGTGTGGAGGCAGTACGGTTTCCGGGGGAAACCCGTTACCACCTGAGATCAGCGTGGACCCGGTTCAGACAACATAGTCTGGCGGGGTGGCGATGGGGCCTTCGCTGTCCGCGAAGGTGGTCGATTCTAAGTTGAAATTCACCTTTCAAAAAAAAAAAATATACTTAGTAGCTTGTGTAGAATATCAAGCCTCAAACCTCACTTGAGAAACTCACGACATAAGAGGAGAAAACTAAAACATTTACAAATTTCTGGTACAAGTTGCATGAAGAAAAGAAACTACGGTGACTACATTTTTACTTCTCATTCACCAGAAAAATACAACCAAATACATGCTTAAATAATAAAGAAAAATACCAAACTCTCCAGCTGCCAAAGCCCAAAAGACCCGCATCTTTTTACTTTTAAAATAATGCATGACCAAGTAACTATCCTAGTATGGGTCAATAAGGAATGTGTATCAAAAGGCAAGTGCCAAATTGATACAATTTGAGATTAATTTTATTTTAAACGGTACTCAATTCGGTATAGTACCGGTTTTTCGAACCCGGTACCAAAACAGATATACCTCTCGATTTTGGGATTCGGACTACATATTTTGGTCGGGAAAAATACGGTATCTCAGAAACGGTGTAGATACGGTACCAAAATGGCACGTTGCTCATCCATATGGTCACATGAGATCAATAGCTTAGTCAGGTTTACCTTATAGTCGAGTCAGGGATGCGGAGTGCACACTCATTATTGCTAGACTAATGCAGCCAAAACGGGGTCAGGGGGCCACGACTATTTACGGGGTCAAGGGGCAGCGTCCCTTGCGGGGTAAAGGGGCAGAGCCTCTTGTTTGGAATTCGGCTACTAGCCGTTTTTCCCTCCAACCAGTTTTTCACACCAAAAAACAGAACTTTTATCAAGACTTGTGATTATTCACGCCAACCGCTTTTAACTGAAAATAACTAACTTTCGGTTGAGTTAATATAACGTACATATTTGATCTCCCAAACATAATTTACATAAAAACTTTACGTGTATTATTTTGTACTCATCTTAGAAACAAAGTTTGATTCACTAAATTATCCAATTGAAGATTTCGTGATACCCGAAGCATATAGGATCAAAGTTATTTTATCTAAAATTGATCTCTACACAATTCAAGATCCAAATTGTTTGAATATTACCCGCTCACACAAACCGAAATTCTAACAAGAATAATATTATACTATCTATCTAAAAACAAATTTATCAATCTTTATGGTAACACGTATTTTGAATTTACAAAATGCAAAGAATGTTTCATCTTTTCACACTTCAATATAGTGATATACATACAATTATGAGGATTTACGGGCACAATGAATCATTTTCCAAATTATAATATATCAAGAAAAACTATATAAGGTTAACGTTAAAACATTCACTGAACTAGGATGATATAAGTTAAAGGTTTAGCTTAAACCTTTAAAATATTTCTCCAAATATTCATAAAAAATACTCCGTATTACACATGCATTAGTTATTATTCATTTGCAAATTAGATAAATATGTCATTTTGAGATTTATATTTAGTAAATTTGAAATTATATTTACTATATAATTTTAAGTTATGTCAGAAATTTAATGAAAAATTATGACGTCAGAATATTTATTGAAACTACTTGAAATCTTTTTACCATGCAGCACCATTTTACAACCTCGTAAATTAAAGAAAACTCGTTGCAACCCCCAGTCACATTACTGCACTTCTATCACACCTGAAAATTCCCCCGGTTAATCATCTCTTCCAAACTGTCAAAGAAAAAAAAAAAACAATCTTCTATACTTACGCAATCGTGATGCGTAATTAAAATCCAACGGTTAGGGTGCAATTTAATCCTCGAGATCATATTACCCTTCAAATCAATCATTTTTGTTTCCATAAATACCCTAAAACTAGACAAAGTGTAAAGAGTTTTCTAAGGATAAATATGTCATTTTCGTGTGTGAATGACTATAGAGTGAAAGACCATAGATGACGGATTTTGGGTCTCATCATAATCTATAAACAAAATCTTTTCTTCCAATTTGTTTAGTTTTTATATCATTTAATTTGTACACTCTTCTAGATTGATTCACTCTACTTCGAAGACTTGAACAATCTTTCCTCATTTTTAGATTTTAATCCACTTTTTTTTTTTTTTTTTTTTTTTTTTTTTTTTTTTTTTTTTTTGTGACGGCAATTGTGGCCCAGAAGGCGTAACGAATCCACACAACCAGATTGGGTCCAACCTCATTTTTAGATTTTAATCCACTTGTTTTTTTTACGGCAATTGTGGTTTAGAAGGCGTAGCGAGCCCACACAACCAGGTTGGGTCCATCTCAGAAGACTATGACACCTTTTCTTTTACGCACGCAAGAGGAAACCTCTATCACCCTAGACAAGACTCAAACTTGAGACCTTGACTAAGAGGGTAAAACCTCCATACCGCTAAACGAGATGCCTATTACTGTAATTGACTTTAATCCACTTGTGTTATGTTTGTTCTTAAAAAAAGAGGACTACTTTAATTAAAAAGTAAAAACATTAATAATTAGTATATAAGTATAATAATGAATATATTTTTAATCTGTTCTAAAAAAAATTAATATATTGTTAATGATTAGTCAAAATGTTTTAATAATAATATCATGAAAATTAAATATGTACACTAATGATTATATCATGATAGAGTGATTAGTGTTCTTTTAGTGAAAATAAAGTGTACATTTAGCATGTAAAAAAAAAAAAAAAAAAAAAAAAAAAAAAAAAAACTCCACTTGTATTTACGAATTATGATTGAGTTGATTTGTATTATTATTATCTCAAGCAATGTCTTAAAAAGTTCAAATAATTTTAGCTATACATAAACAACTACAGCAATTAAAAGGTACTTAAGGGTACTTTTGTATGTCCCAAGCTTTGAATATGATACTATGTGTCACGTTATCTTTAGCACATATAAAATTATCAAACTTTTATTTTGTTTAAAAAAATTACAACGAGTAATTTTTTTTTACTAAAATACTCTTATATATAAAAGTACAATCTATTAATTATTTAAATAGCTAATTGCTGTTCAATTAATCAACTTATTTTCTCACTTTAATTACACACATACATAAAAAAAATAAAAATAATTACATAAAAAAAAAAAAAATAACGTTATTATACGCTGTTGCCATAATTATACGCGGATAATCGTTTAGTATAATTAAAAAAAAAAAAGTATAATGATATAAAAGCATTAAGGATCATGTTGATCGGATACCTAACTACTTTTAGCTCATGGTGTATCACTGTATTGGTGTCCTTATGTGATTTGTAGTGAAGTGTTTCGGGTTTGTAATCGTATCCTCCAAGTTTTGTTAGTTCTTATTGATATGTCTGTCGTTGGAAAAAAAAAAAAAAAAAAAAAACGTACATGATATAATTTCAGCTAGCACTTTTACTTTTACTTTTTCAGTAGAATAGGGTTTGCTATTCAGAAAGGGTGGCGGCGCAGCTTGTTGCCCGCTTACCTACTACCTTGATGTAAATCCTTTTAGAATTTAACTTAAGTGAAAAAAAAAAAAAAAAAAAAAAAAAAACATTGGTCTTAAGAGTGGTGGCAAACTTGTCTAAGGTTGCCTCAAGTTTTTATACCAACAACCAATCACATTGTTCCAACACATTTTTTATCTCATCATGCCTCAACATAGATTTTAAGTGGCAATCCATGACATGATCATCGATGCTAGTACATTAACTCACAACGTTCATTTTTTTTCCTTGATTTTCTCCACACCGAAGCGGTGAGTTCTCCCGTTTGAAGCACCGATCGGGTCTTGCCGAAGGACTGGCAATGCAACTTACCGATCGGCACTCTTTACCGAGCTTGTTTTGCCGAAAGGTTGCCACCCTAAGTTAATTGATCTTTTATATAATAAAATAAAACCCCTATTGGAAATTTTGCATTTCAAAAAAATCAATTCATACCTGATTTAGTAATAATTTTATTTAAAAAAAAGATTATTTTCTTTTTAGGTAATATTTTATATTTATCCATAACACAAGTAGAAGATAAATAAAAAAAATATAGATAAGATATTTAAAAAAAAAAACGTATTTATTTTATATTTATCTACAACACAAGTAGAAGATAAATACAAAAAATATAGATAAGATGCAATTAACAATATGATTAAAAATTTTAAATAATTATTTCAAAAAAATTTTAAAAAACAAATTTTTTAAATAAATATTTCAAAAAATTTAAAAAAAAACCTGCACATGCGCGAGGATTATAACTAGTTTGCAACTACAAAATTTAATTCTTTATATCTAAGTTTAGGTTAGATACGGAGTACTAGATAATAGATGGTTATGATAGGGAGGACATTTGTCAGTCCCCATGCAAAATGAACATCTACTCCTATATAGGGCTGAGCAAACGGACCGGCCGGACCGGACCGACCGACAAAACCGACCGGACCGAGACCGACCGGACCGGACCGACCACATTCGGTCCGGTCCTCGGTCTAAGCTTTTTGCCAAATTCGGTCTCGGTCCGGTCGGTCCGGTCCGGTCCGGTCCGGACCGACCAAAAACCCGAAAAAACTTGCCTAATTGGACCGGACCGACCGAAGACCGACCGGACCGAGACCGGACCGAGACCGGACCGACCATATTCGGTCCGGTCTCGGTCTATGGTTTTCCGGTTCTCGGTCTTCGGTCCGGTCCGGTCTTGGCCGGTCCGGTCCGGTTTCCGACCGATGATCACCCCTACTCCTATATAGTAATGATGCCTTGCTTATTTCTCATTTACCAAAACACTTCAGTTCCACTACAAGTTCACTCTATATATCCACCATCATGAACATCTACATCCATAAACCCTACTTCCAAGATCTCCCTAACCAATCTCAGGCCACCCTTGACGGCATCGCCGCCGTCGTCGGAGAACATGTCCTCTACCCTAACCCTACAACCACCACCACACTTACGCTCACACCTACAAACACACCTTCAAAAACACACACCAAAAACAAGGAAGTAGTAATTCCACAAGCACCAAAACCTTTGACAACAGAAAAGATCAGTTACCGAGGTGTGAGAAAAAGACCATGGGGAAGGTTTTCAGCAGAGATACGCGACAGGATAGGACAATGCCGACATTGGTTAGGAACATTTGACACTGCAGAAGAAGCTGCACGTGCGTATGACTCAGCCGCCAGAAGACTTCATGGAGCTAAAGCAAAAACCAACTTTGAAATCCCATCTATATTTCCGCCGTCACAGCCGCCTTCGTCAACTAACAAAAGGAAATGTGGGACTAAAAGTAGTAGTAGTGGTCCTAGTACGTGTCATGCTGTGACGTCAGTTGATCAGCTGTTTAGTAGCTCTTGTTACATGAAGATGAATCAAGAAACTGGTAATGATAAAAATTATAAGGATGATAATGGGAAAGTGGATTTGGAGCTTGATTTGAATCTTGGAGGTGGGTTAAACAAAAAAGCTAGAACAACTTATGTAATGTTTGATTAATTATATCTTATATGCATGTAATATGTTTAGTGTTTTTCTTAGTGTTTGGTTGTAACTAAGTATAGCGGGCTTAACCGGGTGAGTTGATCCTGCTGAATATATTACTAGTATTATTTTGGTATTGAAGTTGTTGAGCTGATTTACATATATTGACCTTTGAATGTGTTTACTTCTCAGTACATGTTTAGAGTCGTTTTTATGTCCTTTTTTTTTTTTTTTTTTTTTCTTTTCGAAAATTTAAAATGAGGTATCGAATAAATGAATGATAAATAAAAGTGACTTGTAAACAATTTACATAAAAACTGTATCTTTCTCATTTCTTGATGTAAAATATATTCAAGTAAATCCTGTTATTCAGTTTGTTCGAAAACTCAAAAATATTATTTTTGGTTAATATAATTGCTGTGTATTTCATTTCATGCGATATTGTTAAACGTAATTATTGTTGTCATTATAAGATGTTGATTTTATACTGCCTGTAGCGCGTGTTGAAGATATCATTACTTTTGAGTTTACTTCCAATAGTACAATTCTAGTTGTGAACTTGTCAATTTTATAACGGAGTGCCATTAGTTTAAGGGTTTAATTATGTACCTGATGATTTTATACCGTCAATATTACGTATGTATATTGGGAAGGATCATGTAATTCGTGTGGAAGAATATTGTGGAGCAGAAACTAGAAAGTAAGATGTTGAAATTAAGTGCAGAAAAGCTACATTTGAACTGCAGTTTCTGTGCACTAAAAGATCTTTCAAGTGCAGAGCAGTACCGTGATCTACGTACTGTATGTACTTTTGCCATTTATTCTTGATTGCTATATTTTCAAAGTTTAAGGGGTAGGATAACCACACCCTCCCTAGGGAGGGTGTGTTGACTTTGACCAGCTGCCGCCGTCTGCACTGTCTGCATTAAAACATGTACATTTTGACTAAAGTAGGTGGACCGGGTTAGTATAACACAACCCAAGTTTAATTTCAAAAAGTGAGACAAATTATTGTACACCAGTTTTATGACTGAATTGTTGCAATCTTCTTTACAAGATTTTATGCACAAAATGCCTTGGATGGTTAAAAGTTAAAACTGATTACAAGTTATCTAGTGTGCATAAGAGCATTTGGTGTCATGAGTAGCAAAAACTACTCAATTGGGTCTCACGGGGTGTTACGTCACCATGACAAACCCCTTTTCTACAACTCCATTATCATACATAACCACAACTTACTCATTTAGCTTCAGTATTTTTTTTTTTTCATATCTTCAAATAAAATAAAATTCATTCATTAAAATAAAAATATAATACACCTTAATAAAACACATACTAAATATAAACTAACGATGCGAAAAAAAAAGACGGTAAAAAAACATACGCAACTTAAGAAATACATCAAATTAAAAAAAAAAAAAAAAAAAAAAAAAAAACTAATTATGTTGTTGTTGTTGAAATTGTTATCATTGATGTCGTTGCTAAACATGCTCGATGAGATTTTGTTGAAGCGATGCGTGTACGCGTTTATCACGTAGTTCCCTCCCCTTCTTTCGTTGCACTTCGCATCACTCGACCCATTCCCGTTGTAATTAATTTACCCGCGGACAAATATACATCTCGCTCATTTCGGATATCGCAAATTCTTGATCTTTCAAAATCATGTTGTGCAATATGATGCACGTGTAAATGATTCTCCGTAACTTGCCTACAGTAATTGCACGCGCCAGTTGGGCAATAATATGCCAACGTCTTTGGGGGACACCAAAGGCTCTTTCGATATCTTTTCGAGCATCTTCTTATTTCGCTTTAAATACGGGATTTTTTTGGCATGTGCAACCAAAAATGATTTGACAAAAGATGACCACTCTGGGTAAATTCTGTCAGCTAGATAATGCCCTTGTTTTATAAATGTACGCCCGTTTACTTCAAATAGAACCTCGGGGGCGATATCATCAAGCTGGTCGTCGAATATCGAAAAATAATTCAAAACGGTAAGATCGTTATTCTCATCTACTACCCAAAAAATGCATGCCAAATTTACAAATCGTATGACACAATGACTTCAAGCATTATAGTTGGAAACCTTTTATCACCTCTGTAAAATTGCCCTTGCCATTCTTTCGGGCAATTTCTCTCTTCCCAGTGCATGCAATCAATGATTCCAAATATTCCTGGTATCTTATGAACCAAGTTATGTGCGTTGTATAAGTTGTGAATGTCATTCACGTATGGTTTTCTTAAAAACTCACGCGTATACAACTAGATTATGCACATAGTAAAATTATCTAGACAATCGTGTGAACAATGTTCCCCTATTTGTAAATATTCATCTAATGCATCAAGTGTTATGTCGTACACCAATTAGCATAGGGCGCATGTGCATTTCGTAATCACACTAAAACTCATTAAACTAGTAGCATCGGGTCGGACTCTAAAGAAATCAAAATGCTTAGGAAGAAGATGATGAGTTTCAATCTATGTTTCAATACCTTGTACCATTTCTAAAATAGTTTACGGCTCATACGATGGAGACGCCTGAAATTTTCGTCCATATATTTTGGGTTGTCACCAAAATAGTCGGTCATTAGACGTGCTTCGGCAACTTCACGTTCACGTCGGATATACGTCGTTGTGAACTTCCAGTTTCTTGCTGCTGCAATGATTGCTCATACTCATATTCTTGAAGAATCATCTTGAGCTCCGATATCTCTTCTAGATCACTTTCGCCGGAATAAGATGTTGCACTCATGTTTATTGGTTATTATTTTATAGAGTTTAGTGTGAAAGGTTGTGTAGAATTTGTAAAAATATGGTAGTATTTGTAGTGTGTGAATTTATGATTATAAAAAAAAGAAAAAAAGCGGTCAAAATTTAATTTTAAACGTTTGGTAACGTTAATATCTGACACAAAGTACAAATTTCTCCCTCGCCGTACAGACGAGTAACCCATTGATGGCGACTGGTGGTAAAGTGGGGCGGTGTCATGGCTCGCCGCGGCAAGGCAGCCATGTCACCATGGCGAACCTACGGTGAGACCACACCAGGTGCTCTAAAACCACCTTGTTTGTGTAAAAGTGTGTTCACATTGCTTGCTCGCCATTCCTATTTGACAATGTAAATGGCACTGCCAAATACAAGTTACCACACCATAGATGGGTCGTGCCATTTCAAATTTGACTAAACTCAACCCTCAACATTTTTTTTTTCCAAAATTGCGGCCAAACGGATCAAGCCATTGCAGATGGGGTATATTTGGTGTGTGAATGTGAAATGTTGAGGTGGCGCTTATTTGGTACAAATGGCACACAAACGACATGTGACCATACCTCTTAGAGTTAGAACAAACTTTCTATAAAATGTGCAAATATTAAGACACAGTTAAATACATAATTTGCATTTTTAGCTAACATTTTTTTGTTGCAAAATGGTGAATTATATTAATATCCAAACTATCACAAGTTACAAGGAATCAAATACATTCTGGCATGAAACACACTTCATCCAGAGAACAATTCTAAAACAGACACATCTGTTCTAGCAGAGTAAAGATCCCATAAGAGCTAACTGCACTATAACATAAATCATGCCTGTTCACTCTATCATTCACCATTCTATGCACATACCATCTAGCTACATTTCCACATCACCCCTCCATCCAAACCATTCAACCAGCAACACCCACAATGGTTAAGACAGAGATAGTGGATGGCTTCACTAGGCACCCATAACCCATCAATGGGAAGGCTCTGCCAAAGTAACCTACATTTCCTTCTCTATGAAAGGCTTAAGTTACTTACGAACACACACCCCCCATGATGACCATCCATTACCTCATGTGGTGATGTATTGAGATGACCAATAAGGTTCATCTTTCACACCTCTCTATTCCTCTCATCATACACCACCCTCCTAGACCACTTACCCTACACAATGCACAACCCTACATTAAGGTACATACTTCCAGTTTAGACCTCCTTCTTTTCACCATATCCAAACCTGTTTCCTCCCAAGGCCAAACATGCTGAATATAGATACTAACAAGGTACAGTCCTACCAGAAAAACTCCAAAGTACTAACATTTTTAGCTAACATTGAACAATGAAGAGAATGCATTGCATTTGTGTTTGAGAAATTATAAGAAGTGGTCTGTGATTTGAATGATTTTGTTTAGACATTAAGAATTGTCTTGACATAAATTTCAAAATTAGTTGCTACCAACAACAACCTTAATATTGTGTTCTCGAGTTAAATTTAAGCTAGAAAATGAAAGAAAATGAAAAAGGAAACAAAAGATGTTGTGTTCTCGAGTAGTACTTAAGGAGGAAAAGAAAAAGAAATAGAATGAAAAGTAGTATTATTTTGTTGATTTTGAAAGTAAAGTGTTCCTCCCAGTTTTGGGAGGAAAATGTTTACTTTACGTTCATTTACTTTTCTTTAATAATAAAACTCAAAAACACATAAGGCTGGTGTTACACATAGGCTTATAACAAAGTACTACGTATTAGTTTAAGAGAAATGCTAACAACTCTTATGGCGCTGGTGTTACACATAGGCTTATAACAAAGTACTACGTATTAGTTTAAAAGAAATGCTAACAACTCTTATGGCTATTGTTAACAACAAACATTCTACTAAATCTGCAAATGTTAGGATTTAGTTAAAAACATGTTTCATATTTTTTGCTAACATTGACCGATGAATGATTGAATGGCATTGGTGTTTGAAGATAGGAAATAGTTATTGATTTTGGATAATTTTGAATGATTTTATTTAATTTAGATGTTATATATTTTATTGACATAAATTTTAGAAGTTACCTTTGTAAGACACTATCTGAAAAGTTGAGAACCCAAATTCATTGATGCAAAGAACATTTGAGTTGTACTGGAAATAGAAAATTTGTTTTTTGGTTCATCTATTTATACAACTAATAGCGACTTGATAGTTTTATTGATACAAATAATGTCTGAAAATGTTATTTTTATCTTTCGATATCTCTACATTTTGATAATAACAAACTGTGAAAACACTTTACGTAAAAATTAATGTAAACAAATTTTTAGTCAAAAGATCCTATTTCTACGTAAATCACTCTAAGTAAGAACAAACAAATTTACAACTTGACAAATAATCAAAGAAGTGAATTCGTGTTTTTTAACTTCATATTTTTAATGTGACAAAAATTTCTTTTAAAAAATACATCTTACAAATTATTTTTGAATTATAAATAAATATTTTAATGGGAAAATAAGCTCAAAATTCATAACAGCTATTCCCCCCCCCCCCCCCCCCCCCCCCAAATCAGCTCCAAACTCCTCCAAATAAACCTTCATCACTAAAAACAAATTTTGGAGCGTCCTTGTTTGGCACGGTACCACTAAATTTAGTGGTACCGTGATATATTTAGTGGTACTATGTGCCTCAAACGGTCAGATTTCTCTTTGCCTATAAATACCTGTCTATTCCACAGATTTTAGGCATCCTTTACACACACAACTTTCTGTGATAAAATCCCTTATCACCTAAACTCTTCTTTGATCATTTAGTTAGGTTATTTTTGTTTTAAAGAGTGGTCATTTCTTCCAACCAAGTGATCACCATCATTCCTCTACTTGTCAAGAGAAGAACACAAAGTATCAAGAAGATTGGTATGTGTTAATTTACACATACCTTTTACCTTATTTAACGAATCAAAAACTGACCTAAAATGCCAAATACATTGTGTTTTTGTTTTTGTGTTAGGATATTATGAAAAAGGACAAAAATTAATAAAAAAATAAACCAGGAAAACGAGGACGAGAAATGGAAAAGAGTATCTAAAGCCGAAGCCGAGAAGGAATTTACCAAAGTGAACCATAATTATGCTCAAGTTGTCAATTAAAGCCCTTGGAGTATTTTACAAATTTGGCAAAAGAAGTCCTTGAATTTACAAGGTTGGCAATAATGGTCCTTGCAATTCCAAACTAAACATAAAACCTATAAAAATAACCTATCCTTTTATTAATAAACCCAAAACACTTAACCTGCCAATAATCCAACCCAACCCATATACCATCTCAGGCCCAACATCCTTTTATAATAACCACAGCCCAACCCCCTTTGTAAACCTGGATCCAACACCTCCACATAACCCTTACCCAACCCTTTATTTTACCCAGGTCAAATATCCCTCACTCACAAGTCAAACTTATTAAAATAAATCCTAAACACCCCAAACCCGCCATAAGTTGTTGTTCATCTTTCACCCTCCCCTTTACCCTGCACAATTTTACCCGTACACTTTACCTCATCCCAAGATTCGAGAAGGACTTACACACTCAATGATCCTATGGCTGTGAATGAAAGATGATTGCTGGGATTTGATCAAGGGACAAGAATAGAGGATCCAGAAGCTTCAGAACCCTAGCAAAGGCCTATAAATACCTTCCTCCTCATAACAGAAAAAGGTAGCTTCTTGTAGCTTAATTTCAGCTTTTTATATCTGTCTTTCAAATATTGTAATCAAACTTCCAGTTAATGTAATGTAATTCAGTTTTTAATTAAATTCTAGTGCAATTTACTTTAAGCTTTCAATCAGTTGTCTTAAAAGTCATGATCAAACTATCATAATGGCATTTTTGTAATACAATACTTAAAAACCGGTTTTGAGGTGTCACACCAATCAATTCTAAATTGACCGGATGGCTTTTTTATTTCTGCAATTCTTTACCATTTCATACTCACAAACCGCATCTGAACTGACAAACTATTAGCTAGAAACCAAATTGAGAAGATCTATACCAAATATAAATTGTATTATTATAGCTAGGTAAAGATTCTGTATGTTTACATTCAGCTTGTTTCATCGACAAACGGATTGTTTAGATCCGGAAGGACAAAGCCATCCTCCTCCAAAGCTGGTAAAGAGGTATTAACCGCCTCGGGTACATGGGTCTTCTGACCAGAAGAAACTACTTTTTCAAGCACATTGCGTTCATTAGAAGAGACCTGCTGTACATGAGTTTCTCCAGAAGTTACCACCTCTTGTCCAGCAGAAGAGACCTCGAGTACCTCAGTATCAGCAGATTTACAAACCACCTCCTTTCTTGATCCTTCGCCCTGAATGTGTGCTATAGTCTGAATTAAGATAGAGTATAAGCTAAGGATTAGTCAATGGAAATCTTGTAGGTAAATATAATGAAAGTAGTAAGTAGTAACTATGATATGAAAAATCATATCAATTTTATATAAACATCATAAAGAAGTTTTCATTCTAAATTAATTTATCTTATATGTCTTGTGTCGCGTCTCATATTAGAGCGCACTTTCTGAGTTAGCAACACATAAGATACGTGTAGTTGAAAGGGGAGTGACTCGAAATTTTCTACAGGATCAAGATCGTAGCATATACTGTATTTGCAACTACAAGCACGAAATTATGTACATGTGTGCACATACACAAATACGCAATAAGTACGGGTAAAAAGAGAGGAAAATGATATACCATCGACATCAGTTTATTCTGTTCATTCCTTAGTGATATGATGTTGTTTTTTAGAATATAGAGCTCCTGTTTGCAAGACAATGTAACTCTACAATCAACATACGAGCAATAAAAGTGAAAATTCTTCAACAATTCAAATGATTCGCAAACGTACCTTTTTACTTTTCGCAATCTCTTTTAGTTCTTCTTTACGCCTTGCAGAAAGCTATTAGAAAACAAACAAACTATGTCGGTATCTTTGAGTAAGAATATATATAAAAAAAGATATATAAAGCAGCTAAATTGAGTATGAAAAAATAGCCTGTCAACTTTTTGCAAAACACAAAGTATGAAAATATAAAGTTCTAACTTTCAACTTTTGACTTAAGTTAAAGCTTCTTTGTTGGAGGTATTCTGCTCGGCTATGCGAACATATATAGCCTGACTTTGTAAATCCAGAACAACAGGGTACATAGTACAATATATGTAATATGTTAGTTAGACCTGAGACATAAATAGGATTATTAATTATGGCATAATCTTGGTAAACTTGCACTAGATCTAGAAATATCAAATATGTATTTGACATTCATAGGATTCTCCAAGTTTTTCAAGTGTAGAGATCTAATTAGAAGTATATTGGCTTGCCATGGCATAATCCTCATAAATTCACAATACGTATTTTATATGAATCAATCGCTGCTAAAGATAAAAGGACTAAATATCTTCATAAAGTAATGTAGAGTTAATTTATTTCTGGTGGAGTTTTCACCATAAGATCATGCCATTTAATTCTTGTACGTGATGGATCATGTCATAAAAGTGAGATATTTGCAACCAGAAGAAGGACACGTATACGTGTCGAACTGTGTCACTCTGTATGTGTGCGCAAATCAAAGACAATAAAAAGAAACAAAATAAGTGAATCTGAAGGTAATTATGTCGTTCAAATAGAAGTGAAAGCACTTATACCTCCGAATTCATTCTCTCTTGTTCCTCCCTTATCCGCTTAATTTCGGCCTTTATGACTGCTAGTTCCTGTGATCGAGCATGACAACGTACATAACTCTAGAATAAGCATACAAGCAACAAATATGGAAAATCATCAACAAGTCAAACGATACGCAAACGTACTGTGTTTCTCTCTATTTTCTTCTTGGCCTCAGCCCCAGCCTCAGTTCTAGCCAAAATCTATGATAAAAAATAATAATAATAAACAATTTTGTGTTTGCATACTTGTAGATGATACAAAAAAACAGATACAGTGGCTATTATGGCTTAAAATTGGTTTTAATTTACTTCTTCGTAATCATCCAAACACTTAATATAAACGAAATAAATTATGATAAAAGTATATTTTATTGGAGGTTTTCTGCTCGCTTCTGTATGCAGTACAGATACATTTTAGCTAACTTGGTAGTTTTGTGCATGATCTACAAACAAGTATCACATATGTCTTTAAGATAATTTTCCACCCTTTTGATTGTCGATGTCTGAAGTCTTTAGACTGGATTAATCCTTCACACAAGTTCACTGTCCTACACAGTATATACTTTTAAGAGTGAATATGTCTATAAAAGTAAGTTTGTGGACACATTGACTTGGAAACTTGTCAAAGTTAGAGAGTATCTAAACCAATGAAAAAGAAGAATAGGCTTTTAATTCGTGGTATCTAATGTTGTAGCCATGCATGCTGGTATCTATTGATCGTCCTAGAAGCTTTGTTCGAGTTTAAATCATGGGTACTGAACCTAGAAAATATTCAGTTTCCACAACTCAACAACCATATGTTCCAAAGTATCGGGTAAAGGTATCTAATGTTGCAGCCATGCATGCTGGTATCTATTGATCGTCCTAGAAGTTTTGTTCGAATTTAAATCATGGGTACCGAACCTAGAAAATATTCAGTTTCCACAACTCAACAACCATATGTTCCAAAGTATCGGGTAAAAAGGATCATATTCAGTTCACTTTCAACGTTTCACCAAAATAAAAAATTTGAAAAGCTAGTGACCTATTGAAAAAGAATTGGAGATCTAGAATAATAAGTGAGTTCTACCTTCGACTCCTTGTTATGTAGGGGCTCTATGTTTCCACCTTCAACATAAGCTTTTATATTTTCAACTGGTTCCTGTATGCATGACTCCTCAAGTCCAAAATCAGCATATAAAGATACAATTGCAAGCAGCCAATAATAACATAAAAAATAGTCTTCAACAAGTCGATCCAATGCATCTAATACATGTCCTATATAAACTACTGTAAAAAAACCAAAGAATATGTAACATACCGATCATGCAAATCTTAGACCGACATATAAATATGAAAATAATGGCAGTGTCATAGTAAAACTGCTTGTGTCAACTTTGGTGTGTCTCATGCTTATTTGGCTACCATAAGATTTGGATGACGTCAAACTTAAAACCCTTAAACAACAAATCCTACAGCTATATATGACACATTATAAATGGTCTCATGATTATCAAAATGTATGGCTATATAACACATTAGACTAGCGGTGTTCGTGTGAATGTGATTGCTCCCCAATAAATAAATAAAAGTGTTTGCGGCTTCAAGTCCCAGTTGGGACAAATGTGTGGTTTATGTATAGTGTATTGGATGTGTGAGTTTGCATATCTAAAAAGTACATGCTTGTTTGGATCTTCAGATATCTTACATCAATATACTCCTAAACTCCCTTATCGCGACTTATTGGAATGTGCGATACAATTAGATGCATTTTTTTACCATCAACATCTCGCAATAATCCTAACCAACAATCGTAACAGAAAGATAAGATTGATAGTCACCTTTTGCTTAGTTGGTTTCTTTAGTGGAGAAGATGTGTGTGGTTTCGAAGTTGAATCCTGCTTTTGTATATAACAATCAACAACTTTCATTAGAAATCTATGTCATCAAAAATCAACGGATAGACAGATAGATAAATTGTTTTTTAAGCGAAAAAAACTATACAATGTGAGATAGATCTAGAGCATATATAGATTATCGGACCACTCTATCCAATTTATAGACATTTTATCATCTCTAGTAGAAATGTAAGAAAATGATACTATAATAGTTTAATGTCGATAGGAGAATAATGGAAGTCTCTCACTCACTTGGTAGATTGTCTAAGTATTTAAGGTAACAAATTTAGTTGAAGTCGAGAATATGTAAAATTACATATCCAGGACTTAGTCTGAATCTGCAAATACCAAACGTAAGTATTACATATAGATATGAGCAGCGTTAGACTGAAATGGCAGCATTTTGGTAAAATTGCTCGCAATCTACATAGACAATATTTCTTTGGCTATCACAAGCATTCTCAACATTCCAAGTTTGTAGATATAACAAAGAAAAAAAAACCATTTATTTCACGGCATAACCATCGAGGCCTCCAACCAAGTTTAAATTTTGCACATTACATACTTTTATATTGGTTTCACACAAACTAGAAGGAATAGTCATTGGGCTTTGATGTCTTGGTGTTTATATGGATGCACTTTCGATGATCTAGCACGATTATTTAGTGGGTTTAGAGCTAATTTCATTGGCTTGGTTAGGATGCACTTTCGATGACTTTGGTTACCGACGGACCTATAATGTTCGGAAGGGTGTTGCATAAATTTTTTCCGATTATAAGTACAAAAATTCGCACCATGAAAACTTCTTTAGCTAAGCTAAAGTTGCACGGTTAAGAATATAGCAAAAATATCGGAGGTTGCAGATAGCAAAAAACTGACAATTTTTAAAACAATACATTTCGATACCCAAAATTTAGTGTGGATCGTGCGACACCCCGGTTTCCATGTAGGTTTTTCCCGGTTGCATATATCAAGTTTGTCAGGAATGCAACTGTAATATTGGATTATGATTTATGAAACCTTCTAGAACTTCATTTTTACACAAACAGATTAAAGGCTAAAACAGTAGAAAAAATGAAATAATTAATGAGTGTACGTGCTACTAACCTTCAGCTTCAGGTTCTCAGTGCGTTTAACGGGACCTTTTGTAACCTCTTGTTCCTATATATGCAAGAAAACATAACCGTTAAATTAGCATATGAAAACAACAAATATAGAAAATATTTTTAACAATTAATTTAAAATGCATCTCATTAATAATTAATGAGTGTACGTGCTACTAACCTTCAGGTTCATGTTCTCATTGTCCTTTATCTTAATGCGTTTAGCGGGACCTTTTGTAACAACCTCTTGTTCCTACATATGCAAGACAACATAACCGTTAAATTAGTTTGAAAACAACAAATATAGAAAATATTTTTAACAAGTAGTAATTTAAAATGCATCTCAAGCGTACTCTTTTCCGGGGATTTTTGTTGTTTAACATCGACTCCTCCTCGTGCACTTGAGTTTTACCCAGGCTCTAGAATAAACAAACAAACTATGTAATTGGTACCTTTAATCAAGTACGACAGCTATAACTGTATAAAATAAGATGTATTGTAATAGCATACATGAGTTTATCCTAATAGCTAAAGCTCATACGATCATAGCAGGGTGAAACAAGTCCAAAAAGCTAAAGGCTCAACAAATTTTGCGGGGGAATCAATCTCCAGGGAACTACTAACCAGAGTCACAACGAGCCTTGCCTGGAGAATCAATCTCCACGCAATAAATGGCATGACATTTTGTTCTTTCAGTCCATTATTGTACTATTGTCATGTGAACACACCATATTGGCATAGAGGTAGTGTCACGGTTATTTCGCTATGACATGCAGATCGTGTCTCGTATGAATATTCCGACAACGTCAAGAGCCAAGGATGTTACGCCACGTGTCATTTTTGTCTCCTCCATATGATGACCTCCACGTGAGTCATCCAGAGCCGTCGGATCACATTAACGGATCACACACAACCCCAAATGCATCCCTATAAATACACATGCATTTAATGCGAAGAACCAAGTTCATCTTCTCCACATTTACGTACACTAAACCCTAGTTGTATGTGAACATCGCCCAACTTTACGAAACTGAACATATTATTATTATTATTATTATTATTATTATTATTATTATTATTATTATTATTATTATTATTATCATTACTGCTATCTTTTTTTATTATTATAAACATCACTTTATTTGAAATTTATAGGATTTGCAAGAAATTAGTAACGAGCCGAGATACTATCTAAGCCCTCACGCCTCTAGCTATAATAAGTTAATTCTACTAAAAATATTGAACTTGTTGTATTATCCAAACCTTTTTCTTTCTTTTTTTTTTCTTTTTTTTAGTATATTTATCCCACATAGGTTTGGGATGTAAGTAAAATAGTGCTTGTACATACAAATAAAACTAATATGTTATAAAAAAAATGTGGATTTAACTTCCTCAAGAGATGTTAAATGAACCATGTATATATGAGTAAGATAAATATATTGAATCATAAATTTAGTACTTAGCTATTTGTACCTTTGCATCATTTACCTTTAATAAATCCCTTCCAATTTTAATAAAGAACAATTATTTTGTTTTTGCAGTTTATTTTTCAAAAATCCCAAAAGGTGGCTTGATTGGTTCTCATTGGCACTCTTACGATTAAATCATATTTTTCGAACTTTGTAACTCATTCTAAAAATTTCAATTATATCGATTTGTTTGTATTTATTTTATTTTTGCATAAAAAAAAAAGTAAACAAAATGAACTCAAAATAATATTACACATATCTATACTACATAACATGCATGAATGACATTTTCTCTGATAAATTTTGTAAGGCATTCATTAATGCATACTATGCAATATAAGTGTTAATGCATTATGTACACATTACAAATTCTTGTATTAAGTTATCCTCTACAATATTTTAAGGAAAATGATTTGGAGGCCTAAAAAATGTGCCTAATTGTGTGCCTAATGGATGTGTCACTAAGTTATTGGTTTGTGAAGAAGTGGGTCCCCTGTTGTCCCAATAAGATGATGACAAATATGTTTAGGCATAATATTAGTCATATGAGTTAGTCACCCCAATCAATGCTCATATTTTAATACATCATTTATTATTTATTTTACATCATTTATCTTTTAAAATAAATAATAAATGATGTATTAAAATATGGTGGAAGATAATTAATACAAGCATTGTAATGTGTACATGATGCATTAACACTTAAATTTCATAATATGCATTCATGAGTGTATTACATAATTTATTAGAGAAAATGTCATTCATGCATTTTATGTAGTATAGATATATGTAATATGTATTAAAACATATATTTTTCACATAATACTTTGCATCCTTGCATCATTTTCTGAAAATTTCAAAAGACGTTTTGATTAGTATCGGGCAATAAATTATATTTTTTGAATTTTGTAACTCGTTCTAACAATTTCAGTTTTGTTGATTTATTTGTGTATTTTTGCATAAAAAAGGTATACTAATACAAAAGAAATAATAAATGAGCTAGGTATTAAAATGTTAGGAAAGATAATTTAATACAAGTATTTGTAGTGTGTACATGATGCATTAATATTTGTATTGCTTAAAAATGTATTAATGGATGTCTTACAAAATTATTAAAGAAAATGTCATTCATGCATTATATGTAAGTTCACAATCTTTCTACTACTTATTTTACGCACACTAAATGTGAAACAGTAATATTTAAGACTTAGAATAATAAATAGTTTGTTCAAAGAAAGAATAATAAATAATTAATACTCCGTAGTGTTTAAATTTTAATCACTTGACTTTTTTATGTTTTTTATCTTTTTTCTTATCGTTTAAATAAACTGAAACATAATAATTCTAACTTCAAAAGTTTGTTTAACTAAAAGTAACTTGAAATGACTGCTTAATTAAGCATGACATTTTATCGTTTACTTTATGGGTGTGTTTGACATGTAGCATTTAAGAGTGGTATCCAGTTAAGCGTTGATATTTAGTGCTCGTTTGTCAAGCAGCAAAGTAGTTTTATCTATTTTTTGGAATGATCATTCTTTAATGCTTCATGAAATAGCATTTACGGACGCATATCATTTAAGAGCCGTTTTACACATTATAATTACACCTACAATGATATTATCAAACTTTAATATATATAAAAAAAATGATATTTACTACTTATAGCTACTTCTACTATTTACAGCTATTGACAACTGCTATTGCTACTTTTTCCAAACACACCATAGGGTAGACACTCATCTTAAACAACTTAAATAACTATTATTGTTCACTGCTCCTCCTCACTACTATGACTTGTTACTTTGACCATTATGACTTTTCTTATATAACAAGTAATATATATATATATATATATATATATATATATATATATATATATATATATATATATATATATATATATATATATATATGTCACAACCCACAATTTCAGGTCATTTTTCCAAACTTCGACATTCTACTATTCACAAATTACTATTCATCGATCACTATTTATCATTTTACTATTCATCGTTTTTGAGGTCAATTTGACATTCCGAGACACATTCAGAAATTTTACTATTCACTTGACACTATTCATTTCCGAGAGGAAACCACTATTCACGTGCATTACTCATGTCATCGTAAATTTAGTTTACGAGTGTTCAAATTCGCGTAACCGTATTGGTTCAGGAGCGAATTCATGCATTTTTGTCAGGGACACTTCATACGGACTAGAAATAGTCTGCATATCATTATTAGGGCACTTGCATACTATTCCACTCGTAGGATAACTAAATTAATACTTTTTGTATTATTAACGATTTACGTACGCTTATTTTAAATAAACGCTAATACGCGAACTATAAATGTGTCTAACATGTCCGACACTCCCGACTATGGTCCTAATACATTTTTATACTCATTTCTATAATATAAAAACTATAATATTAATTTACCCGGTATTTTGGAAATTTAACTATTACGTATCGTACGTTTAACTTAATAACGACGGTTTTCATCAAAATTGAACGATAATCACCCAAACTCTCCGTACTTGTACCCGACATATTTTTACAATTTTTATAACTTTATTATGACCCGAATAACTTCAACAAAACTTATTTCTAACAAACCCGGTACCCGATTAAACCTTAAACCTAAACCTAACCTAACTACACTTAACTACTAATACTAATTTTCCTAATTAATCACAAGACATCCCCCCCCCCCCTTTTTACTCCCCTAGAACCGGCCAACCCCCCCCCCCCCCCCCCCTAAGGTCTTCAAGCTTTAATACTTCACCAACCAAATTAAATGTCACCTAACAATTGTCTCTTTGTATAAATAAAACTTTTTTTCACACATTTATCACAAAAACACTTTTACTTGCAACTAGAAAACTTTTCTCTTCATTTTCTCTTGAGTTTGGATCGATCTAAGGTGATCAAGGAGCAAGGAGGATAATTTTTACAAGATCTTGTCATAAACTAGTTAATATAATCATCCTTGTTAGAGTTTTGAAATAAAAACTCAAGGATTAGTAGGCTTTTTATCATCTAAACTCTCTAAACCATCAAGTAAGTAAACAAACTCATTTTTATGATTTTTACAAGTTATTACTTATGTTTATACATTTGCTTACAAGATCTTATACATGCATTAACTTATACCACTCCATTTTTGTACATATGTAACTTTCAAGCCCTAGAAACGGACACATAAGAAACCCTTGTTAGACCTAGTGGATTGATGATGTTTAAGGACCCATGACACCCTAAGAAGGTGTATGGTAGGTTTAGACTAGCTTTGTGGTGTTTGAAAGTGGTTTGATGGAGGATGGAACTAGTTTAGAGACTTGGAAATGGTTTTTGAAACTTTTGAAATACCTACTGTCCCTATTTTAATTTCGTGGGAAAATCAGTAGATGGTGACTAAGTTTTGACCAAATATTTAGAAAATACATTCAAAAACGAAACTTTGGGCGAAAGAATGGATTAAAACGAGTTTATAACGAAGGAGATATGATTTTTGCAAATTTAACGACGAAAACTACTTTTCAGAAAACTGCTTGCTGTTTGGCAGAATAAGACGGGTATTTTGAGGCATTAAACGTAACTTTAAGGAGCCGAGTTATCTAAAATATACTAGTATATACAAAGACGAATCCGTGGACATAAAGAACAAGGAAAACGAGCTTAAAACGACCAAGTTATACCCATTTTAACGTCGTCAAAACTATATATATATATATAGTCACAAATAAAAATAATAACGTACGTACTAAACGGCCTATTTTCTAGAAAATATTACTAAGGACTATTTTCTTATCAAACGAATACTTATGACCCGAGAGAATACTTATACGACTTAACGACGTATTTCAAGGTTTTCAATACAAGGAATTTAACGATAACACTTTCTTACGAGATAACACGACAAGATTATATACTCCTATATAAGGACTTATTTTCCTAAGTATGGAAACTATTTTTCTATGACGCTAACTAGTATTACCAAATTACGAGTGGTATGAGTATCATGTGCATGTGCATTCACTTCATTACGGCTTGATCTTAATTAGATCGCGGTTATTCTTTTAGGTTGCGGCTAGTACTCGCGCCTCATTGTCCCGACTACTTTTATCTCATTGCACCATCTTTGTACCATCACTTCGAGGTGAGTCTCATAGCCCCGTTTTAATTCTATATTTTGATTTCAAATCCCACGGGGGAGAATACATTGCATTACTTATTTTTGTGTACATGCCTAAGTATAAAATTCATACATTGCTTAAGTTGCCTATTTACCACGTCTTGACAAGTCCCCTTATTATATCATGGACCGTTAATTTCTAGTACTAAGCGAGAGTGAGTGGATAGATCTATCGAGGGTGACGCCTCCATTCGTGTTTGGGTTGCTCCAAATGGGACGAATGCATTTCATGTCTTTATTATTAGAGTGCCTGGTAAACACTCATTGGGGCCAAGTATCGTCTAGCTTCGGGGTCATGAGCTTAAGAGCCAATGTATATATTTTCCGGACATCCTATTTCTTGACTTTACTTATGGCATTTGTACACTAGATTTACTTATAAACCTATGATTATTCACCAACTTTATGTTGACCGTTTTTCACAATGTATTTCTCAGGTAACTAAGGCATATCTGTAACACCCCCAAAATTCTGGTATAGCGGAAGCATTCGGGTCATGGGGTGCTACGTAAATCGGTAATCACAACACAAGATAATAAAGAACGGATTTTCAAAACCCGTTTAAAACATACATTAACTTAAAAGTTGTAAGTTGACATCATAGTCAAATTTGGAGTACAAGGCCCATAAAGTTTTTAGTTGTCCCAAATACAAAAGTAGTTAAGTGTGGGAAATTTATTCCACTCCAAATGTGCCTATGACCTTGCCAAGCCAAGCCTTCAAAAGATCACTTATAGATAAGTCAAGCACCTGAGAAAAACATGCTAAAAGTCAGCAAAAAGCTGGTGAGTCTATAGGTTTAAAGCAGTAAAATCATAAGTTTGGACCATGAGTTTAGCATATGAGCATTACAACACATATAATGTCATATAAAAACAGTCTATTACGCTAGCACTAAGTTCATGCAACCGAAGCTATAACAGTGTGCATGCTCAAAGAGCATGTAATCAAATATAGGTGCCCGGCAAGTGTTTATCCCAGACACTTGTGTTTCGACATGGTATACGTTCGTTTGCCTATCCGGTCAAACCGAACGGGGGAGTTACCCCCAATAGATCTATTTATAACATTCGCGCTTCCCAGCAGGAATTAACGGTTCATGAGATGGGCATAATCGGGACATATCAGGGCTTAGGCTAATCCACGTAATAGCATAGTTAACAGTGTTTGGTCCAAAAAAATAGTTTTGCATGATTCTCACCCCAGTTTATAAAACACGTATAGAAAGAATGGGGCTATAAACTCACCTTAGAAATCAACGTACGCTAGTATAATGAAAACGAGTTTCTACGCGCGAACTCTCAACCACGACCTAAAAATATATAAGTCGTCTTAGGATTTGAAATAGTTATCATATGCATTTTATGAAATCTATTTATCACCCATATATGTTCGTAAAGTAATTTAGTAATAAAATATATACTTTTGTCAATGAAATAATCATAACGTTCAAATATTTGCTAAGGTTCATGTCCGTTGTGTTTTCTTGACGTTAAACAACATATATACAAAAGCTGTGAATATTAATTAAAAATTATATATATTTTCCCGGTCTCGTGCTTTATCGATAGCTTCATGTTAGAAACGTTTTATCATTCTCCCAACGCTCCCAAGTAATATACACAAGTTACTAGTGGTTCCGAGTATGCCGTTTCGGCTAAAAATGTGTAAAATACTAAAAAGTCTCCTTTTTACTTTTCCATCAGCTTTTTACAAAGCTGTTAAAAATATAGTTTTCGTCTAATTATTCGGAAAATCATAACTTGCTCATTTTAGGTCCGTTTTCTAACTTTTATATATCCCCGCGAAGGTATTCAACTATACTCTAGGATTTTTAAGTTCTCGGCTAGTCTAAACATCATTTAACCTCAGTTTTCATAGCTAGAAAATCGGGACAGTTTCTATATTTTCAGAAACTATAGTTTTCGTCGTTAAATCTTGAAAATAGTATATCTTTTTCGTTATAAGTCCGTTTTAACCCGTTCAAGCGGCTATGTTTTCATTATTAAGTCTATATCCTATATTTTGAACCAAATCTTATGTTTTGAAAACCCATTTTTCTGTAGCAACAGTTTCGGGACAGCATAGTATATAAGTTACCAAATCTCATTTTTATTACATGAAGTCTCTAGATCTAGGTAAATCAACTCCCAAAAAATCATCCTAGCACTTACCCAAAACTCTTCCAATAATATCAATAGTTTCAAGGCTATGTTAATAACTTGATATATATGTCAAGTCTCAAAAATAATTAAACTTAGAGTAGGAAAACATATAGATCACATAAATCATAACTTGTACAATAAAATTTATCATGTGTTTGGACATGAACCTAGCCATTTTTAGTAAGTAATATTCATGTTAAATATGTTTAAAAACTACTAGGATCATAACAAACATATATGTAATAAGGGTGATAAATGTTATATATGAGTTTAAAAATCAACATAATCATGATTTAAGTAAAAATCATCATCAAGATGAGTAAGTAAAATCATAAAGAAAGATTTTTAGACTTACTAGTAGTGTATGTATGTAAGTAGGTAGAAAGATGTGATCACAAAGGGTAACCCGAAGCTCCAAAATACATTTATACTACCCGAATATATCTTGAAAATCACTAGATCTTGTCAAGGTTTTCCCTTCCCCTTTGGTTCTTGCCCTAGATCGAATGGTATGTAGGGATGAGTGGTGGTGATTTTTTTTTTTTTTTTTTTGTAAGTATCAAGTTACCTAGTGCAAGTATATATATATAATCCCTTTGGTCAAATGGTCAAAAATGTATTATCATATGGTCCTTGTGGTTGGCGAAATTTAAGGGAAAGGAGGGGGGGCAAGGAGTTGTCCTAGCCACCCTCATTAATTCCATGTTTCATGTAATGTTTTTGAAAATTTTGTACAAGTAGTCAAAAAATATAAATGTGGTAATTAATTGTGGAACAAAGGGGTGGCTCATTGTCTCCCCTAGGAGATATTTATATATCTTTGTATAAAATGTGTATTTTGGATGTATTGGGTAGTAAAAATATGTATTGGGTATTAGTTTAATAGTTAACGAAAGTTATGCGTTTTTAAACGTTTAAATAAAGAATTTGCAATAAACGTAAGGAAATATTTTTGGCACTTGAGAAATCATTTAGGAAGTAATAAAATGTAAGAAAAATATTTATTAGGAGCATTGGTTACCTCGTGTGATCATTTGTATAGGTAAAATGTTTGTTAAATAAATATACTTAACTAATTAAAGATTGTAATTGTTAGTAATGTCATAAGTTATATAAGTTGTCCTTATGACCAAAATAACTAGTCTGACATGTTTCAATGTGCGGGATGACTTCCCAAAACTTTGTCGAGTGAGCTAAAGCATGCTCAATAACTAAGTGTGTAATAATAAATAAGGATTTATTATTAAAATAAGGTGTGGAAAATTACCGATTGTCACAGTCTCCCAGCCTCATTTGAATGTCGTCCCGACATTCAATTCGTGTTATTAGATGAAGATGTGAAAAGATGAGGGTATTTAGTTTTGATTTCATCTTCACGTTCCCACGTGAATTCGGGTCCTCTTCTAGAGTTCCATCGAACCTTGACAATCGGAATACGACTATGCTTCAACCGTTTGACTTCCCGGTCCATGATTTCGATGGGCTCCTCAATAAAGTGTAGTCGTTCATCAAGGTGGATTTCCTCCAAAGGTATGATGACTTCTTCATCGGAAAGGCATTTCTTCAAGTTGCACACATGAAAGACGTTGTGTACAGCGCTGAGTTCTGCAGGTAACTCGAGTCGGTAAGCTACCGGCCCAATCCTGGCAAGGATTTTGAAGGGTCCAATGTATCGGGGATTTAGTTTTCCACGCTTACCGAAACGTATAACGCCCTTCCATGGTGATACCTTTAGCATGACTCGATCTCCTACTTGGAATTCAAGAGGTTTTCGTCTTTTGTCCGCATAGCTCTTTTGACGATCGCGAGCCGCTTGCATTTGGCTTTTAATCAGCACAATTTTCTCTGTCGTCTCATGTATCAGTTCAGGACCAGTAAGTTGGCTATCTCCGACTTCAGCCCAACATACCGGTGATCGGCACTTTCGGCCATAGAGTGCCTCATAGGGTGCAGCTTTGATGCTGGTGTGATAGCTGTTATTGTAAGAGAATTCGGCTAGGGGTAAATGTCTATCCCAGCCGTTGCCAAAATCAATGACACATGCACGGAGCATGTCCTCTAGAGTCTGAATAGTCCTCTCACTTTGACCATCTGTTTGTGGGTGATATGCGGTACTCATATCGAGATCTGTTCCCAATGCATCCTGGAGTGACCTCCAAAAGTTAGAGGTAAATCGACTGTCACGATCAGAAATGATGGAAATTGGGACACCATGACGTGCAACAATTTCTTTAATATACAATCTTGCAAGTTTGTCCATGCTGTCGTTCTCTTTAATTGGAAGGAAGTGCGCGGACTTAGTGAGGCGATCAACGATTACCCAAATCGTGTCGTAACCGCTTGATGTCCTTGGCAGTTTGGTGATAAAGTCCATTGTTATGCGTTCCCACTTCCACTTGGGAATCTCTGGTTGCACAAGCAAACCTGATGGCCGCTGATGTTCAGCTTTGACTTTGGAACAAGTCAAACAGTGATTGACATAATTAGCAATGTCGGCCTTCATGTTTGGCCACCAGTATAGTTTCTTTAGATCAAGGTACATTTTATCGGCTCCCGGGTGAATAGAGTATTTAGACTTGTGAGATTCATGCATGATGAGGTCACGTACCCCTCCGTAGAGTGGAACCCAACTTCTGTCCTTGAAACACAGCACTCCATCAGATCTCTTCACAAAACCATTTTCATTTTCAGGCATACCATAGATTTTCTCGTTAGGTCTGTTCTCTTCCTTGAGTGCCTCGGTCTGAGCCTCAAGGATTTTTGATGGAAGGGGTGAAATGATTGTCATACCCAACGATCGTACTCTCAAAGGTTTTGGTCGTTCTTTGCGACTAAGTGCATCTGCTACTACGTTTGCTTTACCCGGATGGTATCGAATCTCACAATCATAATCGCTGAGCAATTCTAACCAACGGCGTTGTCTCATGTTAAGATCCTTTTGGTCAAGGATATGCTGCAAACTCTTGTGGTCGGTGTAAACTACACATTTGGTGCCATAGAGGTAGTGTCTCCAGATTCTAAGTGCAAACACTACTGACCCCAATTCTAAGTCATGTGTAGTATAATTCTTCTCGTGCTTTTTCAGTTGTCGAGAGGCATATGCTATCACCTTCTCTCGTTGCATTAAGACGGCTCCCAAACCTTTGTGTGAAGCGTCACAGTAAACTACAAAATCTTCACTGCCATCGGGTAAAGCCAAAATGGGTGCACTACACAACTTATCTTTAAGGAGTTGGAAAGCTTCCTCTGCCTTATCTCCCCATTCAAACTTTATATCCTTCTGAGTTAGTTTGGTTAAAGGCTTAGCTATTTTTGAGAACCCTTCAATAAACCTTCTGTAATAGCCAGCAAGTCCTAAGAATTGGCGTATTTCGGTAGGTGTTGTAGGTGTCGCCCAATCCTTTATTGACTCGATCTTTGCAGGGTCTACGTGAACGCCTTGGCTATCGATCACATGACCCAAAAATTGTACAGTCGGTATCCAGAATTCACACTTAGAAAACTTAGCATACAATTTCTCCTCCTTTAACAGTTCCAGAATTTTTCTGAGGTGTTCCTCATGCTCCTTCTCGTTCTTAGAGTAAATGAGAATGTCATCGATAAAGACGATCACAAATTTGTCTAAGTATGGCTTGCACACCCGGTTCATAAGGTCCATGAATACAGCTGGTGCATTGGTTAAACCAAAAGGCATAACTTGGAACTCGTAGTGCCCGTAACGGGTTCTAAATGCCGTTTTTGGGATATCTTGTTCTCGAACTCTCAGTTGGTGATATCCGGATCTCAGATCAATTTTTGAGTAAACGCTTGAACCTTGCAGTTGATCAAAGAGATCGTCGATTCTCGGGAGTGGGTAGCGGTTCTTGATGGTTAGTTTGTTTAGCTCCCGATAATCAATGCACATCCTAAATGTTCCATCCTTCTTCTTAACGAACAAGACAGGGGCTCCCCAAGGTGAAGAACTCGGTCTTATGAATCCCTTCTCTGAAAGTTCCGACAATTGGTTTGATAGCTCTTGGAGCTCTGTCGGGGCTAATCGATAAGGTGCTCGTGCCACAGGCGCGGCACCAGGCACTAAATCGATTTGAAATTCAACTTGTCGGGTCGGCGGGAGTCCAGGTAATTCTTCGGGAAAGACCTCCGGGAAGTCTCTCACGATTAGTACATCTTCCAAACGTTTTCCTTCTGACTCCGTTTCTTCCTTCGTGTTTACTTGTGCTAGGAAAAGATGGCATCCCTTCTCGATGTACTTCTGAACCTTCGTACAAGAGATTATGTTCAACCGGGATGCGCTTCTCCTATCTCTTTGGTCGCCCTCAACAATCAGGACTTCGTCTCCGTAAGGCAGTCGAACGATTTTCTCGTCACAAATAATGGCGGCACGGTATTTCGACAACCAGTCCATGCCAATAATGACATCGAAACTACCCAATTCTACTGGCATAAGGTCGATGTTGAAAGGATGGTTTAGTAGGTTTAAGGTGCAACCCCTTATGATTGTATCTACCCTTTCTACGTTCCCATTAGCTAGTTCCACGTCGTATACATTGCCTAAGGTAGTCGGGGCTATATTTAGTAGTGGGCTAAATGCAGTTGAAACAAAACTTCTATCTGCCCCAGTATCAAACAATATGGATGCATAGCGGTTATTTAGAAGAAACGTACCCGTCACGACGTTTGGGTCCTCCTGGGCTTCCACCCTGCCCACAGCATAGACCCTTCCTCGGGCGCCTTCTTCTTTCACTGGGTAGACCTGATTCCCACCAACCTTTTGATTTCCCTTGTACCCATTGTTGGCTTGATTACCCCCAGTACCCTGGTTCTTCTGTTCACGGCATTCACTCTTGTAGTGCCCTTTCTTTCCACATCCAAAACAAGTCACATTAGCTTTCGGGTTCTGTCCGGGTGCTGTCTGTGCAGTAGCAAGGTTCTTCGACCTACAGTCTCTGGTCATATGCCCCACCTTCTGACAGTTTTTGCACTTCACTGTGCACGGTCCGCTGTGATGAAGCTTGCAACGGTTGCACAGTGGATGTTTTCCAGCATAGGTTTTCTTCTCGGTGGTTCCTGCTGCATATACCTTGGCGCCTTTCTGTTTCTTGTTAGAGAAAGTGGTGTTTGAGTTGTTGTTGTTGACAGAAAGGTCATCCCATTTCCTCTTGCCATCAGTCACCTCCATTGGGGTATCCTCAACAATTTGATCCATCAACTGGTTGGCCAGTTCCATTGCCTCATGGAGATTAGCAGCCTTGGAAGTAGTGACACTACCCTTGATGGATTGGGGTAATCCTCTAATGTACCTTTCCAGTAAGCGGGTCTCAGTCGGGACCATTTCAGGACACAACAAAGCTAGTTCCTGAAAACGCTGGTTGTAAGCAGCCATGTTGGTACCTTGAACTTTGAGATTCCAAAATTCAACCTCTAGCTTCATGACCTCATTGCGGGGGCAGTACTTTTTAAGCACCATTTCCTTAAAGTTTTCCCATGGCATTGAGTAAGCAGTGTCATACCCGGCAGACTTCAGATAGTTATTCCACCAGGTTAGAGCAGCATCTGTGAAGGTGAATGATGCATACTTCACCCTATCCTCATCTGCACAACTACTTATCCTGAACACAGTTTCCAACTTCTCAATCCATCTAACCAATACCACTGCTCCTTCAGACCCTCCGAAACTCCCAGTCATAATCTTGCGAAAATCTTGGTAGTTGCAGCCTCGGCCATTTCCCCGATTTGGTCTGGAAGTGCCAACATCGGTGGTGGAGGTGGTTACGTTGGCTGCGGCTAAAGCTGCCGCTACTCTCTCATCTACCAGTTGGTCTAACATTGCTTGGTTAACAGTAGGTGGAACAGTGGCTGTAGCCTTAGCTGGGCCTGGGTTGGCTCGTGTGGTTCTGTTTGACTTCTTTTTAGGAGCCATTTTGCTACAAACACAAACAAAGGATAGAGACAAATGAGATTCCATATGGAAGGTTTATTATCACACGAGTACATAGTCACCTCAGGTAGAGTACATAAATAAGATCATTCATAGAAGGAATGGCACAATAGAGTAAACAACCAAGCTTGTCATAGATTAAGATCAATATGTGTTCACAAAATTACAAGCTCATGGTGCATCGAAGGAAAGTACGAGCTTCGAATACATAATGGAAATACAAGGTTCGAATGAAAGGAAGTACAACAACACTAAGCTAGCATCATCTAGTACAACAACACTAAGCTAGCATCATCTAGTACAACAACACTAAGCTAGCATCATCTAGTACAACAACACTAGTCTCGAGTACGCTCACGGCGTAATCGCTCCACCTCTCCTGTCAATCGCTCCACAGCAAACTCCAATCGCCCTACAGTGGACTCCAATTGTGCAATGCGTCTCCTGGACGCTAAGACCTCCCAACGGTCCTCTTGTTCCGCCCTCGTCACCCCAGCAATCACTGACTCCATTTCATGCATCCTATGCCAAGTGGTCCACTCCGCATCCCAAGCTCTATCCTGATCTCTCCCGATATCCATTATCTGGCGATGCACATCTGTAAGCTCTCTGTCATGTCTATCTGTCCGCACATCCAGTCTCCCCAGCCTCTCCAGCTGATCTGTGTGGACATCAAGTAAACTGGCATGATTAGCCAACTGCATAAAAACCTGTTCAAAACGTGCTGGTTGTAACCCTTCCAACTGATCAGTATGGTCGTCCAGTACGCTGGCTTGCTGATAAAGACGGGTCCATATCGAATCAAGAGTACTCAAATCATAGTCAGGGGGATTAGGTGTGGATACATCGTCTGGAATGTCTGTCATTGGTGAGTCTGGAGTGTTAGGCAGTGGCGAGTCTGGTATATCAGGCAGTGGTGAGTGTGGCTCAGCTGGTGATGGTGGTATGAATGATGGAGAGGAAGGTACATAGTCCGAGCTGACTGCTCTGGGTGGAATGCTCTGAACACACTCAATATCTTTCCATATCTCCTCATCAGTATCCTGCTGCTCTTCCCTAGCTTGTATCATGGCAGCCCTCAACCCTAGCCCCATAGGCACATCTGTATCACCACCCTGAATCTGGGCTGCTCTCGAGCTCTGCCCCGTCTCGAAAGCACCCTGAACCTCCACAATACTTTGTTTGCCTTCTCTCTGTAAGCATGCACCTCCCTGGGCATGCTCAACTGGTGTAGTCTCAACAAGTGCATGCTCTGTTGGTAGGGGCTCCTCTTCGGGAACTTCATCTGGGTCTGACTCCCCTTTTGGATCCGACTCCTCTTCCGGATCCTCCTCTGATTCTTCTGAATATGACTCGGTGGCCCTTCGGAGCCTCTGACGGAGTGGTGAGTGAGTAGGCGATGATGCTGGTGATAATGATAATGGAGTGGTGGATGTACCCATGTAAACAGCCCGGGTCCTCTTCGGGGGTGAGGATGGTAAGTTTGAGTATCGCATTCGGCGTCCTGGGACACGTATGCGGGCTGTACGGCGAGTAGGGATGGTCTGAGTAGTAGTGGTGTCAGTTATGGGAGTGGATGTAGGTTGTATGGGTAATGATGAGGTAGATACAGGCTCAGTAGTGTCAGGATTCGAGGCGTTGAAAGCCCGAAGTACCCTCATGTAGGGGTCATCCGAGTTTGGTGTGATCTGGCGAGGTGGTGAGGTGCTAGTGTGTAAAATCGCTTCGATGACGTCAAAATGAGGCATGGTCTGTGACAAAGACGGTATAAGTGTGTAAGTATATAGAAATACTTATAGTATATATATATATATATATATATATATATATATATATATATATATATATATATGTATATATATATAACGGTAAAGCATAATACATAGCTAAGATAAGTAATCAACATGTAAAGTGACGAACAAGGCTGGCTGGCAAGTGGCTGTCATAGGGACTTGTTTTTGTAAAAAGCGGTTATAGTTTAGGATTTATATGTACCTAGTTCTCTATAACCTTGGCTCTGGTACCAATCTGTAACACCCCCAAAATTCTGGTATAGCGGAAGCATTCGGGTCATGGGGTGCTACGTAAATCGGTAATCACAACACAAGATAATAAAGAACGGATTTTCAAAACCCGTTTAAAACATACATTAACTTAAAAGTTGTAAGTTGACATCATAGTCAAATTTGGAGTACAAGGCCCATAAAGTTTTTAGTTGTCCCAAATACAAAAGTAGTTAAGTGTGGGAAATTTATTCCACTCCAAATGTGCCTATGACCTTGCCAAGCCAAGCCTTCAAAAGATCACTTATAGATAAGTCAAGCACCTGAGAAAAACATGCTAAAAGTCAGCAAAAAGCTGGTGAGTCTATAGGTTTAAAGCAGTAAAATCATAAGTTTGGACCATGAGTTTAGCATATGAGCATTACAACACATATAATGTCATATAAAAACAGTCTATTACGCTAGCACTAAGTTCATGCAATCGAAGCTATAACAGTGTGCATGCTCAAAGAGCATGTAATCAAATATAGGTGCCCGGCAAGTGTTTATCCCAGACACTTGTGTTTCGACATGGTATACGTTCGTTTGCCTATCCGGTCAAACCGAACGGGGGAGTTACCCCCAATAGATCTATTTATAACATTCGCGCTTCCCAGCAGGAATTAACGGTTCATGAGATGGGCATAATCGGGACATATCAGGGCTTAGGCTAATCCACGTAATAGCATAGTTAACAGTGTTTGGTCCAAAAAAATAGTTTTGCATGATTCTCACCCCAGTTTATAAAACACGTATAGAAAGAATGGGGCTATAAACTCACCTTAGAAATCAACGTACGCTAGTATAATGAAAACGAGTTTCTACGCGCGAACTCTCAACCACGACCTAAAAATATATAAGTCGTCTTAGGATTTGAAATAGTTATCATATGCATTTTATGAAATCTATTTATCACCCATATATGTTCGTAAAGTAATTTAGTAATAAAATATATACTTTTGTCAATGAAATAATCATAACGTTCAAATATTTGCTAAGGTTCATGTCCGTTGTGTTTTCTTGACGTTAAACAACATATATACAAAAGCTGTGAATATTAATTAAAAATTATATATATTTTCCCGGTCTCGTGCTTTATCGATAGCTTCATGTTAGAAACGTTTTATCATTCTCCCAACGCTCCCAAGTAATATACACAAGTTACTAGTGGTTCCGAGTATGCCGTTTCGGCTAAAAATGTGTAAAATACTAAAAAGTCTCCTTTTTACTTTTCCATCAGCTTTTTACAAAGCTGTTAAAAATATAGTTTTCGTCTAATTATTCGGAAAATCATAACTTGCTCATTTTAGGTCCGTTTTCTAACTTTTATATATCCCCGCGAAGGTATTCAACTATACTCTAGGATTTTTAAGTTCTCGGCTAGTCTAAACATCATTTAACCTCAGTTTTCATAGCTAGAAAATCGGGACAGTTTCTATATTTTCAGAAACTATAGTTTTCGTCGTTAAATCTTGAAAATAGTATATCTTTTTCGTTATAAGTCCGTTTTAACCCGTTCAAGCGGCTATGTTTTCATTATTAAGTCTATATCCTATATTTTGAACCAAATCTTATGTTTTGAAAACCCATTTTTCTGTAGCAACAGTTTCGGGACAGCATAGTATATAAGTTACCAAATCTCATTTTTATTACATGAAGTCTCTAGATCTAGGTAAATCAACTCCCAAAAAATCATCCTAGCACTTACCCAAAACTCTTCCAATAATATCAATAGTTTCAAGGCTATGTTAATAACTTGATATATATGTCAAGTCTCAAAAATAATTAAACTTAGAGTAGGAAAACATATAGATCACATAAATCATAACTTGTACAATAAAATTTATCATGTGTTTGGACATGAACCTAGCCATTTTTAGTAAGTAATATTCATGTTAAATATGTTTAAAAACTACTAGGATCATAACAAACATATATGTAATAAGGGTGATAAATGTTATATGTGAGTTCAAAAATCAACATAATCATGATTTAAGTAAAAATCATCATCAAGATGAGTAAGTAAAATCATAAAGAAAGATTTTTAGACTTACTAGTAGTGTATGTATGTAAGTAGGTAGAAAGATGTGATCACAAAGGGTAACCCGAAGCTCCAAAATACATTTATACTACCCGAATATATCTTGAAAATCACTAGATCTTGTCAAGGTTTTCCCTTCCCCTTTGGTTCTTGCCCTAGATCGAATGGTATGTAGGGATGAGTGGTGGTGATTTTTTTTTTTTTTTTTGTAAGTATCAAGTTACCTAGTGCAAGTATATATATATAATCCCTTTGGTCAAATGGTCAAAAATGTATTATCATATGGTCCTTGTGGTTGGCGAAATTTAAGGGAAAGGAGGGGGGGCAAGGAGTTGTCCTAGCCACCCTCATTAATTCCATGTTTCATGTAATGTTTTTGAAAATTTTGTACAAGTAGTCAAAAAATATAAATGTGGTAATTAATTGTGGAACAAAGGGGTGGCTCATTGTCTCCCCTAGGAGATATTTATATATCTTTGTATAAAATGTGTATTTTGGATGTATTGGGTAGTAAAAATATGTATTGGGTATTAGTTTAATAGTTAACGAAAGTTATGCGTTTTTAAACGTTTAAATAAAGAATTTGCAATAAACGTAAGGAAATATTTTTGGCACTTGAGAAATCATTTAGGAAGTAATAAAATGTAAGAAAAATATTTATTAGGAGCATTGGTTACCTCGTGTGATCATTTGTATAGGTAAAATGTTTGTTAAATAAATATACTTAACTAATTAAAGATTGTAATTGTTAGTAATGTCATAAGTTATATAAGTTGTCCTTATGACCAAAATAACTAGTCTGACATGTTTCAATGTGCGGGATGACTTCCCAAAACTTTGTCGAGTGAGCTAAAGCATGCTCAATAACTAAGTGTGTAATAATAAATAAGGATTTATTATTAAAATAAGGTGTGGAAAATTACCGATTGTCACAATATCCTCATGGCATTGCATGGAGTCACTTTGTGTATCAAGGATGACGCGTCTCTTTTGGATTTCATGCACTTTTGAAATGTCGTTTGATTGTATTAAACTTGTTTCCTTAAAACTTTTGGGACCTATGTTTTATAACGTTGATTATTTTGAATGAATCAAACGATGTATTTTATAAACGACACTTTAGGTCGTTCAATATTTCCTTGCTTGTGTGCTATGATCCGTTACACCCTCAGGTATTCCATTCCGCTGCCATTCAGGTATTTTGGGGGTGTGACAGATTGGTACCAAAGCTAAGGTTATAGCGAACTAGGTTGCATCATAGACCCTAGACTATAACCACACCATCATAGCATATCATCACTTCATCATAAGTGCATATTTACTTATTTCGGGTGATTCTATTGTTACGAGTTATTTATTTTTATTTCACCTTGATTATCACAGAGACATGTCTTCGAACCCCAACACTGTTGTACTTTACTCTATATCCGACTCTGATGATGAGGGCTCTATGTCCTCTACTGCTGTTTCACCACTTGTTTCTCCTACACCTGAGTTGCCACTTTTGGCATCTGATGGTGACACTGAGCCTTTCGAGGAGGAGGAGACGGCTCCTACTCCCCATGTCCATCCTACTATACCTACTGACATACCATCATCCCCTACTACTACTGTCCATTCAGAGCCGAGACTTATGTTTCCTAGGGAGAAGACTTACCAGGTTGCTAGGAAGAGAGTTCGTATCGCTACATGTACTTATAGGAGTCTCCCTAGTCCTACTGTGCCTTCACCACCACCACCAGCCATACCCACTACCACTCCTATACCCACCTCACTCTTGCCGCTCAGGAAGCGCGCAAGACTTACCACTCCAGATTCACCCATTACCGAGACTGATGACCTTTCACCACCACCAGAGTACCACATAGGTGAGAGTTCTAGAGCGGCTGCAGCTAGGGATCCTACAGCCGTTACACTAGAGGATCAGTTGGATGCTCAGCAGGAGCAAGTTGATAGCTTGGGGTATAGAGTTGATGAGATTATTACTACTAGACTTGAGACTGTTGAGGAGCAGGTTGAGGATTTGGTTCAGGGTAGGGTTAGTATTGATGTGTCTTACCATGGACTCGAGGCACGACAGTTGAGGCACCAGGAGGAGATTGAGCTACTTAGGGATGAGTTACCTGAGATTCGAGATAGAGCTCAGGCGACACAGGAGACCCAGTGGGAGCAGGTAGACCAGTTGACATTGCTTCGGGAGAGGGTAGTTGTTTTGGAGCGTAGGGATGCTTCTTCTCAGTTACGACTTGAGCATCTTGAGGAGATCGTGGTGGCGATGGATCGTGAGATTCGCCGCTTGAGGGGAGAGCCTGGACCATCTAGAGCACCGAGAGGAGCCTAGACGTAGACTGGTATTATATTAGCTTGTATTATTTTCCTAGTCCCGGGATGTGGGACATAGTTCAAGAACTTGTAGTCTTTTGATTGTTGTACAAACAAATATTATCAAGTGCGACTCTACTATGTGGAAATGTTGTGCTATATATTATATCGGTCCATGTAGGCCGAAATTTTCATGTATTATATTCATGTGTTGTGATTATATTTATGATGTTTCGTGGTTGCTCTTTATTATTATCGCATTTATACAGGTTGTGGTTGTATATATACATGTCGTGGTTGTATTCGTACATGTTGTGGTTGTATCGACACAGGTTGTGGTTGTATATATACGTGACGTGGTTGCTGTGGTTGTATATATATACTTGTCGTTGTGATGTCTAGACAGATTGTGGTTGTACTCGTACATGTCGTGGTTGTATTTATATTTGTTGTGGTTGTATATTTATATACGTGTTGTGGGTGTATATCTTTGGTACGATGACTATTTCTATTATGATTTTTCTCATGGTTATTTCCATTATGATTTATCAGAAATATGGCACCAAGGAAGAGTAAGACTGCACCAGAAACCCCCACTATGACTCAAGCCGCTATCCGCAAGTTGGTCAGGGATAGTATTGCAGAAGCTCTGGAGGTTGAGAGAGCTGAGGTTGCTGCAAGGGCTGCTGAGACTGCTTCTAATACAGGAACAGTTGAACCAACCGCTGCTAAGCGGGAATGTACATGGAAAGATTTCAAGGTTAGTGATCCTATCAAGTTTAAGGGCACTGAAGGAGCGGTTGCTTTGATCCGCTGGTTTGAGAAGACTGAGAATGTATTTCTCATGTGCGGATGCCCGGATGTCAGCAAGGTAAAATTTGCTACAGGTATGCTTCTTGATGACGCTATGTCTTGGTGGAATTCGTATGCTCAGCCGATTGGTATGGAAAATGCTTACAAGCTTACTTGGGAGGAATTCAAGAAATTGATGACAAAGAAGTTTTGCCCTCGTACCGAGGTGCAAAAGATGGAAACGGAATTTTATGAGCTTGTGACTAAAGGTGATGACGTCGAGACCTACTTTAGGAGGTTTCAGGAGTTGGCTGCACTATGTCCATCTATGGTTCCCGATGATGAGAAAAAGATGGAAAACTTTGTTGGTGGATTGCCTGAAAGTGTTCGAGGAGATGTGATTTCTTTTGACCCTCAATCAATGGAAGAGGCTATTCGTATAACTCAGAAACTCATGGTTCAAGTAGTCAAAGGGAAATCTGCTGTCAACAACAATAACCGTTCAAACAACACCAATTACAACAACACTCGAAACAACAACAACTATAACAACAATCGGAACCGCAACTATCCCAATAACCGAAACAACAATCCAAACAATAACAACAACAAGAGAAGGTTTGATTACAACCAAGGTGGAAACGCTGTTCAGCCGCCACCTAAGAGGCAGGAAGTAGCAAAGGCTTATGCTGCAGGACCAAATGATAGGAAAGGTTACACTGGTAACCTACCTAAGTGCGAAAGGTGTCAGAAGCATCATAACCCAGGTCGTTGTCCAGATATTTGTGGCAATTGCAAGAAGGTTGGTCACCACATCAAAGATTGTAGACTTCCAATCGTGGGTGACAATCAGAAACCACCGGTAACGTGTTTTGGCTGTGGAGAACTTGGACACTTTAAGAATGAGTGCCCGAAGAAGAGGAATCAAGGAACAGGAAACCAAAATGGAATGGCTCGAGGAAGAGCTTATGTCATGGGAGGAGACGATGTCAAAGAAGACCCGAATGTTGTTGCGGGTACGTTCCTCGTTAATAATCGTTATGCATCCATTTTATTTGATTCAGGAGCGGATAGAAGTTTTGTTTCTATTGCATTTGCACCTTTGCTTAACATAGAACCAACCCCATTAGACATTTCCTATATCGTTGAATTAGCCGATGGGTCTTTAGTTAACACCAACACCATTGTTCGTGGTTGCACTATAAATTTTCTAAACCATCCATTCAATATAGACCTTATGCCCGTAGAACTTGGAAGTTTCGACGTTGTGATCGGTATGGATTGGTTATCTCGGCATCGAGCGAGGATTATTTGTGATGAGAAAGTTGTTCACCTTCCTTTTAACGGTGAAACTTTGGTTGTTCGCGGAGAGCGAAGTGGAACTAGACTCAGTATTATATCGTGCATTAAAACCGAGAAGTACATAAAGAAGGGTTGTTATGCATTCTTGGCTCACATCACGGAGAAGAAGTCGGATGAGAAACGACTTGAAGATGTGCCAATTGTTAAGGAATTTCAAGAAGTTTTTCCGGAAGAATTGCCAGGACTTCCGCCTACACGCCAAGTTGAGTTTCAAATTGAATTAGTGCCAGGAGCTGCACCAATTGCACGAGCACCGTATAGACTTGCACCTTCGGAAATGCAAGAATTGTCGAATCAATTACAAGAACTTTTGGACAAAGGATTCATTAGACCGAGTTCCTCGCCTTGGGGAGCGCCGGTTTTGTTTGTGAAGAAGAAGGACGGAACTTTCAGAATGTGCATCGACTATCGTGAGCTGAACAAGTTAACGGTTAAGAACCGTTATCCACTCCCAAGAATTGACGACTTGTTCGACCAGTTACAAGGTTCTAGTTTTTATTCCAAGATTGATTTAAGATCCGGTTACCATCAACTTAAAGTTCGGGAAGAGGATATCCCGAAGACGGCATTTAGAACACGCTATGGTCATTATGAGTTTCAAGTGATGCCTTTTGGATTAACCAACGCACCTGCGGTATTTATGGATCTCATGAATAGGGTGTGCAAACCGTATCTTGATAAGTTCGTGATCGTATTCATTGACGATATCTTGATTTATTCCAAGAGTAAGGAAGATCACGAAGAACACCTCCGAACAATCCTGGAACTACTCAAGAGGGAGCAATTGTATGCCAAATTTTCTAAGTGTGATTTTTGGATACGAAGAGTTCAATTTCTTGGTCACGTTATTGATAGCCAAGGATTACAAGTCGACCCGGCAAAGATCGAGGCAGTTAAGGATTGGGCTACGCCCAAGTCTCCTACGGAAATTCGTCAATTCCTAGGACTTGCCGGATATTACAGAAGATTTATCGAAGGGTTTTCTAAGATAGCGAAGTCGTTGACAAAGCTGACACAAAAGAATGAAAAGTACGAGTGGGGAGAAAAACAAGAGTCCGCATTTCAATTATTGAAACAAAAGCTTTGTAGCGCGCCGATTCTGTCACTACCTGAAGGTATTGAGAACTTTGTGGTATATTGCGATGCTTCGCATCAAGGACTTGGAGCTGTGCTAATGCAAAACGAGAAGGTGATAGCTTATGCATCTAGACAGCTTAAGATACACGAGAAGAATTACACTACGCATGACTTGGAGTTGGGTGCGGTAGTTTTTGCACTCAAGATTTGGAGACACTACCTTTATGGTACTAAGTGTGTAATTTTTACCGACCACAAGAGCTTACAGCATATACTTGATCAGAAGGAACTCAACATGAGACAACGTCGTTGGCTAGAATTGTTGAGTGATTACGATTGTGAAATCCGATATCACCCAGGGAAAGCGAATGTTGTAGCAGATGCACTTAGCCGAAAAGAACGACTCAAACCTTTGAGAGTTAGGTCATTGGGAATGACTATCATTTCGCCATTACCATCAAAAATTCTAGAAGCTCAGATTGAGGCTCTCAAAGAAGAAAACCGACCACATGAGAAGCTTTATGGTATGCCAGAAAGCGATAATGGCTTTGTAAAGAGATCAGATGGAGTGTTATGCTTCAAGGACCGAAGTTGGATACCACTCTATGGTGGAGTGCGAGAATTGATTATGCATGAATCACACAAGTCGAAGTACTCTATTCATCCAGGTTCGGATAAGATGTATCAGGATCTCAAAAAGCTTTATTGGTGGCCGAACATGAAAGCAGAAATAGCTACGTACGTCAGCAAATGTCTTACTTGTGCTAAAGTGAAAGCCGAGTACCAGAAACCGTCAGGGTTACTTCAACAACCAGAAATTCCACAATGGAAGTGGGAACGTATTGCTATGGACTTTGTCACTAAACTTCCAAAAACGTCAGGAGGTTTCGATGCTATTTGGGTAATCATTGATCGACTTACCAAATCAGCTCATTTCATACCCATTAGAGAGACTTATTCAATGGAACAACTTGCTAGACTTTATGTCAAGGAAATAGTCTCAAGACACGGTGCACCAGTTTCTATCATTTCCGACAGAGATAGTCGTTTTACTTCAAACTTTTGGCGGTCATTGCAAGATTCTTTTGGATCTAAGTTAGACATGAGCACTGCTTACCATCCTCAGACCGATGGTCAGAGCGAGAGAACTATTCAGACACTTGAAGACATGCTTAGGGCGTGTGTGATTGACTTTGGAAATGGTTGGGCTAACCATTTGCCGTTGATCGAATTTTCCTATAACAACAGTTACCATTCGAGCATTAAGGCTGCACCATTTGAGGCACTTTATGGTCGTAAGTGTCGATCTCCAGTTTGTTGGGCCGAAGTCGGTGAAGTACAATGTACTGGCCCGGAGATGGTACAAGAAACAACAGAAAAGATAATTCAGATTCGAGAGAGACTCGAAACTGCTAGAAGTCGACAGAAAAGCTACGCAGATGTTCGACGCAAACCATTGGAATTTCAAGTCGGAGACAAAGTCATGTTGAAAGTCTCGCCTTGGAAGGGCGTGATACGATTTGGAAAACGCGGGAAATTGAACCCGAGATACATTGGACCATTCAAGATCCTGGAGAGGATTGGTCCGGTTGCTTACAAGCTTGAACTTCCATCAGAACTTAGCAACGTACATAACACGTTTCATGTTTCGAACCTCAAGAAATGTCTTTCGGACGAGTCTGCCATTATACCATTAGAAGAAATACAACTTGATGACAAGCTTAACTTTGTGGAAGAACCAATTGAAATAATGGATCGCGAGATCAAACAGTTGAAACAAAGTCGAATTCCGATCGTGAAGGTTCGTTGGAATTCTCGAAGAGGACCCGAGTTTACTTGGGAACGAGAAGACCAAATGCGACGCAAGTATCCTCAACTTTTCACCGAGCCTAGTACCAAGACCAACACTAACTGAATTCAGGGACTGAATTCCTTTTTGGATGGGCGACTGTCACAACCCACAATTTCAGGTCATTTTTCCAAACTTCGACATTCTACTATTCACAAATTACTATTCATCGATCACTATTCATCATTTTACTATTCATCGTTTTTGAGGTCAATTTGACATTCCGAGACACATTCAGAAATTTTACTATTCACTTGACACTATTCATTTCCGAGAGGAAACCACTATTCACGTGCATTACTCATGTCATCGTAAATTTAGTTTACGAGTGTTCAAATTCGCGTAACCGTATTGGTTCAGGAGCGAATTCATGCATTTTTGTCAGGGACACTTCATACGGACTAGAAATAGTCTGCATATCATTATTAGGGCACTTGCATACTATTCCACTCGTAGGATAACTAAATTAATACTTTTGGTATTATTAACGATTTACGTACGCTTATTTTAAATAAACGCTAATACGCGAACTATAAATGTGTCTAACATGTCCGACACTCCCGACTATGGTCCTAATACATTTTTATACTCATTTCTATAATATAAAAACTATAATATTAATTTACCCGGTATTTTGGAAATTTAACTATTACGTATCGTACGTTTAACTTAATAACGACGGTTTTCATCAAAATTGAACGATAATCACCCAAACTCTCCGTACTTGTACCCGACATATTTTTACAATTTTTATAACTTTATTATGACCCGAATAACTTCAACAAAACTTATTTCTAACAAACCCGGTACCCGATTAAACCTTAAACCTAAACCTAACCTAACTACACTTAACTACTAATACTAATTTTCCTAATTAATCACAAGACATCCCCCCCCCCCCCTTTTTACTCCCCTAGAACCGGCCAACCCCCCCCCCCCCCCCCCCTCTAAGGTCTTCAAGCTTTAATACTTCACCAACCAAATTAAATGTCACCTAACAATTGTCTCTTTGTATAAATAAAACTTTTTTTCACACATTTATCACAAAAACACTTTTACTTGCAACTAGAAAACTTTTCTCTTCATTTTCTCTTGAGTTTGGATCGATCTAAGGTGATCAAGGAGCAAGGAGGATAATTTTTACAAGATCTTGTCATAAACTAGTTAATATAATCATCCTTGTTAGAGTTTTGAAATAAAAACTCAAGGATTAGTAGGCTTTTTATCATCTAAACTCTCTAAACCATCAAGTAAGTAAACAAACTCATTTTTATGATTTTTACAAGTTATTACTTATGTTTATACATTTGCTTACAAGATCTTATACATGCATTAACTTATACCACTCCATTTTTGTACATATGTAACTTTCAAGCCCTAGAAACGGACACATAAGAAACCCTTGTTAGACCTAGTGGATTGATGATGTTTAAGGACCCATGACACCCTAAGAAGGTGTATGGTAGGTTTAGACTAGCTTTGTGGTGTTTGAAAGTGGTTTGATAGAGGATGGAACTAGTTTAGAGACTTGGAAATGGTTTTTGAAACTTTTGAAATACCTACTGTCCCTATTTTAATTTCGTGGGAAAATCAGTAGATGGTGACTAAGTTTTGACCAAATATTTAGAAAATACATTCAAAAACGAAACTTTGGGCGAAAGAATGGATTAAAACGAGTTTATAACGAAGGAGATATGATTTTTGCAAATTTAACGACGAAAACTACTTTTCAGAAAACTGCTTGCTGTTTGGCAGAATAAGACGGGTATTTTGAGGCATTAAACGTAACTTTAAGGAGCCGAGTTATCTAAAATATACTAGTATATACAAAGACGAATCCGTGGACATAAAGAACAAGGAAAACGAGCTTAAAACGACCAAGTTATACCCATTTTAACGTCGTCAAAACTATATATATATATATAGTCACAAATAAAAATAATAACGTACGTACTAAACGGCCTATTTTCTAGAAAATATTACTAAGGACTATTTTCTTATCAAACGAATACGTATGACCCGAGAGAATACTTATACGACTTAACGACGTATTTCAAGGTTTTCAATACAAGGAATTTAACGATAACACTTTCTTACGAGATAACACGACAAGATTATATACTCCTATATAAGGACTTATTTTCCTAAGTATGGAAACTATTTTTCTATGACGCTAACTAGTATTACCAAATTACGAGTGGTATGAGTATCATGTGCATGTGCATTCACTTCATTACGGCTTGATCTTAATTAGATCGCGGTTATTCTTTTAGGTTGCGGCTAGTACTCGCGCCTCATTGTCCCGGCTACTTTTATCTCATTGCACCATCTTTGTACCATCACTTCGAGGTGAGTTTCATAGCCCCGTTTTAATTCTATATTTTGATTTCAAATCCCACGGGGGAGAATACATTGCATTACTTATTTTTGTGTACATGCCTAAGTATAAAATTCATACATTGCTTAAGTTGCCTATTTACCACGTCTTGACAAGTCCCCTTATTATATCATGGACCGTTAATTTCTAGTACTAAGCGAGAGTGAGTGGATAGATCTATCGAGGGTGACGCCTCCATTCGTGTTTGGGTTGCTCCAAATGGGACGAATGCATTTCATGTCTTTATTATTAGAGTGCCTGGTAAACACTCATTGGGGCCAAGTATCGTCTAGCTTCGGGGTCATGAGCTTAAGAGCCAATGTATATATTTTCCGGACATCCTATTTCTTGACTTTACTTATGGCATTTGTACACTAGATTTACTTATAAACCTATGATTATTCACCAACTTTATGTTGACCGTTTTTCGCAATGTATTTCTCAGGTAACTAAGGCATATCCTCATGGCATTGCATGGAGTCACTTTGTGTATCAAGGATGACGCGTCTCTTTTGGATTTCATGCACTTTTGAAATGTCGTTTGATTGTATTAAACTTGTTTCCTTAAAACTTTTGGGACCTATGTTTTATAACGTTGATTATTTTGAATGAATCAAACGATGTATTTTATAAACGACACTTTAGGTCGTTCAATATTTCCTTGCTTGTGTGCTATGATCCGTTACACCCTCAGGTATTCCATTCCGCTGCCATTCAGGTATTTTGGGGGTGTGACAGTATATATATATATATGATGTCAGCTTTACATGATATTAGTTCTGATAAAAAAAATATATATATCAGGTCATTATTAGGGTTGTTTTAACGGACGTCAAACTTAAACAACCAGATGTCGTTGATATAAACACAAGAAAAATCGATAACTTAATTAAAAAAAAAGTTCGTATGACTTGACGCATCATGTGTTGGGTCAGGTAGTCAAATTAACTTATCATTTGTCCAAAAAAAGTAACTTATTATTCATTTACATAGAGATTAAAAAAAAAAAAAAAAAAAAAAAAAAAAAAAAAAAAAAAAAAAAAAAAACAAAACAAAACATTGTCAAAAATAATTAAATGAATTTACTAAATATTTATCTAAATTTAGGAGGATAAATAAAATGAGTAATATTAAAGATAAAATTTGTTCTGACCAAGTTAAGGGTTTTTGACATTACATTCATTTAAGCTAAGTAGTTATTTCAAAAAAAATAAAGGATTAGAATGTTGCAAAAAAAAGTTAATGATAACTAATCAAATCAGTATATGATTGAAAGTTAAACGATTCAATTAAAATTAACTCAATCTCTTACTCCGTATATAATAACAGAACATACAAAATGTTTCAATTGGACTAATTGGAAAGCTCAACTTTGCCACATAAGAGAAATGGAGTCACCTCATTAGCTAATAAAAAGTCAAAACTGAACAATTTGATCAAATACATATGAATTTCATCGGGCAAAAAAAAAAATAAAACATTAATAAACTTTGGTTGTTAGATTTTGATAATTATATTGGACTTAAGTAAACTTATGAATTTTCATGTTTTTAATAACTTTATAAATTTAATACGTACCTTCTAGACTTTATATATTTTTTTAAAACAAAATATTTGTTCTTAAGTATGCATATTATTATCATTATATATTAACTTAATTTATGCGCATGGAATTATAAATGTCAAACTGAAAGCACAAGTTATGAGATTCAGTAAGGATGTCTGGATATTTATTTTTATTTTTTAACATCAATATTCAATAACGATTCATGTTATTTTTTCTTTATAAGTTTTACCCGTGCGTATAGGTGTTTATAATTAACATGGCTAAAATTATTATTAACAGAAATATAAATTTAAAAATGAGGGCATAGCCACACTGGTTAATGTGAGATAAAAATTAAATACATGATATTTTAATAATGCATCTAATTATTATTTAAAGATTAAGTCTGTAAGTACACGCGTATTAGCAAAACTCATTTATTAATTTATTAATTGTGAATTCCAAATTTAATACGCATAAAACAAAGTAGTAAAAAAATTAAAAATACTTTAAACTTGATAATTATTAGTAAATTAAACCACAATTATAAATTTGCTTTTTTTATATACATGACAAAAATAAGTTTACCCTTTAGTAAACAAAACCCTTTAAAAGACATAACAAAACATATATATATATATATATATATATATATATATATATATATATATATATATATATATATATATATATATATATATATATATATATATATATATATATATATATATATATATAGTGTAACTTTCTTACGAGAACCACTTTTATCTGCAAGAACTGCGAAAACTCTCCTTGAACCATTAGATTGTTTGATCAATGGCTGTAATTAATTGTGCTATTAATGTAAATAATTAAAAGATTAGGCCATTAATTAAAAAACGGAAAGGGCAATTTAGGTATTCGTATCATCCCTAAAAAATTGCCACATCTCTCTCTAAATCTAATATAAACCGAATCATTCATCATGTTTAAAGAAAAAATATTGTATCATTCATCTCTCTCTTTTAAAAAACCTACCCGACATTCATCTATTTCTCACATAACAGCCTCCACTACCATAGACTAACCACTGCCACGAACTGATAAAATAACCACCCCCACCACAGCCTCCACCAAGAACTCTCACCGCCTCAGATGGTTCGTCTGGATCTTCATTTGTGTTGTCCTCCTCGAAAACAGCAAAAATTCATATGGATCTTCATTTTTTTAGACTCTTCGTTGTGAACTGTAATATAAGGTTAGATTTCTTATTTTATTTATAGGTTTGATTTCATTTTTTATTATAATTCGTCTTGTGGCTGCGAATTATTGGTCCACAGGTTTTTGCTTTTCATCACATATTTTGCTATATACAAAGGTATAAAAAACATTGATTTTCTAGATCTGGAAGATGTCATTGTATTTTTATCAAATATATTTAAGGTTCGATTCTCTACAGATCTTGATAATTGTTACTATTCGATTTGTAATTTTTTTTTAATGGTTCAAGACTTTTTTTGATTGTATATTTTGGTTTTTAAGAAAAGTTTTAGTTTCCAGTTTGATTGTGCGCTTATGTTTTAATTTTGGTTGTAAGTAGCAAAAACGTGGGTGAGTGGAACATGTATGTTTTTTAAGGAGGACATGTATGTTTTAAACGTGGGTGAGTGGAACATGTATGTTTTTTAAGGAGGACATGTATGTGTTTTAAGGAAGACATGTATGTTTTTTTAAGGCGGACATGTATGTTTTAAATTGTGCCTATGCATATTATGTTGTACATATGTGTTATCCTAGTTATTGTGATAAAATTTAGTTTCCTATTTATTGGTTGTTTAATTGATTTTGTGTATACTTTTTTCAGATTGATGAAAATGATGACCATTGAAGACCTAGAAGTTGACGAACACATATATACATGAAGATAATTTGTGATTTTTGAAGTGATGCGATTATTGCATATGTGTTTTTGTATTTGTAATTAATGAAATGTATAATAAGTATATGCATCTTATTTTTTTTACAAAGGTCCATTTTTGTTTTGTATTTTTAGATTGTATTTTAATTAATATTGAATTTTGTGTATATTAGTAATGTTTTTTTTGTTTTAAATTTACATTCTTTAAAAAAGAACAGATACACCTTACAATTTGAAAAACATACATGTTAACAAAATTATTTCAAAAACTAAAAATAAAATAATTAATTCCAAAAAACACATATGCACTGAATAATTAAAAAACATGCATGAAAAAAAAATCCGAAAATTGGGGGTTCTAAAAAACGAGAATTACTAAAAAAATAAAAATAAAATGAAAATGTCTTTTACTATTATACCCTTTTTTAATTAAATAAAAATAACAAAATGCTATAGAGCATTAAATGGTGTACATTGTATATTATTAGTTGTAAAAAAGTGGTTTTCGCAGTTCTTGCAGATAAGGTGGTTCTCGTAAGAAAGGGACCCTATATATATATATATATATATATATATATATATATATATATATATATATATATATTTGACTTGTCAAAGTTTATATTTTATACTCGTATTTTTTTTGGCAGTTTTTCACACTTTATTTAAAAGGAAAAGATAGTTTATGATTTTATGCTCCTTATTTTTTATGTTTTACTACTTTTGACCAGTGGCGGCGATTAGCATGTGCAAGTGGTGCAAAAAGTTGAACCGGACCGTATACAAAAAATAGAAGACAAACTTTGGGTCACATACAAAAAGAGTGAAACACTTAGATTATAGGGGTCTCATTTGTGATTTCACACCGGGCCCCTCAAATCAATGGGAGGGCCCTGCTTTTGACTTGCCAAACTTTATATTTTGTGTTTCGTAGTTTTGCAGTTTTATAATAAAAACAAAATTATAAAAATAAAAAAGAATAAAAAATAAAATAGTTAAAGGAGTATATATTACAATTATTTTAAGAGGTGCACCGATAGCCAAACTCAAACAAAAATCATGACCTAATGTAACGGTTTATTAAATGACATAAAAGAAAGATAAAAGTATCATACACCTACAAAGACCTTGAATTGACGATCGTGGATGGCAGCATGGGTACTTTTTTATTCGAAAAAACTTAAAGAGTATGGTTGTAAATTCGAAAAATGATAAGGGTATTATGCTATTTTATTTTTACTACTATGGTTTTATGCTACTGTTTTATTCGAAAAAACTCTAGAACTTTTTTTAAGGCTTCAAGCAATGAGCTTGATCAAATTGGTCCATAGGAACGTAAACAATACGGAGTTACAAACCTTCGATCTACCGGAAGCAAATAGAAGCTGAATCATTTGTCTCCGGCTCCTACGCGAACGACGTGGCTCGCGAACAGCCCAATCTGCTAGTAGTAGTTGAGGTTCCATTAGCTAGATCTTATTTTAGAATGTGAGAAAACGGTGTGTTTTGGTGTGTGGGAGTGATGAGAGTGTCTAAGGGTTTATATAGCAATGATTGTATGAATTGTATGAGCCAATGTGTTACATGTGGAACTAATTGCTGACCTCTCTACGAATTTGACAAGTGGTTTTATTCACCCACAGGATTATCATTTTGATTTTTGTAGTTGTAATGAAATGAATGTGAAGGTTGGCCGGGGTTGTAATAAACATAGATCATGCGGATGTTGTAAATATTTATAGGTAATTGTTGTAATTCAGATTTAAAGATTTGATAGATTATGGTAAGTTGATAAAAATATGTTGTTTGGGTATTTAATAATTTTATTGGGGTCTTTTGAAATGCCAAGGGATGTGATTTAATATTGTTGATTTCGGCTATGTTTGGCACAAAGCTTTTTGAAGGTTTTTTGGGCAATGAGCGGTGAACAATGAGCTTTTTTATTTTTAGTGTTCGTTTGGCGTGAGAGCTGTGGGCTTTGCTATTTTTTAGGAAAGCTCATTTTCCCAATGCTTCTTTATGAAGCTGTGAGCTTTTTTGGCTACTGCTCACAGCTCACTGCTACTACTCACAGTTACATTTCTGACATTAAATCTCAAATCTTTTAGAGGGATGCACTTTTTCTTTTATTTTTACTTAAATATAAGGTGCATATTTATCAAGAAAAGTTACTACCCTTTTCCACTTAAATAACTTTTACTTTCCTTAAAAAGTCAAGAAAACAAAAAAATTCAATTTCCTTTCATTTTCCCCCATATTGTAACGAAAGAATATACCGCCTAAACCACATGTTTGAGCTCACCGTCACACAAAATCAATTTAGAGTTGTATTTGAAGTTGTTTTTTGTATTCGTTTTCGTTTGAGAGGGTGCAATTTTCACTAGGGAAGTGGGTCGTTCTTTCTAGTTTAGCTAGGGTATTCATTCTAGGTTTGGTGCTTTTGTTTGGATTTCAAATTTTTTTGAATTCTACCGTTTTAATGTCATAGTATTTTTTTCTTAAGTCAAAAGTTCTTTATAAAAGTGATTTGAGTACAATAGACCTTTAATGGTTATCCCTCCCAACTCAAAACTTCCTCAACTAAATGTGATGGTGTAACCGGCTCTCGAGGTAGGATTTGTATGTTACTTGCAGAGAAAATAATTTGTGCAATAACATGGTTGAAAATTTGTGTTTCCTTAACCAAATACCACCTGCTTATGTAACGGCATTTTTGCAACTAGTGACTTGTTGGTAAACTAACAAGCTTAGCTTTATTATCACCCACGTTGTTATTATTCCTCATATTTGTAATGGACGTTGCGTGTTTTTAATGTGGCGATATAAATTCCGCCATCTATTGACAATTAAGTTTTGCATGATGGTCGGGAAAAAAATAACCTAGAACTGAATTGACTACCCAAATAAGATATTTTGTCTCACGTGCACGTGTATTATGCACGTCACCTAAATTAAGTGACCTCATATGTGTAATCTTTGTTATAATAATTAACGCACGTTACCATATCTTAATTACATAATGTTAAAAGACGCAATACAACAAAAGAAATATATTTATAGAAACATATAAATAAGTTAATAGAGATTTACGTGAAAACTTTGTTTTAGTGCCAAAAGGAATATTGTTGATTCGCAACAAAGTGCAGGTAAAAATCTCAACATGTTATTATTATATGCATTATTGTTAAACTGTACGCGGATTCAAATATGACCCAATAGTTGTAGACTTGTATTATTCATGCCATCTCCAATATGGTGTCTCAATGAACTTTTGCTTTATATTTAGAGAATGGAGCACACAAATTCATCTCCAACCATCCTTCATATTCAAATAAAATTTTGGAACATTGTTCAATTTCCTCCATATTTGGAGGATTACTATATAAACATCATAAGTCTCATTTTCATTTTCAACTTGTATTAAGTAATAGTAGATGGAAATGAATAATCAAAAGAATGTTGATGATGATCTTGAGGTTAGTACATTGTAAACTCTTATTTATCTTCATGAATTTGTTGTTTCATTGTGTTACTTCATGGTCATCGATGATGATGATGATGAAGAAGAAATTCCAACGCCAACTGTTGAGAGCCGAGTTTTGGTAGTTGGTCGGAAAAGAATTTATAGCTTGATTGATGAAAGTGAAAGTCTGGTAGTTCTAACACCAACTGTGGCATGTTACAATCTTTTACAATTACATTTGATTATTTCACGATTCATGTATAAACGTTATATGAGACACTTACAGTTGTTTGCCGCCATATATTTCGTCGCTATGCGTTTTGGTTATTTAACATTTTATCACAACCATAGCTATTTACCGCTAGAAAATTCCGTTGGGTACTCGCCTAGTAATAATTAACGCACGTCACCATATGTTAATTACATAATGTTAAAAGACGCACGTCACCATAGAGACTTACGTGGAAACTTTGTTTCAGTGCCAAAATTAATATTGCTGATTCGCAACAACGAGCAGGTAAAAATCTCAGCGTGTTACTAATATATGCAATATTACTATACTTTACATAGATACAAAAATGACCCGATAGATGTTGACTTATATTATTCATGTCATCTCCAACCTGGTGTCAGAATGAACTTTTGCTTTATATTAAGGAATGGAGCACACAAATTCATCTACAACCATCCTTTATATTTGAAGAAAATTTTGGAACATTGTTCAGTTTCCTCCATATTTGGAGTATCACTATTCATCATCTAAACTTATATATTGTATTATATACTTAACGTGACGTGTACAAATTATGTTATTGGACGAAAATAAATCATTTTAGTAGATAAATGTTTTGAAGTGTAAGTTTGGAGTATGTGGTTGGAGATGATAATTTTTTGAAGGATGAATGTAAGTGAAAGATGTATTTTTTTTCTTTAAATTTGAATGTTAATAATGCCTAAAAACATTATTAATACTTTTCGATATCTCTACGTTTTGATAATCATAAAATGTAAAATCATTAATCGTAAAGATTAGTACGTAAGCAAGTATTTAGTTGTTAATATACATTTCTACAACTCAATCACTTAACGTATGAATAAACAAAATGCCTAATGCATTTTATAATCAAAGGAACATTTTCTTAATCACTGGAATTTTTATAAAATCTCATAAACATTTTATATCTTTTATAAATCATTTTATGTATTAAGTAAATATACTAAATTCATTATAAATATATGAATTCAAATTTTCAATTAAAAACGGCAAAAATGTTTCAAAAAAACCTTTCCCATAAAAAGACAAAGATGGGAAACGAATTTATTGGGCGGCCCCCTTAATTATACTAGGTGTCCCCCTTAATCATTAAGGGGACCAGCCCCTAATTAAGGGCGCCGGCCACGCTCCTCCTGGCCTCAGCTTTGCCTATAAATACTGGATCATTTCTGGACTTTTTCCCCACATTTTGCACTTCAAACTTTCTGATCTAATCCTCCATTTTCATTCTCTTAAATCATTTGATCATATAATCATAAGATTTTGTTTTCAAGTGATTCAAGCTTCAACCATTCAAGTGCAAGAGAAAAATACCTCTAACCTTCAAGATTAGAAGTATTACAACTTTGTGTGATCCTCCCATTCAAGTTGTTGGTGTATCATCCTTTCTAATTCATTCATTCATTTGTGTATAAGTTGTATATAAGTGTAAACATAAGTAATTAGATTAGGTTGCTGCATGTGAAGTAGTAAAGGTGTGTAAGCATAGGAGTTTAGAAGAAGAAGTGTAAAGAAGTAATTGCTAGCATAGAAGAAGGTGTGTATAGGTGTAGATTAGTTGTGGTGTAAACTAGTAGTGTTACTTAGTTGTTGTGGGACGAAATAGAAGTTGTGATGTAGCAAAGAAGTTGTGAAGTAGGAACGAAGTAGAAGTTGTGAAGTAGCAAAGAAGTTGTGAAGTAGGAAAGAAGTAGAAGTTGTGAAGTAGCGAAGAAGTCGTGAAGTAAGAAAGAAAAAGAAGTTGTGAAGTAGCTAAGAAGTCGTGAAGAAGAAGAAGTCGTGAAGTAGCGAAGAAATCGTGAAGCAGTGAAGAAGTCGTGAGAAAAGTCGTGTTGTGATTGAAGTCATGAGATTGGTTCTAGCTACGATTAGAACTCGACATTTAGCTTTGTGTCGTTAAATTGGTGTAAGCGAAAGTGTGTAAGGTTTTCTCCGCCAAAAGAGAGCTCGATGACTTAGTGAAGACTCTCGAATAGGTGACTCGAAGAGTGGAGTAGGGCAAGAAAGGTGTCCTTGTAGCCAAACCACTATAAATCCTTTGTGTCTCGATTTGATCTTTCCATCTCTTACTTACTATCTTATTTATATCGTTATTACTTTCGTAGACGTAGACGTACATATATATAGTTGCTCGTATAGTGCTAGTGTTGATTTCACAAAAAGATTAAACAAAAGTTTCATTCACAAAACAAAGCTTTTACAATCAAACTAAAAAGGTAACATATATATAATTGATCATTTCGATCAAGTATAGTTTTCATACAAAACTATAATTAAAGGTTTTGAAATAAACATTTTTACAATAAGAAAAAGATGTAAAACTATTCGACCCCCCTTCTAGTTTTCAAAATTGAAGAATTTTTTAAGGATGTGGTTGGAGATGGCCTTAGTAAGTTTTTAATATCAAGGGGTGAGACAAAAACCGAGAAAACCAAAACCAAACCAAAAATCGAAAAAGACTGAACTAAAAAATGAAATAAAAGTTGATGGTTCGGCTTTTATTTTTTCAAAACCGAAAATTTTGGTTCCATTCTGGTTTTAGCCAAAAAACCAAACCGAATAGATCCCTTTTTTTGTTATTTAATTTTTTGAAAATCAATTTTTTATTACTCCCTGCATCCCAATTTTATTTGTCCAATTTTATGGGTTTTTCTAACTTGTGTCTTAAGGGCACAAGTTAAGGACACAAAAAGTACATAAAAGTACTCAAAGACTCACACAAAAGTACAGACAAGTGTACTTTTGTATGAATTTTGATGTCCTTTTTCGTGGGCCCTATGATATTTTTGGTGTGCTTAACTTGTGCCCTAGGGCACAAGTTAGAAAATCCCTTATTATATAACACAAACAAAAATAGTTAAGGTCACAGTTAAATAACAAAGACTTCAAAAAGTCAAAACCGGACAAATAAATTAGGACGGAGGAAGTATATAAAAATATATATTCAATATAATATAAATAAATAACTAAACAAATTGAATTTACAAATTCATATTCCTTTTGTGGCGAAGTTAAAATATATTTACTTAATGTGTATGTGTATTCACTTGATAATAAATCAATACGTATTCGACAATGATCATATTATATATGTTTGATTTGCATTTGTGTGTGTTTCATCTATGTTTTGTGTATGTGTTGAAATTTTGGATTATGGTATTAGGATTATATTAACAAAATTTAAAGAAAAATGGTAATCTTACGTAAGACAAGTTTGCTGGTACGAATTGGCCAAATGCATAAAAGGTTCAAAACCAAAATCACTAAAAAACAGAATTGAAATTGATAAAAGACACAAATAAAACCGAACTGGCAAAATCCGTTTGGTTTGGGTTATGAGTTTTGTAAAAAACCAAGTTTTTTTGTACGAATTTGTCAAACGCATATATTGATGATTTAGTAGGTAGGAATATGTGCATGACATATGATAATTAATATTGCCATTAATATATGTTTCTATGAGGTCACACACAATAACGTGAGACTTCAGTTTAATTTATTTATTGGAAATGCGTAGATGATCTAATTAAGTGAAAGAGAGATTGGACAATTATTTTGATACATCTCAAAAAGGAAATATGGACTATAATTTTGACGGAGGAAGTAAACAAAACACTTATTATTTGATCATCAATCCTGCATTTATTGCCAATTGCCATAAATAGTAATATGTTATATAAAGGAAGGTATTGTTGAAAAATAGAATACGATGATGATAATAATGATGACAATTACCATAAATAGTAATGTGTTATATAAAGGAAGGTATTGTAGAAAAATTAAAGACGATGATGATAATAATGATTAGGGATGGCAACGGGTCGGGGAATTTCGGGAATTGTATTTCCCATTCCCATCCCCATTTCAAACTTAGAGCACTGGGAGTGGGTGCGGTAGCATGCGGTGCGGGGTCCCTCATGCACGGGAACACCGCCGCCTCCCCCTCCATACCGCACGGTAAGGACCTTTCGAGTGAAATACTCACGCACGGGAAAGAAAAAAATTTGGAACGTTGGAAGGAATATTACCGTTGGAAGAGGAACGTTGGGGATGAAACGGTTCTTTTTTTTTAATTGTATATACGGTCGAGATTACCTACATAGGCCAACAAGCCATGATATTGCATGTTTGTACGAAGCACACGAAGCTCGACATCACATTCCGGGTATGATCGGTAGCCTAGATTGCACACATTTCGATTGGAGGAATTGTCCAATCGAATTGAGGGGTCAATATAAAAGGGGCGATCATCAATACCCCACGATTATGTTGGAGGCAGTGGTGTCTCAAGATTTGTGGATATGGCACGCGTTCTTTGGACCGCCGGGTTCAAACAACGATGTGAATGTTGTGATGCAATCTCCGCTATTCCTCACCGAGCGTAATGGTACGGCACCTAAGTGCCCATTTGTTGTGAATGGCCATACGTACAAGCGTGGCTACTATCTAACCGATGGCATATATCCTGCATGTTCTACTTTTGTTAAAGCGTTCAAATATCCAACCGACCCGAAAGAGAAAAAGTTCAAGAAAGTACAAGAGTCGGCTCGAAAAGATGTTGAACGGGTATTTGGTGTTCTCAAGGGTAGATGGGGTATACTGAGACGACCCTTACGGTCGTACACAGTAGACGGAATTAGAAAACTAGTTTATACATGTGTGATATTGCACAACATGATTCTACATGACTCCGGTAACGTAATCTCCACAGTTCATATTCGGGATCCTCCTATCCAACCGGTGTTTGACGAAACAGCCTTAGCCGAGATACGAGATGAGGATACACATTTTCGTCTCCGATATGATCTTATGGAGCATATTCACTCTCAACAATTACCATACCTCAAGGTGGACGATGAAGATGAAGAAGATTAGTTTTTTAGTATTATGTAATATTATTTTATGTTTTTTAATAATATTATGTAATGTTTTTTTTAATTTTAATAAAATTTTAGCTTTTTTATAATTTTATTGGAATTTAAAAAAGAAAAAAAAGAAGTGAGTGGAGGGTGAGTGAAGTGGCGCCTCTAAAAATATGAGTGAGTGATGAAAAAAGTGAAGAATGATGTGGCATAAAGGGATTGGTTGGGAGTGAGTGAAGGGAGTGAGGGTGAGTGAACCACTCCCTCCCCCCTTACATCCACATCTCCGTCCCCATCCTCATCGGGGAATAGTTTTACATCGCCATCCTCATCCTCAACGGGGATAGGGGATCCCCGCTAGAATTCAGGGATTTTCCATCTTTAACAAGTTATCATAAAAAATACACAAAGTAATCGAAAATATAAAGAATTTGATCATAAAATGTCTCAAGAAACGCACATCACTCATACTTAAATTAATAACAATGTTAATCCAACTTTAAATAATCGTAAGATACTGATACAACACATATAATAAAAGAATAACGTAAATTATATGTGAGTATTCGCACAAAACATTGATCAAGTAATATATAATAATTAGTGTTTAATTATTTATACTTTTTAATCTATTTGATCACTTAAATATCACATATGCATATACATTACATGTCAATGCTCATAGAGATATACATATAAAAGTTAATATTGTATGGCTATTACATCTAATATTCATATATTTATACATTAAAAAGATTGGGGCCAGTTTCGGACTAGGGGATTGACAGCTGTCCACATCCCCACTAATAGAAAAATAAACACCTCTTAATATACTCTCTTCGTTTCAATATATAAGTCCAATTTAACTTTTTGAATCAAACTTTGACATTAAATATTTTTGTTTGTATTGTATAATACTTGATGCTAAATATATAAATGGATTGTGTTTTAAATGTATTTTCATTTGCTATAATTTTCATCAAGTATTATATTATACAGACAAAAATATTTAAGGTTAAAGTTCGATTTAAAAAAAGAGTAAATTACATGAATGGTCCCTGTGGTTTGACGAAAATTTCACCTGCCGTCCCTCAAACTTAAAAGTTGCATGTATGGTCCCTGTCGCTGCCAAAGAATAACATCAATGGTCCCTCAGACTAACTCTCGTTAGTTTTTTCCGTTAGTCCATTTGCACCGTTAGTCCTTTAACGGTCATTTGCAACAAACATTTGCACCGTTAGTCATTTCATACGTTTTTGTCTGTTTTTATACGTTTTCGTCCATTTTTATACGTTTTCGCCCATTTTCTTACGTTTTCATCCATTTTTCTTACGTGTTTGTCTGTTTATCTTACGATTTTTCCGTTTTCATACGTTTTCACCTAGTTTCTTACATTTTCATCTGTTTTTCTTACGTTTTTGTCCGTTTTTCTTACGTTTTACCAGTTTTCATACGTTTTTGTCCATTTTCATACGTTTATGTCTGTTTTTATACGTTTCGCCCAGTTTCTTACATTTTCATCCGTTTTTCATACGTTTTTCTCCGTTTTTCTTAGGTTTTTCCAGTTTTCATACGTTTTTTACGTTTACATAAGTTTTTGTCTGTTTTTATACGTTTTGTCCCGTTTTCTTACACTTTCATCCGTTTTTTTATACGTTTGTATCCGTTTTCGTCTATTTTTATACGTTTTTTTTTTCCCATTTTCATATGTTTTTGTCCGTTTTTATTGGTTTTTATACGTTGTTTTTTCTTACGTTTTTGCCTAGTTTCTTACATTTTCGTTTGTTTGTCTTACGTTTTTGTCCGTTTTTCTTACGTTTTTTCATTTTCAGACGTTTTTGTCGGTTTTTTCTTACATTTTTGTTCGTTTTCTTACGTTTTTTTTCATTTTCATACGTTTTTTCCTAAATATGTTTAAATTTGGTTATTTTTATATTTTTTTTCGTATATATCTTTAAAATTTATAAGAAAAAAAAATTATAAGAAAACCAAATTATTGGAAAAAAAACTATAAGAAAAAGAATTATAAGAAAACAAAAATTTATAAAGCAAATTATAAGAAAAACGTATGTAAAAGGAAAAAACGTATAAAAATGGACAAAAACGGATACAAATGTATACAAACGGATGAGAATGTAACAAAACGGGTTAAAACGTATAAAAACGGACAAAAACGTATGTAAACGGAAAAAACATAAGAAAAACAGACAAAAACGTAAGAAAAACGGATGAAAACGTAAGAAAATGGGCAAAAACGTATAAAAAGGGACAAAAACGTATAAAAACAGAAAAAAAAATGTATGAAAACTGGAAAAAACGTATGAAAACTGGAAAAACAAAAGAAAAACGGACAAAAACGTAAGAAAAACGGATGAAAATGTAAGAAATTATGTGAAAACGTATGAAAACGGAAAAAACGTAAGAAAAACAGACAAACACGTAAGAAAAATGAATGAAAACGTAAGAAAATGGGCTAAAACATAGAAAAACGGACGAAAACATATAAAAACACACAAAAACGTATGAAAGGACTAACGGTGCAAATGTTTGTTGCAAACGGTTGTTAAAGGACTAACAGTGCAAATGGACTAAGGAAAAAACTAACGACAGTTAGTTTGAGGGACCATTCATGTTATTCTTTGGCAGCGACAGGGACCATACATGCAACTTTTAAGTTTGAGGGACGGTAGGTGAAATTTTCGTCAAACCACAGGGACCATTCATGTAATTTACTCAAAAAAAAACATAATTGAACTTATATTTTAAGAGTGCCCCATTATCACTTTTATAAATGCCAAAAACACCTCTTAGAGTTTTTTCTTTTCTTTTCTTTTTTTGAAGGCAATTTATTCCAACCGAACAAATCAAATACAAACAAAAACGTCCACTATATTAGCCTCTTAGAGTTTAATATAGTAACAAATTAATCCTCACATCAATTCACTTTATATTTTAACACCCTTTTATATTAATATTATAGCAAATAAACTCCCAAACATATAAGCTCTATATTTTTACTCTTTTACATCATTTTTATTATACTTTTGATAGGAAGGACATTTATTACTAAAACTTATTTCATACTGTAGCTATAAAACGAATGTTTTTACAACTGTCATAACGAGTGGGCAAAATACCGTTTATATAACATATAGGAACCAAAAAAAAGTTTAATTACAAGGATATAACAACTAAAATATAAATTTGTTAACACCTTAATGTCATATTTTTAGTTGACAAGGTTCTTTAAGTAAAATGGAACAAAATTTAAGAGGGAATTATGCCACACTTTTTCATCATTAGGTGGGAAAAGAAAATTGATTGAGATAACTCTCTTATATGACTGCTTTTGTGTTTAATAAGGTACACTGTGACATGTGATCACATCAAAGTTAAACAAAAGTGGAGAAAAGAATGGCTTACACATATACTAACTATTTAGGTATATAATTAGTTTTATAAAGTACTCATATGGAAATGGTTAAGAATAGCTTCCATGAAACAATCATTTTGAAGGAATATATATGTTTTTCCTTTTAGTATATGCATGGTATTGATCACATGGACTCTCTCTTTGATCATTTAGTTTGATTATTTTTATTTTAAAGAGTGATCATTTCTTCCAATCAAGTGATCACCATCATTCCTCTACTTGTCAAGAGAAAAACACAAAGTATTAAGAAGATACAAAGTGTTAAGAGTCCTTGTGTAGTGCACTTGCAATACTTGTCAATTAACTTGATTGTATCTTGATATACAACAAGTGTCATAGTCTTGTTCTAGTCTTCTTGTGTTGCTCATTGTGATCTTCTTGAGATATTGGAGATTTCTTGTAGCTTGTGTGATAGTGTGTTGATCAAGTGGATCAAGTGTAGAGTGTGTTGATTGTGTGGATCGTGTAAGGATCGTGTTGATCATGTGAGAAGTTAGGATCATGTGGATCGTATGAGATTGGTACTAGCTAGATTAGTACTCGACATTTAGCTTAGTGACGGAAATCGTGATAAGTGACGTGTATGATTTTCTCCGCCTGAAGGGAGCTTTGTTGACATAGTGCTTAGAACTCTCGAGTTGGGTACTAGGGGAATGGAGTAGGGCGAAGAAGAGCTTCGTGACTGAAACACTATAAATCTCTTTTTCTCGGTTTGATCTTTCCGTCTCATCTCTTTATATTCAATACTTATATTAGTTAGTGTAGTGTAAAGTTCATATTTGTGTTGATTGATTTCACAAAAGAGTTGAATAAAGGAAATTAAATCGGTAAAAGTATTCAACCCCCTCCCCCCTTCTAGTTTTTCACAATTGGTACCAGGGCCACGTCAGGTAAGATTTTAAAGTAAATTGTATTTTAAAACTTGAATCGATCAATGGATTTCGACAAATATCAAGAAAAGCAATCTATGCAAAGACCACCACTTTTTGAAACAGATTGTTTTAAATATTGGAAAACAAGATTCGAAACGTATGTGAAATCAAAAGACATTGATCTTTGACATGTTATTACCGATGGTGACTTTAAGCCTATTGAAAAGGATCCTACCTATAACTAAAAAGGACCAAATTATTCCTTATGGGCAATAAAGTGATAATCTTAAAAGAAAACTAGCCAAAAATGATTAGGCTAAAATGGTAATTTACAATGCTTTTGTTGTTGGGTAATTTCTTATAACTAAAAAGGATCAAATTATTTCTTATTCATTGTTGGTTAATTTCGTTTTCGTGGCTTTTTTGCCGTGGACCATTTTAATATTTAGTCCATAATTAATTTATGTTCTAGTGTTTTATCTTTATGATAGATTGCAACTGTAAAAATACTAAAATAGCATTCTTATCTGATATGGAAACATAGATGATCAATAGTTTTTTTTAATTGTTTTATTCTTTTAAAAAGTGCTAGATTATTTTCGTTATTATGAACTTTTCATTGCAACAGACTTACTTTCATCTTGTGTTGCCATGTTAGCCCATGTTTGTTCAAAAATAAAAAAGTATAAGCCCATGGATCCTAGTTATAGAACCATGAATAAAGATGGGACTGTGGTCCTTTTTACTTATATAATCAAGTTATCATTTAGCTTAATTGAATATCCTTTTAATATTTTAATATGATCCTTTTTACTTATAAAATCAAGTTAATATTTTATTTCGTACAATTGTGGAAGGTTAAAAGATTGTTTCAGTTTTTCTACTGTTTTATTAATATATATGTTCGCGAATTATTGTTTTTGGGTTTAAAAATTTGATAAGAACAAGATTCGTAACTAGGTGCGTATGTGTTTTAAAGTTATTTTAAAATCATTAGAATGGTGCATATGTGTTTTTTTGGGTCGTACAATATCAATAAAGTGGTGTGCACATGTATTTTAAACTGTGCAAAACATGTATGTTTTAATTAGTGGGATCCAACTAGTGAAAACCATATATGTTTGAGAACATGATCAAACATGTATGTTTTTAAACATGTATGTTTAAAACATGTATGTTTTAAAACAAGTATGTACATCAACACAATTCTATTTATCCTAGGTGCTTATGCCAAAGTAGTTCAGGTTTGATCCGTTCTCAAGCCTATGGTAATCTATGTGCTATGACAGGTAGAGAGTGTTTTATTTTTCCGTTTCCATACATGTTATATAACTTATGCACCCGAGAGATGTGAGAATCCAAATACTTATTTTGAGGTGCTAGTATATAATTTTCGTGCTTGTTATAACTATTGTGGAACGAATGTGTGTTGTAATTACGTTTATACCAATGCTAAATGACCCCTAACTGTAGGTTAATTACGATAAAAGCACATTTGCTTTGGGACAAGCAAATCCCAAGTGTAGGGGTATTTGCTAATGATTTATTTGATACCTTTTTAAGGGGTCATTTATTCTCAAAAGTCATATGTATTTGATCAAATATTGCCATAAATCGTTTCTTTTTGCATTTTAGGTATTTGGGACAAAAAATATGAAAACCGATACATTTATGGCTATTTTGGATGAAGAAAAACGACCAAGTCACAAATCTGTCAGAAAATGGACACTAACGGCGTCACACTCCACAAGGTGACGCCGTCACTTCTATTTGAAGGCCAAGATTCAGTTTAAAATTAACAAGCGATGGCTCAGATATTTTAAAGGCCGAAGGCATCACAACCCATAGAGCGACAGCGTCACAATGGCGATTAAGCAAAGACAAAACCCTAATGATGGCGGGCTGACGGCGTCACAGTTTGCAAGTGACGCCATCACAACTGTAATCATATATATATTATCGTATGTTTTCCATTATTCATGTAACACTTTGGAAAGGTGAAACCCTAGATGAATTTGCAGCTTTTGTAAGGCTTTTTACAGCCACTTTATCCATGTTCTGTTGAAGATAAGTGATTAACTTTTAATCATTCAATATGTCTATGTGTTGTTTGATTTCATATTTTTCTTCTCTTCACTTAACATGCTAGGCTAAATTATTTAGTGTTTGCTTATATCTAATGAAACCTAGTTATTGATTATTGATTATCGTCTCTTGTTTTATTGATTGCCTCGCGTTAGAATAAGAAAACATGCTTAACTCTTATATGTACTAGCTTGTCCATCTTATAAAACGCAATCCTATAGTGCACTTGTGGTTTTCTCGTTGTATTTATTGCATGAATTGCGGCTTGTAGATCCTAGGAGACTTGATATACTTTAAGCATTTCTTAGAGGAGACTTATACATTCATAGAGTTAGGGCATTCGGCACCTCCCTACGACAAATAAAAAGGAATACAACGCTTCAATTAAAACAAGGACGTGGCAATTCAACTAATCAATAGGAGATAACTAGGGAGTAATAATCGGGGGAACATAATAGTAAAAATATGTTCTTATTTGATATCATCAAGTATCCCCCCACTTAAACTCTACTTATCCTCAAGTAGACTTTGAATTAAACTTAGAAAAATATTATCTAAACATAACCTACAAAACATGAATTTAAATTGATGATAAATCGATATAACAACACATTATAATCATATTACTTATCTCATTCCATAGCTAATTTATCAAAACCAACACCACATCACGTGGTTCCTAAACAAGATCATTACAACATTAACACTTAGTATTACCTCAATGCATAACTAATAAAGAGGATTTACACAATCCGTAAACATACACACACTCATCTCTAACATTCATATGCTCATAAACATGATCATATAAGAAAACCCCTAAAAATCACTAATTAATCATTACCCATTGAAGGGACTTAACCTATAAACACCATAACATCAGCACATTAGCTTAAAACCCCTTTTACCCAAAATCCCCCAAATTTGGTTACATAAACCCTAATCCAATACGAAATTTAACTAGAAATTAGGTACACTTATATGAGGAGAATAATAGATAACGACTACTTAATTAGAACCCTAATCTTCACTCAAATTCACTTGTTTGATCACTAGGAAAAATACTCCTTTTTTTCCCTCCTTGATACCCACATAACATAATCTCGAATGTTATGGAATATTTGGTGGGTATCGGTTAAAAAAAATCTGGACATAGTTTGGTCTTATGGCACGTTTTGTCTTTCAAGTCTTCTTTTTATCATAGTGAAGCCACATAATACTTTGTAAAACATTTACTTAACATATTGACTAAAACTTAACTCCAAGCTTGACTATTTGGTTGACTTTCTGCTTCAAACATTTGACTAACCAAGCAAATGAAGTCTTCTAATAATACAGGTACATTTGGTTTATTCCTTTTATATTCAAGGAACTGTTTCATTCCAAAGTTTAAGTGTTTGGTTCAAGCTTTTGGGAATTGATGCACGTACAAGAGTGATAGATTGATTCTTAGCAAATATGATATCTTTTGCAAATAAAAACACATAATGGCCCTATATTTATATCTTCACTCACAATCTATACATAAATTAATTATTACGAGTAAAAAAAATAAAAATACCTCACTTTTCTCCAATAAATTATTTATCAACTACTAAAATTAAATTTTTTAATAAAATACTAATTTTTTCTCTTATCTCATTTTATTTCATTCGAAACTGAATCCAAATCCGATTACAAATCCTTTTGCAAACCATACAGGCCCTAAAAGTCATGATCAAACTATCATAATGGCATTTTTGTAATAAAATACTTAAAAACCGGTTTTGAGGTGTCGCACCAATCAATTCTAAATCGACCAGATGGCTTTTTTATTTCTACAATTCTTTACCATTTCATACTCACAAACCACATCTGAACTTACAAAGTATCAACTAGTAACCACATTGAGAAGATCTTCTATATCTATACCAAAAATAAATTGTATTATTATAGCTAGGTAAAGATTCTGTATGTTTACATTCAGGTTGTTTCATCAACAAAGGGATTGTTTAGATCCGGAATGACAAACCCATCCTCCTCCAAAGCTGGTAAAGAGGTACTAACCACCTCGGGTACATGGGTATTCTGACCAGAAGAAGCAACTTTTTCAAGCCCATGGTGTTCACTAGAAGAGACCTGCTGTACATGGGTTTCTCCAGAAGTTACCACCTCTTGTCCAGCAGAAGAGACCTCGAGTACCTCAGTATCAGCAGACTTACAAACCACCTCTTTTCTTGATCCCTCGCCCTGAATGTGTGCTACAGTCTGAATTAAGATAGCGTATAAGCTAAGGATTAGTCAATGGAAATCTTGTGGGTAAATATAATGAAAGTAGTAAGTAGTAACTATGATATGAAAAATCATATCAATTTTATATAAACATCATAAAGAAGTTTTCATTCTAAATTAATTTATCTTATATGTCTTGTGTCGCGTCTCATATTAGAGCGCACTTTCTGAGTTTGCAACACACAAGATACGTGTAGTTGAAAGGGGAGTGACTCGAAATTTTCTACAGGATCAAGATCGTGGCATATACTGTATTTGCAACCACAAGCACGAAATTATGTACTTGTGTGCACATACACAAACACGCAATAAGTACGGGTAAAAAGAGAGGAAAATGGTATACCATTGACATCAGCTTATTGTGTTCGTTCCTTAGTGATATGATATTGTATTTTAGAATATAGAGCTCCTGTTTGCAAGACAATGTAACTCTACAATCAACATACGAGCAATAAAAGTGAAAATTCTTCAACAATTCAAATGATTCGCAAACGTACCTTTTTTCTTTTTGCTATCTCTTTCTGTTCTTCCTCACGTCTGGAAGAAAGCTATTAGAAAACAAACAAACAAACTATGTTGGTATCTTTCAGTAAGAATAAATATAACAAAAGATATATATAGCAGCTAAATTAAGTATGAAAAAATAGCATGTCAACTTTTTGCAAAACACATAAAGTATGAAAATATAAAGTTCTAACTTTCAACTTTTGACTTAAGTTAAAGCTTCTTGGTTGGAGGTATTCTCCTCGGCTATGGGAACATATATAGCCTGACTTTGTAAATCTAGAACAACAGGGTACATAGTACAATATATGTAATATGTTAGTTAGACCTGAGAAATAAATATAATTATTAATTATGGCATAATCTTGGTAAACTTGCACTAGATTTAGAAATATCAAATATGTATTTGACATTCATTGGATTCTCCAAGTTTTTCAAGTGTAGAGATCTAATTAGAAGTATATTGGCTATTTGGCTTGCCATGGCATAATCCTCATCATAAGTTCACAATACGTATTTTATATGAATCAATCGCTGTTAAAGATAAAAGGACTAAATATCTTCATAAAGTAATGTAGAGTTAATTTATTTCTGGTGGAGTTTTCACCATAAGATCATGGCATTTAATTCTTGTACATGATGGATCATGTCATAAAAGTGAGATATTTGCAACCAGAAGAAGGACACGTGTACGTGTCGAACTGTGTCACTCTGTATGTGTGCGCAAATCAAAGACAGTAAAAAGAAACAAAATAAGTGAATCTGAAGGTAATTATGTCGTTCAAATAGAAGTGAAAGCACTTATACCTCCGAATTCATTCTCTCTTGTTCCTCCCTTATCCGCTTAATTTCGGCCTTTATGACTGCTAGTTCCTGTGATCGAGCATGACAACATACATAACTCTAGAATAAGCATACAAGCAACAAATATGGAAAATCTTCAACAAGTCAAACGATACGCAAACGTACTGTCTTTCTCTCTATTTTCTTCTTAGCCTCAGCCCCAGCCTCAGTTATAGCCAAAATCTATGATAAAAAATAATAATAATAAACAATTTTGTGTTTGCATACTTGTAGATGATACAAAAAAAACAGATACAGTGGCTATTATGGCTTAAAATTGGTTTTAATTTACTTCTTCGTAATCATCCAAACACTTAATATAAACGAAATAAATTATGATAAAAGTATATTTTATTGAAGGTTTTCTGCTCGCTTCTGTATGCAGTACAGATACATTTTAGCTAACTTGGTAGTTTTGTGCATGATCTACAAACAAGTATCACATATGTCTTTAAGATAATTTTCCACCCTTTTGATTGTCGATGTCTGAAGTCTTTAGACTGGATTAATCCTTCACACAAGTTCACTGTCCTACACAGTATATACTTTTAAGAGTGAATATGTCTATAAAAGTAAGTTTGTGGACACATTGACTTGGAAACTTGTCAAAGTTAGAGAATATCTAAACCAATGAAAAATAGAATAGGCTTTTAATTCGTGGTATCTAATGCTGCAGCCATGCATGCTGGTATCTATTGATCGTCCTAGAAGCTTTGTTCGAGTTTAAATCATGGGTACTGAACCTAGAAAATATTCAGTTTCCACAACTCAACAACCATATGTTCAGAAGTATCGGGTAAAAAGGATCATATTCAGTTCACTTTCATCGTTTCACCAAAATAAAAAATTTGAAAAGCTAGTGACCAACTGAAAAAGAATTGGAAAATAATAAGTGAGTTCTACCTGCGACTCCTTGTTATGTAGGCTCTCTATGTTTCCACCTTCAACACGAGCTTTTATATTTTCAGCTGGTTCCTGTATGCATGACTCCTCAAGTCCAAAATCAGCATACAAAGATACAATTGCAAGCAGCCAATAATAAAATAAAAAATAGTCTTCAACAAGTCGATCCAATGCATCTCTAATACATGTCCTATATAAACTACTGTAAAAAAACCAACGAATATGTAACATACCGATCATGCAAATCTTAGACCGACATATAAATATGAAAATAATGGCAGTGTCTTAGTAAAACTGCTTGTGTCAACTTTGGTGTGTCTCATGCTTATTTGGCTACAATAAGATTTGGATATCGTCAAACTTAAAACCCTTAACCAACAAATCCTACAGCTATCAGCTATATATGACACATTATAAATGGTCCCTTGATCTTCAAAATGTATGGCTATATAACACATTAGACTAAATTATATAATTGGACCAACGGGCCTCTAGCCTAGCGGTGTTCGTGTGATTGTGAATGCTCCCCAATAAATAAATAAAAGTGGTTGCGGCTTCAAGTCCCAGTTGGGACAAATGTGTGGTTTATGTATAGTGTTCTGAGTTTGCATATCTAAAAGGTACATGCTTGTTTGGATTTTCAGATATCTTACATCAATATACTCCTAAACTCCCTTATCGCGACTTATTGGAATGTGCGATACAACTAGATGCATTTTTTTACCATCAACATCTCGCAATAATCCTAACCAACAATCGTAACAGAAAGATAAGATTGATAGTCACCTTTGGCTTAGTTGGTTTCTTTAGTGGTGAAGATGTGTGTGGTTTCGAAGTTGAACCCTGCTTTTTTATATAACAATCAACAACTTTCATTAGAAATCTATGTCATCAAAAATCGACGGATAGACAGATACATAAATTGTTATTTAAGAAAAAAAAAAAAAAAAAAACTATACAATGTGAGATAGAGCATATATAGATTATCGGACCACTCTATCCAATTTATAGACATTTTATCATCTCTAGTAGAAATGTAAGAAAGTGATGATACTATAATAGTTTAATGTCGATAGGAGAATAATGGAAGTCTCTCGCTCTCTTGGTAGATTGTCTAAGTATTTAAGGTAACAAATTTAGTTGAAGTCGAGAATATGTAAAATTACATATCCAGGACTTAGTCTGAATCTGCAAATACCAAACGTAAGTATTACATATAGATATGAGCAGCGTTAGACTGAAATGGCAGCATTTTGGTAAAATTGCTCGCAATCTACATAGACAATATTTCTTTGGCTAAATTCTGCACATTACATACTTTTATATTGGTTTCACACAAACTAGAAGGAATAGTCATAGGGCTTTAAAGTCTTGGTATTTATTTAACCACTCTAGACTCGTCTAAATATGGATGCACTTTTGATGATCTAGCACGATTATTTAGTGGGTTTAGAGCTAATTTCATTGGCTTGGTTAGGATGCACTTTTGATGTCTTTGGTTGCCGACGCACCTATAATGTTCGGAAGGGTGTTGCATAAATTTTTTCCGATTATAAGTACAAAAATTCGCACCATGAAACTTCTTTTGCTAAGCTAAAGTTGCATTGTTAAGAAAATAGCAAAAATATCGGAGGTTGCAGATAGCAAAAAACTGACAATTTTTTAAAAAAATACATTTCGATACCCAATATTTAGTGTGGATCGTGCGACACCGGTTTCCATGTAGGTTTTTCCCGGTTGCATATCAAGTTTGTCAGGAATGCAACTGTAATATTGGATTATGATTTATGAAAGCTTCTAGAACTTCGTTTTTTCACACACAGATTAAAAGCTACGTAGTAAAACGGTAGAAAAAATGAAATAATTAATGAGTGTACGTGCTACTAACCTTCAGCTTCAGGTTCTCAGTGTCCTTTACCTTAATGCGTTTGACAGGACCTTTTGTAACCTCTTGTTCCTATATATGCAAGACAACATAACCGTTAAATTAGCATATGAAAACAACAAATATAGAAAATATTTTTAACAAGTAATTTAAAATGCATCTCATTAATAATTAATGAGTGTACGTGCTACTAACCTTCAGGTTCAGGTTCTCATTGTCCTTTATCTTAATGCGTTTAGCGGGACCTTTTGTAACAACCTCTTGTTCCTACATATGCAAGACAACATAACCATTAAATTAGCTTGAAAACAACAAATATAGAAAATATTTTTAACAAGTAGTAATTTAAAATGCATCTCAAGCGTACTCTTTTCCGGGGATTTTTGTTGTTTAACATCGACTCCTCCTCGTGCACTTGAGTTTTACCCAGGCTCTAGAATAAACAAACAAACTATGTAATTGGTACCTTTAATCAAGTACTTAATGACGGCTATAACTGTATAAAATAAGATGTATTGTAATAGCATACATGAGTTTAGCCTAATAGCTAAAGCTCATACGATCATAGCAGGGTGAAACAAGTCCAAAAAGCTAAAGGCTCAACACATTTTGCGTGGGATTCAATCTCCAGGCAACTACTAATTACCAGAGTCACAACGAGCCTTGCCTCGAGAATCAATCTCTAGGCAATAAATGGCATGACATTTTGTTCTTTCAGTCCGTTATTGTATTATTGTCATGTGAACACACCATATTGGCATAGAGGTAGTGTCACGGTTATTTCACTATGACATGCAGATCGTGTCTTGTATTAATATTCCGACAACGTCAAGAGCCAAGGATGTCACGCCACGTGTCATTTTTGTCTCCTCCATATGATGACCTTCACGTGAGTCATCCAGAGCCGTCGGATCACATTAACTGATCACACACAACCCCAAATGCATCCCTATAAATACACATGCATTTAGTGAGAAGAACCAAGTTCATCTTCTCCACATTTACACACACTAAACCCTAGTTGTATGTGAACATCGCCCAACTTTACGAAACTGAACATATTATTATTATTATTATTATTATTATTATTATTATTATTATTATTATTATTATTATTTTATTATAACCATCAATTTCATTAGAAACATCACTTTATTATTATTATTATTATTATTATTATTATTATTATTGTTATCATTATCATTATTATTAATGCTATTTTTTTTTATTATTATAAACATCACTTTATTAGAAATTTATAGGATTTGCAAGAAATTAGTAACGAGCCGAGATACTATCTAAGCCCTCACGCCTCTAGCTATAATAAGTTAATTCTACTAAAAATATTGAACTTGTTGTATTATCCAAACCTTTTTCTTTCTTTTTTTTTTTTTTCTTTTTTTAGTATATTTATCCCACATAGGTTTGGGATGTAAGTAAAATAGTGCTTGTACATACAAATAAAACTCATATGTTATAAAAAAAATGTGGATTTAACTTCCTCAAGAGATGTTAAATGAACCATGTATATATGAGTAAGATAAATATATTAAATCATAAATTTATTACTTAGCTATTTGTACCTTTGCATCATTTACCTTTAATAAATCCCTTCCAATTTTAATAAAGAACAATTATTTTGTTTTTGCAGTTTATTTTTCAAAAATCCCAAAAGGTGGCTTGATTGGTTCTCATTGGCACTCTTACGATTAAATCATATTTTTCGAACTTTGTAACTCATTCTAAAATTTTCAATTATATCGATTTGTTTGTATTTATTTTATTTTTGCATACAAAAAAAGTAAACAAAATGAACTCAAACTAATATTACACATATTTATACTACATAACATGCATGAATGACATTTTCTCTGAAAAATTTTGTAAGGCGTTCATTAATGCATACTATGCAATATAAGTGTTAATGCATTATGTACACATTACAAATTCTTGTATTAAGTTATCTTCTACAATATTTTAATACATCATTTATTATTTATTTTACATCATTTATCTTTTAAAATAAATAATAAATGATGTATTAAAATATGGTGGAAGATAATTAATACAAGCATTGTAATGTGTACATGATGCATTAACACTTAAATTTCATAATATGCATTCATGAGTGTATTACATAATTTATTAGAGAAAATGTCATTCATGCATTTTATGTAGTATAGATATATGTAATATGTATTAAAACATATATTTTTCACATAATACTTTGCAACTTTGCATATTTTCTGAAAATTTCAAAAGATGTTTTGATTGGTTCTCGGGCAATAAATTATATTTTTTGAATTTTGTAACTCGTTCTAACAATTTCAGTTTATTTGTGTATTTTTGCATAAAAAAAAGTATACTAATACAAAAGAAATAATAAATGAGCTAGGTATTAAAATGTTAGGAAAGATAATTTAATACAAGTATTTGTAGTGTGTACATGATGCATTAATACTTGTATTGCTTAAAAATGTATTAATGGATATCATACAAAATTATTAAAGAAAATGTCATTCATGCATTATATGTAAGTTCACAATCTTTCTACTACTTATTTTACGCACACTAAATGTGGAACAGTAATATTTAAGACTTAGAATAATAAATAGTTTGTTCAAAGAAAGAACAATAAATAGTTAATACTCCGTAGTGTTTTAAATTTTAATCACTTGACTTTTTTATGTTTTTTTATCATTTTTCTTATCGTTTAAATAAACTGAAACACAATAATTCTAACTTCAAAAGTTTGTTTAACTAAAAGTAACTTGAAATGACTGCTTAATTAAGCATGACATTTTATCGTTTACTTTATGGGTGTGTTTGACATGTAGCATTTAAGAGTGGTATCCAGTTAAGCGTTGATATTTAGTGCTCGTTTGTCAAGCAGCAAATTAGTTTTATCTATTTTTTGGAATGATCATTCTTTAATGCTTCATGAAATAGCATTTACGGACGCATATCGTTTAATAGCTGTTTTACACATTATAATTGCACCTACAATGATATTATCAAACTTTAATATATATAAAAAAAATGATATTTGTAACAGTTACTGCTTATAGCTACTGCTACTATTTACAGCTATTGACAACTGCTATTGCTACTTTTTCCAAACACACCATAGGGTAGACACTCATCTTAAATAACTTAAATAACTATTATTGTTCACTGTTCCTGCTCACTACTATGACTTGTTACTTTGACCATTATGACTTTTCTTATATAACAAGTAATATATATATATATATATATATATATATATATATATATATATATATATATATATATATATATATATATATATATATTGGTAGACACTCAACTTAAATAACTAAAAACAAAAAATCCACCGGTTATAGTTAAACTATTAGATGTCAGCTTTACATGATATTAGTTCGGATAAAAAAATATATATCAGGTCATTATTAGGGTTGTTTTAACGGACTTCAAACTTAAACAACCAGATGTCGTTGATATAAACACAAGAAAAATCGATAACTTAACTAAAAAAGTCCGTATGACTTGACGCATCATGTGTTGGGTCAGGTAGTCAAATTAACTTATCATTTGTCCAAAAAAAGTAACTTATTATTCATTTACTTAGAGATTAAAAAAAAAAAAAAAAAAAAAAAAAAAAAAAAAAAAAAAAAAAAAACATTGTGAAAAATAATTAAATGAATTTACTAAATATTTATCTAAATTTAGGAGGATAAATAAAATGAGCAATATTAAAGATAAAATTTGTTCTAACCAAGTTAAGGGTTTTTGACATTACATTCATTTAAGCTAAGTAGTTATTTCTAAAAAAATAAAGGATTAGAATGTTGCAAAAAAAAAGTTAATGATAACTAATCAAATCAGTATATGATTGAAAGTTAAAGGATTCAATTAAAATTAACTCAATCTCTTACTCCGTATATAATAACAGAACATACAAAATGTTTCAATTGGACTAATTGGAAAGCTCAACTTTGCCACATAAGAGAAATTGAGTCACCTCATTAGCTAATAAAAAATCAAAACTGAAACAATTTGATCAAATACATATGAATTTCATCGGGCAAAAAAAAAAAAAAAAAAAAAAAAAAAAAAAAAAAAAAAAAACATTAATAAACTTTGGTTGTTAAATTTTGATAATTATATTGGACTTAAGTAAACTTATGAATTTTCATGTTTTTAATAACTTTATAAATTTAATACGTACCTTCTAGACTTCATATATTCTTTTAAAACAAAATATTTGTTCTTAAGTATGCATATTATTATCATTATATATTAACTTAATTTATGCGCACGGAATTATAAATGTCAAACTGAAAGCACAAGTTATGAGATTAAGTAAGGATGTCTGGATCTTTATTTTTATTTTTTAACATCCATATTCAATAACGATTCATGTTATTTTTCTTTATAAGTTTTACCCGTGAGTATAGGTGTTTATAATTAACATGGCTAAAATTATTATTAACAGAAATATAAATTTAAAAATGAGGACATAGCCACACTGGTTAATGTGAGATGAAAATTAAATACATGATATTTTAATGATGCCTCTAATTGCTATTTAACGATTAAGTGCGCGTATTAGCAAAACTCATTTATTAATTTATTAATTGTGAATTCCAAATTTAATACGCATAAAACAAAGTAATAAAAAAATTAAAAATTCTTTAAACTTGATAATTATTAGAAAATTAAACCACAATTATAAATTGGCTTTTTTTATATACATGACAAAAATAAGTTAACCTCTTCTATTTACTTTAGTAAACAAAACCCTTTAACAAACATAACAAAACATTTATATATATATATATATATATATATATATATATATATATATATATATATATATATATATATATATATATATATAGGGGATATGTTGGCTACAATTATTGTAGCCAACTAGCTACAATCCTTCGTTAAGATTACATAAGAAAAGATTCAGGACCCACAAAAATAAATCAGGGACCCATAAATGGAGCCAGGGACCCACAAAATATAGCACAAAAATACAAAAATGTAGGGAGTTAGCTACAATTAATTGTAGCTAATATTTTCATATATATATATATATATATATATATATATATATATATATATATATATATATATATATTTGTTTATTTATTTTTGATTTGTCAAAGTTTATATTTTATACTCGCATTTTTTTGGCAGTTTTTCACACTTTATTTAAAAGGACAAGATAGTTTACGATTTTATGCTCCTTATTTTTTATGTTTTACTACTTTTGACCAGTGGCGTCAATTAGCATGTGCAAGTGGTGCAAAAAGTTGAACCGGAGCATATAAAAAAATAGAAGACAAACTTTGGGTCACATACAAAAAGAGTGAAACCCTTAGATTATGGGGGCCTCATTTGTGATTTCGCACCGGGCCCCTCAAATCAATGGGAGGGCCTTGCTTTTGACTTGTCAAACTTTATATTTTATGTTTCGTAGTTTTGCAGTTTTATAATAAAAACAAAATTATAAAAATACAAAAGAATAAAAAATAAAATAGTTAAAGGAGTATATATTACAATTATTTTAAGAGGTGCACCGATAGCCAAACTCAAACAAAAATCATGACCTAATTATGTAACTGTTTATTAAATGACATAAAAGAAAGATAAAAGTATCATACACCTACAAAGACCTTGAATTGACGATCGTGCATGGCAGCATGGGAACTTTTTTATTCGAAAAAACTTAGAGTATGGTTGTAAATTCGAAAAATGATAAGGGTATTATGCTATTTTATTTTTACTACTATGGTTTTATGCTACTGTTTTATTCGAAAAAACTCTAGAACTTTTTTTAAGGCTTCAAGCAATGAGCTTGATCAAATTGGTCCATAGGAACGTAAACAATACGGAGTTACAAACCTTCGATCTACCGGAAGCAAATAGAAGCTGAATCATTTGTCTCCGGCTCCTACGCGAACGACGTGGCTCGCGAACAGCCCAATCTGCTAGTAGTTGTAGACGTTCCATTAGCTAGATCTTATTTTAGAATGTGAGAAAACGGTGTGTTTTGGTGTGTGGGAGTGATGAGAGTGTCTAAGGGTTTATATAGCAATGATTGTATGAATTGGATGAGCCAATGTGTTACATGTGGAACTAATTGCTGACCTCTCTATGAATTTGACAAGTGGTTTTATTCACCCACAGGATTATCATTTTGATTTTTGTAGTTGTAATGAAATGAATGTGACGGTTGCCCGGGGTTGTAATAAACATAGATCATGCGGATGTTGTAAATATTTATAGGTAATTGTTGCAATTCAGATTTAAAGATTTAATAGATTATAGTAAGTTGGTAAAAATATATTGTTTGGGTATTTAATAATTGGGTTTTGCTAAACACTGCCCACTGTGCAATGTTTAAGCCGTATTAAACAATCTGCTTTTTTCATATTTAAAGTAATTATACATTTAATGCACAATAAATGAACATAAAAATTAACTTAAATATATGCCATTTTTTATTTAACAAAGTTTAGATTTCCTATTATATTCATGTTAAACATTGCCCAGTGAGCATTGTTTAGCAAAACCCTTAATAATTTTATTGGGGTCTTTTGAAATGCCAAGGGATGTGACTTAATATTGTCGATTTCATTTCTGACATTAATGTTTGGCGCAAAGTTTTTTGTAGCTTTTTGGGATAATGAGTGGTGAATAATTAGCTTTTTGCTTTTTAGTGTTCGTTTGTCATGAAAGCTGTGAGCTTTGCTATTTTTTAAGAAATCTCATTTTTTCAATTCTTCTTTATGAATCTGTTAGTGGTGAGCAGTGAGCTGTGACTAATGCTCACAGCTACTTTTGCCAAACATAACCTAAATCTCAAATCTTTTAGAGGGACATATTAGTCTTTATTAAAAATATTGCAAATTTTCTTTTATTTTTACTTAAATATAAGGTGCATATTTATCAAGAAAAGTTACTACCCTTTTCCCCTTTAATAACATTTACTTTCCTTAAAAAAAAGTCAAGAAAACAAAAAATGTTCAATTTCCGTTCATTTTTCTCCATATTGTAACTAAAGAATATACCGACTAAACCACATGTTCGAGTTCAACGTCATACAAAATCAATTTAGAGTTGTATTTGAAGTTGCTTTTTATATTCGTTTTCGTTTGAGAGGGTGCAATTTTCACTAGGAAAGTGGGTCGTTCTTTCTAGTTTAGCTAGGGTATTCATTCTAGGTACGGTGCTTTTGTTTGGATTTCAATTTTTTTTTTTTTTTGAATTTTACCATTTTAATGCCATATTATTTTTTTCTCGAGTCAAAAGTTCTTTATAAAGGTAATTTGAGTACAATAGACCTTTAATGGTTATCCCTCCCAACTCAAAACTTCCTCAACTAAATGTGATGGTGTAACCGGCTCTCGAGGTAGGATCTATTTGTTACTTGCGGAGAAAATAATTTGTGCAATAACATGGTTGAAAATTTGTGTTTCCTTAACCAAATACCACCTGCTTATGTAACGGCATTTTTGCAACTAGTGACTTGTTGGTAAACTAACTTGTTTTTATTCCTCATATTTGTAATGGACGTTGCGTGTTCTTAATGTGGCGATATAAATTCCGCCGTCTTTTGACAATTAAGTTTTGCAGGGTGGTCGGGAAAAAAATAACCTAAAACTGAATTGACTACCCAAATAAGATATTTGTCTCACGTGCACGTGTATTATGCACGTCACCTAAATTAAGTGACCTCATATGTGTATTCTTTGTTATAATAATTAACGCACGTTACCATATCTTAATTACATAATGTTAAAAGACGCAATATAACAAAAGAAATATATTTATAGAAATATATAAATCAGTTAATAGAGATTTACGTGAAAACTTTGTTTCAGTGCCAAAAGGAATATTGTTGATTCGCAACAACATGCAAGTAAAAATCTCAGCATGTTATTACTATATGCATTATTGTTGTACTTTACGCGGATTCAAATATGACCCAATAGATGTTGACTTATATTATTCATGCCATCTCCAATATGGTGTCTGAATGAACTTTTGCTTTATATTTAGAGAATGGAGCACACAAATTCATCTCCAACCATTCTTCATATTCAAATAAAATTTTGGAACATTGTTCAATTTCCTCCATATTTGGAGGATTACTATATAAACACCATAAATCTCATTTCTTTCAACTTGTGTTAAGTAACAGTAGATGGAAATGAATAATCAAAAGAATGTTGAAGATGATCTTGAGGTTAGTACATTGTAAACTCTTATTTATCTTCATGAATTTGTTGTTTCATTGTGTTACTTCATGGTCATTGATGATGATGATGATAATGATGATGAAGAAGAAATTCCAACGCCAACTATTGAGAGTCGAGTCTTGGTAGTTGGTCGGAAAAGAATTTATAGCTTGATTGATGAAAGTGAAAGTTTGGTAGTTCTAACGCCAACTGTGGCATGTTACAATCTTTTGCAATTATATTTTGATTATTTCACGTTTCATGTATAAACGTTATATGAAACACTTACAGTTGTTTGCCGCCATATATCTCGTCGCTATGCGTTTTGGTTATTTAACATTTTATCACAACCATAGCTGTTTACCGCTAGAAAATTCCGCTGGGTACTCGCCTAGTAATAATTAATGCACGTCACCACAAGTTAATTACATAATGTTAAAAGACGCAAGACAACAAAAGAAATACATATAGAAATATATAAATAAGTTAATAGAGACTTACGTGGAAACTTTGTTTCAGTGCCAAAATTAATATTGCTGATTCGCAACAACGAGCAGGTAAAATTCTCGGCGTGTTATTAATATATGCAATATTACTATACTTTACACAGATTCAAAAATGACCCAGTAGATGCTGACTTATATTATTCATGTCATCTCCAACATGGTGTCGGAATGAACTTTTGCTTTATATTAAAGAATGGAGCACACAAATTCATCTCCAACCATCCTTTATATTTGAAGAAAATTTTGGAACATTGTTCAATTTCCTCCATATTGGTAGGATCACTAGTCATCATCTAAACTTATATAATGTATTATATACTTAACGTGATGTGTACAAATTATGTTATTGGGCGAAAATAAATCATTTTAGTAGATAAATGTTTTGAAATGTAAGTTTGAAGTATGTGGTTGGAGACGATAATTTTCTGAAGGATGAATGTAAGTGAAAGATGTCCTTTTTTCTTTAAATTTGAAGAATTTTTTAGGGATGTAGTTGGAGATGGCCTTAGTAAGTTTATAATATCAAGGGGTGAGCAAAAAACCGAGAAAACCAAAACCAAACCAAAAATCGAAAAAGACCGAACTAAAAAATGAAATAAAAGTTGATGGTTCGGCTTTTATTTTTTCAAAAACCAAAAATTTTGGTTCGATTCTGGTTTTAGCCCAAAAAACCAAACCGAATCGATCCCTCTTTGTTATTTAATTTTTTGAAAATCAATTTTTTTTTTTTACTCCCTACGTCCCAATTTTATTTGTCCAATTTTGATTTTCCGAATATTTCTTTTTTAATTTTGATCTTAACTATTTTCTTTTATATTATATAATACTTGATGCAAAATATATGAATGAATTGAGTTTTATTTTATATTTTCACTTGTATAATTTTCATCAATTATTATATAACACAAATAAAAATAGTTAAGGTCACAGTTAAATAACAAAGACTTTAAAAAATCAAAACTGGACAAATAAATTGAGACGGAGGAAGTATATAATAATATATATTCAATATGATATAAATAAATAACTAAACAAATCAAATTTGTAAATTCATATTCCTTTGTGGCGAAGTTAAAATATATTTACTTAATGTGTATGTGTATTTACTTGATAATATATCAATACGTATTCGACAATGATCATATTATATATGTTTGATTTGCATTTGTGTATGTTTCATTTATGTTTGTGTATGTGTTGAAATTTTGGATTATGGTATTAGGATTATATTAACAAAATTTAAAGAAGATTGGTAATCTTATGTAAGACAAGTTTGCTGGTACGAATTGGCCAAATGCATAAAAGGTTCAAAACCAAAATCACTAAAAAAACATAACCGAAATTGATAAAAGACACCAATAAAACCGAACTGGAAAAATCCATTTGGTTTGGTTTATGAGTTTTGTAAAAAACCAAGTTTATTTGTACGAATTCGTCAAATGCATATATTGATGATTTAGTAGGTAGGAATATGTGCTTGACATATGATAATTAATATTGCCATTAATATATGTTTCTATGAGGTCACACACAATAACATGAGACTTCAGTTTAATATATTTATTAGAAATGCGTAAATGATCTAATTAATTGAATGGGAGATTAGACAATTATTTTGATACATCTCGAAAAGAAAATGTGGACTATAATTTTGACAGAAGGAGTAAACAAAACACTTATTATTTGATCATCAATCCTACATTTATTGCCTATTGCCATAAATAGTAATATGTTATATAAAGGAAGGTATTGTTGAAAAATTGAAGATGATGATGATATAATGATGACAATTACCATAAATAGTAATGTGTTATATAAAGGAAGGTATTGTAGAAAAATTAAAGACGATCATGATAATAATGATTAGGGATGGCAATGGGTCGGGGAATTTCGGGGATTGTATTTCATATCCCCATCCACATTTCAAACTTCCATCCACATCTCCGTCCCCATCCTCATTGGAGAATAGTTTTACATCGCCATCCTCATCCTCAACGGGGATAGGGGATCCCCGCTAGAATTCGGGAATTTTCCATCTTTAACAAGAAAACATAAAAAAAATATACAAACTAATCGAAAATATAAAGAATTTGACCATAAATTAGTGTCTCAAGAAACGCACATCACTCATACTTAAATTAATAACAATGTTAATCTAACTTTCTAAATAATCGTAAGATACTGGTACAACACATATAATAAAAGAATGACGTAAATTATATGTGAGTATTCGGACAAAACATTGATCAAGGAATATATAATAATTAGTGTTTAATTATTTATACTTTTTAATCTATTTAATCACTTAAATATCAAATATGCATATACATTACATGTCAATGCTCATAGAGATATAAATATAAAAGTTAATATTGTATGGCTATACATATAATATTCATATATTTATACATTAAAAAGATCGGGGCCAGTTTCGGGCTCGGGGATTGACAGTTATCCCCATCCCCACTAATAGAAAAATAAACACCCCTTAATATGCTCTCCTGTCACAATATATAAGTCCAATTTGACTTTTTGAATCAAACTTTGACATTAAATATTTTTATTTCTATCATATAATACTTGATGCTAAATATATAAATAAATTGTGTTTTAAATGTATTTTTATTTGGTATAATTTTAGTCAAGTATTATATAACACAGACAAAAATATTTAAGTTTAAAGTTTGATTCAAAAAATTAAATTGAACTTATATTTTAAGACTAAGGTAGTAGCAACAAAGTAGTCCCTATCACTTTTATAAATGCCAAAAACACCTCTTAGAGTTTTTTTTTTTTTTTTTTTTTTTTTTTTAAAGCAATTTATTTCAACCGAACAAACCAAATACAAACAAAGGGGTCCACTATATTAACCTCATAGACTATAGAGTTTAATATAGTAACAAATTAGTCCTCACATCAATTCACTTTATATTTTAACACCCTTTAATATTAATATTATAGCAAATAAACTCCCAAACATATAAGCTCTATATTTTTACTCTTTTACATTATTTTTATTATACTTTTGTTAGGAAGGACATTTATTACTAAAGCTTATTTCATAGCTATAAAACGAATGTTTTTACAACAGTCGTAACGAGTGGGCAAAAATACCGTTTATATAACATATAGGAACCAAACAAAAGAAAGGTTTAATTACACGGATATAACAACTAAAAATATAAATTTGTTAACACTTTAATGTCATATTTTTTATTGACAAGGTTCTTTAAGTAAATGGAACAAAATTTAAGAGGGAATTATACCACACTTTTTCATCATAGGTGGGAAAAGAAAATTGATTGAGATAACTATCTTATATGACTGCTTTTATGTTTAATAAGGTACACTGTGACATGTGATCACATCAAAGTTAAACAAAAGTGAAGAAAAGAATGACTTGCACATATATACTAACTATTTAGCAAACGGTTAAGAATAACTTCCACGAAACAATCGTTTTGAATGAATATAGTATCACATGTTTTTCCTTTTAGTATATGCATGGTATTTGATCACATGGGCTCTCTCTTTGAGCTCCCTTTTTATCCTCTTTACTTTTCCTTAATTGGGCTTGTTTTAATACAATGTTTGCTTTTCCAATAAAAACTGTTGATCACATGTTTAATACTAGTAGCTCTACTATCATGTGTTTCAAACTCGTGCATTTTCCAAAAGAAAACGAGATGGACTGAATTGCCATTTAATAGTTATAATTATAGATTATAAAGCATTGGGCTAAGCCCAAAATAAATATACTCGGGTCTATTATCTGATTCATTCGGCTAATAAAGACAACCATTCAAAGTTTCAAACTACAAGTAAGGAAATGCTTCAAATAATGATAACTTAACTTCATGATATGTAACAATTGAACCATCAAAAAGCCAAAGTTAACGGTTGTGTCTTATATTGTCGCTAGAAAATTGTTATCTCCATGATTGAAAACAAGGTTATAAATGGCGTGAGGTGTGGCGTGCGGCATGGTCACGGCTCATGCTTTACGAGCCATGGCGTTCTTTAAAGCGTGACTAAGGCGGCAAAAAAATATTTATAAATTTATCATTTATGTTATAGTATCATATTTCATATACATTTATACTACTATATTAGACATTTAGACTAATACTTATTATATATTTACCAGGCCTAAATACAAAATAGCCCAAATTTCAAATACTGGTTTAAAATAGTTATTAAAAAAATGGTTCAAAAAGGCTCGTCACGCCTTACCAAAAGACACGCCTTTTTCCACGACATGCCTAGAGCAGCCGCCATGGTCCATTTTGTGGCGGCGAGGCCACGCCTCTTGCCTTTGCGACGCCTTGGCGCGCCTTTTAGAACAAGCCTCACAGATTTTTAACAACAAGCCTCACAGATTTTTAACTTTTTTTCATTTATTCAAATAAAAACTCAAATTTCATTAAAAAAAAATAAAAAAATAATAAAAAAATAGTTTTTGTTTTGAGGGTTTTACAATTGGCCTCGTCAATAATAGATACACCCATCATATCCATCCCCGCGGTGCTTGCTGCAATCATTTTCATGTCCTCATTTCTTGTTTGAGTGTTGATTAATTGTACCCTTGCCCTTGCCTCGTTTCTCATTTATTTCATCTTTACTCTAGAGCTAGTTGTTGCAACATCTCTTGAAAAACTTCTTGTCATTTGGAAGTGGCGGTTGCGTTTGAAGATCGTTGACTTTTTGAGTTTCGTTCTTTGTCAGGTTGGTGTGAGTTAACATCGTCTTCAAATAGCTCGGGCTCTTCGGTGGGTCGTCCCAGGATCTTCTTGTGTAGGGGGATCAGGATGGAACTACATAGTTTTGTCTTTCAAGAAGGTCATGCTTTTTTGTGAGTGCAAACTCATCGATTTCATAATATAAATCTTGACAACATACCATCAAATCTTCGTCCTTTTCACCACTAAGCCTCGTTATTTGGTTAACGATAGCATTAAACTTGTCGACTTTTCGGTCCATGGGTGTTTACTTCTCGATCAACATGTTTTTTTGGTACGCATAATGTACCCCTTCTTCGTTGCTTCCTCATTGTATTTGTCAAGAATTTTGTACCAAAACGTATCCTCGTTTTGGTCGGTGACCGTGTTCATGTAACTTAGACACATGTACCCAACACTCCACCAATAATAGTTCTTCTTATTGACTTCATGGCGTACGAGTGATTTTGGTTTTCTTTTACTTAGCCGGTCTTTTTCCATTTCCTTTGCCACGTTTGTCAGGTGAGGAAGGACTGACATTTTCGCTTAGTTAGGGTTGTTGTGTTTGTTGGAATTATTAGGTTTGTGGGTTTTGTTAGTAAAGTAGTTTTGTTCGTTGGAATTGTTATTAGGTTTGCTGGAATTGTTGTTAAAGTTGAAATTGAGCGAAAAGTTGGAGTTGCTCGGGTAAAAATTGGTAAATTGGTTTAGAATTTGGTATGACATACCAAATGGAGGAAGTTGGTTAGGATTTGAGGAAATAAAATTTGAGAATGATGTGTTAGGGCTATAAACGAACTGAACGTTCAGTGAATATTTCATGAACCGCTTGGTAAAATGTTCGTTTATGTTCGTTTATTTATTAAATGAACGAACATGAACAATATTTTACGATCATTTAATTAAATGAACGAACATGAACAAAAGTCACGTCCGTTTATTTATGTTCGTGAACGTCCGATTATGCGTTCGCTTATGTTCATTTATTTATTTAATGTTCGTATATAATATCTTTTAATTGTATAATTTTAAAATTAGTTTGTTTAAACAAAACAATGCTTATAAAACAATATTAGATGCATAATTTAATAAAGTTTATGTTTGTGTATGTTCATTTATGTTCGATCGTTTATGTCCGTTTAGCGTTCGTTTAGTGTCTTAATAAACGAACATGAACAACTCGTTTTCTTAATAAACGAACATGAACAAGAATATTTGTCCGTTTAAGCGTTCGTGTTCGTTTATTTGTCCGGTTAAAATTAAATGAACGAACATGAATAAGGCTTCGTTCGTGTTCGTTTACGGCCCTAGTGATGTTTTTGAAATAGTAAAAGATTGAAGAAATGGGTATTATTTTGAGGATTATTAAGCATTTGATTGATTCATTATTGGTTGATATTTTTGTGAGTTAAAAAGTTAATTTTTTGTTGTTAAATTTCATCCGTTATATACAGAAAATTTCAAAAAAAAAAAAAATGATACCGAGTAAATTAAAAATTGCTATAACTTGGTAGCTGGGCATGGCGCCAGAACTAATAACGCAACCACCAATATAGGGGCTCGAGTCATAGGTGGGCGTTACAGGGTGCTCTAATGACGAGCCAAAAACAAAGAACCAACAAACATTCCTAAAAAAATTTAGGGGATTGATGAAATCAATTTGAGCTCACTGTGAACCCAATCATTAACTGCATTTGTTGACGTCTAGATTTTCACAAAATTAGTGCACACATTAAATTGGAAGTTGGAACAATGTAGATGAATCAACAGCAGATGTTACATGATCCATTTAGTCATCATGTCAAACCTAACAAATAAAATTCCAGTCCCGCGCATTTTAATGACAAAGAAAAGAAAGCATAACCTAAGAAAAATGTAATAAAGTGATATCTTTTTAAGCAGCGGCACTCTTTCCTTTCTTCTTCTGGAGCTTCTTCATGTAGAACTCAAGTTCTTTGCCCTCCAATATGTACCTGTCAAAATACAACATATTAGAAAACTATCTAAGAAATTTATGCACAGCCATATACACCTTTTTTACTATTCGAAAAAAACCTAAACCTAAAGAAACCTAAAACTGCTTGCGCAGATCAAGATGAATAAAGTAGCATACCCGTCAGCACGACCGCATTGGCCAGGGCGTGATGAGATTGCAGCTAAAAGACGACCACCGGAGAATTGTTCTTCAACATGTTGGTCAAGTTTGCGTTCCTCTTGACGCTTCTCTATTTTCCTCACAACATGGTTGCTCTTCTTGGTCTCCTCTGTGGCACCTTCAGCTTCCTAAAATTCAGACATTTGATATAAAAAATTAGTACTGTCTGACAACCATTCTAACCAAAAGCACTAAATATGTTCAACTGTTACAGACGCAAGTATTAAACTTTTCCAAAAAAATGTTTGGTCAATAGGGGTTTTTGCTTAAATACCTCCTAGAAAGGCATTGCTTCCTACGTATATAAATTTAACTTACCCGCCAAGATTTTCAGAATCAAACAAAAATACAAGCAGAAGCAAAATGCGTATTGAGTACAGGGGTGTTTGAACGTTTCTAATGTTTATTAAAAGTCTGATTATTAAACTTTCAAGAAACAATTACCAGTTTCTTGTGTTTGGGTAATCTAGTTCTAACTATACTTATCCGATCATTTAAGAGCTCAACATAACTGAATAATCACAGCACCACAAAACAGTAATAGTTACATTTTTAGGCAGCAAGAGCACGTTGAAACACTGTCTCAGCTAACTCATGCACCACATCTTTTTACAGCTAATGAGCAAATCAGCTATCTAATTTTGATTATTCAATATCACATAGTTACTTTCAATTCACACATCTAAACCCCCCCCCCCCCCCCCCCCTAAACTTTTAGTAATTATAGTTGTGAATAACCATCTAACGTGAGCTAACCACGTTTTAAGTACAGCTAATGAGCAAATTAGTGAATCATATACTGACTTGCAGCAGAACCAACAACATTATAAAAAACTACAAAAAGTTTCAATAGAACCGTAGCCAACTTCAACAAAAGCATACCTCTCCCTCTTTCTTGGCAGCGGCTTTCTTCTTGCGACCAAGGTCAACACCATAGTGTTGAAGATACCATTGCTTAAACGGTGCAGCATCAACTTGAACAATGGCACTTTTCACCAACGTCTGAGTCCTGACCAACTCGTTGTTTGATGAATTGTAAACCACATCCAAAATACGGGTCTTTCGGGTCACAGCCTCACTACCCCATGAGTAGTTACCTGTATCCAACCTCAATGCACGCCATTTCACATTACCACCTCGAACCCTCACCCTACGTACAGTCTTGTTGGAGGAAATCTTAGTGTTGGCTGCCTGCCTTCCTAGCTCATACCTTAATACAAGAGAACACTTAAACTATTATAATGGTGTCCATAATAATTTTCCAACATTGAAAATCAGTCTTGCATCAGATACATTAACATTGCTGGTTGGCATAACTACTCAAATACAGCTACAGAGCACAAAAACATCATTCTACCGCTAGTTCATTTCACAAAATCGTTTACTAATGTAGCTGTATCTATAATTATAAGGTGTAAACTGCCGTAAAAGCTAAAGTGGGTAAACAAAATCAAAAAACTAACGCTTGTTGCCAAACACAAAAAACTGATAATTGAATCTATTGCGGTTAAAAATCACAGATAAATAGTTTCTACTGTTTAAACATAGTAAAACTGATTCAAATTATACAACTATTTTAACGTCAGACAATCAAATTCTATTGTTTGTCGTCGTGCCGGTATGTTTGGCTCGCAACATTTTGGAGCAACCAGCCTTTAGCATTTCGCAAGTAGCGTTTTAAATTTTGTTTAAAAGCTAGTAACAGTAGCAGAATATAAACGCTATTGCTCTCCAACATTGCTTCCTACTTTCCTAGTTCCTACTACTAGCTAGTTTTGCCAAACACACAACAAAACCAGCTCTAACAACTCTCCGATTATTACGACTAAAGCACATATCCAAACAGGCAAACACTATTCTACCTAGTCATTTTACTCATATTAATTCATACCACAAATCACTTCCAAAACAAAATATCGAACACCACCTAAAACAAAATACCAAACACATTACAAAACTAAACAACCAAAAAAGATTTTTATAAAAAAGATTTACTTTCGCTTCTTCCTCCATGCCTTCTTCTTGCCACCAGTGGCACGTCTCTTATGCATAGAGTCACGTGATATACCTGAAAAAAATTCAAAACATTTATAAAAATCATTGTCTTTTTACAAAAACTGAGATCTGGGTAATGAAATTAAGTGATTAGTGTTTTGAGAATGTACCCATTTTGGCTGATTGAAGAGGGTCTTGTTTTAGGGTTTAGGGTCGCGCCTCCAGAAAGAAATTTTTAGGGTTTGGTGAAATGTGGAGTTAAATGATGGAGTGAGTTAGGGTTATTTGGTTTGAGGTCCTTTGGTTTTGTTTAGATTGAAGTTATTGGTCCTTATATTGTTATGTATCCGAATTGTACCACGAGGTATTTGTTTAAGTTCTCAAAATAATTGTCACTCGATGTAATGGTCGCCAAAACTGTAGACGTCAATGATACATCACCATTCCATACACCGTCAAACCTATTTTCATTTATAAAATTGATATATACTAAAATTAAACTTTTATTAATAATTAGAAACTTTACATTAAAAATTAAAATGCATCACACGTACATATAAATAAAACTTTAATTAAGTTTCACGTGAAAGGTGTTTGACCAAGTTGAAACAAAGGTTTGTTCACGTGAAAACTCTGTAACTTGTAACGTATGTTCGTGAGTTCGTACGAGGTCATCCTCGTGATATTGTTTCTTTAGATAAAAGTTAGGACATATTATTTTTCCTTTGTGTTTTTCAATCATATTTGTGGGATATGATTGTTTTCTTATATTTTTTATTTTAGCAAGAGACATCGGGCGTGCGAGATTATCTATTGACTTCATTTTTCTTTAGTACACCAAACGCTTGTTCTACATGTGTTTTTTATATATGTTTATGTTGGTCCCTTTTACTTGGTTATCAATAACTAAATAGCTAATGTAACCAAGATATATGACTTTTAACTCAGATGTATATATGATTAACAATAAAGCAACGTAAAGATAAGAGACAATATTTTTCAACGTTTAATTTTTTATTAGAAGTTAATCAAAAAGAATCGTACCCAAGTGTTTGCGGAATAACACTTGGGATTGAAAATGACAAGTGTGGTATTGACTCCTCTCTAAACTCAAAACAATGTTTGAGTGACAACTGAGGACCCACTGAGCAATCTAAGGGGCTATGTTGTTCTTTGGAGGAGTAAAAGTGGTTTGTGAATGTTTTGCATTAATTGCACAAACTTGTCAACTTTTACTCCTCACTTATGCTACCTATTTATACACAAATATGAACAACTCTATTATACAATGGACCTAAACGTTCCTTAATAAAATCTTGATAGATTTTATTCTCTGGCAAGGGAAACTTCTTTGGGTTAAGTCCAAAAGGTGCTTTCTGATGACAGACTGGTTTTAACCATTTGGGGAAAGTTTAACCTTAAAGTGATAAATCACTTTAGTGAAACAGTTCAAACTTTCCCGCCCAGTCCCGCCAAAACTTCAGTCTTCAAGTCATCAGTTTTCAGTACCATGATAGTTGTTGAGGAGTCTTGGGGTTCAGTGAGTTATTGCCATCCTCACTGAACCCATCACCTTCTTCTTGGCTTAGATCTCACTCACTGAGTTCCGCCTCACTGAATGGAGAACCTTTCTTCTTAGGCTCAGTCTAAGCATCCTGAAGATGACTCACTGAGTTACTGTTCACTCAGTGACTTGTTTACACTTAGGTGATTTTACGTTCAAATCCTTGTTAGAAGAAGATTGGGGAATTCAGTGACCCAACAATCTCCCCCTATTTGAACATACAAATAGCCTAAGTGTTTCTTGATTCAGTGTGAGTTGGCAGGGGTCTTCATCTCTTACTGAATGTTGATGTAATTTTAAGTAGGACACATAATATAAACAAAACATCAAAGTTTATTAATAGTTATTACAAGTCCTACAAATTACAAAAATAAAAGATAGTTGTTGTTGCAGATTAGATGTTCAGGTGGTATCCAAGGGCTTCAAGCTTTGCTTTATTTGATCTGAGTAGATGTCTTTCAGGATGTTCATTAATCATTGCTTCTAAGTCCTGACAGAATCTTTTGTTCTCAGTACTCTTGATGGGGGACGCCAACATGAGGTACATGAGCATTGCTTTAACTCCTGCCTTTTCCATATCAGTCCATCTTTGGAAAGCTAGGTTTCCATACTCATCAGTAAAACATAAGCCTCTTTCAGGTACTTCAAGGACCGCATTGTTCACAAAAGTGATCCCTTTAGGAAGCGACCTGTCACAGTCCAGCCCTGGTACTTTAATCTCAGGCTCCATCTCAATATGCTTCCTTTTCCTTCTGGAAGCCTTAAATGGAGCAGTCTCTGTTGTTGAAGCAGGAAGAAGGGGGGGAATGTTCAGTGCTTCAGGCATTGCTTTCAGTCTGTCATACCTTTCCTTCAGTGACTTGAGAAGGTTGGGTACCACAACATTGTTCTTCTTGGCAATGATGGGTCGGAGCTCATCAAGTTCAGTGATGCCAAAGTCAGCAAACTTGAATGGTTTGTGAATGACCATCACTCATTTATCTTGTCCCCTGAAGACAGTGACTATGGCAGGATTGGTGTTGCGATGAATTTGAATGTCAGTGATGGTTTCCGGTTTCAGCCTTTCTTTCATCACCCAATGATACTTTTCAATCCTGGTCTTCCTTATATGAGCGTCCTTCCTGAGCTTCTCTTCCCTTTCCCTTTTGAGAGCACTCAACTCTTCTTCCTGAGCCTTTTTAAAGGCTGCACCAGCTTGCTCAGTGGCTAGTGCCTTAGTATCCAGACCAATCTTTTCAGCTTTCTCATGAACAACCTTTATAAGGGCAGGCTTGCTCATCCTCTCTTCTTCAGCCACCTTTTGTAGTACCTCAATCCTTTTCATTCGAGCTTGAATTTCGGCATTGGTGAGATGATGTACAACTCCATTGATTTCAAACGGGACTCTGATAGGCTCATCAGGGTCATATCTGACTATGGTTGAGGCAGGCTTGAGCACAATTTCAGGTTCAGAGGTGGTAGCAATATTTTTTCCTCTGTCCTGCCTGAGAGTGGAGGAGACTGGTTCCTCTTGTGGTGGAACTTCAGTGATTGGAGTGGCTTCAGTGACATGCTCCCCCTCAGAGTGAGAGGGCTGTCCAGCTTCTTGTTCCTCAGTATTAGGGGCTTCAGTAGCATTCTCCCCCTTAACATTTGCCTGAGCGTCAGTGATGGCAAGTGTTGGCTGTACTGAATAAGAAGTAGATGTTCCCTTGAAGGCTTGAAAAATTTCGGTCATCATAGACTTGATTTTCCCAGTATCCTGATGAATGAGAGATACTTTGGAGTCAAGTGCAGCCTGAGATTGTTCAAGGGCTGTCATCCTGGATCCCATTGTCCATGCCAGAGAAGTGGACTTTTGGGATTAAGCTGCCACTGATTCTTCCAATTTTGTAAAGGAAGATTTGAGAGACTCCATCGTTGAGCTGAGATTCTGAACATTTGATTCCTTTAGCAAGTCAAGTAACTCAGTGAGGGTCACTGAGTTTACCTGATACATCTCAGATGCCTGAAGAAGCTTCCTGGTTAGCTCAGGATCATCTTTGACTGATTCTTGAACAGACTGAACCCCTGTATTCAGCTTGTTGAGGGATTCCAAAAACTGGTTGAGTTGAGAGACCATTTGTGTCAGGGAGTAGGTGACTGTGGAATTCTGTTCCCTGACATCATCATTATAGTCTTCAACAGCATCCTTGAGGAGGTGGTAATGGACTGCTTGCTCAGTGTGCATGTTAAACACTTCGTCAGTGACCCCCCTTTACAAATGATACGTGGGAATCGCACCAGGCTTTACCTCTCAAGGGATCTTGAGAAGCTTACAACCCCCACCAGGCAGTGTACCTGATCGTTGTAGTATAGTATAGTGACAAGTACCGGGGGATTGATCGTTCAGCTAGGAATAGTGCCGCTAGGATTAGAAAACCTAAATACTAGTTCTAGAGATGAGGGATGATTCTTTTTGTATTTTTATATTTTTATGAAAGCAAATTAAAATCTCGGGTTTGAAGGATTTGGGCGGAATTAGTTGCTAGTCAACTAACCCAATACTAAAGATGTAATCAAAATAAAATACTAAAAATGAAAATAAACTAATTTAAACTAAGGTTGTGAGCAATAAGTGGAGAAATGTGTTTACTTATATTTCACTACTCCCTAGATATCTTTTACACGTTAATTACTTGTTATAGTTGCGTGGATGACGGATTGTATTCCTTAATACCATTCATGGGGTGGCGTACTTACTTCCCCAATCCTATGAGTGCCTACTTCACTCCTATGTCGAGCCTGCAAGAAGCTCCTAACATGGGATCATTAGAATTTACTCATGCATTAAATACAACCAATAAAACCTAGTACACATCGGTTCATGTTTCCTAAGATGTTCAAGCATGTTACCATTTGGAGATCTGCCAGTTTTCTTAAGCCTAACATTGAAATCATTCATCCAATACAACCATCAACAAGTAATCAACATCTAGGTTTCATTAGATCTAAGCAAACACAAGATAAGTTTAGCCTAACATGGTGGAATCAAGACAAGCACAAGAGATAGACAACCAACAATAGACATATTGATTGAATTAAAAGAACACTTATCTCAATAGCACATGTAAGCATTCAAGGGTTGAAAACCCTTGAAAAGCTGTAAAATTCGTATATGGTTCGGCCTTAAGGTTTCTCCAAACTTGTTCCTCTCTAATGAATGAAAATTAGAAAACTATATACAGATAATAGAGGCTGACGGCGTCAAGAACAACCTTGTGACGCCGTCATCTCGCCGCCAAAATAATCCTCGGACTGCCTTGATCTACATTTGACGCCGTCATGTATTCCACTTTTCCAGGCCGTCACACATTTAACTCTTGACGCTCTACTTTGTGACGCCTTCATTTCTGTACTAGGTCGTCATGATCTTTACTCTTGACGCCGTCAAATTCTTCCTCTTGACGCCGTCACACACTGTTCCCAGCTTAGAAAATTAAGTCTTTGGCGTTTTCTTTACTTTTATGCTCCATAAACGTCCGAATTGCTTCCTTTTCCAGATTTCACTCCCAAAGTACCTAAAATCACAAAAGGAACGATTTAGGGCAATATTTGATCAAATAAATTCAATTACGGGCTTAAATGACCCCCTAAAAACGGATCATTTTTCGCCTCATCATATACCCTTACACTTGAGATTTGCTTGTCCTCAAGCAAATGCGCTTTTATTCTTATCAAAATTCAAGTTAGGGGTCATTTAACACTAACATAAAAGTAATTACTACAAATAATCGTTCCACTAAAGACCAAAGACAAGCACGGAGGTCATATACTAGCACCTCACAAATAGTGTTTATATACTCACATCTCTCGGGTGTAATAAAGTATAAATTACAATATGGAAACGGAAGATATCTCTCACTACCTGTCATAGCAAAATAGATTACCATAGGCTTGGGAAAGGATCAAACCTCCACCACATGGCGTAAACACCTAGGATAAACTATCAAAGAGGTCTTTTAAAAGGTTGTAACATTAGGTGTAGGGATATGAAATACACGGTTTTTTTGGATATAGGCAGTCTTTACTGGTGGCGAGCTAACAATCTTGGTTAATTACATGTACAATGTGGCGTTGCTAAGCCAAGACTAGACTCGACTTAAGCTAATAAATGAAAAATAACAAAAACATAAAATAAACATAGAATGAAAAGGGATGGTAGTCCGTATGTTTTCTCTCTTTTCTTTTTCTATTTTTTTCTTTTCTTTTTCTTGTTTTTTCGATTTTTTTTTTTTTTTTTTTTTTTTTTTTTTTTTTTTTTTTTTGCATACTCTTACCCTACCATCCAAAATAATACATCATAGGGAATGAAAATTTCCCTTACACTTGAATTTTTACATACTTTACAATAAACTAATCTAATGACTCGAATTAAGATAATCAAAACACTTGGAGTACTTTTAAGATTAACGTACATATGGGGATAATATAAGATGTTCTTCCCCATTTCTCCATAAAATAAGTACTTTACCCATGAGTCCCAATCGTCCCAAAACAATATGTACAAGGATATGACTCGACTTAGCAACCATGTAATCAATTAGATAGTTAACTTAGGGTTTAACAAATAACAATAATGCACTAAAAATGAGTGCATACACGGAAGGCTAAGGCGATTTAGGTGTACATTTAAGTGTGGTGTAACAAATTCTTCTTTTAAGTAAAATGCTTAAAGTTAGAAACGAAAAGATACGCTCGGAGGGGTGTACTAGTGGTTTCGTGTACTAAAAATGAGTACAACGCTAAGGTGTGGGAAAAATTAGTTGTCTTAACTAGCCAAGTAATATGACTTAAACGGTCAAGTAATTATGATACGGGTTTAACACAAGGGTGATCCTAATGCCTCTTATCATGTAGTAATCAACATCTAGGTTTCATTAGATCTAAGCAAACACAAGATAAGTTTAGCCTAACATGGTGGAATCAAGACAAGCACAAGAGATAGACAACCAACACATAGACATATTGATTGAATTAAAAGAACATTTATCTCAATAGCACATGTAAGCATTCAAGGGTTGAAAACCCTTGAAAAGCTGTAAAATTCATATATGGTTCGGCCTTAGGGTTTCTCCAAACTTGTTCCTCTCTAATGAATGAAAATTAGAAAACTATATATAGATAATAGAGGCTGACGGCGTCAAGAACAACCTTGTGACGCCGTCATCTCGCCGCCAAAATAATCCTCGGACTGCCTTGATCTACATTTGACGCCGTCATGTATTCCACTTTTCCAGGCCGTCACACATTTAACTCTTGACGCTCTACTTTGTGACGCCTTCATTTCTGTACTGGGTCGTCATGATCTTTACTCTTGACGTCGTCAAATTCTTCCTCTTGACGCCGTCACACACTGTTCCCAGCTTGGAAAATTAAGTCTTTGGCGTTTTCTTCACTTTTATGCTCCAAAAACGTCCGAATTGCTTCCTTTTCCAGATTTCACTCCCAAAGTACCTAAAATCACAAAAGGAACGATTTAGGGCAATATTTGATCAAATAAATTCAATTCCGGGCTTAAATGACCCCCTAAAAACGGATCATTTTTTGCCTCATCAACAAAATGTTAGTAATCTTCTTGATGAATTTGGTGAAAACTTTCTCAGTGAGAGGAGCTTGATCATCTTCTGAGGACTCTGATGTGGAGTTAGTTTCAGCGGCCTTAGTGTTAGAGGGTTGAGGAGACTGAGGAATTGGTTCAGGGACTGTCTCCTCAACCACCATATCATCTCTAGCTTCAAAAATCTCCTCATCACTGTGAAATTCATCAACAGAGAACAGGGCGGCCTGAGCATCAGCCAGTGAGTTAATCTGCATCAAGTTAAGGTTATCCGGCTCCTCTTCATAAGAAGACTTGCCTTCGTTTTGGCCAGGTCCTGGGTTCCATATCAACGGGTGGCTTTTGTCCCTCTGAATCTTTGTCCCCCGTGACCCCTTCAGACACTGATGGGAGTTTCTCAGTGCCATCATGATAAGCCGTGAAAGTTGTGTCCCTATCAGCGGGTTGTATGTTTCCCTCCGAGTCTTTGGGATGAGTTTTTGTGCCCTCAGATAGGGGTGTAATCGAGCCGAGACAACTCGCGAGTAACTCGAGATCGACTCGAAAAATACTCGATTCGACTCGATTTTAAACGAGTCGAGCTCGAGCTCGAGCTACTCGTGTAAGATGTCGAGTCGAGTTCGAGTTCTATGTTACTCGGCTCGTGAAGCTCGCGAGCCTTAACGAGCTTTTCTATAATTACATATATGCCCTTCAAGAATATACGAGCCGAGCTCGAGCTTGAATTTTGAGCCGAGCTCGAGCTTTTCTATAGTGACTTTTTCAAAAACTTGATTTTATTTAATATATACGAGCCGAGCCGAGCCGAGCCTCGAGCTCGAGTTTTAGTGATCGAGCCGAGCTCGAGCTTGAATTTTGAGGCTCGGTCGAGCTCGAGCCGAGCTTCGAGCTCGAGTATTATATGTCGAGCCGAGCTCGAGCTTGTCAATACTCGACTCGACTCGGCTCGTTTACACCCCTACCCTCAGACAAAAGCTTTGATTTTCGAATGTCCTCATCAGGCACCTGAGTGGTTTTGCCCCCTTTCCAATAGGCTTGTATTGGCCTGTCGAAGGTTTAGGGGCAAGAACTCCCTGTTGCTTGGGTTGTGATTTACCCGAGCCTTTGGCAGGATGTGATTATTTGTGGGTCCCCTTCTCAGTGGAGTAGTGCTGCCCCACCGAGGGTATAGGACCTTTTTCTCCCTGAGACCCTGGTTGTGATTTCCCATAGCCTTTAGCAGGATGTGGAGGTTTGGTTGGTTCCAACTCCACTGACTTGTTTATGTCAATAGAGCCTTTGGGAACGGGTTCGCCCGAGGACACTGAGTGTGATGTCTCAGTGCCCTCCGTTGGCCTTTGTTTTGGGGCCAAAGATTGGCTAATGATCCTGAGGGTGTCAGCAGTCAGGGTCTGTTATTTTTGTTGCCCCCTTTTGTCAGGCTTAGGGGCAGAGGTCTCAGTGGCGAGTGACTTGGGTTGAACCACCTTCCTGGACCCCTGTCCCTTCTTCCTCTTCACCTTCTTGGTGGGAGAGGGAACTGGTGATATGATGTTGTCACCCTAGATAGCAGTCAGCATATATGTGGTCAGGGGCGACAGGTGTTACCTCAATAGGGTCACGAGAGTAATTTTCCTTATGTAAGACATCAGGTTCAAAGCCGACACTGTCAGGCTTGATATACTCAGACCCTAACAAGTCATTCAGGGCACAGGAAATGAATCTAGGGTAAGACATGTGTTTTTGCCTAGACTTCCCACCCAATTTGGCTATGAGGTCTCTGAAGATAATTTCTCCAAGGTCAATCTTTTTACCCTCAATGAGACAGTACACTATCATTGATTGAGTAGTGTTTAGTTGTTCAGTTGAGGATTTGTTCCCCCCAAGGACCTGAATTACAAATGTCATCAGGATCCTCCTAGGGGCAGGAACCATGTTTTGATTATGGGGGCTTTGGACAGTAGGGCCCCTGGAGTAACATCAGGATGATGTTTATCATAGGGCCCAAGTTCCAAGAGGAGTTGTCTAACTTCCTTTTCAGTGGGTTGGGTTACAAAGGTCTCAGTGTAGTCAAGGCCAGTGGCTTTGACAAAGGTTTTGTAGTCAAGAGTTAGGAACTTAGTTCCATTCTTCACCGAGAACCTGATTTTGGCCTCCTTTGGCGCATCAGGGTTTTCAACCACAGCTGTGCACCAAAATTCCCTCAAGTAGTCATGATAGATGACTGAGGGGGACTTTGTGAATGTGGTGGTGAGAAAACAGTTTTGTAGGAACTTCACCACATCCTTGTATTCAGGGAACCCTTCAGGGTAGGCAAAGTTCCCCACCACATTGTTTTTGGTGAGGTCTACGCTTTCCGTTTGGAAATCCACATTGGGTGCGTATTTGATGACCTTTGAAGAAGCCATTTGTGTTTGAAAAAGGTCCGGTTTTGAGAAAAATTAGTATCAAAGAAGAAAACACACACAGTTTAATCAAACAGATTTTGGAAAACAATTTTGCAAAAGTTTTGATAAGATTTTAAAAGCGTGTGTGTTTTTTCTTTGTGGGGGGTATTTATAGGGAATGGATTAGGGTAGTAATGTTGCGGATATCAAAGGGTTTTTGTTATTAACCAAAACAGTATAATAATATGTGTTTGATACCCGCATTAATTATCACGATTCACATTACCCTATTTTCTCTCAAATGATGGGGTGAATAGTTGTGTGGCTCTGCAAATAATGCACTTTTGCAGAGTGGTATCATCACAACTATTTGTTGTGAGAGAGCAATTAATGCTCAGTGGTGTTTGGTGAGAGAGATATGGGGGCCCAAGATGTGGATGCCAATTGTGTAAGCGACATATATTCCTATATTTAATAGGAATCAGTTACCTACATGGGACATTTACTAACTAAGTACTTAGAGCATTTAGTTAGGGTATTCAATGCCTTTGACATCTTGAGCCCCCTGAATGATTTATCATTCAGGAATGGGTTTGTTCAGGAAGGGTGTGATCAGGGACCTAGAGAATTTACATCAGGTTGGAACACTTTTTGTGATCAGTTGCCTGATTCTATGTCCAACATGCCCAATTCATCTTTCAATCTTGTGAAAGTGGGTTCATCCAAGGGTTTTGTGAAGATATCAGCTAGCTGATACTCAGTGGGGATGAAATGTAATTCAATTTCTCCATTCATGATGTGGTCCCTGATGAAGTGGTATCTGATGTCAATGTGTTTGGTTCTTTGATGAAGTACTGGATTATTTGAGATGGCTATGGCACTTGTATTATCATAAAAGATAGGTACCATCTTATACTGAATGCCATAGTCACTCAGTTGGCTCTTCATCCATAGCACATTTGTACAACATTCTGCAGCAGCCATATATTCAGCTTCAGCTGAGGACATGACCACTGATTATTGTTTCTTTGTACTCCAACACACAAGTTTACCACCAAGAAATTGACATGATCCTGAGGTACTTTTTCTGTCCATATTGCATTCTGCATAGTCAGAGTCAGTGTACCCTTTGAGATCAAATCCAGAATATTTTGGGTAATACGAGCCAAGGTTTGATGTACCCTTCAGGTACCTGAATATTCTCTTGACAGCAGTGAGATGGGACTCTTTTGGGTCAGCCTGATATCTTGCACACAGACAGACTGAGAATTGGATATCAGGCCTTGATGCAAGTAAGTACATCAGGGAGCCTATCATTCCCCTGTATTGGGTTTGGTTCACTGATTTGCCAGTGAGGTCAGGGCCAAGGTTGTTTAGAGGAACCATAAGAGTCTTTACTGAAGAGCAGTTAGTGAGCTCATACTTCTTCAGTAGGTTCCTCAGGTAATTTTCATGGCAAATGGATATTCCTTTTTCAGTTTGTTTGCTTTGGAGTCCAAGAAAGTATGTGAGTTCACCCATCATGCTCATTTCAAACTTTGTGGTCATCAGCTTCTCAAACTGTTTGCAAAGTTTGAACTTGTTGAGCCAAAGATGATGTCATCAACATACACTTGAACCAGGATGACATCACTTTTTGTTTTGTAGATGAACTGTTTGCAAAGTTTGAACTTGTTGAGCCAAAGATGATGTCATCAACATACACTTGAACCAGGATGACATCACTTTTTGTTTTGTAGATGAACAGTGTGCTGTCAATCTTTCCTCTGACAAACTTGTTTTGGATCAGGAAGGCTGAAAGAGTTTTATACCATGCCCTGGGAGCTTGTTTCAGTCCATAAAGGGCCTTGTTAAGCTTGTAGACATGGTTGGGGTATTCACTACCTTCAAAGTCAGGAGGCTGTTGCATATAAACATCTTCTTTGATGTTACCATTTAGGAATGCACTTTTAACATCCATTTTGTAAACTTTAATGTTCATGTAGGTTGCATAGGCAAGGAAGATCTTGATGGCTTCCATTCTAGCAACAGGTGTAAAGGTTTCCTCATAGTCTATACCTTCCTGTTGATTATATCCTTTGGCAACCAGTCTTGCTTTGTTTTTTATGACTGTGTCATTCTCATCAGTCTTGTTTTTAAAGACCTATTTCATACCAATGATTAAAACACCCTGGGGGCATTCAACAAGGGTCATGACATCAATTCTGTCAAATTGTTCCAATTCATCTCTCATGGCCTGAACCCAACTTTCATAAGTCAGGGCTTCTTTGACATTTTTGGGCTCAATTTCAGAGAGATAGTCAGCATAAAGACATATATTGGCAGAGGTTGCTTTGAGTTTTGCAGCCATGCTCCTTGTGAGCATGCCTTCAGTGGGTTCACCAATGATGTTCAAAAGCTCAATAATTTTGGATCTTGTCCAGCTATCCTGAGGTTTGGGATAAGAATTTGAGCTTGAAGGAGCCTGATTAGGTTCAGACTCAGGAACATGGGGTGACTCATCAATATGTGTTTCAGTGACATTTGTGGGAACAACTTGCTCTGAGGGTTCCTGAACAATTTGTTCAGTGGGTGCAATCTCATTGGAGACCTGCTAAGTTTCAATGAACTCACTGATGGTTGGTTGGGGTAGGTTGTGAGGGATGATATAGTAGGAGACATCAGCATCAGCTTGGTATTGGGTTGAGGGGTTGTTCTCAGGATGATACTCATCAGGGGGATACCTTGATGAGTCATCAATACCAATATCTTCAACTGAGGAATTTGAGAACCTGGTGGATTCAGTGCTTGATACGTGGGAATCGCACCAGGTTTTACCTCTCGAGGGATCTCGAGAAGCTTACAACCCCCACCAGGCAGTATACCTGATCGTTGTAGTATAGTATAGTGACAAGTACCGGGGGATTGATCGTTCAACTCAGGAATAGTGTCGCTATGATTAGAAAGCCTAAAAACTAGGTCTAGAGGTGAGGGATGATTCTTTTTGTATTTTTATATTTTTATGAAAGCAATTAAAATCTCGGGTTTTTTGAAGAGTGGGCGGAATTAGTTGCTAATCAACTAACCCAATAACTAAGATGCAATCAAAATAAAATAACAGAAATGAAAATAAAGCTAATTAAACTAGTGTGGTGTGAACAATAATAGGGAAAATTGTGTTTACTTAGGTTTCATTACTCCCTAGATATCTTTTACAGGTTGATAGTTTGTTACAATTGCATGGATGACGGGTTATATTCCTTAATACCATTCGTGGTGTGGCGTACGTACTTCCCCAACTCTATAAGCTCCTACTTCACTCCTATGTCGAGCCGTTAAAAGCTCCTAACATGGGATCATTAGAATTCGCTCATGCATTAAATACAACCATAATAACCTAGTACGCATTGGTTCATGTTTCTTAAGACGTTCAAGCATGTTACCATTGGAAGTCTGCCAGTTTTCTTAAGCCTAACATCGAAATCATTCATCCGTAACAACTATAAACAAACAATCAACCCATAATTAACATCTAGGTTTCACTACATCTAAGCAAACACACAAGAGATCTAGCCTAGCATGTTAAATTCAAGACAAGCGTAAGATATATTCAAGCAACACATAGACATATTGATTGAATTGAAAGAGTACTTATCTTAAATTGACATGAAAGGTTTCAAAGGGTAAAAACCCTTGAAAGAGCAGTAAAATTCATGCTAGGGTTTCTCCAAAGTTATACCCTACTTGTCCCTCTAAAGTTACACACTAATGAATGAGAATTGCAAAACTATATATAGATTTTACAGGGTGACGACGTCAAGAAGGAATTTCTGACGCCGTCAACTCGCCGCCCATAATGAGATCGGATTGCCTAGATCCAGATTTGACGCCGTCATGTGTAATATCACTCTGGGCCGTCACCATATCTTGAACCTTGACGGCCATACGTGACGCCGTCAGGTTTTCTCTGGACCGTCACCACTTTTTACTCTTGACGCCGTCACATGAAGACTCTTGACGCCGTCAGGTACTGTTCCCAGCAAGGAAAATTAAGACTTTGCCGTTTTCTTCACTTTTATGCTCCAAAAACGTCCAAAATGCTTCCTTTTCTAGAATTCACTCCAAAAGTACCTAAAATGGCAAAAGGAACGATTTAGGGCAATATTTGATCAAATAAATTCGAATTCGGGCTTAAATGACACCCTAAAAACTGTTCATTTTTCGCCTCATCATATACCCTTACACTTGAGATTTGCTTGTCCTCAAGCAAATGCGCTTTATTCTAATCAAAATACAAGTTAGGGGTCATTTAACACTAATATAAAAGTAATTACAACAAATAATCGTTCCACTAAAGACCAAATATAAGCACGGAGGTCATACACTAGCACCTCACAAATAGTGTTTAGATACTCACATCTCTCGGGTGTAATAAAGTATATTTCACAATATGGAAATGGAAAACATCTCTCACTACCTGTCATAACAAAATAGATTACCATAGACTTGGGAAAGGATCAAACCTCCACCACATGGCGTAAGCACCTAGGATAAACTATAAAAGAGGTCTTTTAAAGGGTTATAACGTTAGGTGTAGGGATATGGAATACACGGTTTTGTTGGATATAGGCAATCTTTACTGGTGGCGAGTTAATCATCTTGGTTAATTACATGTACAATATGGCGTTGCTAAGCCAAGACTAGACTCGACTTAAGCTAATAAATGAAAAATAACAAAAACATAAAATAAACATAGAATGAAACGGGATGATAGTCCGTATGTTTTTTTCTCTTTTCCTTTTTTTTTTTTCTTTCTTTTTCTTAATTTTTTTTTTTTTTTTTTTTTTTTTTTTTTTTGCATACACTTTTGCCCTACCATCCAAAATAATACATCATAGGGAATGTACATTCCCCTTACACTTGAATTTTTACATACTTTACAATAAACTAATCTAATGACTCGAATTATGATAATCAAAACACTTGGAGTACCTTTAAGATTAACGTACATATGGGGGAATAAATGATGTTCTTCTCCATTACTCCATAACATTAGTACTTTACCCATGAGTTCCAATCGTCCCAAAACAATATGTACAAGGATATGACTCGACTTAGCAACCATGTAAACAATTAGATAATTAACTAAGGGTTTAACAAATAACAATAATGCACTAAAGATGAGTGCATACATGGAAGGCTAAGGCGATTTGGTTGTACATTTAAGTGGGTTGTAACAAATTCTTCCTTTAAGTAAGATGCTTAAAGTTAGAAACGAAAAGATAGGCTCGGAGGGGTGTACTAGGGGTTTCGTGTACTAAAAATGAGTACAACGCTAAGGTGTGGGAAAATTTAATTGACTTTACTAGCCAAGTAATATGACTTAAATGGTCAAGTAATTATGATACGGGTTTAACACAAGGGTGATCCTAATGCCTCTTATCATGTAGTAAATCCTACTACACGAATGTAGTCTCACTAGCGGTCTCGGGATGCATCATTAACGCAAGTTCTAGAATCTAAATGCTACCGGTACACTCGTAAGCACTAATAATAAATGCTTTTCCTATCAAATCTAAAGGCGAACCTCACATATTTGGGTGGAAAATTTTTCTGAATAATACGGTTTTGTGCTAGTCATACGACTCCTATCCATGAGACGCTTGCTAAGGCTAAAGTTTCACTCCTAAATGTTGTAAAAAAATTTAAATTTGGCGCTAAAATTACACTAACAAGTATTTCTCTTAGTTTTATTACACACCTACCATCAAACAAACAAACTCAAGTGCAAGTGTATCCTATAAGGTATCATCATTTACCCTCCCCTTACACTTAGGATGAACATTGTCCCCAATGTTCAATTAAAGAATGTAAAAGTAAAACAGGTAAAAGAATGAAATCAAATACTCCCCTGATTCGTTCGGTGTGGATAGTGTGGTAATCAAGGTTAGATCTTCCTCCAAGAAAATGAACAATCAAAGCTTCCCTTCCAGAAAAATAAATCATCTTCTTGTCATATGTAACCTGTTAAACCTGAGAAAACAAACAAGGCAACCTCGCGTAAAATCGGCGGCAATCTATATATACTAACAAGTCCTAGAAAACAATGTAAGATGTAATGCTTGTGGAATGAATGTTTGCAGATTTCCTGGAGTTTATAAAACTAAAGAATTAACAAAAACTTCAAGACTCCGTTAGAAAAACAAAACTAGCAAAATTTCCATAATTTTACACATGACGCCGTCAGGAGTTAACTCATGACGCCGTCAGAAGTGACCTGAAGAAATCTTTACGTTAAGTTTCCGGAAAATTTATAGGAAAACTTATGTCCTACTTCCTGGAAAATCCTGCAAAACATCATTATGACTCGATACAAGCATTTGACTCTAACAAATACTAATACACATGTCCATTTAATATTGTGGAGAATCATGATCAATTTTGTTCTTAAAAACAAATTTGGGGTTTTCCCTTACATTTATCTTTTGCGAAATACCTTTGTATGAAGTTAAGACGAAGTTAAACGACAAAATAAAGCATTTTCACAATTTTAGTTTGAAACATGATCTACCAACAATAAAAATAAAGCATGCATACGGAAACAAATAACAATCAAACAAATAAAAATCACACAAAACATGGGTTGCCTCCCAAGAAGCGCTTTTCTTTATTTACGAGTCTTGTAGCTAGACTCAAGGTCATGGGCAATTACGTGACCTCATCGTTGGTCTCATTTTCTAGGTCATCCCCTATCTCGGTATCGCTTTCATAGTGTAGGTATTTTGGGTCATCAAGTTCAAAGACATCTTCCCGATACTTGGATCCAAGTTTACTAACATCCTTAAAGAATCCACATGATAAATCAGAAGTGTTCTTACATCCTCTCCGAACATCTTCATCACATAAGACAAGTTGAGAACTTAGCTTATCAAGCCCGTCACAATCAATTCCTTTGAGGTCCTTCCTCTTATATGGCGTTTGGTATGACACCCTCCTAATTCCATCAGTGAAGGTCAGGATTCCGTTCCGGTCGTCAACCGTTAAGTTAGTGATTTCACAAAAGGGCGCTCCGAAAACGACTTGCGACAACCTTGGGTCGACATAGTCCTCAATGTTATCTACGATCGTAAAGTCCATTGTGAATGCCATATTTCCTATAAATACCTGAATTTCATGATCTCTACCAACAACATTTTCTCCCTTATAAATCATTCCCCATCTGCAAATATTGTTATAATGGAATAGGGACATAAAATTCTTAGGTAGAAACACATTAATGTAGACATTATCTAAATACTTGTGACCGATCATACAAGGGATTTTGAGGTTATTCGGTTATGCTCTCCGATCTCCAATCCTGTGATCCATATATATTCCCATCTAGTGACGGATGGTACTCATACACCTCCTCATTACCCTTCCGAAAAATCACCTTGTTGGACCCTTTTACTTAGTTAAGGTTAACTACAAAGTTAATCTAACCAAGTTCCATGGTGTAGCAACGTGTTGATTAATTATAAAAGCAAATAAATGTAAAAGATAAGACACAAAGTTTTTCAACATTTAATTTTTTATTAGAAATCAATCAAAAGAATTATACCCAAGTGTTTGCGGAACAACACTTGGGATTGAAATCAAGTATGGTGTACTCCTCACTAAACCCAAACTAAGTTTGAGTGACAACTAAGATCCTGCTGAGCTAACTCAGGGATTGTGTTGTTCTTTGGAGAGAGTAAAGATTTGGTTTGTGAATGTCTAAGCATTAAGTGCACAAACGTAATCTTTACCTCTCTCACTTATTCTCTATTTATACACAAGTAATTTCTAACACTTACCTAATTGACAAAGACTACAAGACAATATTACATCATCCTTCATTGGACAAAATACATAGGTATTTTGTCCCTGTTACAATTGACTATAAGTAGTAAAGAACAAGGATGATTTCTAGTCTTCAGTGTTGACACACTTCTTGGTATTATACTCATTCAGGGAAAGTTGACCTTTGCATGATAAGGACCATCCCTTATCCATTCAAACTTATCCTGCCTAATCCCGCCTTTACTTTAGTCTTCTTATCTTCAGTCTTTGTTCACTCAATGATCTTAGTTGGTGAGGAGTCATGGAACTCAGTGAGTTATTGTCATCCCTCACTGAGTTCATCATCCTCTTATTTGGCTCAGGTATCATTCACTGGGAACCGCCTCACTGAATGGTGAACCTTTCTTCATAGATTCGCCTTGAGCGTCTTGAGGATGACTCACTGAACAACTATGCATTCATTGACTTGTTTGGTGTTCTCGGTTATGAAACACTTAGGATATTTTATGTTCAAATCCTTGATTAAGAAGTTTGGGTTTTAACAGACCCAACAGTCTCCCCCTATTTGGATATACAAATAGCCTGAGTGTTTTCAAGGTTGTGTGAGAGATAGCAAAGGTATTATCTCTATAATCCTGACTTACTACGTATTGTTTAGGACACTGAATGTTAAACAAAACATCAATATTATTTATGATTATTACAATCTTAAACAAAACAAAGTTAATAAAGATAGTTGGTGTTGCAGACATGCTCATGCTTCAGAACTTCAGACCCATGGCTTCAAGTTTGGCTCTCTTATTATTCAGTAGGTGTTTATCAGGATGCTCTTTGATTTTGTTCTTAAGGTCATGACAGAATCTTGCATTAGCCTCATTCTTGATGGGATTGGCCATAAAGAAGTATCCTGCCATTGCCTTGACTCCAGCATGCTCCACGTCAGTCCATCTTTGGAAGGCTGGATCTCCAAACTCATCTGTGAAGAAGAGACCTCTCTCAGGTTGCTCAATGACCAGATTGTTCATAAATGTAACTCCTTCAGGGAGAGCTCTGTTGCAGTTTAGACCCGGAGCACTGATTTCAGGTTCAGTCTCTATCTTCTTCCTTTTCCTTTTAGAAGACTGAGTAGGAGGAGCCTGAACAGTAGGTACTGATGCTGGTAACAATGAAGGGATCCCAAGTTCCTCATGCTTCTTGGCCAAAAGATCATACCTGATCTTGAGGGATTTCTGTAGGTTCTTGACAACAACATTGTTCTTCTTTGCAATAATTGGACCTAGCTCATCAAGCTCAGTGATCCCAAAGTCAGCAAATCTGAAGGGATCATGGACTTTAAAGTGTCGTTTGTCCTTCCCTCTGTAGACAGTGAGAACAGCTGGTTTGGAGTTCTGATGAATCTTGACATCAGTGATAGTTTCTGGTTCAGTCTCTGTGTCATGATCCAGGTATACTTCTCAATGTTTTGTTGCCTGATTTTAGCAGATCTCTTTAGTTTGGCCTCCCTCTTTTCTTTTAGAGCCATCAGGGCAGCATCCTGAGCCTTTTTGAACTTTTCCCCACCTTTTCTATGTGCAAGGTCCTGAGGCTTCAGTCAAATGGTTGTGGCTTCCTCATTGACCACCTCAATGAGAGTAGCCTTGCTTGCCTGTTCCTCCAAAGGTACTTTCCTTAGTCTTTCCACTTTATCCATGTGAGCTTGGATTTCATCTTCAGTCATCATATATGTAACGCCATTCATTTGAAAAGGAATCCTGACAGGTGGATCAGGATCCGGTCTAATGACTAAAGAAGCAACAACCAATGTAGTTGTAGGCTCAGACACAATAGTGAGAATGCATTTGCCCGTATCTGACAGGATTGATGGTTGAGTGGTTGTTTCAGGAGATTAAAAGGATGAGACTGGAGTGGCTTCAACTATGCGCTCCCCCTCAGCCTGAAAGGAAGGTTGACTAGTGGAAGTATTAGGAACTCCTGTTTGTGGGACTTCAGTGGATCTCTCCCCCTCAACTGTTGCCGCAGCGTTAGTGAGAGCAAGAGTTGGTGCCACTGAAGGACCCTTAAACGCCTGGTAAAGTTCTGAGAGCATGTTCTTGATGTCAGCAGTGTCCTTCTGAATTATAGAAACTTTGGCATCCAGTGAAGCCTGAGAGGACTCAATGGCAGACATCCTTGGCCCAAGATTCCAGGCCAAGGAGTTGGAAGACTTAGCCCAAGCAGCCAAGGTTTTCTCCATGAGGCTGAGGGATGAGCAGATGGACACCACTGAAGAATTGAGACCCTGAAGATTTGTAGCCTTTAGCATATCCACTAACTCAGAGAATTGAGCAGAATTATGTTGGTAGGTTTGAGCAGCCTGAAGGATTTTCTTGTTGAGTCCAGGATCATCTTTGACAGACTCTTAAATGGTAGAAACACTCTTGGTGATGTTGCTGAGCGTTTCGTTGGACTTGCTGAGGTGTCCATTAAGAGTAGTCAGTTTGAATGCAACATCAGCCTGTTGTTCGAAAGTGTTATCATGATAGGCTTCAACTGACTCCCTGAGGTTGAAGTAGTGAACAGCTTGCTCAGTGTGCATATCAAACACATCTCCAGTGATATCATTGTAGATGACTTTGCAGGCCTTCTGCAGAAACTTCATCAGCTTTCTTTCAGTGAGGGACCTGGAGTCATCATACTTAGCCAATTTTTCAGGAGAGGGAGGTTCTGGTACATCTTCAGGAGACAGAGGGAATTGTTCAGTGGCTGTAGCTTCAGTCTCCATATCATCACTGGCTTCATAGAACATTTCCTCACTGACTTTGCTATCATCGTCATCAGAGTCAAGAACAGCCTGAAAAGTAGCCATGGAGTCTATCTGCAAAAATAGGTTAGCTGGCTCCTCTTCATAAGAAGACTTGCCTTGGTTATGGTCGCTCCCTGACCCCTCAAATCCAACAGACTGGGTTTTGTCTGTCTGGTCCTCAGGGTTAGTATGCGAAGAATGAGCAGCTCCGTGAGGGGGTGTAGGTTCCATATCAGTGGGTGGTTTTAATCCCCCTGAGTCTTTGTCCCCTGTGATTCCTTCAGACACTGACGGGTGTGTTTCAGTGTCATCATTAGAAATCAATGAAATGTTAAGGCCCCCCGTTCCAACAGGCTGGTGCTGGCCTGTCGAAGATTTAGGGGCCGCCACTCCCTGAGACTCTGGTTGTGATGTACTAGAGACGTTAGCGGGATAAGGGGAAGGCGCTCCCCTACCAGCGGGTTGTATGTTTCCCTCTGGATCTTTGGGAGTAGTCGTGTGGACCAAGGGCACTGACTGTGATTTGTCAATGACCTTCGTTGTTCCTGAGGGTGGTGGAGCTTGGTCAAGGGTGACATTTTTAGGCTTAGGTCTTTTTTTTTGGCTTAGAAGCCTGTGTCCCTGAAGCCTCAGGGCCCTGTGCCTTGGGTTTGGTTTTTGGCACAGTCTGAGACTTCCCTGTCCTCTTAGGAGGGGAAGGTGGGTACACTGAGTCCCTCCGGTTGTTTATGGCAACCATATGGGCCGTCAATTCAATGTTTGAGACTGAGGATGGGTCTTTTGAAAAGTTTGAAGAACTCAGGATGGCTGGTAAAGAACTTAAGTGTTGATCCTGAGTGTAGTCACAACCCAGTAACCTTTGAAGAGCACATGAGATAAACCTAGGATACGACACATAGTGTAGCCTAGTTTTATTCAGTAGCTTAGTTACAAGATCACCATAAATAATCTCTCCAATGTCGACAGTGACCCCGTTCATTAGGCAATAGACCATCATCATTTGAACATAATTAATCTGTTCAGTGGATGAATGGTTCCCATCGAGAACCTGAATCACAAAAGTGAACAGGATCTTCCAAGCCATGGGAAAAGAGCTCTTGGTGACAGGGGACTTGTCCAAATATTTTGGATTCAAAGCAATTTTTTCTAACCCTGATTTGACATCACTTGGGTCAGGGTGTACAACATATTTTCCATTGTTATAATCAAGTCCTGTTGCTGAGCAAAAAGTTTTGAAATCCAGGACAAATTTTCTTTTCCCATTTAAAACAGAGAAGCTGATGAGAAATTCCTTGAGGGGCCTGAGTTCGTTCTCATCAGCATTGGGTGTTGGGTCAATGGCCTGAGCAGTACACCAGAACTCCCTAAGGAGGTGGTGATACTGAAAGTAGGGTGTTGATGTGAAGGCATTTTTCAAGGGACAGTTGTACAAAAATTTTATTATTTCCTTGTAGGCAAGAACATTGGTTGGGTGATTAAAATTGCCTACAACATTGTTTGTTTTAAATTGTACATCAGCCAGAGTCATTTTTGCCCATTGAGGTGCAAGCATGATTCCTTGGTCTTCTGCAATTTTTTAGGTCAGGAAAAGGTTTTGAAAGTTTTATGGCAGAATATCACACCCCAGATGATTCACAAGTTAAGTCTAACTTGTTTTCTGTTGTGAAACGTGTGATATTGTTATCAAGATGCTTGCAAACAGGAAGGCTTTCTTGTTGCAAATTTCTTAACCAAGAAAAGATGTTTTGAAAATACCTTTTGTTTTTGAAAAGATTACACACAGCTTCGCAATGGAGAAATTTTTGCAGAGTTTCTTTAAGAAATTTTGTGTGTGTGTTTTGTGATTTTGGAAAGGGGTATTTATAGAGGGTGAGGAATACCAGTGGTCAAAAATTTTGAAAATCAAAATGAATAACCGTTTTGGGATCCGCATTAAATGCCACCACTCCAAATACCCAAGTTTTTCACAACTGTCAAGGTAAACAGTGCAAAGAGCCTGCATAATATGCACTTTTGCAGACATGATGTCACAAAAATATCAAAGGATATTATTTGTGAAGAAAGGCATTAAATGCCAAGTGGGATGTTGATGTGTAAGTGGGGGCTCAGGTATGGATGCCAGTAAGGCAGAGACATATATTCCTATATTAAATAGAAAATTCAGTTACCAACCTAGGACATTTACTAACTAGATACTTGAAGCATTTAGTTATGCATTGAATTGCATTAGTATAATGTCCTGTGCCCCCCTTGAATGAGAATTCATTCAGTGTGAATTATTATGGGTAAGGAGACCAGTGAGTTACAATCTCATGGTGAGAAGCTTCTTGTGAGTGATTTTGGTGATGTTGAAGGGTTTTACTGAAGAAGGTTGATTATCAGGGGATAAGAATATACACCATGTAAGATATTTCAATCAGTGATCTGATTATCAATATCTAACATGCCTAGTTCTGCTTTCAGCCTGGTGAAAGTAGGTTCATCCAAAGGTTTAGTGAAGATACCAGCTAGCTGATACTCAGTGGGAATGAAGTGTAATTCAATATCACCTTTCATGATGTGATCCCTGATAAAATGATATCTGATATCAATGTGTTTTGTTCTTTGATGAAGCACTGGGTTGTTTGATATGGCAATTGCACTTGTGTTATCACAAAAGATGGGTACCATTTTGTAATGAATACCATAGTCACTGAGTTGACTTTTCATCCATAACACATTTGCACAACAGCCAGCAGCAGCAACATATTCAGCTTCTGCTGAGGACATTGCAACAGATTGTTGCTTTTTAGCACTCCAACAGACTAGCTTTCCTCCAAGAAATTGGTAGGACCCTGAAGTACTCTTCCTATCCATGTTGCATCCAGCATAATCAGAGTCTGAGTAAGATTTGAGATCAAACCCTAAACATTTGGGATAGTAGAGTCCAAGACTGGAAGTGCCTTTAAGATATCTCAGTATCCTTTTGACAGAAGTGAGATGAGATTCCTTTGGTTCAGACTGATATCTTGCACATAAGCACACTGAGAATTGAATATCCGGTCTTGATGCAAGAAGATACATCAGTGACCCAATCATACCTCTGTATAGAGTAGGATTAACTGGTTTTCCAGCAAGGTCAGGCCCAAAATTGTTGGGAGGTACCATTGGTGTTTTCACTGAGGCACAGTCACTGAGGTCATATTTTTTGAGTAGGTTCCTAGTATACTTTTCTTGACTGATGGAAATTCCTTTCTCAGTTTGTTTGATTTGTAGTCCAAGAAAATAAGTGAGTTCTCCCATCAAACTCATTTCAAATTTCTCTGTCATAAGTTTTTCAAACTGTTTACAAAGTTTGTAACTTGTTGAGCCAAATATGATGTCATCCACATATACTTGGACTAGAATCACATCCTCGTTTGTCCTACAGGTGAACAATGTATTGTCAATTTTGCCTCTAACAAACTTGTTTTGTATTAGGAAGGCTGAAAGAGTTTCATACCATGCCCTGGGAGCTTGTTTTAGTCCATAAAGGGCTTTGTTAAGTTTGTAGACATGGTTTGGAAACTCACTGCTTTCAAAGCCAGGTGGTTGTTGCACATATACATCTTCTTTAATGGTACCATTTAGGAATGCACTCTTCACATCCATTTGGTAGACTTTAAAGTTCATGTATGTTGCATATGCAACAAGTCTTGCTTTGTTTTTGACTACTGTTCCTGACTCATCTGTCTTGATTTTGAAGACCCATTTCATTCCTATGATAAACACTCCCTGAGGACATTCAACTAAGGTCATGACATCATTTCTATCAAATTGTTCTAACTCATCTCTCATAGCCTGAACCCAACTCTCATATTTAAAGGCTTCTTTCACATTTTTAGGTTCTATTTCTGAGATAAAGTCAACATAGAGGCATACATTGGCTGAAGCCGCCTTGAGTTTGGCAGCCATGCTCCTTGTAATCATGCCTTCTGAAGGTTCACCAATGATGTTAACAAGTTCAATTGTTTTGGACTTGGTCCAGCTATCCTGAGGTCTAGGATAGGAATTGGAACATGTAGAGGCCTGATGTATACTTGGAGTGGGTTCAGATGTGGGTGCCTGAGGTGCTTCAAATTGAGATTTTCAACAACCTCAGTATGGTTAACTTGTGTTGTGGTATCCTGGACAATAGGTTCACTGGTGGTGGTCTCATTGGGGACTGGTTGAGTTTCTATGAACTCACTGATGGTGGGTTGAGGTAGGTTGTGTGGAAAGATTACTCTCAGGATGAAACACATCAGGAGGATATCTTGATGAGTTATCAATACCAATTTCTTCCACAGTGAAATTTGAGAATCTAACAGCTTCAGTACTCTCATCAAAAGTGACGTGGAAGGTTTCCTCAGTCTGTTGTTGATAACGCTCAAAATTAACATGTTTGAGGGAGCGTTATTGTGGATTTTATGCATATATTTTGGACACTTTTATGAACTTATGGTACTTAATGAAGTATATTATCTATTTTAGGTTCATGACGAAGAAAACCAAGAAAAAGACGAAGAAATGAACAAAAACGAAGATTTATGAATGTACGGAGGAATTCCCGACAAATGAAAGTCTCTTGGAGTATATTCGAGAAGATAAAGTCATGAAGATTGTCACTCCAAGGACTCAAGAATAAAGCACAAGAAGGAAAACGAGAAGTGAAATGAAGGAAAGAAGCTAAAACGAAGAAATAATGGAAGACTCGTTGTTCCTGACACACCTTCATCATTTTGGCCATATCTTGAGCATACGAACTCCGATTTAGGTGATTCAAGTGGCCACGGAAAGCTAAGAGAAAGATCTACAACTTTGGTCTTTATTAGTTCTGTCCAGGAGGATCCATCCGATCGGATGGAGCCCAACCGATTCGGTTGGAGCTAAATGTCTCATCCATCTGATCGGCATGGCCCCGTATCCGATCGGATGGACCAATCTGACCTCCCCAAGTTATTTTTAATGCTCAATTAAGGTGCCATTATGCCCCAAATCCGATCATATGTCCCTAATAACTCCATTTACTACTACTTTATGACACTTAGTGCCCAAGAAACTTGCTTGGAGGCTAAGGTTGATTTCTACTACATATAGGAGTGCCTAGCCTTAGTTTTCATTGTGCAATTCGAGCCTCCACCTTTGAGGACGAATTTCCACCAAAACAAAGTGTGCAATTCTTTCATCCACCCTTAAGGACGAATTGTCACCACCTTATCTCACCCAAAAGACCACAAACCTCTGCCGTTCATGGAGGACGTATCACCAAATATTGGAGCGATTCCCTAGTTTGGTTAGATGTTGTAGTTGATTGGAGGCTTGGAGGTTGCTGTAAATCTTTCACCTATGCCTATTGTATTTCATACTTTGGGTAAACTTTGTTACTTTTATATTTCATGGAGGCTTGAAGGTTGCTATAATCTTTCACCTTTACCTATTGTAATTCATACTTTGGGTAAACCTTGTTACTTTTATATTTCATGATGCTTATGATTACTATGTTGGTTGAAGACTTATGTTTGGTTGAATACAATTTGGTTTTGTTTTGAATACTTGTTTGAATATTATGATGACTCGTGATAAACAGATGTTTGGATACAATGAATGTTCTTTGTGTGCTTGTTCTCTTATTGCTTATCTTGTGGTTTGATCTGTGACAATCATAACCACTGTTTTGTTATTTGATTAAACAAACAAACGACACTTGAGTGCAACCAAGTCTCTTGGGACGACCTTGATTTACCACTCCTATACTACAATTGACTAGGGTATACTTGCCCGAATGTGTTTCTAGTTAACCGGTAATTCTTGTTTCTATAAATTTAAAACATGGTTGCTAATTAGCACATCAAGTTTTTCGCCCCGCTGCCGGGGACTTGTTTTGCACTTGTTTGTTTGTTTGATTGTCTTTTTGTTTGATAAATTGCTCGTTTGCTTATTATATTGATTCCTTGCTTGATCATAATTCCGGCACCGCCGCAACAAATTATTGGCGCCGTTGCCGGAGTTTTGGTTTCATGTGTTTTAAAAATGCTCATTTCAATGTTTGTTACCTAAATTTGCTCGAAAAGTGTTTGCGAAAAAAAAATAACCACCAAAACCACCTAAATCATTTTAATCGATCGGTCACTACCTGTAACCGATTCGGTTGGAAGCTTTTGTCAATATCTTTTTATTTTTTGTTTTTCTTGTTTCATGAGTTTATGTTTTATATGTTATGTGATCTCTTGCATACTTGTGTGTTTCTTTTTGTTTGTGTTATTCTTGTTCGGATTAGTTTCATATTAGTTTGAATAAGATTGTCTAAGCCTATCTTGTTTTAGATTGTTTTGTTTTGATTTTTGTTACGTGACTAATTGTGTTTTTTTGTGTCTATGTGCTTGTGATTTTTTTTATCGTGCTCTTATTTGTTTGTGCTTTTATTTTTATTTTTAGTGTTCTTAATGTTCTACTTGTATATATGTGTTTATGTGTTTTATTTACTTGTGTTTATTTTTGTGTTTGTTACGTTATGTGTTTTTGTTTTATTTTATCAATAAAAGTTTTAAGTAAAACGTGGTTTAATAAATTTGTTTTGTTTTAAAAAAAAAATTGAAATTTTTGTCCAACCGAATCGGATGGATTTCCGTCCGATCGGTTGGAGCTCTCGGAAAATATTTTTCATTCCAACCGAATCGGTTGGATGTCTGACCGATCGGTTGGACCAATCGGTAAATTAAAAAAAAAAACATTTTTCTTATTTTGTTTTTATGTGTTTGTGTTTGTGTTTAAATCGTTTAAGTTTAAATGTCTTTTTGTTTTTGCAAGAGTGTCATTTCTATATTCAACTCAAACTCGTTTTTGCATTTTTTTTTATTTTAGTACGTTGTGAATAAATAAGTACTCGTTTTTAAAATAAATAAAAAGTTTTGAACTTTGTGGGTATGTTCACTGGAAACCCTCACGAGACTTCACTCGTCCACTCGGGCCACCGAGTGGTTTAAAAGGCTTGTTGCATATGCTAAATACAACCGTGATGCCTACGAAAGTGAGTTTTAGGATTTTACGCGTTTTTGTAGTTTAGCTTGTTTTTGCAGATTTAATAAGCTCTTGGAGATTGGATTATTGGTGACATTGTACTTGGTGTGTTGATGTTTTGTTGGAAATTGATTGATCTCACATGCTTAGCATCTTATCATTTGGAGTTCGATCGCGATTTCTACGGCCTGGGAAGTTTCGATACTCTTGGACTATTTATTTACTTATTTATTTTTCCCATTTTACATGCTTTGAAGTTTATTATTCACATTTAGTACAATGCTTAACTTAAGTATGGGGGAAATTAAAATATTGGAAAACGAAACTAGTTTTTATTTTTCTAATTTTTGGGTCAACAATTTGAAAATAATGTATGTATACTTGTTTGCCCTTGTGATCTAGTTGTTTTCACGCTTTTAGAAAAATATATTAAAATAACTGGATAAATCCACTGGTGAAATCGGTAATTTTGAAAATTTTGAGATGTGTCCCGATTAATATTGCAATCCATTCTAGGATCGATAACATTTGCTAGCGCATATTATGGCCATTTCCACTAAATTGTGAGGATTTGAGCCTATTTCATATATAGCATACATTTTTTATGCTTGAATTCTTTAGCTATGAGTGTGCCGGTGATTTTATTTATTATAGAACTTGTACTTGTAAATCATTACCAGACCGCAGTAAGATCGCATTCGTGTGATATAAGTGTATTCGTGTGATAAAGAGGCAACCTTAGGAATAAAACCAAATGGCCATCCGTTTACAAAACAAATTTTTGCTAACCACATCGGTTAGTTATCCTCGTATTTGGAACCCATTTGTTAGTGTTTATCTTTAGCGCTAGATACCCCTAGTTAAACCCTTTGAGCCATCCTTTTCATTTTGTTAGATCCAGAAAAATACAAAAATATTTTACAATTTAAACCTTAGCCTAAACCTTTGTCAAAGTCTAAATGGTGGGTTGCTAGTTGCCTGGTATGATGGATTGTTTTTAATGATTAATAGTTAGCCACACTTTATCACTTGTGTGTGCCATTCCAACAAGATGAAGGAGACATCTTTCGTATTTTATATTTTTTGTGGTGTATGCTTATAAGAAGTGTGAGGGAGATGTGATGTAAAAAAAAAAAAAAAAAAAAAAAAAAAAAAAAAAAAAAAAGTCATCGAGAAAAAAAAAGAAAAGGAAAATATATATGTGATGACAATTATAGCTAATGTGCTATATTATTATGTATGAAGATGAAGAAAGAAAGTTAGTTGATATGTTGTTAGCCACTGTGCTATGTATGAAGAATATTGTTATGGCAAATCAATGTATCGATATTTGAAGAAGAGAAAATTGTAACTATAATCATTTATGGGTTCGTGGTTTGTTCGGTAACTAGCAACAATGAGACTTAGACTTGACTTTATTTTTCTTTTAAAACCAATTTCATAAATATTCCCATGCCTTATCCCTACCCTTACCAAATTACTTTATTCGTTGTTCTTTCGAGTCTCCGAATATAGTAATGGCTTTGTGAGAATATCAAGTGCATGAATATTGTAGTGACCATCCGGTTTTTGAGTAATCAAGAATTCGCGCCAGCGATCTATTATGTTTTTGTATGAGATGTTTGAATATAAGCCTGGTATAAACCCTTTAGCTTTACAGTACAACCCAATAAAAGACCTCTTTAGATGTTTACACTTGGTGCTTACGCTACGTCGGAGTAGTTTTGTTTCTTGTACAAGCCTATGGTAATGAACAAATCATGACTGAGCAATGAGTGTGATTTCTCTTATATACTCCACTACCTAAATAAATGAGTGATTGAGTGAATTATACTTCGTTCCTTTTTTGTGAGGTGTTTAGAAATATTAATCAAGCAAGAAAATCATTAGGTATTGTCAAACATCTCGATTTTCACCTTAAAGCTTAAAACGATGAGTCTTATCTTGTACTTGTACTGGATAGATTTGCATCATATTTTTCTAATCATTCTTGTGCACTATGTGGATTTATTTTCTTTAATTCTAGATTTGCTTGAGGGCAAGCAAAGTTTAAGTGTGGGGGATTTGATAACGCTCAAAATTAACATGTTTTTAGGAGCGTTATTGTGGATTTTATGCATATATTTTGGTCACTTTTATGAACTTATGGTACTTAATGAAGTATATTATCTATTTTAGGTTCCTGATAAAGAAAACTAAGAAAAAGACGAAGAAATGAACAAAAACGAAGATTTATGAATGTACGGAGGAATTCCCGACAAATGAAAGTCTCTTGGAGTATATTCGAGAAGATAAAGTCATGAAGATTGTCACTCCAAGGACTCAAGAATAAAGCACAATAAGGAAAACGACAAGTGAAATGAAGGAAAGAAGCTAAAATGAAGAAATAATGGAAGACTCATTGTTCCAGACACACCTTCACCATTTTGGCCATATCTTGAGCATACAGACTCTGATTTAGGTGATCCAAACGGCCACGGAAAGCTAAGAGAAAGAACTACAACTTTGGTCTTTATCATTTATGTCCAGGAGGATCCATCCGATCGGATGGAGCCCAACCGATTCGGTTGGAGCTAAATGTCTCATCCATCTGATCGGCATGGCCCCGTATCCGATCGGATGGACCAATCTGACCTCCCCAAGTTATTTTTAATGCTCAATTAAGGTGCCATTATGCCCCAAATCCGATCATATGTCCCTAATAACTCCATTTACTACTACTTTATGACACTTACTGCCCAAGAAACTTGCTTGGAGGCTAAGGTTGATTTCTACTACATATAGGAGTGCCTAGCCTTAGTTTTCATTGTGCAATTCGAGCCTCCACCTTTGAGGACGAATTTCCACCAAAACAAAGTGTGCAATTCTTTCATCCACCCTTAAGGATGAATTGTCACCACCTTATCTCACCCAAAAGACCACAAACCTCTACCGTTCATGGAGGACGTATCACCAAATATTGGAGCGATTCCCTAGTTTGGTTAGATGTTGTAGTTGATTGGAGGCTTGAAGGTTGCTATAAATCTTTCACCTATGCCTATTGTAATTCATACTTTGGGTAAACTTTGTTACTTTTATATTTCATGGAGGCTTGAAGGTTGCTATAATCTTTCACCTTTACCTATTGTAATTCATACTTAGGGTAAACCTTGTTACTTTTATATTTCATGATGCTTATGATTGCTATGTTGGTTGAAGACTTATGTTTGGTTGAATACAATTTGGTTTTGTTTTGAATACTTGTTTGAATATTATGATGACTTGTGATAAACAAATGTTTGGATTTAATGAATGTTCTTTGTGTGCTTGTTCTCTTATTGCTTATCTTGTGGTTTGATCTGTGACAATCATAACCACCATTTTGGTATTTGATTAAACAAACAAACGACACTTGAGTGCAACCAAGTGTCTTGGGACGACCTTGATTTACCACTCCTATACTACAATTGACTAGGGTATACTTGCCCGAATGTGTTTCTAGTTAACCGGTAATTCTTGTTTCTATAAATTTAAAACATGGTTGCTAATTAGCACATCAGTTGTCTCCTGGTGTTGAATACCCTAAAGGCTTTTGAGACAAGGGAGTACCCTAGACAGTATCCATCATCAGCTTTTGCATCAAACTTTCCAAGACGGTCCTTATGATTATGGATAAACACAGGACATCCAAACACATGGAAGTAGCTGATATGTGGAATCCTTCCTTTAAACAACTCATAGGGAGTTTTGCTATGTATCTTCACAATAATGGACCTGTTTTGTGTATAGCAGGCTGTTTTTACTGCCTCAGTCCAAAAATGTTTGGAGAGAGCAGATCCATTAAGCATTGTTCTAGCAGCCTCAATGAGAGTTCTGTTTTTTCTTTCAGCAACTCCATTTTGTTAAGGGGTGTAAGGAGAGGTTAAGTTTTGAGAGATACCCTTCTCATCACAGAAACATTCAAGGTCATTGTTTTTTAATTCAGTTCCATTATCAGTCCTGATTTGTTTGACCCTGATGTCATTTTGGTTTTCAATCTTCCTGATGAAGGACATAATTGTTTCAGCAGCCTGACTCTTTTTGGTCAGAAAATATACCCAAGTGTATCTTGAGTATTCATCTACTATGACCAGAGTGTACTTCTCAAGATGAATAGCCATTGGACTGATGGGTCCAAAGAGATCCATGTGAAGTAGGTGCAAGCATTTGCTGATAGAGGAATTTTGTTTGGTTTTAAAGGATGCCCTGTGGTGTTTACCTTTTTCACAGGCAGGGTAGGGTTTATCTTTTGTGAACACAAGTGATGGTAAGCCAAGGACTTTGTTTTGTTTGGCCAGGTTGTTTATGTCTTTGAAGTTTAGGTGGGATAGTCTTTTATGCCAAAGCCAGTTTAGGGTTTCAGTAGCTTTAGCAAAAAGACATGTTCCATTCTGAGTGAGTGAGGACATATCCAAGACATAGACATCCTGCCTCCTTGGTGCAATAAGAACTACTTCTTTGTTTGCATTAAAGATAGTACCTTGCTTATCATCAAACTGAACTATGTATTTTGCATCACATAGTTGACTGACACTGATCAGGTTATATTTAAGACCATTAACATAAGTTATTCTTGTAAAAACTATTCCACTACAGTTTACTGAACCATAACCTTCAGTGAGACAAGATGAATTATCAGCAAATACCACCTTAGGTCCCGGTTCTTCTACATATTTGTGCAGATATTCCTTCACGTCAGTCATGCTTCTTGAACATCCACTATCAAGATGCCAAATAGGATCTCTGGCATGTCTCTGCACAAATGTAAACTGAGTTAGTTTTTCTTGTGAACCCACTTTCTGGTGGGCTTGGCTTTAATGGCCTTTTTGAACTGGGATATTGATCCATGATCAGTGGTGGTGTGAATGTTGCTTCCACATATATTGCATCTGGGCGAAGGGGTAGTTTGTTGGGTTGGTTTGGTATTTCCTCTTCTAGACTGAATAACATGTTCATGTCCTGAACTGTCATGTGTAGGATCTCTACAGATATCACAGTATGGATACATCAAACAATCATCAGGGAGATGATCATTGAATCCACAGTGGATGCAAGGTGTGAAAGGTTTGGCTTTCTGCCTTATCTATTTGGAACCTGAGGCATAGTTGTGGGGTTGAGCATTGTGGTAGGATACAACACTTGATGAGACTGTGTAAGATAGATGATCGGAGGTTCTGTGATCATCCTTTTTGCATATCATGCAAAAGAGAATTCTATAACAGTCATCAGTGGTATGTGTTGTATAACTATACAGTTCACATCTCATTTTTTGTTTAGATGTTGCCTTAGATTTGGCAGAGCTTGAGGAAGCTGGTTTGATTTCCTTTTCCAAGGGTTGAGTTTTCTTCTCGGATGATTCAATTTTTTCACTTAACTTCCTAACAAGTTCAGCCAACTGATCAAATTTGGAATCAGGGCTGTCAGTAGTAACCTCATTTGAGACTGAGGTTGTGGAGTCATCATTTGTGGTAGATACTTCAGTGAGTGGTCTTTTCAAGATAGTTCTTCCTAAACCAACTTTCTCTCTTGGAGAGTGTTGAGTATACACCAAAGGTGTTAGCTCAGAGCTAGGTTCAGCTCCCTGAAGAACTTTCAGTGGTGGGAGTAGACTCTGTGATATAGGTTCAGACTCATTAATGGACTCAGAAAGACTAGACTCATCAGTGATACCAAGCATATTTTTGATGGCCTGACTTTCAGGTTCCAAAATTTTACCAGTGTTAAAGTTTGGCAGTTTGCTATCTAGGTTGACTCTTTCAATCCAGTCATTGGGTTTTGGTGCCATTACCTTGTTAAAGGATATGCCTGAAGGCAGAAATGCCTTTTCACCATGATTCTCACTTGAGGATTCAGTGGTTTGATCTCCAATAATGGCTTTCTTGAGACTCACTGAGTCAAAAACTCTAGGGTTTTTCTGAGTCCACTTATATATCACAGTCTTTTCTTTCTTAAGTTCTTCTTGAAGAGCCTGATTTTGTTTTACAAGTTCAGTGTATTGAATTTGAAGTGTGACAGCCTCAAGTTTAGCTTGTTTTAAAACCAGTAGTTCATCTCGACACTTATTTAATTCAAAAGTTAACTTGTTGAATTTAGAAAACAAATTTTGCCTTTGCTCTTCAACGAACATAAGATCTACATTTAAGTAGTTTAAAAAGGATTTCCAATCAGCATCATCATCCATAGATAACAAAATGTTTACCTTTTTCATGGTGATGTTGACCCATTCTCCATTTCTAGCATGGCTTTTTCCAACAGCCATCTTGTTGTCATCAGAAAGTGCCATCAGTGCACTGACCCTTACTTCTTCATCAGAAGAGACATCTTCCTCATCCCAATCATAGGCCTCAGCAACGAGTACCTTGTTTTTTCCTTGAGCTGGTTTGGTAGGTGCAGCCTGAGGTACCGAAGGAGTTGTCTCAAGGAGAGCATGTTTAGCTTTTGCTTTTCTGTATTTAGCTTCAAAATCCTTTTGAATGTTTGCATTTTGAAAGTGTTGAGTGGACTGAAGCATTTTTGGTTAAAACTTGCTAGTTCCTGAGGAAGAATTACTACCAGAAGGTTTGTAAGAAGGATCTGAGGTTGTTTTTGAAAAACAGTCTTTAGCAAAGCGAACCTTTTTGCCACAGTTGAAACATTCAGTGGACTCATTTGCCTTAGCTTTTTGAAAATTGAACTTGTTTCTTTTAATAAAACGTTTTGAGTTTGCCAAAAGAGCCCTTTCTTGAAATTCAACTTGAAGATCATTGAGGTACTCATCACTGGTTCTCATATCAACCTCATCATCAGAGTCATCTTGAAAATCCTGCACAACACCATTAGAATAGAAGGCAGTGGATATGGGTGAGACAGTCAGGGCCTTTTTGTTTTCTTGAGCCTTTTCAGGGTATCGCCTTGCGATTAAGTTGTCTTCATAGACAAAATTCCCATATATTTCAGGCAGCTCAAGATTCTGAATGTGATTAGCATTCCTGAGACCCTGAGAGAAGTTTAACCACTTCTCAGGGAGACTGTTGACAAAGCCAACGTTGATCTCATGCTTAGACAGTACCACACCATCATTTGAAAGCTTATTGAGCAAGGTTTTGTATCGGGTATAGGTCTGAGAGAGACTTTCAGATTCTTTGGCCCTGAAAGTGTTATACTTAAGTTTCAGGTCCATGATCCTGTTTTCCTTGGTATATGAGGGACCTTCAAAGCTATGAACCAAGTCAAGCCAAGTTTGTTTGGATGTAGGACAGTTAATGACTGATTCCATTGTATCGTCAGGGAGACACGATATAATGATGCTTTTCAGGCGTTGGTCTTGATTGACCACCCTTCTCTCATCAGGATTCCATTGTGCTTCAGGTTTAGGTAAACCTTCAGCAGTCGTTGGGACAAAGGGACCTTCATTGATACACTTGATATAGTATGGTTCCATACCAGTCAAGTAGCAAAGCATACGCTTTTTCCACTTGCTAAATTTTCCAGCTTCTAGTCTAGGAGCGACAGCTGAATAGCTACCTCCCTTTTTATCAACTAGCTGGGGTACATCGCTATCAGCCATGGTGAGATCTTTTGATTTTAAAAACTGAGCACTCCTTTGTATGAAAGATTTTGAAAGTTTTACAAATCAGAGGCTCTGATACCACTTGTTGGACCCTTTTACTTAGTTAAGGTTAACTACAAAGTTAATCTAACCAAGTTCCATGGTGTAGCAACGTGTTGATTAATTATAAAAGTAAATAAACGTAAAAGATAAGACACAAAGTTTTTCAACGTTTAATTCTTTATTAGAAATTAATCAAAAAAATTATACCCAAGTGTTTGCGGAGCAACACTTGGGATTGAAATGACAAGTATGGTGTACTCCTCACTAAACCCAAACTAAGTTTGAGTGACAACTAAGATCCTGCTGAGCTAACTCAGGGATTGTGTTGTTCTTTGGAGAGAGTAAAGATTTGGTTTGTGAATGTCTAAGCATTAAGTGCACAAACGTAATATTTACCTCTCTCACTTATTCTCTATTTATACACAAGTAATTTCTAATACTTACCTAATGGACAAAGACTACAAGACAATATTACATCATCCTTCATTGGACAAAATACATAGGTATTTTGTCCCTGTTACAATTGACTATAAGTAGTAAAGAACAAGGATGCTTTCTGGTCTTCAGTGTTGACACACTTCTTGGTATTATACTCATTCAAGGAAAGTTGACCTTTGCATGATAAGGACCATCCCTTATCCATTCAAACTTATCCCGCCTAATCCCGCCTTTACTTCAGTCTTCTTATCTTCAGTCTTTGTTCACTCAGTGATCTTAGTTGGTGAGGAGTCATGGAACTCAGTGAGTTATTGTCATCCCTCACTGAGTCCATCATCCTCTTCTTTGGCTCAGGTATCATTCACTAAGAACTGCCTCATTGAATGGTGAACCTTTCTTCATAGATTCGCCCTGAGCGTCTTGAGGATGACTCACTGAACAACTATGCATTCAGTGACTTGTTTGGTGTTCTCGGTTATGAAACACTTAGGATATTTTATGTTCAAATCCTTGATTAAGTAGTTTGGGTTTTAACAGACCCAACACACCTTCCTGACGCCATTGGTGAATAATGCACTACCATCTTTCTCATCAAGGATCACTCCCAATTCATTGACAAATGGTTTCCCGAGGACGAGGTTGGTTAATATTAGATTAGTAACAGAGTCTATGTCATCGACGACGGTGAGATCAATGTTATAGACGAATCCTCCAATCATAACTGATAACTTTTTTTATTATCCCGGTGTTACCGATTCTTTCACACGAGATACGTTCAGGGAAGGCTTCCTTGTACAGGGATAGGGGGATTATGTTGATAGGGAGGTTAGGATCTATGTGAGTATCGGTTATGAGCTTCTTCCTAGTAGTGCAGGAAATCTTAAAAATTTCAGATTCGCTTCCCTTAATTTCTTTAGCAATATCCACCGAATTTTCCTCGAGTTCCTCTATAATAGATTCACTCGAAATTGCTGGATTCTTCATGTGCCCTTTTGATCTCTCTCTCGCATCATCCAATTCGCCTGACTCTTATGTGACGGAGTCCTCGAATGAGTCGGCAAGGCTCTTGGCCAATTCGTGGTCTAACTCTGAGGTTTCGTCCTTAACTTCATGACTCTTATTTCCAGATGGTTGTTGGCTCTGGTCAGGTGTAGGAGCAGATATTGTGGTGATAGTATTCACAAAATGGATTGGTCCTAGGGGGTTAACATGGTTCCTAACGTCCTTTACCTTTGGGGGCAGATGTTTAAAAAGTTTACTAGGACTTTTTAGTTTCACAGGAGAGGTTGGCTGATTCATGACGGTGACATATTTGACCTCTTCAGCCTGAATCGGTTTATTAACAGCGTGCTCTTTAATAGCGGTTAACAGATTACAAATCTTGTCATTCATATCGGCTTGCTGTTGTCTAAATCTGGTCTCGAGAGTAGAGAGCTGTAATTCTTGAGAGAGAATGAACTTTCGCAAGGCATCTTCATAGCTTTGCCTAGGAGTACTTTGTGATGGAAAATGCTCGGACCATTCGAGTGGAGGGGAATCATTGAAGGATATGCTCCGAGTTTGGTATCCTCTGAAATTAGGTTTATCCTTCCATGCCTCATAGGCCTCGTCAAAGTTTTGAGGACCTCGATTCATGGGAAGCTATCTATCCTTTGTTTTATCAACGTGTGACGATGTAAATTCCTTAAAAGCATGTTTTGGAAGTTCCATGCAGTTATGAGTTTCATGAGGGCCATTACACAATCTACACGAAGAAGTGATTTTGTTCACTTGGCTTGAAGGCTTAGGAGCTTCGTAAGACCTCATGAGAACCTTGACTTGGTCCTCAAGTTCCATGATCCTACGGTCGGGAGTGCTAAAATTGTTCGAAGGAAAAGATATTGCCTTGACAGTTTTGTTCAAATCACGGGGATCATTCCAACTTTCGTTGTCATAGAGAGCAAGATCTTCTATGAGTTCCCATGATTCTTCCGCACTTAGATCACGTAGCTTTCTACCTGCCGATTGGTCAATGGTTCGCCTTGTGGAGAGATCGATATGGTCATAGAAGATTTGGACTTGGAGCCAAAGATCTATGCCATGATGAGGGACTTTTTGGAGTAAGTCCTTGAAACGAGTCCATGCTTTATATAGAGTTTCACCTTGACGTTTTTGGAACATCAAGATATCATTTCTAAGCTTGGTAGTTCTCCCTGGTGGGAAAAATTGAGCAAGGAAACGAGTGGTGAGATCATCCCATGAGGTGATGGATCCCGCGGGTAAACGTTCAAGCCATTGAGTAGCTTGATCACGTAGAGAGAATTGGAATAGGCGTAATCGGGTCGACTCACTAGTTGTAACATCAAGGTCTATAGAATCTACGATTTTAAGGAAATCCTTGAGATGTTGGTTAGGATCTTCGGAACGAAGTCCATGGAATGCACATCCGCTTTGCACCAACCGGATGGTGTCGGATTGCAAGGGGGACACATTGGCTCCTTGGGTGAGCTCAATGGTGTTTCGATAGCCTTGGTGGCTAGGACGGGAATACTCTCCTAGGGTTCGGGGCCTAAGAGGTTGGTTTGCTAGTGGTGGGTTTTGTGGGTGGTTTTGTTGTGGTGGGTTGATGGGTTCAAAGATGTTACCACCTTCCATGATGTCGGATGGTAAAGATTACGAACAAAGACATGAAAAAATAAGATAGACTTAAATAGAACCTAAAAAATAAAAATAAAATCTTACTAGAAAGGAATCTAGCAAGTAGACCTAATAAAAAGAAAACCTAAACTAGATAATAACTATTCCCCAGGCTGCGGCGCCAAAAACTTGATACGTGGGAATCGCACAAGGTTTTACTTCTCGAGGGATCTCGAGAAGCTTACAACCCCCACCAGGCAGTGTACCTGATTGTTGTAGTATAGTATAGTGACAAGTACCGGGGGATTGATCGTTCAACTTAGGAATAGTGTCGCTAGGATTAGAAAGCCTAAAAACTAGGTCTAGAGGTTAGGGATGATTCTTTTTGTATTTTTATATTTTTATGAAAGCAATTAAAATCTCGGGTTTTTGGAAGAGTGGGCGGAATTAGTTGCTAATCAACTAACCCAATAACTAAGATGCAATCAAAATAAAATAACAAAAATGAAAATAAAGCTAATTAAACTAGTGTGGTGTGAACAATAATAGGGAAAATTGTGTTTACTTAGGTTTCATTACTCCCTAGATATCTTTTACAGGTTGATAGTTTGTTACAATTGCATGGATGATGGGTTATATTCCTTAATACCATTTGTGGGGTGGCGTACGTACTTCCCCAACTCTATAAGCTCCTACTTCACTTCTATGTCGAGCCGTTAAAAGCTCCTAACATGGGATCATTAGAATTCGCTCATGCATTAAATACAACCATAATAACCTAGTATGCATTGGTTCATGTTTCTTAAGACGTTCAAGCATGTTACCATTGGAAGAAGTCTGCCAGTTTTCTTAAGCCTAACATCTAAATCATTCATCCGTAACAACTATAAACAAACAATCAACCCATAATTAACATCTAGGTTTCACTACATCTAAGCAAACACACAAGAGATCTAGCCTAGCATGTTAAATTCAAGACAAGCATAAGATATATTCAAGCAACACATAGACATATTGATTGAATTGAAAGAGTACTTATCTTAAATTGACATGAAAGGTTTCAAAGGGTAAAAACCCTTGAAAGAGCAGTAAAATTCGTGCTAGGGTTTCTCCAAAGTTATACCCTACTTGTTCCTCTAAAGTTACACACTAATGAATGAGAATTGCAAAACTATATATAGATTTTACAGGGTGACGGCGTCAAGAAGGAATTTCTGACACTGTCAACTCGCCGCCCATAATGAGATCGGATTGCCTAGATCCAGATTTGACGCCATTATGTGTAATATCACTATGGGCCGTCACCATATCTTGAACCTTGACGGCCATACATGACGCCGTCACGTTTTCTCTGGACCATCACCACTTTTTACTCTTGACGCTGTCACATGAAGACTCTTGACGCCGTCAGGTACTGTTCCCAACAAGGAAAATTAAGACTTTGTCGTTTTCTTCACTTTTATGCTCCAAAAACGTCCAAAATGCTTCCTTTTCCAGAATTCACTCCAAAAGTACCTAAAATGACAAAAGGAATGATTTAGGGCAATATTTGATCAAATAAATTCGAATTCGGGCTTAAATGACCCCCTAAAAACGGTTCATTTTTCGCCTCATCAGTGCTCTCATCAACAGTGATGTGATAAGTTTCCTCAGTTTGTTGTCTCCTAGTGTTGAATACCCTAAAGGCTTTGGAAACCAGAGAATATCCCAGGAAGTATCCATCATCAGCTTTGGCATCAAACTTACCTAAGTGATCCTTGTGGTTATGAATAAACACAGGACACCCAAATACATGAAAGTAGCTAATGTCAGGGATCCTTCCTTTGAATATCTCATAAGGGGTCTTATTGTGCCTTTTCACAATGATTGACCTATTTTGAGTGTAGCAAGCTGTTTTGACTGCCTCGGTCCAGAAATGTTTTGAGAGGACTGAGCCATTTAACATTGTCCTTGCTGCCTCAATGAGTGTTCTATTTCTCCTTTCAGCTACTCCATTTTGCTCAGGAGTATAAGGAGAAGTGAATTTTTGAGAAATTCCTTTCTCATCGCAAAAACACTCAAGGTCTTGGTTTTTGAATTCAGTGCCATTGTCAGTTCTAATTTGTTTAACTTTGACATCATTTTGATTTTCAATGTTCCTGACAAATGACATGATGGTTTCAGCTGCCTGACTCTATTTGGTCAGGAAGTAAACCCAAGTGTATCTTGAGTATTCATCCACTATGACCAGAGTATAATTCTCATGGTGAATGGACATTGGACTGACAGGTCAAAAAAGGTCCATATGGAGAAGGTGTAGGCAGCTTTTGATAGAAAAGGTTTGTTTGGTTTTGAATGATGCCATGTGGTGTTTTCCTTTTTCACATGCAGAACAAGGCTTGTCTTTGGTATACACCAGGGATGGAAGGCCCAGAACTTTGTTCTGTTTGGCCAGGTTGTTGATGCTTTTGAAATTGAGATGAGAGAGTCTCCTATGCCATAGCCAGTTGATTGTCTCACTTGCCTTTGAGAATAGACAAGTCCCATTTTGAGTCAGGGATGACATGTCTAGGACATAGACATCATCCCTCCTGGGGGCAATCAATACTACTTCCTTATTGGTATTAAAGATGGTCCCTCTCTTGTCATCAAACTGAACTATGTATTTGGCATCACATAGTTGGGAAACACTTATCAGGTTGTACTTGAGACCATTAACATAAGCTATTGATGCGTGGAAATTGCACCAGGCTTTACCTCTCGAGGGATCTCGAGAAGCTTACAACCCCCACCAGGCAGTGTACCTGATCGTTGTAGTATAGTATAGTGACAAGTACCGGGGGATTGATCGTTCAACTCAGGAATAGTGTCGCTAGGATTAGAAAGCCTAAGAACTAGGTCTAGAGGTGAGGGATGATTCTTTTTGTATTTTTTATGTTTTATAAAAGCAAGTAAAAATCTCGGTTGTTGGAAGAGTGGGCGGAATTAGTTGCTAATCAACTAACCCAATAACTAAGATGCAATAAAAATAAAATAATAAAAATGAAAATAAACTAAATTAAACTAGTGGTGTGAGCAATATATGGGAGAATTGTGTTTACTTAGATTTCACTACTCCCTAGATACCTTTTACAGATTAATTACTTGTTACAATTGCGTGGATGACGGATTGTATTCTTTAATACCATTCATGGGGTGGCGTACTTACTTCCCCAATCCTATAAGCTCCTACTTCACTCCTATGTCGAGCCGGCTAAGAAGCTCCTAACATGGGATCACTATAATTCGCTCATGCATTAAGTACAATCATAAAAACCTGGTACACATTGGTTCATGTTTCTTAAGACGTTTAAGCAAGTTACACAATGGAGATCTGCCAGTTTTCTTAAGCCTAACATTGAAATCATTCATCCATTACAACTATAAACAAGCAATCAACCTATAATCAACATCTAGGTTTCATTACATCTAAGCAAACACATGAAAGATCTAGCCTAGCATGTTATAATCAAGACAAGCATAAGATATATTCAAACAACACATAGACATATTGAATGAATTGAAAGAAAACTTATCTTAATTGAACATGAAGGGTTTCAAGGGGTGAAAACCCTTGAAAATACTGTTACAAACGACCTAGGGTTTATTAGGTTCGGCCCTAGTATTCTCCACACAAGTTCCACTCTTAATGAATGAAAAATAGAAAAGTATATATAGATTCTGTGAGGTGACGGCGTCAAGAGGAAAAATCTGACGCCGTCATCTCGCCGCCAATAAAGTTCTCGGACTGCCTAGATCCATGGGTGACGCCGTCATGTGTAATCCTGCTCCAGGCCGTCACCAAATTTACTCTTGACGCCCTACTTCTGACGCCGTCACGTTTTCTCTGGGTTGTCATCCATTTTGCTCTTGACGCCGTCAAAAATTCCTTCTTGACGCCGTCAGGTACTGTTCCCAGCAAGGAAAATTAAGTCTTTGCCATTTTCTTCACTTTTATGCTCCAAAAACGTCCAAAATGCTTCCTTTTCCAGAATTCACTCCCAAAGTACCTGAAATCACAAAAGGAACGATTTAGGGCAATATTTGATCAAATAAATTCCAATTTCGGCTTAAATGACCCCCTAAAAAGGTTCATTTTTCGCCTCATCATATACCCTTACACTTGAGATTTGCTTGTCCTCAAGCAAATGCGCTTTTATTCTAATCAAAATACAAGTTAGGGGTCATTTAACACTAATATAAAAGTAATTACAACAAATAATCATTCCACTAAAGACCAAAGACAAGCACGGAGGTCATATACTAGCACCTCATAAATAGTGTTTAGATACTAACATCTCTCGGGTGTAATAAAGTAATATCACAATATGGAAATGGAAAACATCTCTCACTACCTGTCATAGCAAAATAGATTACCATAGGCTTGGGAAATGATCAAACCTCCACCACATGGCGTAAGCACCTAGGATAAACTATCAAAGAGGTCTTTTTAAAGGGTTGTAACGTTAGGTGTAGGGATATGGAATACACGGTTTTGTTGGATAAAGGCAATCTTTGCTGGTGGCGAGTTAATAATCTTGGTTAATTACATGTACAATATGGCGTTGCTAAGCCAAGACTAGACTCGACTTAAGCTAATAAATGAAAAATAACAAAAACATAAAATAAACATAGAATGAAACGGGATGGTAGTCCGTATGTTTTTTTTTATTTTTATTTTATTTATTTATTTTTTATTATTTTTTTGCGTACACTCTTACCCTACCATCCAAAATAATACATCATAGGGAATTAACATTCCCCTTACACTTGAATTTTTACATACTTTACAATAAACTAATCTAATTACTCGAATTAAGATAATCAAAACACTTGTAGTACTTTTAAGATTAACGCACATACGGGGGTAATAATATAATGTTCTTCCCCATTACTCCATAACATAAGTACTTTACCCATGAGTCCCAATCGTCCCAAAACAATATGTACAAGGATATGACTCGACTTAGCAACCATGTAATCAATTAGATAATTAACTAAGGGTTTAACAAATAACAATAATGCACTAAAGATGAGTGCATACACGGAAGGCTAAGGCGATTTGGGTGTACATTTAAGTGGGCTGTAACAAATTCTTCCTTTAAGTAAGATGCTTAAAGTTAGAAATGAAAAGACAGGCTCGGAGGGGTGTACTAGGGGTTTCGTGTACTAAAAATGAGTACAACGCTAAGGTGTGGGAAAAATTAATTGACTTTATTAGCCAAGTAATATGACTTAAATGGTCAAGTAATTATGATACGGGTTTAACACAAGGGTGATCCTAATGCCTCTTATCATGTAGTAAATCCTACTACACGAATGTAGTCTCACTAGCGGTCTCGGGATGCATCACTAACGCAAGTTCTAGAATCTAAATGCTACCGGTACACTCATAAGCACTAATAATAAATGTTTTTCCTATCAAATCTAAAGGCGAACCTCACATATTTGGGTGAAAAATTTTTCTGAATGGTACGGTTTTGTGCTAGTCATACAATCTCCTATCATGAGACGCTTGCTAAGGCTAAAGTTTCACTCCTAAATGTTGTAAAAAAATTTAAATTTGGCGCTAAAATTACACTAACAAGTATTTCTCATAGTTTTATTACGCACCTACCATCAAACAAACAAACTCAAGCGAAAGTGTATCTATAAGGTATCATCATTTTACCCTCCCCTTACACTTAGGATGAACATTGTCCCCAATGTTCAAGTAAAGAATGTAAAAGTAAAAACAGGTAAAAGAATGAAATCAAATACTCCCCTGATTCGCTCGGTATGGATAGTGTGACAACAAGGTTAGATCTTCCTCCAAGAAAATGAACAATCAAAGCTTCCCTTCCAGAATATAAATCATCTTCTTGTCATACATAACCAGTTAAACCTGAGAAAACAAACAAGGCAACCTCGCGTAAAATCGGCGGCAATCTATATATGCTAACAAATCCTAGAAAACAAAGTAAGATATAATGCTTGTGGAATGATGTTTGCAGATTTCCTGGAGATTATAAAACTAAAGATTCAACAAAAACTTTAAGACTCCGTTAGAAAAACAAAACTGGTAAAATTTCCAGAATTTTACACGTGACGCCGTCAGGAATTTCTTCCTGACGCCGTCAGAAGTGACCTACAGAAATTCTTATGTTAAGTTTCCGGAAAATTTCTGGAAAAACTTTGTCCTACTTCCTGGAAAATCCTGCAAAACATCATTATGACTCGATAGCATTTGACTCTAACAAATACGAATATACATGTTCACTTAATATTGTGGAGAATCATGATCAAGTTTGTTTCTTAAAAACATATTTGGGGTTTCCTCTTACACTTATCTTTTGTGAAATACCTTTGGATGAAGTTAAGACTAAGCCAAACAACAAAATAAAGTATTTTCACCATTTTATTTTGAAACATGATCTACCAACAATAAAAATAAAGCATGCATACGGAAACAAATAACAATCAAACAAAAATAAAAATCACACAAAACATGGGTTGCCTCCCAAGAAGCGCTTTTCTTTATTTACGAGTTTGTAGCTAGACTCAAGGTCATGGGTTACTACGTGATATGGGTGAGTTCCTCATTGAGGACATCTTTGGGATCAAACTTAGGTTTCAACTTCCTATCGGTTTTCTTAGTACGGTATGACCTTTCAAACTTTTCTCCATCCGGATCATACAAAATCATCTTCATATGCCATGATCCGTTACCCTCCTTAGGTGGCTTGTCCCACCTCCATTTACACTTATCCCCCTCTCTTTTCCACTTGTTCATCTCTATATTAATAGGCATTACGCTTAAGAACTCAATCATTTTCCTAAAGACTAGGGGGTCCTCAAAAGGATCTAGCTCTTCATCTCTAGCTATGAGTTGTTCCACCGAATGTGTCTTATCGATGAAATCTTTTTCTAGATAGAATGGGCGTTGGGGTCCTATAAAGTTTCTTTCTATCCAAGGTCCATATCTAGATGGTCTCATATTCATCTCTACCCAATGTGGTGTCGGTTCATCCTCACAATCATAGCTATGTTTCTTAACATCATATACCGACCAAGTATCACCCTAACCTACCGCTATCTTAGGCTCCTTACAATCTATCATGGCGCTAGCGGTTGCTAAAAATCCTCTTCCTACTAATAAAGGTCATGTAGTATCACTAACCATATCAAGGACGTGAAAATCCGCTAAAATAGTTAACTTCCCTACGTGAACAACTACATCCTTAATCATCCCAACCGGGTGGGCAATACTCCCATCCGCTAGACCAATTAATACCTCTGTCTCCTCTAACTTCCCTAGCTTGAGAGTGGTGAAAAGGGATAAGGGAATCAAGTTGAGGCTTGACCCTAAATCGGCTAGTGTGTCAAAAGCTTCGGATCTTCCTATCTTACAAGGCAAAACAAATATACCCAGATCATTAAGCTTCTTAGGCAACTTGTTTTGAACGAAGGCGGTCCCATTTTTACCTAGTTTAAATTTCTCATATTTTTCTAGGAGGGCACTATAGTAGGGAGCACGGGCTAAGACATCAATGACGGGACGTTCAAGGTGAAGCTCCTTGAATTCATCATCAAGGTCTTGCGTAGGAGGTGTTTCAACTATGCTTTTGACCGGTTTTGTATCGAGTGTTTTATTTGATTGGTCCTTTTGAAGAATTTGATTTTGTTTGAAACACGTGCTCGTTGATTTAACCGAGTAGTATTGCAGACAAGAAGTGGGTGACAAAACTGATGATATGGAATTAACGTTTAGTTTCGGGTTCTTGACCGTGTCGCTTGGGAGTGCTCCCATTTCTCGGTCATTGAGAACTTTCAACAATGTTTCAATTTTGGTGGTCATCTCGCTTTGCTTTTGTTTGAAATCGGCTTCAAACTTAGATATGCGAGCTTCTTGAGATGCCATAAATTTGGACATCAATCCTTCAAGATTGTTGGTACTACCATAGTTATTAGAAGGATTGTTGTTGAAAGTACGGTTGGAGGGTGGACCGTTCGGTTGGTAACGATTAGGCGGATTGGAAGAATTGGTTTGGTTTTGTTTCCACCTAAGGTTTGGGTGATTTTTCCAAGAAGGGTTGTAGGAATCACTATAAGGGTTTGGCTCAGGATTGAAAGTGTACCACTTATCTCACACTTTGTCGGTACGCGAGGATGCGTACTCCGCAAAAGCTATTCCGGGGAGTTCCACACAATCACGAGTGTCATGGGGACCACTACATAATTCGCATAAAGAAGTGATTTTGTTCACTTAGCTTGAAGGCTTAGGAGCTTCGTAAGATCTCATGAGAAACTTGACTTGATCCTCAAGTTCCATGATCCTACGATCGGGAGTGCTAGAATTGTTCGAAGGCAAAGATATTGCCTTGACCGTTTTGTTCAAATCACGGGGATCATTCCAACTTTCGTTGTCATAGAGAGCAAGATCTTCTATGAGTTCCCATGATTCTTCCGCACTTAGATCACGTAGCTTGCCACCGGCCGATTGGTCAATGGTTCGCCTTGTGGAGAGATCGATATAGTCATAGAAGATTTGGACTTGGAGCCAAAGATCTATGCCATGATGAGGGATTTTTTGGAGTAAGTCCTTGAAACGAGTCCATGCTTCATATAGAGTTTCACCTTGACGTTGTTGGAACATCAAGATATCATTTCTAAGCTTGGTAGTTCTCCCCGGTGGGAAAAATTGAGCAAGGAAACGAGTGGTGAGATCATCCCATGAGGTGATGGATCCCGCGGGTAAACGCTCAAGCCATTGACTAGCTTGATCACGTAGAGAGAATTGGAATAGGCGTAATCGGGTCGTCTCTCTAGTTGCAACATCTAGGTCCATGGAATCTACGATTTTAAGGAAGTCCTTGAGATGTTGATTTGGATCTTCGGAACGAAGTCCATGGAATGCACATCCGCTTTGCACCAACTGGATGGTGTCGGATCGCAAGGGAGACACATTGGCTCCTTGGGTGAGCTCAATGGTGTTTCGGTAGCCTTGGTGGCTAGGTCAGGAATACTCTCCTAGGGTTCGGGGCCTAAGAGGTTGGTTAGCTAGTGGTGGGTTTTGTGGGTGGTCTTGTTGTGGTGGGTTGATGGGTTCAAAGATGTTACCACCTTCCATTATGTCGGATGGTAAGGATTACGAACAAAGGCACGAAGAAATAAGATAGACTAAAGAGAACCTAAAAATAAAAAGTAAAATCTTACTAGAAAGGAATCTAGCAAGTAGACCTAATAAAAAGAAATCCTAACCTAGACAATAACTATTCCCCGGCAGCGGCGCCAAAAACTTGATACGTGGGAATTGCACCAGGCTTTACCCCTCGAGGGATCTCGAGAAGCTTACAACCCCCACCAGGCAGTGTACCTGATCGTTGTAGTATAGTATAGTGACAAGTACCGAGGGATTGATCGTTCAACTCAGGAATAGTGTCGCTAGGATTAGAAAGCCTAAGAACTAGGTCTAGAGGTGAGGGATGATTCTTTTTGTATTTTTTATGTTTTATAAAAGCAAGTAAAAATCTCGGTTGTTGGAAGAGTGGGCGGAATTAGTTGCTAATCAACTAACCCAATAACTAAGATGCAATAAAAATAAAATAATAAAAATGAAAATAAACTAAATTAAACTAGTGGTGTGAGCAATATATGGGAGAATTGTGTTTACTTAGATTTCACTACTCCCTAGATATCTTTTACAGGTTAATTACTTGTTACAGTTGCGTGGATGACGGATTGTATTCCTTAATACCATTCATGGGGTGGCGTACTTACTTCCCCAATCCTATAAGCTCCCACTTCACTCCTATGTCGAGCCGGCTAAGAAGCTCCTAATATGGGATCACTAGATTTTGCTCATGCATTAAATACACTCATAAAAACCTAGTACACATCGGTTCATGTTTCTTAAGACGTTCAAGCAAGTTACACAATGGAGATCTGCCAGTTTTCTTAAGCCTAACATTGAAATCATTCATCCATGACAACTATAAACAAGAAATCAACCTATAATCAACATCTAGGTTTCATTACATCTAAGCAAACACATGAAAGATCTAGCCTAGCATGTTATAATCAAGACAAGCATAAGATATATTCAAACAACACATAGACATATTGAATGAATTGAAAGAAAACTTATCTTAATTGAACATAAAGGGTTTCAAGAGGTGAAAACCCTTGAAAATACTGTTACAAACGACCTAGGGTTTATTAGGTTCGGCCCTAGTATTCTCCACACAAGTTCCTCTCTTAATGAATGAAAAATAGAAAAGTATATATAGATTCTGTGAGGTGACGGCGTCAAGAGGAAAAATCTGACGCCGTCATCTCGCCGCCAATAAAGTTCTCGGACTGCCTAGATCCATGGGTGACGCCGTCATGTGTAATCCTGCTCCAGGCCGTCACCAAATTTACTATTGACGCCCTACTTCTGACGCCGTCACGTTTTCTCTGCGTCGTCATCCATTTTGCTCTTGACGCCGTCAAAAATTCCTTCTTGTCGCCGTCAGGTACTGTTCCCAGCAAGGAAAATTAAGTCTTTGTCGTTTTCTTCACTTTTATGCTCCAAAAACGTCCAAAATGCTCCCTTTTCCAGAATTCACTCCCAAAGTACCTAAAATCACAAAAGGAACGATTTAGGGCAATATTTGATCAAATAAATTCCAATTCCTGCTTAAATGACCCCCTAAAAATGGTTTATTTTTCGCCTCATCAGCTATTCTTGTAAAAACTATACCATTGCAGTTTACTGAACCATAACCTTCAGTGGGAGCTGATGAGTTATCACCAAATACTACTTTGTGTCCTGGTTCTTCCACATATTTGTGCAGATAACTTTTTACACCAGTCATACTCCTAGAGCATCCACTATCGAGGTGCCAGGTAGAATCCCTGATGTGTTTCTGCACAAACAGTAAACTGGGTTAGTTTTTCTTGTTGACCCACTTTCTAGTGGGCTTAGTCCTCAGGGACCTTTTGAATATAGCTAATGAATCATTGTCTGAAGTTGTGTGTACTAAGCTTCCACATGTTTTACATTTTGTGGAGGTTGATGCTTCAGTTGACTGAGAAGTGTTGGTGGGGGTTTTCCTTCTAGACTGAATGATATTGTCATGTCCTTCGGTTTCATGGGAGGGATCTCCACAGATGTCACATCAATTTTTCATCAGACAATCATCAGGAAGATGATCATTGAAACCACAGTGAGTACATGGTAAGAAAGGCTTAGCCTTCAGTCTTTGTTTGGAAGGTGTGGAATACTGATAGCCTTGGGTTTTGTATAGACCTTGTGCTTTTAAAGAAGCAGTGTGAGAGATGTGATCACAAGTTCTGTGGTCCTCTTGTTTGCATATCATGCAGAACAGGACTCTGTAGCATTTATCAGTGCTGTGATTTGGATAATTGCACAGCTCACATCTACCTGAAGGTCTGGGTGTGGTTTTAGGTTTAGAAGAACTTGAGGATACTAAAGGGTTTTTAAGTTTTGAGTCAGAAGGTTTTTCAGTGGACTCAATTTTCTCACTCAACATCCTGACAAGTTCAGCAAGCTGATCAAATTTTGAATCAGTGCTTTCATGTTTTACTTCAGTAGGCACTGAAGGTGTATGATGTTCAGTGGGTGCAGGAGTAGGTCTCTTCAGAATAGTCTTTCCTAACCCTGATTTCTCTTTGGGAGAATGGGTTTGATAGACTGATGGTGCAAGGTCAGAATTGGGTTCAGCTCCCTGAAGATGTTTTAGTGAAGGGAGTGGTGAATCAGACTTAGACTCAGTGATGGACTCAGTAGGACTAAGTTCATCAGTGACTCCTAGCAGCTCCTTGATAGCCTGACTTTCAGGCTCCAGGATTCTTCCAGTGTTAAAATTTGGCAGCTTACTGTCAGGATTGTTTCTTTCAATCTAATCACTGGGTTTAGGAGCAAGTTCTTTGCTAGAGAGTATGTTGGTTGAAAAAATGGTTGTTGAATGGCTACTCTCCCCAGACTCTTCAGTGAGTTGATCTTCACCCATGGCCACCTTTTTGGTGCTGGGTGTGAGACTCAGTGTTTCATAAAGTTTGGGGTTTTTCTGAGTCCATTTCCAAATAACAGCCTTTTCTTTCTTAAGTTCTTCCTGAAGAGCTTGATTTTGTTTTACAAGTTCAGAATTTTGAATTTGAAGTGTAACACTTTAAAGCTTAGCTTGTTTCAAAGCAAGTAGTTCATCTCTACATTGATTTAATTCAAAACTCAGTTTGTTAAATTTTGAAAACAAATTAATTCTTTGCTCTTCAACATACTTAAGATCAACATTAATATAATCTAAGTAAGATTTCCAATCAGCATCATCATCCATAGAAAGTAAAATGTTTACCTTTCTCATTATGATGTTAACCCATTCTCCATCTCTTGCATGACTCTTTCCCACGGCAAGTTTGTTGTCATCTGATAGGGTCATCAGGGCACTGATATGAACTTCTTCATTATCATCAGAGGACACTTCAACTTCATCCCAGTCAAATGTTTCAGCAACAAGCCCTTTGTTCTTGGCCTGAGGAGGCTTTGGAGCCTGAGGTAGCTGAGTGACTGATGAGGATGATTCAAGGAGGGCAAGTTTGGCTTTGGCCTTCCTATACTTGGCTTCAAAGTTAATTTGAGGGGTTTTTTCAAATCTTTGACTAGATTGAAGCAACTTAGGTTGAAACTTGCTAGGTCCTGAAAAAGAGTTGTTTCCTGAAAACTTGAAAGATGGTTCTGAGGTTGTTTTTGAAAAACAATCTTTTGCAAAATGGCCTTTTTTGCTTTAGAACACTCAGTGTTTTCATTTGCTTTAGAAGGAAATTTGTTTTTCTTAAAAAACCTTTTTGAGTTTGCAAGGAGTGCCTTTTCATAAAATTCATTTTGAAGATCATTTAGGTACTCCTCACTGGTTCTTTGGTCAACCTCATCATCAGAATCATCTTGGAAATCTTGCACAACACCATTGGAATAGAAAGCAGTTGATATGGGTGAAATTGTCAAGGCCTTATTGGTCACCTGAGCTTTACCAGGGTATCTCCTGGTGATAAGATTGTCTTCATAGACAAACTTCCCATATATAGCAGGGAGCTCAAGGTTCTGAATGTGGTTTGCATTTCTCAATCCCTGAGAGAAGTTTAACCACTTCTCAGGGAGACTGTTGACAAAGCCAACATCGATTTCATGCTTTGACAAGATAACACCATCATTGGTCAGCTCATTCAGGAGGGTCTTATACCGAGTATAAGTCTCAGAGAGACTTTCAGAATCCTTGGCACTGAAGGTATTGAATTCAAGCTTCAGGTCCAAGATTTTATTCTCTTTGGTATCAGAAGGCCCTTCATAGCTATGAACCAGGTCAGTCAATGTCTGCTTGGCAGTAGAACAATTAATCACTGATTCCATTATATCGTCAGGGAGACATGATATAATGATGCTTTTCAGGCGCTGGTCCTGATTGACCACCCTCCTTTCATCTGGGGTCCACTGGGCTTCAGGTTTGACTAAACCTTGGGCAGTTGTTAGGACAAATGGACCATCATTAATCAACTTGATGTAATAAGGTTCCATCCCAGTTAAGTAGCAAAGCATTCGCTTTTTCCACTTGTTGAATTTTCCAACTTCAAGTTGAGGGGCAGTTGCTGAATAACTTCCACCCTTTTTGTCGACAAGTTGGGGAATATCTGAGTCAGCCATGGTGGAATCAAGGTTTTAAAAACTTTTTGAGCTCTCTTTTAGTTTTGAAAACAGATTTTTAAAAGTTTTACAAACCAGAGGCTCTGATACCACTTGTTGGTCCCTTTTACTTGGTTATCAATAACTAAATAGCTAATGTAACCAAGATATATGACTTTTAACTCAGATGTATATATGATTAACAATAAAGCAACGTAAAGATAAGAGACAATATTTTTCAACGTTTAATTCTTTATTAGAAGTTAATCAAAAAGAATCGTACCCAAGTGTTTGCGGAATAACACTTGGGATTGAAAACGACAAGTGTGGTATTGACTCCTCTCTAAACTCAAAACAATGTTTGAGTGACAACTGAGGACCCACTGAGCAATCTCAGGGGCTATGTTGTTCTTTGGAGGAGTAAAAGTGGTTTGTGAATGCTTTGCATTAATTGCACAAACTTGTCAACTTTTACTCCTCACTTATGCTACCTATTTATACACAAATATGAACAACTCTATTATACAATGGACCTAAACGTTCCTTAATAAAATCTTGATAGATTTTATTCTCTGGCAAAGGAAACTTCTTTGGGTTAAGTTCAAAATGTGCTTTCTGATGACAGACTGGTTTTAACCATTTGGGGAAAGTTTGACCTTAAAGTGATAAATCACTTTAGTGAAATAGTTCAAACTTTCCCGCCCAGTCCAGCCAAAACTTCAGTCTTCAAGTCATCAGTCTTCAGTACCATGATAGTTGTTGAGGAGTCTTGGGGTTCAGTGAGTTATTGTCATCCTCACTGAACCCATCACCTTCTTCTTGGCTTAGATCTCACTCATTGAGTTCCGCCTCACTGAATGGAGAACCTTTCTTCTTAGGCTCAGTCTAAGCATCCTGAAGATGACTCACTGAGTTACTATTCACTCAGTGACTTATTTACACTTAGGTGATTTTACGTTCAAATCCTTGTTAGAAGAAGATTGGGGAATTCAGTGACCCAACAATCTCCCCCTATTTGAACATACAAATAGCCTAAGTGTTTCTTGATTCAGTGTGAGTTGGCAGGGGTCTTCATCTCTTACTGAATGTTGATGTAATTTTAAGTAGGACACATAATATAAACAAAACATCAAAGTTTATTAATAGTTATTACAAGTCCTACAAATTACAAAAATAAAAGATAGTTGTTGTTGCAGATTAGATGTTTAGGTGGTATCCAAGGGCTTCAAGCTTTGCTTTCTTTGATCTGAGTAGATGTTAGACACGTTTCCCGGTTACTTGGACCCCACCCTAGATGTAATGGACTAAGAGCCTTACGTGGTTGGTTAGTCAACAAATGTCGTGATGTGGTCAAACCCGATAGTCAAAGAATGTGTAATGTGGTTTAGAAAGTATTATGAGTCACCAATATAAAGGAAAAGAACTTGAGGGACCTAAGTTGACAGAATCTGAAAATAGTACTAGAACCAACTTGTTCTAGTACTTGAACCAACTTGTTCTAGCCTGCAGGGATTAATCTTGCTAATTCCTCAAACTAGTACTAGAACCAACTTGTTCTAGTACTAAGAATGAATTGTGGTAGTGCCAAAGGGACTAAAGTTGCCATTGAGGTAAATGAGTTATGAGTAGGATGTGGCCAAAGTAAGAAGAAAGAGACTAGAAGGACCAATCTTGCCATTTTGCCAAAGATGCCACCTAACTAGTATATCTAGGAAAGACTAGACTTTTCTCTCATTATGGAGATAAGTGATGGTCCGGTTTTAGAAGAGAGAAAAGGGAGGGAAGAAAAGCTAGATGATGGCTTGAAATGAAGAAGGTGAAGATCAAGTGTTAATAGTCTTCCTTAGCTATGATCATCACAAGTAAGTATCTATGTTCTTAATGATAATGAAGCTTTAGATTATGGATTAAGTGGGTTTTCATCATATGATCAAGATATGATCATATGATGATGTAGAATGAAAGATAAGTATGTTTTATGGGTTATGTTAACCCTTGTTATGTTACTTATTGTTATGTTGTTAGGTTGTGGTTATGACCGACGATGATGATGATGGATCATTGTGATGATGATGATGTTCTTGATAAGTTTAGATTGGATTAAGGTAAGTAAAATGATGATAGCATATGTTATATGGATTTCTATCATTATGCGTTATGTATGTTTATGTTGAGAAGATGAGCTTGGATTATGCTTATGTGATGCCATGGTTATGGCTTATGTGATGAGATGATGCTATAGAATATGTTGATGATATGTGATAGTTGAGACTTGGGTATGTAGGCCATGAAGTAAGTGTTTATGTATATGATGCATTATGTGGATTGAAGTATAATAGTATGTTATAGTCGTTTTACTTACTAAGCCTTTGTGCTTACGGTTTAGTTGTCTAACCGTTTTGTAGGTTGACATGTTCTTATGGATGGCTTGGATATGTGGATTAAGGTTTTGGTTATGCAAGATTTAAGGTAATATGTGTTTAGGAGCTTAGCTAGAATACCGGGCTCATGTGTAAGTTTGTACCCCCGCTAGTCTTTTATGAGTTGTTAAAGGGCAGCCGTATAGCAAAGTGTATGTCAAGAGTTGTATGACAATTTGGTAGTCATTTGATAAGTCAAAGTATGGTTTAAGTGTTTTTGAGTAAAGTTAAAGGGGCGTTTGGTTTAAGTGTAAACATACCCATTTTGAGTAGTAAACGGGTCAAGTGTTATTGGAACATGTTTGATATGTTAATTGATTGATTTCTGGAAAGTTTGGTTGAGTTTCGAGTTCGGGAGGTCGGGTTTCCGGCCGGGGATTTTGAAAGTGATTTCGGGACAACAAGCTGTCCAGATTTTCTGGGCAGACTGTGCAGATTTTTGGCAGTTTTCAAAAACTCATATCTTTTAATCCGTAAGTCGTCACGGGTCGTGCCACCTATCGTTTCGAAGGTGATTGAGTCTATTTTCATCTAAAAATAGCCCCAAGGTCTGATTGTGTACTGATTTTTGTCAGTTTATGAAAGAGTAACAACAGGTCAGTTTTAGTTCAAGCGTTTCCGCGTAAAAAGTTTTAGTTTTTGGTCTAAGCGGGCACGAGGTGTTACAACTTGGTATCAGAGCTCCGGTTTAAGTGAATTATATTTCCACTATAGGTTGCCTAGTCTTAAACCACTTGTAGATTGCGATGGCCATAAGTTTGAGTAATGCGGAAAAGTAATTGTTAAGTGTGAGACGGATTATGTTTTATGCTAGTTGAACTTATAGATGATAAGTGATGGATGTATGATATAGTGTTGATGTGTATGAGATGTAAGTCAGTGATGACTTGAAGTGTTTAAATGCTTAGTTGGTCGTGCACCTCGGTTGGTGCCGGCGTTAGTATTGCGATTATGTGAAAGTATGATAGTGTCATGATAATGGAATGTGAATAGAAATGTTAAGTGGTATTAGAGATGGGCTAGCAAGTGAATTGGAAGTTGTATGATGCCTTAGTTGTAAGGTAGACTAGTGCTTGCGGCTAGTTAGAATGTTGATGCTTAGACATAGTTTGATTGTTCAATGTGATGTATGAGCCATAGACTATATGATTTGATTATGATTATGAATGTTTTAACACTTGTTAGATAAGTGTTAAGTGTTATTGTTTATGTAACTTTAAGTCTATGGTAGTAGTTTATTATATGTCTAAGTTTTATGTGATGTGCTTGAGAGTACGATTCACAGAAGTGTGAGTTGAGATAGATGCATTGGAATGCATATTTCGTGAGACATGAACGATTAGATGTAATAATGAGTAGATGCTTGAAGCATAAGTCTTACACGCTTAATTAAAATAAGAAAAGTTAAAGTATATGGTTAAGATGTGACGAGATCATGTTATATATAAAACATGATAAGTAAAATGTGTTAGTAAGTAAATGGTTAAGCGTGATGAGTAGAAGTGATGAATGAGACATAGATTGCGCTAGAAGAATCGTAAAACATGAGTATAGTCATGTTTATATATTGGATAGTATGTGATGAGATTAATGGAAATGTTATAGAATAAGCCTATGTAAGGCTTATATGAGTAAAGTTGAGTAGACTAAATGAAGTGATAGTATGAGTTGTGAACATGGTCAACAAGGGTTGACGGATAATAGTAAAAGTGTGTGATAAGGACACATAGAGAATGTGTAAACTGTAAATGGACAAGCATCATATAAAACTTGTCTAAAATAGAGATGCCACGTAGTGAATGTATGAGTCAACTTGGGGTTGACGGATAAATGATAAGTAGCATTGTGAGAATGCAAACATAATTTAACAAGTGTAATATAGCAACTTGTCTAGATGAATGTAAACGTGGTAGCGAATGTTGAAATTGCTAAAGGCAATGAGAAGTGTTGAAGTGATCGCGTGTACTTAATGATAAAAGTACATGAAGGATAAAGTGAGTAAAGATGATAAGTTAGATATAGCTTGGATCCAAACGCTCTAGTTTTGGTATCCTTCGGGATAGCCTAGCTTGCCTTTTTGGCATGTGTTTTGGCATCCTTCGAGATGGCCTAGCTTGCCTTTATGGCATGGTTGTTAGCTTGCCTTCGCGGCATGGTTGTTAGCTTGCCTTTATGGCATGTGTTTTCGGCATCCTTCGAGATGGCCTAGCTTGCCTTTCATGGCATGGTTGTTAGCTTGCCTTCGCGGCATGTGTTTTGGCATCCTTTGAGATGGCCTAGCTTGCCATCATGGCATGGTTGTTAGCTTGCCTTCGCCGGCGTGGTTTTCCTATATTCTTGGCATGTATGAAAGTATCCTTTGGGATAGCTTAGCTTGCCTTTCATGGCATGGTTGTACAGCTTGCCTTATGGCATGGATGATAGTTATGGCATCCTTTGGGGTGGCCCAGCTTGCCGCAAGGGCATGGATATTATGGCATCCTTCGGGATAGCTAGCTTGTCTTTATGACATGGATGAATAGTTAGTGAGATTGGATCCAAGGCTAGAAAAGAAGGAAAATAAAGTAAGTATAATTGTTGTGTCGGAAGTACATGAGTAGGAGGATTTATAATCTCCTTATTTAAATGGATTGGGACGCCTCTTCATTTAAATAAAGAAATTGTAAATCACCGAACCATAAGTTTATAATTCCTTACTTGCATAGATTGGGACGCCTTTTTATGTAAGTAAAGAGTTATAAATGAGTGGGCTTATGTGTAGCCGGTATGACATGAATACGGGTAGAGATATGAGAAAGTAAAAACTAAAGCGAGTTAGACGTCATAAGTCAAGAGATTAGATATGAATAAAATTTATAGCGGAGTTAAGGTTATGTGTGAAACCTTAAGATAGACGCCTATAATGAGTTTTGTTTTAAGTTGATAAGATGATGGGTGGAATTCCTACGACTTAACAAGAAGATTGCTTTAGTAATGCGTAGATTTGGTTTTTGGAAGTGCCGTTTATATGGTACTATGTATATATTGCGAGATAAGTTACCGGTTTTTAGCAGTAGATAAGTGTTGATATTGTGTAAAGTGTAATTTTGGCCGGTATATGACGTAAGGTCATATAGTGCATTTGTGAATGAAGTGATGATAGTGTGAAGTTTGACTTATATAAAGTCAAAATAGTTAATTTTCCATATGACTAGTCGTCAATTGTGGGAAATTTTAGATGAGCTTGTGATGAGAAGTGTTGCCTATAGTATAATATGAATTATGATTAAGTATAGCAAGTTTAGACTTTGCAAGATCATCTAGATCATTGCAAGGTAATGGCTTAGTTAGCATGAGAATAATAAGTTGTTATGTTGAGATTTAGTTTTGGATAGTAATAGACGAAAGATTTCGAGGACGAAATCTAAATAAGGGGGATAGAATTGTTAGACACGTTTCCCGGGTACTTGGACCCCACCCTAGATGTAATGGACTAAGAGCCTTACGTGGTTGGTTAGTCAACAAATGTCGTTATGTGTTCAAACCCGATAGTCAAAGAATGTGTAATGTGGTTTAGAAAGTATTATGAGTCACCAATATAAAGGAAAAGAACTTGAGGGACCTAAGTTGACAGAATCTGAAAATAGTATTAGAACCAACTTGTTCTAGCCTGCAGGGATTAATCTTGCTAATTCCTCAAACTAGTACTAGAACCAACTTGTTCTAGTACTAAGAATGAATTGTGGTAGTGCCAAAGGGACTAAAGTTGCCATTGAGGTAAATGAGTTATGAGTAGGATGTGGCCAAAGTAAGAAGAAAGAGACTAGAAGGACCAATCTTGCCATTTTGCCAAAGATGCCACCTAACTAGTATATCTAGGAAAGTCTAGACTTTTCTTTCATTATGGAGATAAGTGATGGTCCGGTTTTAGAATAGAGAAAAGGAAGGGAAGAAAAGCTAGATGATGGCTTGAAATGAAGAAGGTGAAGACCAAGTGTTAATAGTCTTCCTTAGCTATGATCATCACAAGTAAGTATCTATGTTCTTAATGATAATGAAGCTTTAGATTATGGATTAAGTGGGTTTTCATCATATGATCAAGATATGATCATATGATGATGTAGAATGAAAGATAAGTATGTTTTATGGGTTATGTTAACCCTTGTTATGTTACTTATTGTTATGTTGTTAGGTTGTGGTTATGACCGACGATGATGATGATGGATCATTGTGATGATGATGATGTTCTTGATAAGTTTAGATTGGATTAAGGTAAGTAAAATGATGATAGCATATGTTATATGGATTTCTATCATTATGTGTTATGTATGTTTATGTTGAGAAGATGAGCTTGGATTATGCTTATGTGATGCCATGGTTATGGCTTTTGTGATGAGATGATGCTATAGAATATGTTGATGATATGTGATAGTTGAGACTTGGGTATGTAGGCCATGAAGTAAGTGTTTATGTATATGATGCATTATGTGGATTAAAGTATAATAGTATGTTATAGTCGTTTTACTTACTAAGCCTTTATGCTTACGGTTTAGTTGTCTAACCATTTTGTAGGTTGACATGTTCTTATGGATGGCTTGGATATGTGGATTAAGGTTTTGGTTATGCAAGATTTAAGGTAATATGTGTTTAGGAGCTTAGCTAGAATACCGGGCTCATGTGTAGGTTTGTACCCCCGTTAGTCTTTTATGGGTTGTTAAAGGGCAGCCGTATGGCAAAGTGTATGTCAAGAGTTGTATGCCAATTTGGTAGTCATTTGATAAGTCAAAGTATGGTTTATGTGTTTTTGAGTAAAGTTAAAGGGGCGTTTGGTTTAAGTGTAAACATACCCATTTTGAGTAGTAAACGGGTCAAGTGTTATTGGAACATGTTTGATATGTTAATTGATTGATTTCTGGAAAGTTTGGTTGAGTTTTGAGTTCGGGAGGTCGGGTTTCCGGCCGGGGATTTTGAAAGTGATTTCGGGACAACAAGGTGTCCAGATTTTCCGGGCAGACTGTGCAGATTTTTGGCAGTTTTCAAAAATTCATATCTTTTAATCCGTAAGTCGTCACGGGTCGTGCCACCTATCGTTTCGAAGGTGATTGAGTCTATTTTCATCTAAAAATAGCCCCAAGGTCTGATTGTGTACTGATTTTTGTCAGTTTATGAAAGAGTAACAGCAGGTCAGTTTTAGTTCAAGCGTGTCCGCGTAAAAAGTTTTAGTTTTTGGTCTAAGCGGGCACGGGGTGTTACAGTAGATGTCTTTCAGGATGTTCATTAATCATTGCTTCTAAGTCCTGGCAGAATCTTTTGTTCTCAGTACTCTTGATGGGGGACGCCAACATGAGGTACATGAGCATTGCTTTAACTCCTGCCTTTTCCATATCAGACCATCTTTGGAAAGCTAGGTTTCCATACTCATCAGTAAAACATAAGCCTCTTTCAGGTACTTCAAGGACCGCATTGTTCACAAAAGTGATCCCTTCAGGAAGCGACCTGCCATAGTCCAGCCCTGGTACTTTGATCTCAGGCTCCATCTCAATATGCTTCCTTTTCCTTCTGGAAGCCTTAGATGGAGCAGTCTCTGTTGTTGAAGCAGGAAGAAGGGAGGGAATGTTCAGTGCTTCAGGCATTGCTTTCAGTCTGTCATACCTTTCCTTCAGTGATTTGAGAAGGTTGGGTACCACAACATTGTTCTTCTTGGCAATGATGGGTCGGAGCTCATCAAGTTCAGTGATGCCAAAGTCAGCAAACCTGAATGGTTTGTGAATGTCCATCACTCTTTTATCTTGTCCCCTGAAGACAGTGACTATGGCAGGATTGGTGTTGCGATGAATTTGAATGTCAGTGATGGTTTCCGGTTTCAGCCTTTCTTTCATCACCCAATGATACTTTTCAATCCTGGTCTTCCTTATATGAGCGTCATTCCTGAGCTTCTCTTCCCTTTCCCTTTTGAGAGCACTCAACTCTTCTTCCTGAGCCTTTTTAAAGGCTGCATCAGCTTGCTCAGTGGCTAGTACCTTAGTATCTAGACCAATCTTTTCAGCTTCCTCATGAACAACCTTTATAAGGGCAGGCTTGCTCATCCTCTCTTTTTCAGCCACCTTTTGTAGTATCTCAATCCTTTCCATGCGAGCTTGAATTTCGGCATTGGTGAGATGATGTACTAATCCATTGATTTCAAACGGGACTCTGATAGGCTCATCAGGGTCATATCTACTATGGTTGAGGCAGGCTTGAGCACAATTTCAGGTTCAGAGGTGGTAGCAATATTTTTTCCTTTTAGGCTCGGTCTAAGCATCCTGAAGATGACTCACTGAGTTATTGTTCACTCAGTGACTTGTTTACACTTTGGTGATTTTACGTTCAAATCCTTGTTAGAAGAAGATTGGGGAATTCAGTGACCCAACAGTTTATTTTGCTAATCGAAGTTTAGATGAGTTTTACCAAATTGAAGCCAAAATTGACTTTTATGGGCCAATATAAGGGCTCGATTTTGAATTTGAGTTTTCCAATTACTCTATTACTTAATACTAGCAGGGTAACCGCGCGATGCGGCGACGGGTACCCTGAAATAAAAATTTTGGCGAGCAACATTTTCTAGTTATATGCATTTTGTGACAATAACTTTACAAATAGCGAGATTTTAAGTAAAAAAAAAAAAAAAACTATTTCATACAAAAATTGTAGGGTGCACATGCGATACTTTTAAAAATATAAAAACGATACATGGTAATATTGTGAAGATAGTTAGATAAGCCCAACATCACAATTAATTTAACAAAATTTTCAAATTTAGCCCATACTAACTAAAAATTCGCAACCCAACTTTAAAAAATCCAGCAAGCCCATAATTATTATCTAATGTCCAACCCAAATTCACAACAAACCCTACACCCTTTAGAATATAAGTTCTTCATTATGGAAACCTAAACACACATCGCACATTCAAGGTCCCCATCCAACCTTCTCTCCATCTAAAAAAAACTTGCAGTCACCAAATATCTCCTTCTCCAAAATAATACGCATATTCAATCTTTCCAACCTTATAACTCCTTAACAAGCGAACACAACACATCAAATAAATCCACCCTTATATCTCAATGGCAGTCACATACCTAAATAGCTCGTCTCTCTACACATAAAAAACGCAGCATTACAATAACATTTCTTCCATCTCCTTATCACAAACGCAGCATAAACCTTCTTTATTTCAACCGTAACCGAAGCACACTATGTTCGTCAAGATCTCATTAAAGAGGTCTTGAGTAGGTTGTTTGTTTGTTGTCCTCTTATTACTTTCAATATCTATGATGATTTACTCTTATACTCTTGTTATAACAAACAAATTTATGAGTATTAAAGAAAAGACTGAGATTGTTCTTTCTTTGATTCCAAGTCTCTGTTGTTTGATAAGGAGTAGTTATTGTGTTATGTTGACTGTGGTTCTTTCTTTATTTTCATTTCATTGCTTAAGGGTGTATGTAGACAGTACGTAGGATGTTGATTGTCCGTTATGGATTTTGTATTTGTAAGATTATTGTTGACTTTAGTTGTTGAGATTTTTTACTGTTGAATCATTTAGTATAAATCTCGTTTCATTTTGACTACTGGATTTTAGATTTATGTTTTGGAAGGTTAATATTTTGGAAGCTTAACTTGATTGTACATTGCGGTAAAATGGTTGTGTATTTTAGTGAGAGGGTAAATTAAATAGTGTATTAATTATATGTGTTGGATAGTACTTTTTTAGTTATCTTTGTGCTCTAATTAGTTGTAAACAATGCTTGATAATTTGTATTTTTTATATAGGGGGTATTTTAATGACTATCATTTAATATCATTAATGTTGTTTGATAGAATTTTGGTTTTAAAATGACACCACGCTTGTTTTTGTTGTACAATATGCTTACTTTGTTGTAATTATGAAAATTGGGTGCATTAAAGTGTTGTAAACCATGCATTATTTCTTGTAAATATGAAAATTTTAGAGAGAGAGTGCTCCAAGCATTATATGTAGTATAGATAGATAGATATGTGTAAATGTGTATAATCATATAAATTAACAATTAACACTTTGCACCTTTGCATACTTTGCTTTGAAAAAATCGTTCGATTTTTATAAAACAAAGTTTTTAGTTTTTACGGTAAGTTTTATCAAAACAATTCTAAAAGGTGTATATGTTGTTTCTCGAAACACTCTTGCGATTTAATAATATTTTTTTGCATATTGTAAATTAGTATGCATTTTGAAACTCTATTGATTTAATAATATCATTTTCGGACGATTTTTGTGGGCTAGCCGAACCGGTGGTGACTCCGGTTCCCGGTTGAACCCGTTGGTCCGGTCCGTACTTTAAAACCATATGTACCATTAACTTGCTTTTACATATAAATTGTATGAAGCTTTGTGTGTTTTATTATGTTGTACAATATGTATAAAAACAAGTATTCTTCATATAAGGGGTGTTTTAAAAATAACATTTATTAGGTAATTATTGTTATAGACATTTTTTTCCTAACATCAAATTACTTTGTATTTTCGTTTTATATTAAAAAAATAAATAAATAAATAAATAAAAATACAAACTTGTCTACGAAAAGTGCTTTAAAGGGTTGCAACCATTGCTATTATAGATGTACTTATTAAAATTTGCCATTATAAGTAAGTGTTGAATCTTAATTTTGTAAGCATTATATTTTAAGATTGTCCCAAATGCTTTATAATGTAGTATAGATAGATATGTGTAAATGTGTATAATCATATAAATTAACAATTAGCACTTTGCACATTTGCATACTTTGCTTTGAAAAAATCGTTTAATTTTTATAAAACAAAGTTTTTAGTTTTTACGGTAAGTTTTATCAAAACAATTCTAAAAGGTGTATATGTTGTTTCTCGAGGCACTCTTGCGATTTAATAATATTTTTTTGAATATTGTAAATTAGTTTGCATTTTAAAACTCTATTGATTTAATAATATCGTTTTCGATCGATTTTTGTGCACTAGCCGAACCGGTGGCGACTCCGGTTTCCGGTTGAACCCGTTGGTCCGGTCCGTATTTTAAGGCCGGTTGCAATAAGGACCTCGACCGACTCGGTCCTAGTCGGTCGAGTCGGTCATCCTTGTTGTGGGCATGAAGTCGCGACCGAGAAACATGGCCAAATTTGTCACAGTCGGTCTCAACCACGACTGATTGTTTACCCTTTTTTTTTTTTTTTTTTTTTTTTTTGATCCAAAAACTTCAAAGATTCATGTTTATAGCCGTTGGTAAAAAAAAGAAGAAAAAAAAAATGTGTTTGTGTTTAAGTTTGTAAAAAAAAAAAAAAAAAAAACTTGGTCGCCCTTACTGTGGCACTGAATCGCCTGCAGGTCGCTGGAGAGAGAAAGCTGACGTGGCAGAGAAAATAAAGGGGATTGACCCTTATTTCTAGTCCTTACTGCAGGCAGCCTAAAACCATATGTACCTTTAACTTGCTTTTATAGACGTTTTTTTTTTCCTTACTTTAAATTACTTGTATTTTCCTTTTATATTTTTTAAAAAAAACTTGTCTACAAAGAGTGCTTTAAAGGGTTGCAACCAATGCTATTATAGATGTATTTATTAAAATTTGCTATTATAAGTAAGTGTTGAATCTTAATTTTTTTTACCTTTCATTTTAAAAATGTCTCAAATACTTTATAATGTAGTATAGATTGTTACAAAACATTTTTCTCCTATTATTATATAGAAGATATATATTGAAATTTTGATTTTTGTGTATGTGTACCATTTCCACATTTTTTATGTTACATGTAACGAATTTTAGGCTTGATCCATCCGTGAAAGAAAATGTGAAGTGAGAAAACTCCTTTTGCAAAGAAGTCAAGCACAATAGAACATTTTTTTTTTTTTTTTAATCATCACTTTAAAATAAATAAGTATCATTTTTTCAGTCACATCTTCTCATTCACAAACTCTTACTAAATCGTTGCACATAGCAAATGTCCGAAAGAAATAACTCGGTTGAAATTACTGTCTAAGAGTTCGAAAAGGCATCTCATCCAATATGTTGCATACTTGCATCGTATTAAGACAAGTTTGACAGCTTATTGTAACAACTTGTCTCACATCAGTAAGATATAGTGTTCTTACATCATGATTTTTGGTGAACCCTGAAAAGATACTCACTAGTGCATGACTTTCTAATTTGGGGGGCGTAACACTTGTAGACACTGGCGGAGCCACATTGTATTCATAGGCGTCAATTGCACCCGCTCAAAAGCTAACAAATTCAACAACCAAATATATAATTTTTTATGAGAAAATTACATGTATATCTTTCTCTAAATGAATAATTACATATAAATCCTTTTTACAAGTTTTTGATGCATAAAGTACAATGCTTTTAATGCATCAAAATGATATATATGTAATTTTTGAAATTTGCAAGGATATATGTAAAAGCCCCTTTTTTTATTTATAGGATAAATAGCTCAAATGAACCCCTACCTTTTTAACTCGAAGCCTCAAATTTATTTTACCATACTTGAAAAACTTATGTGGTCACCATCAGTGGCGGAGCCAGGAGTAAACTTCAGGGGTAGCAGAAAAAAAAAAGTTAACAATAATTTTTTTTAACCGTACATTTAAATAATTAAAAAAAACACAATAATAAAATAAGTTAAACAAATACCTAATAGATCTCAAAAATCTCCTTTTCGGTCTTTCATAGCTTGAAAACGAACCATTACATCCTCATTTGTTACTTCGTCAAATGTCTCTCCTTCAACAGCACATACCATAGCATTGTTCAAATATTCATCCCCCATTCGATTCCGCAAATCCATTTTAATAAGCTTCATTTTAGAAAAGCATCTTTCAACAGTTGCGGTAAAACCAATGCAAGTTTCAAAATCCGATAAAATAAAGGAAATGAGAGATTTTTTCCCGTATCCACCATTACCCGAGCTAGGTGACAAATCCCATCCAAATTCAAAAATCTATCACCTTCCTTTACCGAGTGATAAAAGACTTTAAGCTCACCCAAAATACACCCCCTATCGTTCATATTAAAATCAACCGGATACATCTCACAAAAGGCTACTATCTTAGATATGTCAAACTTAGAAAACCCATTACAAGGATTTAAACCCGACATATTTTCTATCAATGTAGCTGGTACCTCATTGAACCGGTTCCCAAATTCTTGAATTTGCATATCCAAAACCGTATTAAAAACCTCAACCTCAAAATGATGTCGATTAGTAGTCTTTTATTTAATTAAGCCTGTAAGGCAGGAAGGGCCGAACTCCGAAGGGTCGAAGCAGAAGCTTTTAAGGGTTTTTTTTTTTTTTTTTTTTTTTTTTTTTTTTTTTTTTCCTTCTGGTCTCTAACTCAGTAACTTGTATAGACTTTTATTTAATTAAATTGATAGGTTTTGTATGTTTTTTATGGTGAAGAACAAGCTGTCATCAACATATCACTTTTAACTTTTTAAAGTGTGTTTAAAAATGGGCCTTGGAGTTATTTTTAAACATTTAGTGGGATTGGGCCTTGGAGTTTTTTTGGAGTTTTTTTAAAGAATGATATGGGTCTTGTCAAATTTATTTAGGGGTAGCGAAAATTTGTTTCAGAGATAGCGAAACACGAAATATAGTACGAAAAACGTAAAAAAAAAATAAAATAATAAAATAAATAAATAAAATAAAATAAAAAATAAATAAATTCCACTACCGGATAAAAGTTCAGGGGTAGTGACCGCTATCCCTGAACTACAAGTGCCTCCGCCCATGGTCACCCCATGATAAAAGAAGATGTTGATTTTGAAGATTTCTTCTATCTAAAATGTTTCATTGTGATATCAATAATCAATATGCTATAACATGTCCTCTCTCAAGAAATTCATAGTAATCAAGTGTCCTTAATTATAACATATACAGTTGTTATGAAGCAATCAATCATAAAACATTTAGACCTTGTGCGATATCAACATGTGCATGTGAGTTTATAACTAAAGTGCCATGTTTGATAATGAGTTTGGTTACTTACATCACGGAGTATGTAATTAGTAGTATAGATAATAAACAAGTGATCTTGTGGCGTTTTCAAACTACGAAAACTCGTCAGAAACAACTATGTTTATGATGCAATGTGTTCAAATAATTTATGAACCCGGTGGTTGATTCCGCCCATGCTTGTAGTTGATTAAGAAGGCGTGCATTGGCCTTATAGGTTCCTTAGATAAACATACAAAAATAATACAGTATGCATCATGAATAAAACTAGTCGGGCACCGGTCCGCCGCGCTGCGGCGGGGCGTCGTAGTTGTCGGTTAATTTTGTTATATCGGATTCAGAAAATGTTATTCATAAGTGTTGGTTTTATCGGATTCAGTTAATTTTGCTATATCGGATTCAGAAAATTATTTAGTCAAAATTCACCAAGACACTGCAAAGCGTATATTTTGTCATTCATATGAGGATAATAGAAGTCGAAAATTATTATACATGTTGCTATAAAAAGGGGCAGAAAATTATTGTGATGCCTTATTATATATATATACTAATAAGGTTTCTTTAGTCTTTGAAAAGTGTATTGTAGTTGAAATTATTGGACTGGATCAAAGCATAGCTGGGTAAAACGGGAGCCCAAAATTTGTGGTAGGAATCCAGCGTCAAAACGACAACGGATTTGATGGTGTATTATATATATACTAATTGTGTTCATGGTTCTCAATTAACCGAACATTAGACTTAATGGGCTTGGGCCGTGAATATATTGGGTAATATGTAAATGAGAAATAACCCAACTTGTCATGCACGCGTAAATGATTCAAAATTTACACCATGGGCTTTTATTTTGCTAGCTTTGTACGTCTGGGTAATATGTAAATGAGAAATAACCCAACTCATTAACATTTGTTCTAACGCCGAGTTAACGTCGTTTTTTAAGGCAATTAAGAATATCATAATGCTAGGCGTGTACCGGTGCATAATGACCGGATTTTAGAACGGCAAATAGTTATAGTTAACATATTGTGGTAAAGTGTTTCGTGTAACCTTTACTAACTGACGTTCACAAGTTTTCATCATCATCCGAGATAACAACAACATAATACAAAACTGGATTGAAATTTGGATCGGGACTAAGAGCCGGATTTGGATGAATCTCTAAAAAAATGGAAAAAAAATGGTAAAAATTGGATAATTTTAGAAACGACATTATGACATAATATCTTAGGTAAGACATAAGGGTATAATACAACCCACTAGCCACAATACAACCCACTAGCCACTTCTAATAAAATTTAGATATCATTCGTTTCTTTCTTCTATTTTTAATTTAAGGTATGAGGACCGTGCTTTCTTTATTTCTGTATCACAAAATAAATTTTAGTTTTTACAATAAAAAATATGAAATCTGCTTCATAAAAAAAAATCATCTTTATATATAGCTGAGATATACCTCACTATTGTTATCCACTTGATTGTTAAGCATCTCACGGATACCACACAAGTCCCTTTTAGTGATGATTTTTGTGTCGTAAAAAATGTCAACTTTGGGTGGCTTCGTATTTGTTGTGCCAACTTTACGAATGATGTAAACTGTGTATGAACACTGAAGATAGTTCAATAGGTTTTCTTTAAAGTATTTAAAGTATGATATGATACATCTAAAAATTGACATCCTACTCCAAATGAATACAAACCAAAAAAAGGTCACTTTACTACTTGCAATAATAAATAAAAAACTTCAGTTAACTATATAAATCAACACTATTTTTTATAATTTTAAAAACATTACCTTACAATAACGTGTCCATTGTGGGATTAGTTAGTGATCTTTTTAGTGGTGGAAGCTTGTCTTTGTAGCAATGGATAGTTGATAATTAAAGTTAGCTTCTTTGGAATGTACTTGGTTTGTTCATGTACTAGTGATTAACCCACTAGCCACTTCTAATCAAATTTAGATTTCATTCGTTTCTTTCTTCTATTTTTATTTTCAGTATCACAAAACAAATTTTGGTTTTTAGTTTTTTATAACTAAAATATGAAATATGCTCATATTCAAATTTCAATCTTCTAGGATAAAAGATAACTTGGTTGTAATTAGATTGGGCCCAGAAATAAGGCCAGGTAAACCCATTGGCCCTTTCTGGTATCAACAAAAGGCCCTATGCCCGCCCCTATTTCTCAAACGTATAAATAGAGGTGCACATTTCGGTTTTTTATTAAAACCGAACCTGTTTAAAAACCAGTTTCGGTTTTAGTCAAATAGTCAAAACCGGTTTTGGGAGAAAAAATCTCTGGTTTAAACCAAGAACCTGTTCGGTTTAAACCGGTTTTACCAAGAACCGGTTCGGTTTAAACCGGTTTTACCCAAAACCTGTTCTCAAACTGGTTGACAACAAATAATGCAATCCAATTTCTAAACCAGCGGTTCGGTTTTTCAAAACCCATTTTTTCAAGAAAACCGGTTTCGGTTTTTTCTAGTTGGGTTCGTGAACCGATTTTTTTGTACATCTCTATGTATAAAGTTAATTAATAATATGTTTTGGTTATTCACTATATGCATATCATTAATCATATAAAAACTTAATAAATATTTTTTCGAGTCCTATTTAAATTTTTTAATTTAAGTTTGATTTGATATTTTGTGAGTTTCATTTTTTTTTTCCGTTTTATTCAGTTAAGAAATTATTATATGACCTTATGAATAACACAAAGTTTTCACAATTATACACTATAAATGATCATTTGTAAACAATAAAAAATCTTAACATTAGTGTTTTGGTAAAATAAATTCACGTATATAGAACATCTTTATGAAGGAAAAAAAAATAGTTAGCTTCAATGTATATGTGAGAACATCAATAAAAACTAATGAATATACTAGAAAATATTATAACATATTTGGGTAATAAAGCAAAAATAAAAATAAGTTAAGCTATTAAATAAAGATAAAAGTATAAAATTACTAAAACCTATGGGTGAAAAGGTATATTTATATAAAGGTACTAGTTATAATGCCCGCGCGCGCGCGGGTTTTTTTTTAAATTTTTTGAAATAATTATTTAAAAATTGTTTTTTTTTTTTTAAATTTTTGAAATAATTATTTAAAAGTTTTAATCCTATTGTTAATTACATCTTATTTATATTTTTTGTATTTATCTTCTATTTGTGTTGTGGATAAATATAAAATAAATATTTTTTTTAAATATCTTATCTATATTTTTTGTATTTTTCTTATACTTGTGTTATGGATAAATATAAAATATTACCTAATAAGAAATAATATTTTTTTTAAATAAAATTATTACTAAATCAGGTATGAATTGATTTTTTTTAAATGCAAAATTTTCAATAGGGGTTTTGTTTTATTATATAAATATAATAGTTACTATTGTTAGGAGTGGGAATTGAAACTTCAATCTATTATATAGAAGCAAAGGTGATAACCACCATTGTTAAGCAAATAACATCCAAATTTACTTGAATGTAAAATGCGTGAATAAAATGTTAAACAAATCCTATGAATAATAAAACCTGGTTGGTAATTGTATATATTTGTACCGTAATGTAATGTAATGAACATAACAATTGTATAAGTTAACATATCTTTTTTCGTTTTTTCGTTAGGTTATCATGTTAATATAAAATAAACTATTTACGAATGTTGTTTGGTACATGGTTAATTGGTGATAGACGTAGAATATGATTGACATAAAGGAATAATGAACAAAATGTCATTCTACGGCGAAAATAAAAAAAGTGTATTTAACTATAGAGTGAAGATAGCAACTAGATGATGAATGAAATGCTTGGTAAAAAGTTGATGCAAGCAATAGCACAGCTCACCGCTCTTATAATTTTTAAAGAAACATTGAATAAATGAGCATTTTTAAAAAATAGCGAAAATTACCGCTTTTTTGTCAAACGAATAATAAAAATCAAAAAGCTCGTTACTCACCGCTCATCGCCTCAAAAAGCTTAAAAAAGCCCAGCGCCAAACATACTTCATTCCAAAACTCAAAACAATCAACAATTATGCACTTTATTAGAATAATTCCTGACTTTTATTCCTAACACTTGACTTTTGCTTATGCTTGTATATATTTAGTGCATTTTGAACTAGCACTTGAGTTTTGCTTTTTGGACGTCAATTAAACTCAAATAGCAACATATATCCGAAAACGATCTTTTCCGATAGTTGCGCATATTGACTTATTAATGTCAAGATTGTAACAGTTTAATCTTATATTCCAATTTTTTTTTTTTTTCTTTTTTTCTTTCTACATTTGACGAAAAGAAAAGAGTAAATTACATGGATGGTCCTTCTGGTTTGTAAAAAGTAACAACATTCGTCCCTCGAAGTTTAAAGTTGCACTGGTAGTCCCTAAGTTGGTAAACAAATAACACCACCAGTCCTTTAGTTTAACTCGTGTTAAGTAGTTAGGTTATAATTTACACGTTAGCCCATTTCGTTAAATATCGTTGCATCGTTTATCCTTAATAATAACGGCTGTTTATAATTTAAAGTTTCCATATGTTTTTATCCGTTTTTATACGTTTTCGTCTATTTTTATACGCTTTCTTACGTTTTTATCCGTTTTCGTCCGTTTTATACGTTTTGACCATTTTTATACATTTTCGACCGTTTTTCTAACGTTTTTATACGTTGTCATACGTTTTTTATACGTTTCCATACGCTTTTATATGTTTTCGCCTGTTTTATTACATTTTGTCCGTTTTTCTTATGTTTTTATTCGTTTTTGTCCGTTATTATATGTTTTCGTCCGTTTTTATATGTGTTCGGCCATTTTCTTCCGTTTTTCTTAAGTTGTCATACATTTTTATACGTATTCTTACGTTTATATTCATTTTTATACGTTTTGATCGTTTTTATACGTTTTCGTCCGTTGCCCTTACATTTTTATACGTTTTTATATGTTTTCATACGTTTTTTTTTTCCGTTTTTCTTAAGTTGTCATACGTTATTATTCGTTTTTATACGTTTTATCCATGTTCGGCTATTTTGACTGTTTTAATACTTTTCGTCTGTTTTTATACGTTTTCTTTCATTTTTTCTAAGTTGTCATACGTTATCATCCGTTTTATACGTTTTTTACGTAATTATCCGTTTTGTCCGTTTTTATACGTTTTTTTTACCACTTTTATACGCTTTCATCCGTTTTTCTTAAGTTCTTATACGTCTTCATACATTTCCATACGCTTTTATATGTTTCTTACATTTCTCTACGTTTTTGTACATTTTCATACGTTTTTATCCGGGGTGAAAATTAAAAATGAATGAAATCGTAAGAAGATGTATAAAAACGTATGGAAACGTATAAAAACGGATGAAGACGTATAAAAACGTAAGAAAAATAGATGAAAACATATAAAAAACAGACAAAAACATATAAAAACGTCTGGAAACGTATAAAACGGATGAAAACGTATAAAACGGACGAAAACGTATAAAAATGAACAAAAACGGATAAAGACGTAAGAAAACATATGAAAATGTTTAAAAACGGATGAAAACATATAAAAATGGACTAAAACGTATAAAAACGGATAAAAACGTATGACAACTTAATAAAAACGGACAAAAACGTATAAAATCGGATAAAAAGGAATGAAATTGGAAAAAAAAAACGTATAAAATGGACGAAAACAGATACAAAAGTTTGACAACTTAAGAAAAATAGATGAAAACATATAAAAACAGACGAAAACGGAAAAAACGTAAGATAAACGGACGAAAACAGATAAAACGTATAAGAAAAATGGACGAAAACGTAAAAAAACGGACGAAAATGGATAAAAACGTAAGAAAATATATAAAAGCGGACGCAAACGTGTAAACACAGATAAACATATGGAAACTTTAAATTATAAACAACCATTATTATTAAGGATGAACGATGCAATGATATTTAACTAAAGGGGCTAACGAATAACGTAACTACCTAACACAAGTTTAACTAAAGGACTGATGGTGTTATTTGTTTACCAACTTAGGGACTACCAATGCAACTTCAAACTTCGAGGGACGATGGTTGTTACTTTTGACAAACCACAGGGACCATCCATGTAATTTACTCAAAAGAAAACAAAAAGATCAAGAAAAGAAAAAGGAAGACTTGATGACTTTGTATATCTATGGTCTCTATCAAGTGTATGTCGCTTTTGGACCCAATTGTCAACTAGGTAGAAAAATTGGTATAGTTCGATTTATATATCTGCAAAGGAGAATTTATTTGTCAAAAGACTAATATGGATGGATTATGATTTCAAATGCTTATTCTAGCCCTTTAACTAAAATAGACATATATTAGTTTTTTATTTATTTTCAAGATATAAGATTCCAATATTAAAAGATGGGAATGGATATTGATACCCCCTCAAGTGGATAACAATAACCCCCTAAGTTTGTTTAAATATTTTTTTAGAGTAGTGATTGACATAGTATGCCTAATTTTATTTTTTTATTTATTTATTTTATTATTATTATTTTTTTTTGAACAGCTTATATATTGAAACCACAACTAGCAAGAAGCTAAAAATTACAAGATAACCAAATTAGGGTTTTTAAGCCAATCGTTCCAACTAAACGAGGCTTTACAGCGAAAACGACACCAATAAAAAGATCTAGACACTATATCATCAAACAACATAGCCTTCGATGGAATCTTGTTATCAAAGAGGAGCTTATTGCGGAATGACCAAAGATGCCACCACATACTATAAAAAACACCTTCAAGCATCATCTTCTGTTTGGACGGGATACGTAAATTCACGATCCAAGTAAACCAATCCTCATATGAAGTAACCTCCTCATCAGGAATATCCCACCACTGAAGAATCCTACGAGCAAGAGTTCTAGCAATGCTACATGAGAAAAACATATGACTAGAAGACTCTACCCCATTAGAGCAAATAGGACACCTAATGGAAGTAATATCTATACCGCGTCGAGAAATATTGGGTCTCGTCAGAAGAGAGTCAATCTTTACTTTCCAGGCATGCACATTGACCTTGATAGGAACAAATTTAACCCAACGTGTCTTGGAAGCGACCTCCGGGAGCCTCTTATCGTCGATCACCTTTCTTATAGAAGCCACAGAGAATACCCCTGAACTCTCTAAGGACCAAATCCTTCTATCAGACATCGGAATTAAATTAACATCACGGACCTAATCTGCTAAAGCGTTAAATTGTTCTTGTTCTACTCCACCTCTCGGATTTTTACGAAATGAAGAATCCAAGCTGGTAAAATCCAATTTCATCCCAACAGATATCGATTTCAAAGGCTCAAGAGCATATATTCGTGGGTACAAGTCTTTAAAAGCTTTATCTCCAATCCATTTGTCCTCCCAGAAGGCGATCTTGTCCCCATTACCCAACTTAAGTTTCATATAGTCCAATAGCTTTATACCTTGTTTTTCCATAACATTAATATCATGAACTATATTCAGCCAACAAGAATGAATACCTGAATGAACAACCTTTCCCACTTTCCCGTCCTCTCCGTGTATCGCCTTAATCACCCTAGCCCATAAAGATGTACTCTGCGTATAAAACCTCCATATCCATTTGCACATTAAACCTCTATTCAACGCATATAAGCTAGCAACCCCAAGACCCCCCATTCTCTTTAGAAGCCAGCACATTATTCCATTTAACCCATGATGATTTCTTGCTTTTAGATTCATGGCCATTAAAGAAATGGCTACGTATAGATTCTAACATGCGAAGAACGCCTAAAGGGACTCTAAATATAGACATGTGAAATACAGGAATCGATCCTAAAACCGATTTAAGGAGGGTTAATCTACCTCCAATTGAAAGTGTATTCAGTTTCCATTTAGATAAACGAGCTTTTACCTTATCAACAACATCGTTCCAAGCTTGAACCCGAGACATTGTTCCTCCCACCTGCGTACCTAAATAATAAAATGGGGTTTTAAGAATACGACAACCAAGTTTATCAGCAGCGCACCTGATTTTATCTCTTTCAACAAGGACCCCCATAATTTTACTTTTACTCATGTTTATCCTTAAACCTGAAGCACGGTAAAAACATTCCAACACGTGAACTAGGATATTAATGTTACTGTCGCACCATTGTCCCATAAACATCACATCATCTGCGTAAAACATATGAGAGATGTTCACAGAAGAACTTAACTGAATTCCTTTAAACAATCCCGCATCAACCACACGTTGGAACGACAAATGCAGGCTTTCCATGATTAATATGAACAAGAATGTGGATAACGGATCACCTTGCTTCAACCCTTTGAAAAATTGAAACTCCTCCGATGGACTACCATTAACGATGATAGATCCTCTCGAAGACCTGAGGCAGCTTTGAATCCAATTACACCACTTGTCACCAAAACCAAACTTTCTCAAAACATCGTCCAAAAAATCCCATCGAACCGAGTCATATGCCTTCTCAAAATCAACTTTAAATATTAACGATGATTTCTTTTTCAATTTGCACCATTGTAACACTTCATTAAGAATGAACGGTCCATCTAAAATTTGTCTATCCGCGATAAAAGCAGATTGAACCTCATCAACAATATCACCCAGAACACCGACAAGACGGTTCGCCAAGATTTTTGCAATAATCTTGTAAAGACTCCCGATAAGGCTAATTGGTCTAAAGTCTTTAACCAAATTAGCATCTGGAACTTTCGGAATCAAGGCAATAAAACATGAGTTACATCCTTTAGGAATTTTACCAGACGTGAAGAATTGCTTAACAGCTTCAAAAACATCGTTTTCGATAATCTTCCAAAACCTACGATAAAAACCAAACGTGAAGCCATCCGGACCAGGAGATTTTTCAGTACCACAATCCCATACCGCCCTCTTTAACTCCTCTTTAGAGACGTCAAGTTCTAAATCAGATTGTTGTTCAAGGGAAATGGACTTCGGAAACATCATGTCAACTTGCACTCGTTTATCTTCAGGTTTGTCAAATCTTCGGCTAATATGATGAAAGAATACACTTTTTACCATGTTTGGATTTTCAGTCCAGACCCCATCAATCATAATACCACGAATGTTAAGTTGACTCCGTTTTTTATTTAGCATGCCATGGAAAAATTTAGAATTCTCGTCCCCTTCTATAGACAATTGAACCTTTGCTTTTTGAGCCAATTCCATCGCTTGACGTTTGTCAATATCTTGAAGAGACTTAATGACTCCCATCCTTGCACTCACAATCTCATCAGTGCCTTCGCCCTTATCAATAGTCGTCTCCAATGCCTCTAAATCTCTTTTGTAATTTTCTTTTCACATTCTTCAAATTAACCATATTCCTTTTATTCCATTCCCGAATTTTTGATTTGAGATATTTCAACTTCTTTGTCAGATTAATCATAGCATTATTTTCATTACATGGGGCTTCACACCAAGCATCCTCCACAATTTTGTTAAATCCTTCCATATCGATCCAATGATGAAAAAACCTAAAAGGAGTCGGCCCGTAATAAAATTGGGATTTCCGCAATAAAATGGGTCTATGGTCAGAGAGATAGCGATCCAAAGTAACGGCACTGATGTTCGGACAGGAAATCAATAAATTTTCAGAAATGAGAAATCTATCTAATTTACTCATCTTTGTAGCCGACTTATGACACCACGTAAAAGCACTACCACCTAAAGGAACCTCTTCAAGCCCCGCGTTAGTGATAAATGAATTAAATGCATTAGCACCTTGAGAATTAAAACCCGAACCAAACCTGTCAGATTTATACCTTACCTCATTAAAATCCCCCATAATCACCACCTCGCCATGCCTCTTATGAATCTCATGAACCAGATAATTCCACAACATTCGTTTTTCTCGCATATCCTGTGGAGCATAAACCGCGACAATAAGAAGATATTTTCCAGTTTTCAACCATATACCACGAATCAAAATGAAATAATCCGAAACAGTAGCATTAACTTTATAAAAGGAGTTACTATCCCACACACAAATGATACCACCCGAGTAACCTACAGAATCACTATGGACATATTCAAAAGCAAAATTACCCCAACACATCTTCACATTAAAATTCTCCATGTTCTCCATCTTTGTTTCTTGTAACGCTAGAAACTTAACCTTATGTTTTGCACATAACTCCTTGACCCAATATTTTTTAGCCTTTTGGGCGAGGCCTTGAATATTTAGAGACAGAAAATTCATCGATAACCCTCTGCCGCTCCTTGTGATTCAATTATTTGTGTCATGTTTTTAACACAACCATCCATATTATATCCCATTGTTTGCCCCACTTTCACCAATTCCTCCATCAAATTCAGAATGGAACCGCCAGAACGTGGGACCTCTGATTGTTTAAAGTGTCCTGAACAACCCGACTCTGCAATGTCTATCTTTGAGTTCGTGTCAATGCAATCACCTATAGGTCCCTTATTACTTATGTTATCCTCCTTGTTCACGTCAATCATATCAGACTCCTCATCAGGAGTAAACCCTGTGGGATACTTTAAACTTTGCTCCAAATTATTATTCGATTAAGTCGTGTCCTTTTTCTTATTAAGCAGCGAATAAATACCAAATGGATCCTCCGACTGGTTTTCTTTGAGACCCGATGAACCCTCATCCCCATTATGATTGTTTTCTGTTTTTTCCTCGAATACTGTATCCGGAATCACTTCTGAGTCACTATCATCTCCGCAATTTTCGAGGTCTTGTATCTTAAGATCATCATCATTAGAACCATCAACGGACAAATCTTCCTCATCATATTCTTCCAAGAAATCAGGAACCCATCCAGGAGCTTCTTTAGCTCGAACCCAAAAAACCTTACCCCGAAAGATAATTTTAAAGGACTAAAAAATGTTCTTACCAAGTCTCGTGAGGATACACAGTCTTTTCGAATGAAAACATTTATCTTCCTGTTCATTATCAAGTAATTCCCCCCATTTAGATGCAATGCGTTTAAATGTATTACCTGACCACAATTTAAACGGGATACCTTCAATATCAACCCAAACAATCCTTCCTTCAGTGTTAAATTCATTAGATGCTTGAGTTAGTTTAGAAAACCAAGACCTTACGCTCACGTTCTCATGAAAGAACTTTTTAGAGTTATTTGAAGTGAATTCCAACGAAACCCATAGTTCCCCCATGTAACGGATAGTTATATCAACAAAACCTTCGTTGATTAATGCCAACTTAAGGTTAGACAGAGAAGCAAATTCTTTCACCCTCCCCAACAAGGATAAAGACATGTCCTTAGAATTCAAGCAATTGTCATCCAAAACAATTGCTGGAGCAGGTTCGTTCTCTTTGATTCCATTCTGAGAAATTCCTTTCAATGCATGAACATATGAATTACTCACACCAAAGTTCCCTGAATCTTTCTTGGAAACAAATTAGTTGCTTTTAGTAGTCCCAACATCTTTCTTCCCATGATAATTATTCCCATTCACAGGAGATCTGTGAAACTTAGCGATGTTGGCATGAAGTTTAAAGCGATCAATCCATACCGTACATAAATTGTTCACCAATCTCTCTTCATTAAAAACATTAATAAAATGAACAAATCCAAATCGCTTACGAGCTTTTGATCTCTTAAACGGAATGAAAGAGTCCACTACATGCCCATATTGTTTACATGCAGTAAACAATTCCTTAGCAGAACACGCCTCTGGGAAATTCGTAACAAATATTGATGTAGAGATCTTTACCACGTCATCCTCCTTTGATGTGAATTTACCTATGAAAAAAAAAACCTATGAAAAAAGCCAATTAGGATTATGGTATCAAAAAAGGGGATCTGAAAAAACCGGAAAAAAAATGGTGTTATTTGAAAAATTGAATTAGGGGAATTGATGGATAGGTGATTTTGGATAAGGGTTTATAAGGAATTGAATTTTAGTTAAGTGGGAGTGGTTTGATTTTGATCAAGGTGATCATGGTGTTCATCTTAGTATGCCTAATTTTGTACCTAAAAAAATCTTGATATATGTGGCAAAATCAATGGTATATGTAAGAAGAAAGAAATAGTGCAATCCATGTGGCAAACAATGAATGAAGTATGCATTACTCATGTGAAGTAGTTATCCCAATCATTTTTATTTTTTTATTTTTATTATTAAACTACGAAACTAAAAGTACGGAATACAAAATATAAAATTTGACAGATCGAAAGTATTCAAAAAAAAAAAAAAAAAAAAAAAAAAAAAAAAAAAAAAACCAAAAACTTAATTAAAAGAATGTTATGTATTGTTAAATATGATAAAATGGGGTGAAAGGGATAATATGTCAGCCACAAGATGTATGGTTAACAATACCATTAAGAGATTTCAATATTGACACTCGTTTTCGGCTGAAAATGTGCCGCTCTTTATGTATAACAAAGGATTTTTTAACCTGTGTTTTGTTGCGGGGCACAAGTGTTACATAAAAAGAATTTACGTTATATTAAAACCTCAATAAAATCGGTTTTAGTCTTTTTCTTATACAATATTTTAGGTAGTATACGAATAATTTTAAATATTGAACTAATAATCTTAAAAACTTACTTTTAAAAAAGAAAGCAAAAAAGTTACTAATTTGGTCATACTAAAACTACTTAACTACAAATATGCAAAGATTGACAATGATATTTATTTAACCTTTCACATAAGAATGTTTTTCACTTTTTGGTTAAGTGAGATTTTCAAAGACTATTTATGTAACTTTAAACAGCCCTATATTTCATACCCAGCAAGATAACTGTAGTAAAACTACAAAATATGCAGCCTGCTGAGTACCAAAATTAGAATAATAACATGAATGTAACTTTGACAACAATAATCTATAATGAAATATATCAGTGTTGCAAAAAAAGGTCTACAAGGCCGATTAATCACCGATTAGGTGCTACAAGGCCACCGACCTTGCCGATTTATGTAACTAGGTCAAACACATAGGTCAACCGTGGTCAACGGCGATCAACGGCGGTTAATGGTGGTTAAACTTTCTAGAAACCTATAAATCTTGCCAGAAGTACCAAAACTCACTGTAAACTTAATTTGATTAATTATAGTAACTGTTTAAGTCTATTACAAATTGTTTTTTAAAAAATACCTTGCCAGAAATACCTAAAACTCACCGAAAATACACAAAACTTGCAGAAAATAACCAAATTTGTCAGTATTGCAAATCCGATTAATCACTGATTAATCCCGTCTAGACCGATTACAAGCTACAAGGTGGTCGACAGCCCGACTACCGATTCACGATTTTTGCAACCTTGAAATATATACTGTACAAGTTTTGGTCTTATTTAGATATTGCTTTTTAGAAAAGTCATTTAAATTAGAAAAGTGGGAGAATAAATCATATGTTGCCATGTGTCCCCCTCCCTCCTCTTTTTGTCCCGCCAAAGTTCAGGGTAAGTTTCTCACTTTTGTCAAATTAGAAGGGTTTTTTGTGAATTCATCCCTGCACTTCACTTTCAGCATATTAAAATACTAATATCTCTTTTTTCTTTTTCTTTTTTTTTTAATTATTATTATTATTTTTTTTCATCTCATGTTTTCTTCCAATGTCACGCTTGTCTTTTTTCCCCATGTTGATTCTTATCTCTACACAATAAACAAAAGTTTAATTATTTCAGGTTTAATTTCCTCGATGGTATGAGAAAGTAAGTAATCCATTACTTCTTATTTGTTTTCATTGATGGTGGTGATGAATTGAATTGAATTTGTGTGGTATAATGATGCGATAAATTATTATGTATTATAGGAGATTATTTTAAAAAAGTTTGAAAAATGGTAACAAAAAGTATTCAAAAAGCTATTTCTTTGAATTCGAAAGTAGAGTGTTTAAAGATGTCTGAAACTACTTGTGTTATTGAGTGTTTGGACAAGAAATGCCGAAAAGACATAAAAGTCCTTTCAGCTAACGAGATTTTTGACGAGCGTTAGGATTTTGAATCCCAGCGAAGAAATATCCAGACCTTACGGACATTTGATGTAATTTTGAAGTTATTGGGCCTGTATCCACAGTCCGTCCTAACCTTGGGGACTAATGGTGTAATCTACTATATAAGTAACAATATCATACCGTTTGTTTGAAACACTTGAAAGATTTGTGTAGTCTTTAACTTTTAACCAAACCTGTGATGCATATGAACATTAAAAGAACAAGTGGTAATGAGTATCCAGAACAATCATACATAACGGACATCACATACTCTCCATAATATTTTCATTGAACTCTCATTCTTTTAGCTTGTCTTGTGTATTTAATCTTTTGCCCATAATCAACAACACATGAAAAGCATGGATTGATATACATTAAGAAAACCACACTATATAGTACCAAACCACCTCATTATCCCATGATCTTATTGTGTGCCATGCTAAATCCTTATAAATAAATTACAAAGACTACCTTCATGTACTCTACATTGAATTAAATTTGGAACATTTTCGTGTAAACATTGAGGATTGATAGTTGTAAGAATTGGATATTTGGGTATCCAGTATACACGCCCTCTCATGAATTCTCATCGACAATATCACACTTGGAATCACTAAGTGTAAAACCAACTCTTGTAATATCTAGTAAGAATATTATCGAATGGCCCTTCCAAGTACCAACGATCATACCAACTAGAAGTACTCCACCCATCTCCAAGTTGAACAAAATGATGACTACGAATAGCATGAACAAAATGATGACTACGAATAGCATTTCTCATACGAATGAATTTTTCTCCATCCGTGACTATCATAAGCCTTTTGTAGCACATCTCAAAAACTTTGATTGTGTAACTTATGTGATAAATAAGAAATAAACCATGAAAAAAGTATCGATCATGTCGTTATTATTTATACCCAATGTTTTTGGTAAAGGAGATAGTCAGATAACATCCAAGGTTGGATGTAATGGTTGGTGGTGCACCACCACGCGTGATCCCCTTTACACGTCTTTACCACGCGCCACCCTAAACTTTTAGCACTAGTTTGGCAATGCAGGGTTTTTTTTTTTTTTTTTTTTTAATTTATTTGAGGTATGTTTATATGATGTAGTGTATTTTTATGTGTTTGGTTTAGTAGTAATCATTATACCTGTTTAGTGTTAAATTTGATGATATGTTAAATGATGATGTGATGTTAACGTGAAAGTGACGGGTTTAGCGATCGTTACACACAATCTAAGAGAGTTACACATCTTTTATATAATAAAATAAAACCCCGATTGAGAATTTTTCATTTAAAAAAATAGATTCATACCTTATTTAGTAATAATTTTATTTAAAAAATTATTTTCTTATTAGGTAATATTTTATATTTATTCATAATACAAGTAGAAAATAAATACAAAAAATATAGATAAGATACAATTAACAATAGGATTAAACTTTTTAAATAATTATCTTTAATAATAAAAAAACTATAATTAAACATTATAAATCAAACAAAACAAATATTAAATGATTTATTTTTTAATAAATAAAAATATATGATTAAAAAAAAAAAAAAAAAAAAAAAAATGCGCGTGCACGAGCATTATAACTTGTATTTTTTTAAAAAAAAAACACATGTAATGCACGGAGTATAATTTATTTTTAAAAACATTCATATTTAGAGCACCAAAAGTGGATAACAATTTTTCGAGTAATCAGCGTTACCACATCATAGTATTCACACGTTAACAGTTAACGATAAATAACTTTCCGAAAAAGAAAGATATTTTGGTGGGGGGAAACAAGATCACATGTAAGGCAATTTAGGGACCAAAGGTTCCACGAGATAGGGCCATAAAGATAACATTATTTAAATTCTGTGAAGAAAACAAAAATCACATATGTTTAAATTCAACAAATGTAAGATTTATATCTTCAGAAATTATCACTAGAGTTTAAATAACAGTATTTTAGATGTTTACGTTATTGGGCATTTTGGTAGTTGAAATCAGACTAGTTTTGCCGTAATTTTTATTTTTTTTAATCACACCTAAGGCCATCACTAATCAAAAGGCAATGAATAATTAATTGACGACAATTATTGGGCGACACCAACTAAGTGCTACTACACGTCTACACTCTACACCTGTGACCTAACTCACATTAACTAGACTGTGCTAGAATAATTGAAATAAAATTCACTATTACAATGAACCTCTCGTTTTTTTTTTTTTTTTTTTTTTAAAGGTGAATTTCAACTTAGAAATGACTACCTTCGCTGACAGCGAAGACCCCATCGTCACCCCGCCAGATTATGTTGTCTTAACCGGGTCCACGCTGATCTTGTGGTAACGGGTTTCCCCCGGAAACCGTACTGCCTCCACACAAGTTTACCTTGCTGGAGAAACAGCCGGATGAAAACCGGGCCATGCTCAAGATTTGAACACCCGCAACGAGTGGCTTGAAGATTCAAATCTATCATTGCAATATATCTCCGGAACAATATGGTCTACAAGTGGACCACAAGTGAGGACTTCACGGGTGGTCACCCACCCGGTACTACTCCCACTTGTGGCTCGCTTAACAAGCTAAGCCCCACCCACTAGACCACAAGTCCTTTGATATACGTGAATTGTCTATAATAGATATAACATCCAATTGCAATTTACAAGTACGGGTCACAGGCTGCACTGCTACTTTTTCTAATTGCAAAACCTACTTTATCAAAAATAAAACATTAGCCCTTAGCAGACGAAAAGTTACTTTACACAACTTTCTTCACACGATCGAGGAGCTTGATTGCTTGGGGGCCATCGCCCCAAAGGTATCAAAAGCGAAGGGCACAAACACATGATGGTTCTCTAGACAAGCCGCTTCATGTTTATTCATTTTTTTGCTCTCAGCTTTCAAAACTGTCTGCCCTGCCACAAAGACAGAATCCCGGAGTCCCACCAACGGGGATACCCCAATAAGGTCAATGCACACATGCTTGCTTTTCGCCCATCCAAACACAAAAACGTCTGTTGGCCTCAAGGTGGACCGCCATCAAGTGGGTCCGTCAAGAAATTCACGGGAGCCTCTTTCTTGGCCGAAATCCCTACCCTTCAAGTGGGACTATCAACTTAAAAGTTTGTGTTAAAGTTTGAGATGTTTGTGAAATTTTGTGTGAATTAATAGCCGGTTTAACCGTATGAATAATTTTACGTTAAAAAAAAATAAATCACTATTACCGATATTTATGGGTTATGTGGTCTCTTGTGATCGACCCTTGATGCCTTGATGTGAATATAGCCATCTACTCACATGCTGCAAGTATGCAACTTACCTCATAACTTGCATTCGTGTTTATTTCTTTTCCTACAAGATATGTTTTAAGTCTAATTACAATTAGTAAATTTGACCTCGATGATGTTACCTCGAACCTCTCATGGTAGCCACGTAAACTGGAAACTTAAATAACTATAGCATGCCAGAAACGGTTCTTAAAGACATTTGTCTAGTCATGCAACCACCTTAAAAGTACTTTATTTGACTTTGGTGTATCATGAACGTTATATAGATAGTAAATTAAATGGCATTGGATCCCATAGCTGAATAATACAAGGTGCATAGCCGTTAAGAGGTAAAGTCATATGTCATTTGACATAGTGATCATAATTTATTTTTATAACTATATACAGTGATCGAGTTTTTAGTTATTATCTTGGGTTGTGTATTTCGAGAAGATTGTTGCGTCCGTTTGATTTTTCCTAGACACGTTTTTGAACATTCTAACTTTGTATATAACTCCAACAACAATCGCATTCTAACAAAAAGAGAGTACAAGCGTCCTAAAAAAAAGATACAATGAGAAGAAAAACTAAAATGAATATTTGAAAATATATTTTCATTTGTTCTACAATCAATTTTCAGCACCGATAATTAGTCGGTTAATTTAGCTTTGAGATTTAAACCTATTAACGATGGCTTCATGCATCTCAAACGTAGTTGTTGCGATAAACCTTTCTACGATAGTTTTGACGTCATTCAAAAATGTACCACGATATTTGTCTTGTTAATGAACGACTAGATTTTTTTTTTTTTTTTTTTTTGAAAGGCTAATTTCATAATGAACGACTAGATAGAAATTAATTGTGATAGACTCGTAGTAAATGATAAGTATACATTTGTTTTTTGAAAGGCAATTTATTTCACCAAAACTAAAGGCTATAATGTCCTTAATGATATTGTGTTCGGGTAGATTTGAAGGTCGGGGGTTTACCTTAATTTTTATTAACTGAAGTTTTGCACGTTTATGTTTGGTTCTTGAAAAGTTGTATGTTCTAGAATCAGTCGTCGGTGTTGGTTTAAAATCTAGTCGATGGTGTCATGTTCGCATGGATGTAATTCTAGTTTTTAGCTAGCTTTTAGATATTTATACTACATATAAAACATTTGATCTTCATCTTAATATTGAACATGAGCCGATTTACTTATATTTTACCATTAGAGCTTTAGTTTAATGGGTGAAGCTCTCGTGCACGAGTCAGTAGACCCGGGTTCGAGAGCAAATGCTCAGATTGACTGGTCAATGAGAGGCATATTGGAAAAAATAGTCATGCTTAAAAGCCCACTTCCTAATAAGTACAATCACTGAGACAAGTGCTCATTGCACCACTGTTCTTCACCTTTTGGAGAATTTTACTAATATTTTAACACCTGTTGAATTCGAATGCCTATTAAAGCTTCAAAATGAATAAAAACATAAAAAGAAAATTAAAATAAATAAAAATAAAAATGTGTAACATTCGTAAATATATAAGCATACTCAAGCTTTGACAATTTTAGTTTGTTCTTTTGTCACCAATCGGCTATTATACGATTTTGGTTTTAATCACAAGTTACACAAACAAATTTATATTACTCGAGCCTTTGACACTTCCAAATCATCACAAATCATTCCACACATTGTCTCTTAATCATCTCTACATCGTGCGGACACATTATTTTTCTATGTAACATATATGCTATCTATCACATCTTGTTCACATTTTGTCCTTTTAACTTTGATAATTACACCATCCGTTCCTGTGGTTATCCATTTTTAATGGACCAGTCATTTCACCTAATGATCGTTAGTTTTCTTTCGTTAAATCTTTGCAGATAAGGGCCTTTTTGTCTTTTCACTTTCACTCATCTTATAGGTATTCGAATTCTATAAGTGTTGAAAAAATACTGTGTTAGGTACCTATATTGATTTCACAAAAGCAAGAATGAGATAGATATAAGGATGGGATAATTATGAGAATAAGAGAAATATAAATGCAAGAGTTTCCTTATGATATTCAAATAACCAACCAAGTTTACATGAGACCTAAACTTACTATTTATAGGGAAGGAGCTAGGGCATCACACCCTCTCCTTCCTCTCATCATTTCGTGTGGGCTTGGAGGCCCATGGACTTCATTACTTAAGCCTAGTAAACTTAATACATAATATAAATGAAAGTAAATAATAACTAAGCAACCTAACATTTATTACAAATGATCGAGACTTGATAAATAATAAAACTTCATTCCCAACATTCTCCCCCTAAGGGTCGGTCATCACGGTTGCTTGACGTCTTTGTCTTTTCTTCATCTTTAACTTTCACAGCTTTTAGACGTCTTTCAAAAATCATGAGATAAAATCATTCATCATTCTTTGTTCTTTGTTCATTGTTGTTGTGATAGTGATCAAGTTATAAAGTTGTCTGCCTTTCGTCACTTCTGTGTCTGTGGTGGTAATCCGCCATTCCAACATGCTCATACATCTTTGAATTTTTGACTTATACATGCACGTAGTTCTCTTTCTTAGACTTTTGATCTTTAGTCTTTATACTCTGTTGATTCTTGTTTTTGGCGTAGAATCTTTCTTTGAACTTAGTGTTGCTTTGATCTTTGAGGGAGCTTTTGATGGCTTCAAGATGCATGTATGAGCATGTGGAATCCGTCGCCATGGAGATGATGTGTCCCTACAGGTAGACAGTTAGCAATAAAACATCTGGTACTTACAGATAAGGAATTAGAGATCGTCAACAGCATAGTGTGAAGACTCCTTCTAACCCTTATCAAGGCCGTTCCCATGTCAGATACTCCCGAAGGAGCTTACAAGACCTACTAAGTAGCTCAATGACTGGGTGAGTCGCTGGGGATCACTCCACGACTGTAGACCGCTCATAAACCACCGCAAACACTAAGCGTAACCCACAAGGAGTTACCGAAGTGACCTGCTGTCAGGGCTGTTAGATGTTGACCCTGGCAGGATTTCCGTTCAATCATTGAGAAATACTTATGTAAATTCTCTCATAAACGTTCTCGGCAGATTGCTAAGATCTGCGAAGGACTCAATAATTTACAGCTGGTGTCCATTGATGTAGAATACCAGTTGTAGAAATACTAAGTGTTCCTAAGAGATCTTTGATGTATTTCATGGCTCTAGACTCGATAAGTGCACACTTAGGTTTCCTATGCGGAGACTAGGGAGGGGTCTCTTGCTTCAATATCAACCATCTCTAAGAGATAGGTCGATAGATTACACCGGTTCCCCGTGAGAATGAAACAAGCTCTTTTAAGAGAACTTGAGTGACTAGAAGGTTTAGTGCATTGCCTCACTGGGTCCATGATGGATTTATCTTCAATACCGGCGTCACCTTAGTAACAACCAGTAGCATATGAATTGAACCCGGTGTCTGCCCTAAGGTTGAACATATGGAGGGCTATTTCTTTTCACCTTTTTCTTTACTTTTCTTTTTAATTCTTCAACTCCTTCTTTCCCCTTTCATTTTTTTTTCGTATCATACCAAAGGACTTCTAATTCTAACTATTGGTGATATCCTTGGGTAGATCCCTCCGGCTCTGGCGGATCATAGGACGGTTTTTCCTATCTTAATCACCTTATAACTCCATGATTATCCGACAATAGCCATGAAACCTTTGATAGAAAATCTCTCAAAGTGTTTGTGATTATCAAACATTTTGTTTAACACTTTGAGAGTTTTGTGTTTACTTTTGAAGGGCTCCTCCTTCACATGTGCTCATAAGTATTTAATAAATTTGCACATGCGGGAGGAGCAAGCACTTTTTGAATTGATCCGCTTTCAGTGAACCCGACCGATTCGAGACACGCTTACATCACTAGTTAGACTAGCACTTTTTGAATTGATCCGCTTTCAGCAAATGATTCTTCAAAATCGATTCCTTCTTCTTGAGAGTATCCTTTTGCTACCAAGCGTGATTTGTTACGTATGACAGTTCCTTCTGCATCCAGTTTGTTTTTCACGATCCATTTCAAGCCAATGACAATGACTCCTTCAGGTTTTTCAACCATTTCCCAGACTTCCAATCTTTGAAATGATTCAAATTCCTCTTGCATAGATTCAATCCAGTTGTCGTAATTCATAACTTCTTTGAGGTTCTTTGGCACGGTTTCACATACTGTGAGTGCGTATATGCAAGTTTCACCGTCTGTGTGAAGTCGTTGTCTTGTCATAATTGGTGCATCTGGATGGCCAATAATTTGAACTAAGGGGTGATCTCTAGTTCATTTGTGTGTCGAAGGGTGAAGTTGATAAGTATCTCGCAAGTGAGCAGGATCCAAATTGCGTGTAGACGACTCGGCAATGTCAGGGACAAGTGGTGCCGGTGCAAATGGGTTAAAGAACAGTTCTTGGTCGTGCTCTGCGGTTTGAGGAACTGATATAGGTATGGAGTCTCCAGCTGATTGTTGTGAGTTGGACCCGGTTTGTTCTATAGTTGTTGGGGATACAATTGGAGGACCGTTTCTTCCAACAGTTGTTGTTGTTTGTTGAGGTGAATCTGGTACTTGATGGTGATCAAGATGTGCAGCGGAATTTGGTGAGACCTTAAATGGACGGTTATCAATCGTATCATCAAACAATGGAGCAAACAAGGTTTCCACTTCTTTACGGGAAAGTGACAATTGTTCAGCCGAAGATTCCGGAAAGTTTAGACGGTTAGATGCGGGTCCTAAGCTATTTTGCGCATAAGCCATAGCTGAAGTGCTTTAAACGGTTGATTACGGGTCCTAAGCTGTTGTGCCCAGAAGTCAATTCATTAAGCTCGGGTCCGAAACTGATTTGTTCCGAAGCCATTTTATGTTATACATGAAAAGAAGAAAGAATAGACAAAACAGAGAACATGGATCCCCAAGTGTAATTGGGTTCCGAATGTTAGAAGCATAAAGATGTAGTGTAAAACCCCCTAATTAGAAATGCGGCAGCGGAATAGTAATTAGGGTGTTACGGTGAGGATCGAAGTCATAATGATAGAAAACGGCTCGAAAGAGACGTTTTAAAACATAATTTCATTTATAAAAATTCAAATACAAGAGGTCCTTATCAGAGTATTATAATAAAAGTCTCGATGTTTTGAACTAAATCAAACATCCTTTATTTTACACCATTATTGAAATAAAGTAGACAAGTTTTGAAGTTTTTGCCGCCCGTTCCATGCTTGCTTCCCCTGATAAATACCTGAGATACATGCTTAAAAGTCAACAAAAATGTTGAGTGATATCATAGAGTTTGAATTTAATGATCATTTTGATACACAAGTAAGATTGTATTGGAAAATACAATCAGTTTGAAAATATTGATATTGCAGTTTATATATTGCACTAAGTCTCATGACACGCAAACGTTAACAAATACCGTAAAAACGGAGGTGTTTATCAAATCAATGATAAATTTTCCCTCGTGTAATAGGTGATTTGCCAATTTCTATTTTTACTCAAATATAATTATCACGACTAATACGACTAACCACATGCATAATGGCATTCCGTCAAGTATTAATGGGACAGGCTGTCAAACCTTAAATAGATCTATTCATTATACTCGCGTTCACATAACAGTGATTAATGGCTCATGATTAAGGGTCTTTTGGCAATAGCTAACTTAGGCATATATCAAGTCAGGAAGCATACAGAAAATTACTTGCGATCTGTTTATAACATGTATCCCCCTCACGGAGTTTTGAAAATAAGTAAATGTGAGGCTATGACTCACCTTGATTGATACTGAAATGAAGAAAATAAAGACGGGCGAATTTATGATAACGGCTTCGAAACACAACCTGATAAATAAATTTATCTGAGAATTTGACCAAATACTATTTGGTAAATACGAATGAATAACGAATAATAAATATTCGTTATGACGAATAAGTGATGTGCAGTGTAATTCTTGTGATATGCATGATATGACAAAATATGATATTTAAATTATCCATCGAAGTTTTACCATTTTAATCGTAAGTAAAATATTAACTTTTGAAATATCGTTATATATATTATTAACGTTACGTTAAATAATATATATATATAAATAAAAATAAAGTTTAAATGTAATACGAAATAAATTTACGAAAATAGAAAATAAATAAGAATGATAAATAGTTTATGTTTAGTCTTTGTCTCTTTTTCTAATTTTACCATTTTTAGTCTAACGACATTTGCGTTACACCGTTAGTCCTTTTTATAAATAATTTCAACTATAGTCCTCTAATTTGTCCAATAATCATTACTAAGCTTAGAATATCAACTTTTATCCATTTTTACCCATAAGTTTCGGTTTTTATAGGTTTAGTCCTTTCTTTTCAATATTTACACTTTCAGTCCCTCTAGGTGTCGTCGCGTTACATTTTTAGTCCAAAATTACAAAAAAAATTATAAAAATTTTCTAAAATTTTCCGATGCTTATTAAGTAAGTAATAAGCTTATTTTAACTGCTTATTTATTGAAAAGCTTATTTTTTAGCTTATGGGCCCTTAATGAGACAATACAAGGCCCCGTTAAGAGTTTTGGAGGCGAGGCATGGAAAATGTTTTGGGCTTGGCTTTGGGCTATTTTTATGATTCTAAAAATATTTCATATTGGCCCAGTGGCTTACGTATCTTAAATTTTTATTGGGCTTGAATTGAGCCCACTCGAAAATATTAAGTTTTTATATGAATTTTGAAGTTAAAAAACTTGTTTGTGTCGATTCAAAATGGGTCGACTGGTGTGTCGAAACGTGAGTATTTTCACAAGTTGTGTAAATGAAATTGATAGTTTTCTAGGTGGTCTATTGAGTCGTGAAATAATATAGTACTCTTGTTAAGTGAAATTTAAAGTTATACGTGTAGTTTGTAGCTTGTTTGAACCGGTTATATATTTTGAAAACTTTGAAAATATTACTAAGTGTTATACCAAAATTTTCATACGATGGATATGGTTTAAAATAGGTGCGTGTGATGCATGTGTCGTTTAAACTAAAGTGAACTTGGTGTGCTACGTGACTCCTAGGCCTTCCAAGATAGAGGCTAGTCACGATTTGTGTACTAAGTGTTAATATAAGCGTAATATATATATGTAAAATGATATACGATCGAAACAAAATAAATATGGTGCATGTAAGGAATTTAACGTGTGATTTGGAATGGAAACAAGTAGAGATGACTTACAACACCTTAGAGGTGGTAGAGAGTCGAGAGTGAATGGATGAAACACAAGAATTTATCACGTTCGAAGTATAACCCAAACGTTATACGTATAAATCAAACCCGATATCCTTTCTCTTGCTTCCAAACAATATAGCAATCGATTCTGGTCTTGTAAGAGTAGTTTTAAGGACGAATTTAATATGTGAAAGTGTAGGAGAATGGTAAAGAGCAAGTGCATGCATGTACGTTATATATGGTTTCAATATATAACACGTATGTGAGAAAATTTCCTAAGAAACCTTCACGTACACTATTGCATGTCAGGGAACTAGGTCTAGGGTGAATTTTATATTGCTATACAATAGAATGTGAGAGCACAATTTGAGGAAATTGTTTGGGTGATTCATGCTTGATGTCGACCATCTATATTTATGTATACGATTTACCAAATCGTTTACTACTTGCATATAACTGGTCATCTTCGACATTTGAACATAAAATCATCTTAGAAATATTATTAGGAACACTTAGAAATAAACGGGAATCAAAACGGTTAAGTTTTGAATAAATTGTAAATCGATTTGGTCGTGTATGAGTCGATCACTTTGCCATTTAAAACCGTATCAAACGTCGTCCAATGAACTTGGAATTTGACACACTATTATTTGGCTAGGTGTTTAACGAGATGGTGCAAAAATATTGGGGGGGTCGTGTGTAAGAAACGAGATTAAACGAGGCGTTTTGGGGGAGCTTGAAGCCTAGTCGATCGGATGAAAATAAAGATTTGGAAATTGGGCTTTGATTTTTGGGCTTATGGATAGTAACGAAGGTGTTGGGCTAGAGTAATTAAGGGTCCGTTTGGTTAATTATGGTGATTAGGAAATTTAATTATATTTAGGAAATATAATTAGGATTAGGAAATATGTTTAGGATTAAATGAAAAGTTTAGGTTTCGAGTAACGTGCCGAGGATTAATTCCGTCATTTCGTGAATTATATTATTTTGTGATAATCGTCAAAATAATATAATAAGTCGAGAAAATGGGAATTAGTAACGATAACGAAGGATTATTTATTTATTAACGATATAATTACAAGAAATTTTTACAGGGTTCTACAGTACCCACTTGTCATTCTGAATTTCCTCCCGAAATTCAATTTTTAAGAAATCTAACAAGTGCGTTCTATGAAAATAGATGTGGATATTTCTCACGGAATCTATCTTCTCTTTCCCATGTATAAGTTGGTCCTCGCTTTGAGTCCTATCTAACCTTTACAATGGGGATACAATTCTGTTTGAGTTGTTTTATCTCTCTATCCATTATTTCCACAGGCTCTTCTGTGAACACTAGTTTGTCATCCAATCTAATCTCCTTTAGTGGAACGTAGGATGTACCCTATTGAGTTCTTCCGGAAGTTCTAACTTATAAGCAACTGAACCAATTCTCTCCAGAATTTTGAAAGGTCTAATGTACCTCGGATTTAACTTTCCACGTCTTCCAAAATGAATCATTCCCTTCCAGGGAGAAACTTTCAACATGACTTTGTCTCCTACTTGAAATTCCATAGGCTTTCTCCTGACATCAGCATAACTCTTCTGTCTGTCACGAGCAGCTTGTAAGCGTTGCTTGATTTGGAATATCTTCTCTGTAGTGTCATGTATTAGCTCTGGTCCGGTGAGTTGCATATCACCAACTTCTGTCCAACAGACTGGTGATCTGCACTTCCTTCCGTACAGTGCCTCAAAAGGTGCAGCCTTTATGCTGGCATGGTAGTTGTTATTGTATGAGAATTCAACTAATGGCAAGTGTCTATCCCAACCTTTTCCAAAATCAATCACACATGCTCGGAGCATGTCTTCCAAGGTTTGGATTGTTCTTTCACTTTGTCCATCGGTTTGCGGATAATAAGCGGTGCTCATATCTAACCGAGTACCAAGGGATTTCTGTAGAGAATCCCAAAATCTTGAGGTGAATCCGCTATCCCTATTAGAAATAATAGATATTGGAATCCCATGTCTAATCACAATTTCCTTAAAATACAACTGAGCGAGTGTTTCCATCTCGTCAGTTTCCTTGATTGGTAGAAAATGTGCAGACTTGGTTGATCGGTCGATGATAACCCAGATTGTGTCTAATCCGGTCGAAGTCCTTGGTAATTTGGTAATAAAATCCATGGTGATTCGTTTCCATTTCCAGACCGGAATTTCTGGTTGCACGAGTAATCCTGATGGTTTTTGAGTCTCTGCCTTTACTCTAGAACATGTTAAACATTTACCAACATACTCTGCGATATCAGCTTTCATATTTGGCCACCAATAATTCTTCTTAATATCTTGGTACATCTTATTGGAACCGGGATGAATAGAATATTTGGATTTATGAGATTCATGCATGATAAGGTCTCGAATACCTCCAAAGAGAGGAATCCAATATCTTTCCTTAAAACATAACATTCCATCATTTCTTCTCACAAATTCTTTTTCATTATTTGGCATTCTGTCAACCTGATCTTCCAGGTTTGACCATCTGTCAATTTTCTCATATTGCCGGTTTTCTTCTTGTAGAGCTTCTGTTTGAGCTTTGATGATTTGAGCTAAAAGTGGCGAATGAATTGTCATTCCTAGAGATCGAACTCTAAGAGGTTTAATTCTATCTTTTCTACTCAACGCATCGGCTACTACATTCGCTTTACCAGGATGGTAACGAATTTCATAGTCGTAGTCGTTGAGTAATTCTAACCATCTTCGTTGTCTCATGTTCAGCTCCTTCTGATCTAGTATATGCTGTAGACTCTTGTGATCGGTGAAAACCGTACACTTTGTACCGTATAGGTAATGTCTCCATATCTTAAGAGCAAAAACTACTGCTCCTAATTCTAGATCATGAGTGGTGTAATTTTCTTCATTCTTCTTTAGCTGTCGTGAAGCATAAGCTATAACTTTGTCTCTTTGCATTAGTACCGCACCTAAACCATGATGAGATGCGTCACAATACACTACAAAGTCCTCATTTCCTTCCGGTAATGCTAATATTGGTGCTTCACAAAGCTTCTGTTTCAGCAGTTGAAATGCTGACTCTTGCTTCTCTTCCCAGATATACTTCTTGTTCTTCTGGGTTAGTTCCGTCAAAGATTTTGCAATCTTTGAGAAACCTTCTATAAATCCTCGGTAATAACCAGCGAGACCTAAAAATTGACGAATTTCGGTTGGAGTGGTGGGTGACGTCCAACCTTTAACTGCTTCTATCTTCGCGGGATCTACATGGATACCTTGGTTGTTGATGATATGGCCTAAAAATTGAACGGTAGAAATCCAAAAATCACATTTGGAAAACTTGGCGTACAACTTTTCTTTCTTAAGTAACTCCAAAATAGTCCTTAAGTGTTCGGCATGCTCTTCTTTGTTGCGTGAATAGATTAAAATATCATCAATGAACACAATAACGAATTTATCCAAGTATGGCTTGCATACTCGGTTCATTAAATCCATGAATACTGCTGGTGCATTGGTAAGACCAAATGGCATCACTTGAAATTCATAATGTCCATATCGTGTTCGAAAAGCTGTCTTGGGAATGTCCTCTTCACTAACTCTTAATTGATGATATCCTGATCTTAGATCGATTTTTGAGTAAACACTTGATCCTTGTAATTGGTCAAACAGATCGTCGATCCTTGGCAATGGATATCGATTCTTCACCGTGAGTTTGTTCAACTCCCTGTAATCGATACACATTCGGAACGTTCCATCTTTCTTTTTGACGAATAGGATTGGTGCTCCCCAAGGGGATGAGCTTGGTTGAATGAATCCTTTATCTGATGGTTCTTTTAACTGTTCAGATAATTCTTTCATTTCGGAAGGTGCTAATCGATATGGTGCTTTTGCAACTGGTGCTGCTCCAGGCACTAAATCGATGCGGAATTCTACTTGACGGGTTGGTGGGATTCCAGGTTAGTCTTCGGGAAATACATCAGAAAATTCTTTTACAACTGGCACTTCATCAAGTTGTTTCTTCTTTTCTCTTGTTTCTCCTCCCGTTACTTGAATTTGAAATACATGGCATCCTTTGCTTATGTATTTCATCGTCTTGGCGTACGAAATGATATTGAACGAAGTTTTAGGTTTATCACCTTGGATGATTAAGGTTTCACCGCGAATGGAATTTGGATGACTTTATCGTCACAAATTATTCTGGCACGGTGTGTAGATAACCAATCCATACCAATGATGACATCAAAACTTCCCAATCGGATGGGCATAAGATCGATAGGGAAAGATTTATTTAGAAGAGTTAAGGTGCAATTTTCGATTAGGGTATTGGTACTTAGAATATTTCCATCTGCTAATTCTATTTCATAGATAGTATCTAATTCTATAGGAGTAATATTTAGAATTGTGGCAAACGAAGTAGACACAAAACTTTTATCTGCTCCAGAATCAAATAATATCTTAGCATATTGTTGATTTAATAGGAACGTACCCGTAACAACATCAGAATTTTGCGTTGTGTTTCCATCACTAAGTACGTATGCTCTTCCTCGGGAAACATTATTGGCATTCTTCGGACATTGAGTTCTGTAATGTCCAACCTTACCACAACCATGGCACTTTACTGCTATCGGTTGTGTGTTGGCTCCAGTTGCTCGACAGTCCTTTGTCATGTGACCAATTCTTCTGCAGTTGCCACAAGTAGCCTTACATGCTCCAGTATGATGCATGTTGCACTTGTTACATGGGGGTAGAGTTCCAATATAACCTTTACTTTCTGCAGGCACTGCTGCATAAGCTCTGGTAGCTTCTTGTCGACGATTTTGTTGCTGATGATGATAACTACGGTTCTGTTGTTGATCTCTGTTGCGGTTGCTGCTTTGATTGTTGTTGTTGTAGCTCCTGTTACCACTGTAGCTGTTTTTGTAGCTGCGGTTGTTGCTATTGTTGTTCCCACGGTTGTCAGCACTTCTCTTATGCTCATTGATCACGGAGGTAGAACCTCTTTTGATCACCCGGGTTAACAATCTCTGTGAAAGTCCCATAGCTTCTTCTACTGTCTGTGGATTCAATGCGGTAACATCCCCTTCAATAGATGGTGGCAGTCCTTCCACATATTTCTCCAATGCTTGTTCAACATCGGGTACTATTGTTGCGCATAACACTGACAACTCCAGAAACTTTCTGTCGTATGTCTTCAGATCATTGTACCTTACTACTAGCTGATGAAATTCATCCTCTAGTTTTCTGATCTCTGTCCTTGGACAATACTTCTTAAGCATTCTATTTTTCAACTCATTCCAGGAAAGTTTGAAAGCTTCATCCTGGCCCATAGCATTCGCAGTAGTATTCCACCACGATAGTGCTTCTCCTTGAAGAGTTCCTGTAGCAAAGGTAACTTTGCTATTCTCAGAACAACCACTCCTCTTGAAGACTGTCTCAGTATGCTCAAACCAATGGGCCATTTCAGTAACTCCTTCAACTCCTTTGAAGTTTGTTGGCTTGCAAGTCATGAAGTCCTTGTAAGTACAATTACGAGGAGTAGATGTATTAGCTTCACGGTTTGCACCATTGATGTTATTCAAACGATCCGCTTCACGAGCTGCAGATATTCCCTCAGCAATCATTCTTTGAACCTCAGTGGGGGTCATGATCACTTCCGGGTTGGAATTTTCGCTACTTGCATGCTCCATTTTTCTATTTATAATACAAAAATATAGCATTTAGAATTTTAAACAACAATTCTGTTTAAATGTTCTTGTGAAGTAGGGAAATGAATATTTATGAGTTCTAATAATAATTGGGCACCATATGTAGTTTTTATTTCGATACAACAATCATAATTATTCCGATATGTTAGATGCATTTATAATACACATGAACAACCATAAGCATAAATTAACATTTGTATATAGTAATATCACAACCAACAGCATAACATTAATAACTTGATCAGTTGAGTTTTCATAACAAAACGATACAAGATTCTTTATTAATTGCCACATGCGGCAGGCTTAGATGCCTTATTACTAATACAAATACTAACTGCCTCTAATGATTAGGTATGTCCACATGTCCTCCCATCTCTAAGATCTGAGTTCGGAGCTCCTGCATCTCGGTATGATGTTGAATCTGCATATCTCCTACAAGGTTTTCCAATGTATCAGCTCTTCGGTGTGCAATCTGGGCTTCCCAAGTATGGTTCTGTCCCTCTCTTCGCAATGATATCGCGAAAGAACGTGTCTTAGAGATATCCGAATGTATCTGAGCTAACCCCTGCTGCAACTCTATCCTATTGGCTATAAGGTTATGTAAGGTGTTGTGGATAGTATCCGAATGATCAAATGATGAATAATCAATCATCTGAAGAAGTGAGTCTATCTGATCTTCGTGATGCTCCAATCGCGTCACTACTACAGAAGGTGAAAGAGTAGAGGTAATTTCCATCCTAGCACCCTCGCCAGTTTCATTGATATGAGCTGGGGGAGTAAAACCAAGAGGATAGGGTAATGATGGTGAAAGTGGAGGAGTAGAATTGGAAATACGAAGTCGGCTGGATGTAGGTATATCTTCCTCAAGAATTTGTTCTCTGTGGTGAAAAGTATATGGATAAGTTTGGCTAAAAAAATTGAGTAGGTGATCGGGTTCCGGATGTTATACATGAAAAGAAGAAAGAATAGACAAAACAGAGAACATGGATCCCCAAGTGTAATTGGGTTCCGGATGTTAGAAGCATAAAGATGTAGTGTAACACCCCCTAATTTGAAATGCAGCAGCGGAATAGTAATTAGGGAGTTACGGTGAGGATCGAAGTCATAATGATAGAAAACGGCTCGAAAGAGACGTTTTAAAACATAATTTCTTTTATAAAAATTCAAATACAAGAGGTCCTTATCAGAGTATTATAATAAAAGTCTCGATGTTTTGAACTAAATCAAACATCTTTTATTTTACACCATTATTGAAATAAAGTAGACAAGTTTTGAAGTTTTTGCCGCCCGTTCCATGCTTGCTTCCCCTGCTAAATACCTGAGATACATGCTTAAAAGTCAACAAAAATGTTGAGTGATATCATAGAGTTTGAATTTAATAATCATTTTGATAAACAAGTAAGATTGTATTGGAAAATACAATCAGTTTGAAAATATTGATATTGCAGTTTATATATTGCATTAAGTCTCATGACACGCAAACGTTAACAAATACCGTAAAAACGGAGGTGTTTATCAAATCAATGATAATTTTGCCCTCGTGTAATAGGTGATTTACCAATTCCTATTTTTACTCAAATATAATTATCACGACTAATACGACTAACCACATGCATAATGGCATTCCGTCAAGTATTAATGGGACAGGCTGTCAAACCTTAAATAGATCTATTCATTATATTTGCGTTCACATAACAGTGATTAATGGCTCATGATTAAGGGTCTTTTGGCAATAGCTAACTTAGGCATATATCAAGTCAGGAAGCATACAAAAAATTACTTGCGATCTGTTTATAACATGTATCCCCCTCACGGAGTTCTGAAAATAAGTAAATGTGAGGCTATGACTCACCTTGATTGATACTGAAATGAAGAAAATAAAGTCGGACGAATTTATGATAACGGCTTCGAAACACAACCTGATAAATAAATTAATCTGAGAATTTGACCAAATACTATTTGGTAAATACGAATGAATAACGAATAATAAATATTCGTTATGACGAATAAGTGATGTGCAGTGTAATTCTTATGATATGCATGATATGACAAAATATGATACTTAAATTATCCATCGAAGTTTTACCCTTTTAATCGCAAGTAAAATATTAACTTTTGAAATATCGTTATATATATTATTAACGTTACGTTAAATAATATATATATAAATAAAAATAAAGTTTAAATGTAATACAAAATAAATTTACGAAAATAGAAAATAAATAAGAATGATAAATAATTTATGTTTAGTCTTTGTCTCTTTTTCCAATTTTACCATTTTTAGTCTAACGACATTTGCGTTACACCGTTAGTCCTTTTTATAAATAATTTCAACTATAGTCCTCTAATTTGTCCAATAATCATTACTAAGCTTAGAATATCAACTTTTATCCATTTTTACCCTTAAGTTTCTGTTTTTACAGGTTTAGTCCTTTTTTTCAATATTTACACTTTTAGCCCCTCTAGGTGTCGTCGCGTTACATTTTTAGTCCAAAATTACAAAAATAATTATAAAAATTTTCTAAATTTTTTTTGAGGCTTATTAAGTAAGTAATAAGCTTATTTTAACTGTTTATTTATTGAAAAGCTTATTTTTTAGCTTATGGGCCCTTAACGAGACAATACAAGGCCCGTTAAGAGTTTTGGAGGCGAGGGCATGGAAAATGTTTTGGGCTTGGCTTTGGGCTATTTTTATGATTCTAAAAATATTTCATATGGGCCCAGTGGGCTTACGTATCTTAAATTTTTATTGGGCTTGAATTGTGCCCACTCGAAAATATTAAGTTTTTATATGAATTTTGAAGTTGAAAAACCTGTTTGTGTCGATTCAAAATGGGTCGATTGGTGTGTCGAAACGTGAGTATTTTCACAAGTTGTGTCAATAAAATTGATAGTTTTCTAGGTGGTCTATTGAGTCGTGAAATAATATAGTACTCTTGTTAAGTGAAATTTAAAGTTATACGTGTAGTTTGTAGCTTGTTTGAACCGGTTATATATTTTGAAAACTTTGAAAATATTACTAAGTGTTATACCAAAATTTTCATACGATGGATATGGTTTAAAATAGGTGCGTGTGATGCATGTATCGTTTAAACTAAAGTGAACTTGGTGTGCTACGTGACTCCTAGGCCTTCCAAGATAGAGGCTAGTCACGATTTGTGTACTAAGTGTTAATATATGCGTGATATATATATGTAAAATGATATACGATCGAAACAAAATAAATATGGTGCATGTAACGAATTTAACGTGTGATTTGGAATGGAAACAAGTAGAGATGACTTACAACACCTTAGAGGTGGTAGAGAGTCGAGAGTGAATGGATGAAACATAAGAATTTATCACGTTCGAAGTATAACCCAAACGTTATACGTATAAATCAAACCCGATATCCTTTCTCTTGCTTCCAAACAATATAGCAATCGATTCTGGTCTTGTAAGAGTAGTTTTAAGGACGAATTTAATATGTGAAAGTGTAGGAGAATAGTAAAGAGCAAGTGCATGCATGTACGTTATATATGGTTTCAATATATAACACGTATGTGAGAAAATTTCCTAAGAAACCTTCACGTACACTATTGCATGTCAGGGAACTAGGTCTAGGGTGAATTTTATATTGCTATACAATAGAATGTGAGAGCACAATTTGAGGAAATTGTTTGGGTGATTCATGCTTGATGTCGACCATCTATATATATGTATACGATTTACCAAATCGTTTACTACTTGCATATAACTGGTCATCTTCGACATTTGAACATAAAATCATCTCAGAAATATTATTAGGAACAATTAGAAACAAACGGGAATCAAAACGGTTAAGTTTTGAATAAATTGTAAATCGATTTGGTCGTGTATGAGTCGATCACTTTGCCATTTAAAACCGTATCAAACGTCGTCCAATGAACTTGGAATTTGACACACTATTATTTGGCTAGGTGTTTAACGAGATGGTGCAAAAATATTGGGGGTTCGTGTGTAAGAAACGAGATTAAACGAGGCGTTTTGGGGGAGCTTGAAGCCTAGTCGATCGGATGAAAATAAAGATTTGGAAATTGGGCTTTGATTGTTGGGCTTATGGATAGTAACGAAGGTGTTGGGCTAGAGTAATTAAGGGTCCGTTTGGTTAATTATGGTGATTAGGAAATTTAATTATATTTAGGAAATATAATTAGGATTAGGAAATATGTTTAGGATTAAGTGAAAAGTTTAGGTTTCGAGTAACGTGCCGAGGATTAATTCCGTCATTTCGTGAATTATATTATTTTGTGATAATCGTCAAAATAATATAATAAGAAAAAAATTTCAAATTTTTTCGAGAAAATGGGAATTAGTAACGATAACGAAGGATTATTTATTTATTAACGATATAATTACAAGAAATTTTTACAAGGTTCTACAGTACCCACCTAATGTTAGATCTAGGAGATTTTTTCCTTTTAGATGCAGTGGAATGAAATGTGGGAGCATCACTTCGTTGAGAAAACCTACGTCATATATTGATCCACTTCTTAGGTTTCTGACTTATGACTTTTGGTTCAACAGGTTTGTTTGTCTTAGTCGATTGAGCCTTTTCAAGTGAAATTCCTTTTTGAAGATATTTTAAAGCACAAACAACATGATTATTTACACAACTACTCTTAGAAGCTATTCAATTCCTATTAGTTTGTTGATTACTCTTAGGTTTTGGTGTGCTACTACAAGCTGTGTTCTGTACTATAGTGGAAGGCATCACATGAGGTTTTGAACCTAGAATTCCATCCTTTTGAAGTAGCGCCTTTTTCCTTGCATTTTCTAGATCATAGTTCTTGTACATGTCATATGTGTCATAAGACTCTTTACTTTTAATCCTCGTTTTAGACACTATTGTTGAACTAATCCTAGATGAGCCAGGTATAATCACGTGTTGAGTGACTGTGGCCAAGAATGTGGAGTGACTGGTTTTGTCAAATTGTTTTTCTCAACAACTTGAGGGGTAAACCGAGATTTTGAAAATTTAGGTCATTCAGATTTAAACACAGTTGGTTGTCTAACAACTAATTGTTTTCTGATTGTTTGAGAAGGCGGTTTCCCCAAGATTGTTGGTTTTGCAAACTTAGTATCCACACTCTGGCCAGTCAGTGTTCTTAATTTGTTTTGCAATGCAGCATGTGCAAACACCTTTGCTTGTATTTGACCTTTTAAAAGCTCATTTTCTTTAACTAATGTATCCATATGTTTACTTTGTTCATTTAAAAATTGACCATTATTGCTCGAATTTAGAGATTCGTTTTGCAATTTAAGTTCAAGTGAGATGCAATGTGCCTCTAGTTTTGAAAAATCTTTATGAAACTGGGCAATGGTCTTTTTGAGAAGAATGTTTTCTGACTCAAGAGTTTGGTATGATGTTTCAGTTATTGGATTATCAGGTAAGGACTCAGACTGAGAACGTTTGTCAAGACATTGTACAACATCCTGGTCAACCTTTCCTTCATTACTGAAGTTAGGTTGCTCAGATTGTTGTTTCTCATTTGCAGGCATAATATGATCAATAGTAGATTGTACCTCAACCATTTGCTCTTTGTCAAAGTTTGGTTTTGTGTCATAGAAGGGTCTGATCTCTGCACAGTCTGCATCTGTATCATTCCGCAATTTGCTGCTGTCATCTTGCTCTTCCAAAATTTTATCCTGATAGCCTGTATTACCGACATCTGCAGTATTCCCAATAGTCCTTTCAGCATTCATTCCTTGTCTATCAACTCTTTCACCTTGCACAACAGCTCGATTTCGGGAATTAGATAAAGCCTGACTTATAATTTGTAAGATCTCAATTCTTCTAAACATCATTTCTTTGTTCAATTTCACAAGTGAACCTTCAGAGTCATCAGAATCACACTTTGGACCAGTATTATTCATGTGAAATTCCTGCATGTTTGCCATTAACATCACATCTGTTGTGTCGGCTTCCAAATCAGCTGTATTGGATTCTAAATCTGCATATTCATCATCAGATGGAATATCTCCCATGACACTTTGCAAAACAGCATTGAGATTACCCCCTTCAACTTCCATTTGACTAAGTGTGGCATTGTATTCAACATTAACGTTAGAGAGTGAAGTTGAATCATAATCTTGAACTTCCACATCTGCAATATTTTCCGTATATGCCATAAATGCCATGCTTGGTTCAATAAGATCTTCTTCGTCATCAATATCTTCCATTGTGTTAAAGAATTCATAAGTTGAAGTCATCACGCATTTGCCTTTCTCAGAAGATACTTGTCCAAGCTTCACAAGATTTTGCAGAAGTGATTGCATAAGATTATATATTGTTGCAGGAGGGTACTGTGGAATGAAGATAGGCTCAGGTGCATTTGGAGGATTGAAGAAGAGACCATTTTGAGTGTAAATTAAGGATCCATGGTCAACAGCTGGAGATGGTGGAGCAGGGAGAATGGTCTTCAGAGGATTCATACTTAAACAGGATTCAAGAATTTGCTTCATTCTGATGTGATGAAGTTCTTCTGTACGATGCATAGCTTCAAGATATTTTCACATTTCATAAGCACTGGCTTGAAAGTCCATATTCATTTAAATTGAGTTGGGAAGGGCTAGTGTCATGAACTATACAGCTTGTTGGTCAGCATCGTACTGAGCAAGTTCAGTAGCATTCAAATCTTCATCAGTTTGTAGTCTGATAATCCCTGTTGAGTCATCAAGAAATATCATTTTGTATGGAGCATCTTGAATGGATTTAAGAATGAGATCTGCTGCAGGACGATTTGTGAGCCACTGTAGAAATCTCCGTTTCCAATCAGTATATGTTCCTGGTAGCAACATTGGAGGTCTTGATTCATTACCAAACAGCAGCACATGACTAATGAGGGAGCAGTGACTTTGTTGTTGATGATACTGTTGCTGATGATAATATTGGTGAGGAAGGTAGTTGGAAGAAGGTACTGTTGCTGATGAGAATATTGGTGAGGAAGGGGGTTGGAAGAAGGTACTTGAGATATTGTAAATGACATTTCTCTCCCCCTTGATTGTTGCGAAGTAATCGAAATAATCAAACAAAAATGTCACACTCAAGGTCGAAATAGTGATTTCAGATTTTCCCTCCAAAATTAATTTGAAAAATTTTCTCTTCCAAAATTTTGAAAATCACTATAAAATGCAATTCTAAGGTCACAGGAAAAAAATTTGAATTTTGGGCCAATATTTTCACCGTTGCACCAAAATTTGAATTTTTAGTCTCCTGTAAAAATTAAATTTTACTCAAATTTTCCCGCCAAAAATTTGATTTTTTTTTTTTTTTTTTTTTTTTTTTTTTTTTTTTTTTTTTTAAGAAATGTTAAGAAGATAGCAAGAAGATATTAGAAAGAAACTTGTGTAATAATGGATCTTGTAGAAGGTATAGATGTTGAGCCAATTCTCGAAAACATGCGCCAAAAGACATCTCGAAACTTTGTCTTTAGAAAAATTTCGCGTAAAAATTGTATGTTCTCGAAACTTTGGTATTCTCAAAACTTGGAAACTGTATTCTCGAAAACATGTGTTCTCGAAACTTTGGTATTCTCGAAACTTGGAAACTGTATTCTCAAAAATATGTGTTCTCGAAACTTTGGTATTCTAGAAACTTTGAAACTGTATTCTCGAAACTATTGTATTCTCGAAAATTTGAAATTTTTCGAGAATGCAGTTACTTCAAATTTTTTCGAAATTGTGCAATTTCGAAAATATGCCAAAAGTCGAAGTGTTTTCTTTCTTATACAAGAGGGAAAATACTGAGTACACGATCGGTAAGACGACAGGAAGCAACTTCGTGTGTTCTAGAAACTTAGGCAGTGAGTGATTTCGAAACTAGGTACAAAGTGTTTTCGAAACTTTGGCAGATTTTGTTTTTGAAAGAAAGTTAACCAAAAACGAGTTTTTACTCCAAGATTCTTGTACTTCTAGCTATAAAATGATGAAATCTTAAAGAAAGTTGAAAACTTGGCAAACTTTTTCAAAAATTAAATTATTTTCGAAAATTAGTAATCGTGAGTTTTTGATAAGAGATTTGAAACTTCTTGTTTGTAATGATTTGTAACACAAGTTTGTAAGCAAAGATGTGATAAAAATCAAGAAACAAGCAAAAAAGTACAAATATTTGATCATATAACGAGTAAAAAAACAGTTTTTGGGTCGGATTCAAACAAAAAACAAGAACTACACCTTCTTTTAGCGAATGATACCACTTGTTAGGTACCCATATTGATTTCACACAAGCAAGAATGAGATAGATATAAGGATTGGATGATTATGAGAACGAGAGAAATATAAATGCAAGAGTTTCCTTATGATATTCAAATAACCAACCAAGTTTACATGAGACCTAAGCTTCCTATTTATAGGGAAGGAGCTAGGGTATCACACCCTCTCCTTCCTCTCATCATTTCGTGTGGGCTTGAAGGCCAATGAACTTCATTACTTAAGCCTAGTAAACTTAATACATAATATAAATGAAAGTAAATAATAACTAAGCAACCTAACATTTATTACAAATGACCGAGACTTGATAAATACTAAAACTTCGTTCCCAACATACTGTAAAATTAAATCCATTTATAAAACCATGAATCACCCATTATCATAAGAAGAATTAGCTTAAGGATTATGGATCTATTAATTCAACAAAATCATCAAATCATAATCAAACAAAATAACTGAACCGTCGTCATCGTTTAACGAATCGCCGAGAAAACGTGTTTGCCGGGATGATCACCAGAAAAACGATATTGCCGGATGTAGGAGTTAGTGGTCATGGACATAGTGTTTTTTTAACTTTTACTTTTTATATGATTTGGTTTTGTAAGAGCATGGGATACGGTGGCGCCGTGGGTGGCGCCATCACCACCAGCCCAACAAAACCGACGGCGCACCGTACCGGTGGTGGCGCCGTACCCACGGCTCAGCGTCATCGACATTTTTTCTTTTCTTTTCTTTTCTTTTCTTTTTGGCTGGAAACAATAACATTTTTTGAAAATAGGAGCATGGTTCCAAAAGATTTCAAATACCATGCTGTGTTGTTGTTGTTTTTTTCGGTTTTTGCAGGTGGCAGCACAAGGAGGAAGAAAGCAAATTTGGTACACATGCAATTTTAGTCCTTGTGATTTTCTGTTATATTTTTTGGTGTTGACAGTTTTAGTCCCTGTGGTTTTTTATGCAATTTTTTTTTTAATTGTAATGTGTGTTTTTGTAATGTAATGTGTTTTTTTTTTTAATTAATGGAGTTTATTTTAGTTAATATTGTGTATGTTTTATTTTATTTTATTTTTTAAAATGGCCAACGGTACCAGAAATTATGGTGCCAACAGATACCCATGAAATGTGGTGCCGTGGGTTTTCTGGTGCTGTGGAGCTTTTTGCTCAGAAGGTGTAAGATTGATTGATATTTTTGTTTTGTTAGGTTGATTTGGAAGTGTCTTTAATGTTTGTGGTTTTGTTGTTTTTTGGGTTAATTCATGTTCATAAATAACAACTTGAATTTAATTGATCCAGATTAAATTGTTATCTATTTTAACAAAAAACAAATAAGTTTGTTATGAATTTTATCATATATAAACTTGAGTGAAGCTGTATTGTTATGTATAAGTTTATTACTATTGAAAACTTATGAATATAAACTCCAAGAAAAATAAAAAAAATAAAAAATTTTAGAACAAATTTAAGGTTGAAGAAGAAAACTGTTGGCATGAATATTACGATATTTAATCTAAACATCCTCTTCATGTGATGATGACAAAGATGCAAGCTACAACACATAACATAAAGTGCTAAAGTTACTTGTGATCACAAATCATCTATTCATTCATACATCAACATCTCTCGACATCTCAATGTCTCAAGTATGCTTCAACAATCACTTAAGTACAAAATGTAAAATGCACAAGTCACTCGTAACTATGAATCATCATCTCAAGGCTCTTATGGACTTGGATAATTTGATGGACCAAGCATATAAGACTTCTACATATGGACTTAGTTATCTGGATTGGGCCAAGCATGCATATGGACTTAGCTAACTGGAACGGGCCAAGCAAACAAACAAGTCCATTCGGGGCCCAATAGTAACCAGCCCAACAAGGCCCATCAAGACCCAACAATGCTTTTAGAAGCCTCTAGAACATGGAGGGAAAATGGAAATTTCAAAATTCAAAATTTGAATTTAGGAGGGAATGAATGGAATATTCTTTGGCATATTTCTTATGCTTTGGAATATTCTTTGGCATATTCCTTATGCTCTATAATATTCTTTTAGAATATTCTTTGGCATATTTCTTATGCTTTGGAATATTCTTTGGCATATTCTTTATGCTTTGGAATATTCTTTGGCATATTCCTTATGCTTTGAATATTCTTTGGCATATTCCTTATGATTTGGAATATTCTTTGGCATATTCCAAGATCTCATGAGCCTATAAATAGAAGCCATTTCTCCACTTCTTAGGCGCAATTTTGCAAGCATAAAAAACACACACATTGATTATTTCAACATAGAAGTAGTGGCATGAAGAAGTAGTGTAGTCATGAAGAAGTAGTGGCGTGAGAAGTAGTGTAGTCGTGAAGAAGTAGTGGCGTGAAGAAGTAGTGTGGTCGTGAAGAAGTAGTGGCGTGAAGAAGTAGTGTAGTTGTGAAGAAGTAGTGGCGTGAATTAGTAGTGAAGAAGTTGTGTAGTGACTAGTGGTGTGAGATTGGTTCTAGCTAGGATTAGAACCCGACATTTAGCTTTGTGTCGTTAAATTGGTGTAAGCAAAAGTGTGTACGGTTTTCTCCGCCTAAAGGGAGATTTTGGTTAGTGTTGTGAACTCTCGAGTAGGTGACTCGGGGAGTGGAGTAGGCCAAGGAAGGTGTCCTTGTAGCCGAACCACTATAAATCATCGTGTCCGGTTTGCATTTCCTTTCTCTTATCTCTTTTCATTTATTCTTGCATTTATCGCTTTATATCTATCCTTGCCTATATGTCTTAGTTGTTGCTTATATTGTTGTTATGTTGATTATGTTGTAAATAGAAGTTAATATTGTGATAAGATGTATAATTATATGACATGGTCTAATGGACTTAGATGTATTATTCACACTTCTCATGTGAGTTTAACTTAATCGATAATTTGATACAAAACGTTTTAATATTTTAAAAGGAAAACTTATTCACATAAAGATTAACCAAAGCTCCATTCATAAAACTAAGTTTTGAAAACAAATCCAAAAGCACACATATAATTGATCATATTAACTATGTGTTGTTTTCATACTAAAATCTAATTGAAGGTTTTCAAATAAACATTGAACAAAGTAAAAAGAGAGAAAACTATTCAACCCCCCCCTTCTAGTTTTTCACAATTGGTACCAGAGCCACGTCGCTCTAATTTTCAAAACAAATGGTTTTAAAAATTGAGAACGATCCATGTATCAAATTATCCATTAAGGAGGATTAAATATGAAAGTGTTTTGTTGATTAACTTGTATTAGTTTTGATGTTATATACACTAATTATATTAGCTCGAGATTAGATTATGCTTTAAATAAATATTATATGTTCGGTATCAAATTCAGAAAGTTTCACAACTTTTAGCAAAGTCAGAAAATAATTTTTTACAAAAAATAAAATTTTGAGTACCAGATGGGCGGCCCCTTTAATTGTCTGGGCGGCCCCCTTAAATATTTAAGGGGTCCGCCTGTCTGTTCGCAGTTTTTTTGGAAACTTTAAAAAATTATATAAAAATAACCGTAACTCTGTAGAAGTCGTGCCACCCGGCATTTTAAAGGTAATTGAGTATACTTCCATTTAAAAATGCTTACAAGTTACCATTACAAACTTAAATAAGTCAGAAAGTCAAAATACTACACGGAGGTCAAAAATTTGAGTCTCGTTTTAACGTAAAACTTGTATTTTACCTTTTTCTTCGAGTCGGGCATTTCTAGTCGATATATATTTGAAAAATTAAGCATTTATGCTTTAAAAATATTGATCTTAATTAAATTTTAAAATGGATAAGAAACTATTTAATTTCAAATAATATCAAGCTAAGTAAACATTGGTATATATAATACACAAAATGACGACAAGTGTCTTATGTGCTATGCGAACTTATTTGTGATTCTATTTTGTTAATTAAATATATTAAATGATTGTTGCTATTTGATTTTTGGTTAAATGTATATCTAAGCATATGTGCCTTATTAGTTTATAGCTAGTTTTTCGGTTTATACTTAACTAGATCTTATGCTAGATTTCTTGCGTTAGGATTGTAATATTATGCTTGCATTGCATATAGGTATAGATGACTTAATGTTACTCAAACATCGTGTAAATGAGTTAAATGTAGTCACCTAAATATCTCAAACAATTTAATCTACTATTAACAACACACTTAAATATTTTCAACAAATTACCTTGGTTTACCTTAAGTTGTTTAATAAGAGAAATTGAATCATTGTAAAACATTAGTAGTTATATAAAAGAAAAAGTATTTTCAAAATTTAAGTGTGTTCATTATAAGTAACAATGAAGAGTCTTTCACATAAACAAAACATATAACAATCATGAAGTAATCAAATTTCAATCATTCACCAACCTCACTCATAAATAATCTTAGAATTAATGGAACACACTATCAAAATGCCTATTTATTTTAAATGAGTGTTTGTGAGGGTCAAGAAAGATCTTGATATTATATCAATTCATTATTCAAATTATGGTTGATATATTCATCAAATCTAATTGACATGTTTTTGAGTGTGGACAAGAAATTGGATTGATATTTGTTTAGTTTCAAGATTACATCAAATTTTAATAAAAGATATAGTCTTGAATCTATATATTCAATCATACTAGATTGATATGAAAATATTTACATCCTTTGTAGATGAAAAGAATATGCATTGGATCATAACTCACACTTGTGTTGATAATGCCATATTGAATCTACTTGTCCAATAGTTGTGTTCCAAATATTAGAATAACATGTTTATCGCATGCATAAAATATACAATGAAGTAGGATTGACGACTTGGATGTTTCGTCCGAAATATTCAAGCAATTTACATTGCAATGCAATGGATAAATGTGTCATATCCGAAAAACCAAACATGAGCAAACTAACAACATATGTAAACTTTGCTCACACTACTTAAAATCATTACTTCAAGATAAAATACATATTTAAGAATAATACACACTATATATTCTATGTATTTCATTTTCTTTGTAACATGAATAGTTGTGTTACAAGATAATGAACTACACTTTCCTTTTTGAAATAATATTAGTTATTAGAATTGAAAAATAACTTGTCACAATCCATAAACAAGCAAAATTTATTTTTTCAAATACTTGTTAAAGTATGATATATAACATTGGCAAAAATCATAGAAAATAATATTTGTTTAAAAATATATTAATGTCTAGTTTTGATATCATTTGAGAATCACAAACTCATTTAAGATAAATAATCTTAATGAGATTCATTTCACATGAGAGGCTAAGGTGCACTCGTAAGTCTAGCACATTTATTAAATCAAGTAATATGCCATCAAAACCAAACAACCGGTAAATTATAAACAAAAGATTAAAACTTTTTGTTTACTCTTATCTAAACATTCAACACGTCTCTATTGGGATCGTGAATAAAATATATCATCTAGATTTACCATCATAAAAACATGACGTTTGAGTCACATTAAGCCAAGCAATAGTGAACCAAGCAAACTTCATATTTGGTACTCTTTGATAGGTAAATTTAGGAATTTAATTTCTTCTAAAAAGAGAATGACTACTGGAGAACCTATTGTCTAGAAACTCAATTTAACCTAAAGGTTGAATTGCTTCTATGTGAGAAGTTGGGTGTGTGTAACCCGTAAAAATGGTCGTGTTTAGCCTTAATTGAGCACCACTAGTAATAGTCTCATACTCATTCTCCAACTTGATTAAATTGCTATTCCTAAATATACCTAACGCTAAGCTTACTTTTATGAACTTTGCTTCTCATTAGATGCTTTCATTCCTAGATTTATAGCATATCGCATATATGTTGTTTCTAGATGTTTATTTGCTCCTATGTGATTTGACTTCATGCCTTTACATGCTTAACTCTATATGCCTCATTCATCTAGGTTTATATTTCTTGCCTTTAGATCCTACACCCTTATTTTATGAGAACCTTAGTGTCACAATCCGATAGGTCATATTAGTCTCAAAACTGTCTTAAGTGTCCTAGAGTCTCCATGCATACTTACTTCCTTATTCATCATCTTGTTTCCTTCCTAACAATCCACTCCTTTGTCAAGAGATAGTTAGATTTTAATCTAATACCTCTCTAAGTTGATGTGACAACTTAAATATTTCATCCGAAATGTTAAGTATTTTTAATTAGCAAAATGCAAATTAAAATGTCACTCATTGTTCATATCTATTTCTTGAGTCATGACTCTATTATTATATAGATGTCAAACACCTTCCGTCCATCTTTAGGAAAACCTTCTTGTATGCTATCCTTCATCCTTCGTGTCATTGTCAAAATTATCGTTTTCATGTTGGTTTGTCTTTATTTGTGTCACACTTTATGTCCGGATGAGCATGAATTTAATGGGAAGGGAAATCACACTCACTCACATATATCCTTCTACCACACACCCAAAACCGAGTCATCCTTTGTACTACCAATCTCGAGTCATCCACCATTTCCATACCATCATCGTCATTAATCAATGACTATATCAACACCCACTTGTCACCTACACCAAGAACCACCATCTCCAATAAAAACTTGTCATCATACCACCAAAACAACTCTTCATTGACCTTACTAATAAAGATGACACCACTCCATCCACCAATGGATATATCAACTCACAATTGTCTCCACCATCAAAAGTATCACCACCACCTCCTACCCAAGAAATTCCTTCCTTGAACATCACTCTGTCGCTTCCACTAGTCATCTCCACTTGATCCTCATTTCCCATCTTCACAAGAAGATTCAACCATGTCACCATTCTCTACATTATACTAAGTGCGTCATCACCACCAAAACTTAAATCCCTGAAAGCCAAGTGAATTTCTTTATGAAATGCGTCCTTTCCACTTTCTAGTAAGTGAAGAACACAAAGAAGATATCCAAGCTTCAAGTGTTGTCAAGTTATCACCACCTCATCCAAGTGAATTTCATTACGAAATGCGTCATTTCCACTTTCTAGCAAGTGAAGAACACAACGAAGAAATCTAAGCTTCTAGTGTTGTCGAGTTATTACCACCTCATTTAACATATCCACCTTCGGTCGTCAACCAACAAAACACCTAAAAATCCCATGATTCCCTATCATCTACCCTTGTAAAACGATATATTAATCTAAACCATAATTGTCCACCCTTTGTCATCACCTTCTCTTTACATTCACGCTCATCCCTCCTCATTTTCCTATGTTTTTTTTAAAAGAACGTATCATTCTCATCTTCATTTTTCTTTAACTTTTTTAGAGTATGTATATATATATATATATATATATATATATATATATATATATATATATATATATATATATATATATATATATATATATATATATATCTTTCGCCAAAATATGTCGGTCGAATCTTTGCATTAGGTTCTAATCATTGTCATGTCTTAAGCATTGGTCATAGTAATTTTTTTGGGATTTAGGTTGTTGTTTTTAAAACAATAATTGCATGTGTCATACTTTTAGTGCATATTCCTAATATGTCCATATATTGCTCCCGTATTAAAGTCATGCATATACTATCATCATCATTATATATATGTGCACTTGTCTACTAACTTTGTTTTGAAGGATTACTTCATCGCTCGATTCTTTGGTAGCCAAAACAAGTTTTGAGCATACACCAAGGGGGAGCATTGATGAGTGTCTAAATACTCATCATTTTATACCAATCTGTACTGCCAAAACATACAAAAACACTCAAATATGCATTATAATACTTAAAATATCTTAAAAGTGTGTTTTATATGTTTCAAATGCAAAATAATCAAAAACAGATGAAAAACGTACAAAGCTTGCATAATTGGCAGTTTCAGTCCCTCAAGTTTTATAAATTGGCAAAACTAGTCCCTGGTCAATAAAAACTTGTAAAAATATCATAAAAGGTCCTTGGGATTCACAAGTTGTTCAAAATAATCCTTTGAAGTTAAAAATTACAAATTTACAACTTTGGTCCTTCAGCTTTGGAAAAATGTCAAAAATGATCCTTAGGGTTTTAAAATTGGAAATTAATCAAAATAAACCTTGTACTATTCATGTTTGACATAATTGGTCCTTATGAGAAAAGTTTTGAGAAATAACAAGTTTGGTCCCTGGAGTTTCTAAATTGGCAGATTTGGTCCCTAAGGTCTAAAAATGGAAAATATGCAATTATGGTCCTTGTACTAATGTTTAATTGCAAGTTTGGTCCTTATGTGAAGTTTGGGAAAGTTACAAATATATCCCCTCAACTTTCAGAATTTACAAAATGGTCCTTGTACTTATAAATAACCAAACGGGCCCTTTGTATTATTCACAAAACAAAACCAAAACCAACTCCAAAATCCATACCAAACAAACCCAGGCCCAGCCCACTCCCCTGATCCACCAAAAATATACCAGCCCACCCCCTTTGTAAATAAATAAAACAGACAAACACCCCTATCCCGTTTTCCCTCTTCGTCTTCCACCTCACACCCCCACCTGTAACTCCACCTCTTCACCACCACCTCACCCCTTCCAGCTCACCCTATATTCCTACCCACTCTCCACCACCTCTTCCACTACCACCCCCCACAATAAATGCCCTTCACACCCATTTTCACCCCAATACCACTGCTACCCACAGTATTGAGCAAAACTACCCCAACTTGGTCCAATCTTCAACAAAACTTGTCCCTTACACTTCCTAACACTCCCAAGAAGCATTAATTGTGACAGAACTGCTTCTATACACGTGTAAGCTTTTGGCGCCAATTTTGGATTTAAACGGTTTGGATCAATTACAGACTTTCAAGGGCCAAGATGATGTGGGATAAGATATTTGATCAAGTTGGAAGAAAGATGGTGATAAATACAGAGGAAAGACAGAAGAGAAAGATATCATAATATTAATCTAGTTTATGATCAATCGTAGTTAATCAATCTAGTTGTATCATTAGTGTAATTGTCAATTTCTGTTGTTGTAAGTGTTTATTAGCTTTGCTAAGTGTAATAAACAACTTGGTTACTCAGTTTCAATCTATCTTTTAAGTTTTCAAGAATTTCACTTTGTCCCATTTTCATATCAAGTCATTTAATTTCAGTTTGATGTTTGTTAATTAGAGGATTCTAATAACACTACTTGGTTCTCAGTAAGCCATAGCAAGCTTTTAGATACTCAAAATCAGCAAGGATCACTAAAAAAGGAAAATACAAAAAGAAATCAAATAATTAGGAATTAAACTAGAAAGTTACTGTGAAGAAAGCAAAGGAGCAAGGTTCATCTTGGATTGCCTTGGTTTAGAGCTTAGTGGTAAGCATATAGGAGTGGTTAATTGTTCTTGGTTCTCAGTTGTGCCTTGGATTCAAGTTGTAAGCTAAATTCTTGATTTTTGGCATTTACTATTCTTGTTCTTAATTTAGTATAATATTTTCTGTTTCATGCTTAGTTGTTAGTAGTTAGTGGTAATATAGAATAAAATTGTTAGTTTGTGTATTGGAATTCATAGTTGTTAGTAGTTAGTAATTAGACAGTCAAAATAGTATACTAGTGATTCATAGTTAATAGTTGTTAAAATCTGTGTAGATGTGTTCATCTGATCTAATAATATCATAAACTAGTATCTGGAATCAATCTCATGGTCTAATTTGTTGTTATACAACACTAATCATAAAAACTGCCTTGCTAAGGTGTGTTTGGATCAAGCTGTTACTGCGAGTTAGTGCATGATATTGTTGTTGATTCTTGTTTCTGCATGTTTATTTAGATCACACTAGCTCAGTTCTGTCATAATATTTAGGTCTTATTAGTATAAAAGTCAAAATCACAATTGATCACCCCTCACAGTTAACTGTGAGGGATTTGTGATCCACAAATCTTCATATTACTTTATTAGTTGTAGCTTTAGCTTATTTTAGGTCTATAATAGCTTATTACAACTTAATCAGTCAATTAGAAGTGTTAGAATCTCATATAAGTCAAACTAGCAAGTTTTCCTCAAAAGTCAAAATTGCACTTCTCAGATTTTTCCAAATATTGGGGGATTTGTTTAGAATTTAGGAAAGGGATCTAGGACTTGAAATTTATTGTATTAATACTCTACCACCTTGTCTTTAAGATCCAATCTTTGTTATATTTTTAGGAATTTTATTGTGGGTCCCACTCACCTCCAAACACAACTGCAGGGCAAGGTACTGCCCTGCTGCAGCAGACCATAGCCACACCACCCACTTTGTGGTGGTTTTGTGACCACCACAGTGGGCCCTACACCTCCTAATTAGCTTTTCCCAACCCCCTCCTAGTAGGCTATCAAGATTGACCTTTTGTTTGATCTGAATCTCAGTGGACCCCACTTGAAATAAGCCATAAACCTTGTCCCCATTCTGTGTTGAAATCAGTTTTTGGATTAGCTTATTTTGGCTTATCAGCTTATCTACTGAGCTTATTTGACCGAATTGAGTTTAGACAAGTCCATAAGACTTATAAGAACTAGAATATATCAAGGTGGGTCCCACATAAGCTCTTGTGAGCTTATTTACCACTTCAGTTAACAAAAGTCAACTGTGGAAGTATTAAGCTTCCACAGTGCTTAATAATAAGCTCTAAATTAGTTGTTTTTACAAAAGTTGCTTATTTTTATATATAATATAGTTTTGTAAAAGAAAAATCCAGAAAAAACAACATAAAAATAAGTGATAGTTTCTATTTAATTTAATTTAATTTTAATTTTCATTTTTACATTTTTATTAAGTAATTTGTATTTTTATATTTTTATTAATTTCCTTTTAGGTTAAAGTAATTTTAATAATTTTATCAGATTTTTATTTTGTAATTTAGTATTTATTATAATTAATATTAGTTTATTTAATAATTAATCAATAAATAAGTTTTAAATTGCATAATTAATTTTTATATAGCAACACCTAGTTTTTATATTTTTTATAGCTTTTATAAGTTATAAAATAGTTTTATAAATTTTTTTATAATTTTCTAAGTTAGTTTAATATTATTTGTAATTTAAAATAGTTTAATTAGTATAATTAATATAAATAGTTTTTAATTAATAGAAAATTCATAAAAAGACAAAAACATTTATTTTTATTTTTTATACTTTCTTCAAGTTCATTTTAAGTTTTAGAAATTATTTTTATAAATTTTTAGTTTAATTTGTAGTGTTAATCATTTTTAGTTTTTATTTAAGTTAGTTTTAATTAAATAGTTAAATAGTTTTTAATTAAATAATTATTAATAAATAATATAATAATCTAAAAAATAGTTTTATTTTTAGTTTAATTTTATTTTAAGTTTAAGTTTATAGAATTTTCATTTTTAACCCCTGTAGTTTATTTTTCTTAAAACTCACCTTTTTCTCAGTACGCAGTCGCGTCTGATTTTAATTTGGTGTATGTTTTAAACGTTTTTAAATACCTAGATTTCACGTAATCATTAAGATAGTTTATTTAAGTCATTTTAAGTTATAAAACCTTAGTGTAATCACACACACACACTTATACCATTTCCTGTTCACATTCACTGATTACAGATTCGTTTTTAATACCATCACAACCTCGTTGGGACATTACGACCCGGGAAAACACTGTATTTCACGGAAGCATTTGTATTGATTAGTTTGACTTTACTATTGACCATTCACAAGTGGTTGAGAAATAAAAGATAACTAGTTTAAGGCGAATCAAGTATACACCAAGGGGGAGCATTGAGGTTGATAGGATCAAGGCTTCACTTACGATGATGCAAGCTCACCTTATACATTCTATCTCAAGAGTTCAAGCGTAGTAGAAGTCTCGTCTATGAGTCCACCTTTTTTCTTCGATAAAAGGGGGAGAAGAAGTGTAAACAAGTAACTTATACATTTTACTATGAGTTATAGTTTACATAGTTTGTTATCATCAAAAAGTGGGAGATTGTTGGCATGAATATTACGATATTTAATCTAAACATCCTCTTCATGTTTTGATGATGACAAAGATGTAAGCTACAACACATAACATAAAGTGCTAAAGTTACTTGTGATCACAAATCATCTATTCATTCATACATCAACATCTCTCGACATCTCACTGTCTCAAGTATGCTTTAACAATCACTTAAGTACAAAACGTAAAATGCACAAGTCACTCATAACTACGAATCATCATCTCAAGGCTCTTATGGACTTGGATAATTGGATGGGCCAAGCATACAATACTTCTACAAATGGACTTAGTTAATTGGATTGGGCCAAGCATGCATATGGACTTAGCTAACTGGAACGGGCTAAGCAAACAAACAAGCCCATTTGGGGCCCAATAGTAACCAGCCCAACAAGGCCCATCAAGACCCAACAATGCTTTTAGAAGCCTCTAGAACATGGAGGGAAAATGGAAATTTCAAAATTCAAAATTTGAATTTAGGAGGGAATGGATGGAATATTCTTTGGCATATTCCTTATGCTTTGGAATATTCTTTGGCATATTCCTTATGCTCTAGAATATTCTTTTAGAATATTCTTTGGCATATTCCTTATGCTTTGGAATATTCTTTGGCATATTCTTTATGCTTTGGAATATTTTTTGGCATATTCCTTATGCTTTGAAATATTTTTTGGCATATTCCTTATGATTTGGAATATTTTTTGGCATATTCCAAGATCTCATGAGCCTATAAATAGAAGCCATTTCTCCACTTCTTGGGCGCAATTTTGCAAGCATAAAAAACACACATTGATTATTTCAACATAGAAGTAGTGGCATGAAGAAGTAGTGTAGTCATGAAGAAGTAGTGATGTGAAGAATTAGTGTAGTCATGAAGAAGTAGTGGCGTGAGAAGTAGTGTAGTCGTGAAGAAGTAGTGGCGTGAAGAAGTAGTGTAGTCGTGAAGAAGTAGTGGCGTGAAGAAGTAGTGTAGTTGTGAAGAAGTAGTGGCGTGTATTAGTAGTGAAGAAGTTGTGTAGTGACTAGTTGTGTGAGATTGGTTCTAGTTAGGATTAGAACCCGACATTTAGCTTTGTGTCGTTAAATTGGTGTAAGCAAAAGTGTGTACGGTTTTCTCCGCCTAAAGGGAGCTTTTGATTAGTGTTGTGAACTCTCGAGTAGGTGACTCGGGGAGTGGAGTAGGGCAAGGAAGGTGTCCTTGTAGCCGAACCACTATAAATCATCGTGTCCGGTTTGCATTTCCTCTCTCTTATCTCTTTTCATTTATTCTTGCATTTATCGCTTTATATCTATCCTTGCCTATATGTCTTTGTTGTTGCTTATATTGCTGTGATGTTGATTATGTTGTAAATAGAAGTTAATATTGTGATAAGATGTATAATTATATGACATGGTCTAATGGACTTAGATGTATTATTCACACTTCTCATGTTGAGTTTAACTTAATCGATAATTTGATACAAAACGTTTTAATATTTTAGAAGGAAAACTTATTCACATAAAGATCAACCAAAGCTCCATTTATAAAACTAAGTTTTTAAAACAAATCCAAAAGCACACATATAATTGATCATATTAATTATGTGTTGTTTTCATACTAAAATCTAATTGAAGGTTTTCAAATAAACATTGAACAAATTAAAAAGAGAAAAAACTATTCAACCCGCCCTTTTATTTTTCCACAAAAACGAATGTAAAGACCGAAATTCCCTTATTTGATTGGATTAAAAAAAAAAAAAAAAAAAAAAAAAAAGCTGACGATCGTTAGATCAAATGATCGGTTTGTTAAAAACGGATAACCACGGGGACAGACAGTGTAATTATTAAATTAAAATATGTAAACCACAAGGACGAAATTTGTAATTTACTCTAATATCAACTATCAAAAAATTTACTATTCATTTCATATTTACCCCTAAAATTTAACCCCTTTAATTTTTTCTAATCTTTTACTTTGCATTTAAACTTGGGTAAAGATAAATTTTTGCCTTAATATATTAATTACCAAAATTTTATAAAATTTATCATCTACAGCTTTGTATTTTGTATTCTTAGTGTGATAGTTAAGAGCATATCAGCATTATGTTCAAGGTCGCGAGTTCAATTTACGATATCTTAAGTTTAAAAAAAGAAACTTTCACGAATAAATTTTGACATTAATGAAAATCATCCTGTCTCAACGAGCGGGCAACTAAAATCATCTCTCAATTTAAACTCGAGAGGGTGTTCAAAAAACCTGAGAAACTGACAAAACCGAGCCGCAACGCTCAATCCGGAACCGAAAACACCCCAACCAAAGAAACCCGAAATCGAAAAACCTCTTATTTTCAGTTTTTATTTTTAGATATCCGCGTTAACCAAACCGAACCGTGTATAATATACATGAAAGTTTTTAAATAGATACAACCATAATTGTACAAATATTGGTTATACTATTCCACTATACCTCCTAATATAAACATTTACTTAACATCTATGTGTGGAAATTGATTAATGTGAATGTAACTTATAAACGGTGAAGACATTTTTTTGTTAATAAGTTACATATGTTTATTTGAATACAATTATTGTGACAAAATAATGTTATTGTGACTTTAATTTGTTCAATGTTATTTAGGTTTACTAAAATAATACTACATCCGTCTAATAAAAACTGTCCACTTTGAATTTTTTAAGTATTTATTTTTCAACTTTGATCTTAAATATTTATCTTTGCGTTATATAACACTTGATGAAAAATATATGAATGAATTGAGATTTAAATGTATTTTTATTTGTATAATTTTCATCAAGTATTATATAACGCAAAAAAAAAAAAAAAAAATAGTGTCAAAGACACAAAGTCGAAAAAAAAAAGACTTAAAAATGTCAAAGTAGACAGTTTTTATGGTACGGAGGGAGTAATATTTTACGTTCTAGATCATATTATTTTTCATACGATTAAACTCAATCAAATATTTAAAATGGTTAACCGTGATCTGAATCGCCAATAACTGCTCATTTCAAGTATCCGCAAATCCGGTTACTCACTTAGTACTGTTCAGTTTCGGGTAGTAAAATTAATTACCCATCCACTAATGAATAATTTAAATGTTTCACCTAATCGGGCCTCGTAAACACCCTCAAACTCCATGAAGTAGCACAGCATTCTACCGACAAAGGAGTAAAGGACTGAAAAAACTAAAGGAAAACCAAAAGGGTCCCATAAGAACAGTATTAAAACTTGGTGGGTCCAATGACAATATCGAATCTGTCTGGACTAAACATGATTAAAGAGCAAATTGTCCTTGGCTGCATATGCTGTGGTCGCACTCATCTGATTGAACTCCCCACCCTCGTCATCACATGCGTAGCAGCTTCATGGGTCCCCCATATCACAATGTTAATAATTAATGAATAATGGACTAATGCTAAAAGTAATTAGCCATGATCATTCATTCACTTGAATGTTTTTTCTTGAAGCATCTCCTATCTTTTACCCGGATTCGAATAATTTGATCTGCCTACAAAAATAAAATTTGGGTCATTTTAGTTACAGTACTTAATTCGGTTTCAAAACTTCAAATTGGCAATAAACATAGTTAACTGGAGTAATGATATCTCGAGATGAAATTAGGGTGGGTCATGGAGCGTCTAGAGATATCTACTGATTTTTGTGACGCAATGTTAACTTTTGTAAAAAACTTGAATTTTATTATTCTGCCCGATCTAAGAAATACTGTGTTTCTACTATTGTTTAGTTAGTCTATTATTAATAGAAAACCGTAAGGTTATTCAATGTGAATTATCATATGAGCCCTAGTTAAGAAATAGTAACATTTTAATTTCTTTATCATAATATCTAAATTGTATATTTTGTGTTTAAAAAAATTGATGATATCTTTAACTCATTATAACTATACAATATGAGAATATTCTTCTATGAAGTACGGCATTCCTTTAAGAATATTGAAAGTATACTTGGCAATCTAGATGGAAGTGACTCAAGCATAATATTGGAAATTTGAAGAAAATGGACTTGGCAATCTAGATGGAAGTGACTCAAGCAGAATATTGGAAATTTGAAGAAAAATTGAAAGCCGAATATTGGTAATTTGTAGACTAACAAAATGATGTGAAAGTGATCCAAGTCATACTTTTTCAATTACTCACAAAACCTGTTAGACCTAACATACTTATTTAACAATTTTGGAAGTGTCTCAAGGAGACGCATGAGATGTTAAAAGTTGTATTTATTTTAACCCGGTTGGGTAAAGAAGATTAACCATATAAATCTAACTAGACCCATTTAAGTCTAGATCGACAGGTCTAGTTAAAAGTGAGTATACGATTCTAAACTTCAGATCTATAAAAACTATGTTGTCATCAGTAAAGTATGAAAAACACATATTCAAACTTGCAATAGTATACAAGCATAAAAAAACGCCTCCATCGTTCACATTGGCATCACAATCGTTCCCATCGCGCGAACCACATGGCAAACATCCTTCACCCCCTTTATTACATTTGGTACCGTTAACTTTTTTCTTGTAGAGAGTTTTCTTGCTACTTTTCATGGTTTTACCACATAAAGTTTCTTTTGTTATGATTTAAATTTGTTATCATTGTATTCTACTAAAGTTGGGTATAAACGATATGAAATTTAAGAAATGTACTACGACATTTTATGACGTTTTTCATAGTCAAGTGGCATGTTTGGAACATTTGAAAACTTCCTTCATCTTCATGTAAATTAAACTTATATTTAGAAACAAAAGATAAAACAAGTCTCAACTGGATGCTCCGTCAAAGTAAAAGATAAGACCACCTTTGAATGTATTTTTTTAAGTATTTGTAGCATGATATACGGAGTAGTTTACATTTGTAACTAAAGTCATCCACTATGAGAGGTTCATGAAAATATTTATAAAATTTGAAAAGGTTTATAAATTGAGTCATCATAGTGAGGTGAGGTTTATGATGACATAAGAATAAAATAGGTCTAAGTTTATAGACCTTTTCATTACAATTAAATACATGTAATTCATTTAATACCTCATTAAATTATAAAGCTTTAACAAGTTTAAGCATAAGGATAATAGGTTTATAAAATAAGAAATTTAAAAGCATATGACATGAAAATTATATAAACATTTTTAAAAGGTTTAACATAAGAGATGCGAAAAAAAATAGTAATTGTCATGAAAGATTAACTACTTTCTCGGTCTCATTTTTATTGTTCTTATTAATTATATTGAACTTTTGAAAGCCTTTTTAAAAGAGTCAACCTAGTTTTAAATACAAGATCAAAAGAAATATTTCATTTACTTAATACTTCATTAATTATATCTATTATTTCCCCCCTCCTCTTAGGGATAATAAAAGTGGGACGGAAAGAGTATTATACGTAAGCCATACTGAGAAGAAGGATTAGACAAACCCTCAAGCTAGCAAAGTTTATAGACGTGTCATGTATTACACTCGTACATACCTAATACTAGCTAGGCTGGACGTAATAAGAGATTACCAGGCCAGCTTTCTCTCTTTACAATCAACTTCATCACTAACTTAGTGTAATAAGACAACCAACTTCACCACTAAAACATACTCCATTTAAACACAAATATATCCCGCAAAAACCGTTTAATAAACACACGCACACACAACAAATTTCCCACAACTGGGTCATCTGCACGATTCAGACGACGAGTCTTCGATTTTTTGACATTCAACACGTCTTGGCTGGGTGAGCGTAATAAGAGTCGACGCGTCTTCGAGGTGCCACATTGGCAATGCAGGCGTCTTCATTTTGTTATATGGATGGTCTTACTAGTTCGATACAAGAAAATGTGAAACGAACCATAAATTGTGACTTCGGATAATATCAAAATCATTGAAACTTCATTTGAAACTTTTCTCATAAGTTGTACAATTTTATTTTTTCTCACACAGTCAAAATTACAGGGGCAATTTGAGAGCTAATGTTTAAACATGGGTTAAGTTAAATAACTACTATTGTTTGGGGATGAGTTTAGTTGAGCAGTAAGTAACTAAATATTATAGATAAGTTCAACGGGTTATTTAATGGAAAGTGCAATCATGTAACAATTAACGGGCCAGTTGATCAAAATCTTTTTATTAATTTTTTGTTATTTTACTTATAATAAAAAGAGAAAATTGAAAATAGGCAGGTCAACCTCACCAAAACCCATTTAGACCAATGTTTTTAAAAGACTCATATACAAACGGACCCGTTTATGCTCAAACCCTTTAGACTCGTGATCCGGTCCACCTATTATTGCCATGTCTAGTTAAAATACGACATATAACCATTTAACTTTCCGATTCACATCTTTACCTCTTTCTCCTCTGTTACTTCACCGCCTTTGAGAACTATCGATCATCCATTATCAGTTATCTTCTAAAAACACATAAAGAAACATTTAAAAATTCATCGTGCTTGGCAACAAGCTTAATAAAACTTATACTTCGTAAGAGCTTAAACCTAATTATAAATTGCTATAAGCTCAAGCCGGTTAATATCTACTTTTAGGAATGAGTAAAACTTGACATAGGGTATGTTCGGTAAAATGAATTGGATGAGGAGTTGTAGCTGAAGTTGAAGCTTATATAAGCTGAAAGATGGAGTTTATATTATTATAAAGCTGTTTGGTTAATTAGTTGGAGCTGAAACTTAATATTATATAGCCATATAAAAATACATCAAATTAAATTCATATATATTTTAAGCTTTTACGTGTTAATCCATTATATTTTGAACAATATTTACGTAATTTGACTTACTATAAGCTCTACTCATTTTTAAAAGCTCGTTTTTTGACATGGGCATATGAAGGCTTACATTTTATAAAAGCTTCCTAAGCCTGTGTAATAAACGAAAGTTATCTTATAAGCTAGCTTATTTTTAAATCTCAAGACTTTATAAGCCCCCATAAATTCCTATCCGAACACAATCATAGTTAATTACTTATTGATAATATAATTAATGGACGCCTAAAAACTTGAATTATATGTGAAACTAATTTGATTTATTTTCTGTCATTTTACAACAATAAGTTTTAGCTCAAACTAATTAACAAACAATTTTATGAAAATATAATCCAAACATTTGGCTTATAATTTAAACTGTGGCTCCAACTCAAGCAAATTTTACCAAACATATAACACCACTTTATACAAGCACTATAATTATCCAATTAAACCACAAACATTCAGGCTATGGGATAACTCTCTACGAGTGCCCCCTCTCTTGTTAATTCAACGGTTTGCACCACCACATTGTGGAGTGCAAAAGAAATTAATTTTGTGTGCGTATAAGTGCATATTGTAGAGTATATTTGTGTTTAAGTGATGTATATTTGTTGGTGAAGCTAATGATTTTATAATAATTGTTTAGTTATAAAGAGAGAAGCTGATGTGCCGCTAAATCGATTATATCAGAGATAATCATCTTCCGTTAATTAATGAAATTAAAAGAAGAAGAAAAAAAAGGCAGCAAGCAAGGCAGCTATAAAAAGAAAGAATGGGGACACACAAATAGAATAGAAAGAAGCTTTCACAGACTCCACAGTAGTTAACAATATTATCTTCAACAGTGTTTCTTAACCTTATTCAATCATCATAATTCATAAATATTCCTTATTATTCTCACTAGATTGCGTGCAGATTTTTTTCTGGGATCAAAAATTTTCTTGGGTTGATTAAAGAAAAGGCAAGAAATGACCTTACCTTACCTTTCCTTTTTTATGTTTTTCACTTTCCACTTTTCTACGTTCTTCTTTTCTTGGACTCTTGTGATGATACTCTTTATTGTTATATGATCATCAATTACTTTCTTCTTGCTCTACCTATTTTTTTTAGCTGTCTTCTATTCTGGATTTTGGAGCTTTTATTTGAGGTTAATTAAAAAAAAAAAAAAAAAAAAAAAAAAAAAAGAAAAGAAAAAGATTTAACTTTATTTTAGAGGTAAAAAAGGTAACTTTATTGGAATTGAAGATGATTGGTGTTGTGGGTTTTGTTTATATATTGGGATTTCAACATGGTTTTATGCTAAAAATAATTTCTTGGATAATTCTTGGGTTTTTCCTAAAAATAAGGATTAGGGTTCTTCCTACTTATTTAAGGTTTGTTTTTTAGTAAAACTGAAATGAATTATGTTTTGGGTTTGAAGTTTAGAACTATATTTGATGATTAGTTAGTTTAAAAGTTAAGAACTTGATCACCATCTATGTTACTTTTTTTAGCAAGGGTTATTGTTAGTATTATTTAATTTTTTGAAAATTTTGCTTTTGGATTCTGGTTTTTGGAGCTCTTATTTGAAGTAAAGTAGAAAACTTTATGGAATTAAACATGTGTTTTATACTCAAAATTCAGTTCTTGTTTATATGATTTTGATGTACTCAGCTGTCTTCCCTGTTTCACCTTTATTGGTTTGGTTTTGTTATGATTATCAGCAATTGAGATGAAATTTGCTCATTTTTAGATGTTGGTGTTACTGTCTACATCTTACCTCACCTTGTCCTGTTTCGGGATTGGGTATTTTTGTTGTTGATTTGTTACAAACTGTGAATTTGCTTACTACTTTTGGTTGCTTTCTTTGGTAAAAAATTCCTGCAAATGTGTGAACATTCATTCCAAGTTACTGCTTTTTTCTTTATGTGCAATTGTTTTTTAACCTTTTCATGTTTGCTTTTATATGTGGGAGCTTGCTTTAGTTCTTCAGTCCCATAAAAAAATGTTTTATTTTCTGTTAATAAAGAGATGTTTGCAATATTAATTAAGGGTTTAGATCTATATGGATTTATGCATGATTATATCTTGATCTTTAACATCTTGAACTTTTTTTTTTCCAGGCTTCATGGAATCTCCTCAATCTGTTGTGTCACCATTCAAGACCTCTGTCTTCAACGAACCCGAAAGACAAAACCTTGACCTCTTCACGAAAAACCAACCTTTGACAACTAAGAAAACCGAACCCTCTGTCGGTGTTCTTGATGTCTACATTCATCAAGCAAGGGACATTCAGAACATCTGCATATACCACAAACAAGACGTTTACGCCAAAATATGCATCACTACCAACCCTGAAAAGTCCCTCACTACTCAAACAGTTAACGGGGGTGGTAAAAATCCGGTCTTTAATGAAACCCTTCGAATTAATGTTCCCACTGTCGAATCTTCACTTAAATGCGAGATATATATGCTAAGTAGGGTCAGAAATTATCTTGAAGATCAGTTGTTAGGTTTTGCTTTAATCCCTTTATCCGAAGTCCTTGTCAAGAATGGAAAGTTGGAAAAGGAGTTCACTTTATCTTCCACTGATCTGTTCCACTCGCCTTCCGGTTTTGTGGACTTGTCTTTATCATACACCGGAGCCTCACCCGATGTGATCGCCATCCCACCACCAGTTCCTGCCACTAAAGGAACCCCGAATGATTCGGAATTAGCTGAATTTGACAAACTTGAGTTCCCGGATCCTAAAATTGCTAACGAAAACAATATGATGGTGACCGAGTATTTTGGTCTTAGCTCAGAAAGTCTAGTCTCGTCCGACACTGATGATCAAGTTGATACAACCGCTGAGACCCCAAAACCTGACTCTCCGCCTTCAAGTGTTTCAACTAATGGATCACATTGTGCTTCGGGTCCCTTTAAAGACTCAAAATCTGCAAATCAAGAATATGAGTCGCCTCTAAAAGTGGAACCGGCGAAAAGTGTTGAAGCTAAGAGTGATTCTGGAAATGGGAATTCGATAAAGAAGCCTGTAGTGGCGGAAAAATTTGATCTTGAACAGAAGGTAGTTCAACAGGACTTTGTGGATTTGTACATGAAGAGTATGCAACAGTTTACTGAGTCATTGGCTAAGATGAAACTCCCATTGGATGTGGAAAAGGCGGCAACAGAGTCTGGAGATTCGGTTGGCTCGGATCAGAAGACACAGACTCCAACTGGAACACAGACACCAAATGGTACGCAGTCTCGTGTGTTTTATGGGAGTCGAGCTTTTTTCTGAAGACTTGAATTGGTGATGACGTTTAGGGGTTAGAATAAAAAGGACTGATGGTTTAATACTGCTTTAGTTAATGTTGTTGTATTACTGTATGTAAGTATGGAACAATGTGTTTTAACCTCTGTGTTTCTTGGATTTCAGTTTAGTTCTTATTGCACTACTACTATATGCTTATGTGATTCTATGGAACCTTTTTAGTCATCATGGGCGTTTAATGTGCGAATAAAGTGATTATTGCGATTACAATTACAAAGTATTTGATCATCAGTTTGAACTGTGCAAGTGTTTAAGTAGTTTTCTGCATATCAAGGTATGTAGGTATATAATAGTTGGGTGCGTATACATAGCGATGGTGTTTGTATAAACCCATCATCGACAAAGATTTAGTATAACTAAACTGTCCATATGTTTAGTCGGTTATGTGCATCTGATTTTTCATATCGGAAAGAATAATCTGATAATCTTTGAGGTGTTGAAAGTGCGACTAAAGTGATCATTGCATAGTTTGCGACTAGCCAGCCGACTAGGAAGTTATTTGCATCTTATTTAAGTATGATATAAGCAGATTTAACATTTGATTTTCCAGTTGTTAGGGTCAAAATGCTCCATGGAGGTGTATTGGCTATTCATCAAGGTTTATTGGGTTGGTAGGATCGACCATGACACCCACAAAAACAAAAAGTCGAAGATAGTATATTCTCATGGCTTACATCATGCCTATGTTCATGATCTTTACTGTCGTTTGAAGGTTCTGCTGTGTCGTTTTAGGTTATTCTACGGGTCGGTCCTATTGTATAGATATAGATAATCTAATCAGTACAGTATACAATATACCATGCGGGATACATATACCAAAATAACCGGATTGATGAGCCAAAGATCTTAGCAGGGTTTTTTTTTTTCCTCCTCCTTGTATTACAAGAATGTCAAAAATCTAAGCAACAGAACTCATGATAATAATACTTGTTTGCTATGTAACCGTCGGCCTCAACTTGTTGCTTTAAGCTCGGGACATCGATTACACAATCACGAGTTAAATGATGGTTAGTTCACTTTCTTTAGTGGATTAAGATGCTCAATTGCTTGTGTTCTCAATAATAATGTAATCAAAGAGACATTGACACATGCATAAGGTGAAATGAATCAATCATATGTTTAATTACATGGCCTACTTTTGACACCATGTATTGTCATTAATAGAGTTGAGTTTTATCTTGATTTAATTTAAAGCTTGATTAATTGGTTAACTAGTACTAATCCATCAAGGTTGCAATTAAATTTTTTTGATTGGCTTTGTTGTAGTTGTAGTTATTAGTGTCAACTACTACCAGCATCCTTTATATCATCCACAAAGAAAATAATGTTCATAGTAAAGAAAGTGTGGATTCTTCATGTATTTAGCTTAACGTCTAAACTTCTAATCAATATTAATAAATGAATAGCCGAGTGGCTTCAATGCATGGAGTTTATGGTCACTTGACTAATGAGTCTCATGGTAAACATGATTGATGATGGGGTGCAGTGGCGAAACACCCTTGCCAATCCGAGTTGTTACTCGACAAGAAGATCGCCACTGTATCAGTTGTGCACTCATCAAATTGTTTGATAATTTTTTGGTTTTTGCCAATTGTGAGAAAATTTGATTTTTTTTTACCGTTGCAACCAACGGCTACATTTATTATTATTATTATTATTATTATTATTATTATTATTATTATTATTATTTATTTTTTAAAATGTTTAAACACTATATTTTTAACAACCATTTTTCACTTTATATAAACCATTTTTACACACAAACTAAAATCTTTCATTTTCATTTTCACACAAACTAAAATATTATAAACTATGGATCCGGATGATGATGTATATCAATCCAATGATGATGAGTTTTTTTTTTTTTTTTTTTTTTTTTTTTTTTTTTTTTTTTTTTAACACGAAAGCTTATGAGTATCACCAATCGTTGCAACAACAAGAAGCTCAAAGTTTCATACTCGCGTAATTGATATATTGTGACTATGAACTTGCAGTGGCGACTATTTTGGTGATAATTCAAAATATCAGGCGTCCTATTTTAGACGTTGATATCATATAAGCATGAAACTATTTTTAGAAATAGTCTGAATGTATATCTATTTATACTGACGATCCTCTTCCCGCTCATTTTCAATTCTTTAAAGTCCGACCCAATTATACGGGTCTAATGAGTTTTAGTGTTATTTTAAATGGATTTTCGTCATACACTATTGGCATACGACACAACACTTGATGCATTTTAATGAATATCTACAAATGGGTGAACATTGTGCAAGCAATTGTCTATTTTTTTTTACTATGTGCATTATTGATTTATACATGCCTGAGTGTTTAAGGAAACTAGACCTTAATAACATTCAAAATTTATATGCTACACATAAGAGGGTTCATGGGCTTCCGAGAATGCTTGAAAGTATTGATTGTATGCATTGAAAATGGACAAAATGTACGAAAGCATGGCTCGGACAATTTGCAAGAGGTGATACAAAATATTCAACTATAATGCTTGAAGCTATTGCGTCATACGATTTGTAGATTTGGCATGGCATTTTTGGTGTAGCGGGTGCGAATAACAATCTTAACGTTTTAAATTATTATCCGTTATTCGACGACCTTATTGATGACATCGTCCATGTGGCTCCGTTTGAACTAATGGCTTTACATATGAAATAGGGTATTAATTAGTTGACGGGATTTACTCTTAGTGGCACAATGGTACGAGGCGAAAAACATGGACTCTTTAAAAGGCGACAAAAAAGTGCAAGAAAGGATGGCGAACGAGCTTTTGGTGTCCTCCATATACAACAACCGGCGCGTTGTTGGACTATCAACAAGCTACAAAGAATCATGTACACTTGCATCATATTGTATAACATGATTTTAAAAAATCAAAAGTTTATGATAAGTGAATTCAACGAATTGTATATTATGCTGCAACAAAATATACAACGTACTTTGATCGAGAGATGCGAAGTACAACGAAGGAAAACCAAAGAATTACATGATAAACATACACACGAAACTCTTCAACAAAATATTATGGAGCATCTTTGGCAACAACAACAAAAAAATTAGTTTATTGATAAATTTTTTGTGTACTTTTATTTTTTCGTGTTTTTTTTGTTTCCATATTTTTCTGTTTTCATATTGTTAATTTTTATTTTTACTTTAATAAATGAAAAATAAGTTGGGTTGAAAAAAAATATAAAAAATATTAAAAATAAAATAATAAAATACAATGATGGGTCCCCAAAGTAAAGTTTTAGCTTAAGTTACTAGAGGGTATTTTTGGGTGTGTAAGTGAAAACAGGAAAAACTGAGGTAGCATTGAGGTGACAATTTAGCTTAAAGCACTAGGTGCAGTAACATAAGCAAAAGCTCTACCTCAGTTTCCCCCTTTTTCACTTACCTCTCACTCACACACCAAAAACATTCTTCCCAATAACTTATGCCAAAACCCCGCCAAAACCCCACTTTGAGTTCCACCATACTCAATTAAAATACAGAAAACCAATTTGAAAAAAGAAATACAAAATCTCCCATTTGGCGGTGCAGTAACATGCATTTGGTTTAAGCCAAAAGGGGTTGCCATGTAGATTTGGAAAGGGTGGCTCGTGATTGCATACTTAAGCCATTGCACCTGATCCTCTAAGATCTTGCTTGTGTAATCTCAGTCGTGTGTTTGGTTTTCTAGATTTGGCGAGGGTGGTTCATGATTGCACCTGATGCTCTTAAGCCATTGAGTCTAATTGCTTTTAAACTTCTTAATTTTAGTGATCTATAATTTTGGAGATACATTTGATTTTATCTACGTCACTACGTAGATCCCTTGCAAAATTATACTGTATAATTATATTTAGGGAGACAATAGTAAGATAAAATGGATCACAATGATTAGATGTTACGAAACAAATGTTTGGAGTTGGTGAACGACAAGAGCTCATGGTTGATGTAGAGGTATTTGTTCTTATCAATATCACTCATGCGTAAATAATCATTAGATCGCGAAATATGAAGTATAACTTATTAACAAACAAAGGGAAAATGTACAAAGTAACTTTATAAACATCATATAATTGTTGGATTAATTATTGAGATGTGGACCATTAGTTAAGAATAGCAAAAGTAGATAAGATAAACCCACTTAAATGGATTGTTACTACACACAATCTTGAAACGTATAATGAGTCGTTTTGAGGCTTATATGAGCTGCCTTAAAACTTTCATGGAGCTTTCCGCGGCATTTGTGATATTTTAAGTACTTTATACCTCAACTCACCCTGAACTAGTTGACGTTGAGCTATATCAACCTGTTGAATTGAGCTCAAAAGTCAAATCATGCTACGCCTATGAACATGGTTCTTACTAGTATCTTTGAGCTAAATGAGCCCTCAAATCAAGCTCAAATTTTCATCAACCAGAGCCGAAGATTGGACCATGTAAGTTCATTTCAAACTGAGTTTGCATTAAACCCGAACGCAAACTTTGAGTTTGAATTGGCTCGTCTCAATCAAAGCTCGCTCGTGAACTTTTTAATGGCATTAGGATAATAAATTAAAATTTGACAATGCACGAATGTTAGAAACAAACAGGGACAAATGGTGTAAGCAAAAGTAGATAAGATAAACCCACTTAAATGGATTGTTACTACACACAATCTTGAAACGTATAATGAGTCGTTTTGAGGCTTATATGAGCTGCCTTAAAACTTTCATGGAGCTTTCAGCGGCATTTGTGATATTTTAAGTACTTTATACCTCAACTCACACTGAACTAGTTGACGTTGAGCTATATCAACCTGTTGAATTGAGCTCAAAAGTCAAATCATGCTACGCCTATGAACATGGTTCTTACTAGTATCTTTGAGCTAAATGAGCCCTCAAATCAAGCTCAAATTTTCATCAACCAGAGCCGAAAATTGGACCATGTAAGTTCATTTCAAACTGAGTTTGCATTAAACCCGAACGCAAACTTTGAGTTTGAATTGGCTCGTCTCAATCAAAGCTCGCTCGTGAACTTTTTAATGGCATTAGGATAATAAATTAAAATTTGACAATGCACGAATGTTAGAAACAAACAGGGACAAATGGTGTAAATTTATGAGAGATTAGTGATGTAAAATAAAAAGTAGCAAAAAAAAAAAAAGATGTATGCCGTGAAGGTGGATCGAACACCTGACCTCCAGATCTTCAGTCTGGCGCTCTCCCAACTGAGCTATCCCCGCAATTTGTTTAAACACTCATATCTATCATTTATAAACCCTTTAAAGGAATATGGTATAAAATAAAAATCCAAAAAGAATATCTGTTATAAATTTATAATCACGTAATTATATTACTGATTAATTTTGAACAAATATGATCTAAATTCAGTGTTCACTGATAGAACAAAAACATCATGTTTCACATCATTTTCGAGTTTTTGTTGCATTCGAAGATATTTTCATGCCGGTTTTATAAGTTCATTCATCGGGCTAGTACTTTAAAACAAATAAGACGACATAAAACAGCATGCACATACACATGTATATGAATACAGGTGAGGCCGATAAATGGTGAACAATGTAATGTGTTTTACATCATTGTTCACCTTATGGGGCCATCATCAAACTGCCTGTATGAACATGTGACATGTGAGCATGACCTACAAAATTAAAGTGTTAGATGAATCAAAATGGTACAGAAGAATACAAGATCAAATATAACCTGTTTAAAACATGCAAATGGAGATGGAATAACATGAAAGTGAACATTCAGTCAATTATTAACTTGAATATCTAATCATTCACACTTTGTAAATCAAACAAAACCGAAAGTACATTATCAGAAAGTGATATCAAAGTACTGGCGCAACAACTTTGCCAGACATTACAACAACTCAACAATAAACAAATAAAACCCGAAGAAAACAAAAAGAGAAACATTAATTATTTCTTCTACTCTACCACCCTCGCGAAAAGATGCACAACAACACATCAAATGTGAGACCTGTTGACCAGGAACACATGCCGGAAACCTAAGGTCAATTAAAAATCAAAACTTGCCACCAAATGCCTTATCAAACCAACTTCAAATGTTTGTAGTATATCTTTCCAAGAATCCACATACCGAATTGCCTTAAAGCCGCTCGTGTTGTATACTAAAGAGGGTTATCTACGAAAATAACAGTTCCTCCTAAAGTTACCTTCTTGTATGCAAATCATGAAAACTTCTATGCTGCAATCCCTGAAATAGTTCGCCAAAAACAAGTTAATAACTTGATGTTGTATGCAATCTTGAGAACATTCTTGAATTTGACAAGAAATTTTGTAATAAAATACCAATGTACGCATTCATTGTTCGGTTTTAGTCATTTTAGAACATATAATCTTAACATAAAACTTGAGCAATTTTATCTATAATTGTCATTTTCTAAAACGGGTCTTTAAGCGGTTTTCTTTGCTAAAAAAGTATTTAGTCATTTCATAACATATAATCTTAACATAAAAATCTATAATTGTCATTTTCTAAAACGGGTCTTTAAGCGGTTTTCTTTGCTAAAAAAGTATTTAAGTCATTTCATAATATATAATCTTAACATAAAACTTGAGAAATTTTATCCATAATTATCATTTTCTAAAACGGGTCTTTAAGCAGTTTTCTTTGCTAAAAAAGTATCCTAATGGGACACCAATTCACATTTCAATGGCTAAGATGTAAAAAGAAGTAAAATGACTAAAAAACGAAACAAACAGAAAGTGAGTAGTGTATTCAAATAGAGTATGATAAGTTGATAACATACCCCTATTAGTTTGTCTATTTGCAATGCTATAGTTTCCAACATCTTCTGAACTGTCAAGCCCGTAACCGAATGAACCAGAACCTGGACCATCAAGATCATTAGACGAAGACTGCCAAGTCGGGTCACCATACATTGAACCCCCACGGTACATATTACCATAAGACCCTTCCTGTCCTACACTCGGTCCGTTTCTTCCGAGTCCAAGACCATAGTTACTTTCCGGACCCCCAATGGGCCCAATACTTCCACCATTGTATCCAGAAGAGTTCACTCCATTTTGAGTAGATATAGGAGACGAGCCCCAATTGCCCCCGTTTCCAAATACTCCAAACCCACCACTTCCTGAGCCTACATACGCACCGGACCCATTAGGGCTCGTGAGTCCACCATTACCCCACATGTTTCGAGTTGATGAACCTATAAACGACTCATTCCTACCATTACTTTGATTATATCCGATTGGGGTAATGTACCTATTTGAATTACCACCAATATACGGGCTCATAACTCTCCCATACCCCATGTGGTTTGAATTCCCTCCAAATGCACCCGGGCTCAAAGTGGGCTCAAGATTCATACCCATCCCATAACCAGATGACCCAAATGGATTGAATCCATTTCTCCCAATAGGACTGAATTGACTATTGGTTCGACCTCCATAACCTCCGATCGACCCAATATTGAAACCTTGTGGGTAAGTACTAGTGAATAATGTATTGGGTCGGGTTAACCCATAGTTAAACCCAACCAATGGGCTCCGGGCAGGCCCTGGTGATAACTCTTTTGGGACGGCCCGTTTGACTTCAACCATTTTACCATTGAGTTCATGGAAGGTTTTATGCAAGACGCGGTCCACTGCTTCCTCTGAATCAAATGTAATAAAACCAAAACCTCTTGGCCTTTGAGTGTTGTGATCATACATGACTACTACATCGGTAATACCACCAAACTGATCAAAGTATTTCTTAAAGTCACTCTCGGTGACAGTAGATGCTAAACCTCCAACAAATATCTTCTTTGTACGTCCACCGGGACCCGGTGATCCTTGAATGCTGCCATTGACTCGGTTTAGTCCATTGTGGTCTTCCCTTGGAACTGCCTTCTTTGCTTCAACCTAAACACGCAAGTTATGAACTCAGGACTGTAAAATACGGAGTACATTGTTTCCATTACATAGTACTGTTTGGGTTCTAGATTGTTTTACACTTATCTTCGTAGCCTATTTTCTGAAAAATGATTGTATTGTTCCTAACGTATGAGAGAATGCTACTCACAATAAAAAGGGTGTTTGGCATTGCGTTTTCAAAGTGATTACCTATATGATTTGCAATAATTAGAGTAATATATCAACTACTACAGCAAAAAGGGTTGCTGGATGCCTGGATATACCGTTTGGATGTGCTACTATAGTCGAAGTCATGATTAGTAATTGCTTGATGAATTTTGTTTATTTAAGGATTTAAATGTAAAATGACAAATATTCAAAAAATAATAATAATAATAAATAAATAAATTAGTAGCAGCAACTGCTTATTTAAAAGGTAAAAAGTAAAGGTTTTTCCGATTACGGATTATATACTAGTAAAAGCAATGCCAAACAACGTGTAAATGCACATCCAAACACCCCATATCTAAACTAAAGTTACAAACTTTTTTAAAAAAAACTTACGGTTCGACCATCAATCACGTGTTTATCCAAAACAACCTTCTCAGCAACAGCAGGATCAACAAACACAACAAAACCAAACCCACGAGCACGGCCAGTAATCCGATCCCTCATGATCACAGCCTCCACCACTTCACCATAGCTACCAAAATACTCCTTCAACCGCGCCTCATCCGTATCCCACGATATCCCTCCAATAAACAACTTCCCGAAATCCCCTTCCATCTTTTCCACCATCCCATGTTGAATTGCCATCAAATCCTCAAAATTTCCAATCTACAAACCAACTACAAAACCAAAAAAACACAACACTCATTAAAAAAACACAAGATTTCATAAATCCACACATAATCCTATACAATTCTACATAATTCAGATCAAAATGTGGATATGAAAAAGATTGCAAATTTACCTTATCTAGATAAACTCAACTAAAAAAAAAAAAAAAGTGATCAGATTGCATATTCCTATAAACAAAGTATTCAAGAACTAAAATTGGATCCATCAAACACTAATCTCAAGTAGATTGCATATTCCTATATCCAACAACCCATAATTCAAATAGATCAAATAACACATGTATACATATAAAAAACAAATCAAGAAAATGAATCTTGATGAAGAACATACACATACCATTAGTGGAAAGATTGAGATCTAATGAGAATTGAGACACAAAGGAATAAAAATAAGATGTGGGTTGTTGTTTGTTGTTGTTCTAAAACAAAGGTAAGGTATATAGTTGATGTTTTGTTTTTTTTAATGAATGGTTTTTATATGTTTCTTTCTTGGGTATTCCTTCATAGGTACTACTTTTATTTATTTATTTTGTTTTGTAAATAAAATGAAATGTTAATGGGAATAAATAAAATAAAATAAAAAAGAGAGAGAGGAAGACAGTGTGTTTTGGGTAATCTTCTGGTGTAAGAATATTTGAAGGAGTGAGTGATGACAGGAGATGATGAGCTTTTAAATCTTGGATTTCTATTTTTTTATTTATTTAATGGCTTATTATTTTATTGTTTAAACTAAATCTACTTTTTTTATTGGATTTTTTGTTTTACTGTTTGATTTGGTAATTTAGACCACTTTAACACAAATTATTTAAAGATCAAGTGTATCCATGTTACCACCTGGGTATAAAGAGATAAAAAACATATTTGTATTAAACATAAAAACTTAATAAATGAATAATGTTGTTAGATAAAAATGCTAATATTTATAAAAGATAATGTAATCTATTAAATATTTGAATAGTTAAGTACAATTTAAATCATCAACCTTTTTTTAGTCTCACTTACTCTAAATTAATATATACATAACAAATTGCACATACAAACTAAAAATGCTATATACCGTCGTCGTAAAACGCAGGTAATGGTCTGATTTTTATAAAAGCTAAGTTACTCACATTATAAGTTTTATTCAACTCACATATATTAGAAAAGCTTTTAACAATAATAAATAATAATATTAAAATTAAATGATACCTCAGGTATCTTATAATAATAAGTTTTTACTTTTAAGTGTGACTTATGTTATATCACTTATATCTATAGCTTTAATTTAGTTTTGACAAAAGTTAAATATTAAGTGTGTATATTATTTTTTAATCTAAATAAACTAAAATCACAATAAATGGTTAAAGTATTTGCATTGTGGCTGCACCATAGAGTCTTGCCTTACAACCAAAATGTGAAAAACAAGTTGAGTAAGTAGAGTAAGGTAAAGTGATATGGTGAGAAGAAAAACAAAAATTAAAATAATAGAAAGGATTTCAGTCATTCATTTCAAATAATAGAGAGTATTTTTAATAGGAATACATTTTTTTTGTAGGTGCATCTGATATATGTGATTGTGGTTTCTTCTCACCTGCTCATTTTAATTTTTATTCTCATTTGATCGTAAGTCGTTGAGTAAAACCATAATTAAAAAGTCAAGAGATATAATTTGAATGTTAAACCTTTGCGTTATACTATATATCTTTCAACATTGGTTTATCTTTATCATCGCGACTAATAAGATGTATTATGAGAGAAAAAAAAAAAAAAAAAAAAAAAAGCCTCTCTATACATATTACGTGGTTCATGACATCTAGGTGTTAGGTTTGGTTGCTTTTTTCTTTTTTGAACTAATGAAGTTGCTTATAAATGTTTGAACTAGGTAGGTTGTTTGTGAAATGTGTAACTTTAGTTAGTTTAATTTAAATTAGATTAGATTGGTTGATTTATTTGTTCATCGTGTGGCTATTTTGGAGCAACGGTGGCTTTATTCTATACGTTTAGTGTTTTTGTCTCAAAATAAGTTTTTATTTTGAAATTTCAATCAACTAGAATGGTTTTTAAAGTTAAGGGGTAATATACATTCATTGGTACATAATGTAATGTATGACTTCTCAAAAAAGTATGTGCAATATGAAAGTAGATATATAGTTTGATATGAAGTTATTTACGACCCAAATCGAATGTTTTTTATTATGAACCATTAACCTTTGTTATCTCAACTAACTAAGTTAAAAATAATAATAATAAAAAATAAAATAAAATAAAATAAATGATGTTATCCGATATTTCATGTTTAGCTGTGTGTACCTATAGCTTTTTTTTGGTGGGAATTGAACATGATTTGCTATTAAAGATGTTTGGACTTTGAACAACTCACGTTAGTTCAATTAATTTAACTCGTTGTAAGTTTAAAATAAATTTTGTAACTTATTCACTTCGGTACTACTATTACTCCGTACAATTCAGATATATTAATTTTACCATAATCTAATCATGGTCTACGTGTCTGTACTAATAACTAATAAGATAGATTAATCTTACCATATTCATACAATGTGTGATCTAGTGTTTTTTAAATTTTCTCAGCACACAATTATATTTAGTTTATAAGAAACTCTATTTGTTTGCTTTATAAAATGTTTAAAATAAAAGCTCTTAAAATAACTCGTCAACTAATAATCAAGTTTTGTAATGCACTGCTTTAGCTTTATGCTGCCGTAGAATCTTTAACTTCTAGTTTTTGACTTTTTGACAACTATTTGTTCATACTTTAATTAAATTTACTATATTAGGTATAGAGTATATAAAAACTAGAGATGCTTATAAATAAATAATACTATAATAAACCTAAGCAACCTTGATATCATCTTCATCATTTTTAAAGACTTCAAAAACTATACTGCAGTTACTGTTTTACGGTTTGTATATTGAAATATCTTTAGATTATTAACCCATTTTTTTTAACGCCAAAAATGGTTTTCGAATGAGGATACATGCATGAGTGCATGACACATACTTTATCATGCAATTATTCGTATACAATTATTACTTAGATAAAGTACCTGATAACATTATTATCTTAAAGTTGGTTTCGGATATAACATTCATTAATCGTATTAGTTTAATATATCATACTCATGTTATCACTATTACTCTAATTGATGAGTAGTATTTTGAGTAATATTTTTAAAATTGTTTTATAGAAGTTTCAATATACAAAACAGTCTTTCTTAGCTTTAGAAGGTAAAGGGCGAGACAAAAAAACGTATGTTTATATTGGAGAGGTGACTTCTACGCAAATTTTGTAATCCATAAATCATCATTTCTTCTGATTTTACTAGACGGATGGTTGTGTATAAATTAGAAATAAAAAAGACCTCCTTTTGTAGTGTTCATATATTCTCACATGAAGAACAAAGTAATTTTATAGTATATCTTTTCCATCTTTCATTGATATTATTATACAGAGTTTTACTATTCATTTCGTTATTTTAAGAGTAAATTACACAGATGGTCCCTGTGGTTTGTCAAAAATTTCATGTATAGTCCCTCAAAGTTTAAAGTTGCATGTATCGTCCCTCTGACTGCAAAAGAATAACATCTAAGGTCCCTCAGACTAACTGGCGTTAGTTTTTCCATTAGTCCATTTGCACCGTTAGTCCTTTAACGACCGTTTGCAACAAACATTTGCATTGTTAGTCCTTTAACGACTGTTTGCAACAAACATTTGCACCGTTAGTCCTTTTATACGTTTTCGCCCACCACCTCCACCCACCACCGCCACCACCACCACCACCCACCACCGCCACCACCACCGCCACCACCACCACCCACCGCCACCTACCAACACCTCCACCCACCACTGCCACCACCACCCACCGCCACCACCACCACCCACCAATGCCACTACCTCCACCACCAACGCCACCACCCACCACCACCACCGCCTCCACCCACCACCGCCACCACCACCTACCGCCACCACCACCCACCACCTCCACCGACCACCACCACCCACAAAAAAAAATAAAAAAATTCAAAATTTTTTTCTAAAAAAAAAAAAAAATCAGAAAAAAAAAAATTTTGAAAAAAATTTTTCAAAATTTTTTTTCTAAAAAATTAAAAAAAATATATAGAAAAAAATCAAAAAAAAATTATAAAAAAATCAAAATTTTTTTCAATTTTTTCAAAAAAAAATATTTTTTTTCGAATTTTTTTTTTAAAATTTCTAAAAATTTTTTTTGTTCGAAATTTCTAAAAAAAATCAAATTTCAAAAAAAAAATTATTTTTTTGTTCGAATTTTTTTTTTTCAATTTTTTCAAAATTTTTTTTCAATTTTTTCAATTTTTTTTTCTAAAAAATAAAAAAAAATTAGAAAAAAAATTTATAAAAAAAAAAATTATTTTTGATTTTATTTTCAATTTTCGAAAAAAAAATATTTTTTTTCAAAAATTTTTCTAAAAAAAATTTCTAAAATTTTTTTTTGTTTGAAATTTCTAAAAAAAATTCAAATTTCAAAAAAAAAAAAAAAAAAAAAAAAAATTTGTTCAAATTTTTTTTTCAATTTTTTCAAATTTTTTTTTCAATTTTTTCAAATTTTTTTGATTTTTTCAAATTATAAACGGCCGTTATTATAAAGGACTAACGATGCAATGATATTTAACAAAAAAGGACTAACAATGCAAATGTTTGTTGCAAACGGTCGTTAAAGGACTAACGGTGCAAATGGACTAACGGAAAAACTAACGACAGTTAGTCTGAGGGACCATTCATGTTATTCTTTGACAGCAACAGGGACCATACATGCAACTTTTAAGTTTGAGGGACTGTAGGTGAAATTTTCGTAAAATCACAGGGACCATTCGTGTAATTTACTCTTATTTTAATGTTACTTGTTCATTTTTGTTTGCCTTTTACAACAATGCTTGAATCTTATGTAAGCTATAATTACTTTTTTCTACTTTTACCACTTAATTTTTGTCTAAATTTTCAATTACATTAGACTAAAACTCCTTATCATGGTATAGAGTTCCATTTCAAAATTAGGCATTTCAACTGGCTAACATAAAGGTAAAAATTAAATTAGTTTGATCAAGCTATTAATAAATTCAATTTTTTAATTTGATGGGAAAAGAAAAACTATAAAAAAAAATGGGTATAAATCGACAATAAAGAAACTTAGAAAAAAAAAAGGCAATTGATTAAACTTAAAGGATTATATTTAAAATAACGTTTTATTCTGATAACTTAATATAATTTACATCTAAGCCAAAAATATTATAAAAATATCTATTCTTGAATTTACTTTTATAGACTTAAGTGTAAAATCATCATTTTTCATAATTTTTAATAACTTTAATAATATAACAAATATCCACTAGACTTTATATTTGTTTAAAAAAAAATAACAACATTAATTATTATTGTTGTTGTTATTTATAATTTTTATTATCATTATAAGATTAAATTAATGCATACGCATGTGATTATAAATATCAAAATGAAAGTACATGTTACTTCGACATCTAAAAGAATACACGAGAATGTCAATATATAAGCGACTCATGTAATTTTTTTTTACAGTTTAAGTAAGGGAATCTGGAACTCTATGTTAGCATGTCATTAGCTAACTTTCGACGAGTTGATAGTAAGCAGTAGAATGCTTACCCTTCGAAAAACTATATAATTCTGTTAATGCAACTTATGTCAACACACTATACGTGTACGTGGTCAAAAACTATTTATATACAAAATATTTTCTTTTGAATATTTTTGTTTTAAAAGATACTAATATTAATAATAGCCTTTTTTTTTCAATTTTTAATAATATAAAAGGATATGATCATTTGAAACTTAACTGGAAAAAACAATGTTTAATTGACATATGAGAAAACTCAATTTCGAAATTGAGCTTCCTCCTTGGCCAATAAAAGTCAATATTAAAAAGAGGAGGTTATTTAAAAAAATGAGGTGACTAAATTTAAAACCCAAAAACCATCGCCATATAACAAATACACTTCCAAACAGTTTTTTTAGAAAATTGATATCTGAAAAACCTTTAATAGTTAAGCGAAAAAAGTTATACTATCGCAATGAGCATTTAGTTGTCCTTCAAGAGATGACCACTTTGATATATGTTTTCGAAAAATATATTTTTAAACTCTTTTCACGTTCATTATATTTTTATTTTTACTTTCATTTATCATTGAAATTTGCGTGATAAATCATATGTGATTTAACTTTAATTTGAAAGTTTGAACATTTGAAATTTTTAGTAAAATGATACATAAGTCTTTCTACATAATCGCAAAAAATTCACAGTTTATTTTATTGAAAATTAGACCTTAACAGTTTAATAGCAATTGAGTGGATGTCTAGAGCCACTTAAGACATTGCAATTCACCTTGATTAAGTGGACCTTTCCTATGAGAATGAAATATCTATATCTATACATCTTAATACATATATCTATACAAAGCTAATTAAGCTAGCAAGTAATACATGCTTCCTTTGTTAGTTGTGAGGTTAGTGTATGTGTTTAGTAATACATGTGAAAGGCTAGAGAGTCAAGTTATGTTTAAGTGTTATAATTGCATAAATCTCGAAGGTTCGTTGTATTTTGTTATATAATGAATGAACTAGCCTTAGGCCCGTCCTGATGGGGCACTAGCATTAAGTTTTATTATTCAAAATAAAAAACGTGTTACATGTATTTTATTAAAAAAATTATATATATAATTCACAAATGCATAATGTTGACCAACATAAAATTTGTCATACAAATTGAGATTTGTAGCAAAAAAACTTAATGAAGGTAAATACATTGGGCTTATAATCATTCTTGCAAGTAAATAGGGAATTGTCTCCTATTAAGTTGAAAAGGCATGTTCTTGTCGGATGGGCTTATAATCATTCTTGGTATAGAGCGAACCTCACCCACTTTACCACCTGATATAACATTTGCCTCAATGTTATTGATTCCCATTCTCAATACTTGTAACCTGGTTCCATTACACAATCCATCTCGTTGATCAATGTTGCGCAAACACATAACCGGAGTGCCAATCTTCAAAACTAATTTATAGTGTGGAAGTCCAGACATTTTGATTGTATTCAAAAATTATGTAGTGTACATATCCTCGCTATGATTAAAATCCACGTCTACAAAATATTAAACGAACAAAAATAAATTGGCGTATTTTAAAACCGTAAGAAAACTACATATAGTTGATTGCCGAAAGTAGCGTAACAATAAAAGATAAATTATAATCTAAGAAATTGTTTGTGGAATTTCATGTGAAAAAAATGACCATTCCAAATCTAGTCCCACCTTCGACAAAGTTTGACTTCTACTTTTGTTTAATGGTCTCTCCAGCAAGACCAATTAATTTAGCCAAACGCGCCTACACAAACAAACATCAAACTATAAGATGAGAAGTCTTAATATGTCAAACACTAAGCAAGAACTTGCTTGTTTAGCAACTTATTAGTTGCTTGTTTAGCAACTTATATGTGTATGATGGGTTAATTGAGTTATACTTATTTCTATACACCATTTAATAAGAAAATCATAATCATCACACTATCATGAGAATACAAAATATTACCTACAAATTTGTGGAATAAAGTTGCTGTCAGGGGTAATTTTAAGTGATTTCTTAAGTATATACACAATAAATCTTAATCCTCATAACATTACCATGAACACATGTAATATTACCTTTAAGTTTCCTAAGATTCAAGTTCATGTTGGAAGTGGTCCAAACTGTCTTCTAAAGCCACTTATATGACTACTATTGATTATTATACATAATAATGAAATTTACTTATTCAATTTTGAACACCACAAGTCATATCATATGGACCAATATTATACGAAACGGGTACTCTAGATGGCTAGGCACACCTGATGAATGCCCAAAAGAAACGATGTATCCACGAACTACATAGTAGCTACGGGCAAAATAAATAGTAGCTAAAAAAACAGATCATGGTAAATATTTTTTTAACAAAACATATATTTGTAGAGTTCAACAGATGTTTAAGATAGATCACATAAGTAACGAATCCCCCATTTTTTGTTCAACATATATACCTTTTCTAAAAAATGTTCATTCTACCAAGTGAAAACTTGTGACATCGCTTATTACTCACCTAGTAAGTAAATCTGTAGTATTTATATTGTTGTGCCTCATTTATAAATCAACATTTACCTTTCAAATGAAATAGTTTTTCTTTCATCTTAAATTAAACTGGTTAATGGGGCATATTTTATAAACTATGAGGCACAAAAACCATACTTATTACTCACCTAGTAAGTAAATCTGTAGTATTTTCCACTCATCCTATTTTTCCTTTGTCCAGAAACTTAGTGGTTGCCACCTGAAAGATTTTAGCCAAAAAGTAGCAATAAAAATGAGATGTCATGAAGGTTACAGTCATGTAAAAAAATTAGCCATAAACCTGCCGTCTCCAAAATACGCACCTCTTTTGCCTGTACATAGAAATTATTTAATTATTGCTGCCAGTTCTTGCTGTGTAAGAAGTCTAGCAAAATCCTAGCATCAGTAGTTGACATTGTTTGAGAAATGAATGGAAGATAGAAGGAAAATGATGGAGTTCATTGCATGTGGATTACCTCTGCGGGCTATGTTGCAGACCTGTTTGATGTACCTCTTTGTGGAAGTATTATTAACGAATATACATATTTAGGTTATTTTCATCAAGATTCTTTAATGCTTGTATACTTAGAATACTCATATTCAGTGAACTACTATAGTGTTATTTATATACGAAAATGACATGTTCATCGTAGGTTTATAAGCTACGCAATAGTTGAGATTTCATTTCCAGTTTATTTTATAGGTTAATGATATCAAAACACGATGTTTTCCATTAGCAAGAAAGTAATAACTCACCTTTTGCAGTACCCTGGTTCAAAGCGTTTCCAATAGACAGAATTTTCTGCATGATTCTCCTAAACTGGACATGACTCCTTATCTAATATCATTAGAAACAATGAAATTCATTCAGTTAAATAGCCACTAATTACCTGAATGATTAAAGTGGAAAAGATAACTTGTTTGTTCTACTAAGAAATATACATCATTTAGGTGTCTGAATTTTAGATTTTTTATAATACACCCATAATGCCATTGCACTTATTCACATTTCATATCTTAAGTAGGTGAAGCACATATTTATCAGCAAGGCTAAAATGGAGTAAACCATATAAAAAATAATGATACAAACATGTGTCCCAATAACATTGATTATTTCAAATTCCATCAATTGTCAATGGATCATGTCATAGTAACTGCATAAAAAACATATAACTGTAATATAAGCTTAACACAACTTCAAGTAATTCAAATTAAACCAATAATCATCAACAAAATTTTACCTTTCTAACTTACCTAGGAAATATATAATTAAATATTATAACGATAAACGTTGTTGCACCAGTTTGCAATGGATCATGACTCAGCTGATAGCGTTGCAAGCTCACGCTGTTGCACCAGTTTACACATCATTCATTGAAACATCAATGAGGAAAAGGAATACAACAGCCATTGGCTAACGTACCTAGGAAATATAAAATTAAATATTAAAGAGATAAACGTTCAGAGAAGTGCAAAATCAAGCTATAGATCAGATTCACATGAACCAGGAATTCCTTTGTGGCAACGAATTCAACTGCTACACATAGATACCTTTAAACAATATCTTATCAATATAAATTAGCATATAATTGATATATTATGATACCTTTAAACACAATTGATGTGAAAAAACCATTTCTTAAATGTTTTTTTTTTTCTTAAATGCAATTACAATGATCTAGGTTTATTGCGTTGGGGTAATTTTTGGAGAGGTTTTTTTTCCAGGTAAATGTTTGGGGTTTTTTTTCATACGTAAGTTGTGTTTGATCGATGGGGTAGGGTAATTGGTGTGTTTTATTGTTTGCATTAATTAAATGGCTGAAATTGCATTTGGTCCATTGGATCACTTTGAATATCCAGGTGTCATTATCCTGGAGTTTTGGCCAAAGCCTTCTTTAAGGAAAGCTTGTTTTATATAATGGGAGATTTCACACGATCAATTGATATAAAGATAGACAAAAACCATAATATAAAACTTAAGATTTTCTTAAACCTTAAGCAATCCAAAAGTAGTAAATGATATTAAAATACACAAACTAAGATTTTTTTTTTTTTTTTTTTTTAAATTGATAATGTAAAATCACGTGCGTCAAATTCAATAATTATACAGAAAAAATAACATAATATATAGTAATTGCGGTAACATTTAAAATTCTGAATTCCTAACCATGAGATTGCTACCTTCTCTCCAACTCCCTTCTTTTTTTGACTTTTGAAGTTAGTTTGATAGGTACATAATTGTATACGCTAGGTTTAACATTTTGTTCCATAAATGCCTTGTGTTCTCAAAATAATTATCTTCTTTTTGAGTGATACGTTAAGCTTATGTTGAATGCAAGAAATTTATAAAAAATTAATGACATACTCGAGAAATTTTATGTTTTAGTTCGATTTTAAACTACCATGAATACCCGGCCAATATATTAGCAATTCTATCCTCTCACGTTTTTCTTTGCATTATGTACCCCGAGTTTAAGTATAAAAGATGAGTAAGATACATGAAAAATATGAAAGAAAAGAAAAGTGAGGAATAAATAAAATTATGATTTGTTTTCTCTTTAGATCTTAAGATAGAGATAAAATCTAATACAATTTTGTGTCCTCTCATTCTCTTTTATTTTCTTTAGGCAAAACTCACGAACATTTTCCAGTTTCTTCCTCACTTCTTTTCACTTTTCCAAATTAAAACTAATGTGAAAAAAAAGTATCAGTATTTTGTTGCACTTAAAACGACTGTTGCATAAGTTTTGGTCTGTGTAACATCTTATTTCCCGACCTTTATCCTTCCAAGAATTTACTGGTTTGGCGACAAATTGCAAGCAAATAGGTTGTTCTGGTCGTTTGGTGGGTAATCTTCATTGCCATGAGAATTTTTCTAATTTACACCATGTTTAGCGCACAAGTTTTGTAAAAGTTTATAGGAACATTAGCTTATTCTTTCGTGAAAAAGCTTCATTGAAATATGATATTCATTTGGCTGACAAAACTTCTGACTATGCGAGCTTTTGGAGAAATAAACTCCTAAATCATACTAGTAAACTTCAAGTAGCTAGCTTTTAAATTTATGCTCATGTCACTTTTATTAAAAACACTCTTATTAGTTTGATGAGACTTATGTTTGTTTCTTAATAAATTTGTCAGCTTATTGCATTTAATTTTCTCCATCAAAACGAATTTCATGGTCTAGTTTGCCTGTACACATATTAGCATAATACCCTTAGATGATTTAGTAAAATAGTAGGACCAAAAGCAAGCCAAATAAATACTCAGAATAAGTTTAAGCCAAAACATATCTATACTATCTTATAATGGAGATTAACATTTCCCTCATATTAAAATTTTAAGATTTCCTTAAATAGATTTTAAGCATTACCAGTTAAAAAAATAAAACTATTTACAACTATAAAATACAAATACATTTATTCAACACATATACATTTTAAGCGTTACATATAAAAAAAAGTATAATTTACAACTATTTAAAAACAAATACATTTATTCAACACTTACAATTAATACACTATTTAAACCACCCTCACTAAAACAATACAACAATCTTACCACATGATACAATTTGATAAAACTACTAATCATTTATTATTAAAATCCAATAAATCAAATACTTAAAAAAATATAAAAAAATAAAAAAAATAAACATGCATCATAAAACACCTGTACAACTACTAGCCACCACCTTTTGCCTTTTACTTACACACAAAGATATGTGGGAAGTGTTACTAAATTCACTCAACATTTGAACTTCAGGGCTCATTTTGTGTTGGATGTGGCATTTCTAAGTTACTATGGCTTGTAGGTCAGTTTTTATAGAAAGCTGCATTAGTTGTTATATTCTGCCACAAAGACACTAGTACGCAAAAGAAATGATAAGTAATGCAAGTCTTCTCTGTCATTTTTTGCCTCCAAGAATGTTGTGCTTTGCTATTTTCAAGTATCATGTGGTTTCAATGGCTCTCACTTTATTTTCAAATATGTTATGTTGATACTGAACGTGGGTTTTGTTGTCAGGCATGAAAAATACGTGGCCCAATTGATTCGTTGTATTTTGGTGTGCAAAAAACAATTTATCAAAAATATCAACAAACATGAAGTCCAATTTATCGTGAGACAAATAGACGTGAAAGTAATACGAGTAAACCGTTTAGGAAAACAATTACCTCGCAAAACTTGTGAAAGTGATATTCAAATTGTGAGACCGGGAAGTGATTTCTCGGGTCGTACCCCAACGAGGTGTGAATGGAAAGTTTCGAGTGAGATCGAGATTAAAATCTTGTGTGTTTGGTTGTGAAAGATTGTTTGGTTTTGTTGTACGTTAAATTAACGAAAATTACGAATTAACGACGAAAATGGAATAAACGTAACCTAAATGAAAAAATAAACTAAGGAATGCTAAGAAATATTTAAAATAACCTAAAAAAAACTACGGAAAACATGTTAGGTATCGAGAATCCTAAAAACACAAATAAACAAACAAATGTGACGTTTATTTAAGATAAACTTCAACGCGCAAATAAAAACATGAATTTCTAGCTACGCGAGTCCTACGAGCCTACAAATAATTTTCTTACGCACTAAATGACAAAAGAAAATTTTAGAAAAAAGAAAATTAATTTTTCAATAAAAATTATATTTATTACGGATTAAATACTATTTAAACTAAATTAAATTCTAATAAATACTAAAACTATTTATAAAAATCTGAAACTTTTTTTGATAAATTCTACAAGCTAATAAAATCCTAAGAAAAATATGAAAGGTGGGGGTTCAATACACAAATAAGCTAGGAATAAGCTAATAAGAACTGGTAAGTTGAATTAAGCTAAAACAGAAAAAAGGTTTAAAGAATAATTAGTGCAAGATATGTATGAAAAAGGTCCCAAGTGCAGATGGTGTTGTGTGGTGTTTTAGGTCTGTTGTGGTATCCAGGGGTCAAGGGTTCGAATCCCTTACCCCGCTTTTTTGTCAAAGTAATAAATTTTTACCCTTTTTTTTTATTTGCAAACTATGTGAATAGCAATCCAGTTAATCTTTAATACAGATTTGCTTTTGAAAAACACAGACTCAGACACTTAAATCCCAACACTTTTCAACCTTGAGAAAATCAAATTGAAGCTCTGCTCTTTTCTTTCTCCTTTTTCTTTCTTTGAAATTGCCAAAACTACTTACTTAAACAAACTAGCTGAGCATCTCAAATAAGCTTAATAACTAATAACATTAACATGAACAACCACTATTGTCAACTAGAAACAGTACAACGACAAGATCAAACAACAAGAAAACTCAATCAACGCGCATGAATCAAACAAAAATATCAACAAGCTGAGTTGCACTCAGGTGCAAAAGGTTAATCCAAACAGTCCACTAGCAACCTTTAAAAAATCTTGTCACAAGCTGCTAGGAGGGAAAATGCAAAGAGCGACAAACAGGGACCCTAAAAAGTACTTAAAGGGAACAGATTTTGGTTGTTTGAAAGTGGGACAGGGCAGCAAACGAACCCGGGTGTAGGGAAAATAAGAGACTTCCAAAGGCTATCAATAACGTGGAATAAGCTAAACTAAAAAGGACCTGCAATTTGGCATCAATGGGATTCTTAATAACACTAGGGGAGAGAAAAAAAACTTGGTAAAGCAAATAATACTGAACAAACTAACTCCTTCCTAAGGACTGCTACGGGGTGAGTAAAACAGTGGCTAAGAGGGCATGTTTGGGGGCATAATAAGCTATCATAAAAAAATTCATGAAAATAAAATAAAAATACCTACATGTACGCAAGCTAGCAGAGATGCTATGAACCAATTTTCATATCATAAGTCCCAAAGACGAGTAAGTTACAAATGGCCTTTGAAGGGCTGTTTGAACAAAGAAACTTGCAGGCCCGCTCATGACAGTTAATTTTATGACAAGAGTAAGCCACCAAATAAGTTTGTAAACTGATGAGGCGAAAAATGATCCGTTTTTAGGGGGTCATTTAAGCCCGAATCCGACTTTATTTGATCAAATATTGCCCTAAATCGTTCCTTTTGTGATTTTAGGTGTTTGGAGAGTGAATTCTGGAAAAGAAGCCATTTTGGACGTTTTTGGAGCATAAAAGTGAAGAAAACGGCAAAGTACCTAATTTCCATGCTGAAGATACAAGGTGACGGCGTCAAGACCACCATCTTGACGGCGTCAGACATGAAGAATTAAACACCGTAGGTGGTGACGGCGTCAGAAGGCTTTATGACGGCGTCAAAGTGGCAAGAATTAAATACCGTGGGTGGTGACGGCGTCACATAGGCCGTCATAAGTGGATCAAGGCCGTCCGAGGAAGTATATGGCGGCGAGGTGACGGCGTCAGAATTAACTCTTGACGCCGTCAGACTATTTTTCCTATATATAGTTTTCTAGTTTTTTCATTAAAGAGAGAAGTTTTGGTGAAACCCTAAAGACGATTTTGGTGCCTCTTTTACAGGTTTTTCAAGGGTTCCAAACCCTTGAGACCTTGCATTGTAATTGAGATAAGTATACTTTCAATTCAATCAATATGTCTATGTGTTGGTTGTCTATCTCTTGTTCTTGTCTTAATTCTACTATGCTAGGCTAGATCTCCTTTGTGTTTGCTTAGATCTAATGAAACCTAGATGTTGATTATGTGTTGATTACTTGTCTATTCTTGTTTTGGATGAATGATATTATATGTTAGGCTTAAGAAAACTGGCAGATCTCCAAATGGTAACATGCTTGAACGTCTTAAGAAACATGAACCGAGGCGTACTAGGTCTTTATTGGTTGTATTTAATGCATGAGCCACTGTTTACAATCCCTATAGTTGTGCTGGGTCATGGTGTAGGAGGAGATAAGAGCTCATAAAGTTGGGGAGTTATGTATGCCACTCCACGAATGGTATTAAGGAATACAATCCGTCATCCATACAAGTGTAACAAGTAATTGACATGTAAAAGATATCTAGGGAGTAATGAAGTCTAAGTAAACACAATTTCTCCAACCACTGCTCACAACCTTAGTCTAATTTAGTTTAATTTCATTTTCATTAGTTTATTTTAATTATATAATAGCTTTGGGTTAGTTGAATAGCAACTAATTCCGCCCACTCTTCCAAAACCCGAGATTTTACTTGCTTTCATTAAAATATGAAAATACAAAAATAATCATCTTTCACCTCTAGAACTATTAATTAGGTTTTCTAATCCTAGCGACACTATTCCTAAGCTGAACGATCAATCCCCCGGTACTTGTCACTATACTATACTACAACGATCAGGTACACTGTCTGGTGGGGGTTGTAAGCTTCTCGAGATCCCTCGAGAGGTAAAGCAAGGTGCGATTCCCACGCATCATAAACCAAGTCTAAAGCTACAATTCTAAATTCTACACTTCTAGCTGTTTTTTAAAACAAAGATCACAACCCAATTTCTATTGAAGCCAATCTAAAAGTAAATCTAAATGGGGAAGTGAAGGATGCTTCAAGCTAACTAAGGGGCAATTAAAGAAGCTAGAGGAAGTCTAAATTAGCAATTACAATCAACTAATAATTACCAACTAACTACAACTAACTCCACGGCTTCAGAGAAAAGATCAGTTAAAGAGGCAACTTTGGAGGTTTAGTAAACAGGTACATAAAAATAAGTTCAATCCTAGTTAAATAAAGCTGAGACAAGCTATGATATGTAGAAAACTAGTTTGAAACTAGTAACACTCTTTAGAAAAACTTCCAAGACCTCAACATCTTATATTATGACAGATGTAGACCTTATTGAAATTCACCAAAGTCACAACTCTCATAAAGCAAGCTTATGCCAAACACAACTAACTACAACTAACTCCACGGCTTCAGAGAAAAGATCAGTTAAAGAGGCAACTTTGGAGGTTTAGTAAACAGGTACATAAAAATAAGTTCAATCCTAGTTAAATAAAGCTGAGACAAGCTATGATATGTAGAAAACTAGTTTGAAACTAGTAACACTCTTTAGAAAAACTTCCAAGACCTCAACATCTTATATTATGACAGATGTAGACCTTATTGAAATTCACCAAAGTCACAACTCTCATAAAGCAAGCTTATGCCAAACACTCTTTTAGAGGGCCAACTGTGGAGGTTTTCAAAGGACAAACAAATTTAAAGCTGAGATTTTGATTAAGGATTGTAAAGAAGACTTTAGTTAAACTAAATGAATGACAGTAAGTGTAGAAGACATAATAAAAAGATTGGAGAAGCTACAACAGTTAAAAAAAACTTTAAAATTTCATTGAATTGGAAAATTACAAAAGACTTAAAATTAAAATTAGGAACTGACTTTTTTGAAAAACTAAAACCTAACTAAGACTGACTACCTTTTGGCTTACAATACCATATATTTATACAACTATTCTAGGGTTTCCCTTGGATTCCATGTGCTTCTCTCTTGTGAAACAGCTCAGCTTGTCCTTCTTTGCAATGAATCTCATCCGTTGGATAGGTGTCCACTTATCACAGCCATTGATCTTAGATTTGGCGCCAATATAAGTTGTGGCATGGCAATATGTGACTGAAAATGGTGTTAGGTACAGGTTGAGATGGGTTTGGGAGATGTGAAAGTGGAGGGTGGCTTTTGAGGTCTTGGGGACGGGGATGCGTCTAGCAGATGGTGGAGTGGAGGAGGGAATTGGTACGGTGGATATTAATCAGGCACAAGTGATGGTTGTTTGTGTTTTCTGGGTAAAGCAGAGGTTGAAGAAAGGTGGGGGATATGAATTGACCGATGTTTGACCAAGGGGAGGGGGCGTTATTTTTATTACGTTTAGGTTTTGGGTAATGGGCTGGGTAATATGGGCTTGAGTGGACTGGAGTGGAGGGTGTTGTAGTAGTTTTGGGCTTGGGATGTTAGGGTAAATAACAATAGGTCCGTTTGGTTTGGTCAGTTTATCACAAGGACCACTTTTGCCAAAAACTGAAAATCCAAGGATTGAAAGTGTGATTCCCCCAAAATACTCATAAGGATGGTTTTTGCCAAGTACCAATAACACAAGGATCTTGAATGAATATTTTCCAAATTTGAATTCCCGGGGGTATTTTCTGCCAAGTTTCAAACTAGAGGGACCAAACTTGTAATATTCTGAAAATGCCATCCAAGGATCAATCCTGCCAAAGTTCATTAGTATAAAGACCATAATTGTTAATTTCCATAAGATTTTAATCCCAGGGACCATTTTTGACAATTCTGAAAGTACCGGGACCGAAATTGTACAATCTCCAAACTTTTTTCTCTTCAGGGACTAAACTTGTTTATTTTTGAAAGCTTTTTACCCAAAGATCATTTTTTACATCTTTTGACTTTTAAGAAACTTGGGTTGACTTTTCATTTGAAATAAACGCTTAGGGACTAGTTTTGACAAATTTTGAAAGTTAGGGGACTGAAACTGCCAATTATGCAAACTTTGTTTGTTTTCGATTATTTTGCATTTGAAACATATAAAACACGATCTTTGGGATATTTTCATTATTTTGACGCATTCTTGAATGTTTTCATGCGTTTTGGCAGTTAAAATAGGGTAAAATGATGAGTATTTACACACTCATCACCAATACAGAGCAATCTTTGTGGTGAACTGTAAGATCAAGAAAGGGGAAGTATAAAACCATAAGGGTTGAAATACTTACATAGTGATTAAACCAATCAGCAAATTCACTTTCAAGCCTCTGGTCAACTTGGTCATCTGTTATGGTTGGATCATTTGCCTTAATCTCTTCAACAAATATCCTTGAGAGACAGAGAGATTTTTTTTAGAAACGCAATTTATATTAATGAACAAAAACAACAACAAATTATAAAAAAAATGGCATCCAACTCCTCAACAAGCCAATTAAAGAGAATGGAACCTAAGGAAATAAAAACACTACAAGGTGCATATACCGAGTAACAAAAACTGAAGCCAATCCATTCGAAAGTTTTAAGTTAAATAACTGATTCTAATAATGATGTAAAAAAATAAGTAAATACTCTTTTGAAACTTACTCAACATATTCTTCAATCTCGATACAATTTAGTAACACATAGATTCTTGCAGCAACATACTCCTCATCACTTAAACGTTTTTATATTCCTTGTCCAGATGATCGACCATCAGACATGAATATAGACAGATTTCCTTCAGATGGTCCAGATGATCGACCATCACGTGTGAAAAAAAAATTGGAAATTTTCCCGAAATTTTTTTTGTCACGTGTGAAAAAAAAAATCGTCATATGTGAAAAAATAATCCGTCACATGTGAAAAAAAAATTTCGTCACATGTGAAAAAAAGTTTTGAAATTTTCACGAAATTTTTTTTGTCACGTGTGAAAAAAAATTCGTCCCATGTGAAAAAAAATTTCGTCACATGTAAATTTTTTTTTTCGTCACATGTGAAAAAAAAATTCCGTCACATGTGAAAAAAAAATTTTGGTCACATGTGAAAAAAAAAATCAAAAATTTTTCAAAAAAATTCGAAAATTTTTCAAAAAAATTTTTGAAAATTTTATGAAAATTTTTCAAAATAATTTTCGAAAATTCTTTGAAAATTTTTCAAAAAAATTTTTGAATTTTTTTTGATAATTTTTCGAAATTTTTTTGAAATTTTTCAAATAAAATAGTTAGCTAATAATAGCCATTAGATCAAAGTTTAAAAAGGATAAAATGAGTGGCTAAGATTAGTTCTCGCGTTCTCACAAAAATTAGATTTCTCACATGTATGGCCCCCTGTATGTATATATATTAGTATATGTGTTAAATGGTTTAAACGGTTCAACCCACAAACCCGTTTAAGTTATTTAACACGTGTAGTATGCCAACTAGTGAACACATTTAAGTCCTTTTAACTAGTGCACTAGTAAACACGTTTAATAGACATATCATAACTTACAAAACTATAAACTCTTGTAAATTTTGTAATTGTGTAAATCATCAAACTTATTTGAAAAAACGGATAAAAACGGATTAAAATGTTTGAAAACGTGAAAAAAAAACTGATGAAACATGTAAAACGGAAAAAATCTCGTGAGTCTTGACGTAAAACATCATTCCAGACAACGTTCGTGTTTTACACTTTTGATGATTCGAACCAGAAAGGGGTCAAAATCGTAATTTAAAATCGATACAAAAACATTTTTATCAAATGTCAAGTTTTCTTTTAGTATACTTACCTAATAAAAAAAGGGGCAAAAACGTAAAAATAAAATAAAAAAGCGAAAATGGATAAAAACATAAGAAAACAGATGAAAATGTAAAAAAGCGGACGAAAACGTAAAAATACGGATAAAACCATAAGAAAACAGGTGAAAACGTAAAAAAGCGGACGGAAACGTAAAAAAACAAACGAAAACGTAAAAAAGGCTAACGGTGCAAATACAGTTGATGAGTGTGTAAATACTCATCATTTTTACCTTTTCTGAGCTGCCAAAACATCTAAAAACACTCAAAATTGCATCAAAAATAATGAAAATATCTCAGGAATGTGTTTTATATGTTTCAGATGCAAAATAATCAAAAACAGATGAAAAATAAACAAAGTTTGCATAATTGGCAGTTTCAGTCCCTCATCTTTCAAAAAGTTGTCAAATCTAGTCCCTGGTTATTCTAAAAACTTAAAAATGTTACCAAAGCCCCTTTTAAATCACAAAGTTACATAATTAGTCCTTTGGTACAAAGTTTCACAAAATTGCAAGTTTAGTCCCTGAACTTTGAAAATTGACAAAAATGGTCCCTGGGATATTAAAACTTTGAGAAAAACAAATTTTGTCCTTGTACTTCTCATTTATGGCAGGAATGATCCTTGGGTGGCAAGTTTGGTAAAATTACATGTTTGGTCCCTGAAGTTTAAAAGTTTGGCAAAAAAGGTCCCCGGATATAAAAAATGGAAAATTATCACTAATAATCCTTGGGGTATTGTAACTTGGCATGATTAACCCTTTTGATTACTTTGGGTGATTGACAAATCAGGTCCTTGAAGAATTCAGAAATTACAAGTTTGGTCCTTGGGCTTAAATCTATTACAAACCAAATGGATCCTTACTTAAAAATAAAACCAAAAACCAAATCAAAACCAAACAAACACAAACAACCCACCAAGCCCAACTCCCTACCAAGCCCACCCCGTTTTTAAATAATACCAGGGTCAACGCCTGTTTGACCCTCCCCTTACCTCCAAAACCACTACCTTCCCTGCCTAATACCACCCTGGTTTCACCCCCCCCCCCTCTTGCACCACTTGCTCCACCATCCCTTATCCCTCCAATTACACTTACCAATGCAACCCCCCCCTAGGCTACGCTGTCACAGCCCCAATTGGCCATATTCCATTTTCCCGCCATATTAGATAAACGGCCAAGATCAAGAGCTCTCATCCAATGGCTAAAATTAAGAGTGGGAAAGAGAGAAGGACTCCCTAGGAATTATATAAGTCAAGAATGGAAGAAAGAGAAAGGGTATTAGTGTAGCTTAGAAGTAGTGTAGTTTAGTTAAAAACGTTTTCATGTAATTTTCAATTTCAGTTGTTCCTTTCAGTTCAAGTAGCTTGTACTCAGTCTTTTTAATGCAATTTAAGTTTACTCAAACCTTAATTTCATGTTCTTAATGCTCATTTCAGTTTTTCACTCTTAAATGCTCAAATTCTCATTTTACCTTAAAGCTTGTTGAAAGTTGTTGTTAACTGTTTTAAAAGCTTGTTTATGCTTATTGTTAAGGTTCCACAAGCTCATATGAGCTCTTGAGTTAGTTTCACAAAAAGAAAAAAAAACAGAAAATCACAAATTAATAGTAGGAAAATGAAAAACCAGTGAAACATGTACAAGAAAGCAAGGAGTATGGATGATTTTGGATTGCAGATGGTTTAGAGCCTCTTGGGAGGCATTAGGTCTTGTTTGTGGTCTTTGGTTCATTTCTCTGCTTGGACTACATTTGTAAGCCATTTTACTAAAATTTTGCTCATTCACTGTAGAAATGGTTTAGTACTGCTACTTCTGCGTGTCTTGGCTTATTTTGAATTTGTTAGTTTCAATATTGCTTAAAGCCTAGTGTTTATTCATTAAAAGCCTTTGTTGTTCATTTATCTATTTTCACTGTTACATGCGTGTTAGTCATTCTTGAGGTTTTTGTTGTTGAAAGTGGTGTCTAGGTGCTCAGTTTAGTTTTTTATATCATAATAAGTGCTTATCTTTCAATCTTATGGTTTAAATCAGTCACTTGCTTTATATTCATAAAAATGAGTCACAATAAGGAGTGTTTAGTTCAGAGGTTTGCATTGTACTCTAGCATGTTTCAGTAGTCATAAGTGGTAGTAATAAGTCACATTAGGTTTAGTTAGGTCTGTTAAGTCTTAAAATCAAGTGGTCTTTACTAGAAAAGTCAAATTCCTAGGTCATCACCCCTAACAGTTGACTGTTAGTGATTTTGCAAACCATAAACCCTTAATTCAACTCTTAACTAGTATATGTAGGATAATTTGGATTAGTCTAGGGTTAGTATAACTTAAATAGTCATCTAGGATCAGTAGAATCTCATAAAGGTCAACTTATGTAAAAAATCTCAAAAGTCAAAATTGCATGTTCTTCAATTTTTCCAAAATTCCCAAGAATATTTGTAAATTTTCAGTTTAGATTCAGCCCTTGGGATTTTCACAGATTGTAGCCCCCCACCTCAACTTTGAAGTTCCATTGTCCCTATATTTTTGTGATTTTTCTGGTGGGTCCCACAGACGCTTAAACACAGCTGCAGGGCAACCATTTCCCCTATGCAGCTGCTGAATCCGGCCATCACCACCACTTTGGTGGGCTCCACAAGCCACCTCAGTGGGCCCCACACTTCCCCCTGGTTCCTTGAATTCACAAGGTTGCCAAGTTTTCATTTGTACCAAGCTTTTGAGCTTAAGCCATCTTGTGGACCCCCTAGATCAGTCCCAATGTTGTCCCATTTTCAGTGTTAAAATAAGGAAATCTAGTGCTTAATCTTGCTTACTTGGCTTATCTGTGGAACCTTTTTGTTGTTTTTAGCTCACATCAGTCCATTTCACTTATTTGAACCTTTTTCCACCTCTGTGGGACCCACGGAGGTTCATATCCTACAAAAGTCAACTAAAGTCAAACTGTGGTGCAAATAAGCATCCACAGTGCTTATTTTTTATTTCCAAAAAAGTTGTTTTTGTAAAAGTTAGTTGTTTTTAGGTATAAAATAGTTTTGTAAAAGAAAAATCCAGAAAAACCAAATTTAAAATAAGTGATAGTTTCTATTTAACATAATTTAATTTTTAATTTTCCTTTTTAGATTTTTATTAAGCATTTTGCATTTTTATATTTTTCTTAAATTTCTTTTATATTAAAGTAATTTTAGTCATTTTCTCATATTTTTATTTTGTCATTTAGTATTAATTAGATTTAATATTAGTTTTATTAATAATTAAGTATTAAATAGCAAAATTTGTTTTTATTAAGTAAGACATAGTTTTTATATTTTTCCTAGCTTTTATATGTTATAAAATTATTTTAGGAATTTTCTTATAATTTCAACAATTCATTTTCCAATTTTCTTATTTAATTTAGTTAAAATATGTTTTAATTAATTAATAGGTAAATAATTGGTAAAATAGTCTAAATATAATTTTTAGAAACTTTTTATAACTTTTTAGGATTCCTGTGATGATTAATTAGTTTTACAAATTTTTCCATAATTTTCTAAGTCATTTAGGTATTATTAGTAATTTAAAATAGTTTAAATAGTTAAATTAATATAATTAGTTTTTAATTAATAAAAAAGTCATAAAAAGACAAAAATATTTCTTTTTAATTTTTATACTTTCTTCAAGTTCTTTTTAAGGTTTAGAAAATGGTTTTGCAAATTTTTAGTTTAATTTGTAATCTTTATCATTTTTAGTTTAATTTAAATTAGGGTTTAAATAGTTTTAATTAATTAAGTAATATTTAAATATTAAAATAATCAAGTTAATAATTTCATTTTCATTTTTAAATTTTCTTTTTATTTTAAGTTTAAAAAGTTTCACTTGCACCCCTTGTAGTTTGTAATTGTTCAAATCCCACTTTTTCTGTCTGTAATCTGAATCCCAAGTTGTGCATTTGTAATTATATCTGTATATCTGTTAATTGTATATCATTGTCCAAACTACCAAATATCAGTTGCATAATCAATTCCCAATAATCTTCGCTACTGTCCTCAGTGCCACTTATTCCTAAACCGTTTTCTAAAACACCATTTCAATCTCGCTGGGACATAACGACCCGGGGACACACTATACTATCCACGGAGAATTGGAACTGAGCTGTCTTTGACTTGTTGACCTTGGTCAATAATATCTGACCGTTTGGAACCAATCAACAGTTAACCTAGAGGACTAACGGTGTAAATGTTTTCTATCTCGTTAGGAGATAACAGAGAAATGATTTGCGCAGTTTGTCCTTATTTTAACGGAGGGATGTATATTGGTTCACTTTTACTAACGGATGGATGTATTTGTTGCAACTTTTTCGAGAAGGATGTATGGTGCGAAATTGGGTAAACTACATGATGTATTTTGGAGGTTACTCTTGAAAAATTTTCAAAAATATAATAACCTTTACGACTTTACGTACAATAACTAGGGGCGGAGGGAAGGGGGTGGCTAGTGGGTGCTAGGCCCCCTCCAATAAGTCAAATGATTGTATTAACATATCATTATTTAGCCCATAATTTAACGTTTAATATACCACGAGCATCTCTCAACTAGCAATTTTTCTATCATGAAAGAAAAAGAAAACAATCGACATGAAATATCTCCTATCTAAGTGGCCACTGAAGCGAAAATATGAAATGAGACATTTTTAACAATATTTTTTGGTTGTTAATTTAAAATGTTTAAAAGACTTGTCAACAACTAGTTATATCACAAATTTGGATATCCGAAATTTGCGATGATGGTTTTATGTTATACATAATATTTTATCTAAGTTTTTTTTTTTTTTTTTTTTTTTTTTTTTTTTTTTTTTTTTTTTTAATTCGGATATCCGAAATTTCAGATTACAATTTTATGTATCTGAATATCCAGATAATTATAATTTTTGAAAAACTTTTTTATAACTTTCAAAACTGTCATTTCATAAAACCCAACTTTTTAGTAAATTATGATCAAGTTTTCGGATATCCGAAATTCCGAATACTTATATATTTTGAACACCCAAAACATAAATAAAAAAATGTACTATACTCAATATCCACCAAATATGTTAGAAAAAAATTAGGTTTAGTAATGCATTCATAAGTTTTTGTGATGGTTTATTTGTATAAACTAAAGTTTGAAATCATTTTTAAACTTTTATTTTTTCGGGTTATATTATAAACTTCAGTCCCCCTTAACTACAAATCCTGGCTCCGCCCCTGTATATAGTTATATGGGAATATATTGGCTACAATTGCATTGTAGCCAATTTCTTACAATTTTAGCTATAAATTGTGCGTCACTGAGTTTTTCAGTGGGTCATTGACTTCTTTTTGTGAGTCCCTGATTGATTTTCTTTTGTATTTTGGTGAAGTGTTGTAGCCAATTGGCTACAACAATTGTAGTCAAACTATCCCCTAGTTGTATACGTCTAGCTTCTGCGTTTTACATTTTAGATTAAAGTTGTTTCTTCACGTTGTTTGTGTCGAACAAAATTTGTTGTGCCAGTTGGTAGTAGCTGCAGCTATAAGCAGATAATTTTAAAAAGATTAGAAACCTATCTCAACTTGATATATAAATCATAAATTACCCTTTTGACACGGAGTAAAATAATGAGAGTGGGGTACTCAAATCATGCACGTACGTAGAAATTGAAAATTCAACTCCAAAGGAAAGGGGGCTCACCACAACTACAAGTCCACAACCTTCTTGTTATATATCACCTAACCATTTATAAATAGTACAGTGCTAATATATACAGCATGTATTTATAATTTTTCTCATGAAACAATTGAAAAAATGAAGTTAAACTATTATGTTTTTAGGGCGAAAATCCTGTGAAAAGACTCGACTTCGAAGAAAGCTAACAAAGCTTATTAGATGATGAAGAGAGATTTCTCGGAAACATTTCGTAGCAAATTAAAAGTAAAATGGTTAAAAATTGGATAAAAACATTTTGAAAAAAATAATCTACGCGTATTTTGATGAAAAAATTGGATAAAAACTTTCGAATACTACATTTTAACAATTTTGATGTCTTGCATAACATATTTGAAATGTTTCAGACTTAAACAAGCAAACATATATGACTTAAATAAAATACTTTAATATAGTTAATTACTCAAAAGTATAAAAACTTTAGTATAATGATCTTAATAAACAAAAAAGGTTATACAGTGACATAATTGAAAAATTGAACATTTTGAAAAAAATAATCTACGCGTATTTTGATGAAAAAATTGGATAAAAACTTTCGAATACTACATTTTAACAATTTTGATGTCTTGCATAACATATTTGAAATGTTTCAGACTTAAACAAGCAAACATATATGACTTAAATAAAATACTTTAATATAGTTAATTACTCAAAAGTATAAAAACTTTAGTATAATGATCTTAATAAACAAAAAAGGTTATACAGTGACATAATTGAAAAATTGAGTAAACTCTAAAATACATTCATGTGGTTTATTCAATTTCGCATCATACACCCCTCTCGAAAAAGTTGCAAAAAATGCATCCATCCGTTAATAAAAGTAAACCAATATACATCCCTCCGTTAAAATAAGGACAAACAGCGCAAATCATCTCTCCGTTATCTCCTAACGAGATAGAAAACATTTACACCGTTAGTCCTCTAGGTTAACTGTATTTGCACCGTTAGTCCTTTTTTTCACGATTTCGTTCGTTTTTTACGTTTTCATCCATAATATGATGAAAACCAAACACAGTTGATATAAATTTCGTAATAGAAAAATCAAGCACCCCCTTTATTAACAATATTTCGTTTTTTATGGCCCGTAATGACTTCCATGAGTCAAATAACCAACGCAAATGACACAAAAGGGAAACGGTTTGCCATCGTCGCCAAAATATCACTCTTGGTTGATTAACTAGAGTGTAATACATAGTTGGTACCTAAAGTCCTATCACTCTTGGTTGATTTAACCATAGTGTGGTGATAAATGTAGTTTGCCTATTAAGCCCTTGAGAACATACCAAAACATGAGCGTTGACCGCGACAAAACTGGTCAAGGGACGCATTCGACCTCTAATTCCCATGTGCCACACGACGTTTTTAAAAAGATAAGGTGCATGGCGATGATTTGTGAAAAGTTCATGGACCAACAATGTATTTTACTCTTTTAGTTAAAAAAAAGGAAAATGGAGAGTATTTGTTTTTCCATCATCCTTTAGCCAAAAACCACCACAAACTGCTCCATGCTCACCCCCAATATGAAGATTGCTATTGAGGAGATGAATTTTCCGTCCTACCAGACTCACCCCAAACTGCTCCATGCTCAGGCATTTCCAAATTTATATCTATATAAATCCATCCTCTTCTCCCTTGAAATCCATCATCTCCCCCTAAAAAAAAAAAAAGAAAAGGTCAAACCCGTGGACGTCTCAATTCAATCCAACACCACCACCAGAAACTTTTCTTATACACCCGCCACGATCACCTTCAACAGTACAAGCATTACATATAACAACAGTGAGGTTAATTTCGGAAAAATCATCGTTGAAAATGCCTCTATCATAATTGGGACAGGAATAGGGACCGTGGTCATTGCGATCCTGGCGGCCACCCGGTTCAGGCACGTTAGGAAGTTTTGGAACAAGTTATTGGGAAAAGAGGAGCAGGCAGCCGCAACACCGGCAACACCCGCAGCAACAAAGGTGGTGTAAGGCAGGCCTTCATCAGTGGTTTTTTAATAAGCGTTAATTCTCAAATGAGGACTTTTTGTGGATTGGAATTCCCACCAATGACTTTTTTAGCTAGTGTTCCCAATTTGGTCAAGTGCTAATGTGCGATCGTGCGAATGACACCTTTAAGAAAATAATAAAGTACATGGTTAGGTGGGTGTGTCCTAGATATTTTTTTCTATTATTATCAAATTACTAATTTACCCCTCATTTTCTTTCTCTTTTGCTTTCTTTTTCTTCATACCAGTTTCCAAATTCAACCCAATCAAACCGCGTTTCTTTGTAGTTTCCTTTAAATTTTAAAATCCTGACAAATTTCAAAGTATTCTCAATGAGCTGACCACGTTCTTTCCACTAAAAAGTATTATCAAATTACTAATTTTTTTTGTTGTGTTGTTTCCTTGTCAAAAAAAGACCCATTTTGAACAACCAAGAATCCAAGAATCTTGAACTCATTTGTGTCTTTTTTTCACCTTTAAAGAACCCATTATTCTATATATTTTTTCTGATAGAAAAACAATCCATTTTTAAGAAGAAAGTGTCCAAGAATCTTGAACCCATTTGTGTTTGGGTTCAATCTTTAATCTAAAACACATTTGGAGTAATAAAGATTCAAGAATCTTGGTAGGGACTGCTGTTATGAGAGGTGGTGGGTCGGGTTTACCGTCGGTATTAATGGAGAGGTGGTGGTGGCGTCTCGGTGGTGGTGGGAGAAGGCGGTGGTGGCGCGTTAGGGGTGTTCCGGTGGGAGCTAGGAGCTAAAACGCTCCAGAAATGATGTAAACACACCGATCTATCGATTCGGTGAACAAAAGACTTCGCCGGAAAATTTTCCGGTAGATGTGCGCCGGAATCTGCTAGTGCTCGCCGGAAATTATTTTGGGTTGATCTTCAAGATTTTGGAACACACACTGAGTGTGTTTTTGTGGGGAATGGGGTGATGGCAAAAGAAGTAAATGAGAATATAAAATTTGAGTCCACCTTTGAATCTGGAAATAAAAGCGAAGTCGCACATTAGCACATTTAAATCGCACATTTGAATCTGGAAATAAAACGAATTAGCACATTAGCACATTTAATAGGTACAAAATCGCACATTTATTTGACTTATAGAACTAAGGGTAAATAAGTAATTTTTGTCTGGACACATGGGGGACAAGAGATAGTGGGTGGTACAAGTGACAAGTGATAGTGGGGGACAAGAGATAGTGGGTGGGACACGTGTCAAGAATCTGGTGGAATCGCACGATCGCACATTAGCACTTGACTAAATTGGGAACACTAGCTAAAAAAGTCATTGGTGGGAATTCCAATCCACAAAAAGTCCTCATTTGGGAATTAACGCTTTTAATAAAGCTTTTGTTATATTGTCATTTCTGAGTGGTGGTTATATTTGAGTTGAAATAAGATTTTAATTATGTATTTTTATCTATTAAATTTTTAATGATATTCCCGAAACTTAAGACATCTAAGGTTTTTTAATAAATCTTCTTCTAGCTATTTATGTCAAATATTCTAGCTATTTTTGTTATATTGTCATTTCTGAAGGTATTAAACTGGACCAGGTTCAGGGGCGCGGAGCCAGGATTTATAGTTAAGGGGGGCTGAAGTTTATAATATAACCCGAAAAAATAAAAGTTTAAAAATGATTTCCAACTTTAGTCTATACAAATAAATCATCACAAAAACTTATGAGTGCATTACTAAACCTAATTTTTTTCTAACATATTTGGTGGATATTGAGTATAGTAAACTCAAAATAAGGTCATTTTTTTATTTATGTTTTGGGTGTTCAAAAAATATAAGTATTCGAAATTTCAGATATCCGAAAACTTGATCATAATTTACTAAAAAGTTGGGTTTTATGAAAGGACAGTTTTGGAAGTTATAAAAAAGTTTTTCAAAAATTATAAATATCTGGATATTCAGATACATAAAACTGTAATCTGAAATTTCGGATATCCGAATTAAAAAATAAATAAATAAAAAATAAAAAAACTTAGATAAAATATTATGTATAATATAAAACCATCATCGCAAATTTCGGATATCCAAATTTGTGATATAACTAGTTGTTGACAAGTCTCTTAAAAAATTTAAATTAACAACCAAAAAATATTGTCAAAAATGTCTCATTTCATATTTTCGCTTCAGTTGCCACTTAGATAGGAGATATTTCATGTCGATTGTTTTCTTTTTCTTTCATGATAGAAAAATCACTAGTTGAGAGATGCTCGTGGTATATTAAACGTTAAATTATGGGCTAAATAATGATATGTTAATACAATCATTAGACTTATTGGAGGGGGCCTAGCACCCACTAGCCACCCCCTTCCCTCCGCCCCTGAGTCCAGGTTGAAATGGGTTGAAAGTTGCTTAAAGTTCATGTTAAATGTATACAGCCTGCTAAATCGTTTTAATCAAACATCTAGATAATAATTGCAATGATATTGTTTATGGTATATTTAGTTGATGCAATTTTTGCTATATATAAGAAATAATGATTGGATGATAGATACAGTGTTTGTGGTTCAAAGCTAACTCGACCCAACCTTATTAAACATAAACTTGTTTCAGTTAACTACTGAATGTTTAACCCGTTTGACCAAATGCTTTATAGTTCTTATTAGATTTGACTTGTTGTCGACACTTCACATAGGGACTTAACCAATGTTCATATATGTAATCGCTCCTAAACAAGAGAAAGGCTTGGACATGTTCTTTCTGCTTTAGCTGTAGGGCAAGATTAGTGACATTATCCAATAAGCTTTGAAAATAGCCCTTTTTCGACATCGCATTTGATGAGCTATTTATTGTTATAACTTGAGTGTATTTTGGTGATTTCCACATATGCTTTAACAGCAACTGAATTGGTATTGCATTGTTTTCTGAGACCATAATCTGAAATCCTGATAGCATCGCATATTTGTGGTGACAATAATCATCATGACAAAGACTACTAACATATATATCCACAAAATGAGAGCAGACTGAAAAATGTAATGGTTCAGTTGTGTTATTTAACAGGTCAAAACGGGTTATTTATTGTATGTTAGCGGATCGGGTTGACCCGTAACACTTTTTGTTCAGACATTGAACTTTCTAAAATGATTAGTAGGCTAAATATGATTACGATTAAAGTTATTTCAAGAATCTGATTTCTTAATCTAACTTTGTGCAACCTTAAACAACTTTGACCCGTTAAACAAATCTGCCTGTATGGTATAATGTTTCTCGTGTAGATAACATCTGCATTTGACATATTTGACCCGTTATTAATAAAAACATAAACCGTTCCTATTATGTTAAGCTTATTATCTGTAGTGCTTATAGATAATAAGCTTAACATAAACATAAACCGTTCTGGTCAAAGCTGTTTAATGTATAATGTTTGAGCTTTTATATACTACAAAAAAGTTAACCATTCAATGAAAAAAATGAGCTTTTATTATCACAAATGAATAGATTATACATATATATATATAACAAGAAGCTAGTATGTTAAGCTTATTATCTATAGTGCTTATAGATGTTTCCTAAATCATTTCCATGCACACGAAGCAACCAAATCGCGATTCATCCATCCAAGAAACAAAGCCCCATCTCGTTCTTCAAGTCTATACTTATAAGAATAAGTCTCAAGCAAACTCTTAATAGTTGAGTTCACAAGTGAACTCAAACGGTACGGTTTAAATCCCGCCATAGTAAACCGGGACCTCCATTTTCCCAAAAGTTCATGTCTTTCAACTCTTTCAACCCCTTCACACGCTATAATATTAACTATATCACGCGCAACGCAATGTTGTTCAACACTGATTCGGTCTTGATGATCCCTAGGTAGAGTCACATCTATCGATTCAAATATAGCTGAATAGTAGTTTAATGTCTCTTGAAACCTATTGAAAAAAGGGGCGGTATTAACGTTAGATTCTTGTTCGACAAGTGTAACAACTTTTGGAGATAGGCTTTTGACGAGTCTCAATAGTCTGTCTCTATGATTTTCAGGACCTACACTCTCGTCTGGCATGTGATGAAGCATAAAAGCAAAATTTACGGCTAATGGTTCACCGGGCCGAATACCAAGATGCGCAATTTGAACTTCGGTAGCATAAACAGGTACGCTATGAAACTCAAACGGGATGTTACAAGATTCAGCTAAAGCTGTTAACCGCTGACCAATAATGTTGACTCCACCCCCTCTAGCATATGCACTATTAGAATCATCAACACCCGTGATGCGAAGCTTAGGAGGCCCACCAGGTCGTGCAGCAAGAGCTTGGATCAATGTCACCCATTGACCACCTTGTACTATCTGAAAATCAATTATATGAATTCTGCTTTCGTTCTTCATGGCTTCAGCTATTGCTCCGTTTGCAGATAAATATCCAAATTTGAAATATGGACACGCTTCGTATAGTGTACGCATATATGAAAACATTTCATTACCACTCGGTTCTTTGCATCTTAAAGCTTTGTAAATAGAACTACCTGAAGAGGACAGTTTTGCTACAAGCCCTTCTAACATGTATGCACCTAACCTATGATCTGGATCACCAGATACTGACACCATTGGACGCAACTCTGACATCAGCCAATTAGCAGTTATAGAATCGTTTTCTGCTATCGCTTTAGCACAAGCAATAAGCAACTTTTTAAAGTCCCGTCTAGATATCATCTCTGTTATAACATCTGAAGTTGCTTGATTAACACCACCCCATGAAGACGAGATATCATAAGATTCCATAAAATCTTGATCAGTTCCCATCATAGCACTTTCTAGTTCCCTCAGCTTGTATTCTAGATCATCAGCGTTATCCATAAAACCAGTGTTACTTACATGTGAGGTGTAAGTATAGTCGGGTGAATGATACGTGTCTGGATGGTAGGAATGAGTATCTTGTAGCGAACCTGAGCTGCCGTTTGAGGAAAAGCTAGCGGTAGGAGAAGAGTATAGATTCCGATTCATCTTTTCAGCAGGGGTCATGAAAATATGTAGAAAGTGCTGCTAATTGGATCCTGCATAAAGATTAACCCATATATGATATTAGCAACATCTTTAATCATTTTAGAGACAATTGCATAAAAATGTAATGAACTTTCACAATTTTAGCGATTGATGTAACAAAATTTTAATTTTTTGCTATTATATGTATCAGCATTGATTGGCATGCCTAAACCTATGTGTCATATCCTGTTGGTGACAGCAGATGGACCCGCTTCTGCACAAACCGTTGACTTATTGTCACATCTATTTAGGCATATAATTAAATGGGTCGCCACTCAGGCACTCACCAATAGGTAACTCTTATATGTTTCAGACGTTAAAAAAACATACATCAAAGTATATTAATCAAATGGAAAAAAGTCATCTGGTAAGAAAATAAACGCATTTTTTTAGAAAGACAAATATCGGCACACCTATATACCGCATAAAATTTCACACATGTATCAACCATGACTTTAACTATCAGTCTCTTTGTTTATGAATCACTCACATACCGCTGACCTAAAAGTCTTTTGGTTAAAAAAACCATTAAAGTATGCTAATCAGATGGTAAAAGTAACAATTCTTTAATCTTTAGTTCTTTACTACTAATAGTAAGAGGCCTGTACGTTAAAACTTTGATCATCAAATGGTAGGGGGCAGGGTCTCTAGCGAAAAAAATTATAGTATAAATTTTTTAAAATATTTGGCTATTTTTGTAATTTGCCCCCAAACGAACCGTTTTATGGTGCAGTTTCTAAAGATCATGAAAGTTTCCCCCTCGACCATAACTCTCTGGCTCCGCCCTTGAATAGCAGGGTACTTTCATGCAATTTTCCCATCATTTTATTTCATCCAAGATCAAGAAAACACAAAATCCATAAAACTCAAGTCCATATTACACTACTTATTGCTTCCTATATACTGTAGCATCTTTATAACAAGATTTTTAACTAAACTACTAAAAAGATCTTGATCTTAAGTATAAACAAAACCCTTATCACAAAACTCTGGTATCAATATCCAGATTAACCAAATTCTCAACAGATCATCAGTTCATCACACAAAAACATAAAATTCACTTGGCTAAAACAAGAACAGTAAACATAAGTAAGCTAATCAACATAAATTAACCATGTTCAAACAGTAAACTTATTTGAGATCAAGATAAAAACAGATTTGACATACCTTTTGTTTGAAGAAGTCAGTGTTGAATTCTTGTGAAATTAGTTTTCTTATTTTGCAAATAGAAATATTTTAGTGTCTATTTGCTTCTGTTGAATTCTTCTGGATGAATATGTGTGGTGTAGCTGCTATTTATAGCGCAACAATTTCCTCATTTAAAATATTTAAAAAATATGTCTTTGTCATAGCATCTATCAACCACTATATACACACGGTGTCACTAATTTACTACAGTAGCTTTTTGCGATCTTTATTTTTGTTAGTCTATAGTCACCAAAAAAAACAGTATCATATGTGTGCCACAGAGACCAATGGGCTTGTGGTCCACTGGGCATGTCTTATTCAGTTAAGCGTGCCTAGTGGAGAGTAGTACCGGTTTTGGTGACCAAACCGGGAAGTCCTCCCTTGTGGACCACTGCCCTGTCGGTACGATTTCAAAGTCCTTCAATGAAGATTTCAACCCACAAGGGTTCGAATCTGGAGAAGGCAGGGTTTACTTTAATTTAAGTGTCGTGCCTTCGGGCGGCTTAAGTTGAAGGTTTTTCCCCCATCGGGTTTCAAATTGGACTTAGATTTCTCAAATGAAAGTCAATTTTCAAAAAAAAATATGTGTGCCACAGAGATAAATAGTTTCATTCAATAACATGTTTGCCGATATTCATCTTAGGTTGTTGACTTGTTATCAACATGTGAGTAGGGGTGAGTCAGAAAAACCGAAATATTCGAATAAACCGAAAACCAAAACCAAAACCGAACCGAACCGAAAATAACCGAATCGAATTTATAACCGAACCGAATTTACCAAAACCGAACCAAACCGAACTTTTAATTCGATTCTCGGTTTGGATATGGTTTTGGTAATCAAAACCGAAAACCGAATTCATATAAATTTACATATTTTTTATATATTTATATATATAAAAAGATCAATAAAACGTTATATATATATTTATATTTATATATATATAAATAACAAAAAAATTCTATCCTAATATTAAAAAATACTTTTTATGTTTGAAATAACTTTTTTCGCAAAATATATTTGTATATTTTTCTTCTTTTTTTTTAAATAAAGTGTGTAATTTGGTTAAACCGAGAACCGAACCGAACCAAAAACCGAATTTGAATTCGGTTTGGTTTGGTTCACGGGTTGACCCTAAAATTTTTTTTAACCGAATTAACCGAACCGAATTAACCGAATAACCGAAAACCGAACCGATCAACACCCCTAAGTCAGTGAGTCACATAAATGAAAATTCATGTATTGTTTCATTCAATAAAATTTGAAAATTCATTTATCGTTTAACAAATGAAGGTGATTTGCACACTCTACAAAATGATTGATACACTCTAATTTATTACAGTATGTTTTGAAAATGAGTAAAAATATGTAAGGATATAAATGTCAATAAACAATAAATTGCAATGTGTCAATCATTTTGTTAAGTGTGCAAACCACTAATCTTTGTAAATATGTTAAACTTAAGGTCATTATTAATTCAAAAACACATTTACAACCAAAACATTAAATTTCAATTTGCAGACTAATTGCCAAAATCCTAGTGATATCCATTAAAGTGTGATATGTGGCTATTATCCTTCAATACTATACACGGAAATTAGTTGTGGATATAAACCAACACTCACAAAAGCAAATGCCTTTTCATTAAATCCTCGGCTTTTTCTTAACTTGTGTCATATATCATTTGTTAAATACAATTAATAAACTTAAATTATTTTGTTTAAATGTTAGTTTATATTAATAATTTTCTAATTATCATGATTAACTTTGTTTTATTTCAAAATAATCCTATTTAAAAAATAATTTTGTTCAGTAATGCTTCTAAACAATGTCATGATGGTACAAATTAGAAAATTCTAATCTTTTCATACATATTTTAACATAATATTTCCTGTTGATGTGCATAAAAAACGTTACATCGAAACATCACGCGATGTTCATAAGAAAGGATACATAAGTAATTTTACGAGATTCGGGCCATATAACACGAGTAGTATAGATTAGTTGCACTTTATACAAAAAGTTAATAGTCGAATTCAAATTATGACGTCGTCCAAAAAAAATTCAAATTATGACGACACAAACGACAAAAATAGAAAAATCTTTGAAGTTTGAATAATTATGTACGGGTTTGACTAGAAGCGAAGGTGCTGATTTTAGAATGCATGACAAAAAGTAGGAGGTCAACTTGCAACAACTAAACCATAACCAGCATACCGAAAATGCTTTTGTTTTTGCTTTGTAAGACATTTGTAAAATCGGGTAATTAAGAACAAACTGTAAAATCTTGTACAAAGGGTTTTTCTTTATTTATTCTATCATAATTTAATTATACTTAGGGATGACTTGGGTAAGAAACTAAGAACCCTATACTGAACCGATAACAAATTGGTGATACTGTATTTTTCTCGATCATAAAAGTGTGTGCTGGTATCATACCGAACAAGATTCTGGTACCGATACCAGTTTTAAATGGTACATATTTGGTTTTCTGTTTTTTAAATAAACAAACCAAAGACGAAGATACATGTATATATAATTATATTTTGTTACTTATGTTTCATTTTGTACAACAAGATTAATTAACATTAAGCATAACTCAATGAATAAATATTGTAGGTAAATAATGTCGAATACATAGGGTATGTTTGGCGACAAGTAGCAGTAAGCAGTAGCAGTAGTCGTAGCAGTAAGCAGTAGTTGTTTGTTTAAAAAACATGTTTGGTAACACAGCAATAGCTGTAATTATAAAGTGTAAAATTACGAAAAAAAACATATACACATTAAAACAAAACTTTGATCAAACAAATAATAAAGTTATTATTTATGAAGTACTTATCACTTTTACGTGCTTGATATTACATAAACACTATTATACGCTAGCCTTTATCTACGATGTGCGTTCCATATTGTGATTTATGATATATTGTCTTTGGATATGGAACTAACCCATAAATTACATATTTTATATGTACTCCTATCTATAACCACTAACTATAAGTCTCGTGCACACACGAGGTTTACATATGAATCAAATTTATGTTAAATTATAGTTTAGTATATGAAAATATAAGAATTTACCCGAGAAAATTATGATATAAGTACAACTAATATTTGTTCAGGATTTTTTATTATGTATTAATATTTTTTCAATAATATTTTGCAAAAAAATTTGTTGTTTAAAAATTTAAGTTTGTTTAACTGACATAAATGTTGATATTGTTGTTTAACTTTAACTATTCATATCATGTTGTACAAAATGTGCGAGTTTAGTAGCACATAATCAGCACGAATAGGAGATATATCAGTACGCCATCCATGGTACACCTTTCGTAGTGAGGGAAGTCCTAATATGCTCCGTAAAGTTTTTTAAAAATGTTTTTTCTAGATATCCATATATAAACTTTAAATAAGAATTTCATGAGTCGTTGTTATAAGTACAATAACATGTATTTATTTTCATATCAGAGTAATCCGTTCTTACATTTGATATTCTTATTCCCGTTAACAATAGTTTAGCCGTATTTAATATTCAAACCTGTGTACGCATAAATTAAACTTTTAAAAATAAAATAACATGAGTCCTTATTTAACGTATATAGTAAAAAAAAATATTTTAATGGATGAAAGTGTAAAATTAATATTAGTTTTAAAAAAAACTTAACGTATAAAACAAATTCATATATTTACAAAATTTTATAATTTTAATAGATGAAACTCAGAAAATAATACTAATACTCATGTAATTTTAAACAAAGTTCATCTTATAAAGTATACGGGGTATAAAGTGTAAGGGGTTATTTGTTTTTTTATAAAGTTATTAAAAAATATGGAAACTTGTAATTTTACACTTAACTATATATATTTTATGTAAAATTTAACCACTAAAATTTTATTAATTACTTTATCTTTTTTTAAGTTTTTGTTTTCACAAATTTGACACAAATATTTTTATGTATTTTTTTCTCAACAAAATTTCTCCACAAAATTTATTAAAGTTTAACTAAAATCAATTCAATTTTGATTTTCTATTAACCAATCACGTCGTTTGATTTTGCCTACGTGGCAAAATCAAGCTCTCCTATTGGTCTAATTTTTTTGTCAATGAGAAGGGTTTTGCAAAATTACACTGAAATGATGTAATTCTTTTATTATATAAAAGATTTTGGATCTTTCTGTGATTTATTAACGCATAATATAACATAGACGTACATGTTAGATAATGATCATAATATGGTAAATTTTTATTTTTTATTAATTTTTTTTTCTATTTTTTATTTTACATAAGACCCCACAGCAAAATAATAAAAGGGTCAAGTTATTCTAAAGGTGAGCAAGGAGTTTGACTAATTACCGTTTGTCGCTCCTAAACCCTTCCTTAACAAAAAAAACAAAATAAAATAAGACCCCACAACAAAATCCTAAAAGGGTTAAGTTATTCCAAACATGACCATATTCTCGTTTGTATTTAACAAAAATACACAACATTAACAATAAACAATACTCATTAAAAATAAATCAACAATATTACTGAAATATAATTGATGATGATCGGGATAGTTTGTGGATGTAAAATTGATGATTTTAGCGATTGGTAAGAAGTTACGGTTCAATTTAGGGTCAATGGTTGCCACAAAATATTGAAGAGCCTTTTCTCCTTCCAATTTTTTTTTTTCTTTTTTCTTTTCATGCATGGGAGAGATTAATTGGATTGTTTGATTATGAAATTTATTCAAAATATAACCCCTTTCAAAATCCGGTACCACAATCAGGACTTTTCGCTTTTATCTCGTACCGTTTTTGAAGGTACCAAATTCCCCTTCTTTCTAATTTTGTAGTCCTGACATCGTACCGTGTAACCGAAAATCGGTACCGCTTCGGTACGATACTGGTATGGTTCTAGTTCATTACTGGAATTCGGGTCAAAATGCTTATCCCTAATACTTATTACTACCTTCGTCTCATAAAAACTGTCAACTTTGACTTTTTAAGTCTTAGTTTTTTTAACTTTGACTTTAAATATTTTTGTTTACGTTATATAACACTTGATGAAAAATAAATGAATTGATTAAGATTTTAAATGTATTTTCATAGGTATGATTTTCATCAAATATTATATAACACAAATAAAAATAATTAAAGTTAAAGTTGAAAAAATAACTTAAAAAAGTCAAACTAGACAGTTATTATGGGACGGGGGGAGAAATTTATTACTCCCTCCATCCCAATTTAATTGTCCATCTTTCCTTTTTGTTCGTCCCAAATTAATTGTCCAATGCTAAAAATAAATTGAGGGGTTTGGTCAAGTTTACTATATTACCCTTATTTGAAATTAATATTATAAACTTTAAAAAAAGTGTTAATTAATTGGTTAAGGGTAAATCTGTCATTTGGCAAAAAAGTAAGAGAGAAAAAGTTGTATTAATTATGTTTTTTTTTAAATTGTGTGTTTTTTGTCGGGAGACAATAATTTTAGGACGGAAGGTATAAACTAGTTTTAGATCTCGCACACATGTGAAGGGCTTTGACGTAAGTCGCACTTAATGAGTTTTAACATATGTTGTACTAGCCGGGTTTGTTATAATTCGATTTACTATTTATAATGCTCGCACACGCGCGAGTTTTTTTTAAAACAAATTTTTGAGTGATATATTTTTATTTCTTAAAAAACAAATAATTTAATATTTATTTTGTTTGATTTATGATTTTTAATGATATTTGTTTGTTATTAAAGATAATTATTTAAAAAATTTAATCATGTTGTTAGTTGCATCTTATCTATATTTTTTTTCTTTTGTATTTATCTTGTACTTGTGTAGTATATCAACAAATCAAATTTTTAAAATTTTAAATTAAAAAATAATAATAAAATATTAACTAATAAGGAAATATTATTTTTTCAAAGTAGCCATTAGAGGTTTTGTTTTATTATATAAAAGATTTGTTTGATTGTATTCTAAATAAAAACATTATAAACTAAAACAATAATAATAAATATATTTTTAAGAAAAAATATATAGAATTTATGAGGTGCTCGTTATATAAATTTTAATGTTTGATATTTTATAAAGTTTTGGTCTTAAATGTAAGTACTATTAAATCCGAATATAACAATATTTCAAATTTAACCATTTAAATCTAACTAGTTACCCATTCCTTTGTTTAAAATTTTACTTATTATCAATTTGCACTAAAATTACTAAAATTTATATTCTAACATCATGTTACGGAATCAAACTTATTACTTAGTAGGCAATTTCATATTTCCCCAACTTAAATATCATAATTTCATATTTTTCTAACACATGGTTTAAAAGCATTGTACTTATATACTATAAACTTAGAGCATCCACAATGCAAAAAGCCTTTAATGACTTTTTGCATTTAATGCATTTAATGCATATCACACTTAATGCATAAGACTTTGAGGAAAGACTTGTAGTTTAACAAGTCTTTCTTATAAGCTTTTCAAAAAGCCTTCATTGCAATGCTAAAAAACACTCTAAAATGACTTGTTAGAATAGTAAAAAGCTATTAGAGGTTTATGCATTGTGGATGCTCTTATGTTTTGAGGCAATATGTTATGTTGATTTTCAAATTGGGTAAATATGAAATTATCCGATATTAATATTTTAAACTGAACCACTAAAAAATAACCCTTCTTGTTTTACTTTTTACTTTTACAATTTCGACACATGTGCTTTTATCAATTTTTAACTGGACGAAAGTTAAGCAATTTTGACCAAAAAACTCAATGTTTACTTTTAAACTGGCAATATGGACGAAAGTTAAGCAATTTTGAACAAAAAAACTAAATGTTTACTTTTAAATTGGCAATATAAAGCATTGACTTTAAAATTGAACTCTTTTCTTTAAGATTTGTTTGTCATCTACTTATAAAACTTCATATCAATTTAGGGCCCGTTTGGTTTATAGATGGGTTTAAATTAGGATTTAGATTTAAATGTAAAGTTGTAGATTAGGATTTGGATTTTGATTTGATATAGGAGAGAGAAAATACATTATAAAATAAATATGTTATTATTTTATTAAGATATATAGAAATATAAAAAAGGAATGTGAGAAGAAGAAAATAAAAAAAGATAAAAAACAATAGGATCCACACAAATAAAAATAAATCCAGCCTCCCCCTTTGGGTTTTCTCTCTCTACTACTATTTGGGCATCAAAGCAAATTTTAAATCCTTCAAATCGAACCAAACAAATATTAAATGGGATTCATGCCAAAGTAGGCCCCCAAAACAGTCAACCAAACGGACCCTTAATTCGTCAAACATTTATGAGAATAAAGGCTTATAATATAAGCTTTATAACTACCAAGTCTGACTAATTCCATAAAACACACTCAAACTTAGATAATACCAAGTAAACTAAACCTAAATCTCTTTAGAAACATTTTTAAACATGACTTAAGTTAAAAATGTTAGATTTAATGTTGATAATAAAAACAAAATTTAGGGTCCGTTTGGTTTATAAATGGGTTTGGATTCGGATTCGGATTGAGGAATGAAAATTAAGAGAGAGGAAATATATTTTATTTGATATAATGATTAAATTGTATTTAAATATAATAATAATAATAATAATAATAATAATAATAATAATAATAATAATTGTGAGAGATGGTACAATGAGCCCTACGGGTTTTACATAAAATATCATATTTGAGTGGAATGAAAAAGTGGTGAGCCTCACAGGTTTTAAAATATTACTTAAACAATCAAACATCATTTATCGTCTCCTATACCCGAATCCAAATCTCACACCCTAACTAAACGGGTCTTTATCTTATGTCAATACTAAAAAGAGTAGTAGTAGTACTCCGGGGTTGAACCGCGGTTTGAGTGAAGAAAAACAACCACTTTTTGGATAGTGATGTGTTCTTGACTTCTTGGTCAACTGAACCGTGTGTGAAGTCCGTTGATTGTTAGAAACATAGTAGTACAACTATACAAACATGTACTCCCATACATCACTATCTTCCACGTGCCCTTATTATACTTTCAATTATTTCTGCATAACCCCTTTTAAAGTAAATTGCAAAAATCATCCCTCGTCAAATTTCAGATTCAGTCTCTATCTTCTTGAAAGTGCACTCGATGTCCATGTGGGGAACTTACAAACACACTCTTGGTCTTTGGCCAAAACTAAATGGCTAAATTACCCTCACAGAAAACAAAGTGAAAGGAAAAATGAAAAATGTATTTTAGTTATTTAACTTTAATCATTGACCAAATATGCACTTATAAGCTCCTCATATGAACGATGAATGCACTTTTTAACAGATAGTGAATAAACCTGCATTTTGACCGAACCACAAGAACAATTTTTTGCAATTTGCTCCCCTTTTTATTTTGTTTAAAAATTTGCTTTGCTTATGAGATGAGTATAACAAGTCACAAATATGGATGGAGTTTTCGTTAGAAACTTTTTGAGCCTATTCATGTATTATTCATTTTGGATCGAGTTCAAATAAAGAAAAAAAAAATGTGTTAAGAAAAGTTTTAATCGATAATCTATAGCTATTTCATTCTTTCTTGATTAAAAAAAAAGAAAAAGAAAAAAACGAGTTGATCTACAACTCATCACGTTCATATCGTATTGTTTGAGTTTCATCTTAACCTATCTCACTTGGCTGAAAATAGATAAGAGTTTTGCATATCTCACTTGGCTGAAAATAGATAAGAGTTTTGCATAAACTTATTCTAGTTCTAAATAGAAAGTTATAAGACAAAACTAGACAAATTTGTTGACATTTTCTCGTCGTCAACATGGTGTACTAGTCGCAACTTGAGCTAAACAAAGTAGTTAAACAGCATTTTTTGATTATTTTTCTTTGTCAATTTTAAGTTTTTAACATCTAGCTAGCAATCATCAGAAAAAAATAGTTACTCCTCAATCGTTAGGTATAATTTTATAACACTGTTGACATTTTGTAACAACTTTTCAAATGTTGATTTGTTCGTCAAGTCAACTTGGAAAAGTCAGTATAAGAGGAAGTCATCGCTCATGTACAGCTAGACTATTATTGTACTGTATTAACTATCGATATAAGGCTAGTGGTAGTGGCCCGGAATAAATCGATCGAGTGTATTGGTCGATCGATATGTTCGATCGATATTTCCACTGTGGGAAATCGAGCGCCGGCCAAACTTTCACAATATCGATCGCTTAAACGATCGATTTTTTCACACCTATATTTCGTATAATCCCATTTTCAATTTCAAATGTTACCGTTTGATTTAAAAAAAAAAAAAAAAAATTACCACTTTCATCCTATAAATACTCAAATTAAACTCACTTTCAAACATATACTTTCAAACATAATTCAAACAAACAAAAAATGGCTTGTAAACTTCCCCACTCTGTGGAACAAGTTCAAAACTATGTCAAAAAACAAGTCGAAATTGATGACAATGAACGCCAGAATGCAATTGTCGAAGTTATTAAGAAGTTTGAGCTGGCGAAGTTACGCAAAGACCGCCTGAGAACACGATACGAAGCTTGCAAAGATATCTCTGTCGAGAGAAAATATGTGATCGACCAGTTTTTGTACAACGAGTTTCGCAAAGACGCTGATGTTGTTGAAACATTGTGGGGTTGTGTGCAGCAGATTGAGAACGAGAAATCCAACAAGATACGTTGGAGTTTTAAAGAAAAAAAAAGATGATGCAATATGGGTTGCCACTGTGATGAGAGAGATGAATATGGGTTGAAGAGAGAGAAAGCTGAGGTGGCAGCCGGAAAGATGATGCAATATAGGTTGCCACTGTGAGTAGCCTAAAGTACTAGTACAAAAATAAAATATGTAACAAAATTGATATAAATAGTCAACTAAATAAATAAAGGTTCGTTAGTTTAAGTACCGATTATACACGTGAAGACAACCTAATCATGAATCACAGTGCACCTTTAGGTATTTGTTGTATTGACTTTATACGACTAACATGGTACTCGCGCAATGCTACGATGACGACAAAAAAAAAAATACATAAAGCAACAATAGTTGACGTCGATATATAGTAATAGCAAAAAAGAAAAAGTCAGGGGTGGTTATTGACGGTGATAATTGTTGATTGCAACTATAAAAGTAGATTTATATGCCGTTTATTTCTGACATAAAAATAAATAAATACATTTGATTATATTATGCAACTCAAGATATATTCATGCAATTCATTAATAAAAGATATGAGATGTAACTCGATACAAAATATCTTTATTATATAAAAAGAAAAAATGATCAAACTTGAATTCTTAACTTTATTGAATTGTTGAAAAATAGGTAAGGAAAATATTGAATGTTTAATGTAATATTAGGTAAGGAAAATATTGAATGTTTAATGTAATATATGAAATGTTGAATTTGTCCAAAATGTTGAATGGGTAATATACAAAATCAATTTTCGAGAAAAATATATTATATTAATTTTTCGGAAAAATATACAAACCAATTTTCGGGTCTAACCGGTTTCGATAATATAAAATCCGGTTTTATTTGACCCGTTTTTTCGATCGGAATCAGTTCAACCGGTGGAACCGACCGGGTCGAGCTGTGTTTCAAAACATAATATTTAATCCTCAAATCCTCAAACTTTTATTATTTTTATCATAAACTTTTTTTTATTGCTACAACTATTTGCCGCTACAAAATCCCGTTGCTATGTACGGGTACTCGTCTAGTATATTAAAATCACAAACCATAGTAATTGCGTCTTATGTAAAACTTATTAATACAACATGCTTAACGTATATATTACAAACATGGCTACGTAAGATCATTCGTAAAACCGTCTGAGAGATAATGAGTTACAAATTTTCTAATCCTTTTAGTTTAAGAATGTTGTACTGATAATTATATAAATATTTAGTTACAAAAATAATTTTTAAAGATTGAATGATCATTATATATATGTTTAGTTAAAAAACTCAATGACCATTAGACTTGTATAGTTACAAATTTGTATTTAAATTGCTTTAACTTAATTTTAATGTTTAAATTAATGAGTACAGTTACAAATATTTGATAGTTATAATTAATAATTAATAATTGTATTAAATTGAATATTTTTTTTTTTTTGAAAATAGAACTAATAATAGAAAGTGTGTATTAAAAAGTTTAAGACTTTTAAAAATAAAAGTTCCTAATGCTTTATATAGAGATAGAGATAGCCATGTCTTTATTGTCAAACATGGATTTGTTACAATCTTGGAAATGCTTGAACTTTAAGGTATATGAAGAAAATGAAGAATATGGAGGCAAAATCATATGCAGAAACGTTTTGTGGTTGAAAAATACCGAATGAGTAAAATACATGTCAATATGTGGTGAAATATAAATGATTGTGGTAGTTATGCTGTAAAAGAGGGTTTCAACTAGACTACGGGATTCAGAAAGCCGCGCAAACTAGATCACTCTATACTCTTTACAATTGCTCAATCTCTAAAGCTAATTCGGAAACTTTGGAATGGGAGTAAAGCCCGTCGAACCAATCTCGATAGTAAGCATTGGGCGGGCGATAGGGAGGACGGTCTCTAGATTGATTTCAATTGTAACTTTTTTGCAAACCAAAGAGGGGGAAGATGTAATTCACTCAAAAATAATACTTCTCCTAAAGAACTGCTAAACAAGAAGTTGCTTCACTTAGCTTACTTTTGGGAAACTCAAAAAGTCCACGTTTATAAACTTATTTGGGAGTAAACTCAACTTGATTACCTCATAAGCCAAAAAATTAACTTACAATATGCCTAAATTAACATAAGGCAATCAACCCGAAAAACAAGTAACCCCATCCTTCAATAGTTTTATCTAAAACTGTTTTAAACCCGATGTTTCCAAAAAGCACACAACACAAAAGTATGTAAATGAAGAAGACAGCATGTTCATCCATATGAACATTTCACAATTACTTGAGAGAATGGTGAGTTCCATGACAGCTCGGCTATTTTTGTACCATTCTGCCCACAAGCATAATCCTACATCAGTCATATTAAAGAACACAAAATATTTAAGCTACAATTGAAACCACCGCTTTTACTACTGGCTATATGATTCAGGGGTGTTTGGGATTATATATCTAGTCTCTTACCAGCAAGCTGTTCCAAGTGGTTTGTTCAAAAACGCTCATTTCACTCGCAAAGTCTACAGTTTGGATAAACAAACCTTAAAACCTTCAGGGACTGCTTATTCTCTTATGGAAACACAACAAGCAGGTAAACATTTAGAATAAGCAATCCTACACACCCTTACAAAGAGTCAAAGACAAAGTTGGAATTTCAGGCACACAGATCAAATCAGGAGCAATGAAAGGCAGAGGATGCAGAAAGATTAATGGATGTTGTAAATGATATATTCCTGTAAATTTTAATTAAGGGCAAAGCACAACGTTCAGATTGGTTCATGATTTTACAATGTGGCTGATGAAATCAAGAATTTTTGTATGACCTGCTGATTGAATCATGGGGTTATAAAGAAAATTTCCTGAAATTGATTATCATTGCTGAATCTGTAGAGAGATCATATTAAGAGCAAGGTATATGCACAACAATTCGTGAATATCATAAAAAAAAATATGGTAAAAGAACAAATCTGGGTCAGCTAATATGTCGTGTACCACCAAAAGGGGAGGGTTCTCATCACTTTGACTTGAAGTAAATGTGATTAGTGTTGATGATTCATGTAGACAGATCATATCAAGAGCGACGCAGCATAAGCATATCGTGACATGAATATTATGAATAGTGCAACGATAGAGATTCAATAACATATCAAATCATGGTCTGCTAAATTCCGTTAGGCACCAAAGGGGTGTTTCATGTTTGTATGTTCCTTTAAAAAAAACTAACACCCCCAACTATGCAGCAGACTATCACCCCCATCTCTTTTATAATTGCTTTCAAATTGACAGATTATCAAGGAATCATGATCAAATAGTATTAGACAGCCTAGATCAACATTCTTACTATCTTGAGCTGAACACCTAATTGCCGATATAATATAGCAACACAAACTGACTATTGCATCTTGCAAGCATGATCTGTATGTGTGCTTAGGCAGAGTGACTATAATTATGATTTTCTGATTATTTTGGCTTGATAACATATTAACATGTATGAAGTTGTAAGAAAACTAAGTTAAGATAAAAATAAAATTACCTAAAGATCCCTAGATTCAATCAACTGATCAACAAATCACTGATTTTGATTATTGAGGTCTGGACATCTAAACATACCCTTAAAAGCCAGAATCATAAGTCTGAATAGCAACTAGATATACAATATAGCAATCCAATTCACTGTTACGGCCAGCAATCACAGTCATGGCCACATGATTAATAATTAAAATAGTTCTTACATGGTTCAGTAATTTGCCTACGTCTAAGATTGATTTTCGTATTATGAATTCAGTACAAGAAACCCAGATAACACCAAAACAAATATTCTCCCTAACATACACATAAGGCGTAAGTATTAGTCACAAAAAGAATTAGAAGCTTATTGACCCTATTACTATTATTTATGAGTAACACCGAGAACAAGAAAAGCCAGCCAAATGAAAATAAAATAAGAAAATCCAAAAGCTCAAAAATTCTTTTAATACAAACTAAAGGGAGTGCCATGAAACCCTCTAGGACAACCGCTATTTTCATCATGCATGGGCTAACGAGTTTTCATAATATAAACCACCATTGTACTAAGATATTACTTGCACATCACACACTAACCTAGAAATCAAATACATAGATATTCAGTTTAACATGGAAACCATAAGTAGGGGATGGGTTGCATTTCAGTTTAAAAGTAACATGTGATATAAAATAAACAAGCATGCGATTGTGCAGTTTGAAAGTGTAATAATCAGATCTATAAGCTTTTAGCATATTTTTAGGGAATTGCATATAAAACGGCCTTAAGTTAATAGAAATCTAAATAATGCAGCTTCAAGAATGCGCAACCACCTAGTTTCAGTAAAAGGGCATACCAGCATAGTATTATAAGTTACCACCAACTACCTTCAATCATCACCATTACCATGTTTACCCTCTAAAACACCAACCAAACATCCCCTATGTTTTGCCACACATAAAAGTGATTGGACATTCTTTTGTGTTTCAAAGCTGTGAGTCTGTGACAATCATTTGTTTAAGTATCACTACTCCCAAACACCAGCACCTAATTATCCACAACTCATAAACGTCAAAAAAGAAGTTATAATCCAAGTACACAAAAACAGCAACAAATTCAATACTTAAACATACAGCATTGCATTTAGCATAAAGCGTAAACATTCAACAACAACAAGAAGCAATTTTATAGGCCAAACATCATTTAAGCCCAAATTTAATTATTACCCGCTTACAACAAGTCCCCGGTTTCACAATCCAACATTCATTTCAAAACCCCTAAAATTTGAAAATTTGCGCCGCAAAATTAAAATTTAGATTTCTTATAACGAGCAACTTCACCGTCATTAGGGAAAAACCCCATAAGCCTTCCAGCAGAGTTCTGATAAGCATACATAAACCCACCCATCACACCAATCAACCCACCAGTCACCATTGATGGACCTCTGATTCCAGGTTTAATCCCTACAAAATGAAAAATTCGAAATGAACAACAACAATACCCAATCACATAGCATGGGAGAGGTGAGACGCAAACAATCATACCCCCACCCGAGTTTAAAGAGACTGCTAATAGAATAACCTCCCGTACGAGTGTGTGTAGGTACATATGTGAGCAAATATGTAATCTATACATATAAAAATGTGTATGCATAGTATGTGTGTAGTATAAGGGTAAGAGCCATAATCGAGAAAACATATGAGGTTTTTGGTTTTTCCCTGTTTATCCACAAAAGGTGTAGATTGGCGGGAACACCCTGACCCCGGGTGCCTTTTGGCAACAGCCATTGTCTACCTCACAAAGAATAGCTCCGGCAACTCTCCTGGCCTAGAGGAGCACCAACTGGAGTGAGTACGAGCCTAGACTCGAACCCATGACCTTTTATCCACAAAATCTCTCCTGTGGGCCCATAGGTTTTTAGAGGTGGGTACCAACTGAGCCAAAGCCCTTTGGTGGTTTTTCCCTGTCTAGGTTACCCAAGGACGGCAAGTCTTTGACTCCCTAATCCATTTATCCCCATGACCGTTTCCGACCCTTTACGTAGCCACCCCCAATGTGTAAGGTGTCTTAACACTAGGCCATTTGGTGACCATATAAACGCGTAAAAGGGTACACGAATAAAACGGGCCTACTAGCATATATAAATAAGCCTATGTAAAAGGGATGAAACTACCTAAACATTATATACATCAATGATAAGATATGAAATGAGATTGGAGTTAAATAGATGTATAAATTTAATAGGTTTTAGTGGGTTACCGGAAAGGTAGCCGACGGTGACGGAGATGCCGGAGATGGTGGAGAGACGGAGGTAATCAAGGGTGTTGAAATTAGCGACGGTTTTAGTGAAAGGAGGGTTGCGATCTATTACTGGGTATTCTGGTTTTGCTGATGCTGTTATGTCTGTGTTCATTTTGTATGCTCTTGTTTGATTTGTTGGTCTCAAGATTTGTCTGTGTGTGTTGGTGGTTTTGACTCAGGTTGAAGATGTGGTGTGATGATCTTTTGATGATGGGTTGATTGTGGGCTGTGGTAGTGTTATGTGAAATGGGCCATTGTGAAACAAGTGAGCCTGCAGTAGTGGCCTTTTTTTTGGCTTTGTTATTAGTGTAGAGTTTATTGGTTTGGTTCGGTTTTCATAAATTTAGTTTGATTCGTTTTTTTTTTTTTTTTTTTTTTTTTTTTTTCTCTTTCTTTCTTTTTTTTTCTTCTTTTTCGGTTCGTATGGATACTATCCCATTTGTGAACACCCCTAGCCACTAAAGAGAAATGCACGTAACTTAAACATGCATGGTGCTCATGTGAAAACGAGCCTTGTCTTCAAGGTTTAAATTATTACCTCGGTCACACGTCTAACTGGTCATGTTCGGATTTAAAAAGAAATGAACCGACAAAAAAACAAGAAATCTAACCGGTTTGTATTTTAGGTTTTGTAAACCTAATATTTATGTTCGGTTTCGGTTGGGCATAAACCGACTCAAACTCAATTGTGCTCGCTCTAATTTTTGGTTTCCAATAAACCTAACACACAAATTAATAAAAAAAAAGAAGAAGATAGTATGAGATAATCGGTTTTGGTTTTAAGTTTTGTAAACCGAACATGATCCATCATATTGATCAATAAATAAATAAAATATACAATCTTGAAGAAAAATTAAGACCCTGTATGCTTTTACATTCTCACAATTTTGACTAACATATTACATACATAATGAATCATGTTAAAATGAACATCAGAGGATCTTAATTACGTAATAATAAAATAAACGTTGTTAGCTTTTAAATTTAGCGGGCACAGACAAAAAAAAGAAAGAAGTAAAAGCAAAAACCAAGAAACAATAGGCACCAACCAATCACAATCAGGGTTTAAGACAATTTAACACATGTAGTTAAGAATCATGTGAATGAAATCATGACACCAAACCAAACACAGATTCATGCTGAATATTCTGCTACAAAAACATCCACTGAGTCTGACTAATATTATTATTAGTAGGGTTTAACCTTATCCCCAATACCCAACCAATGGCACTTTGTTCTCTATACCCATCACCCATTTTCTTAAATAATTTTATATCAACAAGAACATTAAGAAGCAGCAGTTGTTGTACAAGGTTTGCTGTTCCTTCATCTCATTCAAATCCCAAGATTTTGAAGTCTAATAAAAGGTCTAGATTTGGTCAGAGGTTGTCTCCTTATGATGAAAATGAAGATGTTCATGATGATGAGGAGGAGGATGATTGGCTTTTTGATGTGAGTTTTTTTTTTTTTTTTTTTTTTTGCGTTTTTAAGGGTTATGAAAATTTGGGGTTTTAAGGCTGTTTGTGTTGTTAATTTGTTGAATTATGACAATTTAAAGTTTGGTTAGTAATTGGGAATGAATAAAGATGTACGCGGCCTAACCGGCTATCACCGTGACCGTTTCTGACCCTTTCACTGGTTGCCCCCAAAATGTGACAACCTAGTGAAGTTTGAACCTTAGGCCTGAGGTTGACGTGGCCACTTCAGGGTTGTTTGCACCTAGCAAAATTGAACTTGAACCCTCATACATTTTGGTGATGATAGTCACAAGCCTTTTTGCCACTAGGCCACCCTAGTGGTTGTGGTGGTTATTAGTTAGGATTGCATAACATTGCTGTTTTTAAGTTGAGCAATTTGGATAAGAAGTCTGAACATATTTTACTGGTGAATAAGCAACTTGGATAAACAACTCCCCTGAATACCTTTAAAACTGAATAGACAATTGTTGACTGTTTGGCATTGCAGCTAAAGTGATAATCATAGTATCGAGGTTTCAAGTAGCAAATAACCTGTTTATACTGTTTGCATGTCAGAGAACGGTTTCAGATAATTTGTTTAGAAGTAGCTGCAACAGAAAAGTGATTTTGACTATTCGATTTTGAATAATCAAACTGTCTCAAACACCTATACATCTTAAGCATGGCTAAAAAGGATTTCATGTAGCAGTTTTGGTTAATCTATGTCACACTCACTTTCAAAACACAATGCCAAACACCTTCTTAAAGGTTTGACTCAATAATTGGTATTCAGTGTCTGCAGATTCAAAATAGCTTTTTCCTCAACAGCATAACCTGAAATTTTGGAAAAAACAAGGGTCCAGTCAGATATTAATCTAATCATGCTTTTGTAACGGGATAAGTTGTCATTTTGTTTCATAGTTAGATTAGGGGTGTTTGGATGTGTGTTTCCTAAGTGATTATTGCAAATTTGAAGAATCAAAACAACATATCAAATTTCTTACCTAGACTTCTTCACCGGTATTTGAGAACCTTATTTTTAGATATCAGCATTTCATCAAGTATACGTAGTAGAATAAGTTCGGATTTTCCTTGGTCAATGTTAGCCCCTTTGACTTTTCAGTGTTTATACAGGATCCGGGGTCTGCTTATGATGATAGACTCAGACGCAAAGCGCCGTCTGCAATCAATGGCAATGGAGGTAATTATTTTTGGATCACGAGGATCTTGTAAGTCATAATATATGTATTCATTCTGATTCAACTGAATCTGTAGGCAGCATGTTTTCACGGGCGGGTAGGAAGCAAAAAGGTATCAATGGAAATGGAAAAGTCATGTTAGACAGAAACAACATCACAGGGAAAGATAAGGTATGTTGCGGCCATCTAGATGATCTTTCCGCTTCTGATTATCGGGTTACTCAATCCTGTTTTATTATAATTGAATATACATGTACCAAACAGGAGGCAGGGAAGTCTTCAAAGAACAGATATCGCCGTTTATCAGAAGAGATAGAAGTAGACGACAAATGGTTCCCATTACTCGACTACCTCTCAACTTTTGGCCTAAAAGACTCACACTTTATACAAATGTACGGTCGACACATACCTTCACTTCAAATAAACGTGAACGCAGCTCAAGAAAGGTTGGATTACTTAATGAGTGTTGGTGTCAAACACAAAGATATAAGAAAGATACTCATGAGACAACCACAAATCCTACAATATACCGTTGAAAGCAATCTCAAATCCCACGTGGCGTTTTTGGTCAGTTTGGGCATTCAAGATTCAAGAATCGGGCAGATAATAACTGCTACACCATCTCTTTTTTCATACAGTGTTGAAAATTCATTAAAGCCTACAGTTAGATATTTAATTGAAGAGGTGGGTATTAAAAAGAGTGATTTAAGTAAAGTTGTGCAGCTGAGCCCACAAATATTGGTTCAAAGGATTGATAATTCATGGAATGCTCGGTACAGATTTCTTAGTAAAGAACTTGGAGCACCGAGGGATAATATAGTAAAGATGGTTACTAAACATCCTCAGCTTCTTCACTATAGCATTGAAGATGGTTTATTACCAAGAATTAATTTTCTAAGGAGTATCGGCATGCATAATTCAGATATACTGAAAGTGTCAACTAGCCTCACACAGGTGTGCATTTTATCTTCTTACTACTCCCTGGTCTAAATATTGCAAGATTTCATTTGATACATAGTTTAATGGAAATGTACCCTTGAAATCGGAGAAGCTTTCTATATCGGAATAAGGCTTAGTGTTTTGTAATCATGTTAGTTACATTTGGCAATTTCGACTCATTTACTTATGAATAGGTTGATTTGGGTTATGTTTTATCTCTAACTAGTCAAACGGGTAATATAAAACAGCGAAATCTAAAAGGGTCAAATTGCTCATAAGACGTCGGAAGTGAACTTTTTTAAACGAATAAAACAACCTAAATCATTTTATTCTGAAATGGTAATTTACTTGCGAAAAATATAATATTTGTATTTTACATTATAACTGTTCATAACAAAATAAAATTTCAAAAAAGTGTTTTGGGTCAACCCAATCCGGCCGCAAGTTTTACGAGTTTTAACAGCAATCCTCCCATTTTGTCACCTCTAATTTTAATGCATCACCCGAAACTCTCAATTTCCTAGTTATAATGTTTTTTTGTGTGGATAAACAGGTGTTCTCATTATCCCTTGAAGACAATTTGAAGCCCAAATACTTGTATTTGGTCAATGAACTACAAAATGAAGTCAAATCTTTGACCAAGTATCCAACGTATCTCAGCTTATCACTAGACCAAAGAATTCGTCCCCGACATAGGTTTTTGGTTGCCCTGAAAAAAGCTCCAAAGGGACCATTTCCACTGAGTTCATTTGTTCCAACTGATGAAAGTTTTTGTCAGCAGTGGGCTAAAACTAGCTTAGATAAATATTTAGACTTTCGTCAACGGTTACTACTCAAAGATTTCGCTAAAAAATATGAAAGATCGTGACCCCTGTTTTACTGGTCTAAAATTTTGTGCTACATTATATTTGGGAGCTTATATATTGTAGAGAGTCCACTCTGGTAATGATCTTAATTTTTCTGTCAAAAGTTTATGTAATATAGCTTAGCGTTACGTGACTCGTTTTAGTGGTGATGCAGGTAGTGATCCAGGTTATGCTAACCTATTTTGAGAGAACATGTAGATTGTGTATTAATCAGTTAGTGATATACCGAGATTGCCTCGAAAATTATCCTTTCAAGGTTAGTTCCTCTTTTACTTTTTTTTTCCTTAAAACTGCATAATGTAGATACAGCAAAATGCGTTGATTGTTGAAAAAACTAATATTGGTATGGAGTGTAACGCCTGTATTTAAGTTTACGAAAGTATATTGTGTCTAACCATAATCTACTTGGTTGCATAACATGATCTCTGGGTCAAGAAGTTTGATTATCGTTAGCGTAATATAATAGTTTCTGTCATCATATATTACCTAAGCAACAAAAAATACTTTAACAGACAAATTAAACTTTGTGGGTCAACACAACCCCGGCCCGCCCGTATTTAAAAATGACCCATTACTCAAATCCGCCCAATCTCCCCCATCTTTTTGCTTCTTATATGCACTGAGTAATAAAACATGATAAATAGAACTTTGCGGGTCAACACAACCCCACCCGTATTTAAAAATGACCCATTACTCAAATCCACTCAATCTCCCCCTTCTTTTTGCTTCCTATATGCACTAGTAAGTAATAAAACATGATAAACTTTCAGAGTGGAAATTTTGTGTGAGGCATTTAAAAACAGATTATTTATAGGATCATAATCCTAATCTGAATTTTAGGTTCTAAAGATTCTTATAAAAATGTATCCTTTGTGAATATAAAATATTACAAGAGACAAGTTTTTATTTTCTGTTTGAATATAATGGATACCTTTCTGATATGCTGAAGAACCAAATGAACAATAAATTGAAATCAATATTCTTTTTAGCGGCATCCTAACCCTGTCATGTTCTTAAATCATCAGGTTCAGTTTGTTAAATTTGACTATGCATGAAGACACCTGCTATTTCCTGAGGAATGTTATGACTAGCCATGTCTCCTGCCTATTTGATTTTATTTGTATACGTACGAACTTTCAAAATTCAATTTTGTAGTTTCTTCCTTCATAAACTTAGAGGAAACAAAATGTGAGTATAAAGGTGTAGATAAGATTTTTCATGTATAATTCATATAGTTTTTGGTCCTGATACTCAACAAGTGCTAAGCTATACGTATGTATAAAAACGACATTTTTTCCCCCTGTTGTTGTCCATCTTTATTTTGTGGTTTCATCATAGAAGTTTTGAATCTTGAAAATGAAACTAAACATGGTAATCGTATATATGTAGGGTATATATGTTTGTTTTATGATTATGAATGGTATATAATGCTGTGAGGATACCCCTTTGTAGTGTGAAGAGCCACGCACAATTTGGCTGAAAGCAACATGATGTTGATCCAATCCTACATCATGCATCTTTTGAAATCTTCTGTATGCATTTAAAATTTGTTTGGTCAGGATTGCATAATTCGTCCCAACAATTTGTCGATAACAAGTTGCTAAAAGTTGCAACATTTTTCCGTCTTAGGTTGCGAAAAGTTGCATCATTTCTCTTTAGACTAGGTGTAGTCCTCGCTCTCACCATTGAAATACACTGCACCAACAACGACTGAGCTAAATTTTTTGAAAGGGTGTTGCATAAAATTTCATCATGAATTTTTGGACTAAACTAAAGTGGCACCGTAAAGAGATAAAGTAGCACAAAAATATTAACAATGCACGTATAAAAAACGACACTTGTGGAAAAAGTTTTACACTTCGTGACGTATAATCGGTTGTGGCACTTGCCAACCTGGCACCCCAATGCCTCCGTCCATGCCCCTCACTCGCTATCACTTCAGCTTGACATCATGCCCTTCTCTATCACTTGCTCATCATTCACACCCCCATAACGATCACCCATCACTCACCATTTATATATGCTCCACTTAAAAACACACAAGAGACACACACAAACACCCCTCAAAACTGTGAGGGGGCACACCATTGCATGCATGTGTGGGGAGGTCTCATAACTGGGTCACACATGAGTAAGTGTGCAAACTTTCCATCGTGTGTGAGGTGATACATCCACACCAATTCTTATGATCAGTGTCGCCCGCTAACACTCCGCTTTAATTATCATTGCGGAATACACAAATTTCCATTATTTTAGAGTTCTCTAGTCCTTTCTAACTAGATATAAGTTATCTTAGAACTCTTTAAACATGTGTAAGCAATGGTTGACATGCTTAATTATATTTGTAGACTCATGTTGCAGCATATTGTGGGTGAGCATCGGTCCAAGACCAGACCGGACCGACAAGACAGAGGACCGAATTAGCCAAAAAGCCAAGACCGAGGACCGGACCGAATGTGGTCAGTCCGGTCCGGTCTCGGTCGGTCCGGTCCAACAAGGCCAAATACTTGGTTTGTGGTCCGGACCGAGGACCAAATTAGCCAAAAAGCCAAGACCGAGGACCGGACCGAATGTGGTCAGTCCGGTCCGGTCCAACAAGGCCAAATAATTGGTTTGTGGTCCGGACCGAGGACCGAATTAGCCAAAAATCCAAGACCGAGGACTGGACCAAATGTGATCGGTCCGGTCCGGTACGGTCTGTTCGGGTCGTTTGCTCGGCCCTAATTGTCAGTGATAATAGAGGAACTCACTCTTGACAATCCAACAAAAATTTTCACGTCGATTTAAACACAAAACCAGTCACACTTTTACGTCTTCCTATCATTTCTCGTTTGTATTATTGTTCCATGATGATGAGAAGACTTTGACAATGAAAATGTGCTCCCTTTTGATGAAAACAACTATTCATTGACAAAGGCACGATTGCAATTCAAAACACACTTTTAAATATATGTTTTGTTACAATCTCAATTATTTAAAGATTCAATGATTTATGTTTAATTATAAAAGTAGCCATGTTTCTTTCTTTTCTCGATTCATCAACCCTCTTGTTCTGACTTTTTTTATTTGTTAATCAAATACCAAAATAATAATCTAATACATCTTACCTTGGGAAATTTGCATGGTTCATTTTTTTATTTTTAATTTTTTTTTTTTTTACAAATTTATGAATGAAACACTCATTAACCAAGACAGTCAAACCTCATTTCTCTAATTCCCCATACACCAATGCCCTTTTATTTCAATTTCCAACCATACTTGAATGAGTATTAAATAAATAAAGTACTACACTTTAGCTACCAACAAGAAAATGTGCTTAAGTATATTCATAAAGACACATGATCAAGTTACACCAATACATTGATGTCATGTTTCTTTAGGCATATAATTATGTACATTTTTAGTCATGTTAATTGTTTTTCATAATAAGATTCAATTTCTTTGATATGAAAACTTTGACAACTTCTAGCATATTACAAATTCACTAACAAAACAGCTTATCCAAAAATAAAACTAACAAAGGAAACAATAACACAAGGTAGAATAAGTAGTTTTTTTTCTTCATAATAATCAAAGATAAGGAACTACTATATGCTAATATGAACCAATATTCATGGTTTTCATTCGAAAATCTTTATCTACCATTGAAGTTAGCATCAGAAAACACATTTCAGTCATATCTATTTTCCTTCATATAACCAACTAAAAACTATACTTGTTGCATTGCTTGCCAAAATCCAAAGCTATATAAACTCTCCTCATTGCCTGCTTCATTTTGCTATTATTTACCTCCCACTTCATACCAAGTGCTTTCTGTTATTGGTACTTCAGTTACATTTGCTTAAACGGGCTATCCGGAAGATTCAATCCATGACCACTTTCACTGCACATAAAAAATAGTATGATTTACTTCACAAGGTAACTAAAACTAAAAACATGCCACAGTGTCAACGTTCGCCCAAATAGTGTTTGGTGGGCCCTACACTATTTGGGTACCGAAGTGACTAGTAACCATTAATAGTAAGATAAGGGGTTTTACTTGTGTTGATCAACATAGTTAGTGCTTGTATCATCTAAAAGATGCGAGATGAGCTTTGGAGATTGGAACTTGGAGTTATCGGCATCATCTAAAAGATATAAGAAAACAGATTTAGAAACACCACACTTTAAAAATGATAAAAGTTTTCAACAAATTTAAACCACGAATTTCACTTTTACCTTCAAATTGGTTCTGATCGTCGCAAGTGTTTTCAAGGTAAGAAGACTCTCGTGCCAACTGTAGTTCTGACAAACGCATCATCTCTAGTTGTAATGCAGCTACTTCATGCTCTTCTATTAGTTGTCTTTCGAACATTCTAGAAGGTTCTAACCCTGTTCCACACTTTCAAAAGTCAAAACTTGTTCCACTAATCAGATTATAATGGAGTACTTGATATGATTGTTAGGTAAACATGTGAAAAGAAGATAGCATAAATAATCATTTTATTCATTTTTTGGAGCAAAATACATAATGATTAGTCATCAAGAAAGAAGATCTTACTAGCTTGAAAATCAGGTTCCATGTCCATATGGTGCGAGTGGTAACACATTGGAGGCTCAAGTTTATCAAAGTACTTTCTACACGACAGTAAAATGCAGCAAGTTAATTGTGTATATTCAAAGTTGAAGTGGGACATCTAACAGACATGAAGGAAGTAACGCTTACCTCTCGAATAGTTTCAGCTTTTCTCTATAAGGTTTTACAAGGACACGAGCACCACAAACATAATGCGGGTTCCCTTTCGACAAAATTGTTTGCACTGTCTCAGAATGGTGAAAAGTTACAAACCCGAACATCCGTTTTTGTTGACAGGGAATTCTTACATCATGAACTGGACCAAAGGTACTAAAAGACACAACCAAACAATATTTATGATCAGAAAATGCAAACCAGATAAATAATAGTAAAAGACAACCATTTTGACACTGACAAGAATTATCTGTTTTGACCCGAACCCATTTTGACCAATTACCCAACCTGCCCATTTTGCTAATGCTAGGTACAATTTTTTACCTGAAGTAGTTAGCAACATCATCTTCAGAGAAGGTGCTTTCAGCTGGAAAAGTCAAGTAAATTTGCTTTGAACCACTAACGATAGAGCCTGGATTTGGATTATAACGCTCATAGCGGTTTTCCATGTACCGTGATGCATCATCCGCCAAAACTACCGAATGTTGCCCATGAGGTCTGCAACTTAAATGGATCACAAATTTTAAAACCATAGTAAAAAAACAACAAAAGAAACAAGGGTTATTTGCCGGAAATGTCAACCTGAGGTTGGTTGTTTGGTCAAATTTTGTAAGAAAAAACCTTAATAGAATCAACTTTCCAAAAGGCTATATTTTGAAAAAACATAGAATCTCTGCATAAATTGTGTTTCAAATTAAATTTTCAATTTGTAAAAAGAAATAAAGGTTACAGGTTACACAATGACTGAAACAGGACACTACTACTTTCCTATATCATATGCAACTAACCCGATAAAATAAAGAGCGGTATAAATATAGATTCAAGCAAACCTGTCAATAAGCCGAATACTGTTTTTCAATCGAGCAAGAAGCTTAGTTAAGCTATAGCCAGCTTTACCATGTCTTTGGCTCTCAGTTAGGTACCCTTCAGCTTGAAGGGTTCTTCCATACCTTTCATAATAGATCATAGGCAGCGAAGCAATCGAGATAGGATTACCCCTTCGTGATTTCAAGATTTCGGTGATCTCAAACTCAAGTTTTTCAAGTGAACCAGGTGAAAATGCTCCTTGATCATCATTGAACTCATTTAAACCAAAATCGGACCCGTGAGAGAACTTACAACTACTACCATGCTTACAATGCCCTTTACTGAAATAATGACAAATCTTTGTCGGGTTGTCGTATCTTCTTCCTCTAACACTAAAATGCTCATTCGGGGAATAACAGTCTCGATTAAAAGATTCAAACTGGTCACCTAAACCTATGAAATTGTCATGGTTTTGATACCTACAATCATCAAGAACCATGTTTGGATAGTGTAACATTGCAGGTGGAATATGTATAGGTGATTGGGTTGCAAAGTGTCGATGTGAATGCAACATCGGGTTAAATTGAAGTGATGGTGAGATAGGAGGCGAAGGAGCAGGTTTCGGGCCTAAATTGAGTTCCATTTTGGCTTTTTGTATGAGGTTTTGGATCAAGTTATCCGGGCCAAAAGCTAGGCGGATCATTTCACGGTCAGCATGGTCTAGTAAGTATATGTAACCGATTATTTTCCGGGTAATAGTTTCTGATTCGGTTTCTAGTATTCTGTCATACACAACTTTTGCAGCCTCAAAAGCTTCCATTTTGACATCTGTTTACAAAAGCCAAAAATCATAAATAGCTCAAGAATGTAATAATAAGGGGGTGTTTGGGATTGCCATATTAAAATTACAGTTTAATGAGTAAAACAAACACTCACTAAATACTACAGTTTAATAAAGTAATAACGTATACAATTACAGGTGCATAAACACAATAAAAACCGCTAAATTAAAAACAATTACATACATGAATTAAACATATCTTTGTGATTCTTATAACAAAAAGGCCTTTTTTTCAGAATAAATTCTTAAGCAAATATAACCAAGATTTTGAACCATATGAAACCCATGTTGCATGGTGATTTTCTTAACATAGAGTGTAATTAAATTCAGAAAATTAATTCAAGAATCAATATTACACTTTAATCATGTCAAGAACATATATTATCAAAGATACATAAACGAATAAAAATCAAACCCTAATATCTAAACAATTACATATGAGTTAAACACATTTTATGGTTCTTACACTATGACAAGAACAAAAACACTAATTAAATTAGAGATGATGTATATTTACCCAATGAAAATTTTCAATTATAGAGTCAAATATCTAAACTTCATGAAACCCTTTTACCATTTTTTTTTTTTTTTTAATTTCTTAAATCTTTTTAAAATTAAACATAATCAACATTCAATTCTTAACAAAACCCATATCTTAGAAACATGCATTAAATCAATAAAAAAAAATCATGTACTAAATTAAACCCTAAATTAGAAGAGTTTTCACATATATTTAACACAGTTTTTTTATTCTTACATAATAACAAGAACAAAAACAACAATAAAACTATAAACACAAAAAAAGGTCTTTAGAAAAAGTCAAAAAGTTAATATTTTGGAATGCATGAAACCCTTTTACCATAGTAACTTATTCAAGATTCAATCTTTTTTATTGAAAAACTTATCATAATTAATTTTTAACAAAACCCATATAGTAAAAGCATGTAACAAACCCTAAAACACAAAAAACTAAAAATAATTTAAAACATTACCTAATCTTGAAAACAGAGTTGGAAAACTTTGAACTTCAAGAAAACCCTTTTTCAATTCTTGAATCTTTTTATAACAAAGCATAATTAAAATTCAGTTTTTAACAAAACCCATATTTTATAAACATGAAATAAACAATATAACAACAAAAAAAATTATAAAAACTTACCCAATGAAAAATCTTGAAAACAGAGTTGGAAAATTTTTTAACTTCAAGAAACCCTTTGTTCCATGACAATTTTTTCAATTTCTTGAATCTTTTTTTAACAGAACATAATTAAAATTCAATCTTTAACAAAACCCATATTTTATAAAAATGAAATAAACAATATACCATTACAAAAAGGGATTACCCAATGAAAAATCTTGAAAACAGAGTTGGGTAATTTTTTCAGTTTCTTGAATCTTTTTATTACAGAACATAATTAAAATTCAATTTTTAACAAAACCCATATTTTATAAACTTGAAATAATTATAAAAACTTACCCAATGAAAAATCTTGAAAACAGAGTAAATTCCCAAGAACACAATAGTATTAGCACCCTTGTTTAATTATCTGCAAAAGAAAGGACAAAACCAATATTGGAAAACCCAAAAAGACAAAAATGTAGTGAGTGTGAGTTTTTTTATGTGTGGTAAATTTGAATGAGAAAAAAACACACACTTACAAAAACAAGTGGGACACTTTACTCATCATCTCTTCTTTTAAGTAAAAAAAAAAATATACACACACAGTGAGTGTGAGAGTGTGTGTGTGATGGTGGTAATGTTTTGAAATGCCCCCACATTTTGGTTTTTGCTAAACAGCCCACTACAGCTTGGAGACGTGCATGTGAAAATGACCTTTTTGCCCTTTTGTTTAATTATTTGAGTGTGGCTTTTTATGAATTTTTAAAGACTAGTTGATATTAGGTAGAGATGAATATTGGTTTTTTATATAGAAAGGGAAAGATTCCTATTAGGCTACAGCAAAGTTTATTATTGGAACTAGTCATTGCAATTATTTTATTTTATTACTTTATTACTTTATTTATTTATTTATTTTTAATATTTTTGGTTATATAGATTGTTGGATTATTGTATTCAGGTTTTATATGCATAGTTGAAGTCATACTATTTGATTTTAATATTTATATAAGTGTGGTTTGTAATTTATAAAAGAAATCACTAAACTCAAAATTTTCACATCTTTTAATCTAAATAGTAAGGTATATTTTTGCACTAAGCGGTGTTGAGCTTTTTGAAGCGGTAAACGGTGAGTAATGATCATTTTGATTTTTAGTAGTCGGTTGGCAAATGAGCGGTGAGCTTTGCTATTTTTAGGAATGTTCATTTTTTCAATATTTTTTTAAAAAGCGATGAGTAGTGAGTTGTGACTACTGCTCATAGCTACTCACTGCTACTTTTAACAAACACACCCTAAATATACAATAGCTTTTGTTTACAAATTTATAATAAACAATAGTACTGGTATTTGACTAGATAAATCAAAAGTTCATGCAATTACTTATAAATTACAAGCAATTAATATTTAGTTATTATGAGAAAGGGCTCGTTTTCAGCTTACAAAAAAGTCAAATCTATGTGCGATTTAACAAGTATTTTTATGATTGTATAAGGTCTTTTTCATAACCATATCAAATTGTACATCTAGCAAGTTTTGAACCATGATCTTTTGAGACTTTGCGAAGACATTGCCACTTGTATATTAGTGGTCAGCATCAATAATAATGAGAGAATTGTAAATATTTAAAAATGCATTTAGACATATTGATTCATAGTTTTTATACGTAAATTTATAATTTTTTCTTTCAAAATAAACGGGTGATTAAAGCATTTTTAGTGATATTCATTGAACTTTGCTAGACAATTCAAAACTTATACATTTGTATAAAATTTTGCACAAAATTTGAATTAAAGACTACATTTCCAAACCTTTGAATCGGAAATTGTTTCTAGGAATTAAGAAACATTTTATATATAAAAAAACTGTAAAAAACATGTATCAAAGATACAATTTGATATGTTCATGATTTTTCATTTTTAACAAAACTATATTATATAATAATTTGTACATGTCTAAAAGATACAATTTGCTAATCTATGCCCAGTGATATGGCTTAATCTGTTTATAAAAGAAATATTTTAATTTATTCAAGTGAAAATCATGTTCAAATATAGTAATTTACAAGTTCATTTAATGTGTATTTAAATCATTTTTTGATTAATAAAAAAAAAATTGTTCATTAAATACACGTTAACATCTACCCAGTGACAGCATTAGTTAGTAAAATACTAACTCAATCTTTTTATAGCAGGTGACAAATCCACTTGTATATAACTGGTCCATATCAATAGTCTAATATTTTTTTCAAAAAAGAAATCACGAAAATTAGAAAGTGATGGATAAGGGGTAGTTTAGGAAATGAAAGAAAAATAATTTAAATGATGGAGCGGTTATAGCGGCATGATCAAAGGGGATTCCTTCCATCTCTTCGTTAAAAGCTAGGTTTCAGTTAACCCAATCCCCTCTTTTCCCGCCAAATCCACTTTGACCATTTGACTATCTAAATGTACAACACAATGATTAACTTTGTACCACACCCATTTGTTGACCTAGCCAGCAATATAAATAACAAAAACAAAACGAATAGTTACAAATCAAGTATATGTTTTATAATTTTTATGTTGTTATATATAAAAAAAGTACTTATAGCAGTTTGAGAGGTGAATTGTGCAACATGCATTTCGTAATATAACATGTTAAATATCATGAGAGCTCACTCTAACTTATTTATATATGATTTTCTATTCACAAAAGGTTTAGGTCGACGGGAACATTGTGCACCTTGTTACAAACGTCGATCGATCGTTTTCTAGTGACCTAGCGTCAGACAATAAACATATGTAGTGTCATTCCTAAATCAACATTGGATGGGCACCTTTGTTAGTGGGAGTTTTAGACAATGTGTTTTACAATTACAATACGTTTAAAAAATAGTTATTTACAATTGGAGTTAACTTATTATTTTTGATAATAGGTCTGTACACATCAAACTCTAGATGAAAATTAACAATATCACTTTTCTTATTTTAAAGCTTTTTAATCCAAACCCGGTAGTAATGTTCTTTGTTGGTATAAACTCGGCCCAGCCACAATGGGAGCATCAAACCCAAATTACTACTAGTAACAGATTTAGGTTACTGCATGCTTGGGCCTGCAGTTTGTTTTACAACATAAAAAGCCCACAGTTTTATCTGAAAGATCAAAGATTCGGTAAAACTGAGATGACAACGGGGCCGGGTATGCGAGGAATGATTGATACTATCTCCATCTCTGAAGTTAAATAGTTATCCCCATCCCTGTCCCCGTCCCCATCCCCGATGGGGAACGAGATCCCCAATGAGGAATCAGGGATTTTTTTCCCCATTACATAATTATAAGTAAGCCATATTATAAACAAATGATTGTACATAGGTTTCGGGGAAAAAAAATCATACAAAACATTTAGATTGTTGATGTTTATAAAACATTAACACGTATAACAAAAATTGCTTCTCTGAAGAAAACTTATTATATGAACCTTGGATCATATAAAACTTATTATATGAATTAACACATGCTTTATTAAAACAACTAATCAAAAAAAGTACATATAGAGAATTATGAAATCAGGTTTCATAACATAATATTGACATATAATGTATTTTGTATAGACAATATATTTAGGGACGGGTTCGGGGATCCGAGGGTATTACCATCCATGCCTCCATACCCGCTTTTCAATATCGGGGATTCCCCGCCTCCATCCCCATACCAGTTTAACTCGAGGATTACCCAGTTAAATCGAGGTCGGGTATCGGATTCACCGTCGGGTTCAGAGTTTTTTGCCATCTCTAGCGATTGATTCATATACATAAAATAAAATACAACATCCACAACTCCAAATACTTGAATACAACTCACCATAGCATGCTATTTTATTGTATGAATCAATTATTATCATGTACACGTTACCTTACCTTTAATCTTTTGATTCATGCTTGGTGCAAGTCGTGAACTGTGTTTTATCTGGTCGCTTAATGTGGCATGTATGACAACATCCTTAATGAGCTAGGTGCAATGGTGCATGATCCCTCCCGGTAATACACTCAATAACACCACCTCCAGCTATAATTGTTGTAGGCGTAAGTTGGTCCTATAACACACTATCAAAATACCTCACTCACTCAATCACAACAACAACAACAACAATAACAACAACAACAACAAAATAATAACAATAATAACAATAAAAAATAAATAAAATAAAAAACTCGACCGTGGATGGCCTGACAAGGGGGCAAACGACGAGCATATGGCAGGGGAGGGGGTGAGCAAAAAAAATCAAATGGCCTGTGGTTGGTTGGCATTGCGTTGTGCACTCTAGCTAAAACATGAAAGGTACAAATGATGTTTTAGAGAGGTCTTTATAACATATCCCATATATAATATATACTATGTACTTTGTTCGTTTTATTTTAAAGTTAGAACTTTGTATAATCTTATATATTTTTATAGGTTTTAAATCGATTGCTTTGAAATGTATACAATCCTTAAGTAATCTGTTATCTGCGTCACTTATGAGTATTTTTTCTCGACAAAATAATTCTCACACTATATACATCAATAAATCTAGCACACATGTACTAGTTTACACTTAGAAAACAAAATCACTTGGTTCAAAATTATTCTCACACGATACGATTAACTTTCAGCTACAAGTCATTCGGTTGTTAGGTTGTTGTAGGTTGTGCTGGTGTACAACGTTTAAGTCTAATTTATTTTTATGGTGTTGGTCAAAAGATAGTCTTATCTATTGAGCAAGGTTATCTTGGATTGTCATTTTACGAGTTATGACGTTAGGTTACAAATGTGGGTCCACTTTTCACCAATCAAAGTCCATCATTGATAAACATGCGGTGCCTACATGGTATTAGTGACTGTTGTATTAGGCAAAAGAAGTGACAGGTAAAGAAGATGAAAACATACGAGTCACAAAATATCATAAGGATTGAGTTATCCACACCCTCCATAGGGAGGGTTTGCAATGATTGAACGCATCACTTGATTGTACGGTATGCATTACGGGTTGCACGGTTTGACCAAACCTTCTTGTTGTGACAACATAGGGAGGGTTAGTATAACACAACTCATATCGTTGATTGGGGCTAAACCGTCAGATATTATTGACCAAGGTGAAATAAGTCAAAAACAGCTTAGGCCAATTCTCCGTGGATAGTATAGTGTTTCCCCGGGTCGTTATGTCCCAGTGAGATTGCAATGGTGCTTTGAAAACGTTTTTAGGAATGAGTGGCACTGAGGTCAGTAGCCAAGATGATTGGGAAATGATTATTCTACTGATTATTTGGTATTTGGACAATTTGAAATAATATTAACAATAACAGATATACAGATATAAGCACAAAATCACAAATTGAAATCAGATTACAGACAGAGAAAACTGGGATTTAAACAATTTAAAACTATAGGGGGTGCAAGTGAAACTTTTTCAAACTTAAAATAAAAAAAATTTAAAATGAAAAAGAAATTATTTACTTGATTATTTTAATATTTAAATACTAATTAATTAATTAAAATTATTTAAAAAGTAATTTAAATCTAATTTAAATCAAACTAAAAATGACAAAGGCTACAAATTAAACTAAAAGCTTGCAAAACTATTTTCTAAACCTCTAAATGAACTTGAAGAAAGTATAAAAATTAAAAAGAAATGTTTTTGTCTTTTTGTGGGTTTTCTATTAATTAAATACTAATTATATTAATTAAACTATTTAAACTATTTTAAATTACTAAAAATACTAAAATGACTTAGAAAATTATAAAAAAATTTATAAATCTAATTAACCATCTCAGGAATCCTAAAAAATTATAAAAATAATTTTACGACTAATTTTTAAGCTATTTATGAATTAATTACTTAATTATTATTTAAAGGCTAGTTTAGCTAAATTAAATGTAAAAATTAGCAAATGAAAAGTGAAAATTGCAACACTAATTTTTACAGAGGTTTAAAATACCATTAGAACATCCAGGATCACACTGATCTAAACACACCCTTAATTTACTGTTTTGTTGATTTGTGAAGCAAATGGGTTATTTAGACAAAGGGACTGATTCCTAACAACTTATGAAGATAAAATAAGCCAAAATAAGCATAAAAACAACAAGATTAACCACAAAGACACAGAATCTTCTAATGTACTAATTAAGCAGTAAAAATGAAACACTAAGCAACTACTAATTTCAATTAACAAACTACTGATTTTAAGCAATATTATCACTAATGAACACTGAATAAGCTTAAATGAACAAAGATAAGAAGATAATAAGCTATGCTACAGTGAAATTACAAAATTACACTAATAATGAAAAGTTTAAACTTACAAAGGACCTCTGCTCAAAACCAGGTCTAATTGGCTCGAGGAGCTACTCTACAAGCTCCTAGCTTATCAGAGATAAGCTAGGTACAATCCATCTGCCAATTCCATTACTTGGCACTTCCTATAGCTTTCCACAGTCAAATGCTAAGGTACCCTGCTTATTTTTTTGTGTTTTCTTCTTTTTTATGTTTTTCTTATATAATTAAGAGCTTAAGTGAGCTTATATGACAGTAACACTAAGTTAAGAGCATGATTAGAAAATAAAAAGAAAACTTAAATTAAAATGTGAAAACTGAATTGGAACTGAAATGCTTGAGTTTTTTGATTATCAAAAGATCAAATTACCATGCTGAAACAGATTACAAGCTTTTGGAAGTAAAACTAACAGCTAGAATTTTAAATTATACTAATTCGACATAAATTATAAGCTAAGTGACTACACCCTTCTTCCCTTGCTTCCTTCTCTCTTATATAGCCCTCCATTAGGGTTCTTGGACACTTCTGATCATTTCCCATCAAGAATTATAGCCATTGGATCACTGAGACTCCTCCATAGGTCGCCACGTGTTTTGGCGCCAAAATTATTTTTGCAATTTGCTCTGAAATTGGCCAAGAGGGGGGTGGTGCATTTAATGCTGAGGTGAGGGTAGATATGTAGTGGTTTGGGTGGTGGATTGTGATGGTGGGTTGAGGTGATGGTGTGCAGAGAAAGTTGAGTGGTGGGGGAGGGAAGGAGAGGGAAAGGGTGGTGTTTGGTTGACTGGTTTGACCACAGGGTCAAAGGTTGACCCTGGTGGTATCAAAAAGGGTGTGGGCTGGTGTTTATTTGGGCCAGGGAAGTGGGCTTGGTGTGTTTTATTGTTTGGATTGGATTGGGTATTAGGATGGGGTAATACTATTAAGGGTCCGGTTTGGTTTTGCTATGTTAACACAAGGACCAATTTTGTAAATACAGCAAAGAGGAGGGACCTGATGTGGCATTATTCCAAAGTTCTCACAAGGGTATTTTCTGCCAAGTTTCCTTAGTCCAAGGTACCATGTTGACTTTTCACTTTAAAATTTCCAGGGACTAAATCTGTCATACTTTGAAACTTCAGGGATCAAATGTGTTATTTCACCAAACTTTGCAACCAAGGAACATTCCTGCCATAGATTAGAAGTACAAGGACAAAATTTGTTTTTCTCAAAGTTTTAATATCCCAGGGACCATTTTTGTCAATTTTCAAAGTTGAGGGACTAAACTTGCAATTTAGTGAAACTTTGTACCAAAGGACTAAATATGTAACTTTGTGATTTAAAAGGACCTTTGGTGACTTTTTCAAGTTTTTAGAATAGCCAGGGACTAGTTTTGACAACTTTTGAAATATGAGGGACTGAAACTGCCAATTATGCAAACTTTGTTCATTTTTCATCTGTTTTTGATTATTTTGCATCTGAAACATATAAAACACAATCCTGGGATATTTTCAGTATTTTGATGCATTATTGAGTGTTTTTAGATGTTTTGGCAGCTCAGAATAGGTAAAAATGATGAGTATTTACACACTCATCAACCCCCCACACTAAAACATTGCTAGTCCCTAGCAATCTTTTGTGAAAAACTTAATGTATTTGAAACTCTTTACCAAAAGCCATTACTTCTGGAGTAGCCAAATGTATCAGTTCAAGTAAGAACTATGGTCCACCTGATAACCATGTGATTTTGAGCAAACCACCAGCTGTCAACGGATTTGATTTGTCTTTACCAAAAGTCGTTTGCTTCTGGACTAGCCAACTCTTGATGGACATAGTCAACATCTTGGTGAGCTGATTACCAATTATGGGTTTTTCACTGCCTTTACCACAAGCCATAATCTTGCGGACTAGCCAACTCTTTCACTTTTTTGGATATGGCGAGTTGAGATACCATACAATTTTGGGCAAATTGCAAGCCGTCAACGGATTTGAGATATCTTTACCAAGAGTCGTTTGCTCCTGGATTAGCCAATCCTTTTGTCGTTTAGATGATGCGTGGGAATCACAACAGGCTTTACCTCTCGAGGGATCTCGAGAAGCTTACAACCCCCACCAGGCAGTGTACCTGATCGTTGTAGTATAGTATAGTGACAAGTACCGGGGGATTGATCGTTCAGCTTAGGAATAGTGTCGCTAGGATTGAAATTAATCTAACTAGGTCTAAAGGTGAAGGATGATTCTTTTTGTATTTTTATATTTTATGGAAAGCAAGTAAAATCTCGGGTTTTGGAAGAGTGGGCGGAATTAGTTGCTATTCAACTAACCCAAAACTAAGATAAAATACTGAAAATGAAAATAAACTAATTTATACTAAAGTTGTGAGCAGTAATTGGAGAAATTGTGTTTACTTAGACTTCACTACTCCCTAGATATCTTTTACACGTTAATTACTTGTTATAATTGTATGGATGACGGATTGTATTCCTTAATACCATTCATGGGGTGGCATACATAACTCCCCAATTCTATGAGCTCTTATCTCCTCCTACACCATGACCCAGCACAACTATAGGGATTGTAAACAGTGGCTCATGCATTAAATACAACCAATAAAGACCTAGTACGTCTCGGTTCATGTTTCTTAAGACGTTCAAGCATGTTACCATTTGGAGATCTGCCAGTTTTCTTAAGCCTAACATATAAAATCATTCATCCAAGATAAGAATAAACAAGTAATCAACACATAATCAATATCTAGGTTTCATTAGATCTAAGCAAACACAAAAGAGATCTAGCCTAGCATAATGGAATTGAGACAAGAACAAGATATAGACAACCAACACATAGACATATTGATTGAATTAGAAGAACACTTATCTCAATTACAATGCAAGGTATCAAGGGTTTGGAACCCTTGAAAAACCTGTAAAAGTTGCACCAAATTCGTCTTTAGGGTTTCTCCAAAACTTCTCTTCTTTTTTAATGAAAAAACTAGAAAACTATATATAGGAAAACAGGGGTGACGGCGTCAAGAGCAATGGTGTGACGCCGTCATCTCGCCGCCAAATACTTCCTCGGACGGCCTTGATCTACATCTGACGGCCTATGTGACGCCGTCATCAACCACGGTATTTTATTCTTGGGACTCTGACGCCGTCAAGAGCAACTCTTGACGCCTTCATGCACTGTTCCCAGCATAGAAATTTGAGACTTTGCCGTTTTCTTCACTTTTATGCTCCAAAAACGTCCGAAATGGCTTCTTTTCCAGAATTCACTCTCCAAGTACCTAAAATCACAAAAGGAACGATTTAGGGTAATATTTGATCAAATGAAGTCGGATTCGGGCTTAAATGACCCCCTAAAAACGGATCATTTTTCGCCTCATCATTATACATGGCGGACTGATAACCACAAAAATTTTGAAATAAAGTGAAAAATTTTTGAAAAATTTGGGCCAAAATGGGGGTATTTAGAAAGTATTTTGTGATAAAATTCGCTAGAATTTCCCCCCCCCCCCACACACACACACACACTTAGAATTGAATATTGTCCTCAATATTCAAAGTCCCGGCTATTATACCGACTCTTTGAACGGAAAAAGGTAATATTCTAAGCTAACTGTGGAAATATCATTTTAATTTTTCACTTTATTTATTTATATGTACATACAAACACACATTTTTTTTGACTTGAAACTTATATACATATTTACTTTGCAAAAGGTGGGGGACGGCCACTCCCTCACACTATAGTGTTAGAAAGTAGAAAGAAGTCAGAAATATGGGTGAAAACCCATATTTTGCTAATTTTTGTTCACCGAGTCACTAGCTTGACTCGATCCCCGAATTCATTGGTCCATGGGGAAAGTTTGGAGATCTGGGACAACCATGGATGGTATGTCCTCTCCAAAATAGTGTTTCAAACGATGACCATTCACTTTGAAGTTGGGACCTTCGGGTTGAGATAACTCAACAGTCCCGTATGGATATACTTTTGCAACAGTGAATGGTCCAGTCCATCGGGTTTTTAATTTCCCCGAGAAAATCTTTAATCTTGAATTGAAAAGGACTCTGTCACCGACGTTGAAAACGCGGTTCTTAATTTTGGAGTCATGAATCTTCTTTGTCTTTTCTTTGTAGATCAAAGAGTTCTCGTAGGCTTGATCATGAAGTTCCGTTAATTCATTGAGTTGAATTTTACGGTGATTGCCCGCTTTATGAAATCACCCGCTTTATGAAGTTCGTAGTTTGCATGTTTCAAGGCCCAATAGGCTTTGTGCTCGAGCTCGATCGGTAAATGACACGCCTTCCCGTATACAAGCTTGTAGGGAGTACACCCGATGGGTGTTTTGTAAGCTGTACGGAAGGCCCAGAGTGCATCATCTAGTTTGTCCGACCAGGAAGCACGGTTTTCACCTACGGTCCTCTCAAGAATCTGCTTAATACCACGGTTGGAAACTTCCACTTGCCCACTTGTTTGTGGGTGATACGCGGTAGAAAGACGGTGAGTAACACCGTACTTAAGCATGACTTTTGCGAATTGATCATTGCAAAAGTGTGTACCGCGATCACTAATGATGGCACGGGGAGTCCCAAAACGAGCAAAGAGGGGTTTCAAGAATTTCACAACAACTCGGGTATCGTTAGTGGGTAAGGCTTTTGCCTCAACCCATTTTGATAAGTAGTCAACAGCCACGAGGATGTATTTGTTTCCACGAGAAGATGGGAATGGCCCCATAAAATCAATGCCCCAGACGTCAAAGATTTCACAAACTTGAATGGCATTTTGTGGCATTTCGTTCTTTTGTGAAATATTCCCATGACGCTGACAAGCGTCACAAGCTTTGACTAACTCGTGGGCATCCTTATAAACAGTGGGCCAATAGAAACCGGAGTCAAACACCTTTTTGGCGGTGTAGTTAGGACTATGGTGGCCCCCGGTGGGTCCAGCATGGCAAGCCTTGAGAATATCAGCGGCTTCCTGTCCGTAAACACATCGCCTGATGACTTGATCGACACAGATTTTGAACAAATAGGGGTCGTCCCATAAGTAATGTTTAACGTCTTTAAAGAATTTGTTTTTTTGTTGGGACGACATCCCCTTCACGATGAAGTTACCCGCATGGTAATTTGCAAAGTCGGCAAACCATGGGGTAGAAGAATCACCACGAAAAGAAACCGCATTGAGTGTCTCGAGAGGAAATGTTTCATTTATTTCCTGTGTCTCGGACACATCCTGGTGAGGGTTTTCTAATCGTGAGAGATGATCAGCAGCGAGGTTCTCAGCTCCTTTTTTATCACGGATAATGATATCAAATTCTTGGAGGAGGAGAACCCAACGGAGTAGCCTCGGCTTTGCATCTTGTTTTGCAAATAGGTACTTCAAAGCCGAGTGATCCGCATACACTACGCATTTGGTCAGTATTAAGTATGGCCGGAATTTTTCAAATGCATACACCACAGCTAATAGTTCTTTTTCAGTGGTGGTGTAATGACTATGAGCCTCGGTCATAGTTTTGCTTGCGTATTGTATAGGCCGAAAGTATTTTGCTTTTCGTTGCCCCAAAATCGCACCTATGGCAAAATCACTAGCATCGCACATAAGCTAAAAAAGGTAGGTCTCAATCGGGGGCAACAAGAATCGGGGCCTCAGTAAGCTTTTTCTTTAAGGTTTCAAAAGCTTCGATGCACTCAGGAGAGAAGATAAAAGGAGCATCCTTTTCGAGGAGATGGGTCATAGGCCGTGTGATTTTCAAGAAATCTTGAATAAACCTACGATAGAATCCGGCATGACCCAAAAAGCTCCTAACACCTTTAACGGTGGTGGGATGAGGTAATTTAGCGATGACATCAATTTTGGCTTTTTCAACCTCAATCCTGTTTTTTGAAATTTTATGGCCGAGGACAATGCCCTCTTTAACCATAAAATGGCTCTTCTCCCAGTTGAGCCTCAAGTTCGTTTCTTTACAACGTTTTGGCATTTGTTCCAAGTGGGAGAGACAAGACTGGAATGAATCCCCGATGACTGAAAAGTCATCCATAAATACCTCCATGGTTTTCCCGATCATGTCGGAAAATATTGACATCATGCACCTTTGGAACGTGCCTGGTGCATTACATAAGCCGAAAGGCATACGTCTGTAAGCAAAAGTTCCGTAGGGGCATGTGAAGGTAGTTTTCTCTTGATCCTGTGGATCAAAGGGGATTTTGAAGTAACCCGAGAAACCATCGAGGAAACAGTAGTATTCATTCCCCGCTAGTCTTTCGAGCATCTGGTTCATAAGAGGCAGAGGAAAATGGTCTTTACGGGTGGCTTCATTCAACTTACGATAGTCAATACATACTCGCCAACCCGTGACCAAACGAGTTGGAATCAACTCGTTTTCCTCGTTGGTGACAACGGTTATGCCACCCTTTTTAGGAACGCAATGAATTAGGCTAACCCAAGGATTGTCAGATATAGGGTAAATCAATCCCGCATCAAGAAGTTTTAGAACTTCTTGTTTGATAACTTCGTGGATTTTGGGATTTACCCTTCTTTGTTGTTGCACTGCTGGCTTAAAGTCATTCTCCATTATTATTTGTGTGTACAAAAGTCCGGGCTAATACCCTTAATGTCGGAGAGTTTCCAAGCAATCGCTTGCTTGTGTGACTTAAGAACCTTTAGGAGTGCAACCTTTTCCTCATCTTTCAAGTCTCTAGCAATAATGACGGGTAATTTATCATCACCCTCAAAAAATGCATATTCTAGATGAGGAGGCAAGTCCTTGAGCTCGACCTCGGGAAATTCTTCAGATTTTTCAATAGACTTAATTTCCGCTTTATGAAGTTGTTTTGGAGACGGAGAGGGTGAAGGATCGTCATTTAACAATCTTTCAAGAAGAAAAATATCCCCCTCTGGGCCAAGATAGTTTTCATCAATCTCTTTTGAGATTGAGTTATCCTGAGCAAGAAAAGCCTCGACCTCTTCCAGAAGGAAGTCACTTCCCTCAAACGGAGTGAGAGAAGGGGAAGAGTCGGATATGATAGGCTCAGAAGAAAGAGTGGTACTGCCACTTGATGAGAAACCGAGGACCTCTTGAGAATACTCCTCTGACGCAACATCGATGATGTCAATTCGGTTTACCGTTTCAGCGTCATAGTTGGAGGAGTATCTTGAAGTCTGATCAAGATTGAATGTGATGGCTTCACCACCAACACGCAAAGTGATTTCTTCTTCGAAAACATCGATTAGAGCACGACCCGTTCTTAAGAAACCCCTCCCGAGAATGAGAGGAACTCTTGGGTCAGCATCGAAATCAACAATCAAAAAATCTGCCGGAAAATGGAACTTTCCTACTTTCACAAAGATATCTTCGGCAATGCCGAGAGGACGAGATATAGTACGGTCTGCAAGCTCGAGAGTCATGCAGGTAGGAGTGAGAGCAGGAAGAGAGAGTCTCTTCCAGACTTAGTGAGGCATAAGGTTAATGCTTGCACCAAGATCGGCCAAGGCAAAGCATTCAACCGTCCCCGGGAAAATGCAAGGAATGAGAAATTTCTCGGGATCTCTAAGCTTTTCGGGAAGCTTTTTCAAGAGCACTGCTGAGCAATGCTCGTTCAGCGGAGTTTTAGCCATCTCACATAGTTTTTCCTTATTGCTTATCAGATTTTTGATTGTTGAAGCAAATTTAGGCATTAGAAGAAGAGCATCCGCGAAGCTAATATCGAAATGTAACTCTTGGAAAATTTGGTAAAATTTTTCCATCTGATGGTTAGCTTTTACGCGGACCTTTTGATCATTCAAACGTGAAGGATATGGAATTGAAGGCTTGGGATTGTTCTTTGGAATTTCATCAGAACTTTCCGGAGGATCAAATACAACTTTTGACTTGCAAGTCGGGACCGGGACAACTTGAGAGTGGACGTTGTTGGTACCTCCGTTATTAGTAGGAAGTACCGTGTCCGTGGTAACCTCAGGTTCACGTTCCGCTACCTTGGTAGGAGGAGAAGAAGAGGTAGAGGGAATCGTGGGTCCATTGTATGATACTCCACTTCGGGTCGTGATCGCTTTGACATCGCCCCTCGGGTTAGCGATCGTGTTGCTCGGTAATGTTCCCGGGCCTGAGGGTCGATCATTTAAAGACTTCTGAAGCTCAGAGATCTTGTTGATCAATAACCGATTCGTTTCCTCTTGTGCTTTCATGAATTGTTTTAGCACTTCATCGGAGGAAGACGAGGGTTGAACAACGTTTTGATTTTGGTTAGGAAAATTTTGAACACGGTTGTTTTTAAAATTTCCTTGGTTTTGGTTGTTGTTACCCTGAAAATTATTTCTCTGATTGAAATTACCCTGATTGTAATTCCCTTGACCTTGGTTTCCTTGAAAATTTCCTTGAAAACCTTGATTTTGATTGCCATTTTGAAAATTGTTTTGATTAAAATAACCTTGATTTTGGTTCGGGTTTTGACCTTGGTTAAAATCTCCTCGATTCTGATTTTGATTCGAGTTACGTTTTTGATTTTGGTTAAAACCGGGAGGTCCGAGAAAATTGTTGGAACGATAGCTTAAGAGATTACGGTCCCCTTGTGGTTGGTAAGAATTACCCCCTATGTTGTAGGAACCTTGAGCAACATAAATGTTCTCTTGAGGATAACCAGCAGTAGTTGGACACTCGGAATACAAATGTGGGCCTCCACAAGTTTCACAACTTCGGGTCACGGCTTTCACTTGTTGATTTTGAACTTGTTGATTTTGCATAGTTTGGTTCATTCTCAACACAGCCATAGAGATATCATCCATCTTTTTAGTGAGAGCCACTATTTCAGGAGATGATGATGAAGGAATGATTGATTTACATGACTCATCCCTCTCCGCAGAGGAATCCCAGAAATTATGGTGGGCAGTCATGTTCTCAATTAGATCATAGCATTCTTCGGGATGCCTTTTCATGAAGGTCCCACCAGCAGCAGCATTGAGAATATCCCGATGCCTCAATGTCAGACCATTATAGAAGGTATCTATGATGGTAACTTGTAACATATTGTGGCTAGGGCACCGATCAATAGCTAGCTTATAACGTTCCCAAGTGATGAGGCGAAAAATGATCCGTTTTTAGAGGGTCATTTAAGCCCGAATCTGAATTTATTTGATCAAATATTGCCCAAAATCGTTCCTTTTGTGATTTTAGGTGTTTGGAGAGTGAATTCTGGAAAAGAAGCCATTTTGGACCTTTTTGGAGCATAAAAGTGAAGAAACGGCAAAGTATCAATTTTCCATGCTGAAGACACTAGGTGACGGCGTCAAGAGTTACACCCTGACGGCGTCAGACATCAAGAATAAAACACCGTAGTTGGTGACGGCGTCAAAAGTCATCCTGACGGCGTCAAAGTAGCAAGAATAAAATACCGTGGTTGGTGACGGCGTCACATAGGCCGTCATAAGTAGATCAAGGCCGTCCGAGGAAGTATTTGGCGGCGAGGTGACGGCGTCACATGGTAGTCTTGACGCCGTCAGCCCAGTTTTCCTATATATAGTTTTCTAGTTTTTTCATTAAAAGAGAGAAGTTTTGGTGAAACCCTAAAGACGAATTTGGTGTATCTTTTACTGGTTTTTCAAGGGTTCCAAACCCTTGAGACCTTGCATTGTAATTGAGATAAGTGTTCTTCCAATTCAATCAATATGTCTATGTGTTGGTTGTTTATATCTTGTTCTTGTCTCAATTCCATTATGCTAGGCTAGATCTCTTTTGTGTTTGCTTAGATCTAATGAAACCTAGATGTTGATTATGTGTTGATTACTTGTCTATTCTTGTCTTGGATGAATGATTTTATATGTTAGGCTTAAGAAAACTGGCAGATCTCCAAATGGTAACATGCTTGAACGTCTTAAGAAACATGAACCGAGGCGTACTAGGTCTTTATTGGTTGTATTTAATGCATGAGCCACTGTTTACAATCCCTATAGTTGTGCTGGGTCATGGTGTAGGAGGAGATAAGAGCTCATAGAGTTGGGGAGTTATGTATGCCACCCCACGAATGGTATTAAGGAATACAATCCGTCATCCATACAAGTATAACAAGTAATTAACGTGTAAAAGATATCTAGGGAGTAGTGAAGTCTAAGTAAACACAATTTCTCCAATTACTGCTCACAACCTTAGTATAATTTAGTTTAATTTCATTTTCAGTATTTTATTTTAATTATATATTAGTTTTGGGTTAGTTGAATAGCAACTAATTCCGCCCACTCTTCCAAAACCTGAGATTTTACTTGCTTTCATAAAATTATAAAAATACAAAAATAATCATCCCTCACCTCTAGAACTATTAATTAGGTTTTCTAATCCTAGCAACACTATTCCTAAGCTGAACGATCAATCCCCCGGTACTTGTCACTATACTATACTACAACGATCAGGTACACTGCCTGGTGGGGGTTGTAAGCTTCTCGAGATCCCTCGAGAGGTAAAGCCTGTTGCGATTCCCACGCATCAAGTTTTTGGCGCCGCAGCCCGGGGAATAGTTATTGTCTAGGTTAGGATTTCTTTTTATTAGGTCTACTTGCTAGATTCCTTTCTAGTAAGATTTTTATTTTTATTTTTAGGTCTTCTTTAGTCTATCTTATTTCTTTGTGCCTCTGTTAGTAAACTAACCTCATTGACTATTCCGTTGACCACTATGGGAAACGCGAATCCACCCCTTTCCCCTAGTGAAGTGGCTGTGTTACGTGGACAAATTGAGAGTGAGATTAGGGAGCTTAGAGAGCTTAATAGGTTGATTAAGATTGAACTCGAACATACATTTAGCGACCTAGCAACCGCCTTTGTTGACATAAATAATGTATGAAAACGTTATTTATATTTTTCGATATCTCTATATTTTGACGATCACAAAATGTAAACTCGTCAATCGTTTGATTACTACATAAACAAGTATTAAGTTAGTCTATATCATTATATCCAACTTAATCACTTAAGGTATGGATAAACAAGTGCTTAATACATCTCATGATCAAAGGGGTATTTAATTAACTAATACAAAGTTTATTTAATTATATAATCTTATTATATATTTTTGAAAAACACTTTTGGTAATAAGGAAAAATGTTTTAATCATACTAAATATATGATTTCAAACATTTAACCAAAATCAGTTAGTTTTTCACCAAATAAACTTTCCCCACTAAAAGACAAGTTTTCTGGCCGTTACAGTTGGGCGGCCCCCTTAATTATAAGGGACGGTCCCCTTAATTTTAAGGGGGCCGGCCATGCTTTAAGGGGACCGGCCAGGCTCCCCTGTCAGATTTCTTCCCCTATAAATACCACCTTAATTCTGGAATTTTTCCTCACCTTTTGCACGAAATTTTCAGATCTACAATCATCTAAAACTCATCAAAAACCCTTTGATCATTTGTATATTAATCCTTGTTTCAAGTGATTCAATCCCTCATCATCCATTCTCTTTCTAAGTGCAAAAGAAGAACTCTCTACAACCAAGTTCAAGAAGTGTTGAAGAGTTGTTGTGTATAGTGTATATATATTCATTTGTGAATATTGTGTTGTGCTTGTTATTATTTGTTTAGAAGATATAGAAGTTGTGTAGATAGTAGAAGTTGATTAGTAGTGAAGTAGGATAGTTGTGAAGATTGGTGTGTAGAAGAAGGTGTGTAGAAGATTGGTGTGTAGAAGAAGGTGTGTAGAAGATTGGTGTGTAAAAGCTAGGTGTGAAGAAGATTGGCGTGTAGATTGGTGTGGAGATTGGTGTGTAGATTGGTGTGTATATTGGTGTGTAAATTGGTGTGAATATTGGTGTGTACGGTTTTCTCCGCCATAAGGGAGTTTGTTGACGTAGTGAAGAAAACTCTCGAGTAGGTGACTCGGGGAGTGGAGTTGGAACAAGGAAGGTGTCCTTGTAGCCGAACCACTATAAATCCTTGTGTTGTGGTTTGATCCTTCTAACTCTTCTCATTACTTATTTATTTACCTTTACTATATTAGTTTTGTTAGTTAGTTATTATACAATTGTTCATATAGTGCAAGTATTGAATTCACATAAACCAGAATCGAAGTTTTTTAAAACAAACTTGTGCTTATAAATTTTAAAAGGACGTAAAACTATTCAACCCCCCCTTCTAGTTTTCCACAATTGGTACCAGAGCCACGTCTAGCAAGATTTTTAAAATATATTGTATTTTAAAACTTGTAACGATCTATGGAATCTGAAAAATATTTAGAAGGGCAATCTATGCAAAGACCACCACTATTTGAAAGTGATGGATTTTTATATTGGAAAAATCGATTCGAAACTTATGTGAAATCAAAAGATCTAGATCTTTGGCATGTTATTACCAATGGTGATTTTTTACCTATTCAAAATAACCCCGAAACTAAGAAAGATGAAATCGTACCTTTTGAAAAACAAAATGATGATTTAAAAAGAAAACTTGCTAAAAATAATGAAGCAAAAATGGTTATTTATAATGCGCTACCACGTAAAGAGTACGAAAGGATCTTTATGTGTGAAACCGCAAAAGAAATTTGGAACTCTTTATTAATAACTCACCAAGGTAATAATCAAGTCAAAGATAACAAAATAGATCTACTTGTTCAACAATATGAGCAATTCACGATTCCGGAAGAGGAATCAATTGATAATACTTTTGCTAGATTTAACACTATCATCACAAGTTTAAAAGCACTTGATGAGAATTTCTCTAGTAAGAATTTTGTTAGGAAATTTCTTAGAGCTCTTCACCCAAAATGGCGAGCTAAAGTGACGGCTATTGAAGAATCAAAGAATTTGTCAACACTACAACTTGATGAATTAATTGGAAATCTGAAAGTCTACGAAGCAATTATAAAGAAGGACTCTGAAATGGTTAAAGGAAAACGTGAGCAAAGCAAGTCAATCGCCTTGAAAGCTAGAAAGGAATCCAACAACGAAGATAGCTCATCTTCGGAAAGCGATGACGAAGAATATGCCATGGCCGTAAGAGACTTCAAGAAATTCTTCAAAAGGCGAGGAAGATTCGTTAGACAACCACACGATGAAAGAAGAACATCTCAAAAGAATAATGATGACAAGTATAGCAAGAATGAGAGAAAGTGTTTCAAGTGTGGTGATCCGAATCACCTCATTGGAAAATGTCCAATGATGACAAGAGATCAAAATCAAAGAGCATTCGTTGGAGGTGCTTGGAGTGATAGTGATGAAGATGAGAATGAAACAACAAAGGATGAAAAGTGTCTCATGGCCAAATCATCAAGTGAGGTACGTTCCGAATCCGAATACTTTAGTGATGAAAATCTATCATTATATGAAAAAGATTTAGATAGTGAATACAATAGATTATGTAAAATAGGACAACTAGTTATGGCCAAAAATAAATCACTAAAATACATAAACAACCAACTAGAAAATGAAGTGCTTGAACTAAAAATTAAAATACATCAACTTGAAAAAGGAAAAGAAATTGTTGAAGAATGTAAAACATGTCAAGAGCTTAAAAGTGAAAACAACATACTTAAGGATGAAATTTGCAAACTTGATAAATTTGAAAATAGTAGTAACTCACTTAGTAAAATTATAAGTATTCAAAGAATATCAGGAGATAAAACCGGACTAGGATTTAACTCAACTGAATCTTCAACAAGTGGAGCTAAAAACGTTAAATTTGAAAATGAACCAAAACCTTCAATACTTAATCCTAAACATTTACTCATAAAAAATAAAATAATACCTATCGCTAGTAATGAAGAAATAAAACCATTTTATAAACCATCTTTAAAAACCGAAGTTGGATCATCTAAATCTAAAACAAGATCTAAAACTCCACCACCTAGGAAACCAAATAATTCTTATCCTAGACCTAAAACACCTCAACCAAGAACAAACCATAATAGACGAAACTTTAACTATAATCAACAAATGTGGAACTTCAATCCGTGGGGAGTGTTTCCACCTTATATGCATCCAAGTCAAATACAAAACATGTTCGGACCAAATAACTTTGGACAAATGAAACAATGAGCACCAACGTAAATAATATTCGCCATCCAAACATGGAACTTTTCATTGTCACCTCTTGTCCGATTTACTTCTTGAAGACCTTGAAGATTAACGCATTAAAGACAAAAGGTACACATTTCCTTTTAAGTTCCTTGTCTAGAAATGCATGCTTAGTTTAGTGTGTTATATTTATGTGATTTTACTTGACTTATTAATCTCTATTTTTTTCTATATTATATCTAAATATACATATATATATATATATATATATATATATATATATATATATATATATATATATATATATATATATATATATATATATATATATATATATATATATATATATATATTTATATACTTAGCTATATTTAGGATCTTATAACCTAGGAAATTCATTTGTTGATTTTCTAGAACTAGAGATTGTTCGTTTACAAACATTTCTTTTCCCCATTTGCCTTATTGAACTTTAATGTTCAATCAACACTCATGCTGATGAAGTGAGATGAGTCGAAAAATCTATGGATGAAACAAACTCCCGGCTTCCGTTGCATACGTCTCCCTCCTATGTTCTCGTCTTATAAGCCCATACTATATAAAAAATATATATATATATATATATATATATATATATATATATATATATATATATATATATATATATATACTTATAAACCTTCCACAACTTTCTCGTTTGCTTGACAACTTGATGAATTTCATCCGAAACGATCAAGAAAATTTTATTGACATAATGTCAAGTAAAGAATGTCAAGTAATTCCTCTCGTGCGTATATTCCTCAACGTATTTTTGATTAAATATAAATCTAGTATATATATATATAAATATTTTCTTGTTCGTTCCAGAAACCAAAACTTGAAAAATTAAAATTTTAAGGGCGGCCCCCTTAATGTTTAAGGGGACCGGCAGCAAATACAAGGGCGGCCTGATACGTGTCAATTATAGTATAATAGTATTCCGAGGAAATACCGGTTAAAGTAATTCCCGGGTCGTTCTTCCCAACGAAAGCTCAAATGGAAAATTTGAATTATCGAATTGAGAAACGTGTAGTGAAAGTGAGTTGTGAAAGAGTGATAGCATGTAAATAGCAATCAAGGAAATCAAATATTAACAAACAAAAATAAAGCATGCAAAGATTACAAGCTAACTATGCACCGAATTGAAAAACGCGAAAACGGAAACGCAACCGTAAAAATTTAAAACGTAACGTATTATGAAAAATTACTCTACGAACTTGGAAATATTTTCTAAAAATTAAAAACTTATAAAAAGAATTTTAGGAAAAAGAAAAAAATATTTTTTTGACTTTTCTTTTATTTTCTAGAATTTATTTTGTATTTATTGAATTAAAAATGAATTAAAAATAGAAAAAAAATAGAAAAATTAAGTGGAAAATTGAAAATTAAATTCTAAAAATTTTAAAATATTATAAAAGAATTTTTAAAATTATTTTTTTTATTTTTCAGAACCTTTTTGTATTTTTTTTATTGATTTTTGAATTTAAAAACTATTTAAAAATTGAAAATAATCAAAAGAAATTATTAAAATTAGTAAATGACCTCAGAAAATTATGAAATTTTTACAGAAATTCTAAAATATTAAAAGAAACTTGCAGAAAAATTTTGGAAAAGAAAAATTAATCAGAAGTGCTTAATGATGCCAAATCAGCTTATGGCAAGTGCTTATTAATAAGCACTTGCCAAAAATATGAACCAAACTTAGAACACAGATGTGAATTACTCTAAAACACTCAAAGGAACTCAGAAATGATTATAGAAAACTCAGATTCAATTAATACAAGCTAATAATGCAATCTTGGCATTCTAATGAAAAAGCAGTTAACACTAAGATTAAGCTAGGTACACAAAACAGAAAGAGATCACTAAACTCAACTAATAGCAACTCAGAAGTGAAAATTAAGCTAAAGCACAAGTTCAATAGGACTCTAACATCCCTATATTCAATACAGAAAAAACAGGCCTGTGATCAGCCACTAAAAGAACTTCAAACACAATAATGAGCTTAAACTAAATTATAGGCAATACTAACAAGCTAAATAAACAACTAAACAAGCTACAATTACAGAGAAACTAGATCAAACAAACTCAAAGGTTGAATAAAAGCTTAATCTCGCAGTCTAAAGGGCAAACTAAAAGACAAAAGTAAGCTAAGTAAATAAGATGCCAACTAAAAAAAATAAAGATTTAAGAAGTTACCATAACAGCCTATCAAAAGAAATAGAAATCATACTCTAAGCTGCACTAAAGAAAGACATATCATGCAAGGAAAAATGGTAATGCAAATGGGCTGCAGGAGGTGCAGTGGGTGAAATTGGGTAAAAACTAGCTATTAGAAAAGTGAGGTCTTAATCCCATATGCTAATGAGAACATAATCAACAACTAAAAGAGCCCTTAACCTGAAACTTAGCCAGCTAATCAGCAAGACTAGTTACAAAGTAACTAAAACCTTGAAACTTACACTACTGATGCAGAAACCATTCTACTGAACTAACCTACTAGATTTTCATTCTAAACTACTAATTAAACCATATTATGACAGATTAAAACAACCAATATTGACCTAAACTAATTTGACCACCAAAAGTCAAGCTAACGCCAAACACACCCTTAAACTACTGGATATACTATCAAATGAAGTTATAATGCAACAAACACTCTACCTATGATCTAAACAAATGCAGTAACTATCAAATACCACTAAACCTACTGATAACACTTCCAAATCCTTAACCAAACCACCAACTTACTTAATCATGATTCAAACCAATCCAATATGATCCTTATACCATACATTAATCAGCAAACAACAAAGATCCAATCACAAACTCAAATTCACAGATTCTAAATATGCAAAATTAAGACAGATGTAAGACAGTTAATGAAAAACAGAAGCAAACCAAACTACTAATGTAAAAACTAAAAGTGAAAATGAATAAAACTCACAAGTTTAATTCCCCCTCAGCTCAACAGAGGGGGATTCACTAAGCATGCCTGTCTTTAAGACAGGCTCAATCTTCTCCAATAATGCTTTATCCTGCCAATTTCACCAAGGGAAAACAACAATCCAATACAGTTCACTATACTAGACTATAATTGACCACCAATCCTTTGAATAAAACTTGAAAAATCCAAATCTACAAAAGTTTACTAAAGCTTAGTTGAAACTGATGAAATTAAAAACAAGCTTACTTGAAAATCTAACTCAACTAAACTATTTTTATTTATTTATTTATCTTTTATTTTTTATTTCCAACTTAAATGAAAACTTATTTAATGGAACAGTAAAGGTTTAAACAATGAATGATTAAATGATTTTAAAAAACTGAACTAAAATTTAAGCTTAAACTAAAGGTAATTAACTATAAAAACAGTAATGAAGACAATTAAAATTGAATTGTATTAATAAAACTGAAATTACAATTTGAAATAACAAGCTACAATTCTAAAAGGATTTTGGCAGAGCTTCGCTATTCGAAAACTCCACCCCGATACAAGCATCTTAAGCCTCTATTTATAGCTAAACTAATGAGTTGGGGGTCACGGATTGCCAGCTTGGCAATCCGTGTGCTTGTGCTTCTTCAAAGCAATTCTGAGCCCTTAGATCATCCCTTCATCATTGCCTTATCATAATAGCCGTACGATCAAATAAAATGACGCGACTCACCCAATTAAATGCTGCCATCTGTCATTCCTTGTGCTAGTTTGGATACTCTGACACCAACTGACATGCACCTGAGTTTCTAGAACACCCATGATTTGACGTAATTGACCTTAATTGCAGTAATTGATGTGTGGGTAAAGTTAGGGTTCATGGTGAATAGTAAAATCTGGGTGTGTGGGTAATTTGGGGAAAAATATGGGGGAAAAGGGTACGGGGTAAGTTTTTATTTATTTGTTTGTGGACCGGGTCAAGGGTAGGGATGGTTGGGCTTGGGTATTGCTTTGATTGGGCTTTGGGATTGTAAAGTTGGGCTGGGGTTTATGGATTTAGGAATAACAGATTTGGACTTGGCTTGTTATGTTTTCAGCTTTTGGTAAAAAATATTCAAGGACCATTTGTATAATAATTGAAACTTCAAGGGCTCAAAATGTCATCTTCTCAATAATAACTTCCAAGGACTAATCTTGCCAATCTTGAATATAAGAAGGACTGAAATGGACTTTCGGATCCCCGGCTTTAACTATTTGACCATCTTCTAATCTTGTGCTCGTTTTTCCGGTTTTCTGATGATTTTTGTCAATTTCTGATTTATCCGAACCTGCATAACACAAACACAAAAACATACGTTTTCTTGGCAATTATTAGCTCAGATAGTCGTTTTGGATTGGAAATTTGGCCATAAAATGGTGAGTAAATAAGCACTCACCAAAATCCCCCCGACTAAGGTATTGCCGTGTCCTCACGCAATGTGATCAATTCACGCTCTTGAGATAAATAATTTCGATACTCTTTTTACTAACTTTGAAAAGGCGGTTCAAAAGAGATTACAAAATCATTTATTCCCGAAAAACGCTCCGTTTTCCAAAATTTTCCTTTTATTCATTTATTCCATTTATACTTTCTATTTTTGGACTTTTCCATACTTCAAACTTGTGACGGTTTGTTGAACTTTCATTATCTTGCAATAATTATTAGGGTCAACGAGTAGAAACACTTTTTTTAAGAAGCGACCATACGGTTAAAATTCGTCATCCTTGATTTTTCACGAGTCCCCAAACTAAGCGTACAAGCGAGATCACAGCTTATCTACAAATTAGATGCTAACACTACTCATAACAGTTACTTGTGAAACTTCTTACTCCCAATTCCTAGGTTTTGTATCTCAATATTTTATTTTGTTGAGAAATGAATTGCTTCATATTTTCTCGTTTCGATAATTTTAAATCCGATAGTGATACCTAAGTTAAAACGATAAGTAGTTATCCATTTTCTCTTAAGAACCACTGCAATAGAAATTCGGTCCATTTCAAGGAATGAGGGGTACATACAATATCAAGGATATAAGTTGCGGAGTATGATCACGTGCACCTCATGTGACTGATTACTAATCACGTATCACATGCACCTCACGCGCCAACAACTTTTTGATACATACATAGCTCTTATTCGATACAACTTCAACTTTCATTTTTCACTTTTTTCATACTTTTCACTTTTTTTTCTTACTTTCTTTCTTGACTTTTTTCTCAACATCAATGGAAGCTTATTGGGTAGCTCCAAAACCACATAGATAATCAACTTTTGACTTTTGATTTTTTCACTTTTTCGCTCTTATTTGTAGTGTTCCTTGATATGTACCCAATTTCTAAAGCAAAAATTCTCTTAAGAAAACAAAAAACTAAATATTATTCAAACCTAAATTCCACTAATTAACTTAGAACATCTATTATATATATTGGTGACGTATCTGATGGGAGTAAAAAGCCACAAGTACCTCTTATGAGCTCTAAAGAGAACCACTACTCCACGTTTAGCATCTAACTTCTAAATAAACTCTATCATATCTCGCTCTTCGCAATTTAAGATTCCAAGTAATGAAACCAGCGAATACTTAGCCGATAATCAGCCACGCATATATAAAGTCAGTTACGGAAACTTGCAAATTCTAGAAGAAGAATTCGCGTTTTCTAGCTCCTGATGTAAAAGACTAGCGAAAGCTTTTAAGCTGCGCATGTATAAAGTCAAGTACGGGAACTTGCAGATTCTTAAGAAAGAATTCGCATTTTATAGCTCCTTGTGTACAAAACTAGCACAAGCTTATGTGATCATCATTGGTTAAGGGAACAAGCTAGGGCTCAACACACCCGGTCAAGTCAAAATATTTATTCCTACTCTCGCCAGCAAGAAAGTCAACAAGGTGTCAAAACACTTATTCAAACTTTATATATTTTTGCACAACTTTTTCAACTTTTTCTCATTTTTTTTTTTTTTTTTTTCTCAAAAAAATTTTTGAAATTTTCATTTTTTTTCAATTTTTTTATTTTTGGTGGAAAACCGGAGTTGCAAGAGTACACGACTTGTGAAACACGCAAGGTCAAAATCGAATCGAAGATTCACCCTCCCCCCGACTAGAACGAAACATTGTCCTCAATGTTTTATGGGTTAAGGTAATCCTAACATAAATCTAGGCCGTGTATTAATTATGCCAAAGAGAACGTTAGTCGATAAGATTTAACGGATATAGGATTTCCAAATAGCACCGATAAATGAGACTCCAAGTGAAGAGATAACGAGCACAAGAGTCATCATAAATCACGGACAATCCTGAATAATCATCACAAACAACCACGAAACACAAGAGTAGAAGAGGCACCCCCTCCTCACATTAGGTGTTAGAAAATAGAAATATAAGAAGATGAAATTGGATAAGCATGGGTTGCCACCCACGAAGCGCTTGTTTTTGTTCACCGAGTCACATGAGCTTGACTCGATCCCCGAATTAATTCGTCCTTGGGGAGAAACCGTGGAAAAATAATCTCATTCGGGCTTTCATTCAAAATATTTTGAAAAACATATGATTTATGTGAAAGTTCCATCCCGAATAGATAACCGCTGGTACGTTAATTTTGAAAACTTTGAAAACCGATACCAGGGTCAAAAACAACATCCTCACTCCCCACTGAGTGAAGGATAAGAGAAATCACACCAAACGTTATAAACGGCAAGAACGTCATGATAACAATCTTGAAAAACTCATCTTCATCAAAATAAAATTTCATAATTATAGAATTATGAATCTTATCATTTAAGCTTGTTTTACAAACGTTTCCGGGTGGGAGGGTTGGGAAAAACTTTTCTTTAAAACTCTCATTTTTAAACACACCATCCGGATCATGATCAACATCAAGATCAAATCTGAAACTTTCAAATTCCGGTTTAGAAAACTTTTCCATTTCACATTCAGATTTATCAAAACGAAATGATTCAAATTCCGGAAGAGAGATAAAAGCATGAGAAGTGGTACTGCCACGACTCGTCTCTTCCGAGTAATCGAAATGAAAAGCTTCAAACGTCGGATCATAAAAATCATGACGATAAGTGGGATTGCCACTTATTTCCTCAGTCATGTCAAAGGAGAAACTCTCAAAATCTGGTAAAAATTCCTCGAGCTCGGACTCAAGAGGATCGTCAATCGAAAGCTCAATCTTCGTCTTAACTTTATCCGGAGGGATTGACGGTTCATTGTTCATCAAATTATTAAGAAAAATAATATCCCCCTCCGAATCAAAGTAAGGTTCGTCAGTCTCAGAAATCGGAATCGTTTCAATTGCAAGAAATTCATCGACCTCTTCCCAAAGAGAATCATATTCCTTAGTCGAAGGAAATGATGGGGAAGAGTCGGAGACGAAAGTTTTCACAAAATCATCAAAGGTAAAATCACAAACATCAATGCTGTTGACGGAAAATTTCTTTGATTTCGGAGCATCGGCTTTAAAAATCATTATGTCATCATCGTGTCGTAAAGTGAGAGTATCCTCAAAATGATCGACTAGGGCCTTAGCGGTACGTAAAAACGGTCGCCCTAGTATAAGAGGAACTCTTGGATCTGGTTCGAAATTAACCACGACAAAGTCGGCCGGAAAAGTACACGAGTTCACTTGAACAAAAACATCTTCCGCGATTCCAATCGGATGAGCAATCGAACGGTTAGCAAGCTCTAACGTCATTCGGGTTGGTTTAAGTTCCCCCATCCCAAGTTGTTTATAGATTGACAAAGGCATAAGGTTAATGCTTGCACCTGAATCGGCCAGGGCTTTGCAAACCTCTTGATCTTTCAACGAACAAGGAATGAGAAACTTTCCCGAATCTCCAAGCTTCTCGGGAAGCTTCTTGAGGAGAATAGCGGAGCAATGAACGTTAATTGGTGTTTCGGCTAATTCGAGCAATTTCTCTTTGTTACTTATCAGGTTTTTAAATGTTGAGGCAAATTTCGGCATATAAACAAGAGCATCCATGAAACTGATATCAAAATGCAACTTTTGAAAAATATCCAGAAACTTTTCCATTTGTTTTTTAGATTTTGCACGGAGCTCTTCATCGTTAAATCGTGACGGATATGGCAATTTAGACTTGTATTTCACATTATTTTCAAAAACAACTTTTTCTTTATCTTTCGACTTTTGGACAACCGGAGGTTGGACGTTTTCAGCTCCTCCATTATTAACAGGAGGAACCGGGTCCTTTGTCGCCTCGGTCTCACAGTCTACTACCTTGGGTGGAGACGAAGAAGAAGAGGTAGTAGGAACTGTGGGTCCCTCATATGTAGCACCACTGCGAGTTATGATCGCCTTAACTTCGCCCCTCGGGTTTGCGATCGTGTTGCTTGGCAAAGATGTAATACCCGAACCCGAGGGTCGATCATTTAAACGTTTATTGAGATCATTGATTTGATTAGCTAACAACCTTGTTGTTTCTTCTTGTTTTGTCATAAAAGCTTGTTGGTTTTGAAGCAATTGCTTAATCAAATCTTCCGTGGGCGACGGATTTGGAATAACCGCTTGATTCTGATTATTGTTAAAATTCTGCCCACGGTTTTGGAAATTACCATTATTTTGGTTTCCATGATTAGCATTCTGAAAATTCCCAGGGTTTCCATGGTTTTGTTGGTTTTGAAAATTGTTCCCTTGAGGCGGGCCTTGATTAAAATTACCTTGAAAACCCCGATTCTGATTAAACCCTTGATTATGATTTTGAAAACCGTTATTAGCTCGACTCTGATTTTGATTTCCTTGATTATTACGATTCTGCACATTATGATTCTGATTGACTTGATTGACTTGGTTTTGTGGTTCGAGAACGGGTGGTCCAAGAAAATGAGAAGAACGGTAGCTGAGGAGATTACGGTCTCCTTGAGGTTGTGGGTAACCGGTGTTACCCGCGTTTGCAGCATACGCGTTTTCACGAGAAAAGGCACCGGTGGCCGGACATTCATAATACAAATGTGGACCACCACAAGTCTCACAACCGTGACTAACCACATTGACTTGATGGTTTGGTTTTTCAATAGACATTGAATCAACTTTCTTTGTTAAAGCCACAATCATATTAACCAATTCATCATTATTTTTACCATTATTAGAAACTTGAGGTTTATTCCTTGACATTCTCACACGAGCTTTATTCTTAATTATCATGAAAGCATCATTCGTGTTCCTAGCCAACAAGTTACCACCCGCAGCAGAATTAAGCGAATCTTGATCCGTATGACATAAACCATTATAAAACGTATCAATCTGCTGAAGGTCGGTAAACCCGTGGTTCGGACATTTCTCCTTCAAATCTTTGAATCGGTCCCAAGCTTCACTAAACGTTTCATCAAAAGCTTGTTGGAACCGAAAGATTTGAGAACGTAGGTTAGAAGTTTTAGACGGAGGATAGAAGTAATTCACAAACTTGGAAGCGAGATCATTCCAAGTGTGAATCGAGTTCGGCGGTTCCTTTTCCAGCCAAGTCCGGGCTGCTCCTTTTAAGGAGAAAGGAAATAACTTCAATTTCACCACATCGTGAGGAACTTGGTTCATTCTAATCGTTTCAGCGATGTCGGTGAAATTTCTGATGTGAGCATAGGGGTCTTCGTGATCGAACCCGTGAAAGGATATACTCGTGATCAAATTGAGTAATCCGTGATTGATCTCAAAATTGGCATTGATGTCCGGAATCACAATTGCTCTCCTCACACCATTGAATGGTGATTGGAGTTGTTCTTCCATCGGACGCGGATCAAATGCCGGTTGTTGTCCCATTGGTGGGATAACATTGTGCTGCGGACCACCCATCGGCGGGGGTCCGTTGTGTTCGTTTTGGTTCATCTCCTCCTCGTCAAGGAAATGAACCCGACTCATATGTCGTAAAACCCGCTCGGGGTTAGAGAACGGAGACGTAAGACTCTCAAACAAAGATCGGGTGTGCATACACCACGAACAAAATTAAAAAGAAAATGAAAAAGAGAAAAGAAAATCTTTTTGTTTTTTATATTTTTCACAAAAACTTTTTATTTCTTTTGTTTTTCTTTTTATTGAAACGTTACGTTAATCAAAAACCGTTTCTCTCAAAACTACGCGCGACGGGACAGGAAAGAAGAGTGTTTCTCTCTTCAGCTAGCAATTTAATGTCTTAGCTATCCGTATTTCCCGCTTATTCGGTTTTAGAATGAAATAATCCGATAATTAATCAATTTCACGTTTTCGTTATATTGCGAGACTTATTTGGTTTACAACGCCCTTTCTTTCGATCGGAACGAGGCTGTAACTTTTATTTTATTTTTGGTATTTTGAAAACACTTTAGTAAAAGTGTTTTTGATTTTTTTATTTTTATAAGAGATATATATACAAAGTAGAAGAAGGCTTATAAAAAAAACACGATTTTCCAAAACAATTATTCAAAAATTCACTTTAAGCCTTCCCCGGCAGCGGCGCCAAAAATTGATACGTGTCAATTATAGTATAATAGTATTCCGAGGAAATACCGGTTAAAGTAATTCCCGGGTCGTTCTTCCCAACGAAAGCTCAAATGGAAAATTTGAATTATCGAATTGAGAAACGTGTAGTGAAAGTGAGTTGTGAAAGAGTGATAGCGTGTAAATAGCAATCAAGGAAATCAAATATTAACAAACAACAATAAAGCATGCAAAGATTACAAGCTAACTATGCACCGAATTGAAAAACGCGAAAACGGAAACGCAACCGTAAAAATTTAAAACGTAACGTATTATGAAAAATTACTCTACGAACTTGGAAATATTTTCTAAAAATTAAAAACTTATAAAAAGAATTTTAGGAAAAAGAAAAAAATATTTTTTTGACTTTTCTTTTATTTTCTAGAATTTATTTTGTATTTATTGAATTAAAAATGAATTAAAAATAGAAAAAAAATAGAAAAATTAAGTGGAAAATTGAAAATTAAATTCTAAAAATTTTAAAATATTATAAAAGAATTTTTAAAATTATTTTTTTTTATTTTTCAGAACCTTTTTGTATTTTTTTTATTGATTTTTGAATTTAAAAACTATTTAAAAATTGAAAATAATCAAAAGAAATTATTAAAATTAGTAAATGACCTCAGAAAATTATGAAATTTTTACAGAAATTCTAAAATATTAAAAGAAACTTGCAGAAAAATTTTGGAAAAAAAAAATTAATCAGAAGTGCTTAATGATGCCAAATCAGCTTATGGCAAGTGCTTATTAATAAGCACTTGCCAAAAATATGAACCAAACTTAGAACACAGATGTGAATTACTCTAAAACACTCAAAGGAACTCAGAAATGATTATAGAAAACTCAGATTCAATTAATACAAGCTAATAATGCAATCTTGGCATTCTAATGAAAAAGCAGTTAACACTAAGATTAAGCTAGGTACACAAAACAGAAAGAGATCACTAAACTCAACTAATAGCAACTCAGAAGTGAAAATTAAGCTAAAGCACAAGTTCAATAGGACTCTAACATCCCTATATTCAATACAGAAAAAACAGGCCTGTGATCAGCCACTAAAAGAACTTCAAACACAATAATGAGCTTAAACTAAATTATAGGCAATACTAACAAGCTAAATAAACAACTAAACAAGCTACAATTACAAAGAAACTAGATCAAACAAACTCAAAGGTTGAATAAAAGCTTAATCTCGCAGTCTAAAGGGCAAACTAAAAGACAAAAGTAAGCTAAGTAAATAAGATGCCAACTAAAAAAAATAAAGATTTAAGAAGTTACCATAACAGCCTATCAAAAGAAATAGAAATCATACTCTAAGCTGCACTAAAGAAAGACATATCATGCAAGGAAAAATGGTAATGCAAATGGGCTGCAGGAGGTGCAGTGGGTGAAATTGGGTAAAAACTAGCTATTAGAAAAGTGAGGTCTTAATCCCATATGCTAATGAGAACATAATCAACAACTAAAAGAGCCCTTAACCTGAAACTTAGCCAGCTAATCAGCAAGACTAGTTACAAAGTAACCAAAACCTTGAAACTTACACTACTGATGCAGAAACCATTCTACTGAACTAACCTACTAGATTTTCATTCTAAACTACTAATTAAACCATATTATGACAGATTGAAACAACCAATATTGACCTAAACTAATTTGACCACCAAAAGTCAAGCTAACGCCAAACACACCCTTAAACTACTGGATATACTATCAAATGAAGTTATAATGCAACAAACACTCTACCTATGATCTAAACAAATGCAGTAACTATCAAATACCACTAAACCTACTGATAACACTTCCAAATCCTTAACCAAACCACCAACTTACTTAATCATGATTCAAACCAATCCAATATGATCCTTATACCATACATTAATCAGCAAACAACAAAGATCCAATCACAAACTCAAATTCACAGATTCTAAATATGCAAAATTAAGACAGATGTAAGACAGTTAATGAAAAACAGAAGCAAACCAAACTACTAATGTAAAAACTAAAAGTGAAAATGAATAAAACTCACAAGTTTAATTCCCCCTCAGCTCAACAGAGGGGGATTCACTAAGCATGCCTGTCTTTAAGACAGGCTCAATCTTCTCCAATAATGCTTTATCCTGCCAATTTCACCAAGGGAAAACAACAATCCAATACAGTTCACTATACTAGACTATAATTGACCACCAATCCTTTGAATAAAACTTGAAAAATCCAAATCTACAAAAGTTTACTAAAGCTTAGTTGAAACTGATGAAATTAAAAACAAGCTTACTTGAAAATCTAACTCAACTAAACTATTTTTATTTATTTATTTATCTTTTATTTTTTATTTCCAACTTAAATGAAAACTTATTTAATGGAACAGTAAAGGTTTAAACAATGAATGATTAAATGATTTTAAAAAACTGAACTAAAATTTAAGCTTAAACTAAAGGTAATTAACTATAAAAACAGTAATGAAGACAATTAAAATTGAATTGTATTAATAAAACTGAAATTACAATTTGAAATAACAAGCTACAATTCTAAAAGGATTTTGGCAGAGCTTCGCTATTCGAAAACTCCACCCCGATACAAGCATCTTAAGCCTCTATTTATAGCTAAACTAATGAGTTGGGGGTCACGGATTGCCAGCTTGGCAATCCGTGTGCTTGTGCTTCTTCAAAGCAATTCTGAGCCCTTAGATCATCCCTTCATCATTGCCTTATCATAATAGCCGTACGATCAAATAAAATGACGCGACTCACCCAATTAAATGCTGCCATCTGTCATTCCTTGTGCTAGTTTGGATACTCTGACACCAACTGACATGCACCTGAGCTTCTAGAACACCCATGATTTGACGTAATTGACCTTAATTGCAGTAATTGATGTGTGGGTAAAGTTAGGGTTCATGGTGAATAGTAAAATCTGGGTGTGTGGGTAATTAGGGGAAAAATATGGGGGAAAAGGGTACGGGGTAAGTTTTTATTTATTTGTTTGTGGACCGGGTCAAGGGTAGGGATGGTTGGGCTTGGGTATTGCTTTGATTGGGCTTTGGGATTGTAAAGTTGGGCTGGGGTTTATGGATTTAGGAATAACAGATTTGGACTTGGCTTGTTATGTTTTCAGCTTTTGGTAAAAAATATTCAAGGACCATTTGTATAATAATTGAAACTTCAAGGGCTCAAAATTTCATCTTCTCAATAATAACTTCCAAGGACTAATCTTGCCAATCTTGAATATAAGAAGGACTGAAATGGACTTTCGGATCCCCGGCTTTGACTATTTGACCATCTTCTAATCTTGTGCTCGTTTTTCCGGTTTTCTGATGATTTTTGTCAATTTCTGATTTATCCGAACCTGCATAACACAAACACAAAAACATACGTTTTCTTGGCAATTATTAGCTCAGATAGTCGTTTTGGATTGGAAATTTGGCCATAAAATGGTGAGTAAATAAGCACTCACCACGGCCCCCTTAATGTTTAAGGGGACCGGCCCTCTGAGAGCTCAAGCCCATTTTTCCCTTTCTTCCTTTTGCCAAACACTCCACTTTTTCATCCCTTTCTTTCCCTGCTTCTGCTGTGACGAATTTCAAAACCCAAAAACCTCTCAAATCACATAATTCGGGGTAATTCGCAAAGGGCAAATTCATCTAACACAATCACCATTACTTATTGTAAGTTTTTCATAACATATTTCATCTAATTTCATCTTATTTGATCATACTCATGATTATGCATGTTTTATAAAATTCGTCAAATTTCATAATTTCTTTCGAATTAAGCCTTAAAACTCCATAACCAAATGCTTCCCCTAGGATTAGGATGATTAATCAACACTAGAAACTAGTTATTATAAACTATCATGTCGAAAATTTTTGAAAAATTTCATACACTCCTTTTCAAAAAATTTAGTAAACTCATTGTTGAATAATGATTTGAAAACGTGTTAAAACTAATCACATTATACTTTTGTAACTTGTAAAACTTGAAATTACATTTTTCGACTAAGAAAAATTATATTGATTCACAATATAGGGGTGTTTGGATTATGTCCAAATAATATTGAAACATAGTCATTATAATTTTAATTAAACTTTGTTATAATTATAAACCTTAAAACTGTTTATTGAACTCGTCAAGATATATAATTCATATGTATATTGACGCACTTGAGTTATAAGTCACTAGTTAAGGAAGCGTTTGGTTTATTACTAAAAATGACATTTTTAGTAAAAATACAAACCATCTTTTTCAAAAACAAATTACATGCATAAGAAACTCGCAAGAAATAGCTAGTTTTACAATCTAATGTAAATCTAGCAAATTTCATGATATATATAGATGTTCAAAGGGCGTTTGGATTTGTCCATAACCACCCATTAAACTTCGTAAAATATATCTAGAACGAGTTAAATACAACATTAAGGAACATGGTAATCTACTTCTTAGGATTAGTGACGAAGTATGTTTACGTTCCAACATAAGCCTTAACAATAAACATGTACTTTTATCTTTCTTTATATTTATTCTGGTCTTTTTAAATTGTTGATGTGTTTAGGTGAAAATGCCCAAAGCAATTACCGAAGATCTTTCTCACACTAAAAACTACATTCCCAAAGTTTCTCAACTCCATACCACATCTCCTTCCATTGGACTTATCTATCGTCAAATTGAAGATAGAAATATTCATGAGGGACGTGTAGTAGATCTTGCTTTTGCTCAATCCGAGTACATAAATCGCTTGTTTTCAAGCATCAACTTCAATTGTCTTTATGAAATAAATGAACCTATTATTCCTCGCTTCATTATGGATTTCTATAGCCAAGTCACCGTCCAAACCAATGATCTTGGTTTCATCACCATCTCTTTCATGATTCAAAATGAATTTATCACCCTAACTCTCGAACAATTTGGTCATATCCTCCAAATTCCATTTAGAGGTCAAGCCGTTTTCTCAAACGAGTGGGACCTCGAATCTCTTAATCGCTATCGACCAACCTTCGGTCCATATCTCGACGAAATTCCTCATCCCGACGAAATTCGTCAAGTCCTTGGTATAGATCGTGCCACCACAAGTCAAAAAATAAAATCCAAAAACGTTCAAATTTCTCCATACCAACTTCTCCTCAAAGAATTAAGCCCACACATGAAGCGTTGGGAAGAACTCATTCGTGAGAATGCGTTTGGTACTGGAGGTCACCGGGACCATCTCCCGGCTAGCCTTGCTCACATGTTGTATTGTATAGCTGTCGAAAAGCCGTACAATTTGGCCTACTTCTTTATCAAACGGATTGAGTGTGCTAGAAAAACTCCCAAAGCCAACCTTCCATATGGAATGTTCCTTACTCGTATCTATCGTCATGTTATCGAGTTCTACCCCGATCTTGACAATAGTATTTATGAGTCCATCTACCCCACTCTACGTACTCTCGCTCTAAAACAAGCTCGACGAACTCGAAGTGACAAGGGTAAACCTCGTCGTCATAGCTTTCATGGATCATCCTCAAGGCAAGATGATGACGATGAGGAGGAAAACATCGATGATGCTAGTACCCCTTCGTTTTCTGAGTTCGTTGACAATTTAGAGGATCTTGACTATCCCAACTATTCTACTCCATCTCCAAGTGATCAAACTGAAGAAGTGCTTCATGAACGAACTACCGAGATGCTTAGAAGACAAAAGAGCTTGCACGAAGAAGTTAGAGGTGGCTTCAAATCTATTGGGAAGACTTTGAAGGGTATCTTCGGGAAGAAAAAGAAATGATATGGTCGGATTATGGTTGTTTAACAATGTTTTATTTTTATGTCTTGTGTGCTATTTGTCCGAAGTTTATTCGGAAATACTTGTTATTTGAATATGTGTTTAGGATGATAACTTGATTGTCTTTGATATTTTTATGCATGTTTCTCTTGATCTATATATATGTTTGCATGATTAGTTAATGGTTATATAACTATATGACATGTATGCTTTCTAATAAACCAAAACAAATGTGAAATGTCCAAATTGAGCTTGCTGCACATTCAAACCAGAACATAACATCTTTCCAGAAAATTTTTGAAATTTTTTGGTTTCTAGGTCGTCAGATGGGCGGCCCCCTTAAATCATAAAGGGCGGCCCCCTTAAAATTAAGGGGACCGGCCACCATTTAAGGGGACCGGCCATCTGAAACAGTTTTTACGCTGTTTTCTTTTGCATCATGTGATCCCTTTTGCTAGTCCCAGCTATCATTACTCTTAAAAACCAAACTGATTTTGGAATATAACATTACAATTTCAAAATAATTCCACTTCTAAACATGTTTTCCCACTATATAATCCCCATGCATGTTTAATTCATAATTCATCATCCTCATCTCTCATGGACCATCATCATGTCATCACAAAGAACCACCCATTCAAACAATGCCAAGAAACAAAAACTTGTCATTATACCACCCAAACAACTCTTCATTGATCTTACAAATGAAGACAACACCACCCCATCACCACAACCTCAATGTTCATCTCCTAGTGCACCAAATGCACCCTCCAAAACACCCTCAACAAATGGACATTCTACTTCCTCCATACCATCCACTTCATCCATTAATGACTACATAAACACCCACTTATCTTCTCCACCAATGGTTCAACCATCACAACCTACCAATGAACACTCCACCCTTGCATTAACCCTCTCATTATCACCATTAACACCTCTTGATGCACATTTCTCATCATCCCCTATCAATCCACCAACCTATAACCCCGTCCCATGGAGCTTACTTGAAGCTCATGGTGACACTTTCCTTTGTTGCATCCACAACCGAACAATTGTGTTCGGACTAAGAGATGAAATGCAATACATGTTTTCTCATATTGAGAACTTGTTGCATCCACCAACAATAAACACAACCCCTCCACCACCATCAACAAACACTCCCCCTCCATCACCATCTCCATGTTCACCATCCATTCCTCCCAATTAAACATGCTTGGTGACTCACAAATAAAAGTACCTTAAACCATTTTGGATGGCAAGCTCTAGAGAGGACTTTTATGTTTATGCTTTGGTTTATTTGTTATGTGATGATTGTAAGCCTTTAGGGCCTTTGTTTGTAGCATTACTTGTTGATGTAATGCTTGTTGTATCATTTTCACTTGATTAATGATATGGTTATGTTTAGTCTATATTTTTTCATGCTATATACATATATATGTTGCTTGCTACTAAATATTTTTGCAAGATATCCATTTCTCGATTCCTTTTGGCCTCAAAACGAGGGGGAGCTTACATCAAGGGGGAGCTTCCACTAACACGGGATAACCTTTTTGATGCTCACAAAAAGGGGGAGAAGTGATATAAACTCACTCTAATACTTGTATATAGACTAATTTTCGACTAATGAGTTTAAATTTTGTAATCATCAAAAAGGGGGAGATTGTTGACATAAATAATGTATGAAAACGTTATTTATATTTTTCGATATCTCTATATTTTGACGATCAAAAAATGTAAACTCGTCAATCGTTTGATTACTACATAAACAAGTATTAAGTTAGTCTATATCATTATATCCAACTTAATCACTTAAGGTATGCATAAACAAGTGCTTAATACATCTCATGATCAAAGGGGTATTTAATTAACTAATACAAAGTTTATTTAATTATATAATCTTATTATATATTTTTGAAAAACACTTTTGGTAATAAGGAAAAATGTTTTAATCATACTAAATATATGATTTCAAACATTTAACCAAAATCAGTTAGTTTTTCACCAAATAAACTTTCCCCACTAAAAGACAAGTTTTCTGGCCGTTACAGTTGGGCGGCCCCCTTAATTATAAGGGGCGGTCCCCTTAATTTTAAGGGGGCCGGCCATGCTTTAAGGGGACCGGCCAGGCTCCCCTGTCAGATTTCTTCCCCTATAAATACCACCTTAATTCTGGAATTTTTCCTCACCTTTTGCACGAAATTTTCAGATCTACAATCATCTAAAACTCATCAAAAACCCTTTGATCATTTGTATATTAATCCTTGTTTCAAGTGATTCAATCCCTCATCATCCATTCTCTTTCTAAGTGCAAAAGAAGAACTCTCTACAACCAAGTTCAAGAAGTGTTGAAGAGTTGTTGTGTATAGTGTATATATATTCATTTGTGAATATTGTGTTGTGCTTGTTATTATTTGTTTAGAAGATATAGAAGTTGTGTAGATAGTAGAAGTTGATTAGTAGTGAAGTAGGATAGTTGTGAAGATTGGTGTGTAGAAGAAGGTGTGTAGAAGATTGGTGTGTAGAAGAAGGTGTGTAGAAGATTGGTGTGTAAAAGCTAGGTGTGAAGAAGATTGGTGTGTAGATTGGTGTGAAGATTGGTGTGTAGATTGGTGTGTATATTGGTGTGTAAATTGGTGTGAATATTGGTGTGTACGGTTTTCTCCGCCATAAGGGAGTTTGTTGACATAGTGAAGAAAACTCTCGAGTAGGTGACTCGGGGAGTGGAGTAGGAACAAGGAAGGTGTCCTTGTAGCCGAACCACTATAAATCCTTGTGTTGTGGTTTGATCCTTCTAACTCTTCTCATTACTTATTTATTTACCTTTACTATATTAGTTTTGTTAGTTAGTTATTATACAATTGTTCATATAGTGCAAGTATTGAATTCACATAAACCAGAATCGAAGTTTTTTAAAACAAACTTGTGCTTATAAATTTTAAAAGGACGTAAAACTATTCAACCCCCCTTCTAGTTTTCCACAGCCTTGTATTCAAATAAGGACCTAGGGCCTAATGACTTTGTGAGTATTGTTGAGAGACTTGAAGAGGAGGAAATGGATCCGAGGCTTAACGACTACTTTAATCTATACCCCACCAAGGAGGAGATTGCATACTACAATAATCTTATTGATAACCCGCGATTTCCCTTCACCATGTTTGAACCTAAGATCAAGAGAGGCGATCCTAAGAATGCTAAGATACCATGTATGATTGGATATAGGCACATTAGTAATGCTTACATTGACTTTAAATCTCCAATCAACATTATGTCCTCAACGGTTTATAATGATATAGTGAACACAAGACTTGAACCTAGAAGGGATCCCAAGTGCCCCGGTGGAGTTTGTAACTTTGTCGGGAGAGTTAAAGGTTTACGTGTCTTTGTTGGTAATTTCAATTTTGTCACCGACTTTATGATTGTGGAGGATCTTGCTAATGTCATTGATTGTCGATTATCCAATGTTGTGTTTGGCAAACCATTTGTTGAGGAGTCTAAGTTAGAATATGATGAGGTAGAAGGTACGATCCGATTCGCAAGTAACGCCGATAGTATCACCTATAGGATGCCCAATAGGATGAAAGAATTTCGCTTTATATCTCGTCTTGATCAGGACAACGTTGGTGCTTTTGAGGATATTGATGAGGAGGATAAGAAAAAGGGCATAGACTATGTATGGGAAAAAAGGAGTCTTTACTACAAGGATTGCTTGGCCCTTGGACCAAGGTATAAAGTTGATGAAGAATTTGCCCAAATGATTATGGAGGCGATTGAGAAAAAGGTGATTGGTTTCTACAAGGAATATTTACAATCAGAGAGTGAAACCAATGATGAGATCACGTAGTAACCCATGACTTTGAGTCTAGCTACAAGACTCGTAAATAAAGAAAAGCGCTTCTTGGGAGGCAACCCATGTTTAGTGTGATTTTATTTGTTTGATTGTTATTTGCTTCCGTATGCATGTTTTATTTTTATTGTTGGTTGATCATGTTTCTCAATTAAAATGTGGAAATACTTTATTATGTTGTTTAGCCTAGTCTTAACTTCAACCTAAAGGTATTTTTGCAAAAGATAAGTGTAAGGGGAAACCCCAAATATGTTTTTAAGAAACAAACCGATCATGATTCTCCACAATATTAAATGAACATGTATATTCGTATTTGTTAGAGTCAAATGCTTGTATTGAGTCATAATGAAGTTTTGCAGGATTTTCCAGGAAGTAGGACAAAGTTTTTCCAGAAATTTTCCGGAAACTTAACATAAGAATTTCTGCAGGTCCATTCTGACGGCGTCAGAGTATTACTCTTGACGGCGTCAGGAGTTAAAAATCTGGAAATTTTACCGGTTTTGTTTTTCTAACGGAGTCTTATAGTTTTTGTGAATTATTAAGTTTTATAATCTCTAGGAAATCTGCAAACTTCATTCCACAAGCATTATATCTTATCTTGTTTACTAGGATTTAGTAACTTATATAGGATGCCGCCGATTTTACGCGAGGTTTCCTTGTCTATTGTTGTCAGGATTTACAGGTTATTTATGACAAGAAGATGATTTATATTCTGGAAGGGAAGCTTTGATTGTTCATTTTCTTGGAGGAAGATTTAACCTGGCCAACCTATAATCCATACCGAGCGAATCAGGGGAGTATTTGATTTCATTCTCTTTACTTCTTAAATTTTACATTCTTTACTTGAACATTGGGGACAATGTTCATCCTAAGTGTAAGGGGAGGGTAAAAAGATGATACCTTACATATGCACTTTCGCTTGAGTTTGTTTTGTTTGATAGTAGATGTGTAATAAAACTATGAGAAATACTTGTTAGTGTAATTTTAACGCCAAATTTAAAATTTTTTACAACATTTAGGAGTGAAACTTTAGCCATAGCAAGCGTCTCATGGATAGGAGGTTGTATGACTAGCACATAACCGTATATTCAAAAAAATTTTCCACCCAAAAATGTGAGGTTCGCCTTTAGATTTGATAGGAAAAGCATTTATTATTGGTGCTTATGAGTGTACCGGTAGCATTTAGATTCTAGAACTTGCATTAGTGATGCATCCCGAGACCGCTAGTGAGACTACATTCGTGTGGTAGGATTTACTACATGATAAGAGGCATTAGGATCACCCTTGTGTTAAACCCGTATTATGATTACTTGACCATTTAAGTCATATTACTTGGCTAGTTAAGTCAACTAATTTTTCCACACCCTTTGCGTTGTACTCATTTTTAGTACACGATACCCCTAGTACACCCCTCCGAGCCTATCTTTTCGTTTCTAACTTTAAGCATTTTACTTAAAGGAAGAATTTGTTACACCCCACTTAAATGTACACCCAAATCGCCTTAGCCTTCCGTGTATGCGCTCATTTTTAGTGCATTATTGTTATTTGTTAAACCCTTGTACATATTGTTTTGGGACGATTGGGACTCATGGGTAAGTACTTGTTTTATGGAGTAATGGGGAAGAACATAATATTATTACCCCTTTATGTACGTTAATCTTAAAAGTGCTCCAAGTGTTTTGATTTTCTTAATTCGAGTCATTAGAATAGTTCAATGTAAAGTATGTAAAGATTCAAGTGTAAGGGGAATGCTCAAACCCCTATGATGTATTATTTTGGATGGTAGGGTAAGAGTGTATGCAAAAATAAATAAATAAATAAATAAATAAAAATCGAAAAAAATTAAGAAAAAAAAATAGAAAAGAAAAAGAGAAAAACCATACGGACTACCATCCCGTTTCATTCTATGTTCATTTTATGTTTTTGTTATTTTTCATTTGTTAGCTTAAGTCGAGTCTAGTCTTGGCTTAGCAACGCCATCCTGTACATGTAATTAACCAAGATTGTTAACTCGCCACCAGTAAAACTTCCTTTATCCAACAAAACCGTGTAATTCATATCCCTACACCTAACGTTACAACCCTTTAAAAGACCTCTTTGATAGTTTATCCTAGGTGCTTACGCCATGTGGTGGAGGTTTGATCCTTTCCCAAGCCTATGGTAATCTATTTTGCTATGACAGGTAGTGAGAGATATCTTCCATTTCCATAATGTTATATTACTTTATTACACCCGAGAGATGTGAGTATCTAAACACTATTTGTGAGGTGCTTTTGTATGACCTCCGTGCTTGTCTATTGGTCATTAGTGGAACGATTATTTGTTGTAATTACTTTTATATTAGTGTTAAATGACCCCTAATTTGTCTTTTGAGTAGAATAAAAGCTCATTTGATTGAGGACAAGCAAATCTCAAGTGTAAGGGTATATGATGAGGCGAAAAATGATCCATTTTTAGGGGGTCATTTAAGCCCGAATCCGAATTTATTTGATCAAATATTGCCCTAAATCGTTCCTTTTGTGATTTTAGGTGTTTGGAGAGTGAATTCTGGAAAAGAAGCCATTTTGGACCTTTTTGGAGCATAAAAGTGAAGAAAACGGCAAAGTATCAATTTTCCATGCTGAAGACACTAGGTGACGGCGTCAAGAGTTACACCCTGACGGCGTCAGACATCAAGAATAAAACACCGTAGTTGGTGACGGCGTCAAAAGTCATCCTGACGGCGTCAAAGTAGCAAGAATAAAATACCGTGGTTGGTGACGGCGTCACATAGGCCGTCATAAGTAGATCAAGGCCGTCCGAGGAAGTATTTGGCGGCGAGGTGACGGCGTCACATGGTAGTCTTGACGCCGTCAGCCCAGTTTTCCTATATATAGTTTTCTAGTTTTTTCATTAAAAGAGAGAAGTTTTGGTGAAACCCTAAAGACGAATTTGGTGTATCTTTTACTGGTTTTTCAAGGGTTCCAAACCCTTGAGACCTTGCATTGTAATTGAGATAAGTGTTCTTCCAATTCAATCAATATGTCTATGTGTTGGTTGTTTATATCTTGTTCTTGTCTCAATTCCATTATGCTAGGCTAGATCTCTTTTGTGTTTGCTTAGATCTAATGAAACCTAGATGTTGATTATGTGTTGATTACTTGTCTATTCTTGTCTTGGATGAATGATTTTATATGTTAGGCTTAAGAAAACTGGCAGATCTCCAAATGGTAACATGCTTGAACGTCTTAAGAAACATGAACCGAGGCGTACTAGGTCTTTATTGGTTGTATTTAATGCATGAGCCACTGTTTACAATCCCTATAGTTGTACTGGGTCATGGTGTAGGAGGAGATAAGAGCTTATAGAGTTGGGGAGTTATGTATGCCACCCCACGAATGGTATTAAGGAATACAATCCGTCATCCATACAAGTATAACAAGTAATTAACGTGTAAAAGATATCTAGGGAGTAGTGAAGTCTAAGTAAACACAATTTCTCCAATTACTGCTCACAACCTTAGTATAATTTAGTTTAATTTCATTTTCAGTATTTTATTTTAATTATATATTAGTTTTGGGTTAGTTGAATAGCAACTAATTCCGCCCACTCTTCCAAAACCCGAGATTTTACTTGCTTTCATAAAATTATAAAAATACAAAAATAATCATCCCTCACCTCTAGAACTATTAATTAGGTTTTCTAATCCTAGCGACACTATTCCTAAGCTGAACGATCAATCCCCCGGTACTTGTCACTATACTATACTACAACGATCAGGTACACTGCCTGGTGGGGGTTGTAAGCTTCTCGAGATCCCTCGAGAGGTAAAGCCTGTTGCGATTCCCACGCATCACCAAGCCTCAAATAGAGACTCATCGGGACGCTGCCGGAAGTTGCTTATATCATTTCGTAACTTGGTAACCATGGAAGGTGAAAAATATTTTGCTAAAAATTTGGTTACCATTTCATCAAAGGTACGAATAGAATTCTTGGGGAGTCGGTCAAACCATGCAGTGGCATGATGGGTGAGAGAATAGGGGAAGAGATACAGCCGGAGGGCATCATCAGTGACACCGTGCTGTTTCATGCTTTGGGTGATGGTAAGGTATTTATCAAGATGCTTGTAGCATCGTCACCCGGTAATCCATGAAATTGACACGAATTTTTGACTTATTGGATCATGTGGTGCTTGAGGCCAAAGTCCGTAGCCTCAATAGTGAGTGGTGCAATAGGTCCGCCCCTCCCATGCATGGTAGGCTGGCACAACTCCTCCATCGTTCGGAGATCGGGAGCAGGCTCATCCCTGGGAGGGTCAGGGGAGGTGGTGGCCCGTCGTCCATTTCTGTTTTTGGTTCTTCAATAACAGTACGTAGCTCGGGTACGTTTTTCTGATTTTTACGCTTTGTTTGTGAACGAGTGCGCATGCACTAAAAATAATTTTTCAAAACAAATTCAAGGCAAAACAACAGGGAACTTAAAACCAATAATCACAAGTGAATGGCAAGTTTTAATCTTTAGTTTGGGAACTTATTATGTCCACACCCCCAGTTGGTAGGTGTTCTGCCTTGGTTTGCGGTGGTAAGATTTTATGTATTTATTAACAAAAAAATGGTTTTTGGGCTTTTGGGTGTGTGTGCAAAAAAAACTTTGGGAAGTATTTTTGGAATTGATTCGTTAACCGAAATCGTTCCTTTAAGATTACTCGCAGGCTGGCGGGAGAGAAGAATGGATCTCTCTTCTGTTTGCAATTTAATGTCAGAACTTACCTTATACCAATTGTATAGGTTGTAATCTTAAAGATAACGAAGTAATTTAACTTCACAGTTTGTTTTGTTGTTTTTGATTTTTTTTTGGTGTTGTTAACACTTCATGAAAAGTGTTAATGAACTTTTTTGATATGGTTGATATTTTTACAAAAACTTTTTACAAAAGTGGTGAAATTTGTACAGGGGGGGTTTTGAAAACCACTAAACTTAAAACGATTTTAAAAACACGCAACAACCTTCCCGGCAGCGGCGCCAAATTTTGATTGGGGCTAAACCGTCAGATATTATTGACCAAGGTTAAATAAGTCAATAACAGCTTAGGCCAATTCTCCGTGGATAGTATAGTGTTTCCCCGGGTCATTATGTCCCAGCGAGATTGCAATGGTGCTTTGAAAACGTTTTTAGGACTGAGTGGCACTGAGGTCAGTAGCCAAGATGATTGGGAAATGATTATTCTACTGATTATTTGGTATTTGAACAATTTGAAATAATATTAACAATAACAGATATACAGATATAAGCACAAAATCACAAATTGAAATCAGATTATAGACAGAGAAAAGTGGGATTTAAACAATTTAAAACTACAGGGGGTGCAAGTGAAACATTTTCAAACTTAAAATAAAAAGAAAATTTAAAATGAAAAAGAAATTATTTACTTGATTATTTTAATATTTAAATACTAATTAATTAATTAAAATTATTTAAAAAGTAATTTAAATCTAATTTAAATCAAACTAAAAATAACAAAGGCTACAAATTAAACTAAAAACTTGCATAACTATTTTCTAAACCTCTAAATGAACTTGAAGAAAGTATAAAATTAAAAGAAATGTTTTTGTCTTTTTTTGGGTTTTCTATTAATTAAATACTAATTATATTAATTAAACTATTTAAACTGTTTTAAATTACTAAAAATAATAAAATGACTTAGAAAATTGTATAAAAATTTATAAATCTAATTAATTATCTCAGGAATCCTAAAAAATTATAAAAATAATTTTACAACTAATTTTTAAGCTATTTATGAATTAATTACTTAATTATTATTTAAAGGCTAGTTTAACTAAATTAAATGTAAAAATTAGCAAATGATAAGTGAGAATTGCAACACTAATTTTTACAGAGGTTTAATAAGTTATAAAACTTAGAAAAAATATAAAAAGCTATCTGGGATAAAATTTAAGTACTAAAGCTAATTTATTTTTGGCTTTTTAATTTAAACTAAGTTAATTAAAATTAAATCTAAAACTTACTATATGAACAGTGAAAATATGAGAAAATTATGGGAAGTATATTAACTGATAAAGAAGCCAGGAAAAATAAGCTAAGTGTAACAGCTTATCCAGATAAGCTGGAATAAGCTAAACAGTTGAAAATAAGCTAATTAAGCCAAAACTACTATAAAAGGAGAAGGGTTGGAAGGTATAACGGAATTGGTGCCCTAGAGCAATTGGAAGGGGGTGTTGTGTTGTGTCTGTTGTGAGGCTGAGGTCCCAGGTTCGAACCCCACTTTTTGCACCTGTTTTATTTATTTTATTTTTTTGATTTTCTTTTTACAAAAACACTAAATAAGCAAAAATAAGACTTTTTTTACAAAACAACTTTTGAAAATAAGCTTGAGTAAGCTCTGAATGATCACCAAATCCACTCAGACCCTTAGACACTTTTAAAATGGGTTTTTGTGGTGTAAAAAGCTATGGAATAAGCTAAAGCTACAGCAATGGTTCAAATAAGCTACAAGATACTGATTTATACCTAAATTAATCTAAATCCACCAAATAAGCTACAGGAATAAGCTAAGAAAAGCAAATAAGCACTTATGTGTATGACTAAGACCAAAACAGGCCAAAAGGCCAATGTGCAGCCCTATGTGGGGCCCACAGGCTTGATTGGAAGTCCAAAGGGAGCTTGGATCCAATAAGCCAAGCTGACAAGCTTCTAAATAAGCCAATAAGCACAAGCTAAGTCTCACAGATGATCAAGATATGAGCTTATGAAATTGATGGATCACCACTGATCACTCAGTGTGGGTGTTTGGTCAGGGTATGTTCAATTCACCAATAAGCTATAAGCCACAGGTCTAAAACCCAAAATACGCTCAGAGCTATTAAGCCACACTAACAAGCTACTCAAAAAGCTAAATTGCAAGGGGTGGGACCCACTAATCAACCTAAAAGAGGCTTATGAAATATGGTCTAAAACCTGTGCACAGGGCATAGACTTGCTGTCACACCCCCAAAATCGGGTCCAGCGGAAGCATACATGTAGATGGGGTGTAACTCAATCGGTATCACAAAACAAGTACAAAATGGTTTTCACTTTAATTATTTAGAATAAAATCGTTTAACCAAAAATATTGAATTTACATCGTTAAAAGTAGTGCGGAAATAGGCCCTTAAAATAGTTTAAAACGGTCCCCAAATGAATAATCAGAGTCTTCTATGACCATGCCATGCCCTGCCAAAACCTCCTGTAGCGTGCCATTGCTTAAAACCTGAAAATACATGCTAAAGTGTCAACACAATGGTTGGTGAGTTCATAGAGTCTTGTGAAAAAGAATGTAATGCATATGAATGAAGATTTCCCAGCAAAGGCATCGTAAATCCACTCAGTTGCAAGTCCCGCCATAAGAGACTTGTAACCTGTGTGTTTACAACCCACTGCCAAATATGATTTAGTTTGTGTAAACAAAAGTAATAAGATTGATGCAAAAGCATTGTAATTCAGTAATAAGGCTTATGCAAAAGCATCGTAAATCAGTAGTAAGACTGATGCAAAGGCATCGTAATTCCGTAGTAATAGTGGTGGAAATGTATCGTAATTCCATAAGTAATTTTTGTATGTACAATAGCCAAAAGTATAAAGTAAGGTGACAATATGTCAAAAATGCTACATTGTCTCTTAAACTCATGACCCCGAAGCTAGACATAGTAATAGCCCCAACAGAGTGTTTACCAGGCACTCAATTTGATAAGACATGAAATGCATTCGTCCCGTTGGAGCAACCCAAACGCGAATGGATGCGTCACCCTCAATAGATCTATTCACTCACTCTCGCTTAGTACTAAAATTAACGGTCCATGATAATAAAAGGGACTTGTCAAGACGTGGTAATAAGGAAACTTAAGCAATGTATGGAATTTGTAATACTTTGGCATTGTACAAAAATAATTCAAGCAGTGTATTCTTCCCCATAAGTAATTCAATTCGTAATAAAACATAGAACAAGTATTGAAGCATGTATCTCCCCCAAAGAGTTTATAAAGTCATTAAACAAGTAAAAGTGGGGCTATGACTCACCTGATATGATGGTACCATGAACATGTAATGAGCTGAAAAACAAGGCGCGCACACTAGCCGCAACCTAATATGAATGATGAACGATCTACTTTAGATTATGAAATGATGTTATGAATGTCCATGCACGTGTTTTCTATACCACTCTACTCTTTGAAAAATACTTGTTGTTATCAAAAATATACATTTTCCAAGACTTAGGAAAAATATGGCTATTAGAAAAATAAAGCTAGTTGCAATATATATACTTATATATATATATCGTATGTTTCCATGTTAGTGTTGAAATCCTCGGGTTGAAATCCTTGAAATAACGCCTTGTTGTGATAAAAATATACTTGTAATCACTAATACTTCATTAGTTATGAATTTGGGTACTTGATTAATATTTCTAGAAAATCTAGAATTTAGTACTACGTAGTCTTAATATTATTATTTCTAAAAGCTGCCAATTATAGAGGATTTTTGCCGATATTGAAACGTGAATATCTTTGTCGTTATAAGTCCATTTTACTTGTTCTTTATATTCACGGTTACATCTTAGTATGTAGTAATATATTTTGGAAAGCTTGGCTCCTCCGGGTTACCTCTAAAGCCTCTTTTTGTCCGACGAAAAACGTCCAACAGCATGTATTTTTCCGTAAAATAGTTTTCGTCAATAAACTTGCAAAAATCATAACTTCTTCGTTATAAACTCTTTTTAATCCGTTCTTTCGCCTACGGATTCGTTTTTGAAAGTATTTTCTAAAAATTTTGCCAATGTTTACTTTGTATTTACTGATTTTCCAGAATTTACCAAAATGGGACAGAATGTTTATATAGTTGTTACAAAACCATTTCCAAGGTTCAAAACTAGTTTCTACATCAACCAAAACTCTTGCAAACTCCACAAATCTATACTAATCCTACCATACACCTTCTTAGGGTGCCATGAGTTCCAAATGTCTAGTAATCAAGTTAATTTAACAAGAGAACACCTAAATCACAATCTAGGGTTTGTATGTTCAAAAAGTATACAAAAATAAAGTGGTATAACTAGTTTGTGCATGAAATTAAGCATGAATACCATAAGATACATATGTTAATTAGATGAAAACATGAAAATAAATTTGAATACTCACTTTGAAATAATAGGTGGTGAGATGATGAGAAACCTTGGATTACTTGTGTTTATGTGTTATGATTCTTGATTAGGATGATGAAATGAACAACTTTGATGCTTTGTACTTTGAAAAATAATGGATTTTGGTTCATGGATGAAGTTGGGTCGTGGTTTTGATGGAAGAGATGAAGAAAAGTGAGCTTTTGATTCATGAAATTATCAAGTGTTATGTTTTGGAGGTTTTTGGTAAATATTATCTAATTTCAATGGCATGCTTGTAATTATATGGTCAATGTGAAGACTAATGAGGGGGGGGGGGGGGGGGGGCTGCACATGTTAGTTAAATGTGTGTGGGAAGCTTGGTAATCTAGTTCACGGAGTCGGTTTTGGTTCCGTTAATCGTAAAACGTAAAGTTTTAAACCGCGAAACGTAAATTCGGGCATCGTAAAAATATGAAACTTGAAAGAATGACTAAACTTGTCAAAATACTCCATAATAAAATAAAAATGAATGGTAAGTTCCATCGGGTTGCTTGAAAGTTGTTAAAACTGAAAACGCGGGTTAAAAATGCGTAATTCGCGTAAAACGCAGAACTGGAAAACGTTAAATTCCAAAATACTGGGTAAATGAATGTAATAACTTTTATGATGTTATAATGGATATAAAAATATGTCGGGACCATTGTGGGAATATTTAGATATATTCGTCGTGTATAAACCGGGTGTTAACGTTTATTATAAATACTTATAAGGAAAACGTTAAATGTATCAAATATAGAAATTTGAAAATCCTAAGAGTGGTATAACAAGTAAATGACCTACCGATGATATGCAGACTGTTTCTAGTCCGTATGCAGTGTCCTTACTGATAATGGAATGAATTCGCACCTAAACCCATACGGTTACGCGAATTTTAATACCCGTTAACTAAATTTACGATGAAATGAATAATGCACGTGAATGATGAAATCTTTTCCGGCAATGAATAGTGTTCAATGAATAGTAAAATTTCTAAATGCTTCTCGGAATGTCAAACTGACACAAAAAATGATGAATAGTATTTTTCCAAAGTTCGGGAAATGACCTGAAATGGTGAGTTGTGACACTTGCCCTGCTGATCAAAATAAGCAGTTGCACAAGCTTGTAGAAAAATCTAAAAAATAAGCTAATAGTGGGACTTTGAATACTAGGTGACAAAGATTAAGCTCTAAAAAGATCAGGGTCCCAAACCTATCCCAAAAATCACAAAAATTCTCTCAAGTTTTGGTTTTCTCATAAAAGAATGTTTTTGACTTTTTGAATATCAAGCTTAGGTTGACTTTGATGAACTTTGATCTTGATTTCTTTACTGAATATGTTTTTTGAGACTACAAGGACATGAAAATAAGTAACCTTAACAACTTGTGAACAACTTTGATGAGTTTGGAACCAAAAATCCTCTCAGATAGCAATTTATGAAGATTTGAAAGTGATTTTGACTTTACTTAGAACAAGCACTGGTTTTTATGATTGATTTACACTATTATGACCTAAATTAACAAGTCTCAACAACAACAAGCAACAAAATACCATTAGAACATCCAGGATCACACTGATCCAAACACACCTTTAATTTACTGTTTTGTTGATTTGTGAAGCAAATGGGTTATTTAGACAAAGGGACTGATTCCTAACAACTTATGAAGATAAAATAAGCCAAAATAAGCATAAAAACAACAAGATTAATCACAAAGACACAGAATCTTCTAATGTACTAATTAAGCAGTAAAAATGAAACACTAAGCAACTACTAATTTCAATTAACAAACTACTGATTTTAAGCAATATTATCACTAATGAACACTGAATAAGCTTAAATGAACAAAGATAAGCAGATAATAAGATATGCTACAGTGAAATTACAAAATCACACTAATAATGAAAAGTTTAAACTTACAAAGGACCTCTGCTCAAAACAAGGTCTAATTGGCTCGAGGAGCTACTCTACAAGCTCCTAGCTTATCAGAGATAAGCTAGGTACAATCCATCTGCCAATTCCATTACTTGGCACTTCCTATAGCTTTCCACAGTTAAATGCTAAGGTACCCTGCTTATTTTTTTTGTGTTTTCTTTTCTTTTTTATGTTTTTCTTATATAATTAAGAGCTTAAGTGAGCTTATATGACAGTAACACTAAGTTAAGAGCATGATTAGAAAATAAAAAGAAAACTTAAATTAAAATGTGAAAACTGAATTGGAACTGAAATGCTTGAGTTTTTTTATTATCAAAAGATCAAATTACAATGCTGAAACAGATTACTAGCTTTTAGAAGTAAAACTAACAGCTAGAATGTTAAATTATACTAATTCGACATAAATTATAAGCTAAGTGACTACACCCTTCTTCCCTTGCTTCCTTCTCTCTTATATAGCCCTCCATTAGGGTTCTTGGACACTTCTGATCATTTCCCATCAAGAATTATAGCCATTGGATCACTGAGACTCCTCCACAGGTCGCCACGTGTTTTGGCGCCAAAATTATTTTTGCAATTTGCTCTGAAATTGGCCAAGAGGGGGTGGTGCATTTAATGCTGAGGTGAGGGTAGATATGTAGTGGTTTGGGTGGTGGATTGTGATGGTGGGTTGAGGTGATGGTGTGCAGAGCAAGTGGAGTGGTGGGGGAGGGAAGGAGAGGGAAAGGGTGGTGTTTGTTTGACTGGTTTGACCACTGGGTCAAAGGTTGACCCTGGTGGTATCAAAAAGGGTGTGGGCTGGTGTTTATTTGGGCCAGGAAGTGGGCTTGGTGTGTTTTATTGTTTGGATTGGATTTGGTAGTTGGATGGGGTAATACTATTAAAGGTCCGGTTTGGTTTTGCTGTATTAACACAAGGACCAATTTTGTAAATACCGCAAAGATGAGGGACCTGATGTGGCATTATTCCAAAGTTCTCACAAGGGTATTTTCTGCCAAGTTTCCTTAGTCCAAGGTACCATGTTGACTTTTCACTTTAAAAATTTTCAGGGACTAAATCTGTCATACTTTGAAACTTCAGGGATCAAATGTGTTATTTCACCCAACTTTGCAACCAAGGAACATTCCTGCCATAGATGAGAAGTACAAGGAGAAAATTTATTTTTCTCAAAGTTTTAATATCCCAAGGACCATTTTTGTCAATTTTCAAAGTTGAGAGACTAAACTTGCAATTTAGTGAAACTTTGTACCAAAGGACTAAATATGTAACTTTGTGATTTAAAAGGACATTTGGTGACTTTTTCAAGTTTTTAGAATAGCCAGGGACTAGTTTTGACAACTTTTGAAAGATGAGGGACTGAAACTGCCAATTATGCAAACTTTGTTCATTTTTCATCTGTTTTTTATTATTTTGCATCTGAAACATATAAAATACAATCCTTGATATTTTCAGTATTTTGATGCATTATTGAGTGTTTTTAGATGTTTTGGTAGCTCAGAATAGGTAAAAATGATGAGTATTTACACATTTATCAATCATAATCAGAACTAATTAAATTTTGGAAAACAACTGACTATTTCACTATTTCTTTACAACCAAAAGCCATAAAAAAGTCCCTATTAATTACATTAAGTAATACGGAGTATTATTTTTAGTAAAAGTAAAATTACTCATTTATACAAAGTTTTAGCCATGGGTAGAGAGAGAAAAATTATCTAAATATTCTTTAAAAATTCAATTAATCAATCATCGCTCTTCATTTTTTGATATATATATATATATATATATATATATATATATATATATATATATATATATATATATATAAAGCAGAACAAAAAAAAAACCATTTTTAAAAATTAAATATCTCGCAAACCGGTAATCGTTATAATACCATCTTGACGAAAATTAAATCATCTATTTATATACGGGCAATTCTAACTTTTTTTAACATTTTTTTGTGATTGCTGAAATTTAGTTCTAGAGAAATCATATGTGATTTGGTATTTTAAAATAACACTTGATTTGTGAAATCACACGTGATTCTTTACATATAAATCACATGTGATTTTTCAAAACGCAAATTTTAATATAAAATAAAACTCTAAAAAAAATCGTCAAAAGTATATGGAAGTAAACATCTACAAAGTAAAAAGATTCTCATTGCGACGGTATATTTTTCATCCCTTAACGATTTAACTATGATCGATCATTTGACAATGAAGAACATGAAACTATAGGTACATAACCATTTGGTAAAACTAATTGATGCTAGAAATAAAAAACACGCGTTTGTAAATGGATCAAGAAGCTAATTAAAAACTACGAGTATTAGCTAAATACCTAAAGTAGCATTCGATCAAGACAGGGACGGAGCCTTGGGTTTCCACGGATGCCCGAGCATCCTATAGATTTATTTATTTATTTATTTTTTTTTTGAGATATAGTATTAATTTTTGAAAATGAACATCCTGGTTCTGGATCAAGAGATACATGAATATGAAAATATTACATTTTTACAAGCTCAATTAATATCAGCAAACCAAATATACATTTTTGGCAGTCTAAATTTTCGCTATCAGTCTGGTCATTAACTTGAGGTATTTTTAATTAAACTTTTAAACGAAACTTTTTAGTATTAGCTGTTAAAACATAACATCTTTCGGCATCTCATTTTCACCAACTTGCATATTGTCATTAAGCTAGGAGCCTGAGACTTCATTTACATTGAAAAAGCCTCTTCCTCCATTTATTTTCATGAACCAAGATTTTAAAAACCGATCTTGTTTTCTATAATAAAAATCTAGTAACATGAACACAAAAACTATCAAAGAACAAAAAGTAAACAGTTTGATCTACAAAATAGTTAACAAAGAAAACCAAATAAAAAGTAAAAACTTAAAAGTTTGAAACATATGGAGTTTAGGATCAGACTGACGTGCAAATAATATTTTGTTCAGCAAAGCACATTTTGGTGCCTATGACATAAATCGATATTGTGTAGCATCATTTCCCAAACTCCATAAAACATTTTTAGTATCAACGAAAACTAACACAATCAGGTTATTTACACATAGCCAATCTTCGATTTGCACACAAGAAGTCATGCAGTAAACAATCATTTACATATGTCACATGATACATATAGTACCTATTGATGTATGCAAACACAAGATTCGCTGTGTGAAGATCACCTCCCACTTAACATAATACTAGTATATAAGAACAGAACTACAAATCAATATGTAGCAAAAAGCGGCGCTATAGTAAAGTGATGGAAAACTTATGCTAAAACCCTATTTTGTGTGTTGTATTTATAGGCCCATTAGTTTTGATAGGGCGACAGAGTGAGTTAATAAAGTATCCCTATTGTATTATTTTAGTACATTAATGGTCCTTTTATTTTAGTTTAGTTCTTCAAAGGCCCTATAAAGGTTGGGGTTGATTTGCACACCATATTTTTTTATACTTTCACTACACCATGTCATACAGTATTGTACGATGTGCTATATAGCTTATACAAAATGGTGTTTTTATCAAAAAATTTGATGTGCAAATCAATCCTCATAAAGGTTTGATTGCATATCAAAAGCATACCCAGTTTGTGACAAAAACAAATACTAGCAGTCTAGTTATTTTTTTTATATTTTTACGATCAACTAATCTTTAGACTACGGTCATAAAGATAATATGTGAAATGCAATGTTCATATAAATATACTAGCTTACTAAGGAGAGTGTTCACTCATTTATTTATTTATTTTTATATATTTTCAGGGTATTCACACTTATAAGTGTGTAAAAATTATCGCATTTATAAGTGTGTTAAGCATCAAATATCGTAAAAAAGTTTGAACTTGTGAAAACAAAAGATCACACTTAAAAATGTGAGTCAATTTAGTTAATGCCTCTTCGCACTTTTTACTATGAAGAATTATAAAATAACTTCACTTTTATATGTGAAAGAGGGCATAAATTTTATCACGCTTTAAACGTGGAAACTTGAAATAAGATCTTGTATTGAGAAAAGTTCACACTAACCCAGTGTGAAGATTTTAAATTAAATTATACAATCCGACAATCAGCATGATTTCTTATGAATAGTTCTCCTCCCATTTTGCTCTTGCTACACTTTGTGGTACAATCACATTAGCATGCTTTACTACCAAAATTGCTTCCACAAACTTTTTTTTTTACTACATGATTCTTAACATTCCTTTGGTGCCTTCCAAACTCCTTCTTCCACACCCCACACACACATAAAGTGTTCTTGAAGCTTCTTCCACACACACATGCAATTATCAGATCACAGTCACTCCTTTTTTCATCTCATCCGTCTCTCATCTCGCACCAAACACACAAAATATCTGCTCTCACACCATACACAACAACCGAACCACGAAACCACATAAGCCGTAAACACCGTGTTTTGCCGTCGCTGGAACAACCAAGAACGGGTAAGTTTTTTGCCATCGCCGAAAATCGTTGCTACCGCCGGAAAATAGTATGCTTTATTCTTAAAATGTTAATATTTGTTATAATAGGTATTGTGTGTGTGTGTATATATATATATATATATATATATATATATATATATATATATATATATATATATATATATATTATAAAACTTATTATGTGTAATATGTATTTGTTTATGGTTTCGGATGATTTACCTTTTTTTCCAAATACGTAGTAACTCTAGATGATGAATCTATGAGGCTTGAGAGTTAATAGCAATAGATAACAACAAATGTGAATATAGTTTCGTTGCTTAGGGTTATTGTTTGAGGATTAAAAGTAAGATGCAATGATGTTTACTAAATATTTGCTGCAAGCTTAATGATCTGTAATTTTGCAGCGGAAGAAAATGACGGTGCGGATGTTGTTCACGGTGAAGTGGAGTCTCACAGTTCCAACGGAAGCTAGGAGATCAAGTGGGAATAATGATGGTCGTGGGTATGTTCCTTTTTACTCTTTTTTTAAAAGTTTTTATTTACGGTTTTCTGATTTACTTAAAGATTTTATTTTTATTGTAATCACGATTAGGGTTTGATTATGTTTGTATTTTTATTAATATGAAGGGGGCTCAAGAAACTAGAAAGAACAGTTTTATGGTAGACAAGAATTTGATGTTGTAATAGTGGGTATGCTTGCTTATCTGAAAGAGGTAAGCTTTGTTTTGTGTATTTAATATGAATGAGTTTGGTTATGATTAAAAGTAGTAGAAATATAATCAATGAATATTAATTAGGTTAACTTCAGAATTTAGATGTTAAAAAACTTTAGTTGTTTCCCATGTCAATGCTATATGCAGGTTTCATTTGGGATTAAGGAACTAGCCAACGTATTCGTATTCGAGGTAATTTTTTAATTCAAACACATTACATAGTGGCTGAAACTTCGGTTTGGCGACAGCTCAAAACTTCATATTGTGCTGTTAAGAAAAGTTGGGACAGTCGTATATAAATGTTTTCATAGGCACCATATAAATTTATCAAACAGATACAAAATTAGGTCGCTAACAGCATCATGTTTTTCACAGATGAGGTTTTGAGAAATGGTGGTTCTGGGTATGAGACATTGATCTGCTAATGGGATTGTGTCAACAAGCCCATGTTTCAGGTACCGCAGATGCAACTAATGTTTTCAATCTTCTATTATTCAAATTCTGTAATGCATTGTCTCGACTTTTATTATCAAACGATTTGAAATATATATGTGAAAAATGTTAAAAATATATGACGCTGGCGTATGGGTGTGTCGGATTAAGGCAGTGTTTGGTTTAACTTATTTAGTTGCAGGATGAATTGCAGTTGTTTTGGGGTATGCAGAATCAATCAGTGTTGATTTATTGTTTGAACAGAATTATCATTCACAATTTTTAAGCATGTTTACGGGTTCAGTAATCTTACACCAACAAATGCCTGTTTTTAAAACCTATTTCGACCTGTTAAGAACATTACTAGGTTCTTAAGCTTATGAACATGTTTTGCTCTAAGTTTTACAATCACGTTTTAGGACACTCAGAATCACACACTCTAATTCCGTTGAAATACCTTGCGATTATACACAAATGCATAAAGGTTTAGCATATGAAATCTTATCGGATTATAAGGTAAGTTAAACATGGACACTATGCTTCAGCCATGTATGATATTACATGTTCCCTTTTTTTGGGTGCATGCTCGGAGGGTGGGACTGTACTTGGACCGTTTGTGATAGTGGGAGTGGCAGCAGTGGGTGCTGTGGTTAATGAAGGTATTAGAAGAACTGGACTTTAGGCACTTAGAAATTTTCTTTCGTTTTTCTATCGCATAACATAATTATAGGTGAAGACACTTTTTTAAAAATGACATAGGGCGGAGTGTGAAAAACTATTAGTTTTATTCTTAGTATCAGATAAATAATGTTTTTATTTATTTTTTAATTAGTGTAGAATGCTTCTTTTCCTCTAAAACATGCACATGCTTCTGTTTTATGTGGCTAATGATGTTTTCTGGATACCATCAGTCCAGACAATTTGACTCATGCAAAGTCGTTGCATTTTTCCTGAAGACTCAATCCGAAGGAGAGGCGATGATGCTTTGACAGGGCCTGCCAAGCGGATCCTGAATTTGTAAGTGACCTCTAACTTCCCTATTTTATCGCATTTTTCATTGTGGACATAAAAATACATATACACACATACTATATGAAACATGTCACCCATGCTACTGAGTATTGATGCAGTAATTGTATGTGCGCATATAATGGTGTGATCTACAATGTGAATTGGATTATCAGGAATAAAAATTGACTCTTGCATCTTTCTTTCAATGTTTACTAGGTGGCTCCAGTTCTTACAATATCTTCACATGCTTCAGAATTTTCTCTCTACGGGTTAATGGCGCAAGATGCTCGAGTCGGTGCTTTTTTGCTGTGGATTGATATGGATACTCTAATGTTATGATTGGCAGAACAGAAACGGGTTGGCCACATGATGGTGACTTGACTCAGCATGGCGTAAATAGTGAAAATGCACCGGTGTATAACCGTAAAGTTATAAGAAACATGACTGCGGTGTCACCTAAAGGAAGTCCGGCTCGCAAAGGTACATCCGGGTTATTCAGACCTATTGAAATTGCTATTCATTTATGCATAATCTTTGAGGTGGTTTTGGAAAGTCATTATATTGTGTTTTGCTTGCCCAAAGTTCTACATCGTTGGAGTTTACTATAAAGGTCACCGTTGTCACACATTAACTTATAAACGGGTCAATTGCATTCATGTTTTGTAATTAGTTGGTCAAATGAAAACTCTGGAAAAAGGCCGTTTGCAATTACCTTATTTATGGGTTTATTAAAACTAAGAAAAGTGATAAAGTCACCCTTTTTTTAGCATGTGAGCTTATTAGCTTATTATTCTCATAATATACAATACAAACAATATTGTCTATATGTTTCGAGCGGTTGGTTGCAGTCCACGTTCTTTGCAATTGTAGGTGCGCAATGTAGGTATCTATCCTGAAAGGTTATTAACACATTAGCTATTTTATTTATATATAAGCTTGCATTGCCTGTGGATTTAGGATGATTCTGATGGTGAAGCTACGAATTGCATTGGATTTGTATAGATATAGATATGAAATTGTTCCCTTTTAATGTTGATTTTTTGATTCCGTTTTGAACTTTCTTTGTGTAGCGCTTTCAATCGTCTGCAAACTTTGGCTGTAGAAGATAATGGAAGAGTTTTCTGGGATTTCTTATTAAAGTTGTGAATGTGCTAGGATAGGAAGAACATGTAAAAATACTGCTCTGATTGAATAGCAATTATCAAATTGCAATTACTAATGGATCAAATGTGGGATATAAACTCAGCTGTTAAATTCTAATAGCATATAATTCTAAAAATCATGCTGCATTTGTTGGGTCATGTTTGAACAAAAAATCCATTCATGAATCGTTATTATTCATCTATTCTATACTAATTTCATATGTAATTCTTATGGTTGTAATGTTACGCTACATGTGTTTATAACATTATATGACGATAGTATTGTCAATGTTTATGTTAGCCTAACTAAATCCTAATACTCTAATGCAATATGTTAACATCGAACCTCTTCTTTTGCCTAACGTACGTATACAAACATCCCGAAACAACGAGCGGGCTCAAAACCTTGTAAATAATGATAAATAAGAAAACAAAGACTAATTATGTTTACTTATAAAATTTTCGACCAAAGTAATGGGTAATAGGTTAAAAATTGAATGGGTCATGTAGGTCAAACGTTATATATGACACTTAAAAAGACAAAAGCCTTATTAGTATGTCCAGATTGACATGAACTTTACCTATGCAATTTTCAGGGTTTAAAGTGAAAGCGAGTGGCACCGAGCATGTCTTTTATTGGTCTATGTGCACCAGGAAACACTGCAGTTCGACGTTGCTGCCATACAAGCGGCTGAGCTGCGACCCATGGTTGGCCTATGAATGGTCCTATGTCTGAGGATGATGATAAGAGTTTGTTGACAAAGGTTTGTTTTATAATACCCATGTTTTGGTTTTGGTTGTTTAATTACTTAATTCTGAAGTATTTCGTATGGTTATGAAATATAGTTGGGTCAAATACGCTTATTTTTTGACCTTGGAGATTAAAGTTTATCATCGTTCTAGATTTACTCTAGGCTTTAGAGGTATTGTTGTTGGTCAAGCTATAGAAGACATGGAGGTTCTTTTGTCAAACCTTTTGTAATACACAACAAGACTTAACTAACTCTGAGCTTTGTACTTAAATTAGTTGTAAATGTATTCTCCCACATATCTAACTTCTTTCTCTTCTATAATCAATTAATAACTTTTAAACTGTGTATTTAGGAATAAAATGATCAGAAATTGATTATAATAATGTCTTTCTAAATCGCCCCCGCAGCAACGCGCGGGTTACCCCACTCGTTTAAACTAAACACAAATTTTGCGGATTTATAATCACAATTTAAAATAGCAATTTTTATTATAGTTGCATTTAAGACTCTTCTTTATGAAGTTAAGAAGTTTAATACAATAATTTTGTCGCAAACAAAAATAAAGCCAACAGTACAAACTGTTGATTTATTTCTGATCAACTATCTAGTTTCCAAACACTCCTTCAGAGCGAGTAGTAAAACATAAAACTTACATCAAGTGGTGATTCAAGGCTTGCATGGAATTTTTTATAACATGCATGGTCATGATTTCTATTGAATAGCTTGAGAGCAACTTATCTTGGGTATTGACTATCTTACCTTCATGCTTAGCCCAGAAATTTGTTAGCATTATACTTCTTTTAAGTATGTTCTTCTTACCCAATTCCACATTAGCCTGATCTACAAGTAATTGCTTAGAACAACATAAATATATATATATATATATATATATATATATATATATATATATATATATATATATATATATATATATATATATATATATATATATATATATATATATATATATATTGCTACAATAATATATATAAGTGAAATTGATCAACTACTAAATCAATAAGCCATAGGCTAGTAAGAGCCTTGAACCGGATGCGTGTAAAGTCGATCTCAATATCTCGAGTCTTGCATTTTAGCACCTCAACCTTAAATAAAATAAAAGCAAAAACAGTTCAATATATATTATTACTTAATGTCGCATGTAATAATTTTTAGTTCAAACAAGTCGGAGTGAGCCCACGCGTTGCTGCAAGGGCATGTGTGTCGTTTTTAATCTTTGTTGTTGTGGGAAACTCATAGCGGATTTTGTTTTTTTTGTTTTGGGTCTTCGTATGTTGTATGAGTTATCCTTTATTTTTTTTAGGCTCATGTATTTGGGCTTTTGCATTTTCTCTAAGATAGATAATATCATAATAATACTTTACATTTGTTCGCATCCTTTTTTTTATCAAGTCTTTTGAAATGATAAGTAGTAACAATTTTTTCTACAAGAAATACATGCTAAACTTCTATCATTTTTTATAAAATCTCATGTATGTCAAAAGCATATCAATATTTGATTCGTTTTATTTGTAATGCGAAGGCCTTTCTGGCCGTATATTTTCTTAATAAAATTGCCAGATATTTGGTAAAAAACTTTGTTATATATATATAAAAAAAAGAGGAATTATGTATAAACTTTTATAGATTTGTACGTCTTTGGCCCCTGTAGTTTTAAAAACTTTAGGATATATTTTAAAGTATTTGTTAGGTTAAGATTGCATTTTGTAAGTTCTTTTATTTAAACTTCTAACAATTTTTATAAAATCGTACGTATCGCAAATGCATATCAATATTCGGATCGTTTTGTTCGTTATCGAGAGAGCTTTTTGCCAATATTTATTTTATTCAAGAAATTGAGAGATATCTGTTAGATACTTGCGAAATAAAGTTTGTTGAATAAAAAAAGTCGTCAATTGTTAGAAGTTCAAGGTATGTTTTGTAATTTATTTATTTACTTTGTTTTGGGCCTAATTTTTTTAATTTTTTATTCTTTCACTTAGCAAACCGAATGTGTATTTACTGTATTCTATGCTTTATATATATATATATATATATATATATATATATATATATATATATATATATATATATATATATATATATATATATATATATATAGATTTATTTATTTATTAAAAAAAACATATCTAAAGTTTTTTCACTTTTTAAAAGCATGAAAAATTTCTATAAAATATTCACATTTTAAAAATGTGAAAAATTAAAATCTCAAACTTAGAAACGTGAAGAATTATCTATTAATTTTCGCACTTAAGAGTGTGAAGAATTAAAAGGTCACACTTAAAAATGTGATGAATTATTTCGATGATGAATTATTTCAAAATCATTACACTTGAAAGTGTGAAACATTGTTTCAAAATCCTTACACTCAAAAGTGTGATACTTTTAATAAATCTTCACATTTAGAAGTGTAAAATTATTTACTACGCCCAATTGGTTCACACACAAGCTAAGTGTGAACTTTTCAACTTCACACACTTTAAAATGTGAAAACATGCTTTAATAAGCGTGAAAAGTTAACTATTTTGTTGTAGTGTTTTTTCAAAACTTGTAGATTATTCACTCAAAAGTTTAGAACTCATGGTTACCAAAAAGGAACTAAAAAAAGACCAAAGAATTTAATATACCAACAACAAAAAATTGATGGTAAGATACATGCAAGATATCTTTTTCTACCGAAATATTCAACTTGTTAGTAATGTGTTTAACTTCTAACAGCCAACTTACCAATATAATGAAAGACACAATAGTAATCCTTGGATGTCCAAGGTGTTACTTTTTTGGTAACGACACACCACAAACATTCACCATTTATATTGTCCTTGCCGTAAACCAACAATACTGTCCAAAATCCAACATAGTTAACTCAACACGATATTAACAAAGAACAAGTTAGGCCATAAAAACAAGAATATAAAATACCAACTAACAAGCTCTCAACAATTACGAAAAAACATCTATGGGAATCGCAAGCTGGCTTTACACAAATAGTAATAAAAATCTACGTGTCAAAATCGTGCACCCGGGTGGTCATGCCGAGCTTCATGATCGACCGGTTCTTGCAGCCGAAATCATTCGTAGGAACCCTAAATGTTGTGTGGCTCATCCAAATGTGTTTAAACAACCTTGGGCCATAGTGCAACCGGACACTATGTTGATACCGGGCCAAAAAGTATACGTGGTCCCAATTTCAACGATAAGGAAGCTTCAAAAAATGTCTATAAAAAAGTCGATTTTGTCAGGAAATGATCAAGAGAGCGAAAGTTTTAAGGAAAGTGGCGAAGAAGGGGATGTGGATAGTGAAACAAGTTGTTGCTCGCTGGAAGATACATTTAAAGGCGGAAATGAACCCGGAAACAACAAGAAGTGTTTTACTTGTATGTTTTCGGGGTCAAAACGTAAAGCAGATTTGGTTAAAGAAGGTGCATTAACGTCGTCGAGTGGTAGGAGTAGTGATCGAAGAAATGGAAAAAGTGGAGGATCACCCAAGAAACTTATATCAACTCTTGATTATTGGCAACCAAATCTTCATAGCATTGTTGAAGAAAAAAGTGTGGGTATTGTTGAAGAAAAAAGTTTTGGCATTGTTGAAGAAAAAAATATACAAAACAAGTGACAACGTATACACTGTATTTTTGTGGAAAGAAAACATTATTGAACATGAAAGTAATTCACTTGGGTATGTTGACCTTACTAGAATAAACGATGCAATGAAATTTAATTTTAATTTTAAATATAATTTTTTTTATAAATGTTTACTATTCATCAAATAGTAAACCTCAAAATAAATATAGCAAAAATGGTCCTTTAAGTTTAATTGCATTGCATAAAAAATCCTAGAAATTTGCAAAAAAAGACATCGTTGTAGTTACTTGCGATTACATAAACAGTCCATGTCCCTAAGTTAAATCTAGGAACTATTTGTATAACAAAAGTTACAATACCGTGGGACCAAAATGATATAGACATTGTTGATTAGAAATTCTCTTATGCTATTGCATGTGATATCATGAGTGAAGATAATGATCCTGAACCAATATTGGTCACTGAATGTCAAAAGAGACATGACTGGAATAAGTGGAAAGAAGCAATGCAAACTGAATTAAATTCACTCAATAAACGAAAAGTTTTAAGACGAATTGTCCTCACTCCTAGAGTTGTGAAACCCGTAGGATACACATGGGTTTTTCGTTTTCCTAAGAAAACGAAATGAGAATGATGAGATTATAAGATATAAAGCTAGACTTGTAGCTCAATGTTTTTCTCAAAGACCATGGATCGATTATGAGGAAATTTAATTCTCCTGCCATGGATGCAATTACGTTTAGATATTTAGTTAGCCTAGCGATTTCTAAAAACTTAGAAATGCGTCTTATGGATGTTGTTAGGGCTTACTTATATGGATCACTTGATAGTGATATCTACATGAAACAACCAGATGGTTTTAAAATGCCAGAGGCATTAAGTACGAAACCCAAAGATATGTATTCAATCAAATTACAAAGATATTTATATGGATTGAAATAGTCTGGATGCATGTGGTATAATTGTTTAAGTGATTATTTGATAAGAAAAGGATACAAAAGTAATCTTATATGTCCTTGTGAATTTATCAAGAAAACTACATATGGGTTCGTAATCATAGTTGTTTATGTTGATGATTTGAACATCATTGGTACAAATAAAGAAAGCAATGAAGTTTTTTTCCACTTAAAGGAAGAATTTGAAATAAAAGACCTTGGTAAGACAAAATATTGTCTTGGTTTTCAAATCGAGCACATGCCTAATGGCATACTTGTGCATCAGTCAAATTATACCGAGAAGATCCTAAAACATTTCAACATGGATAAAGCAAATCCTTTAAGCACACCAATGGTTATTAGAACACTCAACATTGTTAAAGATTCATTTCGACCATGTGAATAAAATGAAGAGGTCCTTGGTCCAGAACTACCATACCTCAGTGCAACCGGAGCTCTCATGTACCTTACCAATTGTACTAGACCTCACATTTCTTTTGCAGTTAATCTATTAGCAAGGTTCAGTTCATCTCCCACAAAATGACATTGGAATGGATTAAAACATATATTATGATATTTGCGAGGAACTACTGATTTAGGTCTATTTTACTATAACAGTTCAAAACAAGTTTTAGTTGGTTATGCAAATGCAACTTATTTTTCAGATCCCTATAAAGCTAGATCTCAAACTGGTTCCATATTCATGAACGGAGGTACCGCAATTTCATGGCATTCGCAGAAACAACACTTGTCGCAACGTCATCAAATCATGCTGAAGTTATTGCTCTACATGAAGCTAGTAGAGAATGCATATGGTTAAGATCAATGACACAACTCATTTTAACTTTATGTGGACTAGACAAAGAGGAAAGTCTAACTTCGATCTATGAAGATAATGCAACTTGTGTCGCACAAATGAAGAAAGGATATATCAAAAATGATAGGGCAAAACATATACCTCAAAGATTCTTCTCATACACTTAAGACCTTATAAAAGAAAAGCAAATTGAAGTGAAATATGTTCAATCAAACAACAATTCGGCAAATCTATTAACAAAGGCATTGCCTACTGCGGTCTTTAGGAAACACGTTCATGATATTGGAATGCGACATGTGCAAAAATGTAAGAGTTTACCGATGTCAAAATGAAGGGGGAGTCAACTTTAAACTGCATTCTTTTTTTCCATTTGCTAAAGTTTTTCCCACTGGTTTTCCTTCAGCAAGGTTTTTAATGAGGCAGTACTACTAGGTTGAACTCTATGTTGACTAAAGGGTGTTTACTTTTTTATTAGTGGGAAGGATTGTGGGCCCAAAACCCTTACTATCTCTTAATTGGGAGACTTACTAAAACTACACTTTCCTCTATAAGAGTTTACATATGTCAAAATGAGGGGGAGTCAACTTTAAACTCCACTCTTTTTCCTTTATCTAAAGTTTTTTCTCACTGGTTTTTCTTCAGCAAGGTTTTAACGAGGCTGTACTACTAGGTTGAACTCTATGTTGACTAACGGGTGTTTACTTTTTGATGGATCTAAACACACTACCTTGTGTTATAATGATACTTTAAATAATACTAACAAGTATGCGGAATCTACTTACTAATACTTAGAAGGTTTGTATGTAAGTTTGATTGTGAGTTGTATATGAATGAACAAAGTTGTATGAACACAGAATGAGTAACCAAACTATTAGCTCCAATATTATTAATGATAATAATACGAGTGATCTAGAATATTACTAGGTTTACAACTTGAAGCTCTATGAATTGATACGTGCATAACCCTAAACCTAGGACCTCCTTTATAGGACACAAGGAGTCCTGTACAAGATAAGTATAAGCATAGAATAATAGAATATTTACACGATCTTTTCTATACTTATCTATACACACATTTCCTAACAATTATCTTGCAACAGTGGTAACAATATGTACTAGCAGTGGTAATGAGTTTCCACTGCTAGTGCATTCTTCAGTAGTTGTAATCTCCATGCTTAACAGTGGTAACTGTTAGTATAATTCCCAACAATCCTCCCCTAAACTTATGATTTCTTTACAAATCAATAAGTTTCTTCAATCAATCAGCATCATTGAGGATATAGGGAATTCTTCCAAACACTTCATTTTCTTCTTAAAGCCTGCATAGCTCTTGAACACTGATCTTGAATCTTCTGAATCAAATCTCTGACTTTTTCAGTGTCTTCGTGAACTCTTAATCTTGATGTTAACATTGTAGTAAGGGTTATTGCTCTAAGTGGATATTCCTTCTCAGCAAACATGAATACATCCACTCCAGCTGTTGTAGAAACATGATGAACCTCACATGAATCATAGTATGACCATGTGGTATGCAAATCCGTAGCTTCAAACTTCCAGTAACTTTTATTAAGATCTGGTTCATAAAGTCTCCTCAACTCAACCCATAGTTGCATTTCCTTTACATCTTTGAAATTATCAGCCTTGAATCTTTCATCAACTAACTTCCAAAGCATATCAAGATCACTTCTGTCACAAGCTTTAATAAGATCTTCAAATTGAATGAAAGATGAAGTTTCACCTCCCAATCTTGTTATCTTCCATGTTGGAGCAAATTCTTTGCTGTGTAAACTTCCCAATCAATAATTCGATGTCTTACTTGTATAGGATCTGGATAGAAATCTTCTTCTTCTATCACTATCATAGCACTTGATGAGGCGAAAAATGATCCGCTTTTAGGGGGTCATTTAAGCCCGGAATTGAATTTATTTGATCAAATATTGCCCTAAATCATTCCTTTTGTGATTTTAGGTACTTTGGGGGTGAAATATGGAAAAGGAAGCAATTCGGACATTTTTGGAGCATAAAAGTGAAGAAAACGCGAAGAAAACGCCAAAGTCTTAATTTTCCATGCTGGGAACAGTAGGTGACGGCGTAAAGAGTAAGATCCTGACGGCGTCAAGAGCAAAATTCCATGACGATCCAATACAGATTTGACGGCGTCACGAAGTAGGGCGTCAAGAGTAAAAGTCATGACGGCCTGGAAATGATTATCACTTGACGACATCAAATGTAGATCAAGGCAGTCCGAGAAGAGTTTTGGTGGCGAGGTGACGGCGTCACAAGCTTGGTCTTGACGCCGCCAGACCCCTTTTCCTATATATAGTTTTCTAATTTTCACATTAAAAAGAGAGAAGTTTTGGAGAAACCCTAAGTACGAACTTGGTGCGAATTTTACAGGTTTTTCAAGGGTTCCAAGCCCTTGATACCTTTTATGTGTAATTGAGATAAGTGTTCTTTTAATTCAATCAATATGTCTATGTGTTGGTTGTCTATATCTTGTTCTTGTCTTAATTCCATCATGCTAGGCTTGATCTATCTTGTGTTTGCTTGGATCTAATGAAACCTAGATGTTAATTATGTGTTGATTACTTGTTTATACTTGTCTTGGATGAATGATTTATATGTTAGGCTTAAGAAAACTGGCAGATCTCCAATTGGTAACATGCTTGAACGTCTTAAGAAACATGAACCGACGCGCACTAGGTCTTTATTGGTTGTATTTAATGCATGAGCCACTGTTTACAATCCCTATGGTTGTGCTGGGCATGGTATAGGAGGAGATAAGAGCTCATAGAATTAGGGAGTTAAGTGTGCCACCCCATGAATGGTATTAAGGAATACGATCCGTCATCCATGCAATTATAACAAGTAATTAACGTGTAAAAGATGTCTAAGGAGTAGTGAAATCTAAGTAAACACATTTTCTCCACTTATTGCTCACAACTTTAGTATAATTTAGTTTATTTTCATTTCTAGTATTTTATTTTGATTGCATCTTTAGTATTGGGTTAGTTGATTAGCAACTAATTCCGTCCAAATCCTTCAAACCCGAGATTTTTAATTGCTTTCTAAAAAATATAAAATACAAAAATAATCATCCCTCACCTTTAGAACTAGTATTTAGGTTTTCTAATCCTAGTGACACTATTCCTAAGTTGAACGATCAATCCCCTGGTACTTGTCACTATACTATACTACAACGATCAGGTACACTGCCTGGTGGGGGTTGTAAGCTTCTCGAGATCCCTCGAGAGGTAAAGCCTGGTGCAATTCCCACGTATCAAGTTTTTGGCGCCGCAGCCCGGGGAATAGTTATTGTCTAGGTTAGAATTTCTTTTTATTAGGTCTACTTGCTAGATTCCATTCTAGTAAGATTTTATTTTTATTTTTAGGTTCTCTTTAGTCTATCTCATTTCTTTGTGCCTTTGTTCGTAACCACCCGACATCACGGACAACGGGAACATCTTTGAACCCGTCATCCCACCACAACAAAACCCACCATTAGAACCCCTTAGGCCCCGAACCTTAGGAGAGTATTCCCGACCTAGCCACCAAGGCTACCGAAACACCATTGAGCTCACCGGAGCCAATGTGACCCCCTTGCGATCCGACACCATCCGGTTGGTGCAAAGTGGATGTGCATTCCATGGACTTCGTTCCGAAGATCCAAAGCAACATCTTAAGGACTTCCTCAAAATCGTAGATTCAATAGACCTAGATGTTGCAACTAGAGAGACAACCCGATTACGCCTATTCCAATTCTCTCTACGGGATCAAGCTAGTGAATGGCTTGAGCGTTTACCCGCGGGATCCATCACCACATGGGATGAACTCACCACTCGTTTCCTTGCTCAAATTTTCCCACCGGGGAGAACTACTAAGCTTAGAAATGACATCTTGATGTTCCAACAACGTCAAAATGAATCTCTTTATGAAGCATGGACTCGTTTCAAGGACTTACTCCAAAAAGTCCCTCATCATGGCATAGATCTTTGGCTCCAAGTCCAAATCTTTTATGACCATATCGACATCCCCATGAAGCGAGCCATTGACCAATCGGCCGGTGGTAAGCTACGTGATCTAAGTGCGGAACAATCATGGGAACTCATAGAAGATCTTGCTCTCTATGACAACGAAAGTTGGAATGATCCCTGTGATTTGAACAAAATGGTCAAGGCAATATCTTTGCCTTCGAACAATTCTAGCACTCCCGACCGTAGGATCATGGAACTTGAGGACCAAGTCAAGTTTCTCATGAAATCTTACGAAGCTCCTAAGCCTTCAAGCCAAGTGAACAAAATCACTTCTTCATGCGAATTATGTAGTGGTCCCCACGACACTCGTGATTGTGTGGAACTCCCCGGAACAGCTTTTGCGGACTACGCATCCACGCGTACCGACGAAGCAGGAGATAAGTGGTACACTTTCAAGCCCGAGCCAAACACTTACAATGATTCATACAACCCCTCTTGGAAAAATCACCCAAACCTTAGGTGGAAACAAAATCAACCCAATTCTTCCAATCCGCCTAATCGTTACCAACCAACCGGTCCACCCTCCAACCGTACTTTCAACAACAATCCTTCTAACAACTATGGTAGTACCAACAACCTTGAAGGATTGATGTCTAAGTTCATGGCATCTCAAGAAGCTCGCATATCTAAGTTTGAAGCCGATTTCAAACAAAAGCAAAGCGAGATGACCACTAGAATTGACGCATTGTTGAAGATTCTCAATGACCGAGAAATGGGAGCACTTCCAAGCGACACAATCAAAAATCCGAAACTAAACGTTAATTCCATATCTTCAGTTTCGTCACCCACTTCGTGCCCACAATACTACTCGGTTAAATCCACGAGCACGTGTTTCAAACAAAACCAAGTTCTTCAAAAGGACCAATCAAATAAAACACCCAATATAGAGCCGGTCAAAAGCATAGTTGAAACACCTCTTACGCAAGACCTTGACGATGAATTCAAAGAACTTCACCTTGAACGCCCCGTCATTGATGTCTTAGCGCGTGCTCCTTACTATAGTGCCCTCCTAGAAAAATATGAGAAGTGTAAGCTAGGTAAAAATGGGACCGCCTTCGTTCAAAACAAGTTGCCTAAAAAGCTTGATGATCCGGGTATATTTGTTTTGCCTTGTAAGATAGGAAGATCCGAAGCTTTCGACACACTAGCCGATTTAGGGTCAAGCCTCAACTTGATTCCTTTATCCTTATTCACCGCTCTTAAGCTAGGAAAGTTAGAGGAAACGGAGGTATTGATAGGGCTAGCGGATGGGAGTATTGCCCACCCGGTTGGAATGATTAAGGATGTAGTTGTTCACGTAGGAAAGTTAACTATATTAGCGGATTTTCACGTCCTAGACATGGTTAGTGACACTACATGCCCATTATTGGTAGGAAGAGGATTTTTAGCAACCGCTAGTGCCATGATAGATTGTAAGGAATCCAAAATAACGGTAGGTGAAGGCGATACTTGGTCGGTGTACGATGTTAAGAAGCATAGTTATGATTGTGATGATGAACCGACACCGCATTGGATAGAGATGAATAGGAGACCGTCTAGATATGGACCCTGGATAGAAAGGAACTTTATAGGACCTCAATGCCCATTTTATCTAGAAAAAGACTTCATCGAAAAGACACATTCGGTAGAACAACTCATAGCTAGAGATGAAGAGCTAGACCCTTTTGAGGACCCCTTGGTCTTTAGGAAGATGATTGAGTTCTTAAGCGTAATGCCCATTAACATAGAAAGGAATAAATGGAAAAGAGAGGGAGACAAGTGTAAATGGAGGTGGGACAAGCCACCTAAAGAAGGTGACGGATCATGGCATATGAGGATGACCTTGTATGATACGGATGGAGAAAAGTTTGAAAGGTCATACCATACTAAGGAAACCGATAGGAAGTTGAAACCTAAGTTTGATCCCAAAGATGTCCTCAATGAGGAACTCACCCGTATCACGTAGTAACCCATGACCTTGAGTCTAGCTACAAGACTCGTAAATAAAGAAAAGCGCTTCTTGGGAGGCAACCCATGTTTTGTGTGATTTTGTTTGTTTGTTTGTTATTTGCTTCCGTATGCATGCTTAATTTTTATTGTTGGTAGATCATGTTTCTAAACTAAATAGTGGAAATACTTTACTTTGTTGTTTTGGCCTAGTCTTAACTCCACCTAAATGTATTTTTGCAAAAGATAAGTGTAAGGGGAAACCCCAAATATGTTTTCAAGAAACAAACCGATCATGATTCTCCACAATATTAAATGAACATGTATATTCGTATTTGTTAGAGTCAAATGCTTGTATTGAGTCATAATGAAGTTTTGCAGGATTTTCCAGGAAGTAGGACCAAGTTTTTCCAGAAATTTTCCGGAAACTTAACATAAGAATTTCTGCAGGTCACTTTTGACGGCGTCAAGAGTTTACTCTTGACGGCGTCAAGTGTAAAAATCTGGAAATTTTACCAGTTTTGTTTTTCTAACGGAGTCTTATGGTTTTTGTGAATTATTAAGTTTTATAATCTCCAGGAGATCTGCAAACTTCATTCCACAAGCATTATATCTTATCTTGTTTCTAGGATTTAGTAACTTATATAGGATGCCGCCGATTTTACGCGAGGTTGTCTTGTCTATTTTATCAGGTTTTACAGGTTATGTATGACAAGAAGATGATTTATATTCTGGAAGGGAAGCTTTGATTGTTCATTTTCTTGGAGGAAGATTTAACCTGGCCACCTCATTATCCATACCGAGCAAATCAGGGGAGTATTTGATTTCATTCTTTTTACTTTTTCACTTTTACATTCTTTACTTGAACATTGGGGACAATGTTCATCCTAAGTGTAAGGGGAGGGTAAAAAGATGATACCTTACATATGCACTTTCGCTTGAGTTTGTTTTGTTTAATGGTAGATGTGTAATAAAACTATGAGAAATACTTGTTAGTGCAATGTTAGCGCCAAATTTAAAATTTTTTACAACATTTAGGAGTGAAACTTTAGCCATAGCAAGCATCTCATGGATAGGAGATTGTATGACTAGCACATAACCGTATATTCAGAAAATTTTTCCACCTAAATATGTGAGGTTCACCTTTAGATTTGATAGGAAAAGCATTTACTAATAGTGCTTATGAGTGTACCAGTAGCATTTAGATTCTAGAACTTGCGTTAGTGATGCATCCCGAGACCGCTAGTGAGACTACATTCGTGTGGTAGGATTTACTACATGATAAGAGGCATTAGGATCACCCTTGTGTTAAACCCGTATCATAATTACTTGACCATTTAAGTCATATTACTTGGCTAGTTAAGTCAATTAATTTTTCCCACACCCTTAGCGTTGTACTCATTTTTAGTACACGAAACCCCTAGTACACCCTTCCGAGCCTATCTTTTCGTTTCTAACTTTAAGCATTTTACTTAAAGGAAGAATTTGTTACACCCCACTTAAATGTACACCCAAATCGCCTTAGCCTTCCGTGTATGCGCTCATTTTTAGTGCATTATTGTTATTTGTTAAACCCTAAGTTAACTATCTAATTGATTACATGGTTGCTAAGTCGAGTCATATCCTTGTACATATTGTTTTGGGACGATTGGGACTCATGGGTAAAGTACTTGCTTATGGAGTAATGGGGAAGAACATCATTTATTACCCCTATATGTACGTTAATCTTAAAAGTGCTCCAAGTGTTTTGATTTTCTTGATTCGAGTCATTAGATTAGTTAATTGTAAAGTATGTAAAAATTCAAGTGTAAGGGGAATGTTCATCCCCTATGATGTATTATTTTGGATGGTAGGGTAAGAGTGTATGAAAAAAAAATCGAAAAATCAAGAAAAAGAAAAAAAAATAGAAAAAGGAAAAGAAAAAAAAACATACGGACTACCATCCCTTTTTATTCTATGTTCATTTTATGTTTTTGTTATTTTTCATTTATTAGCTTAAGTTGAGTCTAGTCTTGGCTTAGCAACGCCATATTGTACATGTAATTAACCAAGATTGTTAACTCGCCACCAGTAAAACTTCCTTTATCCAACAAAACCGTGTATTTCATATCCCTACACCTAACGTTACAACCCTTTAAAAGACCTCTTTGATAGTTTATCCTAGGTGCTTACGCCATGTGGTGGAGGTTTGATCCTTTCCCAAGCCTATGGTAATCTATTTTGCTATGACAGGTAGTGAGAGATATCTTCCGTTTCTATATTATTATTTACACTTTATTACACCCGAGAGATGTGAGTATCTAAACACTATTTGTGAGGTGCTTGTGTATGACCTCCGTGCTTGTCTATTGGTCTTTAGTGGAACGATTATTTGTTGCAATTACTTTTATATTAGTGTTAAATGACCCCTAACTTGTATTTTGACTAGAATAAAAGCGCATTTGCTTGAGGACAAGCAAATCTCAAGTGTAAGGGTATATGATGAGGCGAAAAATGATCCACTTTTAGGGGGTCATTTAAGCCCGGAATTGAATTTATTTGATCAAATATTGCCCTAAATCGTTCCTTTTGTGATTTTAGGTACTTTGGGAGTGAAATCTGGAAAAGAAAGCAATTCGGACGTTTTTGGAGCATAAAAGTGAAGAAAACGCCAAAGTCTTAATTTTCCATGCTGGGAACAGTAGGTGACGGCGTAAAGAGTAAGATCCTGACGGCGTCAAGAGAAAAATTCCATGACGATCCAGTACAGATTTGACGGCGTCACGAAGTAGGGCATCAAGAGTAAAAGTCATGACGGCCTGGAAATGATTATCACTTGACGGCGTCAAATGTAGATCAAGGCAGTCCGAGAAGAGTTTTGGCGGCGAGGTGACGGCGTCACAAGCTTGGTCTTGACGCCATCAGACCCCTTTTCTTATATATAGTTTTCTAATTTTCACATTAAAAAGAGAAGTTTTGGAGAAACCCTAAGTACGAACTTGGTGCGAATTTTACAGGTTTTTCAAGGGTTCCAAGCCCTTGATACCTTTTATGTGTAATTGAGATAAGTGTTCTTTTAATTCAATCAATATGTCTATGTGTTGGTTGTCTATATCTTGTTCTTGTCATAATTCCATCATGCTAGGCTAGATCTATCTTGTGTTTGCTTGGATCTAATGAAACCTAGATGTTAATTATGTGTTGATTACTTGTTTATACTTGTCTTGGATGAATGATTTATATGTTAGGCTTAAGAAAACTGGCAGATCTCCAATTGGTAACATGCTTGAACGTCTTAAGAAACATGAACCGACGCGCACTAGGTCTTTATTGGTTGTATTTAATGCATGAGCCACTGTTTACAATCCATATGGTTGTGCGGGCATGGTATAGGAGGAGATAAGAGCTCATAGAATTGGGGAGTTAAGTGTGCCACCCCATGAATGGTATTAAGGAATACGATCCGTCATCCATGCAATTATAACAAGTAATTAACGTGTAAAAGATGTCTAGGGAGTAGCGAAATCTAAGTAAACACATTTTCTCCACTTATTGCTCACAACTTTAGTATAATTTAGTTTATTTTCATTTCTAGTATTTTATTTTGATTGCATCTTTAGTATTGGGTTAGTTGATTAGCAACTAATTCCGCCCAAATCCTTCAAACCCAAGATTTTTAATTGCTTTCTAAAAAATATAAAATACAAAAATAATCATCCCTCACCTTTAGAACTAGTATTTAGGTTTTCTAATCTTAGTGACACTATTCCTAAGTTGAACGATCAATCCCCCGATACTTGTCACTATACTATACTACAACGATCAGGTACACTGCCTGGTGGGGGTTATAAGCTTCTCGAGATCCCTCGAGAGGTAAAGCCTGGTGCGATTCCCACGTATCAGCACTCAGCTGATCTTCTGTAAGTTTCTCAGATTGAGACTCTTCTTCTTGAGCAAATCTTGTCTTTTTAGTGACTTTCTGTTCAGAAGCTGTAGCTTTCCTTTTAGACTTAGGAAATCTTCTTTCTTCTTCTTCGAAATCAATAGGAATAAAATCACTATCTTGTCTTTTGAGCCTGTAGAAGATACCTTCAATCCTATCATGAGACATACCTTTGAATTGAGACATTTTCCAATTCCCAACATGACAGCAATAAGTCTTCATCTCTGCAATCACTTGTGCCTTGGTTGGTTGTCTTTGCTTCTTTTGACCTTTTCTGAATTTTCCAATAACCTCATCAAGTGCTTGTTGATTCTTCATTTGGATAAAATTAGCTAATTGAGCTGATCTCTGGTCTTTTGTCAAAGTCTTGTTAGCAACAAGCTCAATTGTCTTCTTCTTGACCACTGGATCATTAGAAATCATATATTCAATCTTTTCTTCAGTTGGCACATAGGTGAACATTGGAGCCTTTTCTTTGAGAATTGTAGGTGGAACAGTGGAAATTGGATTACGTGCAATGGTTTCAGTGGTTTCCAACTTATCCAACCTTTTTGCCTCCATGAAACTTGCAATTTTTTCCTCATCTTGCCTTTTCTTCTTTGCAGTTTCATCTTCCACTAATTTTCTTGCAACTTCAACATCATAATCTATCTAAGCTTGTTCCCTTCTAGAAATCTTCCTTGGTTGCTCAATTTCTTTACTAGTCATTGTTGGAGTATGCTCGTGTCATAATAAATAATTATATGGCTAGACATATGAGAGCCTATGGGGTCACACACATATACACTTAGGTACCACTTTATATGTCGTGTTTATTGTATTTACGATATATAAATAACCTTACGTAACTCGTGATCGCTATTGGGCTTCTAATGACTAAGTAAAGTACTTAATTCATTGGACTAGAAAAACAAATGGGGAAGCCCATTTGGCCCATATGTGGCCGGCCTTAAGGAGGGGTCCAAGGGAGTTTTGGTTTTGAATTTTGGTCAAAGATATTGGGGATATATTCTCCTAATCTCATTAACCACTAACGACAATGATCTCTCCCTCTCTCATCTCACGGCACAAACAAACCACCCTTCTAGGGTTTTGTTTTTCTAGATCTCTTGCTTTTAATCTTGTTCATTCAAAGGCAATAGAAAGGTTACGGGGTTAAGGACTAGCATCAAAAGGGTAACCAAGGAGGTGTAGTGTGTTTCATTCATAGAGGAGATCAACCTTATTGATCTCTTGGGTTTCTGATGCGATGTTTGTTAGTGCAAGTTTTAAATTTATAAGAGTGAATTACCAAATCTAGAAACAACACATACGAGCAAGTGTACTCGTCCGTTATAGCAAGATATGATGGTAAGTCGGGATCGTTCGCAGGGATTTGTGAGTGAATCGAAATATAAGTCTAAAAGTAAATCTCTAATGTACGCATATATGATAATAAGTTAATTCAATAAATTAAAAACAACACTTGTTTAGACTAGTTTTCTACTTAATGACATACATGATTGTGATAACTTTTGATAACATGTTGGTTGAGATAATTAGATGGTGATCTAATCTATTGTTTCTACAAATTAAACCTTCGTCAAGATTTTAGTTCATAAAAACAAGCTTTAGGTGTAAACCAATCAATTCAAGATCTATCCAAGGTTCATAAGGTATGGTGGATATCTTAAACACAAGAAAAAAAACTTTTATTACCAATCAAATACTCTTAGGAAATGGTCAATACAAAAGGTAACCTCTTCATAGACAAAAAGGTCACAATCGTTTATAAACATTTAAACTTTCGTCCTACTAAAGGTTTACAAACAATCCGATTTGATGTTATAAAAGAATTCTTATTACAATCATACTTCTTGTTTCTTTGTTTAGTCAAGAATAATTATGGTGAAAAACAATCATTCATAGACAAATGATTATAACTAGTTAAGTAATAACAAATCTTTCGACCTTTGAAACTATTATCAATTAGTTAACCTTGGCTAAACAAATGTCACGATGAAACTTAAGGTACAATTGGTTCTTAGGATTGACTTGAAATTGAATAAAAACATGTTATCACAATCATCACTATCACTAAGTATAAAAAATCATCAAAACAAGTGTAAAAAGATTACTAGCCACTCTTGGCAAACATGCAAATAAACTCATAATATTTAACATAAGAATCCATGGTTATAAGTCTTACAATGCTTTGAAATTGATAACAAATGACAAGGTATTGATAACTGATGAGGCGAAAAATGATCCGTTTTTAGGGGGTCATTTAAGCCCGAATCCGACTTTATTTGATCAAATATTGCCCTAAATCGTTCCTTTTGTGATTTTAGGTGTTTGGAGAGTGAATTCTGGAAAAGAGGCTATTTTGGACGTTTTTGGAGCATAAAGTGAAGAAAACGACAAAGTACCAAATCCAAGCTGGAATTACAAGGTGACGGCGTCAAGGATTTATTCTTGACGGCGTCAGAAAGGATGAATATTTTACCGTAGGTTGTGAAGGCGTCAGATGAAGAGATGACGGCGTCAAAGTGGCCAAGAATATTTTACCGTAGGTGGTGACGGCGTCACCAAGGCCGTCACAAGTGGATCTAGGACGTCCGAGGAAGTTATTGGCGGCTGGCTGACGGCGTCAGAATTAACTCTTGACGCCGTCAGGACAATTTTCCTATATATAGTTTTCTAGTTTTTTCATTAAAAAGGAGAAGTTTTGGTGAAACCCTAAAGACGATTTTGGTGCCTCTTTTACAGGTTTTTCAAGGGTTCCAAACCCTTGATACCTTGCATTGTAATTGAGATAAGTATACTCTTAATTCAATCAATATGTCTATGTGTTGGTTGTTTATCTTTTGTTCTTATCTTAATTCTACTATGCTAGGCTAGATTTACTTTGTGTTTGCTTAGATCTAATGAAACCTAGATGTTGATTATGTGTTAGTTACTTGTCTATTCTTGTTCTTGGATGAATGATATTATATGTTAGGCTTAAGAAAACTGGCAGATCTCCAAATGGTAACATGCTTGAACGTCTTAAGAAACATGAACCGAGGCGTACTAGGTCTTTATTGGTTGTATTTAATGCATGAGCCACTGTTTACAATCCCTATAGTTGTGCTGGGTCATGGTGTAGGAGGAGATAAGAGCTCATAGAGTTGGGGAGTTATGTATGCCACCCCACGAATGGTATTAAGGAATACAATCTGTCATCCATACAAGTGTAACAAGTAATTGACATGTAAAAGATATCTAGGGAGTAATGAAGTCTAAGTAAATACAATTTTTCCAAATACTGCTCACAACCTTAGTTTAATATTAGCTTAATTTCATTTTCATTAGTTTAATTAGTTATAAAGTAGTTTTTGGGTTAGTTGAATAACAACTAATTCCGCCCACTCTTCCAAAACCCGAGATTTTACTTGCTTTCATAAAATATAAAAACACAAAAATAATCATCTTTCACCTTTAGAACTATTAATTAGGCTTTCTAATCCTAGCGACACTATTCCTAAGCTGAACGATCAATCCCCCGGTACTTGTCACTATACTATACTACAACGATCAGGTACACTGCCTGGTGGGGGTTGTAAGCCTTGCGAGATCCCTCGAGAGGTAAAGCAAGGTGCGATTCCCACGCATCAAGTTTTTGGCGCCGCAGCCCGGGGAATAGTTATTGTCTAGGTTAGGATTTCTTTTTATTAGGTCTACTTGCTAGATTCCCTTCTAGTAAGATTTTTATTTTTATTTTTAGGTCTTCTTTAGTCTATCTTATTTCTTCGTACTTTTGTTCGTAACTCTTTACCATCCGACATCATGGAAGGTGGTAACATCTTTGAACCCGTCATCCCACCACAACAAAACCCACCATTAGAACCCCTTAGGCCCCGAACCTTAGGAGAGTATTCCCGACCTAGCCACCAAGGCTACCGAAACACCATTGAGCTCACCGGAGCCAATGTGACCCCCTTGCGATCCGACACCATCCGGTTGGTGCAAAGCGGATGTGCATTCCATGGACTTCGTTCCGAAGATCCAAACCAACACCTTAAGGATTTCCTCAAAATCGTAGATTCCATAGACCTAGGTGTTGAAACTAGAGAGACTACCCGTTTACGCCTATTCCAATTCTCTCTACGGGATCAAGCTAGTCAATGGCTTGAGCGTTTACCCGCGGGATCCATCACCACATGGGATGATCTCACCACTCGTTTCCTTGCTCAATTTTTCCCACCGGGGAGAACCACTAAGCTTAGAAATGACATCTTGATGTTCCAACAACGTCAAAATGAATCTCTTTACGAAGCATGGACTCGTTTCAAGGACTTACTCCAAAAAGTCCCTCATCATGGCATAGATCTTTGGCTCCAAGTCCAAATTTTCTATGACCATATCGATATCCCCACGAGGCGAACCATTGACCAATCGGCCGGTGGTAAGCTACGTGATCTTAGTGCGGAACAATCATGGGAACTCATAGAAGATCTTGCTCTCTATGACAACGAAAGTTGGAATGATCCCCGTGATTTGAACAAAACGGTCAAGGCAATATCTTTGCCTTCGAACAATTCAAGCACTCCCGACCGTAGGATCATGGAACTTGAGGACCAAGTCAAGTTTCTCATGAAATCTTACGAAGCTCCGAAGCATTCAAGCCAAGTGAACAAAATCACTTCTTCATGCGAATTATGTAGTGGTCCCCATGACACTCGTGATTGTATGGAACTCCCCGGAACAGCTTTTGCGGACTACGCATCCACGCGTACCGACGAAGCGGGAGATAAGTGGTACACTTTCAAACCCGAGCCGAACACATACGGTGAATCATACAACCCCTCATGGAAAAATCACCCAAACCTTAGGTGGAAACAAAATCAACCCAATTCTTCCAACCCGCCTAATCGATACCAATCAAACGGTCCACCATCCAACCGTACCTTCAACAACAATCCTTCTAACAACTATGGTAGTACCAACAATCTTGAAGGATTGATGTCGAAATTTATGGCATCTCAAGAAGCCCGCATAGTTAGGTTTGAAAACGAATTCAACCAACAACAAACGGAGATGACCAACAAAATCGACAACTTTTTGAAAGCCCTCAACAACCAAACATTAGCCACACCTAGGAAGGACACTAGGGACACAAATAGTGGAATTCAAACTAAGGACCCCTTATCATCCAGACATGTCCACTTTGTCAATGTTGTCACCATTAAGCCAATAGATAGAGAGATAGAGGAGAATGACAAGGATGAAGCTAAGGTAGAAGCCAATAGTGAGGATGAGAATAGGGAAGTTGAGGTTAAACAGGATGAGAAATTAGAGGAGATAGAACCTATAGAGGAATACTTTGATAAGTTGCCAACCGAGGAGGAACGGGAATACCATAAGGATTTATTCGATAGTCCCGAGAAAACATATATCTTCGGCAACCCCCTGATCAAAATGGGAGACCCCTCCAACATTAACATCCCATGTAATATAGGGCACATGCATATATGGAAAGCTTACATCGACCTTAGATCACCCGTGAACATCATGACTAGGACTTATTACAATTGGGTAATGAAGAAGCAACTCAATTTTAGGTTGATGCCCGGTACAAATCTGATAAGTAATTTTGCAGGAAGAGTGAAAGGATTGCATGTGATTATAGGGAATCTCACCTATGAGATTGATTTTATGATAGTGGAAGACACTCGCCCAGTGATTGATGCTGACCTAAGCCAAATAATATTCGGGAAACCATTCGTTGAGGCCACTAGGATGAGTTATGATCCGACTTTAGGGATAGTTAGATTCAAGAAAGACAATGATGAGGTCGCTTATCAAATGCCCTACAAGATTGAACAATACCGCCTTCTCTCTAATTTCGAAAAAGAACACAAACAAGCGGCTTATTATAGGAATGAGGAGGATAGACGTAGAGGAGTTGAGTATGTTAGAAATAGGATGCTTGGTTTCTACAAAGAATGCTTGCAACTAGGTCCGGAATACAAAACTGGTTTAGAAGATGACCTAGGTAGTGGAACCAATGATGAAATCACGTAGTAACCCACGACTTTGAGTCTAGCTACAAGACTCGTAAATAAAGAAAAGCGCTTCTTGGGAGGCAACCCATGTTTTGTGTGATTTTAATTGTTTGATTGTTATTTGCTTCCGTATGCATGTTTTATTTTTATTGTTGGTTGATCATGTTTCTCAATTAAAATGTGAAATACTTTATTATGTTGTTTGGCCTGGTCTTAACTTCAACCTAAAGGTATTTTTGCAAAAGATAAGTGTAAGGGGAAACCCCAAATATGTTTTTAAGAAACAAACCGATCATGATTCTCCACAATATTTAATGAACATGTATATTCGTATTTGTTAGAGTCAAATGCTTGTATCGAGTCATAATGAAGTTTTGCAGGATTTTCCAGGAAGTAGGACGAGGTTTTTCCAGAAATTTTCCGGAAACTTACCATAAAGATTTCTGCAGGTCCATTCTGACGGCGTCAGGCAATTACTTTTGACGGCGTCAGGAGTAAAAATCTGGAAATTTTACCGGTTTTGTTTTTCTAACGGAGTCTTATGGTTTTTGTGAATTATTAAGTTTTATAATCTCCAGGAAATCTGCAAACTTCATTCCACAAGCATTATATCTTACTTTGTTTTCTAGGATTTAGTAACTTATATAGGATGCCGCCGATTTTACGCGAGGTTGCCTTGTCTATTGTTGTCAGGTTTTACAGGTTATTTAAGACAAGAAGATGATTTATATTCTGGAAGAGAAGCTTTGATTGCTCATTTTCTTGGAGGAAGATTTAACCTAGCCAACCTAAAATCCATACCGAGCGAATCAGGGGAGTATTTGATTTCATTCTCTTTACTTTCAACTTTTACATTCTTTACTTGAACATTGGGGACAATGTTCATCCTAAGTGTAAGGGGAGGGTAAAAAGATGATACCTTACATATGCACTTTCGCTTGAGTTTGTTTTGTTTGATAGTAGATGAGTAATAAAACTATGAGAAACACTTGTTAGTGCAATTTTAGCGCCAAATTTAAAATTTTTTACAACATTTAGGAGTGAAACTTTAGCCATAGCAAGCGTCTCATGGATAGGAGGTTGTATGACTAGCACATAACCGTATATTCAGAAAAATTTTCCACCCAAAGATGTGAGGTTCGCCTTTAGTTTTGATAGGAAAAGCATTTATTATTGGTGCTTATGAGTGTACCGGTAGCATTTAGATTCTAGAACTTGCGTTAGTGATGCATCCCGAGACCGCTAGTGAGACTACATTAGTGTGGTAGGATTTACTACATGATAAGAGGCATTAGGATCACCCTTGTGTTAAACCCGTATCATAATTACTTGACCATTTAAGTCATATTACTTGGCTAGTTAAGTCAACTAATTTTTCCCACACCCTTTGAGTTGTACTCATTTTTAGTACACGATACCCCTAGTACACCCCTCCGAGCCTATCTTTTCGTTTCTAACTTTAAGCATCTTACTTAAAGGAAGAATTTGTTACACCCCACTTAAATGTACAACCAAATCGCCTTAGCCTTCCGTGTATGCGCTCATTTTTAGTGCATTATTGTTATTTGTTAAACCCTAAGTTAACTTTCTAATTGATTACATGGTTGCTAAGTCGAGTCATATCCTTGTACATATTGTTTTGGGACGATTGGGACTCATGGGTAAGTACTTATTTTATGGAGTAATGGGGAAGAACATAACAATATTACCCCCATACGTACGTTAATCTTAAAAGTGCTCCAAGTGTTTTGATTTTCTTAATTCGAGTCATTAGATTAGTTAATGTAAAGTATGTAAAAATTCAAGTGTAAGGGGAATTCTCATACCCCTATGATGTATTATTTTGGATGGTAGGGTAAGAGTGTATGTTAAAAAAAAAAAAAAAAAAAAAAATCGAAAAAATTAAGAAAAAGAAAAAAAAAATAGAAAAAGGAAAAAGAAGGAGAAAAACATACGGACTACCATCCCATTTTCATTCTATGTTCATTTTATGTTTTTGTTATTTTTCATTTATTAGCTTAAGTCGAGTCTAGTCTTGGCTTAGCAACGCATCTTGTACATGTAATTTACTAAGATTGTTAACTCGCCACCAGTAAAATTCCCTTTATCCAACAAAACCGTGTAATTCATGTCCCTACACCTAACGTTATAACCCTTTTAAAGACCTCTTTGATAGTTTATCCTAGGTGCTTACGCCATGTGGTGGAGGTTTGATCCTTTCCCAAGCCTATGGTAATCTATTTTGTTATGACAGGTAGTGAGAGATATCTTCCATTTCCATAATGTTATATTACTTTATTACACCCGAGAGATGTGAGTATCTAAACACTATTTGTGAGGTGCTTGTGTATGACCTCCGTGCTTGTCTATTGGTCTTTTGTGGAACGATTATTTGTTGTAATTACTTTTATATTAGTGTTAAATGACCCCTAACTTGTCTTTTGAGTAGAATAAAAGCTCATTTGCTTGAGGACAAGCAAATCTCAAGTGTAAGGGTATATGATGAGGCGAAAAATGATCCGTTTTTAGGGGGTCATTTAAGCCCGAATCCGACTTTATTTGATCAAATATTGCCCTAAATTGTTCCTTTTGTGATTTTAGGTGTTTGGAGAGTGAATTCTGGAAAAGAGGCTATTTTGGACGTTTTTGGAGCATAAAGTGAAGAAAACGACAAAGTACCAAATCCAAGCTGGAATTACAAGGTGACGGCGTCAAGGATTTACTCTTGACGGCGTCAGAAAGGATGAATATTTTACCGTAGGTTGTGAAGGCGTCAGATGAAGAGATGACGGCGTCAAAGTGGCCAAGAATATTTTACCGTAGGTGGTGACGGCGTCACCAAGGCCGTCACAAGTGGATCTAGGACGTCCGAGGAAGTTATTGGCGGCTGGCTGACGGCGTCAGAATTAACTCTTGACGCCGTCAGGACAATTTTCCTATATATAGTTTTCTAGTTTTTTCATTAAAAAGGAGAAGTTTTGGTGAAACCCTAAAGACGATTTTGGTGCCTCTTTTACAGGTTTTTCAAGGGTTCCAAACCCTTGATACCTTGCATTGTAATTGAGATAAGTATACTCTTAATTCAATCAATATGTCTATGTGTTGGTTGTTTATCTTTTGTTCTTATCTTAATTCTACTATGCTAGGCTAGATTTACTTTGTGTTTGCTTAGATCTAATGAAACCTAGATGTTGATTATGTGTTAGTTACTTGTCTATTCTTGTTCTTGGATGAATGATATTATATGTTAGGCTTAAGAAAACTGGCAGATCTCCAAATGGTAACATGCTTGAACGTCTTAAGAAACATGAACCGAGGCGTACTAGGTCTTTATTGGTTGTATTTAATGCATGAGCCACTGTTTACAATCCCTATAGTTGTGCTGGGTCATGGTGTAGGAGGAGATAAGAGCTCATAGAGTTGGGGAGTTATGTATGCCACCCCACGAATGGTATTAAGGAATACAATCCGTCATCCATACAAGTGTAACAAGTAATTGACATGTAAAAGATATCTAGGGAGTAATGAAGTCTAAGTAAACACAATTTCTCCAAATACTGCTCACAACCTTAGTTTAATATTAGCTTAATTTCATTTTCATTAGTTTAATTAGTTATAAAGTAGTTTTTGGGTTAGTTGAATAACAACTAATTCCGCCCACTCTTCCAAAACCCGAGATTTTACTTGCTTTCATAAAATATAAAAACACAAAAATAATCATCTTTCACCTTTAGAACTATTAATTAGGCTTTCTAATCCTAGCGACACTATTCCTAAGCTGAACGATCAATCCCCCGGTACTTGTCACTATACTATACTACAACGATCAGGTACACTGCCTGGTGGGGGTTGTAAGCCTCGCGAGATCCCTCGAGAGGTAAAGCAAGGTGCGATTCCCACGCATCAATAACCTAAGAGTTGGTGATGATTTCTTGAGATTTCCGGATTCCAAATGTTGTTTCCTTGGTCCTCCAAAGTTCCTAGTTCTTTCTGCACGAATTTCCCTCCTTAGAGAGCCCGAAGATGATAATAATTGTGTGTAGTAATGAGAGTAAATGATATCTTCAATTTTATGTTGAATGGTGTTGAGTTATGCACTTTTGAGGTCCCTTATAGGCTTGTCCAACACTCATGGTAATAAATAAGAACTTAAATGTTTGAACTTGGACAATAAGACACTAAAAAGGGCCTTGAATCATGGGACAAATGACCAAGATTCATGCACAAAGTTGGCAAAAACATGCAGCTTCGGCCATCTGATCGGTTGCGGGTTGGCACCGATCGGTTGGTGAAAGGTAATTATGACCATCCGATCGGTTTCACACCAACCGATCGGATGGTAACTTCTGACAGTTTTGGACTTTTGACTTTGACTTGAGTAGCTCTTCATGTACTATCCAAACTTGATTAACATAGGACTTGGAACTTTGAGATGACAAAACTTAGGTTCTCATATGAATTACTTCATAGATTTGACTTTTGAGCTTGGGAATCTTTGTGTAATCGTGTATACTTCACTTCCTTCACTTTTTCTCCATTTTTCCTGCATTTGGCTAAATATGCTACAAAACATACTTTGATACGATTTAGTGGCAAAAGCATATAAAAACAACTAAATAACATACACAAAAACACTAATAACGGTTATAAAAACATTTTAACCTTGAGCGTTATCAAATCCCCCACACTTAAACTTTGCTTGTCCTCAAGCAAATCTAGAAGAAAACTAAATATCCACATGGTATCCAAAAATGATTAGAAAAATGTCATGCAAATCCACCAAGTACAAGTACAAGATACGATTCATCGTTTTAAGCTTTAGTGGTGAAAAATCCGAGATGTTTGACAATACCCAATGATTTTCTTGCTTGATTAACATTTCTAAACACCTCACGAAAAAGAAACAAAGTATAATTCACTCAGTCACTCATTTGTTTAGGTAGTGGAGTAAATAAGAGAAATCACACTTATTGCTCAGTCATGATCTAATTATTACCATAAGCTTGTACAAGAAACAAAACTACACCTCAATGGCGTAAGCACCAAGTCTACATATCAAAGAGGTCTTTTATTCGGGTTACAATGTAAGGCTTTGGGTTGTACCAGGCTTATGTTTAAACATCTCATACAAAAACATAATAGATTACTGGCGCGAGTTCTTGATTACTCAAAAACTGGATGATCACTACAATATTCTTGCACTTGATATTCTTACAAAGCCATTACAATATCTGGATAGATAAAGTAACTTGGTAAAGGTAGGGATAAGACATGGGAAAATTTATGAAATTGGTTTTAAAAGAAAAATAAAGTAAAGTCTAAGTCCCATTGTTGCTAGTCACCGAACAAACCACGAACCCATAAATGATTATAGTTACAATCTTCCTCTTCTTCAAATAATGATACATCGATTCACAATAACAAAATTCTTCATACTCAGCACATTGGCTAACAACATATCACAAGATTTCATTTATTCATATATATAGCACATTTGCTATAATTGTCACCTTATAGTTACGATGACTTATTTTATTTTTTCCCCACACTTCGCATAAGCATCACCACAACAATACAAATAAGAAGCTGCAGTCTCCGTCTTTGTCGGAATGGAAAAACACATGGTTGGTGAAGTGTGGCTAACTAATAATCATGAGAAACTATCCAACAACCAAGCAACTAGATACCCACCATTTAGACTTTGACAAGGGTAAGGCTAAGGTTTAAAGTGTAAAATATTTTTGTATTTTTCTGGATGTAACAAAAATGAAAAGGATGGCTCGAAGGGTGTAACTAAGGGTATCTAGCGTTAAAGATGAACGCTAACAAAAGGGTTAAAAATTGGAAATTAACTAATCAATGTGACTAGTTAAAAATCAATAATGAAGGCTATTTGGTTAAAATCCTAAAGTTACCTCTTATCACGTATGCAAACTTATATTACAAAAATGTAATCTCACAACGGTCTTGTAATGATTTACAAGCACAAGTTCTAGAATAAATAAAATCACCGGGCACACTCATAACAAAAGATTCAAGCATAAAAGATGTATGCTAGATATGAAATAGGCTCAAATCCTCACAATTTAGTGGAAAGGGTTATAAAATGTGCTAGCAAATGTTATCAATCCCAGAATGGATTGCAATATTAATCGGGACACATCTCAAATTTTTCAAAAAATTACTATTTTTTACCAGTGGATAGATCCAGTTATTCTAATAAATTATTCCTAAAAGCGTGAAAACAACTAGATTACAAGGACAAACAAAATTTAAAAATTAAATCAATATTAGACTTAATTTCTTATTTTACCTACTCACCCCCCACACTTAAGTTAAATACTGTCCTCAATGTGATAAACGAAAAAGCATAAAAGTAGGGAGAATGAGAAAAAAAAACCATGATATCCAGTGTTATCCAATCTTCTGTTTCTTGTAGTCAACATCTGTATTATTAGAAACAGAAACAAACAAACAAAAAACATTGCAGTTTTATTCAAATTAGTGGTACACACCCATACTTAAGTTCGACCAAGTAGTAAAACTTTGGGGTATAAACATTGAAAATCAAAAACAAAATAAAACACACGGGTTGCCTCCCGAGAAGCGCTTGTTTTATTAACGAGTCCTCAGCCGGACTCAAACTTTGAAATAGATTATGAAGTTTTAGTGTTATGTTTCCTTTTAGGGATATACAACACATTTCCTATCACAATTCCCTCTCCTGTTTCATCTATGTTTTCCAATTTAACATTTTCCCATGCTCTAGGAAGAGCATCATAGATAAAACCATTACTGTGTGCCCAAGGAACCATTTCCTTGTGTGGAGCCATGAATGTGATAGCTTCATATTCAAATTCAGATGAAATTCTTTCATTAGAAATCATGTTTAATTGCTCCTTATCATAATAAAGTTTAATTCGGTGCCCATTTACAATGAAACTTCCACCATGTTTGTCATAAAGTTCAAAATAACCAGAAGGAAATCCATGTTTCACAATATATGGTCCAAACCATTTTGGTTTGAGTTTCGGAGCTTTAAACTTGTATTTCATATTGAAAATCAGAACTTTATCTCCAGCTTTGAATTGTTTTCGAATTCTTAACTTTCTATCATGATAAGCTTTGGTTCTTGCTTTGTATAGCTTGGAGTTTTCATAAGCTTGAAGTCTTAACTCATCAAGTTCATGTAATTGCAAAAATCTCTTTTCTCCAGCTATTTTTAAATTAGGATTACAGCTTCTTAATGCCTAATAAGCACGATGTTCAAGTTCGAACGGAAGATGACATGTTTTCCCATACAAGAGTCTGTACGGTGTCGTACCAATTGGTGTCTTGTATGCCGTACGAAATGCCCATAGAGCGTCGTCTAATTTCCTTGACCAAACGGAAGGATTGTCTTTAACCGTTTTTTCAAGTATTCTTTTTATAGCTCTATTGGTATTTTCGACTTGACCACTAGTTTGTGGATGATAAGCTGTAGCAAAACGATGATGAACTCCATATCGTTTCATTACTTTCTCCATTTGTTTATTACAGAAATGGGATCCCCTATCACTTATTAAAGCTTTAGGAATTCCGTAACGAGCAAAAAGCTTTTTGAGAAAGTTGACAATAACTCATGCATCGTTAGTAGGAAGAGCTTCAGCTTCAACCCATTTAGAAACATAATCGATTGCAACGAGGATATATTCGTATTTGTGTGATTTAGGGAAGGGTCCCATAAAATCAATTCCCCAAATATCGAATATTTCACAGACTTGAATGCTCTTTTGAGGCATTTCGTCTCTTCGAAAAAGGTTACCGGATTTTTGGCACGCATCACAGTTTTGAACAAGAGTATACGCTTCTTTGAAAATTGTAGTCCAATAAAATCCAGCATCAAAAACTTTTCTAGCAGTAGTGGAAGGACCATAATGTCCCCCAGTTGGGCCATGATGACATTCATCAAGAATTTTTCTTGTTTTGGCACCCGAAACACATCTTCGTATCATTCCATCCTTGCACATCTTAAAAAGATAAGGTTTCTCTCAATAATAGTGTTTTAGTTCTGAAAAGAACTTACTACGTTGGTAGTGACTCATCCCTTTTTTAAGAATGACTCCTGCAAGATAATTTGTGTAATTTGCAAACCATGGTATTTCCTCATCATCATCTTTATCTATCGTCATGAGAGTTTCTTCTGGAAAATAATCATTAATTTCATTTTCTTTTAATTCTTCCAAATTTGGATTCTCGAGACGTGATAAATGATCAGCTGCAAGATTTTTTGCTCCTTTCTTATCTTTTATTTCGATATCAAATTCTTGCAGTAATAAAATCCATCTGATAAGACGTGGTTTTGCATCTTGTTTGTTGAACAAATATTTGAGTGCGGAATGATCGGTAAAAACTATCGTTTTTGAAAGCACAAGATAAGATCTGAATTTGTCGAATGCAAAAACTACGGCTAATAATTCTTTTTCCGTAACCGTATAGTTTTGTTGAGCATTGTTAAGTGTTTTACTAGCAAAGTAAATATGACGAAAATGTTTTCCTTCACGTTGTCCTAAAATAGCTATAACAGCGAAATCGCTTGCATCACACATGATTTCAAATGGTAGTGACCAATTAGGTGCAACCATAATTGGGGCACTAGTCAATTGACTTTTCAATGTTTCGAAAGCTTTAATGCAGTCAGCATTGAAATCAAATACAGAATCCTTTTCTAAAATTTTAGTCATAGGACGTGATATTTTTGAAAAATCTTTGGTAAATCGGCGGTAAAAACCGGCATGTCCTAGAAAACTTCTAACGGCTTTAACGTTAGTTGGTTGTGGTAATTTGGTGATAACATCTATTTTAGCTTTATCTACTTCCATCCCTGAACTTGATATCTTGTGTCCTAACACAATTCCTTCAGTTACCATGAAATGACATTTTTCCCAATTAAGAACTAGATGTGCGGCTTCACATCTTTCAAGCATTTTATCGAGATTGGAAAGACAAGTTTCAAAAGAATCACCAAAAACTGAAAAATCATCCATGAAAACTTCCATAGATGTTTCAAGCATGTCTTGAAATATTGCGATCATACACCTTTGAAAAGTTGCAGGTGCATTACATAGACCAAAAGGCATACGCCTGTAAGCGTAGGTTCCAAAAGGACATGTAAATGTGGTTTTCTCTTGATCGGCTGGATCGATAGGAATTTGGAAATATCCCGAAAAACCATCAAGGAAGCAAAAGTATTTGTTTCCTGCTAATCTTTCGAGCATCTGATCCATGAATGGTAAAGGAAAATGATCTTTCCTGGTAGCTTTATTAAGTTTTCTGTAATCAATACATACTCGCCATCCAGTGACAGTTCTAGTAGGAACTAACTCATTCCTTTCGTTTGTCACTACAGTCATTCCTCCTTTCTTTGGAACACAATGAACTGGACTCACCCATGGGCTATCCTCGATAGGATAAAAAAATTCCTGCATCAAGAAGTTTAATGATTTCCTTCTTAACAACCTCTTTCATATTTGTATTGAGTCGACGTTGTCTTTCTACAACGGGTTTAGAACCTTCTTCACAATTGATTTTGTGTTTGCAAAAATCAAGACTAATTCCTGGAATATCAGAAGTTTTCCACGCAAAAGCGCGTTTATGCTTCCTAAGAACAGAAACGAGTCTTTCTTTTTGATTTGTTTTTAGTAACGACGATATGACTACTGGAAGAAGTGAATTTTCTTTTAAGTAAGCATATTCGAGATTATTGGGAAGGGTTTTGAGTTCCAAATCAGTGGGTGGTTCTTTTAGAGATGATTTGATTTTCAATTGATCTTTCTCAATGATGTCTTCAAATTTCTCTTCTTCAACTTTTATTTCCATAAATTCCTCAAATTCTTTATCAGAATCTGCTTCAGTAATCTTTTCTGAAGTAGTCATGAATGGTTTCGAATCGTCAAGTAATGCATCCAATTCTTCTTCAGTGACTTCATCAATTACATCGATGTTATAGCATGTGTCATCACTGGAATTTGGATATTTTATTGCTTTATCGATTAAGAACGTGATTCGATCTTCTCCTACTCCAAGATTTAGTTCTTTACCTTTAACTTTAATCATTGCATCAGCAGTGTTTAAGAAAGGTCTTCCTAAGATTAAGGGTACTCGACTATCTTCTTCCATCTTAGTAGGTTTCAATGTATTGATGGAAAGTTTAGAATACAACAAATAGGGCATCAAATTGATACTTGCACCTAAATCGGCTAAAGCATCACATGTGATGTAGTTTCCTAATGTACATGGTATAAGAAAACTTTCGGGATTTCCAAGTTTTGGTGGAATTTTGTTTCGAATAATAGCAGAGCATTCTTCATTAAGAACGGTAGTTGATGAGGCAAAAAATGATCCGTTTTTAGGGGGTCATTTAAGCCCGAATCCGACTTTATTTGATCAAATATTGCCCTAAATCGTTCCTTTTGTGATTTTAGGTGTTTGGAGAGTGAATTCTGGAAAAGAAGCTATTTTGGACGTTTTTGGAGCATAAAAGTGAAGAAAACGGCAAAGTACCAAAAATCCATGCTGAAGATACAAGGTGACGGCGTCAAGACTTCCTTCTTGACGGCGTCAGACATGGAGAATTAAACACCTTAGCTGGTGACGGCGTCAGATGGATAGGTGACGGCGTCAAAGTGGCAAAGAATAAAATACCGTAGGTGGTGACGGCGTCACATAGGCCGTCACAAGTGGATCTAGGGCGTCCGAGGAAGTATATGGCGGCGAGGTGACGGCGTCAGAATTAACTCTTGACGCCGTCATAGTGTTTTTCCTATATATAGTTTTCTAGTTTTTTTTATTAAAAAAGAGAAGTTTTGGTGAAACCCTAAAGACGATTTTGGTGCCTCTTTTACAGGTTTTTCAAGGGTTCCAAACCCTTGAGACCTTGCATTGTAATTGAGATAAGTATACTCTTAATTCAATCAATATGTCTATGTGTTGGTTGTTTATCTTTTGTTCTTATCTTAATTCTACTATGCTAGGCTAGATTTCCTTTGTGTTTGCTTAGATCTAATGAAACCTAGATGTTGATTATGTGTTGATTACTTGTCTATTCTTGTTTTGGATGAATGATATTATATGTTAGGCTTAAGAAAACTGGCTGATCTCCAAATGGTAACATGCTTGAACGTCTTAAGAAACATGAACCGAGGCGTACTAGGTCTTTATTGGTTGTATTTAATGCATGAGCCACTGTTTACAATCCCTATAGTTGTGCTGGGTCATTGATTCCTCCCGAACCACCTAACTTTATTTCTCAACCGCTTGTGAACGGTCAATACTAAAAAAGCCAGGCAGGCCGGGAGGAAATGCAATTTTTATCCGTGGGTCTTAAGTACAGAAAAAGTACGTGAGTACAGAAAAGTACATCCCCGGGTCGTTATGTCCCAGCGAGGTGTGAAATCTGTAATATAACGAATCTGTGATCTGTTGAAGTTAAAATATAAAAAACAGGAATCTGACTGACTAACACTGGGAATGTGAATAGTAAATAGCTCTCGTCACAGCTATTTCAGTAAAAACGTGCAATCAGAAACCCTAAAATGTAAAAGGATTTACAAACGTACGTTTAGGTTCAAATAAACGTAAACGTACAAAACGAAACAACAAATATAATTACAGTATGAATTTGCATGCCTTAGGGGCTTAAATGCAAATTAAATAACTTTAAAATATTTACTTTATAATTACAAACATATTTAAAAATTAAGAAAACCTAAAAACCTAAAACGCGTACGTTCACGTTTAAGTAAACGTCTACGTATTAAAAATAAAATTGAAAATTGATCAATACAAATCCCACAAATGTGAAATTTATATTTTTGTGATCCTAATAATAAAAGAAAACTATTTATGAATTAAAATAATTTTTACAAGTATATATGTATTTACTATTAATTAAAAACTATTATTTACTATTTATAATTACCTAAAAATAAGGAAAATATAAAAAATGCTTAGAAAAATAAAATTAAAACTTAGAAAAGTTAAAAATACTATAAAAGAAATTTTGAAACTAAAAATATATTTATTATACAACTATACTATTTATTACTAATTATTTACTTATTATTTATTTATTAATACTATTATTTAATTATTGTATATACTAAATAAGCAAACTAAAATCTACAACTTTTTTCAGAATTCTAAAATACTTATAAAAAGCTAAGAAAAATATAAAAACTATATTTAATATACAAAAATAAGAAAACTTAATTTAAAACTATTATTACTTAATTAAACTAATTAATACTAACTTAATTATTATACATACTAAACTTATTTATAAAATTATAAAACTTTTTATAAAACTTCCTAAGTATCTCAAGAATACATAAAAAATATAAAAAGTTTGTAAAACTTATAAATAAGCAGATTTAAAAATTAAATACTTATTATTTATTAAAAGAAATTTAAACTATATTAATTATTAAATATACTATATGAACAGTAAAAAATCTAAAAAAATTACAGAAAGTATATTTACTTATAAGGATCCTAGGAAAAATAAGTTGGGGTTGCCAGCTTATCCAGATAAGCTGGAATAAGCCACACAGTTCAAATAAGCTACTAGGCCAAAACTACCTTATGTATATTAATGTTGCAAGGTATAACGGAACTGGTGCCCCAGAGCTATTGGAAGGGGTGTGGGTACTAAGCATGCTACTATCCTAGAGGTCCTGAGTTCGAATCCCACCCACACCCATTTTTTCATTTTATTTTATTTTTCTATTTTTCTTTTTGCAAAACTGTAAAACAAACTAAAATAAGAAACTTTAAAGAAGCCAACTTTTTTAAAAATTGGAAATAAGCTGTGTGAGAGCTTATTTCCTTATCAGATGGTTTTTAAGCATAAAGCTTCTTAAATAGAAGCTATCACTAGCTTCAAGTTTGGTTTTGGCTTTTCTGTTTTTAGGACTAGTATATATACAGATCTTATACATATTTAAGGAATAAGGAATTTTACAAACAAAGAAATAAGCAAATGCCAAGCTTATGGCTTATCAGTGAAGCTTTTTGGCTCACAAATGCATTTCAAAATTGCCATAAGCTTGAAATAAGCTCATTAACTAAAACTAACTAAAAATATATACGTATACTAGTATTATAGACAAGAATGAAAACTAAAAACCTAGAAATAAACTTATCATGGGCTTATGACTAATCAGTTAAGCTGATTAAGCTAAAACTCACAAAAGCTAGGAAAAAGCTATACAGTATAAACTAAGAGCAAAAATATATATGAACATGTATTATGAGCTAGACTTTACAAGCTTGTGCACTGGAATTGGCAAATAAGCTTGAAATTAGCAAATAAGCACTTCCAGTGCACAACCTATCCAAACACCCCCTGCAGTCAAATGTTTGGGCAATATAAGCTCATTAAATAAGCTTAAAAACCCAAATTGTGAATTGAGGTTGCAAGTCATGCTGGTTGGCTTTCCAAAAAGCTCAAGCTCAACTAGTGGGGTCCACTAGTGAGCTTTTGGGAAGCTTATGAAAAGTCACCCATTTGACTGGGTATACTAATGAACCAGTACACAAAGTCAAAATAGGGCAAACAAAAAGTCATCTGCAGCCCTAGTAAATGGGCCTCAAATTGAAATTTGAGACTTGAGACTTGTAAATTGGTTGGTTAGCTTCTAAAAGAAACAAACCACACAAGCTAAGTCCAAGGGAATGACTTTTTGTGAGCTTATGAAGTTGGCTTGTGAACACTGATGAGTCAGTGTTCACAATGAGATGGACCAAGGTTTAAGCTTATAGCAGGCCTATTAAATAAGCTTGTAAATGATATATGAGCTACAAACCTTGGAGTCTGGTTGATTAACTTTCCAAAGAACCAAAAATCACAAAGTATGGCTCACTAATGAGCCCTACAAGTGCTTATGAAATAAGCCTTTGTAGACTGATTAGTGAGTATACAATGTAATTTTTGACAAAATGTAAAGTCATGTATAGCTTATCACATAAGCTAAAAAGCCTAGGATAAGACTAAAACCAGAGGGTATGCTAGCTAAACTAACCAAAGAATCAAAAATCACAAAGTTCAGTCCACTCATAAGCTCAATAAGAGCTTATGAACTTTGACTGCTTGCACTGACTTCTCAGTGTAAGTGTCCAAGTGATTATGGATTTATTGATCAAGTTTATTGAAGCATGGTGGTATGATTTTATCATTTAAGCATAAGGGTAACAAGATAAACAGAAAATATAATGAAAACAACAATTATTTAACAAACACATGCACAAATAAGTAATCTGTGAGCTTATGAAATGTGTTATCACTAAGGCATAATTTAAAAAATGAAGCTCACAGATTAGCTCAATTAAGCAATTAAAATAAGCTAGAAATGAAAATAGAATACATAATCAACAAGTTAGCCACAAGGGCAATGCAAAAGAGCCAAGTGCACAAGCTTAGGTCAATTCCATAAGCTTCTGCATACTTATGGAATTGACTTCCAAACTTGTGCACAGGGCAAAAACAGCTAATAATAAGCATATAATTAAGCTATTAAACATGTAGAATAAAAATTAACAAAAATACACTCAGCAAGATGAGCAACAAAACTGTAAAACCCTAAAAGGATTTAAACTAAAACTAAATAACAAAGGTACAAGAAAATAATCTATTTATTCAAAAACTTGAAAAACCAAAATTTGACTTTTTTACAAGAACATGAAAAGTTGACTAATATGAATTTTACACTAGATTTACTGACTGAACATGTTATATTAAACAATAAGATCATAAAATAAAGCTAAGTAAACAACTTTTATACAGAATTCATGAATTTGGACTTGTAAATTCAAACAGTGAGCAAATAAGACACCCAAGATGTTGATTTTGACTTTTATATGAATACTCAATAGACTAATGGTTTATCAGACCATTAGGAACTCAAAGTATCATGTAGCTACCAAAAATAACAACATGAGCTCATCTTAACACCCTGTAATCAGCAATGCCAAACACACCTTAAACTTAATGAATTTTGGATTTTTTAAGCATAACAAAGATTAAGATCATAAAATTAAATCCAAACATCATAATAACATATATTAAGCATAATTAAGCAGTTAAATAAGAGTTATAACAACAAAGCATAAGAATCACTTAAATGTGATTTATACAGTGAAAATGCAATATTTAACAAATCTTTAATTTAACACATAAGCATATAAGATTATAACTTAAAAACACTTAATAACAACAAATAAACATAAAAACATGGAAATCTAAATAATTAAATAACTGAAACAGTGAAATGCAAAATTGATAAATAAAACTTACAACATGGAATTCAATGAAGGACTGAGAATCATGGACCAATACCCAACCTAAAAGCTTCCAACAAAGCTACTAAACCAGAATCATCCATAAATTCATTATGCTCCATTGCATCTTCCTTATTAACTTGGAATTTTTATTTTTTTAATTGTTTTTCTTGATTTTCTTTTTATTTTTGATTTATAATGATCAAAGCTGATGTTAAGTGATTCAATTGGCTTGCATAAGCTTGGCATAGCTTATGTAGTGTCTATTTGGAAGCAATTAACACTTTGAACATTTAACATGAATTTAAAAACTTGAAATTTAAATGACAATAAGAAAAGACTTGAATTGTAAAGATAAAAACAATTAAGCTGTAAATAATGATTCATTGAACTTGTTTAAGGTTTAATACATCATTAAAAGCATAAAATGACATTGAATTTAAAGAAAACGTAAAATCTAATCTAAGGTGACAATGGCCGTAGCCAAGGTATCTCTTCCATCTTGCTTCTTGCTCTATTTATAGCCAATTTGAGACCTCCACATGTCCTGGTTCAATCCCACTTGCAATCAGGGCCATTGATTTCCTTTAACTCATCCTAGCCGTTTAAAGTAGTTTTGGCGCCAAAACTATTTAAGGTTGCTTGCAGCCATTTTATGCATAATAAATGCTCTTGGATGGTTGTGTGAGGTGGAGGATGCAAGTAGGAACAATTTGGGGTGGTGGGAATAAGGGGTGATCATGTTGCAGGTTAAGGGTGTGGTGGAAATGGTGGAACAGAAATGATGAGTTTTTAGGAACTCATCAGTCATGGTGTAGGAGGAGATAAGAGCTCATAGAGTTGGGGAGTTATGTATGCCACCCCACGAATGGTATTAAGGAATACAATCCGTCATCCATACAAGTGTAACAAGTAATTGACATGTAAAAGATATCTAGGGAGTAATGAAGTCTAAGTAAACACAATTTCTCCAACCACTGCTCACAACCTTAGTTTAATATTAGTTTAATTTCATTTTCATTATTTTAATTTAATTATATAATAGTTTTGGGTTAGTTGAATAGCAACTAATTCCGCCCACTCTTCCAAAACCCGAGATTTTACTTGCTTTCATTAAAATATAAAAACACAAAAATAATCATCTTTCATCTTTAGAACTATTAATTAGGCTTTCTAATCCTAGCGACACTATTCCTAAGCTGAACGATCAATCCCCCGGTACTTGTCACTATACTATACTACAACGATCAGGTACACTGCCTGGTGGGGGTTGTAAGCCTCGCGAGATCCCTCGAGAGGTAAAGCAAGGTGCGATTCCCACGCATCAGTAGTGGAAATTTGTTCTAACTTGTTTCGATTATTAAGAAGTTCTTTCAAAAATTTCCCATAATTGGGCATTCCAGCTAGAACATCAACGAGGGGTACGTTAATTCTAACCTCTTTGATCATTTCTAAAAACTTCTTATTTCGCTCCTCTCTTTTCTCTTTTCTTAGGGCTTGTGGATATCGTATTTTTGGTGTATAAGGCTTTATTGGTGGAACGGTTGGTTTTTGGGTTAGTTCTTTTTCAACTGCTTCTTCCTCCTCAGCTTCTTCATCCTCTTCTTGAATAAGAGTTTTATCGGCAGGAATGGGTGGTGGATCATATGAGAGACCACTTCGAGTGAATACATCATTGATATGCTCATTTCTGTTGTGTGGTGGACGATAATTCTTATCGTGTGATCCAGATGGTTTTGGATTGGATTGGGTGTTACTTGGTAATGTACCAGGAATTCGAGAAGAAAGTTGATCAGAAAGTCTACCAATATTTTGTTCAAGATCCTGGATAGAAGCTTGATGATTTTTCTGACCTTGCTCAACTTTTGTTTTGAGATTGAAAAATTGAGTTTTTACAAACTCATTTGTGGTTCTTTGAGCATTTACGAATTCCCGCATCATTTTTTCGAAATCAGATTCTTCCTTTTTATCTGAATTTGTTGGGTTTGGATTTTCTGTTCTAGGATGAAAATCACGGTTGTTATCCCTTTGTTGGCGATCTTGCCAATTTCCCGAACTTCTTCCGTAATAATTACCACAAAAACCTCCTCCACGATATCCTCCTTGGACATAATTGGCTTCCCCTTCGTTGGGCCCATTCATAGGTTGGTCATCACACTCGGATGATGTGTGATTTCCTCCACAATTATTACAGCCATCTCGCATTTCTTTCATTTCTCCTTTTATATCTTTGTATTGCGAGTCCATTTTAGAAGACAAGGCTTCTATTTTGTCCATGAGTTTTGAATTATCTGAACTTTCGGCAAAAGCAACGGTTTTCCGTAAGGGTTTGGTTTTGAAATCTTTTGACCAATCGAGTTTAAGAAGTACTCGATCTTCAAGAAGTTGATATGCCTCATTTGGTGTTTTGTAAAGGAAAATTCCTCCGGCATCAAGGATTGCTTGAGATGCTTCATCAAGACCATGATAAAAGATTTGGATTATTGTTCCTCGTCCTAAATTATGATCATGACAACTACGAAGCAAATCTTTCATGTGAAGCCAAGCTTCAACAAGAGATTCATTAGGATTTTGTGAAAAAGCACGGATTTCTCTGATTAACCTATCATACATGGCAGGTGGAAAGAATCGGCTTACAAAAGCTTGCCTCATCTCCTCCCAAGTATTAATAGTTCCTGGGGTTAATTCGATATACCATACTTTGGCATCTTCGGCGAGTGATGATGGAAAAAGTTTGAGCTTGATAGCATCGACATTAGTGTCTCCATAACGAAACATGCCACAAATTTCAATGAATTCGGCAATGTGTTTATGCGGATCGACCCGCGAACGGCCATCGAATTGACGGTCTTTGATCATAGAAAGATGGTAACCTTTAACGGTAAAGTTTTCACCAAGATCGACGACAACAATAGCAGCTCCAGGAGTGGGTGCTACGGTTCTATTGGGGGCCCACATGGGTAAATCGTCAGCCATGGGTAATGGTTCAAAAAGATTGGAAATTGGGTGTTCTTCGGAAAGATTATCAAACCAATTAAGAATAGTTGAAGATCTCTTCTTACGAAAGAAACTTTCGGGATCGGATAAGGGTGTACTAAGCTTTTTAGTAGTAGAACGAGTGTTCATACAACTATCAAGAGAATCGAATTAATTACCTAAACAAAAGAACAAGAAAAAATAAAATAAAAAAAACAGAAAAATTCAAACCGAATCGGGTGGAACTAAAACCGATCGGTTGGACGCTACGGTAAAATTAAAATGTCAGAAACCGAATCGGTTGGAAGAGAAACCGATCGGTTGGTTGCTACGGATTTTTTTTTAAAACGAACACGAAAAGAAACGGACTTTTAAAACTTAAAGAAACACGATCAAATTCCCCGGCAGCGGCGCCAAAAACTTGATGCGATGTTTGTTAGTGCAAGTTTTAAATTTATAAGAGTGAATTACCAAATCTAGAAACAACACATACGAGCAAGTGTACTCGTCCGTTATAGCAAGATATGATTGTAAGTCGGGATCGTTCGCAGGGATTTGTGAGTGAATCGAAATATAAGTCTAAAAGAAAATCTCTAATGTACGCAAATATGAAAATAAGTAAATTCAATAAATTAAAAACTACACTTGTTTAGACTAGTTTTCTACTTAAGGACATACATGATTGGGATAACTTTTGATAACATGTTGGTTGAGATAATTAGATGGTGATCTAATCTATTGTTTCTACAAATTAAACCTTCGTCAAGATTTTAGTTCATAAAAACAAGCTTTAGGTGTAAACCAATCAATTCAAGATCTATCCAAGGTTCATAAGGTATGGTGGATATCTTAAACACAAGAAAAAAACTTTTATTACCAATGAAACACTCTTAGGAAATGGTCAATACAAAAGGTAACCTCTTCATAGACAAAAAGGTCACAATCGTTTATAAACATTTAAACTTTTGTCCTACTAAAGGTTTACAAACAATCCGATTTGATGTTATAAAAGAATTCTTATTACAATCATACTTCTTGTTTCTTTGTTTAGTCAAGAATAATTATGGTGAAAAACAATCATTCATAGACAAATGATTATAACTAGTTGAGCAATAACAAATCTTTCGACCTTTGAAACTATTATCAATTAGTTAACCTTGGCTAAACAAATGTCACGATGAAACTTAAGGTACAATTGGTTCTTAGGATTGACTTGAAATTGAATTAAAACATGTTATCACAATCATCACTATCACTAAGTATAAAACATCATCAAAACAAGTGTAAAAAGATTACTAGCCACTCATGGCAAACATGCAAATAAACTCATAATATTTAACATAAGAATCCATGGTTATAAGTCTTACAATGCTTTGAAATTGATAACAAATGACAAGGTATTGATAACCTAAGTGTTGGTGATGATTTCTTGAGATTTCCGGATTCCAAATGTTGTTTCCTTGGTCCTCCAAAGTTCCTGGTTCTTTCTGCACGAATTTTCCTCCTTAGAGAGCTAGAAGATGATAATAATTGTGTGTAGTAATGAGAGTAAATGATATCTTCAATTGTATGTTGAATGGTGTTGAGTTATGAACTTCTGAGGTCCCTTATAGGCTTGTCCAACACTCATGGTAATAAATAAGAACTTAAATGCTTGAACTTGGACAATAAGACACTAAAAAGGGCCTAGAACCATGGGACAAAAGACCAAGATTTGTGCAAAAAGTTGGCAAAAACATGCAGCTTCGCCCATCCGATCGGTTGCGGGTTGGCACCGATCGGTTGGTGAAAGGTAATTATGACCATCCGATCGGTTTCACACCAACCGATCGGATGGTAACTTCTGACAGTTTTGGACTTTTGACTTTGACTTGAGTAGCTCTTCATGTACTATCCAAACTTGATTAACTTCTGAACTTGGAACTTTGAGATGACAAAACTTAGGTTCTCATATGAATTACTTCATAGATTTGACTTTTGAGCTTGGGAATCTTTGTGTAATCACGTATACTTCACTTCCTTCACTTTTTCTCAATTTTTCCTGCATTTGGCTAAATATGCTACAAAACATACTTTGATACGATTTAGTGGCAAAAGCATATAAAAACAACCAAATAACATACACAAAAACACTAATAACGCTTATAAAAACATGTTAACTTTGAGCGTTATCAGTTTCATATTCCATTCGTGGTGGTGGTGACATTGTTGGTGATTCCCGGTGCACGCTACAAAGGTATAAACATGTTGTGTTTATTTTTTGATTGATCATATTGGCTATATGGATCCGTGTGGGTGATGTTGTTCCGCTGCGTTTATTTGTTCTTACATATTTTATATTCATACATCACCTATAGTGGTATCACGAGCCATCATATGTGCCGTATGATTATCGGGTACGTGTAAAATGGCCTAAAACGCATGTTTTTTGATCGATTTATGAAACGATTTCAAATCAGGCCCTATGGCTTAATTTTCTGTGGTAAAATGATAATTAAAAGGTCCTAACATCAGTGGGTTTTGAACTTAAGGCCATTTGACACGAGTACCAAACGGGGTTTTAATTCTTGTTAATTAATTTCTTCGTTTTCGTTGGCTAAATATTTATTTCTTGTTATTTATTTTGATTCCATGGAAAATTCATGCATGTTTGTCCATAGATTTATCCAACACCATGTTTTATTCATAATATTATGGTATTATTATGTTTATATGCAAAGCCAATGAAAACCTAGACCACTTGTGCATTGAATGGTTGTTTATGTTGTTTAATTTCGTGTTTTGGGGTTTTGCCATTGTTTCGGCATTTATGTAATTATATTCTTTTGGTTGTAGCCATTGTTTGGGCACTTTTACAGTAGATTAATTGTATTTTATTTTCAATATAATGTAATCGTAGCTCGGTGGTGAAAGGCGAAAGAGTTAAAGACGTTTTTGCCGAAAAATGACTGCTGGAACACCTGTTGGTAAAACGGAGTTTCCCGGTGATTGGTAAGGTCTTTTTGGTTGAATTTTTTTGCTGGTACCCAAGACATGGGCCTACAACTTTCTAGTTTTGAGCTAAGCACGGGGAAGCCTCCTTCATGGACTTTTGGGCCCTCTAACACAGAAATTCTGGAAGGACAGAAACTGCTTTTCATGTGCATCATGAGCTCCCAACTTGCTCTTGATTGTCTTGGAGCAAGTGGGAGTCCTTCGTGTAGTTGTGTGGTTGTCCCTAGTTGACTCTTGGTTCTCGTGATGGCTCACGAGACCAAGCATAGGTTTTTTCATCAGTTGAGGCTTTGCATATTGTGGTTGTGTGTTTGTTTTGCTTTTTATATATCTTGTTTCATATGTAAAATTGCAAATAGTTTTCTATAAAACTTAAAACAAAACACAAACCATTTTCAAAACTAAGTCTTTTGATTTAGTTTTACTAAGTTTATGAAACTTGAAATCATTGTTTTATAATAACACCTTAACTTGTTATGTATGTTATTTTATTTATGTATTGTTCAAACTTTATTATCCATGTAGGATTAATATTAGTCATGAAAATGGACAACTTGACACACATAAATTAAAACAATGATTAGACTTAAGTTAAGAAATATTTTTAACTTGTGCTACGAAGGATGAATGCATGCTCCTTTGGTACACCTTTTGATCCACATCAAAAACTTTTACCCGTAAAAATTTAAGTCACGCCGTCTAATTTTGAGAACACTTGTAATTACTTTTTGCCTATGCGTGAGACCTAGGTTGAATTGTAACCCAATGTGACTATTCTCTATGCGTGGGACCTAGATATATTCTCACACGTTCTCAAATTGGATGACTTAATCGAGTTAAGCGGTGAGACCTTGACCCGAGGCAAAGATGGGACTAAACATGCCAGCTTGACACTAGTTACTTGTTCACTAGTGCCATGAGTCCCATAAAGATCTAAGAGTTGCATTTGTAATGCAATTGGTCGATGTTACCTACCTATTGAATCCTCCATTGCTAGCAAATCAACTGATGTGATGGTGGAACCTCAATGAGGATCTTAGCCTTTTCGTATAATTAATTGTTTTAATATAGTAAACTTGGGTAGTTAATTTTAAAAATGATTAATTATTGAAAATTACTAAAAGTGAACTTTGTTTATTTTGTAGATGACAACTCAAAATTCAACCATGAAAAACTCGTCAATCAGATCAATTCTCGAGAAAGAGAAATTGAATGGTAACAACTTTTTGGACTGGTACAGCAACTTGAGGATTGTCCTCAAGGCTGAACAAAAGTTTTACCATCTGGAAGAAGCTTTACCTAAAGCACCTGCTGCTAATGCTGCTGCTGCTGTTCGTAATGCCTACACTCGTAGGAGTAACGAGCAACAGGAAGTGGCTTGTCTTATGCTGGCTAGCATGATCCCTGAGTTGCAAAAGAACTTAGAGTACTTTTCATCATTTGACATGCTGCGAGAACTGAAAGTTATGTTCGAGCAGCAAGCAGAGCAAGAATTGTTTGACACGGTCAAATCTTTTCATGCCTGCAAGCAGGAGGAAGGGCAATCGGTCAGTAGCTATGTCGTGAAAATGAAAAGCTATCTGGATCAGATGGAGCGACTGGGATACCCCATGCCCCAGATCATTGGAGTGAGCATGATACTTACCTCACTATCGAAGGATTATGACCAATTTGTGCAGAACTACAACATGCACATCATGGGGAAAACCATTGCCAAACTGCATAACATGCTGAAACTTGCAGAGAAAGGCATGCCCAAGAAGGCTCCACTTGTCCTAGCTATCAACCAAGGCAGAATTTAGAAAAAGAACAAAGGAAAACTGCAGGCACCTGGCAAGGGGCAAGGGAAAGGCGAGGCTAAGCTTGCTTATGCCCCCAAACCCAAAATCCCCCCACCTGCCAAAAAGGAGCACCCGGCCAAGGACACCCCCTGCCACCATTGTGGAGTGGTAGGGCACTGGAGGCGCAAGTGTCACGTCTACCTGGAAGGGCTAAAGAAGAACAAAGCTAGTGTTACTAGCACATCAGGTATCTTCACTATAGAACTTTATACTTTTCCTAACAAAACCTGGGTATATGATACTGGTTGTGGTACTCACATTTGTAACAATGTGCAGGGGGTTAGGGGAAGTCGAAAGCTGAAACAAGGAGCTTTATATCTGTACGTTGGTAATGGCGATCGTGCAGCTGTGGAAGCAATTGGGAGCTTTGATCTTATCCTCCCAAATGGACTAGTTATTGTTTTAAATAATTGCCAGTTTGCACCTACTATCACTAGAGGTGTTGTTTCACTTTCGCGTTTGAAAGATGATGGTTACATTCATACTTTTACTGATTTTGGCATTTCTGTTTCTAAGGATAATGTGTTTTATTTTAATGCTATTCCACGTGATGGCATTTTTGAAATTGATATGCGTGATCCTATTTCAAACAATAGTTCTATATATACTGTTAGCAATAAAAAATCCAAACGTAATTTGGATTCCACTTTTTTATGGCATTGTCGTCTTTGCCATATAAACAAGAAACGCATTACGAAGCTACAACACGATGGGCTTTTAGAGTCAACCGACAATGTGTCGTTTGATAAATGCATTTCTTGCATATCTGGAAAGATGGCACGAAAGCCTTTTTCCCATGTTGGAGAAAGAGCTAAAGATCTACTTGGACTCATTCATACTGATGTATGCGGTCCATTTAGAACAATGTCTAGAGAAGGAGCTAACTACTTCATCACTTTTACTGATGATTTCAGTAGATATGGTTATGTTTACCTGATTAAACATAAACATGAAGCCTTTGAAACGTTTAAAGTCTTCCAAAGTGAAGTAGAAAATCAGCTTGGCAAGACCATTAAGGCTCTTTGATCCGATCGAGGAGGTGAATATATAAGTCAAGAGTTTTTAGATCATCTAAAAAGGTGTGGGATAGTCTCACAATTCACTCCTCCATATACACCGCAACATAATGGTGTGTCTGAAAGGAGAAATCGAACCTTGCTAGACATGGTTCGATCTATGATGAGTCTAACAACGTTGCCAATGTCCTTTTGGGGTTATGCTCTAGAGTCTGCTGCTCGCATACTCAATATGGTTCCAACTAAGAAGGTTGATAAGACTTCATACGAAATATGGCATGGGAAGGTCCCTAATCTATCTTACTTGAAAGTCTGGGGTTGTGAGGCTCTCGTTAAATGAGATATGCCAAACAAACTTGAGCCTAGAACTATCAAGTGTATCTTTGTAGGATACCCAAAGGAAACGATGGGTTACTATTTCTACTACCCACCCGAGAATAAAATATTTGTTGCTTGATATGCTGAGTTTTTTTAGAACAGTCTCATCTCACAAGAAGCAAGTGGGAGCAAAGTAGACTTTGATGAACTTCAAAGAGAAGATGTGCAACCTTCTAGTAACACTAGTGAACATCAAAAGGAGACTGAGCATGAAAATGTTGAGCCTCTTCGAGATGTTGCTCCCATTTGTAGATCCGAAAGGATACCTCAAACACTTGAACGATATGGTTTTTATATCGATGCTGAGGAACATGAGTTAGGGGATCATTGTGAACCCGCTAACTATCGAGAAGCTATATCGTGTCCTGAATGCGAGAAGTGGAACGAAGCTATGAATGTGGAAATGAAATCCATGGAAGACAATGATGTTTGGGTCGAGGTAGACCTACCTCCCAATGCTAAAACCGTTGGGAGTAAATGGCTCTACAAGATAAAGACCGACGTGGATGGAAATGCACATACCTATAAAGCTCGTCTTGTAGCAAAAGGTTTCACTCAAATCTACGGAATTGACTATGAAGAAACCTTCTCGCCTATTGCAGACATTAAAGCAATTCAGATTCTTATAGCCATAGCAGCGTATTATGACTATGAGATTTGGCAAATGGATGTCAAGACTGCCTTCTTGAACGGCCACCTAAACGAGGACGTTTATATGGTGCAACCCGAGGGCTTCGTGAATCCAAAGTATCCTGGCAAAGTATGCAAGCTTCAAAGATCCATTTATGGATTGAAGCAAGCATCTAGAAGCTGGAACAAGAGATTTGATGAGGAAATCAAGAAGATTGGTTTCACTCAAAATCTCGATGAGCCATGTGTATACATGAACACTAGTGGAAGTATAGTCGCATTCCAAATCTTATATGTCGATGACATATTACTCATAGGAAACAACATTCCATTGCTACAAGATGTAAAATCCTGGCTTGGAAAGTGTTTTGATATGAAAGATTTAGGAGAAGCATCGTACATACTTGGAGTCAAGATCTATCGAGATAGATCAAAGCGGTTAATCGGCTTGTGTCAAAGTGCATACATTGAAAAAATCCTGAAGAGATTTAGAATGCAAGATTCTAAACGTGGAAGTCTTCCAATGCAACCAAATATGGAATTGAGCAAGGCTCAAGGACCCTCTACACCCGATGAGGTGAAGAGGATGAAGGGAATCCCTTATGCTTCGGTTGTGGGATCCATCATGTATGCGGTTCGGTGCACTAGACCTGATGTAGCGTTCTCTCAGAACCTAACGAGTAGATTTCAACAGAATCCAGGAGAATGTCACCGGACTGCTGTTAAGAACATATTGAAGTATCTGCGGAATACTAAAGATATGTTTCTTGTTTATGGTGGTGATGTCGAACGTGAGCTCAGTGTTACTTGTTATACTGATGCAAGCTGGGAGACAGATCGTGATGACATCAAATCCCAAACAGGATATGTTTTCGTCATGAATGGAGGTGTTGTTGACTGGAAGAGTGCCAAACAAAGCACACTTGTGATGTCCTCTACAGAAGCTGAATATATAGCTGCTTCAGAAGCTGCAATGGAGCCAGTTTGGATACGGAAATTCATTTCTGGGCTTGGTGTTGTTCCCAGCAATGAACGACCTATGGATATGTACTGCGATAATTCCGGTGTCATAATCATAGCTAATGAACCAGGTGTTCTAAAGGGTGCCAAACACTTTCGTCAGAAAGTTCACTATATTCGAGAAGTTATCGAAAGTGGTGATATTCGTCTCCTCAAAGTTCACACAGATGACAATTTAGCTGATCCTTTTACTAAACCAATGTCTTGTACCAAACATGTGGAGCATGCTAGGAACATTGGGCTGCGACCTGCTAATAGTCTCATGTAAATCTGTTTTTAGTATTTTAAATAATTGGAATGGTGATCATTTTATATCTTTAATGAATTGATGTAATGGTTATAGTCGTTTTCATACATATCAACTGTATTCCATTTTTGCATGTTTAATCCATGAATGTTTTAATTATTCAAAATTGTCCATTGTCAGTTGACGATACGGGAGTATCATCGAATTAAGGCAAATGTGAGCGTGTTGGTGATTTTTTTGCCAAAATCATATGTTGTTCATTGTGATGAACATTGGACTGACCCAACATTCGAGATTTCACTGCATGGATCGGCGTCAATAGTGAATCTCGCAAATGGTTATGTCTCTTATCCTTAGACTTGAGATGCAAGTAGGTCTTGCATGTGCGAAATTTTATTCTTTGATATGGTTAAACGCTGTCCTGAATAAGGTAGTTATAAAAACCATTTTCAGGAGTGATTTGAAACACATGAATGACACGTGCAGTCAAAATAGGATTTGTTCCTCCACATGTCATGGAGTTAGATACTATTGGGCCCCTCAATGAATCGAACAGTGTTTGTATGGCCGTACCCAAATGAGAGTAAGATGAATCTTAATTCACTTGGTAATCTTGTTCAATATCTAGATCGAGAAACATAATAGTTGAACAAATGGAATGACTTTGATCCATGTCTAGTGTTCAACATAGTATCTATAACAAAAGGAAGGATGGCATATAAGCCATTTAAATGAGAAGTTTAAGAAACTACCCTCACATATTTCTAGGGGCATTGGCGTGTTTCTAGACGCTATCTTTGCTTGTATAATTACTTGATTATTATGATGTCGCAATTGGGAGCTGTTGGAGTATGCTCGTGTCATAATAAATAATTATATGGCTAGACATATGAGAGCCTATGGGGTCACACACATATACACTTAGGTACCACTTTATATGTCGTGTTTATTGTATTTACGATATATAAATAACCTTATGTAACTCGGGATCGCTATTGGGCTTCTAATGACTAAGTAAAGTACTTAATTCATTGGACTAGAAAAACAAATGGGAAAGCCCATTCGGTCCATATGTGGCCGGCCATAAGGGGGGGGGGGGGGGGGGTCCAAGGGAGTTTTGGTTTTGAATTTTGGTCAAAGATATTGGAGATATATTCTCCTAATCTCATTAACCACTAACGAAAATGATCTCTCCCTCGCTCCCTTCTCATCTCATGGCACAAACAAACCATCCTTCTAGGGTTTTGTTTTTCTAGATCTCTTGCTTTGAATCTTGTTCATTCAAAGGCAATAGAAATGTTACGGGGTTAAGGACTAGCATCAAAGGGGTAACCAAGGAGGTGTAGTGTGTTTCATTCATAGAGGAGATCAACCTTATTGATCTCTTGGGTTTCATATTCCATTCGGTTGGTGATTCCCGGTGCACGCTACAAAGGTATAAACATGTTGTGTTTATTTTTTGATTGATCATATTGGCTATATGGATCCGTGTGGGTGATGTTGTTCCGCTGCGTTTATTTGATTCTTATATATTTTATATTCATACATCACCTATATTCATGACTGCTTTACCTTTCTCTGGTCTAATTCTTTCAGCTTCTTCCTCTGCAGTGGTAAACATTTGACCAGCAGTGGGAACCATAAACTCATCAGTGGAAAGATTTTGAGGAACTCCAACTGTTTCATCATTCTTCAAATCTTCAGTACCATAATCAAAGTCAGCATCAAAGTCATAATCATCTCCAAAATCAATTTTCCTCCCCTTAGTTTCAGCATCTGTCTTCCTCCCCTGTTTGGAAGAATTTCCCAAATCTGCACTAAAACCTTCTGAAGCAACATCTTGAGGAGAGGATGAAGATGAAAGCACAAGTTTGGCAGATCTTTGCTTCTTTAACCTTTGAACTTCGTCCTGCAAGTTCTGTATCTCTGCTTTCAACTGAGCAAGCTCTGTGGCATGTTGTTGCTTTGTCTGTGCTATGTCTTTTTCCAGAGCTTGAACCTGTTTGACTAATTTTGTACAAAGTTCCATCAATTCATTAGTTTGCACACTGCCCTCAACACTTCCAACTGTGTGACCTGTTGAGAGAGGTGAATCATAGGGCATTGATTCAGGCTCTTCTCTAGCTGGACTAGATTGAAGCCTAGAACCCCCACTGCTTGTTCATAAACCAAAAGGCTCAGAATCAGGCAATGTTGTGATGGGAGGAGGTGGCTGTTTTTGCCTCCTCTCATAAGTGTGAGTAACTGCAGGGGTGTGTTGAATAGGTGGAACAACAATAGTGGGTGTGTGTTGGGATACAACTGGGATTGTTGCATCTTCACCCTGTACATGTGAAATCTTTGAAAGCATTACAGGAAAAAGTGGTTTAAACTCCCCATTCCATCTTTCTGAAGCCTTATTCATATTTTGAAAAACTTTTGGCTTGAGACAGGGGGTTTTATAAACTCTTTTGTGGGTTTGTAGTGGAAATTCATTTAGCACTGCTTGCACAAACCTTGGATACATCAAAAATTTATATGAACTCTTTACATTGCCTTTCATACTATTAAAAATAAACTTTGAAAAATTGAAAGTCCTATATGTGGCTAAGCAAACCAAAGGTTAAGCCATTGTTGAACTAAATTGTTTATAAGAAGTTTTCTTAGGACTTAGGCAATTTAAAAGAGTATGAATTAAAAACCTCCAATGGGGACAAAAACATCCTTTTCTGAAAGCAACCTTTTTATCAGATGTATCATACCCCATTGTTGAAAGATGTTTATGAATGTCTGAATTAGGTAATGTGATGATATCATTGAGATCATCCAATTTGAGAATTCTCCTCAAGGATGACTCAGTAACATCAATGGTTACCCCATCCACTGTGGCTCTAAGAGTTTCCACAGATTCATGTGTGTCTCCCTGTTCAATAGTTATGGACTCCACAGTGTTCCAGAATTGTTTGATTTGAGATACATAGATTGTGGGATTTAAAGTTAAAGCATACCTAATATGGGTAGTGTTAAGAAAATCCACAATCTGATGAAAAATAGGGCCACTCTTTTCGTTTGACTTCTACAAGCAGGCCACTTGGTTGTGCTCATCTGCAAAGTGTAAAATTGCCATAGTTTTGTGATAAAGAGATGAAAGTGTTAGGAATATTGAATGATGATCACGCCATATGAGAGATAAATTTATACTAATAGGGTTTTGAGAAGAATGCTAATGAGAATTATCTTTAGAATGCATTTATCTTTAGGAAAAGAATAAATTAAATTAGGTAAGAAGATAATTCACAAAAAATTACCCTATTAATAAGGAAAACACGGTTACTCTCAACGGCTAGTAAAAAATAAGATTGCTGACACAACAATTGCAACGGCTAGTTCACCAGTGGTAAAAATTTCACTTGCAGTGGTAACTGTGAACTAACAGTGGTAATTTTTCACAAAAATTTTCAAGAGCAGTGGTAAGTAAATCAAGTAAAAATTCAGCTGCTCTTAGCATAGTTTTTATCAAACTATCAACTATCAACGGATTTGATATGTCTTTACCATGAGCCGTTTGCTATGGACTAGCCAACTCTTCATCACTTGGAATATGGTGAGTTGATAACCATACAGTTTTTGGTAAACTACCAACCATAAACGGATTTGTTAAGTCTTTATTACCAGTAGCCGTTTGCTCTGGACTAGTTGATTCTTATGTGGATTAGACATGGTGAATCAATAACCATTTGTTGTGTGTCTTAGTTACACACCATGTGATAAACTCTCAGTAAGAATATTGGTTATTTACCTGCACATGCTAGTATAAACCATATAATATCAATAACCAAAGTCTAACAAAAGTTACTTTTTGACCAAGCCACTATTCCTAAAAACATCTTCCAAAAGTCAACCCGATATAGTAAATAATGCCCATATTTACTACCCAAACTACCAAGACAGATAAGATCAATAACTTCTCTTAAATATCCCTAGGGTTTGACTTTGCCTATAAAAAGGGCTTGAATCAACATAACTCTTCACCAAAACTTTTCTTTAACATCACAAACCCAAAAATCATCATGAGCTGGTTTCCACTCATCTACATCTCTTCAGATGATACATCTGATGGAGAGATAAGTTACTATTCTGACTCTGAACAGGAATATTCTGGATGGGGTGATTATTTTCCTCCATGTGCTTCAAGCTCTACAAATATGGAGCCTAACAAAAAGATCTCTACCCCTGCTTCTGCTCCATCTCTTGAGTTCTACTCAAGTTCTTCTTCTGATGATGATGATTATGAGCCATACACCTTGTCCAAGGAGCTACCAAAGGCACTAACAACAACCCTTGAATCAACAATGGTGAATTTGAAGTAGCCTGTGCCAGAAAAGCCTGCAAGACTCCAAAAGCCACCAAAACAAGTGCTAGGTCTTGCTTGCCCAAGGAAGCAATTTTCCTTTGATAACAAGAGGAAGAGTGCTCAGAAGGCTAAGCATGACTACCAGGGGAAGGGCAAGAAGCCAATGGAGTAGCTGCTGTAGGGTGTAGGGTGTTAGAATATGTGTCTTAAGTGTTTGTTTCATGTACTCTCAGTCTGTTGGATGTAACTTTTGAATGGTTTCTTGAATGAATAAAGTTACTTTTATTTTTCTTGTTTCCACTGTGAGAGTAAATATTTCCACTGCTTGATATATATATTTTCACTATTTTCTTTATCCGATGCAGTAAAGTTTGTGGACAAACATATACAAATAGATATGACAATTTAAGTACCAAAAAACCTCCCCTCAACACAAAAAGTTATTAGACATCAAAATTTTATTGATTAAGCATTCCAATACCTGTTACCAAGTACTGAAATCTACCCACATCAAGTCCTTTTGTTAATAAATCAGCCTATATAGTTGTCATCACTATGAATTTTGACAACTTGAATAAGCTTTTTCTCATAACAATCTCTTATAAAGTGATGTCTAATTTCAATATGTTTAGTTTTAGTGTGTTGAACAGGATTTTTAATTATGTATATGGTACTGCTGTTGTCAATAAAAATGATGGTGTTCATGAAATTGTACCCATAGTCCAAAAGTTAATTTTGAAGCCATAAAACCTGAGCACAACAGCTTGCAGCAGCAACATACTCTACTTCAGTGGTTGAAGTAGCCACCGTAGTCTGTTTCTTGCATGGCCATGACACCAATCTACATCCAAGAAATTGACATCCCCTTGTGGTTGACCTTCTATCCAAACTTGCACCAGCATAGTCACTATCTGAGTAGGTAACCAATTGCATAGGGGATTCCCTTGGATACCACAATCCTAGATTAGGATATGTTTTCAAGTATCTGAAAATTTTCTGCACTGCAACCAAGTGTGATGTCTTTGGAGTGACTTGATACCTTGCACAAGCACACACAACAAACATAATGTCTGGTCTAGATGATGTAAGATACATCAAAGAACCAATCATTGATCTATAAGTGTGAACATCAACTTCTTCTCCACTATCATCCTTCAAGAGAAGATGTGTAGTCTTATCAGCAGGAGTGCTGGAAGACTTGGCATCAGTAAAGTGGAACTTTTTGATAATTTCAGCCACATATTTGTCTTGACTGATAAATATTCCATCTTGTCTTTGTTGTACTTGAAGTCCCAAAAAGAAAGTAAGTTCCCCCATAGAACTCATTTGAAATTCATCCTTCATTACCTTCTCAAATTCTTTGCACATCTCTGGCTTTGTGGAACCAAAAATAATATCATCAACATAAACTTGAACCAACAGGATATCATTTTTGTCTTTCTTGATGAACAAAGTCTGATCAATCTTCCCTCTATGAAACCCATTATTCAAAAGATAAGCAGCCAGGGTTTCATACCATTTTCTAGGAGCTTGATGTAAGCCATAAAGAGCCTTGACTACTTTATAGACTTTATTAGGATGTTCAGGATCTTCAAAGCCTGGAGGTTGTGAAACATAAACCTCCTCATCAATCTTTCCATAAAGAAAAGCACTCTTGACATCCATTTGATATACAGTGAATCCCATAAAAGATGCATATGCCAGGAACAATCTAATAGCCTCAATCCTTGCAACTGGAGCAAAAACTTCTTCATAGTCAATGCCCTCTTCTTAAGTGTAACCTTTAGCAACTAATCTAGCTTTATTCCTGATGACAATGCCTCTTTCATCCTTCTTGTTTCTGAAGACCCATTTTGTACTAATAACCTTCATACTATCAGGTAGATCACAAAGAACCCAAACCTTTTGAAGCTTGAATTGAAGCAATTCCTCTTGCACATTTTTAGGTTCCTCTTGTGCTTTTTGTACCAATAACCTTCATACCATCAGGTAGATCACTCTACCCAGCTTGATTCTGTCAGTGCTTTTTGCACATTCTTAGGTTCCTCTTGTGATAGAAAATAGAAAAACAAGCATTCATTCTTCTTTATATGTTTCTTGGACTCATAAACTTCACTAATGAATCCATGATCATTAGCCATCCTTGTTTGTTTCTTGGTCTTCACACCTGATTGTAATTCACCAATCACATTATCAAGGGGTTGAATTTTGTGAATTGAAGCCTGAGGAGTATGTGAAACATCATATACAGGAGGCATATTTGTGATTTCCACATCAGATATGATAGTTTCTTGAGCAGAAGAAGTAGAATTTTCCACATTTGGACTGTCAGTGGAAACTTCTGGTGTAGCAGTGGGAAGTGGATTACCACTGCTTTTAGGAATGTCCTTGTTCTGAGCTTCAAAGTTCACAATTTCTGAATCACCTTCTTTTCCAATAGTTGTTGAAGGTTTTGGATCTTCCTTCTTCGAAACATAATAATTTTCTACAAAGTCCCATATTGGAATAATGATTTGATCTTTATCATCCTCAGAATCTTAAGTAGGTTCATCTTCATCAAGAAATTCTTCTGAACCTTCAGTGTTGTTATCCCTAGTACCTGAAGCAATAGGTACATAGTTCATTGTGTTTGAGAGTGTATCAAGATCAAATAACCAATCAAGGCCTGCACCTGCATTGTTAGCTTTATTTTCAAGGAACTCAACATGTAGATTCTCTTCAATCTTCTTTGTTCTTAAATTGTACACTCTGAATACTTTACTAGCCATGGAGTATCCAACAAAGAAACCTTCATCTGACTTTTCTTCAAATTTACCCAGATGATCAATGGTATTGAGAATTGTGACATGACATCCAAATGGCTTCATGAAATCCAGGATTGGGGGTCTTCCTCTGAATAGCTCATAAGGTGTCTTGTTCTTAGTCTTCACCACCATAACCCTGTTCTGAATATAACAAGCAGTGTTAACTGCTTCAGCCCAAAATGTCACTGGTAGCTTAGAATCAGCTAACATGGTTCTAGAGCTTCTATCAACGTTCTGTTTCTTCTTTCAGCTACACCATTTTGCTGAGGGGTTCTTGCAACACCAAATTCTCTCTTAATACCCTTCTCTCTGCAGAAATCATCCATAACTCTGTTCTTGAACTCTGTCCCATTGTCACACCTGATAATCTTGATCTTCTTATCAACTTGGTTTTCAACTTCAGTAATGAAAGTTTTGAGGATGCCTGTTGTTTCATCCTTGGTTCTTAGGAAGAAAACCCATGTAAATCTGTTGAATTCATCAGTTACAACAAGACAATATTTCTTCAAATTTATGCTACTAACAGATGTAGGACCAAATAAGTCCATATGCAGCATATAGAGAGGATGAGCAATGGAGTTATAGGCCTTGTTCTTGTAAGATGATCTATGTTGCTTGCCTTTGAGAAATGCAACACAGGTTTGGTTATTCTGAAATCTCTTTTCTGGTAACCCTCTTACTAAGCCATCCTTCACAATCTTGTTGATGGTCTTAAAGTTAACATGACCAAGTCTTCTGTGCATAACATTAATTCATCCAAAGTGGCTTTTGCAATTAAGCAAGTATTAACATTATTAGCCACAATTTTCTTCATGTCAATGCTATAAAGATTGCCTTTTATAGGGATTTTAAGTAAAACCTCACATGTAACTTATAATCCTTTGAAAGGACATAGCATTCATCTTCTGAGAAAAGAACTCTATGTTTCTTGTCACACATTTGACTGAATAAGTTGTATTTGAGTTCTTTCACATAATACACATTCTCAAAATCCAAGTTTTCAGCCTTGATTGTTCCTTTGCCAGAAACTTTGCCACCAATTCCTCCTCCAAAGCTGACAAATTGCCCATCAAAAGGTTTGAATTCTGTAAGATAGGACTTGTTGCCAGTCATGTGCCTTGAACATCCAATGTCTGAATATCCTTGATCTTCTTTAGGCTTTGAATGTCCCTGCACATAAAATAAAGGAATTAGTTCCTTTTGGGGACCCAAGTCACAAATGACTTGGATCTGTCTCGTGTATCAATATAATTATATATGTCAAAGGTCATTGATACACCATTGAGACTGACTGAGGTGTTAATTCCTTTTGGTTTTCATTCCCAACGTACTGAGGCCTTCACAACATTTCCCAACTTTACCCCATTTTTGTTTACTGAGCCACCAGTAGAAACTTTTGGTCTAGCAGTGGCAACTGTAGGCATTGAAATTTTTGTTTTTGGTGCTCACTTTTGGTTGTAGTAAACTTTCTTTTCATAAAAGGTCTTTTTCCCTGTTTGTGCAGATTTAACAAAGGTTATATTGGTTTTTGCACTCTTAACAGGTGACTTAGGGTAAACTCTGTTCACTTTTCTGGCAGTGGAAAAAGATTTGATGCCAGAATTTAGTAAAACAGCCCTGGGAATCATTTTACTTAGTGGATTTGAGTGAGTATTTTTATTAACATTGTTTTCATTCACCCTGGTATTCCTAAAAACTTCCCTTCTACCCTTGTGATAGTTATAGTAAGCATGAAGGTGTTCAAAACTACCACAGATGTGGCAAGGTTTATTGTTAAACTCAAAGTCACTACCAAATTGTCGAGATTTTACATGATTCCAACTCCTTTTGTTGCCCCTAGGAGTTGATGACCTGCTTCTGTACATCTCAGCATATCTAGTTGTGGGCCTAGTGTGATTAGCTTGCTTCCTAGGCTTCTCTTTTTCAACCTTAACAACTTCAGGAATACTCTTTTTAACTTCCACTTTAACTTTCTCAGGAACACTAGTTTTAGACTCAACTTTTACACATTCATCCTTAAGAGATGAATCAGTAGCACTCTCAAATGTATTAGCCTCAACCTTAACCTTTTCATTAGTAACTTCTTTGACAAACTTAGGGCCATAGGTCATGGTTGGTTCCTGAAACTCTTCTAACCCTGCATGTGCTAAGTCAATACTAGGAGGTGATGGAACACCTCTTAGGGGTGGTGGAACTGATTTGTATCCTACTCCTGATTTGACTTTATTAACAACCTGGGCCTCCCAAATTTTGTCAATGCATTTAGATTGATGATCTAGTGTATTACAAGTTATCTGTATGTTATCATTGGCCTTTTTAATCTTTTCTAACTCTTCCCTAAGAGCCTCATTGACAGCTATCTTATAATCTAAGTCTCTTCTTAAAACAGCAATATCATCACTAAACTTAGATTCATTAGCTCTATAGTGTTCTATCTGTGCTTCTAAAACAGCAAGACCTCTTTTATGATTAGCTAGATTATAACTAATTTGATTTAGCTCTAACCTCTGTTCATTATATTGCTCTTTTAGATTTTCATATTCCTTTAAAGCTTTACAAGTTCTAGAACAACTATTATTTGAATGTACCTCAGAGTCAGAAAAGGCCATAAGAGCAAGTTCAGTTGCAATCATAGCTAATTCCTCAGCTGCTGCTCCTTCATCAGCCATAAAGCTCCAATCATAGCTCACACCATCTATGGCCAACAACACTTTTGGTTCTTCAACTGAAGGCTCTTTATTCTTATCCTGCTTATACCATGTAGATCTATTATCTGGCTTCTTTGGCTTCCTGCATTCCCTGGCAAAGTGCCCCATCTTGTGACAGTTGTAGCACTCCACCTTCTTCTTATCAAAACCTACAGTTTCATTGCCATTGATAATGATCTTCCTACCAGTCTTCTTCTAGAATTTCTTTGCCTTTAAGCTCAGCAATGCAACTTGCCATTTCATATCCATCTCTTCCATGTCATCTTCATCAATTTGATCCAAGTCTTCATGAGTCAGAATTGAACCATTGACTTGACTTGAGAGGTAGGCATAGAAAGTAGAATCTCCAAGACCAGCAACCTGCTTTTTAGAACTAGCAGTGGTAACACTTCCACTGCCAGTGGAAACAACAATGTGAGCAGCATCCTCTTCATCATCACTATCAGCATCAAAATCATCACCCACTGATGATGAGATAAGAGCTAAGTTCCCTGAACTTGTACTTAGCTTACCAGCCTTCTTCAACCTCTATTCAATAACTTTAAAGTTATTGTACATATCATTGAGCTTCATATTTTCTAATTCAGGCTTGTCTTCCCAAACTGCAACATTGGTATGAAACCCAGGAGATAGACTTCTTAAGAACTTTAAATTGAGGTTTTCCCTTTCCACCTCAATTCCAAACACTGTGAGTTGTGTAACAATCTTTTGAAGCCTTGTGAAGATGGTGTCAATGGATTCATTACTTGTTGAACAAAAATTTTCATAAGTTTGTTTCAACAAGGTCATCTGTGTCTTCTTGGTGGAGTCATTACCACCAAAAACATTGCAGGTCTCTTCAAATAGAGTCTTTGCAGTCTTGTACTTACTGAAAGCCAAGATCTGATCCCTAGGTAGGGTCATAAATAGCAAACTTCTAGCTTTTAGATCATTCTTCTTCTGGAGTCTCTCTTCAGATGTAATTGGACCTGTATTCAACTTCTGCACTTCCTTGCCATCAATAGTCTCTGTGGAGGTTACAAGCTTGAATGAATATCCATACATAATGATCTCCCAAAGTGCATAGTCTTGCACCAAAAAGAATTGTTCAATCATTATCTTCCACATCTCATAATCATTCAGTTTAAGCTTACGAAGCTTAGCAGCAATGTTGGACTGATTGTTCTCCATCTCCATTGAATCTTGTGAGAATGAGTAAACTTCGGATCTTCTAACTCAAAGTATCAGAAACCTGGCTCTGATACCACTTGATTGATCTAAACACACTACCTTGTGTTATAATGATACTTTGAATAATACTAACAAGTATGCGGAATCTACTTGCTAATACTTAGAAGGTTTGTATGTAAGTTTGATTATGAGTTGTATATGAATGAACAAAGTTGTATGAACACATAATGAGTAACCAAACTATTAGCTCCAATATTATTAATGATAATAATACGAGTGATATAGAATATCACTAGGTTTACAACTTAAAGCTCTATGAATTGGTACGTGCATAACCCTAAACCTAGGACCTCCTTTTATTGGACACAAGGAGTCCTGTACAAGATAAGTATAAGCATAGAATAATAGAATATTTACAAGATCTTTTCTATACTTATCTATACACACGTTTCCTAACAATTATCCTGCAACAGTGGTAACAATATGTACTAGCAGTGGTAATGAGTTTCCACTGCTAGTGCATTCTTCAGCAGTAGTAATCTCCATGCTTAACAGTGGTAACTGTTAGTATAATTCCCAACACTTTTGTTTTAGTGGCGAGGATTGTGGGCCCAAAACCCTTGCTATATCTTAATTGGGAGACTTATTAAAACTACACTCTCCTCTATAAGACCTTTATATCTAACCACTTAATTTAGTAAACACTCCTAAGTGTCATCAAAGATAAGTGTTATAAATTATTGGTGTTATAAATTATTGGTGGATGAGCACATAGTGTTATGAGTTATTATTTACTATTAAAGTTTCACATTTTGCGTATGAATTATTAGTTACTTGTTCCCTCATTAATGTTATGTGTCACTTTCCTCCTTGAATTCAGTGAATGTAAAGTGCACAATTATTATATAAATAACACATGAAAGTAACAGAATAAAATGCATCAAGATTGGCTTTAGCAAGTGTTCTTTTACTTCCTTTCTTTGGTTATCTATTTCTCATGAAAGTCACATAATTATATTGTCATAGACCTCGTTAATTACTCCCCCCGTGTTAAAATTATAGTACATATTTTCTTTTTGGGATGCCTCAAAAAAATTATCCACTTTCTATTTGAAGTAATAAAAAGACCCCCTAAGTCTCATCAAAGAAAAATGTTACTTATAAATTATTGGTGGATGAGCACAGTGTTATGAGTTATTATTCACTATTAAAGTTTCACATTTTGTGTATGAAATTAGTTACTTGTTCCCTCATTAATGTTGTGTTTTACTTTCTTCCTTGAATTCAGTGAATGTATAGTGCACAATTATTCTATAAATAACACATGAAAGTAACAAAATAAAATGCATCAAGATCGGCTTTAGCAAGTGTTCTTTTACTTCCCTTCTTTGGTAATCTATTTCTCATGAAAGTCACATAATTATATTGTCATAGACCTCGTTAATTACTCCCTCCGTGTTAAAATTATAGTACATATTTTCTTTTAGGGATGTCTCAAAAAAATTATCCACTTTCTATTTTAAGTAATAAAAGACCCCTGAGTGTCATCAAAGAGGAGTGTTATAAATTATTGGTGGATGATCACACAGTATTATGAGTTATTACTCACAATTATAGTTTCACATTTTGTGTATGAAATTAGTTACTTGTTCCCTCATTAATGGTGTGTTTCACTTTCCTCCTTGAATTCAGTGAATGTATAGTGCACAATTATTGTATAAATAACACATGAAAGTAACAAAATAAAATGCATCAAGATCGGCTTTGGCAAGTGTTCTTTTACTTCCCTTCTTTGGTTATCTATTTCTCATGAAAGTTACATAATTATATTGTCATAAACCTCGTTAATTACTCCCCCGTCTTAAACTTATAGTCAACTTTTTATAGACGTCTCAAAAAAATTGTCCACTTTTCATTTTAAGTGATAAAAAAAGAATTTAATTATTTGAATGGTTGAAAATTATAGTGATCTCACTTTTACTATTAAACTGTGTAATTTTGGTCTTCTGACAATAATTTTGAAACGGAGAGAGTATAACACTAAGGGCCTGTTTGTTTAATTTTTTCATTAAGTCGTGTTAATTAATAGATGATTTAATGCAGACAAGCTCAGTTTTATTACTTAATATTTTCAGTCATCTTTTTCTATTAAGTCACAAATAAACAGTTTTCATATAACTTAATTAATTTAATTTTTTTACATATTAAGTTAATTAAGTCGAAATCAAAGACACCCTAAATATATTTAGTACTCGTACATGTTAAACTTATGAATATCGAAAAGGAATTTAAATTTACTAGATAGAAGCAAATATAAAGAGATCCTTACCCTAAATATTCTTCAATGATAGCCTATAAATATAGAGTCGTCGTACAATAATATTTAACATCCTCCAGTGAAACTCACCCACCCGTACGTGTGTGTTTGCAGTTGAGTTCAGACCTTCTTGTCACAAGATGCGTAATAATAAAAAAGGTTACTCAAATCCCACGTCATCAGGTATCGATCTTTTATTATTAACTACAGTTTTTTTTTTGTTTTGTTTTTTGTTTTTTTTTTTAATATGCTGATTTATGTGAACATAAGGCTTGTGATGTTTTGTTTTAGTAAGAAAAACATGTTTCAATGTTTTAAGTTAGGTTTATTTAATTATTAGTGTGAATATTAGATATTGAAGTGGATGTTAGACCATAAATGGTACAGTAATGTAGGTTATATATCAAACTAGACCCATAGAGTGATAGTTAGTCATTATTAGGTTTCATTGACTTTTGTGAATTAGGTCTAAGTTTTATGCTCAGTTGTTCACTAGAAGTTTAATTAGAACTATAGGTTTTTTTTTACCTTGGTTTTAGTATGTGTGTCGTGGCTTCAACCTTCATGGATTAGTCGGTTTAGAGGTAGGAAAACGTGGTCATCAAAAAAAAATAAGAAAAAAAAAGAACTATGTTGTGTTCATAGTTTTGTAATGTGTTTATAAGAATTATTTTTTTAAATAGCGTTAGGCTCTACAAAGTAGATGTTTGTCATTGTGTTTCGAAAGTGATTACTTGATATAGCATAATCAAGTGTAGCAAATACGATGTAGGAGATAGTGTTTTTCTTTTAGAATTAGGTGATCATGGATTCTGACCTTTTGGCCGACTTGTAACGGGGTTTGAGTCCATCGCCAAACAAACTCAAACCAGGTAAAGCCCTCTCTTTTTAGGAGGGTTGGCGTGACTACTTCAGGCTTATTTGCACCAAGCACTAGACACTTGAGTATCTGCGACTTAGATATACTTATGTTGTTGAGTGGTTGACAGATTTTGCTTATTTAAGGATTTTTTTTTTCCAGCATAAGATGATCTTAAATAATCAGATATCATAATAAGTTTTGTTACAACTATATTATCAGATAATCAATATCAGCTTCACTATACCAAACACTAGAACTTGAGGTTCTGGAACTTAACAAACGCAGCAATCAAAGAACTACTTTCACAAAGTAAAACCCGCAAATTGTATCAGTATTGCTCTACAAGTCTAGATGCTCATTGCTTTACTTTCGAAAATCATAAATAAGTTTGATACATGAGATATCTATTATGATTGAGTTTAATAAGGAGAATTGATCTTTTATTTCAGCTTCAGGAAGAGCTGTTAACAATGATGAATACTATGATCAGCTATATAATACTTACGCTAATAAATCATGTGGCATGATTGAGTAAGTGTAATCTATCTCCATCCTATTCTATAAATAAAAATGTGCGTTTGACATGTGCAACTTTATAATTTTAATGTTTTCATGGGTTGTTAACAGTCCTGAAGGAATTGAGCATCTATGTTCTGATCTGCAAGTTGCTCACACGGATGTGCGGATACTGATGCTCGCTTGGTACGTTTATGTTGCTTCCATATTCACTCGACATCATCACCTTTTGTTTCTCGTGCACTATGTTGTTATACTTACTAATTAGTCTATTAAATCTCCAGGAAAATGCAAGCAGAAAAGCAGGGATATTTCACACTGGTAAGGAATTGTCTATATAATCAAGTTCTAAAACTTAGATCTTATTAGCGGGTTTATTGCATAAAAATAACCAAAGTATTTTCTCATTTGTAATGTTTATTCATTGTATTATCTTTATTGCTTAAACTTAAAATTTTATAAAACATGTTCAGAATTCGCTTTAAAAAAGCACTTAAACAGTAAGACATCTCATAGCTACAAAAAGGAGTACAGTGACTAAAACGAGACAAATGAAAAGTATGTTGATACATATGCAATAAACCCTTATCAAAACAATATAAAGTTTGTAATCATATAGTAATTGTGTATACAACAATTTTACCCTTTTCCAACTTGCAAATAATATCATTGGGTAAAGTAACCTGTATAGTTACTAATCTATCTTTTTACAGGAGGAGTGGCGAAGAGGCCTCAAAGCATTGCGGGCTGATACCATTGCTAAATTGAAGAAGGCACTTCCTGAGCTCCAGCAAGAGGTATGCAAATGTTAGCAGACTTTTTTTTTTTTTTTTTTTTTTTTTTTTTTTTTCCTTTCACTCAGAAGCTAGATTTTTTAATTTTTTGTATTATCTTGCAGGCTCGACGGTCAAATAATAATTTGGATTTCTATACATATGCATTTAAATATTGCCTAACAGGTATGAAAAAGTCATGGAAGCTTTAAATAGTTTTTTAGCCTTATTTATTTATTTATGTATTATTATTATTATTATTATTATTATTATTATTATTATTATTATTATTATTATTATTATTATTATTATTATTATTATTATTATTATTATTATTTAATTTGTATTGGTTTTAATTTGTGGTTCTGTAGAGGATAAGCAGAAGTGCATCGATATTGAAAGTATATGTCAGTTACTGGAGCTGGTTTTGGGATCGGAGTACCATCGTCAGGTGGTTTCATTTGTCCAGTATCTAAAGGTGAGGCTCAACATTCTTATCTTCTACATGGCCATGTATATTTGTGGTTTATAAATAGAGGTTTCAAGATGAATGGGCTGGTAATGAGTCAAAACTGGTTCGAGTCAAAGTGATCTAATCATTAACCAGGGCTCGTTCGGGTTGACTAATTACCAATACTTTACCTGTTATTTGTGTTATGTAAATATTTAATGTGTTAAAAAATATACATTAAAAAATATATATACTTTTTGATAAAACGATTTAGGAGGTTTTAAGAATTTGAGAACTTGCAGATCTTAACTTTGGTAAAGCTATTTAGGAGTTCTAAGAAATCGCTTTATAAAAAAAGTATTAACTTAGGACAATAGTATAGTTTTATTTTAAAGCGATTTAGTCGGTTTTAAGAATTTGAGAACACTTTGGTTGACGTTTGACTGAGTCGTCCCATTTACCCGTTTCCATTTTAGCTAAGTTTTAAAAAGCCAATCCATGAAAGATAAAATACAACCCAAAATCGACCCACTTTTAGGCACATGGTTCGATATTTCTTAACCATTGTAGACTTTCAGGTGGTTTATCTTTTCATTTTATCTAAAAACCTGTGCATATCTGTCTGTAATTGAATCCGAAAAATAAACAGCCAGCTAATGTGAATAAGCATTGAGTTTTATTTTGTGTGTGCCATTATGCAGATACAGACTGATTACAAGGTTATAAACATGGATCAGTGGTTGGGTTTCTACAGATTTTGCAAAGAGGTACGAATTTCGGCTGCTCCACCCGATATTGTCATCTTTATGCATATCCCAGGTGATGAATGGTAACACATTGCAATATCCTCTTTTACAGATTAGCTTCCCAGATTTTAGCAATTATGATTCGGAACTTGCTTGGCCGTCCATCATGGACGACTTTGTAGAGTGGATGAGGTCGAAATAGATGTGATCAATTCTTGTCAGCCGGTCATTGGGTTCTTAGAGATTAATGTGCAGGTTTATGATAAAACAACACACATATTGAGTTTGCTTTTGGTTTGTTTATGAGAATTTTTATACCATATTGCGGTGCTGGTATCTATTTATTTTGAAAACATGAAGACATAAATCCATAATAGAAACTTATAGCGAGTTTATATATGCAACGTTGGCAACCACTGCATGGCTTATACATAGTGATCACTGATAAACCTATTACCTATGAATGAACACAGTGATTAACTTTTAAAATCATCATATATATGTCTTTAAGGGGTATATGTATACATACAAGATAAGACTGATTCATTAATTTGTGACTATAACTTGCACCTGCATCTACGCCATGCTATATTAACTGACTTGCCACTAAAAGTAGAGTTTCTACTTTCTGCGATACCAAATAGATCCTATGTTGGTTGAAAACTTGAAATACTACTCTTATAAAGGGTAGATGAGAAGTAGATCCTAAACTCCTGTCCCTGCTATTGTCGGTGCGTTCGCAGACAATTGCTTGAAACAGCAAGAGTGCCTTTTCTTTTCGTAGTCTAAAATGGATTGAAAAATTGTCAAAGGCCATTTTAAATTAAAACAAATGTACGCCCCGCTTTGATCGAGAGCATTGGGTAAGTTGACCCCAAGTTATACCATAACTCACTGTCACGTCAGCGTTAAACACTTTAACTTGGTGCGTTAACTTTAGGGGCGATAAGATAACTCATCAGAGTTATACCATAACTCAACAAAAAAAACACATGAATTATCCTATAACGAGTTCTAGTTCTGTTTGTGACGATTGTGTGAAAACAATTTGTCTAAATAATCGCAGATATGATTGATACATGTAACCAGTGATTTGCATTTTGGCCTATTTGACGTTAAACATAATTTTTGGGAAAATGATTGGGGACCTAAATGTATGACTTATTTTATGCCAAAAGTGATAGTGAAAATATTTTATTGGTTTGTACTTTGTAAAGTAGTGGATCTATCTACTGTCACCAATAAAGTGATGCCAAATAAGATTAGGCATGTTGATGAGTGCTCAAACACTCATCATTTTTATCGTATTTAAACTGCCAAAACATCCGAAAACGCTCAGAAATGCATCAAAATACTTAAAATATCCCAGGGATTGTATTTTATACGTTTCTAATGCAAAATGAGCAAAAACAATGAAAAACGAGCAAAGTTTACACAATTGGCAGTTTTAGTCCCCCGACTTTCAAAAAGTTACAAAACTAGTCCCTACGCATTTGTTATGAAAGAAAAGTCGACCTAAGGCATTTAAAAGTCAAATATTATCAAAATTGATCCTTAGGGAAAAACTTTGGATAATTACACTTTTGGTCCCGGCAGTTTGGGAAATTGACGAAATCAATCCCTGGGAATGTAAAAATGAAAAATGGCTTTTGTGACCCTCATCTTTTGGGAATGTAACATGTTTGGTCCCTGGTTTAACTTTGGAGGATGTGCAACATTGGTCCTTCGAATTTGCATAAATTACAAAATTGGTCCTTGTGATTATAACCAAACGGACCCTTTGTACCTTTATTAGGGATGACACCCGTGGGTAATGGGCACGGGTACCTCTAACCCGTCACCCGCCCATGTAGTTTTTTTCTTACCCATCACCCACCCGTCACCCACCAATGGGTACAAATTTCTACCCATGCCCTTGCCCGTGGGTATTTGTTGCCCATGGGTAAACCCATGGGTTAGTGTTATGCAACAAAATTAGAAAATGATAATATGAAAACTAACTACGAATTGCGTAATAAGACACCAACCAATTTGCCAAATACAACTTTGATTATTTGATCTTTCATACTCTCTTTTTAGTTTTGAAACTCAAACAAACTTTTAAGTTAATGTGTTTTTTTTAGACTTGGTAGTAACTGTTAAGTGTATACCTGCAACATAATAAATATTTTAATTAGTATAATTAATTTTAACATGGGTTTATGGGTACACCTACGGGTATTTTGACGGGTATACCCGTGGGTATTTTAAATGGGTTTACCCGCGATAGGTATGCCTCACCCGTCACCCACCCACCACCCACTGATGAGTAAAGATTTTCACCCACAACCCACCCGTGGGTGAAAATTGACGCGTTTACCCACCCATTTATGACGGGTACCCGCGGGTTGTGGGTTTTTTCTCGCCCATTGTGATTTTTTTATATATATTATTATTGATCATTGTGGTATTGCTTCCTTCATAATCAGTCTTCATTATTACTTATGAATGTTCTTTTAGTTTATTAAAACTGATCCTGGTTTAATTAGAAATAGAGTTAATAGGTGTTGATTAGTATTTGTTGTGCACTGAGTAGTTTAGAGTAGGACTGCATTAGTGAATTGTAGTTGTTCATTGTTGAAGCTAATGGTTCAAACTGCCTTAAAACCAGTTAGGTTTAGTAACTTTGATACTTAACTGATAATTTGTCACTTGGATTAACAAAACTTAGTTCAGACAGATTTTAAAAGGGTGTTTGGATCAGTTGAGTTCACTGATTTTAAGAGTGGTTTGGTTAGTTTTTCTGGTTGGTATAACTCACATAGCATATCACTAGTTCAAATAAACCATAAAACCTAAGCCTTATTAGCTTCAAAGTCAAAAATTGCATTTACATCCCATTGGGGTGTTTACTGTTGGAATTTGTGAAACCATCTTCATCAAATCAGTTTAGGGTTAGTTAAAGTTGATAGATTTAGTCTTAAATTAACATAATTCATCATTTTCAGTCATTTAGAAGCAATTAAAACCCATTTTAGTCAATTTGTTCTAGAAATTTCAAAAGTCAAGGGTTTCAAGTCTGAAAACTGAGCAGATTTCAAATGAGTGTCTAGGTCTCATCTTTTGTTGGAAACACAAAGTTTTTGTTGATTTACAAACCTTACCAGCTTGTTTATCAAATTCAATTTCAAGAATCAAATTTGGAACTCATTAAATCATTAAGAATTGCCCTTGAACCTACCTGCAGGGGAAGAAATCTCCCCTGTGCACCCAGTCTCACCATTTCTTTCAAAGACCAAAACTTGCTCAGTTGTGGGTCAATTTGTGAGATTATTGTTGTTTTGGATAGCACCCTGGGTTGACTTGCTGGGTGCATATCTGTTTTGCCCATAAATTGTTTGTTTGTTTGCTTATTGTGGCTTATTGCCACTGTTCATTCTGAACTAAACTCAGTTATTGAGCTCATGAATTGCATGCTCCTTTTGATTCCATTGTTCTCAGCATTTTTGATATAAAGTTGTTTGGATTCATCTTAGATTGTATTTGTTTGCCTATATCTTTATTCTAGTTCATTGAGTAGATTAGAGTTTTTGCAAATTCACTGAGTGAATCACTCAGTGTATGAACCCCATTTCACAAGCTCCCCACAAGCTCATCTTTGAGCTTCAAGGCTCAAGCTTTGGCTTTCTGAGTAGCCTCCCAGAGTGGCTATTTGGATCAACCCCCTCCTAAGACCTTTGACCAGACTTGTGGGCCCCACCTTGGGCTTCAAGTGACCCCTTGGACCTGTTTGAGATCAATGTGAAGCTTAAGTGCTTATTTGTTGTTTTAAGCTGTTTCATTTGTGCTTATCTGAATCAAATTGATCATTTCAAGTTTATATTCAACTACTTTGGTTTGTTTGTTTATTTGGAAGCCCCATATCAGCTTATTCAAGAACCTTCAAGTCCTAATAAGCTAAAAAGCTCAATGTTTGGCTTATTATTGTGCACACTGCTTATTCTTGAATCTTAGCAAAAGTCACTTTACAAAAGTTGTTTCTTTTTATTTATAAATCAGTTGTGTAAAAGAAAATTTTGAAAAAGACAAAAAATTTAGAAGTGATAGCTTCTATTTAAGCCACTTTGGCTTATTTTCTACTTATTTATAAGCAAAAGCTATTGTTAAATTTTTCTTAGGCTTCTGATATCATAATGGATTTTTAGGAATTTTTTCAGATTTTTCTGTAATCATTTAGTATTTTTTATAATTTAGTTTAATTTAAATCAATTAAATAATTAGTTTTTAATTATTAATAATTAATTAAAAAGTAGGAAAAATATTTTTCTGTTTCAAAATTAGTTTTATATTATTTTAGATTTTTCGAAATTTAATTTTTATTTTTCTAGTTATTTTTCATAATTATTTATAATTTAGGACAATTTAGTTAATTAAAAAGTAATTAGTAATTAGTAATTAGTAATTAATTAATAGTAATTAATTAAATAGTGTAAAAATTATTTTTCTTTTTCTAAAAATTTTCTTAAGTCATTATGATTGTAAAAATATAAATTTCACGTTCATAGGACTTTGTTTACTCCCATTTCACTTTTTTATTTGCGCGTTCGCATTTATTTGTAACTAAAACACGCGTTTTTAGGTTAAATTGCATTTTTAAGTCATCTGATCATCAGTAATTATTAGTTAAGTGTTTCTAAATCATTTTCCATCATAATCTCGTAGTGTAACCATAATAATCAAATTCCTGACCTTTCTGATTAATCACCCGATCCTTTAAAATGTTTACAAATACAATTGCACGCCTCTTCGGGACTTAACGACCCGGGGATTCCCTAAACTCCTTGGTTAGTTGGTTTTTGAAGTTTGACTTGGTTGACCATTACCTGGTGAACTTAGTTGACCGTTCAGAACCGATCAAATTTTGGCGCCATTGCCGGGGAGGCTGTTGCGTATCTGCACACGTTATTTAAGATTAGTGATTTCTCATACATCACTGTATAAACTCACCCACTTTTTGTAAATCTTAATCATAAAACAAAAACGTCATTAACACTTTTCCTAAAGTGTTAACAACATCAAAAAAATAAAAAACAAACAAAACAGATCGTTGCGTTTTCTATATCGGGTTTCTTTTAAGGTGATTCTTAATGAAATACGATTTTGGTAGACAAAACGATACCAAAAATATTGTCCAAAAGTTTTTTCACCCATTCACAAAAACCCAAAAACATTCGTCTTTTCTTGTGAATAATATTACATAAAAACAAACCGTCGCAAACCAAGACAGAACACCTACTAACTGGGGGTGTGAACATAATAAGTTCCCAAACGAAAGATAAAAACTTGCCTTTGTATCCATGTAGGTGGTGTACCTTTCTTAAAGAAGCCACTTACTTGCGATTATTGGTTTAAGTTCGCTGTGGTTTTGCCTCGACTTTGTTTTGATTGATTTTTGGTTACTAGTGCATGCGCACTCGCTCTTCTAGGTCTACTAGCCCATTACGTGAGCTTGTACGAAAATCTAGAAGACCTCGTAGACGTTCCGCACCAACAGTCGGATCTGAGATCCGTACTGTTTCCACTCCAGCTGTCACTATGGCGGAAGACCGCCCTATGTGTGAGCTTCTCCAAGCACCCATCGAGGGTTACGGAGACGCTATTGTTGTCCTAGCCATCGTGGCTGATAGTTTTGAGCTCAAAACCGGGTTACTTAATCTTGTAACCTCAAGTCAGTTTTACGGTTTTGAGAGGGACGATCCTCATGCTCATATTCGATGGTTCAATAAAATCACATCAACCATCAAGTACAAAAATGTCCTGTGTGAAGCAATCAAGCTACTTCTCTTCCCATTCTCCCTCGAGGGTCAAGCCCGGATTTGGCTTGAGAAACAACCCCCTCGATCTATTGAGACATGGGAAGATCTGGTCAAAAAGTTTGTGAATGAATTCTTCCCACCTTCTAAGACCACGAGTCTTAAAAATGAGATCACCAAGTTCACTCAGAAATATGATGAATCATTTGGTGAAGCATGGGACCGTTTCAAAGAATTACTTCGCAAGTGTCCACATCATGGTTTCTCCGAGTTGATGCAACTCGATACTTTCTACAATGGCGTGAGCCAAGTTGATCAGGATTCTCTCAATGCCTCCGCGGGAGGTAACTTTTTGAGTAGAACCACCAAAGAAGCCTTAGCAATCATCGAGAACAAGTATAAGGTCCGCTCTACACGAAGCAAGCCGGTTGTTTCCCAAATTAGTGCGGGTCCTTCCACCTCATCTCCTTCGAGTCAGTCTAGCACCGATGCTAAGATTGACAAGCTTACTGAGGCTATTCAATCTTTGGTTCTCGCCCAGACTAAGAAAGTCTCTTTTCCACAACAACCTCCACCTGCTGAGGTTAAGAAAGTGGAAGTCTATGTAACTTGTGGTGGGCCGCATGCCTACTACAATTGCACAGCTACTGATGGTTTTCCGTTTGAAGCTCATGCTGTAGTCGGGTCATCTAATCAAGGAGGCAATCAATACCGCCCTCCTATGGACCCGAACTACCGTCCTAATCATTATCCTGGACCTCCTGGTTTTCATCAAAAACAAAATGTCCAAAACCGTGGCCAGAATCAAAACAGAGGAAACCAAGGTTTTCAAAACCAAGGTAACTTCAATCAAGGTCATGGTTTTCAGAATCAAAACCAAGGTTTCCAAAATCAAGGTTTCCAACAACAAAATCAAGGAAACTTTAATAGAAACCAAGGTCAGGGTAATTTCAATCCCGGGTATTTTCATGGAAACAACAACCCTAATCAGGGTAATTTTCAAAATCAAGGTCCCAATCAGAACAATCGTGCTCAAAATTTTAACAACCAAAATCAAGCCATTGTTCCTACTGGGCCTTCATCTGACGAGTTGTTAAAACAATTCATGAAGTCCCAAGAAGAAATGAACAAGTTGTTGGTCAGCCAGATTTATGAAATTAAGAAGTCTTTAAATGAACAACCCTCGGGCTCAGGAACACTTCCGAGCAACACGATCGCTAACCCGAGGGGCGATGCTAAGGCGATCACAACTAGAAGTGGTGCTTCTTATGATGAACCCGCGATTCCTACTACCTCTTCTTCCTCTCCTCCAAAGGTAGTGAATCATGAACCTGAGGTGACAAAGGACAAGGTGCAAACTCCTAGCCCACGAAGTACCGCACACGTCCAACCTCAGGTTATTCCAGAAACCAGATGCAAGCCTGGAGTTGTCTTGGAACCACCTGAAACTCCAGTGGACAACCCTAAATCCAAAACTTCTATCCCTTACCCATCACGTCTCAATGAACAAAAGCTCCGCGAAAAAGCTAGTCACCAAATGGACAAATTTTTCCAAATCTTTCAAGATTTGCATTTTGACATTAGCTTCGCGGATGATATTCTCTTGATGCCCAAGTTTGCATCAACAATCAAAAATCTGTTAAGTAATAAGGAAAAACTCTTTGAGATGGCTAGAACTCCCTTGAATGAGAATTGCTCAGCAGTTCTCTTGAAAAAGCTTCCTGAAAAGCTTGGAGACCCCGGAAAGTTTCTCATTCCTTGTATTTTTCCGGGTATGGTTGAATGCTTCGCCTTGGCCGATCTTGGTGCTAGCATTAACCTGATGCCATATTCTGTGTGGAAGAAATTATCTCTTCCCGAACTCACTCCCACATGCATGACTTTAGAGCTTGCCGATCGATCGATTTCTCTTCCTCTTGGCATAGCCGAGGACGTATTCGTTAAAGTGGGAAAGTTCCATTTTCCAGCGGATTTTGTGATTGTTGACTTTGATGCCGATTCAAGGGTCCCTCTCATTCTTGGAAGGGGATTCCTTAGAACTGGGCGTGCTCTTATCGATGTATTTGAGCAAGAGATCACATTGCGTGTTGGAACTGAAGCAATCACCTTTGACCTGGAGCAAACATCGAGGTACTCCTCCAATTATGACTCTGAATCGGTAAACCGAATAGATGTCATCGATGTTGCGGCTGAGGAGTACGCTCAAGAGGTTTTAGGCTTCGTTGATGATTCTACGAGTGAAAATTTCACTCCGTCTTCTTATCCCATCATTGCTAATTCTGCTCCTTCCCTCACTCTGTTTGAGGGAAGTGACTTCATCTTAGAAGAGATTGAGTCCTTTCTCAAAAGTGATTCGATTCCCGATGGAATCGATAACCAAGAGAATGACCCAGAGAGGGATATTCTTCTCCTTGAGAAATTGTTAAATGAAGATCCCTCTCCTCTTCCCGTTCTACCACAACAACTTCAAAAACAGGAAATCAAATATGTTGAAGAAACTGATGATTTTCTTGAGGTCGAGCTTAAGGACTTGCCGCCTCATCTTGAATACGCATTTCTGGAGGGTGATGATAAATTGCCCGTCATAATTGCTAGGGATTTAAGTGATGAGGAAAAGGCTGCTCTAATAAAAGTTTTGAAGTCACATAAGCAAGCAATTGCTTGGCGTCTCTCCGACATAAAGGGCATTGACCCTGAATTTTGTACACACAAGATTTTAATGGAGGATGACTTCAAACCGGCAGTCCAACAACAAAGAAGGGTGAATCCAAAAATTCATGAGGTGATCAAACAAGAAGTTTTAAAACTCCTTGATGCCGGATTGATTTACCCTATCTCAGACAGTCCTTGGGTGAGCCCAATACACTGCGTTCCAAAAAAGGGTGGCATTACTGTTGTCACAAACGAGGAAAATGAGTTGATTCCAACTCGTTTGGTTACGTGGTGGCGTGTCTGTATTGATTATCGCAAGTTAAATGACGTCACCCGTAAAGATCATTTTCCTCTGCCCTTTATGGATCAGATGCTCGAGAGATTAGCGGGGAATGAGTACTATTGCTTCCTCGATGGTTTCTCGGGTTACTTTCAGATTCCCATTGATCCGCAAGATCAAGAAAAGACCACGTTCACGTGCCCCTATGGAACTTTTGCGTATAAACGTATGCCATTTGGCTTATGTAATGCGCCGGGCACGTTTCAACGATGTATGATGGCCATATTTTCCGACATGATCGGGAAAACTATGGAGGTCTTCATGGACGACTTTTCGGTCATTGGGGATTCGTTCCAAACGTGTCTCTCCCATTTAGACAACATGCTTAAACGTTGTGAAGACACAAGGTTATGTCTAAATTGGGAGAAAAGTCACTTTATGGTCAAAGAGGGCATTGTCCTCGGCCATAAAATTTCAAAGAGTGGGATTGAGGTCGACAAAGCCAAAGTTGATGTCATAGCTAAATTACCTCATCCCACTACTGTCAAAGGTGTTAGGAGCTTTTTGGGTCATGCCGGTTTTTACCGTAGGTTCATTCAAGATTTTTCTAAAATCGCCCGGCCTATGACCCATCTCCTCGAGAAGGATGCTCCTTTTATCTTCTCTCCCGAGTGCATCGAAGCCTTTGAAACATTAAAGAAAAGGCTTACCGAGGCACCGATTCTTGTTGCCCCCAATTGGGACTTGCCCTTTGAGCTCATGTGTGATGCGAGTGATTATGCTATTGGGGCAGTCTTGGGGCAACGTAAAACAAAACACTTTCAGCCTATACACTATGCGAGCAAAACAATGACCGAGGCTCAAAGTCATTACACCACCACTGAAAAAGAATTATTAGCTGTGGTGTATGCCTTTGAGAAATTTCGGCCATACTTGGTATTGACCAAGTGCATAGTGTATACGGATCACTCGGCTTTGAGTACCTCTTTGCAAAACAAGATGCAAAGCCGAGACTACTCCGTTGGGTTCTCCTCCTACAGGAATTTGATATCATAATTCGTGATAAAAAAGGAGCTGAGAACCTAGCTGCTGATCATCTCTCCCGATTGGAGAACCCCCATCAAGATGTCTTCGAAAAGAAGGAAATAAATGAAACCTTCCCTCTCGTGACACTCAATGCGGTTGCCTTTCGTGGAGATTCTATTACCCCATGGTTTGTCGATTTCGCAAACTACCATGCGGGTAATTTTGTGGTGAAAGGGATGTCGTCCCAACAAACGAACAAGTTCTTTAAGGATGTCAAACATTATTTCTGGGACGACCCCTACTTGTTTAAAATCTGTGCGGATCAAGTCATCCGGCGGTGTGTTTATGGTCAAGAAGCCTCTGAAATTCTAAAGGCTTGTCATGCTGGTCCCACGGGGGGCCACCATAATCCAAACTACACCGCCAAAAAGGTGTTTGATTCCGGGTTCTACTGGCCCACGATCTACAAGGATGCCCAGGAATTAGTCAAATCCTGTGACGCTTGTCAACGTCACGGGAATATTTCACAAAAGAATGAAATGCCACAAAATGCAATCCAAGTTTGTGAAATATTTGACGTGTGGGGCATCGATTTTATGTAGCCATTTCCATCATCTCATGGAAATAAGTACATACTCGTGGCTATTGACTATTTGTCAAAATGGGTTGAAGCAAAAGCTTTACCCACTAATGATGCCCGAGTAGTCGTGAAATTCTTGAAATCTCTTTTTGCTCGATTTGGAACTCCACGTGCTATAATTAGCGATCGTGGTACGCATTTTTGCAATGACAAATTCGACAAAGTCATGCAAAAGTATGGTGTAACTCACCGTCTTTCTACTGCGTACCACCCTCAAACAAGTGGACAAGTAGAAGTTTCCAATCGGGGCATTAAGAGAATATTGGAAAGAACTGTAGGTGAGAATCGTGCATCGTGGTCGGATAAGTTAGATGATGCACTTTGGGCTTTCCGTACGGCGTATAAAACACCCATTGGGTGTACGCCATACAAGCTTGTGTACGGGAAAGCGTGCCATCTACCGATCGAGCTTGAGCATAAAGCCTATTGGGCCCTCAAGCATGCTAATTTTGACCTCAAAATTGCGGGTGATCACAGGAAATTTCAACTGAATGAATTAAATGAACTTCGTGATCAAGCTTACGAGAACTCTTTGATCTATAAGGAAAAGACAAAGAAGATTCATGACTCAAAAATCAAGAACCGCGTTTTCAACGTTGGTGATCGAGTCCTTCTTTTCAATTCTAGACTCAAGATCTTCTCGGGAAAGCTCAAAACCCGATGGACTGGTCCATTCACTATTGCAAAAGTTTACCCTTATGGCACCGTCGAATTATCTCAAAATGACGGTCCTAATTTCAAAGTGAATGGACATCGGTTAAAACACTACTTTGGAGAGGACATACCATCCATGGTTGTCCCGGATCTCCAAACTTTCCCCAAGGACAATTAAATTCGGGGATCGAGTCAAGCTAGCGACTCGATAAACAAAAACAATAGCAAAAATACGGGTTTTCACCCATATCTCTGATTTCTTTCTACTTTCTACCACCTAAGTGTGGGGGAATGGCCAACCCCCCGCTGTTTGAAAATGTATATATGTATATAAGGTTTCCCAAAAAAAAAATGTGTGATTGTATGTACAGATAAATAAAGTGAAAAATACAAAACGATCTTCCCACAGTTAGTTTTTAATATTATCGTTTTACGTTCAAGGATTCGGCATAATAACCGGGACTTTGAATATTGAGGACAATATTCAATTCTAAGTGTGGGGGAGGGGAAAATTCTAGCGAATTTTATCAAATTATATCCTATAGAATCCCCGTTTTTGGCCTAAAATTTTAAATTTTTTTCACTTTATTTCAAAATTTTTGTGGTAATCAGTCCGCCGTGTCTAAACGACAAAAGGGATTGGCTAATCCAGGAGCAAACGGCTCTTGGTAAAGATATCTCAAATCCGTTTACGGCTTGCAATTTGCTCAAAATTGTATGGTTCCTCAACTCCCCATCATCCTCAAAAGCTAATGAGTTGGCTAGCCCGCAAGATTATGGCTTGTGGTAAAGGCAGTGGAAAATTCATAATTGGTAATCAGCTCACCAAGATGTTGACTATTCCATCAAGAGCTGGCTAGTCCAGGAGCAAAAGGCTCTTGGTAAAGACAAATCAAATCCGTTGAAAGCTGGTGGTTTGCTCAAAATCACACGGTTATCAGGTGTGCCACAGTTCTTACACCTGGCTACTCCAGAAGTGATGGCTTTTGGTAAAGAGTTTAAAATCCATCAAGTTTTCCAAAAATATTGCTAGGGACTAGCAATAGTTTAGTGTGGGGGATTGATGAGTGCTCAAACACTCATCATTTTTATCGTATTTAAACTGCCAAAATATCCGAAAACGCTCAGAAATGCATCAAAATACTTAAAATATCCCAGGGATTGTATTTTATACGTTTCTAATGCAAAATGAGCAAAAACAATAAAAAACGAGCAAAGTTTACACAATTGGCAGTTTTAGTCCCCCGACTTTCAAAAAGTTACAAAACTAGTCCCTACGCATTTGTTATGAAAGAAAAGTCGACCTAAGGCATTTAAAAGTCAAATATTATCAAAATTGATCCTTAGGGAAAAACTTTGGATAATTACACTTTTGGTCCCGGCAGTTTGGGAAATTGACGAAATCAATCCCTGGGAATGTTAAAATGAAAAATGGCTTTTGTGACCCTCATCTTTTGGGAATGTAACATGTTTGGTCCCTGGTTTAACTTTGGAGGATGTGCAACATTGGTCCTTCGAATTTGCATAAATTACAAAATTGGTCCTTGTGATTATAACCAAACAAAAACCAAACGGACCCTTTGTATCCTTATTACCCAATCCAAACAAAACCAATCCACCCCAGCCCATTGATTATTCCCAAGCCCACCAATACCCAGCCCACATCCATTTTAATAATATGGTCGTGTCAAAGCTTGGTCAACCCCTTCCTCTTTTCTCCCCCGCCTAAAACCCAGCCCCCTAAAACCTGCAATCCCCAACAAGTTTGTCCCCCTCCCCCACTCTCAACCATCCTACCAGCCTCCCTACTCCACCACTTCAACCAAAGTCAACTCCCAACATAATAATTACCCCCTCCTCCCATCTTATATCACCAACATATCTAGGGCTGCTGAGGAAGAAACCAGTCAAATCAATAGCTAGGAGGTGTTTTCCAGGGTACAAGGACAACTCAAAAGCACTAGACAAGGAGCACAAAAGTGAAAAAGAAGAAAAAAGAGAGCCGGGTTCAATGTTTTTATTTTTCATGTATTTTTTTAGTATTTAAGTAGTTTTCATTGTAAGCCTTTGAGGCTAGTTAGAAAAGTAGTAATTAGTTTTCTTATGTAATTTCAAATTCAGTAATCATAGTTGTAAACCTTTGCAGAATTAATAGAAGTGTTTTTAAAAGTTCCAAGTTTCTTATTTGCAGTCTCAAAAATTTCTTTCAATGTTCAAAGCTTGTGTTCAAACTCATTGTTGTTCTAAGTTTTAGTTATTCACCTTAGTCTCAGAATCATGAGGTAAAACATAGAAAGGGAAATTAAGTAAGAAAAGAAAGAAAAAAAATAAAAATAAAACATCAGATAAGTGAATGCAGGGTACCTTTGCACTAGACCTTGGAAGCTTGAGGAAGTTTCCTGCAATGGAGGGGCAAGTTGGATTTCACTAGCTTGTTGCAAAACAAGCTAGAGCTTGCAGCTGCCATTAAGTTGGAGCCTTTGTTTAGCTAAGGCCCCAAGTGAGTACAATTTGTGATTTTTTTTTATATATTATTATTGATCATTGTGGTATTGCTTCCTTCATAATCAGTCTTCATTATTACTTATGAATGTTCTTTTAGTTTATTAAAACTGATCCTGGTTTAATTAGAAATAGAGTTAATAGGTGTTGATTAGTATTTGTTGTGCACTGAGTAGTTTAGAGTAGGACTGCATTAGTGAATTGTAGTTGTTCATTGTTGAAGCTAATGGTTCAAACTGCCTTAAAACCAGTTAGGTTCAGTAACTTTGATACTTAACTGATAATTTGTCACTTGGATTAACAAAACTTAGTTCAGACAGATTTTAAAAGGGTGTTTGGATCAGTTGAGTTCACTGATTTTAAGAGTGGTTTGGTTAGTTTTTCTGGTTGGTATAACTCACATAGCATATCACTAGTTCAAATAAACCATAAAACCTAAGCCTTATTAGCTTCAAAGTCAAAAATTGCATTTACATCCCATTGGGGTGTTTACTGTTGGAATTTGTGAAACCATCTTCATCAAATCAGTTTAGGGTTAGTTAAAATTGATAGATTTAGTCTTAAATTAACATAATTCATCATTTTCAGTCATTTAGAAGCAATTAAAACCCATTTTAGTCAATTTGTTCTAGAAATTTCAAAAGTCAAGGGTTTCAAGTCTGAAAACTGAGCAGATTTCAAATGAGTGTCTAGGTCTCATCTTTTGTTGGAAACACAAAGTTTTTGTTGATTTACAAACCTTACCAGCTTTTTTTTTTTTTATCAAATTCAATTTCAAGAATCAAGTTTGGAACTCATTAAATCATTAAGAATTGCCCTTGAACCTACCTGCAGGGGAAGAAATCTCCCCTGTGCACCCAGTCTCACCATTTCTTTCAAAGACCAAAACTTGCTCAGTTGTGGGTCAATTTGTGAGATTGTTGTTGTTTTGGATAGCACCCTGGGTTGACTTGCTGGGTGCATATGTGTTTTGCCCATAAATTGTTTGTTTGTTTGCTTATTGTGGCTTATTGCCACTGTTCATTCTGAACTAAATTTAGTTATTGAGCTCATGAATTGCATGCTCCTTTTGATTCAATTGTTCTCAGCATTTTTGATATAAAGTTGTTTGGATTCATCTTAGATTGTATCTGTTTGCCTATATCTTTATTCTAGTTCATTGAGTAGATTAGAGTTTTTGCAAATTCACTGAGTGAATCACTCAGTGTATGAACCCCATTTCACAAGCTCCCCACAAGCTCATCTTTGAGCTTCAAGGCTCAAGCTTTGGCTTTCTGAGTAGCCTCCCAGAGTGGCTATTTGGATCAACCCCCTCCTAAGACCTTTGACCAGACTTGTGGGCCCCACTTTGGGCTTCAAGTGACCCCTTGGACTTGTTTGAGATCAGTGTGAAGCTTAAGTGCTTATTTGTTGTTTTAAGCTGTTTCATTTGTGCTTATCTGAATCAAATTGATCATTTCAAGTTTATATTCAACTACTTTGGTTTGTTTGTTTATTTGGAAGCCCCATATCAGCTTATTCAAAAACCTTCAAGTCCTAATAAGCTAAAAAGCTCACTGTTTGGCTTATTATTGTGCACACTGCTTATTCTTGAATCTTAGCAAAAGTCACTTTACAAAAGTTGTTTCTTTTTATTTATAAATCAGTTGTGTAAAAGAAAATTCTGAAAAAGACAAAAAATTTAGAAGTGATAACTTCTATTTAAGCCACTTTGGCTTATTTTTTGCTTATTTATAAGCAAAAGCTATTGTTAAATTTTTCTTAGGCTTCTAATATCATAATGGATTTTTAGGAATTTTTTCAGATTTTTCTGTAATCATTTAGTATTTTTTATAATTTAGTTTAATTTAAATCAATTAAATAATTAGTTTTTAATTATTAATAATTAATTAAAAAGTAGGAAAAATAGTTTTTCTGTTTCAAAATTAGTTTTATATTATTTTAGATTTTTCCAAATTTAATTTTCATTTTTCTAGTTATTTTTCATAATTATTTATAATTTAGGACAATTTAGTTAATTAAAAAGTAATTAGTAATTAGTAATTAATTAAATAGTGTAAAAATTAGTTTTATTTTTCTAAAAATTTTCTTAAATCATTAGGATTGTAAAAATATAAATTTCACGTTCATAGGACTTTGTTTACTCCCATTTCACTTTTTTATTTGCGCGTTCGCATTTATTTGTAACTAAAACGCGCGTTTTTAGGTTAAATTGCATTTTTAAGTCATCTGATCATCAGTAATTATTAGTTAAGTGTTTCTAAATCATTTTCCATCATAATCTCGTAGTGTAACCATAATAATCAAATTCCTGACCTTTCTGATTAATCACCCAATCCTTTAAAACGTTTACAAATACAATTGCACGCCTCGTCGGGACTTAACGACCCGGGATTCCTTAAACTCCTTGGTTAGTTGGTTTTCGAAGTTTGACTTGGTTGACCATTACCTGGTGAACTTAGTTGACCATTCAGAACCGATCACATGTATTTATGATAACCCATATAAATGTCAAATATAGAACGTTACATAAGAAAATTGTTGTAATCATTGTACAAAATAAATAAATTGATAAATTTAACTAAAATCTTTGAAATTTTTTTAATCGTGTAACGTGAAAACTAAAGAGAAAATATAATTACATGTCTAAATACACTAACGGGGTGTTTCTTTTCTCCATATGAACCAGTTAATGTGGGCCCAATGTTTTCTCACTTAATGGAGAGACCCTTTAAGAGACTAATTAAGTGGTTCATATGGAACACTTAATTTAGCAAACACCTTAGTGTATTACCAAAACATTCACTAAATTCATCTTTTACATATCTATCAATAGGGGTGTCATTGGGTCAACCCGACCCGATAAGCCTCTATCGGGTTTTCAAAAAATAAAAATTAACCCGCAACCCGATCCGATAAGGAATCAGGTTATCGGGTTCGGGTCTATCGGGTTATCGGGTCTATCGGGTTGGGCTTATCGGGTTATCGGGTCAACCCGATAACCCGATAACGAAATAATTAAGCTTGAAACATGGTTTAGTTCAAAAATTATAAAACTTTTAATGGGTTATTATAGCTTATCGGGTTATCGGGTCAACCCGATAACCCGATAACGAAATAATTAAGACCCGCAACCCGACCCTATAAGGCTATCAGGTTTATCGGGTTGACCCGATAACCCGATAAGGCATATTGGACCCGAATCAACCCGACCCTATAAGGCCTTATCGGGTTCGGGTCTGGTCGGGTCGACCCATATGACACCCCTATCTATCAACACCACAACACACATATTGGGTTCGCTTGTGCACTAGAAACGTGGTTCTGCCCTACCTCGACACGTGAGTGAGGGCGGTGCACACATCTTTGTGCATTTATGCGCCGAATATGATGTGTCGCATCCCAAGCCGCTAAAGATTTACTTGTTAAATGTTCTACCGCTTATTACTTTAACACATGGTGGCACCTCACCGGCGCACAAATGCACATCATTTTTGTGCGCCGGGCATGACAAAGAAAGTGATAAATTTGTGATAAAAAAGAAAGTGATAAATTTGTGATAAAGCTAGTATGGAGCAGAGGCGAAGCTTCATAGGGGCCGGGGGGGCGCCCGACCCCCCGAAATTTTTTTTGCAATGTAAGGGGTATATAGTTTTCGTGTAGAAAAATTTCGGTATATTCGGTTTCGACCCCCCAAAAATTTCGGTATACCTGAAATATAGCCTTAGGAAAAAAAAAATTAGATCCCGACCCCCCACTTACAAAATCCAAGCTTCGCCACTGGTATGGAGTGACAATATGGTAATTATCTCAAACCTAAAAGTGTAAGATTTTGTACACCAAGACTTTTAGTCTAATTGTATGTAAGATGATTACCAACTTAGAGATTGTGGGTTCAAGGCTCGTTGGAGTCATATATGAGATATATTATGAGATATGTAGTATAGAGTGTGAAAAATTACCGTAAATAAAGAAAGTGTAAGATCTTGTATCATTGAAATCGTATGCTTTAGATGAAGAATGTGGATGCCCACACTCAAAGACTATTCGTACAGGATTACTTTACTTGTTCATCTACGTTATGTCATACAAATTCCCTTAACATTTATAAAGTTGATTCCTCAAACAATAATCCATAAATATAAAATCAATTTCACAAAAATAGTTAAAGAAAACAAACACAATAAACAAAACAAACAAATTAAAGTGTTCAATCATTAACAATGCTAAGATGATGATGATGATGAAGAAGAACAATTACTCGGATGACTTCCGCTCCAAGCAACCGGACATGAAGAACCAGGAGACGATTTATTATCTTCAATTCCAACTTTATTCGAACTTAAACTCATTGGAATTATGCAATTACATAGCGAACCTAAAATCAGAACAAAAATTCACACATTAGAGCATATCGTCAAATAAAAGATGTAATAGTAGCGTTTTTTTAAACCGTCTGTTTTTGTCTAATGAATGATAATTATTACCAATTCTGGCTAGCCGATTAACAGGGACGGAGCCAGGATTATACATTAAGGGGGGCCGGGCCGGGATTGTAAGATAGTAACAACAACAAAGTACTTGTATGATAATTAAACAAAAATAATGTAATACACGTCAATATATATTGATAACTAAAATATATCAGGTTGTCCATTGTTCTCTACAATATTTGATGCTGTTGGGCTTTTAGGGGGGGCTAGTTAAACATTTTGTTGAAATCATGTATAATGGGCCAGTGATATATAAGTATTAATGGGCTCATTGGAGGGGGCCAAACACCCCCTAGCTCCCCCCCTCCCTCCGTCTCTGCCGATTAACCCACCGAGGAATCGTGTTTCCAGTAAGCCTAACACACACATCATTACAAAAATGATTACAGTTTTTCGTAATCAAGTTATACGAAATTCCTTTGTATTCATCAGCAAGTTCTTCGATCACTTTTCTTACTTCCTTTTTATTCATCTCCGTCCATCCTATCAAAATCTGCTTCCTAAACCTAAATCCATCACATTGTTTCGGATCTCCTTCGCATATTCCTGTAGTTGCACGCTCGTGTGATCCAAACGCGTATTCTACTCCATGCACTAAAACACAAATTTAAAATCAAATACAACATAAGCGAACACGAACAAACTTATATTTTTAATCAACCAACGACATGAACACATATTGTTGAGAAGTCCGTGTTTCGTTTGTTTATGTTGTTTAAACTCATAACATAAACGAACACGAACAAACAAATTTATAACTTTCATTTATTAGTGTTGTTAAATTTGAAAAAAGTTAACATGAACAAAAGGCTCGTTCAGTTCGTTTACAACACTAAAGAATATGATATATTGATTAGAAAATAAGTTATGATAAGACGAAAAGCGAACCTTGAAGGCCGGAGTGATAGACACCGAGACCGAGCCAGTAAGCGTAGCCGTTAATAGAAGTAAGATCGTATACATTGAGGTAAACCGGATTCGATCCGTCTTCTTGATGTTTTGTCGATGTTATTCCACACAGCATTTTTTTCCCCCTTTTCTGTTGTAACGGAAATATGTGAAGTTTGTGGGTATTTGTATGAGGAATTAATACGTTGGGGTTTTGAAATTTGAATTAATACGTTAGGGAAGTGGTAGAGAATTTATTCGTAAATAAAAAAAACAAGTGTATTAATGAAGATTAACTTTCACATAGAAAAGTTAATTATTCAAATGAAACTGTTGGTATTGGCAAAAAACAAAAAAAAAACTTGTAGTTTGGTACTTCAGGATTTTTTTTTTCTTTCTTCTTTATAGTTTTTATTTTTGATAGTCAACCGTATAGGCAATCTCATAGATATTTTTTAGTTATGACGTACTTTTGACTATTTGTCGACTAATTCACAGAATCAGAAATCACAAACAACTCGAACCAAAAAAAGTCATCGATTAAATAAGCCTTTAGGTAGCAGATTTGTGGCGATTAAGGGTATGTTTGGCAAGGGCACAAGCCCACAAAAGAAACAGGCCTAAAACCAAATATAGATCTCAGACTTAAGAGAGCATATCGAAGTTTTTTAAATATGACCAACTCTTACCTAAAAGATCACTAAACGAACCTCAAGTGTTTTTAATCATCGAATTGAACAAACAAATAATCCAAATTCATTATTTAAAAGGAAAGTCATTTTTACAAGATAAATAGATACTTCATACACATCAAATTTAAACGACTCGTAAGAATCACATACGGGATAGTGTATCACATGCTGTGTTGATCTTTTATATGTTTGTTTGCCAAGTAAATATTTGTTGTGTATGACATTTTTATTAAGATCATTATCTTTTATAAAAAAATATTTCCTACTTCATCAACTAAGACTGTCGATTCTTCATAAGACAGTTGGACCATATATAGGATCTTAAACGGCATCCATTTATATTGGGCTATTGGCAATAAATATAGGGGGTAAAATCTCAAGTCAATCCCATCTAGATTGACTTGAATTGGTCAGTCTAAAAGTAAACACTAAACAGCCCAACAGAGGAATAAAATGACAAATTTACATGTCTTTGCGTCGGACGGAATTAGGATTTTCAGGAATGTGTTGCTCTAGAATTTTCAAGAGGTGTTGCATGAATTACTTTTATCAAAACTCAAAAGTAATGAAATTTGCGCTATAATTTTCCTTTTTAGGTTAAACTAAAGTTGCATAATAAAGAAAATAAACATACATATTATTGGGTTGCAGGTATCAAATAATGATATTTTTTCGGAAAAAAAATAATAATTACACTTCATGAACTCAAGATTGGGTGGGCCGGTGCCACACATGGCTCCCATAGTTCCTGCTTGCGTAGTTGCGTCATATCCGTGTTCAAGTCCATACCAAAAATTATGCTATTATTGAAAAATTGTCGAATTGAAACTGCAACATGCAACATTTGAACTTGCAGCTTACAAGCCAACTTGGGTGCACCGTGCACGTGCACCGCCCTTTGTGTATCATTTCGTATCAAGATATCAAATATTATGTATATAGTGTAAACGATACATATAACTTAGAAGTATATAATGTTAATACTAAGAAAACATGTTTTCAAATGAATTTAGTTTTGTTTATAAAAAGGAATTGTTAAAAAAAATCAAAGAACTAGTACGCTCTCCGTCCCAAGATAATTGTCTACCGACAAAAAACACACAATTCAATAAAAGGATAATTATTTCTGATTTTCTTCTCTTACTTATTGCAAAAAAGACAGTTTTACCCTTTAACTAATTAATTAATTCTTTTTTTAGAACTTGTAATAATAATTTTAAGCAAGAGTTGTAACAATTCGCATTTTCATGTTAACTTCTATTCCCGAAAATTTTACTATTCATTTATACTATTCACTATTACTATTCACTTTTTACTATTCACTCCCAAAATTTTCATTTCATATTCTCGTAAGTTAAACTATTTTAATGATAATCCGAGAGTTTGACACTCGTCGGATCATTTCTGCAAAAATCATGAAACCGTGTCCGAGATTTACTTTTAGGTTTAAACGTCATTCCAGCATCCCGATATGTCCATAAAACACTATAAACAATAGAAATATGATTTTCTCTCATTTTACGACAATTCCAAAAGTTTTGGAATTTTACGTTTTCCAGTTCAACGTTTTACGCGAATTACGCGTTGTAGACCCGCGTTTCCAGTTTTTACAGCATTTAAGCAACCCGATAGAACTTATCACTTATTAAATATGCTAAGATAGGTTATATTAATAAGTTCTGCTAAGATAGGTTATATTAATAAGTTCTAACATATTTATAAGTTTCATATTTTTAGGATACCCGATTTTATGTTTCATGACTTAACCACTTACCGTTAGCGATTACCGGGACCAAAACTCACTCCGTAAGCTAGATAATACCAAGTTTATCCATCTAGTCACTCCTCCCATGATATGAACGTGTATATGATGATTCACCAAGCTTTGGAGGCTTGGTGATAAACCTTGGACTTTAGGATACATGTATATTAAGTAAACTTGGCCACAAAGTCTTGGAAAATATCCTAAAAACTAACCTCCTCAATGAACCTTCCTAGGCACCTCCTCTTCATGCTATAAAAGCAAGCTCATCCCTTCCTTTCTCTTCATTCCAAACGACACACACATAATCCATAAACCTTGATCCTTTGATTTCCAAGTTATAAGTTACACACCAAAGTTGAAGGCATAGTTAGTCTCTACATGAAACAAGAGTTTGATTGGTGATTCCATGGTTGAATTAGGAGCTACACAAGGTGATTAGGGGCTGAGGTTAATTGGTTTTCACAAGGGTTATGTAAAGGTTAGCAAGGGTTTACAAGAGTTGTGGTGAAGGGTTTGTAAACATAGGTTTAGTGTCCTAGTTTCATACTTGACTTCCTTTCTTTAGAAAGCCAAAAGTTGTAAGAAACCCTAATACACTTTCTTGCTCAATATCATTTTCATGCTTATTATGTTTCATTCATTCTATATATGGTCTTTGTATTATATTCATGATGTATAAAAACTATTAAAACAAGTTTTGGAAACTATATATTAACTTATGTTAAGTAAACAAGAAAACTAGTGACTTATATTGAGAACTACGACCAAAATAGAGTAACAATGATATGAAACACTTACCTACTGTTATAGAGGACTTAAAAAGGAAAACATAGCAATTTGAACCACGTAAAACGAGTACACGAGTCAAAAGTTATGGCCAAAAGAAGTTAGCGAAACCAAAACGCCGAAACTGCCAAAACAAGCTGTTAAGCAGCTGACTTTTTTGAAAGAGGCCCTTCTGGTCCGATTCATCAAAAAGTTAGAACACGAAAGTTGTCCGGAACGACGTTTTCGTTCAAGTGCAAGGAAGCTCGAACCCTGAAAACGCATAAAGAGTGACTTTTTTCTTCAAATTCTTAACAACCCCTTTTAATACCCAAAGTACCATGTATTGGTTATGGTTAAGTAAAACCAAGATGTCTAATGACCTTAAAACCAAGACCCCAACCATGGCTAAGGCCAAGGATGAGTCTCAAGACCATGGTAATAATGACCAAAGTCACGGCAAAGCCATGGCTAAAGACCATATAACCTTCTAAGGCGAAAACATGAACTAAAAAGTTAGTTGTAACATAATCATACAATTTGGATCTACTCCATCAAAATGACCATGAGACTTTTCAAGTAATATTCTTTCTAGACTTAAGAAACTCATTGAAATAACAATCTTCATTTAAAAGTAAATTTTCCTAAGTTTATTTAATTATTTGGACATGTAACTTTTCGGATCAAAAACTTATATATTTTTATCAAATACTACAACACTAGGGAGCTTCATGTGAGGGGTTCATTAAAGTAAACCGTCGAGATGAGTTGTGGATTTACGAATTAAAGTGTCCTGGCTCCTCGAACATTTACTACATGGCCTCTGAATTATGTCGGCCCGAACGGTAGTAAGCGATATACAAACTATACATGTTTCATAAACCATTTTTATTCAAAGACTTACACTATACACTAAGTACTACATCATGAACTAAATGTAAGACATATATAGGCAATTCTTCATATTCTTTGATATTACTCCAAACCTAAGTCGCAACATTCTATTATAGGTTGCTCTTAGAGACCTTCGGGATTCGACTACCATTTTCACTACATAACTCATGGTGAGTTCGTAGCCCCACTTTCTATTGTTTAACTATTTTACAAACCCATGGGGTGGATACATGCTATTATTTTTCTACTCGAACACAATGCTTTCTACTATATGCTTACCTGACTATGTTTTATTGTTACTAAGTAACGATTGCCATGTTCTAAGTCCCTATATCATGAACCATTAGTCACTAGCTATAGTGAGCGCGAATATTGTGAATAGATCTATTGGGATTGACGAATCCCATTTGTGTTGAACAACTATGAGTTCAAACAAATGCACTATATTTGATAATTAGATGTATAATGGCAATATTACCTTGGTAGAGCTTCTATAATGCCAATTTTTGGTTCGATGTTAATGCTTTGGTTGCATGAGCTTAGTGCAATAATCACGGTTTTGTTTTCTAATTATGAGTGTGAGTCTATAGCTCACACTACGACTACGAATTCCACTCAACCTTTGTGTTGACTGTTTTAAGCATGTATTCCAGGTCCATAATGAACGAGGCTGGCACGGAGGAGCACGGATATTCAAGAGGCCTATAAATTTTATTATCATTCGAAAACTCATTTAATGTAAATTGTAAACATGGAACCATCTGGGACCTCATTTTGTAATCTCTGATATTTATATAATTTGAATGATAAATATTTTAAAACGACTCAATTAGAGTTCGTTTTCTATTATTGTGACTATTGTGCCTTCGAGTAACACCCAGTTTGAATTCCGCTGCTGCATTGAATTGGGGGTGTTACAAGGGTAATATGATAAACTCGATTATGTTGTAAATATTAATGGGCTTATGTCTATTCACATTTATCTCTAGTGGGCTTTAGGGTTTGAGATGTATTTATCTCCCCTATATATACAATTCACTTGTAACCTTGATGATAACTTAATAAGAATTCTCTCTTCCTCTCTTGCTCTTGTTTATTATTTCGTAACACGTTATCAGCACGATAGTCTCGACAGAAAAAGAGATAGAGATGACGGCTGTTATGGTTGATTTTTTCTGAATTCATGATTGCATCTGGATAGGTAAGTATCCATGCCATTATTTATATAATATTAATGATTACGTATGTCAATTTGTACTGAATCGATCTAACTTAATCCAATCAAGAAGCTGCCTTGATTGAAAAACGTATATTTTCACATACTAGTGTATTATTTTTTTAATAACTGAAAAACATAAAAAAGTAATCGGAATAAACACTATGGGATTGATATTTTAATGAATTGAAAATAAAGTGATCTTGTCATTCATAATCACTAAAAGATCTACTCCGTAGTATATGTGTGTCCCATTTGATTCATGTCTAGTTTTATTATTATTATTATTACAGATGTGATATATACTACGTATTTTGTTTGCTCGATTAACTATTCGAGCCCTATGACTATACGAAAAACCTAGAGTTATATATCATCCTATGATTGTTTTGAGTTCTCTTATTATTAATCTTTATTTGTATACATAAAGAGAATTGCGTTATTTTTACTTTCATGTTTATCAATTAAAATTCTTTTATAGTTATGAAGAACAATAAATGTTCTTTTGTGACTACAAAAAGAAAATAAAAAAACATAATGTTATGTTGAATTAAAAAGAAAAAAAAATAGAACCTCAAAGTTCTAATATGGTTCTTTTAAGAATCAATATAAAAAAAAATCATAACCTCAAGTTATGAGTAAAAAAAAATAGATTATTAGAACCTCAAGTTCTAATATGATCTTTTCATAAAGATCAATATCATAACTTTATGTTATGATAAATGAAAAAAAAAAAAATCTCGCTATGATTGTATGCACCTCAAGCTGCATTAAAAAAAATGTATAAGCGAGTTCGGTCTCACAATTTCAGTGTTAGATTTGAATTAAAAAAGAAAATATATAACGGTGAAAGATCCGTTAAATGTATGTCAAAATCTAAAAGAAAGATTTGACCATTATAAGCAAGAGATTCTTGCAAATGCGAGCAAATTTTTCGCAATATTAAGTAATACATCTGAATGATGAAAAAAAAATTGTGATGAGATGGTTAAATGCCTCGAATATACTCATATATCGAGAACGATGCTTTTGATATAATAGATATGGGCATGTTTGAACGAACACGATAAACCCATTTACTAAATTTGTTCTATATTATCGTGTTAAAAGAAACCGGTTGGCAACCTCAAGTTGCAACATAAAGAAGTCCATTCCTTCAAGTGAATGTGATAAAATGATCAAAATAAAATCTCTATTCCCTCATGTGAATGTGATAATATAACGATAAATGGTTAAAGATCATTTATCATGGTAAATGCTATGGTCGAGGTAGTATGACAATGACAAACCACTAGTAGTGGCGAAAATACAATAACTAAGGAGCAAACAAAAATGCTATTTATGCAAAAATGCAATGTGATGTATGCAATATACAAGTGTGTCAAAGATATTACACACTATATTCATAGATTTAAGAATCTATGCTAGCACATTCTGCTCCGTAAAAGAAATATAAAATTGTCATGAGGAACGAAGTTAAATATTAAGGATGTATTATATTTTTTTTGTATCTTCCTCGACATGCATTATATAAAGATTAGTAAAAGCTAATCATAGCCATAACATAAGTTTATGAGCTATAATAATAATTTTTGGTATGACCAGTTACACCATCCTGAGTCGTTAATGATGCGAAAACTATAAAATGATTAGATTCTTCTATCTAATATTTTTATCTCTCAAAAGAAGTTGATTATATTTATCTATCAACTAGATTGGACTCAATCCCTCAATTTTTTGGAATGAAAACAAGTGGATGTATGTAGGCTTACATATCCAATGTATGAACCATTTAGAGTTTAAAATCGATGCATCGTCTAAATGGTCATTAAATCGCAACCTTAAGTTTGCCTGATTAATAGATCAATGCGAGCCTAACATTCCAGAATAAGTATTTCATCATGAAAATGAGATGAATTATTTCTGAATTATCAAATGAAACTGAGAGAAAAACTTGTGTTGTTGTGTGGGGCCATATTATAATCTTTTATATAATACAACAAAACCCCTAGTGGGGACTTTCGTATTTCAAAAAAAAGATTATTTCCTTATTAAGTAATATTTTAATTAATTATTATTTTTTAATTTATAAATTTCTAAATTCGTTTTGTTGATATACTACACAAGTAGAAGATAAATACAAAAAATATAGATAAGATGCAACTAACAATAGGATTAAATTTTTTAAATGATTATCTTTAATAATGAAAACTATAATTATCTATAATTACAATAGGATTAAACTTTTTAAATGATTATTTTTAATAATAAAAACTATAATTAAAAATCATAAATCAAACAAAACAAAGATTAAATTATTTATTTTTTAATAAACAAAAATATGTTATTCAAAAAACTTAAAAAAAAACCCGCGCGTGCGCGGGTATTATAACTAGTATGCTCAACAACAAAATTAGCATCATGCCAATATGTTATTATAAATCCTCCCTTTTATAATTGGTTTTGGTTATAAATCAAACATATCCCATTTTTTTGTGTGCAAATTACTCCACCTAAATGCTCATATATGGGATATAGAAGATGGATAATTCCTTCAGGAGGAGAGAAGTAGCTGCAAATTCAGAATGAATTATCATATTCTGTTGATCCTCGAAAGAAATTTTTATGAATTCATTATTCAATGAATAATCTAATAGCCATAAATAAACATTGGCTAAAAGCAAAATTTCAGCTACTCATGCTCTAATTAGAAGTTGTCCTCAAGGACACTATTTTATTATGATATGCCACAAGCATGGTAGACAAATCGATTCCAAATAAAATCCTCGATGAAAAATTTGGAGCATGAAAACAAGATGGTTGTTCGAGGTATAAAAGACCCCATGATAGTCTCATAAAGAGACACTAGACATGAAGGTTCTAAAGAACCTCAAATAGCTAATGAGATCTCAATAAATTATATCATCTCTAAAGTTATATGGAATCGAAACATAAACGACGTCGATAAATTTGTCTACATACAATATATTGCTTGCTATTATGCATGATGAAGATCAAATGTCAATTAATATCCAAATGTGCGCTCAACAAAATGATTCGCCAGCATAAAAGGACTTAGTATCTTGCAAATACTAAAAGTCTTGAAACGTGAAGTTCGTACAAGTCAATGTGTAAAATCTATTGGATATAAATCGGTTTTTGTGCTAAACTGAAATAAGAGCTCTAAAGTTATGTCTTTTAAGACATGGGTTGTGAATAAATAAATTCACAAAAACACAAAGTTGATTATTAAAAGACATATTGTCTCGAGGTGGATGTAAATATTTTATTGATATTTTATGAGACAATCAATATTGTAGTATTTAATTCGTTCTAAATGAGGAATGATTTGTAATGTCTCTAGCATGGCTTACAACTTCAACTCTAGATTCGATTAATAAAGTTCTCAATAACTTTATATTGATAAAGTTGAATGAATCCATATATGGATCAAAATGATTTTGGACGACTATTATATAAATTGCTTTTGCACATGTCTCAAAGAAATAGTTGGTCCTCAAGTATCATACATAAGTACAATTGATGTTTGGATGCCAATTTTGTAATTAATGTGCATCACGAGAGTGTATTTTTCTCTTTTAATATTTGTACATGCATTGTATATTTTCCAACCAATTGATTTGATATTGGGTTGGAAGCTACACATATATTTTGTCATTTTTGCAGGACTTATTCGTAACATCATCAATTTGATGTACTTCATTTTAAAGTTGTTGCCAACAAAAGTATACGAGCAACTCGTTTAGAAGATTAGCATGCGATGCTTGAAAGATATACATTAAATTGAGAAGGAGTATTATGCGCACTGCACTCTTTTTCCCTTCATCAAGTGTTTTTATCCCACTGGGTTTTTTTCTTGATAAGGTTTTTAATGAGGCAGTCTATAGCGTATAATAAACAGTGAATATCTAAGGAGGAGTGTTGTAAATATTAATGGGCTTATGTCTATTCACATTTATCTCTAGTGGGCTTTAGGGTTTGAGATGTATTCATCTCCCTTATATATGAAATTCACTTGTAACCTTGATGATAACTTAATAAGAATTCTCTCTTCCTCTCTTGCTCTTGTTCATTATTTTGTAACAGATTAAACTTTTCTATCTATTTTTAGTAGTAGACAATTAAAATGAAATATCTAAAAAAAAGAAATGTGGACTATTAATATGGGACGGAGAAAAACAAAACATAACTATAGAAGGGCCTGCTGCAAGATAATATGGGCCAAGGCCCAACTTAGAAGTATTTGGCTATTAGCCATTTTTTTTTCCACATTTTTGCAGAAAAGAATACAAGTGTAGGTAAATTCAGAATGTGCACTGCTACAGAAATCTAAAGTCATGCTCCATATCTCTGAAACGTGTGTGGCATATAGAGCCAAGATTTGAAACTAGAGATCCGATCAATATTGGTTTATGATGAATGATGATTTCACAATTTATCCTAGTCAAATAACATCAAATCTTATTAACTAACTTATGACCCAAAAGATATTGTATAAGTTACACGTTAATTTTACTTCAAACAAGGGGTAGGAACTTATACATCTTGATAAATGATGAATGCATTGCAAACGAGAGGATGATCCGCCACACTGAGATTCACACGAATTACTCTTAAGAGAGTCGACAGATACAATTGTAGACAAGAAAAGAAAAAGGGAAACTTATTACTTAAGTACTAAATGTTGGATGATGGGATAACCCATGGGAGATACGTTTTACTGATTCACTATATAAAGACAATACATAGAAACCCTAATAGACCCGCAGCCCACATACCGGGCTTTGGCCTCATATTTATCTCTAATACTAAAGTTTGAGTGACAAATCTAGTTTTTGCAATTGATCATCTTTACTTTTCAAATAGCTACTACTACTACCACCACCACCACCCCATGTAACGCCTCCATTCATATCTCCGAGATTACAATACGTTAAACCACCACCAATATTCATCTTTAGTGGCGTACTCGGTTGTATGAACCGCCCTATGGCGGGTCGAGCGTCAATTAAATTCCTAGTAGTGCTACCAAGTGAGAAAAAACCAGAACCATTTTGTGGCTTACTAATCATCATAGAGTGAACTTGAACCCCCAATGAAGATATAGTATTAAAACACGTATTCATGCACCCATGACTAACCCGATTTTTGTGCTTTGCAATTATGCGTTCTTTCTTATGTGCGTTTTGATGGCCTCCAAGAGCTTGTGAACTATTGAATTTACGTTGGCAATAGCTGCATGGGAATGCTCTTGGTGATGTTTGAATATGATCTTCACTAGACTTGATGCCTGCCATTACGTTTGTTAAGTGATCGTCGTAATCATACAAAGATAAACGAAGATCCAACTTAGGATCAAGACCACAGGTTTGCAGGTGATCATGGTTGCTTGATTTTCTTCCATATTGAAGATTGCATTGACCAGGTGACCGGCTTTTCATGTCAAAATTCAAAAGGCCGATGATTTCTTAATGAGGCACTTGAAGATCAAAGTGACCTACTCGTGTTGAGCTTTAAAAGATTTTCTAAGTATATTGAATCTAGACTTGACTCGTATTCTAAAATCACACGTATATATTGACACATTACTGAAACAGTGAACAATTCAATTAGTTAATTATTAATCAACTGATTATAACCTTTAAAGTCCTTTTCACTTTAAAAATGAACTAGACAAGTAAAAAAATGAGAAATAATTTTTTAACCAAAAAAAAAAGAGAAATAATTAAAAGGACGTATTAAAGATATGCCTAAATTTGTGTCTAAATAATATATATGTGTTAATCTTTTATTGGTTTGTGAAACAATAGGTATAAACCAACATGATGTTGTCATGTATGTCTCAGCATATTGTCATCACACATTTAGATCTCTCAATCATTTTTCAATAAAACTAATGAGCAAGTCCAACCAAACATTGTTTTTTAACATTTTAAGTATCTTTGAGAGTGCTCGGTGAGGGAGATTGTTGGCTCGCCATTTGACCTAACAACGCATGAATGGCACGGTGTGCTGCACCGTGGCTCTGCCGTTCATCGCTCTTCGGCTTTTAGCCATTGCACCGTTGGATTTTTTTTTTTTTTTTTTTTTTTTTTTTTTTTTTTTTTTTTTTTGATGGGGTATTTTGTGACACCTACATGCACTAATAACATGTTATTGGTGTTTTTTTTTTTTTTTTTTTTTTTTTTTTTTTTTTTTTTTTTGAGACGGTGTTTTAATTGTTAGCGTGTGTTATTGAGAGAGTGATGAGATGACGCTGAGATGACAGATAAATAATGTGTTGTTGGTCAATCTCTCACCTTGCACTCTAATGTTGATTATAGTTAGTATGTTTTTAAGAATCATTGAACAAAGTGAGTTGCTTTCAAGCTTTGCTTTAAACAAAGAGAGAAGGTACTATTTTTCATTCATGCTTGTGGTACTTAATCCAATGGGAATTGAGTATTTTTAAACATGTTCATGTAGAGTCTTTCACTCAAAAGAAATTGAAGGATAAGGTTGAATCTCACCTATTGATTTGATATAATGGAAACATTGAAAATGACATCCTTTTATAGCTACATATATTTACTATTTTATGCTAACATATATGTATTTCAGCGCGCAATTTAGCATTCTTTACAAATTCCTGTAACCAAATTCTAGAGCGGTATATACCGGGTGTGCGAGATGTGTTATCGTACAGGGCTTTTAAATTCTATGGGCCTCAAAATTTTTATATAATACGTATATATATCCTATAAAAGTGACTTCATGTATTTAATTTAGAGTGTTGCATTAAAAAATGCTGGTCGGGCACATTGAAAACAATTATTTCTCATTTTATCTTTTAATTAAATTACTTACTTTCTTGTTAGGCATCGTATTTGTCTTTAAACTAAATTCTGCACCGGGTCTCCATAAACTCAGAGACGGGACTGCCAAATCCTAACATAACACAATTACACAACGTAAGTAAGAAATTATTTAACCAAATGACCATGTTACTTTCTTCTTTATACAATCTAACAATCTTCAATTCGAATGCCGATCAAAATTGTAAATCACTGTTTATATGCACAGTTTTTTGATACCTTACTAAGAAAGTGGTGATTGCTTGTAGATTGTCCACCAAGAGTTCACTATTTAAACATTAGACAATGTGACGTAGAGTTGATATTGTGATTTGAAGTAGTTAGGCATAATTCCGCAAATCAAAAGGTAAGGTGTTCAATGAAGGAATCTTTCTTTTTTAAATCATCATATGTCGTAATCTTATTTTTGTTACCTAGGAATTAAAATGACATATCTTATCCATACATTCATGCATTGATTATTGATTGATGAATTTAAAAGTTTATCGTCACTTGATCAAAAACTGTACGTTGGACCTATCAAGAACGTGTTTTAACCAAACGAATAAACCATATGATGATATGAAGCTAATAGATAAGTATCTTAATTATCCGAACGATCATTATCTTTCTGTTGATCGATATCACCTCTTTCTTGAATCAATAGCTAGTGTTAGTTCTACATAATATGTTCTAAATCTTGGTTTGGCGCAGTCGGTTGAACCATGAATCAGTTTGGTCAACGTAAGTGGTTTTGTGAAAAATCTGTTGAACCGTGAACCGAAAACGCTGCCAAATCGCTTAAAGATTAGCTACTTCTGCATCATGTTGCTTTTTCTTACCTTGTCAAATACTTCTTTTACATTAGTTTCTATGCACTTATAATTTTATGAAGGGTATAGTAGTTAAGTACTTTTGGTTCCAAATTTAAGGTTAAGATGAAGAGGTGACAAGGACAACAAAGTAAAGAACACAAGAGGGGTGTTTGGTTCGTTATTTTGTTAGAGGAAAATAAGTATGTGTTTGACATTTAGGTGGAACATGGATGCTAATAAGACTAGTGGTAATAAGCAACACAAGTCGCGTCCATCTGTCTAGTTAGCACTCGAACGACGTGTGTTTGCTATTAAGGAGCATATGATTTACTACGCAATATTTATATTTTCATGTGGAATGGTATAAGAATCACTATTGATGCAACCAAAGAAGAGGCCAAAATTTCGAATGTAGAAGTTAAAGTGAAGCAAACAAACATAATAAAAAGAGTAAAGAAGAACATATTGAACCCAATATTCCAGACCCTCAAGTTTCTGAGCAAACTGATCACAAAGTTACAACTTTAGTGTTGGAAATAACGAATGAATATGGCATTTTGAAGACTCGTCAGCAAAAAGTTGTGAGTTCTAAAGATAATGAAGAAGTGATGGTTACCAAACTTTTTTCTAATGGTGGTATATGAGAAATTAAAGGTTTCGGTTAATGATTTGAAGATATTTGAAATTTTCCAGACCTCGTCAACTCAAGTTATCTATCACGATAACTTAACGACGAGATCTTTTCATGAGAGGGAGAATGATGAGGAGACATTATTCCGAAATTTAGTATCGTTTGTAGATCGTTGGAAGTGTACGTGCGTGGTAGACGTGTGAAAAAATATGAAGAGAGAACTCGACTACTCGAGTTAATGTGAAGTTCAAGGCTTCAGGTAACAAGCGTCGTCGGATAAAGATTTGTGAGGTAGATGAAGCAACTACACATGGGAACTCAGGGTCGAGTTCTTTTCATATAGGGGGAACGATGATGACAACAAAGTAAAGAACATTAAAGGGGTATTTTGTTTGTTATTTTGTTGGAGAAAGAACCAGTGTTTGACATCTAGGTGGAACGCCAATAACTCACCCGATAGATGCTTATTTTGATTGACATCTATGCTCCACTTAGATGCAATGTGTCGTGACTTTTGTTAGGGTTAGGTTCGTAATTTATTTATCTAGTTTTATTAGGAGTCTTAGGAATAAAGATAACTTTCTCTTTACTAGTGCTTATTTTCATTGGTAATATATCTTTTAACTATCAAATAAAGTGCGTCTTTATTAGGGTTTTTATACCTTTTTGATGTTTCATCCTTGTTCTCTTGGATTAGGGTCATCCTTTGATTAACGTTTTACAAAATTCGCTTCCACATCTTGCTTAAAGAGTTTAAAGGGATTATATGAAAATCAACTGACTAAAGTTATTAAAACTTCATTATCAAAAGCACTTATAACTTCACTAAAGGCCAACAACTTAACTATCAATTACCACTTAAAATTGTTTAATCTTCTCCTAAACAATCAGCAACATGAAGTGACATAAACGTGATTGTTTTTGTTTCTTGTTTAATTTCTTTTGATGTACTAGACTGCAGTTACAAGCTAAAGACATCGAAAGTGACTTAATCTTATCTATATAAGTTTTTATTAATATAATTGAGTGGTTATTATTTCTTAAAGTACGTTTACCGACTAGCCTTATAATCTCCTCCGTATACTACTGCAAAAGTTGTTTTTTATGGTTTGGCTGAAACGCCATGGGAACAAGATCCTCTCAAGTTGTATAACACAACTTGACTCAAGTTAGACGATTATGAGCCATTGGATTTGATCCAATGGTTCAAATCAAAAGAAGTTCTTTTGATTTGAGCCATTAGATCAAATCCAATGGGTTATAATTCCCTAACTTGATCAAGTTGTGTTATACAACTTGAGAGGATCTCTCTTCAACGCTGTAGTTACGACTTTAAAAGTGCAAGCGTAGTTTTGATAAGCACTTTTGTTATGCAATTATCACTTTTAACAGGTTTTTATTGTGTTTTTTTGTTTTTGTGTGTTTCATGATACGACTATAATTGCACATTAAAATTACCAACAAGATCTATTATACAATAAGAGAATTATATCATTTATTGAACCGATATCAAAGCTTCATTCGGCACATGGCAGAAACCGACTCATTTAGCTAGTAAAAGTTAAAACTGAAACTAATTTTTGTACGAGTTATAAATATCAAGCAGAAGATTATAAAGGGTGTGTTTGTTAAAAGGGTGTGTTTGTTAAAAGTACTTGTATGCACAAGATTATAAAGGGTGTGTTTGTTAAAAGTAGCATGAGTATGTGAGCTGTGAGCAGTATCCACAGCTCATCGCTCATCGGTCATCGGTCATCGGTCACCGCTTCTTAAAGAAGTATTGAAAAAATGAGCATTCCTAAAAAATAACAAGTGTGTGTTTGGTAAAAGTAGCAGTGAGCTCTCACAGTATTTATGAGCAGTAGCAACAGCTCACAGCTCACCGCTCACAGCTTCTTAAAGAAGCATTGAAAAATGAGCTTTTCTATAAGTTCACCGCTCTTTTGCCAAACGAACAATAAAAATTAAAAAACTCATTGCTCACCGCTTATTGCCCCAAAAATCTCCGCGTCAAACATAGCTCAAATCTCACCGCTCCTTTGCCAAAAGACTACTAAAAGTCAAAATGCTCATTCATCACAGCTTCAAAAAACTCCACACCACTCTGTACCAAACATACCCAAAATATATAAGCAGCTAAATTAGAATTTTGTCAAAATTCTTAAAGAAGAGGATTGGGCTTGTGTAGACCAATATATGGATCCAAGATCAGTTTGGGCCGCCAAAAGCTCATTCGGCTGTAACCGAAATCTAGACCATCATGCTTCACATTTCACAATGCGATTTATGCATTAACTTCTATGATTCTCTTCACAAATTATATTCCGTTTATACGCTCGAGATCATGTGATTCACATTAGTTTTCATCATTTCGATCGTATCTCCCGTTAAACAAGTTATCACGTTGAGGTTAGTGTTTATATCACCAATTATATTATTTTGCTCGAGATCATGTGATCAACTTGTATTATTTTTGCTTAACCTTAAATTATGTGTTTATATAATCAATTATTTGATAGTGTTACGACTGTTTACAAATGCTAACGTGGTATACCAATAGCACATTATGTACACTGCTAATATAGGTTGCATGTTAATTCTTTTAAAATACTTTCACCACACTAATATATACTACCATTGGAGCATATACCCGACGGCAAACGTTTAGTTAACCGGTCAAAGGGTGCTTGGAAGTAATAAGTCTTAGGTTTAATCTAAACTCCTAGCCAAAGCTATGTTGTTTATGTGTCGTATGTGGGGTGATAGTATCCTGATAGCAATTAGAAGTCACGAGTATGAACGCTTTCAGATCGATTAAATTGGAGTGGATACCAATTAACGACTGGATAAAATCTAATTGATTCAAGTTTGTGTATGATGTTTTTGTTCTTCTGTTTCTGTATATCCAGAAAACGTTTCTTCTGTATCCTTCTAAAACGTTTTAGGGTTAACTGCCTTTAGGCAGTTTCAAGGTCTCAAACTGTCAAAATTAGTCCCTCAATTTACGAAAATTTAATTTTCTGAGGAATTTTTGACATAGCAACTTAGTGGAAATAAAAAAAATTTCAGCTGACCTGGTAGCTCGACCCCAGCCAGGGGCGCTGCCCCTTGGACCTGCCAGGGGCTGCCGCCCCTTGGACCCTGCTTCTCTCAGGGGCGTTGCCCCCGAACCCCCACCAAGGGGGCTACCGCCCCCTTGGAACCCCCGTTAGTCCAGTTAATATTCATATAAGTGTCGACCCTTATATGCATATTAAACTCAATCTATTTTACACTAAAATACCAACAAGCTAACCGGAACATATGATTATTGCATGGGCTAGGTCTTTGAGAAAGGGTCGGCACACACAAAAAGTGCATGGGGTTAAGGTTTTTCCACCAATTTAAACCTTTTGAAGAGGAGTGACATTTGTGCAAATATGACACTCAATCGTACAAATTCATGTCATTTCTGAATGGTAACAACAATAATTAGACCTGAGTGGAGCCTTATTTCCTGATATAGACATTAGTGGTGGGTTAATATAACAATTAATAATAGACAAAAGATACAAAAGTTACAGGCCAATTTTGTATGCTTGTTGATTTTTGACATTATTACAATGCCTTTAGAATGGTTGAAAATAGCCAATTTGCTATCTTTAACTACCATTATTTACTAGAGCCCCAGTTAGCTTCCTTTTTTCTATTCTTTTTTTGTCGCTTGTATGTACTCACTAGTCGCCAGTTAGCATCTTTATGTTCATCATGAAGTGTTTGGGACTGCCTTTATAAAACAGATTATATGTTTGTAAACCTGCATTTTTTGTCTAAGAAAACGCAGATAATTAATTTCTTCAAACATTATTTTCTAGATTATTTGCGTTTTTTATACAAATAGTCTCCTCCAAAACCTCAATCACTAACTTGCACACAAGTCCATGATATCTAATAGACATAGCGGCTTTTTTGCTGTATAAGAGCTTAGAGACTTCTTGAATGAGTGTAGTGACAATTTAAGGCCTCTCTTTTTATATTTAAAGTTACATAAATAAGTTAATGTTATGGATTTGTCCATGAATCAAAGTCAAATATTTATTCGAAGTGATATATGCATCAAGAAGAGAGATCTCATCTTCTTCTTTATTACATCATTAATCCCCGAAAACATGTTCTAGTCTAAACAAGCTGCAATACAAACACAAATTTCGCTATTTCTAGCTCACATGCTATGTTTCGTCCAACACACTAACAAGAATTTCCTACTCCTTTTTCTCACTCTTTACAGACATTAAAACATAATTCCCTTGCCACACGAGACAAAAAAAGAAAAAGAAAAAACAGGAATCACACTTCACATGTAAATCCATCATAGATTAATGCCATAGTGATCAAGACTCAAGATACAACAAAACAAGTATTACTATGTAACAGTTATTATGTACCCATAAGTCTCTCAATGGAGTATCTGGTCTTATCAGTGTCGATATGGCAATAACAATATTACATGGGTTTTTCATCATCTTCTGAAGCTATGTTCGTGAGGCGTATTAGGATCATTTTCTTTCTCCTCAGGAAGCTTCACCGCTGTGTAAATACCAGCACCAGTTAGTGCACCAAGGATGGGAGCCGTAAGGTAGATCCAGATGCCTTTAAAGTTATTTGCAGCTATTGCTGGTCCTATAGTTCTTACAGGATTCATCGATGCTCCTGTCAGTGGCCTATAATATAAATAAGATCAAAGTGTCTTTTCATCAGTAACAGCCTATAATTATAAGTATCGAGGATAATTTTAATAGTTTAGTAGAGAAAAGTGACTCGATTTGAGTTAGATTTTACTGATTACAAGTAAAATGAATATATTGAAGAATTTGTTACCCATTGTATACCCTAGTTGTGTTATTCAAAAAGTTGGACATTGATTTGGTAAGGTTTTTGCATCAGATTTAATATCTTAAGTATGAGATGGAAATGAGATGGTCATTTGGGTTAGGTACTGAATCAAAAGTAAATGTGTATTTTTTCTATAATTTGAAGTTGAACTTCCCTAATTTTTTTTTTTATTTTTTATTTATTTATTTATTTATTTTTTTAATCTAATTGAAAACTTATATCTTATGAATAATAGTCTATTTTTAATTATACTTAAGAGGTACAGTAACATGAATTAAAAATAAACCTTTGGTCGACTTTTTGCCTATATCATGTTAAGCTAAATATTTGTCTTATTCTATCTGTTAATGATTAAACATTACTATGAAAACAAATTTATATATAAATGGATCAAATTTGACACTTTTCTTAAACATATATGTAGTAGTTTATCAAGTGAACGAAGGTGGCTAGGAATTTGTTGTATTAGTTATTTACGGTCAGTATTAAAAGTAAACATATAGTTAACTTTTCACTGATAGATGTATCAAATTTGAGAATCCAAACTTTATGACCTTTTGGATCTAACTTTAGAGATTGAAAATAACACTAGTGGTGCTCAAAAAAATGTTTAGTTTTATACCCAGCTATGAGAATATTAAGCATGACAGTTGCGCCCACTGCGATTCCTGCTAGCTCGCCAACCTGTGGTAATATGAGAAGCTCGTTACAATAATTTCATGCTGATAAGGACTGTGACTGATATAGGATTCCTAGTTAGAGCCTAATACCACCACTACCAAAATAAATAAACAAAATAATGTTTTGTATTCACATAGTAAAAACACTTTGTTGCAACTTAAGAAAAAGATGTACACTGAACCTTGTGAATTTTGTCCATGTTCATGTATATGTTTTTAGACCACCCATAGTCCATTTTATATCAATATAAATAACCATCCTTTCAAAAAAATATCAATATAAATAACCAAATGTATCTAAATTTCCAAAACAATTTAATGTCTCCGACCCCCAAAAATATCCACACTTGACTTTTGGTGATACTATCTAATTTAAAAACTACTACATTATTAAGACCAACATGTCATCTGCATAAAATAAATAAAAAGCACCAAGTGCAAATCTATATGACGTGTAACAGTCCAAAATTGGTTCACACATATGAATATAAAAATGGACATTTGGCTCACCATAAGTTAGAAAGATGTATAACTAAAAGTTTTTCAACTTTCATCATTGATTGACTAGTGAGTCATGAGCCCCTTTATCTTGGATCTAGCATTGATTATATATTACAATAATTGAATACTATATTACATGTGGGCATGCATTTAAGGCACCAATTAGTACCGTTGGCACGAATAGTTCACTCATTGAAAGATATTTTATTCACGACATGTTTTGGTTTTCTTGTGAGTGAGTAGGTTCAGATGAAAATTTTGGCTTAGTTACTTCTCCAAGAGTTGGATTTTTAGTTTTCTTTATCTCTAACGAGTCAAACAAGTGAAATGATAAGAATAACATTAAGGAAACGCGTCATTATACTCCTGAATTGTAGTTTTAATGCATAGAGTATTCATACGAAAGATGAAAAGTTTTGGACAAACAATATTTAGGGACAACCTAACCCATGCCAAATCTGTTTTGACCCGTACATGTTTTTGACATGTTACTTGATGGGTCCATTCATTTTAACACCTTTAGTAGAAAGTAAAAGAAAGCAAAGGTTACTTACAGCTCTAGTGTCGGTAGCAACAGAAGTGACCACAAACATGAGGATGAAGCTAATGATGAATTCTAAAGCATAAGCTTGTCCATAGCTAACTGAAGGAACAGTTACACCGCCTCCCATCATTGGATCAAATACAACCTTCAATGCAAATGCTGCACATATTGATGCCAACACTTGTGCTCCTACGTACAATGGTACCTACATAATTATACTACTTTGGTTACACATATAATATAGTAAATGCATTTTCATATGTGTGTATAGTATTAGTATCCAATCTGTCATGTGAGTACTAACTTAAATAAACAGACAACACAATTGGTTGAATTTAAGTTAGTGGTCACATGAGTTGACATGATCTAATTGGATACCCGCATGACATGCACATATAATGTATATGGTCGGGTTATAAGGCTTACATGTTTCCATGGGAAATGTTTGAGGGCAGCAAAAGCAATGGTGATTGCTGGGTTCAAATGGGCTCCGGAGATATGACCAGTAGATAAGATAACGATCATGACAGCGAGCCCAGAGGAGCCAGCTAGCCCGATGAGGGTTTCAGACCCTGGTGTCTTTTGGTTCACTATGGCTGTAGCTGTCCCGGCAAAGATCAATATCATTGTGCCAATGAACTCTGCTCCGACCTGTTAAAATCATAACTTAACCACATTAACAAAAAAGAAAATAAACCTTCCGATTTGACCCATAAAGATATACTAACCTTTCTTGCTAGAGGGATAGGAGGAGGGGGTAAGTAACAAGAAACAGTAGGCAAAGTGCCTTCTTCTTTAGCCATAGTTTCAACGCTAAAACACTTGAAGCTACTTAGAAGTGATTTCCTAAAGGAATTTGGACCATGGTTCCTATCTGGTCTGAACCCGCCAAAGAGTGGTGCACCAGGTGTTCCTGGTGTGGCTGGTGTTGAAGGTGCTGATCCTGTATCTTCATTGTCCATTTTTCACTATTTAGAACTCTATATCAAGTATGACTTATTTAGCTATAATAATGCTAATGATTGTAGTGATGGTTGATAGTTGTGATTTAGGACTTATATAGTATAGAAATGAAGCATCTTTGAGGATAGTTGACTTAGGGAATCCCAATGAATAATGATAATAATAATAATAAAAGAATTAAGTGAAAGAAAATGAATGAGGGGAAAAGGAAGATGACTTTCCTCCCCACAAAGTGGGCGGTGGATATCAAGTAAACATGCATTTTGTTTAGTTGATCATGATATGATCAACTTATGTACGTACAGGGCACAAAGTTTTCATATATTTTGCAAGCGTATAAGAAAAAAATCTAATTACGGGTATTTTGTAATCAGAAAGCGCAAGTACAATAAGATTGGGTCCTTCATAAAGTATATCTTAAGTCTTGACACCTTTCCATTTGTGCAATTTTCAACGACATGGTTCTTGGTTTTCTTGTCCCCCCTCTCATTATGTATCATGTTAACTCAATCATACAACATACCATTATCCGTAGACCATTGTCTAAAAGTGCTTTCATTTTTAGGGTGTCAAAACATGTGGTAGTTCATTTTATAATAGCTGCAAACCACTGTGAATGGATACCATCACACATTGTTGTTAAACTTGTACGAATCAAGTCAAATTACACCTAAGGCCACTTTGTGGAGCAACACGCAAATACACTTGACTTGTACGGACTTGTGACTTTTTGATTGACATGTTTAATCTGACATCAAGTTGTAAGTTGTACGAGTCGAATTGAAGAAAATAAATAACATGCACTTTTCAGAGTGAAATGCTAATCAATTCTATTGAAGCACAAAGCATAAAGGTAACAAAAGAAATCAAAGCTAGTGATGAAGTTGGATTCCACAACACAACCGTGGTTCCAAAAGGGGTGAAGATGATGACTGCCTTGAACCCGACGTCTATGACTCTTAAGTGAACAAGTCTATGGCTCTTAACTAGCGAACATGTAGTATTCCAGTACACGTGTATTAGTTGCCAACTTATGTTTTCTTACATGTGTATTATAGATATTTCAATACCCTGATTCGTGAGTCACGAGTTGGACATTGATTTCATACCAATACCAGTAAACATTATATTGTGTTGTTTACTTAATAATCTCACAATATTAAAGTCATAATGAACAGTTGAATTAACTATTTTCTTTCACTGATGATATGATTCCTAAACAAAAAGTAACCACATTTTGTAGTTTGTACCAATGTTGTTATCATTAGAATTAGACCCCATCAAAAAGTAAGTCAAAGTTGCTAGTGGTGTCACCATAGGTTTCTAACCACGTACAGATCTTGCAAATCTTCAACCTTTTCTTTTCATTCATTCTGTAGTTGTACCCATTTAGCCTCCACTACATATTCGTTCAAACTTTATATGGACTTTTACAGAAAGAGGCCTCATGTTTCAGGTCCCAGGTTACTGGTCTCATTCTTTTCGACTATATACATTCATGTTAGAAGAACATGGTACAAACACGCTAGGCCCGTCTATTATTCATGATTCATACCCCGGGCCTTAAATCCTGTACTTAGTACCCAAACCGTACAACTAAGCATCACGGTATTTGAACGGTGATAACTTGTTAATTTGCCAAAAAATGGTTGTCAGAAGCATATACAGTTTGATTAAACTTACTTTGTGCATGTGCATTTATGCTTTAAACAGAAAGGCCAAAACTAGTTAGTGAATAATATACCAATGTGCGCGTTTTTCCGGTTTCCTGAATGCTGGTTCCAGCTGTAACGACTCGTACTTTATGCATGAAAGTTATATGGTTATTATAGTTTATGATTAATATGAGTTCACTTGTACTTAAGATTCTTACATGGACTACAAATGTTTAGCTAGTGTGCGTACACTGCATGAGCATAATTGTATTTCTTATACAAGAGTGTTTGTTGTCAGGGAATCTATGTTACACATTGCAGTTGAATTAATACGTAATACAAACAATTAATTACTAGTATCTTAACTATCTATCTAGTGAACCACAACCACTACTTTTGCATGTGTTTATTTCTTAGAGATGGCCCTTAAAGTTATGTTTAACAAAATGAGTTGTATAATTCCAAAAGATTAGTTTTCTTAATAATTGGTTGGTATGTTTTCTTGCCTAAGTTTAAATACGGAGTAGTAGATTAAGACTACATGGGGCCAATTTTTTTCTAGTTTGCTTTTGTTTAATTTTGATTGCGGTTGAAATGTTATGTGTGCCCAACTAGCCCATTGTTTGTATCAAAATGGACAATAAAAGAGTGCACACGCATGTGAATTCGTGTTTTACCAACTATATGGCCAAACCCCACCTCGTCGAATTAAGTTTAGAACACATGCAAAGTTTGGTATTCAGTTATATTCCTTTGGGCGAGACAACAGTGAGAAATCTCTAGGGTTTGCATGTGACTAACAATATTTATGGAACTAAAGTTTGTTAATTCAAACAAATATGGTGTATTAAACGGATCAAAGTTGTTATGTCCCTAACTAATGAGGTAACAACTTAAACATATATGGGGTTTTGTTGGTTGTTAGTTGTTAGTTGTATGATACGAGACAAAATTATCTCTTAATCCACACTACAATGCATTCTTTATGAAGACTTTGGTATAGGCTGAGATAATAATAGAAAGTATGAATACTTTTGTGGAGTGCAATTTGGGTCCATTTTGATGTGATTATTTTCCAATTTCATTAGGATGGATGGCAAGGAAAGAAGATGCTTGGAGTGGTCATTTCAGTGCTTTTGAGTTGTAACAGGCTTGGAATGTGTAGGCCTATTTTATGTCACATGAAAGCCTGTAGAAGTGTAGAACCAAAGGGATGGCTCCAAACCATTTCACCATTTGGTCTTTGATGTGGATAGTATGATTTGTTTTTGCATAGAAGGTATCGCATCAAAATTTCAGTCATTTGGACGGGTCGCACATGTTGCACAAGAGTTAAAATAAGATCGACTATGAACGAATAATTATTAAGTACGAGTTTGGTTGTGTTTACCCATTAGAACTTATCGTCAATAATTTTTGTAAGAGATTGTAAATATTTGAATTAATTTGTGAGCTAGCTAGCTGTTTAGGCATGTCTGATGTTTCTTTTATGCAATTTGAGTCTGTTTTACTTGTTTCACTAGTTATCAATGATGTAAATGGACTTGTTTACCTCTAGGAGTCCCCCGCTTGCACAAATTGAGTAAAGATGAATTCCTTACTTACGTGAGAGTTGAACGCCTTAACATCGTTTAAGGCGTTGTTCTTGAGAATGGTCAGTTGGCCTCACGCACGGGTGAACGACGTCAAAGTTTCTTTGCCAATTTAAACCTTTACGTGTTTTTAATCAAGAGCATGTATTTTCAATCTTGAAAAAAGTATTGTTTACCTTACAAAAAGTATTTTTGGCAGGGTATGCTCAAGGACCACTAGGATTATCATGAAGAAATTCGGGAATAACTTGTTATGCACTTTGGGTGGTTCAATTACAAAGTCATATATCTAAAAGTACCATTCGAATGAGTGTCAATTCATTGGCATGCAATGATCGTTTAAAAATTAAACATATAATTTCATAGACCAAGGAATTCGATCTAAAAGTTGATCGAGATGGTTATTCCTTAAGCCCTTTTCGAATATATACTCTATATATGAAACAACAATTTGTCGCTTAGTTTATTGAAATATACTTCTCGTCCTATCATCTGTGAATAAAACTTCTTTTCGAATATTTCATAAATTAAAGTGACACTATTATAACATTCTTTTTGGAAGAAATGTTTAGGTTAGTAACAACATGCAAAGCTAAAATTCTTTCAAAGTAGAAAGTACTATCCATTTAAGGTATATATTGTTGGTTTTATGCTTACTTTAGTTAAGATTAACTTATTCCCATTTTAAAATCGATCCAACGTCTTCGGTAAGATTTCTTTAGCATAGATTCATAATTACATCACAAGATACTAGCATGGTACCCGCGCAATGTTGTGATGACGGTAGAAAAAATACGTGAACCAAGATTAATTGACGTCGACATACAATAGTAAGGGATAAAAAGTCGATGGTGGTTGTTGACATTGGTAATTAATTTGTTGATTGCAGTCATAAATGAGAGATTCATATGTCGTTTATTTATGACATAAAAATGAATGAATATACTTGATTATATTATGCAACTCGTCATGAAGATATATTTATGCAATTCTTTAATAAAAAAAATGTGTGATGTAACTCGATAAGAAATAAGGAGTATATATTAAAATCATCAACCATAGTAATTTTGTCTCATAAATTATGTGAAAGTTATGAATACACGATGTTTAATGTTTATATTATAGACATGACTAAGTAAGATCATCCGTAAAATCATCCATGAGATAATAAGTTGCAAATTTTCCAATCCATTTAGTTTAAGATTATTGTACTGACACTACATCAAATAGTCAAATTTTACACATTTTTAGCTAAAAAATACACACTTTTAAATGTTTAAAATATCAAAGTTCATGCTTCCCTAGTGTGTGGACAAATATTGCGTGCATAATATCTCAACACTTGCAAATGTGGTAAAATAGTTAAATGTTCACATAAAGAATTGTGGACAAAAGAAATCTAAAGTACACATGTATAAGTGTGGAAGAATAATATAAATATATCGACACCCACAAATGTTTAGAAATCATATTGCCAAACAAATCACCTAAATTACTCTTCATACATACAAGCGTGTAGACTTTATATGGTTCACTCTCTATTTGTTTTTTACCTTTTTTATAAACAATTTTTACATGGTTGAAAGCATGACCTCTTTTAGATAGTGTGATTATTTGTTACTACACATTGATAAGTGTGTAAGTTTTCCACATACCTATAATTGCGGATAAAACCATGTTTCTACACGTTTGTAATTGTGTTCATTTTTAACACATTTTCTAGTGTAAAATTTACAAATGAAAGTACACATTTCCATCAGGCGTGTAAAAATAACATTGTAGAATTTGACTTTTTTTGTAGTGTGATAATTATATAAATATTTAGTTAAAAAATTGAATTTTAAAGATTGAATTATCATTATGCATATATGTATTTAGTTACAAAATTGAATTTTAAAGATTGAATGATCATTATACATATATGTAGTTGTTACGCCCCGTGCTTGATTTGACAAAAATTTTAAACTTTTACGCGAAAACGACATGATCTAAAACTGATCTTCTGTTACTCTTTAAGTAACTGACAACAGTCTATTACAAACCAGCCTTTAAGACTATTTTTAAATGAAACTAGACTCAATTATCTTTAAACGAATGGCGATACGACTTCTAGTGACCCAAGGAATAAAATATATAATTTTTTTAACATGACCCTTTTTCTACACTACTTGATGTCCCAAACACCCATTTTTTCTACATATTCCTTTTATGCACTTTTGAACCATTTTCTGGAAAACAACTTCTATAACTCGATAATTAGCGAAACTTTTCAGAATTATTTAACATAACATAATACATCATTTTCATAAATATTTGTGGTTTAAACGACCCGTGAACACATACCTTACGGGGTTTTCCAAACACCCGTTTTAACCCACTTTATGACTAAAATAAATGACTTGACACAATTTTACTTTAACACCCACAACACTTTAAAAAACCATATTATAACATACTACACGGAAAATGACCCGTTTGACCATAAAATGGGTATAAACATACACTAGTCTAAACACCCCTTTAACCAAACATAACACTTTTAACCACTTCTATAACAACTCATTTGACACCCAAAATACTATATCGACCATGACATGAACTTTGACACTTGACAACATACAATATAGACTCTCGGGGGTTCAACTTTGCTTCGAGCTCGGTATCTACGACTAAGCTCTTAAATACATACCACCTTTTAATTTGCGCATGCCAATTCTTAATCCTTAATCCAAGCCATAGCATCATCTCATGAACACCTGCAAAACATTGTTAGCTATAATGGTAAGCGATTACGCTTAGTAAGTAAAACAATTATAACATACCATTATACTTCAATCAACATATAAGCATCCTATATATCCAAACACTTACTTAATGGGTTTAATACTCTAAGTATTAGTTTAACACATAACATCAACTTAATCTATAACACCAAATCGTCACTTAAGTCACATTCATTGCCAACGCTTAGGCACATCACAATTCTCCTATCACTTAACACAAACATACATAACACATATATGTTAGATATCACTATAACACCATGTTATCATCATTTTACTTACCTTAACTTCAATCTAATCATATCAAGGCATCATCATCATCCTCCTTATCACCATCATCATCAACATCGTCTTCCAACGTCAAGATCATCATGCACATAAACACCTAACAGATAATCAAATAACCATAACAATGGTTTATACAACCATTGTCTTACCTTTAAACATCACTAATCATCACATAATCATAGATTGATTATATGATGATTCTCCCATTAAAATACTAACTTAAATTTAATACATCTCATTTCATAATTACTATAACTTCTTTAATTAATTTTTAAACACCTTTTTACCCAATTTCCCCCAATTGATATCAAGAACCCTAATTCTTGAATTCATCAATTAATTTAAGAAATGGGATTACTTACTTGCATATGAGTATGGGAGAAGTTAATCTTTTGAACTTAGCCCTTAATCTTTACACTTGATTATCAAAACCTCCATATTTCCCTCCTTTTTCCCTCTATAATTGATGAGTGTGTAAATACTCATCATTTTTGTCCCATCTGAACTGCAAAAACATTTAAAAACACTTAGAAATGCCTCAAAATACAGAAAATATCCCTGGATTGTGTTTTTATATGTTTCAGGTGTAAAAGGATTAAAAACAGACGAAAAGTGTGCAAAGTTTGATTACTTGGCAGAATCAATCCCTGGTCGTTTAATTTTGGAAAATAAAATTCAAAGGTCCTTGTATCATTAAGTGTGGCAAGAATGACCCTTGGGATTATAATTTGGGAAGTGGGAGATTTGGTCCCTGGAATTTCAGTTTTTACATGTTTGGTCCTTGGGCTATTTTAGCTAGTAAAAACCACATGGACCATTTATATTACTATAAACCAAACAAACCCTTAATAACCATCACCAAGCCCAACCAATCCCACCCTCAAGCCTACTCCATCAACAGCCCACTCCCATCCCTTTGTAATATTAACCCTGGGTCAACCCCCAGTCAAACCCTCTCCCTCCTTCCCCATTCACGTGTGTCTGCTACTCCTGCCAACACCAAACCCCATCATCACTTCCTCCACTACCACACTCAACATCCCTACACACTCTACACTACCTTTCCACCATAAAAATCCAAACCACTCCCCTGCTAAGTCAAAACTGCCCCAATTGCAACTCTCCATTTTCCCGCCAAAATGAAACAAACGGCCAAGATTAATTTGAATCATCCGTTGGCTCAAAACCAAAGTGGGAAACGTCCAAGGAACATTTTGGAAGCCTATAAATGAAGAAAGAAACAGAGAGAAGAAGGAGTTAGCTGTTAAGTAGATTTTAGTTAAGTAGGAGTAGTGTAACTTAGTTTAGTTAGTGTAATCTTTACTGTTTTTCATCTTTACTTTTAGTATTGTACTCCTTCTAAGTTGAAATCAAAAGTTTCAGTTTCATTTACATTATTGTCAAGCATTTTAAAATTTCCATTTTTTGCTTAAATTACAAGTCTTTACCTTTAAGCCAATTTCACTGTTACTTTAAGTTCAAACAAGTTCATAAAGCTTGTTCTGAGCTTTTACTTTGTTTCACACTGCTTTCTTCAAGTTTTCAACAAAATCACAAAAATAAAATAAAAAATAAAAAATAATAAAATAATAAAAAAAGAAGAAGAAGAAGCTGTGGAGGCTTGGTTTAAAGCTCTTTGGGGAGCATTAGGATTTTTTAGAAAGTAATTTGGATATCATTCAACTGCCTTTGTTTGTAAGTCAAGTTTCTAATTTGGCTTATTCAAAACTGCTTATTTGAATCTGCTTATTGCATGCCTAAATTAGTGCTTATTTAGTATTTTCCTGCTTATGTAGTGTATTTGAGACTATTTGTTCCTCATTTGCTAAATGTTATTTGCTAGTTCTTAGAATTGCTCATTTTACTCACTTTAGTCATAATTTAGCATTAACTGTTTTAGCTTAATAAACTGCTTATTTCTGCATCATTTTAGTTTACATATCTCTCTTATAGCTTATAAAAATAGTTTGCATCAGTAGTATAGTTTGGTTCATCATAAAACAACAAAATCCAAAAACAGTTTTAGCATAAACTAGTGTTTGGCATAGTAGGGTATTTTAGGATTTATTAGGTTTTGGTCACCTTCTGAACTTAATTGAGCTTCTAATTCATTATAGTAGTAATTTCTAAGTAGATTTGATCATTTTCTAGTAGATTTTAAGGAGTTGAATAGGATTTTCATACTCTTCATGATTTAACTGTCATCATTTAGTCAATAGGGTATATTCGGATTAGGACCACTTTTAGTAGTTTAAATTGCTTTCATTAGGTTCAATTTATGATATAGAAGTTGTGCACCAACTAATATTAGTACTTCATTTGTCAAAATTCTCAGTTTGATCCATTTTAACCCACCAGTGCAACTGCTTCAGCAGCTTTCTCAACCTTTTGAATCACTGAATTTGTGCTCAAATCTTGTTCAAAATCCATAATTTTTGTTTCTAATTACTGTCTCCCAGCTTAGCTTTACATTCCAACTGCTTTTACACACTAGTTTTACCATTAGCTATTCTTGATTTTAGCGTAAAGTTGCATTTTTTTTTCTGAATTGCTGTCAAAAATCAACCCAAACGTCAGTTAGTTTTTGATTTTTCAATTCTTCGTTAATTATAAGCTCTTTTGCTCTGAAAATTTGCACAAATGATCTTTGCCAGCTTGTCTACTTACTAGTATTTTTAGTTTATTTTTTGAAAATTTTCTTAACAGCTTATTAGGCCCCTCAAAGTTAGCTTTTTAGTCATTTTTCCACTTTTTCAGCATCCATAGGTAGTGGATTTGCTTATTTTTAGCTTTTTAGTCCGTATTAGCTGCTTAAATTGATCCCATATTGCTTGTTTAGGACCCCCTAGCCAGCCTTGCTCATTCCTCCCTTTAGTTTTAGCTTATAGAAGCTTCTATGTAGCTTTTTAGATTTCCAAAATTCCTTTTTAGCTTATTTTGTACAAATTGCTACTTGTTTCCCTTTGTAACTGCTTATTTACTTAGATTCATAAAAAGTACCAGTAATGAAAAATGGTAGTTTCCATGTGTTGGATAAGTTTGTGTGAAAAGATTTGAAAAAAAAAATGTTTCACAAAAAGCAAAAGTCAGGGGTCGAACCCCTCACCTCCTGGCTCAACAGAGCACGCATAGAAAACCAACCATACCAGCTACTCTATTAGGCTTTTCTTGTTAGGCTACCTTTAGTTTTTTTTATTTAATATAGTACTAGTTTTCTTTGCTTATTAATTTCAGCTTTTAGTATTGCTTATTTAGAACTGTTTATCCCAACTTTTTATTTTTCCCAGCTCATTCATAGTATAATAGAATTTCTCAAAAATTTTCATATTTTTCCAAATAGTTTAGATATTTTTAAATCATTTATTTCTTTTATTTAGTTTTTAATTCATAAAAAATTATTTAGAAATCAAAAAAATATTTTTCTTTTTCAATAATTTTCTTTTGTCATTAGGATCGTAGAAAAGTAATTTTTATACTCGTAGGCTTTGTATTGCTCACGTTTCATTTTTTATTTTGCGCGTTGACGTTATTTTTAATGTAAACGTGCGTTTTTTTTTTTAATTTTAAATACGTTCTAGGGTAATTTGGTTTTACGTATTGGTTAATATTGTTCGTTTTAGTCATTTTCATTTATATTCCCTTAGTTTTATCACTCATAACCCTTTTCTATTCAAATTCACCCGATCACAAATCCGTTTTAAACCATTCACGCCTCTCTGGGACTTAAATGACCCGGAAAAACACTGTACTCCTTGGTGAATTGGCACAAGCTGTTTGACCATATTGACCACATCCGTGGTTGACTTTGGTTGACCGTTTGGAGCCAATCAAATTTTGGCGCCGCTGCCGGGGAGGTTGTGCACGTATTCTAAACGGTTTTGCAGATTAGTGAATCTGGATATACGATCATTGTATATTTACCGTTCTTGTTCATATTTTCATAAAAACAAAACAAATCGTAAATTTTACCATTTCAGATTACTCAAGGATTACTTAGTGTGATCTAAGAGGAAACGATTTGGTTTTTCAAAGCGATTTCCAAAAACATTATAAATCAGTTTTCAACAAACACAAAAACCCAAAAAGATTTTCTTTCTTAATTTTATAAAATGTTTCTCAAAAATTCCAAAAATATTCTTCTTATCCCTCTTATCAGTTTGATTCTTTATCCCTTACCCTCTCTAACCATTTGATTCTTTCTATGTCTCATCCACACCTTCTTGATTGTCAATGGTGTGGTGGTCCTTATATTGGTGGTAATTGCCCTAGTTGTGGCATGGTAGAGACAGGAAACGGGTCTGTCTATAACCAGAATCCCTATTCCTACCATGACACGACTGACTTATTCCATCAGCTACCACACCATGAGACTCAGCAATTTTACTGTTGTGAGTACTGTGGTGGTTCACACTATAGTTCTGATTGTCAATCAGGAAACACGCTTGTCTATGAGCAGGTTCTGATAACAATTATGACTCAAACACATATGATTCACAGCCACACCAGTTTTACTGTTATGAGTACTGTGGAGGTCCACACTTCAGCTCTGATTGTCAAACAAGGAATCTATTTTCTTGTGACAATTTTGACACATCGTATTATGACCAACCTCCACAGTACCAATTAAATCAGGCACTGCCACTTCCTCAAAATCTTCTCCTTGATCTTTTGGATTTAGTGAAAGATTTGAAAGAAATTAAACATACCCAAGATAATCCAAATCAAAAATCAATGGAAGAATTGTTAGCTGAAGAGCAGGCTGCTAAAATAAATTCCCAAATTGCCATTGAAAAATCTATTAGGGAATCAATTGAAAAAGAAAAAGCAGCCAGATCTAGCTCTCAATTTCGTTTCATTCCTGATGACAGTGATGATGAAGATACCCTTGATATTCTTCAATTTTATAAAGATTCATCAAGTTCATCAGCTGAGATTCCATCAGTTGAGATTCCATCTCAATCTACTGTTATCACACCCGAAGTTCCTACTCACTCTGAGCATGGGGGACGAGCATCTTGACACTGTTCCTGAAAAGAAATCGGACGAATTCATAAAGTCTAGTGTTGAGAACCTTGTCCCAATCCCAAGTGAGTCACAGGGAATTCTTGGTCATGTGTGTGATATCCCTCCTCCTCTTGTCTTCCCAAATGATCATGTTGAGATGTTCTCCAATTCTACTGATGACGATTCTTTATCGTGTGGAGACATCATTTATGTGGAAGAATTACCTTCTGAGCTAGTCAGCTTAGAAGAAGAGAATGATGAAGAGACTGGCACTGAAATCTAAGATGAAGCTCTTCGTGCTACATTATTGAATGTCAGTCTTCTCATTTCTAAAATCGAGGCTTTCAATGAAAAACCCATTTCATCTCCTATCCCCATTAAGGATAGTGAAATTTTTTCCAATGATTCTATACCGGAGTTTGAAGCCTTTAGTTTTGATCATATGGGAGAGAAGATTAGTGGCAGTACCACTTCTCATTCTCATGATTCTCTCCCTGTATATGATTCATTCACCTTCGAGGAGTTCTCCTGTGAACTCACTCATATCATACATTTCTACTTTGATCTAGACAAAGATGATCTTTGTGTTCCGGAGGGAAATATTCTCAGCCATGAGAATTTGCTTGATATCAAAATCCCATCCCTCCCGCCCATAATATGTCTAGACCAAATGAGCTTAAATGATGAGATTCATGATATGGAAATTATGAATTCTCTTTCTGATGATGATGAGTTAGTCTTGATTGTTATCAAGATCTTTCTTCCATTCTTCACCTACCCGGTGACTTCCTCTCTTATTCACTCCTTCGGGAATGAAGACACTATCTTTGACCCCGGCATTTCCATTTACCATCCTAGGTAAAGCCAGGAATATATCTTATCGGTGTGGAACTTTCACGTACTTCAATGTTTATCCAAATATTTTGAATGAAAGTCCGATAGAGATTGTCTCTTCCACATGTTGCTTCCCCAAGAACCAATGAATTTGGGGTCGAGTCAAGCTAGTGACTCGGTAAACAAAAACATTAGCATCACATGGGTTTTCACCCATGCTATCTGTCTTCTTTCTTATTTCTAACGCTAAGTGTGGGGGAGTTTCCTCTGCTGTTGTTTGCCATGTTTTGTTTGCTCATGTTTGCAGGTACCCTTTGGATAGTGATGATTGACGCGCCTGTTTTCAATCCAACCGCTCAATATCCGATCCTTTTGCTAACGATTATCTAGAGATACCATTTTTAATCCTTTTTGTGAAAAAAAATAATAAAAAATAGATTTCCGTTTCACACTTGGCTATTAGTATTACATTTTTATGTTCTAAGTGTTGGCATAATAGCCGGTACTTTGAATATTGAGGGCAATATTCAATTCTAAGTGTGGGGGGAATTCTGTCGAATTTGTCACATGTATTGTACCTGTTAGTGCCCCAGTACCCCCGTTTTGCCCAAAATTAAAAAAAAAAAAAAAAAAAAAAAAAAAAAAAAAAAAAAAAAAAAAAAATGGTGTATGTGCTTTGCACTAACACAGCAAATGGTTATCAGTCTACCATGTCTAACCCATATAAGGACTGGCTAATCTGAGAGCAAATGGCTCTGGGTAAAGATATCTCAAATCCGTTTATGGCTGACAATTTACCAAAAATTGTATGGTATTCAACTCACCATATCTTAAATAGTAAAGAGTTTGTTAGCCCACAAGGTTATGGCTTGTGGTAAAGGCAGTAGAAAACCATAATTGGTAATCAACTCACCAAGATGATAACTATATTCTATCAAAGAGTTGGCTAGTCCAAAAGCAAACGGCTTTTGGTAAAGACAAATCAAATCCGTTGACAGCTTATTGTTTGCTTAAAATCATTTAGTTATCAATGTACCAAAGTATCATACTAAAACATTGGATACTCCAAAAGTAATGCTTTTAGTAAAGAGACATCAAATCCATTAAATTTTCATAAAGGATTGCTAGGGACTAGCAATAGTTTAGTGTGGGGGATTGATGAGTGTGTAAATACTCGTCATTTTTGTCCCATCTGAACAGTAAAAACATTTAAAAACACTTAGAAATGCCTCAAAATACAGAAAATATCCCTGGATTTTGTTTTTATATGTTTCAGGTGTAAAAGGATTGAAAATGGACGAAAAGTGAGCAAAGTTTGATTACTTGGCAGAATCAGTCTCTGGTTGTTTAATTTTGGAAAAGAAAATTCAAAGGTCCTTGTATCATTAAGTGTGGCAAGAATGACCCTTGAGATTTTAGTTTTTACATGTTTGGTCCTTGGGCTATTTTAGCTAGTAAAAACCACATGGACCATTTATATTACTATAAACCAAACAAACCCTTAATAACCATCACCAATCCCACCCTCAAGCCCACTCCATCACCAGCCCACTCCCATCCCTTTGTAATATTAACCCTCGGTCAACCCCCAGTCAAACCCTCTCTCTCCTTCCCCATTCACGTGTGTCTGCTACTCCTGCCAACACCAAACCCCATCATCACTTCCTCAACTACCGCACTCAACTTCCCTACACACTCTACACTACCTTTCCACCATAAAAATCCAAACCACTCCCCTGCTAAGTCAAAACTGCCCCAATTGCAACTCTCCATCTTCCCGCCAAAATGAAACAAACGGCCAAGATTAATTTGAATCATCCATTGGCTCAAAACCAAAGTGTGAAACATCCAAGGAACATTTTGGAAGCCTATAAATAAAGAAAGAATCAGAGAGAAAAAGGAGTTAGCTGTTAAGTAAATTTTAGTTAAGTAGGAGTAGTGTAACTTAGTTTAATTAGTGTAATCTTTACTGTTTTTCATCTTTACTTTTAGTATTGTACTCCTTTTAAGTTGAAATCAAAAGTTTCAGTTTCATTTACATTATTGTCAAGCATTTTAAAATTTCCATTTTTTGCTTAAATTACAAGTCTTTACCTTTAAGCCAATTTCGCTGTTTCTTTAAGTTCAAACAAGTTCATAAAGCTTGTTCTGAGCTTTTACTTTGTTTCACATTGCTTTCTTCAAGTTTATTTCAAGTTTTCAACAAAATCACAAAATTACAAAAAAAAAAAATAGTTGAAAAATAAATAATAATAATAAAAAAAAAAAAGAGAGAGAAGAAGAGAAGAAGAAGTTGTGGAGGCTTGGTTTAGAGCTCTTTGGGGAGCATTAGGATTGTTAAGAAAGTAATTTGCATATGATTCAACTGCCTTTGTTTGTAAGTCAAGTTTCTAATTTGGCTTATTCAAAACTGCTTATTTGAATCTGCGTATTGTATGCCTAAATTAGTGCTTATTCAGTATTTTCCTGCTTATGTAGTGTATTTGAGACTATTTGTTCCTCATTTGCTAAATGTTATTTGCTAGTTCTTAGAATTGCTCATTTTACTCACTTTAGTCATAATTTAGCATTAACTGTTTTAGCTTAATAAACTGCTTATTTCTGCATCATTTTAGTTTACATATCTCTCTTATAGCTTATAAAAATAGTTTGCATCAGTAGTATAGTTTGGTTCATCATAAAACAACAAAATCCAAAAACAGTTTTAGCATAAACTAGTGTTTGGCATAGTAGGTTATTTTAGGATTTATTAGGTTTTGGTCACCTTCTGAACTTGATTGAGCTTCTAATTCATTATAGTAGTAATTTCTAAGTAGATTTGATCATTTTCTAGTAGATTTTAAGGAGTTGAATAGGATTTTCATACTCTTCATGATTTAACTGTCATCATTTAGTCAATAGGGTATATTCGGATTAGGACCACTTTTAGTAGTTTAAATTTCTTTCATTTGGTTCAATTTATGATATAGAAGTTGTGCACCAACTAATATTAGTACCTCATTTGTCAAAATTCTCAGTTTGATCCATTTTAACCCACCAGTGCAACTGCTTCAGCAGCTTTCTCAACCTTTTGAATCACTGAATTTGTGCTCAAATCTTGTTCAAAATCCATAATTTTTGTTTCTAATTACTGTCTCCCAGCTTAGCTTTACATTCCAACTGCTTTTACACACTAGTTTTACCATTAGCTATTCTTGATTTTAGCGTAAAGTTGCATTTTTTTTTTCTGAATTGCTGTAAAAAATCAACCCAAACGTCAGTTAGTTTTTGATTTTTCAATTCTTCGTTAATTATAAGCTCTTTTGCTCTGAAAATTTGCACAAATGATCTTTGTCAGCTTGTCTACTTACTAGTATTTTTAGTTTATTTTTTGAAATTTTTCTTAACAGCTTATTAGGCCCCTCAAAGTTAGCTTTTTAGTCATTTTTCTACCTTTTCATCATCCATAGGTAGTGGATTTGCTTATTTTCAGCTTTTTAGTTCGTATTAGCTGCTTAAATCGATCTCATATTGCTTGTTTAGGACCCCCTAGCCAGCCTTGCTCATTCCTCCTTTTAGTTTTAGCTTATAGAAGCTTCTATGTAGCTTTTTAGATTTCCAAAATTCCTTTTTAGCTTATTTTGTACAAAGTGCTACTTATTTCCCTTTGTAACTGCTTATTTACTTAGATTCATAAAAAGTCTAGTTATGAAAAATGGTAGTTTCCATGTATTGGATAAGTTTGTGTGAAAAGATTTGAAAAAAAAATGTTTCACAAAAAGCAAAAGTCAGGGGTCGAACCCCTGACCTCCTGGCTCAACAATGTACGCATAAAAAACCAACCATACCAGCTGCTCTATTAGGCTTTTCTTGTTTGGCTACCTTTAGTTTTTTTATTTAATATAGTACTAGTTTTCTTTGCTTATTAATTTCAGCTTTTAGTATTGCTTATTATCGCTTATTTAGAACTGCTTATCCCAACTTTTTATTTTTCCCAGCTCATTCATAGTATAATAGAATTTCTCAAAAATTTTCATATTTTTCCAAATAGTTTAGATATTTTTAAATCATTTATTTCTTTTATTTAGTTTTTAATTCATAAAAAATTATTTAAAAATCAAAAAAATATTTTTCTTTTTCCAATAATTTTATTTTGTCATTAGGATCGTAGAAAAGTAATTTTCATACTCGTAGGCTTTGTATTGCTCACGTTTCACTTTTTATTTTGCGCGTTGACGTTATTTTTAATGTAAACGCGCGTTTTTTTTTTAATTTTAAATACGTTCTAGGGTAATTTGGTTTTACGCATTGGTTAATATTGTTCGTTTTAGTCATTTTCATTTATATTCCCTTAGTTTTATCACTCATAACCCTTTTTCCATTCAAATTCACCCGATCACAAATCCGTTTTAATACCATTCACGCCTCGCTGGGACTTAAACGACACGGGAAAACACTGTACTCCTTGGTGAATTGGCACAAGCTGTTTGACCATATTGACCACATCCGTGGTTGACTTTGGTTGACCGTTTGGAGCCAATCAATAACCGCCACACACCCACACACACTCTTAGATAAAATGGAGAATTATAAAGAACGTGGGTATTTCTAATTTGACCTTTCTTCATTTCAAAGCTATTTCACAATTAACACATTTAGTCCTTCAAGTACTATAACAATTTGGTCTTGGTACTAAAAACAAGCTGGTTCTAGTGCCAATTTATAACAACCCACAAAATCTCATCACTATCATTCCCACTACAAATACCTATGTTAGGTATTTCACAGGTAAAATTTTGCCTTTATATGCATTTCATGACTTGCATGACTCTCTAGACTTGCTCACTTATCCACTCAAGTCAAATATCTCTACCCACACATCCTATAAACCCCTGGTATGTCAAGCATAAGATCACAACACTACCACAATAAGTAATCTATCAATCTAACACACTAAACTCATCACAAAACCCTAATAAACCATAATCTAACCCTATAGGCCTATGTGTTTACAAAACCCTAATTGCTTATCTAAACTAGCTTGAAAGTGTTCAAGGCTTATGTATGAGTTACCTTAGGAACAATAGGATATGTTAGCACCCTTAGACCCTAGTGCAACTCCTTAGAGCTTATATACAATTCTCTTAAGCACAAAACCATAACTAGGTCATAACTTCCCGGAACTAGGTCTAAACTATCCCAAAACTTCACCATAAGCTACCACTACTTAGTATAAGCTTCTTAGGACCTAAGGTTAGTCACTAAACACTCATAGGACCCTAATCTAGGCACTAAACCCTAAGTTAAACCCTAATCTCTCACTAAGCAAGATTAGGTCTAAACTAAACCTAAACTAGTTAAAACCTGAACATAAGCACCTCAAGCACCTTAAGCACCTAGCCTAGAACCTTGGTCACCCTAAGAAAACACCCTAGCATCTCTTAAGCTAGCACACAAGGTGGTGCATCGCCACCTTGTCACCTCCTTCACCCTGCAGCCTCCTTTCCACCACAAACACCCCTAGAACCACCTATAGCCTCTCCTAGTCATCATGTAGCTCTCATTAGTCATGTAGTATCTTTGGTTAGTCATATTCCCCCCCCTAGCCACCTCCTCTTTTCGTTTCTTGGCCACCAAGGCCAAACGACCTTATAAATGGGCTCGTTACCCTCTCATTTCAATCACACCTCTTCACTTCTTTTCACCTCACAATCTCTGGTCCTAGTAGTAGTAGTAGAAGTCTAGTACCTGTAGAAGTCGAGTACTAGATGCCTTGAACCCCTGTCGAACTAGTTTTGGCCTAGAAAACCCTAAAACCTTACGTTAACCCTAAACTGACTCAATTAAGTTTAATACTTGCTTCTAATAGTTATATTATAGTACTAGGTTAGTATTAGGATGCCTTATAACCCTTTCCTAAGCCTTGGTCATTTTCTTTTAAGTCTTTTCATTTTAAAACCCTAATTATGAACTAATTACTAATTATATGCTGTAATCCCTTATCTTAAGCTATAAGCTAGTTTAGGAAACTTAGTTAAGCTAATATTAGTTAACCATAAGCTAGGAAACCTTTTTGTTTCATAAAAATATGATTTGCATGGAATTGGGACTAGTTTTGCAAAGTTTTCCATTCATAGGGGTATATATACTTTCTGAAAATATTAAGTCTATGGACTATTTTTGACATTCCTTAGAAGTTATAAGTATAAGGACCCTTTTTTCAAAGTTATATAACCTTAGGATAAAAAGATAAATAGTTATAAACTTATAAGGACTAGTTTTGCAAAAGTTATAAAGTAAAGGGTATAAAAGGTAAATTTTAAAAACTTATAAGTCCAAGGGTCATTTTTGCCATTCCCCTAAAATACATAAGTATAGAGACTAATTGTGTAAAGTTTAGATAGTTAATAATATAAGTTAATAAGTCTAGGGTAGATTTTGTAAATATATAAACTATAAGGGTATAAAGTGAATTTATTTTTATAAATATGAAAATAAATTTAGAAGCATAACACAATACTAGGGAGCTTCATGTGAGGGGTATTATGTGTATATTTCGTTTTGACGAGTTTGCTGGTTTTAAGAATTAAAGTGCCTTGGCTCCTCAAACGATTATTGCATGACCTTTGAATTATGATGGCCTGAACGGTATTATGTTATAACTAAACTCTAAAAACAACATGACTCAATAGTAGGGAGCTTTATGTGAGGAGTATTAACTTCTAAATTATGATGGCCTGAACGGCATTATGTTGATAACATAATACAATAGTAGTAAGCTTCATGTGAGGAGTCTTATACTTTTGGATTGTACTGGCCCGAACGGTGTTATGTTATATCTAAAACATTAACAACTCTAAGAAATATTACTTAAGAAACTTAAACTAGATAACTAAAGCTTGACATACAACCACACCTACAATACCACCAGGATACGTGAGTAGGCAGTCTAGTCTCCGAGTTACTTTTCACATCAATTAGATTTCCTTAAGCCCAGGTGAGTTCATAGCTTCACACTTTTTTAATCCCGTGAGTTTTAATATCCTCACTTTTAAATGCTTTACAACCCCGTGAGGGGGATACATGCTTTAAATCGAATACAAGTCTTTTTCTTTGATTGTTGCATGAGTAAACTATCTGCCACCCCTACATAACAAAATTCATGAATCTAATCGCTTGTGATATTTTACACAAGTGAACGTGAATATAATTAATAGATCTATTGGAGTTTGACAACTCCCGTTCGTACTACCTCTCACTGGAGGGTACCAATAAGTATTATATTTGAACCCTCTCTGAAGGATTAACTTTGGCAAGTTATCCTTCCCGTCCCATCATGGTTTGGTCTACAGACCCCATGATCTGGACTGTTAACGTGTGGTTCATGAGCTTAGTGCAACATACCAACTCTTGATAATTGTGCATGCATTGCAATTATCACACACATTACATTTTCCTTGAAGGGTGTAACAACTGAACCCTGAGAAACTTGTATTCACTATCACTTAAACCTATGACTCTCACTCAACACCTAGTGTTGACTCTTTAAGCATGTATCCTAGGTAATGGAGCTCTGTGGAAATTATGGCATGGAGTGGCATGAGACTTGAAAGACTTTCCATTTGGTTATCATTCAAGCTTCATAACACACTTAGATTTTGGGGACCTCCCTTTATAAAACTTTGATAATTTTAACGAATGATAACTCAATTTTATAAAACGTCTCTTTTCGAGTCGTTTTCTATTACTGTATCTGTGATCCATGAAGTAATACCCCAGATCCAAATTCCGTAGCGATCAGTGAAAATGGGGGTGTTACACAATTTGTGATTACGACAAGAATAGTCCCTGATGGGAGAATCCTTTCACATTAAGTACTAAAACAAGGTGGTTTGATGCGTGGGAATTGCACCAGGCTTTACCTCTCGAGGTATCTCGAGAAGCTTACAACCCCCACCAGGCAGTGTACCTGATCGTTGTAGTATAGTATACTAACAAGTACCGGGGGATTGATCGTTCAACTCAGGAATAGTGTCGCTAGGATTAGAAAACCTAAGAACTAGGTCTAGAGGTGATGGATGATTCTTTTTGTATTTTTTATGTTTTATAAAAGCAAATAAAAATCTCGGTTGTTGAAAGAGTGGGCGGAATTAGTTGCTAGTCAACTAACCCAATAACTACAGATGTAATCAAAATAAAATAACAAAAATGAAAATAAACTAAATTAAGATAGTGGTGTGAGCAATATATGGGAGAATTGTGTTTACTTAGATTTCACTACTCCCTAGATATCTTTTACAGGTTAATTACTTGTTACAGTTGCGTGGATGACGGATTGTATTCCCTAATACCATTCATGGGGTGGCGTACTTACTTCCCCAATCCTATAAGCTCCTACTTCACTCCTATGTCGAGCCGGCTAAGAAGCTCCTAACATGGAATCACTAGAATTCGCTCATGCATTAAATACAATCATAAAAACCTAGTACACATCGGTTCATGTTTCTTAAGACGTTCAAGCAAGTTACACAATGGAGATCTGCCAGTTTTCTTAAGCCTAACATTGAAATCATTCATCCATTACAACTATAAACAAGCAATCAACCGATAATCAACATCTAGGTTTCATTACATCTAAGCAAACACATGAAAGATCTAGCCTAGCATGTTAAAATCAAGACAAGCATAAGATATATTCAAACAACACATAGACATATTGAATGAATTGAAAGAAGAATTATCTTAATTGAACATGAAAGGTATCAAGGGGTGAAAACCCTTGAAAATACTGTTACAAACGACCTAGGGTTTATTAGGTTCGGCCCTAGTATTCTCCACACAAGTTCCTCTTTTAATGAATGAAAAATAGAAAAGTATATATAGATTTTGTGAGGTGACGGCGTCAAGAGTAAATTTCTGACGCCGTCATCTCGCCGCCAATAAAGTTCTCGGACTGCCTAGATCTGGGTCTGACGCCGTCACGTGTAATCCTACTCCAGGCCGTCACCAAAATAAGTCTTGACGCCCTACTTCTGACGCCGTCACGTTTTCTCTGGGTCGTCATGCATTTTGCTCTTGACGCCGTCATATTTTCCTTCTTTACGACGTCAGGTACTGTTCCCAGCATGGAAAATTAATTCTTTGCCGTTTTCTTCACTTTTATGCTCCAAAAATGTCCAAAATGATTCCTTTTCCAGAATTCACTCCCAAAGTACCTAAAATCACAAAAGGAACGATTTAGGGCAATATTTGATCAAATAAATTCAATTCCGGGCTTAAATGACCCCCTAAAAACGGTTCATTTTTCGCCTCATCATATACCCTTACACTTAAGATTTGCTTGTCCTCAAGCAAATGCGCTTTTATTCTAATCAAAATACAAGTTAGGAGTCATTTAACACTAATATAAAAGTAATTACAACAAATAATCGTTCCACTAAAGACCAAAGACAAGCACGGAGGTCATACACTAGCACCTCACAAATAGTGTTTAGATACTCACATCTCTCGGGTGTAATAAAGTAATATCACAATATGGAAAACATCTCTCACTACCTGTCATAACAAAATAGATTACCATAGGTATGGGAAAGGATCAAACCTCCACCACATGGCGTAAGCACCTAGGATAAACTATCAACGAGGTCTTTTTAAAGGGTTGTAACGTTAGGTATAGGGATATGAAATACACGGTTTTGTTGGATATAGGCAATCTTTACTGGTGGCGTTGCTAAGCCAAGACTAGACTCGACTTAAGCTAATAAATGAAAAATAACAAAAAACATAAAATAAACATAGAATAAAACGGGATGGTAGTCGTATGTTTTTTCTCTTTTCTTTTTCTATTTTTTTTTTTTTTTTTTTTTTTTTTGCATACACTCGTACCCTACCATCCAAAATAATACATCATAGAGAATGAACATTCCCTTTACACTTGAATTTTTACATACTTTACAATAAACTAATCTAATGACTCGAATCAAGATAATCAAAACACTTTGAGTACTTTTAAGATTAACGCACATATGGGGGTAATAATATGATGTTCTTCCCCATTACTCCATAACATTAGTACTTTATCCATGAGTCCCAATCGTCCCAAAACAATATGTACAAGGATATGACTCGACTTAGAAACCATGTAATCAATTAGATAATTAACTAAGGGTTTAAACAAATAACAATAATGCACTAAAGATGAGTGCATACACGGAAGGCTAAGGCGATTTTGGTGTACATTTAAGTGGGGTGTAACAAATTCTTCCTTTAAGTAAGATGCTTAAAGTTAGAAACAAAAAGATAGTGTACTAGGGGTTTCGTGTACTAAAAATGAGTACAACTCTAAGGTGTGGGAAAAATTAGTTGACTTAACTAGCCAAGTAATATGACTTAAATGGTCAAGTAATTATGATACGGGTTTAACACAAGGGTGATCCTAATGCCTCTTATCATGTAGTAAATCCTACTACACGGATGTAGTCTCACTAGCGGTCTCGGGATGCATCACTAACGCAAGTTCTAGAATCTAAATGCTACCGGTACACTCATAAGCACTAATAGTAAATGCTTTTCCTATCAAATCTAAAAGCGAACCTCACATATTTGGGTGGAAAATTTTTCTGAATGGTACGGTTTTGTGCTATTCATACAATCTCCTATCCATGAGACGCTTGCTATGGCTAAAGTTTCACTCCTAAATGTTGTAAAAAATTTTAAATTTGGCGCTAAAATTACACTAACAAGTATTTCTCATAGTTTTATTACACACCTACCGTCAAACAAGCAAACTCAAGCGAAAGGGTATCTGTAAGGTATCGTCATTTTACCCTCCCCTTACACTTAGGATGAACATTGTCCCCAATGTTCAAGTAAAGAATGTAAAAGTAAAACAGGTAAAAGAATGAAATCAAATACTCCCCTGATTCGCTCGGTATGGATAATATGGTAACCAGGTTAGATCTTCCTCCAAGAAAATGAACAATCAAAGCTTCCCTTCCATAATAGAAATCATCTTCTTGTCATATATAACCTGTTAAACCTGAGAAAACAGACAAGGCAATCTCGCGTAAAATCGGCGGCAATCTATATATGCTAACAAATCCAGAAAACAAAGTAAGATATAATGCTTGTGGAATGATGTTTGCAGATCTCCTGGAGATTATAAAACTAAAGATTCAACAAAAACTTTAAGACTCTGTTATAAAAACAAAACTGGTAAAATTTCCAGAATTTTACACTTGACGCCGTCAGGAATTTCTTCCTGACGCCGTCAGAAGTGACCTGCAGAAATTCTTATGTTAAGTTTCCGGAAAATTTCTGGAAAAACTTCGTCCTACTTCCTGGAAAATCCTGCAAAACATCATTATGACTCGATACAAGCATTTGACTCTAACAAATACGAATACACATGTTCATTTAATATTGTGGAGAATCATGATCGAGTTTGTTTCTTGAAAACATATTTGGGGTTTCCCCTTACACTTATCTTTTGCGAAATACCTTTGGATGAAGTTAAGACTAAGCCAAACAACAAAGTAAAGTATTTTCACCATTTTAGTTTTAAACATGATCTACCAACAATAAAAATAAAACATGCATACGGAAACAAATAACAATCAAACAAATAAAAATCACACAAAACATGGGTTGCCTCCTAATAAGCACTTTTCTTTATTTACGAGTCTTGTAGCTAGACTCAAGGTCATGGGTTACTACGTGACATGGGTGAGTTCCTCATTGAGGACATCTTTGGGATCAAACTTAGGTTTCAACTTCCTATCGGTTTTCTTAGTACGGTATGACCTTTCAAACTTTTCTCCATCTGGATCATACAAAATCATCTTCATATGCCATGATCCATCACCTTCCTTAGGTGGCTTGTCCCACCTCCATTTACAATTATCCCCCTCTCTTTTCCACTTGTTCATCTCTATATTAATAGGCATTATGCTTAAGAACTCAATCATTTTCCTAAAGACTAGGGGGTCCTCAAAAGGGTCTAGCTTTTCATCTCTAGCTATGAGTTGTTCCACCGAATGTGTCTTATCGATGAAATCTTTTTCTAGATAGAATGGGCGTTGAGGTCCTAAAAAGTTTCTTTCTATCCAAGGTCCATATCTAGATGGTCTCCTATTCATCTCTACCCAATGTGGTGTCGGTTCATCCTCACAATCATAGCTATGTTTCTTAACATCATATACCGACCAAGTATCGCCCTCTCCTACCGCTATCTTAGACTCCTTACAATCTATCATGGCACTAGCGGTTGCTAAGAATCCTCTTCCTACTAATAAAGGGCATGTAGTATCACTAACCATATCTAGGACGTGAAAATCCGCTAAGATAGTTAACTTCCCTACGTGAACAACTACATCCTTAATCATCCCAACCGGGTGGGTAATACTTCCATCCGCTAGACCAATTAATACCTCCGTCTCCTCTAACTTTCGTAGCTTGAGAGTGGTGAAAAGGGATAAGGGAATCAAGTTGAGGCTTGACCCTAAATCGGCTAGTGTGTCGAAAGCTTTGGATCTTCCTATCTTACAAGGCAACACAAATATACCCGGATCATCAAGCTTTTTAGGCAACTTGTTTTGAATTAAGGCGGTCCCATTTTTACCTAGTTTAAATTTCTCATATTTTTCTAGGAGGGCGCTATAGTAGGGAGCACGGGCTAAGACATCAATGACGGGACGCTGAAGGTGAAGCTCCTTGAATTCATCGTCAAGGTCTTGCGTAGGAGGTGTTTCAACTATGCTTTTGACCGGTTTTATATCGGGTGTTTTATTTGATTGGTCCATTTGAGGGATTTGGTTTTGTTTGAAACACGTTCTCGTTGATTTAACCGAGTAGTATTGCGGATAAGAAGTGGGTGACGAAACTGATGATATGGAATTAACGTTTAGTTTCGGGTTCTTGACCGTGTCGCTTGGGAGTGCTCCCATTTCTCGGTCATTAAGAACTTTCAACAATGTGTCAATTTTGGTGGTCATCTCGCTTTGCTTTTGTTTGAAATCGGCTTCAAACTTAGATATGCGAGCTTCTTGAGATGCCATAAACTTGGACATCAATCTTTCAAGATTGTTGGTACTACCATAGTTGTTAGAAGGATTGTTGTTGAAAGTACGGTTGGAGGGTGGACCGTTTGGTTGGTAACGATTAGGCGGATTGGAAGAATTGGTTTGGTTTTGTTTCCACCTAAGGTTTGGGTGATTTTTCCAAGCGGGGTTGTAGGAATCACCATAAGGGTTTGGCTCGGGTTTGAAAGTGTACCACTTATCTCCCGCTTCGTCGGTACGCGAGGATGCATAGTCCTCAAAAGCTGTTCCAGGGAGTTCCACACAATCACGAGTGTCATGGGGACCACTACATAATTCGCATGAAGAAGTGATTTTGTTCACTTGGCTTGAAGGCTTGGGAGCTTCGTAAGATTTCATGAGAAACTTGACTTGATCCTCAAGTTCCATGATCCTACGGTTGGGATTGCTAGAATTGTTCGAAGGCAAAGATATTGCCTTGACCGTTTTGTTCAAATCACATGGATCATTCCAACTTTCGTTGTTATAGAGAGCAAGATCTTCTATGAGCTCCCATGATTCTTCCGCACTTAAATCACGTAGCTTGCCACCGGCCGATTGGTCAATGGTTCGCCTTGTGGAGAGATCGACATGGTCATAGAAGATTTGGACTTGGAGCCAAAGATCTATGCCATGATGAGGGACTTTTTGGAGTAAGTCCTTAAAACGAGTCCATGCTTCATATAGAGTTTCGCCATGACGTTGTTGGAACATCAAGATATCATTTCTAAGCTTGGTAGTTCTCCCCGGTGGGAAAAATTGAGCAAGGAAACGAGTGGTGAGATCATCCCATGAGGTGATGGATCCCGCGGGTAAACGCTCAAGCCATTGACTAGCTTGATCACGTAGAGAGAATTGGAATAGGCGTAATCGGGTTGACTCTCTAGTTGTAGCATCAAGGTCTATAGAATCTACGATTTTAAGGAAGTCCTAGAGATGTTGATTTGGATCTTCGGAACGAAGTCCATGGAATGCACATCCGCTTTACACCAACCGGATGGTGTCGGATCGCAAGGGAGGAGACACATTGGCTCCTTGGGTGAGCTCAATGGTGTTTCGATAGCCTTGGTGGCTAGGTCGGGAATACTCTCCTAGGGTTCGGGGCCTAAGAGGTTGGTTAGCTAGTTGTGGGTTTTGTGGGTGGTCATGTTGTGGTGGGTTGTGTTGGCATGAATATTATGATATTTAATCTAAACATTCTCTTCATGTTTTGATGATGACAAAGATGTAAGTTACAACATATAACGTAAAGTGCTTAAGTTACTTGTGATCACAATTCATCTTTGCATTCTTACGTCAACAAGCCTCGACATCTCAACGTCTCGAGTTTGCCTCAACAATCACTTAAGGTATGTACAAACAAATGTCTAATACATTTTATGATCAAAGGGATTTTACTTAAACATTACAAAGTTTATAAAATGATATAAACATATTATATATTTTTTGAAAAACAATTTTGGTAATTAAAGGAAAATGTTTAATTCATAACAAATATATGAATTCAAATTTTTAACCAAAATCAGTTAGTTTTTCACCAAATAAACTTTCACCAGAAAAGACAAAGATTTCTGGCCGTTTCAGTAGGGCGGCCCCCTTAATTATGGGCGGCCCCCTTAATAATTAAAGGGACCGGCCATACAATTAAGGGGACCGGCACGCTCCTCTGTCAGAAATCTTCTCCTATAAATACCACCTCAAACCTGGTATTTTTCTCACCTTTTGCACAAAGATTTTCAGATCCAATTCTCTCTAAACATCCTTCTAAAACCCTTTGATCATAAGATTATTAATCTTTGTTTCAAGTGATCCAATCTCTCATAACTCAAAGTGCAAGAGAAGAATCCTCCCCATCATAAAGCCAAAGATGTAGTTAGTGCTTATGTAAAGTTGTGAGCTTTGTATATGTAATAAGTAGATCAAGATGATCTTACTTAGTAGTGAGTTTATGAGTGAGTAAGAAGTAGTGTGAAGAAGTAGTAGTGTGGAGAAGTTATGTAGTTGTGAAGTAATAGATGTGTGAGTATGTAGTGGAGTATAGAAGAAGTTGTGAAGGAGTGAAGAAGTAGTGAAGTTGTGAAGCCATGAAGAAGTCGTGAAGCCATGAAGAAATAGGTGTGTTGTGAAGAAGAAGTAGTGAAGGTGTGATAAGTAGTGTAGTAGTAGTGTTGTGAAGAAGGTGTGTTGTGGTGTGAGATTGGTTCTAGCTACTATTAGAACTTGACATTTAGCTTAGTATCGTTAAATGGTGTAAGCAAAAGTTGTGTAAGGTTTTCTCCACCAAAAGGGAGCTTGCTGAGTAGTGAAGAAAAACTCTCGAGTAGGTGACTCGGGGAGTGGAGTAGGGCAAGGAAGGTGTCCTTGTAGCCGAACTACTATAAATCATCGTGTCCGGTTTGCATCCTCCTTCTCCTGTCTTTTTACTTTCATTCTTGCATTTATCGCGTTATATCTATGCTTGCAAATATGTGTTGATTGTTGCTTATATTGTCATGATGATTGATTGTGGTGTAGTTACAAGTTAATATTGAAATAGGATATAAAATTGTATGATATTGTCTAATGGACTTATATATATTATTAACACTTCTCATATCAAGTTTAACTTAATCGATAATTTGATACAAAACGTTTTAAGATTTCAAAAGGAAAATGTATTCACATAAAGATCGACCAAAGCTTCATTCATAAAACTAAGTTTCGAAAACTAATTCATAAGCGTACATATATAACCGATCATATTGATTATATGTTGTTTTCACACTAAACTCTAATTGAAGGTTTTTCAAACAAACAATTGAATAAATTTGAATCAACATTTTGAAACCAAGTTTTTATAAAATTAAAAAGAGGGGAAAACTATTCAACCCCCCCTTCTAGTTTTCCACAATTGGTACCAGAGCCACGTCGCTCAAATTTTCAAAAACAAATGGTTTTAAAAATTGAGTACGATCCATGTATCAAATTACCCATTAAGGAGGATTAAATATGAAAAGTGTTTTGTTGATTAACTTGTATTAGTTTTGATGATATATACACTAATTATACTAGCTCGAAATAATATTATGCTTCAAATAAGTGTTATATGTTCGGTATCAAAATCAGAAAGTTACACATCTTTCCGAAAAGTCAGAAAACAATTTTTTACAAAAAAATGAAATTTTGAGTACTAGATGGGTGGCCCCCTTAATTGTCTGGGCGGCCCCCTTAAATATTGGGCGGTCCCCTTAATTATTTAAGGGGTCCGACTGTCTGTTCGACAGTTTTTCGAAAACTTTGAAAAATCATATAAAATTAACTGTAACTCCGTAGAAGTCGTGCCACCCGGCGTTTTAAAGGTAATTGAGTCTCCTTTCATTTAAAAATACTTACAAGTAACCATTACAAACTTAAATAAGTAAGAAAGTCAAAATACTATACGGTGGTCAAAAATTTGTGTTTCATTTTAACGTAAAACTTTTGTTTTACCTTTTCCTTCAAGTCGGGCATTCCTAGTTGATATACTTTTGAAAAATTAAGTATTTATGTTTTCAAAATATTGATCTTAATTATATTATAGAATGGGGAGGAAACTATTTTATTTTCAAATAAATTCGAGCTAAGTAAACATTGGTGTATATAATACACAAAACGACGACAAGTGTTTTATGTATTATGTGAACTTCTTTGTGATTTTATTTTCTTAATTGAATATATTAAATGATTGTTGCTATTTGAAGTTTAGCTATGTGTATATCTATGCATATGGGCCCTATTAGTTTATAGCTAGTTTGCCGATTTATACTTAACTAGATCTTATGCTAGATTTCTTGCGTTAGGATTGTTATAATATGCTTGAATTGCATATAGGTATAGATGGCTTAATGTTACTCAAACATCTTGTAAATGAGTTCAATCTAGTCACCTAAACATTTCAAACAATTTAATCTATTCTTCACAACACACTTAAATATTTTCTACAAATTAGTTTGTTTTACCTTAAGATGTTTAATAAGAGAAATTGAATCATTGTAAAACTTTAATAGTTATATAAAAGAAAAAGTATTTTCAAAATCTAAGTGTGTTCATAATAAGTAAAAATGAAGAGTCTTTCACAAAAACAAAACATATAACAATCATGAAATAATAAGTCAACTTTCAATCATTCACTAATAAATAATCTTAGGATTAATGGAACACACTATCAAAATGTTTATTTATTTCAAATGAGCGTCCGTGAGGGTCAAGAAAGATATTGATATTATATCAATTCATTATTCAAATTATGGTTGATATATTCATCAAATCTAATTGACGTGTTTTTGAGTGTGGACAAGAAATTGGATTGCTATTTGTTTAGCTTCAATATTATATCAAATTACAACAAAAGATATAGTCTTGAATCTACATACTCAATCACACTAGATTGATATGAAAATAGTTACATCCTTTGTAGATGAAAAGAGTATGCATTGGATCATAACTCACACTTGTGTTGATAATGTCATATTGAATCTACTTGTCCAATAATTGTGTTCCAAATATTAGAATAACATTTTAAACACATTCATAAAATATACAATGAAGTAGGATTGACGACTTGGATGTTTCGTCCGAAATATTCAAGCAATTTACATTGCAATGCAATGGATAAATGTGTCATATCCGAAAAACCAAACATGAGCAAACTAACAACATATGTAAACTTTGCTCACACTACTTAAAATTATCACTTCAAGATAAAATACATATTTAAGAATAATACACACTATATATTCTATGTACTTCATTTTCTTTGTAGCATGAATGGTTGTGTTACAAGATAATGCACTACATTTTTTTAATAATATAAGTTATTAGAATTGAAAAATAACTTGTCACAATCCATAAACAAGTAAAAAAAAAATCAAATACTTGTTAAAATATGATATATAACATTGGCAAAAATCATAGAAAATAATATTTGTTTAAAAATATATTAATGTCTAGTTTTGATATCATTTGAGAATCACAAACTCATTTAAGATAAATAATCTTAATGAGATTCATTTCACAAGAGATGCTAAGGTGCACTCTTAAGTCTAGCACAGTTATTAAATCAAGTAATATGTCATCAAAACCAAACAACCGGTAAATCATGAAGAAAGGATTAAAATTTTTTGTTTACTCTTATCTAAACATTCAACACGTCTCTATTAGGATCGTGAATAAAATATATCATCTAGATTTACCTTCATTAAAACATGATGTTTGAGTCACATTAAGCCAAGTATTAGTGAATCAAGCAAACTTCATATTTGGTAATCTTCGATAGGTAAATTTAGGAACTCAATTTCTTCTAAAAAGAGAATGACTACTGGAGAATCTATTGACTAGAAATTCAATTTAACCTAACGGTTGAATTGCTTCTATGTGGGAAGTTGGGTGTGTGTAACCCGTAAAAATGGTCGTGTTTAGCCTGAATTGAGCACCACTAGTAATAGTCTCATACTCATTCTCCAACTTGATTAAATTGCTCTTCCTATATATACCTAACGCTAGTTTACTTTTATGAACTTTGCTTCTCATTAGATTCTTTCATTCCTAGATTTATGGCATATCGCATTTATGTTGTTTCTAGATGTTTATTTGCTCCTATGTGATTTGATTGTATGCCTTTACGTGCTTAACTCTATGTCCGGATGAGCACGAATTTAATGGGAAGGGAAAACACACTCACTCACATATATTCCTCTACCTTACACTCAAACCTCATAACCCTTCTTTAGTACATCCTCAAACCACCCATGTGAAATGAAAAACCGAATCATCCTTTATACTACCAATCTCGAGTCATCCACCATTTCCATGCCCTCAAAATTTACCTTCCTAAACCACATTTCTCATACACTATAAATACCCTCTTCCCATCATTAATGCCATCACACCCAAACATGTCATCTCCCAACAACCAAAAACCTAAGATTTCAAGAACCGCAAGGATCTCTGTCAAACCCGTTTGGAGGAGGAAACTTGATTCTTGTCAAAACTCAAGTGATGTTGTTCCAAGTCAACCAACTACTAAACCTCAAACCCACAATAATGACTCATCTCACAACCTATCACCCACTCATTCCCTCATTCATGCTTCTTCTTATGATGAGCATGCTCAATCCCAATCTCTCAATCAATACTTCACATGTTGCTCATTCAACAAAAACACCACTCACTCTTGGAGAACCTCTTCCACCCATTTCATGTTTTCATGACTACCCAAGCTCAACCATGTCTCCACCACCAAGAGTACCACCACCACATCCTACAACCTCACATGCCATTCCTATGTTGCATGTTCAAACCTTCACCCAAGACAACCATCATGTTCCACCATCATCACCTTCCTCCGAACACTTGAAGTTCGTTGAGGAGCTAAAAGAGGCTCATGAGCTTAGTGCTCTTTTAGCATTACATCTTGCGCAACGCAATTTGGATCCAACCCAATCAAGCTCACCATCATCACCACACAACATCAACCAAGTTGAGAAGCATGTCAACAATTGCCCTTGTTGCATCTTCCTTCAACAACAAACCATTGCCTTGAATGAGCACTTCACTTGGATTGAGTATCTTCTTACAAGATCTCAACAAACATCATCACTTGAACAACATCCAAACTCTCAATCAACCTCTTCCGCTCCTAAATCTACACCCCTAAAAGTCAAGCGAATTTCTTTATGAAATGCATCTTTTCCACTTCCTAGCAAGTGAAGAACACAAAGAAGATATCCATGCTTCAAGTGTTGTCAAGCCATCACCACTTCATTCACATATCCATTTCCGGTCGTCAACCAACAAAACACCTAAAAATCCCTTGATTCCAAATCATCCACCCTTGTCAAATGTTATATTAATCTAAACCATATTTGTCAACCTTTTGTCTTTACCTTCCCTTTCACTCACGCTCATCCTTCTTTATTTTTCTACGTCTTTAAAAGAAGGCATCATTATCATTTTTTTTTCTTTTAGAATATATATTTTGGTATCTTTTGCCAAAATATGTCGGTAGAATCTTTGCATTAGGTTCCAATCATTATCATGTCTTAAGCTTTGGTCATGGTAATTTTTTTTTTGGGAAGTTAGGTTGTTGTTTTTAAAACAATAATTACATGTGTCATATTTTTAGTGCATATACCTATTACGTCCATATATTGTTCCCCTATTAGTATCATGCATATACCTATCATCATCATTATATATATTTGCACTTGTCTACTAACTTTGTTTTGAAGGATTACTTCATCGCTCGATTCTTTGGTTGCCAAAACTAGTTTTGAGCATACACCAAGGGGGAGTATACACCAAGGGGGAGCATACACCAAGGGGGAGCATTAAGGTTGATTGGATCAAGGCTTGACTTACGATGATGCAAGCTCGCCTTTTACATTCTTTCTCAAGGGTTCAAGCGTAGTTGAAGTCTCGTCTAAGTGTCCACCTTTTTGCTTCGACAAAAGGGGGAGAAGAAGTGTAAACAAGTAACTTATACATTTTACTATGAGTTATAGTTTACATAGTTTGTAATCATCAAAAAGGGGGAGATTGTTGGCATGAATATTACGATATTTAATCTAAACATTCTCTTCATGTTTTGATGATGACAAAGATGTAAGTTACAACATATAACGTAAAGTGCTTAAGTTACTTGTGATCACAATTCATCTTTGCATTCTTACGTCAACAAGCCTCGACATCTCAACGTCTCGAGTTTGCCTCAACAATCACTTAAGGTATGTACAAACAAATGTCTAATACATTTTATGATCAAAGGGATTTTATTTAAACATTACAAAGTTTATAAAATGATATAAACATGTTATATATTTTTTGAAAAACAATTTTGGTAATTAAAGGAAAATGTTTAATTCATAACAAATATATGAATTCAAATTTTAAACCAAAATCAGTTAGTTTTTCACCAAATAAACTTTCACCAGAAAAGACAAAGATTTCTGACCGTTTCAGTAAGGCGGCCCCCTTAATTATGGGCGGCCCCCTTAATAATTAAAGGGACCGGCCATACAATTAAGGGGACCGGCACGCTCCTCTGTCAGAAATCTTCTCCTATAAATACCACCTCAAACCTGGTATTTTTCTCACCTTTTGCATAAAGATTTTCAGATCCAATTCTCTCTAAACATCCTTCTAAAACCCTTTGATCATAAGATTATTAATCTTTGTTTCAAGTGATCCAATCTCTCATAACTCAAAGTGCAAGAGAAGAATCCTCCCCATCATAAAGCCAAAGATGTAGTTAGTGCTTATGTAAAGTTATGAGCTTTGTATATGTAATAAGTAGATCAAGATGATCTTACTTAGTAGTGAGTTTATGAGTGAGTAAGAAGTAGTGTGAAGAAGTAGTAGTGTGGAGAAGTTATGTAGTTGTGAAGTAATAGATGTGTGAGTATGTAGTGGAGTATAGAAGAAGTTGTGAAGGAGTGAAGAAGTAGTGAAGTTGTGAAGCCATGAAGAAGTCGTGAAGCCGTGAAGAAATAGGTGTGTTGTGAAGAAGAAGTAGTGAAGGTGTGATAAGTAGTGTAGTAGTAGTGTTGTGAAAAAGGTGTGTTGTGGTGTGAGATTGGTTCTAGCTACTATTAGAACTCGACATTTAGCTTAGCGTCGTTAAATGGTGTAAGCAAAAGTTGTGTACGGTTTTCTCCGCCAAAAGGGAGCTTGTTGAGTAGTGAAGAAAAACTCTCGAGTAGGTGACTCGGGGAGTGGAGTAGGGCAAGGAAGGTGTCCTTGTAGCCGAACCACTATAAATCATCGTGTCCGGTTTGCATCCTCCTTCTCCTATCTTTTTACTTTCATTCTTGCATTTATCGCTTTATATTTATGCTTGCAAATATGTGTTGATTGTTGCTTATATTGTCATGATGATTGATTGTGGTGTAGTTACAAGTTAGTATTGTTATAGGATATAAAATTGTATGATATTGTCTAATGGACTTATATATATTATTAACACTTCTCATATCAAGTTTAACTTAATCGATAATTTGATACAAAACGTTTTAAGATTTCAAAAGGAAAACGTATTCACATAAAGATCGACCAAAGCTTCATTCATAAAACTAAGTTTCGAAAACTAATTCATAAGCGTACATATATAACCGATCATATTGATTATATGTTGTTTTCACACTAAACTCTAATTGAAGGTTTTTCAAACAAACAATTGAATAAATTTGAATCAACATTTTGAAACCAAGTTTTTATAAAATTAAAAAGAGGGGAAAACTATTCAACCCCCCTTCTAGTTTTCCACAGGTTGATGGGTTCAAAGATGTTACCACCTTCCATGATGTCGGATGGTAAAGATTACGAACAAAGGCACGAAGAAATAAGATAGACTAAAGAGAACCTAAAAATAAAAATAAAATCTTACTAGAAAGGAATCTAGCGAGTATACCTAATAAAAAGAAATCCTAACCTAGACAATAACTATTCCCCGGGCTGCGGCGCCAAAAACTTGATGCGTGGGAATTTCACCTGGATTTACCTCTCGAGGGATCTCGAGAAGCTTACAACCCCCACCAGGCAGTGTACCTGATCGTTGTAGTATAGTATAGTGACAAGTACCGGGGGATTGATCGTTCAACTCAGGAATAGTGTCGCTAGGATTAGAAAACCTAAGAACTATGTCTAGAGGTGAGGGATGATTCTTTTTGTATTTTTTATGTTTTATAAAAGCAAATAAAAATCTCGGTTGTTGAAAGAGTGGGCGGAATTAGTTACTAGTCAACTAACCCAATAACTACAGATGTAATCAAAATAAAATAACAAAAATGAAAATAAACTAAATTAAGATAGTGGTGTGAGCAATATATGGGAGAATTGTGTTTACTTAGATTTCACTACTCCCTAGATATCTTTTATAGGTTAATTACTTGTTACAGTTGCGTGGATGACGGATTGTATTCCTTAATACCATTCATGGGGTGGCGTACTTACTTCCCCAATCCTATAAGCTCCTACTTCACTCCTATGTCGAGCCGGCTAAGAAGCTCCTAACATGGGATCACTAAAATTCGTGCATGCATTAAATACAATCATAAAAACCTAGTATACATCGATTCATGTTTCTTAAGACGTTCAAGCAAGTTACACAATGGAGATCTGCCAGTTTTCTTAAGCCTAACATTGAAATCATTCATCCATTACAACTATAAACAAGCAATCAACCTATAATCAACATCTAGGTTTTATTATATCTAAGCAAACACATGAAAGATCTAGCCTAGCATGTTAAAATCAAGACAAGCATAAGATATATTCAAACAACACATAGACATATTGAATGAATTGAAAGAAGACTTATCTTAATTGAACATGAAAGGTTTCAAGGGGTGAAAACCCTTGAAAGTACTGTTACAAACGACCTAGGGTTTATTAGGTTCGGCCCTAATATTCTCCACACAAGTTCCTCTTTTAATGAATGAAAAATAGAAAAGTATATATAGATTTTGTGAGGTGACGGCGTCAAGAGTAAATTTCTGACGCCGTCATCTCGCCGCCAATAAAGTTCTCGGACTGCCTAGATCTGGGTCTGACGCCGTCACGTGTAATCCTGCTCCAGGCCATCACCAAAATAACTCTTGACGTCCTACTTCTGACGCCGTCACGTTTTCTCTGGGTCGTCATGCATTTTGCTCTTGACGCCGTCATATATTCCTTCTTGACGCCGTCAGGTACTGTTCCCAGCATGGAAAATTAAGTCTTTGTCGTTTTCTTCTCTTTTATGCTCCCAATACGTCCAAAATGCTTCCTTTTCCAGAATTCACTCCCAAAGTACCTAAAATCACAAAAGGAACGATTTAGGGCAATATTTGATCAAATAAATTCAATTCCGGGCTTAAATGACACCCTAAAAATGGTTCATTTTTCGCCTCATCATGGTTCTAGTATTAGTTTGAGATTATGGCAGGAATGGTCCTTGCATGCTATAACAATTTAATTCTAGTACTAAAACAAGGTTGTTCTACTACTAGTTTAGTCATTTGACAACTTAGGTCCCTCAAGTCCCTTTTCTTTCTACTTTAGCCACATTAACATTATAACTCATTTAACATTTGACAACTTTAATCTCTTGAGTCTATATCTCTATTATTTGATACACATCAATCTTCCTATAGGCATATTACATCTTCTTAGACTATTAGATTGATTATCGGGTTTGACTAGCCAATCACATGACACTTTCAACTTAACATCCATTGATTAACCAATAATATCAAGTCTCCCGACTCATAAAAGTCTTAGTCAATTTCATCTAGAATCATACATGTTTGAAAATGCGTTTCGGGTGTAACAATAGTTAAGAACTCTATTATCATTACTATAGACTTGTGTAGTTATAAATTTGCATTTATATTGTTTTAACTTAGGTTATAATGTTCAAATCAGTGTGTACAGTTACAAATAATTTATAGTTAACAATGAATATAGTTACTTATATTGAATTGAATATTTAATTAATTTTTTAAAAGAAAAACTTTCAATAAGAACAAATATGTAAGCTTAAAAAATTTTAAAAAGTAAAAGTCATAAATACTTTATATATATTTCTTTTTATTTTTCAACATTTATTAAAGTTGAATATTGGAAATAGTGACATTCGTTTCAACATTTCAAAAACCTGCAATTTCCTCAATTTTGAAAAATGAGTTAATGAAATTTGTGTCTAAAAATATTAAGGGTGAGAAAAAAACCGAAAAAACCGAAACTGAACCGGAAAAATTGAACCAAAATAACAGATCAAAACTAAAAACTGATGGTTCGGTTTTTACGTTTTCAAAAACCAAAAAATTCGGTTTGGTTTTTGTTCAAAAACATAACCGTAAAAAACTGAACCGAACCGGTTTTTTTATATAATAATACATAACTAATATAATGTAAAGGGATAACTCCAAAAATGCCCCAGTTGCCCAGGGCGTGGGCTTTTCTAAAAGGAATTTTTTGTGTTTGTTTTTCTAAAGCAGGCAACCAGTACTTTTTGGGCAACTAAAATTTGCAAATGGCAAGTATGACTTTACGGATTACAAGGTAGGGCAACTTATGACTTTTGGACAACTGGTGTACTTTTTGGGCAACTGGCGGCCTTCATGTCGGACAAGTGGCGTCACGTGGTTGGCTAAATTCAAGTTGCCAAGGCAATTGGTATAGAAAAGCAAAACCAAAAGATTTCGTCCAGAAAGCTCAAGCATTGGGAAACCTGGGCATTTTCAGAATTATCCATAATGTAAATAAATAACTAAACAAATCTAATTTATAAATTCATATTAATTTTGTAGGTGGATTTATAATATATTTATCTTAACGTTTATAATTATATGTTTATTTTTCATGTATGTGTGTTTACTTTACAATATATCAATACTTATGTGACAATGATCATACTATGTACTAGTTTACTTGCATGTGTGTGTCTCATCTATATGTGTGTAATTGTAGAATTATGAGATAACATTATTAGGCTTAGATTGACAAAAAAAAAAGGTAAAAAACAAAGAGAAATAACAAATTTTCTACGAAACTCAATTTTGTTGGTATAAATTAGCTACACCCAAACATAAACGGTTAAAAACTGAAAAAACCGAACAGAAACAGATAATAAACCGAAACCGAACAGAACCGCTAAAAACCGAATGGTTTCGGTTTTGGGTTTTATAAAAACCAAATATTTCGGTTCGGTTTTAGCTAAAAACCGACCCAAACCAAAACGTGCACTGTAAAATACTAAATAGAGATTTTATTGATTGTGTTTTTTTTTATGATTTACATAATAGAATATCATCTCTATTTATAAAAAAACATATCTTGGAGAATAAGCCAACTAACCCTAAACCTAATGGACTGTGGGTTTGAGCCATAATCTAATCGTCTAATACTCCCTCGCAGTTTGAACGGCAGCATTGTGGACGAACAAACTGGAATGAATATTGAAATCCGCTTCTTCTTTTCTTCATCTTCTTTTTCTATTTGTTCGAGCGGAAGCATAGTTGTATTTGGCGGCATAGTTGTGTATTGCTTGCGGCATCCTTTTTTGCGTCACAATTGCTTTTACGTCACGGCTTGCTTTGCCTTTAAAAGGGAGCGGCAATTTGATGATCAACTTTTGTTGTCAAGAACAATGATCTTCAACAATAAAAACAAATAGATGATGAAGAATGTTATAAGATTAGTCTCTATATTAGCTTACGGTTACGTTTAGGGTGTTAAGTGTCAGCTTGTTATTATTAGTCAAGTAGGAGTCGGGTTGGTTGGCTTGTGTCCCAAGCTCAACCCTGGTCATTGTAATAGCCGACTAGGAGTCCTTGTACAAGTCGGTTTGTCCTCCCCCCTCATCTCTATAAAAGGAGGTGAGGGGGGGGGGGAGGGGTCGAGTCACGTTATTCTTTCAATACTAAACAAAGAAACGATTAGGGATAATTACCTTGTGCTTGTTTCTTCTTTTATGTCGATAGTTATCTTCAAGATCGAAGTCATTCCGCTCTAGTAATCAGGCTGTAGGTTGTCGAATACTACAAGTGGTATCACGAGCACAGGTTCGCAGGTTCTCTGGTATACTAGGATCGAACTTGTTTTTGTTGTTCATTCTTCTTGTAGGAGCAGGAGGTATATTCTGTTTGGGCTATAAGGTTTTCGACAACAAATATTCTTGGTGTTCAGGTTCGTGAGGGTATCGACAGTAATACTTGGGTCTTTGATTGTCCGGGTTTGTGACAAGGTGTAGAAGATCTAAGGGTTGTGTTGGTTTATGGATCTGGTTTTTTGTTGTTGTCGGCGTACAAAGAAAGAAGAAGGAAGACCAGTTTGGTGGTTGTGTTTCTTTGACGTGATAAAAGAAGACTAAACCAGATCTTGGGTTTTGTTATTAAAGAAGAAAGACAGATTTTTATTTAAAAGTCAAAGTAATACTTCAAGGAACAATAAATTGTTTTTAAATATCTTGGTGGCATAAAGTGATATTTAGAAATTCAATTTATATTCTTTTTGTTTTATTCTTAAAGCAAAAAGGTTTATTATTTTTTAAGGGTATTATTATTGCACAAGGGACTTTGTTGGTTTGTGATTGTGAGGGTTTTTCACAAGGTTTAGCAAATTAACAAAGGGATTAAAGAATGACGGGAGCCAAGTTTGAGATCGAGAAATTCGATAGAATTGGTGATTTCGGGTTATGGAGAGTCAAGATGCGTGCTTTATTAATCCAACATGGATGTGAAGCAGCTCTGGAGGTTTTACCCGCGAATATGGATGCTACAGCGAAAGCTGAGCTAAACAAGAAAGCTCACAGTGCCATGATTTTGTGTTTAGGTAATAAGGTTCTGAGAGAAGTTACCGGGGAGACGACTGCAGCGGGGGTTTGGACCAAGCTTGAGACTTTATACATGACAAAGTCCTTGGCCAATAAGTTGTACCTAAAGAAGAATTTGTATACATTCTACATGCCGGCTGGATGTACGATTTCCGAGCATATAGATGAATTCAACAAAATCGTTCTTGATTTAGCAAATATTGAGGTAAAATTCGAGGATGAAGATCTTGCTTTATTATTACTCACTTCTTTACCAGCATCATATGAACACTTTGTGGATACCTTGCTTTATGGACGGGAAGCTTTGACTTTGAAGGATGTGATGGCCACACTGAATTCAAAGGAAATCAAAGAAAGATCTAAGGCGAAGAGGGATGATGGTGAAGGGTTATATGTGAGGGGAAGAACTGATTGCAGGAATTCACATCAGTTAAGGGGAAAATCAAGATCGAAGTCTCGAGGTGGAAGACGCAAGTGCTTTATTTGCCAATCTGAGGAGCACTTGAAGATAAACTGTCCGAAGAATAATCGTAAGAAGTTAAATGGTTTTGTCAAGAAAGATGATCTGCCAAGCTCTAGTGGTTCGATTTATGACGGTTCTGAGGTGATGATGGTTATGAGTGCAGAAGCCTTGTTGGATTGGATTATGGATTCAGGAGGTTCATACCACATGACACCCAGGTCAGACATATTTTTGGATTTTCTGGAATGCGATGGGGGCAGGGTACTATTGGGTGACAACAGGGAGTGCAAGATCAGAGGTATTGGCAAGGTTAGGCTACAACTGAGAGATGGGTCAAGTTTTGTATTACACAATGTCAGTGATGAGACAAAAAGTGTACCGCTTTTATGGGGTCATTTATGCCCTAAATCGTGATTATTTGATCAAATATTGCCCTAAATCGTTCCTTTTGTCATTTTAGGTACTTGGGACGTGATTTCTGGAATATGAAGCATTTTGGAGCTTTTTGGACGTTTTTATGCTCAAGAATGAAGAAAACGAGAAAATCAAGAATCCATGCTGGAAGCAGTACCTGACGCCGTCAAGCTCTACAAAGTGACGCCGTCACTCATTGATAAAGAGGTGGATAATTCAAGTTGTATGTGATGGGCCAGAAAGATTTCAAGGCATTTGTACATGACGGCGTCACCAAGGCCGTCAAGAGCACGTTACATATGACAGCCCAGAACACGTTTATACATGACGGCGTCAGGACTTAACCTGACGACGTCAGATGATTTAAAGTGACGACGTCGGGAAGAAGGCTTACACGAGCAGAAACCTTAGTGAAACCGTCACAAGATGATCGAGACAATCACAACTTGCGCGCGGAGTAGCTGACACTGTTTTGGCCATAACTTTTGCATACGGACTCGGATTTGAGCGATTCAAAAAAGGAAACGATCGGGACGAAAAAATCTTCGATTTGGCGAAAAAATGGTAGTGACGCCGTCACTCCTTACGGGCTGACGCCGTCAAGATGGGCCGGGCAGAAAAGAGCCTATAAATATAACATCATAACTTCACTTTTTGTAAGCCCTAAACCCTAAGGTCGATTCCTGGGTTTAGGTAGGTGTTTTTCCAGCAACTTAGAGGTTTTCAATCACTCCATAAACATCTTGTAATGGTTTGATGATTCTATCTTAATTCATGTCTTCAATTATCATTATTGTTGCTTGTTCTTCATTAATTATGCTTGGTTAATTCATCTTGTGTCTACTTATGATTGTGTGAAACTTGTATATAATCGATTAGATCTTATTGATGTCTTTGTTGATGTTTGTGTCTATCTTCATCAATGATGAGGCGAAAAATGAACCACTTTTAGGGGGTCATTTAAGCCCGGAATTGAATTTAGTTAATCAAATATTGCCCTAAATCGTTCCTTTTGTGATTTTAGGTACTTTGGGAGTGAAATCTGAAAAAGGAAGCAATTCGGACGTTTTTGGAGCATAAAAGTGAAGAAAACGCCAAAGACTTAATTTTCCATGCTGGAAACAGTGTATGACGGCGTCAAGAAGGAATTCCTGACGGCGTCAAGAGTAAAATCCATGACGACCCAGAAGAAACCTGAAGGCGTCACAACAAGAGCGTCAAGAGTTAATTTCATGACGGCCTGCATAAGGTGTACACATGACGGCGTCAGACCCAGATCTAGGCAGTCCGAGGAACTATTTGGCGGCGAGATGACGGCGTCAGACATTTGTTCTTGACGCCGTCACCTTCTAAAATCTATATATAGTTTTCTAATTTTCATTCATTGAGAGGAACTTGTGTGGAGAAACCCTAGGGCCGAACTTTGTACGTATTTTACAGCTTTTTCAAGGGTTTTCAACCCTTGAATCCTTTCATGTGCTATTGAAATAAGTCTTCTCTTAATTCAATCAATATGTCTATGTGTTGGTTGTCTATATCTTGTGCTTGTCTTGATTTCAACATGCTAGGCTAGATCTATCTTGTGTTTGCTTAGATCTAATGAAACCTAGATGTTAATTATGTGTTGATTACTTGTTTATGGTTGTATTGGATGAATGATTTCAATGTTAGGCTTAAGAAAACTGGCAGATCTCTATTGTGTAACATGCTTGAACGTCTTAGGAAACATGAACCGATGTGTACTAGGTTTTATTGGTTGTATTTAATGCATGAGTAAATTCTAATGATCCCATGTTAGGAGCTTCTTAGCCGGCTCGACATAGGAGTGAATTAGGCACTCATAGGATTGGGGAAGTAAGTACGCCACCCCATGAATGGTATTAAGGAATACAATCCGTCATCCACGCAACTATAACAAGTAATTAACGTGTAAAAGATATCTAGGGAGTAGTGAAATCTAAGTAAACACATTTCTCCCATATATTGCTCATAACTTTAGTTTAAATTAGTTTTATTTTCATTTTTAGTATTTTATTTTGATTGCATCTTAGTATTGGGTTAGTTGACTAGCAACTAATTCCGCCCAAATCCTTCAAACCCGAGATTTTTACTTGCTTTCTAAAAAATATAAAAAATACAAAAAGAATCATCCCTCATCTCTAGACCTAGTCTTTAGGTTTTCTAATCCTAGCGACACTATTCCTAGCTGAACGATCAATCCCCCGGTACTTGTCATTATACTATACTACATCGATCAGGTACACTGCCTGGTGGGGGTTGTAAGCTTCTCGAGATCCCTTGAGAGGTAAAGCTTGGTGCAACCCTACGCACATCAAGTTTTTGGTGCCGCAGCCTGGGGAAATAGTTATTGTCTAGGTTAGAATCTCTTTTTATTAGGTCTACTTGCTAGATTCCTTTCTAGTAAGATTTTATTTTTATTTTTAGGTCCTCTTTAGTCTATCTTATTTCTTCGTGTTTTTGTTTGTACCTCTCTACCATCCGCCATTATGGCAACCGATGAATTCTCTAACCTTAGGATCACTAGGAGTCGTAGTTCCACTAGAAACCTTATCTTGCCTTATGCAGAACCCGAATGAGAAATGCATAGGTTAAGACGATCTCACTCAACTCCTGAACCATCTAGCGTTGCCATCGATTTTGATGCACCCCTTTCCGAAGAAAATTCGGAAAATCACCTTACAACCCCTAGCTCCCAACCCAACAACGAGATGAATACTCCCGCAACTCCTACTCCTAAGCGCCTTAAGGACTACTCCTCCCCAAACCCTCGTGGCTTCTCAAATGCCATTGTCTACCCAAACGAACACACCAATGAGGTCCTGCATGCGACCGATGTTTGGCTTGTCCAAAGTGTGTGCAAATTTTGTGGATTAGATGATGAAGACCCGATTCAACACATTAAGGACTTCTTAAAAATAGTAGACACCCTCTATACGGATGGGGCTACTAGAGACACGTCCCGATTACGATTCTTCCCTTTCACCCTCTATGAAAAAGCCCAAGAGTGGTATGATAAACTCCCTTCTGAATCTATTTTCACATGGGAGCAACTCATATCCAAGTTCTATGAGAAGTTCTTTCCACCTGGAAAAACTTCAGCGTTTAGAGATAGGATCCTCCGTTTCCGAAAAGGGAAGGAAGAACCTTTCCATAAATCATGGATTAGATTCAAGGACTTAATAAGACAAGTTCCCCATCATGGCATCGAACTTTGGCTCTTGGTCCAAATCTTCTACGACAATATCTCCTCAAATGATCGGAACGGAATCAACAATTCTAGAAAAGGGAGGTTAGCCAATCTTAGTGCCAAAGAAGGATGGGATAGGATTGAAGAATATGCTCAAGACCAGGATGACACTTGGGATGAACCTGAGTCGACAGTCAGCATTTCTGAAATCACTTCAGATCGGCTAAGAAAAATTCACAAAAGAATGGAGTACCTAGCTGGGTCGCAGTTACCTAAACAACTTTCAAATCCTTACTTGATCTGTGACTACTGTGGGGGCCCGTATGAGGTAGAGGAATGCGGAGGAGAAGCCACAACTGAACATGCATGCTTGTCAGGAGGTGACATCTATGCTGACCCCTCCCTTCTGCCTTTTTACCAAAATGATGATTACACCCTCTGGGGGAATCTGGTAAAAAGAAAAGAAGGAGAGGAAGGTCCTGAATTCGAAATCAGGAGCACTTTTGAAGATGACCTTGGTCACTTCACTCAAGAAAAAGGCTTACAATTAAAGGGTCTTAATGAACTTGTTGATGAGCAGCAGAATGACATTGGAGAATGGTTCAACAAGCTTAACTCAGCCTTTGATAACCTTGAAATGCCGTCAGTAAGCCAAAAAGACCCCATGCTCGCGATAACCACTCGGGCTGGAACAACGACCAAGGACCCCCTTACCCGAGCTCATCCCCCATCACTCCCGATCCAAACAAGCCTCGCGAAGAGGAGGAGGATGTGGGCAGCGAGACTCCCAACCAACCTCCCTTGACGACCCCTTCCCTATCAACCCCACCTAACCAACCTGTGAGAATCCCATTCCCATCCCGATTAAAAAACCAGAAAACTGAGAATGATAATAAAAGATTCTTGTCATATCTAAAAGACTCAGTAGTCACCATACCCCTCCTTGATGCTTGTTATCACATGCCGAAGTATAGCGCGTACTTTAAAAAACTACTCGCTAACCGAAAGAAACTCGAGGGTCTTGTGACCCTAGGGGAAGAATGTTCGGTGGTGACCCATCGAGGACTACCAAAAAAGGTTGACGATCCAGGCAGCTTCACCTTGCCTTGCTCCATAGGATCTCTATCAATAAAGAATGCTCTTGCCAATTTAGGGGCGAGTATCAATCTCATGCCTCACTCTATGTTCCTTAAATTGGGATACTCTGGATTAAAGCCTACCCGTATGAACATCCAACTAGCCGATAGATCAGTCAAGTACCCCGTAGGGATATGCGAGAATGTGCTAGTCAAAGTTGGGAAATTCAAATTCCCGGTCGACTTCGTAATCTTAGAGATGGAGGAGGATGACTTGGTACCCATCATCTTAGGAAGACCATTTCTTGCTACCGCTCGTGCAGTCATTGATGTTTATGACGGCAAGTTAACTTTACGAGTGGGAACCGATAGCACAACCTTCGACATTAAGGACTCTATGGATCTCTCTCTCTCGAAGCAGCTAACCGGCTCTATTTCATTGGGGAGGTTGATGAGCTCACAGATGTCATTGATAGCTGTGTTGATGAACAAATCGAGGAAGGCTGGTTACGGGATGAGAGTTTTCTACCTTTGCTAGAGGTGGAAAAGATGGAGGATGTTGGTGCAGTCTCCTTCTACCCTAGACAAGAGGCCAAGGAGCATCTCGAGCTCCGAAAGCCCGAAAACAAGCTTAAGCCTTCTATTATCGAACCTCCTAAGCTAGATCTTAAGGAACTTCCTAACCATTTAGAGCATGCCTTCCTTCAGGGAGAGGACCAACTTCCGGTAATCATAAACTCTTCCCTCGAACATGAACAAAAAGATAAACTCTTAGAGGTCCTAAAGAAATATAAGGGAGTGCTTGCATTGAGTGTAGCCGACATAAAGGGGATTGACTCCACTTTTTGCACACATAAGATTCTCATGGAAGAGGATTATAAACCTACCGTGCAACCCCAGAGGCGGGTGAACCCCAACATTAAGGAAGTAGTAAAGAAAGAAGTCATCAAACTTCTGGATGCAGGATTGATCTACCCAATCTCGGACAGCCCATGGGTTAGTCCTGTACAGGTTGTACCTAAGAAGGGTGGAATGACGGTAGTTAAAAATGACAAGGGTGATATGGTACCCCAAAGAACAGTTACTGGATGGCGAGTATGCATCGATTATAGAAAGCTCAATGATGCCACGAGGAAAGATCACTTTCCCTTACCATTCATTGACCAAATGTTAGAGAGATTGTCTGGGCACGAATATTATTGTTTCTTGGACGGATTCTCAGGGTATTTTCAAATTCCCATAGCACCTGAGGACCAAGAAAAGACAACGTTTACTTGCCCTTATGGAACGTTCGCCTACAAAAGAATGCCTTTTGGGCTATGCAATGCCCCCGCCACTTTTCAACGATGCATGACCGCAATCTTTCACGAACTCATGGAAGACATCATGGAAGTGTTTGATTGGTTCAGAACCGTCAGATTATTATTGACCAAGGTCAACAAGTCAAAGACAGCCTAGAATCAATACTCCGGTGATAGTATAGTGTTTTCCCGGGTCGTTAAAGTCCCAGCGAGATTGAAATGGTGCTTTTTGAATCGTTTATGAGTGAGTGGGACTGAGGACAGTAGCCCAGATGATATGGAATTGATTTTGCTACTGTTATTTTGGTGTTGGTACACAGATATAATATTCACAAAAATCAGATACCAGATATATGCACAAATTCACAATTTAGATCACGTAACGGACTGGAAAAGTGGGGTTTTGGTATTTAACAAACTACAGGGGGTGCTTTTGACACTTTTTTTTACTTAAAGTTAGAAATGAAAAATGAAATTATGAAAATGATTAAAATACTATTTAAATACTATTTAATTAATTAAACTAATTAAAATCTAATTTAAATCTAATTTATATTTAACTAATAATTATAACTATTACAAATTAAACTAAAAATTTGCAAAAACAATTTCTAAACTTAAAATAGAACTTGAAGAAAGTATAAAAAAATTAAAATAAATATTTTTGTCTTTTTATGATTTTTCTATTAATTAAAAACTATTTAACTTAATTAAACTAATTAAACTACTTTTAATTATTATTAATACTAAATTAACTTAGAAAATTAAGAGAAAATTTATAAAATTACTTAACCATCACAGGAATCCTACAAAATTATAAAAACTCTAAAAATTATGTTTTAAGATTAAACAACTAATTATTTACCTTTTAATTAACTTAAGTCTATTTTAAACAATTAAAATAAGAAAAACTGAAAATGAACAGTAGAATCTCAAAATATAATTTCTAAAAACTTATTATACTATATTAGAACTAGGAAAATTATAAAAACTAAGTTTAACTTTATAAAAACTAAATAAGCTATTTAATACTTAATATTAATTAATAATAAAGAAAACTAAAATTAAATCTAATTAACACTAAATGACAAAATAAAAATCTGAAAAAATTATCAAAATTACTTTACTATATGAGGTATTTAATAAAAATATAAAAACACTAGTGACTTAATGAAAATCTAAAAATGAAAATTAAAATTAACTTGAATTAAATAGAAACTATCACTTATTTTAACTTTGGATTTTTTTGATTTTTCTTTTACAGAACTATTTTATAACTTAAAATAACACACTTTTGTGAAAACACTGTCCAAGATAGCTTATAAATAAGCTATAAGCACCCCCTTGGCTTACACAGTTGACTTATGTTGACTGTGTGGTCAATTGTGATCAAATGGCTTAAGGTGGGGTCCACAATGGTAAAAGTGATTACAAATAAGCTCTACAAACTTAAATAAGCCAGAAACAATAAGCAAGGAGCACAATTAAGCTGTATAAAGAGAAATAAGCACTTATGCAGTTTCACAAACAACTCAGACTTGGGACAGACTTTGTGGCAACTTATTGTGGGGTCCACTGGGTACCAGGTCAAACAAAGGGTCAATCCCTAATCCCTGGTAGGAGGGGGGTTGAGGGGAACCAAAAACAATGGGCTTGGACCACTGTAGTGGGCTGCAGCCACCACTTAAGGTGGTGGTATGGTGGGGGTCTGATGTGAGCAGGGCACACCCTTGCCCTGCAAGTCACTTTGAGGGTCTGTGGGGCCCAGGGTAATTTTGCTAATAATGAAATGATGGTAAAATCTCAAAGATGAACTGGTAGGCAACTAAATTTCAAAATTTCACAATCCAAATTAAATCACAAAATTCAGAAATGTTTAAGCAAGTTTTGTGAAAACTGAGAACTAGTGATTTTGACTTTTGACAAGAACTTGGAGATTTGACTTTTATGAATTTTGAATCCAATTTTTGAGCTGAGTAAGATTATTTAAGCTAAAATGGAACCAAAGTAAGCTATATGAACCATTAATACACCTATATGACTAATCACTACCCTTAAAATCTAACAGCTAGCTGATTAAGAGATGTTAAGGCTCAATTTGACTTTTTGCACTTACAGCTACTGTTTTTATGCCTTATATTATCTTATTTATACTAATATAGCATGCAGAAACCAAAAGTTATGACAACAACTAAGCAAAACACCAAGCAATCAGTTAATCCAAACACTACTTGAGCTAACTGTTATACTAAGAACTTGTGCAATCTATTACCAACTAATAATTTACTGATTCAACTAACTATATTAACTAAAATTAAAGCTAAATTAACAATCTAATGCAAATAAAACTACTTCCTACTCAGAATCAAGAGTTATGCAGATTTAGAAAGGAAAATAGACCAAGTTACCACATTTCTCACTCCAGCATGAAAAGGAGTATTTCACTATGCTAGCCTATCTTTAGATAGGCAAAACCAGCTCCAAGATTGATCACCACTTCCTTCTTTACCTTGAAAAACAACAATCAAGCACACAGTTGACTATGGTTGACCACTTTTAGATTTTTGATTTTCTTCTAGTATGACTGAGTTTTAAATGTCTCTAAAGCTTCAACAAGCTTCTTGGAACCTACATGACCTATTTTCAGTCCATGATTGCCAATACAAGTAATGCAGAAACTCAAATGGAAACTCAGAATGCTAAAACACAATGCAGAATTGAACCTTGATTTTTTATAACCTCAAAAGACTTTTAATACATTAATAAAGTTGTTACAATACTTGAATTGAAAAGAGTTACACTAATTTGCAAGATAATAAAAATTCGACACCACTTAAATCTAAAATAAACTACTCCGTCTTCATCTTGCAATCTCTTCCTTTTATAGCTGAATATTAGGGTTCCCATCTGCCTTCTGATCAAATCCCACCACTCTCTTTGTCTTTTGGTCCACTAATAAAGTGCCATGTATTTTGGCGCCAAAATACGTTTCTTCAAATTGCTTCTGATAACGTGCATTGGGGAAGGGGCATTTATTGTGGGTGGCTTGGGTAGGTGTAGGGAGGTGGGGGTGTGATGATTAAGCTGCAAGTTGGGGTGGTGGAGCTGCAAAACCATGGCGGTTTGGTGGTATTGAGGTAGGGAGGGAAAAACGGGGGAGAAGGGTGGTATTGGTGTTGTTTGACTGGTATTGACCAGGTCAAACGTTGACCTGGGTTAAGGTGCAATGGGCTAAGGGTGGACTGGTATAATCTTGGGCCCAAATTGGATTGAAATGTTGGATTGGACTTAGAATAGTTATGGAGTAGTATTTGTTTTTGTCCGGATTTGGTTTATTAACACAAGGACCTATTTTGTAATTTTTGCAAAGTTGAGGGTTGTAATTTGGCAATCTTCAAAAGTTCTTTAAAGGGTGAATTATGCCATATCATGAATAGTGCAAGGACCTGGAATGATTTTTCAATTTATTTTTCACCAGGGACTGAAACCGTCAAACTTTCAAACTTTAGGGACCATTTGTGTAAATATCACCAAACTTTCCACCAAGGACCAATCCTGTCATAAAAGGTTAGTGCAAGGACAAAATTTGTTTTTCTCAAAGTTTTTCATATCCCAGGGATCATTTTTGACAATTTTCAAAGTTCAGGGACTAAACTTGACATTTTGTGAAACTTTTCACCAAAGGACTAATTATGTAACTTTTTGATTTATAAGGGCCTTTGGTGACTTTTTCAAGTTTTTAGAATGACCAGGGACTAGATTTGACAACTTTTGAAAGTTGGGGGACTGAAACTGCCAATTATGCAAACTTTGTGCGTTTTTCATCTGTTTTTGGTATTTTTGCATTTGAGACATGTAAAACACTTTCCTGGAATATTTTCACTATTTTGATTCATTATTGAGTGTTTTTGGATGTTTTGGCAGTTCAGAAATGGTAAAAATGATGAGTATTTACACACTCATCAATCCCCCACACTAAAACATTGCTAGTCCCTAGCAATCTTTTGAGAAAAACTTAATGGATTTGAAACTCTTTACCAAAAGCCATCACTTCTGGAGTAGCCAGGTGTAAGAACTGTGGCACACCTGATAACCGTGTGATTTTGAGCAAACCACCAGCTGTCAACGGATTTGATTAGTCTTTACCAAAAGCCGTTTGCTTCTGGACTAGCCAGCATCTTGATGGACTAAGTCAACATCTTGGTGAGCTGAATACCAATTATGGATTTTCCACGGCCTTTACCACAAGCCATAATCTTGTGGGCTAGTCAGCTCATTTGCTTATGAGGATACGGGGGAGCTGAGGAACCATACAATTTTTGGCAAACTGCCAGCCATCAACGGGTTTGAGATGTCTTTACCAAGAGCCGTTTTCTCCTGGACTAGCCAATCCTTTTGTCATTTAGACTTTGGCGGACTGATTACCACAAAAAATTTTGAAATAAAGTGAAAAATTTTTGAAAAATTTAGGCCTAAAAATGGGGGTACTTAGAAAGTTTTGTGATAAAATTCGTAAGAATTCCCCCCCCCCCCCCCCCCCCCCACACTAGAACTGAATATTGTCCTCAATATTCAAAGTCCCGGCTATTATGCCGAATCTCTGAACGGGAAAAGCTAATATTCAATGCTAACTGTGGAAATTTGGATTTTATTTTTCACTTTATTTAACTGTACATACAATCTTTTTTTTTTTTTTTTTTTTTTTTTTTTTTTTTTTTTTTTTGAGAGAGAAACTTATATACAAATGTACTTTTCAAATGGTGGGGGACGGCCACTCCCCCACACTAGGGTGGTAGAAAGTAGAAAGAAGTCAGAAATACGGGTGAAAACCCATATATGTTGCTAATTTTTGTTCACCGAGTCACTAGCTTGACTCGATCCCCGAATTCAATTGTCCTTGGGGAAAGTTTGGAGATCCGGGACAACCATGGGTGGTATGTCTTCTCCAAAATAGTGTTTCAATCTATGACCATTCACTTTGAAGTTGGGACCTTCGGGTTGAGATAATTCAACAGTCCCGTATGGGTAAACTTTAGCAATAGTGAATGGTCCAGTCCATAGGGTTTTTAATTTCCCCGAGAAGATCTTTAATCTTGAATTGAAAAGAAGGACTCTGTCACCGACGTTGAAAACTCGGTTCTTAATTTTAGAGTCGTGAATCTTCTTTGTCTTTTCTTTGTATATCAAAGAGTTCTCGTAGGCTTGATCACGAAGTTCGTTTAATTCATTGAGTTGAACCTTACGGTGATCACCCGCTTTATGAAGGTCGTAGTTAGCATGTTTCAAGGCCCAGTAGGCTTTGTGCTCAAGCTCGATCGGTAAATGACACGCCTTCCCGTATACAAGCTTGTATGGAGTACACCCGATGGGTGTTTTGTAAGCTGTACGGAAGGCCCAGAGTGCATCATCTAGTTTATCCGACCAGGAAGCACGGTTTTCTCCTACTGTCCTCTCAAGAATCCGTTTAATACCACGGTTGGAAACCTCCACCTGCCCACTTGTTTGGGGGTGATATGCGGTGGAAAGACGATGGGTAACACTGTACTTAAGCATGACTTTTGCAAATTGATCATTGCAAAAGTGAGTACCGCGATCACTAATGATGGCACGTGGGGTTCCAAAACGAGCAAAGAGGGATTTCAAGAATTTCACCACTACTCGGGCATCATTAGTGGGTAAGGCCTTAGCCTCAACCCATTTTGAGAAGTAGTCAACAGCCACGAGTATGTATTTGTTTCCACGAGAAGATGGGAATGGCCCAATAAAATCAATGCCCCAGACGTCAAAGATTTCACAAACTTGAATAGCATTTTGTGGCATTTCGTTCTTTTGTGAAATATTCCCGTGACGCTGACAAGCATCACAAGTTTTGACTAACTCGTGGGCATCCTTATAGATCGTGGGCCAATAGAAACCGGAATCAAACACCTTTTTGGCGGTGTAGTTAGGACTATGGTGGCCCCCGGTGGGTCCAGCATGGCAAGCCTTGAGAATATCAGCGGCTTCCTGTCCGTATACACATCGCCTGATGACTTGATCGGCACAGATTTTGAAGAGGAAGGGGTCGTCCCAGAAATAATGTTTGACGTCTTTAAAAAATTATTTTTCTGTTGGGACGTCATCCCCTTCACGATGAAGTTACCCGCACGGTAATTTGCAAAGTCGGCAAACCATGGGGTAGTAGAGTCACCACGAAAAGTGACCGCACTGAGTGTCTCAAGAGGGAATGATTCATTTATTTCTTGTTTCTCGGACACATCTTGATGTGGGTTCTCTAATCGTGAGAGATGATCAGCAGCCAGGTTCTCGGCTCCTTTTTTATCACGAATAATGATATCAAATTCCTGAAGGAGGAGAACCCAACGGAGAAGCCTCGGCTTTGCATCTTGCTTTGCAAATAGGTACTTCAAAGCCGAGTGATCCGTATACACTACGCATTTGGTCAGGATCAAGTATGACCGGAATTTCTCAAAGGCATACACCACAGCTAGGAGTTCTTTTTCAGTGGTGGTGTAATGTCCTTGAGCCTCGGTCATAGTCTTACTTGCGTAGTGTATAGGCTGAAAGTATTTTGCTTTACGTTGCCCCAAGACCGCACCTATGGCATAATCACTAGCATCGCACATAAGCTCAAAAGGTAGGTCCCAATCGGGGGCAACAAGAATAGGTGCCTCGGTAAGCTTTTTCTTTAATGTTTCAAAAGCTTCGATGCACTCAGGAGAGAAGATGAAAGGAGCATCCTTCTCGAGGAGATGGGTCATAGGCCGGGCAATCTTAGAAAAATCTTGGATAAACCTACGGTAGAAGCCGGCATGACCCAAAAAGCTCCTAACACCTTTTACGGTGGTGGGATGAGGTAATTTAGCAATGACATCGATTTTGGCTTTATCAACCTCAATCCCGTTCTTTGAAATTTTATGGCCGAGGACTATGCCCTCTTTAACCATAAAGTGACTCTTCTCCCAGTTGAGACTCAAATTCGTTTCTTTGCAACGTTTAAGCATTTGTTCCAAGTGGGAGAGACAGGTCTGGAATGAATCCCCGATGACTGAAAAGTCATCCATGAACACCTCCATAGTTTTCCCGATCATGTCGGAAAAAATAGACATCATGCACCTCTGGAACGTGCCTGGTGCATTACATAAGCCGAAATGCATACGTCTGTAAGCAAAAGTTCCGTAGGGGCATGTGAAGGTAGTCTTCTCTTGATCCTGGGGATCAATGAGGATTTGAAAGTAACCCGAGAAGCCATCGAGGAAGCAGTAGTATTCATTCCCCGCAAGTCTTTCGAGCATTTGGTCCATAAAAGGAAGAGGAAAATGGTCTTTACGGGTGGCTTCATTTAACTTTCGATAGTCAATACATACTCGCCAACCCGTGACCAAACGAGTTGGAATCAACTCATTATCCTCGTTGGTGACAACGGTAATGCCACCCTTTTTAGGGACACAATGAACTGGGCTAACCCAAGGACTGTCAGATATAGGGTAAATCAATCCCGCATCAAGAAGTTTAAGAACTTCTTGTTTGATCACTTCGTGGATTTTTGGATTTACCCTTCTCTGTTGTTGCACTGCTGGCTTAAAGTCATCCTCCATTAAGATTTTATGAGTACAAAAATTCGGGCTTATGCCCTTAATGTCGGAGAGTTTTCAAGCGATGGCTTGTTTATGTGACTTTAGAACCTTTAGGAGTGCTGCCTTTTCCTCAACTTTTAAGTCCTTAGCAATAATGACGGGTAATTTATCATCACCCTCCAGAAATGCATATTCTAGATGAGGAGGCAAGTCCTTGAGCTCAACCTCGGGAAAGTCTTCAGTTATTTCAACATTTTTGACTTCCGCTTTATGAAGTATTTTTGGAGACGGAGAGGGTGAAGGATCGTCATTTAACAATCTTTCAAGGAGAAGAATGTCCCCCTCCGGGTCAAGATAGTTTTCATCAACCCCATCGGGGATTGAGCTATCCTGAGCAAGAAAAGCCTCGAGCTCTTCCAGAAGGAAGTCACCTCCCTCAAATGAAGTGAGGGAAGGGGAAGAGTCGGAAATGATAGGGTCAGTAGAAAGACTGCCACTGGATGAGAAACCAAGGACCTCTTGAGAATACTCCTCAGACGCAACATCGATGATGTCAATTCGGTTAACCGTTTCTGCGTCATAGTTGGAGGAGTATCTTGAAGTCTGATCAAGATTGAATGTGATGGCCTCGCCACCAACACGTAGAGTGATTTCTTCTTCAAATACATCGATTAAAGCACGACCCGTTCTTAAGAATCCCCTCCCGAGAATGAGAGGGACTCGTGGGTCTGCATCGAAATCAACAATCACGAAATCTGCCGAAAAATGGAACTTTCCTACTTTCACGAAGATATCTTCGGCAATGCCGAGAGGATGGGATATAGTACGGTCTGCAAGCTCGAGTGTCATGCAGGTCGGAGTGAGAGCAGAAAGTGAGAGTCTTTTCCAGACTGTGTAAGGCATCTGGTTAATGCTTGCGCCAAGATCGGCCAAGGCAAAGCATTCAACCATCCCCGGGAAAATACAAGGAATGAGAAATTTCCCGGGATCCCCAAGCTTCTCGGGAAGCTTTTTCAAAAGCACTGCTGAGCAATGCTCATTAAGAGGAGTTTTTGCCATCTCACAAAGTTTTTCTTTGTTGCTTATCAGATTTTTGATTGTCGAAGCAAACTTAGGCATGAGAAGAAGAGCGTCCGCGAAGCTAATATCAAAGTGTAATTCTTGGAAAATTTGATAAAATTTTTCCATCTGATGGTTAGCTTTTTCGCGGTTCTTTTGTTCACTCAATCGTGAAGGATATGGAATCGATGGCTTAGGATCATTCTTTGGGATTTCATCAGAACTCACAGGGGGATCAAATACAACTTTCGGCTTACGAGCCGGGACCGGGACAACTTGAGGGTGGACGTTGTTGATACCTCCGTTATTAGTAGGAAGTACCTTGTCCGTAGTGACCTCAGGTTCACGTTCCGCTACCTTAGGAGGAGAAGAAGAGGTAGAAGGAATCGAGGGTCCATTGTAAGATGTCCCACTTCGGGTGGTGATCGCTTTGACATCGCCCCTCGGGTTAGCGATCGTGTTGCTTGGTAGAGTACCCGAGCCCGAGGGTCGATCATTTAAAGACTTCTGAAGTTCAGAGATCTTGCCGATCAATAACCGATTCGTTTCCTCTTGTGCTTTCATGAATTGTTTTAGCACTTCTTCGGAGGAAGACGAGGGTTGAACAACGCTTTGATTTTGAACAGGAGGATTTTGAACACGGTTGTTTTGAAAATTCCCTTGATTTTGATTGTTGTTACCCTGAAAAGTGTTTCTCTGATTGAAATTATTGTAATTCCCTTGATTTTGGTTTCTTTGAAAATTTCCTTGAAAACCTTGGTTTTGATTGCCATTTTGAAAATTGTTTTGATTAAACTGGCCTTGATTTTGATTCGGGTTTTGGAAATTTGAGTTTTGACCTTGGTTAAAATTCTGATTCGAGTTACGGTTTTGATTTTGATTAAAACCGGGAGGTCCGAGAAAATTGTTGGAACGATAGCTTAAGAGATTACGGTCCCCTTGCGGTTGGTAAGAATTACCCCCCGTATTGTAGGAACCGTGAGCAGCATATACGTTCTCTGGAGGAAAGTCAGCAGTAGCTGGACACTCGGAATACAGATGAGGGCCCCCACAAGTTTCACAACTTCGGGCTACGGCTTTCACTTGTTGATTTTGACCCTGATTTTGCATCGATTGGCTTATTCTCAACACAGCCGTAGAAATATCATCCATCTTTTTGGTAAGAGCTATTATTTCAGGAGATGATGATGAGGGAGTAACTGAATGACATGACGCATCCCTCTCCGCAGAGGAATCCCAAAAGTTATGATGGGCAGTCATGTTCTCGATTAGGTCATAGCACTCCTCGGGACGCCTTTTCATAAAGGTCCCACCAGCAGCAGCATTGAGAATGTCTCGGTGCCTCAATGTCAGACCATTATAGAAGGTATCTATGATGGTAACTTGCAACATATTGTGGTTAGGGCACCGATCAATGGCTAGCTTATAACGTTCCCAAGCCTCAAAAAGAGACTCATCGGGACGTTGCCGGAAGTTGCTGATATCATTTCGTAACTTGGTAACCATGGATGGTGGAAAATATTTTGCTAAAAACTTGGTTAACATTTCATCAAAGGTTCGAATAGAATTCTTTGGAAGTCGGTCAAACCATGCAGTGGCATGAGGAGTGAGAGAATAGGGGAAGAGGTACAGCCGAAGGGCATCATCCGTGACACCATGTTGTTTCATGCTTTGGGTGACTGTGAGATATTTGTCAAGATGCTTATTGGCATCGTCACCCGGTAATCCGTGAAATTGACACGAATTCTGGACTTGTTGGATCATGTGGTGCTTGAGGCCAAAGTCCGTAGCCTCAATAGTGAGTGGTGCAATAGGCCCACCCCGCCCTTGCATGGTAGGCTGGCACAGCTCCTCCATCGTTCGGAGATCGGGAGCTGGCTCATCCCTAGGAGGGTCAGGGGGTGGTAAAGGTGGTGGTGGCCCAGCGGCCATTTCGGTCTTTGGTTCTTGTGTGTCAGAACGTAGCTCGTGTACGTTTTTCTGATGTTTACGTTTTGTTTGTGACCGAGTGCGCATGCACTAAAAACAATTTTTCAAAACAAGATCGAGGCAAAACCACAGTGAACTTAAACCAGCAATCACAAGTGAATGGCTTCTTTAAAAAAAGGTACACCACTCACAGGGATATAAAGGCAAGTTTTAATCTTAAGTTTGGGAACTTATTATAGGTTTATTAATTAATTTTTTGAAAAACTGCTTTAGGCTTATGGGTGTGTGTGCAGAAAACTTGGGAAATATTTTTGGAACTGATTCGTTAACCGAAATCGTCCCTTTAAGATTACTCGCAGACTGGCGGGAGGAAGTAAATAGGTTTCCTCTTCAGTTCGCAATTTAATGTCAGAACTTACCTTAAACCAACTGTTTCAGGTTGTAATCTTAAAGAACACGAAGTAATTTAACTTCACAGTTTGTTTTTGATTGTTTTTTTTTTTTTTTTTTTTTTTGGTGTTTTTCAACACTTCAGGAGAAGTGTTACTGAACGTTTTTCTGATATGATTGAGTTTTTACAAAAAACTTTTTACAAATTTATGTGAAATTTGTACAGGGAGGGTTTTGAAAACCACTAAACTTAAAACGATTTTATAAAACACGCAACAACCTCCCCGGCAGCGGCGCCAAATTTTGATTGGTTCAGAACCGTCAGATTATTATTGACCAAGGTCAACAAGTCAAAGACAGCCTAGAATCAATACTCCGGTGATAGTATAGTGTTTTCCCGGGTCGTTAAAGTCCCAGCGATATTGAAATGGTGCTTTTTGAATCGTTTATGAGTGAGTGGGACTGAGGACAGGAGCCCAGATGATATGGAATTGATTTTGCTACTGTTATTTTGGTGTTGGTACACAGATATAATATTCACAAAAATCAGATACCAGATATATGCACAAATTCATAATTTAGATCACGTAACGGACTGGAAAAGTGGGGTTTTGGTATTTAACAAACTACAGGGGGTGCTTTTGACACTTTTTTTTACTTAAAGTTAGAAATGAAAAATGAAATTATGAAAATGATTAAAATACTATTTAAATACTATTTAATTAATTAAACCAATTAAAATCTAATTTAAATCTAATTTATATTTAACTAATAATTATAACTATTACAAATTAAACTAAAAATTTGCAAAAACAATTTCTAAACTTAAAATAGAACTTGAAGAAAGTATAAAAAAATTAAAATAAATATTTTTGTCTTTTTATGATTTTTCTATTAATTAAAAACTATTTAACTTAATTAAACTAATTAAACTACTTTTAATTATTATTAATACTAAATTAACTTAGAAAATTAAGAGAAAATTTATAAAATTACTTAACCATCACAGGAATCCTACAAAATTATAAAAACTCTAAAAATTATGTTTTAAGATTAAACAACTAATTATTTACCTTTTAATTAACTTAAGTCTATTCTAAACAATTAAAATAAGAAAAATAGAAAATGAATAGTAGAATCTCAAAATATAATTTCTAAAAACTTATTATACTATATTAGAACTAGGAAAATTATAAAAACTAAGTTTAACTTTATAAAAACTAAATAAGCTATTTAATACTTAATATTAATTAATAATAAAGAAAACTAAAATTAAATCTAATTAACACTAAATGACAAAATAAAAATCTGAAAAAATTATCAAAATTACTTTACTATATGAGGTATTTAATAAAAATATAAAAACACTAGTGACTTAATGAAAATCTAAAAATGAAAATGAAAATTAACTTGAATTAAATAGAAACTATCACTTATTTTAACTTTGGATTTTTTTGATTTTTCTTTTTACAGAACTATTTTATAACTTAAAATAACACACTTTTGTGAAAACACTGTCCAAGATAGCTTATAAATAAGCTATAAGCACCCCCTTGGCTTACACAGTTGACTTATGTTGACTGTGTGGTCAATTGTGATCAAATGGCTTAAGGTGGGGTCCACAATGGTAAAAGTGATTACAAATAAGCTCTACAAACTTAAATAAGCCAGAAACAATAAGCAAGGAGCACAATTAAGCTGTATAAAGAGAAATAAGCACTTATGCAGTTTCACAAACAACTCAGACTTGGGACAGACTTTGTGGCAACTTATTGTGGGGTCCACTGGGTACCAGGTCAAACAAAGGGTCAATCCCTAATCCCTGGTAGGAGGGGGGTTGAGGGGAACCAAAAACAATGGGCTTGGACCACTGTAGTGGGCTGCAGCCACCACTTAAGGTGGTGGTATGGTGGGGGTCTGATGTGAGCAGGGCACACCCTTGCCCTGCAAGTCACTTTGAGGGTCTGTGGGGCCCAGGGTAATTTTGCTAATAATGAAATGATGGTAAAATCTCAAAGATGAACTGGTAGGCAACTAAATTTCAAAATTTCACAATCCAAATTAAATCACAAAATTCAGAAATGTTTAAGCAAGTTTTGTGAAAACTGAGAACTAGTGATTTTGACTTTTGACAAGAACTTGGAGATTTGACTTTTATGAATTTTGAATCCAATTTTTGAGCTGAGTAAGATTATTTAAGCTAAAATGGAACCAAAGTAAGCTATATGAACCATTAATACACCTATATGACTAATCACTACCCTTAAAATCTAACAGCTAGCTGATTAAGAGAGGTTAAGGCTCAATTTGACTTTTTGCACTTACAGCTACTGTTTTTATGCCTTATATTATCTTATTTATACTAATATAGCATGCAGAAACCAAAAGTTATGACAACAACTAAGCAAAACACCAAGCAATCAGTTAATCCAAACACTACTTGAGCTAACTGTTATACTAAGAACTTGTGCAATCTATTACCAACAAATAATTTACTGATTCAAGTAACTATATTAACTAAAATTAAAGCTAAATTAACAATCTAATGCAAATAAAACTACTTCCTACTCAGAATCAAGAGTTATGCAGATTTAGAAAGGAAAATAGACCAAGTTACCACATTTCTCACTCCAGCATGAAAAGGAGTATTTCACTATGCTAGCCTATCTTTAGATAGGCAAAACCAGCTCCAAGATTGATCACCACTTCCTTCTTTACCCTGAAAAACAACAATCAAGCACACAGTTGACTATGGTTGACCACTTTTAGATTTTTGATTTTCTTCTAGTATGACTGAGTTTTAAATGTCTCTAAAGCTTCAACAAGCTTCTTGGAACCTACATGACCTATTTTCAGTCCATGATTGCCAATACAAGTAATGCAGAAACTCAAATGGAAACTCAGAATGCTAAAACACAATGCAGAATTGAACCTTGATTTTTTATAACCTCAAAAGACTTTTAATACATTAATAAAGTTGTTACAATACTTGAATTGAAAAGAGTTACACTAATTTGCAAGATAATAAAAATTCGACACCACTTAAATCTAAAATAAACTACTCCGTCTTCATCTTGCAATCTCTTCCTTTTATAGCTGAATATTAGGGTTCCCATCTGCCTTCTGATCAAATCCCACCACTCTCTTTGTCTTTTGGTCCACTAATAAAGCGCCACGTATTTTGGCGCCAAAATACGTTTCTTCAAATTGCTTCTGATAACGTGCATTGGGGAAGGGGCATTTATTGTGGGTGGCTTGGGTAGGTGTAGGGAGGTGGGGGTGTGATGATTAAGCTGCAAGTTGGGGTGGTGGAGCTGCAAAACCATGGCGGTTTGGTGGTATTGAGGTAGGGAGGGAAAAACGGGGGAGAAGGGTGGTATTGGTGTTGTTTGACTGGTATTGACCAGGTCAAACGTTGACCTGGGTTAAGGTGCAATGGGCTAAGGGTGGACTGGTATAATCTTGGGCCCAAATTGGATTGAAATGTTGGATTGGACTTAGAATAGTTATGGAGTAGTATTTGTTTTTGTCCGGATTTGGTTTATTAACACAAGGACCTATTTTGTAATTTTTGCAAAGTTGAGGGTTGTAATTTGGCAATCTTCAAAAGTTCTTTAAAGGGTGAATTATGCCATATCATGAATAGTGCAAGGACCTGGAATGATTTTTCAATTTATTTTTCACCAGGGACTGAAACCGTCAAACTTTCAAACTTTAGGGACCATTTGTGTAAATATCACCAAACTTTCCACCAAGGACCAATCCTGTCATAAAAGGTTAGTGCAAGGACAAAATTTGTTTTTCTCAAAGTTTTTCATATCCCAGGGATCATTTTTGACAATTTTCAAAGTTCAGGGACTAAACTTGACATTTTGTGAAACTTTTCACCAAAGGACTAATTATGTAACTTTTTGATTTATAAGGGCCTTTGGTGACTTTTTCAAGTTTTTAGAATGACCAGGGACTAGATTTGACAACTTTTGAAAGTTGGGGGACTGAAACTGCCAATTATGCAAACTTTGTGCGTTTTTCATCTGTTTTTGGTATTTTGCATTTGAGACATGTAAAACACTTTCCTGGGATATTTTCACTATTTTGATTCATTATTGAGTGTTTTTGGATGTTTTGGCAGTTCAGAAATGGTAAAAATGATGAGTATTTACACACTCATCAGTGTTCATGGATGACTTTTCTGTCTTCGGGAACTCCTTTGACCACTGTCTTGCTAATCTAGAAAAGATGCTTAAACGCTGTGAGGAAACCAACTTGGTGTTAAATTGGGAAAAGTGTCATTTCATGGTGAAAGAAGGGATTGTGTTAGGGCATAAGATCTCAGGGAACGGAATAGAGGTGGACCAAGCTAAAGTTGAAGCTATATCTAAGTTACCATACCCCACGACTGTTAAAGCAATACGCAGCTTCTTGGGGCACGCCGGGTTTTATCGGAGATTCATCAAAGACTTCTCCAAAATAGCTCAGCCAATGACTCAATTGCTCATGAAGGATGCTCCATTCGATTTATCCCAAGAATGCAAGGATGCATTCGATCTATTAAAAAAGGAGCTCACACAAGCTCCAATCATGATTACACCCAACTGGGAGTTACCGTTCGAAATCATGTGTGACACTAGCGATTTCACTGTCGGGGCTGTATTGGGCCAACGGCGTGACAAGCTATTCCAACCTATTTACTACGCTAGCAAAACCATGAATCCCGCTCAAAAGAATTACTCCACCACCGAAAAGGAATTGTTAGCCGTAGTGTTCGCATTTGATAAATTTCGGCAATATCTTGTCCTTTCAAAGACAGTCGTTTTCACTGATCATTCGGCTCTTCGATATCTTTTTGCTAAGCAGGATGCTAAGCCACGACTAATTCGGTGGATCTTGTTGTTACAAGAATTCGATGTTGAGATTCGTGATAAGAGGGGGGCAGAAAATCTCGCCGCAGATCATCTATCTCGTCTTGAAAACCCCTTGGATGAGCACGATAGAAGTGAGATTAGGGATTCATTTCCTGACGAACAACTCATGTCAATGATTTATTCGGAGCCTTGGTACGCCGATTTTGCCAACTATCTCGCAAGCAGACTCGTTCCAGAACACCTGACTAGGTACGAAAGAAAAAGGTTCTTTTCTCAGTTAAAATACTACTTCTGGGATGAACCATTTTTATTCCAAAGGTGTCCTGACCAAATAATAAGACGTTGTGTTTCGGAAAGTGAGGCAGTAAAAATTATGAGGGAATGTCACTCTGGTCCCTCTGGAGGGCATCATGGGATAAGCACCACCGCCCGAAAGATTTTCGACGCGGGATTCTATTGGCCCACAATTTTCCGTGATGTCAAAGAAATGGTACAGGCATGCGATGCATGTCAACGGGCCGGGAACATATCACATAGGGACGAAGTGCCTCAGAATTTTATACAAGTATGTGAGGTCTTCGATGTCTGGGGAATTGACTTCATGGGACCCTTTCCATCTTCAGGGGGAACGAATACATTTTAGTTGCCATCGATTATGTTTCGAAATGGGTAGAGGCACAAGCCCTTAGGACCAACGATGCCAGGGTAGTTATTCATTTTCTGAAAAAGCTTTTCGCTAGATTCGGTAGTTATTCATTTTCTGAAAAAGCTTTTCGCTAGATTCGGGATTCCTAAAGCCCTCATCAGTGATAGGGGGACCCACTTTTGCAATGCGCAAATGGAAAAGGTCATGAAGAGGTATGGGGTATCCCATCGATTTTCCACCGCCTATCATCCACAAACCAATGGCCAGGTCGAAAACACAAATAGGGCTATTAAAAGAATACTTGAAAAAACGGTTAGTCAGAATAGAAAAGACTGGTCATTTAAACTTGACGAAGCCTTATGGGCATTCCGAACCGCCTACAAGACACCTATTGGAACGACCCCGTTTCGCATGGTGTATGGTAAGGCATGTCACTTGCTAGTAGAATTAGAACATAAAGCTTATTGGGTGCTTAAGGCATGTAACTTAGATTATACAATTGCCGAAACCAATAGGTTCTTGCAATTACACGAGCTTGATGAGCTTAGATTAGAAGCCTATGAGTCTTCCATTACATATAAATAAAGGGCTAAAAGATGGCATGACCAAAGAATTAAGAAACCCAAGGGAAACTCAAGTCTAGATGGTACAATTCTCGGTTAAGATTATTTCCAGAGAAACTCAAGTCTAGATGGTATGGACCATTTACGGTGAAAAGCTCCTCTAAAACTGGAGCCGTTGTGTTATTAGACAATGAAGGTAGAGAATTTACTGTTAACATACAACGTGTAAAACATTATCAAGAAAATAATAATGAAATGATTGGTGAGGAAGATGTAATGTTTGATGATGAGGTCACGTAGTAACCCATGACCTTGAGTCTAGCTACAAGACTCGTAAATAAAGAAAAGCGCTTCTTGGGAGGCAACCCATGATTTTGTGTGATTTTTATTTTGTTTGTTTGTTATTTGCTTCCGTATGCATGCTTTATTTATTGTTGGTAGATCATGTTTCAAAACTAAATAGTGGAAATACTTTATTTTGTTGTTTTGTCTAGTCTTAACTTCACCAAAAGGTATTTTTACAAAAGATAAGTGTAAGGAGAAACCCCAAATATGTTTTTAAGAAACAAACCGATCATGATTCTCCACAATATTAAGTGAACATGTATATTCGTATTTGTTAGAGTCAAATGCTTGTATCGAGTCATAATGAAGTTTTGCAGAATTTTCCAGGAAGTAGAACCAAGTTTTTCCAGAAATTTTCCGGAAACTTAACATAAGAATTTCTGCAGGTCACTTCTGACGGCGTCATGAGTTTACTCTTGACGGCGTCACGTGTAAAAATCTGGAAATTTTACCGGTTTTGTTTTTTTAACGGAGTTTTAAAGTTTTTGTTGAATTATTAGTTTTATAATCTCCAGGAAATCTGCAAACTTCATTCCACAAGCATTATATCTTACTTTATTTTCTAGGATTTATTAACATATGTAGATTTCCGCCGATTTTATGCGAGGTTGCCTTGTCTGTTTTCTCAGAATTTACAGGTTATGTATGACAAGAAGATGATTTATTTTTCTGGAAGGGAAGCTTTGATTGTTCATATCCCTACACCTAACGTTACAACCCTTTGAAAAGACCTCTTTGATAGTTTATCCTGGGTGCTTACGTCATGTGGTGGAGGTTTGACCCTTTCCCAAGCCTATGGTAATCTATTTTGCTATGACAGGTAGTGAGAAATATCTTCCGTTTCCATATTGTGATATTACTTTATTACACTCGAGAGATGTGAGTATCTAAACACTATTTGTGAGGTGCTAGTGTATGACCTCCGTGCTTGTCTTTGGTCTTTAGTGGAACGATTATTTGTTGTAATTACTTTTATATTAGTGTTAAATGACCCCTAACTTGTATTTTGATTAGAATAAAAGCGCATTTGCTTGAGGACAAGCAAATCTCAAGTGTAAGGGTATATGATGAGGCGAAAAATGAACCACTTTTAGGGGGTCATTTAAGCCCGGAATTGAATTTATTTAATCAAATATTGCCCTAAATCGTTCCTTTTGTGATTTTAGGTACTTTGGGAGAGAAATATGGAAAAGGAAGCAATTCGGACATTTTTGGAGCATAAAAGTGAAGAAAACGCCAAAGACTTAATTTTCCATGCTGGAAACAGTGTGTGACGGCGTCAAGAAGGAATTCCTGACGGCGTCAAGAGTAAAATCCATGACGACCCAGAAGAAACCTGAAGGCGTCACAACAAGAGCGTCAAGAGTTAATTTCATGACGGCCTGCATAAGGTGTACACATGACGGCGTCAGACCCAGATCTAGGCAGTCCGAGGAACTATTTGGCGGCGAGATGACGGCGTCAGACATTTGTTCTTGACGCCGTCACCTTCTAAAATCTATATATAGTTTTCTAATTTTCATTCATTGAGAGGAACTTGTGTGGAGAAACCCTAGGGCCGAACTTTGTACGTATTTTACAGCTTTTTCAAGGGTTTTCAACCCTTGAATCCTTTCATGTGCTATTGAAATAAGTCTTCTCTTAATTCAATCAATATGTCTATGTGTTGGTTGTCTATATCTTGTGCTTGTCTTGATTTCAACATGCTAGGCTAGATCTATCTTGTGTTTGCTTAGATCTAATGAAACCTAGATGTTAATTATGTGTTGATTACTTGTTTATGGTTGTATTGGATGAATGATTTCAATGTTAGGCTTAAAAAAACTGGCAGATCTCCATTGTGTAACATGCTTGAACGTCTTAGGAAACATGAACCGATGTGTACTAGGTTTTATTGGTTGTATTTAATGCATGAGTAAATTCTAATGATCCCATGTTAGGAGCTTCTTAGCCGGCTCGACATAGGAGTGAAGTAGGCACTCGTAGGATTGGGGAAGTAAGTACGCCACCCCATGAATGGTATTAAGGAATACAATCCGTCATCCACGCAACTATAACAAGTAATTAACATGTAAAAGATATCTAGGGAGTAGTGAAATCTAAGTAAACACATTTCTCCCATATATTGCTCACAACTTTAGTTTAAATTAGTTTTATTTTCATTTTTAGTATTTTATTTTGATTGCATCTTAGTATTGGGTTAGTTGACTAGCAACTAATTCCGCCCAAATCCTTCAAACCCGAGATTTTTACTTGCTTTCTAAAAAATATAAAAAATACAAAAAGAATCATCCCTCATCTCTAGACCTAGTCTTTAGGTTTTCTAATCCTAGCGACACTATTCCTAGCTGAACGATCAATCCCCCGGTACTTGTCATTATACTATACTACATCGATCAGGTACACTGCCTGGTGGGGGTTGTAAGCTTCTCGAGATCCCTCGAGAGGTAAAGCTTGGTGCAACCCTACACACATCAATCAATTAAGGTGTGACAACTTCAATAGGTCTAGTTGATTTAGCTTATAATTCTTGATTCCTATTGCCTCTTGTTTGGTTGATTGAATTCGATGTTAGGCTTAAGAAAACTGGCAGACTTCCATTGGTAACTTGCTTGAACGTCTTAAGAAACATGATCGGAGGTGTACTACGATTGTTGGTTGTATTTAATGCATAAGAGAATTCTAATGATCCCATGTTAGGAGCTTTTAACGGCTCGACATAGGAGTGAAGTAGGATCTTATAGAGTTAGGGAATATTGTACACAGCCCTACAAATGGTATTAAGGAATACAACCTGTCAATTAAAACAAGGATGTGACAATTCAATAGGAAGAATTGGATAGCTAGCAAGGAGTAACATATCGTAGGTAGACATGCTTCACTTCCCTTGTAGAACCCTAGTTTATTTTCCTACACATTAGTTTAAGTAGTAGCTTTTGGGTTAGTTGATTAGCAACTAATTCTGCCCCTTCTTTCAAAACCCGAGATCTTTACTTGTTTTTCAAAAAAAAATATAAAAATACAAAAAGAATCATCCTTCACCTTTAAACCTAGTTAGATTAATTTTAATCCTAACGACACTATTACTGTGTTGAACAATCAATCCCCCGGTACTTGTCACTATACTATACTACAACGATCAGGTACACTGCCTGGTGGGGGTTGTAAGCTTCTCGAGATCCCTTGAGAGGTAAAACCTGTTGCGAGGGCGCAATTCCCACGTATCAGTCAGGTATATTCCTGAATTGAAAAGAAACTTGATATCGCTGGGAACTCTTGAAAAATAAGGATATACCGTAAAAATGAAGTCGGGCAAAATCAAGGTGATTAATGGTTCTAGGGTTATTTTATCTGGAACCCGAAGGGATAATTGCGTATACTCTTTGGATGGCCATGCAGTGGCAGGTGAGCTTAATGCTAGTGTTGAAGAAAAAGACAGTCTTGCGCAGGTTTGGCACAAAAGACTGGGACATATCAGTGAGGCAAGACTTCACGTGCTAGAAAAGCAGGAGCTGTTTGGCAAGAAAAGTCTAGGTAAGCTCGATTTTTGTGAGAATTGTGTTCTAGGAAAGTCACATCAAGTCAGTTTCGGTGTAGGAAGGCACACTACTCAGGGAGTGATAGACTATGTTCATTCAGACTTATTGGGTCCGTCTTAGGTGGAATCATTGGGAGGTAAGAGGTACTTCTTATCTATTGTTGATGATTATTCCAGGAGGGTATGGGTTTATATTCTCAGGTTCAAACACGAAGCATTTGGAAAGTTCAAAGAGTGGAAGCAGTTAGTAGAGAATCAGACTGAGAGGACGGTTAAGAAGCTGAGGACAGATAATGGTCTTGAGTTCTATAACCGGGAGTTTGAGCAGCTATGTACTGAGAGTGGGATTGCTAGACATTTGACAGTTGTCGGGACGCCGCAACAGAATGGATTAGCAAAACGGATAAATAGAACTCTCATGGATAAGGTACGCTGTTTATTATTTCAGTCTGGATTGCCCAAGACCTTCTGGGCGGAAGCGACATGTACAACCGCATATCTTATAAATAGGTCACCATCGACAGCGATTAAGAAAAAGACACCTATGGAGATGTGGTCGGGATATCCAAGTGATTATGGGATGTTGAGGATTTTCGGCTGTGTTGCATATTCATACGTTAAACAAGGTAAGCTCGAGCCGAGAGCGGTAAAATGCGTTCTTTTGGGGTATCCTGAGGGTGTGAAGGGGTACAGGCTATATAGGCTTGATAATGAATCACCTAAAATAGTCACTAGCAGGAACGTGGTCTTCAATGAAAGTGTCATGTACAAAGATACGTTGAAGGATTCTGGTGCAGGTACTGATAAGTCTGTTGAGGAATTATAGGTTGAGGTGGAACTGCAGAGGTTAAATAATCATTCGCTTGAGGAAGATCTGATTGATGGTCAGGAAGATGACGATGATGAAGATGCAGGGGATCAGGATCATGATCAAACACCGGATCTCACAGATTATCTGTTGGTTCGGGATAGAGAGCCAAGGACAAGAACGAAACCTTTGAGGTTTCGAGATGAAAGAAATATGGCTGCATACGCATTTGCTGCAGCAGAGGAAGAAGATACTCATGAACCATTGACATACCAAGAGGCAGTTGCTTGTAAAGATAGATCTAAGTGGAAAGCTACTGTGGATGAAGAGATGGATTCTCTGAATAAGAATGAGACCTATGAGTTAGTGGATCATCCAGCTGGGCAAAAGCTGGTGAGCTGCAAATGGCTGTTCAAGATAAAGGAAGGGATTGAAGGTGTTCAAAAGCCTAGGTATAAGGCAAGGTTGGTGGCTTGTGGATTTTCACAAAGGGCAGGTATTCACTATAACGAAGTATTTTCGCCAGTAGTTCGACACACATCTATTCGAGTTATACTTGCATTAACTGCGTGTAGAGATTATGAGCTGGAGCAGCTTGATGTAAAGACGGTATTTTTACATGGGAATCTTGAAGAAGTGATCTACATGAGGCAACCACCGGGATATGAACAAGGTAATAAGGTATGTTTGTTAAAGAAATCCCTTTATGGTTTGGAGCAGTCACCTAGGCAATGGTATAAGAGGTTTGATGAGTACATGCTGAGCAATGGGTTCAAGCGTAGCAATTACGACAGTTGCGTATATTACAGGAGTTATGCACCAGGTGAGTATATCTATCTACTGTTATATGTAGACGATATGCTGATTGCTTGTAAAAGCAAGGCTGAGATTGGGTCTATCAAGTCTTTGCTTAAAAAGGAGTATATGGCCCTTACAGAGGCTGTGAAGGAAGCTATTTGGCTAAGGGGACTCTTGGAAGATTTGGGCATGGAGCTTAACACTGTGGCAGTTAATTGTGATAATCAGGGCGCGATTCACTTATCGCGGAATCATGCTTTTCATGAAATGACTAAGCACATCAATGTGCGTTATCACTTTATCAGAGAGGTCTTGGAAGCAAAGACGGTTGAAGTTCTGAAGGTGGGTACTGAACACAATGTTGCGGATGCCTTGACGAAGGTGGTACCTGGACGAAAGTTACAACAGTGCTTGGAGTTGCTGAGTGTCGGTGTAGGCTAATATAAAGCCTAAGGTGGAAATCGTTATAAGATTAGTCTCTATATTAGCTTACGGTTAGGTCTAGGGTGTTAAGTGTCAGCTTGTTATTATTAGTCAAGTAGGAGTCGGGTTGGTTGGCTTGTGTCCCAAGCCCAACCCGTGTCATTGTAATAGCCGACTAGGAGTCCTTGTACAAGTCGGTTTGTCCTCCCCCCTCATCTCTATAAAAGGAGGTGGGGGGGGGGGGGAGGGGTCGAGTCACGTTATTCTTTCAATACAAATCAAGGAAACGATTAAGGATAATTACCTTGTGCTTGTTTCTTCTTTTCTGTCGATAGTTATCTTCAAGATCGAAGTCATTCCTCTTTAGTAATCAGGTTGTAGGTTGTCGAATACTACAAAGAAAAAAATATAGTGGATCGATGGCAACTCAACATTTTTTTTACTGCTAGAGTTTATGGTTTATAAATAAAATACGAAATAAAATCCTAAATAAAAAAAAATAAAGTGGAAAAAAACATGATCCCTCCGGATCACCGACAAGTAGTCGATGACCGCAGGTTAACAACTTTTATTGGTGGATCTTACCTAGAGCTGTCATACCATGTAAAATCTTATATATAATAAACTTAGGTTGTCTTATAAATGCAAAATGCCCTTAATAAATGTTTCATGAGTTGATTATTCCAAATATACCATCTAAATGTGATTTCAACAAATGTAGTTTGTACGGTACAATATGTTTTGCATGAGAAATCGTGCACAAAAGTTTGTACGGTCCAACATGTTTCAAGCATCTCTAAACCTCAAAGAATACAAACCAAAAATGTCATGAATGCATAAATTAAACACACCAATTAGTGGTTAGTCTTTTTACCTTTCCATCCATGAGTTACAGATATTTTATCAACTATATAATGTGTCAAAAATCACACACAACAAACCACAACTTCCTCCACACCGCGTGCACATTGAGCTACAACTTATAATGGTGGTAAAGTAAGCATCATATCGTCTTACTTATTAATCATATTTATTTATATTATTTTATTTAAATTTCACGTGTGTTTTGTGTGTGTAACAATGTAGGACATAAAGATGGTGCTTAGGAGGTTTGGTAGTAACATCATATTCTCTAATGGTTTAAGAGATCTTACACATCGTTGTCTTATCAATTAAGTGGAACATGCACGAACATTTTTACTTTGATTAACTGTATTTAAGTTACTAACGATCAACTATATCTAATTGTTTTTTGTAGCACGTCAAGATGCATTAAAGAAAGAGATCGAGAAGTTACAAAAATTTTATCAAGAACAAAACATGAAAAAGGCCAATAAACAACAACGACAAAGAAAACAACAATAACAATAACAACAAGAACAACGTCACGGCCACCGGTGGGATGAATACTTAGCATTCATATTAATAGTTCGTTACAAATTAAACATGCAATATTTTACTTCATGTAATACCGATGAACGGGCTAATACTATTGATTCGTTAGCAAGTAAGTTTATTGAAAATAATGTGACGAGCATTCAATTTTTAGTCAATAATTATTACTACAATTTGTTGGTGCATTTTAATATTTTTGCTCTTAATGTAGTTTTTTGTCTTGCGATGTGTTAATGTCACTTTCTTAATTAAACGTCGTGGAATATTGCGTGACTTGATATTTGATATAATTGTGAAAATTATGTTGATGTTACATATTGAAAATGGTAGTATATATAATAAAAATATCTTCACACTATCATATTAACAATGAGAATCTTCTAAATTGAAGAAATTTATAAAGGAGAAGAAAATTGTATTTCAAATGTTATCCTACACATATCACGAGGTAAGCATTATTCATTTGAGTTTGAGATCATGTGATTCATGTCGTCATACTGTAAATACTTATAGTGAGTTACTAATGAATGCTCCAAATTCGATAGTATAGTTTATGAAAAAATGTTGTAATAATGCATTAATTAAAAATAATAATTTATGTAACTTACTCATATTAAAATATTACATATGAAAAGCCTCATTTAAATATAACATTTTGCAAAAAACCTCTTCACATTAAAGAAAGATATGGAGAAGTCACGAAAATTGTATCAAGAACAAAACATGCAAAATGTCAATGAACAACAACGACAAAGACAACAACAACAAGAACAACGCCACGGCCACCGGTGTCAATATAGATGAATATTTAGCATTCATATTAATAGTACGTTACAAATGAAACATACAATATTTTACTATACGAATTATAATTTATTATACGAATTATAATTTATACTCTTGAATATACTAATTACTTTAATGTTTCATGTTTTTATAGTTTTGTTAAAAAGGAAATTTGTTTTATAGTTCTCTTTTAATAATGTAACTTATTGAATAATGAAGTCCGTCTTTCACAAAAAATGAGAGTTTCAAACATGAACCGAAAATTAGTCCCGAACATTATGAAAAAAACAATTAGATCCAACCTGTGTGCATCGCATGGGTCCTGTGGCAGTCCAAACATGTGTGCATCGCATGGGGATGGATATAAAAGGTCTCCAACATTAATGTCATCGCTTTATATTTAAAATAATTTATGTAACTTATACATATTAAAAAATTACATGTAAAGAGACTCTTTTCAATGTAACTTCTTGAAAAAAAAAATCTCTTCACATATACTCTTTTAATGTCAATAAACTATTTTAAATGTGTGTCATGCCTAGAAATGTGATACCATCACAACTTAGATATATAATGACGAAAATAATTGCCAAAGATTACGCTATAAAAACTTATATAAAGTCCATGTGCAATAAAGTATTTTAAATACGTATAAAGCTTAACAAATGTGTGACACCATGAAAACTTAAATATAAAATGACAAAAATAAATGCCGAATATTACGTTATAAAAACTTCTATACAGCCCATGTGCATCGCACGTATTTTAAATCTATGAAAACTTCTATACAACTCATGTGCATCGCACGGGAATTGTGACTATCATAAGAATTAGTTATAACTTAGCCCGATGTATTAATATTAGTTAGTTCAAATAAAAAACGATAGAGTTAATACCAAAATAAATACACAAAAAATATTACGTAAAAAATACATCTTAAAATATTACATGTCAATAAACTATTTTAAATACGTATCATGCTTACAAAATGTATGCTACCATGACAAATTATATATATAATGACAAAAATACGTCCCGAATATAAAATGACTAAAATAAATGACGGATATTAGACTTTGAAAACTTCTATACAGCCCCTGTGTATCGCACGGTCTTTCATGACTATTCATGTTTGCAAGTGTATTCAAATAATGAAATGACATGATCCCGCAATGAATACCTGACGAAAATTAGTGAACATTACGTTATGAACACTTAGATACAACCCGTGTGCAACGCACGGGTCTGGTTGCCTAGTACTAAATAAAGATTTTATTGATTGTGTTGTTTTGTGATTTACATAATGGAATATCATATCTAGTTATAAAACATATATCCTGGAAAATAAGCCAACTAACCCTAAACCTAATGAATTCAAACCCACAACCGGGTTTGGGCCATAATCTAATCGTCTAATATGCACATCCCTAAAAAATAGTGGTGCGCAAACAAAACCGAAAAAACTAAAACCGAACAAAAAAAATCGGCCGAAACTAAAAACCGATGGTTCAGTTTTAAATTTTTCAAAAACCGAAAAATACGTTTCGGTTTCGGTTTCGGTTTTCGTTCAAAAACCGAACCGTAAAAACAGAACCGAACTGATTTTATTATATAATTTATAATTAATATGATATGAATAAATAACTAAATAAATCAAATTCATTAAATTCATATTCATTTTGTGAGTAGATTTATAATGCATTTATTTTAACGTTTATGCTTATATACGTGTTAGTCGTGTCGTGTGTTTATTTGAGAATATATCAATAAATATATGACAATGATCATACTATGTGCATGTTCACTTGCATATGTGTCTCATCTATATATGTGTAATTATAGAATTATGTAATAAACATTATTATGCTTAGATTGATAACAAAAGTAAATAAGAATAACCAATTTTCTATGTAATACAAATTTGTTGGTATAATTTGCCATGCCCAAATATAAACGGTTAGAAACCGAAAAAACCGAAAAGCTTACTGAAACCGATAATAAACCGAAAAAACCGAAATGCCAAAAATCGAACAGTTTCGGTTTTGGGTTCTATAAAAACCGAACATTTAGGTTCATTTTCGGTTTTAGCCAAAAACCGACCCAAACCGAACCATGCACACTCCTACTAAAAAATATGGCTGATTTATTAAGAGAAATTTGATAAAAAGTGCTAACTATGCACACTTTTTCACCTCAATTGCTTCAAAAATACACTCTTGAGTCATTGAATGAGAAAATATAGCCCTAGTAAAACACCTTTCATTAAATTTCCCTTTTTTTCAGTACTAAAGAGACAGCTGCTGATGCGTGGGAATTGCACCAGGCTTTACCTCTCAAGGGATCTTGAGAAGCTTACAACCCCCACCAGGCAGTTGTAGTATAGTATAGTGACATGTACCGGGAGATTGATCGTTCAGCTAGGAATAGTGTCGCTAGGATGAGAAAACCTAAATACTAGTTCTAGAGATGAAGGATGATTATTTTTGTATTTTTATATTTTTTAGAAAGCAAGTAAAAATCTCGGGTTTGAAAGATTTGGGCGGAATTAGTTGCTAATCAACTAACCCAATACTAAAGATGCAATCAAAATAAAATACTAGAAATGAAAATAAAACTAAATTAAACTAAGGTTGTGAGCAATAAGTGGAGAAAATGTGTTTACTTAGATTTCACTACTCCCTAGATATCTTTTACACGTTAATTACTTGTTATAGTTGCGTGGATGACGGATTGTATTCCTTAATACCATTCATGGGGTGGCGCACTTAACTCCCCAATCCTATGAATGCCTACTTCACTCCTATGTCGAGCCGGCTAAGAAGCTCCTAACATGGGATCATTAGAATTTACTCATGCATTAAATACAACCAATAAAACCTAGTGCACATCGGTTCATGTTTCCTAAGACGTTCAAGCATGTTACCATTTGGAGATCTGCCAGTTTTCTTAAGCCTAACATCGAAGTCATTCATCCAATACAACCATAAACAAGTAATCAACACATAATCAACATCTAGGTTTCATTAGATCTAAGCAAACACAAGATAAATCTAGCCTAGCATGGTGGAATCAAGACAAGCACAAGATATAGACAACCAACACATAGACATATTGATTGAATTAAAAGAACATTTATCTCAATTACACATGTAGGGTTCAAGGGCTTAAAACCCTTGAAAAACCTGTAAAAATCGTATATGGTTCGGCCTTAGGGTTTCTCCAAACTTGTTCCTCTTAATGAATGAAAATTAGAAAACTATATATAGGAAATTGAGGCTGACGGCGTCAAGACCAAATAGGTGACGCCGTCATCTCGCCGCCAAAAGAATTCTCGGACTGCCTTGATCTACATCTGACGCCGTCATGTATTAACTTTTTCCACGCCCTCACGTATTTTACTCTTGACGCTCTTCCTTGTGATGCCTTCATTTCTATACTGGGCCGTCATGAAAATTACTCTTGACGCCGTCAGGATGTTGCTCTTGACGCTGATGAGGCAAAAAATGAACCATTTTTAGGGGGTCATTTAAGCCCGAATTCGAATTTATTTGATCAAATATTGCCCTAAATCGTTCCTTTTGTGATTTTAGGTACTTTGGGAGAGAAATCTGGAAAAGGAAGCAATTCGGACGTTTTTGGAGCATAAAAGTGAAGAAAACGTTAAACTCTTAATTTTCCTTGCTGGGAACAGTAGGTGACGGCGTCAAGAAGGAATTCCTGACGGCGTCAAGAGTAATTTCCATGACGACCCAGTACAGATTTGACGGCGTCACGAAGAAGGGCGTCAAGAGTAAAAGTCATGACGGTCTGGAAATGCATAACACATGACGGCGTCAAAAGTAGATCAAGGCAGTCCGAGAATTATTTTGGCGGCGAGGTGACGGCGTCACATACTTTGTCTTGACGCCGTCAGACCCTATTTCCTATATATAGTTTCCTAATTTTCACATTAAAAAAAAGAGAAGTTTTGGAGAAACCCTAAGTACGAACTTGGTGCGAATTTTACAGGTTTTTCAAGGGTTCTAAGCCCTTGATACCTTTCATGTGTAATTGAGATAAGTATTCTTTTAATTCAATCAATATGTCTATGTGTTGGTTGTCTATATCTTGTTCTTGTCTTAATTCCATCATGCTAGGCTAGATCTATCTTGTGTTTGCTTGGATCTAATGAAACCTAGATGTTAATTATGTGATGATTACTTGTTTATAGTTGTTTTGGATGAATGAATTTGATGTTAGGCTTAAGAAAACTGGCAGATCTCCAAATGGTAACATGCTTGAACGTCTTAGGAAACATGAACCGATGTGCACTAGGTATTTATTGGTTGTATTTAATGCATGAGCCACTGTTTATAATCCCTATGGTTGTGCTGGGCATGGCATAGGAGGAGATAAGAGCTCATAGGATTGGGGAGTTAAGTGCGCCACCCCATGAATGGTATTAAGGAATACAATCCATCATCCACGCAACTATAACAAGTAATTAACATGTAAAAGATGTCTAGGGAGTAGTGAAATCTAAGTAAACACATTTTCTCCACTTATTGCTCACAACCTTAGTTAATTTAGTTTATTTTCATTTTTAGTATTTTATTTTGATTGCATCTTTAGTATTGGGTTAGTTGACTAGCAACTAATTCCGCCCAAATCCTTCAAACCCGAGATTTTTAATTGCTTTCTAAAAAATATAAAAATACAAAAATAATCATCCCTCACCTTTAGAACTAGTATTTAGGTTTTCTAATCCTAGCGACACTATTCCTAGCTGAACGATCAATCCCCCGGTACTTGTCACTATACTATAATACAACGATCAGGTACACTGCCTGGTGGGGGTTGTAAGCTTCTCAAGATCCCTTGAGAGGTAAAACCTGGTGCGATTCCCACGTACATCAAGTTTTTGGCGCCGCAGCCCGGGGAATAGTTATTGTTTAGGTTGAATTTGATTTTTATTAGGTCTACTCATTAGATTCCTATCAAGTGAGATTTTTTCTTTTTATTTTGTAGCTTTCTCTTAGTCTATCTTTTCTTTGTGATTTTGTTTGTAATTTGCTTCAAATGGACTTTACACTTAGACTTCTAAGATTGCAAGATAGGGTTGAGCGGCTAACACACCAAAGATTTCAAATTACCTCATTTAGAGACACCTATGAATCATATGAGCCTTCACCTAGGATAGATTCGTATGAACAACCTCCATGTTTATGATCTAGTTTTAGTGAGGCCAATAGGAAATGCGATCTAGTTTGCCAAGGAATTATGGAGAGAGCCATTGCAACAAATCATAAGTTGGATGAAGCACTAGGTTTGCTATTATCACTACCTAAGAAAACAATTGAGGATGATTTAGCCGAGCATGATCACATTGATCAAAAAGACCTAGGTTTTATGATCGATGATGATGAATCTCAAGAAACAGATGATGAATCTCTTGGGCAATTTGTATATAGAAGTCACAATATTGAAGATGATCCTTATGATTCAGACATAGAAGTTGAGATGCCTAGAGAAGCACGTGAGATACTTGGGAGAATGTTAGGGCTAGATTATAATAAAACACATGTTGAGGATATAGGTGATATTAACACATGGAATGATGAGGTAAATTACATAAGCCCACAAAATACTCAACCATCATTTGAGGCACACACACCGCCCGTGACTTACCCGAAAGAAGTAGAAGAAACTTTAGGAATTCCGATGGAGGTAGAACCCTTGGACCAGGCACCACTTGAGGATATAGGTTTGAACACTTGTAGTGATAACCTTACTCCTAGTTCTAGGGAATTTCCTAGTGTTGATGAACCGGAACCTCAATCTTTACACACCTTTCCATCCTTAGATATATTTCTAGGAGACGAAAGAGGAACCGACCCACCCATCAACCAATATTATCCGGGTAGTTTTAGGATGAAGGAAGCCATTCACTCACCCCCTTCACCTCACATGGCATATTCACACCCTAAGGGTGTGTATCGTTACTTCCACCCGCACTTAATTCAAAGTGTAGGGAAAACCTCCCATATTTCCGTTAAATAAGGGTAGAGTCAGGCTCGTGACTCGAACAAAAACAAGCGCTTCTTGGGAGGCAACCCATGTTTTGTGTGTTTTTATTTGTTTGTTTGTTTGTTTGTTTGATTTTATTTGTTTCCGTATGCATGTTTTATTTTTATTGTTTGTGGCTCATATTTCAAAGTAAATTGTGAAAATGCTTTATTTTGTTTTTAACTTCGTCTTAATTGCATATAAAGGTATTTTGCAAAAGATAAGTGTAAGGGAGATCCAAATTTGTTTATAAGAACGAAATTGAGCATGAACCACAACAATAATAAATGGACATGTGTATTAGTACTTGTTAGAGTCAAATGCTTGTACTGAGTCATAATGAAGTTTTGCAGGATTTTCCAGGAAGTAGGACCAAGTTTTTCCAGAAATTTTCCGGAAACTTAACATAAGAATTTCTGCAGATCACTTCTGACGGCGTCACGAGTTATCTCTTGACGGCGTCACGTGTAAAAATCTGGAAATTTTACCGGTTTTGTTTTTCTAACGGAGTCTTATGGTTTTTGTGAATTATTAAGTTTTATAATCTCCAGGAAATCTGCAAACTTCATTCCACAAGCATTATATCTTATTTTGTTTTCTAGGATTTAGTAAATTATATAGGATGCCGCCGATTTTACGCGAGGTTGTTTTGTCTATTTTCTCAGGATTTACAGGTTATGTATGACAAGAAGATGATTTATATTCTGGAAGGGAAGCTTTGATTGTTCATTTTCTTGGAGGAAGATTTAACCTGGCCACCTTATTATCCATACCGAGCGAATCAGGGGAGTATTTGATTTCATTCTTTTTACTTTTTAACTTTTACATTCTTTACTTGAACATTGGGGACAATGTTCATCTTAAGTGTAAGGGGAGGGTAAAATGATGATACCTTACATATGCACTTTCGCTTGAGTTTGTTTTGTTTAATGGTAGATGTGTAATAAAACTATGAGAAATACTTGTTAGTGCAATTTTAGCGCCAAATTTAAATTTTTTTACAACATTTAGGAGTGAAACTTTAGCCTTAGCAAGCGTCTCATGGATAGGAGATTGTATGACTAGCACATAACCGTATATTCATAAAAATTTTCCACCCAAATATGTGAGGTTCGCCTTTAGATTTGATAGGAAAAGCATTTATTATTAGTGCTTATGAGTGTACCGGTAGCATTTAGATTCTAGAACTTGCGTTAGTGATGCATCCCGAGACCGCTAGTGAGACTACATTCGTGTAGTAGGATTTACTACATGATAAGAGGCATTAGGATCACCCTTGTGTTAAACCCGTATCATAATTACTTGACCATTTAAGTCATATTACTTGGCTAGTTAATTCAACTAATTTTTCCCACACCCTTAGCGTTGTACTCATTTTTAGTACACGAAACCCCTAGTACACCCCTCCGAGCCTATCTTTTCGTTTCTAACTTTAAGCATTTTACTTAAAGGAAGAATTTGTTACACCCCACTTAAATGTACACCCAAATCGCCTTAGCCTTCCGTGTATGCGCTCATTTTAAGTGCATTATTGTTATTTGTTAAACCCTAAGTTAACTATCTAATTGATTACATGGTTGCTAAGTCGAGTCATATCCTTGTACATATTGTTTTGGGACGATTGGGACTCATGGGTAAAAGTACTTATTTCATGGAGTAATGGGGAAGAACATCATTTATTACCCCCATATATACGTTAATCTTAAAAGAACATCATTTATTACCCCCATATATACTTTACAATGAACTAATCTATTGACTCGAAAATTAATACATCATAGGGAATGGAAATTCCCCTTACACTTGAATTTTTACATACTTTACAATGAACTAATCTATTGACTCGAATTAAGAAAATTAAAACACTTGGAGTACTTTTAAGATTAACGTACATATGGGAGTAATATATAATGTTCTTCCCCATTACTCCATAAAATAAGTACTTTACTCATGAGTCCCAATAGTCCCAAAACAATATGTACAAGGATATGACTCGACTTAGCAACCATGTAATCAATTAGATAGTTAACTTAGGGTTTAACAAATAACAATAATGCACTAAAAATGAGCGCACACACGGAAGGCTAAGGCGATTTGGGTGTACATTTAAGTGGGGTGTAACAAATTCTTCCTTTAAGTAAGACGCTTAAAGTTAGAAACGAAAAGATAGGCTCGGAGGGGTGTACTAGGGGTTTCGTGTACTAAAAATGAGTACAACGCTAAGGGTGTGGGAAAAATTAATTGACTTAACTAGCCAAGTAATATGACTTAAATGGTCAAGTAATTATAATACGGGTTTAACACAAGGGTGATCCTAATGCCTCTTATCATGTAGTAAATCCTACTACACGAATGTAGTCTCACTAGCGGTCTCGGGATGCATCACTAACGCAAGTTCTAGAATCTAAATGCTACCGGTACACTCATAAGCACTAATAGTAAATGCTTTTCCTATCAAATCTAAAGGCGAACCTCACATATTTGGGTGGAAAATTTTTCTGAATGGTACGGTTATGTGCTAGTCATACAATCTCCTATCTATGAGACGCTTGCTATGGCTAAAGTTTCACTCCTAAATGTTGTAAAAAATTTTAAATTTGGCGCTAAAATTGCACTAACAAGTATTTCTTATAGTTTTATTACACATCTACTATTAAACAAACAAACTCAAGCGAAAGTGTATTTGTAAGGTATCATCATTTTACCCTCCCCTTACACTTAAGATGAACATTGTCCCCAATGTTCAAGTAAAGAATGTAAAAGTTAAAAAGTAAAAAGAATGAAATCAAATACTCCCCTGATTCGCTCGGTATGGATAATAAGGTGGCCAGGTTAAATCTTCCTCCAAGAAAATGAAGAATCAAAGCTTCCCTTCCAGAAAAATAAATCATCTTCTTGTCATACATAACCTGTAAATCCCGAGAAAACAAACAAAGCAACCTCGCATAAAATCGGCGGCAATCTATATAAGTTACTAAATCCTAGAAAACAAAGTAAGATATAATGCTAGTGGAACGAAGTTTGCAGATTTCCTGGAGATTATAAAACTTAATAATTCAACAAAAACTTTAAAACTCCGTTAGAAAAACAAAACTGGTAAAATTTCCAGGTTTTTACACGTGACGCCGTCAAGAGTAATCTCGTGACGCCGTCAGAAGTGACCTGCAGAAATTCTTATGTTAAGTTTCCGAAAAATTTCTGGAAAAACTTGGTCCTACTTCCTGGAAAATCCTGCAAAACTTCATTATGACTCAATAGAAGCATTTGACTCTAACAATTACGAATACACATGTTCACTTAATATTGTGGAGAATCATGATCGGTTTGTTTCTTAAAAACATATTTGGGGTTTCCCCTTACACTTATCTTTTGCAAAAAATACTTTTAGGTGGAGTTAAGACTAGGCCAAAACAACAAAGTAAAGTATTTCCACTTTTTAGTTTAGAAACATGATCTACCAACAATAAAAATAAAGCATGCATACGGAAACAAATAACAAACAAACAAAATAAAATCACACAAAGCATGGGTTGCCTCCCAAGAAGCGCTTTTCTTTATTTACGAGTCTTGTAGCTATACTCAAGGCCATGGGTTACCGTGTATCGCTTATGCTCACATAACCAAGCGTGAGCCATCTAATAGTTGCCTCATCTTTCTTATAATCATCTCCTAACTCTAAACATCCGCGATAGTATCTTTTATTTTTTTCATGAGTATATTTAAGCCCTTTTCTCTTATTATTCTTACTTAGCATTTCTATGGGCGGATACCTACTAAACTTCTCCATGGAAAAATCCTTGAACCTAGGGTGTGCGCGGGGCATTTGATAGACAAAATCTTCATCCCCTTCCGAGAATGTAATTAACCCTTCTATGAGTTTTTCATCAAGGTTGGTCAACCTTTTGAAAGGTCTTCCAGACACAACTTGGGTTAACTTATCATCAATAAATTCTCCAAGACTCTCCATAACCATGAACTCAACAAGATAAACCAAGCTTCCTACAAACACATGCAATGGTATTGCCCTAGCAATAATGTTTTCTCCTTTGTATTCTAACTCATCTACCATGATTTTATTATATTCATTACGCGAGATTATGTTCATTGGGAGAGATGAGTTAAGATAGGCGTTAAAGCTCTTAAATCCGATCTTACAAGGAAATTGCATGTTGAATGAACTATCACACTCAATCCTAGTTCTAGGGTCGACATACCTAAGAGGGTTTATTTCCTCTTCCATCCTATTCTCATTAATCACATCACCATCATCAAGATCCTCATCGGAGTCTGAATAGTAAAAAGGACTAGCCCTACGGTCATCATCATGATCAGACTCCTCTAACTCAGAATTATTGTCAAAGTGGTGGTTGGGCGAGAGGTTAGGCGGGTTCTCATTCTCAACTAAAGGGAGTGGGGCGGGCATTTGGAAGATCCTACGACGAAAAACACGAATAACGGGAATCAAATGATCAATGTTATTGTTATCCATCGAAATAGTTTACGAACAAAGGAAACAAAGAAATAAGATAGACTAAAGAAAACCTAAAAATAAAAATAAAATCTTACTAGAAAGGAATCTAGCAAGTAAACCTAATAAAAAGAGATTCTAACCTAGACAATAACTATTCCCCGGGCTGCGGCGCCAAAAACTTGATGCGTGGGAATTGCAACAGGCTTTACGTCTCAAGGGATCTTGAGATGCTTACAACCCCCACCAGGCAGTGTACCTGATCGTTGTAGTATAGTATAGTGACAAGTACCGGGGGATTGATCGTTCAGCTAGGAATAGTGTCGCTAGGATTAGAAAACCTAAATACTAGTTCTAGAGATGAAGGATGATTATTTTTGTATTTTTATATTTTTTAAAAGCAAGTAAAAATCTCGGGTTTGAAGGATTTGGGCGGAATTAGTTGCTAATCAACTAACCCAATACTAAAGATGCAATCAAAACAAAATACTAGAAATGAAAATAAAACTAAATTAAATTTAGGTTGTGAGCAATAAGTGGAGAAAATGTTTTTACTTATATTTCACTACTCCCTAGATATCTTTTACACGTTAATTACTTGTTATAGTTGCGTGGATGACGGATTGTATTCCTTAATACCATTCATGGGGTGGCGCACTTAACTCCCCAATCCTATGAATGCCTACTTCACTCCTATGTCGAGCCGGCTAAGAAGCTCCTAACATGGGATCATTAGAATTTACTCATGCATTAAATACAACCAATAAAACCTAGTGCACATCGGTTCATGTTTCCTAAGACGTTCAAGCATGTTACCATTTGGAGATCTACCAATTTTCTTAAGCCTAACATCGAAATCATTCATCCAATACAACCATAAACAAGTAATCAACACATAATCAACATCTAGGTTTCATTAGATCTAAGCAAACACAAGATAAATCTAGCCTAGCATGGTGGAATCAAGACAAGCACAAGATATAGACAACCAATACATAGACATATTGATTGAATTAAAAGAACACTTATCTCAATTACACATGTAAGGGTTCAAGGGCTGAAAACCCTTGAAAAACCTGTAAAAATCATATATGGTTCGGCCTTAGGGTTTCTCCAAACTTGTTCCTCTTAATGAATGAAAATTAGAAAACTATATATAGGAAATTGAGGCTGACGGCGTCAAGACCAAATAGGTGACGCCGTCATCTCGCCGCCAAAAGAATTCTCGGACTGCCTTGATCTACATCTGACGCCGTCATGTATTAACTTTTTCCAGGCCGTCACGTATTTTACTCTTGACGCTCTTCCTTGTGACGCCTTCATTTCTGTACTGGGCCGTCATGAAAATTACTCTTGACGCCGTCAGGATGTTGCTCTTGATGCCGTCATCTACTGTTCTCAGCTTGGAAAATTAAGTCTTTGGCGTTTTCTTCACTTTCATGCTCCAAAAACGTCCGAATTGCTTCCTTTTCCAGATTTCACTCCCAAAGTACCTAAAATCACAAAAGGAACGATTTAGGGCAATATTTGATCAAATAAATTCAATTCCGGGCTTAAATGACCCCCTAAAAGTGGTTCATTTTTCGCCTCATCAGCTGCAATAAATAAACAGGGTGATGATACTGCATTTTTGTTGCTTTATGTGGATGATATTGTTCTCACTGCTTCATCTGATAGTCTGTTATAGCGGCTTATTGCTTCTTTACATACGAAATTCTCTATGACCGATTTGGGTGCTCTTAATTATTTTTTGGGTGCTTCCGTTACGCGTGACTCTTCTGGGATGTTTATGTCACAACGTAAGTATGCTATGGAGATTTTGGAGCATGCACATATGGTTGGGTGTAATCCTTCTCGGACTCCTGTTGATACTGGATCCAAGTTAGGTGATGATGATACTCCAGTTGTTGATCCTACACTATACAGGAGTCTTGCAGGTTCTCTTCAGTATCTTACGTTCACTAGACCTGATATTACTTATGCGGTGCAACAGGTTTGTCTTTATATTCATGATCCGCGAGAACCTCATTTCTCTGCTCTTAAGCAGATTTTACGCTATATTCAGGGGACATTAGACTGCGGGTTACAGTTGTTTTCATCTTCTACTTTGTCATTGGTTGCTTATTCTGACGCTGATTGGGCTGGTTGCCCTACTACTCGAAGATCGACTTCTGGCTACTGTGTTTTCTTGGCAACAACCTTCTCTCTTGGTCCTCTAAGCGTCAACCGACGCTTTCTCGTTCTAGTGCAGAAGCTGAGTATCGTGGTGCTGCCAATGCTGTTGCTGAGACCTGTTGGTTGCGAAACCTGCTACGTGAACTGCATACGCCTTTGTCTTCCGCTACGCTTGTCTACTGTGATAATGTGAGTGTTGCTGCTGGTTCAGCATCAACGTACCAAGCATATCGAGATTGATATTCACTTTGTACGCGATTTGGTTGCTGCTGGTCAAGTTAGAGTTCTTCATGTACCATCTCGTTATCAGATATTTTTACCAAAGGATTACCTTCAGCTTTGTTTGAGGAGTTTAGAACCAGTTTGAGTGTCCGGTGTCCTCCCGCTCAAACTGCGGGGAAGTGTTAGTCGTATTTTATGATAGGCCCAAGTGATTATTTGGATGGGCTAAAGTCCTAGGGTTACATCCCTATATATATTGTAAACGTTTATGAGGAAGATACGAAACACTTTTACTATTCTACAATAACGAGCAAAATAGCCCGAACGTTGCTGCGGTGCGGGTTTTTTTTTTTTTTAAATTTTTTTTTATTATATTTTTTTTGTGAAATTTCATGCGCTCAACGTTGTTGATGTTCGGTTGGGTGTACAGGAGCTGAACAATCATGTGTATAGGAAAAAATATAAACATATTTGATTGTTAATTATGGTAAGCAAACGTAGTTGTCAAATGGTTGTTTTGAGATGAAAAGTTAGATCATTATGCAAAGATGATTAAGAAACATAACATGTAATAAGTATTCTATAACCAAAGTCAGTATAAGAGATGCAAACAAATGAGGGCAACTGCAACATTTTTTTTCTAACTTTGTATTACTATTAAAAAAAATAATAATAATAAAAAAAAAAAAAAAAAAAAAAAAAAAAAAAAACTTGTATATTTATGGTTGAAGTTACAATCAAAATGGACACAGGTTATACATTCAATAGCTTCATGCTACCAATTTATTGTAAATAATCAACAAAAATCTTCAAACAAAATGGAAACCTTCAATAGGTAAGTATAACATATATATTCTCTCGGGTCACTAAATGAACCGGACCAAATAGGTAAGTTCCAAATGACACAATTTGTACTACCAAACACCCTTTGGGGGTAGAAAATACGTAAACCAAACGCCCCTGATGGCTAAAAAGATGCATCACCAAACACCCCTTTTGTGCAGAAAAATAAGCAAACAAAACGCACCCTTTTGTGCAGAAAATTCAGCAACGAAATGTACCATTTTGTGTAAAAATATCAGCAACCAAATGCACCCTTTTGTGCAGAAAATTCAGCAGCAAAGCGCGCCTTTTATTGCAGAAAAAACAGCAATAAAACACGCCCTTTCGTGAAGAAAAATCAGCAACAAAATGCGCTCTCTTGTGTAAAAAAATCAACAACAGAATGCACCCTTTCGGGGCTGAAAATAAGCAGACCCAAAGTCACTCTTTTGGGCTTAAAATAATCAGATCCAATGCACCTTTTTATGCTCGAAATAAGCAGATCCAATGCACCCTTTTGTACTGAAAATGTTCTTTAGCCGTGTGTGCGCACCAAGTGAAGTGGTGCACCTCCAAACGATGTTCCCATTGCAACCAACATGAACCTTCTTACCACCAAGGGCTCCAACTGCAAGAAAGATAGGAAAATACACTAAAATCAAAGGTTTGTTACTACAACAACTTTACAATTTGTATACATCTAATAAGCACTTATGCTAATCGGCTATTACAGCCGCTATTACACCTTATAATACCACGTAATTTGGAATAATCGATTTGAGTTTACATCTACATATGAATCATGATCATGTGATTTTTTGGGGGTCAAATGATCAGTTTGATACCATCCTTGAGGATCTCAACACATTATTACAAAATAAAAAGAATAATACTTATATAGTCTTATTTTATCTACACTGGAAAAAGACTGTCAAAAAAGTTTTACCATGCAATGGAACCGCATTTGACCCAGAAAAAGTTACCCATTTCAAACCAAGCACCCACACATTTTGCAATCTGTAGAAGCACTACAACGTAAAAAGGAAACTCTGCACCACCATGCAATATATACACTGGTAAGGAAAAGAGATCTCACCAACCAAATTTCGTTAAGTGTTCTGGTGTTCTTCCTGCTGGTGTTTAGTCGAGTCACATGTAATAAAATCTTCAAGATGGGGACTCAATGATCTGTAAAACACGGGCCGTGTCTTTGGTCCCTGTTGCTTCAGCCACCCTGTCAATACTTTCAATCAGCATACTCTTCATCAGCCATTATTCTAATTCAAAGAAATTCATCCTTTCAGATGAAGATAAAAAAAATTGAGAGAAAAAAAAAATGTGAATGAATGATTGTAGTCTCTTTTTTATGACTAAACTGTTAAATTTAGAGTCTATCTATAAAAGACATGCAGTGACCAAAGCCATTAAATAAGAAAATCAACATTAGGTAATTGTAACAAACAAAGCCAATTGTAATAAGCCAATAAGCTGGTTAATTAAGACACGTTTAAAAACACAATAACTTGTTGTAATAAGGCCTAAATTTCACTACAAATAAGTTGTTGTAATCCACCTAAATTTCAAAATAACCTATTCAGGAGACCACAAACATGATCAAACCATAACCTTGATTTACAACAAAAAATCTTAAAGCAATTTAGGAAACCATACCCGCATATTGTAAAAACAACTCCTTTTTCTCATCCAATCTTTCATAGTTCCTGTCACTTCATTCCCAATAGGGCTCGACCTGCATAGCATACAAGATTACATTACGGACTCCTAGCTTTGATACTTGTTATATAAGCAGGCCAACATTAAAAAGCAACTATTTTAGATAGCTAATGTAATATGCAAATGGGTTACTAACCATGGCATCTTTGATGGCGAGATGCAGCATGTCCCACGTTTTAATGCAAATAGCCATTAAGTTCGTCTTAAACATGGCCCGATCTCTGTTAAGACAAACAGAAACATTATGCTATTCATTACAAAAACACATTCTTGGAACAAACTCAAGTAATATAGGCCATAATCAAACTCAAAGCCTCCTCACATGTGACCAAAAACAGAAACAACATTCACACTTTAAGCTTGAACGCTTTATATTTTTAGTTCTAAATTACTGGATCATTATTTCCATGCTTCTAAATTGGCATACATTACATAACGTACCAAGACTCCATCAGAATATTAGACAACTGACAAAACTGATAAGAGAATTATAAAAATGAATGTTTGAGTAATATTACATCTCAAAAAGTGATAAAAGGTATAAGTTTTCTGAAAACCTATATACAAAACTATAGATATAAAACAACCCAACCATTTTTAGGAAAGAACATGTTAAAAATATGTTAATATAGATATGAATGTGTAATTGTACCTAAAAAATGTTGCACCTTTATATCAGCAAACCTAAATGAAGCTTCTAAGTAAATTGGCCAATCATCGATCTGAAAAAATAGCATAATATAAAAAATATGAACAAAACTAAACCGACCGATCATTTCATTGACATGCTATGAAGAACATTAGCTACCAGTAGGTTGTTGTGCATTACGCGGTTCTATCAAGACATGTTAAGAGTACCTGATATTTGCAACTGCACTAAACACACATCTGCAAATGCTGTCTCAAATATCACCTACAAAAACATTGAAGGAACCTATTAGTCCGATGCATTTCAGCTACTTATTGTTTATAGATCTGTAGCGCTACAAAAAACATCGCCTGCTGAATAATCATCTAAATAACGTATAGAACAGTTTTAAATCTTCAAATAACTTATAAGTTGATAGATAAGGTTGCCTATCTTCTACTTCTAAACCGTTTTTATATCAATATAAGCCTATGAACATGATAAATAAGGTAACACAAACCCCCCAACAATTAAATAATCACTTCCTAAATCCCAGTGTAACTATTTTCATCTCAATTTAGGTATTATGAACGACGTCATTTATAGGAACATATAAAATCAGTTTATACACTTACGACCATAGCTTATACACAACTCATGACCAAACCTTATATACAGCTTATACGTAGCTTATGACGACAGGCTCGCTTACTTGTCTTTCAGCTTATTCAGTGGCCTATTAGGTTATTTTCGTCCGGTTATATACCATAAGTCTATTTTTTAACCCTTCTTCCTCAGTTTATATGTTCATTTTTCATTTTACAGTTAAATTCCAATAGTGAAGAAATTCACAAATTACAAATGAATGCATTTATATTGACAAAACCAAAAAAAAGATTAAACTTATGTTATACCTTTGCACACCAATAAACCTGGTATCCCCATCAAACACCTCAAAAGGCATAGCTACAAACATCACCGGCAAGCCAACCTGCAAAACAAATCCAAAAAAGCCTCAAATTAACGAAACCCTAATTTTAACAAATATATATATATATATATATATATATATATATATATATATATATATATATATATATATATATATATATATATATATATATATAAATTAACTAATGAATTAGCAAAAACTAAACCATAACAGAAAATTAAAAATCATTACCTAATTTAGTTTAATCGGCTACCATTTTTTGTTTAATCCGTCTTTTTTTTTCGGTGTTATTTTAGTATGTGTGTGTAGTTATGGAGAATCCGATATGTGTGTGTTTGTGTGTGTGTTTTGTGGGTTGAAGAAAATAAAGATGATGTATATACATCCATAGTAATTCAAGAAGCTTCTCCACAGTGATTGTACAGGCCTCCCATACTATAGTTGGTCTTTAGGTAACAAATGGGTGGCTTAGAATACACTTTCCAGGCAAGTAGGTGACTCATATCTGCTGCCTTTGAATTTTTTATCATGTTTGATGTATTAGCATGTGAACAGTCTAACTCTTAAAGTTTCTCAGCCAATGGGCTGCTGCCAGTGTTCTAAAAGGCGCGCCAAGACGCCGCTAAGGCGTCACCAAGGCGCGAGGCGTGGCCTCGGCGCCACGAAATGGACCAAGGCGTGAAGTCTAGGCGTCTTGTGAAAAGGCGTGGAATAAGGCGCGAAAAGGCGTGCCAAGACGCGCCTTATCGTATGGTGTGGCGCCATTTTTAGAAGGGGATGATTTGGGCTTAAATTTTGGGCCTAGTAATTTCTAAACATAGTTCAAATTTTCACTTTATTTCTTATGCATATCACTTTTTGTAAGCTCACATTTTGTAAACTCACCTTTTGTAAACTCGATATGCATATAAAATATGATATTATAACATAAATGATAAATATATAAATATTTTTTCGCCGCCTTAGTCACGCCGCAAAAAACGCCATGGCTTCGCCATGGCGCGTAAAGCTTGAGGCGTGGCCTTGCCGCCACGCCACGCCTCACGCCATTTATAACATTGGCTGCTGCCAAGCCCACACGCCATTACTGTTGGGTCCATAAAACTGCCTAATCAACCATTTAATGACCAAATGGAACCAATAGCAAGCAAGTGCAATGGTTAATTAAAAAAATTTGCAACATACTTAGTGTCACATCATCTTTCCTTATTAGTATACTAGAAGGGTACCCGCGCAATGCGACGGCGGGTACCCAATGACTATTTTTATGGCGAACAAATGTTTTTCATGTGACTTTTTAAACACAGCAAGCCGACCACCATTTTTTTTTTCATTTTTTTTAACAATTACAAAATAATTCAAATATCCCAGTGTAACTATTTTCATCTCAATTTAGGTATTATGAACGACGTCATTTATAGGAACATATAAAATCAGTTTATACACTTACGACCATAGCTTATACACAACTCATGACCAAACCTTATATACAGCTTATACGTAGCTTATGACGACAGGCTCGCTTACTTGTCTTTCAGCTTATTCAGTGGCCTATTAGGTTATTTTCGTCCGGTTATATACCATAAGTCTATTTTTTAACCCTTCTTCCTCAGTTTATATGTTCATTTTTCATTTTACAGTTAAATTCCAATAGTGAAGAAATTCACAAATTACAAATGAATGCATTTATATTGACAAAACCAAAAAAAAGATTAAACTTATGTTATACCTTTGCACACCAATAAACCTGGTATCCCCATCAAACACCTCAAAAGGCATAGCTACAAACATCACCGGCAAGCCAACCTGCAAAACAAATCCAAAAAAGCCTCAAATTAACGAAACCCTAATTTTAACAATATATATATATATATATATATATATATATATATATATATATATATATATATATATATATATATATATATATATATATATATATATATATATATATAAATTAACTAATGAATTAGCAAAAACTAAACCATAACAGAAAATTAAAAATCATTACCTAATTTAGTTTAATCGGCTACCATTTTTTGTTTAATCCGTCTTTTTTTTTCGGTGTTATTTTAGTATGTGTGTGTAGTTATGGAGAATCCGATATGTGTGTGTTTGTGTGTGTGTTTTGTGGGTTGAAGAAAATAAAGATGATGTATATACATCCATAGTAATTCAAGAAGCTTCTCCACAGTGATTGTACAGGCCTCCCATACTATAGTTGGTCTTTAGGTAACAAATGGGTGGCTTAGAATACACTTTCCAGGCAAGTAGGTGACTCATATCTGCTGCCTTTGAATTTTTTATCATGTTTGATGTATTAGCATGTGAACAGTCTAACTCTTAAAGTTTCTCAGCCAATGGGCTGCTGCCAGTGTTCTAAAAGGCGCGCCAAGACGCCGCTAAGGCGTCACCAAGGCGCGAGGCGTGGCCTCGGCGCCACGAAATGGACCAAGGCGTGAAGTCTAGGCGTCTTGTGAAAAGGCGTGGAATAAGGCGCGAAAAGGCGTGCCAAGACGCGCCTTATCGTATGGTGTGGCGCCATTTTTAGAAGGGGATGATTTGGGCTTAAATTTTGGGCCTAGTAATTTCTAAACATAGTTCAAATTTTCACTTTATTTCTTATGCATATCACTTTTTGTAAGCTCACATTTTGTAAACTCACCTTTTGTAAACTCGATATGCATATAAAATATGATATTATAACATAAATGATAAATATATAAATATTTTTTCGCCGCCTTAGTCACGCCGCAAAAAACGCCATGGCTTCGCCATGGCGCGTAAAGCTTGAGGCGTGGCCTTGCCGCCACGCCACGCCTCACGCCATTTATAACATTGGCTGCTGCCAAGCCCACACGCCATTACTGTTGGGTCCATAAAACTGCCTAATCAACCATTTAATGACCAAATGGAACCAATAGCAAGCAAGTGCAATGGTTAATTAAAAAAATTTGCAACATACTTAGTGTCACATCATCTTTCCTTATTAGTATACTAGAAGGGTACCCGCGCAATGCGACGGCGGGTACCCAATGACTATTTTTATGGCGAACAAATGTTTTTCATGTGACTTTTTAAACACAGCAAGCCGACCACCATTTTTTTTTTCATTTTTTTTAACAATTACAAAATAATTCAAATACATTTTAAGCATTACAAATAAAACTTCAAATAAAATGACTAAACTACTAATCAATCATCACATTTATCATACCAACCCATGTATATTTGGATAAGCTCATTAATGGTCTTGATTTTCGAATAGTCCAACTATTAATCCATCAACACATTTACTACATGATGATGATGGATTAAATGGGCCGTTACAACTCACAAGTAAATGAGTTTTATGAATATTAAAGTTGACACAATTAAAGACATTTAATTTACATTTGAAGGTTGACTTGTTAATTTCAATTTCCTAATAAAGAAATGTTTTTGGTCTTAAAAAATTTTAAGACTTCTAAATATAGATGTCCTAAATACATTATAAGGTAGTATAGATAGATAGTATAATGTGTATTGTATCCTACGTTATTTTTCCTGATTTGAATTATTTACGCTCATTACTTTCATGTAGGAGTTAAAGGCAAACTATGAGAATACACGTTTTCTAATGCATTAACTAATATGAATGTCAGCAAGAACCACATGTCTCGTGATATAAGAAAAAAGTATTTTAACATCAGTGGTAACGTTGACTAGAACCGAATGTCTCGGGATATTACAAACATCGGTAACGTTGACTAGAACCGAATGTCTCGCGATATTGTTGATCAAGCCTCTAATGTAAATTTAATGAGTTATTGGAACTTGATACAAAAAGCAGTGTAAAAAACAAGTAGCAATTCAGATTGTGAATAAAAAAACATGCTTTCATTGAGAGTCGAACTCAAGACCTCCCGCTTACTAAACGGGTGCTCTAACCAACTGAGCTATGAAAGCCATGTGTGCTCACATTTCGATCTGTCTTCTATATACAAAGTTGTGTATAGTAGAAATTTATTGTTATTTATATTTTTAAGTTATCAAACATAAAGGATTACAAGACTTGTGATGTAGTTTTATTAAGTTGCTTCCAACTTATTTGTACTATTAGAGTGAGGATCAAAGAGGAATAATAATTAAAATAAGAATGATAAAAAGTAATCACAACCACATATTTCAGATGCACATATAAAAGTGGATGTATCTTCCTTCAAATTTTCTCTCCTTATTTGAAATGTGTGGCTAGAATTACTTCTTACCCTTCTCATTTTAATTATTCTTCTTACTTGATCCCTTCCCTGTACTATTATAGCAAAGATAACATACTTTTAGAGAATATAAGTTATAAGTTATGTGATATGTCGAAGCAAATAAGTGTTGGTCTGGAACACGTGTAGGTTTCTTTAGACTAGTAGTGATGTTCTTCGAGCACCTACACAAAGAGTAAAACAAGCATTAGCCTCGTATTGGGTTTGATCCTAATACCAAGCTTCAGCGTGAGAGTAATTATGAAGTGTAGGCCAAACGATTAAGTAATAAATGTGAAAGTAAATGCATGAAAATCAGTTAGTTGTGCATTGAATGAGCTTGGGTATTTATATTACCCCAAACACTGTACCTGACAACATAGAGATTGAGTGGACCGAGCTACACCTAGCCTAGGTAGTAGGTACTAAGTGTCAGGTCACGCGAGGGACAATGTCCTGTAATATTTGAGTTAGGTGGCATATGCATAGTTCTTGGTATCGACTGTTGGATAAAAAAATCTTTTGGGTAAAAGAGATCCTCTTCTATTCTTGACGACTGACATGTGTGCCTTTTAACCAAGTCCTCCGCACACGAGGAGACATTGATCGCCTGACACGTGTCGTCTGGATATATACACCAACATGATACATACACAAAAAGTTATATGTTTATCTTTTAAACTCTTATGTCACCTCTTCATTAGTTCTTCTTACGTGTTTCAACTTTTTACATCTTTATGCTTATGACTGAAGTTCTTGATAAAAGATCAGTATCATGGCCGTCTTGGAAGGTGGGTTAAGTGGGCGACCACCCATGTCCCCAATTTTTTAGAGCCCCGAAATACAGGCTTGATGTATAAAACTATAAGTGGTGTAAATTTATATAGATATGAACAAAAGCAAATACAATTTTTATAAGCAGGATTGAAAAAATGACTCTTTTTATGTTTAAACTTTAAAGATCGTAATTTTGTTTTAAAAAGTATATCAAAGGACTTGTGGTCTAGTGGGTGGGGCTTAACTTGTTAAGCGAGCCACAAGTGGGAGTAGTACCGGGTGGGTGACCTTCCGGGAAGTCCTCACTTGTGGTCCACTTGTGGACCATATGCTCCGGAGATATTAGGCAATGAAGAGGAGAGTCTTTGAGCCATTGTTGCGGAGACTTGAATCCGAGCCGGCCCCGGTTTTCATCCGGCTGTTACTCCAGCGAGTATTCTCGTGTGGAGGCAGAACGGTTTCCGGGCGGAAGTCGTTGAATCCCAACTACGTCAGCGTGGGCCCGGTTAAGATAACATAGTCTGGGTATTGTGGTGGATGAAGGCCTGCCTTTGGCAGGTGTGACTCTCTAAACCAAATAAATTGAAAGTCACCTTCCAAAAAAAAAAAAAAAAAAAAATACACTTTTCGTTTAAGGTTAGCTTTGACACTTCATTATCAATTTTCGCTCATTAAGACCCTCAAAAGTCCGAGAATGGCCACAATCAATATATACAGGGGTGGATTGTTGGATCGTAAATATATATTTGATATGAAGTTTTAGAGATTGTGAACAAACTATTTACAATATGAGGAATGATACATTCACAAAAAAAAAACTTTCATAAAATCATCCACAAAATGACATGTCTAGAGTTGATTGGTTTAATCAATGAAAGGAGGGAGCAACGGTCACAAAATCCACCGGTCACATGCTGACACGTCATTTTGTGGATGATTTTGTTTATGGATGTATCATTCCTCTTACAATATATACAAGAGATATTTGTTAAACACCTTGACGTCCTTGCAAAAGTTATTGCCTTCGTCAATAAAAGACTCGAAAACGGATAGACCTCGTACATCCGTATGTTCGAGTTAAAGACCCGTCATTTCGCAGTAACTTGAACAGAGAAAACATTATCTGGTCCATTAAAAGAAGAGAAAACTTAGAGGGGGCAAATGCCAAACAACATAAACCCAAAGGGGGCAAACGTTAACACTAATAAAAGTGTTAATATGTGACTAGGGTTTTATTTTCACACACCCTATCAGTTCTTCTTGCCTTCATCTAACCTTTCACAGCAGCAGCTTTAGGTGTCAATCTCAATCTCATATTTTCAAATCCAAAATTTATATTTATATCATATAATATAATATAATGCTTGTTAGTTTATTAATGTCATTTTACACATGCCTGTTATTAAATGCTATGTACATATACATTGTTAATCTAGATGACATTTTTCTGAAGATTATGTAAATTGTAAATGTGTCTTCTTATATTAATCTTGGAACTGGTATAATGTTGTAGTTGTTTTTTTAATAAAAGTTTTTTGGTTTAAGTAGAATGTAGTTTAGAAATTTTCATGACAGAATTGATATAACAGTAAACGTTAGTTTTTGTTTTTGTGGGTAGGAGAGGGAGGGGGGGGGGCGTATTTGCAGATAATGCACATGCTTTTGACCGGCTTTCGGTTTTCAGGTAGTTAATTGTGGTTACGTGTTTAGGTTGATATCTGGATTCAAAAGGGCCATAAAATATAAAGGGGTTTGTACAAACGATCTTTTATTACAAGTTAAATTGGTTTTGGTTGAAATTTATGTGGCCTTGATGAAAGCGTACGGGAAACATTGATATTGTTGATTTGGAATTTTTTATATTTTGAGAAAAAAAATCTGGCATATGTTACTCGTGAAAGTCAGATAAGCTGTTTGGATACACGTCAAATCTGCGTGTCTGCACTTTGCTGTATTGTAACACAATAAGCAGCTAAACTGTATTAAGCAATTCCTACAACTGCCTTAGATTATAGCAAGGTTGCAAAATGCGCTAGGCGCTAGTTGGGCGGTTGACCACCGCCTAGTGCCTAGGCGGATTGAACTTTTCTATATAAACAAATTTAAAATTATGTATATTTGATATAAAATCTTCATAATTTGTATGTTTTTAATAATTTTATTAATGTTATTATTATTTTTTATTATATATCTTTTGTATATATTTGCAAAATTTACAAGAAAACTATATATTATTAGGGCCAATATATATTTTTAATGGGCCAAGTGGCCAACATACCTTCAAATCTTCGATTATGTGTGTTTAATTGTGATTGTTGTGTTTTTATCAACATGAATCGTTTCAATTAAAGATCCAAAGGCGTATTTTGTCAGAGTGTGTGAAAAGAGGGGTTAATTGGGTAAAAAAAAAAAAAAAAAAAAAAAAACCTAATTTGTAGTTTTTATTAGTGTTGAACGATTTGACCCGCCTAGCCTGATTTGACCGCCTAGCCCGATTTGACCCACCTAGGCGGGATGTTGACCGCCTTTTGACCGACTAGCGCCTAGGCGTCCGCCTAGACCACTTTTTACAACACTGGATTATAGAGCCAAAGTGGAAAATCGTGTGCACAACTGCTTTTGGTGTAACTTCTACTTATGTAATGTTCTGTATGAAAAGTTGTTTCTCTTTAATTGTTGGCTTGTTACATATCTTGATAAGAAGAAATGCATGATACATAGTGTTATCTGTTGATTCTAGTAAATTTTATCCAGTACGAAGTTTTTTTTAAGTAAATTACATATTCACAAACATAAATTTTGATGTAAAAGACATCAATGAAACGTCATCTTGTCTGTATAGTAGTATTCGGTTTGTTGCATTTTTTTTGTATGTGTCGTTTCAATGCCCAGTTGATGGCTTATAGTTTATTGCATATAGTATATCGATAGACTACATTTGTATTATTGCTGACTTTGTTTTCTTGTTGAAACAGAGAGCAGATTTGTTCTACCGAAAACATGGCAGTGTATGTTAACTACTTCTTCTGTTCCCCTGTTTATTTCTTTTTTATAATATATTTTTTAACCTTTTCTTTCTCAATATATTGCTTTTTGCAGTGAAGAAGCAGTTATTCCAGTTGAGACTCCCGCCCCTGCTCCTGCTCTCGGTGAGCCAATGGATATCATGACTGCTTTGCAACTCGTGCTAAGGAAGTCACTTGCTCATGGAGGTCTTGTGAGGGGACTACATGAGGCTGCAAAGGTTATTGAGAAACATGCAGCTCTACTTTGCGTATTGGCAGAGGACTGTAACCAGCCTGACTATCTGAAGTTGGTCAAAGCTCTGTGTGCTGACCATAATGTGAGCTTAGTAACTGTTCCTGCCGCAAAGACTCTTGGCGAGTGGGCTGGTGTAAGTTATTTTTATCATGAATTTTCTGGTTCTTTGGTCATATCAAACAAGCATTAATCCTCACAATAACAATAGCAAGGTATAAAACAATATTAATAAGATTGATGATATTATCAAAAATAAATAATTATGGAATACAATATGGAAAATTGCATGTGGGTCACAGAAAGTAAAACATAGCAAGGGGTAGGAGGTTACAATGAACCCATATACCATTTGTGTTTTTTTCCAAATTTTTCATATTTTATATCTCTCACGGATACACAAATACATGGACATCCCCATACGATAAAAGCGCACTCCAGTGGTCCTTTACATCCATAAAGACTTGATATTATCCTTGAGTATGCGAATGGCAATATTATCCTTCGTTTATTATTATCCAAAGATTCTTATTCCCTTATAGACTTGATATTATCCTTGAGTATGCGGATGGCAATATTATCCTTCGTTTATTATCCAAAGACTCTTATTCCCTTATTCCTCCTGCAGACAACCAAGCACATCTACGCCTTTCTTTCTTCAACTCCCCTCGCCCCTCTCGATCTTCAATCGCTATCATGTTTTTATTCTCTTTTGCCATCACAATTACTTTATAGTAGATGAAAATTTGAATACAATTGTAACCTAAAATCTTCATTGAGTTTGTCTTTTTTATACATTGTTCTCCTGTTTTGGTGTCTATTTCTAAACTAAATCTATTTATAAAGAAGAGACTTAAAGCAAAGATGATAAAAGTTCAAGTGATGATTTTGGGTTTGATTGATTTTTAAATTTTATGTCATAAAGTGGTGGCGCTGGTGAAGGAGGGATGCGGACTGCTAGCATTTTGGTAGCTCGCAAGGCTCGTAACCTTGTTCAAATCATGTATCGACAATACTTTTTTGTCAAAGAAATTGTATGTCTTACTCGGGTCACTAGTAATCAGCACACTTCCTTTAGGGGTAGAAGGCCAAGAGGGGAAGTGTAAACTCACTACATTATGATGGTTAACTTTATTAAGTCTTTTATCATTTTACATTTTATTTTATGATTGTAAAATAAATAAATGACTTCATTTTGGGCAGATAGCCGATGGGGTAATACATTTAATGAGTTCGGGTTAGCGTTTAGTTCTTTGACGGTGTTAGAGACCGTGTACATGTCCTTTTGAGGATGTCATGGATTATCTATGTAAATTATGAGAGTTGACGACCATATGTGAAATTTGGCAAACCCATATGACCATCCATGTAATTTAGTCCTGTGTTCGTCAAATATGGTTTGATGCGCAGCACTATAATCTTGAAGTTGGGCCGTCATATATGTGTACCTGTGTTATTGCTCCGAATGTTTGATTGAATTGTTAAATTTGCAGTTGTGCAAGATCGACTCAGAAGGGCAGGCAAGAAAGGTTGTGGGATGCTCATGCCTTGTTGTAAAGGTAAATTTATAACATCAAGACGTGTTTAACAAATATTTAATGCATCGAACGTCATGTAAAATTTGTTTTTATTGAATTGTTTTAGGATTACGGAGAGGAGTCTGAAGGTCTTCATATCGTTCAGGAGTATGTGAAATCTCACTAATCACTTTCCAATGGATCATAAATAGTTGGTGGAATTCTAGACTCGGTTTTATTGTTCGACTTTCATCTGTTCGAGAACTTTGTTTTAGGAAATTTTGAATGGTTTTAGCAAATGGAAAGATCATTATATCTTGGTTTTGAGTCTGCTTTTACTTTTGCTTAATCATTGTATCTTGATTAAGAGGGCGCTTTTTCACCCAAATTTGTTCACATTTTCTATCGACATATTTGAACTTTAATATTTGAACTTTACCTCAAGAATCAATTGGTATTGTGAAAGCCAATAGGGTAGTGTCAAGGCTCAAGACTGTTGCATGTTTATCGAAAATTGTTGTGCTGCTTGGCTACTTTTTCGGGGCTCAAATTTTGTATGTTGCGGTCATTGGTGAAGTTTAACCGTAGAAGGAAATAGACACTTCAGCAAACGAATTTTTGTGTCCATGTTTGTTTGTTAAGGAACTGAACTTTTTTACTTTTAGTTTGTCTTTTCTTAACATGGGTTACCATCAGGGGCGGATCTACATGGAACACAGTGTATGCACGTGAAAACCCTGCGTTAAATTTCGCCAATTTAAAATAAATTGTGTTTTCTCAAAAGGTACTACAAAATACACTAAAAATTCACCGAGTGCGCACCCTCAGAAATGTAAGTAATTTATGAGTGCACACCCACATTCAACTTACCATTGTTCGGTTCTTCAATTTGATAAAGTCATAAAACAGATAGATGCAGTTGAATAGAAAGGAGCAGTAGCAGAAAATATGAATGGTTAGCGGCTCTTTATGAAGAAAGAGATGATGTAGGTCAAAATAAGTCAAATATTTTTCATGGCCCATTTATGTGATATTGAAATTTAGCCCAACATTTCTATTTTCAAGTGCTGAGGCCCAACTACTTAAAGTTACAATTTACCATTAGTATCAGTTTTGATCAAATTATTAGTTTTGCAAACGTTAAAGATTTTACAGAATTATGCATTCATAAAATGGAGTTCATTTGTATATGTAATCTAAAGTATCTAGTTTTAGAACTTTTAGATGTGAAATTATCCTTATGTTGTTGTTTTGACCATGTCAGTTTAAAACTCGGATGAAAAAAAAAAATGAAAAAGTCAATCTTAATTGCAATCCCAAATAACCCGACTCGACAAAAACCAACCCAGAAAAGCGACTCTATATAGTGCACACCCTTTTCTAAAATCCTAGATACGTCACTGGTTACCATCATAAACAAATAAGCTTAAATAGACCACACCCGTGCAAAGAGACAGTGTATAACGACAAATAATTATACATACGAAATAGTGATTCTAGTTTGACCCTTGATGCAAAGCGTGTGTTTTTAAAATTAATATAGTGTTTGTTTTTTGAAAAGTTGTCAAATTTAGAATTGATCAAGAAAATACGTAATATAAGTTGTCAAATTTTTGAAAAGTTGCTAAGTTTAAGAAATACTTCAGGTTAATATAGGCAAATTACATTGATTTAAGTTTAAAAAAAGAAATGCATTCTTTATAAGTAGTAAAGATATATAATTGAATTTAAATGTGATATTTACTTACGTTTATGTTTGTGTTTGTATGGTTTAAATATAGCTACTACCTCCGTCTCAAAATTATTGTCCCCTATTGACTTTTTCGGTCTTTCTTTCTCAACTTTGACTATAAATATTTTTGTTTGTATTATACAATTTTTAATAAAAATTATACCAAATGAAAATATATTTAAAACTCAGTCCGTTCATAAATTTTGTATCAAGTATTATGTAATATAAACAAACATACTTAAGGTTAAAGTTGAAAAGTATAGAACAAAAAATTCAATAGGGGACAATAATTTTGAGACGGGAGAGTATTATGTTAACTTACGTTGGCCAGTTAAAACATTTAATTCTCTTACAATTATTTAAAGTATGAAAGACATTTATCAAAAATTTGAATCGCAATGTACCCTTTTTCTTTTAACTTAAAACACTTTTAGCAAGTTCGCTGAAAACTATCAGTAATTTTTTTTGAGACCATTTCCTTTTCAACAAAATTTTATCTTATCCTTTTGGCATGTTCCTAGTTACGTACAAACAAAACATGACCTCTTTAATTTTCATTTTCCTAGTAAATTTGCAAGTGGGCTGGCGTGTGGGGTGAGTAATTAGCAAGCAAATTGATCCACTGGTCGACAAAAACGTGTGTCATTAAAATACATGCTAAAAACAGATAGCAAATTAAACAACAATGCCATTAACTTGAAGTTGTATATAAACTTCACCCAGCAAGTTATTGACCATTTCACAATAAAACTACTATTTTTAGCTATGATTCAATCGTTAACTAAACTTGGATTCTCTCATAACAACAGCCACCACATGTCGGATTCGGCTTTGGCTTCTCTAGAAGCATTTCGATCACATGTCTCGGATAACTTAAACCAGGCTTTGGAAAGCATAAAACTTGGATCAGATTTCTTGACGTTAGCATGGATGCATGCATGTTTCAAAATGTTACCTATGATGAACAAGGCTTTTGCAAAGTTGATGGTGGAAATAGATTATCCGGTTACTAGTTGGGAAGGTGGTTCGATACTTGAGTATCTTGATTACACTATAAACTTGTTGGATGTTTTAAATTTGATAAGTTCTTCTCTTTCTAATGTGAACCAAGCTCGGGTTTCGCTTACTCATGCATTGAGTCTCATGGAAAGTTCTCCTATTCGTGGTATCGAACGCATGAAAGAGATTAGACCGCATGATTCGATCAAGGTGTTCAAAGCAAGTGAAGGTGATCATGTAGAAAAGAATTTGCATGGAAAAGAGTTTATATTTCATGAAGCTATGTTGGTTTTGAGAAGTAGCGGATTTTGGGTATGTGGGGTTGTTTTATCGTGTTTAAAGAGTGATATTAAGCCGATTATGGAGATAACAAGAAATGCGGTGTTTGTGGATTCGTCTTTGATGGCTTTGGATAGTATCTTTAAGAAGAAGTTTATGGAAGAAGGGGGGTTTGTGAAGGATTTTGAAAGAGTGAATGAGAGTGTGCGTTCGATTGTTTCTAGTGGAATAGGTGATTCGGATGGTGCAATGGAATTAAAGAGAAGATTGGAGGTGCTTGGGAATGGATTAAAGGGTTTAAAAGATGAAGAAGAATGTCTTTTTGGCAATGTAATGTCGTCCAGAAATGAAGTGCTTGAGATACTTAGAAGAAGTCATAATTAAGTAGTTTGTGATATTAGTTTGTAATTAGTTTAGTTTGATTAATCTTGTAAATCTCAGCTGTTAGATTCTGTAATTGTATTGGAATTGTTGAAATAATATTGTACATGTTCGTTTGTTTATTAAATCTTGACAAACTTCTCATCGAATCAAACGGTTCAGTGAATGTTGGTCGCTGGATGAAGGTATCTGAAGTCAATGGTTCAGTGTCTTTCGAAGATTCATGCAAGGTATCTGATGTCAAGTTCGTTCCATTTAAGAATAAATAGCCAGCAGATTTAAGCACACAACTTCACAAAATTGTTTTACTTGGCTTTAGTAAACTGAATCACTAATTCACTACCAACAGTCTTTCTGAAGTATTTATAAATGTAAGCAACGGACGAAAAGCATTTCAGGGTCGATCCATCCCAAGTCACCAGCCAATTTCTACCGAACAAAAAGTTACTATGTTGCAGCTGAACACAATTTGACCTATTACCCAAAGTGGCTCAACCAACACAATTTAGCACCTCTAGTTTACCTAAAAAAACATATATGATTTGAGAAATTTCGTAACACCAGAAAACTTTGGGAATCTATATCAAGTATTAATAAAGAAAGATGGATGATAAATGTCATACAGAAGCACTAATAAGTAGACTGTTAAGCCCACAAAATTCCCCGAATGCTATATTCTTACTCGTGTTTCCTTAACATGGTTAGCTTAAACAAGTATTCTCATTCGCAGAAAGAAATCAAAAATATAAAACTGGAAAACTACATTGACGCTTTGCTTTCGGCCATTGGAAGGTATATGCCTTCTGCTGCCAACCAAACATTATCTGCCTTTTTCTCTCTTACACCGCAAACCTACAAAAAACAAGATGCATGAGAATAATTGTACACATTTGTATCAGGCAGTGAATGATAGCCAATGATAATACATTACCAGATCTGAAGGATCATGGTTATTCTCTTTTTTTTTTTTGAATGAGTGAATTTTGGACTTTTTAATAGTTCAATGGGTTGAAAAACGTCCCCAAGTTTAATTTTAATGCATAAAACCTGACGAATATTTGATGTAGTTATTTGATTTTAGTAAGACCGATCCACGGCCCATACTAACGGAGCGTTTTGAGTCTTTTGACTAGTTATTCAGTCATACTACCTTCATTTATAAAATAAAAGTGGTATGTTACGGTTTTCCATCCTTGAATGATTAAGACTCGAGTTATGACAATATGGTTTAAATAAAAGAATGGTTCTAACCTCTTGCTGACCACCAGCAATACGGCTGTATTTCTTATTATGACTGTGTAGAAATCCACTTGTGTCGATGTGGAGAAGCCTTACTCTTTGATCTTGTCTCCACGATTTCCCGCTTCCCTCAATTTCAAGTCTTAACAGAATAAAAAGATTTCAGACAAATTGGTGAATAAGAACATGCCTTATTTATGTATAACGAACAACATTAATATAACAATGAAAAAACGTGGAAAAGGCAGGCCTCACCTCCAATAGTCTCCAGTATCTGAGTTATTATCATCCCCAAAGCAACTCACCTACACAAAACCTCAGATACTTAGATTGCAGTCTTTGAAGATTATACTAAGGGGGTGTTTGGATGTAGATTTTGAAAGGGATTGCGTGAGATATCGAAATTAAAACATCACCAAATGATCACCTATATATAGTGTATATGTTTTTTCCTATCTAAAGTTGAATTAATCAGAAAATCACAGGTAAGAATGCTTGGCAAATTCTAATTATTTTGGCTCTGGTTTTCATTTATGAAGTTGAAGAAAAGAAAAACTAGCAACGTATTTCGTATATGGTAGAATAACAAAAAGCAACACCAATTTAATCACCTCTAGGTTGCCTGATATCGGTGAAGCATGCAAGTGGCTATGGAGCCATTTCCTGGTTTTCATGTGTTGCAACCGAATGATGGTTCCACTCTTTATGTTGTCTCCTGATTTCGCGGATGTATCTGGCTCTGGTCTTACAACCTGTCTTACAAAATGCCAATTGTAAGTAAAAGATCAGAAATAACAGCATGCAAATTATGTTATAATGCGTAAAAGTCAAAATGAAAACATGGACATACCCAGTAACTATTAGCATCGTCTACGTTTGGAAAACCAGTAACAGATTGCTGCCCGCTGCCAGATCCATATGGCACATCATGTGAGTGTAGTCGGAATTTGGTCTTTTCGTGCATCAACTTGATCACTGACCCATAAGTAATCTACAGCATATTAAAGTTTCAAGAAATGAGCTAAAATGCAATATGTTACATTCCAATAAGCATGAGATTTATGTAGGAAGTAGGATTGCTTTGCTGCCCAGTTCAAGTACTCATCTTTTCGTTATAAACTGAACATCATAAGAAAAATGCCTTAAAAGCATATTATATTACTGTCATTCTAAAAACACCATTGAAAAAGGGCTACTGTTTGTGATGATTTACCCTAACTGGTGAACAGAATCTAGCTATTCCAGCCTAAATACTAGTATTAAGGTGCTTCACAAAATCGGTGATTTTTATATTTATTTATTTATTTATTATTATTATTATTGTATTATTTTTCTTTTCCCTTTCTAAATAAAAATAAAAATCCAAACTTAAAGCACTGGTTTTTTGACCATTCCAAATATAACAACTTCAGTTAGTAGTACGACCTTACCTATAAGCTAATGTGATGGATATTATGATAATCAAACATCACCGATCCAAAATTGATGACGTTTTTATCCTTCCTTTTTAGACTTAGAACTAAGACAGTATTCCTAATTATTTTTCCGCGAGAAGAGAAGGCACCAGAAGAAAAAACTGGTTTGATTTTCTTTTCAAAAGTCTTCTCCTAGATGTGGGAAGATTCGGAACCAACAGAACCAAAGAACCCCAAACCTAAACTTGCATCTAGCATAAAAGCTACGTTAACAATAGTCCTTGATGCTATGAATAACTATAATAACATCGCAGAGGATGTTACACATATCCCCCATCCCCTGTTCAGTTCATCCCTCTTCATTTCCTAGTTGCATGTTGACTTCATTGATTTATCTGATATTCTGATCGACTACCAAATATTTATCTTTTACCTATCCTATCTGACAAGAGGATAGCATTAGTTACAACTATAAAGTCATTCTCATTCGTTGTAGAATCAGAATCAACCAATGGAATTTATACCTTAACCATAGTCCTAATAAAAGGACAAATTCATCAGACTAGGTGTAATAAGGACCCCCAAGTGACCGACATCTCCTCTGCCACCTAAGCTTTCTCTCTCCAAGACTACTTCGTGACCAACTTAGTGTAACAAGGAGACCGACACCACAAAAAACATACCCCACCAAAATACATTTTGAATAAATACACACACACAAACAAGCACACAAGTTGGTAGGTCGGCCGACCCTCTTCTCCATTTTGTTCCTAGGGGACTCGGTCGGTCGTTTGTTGTGTAATAGGGTGGGACTTGGTCGGTCGTTTGGGGACTCGGTCGAATTTTGCTTATTACACTTAGCCTCAACAATACAACGCGGTAGGTTCCTTTCTTTTCTTTCAAAAATAAAACTACTTTCCTTTCTCTCCTCTGTTTTGTTCCTTGCGTCTCTAAACTCGTCAACAACGCATAATTACCAAATACTTAACAACGCATATTACACTTGTTTCGGCTTATATAGCCGGCTTATGGCTTATTTAGTTTTGAGCTTATATTACATAAGCTCACTTTTTGTGGCTTATTTTGAAAATTTTCAGCTTATATAAGTTCATTATGAGATAATAAACTTATATAAGCCGGAAACTTCTAAAATAAGCCACAAAAAGTGAGCTCACGAAACATAACCCAAATCCAAAACAAACACCCCCTTAAGCGTACTAATGTGCCAAAAAATTCGAGATTAATACGATAACTCAATCAAACAAATCAAGCGCATCAAACATTTCACCAACAAATGAATATATAAAAAACTAATTATCTCTAAAACTACATTTATATAATCAGAATCAAATCACAAATCACAAAATATTCAAATAATGATAATTATATAAAAATAATAATAACCTCAACGCCTTCAGAAGCAGCAGCATAAGCAGTCGAACTCGAATAATCCGAATCCAAAGTCACAAACAAAAAGACCGCTAAACCAAACAACCCCAACGCCATCACAAACAACCCTCCTATAAACCAATCCCTTTGCCAAATCGGATCCGACGACCGTCCAACAACCCGATCACGTTCCGCTTCCGGTTCACGTGACGATGACGTGGCGGTGGTTCTCCTTCTAGTTAGGTTCTTGTTGCTGGTGGTGATCGGTGATGGTGGTGGAGGAGCCACGGCTGCCGTGTTTTTAGTGTGTGTGTGTGAGATTGAAGGTGATGAGGAGTTAAATGTGGTGTTTGGGTGTGATGAATGGGGTGATGCGTGGGTTGGAGGTGTTTGAGCGAATGGGAGTGTGACACGTGGATGATATTGATGACGTGGACTTTGAAGAAGTGTTGTTTGGGTTCCGAGAGTTTGGAAGGGAGATTACAAAAGTGATGTGTTGTGTTTCTTGCAAATGGTAAAGTACATCTATCGGTACATAGGGAATTAGGGGTACGTTTGATATGCTGCGAGGAATGACAATTGGTATGAGTTTGATAGTAGTGGTGGGTCCTCAACTATGAAAGTTCCATTCCCCTCTAGTTTGAGGTATATGGAGTATGGATAATATTGAACTTTCATAGTCATAGTTGTGAGCCCTGTCAACTAAAACAAACATCATTAATCACTATGATAGTCATAGTTCCATTCCCTTAGTACCATACCAAACGCACCCTAGATATTGTTTTAGGAATTTGTTGTTTTAGCAAAAATGTTTAAAAATTAGATATTTGTTTGTATGTGTATGGTGCGGGAAAATGATCTATCATCTTAATGTCATATCATCTCCTCTTAATAATATATCAATGGGTAAGGATTCAGTGAGAAGAAACTTAAAATGAGAAAAATAAGAAATAACTATAACATCATATTTGAGATGCATCGATTTGAATTAGATGCACCTCTATTCATTTATATGCATCACAATTAGTTTCGAAAGTGATTTTGAAGTGAAAACGATGCAAAGTAGTACTAGCAACAAATTTGACACGCAGAGGACGGAAATGCATAGGATTCGTCTAATTTGATGGAATGCATCTAATATATGTATATGCATCTAATTTTTTTGTTAAAAAATATATTATGATGCATCTAAAAGATTAGGGATGTATCTAATTCAAATTGATGCATCTTTATTATGTTGTTATAATTATTTCTCATTCTTCTTATTTTAAAAATTCTTCTCATTTGATCATTAGTCATATATCAATAACTGAAACCCTTTTTTCAACAAAAAAAACCAATAACATTTATTGAGTCCTGTAAAAATACTACCCACTTAAAAAAATAGCGGCATGCGGGTAGAATGGCTAAAAGCCAAATGGCGGATGAACGACGATGGACTCGGTGAAGAACAACACGCCATTCGTGCGTTGTTTGGTTGATGGCGGGCGAACAACCGCTCAACACCGAGTACTCTTAGGTCACGTTTGTTTTGAAGGTTTTGGAATCGATAATAGGATTCATTGTTCGTTTGATTGGTTAGGAAATACGGAGTAATGTGTTAAAAAGTAAAAAATGATTCTTTACCGACATGATAGGTTTTCATATTTTAAAGGTGGATCCTACTTTTATGTGGTACCTCTCTCACATAATAATAATAATAATAATAATAATAATAATAATAATACAAATTTTATTATATGAACTATTATTTTCATTAAACAAATATATTTTCTTTCTTTTATTTTTTTTTTCAAACCAACATCAAATCTAAGGTGATGTTTATTTTTTAAGAGACTCTGAATCTGAATATGAACCTGAACCGCACATCTGAATCTAAATCTGAGGCGTAAATGTTTGAATCTGAATCTAACAAAAAAGAACAAATACAAGAGGTTGGGAGGGAATGGGAGAGTGAAACTTATGTTATCTTCCTTTTTATTTTATTAAGAGCCTGTTAAGACATTTTAAGAAAAAACAAACACCACATGCCTTTTTATTTTTTATTTTTTTTGTGCAAAGGTGAATTTATGTTATCTTCCAAAACTTGAGTACACATAATAACATCAAGATTTGGACATACCCCAAATCTAATGCAACATAACAGCAATACATCTGATAACTATCACCCAAGACATATACCAGATATCTGATACAACTAGAACAGGCTGGCATCAAGACAAAACACCACCACAGATTGCTCTGAATTCACCTTTAAATGCACATAACTGATTGGCTCCAAACGGTCAACTTAAATTGACCAGGTGAATGGTCAACAAGGTCAAACTGCTCAGAGTCAATCTCCGTGGAAGTATAGTGGTTTCCCGGGTCGTTATGTCCCGACGAGATGTGATAGTAATCAAAACGGGTTTGTGATCGGGTGAATTTGGACAGAAAAGGGGTTTGAGTGATTTGTATGATTACACTAAGATATGAGGAATGAAAATAACTTAGAAACACTATATAAACAATTACTGATGATCAGATACACTAAAAACGTGAGCTAAGTCTAAAAACGCGTACGTTCAGATTAAAGTTACGTGAACGTAAGAAATAAAACGCGAGTTTTATAGAAATAAAATACCTACGAATATGAAAAATATATTTTTACAATCCTAATGATAAAGGAAATTTTTTGGAAAAAGAAAATTAATTTTTACACTATTTAATTATTTATTATTAATTAATTACTAAATAAACTAAATTTAATTATAAAAAATATTAAAACGTATGAGAAAAATCTGAAATTCTTATGGAAACTAAGTTATGCTATAACTGACCTATGAAAATAAAAGACATAGGAGGGGAGATCTAATAAGCAGTGAATAAGCATAAATAAGCACATAAGCTTAATAAACTACTACTACTATAAAAATAAGAAAGGTAAGAGTAAACATGACAAAGTCCCTAGGGCAGTTGGTGTTTGTGTGATGTTGTGTGTCTGTGTGTTGGCCATGTCCCAGGTTTGAATCCCATTAACCCCCTTTTTTGCAATTTTATTTTTTTTCAATTTTTCTTGCACACATTTATTAAGCACATAAAAATAAGCAAACTTGTTAACTATAACTATTTTTGAAATGCAATAAATAAGCAGATGAGAGGAGGAAAAATGAGCAGTTTACTGATAAGCTTGAAATGGAAACTTTTGAAAACTAGAAAGATATCTAAACAAGCTAAAATCTAGAACTTAAGTAGGAATAAGCTAAAATGTACTGAGCCACTCTTAAAATAACCAAAAATTACCAAATGAACAATCCATAAGCACAAAATAAGCTAAAACAAGCATATAAAATAAGCAAATCCACACAGTCCCGATTTACGGCACCTCATAAGCCAACCCAAAAAAATTCTAAAAAATAAAATAAAAATAACAGCAACTATATAATCTACTACATAAGCTACAACCAAATTTCAGTTAAAAAGGACTTATAACGAAGAAATGAAAAATCAAAAACTTTTTCTGCAGTAAAAAACGACTTTTTTCAGCCCGAAAAAGGGCTATTTACCCTAGTAAAAAAAATTTTAAAAATAAAATAAAAATAACCGTAACTAACTAATCTACTAAATAAGCTATAAACGAAATTTCAGCTAAAAAGGACTTATAACGAAGAAATTAAAAATCAAAAACTTTTTCTACAGTAAAAAATGACTTTTTGCAGCCCGAAAAAGGGCTATTTACCCTAGTAAAAAAATATAAAAAATAAAATAAAAATAACAGTAACTAAATAATATACTAAATAAGCTACAAACCAAATTTCAGCTAAAAAGGACTTATAACGAAGAAATTAAAAATCAAAAACTTTTTCTGTAGTTGAAAACTTTTTGACTTTTTGATTTTTCTTAACTAAGTTGATTTTATTGAACTTTGATTGATCCTATATGACTGAGAATGATGTTAGAAGTTGAAATGAGAATGATTTAACCTAATGTAGCTAGATATGAACCTACTTATGTGATTATGCAAACCTAAATTTTCGACAGTGAAGTGAAATAAGATTATTGAAATGGATTTTGACTTTCTTTCTTCAATGACCTATGTTTTTATGACTTGACTAATCTAATAGAACCTAGTGTAATATGTCTCAACCAAAAACAACAACAAAAACCTACTCGAAAGTGGTGAAGACCACTGATCCAAACACCCCTTTAACTTGTCTATCTTGAATTTTACAAAGGAAATCAAGTATTTTTGAAGCAAACTTGAGCAAATTAGTTTGAGACAAGTTTATAAACACATAATAGGCAAATTCCAAACACCAATAAGCAGTCCCAAATAAGCAAAGATAAATAAGTAATACTAGGCCAAATTGCACAGTTAAGGAGCAAAGCATGAAACCACTAATAAAACTATAACTACTGAACTAAACTAATTCTAATTAACTATGAGCATCACAAATAAATAAAGATAAGCAGAAATAAAGCAACAATAAGCACTACTACAGTAAAAAGTTTAAAAATGGAGATTCCTTACAAATGGTCCTATGTGCTTGAATCCAAGAACAAAATACACAATCCTGTCCTAAAGCCTCCCCTAGGCACTAAAACCAATGCATTCCATTTCCGACCATGCTCCATCTTCTTCTTCTTTCTCAACCGATTTTTTTGATTTTCTTACTTTTTTTTTTTTTTTTTTTTTGAGTACTTTTAGTGAACCGAGTAAAAATCCTCTAAATGGTATCTAAGCTTCAAAAAGCTTATAAGGGAACTAGTTTGAGCTTATTTCACCTCTGAACAACAACTTTAACAACATTAAAGCAATATGAGATTCTTGAGTGAAAATTGCAAATACTAATTTAACCGATGGAAACTTAATTATTTGATTGAGAAAGCTTAAATTTACACTGAGAATGATAAAAGTACACGTTTTAAGCTAGGAATTACACTAGAATTTAAAATTACACTAAAACATTAAGTTACACTAAACTATAACTACTACTAGCTTCATTCCTGCTTCTTTCCTCTTTATAGATGACTTCTGGGGTTTTGTGGGGTACTTTGAACATTTCCCATCAATAATTTTAGCCGTTGGATTATCTCCTTCAATCTCAGCCTTTGGTTGAACTTTTGGCACCAAAACAATTATTTGCAAATTGCCTGTTATAACTTGTGATAAGGAAGGAGCAATTAATGCTTGTTGTTGTTTTGTGTTTGGAGTGGATAGGTTGGTGGGCAAGTGGTGAAGGTGTTGCAGGTGGTTTGGAGGGAAACCAGGGAGGAGAAGGGTGGTTTTGACGGGGGTGTTGACCCTGGTTATAACTAAGGGGTGGTGTTGGGTTGGTTAGTGTTGGGCCAGGGGGTTAAGATAGTTGGGATGGGTTATTGGATTGGTTATATAAAGGGTCCATTTGTATTATAGGCTAAATAACACAAGGACCAAAATTGTTATTTGCTGAAAATTGAGGGGGTATTCCTGCCAACTTTCCAAACTTAGTCCAAGGGTAAAATATGCCAAATTCCAATAATCCAAAGGACCTTAAATGTTATTTTCCAAATTTGAATTCCCAAGGACTTGTTTTGCCAAAATTCAAACTTGAGGGACCAAAACTGTAAACTTTTGAAATTTTTCACCAAAGGACTAATTATGACAACTTGTGATTTCAAAAGGACCTTTGGTGACTTTTCTTACAAAACAAATGTCTAAGGACTGAATTTGACAAGTTTTGAAAGTTGAGGGACTGAAACTGCCAATTATGCAAACTTTGTTCGTTTTTCATTTGTTTTTAATCATTTTGCATCTGAAACATATAAAACACAATTCCTGGAATATTTTCAGTATTTTGATGCATTTCTGAGTGTTTTTGTATGTTTTTGCAGTTCAGTTTGACCAAAAATGATGAGTGTTTGAGCACTCATCAATAACCATCCAGCTTACATTTCCAGCTTACCTTTCCCACCCAAATCACTCAACCAGCATTCACAGTGAAAGGGGTAGGCAAGGTTTCTGGCTTCACTGGATACCCATAACCCTTCCAATCAAGAGCTATACCAAGCAACCTACATTTCCATCTTTTAAGAATGGCATCAGTTGCTTGGGAACACATACCTTAAGGGAAGCCCAACCATTACCTCCTATGGTGGTGTATTGGGTGGACCAAGAAGGTTCATCTTTCACACATCTCTATTCCACCCATCGTACACCACCCACCCAAGCTACATACCTTTCACAATGGTCACTCCTTTATTATGGTACATCTTAATGAATTAGACCTCCTTTTCTATCTCCATATGCTCACTCATTCCCTCCCAAGGCCAAATAGAGAGCACATGGGAATAAAAAAGGTACAGTCACACCATTTAGACTCCAAGTACAAAGGTGACCCACTGTAGTAGCCTGCACAGATCTCTGTTTTATAAGACAGAGATAATCCCAAACACTCCTTTAACAGGAGTATCACAAAATTCCACCACTTATTTCATTTGATTTTTTTTCAGTCCCCCATAAGCTAAACACCTCTTTCACATTGGGAGAATTCATGACTGACAAACTCATCAATTTGAGTCTAACATTATCTTCAATGACTTTCAATAACATGTCCCATTATTTTTTCTTGTTCTGAAACAACCTCATGTTCCTTTCTTGCCATAGGAAATATATAACTGCAGCATAAACAATCCTCTTGACAATAATCCATATGTTCCTTTTATTTGGCAAAGCAACAAGCTCATCCAATACCATCTTCCAGTTTCTATCCAAACACTGTATTCTGCTTACTGCCTTTGCTTTCTCCCAGACTTTAGTTGAGTATTTGCAGGCAAAAAAATAGATGATCATGACTGTCACGAGTTTCATCACATACGGCACACCTCATACATTTATTAGGGTACCACTTGAGGATCCTATCTTATGTGGGCAGCTTACCATGAACCAACAGCCAAAGGATAAATGCATGCCTGGGTATAGAATTTGAAAACCAAACTACATTATACCATACCACTTTTTCATCATGCTCTCTCATATCTTTCCAAACCTTATTCATTCTGAACTTTACAAGATTCTTTTTAGTGCTCCGCCATTTAACCTCATCAGCTTTGTCATTGACTAAACAAGGAGTTTGAATTTGGCTCAGAATACTGTTATTATGCTTGCATTCATCAGGAATATTCAAAGTACCATTAACAACCATCTCAGCCACAGTGGTGTTATTAGAAAGGCATGCAGAGAAGATTTGCCTTCTAGTCACAATGTTTGATAAAGGACCAATCTCACACCATGTGTCATGCCACATATTTGTAGATTCCCCATTACCCAAACAATGTCATATATGAGGTCTAATAGATTCTCTTAACTCCAATAGCCTTCTCCACCCCCAGCTAGCATTACAATCAACAGGAATCTCCCAAATATTTCTCCCCTTAAGCCTATAAATGTTAATCCACTTTACCCATAGAGAATCTTTTTTACATGACACATTCCATAGATGCTTAACCATTAGGGTGTTGTTCCATTTCTCAAGTGGTTTAAACCCCAAACCACCACACTTCTTAGGCTTGCACACATTTTTCCAAGAAATTTTAGCCTTTCCATTTACCTTCTCCCCTTGACTCCACAGTAAGTCTTTCAACAATCTATCAATGTCCTTAACAACAGTTTTTGGAAGAAAGAAGACAAATGATCAATAAGTTTGCATTGCAGATAAAATTGATGCAATTAATTGCATTCTTCCAGCATATGACAGGAATTTGTTTTTCCAATCACTAATTTTGCTCCTCACCTTTTCAATGAGACCTTTACAATCAGTCACACTAAGTCTCCTTGTCACCAAAGGCACCCCCAAATACCTTACTGGCAGCTTGCCCACTGAAAAAGGAATAATGTCTAAAATCTCATTCTTTACATCCTCACTAATATTGCTGCAGAACATAGTGCTATTCCCCATGTTTGGATGTAAACCTGATACTTCACTGAATTCATCTAAGGCATGCTTAATGACTTGCACAGAACTAGCATCTCCATTACATAATATCATTAGATCATCTACAAAACACAAACTAGTTATCTGTAACTCTGCACATCCAGGGTGATACTTGAATTGTCCATTTTGCCCGATTTTCCTTTTTAAAATCAAAGTGAGAACTTCCATCACAATAGTGAAAAGGTATGGGGATATAGGGTCTGCTTGCCTTAGGCCTATTGCCCCTCTAAAGTACCCACAACTTTCACCATTGACACAAATTGAGAATGTAGCAGTCTGAACACAAGTCATTACCTATCCAAAAAATTTAGCAGGGAATCCAAAACCTTTGAGAACGTCTTCTAGGAATGATCAACTAACAGAATCATATGCTTTCATTATATCAACTTTAAAAGCACATCTTCCTTTTCCTTGCTTACTCCCATATCCTTTCAAAAGCTCTTGTGTCATTATAATATTATCAGTGATATTCCTTCCAGGAATAAAAGCACTCTGGTTTTGAGATACAATCCTGCATAAGACACTCTTCAATCTGTTTGTGAGTATTTTACTAACAATTTTATAGACCACATTGCAGCAAGCAATTGGTCTATGATCAGATACTTTAGAAGGTGTTTTAATCTTTGGGACCAAAGTAATGATAGTTGCATTTAGTTCTCCAAGTAGTTTTCCTGATTGAAAGAATTCCTTAATAGCTCCACATACATCATCTCCCACAATATGCCAAGTTGCTTTAAAAAACTTTGCAGTAAAGCCATCTGGACCAGCAACTTTATTATCATCAATGCTACTTAATGCTTCCTTAATTTCCTCCATTGAAACATCAGCACACATAGATTCAGCTTCTTGAGTGGATGCTTGTTCAGTAAATAACTCATTAGCCCTTGTGATCTACTTTGTATCAACTCTCACCCCAAGAAACTTTTGAAAATGATTCACAATTTGCACAGGAACATCCTCTCCCACATATCTAATACCCTGGTCATCAAAGATACTGTTGATAAAGCTTCTATGTCTTTTTCCTTTAATTATCTGGTGGAAATATGCAAAATTTTTATCCCCCTCTTTCAACCATTCAACCTTAGCAAGCTGATATAACATTTTACTTTCATCAAGTACAACCTCATTATATTCCTTCAAGATACTGACATCTTCTTTTCTTAGCTCACTATCATGACCATCCTTATCAACCTTGACTTGAATATCTTCTAACTTTTTCCTCAAATCTAGAACCCTTTCAAACAAGTTACCCTTCTTCCAGGTTAGGTGTTTCAATGGCTTCTTTAAATTCTTCAACTTTTTTACCAATACAAACATTTTGTGTCATTCAACTGTCATTTTCCAGCCATCAGTCACTAAAGGAATAAATTCCTTTTTTTCCAGTAAGATAGTTAGAAAACCTAAATGACTTATTCTTTTTCTTCAGTTTTTTAGGGATCACCATTATTGCAGGGCTGTGGTCAGACACCAGATATGGGAAAAAACATGCATGAGCTTCATTAAACAAACTCAAGAATCTGCCATTACCCATTACTCTGTCAAGTTTCTTAAGAGTAGCATTATCAGGATTCAATAGGCTACTCTTAAACAAAATTTCATTTCATTAAACAAACCCAAGAATCTGCCATTACCCATTACTCTGTCAAGTTTCTTAAGAGTAGCATTATCAGGATTCTGAAATGAAAGAAAAGAAAAAACATGCATGAGCTTCAATAAACAAACCCAAGTTTTTTAAATGAAAGAAAAGAAAGGAAGAGTTAAGAATTGGTAGAAAAGAAGAGAAGATGAATGAAATTTTATTTTTTATATCATGTTCCCAAGTTAGGAGAGAAAAGAAGAGATAACTAGTGATTTTACAATTATACCCTTTATTTTATATTAGGTCATTTAAGTAATTACATTTATTAAAAGCTTCATAAAATAACTTCTCTTCAAATCATCCCACTTTTGGGAAGAAAGTTTTGGAGAGAAGTTTAGCCAAATTTCCTCTCCTCTTCTCTTCTCTTTTGAAAAAAACTCTGGAACACGAATTCATTTTCTTTTCTTTCTACTTCTTTCAAAAATAAAACTCGGGAACGCAACATAAATGTGAAGTGAAAGCCTGTACTATTAATATCCTCCATCTCAATTCTTGCCACACACTCTGGAAATTCAATCATATCATAAGAAGCAAAGGACATGCCATCACTATGCTCATCATTCTTCAATGTGACATTGAAATCTCCCATTATACACCAAGGCTCTCCAATAGTCATTTGTTTGTATACTTCTAAATCCTTCCACAATTCCCTTCTGTCTTTACCATCATTCTTAGCATATATAAAAGTGCAATACACTCTCATATTTGCATTTACATATTCAATCAGGCACATTATAGACTGGCTATTCATATGCAGAACCATCACTTGCATAACACCACCTAAATTTGATCAAAACCCATTTACAAACAAAACACACCCTTAACTCTCACTATTTACAAATAATTACTCACAATTACCTGAATATATCATGAATTTTATTTAGTTTTGGTTAGTAAACATAACCCTTAATGGTAGGTTTTAAAAATCTCATTGTTTTCAAATAGACAAAATTTAACTGAACATTAAATCTTGGCACAATTTCCGGAAGGTCTCACAAATTGATTACCAATTTAAATTTTCTCTTTTGGCTAAATACATATGGCACTTTTAAGAGGTTCTTGATGTCATGTAGAGAAGTGAGGCTTCCTCAATCCTCGACACTATGTCAAGGAATCATTTAGTATTTTGACAATTTGATTTTTTTTAATCAATTTTGAAGTACTAGACGAATATTCGTGGAAAGCGACGGTGTATAGTGTCAAATAATTATATTTGCAAAATCGTGATTCTGGTTTGACTCTTGATGCAAAACTTACATGTTCAATTTGTTGTCACTGTGAGAAAAAAATTCATAGGTTAAAAACAACACTTGATAAAAGTTTAAGAATTAAACAATACGTACTATCTAAAATATTAATTTAGTTGTATATAATTGCGGTGGGAGTATGTGAGAGAGAAAGACATATCTATACTACATTATAATGCATTTGAGACTATTTTATAATTAGAAAAACTTAAAATTCAGACTTTTTTCTTGCTTATTATGGAAAGATTTCAAAATTAATTTGTTAGGAAGCAAGTTGGTTAGGAAGCAGTTGGTTGTTCAAACTAAAATTATTTGGCTTAACAATCTCTAATAACTCTACTTATAAAGCATGAAGACAACTAAACGTGTAACCAAATAACGCAAAATATAATCACACGGTACCGGCGCCGCATTGCGCGGGTACCATTCTAGTATACACTAATGTGTATAGCCTAGCAAACTCATACTATCAATTTTTGTGGGCAACATAACTATCAATGTTCGGTTTGTAGTTTAGCTATGAAATAGTGTTATTAGATCCTTGATCAATGATGCTAGACTCAAATTTTATCTTGTACTTATTGCACTTGTACAAATATTGATATCTATGACTTCCTAACTATTCCATATTTCCATCCTGGAGCAAAGAAGTTCTTACCATTAATGAAGAACATGTTAAAACTTTTGTCCAGGTCCTCAATTTTTTCTCTTCAAAACTGGGCATGGTTCAGGGGGTATGGTTCAGGTGGTTTAAAATCTGCTAACTGTCATTACATTTTATTATGTAAAAAATACTTTGTTTAGTGTTGATATGTGATAGTAATATAATTTTACAATATCATGTAATAACTGATTCGGTGTTAATTAATTCTTTTGTATTACTCTTACTAGCATTGAATATATACTTAAGTTGTTAACTAAATAGATTCATGATTTTTTATACTTGAGTAGGGTTTGTGGAATTTATTATTTATTTTGATTTTATATTATATTTGAGTTGTTAATGATTAGCTTTTGCAGAAACTATGCATGTTGTTCACTAAAAGATTAATTAAGGAAGAAGATGCATTATGACTCAATAGGCTGAGTTGGAAGCTATTAGGGAAACCATATTGATGGTAAACATGAAGAAAGACATGGGAATTCAAGACTTGGAGATATAGTGTGATCCAATAAAAGCTCCTCAAAAATTAATCCTCCAACAGATACTTAAAAAATTATAAAAATAGCCTGGGTTAATTTTGGTTGGTCCATTAGATTATTACCCTCTTTAATAGTATGGTTTAATTTTCCATTTTGATGTCTCGGGACCAATTCTTATCCATTTTCATAATCGTGGTGAAGTTATTGCCCATATTGCTACTATACTTACAGCAATGGGTGTTCACGGGGTATGGTATAAACTTATGGGGTCTTTGGGTGTGGTATTATGGGGTTTTGGGTGTTTTTAATGGGTGTTCGGGGGCTGCTGTGAAATAGCATCAGTAAAGGGGTGAATTGGGTCGTTTGCTTGCTTGGTATATAATGGATGCAAATGTAGTTAAGGTGGAACCGTTAGAATGACGGAGTATAATAGTACTTTTAGGTTGATTTTATAATAAAATGGGTATATATGACAAATATGATGTTTAAATTGGGTATATGTGACATTACGATATTTTGTTGGCTAACTGTGACATTTCAAGGCTTAAATTAGGCATATATGGAATTAACTCTTTTTTTATGTATGAAACTTTTGCCAAACCAATGACTAATAGGATATACTGTAACAATTTTTTCTACAGGCACCAGTACGAGACGGAAATCAGATCTTACATCGATATGGAAATGTATAAGCTTTGACCGGAATAGTTAACATTTCAGCTTAATGTACCTAATCATATTGTAATGACTTTCTGCACAGAATTGATTAAGCTGTTTTGAAATCAGAGCATGATATAAATTATAAACACATTCCGACTTTGATGAAAGAAAAAAAAAAGTATGTGGTTATGTGAGAAAAGTTCATTTGTTGACTAAGTTTTTGTTACATACTGAGGGACAAATCTCCACCATCCATCTAGTTTGATCTAATGGTGTGGATTAACCTAAGATTTAATATGATAACCTAAGTCCATGTTTTTTTCTTGTCTTTTTCTCTTTCTTTTTACTTTTTTTTCTTTTTTTGTCTTTCTTTTTTCCTATTCACGTGTGCTTTTATTTATTATTTATTATTTTTTTTCTATTCACGCTTTTTTTTCTTTTTTTTAATTTCTTTTTTTCTTCCCTTTTTCTTGGTCCCTTATTTACTATTCACGTTGGGCTTTTATTTTTATTTTTTTTATTATTTTTTTTTTGTCCTTTCTTTACTATTCATGTTCTTCACACATTTTTTTAATTCACTTTTTTCTTTTTTTTTTAAAAAAAAATCACGTTTTTTTTAAATTCACCGTGTTTTTTTTTTTTTTAAATTCACGTTTTTTATTTTAATTCACGTTTTTTTCACTTTCTTACGTTTTCGTCCATTTTTATACGGTTTCATCTGTTTTTGTCCATTTTTATACGTTTATACACGTTTTTGTCCGTTTTCAGACGTTTTTGTCCGTTTTCATAAGTTTTTGTCTGTTTTTTAAGGTTTCGTTTTCGTCTTTTTTATATTTTCGTCTATTTTCAGACGTTTTTGTCTGTTTTTATACGTTTTCGTCCGTTTTATACATTTTTGTCCATTTTTAGACGTCTTCGTCCGTTTTCATACGTTTTCGGCAGTTTTTATATGTTTTCATACGTTTTTGTCCGTTTTCATCCGTTTTCGTCTGTTTTCTTTCATTTACGTCGATTTTTAATCGTTTTTTTACGCTTTCATACGTATTCGTTCATTTTCTTACGTTTTCGTTCGTTTTCATACGTTTCTAAATATCACAATTGATATTCTTAATACCACAAGTGATATTTAGAATATCATAGAATATCACTTGTGATATTACGAATGTCAATTATGATATTCTGAAACGCATAAAAATGAACGGACGAAGACATATGAAAACAAACAAAAACGTAAGAAAGTGAAAAAAACGTGAAATAACTTGTGATATTCAGAATATCACTTGTGATATTCAGAATATTGCTTGTGATATTCAGAATATTGCTTGTGATTTTCATGTTACAAAACATTTGTTTAATATCACTTGTGATATTCAGACTATCACTTGTGATATTCAAAATATCATTTCTGATTTTCAGAATATCACAAGTAATATTCAGAATATCACTTGTGATTTTAATGTTATAAAACAGTAGTTTAAAATCACTTGTGATGTTCATAATATCACTTGTGATACTCAGAATATCACTTTTGATATTCAAAATATCACTTGTGATATTCAGAATATCGCTTGTGATTTTCATAGTACAAAACATTTGTTGAAAATCACTTGTGATATTCAGACTTTCACTTGTGATTTTCAGAATATCACAAGTGATATTCAGAATATCACTTGTGATTTTCATGTTATAAAACATTAGTTTAAAATCACTTGTGATGTTCAGAATATCACTTGTGATGTTCAAAATATCACTTTTGATATTCAGAATATCACTTGTGATATTCAAAAAATGTATGAAAATATCTTAAAATGGCCGAAAACAAAGACAGGAAAACGTAAGAAAATGGAGGAAACGTAAGAAAACTGACGAATAAGTAGGAAAACAGACGAAAACGTATGAAAACGGACAAAAATATATAAAAACGGATGAAAACTCATGAAAACGGATGAAAACATATGAAAACGTATGAAAACGGACGAAAACGTATGAAGAAGGACGAAAACAGATGAAAACGTATAAAAACGACCGAAAACGTAAGAAAATAGACGAAAACGTATAAAAACGGACGAAAACATATGAAAACATAAGAAAGTGAAAAAAAAACATGAATTAAAAAAAAATACACGTGAGTTTAAAAAAAACGTGATTTTTTTAAAAATGAATTAAAACATGTTTATTAAAAAAAAGCGTAAAAAAACGTGTATAGTTAAGAACGTGAAAAAAAAATTGAATGTAAAGAAGGGTCTAAGAAAAAGGAAAAAAAAAGAAAAGAAATGCATGAGTAGACAAAAAATAAAAAGAAGAAAAAAAGAAAAGGAAAAAAAAGGCCACGTGAATATGAAAAGAGAAAGAAAAAAAAGAAAAATCTAAAAAATAATGAATAAAAAGAAAGAGAAAAAGACAAGGAAAAAACATGGACTTAGGTTACAATATTAAATCTTAGGTTAATTCTTACGATTAGATCAAACTAGATGGATGGTGGGATTTGTCTCTTAGTATGTAACAAAAACTTAGTCTCTAAAATAACTCACCAGGTGCTTATGTAACACTTTAAAGTTTACAACAATTCATTTTGTCCAAATCAGGTTAAGAAACCAAGTTCTATCAGCTGGAGCTCGGCATGCACGGAAAAAGACAATGAAGGATGCTAAAGGCCTAAATAACTAAACCAAATTTAAAACAGGAGATACTTGGGGATTTGTACAACCGTTTCTCAGACATATTCACATATAATCAACTCCGACATACAGACATACATATACACACAACAACAAGGCTCTCACCAATATGCCGCCAAGCACAAGGAACACGAAGAGAAACCCGAGTAGTAGCATATCAAACAAACTAAACAAAGTCGAAATGCATAAGTAGCTTTACGGACTTGTACTTGTCGCCTTTCTTGCTATAGAGTGGAACTGCACGGATTCCTTTACGCAGCTCCGAAATTGGTAGGCATGTTTGGCCACCAAAATCATCCTTTTCTGACGTGTCATACTCGCGAACTTCAATTCTAAGGATAGCTAGTTCTGGAACTGTTAATGGGAATTCAAATTGTTCGTTCCATGCCGGGATCCAGTTGTCCTCAATTGCTTTTGTTCGTTTCATTACGGTATCAGCAGGTATTCCAGCAATTCCAACCTGCAAAAAACAATGTTATAAGTTTTGTATTAGAGGTGTCAATTTCAATCCATATATATACCTATGAATGGGTCGATTTGGTTTTGGGTTATGCATTATCCATAGAGGGTGTATCAAAAGGGTAAAATCAAAAGGTTGGGTCTAAAGGAAATGAGTAGGAAGTCGCCGAAAGTGTATTAATGTATAAAACCTTCCAATATCCAAGTGCCTTCTAATTATATAAAAAGTTCACAAGTTCCACGTGAAAGAGTTGTACCATTACATTTATGTGGAATACTTATACAATGTAATTTGTAGCATGCAGATTTGGATGCTCAGAACTATTTTGTCAAATGATTGCTTGTGAATTATTTAAACGTACGTATCAATGAAGTGATATATGATCTGTAAAAGGCCAAATTTGAATAATATGTAGTGTCTTACCCTTGTGTAGAAATCTGGAGGTGAGTAAGAATCAAAATGCGTATATTTGAAATCATAACCCATATACACGGTTACCTGAAAAGCATTAAAAGAGGTTTAATTTGTCAAGTTAGCATTAAGAGGTCGAACCACATGCAATCATTTAAAAGTCGCATTGTGAGGGTCCAAAATTATATGGTTTAGTTAAAAATGAAGTGAGATAGGACCTACAAAACGTGCACAGAGGGTAATTTGTTTAGAAGAATGGAAATTGGTTGCGTGTTTACCTTGAGGACGATTTTGACAGGTAATGAAACTCTAGGATCAAAGATGGCCTCGTTCATCATCAAGATTTCCGGTTTCTTAACATATCCACAACCACCGTTGGCCTTGAACATTCCTTGCATCACCCAAAGAAACCTTCCATAACCCTGTCAACAAAAATTTGTTATCAGCGGGTGGCTAATTCCTAAAGAGTCCTTTTGTTGTATGGAAGTGGTAAATCAAAATAGACAAAGTGTTCAGGGTTTTTAACATAAAAATGAATTTAACGGAGATCAAGAACCATGAAATGTCTTTTTTACTCCTAAAAGTTGTACACGATTTTACAGCAATTACAAAGACAATGATAAAGTCTTGCATCACCGCAATCACATTTTCTTTTGATTCCTTAAGTTCATAACATGATCAGCAATTATCAACCAATAATGATGACTACATATTTACTATGGCCAATTCTGCTTCACCACTGTTATTCGAGGTCAAGATACAGATCATCCACCACTTGAATCGTATGTGCCTGCGGTTGGTGTAAGCAGTAAGCCATACTTATGCATTGTACAGATTAAATAATATCGATGTATGTTTTGGTGGTCTAGTAACATTAAAGAATAATAATATAGCTAAAGTTTCCTCTAAGCTATCGTCATTGGACGTATTTCCCATGTGAATTAAACAACTCGTTGTGAAGAATATCTTAGAAATGTATCTAACTCTCTAGGTTTTAAGCTCCCATGATAATAATTCCTCAATGTCCTTGTGTTTGATTGGATTGTGATTATGGCAGATACCCCTGATCCAAGTCCATTTGTTTTGATTATAGATCTATACATATACCAGATGATACAACTACTTTGGCTCCAGCAATAGACCCCTTGTCAACTATCTTGACATGAAGTCCTTGACGGTGGTTTTGGTGTTGTGGAATAACCGCGATAATATCCCACCAACTAGGTAAAGAATGTGTATGTTTCAACACAACACTATACCTCAAACCAGCTTATTGAAAATTAGACAAAACTTAAAGAACAAGAGAATGTAACACCAAACTTTCTTATATATTTCTTATACTAGAAACATATACTACTACAACAAGAAAGGAAGAAAGAACTATCTAAGTACACAACAAGAAGTGCTTGTGTGTTTTTGGTGTGAAAAACTCATTGGAAAAGCCTTCTATTTATAGGCTTCAAAACCATCTCAACTTGCTTGCAACTTGGCTCCAACTTGCTGAGATTCTAAGATTGCATAATCTTTGTAAATATTTGATAAGATCCTATATCTTTCTAAAGATTTCATATTTTTATCAAGTTGCATATCTTGGATACTATTGAGCCAATATTCAACAAATCTCCACCTTGGCGAAATACCAATTCCTTCAATCTCGTTGTCAACCATCGTTGGTGGAGTCTTCAAAACCAATCATCAAGTTTTCCGAATATTGATCAAGTCCAAACAGTAATTGAACTTGATCCCAGCTACTACTTTAGTGAGCATATCTGCGGGATTCTTAGAAGTATGGATCTTCTGGATTCTGACTCCACCTTCTTCCAATATATCTCATATGAAATGACTCCACCTTCTTCCAATATATCTCATATGAAATGATACCGAACATCAATGTGCTTCGTCCTTGCTTCGTCCTTGAAATGATACCGAACATCAGAATGCATCGTGACAAATTCGCTAAGTGAATTGCACTCTGACTATCAGAATGCATCGTGACAAATTTCTGATTGATTACAAGTTCACCGAGCAACCCTTGAAGCCAAATTGCTTCCTTTACAGCCTCTGTAAAAGCCATATATTCTGCTTCCGTAGTTGACAAAGCAGTAGTTGACTGTAAGGTAGACTTCTAACTAATTGGAGCTTTTGCTAGGGTAAAAACATAGCCTATAGTAGATCTTCGCTTGTCTAAATCTCCAGCATAGTCAGAATCGCAATATCCCGCTACCCACTGACTACTTTGATGCTCGAATACTAACCCTACATCGACCGTGTTATGGATGTACCGTAATATCCATTTCACAGCTTGCCAATGTCCTTTTCCAGGGTTATGCATATACCTGCTCACCATCCCAATAGCATGACTAATATCTGGTCGAGTACATATCATAGCATACATTAAGCTACCGACAGCATTTGCATAAGGCACTTTCTCCATGTATGCCCTCTCTGCATCATTTTTCGGTGACATAATAGCACTGATCTTAAATTGAGAAGCGAGTGGAGTACTAACTCGTTTTGTTTGCTTATCGAACCTAAAACGCTTTAGAATCCTTATTAGATATTGTTTCTGAGTCAAACAGAGCTTCCTCAATTTTCTGTCTCTGACTATCTCCATGCCGAGAATCATCTTTGCTTCACCGAGATCCTTCATCTCAAATTCTCTTTTCAACCGAGTCTTTAACTTTTCAATCTCGTCTAGACTTTGAGAAGCTATCAACATATCATCTACGTATAGAAGAAGATATACGAAGGATCCATCTTGTAGCTTTTTCAAATAGACACAATGGTCATATTTGCTTCTTGTGTACTTCGACTCCATCATAAACTTGTTAAATCACTTGTACCACTGTCTTGGGGATTGCTTCAATCCGTACAACGATTTATGAAGCTTACATACTTCATGCTCTTTTCCAGCAACTTTGAATCCTTCTGGCTGAACCATATAGATTTCCTCTTCCAAGTCTCCATGTAGAAATGCAGTTTTCACATCCATCTGAACTAGTTCCAAATCCAACTGTGCTACCAAAGCCAACAAAATTCTAATAGAGGAATGCTTTACCACTGGAGAAAAAACTTCATTATAATCAATTCCCTCTTTCTGAGCGTAGCCTTTAGCTACCAATCTTGCTTTGTAGCGAACATCATCCTGGCTAGGAAATCCTTCTTTCTTTGCATACACCCATTTGCATCCAATTGCCTTCTTCCCTTTTGGGAGGTTGGTTAACTCCCATGTCTGATTCTTCTCAAGTGACTGCATTTCTTCGCTTATGGCAATCCTCCACTTCTCGCTCTCTAAGTCTCGAACCGCTTCAGAGTAAATAGTAGGAACAACATCAGCTGCAATTGAAGATGCACAAGCCACCATATCATTAAGGTGAGCAGGCCGTTTAGTGTTTCTTTTGGGCTTGCTGGTAGCAATTGATTCATGTTGTTGTTGTGGAGGTTCTTCGGTTTGAACCTCCTCTTCTTCATAACCTCCTTCTACCATAGGAGAATCATCTCTATCATCTGGTACAATTATTCTTTCAAACTCCACCTTTTTGGGAGTTCCATCTGACTGCTTAGCATTCACCTTCTTCAACATGGTAGATTCATTAAAGGTGACATCCCTGCTAAAGATCGTCTTCTTCATCTCTGGACACCATAGACGATAGCCTTTGATTCCAGAGGTGATCCCCATGAATAATGCTTTCTTTGCTCTAGGATCTAACTTTGATTCCTTCACATGATAATATGCAGCGGAACAAAACACATGCAAGGAATCATAATCTGTAGCAGGTTTTCCATACCATTTCTCAAATGGTGTTTTCCCATCAATAGCAGTAGATGGCAAACGGTTAACGAGGTGACAAGCATATGTCACAGCTTCAGCCCACAATTCTTTACCCAACCCAGCATTGGATAACATACACCGAACTTTCTCCAGTAAGGTTCGGTTCATGCGTTCTGCCACCCCGTTCTGTTGTGGTGTATGTCTGACAGTAAAGTGTCTGACGATGCCTACGAGTTCACAAAATTTTGTGAATTGATCATTTCTATACTCTCCACCATTATCTGTTCGGAGATGTTTGATCTTTCTGCACGTATGAGTTTCCATCATCTTTTTCCACTTGATGAACACTCCTAGCACTTCATCCTTTGTCTTTAACGTGTACACCCAAACTCTTCAGGAAAAATCATCAACAAAGGTCACATAGTAGTGTCTCCCTCCTAAAGATCTTGTCTTTGAGGGACCCCATACATCAGAGTGGACATAATCCAAGATACCTTGTGTCCTGTGGATAGTTGTCCCAAATTTCACCCTTGTCGTCTTCCCATTGATGCAATGCTCACAAAGATCCAACTTACAGGAGCTCACTCCTTTCAATAATCCTTGCTTTATGAGCAAATTCAAGGATTTTTCTCCTGCATGTCCTAAGCGCATATGCCATAGCTTCACAGCTTCTGAATTTATATCACCATCGGTAACAGCTGCTACAGTTCCAACAACTGTTCTTCCCTTGTAGTGATACGTGTTGTTTATTTTACGAATACCCTTCATTACTACAAGTACGCCAGAGATGATCTTCATAACCCCATCCTTGGCTCTTACTTCGAATCCTTTAGATTCTAAGGTACCGACGGAAATGAGATTCTTTTTCAACTTTGGCGAATAACGAACACCTTTCAAGGTCACAATTGTTCCGTCTTCATTTTGCAATCGAACGGAACCAATCCCATGAGTAGTGAGGGGAGTTTCGTCTACCGTATAAACAACTTCCTCATGTTTTTCAAAATTACTAAACCACTCTCGATGTGGTGTAATATGATGGCTACATGCGGAATCTAATAGCCATACGTCAGAAGCATTCTTCGTTGACGATGTTGCAAGTGAGAAATCTGATTCTTCATCATCACACTTGGTGACATTCGCCTCTGCTATAGCTTTCCCTTTATAATGATTGTCCTTGGTTTTCAATTTTGGACAATCTCTCTTCCAATGGCCTTTTTCATGACAAAAGGCACATTCATCTTTGCTTAGTCTTTGCCGCGACTTGGATCTCCATCTCTTATCGGTGCTCTTCTTCTGCGAACGACCTCTGACCAGCAAAACCTCTGCGTCTCCACTTGAACTAATCTGCTTGTCCTTCCTTCTCAGTTCTTTACTGTACAAGGCGGCACAAACTTCACTAAGAGACACATCATCCTTTCCGTTAGGTAGAGTTGTTTCAAGCAACTCGTACTCCTCCGGAAGAGATCCCAACAGTATCAATGCTAGATCCTGGTCTTTGAACACCTCATCCATATTCATCAAATCGGTTACCAGCCGGTTAAAACCGGTAATGTGATCATTCATTGTAGTACCTGGTACATAAGTGAAGCGAAAGAGTCGCTTCTTCATAAAGAGCTTATTCTGACAATTTTTCTTCAGAAATTTCTCTTCCAATGCCACCCACAGTTTGTAGGCGGATGTTTCTTTTGAGAAAGCATATCGTTGCTCTCTCTAAAGACAAGAACGAACCGTACCACAAGCTAACCGATTGATGGTTAACAAATTCCTCTCTTCTACATCCTCTGGTTTGCTTTCTTCAATGGCAATGTCTAGACCTTGCTGAAAAAGAACGTCTAGAACCTCACTTTGCCACATACCGAAATGGCCTGTGCCATCAAAAACCTCCACCGCCAATCTTGCATTCGTCAAGACCGGTCTAGCCCAACTTGGAGATGTTGGATCCACCGTTGTGGAAGGTTTGTCAACTTTGCCATCCGCCATTTCGTGTACAAATTAATTTTCAATAGCTTCAACCAAAAAACCAACGAAATTCTTCTCTGATGTGGAGGATCAAATTTAATTGCAACCACAGAGCATACTAAGAATAACCTCGGCTCTTGATACCACTTGTTGTGGAATAACCGCGATAATATCCCACCAACTAGGTAAAGAATGTGTATGTTTCAACACAACACTATACCTCAAACCAGCTTATTGAAAATTAGACAAAACTTAAAGAACAAGAGAATGTAACACCAAACTTTCTTATATATTTCTTATACTAGAAACATATACTACTACAACAAGAAAGGAAGAAAGAACTATCTAAGTACACAACAAGAAGTGCTTGTGTGTTTTTGTGAAAAACTCAATGGAAAAGCCTTCTATTTATAGGCTTCAAAACCATCTCAACTTGCTTGCAACTTGGCTCCAACTTGCTGAGATTCTAAGATTGCATAATCTTTGTAAATATTTGATAAGATCCTATATCTTTCTAAAGATTTCATATCTTTATCAAGTTGCATATCTTGGATACTATTGAGCCAATATTCAACATTTGGCACCAATGCAAACCTGGGGTTATGGATCCATAATTATATCACAAGGTTATCGTTATGGATCCATAGTTATATCACAAGGTTATCAAAGATATATACCTACATTAGACCTTAACCAAAACTTTTCAATGGAAGCTCAAAACCTCAAAATCACTTCTAAGTAATCCTTCTCCAACATGACATGACATAGTATTATTACTTTGGGTTAATTATGGCAAAACGTATCATACTTGCCTAAAATATTAGTTTTGAGTAGTGAACAAAAAGAAAATCTTATCTAAGCACCAATGTTGACACTTTTGTCTTTCTTTAAGTATTATGACAGTTTTACCCTTCCAAATTACATAAATGGTCCCTGTTGGTTTGCAAAAATTTCATCCACCGTCCTTAGTCTAAATTACATAAATGGTCCCTGTTGGTTTGTGAAAATTGCGTCCACCATCCTTATTCTCTTTCCAATTCTTTTTTCCGAAATTATTATTTTTCTGATTTTTTTAATTCTTTTTTTTTAATTTTATTTAAATAATTTCGAAAAAAATTCGTGAAATTTTGGAAAAAAAAATATATTTTTGAAATAAAAATATTTTCGAAAAAAAAATTCTAAAAATAAAAAAATATTTTCGAAAAAAATTTTCAAAAAAAAATATTTTCTAAAAACAAAAAATTGGAAAAAAAATTATTTTTGAAAAATGAAATATTTTCGTAAAAAAAAATTTGGAAAAAAAAATATTTTCGAAAAATTTGAAAAAAAAAATATTTTCGTTCAAAAAATATTTTTGAAAAAAAAATATTTTCTAAAAATAAAAATATTTTCGAAAAAAAAATATTTTCTAAAAACAAAAAATTGGAAAAAAAAATTATTTTTGAAAAATGAAATATATTCGGATAAATTCAAAAAATTTGAAAAAAAAAACTATTTTCGAAAAAAATAATATTTTTGAAATTTTTTTTTTCTAAATAAAAATAGTTTTGAAAAAAAATATATTTTTGAAAAAAAAATATTTTCGAAAAAAAAATATTTTCTAAAAATAAAAAAATATTTTCGAAAAAAAATTGGAAAAAAAATAGGGACGTTGGATGCAAATTACAAAAACTTAAGGGTAAAATGGTCTTTACAAAAAAATTCTTTGTCTTTATTACTCAAATAAAAACAAAAATGTCAACATTATTGCTCAAATAAGTATTTTTTTTTTGTTCGCTGCGTAAAAGTGATTTTTTTGACAAGTATAGTAGGTTTTGAATTACTTTTATCGGTCCACAAGTGACATCCAACCAAACTATAGTTTCAAACAGAATGTCGACACCTGTATTGTATAAGTGCCCTAATCTCCATCCATCTCCCAACAGATTTTAACGTGTCCATAATCGATATCACCTCTACAAATAAATAAACCTATAGAGTTTGCTTTACCGGCCTAGTAGCCATCATGGTGCTAGTTAACTAGTGCAAGTTTATACACTAATACTGGATATCACTCTTTGACACCTAAGTGGTTTCAAACAAAGAAAAATGTTTACAAGTCAGCCCAACCCTACTCATTTCATCCTTGCTAAAATGAGTCATTCTGACCCATTACCATGTGTCCAACCACTCATTATTCCACCTCTAATCTAATGCAAAAGGACAACTGAGGGCAACTTGGCTTTGATGTCACAATATAAGCATATGAAACAAAGGAACACAATTTTACTTATTCATCAGGAGATCAGGCTAACAAATTTTTAAAGGGTATTAGATGCCTAACCTGCATATTAAATGCCACCATTTGAGCTCCATGCATCCACCCAATCAGCGGATTGTAATTATAAAAGCCGAACCGTATCCCCTTAGGAGACACCCTCAAAATATTCCTCTGAGTGAACCTAAAGCAAGCCATATCTTAAAGAGATTTTTTTTTTTTGCAAACGAGTGTATTAGTTCATAAAGATTTTACCAATACCTGACAATCTGAGGGCCATGAGTTTTAGCTGCCTCCTCAAGCTCTTGCTCACTTAAGCCAAGGCGCCTGACTTTGTCGGGATCAACCTTAAGCCAATCATCTAAACTATCCTTACCCTTTCCAGCATGGATAGCTATCAAATTCCTATATTCAGGGGCGCAATTGTCATCTTGAAAATCTTCCTCTTCTTCATATTCATATTCCGAATCCTCCTGCTAAACCATTGTCAATTAGCAACAAACCACTCTATATTCCTGATTATGTAATTGAAGGAATTAGTACTACCTTAAAGTCAGCTGAATCACTCTCGCTTTCTTGCGATTTAAGGTATTCTTTATGAGGTTTAGTAGATATAATAATCCTTCTTTTCAAAGATTCTGGAGAAGGAAATTCCCCTAAGCTGTCTGCATCTGGAGTAAACAGCATGTCTCCAAATGTTCCAGTAACCATCTACAGTTTAGTCACAGTAGAAACGAATGAAATAAAGGTCACACGTAAGGCCTAGAAAGATTCATTTAAAAAATTCAAGTCCTAACTCCAAGTATGCGTTTAGATAACCAGCATCATACTAGCTGTTACCAAACTCATCAAACGGTTGACATTATAAAGATTTTGCTTATGATTATGTTTTAGATATCAGGTTCATATATACTACAACACTGATTATCCAATGGTGAAATAAAGTTACCTAATTACCCATTCTGCCAACCTAATTTGATAGTCTTTTACTCTCATCTCACAAGGCATCCTTTTTTTTTTCAAGAAATTACTTTTTGGTCATTTTATAGATTAGTTTCTATAATTGTTGAATCTTGTAAAACATTTATTACAACGGAAACACATTCAAATACCATTTCTTACAATCCATTTATTACCGTCCATTATTTGATTCTAATTATACATAACGCACATCCAAACTCATAGTAACTCACCTGAGCCACTTTAGCTTGAAGATCTGGAGTAAGGTGATCTTCAATGGTGATTACAACAGGATACTCAGATGCAGTGAAGGCATGAGCCTTAATAGACCTTAAACACTTGATCAGTTTAACCGGATTGGTCGATCTCCTATATAACATAAGAAATAAGTAATGACATTTGGCAATATATTGTTAGTCCAAAGAATTTGTTGCTAAATGCAATTAACATAAATGTACTGAATGACTTTTATCGTAGCAAAAGAATCACTGATAAAAATGAGCAATAAAATACATGCACCATACTTTGACCTTCCATGACGAACAATCACATCATCCTTGTTTGAGTTAGGCCAAATACACAAGTCAATGACTCGCACACCTCTTTCCAAAGCTTGAACAATGGGTATGTCACTACAGTCGCCGATTAGTTGATCCGCAGTCAGATAGGAATTATGACCGGTGAAGATAAAATAGTGAGATAATGGAGCATTCATATCATGGTGAACCTGAATAGGGTAAAAAATATCACTAATATACACATTCAGGAAAAAAGAAACACAGTGTGGATTTCCTTGTCCCAACTGAACATTTCAGTTGCTATTTTAAGGCAAGCAAGTATATATTAAGACAATTGTGAGTCTGTGTATTGAAGATAGCCCAACATTACCAGTTTACCACTATAATTTGGATTACTATTTAAAGACAAATAACTCAAACAAGTCCATCTCATCATTTTTCTAATTGTAAAATGACCAATGTGGAACCTTTCTGGAAATAAGTTGCTTTTCAAGACCCTAAAAAAGAAGAGATAATGAAACATTTTTGAAAAAAAAGGTTAAAACAAGCCTATTTTCGTCATTTTTGGAACCTTTTCGAAATAAGTTGCTATTTAAACTTAGCTTAACCGGCATAGCAGGTCAAACCGTCTTACATTTCATAAGCTATACTCATATATTGACGTGTGACACTTTATGGCTTTATGCTGAGATGTGTTACTGACGTGAATCCTTAGTCCATTAACCCTTTGGTACAACGTAATAATATCCACGTGATCAAGACTAATCAGCAACTCATTAGCAAAACAAGTCAAAATTTGGGTATAAGTTATGACAAGTCACACAATTTAACCTGTATGCGTGGTACCAGTTGACAATAGCAAGAAAAAAAAATTTAGAAAAAGAGCAAATGATACATCCACATAAAAGTATCCACAAAAAACAATCCACTCGCTGAGGTGTCTGCGGGTGATTGGTTTTCGTGGGATGTGTCAGCGGGTGATTGGTTTTTGTGAGATGTGATCCCACAAAAAACCAATTACCCGTTGACACCTCAGCGAGGGGATTGTTTTTGTGGATACTTTTAAGTGGGTGTAGCAAATTTCAAAAAATTAACCATTCTAAGCCACCGAATGCAGTTATATTATTATAATAACCAAAACGAGACATAAAAACATCTAATTCCCAAATATTTGAGAATCTTTTAAGAGGCTTCCCAACCAAATGGTTGTGGGTTCAAGTCCGCTTAGGACATGTGAGATAGTTGTAGTGTATAATATGTGAGATAGTTAGTTGCCGTTCTAAAGAAAAAACCCGAATGTTTATCGTTGAATCTGCTTACATTCCCGCGCAATTACATTCGGTTAGAATATGGCAAATTACTTCTGATAATAATAAACGAAATTGCAGACATGATAATCACTATCCTTAAAGAATATTAGCCCCCACCATTTACTATTTTACGCTGGTGGGATTCAAGACTAACTTCTTCTCAGGATTCAACCTGAAAGAACAGAACTTTATGCAGCGTACACAAAGTTCACATTAACATCATATGTTTGCATTTTGTATGTATTGAAAGTGTATCAGATATTGTTATATCTAATCTGGAACCAAACACCTTTTATAGTTATGTTTTGGGCGATTATAATTCAACCAACATTCCGTCCCAAACTAATAGTACTTTTTTTTTTTTGGTCGTCTCAATTTAATCTACTTTACCATATTAACCTTGGGTGAAGTTAATATTACAAACTTTAAACAAGACGTTAAGTAATTAATTAAGGCTAAAATTGTCAATTTACAAAAAAGTAAAAAAGAAAAAACAGTAATAATTATGTTTTTATTAAAGCGTATGTTTTCTGTTGGATATTTACCTTCCGATCTTCTAGCGCAGGATTAGAATCACCAAACAAGTACTTAAAAAAAGTCTCTAAATTAAACCCTTTGCGCTGAAAAATATGAGCAGTAGTATGCATAATAGCTTGTGCATCTTCCAAACTAGCTTTCTCATGTTTTTGAACTTCAACTAAAAAGCGTTGGAGATGCTCAACCGTCATTATCCCATTATTATCAGAGTATTGTTCAAATAAAGACCTTATTGGCGGTGGTGCTCCTATTGCTGCTAGCTTGAATCGACGTCGGAAACAGAAGCATACATTGTATGTTTGTTTTGACATAGTTCTTTTGTTTTCTTTTTTCTTTTCTTGAATGATTTGATTGAGTGATTTTGAGTTTATAAAATGATTTTCGCTTGAATTGATGGGAAGGTATTGATGTTTGTGAATTGTGTGATGAACAAGTTTCTTTTTACCCACGCATTGCAACGGGGACAAGCTAAGAACCTTATAATAGGATGCGAAAATAAATTACTATTTAAACCCGTTTATTTTCTTATGATTAGCATTATTTTGCTTATGTAGTTCTTACATCTCGTAGTTTCAAAATTGTAGTATAATACAGTTCTGATTATGACCGATTTTATAACATGTAAGATAAATCAAAATTCTTGTTTTCTGTATCAATGCATTCTTTTTACGTAAGAAAATATTCCACTAAAATAAGAGAATCATTATATGAAAAGGAAACCATATGTTTGTTACATATTTGGGGTTGAGATTTTACTTTATTTTTACTACTTTAATATGCGGGAACATTGCAAATAGCCTGTATCATGTAATATCTCATTTCATGATTACATGTTACCGACTATGTGCAATGTTCCCGCGTTCATTCGGTCCTCGTAGCAAGGGGACGCGTTCTTTTTGGCTAGACCAACCGAATGGTCGTGTATAGTACTTAAATATTAGAAAGATAGCTAAAGATCGAGACACGTTTATCAAACCATTTAGCGTGCAATCGCGAGGCACACATAACGATCGAGCAGACTAAAAAGTCAAAAAAATGGTGAATATTAGTAAACAACGTAATGTAAAGGTTTTTATTTATTTATTTTATAGTAAGCATACAATGTATATAAATCATGCCATGTGAACTAAACTTTTTATGTTATTATAAGGCACACGCAGTTTTAAACATGTAACTTTGTAAGAGGCGAGCAATGTTAACTAAGATATATTCTTTTGCAAGACAGCAAAAGAAAAAAACATATTTGGTGTGTAGTGTTAAAGAAAAAATGATGAGATGACAATGAGATAATATAAATGATTGATGTTAATGGTGTTATGATAACTTATGCTCTAAGAGTTGCTAGGTCCGCTAGGATACCTTAATCACATAGCAAGAAATAACAATTTAGCACTCTTAATGGACTAGATATATTCGAGAACTATCAAGTCAAGTCATATGTGTCTCAATTTATATTATATTTACCTTTTGCTTATTTACCACTCTTAACGGCATTTTATTTATAAAAAGAAAACTGACGCTAGAAATACAAAGGAGTTTTTAACCAATCAGGCCAACTACTAAACAAATGGCTTCTAAACTTAAGCCAAGAAAAAGAATACAACCGAATATTATCAAAAATATCACATTTTCTCGTAAAAAGAGAATTAAATGTGAAGCTATTGCGATACCGCCATAACCACCACAAAGAAGATACAATGATGAGATACATACGTTGAATCTTCTCTGTGAAACAGGCCACGAACTCAACCAATAAATCCAATGGTCGTTAGAAACAAACGTAGGAATATTATTTCCGCACCACATTCGAACACGCCTCCAAATGTCTCTATCAATATCACATTCAAAAAAGATGTGACGGTTGGACTCGACACTACCATTACAAGAAGGAAAAGAAATCTCCGGGATCTCAATACCACGAGCCGAAAGATTAAACCGATGAGGAAGCCTATCAAGCTATAAACGCCACATGAAAATATTCACCTTGTGAGGAAGGGATTTCAATACCATGAGTCGAAAGATTAAACCGATGAGGAAGTCTATCAAGCGTTAAACGCCACATGAAAAGATTCATCTTGCGAGGAAGTCTATCAAACGAATACGATTTATGTTGCCCGTTTAAGATCTACAACCGACATAGGAAATGAAACGGATGCATACTGGACGCACATGTAACTCCGAACGACCCATTAACTCCAAACGAACCCATTAAGAGGAACACGAAGTGACCAGTACATCCGAACGACCCATTAACTCCGAACGAACCCATTAAGACGAACACGAAATGAACCAGTATGTCCGAACGAACCCATTAACTCCGAACGAAGACAGTTCAGCAGCTCGTTTTCACGTTTAATAGGAACACGAAGCATATTTAGTTTACGTCCCATGGATGGCGCCAAATGTTGAAGCAAATTTCCGCTGAGATGGTATTGACGACTCCCATGATGCCGCCTTTTGTCATCCCAAGCCAAAAGAATGCTACAAATATAGAATGAACCGGTTAGAGTCAGAACCTCTAACGGAGAGGATTTATATCTTAGAGAGAGAAAGTAGAGAAAGGGATTAAAATCTATCCAAATGAGGGGAGGATGTACTCTATTTGTAAGAAAGTGTATACATGACCTACCTGTCATATGATGAACCTACTTGTCATGTGACTTCCAAAGGACACCGTCGAAGGACATCTTATAATTAGAATCGGACCGAGAGAATATATACGTCTATCAGCTATTGTTCATTAAAATTGTGTTGGCGGCTAGCCGGGAGTTAAAGAACGAGCGGAATAATTACAAAAGGCTGAATACCAACAATAAAAACAAACCACCACGCACAGTGGTGATGGTGAAGTTTTAAGGACCATGTGTGGTCCGGTCTCTCAACTCATGGGAAATGCAAACAATATTGCATTTGACCGAGTTTAAGAGCAGTTTTAGGAGTGACAAGTGATCTCATTTTTGTACTTTGATCTTAATCTCTGACAAGTGTCCGAGAACAATGTCAATCTATTGAATTAATTTGTGTCGAAGAACAACGTCAATCTATTGAATTAATTTTACTACAGACCCATTTGATATGTTAAATACCCATATTGATATTGATATATCAAAATCTAGTAAAACCGACTTTTTTGTTACTAAATTCTTGATATATTCTATCAGAATCTAGCAAAAACAAAAAAACATATAAAAGACTGAAACAGAAAGAAAGAGGATGTAAAGAATAACATCTCACAATCATCATCATCATCATTTCCATGTATGTGCCTTGTACTCTACAACCTACAAACACCATTAATACAACAATTTGTACACATAAACCCTTGTTTCCACAAATACCCTCATCATCTACTCACCCGATAAACGCAGTTCATCAATAACCCTTGTTAACCCCAACCCATTTCCATCCTCCGATTGTCTCCCTTCAGATTTACCATTCTGCCCTGCATCTGTAACATCCTTCACAGGTCCTACATCTGCACATTCATTGAACCTGAAGCAACTAACAAGATGGTCGTTAGTAAGCCCAGCTACTTGTAGAAACGAGTATACAACTGTGGGGCCAACCCCTCGGAAACCACGTCTGACCAGGTCTTTGCTTATTGAATCTGCTTTTGATGTCTTGATTGGTACTTGGCGAGGGTAGCGAAATTTGTTCACTATAGGCTTATGGTTTATAAAGCCCCATATGTACTCGTCAAAAGACCCAAACTCATCAGTTATCTGCAACATTAACAGAACACGTTGAAAATCAAATATAGTGCAACAGTAGTTCATCACCACACTTACTATCTTTGAAATTTAAATTATTGGTTTGGACTTTGGATGAGTATATAAACAGCAAAGAATTGTATTTTCAGTTATGCAGTGTATAGAAAATCTTCGATTCTGAATGTTAGCTTTTATATAATCAGAATTTAAGATGCCATCAGGGAGTTGCAATAAACTGATCTTTGAGGTTATAGATAGTATTAACTTCAATTATTACATTGCCGCTAACTGTCTAACTCTTAATGTTGTGATAAATTTATAAACACATGTTAACTCTGCGTGATTGCTACAGGAAATAGCATAAAAGGTAGTTTATTCCAAAGCAAACCAAAGAGAAAAAAATTATATTGTAGGGGCAGCAAATTGCGGACGTATAAGAATTGGATACATTTAGGAGACTTTTGACTCATTTAACCCAGAAATACCCTATTAACAAGTTTCATTTTCTATAACTTTCCTGTAAGATCTGCGATCAATAAAAACAACCTACTTGTCATGCTTCTATCTATAGTTGGTTAATACTCCCACCTCTAATTTAATGGTTAAGTATATAAAAAAGAGATACCTTGCAAACTTGGCGCGCATTTTCAATGAATCCTCGTACCTTCACCTCGGAAAGAAGAGACGTAGCGGGGTTTCCTGGTGCTGCTATCTTCTTATCACTCATTTTGGAGACAGCAATAGGGTCAAATCCATGAAAAACTTCCCTGCACACAGGGCCCATTTCATTTAAAATTAGCTAAGGTTATGAGGAAAGTAGAATTTATATGTTTATAATCTCTTCTTGCATTTAAATAACATAAAGTGCATACCTAAACAAATGTCTTTTACTGAGGATAGTGGGCCATGTGAGTTCAGCCAAAGCAGTTGATAAACTGAGCAATTCAAACAATTTCCTGAAAGTTGCCATGCAATGACAATTAATATGATGCTTGAAAAAATACGGAGTAATTCAATATTGCATTTAAAATTATAAAACACATCAAAATTACTCTGCTGGCACATACTTGTCATCATGTACCGGGACTCCCCATTCTTCATCATGGAAAGCAGTGTAACAAGGCTCTTCAGAAAAAGGAAACAAACATATCAGAGAAATATCATTAAGCAAAGAATACTATACGCAGTTTTAGAAACAAAGTTACGTTTTAAAAGAAGGAAGTAAAACACAATACAAATATTTACTAATTTGACAGTACTTAAGGTTGCTATCTCCAAAGGAAGCTACACTTTGACTTTAGAAAACCGAATGTGCTCTTTAAGTTTAAATGTCACGCAGGCAGTTTTTAACTTTTCGAGAAAAATTAAACAGCAGAAACAAGTTTCCAAGATGTTTATGACTAGTCATAGCATGTATATCGGGTTTGTTTGTTATATCAGAAGTACGAGATTTAATACACAAAAGATACTGCATAGCTCTTCATCTGGTATGGTTGTTTGAAAGAACTGTAAAATCAAAAAGCATTTGATGAAGGAATCATCTAGACATTTACTACTCTAGCAGCTAGCAGTGCAAGACTTGATATATGCTTAACATTGCAAACAAACAGCACATATTACAAAAAAGTTCAAGAAATTCAAAGAATTGTGCTATCATGACTCAGCTGTTTTCATGTGTCCCTTTTTAATATGTGATGCAGACTCCTCAGCTTTTATTGGAAACAAATTCTGGTAAAATGGCCACATAATGCAATCTCTACTTATTTTGGCACTTTGTACTCGGAGGTTTAGAAACTGGTAAAACTAAGGGTGAGCAATCCCGACCGACTCCCGACAACTGACCGAATTCCGACACCGACCGATCGTCCCGAAACCGAACCGATCGTAATCGGATCGGTAGTCGGTTTGGATTTGCAGCATAATCGGTAGTCGGGTCGGGACGGGCCGGACCAAAATCCAAGAAAGAAGAAGCAATACCGATCTCCCGACCGAATCCCGAAACCGACCGAACCGACCGACACTAACCGACTACTAGTCGGGTCGGGACTCGGTTATGGTTTGAGGACGTTGTCAGGATCGGGATGTGTCGGGCTCGGGTCGGTTCCGGCCCGATGCTCACCCCTAGGTAAAACAGAACTTCACACAGATATAGGTTAATAAAAGTCACAGATCATGAGCTAGGTTCATTTTCCAGCTTGTATAATGCATGACACAAATAGTTCAAAAAGGTTTAGTGAAACATATAAATTCTTAAAAGATATGTGTTCATCATTAGCAGACTGACCATATAATAAAGTGAGCATAACTATCCATATTATGTGGTTAATGATGCTTCAATAAGTGTCTTTTAAAAGCACGCAAATCGTATAATGAATTACGCATGCACATGACAATTCCTCAATACGCTAACTAACTAATGATAATGCATCGTGCACTTATTAATGAAGACAGAGCATATGCCACATCCTTAGGACTGGAAACAAAATGGCCATGCCTCATCATTGAACTTTATGAGGATACAAAAACTGCTACGAAAATAATATATAGAGGAGAGGGTTTCATATAAGCAAGACATAATAATATATGTATTGTAACTCTATGAGGATAGAAACCAATGTTTTCGTCAAATCAAATGATATAACTAGTGAGATTGCACATTTTGTTTCATAAGTGAGACTGCAGAACAATTTAAGAGTAGTGAATTTTAAATTTTGAGGGATAGAGCGTAGAGGAGCACCAGTAATAACTGTCCCATTTAAAAAAGAGAATAATACCAGAAATAACGGGGAGGAGAAGTGCAGAAAAAAATGCTCCTTCCAATTTTCGTCATTTGTATTATTTACACAAATACTTTTAGAAGGCTAAATCAATATGAATTCAACACCTCTTATCATAATTGTTGATGTGAAGGAGTGGAGGCATTACTTGTTTTGAACTTTAGCAAGCATTTTCAAAAACAAAAAAACGGAAATACAGTACAGGTCACGTGATCTTTTTCTACAAAACTGGTTTTCTGAAGCATTAAATATATATATCCTAATCTACGGGTGCTAACTTTGTTAATTTCGGCACCTGGTCAACGGATTATAAATATGATCAATAAAGAGGGTGAAACATTGAAATCTCATCCAAAGACAGAGACACTGTTTACTAAACTTGCATTAGCTTCTAAAAGTGGATAACCATACATTAAGCATTCATTATCTACATACCAGATACAGTTTCATTATTATTACAGAATATTTATGTAAAACTACAAAGACCACCATGGCACAACTAGGCATGAGGTAACCCAAAGCTAGCATCTAGACATTCCCAAAATGCTATACAAAACAGAAAATGAAGGATCAATCAACGACAAGTCATGGCCAACAAATAACATTAAACGAAAATATGGTACTCAATTTAGCTAAAAGATGTACGAGCTCCATAGTATAGAAATGACACTTGGGAAGGACATTACTCATGGTTAAGATCTTGTTTCTATTGATGCTCCTATAGGGTAATCGTGACTGTTGAAATCGAGAAAACACAAATAAAGTGAGGAATTGTATTAGTTAACTCTAGTTGCACAAGCTAGAGGAGCATCTTTTAAATTTTAGGGTGTCTATTGATTACTTTTTATAATACCAAGGACTCTCAGATCAGTAAATGAAGCTAATAAGTAACGTGGTAGTTATATTTACTTAAAGCAGCCTCCATCATCTAACTCAAGTTCTCCAACGTCCTAACGAAGTCTAAAATGACTAAAATGTTGCCTGCAAATTGACTAAACATTACTGCATTATATTAGAAAGCAAAGGTTAAATCTTCACACCCCTAAATTCCATTTTCTAGCTACCATCCTCCTGATTTTTTCGATCACGCAAACTATATAACGTATGAGAGAAGAAAACATCAGTATCAAATAATAAAGTAAAAACCTAGTCAGACACGCAAACACTTATTGCTTTCCTTTTCATACAATATCTAGGGTGCCAATCACGATCTATAACTAATAGTAGAATCCTCCATACGCAATAGTACACTGTACAGAGAACATCAACCCTCATAGCCCACAGCCCCAACAACACCCTCAAATATATTCCAGAACAATCGGAATTTCATTTAACCTAATATATCAATCCAAACTAAAACGCACCACATGATTATAAAACAAATCATACGCAGTTCTAAACACAATGTCATACCTCTACTCTTATCACAACTTCCTAAAACACAAACGGACACCAAAACACGCTAAAAAAACAAAGTCTGATAGCAATCGTCAACCTACAGTTAGTAGAGAAACTAATATAACATAAAACAAATCATACCCGTTCCTAAACGCAATGCCATAAGTCTACTCTTATACATGTATGCCACAATTCAAACCTTATTATATATACGGATACTAAAAAACTTAGTTACTGATAGCGAATCATACCAGTATTCGCCGTAACCCAAGCACACCTCTTCCGTCCACTCAAACCATCAATCGAAACCTCCACCAAACCACCATCACTTTTCGCACTTCTCAAACCAACAGCCGACCTTTTCGGAGTCACACTCCCCCTACTAACCCTCCCACTAGACACTCTACTATGCGAAGAATCACTCGACGCATCAGACGAACACGACGCATTCATCGAAACCACAACAACCTTCCGTCTCAATATCGACGGAGGCGTTGTTACCGTTGTTACAGACGCCTTAACCGGTTTTTTAGCCTCATCCGGTTTGGTTTTACCTTTAACCGCCGGTTTACCTAGCTTGACCGGAGATCTGGTTTTGTTACAGGCCGGACCTAGAACCGGCCGGGATTCTGAATCTGTAGAGTCCATTACGACAATCGGTGGTTCAGACATTCAAATTGGCATAGAATGTGAGGTTGTTGCGGCGGCGAGTGAGGGCGGCGCGTGGATGTTTCTAGAAGGGTTTTGGTGAGTTGTGACTGACCTGATCTGATAAAAGTGTTTAAATGTTGTTTTATTTGGGGTTTGTTTTTGTTTTGTTTTGTTTTAAAGAAATGGGTTTTGAATTTTTTTTATAAAATAGATTGGGTTGGTGTAAGTGTGTGTGTCAGGTGGTGAGAGGAGCAGAGTGGAAAGGTTTGTTATACTGTGGCTGGCATATGGCAGTGTCACGCTTTCGGGTTTCGATGTGATTTTTTATTTTTATTTTTTTTTATTCGAAAAGTAAGACTATGAATATATACCGGAAGAGCGTACATCTAGATTACCAATTTACATGAATATTCTAGGAACGAGCATGTAAACCCGCGCGTTGCTGCGGGAATGTCTTGGTCGATATTAATTTTGTTACATGAGTGTTTGCCGTCGTTATTTGTTTTCCGTTACTTAATGTATACGTTTGAGAGCTTTTTTTTATTTTTTTTTTTAATTTTATTATTATTATTTTTTAAGTAGAATGTGTTATATATGTTGGAATTTGAATAAATTTTAGTTGTTGGCTGTTTTCATTATGTTTTTGAATTTTTATTTATGTTTATTTATTATTATTATTATTATTATTATTATTCTTTTTTTTTTGTGTGTGTGTATATATATATATATATATATATATATATATATATATATATATATATATATATATATATATTTAATATGGAAGCGTATAATTTTGTAAGGAAATGTAATTTGTCCGCGCGTTGCTGCAGGGACGTTTTTTTTTTCTTTAATTTTATTTTATGCATAAAAGAAATTTGTGCTTAATTATAGTTTTTTTTTTGTTGTTGTTATTTTTTTAACATTGTACAATAGCTAAGTTATGCGTATTTATATTTGTTTTTATTGAAAAATTATTTTGAAAACAATGGGCCAAGTTTCATAATTTTTCGACTCCGTTTGGTACGTCAAATGGTCCGAACTGCTTTTACTAAAAGCTTACCCTAGTTGGCAGTTTCACCCCTCCGCCCCATGTTTTTATTTTCACCCATGAGTTTGGTTTTGCCCGCCTTTGGCCCCTCCTAAAATATAAAAGACTTATTTGTTTTAACTAATATCATTTCACACACACACCTAACTTTTTCTCCCTCTCTCTTCCCCATCCGATTACCAAATATTCCGGCCTACGGAAAATATTCCGGCCAAACTTCCGGCCACTCTTTTTCTTGTACCGAAAGATAGATCGAGCCACCCCGACTTTATTTCTGCCACCCACTCGCCTCCAATCACTACCGCACCCTGCCACGCGCCACCCCACCTCGCTGCCACCACCACCGAGAGCCACCACAGCCCTCCCCACCATTTCCCACGGTAAAAATCAACCACGCGCATGTTTTTTTGTATTTAATAAACTTTTTACCAAACCCTAATTTTTAATTTTATTAAATCCGGGTTTTAAATAAATATTATTAATAAAAATGGTTTAAAAACCCTAAACTCGTGTGGATATTTTGTTTGGTCACAACTCACAGTTGACTCAGTCAACAGCCGAGTCAACTCAGTTTGATATTCTTGATGTTTTTTTGTTTCTTTTAATGTTATTGATGTTGTTGTTTAGTTTGGATGTGGATTTGGTTGTGGGTTAGTCTTTCTAACCTTTTATTTGTTTGTTGTTTGAATTTTTGGACTTGATTTCGGGTTTGTAAAAAGATGTCGCTGCCACTGCTGCATCGCCGGAATCTCAGTTGACGTCATCGGAATCTGCTATTGTTGATGTTTGAGTTGGTTTTAAAATTTTAAAATTAGTTAATTAAACTTTTTGTATCAGTTTTGTTGTAATTTATTTGTATATTTTGTTTTGTAATTTTATTATTTGTATTGTTGATCTTCAGAAAAAAAAAAAAAAAAAATGATGAACAGTAAACTACTGTTATAATCACTGTATCAAACAGTGTTGCTACAGGAACTCTCACTGCCTTCTTTGAGTATATATATATATATATATATATATATATATATATATATATATATATATATATATATATATAAAATACTTATTAAGCATCAACAGTGCTGAAAATAGTAGATAGCTGGCTTATGTATCTATCACATGTTTGGGTGTGTAACTGTTGATAAAAATGTAATTAACCATGAACAGTGGGCAAAACAGTAACTTCCCCATGTTTGCACCACATACTGTGTCATTAACATTCTTTAATGACGTGTTTAATAACCCCAGATTTGCAGCCCACATTCCCACTTATATATATATATATATATATATATATATATATATATATATATATATATATATATATATATATATATATATATATATATATATAATGTAGCTTCTAAAATTATCTTGCCGCTACATTCTAAGGCCCAAGTAAGCTACACTCTTAGCAACTTTGTTCCCCTCTCTTTTAACAAAAAACCAAATACATAGGTTATGTTTGGCACATAAGATTGTTGGGAGATTGTGATTATTAAAAAAAAAAATAAGCTACTTACAAAATAATCTTTGTTTGGCAGACATAACTTATTAGTGATTATAAAAAAAATAATCTTTCATAATCTCTTAAAACCAAAGGTTACTTCATGTAGTTTATAAAAATAATCTCTTTTTATAATCTCCAGCACCAGCACCAGTTTCAGCAACAGTTACTTCTTGCCAAACACACCCATAACCTAATAGCTAAATGAACAAATAAGGAAGTTGGTAATAAATATGTTTTTTTACACAAGTTTATAGGTTTGAATAGGAAAACATTTTTAGGCCGGAAAAGGTTTGAAAACAATCACAAATATACTTTAGTTAAGTCGCATGCATCTGAGTAAAAATTTCACCTTATATATAACTTGCACAACAAAAACCTCATATTTCTACTCGTTTATCGTAAACTGTATGGCAAAGAGTGTCTAATAATCAGTGTGTTGCGGTAAGTATTCTCGGATATACTTCTTATGAATTTAAAAACCATTTCTTTTGTAATTTTGTGCTAAACTAAGATAAAAAGTCAACAAATGTAGAACTTTATGCCAAAAATGACACATTCATAATTACATTATAGTTTGACTCGAGTTATTCTACAAATCAAACATTCCTCACATACCAAGGGACTCATCCCCACCATCCATCTAAAAAGAAAATCAATGGTTGAGATTAAAAACATTTTATTATTTCACCAATTTTTTATAATTTAAATATCTCTTAAACCGTTAATCGTTAAGCGAAAATAATTACACCATCGCGACGGGCATTTAATTATCTTTCTATAGACGGGCACTTTGATATACTTTCGAAAAAAAAAATCGTTTTTTTCACGTTTTTTTTTCGTGGCCGGAAAAAAAATCATATATGATATTGCATATCATATATCATATATGATATTACATATAATATCATATATAATATTATATGTAAAATCATATATGGCAATATCATATATGATATTGCATATCATATATGATATGCAATATCATATATGATTTTATATATAATATCATATATGATATTACATATCATATATGATATGTAATATCATATATGATATTATATGTAATATCATATATGATTTTTTCGGTCACGAAAAAAAAAGTGAAAAAAACGAAAAAAAAAAAAATTTTGTCGAAAATATATCAATTAGCCTATCTATATAAAGATAATTAAATGCTCGTCGTAACGGTATATTTTTTTTCGCTTAACGATTAACGGTTTGAAAGATATTAATATTTGAAAAAAAAATGATGAAAGTGGGTTTTTTAAATTGTTTGGGATTAATCTCATCCATTAGATCAAAGTCCCTTAGTATATAAAAAAAGTTTGGTCCTCAAATGATCTTTACTCTTATAGTTTTTACGGCAAAATTTATTCAACTATTTTTGAATCCTTTTTTAGTCATTTATGTAACTGAACAACATCTATTTATTCAACTATTTTTGAATCCTTTTTTAGTCATTTATGTAACTGAACAACATCTACACGAGCATGCTGCTAATTTTACAAAAAATCGTAAAAGCATGCAAAACACTCCAACCAAGTCTTCAGTCAAATTTTAATTTTAACTGAAAACGCTAACACTAGCCTAAGACTTCAAGGTTATAAAGAGTCTATTGTTCTCTTATCATATCGATGTGGGATAGATTGTTGCAATATTTATATCTACTAAGAATGAAGAATGAATGGACATTCTTAAAATTTATCGGTACATATTTTATGTGGAGCATGCTTCTAATTTATAAAAAATTGTAAACTGATATGTGGAGATATATTGTTGCAATATTTATATCTATACTACATAAAAAATGACTGCACATTCTTAAAATTTACCGGTACATTTTGGATGTCGAGCGTGCTCCTAATATATATAAAATCGTAACTATATGCAAAACGAACCAGCGAGATATAATGTCAGATTTTAACTTTAACAAAATACCTTGATAGAAGGCTAATATTAGCCTAATGCTTCAAGTTTATAAAGAGTCTATTTTCCCCTTATCATATCAATGTGGGATAGATTGTTGCAATATGCATAAGAACGTATAGAACCAAAAAACAAACATGGTCCCTTATCCAACATCTTCCACACATTCAAAATCCAACATATACCTTATTTTACAAAATACCATAATCACAACTTCTAAACATAACTTCTAACAATGGCTACAACTTCCTTATTACCAAAATCCATCCCACCATTTTTCGCAAACCAAACTTCAGTCTCCTCAGCTCGAAACACCAACGTGTCGTTCTTAAGCAATCAAACAACACGTAGCACAAGTTTCCAAACCAATGCCAAAAAGAAAAGTGACTGGCTTGACGCATCGGATGAGGACCCTGACATGGAGTATGGTTCACAATATTCTTCAGGAAAACAGTCCGAAGACCCGAGACCACCCGAAAATCCTGACAATCCATACGCTTTTCTTAATTTTCCAATGGGCTTTATGCCAGAAGTTGCATCGCTTGGTTTGAAGATTAGAGGGGATGTTAGGAATTGATGCACAATTTAAGCATCTTAAACCAACTGAAATCATAAATTTTAGCTTCCTAAACCAACTAAAATCATCAAGTTACAAAATCAAAATAGAAAAGTAAGAGTCACATTAATGAATCAATTAAAAAAATCATAATATCCTACTATCATGTCCCATTAACGAATTGATCAAATGAAGTACGACTATATTTTATGACAAATCTTGAATTTGAAGATTGGTTTATGAATTTATTTATTTTGGGTGCTAGACTAATCTAAAAAAAGTCAACATATATAGAACTTTATGCCAAAAACGACACATTCATAATCACATTATTGTATTTACTGCAAAATTAATGTAACTATCTTTTGAATCCTTTTTGAGTCATTTATGTAACTAAACATCTACTCGAGCATGCTACTAATTTTTTAAAAATCGTAACTACATGCAAAACCTTCCATTAATGCATATAGTCGGATTTTGATTTTAACTAGAAACCTTGATAGAAGGCTAATAATAGCATAATACTTCAAGTTTATAAGGAGTCTATTTTTCTCTTATCATATCAATGTGGGATAGATTGTTGCAACATCTATATCTATATTACTACTAGCCTAAATCACAGGTAGCTAATAACAAGTTGTAAGTAAAACATAAACTTAAAACATCATAAGTGATGTAAGAGTATAGAATAAAAGCAATTTTTTCGAGAAGTATTGGTGTATATTTCGGGAACGGTTGTGCTTTCAGTGTCGATTATAAACACTATAATCAAGTGCTTAAGAATCCAAAAGAAAAGACTCATATCATCGTTGCAAACAATATCTTTAGTGTTCAAACTAAGGGCATCATCTATAGTAAACCTATATATGTCCACAATTATTTATACACTTTAGACCCCTTCATATTTTTATAAAATTTTTCACAAACCGCCAAAGTGGATACTCTAATATACACGATTGTCTTAACAACAACTCATTAATATACAACATGATTGATGCAACTCTCATTTAATCATTGCATAGTTTTAAAATAAAATTCGCATGTCTAACATTGTGAATAGATATCTGAATAGTTTAAAGAAGTTTCGTTAAAAAAGCATACATTCAATATTTTAGGACTAAAACAACATGGTTATTGACCAATTAATAAATTGGTGGGTTGAATTGCCACTCAAAATCTTAAGCTATAAAAACTAATGCTAAAAAACAAGGTTTTAATTAACCTAGTCGAGCCACCGGTTCAACCATCATGTCAACTGTCAGCCGACTTTCTTAAAAACAAAAAAAAAAAAAAAAAAAAAAAAAAAAAAAAAAAAAAAAAAAAAAACAATATTTTGGCTTACCAAATCAGTATCAAATTGATTATCCAGTAAGTGTGACGTATTACCTTCAATAGTGATGTATTATGATTTTGGTTATGGCTTTGATCAAGACTTGGCATCCACAATAACTGCTTAAAAATGTCTAACTTGTGATAGATGTAAGCTTTTCAATTTTGTTTTAAATAAAATTATATAATAATCAAAATAATAAGGTCATTTCATCACCTCCAATTAGTAAATAAAAGGTAAAACCTTGCCACTGAAAATAAATCTTGGTATTGATCTACATATTAAATTAGCTATAATCCGATCAAAGCATCGTAACTAAACGCCGTTAAAAAAAATAATAACTAAGCCTTACGAAAAGAAAAACATCACAACTAAACCCGAGTTTTGAATAGAACAAATACTTATATTCAAATTAAATACATAGATCAAAGGTGAAATATTTCATGTAAACAAAATGAACCTATCAAGATAGTGATGATAGAATAATCGATTAAGGTTCTCATTTAAAAACAAAATGAATGAATAATGAGTAGTCGTAGTAGGGGATTCTGCAAAGTGAGTTTTTTTTATTCGCTAGTTTAATGTGATATCCAATTTAAAATCAAAGAGTATACTTTGCGGTGAAGATTACAAATGAAACATTGACATTTTCAAAATAGAATAGTAAAAATAGGAAATAATGATTCATATTCTTTAATAAGGATATGACAATATCTGAAATTTATAACATTCCTTAATAAGAAGATGAAAAACGGAAATTGATTTAACATTGGTCAAACAAAAATTCTTAATGATAGACTAATTAGTAAAATTGCAATGCCACATGGATTTAATGATGTGGCTTTAGTGACGTGGTGTAGATGCTAACATGGCTGAAATAGCGTCAATTCGGTGCGCTTTCATTTGTTGCCTGCATTCAGCCTACATGGGCCACTATTATTAGCCCAAATCGGAGCCCAGTAGCCGTGTTATCTTTACAGGGTATGAGTATACGTAGTAGTAGTTCTTTCTACTAGGGGTGAGCAGAAAAACCGAAATATCCGAATAAACCGAAAACCAAAACCGAACCGAACCGAACCGAAAATAACCGAATCGAACTTATAACCGAACCGAATTTGCCAAAACCGAACCAAACCGAACTTTTAATTCGGTTCTCGGTTTGGATATGGTTTTGGTAATCAAAACCGAAAACCGAATTCATATAAATTTATATATTTTTTTCATATTTATATATATAAAAAGATCAATAAATGTTATATATATATATTTATATTTATGTTTATATATATATAAATAACAAAAAAATTCTATCCTAATATTAAAAAATACTTTTTATGTTTGAAATAACTTTTTTGGCAAAATATATTTGTATATTTTTCTTTTTTTTTAAATAAAGTGTGTAATTTGGTTAAACCGAAAACCGAACCGAACCAAACCAAACTAGAATTTAACTAAACCGAACCAAAAACCGAATTTGAATTCGGTTTGGTTTGGTTCACGGTTTGACCCTAAAATTTTTTTTAACCGAATTAACCGAATCGAATTAACCGAATAACCGAAAACCGAACCGATCAACACCCCTACTTTCTACACAAATCTCATTCTATCGTTATTTAACGAACAATCATTGTGTAGCAAAGTTAAGTGCGGATGTTTGCTGCGAGATCACTGCCCCGCCGCAACGCGGCAGATCGCAGCTGTCCTAGTTCTATACAACTTATAAAGAATAAATCTCATTCTCATTATTTAACAATGATTGCGGCGGGGCAGCTGTCCTCGTTCTATACTACTTATAAAGAATAAATCTCATTCTCTCATTATTTAACAAACAATCATTGTGTAGCAAAGTTAAACGCGGATGTTTGCTGCGAGATCACTGCCCCGCCGCAATGCAACGGCTCGCAGCTGTACTCGTTCTATACTACTTATAAAATACTACTTATAAATAATAAATACCTATTCTTCAAATCTACCGGTATATTTTCGATGTCAACATGCTGCTAATTTATAAAAAATCGTAACTAGATGCAAAACCTTCAACAAAGTTATCCAGTTGGATTTAATTTTAACTGAAAACCTTGATAAAAAAGCTGATTTTAGCCTACTACTTAAAGGTTATAAAGAGTATTTTTCTCCTATCATATCAATGTGGGATAGATTGTTGAAATAGGTGTAAGAACGTAGAGAAACAAAAAACAAACATGGTCCCTTATCCAACATCTTCCACACATTCAAAATCCAACATATACCTTATTTTACAAAATACCATAATCACAACTTCTAAACATAACTTCTAACAATGGCTACAACTTCCTTACTACCAAAATCCATCCCACCATTTTTCGCAAACCAAACTTCAGTCTCCTCAGCTCGAAACACCAACGTGTCGTTCTTAAGCAACCAAACAACACGTAGCACAAGTTTCCAAACCAATGCCAAAAAGAAAAATGGCTGGCTTGACGCATTTGACACAGGTGAGGACCCTGACATGGAATATGGCTCACAATATTCTTCAGGAAAACAGTCCGAAGACCCAAGACCACCCGAAAATCCTGACAATCCATACGGTTTTCTTAAGTTTCCAATGGGCTTTATGCCAGAAGTTGCATCACTTGGTTTGAAGATTAGAGGGGATGTTAGGAGATGTTTGTGTGTGGTTTCGGGTGGTGTTTATGAAAACTTGCTGTTTTTTCCTACTATACAGTTGCTTAAGGATAGGTATCCTGGTGTGCAAGTTGATATCTTGAGCACGGCTAGAGGGAAACAAACTTATGAAATGAATAAGAATGTTAGATGGGCTGATGTTTATGATCCGGAGGAGTTCATTGAGCCTGCAGAGTACCTCGATTTACTCGGGCTTATTAAGGTTAGTAGTTAGTACCACATGAAATGGGTCAAGTCATGTCAGATGACCCGCAATCTCCTTTTTGCTGTTCTTTTATTTTTTATATATTGCGAAATGTGAGTACTCAATGTATTTAATAAAATTTTTTTAAAAAAAACAAACAAAATTTAGGACGATGTAAACATCTGAACATGGATGTGACATACTGAACCAATTTTTTTTGCATATAACAACAAAAAAAGTTAGAACAGTTGTAGCGCGTGAAATTAAAGAGTTTGATCACTTATTTAACATGTTTGACCCGTTAAATAATAAAATTTAAACCGAATTGACTTGTTTCCATACAAATTGGTTGAATTTGGAAAGGAGTTAATGACTGTTATGTGGTAATTGCAGAATAGATACTATGATATGATGTTATCGACCAAACTGGCTGGCATAGGACATGCATCGTTTTTGTTCATGTCAACAGCTAGCCAGACAGCGAGTTACATATACCCGAATGTTAATGCAGCAGGAGCAGGTTTACTTCTAACAGAAACATTTACACCAGATCGGTTAAATCTGTCCGAGGGAGGATATAACATGTGAGTTAAGATATAACATTCAACTGTTAATCCTGTCGTACTAATAAAAATTGTATAAATGCAATAGTTTGAGTATGTTTGCAACAGGTACCATCAAATGACCGACTGGCTAGCAAGACCAGGTAGAAATGTGCCAAGACAAGTGATTCCACCGCTTAAAGTATCGATATCTAGGAAGCTAAAGGACGTAGTAGCTGCAAAATACAAAAATGCTGGTGTTGAGAAAGGAAAATATATTGTGATACATGGTATAGAATCAGATTCTAAAGCTTCTATGCAATCTAGAGGGGACACTGATAGCTTATTGCCACTTCACATATGGAGAGAGATAACAAGTTCAATAAGGTGATCAACGCAAATCTATGTTTATTTATCATATAAAGTTGTAGACGACCCGTAGTCTTTAAGGGTGTTTTAATAATGGAAGGGACTCAAAACCTGCAATTGCACCAACTTGACTATAAGCATAATAACCTTTCATACGTAGAATGTCATCTGGTTTAGAAACACTCAGTACTTGTTAGTAGGCTTCAAGAAGGTGGGCATGCGCTTGCCTTCTTTATCTACCAAGGGGGTGTTTGGATGTGCATTTGAAAGTGATTTAGTATTGCAAAAATTTGACTAGGTTAAAGCGGTGCGAAATAGGTAGTTTTAGTTTACTCTAGGATAACTTATTATTCTGCAAGACTGCAACTCATAAGAGACTTACTATTTGATCCTTAAAAATCACATAATTACAAGAAACAGTTAATCCAGACACTTAAAATGAAACTGATTTTATTCTCGCTAATAAAAAATGATGATCTGTAATGTCATACAGGGGAGTCAAACCACTTTACGTGATTCCTCATGAGAAGGAACGAGAGAATGTTGAGGAAATTATAGGAGATGATACTAATATGATATTCATCACCACACCGGGCCAGGTTTGGAATTTTCCTCAATTTACGGTTTAGTTATTTTAACGAAATAGTATTAGAGAAGCTAAAATGTTACGAAATCTGTGATTTATGTTAACGTTTATATCTTGTTAATATCCATTGCAGTTGGCTGCACTAATCAATGACTCTGTCGGGGTTATATCTACTAACACAGCAGCCGTACATCTAGCACTTGCACGCGAAAAACCCTGGTGAGTTTGTCGGAAATAAGTAGCTAAAAAGAAAATGGTTCGTGTGGATAGTCATCTAAATCCTAAAAACACTTTATTCAATAAATATTAAATTACAACTAAAACAATAAAAGTTTTAATCATATTATCAACTATCTTTTTTTAGAAAATTGAAGACTCTGTGACAAGAATGCTCCGAGTCAATCCAACACGACCCGTTTCAAGCTTTACACAAAAGTACAGTATTGACTCACAAGTTTTTCTTTTTTGCATTGTTACAGTGTGGCATTGTTTGGCTCTGAAGAAAAAGCAAAATTGTTTCTTCCAAACGCAGAAAACAGCAAATGCATCATAGCTTCATCAAAAACTGGAAAGTTAGCAGATATCGACACTAATGCTGTCAAAAATGCAGTCCAAATATTCGAGATGCCACTGGTTCTTGCCTAGAACGAAAAGCATATATTGTTTAGTACACATATTCTGTCATTCAAGTGTATATCTGACATAAAAAATGCTGTTAATATCAAGCTTCACATGATGCAATTGCAGATATAACATTAGCGCCACAAGATTAGTCACAAACTTTAGCTTTTGTATCCTTCAACAAAATGATCCAGACTATGCAAGAGTCATGATATACATTAACTCATACGATACAATAGTTTTATGTTAACTATGATGAAGGAAGAGATAAATCATATATGGAGAGTCGCTCATTTGGTAAGTGGAGTGTAATCTAAAAGTTTCAAGGTCTACGGTTCAATTCTCTTATGAACCAATCTCCAAGCTTTTTATTTAAATAAATCATATTTTTTATATTTTCATTTTCATTAAATATCATTTGAGTTGTTTTTACTAAATATACAAATCGGTAAATGACTATGTGCAGTGTTGTTATTCGTTTTCTTTATTATTTGGCTACTCGTTGTGTGATTGATTGTCGTGGGTGTACGATTTCTCCATATATTCACCGCACAATACAACAATTATATAGGTTCGCCATTTCTATTCAAAATTTCATTTACACCACAAATGAATTGTTCTGGACTCTATAGCCGTATTTAAACTCTATAATGAACAAATAAATGGTGTAGAGAAATGCACGAGCCGACATGTAGGTGTGTACATTTTATAATAGAAGACCATTGAACTTTGCATCCCACATAGATTAAAGAAGGGAAGTCTTTCTTGTTTATATATTATAGTGAATGGGTAACATACATGTCAATAACAATACTATGTTTTCGGGTTAATGGTCAACGAGGGAGTTGATTTTATAACTTAAAGAATCAAAAGATTTTATAACTTAAAGACTGCTTTCCGAAAATAAGTATAAATTCTTGATTTTTTTAGTTTTTTTAGTATCTTTTCACTTAGAAAAGGCGAAACTTACATAAAGTTAGTATATTGTATGTTAATCTAAATTTCAAGTACGTAACTATTATTATTATATCTATATATAATAAAATAAATCCGTTATTGTATCATTACTCTAAAAAATTAGCAAAAACCATCTTTTGAAATTTCATATTTCAAGAAACACATTTCAATGTTGGCGTTCATTCCAATCTCTAGACGTTTCACCGATCCACCTGAACTAATTACTGAACACCGTACAATGCAATGTTGATTCTATAGTGACATGTTAAAGAAATAATCTCTACTGAAAAAATTACTATACATTACCAACAATTTCATGGCATGTAGTTCAAGAAACACAAAACGAGTTGCATTATCGTTAATTTTTTTTCCTCATACACGACCAAACATAAAAGAACAAAACCATTAGAGTGGCTTCAAAATACAAATGATCTATAATGAACATATATGAATACTAGTATATGATAAAAAAAAAAACATTTCAACATACATCCCACATAGGATAAAGAAACTATGCTTTCAATTGCTAGCTTGTATTGGAAAATGAAAATAAAGTTCTTCATTTTTTTTTTAATTATCTTTTGGCACTTGAAAAAATGGGTACTCCAACCTTTTCTTTACAAAGGTGTGGCTCATCAATCATCATGCATGTAAGGTCTCTTTTAGGTTGAAAATGAGCCAAGCCGCTCGTAAAAAGCTCAAAATATATATACTACGAGCCGAGTTCGAAACTAGACTATCTGCAGAGAAGAATACTTAATTAACTTGATGGCATGTAATTCAAGAAACTCAAAGCGAGTTGTATTATTGGCAACATATTCCTCAACCACAACCGAACAAAAAAGAACGAAAATACTATGAATTTAGTGATAAAATTTGTACTGCTTAGAAGATTTCCGTCTCAAAATTGCGTCGTCACTTAATAACATAATTTAAACATTTTCATTCAGAATCCAAGTAGCTTCAAAGACGTACACTCTATGATGAACACAAGAATGGTATATTTAGAGTACAAGAAATGCACAAGTCGGCGTGTTATTATGTGCTGGATAAAACCATTTCATATGTATATCCCACATAGGTGAAAGAATTCAAATGTTCGTTGGTTATAATCTACCGTGCATGTGAATTGTACGTGTTGAGAATATTACTATGTTTTCGGACGCAAGTGTTGGTGAATTTGATTATAAAACTAAAAAATTCAAATTCATCAACACTGTGCCAAAAATTTAAGACATTCTTGATTATTTTTTAGCAGTATATCTTTTCACTTAAAAAAGAAATTCCTCCAAGTGTTTCAAAAAATTTCGTTTTATACTTACATACATTGTTCACAAAGTTTAAAAACCTTCTATCTGTTTAAAGGAACGAAATAACTAAAGATAAAAGATTAACACTAACTATATGGTAGGATACCATATTGTAGGAAACACATTTCGTGATTGGTGTTCATTCCAATCTTTAAACATTTCACCCATCCACATGAACTTACCTAACAATGCCATATTGGTTCTGCAGTTACATGATATGAAAATAAGTTAATTATAAGGTGTGACTCTCCATGTGAGGTCTCTATTAAAACTGATCCTGATGAATGATGACTATGGTGCAACCCTGGTCTACATTTCTAGTGATGGTATCAAGAGAAAAAGTGACAACTTGTCCTGCAAATAAGTAAGGGTACCATGTACACCTAACGAAGGAGAGTCACAAAAATTATCCAAATGGATAGATGTGTTGCACTCACCAAACGATGTACTGAGTTTGAGTTAGGTTTGCCTAATCCAAACTAATGACGTTTCACATTACTTGACCAGTAACATAAAAATTACCTATTGGTGCTACCCCAACTAATTTTTGTATGAAAAAAATTGTAATAATGCTAACTAAGTATATTTTACAGATATAGTGCTTGTATTGTCACAGAAACAAAGGAAGCACACTAATAATATCATCATAAACTACAACAAGATTTAACTGAAAAGGACAGACAGTTAGATCGAGTGAGTTTCTCAACCAATTTAGATAGACAAAAATTGTTTTACATTACCAACGACACACTTGATCAACTTCATGGCATGTAAATTAAGAAAGAGAAAACGTTACAACCAACAAAAAAGAACCAAAATACGAGAGTAAACCAAAATTAGATTAGTGACATAATTTGTACTCCATAGATGATCTCTATTTTAAACTTTGGCATTAACGATCGAGTAGCTTTAAAACAGAAACACTTTTAATGAAAAGACAACTGGTACGTATAGATAATTATTATTTGATTAAAGTCAATTCAACCTTACATCCTACACATTCCCACATAGGCTAAAGAAGTGAAATCTTCCTTGCTTATATACTATAGTATACAAGGACCTTACATGTTAAGAATAATGTTATGTTTTCAAGACGGAGTTCTTTATGAAGTTAATTATAAAACAAAAAACATCATAAAAAACTTTGTCTCGAAATTAACATAAATCTACGCTTTTTAATATATGCTTTAACTAAGAAAAAGTCATGGACTCATGGTCCTAACTATGTATTTACAACGATTGTCCATATGTTTATGTAGCTAACTTTTTAGTTGTCATCAGGTGTAAACGTGTAATGGTCAACACCAAACCAAACATATAAAAATATCTCATTTTAGATACACATACCATACAATATACCCCACAAACACACACTCACAAAAAAAGAGTGCACCACCTTTGATGATCTACACCACCCAACTTTGAAAAAATGAGGGATTGCGCGTTGGATTTGAGGGGAGGTATAATGGTCACTCCGCGTAAAAGGTGGAGATGGTAGACCTCTTAGGAATATGTATTGATAACATCAATATTACCTTAAAAGATAAAAAAATTAACAGCCATTTCACATTTTTGCCGTTGGTGTTCATTGCAAACTCTAAAGGTTTGAGTTACACCGATCGATCCACCTTGGGAAAAAAGAAACGTGAAGTGAGAAAATCACAACCACAAACTCTCAGCTATAATATCTTGTTTAGAAGTACAATATGAATCTAAAGTGTTATGCAGCAGTTGAGATAGTTTTCTATCTTAAGTTTCGAATACATATAACCAGCCTCAGCAAAGTGGGATTTTACTAGTGCACGAGGTCTTCCGCGATGAGAAATCTGGTTCTTGTCTTCCTTGGGCATTTCAGCATAACTAGCGCACGATCGACAGTTTTGTGGTAACATATCAGAGATGGCAAGATGGGGGTTAAGTAACAAGTCAACTTGGGTTCTGATGGAAACATGTCTAAACCAGATGAGAATGTTTATTTTACATAGAATTCATGCACTAGCAATCAATTATAGTCCAAGTTTTAATTAGAAGGCCGTATACATTGAAGACTTTGGACAACTTTCAATCTGAGTGACCTGTTCAACCCGTTACTCATTTTTAGGTAATAATGATTTGACCCATTGTACCCGTTCCACAATGACTTCACGACATGTTATTCAAGAAACACAACACAAGTTGTATTATCGCCAATTTATCCGAGTACCACAACCAAACAAAAATGAATGAAAATGTAAGAGTAAACCTGTACGAGGATCACTTAATAACCGCATTTAAACAATGGCACAACTTCAATGTACAAACGCTCTATAATGAACAGGTAATTGATATACAGAAATGCAATCATGTAGATATGTACATTATTTGATAAAAACCATTCTAAGTTTACATCCCACATAGACTGATGAAGTGAAATCTATCTTGTTTGTATACCATATTGAATGAGGATCATATGTGTCTACAATATTACTATGTTTTCAGATACATGTATTGGCCAAGTTAATTGTGAAACTAAAACTTTCAAACTTTGTACTTTCTTAGTATCTGAAAACGAATATAATATTGTTGACTTTTTTAGTATATGTAGCCCCCGGAGAAAAATGGGTAAATCCTAATATATATAAAGCCTCTTGGTTGCCTATATATATTTATAGTGAATGTATCAAGAGAAAAAGTGGCAACTTTGTCCTGCCAGTGTACACAATCAATCACTAATTATCAAAAACGGATATATGTGTCAGCCTCACAAGTCCTAACGAAAAATACTCACCATACAACAGAGTTTGAGTCCGGTTTACTTAATCAAACTATTGATTTGAGGCAAAGGACAAAAAAGATTGCCTAAGGAAAGTATATTTAACAAATAAAAGGCTTGAATTAAACAACTTACAGCATTGAATACTTCAATCGACACTAAAACAATGTACACTGATATATCAATACATAGATGAGAGGTTATGGATCTTGCAAGGCTAGAGTCTCCGCCCTCCAACCAATTGCAATAAAGAAAAATGGCAATGTAACTGCATTCTGTAAGTCCATCACATTCTCATTTTCTATCAGTTTCGGTTGAGTTATCAAGTTCTTGAGCACATATGTGAGGTAACTCTGGTACACACAAAAGTGACTCGCACCGTGACTTCTTGGTTTCAGGCATTTCTAAAGAGGAATTAAAAGACAAAATCACAACTTTGTCCTGCCAATTCAATATATTACTCCGTACAAGGTACCAACGAACATGTTCACCCTCATGAGTCCTACTAATAAACTCACGAAACATTACAAGAACCATATTTTAAAACAAATATACATATACTACTGTACGTATCATTATTTTAAACAGTAATAACATCTAATTTCAACTTAAAAAAAAAAATAAATAAATAAAAAATAAAAAATAATAATAAACCTTCATAGTTATATTTTGGTATGAAAAAAGTGTAAAAATGACAAACCCGGCTGGATGGAATTGTTTATCCGGGTCGACCCAGGTCTTTGCTAAAAAAACCAGTTGACCCGGCCGGGTTTCAAAATATGACCTGCTCATCTTGCCATCTATAATATCCGGCTTAGATCCTCATACTCTCATAGATCCTCATAAAGCACGAAAATGGCCTGTTCTTTTAAAACCCGGCCGGGTCAACCGGTTTTTTAGCAAAGACCCGGGTCGACCCGGGCAAACAGTTCCACCCAGCCGGGTTTACACTTTTTCTTACCAGAAAAATGTACCTGATTAGCAGGCAATCTTGCTTTTTCTTCAGAAATATCTTCCACACTCGTCATTTTACAGTTAACTTTTTTATTAAAGATTTACAGTTTACTAATGTACTTTTTAAGTATGATTCAAAGTTATGGGCATGTTTTTATTATTATATGGGCTGAACCCATCTATAAAAAGTTTGTCTGTTTGTGAAAGTTTATGTTAAATAAATGGATGCAGAGGAAATTCGTGTTTGATAAGGTGGTACTGGTAGGCAGCCGGTAAGTGGATTATGAGTTACTCGGAAGGTGCATGGTTCATTTCTTACTAAGATGTACGCGACCTTATTGGGTTAATCTCAAAACCGTTTCCGACCATTCCCTGGCCATCTCAAATGTACACATCTAACGAGATTTGAACCCTTAAATTCTTGCGGGGAAATCAAAGACCTTACCACTAGGTCATTTGGTGATGGTTCTTTGAAATATTTGCTAGAATATCCTAAACTTGTAATCACTTAGAAAATTATCTAAAAACAAAGGACGGAGCTTAGTGAGGACCGGGAAGGGTTCCGGCCCCCTAGGCCTAAACCCGTTAGTGTATTGTTTTCGCGATTTTATGTGTTATTTTACTTTTTATTTTATTTTTAATTTTATTGTATTTTATTTTATTTTCAATGATGTGGTGGTGAACCTCTCATTCTAATTCGGTGCTCTCCGAACCGTGCGGGAAGGATTCCCATCACACGGCTCTCGGCCCTCCCATATAATATTTTTCTGGAAAAAATTTTGTTTCGGCCCTTCCACAAAATTTTTTCTAGTTCCGCCATTGTTAAAAACATATATGATGATATTGTAGATATATAAGAACTGTTTTTGACCCGTCACTATCGGAGTGTTTACCTCATCGTTATTATGCAATTTATGTTTGAGAATGCTTTGTCCAAACAAGTATACAAATATGTTACATAATCATAATATTTTCCTTGAAGTCAGTCATATATGAACAAATATAAAACTAGCAAGATGCTTGGAATTACGACACCAAAACGACAATCAACTAAAAACAACCCTAAGACTTACAACTGAGAAAATCAAACAATCAAAGGATCGAGGAACCCCTATCATCCAAACCCGGAAGAATTCAGTACTTTTTTTGATAAAGGGTTTTACCCTGGTAAAGTATATTAATAATCAATAACGTTCAGGCAATATGGCAAAGAACCATATTGACTATTACAAACAACGCACCATTTGTGCTTCAAACCACTACTCATAAGATTGACATGCCAATCTAATAGAAAGAAATAGTCTAGCCGAACAAAAACATAAACATCAAACACAAGACTAGACTACACTACAAACATTACGTTGGGCTATCCTTAATTAAATACGTTGGAAGCTTCAACCTTGCTAACACCCGCTCTACATGTGTTGTCCGTCGACAATGAATGATAGAATTTGATTGATCAAGCAAGAGTAGTGTTTCCGTGTAAGACTTGACTGTGAACGAATTAACTTTTCCATCAATTCGAATACCATTGATACGTCCCGAGCATGTTGGCATCAAAATAATCAAGAATCATAAGTCCTTGAAAGTAGAATGACCAATAGTGTTAGATAGAAACTTTATAACTGTAAATCCTGTATTAGTGAAAGGATATAACGTTTGGAACATAACTCTTAGAAGAGTCACATCGGTTCATTCATACCGATTGACATAGTATATATAGATATCAATTGTAAACGTTTTTTAGTGTGGAATAATAATAGTATTGTGTTTATCTCATAAGAATTCCCACCCTCTCTGTTAAACGAGTCACTGCACAGATTTCTTGTGCATACTCTTATCAATATATTGTTCATACAAGTAGCATGATTCGCGAAACGGGAAAATTCAATATGGTACCAGAGCCCATGGTTTAAAGATCCTGGAAGAAGAAAAACTAAGAAACCTGTGGAAAAATGTTTGCGAGATCATTTGCAGTCCAAGGAAGATATCGCGTTGAAGAAGATGAAGACCCGAAAACAGAATATGAAGATGATCATGGACACGTTACTGTTGGGTAGAAAAGAAAGAAGGTTGTAGCAAGAAGAGAAGTTCCAAAAAAAGGATGTCTTATGCAGATAGCAAGAAGAAGACACGGTGAAAAGATGTACATAGGAATGGTGAAGTTACTATGAGGAAAACAATCCAAGTAAGGAAAGGCAGATGATGTGGCAGCAAAGGAATTGCAGGACCACAGCCTGATGCAGAGATGGATGTTGACATAGAGGAAGAACTTAGAAGCACCAGTAAAGATATGTACAAGGACGATGCTCAAGAAGATCAACCATGGAACGAAACAGATGGCAACTGAACATGATTAGACCAGAAGTTACAAGGCGATCAGGACAATAATAAAAGAAGGAACGAGACTGCAAGTTGGATGAACAAAGGAACAGAGTGAAAAGTATGAAGATTATGATTTCTTGATTAGGGGAGTGAATGTTGGCATCAAAATAATCAAGAATCATAAGTCCTTGAAAGTAGAAGGACCAATAGTGTTAGATAGAAACTTTATAACTGTAAATCCTGTATTAGTGAAAGGATATAACGTTTGGAACATAACTCTTAGAAGAGTCACATCGGTTCATTCATACCGATTGACATAGTATATATAGATATCAATTGTAAACGTTTTTTAGTGTGGAATAATAATAGTATTGTGTTTATCTCATAAGAATTCCCACCCTCTCTGTTAAACGAGCCACTGCACAGATTTCTTGTGCATACTCTTATCAATATATTGTTCATACAAGTAGCATGATTCGCGAAACGGGAAAATTCAATAGAGCAGTGTTCACAACCTGCAAGTAATGATGATTCTCTGTGATCAATATTTATATCAGGTACCATCTCTATTATAGCCTCACCATTCTTTCTAAACTCTAATACCGTATTACACCTATCTTGTATTTTAACATCGAACATCACCCACGTTCATTATCTATACACCACAAAACGGCACCTCGCCATCATTATAATACTCAAGGAGACCAAGCGACTCCTTAACCTTCAATACCCGTAAATGATTCGAGTGTATTAACCTATCCGGAAGGCATACTTCACCAAACTCATTATTCATCAAATCAAACGAAACGACTAAATTAGACTGAATTCCATCATTCAATTTAAATCTATCAAAAGCAAACCAATAAATAAACCCTCCAATAGAAACGTGACCGTCCCAACGTCAAATCAAAAGATTTAAATGCAAGTGGAATATTAGATACAGTTTTCCAAACACGCGTACTTAACGTAAAAACCTCCACCTCCCAATCAGCCGCCCATAAACCAATACGAGCACAATTTATTTTAACAAGCTTAGGGTCACTAGAATTAGGACAAACCCCAAAACCAATATAAGTCGATCCGTGTAGATAAAACATTACATTGGGATAACAATACCATCTGATTTTCTAACCGTAGGATTCCAAAGAACAATCATCTTATTCTGTCCCCCTACATCTTTGTGTGAACCACAGAAACATAACAATCCATTATCGGAACCGAGTAATAATGGTTGGCTAAGTTAGCTAAGGAGCCACGGGGCGAATAGGGAATATTTCTGGTTGGGAAAAGTATGATCGTCCACAATTGAAACATATTCTTGGTCAGCAGCTAGTTTGTATGTTATAAATAGATGATGTTGCTGTTGATTCTTACAAACGTGGTAACTATTAATAAATTCAGAGCTATTAATAAGAGACTTCCAAGGTTTTGAAACGGACCTGTATCGAATCAATGATTTGACCGGAAGCCTTTTCATGATTTCAAATTGAATATAGAAGGGAATGTGGTCTGACATTTTTCTTAATTATTTTGAGGATGTTTGTTAGGGTTTATAAAAGAAGAAACAGTTGCAGATTATAACGTCATTAATAGATGTATTAATTAAAGGTTTGGGCCACTGGGCTTAGCAGTTAGCATACATTTCTAAACGACTATTCTAGAAACAAATATGATGAGTTTTTGACCAACTAATGGTCTTTACAAAACTTATTTACCATTCTACAGTGTATTTAAAAGTATTAACCATTATTGTATAGTAAATCCCTTTTACATTAATCTATTATTCTTTTTTTTAATTTTTCCGTTGCATTAAAGAACATTATTTGTGTAATTCTTAACTTTGATAATCAAAATCATGCCTTTCACACAGATATTATTGTCAACAACATTCGACAACCATTGTGTGTTACATTTTTTTGTTGTTTAATATACATTTAAGTAAATGAAAAAATAATGAAAAAAAACACTACTATAGTAGCTTGATAAAATATTTGCACATACTAAAATTTATTTAACAAAAAGGTAGGTTCAACGACTTTGGGTGTATTTGTTAAAAGTAGCAGTATCGGTTTAGCTGTAAAAAAAAATAGTTACAGCTCACTTCTTCTTAAACAAACACCGGAGAATTAACATTCCTTAAAAATAGCCACAACTCACCGCTCTTTTGCCAAACGACCACGAGGTATGTTTGGCGCGAAGTGGTGTGAAGCTTTTGGGGGATGAGCGGCGTGCAATGAGCATTTTGATTTTTAGTTGCTCTTTGCTAAAAGAGCGGTGAGTTGTGGCTATTTCTTACAACTACTGCTAAATAGCTATTGCTCACCGATACTGCTATTTTTACCAAACACACCCGAGGTTGTTGAACTTCTTTTTTTGTTAAATAATTTTTTTTCTGTGCAAAACTATGGTAGTATTTTTTTTTTCTTTTATTTTTTCAATGTGTATTAAACAATAAAAAAGAGCACACAATGGTTGTTGAATACTGTTGAGACAAATAATATATGTGTGAAAGGTGGTTTGATAATGGAAGTTAAGAATTACACAAATAATGTTCTTTAAATAATGACACTCTTTTATTTTGATCTTTAGTGTAACCGGAAAAATTTAAAAGAGGATAATAAATTAATGTAAGAGAGATTTATTATAGAATGGCTAATATTTTTAAATATGATACCTCGATTCCTAAATGACATAACTTAAAAAACCAATGACTAAAGTTTGTATAACATACGCTTGTCGGCTTGTGCATTTCTAAATGAATATTCTAGAACAAATATGATCTCTATAAATAAAACCCTAAACATCAAAACCTAGTAAGCATCTACAAAACCATAATGCCATACCATATACCTTTTGATATCCAAGAGGAAATCATCAAAGGGCTTCCTATTAAATCAGTGATTGAATTCAGATCAGTCTCAAAGCTATGGAAGTCTCTCATCGATAGCTCGAGGTTTATTAATGAGTATGGCATTCGTCAAACTCATCCTGGGTATGTACTTGTTAATTTCGCTTATTCTTTCGAACGCTGGAAGTCGGTTAAACTACCTAAAAACCCAAGTATACTCTGTAGCTCTCAAGGTTTGGTCTACCGTCATGATTATAAACCAAATACTAATGATTATAAAACAAATAACGCGATACTTTGGAATCCTTTGATTAGAAAATGTGTTGCTATTAATTTGCCTGATGCTTTAGGTTCATCAAATGATACTATTGTTAAAACTATAATTGGTTTTGGGGTTTGTCGTCAGACTAATGACCCTAAGCTTGTCAAGATTATATCTACGGGTAATATGAGTGTGATTGATTCTTTAATTTGGCAAGTTGAGGTTTTCTCATTGTCGAATAGGACATGGAAAACACAATCCATCACATGGAATTTGTTAGATATCGATGAGTTTAGCTATTGGCTTGCTTTTGATGGTGAAACTTTGAAAGCTGAATTTAAGTGGTATGATCTAGTTATGTCAATTGATATGACAAGTGAAGAATTTAAACAAGTACACAGTTTAACATCACAAATTGTTGACATTGATTTGTTTATATCGAAGTTTAGACATCCCCTTGTTGTACTTGAAACCGATGTAGAGGCCCAGAAACATGTTTATGGTTTATGGATGAAGAAGAAACGTGTTCCAAAATCATTTAAAAATCTATTCAAGATTAGCACACGAGAAGCATCTATAACTAGAGTATCTGGATACAGGACTAGTGGTGGAAAAATAAGGGAACATCTTGCTCTTTTTTTCTATAAGCGATACTCAAACAATATTAAGTGTATTAGGATTGATGGAAGAAGATATTCATTCTTTCCGTGCCGCTGCATGGATCAACTACTTTTGCTTGATCACTAAAGAGGGTAATATATAGCTCACAAAGATGATGACAACATTGCAAGGTGCGGAGGAAAAAATGGACGATTTTGGATGCTGGCAAGCAAGACATGAAGGTTAAAGTGGATTTATAGTTCAAATTAGTTAACACCAAAGAAAGTCAAATGTATTTCATATGGATGAATGTTTGTGTTAGGAGTGAGATCAATATGTGTTATATTTTCTGTTACAAATCATATGAAAGATTATGTGTGACAAATTGCCAATTACACTCTAGTTATATTTGGCAATGATATATGGTTGTCTTTTAGCCTTATATGATCCAGCTACAAACGTGTAGATGTTATGCTGGTTTATTTGGTGGCATTACGAAAATTGTTCAGTACGACGAAAGTCTAGTTTGGGAACTGAGGAATTAAAAGGGAGGTGAAGATTAGAAAGGGCAACGAGACACTACTTGATATCCATTTTATAACTGTAGCATATTGTTTGTTATTTCTACTTTGGTTGATACTATACAGTATTTCATAATTAGTTTTATATCAAGAATTGATGTTAGTGTGTTATCATTCGATTCTTTGTTGCTATGTTTCTTGATTGCTTAACATTGTGGTTTCAGTGTATTTGGGACAAAATAAGTTTGGAACATGACCAATTTCAATCTGTACAAGAAAGTAGGTACCCTGAGTATGGCATTGTTTGGCTACGAAGATAAAGCAAAATTGTTTCTTCCAAACACAAAATATGAAACGCATTCATAACCTCCGTATTTTTAATGCAAAAGTCACTGCACCGAAATCTATTTTTATAGCATACAACCTCCTAAATCATTTTATTAAGTTCAAAGATAATTGTTGTCGTATTTTTATTTTTGGTGAAAAGCAATAACAAATTGCTTTATATAACAAAATTTTAAGAAATGGACAAACTTTATTAGACAAACGAGTTACACAGGTCGTAACTAGAATAAAAAGGCAAAACAAAACTAGATAATACACTTTTAGACTAAAGCAAATTCATACCAGAAACACCAAAACTGGAGCGGAATTGGAAACACAAAACAAAAATCTGATTAGAAAGGATAAAGCCTATCTAAAATTACAAATCTAATTAATTGGGAAAACGTGACTCATGTGCTATCCATTCTCAAGAAAGTTGGTACGCCCGTGAATCTGGATCCTCCTTTGATTCAATAAGTATCATGAATAGGTATCCTAGTACCCATAGGAAGATGTAGATGAAGGGAACCCATGGTATGCAAGCTAGAAGGCTCATGATGCTACCTACATACTGTGGGTCTTTTATTGTCCCGAAAAGGAATTCTGTGACCCATGGTATGTTCTTCCTGAAACGTACGCCATAGTAAGTTTCTGCCTCCGAGCAACTGATATACCTTGTAATTAATTGTTTAAGAAAAGACCTTAACAGTAGTATTTATGGTAAATATTACAAAATAAATTAGGGCCACAAGATTAGTCACAAACTTTAGCTTTTGCATCCATTTTTTTTTTTTTCTTTTTGTATCCATCAACAAAATGATCTCAGACTCTGCAAGAGTCATGATATACATGAACTCATACGATACAATAATTTTATGTTAACTATGATGAAGGAAGAGATAAATCATATATGGAGAGTCGCGCATTTGGTAAGTGGAGTGTAATCTAATTTCAAGGTCTGCTGTTCAATTCTCTTATGAACCAATCTCCAAGCTTTTTATTTAAATAAGTCATATTTTTTTTTTTATATTTTTTTTCATTTTCATTAAATATCATTTGAGTTGTTTTTCCTAAATATACAAATCGGCAAATAACTGTGTATAGTGTTGTTATTCGTTTTCTTTATTATTTGGCTATTCATTCTGTGATTGATTGTCGTGAGTGTACGATTCCACCATATATTCAACGCACAATACAACAATTATATAAGTTGGCCATTTCTATTCAAAATTTCATTTACACCACAAATGAATTGTTGTTTACTCTATAGCCGTATTTAAACTCTCTAATGAACAAATAAATGGTGTATAGAAATGCAAGAGCCCAACATGTAGGTGTGTACATTTTATAAAGGGAATTGATTGGCACACTTAAAAAATTGATTGGGACACTCAATGTACAAACAGTTAAAGCAGTTTATATTTACAATACAACTGTTTAATGCACTGTTTGGAGTGTCCCAATCAAATATGGAAGTGTGCAAATCACCTCCCTTTTATAATAGAAAACCATTGAACTTTGCATCCCACATAGATTAAAGAAGGGAAATCTTTCTTGTTTATATACTTTAGTGAATGGGCAACATACATGTCAATTACAATACTATGTTTTCGGGTTAATGGTCAACGAGGGAGTTGATTTTAAAATTTAAAGAATCAAAACCCACGATTGACTTCATCCCGAAAATAAGTATAAATTCTTGATTTTTTTAGTTTTTTTAAGTATCTTTTCACTTAGAAAAGGCGAAACTTACATAAAGTTAGTATATTGTATGTTAATCTAAATTTCAAGTACATAATTATTTTTATTATATCTATATAATAAAAGAGTAAATTACATGGTCCTTGTGGTTTGTCCAAAATAACAACTTTCGTCCCTCAAAGTTTAAAGTTGCACCGGCAGTCCCAAATTGGTAAACAAATAACACCACCGGTCCTTTAGTTTAACCGGTGTTAAATAGTTCCGTTATAATTTACACGTTAGCCCCTTTGGTTAAATATCATTGCATCGTTTATCTTTAATAATAACGACTATTTATAATTTAAAGTTTCCATACATTTTTATCAATTTTTACACGTTTTCGTCCGTTTTCATACGTTTTTATCCGTTTTCGTCCGTTTTTATAAGTTTTTGACCATTTTTATATATTTTCGTTCGTTTTTCTTAAGTTTTCATCTGTTTTCGCCAGTTTTCTTACTTTTTTATACGTTTTATCCGATTTCGTCCGTTTTTCTTACGTTTTTATCCGTTTTCATCTGTTTTTATATGTTTTCGTACATTTTCTTCCGTTTTTAAACGTGTTCGGCCGTTTTTCTTAAGTTGTCATACATTTTTATCAATTTTTATACATTTTTGTAATTTTTTTCCATTTTTCTTAAGTTGTCATATGTTCTTAACCGTTTTTATACGTTTTCTTATGTTTTTATCTGTTTTCATCCTTTTTCATACGTTTTTGACCATTTTTATACGTTTTCTTCCTCTTTTTTTTTATGTTTTCTTCCATTTTTCTTAAGTTGTCATACATTTTTATCCGTTTTCATCTGTTTTATACGTCTTTGACCGTTTTTATATGTTTTCTTCCGCTTTTCTTACACTTTTATCCATATTCATACGTTTCCATACATTTTTATACATTTTTGGCCGTTTTCTTACATTTTCGTTCGTTTTCTTACATTTTCATATGTTTTTGTACGTTTTCATATGTTTTTATCCGGGATGAAAATGTCTAAAAATGGATAAAAACGTAAGAAGACCTAATGGATGAAAATATATAAAAACGGATGAAGACGTATAAAAACGGATAAAAACGTAACTAATAATACATGAAAACGTATAAAAATGGACGAAAACATATAAAAATAGACCATAACGGATAAAAACATATAAAAACGGCCGAAAACGGAAAAACGTATGAAAATTTAAGAAAACGGGTGAAAACGTATAAAAATGGATGAAAACGTAAGAAAAACGGACAAAACGTTGTCAATGTAAGAAAATGGGTGAAAACGTATAAAAACGGACGAAAACGTAAAAAAATCGGACGAAAACGAATAAAAACAGTCAAAAACGTATAAAAACGGAAGAAAACGGATAAAAACGTAAGAAAACATATAAAAACAAATAAAAACGTATGAAAATGGATTAATACATGTAAAGACGGACAAAAACGGATAAAAACGTAAGAAAAATGGACGAAAACGGATAAAACGTAAGAAAACGGACGAAGACGTATAAAAATGGTCAAAAACGTATAAAAACGGACGAAAACAGATAAAAATGTAAGAAATCGTATAAAAACTGATGAAAGCGTGTAAAAACGGATAAAAACATATGGAAAATTTAAATTATAAACAGCCGTTATTATTAAGGATAAACGATGCAACGATATTTAACCAAAGGGACTAACGTGTAAATTATAACGGAACTACTTAACACTAGTTAAACTAAAGGACCGGTGGTGTTATTTGTTTACCAACTTAGGGACTACCAGTTCAACTTTAAACACCAAAGGACGAAAGTTGTTATTTTAGACAAACCACAGGGACCATCCATGTAATTTACTCATAATAAAATAAAACCGTTATTGTATCATTACTCTCAAAAATTAGCAATAACCATCTTTTGAAATTTCATATTTCAAGAAACCCATTTCAGTGTTGCCGTTCACTCCAATCTCTAGACATTATTTCACATCCACCTGAACTTAATTACTGAACAATTACCGTAAAATAATGCAATGTTGATTCTATAGTGACATGTTACAGAAATAAGTTAAGGCGTGGCTCTCAACTGAAAAAATTACTATATATTACCAACAATTTCATGGCATGTAGTTCAAGAAACACAAAACTAGTTGCATTATCGTAAATTTTTTCCTCATACACGACCAAACATAAAAGAACAGAAATATTAGAGTAAGCCTATGTGAAATGACTCAAATTGCGCCGTCCCTTAGTAAGTACAATATTAAAACTTTGGTGTAAATTATAAGAGTGGCTTCAAAATACAAATGATCTATAATGAACATATATGAATACAAGTTACAATGATTAATTATAATGAACGGGTAACTAGTATAGATTAGAATACTAGAAATGGATGAGCCAACATGTTGGTATTATGTACTAGTATATGATAAAAAAAAAAAAAAAAAAACATTTCAACATATATCCCACATAGGATAAAGAAGCTAAATCTTTTTTGTTTATATACTATAGCGAACGATGTGTTTACATGTTTAGAATATTACTATGTTTTCACTTGCTAGCTTGTAGGGGAGTTTGATTTATTAGACTTCGTTACAAACATGTATTGGAAAATGAAAATAAAGTTCTTTCACTTTTTTAAGTCATTCGTGAAAAGCTAAAAAACGGATTGGTAAAAATCTTGAAGTCGAGCTCGAGCCTAAATTACAGCTCATTTATTAATCGAGCTCAAGTCCGAGCTTTATATACGATTGGGCTCGCGAACCTAAACGAGTCTAAACGACACTAGCATATTTTAAATATTAAACTTATATAATACATTATGCATTTGTATTATCGGTGAGCTGATTAGCAACTTCAATAACAAGCTTATTAACGAGCTCAAAATATAAATACTACGAGCCGAGTTAGAAACTAAACTATCTGCAACGAGGAATACTTAATTAACTTCATGGCATGTAATTCAAAAAATGCAAAGCGAGTTGCATTATTGGCAATATATTTCTCAACCACAACCGAACAAAAAAGAACGAAAATACATATGAAATTAGTGATAAAATTTGTACTGCTTAGAAGATCTCCATCTCTAAATTACGTCGTCACTTAATAACATAATTTAAACTTTTTCATTGAGAATCCGAGTAGCTTCAAATGCGAACGCTCTATTGAATGGTACAGATTATAGTAATAGAAATGCACAAGTCGGCATATATAATATTATGTGTTGGATAAAACCATTATTTCGTATTTATATCCCACATAGGTGAAAGAAGTCAAATCTTCATTGGTTATAATCTACAGTGCATGTGAATTGTACGTGTTGAGAATATTTCTATGTTTTCAGACGCAAGTGTTGGTAAATTTGCTTATAAAACTAAAAAATTCAAATTCATCAAACACTGTTTCAAAAATTTAAATGACATTCTTGATTCCTCCCAAGTGTTTCAAAGATATTATGAAATTTCGTTTTATACTTACATACTCACAAAGTTTAAAAACCTTCTATCTGTTTAAAGGAACGAAATAACTAAAGATAAAAGATTAACACTAACTATATGGTAGGATACCATATTGTAGGAAACACATTTCGTGATTGGTGTTCATTCCAATCTTTAAACATTTCACCGATCCACATGAACTTACCTAACAATGCCATATTGTAGGAAACACATTTCGTGATTGGTGTGGCTCTCCATGTGAGGTCTCTATTAAAACTTATCATGATGAGTGATGATGATTATGGTGCAACTCTGATCTTTAAGCTCCCTTGGCTGCCTACATTTCTAGTGATGGTATCAAGAGAAAAAGTCACAACTTGTCCTGCAAATAAGTAAGGGTGCCATGTACACCTCAATCGATCGCAAGGTACTAACGAAGGAGAGTCACAAAAATTATCCAAATGGATAGATGTGTCGCACTCACCAAACGATGTACTGAGTTTGAGTTAGGTTTGCCTAATCCAAACTAATGACGTTTCACATAGGGTTACTTGACCAGTAACATAAAAATTACCTATTGGTGCTATCCCAACTAATTTTTGTATGAAAAAAATTGTAATAATGCTAACTAAGTATATTTTACAGATATAGTGCTTGTATTGTCACAGAAACAAAGGAAGCACACTAATAATATCATCAGAAACTACAACAAAATTTAACTGAAAAGGACACAGTTAGATCGAGTGAGTTTCTCGACCAATTTAGATAGACAAAAATTGTTTTACATTACCAACGACACACTTGATCAACTTCATGGCATGTAAATTAAGAAAGAGAAAACGTTACAACCAACAAAAAAGAACCAAAATACGAGAGTAAACCAAAATTAGATTAGTGACATAATTTGTACTCCACAGATGATCTCTATTTTAAACTTTGGCATTAACGATCGAGTAGCTTTAAAACAGAAACACTTTTAATGAAAAGACAACTGGTACGTATAGATAATTATCATTTGATTAAAGTCAATTCAACCTTACATCCTACACATTCCCACATAGGCTAAAGAAGTGAAATCTTCCTTGCTTATATACTATAGTATACAAGGACCTTACATGTTGAGAATAATGTTATGTTTCAAGACGGAGTTCTTTATGAAGTTAATTATAAAACAAAAAACATCATAAAAAACTTTGTCTCGAAATTAACATAAATCTACGCTTTTTAATATATGCTTTAACTAAGAAAAAGTCTATGCTTTTTAATATATGCTTTAACTAAGAAAAAGTCATGGACTCATGGTCCTAACTATGTATTTACAACGATTGTCCATATGTTTATGTAGCTAACTTTTTAGTTGTCATCAGGTGTAAACGTGTAATGGTCATCACCAAACCAAACATATAAAAATATCTCATTTTAGATACACATACCATACAATATACCCCACAAACACACACTCACAAAAAAAGAGTGCACCACCTTTGATGATCTACACCACCCAACTTTGAAAAAATGAGGGATTGCGCGTTGGATTTGAGGGGAGGTATAATGGTCACTCCGCGTAAAAGGTGGAGATGGTAGACCTCTTAGGAATATGTATTGATAACATCAATATTACCTTAAAAGATAAAAAAATTAACAGCCATTTCACATTTTTGCCGTTGGTGTTCATTGCAAACTCTAAAGGTTTGAGTTACACCGATCGATCCACCTTGGGAAAAAAGCAACGTGAAGTGAGAAAATCACAACCACAAACTCTCAGCTATAATATCTTGTTTAGAAGTACAATATGAATCTAAAGTGTTATGCAGCAGTTGAGATAGTTTTCTATCTTAAGTTTCGAATACATATAACCAGCCTCAGCAAAGTGGGATTTTACTAGTGCACGAGGTCTTCCGCGATGAGAAATCTGGTTCTTGTCTTCCTTGGGCATTTCAGCATAACTAGCGCACGATCGACAGTTTTGTGGTAACATATCAGAGATGGCAAGATGGGGGTTAAGTAACAAGTCAACTTGGGTTCTGATGGAAACATGTCTAAACCAGATGAGAATGTTTATTTTACATAGAATTCATGCACTAGCAATCAATTATAGTCCAAGTTTTAATTAGAAGGCCGTATACATTGAAGACTTTGGACAACTTTCAATCTGAGTGACCTGTTCAACCCGTTACTCATTTTTAGGTAATAATGATTTGACCCATTGTACCCGTTCCACAATGACTTCACGACATGTTATTCAAGAAACACAACACAAGTTGTATTATCGCCAATTTATCCGAGTACCACAACCAAACAAAAATGAATGAAAATGTAAGAGTAAACCTGTACGAGGATCACTTAATAACCGCATTTAAACAATGGCACAACTTCAATGTACAAACGCTCTATAATGAACAGGTAATTGATATACAGAAATGCAATCATGTAGATATGTACATTATTTGATAAAAACCATTCTAAGTTTACATCCCACATAGACTGATGAAGTGAAATCTATCTTGTTTGTATACCATATTGAATGAGGATCATATGTGTCTACAATATTACTATGTTTTCAGATACATGTATTGGCCAAGTTAATTGTGAAACTAAAACTTTCAAACTTTGTACTTTCTTAGTATCTGAAAACGAATATAATATTGTTGACTTTTTTAGTATATGTAGCCCCCCGGAGAAAAATGGGTAAATCCTAATATATATAAAGCCTCTTGGTTGCCTATATATATTTATAGTGAATGTATCAAGAGAAAAAGTGGCAACTTTGTCCTGCCAGTGTACACAATCAATCACTAATTATCAAAAACGGATATATGTGTCAGCCTCACAAGTCCTAAGGAAAAATACTCACCATACGACAGAGTTTGAGTCCGGTTTACTTAATCAAACTATTGATTTGAGGCAAAGGACAAAAAAGATTGCCTAAGGAAAGTATATTTAACAAATAAAAGGCTTGAATTAAACAACTTACAGCATTGAATACTTCATCGACACTAAAACAATGTACACTGATATATCAATACATAGATGAGAGGTTATGGATCTTGCAAGGCTAGAGTCTCCGCCCTCCAACCAATTGCAATAAAGAAAAATGGCAATGTAACTGCATTCTGTAAGTCCATCACATTCTCATTTTCTATCAGTTTCGGTTGAGTTATCAAGTTCTTGAGCACATATGTGAGGTAACTCTGGTACACACAAAAGTGACTCGCACCGCGACTTCTTGGTTGCAGGCATTTCTAAAGAGGAATTAAAAGACAAAATCACAACTTTGTCCTGCCAATTCAATATATTACTCCGTACAAGGTACCAACGAACATGTTCACCCTCATGAGTCCTACTAATAAACTCACGAAACATTACAAGAACCATATTTTAAAACAAATATACATATACTACTGTACGTATCATTATTTTAAACAGTAATAACATCTAATTTCAACTTTAAAAAAAAATATAAATAAATAAAAAATAAAAAATAATAATAAACCTTCATAGTTATATTTTGGTATGAAAAAAGTGTAAAAATGACAAACCCGGCTGGATGGAATTGTTTATCCGGGTCGACCCAGGTCTTTGCTAAAAAAACCAGTTGACCCGGCCGGGTTTCAAAATATGACCTGCTCATCTTGCCATCTATAATATCCGGCTTAGATCCTCATACTCTCATAGATCCTCATAAAGCACGAAAATGGCCTGTTCTTTTAAAACCCGGCCGGGTCAACCGGTTTTTTAGCAAAGACCCGGGTCGACCCGGGCAAACAGTTCCACCCAGCCGGGTTTACACTTTTTCTTACCAGAAAAATGTACCTGATTAGCAGGCAATCTTGCTTTTTCTTCAGAAATATCTTCCACACTCGTCATTTTACAGTTAACTTTTTTATTAAAGATTTACAGTTTACTAATGTACTTTTTAAGTATGATTCAAAGTTATGGGCATGTTTTTATTATTATATGGGCTGAACCCATCTATAAAAAGTTTGTCTGTTTGTGAAAGTTTATGTTAAATAAATGGATGCAGAGGAAATTCGTGTTTGATAAGGTGGTACTGGTAGGCAGCCGGTAAGTGGATTATGAGTTACTCGGAAGGTGCATGGTTCATTTCTTACTAAGATGTACGCGACCTTATTGGGTTAATCTCAAAACCGTTTCCGACCATTCCCTGGCCATCTCAAATGTACACATCTAACGAGATTTGAACCCTTAAATTCTTGCGGGGAAATCAAAGACCTTACCACTAGGTCATTTGGTGATGGTTCTTCGAAATATTTGCTAGAATATCCTAAACTTGTAATCACTTAGAAAATTATCTAAAAACAAAGGGCGGAGCTTAGTGAGGACCGGGAAGGGTTCCGGCCCCCTAGGCCTAAACCCGTTAGTGTATTGTTTTCGCGATTTTATGTGTTATTTTACTTTTTATTTTATTTTTAATTTTATTGTATTTTATTTTATTTTCAATGATGTGGTGGTGAACCTCTCATTCTAATTCAATGCTCTCCGAACCGTGCGGGAAGGATTCCCATCACACGGCTCTCGGCCCTCCCATATAATATTTTTCTGGAAAAAATTTTGTTTCGGCCCTTCCACAAAATTTTTTCTAGTTCCGCCATTGTTAAAAACATATATGATGATATTGTAGATATATAAGAACTGTTTTTGACCCGTCACTATCCGAGTGTTTACCTCATCGTTATTATGCAATTTATGTTTGAGAATGCTTTGTCCAAACAAGTATACAAATATGTTACATAATCATAATATTTTCATTGAAGTCAGTCATATATGAACAAATATAAAACTAGCAAGATGCTTGGAATTACGACACCAAAACGACAATCAACTAAAAACAACCCTAAGACTTACAACTGAGAAAATCAAACAATCAAAGGATCGAGGAACCCCTATCATCCAAACCCGGAAGAATTCAGTACTTTTTTTGGTAAAGGGTTTTACCCTGGTAAAGTATATTAATAATCAAAAACGTTCAGGCAATATGGCAAAGAACCATATTGACTATTACAAACAACGCACCATTTGTGCTTCAAACCACTACTCATAAGATTGACATGCCAATCTAATAGAAAGAAATAGTCTAGCTGAACAAAAACATAAACATCAAACACAAGACTAGACTACACTACAAACATTACGTTGGGCTATCCTTAATTAAATACGTTGGAAGCTTCAACCTTGCTAACACCCGCTCTACATGTGTTGTCCGTCGACAATGAATGATAGAATTTGATTGATCAAGCAAGAGTAGTGTTTCCGTGTAAGACTTGACTGTGAACGAATTAACTTTTCCATCAATCCGAATACCATTGATACGTCCCGAGCATGTTGGCATCAAAATAATCAAGAATCATAAGTCCTTGAAAGTATAAGGACCAATAGTGTTAGATAGAAACTTTATAACTGTAAATCCTGTATTAGTGAAAGGATATAACGTTTGGAACATAACTCTTAGAAGAGTCACATCGGTTCATTCATACCGATTGACATAGTATATATAGATATCAATTGTAAACGTTTTTTAGTGTGGAATAATAATAGTATTGTGTTTATCTCATAAGAATTCCCACCCTTTCTGTTAAACGAGTCACTGCACAGATTTCTTGTGCATACTCTTTGTAACACCCCCTAATTTGAAATGCGGCAGCGGAATAGAAATTAGGGTGTTACGGTGAGGATCGAAGTCATAATGATAGAAAACGACTCGAAGAGACGTTTTAAAACATAATTTCATTTATAAATATTTGAAATACAATAGGTCCTTATCAGAGTATTATAAAAACTTGATGTTTTGAACTAAATCAAACATCATTTATTTTACATCATTATTGAAATAAAGTAAACATAATTTGAAGATTTTTGCCGCCCGTTCCATGCTTGCTTCCCCTGTTAAATACCTGAGATACATGCTTAAAAGTCAACAAAATTGTTGAGTGAAATCATAGAGTTTGAATTTAATAATCATTTTGATACACAAGTAAGATTGTATTGGAAAATACAATCAGTTTGAAAACATTGATATTGCAGTTCATATATTGCACTAAGTCTCATGACACGCAAACGTTAACAAATACCGTAAACGGCGGGTGTTTATCAAATCAATGATAAATTTGCCCTCGTGTAATAGGTGATTTGCCAGTTCTTATTTTTACTCAAATATAATTATCGCGACTAATACGACTAACCACATGCATAATGGCATTCCGTCAAGTATTAATGGGACATGCTGTCAAACCTTAAATAGATCTATTCATTATATTCGCGTTCACCGCAGTGATTAATGGCTCATGAATAAGGGTCTTTTGGCAATAGCTAACTTAGGCATATATCAGTCAGGAAAGCATACAGAAAAATACTTGTGATCTATTTATAACATGTATCCCCCTCACGGAGTTTTGAAAATAATTAAATGTGAGGCTATGACTCACCTTGATTGATACTGAAAACGAAGATAATAAAGTCGGATGAATTTTATCAAAACGGCTTCGAAACACAACCTGATAAATAAATTTATCTAAGAACTTGACCAAAAACTATTCGGTAATTATAAAGAAAATAACGAATATTAGATATTTGTTATGACGATTAAGTGATGTGCAGTGAAAATATTGTGATATGCATGATATGACAAAATATGATTTTAAAAATTATCCATCGTAGTTTTTCCTTTTTAATCGTAAGTAAAACCTTAACTTTTTAACTATCGTTATATATATTATTAACGTTAAATTAATAATATATATATAAATAAAAATAAAGCTTAAACATGATATGAAATAAATTGACGAAAATAGAAAATAAATAAGAATGATAAATAAGTTATGTTTAGTCTTTGTCTCCTTTTCCAATTTTACTATTTTTACACTAACGATACTTGCGTTACACCGTTAGTCCTTTTTATATATTTTTCAACTATAGTCTTCTACTTTGTCCAATAATCAATACAAACCTTCTAATATTAATTTTTATCACATTTTAACCTTAGATTTCTGTATTTATAGGTTTAGTCCTTGATTTTCAATATTTACACATTTAGTCCCTCTAGGTGTCGTCGCGTTACATTTTTAGTCCAATTTTTACAAAAATGATTATGGAACTTTCTAAAAATTTTTCGAAGCTTATTTATTAGGTAACAAGCTTATTTTAACTGCTTATTTATTCAAAGGGAAATGATTTGCACACTCTCATTTTTTATTGGGACACTCCAATATATGCATCAGGCGGTTGTACTTTAAGTACCATCTGCTTTAACTGCGTGTACATTGGAGTGTCCCAATAAAAATTAAAAGTGCGCAAATCACTTCCCTTATTCAAAAGCTCATTTTTATAGCTTATGGGGCTGGATCGATTTAACTTAAGGCCCGTTAAGATTTTTGGAGGCGAGGGCATATAAAAAGTTTTGGGCTTGGCTTTGGACCATTTTTATGATTCTAAAAACATTTCTTATAGGCCCAGTGGGCTTACGGATTTCAAATGCTTAGTGGGCTTTAGTTAAGCCCACTCGACAAGCTTAAGGTTTTTAATAAAAATTTTAGTTGTGAAAACTGTTTTGTGTCGATTCAAAATGGATCGTGTATGGTGTCAAGACTTGATTATTTTTACAAGTTGTTTACATGAAAATGTTAGTTTGCTAGGTGGTCTATGGCGTCGTGAAAAAATATAGTACTGTCGTTAAATGAAATGTTGAGTTATACGTTGGTTTCGTGACATGGTTGGGTCGATTTTATAACTTGAAAACTTGCAAAATTTTACTAAGTGTTTTTATTAAGTTACATACGATGGATGCTATTCAAAATGGATGCGTGATATACTTGAAACGTTACAACTAAAGTGAATGGTGTGTGCTACGTGATTCCTAGGCCTTCCAAGATAGAGGCTAACCACGTTTCGTGTACTAAGAACAAGTATATACGTGAATTAAACGTACAAAGTGTAGACGTTCGAAACAAAAACCACAAAGTGCATGACTATATAAATACGTATGAAATGGATTAGAAATGAATGTAGGGAACTTACAAATACCTTAGAGGTGATCAAGAGTCGATATAGGTAGAAAAGGAACACAAGAAATCACGTCTAAGTTATATAACCCAAACGTTATATATTTATTTCAAACCCGATTTCCTTCTTTGCTTCCAATACGATACTACACGACTTGTAAGCCTTGAGAATGGTTCGAATACTATTTTATTTCAGTGAATAAGTGTGTGAAAGATTATGAGAAGTATGCATGCAATGAACGTACATATATTACAAATATATATATCGTTTAGTGGAAAATTTCAAGGAGAATTCTTCATACACTATTGCATGTCAGGACTAGACTCTTAGATGATGATATTATAATGGTTTAGGGTGGTTTGTGAGTGCATAAAATAAGGAGGGTGTTGGGATGAATCATACTCATGTCGACTAGGTATATTTCCAAGTATACGATTTACAAAATCGTGTACAACTTGAACATACATGATCATCTTTAACATTTGAGCTTATAATCATCTTAGGAATAATATTAGGAACGTTTAGAAACAAACTAGATTCAAAACGGTTAAGTTTTGAATATAGTTCAAATCGATTTGGGTTTGCTAAAGTCGAATACTATGCCTCTTAAAAACGTATCAAAACTCAACGTAGGAACGCGAGACTTAACACACTAATTGTTGGCTAGTAGGTTAACGAGATGAGAAAATAAAATATATAGGTCGTGTGTAAAATTTAAGAATAAACGATGCGATTTGGAGGTGGTTTGGTTATGTCGATCGGATGAAAACTAATTAGAATTTGGAAGTTGGGCCTTGATTTGGTGGGCTGATGAATAGTAAACGTGAAGTGGGCCGAAATAATTAAGGGTCCGGTTTGAGTTAATTAAGTAATTAGTGAATTTTAATTATATTTAATAAATATAATTAGGATTAGGATTTAGGTTTAAGATTAAATGAAAAGTTTAAGTTTCGTGTAACGTGTCGAGGATTAATTCCGTCATTTCATGAATTATATTATTTTGTGAAAATCGCCAAAATAATATAATAAGAAAAATTTTAAATTTTTCCGAGAAAATGGGAATTAGAAACGATAACGAAAGATTATATATTTATTAATGATTTAATTACAAGAAATTTTTACAGGGTTCTACACTCTTATCAATATATTGTTCATACAAGTAGCATGATTCGCGAAACAGGAAAATTCAATATGGTATCAGAGCCCATGGTTTAAAGATCCTGGAAGAAGAAAAACTAAGAAAGCTGTGGAAAAATGTTTGCGAGATCATTTGCAGTCCAAGGAAGATATCGCGTTGAAGAAGATGAAGACCCGAAAACAGAATATGAAGATGATCATGGACACGTTACTGTTGGGTAGAAAAGAAAGAAGGTTGTAGCAAGAAGAGAAGTTCCAAAAAAAGGATGTCTTATGCAGATAGCAAGAAGAAGACACGGTGAAAAGATGTACATAGGAATGGTGAAGTTACTATGAGGAAAACAATCCAAGCAAGGAAAGGCAGATGATGTGGCAGCAAAGGAATTGCAGGACCACAGCCTGATGCAGAGATGGATGTTGACATAGAGGAAGAACTTAGAAGCACCAGTAAAGATATGTACAAGGACGATGCTCAAGAAGATCAACCATGGAACGAAACAGAAGGCAACTGAACATGATTAGACCAGAAATTACAAGGCGATCAGGACAATAATAAAAGAAGGAACGAGACTGCAAGTTGGATGAACAAAGGAACAGAGTGAAAAGTATGAAGATTATGATTTCTTGATTAGGGGAGTGAATGTTGGCATCAAAATAATCAAGAATCATAAGTCCTTGAAAGTAGAAGGACCAATAGTGTTAGATAGAAACTTTATAACTGTAAATCCTGTATTAGTGCTTGATCCGCCTTCTTACCATGAGATGAGAGTTACCTTTTTAAAAAAAGAAGTCGACTATACGAAGTCGTTAGTTGAGGAATACAAAAATGAGTGGAAGAAAACAGGTTGCACACTGATGAGTGATGGGTGGAGTGATAGGAAGAATCGATCAATATGTAATTTTCTTGTGAACAGCCCTAGAGGTACCATCTTCTTAACATCGATTGACACATCAGAAATTAGTAAGACAAAGGAAAAAGTTTTTGAGATGTTGGATGATTTCGTGGAAAAAATTGGTGAAGAACATGTTGTTCAGGTAGTGACCGATAATGCTGCAAATTATAAGGCTGCTGGTGCGATGTTGATGGCTAAAAGAAAGAAATTATTTTGGACACCTTGTGCTGCTCATTGTATCGACTTAATGTTAGAGGACTTTGAAAAGAATCTTGAAGAACACAAAGTCACAATAGCAAAAGGTAGAAAAGTAGTTAGTTTCATTTATAATAGGACTCGTCTCATATGCTTGTTGAAAGAGTATACAAATGGTAAGGAACTCCTTAGGCCTGGAGTAACAAGGTTTGCTACTTCCTATCTTACACTTATTCGGTTGAATGAGCTAAAAGGTGCATTGATCTCGATGTTTGCATCTGAAAATTGGGGAAATAGTAACTTCGCAAAATCAGAGCTAGGGAAGAATATTGAGAGTATAATTCTTGATAATCTAGGGTTTTGGAGATCAGTTTACAATTGTTGTGTTGCTGCAGCTCCTCTGATAAGGGTACTTCGAATGGTTGATTCGGATTTACCTGCCATGGGTTACATTTTTGATGCCATGGTCAAAGCAAAGATAGAAATCAGAAACATGTACAAAAATGTTAAATCGAGGTAATTTATCTGATGTAGCACCATCATTATTTCTCTTTTCTAATTTTATAATCATAAACAGCCATCCTACATTCCTTTTTGTTTTATGTTTTAGGTATGAACCGGTATTAGATATAATTGATCAAAGATGGGAAACTCAGCTTCAAAGGCCGCTTCATGTAGCAGGTTACTATTTAAATCCACAAATGCAATATAGTCCCGAATTTGGGAAAGAAGAATATGCTTTTAGCAAAAAGATATTTTATGAATGTCTTGAAACAATGTGTGGCGATGAGAACCTAGCAAAGACGATTGATTTGCAGCTTGATTTATTCAAGAATTCAAAGGGCCTATTTAATTGTAGAACAACTAAGCTCACAAGGAATGATAAATCTCCGGCCGATTGGTGGGATTCATTTGGAGATGATACACCAGAACTAAAACAGTTTGCTATTCGTGTTTTGAGCTTGACATGTTCATCATCCGGTTGTGAGAGAAATTGGAGTGCTTTTGAGATGGTAACATGAACTGATATATCTTATCATATTTAGCTTGTCTTACACCACTGATTGCGATCTAATTTGTTAACTATTATTCTTTATTAATTGCTTAGGTACATTCTAAACGAAGGAATCGTCTACAACAACAGAAAATGAATGATCTTGTCTATGTGATGTATAACTTAAAGTTAAGTGGAAGGGAAGAAAGGAAATGAAAAGACGACGACTTTGGAGCCGAGCAACCTGAAACGTTTGAAGATGTTGATTCGGATGATGAGTGGATTACCGAAGATAATGAAGATGTGACAAACATGTATGTGAATGAGCCGACAACAGATGGTGCTAGTGGAGATGGTGATTTTCTTGAACATGCAATAAGAAATCAATATGGTAAAGCTGATATATAAAACTTTTTTTTTGTATAAAGTTCATAAACCTGATTGCGGCTTTGTGATACTGCACTTTTTAGGTGGTAATGAACAGTCTAGAGAGGAGTCAAGTTACGTTTTCGAAGATGGAAATGAAGTTGAGGCAGCGGAACAATTAGAAATCATAGATTGAAGGCCTTACGAAGATGGAAATGAAGTTTAGGCAGCGGACAATTAGAAACCTGAAGTTAGGCCTTATTTTTGGACTTTTGGTAATTTAGGCTAGGCTTTATAAACCTGAAGTAGGTGAAGTATGTAGTATCTCTTTTGTTTAGGTGAAGTACGTAAGTGAAGTATGTAGTCTCTCTTTTGTTTAGCAGTTGTAGCAAGTCAAGCAACAACTAACTTTGTGCAACTATGTATAATTGTATAGCAATATATCTAATGATGGTATGTTAGGCTTATGTTTGTGACTTTGTGGCTTATTGTTTCTTTTGTGCCTAAGTCCAGATTACTTATCTCAGCTTAGTTATATTAGAATTTAGAAATATATAGAACAATAGAAGTATAAAACTACAACCCCTATGCGAAAATATATACATTTTCATAGGATCTTACGATCCCGATCCGATCCCACGATCCCGATCTTGCAAAGCCGAAAACGATCCTAGGTAGGATCCCGATCCTGAAAACCTTGGTTTTTCCTAAATATACAAATCGGCAAATAACTGTGTATAGTGTTGTTATTCGTGTTCTTTATTATTCGGCTATTCATTCTGTGATTGATTGTCGTGAGTGTATGATTCCACCATATATTCAACGCACAATACAACAATTATATAAGTTGGCCATTTCTATTCAAAATTTCATTTACACCACAAATGAATTGTTGTTTACTCTATAGCCGTATTTAAACTCTCCAATGAACAAATAAATGGTGTACAGAAATGCAAGAGCCCAACATGTAGGTGTGTACATTTTATAAAGGGAATTGATTGGCACACTTAAAAAATTGATTGGGACACTCAATGTACAAACAGTTAAAGCAGTTTATATTTACAATACAACTGTTTAATGCACTGTTTGGAGTATCCCAATCAAATATGGAAGTGTGCAAATCACCTCCCTTTTATAATAGAAGACCATTGAACTTTGCATCCCACATAGATTAAAGAAGGGAAATCTTTCTTGTTTATATACTATAGTGAATGGGCAACATACATGTCAATTACAATACTATATTTTCGGGTTAATGGTCAACGAGGGAGTTGATTTTAAAATTTAAAGAATCAAAACCCACGATTGACTTCATCCCGAAAATAAGTATAAATTCTTGATTTTTTTAGTTTTTTTAAGTATCTTTTCACTTAGAAAAGGCGAAACTTACATAAAGTTAGTATATTGTATGTTAATCTAAATTTCAAGTACATAATTATTTTTATTATATCTATATAATAAAAGAGTAAATTACATGGTCCTTGTGGTTTGTCCAAAATAACAACTTTCGTCCTTCAAAGTTTAAAGTTGCACCGGCAGTCCCAAATTGGTAAACAAATAACACCACTGGTCCTTTAGTTTAACCGGTGTTAAATAGTTCCGTTATAATTTACACGTTAGCCCCTTTGGTTAAATATCATTGCATCATTTATCCTTAATAATAACGACTATTTATAATTTAAAGTTTTCATACATTTTTATCCATTTTTACACGTTTTCGTCCGTTTTCATACGTTTTTATCCGTTTTCGTCCGTTTTTATAAGTTTTTGACCATTTTTATATATTTTCGTTCGTTTTTCTTAAGTTTTCATCTGTTTTCGCCCGTTTTCTTACATTTTTATACGTTTTATCCGATTTCGTCCATTTTTCTTACGTTTTTATCCGTTTTCATCTGTTTTTATATGTTTTCGTACATTTTCTTCCGTTTTTAAACGTGTTCGGCCGTTTTTCTTAAGTTGTCATACATTTTTATCAATTTTTATACATTTTTGTAATTTTTTTTCATTTTTCTTAAGTTGTCATATGTTCTTATCCGTTTTTATACGTTTTCTTATGTTTTTATTTGTTTTCATCCTTTTTCATACGTTTTTGACCATTTTTATACGTTTTCTTCCTCTTTTTTTATGTTTTCTTCCATTTTTCTTAAGTTGTCATACGTTTTTATCCGTTTTCATCTGTTTTATACGTCTTTGACCGTTTTTATACGTTTTCTTCCGCTTTTCTTACACTTTTATCCATATTCATACGTTTCCATACATTTTTATACATTTTTTGCCGTTTTCTTACATTTTCGTTCGTTTTCTTACATTTTCATATGTTTTTGTACGTTTTCATATGTTTTTATCCGGGATGAAAATGTCTAAAAATGGATAAAAACGTAAGAAGACCTAATGGATGAAAATATATAAAAACAGATGAAGACGTATAAAAACGGATAAAAACGTAACTAATAATACATAAAAACGTATAAAAACGGACGAAAACATATAAAAATAGACCATAACGGATAAAAACATATAAAAACGGCCGAAAACGGAAAAACGTATGAAAATTTAAGAAAACGGGTGAAAACGTATAAAAATGGATGAAAACGTAAGAAAAACGGACAAAACGTATGTCAATGTAAGAAAATGGGTGAAAACGTATAAAAACGGACGAAAACGTAAAAAAAATCGGACGAAAACGAATAAAAACAGTCAAAAACGTATAAAAATGGAAGAAAACGGATAAAAACGTAAGAAAACATATAAAAACAAATAAAAACGTATGAAAATGGATTAATACATGTAAAGACGGACAAAAACGGATAAAAACGTAAGAAAAATGGACGAAAACGGATAAAACGTAAGAAAACGGACGAAAACGTATAAAAATGGTCAAAAACGTATAAAAACGGACGAAAACAGATAAAGATGTAAGAAATCGTATAAAAACTGACGAAAGCGTGTAAAAACGGATAAAAACATATGGAAAATTTAAATTATAAACAGCCGTTATTATTAAGGATAAACGATGCAACGATATTTAACCAAAGGGGCTAACGTGTAAATTATAACGGAACTACTTAACACTAGTTAAACTAAAGGACCGGTGGTGTTATTTGTTTACCAACTTAGGGACTACCAGTTCAACTTTAAACACCAAAGGACGAAAGTTGTTATTTTAGACAAACCACATGGACCATCCATGTAATTTACTCATAATAAAATAAAACCGTTATTGTATCATTACTCTCAAAAATTAGCAATAACCATCTTTTGAAATTTCATATTTCAAGAAACCCATTTCAGTGTTGCCGTTCACTCCAATCTCTAGACATTATTTCACATCCACCTGAACTTAATTACTGAACAATTACCGTAAAATAATGCAATGTTGATTCTATAGTGACATGTTACAGAAATAAGTTAAGGCGTGGCTCTCAACTGAAAAAATTACTATATATTACCAACAATTTCATGGCATGTAGTTCAAGAAACACAAAACTAGTTGCATTATCGCAAATTTTTTCCTCAAACACGACCAAACATAAAAGAACAGAAATATTAGAGTAAGCCTATGTGAAATGACTCAAATTGCGCCGTCCCTTAGTAAGTACAATATTAAAACTTTGGTGTAAATTATAAGAGTGGCTTCAAAATACAAATGATCTATAATGAACATATATGAATACAAGTTACAATGATTAATTATAATGAACGGGTAACTAGTATAGATTAGAATACTAGAAATGGATGAGTCAACATGTCGGTATTATGTACTAGTATATGATAAAAAAAAAAAGAAAAAAAAAAAAAAAAAAAAAAACATTTCAACATATATCCCACATAGGATAAAGAAGCTAAATCTTTTTTGTTTATATACTATAGCGAACGATGTGTTTACATGTTTAGAATATTACTATGTTTTCACTTGCTAGCTTGTAGGGGAGTTTGATTTATTAGACTTCGTTACAAACGTGTATTGGAAAATGAAAATAAAGTTCTTTCACTTTTTTAAGTCATTCGTGAAAAGCTAAAAAACGGATTGGTAAAAATCTCGAAGTCGAGCTCGAGCCTAAATTACAGCTCATTTATTAATCGAGCTCAAGTCCGAGCTTTATATACGATTGGGCTCGCGAACCTAAACGAGTCTAAACGACACTAGCATATTTTAAATATTAAACTTATATAATACATTATGCATTTGTATTATCGGTGAGCTGATTAGCAACTTCAATAACAAGCTTATTAACGAGCTCAAAAATATAAATACTACGAGCCGAGTTAGAAACTAAACTATCTGCAACGAGGAATACTTAATTAACTTCATGGCATGTACTTCAAAAAATGCAAAGCGAGTTGCATTATTGGCAATATATTTCTCAACCACAACCGAACAAAAAAGAACGAAAATACATATGAAATTAGTGATAAAATTTGTACTGCTTAGAAGATCTCCATCTCTAAATTACGTCGTCACTTAATAACATAATTTAAACTTTTTCATTGAGAATCCGAGTAGCTTCAAATGCGAACGCTCTATTGAATGGTACAGATTATAGTAATAGAAATGCACAAGTCGGCATATATAATATTATGTGTTGGATAAAACCATTATTTCGTATTTATATCCCACATAGGTGAAAGAAGTCAAATCTTCATTGGTTATAATCTACAGTGCATGTGAATTGTACGTGTTGAGAATATTTCTATGTTTTCAGACGCAAGTGTTGGTGAATTTGCTTATAAAACTAAAAGACAAAATTACACGGATGGTCCTTGTGGTTTACACAGATTTCATATTTAGTCCCTATTTCATTTTAATTACACCAGAGATCCCTATTTTAGGAAACGTTGCACGCGTTTGGTCCCTAAGTTGGATGGACGTTATCTTTGACCGTTAAGTGTATAATTATTATTTGCCCGTTAGTCCCTCGTTAGTATTTTTTACAAAAAGTACTTTTTCTTATAAATTAATTTTTTTTTCGAAATTAATTTTTTTTACAAAAATTACTTTTTTTTCGAAATTATTTTTTTACAAAAATTAATTTTTTTTTCGAAATTAATTTTTTTTAGAAAACTTAATTTTTTTTCGAAATTAATTTTTTTAGAAAACTTAATTTTTTTTCGAAATTAATTTTTTTACAAAAATTACTTTTTTTTCGAAATAAATTTTTTTTTGAAATTATTTTTTTCCGATATTAATTTTTTTGGAAAAATTATTTTGTTTTTTAGATGAGTTTCGGATGAGTTTCGGATAAGTTTCGATGATTTTCGGAAGAGTTTCGATGACGTTTCACGTTTAATGAGGTTCAGATGAACTCGAAAAAATTCCCCGAGCACACCATTGGAAAGAGCACGAAAAAACGAGTCCAACGGTATTTTTATATATTTTTGAACCAGCCCAAAACTCTTCCGAAAATCATCGAAACTCTTCCGAAAATCATCGAAACTCGTTAAAAGTGAAACGTCTGAACCTCGTTAAAAGTGAAACGTCATCGAAACTCGTTAAAAGTGAAACCTCGTTATGGTGTGCTCGGGGAATTTTTCCGAGTTCGTCTGAACCTCGTTAAAAGAGAAACGTCATCGAAACTCTTCCGAAAATCATCGAAACTCATCCGAAACTCATCTAAAAAACAAAATAATTTTTCCAAAAAAATTAGTATCGGAAAAAAATAATTTCGAAAAAAAAAAATTAATTTTTCTAAAAAAATTAATTTCGAAAAAAAATTAATTTTTCTAAAAAAAATTAATTTCGAAAAAAAATTAATTTTTGTAAAAAAATAATTTCAAAAAAAAAGTAATTTTTGTAAAAAAATTAATTTCGAAAAAAAAATTAATTTTTCTAAAAAAAATTAATTTCGAAAAAAAATTTAATTTTCGTAAAAAAATAGTTTCAAAAAAAAACTAATTTTTGTAAAAAAAATTAATTTCGAAAAAAAAATATTTTTGTAAAAAAATTAAATTCGAAAAAAAAAATTAATTTTTGTAAAAAAAATTAATTTCTAAAAAATAGTACTTTTTGTAAAAAATTACTAACGAGGGACTAACGGTGCAAAAAATACTAACGGAGGGACTAACGGGCAAATAATAATTATACGCTTAACGGTCAAAGATAACGTCCATCCAACTTAGGGACCAAACACGTGCAACGTTTCCCAAAATAGGGATCTCTAGTGTAATTAAAATGAAATAGGGACTAAACATGAAATCTGTGTAAACCACAAGGACCATCCGTGTAATTTTGTCAAACTAAAAAATTCAAATTCATCAAACACTGTTTCAAAAATTTAAATGACATTCTTGATTCCTCCCAAGTGTTTCAAAGATATTATGAAATTTCGTTTTATACTTACATACTCACAAAGTTTAAAAACCTTCTATCTGTTTAAAGGAACGAAATAACTAAAGATAAAAGATTAACACTAACTATATGGTAGGATACCATATTGTAGGAAACACATTTCGTGATTGGTGTTCATTCCAATCTTTAAACATTTCACCGATCCACATGAACTTACCTAACAATGCCATATTGGTTCTGCAGTTACATGATATGAAAATAAGTTAAGGTGTGGCTCTCCATGTGAGGTCTCTATTAAAACTGATCATGATGAGTGATGATGATTATGGTGCAACTCTGATCTTTAAGCTCCCTTGGCTGCCTACATTTCTAGTGATGGTATCAAGAGAAAAAGTCACAACTTGTCCTGCAAATAAGTAAGGGTACCATGTACACCTCAATCGATCGCAAGGTACTAATGAAGGAGAGTCACAAAAATTATCCAAATGGATAGATGTGTCGCACTCACCAAACGATGTACTGAGTTTGAGTTAGGTTTGCCTAATCCAAACTAATGACGTTTCACATAGGGTTACTTGACCAGTAACATAAAAATTACCTATTGGTGCTACCCCAACTAATTTTTGTATGAAAAAAATTGTAATAATGCTAACTAAGTATATTTTACAGATATAGTGCTTGTATTGTCACAGAAACAAAGGAAGCACACTAATAATATCATCAGAAACTACAACAAAATTTAACTGAAAAGGACAGACAGTTAGATCGAGTGAGTTTCTCGACCAATTTAGATAGACAAAAATTGTTTTACATTACCAACGACACACTTGATCAACTTCATGGCATGTAAATTAAGAAAGAGAAAACGTTACAACCAACAAAAAAGAACCAAAATACCAGAGTAAACCAAAATTAGATTAGTGACATAATTTGTACTCCATAGATAATATCTATTTTAAACTTTGGCATTAACGATCGAGTAGCTTTAAAACACAAACACTTTTAATGAAAAGACAACCGGTACGTATAGATAATTATCATTTGATTAAAGTTAATTCAACCTTACATCCTACACATTCCCACATTGATTAAAGAAGTGAAATCTTCCTTGTTTATATACTACAGTATACAAGGACATTACATGTTTAGAATAATGTTATGTTTTCAAGTCGGAGTTGTTTATGAAGTTGGTTGATTATGAAACATCATAAATCATAATCAACTTCACAAACAACTCCAACTGCAAATTAACATAAACTCTACACATTTTTAATATATGCTTTAACTAAGAAAAAGTCGTGGTTCTAACTATGTATTTACAACGATTTTAATATATGCTTTAACTAAGAAAAAGTCGTGGTTCTAACTATGTATTTACAACGATTGTCCACATGTTTATGTAGCTAACTTTTTAGTTGTCATCAAACATGTGTAAACGTGTAATGGTCAAACACCAAACCAAACATATAAACATACCTCATTTTAGACACACATACCACACAATATACCTTACAAATACACACACACAAAAAGAGTGCACCACGTTTGATGATCTACACCACAAAACTTTGAAAAATTGAGAGATCGCGCGTTGGATTTGAGGGGAGGTATAATGGTCACCCAGCATAAAAGGTGGAGGTGGTGATGGTAGACCACCTCCCATAACACTTAGCCTAATTTACCATCATTATCAACTTACCAGTAACATATATTTATTGAAGACCTCTTAGGAATATGTATTGATAACATCAATATTACCTTAGAGCATGTTTAGTGGTAACGTGAAAGTTGCATTATGGTGCATTTAACGCACGTTAAATTGAATTTATCCATTGCGTGCTTCCGCGTTAAGGTGGCGTTAACGTGGGACGTTAAGCCCTTAACATTGCGTTAACATGCAATTTTAGTTAAAAAAAAAAAAAAAAAAAAGTTTCACTTTCCCCCCTAAATGAAGGAGTGTTTTTGTAAATTGTTGTTGAGTTAAGGTTAAGTTATTGTTGTGGGTGTTTTTTTTTTTTTTTTTGAGTTAAGGTTAAAGTGGTAAAGCTGATGTAGCGCTGACGTGACACTGAGTTATAATTTAACTCAAGTTACCACTGCACATGCTCTTAGAAGATAAAAAATTAACAGCCATTTCACATTTTTGCCATTGGTGTTCATTGCAAACTCTAAAGGTTTGAGTTACACCGATCCACACATTCCATGGATACCTCCTTGGGAAAAAAGCAACGTGAAGTGAGAAAATCACAACCACAAACTCTCAGCTATAATATCTTGTTTAGAAGTACAATATGAATCTAAAGTGTTATGCACCAGTTGAGATAGTTTTCTATCTTAGGTTTCGAATACATAACCGGCCTAAATAAAGTGGGATTTTACTAGTGCAAGAGCTCTTCCACAATGAGAAATTTGGTTCTTCCTTGGGCATTTTAGCGTAACTAGCGCACGATCGACAATTTAATGGTAAGATATAAGAGATGGCAAGAATCTATACTTGTCTAAATCATTTTTTTTTGAACGACGGATTTTATTAAAGACACTAGCAAGGAGCTAGAAATTACAAATTAACAAAATGAGGGTTTTTAAGCCAATTTATCCAACTAAAAGAAAAGTTACATCTATACTTGTCTAAATCATTTAATTTGCATATGTTGAACTCGATAAAACACTACTCATACTTTCCATTATTTTGCGTTATATTCTATGTTACATTGACACGGGTACGGGTATCCGATATTGGTACGGATCCGAGTGTCGGATATGTCATCCAAAAAAATTTAGGACACGGGGACACCGTCCTAACTTTGGACTAAGGTACGGATACGGTAATAATTTTTCCAAAAAAAATATACATATAGAGGTTTTAATAGGTATTTATATATTTTATATACATATTTATAAACTTTTATGAATTTTGTTACTCCTATATTTAATATTTTAATTATATATTTTATACAAATGTTGCAAAATTTACATTGTGTATGCATTTAATTATTATTTGAGTAAAGCCCACTATTAATTATTATGAAAACAACATTGTTCAATTGTTGGGTCAAATTAAATTTAGTTGGCCCATTTATATAAGTTATTAGTTGGGCTCAAAAAAATAAACAAAAAGCTAATAAGCCTTTTAGGGTAAAGACATATAATCAGCCGCTTTTCATTCATCTTCCTCACCCTTTATCTTCTTCACCCTTTTATCTTCTTCTTCAACATAGTTCCACCGGAAAATTCATCACCACGAAAAAAATAACACCAGAAATGGAATGAAGCTACAAAATCATACGAGCGATCCGGAACTGGGGATGCTCAGCGTTTCCTGTGACTATGATCCGATCGACATGGCCTGAAAAATGATGAAGTTGCCGTACCCAAGCCCAAAGTGGCGTGTCCGGACCGGATTTCATACCCGGATCCGTGTCGCGTCGTACCGACCCTGGTATGCCGGCCATTCAGCCGTGTCCGGGTAACATAGGTTATATTATACACGATCGAACGACCTGTTGACTTGTTGACTTTTTCGTTTTTACTAAGGAACCACCTTAGATTTGATGCTAGGTCCGCCATTGGGCAAGATGGCCAGGTTAAGTAACAAGTCAACTTGGGTTCTGATGGAAACATGTCTAAACCAGATCAGAATGTTTATTTTACATAGAATTCATGCACTAGCAATCAATTATAGTCCAAGTTTTAATTAGAAGGCCGTATACATTTAAGACTTTGGAAAACTTTCAATCTAAGTGACCTTTTCAACCCGTTACTCAGTTTTAGGTTGATTTGACCCTAAAAATGAGTAACGGGTTGAACAGGTCACTTAGATTGAAAGTTGTCCAAAGTCTTCAATGTATACAACCTTCTAATTAAAACTTGGACTATAATTGATTGCTAGTGCATGAATTCTATGTAAAATAAACATTCTGATCTGGTTTAGATATGTTTCCATCAGGGAGATGCGATCCCCTACAAAGGGGTGTAAATTTACAAAGTCTAAAAAGGAATCTCGTCCATCCAATTAGTCAAATATTTGACCAAAATCAATCCAACCGCTCTCATTCAAAAAAAAAAAAAAAAAAAAAAAAAAAAAAAAAAAAAAAAAAAAAACGCGACTTTCCTAAAAAAAGTTAAAACGGTAATTTACCCCACTTCTCTCTTCCCTCAAAACCGCTCTCACTCACTCACAATTTCATTTTCCGATCTAAATTTGGGGAAAATCTCTCAAAAATCGCGATATAAATTTGGGGAAAAATTAGGGTTTCATTTTCCGATCATTTTCCGTTCAAAATGATGAATCCAACTGGTAAGGAATAGATTAAATTGAAAAAATTAGGGTTTCATTCATGTTTTAATTATTTTTTTAACTGCATGCGTAATTTTTAGAAAAAAAAATGAAAAAAAGTATTTGCTTTTAAAAAATATGCATTTTATTATTATTTTTAATTTTAGATTTTGAAAAAATTAGGGTTTCATTTAGATTTTTTAGAATATAAAATGCATGCATAAAGAATTAGGATTATTTTATCAGTTTATTTATTTATTTATTTATTTTGATAATATGATTTTGATTTATTATTATTTTTTATTTAGAATCTGGAAGAGAAAAGAGCCCAACATTGTCAGAAAAGAGATCGAAACGATTCCAAGACCGGCCAGCTATTACAGGTTTTTAAAAGTTTTTGGTTCATCAATTATTTTGCCGATTATCGATTGCCGATTATCATTAGTTAGAAGTGTATAATAAATAAAAATGAGGTTCAACAGTTAAAATAGATGAAAAAAGTGTTTGTAACTTGATAGAAATATGGTTCATCAGTAGAATAATTGTTAAAATAGATTACAATGAGGTTCATCAGTGATTAGAATAGTTATCTGGTTAGATTAGAAGTTGTGGATAAATTTTGTTAAAAATAGATTAAGAATAAGGTTCAGCAGTTAAAATAGATGAAAAAAGTGTTTATAACTTTATAGAAATATGGTTCATCAATAGAATAATTGTTAAAATAGATTACAATGAGGTTCATCAGTGATTAGAATAGTTATCTCGTTAGATTAGATGTTGTGGATAAATTTTGTTAAAAATAGATTAAGAATAAGGTTCAGCAGTTAAAATAGATGAAAAAAGTATTTATAACTTGTTAGAAATATGGTTCATCAGTAGAATAATTGTTAAAATAGATTACAATGAGGTTCATCAGTTATTAGAATAGTTATCTGGTTAGATTAGAAGTTGTGGATAAATTTTGTTAGAAATAGATTAAGAATAAGGTTCAGCAGTTAAAATAAATAAAAAAAGTGTTTATAACTTGTTAAAAATATATTAAGAATATGGTTCATCAGTAGAATAACTTGTTAGAAATAGATTAAAAAAAGGTTCATCAGTGATTAGAATAGTTATCATGGTTAGATTAGAAGTTTTTGATACATTGCTATAACTTGTTAGAAATAGATTAAAAAAGGTTCAACAGTGATTAGATTAGTTATCATGGTTAGATTAGAAGTTGTGGATACATTGCCATTACTTGTTAGAATATATTAAAAAGAGGTTCATCAGTGATTACTTGTTATCATTGTATAATTAGTACTAACTTGTTAGAATAAATTGAAAAGAGGTTCATCAGTTGTTATTTAGAATAAGGTTCAGCAGTTAAAAATTATATGAAAAAAAATTATATAGTTATTTTTCATTGAAAGATTGTTCATCAGTTGTTTTTTTTATTGTATAGGAAAGAAGCCTATGACGTTAACAACCTATTCTCCAAGTGATGAAGACTTTGTTGAACACGCGTTTACTAATAAAAGAACTCGGGGTTCATTGAAAGCTGATCAACCACTTCCTAAAAGAACACGGGGTTCATCAAATCCTGAAATCGCTGCTAAATCTTCCAAACCTTCCAAACCTTCAAAACCATCAGGTTCATCAAAAACTAATAAACCTGTTCTCTCTGAAGACCTTAAGCCTGGATTAAGTCTTCGACAAATTCTCCCACCTAACCTAAAAAATTTTCCAACGGTTCTAATAAAAAAATTTCCCGGTCCATTATATGATACAATTAAGAAAATAACAACGGACCAAAAAGAGGCAATATCAAGAATGGGTTTTAAATCATTGTTAGACTTTGAAATTAATGTCATGCCAAGTCGTTTAGGGTATTGGTTGCTTGAGAGGTTCGATGCTGAATCTGGAAATCTAACCGTCTTTGGTGATACTATACACATAACACCTGAGTTAATCCACCATACCTTCGGATTCTCAATGGGTCAGTATGCAGTTGATGTGCGTGATGTTGTTAAGGAAAGATCAAATGAAGCATACATAGAATGGAAAAAACAATTCAAAGGTGTTCCTAGACTTTATGCAAACAAGGATTTGATGCCGGTAATTAAGAATCAAATTAGGAAAAATGATAGTGGAGACATATTTTTGAAGAACATAATATCATTGTTTTGTACTATTTTGTCTTATGTGGGAACGATGGGGACTTTGAATATTGGAGTCATCCCTTCTCTTACTGATATGGATCTTGTGAAACAATTGGACTGGTGCGAGTATGTGCTACATAATTTGAAGGACGAAAGGAAAAATTGGAGACCGGGAACAAGATTCTATGGTCCAATCTTGCTATTGGAGGTAATTACTATATACTTTATGTTCATCTGTTAATTTATAGGTTCATCAATTAGGTTATAGGTTCATCTGTTAGATTATAGGTTCATCAGTTAGGTTATCAGGTTCATCAGTTACATTTTTCTTAATTTAAGATTTACACTTAAAATTGCAGGTTATATTTGCCAATTCGCTGCTGAAGAAACCAAAATACCTAGCGTTTAATTACTGGAAAACAGAAAATTTGGAAGAATTGGAAGAGATGATGTTTGGCAAAATAAATAAAGGAAGAGCTCCTAAAGCTGAAAAAGTGAAGAAAAAAGAAGAACCGGAAGAAGATCAAGAAGAAGAAAATAATGATGAGGAAAATAAAGAAGAAGAAGATCAAGAGGATGATGATGCAGAGGAAGATGATGATGATGATGCAGAGGAAGCTGCAGAAAATAATAATGATGATGATTCAGAGAACGATGATGAACAGCAGATAGAGAATGCTGGAGCCGAAATTCAATTGGAGGAAGAACCGAGGGGTGATGATGAAGACAAGATTGAAGTCTCATATGAAGTTGGACCACATTGGGGTAGAGCTCATTTGAAAGATCACTCTCCTTTCAAGCGTGGACTACTCATGATTGAAGGTATGATGTATTGTTTTATTTGGTTCATCACTTACTGTCCCGTATATTGTGTTTTTTTACACATTGTGTCTAAATTTAGATGCTAATATTGTGCCGCTAAAAGATAGCGATGAGCCAGTAAAAAAAAAGAAGATTAGAAGAAAGAAACAAAAAACAAACGCTGATGAACCTTCTAATATAGGTATACATTTTACTATATGTTCATCTTAAAAAAATGACATATATATATATATATATATATATATATATATATATATATATATATATATATATATATATATATATATATATATATATATATATATATATATATATATATATTTTCAGATGTCATTCAAGGGAACAATTCAGAAAGGAAAGGTTCGATGCCTATAGAAGGTACACAAATTATAATCTGATGAACCTTATATTATATTCTTATTTTAAACATTTACCTAAAATAAGTTGTATCTAAAATTAGTGGCTGATGGACCAATCCTTCTAATGCTGGAAGACAAACCACAAGAAGCAGAGGGGGGAAATGATCAAGAAGGTATGTATATAGACATTATTTATATTATATTATTGTTTTATAAGTAAATTTTTGTTATAAGTAAAAATTTGATGAACCTCAAAAACTTGTTGAAAATCTTGATGAACTTGAATATGTAAAATCTGATGAACTTGAACATTTGATGAACTTGAAAAAAAAATAACTTTTATAATCTGATGAACCTGTTATAACTTATGAAAAATGGTGTAAAACATGTAGGAAGAAAACAGAAAGCAAAATGGAGTTCACTATCTCCTAAAAACCGCTATTCGATGAACATGTGCAAAAACATTGTTGGATACAAAAGGAAAAGAACATCAAAATCTCCAAAGACAGATGACGTTGGTGAGCAAGTGCCTGATGTTCATATAGATGATATTGAGGAGCATCAATGGGTTGATCAACAGGGTAAAAATCTATTATGTTTCATAACTTACATATTATTTGCAAAAATTTTGTGTATATTTGAATTTCTTATAATTGGTTCATCAATTAGCAGATGATGATATTCAAATGATCGGAACAAATGAGGATATTCAAACGACCGGAAGTGATGAAAACACTGAAGTTGCTGAACCAATTACCGGAACCGATCAAACACCTGAAAATGGAAATGATGAACCTTCATCCTCAAGTATTAAGCTCACCCAACAACAGTTATCCGCAATGATTTTAGAATTTCAAGGGGAGTATTCCCAATTCAAATCAGCTGAGGTAAAATATATATAAACTTTAAAATGTTATTTGATTATAGGTTCTTCAAATATAGGTTCATCAGTTAATATAGGTTCATCAGTTTTAAGTTAATATAGGTTCAAAGACTTAATTGATTATATTAATGACAGGAATTCAGTCACTCACTGAGGAACATGTTATGCTTATTTCAAGAGATGAAAATTAATATTGATGACATGCTAAGGGCTGGATTGGAGATGTACCCCGGAAATGAATCGTTGTTGGAAGTCCGAGACTGGATGAACAGTTTGGTAAACAGGACAACTTTTGAGAGCTCACAAACTGAAGATGAGAGCTCAATGCTGATGATAACGATGGGTGATGATAAGGATGCCTCCGAGGCAAAGGAAGCATCTAAACAAACTGATGAAACTCAAACAAAGGATGGTTCCGACGCTAAGGTTGCATCTAAGCAAACTGATGAACCTCAAATGAATCATGGCTCCGAGTTAACAGATGAACCTCAGACGGACAAACAAGCTGAGTTAACGTTAACTCAAATGTTCATGGATCCTGCCTTTTTGAAAGAATATGAAAAGATTGAACGTCAGGTAATAACCTTATTGATGAACTTATAACTGATTTGTTTTATGAACTTATTGATGAACTTATAATTTATTGATGAACTTATTAATTAACTTACTGATGAACATATAAAACAGTTGCATAGGCCAGAATTCCCGATATTCAATACGGAGCAATTTGAGAATAAGTCTTTGCCTTTGGTTTTGTATGAAGAAAAGAAAGACTTGGAGCAGTTATTGGATGAGTTGCTCAAAAAGACACCGTTCTTGCACACATCCTCAGAAAGGTTGAGCAAGACTAGTGATGACAATCTTTGGAGAAGAATTCAAGCAAAAGCTTTAGCATTGAAAAAAACATCACAAAAACATAAGAACTCTTCCCCACAAAATAAAGAATCGCCAAAGATGATAACACCGATATCATATGCTCCCCCATCAGCAGAAGAAAAATTAAAATGTGAAGCAGTAGATGAAGGTTTTTCCACGCCTCTAAATGCCACGCCACTTAATTCTTTCAACACAATTGCTCGAAAGCTTAAAGTTCCTCAAACGGAAAAGAATATCAAAGAAGGTGAAGAAGGTCAAGAAGACTTGGAAAATATAAGAGAAAAAAGAAAAACAAAGCCTGCTGAATCTCTAAAATCTCCGTATTTACAAAGAGTCGTTGTGATGAAGAACAAAGTACAAGACAATGAAAGAAAGGTGGCTGAAACAATATTCGCTGCAAGAGGAGATCTCGAGTAAGTAATATATATTAGGTTCATCAATTTAAAAATAATATTTCTATAATAAGTAGCTTCTTTATTTTTCTAAAATATTACCTTAAAATGAAATTGCATTGATGTGTTATTTCATTCATACTTTGTTGACGGTCAAAGAATCCACTTTGAGAGCTTCAAAGAAGGGAATGAAATTAGTTCAGGAGTGATTGATATGTGGGCGTATATACATAACATGGCAGAAGAGAAAAGGAACGTAGGATCATTGAAGAAGCTATATGCCCACACATCAATGATTGTAAGTTACAAAAATCTTTATCAATTATGATTCAATATTTGAAATCATGTACATATGCAAAAATCTTGACTTATATTGATGAACCTCAGACAAAAGAAATGGCCAATCTGTCTCACAACTCGAAAGCACTCACACAAAGGTTTAATGAAAACTTGAAGAATCTTTTGTTTTTGTCTGTTTATGAATCTATCAGAGACATTGACCTGGTAAGCACTTCTATTTTACTAATTTGTTTTAAGATAAATAACTGATGAACCTTAAAAAAACTGATGAACCTTAATAAAACTGATGAACCTATAGTTAATTGTAAATAATTGATGAACCTCTATCTTTAACAGGCGCTTTTCCCGATGATGCTCGGTGACGATCACTACTACGTCGTCTGTTTCAACTTGAAAGAACCTCAAATCCATATTCTTGACAACATGCATCACAATCAATTAGTCAAGGATAGATATCAGAAAAAGCTGGTTAATTTGGTAAGAATGTTAGGTATATTAAATGTATGTTCATCAACATAGTTAAATTGAATCTCATTGTTTTTAATTTATTATTACAGAGATTTCAATTTATAAAGTTCTTGAAAGACAATGGGCATCCAAATTATCAAGCACTGAACAACTACAAAGTGGATCATATCAAATTGCCATGGGAAACCAAAAACAATTTCATTGATTGTGGAATTTTTGCCATGAGACACATGGAAACTTATTCAGGGAAAAAAGACTTTGATGCTGGGTTTGTAAAAGAAGGTGTTGAACAAGACAAACAGCTTGAAGACTTGAGAAAGAAGTACATGTCAAAGATTCTGTTGTCCGACTACAATGAAAACAGACATGTAGTGGAGAGCGAGGTAGAAGAATATCATCGTTTACCTCTGAAGGAAAAGCGAACGCTCCAGCAGATGTCAAAAAAGAATATTGCAGAACGTGCCAGCGAATATTTCAAACGGGAAGCTAGTGCTCTTCTTCGACAGACCTAAAAACAATTTGATCTAATAGTTTGTTATGGTTAAAATTTTGGCAGTAGTAACCTAATCTAATTAGGGAATGTTCTAGTATAAATACTACTTTTTGGTTGGTTGTTATGGACAAGTTATTTTAGTTTAATAGAACTATCATTTTGTTATGTTAAATAAAATTGATGAACCTGAATTTACTTCTTGTTTGTTGATGAACCTTAATTTATTGATGAACCTGAAAAAATTGTTAAATTTGATTAACTTTTGATGAACTTTAATATGTAAAAAATGATAAACCTCTAAAATTTGATGAAAATCTTTTAAAAGAAAGAACAGTTGATGAACCTGAATTTATTGATGAACCTGAAAAAAATTGTTAAATTTGATTAACTTTTGATGAACTTTAATATGTAAAAAATGATAAACCTCTAAAATTTGTAGAAAGAAGAACTTTTTTTTAGAAACTTTGATAATTATAATGACACTGTTATAATTTAAAATTGATGAACCTCTAAAATTTGAATAACTTTTATCTCAACTTTATAAGTAAAACTGATGAACTTTATAATAGAAAAAACTTTATAAGTAAAACATCACATTTATTTGTATAATAGAAAAATCAAAGTTACTTTGATCACTCTTATCAAACTAACACCACATTTATTAAGTAACTACACAAGCAGTCTTCTCAGCCAACTTCGCGTTCCTAGCAGCAGTCTTCTCAGCCAAATTCGCCTTCCTAGCAGCAGTTTTCTCAGCCAACTTCGCATTCTTGGCAGCCAATCTCGCCTTCTGCTTCATCTCCTTCGCAGCAGCCTTTTCACTAGCTTTCTTAGCAGCAATTTGAGCTTTTATGGCATTGCATTTCGCCTGGTTATGATCGTTCATACTAGATTTGCAGGTTGTACAGTTCTTCTTTCTACGCTTCCCACTAGCAATAAGTGAACGTTCAACACTGCTCTTAATCCTCTTTCGCGAACCCTTAGTACTAACTTGTTTTGGACCAAAAAACAAAAATGATACAATTGATGAACAACTGATGAACCTATAAAAACTGAAAAACTATGATAACTGATGGGCCTAGGATAACACATATAATAACTGATGAACCTATATTAACTGATGAACCTATGTTGATGAAAAAATATGTTGAACATCTGTTTAACCTACGATAACTGATGAACCTATAATAACTGATGAACCTATAATAACTAGAAAAATAACTAAATTGCAAAAATTTAACATGTTCATCAACTAACCTAGATAACAAAAAAGAGAATGAATAGTCTAACCTATAAAAACTGATGAACCTATAAAAACTGAAAAAACTATGATAACTGATGGGCCTACAATAACACAGAACAAAAAACTGATGAACCTATATTAAATGATGAACTTATATTAAATGATGAACCTATATTTGATAAACCTATGATAACTCCTAAATTATGATAACATAAATCTGATGAACCTATAATAACTGATGAACCTATAACAACTGATGAACCTATAATAACTATAAATATAACTAAACTGCAAAAATTTAACATGTTCATCAACTAACCTAGATAACAAAAAAGAGAATAAATAGTCTAACATGCTTTGGAACATTCACAATAATCTCATCCGGTTGCGACACACCAAGAATAGAAGCAATCCTATCCCGTTTAGTAGTCTTTGGAGGTATAGGAACATCAGCATCTGCCTTCGCCATTAACTGAACCTGATGATCTATAAACTTTTGCAGTAGCTCAGGATCATTAGCATAACGATTCACACAATACTCGACTGATCTGAATATCTCACGCAAGATCATATCAGGACTGTCACCGGTGGCTTGAATGACTGATGGAGGTGGTAATGAATCTTTTGACCAACACCTAAGCACGTACTTCTTGGGAAAGTTTTTAACATTTGAAAACCGAATCACATAAAAGATATGACGACATAACAGTCCATATGACTCAAAACGTTTGCACGTACACTGATAAAACTCTTCAGCTGGTTTACACAAAACCTGAAAAAAGGTAGTACATACATTATCTGAGTACAAAAAAACATGATAAAAGGCAATGATGAACCTCATTCTTATCTACAATGACTGATGAACCTCATTCTAATATACAATGACTGATGAACCTGATGAACCTGATTCTGATATACAATGACTAATGAACATCATTATTATCTACATGCATTATCTGAGTACAAAAAACATGATAAAAAGCAACGATGAACCTAATTCTAATCTACAATGACTGATGAACCTCATTATTATCTACATACATTATCTGATTACAAAAAACATGATAAAAAGCAACGATGAACCTCATTATAATCTACAATGACTGATGAACCTCATTCTGATCTACAATGACTGATGAACCTCATTATTATCTACAATGACTGATGAACCTCATTCTTATAAAATTAAAAAAAAAATAATGAAACAAAACTGTATGTATAAAAAGATGTTACCTCATAAAAAACATCATACTGTGGTTTCCCTTTCACTATACGATGTCGCCTAGAAATCTGCTCATCTTCGCCAGTATCTTTTATAACAAATTTTTTGCCAGAATCAACATCCGAAACACTAACCGACATACAAGAAATCACAGAAGCATAAATCTCATTTTGAACATCAAAGAAAATGGACCGAGTGTATAATTCTGATTCCTCCTTCTCTAATTGAAGTTCTGTGTGCATATCTGGAATAGTATACCGACTGTCATGATCATTTTTACGTTGAGCAAAACTTTGACAACCCACCACACTCTCAAAATGATTATAAAATTCCCATAAAGTCAAATCAATACTCGTCAAGCGACCGTACGCATTGTTTTCACTCTCAGACCTAGAAGAAGTACGCATCAAACCCGACATCAACTCATCCCTGTAATAGGCTGGAATCCATTTATACCTCAAATCATACATACCAGAAAGCCATTTGTGACTCTTCAAATTGAAATCAACTAATAATTTCTCCCACAAAGCTTCAAACTCATCAGGCTCTATTCTATCAGTCAAATCAAATCGAAATCAATAAAATTCCTATAAAGTCAAATCAATACTCGTCAAGCGACCGTACGCATTGTTTTCACTCTCAGACCTAGAAGAAGTACGCATCAAACCCGACATCAACTCATCCCTGTAATAGGCTGGAATCCATTTATACCTCAAATCATACATATCAGAAAGCCATTTGTGACTCTTCAAATCGAAATCAACTAATAATTTCTCCCACAAAGCTTCAAACTCATCAGGCTCTATTCTATCAGTCCAAACAATATCCGATATTCTTCGTTTAAAAGTTTCATCTTTAGCTAGATCAGGACCAACCTACAAAAATCAAGATGAACCTTATTGTATAAAACTAACTGATGAACATTATTATATAAAAAAACTAACTGATGAACATTATTATATAAATGATGAACATTATTCTATCAGTCCAAAACAATATCCCATAAAATGATGAACATTATACTGTAAAACTATCTGATGAACCTTTAAATTATAAGTAACTAATAAACAAAAATAATTAAAAAAAAAAACATACCTTTGAAGTCAACTTCTGCATGATATGCCACATGCATAATCTATGACGAGATAACGGGAAAACTGTCTCTATAGCAACTTTCATTGATGCGTCTTGATCAGTAACAATAACCTTTGGTGCTCGCACGAAGGCTCTTTGAAAACATTCAAGCAACCAAATGTAAGATTCTTTAGTCTCCGACGACAGCAACGCAGCTCCATATGTAACACAATTATTATGATTGTCGATCCCAGTAAATGGTACAAAAACCATTTTGTACCTATCAAAAATAAATGATAAACATTATTATAAAACCGATGAACCGTTATAATATAATTGATGAACCATTTAAATTCAATACCTTTCAACAACATCAGTTTATACAATCAAATACAGCAGCTTTATAATACTGATGAACTTATTTACACCAACTTTAAAAAATTTTGTTTAAAAAATACTGATGAACCATATCTTAAAATACTGATGAACCATTTAAATTCAACAACATCAGCTTATAACAATCAAATACAGCAACTTTAAAAAAATTAAATGTTTCTAGCTTCAAATGTTTCCCCAGAAATGGTCGCTGGTGACTCTGCGTAGGCTTTGAAACTCATTAATAATCTCAAACACACATAAACTGCCAGAACAAGATGATGTGCAACGCGAATTAACTTTTATACCGTTGACCATCATCTTGTTGCAGCAAAGTTTTTGTGTGTTTGAGCTTATCAATGAGTTTCAAAAAGCTACTCACACTCACCCAACGACCACTCCGGGGAAACAATTCAAGCTAGAAACATGACCTATTACACTCATTTCATCAGAATTTAAAAGATATGAAAGAGATAAAGAGATAGGATATGTGGGGTAGAGGAAAAAATATAGAATAGTTGGGATGGAGGATTTTCTGATAAAGAGATAGGATATGTGGGGTAGAGAGATAAGAAAAGTGGATTTTCTGATAAATAGATAAGATACGTGGGGTACAATCAAATAACAATATCTATCTTATCTTAAAATACAGATGAACCTATTAATTAAAAGATGTTCATCAGTTGAAAAATAAAAAACATATATAAAATGAACTTACTTATTAGTCCTGAATGTAGCATCAAATGACATAACATCGTCAAAAGCATAATAATTCCTTTTTGCGTACTCATCGGCCCAAAAAAGATTCGTCAACGCGTTATTCTCACCAGTTTGATACTCAAATGAAAAATTAGGATGAAAATCCTTCTTGTTCAATAACATCTCAACTAACATCTGAGCATCATTCTTACCAATGAAATCAAGCACATCTCTCCTATAGTTTTTACAATCAACCGAACTAACCCCAATAAAATCGTAGTCCCCATAAATCTGCCTAAGTAAATGAAAGCCCTTCACTGGACCAAGATTCACTTGAGATGCTTGATATAGAAAAACTTGCTGAGTATAAGAAACATCACGAGACGAAACCAGAAAAACACTATCTTCCTGACTAACTAGGCTATGGTTATGACCCTCAACAAATTCATAACACCAATATCCTTTTCCTTCAACATACCTCACACGTAAAACAGCCTTACAATCAGTACGCTTAGACGGATGTTTCCTATGTTTTCTCTTTGATCCAACTTTCTTTGGGGCAGGATTTATACCTTCTTTACTACAAACAAAATATTGCAGATCAGGATTATTGTCCTTATTCTTCGTAGATTTATAATGTTGACCTAAACGAATCTCAAAACCAGCTCTTTTTGCATAATCTTTGTAATACTCATAAGCCTGCTCCAGATAATGATACATGATACCATAAGCCGGCTTCTCACCATCAGGAATATCAGGAATCCATAACTTCTCACCCCCCTCCTCAGAAACAATACCAACAGAATATGGAACAACTTCATAATCATCATCTGAAAAAAAATATATACAATGAATGACTGATGAACCAAAAACACTTTATCACTGATGAACCTCATTATTATATATTATTATAATCAATAATTGATGAACCAAGACAAATAAAATTGATAACATTTTATAACTGATGAACCTCATTTTAATCCATTCTAAAAAGTTATTCTAATGAATCCGCAGCCTCTAATTAAACCACGATAAATAGCAATTACTGATGAACCTCATTTTAATCCGTTCTAAAAAGTTATTCTAATGAATCCGCAGCCTCTAATTAAACCACAATAACTAGGAATTACTGATGAACCTCATTTTAATCCGTTCTAAAAAATTATTCTAATGAATCCGCAACCTATAATTAAACCATCATAACTAGCAATCACTGATGAACCTCATTTTAATCCGTTCTAAAAAATTATTCTAATGAATCCGCAACCTCTAATTAAACCACAATAACTAGGAATTACTGATGAACCTCATTTTAATCCGTTCTAAAAAATTATTCTAATGAATCCGCAACCTATAATTAAACCATCATAACTAGCAATCACTGATGAACCTCATTTTAATCCGTTCTAAAAAATTATTCTAATGAATCCGCAACCTCTAATTAAACCACAATAACTGGGAATTACTGATGAACCTCATTTTAATCCGTTCTAAAAAATTATTCTAATGAATCCGCAACCTATAATTAAACCATCATAACAAGCAATCACTGATGAACCTTATTTTAATCCGTTCTAACAAGTTATTCTAATGAATCCGCAACATCTAATTAAACCACAATAAATATCAATTATTGATGAACCTCATTCTAATATGTTCTAACAAGTTATTCTAATGAATCCGAACCTCTAATTAATCCAGAATAACGAGAAATAACTAATGAACCTCATTCTAATATGCTCTGATGAATCCACATCATACAAAGCAAACAATGCAGACATAATATCTTCAAAAAACTAATTGATGAACATAATAAAAAATAATTGACTGATGAATATATAACAAAAAATGAAATTACCTTGATTAAACACATGAGAATCACACTCAGCCATCAGAAACTGATTTAACAATCAAAAATCCCCAAATTTGAACGGTTAAAACCCTAATTTTCTTCCAATAGACCAATTGAATACTCAAAACCCCCAATTGTCTTCCAATTAACCAATTGAATGATTAAAACCCTAATTCTATTGCAATTAAGCAATCCAACGGCTAATTCGAAGCCGATATGAACAATTAACACGATTTGAAGAAATATTAACGATTCAAATAAAGGAATATGAATTGAGAACAAAAAAGCCCTAATTTTGCAAAATATGAACAAATGAAAGAATAAAAAAAATGTAAAATTGAATGAATGAATGAATTGAATCGAAATCATTGTGTAAATTCGTTTATATATAGCCGGAAAATTGAAAGAATCAAAGAAGAGAGATCGGAAAAAGAAAAGATTATCAGATAAGAGAAAGAAGAAAGAGTGAAAGAGAGAAAAAAGAAAGAGAGAGTAAATTTACAATACTGCCCTTGAGTCTAAAAGGAACGAGGGATACGTGGCATCTCCAGAAAACTTTTTAGACTTTTTAAAATTAATCCCCTTTGCAAGGGATCCGGGACCATCAGGACCCAAGTTGACTTGTTACTTAACCCGACCATCTTGCCCATGTGACCTTTCCACGAGAAGGAAAGGGAAAATGTTGAGGAAATTGTAGGAGATGATACTAATATGATATTCATCACCACACAAGGCCAGGTTTGGAATTTTCCTCATTTTACGGTTTAGTTATTCTAACGAAATAGTATTAGATAAGCTAAAATGTTACGAAATCTTTGATTTATGTTAGTGTTTATATCCATTGAGTTGGCTGCACTAATCAATGACTCTGTTGGCCTGGGGTTATATCCAGGGGCGAAGCTTGGAAATTTCGAGTGGGGGGTCGGGATCTAAATTTTTTTTTTCCTAACACTATGGGGGTCGAAACCGAATTAAATTGGGGGGGCGAAACCGAAAATACCGAAATTTTTCTACACGAAAACTATATACCCCTACATCGCAAAAAAAATTTCGGGGGGTCGGCCGCCCCTCCCCGCCCCTTAGAAGCTGCGCCCCTGGTTATATCTACTAACACAGCAGCCGTACATCTAGCACTTGCATGCGAAAAACCCTCGTGAGTTTTTCAGAAATAAGTAGCTAAAAAAAATGGTTCGTGGAGAAAGTCATCTACATCCTAACACACTTTATTCAATAAATATTAAATTACAATTGAGAGTCAATCCAACACAACCCGTTTCAAGTTATGCAAAAAAGTACACTATTGACTCACTAGTTTTTCTGTGTGGCGTTGTTTGGCTCTGAAGAAAAAGCAAAACTGTTTCTTCCAAACGTAGAAAACAGCAAACGCATCATAGCTTCATCAAAAACTGGAAAGTTAGCAGATATCGACACTGATGCTGTAAAAAATGCAGTCCAAATATTCGAGATGCCACTGGTTCTTGCCTAGAACGAAAAGCATATATTGTTTAGTAAAAATATTCTGTCATTCAAGTGTATATATTTGACATCAAAAATGTTGTTAATATCAAGCTTCACATGATGTAATTGCAGATATAACATTACGAATAATCTTCGTTCGAGATATCATTCCCAATCATTTATTCCGTCACAAAAACAAATTCAACTTCGTGAATAATCTTCAATCTTTTTTTTTTTAAGTCAATCATGTATGAATAAATATAAAGCTAGCAAGATGCTTGGAATTATGATTCCGACTAAAACAACCCTATGACTTACAACTGAGAAAATCAAACAATCAAAGGAGGAAAAAAAACACCCAACCAAACGCAGGAAGAATTCAGTAGTTGAATGTGTAACTACACTTTAATTCTTAAACCTTGCCATCATTGTCAATGAATGATAGAATTTGATTGATCAAGCAAGAGCAGTGTTTCCGTGTAAGACTTGACTGTGAACGAATGAACTTTTCCATTAATCCCAATACCATTGTTACGTCCCGAGCAGGGTTCACAAACTTCAAGTACAGATGAGGCACTATCATCAGTATCCAATACCGTCTCTATTATAGCCTCACCATTCTTTCTAAACTCTAATACCGTATAACGCCTATCTAATATTTTAACATTGAACATCTTGGTAAAGGACTTGGTAACACCCTCCTTCATTATCCATACACCACAAAACGGCACCTCACCATCATAATAATACTCAAGCAGACCAAGTGACTCCTTAACCTTCAATACCCCTAAAGAATAGTACTTGTAAGAATACATGTGTGATAACCTATCCGGAAGGCATATTTCACCAAACACGTTATTCTTCAAATCAAACGAAAGGACACCCAATTTAAATATATCAAAAGCAAACCAATAAATAAACCCTCCAATAGAAACGTGACCGTCAAACCTCAAATCAAAATGCTTAGATGCAACTGGAATATTAGAAACAGTTTTCCAAACACGAGTACTTAACGTAAAAACCTCCACCTCCCAATCAACCGCCCATAAACCAATACTAGTACAATTTATTTTAACAAGCTTAGGGTCACTAGAATTAGGACAAACCCCAAAGCAAATATAAACCAATCCGTGTGGTAAAGGCATTACATTAGGGATAACAATACCAACTGATTTTCTAACCGTAGGATTCCAAAGAACAACCATCTTATTCGGTCCCCCTACATCTTTGCGTGAACCACAGAAACATAACAATCCATTATCGGAACCGAGTAATAAGGGTTGGCGAAGTTGGCTAAGGAGCCGTGGGACGAATAGTGAAGATTTCTGGTTGGGAAAAGTATGATCGTCCACAATTGAAACATATTCTTGGTCAGCAGTTAGTTTGTATGTTACAAATAGATGATGTTGCTGTTGATTCTTACAAACGTGGTAACTATTAATAAATTCAGAGCTATCAATAAGAGACTTCCAAGGTTTTGAAACGGACCTGTATCGAATCAATGATTTGGCCGAAAGCCTTTTCATGATTTCAGCTTGAATATCGAAGGGAATGTGGTCTGACATTTTTCTTAATTATTTTGAGGATCTTTGTTAGGGTTTATAAAAGAAGAAACAGTTGCAGCATCAGCGATTATATAACGTAGTATATAGTAACTGATATTAAAGTTTGGGCCACTGGGCTTAGCAGTTAGCATGCAAAGGGTACGTACAACTTTAAACAATTTGTGTTCAAGGCTAAAATTATGTAAAGTTGTAAACACAAAACTAAGATCATCCACTCTGGATGTTTAAGAATAGGTATAAAAACTTATGAAGATATTCAAGAATTTTTGTACCATAGTACGTGAGAAACCATTTCATGCTTATGTGGCATGAACAGGCCCAGGATTTTTGAGAGGTCCAAGAAATGTATTATGAATTAATGTTGTAACAATTTATAAACCTCAAAAGCTTTATTCCATAATGGAGATAGGTTCATAATATGAAAATTTTTATGAATTAATGACATAATAAGCGGTTGCAATTTTATAAACCTTTTAATAGGTTCGCCATAATAGATGTACCAATTAAGGGCATACACAATGCTGACCATTTTTAAAAGTTTATAAATGCGTCATGCCATAATACATAACTAAATAAAGGTTTTTTACTATTAATTAAACATTTAAACCTATCTTCACTATAACGAATCTTTAAAACGTTAATTATAACAATATCACATAACTTATATACATTGCATTTAATTATGAAGAAGTTCAAAAATCAGATTTTTCCATTTTATGTAGACATGAAACAAAACTCACTATGAATGAAATAGTATATGAGGTTTTTTTTTTTTTTTTTTTTTTTTTTTTTTTTTTTTTTTTTTTTAAATAAAATAAAAAATAAAAAGGTAAAAAAGTAGATGCTCTAAATAATCTAAAAATATCACATAGCTTAAAAAAGCAAAGACTAAAGTTTGGATGATACATAACATACGCATGGCCAATTTTTTAATCATACTTAAAAAAAATGCTAACTTATTATCAAAACAACATAATTTTAATCATACTTATAATCAACTATCTGTTATTATAAAACTAAAAACTCTTTGACAAGAATGATCCGAGTCAATCCAACACGACCCGTTTCAAGCTATACAATTTTTTACTAGTAGAATACTGAATACCCGTGGCGTTGCCAGGGTACACCGGTTTAATGATATATACATATTGAGAAAGTGCATACGTAATGTGATTTAGCTATACATTATATTATAACTTTAAATAATTAGATATAATTATGTTTGCCCTAGTATGATCCATTTCGACTAAAATGCCAGAACAATATTAGTAATCGAACAAATATTTCTTCAATACAACTTTACTTGACCTTGTACTCAGCAACTCGACACAAAAATGAACAACTAGACCATAAGTTATCGGCCATATGAAAATTGTCAAGTTATTTACTAAAGACTACGGTTTCGAGTAGAGATGCATAACCATTACACCCATATCATGGTGTCTTGATTACATGCCAAAGTGATGTATTTGACATACTATTTTTACTACGATTGAAATATTATTAAGTTAAATCATGCATCTAAAGTAGAATTGATGAGTATCATTGTACCAAACAAAAAGAAAGCTAATAATAAATAAAGCATGCTAAAAAGATGATAAGTAATTACGTAAATGCTCAAACCTGTCATCATATTCTTGGCAATGATGCGGGCTAAAATATGAGGATTATGTAAATTCAACTAGTTGCATAATAATTAGTCTCCCATAGAAATTAAGGAGCATTAGATGACTTTCATACAACAAACTCTCACAGCAAACTGCTAGTAGGAAGGCTAAAAGCCGAGTTAATTCCGAGACTCATTGGACGATAGCAAAATTTCATGCCCTGTATTCTGTAGTATTCAAGGACGGAACATTTAAGGGGCCGAAGGGGTTGTGGCCCCCCAAAAATTTTGACCCTATGTACATTTTATACCATTTTATTTTCATTTTTTGTCATTTTTAATACAAAAATTTTGGCGTTGTGTACTTCAGCCTCCCTAAAAATATATACTTTACAAATTGGCCCCTCCAACAAAAACGTTCAAGTTCCGTCCCTGGTAGTATTGATGATCTTATGTATCAATCTATGAACCGACCAAACCTAGAGAGTGGCAATAGCTAGTGAGAAGTCATAACGTACAGTAATACTACAACATCATGCATGTATATGAGAGCTAAGTTTAATCTTAAATCCCAACTCATGCAATTGATGAAAATTTTAGAACTTACAGTGACATTAAGAGAGACATGCATGTGAGGCCTTACTTAACAATTGAAAGCCCCCTCTTTTGGCAACCTAGCCAGCAAGTTCAAAAATGAAAGTGAAAAGTATCACATTTTTTACCTACGTTTTATATTTACAACTACCCGCCCTCATTTGTTGGAATGGATAATTAGTCATTTTAAATGGCTGCGATAGCTAGATTGAATATAAAAATGATCCTATATGCGTAAGCAACTTTTATGCATTTCTAAATGAATATTCTAGAACAAATATGATCTTTATAAATAAAACCCTAAACATCAAAACCTAAGCATCCACAAAACCACAATGCCATACCATATACCTTCCGATATCCAAGAGGAAATCATCAAAAGGCTTCCTATTAAATCAGTGATTGAATTCAGATCAGTCTCAAAGCTATGGAAGTCTCTCATCGATAGCTCGAGGTTTATTAATGAGTATCGCATCCGTCAAACTCATCCTGGGTATATACTTCTTAATTTTGTTTCTTTTTTCAAACGCTGGAAGAAGGTTAAACTACCTAACAACCCAAGTATACTCCGTAGCTCTCAAGGTTTGGTCTACCGTCATGATTATGAAGCAATAACAAATAATGATTATAAAACAAATAACGCAATACTTTGGGATCCTTTGACTAGAAAATGTGTTGCTATTAATTTGCCTGATGCTTTAGGTTCATCAAATGATACTATTTTTAAAACTATTATTGGTTTTGGGGTTTGTCGTCAGACTAACGACCCTAAGCTTGTCAAGATTACATCTACGCGTAATACGAGTGTGATTGATTCTTTAAGTTGGCAAGTTGAGGTTTTCTCATTGTCGTATAGGACATGGAAAACACAATCCATCGCATGGAATTTGTTAGATGTCGATGAGTTTAGCTATTGGCTTGCTTTTGATGGAAAAACTTTGAATGCTGAATTTCAGTGGTATTTTCTAGTTATGGCAATTGATATGACAAGTGAAGATTTTGAACAAGTACACAGTTTAACATCACAAAGTGTTGACATTGATTTGTTTATATCGAAGTTTAGACAGCCCCTTGTTGTGCTTGAAACCAATGTAGAGGCCCAGAAACAAGTTTATGGTTTATGGATGAAGAAGAAACGTGTTCCAAAATCATTTAAAAAGCTATTCAAGATTAGCACACGAGAAGCATCTATAACTACGGTATCTGGATTCAGGACTAGTGGTGGAAATATAAATGAAGATCTTGCTCTTTTTTTCTATAAGCAATACTCAAACGATATTAAGTGTATTTGGATTGATGGAAGAAGATATTCATTCTTTGTGTGCCGCTCCATGGATCAACTATTTTTGCTTGATCACTAAGAGGGTAATATGTAGCTCACAAAGACGATGACAACATTGCAAGGTGCGGAGGAAAAAATGGACGATTTTGGATGCTGGCAAGCAAGACATGAAGGTTAAAGTGGATTTATAGTTCAAACACCAATGAAAGTCAAATGTATTTCATATGGATGAATGTTTGTGTTAGCAGTGAGATCAATATGTGTTACACATAAATTTTACTTCTGTTTTATTATATTTTCTGTTACAAATCATATGAAAGATTATGTGTGACAAATTGCCAATTACACTCTAGTTATATTTGGCGATGATGGTTGTCTTTTAGCCTTATATGATCCAGCTACAAACAAGTAGAAGTTGTTTAGATGTTATGCTTGTTTAATTTTGGTGGCATTACGAAAATTGTTCAGTACGACGAAAGTCTTGTTCGATTTCTTTGTTTATATGTTTCTTGATTACTTAACATTGTTGTTTCAGTGTATTTTGGACAAAATAAGTTTGGAACAATCAAACTTGACCATTTCAATCTGTACAAGAAAGTACCCTGCGTTTTTTTGTTTTTTTGTTTTTTTTTTGTTTTTTTTTTTTGCTACAGTGTGGCATTGTTTGGCTACGAAGATAAAGCAAAATTGTTTTCTTCCAAACATAAAAGATTAAACGCATTCATAACCTCCCTATTTTTAATGCAAACGTCGCCCATAATCTATTTTTAATGCATACAACCTCCTAAATCGTTTTAATAGATTCAATGAATGAGATTGTTGTCGTAAATTTCTGATAATATTATTTTTGTAAAGCAAATTCATACCAGAAACACCAAAACTGGAGCGGAATCGGAAACACAAAACACAAATCTGACTAGAAAGGATAAAGTCTAAAATTACAAATCTAATTGGGAATACGAAACTCATGTGCTATCCATTCTCAAGAAAGTGGTTTGGCCCGTGAAGCTGGATCCTCCTTTGATTCAATAAGTATCATGAAAATGTATCCTAGTACCCATAGGAAGATGTACACGAAGGGAACCCATTGTCTGCAAGCTAGAAGGCTCATGATGCTACCTACATACTGTGGGTCTTTTATTGTCCCGAAAGGAAATTCTGTGACCCATGGTATGTTCTTCCCGAACCGTACGCCATAGTAAGTTCCTGCCTCACCGAGCAACTGATATACCCTGTAATTAATTGTTTAAAAAAACCTTAGAATCCTTGTATGTGTGGTAAATATTTAAAAAAAAAAAAAAAAAAAAAAAAAAAAAAAAAAAAAAAAAAAGGCGCGAAAAGAACTTGATGCATTTGGAGCATGTTATCTTCGTTTTTCAAATGAATAAATGAAGATTAATTTGGGTAGACGAACTGAAGAGGATAAGCATCAAACCCGAATTTGTTTTAGTCATATATAAGCTATTTATCCACAATGATAGAAGATTCTAGGAAAGTAAAACACTGCAGCAAGCCAGCAAAGGGACAAGAGAGGATGGGTTTACAAATCGAATCCCATTCCCATCTCCTGTTATCAAACATATACCTGATTCTTTGTTACAACCCAAACGCTGCTGATGATTTGATTTCAACTCACAATGACCCCATTTCAAATATCAGATCCAAACACCCCTTCAAATATTGACTAGAGCATGAGATGTCTTATCTTCATTCTCAACAACATTGTATCAAAATATTATAATCCTCCATTGTAGAGCATCTATGTGATCTTAACATGCCTTAATTACACTAAATTACGATTTCATGAGAATTAGCAGTTTGAATAAAAACTCCTAAACTTATCATTTCATCCTCACATATGCCGAGCATCATAAACAGTTTGCTTCTATTTAAACACCCTTGGGATTGCTTATCTAATACGCATAATCTAGTGTTTGGATCGAAAGAAACAACTTACGCTTATTTAAGCTGTTTTCAATAACTTGTTTCACCACAATATAATAGTTTAATTTCAAAGTGTATAATAAAATTAGTTTTATCAAAACAATATAAGCTGCTTATCTGCTTAAAAATAAGAAGATAAATACTAGAACTAAACAATCCTAAACAACCCCTAAAGTCAGAATGTTCCTAACACTACACTCAAAATCAACACTATCTTTTACATTGTGCTTAGATAGACATATAAACACTTTTGTAAAAGTTCATAAGCTCACTTTTTTTTTATTCGATTATCAACTTGAGCTTATGGCTTAGCTAAGGGGGTGTTTGTTTAAGCTTAATTTTGGGCTTATTAGCTTATATGATTTCGGTTTATGTTTCATACACTCATTTCATTTTGGGCTTATAAGCTTGTTATGATATAATAAGTTTATATAAGCCTATACATTTCGAAATAAGCCCAAAAAACAGGCTTATGAAACATAAGCCGGAATCGCATAAGCTCGTAAGCCTGAAGATAAGCTTAAACAAACACCCCATAAGTCAATAAGTTCAGTTGGCCACCGAGGTTTCCTTAAGGTGCCTTGGGAAGGGGATGTTTGGCCAGGGGAGGTCTCAAGTTCGAGTCCCACCCGGGACTTTGACCCCTTCAGGCGATAAGGAGTAGCAGTCTGGTTTCAGGGTCAGGGTCAGCATACTGCCCAATTGGACGCCACTGCTAGACATGAACCACTAACAACTAACAAGCAGTTCAAAAAAATAATAATAAAAATAAAAAATAAAAAACAAAATAAGCAATGCCAAACATCCCCTAATATAAACTAATCCAATATTCCCATATATTCATCAATAAATTATCTCAAAACAAAAAAAGTACATATTCAGATAACACAAACCTGAAATTAAGAAACTGGCCAAAGAAGAAAAGTGGCCAGAAGTAAAAAGGTGGGGGCCACGACAGAGTTGAAACAGAAAACAAGGACACAAACTGAAGCAGTTTGAAGAAATGAGCAACATAAGCCATTATTTTACAAGGATCTTGATCTTTGCCACAAAGGTTGACCCATGTTTGTGGCTGAGTCCATAGCCAGTAGTAGAATGGGAATGGCGAGATTACTCCTAAACATGCTAATATCCCCATTTTGGTTGAAGACTCGGGTGATGTGATACTGTGTTTATGTGATGTGTTTGGAAAGTGGGTTTGTTTGAGATTTGTTTGGTACTGGTAATCTCTATTCTCAGGTTTTGGTCAACATGCTAAACTTAGTCCCTCAAAATTTTTTTAAAGAAAAAACCGTTACACTAGTAGCAGTGGTAACTACAAACTTGACCAAACAGCCCTGTCATTTCAGCGTTAACTCAGCTTAATTAAAAAAAAAAAAAAAAAAAAAAAGGAAAAAAAACACACACACACAAACGCCTTCAATTCTTTTGGTCGCTTGATAGACCAAAACTTTCAATTTTAAAAGGAAAGTACACGTTTGGTTTGTTCTTCGTAAGGGAGAGACGCGTTCGAAATGGCTCGACAGACCAAATGGTTGGTCCCACTACGACTAGTCTCACTTATTACCAAAATTTGAAACTAACCCACTTTGTTACTTTATTTCTCTCCTAAAGAATTTAAAAGATAGTGTTAACTTAATGCTTATGTGATTTTGTGAGTTTTTTAAATCATATTTTGATTAGAGGAATGCTAGATTATAAAAAAAAAACTACGAAAAAGTAAAATCACTTGTATTTAAAAAAAAAAAAGATTAATTTTATATATCACGCTACTTTCATGATTAATTTCATATATACCCAAAATATATATACCCAAAATGCAAGTATTAAATGCAAGGTAACCACTTGTCCATTTATACAAAATAAATTTAACAAATACTCTTAACTTGAAGTAACTATTTATACAAACTAAAATCAACAAGTAACCTCAAGTAACTAAACTTAACAATTCAAGTAATTATTTTGAAAACTAGCCATAAAATTTTTTAAGTTACATTTTTACAGTATGCTCTCAAAAAAAAAAGGGAGTATTAATGGCTCATCACCAAAAATCAATAGTGTTGCAGCATTCAAGCAGTCCAAGTGCAAATCCAAACAGCAAAGAAATAGACTAGATGTGTTACAAGTTTGTAATAGTTTGTAGCATTAGAAAGTCAAAGTTAGTTGTAGAGTAGTCAAAGTTGTATCATGTATAAACAGTTCATTTCACTTCATTTTGTATAACTGATTCATTATGAAATAACACACATACATTTTTCCCTCTTCTTGATTTCTCTCAACTGATTCTCATTATGGTATCAGAGCCACCTCCTCCTCCGGTGGCCTGTAACTAACTCCGACGATCTGTAACAAACTCCATCACACATAACAACCTTAAACTACCAATCAACCATTAATCCACCATTAATTCCGATCAAAACAACCACTATCCTGATCAAAATTCAATTCTAATCAAGAATCTAATCACAAAATGACTACATCTAACAATAATCAAGATTCCCCGGTCAACTCAATCAACTCAATTAATGACATCAATTCACCTAATCATCCTCTTTATCTTCATCCCAATGATCATCCAGGTTTAATTCTGATTTCAAAGAAGCTCACGGGGTCTGAAAACTACAGTTCATGGAAGAGAAGTATGATGATTGCGTTGAATGCTAAAAACAAGTTAAAGATTGTGACAGGTGAATATGGTGAGCCAAGTGTGGAATCAGAAATTAGAGCTATGTGGGAAAGAACGAATGATATGGTCATTTCCTGGATTCTCAACACAATTTCTGATCAGATAAGTAATAATCTCAATTTCATAAACTCTGCATGTGCCTTATGGTCTGAATTGTATGAACATTATGCTCAGTTAGATGGCCATAGGATCTATCAGCTAGCAAATGATATAGCTCAATTGAAACAACTGAACTGTTCCATAGAAGTGTATTATCATAAGCTCAAAGGCCTTTGGGATGAACATGATGCCTTAGAATCACCATATCTGTGTAATTGTGCTTGTAATTGTGAAAATGGAAGAAATAGTGGTGATAGGGAACAAAGGAAAAGGTTGATTCAGTTTCTTATGGGTTTAGATGAATGTTACTCAAACCTAAGAGGTCAAATTTTGCTCTTACAACCTTTACCTACTGTGGCGAAAGCTTATAGCATGATTAGGCAGGAGGAAAAACAGAGGGAAGGTATTTTACCCAAACCTTTAGGTTCTGCAGCTCTTTCTGCACACTCAAACACACCTCAGAACAATAGATACAATGGCTCAAACAACTCTAGGTACAACACAAATAGATCACATCAAACCCCTGGTAGGAGAAGCAACTTCAAAACTGGTGTTTACTGCACTAACTGTGGCAAGGAAGGTCACAACAGTGAGGAGTGTTACAGGTTGAAGGGCTACCCTGTAGGTCATCCTTTGCATGGGAAATACAAACCACCAGTGTTTAGAAATGTGACAGACACCAGGGGAACCACAACTGTTAACTCTCTACTCAGTCACGACACACCTTCTACCTCAACATCAGCAGACTTAAGCAATGGGAATGATGCAGTGTTTGTCAAGATGGATCAACTCCAGAACCAGTTGAACCAAGTGATGATGATGATGCAACAATGCCAAAACAATCCACCCACTGGTATTGTTAACTCTCATACTATTAGGAGATTCAAATTTATTGCTTCTATTATGATTAAGTTCAAAGCTGCTTGGGTAGTGGATAGTGGGGCAACAGACCACATATGCATAACTTTAACCATAATGCATGATACCTACACATGTTATCCACCTATTCACATTACTTTGCCTAACGGCCAAACTGTAGCTGTCACAACCTGTGGAAAGGTCAAAATCAACCAAGACATAACCCTCACAAATGTATTTTACATACCATCATTTGCTTACAACTTGTTGTCTGTAAGCAAACTCACACAACAAATGCCCATTACAGCCATTTTCACATCACTATCTTGTTACTTTCAGGGTCTCAACAAGAGGATTGCACATGGCAACCTTTGTGAGGGACTTTACATCATCTACCCTGATCAAGTCAAGTCACCACAACCCAAAATTCTAGCTGCACACAACAATGGAAGCCTCTGGCACTCAAGACTAGGACATCCATCCTTCTCTACACTAAAACAAATCAAATCACTTTCTACTCTTTGTACTCATGATTTTTCAGATTGTAATGTCTGTCCACTAGCTAAACAACATGCTTCACCATTTTCATTAAGCAATTCTCGTGCTTCTTCTCCTTTTGAGCTTGTACATATTGACATTTGGGGCCCTTATAGGCATCCCACCATCAATAAATGTAAATACTTCTTAACCATTGTGGATGATTTTTCAAGAGCACTTTGGACATATTTGATTCCTAGTAAAGATCACTCAGCCTCACAAATCAAAACCTTTCATTCATATGTACTCAATCAGTTTAATAAAACAATAAAAACAGTCAGGAGTGACAATGGTTCTGAGTTTCTAAATCAATCACTTTCAACATTTTTCCAACACCATGGAATAATCCATCAAACATCCTGTCCATACACACCCCAGCAAAATGCTAGGGTGGAAAGGAAACATAGACAACTACTTGAAGTAGCAAGAGCCTTAAAATTTCAAGCCAACTTTCCACCACATTTTTGGGGGCATTGTATACTTACAGCCACATATCTAATCAATAGGCTTCCATCAAAACCAATTCAGTACAAGAGTCCATTTGAATGTTTATATGGTTCACCACCTGATCTCACTCACCTAAGAATCATAGGCTGCAAAGCCTATGCACATCAACATCTCAATGATAAATTTGCTGCTAGAGCTATACCATCTGTTTTCATTGGTTATCCACAAGCTCAAAAAGGCTATATCCTGTACGATCTCACCACTCACAAACTTTTTACAACCAGACATGTAACTTTTCATGAAAATGAGTTTCCATTTCATACACCACATACAACTAAACTTTCACCATCATACACACCTTCACCTGATCCACCACCACACTATTCTACATCAGTTCCAACCACACCCTTTACTTCTGAACCAACTTCATCTATCCCTGATCTTTCCACAGATATACCACCATCACCACCATCTTCCAACACAGAACATTCTCAATCATCTTCACCTACTTCCTCAACCAACAACACAGACACAGAACCTCAACCAAACACTGAGCAACCATCTGCTCCACCTTCAAACCACACTGATACCATCTCACCCCCTCACAATATACCATCACCATCCATACCTTTCACATCACAACCATCAACATCTTCATTTCCTCCAAGAACTTCCACTAGAACCACCAAACTACCTACCAAACTCCAAGATTATCATCTCAACCTTCCAAAATCATTAACTTCCTCAAAACATCACCATGCTAATTTCATCAACTACAACAACATCAAATCTCCATCCATTAGACACTTAATCAATACTATCAACAAAATCATTGAACCTCAGTCTTATACTCAAGCAGCTAAGAACCCAAAGTGGATAGAAGCCATAAATTCTGAATTAAGAGCCCTTGAAGAAAATGGTACCTGGATTGTCACTGAGCTTCCAGCAGGCAAAATGGCCATTGATTGTAAATGGGTATTCAGAATCAAATTGAAGGCAGATGGTTCTATAGACAAGTTCAAAGCTAGGTTAGTGGCAAAAGGATTCACCCAACAAGAGGGAATTGACTTTCATGAGACTTTTGCCCCTGTGGCAAAGATGGTAACAGTTAGGGCCCTACTAGCAGTAGCTATTCACAGTCAATGGCACATTGTTCAACTGGATGTGAACAATGCTTTCCTCCATGGAGATCTCACTGAAGAAATATACATGAAGCTACCACAAGGCTATTCTGCTTCTCACTCACCCAATAGTGTATGCAAACTTCAAAAATCACTATATGGACTCAAACAAGCAAATAGGCAGTGGTTTATCAAGTTAACCACTTTTCTTCAAGGCCTAGGATTCACTCAAAGTTATGCTGATACTTCCCTCCTAACCTATAAGAAAGATCACACTTTTTTGTGCTTACTGGTCTATGTGGATGATATATTGTTAACTGGCAACAATCTCACTCTCATCCAACACATTAAACAACAACTTCACAAAGAATTCAGTATCAAGGACTTGGGGGCTTTAAATTACTATCTTGGTATTGAATTTCTCAGAAATTCCACTGGATTGATCATGACTCAAAGGAAGTACACCCTGGAGTTACTACAGAGTGCTGGTTTATTGAATGTTAAGCCCTCTTCTACTCCTTTTGATCCACTCATCAAACTGAATCATGAAGATGGTGAATTATTGGAAGATCCAACCAACTACAGGGCTCTAGTTGGAAAACTTTTATATCTCACAATTACCAGGCCTGACATTTCATTTGCTGCTCAAACACTCAGTCAGTTCAACCAAGCACCTAGAACACCTCATTTAAAAGCCCTGATCAAAGTTCTGAGATACTTAAAATCCTGCCCTGGACAAGGTATTCTTTTTCCATCTGATTGCAATCTAAATCTCAAAGCATTCTGTGATAGTGATTGGGCCAATTGTAGTTTTTCAAGAAGATCAGTGTCTGGTTATTGTATTTTTCTTGGTTCCTATCCTATTTCCTGGAAGTCTAAGAAACAAACAGTAGTCTCAAGAAGTTCCACTGAAGCTGAATACAGGGCATTAGCAGATGTTACATGTGAACTTTCATGGGTCAAATGCCTTTTTAAAGACTTGGGAATTTGCATCTCTTCTCCTACTCCTATATATTGTGATAATGCATCAGCCATTGCATTAGCTTCTAACCCAGTTCACCATGCCAGGTCCAAACATATTGAGATTGACTGTCATTTTGTCAGAGATAAAATCAAGAGTGGTCAAATCTGCCCAACTTACATTCCTACTCAACAACAAGTGGCAGATGTATTAACTAAAGGCTTGTCTAAGGCTCCTCATTACCAATGTTTATCCAAGTTTGGCATATGTGATCCCTACACATTACCAACTTGTGGGGGGGGGGGGGGGGGGGTAATGGCTCATCACCAAAAATCAATAGTGTTGCAGCATTCAAGCAGTCCAAGTGCAAATCCAAACAGCAAAGAAATAGACTAGATGTGTTACAAGTTTGTAATAGTTTGTAGCATTAGAAAGTCAAAGTTAGTTGTAGAGTAGTCAAAGTTGTATCATGTATAAACAGTTCATTTCACTTCATTTTGTATAACTGATTCATTATGAAATAACACACATACATTTTTCCCTCTTCTTGATTTCTCTCAACTGATTCTCATTAAGTATAAAAATGTAAAAGACGTAAAGTTATTTTTCGCCCCAGAAGTGGGGTGAAAGTTTTAAATACGAAATTCGCCCACTTTCACTCATTTATTTTAACTTTCACTCCTTAAAAAAACTTAGAGAACATGAATTCTTTTACATTTCATCACTTTCTTTTCCTTTAATCTCTTTCCCTCCTCAAAAAAATAGCTAAGGGATGTTTTGAACTCTTTTAAAATTGAAGGGGTTCTTTTAAATAAACCAGTTTTTGACAAACCAGATGGTCCAAAGTACAAACACTCTCACACGCCCAATACCATAAAATAAAAGGGTTTCATTTACATCTTGAGAAAAAGAGGGTTTTAGGAAACCATTGAAGAAATGGGAAGCGAAATGAAGAGTGGAGGATTTAGGGCAAAGATGGAACACTATCTTTACAGCGGTGAAAAGAAGCACGTCTTCGCCGGTATGGCCATCATCACCGTCATCTTCGGTGTTCCTTGGTACCTTATGAACCGAGGTACTTAATTCAATCATTCTTTTAAATTGATTGGAGGTGTTTGTTTAAGTTTATATGTGGGCTTATCAGCTTATTTGTTTTTCGTCTTATATTCCGTAAGCCCCAATTTTTCGGCTTATTTTGAAACTTGTGGGCTTATATAAGTTTATTTTGATTATTATACAACAACAACATACCCAACCCCGCCGGGGCGGGGTATGGGTTATTATGGTTATTATGATATAATCAACTTATATAAGCCCATAAGTCTCAAAATAAGTCGGAAAATTGGAGCTTATGAAAATATAAGCCATAAAACAAATAAGCTCGTAAGCCCACATATAATCTTAAGCAAACACCTCCAAAGTAGCTGTATATTATAAAGTATTAATTGGCATAAAAGTTAAATGCTTCTTCAAGTGCCATTTGAATGTAGCGGTTTTAGGAAAACAAAATGCTAAACGCTCCTTGTCAAACTAACTTTAAATTTTAAACGCTCTTAAAATCTCACTGCCAAACACTTTTATTGGTTTGTGAAGAAGTGAGCCCCTCTGCCGCAACAAGCAGCATGTTGCCGCATAGGTTACTAGGTGGTATTTGGATGTGAGTTTTGGAAGTAATAGTTGATGATGATTATGACTACTTAAGTGAATGTTCATACACCAAACTCGGTAAGAAATGAATACTACGAGTTTGAATAGTGGATGCATAATCCAAACTCTGTCTCTGGCAATACATATTGTTACCTATACAAGAAAGCATAAGCAAATTCAAACTCCGTCTTTTGCAGTAAGTTGTATTTTAGGCTTATACCTAATTATCCGATTCTAATTATGTAGTTTTAGATGATCGTTGCAAGAACATACATCCAAACACTGCCTATTTTGGATATCCTTGAGATTCTTGAAATGAATCAAGTTAGCTTAAAGTTTGGGATGTATTCGGTAGTATGTGGTGTGACATGACTAAGAGATAATGAGCCGTAAGTAAGAGCATAAACAAGATGTGAGCTTCTAGGTTTATAGGAATGTTGTAACCAGTGCAAGCAGTTTTTGGGACAACATAGAAGAATTCACTAGTTAATATTGTTACTTTCTTGTAGGACAAACTCGTGAGATAATCCGATGATTTGGTCTGTGTGGTTTTGCTCTTGTGTTGAGTGATTTGTCAACTTTATAGTTTATAGATTGTAAATTTAGTGGTCAATGGTCCAAGTTTGTAGCATCATTCTTGTTTTATTCCATACCAGAGTATAAGATCAAGATAATATGATGTTTAAGATTACCATTTTGTCCTATGGATATGCCCTGTAGTTTTGTAGCCAAACGTTTTTTTATAGTCTGAACTGGGGTTCTGAGAGGTCTCGCTAAGTCTTTATGGACTTGTAGCATAGTGCACAGTAGTGAGGAGATACATTTATATGTCAGAATATTACAGTTAATGTGCATGTTCTGTACTACGCACAAGCTTAATATGTAAAACAAGAACACAAGCCTTGTACTCCACACTTTATGCATAGCTGGATTACTTGGTGAGCAAGAGATTTTGTAAACGCCAACACAGTAAGGTAAATTTATTGGCTATCCTGTTTTAGTTTAATAGCAATCAATGCATCTTATATTAAATCTATATTAACAATCTGATTTTTTCTTAACTACATTGTTTTTAGAGGTTGTAAGTTGTTAAAATAACCTTGGGTACTTCTTCAATCTTCACCTAATCAACCCATTTTTGTTTTATTATGAATAACATTAGCCTGAAGTGAGTCCTTACATACAGTGAGTTGAAATCGTGATGTCTAAAAATTAAGTGTGGTGACTCCAAGTTTCTTTAGCTTAAATATATTTCTAAAGTATATCTAACTGATGTTTTTTCATTAAAGGTACAAAACAACTATCGCATCAAGACTACTTAGAGAAAGCTGATAGAGCTCGAAATGCAAGACTTCATTCTGCACCACCACCTGAATCAAAATAATCACCCCGCAAGTCTTTACTACTCCACACTGATCATGCTACAACCTAGTTGTACGAAATGTTATATTGATCTTGGTCTTTTTCTTTTTGTTAACCTCATGAGCACACATTTTTGTTAAATTAATGTATTTGGAGTTTGACTAAAGAAATAATCGGTAGCTCAAACTTTTAGATCCTGCTGTTGGATATATTTTCCAGACACAATCAAAGTCATTTGGCTTGTTACAATTCCAATTCATTTTCATACACTGGTTTTAGATTTGATTACTTAGTAGTCAAGTGCAGATCATATTGTTACGGATATAAACTCGCTATCTATTTTTAATCTACTTTGCGAAAATTTCACTAATAGTGTAAGTCATTTCTTTTCAGAAAAAGTGTATATGGGATTGCTTATCTTAAATGATGGTATTGTAATAGTCTTTCTTTTCTACAAGAGTCTTCAGGATTGCTTATCATGTAAAGGGTTATTGCCTTAAAAATGCACAAATGAACACTTTATCAGCAAAACCAGAACCAAGAAGAATACACCTTATTTAAGCAAAGACCAAAAAACCAACAATGCATTTCTCATCATTTTGTTCATTCTTAAATGATCACTGGAATCTCAGTTTGTAAAAACCTCAAACAGTAGCAACATATCCAAGCATTATACTCTACGGTCAGTCTTATTACAAATGACTTTAAAGTCATGATCATTCATCACAAAATCATTATCAAAACGTACATCCAAATGTCCCTGGAGTTTTTTTTAAGAAGCTTCTTAATTGCAAAAATAAGAAAGGTATGACGCCTTTTGTTCCTATACTTGCCATACAATGGCACAGGTCTTCTGTACTTAAAAAACTACAAAAATGGGCCGAACAAAATCACTCCAGAAACCCTGGATAGCACTAGCCCATTTGAAGGCCAATGCGTTCTGAAACAGCGATATCTCAAAATTCATTCCAAATATCCCTGCCACGACCCAGAAGATGGCAACAACAAAATGTTGCTGTTGTCAGTAGCAACTCAAACTGTATAAGCTGGTTCCGAACATTATCCTGCAGATAAAAAAAAATCATGAGAAATAGAGGTGGCACGATGAGCAAGTCAGGTAAAAACGTGCCCCGAGTCAAAATGGTACACAATTCTAGCAAATAAAATTGATAAATATACCAGTTGAATATTGACGAAATCTTCGGTGTCATCATTCATCAATGTATTCCTTCAGCTAGTGTACACAGACATAAAGAAAGTCATTCAACAAAGTTGATTTGGGTGGGTTGTTGTCAAAACTGGTAATCTTGTGCGGGTCAAAGCGCTCGGGTTGACTCACAAACATATTTGTCCCCTTTTGTTGAAATGCGTAACTTGTTAATTATTTGATATGACAAAAATACCCTTGGTTGCGGTTCCTATTTTGCAAAGTAAAACTTAGCAAACATAAAAAAACTGAAGGAATGAAGAACCAGGTTTAGCGGGTCTTGGCCGGAATAACCGGTTTTAGATGGAATAGCAGGATATAGCCGGGTCTCGGCCGGATATAGCCGGGTCTCAGCCGGATATAGCCGGGCCTTGGCCGGATTAGCAGGATATAGCCGGGTCTTGGCCAGATATAACCAGGTCTAGTCGGTCTTGGCCAGATATAGCACAGTTTTTGTTCGTATTGTGGTGGTTTACGTATATGAAGACATGACTAGATTTAAAAGACTGTTACATATCAAGTGGGAAATTATTCGTGGATTTATCGGGAAAGGAAGATTTGAAGATGCATTGTTTCATCTAGACGAGATGGAAATTATCGAGATAAAACCGCATATGTCAACGTATAATGAGCTGATCAAAGCTTATATGTGAAGAATGGTTTGTATGACAATATGGCAAAATGCGTGAAGAGAATGGAATCAAACGGTTGTCTTCCTAAGCAATCTACCTATAATATATTAATCAGAGAGTTTTCGTTAGCTGGATTGATTAAGATGATGGAAAGAGCGTATCGGATTGTGATGCCAAAAAGATGGATCTTGAAGCTTCTACCATAGTGGCAATGCTCGAGGCCTATGCTAACTTTGGGGATGCGCAGAAGATGGAGAAGGTTTATAGAAAGGTTTTGAGGTTGAAACCGAAAGTTTACTTGGATGATGTTTTGATTCAAAAAGTGGCTACTGTTTATACAGAAAACTTTATGTTCTCTAGACTACATGACATGGGTATCAATCTTTATTCAAGAACCGGCAATAATATCGCATGGTGTTTACGAATGCTTGCTCACGCTTGTCTTTTAAGCCGAGCTGGAATGCAGTCTGTGGTCCGTGAGATGGGCTACAAGAAAGTGAAATGGAGTGTGACAATTGCAAATATAATGCTATTTGCAAATGCCAAAATGAAAGATTTCGGACATTTTTAAGCAGTACTGTTGGAAATGGAAGCTCGAAATGTGGAAACGGACATTGTTACATGTTGGTCTCGTCTCTATCTATGAACAATCGAATATAAAAGTATACTAAGTTTATTTTATATAATCAATCATTAGTTTTTACAAACTTGGGTTTTATGGGTATTTATAACCCATGAACCGACACAACAAACAGACACAACGTTTCTAAACTAACATAACCGAATAAACGGTTATTAACTTTGTTCTTGTCATTCTATGACCCTATACTTTATACATATACATAAACGACTCTAAATACTTGACTTTCATGTTTGACCTTCATGGATTAGATAAATTAGTATCCAATACTCCTCCCTAATTTATTAATCCATGTCTTCGATATCTTCAAGCTCCATCATCTTTATCTTTGAACTTTGGCTTGTTTCCACTTTCTTTGTCTTGATCTTCAACACGAACTATGTCTTGAACTTCCTCCTTGATTTGACTTCTTTCTTCCTTGTCTTCAATCTCATCTCGATCATCTTTATTACCTTTGTCACCATCTTTCTTTTCTTGTATCATTTCATAATCTTGCATTTCCAATAATCTGTTTCTTTTAGTACTTGTATTACGATCTTCTGGTTCAACTTCTTTCTTATTGCTTGACTTGATGTCTTTCTTAATGTGGATTTCCTTCTGAAATCTTGATGGCGTCTCTTGATGCTTCTTGCATTCGCCCTTGTCAACTCTTTCTTCTTCTAGGAGTTTCTTATCTAAAGTAACTCCATGGTTCTCTTTCTCAAACAATTCTCTTACTGTCTTTAACTCTTTCATCTCTTTGCTTGTGCAATCTCTCAACTTCTTGAGGTTCTCTAACTCTATCTGCATTTGTTTCTCAAATGCCATTTCTCTATTTCTTATTTTCGTCTCAAACTCTTGTTTTTCAATCTCTAACTCTTGAAGCATTTCAAACTTCCAAAACTCTAATTTACTCTTCAAATCAATTTCTATCTCTGACCGCATATCTTCTAACTTTTCCTTTTGAATTTCATCCTTCTCAATGACAATTCCTTTCCTTCTCGATTCTTCCTTTAAGGATGTTATCTCTTTTCCATCGTTACTAGTAACCATCAATAGTGCTGGTTCGTCATCTTCAAACACAAGGTTTGCTTTTTCTTCTCTACGGTTTGGTTTTGGACAATTTGTAACAAAGTGTCCAAACTCATGACAATTATAACATTCTATTTCTCTAGTGTCTCTTCTATGGTAGTTTTGATCTCCATGGTTTCTCTTGTTTCTATCATAACTATCTCTAGTGAATCTTCCTTGGCCTCTTCCTCGTGTTTGATTACCACCTCCTCGTCTATCATTTCCATAGTTGCGTTCATAATTTCTGTTATTCCCTTGACGTGTGAATAACAATTTCTCACTATTATCTTCCTCACTTCCTTTTCTAAACTTAAGCCTTTCTTCATAAGTCTTAAGTTTTCCAATAATCTCCTCTAATTTTACAGTCTTAAAATCGACAACCATTTCAATAGTTGCTACTATTGGTACAAACTTATCTGGCACTGCATTAAGTAATTTTCGTACTTTTGTTTGTTCATCAAATGTCAATCCACATGTAGCAGCCTTTGTAATAATACTCATTAACTTCCCGGCAAATAAATCTATTGTTTCGTCTTCTTTCATTACAAGTCTCTCAAATTCTGATTTAAGTTGTTGCGAGTGTGCTTGTTGTACATCTTCTGTCCCGATAAATCTAGCCTTTAGTGAATCCCAAATTTCTTTTGATGTTTCACATCCCGCAACTTGCATTTGCAAATCCCCTGGTAACCCTTGAAATAGGTATGCTGATGCCGAACTATCCTTCTTTACATCAATCTTTTTTGATGTACTTACTCCTTCTACTAAATCCCATACTCCATTTGCCAATAATATCTTTTTCATTCTTAATGCCCATAATGTATAATTCGTATTGTTTAAAACTGGACATTGATATGATGATAATGATGAGGCGAAAACAATATTTTCGTTTCTATCTCCCGACATATTCTCTTGCCTAATGATCTTCACCTTTAGTTTCTACTAAAAATCGATATAACTTATAACAATAGTCGAACTTAACTTTCTGTCTAATCCACAATAATTCTTAACACTTCTAACCTTTTCTAATGCGAATTGTAAAGGCAAAATTCTAATATTGAATCTATTCTAATAGGAAAAAAACAAATGCTGGAAAAACCTGATAATGGGCTTTATTTCTTGTGGGCTCTTCCTTTTTTCTGATTAACGAATTTATCCCCAATAAGGACCGTTCCCTTAAACAAAAAACGTTCCTTTATCCCCAAATAAAACCTTCTTCTGCTACTGCCTTCTTTCTATCCCCAAATAAACGCTGCTTCTGCTACCTTCTTTCCTTCTTCTACACGTAGTTAGGGCACAACTGTGATCGTCCCTGGTCCTTCTCCTTCTTCTGGTTTTCTCTCTAATCAAATGGTGGTGTTGGTTAATCGGTGTTTACTTTCTTTCTCCGTAATGATGGTTATTCTTATATGTTCTCTTCTCCAGCAAGCGCACGGCGGCGGTTTCGCTTCTTCGCATAACCGGTATGTTTATTTCTCTTCTCCTTTTCTTTATTGATTCCTCTGAATCAAAACTCTTCTCTTCCCTCTTCTGGAATGATTCCCTGAATCGTTGGTACTACTTCTCTGTCTCTGGTTCCCTGAACCTTTTAGTTTTCTTCTCTAAAACGATTTCCTGAATCGTTGTCTTTCTTTTCTATCTCTGGTTCCCTGAACCTTTTGGCTCTGATGCCAATTGTTGGTCTCGTCTCTATCTATGAACAATCGAATATAAAAGTATACTAAGTTTATTTTATATAATCAATCATTAGTTTTTACAGACTTGGGTTTTATGGGTATTTATAACCCATGAACCGACACAACAAACAGACACAACGTTTCTAAACTAACATAACCGAATAAATGGTTATTAACTTTGTTCTTGTCATTCTAGGACCCTATACTTTATACATATACATAAACGACTCTAAATACTTGACTTTCATGTTTGACCTTCATGGATTAGATAAATTAGTATCCAATATTACATGTGGGATCTTGTATGATACTCACTTGTTTGATGGGATGGATTCTTGGAGAAAGATGGGATTTTTTGAGGATGTTGTTGAGTTCAAAACTTACCCATTGGTTGCTGGTGCTTTTGGTAAGGGAGATTTTCTAAGAACTATTGAAAAGCTTGATCAAAACATACCTCCTCTCCGTCTGTTAAAGTTTGAACTATCTGACTGCCAAACATCACCTTTCAACCGTCGTTTTAGTTCCACACCATATTGTAGCACATAACTATCTAGTGAATTTAAAAGCAAGAGTTCGTCAGATGTTATAACACATGGATCTGCTCCAAATTTACAACAATAGCCTTTTCTCTTCCGAGAATTGTTTATGGGTAGACAAATAATGGATCAAGTAGACGAAGATCACGTGCAGGAAGATCGCAACGTCTCATCATATGAACTTGTCAACTTCAATAACTTGTTAGTCACCAGTTGCAGCATCAAGCCGTATCCATGATCTAAGACCTTGGCCTCGTTTTTTAAGGTTTATAACGTCTCTAGGATTTATAACGACGGATGATGTTTTCGTTGGGAGGAGACGTTCTTTTAGGTCTTCCATTAGTGCGTATAAATATAGCAAACTGTATCGAGATCATAAACTATAGTCTTGTTCAAGAATGAAGGAAATACGTAACAATTTGGTATTTTCTCAATAGGGCCATAGGGAATTCAACCTTTACCACCATCTGAATTACATGCAAACAAGCTTTCAGTTTCTCGCAGTTATCTTATTGTATCATAGATCATATCAACATATCACAATGCAAGGCAGTGTCCATAAAACTATACGTATAGGTGCTAACTGGCGTTACGTGTTCAAAGTGATTATGTGATTTCAAATAATCAGAATCATATGATCATTTTTAGGACGAACTCTACTTTTCATCGTAATCACTAGCATTTGTGAGTGCATTTTGCAATATGTACTAATCACAATCAGATAATCAGATGTACCTAAATGGTGAACGTTTAACGTTGCATTTGCATTTTGTAGGAGTGTTTGTCATCTCATCATTATTAAAAGTGAGTATCTTCTTATTGCTTTTTCATATCACAGACAATCAATTTCTCCTGTTTGGGTTCAGTTAAATTGATTCTGATTCTGATTATGATTTAGCTTTAGGAGTAGTCATATTACATTTATATCCTTAATGATACTCCTGTCGTCCCAAACTAAACGTCCACCATTATATTTCAGCTAGCTTGTCTCAAGTGTCAACTTACAATATTTCAACCAATTAAAATGTTTTCAAAGATAAATAGGACATTGTTGCAAAGTCTAATGATTTTGCATTTTTATAAAACTATGTACAGTATAAAAATGAACATTCAATTTAAAACGAAGATAGTAAAAATTGACCAGACACTGCTAATCCTAACACTTAACAAAAGAATCACATCCAAACACAAAAAATAAAATAAATTATTTGTAACATCACTTACTTCCTTCATCCAAAATAAACAAATTAAGGTTTCAACCAACCAAAATTCAACTTAACCTGAAACAAAAACAAAAAACTAGAACATTTTAATAACAAAATAATGAAATCATAATTCATCAACATAAAGATTCATATGAATTGCATGCATACTTCATATTATGTGTCCCATCGTCTATGACTGCGTAAGACACTCGTTAATTACCAACGCAAATGAATTTGGAAAGTTGGTTACATTTTCACTAAACAAATCTTTTTTTTTAGATATATGTCGTCACCATTTCATTTATACATGCGTAATGCATTGTTATACTCTGAGGTATATAACTCGTATAAAATGGTGTATAAACAAAAAATAAAATGTATCCTTACTTTTCGGCATGGGTTTTAATTATTTGTGTTAATGTAACTTTTTATGTGTAATAACTTGGTCAATTTGTACTCTTTGAAACAAAGTACTAACCACGAGTGCGCAAAGGCATCGGACCGCACTCTTATAAATTTTTAACGACAATTGTAGAGAGGATTTGTCAAAATATATTGGTATTTGACTTTATATAGGAGCGCACCGGATGATTTTTTGGATAGCTGAGTGTTTGAAGTGTTTTAGGTTTCCTTGACAGCTATTATGTGCTTTCATATTTCATGTATCAAGGTTTTTTTGATAAAAAGTTTTATACAAACGAGAACAACTTATTCTTATCTAGAAATTTGATTTGATAGCTCTTTTGATATGTGACGACTATGGGTGTTAATGAGTCGAGCTTCTAATGAGTTACTGAGGCTCAAACTAGTATAACTCGAATCGAGCTTCATAATTTTCGAGGTTGAGTCGAGCTCAAACATAGATCAGTGCTCAATTACTCTGACGAGCCGAGCTTTTAAAAAGTAATATTTGGCTCGGTTCGTTTGTAAACTCGTTATATCATGCACATAATCATACAAAATTTTTCTTCCAAGCAATTTTTTTTCTTTTTTTTTTTTTTTTTAATCAAAAGTGGCGCATTCCTCGTTAAATTCCTTCAAAAAAATGGCGCAAAATCTTTACTCTTTCAATGTTTGCCCAAAATCTTCCTTTTACTTCTCTTTTGCTTGAAAATGTGGCCCACGAAGTCAAGACTTGATCTTTTCTTCCTTTGCTTCTCAAAATGTGGTGCACAAGCTACCAACTCTTCTCAAAAGTGGTACATACTGCTTTTCCTTCTTCATTTTGTTGAAGTCGTTTTCATTCTCTTGATTTGCAAGTAGCGCACTATCACCTTTTGTTGAAAATCAAGCTTGTATCCGAATTGAGATCCTTTCATGTTCAATTTGAAAATGAGAGGTAATATTTGAGGTTTTTGTTAGTAAAAAAAAAAGGTAGGGTCATTTTATGTGAGACATTTAATTTTTTACAAAATAAACTTTCTCTTACAAAAACTTCAACATGATCTCTCATATTTTTTTAACATGAGAAGTTCCGATCCCTTGTATCCTCTTGCTTTGTCTTTGAAATTTGCCACACCATTACTTGTTTTAGCAAATCTTCTCTTTTTCTTCTCATTTTCTTTTAAAATGTGGCGCAACACTCTTCTTTCCTTTTACCCTCCAAATCTCGTGTCTTCTTCCACCTCTTACCTTCAAAATTTTCTTCATTTTTCAACAAAAATCACTAAAAACACGATAAATACTCAACAAAAGCAAATGTCAAAATCAAATGTTATGTAATCTTATTATTTTTCAACTTATATTCAAGTGTTAATTTCATAAATGGTCCCTGTCGTCTGTCGGGTTTAACCAAAAAACTCCCCAAACTTTTTTTAATGGATCCCGTCCCTATGGTTGCGACCTGTTTCGAGTTTGCCCCTGAGACTAACTGTCGTTAGTTTTTTCCGTTAGCTAACTACCGTTTGCAACAAACATTTGCAACATTAGTCCTTTATAAACCGTTTTATACTTAACTTAAAATTTGGTTTTCTTAATTTTTTTTCCAAATATATTTTAAATTTATATACACGTTTTTATACACATATTTTATTACACCTTTTTATATACACATTTTTATATACATGTTTTTATACATATTTTTATACACGTTTGTGCACACATTTGTATACACGCTTTTGTACACACATGTTATTATACGCACCTTTTTATACAAGTTTATATACACACATTTATATAAACATTTTTATGCATGCGTTTTTATACATACTTTTTATGCACGTTTTTATACACACATTTATGCACATATTTTTATATACATTTTTACGTTTTTATACACACATTTATACATGTGTGTATAAAAATGTGTGTATAAAAACGTGTATAAAAATGTGTGTATAAATACGTGTGTATAAATATGTGTATAAAAATGTGTATATAAAAACGTGTGTATAAAAACAAGTATAAAATGGTGTGTATAAAAACGTGCATAAAAAGTGCGTATAAAAACTTGTGAATATTTATATAAATGTGTGTATAAAAACTTGTATAAAAAGGTGTGTATAACAGCGTGTGTATAAAAATGAGTATACAAAAACGTGTATAAAAATGTGTGTATAAAAACTTATGTATAAAAATGTGTGTACAAACGTGTATAAAAAAGGTATATTAAAATGTGTGTATAAAAAGGTGTAATAAAATGTGTATAAAAATATGTGTAAAAACGTGTATATAAATTTAAAAGATATTTGGAAAAAAAATTAAGAAAACCAAATTTTAAGTTAAGTATAAACGGTCGTTAGTATAAATGACTAATGTTGCAAATGTTTGTTGCAAACGGTCGTTAGCTAACAGAAAAAACTAATGACAGTTAGTCTCAAGGAACAAACCTGATACGGGTCACAACCATAGGGACTGGATCCGTTAAAAATAAGTTTTAAGACTATTTCTGTTAAACCCGGCAGACCACGGGGACCATTTATGAAATTAACTTAATATTCAACTTACTTTCTAAGATTTCTTAATTTAAGAAGTGGGTAAAAATATCCGTATTCGGATATCCGAAAATTTGAGCAGAATTTATTAAAAAGTTAGATTTTATAAAATGTCTATTTTCGAACTCATATAAAGCTTTTCAAAAATTATATATATTTGGATATTCGGATATATAAAACTTTTATCCGAAATTTCAGATATCCAAATTGACTATGGCAGCTCTCTGCTCCATGGATTTTAACTGTGGCAGCCAATGATACCAATCGAAAAATAGTTGATAAAATCATGCTTGGAAACGATGCAATTCTAGTGGTACGTACATTCACTCATATTTAATTAGATAATTACACGTCTCAATATAATTTTTTTAATGGACATAATACATTGCATGTAGGGCAATGGTATTAATGTGTTCCCATCAAGTGACATACAATTACCTGTAGTGTACGTGAAAGAGGTGACAACTAATTGCTCCAGGCTGATGCAAAGTAAAACATACTATCAATTATCTATACAAGCATGAAAAAAGTCAAAAACATGTCTATAATTTTCTTAAATTTTTTTTTTATAGGAAATGTCTTTCAAAATGCTTAGAGAGTAGTTTGATCAAGCAAAAAGTGGTTATGTGTCGTAGCATACACTACATAAAATATGTTAAAATAGCATGGGCCATTGGCTGTATCGTTCCAAATTATGGAAGAAATGTGTCAGAGATCATGCCATAAGCTGTAGTAGGCCTAACTACAAATGCTCCCAGCTTGGTCAAAACGTGCATGAACTCTACAAAGTAATGACATTTTTAAGATAATCCCATGATTTTGTAGATAATCCCAAAACTGTTTTTCCTCCTCTATTATGAATAGATTTTGGCAATTAAAAATATTCTTACCTATATGCTCTCAATTTATAGGAAGATAATAGGGGCTCGTTCGTACATTATTGAAAATTCAGAACTTTCGGATAAAGATACTAATGGACATGGGACACACGTTGCGTCAATAGCAGCTGGTAACAGAGTGAAAAACGCAAGCTATTGTAGTATAGCACAAGGGACTACCACAGGTGGGGTTCCTTCTGTAAGAATTATTGTATATAAAGTATGCGGCGATTACTGTCAAACAACAGAAATTCTAGTCGCCTTTGACGATGCAATATCAGGTGGAGTTGATATAATATCGATTTTAATAAATCTAAACTTACCCAGCGAACCTACTTCTAACCCTGTTGAAATCGGCGCCTTACATGCATTCGAAAGAGACATCCTGACAATCAATTACGCAGGTAATAGAGGTCCTAGTCTGACAGTATAGAAACGTTTAAAAGTATCGGGAATGCCAGTTTTATTAAATGGTTGCAATGTCAGTTTTATTATATGTTTTACAACCGTATAGAAACATAGAAACGACTTCAATACACGTATTCGGATATTCGATATTTTGAATTATTAAAAAGTTTGATTTTATGAAATGTCAGTTTTGGAACTCATATAAAATTTTTTCAAAAATTATAGATATTTTGATATTCGGATATATAAAACTGTTATCCGAGATTTCGGATATCCGAAATTTTTGTTAGGTCACCATTTATGTAAACACAAGTATGATATTGATAGAAATGAGATGAGAAAAGAGATTGGTTGATTATAAGAAATGAGAGAAAAGTAAGAACAAGAGTTTCACTAAGATATTCAAATAACCAACAAAAATGAAAAGTTTACATAAGCTTACTATTTATAAGGGAGGAGTAGGGCAACACTCCCTACCTCCCTCATCTAGCTTAGACGTGGGCTTTAAAGCCCATTGATCTTACATTCATAAGCCTTGTAACATGAACAATGTAGAATAAATAACTAAGCAACCTATTACAAAAGGTAATGACCGAGACTTGACTAAAATACAAAAGTTTGATCCCAACAATCTCCCCCTAAGGGTCGGTCATCACGGTTGCTTGACGTCTTCATCTTTGTCGTTGACTTGTAACATGTAAAGCTTTAGACGTCTTCAAAATGGTTGAGTGATAATGAATGTACTTTGCTCTATGTCTTTGTTCTTTGGTGATGATGAAGTGATTATGTTATGAAGTAGTCTGCCATTCGTCACTCCTACGTCTGTGGTGGTTGTCCGCCATTCCAACATACTCATACATCTTCGGACTTATACTTTCACGTGCACGAAGTTCCTTTTTCATATTCTGAGATCTTTAAGTCTTTATACTTTGTAGATTCTTCTTTATTGACGTAGAATCTTTCTTTGAACTTTGTGGTGCTAAGATCTTTGGGGGAGCTGTCATTTGCATCAAGATGTATGTATGAGCATGTTGGAATCTACCATCATGGAAGTGAGGTACCTGCGAGTAAACAGTTAGCAATAAAACAACCGGTACTTACAGATAAGGAATTAGAGTTCATCGACAGCATATTGTGAAGACTCCCTCTAATCCTTATCCAGGCCGTTCCCATATCAGATACTCCCGAAGGAGCTTACGAGACCTACTAAGTAGCTCAATGACTGGGTGAGTCGCTGGGGATCACTCCACGACTGTAGACCGTAATGGAACCACCGCAAACACTAAGCGTAACCCTTGTGGGGTTACCGAAGTGACCTGCTGTCAGGGCTGTTTGATGTTGACCCTGGCAGGATTTCCATTCAATCATTGAGAAATACATAAGCAATCCTCTCATAAACGTTCTCGGCAGATTGCTAAGATCTGCGAAGGACTCGATAATTTACAGCTGGTGCCCATTGATGTAGAACACCAGTTGTAGAAATACTAAGTGTTCCTAAGAGATCTTTGATGTATCTCAAGGCTCTAGACTCTATAAGTGCACACCTAGGTTTCCTATGCGGAGACTAGGGAGGGGTCTCCTGCTTCAATATCAACCATCTCTAAGAGATAGGTCGATAGGTTATGCTGGTTCCCCGTGAGAATGAAACAAGCTCTTTTAAGAGAACTTGAGTGGTTAAGAAGGTTTAGTGCATTGCGTCACTGGGTCCATGACGACTTTATCTTCAATACCGGTGTTGTCTTTTGCAACAACCAGTAGCATACGTATTGAACCCGGTGTCTGCCCTAAGGTTGAACATATGGAGGGCTATTTCTTTTCACCCTTTTCTTTGCTTTTCTTTTTAATTCTTCAACTCCTTCTTTCCCTTTCATTCTTTTCTCCTTTTTTCGTATCGTACCTAAGGACTTCTAATACTAACTATGGGAGATGTCCTTGGGTAGATCCCTCCGGCTCTGGCGGATCATAGGACGGTTATTCCTATCTTAAACACCTTATAACTCCGACAGTAGCCAAGAAACCTTTGATTGAAAATCTCTCAAAGTGTTTGTGATAATCAAATGTTTTGTTTAACACTTTGAGAGTTTTGTGTACACTTTTGAAGGGCTCCCCCTTCACATGTGCTCATAAGTGTTTAATAAATTTGCACATGCGGGAGGAGCAAGCATTTTGAATTGATCCACTTTCTGTAAACAAGACCGATTCGAGACACGCTTACATCACTAGTTAAACTAGCTTGAAGTTATTACCCGGCCTGGTCAAGTCCACAGAAAGTTTCTCGAGACGGTACATTTCTACTAGGACAAATCCTTTTCGAGACACGTTTACGTGGTTAGTTAAAGAGATACATTGTCAGCTTTTAGGTGACAACTAGCTCTAGTAACTAACTTGATGTTATTACCCGTCGAGGATAAGTCTTTTCGATATTACTAACTTTTATTGTCTCGTCAATTCCTGGGTCAATTCTGAGTTTAGCTCGCACATGATACAACTTTTAGCTTTGACTACTTATATTTTAATCACTTTTTCATTTTCTCCCCCTCAAAAATAGCATATAAAATGATGTTTTTGACAATCCTTTTAGATTAAAATATGCCTTTTTGAGTCTTACGGGGAGATTCACCAAGAACTTTTGATTTAGAACAAAGTATTTTGTTTTGACAAGTGCTCCCCCTCAACAAGTGATTAGGTCTTATTGAGGTGAAATACTTGTCCTTTTGAGCAGAATTATGAAAATTCATAAACATTTGATTAATTCTACTCAAAAGTAAGAAGCCTTCGCTCCTTATATTAGGATTGAGGCACTGATGCGTACCTCAGGGTCCTTTCTTTACAAGTTCGGGTTGTGCACTGTTATGCGTACACAAACCATAAAACATGATTTTGACAAAGCATTATGATTTCAAAATACTCCCCCTCTATTAAACTGTGGATCGAATTGGGGAGTAAAGATTTGAAAAATCTTGAGCAAAATTTTGAAAAGTTTTGAAAAAAACCTTTTGAAAATTTTTGAATAAATTTTGCTCAAGATTAAGAGAGTTTTAGATAAGCTTTGCATGAGAACTTCTACTTGTTTTCAAGGATACGTGGACGTTTTATTTTTAAGAAATGGTTTAGCAAGGCATTTTCCTTTCTTTGAAAACCGAGTTGTACACTGAAATGAGTGCACAAGTCGTTGTTTTAATACAAAATTAGTTTTCTTGAAACAAAATACTCCCCCTCAAATAATGAAGTTTATTCGAGAGATAGTCTTCTTGAGCAGAATATTGAATCGTATTTATGAAATACTTTTGTGAAAAATTCGTGAGATGATTCTGCTCAAGGTTTTAGAAAAACACAATCAAGTATTGTACAACAAAGAATGCATGAAAATCAGATTAGACAACAATCCTCGAGACTGAAAATCTTTGTTTACCAAAATTTGAAATCCATTTGTAGGTTGTGTCAATCTGATTAAAAGATGTTGAATTCCAACGAGGATTGAAAAATCTTAGTTTCATTATGATAAAACACTCGTCGAATCAATGGAAATTTAAAACTCTTTTACTTTAAAAAGTTGTTTGAGACCCGGAGTCTCTCTTTTGAGTTTTAAAATCTGAAGAAGAAGATTTCCATCTAAAGTTGAACCTCTTGGGTTCTTTTTGAAAATTTGTTTTTGTGATGAATGGAAAAACTTCCGGTATTTGGGATGCCTAAATCAGAGACATTCTTTTATTGTAGCCAAAGCATTCCAGATTTAGAGAATTTGAAAGGTTTTGAACAACTTTGCTTTGGTCTTCACACTTACTTTTACCGGTGTAAAACAAGAGTGTAGAGTTTGGAAAAATTTGTTTCTCACCATTTTGAATCCATTTACCAGTTTAGCCTATAAACACATTTTGCCCTTTGACCTCAAAATATGTTCCATAAGAAACATTTTGTCGAATGTTGAAATTTTGACTTTCAATGGGATGACATGTACTTGCACACAGAGAAAATGCATCAGGCACAAACAAGTATAAGATGAATCAAAAATCTCATTCTAAATCAACCTAAGTGCTCAGAATTCTCAGATTAACACACAAAATTACAGATTAATTCATTCTTTCACTCGAAATTTTCCAATTATGATTATGGTTTGGGGTTATGATTTGAGTCTAAGCACACATGTTAGCATCAAAATGCAGGAATATTGAACAAACAAATGCCCTAGTAGCAGCAAAGACATCGACATCGTAAACCCTAAATCACATGATTCTAAACCTATGATGTTCCTAATCGAGCAACTACACCAATCGAGCATTCTTTGGTGTTCTCTAAAGCTATATAAACTAGTTAATTAGACTAAACACATAAAAAAATGAAAGCCCTGATTGATATCCCTAGTTTCTGATTATGCCTTTTTGACCGTTGAAAACACTTGAAACATTTAGGGAACGATTAGACAACAACCATGAAGAAATTAGAAACTCACAATCGGGGACATTCGAGGATAAAAAATCGTTTGTCTGAATCGTGAGGTTTATCGATTATGTGTGATACTTTTGAGAATATTTAAAGAAACATTTATTAGAGCCTGTTTTATTTTCCATGCAAGATCCTTTTACCTAAGTTTAAGACATTTGTGAATCTTTACTCATTAAAGATTAATTACTTATCCATTTGAAGTCCAAACTAGATAAATTTGGAATCATTGCAGAAAAATTTCTTTTCTCCCCCTCGAATTAGCATATATTTTGTGAAACCTTTTTGCACTTTTAATTCGAGAGATCGTAGAACCTTTTTGAAAATGAGTTTGAATCCGAATGATGAAGAAACTTTTTATCCTTGATGAATAAAAATGAGGTGTCCAAACTTCATGATATTGTGAAAAGATTTCTCCCCCTCAAAACATGTTCCATTTTGACAGAGAAAAGCAAAATTGGTTTAAATGGAGGAACATAGTTTTGAAGATTTGAAGTTTGTACACAAAGAAAGAAGATTTTTTTTTTTTTTTTTTTTTTTTGTTTTGTAGAAAAAGTATTTACAGAAAGACTTTGATGTTTGACTCTTCTTAGGTTTTAAGAAAATTTTGCAAATCATCTGGAGTCAAACATCACATACCATTTTGGTGAACTAAATCAACAAACCTTGATGGAGGTAATGTCTATGTAAACAAGTCCGCCAATTGGTATTCAGTACCCACAAACTCTAATTCAATTTTACCCTTCTCAACATGCTCCTTTATGAAATGGTAGCGGAGAGCAATTTGTATTGCCTTGGAAAGATGAATGGTGTTGCACGAGATAGCAATAGCACACTTTGAGTCGCAGTACATTGAGATCTAGTCAAATACATAGCCGTAGTCTGTGAGCTAAGTTCTCATCCAAATGACTTGAGCACAGAAAGCAGACATGGCTACATACTAAGCTTTTATTGATGACAGTGAGGTACAATCCTGCTTCATTGACTGTATCCCTTTGTAACTAAACAAGATTTGTTGCGAATCACTGTGCTTTCTGCGTCCAGCTTGTTTTATGAATCCATTTTAACCCGATGACAAAGACTCCGTCAGGTCTTTCAACTAATTCCCAGACTTTTAATCGTATGAACTGTTAAAATTCCTCTTGCATAGATTCAATCCAGTTGTCATAAGTCATTGCTTCTTTGATGTTCTTAGGTTCTTCATGACAAACTGTGAGTGCATAGATACAAGTTTCTCCATCAGTGTGAAGTCGTTGTCTTGTCATTACAGGTGCATCTGGATGGCCAATAATATGAACTAATGGATGGTCTCGAGTCCATTTGTGTGTCGAAGGGTGTAGTTGATAAGTATCTCGCATGTTAGCAGGATCCAAATTGCGTGTAGACGACTCAGCTATATCAGGAATGGTAGGAGCCGGTGCAAACGGGATAAAGAACGCATCAGTATCATGCTCTGCGGGTTGTGGAACTGATTGTGGTGTAGGATGTTCAGCTGATTGTCGGGAGTTAGAAACAGTTTGTTCTGCTGTAAACGGTGATGCAATTGGAGGACCGTCTTTCTCAACAGTTGTTGTTGTTTGTTGAGGTGAGTCAGGTACTGGAATGTTATCAGGTTGAGCAGCGGAATTAGGTGAGACCTCAGTAGAACGGTATTCAATTGTATCATCAAACAGTGGAGCAAACAAGGTTTCCAATTCTTTGCGGTTGAGTGGCAATGGTTCAGCCGAAGATTCTGGAGAGTTAAGACGGTTGAATTCGGGTCCTAAGCTGTGTTGCTCAGAAGCCATTGCTGAAGTGCTTTTAACCGGTTGATTGCGGGTCCTAAGCTGTTGTGCTCAGAAGCCCTTGCTGAAGTGCTTTTAAACGGTTGGTTGCAGGTCCTAAGCTGTTGTACTTAGAAACCATTGTTGAAGTGCTTTTAAACGGTTGGTTGCGGGTCCTAAGCTGTTGTGCTTAGAAACCATAACATTAAGCTCGGGTCCAAAACTGATTTGTTCCGAAGCCATTCCTGTTGAATCTGCAAATAAAGAAAGAAGAGACAAAACAGAGAACATGGAGCCCTAAGGGTAACTGGGTTCCAGGTGTTAGAAGCATAAAGATGTAGTGTCAACTATCTTCTTGACACTCGAACACACAATTCCGATGGTTTTCATATTTGTCTCAGCTGTGGAAATCACATTAGTTTTGGTGCAAACATCTAAACTCTTTCCTGTAGGAATCCACCTAAGACCAATCGATTTGAGAATTCTACCCGTAGGTACCCACCTAATGTTAGATCTCAGAGATGTTTTCCTTTTAGATGCAGTGGGAGCATCACTTGGTTGAGAAAACCTACGTCCTATATTGATCCACTTCTTAGGTTTCTGACTTATGACTTTTGGTTCAACGGGTTTATCTGTCTTAGTCGATTGAGCCTTTTCTAGTGAATTTCCTTTTTGAAGATATTTTAAAGCACAGACAACATGATTATTTACGCAACTACTCTTAGAAGCTAGCCAATTCCTATTAGTTTGTTGTTTACTCTTAGGTTTTGGTGTGCTACTACAAGCAGTGTTCTGTACTACAGTGGAAGGCATCACATGAGGTTTTGAACCTAGAATTCCATCCTTTTGAAGTAGCGCCTTTTTCCTAGCCTTTTCTAGATCATAGTTCTTGTGCATGTCATATCTTCCATAAGAATCTTTACTTTTAATGCTCGTATTAGACACTGTTTTCGAACTAATCCTAGATGAGCCAGGTATAATCACGTGTTGAGATTTAGCAGACACAGATGCATTTTCCTTAGGCCAAGAATGTGGAGTGACTGGTTTTGTCAAATTGTTATTCTCAACAACTTGGGAGGAAAACCGAGATTTTGAAAATTTAAGTCTTTCAGATTTAAATGCAGTTGGTTGTCTAACCACTAATTGTTTTCTGTTTGTTTGAGAAGGCGGTTTACCCAAGATTGATGGTTTTGCAAACTTAGTATCCACACTCTGGCCAGTCAATCTTCTTAATTTGTTTTGCAATCCGGCATGTGCAAACACCTTTGCTTGAATTTGACCTTTTAAAATCTCATTTTCTTTAACTAATGTATCCACACGTTTTCTTTGTTCATTCAAAAATTGACCATTGTTGCCCGAATTTAGAGATTCGTCTTGCAATTGAAGTTCAAGTGAGATGCAATGTATCTCTAGTTTTGAAAAATCTTTATGACACTGGGCAATGGTCTTTTTGAGAAGAATATTTTCAGACTCAAGAGTCTGGTATGATGTTTCAGTTATTAGATTAACAGGTAAGGACTCAGACTCAGAACGTTTGTCAAGACATTGTACAACATCCTGGTCAACCTCTCCTTCATTACTGAAGTTAGGTTGCTCAGATTGTTGTTTCTCATTTGCAGGCATAATATGATTAACAGTAGATTGTAACTTAACCATTTGCTCTTTGTCAAAGTTCGGTTCTTTGTCATAGATGGGTATGACATCTTCCTCATCCATCTGTCCTTTGTCAAAGTTGGGCTCTGAGTCATAGAAGGGTCTGATCTCTGCACAATCTGCATCTGTATCATTCCCCAATCTGCTGTTGTCATCATGTTTATCCAATACTTTCACCTCATTGCCTGCATTAGCGACATCTGCAGTATTCTCACCATTCTCGACAAACCTTTGAGCATTCCTTCCTTGTACGACAACTCTTTCACCTTGCTTGACTTCTTGATTTCGGGGGTTAGATGAAGTCTGACTTTTTGAATTCTTATATTGTGAGAACCTTTTAGTTAGTAATATCAGTCCTTTGTTTAGTTCCACAAATGGATCTTCTGAATCATTAGAATCATACTCTGGGCTTGGAACATTCATGTGAAGATCCTGCATGCTTGCCATTAACATCACATCTGTTGTATCGGTTTCCAAATCTGCTGTATTGGATTCCAAATCTGCATATTCATCACCAGATGGAATATCTCCCATGACCCTTTGCAAAACATCATTGAGATTACCCCCTTCAACTTCCATTTGACTAAGTGTGGCATTGTATTCAACATTATCGTCAAAGAGTGGAGTTGAATCATAATCTTGATCTTCCACATCTGCAATATTTTCTGTATATGCCAAAAATACCATGCTCGGTTCGATAAGATCTTCTTCATCATCAGAATCTTTCATTGTGTTTAAGCATTCAGAAGTTGAAGTCATAGCTCCATTGCCTTTCTTAGAAGATACTTGACTAAGCTTCACTAGATTTTGCAGAAGAGATTGCACATTATTATGTAGTGTTGCAGGATGGTAGTGTGGAATGAAGAAAGGCTCAGGTGCATTCGGAGGATTGAAGAAGAGACCATTTGGAGTGTAAATTAAGGATCCATGGTCAACAGCTGGAGATGGTGGAGCAGGGAGAATGGTCTTCAGAGGATTCATGCTTAAACAGGATTCAAGAATTTGCTTCATTCTGATGTGATGAAGTTCTTCTGTACGATGCATAGCTTCAAGATATTTCCACATTTCATAAGCATTGGCTTGAAAGTCCATATTCATGTAAATTGAATTGGGAAGGGCTAATGTCATGAACCATGCAGCTTGTTGGTCAGCATCGTACTGAGCAAGTTCAGTAGCATTCAAATCTTCATCAGTTTGTAGTCTGATAATCCCTGTTGAGTCAGCAAGAGATATCATTTGGTATGGACCATCTTGAATGGATTTAAGCATGAGATCTACAACAGGACGATCTGTGAGCCATTGTAGAAATCTCCGTTTCCAAATAGTATACGTTCCTGGTAGCAACATTGGAGGCCTTGATTCATTGCCAAAGAGTAGAACATGACGAATGTGGGAGCTGTGACTTTGTTGTTGATGATACTGTTGCTGATGAGAGTATTGGTGAGGAAGGTAGTTGGAAGAAGGTACAGTTGCTGATGACTGCTGCTGATGAGAATATTGGTGAGGAAGGTAGTTGGAAGAAGGTACAGTTGCTGATGACTGCTGCCGATGAGAATATTGGTGAGGAAGGTAGTTGGAAGAAGGTATAGTTGCTGATGACTGCTGCTGATGAGAATATTGGTGAGGAAGGTAGTTGGAAGAAGGTAATTGAGACATTGTAGATGACATATCTCTCCCCCTTGATTGTTGCGACGTAATCGAAATAATCAAACAAAATGTCACACTCAAGGTCGAAATAGTGATTTTTGGTTTTCCCTCCAAAATAATTTGAAAATTTTTCTCTTCCAAAATTTTGAAAATCACTATAAAATGCAATTCTAAGGTTATAGAAAAAATTTGAGTTTTAAAAATTTTGCCGCCAAATTTTACCGAAAAAAATTTGAATTTTGGCCTAAAAATTTGAATTTTGGGCCAAAATTTTCACCGTTATACCAAAATTTAAATTTCGCGTAAAAATTGAAAGTTTAGTCTCCTGTAAAAATTAAATTTTACTCAAATTTTCCCGCCAATTTTTTTTTTTTTTTTTTTTTTTTTTTTTTTTTTTTTTTTTTTTTTGAAAATAACTTAGAAGATATGAGAAAGGGACTTGTGTGAATGATGGATCTTGTAGAAGATTGAAATGCACGTTCCTTTGGTTAAAGTCAAAATCCTTGGGATAACATGAAATCCTACGCGTAACAATGAAACTTATGCGTAGACTTTAAAGTTACGCGTAAAGTATGATCTTATGCGTAAACTTGTGAGTTATGCGTAAGATATAACCTTATGCGTAAGTTTTAAGCTTATGCGTAGGATTCTTATGCGTAAGGTTCAAAGACCAAACAAATCTTTCAAACTTATCCAAGCTTGAAAGATATCCGAAGTCGAAGTATTCCACTAACTTATCCAAGCTAGGGAAGTACTGAGTCACTGTAGCACGAAGAGAAGACCTTTGATGAAGTTATGCGTAGAACTCTGAAACTTACGCGTAAGATATGATCTTATGCGTAAGAGCTGATCTTCTGCGTAGAAAGTGACTTAGGCATAGGATTCACAACTTCTTCATAGAATCTTGAGCGTAGACAGTGGACTTACGCGTAGGAAATGAACTTACTCGTAGGTATTAGGCGTAGAAGACCAAAGTTACTCGTAAGAACAGGGTTTTGACCTATGTTACTCGTAAGAAAAGGGTTTTAGCCAAAAGTTACTCGTAGAAAGGACAAAAAGTACTGTTGACAGCTTTAGAATCGTACTATTCACGTATGTTACGCGTAAAGAGGTCAGAAACTTGAGAAATCTCAAATTTTTGAAGAAAAATGCTTAGAAATAAGGTACTTTTGATCAAATAACTTCACCAATACTTAGAAAACACTCACTATTGAAGATTTTGCTACCAAAAACTAGTTTTCCAATATCAAAGAAGCTATAAAACCTTAAAAAAAACCTTAAAAATCAAGACTTTATGCAAAAACTAAGCTTCAAATCACTATATCAACCTTGAAACTTGTCCAAGCTTCAAGATTTGAGTGAAAGAAACAAAGAAAAATGCAAAAAGAAGCAAAAGAACACCCTTAACCCCACATTAACCCAAAGAAACACACTTCAAACTCTATTAGGCGAATGATACCACTTGTTAGGTCACCATTTATGTAAACACAAGTATGATATTGATAGAAATGAGATGAGAAAAGAGATTGGTTGATTATAAGAAATGAGAGAAAAGTAAGAACAAGAGTTTCACTAAAATATTCAAATAACCAACAAAAATAAAAAATTTACATAAGCTTACTATTTATAAGGGAGGAGTAGGGCAACACTCCCTACCTCCCTCATCTAGCTTAGACGTGGGCTTTAAAGCCCATTGGTCTTACATTCATAAGCCTTGTAACATGAACAATGTAGAATAAATAACTAAGCAACCTATTACAAAAGGTAATGACCGAGACTTGACTAAAATACAAAAGTATGATCCCAACAATTTTGAATATCCAAAATTTCGGATATCCGAATTAACTATGGCAGCTCTAGCGATACTAATGATACTAATGGACAGATTTTGTAGATAATCCCAGAACTGTTTTTTCCTCCTCTGTTTTGAACAGATTTTGGCAATTAAAAATATTCTTAACTATATGTTCTCAATTTGTAGGAAGATAATAGGGGCTCGTTCGTACATTATTGAAAATTCATAATTTTTTGGCTAGAGATACTAATGGACATGGGACACACATTGCATCAATAGCAGCTGGTAACAGAGTGAAAAACGCAAGCTATTGTGGTACAAGGGACTACCACAGGAGGGGTTCCTTCTGCAAGAATTATTGTATATAAAGTATGCAGCGATTACTGTCACACAACAGAAATTCTAGTCGCCTTTGACGATGCAATATCAAATGGAGTTGATATAATATCGATTTTAATAAATCTAAACTTACCCAGCGAACCTACTTCTAACCCTGTTGAAATCGGCACCTTACATGCATTCGAAAGAGACATCCTGACAGTCAATTATGTAGGTAATAGAGGTCCTAATCTGACAGTAAAGAAACATTTAAAAGTATCGGGAATGCCAGTTTTATTAAATGGTTGCAATGACAGTTTTATTATATGTTTTACAACCGTATAGAAACATAGAAACGACTTCAATACACGTATTCGGATATTCGAAATTTTGAATTATTAAAAAGTTTGATTTTATGAAATGTCAGTTTTGGAACTCATATAAAATTTTTTCAAAAATTATAGATATTTTGATATTCGGATATATAAAACTGTTATCCGAAATTTCGGATATCCGAAATTTTGAATATCCGAAATTTCGGATATCCGAATTAACTATGGCAGCTCTAGCGATACTAATGATACTAATGGACAGATTTTGTAGATAATCCCAGAACTGTTTTTTCCTCCTCTGTTTTGAACAGATTTTGGCAATTAAAAGTATTCTTAACTATATGTTCTCAATTTGTAGGAAGATAATAGGGGCTCATTCGTACATTATTGAAAATTCAGAATTTTTTGGCTAGAGATACTAATGGACATGGGACACACATTGCATCAATAGCAGCTGGTAACAGAGTGAAAAACGCAAGCTATTGTGGTATAGCACAAGGGACTACCACAGGAGGGGTTCCATCTGCAAGAATTATTGTATATAAAGTATGTAGCGATTACTGTCACACAACAGAAATTCTAGTCGCCTTTGGCGATGCAATATCAAATGGAGTTGATATAATATCGATTTTAATAAATCTAAACTTACCCAGCGAACCTACTTCTAACCCTGTTGAAATCGGCGCCTTACATGCATTCGAAAGAGACATCCTGACAATCAATTATGTAGGTAATAGAGGTCCTAGTCTGACAGTAAAGAAACATTTAAAAGTATCGGGAATGTCAGTTTTATTAAATGGTTGCAATGTCAGTTTTATTATATGTTTTACAACTGTATAGAAACGACTTCAATAAACGTATTCGGATATTCGAAAATTTGAATTATTAAAAAGTTTGATTTTATGAAATTTCAGTTTTGGAACTCATATAAAGTTTTTCAAAAATTATGGACATTTTAATATTCGAATATATAAAACTGTTATCCGAAATTTTGAATATCCGAAATTTGGGATATCCGAATTGACTATGGCAGCTCTAGCGATACTAATGATACTAATGGATAGATTTTGTAGATAATCCCAGAACTGTTTTTTCCTCCTCTGTTCTAAATAGATTTTGGCAATTAAAAAAATTCTTAACTATATGCTCTCAATTTGTAGGAAGATAATAGGGTCTCGTTCGTACATTATTGAAAATTCAAAACATTCGGCTAGAGATACTAATGGACATGGGACACACGTTGCATCAATAGCAGCTGGTAACAGAGTGAAAAACGCAAACTATTGTGGTATAGCACAAGGGACTACCACATGAGGGGTTCCTTCTGCAAGAATTATTGTATATAAAGTATGCGGCGATTACTGTCACACAACAGAAATTATAGTCGCCTTTGACAATGCAATATCAGATGGAGTTGATATAATATCGATTTTAATAAATCTAAACTTATCCAGCGAACCTACTTCTAACCCTGTTGAAATCGGCGTCTTACATGCATTCGAAAGAGACATCCTGACAATCAATTGTGCAGGTAATAGAGGTCCTAGTCTGACAGTATAGAAACATTTAAAAGTATCGGGAATGTCAGTTTTATTAAATGGTTGCAATGTCAGTTTTATTTTATGTTTTACAACCGTATAGAAACATAGAAATGACTTCAATACACATATTCGGATATTCGAAATTTTGAATTATTAAAAAGTTTGATTTTATGAAATGTCAGTTTTGGAACTCATATAAAAGTTTTCCAAAAATTATAGATATTTTGATATTTGGATATATAAAACTGTTATCCGAAATTTCGGATATCCGGAATTTTGAATATCCAAAATTTCGGATATCCGAATTGACTATGGCAGCTCTAGCTCGATGGATTTTGACTGTGGTAGCTAGTGATACCAATCAAAAAATAATTGACAAAATCATATTTTGAAACGATGCAATTCTAGTGGTACGTACATTCATTTATATTTAATTAGATAATTACTCGTCTCAATATAATTTTGTTAATGGACATAATATATTGCATGTAGGGCAATGGTATTAATGCGTTCCCATCATTTGACGTACAATTATCTATAGTGTACGCGAAATAGGTGACTATTGATTGCTCCGAGGTTGATGCAAGGTACAACATACTATCAATTATATATACAAGCTAGGAAAAACATGATAATTTTCTTATATATATTTTTTATAGAAAATGTCTTCCAATATGCTTAGAAAGTAGTTTGATCAAACAAAAAGTGGTTATGTGATAGCGACCACTATATAGAAGAGGTTAAAATAGCAGGAGCCATTGGATGTATCGTTCCAAATTATGGAAGAAATGTGCCAGGGATTATGCCATACCCTGTTGTAGGCCTAACTACCAATGATCTCAGCTTGGTCAAAACGTACATGAATTCTACAACGTAATAAAATTTTTATTATATGTGAATTTACTTTTCTTATGTTTAATGTGGTAATATTTATCTAACTGAGACTCGACATTCAAACAGAGTACCTCAAGTTCATATTTTAAAAAGTGAATCTATGTACAATCCGAGTGCTCCTCGTGTTGCTTCTTTTTCTAGTAGAGGGCCTAGTCTATCATATCATAACGGTATACTTGGTAAATAAATATATGTCAATATGGGCCTTTGATTGGGTATACTTGGTAAATTTGTGTCACTAGCAGCAAAAAATAAATAAATAATAAATAAATAAATAAATAAAGTTATTTCATTTTAAACTTATACAGAGTATGCTATTACTGTCGACCTATGTTGAGATTAATAAAAAAAATGCCACGGATGTTTTATTGTAGCTGGATATAACAGCCCCTGGGGTGGAAATTCTAGCAGCTTTATCGCCAATGGCTTCCCCATCTAATACGTCTATCGACAAACGGTCCTTGAAGTTTAATATTCTATCAGGGACATCCATGGCTTGTCCACATGTTTCTGTTGCTGCGACTTTTGTAAAATCTTTCACCCTACGTGGTATGCTTCTGCAACTAAATCTACTCTCATGACTATGGGTAAATAATCGTCTTATATATACGACTATTTTCATGTCTGTATTTGTGTGTTGCTATATGACTATATAAATGAAAACTTGTTTTAATGTATTATAGCAAGGGAAATTGATGGTGACCTCAACTCGGGTGCTGGATTTTCATACGGATTAGGCCATGTAGATCCTCTAAAGGCCGTTAATCCAGGCCTTGTGTATGAAACATCTAAACAAGAGTATCTTTCGATTTGGCGTAAAATATCTGGAACAGGATACCAGTCGACGACTACTCTTAAAGATATCAATTACCCCTCTATGGCTATTCAACTAGACATGAAGGAACATACATTTGCGGTATCTTTTCTAGAACTGTTACAATGTGGGGAAAGAAAATTCCACATATGTTGCATATATCAGAGGTGACCGTTCAATGCAATACATAATTATTAATGCAACACATAATTGTTTAGCTAAGCAGTCTGCAATTTATGAAACTGAACTAGAAGATGTAATTTCGGGTGACTGTAAAGGGAATAAGATTTAAGCCGCTAACAATGAAACGTTTGTCATTCATGTGGACAAGGATCTCTCAAGGGTAAAGCTGCTAAACCTATCGCTTTTAGCCTCAGATTTTTTAAGGCCTCCAATTTCTATGTTTCATCATTTAATATCGAGTTTATGCCTCCTATTTAATAGAAATCCACTTGTCTAGGATTTCTTGATGTAGATTCTAGGTGTTCAAAAATATCATGTATTTGGATTTCCGAAAATTTGATCGGAATTTATTAAAAAGTTGGGATTCATGAATTGTCAGTTTTTAAAACTCATATAAAAGTTTTCCAAAGTTATAGATATTTGGATATTCGGATATATAAAATTGTCATCCGAAATTTCGGATATCCGAACTGAAAAAACTTAGCTAAAATATTGGGTCCATTATAAAACCAGCATCGCAAATTTCGGTCTATTATAAAACCAGCATCACTAAATGGGTCTATTATAAAACCAGCATCGCTTAAGGCCTCAAAAAACCATGTGACAACTCTGGATATGGTCCATGTGGATAGATAGTGTTCACAACGTGTGCATCCTTATTGTATTGTACACAGTTGGAACCCCCTCGAATAGAGATCAAGTAGCAAGACCATCAGGGATAAACATATTATTTGTAATTCTTATAACAGTGCTTCTTTTTTAGCAAGACACTTGGTTTATCCATTATACATAAAAAAACATAGTTCTTGTTAGCATGTATATATATCTTTTTTTTTAACTAGTAATTTTTTTACACAAAGGTAAATGAAAATCCTAAAGCAAAATGACTTAAAACATGAGCCTAAACTGATTGATAAAATATATTGTGATGTGATTAAGAGAACAACTTATCAACTTTGGTGAGCTAACAATTGCATACATGCAATGGAGATTTCCTATATCAAGGTTTTACCAATTACTGGATTTGTAAATGTAACTGCAAATTCTAAATATTATCTCCGTCCCATATTAAATGTCCACTTTGACTTTTTGAAGTTTTTCTTGTTTAACTTTGACTTTTAATTCTATTATTTGTGTGATATAATACTTGATGCGAAATATATGAATAGATTGCGTTTTAAATGTATTTTCATTGGTATAATTTTCATCAAGTATTGTATAGCACAAATAAAATATTTACGGTCAAAGTTTAACAAAAAAGATTTAAAAAAGTTAAAGTGAACATTTAATATGGGATGGAGAGAGTATTATATTTTAGGTGTCGAGGCAACAATAATCAGAAGTTGGAGGGACTTCAAATGTAATTTGTAAATGTATTCGCAAAATAATCTTATTTGTCGGTGATTTGTTGTCTTTTATTACTCTCTTATTACATATATTTAATGAGAAATGAAATGAACAAAAGATGAGGCATTTTATTTTGCATACTCATATTTTGGTGCATATCAATTGACAAATCCTCACCATCAATCTAGTTTAATCTAATGGTGGAGATTAACCTAAGATTAAATAGGACAACCTAAGTCCATGTTTTTTTTCTCCCTTTTTCTTTGTCTTTCTAATTATTCTCTCTTCTTTTTTTTTTTCCTTTTTTTTCTTTTTTTTTTTGTCTATTTTCTTCCAATTAACGTTTGTTACTCTTTTTTTAAACACTTTTATCACTTTTTTTTTTTTTTTTTTTTTTTTTTTGTCTTTTTTTCTAATTCCTTTTTTTTCAATAATTCACTTTTTTAGGTCACCTATTTTTTCTTTTTTTCTGCTTTTATACGTTTTCACCCGTTTTCATACGTTTTTGTCTATTTTCATCTGTTTTTTTTACGTTTTTTTCTGTTTTCGCCCGTTTTCATACGTTTTCGTTTGTTTTCAAACGTTTTGTCTCTTTTCGTACGTTTTCGCCCATTTTTGTCTGTTTTCTTACGTTTTCGTCCGTTTTCAAACATTTTCGTCTGTTTTCGTTCGTTTTAATACGTTTTCATCCATTTTCTTTCGTTTTCGTCCATTTTTCATAAGTTTTCGTCCGTTTTCAGACGTGATTTTACGCTTTCATATGTTTTTGTCCGTTCGTCCGTTTTCTTGTGTTTTCATACATTTTCTTACGCTTTCGTCCGTTTTCTTACGTTTTCGTCCGTTTTCATCCGTTTTCTTTCAATTTCGTTCATTGTACATACATTTTCGTCCTTTTTCATATATGTTTTTATGCTTTCATCTGTTTTCATTCATTTTACTCTCTTTTTAAATGCTTTTGGCCGTTTTCAGACGTTTTCATACGTTTCTGAATATCACAAGAGATATTCTGTGATATTCAGAATATCAAAAGTGATATTCAGAATATCAAAAGTGATATTCTGAATATCACGAGTGATATTCCGTGAAATTTTGAATATCACAAGTGATTTTCTGAATATCACATGCGATATTCTTTGATTTTCTGAATATCACAAGTGATATTATGTGATATTCAGAATATCACAAGTGATATTTTGATTACTACACTTTCGTCCGTTTTCATACGTTTTCGTCCGTTTTCTTACGTTTTCGTTCGTTTTCTTACATTTTCTTTCATTTTCGTCTATTTTTCATACATTTTCGTCCTTTTCATATGCGTCTTTACGTTTTCATACGTTTCATCCGTTTTTATTCATTTTCGTCCGTTTTTAAATGCTTTTGGCGTTTTTCAGACATTTTCATATGTTTCTGAATATGATAAGAGATATTATGTGATATTCAGAATATCACAAGTGATATTCTGTGATATGCTGAATATCACAAGTAATTTTTTGAATATCACATGTGATATTCTTTGATTTTTTGAATATCACAAGTGATAAGAGTACCACGAATATCACAAATGATTTTCTAAATATCATAAGTGATTTTCAACTAATGTTTTGTAACATGAAAATCACAAGTGATATTCAAAAACCACAAGTGATAGATATTCAGAAAATCACAAGTGATATTCAGAATATCACAAGTGATATTAAGAAAATCACAAGTGATAATCTGAATATCAATTGTGATGTTAAAAAACATATGGAAAACGTAAGAAAATGGATGAAAACATAAGAAAATCACAAGTGATATTCGTCTGTTTTCATACGTTTTCGTCCATTTTCATTCGTTTTAATACGTTTTCATCCATTTTCTTTCGTTTTCGTCCATTTTTCATACGTTTTCGTCCGTTTTGAGACGTGCTTTTATGCTTTCATACGTTTTTGTCCGCTTTCATACATATTCGTCGATTTTCTTGCATTTACATCCGTTTTTTCACGCTTCCATCCGTTTTCATATGTTTTCATCCATTTTCTTACGTTTTCGTTCGTTTTCTTATGTTTTCGTTCGTTTTCATACGTTTTGACTGTTTTCATCAGTTTTTTTTCGTTTTCGTCCATTTTTCATACATTTTCGTCCTTTTTCATATTTGTTTTAACGATTTTATACGTGTTCATCCATTTTTATTCATTTTCGTCCATTTTTAAATGTTTTTGGCCATTTTCAGACATTTTTATACGTTTCTGAATATCATAAGAGATATTCTGTGATATTCATAATATCACAAGTGATATTCCGCTATATTCTGAATATCACAAGTGAGTTTTTGAATATCACATGTGATATTCTTTGATTTTTTGAATATCACAAGTGATATTCTGAGTACCATAAACGATATTTTGAATATCATAAGTGATATTCAGAATATCACAAGTGATATTTTGAATATCACAAGTGATATTTTGAATATCACAAGTGATTTTCAAATAATGTTTTGTAACATGAAAATCACAAGTGATATTCAGGAAACCACAAGTGATAGATATTAAGAAAATCGCAAGTGATATTCAGAATATCACAAGTGATATTCAGAAAATCACAAGTGATACTCTGAATATCAATTGTGATATTCAAAAACATTTGAAAAACGTAAGAAAATGGATGAAAACAGAAGAAAATCACAAGTGATATTCAGAAAATCGCAAGTGATATTCTGAATATCACAAATGATATTCTGAATATCACAATTAATATTCAGAAAATCACAAGTGATATTATGAATATCACTTGTAATATTCAGAAATGTAAGAAACAGATGAAAACGTAAGAAAATGGACGAATACGTATGAAAAAGGACAAAAACGTATGAAAGCGTAAAAGAACGTATGAAAACGGATAAAAACATATGAAAAATGGATGACAATAAAGGAAAATGGAGGAAAACGGACAAAAACATATGAAAAAGAACTAAAACGAACGAAATCGGACGAAAACATATGAAAATGGGCGAAAATGTAAGAAAACGGATGAAAACGTATGAAAATAGACGAAAATGTATGAAAGCGTAAAAACACGTCTAAAAACAGACGAAAACGAATGAAAATGTATGAAAACGGACGTAGACGGGCAAAAACGTAAGAAAACGGACGAAAACGTATAAAAACGGACAAAAACGTATGAAAACATACAAAAATGTCAAAAATAGACGAAAATGTAAAAAATGGACGAAAACATAAAAAACAGACGAAAATATATGTAAACGGACAAAAACGTATGAAAACGGACGAAAATACATAGTGTGATATATATGGATGATAGTGTGATATATTTCGAAAACGTTTGAAAACAGTCGAAAACGTTTGAAATCGGAAGGAAAAAAATGTTAATTATTAAAAAAGAATGAATTAGAAAAGAAAAAAAAACTGTTTTTAGGTCACCTATTTTTTCTTTTTTTCTGCTTTTATACGTTTTCACCCGTTTTCATACGTTTTTGTCTATTTTCATCTATTTTTTTTTACGTTTTTTTCTGTTTTCGCCCGTTTTCATACGTTTTCGTTTGTTTTCAAACGTTTTGTCTCTTTTCGTACGTTTTCGCCCATTTTTGTCTGTTTTCTTACGTTTTCGTCCGTTTTCAAACATTTTCGTCTGTTTTCGTTCGTTTTAATACATTTTCATCCATTTTCTTTCGTTTTCGTCCATTTTTCATAAGTTTTCGTCCGTTTTCAGACGTGATTTTACGCTTTCATATGTTTTTGTCCGTTCGTCCGTTTTCTTGTGTTTTCATACATTTTCTTACGCTTTCGTCCGTTTTCTTACGTTTTCGTCCGTTTTCATCCGTTTTCTTTCAATTTCGTTCATTGTACATACATTTTCGTCCTTTTTCATATATGTTTTTATGCTTTCATCCGTTTTCATTCATTTTACTCTCTTTTTAAATGCTTTTGGCCGTTTTCAGACGTTTTCATATGTTTCTGAATATCACAAGAGATATTCTGTGATATTCAGAATATCAAAAGTGATATTCAGAATATCAAAAGTGATATTCTGAATATCACGAGTGATATTCCGTGAAATTTTGAATATCACAAGTGATTTTCTGAATATCACATGCGATATTCTTTGATTTTCTGAATATCACAAGTGATATTATGTGATATTCAGAATATCACAAGTGATATTTTGATTACTAAACTTTCGTCCGTTTTCATACGTTTTCGTCCGTTTTCTTACGTTTTCGTTCGTTTTCTTACATTTTCTTTCATTTTCGTCTATTTTTCATACATTTTCGTCCTTTTCATATGCGTCTTTACGTTTTCATACGTTTCATCCGTTTTTATTCATTTTCGTCCGTTTTTAAATGCTTTTGGCGTTTTTCAAACATTTTCATATGTTTCTGAATATGATAAGAGATATTATGTGATATTCAGAATATCACAAGTGATATTCTGTGATATGCTGAATATCACAAGTAATTTTTTGAATATCACATGTGATATTCTTTGATTTTTTGAATATCACAAGTGATAAGAGTACCACGAATATCACAAATGATTTTCTAAATATCATAAGTGATTTTCAACTAATGTTTTGTAACATGAAAATCACAAGTGATATTCAAAAACCACAAGTGATAGATATTCAGAAAATCACAAGTGATATTCAGAATATCACAAGTGATATTAAGAAAATCACAAGTGATAATCTGAATATCAATTGTGATGTTAAAAAACATATGGAAAACGTAAGAAAATGGATGAAAACATAAGAAAATCACAAGTGATATTCGTCTGTTTTCATACGTTTTCGTCCATTTTCATTCGTTTTAATACGTTTTCATCCATTTTCTTTCGTTTTCGTCCATTTTTCATACGTTTTCGTCCGTTTTGAGACGTGCTTTTATGCTTTCATACGTTTTTGTCCGCTTTCATACATATTCGTCGATTTTCTTGCATTTACATCCGTTTTTTCACGCTTCCATCCGTTTTCATATGTTTTCATCCATTTTCTTACGTTTTCGTTCGTTTTCTTATGTTTTCGTTCGTTTTCATACGTTTTGACTGTTTTCATCAGTTTTCTTTCGTCCATTTTTCATACATTTTTGTCCTTTTTCATATTTGTTTTAACGATTTTATACGTGTTCATCCATTTTTATTCATTTTCGTCCATTTTTAAATGTTTTTGGCCATTTTCAGACATTTTTATACGTTTCTGAATATCATAAGAGATATTCTGTGATATTCATAATATCACAAGTGATATTCCGCTATATTCTGAATATCACAAGTGAGTTTTTGAATATCACATGTGATATTCTTTGATTTTTTGAATATCACAAGTGATATTCTGAGTACCACAAACGATATTTTGAATATCATAAGTGATATTCAGAATATCACAAGTGATATTTTGAATATCACAAGTGATATTTTGAATATCACAAGTGATTTTCAAATAATGTTTTGTAACATGAAAATCACAAGTGATATTCAGGAAACCACAAGTGATAGATATTAAGAAAATCGCAAGTGATATTCAGAATATCACAAGTGATATTCAGAAAATCACAAGTGATACTCTGAATATCAATTGTGATATTCAAAAACATTTGAAAAACGTAAGAAAATGGATGAAAACAGAAGAAAATCACAAGTGATATTCAGAAAATCGCAAGTGATATTCTGAATATCACAAATGATATTCTGAATATCACAAGTAATATTCAGAAAATCACAAGTGATATTATGAATATCACTTGTAATATTCAGAAATGTAAGAAACAGATGAAAACGTAAGAAAATGGACGAATACGTATGAAAAAGGACAAAAACGTATGAAAGCGTAAAAGAACGTATGAAAACGGATAAAAACATATGAAAAATGGATGACAATAAAGGAAAACGGAGGAAAACGGACAAAAACATATGAAAAAGAACTAAAACGAACGAAATCGGACGAAAACATATGAAAATGGGCGAAAATGTAAGAAAACGGATGAAAACGTATGAAAATAGACGAAAATGTATGAAAGCGTAAAAACACGTCTAAAAACAGACGAAAACGAATGAAAATGTATGAAAACGGACGTAGACGGGCAAAAACGTAAGAAAACGGACAAAAACGTATAAAACGGACAAAAACGTATGAAAACAGACAAAAATGTCAAAAATAGACGAAAATGTAAAAAATGGACGAAAACATAAAAAACAGACGAAAATATATGTAAACGGACAAAAACGTATGAAAACGGACGAAAATACATAGTGTGATATATATGGATGATAGTGTGATATATTTCGAAAACATTTGAAAACAGTCGAAAACGTTTGAAATCGGAAGGAAAAAAATGTTAATTATTAAAAAAGAATGAATTAGAAAAGAAAAAAAAAACTGTTTTTAGGTCACCTATTTTTTCTTTTTTTCTGCTTTTATACGTTTTCACCCGTTTTCATACGTTTTTGTCTATTTTCATCTGTTTTTTTTACGTTTTTTTCTGTTTTCGCCCGTTTTCATACGTTTTCGTTTGTTTTCAAACGTTTTGTCTCTTTTCGTACGTTTTCGCCCATTTTTGTCTGTTTTCTTACGTTTTCGTCCGTTTTCAAACATTTTCGTCTGTTTTCGTTCGTTTTAATACATTTTCATCCATTTTCTTTCGTTTTCGTCCATTTTTCATAAGTTTTCGTCCGTTTTCAGATGTGATTTTACGCTTTCATATGTTTTTGTCCGTTCGTCCGTTTTCTTGTGTTTTCATACATTTTCTTACGCTTTCGTCCGTTTTCTTACGTTTTCGTCCGTTTTCATCCGTTTTCTTTCAATTTCATTCATTGTACATACATTTTCGTCCTTTTTCATATATGTTTTTATGCTTTCATCCGTTTTCATTCATTTTACTCTCTTTTTAAATGCTTTTGGCCGTTTTCAGACGTTTTCATACGTTTCTGAATATCACAAGAGATATTCTGTGATATTCAGAATATCAAAAGTGATATTCAGAATATCAAAAGTGATATTCTGAATATCACGAGTGATATTCCGTGAAATTTTGAATATCACAAGTGATTTTCTGAATATCACATGCGATATTCTTTGATTTTCTGAATATCACAAGTGATATTATGTGATATTCAGAATATCACAAGTGATATTTTGATTACTACACTTTCGTCCGTTTTCATACGTTTTCGTCCGTTTTCTTACGTTTTCGTTCGTTTTCTTACATTTTCTTTCATTTTCGTCTATTTTTCATACATTTTCGTCCTTTTCATATGCGTCTTTACGTTTTCATACGTTTCATCCGTTTTTATTCATTTTCGTCCGTTTTTAAATGCTTTTGGCGTTTTTCAGACATTTTCATATGTTTCTGAATATGATAAGAGATATTATGTGATATTCAGAATATCACAAGTGATATTCTGTGATATGCTGAATATCACAAGTAATTTTTTGAATATCACATGTGATATTCTTTGATTTTTTGAATATCACAAGTGATAAGAGTACCACGAATATCACAAATGATTTTCTAAATATCATAAGTGATTTTCAACTAATGTTTTGTAACATGAAAATCACAAGTGATATTCAAAAACCACAAGTGATAGATATTCAGAAAATCACAAGTGATATTCAGAATATCACAAGTGATATTAAGAAAATCACAAGTGATAATCTGAATATCAATTGTGATGTTAAAAAACATATGGAAAACGTAAGAAAATGGATGAAAACATAAGAAAATCACAAGTGATATTCGTCTGTTTTCATACGTTTTCATCCATTTTCATTCGTTTTAATACGTTTTCATCCATTTTCTTTCGTTTTCGTCCATTTTTCATACGTTTTCGTCCGTTTTGAGACGTGCTTTTATGCTTTCATACGTTTTTGTCCGCTTTCATACATATTCGTCGATTTTCTTGCATTTACATCCGTTTTTTCACGCTTCCATCCGTTTTCATATGTTTTCATCCATTTTCTTACGTTTTCGTTCGTTTTCTTATGTTTTCGTTCGTTTTCATACGTTTTGACTGTTTTCATCAGTTTTCTTTCATTTTCATCCATTTTTCATACATTTTCGTCCTTTTTCATATTTGTTTTAACGATTTTATACGTGTTCATCCATTTTTATTCATTTTCGTCCATTTTTAAATGTTTTTGGCCATTTTCAGACATTTTTATACGTTTCTGAATATCATAAGAGATATTCTGTGATATTCATAATATCACAAGTGATATTCCGCTATATTCTGAATATCACAAGTGAGTTTTTGAATATCACATGTGATATTCTTTGATTTTTTGAATATCACAAGTGATATTCTGAGTACCACAAACGATATTTTGAATATCATAAGTGATATTCAGAATATCACAAGTGATATTTTGAATATCACAAGTGATATTTTGAATATCACAAGTGATTTTCAAATAATGTTTTGTAACATGAAAATCACAAGTGATATTCAGGAAACCACAAGTGATAGATATTAAGAAAATCGCAAGTGATATTCAGAATATCACAAGTGATATTCAGAAAATCACAAGTGATACTCTGAATATCAATTGTGATATTCAAAAACATTTGAAAAACGTAAGAAAATGGATGAAAACAGAAGAAAATCACAAGTGATATTCAGAAAATCGCAAGTGATATTCTGAATATCACAAATGATATTCTGAATATCACAAGTAATATTCAGAAAATCACAAGTGATATTATGAATATCACTTGTAATATTCAGAAATGTAAGAAACAGATGAAAACGTAAGAAAATGGACGAATACGTATGAAAAATGACAAAAACGTATGAAAGCGTAAAAGAACGTATGAAAACGGATAAAAACATATGAAAAATGGATGACAATAAAGGAAAACGGAGGAAAACGGACAAAAACATATGAAAAAGAACTAAAACGAACGAAATCGGACGAAAACATATGAAAATGGGCGAAAATGTAAGAAAACGGATGAAAACGTATGAAAATAGACGAAAATGTATGAAAGCGTAAAAACACGTCTAAAAACAGACGAAAACGAATGAAAATGTATGAAAACGGACGTAGACGGGCAAAAACGTAAGAAAACGGACGAAAACGTATAAAAACGGACAAAAACGTATGAAAACAGACAAAAATGTCAAAAATAGACGAAAATGTAAAAAATGGACGAAAACATAAAAAACAGACGAAAATATATGTAAACGGACAAAAACGTATGAAAACGGACGAAAACGTATATAAACGAACGAAAACGGATGAAAACGTATAAAAACGGACGAAAACCTTTGAAAAGAGACGAAAATGTAAAAAAAATGAACGAAAAATGTTTGAAAACAGACGAAAACATATGAAAACGGACAAAAACGTCTGAAAACGGATGAAAACGTATATAAACGTATGAAAACGGACAAAAACATATGAAAACGGACGAAAACGTATAAAAACGAATGAAAACGTTTGAAAACGGATGAAAATAGACGAAAACGTCTAAAAGTAGACGAAAGCGTAAAAAAACGGGCGAAAACGTTTGAAAACAGTCGAAAACGTTTGAAATCGGAAGGAAAAAAATGTTAATTATTAAAAAAGAATGAATTAGAAAAGAAAAAAAAAACGTGAATTTTTGGGGAAATAAAGTGAAACAGAATTACAAAAAAAAATAAATAAAAAAATAAATAAATAAATAAATAAATAAATTTGGGAAAAAACATGGACTTAGGTTTCCATATTAAATCTTAGGTTAATCCCCCACCATTAGATCAAACTATATGGATGGTGGGGATTTGTCCATTAGTATGCACCAAAATAAGGGTATGCAATTGAATTTTCCTCACAAAAGATAGTGTTTGTTACTTTAATATATTTGGTTTTATAAAGTTGGAAAATTAACATAGACGGATGGATGGAAAAGGAAACAAATTAGCTAAGGAGACGAAGGGTAATATTATAAGTTTATAACATATCATAATTAATTCACGTAATTTCATTTACTTCATTTTAATATATTATTTCTAATTTATTAAATTGTATTAGGATCTATTTTTTCTTATACTTTATTGAAACGAGGATGACTGCGAGCCGCCGCGTTGCGGCGGGGGCAGCGATCGTTTACACCTCCTGCGGTTCTTTTTTTGAAGTAAACGACAGTAGTCTAGTCGCCGATTGTGTGTGTGACCGTTAACGAAACATATTGCTGAGAGAGAAATACTATAACTGAGATATGCTATTACCAGGTTCCATTATCCTAATACATTATCAGAACTGGGCAACATGCCAATGTCACCGGGTTTTTGTTGTATACACGATTAGTATTTAGACATTACATTACACTAAGCTGTGAGCCCCTAGCGAGTCTCCAGATGGTAGTTCATATTGTCGCGACCCCACTACACCAAATAGCTTGATTTTAAATTCTGGAACCTCTGCATCAGCAAGCTTGTCCCTTGCATTCCCGAATAACCGAACCAATTCATTGTATTCATCGAGTACATGAATCAGATTGTCTACAATATCAGGCCGAAATTCCCTATCACCGTTCTGAAAAGGCCTCAAACGATTCTGAACCTCATTATCTATATCAAAAATATATAACTGTAAAAACCACGGGTCACTATGATCAGGCGGACAAAAGCTACCTATCCAGTGATAAATTTGTCCTGAAACCTTAAAACATGTTTGGGCCTCGACCTATGTTAACCGACTCATCTATCTCACCACCCAAAGAGGTCATAGCAAACATCGAATTATAAGCCCTTACATTCTCCATCAAGTGACGATCTGTAAATAACTGCTTTATGTAGTCCGGGTAATCTTGCTGGCGCCGCAACACGGCCTTGCCACCCATACAACAACGATGATAGTCTGGAGATCGAACACTTCCATGTTTCAACCTTTCCTCAAACCAAAATAGTGCATTGCAGCGACGACAAACCTGGTCACAGGTTCCCAAAGACACGTACGCCTCCGGTACCCTTGCAAAAAAACAAAAAACATGAAGGTGAGCGGACAGTCATATTGTAACAGATAATGGTAAAAAAAAGGACCCCGAGCATCCAATAACCTAAGAACGATACCCATTAAAAATAGTAAACAGCTACAAAGCAAACAGTCGTAATTAACACCTCTATTTGGCTGCACGTGAGGACCATCAGCCAAATTCACAGTTTTTTGTCTTCGCCTTGTCGCACCCCTGTGAGCTACAACGACATCACACAACAAAAAAGAATAAGTTCATAATTTAAAGGCACCAGCGAATAACAGATGTAAGAACACACACACACACACACACACAAAAAGAAAAAAAAACCGAAAACATGATTATTACTTTGGCGAGCCCTTGTAGACGCAGCTGCACACCGCGGAACTGCACCAAGAATGGATGTAGCTATCGTTGTAGGTGTCACAACATTATGACCAAATTCCGCATTAAAAGACGAAGAACCATTAAGAGGGACAGTTGATTGACCTGTGAAAAGAATACCAAAACATGAGTCCAATAACAAATTTTAACTTGTAAATTGCATATCTTTAAGAATTTTCTATAAGTATCATTTAATTTTTCAGTTGCTTTTAGTTAATTTTGAAGCTAAAAGTTTTAACCACGAACAATTTTTGTAAGCTAGAAATCATATTTCCTTTGTAATGTGTTTAGTGACTACAACATTATGTTCATTTTTATTTAATTTGTGTGTGTGTCCCAAGTATAAAAAAGACAAAATGACTATAACTAAAAAGCACTACATGAAGATTTTGTTCCAAAAATATTAGAACTTAGGCCTTTTTTTTCACACCCAAAATAGTCCTACATCACCTATTTCACATATGTTTTCGCTAAGACTAACCTACGGCCTCCTAATTAGTGAGCAAATAATATACCACGCAAATACCATTGGATAGTTTTTGTCCAAATAGCCAGCCTGTCATTATTACGAATGACTTATAATACAGGTTTTATGCAAAATAAAGTCGAGGCAGTCAACAAATTAATACACTAAAACAAAGACTAAAACCACAAATTGAGAAAATATAACGCGCATGTCATAAACCCGATATCCCACTATATAAACAGAAACACAACCTAAGCAACCAAGATTATAACAAATCGTGTAAATTTTTTTTAAAGATTATGGAGCACTGTTGTAACATACAGCCATGTTGCTAAAAGCTTTCCCTCCTGGTTTGCTAAATGCCGAAAACAATGTCTAATTCCATTCGTGCAAATGATGTCAAACTTGGTCGATCGGTTAACCATTATTGGAAGCTCGATTACAACTCTAGTGAAATGTATTTGATAGCTTGATTACACTAATAACCAAAATATAGAGATAATATATAAATAGGTCATCCAAGTATATTAAGTTTAGGTCATGCGATTCAAATATCTAATCTAAACAACTATGTAAACAATGTAATTTTGGGTTTATGCTGATTATCATAAGCTTCTTATCAAGAATTGCAAATTGAAAATACCTTTTTGTCATTTCATGATAAATTGACATATGTAAACTAAATGTATATGAAGTAAGTTAGAGTTAATATTTCTTTATAAAATAAACTCAATATAACATCTTAAACATGTGAACCAAAGGCTGAAGTCTTGAGATTGTGAAGCGAACATATTATATATTCTAGATTATATAATATGATTTGTCCTTGAAAGTACCAATAACAACAAACATACCAACCGCAACTTCAATAGGGATCAAGGAGTAGTAACAACAAAGTTTCATCAAGCAATCTAAGAAAAACAGAGGTTACCATCTATAGGGATCAAGGAGTAGTAAATCAACGAAAAATTAATCGAGTTTTTCACATCAAACATACCAACTGCGGCTTCAATAGTTCTCCCAAAAATCTTCCGGCACCGAGAAAACACCAAAATCCAAACCCTAACTGATCAAATAATTTGGCCACCTACCAGCCCCATACAACCCAACTTCATTTGATTCCTCCCTATTAGCTTCTATGACACCATCAACATGGTTTTTTGAGAGAATCGGTAACCATGGTTTTTGGTAACAATGAAAAAGAAATAGGCAGTAGAGCGGTTTTTTCACTTTTTGATAATTGAGAGAGAGAGAAGCCGTGAGATGTATGTAGAAATCAGAGCGGTGGCATCGTTATCTCAAACAGCGAAAAAAAAAAAAAAAAAAAAAAAGTCGGGCTAACAATTTGGACTGGACAATAATTTTGGGCTGGGCCACAAACAGGCGGGACCAAAAGGACAATGTAGGCGTCGTATTCGACGCTACATTATATAGTAATATTACTTATTGAGAAAAGTTCTTTTGTGAACTAGTTTTTTTGTACATACCAAGGGACAAATCCCCACCATCCATTTAGTTTGATCTAATGGTGGGGATTAACCTAAGATTAAACATGGAAACCTAAGTCCATGTCTTTTTCTTTCCTTTTTTTTTGTCTTTTTTATTATTTACTTTCTTTCTTTATTTCTTTCTTTTTTTTTTGCTCTTTTTTCCAATTAACGTTACACCTTCAATTCACGTTTTTTTTTTTTTTTTTAAATAAGTCAAGCTTTTCTTTTTTAAATAAATTCACGATTTTTTCTCATTTTATTACGTTTTCGTCTGTTTTTGTCTGTTTTCACATGATTATATACGTTTTCAGACGTTTTTGTCCGTTTTCAGACCTTTTTTTACCGTTTTTATACGTTTTCGTCTGTTTTTTTACGTTTTCGTCTGTTTCAGACGTTTTTGTTCGTTATTATACGTTTTCGTCCGTTTTTTTACGTTTTCGTCAGTTTTTTTACGTTTTCGTCCGTTTTCAGACGTTTTTATCCGTTTTCGTCAGTTTTTATATGTTTACAGACATTTTTGTCCATTTTCATACGTTTTCATCCGTTTTTATACGTTTTTGTCCGTTTTCAGACGTTTTCGTCCGTTTTTATACGTTTTTGTCCGTTTATATACGTTTTCGTCCGTTTTTATATGTATTCATCCGTTTTTACACGATTTCATCCGTTTTTATACGTTTTCGTCCGGTTTCATATGTTTACATATGTTTCCGTCTGATTTCATACGTTTTCCTCCATTATTTTATGTTTTCGTCCGTTTTTAGACGTTTTCGTCCTTTTTCCTACATATTCGTCTGTTTTCTTACATTTTCATTCATTTTCATAGGTTTTCATCCGTTTTTCAATTTTTTTGGCCAATTTTAGACGTTTTCATACGTTTCTGAATATCACAAGTGATATTTGGTGATACTCATACGTTTTTGTCTGTTTTCATCCATTTTTTTACATTTTTGTCTGTTTTCAAACGTTTTCGTCTATTTTCATACGTTTCGGCAGTATTTATACGTTTTCAGACATTTTTATCTGCTTTCAAACGTTTTCATCAATTTTTTACGTTATCGTCTGTTTTCAGACGTTTTCGTCTGTTTTTATATGCTTTCATCCATTTTTATCTGTTTTCATACGTTTATAAACATTTTCGTCCGTTTTTATGTATTTTTGTCTGTTTTCAGACGCTTTCGCCTGTTTTCATACTTTTTAGCAGTTTTTATACGTTTTCGTCCGTTTTCATCAATTTTTCATACGTTTTTGTCCCTTTCCAGGCGTGTTTTTACGCTTTCATACGTATTCGATCGTTTTCATATGTTTTCGTCCGTTTTCATACGTTTCTGAATATCACAATTGATATTCTTAATATCACAAGTGATTTTCTTTGATACTCAAAATATCACTTGTGATATTAATAATATCAATTGTGATATTCAGAAACGTATGAAAATGAAAGAAAACGTATGAAAACGAACAAAAACAAAAGAAAACGTAAGAAAGTGAAAAAAACGTGAATTAAAAAAATGTGAAAATCACTTATAATATTCTGAATAACACTTGTAATTTTCTGAATATCACTTTTGATATTCAGAATATCACTTGTGATTTTCACGTTACAAAACATTAGTTGAACATCACTTGTGATATTCGGAATATCACTTGTGATATTCAGAATATCACTTGTGATTTTCTGAATATCACTTGTGTTTTTCTGAATATCACAAGTGATTTTCAACTAATGTTTTGTAACACGAAAATCACAAGTGATAATCTGAATATCACAAGTGATATTCAGAAAATTACAAGTGATATTCATGTTACAAAACGTTAGTTGAAAATCACATGTGATATTTTAGAATATCACTTGTGATTTTCATGTTACAAAATATTAGTTGAAAATCACTTGTGATATTCGGAATATCACTTGTAATATTTTAGAATATTACTTGTGATTTTCTGAATATCACTTGTGAATTTCATGTTACAGAACAATTGTTGAAAATCACTTGTGATATTCAGAATATCACTTGTGATATTCAGTGATATTCAGAGTGATATTCAAAATATCACTTTTGAAAAAACGTGAATTAAAAAAAGCGTGAAATCACTTGTAATATTCTGAATATCACTTTTGATTTATATTCAGAATATCACTTTTGATATTCAGAATATCACTTGCGATATTCTGAATATCACTTGCGATTTTCATGTCACAGAACATTTGTTGAAAATCACTTGTGATATTCAGAATATCACTTGCGATATTCAGATATCACTTGCAATATTTTGAATATCACTTGCGATATTCTGAATATCACTTGTGATTTTCATGTTACAAAATTTTAAAAATCACTTGTGATATTCAGAATATCGCGAGTGATATTCAATATCACTCACGATATTCTGAATATCACAAGTGATATTCTGATAATCACAGTATATCACTTGTGATATTCAGAAAGGTATGAAAACGTTTGAAAACATTTAAAAACGAACTAAAGTGAATGAAAACGGACGAAAACGTATAAAAACGGACGAAAATGAATGAAAACAGATTAAAACCATATGAAAACGTATAAAAATGGACGAAAACGTATAAAAATGGACGAAAACGTATGAAAACGGACGAAAACATATGAAAACGGACGAAAACGTATGAAAATAGACAAAAACGTAAGAAAACGGACGAATATATATGAAAACGGACGAAAACGTATGAAAACGGGCGAAAACGTATGAAAAAAATTCAAAAACAGATGAAAACGTAAGAAAATGGACCAATATATATATGAAAACGGACGAAAACGTATGAAAACGGGCGAAAACGTAAGAAAACAGACGAAAACGTATGAAAAAAATTCAAAAACAGATGAAAACGTAAGAAAACGGACGAAAACGTATAAAAACGGACGAAAACGTATTAAAATGGACGAAACGTATGAAAACGGGTGAAAACGTAAGAAAATAGACGAAAACGTATGAAAACGAGTGAAAACGTAAAAAAACAGACAAAAACGTATGAAATCGGACGAAAATGTATGAAAACGAACGAAAACGTAAGAAAACTGACGAAAACGTAAAAAACCGACGAATATGTATGAAAAACGTAAAAAAAAAAAAAAAAAAAAAAAAAAAAAAAAAAAAAAAAAAATTATTGAAAAAACGTGAAGTTAGAAAAAAAAATGTGAATTATAAAAAAAACGTGAATTTAGAAAAAATAAAAAGAAAAAAAAGAATAAAAAAAGAAAGAAAAGAAAAAAGGAAAAAAAATGAATAAATAAGATAGACAAAAAAGACAAGAAAAAAAAACATGGACTTAGGTTGTCTTATTAAATCTTAGGTTAATCCCCACCATTAGATCAAACTAGATGGATGGTGGGGATTTATCCCTTAGTTTGTAACAAAAATTTAGTATGTAAAATAACTCACCTCATTACTTATTAACATTAAATGCATTAATTTGTGATATGCTTATGTAGTTATGTGATACTAGTTTTATTACACTATATATTTCGTTCACATAATACTACTGCTCCTCTTCTTAATAAGTGTTCGGTATAAGTGTGGCACTCAATTTGTATAAGGCACATGACAACGAAAAAAATATCACCCACACCCTTAAAGAATTATTTGATTTGTTAAAATTTAGAATTATAAACTTATAACGGAAAAAAGTAAATTTTAAAATAGTAACTTCAACACTTTTAGACCAAAGAAGTAAATTTAATTAGAGGCAATTGCATATATACTTACTAAAACATCATATTTGCATATATACCCAAAACATGTTTAAGTTGTATTATACATCATGCGTTAAAAACTTAGATTATAGAGAAATATGCAAATATTTAAGTTTTATTGGGTACATATGCAATTCTCCCATTTTATAAGAACCAAACAGCCACTAGCTTCTTACTTTTTTCAGTATAATCTGTTCAAACCATTGTGGATTGCATAGGAAACTATAATTACTCTCAGATTTTGGTGGCTAATAAGGGGTTCAAGGAACTTGAAAGCATTCCTAATTCCTTTTTTGGGGGGCAATGCTATGACAAAGTAATTCATCAAGTTGTTGGAAGAACGTTTGAGCAAGGATGACTGGATAAATAGTCTCAAGTAATCTAATCCCTTTGTTAAGAAAGGGGTCGTGGCGCTTTTACTTCGAATGTGAGGTTCTTTGAAAAAGGATCATAGTAGGAATTCATGGAACTAGGGGATACTAAAATCTAAGAAGTTTATTTAAGAGTCAAGTTTTCAAAATTCCACTTTCAACTAAGCTTCTTTTAGTAATCAGAATGTAGGGAAAAAAATGTTTATTTTCATTGAAGCAATGTTGCAAAAATCGTGAATCGGTAGTCGGGCGGTCGACCACCCTGCAGCCTGTAATCGGTCAAGGCAGCGATTAATCGGTGATTAATCGGTTTGGCATTTCCTGCATGTTTTGAGAATTTCTGGAGAGCAAACTAAAGATCTTAACTGATTCCAAGCCTTCTATGTTTACAAACCTCAATAAAAGGCTTCAATTCTGATTATGAGGCCCATTGTACGTTATAAGTGAAATAAACGATCCCCAAATTAAGTAAAATGCCTAAATTTCTATTTTTTTTAAATTGACTGATTCGGCCGATTCGGCCGATTTTTGGCCGATTCGACCGATTTTTGGCCGATTCGGCCGATTTTTGACCGATTTTTTCTGATTTTTTTGCCTAGGCCGATTTTTTCACCGATTTTCGAAAATCGACAAGGTGCATCACCGATTAGCGATTAATCGGCGATTAATCGGCCGATTCGGCCGATTTTTGCAACATTGCATTGAAGTATACTTGTTCAAATGACTAAGGTCAAGTAATAGATAATGAAAATTGCATCCATATACAACAAAATGAGATTTTTAAAGTTCATGTATTGTACAAGGGTGATACATTAGGTACCATTAACGGGCGTCCATAACATTGTTCAAGAACAAAATGCTTTGTATACAAGAGTAAGGATCAAATGAGAAATAAAAGTAAAATGAGAAGAATGAGAAGTGATTACAGCCGCACATTTCAGATGCACCTATGAAAGTAATATATCAAGAATATGGTTCTACCAAATCTGACACAACCCTGAACTGGGAAATTGTCGTTTCCGATGCTGAAATGACCAAGCGTAATGAAAAAGTTTCAATGCATAGAATACAAGTCACAGTGGCAACATTATACACGTATGGTCAAGTTCAGCACGAGAAGAAATGGCGTCCAAGATTTATCTATTAATGCTATACAAATAGCATTCTGTAATTTGTACTTGTATGTCACCAGTCACCCAAGCAGCCATGGACACAAAACTTGCAACATTTACAAAAAACAAAACATGTTGAGATGCGAAGGGTTATCACTAGTCTGATTTAGGTACTTCTTGAACGGGTACTTCTTGATCATTAGATGAATCTAACTGTTGTGAAGTCGATGGACCAGATTCAGGTTTCTTGAACTGGACCAAGATCATAGTCATGTTATCACACCCTTCACCGCCAGAGACCGGTGCCAAACACCTGTCAAATACCTTCTCACAGACTGCCGAGAGTTTACTTTCCTGCATCATTTAAGGTTGCTTTAGTTCACCAACAAAGCAACATATGTACAGTATGTTTTATTACAACTGATTATCTGATTCTTGATTATGATTTTTAATTACTGAAATCAGAAAACTAGGAGAAATAATGTAGGATATAGTATTTGAATGCGCTTTCTCTGTTTGAATAGGTAATAATTATACAGTCAGTTGTTCTAGGTTTGACACGTTCTAATTATCTAAGAAAGCAGTACATAAAATGTCCAAAAAGCCTACCAAATTAGGTTAAAAAAGGTAATTAGGTTAACGTTATTTCACCCTTTTATAACCAAAACATGAAAAAAATAAATGAAAAATTAAAAAAATAAAAATAATAATTAAAAAAACTATTGCAACTTGTTAATGGGACTTACAGTTTTTAATTGTTCAGAAACAAAGTCTACCAGCTGTTGGCTAGACATGCAATCCCTGTACAAATAAAAATAGTATAAGCATTACATATTTGAATATAAATTCCATCTCATGAACCTTTGTCCTTTGACAGTCTCATTTTGGAGTAATACAGATTGATTTGAGAACGAAATGCCATTGTACACAATATTGTGCTAAGTTTCCTGATAGATTTAACCTCAAAATAATGATACTAAAATATTTATAATTGTGCTTTAATGACAAATGAGATGATATATCCAACTTATAAAAAACAGATGAGACGGAAATGATATTTCTAATTTGGATTCAAAAATCAAAAGTATAGACTAAAATCTATAAACTTAAATAAAGATATACCATATCCCATCGCAAGCAAGAACAAGGAAATCATCATCCTCACAAAGCTCAACCTAGTTTGAGGAAGAGAGTAAAAAGAAGACATGTTATCTGGAGCCAGTCATGAAGCATATCATCAGCAAATACGAGTATCATATTTTATAAACAGCTTGTATCTTACAAATGAATACAAACAACTTATGATGCTACATATGGCATAAATTATCACAATATAAATGCTTCAAACATACCGAGTTTATATCAGGATTGGCAGTTAGAATTTGCTTTTCAGGGGGAAGCGTTTTATCTCTTTTCAGCTCCATGTCACCTGAAAAAAAATAATAAAAAAATTCAGTGATGGCGATAGGGAAGGGCAGATGTGGCAAAAAGGAAGGGTTGGATAACATGTCAAAAGAAGTAGTTTTTGTCCAGGTTGACCCTGAAGTCGGAAACACCTATTGTCCATCCTTTTTCTTATAGATAATCAGTGTGCAAAATATGCATAAAGAAATAAGATTGTTAAATAAAAATATAAACTTTTGAGTAATAATATGTAGGAGGTTTATGCATTAAAACTAATCTTTGTGTACTTTTGACCCCTTTCTGCCAATTCTTTTCTTATTTTATCCATTAGACATAAAAATTAACCTGGATCGACCTGTTCAAAAGTAATTGGTACACAAGAAAATAAATAGCTGAAGTACCAATAGCTCTAGCCAAGTTTAGACTCCCATTAACTCGACCAAAGTGAATATAACCACCAGCTTTATATATCCTTTCTTTCTCAACCTCAAGATCAGGCTTATGGTCTTTAGAGAGATTATGCGCCTGTATAAATGGTTAAAAAGTGCAAATTCATGAGTGAAAATGGAAAATCATGCATGTTGACTTCCATTTACATCTTGACAATTTACTTAAAGTTTGCCAAGTGAAATAGGATTTTTATTTTTTTCAAAACGATATATGTTGTGAGTTACAGATTTCAGATATTTTCCACATAAATAACATTACCTCACCCTTCCGAGATAACACACAACGAGAATCACCAGCATTTGCTACAACAAGTTGGTTGTTGCGGATGATCGCAACACAAGCTGTGCTACCACACGTTGGTCCATCATAATTGGAGTGTGGTCCCTACATCAATGATAAAGAACTTTAAGAGTGAGTACGAGAAGTAGATGCAACATTAAACTAATATTACAGATAATAAAAACTAATTCATTACCGAGCATGATCAAACAGTTTCAGAATATAGATTGATCAACTTCTATGTTTTAATTATATGCTTTTGGGCTTTTAGATGGTGTTTCGATGTACGTTAAGCTGACCATTGCAATTTGAAGTCACAAAAAGTCGCCAATACATTTTTAATGGTAGGGTTAACATATTATGGTTACAAATTTCTAAATACTTAGGATCAAAATAATCAGATTTATATCTGGTAAGGATTTACTATAAGAAAACTGACCACTGACATTCATACATTTTCTACCTACCCTTGACTTTAGTGCAACAATCTTTTTAATTTTCTGTCACAGTGATCCCTTCTTGTCACTTAATGGTGGCGTTTGATGTGAAACAATAATATATTACTACCTATGGGAGTTCTCTTTATAGTTGGACTTACAAAATCCATTGGAGACAAGGTGAACAAAAACGGTTTAGGGGGAGTAAGAAGAAGCAATCGAGTACATATTAGTTATTTGACGCATACAAAAAAGTTACCTCCTCGGGAGACCAGTCTTCTACAGCTTTTAAATTGCCACTCCTGGGTGACCAAATTAGTCCTTCTATCATACCACTGAACTGATCCATTTTATTTCCCAATATAGCTAGCTCTCTCCAGCCACGTTGTCCGCACATCATCTCATCCATTCTACATAAGTAACAAACTTAATTCAGATAATAGACACCACGATAAACATCTACTCACATTAAAGAACATCTCAACCACCCCAAAATAGGTAGTTGCATAATCTCTGCGTTCAGGATATAAACTAATTGACTTAAAAAAAATCCATAAATGCCAAACTAGGGGCATATAATGGATGAAATCCAAGTATACTTTCGAAAGTGATTATGTGATTATCAGCTGTAAAAATGCTGTAAAAATACTATAAAAGGGCTTGTAGAAGACAGTGTTTGGATGTATTTTTGCTGTTAGAAGCTGTAATATCTTGAAATTCAGACGTTTGAGTATTCAGATATTTAATAGATAAAATGACAAAAAGAAACAACATTTTGTGAGAAAAAAGCGACATTTTGTGCAACAGGAGCAGAAATCTGGTAAATTATACTAAAGCAAAGTATATAAGTAGTTTTAGTTTGCCTTTAGATAACAGTTTCTTTACAGCGGTATGAAAACTCAAGATTTGACCCTAAATAATGCAGATTTCTATATCCAAACATCAGAAACTGATTATTGTGATTTCAAGTTGCAATAAGTAACTAATCAGTTCTAGTACACAAATCCAAACACCTTCTAAGAGTTTATAAGTAGTACCTTTTTAGTTTACCCTTAGACAATCAGTTTTGTTACGGTCGTACAAAACTGATTATTTAACCCCTAAATAATGAAGCAGATCTCTCAATCCAAACATCAAAAACTGATTATTCACAATAATTAGATAATCAGTTTTACAACGAAAATCCAAACACCTCCTAAGATATCACTCATTGCTGACTGAATATGACATATAAGAGTAACCTGAGAAAAGATTTCTGGGCAGCAGTGCCGATATCACCAGCAGAATAAGCTTCATGTTTCACCACTTGCTGATGAAGAAACTTGGCACAGAACTTAGAGACTGCTTGACCTGCAAAGCTAAAAAGCTTAGCGAGGACAGAAAAGTCAATAAAGCTTATAAGTCATAACAGATATTAATAAGCATGCATCTCTATTCCAATATCATACATATTCGTAAGTGACTTTCTATTTATTAAAGACATTATTAAAGTGTAGAACATCATTTTTATTATGTCAACTTATTGTGCAAAACCAATCAATAGAAAATAAAGTGAAAAAGCGCTTTTGGTAGAGAAAATAAACTTTATGTGTTTGAAGTTAATTTGTTCACTATTATATCAAACAACCCTAGATGAACCCAAGGTGCCAATTAAATGAAGAAACAATTGCATCAGTATCATATGTGTCTGTGCTTACCTCCATGGCCATCATAAACACCAAAGAAAGATGTGGAGTTGTCCAAATCAAGTATAGCAGCATGCTACAAAACACCAGATATAAACAGATATCATGCTCGGTAAGTACATGGTCCAAATTAAAATTCTAGGAACTAAACAAAGGTATCAAACATAAACCTCTGTTTGAACAAGCACAAATAAATTATGTTTTAGTGTAAAGGGTAATTCTTATTCAGTAATTGATGCTTAATCAAACTAAGGGTTGTATCATAGAGGGATAAAGAGAATTTGTAGATGGTCAAACAAATAGCATAGCAATGATGTTAAATCACAAAAGAAGGTAGCCATCCAAAGGTGTAACGCCATAAATGTTTCACACCAGCTATCTTGTCCTCCAGCAGCAGATAGATTATATATCATATAAAGTTTCTACTAATGTACCAAAAACTAGTTCCATTTATCTATTCACTCTCTTGATGGATGAAACTAACATCATTTTCAATTACGGGGGTGTTTGGAGTTGCATTTAAAGTTTTGAGTGTTCTGCAAACTAATTGACACTAGAATTTCCTAAGTAGTTAGACTTAAAATAACCAGATTTGGAGAAGCAAGTAAATAGATGTTGTAAGAACACGCATTATCGATTATCTACTTTTCCCCTTTAAGCACCCGGTTATAAAACGAATGAGATTTTCCCTATTTACGTTACCCGGGAAGGGTGAGTCTTTAACTCAAATGTACGCAACCTTACTGAGGTATCCCGCTGTTTTCGACCCTTTCCCTGGCCACCCTGGAATGTCGAAATGTGTACCAAGTGAGGTTTGAACTCTATACCTCTTGTGAGGAAGTTAGGTGCCTTACCCCTTTAAGCACCCAATTACCTTATTATCTATTCCTGAATATTAAACTCGCATAATTACACCCCTTAAGCAAATGAAGCCACCAACATAAAGCATGAAATAAGTACGACAATCAATTTCTAACAACAAGCCTTTAGTCCTACACTACTTACACAATAAGCCTAAAAATTCAATATCCAATACAAACATAACCAAACACTTTCAAATAACAGAATCCAACAATCACAACAGTCCAAACTTCTTACAGCATCTTCCATTGACGTACGCCATCCTTGCATTGACGACACACCATATCTCATTTTCTCATTCTCGCCATCCTCGGACGTCTTATCCGTTTTCGGCGTACTCAAATAAACCCCCATATCTATTAATACTAATTCAACCTGCACATCAAACAGAGTAAAACGCCAATATCATCACTCACACACTAACTCAATCACATCTAACTACTTAAAAAGAAAAACTTAATCACTTCTTACATCTTTTATATAATAAAGGAAAATACATCTCGGAAGCCAATTGAGAAAGAATCTATATTCCGACAAATCAGATTGCTCAATTCTGTTGACGTGGCAAAACTGAGCAATCAGATTGGCTAATTGAGTGAAATGAGTCAAATCTAAAGCAAACTGGCTTTAGAAAAAAGCTAAAAATATGAATGTAATTGGGAGCTCATTTTTTAAACTTTTTGACTTAAATGTAAAATAATGTTATATATTCCAACTGCCCAAAGAAATTTAAAATTTAGTCCAAAACTTTGAAAAATGAGGTGATTATTTTTAATCGTATGGAATTAAGTGTAAGATTCTCGAATTCCATAATTTTTATAAGTTTACAGATCAAAAACACATACCTATACTCTATAATCAGCTATGTACTTTCGATCTTTACTATTATTAAAAGGCATTAAGCCATAAAATAGATATGTACTTTCAATCTTTTACCACCTAAGTACCTACGTGAACTAACAAGTGTTATATTCATTGTTACGAAGTTTTTAGTTTTTGTTCCAATATGCACGTTTTTACTTTTCTTTACCTAAAAAAAGTTGTAATCTACCTATTCCGTCCACTACTTTCAAAACCACGCATTCAAAGACATACTTTCAACTTTAGAGCACTGTTTGCTAAAAGTAGTGGAAAGCAAATGAGTGAATTACAACTCTTTTTTAGGTAAAAGAAAGTTTAAATGTGCATATTGGAACAAAACTGAAAGTTCCTAACAATAAATAGAACATCTTTTAGTTACGATGTTTTAAATTAAGGTGTGTTTAGTTCTTACTGTGGCAGTAGCTAATTTTTCTATAAAAACATTTGGTAACGTAGTTGTAGGCCTGTAGTTGTAATTATAATTGGTGTGTTTGGCGCAGAGCGTTTAGGAGCATTTAGGAGCGAAGAGCGTTGAACGTTGTGACTTTTTAATGCTCGTTTGGCAAGCAGCAAGTAGCTTTATCTATTTTTTTGGAATGCTCCTTTTCCAATGCTCCATGAAGTAGCATTTAGGGGCGTTGAACATTTAGGAGTTGCTTTACACATTATAATTACAACTACAGCTACGTTCCCAAACGTTTTTATAAAATAATACAAGCTGCTGCTGCTCACTCTACTGCTTACTGCTATTGCTCACTGTCACTGCTCACCACTAGTGTAGTTTTTGCCAAACACACCGAATGTGTAAAACAACTTCTAAATCCCGCTCCTAAAAGCTATTTCATGGAGCGTCGGAAAAGGAGCATTCCGAAAAAATAGATAACGCTATTTGCCACTTGCCAAACGAGTATTAAAAATCACAACGCTCGCTCCTAAATGCTCTACGCCAAACACACCCTAAATTGATCCCAATACCAAATCTCCTATACTTACGGGGGATTATAAACTAGTTTTAAAACTAACACAAATCACAATAATAAATAATAACTAATAAATCTAACTAATAAAGCAACAGATCAATGAATACATACAATCAGATTGAATCAATCAAATAAGTAAAATTAATATATAATTGGTTAATTATTGAAGTGTGATTTAAGATCTAAACAGTATAATGATAACGAAATGAAGAATTGATTAGTATGCTTACGATTTAATTTGGTTGTGAAATGTCCGTACAGTGTGAGTGTGTGTGTGTTAGTGAGCGGGTGTTTGGGAATTAAATTTGTTTTAATTGGGAGGAGTCAACTGGATGATGGATGAACGGTACTTATGTTCGACAAGTGGAATACGTGTAATGGGGATATATGTTACTGAAAATGATGTAATGAGATACTTGTCATTTTTTAACATTTTGATTTTGATTGGTTTTGTAAAGTTTTAATATCATAAAGGGGCCTAAGCATTATACACTACGAACCGAATGTATTTTGGTCTGGTTCTTGATCTATTTTTTTTAATTATTTTTGGTCAACGATCTGGTCGGGTTTTACACACAACTAGACATTATGCTTTGTTATGGATCGAACTAGACCGACCTTGACATGGACTTAACGTATTGGTCCGGTCTTTTGAGCCAAATCGGTTTCGATCCAGTCCAGTTTTGGTCAGTTCTATTTTGAACCGTGCTCAGCCCTAAATTAAAGGATATTGAGTAAGATTGGATTTGTAATTTCACAGTTATCACTTTGAGAGTTTTTAAGTTAATGTGTGATCTCTTTATGTAGTAAAGAAGATATAAGTATTAACAAAAATAAGAAGAATGATGTCTTCTTATGGCGGATTTCATCAATGCTAGCGAGACAACAGAAAAAAGTTACAATCATGAAATGATGCAAATGAGTAAAAACATAGAAGTTTAATGTGTTTAGAAGTTATTTGTCGCATTACAAAAATTATAAGGTGTTTAAGGTTAGATATTAAAGGTTAAAGAGCTTAGAGCTATATTGTATTTGTAGCAAAGTTATGAGGGTACTTACGTTTTTTATAAGATGCATTAGTGCAGTAAAATCAAATGGGTGTTTATTCAATTTCATTTATGGGCTTATGAGGTTATATGTTTTCGGCTTATGTTTTATAAGCTTCATTTATTTATTTTACTTATTTTGGCACATGTAGGCTTAGTGGCGGATCCAGGAGTGCACAATAAGGTATACGATTTTTAGTAGATCCATGAGCAAAATTCGTGTTTTCGGGTTTGGTTTTTCTCGGGTCGGGTTTTAAAATATTTAGATTATGAACGAACTTTTTTGGGATCCGAGTTATCATATTAATATCCCTTGCAATGTTTGGGCTATCCGAGACATAATTGGTTGGTCGGATTCAAGTATTTTAAGTAAAGTTGATTTGGTTTTGGTTAATCAGTAAGATGAAAAGTAAACCCTATTCTCAAATCTTGTAATAATTATAATGTCAAATTTTAAGCTTTCGACATTATAATCAACTCTTAAATCCTAATGTTTGAAATCATAAAAGAAAGTAAACGTTACTCGATGCAAAAAATATATTCAAGCATGATATTAAAAAGTACAAATATTTTGGCTGTAGTTTTGAGTGTGATGGCCCCTACGCTTGGACTTAGGGGGTTTAGCCTTATATCTAACCATTGAATTTGGTAAATACCTCTTAGTGTCCTAAAATAATATACATCACAATTGGCCCAGTGATCCTAAGATTGGTCGCACCAGTAAGGTCGTTGAGGGGTTCAAAGAGGGTCAGAAGAGGTTGGCTCTGATGTGGCTATTCGGTCTTTGTAGGTCAGTGAAGTATTTTTGGGATGAATCGGTCGGGAACACGACCAACTTAAAACACACATACAAACAAAAGAATTAACTGTTTGCATATTAAAAAATAAAATAAATTAGATGAGGTCGCCTTAGTATGGTAAAAAATCATCTGTAGGTCGCCAGAAAGAGAAAGCTGATGTATCAAACAAAATGAATTCGATTGAGGTCACTAATGTTCCCGGTCTAAATATAAAATCCATAAGACCTATTCACCTATCTATTGGCTTATTCTTCATCAACACTGCCACATTTTAACCAGCTTAAAATTACAGTACACAATACTTATTCTTTCTTATTTACTTTTAAAAAATGGTAAGTTTGATTTAGGTATGTGATGTGCGTGTTGTGTCATATGCAGTATAGGGGTAATTGCCTATTTCAAAGTTTTAAATTTATATTTAGTCGACTTATCTTATAAAACACACTCTAACGGACAGTGTATCCGATCAATATATATATAGTGGTAAGTAGAGTGTCGATCACTAAGAGTGGAACTAAAACCTTAATTTGTCTATCAGTATTTTAATATTATAAGTTAGTTTTACAATCTAATCTAACGCAAGGGGGTTTTTGTCTGAGAGACTAGCACAAATTTGGTTTTATTAAATACTCCTTCCGTCCCATAATTATTGTCCACTATTGACTTTTTAAGTCTTTAGTTCTCAACTTTGACCCTATATAATTTTATTTGGATTATAGATTAAATGATGAAAAATGGGAGATGATTTGTACACCACTAAAATTGGTGTGTACACCACTAAGTATGAAGTATATAGTTGTACTATATGCATTATCAACACAATTTAGTAGTGTGCACACTAATTTTAGTGGTGTACAAATCACCACCCATGAAAAATATATGAATAGATTCTGTTTTAAATGTATATTCATTTATACAATTTTTATCAAGTATCGTATGCCATAAATAAAAATATCTAAGGTCAAAATTTTGAAATAAAGACTTTTAAAGTCAATACTGGACAATAATTATGAGATGGAGGTAGTAGTAAATTAAACTAATGAGAACGATTCAGCAAATAGCAACACGTACACAGATAAATAATAGAGACTATAAGAAGACATGTCCAGATAATTAAGTAGCTCGTCACTTATTTTATTGCTAGTTTTATATGAAGTGTATTATAATCTGGTCTTTCTCGTTGGATCGAGTATATCGGCGAGTAAACCCTAAATGATCACTTATGTCTATCCTACTTATCTAAAGACGTTAGATTAAATAGGCGAGAGGCAGATATGGCAGTCCACGGGCTCAGCTAGACACAGAAGTTATCAAAGCACTAATATAAGTCACCAAAGACATCAACATATAAATTTTAATTAATGGGAAAGAAATATTATGGGGAGTGTACGATGTTCCGCAGTCACATATCACAAACCCATCAATCCTGATGAATTAAAGTTTACTATTACAATAAAACAAAACTACTTAATGAATTAAATACATGCAGGACCTTCTTACAGCTCTAATATCTTTATTTGGATTGTGTCTTGTGAAGCTTCTTTGACTGAATTCGTCTCTTAGGGTTTTGCACTTGGTACTTGGTCATTAAAATTCGTCTGTCCTTGGGGTATTTATACTTTATGTCTAAGAGTAAGATGCGGCGCCTTAAATAGCGTGATGCGGTGCATTAACTTAACTTTGCTTGGGGTCCAAGATTAATATATACTGGAATATTCGTACACCGCCTTTAGATGAGGCGTAACTTGGTTCTTGTATGCGCCGCATGTCCTTTAGTGTCTTGGATTAAATCTGGTGAAGTCTTAATAGTGATACGCCGTATGTCAGAAATATGATGCAGCGTATCTGGAGTAGAACAAGCTTGACCTTCTTCGTTGACCAAAGTTTCATATGCGGCGCATGCTATAATTGCATGCGACGTATTCTTCAAAGTCAGGCAATGGTCTTCGAATTCATCTAAGTATGATATTGCGGCGTATTCGTTGAGAGAGATACGGCGCATCTTCTGGGTTCCAGTAGACTTTTGACATCTTGCTAGTTTTACCTGAGAATTACTAAAGTAAATGATTAAGTATCGATTCTCATGAATAATATAATAAAACAAGTCAAATAAACAAGATAAATGATGACAATAAAATGTAGTTATTTGAGTTCATCAGTATGCACTCAAAAATTTTCTGCATTATTTAAGGTGTGCATTCCTAAAACTTTGGTGTATTTTACAGCTACTTTTGAATAACAACAAAAACTTTTTCACTACTGAAAATTTGCACAAGGTGTGCATGTCATACCCTGTGCTCAACATTGATCCGCCCGTGTGTGAGCTAATTATATACATTTATTATGTCATAATAAATTTATATATGCCCACAAGTCTAAAAATAGTTCTGAAAAATTGACCTAAAAAATATAAGTCAAAAACGTATAAGCTTGTAAATAAGCTTAAACAATTTAATAGTGCGTATGCATGTATATTGTCGTTGTACGAAGTAAGAGGCTGTGCTTTAAATTGAAACAAGGGTGGTGTGACAATTTAATAGCGCGAAATCCATCTCTCAACCCATTGCTAGGCGCCTAAGGCTCAACGAGCTCAACATAAGCTAGCAATTCGCTACTGTATTAGATTTTAGGACAAAGCATTGAGATTATTTCAATTCACGTTTCTCTTCTGTGTAATCCATCTCACTAAGATTGTTTTTTACGCTAGTTTTACTGACATCATACTCGACTTATATAAAATTCACGAGTTTACGTATCATATAAACTCGCAACAAACCATTTTATGAAAATTTGTTGTTAGCAACATGTTATTTTATTTCAGGGTTAATTCCCTCTGATAACAACACACTTTTTCAAATGTTAATATATTATAAATCAACCTCAAAAGTTACCATATGAACTTTCAAAAAACATGTTATCATCAACTATAGTAACCTAATAATTAGAGGTGTCAATTTGAGACCCATTGGTTTAATATGGGTCTAGTTAGTAAAGGTTTAATTAGGAGATGAGTCTAGTTGAGTCTACCTAAATATTATAGATGAGTCTAATTAAGTCTTCTTTCACCTCCTTAGCTAAACCAACCAAAAATTAAACCCTCAAATTGATCGTTGGGTTTTGATTTGATTTTGAAATTATCATGGGTTGGTTTTTTATTTCGAGTTTCTCATTAGGCTTTGGTTTTGATATCGAGTTTCTCATTTGTGATTAAAATGATTTCAAGTTGCATCACGGGGAAGATGATGAAGAGTATAGCTAGTGTGTGTTAGTGTGCAACAAGTTGACTAGAAAAGACGGAGTTGCCATTTTTATTTTTTATTTTTATTTTTATTTTTTTTATTTATTTTTGGTGAAGTCGGGGTTATGGGGCTTTTGTTATTCACCGGAAGAAATGGAGTCACCGGAGAAGACACACTCGTCGGAGAAGATGAAGTAGATTGTGTGATGGGGCATACATTGATTACTTGGCAACTAAAAAAAATAAAGAATGCCAAATACGTGAAATTTAGCGTTATAGCCGCTAACCAGTTATGACACATTAGCTAACGTATGAAATCGTAACAATATTTGAAAGTTCGTAGAATATTGTGAAATTTTTTAAGGTTGATGTCTAGTATATGAAAAAAATAATAATAAAAAATAAATAAATAATAATAATAATAATAAATAAAAAAGCATGTTGTTAGATATATTTAACCTTTTATTTCACATATGACAATCAACTTGCCAAATTTTGTTCAAATATAAGCAAACAGGTGTGTGAGTGTGAGCTAAACTGAAAAAACAGATGCGTATATGTGACACATAAGGCTACTATATGTTACAGGCCATGATCAAGTCACAATTTGTTCAAACACTCAAAATAACAAATCTGAAAAGATTGATGATTTATGATCTTATGTGCAATGGAATAGCAACTTGCTTATAACTTGCTTGAGAATCACCACACTGATTGGCAAAAAAAAAAAAAAAAAAAAAAAAATCAGTTTGGCATCGCGAATCGTATATATAATCATCTGAAATATATTTTCAAACTAAGCTAAAGTTAAAGATGTGTGTATCTAACCATTAACTTATGTCGATTTAAACACTTTATTCGATGCGCGTAACAAACACACTTTGTCAACAAAAAATTGTACCACCATATGCTACATATTTATTCTCTCCATATAACACAAGTGGTACTGAGTAGTGACTTATGCCAAAGATCCTATAATGGGGTTATGGCGCCAACTCATTTTGACTTTGACTTTGACTAGCCGCTTACTTTGACTTTTATTCCACAACTTTTTTTTTTTTTTTTTTTTTTTTTTTTTTTTTTTTCTGGTAAAATGAAATTTATAGTAGATATTTACTTGTATATTTTTATTATTTTATCTTAGCGAAGTATATTTTGATTTATAATATAATAAGCATAATATATTATGGTCATGCTTTTATGACTGTATTCACACATGCAAGTTTACGTATGTGTGTATCTAAAAGTGATTATTTTTTATTTCGCTTTCATTTGAAATAGTCTCAACATCATTGCTTAATTACTCGACACTTTCCTACCATATATCGGACCCACTTTAGCAATACATTTTAGGGACGCTATAGTTGAAAAAAACGTGATTGTTAGTGGGTCGACGTCCTACCAGTTTCCATGATATAACCTTTCATCATCCACCCAATATACAATACAAATTAAAATAAGTTATGATCAATTTATTTGTGTTTTTTATATCACTTTAACTTAGTTGTTTATGGTGTTGGCTAGTCAACTTTGAACTTTTACTTGGTCTGGTTCGCGGTTGGTGAGATTCCAAATGATGTATCCAATGAAATATTATCATAACATGAAACTATATAAACCCACACACATTCAAGCACATCTCAAAACAAATCAATAACAACATTACATTACAACACTAAAGCTAGTTTAATTAAACACCTTTTTATTTATAAGCTTTGTTATATATCAAACTGTTGAATATGAAGATCACGATTAAAGAATCGACAATGGTGAGGCCAGCAGAGGAGACACCGCAAATAAGGCTATGGAACTCTAACGTCGACCTTGTGGTACCAAATTTCCATACACCAAGTGTGTATTTCTATAGGCCAAATGGTGCTAGCAACTTTTTTGATGCAAAGGTGATGAAGGATGCTTTGAGTAAAGTGTTGGTTCCATTTTACCCGATGGGAGGGCGGTTGAAGAGAGATGAAGATGGTCGTATTGAGATCGATTGTCAAGGACAAGGTGTGTTATTTGTGGAAGCTGAGTCTGATGGTGTCATCGATGATTTTGGTGACTTTGCACCCACGTTAGAGCTAAGGAAACTTATTCCTGCCGTTGATTACTCACTAGGGATTGAGTCGTATTCTTTGCTTGTCTTACAAGTAACTTACTTCAAATGTGGGGGAGTTTCGCTAGGAGTTGGCATGCAACATCATGCTGCGGATGGTGCATCCGGGCTACACTTCATCAACACATGGTCCGACATGGCTCGTGGCCTTGACATCACTCTCCCACCCTTCATAGACCGAACCCTCCTCTGTGCTCGGGACCCACCACAGCCCGTTTTTGAGCACGTCGAATACCAGCCCGCTCCACCAATGAAAACAGCACCGGAGTCCCAATCAGATGAAATGGCCGTAGCTATTTTTAAGTTGACCCGAGACCAACTCAACGTGCTCAAAGCAAAATCAAAGGAAGATGGAAACATGATTAACTATAGCTCATATGAAATGCTCTCGGGCCATGTTTGGAGGTCTGTGTGTAAAGCCCGTGGGCTTAAAGGTGATCAAGACACCAAGCTTTACATTGCCACTGATGGACGGGCTCGACTTCAGCCGGCTTTGCCACAAGGGTATTTTGGGAATGTGATTTTCACAACTACTCCTATAGCGGAAGCTGGGGAGCTTCAGTCAAAGCCCACTTGGTATGCTGCTAGTAAAATCCATGACGCGTTAGCAAAGATGAATAACGATTATCTGAAGTCAGCACTTGACTATTTGGAACTACAGCCCGATTTGAAGGCTTTGGTTCGTGGGGCACATACGTTTAAATGCCCGAATCTTGGAATAACTAGTTGGGCTAGGCTCCCAATTCATGATGCTGACTTTGGATGGGGTAGGCCAATATTTATGGGTCCTGGTGGAATCGCGTTTGAAGGTTTAAGTTTTGTGTTGCCAAGCCCGATTAATGATGGGAGTTTGTCCATTGCCATTTCGTTGCAAGCGGAACACATGAAGCATTTCAGCAAGTTCTTGTATGACATCTGAAAGTTTATAACATTATTTTTTAATTTGTTCACTGACATAACTTTTTTAATTGAAGATCTTGGGATATGATATCGAGAAAGAAAGCCTTATGTTGTAACTAGACTTTAAAGTTATAAATAACTCAATTTGTTAGATTGTTCACCTTCTGTACTTTGGCCAATCATACGTTAACTTTGATGTCTGCTATGATTTTTCCAGCAAAATATTATGCTTTGGCGAATTCAAGATGTTTAAACTTGTACTATTAGTTACTGAATTCCCTCACTACTTCTTACTTGATTGAGTCTGGTCCACGCATGGTCACTTAGTGTGGTCACTTGTATATTTTGTGTATAGTTAACTTGTGAATATCTACTTATGTATAGAAAGGATATCTTTAGGAGATAATCTACGGATTTCTCTTGGAAAAGAAGCACCTTTCTTCCTATATATATTGTACAAATATTATCTTTCAAAGCCACGGTGAAGAAAAGATCATCAAGATGACAGGCGTTAAAGGCGATACTTCACAAAAGGGAGTTGGGTCATATCTCTTGATGACCAATGATAATCCAGGAAATCTAATCACTTGCCTTCAATTGAAGGGCGTGAATTATTAAGAATGAGCAATGGCAATGTGAACTGCGTTGCAAGCCAAGAAGAAGTTAGGTTTCATTGATGGAACCATCAAAGAACCTTCGAAGATCGGTGGATGATAAACTCACTGATTGTATCACGGATCTCTAATACGATCATACCAACAATTTGCTCTCGTACGTTGAGTTGGCCAAAGATTTATGGGACGATTTGAAGCAACGTTTTTCAATTGCTAATGGACCAAGGATCCAACAATGGAAACCGAGATTATTGCTAATTGTAAGTCACAAGGACAAAGTATCATGGATTACTTTGGTGGACTAAAGAAGCTATGGGACGAACTTGCAAATTATGAGAGACTCGGACTACCTGTGTGTAAGTGTTCAGGTTGCAAGTGTAACATCACAAAAGAACTTGTGATGACAAGAAGAAGAACGTGTCCACCAATTCATGATGGGGCTTGAAGAAGAAACCTATAGAATGGCTTGTTCTAATGTTTTGGCTATTGATCCTTTGACTAACGTTAGCCAAGTTTATTCTATTATGACGAGAGATGAGCAATTAAGGTATATATCCCTTGATAGAGATGTGAGAAGCGATGCTATAGCGTTTGCAGCGAGACAAAATTCCAAAAGTGTATACACAAGTGACAAAGAGAGAGAATTGTGATTATGTGGAAATTGCAGCAAACTTGGACATGAGACAAATGGATGCTTAAAGATTATTGGGTACCCTAAATGGTACATCGAGAAGTATGGAAGTGACAAAACATGTGCTAAAGGACATAATGTGCGTGGAAAAGTGTTGTTAGACGTAGTTCAAGTAAAGGCAAAGAACAACCACCATGAGCAAATGTTGTGGTGATCTCATCGACATAGCATATGATTCCAAGACGAGTAAGCAAACTTAAATTCCTAACTTAACCACTAAAGATTGGGCAACAATCAAGAACCTTGTGAAAAGTCAAAAGTCAGATCATACCGAAAAACTTAATGGTAAGAATGTTAATTATAAACGGATTATTGACTCCGGAGCATCTCATCATATGACGGGATGCCTCGGTTTGTTACAAATGTACATGATATTGTACCAATTCCATTTGAATTGCCACTTGATATATAAGCGTTTGCTATGAAGAAAGGGACGATGCGTTTGACAGATAACACATTTATTTCTAATGTTTTGTTTGTTCCTAAAATGCAATGCACCCTTATTTCGGTTAAATGTTTGATGAAATATTTAGAATTTTCAGTCAATTTTATTGATGGGAAATATCTGATACATGACCGTTTTACGAGGACGATGATTGGAACACGTGAGCAACAAGGTGGGGTCTTTCTCTTTAAAGAAGCACAAAAATGCTATGCAAACCGGGTTAAAGTAATATTCACAAATCAACTATAAACAAAATATTCTGCATCACTCAAACAACCCTTTGATTGCCAGGTACTTAATTTGTCGTGTCTTACTACTTTTCATTGTTTAATGCATGCTGGATAAGGCAATTTCACTTGAAGAAGGTTAAATAAAAGTAAGTTTTAGAAGGTCTTGCTTAGAAAGTTAGAGTTGCATCAAAGCCTTTAAATAATGAAATAGTGTTAGATTAGAAACAAAAGATTCGCATCAATAACAAAAAACTATCGCTTAGATTATTATTGGATTTAAGATGATGAAATAAGTTTAGATAATACAAAAGATTCACATTAGATCCATATAGTTATGAGTCAACATTTTACATAACTGCAATCCAATGCCGCAGGCTTATAGTAGGTTTTTAATCTATACATGTCCCGGTTATACCTGTTATTCATTGATTAAATCATGAAATAGCTCATGCGATATTTCTGATACAAACACTCAGATGCATCACCAAACTGAAATTTAAATCAACGATTGTATTTGGGAATGAGTAATTGAGTAGAAGGAGCATTGCAACTTTCAAGCGTTTTGTGCTAAATGTGTCGCCGTCCTATGTCACAATGCATGGCTCTATGATTGTAGATGTTAAAAGGGCTGCTACGTACAAAGGGGATTAAGGATACAAAATGGGTTTAAGAAAAACTCTAGCGTGCACATACAGTATTAAAAATGGTTAGTATTTTTTTATATGCTTTCACTTGAAATAGTCTCAACTTCATTGCTTTATTACTCGACACTTTCGTACCATATATCGGACCCACTTTAGCAATAATTTTTAGGAACACTATGGTTGATCAAAAAACATGACTGTTACTGGGTCGCCGTCCTACCAGTTTCCATGAAATAACCGGCCTTTCATCATCTACCCAATATAAAATACTAAAATAAGTTATGATCAATTTATTTTTGTTTTTATATCACTTTAACTTAGTTGTATTTGGTATTAGCTAGTCAACTTTGAACTTTTACTTGGTCTGGTTCGCGGTTGGTGAGCCTCCAAATGATTTATCCAATGAAATATAATCATAACATGAAACTATATAAACCCACACACATTCAAGCACATCTCAAAACAAATCAATACCAACATACATTACAACACCTTAAAAATAACACATCTTTCAGCTCGATTATAAAGCTAGCTATATAAACACCTTTTTTATTTATAAACTTTGTTATATATCAACTATTGAATATGCAGATCACAATTAAAGAATCGACAATGGTGAGGCCAGCTGAGGAGACACCGCAAATAAAGCTATGGAACTCTAACGTCGACCTTGTGGTACCAAATTTCCATACACCAAGTGTGTATTTCTATAGGCCAAATGGTGCTAGCAACTTTTTTGATGCAAAGGTGATGAAGGATGCTTTGAGCAAAGTGTTGGTTCCATTTTACCCGATGGGAGGGCGGCTAAAGAGAGACGAAGATGGTCGTATTGAGATCGATTGTCAAGGACAAGGTGTGTTATTTGTGGAAGCTGAGTCTGATGGTGTCATCGATGATTTTGGTGACTTTGCACCCACGTTAGAGCTAAGGAAACTTATCCCTGCTGTTGATTACTCACTAGGGATTGAGTCGTATTCTTTGCTAGTCTTACAAGTAACTTACTTCAAATGTGGGGGTGTTTCGCTTGGAGTTGGCATGCAACATCATGCTGCGGATGGTGCATCCGGGCTACACTTCATTAACACATGGTCCGACATGGCTCGTGGCCTAGACATCACTCTCCCACCCTTCATAGACCGAACCCTCCTCTGTGCTCGGGACCCACCACAGCCTGTTTTTGAGCACGTCGAATACCAGCCCGCTCCACCAATGAAAACAGCACCGGAGTCCCAATCAGATGAAATGGCCGTAGCTATTTTTAAGTTGACCCGGGACCAACTCAACGTGCTCAAAGCAAAATCAAAGGAAGATGGAAACATGATTAACTATAGCTCATATGAAATGCTTTCGGGCCATGTTTGGAGGTCTGTGTGTAAAGCCCGTGGGCTTAAAGGTGATCAAGACACCAAGCTTTACATTGCCACTGATGGACGGGCTCGACTTCAGCCGGCTTTGCCACAAGGGTATTTTGGGAATGTGATTTTCACAACTACTCCTATAGCGGAAGCAGGGGAGCTTCAGACCAAGCCTACTTGGTATGCTGCTAGTAAAATCCATGACGCGTTAGCAAAGATGAATAACGATTACCTGAAGTCAGCACTTGACTATTTGGAACTACAGCCCGATTTGAAGGCTTTGGTTCGTGGGGCACATACGTTTAAATGCCCGAATCTTGGAATAACTAGCTGGGCTAGGCTCCCAATTCATGATGCTGACTTTGGATGGGGCAGGCCAATATTTATGGGTCCTGGTGGAATCGCGTTTGAAGGTTTAAGTTTTGTATTGCCAAGCCCGATTAATGATGGGAGCTTGTCCATTGCTATTTCGTTGCAAGCAGAACACATGAAGCATTTCAGCAAGTTCTTGTATGACATCTGAAAGTTTCAAAACATTATTCTTTAAATTTGTTCATTGACATAACTTATGTAATTGAAGATCTTGTGATATGATATCGAGAAAGAAAGCTTTATGTTGTAACTAACTCAATTTGTTAGATTTGATGCATCTTATAACATGGTTTTGGGATTAAGCACACCAATTAACATCTTACTTCTAGTGAGTTATATGTAAACTTCGATGTCAGCTATGATTTTTCCGCAAAATATTACGCTTTGGGGAATTCAAGATGATTAAACTTGTATTATTTGTCACGGAATTTGCTCACTACTTCTTACTTGATTGAGTTTGGTCCACGCATGGTCACTCGAACAAGCCACTTATTGCCAGGTACTTAATTTGTGGTGTCTTACTACTTTGCAATGTTCAACGCATGCTGGTTAGGGAAATTTCACTTGAAGTAGGTTAAATAATTAAAAAGTAAGTTTCAGAAGGTCTTGCTTAGAAAGTTAGAATTGCATCAAAGCCTTAAAATAATGAAATAGATTTTGATTTGAAACAAAAGATTCGCATCAGATCGATAACAAAAAGCTTTCGCTTAGATTTTTATTGGATTTACGATTATTGAAGCAAGTACAAAAGATTCACATTAGAACCATAGTTATGAGTTAGCTTTTTACATAACTACAGTCCAATGTCGTTGGGTTGTAATAGGTTTTAAATCTTTATATGTCCCGGTTATACTTGTTATTCATTGATATATTGAATCATGAAACAGTTCATGCAATATTCCTGATACAAACACTCAGATGCATCACCAAACTGAAATTTAAATCAGCGATCGTATTTGGGAATGAGTAGAAGGAGCGTTGCAACTTGCAAGCGTTTTGTGCTCAATGCGCCGTGCCGTTGTATGTCACTATGCCCCTATGATTGTGGAAGTTAAAAGGGATGCTACGTACAAAGGCTAGGGGACTTAAGGATACAAAATGTGTCAAGAAAAACTCTTGCGTTAAGTTCTGCTACAAGCACATATATTATTCCCATGTATTTAAGTAGAGAGTATTTAAGTAGAGGGTGATAGAACCACACAAAATAGTCCACAAAACAAATTCACAAAATGATGTTTTGTGGACTATTTTGTGTTGTTATATCACTCCTTATATAAGTATCAGTACTAGTTTTATTTTTCATAATCACTTGTAATTGTCACTTTTTGTCTCTTTCAATGCATGCTAGAAACTTTCCTAGCTAACAACACCGTCCACTAACAATATTTCTGGGAATATAAAAGTGAGCAAACGTGTTAATGGTCAACAAATCACCATCTCACCGGTTTCCTTGATATGACCTCTCAATATATTTCAAATAAAAAGTCTAAGCATTTACACACGCAGTTATAAAATGCTACGGAGTTTTTTTTTTTTTTTTTTTTTTCACATCGAGTATCTAAATACATTTTTTATGTATCTTTATTATCTTTTTGAAAAAATAAAATAAAATAAAATAAAATAAAAATAATAAAAAAAAGAAAAAAAAGATACATTCATAACAAATTAAATAAAGAAAGAACTGCAAAATACACTGAGGTTTACAGGTTTTGTCATGTAAAACCCTAAAAATCTGAAATCCTGAAATTCGGTCTAATTTAAAATTTCCTAAAGATAAGGGACTAATCAGCAACTAAGAAAATGGCACATTATAAACTATATCCTAAGGTAGCATGTCACATGACAATAATTTATAACACAAATTACGTTTTGAATTTATGGAAGGAAGGAAAAATACAAATATTTGACAAAATAAATTTTGATATCACACCTTAATCTCGGCCTAATCACCTCCTATTTTATCCACATGATTTTCGGCAATCGTCTATCAATCACCAATCAAATTATAATGACCTGAAAATTTCGGATGACATTTGAACATAAGACACGAATATAATTTAAAGTCTAAACTATATGTTATGATTAAAACTACTAATAATAAATCTATAACCTAAGTGCATTTAAATTTCGGCACCACTTATGATTCTAATAAACATTATACGTTTAATATGTCATTTAGGGGCCCGAGTTTATTTTTTTATTTGTACACTACATCACCTAAGATATGGTATCAAAAATTTGAAAGATTGGAAGGGAATAGGTCCGATTCTCATTTAAATTTTGTAGACTATATTCACGATTGTGATGCTATGTGATAAGCTCAAACCATTATAAAAAGTTAGAAGATTTCTTTCTTGTTTTACTCACCCAAAGACTCGGCTGTCATCTTTCCCTCTACTCCCAATTCGTGGGTTATTTTCTCAACAGAATTACTCATTCAAATCTCACACACCTAAACCTAAACACAAAATATGGAGGCGACATGCTTTTTATTTCCTCATCTGTTACACATTTTTTTCCTCTCAACCGAATACCATTTCAACTTTCACATAAAACAATAAACACCACAAGTGACGGCATGATTTATTCTCCTCTCAAATTCAATCTATCAAGAAGCGTTTACAAGAGCTTAGATGATGGCTTGATTCGTGGTATGTGTAACACCCCCAATTCATGATGCAGCGGAATTCAACTTGGGTGTTACTCGACGGCACAACAGTCATAATAATAGAAAACGATCTCTAACCGAGTCGTAATAAAAAGAGTTGTCATTCATATTATTCAAATATATCAGAGTTTACATAGTAAGGTCCCAAAAGGTTCCATGTTTCAAAATACATCAATATAAAGTCTTTGATGTTTTTATCGAATGACATAATAGTTTATAGCCTTCTTCCTTCGGTACGTGCCCTTCCGCTCCATTCTTGATTATCATGAACCTAAAATACATGCTTAAGAGGTCAACACAAAGGTTGAGTGAAATTCATAGAGTTTGTTTAACGGTTGAACACAATATGTTAGTAGTAATGAGTTAATTAGACTCATACTTATGTTAGAAAACAAAACAGTTATTATTATATACTAAGCTCATGCAACCAAGACGTTAACGGGTACCAATATCAATCGGCGGTTTTGTTGCCCCGGTAAGTACTTTGCCGTCATACTTAATGTTTCAAATATAGTGCATTTGTTGAACTAATCTGCTCAAACAAATGGGATTCGTTAATCCCAATAGGCCTATTCACAATACTCGCGCTCACTAATACTAGTGATTTAATGGTTCATGATAGGGGCCTAGGATTGGCAAGGTAGGTACTTAGTAATAATAAAACAATCAGGCAGCATACAGTTTCAAAGCATTGTGTTCGGTTTAAAAGTAGCATGTATTCCCCCCAACGGTTTGTAAAACATTGAAGTAATGTAAAGTGGGGCTATGAACTCACCTCAAGTAAGATAGCAAGTAATGAAGGTAATGGTCGGATCGTGTAGGTTTCTACGAGCAACCTATAATAGAATGTCGCGACTTAGGATTTGTGTAAAGAATATGAAGTAGTGCCTATATATATCTTGCATTTAGTCCATGATGTGGTATGATGTATATTGTAAGTCTTTGAAAGAAAAGATTCATGAACATGTATGTTTTGTATATCGTTTACTACCGTTCGGGCCGACATAATTCAGAAGTCATGTTAGTAAGCGTTCGAGGAGCCAGGACACTTTAATTCGTAAATCCACAACTCATCTCGACGGCTTACATAATGAACTCCTCACATGAGGCTCCCTACTATTGTAGTAGTTGATAAAATATATAGATATAAGTTTTGATCCGAAAAGTTACATGTCCGATATTTGAATAAACTTAGGAAAGTTTATTAGTACATGAAGATTGTTATTAGGGGTAGTTTCATAAGTCTTGTATGACCATTTTTCCTTGTAATATCTCATGGTTCCTTTTTAAGTGAAGTAGATCCAAATTGCTTGTTCAATATATCGCCAATTTCTTGTTTCATGTTTACGCCTATGTAAGTTGGTATGGTCATTTCGTCATGGCCTAGCCATGATCTTTGGTCCTTGTTCCAAGGTCATGAGACACAACCTTGGCTCTAGCCATGGTGGTGGTCTTGATTATAGGTCATAAGACCTCTTGTTCCTTTTAAAGTATAACCAATATATAGTGACTTATATATATGTAAATAGCTGTTAAGAAACTGAGAAATATTTCACTCAGAAAGCGTTTTCAAGGCTCGAGCCTCTTTGTAACTGAATGAAAACGTGATTCCGGACAACTTTCATGTTTTAACTTTTTCATGAAACGGACCAGAAAGGCCTCTTTTGGCGTGTTTTAGGTTCTGTCACAGAAACATTTTAGGCAGTTTTGCCGGAAATCTTTGGTAACTTCAAATGGGCGTAACTTTTGACTCGTATACTCGTTTTAGGTGGTTCAAGTTGCTATGGTTTCCTTGTTAAGTCCTCTACTGTAATATGTAATAATCCAATATCAAATTTTTACCATTTTGATCAGGTCTTACCAAGAAAGTCACTAGTTTGCTTGTTTTAGTAACTTATTGTAACAATCAATTATAACAACATCTTTTACTCATTTTTATACACCATGGACATTCATACAAGACATAATATAGCAAGAATAACATGTAAATGATATGAACATGATTAATTAACAAGAAGCATGTTAGGTTTAAGCTTACAACTTTTGGCTTTCTAATAAAGAAAGGAGTAACAAGTAAGGAAATGGACTTTGATAGACTTGCTTCAACCCTTTTTCACTTCATGCAATCTTTCTACCCTTGGTATTCTTGAAAGAGATGTAATGAAAGTTGAGGTGAATTGAGTGGATTTAAACTCAAGAGAAATCACCAAGTATATTAGGGTTTGGAAGTGTTTTGGTAACCTAAGATCACCCTAGGGTTTCTATCTTGAACTAGCTCTTGAACCTTGAAGGAAATAAAGCTAAGTGTGAGTGGTTTTGGGGTGTGAGATGGACGGCAACAAGAGGGAGGGGAGGGGGTATTTATAGTCTCTTGAGGAGGTTACAAAATGGACTAGTCAAAGCTTCCTAAGCACACTTGTACACATGTATACATCTTAGGCTATTTTGCCCAAGATCAAGCCACACAAGGGTGTGACTCCCCCCCCCCCCTAATGGCGGTTCACAAGAGCTAGGGGGTGAGTTGGCTTGGCTTGGATATTATCCTAAGATATTTGCTAGTTTTGACTCCGGGAAATGCCAACCGTAAATGATTAGGCCTCAAAACGTAAAACCGGGTGTCGTAAAATTATGAAACTTTAAAGTATTGTTAGACATGTCCATATGTCCTATAATAAAATATAAAATGAGTGGTAGGTCCCATTTGGGTGGTAAACCCTGCTAAAAACTGGAAACACGGGTCTAAAACGTATAATACGTAAAATGTACGAATATTGCGTAAAATTGAGAAAAGTAAAATGTTACTTTTCTAATAGGTTAAAAATGATTTAAAATGATTTATAATGTCTAGACTGGGCTCAGTCTAGTGTCGGTTGGTATTAAATGTCTTTTAGACATCAAACCGTAAGCCTAAAAATCAAGGAATGACTTGTAAAATCAAGGAATGATTTTTAGTCAATGGAGGAGGGAAAAATATGTTGACTTATTCTAATAAGTTGAAAACTCAAATCATCTTAGAAATGCGGTGCAGGTATAGGCTAGGGTTACGGCTGAGTAAAAACGCTTAAAACTGAAAATTCCAGTTTTTCACGGCCGAGGTTTATTCTGGTCATATTTTTCTCAGTCATGATTTATTCTCAAATAAATCATGAGTGTGTCAAACATTTTTCTGATGTGGGGTCACCTGACGGGGTCAAATTTCGTTGTGCGTAGAATTTTTGGATGACGTTTTACCCTAAAACGTGTAATTCCTTAATAACTTTCACGAAAATGATCTGACGAATGTCAAACATTTAATTTGTCATGGAAATGATTTATCACTTGAGAATATGAAATAAAAATCAACTTTCTGGAAAATTTCGGGAAAAATGAATAGTAAAATGAATAGTAAAATTTTCCGGGAATAGTAATTAACCTGAATTTGCGAATTGTTACAGTCTCCACCCCATATGAGAGCTCCGTCCCGGAGATCAATTAGCGTTAGGAGTAGAAGCTTCGTTGGTAAAAAGATGTGGGTATTTCTTACGTATCTGGTCCTCTCGTTCCCATGTGTATTCAGGACCACGTCGTGAGTTCCAACGAACTTTGACAATTGGAATACGGCTTTGCTTGAGTTGTTTGACCTCTCGGTCCATGATTTCTACGGGTTCCTCAATAAATTGAAGATCGTCATTGAGTTGAATTTCATCGAGTGGAATCACGAGTGATTCATCCGACAAGCATTTCTTTAGGTTAGATACATCGAGTGGAATCACGAGTGATTCATCCAATATCAAATTTTTACCATTTTGATCAGGTCTTACCAAGAAAGTCACTAGTTTGCTTGTTTTAGTAACTTATTGTAACAATCAATTATAACAACATCTTTTACTCATTTTTATACACCATGGACATTCATACAAGACATAATATAGCAAGAATAACATGTAAATGATATGAACATGATTAATTAACAAGAAGCATGTTAGGTTTAAGCTTACAACTTTTGGCTTTCTAATAAAGAAAGGAGTAACAAGTAAGGAAATGGACTTTGATAGACTTGCTTCAACCCTTTTTCACTTCATGCAATCTTTCTACCCTTGGTATTCTTGAAAGAGATGTAATGAAAGTTGAGGTGAATTGAGTGGATTTAAACTCAAGAGAAATCACCAAGTATATTAGGGTTTGGAAGTGTTTTGGTAACCTAAGATCACCCTAGGGTTTCTATCTTGAACTAGCTCTTGAACCTTGTTTGAACTTTGAAGGAAATAAAGCTAAGTGTGAGTGGTTTTGGGGTGTGAGATGGACGGCAACAAGAGGGAGGGGAGGGGGTATTTATAGTCTCTTGAGGAGGTTACAAAATGGACTAGTCAAAGCTTCCTAAGCACACTTGTACACATGTATACATCTTAGGCCATTTTGCCCAAGATCAAGCCACACAAGGGTGTGACTCCCCCCCCCCTAATGGCGGTTCACAAGAGCTAGGGGGGTGAGTTGGCTTGGCTTGGATATTATCCTAAGATATTTGCTAGTTTTGACTCCGGGAAATGCCAACCGTAAATGATTAGGCCTCAAAACGTAAAACCGGGTGTCGTAAAATTATGAAACTTTAAAGTATTGTTAGACATGTCCATATGTCCCATAATAAAATATAAAATGAGTGGTAGGTTCCATTTGGGTGGTAAACCTTGCTAAAAACTGGAAACACGGGTCTAAAACGCGTAATACGTAAAATGTACGAATATTGCGTAAAATTGAGAAAAGTAAAATGTTACTTTTCTAATAGGTTAAAAATGATTTAAAATGATTTATAATGTCTAGACTGGGCTCAGTCTAGTGTCGGTTGGTATTAAATGTCTTTTAGACATCAAACCGTAAGCCTAAAAATCAAGGAATGACTTGTAAAATCAAGGAATGATTTTTAGTCAATGGAGGAGGGAAAAATATGTTGACTTATTCTAATAAGTTGAAAACTCAAATCATCTTAGAAATGCGGTGCAGGTATAGGCTAGGGTTACGGCTGAGTAAAAACGCTTAAAACTGAAAATTCCAGTTTTTCACGGCCGAGGTTTATTCTGGTCATATTTTTCTCAGTCATGATTTATTCTCAAATAAATCATGAGTGTGTCAAACATTTTTCTGATGTGGGGTCACCTGACGGGGTCAAATTTCGTTGTGCGTAGAATTTTTGGATGACGTTTTACCCTAAAACGTGTAATTCCTTAATAACTTTCACGAAAATGATCTGACGAATGTCAAACATTTAATTTGTCATGGAAATGATTTATCACTTGAGAATATGAAATAAAAATCAACTTTCTGGAAAATTTCAGGAAAAATGAATAGTAAAAGTGAATAGTAAAATGAATAGTAAAATTTCCGGGAATAGTAATTAACCTGAATTTGCGAATTGTTACAGTATGTGGTACGAAGGTATTTCTTTTGTGGTTATTCTAGTCGAGGTGTGGTTAGTCGTGGGTAAGTGGGTTCAAAAAAGGTCTTGCTCGATCGGTTCGAAGATACTTCTGGTTTGGGTTCTCGTTTATCGCTTCGTTCAATATTCCGACCCAAGGTATTATCTACCTTCATCCTTGTTTTGCTTCGCGACATGAACTCATATAAACATATATATAACATGTAAAACTAAATCAAATCTGATCGTATTATAAGGATTCGAAATGGAGATGTTAGCCACATAAATGATACGTAAAAAAAATGAATGAAATGATGATAAACATATTGTTGATCTTGATTATGGGCTGTTGGAATCTGTTATGCACATTAGTTTTGATCTTTGTTACTCGACTTATCTATGATTTTTTTATATAATCGAATAAGAGAAGAATACTTATTAAAAATCTAGAATTGGAACCTAACTAATAGAAGAACACATGCATGTGGTATATATTGAGAAAAGATGTAACCAGGTGGTGTGTCGATTTATATTGCATGTGGGTATGTGTGCATGGAACATGAATAATTTTAGTGTGTCTAATGAGCTGGAATATGGTATGAGTTGCATGCTGGTGTGTAAACTATATATGTAACTCCCAACCCAAAAAGGGCTAAAGTGTAACATTTTGGGGTCAAATCAGAACACAAGTAACCGGAAATACATTACTAATACAAGGGTTAAAAAGCAAATCTGAATACATGATGAGGTGCTAACTCTAAATGTTACAACTTTCAAACTAAATACAAACTAATAACAAAGAGAACTCTAAGCCCCAAATCTAATCCATGGAAAGCTAACAACGGTGTAGTCAACTAAGAGCTCCTAAGCACTCTTCACCCAACCCAGCTTCCTTCTAAAACCTGCCGCAGGAAAAGAAATGCGGCTGAGCTTAAAAAGCCCAGTGAACAGATATAAACGAATGAAACTAATATACAAAGAAAAATGAAAGCGAATACGAAATGAGTCCAAGCAAACCTGTTGAGACAAGGTCAAGGAATATGGAATATAGAATAGGACTAACAGAATATACTCAACGGAAATACGAATATGGAATATCAAACGAATCAAATGAAAATGAAATGGAATCATAAGTGTAAGCAATTAAAAAGAAAACAAACATAAGTTAATCACAATGGAGAAGACAAGATAATAAGGATTTATATAAAGTAGAACTAACAGTTATGCCCAACAAATACTAATGCACACATAGGAGTGATCATCTCCTAATGTACTATGTGAAAGGGGTGTATTGCACACACACCAACATTCACCAAATAATACTAAACAAAGTACCTAGGATGCATCCATACGCTCCCTGCAAAACAGATATATATGCACAAAGCTCTAGGCTAAGTAAACATATACAATAATAAATATAGGGCTGAATAGCTAGCTTAAAGGGAACGTTGTGGACTAAAACCCACCTCCACAGATAGTGTCAATACCACTGGTGCATCAGTGGCAAGGCCATGGACTCCCCATGACTGGCTAATAAGTCAAATCATATACAAGTAACACATAATGGGCATAGAATCAAGAATGCTATAGAAAAGAAATATAGCATGCAAACGAATATCAAGCTCATATCAATATCAAGTATCAACAAATACGAATCAAACAAAGGGAACATAGCAATGGCTTAACTGAAGGGATCATAATCGAAACATTAAACAAAAGAGAGAAGGATGGCCTTTACTAAAAAGGCAGAATATCTGTACCTTAGACCACAAGTGCAAACATAACAGAAACATAAAGATCGGAAGTAACCTCCTTCTTTAGTGAATCTACACGAATTCATGATCATTTTATAATTAATAACTTATTTTAAATAAGATTTCTCATTTTAGTCGGCTTTCCATTTTTAGTCACTTTCCTTTTATAGCAGCTTTCCAAAAATAGTAAGTTTTCCCTTTTAAGTAGTTTAACCATTTTAAGTAACTTTCTATTTTAGGCAAGTTTCACAAATTAGTAGGTTTCCATATTTAGTAAGTTTCTCGAATTAGCAATATTAGTCATTTAATATCAAAGTTGCCGTTTATTCAAGTCAAAGTATTAAAATGTCAAATACAATAGATTAGGATTTATTATGACCACTTTCCAAGGATTAAGGTTTAAAATGTCAATATAGTAAAGCTTAGGGTCTATTGTGAAAATTATGCAAATATATGGCTAAATTTGAGTATAAAATATGTACTCCTCTTTTTCATTCCATGACTCCAGGTTTAATGTGTATAATTGCATGTAAACCGACTCGAACCGCCACGACCCTTTTCATAAAAATATAGATACCTTATGACAATTTTTAGTTATTATAGTTGGTTTCAAAACAGATTTTTAATAAGTATTCTACTCACATATACACACGACTTACTTCCTTTGTTACATAACTTCCCACGACACACACTCTATTAGACTAATTCGACCTATGTTTACTTTTTTTACCACTCTTAATCTTGACACTTTTATCACACACTCACGACACCTTTGTTGATTATCACCCCACGACACATCCATTTTATGCGCACATATATATATCCAGCACACTTTTTATAGGGACGGAAGTAAATCATGCATGCACTCACACATTCCTCATGAAACAACAAATTGAAACACAGCTTTTCACATCCGATTAAAAAATGTTTATAAATGTAGGTTATATTTATGTTACTAGCACACATTTTGAAATCATATAATTGAGACAACTACGTCACACACATGCATGCATACAGACGTAATATACACACACATTACTCTCTTTCAACACAGTTTACCCACACTCGTTTTATACCTTTTTCGACCTACAAAGTTTCACATGCAAACACACCTCTCAACAGCAACCAATATCGAACTATTCCTATGAAATACGAAATTCAAACAGACCTAGTCATCGCCTCATTAAATGACTATTTCTAACAGATTTTTAGGCTTGTTTGTGGTTATCTTTTGTTGACTTAGATCAGACTCGATCATACTTACACACATGACACACCGCTTGTATTCTAAACAGCCCCATGTTTATCAGTTATCAACGAGTTACAACCCCCTTAACATGGCACACCTTATTCGAACCTGGTTTCACATCTTTATTAGCCGAATAAACACACTATCTACTCCCGTTTACATATCATGTTATATCACCAAGCCTTTTTGAAAACAGAATACTAAGTCGACACACTTTTCAAATCAAAATAAAGTCGAGCCAACATCACACATACACACGCGTAAATTTATAGCCGATTAGTAGGTTAGGTTCCCGTTATATTATATGTATCGATCTCATTATTTCATATGATTATTTTTATGATTTCATGCAAATAGTTTCCTAGCAGTTAGAGTCGATGAGATATCCCATAATATAGTCGATCATCATGTTTTGCCCTCTTTATTATATGCGATGTTTTATAAGATTTCATGCAATTGTTTTTTATAGTCGGTTTTAACCATGCAACCAGGTCGATAAAAGGTTTTAGAAACACGACATAAAGGAAAACGTGAAAGAAGAATTGAATAAGGCTCGAAGTGTTACCCTTGAAGCGTGACACACGGAAGAAAACACGAACCAAAGATCGAATACTAGTCGAGTAAACCGCCACCGAGATAGCACCGAAACCCGCGAACAAAAGAATAAACCCACGTCCCAAGGTCTCCTTGTCTAACAGCAAAATACCACGACCCAAAGCCACCTTCGAGTCACCCACTTACTACGTCTAAACTTCAATAGGAAACCAAGATCGCACCCTTATGGCACTCCCTAGCTCGGCAGAAAATGGAAAAGAACACTCCCTGCCGCTTGTTTTGTTGATAGAACTATTAGGGTTTGGAGAGTTTATTTGTATGAAGAGTTTTCAATGAGTTATTCTTGTGGGAAATTTCGGTTGGGTCAAAAGTTATAAAGGGATATACGTGAGATAATAACCGAGATTGAGGGAAAGTCAAATGAAAAAATAATGTGATTTACGGAAACAGAATCAGAAAACCAATCAAGATTACCCATCATGTATTTAGTCTTTTTTTTAAAAGATTTCATGCATTTGATTTTGGCCGAAATTTTGAAGTAGACACAATATGGTTTTGATTCTTGTATTTAACTTGTACTCATCTTGTTTTACCATATGGTTAGGCGTACAACATGAATAAGGGGCAATGCTAGCCGAATCTTAGGAGCATGTTACATATTAAGTTAGTTTTAATTACCTTAGGTTATAATTTACATATTTACATATATCAGTTATCATATAATACAAGGTTTTAGGTTTAGTTACTAATTAGTCCTTCACTTTCATAAAGTTTCAAATTAGACCCAAATTTGTGATTTCAGATTTTAGGGTTTTACAACTCTTCCCTCCTAAAAAGAAAATTTCGTCCGCGAGATTGAAATGAAGTGATCAAATGAAAACTTACCAATTCACGAAATGAATAGAAGGTGATTAACTTGTTCGGAATAGTTTCTCTAAAGAAATTTAACAAACGGAAAAGTTTCTCATGACTCGATCCAAACAAAATAGGATAGCCCCGGGCTCTCCACAGAAAACAAATCTGATCCAACGAATACGAAATGGAATGAAACAGATGATAGTCGTAATCTCACAAGGATATACATGAACATCAGATGAATTTGGAGTGAATACGGAAGTGATACTAGATGGTAGAAAACTTCGCGAATCTAATCAGGTTCTAAACGAGCTAAGGAATTTGCTAAAAAATCTGAGAAGCATAAATCGAATTATCAGACATAATCAGAGTTTCCTAAAGAGGTTGGTAACCTATTCGTACTGACGATTAAGTAAGCATATATCGGAGTATCGAGTCGTATCAGAATGTATAATGGGATAGATAGGATAAACGCACGGATAAGAATGAATCTAAGGACTAACGTATCACAAACCAAGTCTTCTTATATGCTAACACGTCTAACTCTTCTGTACAAAAACATCATTCGGAACACACAAATCCTGGTCTAAAGTTTCAAAGCTCCTCTTCCACAATAACTTTTCTATTAGTTGTTATAATCAACTCCAAACATTCAATGAGCGGCTTCTCGACTTAATTCAACCCAAGGTGTTCTACATTTTCGTTCATACACTATCTGAAAGGACAAACTTTGTCACTTGCATGCCATCAATCTTAATAAGCAAACACAATTAGACCACACACTTGTCAACTTCGTGTTCAACACTTCTTCCAAGTTTAAATAGTTGTCCTGCTTATCCAAGATGAAAGGCATACTATACTTGAGTTTGGTCCCTCAAGCCCTTAGTAGTTCTTCTTGGGACTGTGAGGTAAAAGCGTAAATCTCTGACACGATCACTGTAGGTGCGCCATGCATTTAAGAAATCTTATGTCGGAGGATTTATGCCAACTTGCTAACCGAATACACATCCTAAGAGGCAAAAGTGAGCTGACTAACTCAATTGATCTACCATAACTCAAATTATGTCATCCTTCTTAATTGTGCGTGGAGATTTTGTTCCAAGGTTCATGAAAATTCAAATCCTGCTTTAGATCCCTTATACATCTTAGTACAACCCAGATGGATATAAAAAGTAGAATTGTGCCTCAATCGTATCAATTTCTTTCTAGTCTCCTAACACAGATCATAGTTTGCCATCTTGCTCCTGAGTTTTCCTAATATCTGAAATTGGATTCCATCTTCATGTGAGATATTTCTTCAAGTCTTGAGAGCAAATACCACTGCCGCCAACTCCAAGTCACGCATTGAATAATTCTCTTCAAATGGTTCTTGTTGCATAAGCAATAACTTCCCCATGCTGCATAAGGGCATAACCAAGTCTTCTTCTCGAAATGTCTTAAAATTGATACTCGTCTTAAGGTATGGAAATTAATTTCTATTTCAGCATTTCCAAAACTCCGTTCTCATCCAAGCTAAGCTTTTCTTCCATACTCATATATTCTTCATAGGTAACGCAAGTCTTGAACATCTTCCAACCAATGTCATGCTTCCAGAATATACAAATGATCCTCATATTTCCAACATATTACGAAATTTATTCTCATGTCTGTTCTTCGTCTCTGAATGTACTAAGATGTCATACTATGACAACTTTGTATAAGTAGTCACGAAAGAAACGATTCATCAAGTCCATAGAATAGTCAAAACATCAGCTAATACTATTAGCATCACTAACAGTCATAAGGGTTGTTACGAATACGAAAGGCAATTCCAGAATAACTTCAAGCCATAACTCCGGCAAAAGAAAACTCTGCGTACTAAAGTAAATCAGACACATCGTCAATTCGAAATCGGAAAAATAATGGCTTTCTAACAGTAATGCGGTTCAGCTTCCAGAGGTCAACACATAATCTTCTGCTATCATTCTTCTTCATCGCGAATAAAATTGTAGTACTCCATAGATATACTTAGATAAACAAACCATCTTCTAGTTTTCGGTTGCTGCTCCTCTAGTTTTCTCAATTCAACTGGTGCTAATCAATATAGAGTTTTCAAAAACAGGCAAAACATCATTTTATACAAAGAAGGTTCTGTCTCATCAAACGTTACTGTTCTCAGGCACTTCTCAAAGACGTTCTATGATCCCCATAAGTTCAAGTTATATGATGTAATTATTATCAGGTTGGCCAGGCGTCATAATACTTGCATCATATAAACCTGCCATTATGGAAATCATATTCAACCTCGAGTCGTGACTAAACAATCTCTCAGTGCTAGGTCAAAGAAAATTCACAATCTGGTGTAAATCTTGGTGTTTCATTCAGGGATTATATCAGAAAATCCCAGATCGCAAAATGACTCTCAAGGTGAGATTCATTCCACGGGAAAAGGAATATATGCAAGGAAAAATTTTACAGCCGCGAAAATAACTTACGAGTTTCTAGGTTAGCAAGGATAACAAAAGTTTAACAATTAGGAAGGACAGATCAGCATAGCAAACCTTATCATTCAGGAGTGAGGGAGACATTCCTATACTCGTGATTAATTACCACAAGATTTCTCATAGGAATTGAAATGAATAGGGCAAAATCCAATAGTGTAGGGAGACTTAGATAAGCTCAGCAAAAGTAAGAGAAATCACAGAATGTGTCAAACACCTCATGGTCATACGAATTCTCAGAATGCTCGAAGAGGCGTCTAAATGGTAAAAAAATTAATCGGAGGTTGAAATCAAACGGGAATGAAGTTTATGCAATGTCAAACATTACTGTAGAATTCTCAACGATTTCTAAACTTACTTAGTCACTAATCTCATGTTGTGCCGAATCATAAGTTTCAAATCTCCGGGAGGGGAAATCTAAAAATGGCTTAACTAAAAGCAAAGTACGAATCAGAGTGATGCGGAAGCAAAGGATAATTAAACAAATGCCCTATAGTCTACCTAATTCTCACCGGTCATAACTTAAGTTTCATAATGGAAATCCTACAGCGAGTTCTCAAAGGTTGTTTCATAACTCCTATGGTGCAAAACTTAAAGGCCTAATACTCACAGGTCATAGCCTAAGCTCCACGGGTTTTGAATCCGCCAATCAAACCTGTTCTCAGATACCAAATTCTAACACCCCAACCCAAAAAGGGCTAAAGTGTAACATTTTCTGGTCAAATCAGAACACAAGTAACCAGAAATACATTACTAATACAAGGGTTAAAAAGCAAATCTGAATACATGATGAGGTGCTAACTCTAAATGTTACAACTTCCAAACTAAATACAAACTAATAACAAAGAGAACTCTAAGCCCCAAATCTAATCCATGGAAAGCTAACAACGGTGTAATCCACTAAGAGCTCCTAAGCACTCTTCACCCAACCCAGCTTCCTTCTAAAACCTGCCGCAGGAAAAGAAACGCGGCTGAGCTTAAAAAGCCCAGTGAACAGATATAAACGAATGAAACTAATATACAAAGAAAAATGAAAGCAAATACAAAATGAGTCCAAGCAAACCTGTTGAGACAAGGTCAAGGAATATGAAATATAGAGTAGGACTAACAGAATATACTCAACGAAAATACGAATATGGAATATCAAACGAATCAAATGAAAATGAAACGGAATCATAAGTGTAAGCAATTAAAAAGAAAACAAACATAAGTTAATCACAATGGAGAAGACAAGATAATAAGAATTTATTTAAAGTAAAACTAACAGATATGCCCAACAAATACTAATGCGCACATAGGAGTGATCATCTCCTAATGTACTATGTGAAAGGGGTGTATTGCACACACACCAACACTCACCAAATAATACTAAACAAAGTACCTAGGATGCATCCATACGCTCCCTGCAAAACAGATATATATGCACAAAGCTCTAGGCTAAGTAAACATATACAACAATAAATATAGGCCTGAATAGCTAGCTTAAAGGGAACACTGTGGACTAAAACCCACCTCCACAGATAGTGTCAATACCACTGGTGCATCAGTGGCAAGGCCATGGACTCCCCATGACTGGCTAATAAGTCAAATCATATACAAGTAACACATAATGGGCATAGAATCAAGAATGCTATAGAAAAGAAATATAGCATGCAAACGAATATCAAGCTCATATCAATATCAAGTATCAACAAATACGAATCAAACAAAGGGAACATAGCAATGGCTTAACTGAAGGGATCATAATCGAAACATTAAACAAAAGAGAGAAGGATGGCCTTTACTAAAAAGGCAGAATATCTGTACCTTAGACCGCAAGTGCAAACATAACAGAAACATAAAGATTGGAAGTTACCTCCTTCTTCAGCGAATCTACACGAATTCATGATCGTTTTATAATTAATAACTTCTTTTAAATAAGATTTCTCATTTTAGTCGGCTTTCCATTTTTAGTCACTTTCCTTTTATAGCAGCTTTCCAAAAATAGTAAGTTTTCCCTTTTAAGTAGTTTAACCATTTTAAGTAACTTTCTATTTTAGGCAAGTTTCGCAAATTAGTAGGTTTCCATATTTAGTAAGTTTCTCGAATTAGCAATATTAGTCATTTAATATCAAAGTTGCCGTTTATTCAAGTCAAAGTATTAAAATGTCAAATACAATAGATTAGGGTTTATTATGACCACTTTCCAAGGATTAAGGTTTAAAATGTCAATATAGTAAAGCTTAGGGTCTATTGTGAAAATTATGCAAATATATGGCTAAATTTGAATATAAAATATGTACTCCTCTTTTTCATTCCATGACTCCAGGTTTAATGTGTATAATTGCATGTAAACCGACTCGAACCGCCACGACCCTTTTCATAAAAATATAGATACCGTATGACAATTTTTAGTTATTATAACTGGTTTCAAAACAGATTTTTAATAAGTATTCTACTCACATATACACACAACTTACTTCCTTTGTTACATAACTTCCCACGACACACACTCCATTAGAGTAATTCGACCTATGTTTACTTGTTTTACCACTCTTAATCTTGACACTTTTATCACACACTCGCGACACCTTTGTTGATTATCACCCCACGACACATCCATTTTATACGCACATATATATATCCAGCACACTTTTTATAGGGACGGAAGTAAATCAAGCATGCACTCACACATTCCTCATGAAACAACAAATTGAAACACAGCTTTTCACATCTAATTAAAAAATGTTTATAAATGTAGGTTATATTTATGTTACTAGCACACATTTTGAAATCATATAGTTGAGTCAACTACGTCACACACTATCACATCCCGTGATTTTTCCCATAATTAAAAATGTTTAATTATAAATTAATCTCTGTCATTACTTCTAATCACAATTTTTACAGGAAAATTTAAAATTTTCTTTATTATATAAATTGTTTATTACAAACCTGTATTTTCAAGACATTTTTCAAAATATACTATTCACCGGTTACTATTCACCAAAGACTATTCATCATTTCACTATTCATCGTTTTTGGAGTCGGTTAGTAATATTGAGATGTTTTCCAAAAGTTTTACTATTCATGAAACACTATTCACGAAACACTATTCACTCCCGGACTCATGTAAACGTTTCACTAAAACTTAGCTAAACTTCTATATTCATAATTAATATTTCCTAATCCTAATTACATCCAAACGGGCCCTTAAATATTCCTAAGCCCAACCTGAGTCTGTTACTATTCATGCAGCCCAAACCTCAAGCCCATTTCATTTTGTTATACTCGACTAGAACCAAGCCAAAAACGCTCCTCGTACACTCTATTTCTACACACGACTCATGTACATTTTTACTCTACGTCATTTATCACCTAGTCACCTCCAAGTACGTCAATTTTCAACTCCCAATGTCGAGTCTTCCTATGTTTTTTCGAGACCAAGGGTTGGTCCAAAAACAAACCCATCCGATTTATACTTAATCCAAAACTTAACCATTTTAAACCCCGCTTGTTTCTATGAAGTCCTAAAAATATTTCTAACACAATTTCAAGTCAAAATATTAAATTTGATCAATCATCACCAAGTAATACACAATTTCCAAATCGTTTGCTTAATAAAATGGCATGTCGACATGTATTTTAAAACCAAGATAATACTTCCTCTTTTCATGCACTCACACACATATATTTTAAGATTCTAGGCAAGTACTACATGATTTTTAAATGCAAACTCAAAGGTACAATCCTATTTTAATAATCAAACCACACGTTTCTTTTGAACATTAGGAGTATGTCGACAAGCTAGAAACAAAACCATACGGAGCATGTTACTTCTTACATTCACAAAGGCTTTTTGATTTCAAGTTACCATCCCATCTCATAAATGTATAGTCCCTGGAACACTCAAAACTTCATATATATAATCACCTTTTGCATGCATGCACAAGACACAAACATATAAACTAAGTTCCATTTTCTTTGTTCTTTTCCTTGTGTCGACATGCCAAGAACAAGGAAACCATGTGACTTTATTACAAGTTATACTTACACACTCTACCTCAAAGACTTATTCATTCTTTTTCTTCCTTGTTGACTTGTACGCCACCTCCCACACATCACAATCAAATAATTACTACAACTTGTGTATACTATCTAGCTTATAAGCCTCCACTTTCACTTCCATTTCATACGTACAAACCAACCCACGAACACAAACACAAACTAGTCTCTTGTTCTTCTTGTTTCTGTCGAATGTAAAAGAAGAAGAACACCATGCCATGCATTTCCTTTTCCATACGTACAACATGCATGCAAATTACTTCCTTTCTTTGTTTTCTGCCAAACACAAACACAAATACGCTACCATCTCCTCTTGTTTTCTTTCTGCCATTCGAAAACAACCACAAGAACACAAGTACCCTCCCTTTGTCTCTTGTTGTTTCTGTCATACGAAGAGTAACAAGAAGAAACCATGCAAACTACTTTCTTTCTCTTCGTTTCTGCCATAAGAAGAAGCCAAGGAAAACCATACACCTTACTTCCTTTTCATACGTATACACATACATGCAACTTTCCATTTTCACCTTTCAACACTTCAAAGCTTTTTATTTTTCTTTGTTAAGTTCTGTACGAGGAAAATAGCCAAGCTCCCAAACAAACTCTCATGCGTACATGCAATCTCACCTCCAAATTCACATTCCAAAATATGTTTCTAAGTCTCCTTTACTTGCTGCTGAGGACGTGAGCTTTGGCCACTTTATTTCGAGCTCAAGTCGTGGGTTCTAAGATCTCTTGTCATTTTTAATACGTAACAACTTCGAGAGCTTTGAAGGCGTTGGAGTTGCTTTGGCTCGTTTCTTGTTCACATTTCCTCTTTGTTCCCACCACCACTTTTGGTGTCGTAAGTCCTCCTCGACACACTTTATCCATCTACGTATTTAATTTTCTTCATGTAGCGTACAACATGGTCAAACTTTCACTATATTTCTTCATTCTCTTTTATTGGTCTTTTTCCATAAAATGTGGCATCTCATTCCCTTGCGTGGCTATGCATAAATTGACACAAAGATACTTGAATAAATATTGGACGTATAACAAACCTTGAAACTAAACGTTAAAGTTGGACGTGAGACGTATAGACGATGCATGTACATATATACCACCCGACACAACATAACTGATATGAAGGGTACAACAACTAGGACACAGACTAGTAAAACTATATAACCAAATCGTTTTATAGTATAACACAAAAGAAGGGTTAGTCTAAGTGGTTTTGGGCGCTTGCATTGAGCGAGGGATCCTTGGTTCGAATCCTGCCTAGGGCAGTTTTTATTATTTTTGCCATCTTTGAAACTTTAGCCTTTTGGCAGTTTCAATCCCTTATTTTCAAACACTTAACACCTTTCTTAAAACCTTTATAAATAGAAAATAGAATGTGACAATATTAGTCCCTCAAATTCGAATAAGGTGCCACTTTCTTGAAACTAATATAAATTACTAATTTATATATATTTTACACATTCAACCCCACAATTTCAAACCATTTAATACTTTTCTTAAAACTTTCATAAGTTTTGAAACTTAAATTATTTTTACAACTTCAATCCCCAAGCTTAATACTTTGACACTTTACATCCTAAAACTTTCATAAGTTGATAAACGTTTTACAAAAACCTTATGGTTATTAGACAATAACAATACATACATCGACAAATAAAGAAGCCATTTCAAGTATATAAATAAGATTCTAAAATAGATTACAACTCGAATATTTCACAATTACTATAATTTACCGTCAACCAAACTTTTGATAGGTTATATACATATCATTATTTCATAAACAAGGAATGTAAACAATAACGATACTTATACATAAAGGCAAGTTATATAGTATATAACTTTGTCCTTGAACTTTAAGCGTTTTGCCACACAAGCCACCTCTGCCACAAAATCATTTCATCATCTTTTCATCATAACGATTAATCGTTATTCAATTACCAAATAGTATTTGGTTAGATTCTCAGATAAATTTATTTATCAGGTTCCGTACTAAGGACACTTCCAAAATCATTCTCATACTCTCACTCGCACTTACTTTCATCATTCCTAGTATCACTTAAGGTGAGTTCATAGCCTCGCTTTTACTTATTTAAAAATTTTATAAACCTCACGAGGGGGATACATGCTCAACTACTTGATTTTACTTTCTCAATTACTCTAAAACTTTTACGTATTACTGTGAGTTCTTAGCCCCGTTTTTATAAATGTTTTATAAATGTTTTGGGGGAGATACATGCTCAACTACTACTTTTACTTTCATAAGTATTTCAAACTATTTACAAATTACTGTGAGACCATAGCCCACCATTTTATACATTTTATATCTCATGGAGAGATAACTGCTATAAACATGTTTACAAGTAACTTTTCAACTGTATGCTATATCTGATTTCTATTGTCTAAGTTTGCTATTGCCAAAAAGTCCCTCATATCATGAACCTTAGTCACCCGTAGGGTGAACGTAAATAATTGTGGATAGATCTATTAGGGATTGACAATCCCCGTTTGATCGCTGGAGAAAGCTACCAAACGCACTTTATTTGAAATCTAATAGGTTACTGGCAAGAACCTATCCCGAGGGCCCTTGTTACTATTATCCATCATTTATGATGAGATCTGTTAATCGGATGAGTGTCATGAGGCTTAGGGAAATCAGGTTGTAGTGCTGTGGGCGTATAATAACGTAGCTCATTATTTTTATCAAATTACTAATTTGTGTTCACTATATAGCAGAAAATCATTATTTCTTGGCAAAAACAAACTATTTTGGTGTTGACCTAATTTGGGCAAACCAACAAACTATTTCATGTTAACTTTGATTTTGATAAATCAACTGCTTTTGACTATAAACACTATGGATTTTACTCATACTTTGATTTTGATAATAAATCGTTTATTATGAATAGTATAAACTCACAAACTCTTTTGATTCTTGGAGATCAACTACTATACTTACAAACTCTATGAACTCACCAACCTTTGTGTTGACACTTTTAGCATGTGTTTATCTCAGGTCCATAATGAGCAAGGATGGTACGGAGGAGCACAGATTCATACGAAGGCTATAAATATTACTATCATTCGAAAACTTATTTAACAAACTTTGAAAACACTGGGACCTCATTTTGAAAACTCTGATATTTATAAAATTCGAATGATAAATGTTTTAAAATGACTAAAATGATAATCATTTTCTATTGAAAAATTGTGAGCTATGAAGTAACACCCAATCTTTATTCCGCTGCAAATATTTTAAAATTGGGGTTGTTACACACACATGCATGCATACAGACGTAATATACACACACATTACTCTCTTTCAACACAGTTTACCCACACTCGTTTTATACCTTTTTCGACCTACAAAGTCTCACATGCAAACACACCTCTCAACAGCAACCAATATCGAACTATTCCTATGAAATACGAAATTCAAATAGACCTAGTCATCGCCTCATTAAATGACTATTTCTAACAGATTTTTAGGCTTGTTTGTAGGTATCTTTTGTTGACTTAGATCAGACTCGATCATACTTACACACATGACACACCGCTTGTATTCTAAACAGCCCCATGTTTATCAGTTATCAACGAGTTACAACCCCCTTAACGTGGCACACCTTATTCGAACCTGGTTTCACATCTTTATTAGCCGAATAAACACACTATCTACTCCCGCTTACATATCATGTTATATCACCAAGCCTTTTCGATAACATAATACTAAGTCGACACACTTTTCATATCAAAATAAAGTCGAGCCAACATCACACATACACATGCGTAAATTTATAGCCGATTAGTAGGTTAGGTTCCCGTTATATTATATGTATCGATCTCATTATTTCATATGATTATTTTTATGATTTCATGCAAATAGTTTCCTAGCAGTTAGAGTCGATGAGATATACCATAATATAGTCGATCATCATGTTTTGCCCTCTTTATTATATGCGATGTTTTATAAGATTTCATGCAATTGTTTTTTATAGTCGGTTTTAACCATGCAACCAGGTCGATAAAAGGTTTTAGAAACACGACAGAAAGGAAAACGTGAAAGAAGAATTGAACAAGGCTCGAAGTGTTACCCTTGAAGCGTGACACACGGAAGAAAACACGAACCAAAGATCGAATACTAGTCAAGTAAACCGCCACCGAGATAGCGCCGAAACCCGCGAACAAAAGAATAGACCCACGTCCCAAGGTCTCCTTGTCGAACAGTAAAATACCACGACCCAAAGCCACCTTCGAGTCACCCACTTACTACGTCTAAACTTCAACAGGAAACCAAGATCGCACCCTTATGGCACTCCCTAGCTCGACAGAAAAATGGAAAAGAAAACTCCCTGTCGCTTGTTTTGTTGATAGAACTATTAGGGTTTGGAGAGTTTATTTGTGTGAAGAGTTTTCAATGAGTTATTCTTGTGGGAAATTTCGGTTGGGTCAAAAGTTATAAAGGGATATACGTGAGATAATAACTGGGATTGAGGGAAAGTCAAATGAAAAAAATAATGTGATTTACGGAAACAGAATCAGAAAACCAATCAAGATTACCCATCATGTATTTAGTCCTTTTTTTTAAAGATTTCATGCATTTGATTTTGGCCGAAATTTTGAAGTAGACACAATATGGTTTTGATTCTTGTATTTAACTTGTACTCATCTTGTTTTACCATATGGTTAGGCGTACAACATGAATAAGGGGCAATGCTAGCCGAATCTTAGGAGCATGTTACATATTAAGTTAGTTTTAATTACCTTAGGTTATAATTTACATATTTACATATATCAGTTATCATATAATACAAGGTTTTATGTTTAGTTACTAATTAGTCCTTCACTTTCATAAAGTGTCAAATTAGACGCAAATTTGTGATTTCAGATTTTAGGGTTTTACAATATACGTATTAAAAAAAAGGGTGTTTTGCTCATTAATCATCAAACCTATATAAGACATCAGTAAACTATTTTGATATACTCATGCATGGGTTATACGTAGACAAAAGATTTTGATTGGCTAAAATGTTTTTTGTCTTAATTATATACGTGTTAGTTAGTGTACTCGGGTCGTTATATTTAAAATCATGGTCACATATTTTATCACACGTTATATATATTGATGCTATTCGTGTGAATTAATGGTTAGTTGTGTCGCGTGTCTTATTAAATAAATATGGGTGGCGTGTGTATACTTATGTGAGTCGTGGGCAGACATGTGAAAATTTTATTTGTGTTGTCGCGGTCTTTACTAATGTGGTGTATATATATAAATAAATTATGAATGACAGGGTATAAAATTAGCATTTTGATATAAATTTATAGTATAAACCCTAAAGTTAATTATTTGACATTTTTAATTATTAAATTTTGATAATTGACATTTATGATCTTAAACTTTACTAAATTGACATATTTAACTCTAAGCTATTATATTGGTCATTTTAACTCTTAAATATACTTAATTGTCAATTATAACCTTAAAGTATTAAAGTACTATTTCGGAAAAACTTACTAATTTGGAAAGTTACTAAAAATGGAAAGCCGATAATCTGATTTAAAATAAGTTATTGATAATAAGAAGGTCATTAATTCATGTAGATTCGCTGAAGAAGGAGTAACTTCCTATCCTTTATTTGATATGGGTTCATTTGTGGCTTAAGGTACAGATATTCCGCCTTTTCTAGTAAATGCCATCCTTCTCTCTTTTGTTTAATGTTTCGATTATGATCCCTTCAGTTAAGCCATTGCTATGTTCCCTTTATTTGATTCGTGTTTGTTGATACTTGATATTGATATATGAGCTTGATATTCGTTTGCATGCTATATTTCTTTTCTATAGCATTCTTGATTTTATGCCCATTATGTGTTACTTGTATATGATTTGATTAATTTGTAGCCAGTCATGGGGAGTCTATGGCCTTGCCACTGATGCATCAGTGGTATTGACACTATCTGTGGATGTGGGTTTTAGTCCACAGCGTTCCCTTTAAGCTAGCTATTCAGGCCTATATTTATTATTGTATATGTTTACTTAGCCTAGAGCTTTGTGCATATATATTTGTTTTGCAGGGGCCATATGGATGCATCCTAGGTACTTAGTTTAGTATTATTTGGTGAATGTTTTGGTGTGTGTGCAATACACCCCTTTCACATTTGGTACAGTGGAGGTCATGACTCCTATGTACACTATGATATATGTTTGTTGGGCATTCCTATTAGTTCTACTTTTCTGTGATATTATTATCTTGTCATCTCTAATGTGATTAAATTATGCTTGCTTTATTTCTTTTGCTTATGCTTATGACTCATTTCTTTTCGTTGATTGTTTGATATCCATTATCCGTATTTCCTTTGATCATATTCCATGTTTCCATATTCTTGATTTATTTCTCAGCAGGTTCGCTTGGACCTATGTCGTATTCACCTTCATTTTCTTTAGTTACTAGTTTTCATTTGTTTATATTTGTTCACTGGGCTTTTTAAGCTCAGCCGCATTTCTTTTCCTGCGGCAGGTTTTTAGAAGGAAGCTGGGTTGGGTGAAGAGTACTTAGTAGCTCTTAGTGGACTACACTGTTGATAGCTCCCCATGGATTAGAGATAGACTTAGAGTTTCCCCTCTTGGTTCTTAACTTATAATTAATTTGGAAGTTGTAATGCTTAGAATTAGTGATTTATCTTTTCTTTAGAACTGTTTGGTGAACCTTGTATTATTAATGTATTCTGCTTACTTATGTTCTGATTTGACCCCATAATGTTACACTTTAGCCCTTTTCGGGTTGGGGTGTTACAATTATGGTATCAGAGACAGGTTTGATTGGCGGATTCAAAACCCATAGAGCTTAGGCTATGACTTGTGAGTATTAGACCCACTAAGTTTTGCACAATAGGAGTTATGAAACAACCTTTGAGAACTTGCGTTAGGATTTCCACTCTGAAACTTAAGTTATGACCGGTGAGGATTGGGTAGACTATAGGGAATTTGTTTAGGTATCGTTGCTTCAGCATCATTCTGATTCGTGCCTTACTTCTAGTTGAGCCTTTTAGGATTTCTCCTTCTGGAGATTTGAAGCGTAACATAAGTTTAGTGACCAAGTAAGTTTAGAATGCGGTGAGAATTTTGCGGTAATGTTTGACATTACATAAGCTTTATTCTCTTTGATTTCAACCTCTGATTCATTTGTTAACCCTTTAGATGCCTCTACAGACACTCTAAGAATTTCCATGATCATGACGTATTTGACACGTTCTGTGAAATCTCTTGCTTTGGATAAGCATATTTGAGTTTCCCTACACCATTAGATTTTGCCTTATCCAGTTGTATTCATATGAGAAATCTTGTGGTGATCAACCACGAGAATAGGAATGTTGTTCCTCACTTCTGACTCACAAGATTTGCTATGCTGGTCTATTTTTTTCCTTGGAAAGTTTAAATTCGATTGTCATTCTGATATTGACTGGTGGACTGAGCTTCAAGATGCTAACTACTGTCATACTACTCTAATGTATTTTTGCCATGACTTCTGATTGTTAAACTTTTGTTATCCTTACCACCCTGGAAAATTTGTGCGTTACTATCGCGGTTGTGAAGTTTTCCTAGCATCTATTCTTGTTTTCCATGGGATGAATCTCATTTGAGAGTCAATTGGCAATCGGAATTTCTCTGATGTAATCCCTGAATGAACCACTAAGAGTTACACCAGGTTGTGAATTCGCTTTGACCTAGCACTGAGAGATTGTTTAGTCACGACTCGAGGTTGAATATGATTTCCATAAAGGCATGTTTATATGATGCAAGTATTATGACGCCTGGCCAACGTAATAATAATTACATCATATAACTTGAACTTATGGGGATCATGGGATATCTTTGAGCAGTGCCTGAGAACAGTAAAAGTTTGAGGAGACAGAACCATATCCGTATAAGAACAATGTTTTGCCTGATTTTGAAACTCCATATTGAACAACACCAGCCGAATTGAGAGAACTGGAGGAGTGGCAACCAAAAGCTATGAAATGGTTTGTTTGTCTTATTGTATCTCTTTGGAGTGCTTCAGTTTTATTCGCAATGAAGAAGGATGAGAGCAGGAGACTTGTATTGACTTCTGAAAGCTGAACCAAATTTCTGTTAGAGACCATTATTCCCTACATTGAATCGATATCTGATCAATTTTAGTACATGGATTTTTTTTCCTTTAGATGGATTTATGGCTTGAAGTATTCCTAGAATTTCCTTTCGTATTCGTAACGGTCTCTATGATTATTAATGATGCTAATAGTATTAGCTGATGCTTTGACTATTTTATGGACGTGATGAATCGTGTTTTCGTGAGTACTTAGGCAAAGTTGTCATAGTATGACATCTTAGTACATTTAGAGACGAAGAAGGAAACATGAGAATCATTTTCGTATTATGTGGAAATATGAGGATCATTTTTATATTCTAGAAGCATGACATTGGTTGGAAGATGTTCACGACTTGCGTTACTGTTGATGAATTTTATGAGTAAAGAAGAGAAGCTTAGTTTGGATGATAACAGAGTTTTGAAAAAAAAAAGCTGAAATAGAAGTTAGCTTCAACTTCCATACTTTCAGGTAGTACCAATTTTGGGACGTTTCAAGAAGAGACTTGGTTATGCCATTATGCAGCATGTGAAGGTTATTGCTTACGCATCAAGACAATTAGAACCGTTTGAGGAGAATTATTCAATGCATGACTTAGAATTGGCGGCAGTGTGGTTGCTCTTAAGATTGGAAGACATATCTTACAAGGTAAATTTGGTGGCAGATGCATTTAGGAAGAAATTTGAAGTTTCGGTTTGTCTTGGAGACTGATCTTAAGAAAATCAAGACTTAGAACTCAGGGAAGTTGTGTCATGGCGAACATGAAGGTTGAATCCAATTACAAATCTTAGAAGCTCAAGAGCAAGATGGCAAACTATGATCTATGTTAGAGGACTGGAGAGAAGCTGTTATGATTGAGGCACAGTTTTAAATTCTCTATCCCTCTTAGTTGTACTAAGATGTATAAGGGATCTAAGCAGAATTTTCAGATGGAATGGCATAAAACTGGTTGTAATCACATTAGTGACGATGTACTTAGTATGTTAACAAGTCAAGATTGAACTTCAACATGCAAGGGAGTTCCTTTAACTTATAGATTTTCCAACTTAGAAGTAGGATTAGACTTTTCATGAACCTTGTAACGAAACCTCCTCGCACATTTGAGAAGAATGATATAATTTGAGTGGTGATGGATCGTTTGATTAAGTCAGCACATTTTGCCTCTTAGAATGTGTATTCAGTTAGCAAGTTGGCATAAATCCTTCGGCAGAAGATTATTCAATTACATGGTACACCTGCAGTGATCGTGTCAGAGATTCGCGTTTTACTTCACATTCCAAGGAGAACTACAGGAGGCTTGAGGGGCCAGACTCAAGTATAGGAATGCTTTTAACCGACAGACTGATGGATAAGCAGAACAACTATTCGAACTTGGAAGAAGTGTTGAACAGGAAGTTGACAAGTGTGTGATCTGATTGTGTTTGCTCATTAAGATCGATGATATACAAGTGACAAAGTTTGTCATTTCAGATAGTGTATGAACGAAAATGTAGAACACCTTCGGTTGAATTAAGTCGACAAGCCGCTCATTGAATGTTTGGAGTTGATTACAATGACTGATGGATTTGTTGTCATTGTGGAAGAGGAAGTTTGAAAGTTTAGACAGGAATTTGTATTTCCCGTATGATGTTTTCTGTACAGAAGAGCTAGACGTGTTGGCATTAAGGAAGCTTTGGTTCATGATACATTAGTCCTTAGATTCATTCTATCCGTGCGGTTATCCTACCTATCCCATTATACATTTTGATATGATTCGATACTCCGATTTATGCTTAGTTAATCGTTAATACGATTAGGTTACCAACCTCTTTAGGAGACTTTTGGTATGACCGATAATTCGATATATGCTCCTCTGATTTTAGCAAGACCCGTAGTTCGTTCAGAACCTGATTCGATTTGTGGAGTTTCTATCACCTAGTTTCACTTCTGTATTCTTCCCAGATTCATCTAATATTCATATATCTCTTTGTGAGATTACGATTATCATCTGTTCATGTTCATTTCTTATTTGTTGGATCAGATTTGTTTTATGTGGAGAGCACGGGGCTATCCTATTTTATTCAGATCGAGTCATGAGAAACTTTTCCGTTTGTTAAATTTCCTTGGAGAAACTATTCTGAGCAAGTAAATCACTTCATTTTCATTTCGTGAATTAGTACGTTTCCATTTGATCTCTTCATTTCAATTTCGCGGCCGAAATTTTCTTTTTAGGAGGGAAGAGTTGTAAAACCCTAAAAATTTGAAATCCTGAAATTCGGTCTAATTTAAAATTTCCTAAAGTTAAGGGACTAATCAGCAACTAAGAAAATGACACATTATAAACTATATCCTAAGATAGCATGTCACATGACAATAATTTATAACACAAATTACGTTTTGAATTTATGGAAGGAAGGAAAGATACAAATATTTGACAAAATAAATTTTGATATCACACCTTAATCTCGGCCTAATCACCTCCTATTTTATCCACATGATTTTCGGCAATCGTCTATCAATCACCAATCAAATTATAATGACCTGAAAATTTCGGATGACATTTGAACATAAGACACGAATATAATTTAAAGTCTAAACTATATGTTATGATTAAAACTACTAATAATAAATCTATAACCTAAGTGCATTTAAATTTCGGCACCACTTTTGTTTCTAATAAACATTATACGTTTAATATGTCATTTAGGGGCCCAAGATTATTTTTTTATTTGTACACTACATCACCTAAGATATGGTATCAAGAATTTGAAAGATTGGAAGGGAATAGGTCCGATTCTCATTTAAATTTTGTAGACTATATTCACGATTGCGATGCTAAGTGATAAGCTCAAACCATTTTAAAAAGTTAGAAGATTTCTTTCTTGTTTTACTCACCCAAAGACTCGGCTGTCATCTTTCCCTCTACTCCCCATTCGTGGGTTATTTTCTCAACAAAATTACTCATTCAAATCTCACACACCTAAACCTAAACACAAAATATAGAGGCGACATGCTTTCTATTTCCTCATCTGTTACACATTTTTTTCCTCTCAACCGAATACCATTTCAACTTTCACATAAAACCATAAACACCACAAGTGACGGCATGATTTATTCTCCTCTCAAATTCAATCTATCAAGAAGCGTTTACAAGAGCTTAGATGATGGCTTGATTCGTGGTATGTGGTACGAAGGTATTTCTTTTGTGGTTATTCTAATCGAGGTGTGGTTAGTCGTGGGTAAGTGGGTTCGAAAAAGGTCTTGCTCGATCGGTTCGAAGATACTTCTGGTTTGGGTTCTCGTTTATCGCTTCGTTCAATATTCCGACCCAAGGTATTATCTACCTTTGTCCTTGTTTTGCTTCGCGACATGAACTCATATAAACGTATATATAACATGTAAAACTAACAAATCTGATCATATTATAAGGATTCGAAATGGAGATGTTAGCCACATAAATGATACGTAAAAAAATTTGAATGAAATGATGATAAACATATTGTTGATCTTGATTATGGGCTGTTGGAATCTGTTATGCACATTAGTTTTGATCTTTGTTACTCGACTTATCTATGATTTTTTTATATAATCGAATAAGAGAAGAATACTTATTAAAAATCTAGAATTGGAACCTAACTAATAGAAGAACACATGCATGTGGTATATATTGAGAAAAGATGTAACCAGGTGGTGTGTCGATTTATATTGCATGTGGGTATGTGTGCATGTAACATGAATAATTTTAGTGTGTCTAATGAGCTGGAATATGGTATGAGTTGCATGCTGGTGTGTAAGCTATATACGTATTAAAAAAAAGGGTGTTTTGCTCATTAATCATCAAACCTATATAAGACATCAGTAAACTATTTTGATATACTCATGCATGGGTTATACGTAGACAAAAGATTTTGATTGGCTAAAATGTTTTTTGTCTTAATTATATACGTGTGAGTTAGTGTACTCGGATCGTTATATTTAAAATCATGGTCACATATTTTATCACACGTTATATATATTGATGCTAGTCGTGTGAGTTAAAGGTTAGTTGTGTCGCGTGTCTTATTAAATAAATATGGGTGGCGTGTGTATGCTTATATGAGTCGTGGGCAGACATGTGAAAATTTTATTTGTGGGTCGTCGCGGTCTTTACTAATGTGGTGTATATATATAAATAAATTATAAATGATAGGGTCCAAAATTAGCATTTTGATATAAATTTAGAGTATAAACCCTAAAGTTAATTATTTGACATTTTTAATTATTAAATTTTTATAATTGACATTTATGATCCTAAACTTTACTAAATTGACATATTTAACTCTAAGCTATTATATTGGTCATTTTAACTCTTAAATATACTTAATTGTCAATTATAACTTTAAAGTATTAAAGTACTATTTCGGAAAAACTTACTAATTTGGAAAGTTACTAAAAATGGAAAGCCGGTAATCTGATTTAAAATAAGTTATTGATAATAAGACGATCATTAATTCATGTAGATTCGCTGAAAAATGAGTAACTTCCTATCCTTTATTTGATATGGGTTCATTTGTGGCTTAAGGTACAGATATTCCGCCTTTTTTAGTAAAGGCCATCCTTCTCTCTTTTGTTTAATGTTTCGATTATGATCCCTTCTGTTAAGCCATTGCTATGTTCCCTTTATTTGATTCGTGTTTGTTGATACTTGATATTGATATGAACTTGATATTCGTTTGCATGCTATATTTCTTTTCTATAGCATTCTTGATTCTATGCCCATTATGTGTTACTTATATATGATTTGATTAATTTGTAGCCAGTCATGGGGAGTCCATGGCCTTGCCACTGATGCACCAGTGGTATTGACACTAGCTGTGGAGGTGGGTTTTAGTCCACAGCGTTCCCTTTAAGCTAGTTATTCAGGCCTATATTTATTATTGTATATGTTTAATTAGCCTAGAGCTTTGTGCATATATATTTGTTTTGCAGGGGGCGTATGGATGCATCCTAGGTACTTAGTTTAGTATTATTTGGTGAATGTTTTGGTGTGTGTGCAATACACCCCTTTCACATTTGGTACAATGGAGGTCATGACTCCTATGTACAATATGATATATGTTTGTTGGGCATTCATATTAGTTCTACTTTTCTGTGATCTTATTATTATGTCATCTCTAATGTGATTAACTTATGCTTGCTTTATTTCTTTTGCTTACACTTATGACTCATTTCTTTTCGTTGATTGTTTGATATCAATTATCCGTATTTCCTTTGATCATATTCCATGTTTCCATATTCTTGATTTATTTCTCAGCATGTTCGCTTGGACCTATGTCGTATTCACCTTCGTTTTCTTTTGTTACTAGTTTTCATTTGTTTATATATGTTCACTGGGGTTTTTAAGCTCAGCCGCATTTCTTTTCCTGCGGCAGGTTTTTAGAAGGAAGCTGGGTTGGGTGAAGAGTACTTAGTAGCTCTTAGTGGACTTCACTGTTGATAGCTCCCCATGGATTAGAGATAGACTTAGAGTTTCCCCTCTTGGTTCTTAACTTGTAATTAATTTGAAAGTTGTAATGCTTAGAATTAGTCATTTATCTTTTCTTTAGAACTGTTTTGTGAACCTTGTATTATTAATGTATTCCGCTTACTTATGTTCTGATTTGACCCCATAATGCTACACTTTAGCCCTTTTCGGGTTGGGGTGTTACATGTCATCTTACATCACTGTCAGAAACTTTTGGCAAGATACATCCCCCGTTAGGCAAACGTTTGCCACTATACATCCCTCGTTTACATTGAGGACTAACAATGCAATTTTTTTCTCCGTTATGTTTTAACGAGACAGAAAATATTACACCGTTAGCCAAACGTTTGCACCGTTAGTCCTCACTTTGAGGTTTTTTTTTCCGTTTTTTGACAAATTTTTTCAGTTTTTTTTTACGTTTTATAAGTTTATTTTACGTTTTTTTCCGTTTTTGTCAGTTTTTTCCCTTTTTTGTACGTTTTATGAGTTTTTTTTACGTTTTTATTCATTTTTTTATATATTTAATCCGTTTTTTTGCCAATTTCCCCCCGTTTTTTACTACGTTTTATCAGTTTTTTTTACGTTTTTATCCGTTTTTTGTACGTTTTATCCGTTTTTTGTCAGTTTTTTCCTCTTTTTTGTACAATTTATCAGTTTTTTTTAACCTTTTATCCGTTTTTTGTACGTTTTATCCGTTTTTTGTCTGTTTTTCCCTTTTTTTGTACGTTTTATCAGTTTTTTTTACGTTTTTCTCCGTTTTTGTAAACTTAATCGGTTTTTTGTCAGTTTTTTTCCGTTTTTGATACGTTTTATCAGTTTTTTTTTTTTATGTTTTTATTCGTTTTTTGTACATTTTATCCGTTTTTTTGTCAATTTTTCCTCATTTTTTGTACGTTTTATCAGTTTTTTTACGTTTTTATCCATTTTTTGTAACTTTTATCCTTTTTTGTCAGTTTTTTTCTCTTTTTTTTTTACGTTTTATCCGTTTTTTTGTCAGTTTTTTCCTTTTTTTTGTACATTTTATCAGTTTTTTTTATGTTTTTATCCGGTTTTTGTATATTTAATCCACTTTTGTCAGGTTTTTTTCGTTTTTTTATACGTTTTTATCAGTTTTGGTACAGTTTTAACCGTTTTTTATATGTTTTATCTGGTTTTTGTCAGTTTTTCTCTCTTTTTTTGTACGTTTTATCAGTTTTTTTTGCGTTTTTATCCATTTAATCCGCTTTTTTGTACATTTAAAAAAATGAGAAAAAACTAACTAAAAAGGGAGAAAAGTGAAAAAAAGGAAAATAACTGACAAAAAAACGGATAAAACGTACAAAAAACAGAAGAAAAAAAACTGATAAAACGTATAAAAAATAGGAAAAACTGACAAAAAAACGGATTAAACTTACAAAAGACTGATAAAACGAATAAAAAAGGGAAAAAACTGACAAAAACCGGATAAAACGTACAAAAAAAGATAAAAACGTATAAAAAACAGAAAAAAACGGACAAAAAAAGAATTAAACGTACAAAAAAAATGGATTAAACGTACAAAAAACGGATGAAAACGTAAAAAAAACTGATAAAACGTAGAAAAAATGGAAAAAAAAACTGACAAAAAACAGATAAAACGTACAAAAACGGATAAAATCGTAAAAAAACTGATAAAACGTATAAAAAATTGAAAAATTTTGACAAAAACGGATAAAACCTAAAAAAACGGACAAAAACGTTAAAAAAAAGCTGATAAAACGTACAAAAAAGAAAAACTGACAAAAAATGGATAAAACGTACAAAAAACGAAAAAAAATTGACAAAAAACGGATAAAACGTAAAAAAACGGATAAAAACGTAAAAAAAATGATAAAACGTATAAAAAATGGAAAAAATTTGACAAAAAACAGATAAAACTTAAAAAAAAACGGATAAAAACGTTAAAAAAAAAGCTAATAAAACGTACAAAAAAAGGAAAAACTGACAAAAAATAGATAAAACGTATAAAAAACGGAAAAAAAAATTTGACAAAAAACGGATAAAACGCAAAAAAACAGATAAAAACGTAAAAAAAAATGATAAAACGTACAAAATAAGGAAAAAAAACTGACAAAAACGGATAAAAACGTAAAAAAAATGAATAAAACGTATAAAAATCGGAAAAAATTTGACAAAAAACGGATAAAACGTAAAAAATGGGAAAAAAACTCAAAATGAGGACTAACGGTGCAAACGTTTGGTTAACGAAGGCTAACGGTGTAATATTTTCTGTCTTTTTGTTAAGAGATAACGGAGAAAAAAATTGCACCGTTAGTCCTCATTGTAAACGAGGGATGTATAAACGTTTGCCTAACGGGGGATATATCTTGCCAAAAGTTTCTGACAATGATGTAAGATGGCAAAACCTGTAAACCACAAGGATGTGTTTTGCAGTTCTCTCTTAAATAAAATTACTAACCCTTGGACATGTGATATCTTCTTAAACTCCAGGGGTCTTTGAAATATATATCTGAACAAAAACAGGGGTGCAAAAATCGCGACATGGTAGTCGATCGATCCTTTTATAGCTTGTAATCGTTCTAGGCGAGATTAATTGGATTGGCATTTTCGGCAAGTTTTGAGTATTTTCGGCGAGTTTTGAGTATTCCTAACAAAATTTTCCTTAAAAAAATAACTTGTAATAGAAATAAACAATAACTATAAGTGTTAAAAACAAGTTTACGATGACTTGTGGGTAATCCAGACAAGATTTGCATATTTATATCAAGTTTAACCATTATTGACCACAGTTGACCAATTTACACATATAAAAAAAGTTGGTGGCCGATATACTTTAAGTGATAATTAATCGGCATTGTAAACCTTCTTTTTCAACATTTGATTAAATATGTTTTTGGCTTAAAAAACAATTGGATAAGTAGTTTAATTTCTTAAAAACAAATCTTAAACTAATAAAAAAAAACATATCTGAAAGGTAATAAATCTCTTATGAAAAGATAAAAAATGAAAAAAATAAAATTTTATATTGATTAGTTAGAGCGCTCAATTTTGAAATCAAGACTTCTGATTGAGCAATAAAAGTGAAAATGTGCTTTAATTTAGTCAAACTCATCTATATTTCATCATACAAAACAATATTTATAAAAACACACATGTTGATTATATATATATATATATATATATATATATATATATATATATATATATATATATATATATATATATATATATATATATATGTGTGTGTGTGTGTGTGTGTGTGTGTGTGTATATATATATATATATATATATATATATATATAGGGAAGAGATCAAGTAAGAAAAATAATTAAAATAAGAAGGGTAAGAAGTAATTATAGCCACAAATTTTAAATTATGAGGTAAAATTTGATGGAAGATACATCCACTTTTGTAAGTGCATCTGAAATGTATGCTTGTGGTTACTTTTTATCATTCCTATTTTAATTATTCTTTCTATTTGATCATATATATATATATATATATATATATATATATATATATATATATGTATATATATATATATATATATATATATATATATATATATATATATATGGAAGAGATCAAGTAAGAATAATAATTAAAATAAGAATGGTAAGAAGTTATTCTAGCCATACATTTCAAATTAGGAGGGAAATTTTGAAAGAAGATGCATCCACTTTTGTAGGTGCATCTGAAATGTGTGGTTGTGGTTACTTCTTATCATTCCTATTTTAATTATTATTCCTATTTGATCCTATATATATATATATATATATATATATATATATATATATATATATATATATATATATATATAACTAAAAAATTTTGAGAAGGTGTTTAATAAATCTTTGGTTGTTAATTTTTAAATAAATTATAAAAAATTAATTATTAGTTTCACGTTTTCTTTTAGCTTTATAAATTTAATAACTACTCCATAGATTCTATATCATTATGTATTAAATTAATGTATGTACACGAAATTATAAATATTAAAAAGATGAACGAGTTATTGTGATATGTAAACAAATATGAAATTGTATATGTACGAACGACTCGTGTCATTTCTCTTTATGAGACCATGTAAGGAGACCCACAAAAATATTCTTTTTACTAATGGCGTTCAATAACGACTTATATTATTCCTCTTTATAAGTTTAATTTGCACGGCACAAATTTAAAAATTAATTACGGCTTAAATTATTATTAATAAGAATATAAATATCAAAATGAAAGCACGACCTTACGGGTTACTATGAGATGAATATAAATAACTATTGTACTTATAGCAACGACGCATGTCATTCCTCTATAAGATTTAAATAGGGACATCCGAAATAACATTTTTTCAAGGATCATTACATGCTATTAATCGCACAATGTATAAAACATGATATCGATTGTAAAAGTTTAAACAACAACAATAACCTCACCATCGTGTCATTTAAACAAAGTCTAATATTTCGTCCGACAAAAAAATATACAAAATATTAATTGTTGTTAATATATAATGAAAATTTTATGTAAAACTCCAAAGTTATTGTAATTATATAAATATAAAAGCTTTTCCATAATCTTATAAAAAAATCTTATATAACAGCTTCATGTATGCATATTGTAACTACGTATGTATAAATTTGTTTATAAAAAATCTTATTTACACGACATGCGTAGGCACGATAAAAACTAGTAAAGTGGATAAACACTTTGACACACTCTAATCTCACTAACTATAAGTCTATAATAAGCAGTCTCAAATATCGGCTTAGTTGTTTTTTTGTAATTGCTAGTCAACTTTAATTTGAACTTTGACTTGGTATGCATGCTTAGCGCCTTCGCGGTTGGTGAGCCTCCGAATGATTTATCCAATGAAACACTCATAACGTAAAACTATAAAAGCGCACACATACTTAAGCACATTTCAGACTAATTCAATACCAGTATAAAAATTAAAACATTTTCTAGGTTATAAACTTTGTTAATTGTTGGATATGAAGATCACGATTAAAGAATCGACAATGGTGAGGCCTGCAGAAGAGACACCACAAATCAAACTATGGAACTCTAACGTCGACCTTGTGGTACCAAATTTTCATACACCAAGTGTGTATTTCTATAGGCCAAATGGTGCTAGCAACTTTTTTGATGCAAAGGTGATGAAGGATGCTTTGAGCAAAGTGTTGGTTCCATTTTACCCAATGGGAGGGCGGCTAAAGAGAGATGAAGATGGTCGTATTGAGATCGACTGTCAAGGACAGGGTGTGTTGTTTGTGGAAGCTGAGTCTGATGGTGTGATCGATGATTTTGGTGATTTTGCACCCACGTTAGAGCTAAGGAAACTTATACCTGCTGTTGATTACTCACTAGGGATTGAGTCATATTCTTTGCTTGTCTTACAAGTAACTTACTTCAAATGTGGGGGAGCTTCGCTTGGAGTTGGCATGCAACATCATGCTGCGGATGGTGCATCCGGGCTACACTTCATCAACACATGGTCCGACATGGCTCGTGGCCTTGACATCACTCTCCCACCCTTCATAGACCGAACCCTCCTCTGTGCTCGGGACCCACCACAGCCCGTTTTTGAGCACGTCGAATACCAGCCCGCTCCACCAATGAAAACAGCACCGGAGTCCCAATCAGATGAAATGGCCGTAGCTATTTTTAAGTTGACCCGACACCAACTCAACATGCTCAAAGCAAAATCAAAGGAAGATGGAAACATGATTAACTATAGCTCTTATGAAATGCTCTCGGGCCATGTTTGGAGGTCCGTGTGTAAAGACCGTGGGCTGAAAGATGATCAAGATACCAAGCTTTACATTGCCACTGATGGACGGGCTCGACTTCAGCCCGCTTTGCCACAAGGGTATTTTGGGAATGTGATTTTCACAACTACTCCTATAGCGGAAGCTGGGGAGCTTCAGACCAAGCCTACTTGGTATGCTGCTAGTAAAATCCATGACGCGTTAGCAAAGATGAATAATGATTATTTAAAGTCAGCACTCGACTATCTCGAACTGCAGCCCGATTTGAAAGCTTTGGTTCGTGGGGCACATACGTTTAAATGCCCCAATCTCGGAATAACTAGTTGGGCTAGACTCCCAATTCATGATGCTGACTTTGGATGGGGTAGGCCAATATTTATGGGTCCTGGTGGGATCGCGTTTGAAGGTTTGAGCTTTGTGTTGCCAAGCCCGATTAATGATGGGAGCTTGTCGATTGCTATTTCTTTGCAAGCGGAACACATGAAGCATTTCAGCAAGTTCTTGTATGACATCTGAAATTTCAAGACATTCTTTTTTATTTATTCATTTATGATATGATACCGAAAGCGTTGTTCACTGACTGTCGTGTACTTTGGTATATGTAGACTAAGAAATGAATTGTTGTATTGAACTAGGTTGTAAGTAGCGGTTTTTATACATTTGTTACTAAACATAAGATTACCATTCATATAAATCATTACATTATATAACTTCACACCTTACAATTATAAAAAGTAACAAACACAAGTCTAGGCCATTTTTCAACACCATGTACCAATTTGAAGTCGAAATCTTAATAACCAAACAAGAGAAACATAGAGAAACCAAAAACCATTCTGGTACAGAAAGACCATGGAAGCTTTGATGGTGCGCCGTTCTTTCCGCTACGTGGTTCACGATCAATGTTTGCACCACCATATGGACCCTTTCCTACCTTGAGTACACGTTTCACATATACCACTTTGCCACTGTCTGCGTCAAGAAAAAGCAGGATACAAATTAAACAGCATACCAAGAATTATACACTTCTATAGATGTACATGTATGTAATATGTATTGTACAATACAATTGTGTATATCAAATTAGAATGAAGACTTACCTTGAAGTAGTTGTTGCTGAGGTAGACCTTCAGAGAAAACTTGATTAGCAAGTGAAGTAGCGAGGAGAAGAGTACACAAGAGGAAGAGTGAACATGCCCTCATTTTACTTTAGCCTATAGATGCTATCTTGTACTCTACTTATAGAAATATAAGTGTACCTTTAAGACCAAATCATAGTGGTTAGGAATCTATTCTTTCTAAGTTTCATTGTTAGTCATTAAAACCTAGCTAGGAACGCCTTTTTGTCAGTTGTGTCATAGCTAAGAAATATGGTTATCAACTACCAATTGGACATCCTACCGACTCATTTATAGGCATTTGATGTGGTAGTTCAGACAACCGTATGGCTACTTTGGCGGTTTCGCAATTAAGTGGTAAAACCGTAAAAGGGTAATGATAATGATTTGATTGATTGATTATCGCCAATTACATGACACACATAAATAGTACTATACAGAATATTTTAAACTCGGGCTTGACCCGTCACAACACTACAACATAATACGGGCTAACATTCCCCCGCAGTTCGAGCAGTGAAATCGTGAAAGCTTGGACTAGAGATTAAAAGCTAATAATCAATAAAGTAAAACTAATAAATAATTGTTGAAGAAGACATTCGACAGCAAGCGGAAGCACATCTTTAATCAGCAGTAGACATAAAGCCGCAACAAACCGAATAAACCAAAGTATCCGTATCAAATAGGATAAACCAAAGTATTTTGACCAAATGGGATAAACCAAAGTATCCCTTACAAAGCAGGATAAACCAAAGTATCATGACCAAACGGGATAACATAAAAGTATCCCCTACAACTAAAATAAATGGGATAACCCAAGTATCCCCTACAACTAAAATAAAGGAAATTACAACTAAGACTCATGTACTAACATCAAAAGAAAATATGAGAAAACGAAAGTTGGTTCTAAAACTTCAACCCTCAAAGAACCTTCCAAACAAATGGGGTGTGTGTTTCCTTAGAAAAACATAAAGATCCACTTTTTTTTTTTTTTTTTTTTTTTTTTTTTTTTTTTTTTTTTTTTGATTATTCATTCGCTGCATGTGGTTGTTTCGTCACAAGTATTTGTCGGATGACACTCTCAGTCACTACAAGGCTCGCCTCGTGGCAAATGGCAGTTCTCAATTAGAGGGCGTTGATGTAGATGAGACATTTAGTCCAGGTTAAGCCAGGAACTATTCAGACTTTTTTGAGTTTGGCTACTTCTCGACATTGGCCGATTCATCAGCTTAATGTCAAGTATGCCTTCCTGCATGGTGACTTATCTGAGACAGTTTATATGCAACAGCCTCCCGGGTTTCGGGATCCGAAGCACCCTGATTATGTCTGTTTATTACAGCGGTCTATGTATGGACTGAAGCAAGCCCCTAGAGCCTGGTTTCAACGATTTGCATCTTATATCACCCGGGTTGGATTTTCTGATAGTCGTTGTGACTCATCCTTATTCATATACCGACAGGGGACAGATATTGCTTACCTTTTATTATATGTAGTTGATATTGTTCTCACAGCTTCTTCTGAGCGTTTGTTGCAGCAGATTATTGGATCCCTACATCAGGAATTTGCTATGACAGATCTGGGTCCACTTAATTATTTTTTGGGTATCTCTATTACACGTGATTCTTCAGGGATATTTTTATCTCAGAAGAAATACGCTACTGAGATTTTGGAAAGAGCACATATGGTTAATTGTAATCTCACTCGGACTCCTGTTGACACTGAGTCTAAACTGGAGATGATGGTGACCCGGCATCTGATCCTACTTTATATAGGAGTCTTGCAGGCTCTCTTCAATATCTCACCATTACTCGTTCGGATATATCCTATGTTGTTCAGCAGGTTTGCCTTCAGTATCTCACCATTACTCGGCTCTCAAACGGATCTTACGGTATGTTCGAGGTACCTTAGACTATGGGCTACAGTTGTTTGCATCTTCTACTACATCCTTGGTTGCTTATTCGAATTCGGATTAGGCTGGTTGTCCTACCACTAGGAGATCGACTTATGGATATTGTGTCTTTCTTGGCAATAACTTACTCTCAAGGTCCTCTAAGCGTCAACCGAAGCTTTCTCGTTCCAGTGCAAAAGCAGAGTATCGTGGTGTTGCCAATGCTGTTGCTGAGACTTGTTGGTTAAGGAATTTACTTCGTGAGCTACACACACCATTATCTTCTGCTACGCTAGTCTACTGTGATAATGTTAGTGCTGTTTACTTATCCTGCAGTCCGGTTCAGTATCAACGTACGAAGCACATTGAGATCGATATTCACTTTGTTCGAGACTTGGTTGCTACTGATCAGGTGCGGGTACTTCATGTTCCTTCACGTTATCAGTATGCGGATATTTATACAAAAGGCTTACCATCTGCCCTGTTTGAAGAATTTCGCTCCAGTCTCAGTGTTCGGTGTCCTCCCGCTTTGACTGCGGGGGAGTGTTAGACCACAATATGTAATCGGGCTCAAGCCCATGTAACCCTAGTCTAGAATGTACCAATGATTGTTATTTATTTGTGGTTGTAATCGTGATTACTCAATCAATCAAATATATGTTTCCATAATAAACGTTTATAGTTCTCACTTTCAAAAGACCAAAAAAGGATTTAATCTTCAACAACATCAAGCTTCTATCATATTCTTGGATCTCCAAAAGAGCTAAAGTCTTTTCAATAAATTGGCTAAAGTGGTTTAGTAATCATTGTAACACTTTATCCTCAGTTCCTCACTTATGCAACTTTTTACTAGCTTTTGGCTAGTCTTCTGATATCAATGCCGTTCAAAAAGAGAAGTACCTGGCCCACACAAAGTGGCAGACAACGAATACTTTTTTTGTGTTTTTTGACAATGATCGACGATTTCTGACAACATTAGTGTATTGAAGAAGATGGTGCAAGAGAAAGCGTGATGTAAGAGATCATGTAAAAGTTTATATGTCACTTTATAGTTAGGCGGGAAAAAAAATATGTAGTTGAGAACTTGAGATATATGTCTGGCGTAAGATTTCGATGGATTTCAAGACTAAATGAGCATAGAGACATAAATGCTAACAACATATCACTGTAGATTTGCATCGTCTTTTAATCAAGATAACCTAGTTAGATAACAATGTTACCGGTTTCTAACATTACACAAACACTATGGTATTGTTGATACAAAAGTTGGGAGTTCCTAGTTTGAGCTCTTGCTCTCGTACCAATTAGCTCTTAATGCTTGAAACCTGCGCACTAAGAAAATAAACAAACACCGTTAGGCTTATCGTGGGATTGTCTCCCACGATTATCCTCCGGCGTGAGAGTAAGTAATCGGTTTTAGGTTTATGTAAAGAGTTAGGGTTTTGTGAATCGTACCTTTAATGAGAATTATGTCATTCCTTATATAGGCGCAGAATCCTTGTAGGTTTCGTGCTCCTTACGTTTCGCACGCATGGTGCTTATCCGGTCCAAGGATCTTTATCCGTAAATAGGAGATCCTTATCTAGACCATAAATAGTTTGGTTGGGTTTGGGTCTTACGTGAGCCCAATCCCTTTGACAATGCGGCCCAAGTTATAATAGCCCACTCATGATGGGTTTGGGCCTTAATGATGTTTATCATTTGGGCTCGTGGCCCAAATATAGACTATACGTCATCAGGTATTGAACAGATTCATCCGGTCATCAGATAAGTGACAGGACTGACAGCATAAAGTACGCGAATAAATTTTTGGATGTCATCTTACGAATAGGTAAAATCACGATCAAATGTGGTTGAGCTCATGCAACTATGCATCGTTAACGTTAGAAAACCTTTTAAACCGGTTTTATCTTACGTAATAAGCTTCATGGTGGACAAAGGGAACTTCGTATAACTTCATCGTGAAGCTTAACTTTAATTATTCCAATATAAACTGATCAATCTGCAATATCAACTGTCTATTAGGGTTCTTTCAGTTGTAAGGCATGAAAAAGGATTCCCCTTTATTTCATATGGATAATCTTGTTTTTTCATTAGAGATATATTCTTATATTCCTGTTTCTTATATAAACTATCAACCGCCTCGCATATTTAAATCGGATAAAACTCTCCAACTTTTAGGAAAATTAGCATGACCACTTTAGAATTGTTTGCACCTAACACAAATTAAACTTGAAACTTGTCACATTAATCGTCAAAAGTTCTTTGCTATTAGTTAACCTTAACATTGATATAAGTTTTGAGGGAAAGAAAATTGAGATATTAATAAAAGTCACAATGGAATTTTTTTTCTTTAAAATTTTCAGTACCCTCATCAGGACTCTCTCTGTTGTCATTCTGTTTTTGGTTTCATTATAAAACAAGTTTAAGCAATTGAAGTATGTAAAAAGTTGTTTAAAACAAGACATAATCATCGTTTATAATGATATTTATCCCTTTTGAGAATATGATACCAGTATCTTTTACAAAAGATAATCATCTGATATATTGGGGACTTTTTGAAGTAATTGTGATTTGTTACTGAAGAATTGGATGCTCATGGGCCAAGCTAAGTCAAATATCAATCTTGGTTGATTAGTAATGTGAAAATTCGACTTATCTCTCTGGGATCAAATAAATAAAACCAATTAGCAGAAAGAAACTAGTATGCCCTACTTTTGATCAGTTTATTGTAAAACATGTCGAATAAGTCGAAGGAAACGGCTGAGATGGGTTGAATAAGTCAAAAAGGATAACCACCTAAAACTATATGCAGATTCTTACAGCTCTCAATAACTTGTTTTGTTCACACTTATCGTTTTGCGTCAAGCTAACAAGTGTCAGATATAAACCTAACGTCACTCGGTACATTTCAGCTCGAATATAGGGTAAAGACAGCAAAATAGAGGGACGCACTAGAGAGCAGGTAAAAACATACAACTATATATTGCTTACCAAAATTGGTCATGGCGGCTAGTCCAGCCCGTGCCACTTACAAAACATAAAATTGTTTTCAACCCACTTGAATTGTTAAATGCAATTGGCACATTTTCCTTAATAATAAAAAATAGCTAAGCTCACCCAATAATTAGAGATAAAACATAACCAAAATAAACGCATGTTCAAATGGGTAAAATGCGAGCTAATGAACCTAAACTATAACAAAAAATGTTGCAAATGTTAACGCATTTGAACAAAAGTCAACAACATATGTACAATGAGCATAAGGTCCGAAACAAAATGCACCACAGCTAAAAGAACCTACATATACCTCCCACCACCGTACAACATATACAGTATTAAGTACCCTTTCATCAAACCATATAACAGAAAATGCAAAGTTACAGACTACCCTTACCTCGATCTCCAAAACCGTCCTACAAGTTGTAGTAGAATTGCGGTAAAGATGCTATTCTTGGAAGATTAAGCAGCAATTCACCAACCGAGTCCTTTCTTGACATCCCAGTACCCTTCTTACTATCATCACCTTCACACAAATCTCCACCAGCTGATTCAAAAATGGGCTTCAGTTCAAGAGTACTTTTACCATTTTCATTGCCAGTTTTAGGTTCAAGATCCTGAAATGTTGTGGGGTCCTTCTGCAACAGACAACAAAGCGAGTTGACTTTAGACAATACAGATTTCTCATCTGAAGCTGTCAACCCATGCTGGCCATCATTGAATAAGCATCGGCTTATGTCTTCAAGAATCTCTAAGCTTTCTCGCTCTTCACGGGAAAGAGGGTGGTTGCCGGATGCTCTTTGTTCTGTGATTTTGTTTTCAACATGATTTACCAGATCACTCATTGACATAGACGGGTGAATCCCAGGCACTTTGATTTGATCCCAATGGCTCAGACCTTTTAGTCCTGCGTTTCCAGCTCTCTTGATTTCTTCAATTGCTGAGGTGTCCATCACTAGATAAAACAAGATTAACATATTTTTGTAAGAAAATTTGAAGTAAAGATTTGTTTCACACACAAGGGATTAGGTCATTAACCTAGAAGGAAACAAGTCATATGGGTAAAAAGTCGTACAAATTGTATTAATTACCGTATAAAACCAAATTCACTCATTTTATACAAACAATTAGATTTTGAGACGATATCAAATTGTATAATCATACTTTAATCTGATTTATGTTTTGGGTGACACTTTACTTGCAGTTAAGAAGTTCTCAAAGTCTCAAAAAAAACTCATAACTTTAAGTTAACTGGGTATGCAGTCTCCACGTCAAAAAGTAAAGTCATTATAATCGAAGTTACGAAACCACCAACTCCCTGTCATGGTTACCCAAAACAGAAATCAGCCCAAAGTAGTTAAATCTTGTGCAATCTACCCTTTTAAAGCGATTAATAAATTTCGAGAAAAAGTGGTTAGGTTAAACAACTCAGCTCAACCCGTTGAAAATTACCCAGTTCCCATTACCCAAGCTGACAGCGGGCAGCTAACGCATACCACTTCCTGAAAGATGTCCCACCACCCATTTTGCCATATCTAGGTGGAAGGTTACCTGAGCTGGGTGAAGGTGCTTCACGAGAGAACTCGGCCGGTCGACCAGCAGGATCAAGCAACTCACTCCTAGATGAAGAGGATGGTGAAGCTGTTCTGTGTAAATCAAAGATGCCAGGCCGTGCTTCCCTGCTTAAATCATATTCATTGGTCTCGTTTGGCTCATCAAACACTGATGTCCTGGGTTCGAAGTATGGAGATTCCAATTCTACCTCTGCTTGCTGACTCAGAAAATTAAGACGAGGATCACACTGGATCAGCTTCTCAAAGTGCTTGCCTAATAACCCTTGTGGGCACTGTAGATAATGACGCCTGCAGAAATGGAGCAACACGACAGAATAAGAAACATCCCCTATGTCACCAAAAACAATCTCTTAGGCAGTCGGTGGAACCATGCGATTGGAGGTTGCAAAATAAGTAGGTTGAGCAAATGGATTACATACGTATTTCCAGTACAGGTTGAAATGGGTCAGGTTGGCATGGAACACTTTTTGTTCAAACAAGTATCTTTTTTGGTAGACAATTAGCAAATCAAGTATGATTACAAAATTCACATCATTCAAGTATTTTAGCCATTTGCCCTATCAGAGATAAAGCATAACCAAAACATACCAATTTCATTAAGTACATAAATCGAAACTGCCACCTTTACATACAAACATAAGCAATAAGAAAAGGTTAAGGTCCTATACTTAATAGGCAAGCACGAAATCAACAGGGAAGTATGATGAATACTGGATACGAGAAGAGACTGTACCTGTGTAGGCTAGCCTGTCCACCAGTAAAATCAGAGGTTGCTTGCCAAAGTGTATGCTTTCTGGGTTGGGGGTTCGTCTCTCTGAAGAACAGAGGCTGCCTTGATAGCTGCACAAGAGAAGAAATAACATCCACTTCATAAGCATCGCTTCTGAAAATACACGAACGAAAAAAAATCGATGCACTAAAGAACGGAGATTACCACCACATCGAGAGTTCCGGGGCCATCATCTGGGTAAGTTGCCTTAATAGCCATAATGTCAGACCACTGAATTTCAAGCTTATTCTTAAGCCCACCATCAAGAACTTCCCATACAAGCTTATGCTTTGCAAAGTAACACTTAGCCACCAAATCTCCTTCATATCTCGATTTATACTGCAAAACAATGAAACGTTGGTCAATCTCGAGCTAGTATGAGGTATAACCTAAAATATTCCAATTCCATCAACCATAAAAAGTAAATGTATTCGAACATATAAGGTGTGGGCATACCTCCCAGGTACCAATCTTAAGAAGTGATGCTGGAAAGTTCGAGGCCTTTAGCTTATCAGTAGGGGCTGAAGCAACATTGGTTTTGTTCACTTTCTTAGCATCGGCTCCAGTTTTAGATGCATTTCCTTCAGAAAGCCTCATCTGAATCAAGTCAAGTAAAGACGGAGTCTTCCTAAGCCGCAACCCCAATGGACTCGGTTCGTCCAATGGATTGAACTGTGATGGTGGTACAGGATAACCACTCATTCCAAATTCCTGATTCTGCTAGGACCAAAAAACGCAAACTAAATTAATTACACCATATTGTTTACATCAGTTTCTAATGTTCGGATAAACAGATAATATGACTTATTTACTATTTCTTTTAATCTATGTTGAAACTTAGGGGGTATTTGTTTAAAGCTTATATGTGAGCTTACGAGCTTATCTGATTTCGGCTTATATTTCATAAGCCCTGATTCTTTGGCTTATTTTGAAACCTTTGGGCTTATATAAGCTTGTTATGTCATAATAAACTTATATTAGCTGATAAACATCAAAATAAGCCGGAAAATTGAGGCTTATCAAATATAAGCCGAAAACAAATAAGCTCATAAGCCCACATATAAGCTTAAACAAACACCCCCTTATCCTCCCATTTTAAAAGATAACCCCGTCATTCTTTCTAACAGATGTTGCCAATTAACCTATTACCCAAACAACCGATTATTTAATAAGTAAAATTTAAAATGACATAGGCACATCGAAACAATATCTGGCTATGGCGCAATTTGAAACCGATTGTCTAAAAGTCTAAACTCACAAACTATACACAAAGTCGCAAATAAAGGATGCAGCATAAAGATGATTTAGGTGGTGCTTATGAAAACTGCTTATTTCAGTACCAAATTATCAGAAAAGGCAATTCGGATAAGCAAATCTCAAAACACCATTTAAACATTTTTTTTTTTTTTTTTTTTTTTTTTTTTTTTTTTTTTTTTTTTGGGTACAACAACTTTGAATTGTTGCCTTAATTTCTTCATTCCATAATAAAACTAAAAATATAAAATCAATTTCAAGATTATATTCAAGAAACACACATAACATTAAAAAAAAAAAAAAAAAAAAAAAAAAAAAAAAAAAAAAAAAAGCTCTATCAGTTTAAGAAGATAAAAATGACTTAAAAACAACTTAACCCTTGATTAGAATCTAATAGAAATTAAAATTTTAATTAACATCAAAAAATAACCCTAAAGATGAAAAGATTAATAACCTTAGATCGCTTATTAGAATAAGCGATGTGTTCATCAAACTGATTAACATCTTCCGTTAATTCCCTCTTAACAGGCGCCATTTTTCCACCTTTTTCAGATTCCGTCCAAGCCCCCTTTGTGTTCTTCGTCAATTGAACCATCGATTATTATCTCCCTCTTAACTGCCGTTAATTCAAACTCACTCTTTGTATTGTTTGTTGGTGTAAATGTGAAAGGGGGAGGGTTTGGGTTTGTTATAAAACGACAGCGCAGCAGCAGCAGCAGCGTTTTTTGTTATCAAGTTGTTGTTGTTGTTCTTGTTGTGGGGTTAGGTTGATTTTTTGTCCTCTTTTAGCGTGTTTTTATTTTTAATTTTTACATTACTCTTGTCACGTGCGCCCGCCTTTACTATAGTAAAATGGATTCTAATTTACATGTTAATGCCTCCAAGTTTCTAATATGTTGCAATAATTGAGTAATACTTATCGTGTCACTCGATGCAGTAGTGGTGCTCTGACTGCCTCCACATAAGCGTCACATCAGCATACTTTTGCATGTTCTTGCCACCATCTTTATCTTCTTAACGGTTATCACACTTTTTTTTTTTCCTTTTATATACATCCAAATATCCAACTTAAACACAATCACACCCCATGACAACACACTTTCGCAAATTTTCATTTCATCTGGTGGTCTGCACTAGGGGTGGCAATTCGGGTCGGGTTCGGGTTGGCGGGTTCGGGTTGTCAGGTTGGCGGGTCAGAAAACCCCAACCTTAACCTGACCCATTTAAATGATCGGGTCAGCTATGTCAACCCTAACCTGTTTACACGTAACCCGAACCTGACCTATTTAAGTCGTATATATACTTAGGTTGACAGGTTAAATATGTTACATGGGTTGAATATATTAAACGGGTTTCGAGTTGACCCATTTAATCCGTTTTATATATAAAAGTTAGCACATTACACGAGTTAAATGGGTTAAATATGTTAGTGGGTCAACCCGTTTAACCTATTTAACCCGTATAATTAAATATAAATAATTTTTTAATTAAGAAAAAAACTTAAACGGGTTGGCGGGTTGACCCGTTTATTTTATTTCCAACCCGAACCTGACCTGTTTAATAAACGGGTTAGATATGTCGACCCAAACATGACCCACAATCTATTTAGCTCAACCCGAACCTATTAATTTTCGTGTCGGTTTCAGATCGGATTTCGTGTTAGGTCAAAAATTGACACCCCTAGTCTGCACCACCCAACTCCCTCGTTTTTCTTGCTTTCACGCATGGAGGTATACAATAAGACCGAACATTGCATTTCATAAATGAGGTAATTACACAAATTTTGTGTTGTAATCAGTTGCATCATGTGTTATATGTTGTTTTACTTATTATTCTGCTAATGAATATAACTTATTTTATGTAAATAATAATAAATATGTAAAATGAACCTACATTATGTAGTTTTTCATTCCTTGATTTTAAATGTGCATTGTAATGTGCTTAATTTATGTGAACTTGTTAGTTATAAAGTCAGAAACCATAACTAAAGATTTTACTATCAGTTTCTTATTACATATGCATTTTTAGCCTTTGCTAGAATTATGTGTTACAAAAGTAATTAAACATATTGTTAGAGTTGAGGATTTTTTTTTTCTTTTTCAATTATATTTTTCTTAGTTGCCAAAATGACTAATCATTCTAGTCTTTTTTTCTCCTTTTAGTCAAACATGCCACAAAAATCATGTTCCTTCAAACTTTTGTCACTGTAATAATTATATTGTATCAGACTTATAATACAAAAACTAATCCATTTTCTACTGTTCATAAGACAAATAATTAAGTAATCAAAAACTTAATCAAATATATACTACAAAACCATAATATAACACAAAATTAATTGGTAAGCCCAACGTCCAAAGTTCAATTCTTCACTTAAGTAGTTTTTGTCACATTAAAAAATTTAGTTGCTTAATTACTTTGCCACCCGTATCTATTAAAATTGATAATTCCTCATAATCATTCATTAGCATTCATAATGAATAAACTAGAAGGGTACCCGCGCAATGCGACGGCGGGTACTCGGTGACTATTTTTGTGACGAAAGTAAGTGAGCCGAGAGAGAACTTGTCCGTGAGTTGTTTGTGTTTTTTATGTGTTTGGTGTGTGATAGACTTATGTGTAGTATGTATATTTAAGGTTGGTGGGGGCAAGGCTCGATTTTAATGGGCTTTTACAAGTTTTTAATTGGCTGTTACAATTCTTCATATAGTTTAAATGGGATGCATCAATATTGGAGAATGTTACAAGTATGAGAATTTAAGACATTAATTATGTGTATGCTGAGTTTTTATGTTTGGCAAAAGTAACTTCCTTTTTATAGAAATATTTTTTGTCTTAAAAATTTTAAGACTACTATATTTAAAATGTCCTAAACCTTTTATAAAGGAGTATAGATAATGTGTCGTACAAAAAATAATGGGCTAAGCCCATGAATAAAAACAATGGGTCGTACAATATATCAACTAATACAACTTCATAGTTGGAACCGAAGGTTTTTTACGTTCAAACTAGAGCAAAACTCTAGAAATAATGCACTAAGAAGACTCTTGGAGAAGATATATGCATACTGAAACCGTAGTTAACATGTAAGACACGATCGTGCCCAGAAGCAACTAAATCTCGAGCAAAGTGGATGTCTATCTCAATGTGCTTGGCACGCTGATGTTGTACCGAATTATGAGACATGTAAACAATAATAGCATTATCACAATAAACAAGCATATCAGTAAATAGAGGAGCATTAAACTCACGCAACAGTTTGCGAATCCATGTCGTTTCCACAACAACATTTGCACCACCTAGGTAGTCCGCCTATGCGCTGAATCGAGACAAAGTAATCTACGCCTCGTTGAAAGTTTTGGCAAAGATCAATACCCTACAAGGCCATTGTTTGTGAGGGAGTGTTCGTGTTCGAGGCAAAAAGAATCGTAAGAGATGACAAAGTGTTGGTAAAGGAAGATTGCTCTTTCTCTTCGCTATTTATGACAGTTTCATCCAACAAAACCATTGAACTAGTGGCCTCAAAATCGAGTAACTTATCATGATGTCTAACAATTCGAGCAATATGGGAGAACTTCTTACCGAGGCTATTAATGTTTCATAAATTACCATGTTAACGAATATTATTAGTGATAAGATAAAACAATATCCAATAGTTAATTATTGCAATATAAGGTTTTAAAGAGTTTAAGTTATTTCTACTTATTTTCATTCTTGAAGAATCGTTTGTGACTTGAATTTTTATACCGGAGTAAACATGTGCAATGGACTAGTAGTAAGACACACTTTTATAATAGGTCAAATCTTCAAACCTCAATAAATGCACATTTGAGGGTCGTAGGGGAATGATCAGAAACAGTCATATCAATTAGGCCACGTACGCGATACATCTAAATTGTTGATACAAAAGTTGGGCGTACCTGGTTATTGGGCTCTTGCTCTCGTACCAATTCGCTTCTTAGCACTTGTTACCTGCGTACTAAGAAAATAAAACAACACCGTTAGGCTTATCGAGGGATTGTCTCCCCCGATTAGACTCCGGCGTGAGAGTAAGTAATCGATTTAGGGTTCTCGTAAAGAGTTAGGGTTTGTATGTCGTACCTTGAATGAGAATCGTGTGATTCTATATATAGGGGCTAAGAAACCGTGTTTCTTGCTCCTTACTCTTCGCACGCGTGGTGCTTATCCAAGGTAAGGATATCTATTCCATGAATAGATAATCCTTATCGTGTACCCGGTGGGTTGGATTGGGCATTGGGCTTCGTGAGCCCAAAGCATTAATGCTGCGGCCCGTACCATTGTCATGGTAGCCCACTCGAGGTGGACTTAGGTGCGAGTAATGTTTATCATTTGGGCTCGTGGCCCAGATATAGACGATACGTCATCATGTCCCCCCAGTCTAGTGTGCGCGGCTCGTGGCCGTGGATACTAGACTTAATACCATCAGCGGTAAGCGTGGCGGGAGATCGAGTAAATATTACCGCCTATTTTTAGGTGCAATGCACCTAACTTAAAAGAATTTCAAATGGATACCTCGAAAGCCGGGGGTGGTGTAACACCCTAGGCAAATCCCACATCGGCTGTGGCCTGGAGAGATGCTGGGCTCATAAGATAACATTCGCCTTACAATGACACAACGCGTTTTGTGGTCTACTGCGTGTGGGGTTCTTAGGAACTGGCAGTTAAGCGTGCTCATGTGAGAGTAGTACTGGCCTGGGTGACCTGCCGGGAAGTCTTCAAATGAGGCCACAAAAACAAAGCCGTGAGCCTGCGGGCAAAGCGGACAATATTGTGGTTTGCGTAAGGCGGGGTGTTACAAGTGGTATCAGAGCCACTCCTGAGCCGTTCGGGATGGTGGGGCAAACCTCATCGAAGACGATGAGTCCCTAAGGGGGGGTGATTGTAACACCCTAAGCAAATCCCACATCGGCTGTGGCCTGGAGAGATGCTGGGCTCATAAGATAACATTCGCCTTACAATGACACAACGCGTTTTGTGGTCTACTGCGTGTGGGGTTCTTAGGAACTGGCAGTTAAGCGTGCTCATGTGAGAGTAGTACTGGCCTGGGTGACCTGCCGGGAAGTCTTCAAATGAGGCCACAAAAACAAAGCCGTGAGCCTGCGGGCAAAGCGGACAATATTGTGGTTTGCGTAAGGCGGGGTGTTACAGGTGGTGTCCACGTAGCCCTCGTAATTCGGGAAAAAATGCATGTACCCGTTCAACTCCTAGCCATACGTTTTCTGTGAGTGGGTTCCACGTGGAGGGAAATTAGGGTTTTTACCTCTCCCTATATAAGAGTCACCGCCCACTTTTTACAATCACACAGTAAAACACACACTTATCACTATTCACCGTCTTTGAGGGCTTTTTTGCAAAGAAAATACCATATTTTCGTAGGTAATTTGTGTGCGTCTTACTTAGTATTTTGATGAAGATGGTTGCACAGTTGGAGGATTTTCGCTCTGCGATATCCATTGAGGATGTTACTGAGTTTACGTCCGACTATTTCGTGCCTTTGGATGTCCATCCAGAGGCTCCAGATGTGGACGCGTGTATAGCTGACTTCCCCGAAGGGAAAATAGGGCTATACACGAAATTCTTTAAGTACGCGAATTACCGCGTACCCATATCTATTTTTCTGAGCGATTTGCTCAATCACTATCGCCTTCACATCTCTCAGCTGCACTGTATTGGTGCGGCGAAGGTGTCGAATTTTGAAGTAAACTGCCGTTTACTTGCGATAAAACCGACCGTGGCCTTGTTCCGCTCTTTTTACCACACGACGTGGTCAAATGGCTGGGTTTCTTTTGCGAAGCGCCAGGGGGCGCTTCAGTGTTATACTGAGAAAGTAGACGCCCTAAAGAATTGGAGGGAGTACTTTTTCTGGGTTGACGATGTGGTCTTTCCGTTTCCGTATGAGTTTTATACTCAGGACACATTACCAAGGGATGGGCGCCCCGCACCCGGTTCATACAGGCTGGTTGACGCGCAGACTCTGGATGCCAACCGACTGGCCATTAACCCCTATCCGGAGGAGTTTTTGGTGCATATGGGGTTGAGTCGCGCTTATTTTGGCGCTGCAGATGAGGTGCTTACTTTCTTGAGTGAGGATGGCCGGGGTGGGTGTTCATCCCTTATACTTCAAGCTTTGTAAGTCTTTTATTCGTGTCTACGCGTTTTTAATAACTAATCCCTTTTTTCTTTCTTGCTTTATTGATGTGCGCAGAGATGGATCTGTTCGCTGTGGTTAAGCTGGACAAGCCGAAGCTGGTAACTATAGGGGTGCGCCCTCTGAGGGAGGGTGAGCAGCCCCTACTGGAGGCGACAGAGGGTTGTTTGACCGTCCTGCCAGAGGCTGTTCCTGAGAACACACCACCACTCCAAGTGATGCCTGTTCAGAGCGTGGCGCCCGATGCGGAGGTGGCGCACAAGGAGGCGCAATCGGGGTCGTCTGACAGCCTAAAAATCCTTAATCCTGAGGAGGTGCTGAAAGAGGAAGTTGCGCAGAATGTTAAGCGCAAGGGAGAGGCTGGAGGTAGTGGCACCAGGAAGAGGCGTCGACACGTCATTAGGGACGCGGAGTCTAATGCGGAAGAGATATCTACTTCTGGCGCACGGTTGAAGGTTGATGAAGCTTCTCCATTTCTGTAAGTGTCTGCTTTTTTATCATCTTTCTCCCCCTTTTTTTCATATTACTTGTTGTAATATTTACTAACTGTTTTTTGTTGCGTAGGGATGATGCTGCGAAGAATGATGGAGTCTTCGTTGATGAGGTTTCCTCTCCACAGAATGAAAACAGGGAGGGGAAAGCCAAGGTTGCTGATGGTGGTGAGGCGCAGCAGCTGATGGATGAGCTGGTGGCTCAGCTAAAAGAGAAGATGTCGGGGAGAGCAGTGCTCTTGCCCAGAAGGATGAGGAGTTGGCGAGACTCCGTGCGCAGTTGGCGAATGCGCAAGTGGAGTTGGAGGCTTCGCGGGCGCATGCGGAAAAGATCGCTGGGGATAAGGTGAGTATGCTAGCCGACCTTAGGTATGCGAGGGCTAAGCTTAATCAGATAAAGGCTAAAGCGACCTGGTCGGTGGCATACCTTGATGGGAAGAGGGCTGAGCATCATGCCAGCGTCCAAGAGTTCCAGGAGCGCATAGAGAAGGTGATTGCGTTGCAAGAGGAGAAGCTGCGCGCCCTCAGTATAGAGTATGACGAGGAGCTGTATCCACACTTGATGTCTACTATTGCTGAGCGCAGGTATTTTTGTTTACTTGTCTTCATAAAAACTTTATCACCCTGCTTTTTATTTACACAAATTGTCTTCGTGAATATAGGTGGTTGATTAGCCATGGACTGCGCTTGGCAGCTATAGGCGTGCTAGAGTCCCCAGAGGTAGTGGACGCCTTTGGGAAGGTGGTGCATTGCGCGATGGCGCGTGGCAGATCCCAGGCTATGAAGGATCTCCACGAGGCCCAGTTACTGGAGAAGGACTTGGCGGAAGTCCCTGGGTACAGCCCTACAGCTTATGATGAGTTGCTGCAAGCAATGGCGGGGTTGAAGGTTCTTGAGTTGCCGCATATTGGGAGGCTGGAGCGCGATCAAGATGACCCCATAGATGTGTTGATGGCAGGGTTGACATTGCAGCGCCATCTTGGGGATAATGCGGAAGGGGAATCAGATTACTATCTGAAACCTGATGTTTCGCAGCTTCAAGTTCCTGTGTTCGCGCGGCCTCGCGACATCCTCAAACCCTTTGCTCTTGAGAGGGAGATTCCCTTGAAAGAAGTGCTAGAGCGACATGAGCAGAGGGTTGCTGTGAAGAAGGGTATCAAGGGTAAGGCAGTGATGTGTGGCATTGGCGCTGCACACATCCCTAGGTCAGATGGTGTGCCTGTAACCGTTCCAACCGTGTCCATGCATGATGCTTTAACTTTGAGGAAGCTGCAGGAAGCGGGGAGTTCCGCCGCCCCGCAGGAGAGTCCTGAGCATCGCCATAGCATATAGGCTTGTTGTAACACCCCAACCCGATAAGGGTAGAAGTATTACATTACAGTGACATATCAGAACAAACACAAGCATATGATTCATACATACAACGAAATTCAGGGTTACAAATGAAAATCTGAAACTACAAGGTTACAAAACAATAAATACTATGTCTAATAAAGTGAAACTTCATCTAATCGTCTCTAGTCCAAAGCATAGTCTTCTAAGTCCAGTCACACTCTCTTCCCATAACCCAGCTTCCTACTAAAACCTGCCGCAGGAAAAGGAAATGCGGCTGAGCTTAAAAAGCTCAGTGAACAGATATATAAACAAAGTAATGATAATGAAACAGAACAGAAGTATAGTGCATTGGGGAATATCATAAAGAATAAACAAAAGGAAATAATAGAAAGGAAAGAAAAGATAGTCATCCACCACGAGCCCAAAAACTCAAAGTCATATATCTCAAAATCATAAGCCGTCAATATCATAATCTCACAATCAGAGGGGATACCTCTCAGGCAACCAGATAATATGAGGGGTGTCCTCATGTATCAAAAGGGTGGAGTAGCTAGCTCCCAGAAATTGTGAAAGGCGTGTATTGCACACAGCACCAGTCACCTCAAAGTCAACTCAAAGTCATAGTTAAATCCACTAAACAGAACAGATCTAGGATTGTAATCCATACGCCCCTTACTCAAAGTCAATCTCAAAGTCATATACTCAAAGTCATAATGGCCATAATAGTAATCATAAAAAGGGACGGCGTGAGAAATCACTCACCCACACATGAGTCATGCCAGTGGTGCATCACAGACATGCCTATGGTACCTCCATAGGTAGGGAAACATAAATGGCTCGGGTATCAAACTAAGAGTCAGGTCTCAAAGTCATGCAAAAGGTCATATAGCAAAGGTTTATCTCAAAGTCATGTCTCAAAGTCGTCTCAAAATCATAATATCAGAAGTCATATCAATGGTTCAGAATATCCAAGGTTCATTCCCAAAGGTTCATTTCAAAAGATTCGTTATTAAGTTTCGTAAGTTCAAAATAAAATATGAAAGAGTTAAGAGAAAATAGATTTAAAACTTTAATAGTTATTTACCCATTTCATCTCAAAGATCTGCCTCTTTAAACATTCTTCATAAAAGCCAATTAATCCTTCCTTTAAAATGGTTTCGTTTCAAAATCATAGAGTGTCATTTCAAAACAGTTTCTTTCCTTAACATCAAGTTATATTTTCCAAAAGGTCTTCATATCAAATTATCATAAAAGATGAACCAGAGATATCGGATATACAAAGGTCAGAAGTCATAGTAGTGGTAAAAGGAACGGATCACGAGTCATGAGAAACCTTACTGAAAGGTTAGAATATCTGTACCTTAAACCGCAAGTGCAAACATGACAGAAAACATAAAGGTCGGAAGCAAAACTCCTTCTTCAGCGAATCTACACAAATTAATTGTCGGCTTGTTGTTAATAACTTATTCAATTCAGATTTCTCATTTTAGTCGGCTTTCCAGTTTTAGTAACTTTCCATTTAAAGTGACTTTCCACTTTTAGCAGGTTTCCATAAATAGTAAGTTTCCACTTTTAGAAAGTTTCCATAACTAGAAAGTTGAATCATTATTAATGGAATCAGAGTATCTTTTAACATATTTACACATTTGGTCCTTAGGTTTCATAACTTCACATTTTAACACTTTACTTTCCAAAGTTACACTTTAAACTTTTTAGTATTCAAAGTTACACATTAAACCCTTAACTTATCCATTTTACATAATGAGCACTTATTTTATTAAGTTATTCGAATGTATCCCCAGGAATTCATAATTTACACTTTAAGTCCTTCAAGTTATCAAAGTTACATATTTAACCCTTTAATTTACAATTTCAACTTTTAATTATCAATAATTACATATTAACCCATTTAAGTACCAAAATGACACAAAACCCCTTGAATACTTTTAATTACTCAAAACAGCTCCAAGTTTCTGAAAATTACATTTTTAGTCCCTCTCTTTTAATTATTTTCAAAACAAACCCTAATTAATCATTAAATACATTTTAATCCATTTATATGCAAAAATTACACTTAGCACCCTCATCTTATATTTTTGTCGAACAGTATACAGCCCAGAATAAGTTTCAAAAATAACCCTTTAGTTTTAAAGTTTACAAAACTCACCCAAAACCTTTTTGCCAAATCGTATAATACAAAAATAAAGGAATTAGAAACCCTAATCCTTCTAATCAATTCCCAATCATTAACTCATCATTACATATCATTAATTATCACCTTTTTCCAGCCCTAAACCAAAACCCTAGGCCCTCGACTTATTTCTTTCTTTTTCTTTTATATACGATTTACACAAACAAGAATAATTTCGAAACACATGATTTAAACCAAGATAACTCTTCCAACATTTTTACAGATCAATATACATCATAATAAGTGTGTATAAATTTTATTAGGAATTGTTATGGATCGGAAGGTATATTACACAATTACACTCGTTTTTAGGGTTTTAAATCACGAAAGGGATGTCGAGCATGCATGGGTTGAATCCAACAATTTATTTGATGTTTATAAGGTATAAAGGGTCTGAGAAAAATACCAAATCAATTTTGTAACGTGTGGAAACAGCAGTTCGATCAGATGTATACTCGATTGGCCAAAACACTCCAAAAATTGTCACGACTTCACCAAAGGCCTAGCAACCTTGAAACCAATTTTCGTGGGTCTTATTACATGTAAGGAACATCAGAAAAATGATAGATGAATTACATAGTGGTCGATTGAAGCAGAAACATTTTACCTCCTTTCTAGGGCTCGACAAAGGAAACCAATGCCACGATCGTGCAAGGCTTCCACAATTCAAAAGGGAATTTTTCTTGGCTTCTTAGGATGATGATAGATCACAGAAAATTGCTGAGGAGGATTGTGTGTGTCGTATGGAGGCTAAGGGAATTCTTTGTGTGTTTTTCTTTGGATCGGTATTAGGGTTTTTGGGAGAAAAGGTATGGATTGACTTTTTAAACAAGAAATGCCGTGTGGAGGGGAGATTTGATCCAGAAAATTCGTGACTTTAGTTGAGGTAATTATCTCTTAATAATTATCTTCTCAATTTACCATATATATATCATTTAATTCAAAATAAAACAAATAAAATGCATTTTTTTCTTTAATCGGCCACATAGGGGCATTTTCGTAATTTCACCACTTGTATAAATGTTATTTGTAATTGTTAAAATTATTGGGATACATAACTTGTGCATTGTTTGAGGTTTGGGATTTATTTGGTACTTTAATAAGCTTTTAATTAAATTTCAAATTGGTAAGGGCAATTTGGTCTTTTCACATGTTCTCAGATTTTAGGTGTTACAACTTCTTCCCCTCTAAAAAGAAAAATTTCGTCCTCAAAATTTGAAGTCGCAAAGTTAGACGAAGTCGTAGTAAATTGCAAAAGGTCATTACAAACATTCTCACGCCCGGGGAGGTTCTTCCAAAAAGATCTTCAGACCAAATAGTTTCTCCTGACTCGTAATTATTGTCAAAATAGTTTCAGATTTCTCGGAAAGGCATATCATACGGAATTTGAATCAAAAGGATAATGTACAAAACATAACGGATGATAATCGAATTCTCCAGGAAGAGGTATAAAAATACATAGGATTTTCATCGAATTGATTAGGCGAATCAGATGAGAATATATTGAATTGTAGCAAACATGGGGTGATATACGGTTTAACTCTTCAGCTTCTCAGATAGTCTCGGCTTTTAGATAACCTTCCAAAGGTATTCTCATAAACAACAGGTCTCATTTCCTCAAAGTCCACAATCACATATTTTACTCATAGCAGATCATAATGAACAACTTCACGAATGCGAATCGTATACGGACAGAAAGCATATCGTTAGATATCGTCAACGGCAGAAATCTCATAATGGAACCTAAGATCCTTATCAGAAGTTGCAAAGATCAGCAAAACACGTGTCGAGAGTCCAAACGTATCGAATCGTATAACAAGGACAGCATATCAAACGTATAGGTAGAATGAACCTAAAGTCTCACTAAACTCAGATGATCTTGATCGGATGACAGAATTCTAAAGCTTCTAAGGCACTTCTTAAAATATCATATGCCCACCATAAGTGCACGTTATATGATGTAAGTATTATCACGTTGGCCAGGCGTCATAATACTGACATCATATACATATGCCCTCATGATGATCATACTTTATCTCAAGTCGTGAACACCCAAACTTATTTAAATCCACCTAGTCCACCTATAGTCTCAGAGGTCACCAAAATCAAACAACATAACTAAGAGAACGAAATTACTCGAAGAGTAACGGAGATCCGAGAATGTCATTCAAAATTAAGGTACGTCCTCAGTAACGTCAATTCTTTACAGCATCATCTCGTCTAAACACAATGTCCGCTTTCAAATCCGTCCACTCATTTACAAATTTCAAAATTTCTTCCAAGTTGGAGTAGTCTGTTTACTCTTGTCCGTCTTACCTCATGATTAAAAGAATTTAAAACTCGAGTCGGGTTCCTCCGGTCTTCAGCAGCTCCTCTTGGTAGTGTGGCATCGTAGCGGCAGTCTCTGACGCGATCACGGTGCATCCCTCCATCCGCAGGTCTGCTTCTGCTCTCAATTCATCTTAGTACAACTAAAATGAATAGAGGAACAAGACTGCGTGTCTTCGACAGGTCTTCTAACATAGCTCCAGGTTTTAAGGTGCATGATGTTGTTGTTGACTCCAGGTTGGGTGTTGAATGGTTCGTCTTCTTTGGTCTGGTTGTCGTGATGCCCAAGCTGAAATCTTCACGTGTTGCATGGTATATGATTGAGCATTATCCCCAATTCCTCTCTCCTTCTTATATGCTTCTTCCATGGTAATGCTTGTCGCAACCATCTCCTCCTACTCTTCCACCTGGTTTCTAACTCCAATAACGGTCTTCGATCTTGGTCCCTCTTGTGAAAGCTCTGTCTTCACATTATACAGGGTAGTGTTGTCTACTATGAATTCTGAACGTCAATCAAATTTCTCTTCCAGAACAAAAGGTCATCTCACCAATAATCTCTATGTTCTTCTTTCGTTTTAGAACACAACACAATGTCATACTATGACAATTTGTCCAACACACGCGAAAACATGATTATTCTAGCCAACACCATTGGCATCATTCAAGCTCATAAATGTTATAACGAGTGCAAAGGCAGCTTCCGAAATCATCTCAGGGAGTTTTCACATCGCCTTCTTTCTTCTTCAAGAACTGAAATACTTCTCAAAGGTCACTCTCGGTTAGTTAACCCCCTTCTTAGAAGTTTTTGTGGTTGCTTCTTCAGTCCTTCAAATCTAAAATGATGCAATCAGACGCGGAGTTTCAAAGGAAGACCAAATTAATTATTGATACGCGGAAACAGATAATGATTAGTGATAGTGGTACGTTTAAGTTCACGATAGTCGATACGTCATCGCATACTTCTCTCGTTCTTCTTCATAAACAAACAAGAGCATCTAAAGAGAATCACCAAGGTTAAAAATCATATTCCATCAGCTCCTTCAATCTCTCAACTTCTATGGCACCATGGTTTCTTCACTGATATCAGTTCAATGTCCACTCTACTTCTTAAGCAGGAAGGAGTACCAAAAAGTTCATCAGAGAATACCGGAAAATCTTCGTATGACAAAATAATTCCCAATAGTAGAACTTTCCAAGGGTTGATAATAATGGTTTTCAGGACAACTTGGTAATCACATGAGTTTGGGGTAGGTGTTTCCATAGTGACAGAAATTTTAGCAGATGTAGAGAGTCATCATAATGGAATAGGGTGAAGCAGATTTTTAAGGTCACATTTCAGATATGGTAGCCTATGGTATCTTCACGAATAGCCATTTAGTCCAAAAGACCGTACAATCAGACATCTCAAAGTCAAAGGATTCATAAAGTGAATACAGTCGTCAAATCATACAGATAGTTCATATATCAGAGTCAAGTACATGGTTCAACAAAATGTTGGGATGGATAAACGAACAGTTCAATGTGTAGGAATTTCGTTTAGCCTATTAGCATAAGTAGCAGGTAGGATGTGTATCATTGGTAATACGAATATCGTATAATCATCAATTGTGAGAGGTACAGAATCTCAGTTATCAGCATCATCATGCTTAGTTAACAAATCCATATAGAGATAGTATTTACATCATACCCTTCCAAAGGAAACGGTTGGCAGAACAGGGTTCATCATTCAAAGAGAGGAAACAAAATTTCTCATATTCGTGGTTCATAATTACCAGAATTCTCATAGGAGTAGTAATGGATCATACAGAGTCAAGTAGTATCGGGTGATACATTCATACCTAACATAAGTAATGAATTCACAGAATGTGTCGAACACATTATGGTTGAATGACCTACGATGTGGTCGAAAAGGTGTCAAACAGCTTATCAAACAAATCGGAGGCGGAGATCAAAATCTGAAGGTGAAACTTAAATGTGTAAGGTATCCAGGTAGCTTTCCGAGGTATTCCAAACTTACTTGGTTATTAAGCTTAAGTTGCAAACTTCTAACTTCTGAAACAAAGGTCCTTATAAGGCTTATCTAAGAGCAAAGGCACGATCAGAGTGATGCGGAAGCAAATGATACTTACATAAATGTCTTAGTCTACCCATTCCTCACTGGTAATAACTTGGGTTCCTATGGGGAATCCTAAGGTAAAGTTTCAAAGGTTGTCTTATGAGCGCCTACAGTGGAAACTTAGGGGTCCAAACTTCACAGGTCAAGGGTAAATGTATTACGAATCGCAGCCTGGCCTCTGATACCATAATTGTAACACCCCAACCCGATAAGGGTAGAAGTATTACATTACAGTGACATATCAGAACAAACACAAGCATATGATTCATACATACAACGAAATTCAGGGTTACAAATGAAAATCTGAAACTACAAGGTTACAAAACAATAAATACTATGTCTAATAAAGTGAAACTTCATCTAATCGTCTCTAGTCCAAAGCATAGTCTTCTAAGTCCAGTCACACTCTCTTCCCATAACCCAGCTTCCTACTAAAACCTGCCGCAGGAAAAGGAAATGCGGCTGAGCTTAAAAAGCTCAGTGAACAGATATATAAACAAAGTAATGATAATGAAACAGAACAGAAGTATAGTGCATTAGGGAATATCATAAAGAATAAACAAAAGGAAATAATAGAAAGGAAAGAAAAGATAGTCATCCACCACGAGCCCAAAAACTCAAAGTCATATATCTCAAAATCATAAGCCGTCAATATCATAATCTCACAATCAGAGGGGATACCTCTCAGGCAACCAGATAATATGAGGGGTGTCCTCATGTATCAAAAGGGTGGAGTAGCTAGCTCCCAGAAATTGTGAAAGGCGTGTATTGCACACAGCACCAGTCACCTCAAAGTCAACTCAAAGTCATAGTTAAATCCACTAAACAGAACAGATCTAGGATTGTAATCCATACGCCCCTTACTCAAAGTCAATCTCAAAGTCATATACTCAAAGTCATAATGGCCATAATAGTAATCATAAAAAGGGACGGCGTGAGAAATCACTCACCCACACATGAGTCATGCCAGTGGTGCATCACAGACATGCCTATGGTACCTCCATAGGTAGGGAAACATAAATGGCTCGGGTATCAAACTAAGAGTCAGGTCTCAAAGTCATGCAAAAGGTCATATAGCAAAGGTTTATCTCAAAGTCATGTCTCAAAGTCGTCTCAAAATCATAATATCAGAAGTCATATTAATGGTTCAGAATATCCAAGGTTCATTCCCAAAGGTTCATTTCAAAAGATTCGTTATTAAGTTTCGTAAGTTCAAAATAAAATATGAAAGAGTTAAGAGAAAATAGATTTAAAACTTTAATAGTTATTTACCCATTTCATCTCAAAGATCTGCCTTTTTAAACATTCTTCATAAAAGCCAATTAATCCTTCCTTTAAAATGGTTTCGTTTCAAAATCATAGAGTGTCATTTCAAAACAGTTTCTTTCCATAACATCAAGTTATATTTTCCAAAAGGTCTTCATATCAAATTATCATAAAAGATGAACCAGAGATATCGGATATACAAAGGTCAGAAGTCATAGTAGTGGTAAAAGGAACGGATCACGAGTCATGAGAAACCTTACTGAAAGGTTAGAATATCTGTACCTTAAACCGCAAGTGCAAACATGACAGAAAACATAAAGGTCGGAAGCAAAACTCCTTCTTCAGCGAATCTACACAAATTAATTGTCGGCTTGTTGTTAATAACTTATTCAATTCAGATTTCTCATTTTAGTCGGCTTTCCAGTTTTAGTAACTTTCCATTTAAAGTGACTTTCCACTTTTAGCAAGTTTCCATAAATAGTAAGTTTCCACTTTTAGAAAGTTTCCATAACTAGAAAGTTGAATCATTATTAATGGAATCAGAGTATCTTTTAACATATTTACACATTTGATCCTTAGGTTTCATAACTTCACATTTTAACCCTTTACTTTCCAAAGTTACACTTTAAACTTTTTAGTATTCAAAGTTACACATTAAACCCTTAACTTATCCATTTTACATAATGAGCACTTATTTTATTAAGTTATTCGAATGTATCCCCAGGAATTCATAATTTACACTTTAAGTCCTTCAAGTTATCAAAGTTACATATTTAACCCTTTAATTTACAATTTCAACTTTTAATTATCAATAATTACATATTAACCCATTTAAGTACCAAAATGACACAAAACCCCTTGAATACTTTTAATTACTCAAAACAGCTCCAAGTTTGTGAAAATTACTTTTTTAGTCCCTCTCTTTTAATTATTTTCAAAACAAACCCTAATTAATCATTAAATGCATTTTAATCCATTTATATGCAAAAATTACACTTAGCACCCTCATCTTATATTTTTGTCGAACAGTATACAGTCGAGAATAAGTTTCAAAAATAACCCTTTAGTTTTAAAGTTTACAAAACTCACCCAAAACCTTTTTGCCAAATCGTATAATACAAAAATAAAGGAATTAGAAACCCTAATCCTTCTAATCAATTCCCAATCATTAACTCATCATTACATATCATTAATTATCACCTTTTTCCAGCCCTAAACCAAAACCCTAGGCCCTCGACTTATTTCTTTCTTTTTCTTTTATATACGATTTACACAAACAAGAATAATTTCGAAACACATGATTTAAACCAAGATAACTCTTCCAACATTTTTACAGATCAATATACATCATAATAAGTGTGTATAAATTTTATTAGGAATTGTTATGGATCGGAAGGTATATTACACAATTACACTCGTTTTTAGGGTTTTAAATCACGAAAGGGATGTCGAGCATGCATGGGTCGAATCCAACAATTTATTTGATGTTTATAAGGTATAAAGGGTCTGAGAAAAATACCAAATCAATTTTGTAACGTGTGGAAACAGCAGTTCGATCAGATGTATACTCGATTGGCCAAAACACTCCAAAAATCGTCACGACTTCACCAAAGGCCTAGCAACCTTGAAACCAATTTTCGTGGGTCTTATTACATGTAAGGAACATCAGAAAAATGATAGATGAATTACATAGTGGTCGATTGAAGCAGAAACATTTTACCTCCTTTCTAGGGCTCGACAAAGGAAACCAATGCCACGATCGTGCAAGGCTTCCACAATTCAAAAGGGAATTTTTCTTGGCTTCTTAGGATGATGATAGATCACAGAAAATTGCTGAGGAGGATTATGTGTGTCGTATGGAGGCTAAGGGAATTCTTTGTGTGTTTTTCTTTGGATCGGTATTAGGGTTTTTGGGAGAAAAGGTATGGATTGACTTTTTAAACAAGAAATGCCGTGTGGAGGGGAGATTTGATCCAGAAAATTCGTGACTTTAGTTGAGGTAATTATCTCTTAATAACTATCTTCTCAATTTACCATATATATATCATTTAATTCAAAATAAAACAAATAAAATGCATTTTTTTCTTTAATCGGCCACATAGGGGCATTTTCGTAATTTCACCACTTGTATAAATGTTATTTGTAATTGTTAAAATTATTGGGATACATAACTTGTGCATTGTTTGAGGTTTGGGATTTATTTGGTACTTTAATAAGCTTTTAATTAAATTTCAAATTGGTAAGGGCAATTTGGTCTTTTCACATGTTCTCAGATTTTAGGTGTTACACTTGTTGTATGTTATGCTTTTGCCTTGTAATTTTTGTAAATAACTTATGAATAAGATAATATTTTGTTTAAGTTCGTGACTTAAAATATACTTGCATTGTTTGCGAAGTTTTTGGTATTTGACCAAGTGTTTTGGCTCGTTATTTGCTAAGCTTGTACAGTGTACTTAGTATGTGCGCATCCGTCGTGGGGTGCGAACGCGAAACTTACCTTGACGTCTCAAGAGTAAGGCGCTTAGCAAGGATACGTGATCCTATGTTGATGGGTTTGCAACCCTCTTACTCAACAAGTGAATTAGTAGGTTAACTTATCCTTTATGCCTTCGTGGGTCTTTAAGTGGTGCATGCACGCCATGTAGGCAATAAAAATGTAAGATAACAATATTGACATTTATTATGTATGCAATAAAGTAAAATACGCTATGGAGTTAGCTAAAAACCATAACATTGTATTGATACTTGCAAGTTTTGAAAGAAAATAAGAAAAATACGATTCCTATTAAAGAAAAAAGAACAAACACTTATTGGGCATCACGTAGGATGCGAGGGTGTCTGTGTAAGGGCCGTAGCCTAGAAGTAACATCTTTTAAGATTGCAGATGTTCCAGGTGCGCGCTAGGTCTTGGCCTTCCATATCGCGCAGTCTGTATGCGCCGTTGCCGAGCGCGTCTGTGACCTCGTAAGGTCCTTCCCATTTAGGTCCGAGCTTGCCCGTGTCTTCTGCGTGGCTCGCGTCGTTGGCGCGGTAAACAAAGTCTCCTGGTCTGAATGAAGTGTGTTTGACCTTTGCATCATAATACTTCTTCATTTTTGCCTTAGTCTTTGCTTCACGTATAGCTGCGCGTTCGCGTCTTTCTTCCAGTATGTCTAAGTCTATGCGTCGTTCCTCGTCGTTTGTCGTGACGTTGACCTCTGCTGTGCGTATAGTTGGCATTCCTATCTCAGCTGGTATGACGGCTTCTGTTCCATAGACTAGGGAAAATGGCGTGTCGCCAGTACTGGTTTTGATTGTTGTGCGATGCGCCCACAAGACATGCGAGAGCTCATCTACCCACCTTCCTTTGTGTCTGTCAAGGCGCGCTTTTATTCCTTCGCCTAGACTGCGATTTGCGCGCTCAACTAGGCCATTGGTTTGTGGGTGTTTGACTGAAGCAAAGTGTTGTGTGATGTTCAATTGTGCGCACCAATCTTTGAATGGGTTATCACAGAATTGTTTTCCGTTGTCTGATATGATCGCACCCGGTAGTCCGAAGCGACAGACAATGTTGTCCCAGACAAAGCGTTTGACTTGGTTGCCCGTGATGTTCACCACCGCTTTTGCTTCGATCCACTTCGTAAAGTAATCTATGGCTACGATGAGGAATTTTACTCCTCCAGCTGCGACAGGGAAAGGTCCTGCGATGTCAATACCCCATTTGTAAAATGGCCATGGTGAGGTGATTGGTGTTAGCTCTTGTTGTGGTCGGCGCGGGATTGGCCTATGTACTTGGCAGTTGCTGCATTTTCTTATCAGATCGCGTGCATCGCGATGCATTGTTGGCCAATAGTATCCTGACCTTAGAGCGCTTGCCACCACGGATCGTGGCCCTGAGTGCATACTACATGATCCAGCGTGAATTTCGCGGAGTACGTAGTCTGCTTGAAGGGGTCCAACACATCTGAGCCATGGCTGTAAGAAAGACCGTCGATAGAGTACGTTGTCGCGTAATTCAAATCGTTGCGCTGTGCGCCGTATTCTTCGAGCGTCTTTATGATCTTGGGGTAGGACTCCCTTGCTAATAAATTCGATGATAGGTGTCATCCATGTAGGATCTTGTTCCTCTATCACCGTTGATATCTCCATTTCCAAGATTGACTTGTTTTTTAGGGTTTCTACCAATACATGTTTTGAGAGGTGTGCGAAGCTTGTGGATGCGATCTTGCTGAGTGCGTCCGCCTTCCTGTTATCTCCTCTAGGCACCTGTTTTATTGTGAACCTATCAAAGTTTTTGATCAAAGATTTTGTCTTTTCCAGGTATTGGATCATGTGTTCATCCTTGGCTTCATATTCACCTAGCACGTGGTTAGCAACTAGCCGCGAATCTACATTTGCTTCTAGGTTGCGAACACCCATTTGGATTGCAATGCGTAGTCCGGCTAGTAGGGCTTCGTATTCTGCCTCATTGTTTGTGGCTGTGAATTCAAAGCGTAGCGCATAGGTGAACTCCATACCTTCTGGATTTGTAAGAATAAGGTCTGCGCCTGATCCATCTACACATGAAGACCCATCTGTGAACAGAATCCAGGGTTCCTGCAAATCTGTTTTAGCTGCAGATGTCGGGCTGTCGTTGTCTGGCTTCTCCACGATAAAATCGGCTAAGACTTGTGTAACAATTCACATTTTCAGGTTAATTACTATTCCCAAAAAAAATTCACTATTCACTTTTACTATTCATTTTTCCCGAAAATTTCCCGAAATTTGATTTTTGTTTCTTGGCCTCGAGTGATAAATCATTTTCATGGCAAATTAAAAGTTTGACACTCATCAGATCATTTTCGTGAAAGTTATTAAGAAATTACACGGAATTACACGTTTTAGGGTAAAACGTCATTCAAAAATTCTACGCACAACGAAACTCGACCGCGTTAAGTGACCCCGCATCAGAAAAATGTTTGACACACTCATGATTTATTTGAGAATTAATCGTGACTGAGAAAAACATGACCAAAATAAGTCTCGGCCGTGAAAAACTGGAATTTTCAGTTTTAAGCGTTTTTACTCAGCCGTAACCTTAGCCTATACCTACACCGCGTTTCTAAAACAATTTGAGTTTTCAACTTATTAGAAAAAGTCAACATATTTTTCCCTCCTCCTTTGACCAAAAATCATTCCTTGATTTTATAAGTCATTCCTTGATTTTTAGGCTTACGGTTTGATGTCTAAAAGACATTTAATACCAACCGACACTAGACTGAGCCCAGTCTAGACATTATAAGTCATTTTAAATCATTTTTATCCTATTAGAAAAGTAACATTTTACTTTTCTCAATTTTCCGCAATATTCGTACGTTTTACGTATTACGCGTTTTAGACCCGTGTTTCTAGTTTTAGCAGGGTTTTAGCACCCCAATGGAACCTACCACTCATTTTATATTTTATTATGGAGTATTTTGACAAGTTTAACAATACTTTCAAGTTCCATATTTTTACGACACCCGGTTTTACGTTTTATAGCTTAATCATTTACGGTTAGCATTTTATGGAGCCAAAACACACAAAGTAAGCAAGATAACATCAAGACTTATCATCTAGTCACCCCTTATCCCATATGAACGTGTATTATGGCTATTACAAGCCTTGTTGGCTTGTGATAAGTCTTGAAGACTTTAGGTAGCTTACATGAGTAAGTAACTTATCAACTAAGCTTCCATAATATCTCTTATAACTAGTCATATATTCTAAGAAAGACTTCATCTCATCTCTTTGTTTCTCTCTCAATACCAACGACCCAAGCACCATAAAAACATCATTTTGATCATTGTTCTTTCAACTTTAATCCATCACAAGTTAAAGGCTTAAGTTCCTTGTTGATTCCTAGTTCCATTTATACCATAAATCACCATAAACAACACCATAATCTCATCATCATTCCATGATTGATTTGGAAGATACATAGGGGTGCTAGGGCTGAGTTAAGAAGGTGATTACAAGGGCTCTCTAAAGTTATAATCAAGTGGTTAAAAGATTTGGAAGCTAGGGTTAACGTATTGGAAGCTAGAGCTATTGGTTGAAACTTTAGGATTAGTGATCTTGTCCTTGGTTTCTTGTTAATTTTCCTCACAAAAGTTGTAAGCAAACCCTAACATATTTCTTGTTAAATATCATTATCATATTATTTACATATCATTCATGCTATATTTTGTCTTGTGATCATGTCCATGATGTATAAAAATGGGTAAAACAAGTTATTACAAATGATTGTTAACTTATGTTATTTAAACAAGTAAACTAGTGACTTTTATGGAGAACCACGACCAAAATAGTACAACTATGATATTGGACACTTACTTACTATTATAAAGGACTTCAAAAGGAAAACATAGCAATTTGAATCACCCAAAACGAGTACCCGAGTCAAAAGTTATGACCAATTGAAGTTAGCAAAACCAAAACGCCGAAACTGCCGATACCTACTGTTTTGCATTCTGCCATTTTGAAAGTCACCCTTCTGATCCGATTCATCAAAAACTTAAAACACGAAAGTTGTCCGGAACGACGTTTTCGTTCAGGAGTAAAGAAGATCGAGCCCTGAAAACGCTTTTCGAGTGATAATTTCTTCAAATTCTTAACAGCCCATTTTTAGACCAAAGTCATTATATAAAGGTTATGGTTTAAAAAGAACAAGAGGTCTAATGACCTAGAATCAAGACCACAACCATGGCTAGAGCCAAGGTTGAGTCTCAAGACCATGGAACAATGACCAAAGGTCATGGCAAAGCCATGGCTAAAGACCATATATACATACCAAGGCGAAAACATGAGTTAAGACCATATATACATACCAAGGCGAAAACATGAACTAGAGAAGTTGGCGATAACTTAAACATACAATTTGGATCTACTTCATCTAAAAGAACCATGAGATACAAGTTATAAGAAACTTACCCTAATAACAATCTTCATGTAAAGATAAAGTTTCCTAAGTTTATTTAAATATCGGACATGTAACTTTTCGGATCAAAACTTATATATATATACTTTATCAACTACTACAATAGTAGGGAGCCTCATGTGAGGAGTTCATTATGTAAGCCGTCGAGATGAGTTGTGGATTTACGAATTAAAGTGTCCTGACTCCTCGAACATTTACTACATGACTTCTGAATTATGTCGGCCCGAACGGTAGTAAACGATATATAAAACATACATGTTTCATTAATCATTTCTTTCAAAGACTTACACTATACATCATACCACATCATGGACTAAATGCAAGATATATATATTGGCACATCTTCATATTCATTACTCAAATCCTAAGTCGCAACATTCTATTATAGGTTGCTCGTAGAAACCTTCACGATCCAACCATTACCTTCATTACTTGCTATCTTACTTAAGGTGAGTTCATAGCCCCACTTTCCATTACTTAATTGTTTTACAAACCCTTGGGGGGAATACATGCTATTTTTAACCGAGCACAATGTTTTTAAATTGTATGCTTGCCTAACTGTTTTATTATCACTAAGTACCATCCTTGCCAAACCGAGATCCCTTATTATGAACCATTTAATCACTAGAAATAGTGAGCGCGAATATTGTGAATAGGCCTATTGGGATTGACGAATCCCATTTGTATTGACTAAGTTCAAACAAATGCATTAATATTTGAGACATTAGGTATGACGGCAAAGTACCTACCGGGATAACTCCGCCGATCGATATTGGTACCCGTTAACGTTTTGGTGTCATAAGCTTAGTATTTGATAATAACTGTTCCGGGCGTATAACAACGTGGTCCATCTTTGTTTTCCAAACATTGGTGTGAGTCTATAGCTCACACTACCAACATATTGTGTTCAAACATTAAACATACTCTATGAATATCACTCAACCTTTGTGTTGACCTCTCAAGCATGTATTTCAGGTTCATGACGATCAAGAATGGCACGGAAGGGCACGGATACTCAAGAGGGCTATAAATTTTATTATCATTCAAAAACTCATTTATTATACATTGTAAACATGGAACCATTTGGGACCTCATTTTGTAATCTCTGATATTTATACAATTTGAATGATAAATCTTTTAAAACGACTCAATTGGAGTTCGTTTTCTATTATTGTGACTATTGTGCCGTCGAGTAACACCCAGTTTGAATTCCGCTGCATCCAAGAATTGGGGGTGTTACAACTTGTCCTTTGATTGCAGTGCGCGGTCTGTATGAGATGTTATACTCATTTAGCAGTACACTCCATTTTTGTAAGCGTCCTGATGCGTCAGGCTTAGAGATAACTTGTTTAATTGGCTGATCAGTGATTACAGCTATTGGATGCGCTTGAAAGTATATGCGCAGCCTTTTGGCTGCGAACACTAGAGCCAAGACCAGCTTTTCCATAGCACTGTAGTTAGCCTCTGTTTTCTTTAGGGCTTTGCTTACAAAATATATGGGTGTCTGGACGGAGTCCCTGTCTGTCAATAGTACTGCGCTGACTGCTCCATGGGTTGCCGATAAGTACATGATTAGTTCTTCCCCTGGTCGCGGTGCGACGAGTTTAGGAAGAGATGCCAGGTGGTTTTTAAGTTGTTGGAAAGCTTCCTCTGCTTCGTTAGTCCAGCGAAAGTCTCCCTTTTTTGTACACTTCGTGAGTGTTGTAAAGAGGGGAAGAGATTTGTCTGCTGACTTAGATAAGAAGCGGTTTAGCCCTGCTAACTTTCCATTCAGTGACTGGACTTCTTTGAGTGTGCGCGGGGAGGGGAGATCAATAACAGCCTTTGTCTTCTCTGGGCAAGGTTTGATTCCATCGGGTTCTATCAAATATCCGAGGAACATGCCTTCAGTTGCGCCAAAGGTGCACTTCTTGGGATTCAACTTCATGTTTATCCGCCCCAACATTCTGAATGTTTCCTCGATGTCGCGCACCAATTCGTCCTCTGTATGGCTTTTGATGACAAGGTCGTCAACATAGACTTCCAAGTTGCGGCCTACTTGTTTTTCGAAGGCTGTGTCCACCAGTCGTTGGTATGTCGCGCCTGCGTTCTTCAGGCCAAAAGGCATTTTTGTGTAGCAGTATACTCCTTGACTGGTGTGGAAAGCTGTTTTTTCTTCATCTTCCACTGCCATCTGGATCTGATGATACCCTTTATATGCATCTAGGAAGCATTTGAAAGGGTATCCGCACAAGTATTCGACCTTCCAGTCTATCTCTGGCAGTGGATAGCAGTCCTGCGGACATGCTTTGTTGAGGTCCGTGAAGTCCACGCACATCCTCCAACTGCCATCGCTCTTCTTTACCATAACTGGGTTAGAAAGCCAGTCGTGATAGTATACTTCGCGCATGATGCCTGCATCCACTAGCTTATGTACTTCTTCCAGAATAGCCTTTGCACGATCTGGGGCCTGGCCGCGTTTCTTTTGTCGTATTGGAGGGTATCCTTGTCGGATTTGTAGCTTATGTTCTGTGATAGAGCGCGGTACTCCCGTCATATGCTTTGGTTCCCATGCAAAGATGTCTAGGTTCTTCTGCAAGAGTGCGCATACAGCTGCTTTACCTTTGTCAGATAAAGATCCTCCAATCGAAACTTGTTGTTCCGGATAATCTGGATGAATGGCGACTTTTAAATTTGGCGTTTTTTCCGTGCGCTGTTCTGGAATAGTCTCTGCTTCAGTTGTTACTGCGATGCATTCTCTTGGTGGTACTGTTGTGTTATAGAGGGTGACAACTCCTCCCTCCACTGGGAATTTAAGCATTCCGTGCGCTGTGGATGGTACAGCGCGCATGGATGATATTCCCGGTCTCCCAATGATACCATTGTATGGTGAAGGGGACTTTATTACCATAAAGTTTATCCATGTTGCGGTTGAGTGTTGTTCATCTCCTACGACCACCAACGAGCGTAACTGCCCCATGGGCCAGATCTTTTCTCCTGTGAATCCTGTTAATGACGTTGTTGCTGGTATCAATTGTCTTTGAATCTCGGGTCGCAGTCTTTTGAAACAGTGATCGTACAGGATATCTGCGGATGCTCCCCCATCGATATACATGCGGTGGATATCATGTCCTCCTGTATGTATTTCAATAGTTAGAGGCTCTACGACTGCGTTGTCCGCAGCTATAGTAGGGAAAGATATTTCTTTTTCTGGAGAGAATTTTTGGCTGACTTTTTGCTTTATCTTGCGCTGTCATGATTGTATCATGTATATAGTATCAGCTTTTTCCTTTGGGGGTTCTTTCTTACCCCCGTTTCTCTGTTTATCTTTTCCCTCTTTGATGTTTTTTACGAGGTGGTCCATCCTGCCTTCTCTTACTAGCTTTTCAATTAGTTGTTTTAGTTGGACGCACTCGTTAGTTGTATGGCCTTTTTGGCCGTGGTACTCGCAGTATCCACTACCTAAGCGCTTTTCTTCTGCAGTGCGCATTAGTGGTGGTTTTGGGAAGTTCGCGCCTTTTGTTACAAATATTTCTCTCGGAGTTTTTGTGAGAGGAGTATATTTGTCGTTGTCTCTCCCACTGCGATAATTCCTGTTGCGGTTGTTATTCTGATCATTGGATTGTCTCCGTGGCTGTTCTTGTTGCCTATAGTTTGAATAACCTTTTTTGCTATCCGCAGTAGCTGCTTCTCCTTGTATAAAGGATCTAGTGCGCTTTGTTAACTCATCAAAGGTCTGTGGAACTTTGTCGTTCAGCTTCCGGATGAGTTCTGGGTTATTGATCCCATTCATGAACCCTGAAATTTTTAGGATTTCAGGACATGCTTTGACTTGTATGCACTCATCCTTGAAACGTTCCATAAAAGCGCTGGTTGATTCCCCTTGACGCTGTTTCACTCTTGCTAGCTCCACAGGGTTTTTAGCGCACTTCTTTCGCTGGGTGAAGTTGAGGCGGAATGCTTTACGTAATTCCTCAAATCCACCGATGCTCCTACGTGGGAGTTTGCTAAACCATGTGCGCGCATTTCCTACTAACGTGGAATTAAACATGTGGCACCACACAGGCTGTGGCCAGTTTTCGATGGTTGCGGCTGATTCGAAAAATTTTAGGTGATCGTCAGGATCACCTGTTCCATCATATGTCTTCACGTTAGCGGGCATGCGCCTGCGTTTGCGGTCTGAGTAATCGCTGATGCGCCGTGTAGACGCATCAATTTTCTGGCGTCGCCATGGGAGAGACATATCTTCATTCTCTTCCTCGCGACGTCTTCCTCTTGACTTCCAGTGTCCTGTTTCTTTATCCTCGTTGTCCGAGGAGTCGCTGGAAGAAGGGTAGTCTCTTTTTCGGCGCTTGCGCCGGCTTCTTTCAGAAGAAGAGCTTGAGGAATCTCTGCTTGGGGATCTTCTTCTCCCCAATCTATCTTGAATCCTCCTACTCCCAGGTTTGGAAGATCCTTGGCTTGGCGAATGTTGAGGCCCTAATCGATCTTGTATTCCCCGACTGCCAAGTCTGGAGTGAACATTGGTGCGCCTCTCGCTGTCTCCTGAGTATTGTGAATCAGACATCGTACCCAACCTATCATGGATAGTGGTACGTTCTGCGCGTCTTCCTCATGGGTGACGCAATGGTGATGGTTCGTGTTCAGGACCAAAATTGAGTCGGGCTTGTAGGTTCGCGCTTGCTCTTCATGTTGCTTCTTCTTGCATGAGGGCGGTTAGGGTTTCATAATTTTGGGATACAAAGTTTCCCAAAGTTAGATCGGGTGCGTCCTCAGTTGTTGCAAGAATTTCTGCCTCAGTATTAGGCACCCTGTTTCGTTCAGGTGCTCCTGGCGGCGCAGTGTTTTTCACTGCGGGTGTGGCTTGATGAGGAGTAGTGAAGAGGGTGCGTGTAACACCCCCAATTCATGGATGCAGCGGAATTCGAACTGGGTGTTACTTGACGGCACAATAGTCACAATAATAGAAAACGAACTCCAATTGAGTCGTTTTAAAAGATTTATCATTCAAATTATATAAATATCAGAGATTACAAAATGAGGTCCCAGATGGTTCCATGTTTACAATTTACATTAAATGAGTTTTGAATGATAATAAAATTTATAGCCCTCTTGAGTATCCGTGCCCTTCCGTACCATCCTTGATCGTCATGAACCTGAAATACATGCTTGAGAGGTCAACACAAAGGTTGAGTGGAATTCGTAGAGTTTAGTTAAATCGTTTGAACACAATATGTCGTAGTGTGAGCTATAGACTCACACTCATAGTTAGAAAACAAAATCGTTATTTATTTCACTAAGCTTATGCAACCAAAACATTAACATCGAACCAACAAAATTGGCATTATAGAAGCCCTATCAAGGTACTTTTACCATTATACCGCTAAATCTCAAATATAGTGCATTTGTGTGAACTCATCGTTGTTCAACCAAATGGGATCCGTCAATCCCAATAGATCTATTCACAATATTCGCGCTCACTATAGGTAGTGACTAATGGTTCATGATATAGGGACTTCGAACATGGCAATCGTTACTTAGTGACAATAAAACATAGTCGGATAGCATACAGTAGAAAGCATTGTGTTCGAGTAGAAAAATAATAGCATGTATTCCCCCCATGGGTTTGTAAAATAGTTAAACAATAGAAAGTGGGGCTACGAACTCACCTTAAGTTATGTAGTGAGTAGTGAATGTGATGGTCGAATCGCGAAGGTTTCTACGAGCAACCTATAATAGAATGTCGCGACTTAGGATCGGAGTAAAGAATATGAAGTAGTGCCTATATATATATCTTGCAATTAAGTCCATGATGTGGTATGATGTATAGTGTAAGTCTTTGAAAGTAATGGTTCATGAAACATGTATAGTTTATATATCGTTTACTACCGTTCGGGCCGACATAATTCAGAAGTCATGTTAGTAAGCGTTCGAGGAGCCAGGACACTTTAATTCGTAAATCCACAACTCATCTCGACGGCTTACATAATGAACTCCTCACATGAGGCTCCCTACTATTGTAGTAGTTGATAAAATATATAGATATAAGTTTTGGTCCGAAAAGTTACATGTCCGATATTTGAATAAACTTAGGAAAGTTTATTAGTACATGAAGATTGTTATTAGGGGTAGTTTCATAAGTCTTGTATGACCATTTTTCCTTGTAATATCTCATGGTTCCTTTTTAGGTGAAGTAGATCCAAATTGCTTGTTCAAGTTATCGCATAATTCATTGTTTCATGTTTACGCCTATGTAAGTTGGTATGGTCATTTTGTCATGGCCTAGCCATGACCTTTGGTCCTTGTTCCAAGGTCATGAGACACAACCTTGGCTCTAGCCATAGTGGTGGTCTTGATTATAGGTCATAAGACCTCTTGATCCTTTTAAAGTATAACCATAATATAGTGACTTGTATATATGTAAATAGCTGTTAAGAAACTGAGAAATATCTCATTCAGAAAGCGTTTTCAAGGCTCGAACCTCTTTACTCCTGAACGAAAACGTGATTCCGGACAACTTTCGTGTTTTAACTTTTTCATGAATCGGACCAGAAAGGCCTCTTTTTGCGTGTTTTAGGTTCTGTCACAGAAGCTTTTTAGGCAGTTTTGCCGGAAATCTTTGGTAACTTCAAATCGCCATAACTTTTGACTCGTATACTCTTTTTAGGTGGTTCAAATTGCTATGGTTTCCTTGTTAGGTCCTCTACTACAATATGTAATAATCCAATATCATATTTTTACCATTTTGATCAGGTCTTACCAAGAAAGTCACTACTTTACTTGTTTTAGTAACTTGTTTTAACAATCCATTATAACAACATCTTTTACTCATTTTTATACATCATGGACAATAATACAAGACATAATATAGCAAGAATAACATGTAAATGATATGAACATGATTAATAAACAAGAAGCATGTTAGGTTTAGGCTTACAACTTTTGGCTTTCTAATAAAGAAAGGAAGTAACAAGTAAGGAAATGGACTTTGATAGACTTGCTTCAACCCTTTTTCACTTCATGCAATCTTTCTACCCTTGGTATTCTTGAAAGAGATGTAATGAAAGTTGAGGTGAATTGAGTGGATTTAAACTCAAGAGAAATCACCAAGTATATTAGGGTTTGGAAGTGTTTTGGTAACTTATGATCAAACTAGGGTTTTTACTTGAAGAAGCACTTGAACCTTGCAAGAAATTAGAAGGAAATGAAGCTAAGTGTGAGTGGTTATGGTGTTGGAGGTGCACGGCATCAAATGGGAGGGGGGGGGGGCTTTTATAGGGTCTTAAGGAGGTTACTTTACATGACTAGTCAAAGCTTACAAAGGAAGCTTGAACACATGTATGCAATCTAAGGCCTTAAGCATGAGATCAAGACACCTAAAGGGTGACTCCCCCCCCTTAGGCGGTTTGGAGTGGATAGGAAGGGATGAGTTGGTCTTGGATGATATTATCCAAGTATTGGATGAGTTTTGACTTCGGAAAATGCCAATCGTAAATGATTAAGCCTCAAAACATAAAACCGGGTGTCGTAAAATTATGGAATTTGAAAGTATTGTTAAACATGTCCATATAGTCCATAATAAAATATAAAATGAGTGGTAGGTTCTATCGGGTGCTAAAACCCTGCTAAAAAACTGGAAACACGGGTCTAAAACGCGTAATTCGCGTAAAATGCTGAACTGGAAAACGTAAAATTCCAAAACTTTTGGAATTGTCATAAAATGATAGAAAATCATATTTCTATTGTTTATAATGTTTTATGGATATATCGGGATGCTGGAAGGACGTTTAAACCTAAAAGTAAATCTCGGACACGGCTTTGTGATTTTTGCAGAAATTATCCGACGAGCGTCAAACTCTCGGATTATCGTTAAAATAGTTTAACTTACGAGAATATGAAATAAAAATTTCTGAGATGAATAGTGAAAAGTGAATAGTAAAAAGTGAATAGTAAAATGTGAATAGTGAAATTTTTCGGGAATAGTAATTAACCTGAAATTGCGAATTGTTACAGTCTCTACCCCTTACGGGGAACTTCGTCCCGAAGTTCTATGTGTGTTATACATTGGAGTGATGTCGATGAAGAGGTGTGGTTACTTATGAGGATTAGAGTGATGTAGTTTGATTTGTCGTTTCAGTGTATGGCGTAGGATGTGGTTACTTATGAGAAGTTTGTTTCTAAGAAAACATACGGGTGACTGCTCCCAGCATAACATGATCCCTCCTGAATTAGACATAGGTGATCAGGCTATGTATAATTTAGGACCGATAATGTGATGTTCGGTTTAGTCACGTATGGTATTCAATCTTGTAAGGCTGATGAGGTTGCTTGTGGTGTAACTAATGATGATTTGAGCTTTAAAAGTGCATCAAGATCAGAAAGTGAGCTTGTGGGATTAAGGGTTGTGAAGATGATGATGGTGAGAAGGTTAAGAAGGTTTGTGTTCTTCATTTTGGTATGTTGAGATTTAGTAGTTTGTGATGAAAGTTGGAAATGAAGGCATGATATTGATTTATAGGGTGGTATCAACGAAGTGATTTTTCTAGGATGGTGGTAGAATATCTTGGAGTAAAATGATGTGAAACAATAAAGTGATAACAAATTAGCTTGAAGTAAAATTTGTTGAATGGTTTATAAGATAACTGAGTAAATCTCATAGAATGGTAATAGTCTGCTAAACAATCAAATTGGTTTGGAGATAGAAAGTACAATAGATGAGAATTATCACAAAGAGTTGTTTATTGAACAATAAATATTCTTAAGTCATAAAACTCCCATTACTAGGGATAACATACACGTAGTACAACAGAGTGCATAAATATGACTGCTAAGTTCTAAACTTCATTGTTCTGCAGTGTTGTTGAGATTCTGATAAGCTCCTTCTCCTCTTATCATATATGCTCACCCTTGGTTGTCTTCAACTTGTTGACCTTGGTTTTGGGGACATTGGTTCTTGTAATGTCCACTTTCTCCACACCCGAAGCATATAACTATCGGTTGTGTGTTGCTACCGGTAGCTACATCCATGACTCTACAATCTCTGGCAAGGTGTCCAGTGTTCTGACAGTTGCGACACTTAGCCGGGCAAGGACCTGAGTGATGGAAGTTACACTTATTGCATAGTGGAGCATTCCCGGTATATCCTGCGCCTCTAGTTGGTGCAGCCACATAAGCCTTTGCGGTCTCTTGTCTTTTGTTTTGCTGGTTATGATGGTTGTTGTTGTTACTTCCATGGTTACCATCCCATGGTCGCTTGTTGTTGTTGTTCCTATTGTTATTGTTGTTACTGTAGTTGGAATTGTTGGGGTTATTGGTATTGCTGGCGTTGTTGGTGTTGTTGTTGGTGTTGAGGTTGTTTTGCTTTCGGGTTTCTGTCATTCGTACCACTTGGTCCATGAGGTTGCGGGACATCCGCATAGCTTCATCAAGTTCCTTTGGATTTGCCGAAGTTACATGCCCTTGTATGCTTGATGGAAGTCCCCAGATATACCTTTCCAACAATTTTTCCTTTGTGGAAACCATTGTTGGACAAAGTATCCTCAATTCTTGGAATCGACGATTGTAGGTTATGATATCATTTCCCCTAACCGTATGATCCCAGAATTCAACCTCCAACTTCTGTATTTCACTGCGAGGACAGTATTCCTTGATCATCATTTGTTTCAAATTAGCCCAAGTAATTTTGTAGGCATTCTCAATGCCCATGGGTTGAGCAATTGAGTTCCACCAGGACAACGCCTCATTCAACAGAGTACTCGTGGCATACTGAACTTTATCCCCCTCGGTACATTTACTAACCAAGAACACCGACTCCGCCTTTTCAAACCAGCGGGTCAGACCTACAGCTCCTTCAGTACCCTTGAATTTGATGGGTTCATATTTCAAGTAGGAAATGAACGAGCAACCCTTTGGTACTGTAGTAATATTGGTCACCGGAGGGGTAGTTGAGTTCGGTCCTCCAAGGTTAAGACTGGCAATTCTGGCCGCTTCTGCAGCTATAGCAGCTTCCGCAACAGTGGTGGCTTCTGCGGCTGCTGCAGCATCAACAGCTGCTGCAGCATCAGCGGCTGCTGCAGCATCAGCAGCACCAGCAGCTGTGGTGGCTTCGGTAGCTGCTGCAGCTACGGCTGCTCGTTCCGTGATAAGTGCTGCATTGACACTGTCCTTTACCAGTTTGCGGATGGCGGCTTGCGTCATTGTTGGTGGTGTCTTTTTCTTTGGCGCCATGATTCTATTGTTCAAAAGATACATTGTAATTAGAGAGTTGTGAGATGAGCACAATTTTTGATAAGAATGATAGGATAATAATGTTTGAAACTTAAAAGCATAACACATGATAGTATATAAAACAAGAGTTTTATTCGTACAACGTTGGTTGATTTACAAAATCGAAACCTATTACAAGCTTCTTCAAAATTTACTAACTGATACTTTCAGTTTAGTAATTACAACGTTTTTACTATCGCTAGTTATTACATAGATTTCGTAACATTTACTAACTGAGTCTAATCAGTTTAGTAGTACAAAAGTTAACTAGTATCATCACACTAGTCTATTGTGGATTAGAAGGTCCGAGCAGCTCTGATTGATCGGCAACTTCTTGGTTTAGTGTGTCATAGAGGTACGAGTCGATGAAGTTTGAGAAGCTGTAGTTTTCATGTTGACTTTCTTGTTGGATCAATGGTGGTCGAGGTACGATCCATAGTGAGTGATCCAATTCATCACATGTAGGGATATCAAAGGGAAGTGATAGTAGTGGTGGTAATGGCTCTAGTACATATTCGTATTCATTATCCTCCTCGGAGTCTGCCTCAACCCAATTTTGTTCAAAATAATTAGAAGTATTCGATGCAAAAATATTTGGCATTGGTTCATCCTCTTCTTCGTCGGTTGAATCTTCGAAAGGTTCTTCTTCGTCATCAGAAGCGAAGGCATTTACGAAGTCAAATCCGAACTCGGGTGAGGGTGGTAAGACTTGAAAGTTATTAGGTAGAGTGGGCACATAATCGGGAGAAGTGGGTACGCACATGATTTCTATAAGAAGAATTACAATGTTAAAATAATTCTATCGTTTATGGGGAGTGCTCAAAATATGGCAAGCATATATATAGCAATATACTAATATGTTTATGTAGCATAACATGTATAATAAGTCCATAATCGTCTGGAGGATGGAAGGCACGAAGAGCGGAAGGCTATAAAATGTTTTTGCTTGTAATTGTAGTTATAGTTTAGGTCTCAATTAGACCCGTTTCTCTATAACCATGGCTCTGGTACCAATCTGTAACACCCCCAATTCATGGATGCAGCGGAATTCGAACTGGGTGTTACTTGACGGCACAATAGTCACAATAATAGAAAACGAACTCCAATTGAGTCGTTTTAAAAGATTTATCATTCAAATTATATAAATATCAGAGATTACAAAATGAGGTCCCAGATGGTTCCATGTTTACAATTTACATTAAATGAGTTTTGAATGATAATAAAATTTATAGCCCTCTTGAGTATCCGTGCCCTTCCGTACCATCCTTGATCGTCATGAACCTGAAATACATGCTTGAGAGGTCAACACAAAGGTTGAGTGGAATTCGTAGAGTTTAGTTAAATCGTTTGAACACAATATGTCGTAGTGTGAGCTATAGACTCACACTCATAGTTAGAAAACAAAATCGTTATTTATTTCACTAAGCTTATGCAACCAAAACATTAACATCGAACCAACAAAATTGGCATTATAGAAGCCCTATCAAGGTACTTTTGCCATTATACCGCTAAATCTCAAATATAGTGCATTTGTGTGAACTCATCGTTGTTCAACACAAATGGGATCCGTCAATCCCAATAGATCTATTCACAATATTCGCGCTCACTATAGGTAGTGACTAATGGTTCATGATATAGGGACTTCGAATATGGCAATCGTTACTTAGTGACAATAAAACATAGTCGGATAGCATACAGTAGAAAGCATTGTGTTCGAGTAGAAAAATAATAGCATGTATTCCCCCCATGGGTTTGTAAAATAGTTAAACAATAGAAAGTGGGGCTACGAACTCACCTTAAGTTATGTAGTGAGTAGTGAATGTGATGGTCGAATCGCGAAGGTTCCTACGAGCAACCTATAATAGAATGTCGCGACTTAGGATCGGAGTAAAGAATATGAAGTAGTGCCTATATATATATCTTGCAATTAAGTCCATGATGTGGTATGATGTATAGTGTAAGTCTTTGAAAGTAATGGTTCATGAAACATGTATAGTTTATATATCGTTTACTACCGTTCGGGCCGACATAATTCAGAAGTCATGTTAGTAAGCGTTCGAGGAGCCAGGACACTTTAATTCGTAAATCCACAACTCATCTCGACGGCTTACATAATGAACTCCTCACATGAGGCTCCCTACTATTGTAGTAGTTGATAAAATATATAGATATAAGTTTTGGTCCGAAAAGTTACATGTCCGATATTTGAATAAACTTAGAAAAGTTTATTAGTACATGAAGATTGTTATTAGGGGTAGTTTCATAAGTCTTGTATGACCATTTTTCCTTGTAATATCTCATGGTTCCTTTTTAGGTGAAGTAGATCCAAATTGCTTGTTCAAGTTATCGCATAATTCATTGTTTCATGTTTACGCCTATGTAAGTTGGTATGGTCATTTTGTCATGGCCTAGCCATGACCTTTGGTCCTTGTTCCAAGGTCATGAGACACAACCTTGGCTCTAGCCATAGTGGTGGTCTTGATTATAGGTCATAAGACCTCTTGATCCTTTTAAAGTATAACCATAATATAGTGACTTGTATATATGTAAATAGCTGTTAAGAAACTGAGAAATATCTCATTCAGAAAGCGTTTTCAAGGCTCGAGCCTCTTAATTCCTAAACGAAAACGTGATTCCGGACAACTTTCGTGTTTTAACTTTTTCATGAATCGGACCAGAAAGGCCTCTTTTTGCGTGTTTTAGGTTCTGTCACAGAAGCTTTTTAGGCAGTTTTGCCGGAAATCTTTGGTAACTTCAAATCGCCATAACTTTTGACTCGTATACTCTTTTTAGGTGGTTCAAATTGCTATGGTTTCCTTATTAGGTCCTCTACTACAATATGTAATAATCCAATATCATATTATTACCATTTTGATCAGGTCTTACCAAGAAAGTCACTACTTTACTTGTTTTAGTAACTTGTTTTAACAATCCATTATAACAACATCTTTTACTCATTTTTATACATCATGGACAATAATACAAGACATAATATAGCAAGAATAACATGTAAATGATATGAACATGATTAATAAACAAGAAGCATGTTAGGTTTAGGCTTACAACTTTTGGCTTTCTAATAAAGAAAGGAAGTAACAAGTAAGGAAATGGACTTTGATAGACTTGCTTCAACCCTTTTTCACTTCACGCAATCTTTCTACCCTTGGTATTCTTGAAAGAGATGTAATGAAAGTTGAGGTGAATTGAGTGGATTTAAACTCAAGAGAAATCACCAAGTATATTAGGGTTTGGAAGTGTTTTGGTAACTTATGATCAAACTAGGGTTTTTACTTGAAGAAGCACTTGAACCTTGCAAGAAATTAGAAGGAAATGAAGCTAAGTGTGAGTGGTTATGGTGTTGGAGGTGCACGGCATCAAATGGGAGGGGGGGGGGCTTTTATAGGGTCTTAAGGAGGTTACTTTATATGACTAGTCAAAGCTTACAAAGGAAGCTTGAACACATGTATGCAATCTAAGGCCTTAAGCATGAGATCAAGACACCTAAAGGGTGACTCCCCCCCCCTTAGGCGGTTTGGAGTGGATAGGAAGGGATGAGTTGGTCTTGGATGATATTATCCAAGTATTGGATGAGTTTTGACTCCGGAAAATGCCAATCGTAAATGATTAAGCCCCAAAACATAAAACCGGGTGTCGTAAAATTATGGAATTTGAAAGTATTGTTAAACATGTCCATATAGTCCATAATAAAATATAAAATGAGTGGTAGGTTCTATCGGGTGCTAAAACCCTGCTAAAAAACTGGAAACACGGGTCTAAAACGCGTAATTCGCGTAAAACGCTGAACTGGAAAACGTAAAATTCCAAAACTTTGGGAATTGTCATAAAATGATAGAAAATCATATTTCTATTGTTTATAATGTTTTATGGATATATCGGGATGCTGGAAGGACGTTTAAACCTAAAAGTAAATCTCGGACACGGCTTTGTGATTTTTGCAGAAATGATCCGACGAGCGTCAAACTCTCGGATTATCGTTAAAATAGTTTAACTTACGAGAATATGAAATAAAAATTTCTGAGATGAATAGTGAAAAGTGAATAGTAAAAAGTGAATAGTGAAATTTTCCAGGAATAGTAATTAACCTGAAATTGCGAATTGTTACAGTCTCTACCCCTTACGGGGAACTTCGTCCCGAAGTTCTATGTGTGTTATACATTGGAGTGATGTCGATGAAGAGGTGTGGTTACTTATGAGGATTAGAGTGATGTAGTTTGATTTGTCGTTTCAGTGTATGGCGTAGGATGTGGTTACTTATGAGAAGTTTGTTTCTAAGAAAACATACGGGTGACTGCTCCCAGCATAACATGATCCCTCCTGAATTAGACATAGGTGATCAGGCTATGTATAATTTAGGACCGATAATGTGATGTTCGGTTTAGTCACGTATGGTATTCAATCTTGTAAGGCTGATGAGGTTGCTTGTGGTGTAACTAATGATGATTTGAGCTTTAAAAGTGCATCAAGATCAGAAAGTGAGCTTGTGGGATTAAGGGTTGTGAAGATGATGATGGTGAGAAGGTTAAGAAGGTTTGTGTTCTTCATTTTGGTATGTTGAGATTTAGTAGTTTGTGATGAAAGTTGGAAATGAAGGCATGATATTGATTTATAGGGTGGTATCAACGGAGTGATTTTTCTAGGATGGTGGTAGAATATCTTGGAGTAAAATGATGTGAAACAATAAAGTGATAACAAATTAGCTTGAAGTAAAATTTGTTGAATGGTTTATAAGATAACTGAGTAAATCTCATAGAATGGTAATAGTCTGCTAAACAATCAAATTGGTTTGGAGATAGAAAGTACAATAGATGAGAATTATCACAAAGAGTTGTTTATTGAACAATAAATATTCTTAAGTCATAAAACTCCCATTACTAGGGATGACATACACGTAGTACAACAGAGTGCATAAATATGACTGCTAAGTTCTAAACTTCATTGTTCTGCAGTGTTGTTGAGATTCTGATAAGCTCCTTCTCCTCTTATCATATATGCTCACCCTTGGTTGTCTTCAACTTGTTGACCTTGGTTTTGGGGACATTGGTTCTTGTAATGTCCACTTTCTCCACACCCGAAGCATATAACTATCGGTTGTGTGTTGCTACCGGTAGCTACATCCTTGACTCTACAATCTCTGGCAAGGTGTCCAGTGTTCTGACAGTTGCGACACTTAGCCGGGCAAGGACCTGAGTGATGGAAGTTACACTTATTGCATAGTGGAGCATTCCCGGTATATCCTGCGCCTCTAGTTGGTGCAGCCACATAAGCCTTTGCGGTCTCTTGTCTTTTGTTTTGCTGGTTATGATGGTTGTTGTTGTTACTTCCATGGTTACCATCCCATGGTCGCTTGTTGTTGTTGTTCCTATTGTTATTGTTGTTACTGTAGTTGGAATTGTTGGGGTTATTGGTATTGCTGGCGTTGTTGGTGTTGTTGTTGGTGTTGAGGTTGTTTTGCTTTCGGGTTTCTGTCATTCGTACCACTTGGTCCATGAGGTTGCGGGACATCCGCATAGCTTCATCAAGTTCCTTTGGATTTGCCGAAGTTACATGCCCTTGTATGCTTGATGGAAGTCCCCAGATATACCTTTCCAACAATTTTTCCTTTGTGGAAACCATTGTTGGACAAAGTATCCTCAATTCTTGGAATCGACGATTGTAGGTTATGATATCATTTCCCCTAACCGTATGATCCCAGAATTCAACCTCCAACTTCTGTATTTCACTGCGAGGACAGTATTCCTTGATCATCATTTGTTTCAAATTAGCCCAAGTAATTTTGTAGGCATTCTCAATGCCCATGGGTTGAGCAATTGAGTTCCACCAGGACAACGCCTCATTCAACAGAGTACTCGTGGCATACTGAACTTTATCCCCCTCGGTACATTTACTAACCAAGAACACCGACTCCGCCTTTTCAAACCAGCGGGTCAGACCTACAGCTCCTTCAGTACCCTTGAATTTGATGGGTTCATATTTCAAGTAGGAAATGAACGAGCAACCCTTTGGTACTGTAGTAACATTGTCACCGGAGGGGTAGTTGAGTTCGGTCCTCCAAGGTTAAGACTGGCAATTCTGGCCGCTTCTGCAGCTATAGCAGCTTCCGCAGCAGTGGCGGCTTCTGCGGCTGCTGCAGCATCAGCAGCTGCTGCAGCATCAGCGGCTGCTGCAGCATCAGCAGCACCAGCAGCTGTGGTGGCTTCGGCAGCTGCTGCAGCTACGGCTGCTCGTTCCGTGATAAGTGCTGCATTGACACTGTCCTTTACCAGTTTGCGGATGGCGGCTTGCGTCATTGTTGGTGGTGTCTTTTTCTTTGGCGCCATGATTCTATTGTTCAAAAGATACATTGTAATTAGAGAGTTGTGAGATGAGCACAATTTTTGATAAGAATGATAGGATAATAATGTTTGAAACTTAAAAGCATAACACATGATAGTATATAAAACAAGAGTTTTATTCGTACAACGTTGGTTGATTTACAAAATCGAAACCTATTACAAGCTTCTTCAAAATTTACTAACTGATACTTTCAGTTTAGTAATTACAACGTTTTTACTATCGCTAGTTATTACATAGATTTCGTAACATTTACTAACTGAGTCTAATCAGTTTAGTAGTACAAAAGTTAACCAGTATCATCACACTAGTCTATTGTGGATTAGAAGGTCCGAGCAGCTCTGATTGATCGGCAACTTCTTGGTTTAGTGTGTCATAGAGGTACGAGTCGATGAAGTTTGAGAAGCTGTAGTTTTCATGTTGACTTTCTTGTTGGATCAATGGTGGTCGAGGTACGATCCATAGTGAGTGATCCAATTCATCACATGTAGGGATATCAAAGGGAAGTGATAGTAGTGGTGGTAATGGCTCTAGTACATATTCGTATTCATTATCCTCCTCGGAGTCTGCCTCAACCCAATTTTGTTCAAAATAATTAGAAGTATTCGATGCAAAAATATTTGGCATTGGTTCATCCTCTTCTTCGTCGGTTGAATCTTCGAAAGGTTCTTCTTCGTCATCAGAAGCGAAGGCATTTACGAAGTCAAATCCGAACTCGGGTGAGGGTGGTAAGACTTGAAAGTTATTAGGTAGAGTGGGCACATAATCGGGAGAAGTGGGTACGCACATGATTTCTATAAGAAGAATTACAATGTTAAAATAATTCTATCGTTTATGGGGAGTGCTCAAAATATGGCAAGCATATATATAGCAATATACTAATATGTTTATGTAGCATAACATGTATAATAAGTCCATAATCGTCTGGAGGATGGAAGGCACGAAGAGCGGAAGGCTATAAAATGTTTTTGCTTGTAATTGTAGTTATAGTTTAGGTCTCAATTAGACCCGTTTCTCTATAACCATGGCTCTGGTACCAATCTGTAACACCCCCAATTCATGGATGCAGCGGAATTCGAACTGGGTGTTACTTGACGGCACAATAGTCACAATAATAGAAAACGAACTCCAATTGAGTCGTTTTAAAAGATTTATCATTCAAATTATATAAATATCAGAGATTACAAAATGAGGTCCCAGATGGTTCCATGTTTACAATTTACATTAAATGAGTTTTGAATGATAATAAAATTTATAGCCCTCTTGAGTATCCGTGCCCTTCCGTACCATCCTTGATCGTCATGAACCTGAAATACATGCTTGAGAGGTCAACACAAAGGTTGAGTGGAATTCGTAGAGTTTAGTTAAATCGTTTGAACACAATATGTCGTAGTGTGAGCTATAGACTCACACTCATAGTTAGAAAACAAAATCGTTATTTATTTCACTAAGCTTATGCAACCAAAACATTAACATCGAACCAACAAAATTGGCATTATAGAAGCCCTATCAAGGTACTTTTGCCATTATACCGCTAAATCTCAAATATAGTGCATTTGTGTGAACTCATCGTTGTTCAACACAAATGGGATCCGTCAATCCCAATAGATCTATTCACAATATTCGCGCTCACTATAGGTAGTGACTAATGGTTCATGATATAGGGACTTCGAATATGGCAATCGTTACTTAGTGACAATAAAACATAGTCGGATAGCATACAGTAGAAAGCATTGTGTTCGAGTAGAAAAATAATAGCATGTATTCCCCCCATGGGTTTGTAAAATAGTTAAACAATAGAAAGTGGGGCTACGAACTCACCTTAAGTTATGTAGTGAGTAGTGAATGTGATGGTCGAATCGCGAAGGTTCCTACGAGCAACCTATAATAGAATGTCGCGACTTAGGATCGGAGTAAAGAATATGAAGTAGTGCCTATATATATATCTTGCAATTAAGTCCATGATGTGGTATGATGTATAGTGTAAGTCTTTGAAAGTAATGGTTCATGAAACATGTATAGTTTATATATCGTTTACTACCGTTCGGGCCGACATAATTCAGAAGTCATGTTAGTAAGCGTTCGAGGAGCCAGGACACTTTAATTCGTAAATCCACAACTCATCTCGACGGCTTACATAATGAACTCCTCACATGAGGCTCCCTACTATTGTAGTAGTTGATAAAATATATAGATATAAGTTTTGGTCCGAAAAGTTACATGTCCGATATTTGAATAAACTTAGGAAAGTTTATTAGTACATGAAGATTGTTATTAGGGGTAGTTTCATAAGTCTTGTATGACCATTTTTCCTTGTAATATCTCATGGTTCCTTTTTAGGTGAAGTAGATCCAAATTGCTTGTTCAAGTTATCGCATAATTCATTGTTTCATGTTTACGCCTATGTAAGTTGGTATGGTCATTTTGTCATGGCCTAGCCATGACCTTTGGTCCTTGTTCCAAGGTCATGAGACACAACCTTGGCTCTAGCCATAGTGGTGGTCTTGATTATAGGTCATAAGACCTCTTGATCCTTTTAAAGTATAACCATAATATAGTGACTTGTATATATGTAAATAGCTGTTAAGAAACTGAGAAATATCTCATTCAGAAAGCGTTTTCAAGGCTCGAGCCTCTTAATTCCTGAACGAAAACGTGATTCCGGACAACTTTCGTGTTTTAACTTTTTCATGAATCGGACCAGAAAGGCCTCTTTTTGCGTGTTTTAGGTTCTGTCACAGAAGCTTTTTAGGCAGTTTTGCCGGAAATCTTTGGTAACTTCAAATCGCCATAACTTTTGACTCGTATACTCTTTTTAGGTGGTTCAAATTGCTATGGTTTCCTTGTTAGGTCCTCTACTACAATATGTAATAATCCAATATCATATTTTTACCATTTTGATCAGGTCTTACCAAGAAAGTCACTACTTTACTTGTTTTAGTAACTTGTTTTAACAATCCATTATAACAACATCTTTTACTCATTTTTATACATCATGGACAATAATACAAGACATAATATAGCAAGAATAACATGTAAATGATATGAACATGATTAATGAACAAGAAGCATGTTAGGTTTAGGCTTACAACTTTTGGATTTCTAATAAAGAAAGGAAGTAACAAGTAAGGAAATGGACTTTGATAGACTTGCTTCAACTCTTTTTCACTTCATGCAATCTTTCTACCCTTGGTATTCTTGAAAGAGATGTAATGAAAGTTGAGGTGAATTGAGTGGATTTAAACTCAAGAGAAATCACCAAGTATATTAGGGTTTGGAAGTGTTTTGGTAACTTATGATCAAACTAGGGTTTTTACTTGAAGAAGCACTTGAACCTTGCAAGAAATTAGAAGGAAATGAAGCTAAGTGTGAGTGGTTATGGTGTTGGAGGTGCACGGCATCAAATGGGAGGGGGGGGGGGGGGCTTTTATAGGGTCTTAAGGAGGTTACTTTACATGACTAGTCAAAGCTTACAAAGGAAGCTTGAACACATGTATGCAATCTAAGGCCTTAAGCATGAGATCAAGACACCTAAAGGGTGACTCCCCCCCCTTAGGCGGTTTGGAGTGGATAGGAAGGGATGAGTTGGTCTTGGATGATATTATCCAAGTATTGGATGAGTTTTGACTCCGGAAAATGCCAATCGTAAATGATTAAGCCTCAAAACGTAAAACCGGGTGTCGTAAAATTATGGAATTTGAAAGTATTGTTAAACATGTCCATATAGTCCATAATAAAATATAAAATGAGTGGTAGGTTCTATCGGGTGCTAAAACCCTGCTAAAAAACTGGAAACACGGGTCTAAAACGCGTAATTCGCGTAAAACGCTGAACTGGAAAACGTAAAATTCCAAAACTTTTGGAATTGTCATAAAATTATAGAAAATCATATTTCTATTGTTTATAATGTTTTATGGATATATCGGGATGCTGGAAGGACGTTTAAACCTAAAAGTAAATCTCGGACACGGCTTTGTGATTTTTGCAGAAATGATCCGACGAGCGTCAAACTCTTGGATTATCGTTAAAATAGTTTAACTTACGAGAATATGAAATAAAAATTTCTGAGATGAATAGTGAAAAGTGAATAGTAAAAAGTGCAATAGTAAAATGTGAATAGTGAAATTTCCCGGGAATAGTAATTAACCTGAAATTGCGAATTGTTACAGTGCGCTGGAGTTCCTCAACGCTTGGGACCACTGGTGTGACTTGGGTAGTCCTTATAGGCAGTTCTACTGCTAGACGAGGTGGGGTTGTTCCTGCCTCGTGGTGACCAGGTGCGCTGGTTGTACCAGCAACTTGTCTGGAGGTCGGATCTTGTTGATTCTTCCTCTGATGGTCACGCTTTTCTGACTGCGGAGTCCGCTGGTTTGAATTCTTATGTTTCGTCATTCTAGTTCTTAGTCGGGTCCCACGGATGGCGCCACTTGTTGATACAAAAGTTGGGCGTACCTGGTTATTGGGCTCTTGCTCTCGTACCAATTCGCTTCTTAGATCTTGTTACCTGCGTACTAAGAAAATAAAACAACACCGTTAGGCTTATCGAGGGATTGTCTCCCCCGATTAGACTCCGGCGTGAGAGTAAGTAATCGATTTAGGGTTCTCGTAAAGAGTTAGGGTTTGTATGTCGTACCTTGAATGAGAATCGTGTGATTCTATATATAGGGGCTAAGAAACCGTGTTTCTTGCTCCTTACTCTTCGCACGCGTGGTGCTTATCCAAGGTAAGGATATCTATTCCATGAATAGATAATCCTTATCGTGTGCCCGGTGGGTTGGATTGGGCATTGGGCTTCGTGAGCCCAAAGCATTAATGCTGCGGCCCGTACGATTGTCATGGTAGCCCACTCGTGGTGGACTTAGGTGCGAGTAATGTTTATCATTTGGGCTCGTGGCCCAGATATAGACGATACGTCATCATAAATCAAATACTCGCATTTTAGAATACACAAGAATACTTCATCACTGTTTATTGAAATAAACATATTCCTTCTTTTCTCCAAACTATAATACTTGACACAAAATTGAAAACAAAAAAGTAGAATATATCCCCACCACCAAGATGTGCCGAGGTTATTGAAATGTAAGTGTGAAGGTTCATTTGTTGCATATATCAAAGTATAAGGAGCTGTAATGCAAGATATACAGGCACGTGCGAATTTAGTTTTGGATAAAATACGTGGGCCATGGTAGGCCTTGCGTCCCATGTGGGCTGCTGTGATTACATAGTGGAAGTGCAACGTGGCATGTTTTAAAGGGTGTTGTTGCCACGTAAGCAGCTAGGTTGGATGCCGTATACGGTTTTGTGGATAATGTTCTCTGTATATGATTGATCGCTATTTTGTCGTTTTGTGATGTATGGTACACGCGCTCACACGCCGTTCATGTCGGACGAAAATCTTATGGATAACGCACCTTGCATATTTTATACTACTATAAAATATGTTCCTTTGACAACTTGCAAGTACAATGTTGAATTTAAAAATCACACTGGTTTTTAACAAAAGGTTTTGATTTTGAGGATACGAGTTTGTAATACGTTTGATGAATATGGTTATATATGGTTATCATTTGTTTCTTAATCTTCTAATCATTAAGTTCGAAACTTGGATAATATTCGTTTGATTGAAAGTAAAGTTTATACAATATGAATAATGAATATAAATTTCAAAGATTTAGTAGTCAGGCAATGGTGAACATGTGACATTTTTGTGCGGGAATAAGCACGGTGTCAGCCAGTCAAATTTGGTGCAAAGGGAGCGATGACGATTGCATCTAGTCTTACACTTTGTTAATTTATAATTCTAGAGCAAAAGTTACTGGTTGCGTAATTCTTGGTATAGTTCCAATGAAAATGATACAAAAACATGTGGAGCACTTATACATATTTTACTGATGCATCATGCCAACCCTGTTTATATACATATATTAATCACCTTTCATATTCATAGTTTGATAAGTATACTGTAGGAAACGGTGTACACTTTATATTAAAATCAGATTTCAATAACAATAATAAAATTAACAGAACGTAAATAAATAACAGAATATTAAATACAGACAGAATGGAGTAGAAGCAGAAAACAGACACTATGAACGATAAGTAAACAATAAGCAGTAAAGGACGAGGCTCGTGTTTAACACGATTCCCTTAAAACAGATTCGCCGTCTGTTTCCCAGGGTACAACGTCAACAGCTGTTGTACAGCCGGACTTGACTTACTTGCCTGAAAGGTCACGAAATTCTTGTGTGCTTCTGATCGAAGGTCTGCTGAAAATCGGCTGGTAAAGGAGCTACGTTTTTTCTGTGTCAAAAACTGAATGAGAATCGTTTATTATATAGGCTAAACCTATCTTGGTAAAATAAACGATTTACAAATCTGTTTTCAATTAAACACGATTTGATATCTTTTTATTCACACAACATATATTCTGTAAACTTATTTGCAAAGTTTCAATCTATTCCTAAAATAGATTTACAGAAAATCTGGAAAAAGGATACCGAAACTAGCAGCAAAAATATACGCACGTATGCGAGATTTCAGAGCCGCATTCATGTCCGCAGGTCGCGTGAGTTCAGAAGCTTCGAACTCATTTTGGCCCCAGAAATCCCACAATCTGCAACCCTCATGCGCGCGCGCACGTAGGAGTGGGAGCATAGCTCACCTAAAGGAATTTGAAAGCTAATACTAAGATAACCTTATAAACTAGCTTTCACTTATTATTTTGGGCGATGTGAGATGCAACACTTTTTCCCTTATATTGTGTTTCATGTGCCTCACTTTGAGACACGATATCTCATTCATCTTAGCTCTATTTTGGACATACTTTAGCTTGTTGCGAAGCTCTCTTGGAGGAGAACAAAACGCCCCCAAGAAACATAAATATATATAACATATACAAATATTAAATTATGTCCAAAGTTTGCAAAAACTTAATTGCAAATACCATTTTTCCAACATATACTGCCAAAGAAAACAATTGTTTTCGTTTTTCTTCTAAAGTACTCTTAATTACTGTATAAAACTAGGACTATTTGGACAATTCATGCTTGCTGAGAGATCTTTCGTGCAACTTGTAGTGTGCTTGCTGAGAGATCTTTCTTGCAACTTGTAGCGTTAAGCATAGATTCGTGTAGAGAGCTACGTACGAACTGTACTAATGATATAATGTTCGTGTTTTAATGAACCTGTCAACTTCAGTTAGGCTGTCATAGAGTAAATTATCTTCTTTTAAATTTAGATTAAATGGATTGGTTGACTAAAATAAACTTGTACCCACAAGTTGGATTTGTTTATGCACTAACCTACTATGCTAGGAGTTTCCAAAATAAATGTTTTTATTTTTTATTTTTTATTTTTTAATTCTTTTTCTTTGTTGTTGCACATAAACTTGGACTTCAAGGTGACCCAAGTGGTATAATTTGACTCTGATCATTCAATGTTAGTCATATACTCCTGATGTTATACACGAATTATCGAGTATGGATGAATCATATATAGTATGAACTAACTTTGGCCTAACGGTGTCTTAGTGTTCCTAAACCCAAAGAATATTCCAAGTTCAGTTCTCGAATGAAAATTTAGGTGTATTAGGAGTAATCGGTACGATTAATATTTAAGTATTCGTTTCTAAATCAGAAACATAATTTGATCGAGCAAACTCGAAGACATATATTATGGGCTTGGCCCAATCATTTAAATAGATACTATTCCCACAAAGTCCATACTCCATACTGCTCATATCGTGGTTTCACTGTTTCAGCCTTTAACACTTGCTTTTTTTTTTCTTCTTGCATAGTTGCATGTTCGCATATAATGTGTTAAGGTAAACTAAATTTCAGTTTCACGAAGTATTCGATATGTAAAAGCAATTTTCTTAAACCAACTTAAAAGTTAAGAAATCGGTTCTATCGTATTCTTGGATTACTCATTAGAGTTAGCTAGGAAAAGTAATAGATACTGTATACGTTTTACTTGTTATCAAATGATTGTTAAAGACTTCAGACTAATAAAAGGAGAATTACAAGAGCGACCTTAATAGACACTATCAACTAATAGTAAGAAAATACCAGCAATAATAAACCGCGCTGGGCTAAAAAATGAAGAGTTTGATGGCAATGAAATACTGGTATCTAACATATCGGACCTGTTACATATCATACAAGAAGTTACTAAAAAGTTTCATGTGTTCGGCTTGCAGTGAAATGGCAATAGACAAGCTCCCGTCGTTGATAGGGCTTGGTAACACATAACAAAAACCTTCGAATGGGATCCAAGCAGGCCCCATGTATATCGGTCGGCCCAACCCAAAGTCAGCATCGTACATCGGGAGCCTAGTCCAACTAGTTATTCCAAGATTGGGGCATTTGAACGTATGAGCCCCACGAACCAAAGCCTTCAAATCAGGTTGTAGTTCCAAATAGTCGAGTGCTGACTTTAGATAATCATTATTCATCTTTACTAACGCGTCATGTATTTTACTAGCAGCGTACCAACTAGGATTAGACTGAATCTCATTTGCTAGCGCTATAGGAGCTGTTGTGAATATAACATTCCCAAGATACCCTGGTGGCAGAGCGGGCTGGAGGCGGGCCCGCCCATCAGTGGCAATGTAAAGCTTGGTCTCCCCGTTATCTGACAGCCCACGGGCTTTACAAGCACACTTCCAAACATGGCCCGAGAGCATTTCAAAGGTGGTGTAGTTTATTTGTGATTTCGCTTTGAGCATGTTAAGTTGGTCCCGTGTCAATTTGAAGATTGAGATTGAGGTCTCATTTGATGGTCCTTCAAGTGGGGATTTCATTAGTGGACCAGGATGGTACTCAATGTGCTCGAAAATGGGTCGTGGTGGGTCCCGAGCACGGAGTATGGTCCGGTCTATGAAGGGCGGAAGAGTCACGTCAAGGCCACGAGCCATACAGGACCATGTGTTGATGAAGTGCATCCCAGATAACCCATCGGCAACACGATGGTGTATCCCAACTCCTAGCGAAACTCCCCCACATTTGAAGTAAGTTACCTGATCCAATACACTTACCAAATTTGTGATTTTACCAAAAATAGTAGGGTGATTTCACATTTTTGATTCATTCAGTGTATCAGTTTATATATTTTGATTTCTTTTAATCCCCGCAGGCCGCACCTAGAATCAAATCATAATCTGGAAGTACAGTTTTTAATGAGTACATCTCCGCAAACCAGACTCGTTGCCATCCTAAGTTCACTTCAACAAGTTATATATATAAAAGTATACATAGATACCTGTAAAACCGTCAATGGGTAGGATTCAATTCCCAACGAGTAATCAACCGTTGGAACTAGTTTCCGAAGCTCCAATGAGGGTGCAAAGTCACCAAAATCATCAACCACTCCATCAGATTCAGCTTCCACAAACAACATGCCTTGTCCTTGACAATCGATCTCAACCCGACCATTTTCATCTTCCTTCAAACGCCCTCCCATTGGATAAAACACGACCAACGCATTACTTAAAGCGTCCTTCATTACTTTCATATCAAAGAATTTGTTAGCGGCATTGGGACGGTAGATATACACTCTTGATGTGTGAACATCCGGGACAATCAGGTCGAGGTTAGAGCTCCATAGCTTTATCCTTGACATCTCCCTCGCTGGCATCACCATAGTCGATTCTCTTACCACTATCTTCATACCTTAAATATCGAACTGCAAAATATAAGAAACTTATATATATGATTCCGAAGAATATGATAAAATTTGTAATTTAGTGTCTAACTTTGTGTATGGTTCTCAAGACTTCAGATATAGAAACATGGATGAGCCAGGTTTGTCAATTGACCTCGTGCCAAACATGTGAGGCTGTCTCTAGTCATATATTAGTTTTATCAACACCACACAATGTCAAAATGTGATTAGCCAAGATTAATTTACTGAGTTTTCAAAAAGATGCATGGTTTACAATACTTTAAAGCAAGAAATTTTCATAATTACAATAATCAAAGCATTGTTTACAACAAAAATAAGCACAAAACGAAATTCAGACCAAAATCCTATGAATTATACATTAATAGCATTAAAAACACCCCCCACACACAATATTACAATTATTTAAACACAATGTACAACCCTCCATTAAAACCCAGACAACAACCTTTATACAACAAAAAGAATCAAGATGAAGCAGAAAGACCAGTTGACAACAACCTTTATACCACAACTCATCATTGACTTCAGTTTACTTTGAACATTAGTCCAAGCATACCATCATCAGTCCACAAGTCTACGTTTTAAAAGAAAAAGCAGTCGAGCCACTTATAATTCACAACCACAAACAACTCAACATCTAATCTAAAACCCAACCTCTATCTCTCGAATACAACATGGTAAACAATCAAGATCTCAGTTTTCTTTCGTGGTATACATTATACTTCAAGACCTTTGAAAGATCTAACACACGAAAATGAAATACATCATCGATCTAAAAAGTGAAACATAAAATTTAAACAAACAAGATCTCAATGTTGTCCATCACTTACAAGAATCTTTAAAAGATTTTTGGATGTAACTTTTAAACATCATAGATCTTATAGAAGCTTTCTTTCTTTTCAATATCCGATAAATAAAGAAAAAGTTCAAAACAAAAGTGTGTGAACCCTCCTTTCAGTCGGTCACTGAATACATGAAACGAATAGAACAATCGAAGATCTCAGTTCTGGTTTTCATCATATCTCTTTTGAGATTGAGTGTACTTTCAAGATATTCAATACATGAAAAACCATTTCTTCACAGATCTTGTTAAAGCAAGGCTTCATATGTTTATATCCGAACATAAAGAATAAAAAATAACAAATATGTTATCATCATTCTTTGATTCGTTCAATGAATGACAAAACACAAATCGATATCACTACCTACCTGAGACCGATCTTGGGACAACAAACATATATAATGGGTGGTGTTGACGTTCATTGATATGAACCCTTGAAGATTTTTTTTGTTATCATTTGGTTAAACATGAATAAAGACTTGATTGATGATGAAGATGTATCTAAAATGTGATGAATTATTTTTTATCGATTTGATGAGAGTAGCAAGAAGAGAGAGAGACAGAGAAATGATGAGATAAATTAGGGTTACATCTTTAATACCGGGTATAATTGGACCGGGTATAATCATTTCATTTGGGCTGGATTGGTTTATGAACTGGGCTTATAGGCTTTATCTCGAAGTCAATTTATCTGATAAATTCGATTCGTTTCTTGCTTTCTAGGTTTTGCCGGCTCGATAAAAGAATAATGCACACGTTTGTAAATTAATTGTTATTTGTAAATTAATTGTTAAAAAAAATATGGTTGCATAACATCACATTGACAGAAAATAGTCACAGGGTACCCGCCGCCGCATCGTGCAGGTACCCTGCTAGTTAACAATAATGTTCATATATATAAGAGAGTTTTGTGTGTCTCAACTGACCAATATATATACAAATTTGGACTCGTTAATGCTTAAACTATCTCATAAATAGTTTTGATTGTATGTTTTGAAAGGAATAAACTTTTAATTTGAGGCCCATATTTAATTTAATTTCACCCAAAGCTTCCAAAAGCTCAAAAACTGCCTTGTAATCTATAATTAAGTAACAATCATAGATGTTCAATAGATAACTATTAGAACAGTCACGATAACTGTCTTCATAAAAATGACACACCCTAAAAGATAACACTTGATACTGTTAGGTCAAAAGACTCTTAACATGTGGCCTTCGATCAAATCTGATTCTCATATTGTAATTCTTCATCTCCTGGTTGTAACGGGGTATTTGGAACAAGCAGATTTTGATAGAAACAAAAGTAAAGCAATTGCAGAAAACTATCTGAATATATAACTCAGATTGTATATGATTGCTTGAATATATGAGTGATATTTGTTTGATTACAATCAATCCCTGTTTATACTATACAAACCTGTGTCTTGAACCAATATGACTGTTCATAAAGGAGAGGCACAACCGATTCACTGAACAGGCGTGACCTAAATAACGGTTTATAACCGTTATTTTCTGGCCCAAAGCCCAAACAAACTTATCATGTAAACATAGTTTTTTAACATAACTATATGTTGGGAATTATACTAACAGTTACCACGGCTAGTGAAGATGTTACAACTGCAGAAGATTGTACTTGCAGTGGAAACTCATTACCACTGCAAGAACAAATATTACCACTGCTTACTTGATAACTGTTAGAGAAACGCGCTTAGATAAACATAGAAAAGATCTTGTGTATATCTTATTCTATTAGTATTATACTTATCTTGTAGAAGAGGACTCCTTGTTGTATAAAAGGAGATCCTAGGTTATAGTTAGAATATATCTTTCTAATACGTTTTTCTTAGAGCTTCAAGGTGTAACCCTAGTGATATCATAGATCACTCGTATTATTATCATTAATAATATTGGAGCTATTTGTTTGTTACATACATTGTTCTTTCATACACACAACTGTTTCATTTACAATCAATCTTCTAAGTATCATTAAGTAGATTCCGCATACTTAGTGGTATCACTCAAAGTATCAATATTAACACAAGTTCAAGGTGTTCACGATCCAACAAGTGGTATCAGAGAAAGGTTTTGATATTTTGATTTAGAAGACCCTATGGCAGACTCAAAAGAAACAATGGAGACAGAAACAAGCCAATCAAACATTGCTGCAAAGCTTCCTAAGCTTAAGATAAATGACTTTGAGATGTGGAGGCTTATGATAGAACAATTCTTTATGGTTCAAGACTACACATTATGGGAGATTATTATGTGTGGAAATTCATTCAAACCTGGTACAACTGTAGAGCAGGTTGGTGACAAGACAGTAACAAAAGTTAACACTGGTCCTGTCACTAATGAAGAAAGAAGTCAGCTGAAGAATGATTTGAAGGCTAGAGGTTTGTTATTGATGGCTCTACCCAGAGAACAAGTTCTGGCTTTTAGCAAATACAAGTCTGCAAAGACTCTTTTTGATGAGATCTGTGAAGTGTTTGGTGGTAATGATTCTACAAAGAAGACTCAAAAGACTTTACTAAAGCAGACTTATGAAAACTTTGGTTCAACAAGTAATGAATCTCTTGATAGCATATTCACAAGGCTACAAAAGATTGTTACTCAACTCACTGCTTTTGGAATTGAGGTGGAAAAGGAAGATCTCAATCTTAAATTCCTAAGAAGCCTACCTTCTGAGTTTGACACCAATGTTGCTGTTTGGGAAGATAAGCCAGATCTAGAGACCATGAAGCTTAATGATGTGTACAATAACTTCAAAGTTATTGAACAAAGATTAAAGAAAGCTGGCAAATTAAGAACAAGTTCTGCAAGTGTAGCACTCATATCATCATCAATTAATGATAGTTCAGATGAAGAAAGTGAAAGTGACGATGACAGTGGTAACATGATTGTTTCCACTGGTAATGGAAGTGTTTCCACTAGGAGCTCAAAGAAACAGGTTGCAGGACTAAGTGATGCTACTTTCTATGCCTTTATATCAAGCCATGTGGGTGGTTCAATTCTCAATCATGAGGATTTGGATCAAATTGATGAAGATGATATGGAGGAGATGGACATTAAATGGCAGGTGGCATTACTAAGCTTAAGATCAAAGAAGTTCTGGAAGAAGACAGGGATAATGATACATATAAGTGGTGATGAGACTGTAGGTTTTGACAAAAAGAAGGTGGAGAGCTATAATTGTCACAAGATGGGGCACTTTGCAAGAGAATGTAGAAAACCAAGGAAATCTGATAACAAGTCAACTTGGTACAAGAAGGAAAAGAACAAAGAACCTATAACAGAAGAGCCAAAGGTGCTATTGGCTATTGATGGAGTGAGCTTTGATTGGAGCTTTATGACTCAGGATGGAGAAGATGATTCAGAATCTGCAATGCTAGCTACTGAGCATGCACTCATGGCTTTCTCTGACATTGAGGTACATACTGATAATGCTTGTTCTAAAAACTGTAAGGCCTTAAAAGAGTTAGAGATCTCTAAAACACAATATGATGCACTGATGCTAGATTTACATCATACTAATTATAATTTAGCAAATCATAAAAGAGGTCTAGGTGTTTTAGAAAAACAGATAGAGCATTATAGGGCAAATGAATCTAAGTTCAGTGATGACATTGCTGTTTTAAAAAGAGACTTAGATTTTTATGTTGAAGTGAATAAAGCTCTTAGGGAAGAGATTGAAAAAGTTAAAAAGGCTAGTGAGAATATTCAGATAACTAAGCAAACACTAGATCATCAATCCAAGAGTATTGACAAAATTTGGGAAGCCCAAGTTGTGAGCAAAGCTAAATCAGGTCTTGGATACAAATCTGTTCCACCACCTCTAAGAGGTATTCCAGCACCTCCTGGCATTGACCTAGCTCACACAGGTTTAGAAGAATTTCAGGATCCACCTATGACCTATGGACCAAAATTTGTTAAACCAGTTGAAACTGAAAAGGTTCAGGTTGAGGTTGAGACTTTTGATAGTGCTAGTGACTCATCTCTTAAAGATGAATGTTTGAATGTTGAGTCTAAATCTAGTGTTCCTGAAAATGTTAAAGTAGAGGAAAGAAAAAGTATTCCTGAAGTTGTCAAAGAGAAGCCTAGGACACAGACAAATCACACTAGGCCTACTACTAGGTATGCAGAGATGTACAGGGATAGGTCTAAATCTCCTAGAGGGAACATGAGAAGTTGGAATCATGTTAAAACTAGGCAGTTTGGTAGTGATTTTGTGTTCAACAATAAGGCCTGTCATATTTGTGGTAGCTTTGATCACCTTTCCTATACTTGTAACTACCACATGGGAAGAAGGGAAGTATTTGTGAATACAAGGGTGAATGGACATAATTCTAATAAAATAACTCACCCAAACCCCCTAAGCAAGATGGTTCCCAGGTCTGTTTTGCTTACCACTGGCATCAAACCAATTTCCACTGCTAGACCAGCAGTTACCACTACCAGTAGTAAAAACAGAGTTTATCCTAAGTCCCCTGTCACTACTTTTGTTAAATCTTATCAAACAGGGAAAAAGACTTATTTTGAAAAGAATGATCACAAGAATCTCATGTGGAGACACAAATTTACTAATCCAGCAGTTTCCACTGCTAGGCCTGCAGTTACCACTGCAAGACCAAATGTTTCCACTGGTGTCTATGTGAATAAGAAAAGGGTAAACATGGGAAATGCTGTTAAGGCCTCAGCTCGTTGGGAATGGAAACCAAAAGGAACAACAACCTCAAACAATCCCAATGGTGTATCAATAACCTTTGATAGATACAATTATATTGATACACGAGGCAGATCCAAGTCATTTGTGGCTTGGGTCCCCAAAAGGTTCTAATTCCTTTATGTTGAGTGCAGGGATAGTCAAAGACTCCTAATGATTATGAATGACTTGATAATACTTTCTGAGTTTTACAGTGACTCACTAATATGTTTGCAAGTTGTTTGGTATATGTCTGTTCTGCAAATGTTAAGAGATTGCAAGTAGTGTGTTTAAGTCACCAAGAGTTGTAGCCAAGGGAATGTGGTCAAATAAGCTGAACATAGTTTCTACTGCAAAGATAATAATGCTGAAGGTCTTACAATATTGATTAATTTAAGAAGATCTTTTCATTCATTCAAAGACACAAGTTACAGCTTACATTCAAAGTTCCAACTGAATTACAAAGACCATTCCTAAAACATTTGGCTAATTGAGAACTACTAGCTTCTATCAATTATTACATAATACTTGAGGCTATGACAAGTACAATGAAGAAGCTGAAGATGAAAATGGAAAAAGAAGAGAAGGAAGACCGTGAAGATGCTCAAGTAACAAAGTCAAGAAAATACTCAAGAACTTTGTTCCTTGGCAACATTTCTCAATCATTTACTTCTGCTTCTTCTTTCCCTTACATATGATCTGAGCCTTCTTGCTCTGTCCAATATGTTCTTGATGCAGAAGACCAGGTTCTGGAGCAGGAAGATCCAACACCAAATTTGATGATGTTGGGAGAGATGGATCTCTTTTACTTGATCTTGGTTGGGATCTCTCTGGTGTGGAAGGAGGAAGAAAGGTTGGATCTTCATTCTCTTCCTCTGAAGATTCTTCATCAGAGGTCCAGATGAAGGGAGAGACAAGCTCTCTCTCAGCAGAATTAGGATCATGGCTTGATTCACCCTTTATGTGTGCATTCCATTGTTTTTCTTGCACATCCCATCGTTTCTCCATCTCTCTCTTATAGTCAGAATCTTCAAGTCCCCATGGATATGGTGGTACATCTTCTTCTGATGTTGGAGAAGAAGAGTGTTGATCAGAGGTTTCAGGGTTTGATGACATGGTTTTGAAAGAAAATTAGGGGTTGAAAGATTATTTGGGGTAAATTGGTGACTGAGATGTGGTGTTTGGAGGTGATTAAATAAGCCAAGGTTAGGTGTTATGCTAATTAATGAAAGGTTATTTACTTTCATCTGTTTTGGTTGGTTTGAGAAGTAACTGTGGTTTGACTTTTGAGAAGATATTTTTTGTGTATAGTAACCTGGTTAAAAAGTTACTTGGGTTAATCTTTATGGGTTAAGATGAGATTTATTCTGTATTGTAGTATACAATCCATATCATTGGAGTAATAAGGTGTGTATCTTAGATACACAACAAATGGTTATTGATTCACCATGTCTAACCCACATAAGAATCAGCTAGTCCAAGAGCAAACGGCTTCTGGTAAAGACTTATCAAATCCGTTGATAGCTGATAGTTTGCTAAAAACTATGATAAGAGCAGCCAATTTTACATGTTTTACTTACCACTGCTCTTTGAAATTTTGTTGATTTTTACCACTGCAAGTTCACCATTTCCACTGACAGTGTAAATTTTACCACTGGTGAACTAGCCGTTACAACTGTGTGTCAGTAATCTTATTTTTACTAGCCGTTGCAAATATAACTGTCTTTCCTTATTAATAGGGTAAAATTTTTGGGAATTATCTACTTACCAAACTTTATTTATTCTTTTCTAAAGATAAATCTTTCTATAGATAATTCACCATACGCGTTTTTCTCAAAACCCTATTAGTATAAATTGATCATTATACGGCTTGTTTTTTATTCTCGATTACTAACACTTTTATCTCTCAAATCACAAAATCATGGTGACTCTCAAGTTTGCAGATGAACACAATCAAGTGGCTTACCTACTAAAGTCCAACAACAAGAGTGGACCCGTTTTTCATCAGATTGTGGATTTCCTAAACACAACTCATATAAGGTATGCCTTAACTATGAATCCCACAATCTTTGTTTCTCAAATCAAACAGTTTTGGAACTCTGTGGAGTCCATAACACTTGAACAGGGGGACATACATGAATCTGTGGAAGCTCTTAGAGCCACAGTGGATGGGGTAACTATTGATGTTACTGAGTCATCTTTAAGGAGAATTCTCCAATTAGATGATCTCAATGGTATCATCACATTACCTAATTCAGACATATTCAACTACATTGCTTTGATGGGGTATGATACATCTGACCAAAAAGTAACTTTTAAGAAAGGATGTTTTTGTCCCCATTGGAGATTTTTGATACACACTCTGTTGCATTGCCTAAGTCTTAAGAAAACTTCTTATGAACAATTTGGATCAACTATGGCTTACCCTTTAGTTTGCTTGGTTTCTGATAGGACTTTCAATTTTTCAAGGTTTATATTTAATAACATGAAAGGCAATGTAACAAGTTCATACAAATTTTTGATGTATCCAAGGTTTGTGCAAGCAGTGTTAAATGAATTTCAACTGCAAAATCATAATAGGATTTATGAAACTCCATGTCTTAAGCCAAAAGTATTTCAAAATATGTGTAAGGCTTCAGAATTTTGGAATGGAGTGATTCATCCTCTTTTACCAAACATGCTTGCAAAGATTTCACAGGTACAGGGTGAAGATGCAACAATCCCAGTTGTATCCCATCACACACCCACTATTTCTGTTCCACAAATTCAACATATCCCTGCTGTAACTCACACATATGAAAGGAGGCAAAAACAGCCAACTCCTTCCATGACAACATTGCATGTTGCTGACCCTTATGGTTTAGGAACAAGCAGTGGTGGTTCAAGGCTTCAGTCTAGTCCAACTAGAGAAGAGCCTGAATCAATGCCTTATGATTCACCTCTCCCAACAGGTAACACAGTTGGAAGTGTTGAGGGCAGTGTGACACTAACTGAATTGATGGAATTATGTACCAAATTAGTCAAACAGGTTCAAACTCTGGAGAAAGATCTGGCACAGACCAAAGAACAACATGCCACAGAGTTGAATCTATTGAAGGCTGAGATTCGAAAGTTGCAGGATGAAGTTGTGAATCTCAAGAAGAAAAGACATGTTCAAGCTGTAATTTCTTATCCATCATCACCACATGATGATCTTTCTGCAGGTTCTAGTTATGGCTTGGGAACTTCTTCCAAACAGGGGAGGAAAACAGATGCAGAGATTAAGGGGAGGAGTACTAATTTTGATGATATGTTTGCTGAGCTCAATGATTCTGAAAATGCTCAAGCAAAAGATGATGTAGCTGAGATTGAGGGGAGGAAATTGGATCTTGAAGATATGGTTGTTGATACTGGTTTTAACTCTGAAGATGTTCTTGGAACTACTCAACAAATTTCCACTGAAGCAGAACATGTTACCACTGATCAAATAATTTCCACTGCAAGTGAAAATGTTACCACTGATGTTCCATTAGTTACCACTGCAGAGGAAGAAGATGCCAGAAAAAGATCAGTCAAAGGTAAAGCAATTGTGTTTGGTTCAGAACAAGAGCATACAAGAAAGATTTCCAAGAAAGATCAAGCTCAAATTGATTTTGATGCAAGATTGGCAGAACAATTTGTAGCTGCAGAGAATGAAAATATGAAAAAGCAAAAGGAGGATGAAGTTGCTAGTTTTATGGAAGCAAAGAGGTTAGATAAACTTGAAGCAGTAATGGCACAACCACTCTCAGTGATTCCACCAACTATCTTACATGAGAAACCTCCTATGTTCTCATATGTGCCAACAGATGAAGAGATTGAACATATGATTAAACATGATCTAGTTGTAAAGAAGAAAGCTATTGAGCTTGTTGCTAACAAGACTTTGACAGAAGAACAAAGAACAGCTCAATTGGCTGATTTCATTCAAATGAAGAATCTACAAGCACTGGATGAAGTTATTGGTAAAGTCAGAAAAGGTCAAAAGAAACAGAGACAACCTACAAAGGCACAGATCATTCATGAGATGAAAGTATTTTGCTGTCATGTTGGAACTTGGAAGATGACTGATTTCAAAGGTATGTCTCATGAAAGAATTGAAGGCATCTACTACAGAACTAAAAGGCAAGATAGTAGCTTCAGACCTATTGATTTTGAAGAAGTTGATAGATTTAAACAAAGTAAAAGGAAAGCTTCAACAACTAAAGATCATGTCACAAAAAGGGTGAAAGTTCCTCAAGAGAAAGAATCTCAATCTGAGAAATGTGTAGAAGATCTACAAAGTGCAATTATCATTGTTGAATAAGAAGATTTCTACCCAGATCCTTTACAAACAAAACATCAAATTATTGATTGGGAAGTGTACACAGCAAAGAATTTTGCTTCTACTTGGAAAATTATAAGACTGGGAGGAGAATCTTCATCATTCATTCAGTTTGAAGATCTTCTTAAAGCATGTGACAGAGATGATCTTGATACTCTTTGGAAGCTTGTTAATGAAAGATTCAAGGCTGATACTCTCAAGGATATGAAAGAAATGCAGCTCTGGGTTGACTTAAGAAGACTATATGAACCAGATCCTAATGATAAGTATTGGAAGTTTAATTCATCAAACTTGAATACTACATGGACATATTTTGATAAATGTGAGGTTCATCATGTTTCTACAACAGATAAAGTGGATGTGTTTATGTTTGCTGAGAAGGAATATCCACTTAGAGCTACAACTCTTTCTGCAATGTTGAAATCAAAGTTAAGAGTTTATTCAGATAATGAAAAGATTAGAACTTTGCTTCAGAAGATTCAAGATCAATATGCAAGAGCTGATAAAGTGTTGAGAAAAACAAGATAAGTGTTTGGAAGAATTCCCATATCCTCAGGTTTATTGTATACTTGAAGAAACTTGTTGATTTACATATAAATCATAAGTTTAGGGGAGGATTGTTGGGAATTATACTAACAGTTACCACGGCTAGTGAAGATGTTACAACCGCAAAAGATTGTACTTGCAGTGGAAACTCATTACCACTGCAAGAACAAATATTACCACTGCTTACTTGATAACTGTTAGAGAAACGCGCTTAGATAAACATAGAAAAGATCTTGTGTATATCTTATTCTATTAGTATTATACTTATCTTGTAGAAGAGGACTCCTTGTTGTATAAAAGGAGATCCTAGGTTATAGTTAGAATATATCTTTCTAATACGTTTTTCTTAGAGCTTCAAGGTGTAACCCTAGTGATATCATAGATCACTCGTATTATTATCATTAATAATATTGGAGCTATTTGTTTGTTACATACATTGTTCTTTCATACACACAACTGTTTCATTTACAATCAATCTTCTAAGTATCATTAAGTAGATTCCGCATACTTAGTGGTATCACTCAAAGTATCAATATTAACACAAGTTCAAGGTGTTCACGATCCAACACTATATAACATAACACATACTTGGTACTTCGACTTATGTCTATAACATTAATGGTCCAACATTCACCCCATAATGTTATAGAATTCTTAGTCGAGTCTTCTTTATTTGTCTATGTCTTCATGAGATGAAGTTCCAACCTTCCTTTTCATGCTTGATGCTCGTTATCTCTTCCCAATCGTGACTTGTACCCTCTATATCAACTTTATTTCCTTGCTCAGACGTCATTGAAACTTCGTTGTTTCCTGTCACTAGGCAATTTTCCCTGATATAATCATCTGTACTTGTCAGCCCTACTTTCGCTACTTCAAAGTAAATTTCTGGAATCCGCAGATAGTGGACATAGATTTCCTTAAACCTGAGTCCATACAATCCCAAGAATCCAAAGCCTAAAGATACTCCATCCCATTTTTTCTTGTAGTTTAATCTTTCATATCCACCAAAGCATTTCACCAATTTGTAGAGATCGAAGAGGCAAAATTCATATCCACCAACCGTTGGAGGCATGAGTTTAGTTACATCGCCCTCAATGTAAGTATTGTGGAACTATTTAAGCATACAATCGAAACATTCCCTGAAAATTTCTCTATGTTTCAATGCAACATAGTTTTTGTTTGCAAGTTTCATGAATCGTATGAGGCGTTCAAACGAAGTGACAGTAAGTTCGAGTTTTCTTATATCCTTGTTCCCTGAGTAAGTACCTTGATCAGAATCTTTATCCAAAACAGCCCATATAGTGCGTTCTGAATTCCCTTCGTCACAATCTAATCCTTTTGCTTTTGAAGACTTGAGTGACATCTCGATTTCTTGTTTGATTAGATTAGTATCAGCACTATCCCTTCCTTTGTTGGTTGTGGATGTAACGAATTCTTGAAAATACTATTCAAGATATGCATTCTGAATCTCGAGTACTTCCTCCATTGTCATCCCCTCATTTTTTCTTCAAACATTCTTCTTATAAAGCATTTTGTACCGTTAACCTGAATTTCAAAACCTTGACAAGCCAATTGGTGTAGGCTTAATATATTTATTCCTATTTCGAGTACAAATGATACACTTGGAATTTTGTATGCTGCTTTGTCAGTTTCTATTAACACGTCTCCAACACCATGAGTGAAAAGAAAAAAGGATTTGTAGGATTTTGAGTCAACACCAAAATATCCTTTGAATCTTAAAAATAATTCTCTATTTGGAAACATATGTTTTGTATATTCGTTACTAACATACAAAATTTTCTTCAAATCTCCCTTGTCCGTTCCTTTTACGAGAAAATCTCCCTTTAGTCCTATTGTGTTGTAATGCAATTGTGTTTGACCTTAAAACTATCAACTTTATCACGAATATAAGCACTAGATGAAGTAAAGATGGTGACTTGTATGGATATATGTGGCGTTAACTTGTATAAAGAGAGAATAAGATGAAGAGAACTTTTATTAAAAACACACACAATACACACACAAGCACACCTACAAATGAGAGGTAAGGTGCCTTATATAGTTAGAGAGAAAGGCCTCATGGGCTTTCTAATGGGCTTGGGCTTGGACTTGGTTACATGATTAGATAACAAGGCTTATGAAACATAGCACATAACATATTAGCTTGCCAAGTCCAAAGCCCAATGACTAAACAATTACTAAACTTAACAAATGACACAAAGTTACAATATGAGAATGACCATCACTTCTATATATATATATTTTTTAATGCTAACAATCTCCCCCTAAGGGGTGGTCATTCGAATGATGCTCCACGTGAGTGGGTCTTCCGTGTTCTTTGTCTTTAACTTTGTGTGTCGTTGTAGAATAGTCTTTAGTCTTTGTTCTTTCATGCTTTGTGATCTTCGATAACTGATTTTTCATCGTTCTTTGTTCCTTTGTGATGTGGAGTTATCTGCCTTTCGTCACTTCTGCGTCTGTGGTGGTTGTTTGCCATTCCAACATGCTCATACATCTTTGGACTTTGATATTCATATGCACGTAGTTCCCTTTCTTTCACTATGATCTTTAGTCTTTATACTTTGTAGATTCTTCTTTTTGGCGTAGAATCTTTCTTAGAACTTTGTGTTGTATAGATCTTTGAGGGAGCTTTCTTTAACTTCCAAATGTATGTATGAGCATGTGGAATCTGTCGCCATGGAGATGAAGTGTCCCTGCATATAAACAGTTAGCAATAAAACATCCGGTACTTACAGATAAGAATTAGATATCGTCAACAGCATAGTGTGAAGACTCCTTCTAACCCTTACCAAGGCCGTTCCCATGTCAGATACTCTCGAGAGAGCTTACGAGACCTACTTAGTAGCTCAATGACTGGGTGAGTCGCTGGGGATCACTCCACGACTGTAGACCATTTGAAACCACCGCGAACACTAAGCGTAACTCATAAAGAATTACCGAAGTGACCTGCTGTCAGGGCTGTTTGATGTTGACCCTGGTAGGAATTTCCATTCAATCACTGAGAATCACAAATGTGAATCCTCTCATAAATGTTCTGGCAGATTGCTAAGATCTGCGTAGGACTCTTAAGTTTACATCTGACGTCCTTAATGTTGAACAACCAGTGTAGAAATATCATGTGTTCCTATGAGATCTTTTGATGAATCTCGGGGCTCTAGACTCTATAAGTGCACATTTGGTTTCCTATGCGGAGATTAGGGAGAGGTCTCCTGCTTCAATATCAACCATCTCTAAGAGACAGGTCGATAGATTACACCGGTTCCCCGTGAGAATGAAACAAGCTCTTTTAAGAGAACTTGAGTGGTTAAGAAGGTTTAGTGCAGCGCGTCATTGGGTCCATGACGTCTTGTCTTCAATACCGGTGTCACCTTAGTAACAACCAGTAGCATACGAATTGTACCCGGTGTCTGCCCTAAGGTTGAACATTTGGAGGGCTATTTCTTTTCACCCTTTTTCATAACTTTTCTTTTTAATTCTTCAACCCCTTCTTTCTCCTTTCTCATTTTCTCCTTTTTCCAATCATACCTAAGGACTTCTAATTCTAATCTATTGGATTTGTCCTTGGGTAGATCCCTCCGGCTCTGGCGGATCATAGGACGGTTTTTCCTAACCTTAGTCACCTTATAACTCCATGACTATCCTATAATTGCCATGAAACCATTTATGAAAAATCTCTCAAAGTGTTTATGATAATAAAACACATTGTTGACACTTCGAGAGTTTTGCATTTCTTTTGAAGGACTCCCCCTTCACATGTGCTCATGAATTTTTAAGAAATTTGCAGATGCGTGAGGAGTTTGCACTTTTTGAATTGATCCACTTTCAGTGAACATGACCGATTCGAGACACGCTTACATCACTAGTTAGACTAGCTTGAAGTTATTACCCGTCCTGGTCAAGTCCAAGGAAAGTCTCTCGATATGGTACATTCTACTCAGACAAGTCCTATTCGAGACACGCTTACATCACTAGTTAGACTAGCTTGAAATTATTACCTGTCCAGGACAAGTCTTTTCGATTACTGACATTTTAAGCTTCGTCAATTCATTGGTACAGTCTGAGTCGAGCTTTTCTGAGATTCAGTCACAAACTTTAAACATCTTTGATCATATTTTAATCATGTCTTCTCCCCCTCAAAAATAGCATATCGTGATATTTTTGATATCAACTAATTAAGAAAAAGCTTTTGGAGAGAAGGACAGATTTGTTTTTGCATGAATTCGGAACAATTTTTGTTTTTGGTCTCCCCCTTAATTATAGCTTATTTTAAAGTGAATTAAGAGTTTTGAGGGAGTTATCTTGAGCACTAGTTTTGAGAGATTTTGAGAAATCTTTTGAACAATCTTGAAAAAGTGCTCAAGAATTCTTTTTGAAAACGAGTTTTTGTTTGAAGTCTTTTTCGTTTGTTTAGACTCGAATTTTTTGAAAAAGATTTCGTCTTCGAACGTACGAGTCCTTGATTTGAAAATAATCAGAAGTCATCATTTAAGTCCTTATTTGAAATCTTTTCGAGTTGTTATACCCGGACTTAATTTTTGAAAAGATTTCACTTTGAAGCACGGGTTTCGTACTGAAGTATTACGAAAGCCATTGTGAAGAAATTTTTTGAGAAACGACATGTTTTAGAAAAACATTTAAATAACTCCCGTTCAAGCATCTGTACATGTCCGTATCATTCTTGAATGACATTTCTAGAGACGTACAGAATATTGATTTATACGAGAGACATGTCGTGAGAAGAATATTTTTGTATTTTTTGATTTTATATTGTTTTTGTATTTTTTTTTGAAATTTTATATTTTTGTATTTTGTTTTTGTTGGTTTTTCAAATTTTGTATTTTGTTTTTTTCAAAACTATTTACAGCGAAGCGATTTTTGAAAGCATTTTTCAAGAAGATTCGAGAAGACGTTCTAGCTCCTCAGGAGTTAGGCTTCGCATGCCAATTCGTCGAACTAAATAGTCAAACCTTTCTTTTGGAAGGGCTTTAGTAAATAGATCGGCGAGTTGATAATCAGTCTTAACGAAAAATAATTCAACAGTACCCTCTTCCACGTGTTCTTTGATGAAATGGTAGCGGACTTTGATATGCTTCGTCTTAGAGTGATGTACGGGATTGCACGAGATGGCTATGGCACTTTTTGAGTCACAATACATAGGTATTCTGTCAAAAGTAAAGCCATAATCTGTGAGCTGTGTCCGCATCCAAAGAACTTGGGCACAACACGCAGATAGAGACACATACTCGGTTTTGGCGGTTGATAGTGCAGTACAATCCTGTTTCTTTGACGACCAGCTTACTAGCTTTTCACCCAAAAATTGTGCTCCACCTGATGTACTCTTTGCTGTAACTTGATCACCAGCATGGTCTGCATCTGAAAATGCTGTTAGATTAAACCCCGAATCCTTCGGATACCAAAGTCCCATGTTAATGGTGCTTCGTAGGTACCGAAAGATCCATTTAACCTCTTTGAGGTGAAGTTCGGTAGGCTTAGCCTGAAACCGTGCTAATAAACAAACAGCAAATTGAATATCGGGTCGACTAGCAGTCAGGTACATGAGAGAACCGATCATGCTCCGATATTTTTTCGGATCAATGGGTTTCCCAAACAAATCAGCACGTATTTTTGGTGAAGTGACCATTGGTGTACCAACAGAATCACAATTTTCCATTCCATGTTTTTTCAAAATCTCTATGGTATATTTAGCTTAATTGATAAAAATACCACAAGGGAATTGATGTATTTGTAAACCAAGAAAGAATTTTAGTTCCCCCATCATGGACATTTCAAATTTGCTTTTCATGAGATTTTCAAAATGTTTTGAATGGTTAGGATTGGTTGATCCAAAAATAATGTCGTCCACGTAAATTTGAACGATCAAAATGTCATCTTTGAATTTTTTAATAAACAAGGTTTCATCAACCGTTCCTTTTGTGAAATTGTTTTTAAGCAAGAAAGATGATAGTTCGTCATACCACGCTCTTGGAGCTTGTTTTAAACCATAAATTGCTTTCTTAAGCTTGTAGACGTAGTCTGGATGATCTTTGTCAATGAATCCCTCTGGCTGACTCACTTACACTTCTTCTTTCAGAGTTCCATTCAAGAAAGCAGTCTTAATATCCATCTGATAGACTGTGATGTTTTTGTGAGCTGCATAGGCTAAGAAAATCCGGACTGCTTCAAGTCTAGCTACAGGCGCGAATGATTCCTCGAAATCTATCCCTTCTTCTTGTGGATAACCTTCAGCCACGAGACGAGCTTTGTTACGAATAATAGTCATTTCCTCATCCAGTTTGTTCTTCCACAACCACTTGAGATCAAGAACACGTATATCAAGTGGTCGTTCAACAAGTTCCCAACTGTCATGTAAATCGTATTGAAGAATTTCATCCTGCATTGCTTCTATCCAAGGATATTCTGCCATTGCTTCTCGAATGTTCTTTGGTTCTTTGAGGCTGATTGAGCAAATGTAAATGCTCAATTCGAGATCGGTGGCAAGTTGTCTCCTTGTCTGAACTGGCTTTGAAGGTTCACCAATAACATGTTCTATTGGATGGTCTTTTGTCCATTGAAACGTAGAACGGTACCTTGGGTGTAACAAATGTGTGTTAGATGGTTCTTGTAACCTTGAAGAAGATTCAGCAGAGTCTGTTGCAAATGGGTTTTCAAATACTTCTTCTTCTTCTAACGCAACATCGTTTGAATTATTTGTAGGTTCTTCTTGAAAATTTGTATTTTGGTTTTGCTCATCAACTCTTGGTAGATCAGTTTCAATAACTGGAGTTGCTGGAGTAGATGTTGATGATGCTGAGGGAGTTGGTGCTTCTGCTTCGATTGTTGTAGATGCATCTTGTGATGGTGGTAGTGGTTGATGGTTTTGAGCGGGTGCAGCGGAATGTTGTGGAGATGCATTTGTCGAAGTTCCACCATAATATTCATCAAACATTAACTCGAAGAAATTTTCCAGTTCTTGTTCTGAAGGTTTATCCGTGTTTGTTGACTGAGCTCCTTGAGGCACGAGTCCTGAACTGATGTGTCCAGAAGTCTGCTGGTTTGGTGCGGGTCCTAATCCGTTTTGATTAGAAGCCATTGGATTAAGCGCGGGTTCTAGAGCGAGTCTCTCAGAAGCCATTTGTGAAATCTCATCAAATTTCACATTCATCGTCTCCATTATCTTTTTCGTTCTTCTATTATACACCCTGAATGCCCTCGAGTGTTCTGAATATCCAATGAAGATTCCAATATCACCCTTAGCTTTTAACTTCCCTAGATCTTCTCTGTCGTTCGTCGGATAGCACAAAGCGCCAAACACATGAAGGTAAGAGATGTCAGGTTTACGGTTGTTCACTAGCTCATATGGGGTTTTATTGAATCTTGGATGTACTAGGGATCGGTTTTGAGTGAAACAAGCAGTGCAACAGCATCAGCCCATAAGAAAAGTGGTGCACTAGAATAAATCAGCATTGTGCGATCAGCTTCCACAAGAGTTCGATTTCTTCTTTCAACTACCCCATTCTGCTGTGGAGTTCTAACAACTGATGTTTGGTGAGTGATTCCCACATCTTCAAAGTAGGTTCTTAACTCCTGATTAGTGAATTCTGTGCCATTATCTATTCTTACAATCCTTACTGGAGCTTGAAGTAGAACTTGGATACGCTTCAGAAAGGTGATGATGGTACCTGGTGCTTCATCTTTTGACCTCAAAAACTTTACCCAAGTATATCTTGAATAAGCATCAACAATAACAAGAATATACTTCTTCCCATTAACGCTTTCAACTCTCATTGGGCCACATAAGTCCATGTGCAACATACGTAACCTTGCTTCCGAACTAGGTATGGTTTTGGGTTTATATGATGCTCTTTTACTTTTTCCTTGTTCGCATGATGGACATAGGTGTTCCTTGGTGTATTTAAACTTAGGAAGTCCGGTGACGATGTTGTCTTTGGCTAACTTGTTGATGGTGTCGAAATTGAGATAGGATAATCTTCTATGCCACAGCCAGGACTTAGTTTCGGTTGCCCTTGTCATAAGACAAATTGGTGATGTAGAAGCCATTTGGTTGATGTCGATAGCATACAAGTTTGTACCACGATTACCGGTTAAAAGATCATTACCAACCAAATTTTGAATAAAAACCGTGTTTCTCCTGAATGCAACTTCTAAATCAGCATCACAAAACTGCCCGACTGAAAACAAGTTGTGTCCCAACCCTTCGACGTAGTAAACTCGAGTGATTAAAAAATTCCCAAACTGAAGATCTCCATAACCCTGAATAGCTGCTACATGATCATTTCCAAAGCGTACAGTTCCCATGAATTTCTAGATGAAATTGATCAGCAGCTTTAAATTCCCGGTCATGTGCTTGGAGCAACCCGAGTCGACGATCCAAAGACATATTTCGATAACCTCAGATGGTGCATTGGTGTCATAAACAGGAAGTGTTTCAGAATCCGTGTCATACTTAGCTTCCTGAAGATTCGCCATAAATATGCAGTTCGCATCGATATCCTCTTTATCTTCCATGTCATCCATAAGAGCCATAAAATCATTCTCCTCTGCGTTCAACTGAAACCCTGCCTGAACCTTTTGTGCCAACATTACTGCTTTCTACAAGTACTCTAGATCTTTCTTGTTCGGCTTAGTAGGACAGTTCCTTGCCATATGGCCTACACCCTGACAGTTGAAACACTTAATCGGATTACCCTGATTCACATTTCCCAAATTCCCAACTACTGGAGCTGCAACATTTCTATTCTGATTACCCATTGCCTGATTACCAACATTCTGACCCCTCTGATTTCCAACAAACTGACCCAACTGATTCCCTACATTCTGACCATACTGATTCCCTGCATACTGACCTGCATTCTGCATATTCTGATTGCCCGTATTAAATCCAGTAGCATATCCTTGCTGATTCCCATAAACTCCAACCATTTGGCCTCCATTACCCATATTGTAACTCGGCTGAGCAATCTGCTTGTTGCGAGTGTTCGATGAAATCCTTTGGTTGTTGTTAGTTGGTGTAGAATAGCGTCCTTGGAATGCCTTTGACAAAAAAGCAAACGCTTGGGTTAATGTAGCAGTAGCTTCATCATTTGCAGTGAATTCTGGTTCTTGGAATGGTTGGTATTGCTGTTGTGGAATAACATGTTGTTGTTGCTGTGGGTAGAACTGTTGTTGGTAGACCGGTGTTGGTTGTTGAATGTATAATGGTTGCATGTAGTTGTGAGTGGAAGATGATGATGGTTGTTGTTGTGTGTTCACTGGTATAGGTGTTGGTGTATTAGCAATTAATGCAAGAGGATCATGATTCTTTGCCAATCTTTCTTTCCTTACTTCATTAGCCTCAGCTTGGTTTTGTTTCAGAAAATCATAGAGTTGATCATAATTCACTTTATGTAAATCCTTTGTTTGATTGACAATTGTAACATAACGACCCCATTCTTCTGGAAGGTTATTGATGAATTTGATGTTTGTTGCAATTGTTCGAGGTGTCAACTTGTTTCTGATTAACTTATTCATCAAAGTGCAAAACCTTGTGTAGTAAGATTCAATCTGTTCACCTTTAGTGGATGTAAAGTTCTCCCATTTACTAAGAAGTTTGTTCTCAACGTCTTGTTGTCCAATCTCTGTTCCATGACATATCCTTCTAACACGTTCCCACATAGCATAAGCAGTTTCACAGCTGTCGACCGCAGCAAAGATCTCCCGTGGTAATCCAAGTTGGATTAAATGCATTGCCATATCATCAGCGGCGATCTGCTTCTTGTCTTCCTCTGTGTAATCTGCTTCTGTTTGTTCACGCACGAATGGTTGAGTAGGAGGTGTTGTATTTGGATTACCTTCAATTTGAACTTGTCTTGGCTTGAACGGACCATTTGTAATGGAGTTGATCATTAATTTACCATCAGGCTTTGTTTTGATGTAACGAAGCATGCGGCTTGTCCATGGGAGATATCCACCTTTTTCAAGCATTGGAGGTCGGTTTTCCGCACCGGCTGCATGAATATCTTGCTGAGAAGCCATTGATGAAGTGTAGATTTATAAGTTGATTCTTGGATCGTTCCAACGAAATAGGAGTTGTGTTTAGTGTAAGTTGATGCAAGTTTTTATGGTGAAAAATTTGATCTAAAACCTTAAAACCTCAATAACTTCTTCTCGGAGCGTTTTTAGGCCTCGAAACTTGGGTTAAATGAATAAATTGATTCAACGTGTCCTTCTTCTCTGTTTCACGGTCGTTTTGACAGCTGATTCGTAGAAAATGGAGTTACGGTTCAAAAGTTATGGCCGTTTGAAGTTTGGTTGTCAAAAGTTAAAAACTTACGCGTAAAATCCTGAACTTATGCGTAAACAGTGAATAATCTTACGCGTAAGATGTTATGCGTAACCTTTAAGTTATGCGTAAGATCTATGTTACGCGTAAGGTTTATCTTATGCGTAAGATTTTTTACGCGTAAGGTTTTCAAACCAAACTGATCTCTCAAACTTATCCAAGCTTGAAAGATATCCCAAGTCGAAGTATTCCACAAACTTATCCAAGTCAGGGAAGTACTGAGTAATCTCTGATCGTTGAAGAAAACTTATGCGTAGGATCTTAAGCGTAGATCTTATGCGTAGGAATTCACCTTATGCGTAGGAAATCAGACTTAGGCGTAGGATTTCAATCTAACGCGTAGAAAAGGGGTTTTAGGCCAAACTTACGCGTAGGATCTTCACTTATGCGTAGGAAAAGGGTTTTGAGCCTAAACTTACGCGTAGGAAGTGGGTTTTAGGCTAAAACTTACGCGTAAACGTGCCAAACAGCTCAAAAATACGATTTTTTCAACCAAAAACACCTTTTTCACTTGTTTCTTTTGATCAAATCTTTCCCAAAACACTAGAAATCACTAAAACTTCAATAAAAATAACAACTTTAACTCTAAACCACGTAAAAATCAAAACTTTTTAATGAAAAGCACACGTTTTTAAAGAAAAAACGCAACTTTAAAGAGAAAATTTGATAAATAACGATTTCCACACACTCCTAAATTATTGTTAGGCGATTGATACCACTTGTAGGACCTTATATCTATCAACTTTAACACAAATATAAGCACTAGATGAAGTAAAGATGGTGACTTGATGTAATATATGTGTGGCGTTAAAATTGAAAGAGAATGATAAGATGAAGAGGACTTTTTATTAAAAACACACACAATACACACACAAGCACACCTACAAATGAGAGGTAAGGTGCCTTATATAGTTAGAGAGAAAGGCCTCATGGGCTTTCTAATGGGCTTGGGCTTGGACTTGGTTACATGATTAGATAACAAGGCTTATGAAACATAGCACATAACATATTAGCTTGCCAAGTCCAAAGCCCAATGACTAAACAATTACTAAACTTAACAAATGACACAAAGTTACAATATGAGAATGACCATCACTTCTATATATATATTTTTTAATGCTAAAAAATTGCACATTATCTTTATCTATTATGATTTGATTGCTGGCCATCAGTTTTTCGTCCATAGGATCGTTTGAAACATGCCTTGTAGGACAATTCTACCTTGTATGCCCTCTTTTTCTACATATGAAACATCTTTTCCTTGGGATGCGCCTGCCTTGTGTTGTACAAGGGTTCAAGGACAATTTACTCACGTCTTCCACAAAGTTATCCCTGAATTTATTCTTCTAATTCCTTCTTCGTTGCCCTCCTTATGCTCTGATACCATTGTTAACATGTGGCCTTCGATCAAATTAGTTTCTCAGATTGTAATTCTTCATCTCCTGGTTGTAACGGGGTGTTTGGAACAAGCAGATTTTGATAGAAATAGAAGTAAAACAATTGCAGAAAAACTATCTCAATATATAATATTGTTTATGATTGCTTGAACATATGAGTGATATTTGTTTGACTACAATGAATCCCTATTTATACTATACAAACAAGTGCCTTGAACCAATGTGACTATTCATAAAGGGGAGCCATAACCGATTCATTGATTGCAAACAGGGGTGACCTAAATAACGGTTTATAATCGTTATTTCCTAGCCCAAAGCCTAAACAAACTTATTCTTTAAACATAGTTTTAACATAACTATATAACATAATACATACTAGGTACTTCGACTTATGTCTATAACATTAATGGTCCAACATTCACCCCCTAATGTTATAGAATTCTTAGTCGAGTCTTCTTTATTTGTTTATGTCTTCATGAGATGAAGTTCCAACCTTCCCTTTCCTGCTTGTTGCTTGTTATCTATTTCCAATTATGACTTGTACCCTCTATATCAACTTTATTACCTTGCTTAGACATCATTTAAACCTCGTTGTTTCCTGTCACTAGGCAAATTTTCCCTGATATAATCATATATACTTGTCAGCTATGCTTTCGCTACTTCAAAGTAAATTTCTAGAATCAGCAGATTGTGGAGATAGATTTCCTTAAACTTGAGTCCATACAATCCTGAGAATCCAAAGCCTAAAGAAACTTCATCCGTTTTTTCTTGTAGTTTAATCTTTCATATCTGTTGATACAAAAGTTGGGCGTTCCTTGTTTGGGTTCCTGTTCTCGTACCAATCAGATCTTAATGCTTGAGACCTGCACACTAAGAAAGCAAACAAACACCGTTAGGCTTATCGTGGGATTGTCTCCCACGATTATCCTCCGGCGTGAGAGTAAGTAATTGGTTTTAGGGTTGTATAGAAGAGTTAGGGTTGTAGATCGTACCTTTAATGAGAATTATGATATTCTTTATATAGGCACGAAATCCTTGTAGATTTCGTGTTCCTCACTCTTCGGCGTATAATGCCTCTCCGGTCTATGGATCCTTACCCATAAATAAGAGATCCTTATCTAGACCATAAATAATGTATTTGGGTTTGGGCTTTCATGAGCCCAAACCGTTAGCATGTTAGCCCAAATCATTGTTATGATAGCCCACTCGTGGTGGGCTTGGGCGTTAGTAATGTTCATTAATCGGTTTCGTGACCCGAATATGGACTATACGTCATCATGTCCCCCCGGTCTAGTATGCGCAGGTTTTAACCGCGGATGCTAGACTAGTAAGGTCAGCGGTAAGCGTGGCGGGGAAAGATTCAAATATTTACCGCCAAAATTTTGGACCATGTATCTAGTCCAAAAAAGTCTCAAAAATACCTCGGTAAATGGGGAGGTTGTCCACGTGTCCCTTGGAAAACGTGAAAAAGTGCTTGTACCCCATGGTATTCTAGCCACAGAATTAAGTTAGTGGGTAACACGTGTCAACCATCTATGAAGGTGTTAACCCTATATGAACCACTGCCTCTTTTTTCACTGTGATTATCACAGTGAAATTTATCAATTCCACCATTGTTAAACCCGTTCATAGCTTATTCAGAAATCAATAACTTATTAGGTAACAGCGAGTGCGCCCTTGGTAACACTGGTTCTTCAATTAGCTGAGATTGCTTCCGATATAACCAAGGATGAACTACGTCAGTTCACCTCGGATTATTGTATCCCATTGGCACTGCATCCGGAAGTTCCGGATGCGGATGTGTCTATAGTGGACTTCCCCGAAGGGAAGGTGGGGGTATACACACGTTTCTTTGAATTCGCGAACCAACGTGTGCCCATTTCGCTCTTTCTTTGCGATATTCTAAGTTTCTATCGCCTTCATATTTCTCAGCTGCACTGTATAGGTACAACAAAAATAACTAATTTTGAAGTGAATTGTCGCCTGTTGGCGATTAACCCCACTATTCACATGGTCGAACGGGTGGGTGTCCTTTTCCAAGCGCGCAGGGCGCTTGCAGTGCTACACTGAAAAAGTAGACGCTTTAAGGAACTGGAGGGAAAAGTTCTTTTGGGTCAATAAGGTCTTTTTTCCATAGGAATTTGAGTTCTATACTCAAGGGTCCTTACCGAAGGATGAGCGCCCACTCCCTGGTTTATATAACGTAGCGGATGCGGATATGATAAATACCAACCGTATCCCTATCAATGCGTACCCTGAAGAGTTCCTGGTGCATATGGGCATTAGTCGTAACTACTTCCAATCGGAGACGGAAGTTCCAACATTCTTGTACGAGGATGGTCGGGTTGCTTGTCCTTCACTCTGTTAGTTTTGATATTGTAAGCGCTCTTTTCTTTGTATTTGCTTTAATTAATCCTTGTTTTTTGTATATTTTTTGATGCACAGAGATGGACCTGTTCGCTGTAGTGCACTTGGAGAAGCCCAAGTTGGTGACGGTAGGAGTGCGCCCTCTGAGAGAAGGCGAGATGCCAGTTATGGGAGCTACCGCGGGGCGCACAATGGAGCTTGATCAAGAAGGGCCTGAGGATTCTCCCCATCCGACTTTACAAATTACTCAAGTGCAGAGTGTTCCCTAATCTAGGGAACAGTCTCCAACAGTGGCTGAATCGCACACCAATTCGTCCAATAGTGTGTAAATCCTTGAGCCAATGGGGACTAGACAAGGCGTGAAGCGTAAGGGAGCGTCTGGTGGTTATGGCGCTGGCACCTCCAAAAGGAGAAGCCATCTTATTGCGCATGAAGAATCATCCGCAGAGGAGGATGCGTCTGCCACTGGTGCGGACAAAGATATTCTCAAGTATCCTCCCTTCATGTAAGTAGTTTACGCTGTTATTGCTTCAATTCCTTTACCATCTTTAACATTAGCGTATGAATCTGAACTGTTTGTTGTATGTGTGCAGTGTTGAAGATACTGCTGATGCTGATGCTTCTGCGTAAAAGTCGCCACCCAGGGCGAGTTTTGTGCCTTCTGATGAGTTTTCGCAGAAGGGCGATGAGACTGAGCCAAGGCCGCTGGATAGCGTGCCCATTGGTTCCTTGGTGGAGAAACTGGACCTTGCCGCTGCGCAGCAGGTCCAATTGGTCACTCAGCTGAAGGCACACTATTCTGGTGAGAGCAGCCGGCTTGAGCAGAAGGATGAAGAAATCACGCTACTGAAGGCGCAGCTGGCTTGTGCACATGCTGAGGTGAGGTCTGCAAACTTGTATGCTCAGAAGCTGGCTGAAGAGAAGGTGTCCTTGCTTGCCCAAGTGAGCTGGGTACGATCTGCGTATGATGAGTACAAAAGCAATTGTCTTTGGGCTCTGAAGTACGTGGAGCAGAACAAGAGCAATCACTTCGCAAAATTGGATGAGGTGATTAAGTTTGTGAATGAAGCGTTGGAGCGTCAAGAGGGTAAGCTGCGCAAGCTCAGCATAGAGTATGATGAGGAGCTGTACCCACATTTGTTATCCACCATTGCTGAGCGCAGGTATTCTTTACTCCTTTGCTTCCTTTGAGTTTTTTAGACTTGTCGCCTTTTATTTCTAAGGAATTATCATCTAAAGAGGATGTTGTGTTTGTAGGTGGTTAATCAGCCATGGTCTTCGATTAGCTGCTATGGGTACACTAGAGTCCCAAGAGGTTGTGGAGGCCTTTGGGAAGGTTGTTGAGTGTGCCATGGCGCATGGCAAGGCTCAAGCTATGGAGGAGCTGTATGAGAGCCAGATGCTGACAGTACCACTCGCAGAGGTGTCTGGTTATAAGGGTGATGCTTATGCAGAGCTTGTTGCCGCCATGGAGAGAATGAAGCTGTTTGAGCTTCCGAGGATCGCGCAGCTGGAGCATGATCAGGATCAACCCATTAAGGTGATTATGGAAGGGTTGGTCCTAGGGAGACACATCCTGGAGGATGCGGAGGCTCAACATGACTATTTTTTGAAGCCTGATGAGTCGCAGCTGCAAGTTCTTGTGTTCGCGCGACATCCTCAACCCCTTCGCCCTTGAGAAAGAGATCCCTTTGAAGGAATGCTTAGAGGCCCATCTGGAGAGGGCCGCAAAGAAGAAGGGCGCGAAAGGGAAGGCCATCCTTTGTGGTGTCGGTGCCGCGCACATTCCCAGGTCAGATGGAGTTCCTGTTAGCGTGGCGACCGTGTCACCTAAAGATTGTTTGTTGTTGAGGAAGCTCCAAGAGGCTGGGAGTTCTACGAACAGTGAGGGTAGCCCCAAACTAGAGCGTTGTCTGATGACGTATAGCCTATATCTGGGCCACAAGCCCAAATGATAGACATTACTCACACCTAAGCCCACCACGAATGGGCTACCATGACAATGGTATGGGCCGCAGTGTTAACGCTTTGGGCTCATGAAGCCCAAAGGCCCAATCTAACCCACCTGGTACACGATAAGGATTATCTATTCAAGGAATAGATATCCTTACCTCGGATAAGCACCACGCGTGCGAAGAGTAAGGAGCAAGAAACACGGTTTCTTAGCCCCTATATATAGAATCATACGATTCTCATTCAAGGTACGACATACAAACCCTAACTCTTTAAGAGAACCCTAAATCGATTACTTACTCTCACGCCGGAGTCTAATCGGGGGAGACAATCCCTCGATAAGCCTAACGGTGTTGTTTTATTTTCTTAGTACGCAGGTAACGAAGTGCTAAGAAGTGGATTGATACGAGAGCAAGAGCCCAACAACCAGATACGCCCAACTTTTGTATCAACAAGTGGCGCCATCCGTGGGACCCTACTAAGAACTAGAATGACGAAGCATAAGAATTCAAGCCAGCGGACTCCGCAGCCAGAAAAGCGTGACCATCAGAGGAAGAATCAACAAGATCCGACCTCCAGACAAGCTGCTGGAACAACCAGCGCACCTGGTCACCACGAGGCAGGAACAACCCCACCTCGTCTAGCAGTAGAACTGCCTATAAGGACTACCACAGTCACACCAGTGTCCCCAAGCATTGAGGAACTCCAACGCACCCTCTTCACCACTCCTCATCAGGCTACACCCGCAGTGAACAACACTGCGCCGCCAGGCGCGCCTGAACGAAACAGGGCACCAAACACTGAGGCAGAAATTCTTGCAACAACTGAGGACGCACCTAATCTAACTTTGGGAAACTTTGTATCCCAAAATTATGAAACCCTAACCGCCCTCATGCAAGAAGAAGCAACAAGAAGAGCAAGCGCGGGTTTACAAGCCCGACTCAATTTTGGTCCTCAACGCGAACCATCACCATCGCGTCACCCACAAGGAAGACGCATAGAACGTACCACTATCCATGATAGATTGGGTACGATATCTGATTCACAATACTCAGGAGACAGCGAGAGGCGCACCAATGTCCACTCCAGACTTGGCAGTCGGGGAATACAAGATCGATTAGGGCCTCAACATTCGCCAAGCCAAGGATCTTCCAAACCTGGGAGTAGGAGGATTCAAGACAGGTTGGGGAGAAGAAGATCCCCAAGCAGAGATCCCTCAAGCTCTTCTTCTGAAAGAAGCCGGCGCAAGCGCCGAAAAAGAAACTACTCTTCTTCCAGCGACTCCTCGGACAACGAGGATAAAGAAACAGGACACTGGAAGTCAAGAGGAAGACGTCGCGAGGAAGAGGATGAAGATATGTCTCTCCCATGGCGACGCCAGAAAATCGATGCGTTTACACGGCGCATCAGCGATTACTCAGACCACAAACGCAGGCGCATGCCCGCTAACGTAAAAACATATGATGGAAAAGGTGATCCTGACGATCACCTAAAAATTTTCGAATCAGCCGCAACTATCGAAAATTGGCCACAGCCTGTGTGGTGCCACATGTTTAATTCCACGTTAGTAGGAAACGCGCGCACATGGTTTAGCAAACTCCTACGCAGGAGCATCGGTGGATTTGAGGAACTACGGAAAGCATTCCGCCTCAACTTCACCCAGCGAAAGAAGTGCGCTAAAAACCCTGTGGAACTAGCACGAGTGAAACAGCGTCAAGGGGAATCAACCAGCGCTTTTATGGAACGTTTTAAAGATGAGTGCATACAAGTCAAAACATGTCCTGAAATCCTAAAAATTTCAGGGTTCATGAATGGGATCAATAACCCAGAACTCATCCGCAAGCTGAATGACAAAGTTCCACAGACCTTTGACGAATTAACAAAGCGCACCAGATCTTTTATACAAGGAGAAGCAGCTGCTGCGGATAGCAAAAAAGGTTATTCAAACTATAGGCAACAAGAACAGCCGCGGAGACAATCCAACGATCAGAATAACAACCGCAGCAGGAATTATCGCAGTGGAAGAGACAACGACAAATATACTCCTCTCACTAAGACTCCGAGAGAAATATTTGTAACAGAAGGTGCGAACTTCCCAAAACCACCACCAATGCGCACTGCAGAAGAAAAGCGCCTAGGTAGTGGATACTGCGAGTACCACGGCCAAAAGGGCCATACAACTAACGAGTGCGTCCAACTAAAACAACTAATTGAAAAGCTAGTTAGAGAAGGGAGGATGGACCACCTCGTAAAAAACATCAAGGAGGGAAAAGATAAACAGAGAAACGGGGGTAAGAAAGAACCCCCAAAGGAAAAAGCTGATACTATATACATGATACAATCATGGCAACGCAGGATAAAGCAAAAAGTCAGCCAAAAATTCTCTCCAGAAAAAGAGATATCCTTCCCTACTATAGCTGCGGACAACGCAGTCGTGGAGCCCTTAACCATTGAAATACATACAGGGGGACATGACATCCACCGCATGTACATTGATGGAGGAGCATCCGCAGACATCCTGTACGATCACTGTTTCAAAAGACTGCGACCGGAAATCCAAAGTCAGTTGATACCAGCTACAACGTCATTAACAGGATTCACAGGAGAAAAGATTTGGCCTATGGGGCAGTTACGCTTGTTGGTGGTCGTAGGAGATGAACAACACTCAACCGCAACATGGATAAACTTTATGGTAATAAAGTCTCCTTCGCCATACAATGGTATCATTGGAAGACCGGGAATATCATCCATGCGCGCGGTACCATCCACAGCGCACGGAATGCTTAAATTCCCAATGGAAGGAGGAGTTGTTACTCTATATAACACAACAATACCACCAAGAGAATGCATCGCAGCAACAACTGAAGCAGAGACTATTCCAGAACAGCGCACGAAAAAACGCCAAATTTAAAAGTCGCTATTCACCCAGATTATCCAGAGCAACAAGTTTCGATTGGAGGATCTTTATCTGACAAAGGTAAAGCAGCTGTATGCGCACTCTTGCAAAAGAACCTAGACATCTTTGCATGGGAACCAAAGCATATGACGGGAGTACCGCGTTCTATCACAGAACATAAGCTACAAATCCGACAAGGATACCCTCTAATACGACAAAAGAAGCGCGGCCAGGCCCCAGATCGTGCAAAGGCTATTCTGGAAGAAGTACACAAGCTAGTAGATGCAGGCATCATGCGCGAAGTATACTATCACGACTGGCTTTCTAACCCAGTTATGGTAAAGAAGAGTGATGGTAGTTGGAGGATGTGCGTGGACTTCACGGACCTCAACAAAGCATGTCCACAAGACTGCTATCCACTGCCAGAGATAGACTGGAAGGTCGAATCCTTGTGCGGATACCCTTTCAAATGCTTCCTAGATGCATATAAAGGGTATCATCAGATCCAGATGGCAGTGGAAGACGAAGAAAAAACAGCTTTCCACACCAGTTATGGAAAACTAGAATGGGGGGTTGAATAGTTTTACGTCGTTTTAAAATATATAAGCACAAGTTTGTTTTAAAAACTTCGATTCTGGTTTATGTGAATTCAATACTTGCACTATATGAACAATTGTATAATAACTAACTAACAAAACTAATATAGTAAAGACAAATAAATAAGTAATGAGAAGAGTTAGAAAGATCAAACCACAACACAAGGATTTATAGTGGTTCGGCTACAAGGACACCTTCCTTGTTCCTACTCCACTCCCCGAGTCACCTACTCGAGAGTTTTCTTCACTATGTCAACAAACTCCCTTATGGCGGAGAAAACCGTACACACCAATATACACACCAATTTACACACCAATCTACACACCAATCTACACACCAATCTTCACACCAATCTACACACCAATCTTCACACCAATCTACACACCAATCTTCTTCACACCTAGCTTTTACACACCAATCTTCTACACACCTTCTTCTACACACCAATCTTCACAACTATCCTACTTCACTACTAATCAACTTCTACTATCTACACAACTTCTATATCTTCTAAACAAATAATAACAAGCACAACACAATATTCACAAATGAATATATATACACTATACACAACAACTCTTCAACACTTCTTGAACTTGGTTGTAGAGAGTTCTTCTTTTGCACTTAGAATGAGAATGAATGATGAGGGATTGAATCACTTGAAACAAGGATTAATATACAAATGATCAAAGGGTTTTTGATGAGTTTTAGATGATTGTAGATCTGAAAATTTCGTGCAAAAGGTGAGGAAAAATTCCAGAATTAAGGTGGTATTTATAGGGGAAGAAATCTGACAGTTTCTGACAGGGGAGCCTGGCCGGTCCCCTTAAAGCATGGCCGGCCCCCTTAAAATTAAGGGGACCGCCCCTTATAATTAAGGGGGCCGCCCAACTGTAACGGCCAGAAAACTTGTCTTTTAGTGGGGAAAGTTTATTTGGTGAAAAACTAACTGATTTTGGTTAAATATTTGAAATCATATATTTAGTATGATTAAAACATTTTTCCTTATTACCAAAAGTGTTTTTCAAAAATATATAATAAGATTATATAATTAAATAAACTTTGTATTAGTTAATTAAATACCCCTTTGATCATGAGATGTATTAAGCACTTGTTTATCCATACCTTAAGTGATTAAGTTGGATATAATGATATAGACTAGCTTAATACTTGTTTACGTAGTAATCAAACGATTGACGAGTTTACATTTTGTGATCGTCAAAATATAGAGATATCGAAAAATATAAATAACGTTTTCATACATTATTTATGTCAACAATCTCCCCCTTTTTGATGATTACAAAATTTAAACTCATTAGTCGAAAATTAGTCTATATACAAGTATTAGAGTGAGTTTATATCACTTCTCCCCCTTTTTGTGAGCATCAAAAAGGTTATCCCGTGTTAATGGAAGCTCCCCCTTGATGTAAGCTCCCCCTCGTTTTGAGGCCAAAAGAAATCGAGAAATGGATATCTTGCAAAAATATTTAGTAGCAAGCAACATATATATATAGCATGCAAAAATATAGACTAAACATAACCATATCATTAATCAAGTGAAAATGATACATCAAGCATTACATCAACAAGTAATGCTACAAACAAAGGCCCTAAAGGCTTACAATCATCACATAACAAATAAACCAAAGCTTAAACATAAAAGTCCTCTCTAGAGCTTGCCATCCAAAATGGTTTAAGGTACTTTTATTTGTGAGTCACCAAGCATGTTTAATTGGGAGGAATGGATGGTGAACATGGAGATGGTGATGGAGGAGGAGTGTTTGTTGATGGTGGTGGAGGGGTTGTGTTTGTTGTTGGTGGTTGATGCAACATGTTTTCAATATGAGAAAACATGTATTGGATCTCATCTCTTAATCCGAACACAATTGTTCGGTTGTGAATGCAACAAAGGCAAGTGTCTCCATGAGCTTCAAGTAAGCTCCATGGGACGGGGTTATAGGTTGGTGGATTGATAGGGGATGATGAGAAATGTGCATCAAGAGGTGTTAATGGTGATAATGAGAGGGTTAATGCAAGGGTGGAGTGTTCGTTGGTAGGTTGTGATGGTTGAACCATTGGTGGAGAAGATAAGTGGGTGTTTATGTAGTCATTAATGGATGAAGTGGATGGTATGGAGGAAGTAGAATGTCCATTTGTTGAGGGTGTTTTGGAGGGTGCATTTGGTGCACTAGGAGATGAACATTGAGGTTGTGGTGATGGGGTGGTGTTGTCTTCATTTGTAAGATCAATGAAGAGTTGTTTGGGTGGTATAATGACAAGTTTTTGTTTCTTGGCATTGTTTGAATGGGTGGTTCTTGGTGATGACATGATGATGGTTTATGAGTGATGAGGATGATGAATTATGAATTAAACATGCATGGGGATTATATAGTGGGAAAACTTGTTTAGAAGTGGAATTATTTTGAAATTGCAATGTTATATTCCAAAATCAGTTTGGTTTTTAAGAGTAATGATAGCTGGGACTAGCAAAAGGGATCACATGATGCAAAAGAAAACAGTGTAAAAACTGTTTCAGATGGCCGGTCCCCTTAAATGGTGGCCGGTCCCCTTAATTTTAAGGGGGCCGCCCTTAATGATTTAAGGGGGCCGCCCATCTGACGACCCAGAAACCAAAAATTTTCAAAAATTTTCTGGAAAGATGTTATGTTCTGGTTTGAATGTGCAGCAAGCTCAATTTGGACATTTCACATTTGTTTTGGTTTATTAGAAAGCATACATGTCATATAGTTATATAACCATTAACCAATCATGCAAACATATATATATAGATCAAAAGAAACATGCATAAAAATATCAAAGACAATCAAGTAATCATCCTAAACACATATTCAAATAACAAGTATTTCCGAATAAACTTCGGACAAATAGCACACAAGACATAAAAATAAAACATTGTTAAACAAACATAATCCGACCATATCATTTCTTTTTCTTCCCGAAGATACCCTTCAAAGTCTTCCCAATAGATTTGAAGCCACCTCTAACTTCTTCGTGCAAGCTCTTTTGTCTTCTAAGCATCTCGGTAGTTCGTTCATGAAGCACTTCTTCAGTTTGATCACTTGGAGATGGAGTAGAATAGTTGGGATAGGCAAGATCCTCTAAATTGTCAACAAACTCAGAAAACGAAGGGGTACTAGCATCTGCAAATTTTCAAATCAAAACATATGAGCACATGTTAAAGGGGAGCATTTGAAAATGTCAAAACTCTCAATGTGTTAACTAAATGTATTTCTCAATCATAAACACGTTGAGAGAATTTTCAATGATTTGGTGTATGGCAACATAGGATAGTCATGAAGTTATAAGGTGGCTAAGGTTAGGAAAACCGTCGTATGATCCGCCAGAGCTGGAGGGACCTACCCATGGACAACACCAAATAGATAGTATTAGTAAGTCCGTAGGTAAGATCATGAAAAAAAAAGGAGGAATGTGAGAATGGAGAAAGAAGGGGTTGAAGAATTAAAAAGAAATGAAATGAGAAAGGGTGAAAAGAAATAGCCCTCCAATTATTCAACCTTAGGGCAGAAAACGGGTTCAATTCATAATCTACTGATGGTTGCTAAGGCGACATTGGTATTGAAGACAAGACGTCATGGACCCAGTGACGCACTGTACTAAACCTTCTAGCCACTCAAGTTCTCTTAAAAGAACTTTTTTCATTCTCACGGGGAACCAGTGTAATCTATCAACTTATCTCTTAGAGATGGTAAACATTGAAGCAGGAGACCTCTCCCTAATCTCCGCATAGGAAAACCAAATGCACTTATTGAGTCTAGAGCCTCGAGATGCATAAAAAGATCTCATAGGAACACGTGCTACTTCTACCCTGGTTGTTCAACATTAAGGACACCAGTGGTAAACTTATGAGTCCTACGCAGATCTTAGCAATCTGCCAGAACATTTATGAGGAATGTTGCTATAGTAACTCCCAGTGATTGAATGGAAATTCCTGCCAGGGTCAACATCAAGCAGCCCTGAAAGCAGGTCACTTAGGTAATTCCTTGTGGATTACGCTTAGTGGTCGCGATGGTTACAAACGGTCAACAGTCGTGGAGTGATCTCCAACGACTCACCCATTCGTTGATCTACTTGGGTAGTTCGCATAAATCCTCTCAGGGTTTACCGATTGGGAACGGTCTTGGTAAAGGTTAGAAGGAATCTTCAAACTATGCTGTTGACGATCTCTAATTCCAAACCTATAAGTACCGGATGATTTGTTGCTAACTGTTTGCTTGCAGGAAGTTCTGACGGTTGCAGTTGATTGCTGAAAGGATGCTGATCCATCAACATATGCTCACACTTCGACATCACAATCTATGAAATCATGATCATTGATTGGGCCTTATATATGCTTCCACAACTCTGATGCAGAAGATCATGATCCTGAAAAGTGTGAGCATGCCAACACAAAGATGTCCAAATCACATGGAGACGTTACTACTCGAAGATGACTTTCAGACTCTCATTTGGATGATGAACTCGAAGTAATTTCCAAAGATCATCCAACACATTGAACAAGTCATCTAGAGTCTGATGATCAAAGCACAAAGATCACGACATTGAAGAATCAAAAGGGCTACAAGCTACTCAGATATCTTCAAAGATTAGAATGCTATGATTCAATATATATTTTCTGGGGTGACCTCCCTTAGGGGGAGATTGTTAGGAATACGTTTATTCATATGAAGACTCGGTTACCCCGAGCATTGTTTAGCATTGTGTAGCTCATAGTATTTATCGTAGTAGTTAGTAATAGTAGTTAATGTATGTAAATAGTATTCGTAGAATGGGTCGGGTCTTTACCCACTGTCAGCTCACTCTACAGCTCGTTTCATGGAGCACAAGTAGTTGTAGTATATATACCCTCTCCCACCCAAGGGAGAGGGTTGGACCTTTCACTCAAACTAATATTCATCTTGTTTCTCTCTCTAGAAAAGGCTCCCAACTCTCTACTCTTTCTCTCTCTAACTTATCACTTGTTCTCTTCAAATTCGATCCTTTTAAATACATAACCATACGTGTATATCATTATGAGTATCTTTCAAATACAACCAATAAATCATAGTACACCTCCGATCATGTTTCTTAAGACGTTCAAGCAAGTTACCAATTGAAAGTCTGCCAGTTTTCTTAAGCCTAACATCGAATTCAATAATCCACAACAATTATAAACAAGCCATCAACCAATAATCAACATCTAGGTTTCATTACATCTAAGCAAACACAAGAAAAACCTAGCCTAGCATGTTAAAAAGAAGACAAGCATAAGATAAAATCAAACAACACATAGACATATTGTATGATTATTGGAAAACTTATCTTCAATTGAACATGGATGGAACAAGGGTTGAAACCCTTGTTGTTACAGAAAATTCGTCTAGGGTTTGCACACAAAACTTCTCCAAAAGTTCCACACTCAATGAATGAAAATTAGAAAACTATATATAGATTTTACACCTTGACGGCGTCACGTTATAGCTTGTGACGCCTTCAACTCGCTGCCAAATTAAAGGTTGTATTGCCTAGATCCAATCTTGACGCCGTCATGTTGAGAATAAGCTCTGGGCCGTCACTTGTAAATCAATCCAGACGGCCTTTGTGACGCCGTCAGGTGTTTTTGCCTTGAAATTGTTATGGGCCGTCATGTGTATTTTCCATATACACCTCTTTTGCCAAGCTTGACGTCGTCACTTGTATGGCCTTGACGCCGTCAGGTACTGTTCCCTGCAAGGATTTTGAGACTTTGTCGTTTTCTTCACTTAATCGCTCCGAAAACGTCCAAAATGCTTCATTTTCTAGATTTCTTCTCAAAAGTACCTAAAATGACAAAAGAAATGATTTAGGGTAATAATTGATCAAATAATCACGAATTCGAGCTTAAATGACTCCCCAAAAGCGGTACACTTTTTGCCTTATCATTTCTACATCACCATTTGTATATTATTCATTCATTTGTGTATAAGTTGTGAATATTAATTAGATAGTTGTAGATATAAGGAGTTAGGCTAGTAAGGTGTGTAAGTAAAGAAGTTGTGAAGAAGATAGTGGTGTGAATAAGTAGTGTTGGTGTGAAGAAGATAGTGGTGTGCTTAGGTGTGAAAAATTTGTGAATTAGTTGTGAAGAAGGTGTTAAGATGGTGTGAAGAAGTTGAAGTCTTGAAGAAATAGAAGTCGTGAAGTAGTGAAGAGATTGAAGTCGTGAAGAAGAAGTTGTGAAGAAGGTGTGTAGTGATTAGTGGAGTGAGATTGGTTATAGCTAGGATTAGAACTCGACATTTAGCTTAGTGTCGTTAATTGGTCTAAGTGAAAGTTGTGTAAGATTTTCTCCGCCATAAGAGAGCTTGTTGACATAGTGAAGAAAAATCTTGAGTTAGGTGCTCGGGGAGTGGAGTAGGGCAAGGAAGGTGTCCTTGTAGCCGAACCACTATAAATCCCTCGTGTCTTGGTTATATCTTTCCATCTCTCACTTTCTTATTATTTAGTTACATTATTATTACTTTAGTACTTAGTTATAAAATTGCTTATATTGTGTAAGACTTGAATTCAAATAATATCGAATCAAAAGTTTTTATAAGTAAACAAAGTTTTAAAAACAAAGGTTTTCATAATAAATTAAAAAGACGTAAAACTATTCAACCCCCCTTCTAGTTTTCCACATATACTATACAAATCGGTGCCTTGAACCAATACGACTGTTCATAAAGGAGAGGCAGAATCGATTCACTGATTGTAAACAGGCATGACCTAAATAACTTTTTATAACCGTTATTTTCTAGCCCAAAGCCCAAACAAACTTATTCTTTAAAGGGACAATTCTACAAACGGCCCGGTCGCTCAGAAGGGTAGGTTTTTTCTTACCCTCTTTGGTTGGTTTCTTGAAATGGCCTGAGCGACTAGCGAACTTAACATAAATACGACATGTGGCACCACAAAAAATAGTGCCTAATCATTTGTGTAAGACTAAACTAGGGGTTACTTTTGTGCAACTTATCACTAGCGACTTTCAAAACTTCGAGCGACCTTCTATTTTGTCATTTTCCCCCCAAATAGTCAAACTTCAATAACTATTATTTTATTCTTTTTGACCCTTTCCAATGTCGAGCAACCTAGCGAAAAGTTTTAAGCGACTTACAACATGTCACCTTTTTGTACTTTACCATCACCCTATTCTTGTACCTTTAAAATACCTTTTTATTTAATAATCCAATTAAAAACCTTTTTTAAACACTTTTTAAATCCTAATTATCCCGCGAATTTATAAAAATTTTTTAATGACATTTTTTATCTTCCCGATATTTGGAAAATTGCTCTTTTTAAGGCCATTTAATTTTAATTACATTTAAGTTTACTACCCTTTCCTTATCCTTTCACACTAACATTTTTTTCCCTATTTATTCAACTACCTAACAACAATTAGGGTAAATCAACCTATATCTAATACATAATCTCACACACACTTCTAACTTTGTCCAATATCTGCTACACCAAATTTGAACGAGATCAAAGAGGCCTGTGGCTCAAATGATCTTGCCGATTGCTACAAGTTAATATTTAGTCATAACAAGGCAGATGATTAGGGTTTTTGGCTCGTATGGGGCAGGAGCGCGACCAACTTATGGCCATCATGCAGAAACGGGAGCAGGACATGAATGAGAGTGATTCCTTTGGTCCTTTTCACGAAGTGGCTACAGATGGTCATGACTGCCTTTTTGAAATGCAGATGGCTGATAGGAGGAAGTTGGAGCTGTTGACTGAGCTTCTTGTGGTGTCCCGTGATGCAACCCAGGCGAAAGATGGGTTTATTGACAAGATGACTTATGAAGAAGGTGAAAATGATGGTTAGGTTGTCTTTGTTGGTTGTATTTTGTCTTTTGATATTATGATGGTTCTTTTGTGTCATATGTAATGAACTTAAAGTTTATTGTGATCTTTGGTTGTATTTATCATCAACTTATCAATGGAAATGGTTTATGTTACTCTTCATTGTTCTACTTATGATCACCTCATTGAGTTTTTCTGAGAGTATGTATGATTTTAGTTAAAATGTGATGTTGTATTAATTTGTGGATTAGTATCCTTGTGATGGTGTAGATTAACACCTTGTGTAGGAAGTCTTTTGTGTTAGTTTTTGTGAATTCGTTTTATGTTTGTAGCTCGTGTTTAACTGTTATGCTATTTGTCAGTTGGTATTACTTGTAAGTTTGTGAAAAATTTACTATATAGAAACAGAGTTATATTGTGGTTTGTAGGATTTTAGTTAACTTATGTTTACACTTATGTTGCTATTAAGGTCATTTTTTTCACCCATAATCTTAAGGATCATGGGGATAGCGTCTACACTCCTGTGAGTGCATATAAGTTCATACAGAGTGATAAATGGACATCTTAAATGAGTAAGCTTAATCTGTTTTTGGTCTCTAAAAACTTTCATGATTTAAAAAAAAAGCTAAGATCAAATAAGTATATAAAGTCAATTCTGCTGATGGGGATCTTCTTCCTCCTGCTAGTCCAAGTTTTCATTTTGCTGGTAGTAGTGAATATTTGGCCAAGTTATATCTTGTTGGTAGTTCAAAATACCCTACTGCTGATCATGTTGCTAGTTCAAAAGATCCCACTGCTGATTTTGCTGCTAGTTAAAAAATATCCCATTGCTAATCCTGCTGCTAGTTCAAAAGATCCCACTACTGATCCTGCTGCTAGTTATAAAGATCCCACTGCTGATCCTGCTGATGGTTCAAAATATTCTACTGCTGATCCTACTGCTATTTGAAAAGATCTTTCTGCTGACACAGAACAAGTGGGCTATGGTAGGGGGATCCTGCTGATGGTTCAAAAGATCCCATTGCTGATCCTTCTGATGGTTCAAAATATCCTACTACTATTTGAAAAGATCCTTCTGCTGACACAGAGCAAGTGGGCTATGGTAGGGGGATCCTACTGATGGTTCAAAATATCCCACTGCTGATCCTGCTGCTAGTTAAAAAAGATACCACTACTGATCCTGCTGATGATTCAAAATATCCTACTGCTGATCCAACAAATTTTGGCTCCAAAGTGATAATTAAGAATATTAATATTTCATTTTGGCTGGAACTTAAATATTTATTAAAAAATCTAATTAAGCAACTATAACTAATAAATATTTATTAACAAATGGTGCTTACCCACAGTCCCAAACACCCATGACAGAAATGGACTTAAAGCAACTAATTAAGTAACTATAACTAATAAGCAGTCCCAGATAAACAATTAAGCACAAAAATAAGCAAATCCAACGAAGGACTGCTAATACAACAAACATCCCTTAGACCTTACTTTAAGCATATAAATAAGCTACATACTAAAGAATAAGCTAATCCACTAAAAGCTGCTAAAAGCTAAATTCTATACTTGAATCTATTTGTAAAACCAAAATGAAGCTATTTAGAACTATAAAAGTAAAAGTAAATTTTAACTAAAAATAAGCAGTAACAATAACCTTAAAGGGAACCATACCTGCAAACAACAACAAACCCTGTGGTGATATGTTTTGAAACCTGTCCATCAACCAAGGTGCTCCTATTTTGACGACCAGCTTTCGACTTTCTTTTCCATACAGTGGTATTCCATACCCTATCATTCATGTCAGACCAATCTTCTGGCACAATCAAGATTGGGGGATAGAGCCACGTCCTATAGCCCTTGTTTATATCCTACCCTCTGTCTCCCCGTTTATCTAGAAATGGGTCACCATTATCAGAACCACTACTACGTCCACCTCTACCACCATGTATACCTCTTGGTCTAACTACGTGCCTATTGTCCTCATCAATATACTCACCTAAATCTCCCCAATCATATGCAAACCGGTCACCATTCCCAGAAGCACTACTACTTCCCCCTCTACAACCTCAACCTAAAATAACACCTGTAAGTCTAGCAATGATGAGGCGAAAAGTGTACCGCTTTAAAGGGGTCATTTAAGCCCGAATTCGAGATTATTTGATCAATTATTGCCCTAAATCGTTCCTTTTGTCATTTTAGGTACTTTTGGAGAGAAATCTGGAAAAGGAAGCATTTTGGACGTTTTTGGAGCATAAAAGTGAAGAAAACGGCAAAGTCTCAAATTTCCTTGCTGGAACAGTACCTGACGACGTCAAGGGATTATACATGATGGCGTCAAGAGTGGCAAAAGAGGTGAAAGTGGAAAATACACGTGATGATCCAGAAAGTTTTTAGGCTATTTGGCCTGACGGCGTCACCTAGGCCGTCAGGGTCCAAATACACGTGACGGCCCAGAGCTCATTCCTACATGACGGCGTTAGAAATGGATCTAGGCAATACGAATTTCATCATGGCGGTGAGTTAACAGCGTCAGAGGTTAATACATAACGCCGTCAGGATGCATAGTCTAAATATATTTTTCCAAATTTTCATTGTAAAAGTGTGGAACTTTGTGTGGGATATTAGGGCATAAACCCTAAGACGAATTTTACAGCTTTTTCAAGGGTTTCAACCCCTTGAATCTTCCATGTTCAATTGAAGATAAGTATTCATTCAAATCATTCAATATGTCTATGTGTTGTGTGATTATAACTTATGCTTGTCTTCTCTTTAACATGCTAGGCTAGATTTTTATTGTGTTTGCTTAGATGTTGTGAAACCTAGATGTTGATTATGGGTTGATTGTTTGTTTATAATTATTACGGATGATTGTAGTCGATGTTAGGCTTAAGAAAACTGGCAGACTTCCATTGGTAACTTGCTTGAACGTCTTAAGAAACATGATCGGAGGTGTACTATGATTTTTGGTTGTATTTAATGCGTAAGAGAATTCTAATGATCCCATGTTAAGAGCTTCTAACGGCTCAACATAGGAGTGAAGTAGGATCTTATAGAGTTAGGGAATATTGTACACGGCCCTACGACTAGTATTAAGAAATATAACCCGTCATCCATGCAATTGTAACAAGCTAATCAACCTATAAAAGATATCTAGGGAGTAATGAAATCTAAGTAAACACAAATTCTCTCATTATTGTTTCCACCAAATTAGTATAATAGTTTAATTTTCATTTATTTTATTATATTTTGATTGCATCTTTAGTTAATTGGGTTAGTTGACTAGCAACTAATTCCGCCCACTCCTTCAAAACCCGAGATTTTACTTGCTTTCATAAAAATATAAAAATACAAAAAGAATCATCCCTCACCTCTAGACCTAGTTTAGTAGGCTTTCTAATCCTAGCGACACTATTCCTAAGTTGAACGATCAATCCCCCGGTACTTGTCACTATACTATACTACAACGATCAGGTACACTGCCTGGTGGGGGTTGTAAGCTTCTCAAGATCCCTTGAGAGGTAAAACCTGTTGCGAGGGCGCAATTCCCACGTATCAAGTTTTTGGCGCCGCAGCCCGGGGAATAGTTATTGTCTAGGTTAGAATTTCTTTTTATTAGGTCTACTTGCTAGATTCCTTTATAGTAAGATTTTTATTTTTATTTTTAGGTTTTCTTTAGTCTATCTTATTTCTTCGTTTCTTAGTTCGTAACCTTTACCATCCGACATCATGGAAGTTGGTAACATCTTTGATCCCATCAACCCACCACAACAAAACCACCCACAAAACCAACCACTAGCAAACTAACCTCCTAGTCCCCGAACTTTAAGAGAGTATTCCCGTCCTAGCCACCAAGGCTATCGAAACACCATTGAGCTCACTCAAGGAGCCAATGTGTCCCCCTTGTGATCCGACACCATCCGGTTGGTGGAAAGCGGATGTGCATTCCATGGACTTCGTTCTGAAGATCCTAATCAACATCTCAAGGATTTCCTTAAAATCGTAGATTCCATAGACCTTGATGTTGTAACTAGAGAGTCGACCCAATTACGTCTATTCCAATTCTCTCTACGTGATCAAGCTAGTTAATGGCTTGAACATTTTCTTGCGGGATCCATCACCTCATGGGATGATATCACCTCTCGTTTCCTTGCTCAATTTTTTCCCACCGAGAAGAACCACGATGCTTAGAAATGATATCTTGATGTTCCAACAATGTCAAGGTGAAACTTTCTATGAAGCATGGACTCGTTTCAAGGACTTACTCCAAAAAGTCCCTCATCATGGCATAAATCTTTGGCTATTAGTTCAAATCTTCTATGACCATGTCGACTTTCACACCAAACGCACTATTGATCGAGCCGCCGGAGGCAGGTTGCTTGATAAAAATGCCGAGGAATCTTGGGAAATTATTGATGAGCTTGCCTTCGACAATCAAGAGTTATGGGAAGTTACTCATGTCATCAACTCGGCTATCAACGCAATCTCGACACCTGGGGAAACCAATCAAATCTCCGAAGAACTCCTTTGCAAACTCGAGAAAAAGGTTTACTATCTCATGGAAAAACAAAAGAGACTTTTAAGTCCTAGACGGGCAACATTCAATTCTGTCTCAAATATGATTCCTACACCATTCTTTGAGTCACCCTTTAGAGAGAATGTCGAAACCTTTCAAACTTATGCTCAACCTTATTCGCCTCCTCAAAACCTCAGCCCCGAATTCAAAGCTCGAATGAGAGAGTACATGGCAACCCATTCTGAGCGGCAACCCATTCGAAGCTCAAATGAGAGAGTACCTTGGAGGAGATGCAAGAGAAAATGAAGGAGATGATGAGCCTAGTGGAGGAATACTCAAACCAAAAAACCCCAAAAATGATGTTGTTAAGAAAAGAAAGTGCTACCCCTACTACTCGATTTGTTAACTCTATCACAATTGTCCATGAAGATAATGAGGAAAAGGAAACCCCTAGTGTACAAACCATTGAGGAACCGCCAAAATCCCAATCACTAGGTTACTACCTAAAACATGATATAAATGAGAATACCATAACAAATTGGATAAAGGGTGACGGGCGTAACCAATCCTCCAAACAGGTTTCAAAGAAGGAGAAAGAGGGGAAAGATGAGTATGATACATTACCTTGGGGACCGGTATTCGAGAAGCTACTTTTACAGAAAGTGGCTACTAAGCAGATGGCTAGTGGGAACTTTGAGATACCAGCCAGCATTGGGAAGTTGCAATATCTGGATGCTTTCGCCAATCAAGGATCGGAAGTAAATCTTATGCCCCTAACTATTTACACCCAACTAACCACGGAAATGCCGGCCACCACCCCATGTTAGGCTATCCTTCGCTGGTCACTCTTATTGATGAGGCGAAAAATGATCCGTTTTTAGGGGGTCATTTAAGCCCGAATCCGAATTTATTTGATCAAATATTGCCCTAAATCGTTCCTTTTGTGATTTTAGGTACTTTGGGAGTGAAATCTGGAAAAAGAAGCAATTCGGACGTTTTTGGAGCATAAAAGTGAAGAAAACGCCAAAGTCTTAATTTTCCATGCTGGGAACAGTGCATGACGGCGTCAAGAGTAGTTTCCTGACGGCGTCAAAAGTAAAATCCCATGACGACCCAGAAGAGTTTTGACGGCGTCATGAAGGTAGGGCGTCAAGAGTTAAAGTCATGACGGCCTGGAAATGTATTGTTCTTGACGGCGTCAAATGTAGATCTAGGCAGTCCGAGGATTGTTTTGGCGGCGAGGTGACGGCGTCACCTATTTGGTCTTGACGCCGTCAGACCCCTTTTCCTATATATAGTTTTCTAATTTTTCACATTTAAAGAGAGAAGTTTTGGGAGAAACCCTAAGTACGATTTTGGTGTAACTTTACAGGTTTTTCAAGGGTTCCAACCCCTTGATACCTTGCATGATTAATTATGATAAGTGTTCTTCTAACTCAATCAATATGTCTATGTGTTGGTTGTCTATATCATGTTCTTGTCTTAATTCCATCATGCTAGGCTAGATCTATCTTGTGTTTGCTTAGATCTAATGAAACCTAGATATTGATTATGTGTTGATTACTTGTTTATTCTTGTCTTGGATGAATGATTTATATGTTAGGCTTAAGAAAACTGGCAGATCTCCAATTGGTAACATGCTTGAACATCTTAAGAAACATGAACCAACGCGCACTAGGTCTTTATTGGTTGTATTTAATGCATGAGCCACTGTTTACAATCCCTATAGTTGTGCTGGGCATGGTGTAGGAGGAGATAAGAGCTCTTAGAATTGGGGAGTTATGTGTGCCACCCCATGAATGGTATTAAGGAATACGATCCGTCATCCATGCAATTATAACAATAATTAACGTGTAAAAGATATCTAGGGAGTAGTGAAATCTAAGTAAACACATTTTCTCCAATTACTGCTCACAACTTTAGTATAAATTAGTTTATTTTCATTTTTAGTATTTTATTTTGATTGCATCTTAGTATTGGGTTAGTTGATTAGCAACTAATTCCGCCCAAATCCTTCAAACCCGAGATTTTAATTTGCTTTCTATAAAATATAAAAACACAAAAATAATCATCTCTCATCTTTAGAACTAGTATTTAGGCTTTCTAATCCTAGCGACACTATTCCTAAGCTGAACGATCAATCCCCCGGTACTTGTCACTATACTATACTACAACGATCAGGTACACTGCCTGATGGGGGTTGTAAGCTTCTCGAGATCCCTCGAGAGGTAAAGCCTGTTGCGATTCCCACGCATCAAGTTTTTGGCGCCGCAGCCCGGGGAATAGTTATTGTCTAGGTTAGAATTTCTTTTTATTAGGTCTACTTGCTAGATTCCTTTCTAGTAAGATTTTATTTTTTATTTTTTAGGTTCTCTTTAGTTTATCTTAGTTCTTTGTGCCTTTGTTCGTAACCACCCAACATCATGGACAACGGGAACATCTTTGAACCCATCATCCCACTACAACAAAACCCACCATTAGAACCCCTTAGGCCCCGAACCTTAGGAGAGTATTCCCCACCTAGCCACCAAGGCTACCGAAACACCATTGAGCTCACCGGAGCCAATGTGACCCCCTTGCGATCCGACACCATCTGGTTGGTGCAAAGCGGATGTGCATTCCATGGACTTCGTTCCGAAGATCCAAACCAACATCTTAAGGACTTTCTCAAAATCATAGATTCCATAGACCTAGGTGTTGAAACTAGAGAGACTACCCGTTTACGCCTATTCCAATTCTCTCTACGGGATCAAGCTAGTCAATGGCTTGAGCGTTCACCCGCGGGATCCATCACCACATGGGATGATCTTACCACTCGTTTCCTTGCTCAATTTTTCCCACCGGGGAGAACTACTAAGCTTAGAAATGACATCTTGATGTTCCAAAAACGTCAAAATGAATCTCTTTATGAAGCATGGACTCGTTTCAAGGACTTACTCCAAAAAGTCCCTCATCATGGCATAGATCTTTGGCTCCAAGTCCAAATTTTTTATGACCATATCGACATCTCCACGAGGCGAGCCATTGACCAATCGGCCGGTGGTAAGCTACGTGATCTTAGTGCGGAACAATCATGGGAACTCATAGAAGATCTTGCTCTCTATGACAATGAAAGTTGGAATGATCCCCGTGATTTGAACAAAATGGTCAAGGCAATATCTTTGCCTTCGAACAATTCTAGCACTCCCGACCGTTGGATCATGGAACTTGAGGACCAAGTCAAGTTTCTCATGAAATCTTACGATGCTCCGAAGCCTTCAAGCCAAGTGAACAAAATCACTTCTTCATGTAAATTATGTAGTGGTCCCCATGACACTCGTGATTGTGTGGAACTCCCTGGAACAGCTTTTGCGGACTACACATCCACGCGTACCGATGAAGCGGGAGATAAGTGGTACACTTTCAAACCCGAGCCAAACACTTACGGTGATTCATACAACCCCTCTTGGAAAAATCACCCAAACCTTAGGTGGAAACAAAATCAACCCAATTCTTCCAATCCGCCTAATCGTTACCAACCAAACGGTCCACCATCCAACCGTACTTTCAACAACAATCCTTCTAACAACTATGGTAGTACCAACAATCTTGAAGGATTGATGTCAAAGTTCATGGCATCTCAAGAAGCTCGCTTAGCTAGGTTTGAAACCGAATTCAACCAACAACAGACGGAGATGACCAACAAGATTGACAACTTGTTGAAAGCCCTCAACAACCAAGTGTTAATCACACCTAGGAAGGACACTAGGGACACCAATAGTGGAATCCAAATTAAGGATCCCTCATCATCCAAACATGTCCACTTTGTCAATGTTGTCACCATTAAATCGATAGATAAGGAGATAGAGAGGAGTGACCAGGATGAAGTTAGGGTAGAGGCCGAGATTAAGGATGAGAGTAGGAAAGTTAAGGTTAACAAGGAAGAGGAGTTAGAGGAGGTAGAGCCTATAGAAAAATACTTTGATAAGCTGCCCACCGAGGAAGAACGGGAGTACCATAAAGATCTATTTGATAGTCCCGAGAGACCATATATCTTCGGCACACCCCTTATCAAAATGGGAGACCCCTCTAACATTAACATCCCATGCAATATCGGGCACATGCATATATGGAAAGCTTACATCGACCTTAGATCCCCCGTGAACATCATGACTAGGACTTATTACAATTGGGTGATAAAGAAGCAACTTAATTTTAGGATGATGCCCGGTAAGAATCTGATAAGTAATTTTGTTGGAAGAGTGAAGGGATTACATGTGATTATAGGGAATCTTACCTATGAAATCGATTTTATGATAGTGGAAGACATTCGTCCGGTGATAGATGCTTGCCTAAGCCAAATAATATTCGGAAAACCATTGTTGAAGCCACTAGGATGAGTTATGATCCGACTTTAGGGATAGTTAGATTTAAGGAAGAGAACGATGAGGTTGCCTATCAAATGCCCTACAAGATTGGGCAATACCGCCTTCTCTCTAATTTCGAAAAAGAACACAAGCAAGCGGCTTATTATAGGAATGAGGAGGATAGACGTAGAGGAGTAGAATATGTAAAGAATAGGATGCTTGGTTTCTATAAAGAATGCTTACAACTAGGTCCGGAATACAAAACTGGTTTAGAAGACGACCTATAGAGTGAAACCAATGATGAAGTCACATAGTAACCCATGACCTTGAGTCTAGCTACAAGACTCGTAAATAAAGAAAAGCGCTTCTTGGGAGGCAACCCATGTTTTGTGTGATTTTATTTGTTTGTTTGTTATTTGCTTCCATATGCATGCTTTATTTTTATTTTTGGTAGATCATGTTTCTAAACTAAAATGTGGAAATACTTTACTTTGTTGTTTTGGCCTAGTCTTAACTCCACCTAAAGGTATTTTTGCAAAAGATAAGTGTAAGGGGAAACCCCAAATATGTTTTTAAGAAACAAACCGATCATGATTCTCCACAATATTAAATGAACATGTATATTCGTATTTGTTAGAGTCAAATGCTTGTATTGAGTCATAATGAAGTTTTGCAGGATATTCCAGGAAGTAGGACCAAGTTTTTCCAGAAATTTTTCGGAAACTTAACATAAGAATTTCTGCAGGTCAATTCTGATGGCGTCAGGAGTTTACTCTTGACGGCGTCAGGAGTTTACTCTTGACGGCGTCAGGAGTTAAAAATCTGGAAATTTTACCGGTTTTGTTTTTCTAACGGAGTCTTATGGTTTTTGTGAATTATTAAGTTTTATAATCTCTAGGAGATCTGCAAACTTCATTCCACAAGCATTATATCTTATCTTGTTTTCTAGGATTTAGAAACTTATATAGGATGCCGCTGATTTTACGCGAGGTTGTCTTGTCTATTTTGTCAGGTTTTACAGGTTATGCATGACAAGAAGATGATTTATATTCTGGAAGGGAAGCTTTGATTGTTCATTTTCTTGGAGGAAGATTTAACCTGGCCATCCTATTATCCATACCGAGCGAATCAGGGGAGTATTTGATTTCATTCTCTTTACTTTTTCACTTTTACATTCTTTACTTGAACATTGGGGACAATGTTCATCTTAAGTGTAAGGGGAGGGTAAAAAGATGATACCTTACATATGCACTTTCGCTTGAGTTTGTTTTGTTTGATGGTAGATGTGTAATAAAACTATGAGAAATACTTGTTAGTGTAATTTTAGCGCCAAATTTAAAATTTTTTACAACATTTAGGAGTGAAACTTTAGCCATAGCAAGCGTCTCATGGATAGGAGATTGTATGACTAGCACATAACCGTATATTCAGAAAAATTTTCCACCCAAATATGTGAGGTTCGCCTTTAGATTTGATAGGAAAAGCATTTACTATTAGTGCTTATGAGTGTACCGGTAGCATTTAGATTCTGGAACTTGCGTTAGCGATTACATTCGTGTGGTAGGATTTACTACATGATAAGAGGCATTAGGATTACCCTTGTGTTAAACCCGTATTATAATTACTTGACCATTTAAGTCATATTGTTTGGCTAGTTAAGTCAACTAATTTTTCCCACACCCTTAGCGTTGTACTCATTTTTAGTACACGAAACCCCTAGTACACCCCTCCGAGCCTATCTTTTCGTTTCTAACTTTAAGCATTTTACTTAAAGGAAGAATTTGTTACACCCCACTTAAATGTACAACCAAATCGCCTTAGCCTTCCGTGTATGCGCTCATTTTTAGTGCATTATTGTTATTTGTTAAACCCTAAGTTAACTTTCTAATTGATTACATGGTTGCTAAGTTGAGTCATATCCTTGTACATATTGTTTTGGGACGATTGTGACTCATGGGTAAGTACTTATTTTATGGAGTAATGGGGAAGAACAACATATATTACCCCCATATGTACGTTAATCTTAAAAGTGCTCCAAGTGTTTTGATTTTCTTAATTCGAGTCATTAGATTAGTTTAATGTAAAGTATGTAAAGATTCAAGTGTAAGGGGAATGCTCAATCCCCTATGATGTATTATTTTGGATGGTAGGGTAAGAGTGTACGCAAAAAAAAAAAAAAAAAAAAAAAAAAAAAAAAAAAATCGAAAAAATCAAGAAAAAGAAAAAAAAATAGAAAAAGGAAAAAGAGAAAAAACATACAGACTACCATCCCTTTTTATTCTATGTTCATTTTATGTTTTTGTTATTCTTCATTTATTAGCTTAAGTCGAGTCTAGTCTTGGCTTAGCAACGCCATATTGTACATGTAATTGACCAAGATTGTTAACTCGCCACCAGAAAAACTTCCTTTATCCAACAAAACCATGTATTTCATATCCCTACACCTAACGTTACAACCCTTTAAAAGACCTCTTTGATAGTTTATCCTAGGTGCTTACGGCATGTGGTGGAGGTTTGATCCTTTTCCCAAGCCTATGGTAATCTATTTTGCTATGACAAGTAGTGAGAGATATCTTCCGTTTCCATATTGTAATTTACACTTTATTACACCCGAGAGATGTAAGTATCTAAACACTATTTGTGAGGTGCTTGTGTATGACCTCCGTGCTTGTCTATTGGTCTTTATTGGAACGATTAATTGTTGTAATTACTTTTATATTAGTGTTAAATGACCCCTAACTTGTCTTTTGAGTAGAATAAAAGCGCATTTGCTTGAGGACAAGCAAATCTCAAGTGTAAGGGTATATGATGAGGCGAAAAATGATCCATTTTTAGGGGGTCATTTAAGCCCGAATCCGAATTTATTTGATCAAATATTGCCCTAAATCGTTCCTTTTGTGATTTTAGGTACTTTGGGAGTGAAATTTGGAAAAGGAAGCAATTCGGACGTTTTTGGAGCTTAAAAGTGAAGAAAACGCCAAAGTCTTAATTTTCCATGCTGGGAACAGTGCATGACGGCGTCAAGAGTAGTTTCCTGATGGCGTCAAGAGTAAAATTCCATGACGACCCAGAAGAGTTTTGACGGCGTCATGAAGGTAGGGCGTCAAGAGTTAAAGTCATGACGGCCTGGAAATGTATTGTTCTTGACGGCGTCAAATGTAGATCTAGGCAGTCCGAGGATTGTTTTGGCGGCGAGGTGATGGCGTCACCTATTTGGTCTTGACGTCGTCAGACCCCTTTTCCTATATATAGTTTTCTAATTTTTCACATTTAAAGGGAGAAGTTTTGGGAGAAACCCTAAGTACGATTTTGGTGTAACTTTACAGGTTTTTCAAGGGTTCCAACCCCTTGATACCTTGCATGATTAATTAAGATAAGTGTTCTTCTAATTCAATCAATATGTCTATGTGTTGGTTGTCTATATCATGTTCTTGTCTTAATTCCATCATGCTAGGCTAGATCTATCTTGTGTTTGCTTAGATCTAATGAAACCTAGATATTGATTATGTGTTGATTACTTGTTTATTCTTGTCTTGGATGAATGATTTATATGTTAGGCTTAAGAAAACTGGCAGATCTCCAATTGGTAACATGCTTGAACGTCTTAAGAAACATGAACCAACGCGCACTAGGTCTTTATTAGTTGTATTTAATGCATGAGCCACTGTTTACAATCCCTATAGTTGTGCTGGGCATGGTGTAGGAGGAGATAAGAGCTCATAGAATTGGGGAGTTATGTGTGCCACCCCATGAATGGTATTAAGGAATACGATCCGTCATCCATGCAATTATAACAAGTAATTAATGTGTAAAAGATATCTAGGGAGTAGTGAAATCTAAGTAAACACATTTTCTCCAATTACTGCTCACAACTTTAGTATAAATTAGTTTATTTTCATTTTTAGTATTTTATTTTGATTGCATCTTAGTATTGGGTTAGTTATTAGCAACTAATTCTGCCCAAATCCTTCAAACCCGAGATTTTAATTTGCTTTCTATAAAATATAAAAACACAAAAATAATCATCTCTCATCTTTAGAACTAGTATTTAGGCTTTCTAATCCTAGCGACACTATTCCTAAGCTGAACTATCAATCCCCCGGTACTTGTCACTATACTATACTACAACGATCAGGTACACTGCCTGGTGGGGGTTGTAAGCTTCTCGAGATCCCTCGAGAGGTAAAGCCTGTTGCGATTCCCACGCATCACTTATGTATACCCTTTGGGAATTGCAGAGGATGTACTGGTCAATGTTGCAGGGTTCATGTATCCCGTCGATTTCATGATCATTGATGATAAAGGAGGTGTGTGCATAACGGTAATCCTTGGGGTACCATTCCTCACCACCGCGAGAGCTGTCATTAGGTATGAAAAGAGGGAAATTAAACTTAAGTCAGGAAAAAGAAAGATTAGCCTTCCTATGACCCCACGATGTGTGCAAGAAAGTCTGATGAAAAGAAAGCTCAAAAAAAACATTGACACATCGCCTAATCATGTTCAAGAAAAAATCCTCGCATGGGAAGCAAGGATCAAAGGCTACGAAGAAACCAAGCCTGAGAGAGGCAAAAGCAGCAATAAAGTTCATGTCAAGTTTGAATGTAGTCAACCGATGGAGAATCATGTACCATTTGTAGAAGGAAACTTGGTACTCTTAAGGCATTCAGAGATAAAAGTACCTCCCGACGAGCCGAGTCCTTGGTGGTATGGACCATTCACAATTGAAAGCATACGCCAAGGTGGGATAGCTACCTTGAGTAGTAAAGGAGGAGGAGAGGTGACTGCGAGTGTCGAACGATTGAAACACTACCACCCCGATAGCGAGGATCATAATTATATGGGATACGTCATCTCAAGAGTCGAGGTCACGTAATAGCCCATGACCTTGAGTCTAGCTACAAGACTCGTAAATAAAGAAAAGCGCTTCTTGAGAGGCAACACATGTTTTGTGTGTTTTTATTTGTTTGATTTTTATTTGTTTGATGTTATTTGTTTCCATATGCGTGTTTTATTTTTATTGTTGGTAGATCATGTTTCAAACTAAATTGTGAAAATGCTTTATTTTGATGTTTAACTTCGTCTTAACTTCATATAAAGGTATTTTGCAAAAGCTAAGTGTAAGGGGAAACCCAAATTTGTTTATAAGAACGAAAATGATCATGATTCGCCACAATATTAAATGAACATGTATATTAGTATTTGTTAGAGTCAAATGCTTGTATCGAGTCATAATGATGTTTTGAAGGATTTTCCAGGAAATAGGACATAAGTTTTTCCAGAAATTTTCTGGAAACTTAACATAAAGATTTCTGCAGGTCACTTCTGACGGCGTCAGGGTTTAACACCTGACGATGTCATGTGTAAAATTCTGGAAATTTTGCGAGTTTTGTTTTTTTAATGGAGTCTTAAAGTTTTTGTTGATTCTTTAGTTTTGTAAACTCTAGGAAATCTGAAAACATTCATTCCACAAGCATTCTATCTTAAATTGCTTTCTAGGATTTATTAGTATATGTATAGATTGCCGCCGATTTTACGCGAGGTTGCCTTGATTGTTTTCTCAGGTTTAACAGGATATATATGACAAGAAGATGATTTATATTTCTGGAAAGGAAGCTTCAACATTCATTTTCTTGGAGGAAGATCTAACCTTGTTGACACACTATCCACACCGAACGAATCAGGGGAGTATTTGTTTTCATTCTTTTGCCTAATTTACTTTTACAACCTTTAATTGAACATTGGGGACAATGTTCATCCTAAGTGTAAGGGGAGGGTAAATGATGATACCTTATAGGATACAATTGCACTTGAGTTTGTTTGTTTGATGGTAGGTGTGTAATAAAACTAAGAGAAATACTTGTTAGTGTAATTTTAGCGCCAAATTTATAATTTTTTACAACATTTAGGAGTGAAACTTTAGCCTTAACAAGCGTCTCATGGATAGGAGTAGTATGACTAGCACAAAACTGTACCATTCAAAAAAATTTTCCACCCAAATATGTGAGGTTCGCCTTTAGATTTGATAGGAAAAACATTCATTATTAGTGCTTATGAGTGTACCGGTAGCGTTTAGATTCTAGAACTTGCGTTAGTGATGCATCCCGAGACAGTTAGTGAGACTACATTCATGTAGTAGGATTTACAACGTGATAAGAGGCATTAGGATCACCCTTGTGTTTAAACCTGTATCATAATTACTTGACCATTTAAGTCATATTACTTGACTAGTAAAGTCAATTAATTTTTCCCACACCTTAGCGTTGTACTCATTTTTAGTACACGATACCCCTAGTACACCCCTCCGAGCCTATCTTTTCATTTCTAACTTTAAGCATCTTACTTAATGGAAGAATTTGTTACAACTCACCTAAATGTGCAACCAAATTGCCTTAGCCTTCTGTGTATGCACTCATCTTTAGTGCATTATTGTTACATGTTTAAACCCTTAGTTAATTATCTAATTGATTACATGGTTGCTAAGTCGAGTCATATCTTGTACATATTGTTTTGGAACGATTAGGACTCATGGGTAAAGTACTAGTGTTATTGAGTAATGGGGAAGAACATCATACAGTACCCCCATATGTGCATTAATCTTAAAAAGTACTCCAAGTGTTTTGATTATCTTGATTCGAGTCATTAGAGTAGTTTATTGTAAAGTATGTAAAAATTCAAGTGTAAGGGGAATGTACATTCCCTATGCTGTATTATTTTGGATGGTAGGGTAACAGTGTATGCACAAAAAAAAATCAAAAAACTAAAGAAAAAGAAAAAAAAATAGAAAAAGAAAAAGAAAAAAACATACGGACTACCATCCCGTTTCATTCTATGTTTGTTTTATGTTTTTGTTATTTTTGGTTTATTAGCTTAAGTCGAGTCGAGTCTTAGCTTAGCAACGCCATATTGTACATGTAATTAACCAAGATGATTAACTCGCCACCAGTAAATATTGCCTTTATCCAACAAAACCGTGTTTTCCATATCCCTACACCTAACATTATAACCCTTTAAAAGACCTCTTTGATATTTTATCCTAGGTGCTTACGCCAAGTGGTGGAGGTTTGATCCTTTCCCAAGCCTATGGTAATCTATTTGCTATGACAGGTAGTGAGAGATGTTTTTCATTTCCATATTGTGATATATACTTTATTACACCCGAGAGATGTAAGTATCTAAACACTATTTGAGAGGTGCTAGTGTATGACCTCCGTGCTTGTTTTTGGTTTTTAGTGGAACAATTATTTGTTGTAATTACTTTTATATTAGTGTTAAATGACCCCTAACTTGTATTTTGATTAGAATAAAAGCGCATTTGCTTAAGGACAAGCAAATCTCAAGTGTAAGGGTATTTGATGAGGCGAAAAGTGTACCACTTTTAAAGGGTCATTTAAGCCCTAATTCGAGATTATTTGATCAATTATTGCCCTAAATTGTTCCTTTTGTCATTTTAGGTACTTTTGGAGAGAAAACTGGAAATGGAAGCATTTTGGACATTTTTGGAGCATAAAAGTGAAGAAAACGGCAAAGTCTCAAATTTCCTTGCTGGAACAGTACCTGACGACGTCAAGGGATTATACATGACGGCGTCAAGAGTGGCAAAAGAGGTGGAAGTGGAAAATACACGTGACAATCCAGAAAGTTTTTAGGCTATTTGGCCTGACGGCGTCACCTAGGCCGTCAGGGTCCAAATACACGTGACGGCCCAGAGCTCATTCCTACATGACGGCAACAGAAATGGATCTAGGCAATACGAATTTCATCATGGCGGCGAGTTGACGGCGTCAGAGGTTAATACATGACGCCGTCAGGATGCATAGTCTATATATATATTTTTCCAAATTTTCATTGTAAAAGTGTGGAACTTTGGGTGGGATATTAGGGCATAAAACCTAAGACGAATTTTACAGCTTTTTCAAGGGTTTCAACCCCTTGATTCTTCCATGTTCAATTGAAGATAAGTATTCTTTCAAATCATTCAATATGTCTATGTGTTGTGTGATTATATCTTACGCTTGTCTTCTCTTTAACATGCTAGGCTAGATTTTTATTGTGTTTGCTTAGATGTAGTGAAACCTAGATGTTGATTATGGGTTGATTGTTTGTTTATAATTGTTATGGATGATTGTATTTGATGTTAGGCTTAAGAAAACTGGCAGACTTCCATTGGTAACTTGCTTGAACGTCTTAAGAAACATGATCGGAGGTGTACTACGATTTTTGGTTATATTTAATGCATAAGAGAATTCTAATGATCCCATGTTAGGAGCTTCTAACGGCTCGACATATGAGTGAAGTAGGATCTTATTGAGTTAGGGAATATTGTACACGACCCTACGACTAGTATTAAGGAATATAACCCGTCATCCATGCAATTGTAACAAGCTAATCAATCTGTAAAAGATATCTAGGGAGTAATGAAATCTAAGTAAACACACCTTCTCTCATTGTTGTTTCCACCAAATTAGTATAATAGTTTAATTTTCATTTCTTTCATTTTATTTTTATTGCATCTTTAGTTAATTGGGTTAGTTGACTAGCAACTAATTCCGCTCACTCCTTCAAAACCCGAGATTTTACTTGCATTCATAAAAATATAAAAATACAAAAACAATCATCCCTCACCTCTAGACCTAGTTTAGTAGGCTTTCTAATCCTAGCGACACTATTCCTGAGTTGAACGATCAATCCCCTGGTACTTGTCTCTATACTATACTACAATGATCAGTTACACTGCCTGGTGGGGGTTTTAAGCTTCTTAAGATCCCTTGAGAGGTAAAACCTGTTGCGAGGGCGCAATTCTCACGTATCAAGCAACTATAGCAAGATTTAAACATACACTTGCTATAACCAAATTCATAAGTCAGACATATGGAAAACTATAGTGGTCATCACAAGAACATTAGACTGATAAAGAATACATGTTTGTTTCACCATGAGACAAGCAATCGGTATAACAAACTACAAATACATTCATACATAATTAGTATAACAGTTAGCAAAGGCTAAACAACTATAAATTCTAGTGATTTCATACTTAATTACATACATAGAAAAACTTAAACAAAACCAGAACCATAGCATCTATTATGTTTAGTGATGTTGTTCCTTAACCAACTTTATATAATGATTTTCTTACCTAACTACCACACTTGCTACGAATATATATACAAGACAACTTACAAAAAACTAAACATAGACAACAACCTCTGAGATTGTAGATACTATTAACCATAAATTTCATTCATACTGATCAAAAAGTTACATAACTATTCCCCATTGTTCATAGAAACAAACCAAGATGATTAAACAAGAAAACTAGTGATGCAAGGGAATTGCACCAGGCTTTACCTCTCGAGGGATCTCGAGAAGCTTATAACCCCCACTAGGCAGTGTACTTGATCGTTGTAGTATAGTATAGTGACAAGTACCGGGGGATTGATCGTTCAACTCAGGAATAGTGTCGCTAGGATTAGAAAACCTAAGAACTAGGTCTAGAGGTGAGGGATGATTCTTTTTGTATTTTTTATGTTTTATAAAAGCAAATAAAAATCTCGGTTTTTGGAAGAATGGGCGGAATTAGTTGCTAGTCAACTAACCGAATTACTAAGATGCAATCAAAATAAAATAATAAAAATGAAAATAAGCTAAATTAAGATAGTGGTGTGAGCAATATATGGGAGAATTGTGTTTACTTAGATTTCACTACTCCCTAGATATCTTTTACAGGTTAATTACTTGTTACAGTTGCGTAGATGACGGATTGTATTCCTTAATACCATTCATGGGGTGGCGTTCTTACTTCCCCAATCCTATAAGCTCCTACTTCACTCCTATGTCGAGCCGGCAAAGAAGCTCCTAACAAGGGATCACTAGAATTCGCTCATGTATTAAATACAATCATAAAAACCTAGTACACATCGGTTCATGTTTCTTAAGATGTTCAAGCAAGTTACACAATGGAGATCTGCCAGTTTTCTTAAGCCTAACATTGAAATCATTCATCCATTACAACTATAAACATGCAATCAACCTATAATCAACATCTAGGTTTCATTACATCTAAGCAAACACATGAAAGATCTAGCCTAGCATGTTAAAATCAAGACAAGCATAAGATATATTCAAACAACACATAGACATATTGAATGAATTGAAAGAAGACTTATCTTAATTGAACATGAAAGGTTTCAAGGGGTGAAAACCCTTGAAAATACTGTTACAAACGACCTAGGGTTTATTAGGTTCGGCCCCAGTATTCTCCACACAAGTTCCTCCTCAATGAATGAAAAATAGAAAAGTATATATAGATTCTGTGAGGTGACGGCGTCAAGAGTAAATTTCTGACGCCGTCATCTCGCCGCCAATAAAGTTCTCGGACTGCCTAGATCTGGGTCTGACGCCGTCATGTGCAATTCTGCTCCAGGCCGTCACCAAAATAACTCTTGAGGCCCTACTTCCGACGCCATCATGTTTTCTCTGTGTCGTCATGCATTTTGCTCTTGACGCCGTCAAAAATTCCTTCTTGACGCCGTCAGGTACTGTTCCCAGTAAGGAAAATTAAGTCTTTGCCGTTTTCTTCAGTTTTATGCTCCAAAAACGTCCAAAATGCTTCCTTTTCCAGAATTCACTTCCAAAGTACCTAAAATCACAAAAGGAACGATTTAGGGTAATATTTGAGCAAATAAATTCAATTCCGGGCTTAAATGACCCCCTAAAAACAGTTCATTTTTCGCCTCATCATATACCTTTACACTTGAGATTTGCTTGTCCTCAAGCAAATGCGCTTTTATTCTAGTCAAAATACAACTTAGGGGTCATTTAACACTAATATAAAAATAATTACAACAAATAATCATTCCACTAAAGACCAAAGACAAGCACGGAGGTCATATACTAGCACCTCACAAATAGTGTTTAGATACTCACATCTCTCGGGTGTAATAAAGTATATATCACAATTTGGAAATGGAAAACATCTCTCACTACCAGTCATAGCAAAATAGATTACCATAGGCTTGGGAAAGGATCAAAACTCCACCACATGGCGTAAGCACCTAGGATAAACTATCAAAGAGGTCTTTTAAAGGGTTGTAACGTTAGGTGTGGGGATATGAAATACACGGTTTTGTTGGATATAGGCAATCTTTACTGGTGGCGAGTTAATCATCTTGGTTAATTACATGTACAATATGGCGTTGCTAAGCCAAGACTAGACTCGACTTAAGCTAATAAATGAAAAATAACAAAAACATAAAATGAACATAGAATGAAACAGGATGGTAGTCCGTATGTTTTTTTCTCTTTTCTTTTTCTAATTTTTATTTTTATTTTCATTTATTTTTTTTACTTTTTTTGCATACACTCTTACCCTACCATCCAAAATAATACATCATAGGGAATGAACATTCCCCTTACACTTGAATTTTACATACTTTACAATAAACTAATCTAATGACTCGAATTAAGATAATCAAAATACTTGGAGTACTTTTAAGATTAACGCACATATGGGGGTAATAAAATGATGTTCTTCCCCATTACTCCATAACATAAGTACTTTACCCATGAGTCCCAATCGTCCCAAAACAATATGTACAAGGATATGACTCGACTTAGCAACCATGTAATCAATTAGATAATTAACTAAGGGTTTAAACATATAACAATAATGCACTAAAGATGAGTGCATACACGGAAGGCTAAGGCGATTTGGGTGTACATTTAAGTGGGTTGTAACAAATTCTTCCTTTAAGTAAGATGCTTAAAGTTAGAAACGAAAAGATAGACTCGGAGGGGTGTACTAGGGGTTTCGTGTATTAAAAATGAGTACAACGCTAAGGGTGTGGGAAAAATTAGTTGACTTAACTAGCCAAGTAATATGACTTAAATGGTCAAGTAATTATGATACGGGTTTAAACACAAGGGTGATCCTAATGCCTCTTATCATGTAGTAAATCCTACTACACGAATGTAGTCACACTAGCGGTCTCGGGATGCACCACTAACTCAAGTTCTAGAATCTAAATGCTACCGGTACACTCATAAGCATTAATAGTAAATGCTTTTCCTATCAAATTTAAAGGCAAACCTCACATATTTGGGTGGAGAATTTTTCTGAATAGTACGGTTTTGTGCTAGTCATACAACTCATATCCATGAGACGCTTGTTAAAGCTAAAGTTTCACTCCTAAATGTTGTAAAAAAATTTAAATTTGGCGCTAAAATTACACTAACAAGTATTTCTCATAGTTTTATTACACACCTACCATCGAACAAACAAACTCAAGCGAAAGTGTATCTATAAGGTATCATCATTTTACCCTCCCCTTACACTTAGGATGAACATTGTCCCCAATGTTTAAGTAAAGAATGTAAAAGTGAAATACGTAAAAAGAATGAAATCAAATACTCCCTTGATTCGCTCGGTATGGATAATAAGGTAATAAGGTTAAATCTTCCTCCAAGAAAATGAACAATCAAAGCTTCCCTTCCAGAATATAAATCATCTTCTTGTCAAACATAACCTGTTAAACCTGAGAAAATAAACAAGGCAACCTCACATAAAATCGGAGGCAATCTATATATGCTAACAAATCCTAGAAAGCAAAGTAAGATAGAATGCTTGTGGAATGATGTTTGCAGATCTCCTGGAGATTATAAAACTAAAGAATTAGCAAAAACTTTAATACTCCGTTAGAAAAACAAAACTGGTAAAATTTCCAGAATTTCACACGTGATGCCGTCAGGAATTTCTTCCTGACGCCGTCTGAAGTGACCTGCAGAAATTCTTATGTTAAGTTTCCGGAAAATTTCTGGAAAAACTTTGTCCCACTTCCTGGAAAATCCTGCAAAACATCATTATGACTCTATACAAGCATTTGACTCTAACAAATACGAATATACATGTTCATTTAATATTGTGGAGAATCATGATCAGTTTTGTTTCTTAAAAACATATTTGGGGTTTCCCCTTACACTTATCTTTTGCGAAATACCTTTGGATGAAGTTAAGACTAGGCCAAACAACAAAATAAAGTATTTTCACCATTTAGTTTTGAAACATGATCTACCAACAATAAAAATAAAGCATGCATACGGAAACAAATAACAATCAAACAAATAAAAATCACACAAATCATGGGTTGGCTCCCAAGAAGCGCTTTTCTTTATTTACGAGTCTTGTAGCTAGACTCAAGGTTATGGGCTACGTTTTCCTTTCCCACTTTTGTGTTGACTCAAAACATCTAACCCAATTCTCATCATGCTTGTACTCAGGGCCTAGATTCATGCAACCTGAATAGTATGTTCGCCTCCTCTCACAATAAACATCATCATCAATTCCATCTTCATTTACCTCATAAGGTCGAATCTCATCAATTTGTAAATTCTTGATGCCCTTTAATTCTTCCTTCACGTGAGGCATCATAAAAGTAATCTTTTCTATCCCATCAGTAAACTGAACTATTCCCTTCCCATGATCGCAATACATCTTAGTCTTCTCAACAAAAGCTTGTCCTAGGACTATTTCTCCTAGGTGTGGATCTATAATGCCTCTAACATCTTCTAGGATTACAAAGTCGCATTGATAAGTAAAATTTCCTATAAAGATGTGTACCCCTTTAACTCTCCTGACGAAATTACATAGCCTATTAGAGTTGTAAGGGTCTTTTCTAGGGCTTAACCTTTCGTTCATTATCCAGTTGTAATATAGCCTAGACATAATATTCATGGGTGTTTTGAAGTCAATGTATGTATGCTCTCTAGACATGTACCCAATCATGCAAGGAATTTTTATGTTCCTAAAGTTATGCCTCCTAATCCATGGTGTCTTTCTATATTTTGAGGGGCAGGGGTGTTGTAAAAGGAATATGGTAGCACAATTCATCCGGGGTTGGAGCGAAGTCTGTAAACTCAATTTTCATTTGGAGAGGCTTACTAAATTCCTTAAATGTGTTAACTTCTCTCTTTCTTCTTTTATGCACTATAAGCCTCTTGCTAACTTTTAAACGGCGACTCCCTAAATCCATAAAGACCAAACAAGTACAAACAAAGACACGAACAAATAAGATAGACAAAAGAAAATCTAAAAATAAAAATAAAATCTTACTAGAAAGGAATCTAGCAAGTAGACCTAATAAAAAGAAATCCAAACCTAGACAATAACTATTCCCCGGGCTGCAGCGCCAAAAACTTGATGTGTAGGAATTACGCCAGGCTTTACCTCTCGAGGGATCTCGAGAAGCTTATAACCCCCACCAGGCAGTGTACCTGATCGTTGTAGTATAGTATAGTGACAAGTATCGGGGGATTGATCGTTCAACTCAAGAATAGTGTCGCTAGGATTAGAAAACCTAAGAACTAGGTCTAGAGGTGAGGGATGATTCTTTTTGTATTTTTATGTTTTATAAAAGCAAATAAAAATCTTGGTTTTTGGAAGAATGGGCGGAATTAGTTGCTAGTCAACTAACCCAATTACTAAGATGCAATCAAAATAAAATAATAAAAATAAAAATAAGCTAAATTAAGATAGTGGTGTCAGCAATATATGGGAGAATTGTGTTTACTTAGATTTCACTACTCCCTAGATATCTTTTACAGGTTAATTACTTGTTACAGTTTCGTGGATGACGGATTGTATTCCTTAATACCATTCATGGGGTGGCGTACTTACTTCCCCAATCCTATAAGCTCCTACTTCACTTCTATGTCGAGCCGACTAAGAAGCTCCTAACATGGGATCACTAGAATTCTCTCATGCATTAAATACAATCATAAAAACCTAGTACACATCGGATCATGTTTCTTAAGACGTTCAAGCAAGTTACACAATGGAGATCTGCCAGTTTTCTTAAGTATAACATTGAAATCATTCATCCATTACAACTATAAACAAGCAATCAACCTATAATCAACATCTAGGTTTCATTACATCTAAGCAAACACATGAAAGATCTAGCCTAGCATGTTAAAATCAAGACAAGCATAAGATATATTCAAACAACACATAGACATATTGAATGAATTGAAAGAAGACTTATCTTAATTGAACATGAAAGGTTTCAAGGGGTGAAAACCCTTGAAAATACTGTTACAAATGACCTAGGGTTTATTAGGTTCGGCCCTGGTATTCTCCACACAAGTTCCTACTCAATGAATGAAAAATAGAAAAGTATATATATATATATATATATATATATATATATATATATATATATATATATATATATATATATATATATATATATTATGTGAGGTGACGGTGTCAAGAGTAAATTTCTGACGCCGTCATCTCGCCGCCAATAAAGTTCTCGGACTGCCTAGATCTGGGTCTGACGCCGTCATGTGCAATTCTGCTCCAGGCCGTCACCAAAATAACTCTTGACGCCCTACTTCTGACGCCGTCACGTTTTCTCTGGGTCGTCATGCATTTTGCTCTTGATGCCGTAAAAAATTCCTTCTTGACGCCGTCAGGTACTGTTCCTAGCAAGGAAAATTAAGTCTTTGCCGTTTTCTTCACTTTTATGCTCCAAAAACGTCCAAAATGCTTCCTTTTCCAAAATTCACTCCTAAAGTACCTAAAATCACAAAAGGAATGATTTAGGGTAATATGTGATCAAATAAATTCTATTCCGGGCTTAAATGACCCCCTAAAAACGGTTCATTTTTCGCCTCATCAACTGGACATCATAAAACATAAAAACATGAAACTATTCAAAAGAAACAAACACATTCCATAGCTAGCCAACCCTTCAACCAGTCATCTGCTGGACATCATCTTCCTTGATCTCAATCTGCTCCACAACCTCCTTAATAAGGTCTTCAATCTCCTCCAGCTTTCTCCTCGTAGCCTACCTGTCAGCCCTAGAATCCATCAAATGGTCATAATTCTCCTCAGCTCCAAGTGCTTCAAACTCAGCAATTAAAGCATTTAGCTGGGCAATCTCATTCCTCGCTGTGGCAGCCTCTTCATGCATACTGTTAATAAAGGAACGGAGGTTAGAGATTTGCTGTTGCTTGAAAAAAAGCATGTACCCATCCGCAGAGGTCTCCCCGCTAAAATCAATGAGGTCGTCAATCACACGCCTAGCTAGTTGGTTTGGTCCGTTTGGTGCTGCCATTGATTTAGAAATTGGGTAAAATAGGAAATGATCAAATTTTTATAATAATTGTTGAAGAAGGGTGGTATGGATAGAGATTTGGGAAGAGTGATTTATATAGAGGAATTATGTGCCGGATATTAGTGATGTGAATAGAGGTGTGATTTAAACGAGTGGGAACCATCATGACGATTCAGTTTCAGGCGGCGTTTCTTTGAGAAAACCTAGGGGAGACTCAGAGATGATGATAACAAACTGTGTGTAATTAAGACTATAAATGAATATTTTTTTAAACAATAAAATACATTTTCTTTTTATTTTATTTATCAAAATAACTTTTAAACCTAAATTTTAGTCAATAAATGATTTTTTTTATTTTATTTATCAAAATAACTTTTAAACCTAAATTTTAGTCAATAAATGAATATTTTTTAAATCAATAAAATACATTTTCTATCATATTTTCTTTCATATCATACCAAATCCAAATCCGAATCCAATCCTATTATAACACCCCCAAAATCGATCAATACAGCGGAAGACTTAAAATGTCAGCGGAAGACTTTTGGGGTATTATATTGTGGATCTTTCGTCACAATTATAGAAAACGATTCAAGTGATCGTTTTAAGTTTTATTTAAAATACCAAATATTCATAATTCCAAGAGAATTCGTTATTCAACAACAAGTTTTATTTAAAGAGAAATAAACATTTCTTTATTTGCCCACTTCGTGCCTTTGCCATCCATTCCATTTAGTTACATGAGATAAACATGCTAAAAGTCAACAAAAGTTGAGTGAAATTCATAGGTTTATAATTAAGAATTTTAAACACAAGAGATAGATGTTTATTGTAATATCGATACAAATAAACAAGTTAGAAATCACATTCATTATTGCATTAAGCTCATGACACTCAACGATTCAACAGACATCAATATTTTCATAATAATGATGATAAATATAGAGCCCCCAAGATAGGTATTTGCCAGTAACCTATTATATTCAAATAACGTGCATTTGGTGACTTTCCTCTAGCAACCAAATAGGGATTGTCAATCCCTAATAGATCTATTCACAATTATTTACGTTCACCCTTCAAGTGATTAAGGTTCATGATCGAGGGACTTTTGGCAATAGCTACTTAAGCAATAATAAGATCAGGAAAAGACTTGTGTTCGGTTTTTGAGCATGTATCCCCCCCACAAAATAAGTTAAATGTGTGCTATGAACTCACCTTAGTAGAACAAACGTAATCTCAACGATGCAAGGCAACGGCTTCACACACAACCTATAAGATATGGCACGTTTCAGTTCTTAAGTCTCGTTTTATTGCGAACGTTTATTATTAATTATGAGTAATCGATAAAGTGCATACGTGATGTGTTACGTCGTATAAAAATAGATAATGGTTACGTATTGTTTTATTCGTCTAAATTTAGTTAATCGTTATATACGTTTTATTCGTATATATATATATATATATATATATATATATATATATATATATATATATATATATATATATATATATATATATATATATATATATAATAAGTAATAAGTTACGTTTATTATTTATCGATTTAATATATATTCAAATATATATATATAAGTATATATATAAAAAAAATAATTATTATAAAAAAATCAATATTACTATTCAATCCTTCATGTTTCTCAATTTTACACTTTTTACCCTTAACGGAAAACATTTACGCCGTTAGTCCAAAAATTATATATATTTACATTTTTAGTCCAAATATCAATTATTTACATTCATTATCCCTAAATTTCAATATTTACAGTTTATACCCTTAGAAAAACAGTTTTATACTTTTCACCTTAAGTTTACAAATTTGACAATTCTAGTACCTAACCTTCGAACATTTGCAAAAATGGTCCAAACAATTCCAAATTTAAAACTTAACATTTTTATTATTTCAATAAGCTCTTAAGGTCTCAAATAGCTTATTTTCACAGCTTATTAGCTTATTCTCCTCTTATTTCATTAATTGGGCTTAACGATCCAATATTAAGGGCCCGTTAAGGTTTTACGTTCCAAGGGGTTTGGGGGTATACTTGTTTAGTCGAAATCCATATTTCTAAGTTACAAAAATGTTTCAAAATAGCTTATATGCTCAGCTTTTCGTAATAAGCTGAAATGAGCTTTTTGGGCTTTACGGCCCACTTAAGGTTTTTAAGTTTCTGAAAACTAGTTCTAATGGCGATTTACTTTGGGTCTCGTTAGGTGATTAAACGAAGTTATTAGGTTGTCTTATTTATCATTCCTGATAGTATATCAAGTAGGCAATTAGATCGTACAAAAATAATAGGTGGTTATGTGTCGATTTTTAAAATGACGAGGCCAAAGTATACGGCCAAAACTCATGCGTATAACTTATATAAGTTGAAAAATAATCTATGTCTTTTTAAAGTGAAATCGTATAGGTTCAAGCCAACTTAGAAACGTGTGATTTTTATGATTATACGTTAGTTATGAGTCTTAATCTTTTATAGGGTCTCGTTATAGACCTAACTAACAATTGATACGTGATATAAAAATTATAGGTCGTTTGTATTATTTACGTGATATTTATAGTAATTGTTGGTGCAAAACATAAACGTACGTATACATATAAATAGAAAGAAAAAAATTAAGGTCTCACCTCACCTAGAAAAGGTGGTGTAAAATGAGTGTATGGTTCGTGTGAGGGTAAACTAGCTTCGTGGTTCGCTTCACGTCCCTCCAAGGTTCAAGTAGCTCCAACCCTTGCTTCCTAGGTTCGTTGTGATATGTGGTTCTCCTAGCAATCCGTTCGTCCTCCAAACAGCTTCCTTTATTGCCTTTGATGAGTTTTTGGTACGTATATGTGTAGATATTGTTTTGTGCTTGCATGTGATAATTATATACGGTGTTTAAGGTAGGTAGAGATTTGCTAGATCACGAGAACGAAGGTATAGCATGTTAGGCGAATAGTATCACCTCTCCTTGTGTCCAATCATGTGAATACATGCCAAGATCTTGTGAGATACATTCCTGACACTTCCCTATTCATTCACTCGCTATAGGGGAGGAGGGGAGGCATGGAAGAAAGTTTATGACACGTTTGTAGTTATCTCCATGGAAGTGTTCAAGGTTTTACTTTGGCCGTTTCTAGTATAGTGAACGAGAGTGAGTGAGTAATGTTTATGTCTCGTGTGGTTCTTGGGCACTAGGTAAATCAAAATGTGTAATAATAGTGATTCGTCATGTGTAAAAATTGTGAAATAATAGGGTGCGTTTGGAGTGTCACGACATGGTGCAAAAGAAAGAAAGTAATAAAGGTGTACATGGGCTTGGGGGCGTTTGGGCTTGTTTCTTGTATCCGGCCCAAGTGAAAAAGAAAGAAAAGGATTGAGTCCGTTTGGTTATGTATTGGATTACGAGGCCCAAAGGGTGTTGGGGGCCCACCTGGGGTGTTTCGATTATCGTGTCGAAGTCCAAAAATATTAGTGAGCGTTCTCGGGAAGTTTCGTAGGTTCGGGGAATATATAATAGTATACGTTATTTAGACGAAACGTATTATTAAATATAAACGCGTTATATAATTATTTATCGTTCGCAATAATTAAAGGCAATCTAGGTTGTGTGTAAGCATCGTTCCTGGGTAAACGGTCAATCACAGTTATCGTAGTGGTTCAATATCAAGCCATATCATAAAAAAAAATTTGTTACCCGTAAAATGGTGTTAATTTATCATAACATCGTTTTATTTATTCGTATGCATTTACTAATCGTAAGGGAAATTTATGAGAGGTTACATTACCTACCTCTTACAGGGAATTCCGTCCCGGAATTGCAGTCTAAGATAGTTGCCAAGGGTGTCTTAGGTGAAGAGATGTGGGTACTCATATCTAGTTTAGTTCCTAAGGCTTTCTGCAACGATTTCCAAAAGTGAGAGGTGAAACGACTATCTCAATCCGAGATAATCGAAATTGGTACTCCATGTCGAGTGACAATTTCCTTCACATACAGTTGAGCTAGTGTATTCATCTCATCGGTTTCTTTGATGGGTATAAAATGAGCGGATTTTGTGAGACGATCCACAATAACCCATATTGTGTCATGTCCGGATGAGGTTCTTGGGAGTTTGGTGATAAAGTCCATAGTGATTCGTTCCCATTTCCACATAGGAAGTTCTGGTTGTACAAGTAAGCCTGAAGGTTTTTGATGTTCTGCCTTTACCCTTGAACATGTCAAACATTTACCGACATATTCTGCGATGTCAGCCTTCATGTGTGGCCACCAATATAGTCTCTTTAAATCCTGATACATCTTGTCGGAACCTGGATGAATGGAGTATTTTGACTTGTGGGACTCGTACATGATGAGCTCACGAATACCTCCGATCATAGGGATCCAACTTCTGTCCTTGAAACACAGTGTTCCATCGGATTTCTTCACGAAACCATTCTTATTCTCGGGCATACCGTAAATCTTTTCCTTGGGTCGGTTTTCTTCTTTGAGTGCTTCGTTCTGCGCGGTAAGGATTTGGGATGGAAGGGGTGAGTAGATAGTCATTCCTAGTGATCTAACTCGAAGGGGTTTCAATCGTTCCTTTCGGCTTAACGCATCTGTTACTACATTAGCCTTTCCTCGGTGGTAACGGATCTCACAATCATAATCGCTGAGCAACTCTAGCCAGCGACGTTGCCTCATATTCAAATCCTTCTGATCCAAAATATGTTGAAGACTCTTGTGGTCGGTGTACACGGTACATTTGGTGCCATATAAGTAGTGTCTCCATAACTTGAGCGCAAACACTACAGCTCCTAACTCCAAGTCATGAGTCGTGTAGTTTTCCTCATGTTTCTTCAGTTGCCGAGATGCATAAGCTATCACTTTGCTTATTTGCATCAAAACTGCTCCTAGTCCATGATAAGATGTGTCGCAATACACTATAAAGTCCTCATTTCCTTCGGGGAGGGCTAATATTGGAGCTTCACAAAGCTTTTGTTTTAACAACTGGAAGGCTGCTTCTTCCTTTTCTTCCCAGATGTACTTCTCATTCTTTTGGGTTAGTCTAGTCAAAGGTTTTGCAATCTTGGAGAATCCTTCTATAAATCTTCGGTAGTAACCTGCGAGACCTAAAAATTGACGAATCTCCGTGGGGTTTGTAGGAGATGACCAACCTTTAACAGCCTCAATCTTTGCAGGGTCTACGTGAATGCCTTGACTATCGATGATGTGTCCTAAAAAACTATACGGTGTGAATCCAAAAGTCGCATTTGGAGAACTTAGCGTACAATTCTTCTTTCTTGAGCAATTCTAGAATGATTCGTAAATGTTCTGCATTTTCTTCCTCGTTGTGAGAGTAGATCAAAATATCGTCGATGAATACTATTACAAACTTATCCAAGTAAGGTTTGCATACTCGATTCATTAAATCCATGAAAACTGCTGGTGCATTGGTCAGACCGAACGGCATTACTTGAAATTAGTAGTGACCATAGCGCGTTCTGAATGCAGTTTTCGGAAGATCCTCTTCTCGAACTCTTAGCTGATGATATCCTGATCTCAGATCAATTTTTGAGTACACACTCGATCCTTGCAATTGATCAAACAGATCATCAATTCGAGGTAATGGGTATCGATTCTTTACCGTAAGTTTATTCAACTCCCGGTAATCGATGCACATTCGAAAGGATCCATCCTTCTTCTTAACAAATAAAATTGGAGCTCCCCAAGGTGATGAGCTTGGCCGAATAAATCCTTTATCCGATAATTCTTTTAGTCGTTCTGACAACTCTTCCATTTCAGATGGCGCTAGCCTATAAGGTGCTTTAGCCACTGGTGCTGCTCCAGGCACTAGTTCAATCTGAAATTCTACTTGACGTGCGGGTGGAATACCAGGTAATTCTTCGGGGAATACTTCAGGAAAATCCCTAACGATAGGTACGTCATCAAACTGCTTCTCGGATGACTTACTTTCCGTAACTTGAGCCATGAATACTTGACATCTTTCTTTCATGTATTTTATTACTCGCACACATGAGATAATTCCATATCGATGTTTGCTTTTGTCACCCTGGACAATGAGTGTTTCATCCTTGAGTGGTATATGGACGGCCTTTTCGTCACAGTGAATCCTAGCACGATGGTGGGATAGCCAATCCATGCCGACGATAGCGTCGAAACTACCAAGTTGAACCGGCATAAGATCAATGGCAAAAGGTTTTTCGGATAAGGTTAGGGTGCAATCTTTCATGATAGTATTGGTATCTATTAAATTCCCGTCAGCCATTTCGACTTCGTAGGTGGTGTTTAGCTTAGAGGGGGTAACATTAAGTAAAGGGGCAAACGTATCTGATATAAAACTCTTATCGGCGCCCGAATCAAACAATACTCTAGTATTATGATGGTTTAGTAGAAACGTACCGGTGACTACATCGGGTCCATTTCCATCTTAGAGTAGGTATACTCTAGCTGGAGCGTTGATTGGTTCATTCCCTTTTGGGCAGTTCCTCCGGATGTGTCCTACTTCTCCACATCCGTAACAAGTGGGTGATACAACCAGTGTGTTGCTTCCTGTAGCCGGAATCCTATAGTTTCTGGTTTGATGGCCGATCTTATGACATTTGTCACATCAGACGGTACAACGACCCTCGTGATGAAGTTTGCATCGCTGGCACAGGGGTTTCTACCCGTTGTACCCTACACCTTCCATGGCGGTGTAGACTCGGGGTTTTTCTTGTCTTTGATTCTGCTGCTGAGTGCTTCGAGTGTTGTGATATGGTTGGTGGTTCCGATTATTGTTGCGTTGGTTGTTGTTGCGGTGATGACTGTTGTAGCTTTGCTGGTTGTTGTTGTGATGGTGAGTGGTTCTTTTATCGTCCAATTTCCTTTTAAGTTCATTGCATTTCACTTCTCGATCTAGAAGTTTCTGAGCAAGTTCCATTGCTGCTTCCAAGGTTGGCGGATTTGCTGAGGTGACATTTCCTTCAATACTCCTAGGGAGTCCTTCGACATATTTCTCTAATGTCTTCTCATGATCGGGTACCATGGTAGGGCATAGTATCCTGAGTTCTTGGAATCTCCGATTGTAACTTCTCAAATCAATTCCTTTCACTATTAAGGCATGGAACTCATCCTCGAGTTTTCGCAGTTCGGAACAGGGACAATACTTCTTTAGTATTTTAGCCTTGAATTCAATCCAAGTTAGCTGATGTGCTGCTTCTGCTCCTAGTGTTTGAACGGTAGAGTTCCACCAGGATAGAGCGTCTTGCATTAGTGTTCCCGTTGCGAAGCTTACCTTGTTGTTTTCCGAGCATCCACTTCTTTGGAAAACAGTTTCACTTCTTTCAAACCATTGAGCTAATTCCGACACTCCTTCAGTTCCTTTGAAATACGTTGGTTGACATGCTATGAAGTCCTTGTACGTGCAGTAGCGGGGTGCCGGTGCATTTCCGTCTCTATTACGGGTTTGTTCAGCTAAAACGGCATTAACGCCATCAGCGATTGCTTGCTGGATTGCAGCCGGGGTCATAACTTCGGGGTTTGCTGGTGCGGCGTTCATGGTTGTTCTCCTAGTTCTAGCCATGTTGCTATAAAAGAAGGTATATTATTAGAACATTTATAATAACCTTATCACGTTGAAAATACATATCGAGTAATGAATAGTTAAATATAGGTCGTAGTTACAATGATTCGATCATTGAAAAGGTTTAAATCGTAAATTTTCGTATTTTGGGATGACACACATTACGAATAAGTTTGACCTGTATGAACTAATATATTACGATATAATGCAACGTAAATAAAGATAAAATAAACTTCCATAAATCAATGTCAAGGTGTTACAACACTTATTGGTACTTGTGCAAATGTTTACAAAACATGACAAGATATTCTTATTTGTAGGACATTGATTTTTCTTAACAAGGTGATGGTCTCATGGTTTTCCTAAGGCCTTGTCTAGGCGGTTTTGGAGTTCTTGAATGGCAGTGGACATGGTTTCCATGGTTTGATCTCGAGCTCTTTCCCTTTCTCGAGCTTCTAGCAGGGCTTGCCTAAGGCGTAGGTTTTCAGTGTTGATCCTCTCAATTTCTCGGTCTAAAGTCCCCAATGCTATTTCGGTCGAAGTGTTAGCCCCACATAGTGCTCCTATGAACTCCATTGATTCCCAAAATAAAGAATCCAACTTTTCAACCTTATCTTCTATTGCAAGATGACCAATTATGAGACTGTTCATATCATCTTCAAAGGTTTCTAGAAGTTCATGTGGAATCTTGTTGAGTATACTAGCGATGGAATCAAGTCGGTCTTCGTGGCGAACCATTCTTGCAGCTAACAATGGTATGGTATGGTATATGGGTTCCCCAGTGACTGGCAGAATTCGGGAGGTAGAGTAAGTACTTTCCCCAAGTTCCCTTGTTGTTGGTGTTCCTTCTTGAGATCTCCAATATCGCATAATGGGCAATAAGAAAGACCATTTACGAGCATCTGCCCGCTTGTGGATCCTTCGGCGTCTGCGTTGAACACAAGATTCTGAGGTGGTTGGGCGGATTGGGTAAGTCCTTTGGTGAGGTGATAGAGGGACACTTCGGTAAGGTGCAGGTGGTGTTACTAGTGGAGGTGATGCTATAGGTGATGGTGTTAGTGGCACAGTAGTAGTTTGGCTGTAGAAGATAGTTGGTAGTGGTTGTATTACTGGTGGTGCAGGTGGTGATGGCACAACAGATTCAGGTGGTATGACAAGAGCTGGTGCTGGTACAGCAGTACTTGCTTCATACGGCTGAAGTTGTCTAATTTGCCTAGATCGGCGAATCGGACCAGATGTTGCCAGAGGAGAAGCCTCTGTGTCAGATGCTGGCAGAAATTGCTGGCTTTGCATGTATCTGTCGGTAACAGGAGACATAGGCATAGGTGAGGTAGCATAGGCTGAAGTAACATCTTCAGTTCCTGAGTTTGAGGACAAGCTGATAGGGTGGGTGTTCGAAGACATGACACTGTAATAAATTTCCCGATTAGTAAATGTAAGCATAATTATAACAAATTTAAAAAATGCTATAAGGTAAATAATACTTTTTACCAATTACTGGGATGCGTAGGCACGAAGGGCGTAGGATGGTATTTTATGAAAATTTTGTCCTGTTTAAAGTGTAGTTATAGTCCAATGTTCCAAAAACACTTGGTTCACTATAACCGTAGCTCTGATGCCAATCTATAACACTCCCAAAATCGATCAATACAGCGGAAGACTTAAAATGTCAGCAGAAGACTTTTGGGGTATTATATTGTGGATCTTTCGTCACAATTATAGAAAACGATTCAAGTGACCATTTTAAGTTTTATTTAAAATACCAAATATTCATAATTCCAAGAGAATTCGTTATTCAACAACAAGTTTTATTTAAAGAGAAATAAACATTTCTTTATTTGCCCACTTCGTGCCTTTGCCATCCATTCCATTTAGTTACCTGAGATAAACATGCTAAAAGTCAACAAAAGTTGAGTGAAATTCATAGGTTTATAATTAAGAATTTTAAACACAAGAGATAGATGTTTATTGTAATATCGATACAAATAAACAAGTTAGAAATCACATTCATTATTGCATTAAGCTCATGACACTCAACGATTCAACAGACATCAATATTTTCATAATAATGATGATAAATATAGAGCCCCCAAGATAGGTATTTGCCAGTAACCTATTATATTCAAATAACGTGCATTTGGTGACTTTCCTCTAGCAACCAAATGGGATTGTCAATCCCTAATAGATCTATTCACAATTATTTACGTTCACCCTTCAAGTGATTAAGGTTCATGATCGAGGGACTTTTGGCAATAGCTACTTAAGCAATAATAAGATCAGGAAAAGACTTGTGTTCGGTTTTTGAGCATGTATCCCCCCCACAAAATAAGTTAAATGTGGGCTATGAACTCACCTTAGTAGAACAAACGTAATCTCAATGATGCAAGGCAACGGCTTCACACACAACCTATAAGATATGGCACGTTTCAGTTCTTAAGTCTCGTTTTATTGCGAACATTTATTATTAATTATGAGTAATCGATAAAGTGCATACGTGATGTGTTACGTCGTATAAAAATAGATAATGGTTACGTATTGTTTTATTCGTCTAAATTTAGTTATTCGTTATATACGTTTTATTCGTATTATATATATATATATATATATATATATATATATATATATATATATATATATATATATATATATATATATATATATATATATACTAGGCGAGTACCCGTGCATAGCAACGGAAATTTCTAGCGACAGACAATTAACGATATTCGATATTGTGGTAAGTGTTTCGTGTAACGTTCAAAATAAAACATAGAAAGATGAAAATGTAATTGCAAACAATTGTAACATACAATAATTCATAGAAACACAAGTATACATTAAAAACTGACGCCAACTTAAAATGTCAAAAACATCACATACGAGTTGAACCGAATTCCATATCTAAACCATTCTTAAATTTAAAACATTCATAGAAACAATAGTGCGCCATCATAATCAAAATAGAAAACCCGAGGAAATGTCTAAAATTATTCCAAAATTCTAAATGTATGCAATTATTATTTATTAGTTAATGGCCATATTAATGATTTTATTATTCACGTTCACATCATGCATATATGGACATTATTTCAACTTAATTAGCCAATTTTGTGATGATTAAAGAAAATCATTGAAGTTTTGTAACAAACAACCAAAACAATGTGAATATTAATCTTACATTAGAAGCTTTGCATGATATGTATAAATAATTGTCTAACTTAGAGTGATATCTTTACATGCATTTTCATTAAATCATTACTCGTATTCTAAATTTGCATGATATGTATAAATCATTGCCAAAGCACATCCAATATCGACGAGTCTTTATTTAAACATGCATGATGAATATTATGACCCAAAATATAAAGTGTCTTTATTTATATAGATATTGGTTGCTTGATTATATATGTGTCTAAACTAATGGTCAATTCTATTAATTGTATATCTATCCTAAATTTACATGTAGTAGGAAAAAATAGCACATAAAAGTCACAACTACACTTAATGTTAAAACGTTTGAAACATCACAACTTACATTTATATAAGAATAACATAAGTTTTCGAACAACGTAAACATTGTCTAAAACAATGTGTAAGTTTATTATATCCAACAATGGCTTGATCTCTTTACGAACCAAGTCTACCCATATCCAATCCATTTTAGCCGTTGTATCTCACGCAAGTTGTTCGACATCCACATGAACATCAATAGTATGAGAGTTTGTGTTTGTTTTCGAATTTATCTATAAAACGATAACATTATTATACAACACATAAATTAAACAACACATAGTTTAAAAAATAAAAAGCATATTGAAATATTCTACTTATCAAAGTCATGAAACACTACATATGAAAAGCTTGAAAATTAGAGTGTATTACATAGACCATCATTTGATCCCATCAAGTCATCAATCTTTTAGACATTGATTTAATTTTTCACTTCTTATATAAATCGATACAAACCTAAACCAAAAATGTAATAAAAGTTATAATTATAATTATGGAACTATGTAATCTTATTTTAGATGCTGATTGTCTACTATAATAATGACCCATCATGATTGCTTAAGTTGGTATTATGTTCACTCCTCTTGTCCAACCCATCTTCAAGGCCCACTATCTTGGTTAGAATTAGCCACAGTTAGTAAGTAACTGCAGAGTTTGACAGGAAAATTATTTCTAATTACATAAGCAATATTCTAACGTTGATCACATAAACTATCTTACAAATGTAGGAAGTTGCAAACACGTGATTGGTGTCAATAAACAAAACCGAATTGGTTTAAGAGTAGGTGTTACGTCCAGTTTCAAATAGGAGACACTTTGCAATTCTAACTAATCACAAACATTAATTCGCGGGAACAAGAAATTCCAACGCCAAAATAGTTTATTTATAAAAAGAGCAAAGTGCAACACAGGAAAATAAACTAAGGGAACCAAGACATCGTTATACTTCTTGTTAAGCAAGATGTTTAAACAAAAAGCAAACACATTAATTCTATTCTTCACCACTATCACTTTCATCAATCGAACTATAAACTCTTTTTCGACCAACTACGAATACTCGACTCTCAACAGTTGGCGTTGGAATTTCTTCTTCTTCATCATTATCGTCATCATTTGAGATGATAATAACTTAATCCAATTCAAGTTTATCAAGTTACGGTTGAAAAACGGATTAGGATGTGTAGCAGGGTTGGGAGGTGGAAGAAGCTGTATAAAACCAAAAAATAAAAGGAGAGATTAGATGTTTTCCATAGTTACATGAACGAAGCAAGCAATAATATTAGATTAAGCAAACAAGAACGAAGCAAACATACACAAACACGAAGAAAAGCATTTCTAAACTCAAGATCGTTCTCAACATTTCTTTTATTTTTCATTTCCATTTCTTCGAACTTCGATTTAGTAACTGTGGTTTGATAATTTACCTCATTTATATAGGCAATGAAACACAATATATCAAATCAATACCATTCATATTTTCCCGCTTGAATTTTCTTCGTGATTTCTTTTTCAATTTTTTCATTTCAATTTCTTCGTGATTTCTTTTTCAAATATTCTTCATTTTTTTAATGTTTGACAGCCATATTGCCATGCATAAATGTAAAGAATTCAATTTGACACACATGACACACACACACTTATCACGACACAAACAGTTTGCATCAATTAATACAAACCATGCCTTAATTCATCATAATTAATGTGTACGCCCCACTCTTAAATACTTAGGGTTTATTTCAGATTTAAAGGACTTATTAAAGGTGTATTAAATGGGTCTAATTAGGGTTTAAAACCAGAACTATGGTCGAAGTGTTGGGTCGAATTAGAATAGCAACATGGGTTGAATAGAGGAGTATCCATGGGTCGATCAATGACAGATAACAAGGTTGATTACATACAAGTTTCAGCAAGTTATATTATGATCAGTTTAGAGATAAACAAAAGCATAACAAATCAACAGGTTATACGAGTGACCAGTTTCTAGTAATCGTTTAATTCAGTTTATATATTACATATCTTGTATCGTATGGACTGACAAAACAAAAGAGGGTGATACCTTTTGGATTGAATACACGGCAGAACCAGGAACAAAGACAAAGAAATCGATCACACCCATTCTGGACCTATCACTCACGAACAAGAACCACGGCACCAATCTTCGAACCCTTTTTGTCTTGAGAGAACACGAATGACCAGAACTATGTGTTTAGTTTGTTTGTGTGTCGTATGAAGGAGAAAGAAAAGGACACCGGTTAAATAAAATAGAGAAGCGTGTTCTAGTTTAGGGAAACAAATGAATGTAGATTATTATGTTTAATTATGGTTAAGAGCCTTTAATGTACGTATTCAAATACTTTTCCTGAGCCTTTAATGTTCCAACTTTTTCACTTCATTGACCATAAATATGTAATTTGCATGTTTCGTGTTTCCATCAATAGTAGAACGTGTATTGATGGTTTCCATGGTTTCCATGTATAAAAAACGCGTATTGATGTACTGACCAATGTTGAAAAAACTCAACATTTCACTTTTGACCATTTCTCTATTATAAGTAGTTAAGATATATAATAAGTAATAAGTTACGTTTATTATTTATCGATTTAATATATATTCAAATATATATATATAAGTATATATATAAAAAAAATAATTATTATAAAAAAATCAATATTACTATTCAATCCTTCATGTTTCTCAATTTTACACTTTTTACCCTTAACGGAAAACATTTACGCCGTTAGTCCAAAAATTATATATATTTACATTTTTAGTCCAAATATCAATTATTTACATTCATTATCCCTAAATTTCAATATTTACAGTTTATACCCTAAGAAAAACAGTTTTATACTTTTCACCTTAAGTTTACAAATTTGACAATTCTAGTCCCTAACCTTCGAACATTTGCAAAAATGGTCCAAATAATTCAAAATTTAAAACTTAACATTTTCATTATTTCAATAAGCTCTTAAGGTCTCAAATAGCTTATTTTCACAGCTTATTAGCTTATTCTCCTCTTATTTCATTAATTGGGCTTAACGATCCAATATTAAGGGCCCGTTAAGGTTTTACGATCCAAGGGGTTTGGGGGTATACTTGTTTAGTCGAAATCCGTATTTTTAAGTTACAAAAACGTTTCAAAATAGCTTATATGCTCAGCTTATCGTAATAAGCTGAAATGAGCTTTTTGGGCTTTACGGCCCACTTAAGGTTTTTAAGTTTCTGAAAACTAGTTCTAATGGCGATTTACTTTGGGTCTCGTTAGGTGATTAAACGAAGTTATTAGGTCGTCTTATTTATCATTCCTGATAGTATATCAAGTAGGCAATTAGATCGTACAAAAATAATAGGTGGTTATGTGTCGATTTTTAAAATGACGAGGCCAAAGTATACGGCCAAAACTCATGCGTATAACTTATATAAGTTGAAAAATAATCTAAGTCTTTTTAAAGTGAAATCGTATAGGTTCAAGCCAACTTAGAAACGTGTGATTTTTATGATTATACGTTAGTTATGAGTCTTAATCTTTTATCGGGTCTCGTTATAGACCTAACTAACAATTGATACGTGATATAAAAATTATAGGTCGTTTGTATTATTTACGTGATATTTATTGTAATTGTTGGTGCAAAACATAAACGTACGTATACATATAAATAGAAAGAAAGAAATTAAGGTCTCACCTCACCTAGAAAAGGTGGTGTAAAACGAGTGTATGGTTCGTGTGAGGGTAAACTAGCTTCGTGGTTCGCTTCACGTCCCTCCAAGGTTCAAGTTGCTCCAACCCTTGCTTCCTAGGTTCGTTGTGATATGTGGTTCTCCTAGCAATCCGTTCGTCCTCCAAACTGCTTCCTTTATTGCCTTTGATGAGTTTTTGGTACGTATATGTGTAGATATTGTTTTGTGCTTGCATGTGATAATTATATAGGGTGTTTAAGGTACGTAGAGATTTGCTAGATCACGAGAACGAAGGTATAGCATGTTAGGCGAAGAGTATCACCTCTCCTTGTGTCCAATCGTGTGAATACATGCCAAGATATTGTGAGATACATTCCTGACACTTCCCTATTCATTCACTCGCTATAGGGGAGGAGGGGAGGCATGGAAGAAAGTTTATGACACGTTTGTAGTTATCTCCATGGAAGTGTTCAAGGTTTTACTTTGGCCGTTTCTAGTATAGTGAACGAGAGTGAGTGAGTAATGTTTATGTCTCGTGTGGTTCTTGGGCACTAGGTAAATCAAAATGTGTAATAATAGTGATTCGTCATGTGTAAAAATTGTGAAATAATAGGGTGCGTTTGGAGTGTCACGACATGGTGCAAAAGAAAGAAAGTAATAAAGGTGTACATGGGCTTGGGGGCGTTTGGGCTTGTTTCTTGTATCCGGCCCAAGTGAAAAAGAAAGAAAAGGATTGAATCCGTTTGGTTATGTATTGGATTACGAGTCCCAAAGGGTGTTGGGGGCCCACCTAGGGTGTTTCGATTATCGTGTCGAAGTCCAAAAATATTAGTGAGCGTTCTCGGGAAGTTTCGTAGGTTCGAGGAATATATAATAGTATACGTTATTTTGACGAAACGTATTATTAAATATAAACGCGTTATATAATTATTTATCGTTCGCAATAATTAAAGGCAATCTAGGTTGTGTGTAAGCATCGTTCATGGGTAAACGGTCAATCACAGTTATCGTAGTGGTTCAATATCAAGCCATATCATAAAAAAAATTTGTTACCCGTAAAATGGTGTTAATTTATCGTAACACCGTTTTATTTATTCGTATGCATTTACTAATCGTAAGGGAAATTTACGAGAGGTTACACCTATCGACAATCGAAACGCACCCTAAGACATATAACGTTTAAAAAATGGCAAAATAAGTCCTACATCTTTTAAACTATCAATATAAATTAGGGGTGTTAATCGGTTCGGTTATCGGGTTGTTCGATTAAATCTGTTTCGTTAAATCAGTTATATTTTTATTATGGTCATTAAACACAAAAACGTGTAAAAAGAAATGAAAACAGACGTAAACGGACAAAAAACGGACTAAACCGGAAGAAAAGACAAAAATGGACTAAACCGGAAGAAAACGTATAAGAAAGTAAGAAAAGGTATGAAACGTAAGAAAATGTACGTTAATGTGTAAAACAGACAAAAGACGTACGAAAACGTATCAAAAATATGAAAAAGGAAAAAAAACGTATAGAAACGAACTAAAGATCCTTTGTTGGGTTTTGAGATTCTACTGCTCAGAATTTAACTAAGTGTCAAACTGCTGCTAATAAGAATCTGCTGCTAAGGATAATGAATCTGCTGCTCGTATTGTCAAACTGCTGCTGAAGAACCTGCTGCTAAAGAGATAGACTTGTATACACGAGTGGATAATTATAGAATAGATTATGTGTATATCTTATACATTTAGAAAGATCTTATATTGTGTAGAAAGTTATTGTAAACCTAATAGGACTCCTTGGCCTATAAAAGGAGGTGCCTAGGGTTAGAGTGGGTACGTATTACTTTATTCTCGTTTCACTTCAAGGTTGTAAAACCCTAGCATTGTTGAGTGCTCGTATAATTAATATATTGAAGTGTTGATAGTGATTAAAATTGTTCTTCTTAAGTTAAGCTTTAATATTCCGCGTTATAGCTTAAGTGTTAATTCAAGTCAACTTCTATAAAGATCGTTTGCTCAACTGGGATCAACAAGTGGTATCAGAGCTTGTGATCTAGAAGTTGTAATCAAGAAGAACTTGTTCCTTACAAGTTAACTATTCCAAATCAATTGCTGAAGATGGGTGACGACACACACATGGTAATTACTTCAAAAGTTCCCATGCTCAAGCCTGGAGAGTATGAGTTGTGGAAGATGAGGATCAGACAGTACATTCGCATAATTGACTTCAACATGTGGAATGTAATTGTGAATGGTGACTCTCTACCACGAAAAGGTCCAGATGGGAAAGAGATACCTATCAAATCTACAGAAGAAAACTCAGTGAGAAAGATGGAGATCAAGGTACATAGTATTCTCTTGATGGGGATACCGAATGAATTTCAATTGGACTTTGATGGTTGTGAGACTGAAAAAGCTTTGATGGATGCTGTGGATTTCAGATTTGGAGGTAATGATGTTACTAAGAAGTCAAGGAAGAATATGTTGAAGCATCAGTTTGAGAACTTTTCTGCTACAAGTGGAGAAAAGCTTGATGGTATATACAACAGGCTTAATCAACTTGTTAGTCACTTAAAGCTTGTTGGTTATGTTGTTCCTCAAGAAGATGTGAACCTTAAGTTTCTTAGAAGTCTAGCACCTGAATGGAGCATGCATACAGTTGTTTGGAGGAATAAGCCTGATTTTGAAACTGTGAAGTTAGAAAGCCTCTACAACAATTTGAAGGTGTATGAACTTGAGCTGACTTCTTCAACTACTTCATCTTCTGCTACTCAAAATTTTGCATTTGTGTCCTCAAAGACTAAAGGATCTCAAGAATCCTACTCTACTGCTTATGGGGTATCTACTGCTACAACTGATGGATCTGCTGCTAGTTCTACTAATAATAATTCCATCAGTGATGCTGCCATATGTGCATTCTTGGCTGATCTGACAACCAACACAAGGTCACAGGTTCTCAATCAAGATATGGATCATATTGATCCGGATGATCTTGAAGAAATTAATCTTAAATGGCAGATGGCTATGTTGACCTTAAGAGCAAGAAAATTCTTGAAGAGGACAGGAAGAGAAGTTAAGTACAGGGCTAAAGAAAATCTAGGTTTTGATAAGTCAAAGATGGAGTGCTACAATTGCAACAGGAAAGGCCACTTTGCCAGAGTATGTAGAGCTCCAAAGAAGAATGCTGAAACTCCAAAGAAGACCTCTGAAGAATCAAATAATACCACAACTGCATTGGTTTCTTGTGATGGTTTGGGTGATTATGATTGGAGTGACATGGATGAGGAAGAACCCAATTACTCTCTGGTGGCTCAAGTCAAACCTAAAGTGCATAACTTTGCCCTTATGGCCTATGCATCATCATCTTCTGGATCTGACTCTGAGGTATCTAATGATTCTGATTTATCTGTTTGTTCTTTTAAATCATGTGCTGACACTGTAGAAGAACTTAAGTCTAGGAATGAGAGCCTTATAAAAGAAGTTGAACACCTAAAACTTGATAACTTAGGTTACAAAATAGGTATTCAAAATGTGGAAAGAAGATTAGGATATCTTAAACAGTGTGAGCTAGAATATGTAGATAGAATTAACCAATAGGATGTTGAGATCTATAAGAAAAACAGTGAGATTGAATTTCTCAAGAATAAGTTAGAAGAAGTAGAAAAAGATAGGGATGCAGCTCTTGCTGATAAAGATAAACATAAACATATAGTAAGAGTAAATAAACAACAATATGCTTCTGATTTGGTTAATAAATCAATTGAGAGTACTTTAATGAGAAAAGGAAGTGGAATAGGCTACAATGAAGTTGCTCCTCTAGTTAAGAGTGCCTATGCTCCACCAGGAAAAGAACTGTCTTTTATAAGTGAGTTAGACATGGAAAAACCTGTAGGTGAATCTAGTACTAGTGTCATAGAAACACCTAAGGTTGAAGTTAGAAAATTTCCTGATGCTCCTATTATTGAAGACTAGAATTCAGATAGTGATGAGGAACAGGGTGAACTAAAACAAAGTGTGAAAAAGGAAGAAATTCCTGCAAAAGTTGAACCTAAAGTTGAACAGGTTAAGTTTGTGAGACCTGTGTTGGGTAAGAGTATCTCTAGGAAAATGATAGAATATAATGAGGTCCCTATAGATCAGATGAAAAGATTTTATAATAAGCCTAGGGGTAATCAGAGAAGCTTTAATAACCTACTTTCAAATAAGTTAGGTAATGAGTTTCAATTAAAAAAGAAGGCTTGTTATAAGTGTGGTAGCTTTGAGCATTTGATTAATAGTTGTAAAGACCACCAAAAGCCAGTTTGGAATCAATACTCAAGGGTGAATCATAGATATGTTTCAAAAAAATACTATCCCTCATCCTAATAGAAATATGGTTCCAAGGGCTGTGTTGCTAAGATCTGGTGCAACTAGATCTATTTTTACTGCTAAATCTAATGGTGCTTTTAAAACCACAACTGGTTCTATTGCTGGCTCTGCTGCTAGTAAGCACTCTGCTGCTAGTAAAAAACTTTCTACTTCTGGGCCAAAAGTTTTAACAAATACAGTTGTTGGAAATCATTTTTATGCTGTTAAGGCCTCAGCTTGCTGGACTTGGAAACCTAAATCAACTGCTTCAAATCATGTTTCCAAAAACAGCAGTGCATCAATAGACTTAAAGAAATTTGACTATGTTGATGCACAAGGCAGATCCAAGTCAGTAATGGCTTGGGTACCCAAGAGAAACTAATTTCTCTATTTTCATGTGCAGGGAAATCTACAGTATGAGCTAAAAGATATTGTTATTGTTGATAGTGGATGCTCTGGACACATGACAGGTGATGAGTCTAAACTTGAAGACTTTGAGGCTTTTGAAGGTGGTTATGTTGCTTTTGGGAATGATCCAAAAAGGTGGAAAGATTATTGGCAGAGGTACACTAAAAGCAGGGAATTTGGACTTTGAAAAGGTGTTCCTTGTGAAAGGGCTTAAGTTTAATCTCTTTAGTGTCTCACAAATGCGTGACAAAAAGAACTTTGTTCTTTTTACAGACACTGAATGTATGATCCTTTCTCCTGATTTTTAGTTACCAGATGATAAATTTGTGCTATTGAAAGTCCCTAGAACTGAAAATATATACAGTGACCATATTAAGAACATTGTTCCCAAAAGAGCTTTGACTTGTCTATTTGCAAAGGCCACTCTTGATGAGTTCAAATTATGGCATAGAAGACTTGGACTTCTAAACTTCAAGACCGTGAACAAGTTAGTGAAAGGAAATCTTGTTAGAGGGATGCCTAGAAAGATGTTTGAAAATTGTGAAACTTGTGTTGCATGTCAAAAGGGTAAACAGCACAGAGTTTCATTCAAGTCCAAGACTGTGAACACAATTACCAAGCCCCTACATTTACTTCATATGGATTTATTTGGGCCTGTTTTTGTGAATAGTTTGAACAAGAAGTTATATTGCCAAGTTGTTACAGATGACTTTAGTAGGTTTACTTGGGTGTTCTTTCTAGCTACTAAAGATGAAACTCCAGAGATTCTCAAGGCATTCATAACTAGAGTTGAAAACCTGAATAACCACAAGGTGAAGATAATCAAATGTGACAATGGAACTGAGTTCAAGAATAGTGTGATGAATCACTTCTGTGTGGGCAAGGGTATTCTAAGACAATATAGTGTTGCAAGAACTCCACAACAGAATGGTGTTGCAGAAAGAAGAAACAGGACACTGATTAAGCCTGCAAGAACAATGTTATCTGATTCTAAACTACCTATACCTTTCTGGGATGAAGCTGTAATGAGCGGCCAGTAGGGGAGGGAGATTAACCTGCGTGTTTTCCCTTCGCTGGCTCCTTCCATTGAAGCCTTCTGCCATAGTTCCCTCTCTCCTTGTGGGAGCCCTTTCAGGAATCCCTTCAAAACTAACAGTCCTTCCATTGGTTCTTCGGCTGGAAGGGGATCCTATCCTCATAGCTGAGTGTGTGACCCCCTGCGATTGAGGCCTTGGTTCCATTTCCATCTCCTCATCGTAATCGTCTCTATAGTATTCTAACTCCCTGCGCATTTCCGTGTTTCGGACCTGTCTCCTACGGACCCTTAGTAATGATTCCAACTCTTCGAAGTTGCCTTCAACGAAGGCAGGGCTAATGACAGGCTCATGGTGAGCAGATGTCAAAGCATGGTGATTGGGCATTATTTATGGGTTAGATCGTATAGTGAATGTGGAGGCCGTAATTGGCGGAAGGTTGTTAGGGTCAGTTAATGGTATTGGTGTTAAGGTCGAGAAACCTGGTGGAGGTGTAACTTCTCTTTCTGGATTCATGCCGGAATAGTAGCGGGTACATTTGACTAGTTATTTGCTTGGAAATAACGGGACTAATTGTAGCGGGTCCAACAGATGGCGCCACTGATTGTACAATAAATTACACGACCAGGCCTTCGATGATGATCAAAGGGTATAAGGGGTGTTGTGATTATGCCAAACTTGGATATAACCTGAAATAAGAAATACTAAAACACTAAGTTAAGTGATTGCGCAGGGGTTGGACCCTCCAAACCACCTCTGGCGTGAGAATAAGTACTTGGTATGAGAATTTAAGTGAAAAGTGTAGTAAAGTAAAGTAGGATAGATTACATACCAGATTCCCAACTCGTCCAAGGCTATTTATAGGGACGAAATAATCTTGGAGAGTGTTTGCACAAATTTCAGAGATCATGGGGGCATCCCATGACGTGTGGTGACCACTAGGGCTTAATGTCCCACTCCTCTTAGTTTAGCGGGGGAGCTAAAGAGAAAGAGATAACGTGGGTAAGACTTGGTCTTAGCGATATTTTGTCTTGGCACATGCTCCGTCCTAATGACTTATCGAAGGATACCCCGAAGGGCTTAATCCTTTGATTGGCGAATTCCCATTTGGTAACTAGATCATAGGTGACTAGTTTTACGACAAAGAAAGTTTTAGGAGGCTAGCCAGAGCCTTCGATTATGTAGGTTGCAATCAAACTCGAAGGGGGGTCCTTCGACTTGATCATAGGGTACATCATCAATACCTTTATAGAACAAGTTGACCTTTTGTTGAATGTTCACATCATGTGTAGGGCATCTATACAGGAGATCATTAAACCTATCCCATGCCTGGTACAATGTTTCGTTGCCCTCTTGTTTGAAATTATGAATCTCCTCCAACTGTTTTGCTATTCGAAACGGAGGGCAAAAACGTTGAATAAAGTTCTTTTTGAGGAGATTCCAAGTGTTGATGGTTCCAGCAGGCAACCTATCAACCCATCTTTTAGCTGCTCCGGAAAGTGTCATAGGGAACACTCTGAGCATGACAGCGTCATGAGAAACACCTGGTATGTTGAAAAGACTAGTAATGTAGAGCACATTTTCCACGTGCTCGTAAGCATCTTCTATCTTAAGTCCAGCAAATGGTTTCTCTCTTAACTCCCTCATAAACTGCGGCTTGATCTCGAATTGAACATCCACTCCAATCATTGGCCTTACAAGCCTCGGTCCTTGCTCGTCCCTAGTCATAGCAAGGTACTCTTCCAAAGGAAGAGTATCGATGTCGATTACTTCCATTTTCCTGAAACTGGAAACAAAAATATTAAAAAAACAAAATAAAACCAGAAAATTTTTAGAACTTAAACAAAAATCCTGTTATAGCTCCCCGGCAGTGGCGCCAAAAAATTGATGCAGGTTTTACCGACCAGGTTTTAATATTTATAGTACTCGTTTTACCCAAGGTCTACGTATATGCACTAACGGACAGAGAATCCGATCGTATGTAGGATAGTAATGGTAACTCTGAGGTCGTCCCAAGAGCTATGTGGTGCGGACTATGTCTAAGTCTAATGTCACTAATTAAAAGAAATTAAAAGGAATTGATTGATTGAAAGTAGGAAATGAAACTAGAAAACAAAAGCAATTAAAGTAAGGTTGTGAGCAGTGGGAGAAAAGTATACTAGCCTAGTTATTCCTCCTACATCGTTTATGGTCATGTTCCCTATTAAACTAATCTTATGCTTTAGGTGGGGCGGATATATATCACTAGGTGCATATGGTCAAGTTCCCTAGCCTATCTCCCCCGAATCTTGTCAGGAACCACAGGTACTACCCCATGCTAGTAAGCCGACGTATGATAGACGGGTTTAAATCATTAAGTGCCACTACATGCTAGACTTATCTTTAATGGCCCGTTGTCATGATCATAGGCCATTTCTCTAACTTCTTAAGTTCATCAAACACGGAAGGTGATCCTATGGTTAATTCGCACACGAGGCAATATGGTCAGTTGTCATCCCTTCCATTTCCTCGCAATCCATCAGGCTAGTGACCTATGGTCAATTCTTCTAGCCTACTAACTCAACTGGGGGTCTTAATTCAATTAAAGCTAGCGTAATGGATACAACCGCAAATCAAAACTACCAAAATAAGAGGTTCTCAAGATAAATTAAGCATGCACACACGTAAAAGTATATAAGAAAAGTACGGAAACATGGTTAAAACAATATAGGAATCATAACTAGGCTAGCACCAGAGGTGCTTAGCCAATCATGTTAAATTCAACACTCGAAATAATGTTTACAAGATCCATGTATTCGAAATGTAAATGAAACAATGAAATGCTAAAACTTATGGTGATTGAAGTGTGATTTCTCCCTTGGAAAGCCTTCGTATGATGCTGTAGAAGGGCCTCCTAAAAGCTCTTAACAATCTCTGACTTTGTGTGTGAGAAATTTATTCTTTAAATGTAGAAATTAGGGTTGTATTTATAGGCCCGTCGAGAGTTACGGTGTAACTACGAAATGTGTTATGACGTATCTTGTGAAATCTTATCCAGATCTAGGGTTTATGGCGTAACTATGAAATGTTACGCCATAATAATGATATCAGGGTTTCTTCTCCGTCGTAATCTCCAAAAGTGTTACGCCGTAAAATATTTATTGGATCTGAGATAACTCTTGTAGTCTTCATTACGCCGTAGCCCAAAAGGTGTGTTACGCCGTAAGTTGATTCTTGAGCTTGGACTACATTCGTACCTGTTGCTACGCCATATTCCATATTTGTGTTACGGCGTAGTCTTCAGATCTAAGGATTCTTCAAGACTTGTGATTGTTACGACGTAAACCATGGGATTAGTTACTCCGTAACTCTTGGTCCGTGTTGACTTCGGTCTTCTTAGTAGAAATCCTAGCTACGGCGTAGTTGAGGGAATGAGTTATGCCGTAGCTTCTTCCAGCATACTTGGATTTGTCTATCTTTGCAAGTTCTTTCCAATTTCCGCGTCTCTTTAGCTCCTATACTCATTTGTGACCTGGATACAAAATATAAAGGAATAAAATCATATATCCACATAATTATTAATATAAATGAGCATAATAGGGGGAAATTGATACATAAATATCAGGATTATTTGATGTTATCACCCCATTTCTTTCTCGAGCAAGAACCTGAATAATTTCCCTCTAGTTTGAACAAACGGGCATTCAACTTTGTAATAATACCATCCTAAATTATGCTAATCTCTACTAAACTGCTTTCACTTTTGAGTATAATAGGTAAATGTTTACGCTCTATTTTGCCACGTTTGCGTGCTGCGACCAACTTCTTGAAATACTCATCAGCGAGATGTGTGGTTTTCACTGGGGAATTCTAGGTATATAATGATGGAAAAAATCCATATACTGTATATACCAATCATATTTTATCTCATCTAATGTAGGCCTAAGATCTTGAACAACATTTAATTCCTTACAGAAAAAAATAAATTAAATTAATTCATAATAAGATAAATCATTAATACGACAATTTGAATAAAGAGATCTACCTTTCCAAAAAGATACTTGTAATCTGATATTTTAAATGTTGCATTCTTTGACCATGATATTCCTCTTGGTACCATTTCTGGCACTTTATTCCACCAAATGATGCTTCTTTAAAATGATTCCAGTATCCATATCTATAAAATGGAAACAAATAATTAAAATTCAGTGAAAAAACATACAATAAGTAAGTAGATAAGAGTATATTGATTAAAAAATACAAACCTTCAAAGCCCAAACGAAGCCTGAAAGCGTATATGTTGGAACAAACTTTCGGTCTTTGTTAATACCTTTAAGGAATTTATACTTGTGTTTAGAAGCCACGTCCAAAATTTGATGATATAATAGTCTCCAAATATACTCCCCCCATGGAAAAGCATCCCATTCATCAAGGTTTTCAATCAATCGGAATAGTGTATCATCAACTTCTTCAACCAATAATCTACCCATAAAGATAACCTCCAAGGCTAACAATAGACAAAGACGTATTGCATCTTCATAGTATATAATACCAAATGCCTGTTCATCTTCAATAAGACCAATAATATCTAAAATGGTGACCTTTTTACCTACATGGTTTGGGAAAACCCTGTTTCTAAAATTGAGATGTCCTGACTTATATGACTCAAAACTTACATTTTCAAAACGAAAACCTGTGATAAGACAAAATTCTGGTCTGCCGAAATGTATAGGACGCTCTTCAACATAATATACAATGGGCATATCATAATGCTCATTACTCGGACAACATTGTTTTTGTAAGATGTAATCTATCTTATGTGGTTCGGGATCAAAATATGAAAGGTCCAACCATTTACCAAAAGAAGTAGCCCAAAACAACTTCCTACGTTTTTTTTATCTGATTTGGATTTTATCAGAGAAAAGTAATTCGGTTTACTTCTAATAATGGGTTGGCTTGATATTCCTACAATAACAAAAAAGCAAAGGATAATCAAACACCAAAACCCTAGTAACCACCACATGTAATGTATGTCCAATAATACTTACAACCAAAACCATGAAATTGAAAGCAAAGCTAAAAAAACATAAAAAAAAGACATTACATCAAACAAATAAGAACACATGTCATGTATAACAATATATGCAAGCGTAAAGCATTTTCAATATACGAATACGAATATGCTTTACAAAATTTATAGTATAATGTTCGAAAAAGAGTATACATACCCTGATATGAAATAACATTAAGGTTCTTTTAAGGTTACAAGATTACAATTGGAGAAGATGGTTATTGGTTTGAGAGAGTATAGCAGTGTTTTGTGATAAAAAGCGACAAAAACAAAGGTCCATTAGTTGGGGAAAATAAAAAATGTCGCTTAACTATTAAGTTGTCGCTAAAAATTTTTTATAAATTCGCGGGATAATTAGGATTAAAAAAGTCTTTAAAAAAGGTTTTTAATCGGATTATTAAATAAAAAGGTATTTTAAAGGTACAAAAATAGGGTGATGGGTAAAGTGCAAAAAGGTGACATGTTGTAAGTCGCTTAAAACTTTTCGCTAGCTTGCTCGACATTGGGAAAGGTAAAAAAGAATAATATAATATTTATCGAAGTTTGACAATTTGGGGGGAAAATAACAAAATAGAAGGTTGCTCGAAGTTTTGAAAGTCGCTAGTGATAAGTAGCACAAAAGAAACCCCTAGTTTAGTCTTACACAAATGATTAGACACTACTTTTTGTGGTGCCACATGTGGCATTTACGGTAAATTCGCTAGTCGCTCGGGCCATTTCAAGAAACCAAACCAAGAGGGTCCAAAAAAACCCACCTCTCTGAGCGACTGGGCCACTATCAAATTTAGCCCTTCTTTAAACATAGTTTTAACATAACTATATAACATAATACATACTAGGTACTTCGAATTATGTCTATAACATTAATTGTAAAACCCGGAAATCTTGAACATCTAAAATAGCCAAAATACCATTCAATCTCGAACTTTGAACAGACGTTTAATTATTTCATTTCGAATATAACCGAATTATCTAAACTGTTAATAATTGAACAAATAAATGTCATGCGAAAATAAAACTTATGTTAAACGAATTGTACACATTTAAAAATCTTATGCACTGATGCGTGGGAATTGCACCAGGCTTTACCTCTCAAGGGATCTTGAGAAGCTTACAACCCCCACCAGGCAGTGTACCTGATCGTTGTAGTATAGTATAGTGACAAGTATTGGGGGATTGATCGTTCAACTTGGGAATAGTGTCGCTAGGATTAGAAAACCTAAAGACTAGGTCTAGAGATGAGGGATGATTCTTTTTGTATTTTTATATTTTTTAGAAAAGCAAATAAAATCTCGGGTTTTTTGGAAGATGGGCGGAATTAGTTGCTAGTCAACTAACCCAATTACTAAGATGCAATCAAAATAAAATACTAAAAGTGAAAATAAACTAAATTAATATAGAGGTGTGAGCAATATATGGGAGAATTGTGTTTACTTAGGTTTCACTACTCCCTAGATATCTTTTACAGGTTAATTACTTGTTACAGTTGCGTGGATGACGGATTGTATTCCTTAATACCATTCATGGGGTGGCGTACTTACTTCCCCAATCCTATAAGCTCCTACTTCACTCCTATGTCGAGCCGGCTAAGAAGCTCCTAACATGGGATCACCAGAATTCACTCATGCATTAAATACAATCATAAAAACCTAGTACACATCGGTTCATGTTTCTTAAGACGTTCAAGCAAGTTACACAATAGAGATCTGCCAGTTTTCTTAAGCCTAACATTGAAATCATTCATCCATTACAACTATAAACAAGCAATCAACCTATAATCAACATCTAGGTTTTATTACATCTAAGCAAACACATGAAAGATCTAGCCTAGCATGTTAAAATCAAGACAAGCATAAGATATATTCAAACAACACATAGACATATTGAATGAATTGAAAGAGGACTTATCTTAATTGAACATGAAAGGTTTTAAGGGGTGAAAACCCTTGAAAATACTGTTACAAATGACCTAGGGTTTATTAGGTTCGACCCTAGTATTCTCCACACAAGTTCCTCTTCTAATGAATGAAAAATAGAAAAGTATATATAGATTTTGTGAGATGGCGGCGTCAAGAGTAAATGTCTGACGCGGTCATCTCGCAGCCAATAAACTCCTCGGACTGCCTAGATCTAGGTTTGACGCCGTCATGTGTAGTTAATCTTCAGGCCGTCACCAAATTAACTCTTGACGCCCTTCTCTTGACGCCTTCAGGTTTTCACTGGGTCGTCATGGATTTTACTCCTGACGCCGTCACAATTCCCTTCTTGACGCCGTCAGGTACTGTTCTCTGCATGGAAAATTAAGTCTTTGCCGTTTTCTTCACTTTTATGCTCCAAAAACGTCCAAAATGCTTCCTTTTCTAGAATTCACTCCCAAAGTACCTAAAATCACAAAAGGAACGATTTAGGGCAATATTTGATCAAATAAATTCTATTCCGGGCTTAAATGACCCCCTAAAAACGGTTCACTTTTCGCCTCATCATATACTCTTACACTTGAGATTTGCTTGTCCTCAAGCAAATGCGCTTTTATTCTAGTCAAAATACAAGTTAGAGGTCATTTAACACTAATATAAAAGTAATTACAACAAATAATTATTCCACTTAAGACCAAAGACAAGCACGGAAGTCATATACTAGCACCTCACCAATAGTGTTTAGATACTCACATCTCTCGGGTGTAATAAAGTAATATCACAATATGGAAATGGAAAACATCTCTCACTACCTGTCATAACAAAATAGATTACCATAGGCTTGGGAAAGGATCAAACCTCCACCACATGGCGTAAGCACCTAGGATAAACTATCAAAGAGGTCTTTCAAAGGGTTGTAACGTTAGGTGTAGGGATATGGAATACACGGTTTTGTTGGTTATAGGCAGTCTTTACTGGTGGCGAGTTAATCATCTTGGTTAATTACATGTACAATATGGCGTTGCTAAGCCAAGATTAGACTCGACTTAAGCTAATAAATGAAAAATAACAAAAACATAAAATGAACATAGAATGAAACGGGATGGTAGTCCGTATGTTTTTACTCTTTTCTTTTTCTATTTTTTTTTCTTTATCTTGATTTTTCGATTTTTTTTTTTTTTCTTTTTTTTTTTTTTTTTTTTTTTTTTTTTGCATACACTCTTACCCTACCATCCAAAATAATACATCATAGGGAATGAACATTTCCCTTACACTTGAATTTTTACATACTTTACAATAAACTAATCTAATGACTCGAATCAAGATAATCAAAACACTTGGAGTACTTTTAAGATTAACGTACATATGGGGGTAATAAATGATGTTCTTCCCCATTACTCCATAACATTAGTACTTTACCCATGAGTCCCAATCGTCCCAAAACAATATGTACAAGGATATGACTCGACTTAGCAACTATGTAATCAATTAGATAATTAACTAAGGGTTTAAACATATAACAATAATACACTAAAGATGAGTGCATACACGGAAGGCTAAGGCAGTTTGGGTGTACATTTAAGTGGGGTGTAACAAATTCTTCCTTTAAGTAAGATGCTTAAAGTTAGAAAAGAAAAGATAGGCTCGGAGGGGTGTACTAGGGGTTTCGTGTACTAAAAATGAGTGCAACGTTAAGGTGTGGGAAAAATTAATTGACTTAACTAGCCAAGTAATATGACTTAAATGGTCAAGTAATTATGATACGGGTTTAACACAAGGGTGATCCTAATGCCTCTTATCATGTAGTAAATCCTACTAAACGAATGTAGTCTCACTAGCGGTCTCGGGATGCATCACTAACGCAAGTTCTAGAATCTAAATGCTACCGGTACACTCATGAGCACTAATAGTAAATGTTTTTCCTATCAAATCTAAAGGCGAACCTCACATATTTGGGTGGAAAATTTTTCTGAATGGTGCGGTTTTGTGCTAGTCATACAACTCCTATCCATGAGACGCTTGCTATTGCTAAAGTTTCACTCCTAAATGTTGTAAAAAAATTTAAATTTGGCGCTAAAATTACACTAACAAGTATTTCTCATAGTTTTATTACACATCTACTATCAAACAAACAAACTCAAGCGAAAGTGTATTTATAGGGTATCATCATTTTACCCTCCCTTACACTTAGGATGAACATTGTCCCCAATGTTCAAGTAAAGAATGTAAAAGTGAAATAAGAAAAAAGAATGAAATCAAATACTCCCCTGATTCGCTCGGTATGGATAATAAGGTAGCCAGGTTAGATCTTCCTCCAAGAAAATGAACAATCAAAGCTTCCCTTCCAGAATATAAATCATCTTCTTGTCATACAAACCTGTAAAACCTGAGAAAACAGACAAGGCAACCTCGCGTAAAATCGGCGGCAATCTATATATGCTAACAAATCCTAGAAAACAAAATAAGATATGATGCTTGTGGAATGATGTTTGCAGATTTCCTGGAGATTATAAAACTTAAGATTCAACAAAAACTTTAAGACTCCGTTAGAAAAACAAAACTGGTAAAATTTCCAGAATTTTACACGTGACGCCGTCAGGGGTTACTTCCTGATGCCGTCAGAAGTGACCTGCAGAAATTCTTATGTTAAGTTTCCGGAAAATTTCTGGAAAAACTTTGTCCTACTTCCTGGAAAATCCTGCAAAACATCATTATGACTCGATACAAGCATTTGACTCTAACAAATACGAATATACATGTTCACTTTATATTGTGGAGATTCATGATCGAGTTTGTTTCTTAAAAACATATTTGGGGTTTCCCCTTACACTTATCTTTTGCGAAATACCTTTGGATGAAGTTAAGACAAAGCCAAACAACAAAATAAAGTATTTTCACCATTTTAGTTTGAAACATGATCTACCAACAATAAAAATAAAACATGCATACGGAAACAAATAACAATCAAACAAATAAAAATCACACAAAACATGGGTTTCCTCCCAAGAAGCGCTTTTCTTTATTTACGAGTCTTGTAGCTAGACACAAGGTCATGGGTTACTACGTGACCTCATCTCTCGACATGATGTACCCCATATAGTTGCGATCATTACTATCGTGGTGGTGGTGTCTCAATCTGTCGATACTTGCAATCACCTCTCCTCCTCCTATACTACTCAAGTTAGCCATCCCATCTTGGCTTATGCCCTCAATTGTGAATGGCCCATACCACCAGGGACTTGGTTTATCAGGAGGTATCGTTATCTCCAAGTGTATTAAGAGTACTAGTTCCCCTTTTTCGAATGGTATATGGTTCCTTGTTGGTTGACTATGTTCGAATTCGACATGAACTTCATTGCTTTTGCTTCTTTCCTGTTTAGCCTCTTTGTAGCTTTTGATTCTTTCCTCCCATGCAATTATTTTCTCCTGAACACGAATAGGTGATGTGTCGATGTTGTTTTTGAGCTTTCTCCCCGTCAAATCTCTTGCTCGTATCGCGGGGTCATGGGAAAGCAAACCTTTCTTTTTCCTGATTTAAGCTCAATTTTCCTATTTTCATACTTAATGACAGCTCTTGCGGTGGTAAGGAATGGTGCCCCACGGATTATTGGCATGCATCCATCTCCCTTATCATCGATGATCATAAAATCAACGGGATACATGAATCCTGCGACATTGACCAACACATCTTCTGCGATTCCCAGGGGGTACACATAAGAATGTCCAGCGAAGGACAGCCTAACACGAGTGGGGGCTGGCATTTTTTATGGTAGTTGGGTGTAGATAGTGAGGGGCATAAGATTTACTTCCGATCCTTGGTCGGCGAAAGCGTTTAGATATTTCAAATTCCCGATGTTGGCCGGTATCTCAAAGTTCCCACACGCCATCTGTTTAGTAGCCACTTTTTGTATCAATAGTTTCTCGAATATCGGCCCCCCAGGTAATGTATCATACTTTATCCAATTAGTTATAGTGTTTTCGTTTATATCATGTTTCAGGTAGTAACTTAAGGATTGGGATTTTGGCGGTTCTTCTGTGGTTTGTTCATTAGGGGTTTCAACTTTCTCATTATCCGTGTGGACAACTGTGATGGAATTAACAAACCGGGTAGTAGGGATGACGCTTTCTTTCCTTAGTAACATCCTTTCGGGGGTTATCTGGTTGGCATACTCCTTCATTAGGCTCATCATCTCATTCATTTTCTCTTGCATCTCCTCTTTTTGTCTATAAACTGCTTCTTCAAATCTGGCAAGCCGCTCAGAATGGGTCGCCATATATTCCCTCATTCTGGCTTCGAATTTTGGGCTAAGTTTCTCAGGAGGAGAATAAGGTGGGGCATAGTTTTGAAAAGTCTCAACATTCTCTCTAGAGGGTGACTCTGATAACGGCGTTGAAGTCATTTTTGAGACAGAATTGACGGTAGCCCGTCTAGGACGTAAGGGTCTCTTTTGCCTTTCCTCAAAATAGTCAACTTTTGCCTGAAGTTTGCAAAGGAGTTCATCGGAGATTTGATTAGTCCCTCCAGGTGTCGAGATTGCATTGATGGCTGCCTTTACAGTGTGTTTAAATTCCCATAACTCTTGATTATTGGCGGCAAGCTCTTCAATAATTGCCCAAGACTCCTCGGCGTCCTTATCACGCAATCTACCTCCCGCGGCCCTATCGATTGTACGTTTAGTGTGATAGTCAACATGGTCATAGAAAATCTGAACTAATAACCAAAGATTTATACCATGATGAGGGACTTTGTGGAGTAGATCCTTGAAACGAGCCCATGCTTCGTAGAAAGATTCACCCTGATGTTGTTCAAACATCAAAATTTCATTTCTAAGCATCGCAGTCTTCCCCGGTGGGAAGAATTGGGCAAGGAAGCGAGTGGTGAGATCATCCCATGAGGTGATGGATCCCGCGGGGAAACGTTCAAGCCATTGACTAGCTTGATCACGTAGAGAGAATTGGAATAGGCGTAATCGGGTTGACTCTCTAGTTGTAACATCAAGGTCTATAGAATCTACGATTTTAAGGAAGTACTTGAGATGTTGATTTGGATCTTCGGAACGAAGTCCATGGAATGCACATCCGCTTTGCACCAACCGGATGGTGTCAGATCGCAAGGGGGACACATTGGCTTCTTGGGTGAGCTCAATGGTGTTTCGATAGCCTTGGTGGCTAGGTCGGGAATACTCTCCTAGGGTTCAGGGCCTAAGAGGTTGGTTAGCTAGTGGTGGGTTTTGTGGGTGGTCTTGTTGTGGTGGGTTGATGGGTTCAAAGATGTTACCACCTTCCATGATGTCGGATGGTAAAGAATACGAACAAAAACATGAAGAAATAAGATAGACTAAAGAAAACCTAAAAATAAAAAATAAAAATCTTACTAGAAAGGAATCTAGCAAGTAGACCTAATAAAAAGAAATTCTAACCTAGATAATAACTATTCCCCGGGCTGCGATGCCAAAATCTTGATGCGTAGGAATTGTACTAGGCTTTACCTCTCAAGGGATCTCGAGAAGCTTACAACCCCCACTAGGCAGTGTACCTGATCGTTGTAGTATAGTATAGTGACAAGTACCGGGGGATTGATCGTTCAACTTGGGAATAGTGTCGCTAGGATTAGAAAACCTAAAGACTAGGTCTAGAGATGAGGGATGATTCTTTTTGTATTTTTATATTTTTTAGAAAAGCAAATAAAATCTCGGGTTTTTTGGAAGATGGGCGGAATTAGTTGCTCATCAACTAACCCAATTACTAAGATGCAATCAAAATAAAATATTAAAAATGAAAATAAACTAAATTAAGATAGAGGTGTGAGCAATATATGGGAGAATTGTGTTTACTTAGGTTTCACTACTCCCTAGATATCTTTTACAGGTTAATTACTTGTTACAGTTGCGTGGATGACGGATTGTATTCCTTAATACCATTCATGGGGTGGCGTACTTACTTCCCCAATCCTATAAGCTCCTACTTCACTCCTATGTCGAGCCGGCTAAGAAGCTCCTAACATGGGATCACTAGAATTCGCTCATGCATTAAATACAATTATAAAAACCTAGTACACATCGGTTCATGTTTCTTAAGACGTTCAAGCAAGTTACACAATGGAGATCTGCCAGTTTTCTTAAGCCTAACATTGAAATCATTCATCCATTACAATTATAAACAAGCAATCAACCTATAATCAACATCTAGGTTTCATTACATCTAAGCAAACACATGAAAGATCTAGCCTAGCATGTTAAAATCAAGACAAGCATAAGATATATTCAAACAATACATAGACATATTGAATGAATTGAAAGAGGACTTATCTTAATTGAACATGAAAGGTTTCAAGGGGTGAAAACCCTTGAAAATACTGTTACAAACGGCCTAGGGTTTATTAGGTTCGACCCTAGTATTCTCCACACAAGTTCCTCTTCTAATGAATGAAAAATAGAAAAGTATATATAGATTTTGTGAGGTGACGGCGTCAAGAGTAAATGTCTGACGCCGTCATCTCGCAGCCAATAAACTCCTCGGACTGCCTAGATCTAGGTTTGACGCCGTCACGTGTAGTTAATCTTCAGGCCGTCACCAAATTAACTCTTGACGCCCTTCTCTTGACGCCTTCAGGTTTTCACTGGGTCGTCATGGATTTTGCTCCTGACGCCGTCAGGTACTGTTCTCAGCATGGAAAATTAAGTCTTTGCCGTTTTCTTCACTTTTATGCTCCAAAAACGTCCAAAATGCTTCCTTTTCCAGAATTCACTCCCAAATTACCTAAAATCACAAAAGGAACGATTTAGGGCAATATTTGATCAAATAAATTCAATTCCGGGCTTAAATGACCCCCTAAAAATGGTACATTTTTCGCCTCATCATGCACGTTTTCAATATTTTTCCGAGCCGAATATTTTTATAGGTCACAAACGTATGAGGACGAGTATTGCGACTACATTCGTGTTGACTTGACTTCCCCTTTTACCTCCTCAAAATCAGTTATGTTTCCTTTTGAAATACACCCTATCACACGTTCTTATAATTACTGAATCCCACAAAATCAGGCAACTTCCATTTTGAAAATCCCCTTAATCAGTTTCATATATACCGAATCTTCACCCACCTTTTATTCCATCTAACAAAAATTTTACAAAACCCTACAAACACTTAAAAACAATCGGCTACTACATCTTCCTTATGCCATACCTGTTTCGAATCCAAAGGTGAGTAAGAAGAATCGTACGTGGGTTCTGTTAGGGACATGGTTGTGGGTTTCATCAGGTTCGAAGGAAGCTTTTTAGACGTGCGTTTGTTGCTATTTCGGTAGGAAGCTTTTTAGTCTTTGGTTCGTGGGGATTTGTTCCTGTTATGGGGTTGTTTTACTTAGTATTCGATCCTTGTCTTCTATTCCTGGTCGTGACAACAAAGGTATCATACCTGTCCCTGTTCAATAAATCTCTTCTTATTGTTTTCTGATTTGAACACGTCTTTTATATTATATTCGGCTGCATGAAGAGTGTAAAACAAGTTCACATAAAATAACAAAACTAAGACATGTATAAACGACTATCTAACCATACGTGTATGAGTTATGTTGTTCTATGGTTCGGCTAACATCTGATATGAACATCGTGCATGGGATGGATTGATAAAAGGGTTTTGATGTTATTCGATTTATAAGGTGATGATGTACCCTCCGAATAGCTCGAAGGACCCCCCTTTGAGCCAACTCGTAACCTACATATCGAAGGCTCTGGCTAGCATCCTAAAACTTTCAATGGCGTAAAACTAATCACTTTTGATTTAGTTACCAACTGGGAATTCGCCAATCGAAGGGCTCTTCGGGGTACATCCTACGATGACATTGGGATGGGACTCTAGCAGGACCAGGTCTCTCCCACGTCTCCTCTTCCTCTTTAGCTCCCCCGCTAAACTAGGAGGAGTGGGGTACTAAACCCTAGCGGTTACCATAAATCATGGGACGCCCCCATGATCTCCAAGAAACGTGTGAACACTCTCCAAGGTTATTTCATCACCTATAAATAGTCTTGGACGAGTCAGAAATCTGGTATGCAATCTCCATTATCCTACTTTACTACATTTTCACTAAACTTCTCATATCAAGTACTTATTCACACGCCGGAGGTGGTTCGCCGGGCCCAACCCCTACGCAATCACTTAAAGTAGTGTCTTCGTATTTCTTATTTCAGGTTAGACACAAGCTTGGCGCAACCACAACATCCCCTATATCCTTTGATCACCATCAAAGGCCTAGTCGTGCAATTTATTGTACAATCAGTAGCGCCATCCGTGGGACCCGCTACAATTGATCTCATTATTCCCAAGAAAATAACTAGTCAAACATATTCACTACTTTTTCGGCATGAATAAGGAAAGAGAAGTTACACCCCCGTCGGGTTTCTCGACTTTGACCCCATTACTAGCAACTGACCCTAACGGTCTCCCACCAATTAAGGTATCCACATTCACAACACGATCTCACCTAGAAACAACGCCCAATCACCACGCCTCGACGTCAGCCAATCCTGAGCCAGCCATTAGCCCTGCTTTCGTTGAGGCTAATTACGAAACGTTGGAATCTTTGCTAAGAGCCCGTAGGAGGCAAATTCATAACACAGAGATGCGAAGGGAGTTGGAATAATCCAGTGACGAATACAATGAATAAATAGAGATGGAGCCAAGGCCTTCGGCTCCAGGGGATATTCCTTCTGCCCTACGCATTGGATCCCCTATTGGCCGAAGGACAAGATGAAGATCTGTTAGCTTTGAGGGAGTCCCTGAGAGTGCTCCCACAAGAAGGGATGGAGTAGCAGTTGAGGGTTCCAATGGGAGGAGCCAACGAAGTCATAACTTGGGAGTAAACCTACCTCCTTTGCTAGCTGCTCATTTGGGGAGAACTGAGACAGGGATGCCTCTACAGCCTTTTCACGCATCCGGCGTAGAAGGCAATCAACCTCAATTCAATATGGGAGGGAGCCTCCCTCCCAATGGTATGTACCCTCAGTTCTAAACTCAGAGTTATCCTCAAAACCTTTATCCTCCCATAAACAATCAACCTAGTAATCACCATTTTCCACAAGCTACTACACCCTACGGGCAGCCCGTGATATACCCTCTGTACACCATGTTTAACAACTATCCTTTTAACATGAATACCCCTTATGCTCCTTATCCTAACCAAACCCCTTCAGAGGCACCTCCTCCTCACAATCCATATAACACTGTCCCCACAAACATGACACCCTATAATTGTCTATATCCAGGGCCTACAGGCCCTTCAACGCCTTTTGTAAAATGAATCGAAGATTATCATTTACTTGATGGTTTGAAGATGCCTTCGCACATAGGCACCTATGATGGAAAGGGGGACCCGGACAACTTTATACACTTGTTCGAAGGAGGAATTAGGATGCAAAAGTGGGTTATGCCAGTAGCCCGCCACATGTTTACGTACACCCTCTGAGACTCTGCCCGTATCTGGTGGAATGGACAGAAACCAGGCAGCATCGTTAACCTTGATGATCTGAAGGCCAAATTCAGGTCACACTTTAGTCAACAAATATAGAAGTCTAGGGACTAATTGTGTCAAGTATAAATAGTTGTAAGTTTAAATAATATAGGTATTATAAGTTTAGGATAGAAAATGTAAATATATAAACTATAAGGGTATAAAGTGAGAATATTATATATATATATATATATATATATATATATATATATATATATATAACCTAAGTAAAGTTAGAAGCATAAGACATTAGTAGGGAGCTTCATGTGAGGAGTACCCTGTGGATATTTCGTTTTGACGAGTTTGCTGGGTTTACGAATTAAAGTGCCCTGGCTCCTTAAATGATTATTGCATGTACTTCTGGATTATGATGGCCCAAAAGGTATTATGGTTATAACTTAACTTAATAACAATATAGCTCAATAGTAGAGAGCTTCACGTGAGGAGTATCAACTTCTGAATTATGATGGCCCGAACGGTATTATGTTAATAACATAATACAATAGTAGGGAGCTTCATGTGAGGAGTCATATACTTCTGGATTGTGATGACCCGAACGGTGTTATATTATATCTAAAACATTAACGAACCTAAGAACAATAACTTAAGAAACTTAAACAAGATAACTAAAGCTTGACATACATCCAACCCTATAACACACTAGGATACGTGAGTAAGGCAGTCTAGTTCTCGAGTCACTATTTACATCAATTAGATTTCCCTAAGGCCAGTTGAGTTCATAGCCTCATACTCTTTTTAAAAACTTTCACTCTAAATGCTTTACAAACCGAGGGGGATACATGCTACTTGCTTTACTTAAAACCGAATACAAGTCTTTTTCTTTGGTTGTTGCACGAGTGAACTAACTGCCACCACTACATAACCAAAATTCATGAATCTAATCATTTGAGATATTTTACCCATGCGAACGCGAATATAGTTGATAGATTTATTGGAGTTTGACAACTCCCGTTGGTATTAACATCTTTCTGGATGGTACAAATAAGTACTATATTTGAACCCACGGAAGGATTAACTTTGGCAAGTTATCCTTCCCATCCCCTCATGGTTGGGTCTGCAGCCCCCATGACCCGGATTGTTAACGTGTGGTTCATGAGCTTAGTGCAACATACCCCACTCATGATAATTGTGTATGCATCACAATTATCATACACACACACTACACTTTCCCAAATGGGTGTAACAACGGAACCCAGGGAACTTGTATTCACTAACACATAAACCTATGACTCTCACTCAACACCTAGTGTTGACTTTTAAGCATGTATTCTAGGTATATCACTTCTACGGAGATATGGCAAAAGGAGGCACTGAACTCGGAGGACTTTCAAACCGGTTATCATTCAAACATAACCTAACACCTAGACTTTGGAACCTCATTAAAAGTAAAAGTATATCTTTTACAAATAAAACTCTGATAATTAAATGAATGATAACTAGATTTTTAAAACGTCTCTTTTCGAGTCATTTTCTATTACTGTAACTATGATTCTATGAAGTAATACCCCAAAACTTAATCCGCTGCGATCAGTGAAAAATGGGGGTGTTACAGAAAGCCTTCGAAACACCCCCACGCATGACAAGTAAGGGCAAGAATAGGGATACAACTAGGTATTGCCACTTTCATGAAGATTATGGTCATGAAACAAATAGCTGTCGAGAGCTGAAAAAACAGATAGAAGAGGCAGTGAATGCCGAGCAACTGACACACCTCGTAAAGGGAATAAAAAGGGGTAAAGAAAAGAGCACCGATACACAACTGGGAAAAGACACCACTCCCCAAGAAGCCCCCATCCTCATGGTTCGATGGGGTTCCTCCAACTTGATAAAGAGGGTATCTGAAAGGGAAAAATTCAAAGAAGGGGAAATAACATTTCCAACCGAGGCATGAAAACCCCCTTCGAAGAATCCGGTGATCATTAAAGTCGGGGTCTCGAATATGGAGGTTGACAAAGTCTATATGGACTGTGGAAGCTCCTGTGAGATAATTTACGAACATTGCTTCATGAAGCTCAAACCCTCAATTAAATCCAAACGAGTAGAGTCGAAGATACCTCTGGTAGGATTCTCTGGGGAACGCTCATGGCCTCTGGGAGAAATACCTTTGGAAGTAACGCTAGGAGAAGGAAAGTTCGTAAGAATGGAGATCCTCAACTTCGCTATTGTAAGGTCCAAATCTCCCTACAATATGTTAATTGGTAGGACAACTATGCAAAAGATGGGTATCGTAGTCTCCACTGTACACGCCATGGTTAAATTCCAAGCAACACATGGCGTGGGAACTATCTTCTCTAGTTACGATGAAAGAAGAACACAGGAGGTAGGAAGAAAGGATCAAGAAGGTAACCGAAAACCTATGAAGAACGTAGAGGAACATGGGGAACCTGAGGAGCAGATTGTAATAAATGACTCCCATCCTGAACAGGGGGTGACAATTGGAAGGCAACTTCCCACCGCCTTCAAAAGATACTTGTAATCGACAACAAGTCTCTTAATACTGAACACAAGCTTAATGAGTCCACGTACATTGAGCCAATTAAGCAGAAGCCTCGCAGTGTGACACCCGAACGGGGCACGACCATACGTAATAATGTAGGCAAACTCATAAAGGCAGGCATACTAAGAAAGGTAGAAAATCCATCATGGGTCACTAACCCAATTGCAACCCGGCAAAGAGATGAGGGATGGAAAATACGTGTGGACTTTGAAGACATTAACAAGGCTTGCCAAAAAGAAAGCTACCTTCCAACAGGAAAAATGCAACAATCATCTGGATTTCATTGGAAATGTTTTCTCAGGGCAAACAAAGGATGTCATCAAATATAGATGGCAGAAGAAGACGAAGAAAAACACCCTTTCATGTGGGACAAGACACTTACTGTTACAAAAGGATGCGCATCGGTTTAAAGAACACTGAGGCTACGTTCCATCGGTTGATAGGAAGAGCTTTCGAAAAACAAATAGGGAGGAACCTGAGAATTTGTGGTGGATACCTGATCACATAAAGAAAGACGAAGGCGGACCTACTCTGTGATGTCGAAGAAACGTTTGCGCAGTTGAGAAAAATCAATTTAAAACTAAATCCAAGGATGTGCTCCTTGGGCATTGAAAAAGAGCAGCCTAACGAACATCCACTCACAAAATGGAGGATCCAGGCTATTTTGTCTGAAGAGAAATTTATCTCAAAAGCACAAGCTCAAAGGCCATCAAAAGGGGCTTATAGCCTGGAAGTTAGGATGGAAGCACTCATAGAATTCTTTTCGAAAGGTGTCAGCATGTCTTCATCACTTTTCAAAGTTCATAATGGGGGCACCAGAGAAATATCCTACCGATGGAGCATAGAAGCCGAAACAGCTTTCCATAAGTGGAAAGAATGCATGGAAATCTTGCCAACAGTTACAGCCCCAGCCAAAGGTGAGATATTGTTCCTACATCTTGCAACACCCTTTGATGGTGTTAGTGCTATACTCTTGGAAGAAAGAAGAAAAGTACAGATACCAATATACTTCGCTAGGAGAGCCTTACAAGGAGCTGAATGGAGCTATACAGAATCGGAAAAATTTACCCTGGCTCTGGTTCATGTTGCGAGACGTCTTCAAAGGTATTTCAAGGACTACCCCATTAGGGTGCTCACCGATAAACCAATCGAATGGGAGCTTCTAAAGCCTGATAGACCATGAAGAATAGCCAAGTGGGCCATGGAATTGGAAGAATACGATATAGAGTAAGAGATGCATAACTTGGCCGAAGGACAGGCTTACGCGTCTCTTGAATTTGACAAACCCAGTATGTCTTCCAACAAAGGAGCCCTCAGGGTTGAAGGAGAAGGAAAGCCACACTTTGGTGATTCGAAGACATGCATAACTTTGCCTAATCCAAGAGAAAATAAGCATCTCCTCGAGCCTAGTTTAAAATCTGAAGTTGAGCAACAAGACTCAATAGGATAATTTCTGACAGTCATAAAGTAACAACCTTTTGTTATCGAAGACTTAAAATTTGTAGCAAAAAGGAATTTGGTGATCCATTACCATCAGTTTAGATTTCGAGCATAATAAACGAAGGATCCTTCTTGACAAATGATACATGTCACAGGATAAAGGCTACGATAATCAGGTCTACAAGCTAGCAACTTTCCTATAAGACACAGACGGAATGCCATACCCTTCGTAAGTTTTAAACACAAGACTTGCAGTTAGATTATTTTTAATTCATGTATCAATTTCTTCTCACTTTGGGAAAGAAGCATTAATGGTAGGTGTCTTAGTTTTCATTTCTTAAAATGATGTAATTCTCCCTACCCAATTAATGATACAACATATTTCCCTCAAATCTCTTGTTATGTTTCATACAACAAAGATTTGAATAACCAAATAATTAAAGTTCTAATGTTCAAAGGATGTATCAAGACACTCTTTTCCTGACTATTAATAACATCCCAAGTAATTCACATTAACTTTCCTAAGAGTCTTAAAGATGGAGTGGGTCGCGACCCTCCATCAACAGTCAAATTATACGATTGCCAAAAACTCTTGGTTCACATTACAAACGACAAGGGTGCTTAGTATGACCCTAACATATATGATAACATTTATTAATAAACGATAAGAGAAGAAACACATAAACAAAAGTGGGAATACATCTCCCTATTGCATTATATATGTATATATATATATATATATATATATATATATATATATATATATATATATATATATATATATATATATATATATATATATATATATATATATATATATATATATATATAACATGCCATCAAATGCAGCATATGAGGCAGCTACTCAAAAGATAGTAGCAAATATTGTCTGGGCTGAAGCCACTTAAACATGCAACATAAATTGTTCAAAGTGTAGGTCATCACCTACAGAGGACAAGTTAAGATTGTCTTGAGGGTACATACCACCCTCGAGGCCAAATTACTGCAAACATTGCAGCCTTCACTTACCACCAGATTTGAGACTTCTCAGGAGTTCCTTTCAGAGATACAGGCTTCTCAGGGGTGGTCTTCATAGATGGAGGCTTCACAGGCGTGTCCTTCTCGCTTGCGGATGGTGGCTTCACCCTGCGGGGTTTCTTAGAAAGAAGAACCTCGACAGAAGCCATTAGGTCCTTGGTAGCTTCAGCGAGGAAGGGGTACTCTGCCGCAGCGAAGGCATTGCTGGCATTATCATATTCGACCTCATGGGTGGAACCATAGTAAGGTACCTTCGACAAATCCACAGGCTTACCAGTTGCCGCAATCTCCTTCAATGTGGTGCATTTCCCGTGATAGATAGCAACATTCACAAGATCTAAAATCACTTTCCCTACCTCGTCGCTATGATATAGCTCCATTGCTATATAAGGAACAACTTTTGAGACCACCATAGCCCTATCTTTCCTAAGAACTTTATACTTATGCCTGAAGCCATCCAAATCTTCGCGTAGTTTGGTCTCTTGTTCACCCAGCTTCAACCTCTCCTCTTCAAAGCCCTCACACTTAGATTCTAACTCAGCAATCTCCTTCTTATACCCTGCAATTTTAGCCTCCTCCTTTCATAGTTTTTTACATTCTGTTTGAGTTTCTTTCAATTCCATCTCCAGATCATGGATATCGGAACAGAGGTCTTGCACAAGGGGATTCTTTTCAAGATCTTTTAAAGCCTCCTCACACTTGGCCTGAATTGCAGCAAATTATTGGTCCTTCTTCTTTTCCCTTGCTAGAATGGCATCCATATTCTCCTTAGCAGTCTCAAGGGTACACACCACCTCCCTTGTTCGAGCATTCAGGTGATTGTCCAACACAGCCTGCCTTGTATAGCTTTTGTCGTGCAAATCACACAATTCCTCGATGGGCATGTTGGTCAAAGTACTCCTCCAACTAACTAGAGTGATGTGCTCAACAAGATGATGACAGGCTAAAGAGTTGGGTAGCTCCTTGGTATTGGAGAGACCTGTATGGCATACAATTGTGAGATAGACATAACTATAATTTTGTTAAACAAACAAACATGGGCTTACCATGAATGTCCTCGTCCATCTCAACAGCCTTTTGCATGGAAAGCTGCCTCTTCTGCCTAGTATTCCTGGTGGGAGGGGTTGGTAATATTAACTTCCTTTTTGGAGTAGCCTTAACAGGTTTAGCACTTGAACTTTTACTGTTATACACCTTGTCAGCAATGCCAAATGCAGTACCAAGGATGGTTACCTGCTCATCCTTCGAAGGAGGATCATCAGAGTCAGCAACATTCTCTACTAGCTGAGAAGTCCCCTCTACATCCACGGGCTTCGATGACTTCGAAGGCTTGGTTGGTTGGACATAAGCTATGGGCTCAATCATTTGAGCATCACCCTCTTGGTTATTGACTGAAACGGAGGGTGAGCCAACTCCGTAGCTGACCTCATTAGGATCCTTTGGCAGGAAACTCACCTCCTTTGCACCACCAGAAAAAACAAAATTTCGGAAAGCCATTCTTCAAACAGAAAAGAAAAGATAAATATCATCAGACAAGTTATTTAATATATTTAAATGAGAATATACATACTTTGTCCACCACATTCTATTTCAGGCTTCAATGGAGAACCCTCCCAGTGATCAACAATACCAGCCATATAAAGGATGGGCTCAGGGAACGTTTGTACATTCACTGGATAGCGGACAAGACGTTGATACAATGGATTCCTCCGAACAGTGTAAGGCAACTCATCTTTGAAACATTTTTTGTCAAACTTGAATGATTCATCCAATAAAGCAGGGTACTCCAGAGGTATTATTGTGTCTTGAATGTAAAAGAAACTCCCTTTCTAGTCCGTAATATTTGAAAACGGTTTTAAAAGTATAGTTGGAATATCAAAATCACCCCTTTTGGCTAGTGTTAACCAATCCCCACCGGGGTGTAGGTTCATAAAGCCCCTGAGCACTGTCAACGTAGGCTCATACCCATAGGCTTAACACATCACTATGTATGTTGTGAGTTTGGCTAGGCCAAAAGGGTTGAACCTAGATATGTGTACTTCATAATACTGCATAAACTCTAGAATCAAAGGGTGAAGTGGTATTCTTAAGTTTGACAAAGTAAAAGCATGAGTATAAAGCCCTACATAACCCTTTAGGGCATCGAATATAGCTTGATGTGTGGTGGGGAGCATGATTTTATACTTCGTGGGAATGGGATACTCTTTAAGAAAATCATGTAATTCATCTTTGGTTAAAGTACATTTTTGTTCTTTGATAACAAACTTGGAATTTTTGGCCATAATTACTAAAACACAGCAATGCTATTATGAAAAATTTGAGTTTGACAAAAGGGAATTTACCTTTTTTGCTTGCAAAGATTAATGACGCATACTGCTACGGATGGATTTTGATCCGACTTGCACACGGTATGTGGAAGTGGATTTTGGGCGCAGGAGTAAAAGTGATTTAGGGTTGGGGGTAATAAGAATTTATACCGCTCCTTGTTTTGATCCTCGCCGTTCACATGTCCTTTACATACTTATCTACCCGGACTTCAAATTGGTTTTAAATTTTGAAGGGACATGTGGGGATTACCGATGTTTAAGCAAGTGGAATATTATACGAGTGGTTAGATGGTATTTAAGCGCATTTAATGCGTGTTTGAGAGACGCACATTTCTTGTATTTTGTTTCATATAAATCTACAAAGTAATGTGATACGTGTGAGCTTGTGATAGACACTAGTACAAAAAGTTCTATTGGTCACGCATGGTCGATTTTGAACGGTCACACGGTAACATTTTTACGTGACTAAATGTACCAGAATAAAATAAACAGCCACACTTGATCCGACTTGTGTGACCATTTCGGAATTCTATTGTCACACATTTGTGTATTTATGTGACTAGAGGGTAACTGGTAAATATTTTTCGATCATTTAGTCACTTTTAATTTGAGACGTGTGACCGATACAAATCAGGTTTAAACATTAGTCACACTACAGATATATATATGTTACAAATATATGTCACACAATTGAAGAGTGTGACCAAAATCCATATATTGTCACATGAAGTAATTGCGTATGTGACTAAGTCATATAATTAAATTCGTCACACATTATTTAAAAGTGACTAAGTCATATAGTTAATTTTGTCACACATAATTTGGAAGTGACTACTAAATTTTTACCAAAAAATCAAATTGCCCTCTCAACTTTTGACAAGCCCCGCCTAAATTTTTCCCCAAAAATCAAATTGCCCCTCCACCATCTTTATCTTCTTCTCAGATCTCATATCATCTATAAGCCAAAAAAATAAAAATAAAACCTCCCCTCCTCACAGATCTTTCGATCTCATACATCTCCCGAGTAAGTTTTTACGTGTATAACTTATTGATGATGTACCCTCCGATTAGCTCGAAGGGCACCCCTTCGAGTGCAATCGTAACCTACATAATCGAAGGCTCTGTGATGAGTGTGTAAATACTCATCATTTCTGTTACATATAAGCTGCAAAAACATATGAAAACACACAGGAATGCCTTGAAATACATAAAATTATCCCTGGATTGTGTTTTTATGCATAAGGATTGAAAACTGATGAAAAACAAAACATTTCACATAATTTACAGTTTCAGTCCCTGAACTTTGGAAAATTGGCAAAACTAGTCCCTGGTAAATCAAAACTTGTACAAATGTCATAAAAGGTCCTTGGGATTCATAAGTTGTCAAGAAAAATCCTTTAAAGTTTAAAAATAGTAAAATGACAACTTTGGTCCCTCAACTTTTGAAAAGTGTCAAATTTAGTCCCTGGGTGTTTAAAAATGAAAATTATCAAACTACACCCTTGTACTATTCTAAAAAGACAAAATTGGTCCTTATGATAACTTTTGAGAAGTTACAAATTCAACCCTTCAAAAATCAGAAAGTTACAGTTTTGGTCCCTGGAGTTTGTGGAATTTGCAGAATTGGTCCCTGAGATTTAAAATGATAAAATTTATACTTGTGGTCCTTATACTAATGTGTAATTGCAGGTTTGGTCCTTATGTGAAGTTTGGGAAAGTTACTAATATAGCCCCTCATCTTTTACCAAATTACATTTTTAGTCCTTGTATCTTAAAAAACCAAACCGGACCCTTTGTATTACCAAAAACAAATCCAACTCCATAATCCAATTCCTAGTCCAATCCAGTTACAAACTTGGGCCCAAAATGAATCCAGCCCACAACCCTTTTTAGTTAAACCCTGCGTTGACCCGGGTCAAACACCACCAACTGTTCACCCTCCTTCCCCAAAACCACCACCACTGCTCACTCACCTCACCCCCAGCCTCCTTCTCCAATACCACTATGGTATTCCACCACCTCACCACACCAGCTGGCCTATCCACCTCATTTCCCAACACCATCATTTCACCCCACTTTAGCATTAAATGCTTTCTCCACCATTTTCACTCAACCTCCATACTTACAGCCTGTATAATGATCAAAACTCACCCATAGTCCACCCTTGTTATCCTAAGCTGTCTCCTACACCTCCTAATGCTCCCAAGAAGCTTTAATTGAAACTAAACTGCTTCTATCCACGTGTTTGAATATTGGCGCCAAAATGCCAAATGGACGGTTTTGATGATTGAAGCTAAATCAAAGGCTGAAAAGTGGTGGGAAGTCTTCAGAGATACATGGGGAGTCTCAAAAGGCTATAAAGTAAAAGAAAGAAGCAATGTTGAGGAGTATCTAGTTTAATATATAAAAATGTATGTCGATTAGTTAATTTTTTAAATTCCTTTGTATCTTTAAGCTTTTCTAGTGGTATTTCTGGAACTTCAGTGTATTCTAAACCTTTGGCAATAATAAATTTCAAGTTTTCTTTATGATTCTGAGTATATGCAATTTCCTTTTATATCAAAAATCTCAAATAGCTTGATTGTTGTTTCTAGCTGTAATTCTGGACTCATTTAGTTCATATAAGCTCTAAGAAAGCTTCTGAAGGCTTTTAGTAACTTTAAAAGTGAGTGTAGTAATAAAACTCAAAAATAAATAAAAATCAAGAAAAATAAGTGAAAAATAAAAAAATGATGAAGAAGATGATCAAGCAATGGAGCAGGGTGTATTGTGGAATGCCCTGGGTTAGTGGCTTAATGGTAGGCCTATAGGATTTGTTCTTGGATCCTTGGTTCTTAGTTTCAAAGCTCACAGTCCACTTGTAAGCATACTCTTAATTTTTGCTTCTCACTATAGCATAGCTTAATCTCTGCTTATTTGTTTTGTTTGTGCTTATTCAGTGTAGTTTAGGTATTTTATAACTTAATATAAATAACTTGTTCATTGGAATTTGTAGTTGCTATAAGTACTAGTTTCCACAGTCAAAATAGTATAAGTAGTAGTCTTTTGCATTAGTTATTGCTTTCTGTTTACAAGCACTTATTTAGGTCTAATTTATCATAAAAAGTTGTATTGGACAAGTTTCATAAGCTCTTATAGCCTGTTGCTTCTTAAAACTCAAAACAGTCTACACAAAGGGGTGTTTGGAACAAGCTTGTTAATTGAAATCTTGTTGTTTTTTGGTGTTTATTTTAGTCTCATTAAACTGCAGTAGTGTAATATAGACCAAGTAGAGCATAAAATTAAGTACTTGTTTGAGAAATAGTCAAAATTGCATTTGATTTTCCCTCACAGTTAACTGTGAGGGTTTTGTGATCTATCAACTTTCAAAACAGCTAAAAAGGTATAGGATTAGATCAATCTAGCTTTATTATAACTTAATACACCATAACTAAACAGAAAATCAAGCTAGAACTTCACATAAGTCAACTGAGCAAGAAATCTCAAAAAGTCAAATATTACTTGTGTAGAAAATCTCATAAATTGCAAGAATTTTGTAGATTTTTGTGTTTGGATTTGAGGTCTGAAATTTGTTTTGTGTTTAGTCTATCAGTAGAACCTTTGATTTTCACAAGTTTTATATTTTTGTAATTTTTTTAAGTGGACCAAATTGCCCTTTGAATTGGACTGCAGGGCAAGGTCTTGCCCTGTGCACAGTTGTGGTATCTGATTTCATAAGCTCCTAGCTTGTTCAAAAGAGCTTGTTAGTTATAGATTGTTGTTGATTTGTGTAGCCTTCCTAACTAGCTTGTTGTGTGATTAATTGTTTTTCCAATATTTGCTTATTGAGATTGCTTAATCTTGTGCTATCCAAATAACTTGACCACTGATCAATCAGTGTACACAAGCAACATCACAAGCTCATCATAAGCTCATCACTGAGCTTTGGCTTGTGATTTAAGGCTCATTAAGAAGCTAAGCTACCTATCTATCAAATTCAAGCTTTAACTTTCATTTTAAAACCCTTTCACTAGGGCTGCAATCAGCTTAAAGCTTGTTCATTCACTCAGTCCTCTGAGTGAACCAGTCAAACAACCCAACTTCATAAGCCTCTCAAAAGCTACTCAGTGGTTCCCACTGATCAAGCTTTAGTATTTTGAAATCCTTACCAGCCCATCTTTATAGCTCAGTACTCAATAAGCCCTTTTGAGCTTATTACATAAGCTCAATTTGGCCTCTTGGTTGCCTGTCTAGGGGTGTTTGGATCTCAGTTCATTGGTATTGCTTATAAGCTTTTCACAAGCTTATTAGCTCATTCCAGTGAAGTCACTTGTTCATAATAGTTAATATACCATATATATATAATAATATCTTTTTGTTTTCTTTCTTAGGCTTATTTTAAAGCTTGTAAAAAGCTTTCAAGCTCATCACACCCACTCACTCAACTGAGTGAACCAGCTTGGACCCCTCACTTCCCAAGCTCATTCTGAGCTTATCACTGGGTCCCACACCCTAAATCCTAGTTCTTCTAACCCCCCTCCTACCAAGGTTCATCCTTTGACCCTTTGGTTGACCTGTACACCTTTGGACCCCACCTAGAATTGCACCTAAACATTGTCCCATTTCTGACTCAGGAACCAAATAAGCAAGTGCTTATTGTGGTCTTTTGGCTTATTCAGTGAGCTTATATCAGCAAATCTAGCTTATTTAAGTTAAAATATCTTAAGTGAACCAGAAAATACCAAGGTGGACCCCACATTAGCTCATTTGAGCTTATTTCCTTAGAAAGTCAACTTTGGTCAAACTGTTTGGGTAATAAGCACTCTCAGTGCTTATTTTTGATTTCTAAATTATTTGTCTTTGTAAAAGTTTGATATTTTAAGTATTTTATTAGATTTGTAAAAGAAAAACAAGAAAAAACCAAACTTAATTATAGTGATAGCTTCTATTTAATAGAAATTATCTATTTAATTTTCTTATTAGCTTATTTATAAGCACTTCTGCTATTTTATATTTTTATTAAATCTCTTATATATTAAAGTAATTTTATAAATTTTCCCAGAATTTTCTTTTGTCATCTAGTGTTATTTAGAATTATTATTAGTTTATTTAATAATTAAATAATAAATAAGAATTAAATAGCATAATATATTTTTATAAGGTAATACTTATATTTTATATTTTTCCTAGCTTCTATAAGTCATAAAATAATTTTAGAAATTTTCTTGTGATTTATACTGTTCATTTACTAGTATTTATAATTTAATTATTTTAATTAGATAATAATTAATAAATAGCATAATAATTAATAGATTAAATTAAAAATACATAAAATAAAGTTTTTATAATTTTTTAGGATTCCCATGATGGTTAATTAGATATATAAAATTTTTCATAATTTTCTAAGTTAGTTTAATATTATTTGTAATTTAAAATAGTTTAATTAGTTTAATTATTATAAATAGTTTTTAATTAATAGAAAATTTAGAAAAAGACAAAAAGATTTATTTTTATTCTTTATACTTTCTTCAAGTTCTATTTTAGGTTTAGAAAATATTTTTATAAATTTTTAGTTTAAATTGTAGTATTTATAATTTTTAGTTGAATTTTAATTAAATAGTTAAATAGTTTTTAATTAAATAATTAATAATAAATAGATAAATAGTGTGAAAAATATAATTTTAATTTTAAAATAAGTTTTATAATATTTTAGATTTTTAAAAATTTTAATTTTAATTTTCTAGACTTATTTTACATTTTCATAATTAATAGTTAATTATTAGATAATTAATAAATAGTTATTAAATAAAAATAATTAATTAAATAGTTTTTAATTTTAAAGTAAATATTTTAAATTTATTTAATTTGCATTTAAGCCCCTAAGGCTTATAAAATCCTACTATAAGTAAATTTGTTTTTGTTTACGTTTAATTAATAAACGTTTACGTTTTTCTGTACCTTTTTCACGTGCACTTATCTGATTTCACGTTTTAGTTAATTTAGCTTATTAAAGCTATTTTCTCTTATATTTCAGTAGTACAAATCACTTAAACCCTTTTCCTGTTCAATTCACCTGATCTTAAAGTCGTTTTATTTCAGATTTCACATCTCGTTGGGATCTAACGATCCGGGGAAACACTAAACTCACCGGAGTATTGGTTTAGGCTGTCTGACTTATTGACCATAACTTGGTTAATATTATCTGACTGTTTAAGGCCAATCACTCTGGCTAGCCTCCTTAAACTTTATTTGGCGTAAAACTAATCATCAATGATCTAGTTACCAAGTGGGAATTCGCCAATCGAAGGATCAAGCCCTTCGGGGTATCTCTCGATAAGTTTCAAGGACGGAACAATGCCAAGTCCACATATTAGTAAGACCAGGTCTTACCCACGTCTCCTCTTTCTCTTTAGCTCCCACGCTAAATTAGGAGGAGTGGGACACTAACCCCTAGCAGTTACCACAAATCATGGGACGCCCCCATGATCTCTATCAAACGTGTGACCACTCTCCAGGACCGTTTTCTTCACCTATAAATAGTCCTGGACGATGACAAATCTGGTATGCAATCTATCTCACCTTACTTTACTATGCATATACTTAAACTCTCATACCAATCACTCATTCACACGCCGGAGGTGGTTCGCAGGGTCCAACCCCTGCGCAATCACTTAACGTAGTGTTTTAGTATTTCTTATTTTAGGTTATATCCAAGCTTGGCGCAATCATAACACCCGTCATTTTCCTTTAATCACCATCGAAGCCCTGGTAGTGCAATATATTGTACAATCAGTGGCGCCATCCGTGGGACCCACTACAATTAGTCCCGTTATTTCCAAGTAAAATAACCAAGTCAAATACACTCGCTATTATTCCGGCATGAATTCAGAACGAGAAGTTACACCCCCACCGGGTTTCTCGTCCTTAACCCCTTTACCCGTAACAGACGCCAACAACCTGCCGCCAATCACGGTCTTCACCTTTACTACACGATCTCATCCTGAAATAACGCCCAATCACCATGCATCCACTTCGGCCAACCCAGATTTCATCATTAGCCCCGCCTTTGTCGACGCTAATTATGAAGAGTTGGAGTCCTTGCTAAGGGCTCGAAGGAGACAAATCAAAAATACGGAGATGCGTAAGGAGTTAGAATATTCCAGCGATGAGTATGATGAGGAGATCGAAATGGAACCGAGACCTTCAATCCATAGGGCTCACCACCCTATCCTGCGCATTGGGTCACCTGCAAGTAGAAGGGTTGAAGGAAGAAGCGTAGGATTTGAAGGAATTCCCGAGAGAACACCCACGAGGAGGGAAGGAACTGTCGCCGAAGGCTCTAGCGGGAGAAGTCGGCAGAGGGAGAACACGGAGGTAAACCTACCCCCATTATTAGCAGCTCACTTAGGAAGGACCGAAGGAGGAATCCCTCTACAGCCCTCCCACGCGTCTTGTGTGGAGGGTAACCTAGGCCCAGTCAATACAGGAGGGAGTCTTCCCCCCATTGGCCTGCATCCTCAATTCCCGGTCCAGAGCTACCCTCCGATTCTTTATCACCAAATCAATCGGCAACCTGGCAATCAGTATGCTTCACAAACCGCTATGCCTTATAATCCTTCCATGGTATACCCCCCGTATACCATGTATACTGGTTACACTCCTAACACGGGTACGCCTCATCCTTTCTATGTTAGTCAGCCTTCTTTGGGAGTACCCCCTACTATTAATCCATACCATACTGTTCCGATGAACGTACCACCGTATGCCCATCCATATGCTGAGCCCGTAGGCCCCACTACACCCTTCGTGAGATGGATCGAAGATTATCCCTTTCCGGATGGTTTAAAGATGCCTTCACATATAGGCACTTATGATGGGAAGGGGGATCCAGATAATTTCCTACATTTATTTGAAGGAGCTATAAGAATGCAGAAATGGGCCATGCCAGTAGCCTGTCACATGTTCACATATACCCTCCGAGATTCAGCACGCATTTGGTGGAATGGGCAGAAGTTAGGAAGCATTATCAACCTTGACGATTTGAAGGCTAAGTTTCGATCTCACTTCAGCCAAAAGAAGAAATTCACAAGAACGCACCTCACGGTGCACAATATCAAGCAGAAGGAGAACGAAAGCACAAGGAATTTCGTTACTAGATACACCGACGAAACCCTGCAGATTCTAGGCTTACACGAAGAGCAACGTATTTCTGGTTTCGTCCATGGCCTACGCAACCGGACTCTTGTGGAATTCTTATCTACAGATCTTCCAGCAACATACAAAGGCCTGATGGAAAAAACATGTACATGGATAGAAGGCAAAGAAGTGTCCACCAATGGGGCTCCGATGGAGAGCAATAAAGGAATAAAATCGTCTTCATGGGAAGGGTCGAAGAACAAACACAAAAACCATAATAGGTTTACCCCTCACAACAAGGGTCCGAACCATGGTCTATTAGGAAATCTCACGAAGTCCCCAAGGGAGATTTTAGCCACAGAGAAGGCAGCCAAAGCCTTCGAACCACCCCCTCGCATAATGGGGAAAAGCAGGAACAGAGATACCACTAAATATTGCCACTTCCATGAGGACATTGGTCACGAAACAAACAGCTGTCGAGAACTGAAAAAGCAGATAGAAGAGGCGGTAAAATCCAGGCAATTAACACATCTGGTGAAAGGGATAAGAAAGAGCAAAGAGAAAACCACCGATACGCAACTGGGAAAGGATAATACTCCTCAGGAAGCTCCTATCCTAATGGTTCGATGGGATTCCTCCCGATTGAAAAGAAAGATCCCTGAGAGAGAAGTTCACGATGCAAGAGAAATAACGTTCCCGTCCGAAACAAGAGACTTTCCTTCGAAGGATCCAGTGATCATTAAGGCCATAGTCACAAATATGGAGGTGAACAAAATTTATATGGACTGCGGAAGTGCCTGCGAGGTAATCTATGTGCATTACTTCAAAGAGCTCAGCCCTACGATCAAATCTAAACGGGTAGAATCAAAAATGCCCTTGATAGATTTCTCAGGGGAACGATCATGGCCCTTAGGAGAAATACCTCTAGAGGTAACACTCGGAAGTGGAAGGCTCGCAAGAACAGAAATCTTTAATTTTGTCATCGTAAGATCGAAGTCACCCTACAACATGATATTCGGACGAACTGCCATGCAAAAAATGGGAATCGTGGTCTCTACGGTGCATGCAACAGTGAAATTCCAAACAGCTAATGGTATTGGTACTGTATTCTCTAGCTATCACGAAGAAAAATACCAGGAAGCCCACAAGGACAAGGGAGAAGATAATCAACGGCATACGAGGAACGCCATAGAATACTCTGATTCCAAAAGGCATGTGTCACTAGACGAGTCCCATCTAGTACGAAAGGTGGAAATAGGGAAACGGCTCCCTACAACTTTCAGGGAAACATTGAAAAAACTACTCGAAGCGTATGAAGATGTGTTTGTAGGAAAATATTCAAAGACAATAGGAGTTCCAAGGTTGCTCACAATCAACGGCAAACCCTTTAACACGGAGCACAAGCTAAACGAGCTCAAACACGTCAAACCAGTCGAGCAGAAGCCCCACCAAGTGACACCTGAGCACAGGGCAGCAATTCAATACGAGGTCAACAAACTCACAGCTGCAGGAATACTTCGAAGGGTAGAAAATCCGATATGGGTTACTAATCCAACGATAGCCCAGCGAAGAAATGGAAAAAAGTTACTAGAGGTAGACTTTAGAGACATCAACAAAGCTTGTCGAAAAGAAAGCTATTTGCCAGAAGAAGAACGGCAACCGACACCTGGAGTTCATTGGGAATGCTTCCTTAATACAAACATGGGATGCCACCAGATAAAGATGGCAAAAGAGGACGAAGAAAAAACGTCCTTTCATGTAGAAGGAAGCTCTTACTGCTTCACGTGTATGCCCTTCGGTTTACGAAACATCGAAGCCACTTACATTAGGCTGATCCGAAAGGTCTTTGAAAAACAGATAGGGAGAAACCTGAAAATTCGCGGCGAATACTTAATCACCCAGAGCAGGACAGAAGAAGATCTCCTTCATGATGTAGAAGAGACCCTCATACAACTGAGAAAGATCAACCTAAAGTTGAACCCAGTAATGTGTTCCTTTGGCATTGAAAAAGAATATTCAAATGAACACCCATTCGTAAAACAAACGATTAAAACCAAGCCAATCAATGAAGAGACCTCATCAGGATTGCAAACGCGAAGGGGGACTCAAGATCTAAGAAGTAACTTGGAAACATTAAAAGCATTTCTGTCGAAGGGTGTTAACAGATCTTCATCAACCTACAAGGTTCGCAATGAAGTCATCAATGACTTATCATATCAATGGAATAAGGAAGCCGAAACATCCTTCCAAAGATGGAAGAATTGCATGGAAATCATACCAACAGTTGCACCCCCAACCAGAGGAGAGGTGTTGTTCCTACATATAGCAATGTCCCCTGACGAGATTGGTGCCATGCTTTTCGCGGAAAGAAGACATCTACAAATACCGATATATTTTGTGAGTAAAGCCTTACCATATGTGGAACGAGGCTATGCGGCATCAGAAAAGCTAATCCTAGCTTTAATCGATGCCACAAGACGTCTCCGAAAATATTTCAAGGATCATACCATCAGAGTACTTACAGATAATCCATTCGAAAGGTTGCTCCTAAACCCTGACAGAACAAGGAGAATGGTAAAATGGGCTAAGGAGCTGGAGGAATATAACATAAAATACGGGGAAAACGATCCTTTCGAAGGACAAAGTAACGAACCAGCTGAAACATGCGAATCAAGTATGTCCTCCAACAAAAAAGTTTCTCGAGCCAAACAAAAGGAACACTACATAAATGATTCAAAGATACATTCGATTCCATACAATCAAGAGCATCTCGAATCAGGAACGGAGCAACAGGCTTCGACAAAATAACAAACCCACTGCACACAGAATCGCAAGCTACACAGAAGCATGTGTGGAACGACTTTTATTCAAACGTAGTGACGGTTTCATCATCAGCAATTCTCCGTCAGCATACGAAGGCCTTGCCACATCTTATGTAAGTCAAGACTTGCAAATTTTTCTATTATGTATTCAAGTTTTCTCTTGTTGGGAAAGAAGCATTAATGGTAGGCGTCTTAGTATTCATTTGTACAAATGATGTAATCCTCCCCTACCCACTTAATGATATCGCATGTTTCCCTTGAATCTTTTTGTTACATCTAGCAAACAAAGATGTACTCAACCAAGTAATTACAAGTTCAATGTTCGAAGGATGGCACAAGATACTTATGTCTTGTAAGCAACTAAAACATCCAAAATTCACATTAACTTTCCTACATAGTCTTAGGGTATGCATAGCCCTTCGCACTTAAAGGATGAAGACAGAGCGGGTCGCAACCCTCTGTCAGCAATTAAATTATATGATTGCTATAAAACCTTGGTTCAAAATACACACAATAAGGCTTAGTTATTCTAAGCTTTAGGATGTATAATAACGTTTATTTAAGTAAACGAGGAAGAGAAAAGCATACATAAACAAAGATGGGAAATACACCCATTAACATTCAGTACGCAGCATAGATGTTGCTCAAAAGATGATAATTGTTTACGTGCAACAGAAACATAAATTGTTCAGAAACCATGTGGCATAAACAGACATTGTTTTAAAAGGGTACATACCACCCTTGGGGCCAAATAACTGAAAACACTGCAGCCTTCACTTACCAGGAGATGTGAGTTTTTCATGCTGAGCGTGGGGGGCTTCAGGACTGACCTTGTTGGGGGAAGCTTCTTTTGAATCAGTCTTCGGAGAGGATGGCTGCACAGCAGAACTTTTACCCGGAGACTGAGGCTTCTCGACGGCCAACTTTAGAGATGAGGGCTCCTCAGGAGTTGCTTTCACAGATGCAGGCTTCACAGGAGTGCTCTTCTTGCTCACAGCCATAGGCTTCACCCTGCGCGGTTTCTTCGAAAGAAGCGTCTCAACCGAAGCCATGGGATCTTCGGTAGCATCAATAAGGAAGGGGTACTCTGCAGTTGCGAGGAGGTTGCTTGCATTATCATACTTTGCTTTATGAGTGGCACGGTAGTAGGATATCTCAGATAAGTCCACCGGCTTTCCAATTGCAGCAATTTCCTCCTAAGTTGTGCATTTCCCATAATAGATGGCAGCATTTACAACATCACCTATCATCTTCCCCACCACATCGCTGTGATATAACTCCATGGCTATGTAGGGGATGACCTTCGAGACAACAACAACCCTATCTCTTTTAAGCGCATTGTATTTACGCCTGAGGCCATCGAGATCTTCACGAAGCTTGATCTCTAGCTCACCCAGCTTCATCCTCTCTTCTTTGAGGTCCCCACACTTGATCTCCAGCTCAGCAATTTCTTCCTTGTAACCTACAACCTTTGCCTCCTCCTTTCGAAGCCTCTTACACTCCACCTTCATTTTGTTCAATTCCTTCTCCAACCCTGCTATATCCAAACGAAGGTCTTGTACAAGGGGATTCTGCTCAATATCCCTCAAGGCTTCTTTACACTTAGCTTGAACCTCTGCAAACTCCTGATCTTTCTTTTTCCCTCTTGCGAGAATCTCATCCATCTTCTCCCTAGCAGAAGCAAGGGTTTGTACCACTTCCCTTGTTCGAGAATTGAGATGATTGTCCAGAATAGCCTGCCTCATATAGCTTTTGTCGTGTAGATCACACAACTCCTCAATGGGAATGTTGGTTAGCACAGACTTCCAGCTCGGAGGGATAATATGCAGAGCAAGGCAATGGCAAGCAGAAGCATCAGGAAGCTCTTTGGTATTCGGAAGACCTAAGGAACATACAATCAATTAGAAGACATATACACATATCCCTGTCAAATCAATAACACATATACTTACCATGGATATCTTCATCCAACGCTTCAGCGGCTTTCTTGGTAATAATCTGACCTTTCTACCTGGTGTTCCTGGAGGGAGGTGTTGGCAAAATCAATTTCCTCTTAGGAGTAGGCTTCACAGGCTTGGCACTCGTACCTTTCCTGTTTCGAACCCTGTCAGCTATGCCAGAAGAGGAGCCAATAATAGTCACCTGATCATCCTCGGAGAGAGGGTCATCGGACTCAGCAACATTCTCCACCAACTGAGAAGTCTCCTCTGTCACCATAGGCTTCGATTTTTTGTCTAGTTTGGAAGGCTGCAGGGAAGCTAGGGGCTCAACCATCTTTGCATCATCCTCTTGATTATTAAATGATACGGAGGGTGAACCAACCCCATAGCTGACTTCCTCAGGATTCCTTGGAAGGAAGCTCGTCTCTTTAGCACCATCGGCAACAACGAAATTTCAGAAAGACATTCCTGCAACACGAAGGAAAACAGATAAATATCATCAGATAAGTTGTTCAAATTTATTTAAATAAAGAGTATACATACTTTTTCCATCACAAACAATTTCAGGCTTCATAGGGGAACCCTCCCAATGGTCAACAATCCCAGCCATGTACAAAATGGGCTCGGGGAAATATTGAACATTCACTGGATGATGAACAAGACGCTTGTACAATGGATTCCTTCGAATAGTGTAAGGCAACTCATCGTTGAAACATTTTTTTATCAAACCTGTATGCTTCGTTCACCAAAGCAGGGTACTCTGGAGGTATAATTGTATCTTGTGTGTAAAAGAAACTCCCTTTCCAATTCGTTATGTTTGTAAAAGGCTTTAACAATATGGTTGGAACATCAGGGTCACCTCTTTTTGCCAAAGTTAACCAATCCCCACCCGGATACAAGTTTGTAAACCCCCTAAGCACTGATAGTGTAGGCTCATACCCATAAGCTTTACACATTACAATGAATGTCGTCAACTTAGCCAGACCAAATGGATTAAACCTAGAGATGTGTCCTTGGTAGTACTGCATAAACTCTAAAATCAAAGGGTGGATTGGTATTCTAAAGTTTGACAACTTAAAGGCATGGGTGTACAGACCTACATATCCCTCAGGAGCATCAAATATAGCTTGATTTTTACTGGGGAGCGTAATTTTAAATTCTTTTGGAATGGGATAATCTTGAAGAAAAGCACGTAATTCATCTTTTGATAAGGTACATTTTTGTTCTTTAATCACAAATTTTTTATTTTTTGCCATATTGTTTAACGAAGACTTATACTTCTACGATACAATATAGCTTAACGAGGAAGAATTTACCTTTTTTCTTGCAAGAAATAATGACAGATGCTGCTATGTGTATTTTGATTGCACGTAGTAAGGAAGATGAATTTTGGGCGCAGTGAAAAAGTGATTTAGGGTTTGGTTGAAACAAATTTATATCGCTTTTCTCTTTGATATTCACCGTACACGTGTCCCTGATATTTTGCTATATCCGGATTTCAAATTGGGATTAAAGTATTGAGGGGACATATGGGATTACCAAGGCTTGGCAAGTGGTAATATAACTCGAGTTAGTTAGAGACTATTTTAGCGCATTTAATGCATATTTGGCGACGTTAATTTTCTTCTGCAGGATCCCACGAGCTAATATGGTAAAAACATTACATTACGATAGAGTTGTAAGCCACATATTCTTGTGTGCATATCTGACTTTCAACTGGGGGGCTTGATGATGTACCCTCCGATTAGCTCGAAGGACATCTGATGAGGTGAAAAATTAACCGTTTTTAGGGGGTCATTTAAGCCCGAATTCAAATTTATTTGATCAAATATTGCCCTAAATCGTTCCTTTTGAGATTTTAGGTACTTTGGGAGAGAAATCTGGAAAAGGAAGCAATTCGGACGTTTTTGGAGCATAAAAGAGAAGAAAACGCCAAAGTCTTAATTTTCCTTACTGGGAACAGTAGGTGACGGCGTCAAGAAGGAATTTCTGACGGCGTCAAGAGTAATTTCCATGACGACCCAATACAGAATTGAAGGCGTCACGAAGTAGGGCGTCAAGAGTAAAATGCATGACGGCCTGGAAACACATTACACATGACGGCGTCAAAAGTAGATCAAGGCAGTCTGAGAAATATTTTGGCGGCGAGATGACGGTGTCACCGATTTTGTCTTGACGCCGTCAGACCCTATTTCCTATATATAGTTTTCTAATTTTCACATTAAAAGGAGAGAAGTTTTGGAGAAACCCTAAGTCCGAACTTGGTACGAATTTTACAGGTTTTTCAAGGGTTCTCGGCCCTTGAACCCTTTCATGTGTAATTGAGATAAGTATTCTTTTAATTCAATCAATATGTCTATGTGTTAGTTGTCTATATCTTGTTCTTGTCTTAATTCCATCATGCTAGGCTAGATCTATCTTGTGTTTGCTTGGATCTAATGAAACCTAGATGTTAATTATGTGTTGATTACTTGTTTATGGTTGTATTGGATGAATGAATTCGATGTTAGGCTTAAGAAAACTGGCAGATCTCCAAATGGTAACATGCTTGAACATCTTAGGAAACATGAACTGACGCGCACTAGGTTTTATTGGTTGTATTTAATGCATGAGTAAATTCTAATGATCCCATGTTAGGAGCTTCTTAGCCGGCTCGACATAGGAGTTGTGAAGTTCGATAGACTCCTTGGACCGTTTTGATCATCTAGGGTTAACAATAACAATGACAATATATGCAGCGGAATTAAAACAAATCAACGTTATTGACACAAGGTTTTTCCCAACCAAGCCTCAAATATTATTTGATCAGAATAATACGGTTACACCTAAATCTGTAACAGGAATCTAGTGATTCTTGAGGCTATGAAAGACTTCTAACCCTAGACGTTTATAACCTAGGTCTAGGTTACACACACACCTTTAGTCGACTACATATTGAAATACTTAATAATAAAACCCTAACCCTTGATCTCTTTATATAATATAGCTTTAGGGTTTACAAATTACTACGAGGGACTAATAAATAAATCTTCTTTAACAAGCAAGTCCTTTGTGTTTTATTCTTCTTTATTTGAAGAATTCTTCTTTTGTCACTTAAGTCCATCTTGTTTCATTCTTTATGTTTTTTATCATCAATTCAACAAACCCAACAGGAGTGAAGTAGGCACTCATACGATTGGGGAATTAAGTGCGCCACCCCATGAATGGTATTAAGGAATACAATCCATCATCCATGTAACTATAACAAGTAATTAACATGTAAAAGATATCTAGGGAGTAGTGAAATCTAAGTAAACACAACTTCTCCACTTATTGCTCACAACCTTAGTTTAATTTAGTTTATTTTCATTTCTAGTATTTTATTTTGATTGCATCTTTAGTATTGGGTTAGTTGACTAGCAACTAATTCCGCCCAAATCCTTTAAACCCGAGATTTTTACTTGCTTTCTAAAAAATATAAAAATACAAAAATAATCATCCCTCATCTTTAGAACTAGTATTTAGGTTTTCTAGTCCTAGCGACACTATTCCTAGCTGAACGATCAATCCCCCGGTACTTGTCACTATACTATACTACAACGATCAGGTACACTGCCTGGTGGGGGTTGTAAGCTTCTCAAGATCCCTTGAGAGGTAAAGCCTGGTGCGATTCCCACGTATCAAGTTTTTGGCGCCGCAGCCCAGGGAATAGTTATTGTCTAGGTTAGAATCTCTTTTTATTAGGTCTACTTGCTAGATTCCTTTCTAGTAAGATTTTATTTTTATTTTTAGGTTTTCTTTAGTCTATCTTATTTCTTTGTGTTTTTGTTCGTAACTCTTCACCACCTGCCATCATGGCAACCGACGAATCCTCTAACCTTAGGATCACTAGGAGTCGTAGTTCCACTAGAAACCTTTTCTTGCCTTATGCAGAACCCGAAAGAGAAATGCATAGATTGAGGCAATATCACTCAACTTCTGAACCATCTAGCGTTGCCATCGATTTTGATGCACCCCTTTCTAAAGAAAATTCAGAAAATCATGTTACAACCCCTAGCTCCCAACCCAACGACGAGATGAGTACCCCCGCGACTCCCATTCCTAGGCGCCTTAAGGACTACTCCTCCCCAACCCCTCGTGGCTTCTTAAACACCATTGTCTACCCAAACGAACACACCAACGAGGTCTTGCATGCAAACGATGTTTGGCTTGTCCAAAGTGTGTGTAAGTTTTGTGGATTAGATGAGGAAGATCCAATTCAACACATTAAAGACTTCTTGAAAATAGTAGACACCCTCCATACGGATGGGGCTACTAGAGACACGTCCCGATTGCGATTCTTTCCTTTCACCCTATATGAAAAAGCCCGAGAATGGTATGATAAACTTCCTTCTGAATCTATTTTTACATGGGAGCAACTCATATCCAAGTTCTATGAAAAGTTCTTTCCACCTGGAAAAACCTCAGCGTTTAGAGATAGGATCCTCCGTTTCCGAAAAGGGAAGGACAAACCCTTCCATAAATCGTGGATTAGATTCAAAGATTTAATAAGATAAGTTCCCCATCATGGCATTGAACTTTGGCTCTTGGTCCAAATCTTCTATGATAATATCTCCTCTAATGATCGAAACGGAATCAACCAATCTAGAAAAGGGAGATTCGCCAATCTTAGTGCCGAAGAAGGATGGGATAGGATTGAAGAATATGCTCAAGACCAGGATGACACTTGGGATGAACCTGAGTCGACTGTCGGCATTTCTGAAATCACTTCAGATCGGTTGAGAAAAATTCACAAAAGAGTGGAATACCTAGCTGGATCGCAGTTACCTAAACAACTTTTGAACCCTTACTTAATTTGCGATTACTGTGGGGGCCCACATGAGGTAGAAGAATGTGGAGGAGCAGCCACAACTGAACATGCATGCTTGTCAGGAGGGGACATTTATGCTGATCCCTCCCTTTTGCCTTTTTACCAAAATGACGATCACACCCTCTGGGGAAATCTGGTGAAGAGAAAAGAAGGAGAGGAAGGCCCTGAATTCGAAATCAGGAGCACACTCAAGAAAAAGGCTTGCAAATGAAAGGTCTTAATGAGCTTTTCGACGAGCAGCAGGATGACATTGGAGAATTTTTCAACAAGCTTAACTCAGCCCTAGATAATCTTGAAATGCCATCAATAAGCAAAAAAGACCCCATGCTCGCGATAACCACTCGAGCTGGAACAAAAACCAAGGACCCACCTCACCCAAGCTCGTCCCCCATTGCCCCCGATACAAACAAACCTGGCGAGGAGGAGGAGGATGTAGGCGGCAAGACCCCCGACCAACCTCCCTTGACGACCCCTTCCCCATCAACCCTACCTAACCAACCTGTGAGAATCCCGTTTCCATCCCGATTAAGGAACCAGAAAACTGAGAATGATAACAAGAGATTCTTGTCATACCTAAAAGACTCGGTTGTCACCATACCCCTCCTTGATGCTTGCTATCACATGCCAAAGTATAGCGCATACTTTAAAAAACTACTTGCTAACCGAAAGAAACTCGAGGGTCTTGTGACCCTGGGGGAAGAATGCTCAGTGGTGACCCATCGAGGGCTACCAAAAAAGGTAGACGATCCAGGCAGCTTCACCCTGCCTTGCTCCATAGGATCTCTATCAATCAAGAATGCTCTTGCCGATTTGGGAGCGAGTATCAATCTCATGCCTCACTCTATGTTCCTTAAACTAGGATACTCTGGATTAAAGTCTACCCGTATGAACATCCAACTAGCCGATAGATCAGTCAAGTACCCCGTAGGGATATGCTAGAATGTGCTAGTCAAAGTTGGGAAATTCAAATTCCCGGTCGACTTCGTAATCCTGGATATGGAGGAGGATGACTTGGTACCCATCATCTTAGGGAGACCATTTCTTGCTACCGCTCGTGCAGTCATTGATGTTTATGACGGCAAATAAACCTTACGAGTGGGAACCGATAGCACAACCTTCGACATTAAGGATTCTATAAACCTCTCCCTCGAAGCAGCCAACCGGCTCTATTTCATTGGGGAGGTCGATGAACTCACAGATGTCATTGATAGTTGTGTCGATGAACAGATCGAGGAAGGCTGGCTACAGGACGAGAGTTTTCTGCCTTTGCTAGAGGTAGAAAAGATGGAGGATGTTGGTGCAGTCTCCTTCTACCCCAGGCAAGAGTTAACACAGCATCTCGAGCTCCGAAAGCCCGAAAACAAGCTTAAACCTTCTATTATCGAACCTCCTGAGTTAGATCTTAAAGAGCTTCCTAACCATTTAGAGTATGCCTTCCTTCAGGGAGAGGACCAACTGCCGGTAATCATAAACTCTTCCTTGGAACATGAACAAAAAGGTAAACTCTTAGAGGTCCTAAAGAAATATAAGGGAGTGCTCGCATGGAAGGTAGCCGACATTAAGGGGATTGACTCAACTTTTTGCACACATAAGATTCTCATGGAAGAAGATTATAAACCTACCGTGCTACCCCAGAGGCGGGTGAACCCCAACATTAAAGAAGTAGTAAAGAAAGAAGTTATCAAACTTCTAGATGCAGGATTGATTTACCCAATCTCGGATAGCCCATGGGTCAGTCCTGTACAGGTTGTACCTAAGAAGGGTGGAATGACTGTAGTTAAGAATGACAAGGGTGAGATGGTGCCCCAGAGAACGGTCACTGGATGGCGGGTATGCATTGACTATCGGAAGCTCAATGATGCCACGAGGAAAGATCACTTTCCCTTACCATTCATTGATCAAATGTTAGAGAGATTGTCTGGACACGAGTACTATTGCTTCTTGGATGGATTCTCTGGATATTTTCAAATTCCCATAGCACCTGAGGACCAAGAAAAGACCACGTTTACTTGCCCTTATGGAACATTTGCCTACAAAAGGATGCCTTTTGGGCTATGTAATGCCCCCCCCCCCCCCCCACTTTCCAGCGATGCATGACCGCAATCTTTCACGAACTCATGGAAGACAGCATGGAAGTGTTCATGGATGACTTTTCGGTCTTCAGGAACTCCTTTGACCGCTGTCTTGCTAATCTAGAGAAGATGCTTAAACGTTGTGAAGAAACCAACTTGGTGTTAAACTGGGAAAAGTGTCATTTCATGGTAAAAGAAGGGATTGTGTTAGGGCATAAGATCTCAGGGAACGGAATAGAGGTGGACCAAGCTAAAGTTGAAGCTATATCTAAGCTACCATACCCCACAACTGTTAAAGCAATACGCAGCTTCTTGGGGCACGCCGGGTTTTATCAGAGATTCATCAAAGACTTCTCCAAAATAGCTCGGCCAATGACTCAATTGCTTGTGAAGGATGCTCCGTTCGATTTTTCCCAAGAATGCAAGGATGCATTCGATCTCTTGAAAAAGGAACTCACACAAGCTCCAATCATGATCACACCCAACTGGGGGTTACCGTTTGAAATCGTGTATGACGCTAGCGATTTCGCTGTCGGGGCTGTATTGGGCCAACGGCGTGACAAGCTTTTCCAACCTATTTACTACGCTAGCAAAACCATGAATCCCGCTCAAGAGAATTACTCCACCACCGAAAAAGAATTATTAGCCGTAGTGTTTGCATTCGACAAATTCCGACAATATCTTGTCCTTTCAAAGACAGTCGTTTTCACTGATCAACTCGGCTCATCGATATCTTTTTGCGAAGCAGGATGCTAAGCCATGACTAATTCGGTGGATCTTGTTGCTACAAGAATTCGATGTTGAGATTCGCGATAAGAGGGGGGCAGAAAATCTGGCCGCAGATCATCTATCTCGTCTTGAAAACCCTTGGATAAGCACGATAGAAGTGAGATTAGGGATTCATTTCCTGACGAACAACTCATGTTAATAATTGATTCGGAGCCGTGGTACGCCGACTTTGCTAATTACCTCGCAAGTAGACTTGTTCCTGAACACCTGTCTAGATACGAAAGAAAAAGGTTCTTTTCTCAGTTAAAATACTACTTTTGGGATGAACCATTTTTATTCCGAAGGTGTCCAGACCAAATTATAAGACGCTGTGTTTCGGAAAGTGAGGCAGTAAAGATTATGAGGGAATGTCACTCTGGTCCCTCTGGTGGGCATCATGGGATAAACACCACCGCCCGAAAAATTTTCGATGCGGGATTCTATTGGCCCACAATTTTCCGTGATGTCAAAGAGATGGTGCAGGCATGCGATGCATGTCAACGGGCAGGGAACATATCACATAGGGATGAAGCACCTCAGAATTTTATACAAGTATGTGAGGTCTTCGATGTTTGGGGAATTGACTTCATGGGACCCTTTCCATCTTCAGGGGGGAACGAATACATTTTAGTCGCCATCGATTATGTTTCAAAATGGGTTGAGGCACAAGCCCTTAGGACTAATGATGCCAGAGTAGTTATTCATTTCCTGAAAAAGCTTTTCGCTAGATTCGGGATTCCTAAAGCTCTCATCAGTGATAGGGGAACCCACTTTTGCAATGCACAAATGGAAAAGGTCATGAAGAGGTATGGAGTATCCCATCGGTTCTCCACCGCCTATCATCCACAAACCAATGGCCAGGTCGAAAACACCAATAGGGCTATTAAAAGAATACTTGAAAAGACGGTTAGTCAAAATAGAAAAGACTGGTCATTTAAACTCGACGAAGCCTTGTGGGCATTCCGAACCGCCTACAAAACACCTATTGGAATGACCCCGTTTCGCATGGTGTATGGTAAGGCATGTCACTTACTAGTGGAATTAGAACATAAGGCTTATTGGGCGCTTAAGACATGTAACTTAGACTACACAATTGCTGGAACTAATAGGTTCTTGCAATTACACGAGCTTGATGAGCTTAGGTTAGAAGCCTACGAATCTTCCATCACATATAAAGAGAGAGCAAAAAGATGGCATGACCAGAGAATTAAAAAACCCAAAGAATTTTCAGAGGGAGACAAAGTCCTATTGTACAATTCTCGGTTGAGATTATTCCCCGGAAAACTTAAGTCTATATGGTACGGACCGTTTACGGTGAAGAATTCCTCTAAAACTGGAGCTGTGGTGTTATTAGATGATGAAGGTAGGGAATTTACTGTTAACATACAACGTGTGAAACATTATCAAGAAAATAACAATGAAATGATTAGTGAGGAGGATGTGACGTTTGATGATGAGGTCACGTAGTAACCCATGACCTTGAGTCTAGCTACAAGACTCGTAAATAAAGAAAAGCGCTTCTTGGAAGGCAACCCATGTTTTGTGTGATTTTTATTTTGTTTGTTTGTTATTTGCTTCCGTATGCATGCTTTAATTTTTATTGTTGGTAGATCATGTTTCTAAATAAATAGTGGAAATACTTTACTTTGTTGTTTTGGCCTAGTCTTAACTCCACCTAAAAGTATTTTTGCAAAAGATAAGTGTAAGGGGAAACCCCAAATATGTTTTTAAGAAACAAACCGATCATGATTCTCCACGATATTAAATGAACATGTATATTCGTAATTGTTAGAGTCAAATGCTTGTATTGAGTCATAATGAAGTTTTGCAGGATTTTCCAGGAAGTGAGACCAAGTTTTTTCAGAAATTTTCCGAAAACTTAACATAAGAATTTCTGCAGGTCACTTCTGACGGCGTCACGAGTTAACTCTTGACGGCGTCACGTGTAAAAATCTGGAAATTTTACCGGTTTTGTTTTTTTAACGGAGTCTTATGGTTTTTGTGAATTATTAAGTTTTATAATCTCCAGGAAATCTGCAAACTTCATTCCACAAGCATTATATCTTATTTTGTTTTCTAGGATTTAGTAACTTATATAGGTTGCCGCCGATTTTATGCAAGGTTGTCTTGTCTATTTTCTCAGGATTCACAGGTTATGTATGACAAGAAGATGATTTATATTTCTGAAAGGGAAGCTTTGAGTGTTCATTTTCTTGGAGGAAGATTTAACCTGGCCACCTTATTATCCATACCGAGCGAATCAGGGGAGTATTTGATTTCATTCTTTTTACTTTTTCACTTTTACATTCTTTACTTGAACATTGGGGACAATGTTCATCTTAAGTGTAAGGGGAGGGTAAAATGATGATACCTTACATGTACACTTTCGCTTGAGTTTGTTTTGTTTAATGGTAGATGTGTAATAAAACTATGAGAAATACTTGTTAGTGCGATTTTAGCGCCAAATTTAAAATTTTTTACAACATTTAGGAGTGAAACTTTAGCCATAGCAAGCGTCTCATGGATAGGAGATTGTTTGACTAGCACATAACCGTATATTCAGAAAAATTTTCCACCCAAATATGTGAGGTTCGCCTTTAGATTTGATAGGAAAAGCATTTATTATTAGTGCTTATGAGTGTACCGGTAGCATTTAGATTCTAGAACTTGCGTTAGTGATGCATCCCGAGACCGCTAGTGAGACTACATTCGTGTGGTAGGATTTACTACATGATAAGAGGCATTAGGATCACCCTTCTGTTAAACCCGTATCATAATTACTTGACCATTTAAGTCATATTATTTGGCTAGTTAAGTCAACTAATTTTTCCCACACCCTTAGCGTTGTACTCATTTTTAGTACACGAAACCCCTAGTACACCCCTCCGAGCCTATCTTTTCGTTTCTAACTTTAAGCATCTTACTTAAAGGAAGAATTTGTTACACCCCACTTAAATGTACACCCAAATCGCCTTAGCCTTCCGTGTATGCGCTTATTTTTAGTGCATTATTGTTATTTGTTAAACCCTAAGTTAACTTTCTAATTGGTTACATGGTTGCTAAGTCGAGTCATATCCTTGTACATATTTTTTTAGGACGATTGGGACTAATGGGTAAAGTACTTATTTTATGGAGTAATGGGGAAGAACATCATTTATTACGCCCATATGTGCATTAATCTTAAAAGTACTCCAAGTGTTTTAATTTTCTTAATTCGAGTCATTAGATTAGTTTATTGTAAAGTATGTAAAAATTCAAGTGTAAGGGAAATGTTCATTCCCTATGATGTATTATTTTGGATGGTAGGGTAAGAGTGTATGCAAAAAAAAAAAAAAAAAAAAAAAAAAAAAAAAAAAAAAATAGAAAAAACAGAAAAAGGAAAAGAGAAAAAACATACGGACTACCATCCCGTTTTCATTCTATGTTCATTTTATGTTTTTGTTATTTTTCATTTATTAGCTTAAGTCGAGTCTAGTCTTGGCTTAGCAACGCCATATTGTACATGTAAGTAACCAAGATTGTTAACTCGCCACCAGTAAAAACTTCCTTTATCCACCAAAACCGTGTATTTCATATCCCTACATCTAACGTTACAACCCTTTAAAAGACCTCTTTGATAGTTTATCCAAGGTGCTTACGCCATGTGGTGGAGGTTTGATCCTTTCCCAAGCCTATGGTAATCTATTTTGCTATGACAGGTAGTGAGAGATATCTTCCGTTTCCATATTGTAATTTATACTTTATTACACCCAAGAGATGTGAGTATCTAAACACTATTTGTGAGGTGCTAGTATATGACCTCCGTGCTTGTCTATTGGTCTTTAGTGGAACGATTATTTGTTGTAATTACTTTTATATTAGTGTTAAATGACCCCTAACTTGTATTTTGATTAGAATAAAAGCACATTTGCTTGAGGACAAGCAAATCTCAAGTGTAAGGGTATATGATGAGGCGAAAAATAAACCGTTTTTAGGGGGTCATTTAAGCCCGAATTCGAATTTATTTGATCAAATATTGCCCTAAATCGTTCCTTTTGTGATTTTAGGTACTTTGGGAGAGAAATCTGGAAAAGGAAGCAATTCGGACGTTTTTGGAGCATAAAAGTGAAGAAAACGCCAAAGTCTTAATTTTCCTTACTGGGAACAGTAGGTGACGGCGTCAAGAAGGAATTTCTGACGGCGTCAAGAGTAATTTCCATGACGACCCAATACAGAATTGAAGGCGTCACGAAGTAGGGCGTCAAGAGTAAAATGCATGACGGCCTGGAAACACATAACACATGACGGCGTCAAAAGTAGATCAAGGCAGTCCGAAAAATATTTTGGCGGCGAGATGACGGCGTCACCGATTTTGTCTTGACGCCGTCAGACCCTATTTCCTATATATAGTTTTCTAATTTTCACATTAAAAGGAGAGAAGTTTTGGAGAAACCCTAAGTCCGAACTTGGTACGAATTTTACAGGTTTTTCAAGGGTTCTCAGCCCTTGAACCCTTTCATGTGTAATTGAGATAAGTATTCTTTTAATTCAATCAATATGTCTATGTGTCGGTTGTCTATATCTTGTTCTTGTCTTAATTCCATCATGCTAGGCTAGATCTATCTTGTGTTTGCTTGGATCTAATGAAACCTAGATGTTAATTATGTGTTGATTACTTGTTTATGGTTGTATTGGATGAATGAATTCGATGTTAGGCTTAAGAAAACTGGCAGATCTCCAAATGGTAACATGCTTGAACATCTTAGGAAACATGAACTGACGTGCACTAGGTTTTATTGGTTGTATTTAATGCATGAATAAATTCTAATGATCCCATGTTAGGAGCTTCTTAGCCGGCTCGACATAGGAGTGAAGTAGGCACTCATAGGATTGGGGAATTAAGTGCCCCACCCCATAAATGGTATTAAGGAATACAATCCGTCATCCACGCAACTATAACAAGTAATTAACATGTAAAAGATATCTAGGGAGTAGTGAAATCTAAGTAAACACAACTTCTCCACTTATTGCTCACAACCTTAGTTTAATTTAGTTTACTTTCATTTCTAGTATTTTATTTTGATTGCATCTTTAGTATTGGGTTAGTTGACTAGCAACTAATTCCGCCCAAATCCTTTAAACCCGAGATTTTTACTTGCTTTCTAAAAAATATAAAAATACAAAAATAATCATCCCTCATCTTTAGAACTAGTATTTAGGTTTTCTAATCCTAGCGACACTATTCCTAGCTGAACGATCAATCCCCCGATACTTGTCACTATACTATACTAGAACGATCAGGTACACTGCCTGGTGGGGGTTGTAAGCTTCTCAAGATCCCTTGAGAGGTAAAACCTGGTGCGATTCCCACGTATCATCATCCCTTCGAGTGTAATCGTAACCTACATAATCGAAGGCTCTGGCTAGCCTCATTAAACATTACTTGGCGTAAAACTAATCATCAATGATCTAGTTACCAAGTGGGAATTCGCCAATCGAAGGATCAAGCCCTTCGTGGTATCTCTCGATAAGTTTCAAGGACGGAACAATGCCAAGTCCACATATTAGTAAGACCAGGTCTTACCCACGTCTCCTCTTTCTCTTTAGCTCCCCCGCTAAATCAGGAGGAGTGGGACACTAACCCCTAGCGGTTACCACAAATCATGGGACGCCCCCATGATCTCTATCAAATGTGTGACCACTCTCCAGGACCGTTTTCTTCACTTATAAATAGTCCTGGGCGATGACAAATCTGGTATGCAATCTAAATTACGTCACTTTACTACATTATCATTTAAACTCATCATACCAATCACTCATTCACGCCGGAGGTGGTTCGCAGGGTCCAACCCCTACGCAATCACTTAACGTAGTTTTTTAGTATTTCTTATTTCAGGTTATATCCAAGCTTGGCGCAATCACAACATCCCTCATTTTCCTTTGATCACCATCGAAGGCCTGGTAGTGCAAAATATTGTACAATCACACACAAAATACAAATTTCTTCACTTTAAACAGCATATGGTCACACTTATTAACACTTTTGGCCACTTTATGCTTAATTGATGTGACTAAATACCCGAAACAAACATGCTTTGTGTGACTAAATATTACAAAATTTCAAACACACATAAAATTCAAGTGGCCATTTGAAGAACAATAGTGACACAAAATACACATTTCTTCACTTTGAACAGCATACGGCCACACTTATTAACACTTTTGGTCGCTTTTTTTTTTAAATTGTATGTGACTAACTCAAAAACAAACCACTCTTTGTGTGACTAAATATTACAAAAGGCCACATAAAAATACAAATTCATGTGACCATTGGATGAACAATAGTCACATAAAAGACATTTACTTGATTTTAAAAAGCATATGGTCACACTTATTAACACTTTTGGTCACTTTTTAAAAAAATTGTATGTGACTAACTCAAAAACAAACCACGATTTGTGTGACTAAATATTACAAAAGGCCACATAAACATACAAATTTGTGTGACTATAAAGTGTTTACGGTCACTCATAATGACTAATCCAACAAAACTGGTGCCAAATTTGTCACACATATTCGGGGTTTTGGTCACTCTTTTTCGATGGAAAAGGTCACGAACTCAAGAATGTGACCATATGGTACCTACGGTGGCGGCACTTTTAGTCACACACACCCAAAAAAACGTGTGTGACTATATGCGTATCGTCACACATTTTTGGTGTGACGAATGCCAATTTTTGTACCAATGAGAGTTGAAAGCGATATATCCTCGTACGAATATCTAACTTTCAACTGGGGGGCTTGATGATGTACCCTCCAAATAGCTTGAAGGACCCCCTTTTGAGCCAGCTTGTAACCTACATATCGAAGGCTCTGGCTAGCCTCCTAAAACTTTCAATGGCGTAAAACTAATCACTTTTGATTTAGTTACCAACAAAAAATTCGCCAATCGAAGGATTAAGCCATTCGGGGTACATCCTATGATGACATTGGGATGAGACTCTAGCAGGACCAGGTCTCACCCACGTCTCCTCTTCCTCTTTAGCTCCCCCGCTAAACTAGGAGGAGTGGGGCACTAAACCCTAGCGGTTACCATAAATCATGGGACGCCCCCATGATCTCCAAGAAATGTGTGAACACTCTCCAAGGTTATTTCATCACATATAAATAGTCTTGGACGAGTCATAAATCTGGTATGCAATCTCCATTATCCTACTTTACTACATTTTCACTAAACTTCTCATATCAAGTACTTATTCACATGCCGGAGGTGGTTCGCAGGGCCCAACCCCTGCACAATCACTTAACGTAGTGTCTTCGTATTTCTAATTTCAGGTCAGACACAAGCTTGGCGCAACCACAACATCCCCTATATCCTTTGATCACCATCGAAGGCCTGGTCGTGCAATTTATTGTACAATCATAAAGTAACGAGAACAACTTAATATATTAATCGATTATAAATCGTGCATGGGTGTGTGTCGACTTCGGGGTGTTGGGGCTCAACAAAACTTGGTCTAAAAACTATCACCTGTAATCATATAAAGGACAACGCATGAAATCATATAAAACGAGAAGGCTAGCCAACACAAAATCGATTATTAATTGCATGTGTATGTGCAACCTTTTGATGAAATCGTGATTGGTTGAAACATGATAAAAATGTGGTGCATTTGTCGAATAGAAAAAGAGTTAAGATCATGATAGTTTGTTTTTTTTTTTTTTTTGTTTTTTTTTTTTTTTTTTTTTTTTTAAATCACATGGCATGATAATATTATATGAAGCTACGATCAGCTTTTGCATGCGAATGGATTTTGTATTAAGAGATTGATATACTTTCAAATGAAATTAAAAGAGATAGGAAAACATGTGAGATTCTTTTAAATTCATATGGCTCGACCTGATTTTGTTTTCGTATGGGAATAAGGGAACCCACGACATATCTTTTTCGAATAGTATAATAAAGGGGTTGTATAATCGACTTGTGTTTCAATGTTTTAGCAATCGACTTCAATTATAAACGTGAATAGATCATTTTTATTTCGGTCTTATAAATGATCTCGAATAAAGGGTGTAAGTGTCTCGGCTATAATTAAATGAAAGGAGGTGTCGCAACTTGGTTTGGGTCGCGACATGTAGTTGTTGCAAATTTGGTGGCTCGGTATGTCTTAAAAAGGAAATTAGGGTTTAATAAACTAGGGTTTCGAAACTTATATTAAAACCAGGGTGCATTCGACATGTATGAGACTAAAGGAGTTTAAATGGTAAAATGGTAAACTTGTTATATTTACTTTTTAAACCCTAAACTTAACGTATTTACATTTTTAACCTTAAACTTTTAATAATTACATTCTAATCCCTATACCTTTATATTTGACATAATAAACTCTAATCTTTCATATTTGACATTTTAATTACCTAAACTTATTAAATGGTGACCTTAATCAAATATGACTAATCTTACTAATTCGAGAAGCTTACTAAATCAGGAAAATTACTAATTATGGAAAGTTACTATTTTGAAAAGCTGCTATAAATGGAAAGTTACTAAAAATGGAAAGCCGTCTAAAATGAGTGATGACGTACCCTCCACTCTGCTAACCAGCGTTACCGTCATTTTGGTACTTAGCATACCATTTGCACAAAGGGTAATGATGTACCCTCCTAAAGGATGAAGTCTATACCTTCGTCCTACACATAATGGTGGCATAAAGTCATTCATAATGGTTACCGCAAGGGAATCCGCCAACCTTCACTCAAAACACTCATAGTGTCTAACCTCCATCACGGTTAGCATGGGCCCTCCATCACGGTTAGCAGGGGCCCTCCATCACCGTCGGAGGGGCCCTCCATAACGGTTAGCAGGGGCCCTCCATCACCGTCGGAGGGGCCCTCCATCACGGTTAGGAGGGGCCCTCCATCACGGTTCGGAAGGGCCTCCATCACTGTTTGGAGGGGCCTCCATCACTGTTCGAAGGGGCCCTCCATCACTGTTCGAAGGGGTCCTCCATCACTATTTGAAGGGGTCCTCCATCCCTGTTCGAAGGGGCCCTCCGTCACGGTTAGGAGGGGCCTTTCGTTACTCTTCGGAGGAGCCTGACCTGGTCTTATCCACATCTCCTCTTTCTCCTTATCCTTCCCGCTAAACCAGGAAGAGTGGGGCACTAAGCCCTAGCGGTTACCACAAATCATGGGACACCCCCATGATCTCCTAAAATCATGGGATGCCCCCATGATCTCCTAAAAACGTGCAAGAGCTCTCCAAAGCTATTTTTATCCCTATAAATAGTCTTGGACGGGCTAGAAATCTGGTATGCAATCACTACTACAACTTATCATATCGAATACTTATTCACATGCCGGAGGTGGTTCGCAGGGTCCAACCCCTGCGAAATCAATTAACGTAGTGTCTTCTATTTCTTATTTTCAGGTTATCTTGCACTCGGCATCACCACCATCACCCCTAATTCCGTTAATCACCATTAACGGCCTGGTATGTGCATCTTTTTGTACAATCAGTGGCGCCATCCGTGGGACACGCAACAATAAGTCCTGTTTTACCGAGTCAAATAACCGTTTTCCATAAATAACGGTCGAATTCAACTGCAATGCCCTACATCCTTGTTACCACTTGGAAACACCACTAAAATCTCCACTTTTATCTCAGATTATGGCTTGTGTTATGTTTCGAATTGGAGAAGAAGGGGCTTCTGTTTCAGTTCGTTTTATGAAGGAGGCCCAAATTCATGAGCCTTCATATGGGCCTCTGTTTCAGTTCGTTTTATAAAGAAGGCTCAAATTCAATAACCTTCATATGGGCCTCCTTCTAGGTTCATTTTACGAAGAAGGTTCAAATTCAATAACCTTCGTTGGGGCCTCCTTTTGGGTTCATTTTACGAAATAGGTTCAAATTCAATAACCTTCGTAGTGGCCTCCTTTTGGGTTCATTTTACGAAGAAGGTTCAAATTCAATAACCTTCGTAGGGGCCTCCTTTTGGGTTCATTTTACGAAGAAGGTTCAAATTCAATAACCTTTGTAGGGGCCTCCTTCTGTGTTCATTTTACGAAGAAGGTTCAAATTCAATAACCTTCGTAGGGGCCTCCTTCTGGGTTCATTTTACGAAGAAGGTTCAAATTCAATAACCTTCGTAGGGGCCACCTTCTGGGTTCATTTTACGAAGAAGGTTCAAATTCAATAATCTTCATAGGAGTCTCTGTTTTGGGGTTCATTTTATGAAGAAGGTTCAAATTCAACAACCTTCATATGGACCTCTATTTGGGTACGTTTTACGAAGAAGGTTCAATCTCAATAACCTTCGTAGGAGCCTCTGTTTGGGTTTCTATTACGAAGAGGGAGCCTCTGTTTGGGTTCATTTTAAGAGGAAGGATCAAATTCAACAACCTCTATGGCAGCTTTTGTAGCAGTCTGCAACCTCTGTTGCAGCCCTCACAGTAGCCTACAACCTCAGTGGCAGCCTTTGTAGCAGCCTGTAACCTCTATGGCAGCCTTTGTAGCAGCCTGCAACCTCTATGGTAGCTTTTGTAGCAGCCTGCAACCTCTGTTGCACCCCTCACAACAGCCTAAAACCTCTATTACAGCCTCCGTCGTAGCCTCTGGCGCAATCTCTGCTCGGGTTTGTTCGAAGTAGTAGGCTCGAAATCAATAGTTCTTCATTCTGGTATTCATGGAAACTTACGTTGAAACCTTGGTGAGGGTTCATTTAAAGAATTGGAACACATAATGGGACATTCAAGTAGGGTTGGAACCTTCCTTCGTATAAAGCCTATCAAAAGATAGGCAACAAAGACCGTGCAACAATGATAGAGGATACCCTTTATCAATCTGGTATGTTTTCTACGAAACTAATATGCTATATTGCCTTTGTTTCACTACCAAGCATATTACCTACATATGAAACTTTTGATGTTTATTAAGAACGCTATAAAACCATCTTTTAATAAATCTCTGCATATGACACAATGATTATTAGAGATCGTACAACATTGACAGAGGATACCTTATGTTCCTGGAACCTTTCTTAGCATAAAACACAATACATGCATATTAAATACATGATGATCGTGAATAAGCCTTAAGTAAACTTCTACCAAGCTTTACCATGTCACCCGTGATGATAAGTCCATTGTAGACAAAGCCTCTTTTGACAAGGCATTTCACACAAGCTCTACTGAGATGACAGAGACTTACATTTGCATACTAGATAGTAATAAACTTTCTCATGGAACTTATATACTATTATCATATACTTTGAAATGACGGAGCATCACATATGTTGACATAAGTCTCTGTCGATATAACTACGGAGCATCACATATGCTGACATAAGCCTCTGTCTACACAAGTACAGAGTGTAGCCTCTGATTCATAGGTGTTTCTGTCGACACGATTACAGAGCATCGCCTCTGTTCACATAATTTATATGTGTCTATGTAGACACAATTACATAACCTCATTCCATCTACATAGTGGTAAAACTTACTTCAATTCATGTATCACATTCTTCTCATTTGGGGAAAGAAGCGTTAATGGTAGGCGTCCTAGTTTTCATTTCTTAAAATGATGTAATCCTCCCTACCCAATTAATGATATAACGCATTTCCCTCAAATCTCTTGTTTTGTTCTATGCAACAAAGATTTATTCAGCCAAGTACAAGTTTCAATGTTGGAAGGATGATTCAAGACACATAAGTCTTGTATAATAACAACATCCATTACTATTCACATTAACTTTCCTAAGAGTCTTAGGGTATTCCAAGCCCTTTGTACCGAAAGGACAAAGACGGAGTGGGTCGCAACCCTCTGTCAGCAGTTAAATTATACGATTGCTAAAAATCTTGGTTCAAAGTACACACAATAAGGTTATGTATCTACTATAGCCTTAGGTTGTATATTAACGTTAATAAATAACGTTAGAGAAGAGAAGCATGATAACAAAAGCGGGACACCGTCCGTCATTAGTAGATATAAATTATGCTAACATACGTAGCATAGGGCAGAAGCCCAAAAGACATAAACAAAAATTGTTCAAAGACGGCTGAAGCCCAGAGAGCATAAACATAAAAGGTGAGGGAAATCACTCCACACCTACGATACTTAAAATCCTAAACAATGGATATTATTTTAACATGCATAGAGGCCATAGCCTAGCAAAAGAAAGTAAGTAAATTGTCCAAGGATTACTACCTTGCTTAACTAAAGCCATAGGCTTCGTGCAAATACAAAATATACAACCTTTAAGGTTTATATTACTTAATTCGAAAGCAATATATTTGAATTATACGAATCACTTTCGACAGAAGGGCTTGATGACGTACCCTCCGTGCAGTTTGAAGGTCTCCCCTTCATACTCACTTCGGATACTACATTCCAACACACTTGGCAAACCTCCTAAGATCTTTATTGGCGTCAAACCATTCATTTATGATATGGTTACCAGTTGGTAACTCGCCAATCGAAGCCTTAAGCCTTTTGGGGTATGCTCTTCGAAGATACTAACCTAAAGGTTTCATAAGACCAAGTCAAACCCACGTTTATCAAGGCTTCCCCGCCAAGATAGAGATCGTGGAACATTAACCAAACACTTACCTAAAATCATGGGACACTCCCATGATCCTCGAATCAGGTACAGAAGCCTGACAGAGCCTAATATAGGCGCTCCTTATATAACAAGGGGTTGCACGACTACTTAAATCTAATCTCATGCCTCCTACGAAGTCATAACATTAGACTGGGGGCTTAATGGGGTATCCACCACGATAGAGTGGGCTATTAAAAACAAGTCTAGCTACTTTTATATTGGATTTGACAAAACAAAAGTAGTAGAAATTGTTACCAAGTCTTTTTTAACAAAGCAATGATAAGTCTAAAGCCATGCACTCTTCGCATGCATAACATTAGACTGGGGGCTTGATGACGTACCCTCCGCTCTGCTAACAAGCGTTACTGTCACTCTGGTACTTAGCTTACCATTTGCACAAAGGGTAATGATGTATCCTCCTAAAGTAAAAAGTCTATACCTTCGTCGTACACATAATGGTGGCATAAAGTCATTCATAATGGCTACCGCAAGGGAATCCGCCAGCCTTCACCCAAAACACTCATAGTGTCTAACCTCCATCACGGTTAGCATGGGCCCTCCATCACGGTTAGCAGGGGCCCTCCATCACGGTTAGCAGGGTCCCTCCATCACCGTCGGAGGGGCCCTCCATCACGGTTAGCAGGGGCCCTCCATCACGGTTAGGAGGGGCCCTCCATCACTGTTCGGAAGGGCCTCCATCACTGTTTGAAGGGGCCTCCATCACTGTTCGAAGGGGCCCTCCATCACTGTTTGAAGGGGTCCTCCATCCCTATTCGAAGGGGCCCTCCATCAAGGTTAGGAGGGGCCTTTTGTTACTCTTCAGAGGAGCCTGACCTGGTATTACCCACGTCCCTTCTTTCTCCTTAGCCTTCCCGCTAAACCAGGAAGAGTGGGGCACTAAGCCCTAGCAGTTACCACAAATCATGGGACACCCCCATGATCTCCTAAAATCATGGGATGCCCCCAAGATCTCCTAAAAACGTGCAAGAGCTCTCCAAAGCTATTATCATCCCTATAAATAGTCTTGGACGGGCTAGAAATCTGGTATGAAATCACTAATGCTTCATTTTACTACAACTTATCATATCGAATACTTATTCACACGCCGGAGGTGGTTCGCAGGGTCCAACCCCTGCACAATCACTTAACGTAGTGTCTTCAATTTCTTATTTTTAGGTTATCTTGCACTCGGCATCATCACCATCACCCCTAATTATGTTAATCACCATTAACGGCCTGGTATGTGCATCTTTTTGTACAATCAATGAGTAATCTGATTTAAAATGTGTTATTAATAATAAGCCGATCATCATTACCTGTAGATTCACCGAAGAAGGAGTGACTTCCTATTCTTATGTTATGATATGGTTTCGTTGGCGGTTTAAGGTACATATATTCTACCCTTTCTTAGTAGGGTTTTGATCTCATGACTTTTCATTCTTTGACTTTGATTCATTTGCTATGATATGATTCGATGATATGATCCTTTGATATGAGCCTTTGCTATCATTTTGTTTGATATATAGTGATGATCCGTTTGATATTATCCTTTGATAGGATTCTGTTTGCTATCCATTTTGTTATGATGATATGATTACTATCTCTTTGATAAGAGATTCTGTTCTGTTATGCTCTGGGAGCTTTGTTATGATTATGGATAGCTTTGCTTTGTTTGTTCTGATATGTTATGTTCTGATGCCCGAGTTTTAGTCTAGTCATGGAAGTACCATGGCCATGTCATTGAAGCACCAATGGCATGACACTATCTGGGGCGGTGTGATTAGTCCTCGGCGTTCCCTTTTGTTATGATTATATGATTATGGTGCATATGGCCATTCTGTATATGTATATATAGTCTCGTACTTGCATATGTATTCTGTTTTGCAAGGAGCGTATGGATGCATCCTAGGTTTTGTTCTGATATGATATGATATGATTTGGCTTAGTGACTGGCTGTACGTGCCTTATACCCCTTTAACTTCTGGTACAATGGAGTCTGCAACTCCTTGTACAACTTATGATTTGACGGATATGTGGTTATGTGATTCGAGATCTATCGAGTACCTCGGTAGGTCGGCTCGTGGCTTCCTTATGTTTCTTGGTGTCTATTCAAGTACCTTGTTTAGACAATCCTTTGTTGATACGTGATCTTTATTTCCCTTATGATTTGATTATGCTTGATATATCTATTATGCTTCATTTCTTTTGACTTATGATATATTGTGCTAATTCTTACGATCCTTCTCACATTGGTTGATTATTACTATTTGATTCCTCATGTTCTTCGTTTTGTTGACTTATGATATTGTTCAGCTGTTCATTGACATCTTATTTCATGTGACAGATGACATTCTTTTCAGCAGGAGTTTATATTTTCCTCTTCTTATACTTTTATACGTTTCGATTATTCGTTTTGTTATGTATCTGTTCACTGGGCTTTTTAAGCTCATCCGTATTTCTTTTCATGTGGCAGGTTTTAGGTTGGAAGCTGTGTTTAGGTGAAGAGTGCATAGGAGCGTTAGTGTACTATCCCGATGATTAGAACCCCATTTACATCTGGATTAGACTTGGTGTTGGATTCGATTAGATTGTTGTTTAGATTGGTATTTCATCTTGTATTAAGTTAGTATTTCTTTTGTACCCTTAAAATATCTTTGTAACTTTATGTTTATAAGTCTTCCGCTTGCATTTGTATGATCTTACTGGCACCATAATGTGACATTTTGACCCTTGTGGGGTTGGGGTGTTACATTAATGGTCCAACATTCACCCCCTAATGTTATTGAATTCTTTGTCAAGTCTTCTTTATTTGTCTATGTCTTCATCAGATGAAGTTCCAACCTTCCCTTTCCTGCTTGACGCCGTTATCTGTTCCCAATCGCTACTTGTACCCTCTATATCAACTTTATTGCCTTGCTCAGACGTCATTGAAGCCTCGTTGTTTCCTGTCACTAGGCAAATTTTCCCTGGTATAATCATCTGTACTTGTCATCCCTGCTTTCGCTACTTCAAAGTAAATTTTTGGAATCAGCGGATAGTGTACATAGATTTCCTTAAATCTGAGTCCATACAATCCCGATAATCCAAAGCCTAAAGATACTTCATCCCATTTTTTCTTGTAGTTTAATCTTTCATATCCACAAAAGCATTTAACCAATTTGTAGAGATCGAAGAGGCAAATTTCATATCCACCAATCGTTTGAGGCATGAGTTTAGTTATATCGCCCTCGATGTAAGTGCTGTGGAACAATTTAAGCTTACACTCGAAACATTCCCTGAAGATTTCTCTATGTTTCAATACAACATAGTTTTTGTTTGCAAGTTTCATGAATCGTATGAAGCCATCAAACGAATTGACAGTAAGTTCGAGTTTTCTTGTACCCTTGTTCCTTGAGTAAGTACCTTGATCAGAATCTTTATCCAAACCAGCCCATATAGTGCATTCTGAATTCCCTTTGTCACTATATAATCCTTTTGCTTTCAAAGACTTGAGTGACATCTCGACTTCTTGTTTGATTAGATTAGTATCAGCACTATCCTTCGTTGGTTGTAGATGTAACGAATTCTTGAAAATACTTTTCAAGATATGCATTCTGAATCTCGAGTACTTCCTCCGTTGTCATCCCCTCATTTGTTTCTTCAAACATTCTTCTTATAATGCATTTTGTATCGTTAACCTTAATTTCAAAACCTTGACAAGCCAATTGGTGTATGCTTAATATATTTCTTCCTATTTCGGGTACAAATGACACACTTGGCATTTCGTATGTTGCTTTGTCAGTTTCTATCAACACGTCTCCAACACCATGAGTGAAAAGAAAAAAGGATTTGTGGGATTTTGAGTCTTACCCAAAACATTATTTGAATCTTACAAATAATTCTCTATTTGGAGATATATGTTTTGTATATTTGTTACTAACATACCATATTTTCTTCAAATCGCCCTTGTCCGTTCCTTCCACGTGAAAATCTCCCTTTAGTCCAATTGTGTTGTAATTCAATTGCACATAATCTTTATCTATTCTGATTTTTGTTGGCTATCAGTTTTTTCGTCCATAGGATCGTTTGCAACTTGCTTTGTAGGACAATTCTACCTTGTATGCCCTCTTTTTCTACATATGAAACATCTTTTCCTTGGGATGCGCCTGCCTTGTGTTGTACGAGGGTTTAAGGACAATTTGCTCATGTCTTCCACAAAGTTATATCTGAATTGATTCTTGTAATTCCTTCTCCATTGCCCTCCCATTGCTCTGATACCACTGTTAACACATGGCCTTTGATCAAATCTGTTTCTCATATTGTAATTCTTCATCTCCTGGTTGTAACGGGGTATTTGGAACAAGCAGATTTTGATAGAAACAAAAGTAAAACAATTCTAGAAAACTATGTGAATATATAACACAGATTGTATATGATTGCATGAATATATTTATACTATACAAACTGGTGCCTTAAACCAATATGACTGTTCATAAAGGAGAGGCAGAACCGATTCACTGATTGCAAACAGGCGTGACCTAAATAACGGTTTATAACCGTTATTTCTGGCCCAAAGCCCAAACAAACTTATTCTGTAAACATAGTTTTAACATAACTATCATACTATATTATAATGGAGGAAGGTCTTCTAATATTAGAATACTTAAAATTAAGCCTTACAAGTTAATAAGCTTAAATTACAAGTGATTCAAACACAAATGCTACTTATAGAAATTCCCCTCATATTTAATTACAGCATACAATTAATACTAACATTAAATACAATAAATAAATCATTATGTACATTAAATACAATTAATTAATTGGTCAATAAATACAATTAATTCACTTATTAAAACATACCTTACATAAGAAATACAAATTATCAAGCATATTGTACAACCAACTTAAACACAATTTCTGCATTAAATGTCACTAATACAAATAATAAAACATATTATACAAATATTCAAGCCCAAACAGGCAATGGGCTCGAGCCCGAACGAGCACGGGTCAAACGGGCTCGAGCCCGAACGGACACGAGCTAAACGAAATTTTTGATATCCGTAAATTTATTGTCAAAAAGAACATAGTAAACTAAAATGTGTTCACATATTGTACAAACCAAGCAAACTACTATAATAATAATAATAATAATAATAATAATAATAATAATAATATTAGAGTTAGCTTTTGTATTCAGAAAGGATTGGGAGCACACCTTGTGTCTAAACTCCCATCAAACTTTATGTAAAATTGTTATGTTTCAATAAAAATTATTAAAAAAAATAATAATAATAATAATAATAATAATAATAATACAAACTAATCAAAATTTCATTAAACTTTTGCCATAAAAAACTAATCAGTAAAACTATTGCCAAAAAACGTACAAATAAAATAAATTATTAGCCGAAAAAATTAAATTACAGGGTGCCCGCAGCTGCATCGCGCGAGGAGCTTGCTAGTATAACATAATACATACTAGTTACTTCGACTTATGTCTATAACATTAATGGTCCAACAAAGAATTCATGGTTGCACATAACATGATCGGAATGAATGTATGAAACCATCAGATATCATACAACAATTTACTAAAAAGCTTCATGTGTTCAGCTTGCAATGAAATGACAATCGACATACTCCTATCATTGATCGGGCTTGGTAACACATAACTAAGACCTTCGAATGGGATCAAAGCAGGCCCCATGAAAATAGGTCGGCCCCATCCAAAATCAGCATCATATATGGGTAGTTTTACCCAACTACTTATCCCAAGATTAGGACTTTTGAACGACTGGGCGCCACGATCAATAGCATTTAGATCAGTCTGTAGTTCCAAATAGTCGATTGCTGACCTCATATAATCATTATTCCTTTCTGTTATTGCCTCGTGTATTTTACTGGCAGCGTACCAACTAGGGTTTGATTGAAGCTTGCCTGCTACCGCTATTGGAGTGGCCATTAATATAACATTTCCGAAATAGCCAGGTGGCAATGCAGGCTGAAGGCGAGTCCGCCCATCCATGGGAATGTAGACCATGGTGTCCTGATCATATGTAAGCCCACGGGATTTACACACCAACCTCCATATATGGCCAGCTAGCATTTCGTACGAGCTGTAGTTGATTGTGTTGCCATCTTCTTTGCATTTCTCTTTAAGTATGTTAACATGGTCTCGTGTCAACTTGAAAATGGAGGTGATGGTTTCATCAGACGAGGTCTTGAGTAGAGGTGAGTTCAATGGTGGAGGAGGGTGATATTCAACGTGCTCGAAGATAGGCTGTGGTGGGTCCCGAGCACGGAGGAGGGTCCGGTCCATGAAGGGTTGGAGAGTGATGTCAAGGCCACGAGCCATTTCCGACCAAGAGTTAATGAAATGCTGTGCAGATAAGCCATCTACAACACGATGGTGCATCCCTACTCCTAAGGAAACTCCCCCACATTTGAAGTAAGTTACCTGCTCAAATTTACATCTCACAATCAGATATAGCTCAAATCTATTAGATGACTAGGTTATGGCTCAAGCCTACTTGTGGGCTTAGGGTTCATTACGTTTAGGGTAATATTTCAAAGTTTTGTGTCTATTAATTATAAATATACATGCAATCTCATGAATGTAATCACAATTAAGCTTGGTCTCTAATAAAATCTACACTATTTTTCTTACTTGATTAAAATGTCATAGTTTCATACCTGCACGAGCAGCAAAGGATACGATTCAATTCCTAGTGAGTAATCAACCGTTGGGATGAGTTTAAGAAACTCCAATCTGGGTGCAAAATCACCGAAATCATTGATAACACTATCAGACTCGGCTTCCACAAACAACACACCTTGTCCTTGACAATCAATCTCAATCCTTCCATTTTGGTCTTTCTTAAATCGTCCTGCCACAGGGTAAAATGGAACCAAAACCCTGCTCAGAGCCTCCTTCATCACTCTGGTATCAAAGAAGTTGGCAGAAGTGGTGACGTTTGGACGGTAGAAATAAACGGTTAATGTGTGATACTCGGATGGCAAAAGGTCGAGGTTAGAGTTCCATAGCGTTATATTTGGTGTGTCCTCTGCTGGTCTCACTAACGTGGATTCTTTCACCTTGATCTTCATCATCTGTATTATAATTTAGCCAACTGCAAAATTATCAAATCCTATATGCTTTAAACTAGCTAGCTACTGATCGAGGAAATGTGTTGAAAATCAGAGATAAAAGTCACTAATAGTATGCTTTTACGTCTCTACTTATCTGGTGGAGGAATTTGGTATGGGAAATTGGGAACAGTTTAATATATGTCAAATAATGGAATTGGTTGCCTTTGTCATTCATGATCAATACTATATATACAAGAGATTCCCTAACTTTTGAGACTAGATATGACTAGCTATACAATGATATTCACATGCTATTTACGTTCTACATTTGTGGGATCTACTTTGTTACAAATAATGTATTTAATACATCCCACATTTGCAGTGGCAGGATGACGAACGCTAAGACTATCTTGAAAGTCATCAAACAACACTTGGGCATGAGTTTTGGTAAATATGTCGGCAATTTGATAATGAGATGGAACATGAAGAACCCGTACCTCTCACGAACTACTTTTTCACGTACAAAATTAATATTCATTTCTATGTGTTTAGTACATTTATGTTGAACCAAATTGCCACATAAAAAAATAGCACTAGCATTGTCGCAAAACAGAAGAGTAGCTTTCGGAATGGGACAATGTAGTTCACCTAGTAAATTATGAATCCAACAAGAATCTAATACCACATTTCCGAACCCACGATAGTCGGCTTCGGCACTTGACCGAGAAAGACTGGGTTGTCTTTTGGATGACCATGACAAGAGATTATCATTGAAGAAAACGCAATAGCCCGAAGTTGAGCACCGGGTATCGTGGCACCCGCCCCAATCTGCATTTGTGTAGACAACAAGCCGATGAACAGGTGACTTAGAAAAATAAAGACCATAGTCAAGTGTACCTTGTAAGTAGCGAATGATACGTTTAAGAGCATGAATATGACTGTCACGTAGAGCATGCGTGTGTAAACATATTTGTTGAACCACGTACGAAATATCGAGCCTAGTAAATGTAAGGTATTGCAACGCGCCCGCTAGGCTACGATAATGAGTAGGGTCTGAAAAAATCACCTGAAGTAGCACTCAGTTTAGGAGTAAAAGGCCTTTTTTTTTTTTTTTTTTTTTCTTTTTTTTTTAATGAGTTGATCGTCAAATTGAGAAAATAAAAGGTTTATTCTAATACAAACACTTTTTTATGCACCTTTAAATTTCGTGGCATATATAACACAATTTATTGTAGCTAGTTTGGCTACAATATTATGCTATAAATGTGGGTCCTGATTCTTTTTTGTGGGTTACTGATTTTTTTCTGTGAGTCCTTGATTCATTGCATATGTATTTTTTATGAAAAATTTTATCTAGTTGGCTACAAAAATTGTAGTCAAGTTATCCCCATATATATATTAGGTACGGTTATAGCCGTGCTAAAGCATGGCCCAGAAATGTCTAATGGTCTCTTAAATATGATTCATAAATGTAGTGAACAAGGATCATATAGAGTTTCATATGTTTGAGTTGCTGTTAATTCTAGTTTGGATGTAAAAAAAAAAATATATATATATATATATATATATATATATATATATATATATATATATATATATATATATATTTACACACTTATTGAATTATTGTGTCTTGATTGAGAAGTTACCCACCATAATGTCTAATGATCATTGGTATAAATACTACAAAGAGAAGTGATAAAAATAAGACGTCAACTCTACATAAGTAAGGTGCTAAATTACGAGTTAAATAAGAATAAACGAAAAAAAATCTACGTACAACTTTTTTTGCCACTATTTAATTACATTACTATGACTCGTGAGAAACCTACTCTCATGACTTTTTATATAAATTTTATTGAAAAAAGAGAAATGTATTACACAAAACTTAAAATTTCTTATTCAAATGTTCTTTTCTATATGCAACCCATTAAAGATAAAAGATGTTTGAATATATCAATTAACAATGTAACTGAACGAGTGTTATGGCCTGCCGCGCTTCGATGTGGCCACTCGTAAATCATACATTATGTTGAGTTTATCATTTAAATTTTAGTAGTCGACGCTACACTTGGACCAATTGCATCTGTTATTCACAAAATCTCACCTAAATCTATTTAACCTACATCAATGTTGGCTTACAAACCTTTACTATGGTTTAAGAATGTGTTTTAATTTATTTATTTTCATAAAACATATATTAAAGTTTAATATTTTATATAAAATCATACATAAGTAAAAGAATATTGTAACATTGGCTCATTTTATTCGCAATTAATGCCTTTTATATTTTTTTTATAAGAAAATCTGAAATTAAAATGCACGAATAATACTCCATATAAGTATTGTGTAAAAGTATAGTGACTACAAAGTAAAAGGATAAAAAAAACCGATTTACCATATCATAAAATAGTCAAGGCAATGAACAAATCTTACACAATGTAGTATGCAATCTTTAGCCCCATGCTTGTCAGATGCAACCCAACCTACGTGTAGTGTTTATATGTATCAGTATTGAGTGTTTGACCACAACTTCCACATTCTATCAAAGGACTTGTGGTCGAGTGGGTGGGGCTTAACTTGCTAAGCGAGCCACAAGTGGGAGTAGTACCGGATGGGTAACCATCCGGGAAGTCCTCACTTGTGGTCCACTTGTGGACCATATGTTCCGGAGATATCAGGCAATGAAGAGGAGAACCTGTAAGCCATTAGCTGCGCAGGTTCGAATCCAAGCCGGCCCCGGTTTTCGTCCGGCCGTTTCTCCAGCGAGTAATCTCGTGTGGAGGCGGTACGGTTTCCGGGCGAAAGCCGTTTAAATCCCCACTGCGCCAGCGTGGACCCGGTTCAGACAACATAGTCTGGGTATGTGGTGGATGAGGGTCTGCTATTTGGCAGGTGCGACTTTAAACCATATATGAAAAAAGTCACCTTTCAAAAAAAAAAACAAAAAAAAACAACTTCCACATTCTAATAATTATTTTTGTTATTTTGTTTTAGCATTCTCATCACTATAAATGAACAACCTCGTATAGGTAGATATAAAATAACCATTCTATATTTCTATTAAACATGAAAAGAAAATCTAAGTACAAAACCTTTTAATTTTGGATATCAAAATTAAAATATGAATTACTTGTTAACGATACTCTACCTTTTAACATATTAAAAAGTAAAATACGAATGTAAAAACTACTTTTAGTTAAACGTTAAAATAAAAAAATATGATAACTTTCAAAAACTGAAAATGAGTTCCAGCTAATGCTTGAAATTTCTTTTACTCACAAAATTTAAAAAGTTATCTTCTTAAATACACTATACACAATCAAAGGACTTGTGGTCTAGTGGGTGGGGCTTAACTAGTTAAGCGAGCCACAAGTGGGAGTAGTACCGGGTGGGTGACCACCCGGGAAGTCCTCACTTGTGGTCCACTTGCAGACCATTTGTTCCGGAGATATATTGCAATGATGGATTCGAAGCCCTTAGACCAAGCCGCTGGGGTTAGAATCCTGAGCATGGCCCGGTTTTCATCCGGCTGTTTCTCCAGCAAGGTAACTTGTGTGGAGGCAGTACGGTTTCCGGGGGAAACCCGTTACCACCTGAGATCAGCGTGGACCCGGTTCAGACAACATAGTCTGGCGGGGTGGCTGGTGTGTATTAATTTACACACCTTTTCATGGCCAAATATCAACCCAAATGGACTATTTTATTAACCAATTATGCCAAAATGTTGTGTTTTTGCATTTGTGATTATGCAGGTACGGATATTTACAAAAATAGCAAACACGAGCATGAGAGTATGAAAAGGTTCAAGAGCCGAAGCCGGGGAGCAATTTTCATTTATGGATCTCAATTGAGCTCAAAGTTTCAATATCAACCTTGAAGAATATTTATTTGCCAAATATAGTCTTTGGATAAATTTACAACATTTGTCCATACATTTTGCTAATTGGCAAAGTTAGTCCCTTAAAACTAAACAAGTTTTACAAAAAAATCTGCCAAAGCCTTTTTTCTCCTAAAACCAATCCAACATAAACCCAAGCCCATCATTTTATCCCTTGACCCGAGCCCACTCATAACCCGATCCACACACCTCAGTCAAATAAAAATAAAAAAATAACCCCGCTTTTCTTTTTACTCCGTACATCCTCACCCCCAAATCACCAAGAACCCTAAAAAATCATTTACCCACAATTACCCTCTCCCAACCAGAATTAACCACAATTAAGGGTAATATGGTCATATCCCTGACACCCCTGACATGTGACTGGCAAGAGGGAATGACAGCATGGCATAATGGGGCATTGTGATTGGTTGGAACACGTCACTGAAGCGAATAGAGAGCTATGATTGGTCCAAGTTTGTCACAAGGGATCAAAGAAGGATATTCGATTTGAAGATGCTCATCCCAAAGGCTTGAGCTCAGCTATAAATAGCTCCTCTCCTCACCACATTGAGGCTGTTAGATAATTAGTGGTTAGCTTAGGAGTAGTGTAGAGTAGATAGTTTTAGTGTAGAGGCACTCTGCCAAAATTTACTTTTGAATGTATTTAGATTAGTTTTATTGTAATTCATTTTAAATTTTTAATGAAATCAGCTTCTTTTAATCTTTACATATTGTTGTTATAACTGTCCTAAATCAGCTTTTACTAGTTTGATCTCAGCTTATTTCATATATCTTTCAAATTAATTTCAAGTGTTCATTTCATTTTAAAGTTTTAATAAATACAGAAAATATAAAAAATAGTATCTCTTTGGTCAATAGTAATCAAATGATCAGTTCAGTTGGAGAGTTTTGGTGAATAATGGGATATAATTGATAGTTTGAGTGAAATTGGGAAGCACTCAGCCTGTCACAAAGACAGGCCAGCATAGTGAATCCTCTCTATTTCAAGCTGAGAGGAATTTTCATTGTAAGTTTCATTCTTAATTTTGCTTTATCAGTTTTAATCTTTGAGTGTTGAGTAATTGATTGTGTTAGTGTTATTAGCTGTTTGAAATTGCTTCAAGTAGTATAGAATTTGTTGTTTTGATCATCAGTAGTTGAGTAATTTGGATAGAATAATATAGTATAAGAATCTGTTACAGTTTGCTTATTTCATATCTGTTTTGATTATGCATTATTGTACTTCTGATTGCAGTTAGTTTTAGTAGTGTTAAATTGTTATTTCAACTTTCAATAGTTTAATCTTAGATGTGTTGATCATTTGTTTGCATAATGGTAGTTTAATTCTTCATAACTTAGTGTAATTTTAGTTTAAGTGGTGTTTGGTTCTGTTGAGTATGGAGGTAAATTGATGTTAGAATGCTGATGTTTTAGTCGCACTTAGGTTAGAATAGATCAGTCATAGCCTAATAAGGGTATGTTAGTTCATAAAAAAGTCAAAGTTGTAGTTTAATAAAAAGTTAGCACTAGCTTAGAGCACTCCATACACTGCTAATCTAGGGTAAGTATAGAGCATTAAATGATCTTCAAAATTGATAAAAATTGGTTCTAGGTAAACTTTGGTAGTTTGTTTTTAGTTTTCATAAGGAATTTTGCAGATTGAAGCTTGTTGCTAGCTTTTCATAAGCTCATTACCAGCCCATTAGACCTGCTGCTGTGCAACCAATCTGTCCCAACAGTCACACCTTTATCAGCCATTCATTAGCTCATTTGAGCTCATTTATGTTCAATATTAGTTTTCCTTGATTCACTTCCAGCTTATTTAGATGTGTGTTAGCATATTTTAGATTTTTAATGTTGTTTAGTAGCTTTAGTATTAGCTTAAACATGAGCCTTTGAACCTGCAGCCCCACTTAGAACCCATTTGATTCAGCAGCCATCTGTCCCATTTTAGTTTCTTAAACCTCAAATTTTAGCTTCTATTCTTGTTGAAAATACATTTATCAGTTCTTTGTTTGCTATTTGTCAAGTGTCTTTGGTTTAATAGGATTAGCTTATCAATTAGCTTGCTTTATTTGTTGCTAAAATAAGTGCCTTGTGGGCTGCAATATGCCCTGCACCACCACATAGCTGATCATAACAGTTTAGTACTTGGCTGATTTTCTGTTTTCCGCACTTGTTCCTTTTGCTTGAATATTGGTTTGAAGATTGTTTCTAGTTCCAGCTTTTGGTTTCTGAACTTAGATTACTGATTAGAGCTTAATTGATTGGTTAAGATTGGTTCGCTTGTGCATCAGCTTATATTAGTTCCCTCCTTTGGCCTGCTCTTGCTCTGTCCCAACAAGCCCGTTTCAACAGCCCCTCATGAGCTCATATAAGCTCCATATTGTATGATTTTTGGCTCGTTGGTTAGATTTTACTGCTATCTTCTTGATTTTATGCTTAACTTGATCTTTAGAGCTTAGTTAGACTGCTTATTTGTGCTTGCAAGTTGAGGGCTTATCACCTTTTTGCTTTAGTAACATAGGACACACGGCTGAGCTTTCTGGCTTACGGGCAAGGCTTATTTGAGATTTTTGAGCTGCATTAAGTTTTTTTAGGTCCATTTCACATTCCCTAAGCTTTTGGTGCGATTTTATGTAGAAGTGCTTATTCTAAGTGCTTATTCAAACTGCTTATTGTGTCCAAACTGCTTAATAGTGGGCTTATTTAAACTTTCTTATTTTTCCTAGTATTAGAATAATATTTTAGATTTTCCAGAATTTTTTCAAATTTTTTCTAGCTTAATTTAGTATTTTTCTCATTAAATTTTAGTTTTTAATCAATTTTTAAATCATTTTTAAATAACAAAAATCCATAAAAATCAGAAAAAGCTTTGAAAAATAAAAAAATATTTTTAGAAATTCTTTTATAATATTTTAGGATTTTTAGAATTAAATTTTTATTTTTCCACTTTAATTTTCTATTTTTCTTTATTTTTTAATTCATTTTTAATTCCAAAAATAGGAAATTAATTCTAGAAAATAAATAAAAACTCAAAAAAATATTTTTCTTTTTCTTAAAATTCTTTTTATTAGTTTAAGATTTTTAGAAAATATTTTCAAGTTTGTAGTTTCATTTTTCGTTATATGTTACGTTTTAAATTTTGCGGTTACATTTCCGTTTTTACGTTTTCAACATTTGTACATATTTAGCTTGTAAATTCTTCATATTTCATCATTTCTTATCACAACTTGAATTCCAAAATCATATTTTTCACTTTACCGCTTTTCACGACTCGATTTCGTGATTCGATTATTCACGATTCCATTCCACCTTCGCTGGGAAAACGACCCGGGAAATACTTTCACCGGTATTTCTTCGGAATAATTATATACTACAAAAACATTTTATCAAAATGGCAAATCCTCCCGACTAAAGTATTGCCGTGTCCTCACGCAATGTGATCAATTCACGCCTTTGGGATAAATAATTTCAAAACTCTTTTTACTAACTTTGAAAAGTAGCAAGGAGGTTCGAAAGAAGTAATAAAATCATTTATTCCCGAAAACGCTCCGTTTTCAGAAAATTTTCTTTTTATTCCTTTATTCCACTTACACTTCTATTTTTGTACTTTTCCATACTTCATACTTGTGACGGTTTGTTGAACTTTCATTATTTTACAATAATTATTAGGGTCAACGAGTAGAAACACTTCTATTTAAGAAGCGACTTTACGGATAAAAATCGTCATCCTTGATTTTTCACAAGTCCCCAAACTAAGCGTACAAACGAGATCACAGCTTATCTACAAATTAGATGCTAACACTACTCATAACAGTTACTTGTGGAAACTCCTTACTCCCATTTCCTAGGTTTTGTATCTCAATATTTTATTTTGTTGAGAAATGAATTGCTTCATATTTTCTCGTTTCGATAATTTTTAAGTCCGATAGTGATACCTAAGTTAAAACGATAAGTAGTTATTCATTTTCTCTTAAGAACCACTGCAATAGAAATTCGGTTCACATCAAGGAATTTGGGGTACATACAATATCAAAGATATAAGTTGCAGAGTACGATCACGTGCACCTCATGTGACTGATTACTAATCACTTATCACATGCACCTCACGCGCCAACAACTTATTTACATACATAAGCTCTTATTCAATACAACTTCAACTTTCACTTTTCTTACTTTTTTCACTTTTTTCATACTTTTCATTTTTTTTTTCTTTCTTGACTTTTTTTCATAACATCAATGGAAGCTTATCGGGTAGCTCCAAAACCACATAGATAATCAACTTTTGACTTTTGATTTTTTTACTTTTTTTTGCTCTTATTTTTGATGTTCCTTGATATGTACCCAATTTCTAAAGCAAAAATTCTCTTAAGAAAACAAAGAACTAAATATTATTCATACCGAAATACCACTAATTAACCTAGAACATCTATTTTATATTGGTGACGTATCTGATGGGAGTAAAAAGCCACAAGTACCTCTCATGAGCTCTAAAGAGAACCACTACTCCACGTTTAGCATCTAACTTCTAAATAAACTCTATCATTTCTCGCTCTTCGCAATTTAAGATCTCAAATAATGAAACCAGCGAATACTTAGCCGATAATCAGCCACGCATATATAAAGTCAGTTACGGAAACTTGCAAATTCTAGAAGAAGAATTCGCGTTTTCTAGCTCCTGATGTAAAAGACTAGCGAAAGCTTTTAAGCTGCGCATGTATAAAGTCAAGTACGGGAACTTGCAGATTCTTAAGAAAGAATTCGCATTTTATAGCTCCTGGTGTACAAAACTAGCACAAGCTTATGTGATCATCATTGGTTAAGGGAACAAGCTAGGGCTCAACACGCCCGGTCAAGTCAAAATATTTATTCCTACTCTCGCCAGCAAGAAAGTCAACAAGGTGTCAAAACACTTATTCAAACTTTATTATATTTTTGTACAACTTTTTCAACTTTTTCTCATCTTTTTTGTACTTTTTCATTGCTTTTTCATCAAAATTTTTGAAATTTTTCAATTTTTTTCATTTTTGGTGGAAAAACGGAGTTGCAAGAGTGCACGACATGTGAAACATGCAAGGTCAAAATCGAATCGAAGATTCACCCTCCCCCCGACTAGAACGAAACATTGTCCTCAATGTTTTATGGGTTAAGGTAATCCTAACAAGATTCTAGGCCGTTTATTAATTATGCCAAAGAAAACGTTAGTCGATAAGATTTAACGGATATAGGACTTCCAATAGCACCGATGAATGAGACTCCAAGTGAAGAGATAACGAGCACGAGAGTCATCATAAATCACGGACAATCCTGAACAAACATCACAAACAACCACGAAACACGAGAAATGGAAGAGGTAGCCCTCCTCACGTCACGTTATTAAGAAATAAGAAATTTAAGAAGATGAATTGGATAAGCATGGGGTGCCTCCCACGAAGCGCTTGTTTTTGTTCACCGAGTCACATGAGCTTGACTCGATCCCCGAATTAATTCGTCCTTGGGGAAAGCAGATGAAACGGCCATCCGTCAATGGAGATGCCAGGATCAAAAATGGTGTCCTCACTCCCGGTGGAGTGGAAAGAAGAAATGATGGTATAAGTATAAAATGGTTGAAACACCCGGATGGTAAAAGCAAATTCGAGTTCAGAAACCTCGTCCACCATTCTAAAAATATCTTCATTCGCACCAGATTCATAATCTATATCGGGTGGTTTTGCAGGTGGACGAGAAGAAAGCAAATCGGAAGAAATATCATTCTCGTCATTCTCAATACCCGGTGGTATCGAGTCATCCGCAGCAAGAAATCGATCGACATCCTCTAATAGAGGGTCACGTAACGGATTATCGGAAATAGGTATAGAGTCGATCTCAAAAGTAAAGCATTCATAATCCGGAAGAGAGATATCAGCATGAATAGTGGGACTGCCACTATTCGTCTCTTCAAATCGAAAGATTTCAAGCTCGGGTAAGAAATCACTATCCATATCGGTGATAGGAGAAGTAGTAAGAGGATCATTCAATGCCTCAATACGGGAGATAAGAAGATTGACATTTAACAATGTTTCACGTAGAGCTTCATCTCGGATTTCCGTGTCATCATCTTCTTCATTATCATCTTCAAAGATTACAAACTCAGAAGGTTCTTCATCAACATATTCGATTTCTCCACAAGATATAGAATCGTCGTCGTCAGAATCGGAGAATATCTCATCCCGATTATCATCAAACGGTATATCATTCGTATCAACTTGATCATCAAAACGATTATTTTCAACAAGTTCAGAATCATTGTTAGAAATCTCCTCGGACTCACTCGGGATTGGGACGAGGTTCTCAACACTTGACTTATTGAATTCGTCCGATTCCGTTGCCGGAATAGTGTCAAGATGCCCGTCCCCCATTGTTAGAGAGTCTTCGGGTTCTACGGGAGAAGAGACAAAATCATTTTGAGGATTAAGATTGATCGTAATCGTGGAATCATCATCGTATAAACAACACTCGCAAAACTGGAATTTTCTTTCTTCGGTACAAGGTTCTTCCATTGATTTCACGTTAGGCTCGGGAGTAGATGTATAACGACTATTCACCATCTCTTTCAACTCATCCATCATGGATTTGATTTCCAAAATTTGATTAGAAAAATTGGAAGATTGTGGGGGTTGGTAAAAACCATTATAATCGTAGCAAGAATTAGGTTCATGATAAGAATTTTCAAACGATCCCCCACAATATTCAAAACTCGATGTATTTTGATATGAATCATCATTGTAATACGAATTTGGCTCATAAAAATCATTTTGAGGAAAATTATTAAAGCTCGGATCGTAATCGAAAGACGTTTGAGCACTCGGGGTATAGCACATACAATCGGTGTATCCACATCCATCACAAAAACATCGCCCACACGGCATTCCTTCTTCGGACGGGTTTCCACAATTATAGCAATAAAACGAAGGTGGTGGTGGTGTATAGAAATCGGGAATGTTTGACGAATTGTTGAACGAATTTTTATCATACGTATGAGAATTACAATTCAAACAAACGCCATCACGAATATTATCTCCACATTCGTTGCACGTACACCACACACACAACCCTCCGAAGAACGGTTCTCCACAATAAGAACAAAACGCATCCATGAGAATTAAACGTGAAAGGGTTTGAGAAAAAGAATCAAATGATAAGAGGATAAGAAGATTATTTTTATTTTTAATTTTTTCAAATTTTTATATTTTTAGAGAAAATATATACAAGATAGTGGAAAACTTAACACAACACGATTTTTCAACACGAATATTCAAAACTCACGTCCACCTTCCCCGGCAGCGGCGCCATTTTGATAAAATGTTTTTGTAGTATATAATTATTCCGAAGAAATACCGGGAAATACTTTCACCGGTATTTCTTCGGAATAATTATATACTACAAAAACATTTTATCAGTGGCGCTGGGGCCTTCGCTGTCCGCGAAGGTGATCGATTCTAAGTTGAAATTCACCTTTAAAAAAAAAAAAAAAAAATACACTATACACAACATTAACATTTTCTCTTTCCTATTTGACGATAACCCCCTCCATATATCATCTTTTCTAGCAAATGGCATAAATGTTCTCCGGCGAGTATCACGATGCGTTTTCTTTTTTTCTTTCTCCTTTACCGGATAGATATTTGTGTGTTTACCCATATCTGTTAAGAAAAAAAGAAGAAAATGCATAAACCAACCCCATGTACTTATGACAAATTCATCATCCAAATCACACAAGAAGACATGGACTTATGAAAATTTAAACATCAAACCAACACATGCATTTAGCAAAGATACACACAATAATCTTGAGAGAATGGAAGCAAGTGAAAAAGTAGATATACCAGTTACCGCCATACCGGCTCTTGGTTGTCATTATCTATTTTTTTTTCTCATCTAGAAAGATACATCATGCCATCGCCCAAGAGTACTCCAGGTCTCATACTTGAGAGTTTAAGCTTATGACCAAACGTAAAAGAAAAATATGTAAGTAAAAGTAAGATGGTGTCACCTTTTAGGGAATATGGCAACTTGGCAGTTGATGTTGGAGGGTCAAAGAAATGGAGTAGTTGAAATGAAATGACTTGAATGGTGGAAGATGTTTACTTGGTTGAGTAATGAAGTAGAAAAGAAGTACTCGTTATATCATTTTTTTCAAAGCTCAAATAGTGTAACTATTTGTTGCTCAGGTGTTTTTTTTTTTTTTTTTTTTTTTTTTTTTCTCTGTTGATGTGTCATCTCCTAAGTAAAATGCCTTTTTATATCTATATATACTAGGTACGATTATAGCTTAGCACGGCCCATGAATGTCTAATGATATCTTTCATACGGTTCACAAGTGTAGCGAACAATAATCATACATTGTTGCATATGTTTGATGTTGTTGTTAAGTCTCGTTATGCTATTTTATTTAAAATCTCTTAGGGCGCGTTTGTTTCAAGATATATAAAAGGTGTTATTTAAAATTCTAAGCAAATCTAAATTCTTTCAATTTGGAAAGAAATTAAAATGAACTACTTTTAGCTTTAATCATGCAAATAAATTTTCTGAGCCCACATCTTTATTGTGAACCAAACAAGGTAATTGAAGCAATTTTAATTTCAATTCCCATCAATTACCTTGAATTTACCCCAACCAAACACCCCCTTAATGAATTTGGTGTACATTCCCTACCTTTCTTTTCTCAAGATAAATCGAAGAGTATTCTAAGGTATGCATATCACCCATTTATATATAAGGTTTTGCTAACAAGTGCTGAGCACAAGTTAGTGCGTAGTTAATAAACACAAAATTTCTTAATTTACCAAAAAATGCATTAAATGCACATTAAATAAAGTGATAAATTACTATATTTAAACATAATTTTCTCTTAAATGAACTATAACATACATTTTATAAACACGTTAATACGTGCTCAGTGAACACATGTTAGCAAAACCCTTATATATAATTCAATTTTTCATATCATACTTCTTTCCTTGTTTTTCTTTCTTTTTGCCTCAAACATTAAAAAATAAAATAAAAATGCAAACATCATATATATTTACACTTAATATATATATATATATATATATATATATATATATATATATATATATATATATATATATATATATATATAGGGGAGCTTTATTTTCAGAACCCTGTTAAGTGCGGGAACTGCGAGAACTCCTCTAAACCAATAAGATTTTTTTATATATTAAAGATTATTATTTAATCTAAAGGGTATTATGGTAAAAGACAATTTTTATGTTTTTTAGATTGTTTTTTTAAATCCTGTTTTTTAATCTCATAAAATTTTCGGACTTTTTTTTTTTTTTTTTTTTTTTTTTTTTTTTTTTTTTTTTAGTATGCAAGTTTCTAGAAAGTCAAGGTGCATTTATGTTTCTTTTAAATAATGTGAATTTATATTTGTTTTTATTGTACAATAGTTTAAACTTCAAATTAATTTTACTTAAAAATGTAATTGCACATATGTTTCTGTAGTATATTCTACAAACTTCTTAAATAAAAACTAAAAACATAAATTATAGTCGTAACCTTTAGATTTATTACAAACCAAGAACATAATATAATACACAAATTTTTATATCAAATGAAATACAAGTCAAATATATCATTTTGAATATACATATGCACGCCTTCTAAGAACATATGTGCACAAAACATATGTGTTTGAAGTTTCTCATCAAATTCTTTCGAACATGTGTGCACGTCTTCCAAGAACATACATGCACGCCTTCTAAGGATATATGTGTACCTCTAGTTTCTCATCAAATTCGTTAAAATATATGTGCACGCCTTCAAAGAACATATTGTCACGCCTATAAAAAATAAGAGCCAAGATTAAATACATTTAAAATAAAACTCAAAATAACATAACACACATGCACAAAGCTTAAAGTAGCAAATACATATAAACATGAGACCAACTTTTTTATGTATGCAAAACATAAATAATTCAAACACAAAACATATATGTTTATACGTAAACATATAATCTAAACACAAAACATATATGTTTAATAATCCAAATACAAAAACATTTATGTTTTATATGTAAACATATATGTTTTATCATCCAAACACAAAACGTGTTTTTTTCCAAACACAAAACACATATGCATACCCCTTTCATTAATTTTAAACCAACCATAAAACATATATACACAATCTTTTTCACTTATTTTAAACCAACTAACAAACACATATGCACTAATCTAAGCATGTATGCACACCTTCTTCGTTTATATTTAAGATATTTCATGATCATTTTATCTTGGTATCATTAAAAAATTTCTATTCACATTAAACTAGTACTCCGTAACCAAGATCCCATTGTATCATGGTAAAAGAATTTCACCACGTCTACAAATATTAAATTATTTTACATATAAACGAAGAAGGTGTGCATACATGCTTAGATTAGTGCATATGTGTTTGTTAGTTGGTTCACCTTCTTCTTTTAGGGAATAACATCCCTGCAGTAAACTGCAGGGTGTTATCTGCAGTTTTTTTAAAAATTGAATTTAACATTTTCACATTGCAGCCCTCAACTTTTATAAATTTACAAAAATGGTCCCTCGTTTATACCTTACAGCAGGCACTGTTCCCTGCAGTTTACTGCAGGGATCATTTTCCCTTTTACATATGTACAACTAAAAAACATAAATAATATTCTTCCAACAAAGTTACGATACTCTGTTATGCTAGTCTCAAATAGAAAAAGAAAGTACACAAAACTACACATTAGAAACACAACATATAATTATTTTATATATTTCAAACAAGTAAATATCAAATAATTTGAGAACATTATCAAGAAATTAATTAACCACTTACTTGCTATTTGACATTGCATAGCCAATCTTCGCAAAGAAGTAAGGACCAAAAATTCCCAAAACCCATTTATTTTATCCTAACAAGGTGAGAAACATATAATCACTTCAGTTAAAATATTGTTGTTTTCAAAGAGGAACCCGGAAACCCCAATAGGAGACACAATGAAAACCACCACCTCCAAACTCGAACCACGATCATTACCCGACGGATACCAGAATCAAAAGAGGGAGGCGGCCTTTTTTTTTTTTTTTTTTTTTGCCAGAAACGATGCAAAAGAAAGGATGATGAGAACGATGGTGATGTAGTCATTAATGATGGATTTTTTAGTGGGTTTGTGATGAAGAAACGGTGGTGGTAATGGTGGTGGCGGTGGTCAGATCTGAAAAAGGGAGAGAGGCGTGTGAATGTGGTGTGTGGGTTGAATATGTAACTGATTTCCAGAGAATACAAATGAGTTTCAATTTATTTAGACACTTCCTATAATACCCTTCTTCTTTTAATTAATTATAATTTGTTTTCTTGTTAATTACAAAACTGCCACATTCATTTATAACCATTGATCTTATCATCCTACGGTCAAATAAGAGTTCTCGCAGTTTCCGCATTTAATAGGGTTCTGAAAATAAAGATACACTATATATATATATATATATATATATATATATATATATATATATATATATATATATATATATATATATATATATTATCTAAAAAGCATACATGGGTCATGGGGTCATTTCCATTTCCATGTTTCAAATGTCAAAATATATAAGAGTACTCTACCACCTATTTTACCCACTCACTCATCAACTACAACAATCATAATGATCATATATATAATACCTGAAGCAAAAGCTTTATTTTCTCACATACCACAAATAAATAATCTACTAATTGAACAGACTAAAACGATAATAAATATTTGGTTAATCATCTGAATACACAAACTTAACAATTTTGTAAGTCCATAAATTTACATTAATACTTATTTGGATTAAATGCACTTTTGCAACCAATAAGTCAAGTAGTCAACAACTACAAAAGAGATGAAATGTATTAATGAATCACATGACAATCAAATGCTTATACAAGGTTGTCAAACTCGCGAGTTTACACGTAAGATCGTACGATCTTACGTGCACACCAGTCAAAATCGTGTAGGATCGTGGTAGGATCGCATCTGACGTAGGATCGTAGGATCGCACGTAAGATCGACACGCGATCCGAGTTCACTTTTTTTTTTTTTTTTTTTTTTTTTTTTTTTTTTTAATCTTTTAAGTACATCCCACTTGCTTAGGCCAAAAAAGCAAATGTGTGTTTTACTAATGTCTAATGAGTAAACCACTATTGTTTTATTTTCTAAATAGATTATAGTTTATACATAGTTTTCTATTTTTCTGAATAAATTATAGTCTAAAAAGTGTTCAATAGTTTAATTTACTTTACTTCACTGTGATTAAACTAACAAAATGGTATGTTTTGTAATGTCACTTATGAAACGTTTGTTTTCTTCAAATCATGTTGATGGCTCGTATGTTTTTTGACATTTAGGACCTATGTTATGTAATATTATTGCATTAAATCGTTAATGTAACGATTGAAACTTGATTTTTTTGTATTTTACTATTACTTTACTGTTTGAAATTTAAACTTTGTCATTTTCAAGATAAAATTATATGAGCTTATCTTTGACGTTGAGTAAAAATGTAAAACAGTTTGACTCGTATATCATTTGTTTACAAAATATGACAAATTGGTAGAATCGTAAAATCGCGATCCGATCTTACAATCTCGATCTTGCAAAGACAAAAACGATCCTACGTAGGATCACGATCTTGACAGCCTTGGCTTATACAATTTTCCCACTCCTAACAATTTGTCTAGCACACCTAATCATCTATTGGACTACCGTCTATTCTACCATTTTCTCCTTTTCAACTTGAACATACCTACTCTCTTATCTTGTCGATGTCACTTTCCTTATTTATTTCACATCACCATACTTAATTTTTACATCTACATTTTTAGCACCGTTTTTTTATCGAAAAATACACAAGCATAAAACGAATTTCTGTTCAAAGAAAAAAAAAAAAAAAAAAAGTTTATAAGCTTGAAATTTGAATACACACAATAACGCATTTTTTTTCATCATCATCAACTCTAACATAAGAATCTTTGTTCGCTTTTTAATAAACTTTTATTACTTTGATATTGTTATTGTTTTGCACACCAATCTTTTTTTTTTTTTTTTTTTTTTTTTTTTTTTTTTTTTTTTTTTTATGCAACTATCTTGAAGATTTGTTACCATATATTATTATCTTCATCTCGGCCTTCAAATTAATCTCTATTGTTCATCTTAAAATCCACGACATCCATCTTAAATCTTCAAGATCCATAGCAACTACAACACCACATAAATCAATTATTAGGCTAACGAAACCGAATAAACAATAACTAACCAAAAAAAAAGGTCCAAATGAAATGCAAACAGCCAAACACACACACATTTAAACACCCTAACTAAACATAGGTACACAAAACACACACATGTTTCGTAGATACATAGAAAGAAGAACATAATATAATTGAAAGACTAAATAGCAGCTGGTTATCCTTAATTATTTCACTAAAAGTTTATTACACTAATCATCAAACTACTAATCATCGTCCCTAACCGCATCATCATCATGCAGAATAACACTAAGAAAAAGAAAGAAACCTACAACATAAACTATTGAAATATACTTCAAAGCAAAAGTAACCACTTAAGAGACTTTGTTTCCTTCCACCGACAATCCGCGACACCATCTTCTAACAGCATCACCAATACTTGCAATATTACCTAAATGAAATGAAAAGTAATATCATTATTTACGCACTTGAAACATTACTGGCCAAAAGAAAAAGAAAAAAAAAACCGAAAATTAAAGCTAAAAAGGAAGAAGAAACTAATTGACCATGTATGGAGAATGAACATTTTTAAGTCACTATCCATTTAGAGATGATAAAGATACGATAAGAAAAAACATAGATGGCTGATTGGAGGTTTTAGAGAGGCATGAGTTAACCGGACCCCCTGTGGGGAGGGTTTGTGAAGAAAGTACTCGCCGCATGTACTGTCTGCATTAAAACTTGTACATTTTGATTAAAGTAGGTGGAACTCATGATAGGGAGGGTCCGGTTAACATATCCCTTTAGAGATGATAGAGAATTAGAGAGAGAGTGAGTAAGAAATGAATTATTGTTTGTTGGTTGGTTTCACAAAATTGCACGCAAATGTAACATGTAGAGGCCTTAAAAGTATGGTCTTCTAAAGCCTAACAGTTGCTATAACTATTCAGTGGTAACATGTCATTTTTCTAAGGCTACAAACGGTGACATGTCATTTTTCTAAGGCTACAAACGGTGACATGTCATTTTTCTAAGGCGCTACAGTAACTTTAAGGCTCATTTATAATATATATATATATATATATATATATATATATAGAGAGAGAGAGAGAGATAGAGAGAGAGCGAGCACTAGGTATCGTGGTGCCATGGGAAAAAGTGCTGCCACATCAGCATTTTTTTTCATAACACCAGAATTCACCACAACACCAAAAACCCACTACTTCCTATAACACCAGTTTCTGGTGTCGTCGTACACCCTTGAACTCCACAAATTATTATTTTTTATTTTTTTTTTCATTTATTTAAATAAACCAACACATTTAACTAAAATTAGAATTTCATTCATAGAAAATACTTTAAAATAAGAAAAAAATAAAATAAAAAATACATTAAAAGTAATGATATATTACAATCTAGTGATTAAGTTTTTATAAATGCTCCACAAACTAAACTATTATTATATGTATAACGTTTGGATGCATTGTTTTTTTAATCAACTGGTTACACATATCAAGCTTTTTTTTTTTTTTTTTTTTTTTTTTTTTTTTTTTTTTTTTAACATTTGGGTATTAAAACAAGGCCCATTACCACAATTACTGAAAATCAGATAATAACCCAGAGCCCCACAAACAACCCTAAGTTACCACTCCCAATCCCACAGCAGTCAACAATCAACATATCTTCGTCCCTTCATCTCCATCAAGATTCATTTTCTTCTCAATTGAAAACAAAAACAAAAAACTGGAAAACGCGAAAAAAATACGGGAAAACGAGAGCCACGGCACCCGCCTTGCGCCCTTGTGTTGCGTTTTTCGGGACCATCTCGGCTGGTCACGGCGGCTCAGGACTTGAATACGCGAGCCTCGGTGCCCAACTTGCGCCGTCCGGTCGTGTTAAGCGGGAAAACGCACGGGAAAACGTTGGGTACCTAGGCCTCTTAGGGATAATTCCTAATATGCCCAGATTGCTCAAGTAATTTTGATAAGTGTCTAAATACTCATCATTTTATACCAATCTGAACTGCCAAAACATCTAAAAACACTCAAATATGTATCAAAATACTTAAAATATCTTAGAGGTGTGTTTTATATGTTTCAAATGCAAAATATGCAAAAACAGATTAAAAACGTACAAAGTTTGCATAATTGGCAGTTTCAGTCCCTCAAGTTTCATAAATTGGCAAAATTAGTCCCTGGTTATTCTAAAAACATGAAAAAGTCATCAAAGGTCCTTTTTAATCATAAAGTTACATATTTAGTCTGGTGCAAAGTTTCATAAAATTACAAGTTTAGTCCCTCAACTTTGGAAATTGACATAAATGGTCCCTGGGATGTAAAAAACTTTGAGAAATTCAATTTTGGTCCTTGTACTAATAATCTTTTGCAGGAATGGTCCTTGGGTGATAAGTTTGGTGAATTTACATGATTGGTCCCTGAAGTTTCACAGTTTGGCAAAACAGGTCCCTCAAAGTTTCAAACTTGACAGTTTCAGTCCCTGGGTGTTCAAAATGGGAAAATTATCATTAAGGGTCCTAGGGAATTCATAATTGTCACTTTTAGTCCCTGGGAGAAAGTTTTGAATAAATTACACATTTAGTCCCTCAAGTTTGAAGGTTTGTCAGTTTTAGTACCCGGGTATTTAAAAAAAATAATAATAATAAAAAATATCAAAAATGCCTTGTACTATTCACATGAGACAATTTAAACCCTTTTGATAACTATGGATAAATATCAAACCCAGCCCTCAAACTTTCAGCTAATTACAACTTTGGTCCTTGTGATTTATTAGTTAAAAAACCAAACCGGACCAAAAATAATACAAACAAACAAACCCTACAAACTAACCCCAGCCCACTCCCTTTTCCAGCCCAATCCCAAGCCCAGTCCACCCTTGGTCAACCCTCGGTCAACACCCCTAAAACAAAACCACCCCGTATACCCTTTTCCCTCCCAAACCACCACCACCACTCAGACCACAATACCACCTGGTATTCCACCTCCACCTTCACCCCTCCAGCTCACAACTTCACTCCTCCACCTCACACAAGCTACCAAAGCCCCTTAATTCCCTTGAAAACCTCTCCACGCAACAAACTGACACCCTTGACCCTTTGGCGCCAAGTTATGAATTTAAATGGCTGGGATGACTTGAACCATTTCAATGGCTAAGATGTGGTGGGAAATGACAAGTGGGTCCCACAAAACTCAGAAAGTCTCTATAAAGAAGAAAGGAAGCAAAAGAGAAAGAGTATTAGATTAGGTAGCTTAATTTAGTGTCGACTAGTTAATTTAGAAATTCCAGTGTAATCTTTAAGCTTTTAAACAATCATTTCAGTTATTTCAGTGTACTTTACAACTTTTGCAATAATTAATTTAAGAGTTCAGTTGATTCTCAGTTTTTGGTATTTCTCAATTTCTCAAAAATCACCATAAGCTTGTATGTTGTTATTTGTTGTTGTTATTGAATCTCATAAGCTAAAATAAGCTCTGACAAAGCTTACAAAAGCTTTTAGATATCCTCAGAATCTATTTAGAATATAAACTGAAAAATTCATAAAAAATCAAATAAATAGGAAATAAATAAAAAATTCATGTTACAAGCATATTGGGAATGGAGCATGATTGGATCATTGAATGATTCTGGTTTAGAACCTTTTGGGAGGTATTAAGTTGGGTCTTTGTTCCTTGTTTCATCATTTCTCAGTCTATCACCATTTGTAAGTTTGATTTTCAATTTTTGCTTTTCACTATAAATTACTTAATGCTGCTTATTTCTAGTTGTTTCATGTTTATTTGGTATTAGATAATCAGTATTTAGCATAATATAGTTTTCTTGTTCATCAAATTTCATAACTACTTAAAAATCAAAATTACACAGTGGAATACTCAAGTTTGACAAACTTGTATATTATGCTTGTGGTATGGTTGTTTTATGCTTAATTGTTCTTAAACAATCATAGAATAGTGTTAAGAATCAGTGTTTTTGCTTAAAGTCACCATTAGCCTTGGAAATCATAGATTGATAAAGTTAATGGGGTGTTTGGATTAGCCATTCTACTTGTGACTCTGTTGCTGTTTATTGTTAGTAATAGTCTAGCTAAGTTAGTTTAGGTTATAATAGAACAAGTAAGTCATAAAAACTTTAGGTAATTTGGTAAAAAGTCAAATTACCAACTTAAGTACCCTCACAGTTAAACTGTGAGGGATTTGAGGTCCATAGACCCTCATTTTAGCTTAAGAGTTGTAGCTTTAGCTTAATTTAGGTTAGTAATAGCTTATTATAACTAGTTAAGTCAGTTAAGCTCATTAGAAGTTCATAAAAGTCAAACTACCAAGTTTCTTACAAAAGTCAAAAAGTTTCATTCTCAGATTTTTCCAAAACATGGGAGAATTGTTTTGAATTTTGAAGAAGGATTTAGGAGTTAAAACTTGTTCCTAATCCTAGCCTACCACCTCAACTAGTAATTCCCATCTTCATTAGATTTTTAGGATTTTTATTGTGGACCCCACTCACCCTCTAAGTCAGCTGCAGGGAGATAACCTCCCCTGTGCAGCAGCCATCACAGTCACACCACCCACTTTGTGGTGGTTTTGTGACCAACCCAGTGGGCCCCACACCCTATAAATAGGTTTTCCCAACCCCCCTCCTAGTAGGCTATAAGTATTGACCTTTTGTTTGACTTGAATCCCTGTGGACCCCACCTAGATTAAGCACAAAACTTTGTCCCCATTCTGTGTTCTATTTAAGTTTTGGATTAGCTTAATATAGCTTATTAGCTTATCTACTGAGCTTATTTAGCTAAATTGAGCTTAGACAAGTCTAACATACTTACTAGAACCAGATTTTGCCAAAGTGGGTCCCTCACAAGCTCATTTGAGCTTATTTCCCTTTCAAGTCAACAAAAGTCAACTGTGGTAGCAATAAGCTTCCACAGTGCTTATTTCTAGCTTATAAAATTATTGTTTTTATTAAAGTTGTTTATTTTTAAGTATAATATAGGTTGGTAAAAGAAAAATCAAGAAAAGACAACATAAAAATAAGTGATAGTTTCTATTTAATACAATTTAATTTTAATTTTCATTTTTAGATTTTAATTAAGTAATTTGTGTTTTTATATTTTTATTAATTTCCTTATAGGTTAAAGTAATTTAAATAATTTTCTTAGATTTTTATATTGTCATTTAGTATTTATTATAATTAATAATAGTTTAATTAATAATTAATCAATAAATAAGTTTTAAATAGCATAATTAATTTTTATATAGCAACACCTAGTTTTTATATTTTTTATAGCTTTTATAAGTTATAAAATAGTTTTATAAATTTTTTCATAATTTTCTAAGTTAGTTTAATAATATTTTTAATTTAAGATAGTTTAATTAGTATAATTAATATTAATAGTTTTTAATTAATAGAAAATTCATAAAAAGACAAAAAGATTTATTTTTATTTTTTATACTTTCTTCAAGTTCTATTTTAGGTTTAGAAAATATTTTTATAAGTTTTTAGCTTAATTTGTAGTATTTATAATTTTTAGTTTGATATAAATTAGTTTTAATTAAATAGTTAAATAGTTTTTAATTAAATAATTAATAATAAATAATAAAATAATCTAAAAAATAGTTTTCTTTTTAATTTAATTTTATTTTAAGTTTAAGTTTGTAGAATTTTCATTTTTAACCCTTGTACTTTATTTTTCCTTAAAACTCACCTTTTTCTCAGTACGCAGTCGCGTCTGATTTTAAATTTGTGTACGTTTATACGTTTTAGATACCTAGCTTTTACGTAATCATTAATATAGTTTAATTAAGTCATTATAAGTTATAAAACCCTAGTGTAACCACACACACACTTTTTATACCTTTCCTGTTCACATTCACTAATCACAGATTCGTTTTTAATACCATCACAACCTCGTTGGGACATTACGACCCGGGAAAACACTGTATTCCTCGGAAGCATTCGCCTCGGCTGTTTGACTATTACAGTTGGCCATTCACAAGTGGCTGATCAATAATTATCTGACCGTTTGAGGTGAATCAAATTTGCTTTTTTCTCCTGAATTCGATGTTTCCGTATCTACCTCGGGCAACTTGGCAACTCGACCCATATGACGCCAAGTATCCGACATCGAGATGAGATAAATATAAAACTCATATTTGCCATAGAACAAATGAACCAATCATAGCCATCTATTTTTTATCTAAACTAATAAAAACCCGTTTTCCAACTATTTTTTTTAAACAACATATCTTGCAAATGATAAATCTTCAAGTTACCAAAAAAAAAAAAAAATCGCAACGAGTATTAAATTATTTTTTTATAGATATGCATGGATATATATTTTTGACGATTTTTTTCCCCAGAAAAATCATATATGATTCGTAAAATTCACATATGATTCGAATCATATGTGATTTGTAAAAATCATATATGATTCGTAAAAATAACATATGATTTAATTTTAACGAATCACATATGATTTTTCTGGGCGAAAATTTTGAAAAAAAAAGTTCGTTCTAAAAAAATTCGTCGAAAGTATATAACAATGCATGTCTATAGAAAGATAATTTAATTCTCGTCGCGATGATATTTTATTTTTGCGTAACGATTTACTGTTTGCAAGATATTTAATTTTAAAAAAATGGTGAAAGGTTATTATTTTTATTTTGATAAAAAAATAAGTGGCTGTGAATGATTCGTTGTTTCTATGATAAATATGAGTTATATATTGATCTTTTGGCATTCGACATGAGGGCCACCAGTTGCCCAAAAGTACACAAGTTACTCAAAAAGTACACAAGTTGTCTAAAAAATAATCAAAAAAAATGACACTTGTCACTTGCAGATTGCAGTTGCCTAAAAACTACAAATCGTCCTGATCTAAATACGGAAACTCCGAATCCAGGAGAAAAAAGCAAATCACTAGGACAATCGGGACATATTAGTAATCCCTTATATTTATATCTTGAAGAATCACTAAAAATAAGCAAATAGTCATCCTGTCTTAAAATTATTGTATTTATAGAACTATGAGAATACTATGTTAATGCACACATGCACCATATCAGCTGGCAAAGTCTAGGGAATCTCAAATGAAAAAAAACTTGCCAACAATTTCTTTTTGTATATACGGAAAACAATTATACTAATCTAGTTATTATTGCAAAATAGTACTGTAGTTTATTGTATTTTTCAGTTCGTACGCTAATTATGAAGATCGTGGTAAGAGAATCGACGATGGTGAGGCCAATGGAGGAGACACCAAAGATAAAGCTATGGAACTCTAACCTTGACCTTCTGGTCTCCGAATATCACACACAAACCGTGTATTTTTACGAGTCCCCCGGGGCTGCCACCAACTTCTTTGATATACAAGTGATGAAGGATGCTCTGAGTAGAGTGCTGGTTCCATTCTACCCAATGGCAGGCCGATTTAACAAAGACCAAGATGGGCGGATTGAAATTAACTGTCAAGGACAAGGTGTGTTGTTTGTGGAAGCCGAGTCTGATTGCGTGATCGATGAATTTGGTGATTTTACACCAAGAATGGAGTTTCTCAAACTTATCCCGACAGTTGACTACTCATTAGGAATTGAATCGTATCCTCTACTAGTCTTGCAGGTATTTGATATAATGATACTCAACTTTTGTTCCTATAAATGATCGTAGTACATATTTTGTTTTCCATCTGATTGTGACATGTAAACAATGAGCAGGTAACATGCTTTAAATGTGGGGGAGCTTCTTTAGGAGTTGGGATGCATCATCGTCTTGCGGATGGGCAATCTGCTATGCACTTCATTAAGTCATGGTCTGAAATGGCTCGTGGTCTTGATCTCACAATCCCACCCTATATAGACCGGACCCTGCTCCGTTCTCGAGACCCACCAAAACCCATTTTTGAGCATACCGAGTTCCAACCTGTTCCACAAATGAAACCGTCATCAATTATATCTCCGTTAGATGAAACTGTCACATGCTCCATTTTCAAGTTCACACAAGACCAACTCAACGTACTTAAAAAAAAATCAAAGGAAGATGGAAACGCAATAAACTTTAGCTCATACGAAATACTCACAGGCCATATTTGGAGATCGGTGTGTAAAGCCCGCGGGCTGCCTGATAATCAGGACACTGAGCTCTACATTCCCACCGATGGGCGGGCTCGCCTTCAGCCTCCATTGCCACCAGGCTATTTTGGGAATGTTATATTTATGACCACTCCTATAGCTAAATCAGGAGAGCTTCAATCAAACCCTACTTGGTATGCTGCTAGTAAAATCCATGATGCAATAGCACAAAGGAATAATGATTATTTAAAGTCTGCAATCGACTATTTGGAAGTACAACCAGATTTGGACGCTATGTTCCGAGGGCTACAGAAACTGGAGTGTCCTAATCTTATGATAAATAGTTGGACTAGGCTCCCTGTATACGATGCCGATTTTGGATGGGGCCGTCCTATGTCCATGGCACCCGCTTTCATTCCAATTGATGGTTTTAGTTTAGTGCTACCAAGCTCGATAAATGACAGGAACATGTTGATTATAACTTCATTACAAGCTCAACACATGAAGCTATTCAGAAAATTCTTGCATGATATCTGAAAGGTTAATTCCATAAATACCTACGTTCTTTATTTGTTGGTACTATGAAATAATATGCTTGTTTTCACGAACTTATATGTAATTAGTGAAATAGCATAAACCGGAAGATGTTCTTGATTTACGTTTATTACTTTGACAGAATTCCACTTGCAGTTTCCTTGGGTGGGTTGATCCACCTATAGGTCAGTGGACATCATTCCTGGCTTGCTTAGGTCATAAGGTCAATGATTAATGCATCAGAAAATGTTCTTGATTTGGTGGAGGAAAGGGCAAACAAGATCAGGAAGTACCTGATCATCAGTTGGATCTTCTTTCATGTGTATGTTTACTTGAACCATTGACCGGTTGTAGTTGGTCAATGTGTTTTGTGTTTTGGGTTGTGGTTGTTAAGGATCAATGTTAGTGGTTTTATCAACAATTAATGTCTTTTGTCTACTGTAACTATAATGGTTTTAGGTTGGTTGTTATGTAAATTATGGTACAATGATAATGGATCAGTTATCTTTATTATCTACATTGATGTTTGATTTTTATGTTCATGAAGAAGTATGAATGTTGATGTTCATCCGAGTTTGAAACAAATACTATGGTTTCAGAGTATGAATTGCCAGTGAAGTGCTTATGATCCTTAATATACTTAGAATATTGGTTACAACTAAGCAAACAGTGGAGTGTTATACGAGTTTGAAACAAAATCATTTTTCGGTTAAAATGATTTTAATTGGAATATTTATGGGTGAAAATTTGGAATATAGCATATTAGCATGAAAATGGTGATAACAACTAGAGTTGAGATCAATAAAGAACTCATACATGCCATAGAACCTATCAACCAATCATAGCCACCCATTTATATTTTCTACATTTTTTTTTCAAAACAACATATCTTGCAAACGGTAAATCTTCAAGCTACAAAAAAAAAAAAAAACCATCGCGACGAGAATTAAAAGATCTTTCTATAGATATGCATTGTTATATACTTTCGACGAACTTTTTTTTCGCCCAGAAATAATCATATATGATTCGTAAAAATCATATATGATTCGTAAAAAATCATATATGATTCGATTCTTACGAATCATATATGATTCTTACAAATCATATATGATTTTTTTGGGCGAAAAAAAATTTTGTCGAAAGTATATAACAATGCATGTCTATAGAAAGATAATTTAATTCTCGTCGCGATGGTATTTTTTTTGTACGTTGACGATTTACGGTTTGCGAAATATTTAAGTTTAAAAAAAAGGGTGAAAGTTTATTTTTTTATTTTGATAAAAAAATGGGTGGATAAGATTGCTTGATTGGTTCTATGGTAAAAGTTAGATCTATAAAGAACTTTTGGCCTATGAGATATGATGTTGATGTCAAAACAGTTGACAAGTAAGCATTGTACGTTTATTGGAGGAATGAGATCCTCGCAAGTTGAAAGGTACAAGCTGACTGAAGTTGGATTATTATGAGCCATTGGATTTAATTCAATGGTTCAAATAAAAAAAAAAAAAAAAAAAAAACTTTTTATTTAAGTCATTTGATTATCCAATAGCTAATAATGCCCTGTTGTTCCCGTTACACAATTAGAATTAACAACAAAGTTAAGCTAATCATGTTCCATGGTAAAGTAATGTAATGACATTCTTTGATAGTTACAAGAAACGTAAAAGTAAATAGATAAATTTTTTCAACGTTTAATTCTTATTAGAAATCAATCAAAGAATTATACTCAAGTATTTGCGTAATAACACTTGAGATTTAAATGACAAGTATGGTATGACTCTTCACTAAACTTAAGCTAAGCTTAAGTAGCAATTACACTGAACCAAGTGAGCTATCTTAGAGACTAGATTGTTATTTGGAGGAGTAAAAGTTGTTAAACTTTTACTCCATCTTATATTATACACAAGTATTTTATAACCGTTGTGATAAAGACAAGGTGACCTAAGCTAATTAGAACAAAATACTTATGTATTTTGTTTCTGTTATGGGAAGCTATTTTGGGTATAAGACAATACTGCTTTCCGAGGAACAATAATGACACACTGACATTTGACTTTTAGGGAAAGTTTGACTTCAGCCTGATAAGGACTTCTCCTTGTCCGTTCCATAGTTGTCAAAAGCGCGCCTAAGGCGCGCCTAGGCGCAAGGCTCTAGCCTTTGGGCTTTTTTCAGATCGAGGCTCACGACATGCATGAATCCCACAAAAAGAACGCACCTTGGGGGCTTTTTTTTCGCCTTTGTGCCTTGGGGCTTTTTGTGCCTAGGAGATGTAACATTTTTTTTTTTTAATATTAAGATAAGATACATGGGCCTTTTAAGTTATAGGGTGAGTATTTGTATGACTTGTAAATTTGAATTAATTTGATGTTTATTTTATTGATTGAAATTTTCTTTAAGAAGTTACTTTGTTTCATTAAGTATTTTCTTTACGACATATTATCATGAAAATATGGCATTGTGTCTTGAATATTAATATGTTGCTTGCTTGATATTTTTGGTTAAATTGTAAGCTTTGTTAGATGTAAGCTACAAGTGTAGGACACAAGCATATTTAGTCTGATATGCATTTTAATCTCTATATAGGTCATCGAGCCAAAGAGTTGATCCGTTTTAGAAGTGACAACTGATCCATTTTAATATTTATAATGGCAATATGTGTCATGCATTAAGTATTTTAATGTTATTTTGTGTTATTTAAGCTACATAAATAGTCATATATGTTATAAAAAACTTAATGTTTTTAGTGCGCCTCATATTCATGAATCCCGCGCCTTGAAATGCGCCTCGACTCGAGGCTCTTTGCCCCCCTTTGCGCCTTAGTGCGCCTTGAGCCTTTCAGAACACTGATCCCTTCAAATATTTCTCGCCTTTTCCAGCCCATTCTTTAGTCTTCAGGCCTTCAGTCTTCAGTCTTTATTCTTCAGTCATTATAGCTGATGAGGAGTCTTGGGGTTCAGTGAGTTATTGTCATCACTCACTGAACCCACCACCTTCTTCTTTGGATTAGGTGTCACTCACTGAGTTCTGCCTCACTGAATGGAGAGGCTTTCTTCTTAGACTCGTCCTAAGCTTCCTGAAGGTAACTCATTGAGTAACTGTTCACTCAGCGACTTGAATGTTGTTTAAGGTTTTGTAACACTTAGGTTATTTTCTATTCAAATTCTTGTTTAAGGAGACTTGGGGTACTAAATGGACCCAACAATACCCCAACTTGAGTCAAGTTTACTTCTCAGCTTGAGAGGATCCCAACCCTTTCTTGGGTCCGCACATTATTTCTACAAGGACACCTTCCTTACCCTACTCCACTCCCCGAGCACATAACTCGAGACTTTTCTTCACTATGTTAACAAGCTCCCTTATGGCGGAGAAAACCTTACACACAAATATTCACACCACAACTTTGTCACACCTTAATCACACCTTCTACACACCTTCTTCACACCTAGTCACACCTTAATTACAACACTACTTCTTCACACCTATCAATCTTCACAACTATCTACTTCACAACTGATGAGGCGAAAAATGATCCGTTTTTAGGGGGTCATTTAAGCCCGAATCCGAATTTATTTGATCAAATATTGCCCTAAATCGTTCCTTTTGTGATTTTAGGTACTTGGAGAGTGAATTCTGGAAAAGAAGCCATTTTGGACGTTTTTGGAGCATAAAAGTGAAGAAAACGGCAAAGTCTCAATTTTCCATGCTGGGAACAGTACATGAAGGCGTCAAGAGTTTTTCCTGACGGCGTCAAAACCCCAAGAATTAAAATCCGTAGTTGATGACGGCGTCACACACAGGGCGTCAAGAGTAATTTGTGTGACGGCCTAGGCCTTGACGGCGTCAGAAGTAGATCAAGGCCGTCCGAGGAAGTATTTGGCGGCGAGATGACGGCGTCACACCTTTGTTCTTGACGCCGTCATCCCTATTTTCCTATATATAGTTTTCTAGTTTTTCACATTTAAAAGAGAGAAGTTTTGGGAGAAACCCTAAAGACGATTTTGGTGTAACTTTACAGGTTTTTCAAGGGTTCCAACCCCTTGATACCTTGCATGATTAATTAAGATAAGTGTTCTTCTAATTCAATCAATATGTATATGTGTTGGTTGTCTATATCATGTTCTTGTCTTAATTCTATCATGCTAGGCTAGATCTCTTTTGTGTTTGCTTAGATCTAATGAAACCTAGATATTGATTATGTGTTGATTACTTGTTTATTCTTGTCTTGGATGAATGATTTATATGTTAGGCTTAAGAAAACTGGCAGATCTCCAAATGGTAACATGCTTGAACGTCTTAAGAAACATGAACCGAGGCGTACTAGGTCTTTATTGGTTGTATTTAATGCATGAGCCACTGTTTACAATCCCTATAGTTGTGCTGGGCATGGTGTAGGAGGAGATAAGAGCTCATAGAATTGGGGAGTTATGTATGCCACCCTATGAATGGTATTAAGGAATACGATCCGTCATCCATGCAATTATAACAAGTAATTAACGTGTAAAAGATATCTAGGGAATAGTGAAATCTAAGTAAACACATTTTCTCCAATTACTGCTCACAACCTTAGTATAATTAGTTTATTTTCATTTTTAGTATTTTATTTTGATTGCATCTTAGTATTGGGTTAGTTGAATAGCAACTAATTCCGCCCTAATCCTTCAAAACCCGAGATTTTACTTGCTTTCATAAAAAAAATATAAAAACACAAAAATAATCATCCCTCACCTTTAGAACTAGTATTTAGGCTTTCTAATCCTAGCGACACTATTCCTAAGCTGAACGATCAATCCCCCGGTACTTGTCACTATACTATACTACAACGATCAGGTACACTGCCTGGTGGGGGTTGTAAGCTTCTCGAGATCCCTCGAGAGGTAAAGCCTGTTGCGATTCCCACGCATCAAGTTTTTGGCGCCGCAGCCCGGGGAATAGTTATTGTCTAGGTTAGAATTTCTTTTTATTAGGTCTACTTGCTAGATTCCTTTCTAGTAAGATTTTATTTTTATTTTTTAGGTCTTCTTTAGTCTATCTTATTTCTTCGTGCTTTTGTTCGTAACTCTTTACCATCCGACATCATGGAAGGTGGTAACATCTTTGAACCCGTCATCCCACCACAACAAAACCCACCATTAGAACCCCTTGTAACAATTCGCAAATTCAGGTTAATTTCTATTTTCGGAAAATTTTACTATTCATGTTACTATTCATTTTTACTATTCATTTCTTTCTGAAATTTTCCCGAAAGTTGATTTTTACTTCATATTCTCGAGTGATAAATCATTTCCATGGCAAATTAAATGTTTGACACTCGTCAGATCATTTTCGTGAAAGTTATTAAGGAATTACACAGAATTACACGTTTTAGGGTAAAACGGCAGTCAGAAATTCTACGCACAACGAAATTTGACCCCGTCAGGTGACCCCACATCAGAAAAATGTTTAACACACTCATGATTTATTTGAGAATAAATCATGACTGAGAAAAATCATGGCCAAAATAAACTTCGGCCGTGAAAAACTGGAATTTTCAGTTTTAAGCGTTTTTACTCAGCTGTAACCCTAGCCTTTACCTGCACCGCGTTTCTAAGATGATTTGAGCTTTCAACTTATTAAAATAAGTCAACATATTTTTCCCTCCTCCATTGACTAAAAATCATTCTTTGATTTTACAAGTCATTTCGTGATTTTTAGGCTTCCGGTTTGATGTCTAAAAGACATTTAATACCAACCGACACTAGACTGAGCCCAGTCTAGACATTATAAGTCATTTTAAATCATTTTTATCATATTAGAAAAGTAACATTTCACTTTTCTCAATTTTACACAATATTCGTACATTTTACGTATTACGCGTTTAGACCCGTGTTTCCAGCTTTTAGCAGGGTTTTACCACCCAAATGACACCTACCACTCATTTTATATTTTATTATGGGACATATGGACATGTCTAACAATACTTTAAAGTTTCATAATTTTACGACACCCGGTTTTACGTTTTGAGGCCTAATCATTTACGATTGGCATTTCCCGGAGTCAAAATGCATCTAATAACCAAGGATAATACCAAGCCAAGCCACCTCCCCCCCTTATCCCCTTGTGAACCGCCAAAGGGGGGGGGGGAGTCACACCCTTGTGTGGCTTGATCTTGTGTCTTGTTGTCTTAGATGTGTTCCAAGTGTTAAGCTTGTCATGAAAGGCATTGACTAGTCCTAATTTGTAACCTCCTCAAAGGCATATAAATACCCCCCTCTCCCCCCATATGGCCGGCCATCCCAACACACCAAAACACTTCACACTTAGCTTTAAGTCTTCTAATTTGTTGCAAGGTTCAAGAGTTATTTCAAGATAGAAACCCTAGTTAGCTTATTTTCACCAAAAATCTTCCAAACCCTAATGTACTTGGTGTTTTCTCTTGAGTTTAAATCCACTCAATACACCTCAACTTTCATTACATATCTTTCAAGAATACCAAGGGTAGAAAGGTTGCTTGAAGTGAAAAAGGGTTGAAGATAGTCTATCAAAGTCCATTTCCTTACTTGTTACTCCTTTCTTTAGTTAGAAAGCCAAAAGTTGTAAGCCTAAACCTAACATGCTTCTTGTTAATTTCTCATGTTCATATCATTTACATGTTATCTTTGCTATATTATGTGTTGTAATTATGTCCATGATGTATCATGATGAGTAAAAGATGTTGTTGTAATGAATTATTGAAACAAGTTACTAAAACAAGCAAACTAGTGAATATCTTGGTATAACCTGATCAAAATGGTAACAATTTTATATTGGATTATTACATATTACAGTAGAGGACTTAACAAGTAAACCATAGCAATTTGAACCGCCTAAAAAGAGTAAACGAGTCAAAAGTTATGGCGATTTGAAGTTACCAAAGATTTCCGGCAAAACTGCCTAAAAGTTTCTGTGACAGAACCTAAAACACGCAAAAAGAGGCCTTTCTGGTCCGATTCATGAAAAAGTTAAAACACGAAAGTTGTCCGGAATCACGTTTTCCTTCAGGAACAAAGAGGCTCGAGCCTTGAAAACACTTTCTGAGTAAGATATTTCACAATTTCTTAACAGCTATTTACATATATATAAGTCACTAAGTTATGGTTATACTTTCAAAGGAATAAAAGGTCTTATGACCTATAAACAAGATCACCACCATGGCTAGAACCAAGGTAGTGTCTCATGACCATGGAACAAGGACCAAAGGTCATGGCTAGGCCATGACGAAATGACCAAGCCAACTTACAAAGGCGTAAACATGAAACAATGAAATTGGCGATAACATGAACAAGCAATTTGTATCTACTTCACCTAAAAGGAAACCATGAGATTTTACCAAGACAAATGGTCATACAAGACTTATAAAACTACCCCTAATAACAATCTTCATGTACTATAAACTTTCCTAAGTTTATACAAATATCGGACATGTAACTTTTTCGGATCAAAACTTATATCTATATACTTTATCAACTACTACAATAGTAGGGAGCTTCATGTGAGGAGTTCATTATGTAAGCCGTCGAGATGAGTTGTGGATTTACGAATTAAAGTGTCCTGGCTCCTCGAACGCTTACTAACATGACTTCTGAAATATGTTAGCCCGAACGGTAGTAAACGATATACCAAAACATACATGTTCATAAATCTTTCTTACAAAGACTTACAAATATACATCATACCTCATCATGGACTAATTGCAAGATATATATATATAGGCACTCCGTTATATTCTTTACACAAATCCTAAGTCGCAACATTCTATTCTAGGTTGCTCGTAGAAACCTACACGATCCGTCTATCACGTTCATTACTTGCTATCGTACTTAAGGTGAGTTCATAGCCCCACCTTACATTACTTCAATGTTTTACAAACCCTTGGGGGGAATACATGCTACTTTTAAACCGAACACAATGCTTTGAAACTGTATGCTGCCTGATTGTTTTATTATTACTAAGTACCTACCTTGCCAATCCTAGGCCCCATCATGAACCATTTAATCACTAGTATTAGTGAGCGCGAGTATTGTGAATAGGCCTATTGGGATTGACGAATCCCATTTGTTTGAGCAGTTAGTTCAAACGAATGCACTATATTTGAAAACATTAAGTATGACGGCAAAGTACTTACCGGGGCAACATAACCGCCGATTGATATTGGTACCCGTTAACGTATTGGTTGCATGAGCTTAGTACATAATAATAACTGTTTTGTTTTCTAACATAAGTATGAGTCTAATTAACTCATTACTACCAACATATTGTGTTCAACCATAAACAAACTCTATGAATTTCACTCAACCTTTGTGTTGACCTCTTAAGCATGTATTTCAGGTCCATGATAATCAAGAATGGAGCGGGAAGGGCACGTACCGAAGGAAGAAGGCTATAAACTATTATGTCATTCAATAAAAACATCATAGACTTTATATTGATGTGTTTTGAAACAATGGATCATTTTGGGACCTTACTATGTAAACTTTGATACATTTGAATAATATGAATGACAACTCTTTTTATTACGATTCGTTTAGAGATCGTTTTCTATTATTATGACTGTTGTGCCGTCGAGTAACACCCAAGTTGAATTCCGCTGCATCATGAATTGGGGGTGTTACAGATTGGTACCAGAGCCATGGTTATAGAGAAACGGGTCTAAGTGAGACCTAAACTATAACTACAATAACAAGCAAAAACATTTTTATAGCCTTCCGCTCTTCGTGCCTTCCATCCTCCAGAAGATTATGGACTTATTACACATGTTATGCTACATGAACATATTTGTATATTGTTATATGCACATTGCCATAGTTTGAGCATTTTCCATAAGCATTTGATTTATTTTGACATCAAAATACTAATTGTAGACATCATGTCCGCACCTCCATCTCCCGATCATCTTCCTGCTATGCCCGAGTATTTACCTATCCTTCCCGGACCCGATGATCCTTACTTTGAACCAATTGACTACGACGATGAGGAAGAACCTTATGAGGATCTAGATATAGATTCGGACGAGGATCCTGAAATGGATTTGGACATAAACATCGATGATTACGAAGAGGATCATGAAATGGTTAATGACATTGAGGAAGCGGAGGAACTATTAGTAGTGCCACATTTATCACCATTGACATCTCCACCTCCGGTTTCACCAATTTCATCCGAATCTAACCGCACCACTCCAGCTCAAGTTCCGAAATCTACTTATCAAACCGGCGGAACATCTACATCTACACATATGTTCGCAAACTCAGCTCAATACGAAATCTACTCTTTGAAACAAGCTCTCAACCTAACCCAACTCAAAGTTAAATGTATGGCAAGTCAAATGCACGAATGTATGTCCAAGGTAAATTCTGCTAGAATGGATGCCATGAATGCTCGAGACGACCTATATTGGTTTAAGCTTGACATGAGCTACGTGAAGAGTGACTCGACTCATGTTGGGGAAGAAGTCTTAAATCCTTTGACTGGCTTGGATAATGTCAAGGATAGACTCACTTTGGTTGAGAGGGCCCAAGAACAGGATGCGGTACAAATTCATAAACTACTTCACCGCCTAAATACCGCCGAAATCCGGTTAGATGTTGCAAACTTTGACAGGTATCAACTTAGGAATGATTTGTGTGGGATGCAAACTCAAATGAGTTCCATACAACAAAGGCTATACCGAAAGGATGTCAAAGAATATCGCCCAAACGAAAGTGTAGATGTGTTAGCAACACGCGGAAATAATAATCCGACCGGACAACAACAACCTCCCAACCGACGTTAGACTAGTGTTATAGTACTAGTTAGCTTTTGTACAACGTTGTAATTACTAACTGAAAGTATCAGTTAGTAAGTTTTGAATGAACTTGTAATAAGTTCGATTTTGTAATCAACGTTATATAAATAAAACTCTTGTTTTATATACTATCATGTGTTATGTTTTTAAGTTTCAAACATTATTATCCTATCATTCTTATCAAAAATTGTGCTCATCTCACAACTCTCTAATTACAACGTATCTTTTGAACAATAGAATCATGGCGCCCAAGAAAAAGACCCCATCAACGATGACGCAAGCCGCCATCCGCAAACTGGTAAAGGACAGTGTCAATGCAGCACTTGTCGCAGAACGAGCAGCCGTAGCTGCAGCAGCTGCAGCAGCTGCCGAAGCCGCCACAGCTGCTGGTGCTACTGATGCTGCAGCAGCCGCTGAGGCTGCAGCAGCTGCTGAGGCTGCAGCAGCCGCAGAAGCCGCCATTGCTGAGGAGGCTGCTATAGCTGCAGAGACTGCAAGACTTGCCAGTCTTAACCTTGGAGGACCTACCCCTCCGGTAACCAATGTTACTACAGTACCAAAGGGTTGCTCGTTCATTTCCTACCTGAAATGTGAACCCCTCAAATTCAAGGGTACGGAAGGGGCTGTAGGTTTGACCCGTTGGTTCGAAAAGGCGGAGTCGGTGTTCATTGTTAGTAAATGTACTGAGGTTGACAAAGTTCAGTATGCCACAAGTACTTTGTTGAATGAGGCGTTGTCCTGGTGGAACTCAATTGCTCAACCCATGGGCATTGAGAATGCCTACAAAATTACTTGGGCTAATTTGAAACAAATGATGATTAAGGAATACTGTCCACGCAGTGAGATTCAAAAGTTGGAAGTTGAGTTCTGGGATCATACGGTTAAGGGAAATGATATCATGACCTACAACCGTAGATTCCAGGAACTGAGGATACTTTGTCCAACAATGGTTTCCCCAAAGGAAAAGATGTTGGAAAGGTATATTTGGGGACTTCCCTCAAGCATACAGGGGAATGTGACTTCGGCAAATCCCAAAGAACTTGATGAGGCTATGCGGATGTCCCGTAGCCTCATGGATCAAGTGGTACGTATGTCGGAAACCCGAAAGCAAAACAACCCCAACAACACCAACAACACCAACAACAATGCCAACAACAGCAATGCCAACAACCCCAACAATTCCAACTACCGTAAGAACAACAACAACAAGCGACAATGGGATGGTAACCGTGGGAATAACAACAACAACAACAACAACAACAACCAAACCCGAAACAACAACCACCACAATCAGCAGAACAGGAGACAAGAAGCCGCGACGGCTTATGTTGCTGCACCAGCTGGTGGTAGGTACGTGGGTAATCAACCACAATGTACCAAGTGCAATTACCATCACGAAGGTCCCTGCCCGGCCAAGTGCAACAAGTGTCAGAAGCCCGGACATCTTGCCAAGGATTGTAGAGGCAAGGGTATAGCTACTGGGGCTAACTCACAGCCCATAGTTACATGTTTCGGGTGTGGTGAGAGGGGACACTACAAAAACAACTGTCCTCAGAACCAAGGACCCCAAGGCGGAGGTGCTCGTGGTAGAGCCTATGTCATGGGAAATGGAGAACCACACCAGGACCCGAACGTGGTTACCGGTACGTTCCTACTCAATAACATTCCTGTTAAAGTCTTATTCGATTCTGGTGCTGATATGAGTTTTATATCTACTAGAATTGCGCCTTTACTTGATATTCCATTAATCACTTTAACCACTAGTTATAGTATTGAACTTGCTACCGGTGACTTAGTAAATACCAATACCGTAATCCCAAACTGTACCCTTAATCTCTTAGACCACCCCTTTAACATCAATCTTATGCCAATCGAACTCGGAAGTTTTGATGTTGTTATTGGCATGGATTGGTTGTCTAAACATCAAGCTAACATTATTTGTGGTGAAAGAGTTGTGCACATTCCATGTGACAATGAAACTTTGATCATTCGTGGTGATCAAAGTGGAACTCGAATAAACATCATCTCATGTATCAAAACCATGAAGTACATTGAGAAAGGATGTTATGCTTTCTTAGCCCATGTAACAGAAAAGAAAACCGATGAAAAACGTCTCGAAGATGTTCCTATTGCCCGTGAGTTTCCTGAAGTCTTTCCAGAAGACTTACCCGGACTACCACCAAATCGTCAAATAGAGTTCAGAATTGATTTAATACCAGGAGCGGCGCCAGTTGCCCGCGCACCATACCGGCTAGCACCTTCAGAGATGCAAGAGCTATCAAATCAATTACAAGAACTTGCGGACAAGGGATTTATTCGACCTAGTTCCTCACCTTGGGGAGCTCCAGTGTTATTCGTGAAGAAGAAAGATGGGTCATTACGAATGTGTATTGACTACCGTGAACTAAACAAATTAACCATAAAGAACCGATACCCACTACCAAGAATTGATGACTTATTCGATCAATTGCAAGGTTCAACCTATTACTCAAAAATTGACCTACGATCAGGTTACCACCAAGTTAGAGTTCGTGATGAAGACATTCCAAAAACAGCCTTTAGGACACGATATGGTCACCATGAATTCCAAGTGATGCCATTTGGGTTAACAAATGCACCGGCAGTATTCATGGATCTCATGAATCGGGTGTGTAAACCATATTTGGACAAATTCGTGATTGTATTCATAGACGACATTCTCATTTATTCCAAAAACGAAGAGGAACACAAAGAACACCTGAGGACAATTTTAGGACTACTCAAGGAAGAGAAATTGTATGCGAAGTTTTCCAAATGTGAATTTTGGATTCAAACTGTACAATTCCTTGGGCATGTGATTGACAAGACCGGTTTACATGTCGATCCCGCTAAAATTGAAGCTATCAAAAATTGGCCAACACCTACCACCCCTACAGAAATTCGTCAATTTCTAGGTCTAGCTGGGTATTACCGAAGGTTTATTGATGAATTTTCCTCAATAGCAAAGTCTTTGACTAAGCTAACTCAGAAAGACAAGAAATACGTATGGAATGAAGATGAAGAAAATGCTTTCCAAACCCTCAAACAGAAACTTTGTAGTGCTCCTATCCTAGCATTGCCCGATGGGATCGAAGATTTTGTAGTCTATTGTGATGCGTCGCACGAAGGGTTAGGTGCCGTGTTGATGCAACGCGATAAGGTCATGGCTTATGCATCAAGGCAACTCAAGGTTCATGAGGAAAATTACACCACTCATGACTTAGAGTTAGGAGCTGTGGTCTTTGCACTAAAAATCTGGAGGCACTATCTATACGGTACTAGATGTACTGTATACACCGATCATAAAAGCCTACAACACATTTTGGACCAAAAAGAACTAAACATGAGACAACGTCGTTGGTTGGAATTACTAAGTGATTATGACTGCGACATTCGTTACCACCCAGGAAAAGCCAACGTAGTAGCCGACGCCCTAAGCCGAAAGGAACGGATTAAACCATTACGAGTCCGAGCCTTAGTTTTAACCATAAATTCCAACTTTCCTACTCAAATCCTTCACGCTCAAGCTGAGGCGGTGAAACAAGAGGACATCCAAAAGGAGAAATTGGATGGCATGATACAGAAGAAATTCGAAACCCGTTCAGATGGAACTCTATGCTTTCAAGGTCGAAGTTGGTTACCACTTTATGGTGGCCTACGAGACTTGATCATGCATGAATCACACAAGTCCAAATACTCCATACATCCAGGATCTGATAAAATGTATCACGATCTTAAGTTACTCTATTGGTGGCCGAACATGAAAGCCGACATTGCAACATATGTTAGCAAATGTCTTACCTGCTCCAAAGTAAAAGCCGAACACCAAAAACCATCCGGTCCATTGCAACAACCAGAGATTCCTTCTTGGAAATGGGAAAGAATCACTATGGACTTCATTACCAAGCTCCCAAAGACATCAAGCGGTTATGACTCCATCTGGGTCATAGTTGATCGTCTCACAAAATCCGCACACTTTATACCAATCAAAGAGACTTACAAAATGGAACAACTAACCCGACTGTACGTCAAAGAAATAGTCTCAAGACATGGTGCACCAATATCCATCATATCCGACAGAGATGGTAGATTTACTTCCAATTTCTGGCAGTCACTCCAAGACGCCTTTGGAACAAATCTAGACATGAGTACCGCGTATCATCCTCAGACCGATGGTCAGAGTGAACGAACCATCCAAACTCTTGAAGACATGCTTCGAGCTTGTATTATAGATTTTGGAAAAGGATGGGATACTCATCTACCATTAGTCGAATTTTCCTACAACAACAGCTATCATGCAAGTATTCAAGCAGCTCCATTTGAAGCACTTTATGGTCGAAAGTGTCGTTCACCTGCTTGCTGGGCTGAAGTGGGAGAAGTTCAACTCACTGGACCAGAACTCATCCGTGAAACAACGGATAAAATTGTACAAATCAAAAATCGACTACAAGCCGCAAGAGATCGACAGAAAAGTTATGCCGACACACGACGCAGACCCCTAGAATTCCAAGTCGGAGATAGGGTTATGCTAAAAGTATCACCTTGGAAAGGCATGATACGATTCGGTAAACGAGGAAAACTAAACCCAAGATACATCGGACCATTCAAAATCCTAGCCAGGGTTGGCCCTGTGGCGTACAGACTTGAGCTTCCATCAGAACTCAGTAGTGTACACCCCACTTTCCATGTATCTAACCTAAAGAAATGTTTGTCGGATGAATCACTCGTGATTCCACTCGACGAAATTCAACTCAATGATGATCTTCAATTTGTTGAGGAACCCGTAGAAATCATGGACCGAGAGGTCAAACAACTCAAGCAAAGCCGTATTCCAATTGTCAAGGTTCGTTGGAACTCACGACGTGGTCCTGAATACACATGGGAACGAGAGGACCAGATACGTAAGAAATACCCACATCTTTTTACCAACGAAGCTTCTACTCCTAACGCTAACTGATCTCCGGGACGGAGCTCTCATATGGGGTGGAGACTGTAACAATTCGCAAATTCAGGTTAATTTCTATTTTCGGAAAATTTTACTATTCATGTTACTATTCATTTTTACTATTCATTTCTTTCTGAAATTTTCCCGAAAGTTGATTTTTACTTCATATTCTCGAGTGATAAATCATTTCCATGGCAAATTAAATGTTTGACACTCGTCAGATCATTTTCGTGAAAGTTATTAAGGAATTACACAGAATTACACGTTTTAGGGTAAAACGGCAGTCAGAAATTCTACGCACAACGAAATTTGACCCCGTCAGGTGACCCCACATCAGAAAAATGTTTAACACACTCATGATTTATTTGAGAATAAATCATGACTGAGAAAAATCATGGCCAAAATAAACTTCGGCCGTGAAAAACTGGAATTTTAAGTTTTAAGCGTTTTTACTCAGCCGTAACCCTAGCCTTTACCTGCACCGCGTTTCTAAGATGATTTGAGCTTTCAACTTATTAAAATAAGTCAACATATTTTTCCCTCCTCCATTGACTAAAAATCATTCTTTGATTTTACAAGTCATTTCGTGATTTTTAGGCTTCCGGTTTGATGTCTAAAAGACATTTAATACCAACCGACACTAGACTGAGCCCAGTCTAGACATTATAAGTCATTTTAAATCATTTTTATCATATTAGAAAAGTAACATTTCACTTTTCTCAATTTTACACAATATTCGTACATTTTACGTATTACGCGTTTAGACCCGTGTTTCCAGCTTTTAGCAGGGTTTTACCACCCAAATGACACCTACCACTCATTTTATATTTTATTATGGGACATATGGACATGTCTAACAATACTTTAAAGTTTCATAATTTTACGACACCCGGTTTTACGTTTTGAGGCCTAATCATTTACGATTGGCATTTCCCGGAGTCAAAATGCATCTAATAACCAAGGATAATACCAAGCCAAGCCACCTCCCCCCCTTATCCCCTTGTGAACCGCCAAAGGGGGGGGGGAGTCACACCCTTGTGTGGCTTGATCTTGTGTCTTGTGGTCTTAGATGTGTTCCAAGTGTTAAGCTTGTCATGAAAGGCATTGACTAGTCCTAATTTGTAACCTCCTCAAAGGCATATAAATACCCCCCTCTCCCCCCATATGGCCGGCCATCCCAACACACCAAAACACTTCACACTTAGCTTTAAGTCTTCTAATTTGTTGCAAGGTTCAAGAGTTATTTCAAGATAGAAACCCTAGTTAGCTTATTTTCACCAAAAATCTTCCAAACCCTAACATACTTGGTGTTTTCTCTTGAGTTTAAATCCACTCAATACACCTCAACTTTCATTACATATCTTTCAAGAATACCAAGGGTAGAAAGGTTGCTTGAAGTGAAAAAGGGTTGAAGATAGTCTATCAAAGTCCATTTCCTTACTTGTTACTCCTTTCTTTAGTTAGAAAGCCAAAAGTTGTAAGCCTAAACCTAACATGCTTCTTGTTAATTTCTCATGTTCATATCATTTACATGTTATCTTTGCTATATTATGTGTTGTAATTATGTCCATGATGTATCATGATGAGTAAAAGATGTTGTTGTTATGAATTATTGAAACAAGTTACTAAAACAAGCAAACTAGTGAATATCTTGGTATAACCTGATCAAAATGGTAAAAATTTTATATTGGATTATTACATATTACAGTAGAGGACTTAACAAGTAAACCATAGCAATTTGAACCGCCTAAAAAGAGTAAACGAGTCAAAAGTTATGGCGATTTGAAGTTACCAAAGATTTCCGGCAAAACTGCCTAAAAGTTTCTGTGACAGAACCTAAAACACGCAAAAAGAGGCCTTTCTGGTCCGATTCATGAAAAAGTTAAAACACGAAAGTTGTCCGGAATCACGTTTTCCTTCAGGAACAAAGAGGCTCGAGCCTTGAAAACACTTTTTGAGTAAGATATTTCACAATTTCTTAACAGCTATTTACATATATATAAGTCACTAAGTTATGGTTATACTTTCAAAGGAATAAAAGGTCTTATGACCTATAAACAAGATCACCACCATGGCTAGAACCAAGGTAGTGTCTCATGACCATGGAACAAGGACCAAAGGTCATGGCTAGGCCATGACGAAATGACCAAGCCAACTTACAAAGGCGTAAACATGAAACAATGAAATTGGCGATAACATGAACAAGCAATTTGTATCTACTTCACCTAAAAGGAAACCATGAGATTTTACCAAGACAAATGGTCATACAAGACTTATAAAACTACCCCTAATAACAATCTTCATGTACTATAAACTTTCCTAAGTTTATACAAATGTCGGACATGTAACTTTTTCGGATCAAAACTTATATCTATATACTTTATCAACTACTACAATAGTAGGGAGCTTCATGTGAGGAGTTCATTATGTAAGCCGTCGAGATGAGTTGTGGATTTACGAATTAAAGTGTCCTGGCTCCTCGAACGCTTACTAACATGACTTCTGAAATATGTTAGCCCGAACGGTAGTAAACGATATACCAAAACATACATGTTCATAAATCTTTCTTACAAAGACTTACAAATATACATCATACCTCATCATGGACTAATTGCAAGATATATATATAGGCACTCCGTTATATTCTTTACACAAATCCTAAGTCGCAACATTCTATTCTAGGTTGCTCGTAGAAACCTACACGATCCGTCTATCACGTTCATTACTTGCTATCGTACTTAAGGTGAGTTAATAGCCCCACCTTACATTACTTCAATGTTTTACAAACCCTTGGGGGGAATACATGCTAATTTTAAACCGAACACAATGCTTTGAAACTGTATGCTGCCTGATTGTTTTATTATTACTAAGTACCTACCTTGCCAATCCTAGGCCCCATCATGAACCATTTAATCACTAGTATTAGTGAGCGCGAGTATTGTGAATAGGCCTATTGGGATTGACGAATCCCATTTGTTTGAGCAGTTAGTTCAAACGAATGCACTATATTTGAAAACATTAAGTATGACGGCAAAGTACTTACCGGGGCAACATAACCGCCGATTGATATTGGTACCCGTTAACGTATTGGTTGCATGAGCTTAGTACATAATAATAACTGTTTTGTTTTCTAACATAAGTATGAGTCTAATTAACTCATTACTACCAACATATTGTGTTCAACCATAAACAAACTCTATGAATTTCACTCAACCTTTGTGTTGACCTCTTAAGCATGTATTTCAGGTCCATGATAATCAAGAATGGAGCGGGAAGGGCACGTACCGAAGGAAGAAGGCTATAAACTATTATGTCATTCAATAAAAACATCATAGACTTTATATTGATGTGTTTTGAAACAATGGATCATTTTGGGACCTTACTATGTAAACTTTGATACATTTGAATAATATGAATGACAACTCTTTTTATTACGATTCGTTTAGAGATCGTTTTCTATTATTATGACTGTTGTGCCGTCGAGTAACACCCAAGTTGAATTCCGCTGCATCATGAATTGGGGGTGTTACACCCCTTAGGCCCCGAACCTTAGGAGAGTATTCCCGACCTAGCCACCAAGGCTACCGAAACACCATTGAGCTCACCGGAGCCAATGTGACCCCCTTGCGATCCGACACCATCCGGTTGGTGCAAAGCGGATGTGCATTCCATGGACTTCGTTCCGAAGAGCCAAACCAACATCTTAAGGACTTTCTCAAAATCGTAGATTCCATAGACCTAGGTGTTGAAACTAGAGAGACTACCCGTTTACGCCTATTTCAATTCTCTCTACGGGATCATGCTAGTCAATGGCTTGAGCGTTTACCCGCGGGATCCATCACCACATGGGATGATCTCACCACTCGTTTCCTTGCTCAATTTTTCCCACCGGGGAGAACTACTAAGCTTAGAAATGAAATCTTGATGTTCCAACAACGTCAAAATGAATCTCTTTATGAAGCATGGACTCGTTTCAAGGACTTACTCCAAAAAGTCCCTCATCATGGCATAGATCTTTGGCTCCAAGTCCAAATCTTTTATGACCATATCGACATCTCCACAAGGCGAGCCATTGACCAATCAGCCGGTGGTAAGCTACGTGATCTTAGTGCGGAACAATCATGGGAACTCATAGAAGATCTTGCTCTCTATGACAACGAAAGTTGGAATGATCCCCGTGATTTGAACAAAACGGTCAAGGCAATATCTTTGCATTCGAACAATTCTAGCACTCCCGACCGTAGGATCATGGAACTTGAGGACCAAGTCAAGTTTCTCATGAAATCTTACGAAGCTCCGAAGCCTTCAAGCCAAGTGAACAAAATCACTTCTTCATGCGAATTATGTAGTGGTCCCCATGACACTCGTGATTGTGTGGAACTCCCCGGAACAGCTTTTGCGGACTACGCATCCACGCGTACCGACGAAGCGGGAGATAAGTGGTACTGACTCCTCCCAAACCAACCAGTCAGCCGTGTGCAGCTGTTAGGCCCACCTGGGAGAAAGTGCAAGTTAATATTGACCGTGGAAATATAGGGAAATCTCCGGGTCGTTAAATCCCAACGAGATTGAAATTGTATTTGTAAACGGATAGGAGAGTGAGTGGTACTGAGGACAGTAACAAAGATGATTTGAGAATTGATTATACTACTAATTGCTTGATATTTGGAAAATATGAAATTATAACAGAAATACAGATATAAGCACAAAATCAGATAATCATATAACAGACAGAGAAAAGTGGTATTTAACAAGTTACAAACTACAGGGGTTAAAAGTGAAACTTTTGAAAACTTAATATTAAAGAAAATAGAAAATGAAATTGAAATTATGAAAATGATTATTATAATATTTAATAATTATTTAATTAATAAAACTAATTAAAATCTAATTAAAAGCTTTAATTTAAATTAACTAAAAATGACAACTATTACAAATAAACCTAAAAATTTATAACAATAATTTCTAAACCTAAATAAGAACTTGAAGAAAGTATAAAAAATGAAAATAAATATTTTTGTCTTTTTATAAGTATTTTATTAATTAATAACTATTTAACTTAATTAAACTATTTTAACTATTTTAAATTACTATTAATACTAAATTACCTTAGAAAATTATGATAAAATTTATAAAACTATTTAAACACTACAGGAATACTACAAAATTATAAAAACTTGTTAAAAATTATATTTAAGCTAATTGACTAATTAATTACATATTAATTAATTTTAAGCTAATTTAATTAATTTAAATAAGAAAATTATAAAATGAACAGTGGAAATTATGAAACTATTTTTTAAAAGTCTTAACTAATTTATAAAACTTATGAAAAATATAAAATTCTACTTTTGTTAATTAAAATTAAAGAAATCAATTTAATTATTAATATTATCTATTTAATTATTTAAACTAGTTTTAAATCTAATAAATAGTAAACTACTTAGGAAAATTCTAAGAAAATTATTTTAACTACTTTAAGGTACTAAGTAATTTATAAAATTATAAAATTAGACAAGTGCTTATTAATAAGCTGAAATGAAAATTAATTAGATAATTTCTATTAAATAGAAGCTATCACTATTTTTATATTTGCTTTTTCTGGTTTTTCTTTTATAAAACTATTTAAATACTTAAATAATGAAACTTTTACAAAAACAACTACTTTGGAAATCAAGAATAAGCACTGAGAGTGCTTATTTGCTTATACAGTTGACTAAGGTTGACCAAATTAAGAAATAAGCTAAGCTGAGGTTATGTGGGGTCCACTATGATGAAATCTGGTTTACCTAAATTACTTATACCTAATTAAGCTAGATTTAATGAGATAAGCTCCTAGGATAAGCTGGAAAACACAAATAAGCACTTGCGTATTTGGTTTCTGACTCAGAAATGGGACAGAGTTTAGGGACAAGTTTAGGTGGGGTCCACTGATCTATAGGTTAAACTAATGGTCAAGTTTTCAAGTCTGGTAGGAGGGGGGTTGGGAGAATCTAATTGTAAGGTGTGGGACCCACTAAGTTGGTCAAAAATCACCACCAAAGTGGTGGTGATGGACTGGGTCAGAAAGATCCTTAACAGGATGGATTTTAGCTTATTAGACCTTTGTATAAAATGAAAAGCTACCAAATTAAGATAAAAAACACAAATAAGCTGAAAACAGATGTATAACTACTCAAACTAAGATAAAAGGAACAATTAATCACAAGAAATAAGCACTAGAAAAGCAAATAAGCAATCCAACACCCACACAGTTCAAACAGGTTTAAAAGCTTAACTTAGAGGGCTTGTGGGGTCCACTAGGAACTCTGGAAATCCAAGAAAAGTAATAAGCTAAAAAGTTGGGGTGAAAAGCTATCTAAAAAACTAAGGTACACCCTCTGGGTCCCACAGATGAGATCAGGAGGGGGTTTGGTATTTGGGTACAAAAGCTGATTACTCAGCTTTTCTCAGAAGATGGCCAATCTTTAGGGCACTTGCAGCCCTAGCTAAGGGGTTCTAAACAACAAAATAAGCACACAGCCAGATAGCCTAGCTTATGGGCTTTCTATTAAGCCAATAATCAAGTCCTGGGGCCCACTGAGTAGACCTGTGGGTTCCACTAAAGTTGGATGAGTATAACTGAGCCCAGTGCACAGGGGAGGTGTTATCCCTGCAGCTCACTTTGAGGGTCAATTTAGTCCACAAATAAATTTCACAAAAATGTAAACAAGTTGGAAATCTAAAGTTTAGCTGGTAGATTAACCACCCAAGAAGTTTCAAATCCTAAAACAAAGCACAAAAATCAGAATAATTCTTGCAACTTTGGTGAAAATCTGAACATACACATTTTGACTTTTAAGTAAAACTTGAGAAGTTGACTTTTATCACTTTTGAGCTAGATTTATGAGCTGATTATGTTATATTAAGATGAAATAAAGTTATAACAAGCTTCTCTAACAACTTTTTAACATGTAAACAAGATTTGGTATGCAAATTCCTAATCAGTGACAGTAGGTTAAAGATCCAAGAGATTTTTGACTTTTACTCTAACAAGACCTATTTAATTTGACTAATATGAACTAATACAACCTAGAGAAACATGCAGAAACAAGAATCAACAACAAAAACTCTACTGAACTCAGTGAATACCACTGATCCAAACACACTTGTAACTAGACTGTTTTGTGATTTCTTAAGTAAATGGCTTACAAAGTTGTTGAAACAGATCCACAATAGCTTATTATATTATGTTGAGTATATTTAAGCACTTAGTAACAAGAAATAACTAGAGATACATACTAATACTAATTATAACATGTTGACTGTTTGATTTTTGTATTTTTTAGAAACTATTAATGACAACAACAAGATACTAATCTAAGATTATTTTATCACTATATAAGACTAGATAAGCATAATTTAACTGAGAAATCAAGCAATAAGCAAATTAATAGTACAAAGGTATAAATGAGATTTTGATAACTTACAAGAATGCTTTCCTGATCAAACCATGAACCAAGGACACAGAAACTTTTCCTAATATCCACCAATGGATTCTAACCCAAGACCATCCACAATATGCCCTGCTCCAATTGCTTATCACCAAGGACCAACCAGTTTGACTTTCGTTGACTTTTTTGGTATTTTTGAGTTTTTATTACTAAACTGATTTCAATGGTATCTAATAGCTTTAATGAGCTTATGGGAGCTTATATGATCTTATTCAATCCATTAAACCAAACAGTAACAAGTACAAAGCTTATTGAGATTTTTAATATGAAATTGAAAATTGCATTCACTAAGATAATAATACAAACTTGCTTTTTATTAACTTAAAAGATCACTAGTACACTGAGAACACTTAAACTGAAACTTGAAAGATTAAAATTACACTTGAACTTTTTTAAAACACTAATACGACATACACTTTTAAAATTAAAACTAGATATGCATACTCCTCTGCTTCTCTTCATCTTTATAGGCTTCAATTAGGTTTAGGAATATCTTCTGATCTTTTCCCACTTCATCTGAGCCATCCATTATGTCCAATTGATATCCACCGTTTAAACTCACTTTTGGCGCCAAAGTCCTCCACGTTAACGTGGAGGCAAAGGGTTGTAATTAAAGATTGTTGGGAGTTTGTGGAGGTGTCAGGAGGCAAAGGGGAGGGTTTTTAGGACAAGTTAGAGCTTTATGGAAGAAACAGAGGATTGGAACTGGTTTGGAGGGAATTTTGGGTGAGAAGTGCATTTATTGTGGATGGGATAGGTGTAGGGTGGTGGAAGGGAGTTGGTGGTGAGTTGTATTGGTGAGGTGGAGGTGCAAGGTGGCTGAAACCACCCTGGTTTCAGGTTTGGGGGTGTTTGTGAGGACGATGAACAGTAATAGTGGTTTTGGGCGGGGGTTGACTATGTTTGACCCGGTTTTAATATAAGGGGTGTTGGGTGGGCTTATGTTTGGGCTAGGGGTGTGTGTGGGCTGGGTAAGGTTTGTTGGTTTTGGTTTATATAAATAAAAAGGGGCCGGTTTGGTTTAAGTAAACAAGGACCAAAAATGTAAATTTGGCAAAGTTGAGGGGCTGTTATTGTGATGCTCCCAAAATATTTTAAAGGACTTAACTTGCCAAATATGATAAACCAAGGACCAATTTATTTATTTTTCCATTTAAAAACATCTAGGGACCTTTTCTGTAATTTTTCAAACTCCAGGGACCATTATTGTAAATTTGGATTTTTAAGGGACTGTGATTGTAATTTCTCAAAATGTTATCAAAATTGTTCCATTTTGTCATTCATGCATAGTACAAGGGTATTATTTGTAAATTTCTAATTTTGAATACCCAGGGACCATTTTTGCCAATTTTGTAACTTGAGGGGTAAAAGTTGCCAGTTTGTGTAAACTTTCATCCAGGGGTCATTTGTGAATATTTTTGGTTTCCCAAGGACTTAAGTTGACTTTTCATTTATTTTAAACCTTCAGGGACTAGTTTTGTCAATATTTGAAACTTGAGGGACTGAAACTGCCAATTATGCAAACTTTGTACGTTTTTCATTTGTTTTTGCATATTTTGTATTTGAAACATATAAAACACACTTCAAAGATATTTTAAGTATTATGATGCATTTTTGAGTGTTTTTGTATGTTTTGGCAGTTCAGATTGGTACAAAATGATGAGTATTTAGACACTCATCAGGTACACTTTCAAGGCCGAGCCAAACCCTTACGGTGATTCATACAACCCCTCTTGGAAAAATCACCCAAACCTTAGGTGGAAACAAAATCAACCCAATTCCTCCAATCCGCCTAATCGCTACCAACCAAACGGTCCACCATCCAACCGTACTTTCAACAACAATCCTTCTAACAACTATGGTAGTACCAACAATCTTGAAGGATTGATGTCAAAGTTCATGGCATCTCAAGAAGCCCGCATAGCTAGGTTTGAAACCGAATTCAACCAACAACAAACGGAGATGACCAACAAGATTGACAACTTGTTGAAAGCCCTCAACAACCAAGCGTTAATCACACCTAGGAAGGACACTAGGGACACCAATAGTGGAACCCAAATTAAGGACCCCTCATCATCCAAACATGTCCACTTTGTCAATGTTGTCACCATTAAGCCGATAGATAAGGAGATAGAGGAGAGTGACAAGGATGAAGTTAGAGTAGAAGCCGAAAGTAAGGATGAGAGTAGGGAAGTTGAGGTTAATAAGGATGAGGAATTAGAGGAAGTAGAACCTATAGAAGAATACTTTGATAAGTTGCCAACCAAGGAAGAACGGGAATACCATAAGGATTTATTCGATAGTCCTGAGAGAACATATATCTTTGGCAACCCCCTTATCAAAATGGGAGACCCCTCTAACATTAACATCCCATGCAATATCGGGCACATGCATATATGGAAAGCTTACATCGACCTTAGATCCCCCGTGAACATCATGACTAGGACTTATTACAATTGGGTGATGAAGAAGCAACTCAATTTTAGGATGATGCCCGGTAAGAATCTGATAAGTAATTTTGCAGGAAGAGTGAAGGGATTACATGTGATTATAGGGAATCTTACCTATGAAATCGATTTTATGATAGTGGAAGACATTCGTCCAGTGATAGATGCTTGCCTAAGTCAAACAGTATTCGGAAAACCATTTGTTGAGGCCACTAGGATGAGTTATGATCCGACTTTAGGGATAGTTAGATTCAAGAAAGAAAATGATGAGGTTGCTTATCAAATGCCCTACAAGATCGAACAATACCGCCTTCTCTCTAATTTCGAAAAGGAACATAAGCAAGCGGCTTATTATAGGAATGAGGAGGATAGACGTAGAGGAGTAGAGTATGTTAGAAATAGGATGCTTGGTTTCTACAAAGAATGCTTGCAACTAGGTCCGGAATACAAAACTGGTTTAGAAGACGACCTAGAGAATGAAACCAATGATGAGATCACGTAGTAACCCATGACTTTGAGTCTAGCTACAAGACTCGTAAATAAAGAAAAGCGCTTCTTGGGAGGCAACCCATGCTTTGTGTGATTTTATTTTGTTTGATTTTTATTTACTTCCGTATACATGTTTTATTTTTATTGTTGGTAGATCATGTCTCTAAATTAAAATATGGAAATACTTTACTATGTTGTTTGGCCTAGTCTTAACTCCAACCTTGAAGTATTTTTGCAAAAGATAAGTGTAAGGGGAAACCCCAAATATGTTTTTAAGAAACAAACCGATCATGATTCTCCACAATATTAAATGAACATGTATATTCGTATTTGTCAGAGTCAAATGCTTGTATTGAGTCATAATGAAGTTTTGCAGGATTTTCCAGGAAGTAGGACCAAGTTTTTCCAGAAATTTTCCGGAAACTTAACATAAGAATTTCTGTAGGTCCATTCTGACGGCGTCAGAGGATTACTCTTGACGGCGTCAGGAGTAAAAATCTGGAAATTTTACCGGTTTTGTTTTTCTAACGGAGTCTTATGGTTTTTGTGAATTATTAAGTTTTATAATCTCCAGGAAATCTGCAAACTTCATTCCACAAGCATTATATCTTATCTTGTTTTCTAGGATTTAGAAACTTATATAGGATGCCGCCGATTTTACGCGAGGTTGTCTTGTCTATTTTGTCAGGTTTTACAGGTTATGTATGACAAGAAGATGATTTATATTCTGGAAGGGAAGCTTTGATTGTTCATTTTCTTGGAGGAAGATTTAACCTGGCCACCTATAATCCATACCGAGCGAATCAGGGGAGTATTTGATTTCATTCTCTTTACTTTTTCACTTTTACATTCTTTACTTGAACATTGGGGACAATGTTCATCTTAAGTGTAAGGGGAGGGTAAAAAGATGATACCTTACATATGCACTTTCGCTTGAGTTTGTTTTGTTTGATAGTAGATGTGTAATAAAACTATGAGAAATACTTGTTAGTGTAATTTTAGCGCCAAATTTAAAATTTTTTACAACATTTAGGAGTGAAACTTTAGCCATAGCAAGCGTCTCATGGATAGGAGATTGTATGACTAGCACATAACCGTATATTCAGAAAAAATTTCCACCCAAATATGTGAGGTTCGCCTTTAGATTTGATAGGAAAAGCATTCATTATTAGTGCTTATGAGTGTACCGGTAGCATTTAGATTCTAGAACTTGCGTTAGTGATGCATCCCGAGACCGCTAGTGAGACTACATTCGTGTGGTAGGATTTACTACATGATAAGAGGCATTAGGATCACCCTTGTGTTAAACCCGTATCATAATTACTTGACCATTTAAGTCATACTACTTGACTAGTTAAGTCAACTAATTTTTCCCACACCCTTAGCGTTGTACTCATTTTTAGTATGCGCTCATTTTTAGTGCATTATTGTTATTTGTTAAACCCTAAGTTAACTTTCTAATTGATTACATGGTTGCTAAGTCGAGTCATATCCTTGTACATATTTTTGGGACGATTGAGACTCATGGGTAAGTACTTATTTTATGGAGTAATGGGGAAGAACATAATATTATTACCCCCATATGTACGTTAATCTTAAAAGTGCTCCAAGTGTTTTGATTTTCTTAATTCGAGTTATTAGAATAGTTGAATGTAAAGTATGTAAAGATTCAAGTGTAAGGGGAATTTTCATTCCCTATGATGTATTATTTTGGATGGTAGGGTAAGAGTGTATGCAAAAAAAAAAAAAAAAAAAAAAAGAAAAAAAAAGGAAAAGAGAAAAAACATACGGACTACCATCCCGTTTCATTCTATGTTCATTTTATGTTTTTGTTATTTTTCATTTATTAGCTTAAGTCGAGTCTAGTCTTGGCTTAGCAACGCCATATTGTACATGTAATTAACCAAGATTGTTAACTCGCCACCAGTAAAACTTCCTTTATCCAACAAAACCGTGTAATTCATATCCCTATACCTAACGTTACAACCCTTTAAAAGACCTCTTTGATAGTTTATCCTAGGTGCTTACGCCATGTGGTGGAGGTTTGATCCTTTCCCAAGCCTATGGTAATCTATTTTGCTATGACAGGTAGTGAGAGATATCTTCCATTTCCATAATGTTATATTACTTTATTACACCCGAGAGATGTGAGTATCTAAACACTATTTGTGAGGTGCTAGTGTATGACCTCCGTGCTTGTCTATTGGTCTTTAGTGGAACGATTATTTGTTGTAATTACTTTTATATTAGTGTTAAATGACCCCTAACTTGTCTTTTGAGTAGAATAAAAGCGCATTTGCTTGAGGACAAGCAAATCTCAAGTGTAAGGGTATATGATGAGGCGAAAAATGATCCGTTTTTAGGGGGTCATTTAAGCCCGAATCCGAATTTATTTGATCAAATATTGCCCTAAATCGTTCCTTTTGTGATTTTAGGTACTTGGAGAGTGAATTCTGGAAAAGAAGCCATTTTGGACGTTTTTGGAGCATAAAAGTGAAGAAAACGGCAAAGTCTCAATTTTTCCATGCTGGGAACAGTACATGAAGGCGTCAAGAGTTTTTCCTGACGGCGTCAAAACCCCAAGAATTAAAATCCGTAGTTGATGACGGCGTCACACATAGGGCGTCAAGAGTAATTTGTGTGACGGCCTAGGCCTTGACGGCGTCAGAAGTAGATCAAGGCCGTCCGAGGAAATATTTGGCGGCGAGATGACGGCGTCACACCTTTGTTCTTGACGCCGTCATCCCTATTTTCCTATATATAGTTTTCTAGTTTTTCACATTTAAAAGAGAGAAGTTTTGGGAGAAACCCTAAAGACGATTTTGGTGTAACTTTACAGGTTTTTCAAGGGTTCCAACCCCTTGATACCTTGCATGATTAATTAAGATAAGTGTTCTTCTAATTCAATCAATATGTCTATGTGTTGGTTGTCTATATCATGTTCTTGTCTTAATTCTATCATGCTAGGCTAGATCTCTTTTGTGTTTTCTTAGATCTAATGAAACCTAGATATTGATTATGTGTTGATTACTTGTTTATTCTTGTCTTGGATGAATGATTTATATGTTAGGCTTAAGAAAACTGGCAGATCTCCAAATGGTAACATGCTTGAACGTCTTAAGAAACATGAACCGAGGCGTACTAGGTCTTTATTGGTTGTATTTAATGCATGAGCCACTGTTTACAATCCCTATAGTTGTGCTGGGCATGGTGTAGGAGGAGATAAGAGCTCATAGAATTGGGGAGTTATGTATGCCACCCCATGAATGGTATTAAGGAATACGATCCGTCATCCATGCAATTATAACAAGTAATTAACGTGTAAAAGATATCTAGGGAATAGTGAAATCTAAGTAAACAGATTTTCTCCAATTACTGCTCACAACCTTAGTATAATTAGTTTATTTTCATTTTTAGTATTTTATTTTGATTGCATCTTAGTATTGGGTTAGTTGAATAGCAACTAATTCCGCCCTAATCCTTCAAAACCCGAGATTTTACTTGCTTTAATAAAAAAAATATAAAAACACAAAAATAATCATCCCTCACCTTTAGAACTAGTATTTAGGCTTTCTAATCCTAGCGACACTATTCCTAAGCTGAACGATCAATTCCCCGGTACTTGTCACTATACTATACTACAACGATCAGGTACACTGCCTGGTGGGGGTTGTAAGCTTCTCGAGATCCCTCGAGAGGTAAAGCCTGTTGCGATTCCCACGCATCAACAACTATCTTCCTCACAACTATCTACTTCCCAACAATCTACTACACAACAATCTACTCCAAAATCTTTCTATCTACACACCTTGCTAATCTATATTCTACCAAATATTCACAACTAATTACACAAAGAGGTATATGTAATGAATGGTGCTCTAACAACTTAGATGTGGAGGTCACAACATGTTGTAATACTTCTTGTCTTGAATAATAGAAGTATTCTTCTTTTGCACTTGAAAGGATGAGACTTGGATCACTTTGAAACAAAGATTAATGTATATATGATTAAAGGATTATAGGAAATGGAAATGGGGATTTAGAATAGAAAGTTTTGGGGTGTAAAAGGTGAGAAAAATCTGTGGAATGAACCAGTATTTAAAGGCCAAAAAACTACTGTTCTGGAGCGTGCCGGTCCCCTTAATAATTAAGGGGGCTGCCTAGGAATTAAGGGGATCGCCACCTCTAGAACGTTGGATTTGATTGTCCTTTTGTGGGGAAGATTTTTCTGGATTATATTTGCCATTTTTGGTTAAAAATTTGAATTCATATATTTATAATGATTTAAACATATTCTTTTAATTCCAAAAATGATTTTGTAAATGATATAAAATGTTTATGACATTTTATAAAATGTCTAGTGATTGAGAAAAATTTCCTTTGATCATAGAGTACAATAAACACTTTGTTTATTCATACCTTAAGTGATTTGGATGTGAAGTGAGATATTTATCGCTAAATACTTGTTTACGTCATAATTTTTAATCCAATGAGTTTATGTTTTATAATTATCAAAACACAGAGATATCGTTAAATATTAGCAATGTTTTATAGGCATTTTTAATGTCAACAATCTCCCCCTTTTTGATGATTACAAAACCTTAAATTCATTAGGTCTAAAGATTAATTTTTAGACAAGTATTTAGAATTTAATATTCTCTTCTCCCCCTTTTTGTAAAATCAAAAAGGTTAAGCCGATTAAGCTTCATAAAAGAAGTTAAACGGGTAGAAAGCTCCCCCTTGTTGTGTTCTCCCCCTCATTTGAGAGCACCAAGGAAACAAGATATGAAATGCTTGGCTACAAAAAATATGTGAAGAATACAAGACACACACACACACACAGATATATATATATATATATATATATATATATATATATATATATATATATATATATATATATATATATATATATATATATATATATATATATATATATATATATATATATATATATATATGCAAAGCAAATAAAAATAGATTCATTCAATCATTTAAGATTATTATAGAAATGAACATCATTACAACATTCAATATGCTATAAGCATATTGATTTCAATAAAATAAAAGAAACAACATAGTCCTAAATTTGCCAAAGAGAGCTCTTGGACTTGCTAGCAATCCATGGTTGAGTGTAGGGCTGAGCAAACGACCCAAACGGACCGAACCGACCGAAGGACCGACCGAAACCGGACCGGACCGACTACATTCTATCCGGTCCTCGGTCTTGGATTTTTGGCTATTTCGGTCCTCGGTCCGGTCGGTCCGGTCCGGACCGGACCACAAACCGATTATTTGGCCTTGTTGGACCGGACCGACCGAGACCGGACCGGACCGATCACATTCTGTCCGGTCCTCGGTCCTGGTTTTTTGGCTACTTCGGTCCTCGGTCCGGTTGGTCCGGTCTGGTCCGGTCCGGTCCTTGACCGATGCTCACCCCTAGTTGAGTGTTTTATATGGTTGAGGGGTGCATAAGCATAAAGCTTAGTTGTTTGATGGAGAAGGATATGGAGTGGGGTATGGAGCAGAAGAGGTGGATCTCACGATGTTGTATCGTGTCAAGGGTGGTATTAGATGGGGACGAGTGAGAAGATATTCGATCCAAGAAATATCTTCACTCAAGTAGAGGATTTGTTTTTGAAGGAAGATGCAACAAGGGCAAAAGTGAGTGTGGTTTGTAACTTGATCCAACTTAAGAGAGTGAGGTAAGCAATTTGCATAGGGTGATGATGAAGGTTGCCCTTTGTTGCGTTGTGCAAGATGCATAGCAACGAGATCACTAAGATCATGGATTTGGTTTACTTCTTCACGGAACTTTTGCTTTTCCGTGGCAATGTGGAGAGAATCATTTTGTTGATATGGCTGAATTGGGGTTGTGTAGTTGGAATTGAAATTGTTGGATGTGTAGTTTGATGCTTGATCAAACTTGTAGGGATCATTATAAGTGGTTGGAGGTTGAGATGTGTAGTTTGGCATAAAGGTGGATGTTTGACCAATGTTGTATGGTTTGTAAAGAGGATCAAAGGAATGTCCTTGTGGGTTTGGTGTAAAGTTTGGGAAGTAAGTAGTTGGAGGTGTTGAGTGATTTCCAACTTTATTGGTTATGATGGATTTGTTTCGACGGCTTTTTCTTCGCCAAATGGGTTTTTCTGTCATCCTTGCTAGCTTTAAGGCTTTTGGTTCTGGTTTGTTTAGGGAGGTCATGATGAGATGAATGGAGAGTTTGAAGATTTGGGTATTTATAGTGTGAGATTTGTGTGTTTATGGATTTATAAGTTTTGTTTGGGAGATTAGGACAAAATATGTTTGTGAAATTTCGGAAGTGTAGGATGAAATGGGCTAAAAAGAAAAAAAGATTCTGTAAACCCGACCATCAGATGGCCAGTCCCTTTAATTAGGGGCCGGTCCCTTTAATCATTAAGGAGGTCGCCACCTCTAGAACGTTGGATTTGTTTGTCCTTTTGTGGGGAAGATTTTTCTGGATTATGTTTGCCATTTTTGGTTAAAAATTTGAATTCATATATTTATAATGATTTAAACATATTCTTTTAATTCCAAAAATGATTTTGTAAATGATATAAAATGTTTATGACATTTTATAAAAAGTCTAGTGATTGAGAAAAATTTCCTTTGATCATTGAGTACAATAAACACTTTGTTTAATAATACCTTAAGTGATTTGGATGTGAAGTGAGATATTTATCGCTAAATACTTGTTTACGTCATAATTTTTAGTCCAATGAGTTTACGTTTTGTAATTATCCAAACATAAAGATATCGTTAAATATTAACAATGTTTTATAGGCATTTTTAATGTCAACAATCTCCCCATTTTTGATGATTACAAAACCTTAAACTCATTAGGTCTAAAGATTAATTTTTAGACAAGTATTTAAAGTTTAATATTCTCTTCTCCCTCTTTTTGTAAAATCAAAAAGGTTAAGCCGATTAAGCTTCATAAAAGAAGTTAAACGGGTACAAAGCTCCCCCTTGATGTGTTCTCCCCCTCATTTGAGAGCACCAAGAAAACAAGCTATGGAATGCTTGGCTACAAAAAATATGTGAAAAATACAAGACATATATATATATATATATATATATATATATATATATATATATATATATATATATATATATATATATATATATATATATATATATGTGTATGTATATATATATATATATATATATATATATATATATATATATATATATATATATATATATATATATATATATATATATATATATGCAAAGCAAATAAAAATAGATTCATTCAATCATTTAAGATTATCATAGAAATGAACATCATTACAACATTCAATATGCTATAAGCATATTGATTTCAATAAAATAAAAGAAACAACATAGTCCAAAATTTGCCAAAGAGAGCTCTTGGACTTGCTAGCAACCCATGGTTGAGTGTAGGGCCGAGCAAACGACCCGAACGGACCGGACCGACAGAAGGACCGACCGAAATCGGACCGGACCGACCACATTCGATCCGGTCCTCGGTCTTGGATTTTTGGCTAATTCGGTCCTCGGTCCGGTCGGTCCGGTCCGGACCGGACCACAAACCGATTATTTGGCCTTGTTGGACCGGACCGACCGAGACCGGACCGGACCGACCACATTCGGTCCGGTCGGTCCGGTCCTGTCCTCGGTCTTAGTTTTTTGGCTACTTCGGTCCTCGGTCCGGTCGGTCCGGTCTGGTCCGGTCCGGTCCTCGACCGATGCTCACCCCTAGTTGAGTGTTTTATTTGGTTGAGGGGTGCATAAGCATAAAGCTTAGTTGTTTTATGGAGAAGGATATGGAGTGGGGTATGGAGCGGAAGAGGTGGATCTCACGATGTTGTATCGTGTCAAGGGTGATATTAGATGGGGATGAGTGAGAAGATATTCGATTCAAGAAATATCTTCACTCAAGTAGAGGATTTGTTTTTGAAGGAAGATGCAACAAGGGCAAAAGTGAGTGTGGTTTGTAACTTGATCCAAGTTGAGAGAGTGAGGTAAGCAATTTGCATAGAGTGATGATGGAGGTTGCCCTTTGTTGCGTTGTGCAAGATGCATAGCAAGGAGATCACTAAGATCATGGATTTGGTTTACTTCTTCACGGAACTTTTGCTTTTCCGTGGCAATGTGGAGAGAATCATTTTATTGATATGGCTGAATTGGGGTTGTGTAGGGAATTGAAATTGTTGGATGTGTAGTTTGATGCTTGATCAAACTTGTAGGGATCATTATAAGTGGTTGGAGGTTGAGATGTGTAGTTTGGCATGAAGGTGGATGTTTGACCAATGTTGTATGGTTTGTAAAGAGGATCAAAGGAATGTCCTTGTGGGTTTGGTGTAAAGTTTGGGAAGTAAGTAGTTGGAGGTGTTGAGTGATTTCCAACTTCATTGGTTATGATGGATTTGTTTCGAGGGCTTTTTCTTCGCTAAACTGGTTTTTCCGTCATCCTTGCTAGCTTAAAGGCTTTTGGTTTTGGTTTGTTTGGGGAGGTCATGATGAGATGAATGGAGAGTTTGAAGATTTGGGTATTTATAGTGTGAGATTTGTGTGTTTATGGATGGATAAGTTTTGTTTGAGAGATTAGGACAAAATATGTTTGTGGAATTTCGGAAGTGTAGGAAGAAATGGGCTAAAAAGAAAAAAAGATTTTGTAAACCCGACCATCAGATGGCCAGTCCCTTTAATTAGGGGTCGGTCCCTTTAATCATTAAGGGGGCCGCCTTACATAATTAAGGGGGCCGCCCATCTGGTGATTTCCAGATTGACAGAATTAGGTTTTTGGCAGAAAATTTGCAGAAAGGTTGTATCTTTGGTTTTGGATTCAAGCAAGTTCTACTCTTTGAGGCAATATAGCATATAATCTAATCATAATATAGCATACATGCAAAATTTCTTAAATAATAGAACAATCAAGTAATCAATAATTGCCAAGAGTAAACAAGAAAAGGCAAGAGAAATCAATTCTTCCTAGTGAAACTATCTTAGATCGAAGGCAAAGGCAACTAGTGATGGAACAAGAAGACAACATTGTATGTGATTTTGTCCTAGTGTGTGCCTATATGCAACAAATATGGAGTTGTGATTGTTTCGACTTCTAAATGCAAATAAGAAAACTTCCTAAGAAACAATCCAAAATCTCCTTGATTCGATTTTTGCTCGATTCATGAATGTCAATGGTATATATTAGATTATATATTTTGACGATTCATGTGAGATTTTATGCATGATTTAAGAAAAGGTTTTTAGCATTTGTCAACAATGCAAGAAAGAGGGTTTTCATGTGTTTCCTAGAAGTGAGAATAGTTTTAAAGAAAATTTGATTGGATTTTATAAAAATGTTTATGCAATAAAATGAAGTTTCCCAATCTTTAATTTTGTGAGAAATAGATTCCTAGACTCAGATATGAAGAAGTAGAAGAAAAATAAAAATAAATTTTATGCAATGCAATAAAATTTAGTCAATTTGTTCCATCATTCCTAATCCTAAACGCAAGTGGTTAAATAGTTCATGCTTAAGGGGTTTAGTGAATATATCCGCAATGTTATCTTCCGATGCAACCTTTTCTATAGATATGTTTCTTTTTTGTACATTATCCCTAAGGAAGTGGTGGCGTATTTCTAGATGTTTAGTCCTAGAGTGTTGAACTGGATTTTTACTTAAATCTATTGCACCTTTGTTATCGCACATAATAGGAACATTTTCTAACCTAATGCCATAGTCTATTAGAGCTTGTTTCATCCATTGTGCTTGTTGACATGCCTTTCTAGCGCTTACGTATTCAGCTTCGGTGGTAGAAATAGCAAGAGCGATTTGCTTCTTCGAAAACCAAGATGTTAGACAACATCCCATAAACGTGTAAATACCGCTAGTGCTCTTTCTATCTACGTAGTCTCCCGCATGATCCGAATCCGCATAGACGATGGTTTCTATGCCGGACCCCTTAGGATACCATATTCCTAAGTGTATAGTGCTTTTAATGTACCAGAAGATACGCTTAACCGCTTCTAGGTGAGAGGTTTTGGGATCCTCTTGAAAGCGGGCACAAAGGCAAACGCTTAACATGATATCAGGTCTACTTGCCGTTAAGTATAGTAGACTACCTATCATTCCTCTATACTTAGTATTATCCACGGACTCACCTTCATCATCTTTTGTGAGCTTCACTTCCGTAGACATGGGAGTTTTCATGGGTTTTGAGTCTTCTAGGCCAAATTTCTTAAGCATTTTCTTAATGTACTTAGATTGGTTAAAGAATATTTCATCTTCTAATTGTTTTATTTGTAATCATAGGAAAAAGTTTAGTTCACCCATCATACTCATCTCGAACTCATCATGCATGATTTTGGCAAATTCATCACACATTTCTTGACAAGTCGATCCAAATATAATGTCGTCAACATATATTTGAACAATGAAGAGATTTGGGTCTTTCTTTTAGTGAAAAGAGTGTTATATACCATTCCCATGGAATAATTATGTTTAATAAGAAAAGCTTTTAATCGATCATACCAAGCCTTAGGAGCTTGTTTAAGTCCATATAAAGCTTTCTTTAGTTTATAAACATAATCAGGTTTTGCGAAGTCAATGAATCCTGGAGGTTGTGCCACATAAACCTCCTCATTGATAAAACCTTTTAGGAATGCACTTTTCACGTCCATTTGAAATAACTTAAAGTCTAGGGCGCATGCATAGGCAAGTAATATTCTAATAGATTCTAGTCTAGCTACGGGAGCATAAGTTTCGTCATAATCAATTCCTTGTTGTTGATTATAATCTTGGGCAACTAACCTAGCTTTATTCCTAGTTACTATTCTATTTTCATCTAACTTATTCCTATATACCCACTTAGTTCCTATGATGGTCATGTTCATTGGATTTGGGACTAATTCCCAAACATCATTAGCCTTAAATTGGTTTAATTCTTCTTGCATAGCAATAACCCAACATTCATCCTTGAATGCTTCATTAATATTCTTAGGTTCTATTGCTGAGAGGAAACAAAAGAAGTTATTTTTATCTTGGGCTTGTGACCTAAGGGTTCTTTGATTAAGACTTCCTATTATGTTATCTAATGGATGTGATTTAGATTCCTTAATATTTATGACTTCGTTATTGGGATAATAGACAAAGATGTTACTAAAGTTTGTCAAAATGTTCACCTAAGTTACTAAAGTTTTTTCCGTTACAAATAGGTTACTTAAGTTTGGTAACCGGTTATATAAGTTACTCTGCATGTTTTAACCTTCTACTACAGGTTTTTTTTTTTTTTTAGGGTAAAATACAAAAATAGTCCTTGTGCTTTGCCAAGATTGCAAAAAGCGTCCCTATGGTTGGCTAATTACCATTGCAGCGTCCATCCTTTAAACTAACGACCGCTTATATATATAAAATTTTGTCCTTACTTTTATGATTTTGTCATTTTTTTTATGTTTTTGTCTGTCTTCTTATGTTTTCATCTGTTATTTTATGTTTTAATTAGTTTGGTTTATTGCGTTTTCGTTCATTTTTTACCTTTTTGAATGTTTTCTACGCTTTCGTCCATCTTTTACGTTTTCGTTCGTTTTTTACTTCGTAAAAGAACGGAGGAAAACGTAAAAAGCGGTCAAAAACGTAAAAAAACAGGCAAAAACGTTAAAAAAATAGACGAAAACGTAAGAAAACAAACGAAAACGTAAAAACATACGAAAACGTAAAAAAACAGATGTAAAGACGTACAACAACAGATAGATACGTAAAAAGACGGACGAAAGTATACAAAAACGTACGAAAATGTAAAGAACGGACGAAAACGTAAAAAACGGACGAAAACATAAAAAAACGGACGATAATGTAAAAAAACGGACGAAAACGTTAAAAAACAGACGAAAACGTTAGAAAACGAACAAACACGTAAAAAACATGCGAAAACGTAAAAAAATGAATGTAAAGACGTACGACAACAGATAGATACGTAAAAAGACGGATGAAAGTATACAAAAACGTATAAAAATGGACAAAAACGTAAAAACAATGTAAAGAAAGTACAACAAGAAAAACGTACATAAATGTATAAAAACGAATAGAAACGTATGAAAATGTACAAAGACGTACTAAGGAGAAAAACGTAAAAAAATAATAAAAAAAAATTACCAAAAAAAAAAAAAAAAAAAAAAACGAATAGTAACTTTTTTTAAGTTTCAGTAACCTATTTAATAAACCCGTAAACTATAGTAACTTCCTTGTAACATTTTAAACTATGATGTTGATGTGGACAAGGGAACCGACATGTCATCCGGTTGCCCACCCTCGTAGTAACAAGAATGTCACTTTTTTTAACGTTAAGTAACCCATATAATAAACTCGTTAGCTTGAGTAACCTCTTTGTAATGAAAAAAACTTGAGTAACTTAGGTGAACATTTTGACAAACTTTAGTAACATATTTGTCTAATAACCCCTTCGTTATTTCCTAAGTCTATATTTTCATTATCATTTCCTATGGGTTTTGTTTTACTAACCTCAATAGCTTCATCTTCGACTAAGTCATCGTCTTCTAAAGGTAATGTTTTAGGAGGTGGTGGTGTTTCATTAAATGTTACGTTTAATGATTCTTCTACTTTCATAGTGTGTTTGTTAAGTATTATATATGCTTTACTATTTTGCGATTAGCCTAAAAATATTCCTTCGTATGATTTTGGGTCAAACTTAGTAAGGTAATCCTTAGTGTTTCAAATATAGCATTTACTTCCGAATACCCTAAAGTAGTTTAAGTTGGGTTTTCTACCTCTTAGTAACTCATAAGGAGTTTTTCCTAAAATTCTCCTAATTGATACCCTATTAATAATATATGTTGATGTATCTACAGCGTGACACCAAAAATTTTGTGGGATGGATTGTTCATTTAACATTGTTCTACTCATTTCTTGTAGTGACCTATTCTTTCTTTCTACTACGCCATTTGATTGAGGAGTACGAGGAGCGGATAAATTGTGAGATATTCCATTTAAATCACAATATTTTCCAAATTGTAATTCGTTATCAAATTCCCTACCATGGTCCGTCCTAATGGCTACTATTGTGCATCCTAATTTATTTTGAATCATTTTACTAAATATTTCAAATTTTACAAAGGTTTGGGTTTTTGTCATTTAAAAACCTAGTCCACGTGTATCATGAATAGTCGTCTACTATTACTAAGGTATAATGGTTTCCTCCATAGCTTCGCACAGCGGATGGACCAAATAGATCCATATGTAATAATTCTAGGCACCTAGTAGTGGATACTATATTCTTAGCTTTGTGACTAGTATGAGCTTGCTTTCCAATTTTACAAGCATCACAAAAGTGTTTGTCGTATTTTTGGTTAGGCAAGTTTCTAACTAGTTCTTTAGAGGCTAAAGATTGTATTTGTTGCATGTTTGCATGTCCTAATCTCCTATGCCACAAAGGGGAGTTTTCGTCTAGGGTTGCTAGGCATATCCTATCTTCCGGTTTGTTTCCTAGTTTCATAACATATATGCCTCCTTTGCTAATTCCTCTACCTATGACCTTTCCATTCTTAACTATTTCGCTATCCCTATCGGTAAAGGTAACCCTACATTTATTATCGCATATTTGGCCTATACTAAGCAAGTTATATGTTAAATTATCTACATGCTCAACATTTTCAATAGTAAGTGAGTCTTGAGAAATCGTACCTTTGCCAATGATTTTTCCACGCACGTCACTACCAAAAATAACGTTACCTCCATTGTATGCCTTATATGTAGAAAATAGCTTGCGGTTCCCCGTCATGTGCCTCGAACATCCGCTATCCTTGATCCATTCGTCGGGCTCCAAGTCTATTCCTAATCATATTTCATCAGTCGCTTTGGCCACAAAACATTTTTTGTCTCTTGGTTTTTCCACTTCTTCTTTGTCACTATCACTCCATGTTCCACTAACAAAGGTGCCTTGATTTTCATACCCCGGTGGGTTTAGACATTCACTAATGAGACGATTTGGACTTCCACATCTAAAACACTTTCTTTTCCCGTAGTTATCACTTCTATTTCTTTGGAATGACTTTCTTTCGTCTCGTGGTAATCTAGTAAATCTTCCTCGTCTTTTGAAGAATTTCTTGAATCCTCTTACGGCCATTGCACATTCTTCGTCTTCACTCTCGTCACTTGAATCATCATCATCACTAGGTTCCTTTTTGGCTTTTAGAGAAATGGATTTAGTTTGTTCTTTCTTGACTTTGACCGTTTCCGAATCTCTTCTTATAACTTCTTCATGGACCTTCAAGTTGCCAATAAGTTCATCAAGTGATAACGTCATCAAATTCTTCGATTCTTCAATTGCCGTGACATTAGCTCTCCATTTTGGATGCAATGCCCTAAGAAATTTCCTAACACAATTTTTACTAGAAAATGTCTCATCAAGTGCTTTTAAGCTTGTGATAATAGTGTTAAATTTAGCAAAAGCGTTATCAATTGATTCCTCTTCTGGAATCGTAAATTATTCATATTATTGTACAAGAAGATCTATTTTATTATCTTTGACTTGACTATTACCTTGGTGAGTAATAAGTAGTGATTCCCAAATTTCTTTGGCGATTTTACACATAAAAATTCTTTCATATTCTTTGCGCGGTAATGCATTATAAATTACCATTTTAGCTTCATTATTTTTAGCTAGTTTCTTTTTCAAATCATCATTTTGTTTTTCAAAAAATACAATTTCATCCATTTTAGTTTTCGGATTTTGTTGAGTGGGAGGAAAATCACCAAGGTAATAACATGCCAAAGATCAAGATCTTTAGATTTCACATAAGTTTCGAGTCTATTTTTCCAATATAAAAATCCATCACTTTCAAATAGTGGTGGTCTTTGCATAGATTGCTCTTCTAAATATTTTTCAGATTCTATAGATCGTTGCAAGTTTTAAAATACAATATATTTTAAAAATCTCGCTAGACGTGGCTCCTGATACCAATTGTGGAAAACTAGAAGGGGGGTTTTTTACGTCTTTTTAATTTGTTATAAAAAGTTTTTTTTGCGTATTTTGTTTACTTACAAAAATTGTAGATTTGATATTATGTGAATTCAACTCTTGCACAATATAAACAACTACAATTAAATGCTAAAACTACAATAACGTAATAAATGAAATAAGTAAGAGATGGAAAGACCGAACCGCGAGACAAGAGATTTATAGTGGTTCGGCTACAAGGACACCTTCCTTGCCCTACTCCACTCCCCGAGCACCTAACTCGAGAGTTTTCTTCACTATGTCAACAAGCTCCCTTATGGCGGAGAAAACCTTACACACCTATATTCACACCACAACTTCGTCACACCTTAATCACACCTTCTACACACCTTCTTCACACCTAGTCATACCTTAATTACAACACTACTTCTTCACACCTATCAATCTTCACAACTATCTACTTCACAACTATCTTCCTCACAACTATCTACTTCCCAACAATCTACTACACAACAATCTACTCCTAAATCTTTCTATCTACACACCTTGCTAATCTATATTCTACCAAATATTCACAACTAATTACACAAAGAGGTATATGTAATGAATGATGCTCTAACAACTTAGATGTGGAGGTCACAACAAGTTGTAATACTTCTTGTCTTGATGAATAGAAGTATTCTTCTTTTGCACTTGAAAGGATGAGACTTGGATCACTTTGAAACAAAGATTAGTGTATATATGATCAAAGGATTATAGGAAATGGAAATGGGGATTTAGAACAGAAAGTTTTGGGTTGCAAAAGGTGAGAAAAATCTATGGAATGAACCAGTATTTAAAAGCTAATGATGAGTGCGCAAACACTCATCATTTTTATCGTGTTTAAACTGCCAAAACATACAAAAACAATCGAAAAGTAATCAAAATACTTAAATTATCCCATGGATTGTGTTTTATGTGTTTTAAATGCAAAACGAGCAAAAACAAACGAAAAATGATCAAAGTTTGCAATATTGGCAGTTTCAATCCCCCAAGTTTCAAAATTTGTCATAAATAGTCCCTATGCATTTATTTTGAAATAAAAGTCAACCCAAGTCCCTAAAAAATTAAAAGTTATGAAAAACGGACTTTGGGTGATAAATTTGGAAAAGTTACATGTTTGGTCCCTGGAGTTTGGAAATTTGCAAGTTTAGTCCCTGGGAATTTTTGAAAAATAAAAAAATGGTCCTTGTGTTTATTACTACAACAAACCGGACCCTAAATATTTTTAAACCCAAAACCAACCAAACCCAACACCAACCAAACCCAACACCATCCAAGCCCATGCACCTTATATCCCCAGCCCACCTACAAGCCCAGTCCACCCCACACAAATAATAAAAACCAAACACCCCCGTTTTACCTCCCACCCAGGTCAAACACCAAAGTCAAACTACCAGCTTTCCCCCCCCCCCCCCCCAACTTGCAACCTGCTCCCCCCTCCTCCACCTCAGCACCCATACCCTCTCCATTGACTTACAAACAAGACTCCAAAGGCTTTAATTGCTTGTTTTTGCCCACACTCAACTCCAACTGACAATCAAAGAAAAAAAGGGCGCCAAAAATCAGTTCAATGGTCAAGATGGAGTGGAAGTCATCCAATGGTCCTAAATAATGATGGGAAGTACTCAGGGATATCAAGAAACCCTAATGGACCCTTATATATAGAAAGAGAAGCAGCAGTGGAGAGTAAGTAGTATAACTTAGAAAATTTTAGGTCGCTTGTAATTTTATTAAGTTTGTAATTGTATTTTTAAGCTTTTGATTATCAAATTCAGTAATGTTAGTGTAATATTAACCTTTTTTATTAATGAATTTTAGTTTCTCATATTGAATTCCATTTTGTCTAATTTTCACTAAATTCTTAAGCATAGATCAAATGATAGTTACTATGGTTGTTATGGACTAGACTAGGTCATTTAAGCTCCCATGAAGTTTTATAAAGACTTCTAGTAACTTAAAACTCAGATTAGCAAAAAAAAATTCCACAAAAACACCATTGGTCAACAAAAGTCAAACTGAGAGTTTGAGGTTTGGATTTTGATTCAGAGGCTATTTGGGAAAGGAATCAGCTTTGGAATGTGGGTTAGTGGCTTATGGAAGCCTTAGGATTGGTCTTGGTTCTTGGTTCTGTAGGTTGAGCAAGAGTGCATAAAGTGAGTTCAATTCCAACTTTTCCATTTTCTGATTAGTTCATAGTTGCTAAGTTGTTTGTTGTTGTTGTTTTGTTTATTTTAAGTTGAGTAGTGATAATTTAGACTAAATATTAGTTGGTGATAGATTAGTTTTACCTGTGCCTAAAAATTGTATGTAACTGCCTATTCATTTCACTTAGTAGTTTTTGATACTTGTGTTCTAATGGTGAGTTTGTGATTGACTAGTGATAAGTTGAGCATAATAGGCCTGTGGAACTCAGTTCCTTAGGATTTAAGAAGCTTGTTCATAAAAATCTTTCATAACAGTTCACTATAAGGTGTGTTTGGCACAGAGTAGTTTGTAGCTTTCTAGTAAGTTTCGGTGATTACTTGTTGTTTAAACATGTTACAATAGGTCTTAGTAGGTTATGTAAGTCATAAAATTAAAACCTTGTTTTATAAAAAGTCAAAAACTTAATCTAAGTACCCTCACAGTTAACTGTGAGGGCTTTTGCATCCAAAACTTTGGAATTTGGCTCATTAGTGGTGCTCATTACCAATTTTAGTTCCATAACAGTTCATAATATCATAATTAGTGAGTAGGATTGATCCAAAAGTGATCAAAGTCAACTGTGCTAGTTAATTGAAAAAGTCAAAAAAAATTGCAATCTCAGATTTTTGCAAAACTTGGGCGAATTTTCATGATTTGTGTGTTGTGAATTGGGGTCAGAAACTTCTTGGGTATTAACTCTATCAGTAGAACTTGTGAATTTCATAGTTTTTACATTTTTGTGATTTTTTTTATTGGACCAAAATACCCTTGGAACTGAGCTGCAGGGCAACCCAGTCCCCTGCACTCAGCAGACCCATACCACTCACCCAACTTTGGTGATTGTTTGTGGTTTACCCAGTGGGTCCCACACTTCACCTTTGGGTTCTTACAACCCCCCTCCTACCAGGGAGAAATATTTGACCAATATTTTGACCCTTTGACCACTGGACCCCACCTGAATTTGGTCCCAAACCTTGTCCCCAAATCTGTCTCAGAATCTCAATAAGCAAACTGCTTATTTGTGATTTGTGGCTTATTCAAGCCACTTATTTGGTACAAACTTGCTTATCATTGTTCATTTAACTCAGAGAAACCCAAATTCATCATTGTGGACCCCACCTTCTTTTATTTGAGCTTAATTACCTTCACAGTCAACAAAAGTCAACTGTTGGGTGAATAAGCACTCAAAGTGCTTATTTTTGGGTTGTGTAAAAAGTGTTTTCAGAAAAAGTGTTTGTATTTAGTGTATAATTAGTTTGGAAAAAGAAAAAAACAAAAAAAACCAACTTTAATTATAGTGATAGCTTCTATTTAATAGGATTTATCATTTTAATTTTCTTTTTAGCTTATTTATAAGCAATATATCATTTTTATATTTTTATAAATTCTATTTTAGGTTAAAGTAATTTTAGAAATTTTTCCAGATTTTTATTTTGTGTTTTAGTGGTTTTTATAATTAATTTTAGTTTAATTAAGTTTTAATTAATATTAAGTAATTAAATAGCATAATTATAATTTATAAAGTATAACCTAGTTTTTATAATTTTTCTAACTTTTATTTAAGCAAAAACATTTTTATAAATTTTTCTAGGATTTATATTTTTCATTCTCTATTTTTCCTAATATAATTAGTATAATTAGAAATTAATAAGTAATTAGATTAATAATTAGTTAATTAGTTTAAAAATACATAAAATAAACTTTTTATAATTTTTTAGGATTCCCATGATGGTTAATTAGATTTGTAAAATTTTTCTTAATTTTTAAGTCTTTTTGGTAATTTTAATAAATCTAATTAGTTTAATTAGTTAATTAATAAATAATTAGTAATTAATTAATAATTAATAATTAAATAGTGTAAAAATAGTTTTTATTTTTCTTAAAATTTTATTTAATTGTTAGGATTGTAAAAATAAAAATTTACACTTATAACCTTTCCCGTCCATCAGTTGTACATTTTGTTTTGTTCGTCTGTGTACGTTTTTAATTAAAACGTACGTTTTTAGGTTTTAGCTCAAATCTTTGTAATCTCAATTCCTTTAATCAATCACGTAGCTTTCCTAAGCTATATTTGTTAATAATTTCCAAATAATTCTTATCACAACCCTTTCCTGTGAATAATCACCCGATCACAAATACGCTAAAGCACAATCCACACCTCGTCGGGACTTAACGACCTGGTGATACCCTTTATTACCCGGAAGCATTGGTCTAGGCCTTTTGACTTTGTTGACCATTCCCTGGTCAATATAAGTTGACGGTTTAGCATCAATCAATTTTTGGCGCCGCTGCCGGGGAGGTGTGCGCGTTTCTATAGCGTCATTTGAGATTAGTGTTATCTCACCTCATTCACTGTACAAATATCACCACTTTTGTAAATTTTAAATCAAAATACAAAAAAAAGTCATTAACACTTTTCCTAAAGTGTTAAAACACCAAAAAAATTAAAAACAACAAAACAGATCGTAACGTTTTCTGAATCGGTTTTCTTTTAAGGTGATTCTTAAAGAGAAACGATTTTGGTAAACGAAACGATACCAAAAATATTTTCCAAAAAGTTTTTAAACCCATACACAAAAACACAAAAACATCCGTCTTTTCTTGTGAATAATAATAATACATAAAAACCAACCGTCGCAAACCAAGACAGAACACCTACCAACTGGGGGTGTGAACATAATAAGTTCCCAAACCAAAAATATAAAACTTGCCTTTGTATCCCTGTGAGTGGTGTACCTTTCTTAAAGAAGCCACTTGCTTGCGATTATTGGTTTAAGTTCGCTGTTGATTTGCCTCGATTTTGTTTTGATTGGTTTTTATCTCTAGTGCATGCGCACTCGTTCTTCAAGGTCCACGAGCCCATTACGTGAGCTTGTTCGGAAACCTCGAAGACCTCGTCGACGTTCAGCACCAACAGTCGGATCTGAGATCCGTACTGTTGCCACACCCACTGTCACCATGGCGGAAGACCGCCCCATGTGTGAGCTTCTCCAAGCACCCATCGAGGGTTACGGAGATGCCATTGTTGTTCCAACCATCGTGGCTGATAGTTTTGAGCTCAAAACCGGGTTACTCAATCTTGTAACCTCAAGTCAATTCTACGGTTTTGAGAGGGACGATCCTCATGCTCATATTCGATGGTTCAATAAAATCACATCGACCAGCAAGTACAAGAATGTCCCCTGTGAAGCAATAAAACTTCTTCTCTTCCCATTCTCCTTGGAGGGACAAGCCCGGATTTGGCTTGAAAAACAACCTCCTCGATCTATTGAGACACGGGAAGATCTTGTCAAAAAGTTTGTGAATGAATTCTTCCCACCTTCCAAGACCACGAGTCTTAAGAACGAAATCACCAAGTTCACTCAAAAATATGATGAATCTTTTGGTGAAGCGTGGGATCGTTTCAAAGAATTACTTCGCAAGTGTCCACATCATGGTTTCTCTGAGTTGATGCAACTCGATACTTTTTACAATGGCGTGAGCCAAGCTGATCAGGATTCTCTCAATGCCTCCGCGGGAGGTAATTTTTTGAGTAGAACCACAAAAGAAGCTTTGAAAATCATAGAAAACAAGTCCAAGGTCCGCTCTACACGAAGCAAACCGATTGTTTCTCAAATCAATGCGGGACCTTCTACTTCATATTCTGTGAGTCAATCTAGCACGGATGCTAAGATTGACAAGCTCACTGAAGCAATCCAAGCTTTGGTTCTCGCCCAAACAAAGAAAGTTTCATTTCCACAACATCCTCCACCTGCTGAGGTTAAAAAAGTGGAAGTCTGTGTGACTTGTGGTGGGCCGCATGCCTACTACAATTGCACAGCTACTGATGGTACTCCATATGAAGCTCATGTTGTAGCCGGGTCCCAAAATCAAGGAGGCAATCAATATCGCCCTCCTATGGACCCTAGCTATCGTCCTCATCATCATTATCCTGGACCTCCTGGTTTTAACCAAAACCAAAATGTCCAAAACCGTGGCCAAAATCAAAATAGAGTGAACCAAGGCTATCAAAGCCAAGGTAACTTCAATCAGGGTCACGGTTTTCACAATCAAAACCAAGGGTTCCAAAATCAAGGTTTCCAACATCAAAATCAAGGAAACTTTAACCGGAACCAAGGTCAGGGTAATTTCTATCTAGGGAACTTTCATGGAAACAATCACCAGAATCAAGGGAATTTCCATCATCAAAACCAAGGAAATTTCAATCAAGGTCCCAATCCAAACAATCGTGCTCCAAATATTCCTAATCCGAATCAAGCCGTTGTTCCAACCGGGCCTTCATCTGAAGAGTTGTTAAAACAATTCATGAAGTCCCAAGAAGAGTTGAACAAGTTGCTGGTCAGCCAGATTTCTGACATCAAGAAGTCTTTAAATGATCGACCCTCGGGCTCAGGAACTACTTTACCGAGCAATACGATCGCTAACCCGAGGGGCGATGCTAAGGCGATCACAACACGAAGTGGTGCTTCATATGATGAACCCGCGATTCCTACTACCTCTTCTCCTTCTCCTCAAAAGGTAGTGGATCGTGAGCCTGAGGTGACAAAGGACAAGGTGCAAACTCCTAGCCCACGAAGTACAACACACGTCCAACCTCATGTTAATCCTGAAACCAGATGTAAGCCTGGAGTTGTCTTTGAACCACCAGAAACTCCAGGGGACAACCCAAAATCCAAAACTTCTATTCCTTATCCATCACGTCTCAATGAACAAAAGCTCCGCGAAAAAGCTAATCACCAAATGGATAAATTTTTCCAAATCTTCCAAGATTTGCACTTTGATATTAGTTTCGCGGATGCTATTCTCTTGATGCCCAAGTTTGCATCGACAATAAAAAATCTGTTGAGTAATAGAGAAAAACTCTTTGAGATGGCAAGAACTCCTCTGAATGAGCACTGCTCAGCAGTTCTCTTGAAAAAGCTTCCTGAAAAGCTTGGAGACCCCGGGAAATTTCTCATTCCTTGTACTTTCCCGGGTATGGTTGAATGCTTCGCCTTAGCTGATTTAGGTGCTAGCATTAACCTGATGCCATATTCTGTGTGGAAGAAACTCTCTCTTCCCGAACTCACTCCCACGTGCATGACTTTAGAGCTTGCCGATCGTTCGATTTCTCGTCCTCTTGGCATTGCCGAGGATGTATTCGTTAAAGTGGGAAAGTTCCATTTTCAGGCAGATTTTGTGATTGTTGACTTTGATGCCGATTCTAGGGTCCCTCTCATTCTTGGGCGGGGATTTCTTAGAACTGGGCGAGCTTTTATCGATGTATTTGAGCATGAGATCACATTACGTGTTGGAACGGAAGCCATAACCTTCAACCTAAATCAAACTTCGAGATACTCCTCCAATTATGACTGTGAATCGGTGAATCAAATTGATGTCATCGATGTTGCTGCTGAGGAGTATGCTCAAGAGATTTTAGGTTTCATTGATGATTCTTCGAGTGAAAACCTCACTCAGTCTTCTCACCCCATCATTGCCAATTCTTCTCCTTCCCTCACTCCGTTTGAGGGAAGTGACTTCATCTTAGAAGAAATGGAGGCGTTTCTCAAAAGTGACTCGATTCCCGATGGAGTCGATAACCAAGAGATCGACCTCGAGAGGGATATTCTCATACTTGAAAAATTGTTAAACGAAGATCCCTCTCCTCTTCCTGTTCTACCACAACAACTTCATAAAGAGGAGGTCAAAAATGTTGAGAAAACTGATGACTTCCCCGAGGTTGAACTTAAGGACTTGCCGCCTCATCTTGAATATGCATTTCTGGAGGGTGATGATAAATTACTCGTCATAATTGCCAAAGACTTAAGTGATGTGGAAAAGGCTGCTCTCATAAAGGTTTTGAAGTCTCATAAACAAGCAATTGCTTGACGTCTCTCCGACATCAAGGGCATTGACCCTGAATTCTGTACTCATAAGATTTTAATGGAGGACGACTTTAAACCTGCAGTCTAACAACAAAGAAGGGTGAATCCAAAAATTCATGAGGTAATCAAACAAGAGGTTTTAAAACTTCTTGATGCCGGATTAATTTACCCTATCTCGGACAGTCCTTGGGTCAGCCCAATTCATTGTGTTCCAAAAAAGGGTGGCATTACCGTTGTCACAAACGAGGAAAATGAGTTAATTCCAACACGTTTGGTTACGGGTTGGCGCGTCTGCATTGACTATCGCAAGTTAAATGATGCCACCCGTAAGGATCATTTTCCTCTGCCCTTTATGGATCAGATGCTCGAGAGATTAGCGGGGAATGAGTATTATTACTTCCTCGATGGTTTCTCGGGTTACTTTCAGATTCCCATTGATCCGCAAGATCAGGAAAAGACCGCGTTCACGTGCCCCTATGGAACATTTGCTTATAAACGTATGCCATTCGGCTTATGTAATGCTCCGGGCACGTTTCAAAGATGTATGATGGCCATATTTTCCGACATGATCGGGAAAACTATGGTGGTCTTCATGGACGATTTTTCGGTCATTGGGGATTCGTTCCAGTCATGCCTCTCCCATTTAGACGACATGCTAAAACGTTGTGAAGACACAAAGTTATGTCTAAATTGGGAGAAGAGTCACTTTATGGTCAAAGAGGGCATTGTCCTCGGCCATAAAATTTCAAAGAACGGGATTGAGGTTGACAAAGCCAAAGTGGATGTCATTGCAAAATTACCTCATCCCACAACCGTAAAAGGTGTTAGGAGCTTTTTGGGTCACGACGGTTTCTATCGTAGGTTTATTCAAGATTTTTCTAAAATCGTCCGGCCTATGACCCATCTCCTCGAAAAGGATGCTCCTTTTATCTTCTCCCCTGAGTGCATCGAAGCCTTTGAAACATTAAAGAAAAGGCTTACCGAGGCACCGATTCTTGTTGCCCCCGATTCGGACTTGCCCTTCGAGCTCATGTGTGATGCTAGTGATTATGCTATAGGGGCAGTCTTGGGGCAACGCAAAACAAAACATTTTCAGCCTATACACTATGCCAGCAAGACTATGACTGAGGCTCAAAGTCATTACACCACCACTGAAAAAGAATTATTAGCTGTGGTGTATGCTTTTGAAAAATTCCGGCCATACTTGATTCTGACTAAAAGCATAGTATATACGGATCACTCGGCTTTGAAGTACCTCTTTGCAAAACAAGATGCAAAGCCGAGACTCTTCCGTTGGGTTCTCCTCCTTCAGGAATTTGATATCATTATTCGTGATAAAAAAGGAGCTGAGAACCTAGCTGCTGATCATCTCTCCCGTCTTGAAAACCCCCACCAAGATGCTTTCGAGAAAAAGGAAATAAATGAAACATTTCCTCTCGAAACCCTCAATGCGGTTTCATTTCGTGGAGACTCGATTACCCCATGGTTTGCCGACTTTGCAAACTATCTTGCGGGTAACTTCATTGTGAAAGGGATGTCGTCCCAACAAAAAAATAAATTTTTCAAAGATGTAAAACATTACTTTTGGGACGACCCCTACTTGTTCAAAATATGCGCGGATCAAGTCATCCGGCGGTGTGTGTATGGTCAGGAAGCCACGGAAATTTTAAAGGCTTGCCATGCTGGTCCCACGGGGGGCCACCACAATCCCAACTACACCGCCAAAAAGGTGTTTGATTCCGGCTTTTATTGGCCCTCGATCTACAAAGATGCCCAAGAATTGGTCAAGTCCTGTGACGCTTGTCAACGTCACGGGAATATTTCACAAAAGAATGAAATGCCTCAGAATGCAATTCAAGTTTGTGAAATTTTTGATATCTGGGGCATCGACTTTATGGGGCCATTTCCATCCTCTCACGGAAACAAATACATACTCGTGGCAGTTGACTACTTGTCAAAATGGGTTGAAGCGAAAGCTTTACCCACAAATGATGCCCGAGTAGTTGTGAAATTCCTAAAAGCTCTTTTTGCCCGATTCGGAACTCCACGTGCTATTATTAGTGATCGTGGTACGCACTTCTGTAATGACAAATTTGACAAAGTCATGCAAAAGTATGGTGTGACTCACCGTCTTTCCACTGCGTACCACCCTCAAACAAGTGGACAAGTCGAGGTTTCCAATCGGGGCATTAAAAGGATTTTAGAAAGAACCGTAGGTGAAAATCGTGCATCGTGGTCGGATAAATTAGATGATGCACTTTAGGCTTTCCGTACGGCTTACAAAACACCCATTGGGTGTACGCCTTACAAACTTGTGTACGGGAAAGCGTGCCATCTTCCGATCGAGCTTGAGCACAAAGCCTATTGGGCTCTCAAGCATGCCAATTTTGACCTCAAAACTGCGGGTGATCATAGAAAAGTTCAACTAAATGAATTAAACGAACTTCGTGATCAAGCTTACGAGAACTCTTTGATCTACAAAGAAAAGACAAAGAAGATTCATGACTCCAAAATCAAGAACCGCGTTTTTAACGTTGGTGATCGAGTCCTTCTTTTCAACTCTAGACTCAAGATCTTCTTGGGAAAGCTCAAAACCCGATGGACTGGTCCATTCACTATCGCTAAGGTTTATCCTTATGGCACCGTCGAATTATCTCAAAATGACGGTCCTAATTTCAAAGTGAATGGACATCGTTTAAAGCACTACTTTGGAGAGGACATACCATCCATGGTTGTCCCGGATCTCCAAACTTTCCCCAAGGACAATTGAATTCGGGGATCGAGTCAAGCTAGCGACTCGATGAACAAAAACAATAGCACAATACGGGTTTTCACCCGTATCTCTGATTTCCTTCTATGTGGGGGAATGGCCAACCCCCGCTATTTGGAAATGTATATATGTATATAAGCTAAAAAAAAAAAAAAAAAAAAGAGAAAAAAAAAATGTGTATATATAGAAATAAAGTGAAATTTGGTATTTCCACAGTTAGATTCGAATATTATCTTTTTACGTTCATAGATTCGGCATAATAGCCAGGACTTTGAATATTGAGGACAATATTCATTTCTAAGTGTGGGGGGGAAATTCTAGCGAATTTTGTCGCAAAATACTTTCAAATACCCCCGGTTTTGGCCAAAATTTTCAAAATTTTTTCACTTTATTTCAAAATTTTTGTGGTAATCAATCCGCCATGTCTAAACGACAAAAGGGATTGGCTAATCCAGGAGCAAAGGGCTCTTGGTAAAGATAACTCAAATCCGTTTACGGCTTGCAATTTGCCCAAAATTGCATGGTTCCTCAACTCCCCATCATCCTCAAAAGCTAATGAGTTGGCTAGCCCGCAAGATTATGGCTTGTGGTAAAGGCCGTGGAAAAACCATAATTGGTAATCAGCTCACCAAGATGTTGACTATTCCATCAAGAGCTGGCTAGTCCAGAAGCAAACGGCTCCTGGTAAAGACAAATCAAATCCGTTGACAGCTGGTGGTTTGCTCAAAATCACACGGTTATCAGCAGTGGCGAAGCTTGGATTTTGTAAGTGGGGGGTCGGGATCTAAATTTTTTTTTTCCTAAGGCTATATTTCAGGTATACCGAAATTTTTGGGGGGTCGAAACCGAATATACCGAAATTTTTCTACACGAAAACTATATACCCCCTACATCGCAAAAAAAATTTCGGGGGGTCGGGCGCCCCCCGGCCCCTATGAAGCTTCGCCCCTGGTTATCAGGTGTGCCACAGTTCTTACACCTGGCTACTCCAGAAGTGATGGCTTTTGGTAAAGAGTTTAAAATCCATCAAGTTTTCCAAAAATATTGCTAGGGACTAGCAATAATTTAGTGTGGGGGATTGATGAGTGCGCAAACACTCATCATTTTTATCGTGTTTAAACTGCCAAAACATACAAAAACAATCAAAAAGTAATCAAAATACTTAAATTATCCCAGGGATTGTGTTCTATGTGTTTTAAATGCAAAACGAGCAAAAACAAACGAAAAACGATCAAAGTTTGCAATATTGGCAGTTTCAGTCCCCTAAGTTTCAAAATTTGTCAGAAATAGTCCCTATGCATTTATTTTGAAATAAAAGTCAACCCAAGTCCCTAAAAAATTAAAAGTTATGAAAAACGGACTTTGGGTGATAAATTTGGAAAAGTTACATGTTTGGTCCCTGGAGTTTGGAAATTTGCAAGTTTAGTCCCTGGGAAATTTTGAAAAATAAAAAAATTGCAAAAATTGGTTTTTGGAATGTTAAACTTTGCAACAATGGTCCTTGATAGTACTTTGGGAGAATGACATTTCCAGCCCTTGGTTTTGATTAAATTACAAGAATGGTCCTTGTGTTTATTACTACAACAAACCGGACCCTAAATATTTTTAAACCCAAAACCAACCAAACCCAACACCAACCAAACCCAACACCATCCAAGCCCATGCACCTTATATCCCCAGCCCACCTACAAGCCCAGTCCACCCCACACAAATAATAAAAACCAAACACCCCCGTTTTACCTCCCACCCAGGTCAAACACCAAAGTCAAACTACCATCTTCCCCCCCCCCAACTTGCAACCTGCTCCCCCCTCCTCCACCTCAGCACCCATACCCTCTCCATTGACTTACAAACAAGACTCCAAAGGCTTTAATTGCTTGTTTTTGCCCACACTCAACTCCAACTGACAATCAAAGAAAAAAAGGGCGCCAAAAATCAGTTCAATGGTCAAGATGGAGTGGAAGTCATCCAATGGTCCTAAATAATGATGGGAAGTACTCAGGGATATCAAGAAACCCTAATGGACCCTTATATATAGAAAGAGAAGCAGCAGTGGAGAGTAAGTAGTATAACTTAGAAAATTTTAGGTCGCTTGTAATTTTATTAAGTTTGTAATTGTATTTTTAAGCTTTTGATTATCAAATTCAGTAATGTCAGTGTAATATTAACCGTTTTTATTAATGAATTTTAGTTTCTCATATTGAATTCCATTTTGTCTAATTTTCACTAAATTCTTAAGCATAGATCAAATGATAGTTACTATGGTTGTTATGGACTAGACTAGGTCATTTAAGCTCCCATGAAGTTTTATAAAGACTTCTAGTAACTTAAAACTCAGATTAGCAAAAAAAAATTCCACAAAAACACCATTGGTCAATAAAAGTCAAATTGAGAGTTTGAGGTTTGGATTTTGATTCAGAGGCTATTTGGGAAAGGAAGCAGCTTTGGAATGTGGGTTAGTGGCTTATGGAAGCCTTAGGATTGGTCTTGGTTCTTGGTTCTGTAGGTTGAGCAAGATTGCATAAAATGAGTTCAATTCCAACTTTTCCATTTTCTGATTAGTTCATAGTTGCTAAGTTGTTTGTTGTTGTTGTTTTGTTTATTTTAAGTTGAGTAGTGATAATTTAGACTAAATATTAGTTGGTGATAGATTAGTTTTACCTGTGCCTAAAAATTGTATGTAACTGCCTATTCATTTCACTTAGTAGTTTTTGATACTTGTGTTCTAATGGTGAGTTTGTGATTGACTAGTGATAAGTTGAGCATAATAGGCCTGTGGAACTCAGTTCCTTAGGATTTAAGAAGCTTGTTCATAAAAATCTTTCATAACAGTTCACTATAAGGTGTGTTTGGCACAGAGTAGTTTGTAGCTTTCTAGTAAGTTTCGGTGATTACTTGTTGTTTAAACATGTTACAATAGGTCTTAGTAGGTTATGTAAGTCATAAAATTAAAACCTTGTTTTATAAAAAGTCAAAAACTTAATCTAAGTACCCTCACAGTTAACTGTGAGGGCTTTTGCATCCAAAACTTTGGAATTTGGCTCATTAGTGGTGCTCATTACCAATTTTAGTTCCATAACAGTTCATAATATCATAATTAGTGAGTAGGATTGATCCAAAAGTGATCAAAGTCAACTGTGCTAGTTAATTAAAAAAGTCAAAAAAAATTGCAATCTCAGATTTTTGCAAAACTTGGGCGAATTTTCATGATTTGTGTGTTGTGAATTGGGGTCTGAAACTTCTTGGGTATTAACTCTATCAGTAGAACTTGTGAATTTCATAGTTTTTACATTTTTTGTGATTTTTTTATTGGACCAAAATACCCTTGGAACTGAGCTGCAGGGCAACCCAGTCCCCTGCACTTAGCAGACCCATACCACTCACCCAACTTTGGTGATTGTTTGTGGTTTACCCAGTGGGTCCCACACTTCTCCTTTGGGTTCTTACAACCCCCCTCCTACTAGGGAGTAATAGTTGACAAATATTTTGACCCTTTGACCACTGGACCCCACCTGAATTTGGTCCCAAACCTTGTCCCCAAATCTGTCTCAGAATCTCAATAAGTAAACTGCTTATTTGTGATTTGTGGCTTATTCAAGCCACTTATTTGGTACAAACTTGCTTATCATTGTTCATTTAACTCAGAGAAACCCAAATTCATCATTGTGGACCCCACCTTCTTTCATTTGAGCTTAATTACCTTCACAGTTAACAAAAGTCAACTGTTGGGTGAATAAGCACTCAAAGTGCTTATTTTTGGGTTGTGTAAAAAGTGTTTTCAGAAAAAATGTTTGTATTTAGTGTATAATTAGTTTGGAAAAAGAAAAAAACAAAAAAAACCAACTTTAATTATAGTGATAGCTTCTATTTAATAGAATTTATCATTTTAATTTTCTTTTTAGCTTATTTATAAGCAATATATCATTTTTATATTTTTATAAATTCTCTTTTAGGTTAAAGTAATTTTAGAAATTTTTCCAGATTTTTATTTTGTCTTTTAGTGGTTTTTATAATTAATTTTAGTTTAATTAAGTTTTAATTAATATTAAGTAATTAAATAGCATAATTATAATTTATAAAGTATAACCTAGTTTTTATAATTTTTCTAACTTTTATTTAAGCTAAAACATTTTTATAAATTTTTCTAGGATTTATATTTTTCATTTTCTATTTTTCCTAATATAATTAGTATAATTAGAAATTAATAAGTAATTAGATTAATAATTAGTTAATTAGTTTAAAAATACTTAAAATAAACTTTTTATAATTTTTTAGGATTCCCATGATGGTTAATTAGATTTGTAAAATTTTTCTTAATTTTCTAAGTCTTTTTAGTAATTTTAATAAATCTAATTATTTTATTTAGTTAATTAATAAATAATTAGTAATTAATTAATAATTAATAATTAAATAGTGTAAAAATAGTTTTTATTTTTCTTAAAATTTTCTTTAATTGTTAGGATTGTAAAAATAATAATTTTACACTTATAACCTTTCCCGTCCATCAGTTGTACTTTTTGTTTTGTTCGTCTGTGTATGTTTTTAATTAAAACGTACGTTTTTAGGTTTTAGCTCAAATCTTTGTAATCTCAATTCCCGTAATCAATCACGTAGCTTTCCTAAGCTGTATTTGTTAATAATTTCCAAATAATTCTTATCACAACCCTTTCCTGCGAATAATCACCCGATCACAAATACGCTAAAGCACAATCCACACCTCGTCGGGACTTAACGACCTGGTGATACCCTTTATTACCCGGAAGCATTGGTCTAGGCCTTTTGACTTTGTTGACCATTCCCTGGTCAATATAAGTTGACGGTTTAGCATCAATCAGCTAGAAAACTACTGTTCTAGTGCGTGCCGGTCCCCTTAATTTGGGGTCGGTCCCTTAATAATTAAGGGGGCCGCCCCCTCCAGAACGTTGGATTTGATTGTCCTTTTGTGGGGAAGATTTTTCTTGATTATATTTGCCATTTTTGGTTAAAATTTTGAATTCATATATTTATAATGATTTAAACATATTCTTGTAATTCCAAAAATGATTTTGTAAATGATATAAAATGTTTATGACATTTTATAAAAAGTCTAGTGATTGAGTAAAATTTCCTTTGATTATAGAGTACAATAAACACTTTGTTTATTCATACCTTAAGTGATTTGGATGTGAAGTGAGATATTTATCGCTAAATACTTGTTTACGTCATAATTTTTAGTCCAATGAGTTTACCTTTTGTAATTATCAAAACATAGAGATGTCGTTAAATATTAACAATGTTTTATAGGCATTTTTAATGTCAACAGGTATCTTGCACTAAAGATGATTGCAACAAAAGGGTTTACACATGAGGTTCGAAGAGTCGATGTGACTAATCGATAAACACACACATATAGGCTTTTTGGGTGATAATCCTAAAATATTGCCTTCTCAAAAAGTTTCTTCCAAATGTGTCAAGTAATCTCAACACACTACTCGTCCATGGTCTCAAAATGATGTAAAGGCCATGTTCTAAAGTCTACAAACTACCGGCACACTCATAATTTGGTAGATTTGGGTAAATCAGGGGAAATTGAAAGGGTTAAACCTCACCATGGGAATAAAGGCTAATGTGCTCGGCTAAGGTCTATTCTAGCTAGGTTCGGAAAACACATCAAAATTTTTAAAGAATGGCATAATTTTTCAAAATAAACTAGAAAATGGGGCAAATAATAGTTCAAGTTACATTCTACTCCCGTCCCCCCACTTGAAATGTACAAAGTCCCTTTTGTACGCAAATAAGAAATGAGAATATAGGAGATAAGTAGAATTGGAACGAGAACTTCCCTGAAAGTTGCTTCTTGAAAATGATAGAAGGATTATGTTTGAGAAAATGTGCCTTAGCTTCACCTAAAGCGCAACTTCATATCCCTGAAATCACGTAACAACCGCAAGCATAAAATCAAAAAAGAAAAATAAAAAGAAAATAGAAATCCTAACTCACTTTCGTAGGAATCACGGTTACATTTAGCTTATGTGTTGGGATTTATACTTGAGTTGATATTGAAAAAATATGAAAGATGAAGGACTAAAGATGACAAAGAATGAAACTTCATATACAAGAAAAGATTCAATAAATCTTTTATTATAGTAGGAATATTCTTTGTAAACCCTAATATCTCTATTATATAAAGAGACATAGGGTACAGGTTTTATATGAAGTCTTCCACAATGTAAAATACAGAAATGTGTGTGTGTAAACCTAGGCGTAGGTCATGTGTAAAATGCCTAGTGTTTGTGTTTGTGTTTAGCCCCAAGATCATTAGTTTGATCCTATTGATGTAACCGTCTTACCATTGATCAGGTAAGATTGGGGCTTGTAGTAGTCATTGTATAAAGATGATGATGAAACCTTGTTAGGCAATAACAAAGATTGTTCTTATTATTCTGCTGTACATTCTATTGTTCTTTGTTATTGTTCATCCTAGTCAAGCCTAAAACATTCTTAACAAGTGGCATCAGAGACCAGGGGGCACGTGATCTAGGATCTACAAGGTTTTTCGGTGAAAAGAATAAAAAATTCAAATTTGTTTCAATTTTCGCAACTTTCTGCAGGTCAGTTTTCTAACAGTGGTATCTCCTTCGTTAACCGTTGGATCGGGCTGAAATTTTTACTTGAGCTTCTCTATATATCAAGGAAGATTTCCACTGGGGGGATCTTCAATATGAACTTCCAATAAAAAGATATAGGCTGCCGAAAACTGCTGCAGACAAGGTTTTTGTAAGTCGAATTTTTCATATTTATAAGGTTTTTATGCTATTCAACTTCGTGAATTCATGCATACCTGTTATGGAAGTTGATTATACGTTGTTTGGTGCTTTAACTTCAAGGAAGAAAATAGTAGCTTTGGTATACGAATTGATTTTTAGGGTTTCATGCAAATTAGGGTTTATTCTTAAAACCCTAATTATTATTGTTGTTGCTGCTGTTGTCATTTGATTCTGTGTCAAGTGAATGTTCAATGTGCGTTGCTGCTAGCTTCAATTACTGGTTTGGAAGTAACTACTAATGGACGTATGATGGAAGTAAAGTTACTGGAATATACATGGGTACTAATATACATGGAAGTAAGATTATTACTTTTCATATCTGTGGAAAACTAGAAGGGGGGTTGAATAGTTTTACGTCTTTTTAATTAGTTGTAAAAATAGTTTTAGTGTTTTAAAAACTTAGATTCGATAATATGTGATCTCAAGTCTTGCACAATATAAACAAGTATCAATACGAAATATATAATAATGATAAGTAACAATAATAAGTAAGAGATGGAAAGATCGAACCGCGAGACAAGAGATTTATAGTGGTTCGGCTACAAGGACACCTTCCTTGCCCTACTCCACTCCCCGAGCACCTAACTCGAGAGTTTTCTTCACTATATCAACAAGCTCCCTTATGGCGGAGAAAACCTTACACACCAATTTACACACCAATATTCACACCAATCTACACACCAATTTACACACCAATCTACACACCAATAATCACACCACAACACCTTCACACCTAAGTCACACCTTCTACACACCTTCTTCAAATCAATCTACTTCACACCTAGCTTCTTCACACCAATAGATTTCCTAGCTTTTCTTCTTCACACCAAGCTATCAACTAATCACACAATCTATATCTAACACAACTATCTACAAGCAAATATTCACAACAATCTTCACAAAGAGTATGTAAATAATCTTGATGTTACACCAACAACTTTGATGTGGAGATCACAACAAGTTGTAATACTTCTTGTCTAGGAAGATAGAAGTATTCTTCTCTTGCACTTGAGAGGATGGAAATTGGATCACTTTGAAACAAAGAATGTATATACACTTATGATCAAAGGATGAGAGAATAGAGAAATAGATCTGGATCAGAAAGTTTAGAAGTGCAAAAGGTGAGAAAAATCTAAGGGATGAATCAGTATTTAAAGGGGGGGAAAATACTGTTCTGGAGCGTGGCCGGTCCCCTTAATTGTAGGCCGGTCCCCTTAATGATTAAGGGGGCCGCCTAGTAAAATTAAGGGGGCCGCCCTCCTGAACGTTGGGTTTATTTGTCTTTTTGTGGGGAAGGTTTTTCTGGATTAGATTTGCCATTTTTGGTTGGAAATTTGAATTCATATATTTATAATGAATTAAACATATTACTTTAATTCCAAAAATGTTTTGTAAAAGATATAAAATGTTTTGTGACATTTTATAAAAAATCTAGTGTTTAAGAAAATTGTTCCTTTGATCATAGAATGCAATAAACACTTTGTTTATTCATACCTTAAGTGATTTGGAAGCAAAGACAAATATTAAGCACTAAAAACTTGTTTACGTCATAAGTTTTAGATTAATGAGTTTATGCTTTGTAATTATCAAAACATAGAGACATTGTTAATATGCTAACAATGTTTTAAGACATTATTTATGTCAACAATCTCCCCCTTTTTGATGATTACAAAACCTTAAACTCATTAGGTCTAAAAATTAATTTTTAGACAAGGATTTAGAGTTTAACATTCTCTTCTCCCCCTTTTTGTAAAATCAAAAAGGTTAAAGCTCCCCCTTGATGTATACTCCCCCTCATTTGAGAGCACCAAGGAGATGAGCTATGGAAATCTTGGCTACACAAAATATTAGAAGAGAGCAAGGCAAATCTACATGCAAAGCAATAGATAAAAAAAATAGATTCATTCAAGCATCATAGAAAGCATTACAACATTTAATATGCTTAAGGCATATTAATCATAATAAAACAAATGAAAAGACATAGTCCTATATTGCCTAGAAAGAGCACTCGGACTTGCTTGCAACTCATGGTTGATTGTTTTATTTGCTTGAAGGATAACATAAGCATGAAGCTTAGTTGTTAGATGGAGAGGGATATGGGGTGGAGTATGGAGCGGAAGAGGTGGATCTCACGATGTTGTATCGTGTTAAGGGTGGTATTGGATGATTACGAGTGAGAAGATATTCAATCCAAGAAATATCTTCACTCAAGTGGAGGATTTGTTTTTGAAGGAATATGCAACAAGGGCAAAAGTGAGTGTGGTTGGTAACTTGATCCAAATTGAGAGAGTGGGGAAGGCAATTTGCATAGGGTGCTGATGGAGGTTGCCCTTTGTTGCGTTGTGCAAGATGCATAGTAAGGAGATCACTAAGATCATGGATTTGGTTTATTTCATCACGGAACTTTTGCTTTTCCGTGGCAATGTGGAGAGGATCATAGGTTTGGTATGGATGTGTTGGATTTGTGTAGTTGGAATTGTAGTTTGATAGTTGATCAAACTTGTATGGATCATTATAAGTGGTTGGAGGTTGAGATGTGTAGTTTGGCTTGAAGGAAGATGGTTGGCCAATGTTGTATGGTTTGAAAAGAGGATCAAATGAATGACCTTGTGGGTTTGAGGTAAAGTTTGGGAAGTAAGAAGTTGGAGGTGTTGAATGACTTCCAATCTCATTGGTTATGATGGATTTGTTTCGAGGGCTTTTTCTTCGCCAAACGGGTTTTTCCGTCATCCTTGCTAGCCTTAAGGCTTTTGATCTTGGTTTGTTTAGAGAGTTCATGATGGGATGAATGGATAGTTTTGAGGATTGGAGATATTTATAGTGTAAGATTTGTGTGTTTAAGGATAGATAAGGTTTGTTGGAAGATTGGGACAAAGTGTGTTGGTTAAAATTGGGAAATGTAGGTTGAAATGGGCTAAAAAGCAGAAAAGATTCTGTAAACCCGACCATCAGATGGCTGGTCCCCTTAATTAGGGGGCGGTCCCCTTAATGATTAAGGGGGCCGCCTTACAAAATTAAGGGGGCCGCCCATCTGGTGATTTCCAGGTTGCCAGAATTGGGTTTTTGGCAGAAAATTTGCAGAAAGGTTATGTGTTTGGATTAGAATTCAAGCAAGTTCAATTCTCTTAGGCAATATAGAGTCTAATCTAATCAAGATATAGCATACATGCAAAAACATATAAGCAAAAGAGCAAATAATCAACACATAATGAGCAATAGGAGGTAAACAAAGGCAAGCACACTTAAGCTTCCTAAGGCACCTATCTTAGTGAGTGAAAAATTAGTGATGGATCAAGATGACACCATTATTAGTGAATTTGTCCTAGTGAGTGTCTATATGTAACAAATGTGGAGTTGTGATTGTTTCGACTCCTAGAAGCAAAAAGAAATAGCGATCCTAAGAAACAATCCAAATAATCTCCTTGATTCAATTTTTGCTCGATCATGAATGTCAAAGACATATATTAGATTATATACCTTGACAATTTATGTGAGAGTTTATGCATGATTTTGAAATATAATGTTTTTAGAATTAGTCAACAATGCAAGGAAAATGGTCTTCATGGGGTTCCTAGATTGTGAGAATAATTTTTAGAGAAAATTGATTGAGTTTTACAAAAAAAAATTTATGCAAAGAAAATAAATTTTTCCCAATCTTTAGTTTTGTGCGAAATAGATTCCTAGACTCAGAAAAGATGAAATGGAAGAAAAATAAATTTCATGCAAGTATTAATTTGAAATAATTCAATATAATTTAGTCAACTTGTTCCATCATTCCTAATCCTAAACGCAAGTGGTTGAATAATTCACGCTTAAGGGGTTTTGTGAATATATCCGCAATGTTATCTTCCGATGCAACCTTTTCTATAGATATATTTCCTTTTTGTACATTATCCCTAAGAAAATGGTGACGTATTTCTATGTGTTTAGTCCTAGAGTGTTGCACCGGATTTTTACTTAAATCTACCGCACCTTTGTTATCACACATAATGGGGACATTTTCTAACCTAATGCCATAGTCTACGAGAGCTTGTTTCATCCATAGTGCTTGTTGACATGCCTTTCCGGCGCTTACATATTCGGCTTCGGTGGTAGAAATAGTAAGAGCGGTTTGCTTCTTCGAAAACCAAGACGTTAGACAACATCCCATAAACGTGCAAATACCACTAGTGCTTTTTCTATCTACGTAGTCTCCCGCATGATCCGAATCCGCATATACAATGGTTTCCATGCCGGATTCCTTAGGATACCATAATCCTAAGTGTATAGTGCCTTTAATGTATCGGAAGATACGCTTAACCGCTTCTAGGTGAGAGGTTTTGGGATCCTCTTGAAAACGGGCACAAAGGCAGACATTAAACATGATATCGGGTCTACTTGCCGTCAAGTATAGTAAACTACCTATCATTCCTCTATACTTGGAGTTATCTACGGACTCACCTTCATCGTCCTTTGTGAGCTTTACCTCCGTAGACATGGGTGTTTTTATGGGTTTTGAGTCTTCTAGGCCAAATTTCTTAAGCATTTCCTTAATGTACTTAGATTGGTTAAAGAATATTCCATCTTCTAATTGTTTTATTTGTAATCCTAGGAAGAAGTTAAGTTCACCCATCATACTCATCTCAAACTCATCATGCATGATTTTGGCAAATTCATCACACATGTCTTGACAAGTCGATCCAAATATAATGTCATCAACATATATTTGAACAATGATGAGATTAGGGTCTTTCCTTTTAGTGAAAAGAGTGTTATCTACCATTCCCATGGAATAATCATGTTTAATAAGAAAAGCTTTTAATCGATCATACCAAGCTTTGGGAGCTTGTTTGAGTCCATACAAAGCTTTCTTTAACTTATAAACATAATCAGGTTTTGCGAAGTCAATGAATCCTGGAGGTTGTGCCACATATACCTCCTCATTGATAAAACCGTTAAGGAATGCACTTTTCACATCCATTTGGAATAACTTAAAATCTAGGGAGCAAGCATAGGCAAGTAATATCCTAATTGATTCTAGTCTAGCTACGGGGGCATAAGTTTCATCATAATCAATTCCTTCTTGTTGATTATAACCTTGGGCAACTAACCTAGCTTTATTTCTAGTAACTATTCCATTCTCGTCTAACTTGTTCCTATATACCCATTTGGTTCCTATGATAGTCATATCCTTTGGATTTGGGACTAGTTCCCAAACATCATTTGCCTTAAATTGATTTAATTTTTCTTGCATAGCTATAATCCAACTTTCATCCTTTAAGGCTTCGCTAATATCTTAGGTTCTATTGCCGAGAGGAAACAAAAGAAGTTGTTTTTATCTTGGGCTTGTGACCTAAGGGTTCGTTGGTTAAGATGTCCTATTATATTATCTAAAGGATGTGATCTAGATTCTTTAATATTAACGATTTCGTTATTTTCTAAGTGAGTTTCTTCATTATCATTTCCTATGGGTTTTGTTTTACTAACCTCAATGGCTTCATCTTCGACTAAATCATCATCTTTTAAAGGTAGCGTTTTAGGAGGTGGTGGTGTTTCATCAAATGTTACATTTAGTGATTCCTCTACTTTCATTGAGTGTTTGTTAAGTATTATATATGCTTTACTATTTTGTGAGTATCCTAAAAATATTCCTTCATATGATTTTGGATCAAACTTAGTGAGGTAGTCCTTAGTGTTTAAGATATAGCATTTACTTCCAAATACTCTAAAGTAGCTTAAGTTATGTTTTCTATTTCTTAATAACTCATAAGGGGTTTTTCCTAGAATTCTTCTAATTGATACCCTATTTAGAATATAAGTCGATGTATCTACGGCGTGACACCAAAATTTTTGTGGAATGGATTGTTCATTTAACATAGTTCTACTCATTTCTTGTAGTGACCTATTTTTTCTTTCTACTACCCCATTTGATTGAGGAGTACGAGGAGCGGAGAAATTATGAGATATTCCATTTAACTCACAATATTTTCCGAATTGTACTTCATTATCAAATTCCCTTCCATGGTCCGTCCTAATGGCAACTATTGAGCATCCTAACTTATTTTGAATCATTTTACTAAATATTTCGAATTTTTCAAAGGCTTGGGTTTTGTCACTTAAAAACCTAGTCCACGTGTATCGTGAGTAGTCATCTACTATTACTAAGGTATACATGTTTCCTCCATAGCTCCGCACAGCGGATGGACCAAAAAGATCCATATGTAATAATTCTAGGCACCTAGTAGTAGATACTATATTCTTAGCTTTGTGGCTAGCATGAGCTTGTTTTCCAACTTTACATGCATCACAAAAATGTTTGTCATATTTTAGATTAGGCAAGTTTCTAACTAATTCCTTAGAGGCCAAAGATTGTATTTGTTGCATGTTAGCATGTCCTAATCTCCTATGCCACAATGTGGAGTTTTCGTCTAGGGTCGTTAGGCATATCCTATCTTCAGGTTTGTTTCCTAGTTTCATAACATATACACCTCCTTTCCTAATACCTCTACCTATAATTTTTCCATTCTTAACTATTTCGCTATCTTCTTCGGAAAAGATAACTTTACATTTATTATCGCATATTTGGCCTACACTAAGTAAGTTATATGTTAAATTATTAACATGTTCAACATTTTCAATAGTAAGTGAGTCTTGAGAAATCGTACCTTTGCCAATAATTTTTCCACGCAAGTCACTACCAAAGATAACGTTACCTCCGTTGTATGCCTTATATGTAGAGAATAGCTTTCGGTTCCCTGTCATGTGCCTTGAGCATCCACTATCCTTGATCCATTCGTCAGGCTCCAAGTCAATTCCAAGGCATATTTCGTCGGTTGCTTTTGCCATGAAACACTTTTCTTCTCTTGGTTTTTCCACTTCTTCTTTGTCACTATCACTCCATGTTCTACTAACAAATGCACCTTGATTATCATAACTCGGCGGCTTTAGACATTCACCAACGAGATGATTTGGACTTCCACATCTAAAGCATTTTCTTTTCACGTAATTGTCACTTCTATTTCTTTGGAACGATTTTCTATCGTCATGTGATGATCTAGTGAATCTTCCTCGTCTCTTGAAGAATTTCTTGAATTCTCTTACGGCCATTGCATATTCTTCGTCTTCACTTTCGTCACTTGAATCATCATCATCACTAGGTTCCTTTTTGACTTTTAGAGCAATGGATTTGATTTGTTCTTTCTTGACTTTGACCGTTTCCGAATCTCTTCTTATGATTTCTTCATGAACCTTCAAGTTGCCAATTAGTTCATCTAGTGATAACGTCATCAAGTTCTTTGATTCTTCAATTGCCGTGACCTTAGCTCGCCATTTTGGATGCAATGCCCTAAGAAATTTCCTAACACAATTTTTACTAGAAAATGTCTCATCAAGTGCTTTTAAACTTGTGATGATAGTGTTAAACTTAGCAAAAGCATTATCAATTGATTCCTCTTCCGGAATCGTAAATTGTTCATATTGTTGTACAAGAAGATCTATTTTATTATCTTTGACTTGGCTATTACCTTGGTGAGTGATTAGTAAAGAATCCCAAATTTCTTTTGCGGTTTTACACATAAAAATTCTTTCATATTCTTTGCGTGGTAACGCATTATAAATAACCATTTTAGCCTCATTATTTTTTGCTAGTTTCTTTTTCAAATCATCATTTTGTTTTTCAAAAGCTATAATTTCATCCATTTTAGTTTCAACATTATATTGAATAGGGGGAAAATCACCAAAGGTAATAATATGCCAAAGGTCAAGATCTTTTGATTTCACATACGTTTCGAATCTATTTTTCCAATATAAAAATCCATCACTTTCAAATAGTGGTGGTCTTTGCATAGATTGCCCTTCTAAATATTTTAAAGATTCCATAGATCGTTACAAGTTTTAAAATACAATATATTTTAAAATTCTTGCTAGACGTGGCTCTTGATACCAATTGTGGAAAACTAGAAGGGGGGGTTGAATAGTTTTACGTCTTTTTAATTAGTTGTAAAAATAGTTTTAGTGTTTTAAAAACTTAGATTCGATAATATGTGATCTCAAGTCTTGCACAATATAAACAAGTATCAATACGAAATATATAATAATGATAAGTAACAATAATAAGTAAGAGATGGAAAGATCGAACCGCGAGACAAGAGATTTATAGTGGTTCAGCTACAAGGACACCTTCCTTGCCCTACTCCACTCCCCGAGCACCTAACTCGAGAGTTTTCTTCACTATATCAACAAGCTCCCTTATAGCGGAGAAAACCTTACACACCAATTTACACATCAATATTCACACCAATCTACACACCAATTTACACACCAATCTACACACCAATAATCACACCACAACACCTTCACACCTAAGTCACACCTTCTACACACCTTCTTCAAATCAATCTACTTCACACCTAGCTTCTTCACACCAATAGATTTCCTAGCTTTTCTTCTTCACACCAAGCTATCAACTAATCACACAATCTATATCTAACACAACTATCTACAAGCAAATATTCACAACAATCTTCACAAAGAGTATGTAAATAATCTTGATGTTACACCAACAACTTTGATGTGGAGATCACAACAAGTTGTAATACTTCTTGTCTAGGAAGATAGAAGTATTCTTCTCTTGCACTTGAGAGGATGGAAATTGGATCACTTTGAAACAAAGAATGTATATACACTTATGATCAAAGGATGAGAGAATAGAGAAATAGATCTGGATCAGAAAGTTTAGAAGTGCAAAAGGTGAGAAAAATCTGAGGGATGAATCAGTATTTAAAGGGGGGGAAAATACTGTTCTGGAGCGTGGCCGGTCCCCTTAATTGTAGGTCGGTCCCCTTAATGATTAAGGGGGCCGCCTAGTAAAATTAAGGGGGCCGCCCTCCTGAACGTTGGGTTTATTTGTCTTTTTGTGAGGAAGGTTTTTCTGGATTAGATTTGCCATTTTTGGTTGGAAATTTGAATTCATATATTTATAATGAATTAAACATATTACTTTAATTCCAAAAATGTTTTGTAAAAGATATAAAATGTTTTGTGACATTTTATAAAAAATCTAGTGTTTAAGAAAATTGTTCCTTTGATCATAGAATGCAATAAACACTTTGTTTATTCATACCTTAAGTGATTTGGAAGCAAAGACAAATATTAAGCACTAAAAACTTGTTTACGTCATAAGTTTTAGATTAATGAGTTTATGCTTTGTAATTATCAAAACATAGAGACATTGTTAATATGCTAACAATGTTTTAAGACATTATTTATGTCAACAATATCTCTACTCCTAATGATACTGGTGTAACTCTACTTCTTCTAATTGCAAACCCTAGCATGGTATTAATGAGTCTACTGGTTATTCAAGTAAGGTTACTTCTTTTGAGCCTGAGGTTATTGATTAGTATAATATCTCTAATGCATATGATGTTCACATGGTACTGCTCGTTGATAGTTCATGAGATGTCACTTTCAACATGGGTCGATGTATTGTTTTGAGTATATGGAATAGAAAAGCAGGCAAGTAGGGTCGTTGTAAGTCTGATTTGATGGCGACATAACCTAGAGTCAGCGCATGTGGATCAGTGATTTATTTTTATTGAGGATAGATACATCACGTACTGCTACCTTTAACTTACCACTGCTAAACAATTTTTTCACTGCTACTTATAACGAGTTTCCACTGGTAGTACAAAATTTTACCAGTGCTCGTTATATCATTTCCACTGCTAGTTAAATTTTACGACTGTTGCTTTCGAAAGTTTCCACTGCTAAGCTTAACTTTCCACTGCTGCTTAAAAGCTACCTGGATACGTTTGCTGCTGTTGTATTCAAGGTTAAAACTAATCAGGGTTTTAATACAAGTTACTTTGTGTTAAGTTATGTGCAGCAACGGTGTTCCTATGATTTGTTCGGTTCAAGAAGGTTGAATTTTTGGTGGACATGGTTACACGAGTAAGGGGAAGGTTGTGTATACGCTTAAAAGAACATCCATGTGGTTATTCGAAATTGGTTTATTATTCTGAACTGATCGGCGCATGATATTCTTATCACATGGGTCAGTGGTTTTTGTGATACAATATTGATCATACATTGCATGGTTTTCTTTAGCATTAAGATTATTTTACTCATGCACATGGGACTAGTTTGACGTATTATTCTGCTATGGTAACTTTTACTCATATTTTGAGTAAATTTGTTCTTTATTGGTTTATGAATACGCATGAGTTACAAAAGGGGAAGCCAAGATGCTTTTCAATTTTGTTCGATATTGAACATACAGATTTTTGGTTCTCGGATAAGTTTTGAGATGGGATAACACATACACAGATGATTTTTGGATTTTGGTTTATTGGTTCTTTAACAGATTTATGGGTCGTTCTTATTGTTCAATTGATTACGAAGAAAGGTTCTTATCACGTATTTGAAGTTGAAGTGGAAGTTCACAGGTTTGTGTTTTATCATACCTTTTTGCAGGAGGTAACTTGTCCGTGCGTTCAAGTGACTACGAATTGACAAAAACTTGAAGAAGTTACGTAATTGTGCTCAGTGATTATTGTCAAGAGATTGCGGTCTCCCTATACATCGGTTTGGGTATACGTTCAAAGTTATATTTAAGACATGAGTTTGGATTGTTCTACTTCAGCATCAAGTTGGTAATACTTAGTTTTATTCTTCAATAATCATTACATAGAGCCTACAGAATTGAAGATTCAAGAAATGGTTAACATATGGGTTTTAGGGGAAGCTTAAGTGTTAAATGTTTAACCATTTATATGCTACATCGAGGTGAAGGTTTTTACAACTGCTAGTTGTTATTACTACTGATGGTTTAGATTTCTACTATTTCAAGTACATATATAGATGCGGAAAACTTAATGGTGGGCGACTTTGAAACATTGGAAAGATGAATTGGACGTGTAATATAGATTCGTGGTTGTGAAGATCAAGGTTGCTTACATTTGTCCCCTATTTGATGATGACAAAAAGGGGAAGAAGAATATTTTGAAGATTACAGCTTGAAGATCCTAGATGATATGCATGGTTTGAGGGGAAGACGACATCTTTCATACCCTTGGTTTTGTCATATCAACTAGGGGAAGATTGTTGGGATTTATACTTGAGTTGATATTGACAAAATATGAAAGATGAAGGACTAAAGATGACAAAGAATGAAACTTCATATACAAGAAAAGATTCAGGAAATCTTTTATTATAGTAGGAATATTCTTTGTAAACCCTAATGTCTCTATTATATAAAGAGACATAGGGTGCAGGTTTTATATGAAGTCTTCCATAATGTAAAATACAAAAACGTGTGTATGTAAACCTAGGCGTAGGTCATGTGTAAAATGCCTAGTGTTTGTGTTTGTGTTTAGCCCCAAGATCATTAGTTTGATCCTGTTGATGTAACTGTCTTACCATTGATCAGGTAAGATTGGGGCTTGTAGTAGTCATTGTATAAAGATGATGATGAAACCTTGTTAGGCAATAACAAAGATTGTTCTTATTATTCCGCTATGCATTCTATTGTTCTTTGTTATTGTTCATCCTAGTCAAGCTTAAAACGTTCTTAACATTATGCAACAAGCCTTTTAAACCACTTGGTGTCCCAAGTGGACGAGTGAAGTCTCGTGAGGGTTTACAAAGAACACACCCACAAAGTTCATTTAAAAACTAACACAAGGTTAAAAGTATGTTTGTAATAAAAAAATCTTTTTAATTTATTTAGTACAGGAGAGAATTACGGCGTAGATCAAATTGAAGCTAGGCCGTAGTTAGAAAATTCTTACAGAATGACACCTTGAGGGTGCTACGGTGTAGTCATGTTGTGGGCTACGCCGTAGACTTTTCCTGGGGGAAATTTTCTGGAGCAAAAACTCCACTGTAGGCTTAAATCGTCCTCCCCTTTCTCTTTTACTTGCAAAAATTATTAGAACAAGACATACAATACCCAACTACGCTAATAAAATGGAAAAACAAAGTACAAATAAAAAAAATAGGCATGGGGTGCCTGCCACGAAGCGCTTGTTTTTGTTCGAGTCACGAGCTTGACTCCACCCTTATTTACCAAGTAAAAGGGTGTTCATCCCCTCACTTGAAATCAAGTGTGGGTGAAAGTGGCAAAATACATCATAAGGTTTTATATTTGCCACGGGGTAGGGAAATGATGAATTAAAATCGTACCTTATAGGAGATGTCATTTTCCTTCTTACCTTACCCGAGTTGGTTGATATATTAGCTGATTTGGGTGTTTCATGTAGAGGACTAATTCCTTGAGTATGCTCACATTCTTCATTTGTTTTCACAAGATTTGAAAATACCTTCGTAAGCTCACCCAAAACTGGTTTAGTAGCCGGCACTACAACCCCATCATTGGGAGGTGTGATGTGTATGGCATGTGAGGTTATAGGTTATGCCTGTTCGTTGATAATTTCAGCAACCTATATGGGAAAACTAGCAAGATCATTAGTAATAAAAGAAGAGTTAGAATTCATACCATTTTGTGTTGTAGTTGATTCCACACTAGCTTATGGAATTGCTTTTTCGTCTCGCAAGTTCATTGCTTCCATCTTCTTTAATTGTTTTTTGCTTGTTTCTTCTTTCCTCACACCCTTCAAACATCCTGGAAATGGGATAGGTGGTACATACGGTCTGGCAATAGGTAAATCATGTGGAACCGGTTCCTCGTTAACTTCTTTGATCTTTCCCACTGTTGTTTTGACTTTTGATGTAGGTTATACCGACCAGGTTCTAATATTTATAATACTTGTTTTACCTAAGGTCTACCTATATGCACTAACGGACAGAGAATCCGGTCGTGTGTAGGATAGTAATGGTAACTCCGAGATCGTCCTAAGAGCTATGTGGTGCGGACTATGTCTAAGTCTAATGTCAGTAATTAAAAGTAATAAAAAGGATATGATGATTGAAAGTAGGAAATGAAACTAGAAAACAAAAGAAATTAAAGTAAGGTTGTGAGCAGTGGGAGAAAAGTGTACTAGCCTAGTTATTCCTCCTACATCGTTTATGGTCATGTTCGCTATTAAACTAATCTTATGCTTTAGGTGGGGTGGACATATATCACTAGGTGCATATGGTCAAGTTCCCGAGCTTATCTCCCCCGAATCTTGTCAAGAACCACAGGTACTACCCCATGCTAGTAAGCCGACGTATGGTAGACAAGTTTGAGTCATTAAGTGCCACTACATGCTAGACTTATCTTTAATGGCCCGTTGTCACGATCATAGGCCATTTCTCTAACTTCTTAAGTTCATCAAATAAGGAAGGTGATCCTATGGTCAATTCGCACACGAGGCAATATGGTCAGTTGTCATCCCTCAAATTTCCTTGCAATCCATCAGGCTAGTGTCCAATGGTAAATTCTTCTAGCCTACTAACTCAATTGGAGTCTTAATTCAATTAAAGCTAGCGTAATGGATACAACCGCAAATCAAAACTACCGAACTAAGAGGTTCTCAAGATAAACTAAGCATGCACACACATAAAAGCATATAAGAAAGTACGGAAACATGGTTAAAACAATATAGGAATCATAACCAGGCTAGCACCAGAGGTGCTTAGCTAATCATGTTAAATTCAACACTCGAAATAATGTTTACAAGAAACATGTATTCGAAATGTAAATGAAACAATGAAATGCTAAAACTTATGGTGATTGAAGTGTGATTTCTCCCTTGGAAAGCCTTCGTATACTGCTGTAGTAGGGCCTCCTAAAAGCTCTTAACGATCTTTGACTTTGTGTGTGAGAAAGTTGTTCTTGAAATGCAGAAATTAGGGTTGTATTTATAGGCCCTTCGAGAGTTACGACGTAACTACGTAATGTGTTACGCTGTAACTTGTGAAATCTTATCAAGATCCAGAGTTTACGGCGTAACTATGAAATGTTACGCCGTAATAATGATATTAGGGTTTCTTCTCCGTCGTAATCTCCAAAAGTGTTACGCCGTAGAATATGTATCGGATTTGAGATAACTCTTGTAGTCTTCATTACACCGTAGCCCAAAAGGTGTGTTACGCCGTAAGTTGATTCTTAAGCTTGGACTACTTTCGTACCTGTTGCTACGCCGTATTCCATATTTGTGTTACGGCGTAGTCTTCAGATCTGAGGATTCTTCAAGACTTGTGATTGTTACGGCGTAAACCATGGGATTAGTTACATCGTAAATCTTGGTCCGTGTTGACTTTGGTCTTCTTAGTAGAAATCCTAACTACGGCGTAGTTGAGAGAATGAGTTACGCCGTAGCTTCTTCCAGCATAATTGAATTGTCTATCTTTGCACGTTCTTTCCAATTTCCTCATCTCTTTAGCTCCTATGCTCACTTGTGACCTGGATACAAAATATAAAGGAATAAAAGCATATATCCGCATAATTATTAATATAAATGAGCATAATAGGTAGAAATTGACACTTAAATATAAGGATTGTTTGATTTTATCAAATATCCCCCCACTTGAACTCTACTTGCCCTCAAGTAGACCTTATTAGATGTATTCTGAAAAAAATATCCCCCAATATTATTCGAAGAATATAAATTTAAAAATATCCTATGCTAGAATTTCTCGAAGCCGAACACCTCACAAAAAGGGGAACAAACACTCACTCTCTTGATATTCTAAGTGTCAATTTTTAGGGTGATCACTCATTGCACAGTCATAGTATTTATTCTATCATAGGCTTGGCAGTTACACAAAACTCCCCCACTAGAGCTAAGGTTAGAACAACCCTTGAAGGCAACATTGGGTGAACACATATAAGGTTAAGGGTGTGGTGTCGTTACAAACATGCTACGGGAAAAGCGACAAAGGAAATGATACATTACCGGAACGACGGGCAAGACACCAAGACCTTCTTGATTCTCTCACCTAAGGATGATTCATGACTAAGGGTAGGAATAGACATGTGATTTCACATAATTTGTTTAAAATGAAAAATAACAAGCAAATAGTCTAAGCCTACAACTAAGTCATCACCATTTACCGTTCGCCCAAGGTCTAAGCTTCGAAACCCAGAAATTGGATCATATCAAGAAAATGTGCCATTAGAGGACGTCATTATGGGCACAAAACTTGGTCTTCGTGTTGGTGTAGAATTATTCACCAACTTTTGTCTTCTAATGTGACCGAAGTGGCCTCTTCGATACTAAATCTTGATAAGCTCTTCATCAAGGTGCTATATATTGCTGCACCTGTTTATTTCAAGTATCTACATACGGAATTTCACATTTTTTTTGGAATCAATATACATCCCCCCACTTGAGATGAACAATATATGAGAATTTTGGGGGTTCTTCAAATGATCTTCAATGATATATCTTTGTAGGTGTGATTCCTGAATTCATCCACTTAGAACTCGAACTAGGGCAAACAACAACTTCCCTATCATAAACTAGACTACACGGTAGGCTAAGGTGTAATGGTGTATTGAAACAATATATATTGGGGTAAGAAACAAAAGGAATGGCTCAAAAGGGTGTACTAGGGGTATCTTGCACTAAAGACGAGTGCAACAACAGGGTTTACACGGGGGTCGAGAAGTCGAGGTGACTAATCGATAAACACACACATATAAGGCTATTTGGGTGATAATCCTAAAACATTGCCTTCTGAAATTGTCCCTTCCAAATGTGTCTAGCACATTACTCGTCTATGGGTTTGAAATGATTTAAAAGCTAAGTTTTAAAGTTTACAAAACTATCGGCACACTCGATATTTTGGTGGATTTGGGTAAACAGGGGGAAACTGAATAGGCTAATCCTCACCATATTAATTCAAGGGTTAAGTGTGCTCGGCTAAGGTCTATTCTAGTTCGGTTAGGAAAAACATGTCAAAATTTAAAAATGGCAAAATTTTTCAAAATAAACTAGAAAAATGAGGACAAAATAAAGTTCAAGATAATTCTACTCCCGTCCCCCCACTTGAAATGTACAAAGTCCCTTTTGTACTACCAATGAAGTAAATGTGAAGAGAAGGTAGAATTAGAGTGAGAACTTCCCTGAAATTTGCTCCAAGATGAAAGAAGGATCACGAGAAATCTTCGTGCCTTCAACTAGCCTTCATGAACAAAATCCATTTCCCTGAAATCACAACACTACCACAAGCATAAATCTAAAATAAAAAATAAAAACAAAAAGAAATCCTAACTCACTTTCGTAGGAATCACGGTTGCATTTAGCGTATGCAACAAGCCTTTTAAACCACTTGGTGTCCCAAGTGGACGAGTTAAGTCTCATGAGGGTTTACAGGGAACATACCCACAAAGCTCATTTAATTACTAATACAAGTTTAGGATGTTTGAAAAATATTTTAAAGGAAAACACCTCAGAGAAGTGTTACGGCGTAACCATGAAAATGAGTTACGCCATAATTAGAGAAAACCTGGAGAGATCAGCTACGGTAGGATGGTTACGGCGTAGTTATAGGAATGTGTTACGCCGTAATTGTTGATCCGAGAGCAACAGATTCTCTCGCTTCTCCATGCTCCAATTCCTGCAAAAATATAAGACAAACATGCAAACCAACAAAAACAAAGAAAAGGATAATACGGGTTATCTCTCGTAAGAGAACTTTTGTTTATTAACGAGTCTTTAAGTTAGACTCATTCCCATGGGTCTTCATGTGCGTTCGACACCAAATTCGGTGTTCATATCCTCTTTGATCAAAGCCTTAAACTTTTCGCCATTCATCCGCCCAACCGGTAGTTGCCTGTCAAGAGACTTCTCCGTGCAAATAAACCTTCCAATGCCGCTTACAGTATGTCTTCGGACCTTAAATGTCTCCATTTGTATTTCGGGCGGATCATACCTAACTCTTTCAATTTGGCAGCCTTGTACCTCCATGGCCTAAAGTTCATTTTTGTGCCAAAAAGACCTTCTTCCATTGTAGGTTCTTTCACACATCTCCCAAATATTAGCCAACATGCACCCCTTTTTGCCAATCTTGAGCTCATATTTATCTACGAGTTGCAACACTTCTATTTCAAATTCATATTTAAATCTTTCAAAACTTCTTTCGTATGGGTCACTATCTCGATCAGGAGGCCTTGCATCATCTGAATCACTATGAAGCATCCACTCTACTAACGCCTTAATTTTGGCTTGCTTATCGACTTTAGTTGTCCCATAACTTCTGATGAGGCGAAAAATAGTCCGTTTTTAGGGGGTCATTTAAGCCCAAATCCGAATTTATTTGATCAAATATTGCCCTAAATCGTTCCTTTTGTGATTTTAGGTACTTGGAGAGTGAATTCTGGAAAAGAAGCCATTTTGGACGTTTTTGGAGCATAAAAGTGAAGAAAACGGCAAAGTCTCAATTTTCCATGCTGGGAACAGTACATGAAGGCGTCAAGAGTTTTTCTTGACGGCGTCAAAACCCCAAGAATTAAAATCCGTAGTTGATGACGGCGTCACACACAGGGCGTCAAGAGTAATTTGTGTGACGGCCTAGGCCTTGACGGCGTCAGAAGTAGATCAAGGCCGTCCGAGGAAGTATTTGGCGGCGAGATGACGGTGTCACACCTTTGTTCTTGACGCCGTCATCCCTATTTTCCTATATATAGTTTTCTAGTTTTTCACATTTAAGGAGAGAAGTTTTGGGAGAAACCCTAAAGACGATTTTGGTGTAACTTTACAGGTTTTTCAAGGGTTCCAACCCCTTGATACCTTGCATGATTAATTAAGATAAGTGTTCTTCTAATTCAATCAATATGTCTATGTGTTGGTTGTCTATATCTTGTTCTTGTCTTAATTCTATCATGCTAGGCTAGATCTCTTTTGTGTTTGCTTAGATCTAATGAAACCTAGATATTGATTATGTGTTGATTACTTGTTTATTCTTGTTGTGGATGAATGATTTATATGTTAGGCTTAAGAAAACTGGCAGATCTCCAAATGGTAACATGCTTGAACGTCTTAAGAAACATGAACCGAGGCATACTAGGTCTTTATTGGTTGTATTTAATGCATGAGCCACTGTTTACAATCCCTATAGTTGTGCTGGGCATGGTGTAGGAGGAGATAAGAGCTCATAGAATTGGGGAGTTATGTATGCCACCCCATGAATGGTATTAAGGAATACGATCCGTCATCCATGCAATTATAACAAGTAATTAACGTGTAAAAGATATCTAGGGAGTAGTGAAATCTAAGTGAACACATTTTCTCCAAATACTGCTCACAACCTTAGTATAAATTAGTTTATTTTCATTTTTAGTATTTTATTTTGATTGCATCTTAGTATTGGGTTAGTTGAATAGCAACTAATTCTGCCCAAATCCTTCAAAACCCGAGATTTTACTTGCTTTCCATAAAATATAAAAACACAAAAATAATCATCCCTCACCTTTAGAACTAGTATTTAGGCTTTCTAATCCTAGCGACACTATTCCTAAGCTGAACGATCAATCCCCCGGTACTTGTCACTATACTATACTACAACGATCAGGTACACTGCCTGGTGGGGGTTGTAAACTTCTCGAGATCCCTCGAGAGGTAAAGCCTGTTGCGATTCCCACGCATCAAGTTTTTGGCGCCGCAGCCCGGGGAATTGTTATTGTCTAGGTTAGAATTTCTTTTTATTAGGTTTACTTGCTAGATTCCTTTCTAGTAAGATTTTATTTTTATTTTTAGGTTTTCTTTAGTCTATCTTATTTCTTCATGCTTTTGTTCGTAACTCTTTACCATCCGACATCATGGAAGGTGGTAACATCTTTGAACCCGTCATCCCACCACAACAAAACCCACCATTAGAACCCCTTAGGCCCCGAACCTTAGGTGAGTATTCCCGACCTAGCCACCAAGGCTACCGAAACACCATTGAGCTCACCGGAGCCAATGTGACCCCCTTGCGATCCGACACCATCCGGTTGGTGCAAAGCGGATGTGCATTCCATGGACTTCGTTCCAAAGATCCAAATCAACATCTTAAGGACTTCCTCAAAATCGTAGATTCCATAGACCTAGGTGTTGAAACTAGAGAGACTACCCGTTTACGCCTATTCCAATTCTCTCTACGGGATCAAGCTAGTCAATGGCTTGAGCGTTTACCCGCGGGATCCATCACCACATGGGACAATCTCGCCAATCGCTTCCTTACCCAATTCTTTCCGCCGGAAAAGACTGCAATGCTTAGAAGGGACATTTTGATGTTTGAGCAACAGCGGGGTGAAACTTTCTACGAGGCTTGGGCCCGTTTTAAGGATCTCCACCACAAGATCCCTCATCATGGCATAAACCTTTGGTTATTAGTCCAGATTTTCTACGACCATGTTGACTATCACACTAAGTGCACCATCGACAGGGCCGCGGGAGGTAAATTGCGTGATAAGAACGCCGAGGAGTCTTGGGCAATTATCGAAGAGCTCGCTGTTGATAATCATGAGATTTGGGAATTTAAACATACGATAGAAGCGGCCATCAATGCAGTCTCGACATCTGGAGGAACCACCGAAATCCCCGATGAACTCCTATGCAAACTTGTCACACCCCCAAAATCGGGTCCAGCGGAAGCATACATGTAGCTGGGGTGTAACTCAATTGGTATTACAGCACAAGTACAAAATGGTTTTCACTTTACTTATTTAAAGTAAAATCGTTTAACCAAAAATATTGAATTTACATCGTTAAAAGTAGTGCGGAAATAGGCCCTAAAAATAGTTTAAAACGGTCCCCATATAAATAATCAGAGTCTTCTATTACCATGCCATGCCCTGCCAAAACCTCCTGTAGCGTGCCGTAGGTTAAAACCTGAAAATACATGCTAAAGTGTCAACACGAGGTTGGTGAGTTCATAGAGTTTGTTTAACAAATAATGCCTATAGAGAAAAGATCGCCCAACAAAGGCATCGTAAATCCACTCAGTTGCAAGTCCCGCCATAAGAGACTTGTAACCTGTGTGTTTACAACCCACTGCCAAATGTATTAAAGTCTATGTGAGCATAAGTAATACTGGTATCCAAATTCCCAGATAAACATAGCAAAATGGCTATATAAAAATAAATCAGTCAATGAAGTTATATAAGCAATACTGACAATGTCGCCAGATAAACAATACTGACAATGTCGCCAGATAAACAATACTGACAATGTCGCCAGATAACAATTATGACAATGTGGTCATGTAAATAAGTTTGACAATGTCGCCAAGTAAACAATAATGACAATGAGGTCATATAAACAAGGATAATCAATCCCATGAAATACAGGAAATCAAACATACCAATGAATGCAGGTGATTAAAGATACCAAAGAAATACCGGTAGTCAAACATACTAATGAAGTGCAGGTGATCAAATGTATATTTAGATAAAGCTGGGGATATTTGAGTAATCAACCAGGTAAAACCAGTAGTGCGTTTAAGTAAAGCGAGCATGTATTCTCCCCCAAAGAGTTACAAAACAATTAAAATAGTAGGGGCTATGACTCACCTGGAGCGATAGCTATGATGACAAGAATGGATACTCTGAAATGAGGCACGATCTCTAACCGCAACCTAATATGAGTAATAACGATCTACCTTAGATCATGACATAATGAAATGAATGCACGTGCACATGATGCCTATACCACTCGTAACTTGGAAATACTAGTTATCGTCATAGTAAAATAGTTTCCATACTTAGGAAAAATAAGTCCAAATATAGAAGTATAAAACTTGTCGTATTATCTTGTATGAAAATGTTAGCGTTATATTCCTCGTATCGAAAACCTTTGAATAACGTCGTTAAGTCGTATGAATATTCCTTGGGTCATACGTTTTCATTTGTTAAGAATATAGTCCTTAGTACCATTTCTAGAAAATATATCATCTAGTGCGTAAGTTATTATTTTTATTTGTGACCAAATATATATATATAGTTTTGACGATATTAAAACGTGTATAACTTGGTCGTTTTAAGCTCATTTTTACTCGTTCTATATATCCACGGATTCGTTTTAGTAAGTACTAATATATTTTTGATAACTCGGCTCCTCTAGGTTACGTTTAACGCTTCTATTTGCCCGTCGAAAACTGTCAAACAGCATGCAGTTTTTCAGAAAATAGTTTTCGTCGTTAAATTTACAAAAATCATATCTCCTTCGTTATTAACTCGTTTTTATCCCCGTTTTCGGCTATAGTTTCGTATCGGAGAGTATTTTCTAAATCTTTGGTCAAAAATTAACCTTGAGTTCCTGAGTTTCCCACGTTTTCAAAATAGTAACAGTAGGTATACGTGTATTTTCCAAAACCATTTTCCTAGTTTCAAACTTCATCCAAACCACTTTCAATCACCACCAAAACTAGTCTAATCCTACCATACACCTTCTTAGGGTGTCATGGGTTCCTAAACATCATCCATCACAACAATCTACCAAGGATTCACCTATATAATATATCTAAGGCTTGTAAGTTATAAAAAGTATATATAGAATGGTATAAATCAACATATGCATATATATCTTGAATGAACTTGAATGATCAATGAAACAACTTGAATAATATATAAAAATAGGTCTTGATAACTTACTTGAAGATTAGTGGACTAGTGGAGATGAAAACTTGTAAAACCTTGTGTTTAAACTTCAAAACCCTAACAAGAAGTACTAAATAACCTTGATTATCACTTGATCTTAGAAAAATTATGGTTTGTTCTTGTTTCTTGATCTAGGCCGATCCACACATAAAAGGAGAAGAGAAAAATGAGGTTCTTGCTAGTTGTTTTGATGTGTTAAAAGAGAAGTGTGATGGAAAGGAGTATATATATTAAATAGAAGATAATTTTGGTCCAAGTCAATGGTCATAGGGGGGGGGGGGGGGGGGGGCGGCAACCATGGAAGAAAGGAGCAAAATAAGGAAGATGTTGGTGGCTAATAAAAGCTTATGTCCCCCATGTGTAAGATTTAGTTGGTTTTGAGATGTATTAGGTGTAATCGGGTACCGAGTTAACTAAAAATAAAGGTTAACGTGGTGAAATAAAATACGACGAAGTTGTAAAAGTTGTAAAATATTATTCCTGATGAGAATCGGGTGTTGAATAATTATTGAATTGAAATAACGCAAACCGACGGAGTAATAAGCTCCGACCGTGAAATATAGTAATCGGTTTCAAAACACCGGGTAAATTGATAATATAATTTTTATATTATTATAATAAGTATAAAAATATATTGGGATCATAGTCGGGAGTGTCGGACGTGTTAGTTACATTATTGGTCGTTTGTTAACGTTTATTTAGAAATAATTAAACGTAAAAGTTAATTATACGAAAAGTACTAATTTAATTATCCTACGAGTGGAATAGTATGCAAGTGCCATAATGATAATATGAAGACTATTTCTAGTCTGTATGAGATGTCCCAAATGATAATGCATGAATTCGCTCCTGAACCAATACGGTTACGCGAATTTAAATACTCGTAAACTAATTTTACGATGACATGAGTAATGCACGTGAATAGTGATATTTCTTCCGGAAATGAATAGTGTTAAGTGAATAGTAAAATTTTTGAACGCATATCAGAATATCAAATGGACCTCAAAAATGATGAATAGTGATCGATGAATAGTAAATGATGAATAGTAAATTGTCGAGGTTTGGAAAATGACCGGAAATTACGAGTTGTGACAGTCTTCCCTTCTAACAGGAACTTCGTCCCGAAGTTCAGTTTGTGTAAGTCTCTAGAATGGTATTGGTGAAAAGATGGTGATATTTAGCGGGTAAGCTACTGAGCTCTAATGGGAGTTCAAGTTTGTAGGCCACTAGGCCCACACTGTCTGAAATATTGAATGGTCCAATGTATCTCGGGTTTATCTTCCCAAATTTTTTCTTAATGGTATCATGCCTTTCCTAGGCAGAACTTTCAACATAATCCTGCCATTAACTTGAAATTCTAAGGGTTTACAACTTATCAAACTTGTAACTGATCCTTGATTTGTAGGAAATTCCTGGTTATTTCATGAATGCTTACTGGACTAGTGAGTTAGGCTTTTTCCAAATTTCGATCCGTCAATGGATGTTGGCACTTCGACCATAGAGTGTGTCAAGTGGTATAGTCTCTAAGCTCGCGCGATAACTATGGTTGCAACTGAATTTGATTTATGGTAACTGGTTAGTCCAACTATTTCTAAAGTCAATCACTTATGCTCTGAGCATATCTCCCTATGTTTGAATCGTCCTCTAATTCTGACCATTGGTCTGTAGATGATAGGTGGTGTAGTTCCAAAGGAATCTTAATGAAATCGCTAGGAGTTTGCGGTGATAAAAGATAGAATATTCATTAGATCGAAATTCGTTAATAGTACATGAAACTTATATGATAGAACGTAGAATTAAACACAAAAGAAATACAACACAAGAGAGTTTAGGCTTTGGTTTATTTTTAAGACAGAAGTTCTTGGTCCTTGAACATTGTGGTCATCCTCAGCGTTCTTGATGTGTGGACCATTTCCTTCTCCGATGACCTAGGCTCTCCCACGAGCCCTTCCGCCTTGGTTCCCTTTCTCTTGGTTTCCTTGTTTTGGGCATTCATTCCTGTAATGCCCTATTTCTCCACACCCAAAACATGTCACTGAGGGTTTCTGATCTCCGGTAATGATTGGAAATTTGCATTCCCAAGTCGCATGACCAACCTTCTTACAGTTGCCACATGGATTAAGACAAGGTCCATGGTTATGATGATTCTGACACTTGTTGCATTTGGGTAGGGTACCCTGGTAACCTTTCTTTTTACTTGGCTTTGCAACGTAGGCCCTAACCACTTCACGTTGTTTGTTTGGCTGCCATACTTGATCGTCTCCTTGGTTGTCATCCCTTTTCCTCTTGTTTTCGTTGTTGTTGTTGACAGTAGTTTCTTGCTTCATCACTTGAGCCATAAGCTTTTGAGACATTCTGATAGCTTCCTCCAGTGTGTCTAATTTAGAAGCAATTACGTTCCCCCTGATGTTGCGCGGTAGTCCACCGATGAAATTTTCTAACAACTTTTCATTATCTGGAACCATAGTTGGACATAGCACAGCCAACTCCTGAAACCTTCGGATATATGCCTCGATATCATTACCTGCTGTCACTAGCTTATAAAACTCTGTTTCCAACTTCTGCACCTCAGTACGAGGGCAAAACTTATCAGTCATCAATTTCTTGAATTGCTCCCAGGTGAGCTTGTAGGCATTTTCCATACCAATCGGTTGAGCATGAGAATTCCACCATGACATAGCTTCATCCAAAAGCATACCAGTAGCGAATTTTACCTTGCTGACATCAGGACAGTTGCACATGAGGAACACATTCTCAGTCTTTTCGAACCAGCGAATCAAAGCAACCGCTCCTTCAGTGCCCTTAAACTTGATGGGATCACTAACCTTAAAATTCTTCCAAGTACATTCGCGCTTATTATCAGGGTGTCCATCTGTCCCTGTCTGTAAAGCGGCCTCAGCTGACCTTGCAGCTATCTCAGCTCTCTCGGTCTCTAGAGCTTCGGCGATACTATCCTTAACCAATTTCCGAATAGCAACAGGTGTCATAGTTGGAGTAGCTTTAGCTTTCCTTGGCGGCATAGCTCTTCAAAACGAGAAAAGAAGGGTGAGACATAATTAAGACGTTTCCTAGTAGTAGATGTTCGAGAGTGGGTTATCATAGAATGAGAGGTTGATGTTGCGATATGACGAGTTGACGTGGTTCGAGTGGTTTTGTGATATCCTGAGATTTCTGTTGAGTTTTAAATGGTCATAATGTACCTAGGGATCCTCCTTATATATGGTATGGGAAGTCTTTCCTAGGGAGGTCATTGATAATATCCACTTATCAATATTGGGAGTAATGAGTGATGAGTGACATAGGAATCTATATAGTGTCAGCTAATTCCTATATATATATATATATGGGGAAGAGGAATGATAATAATGGTGAGAAGGGAAAAGACTGTGACAGCTGCGACATAATGAGATTGTGATGAAAGTAAGTATGCACACATGAATGAAGCATTTGGAAATTAGGTAGAGAATTCAATCCAGACAGAATTTTATTATAACCAATCTCAGTGTTGCAAAATTCATTTCTGAGTCGGATATAGGTAGTCAGCCTATGTCCCACTATCCCGGGTTGAATATAGGTGACTAGTCTATATTCCACTGAGGCTCCATGAATTTTGAAATACTCAGCTCAGTTATACTAAGACTATGTCCTTCACAAATACCAAGACGTTCTGAAAGACAAAAGTAAGTGACCAAACTCGAGGTCGAATGATGAAACTATGCATGGAAAACATAATGCGGTGACATATACGATACGTGAACATGCTCATATGAAAGACAATGATAGTAATCAACTTTAATAAGTGAATATAATATACCAGATAATGAGATACAAATCTCATCACATATGTCGGCAACAAACTACAAGTGAGGCATCATCTTGGCAGGCAGGCACGTAACGGTCATAGGGTTAAGTTTTCGTAAAAGTAGCTATAGTCTAGGTTTTAAAAAAACACTTAGTTCGCTATAGCCAAAGCTCTGGTACCAATCTGTCACACCCCCAAAATCGGGTCCAGCGGAAGCATACATGTAGCTGGGGTGTAACTCAATTGGTATTACAGCACAAGTACAAAATGGTTTTCACTTTACTTATTTAAAGTAAAATCGTTTAACCAAAAATATTGAATTTACATCGTTAAAAGTAGTGCGGAAATAGGCCTTTAAAATAGTTTAAAACGGTCCCCATATAAATAATCAGAGTCTTCTATGACCATGCCATGCCCTGCCAAAACCTCCTGTAGCGTGCCGTAGGTTAAAACCTGAAAATACATGCTAAAGTGTCAACACGAGGTTGGTGAGTTCATAGAGTTTGTTTAACAAATAATGCCTATAGAGAAAAGATCGCCCAACAAAGGCATCGTAAATCCACTCAGTTGCAAGTCCCGCCATAAGAGACTTGTAACCTGTGTGTTTACAACCCACTGCCAAATGTATTAAATTCTATGTGAACATAAGTAATACTGGTATCCAAATTCCCAGATAAACATAGCAAAATGGCTATATAAAAATAAATCAGTCAATGAGGTTATATAAGCAATACTGACAATGTCGCCAGATAAACAATACTGACAATGTCGCCAGATAACAATTATGACAATGTGGTCATGTAAATAAGTTTGACAATGTCGCCAAGTAAACAATAATGACAATGAGGTCATATAAACAAGGATAATCAATCCCATGAAATACAGGAAATCAAACATACCAATGAATGCAGGTGATTAAAGATACCAAAGAAATACCGGTAGTCAAACATACTAATGAAGTGCAGGTGATCAAATGTATATTTAGATAAAGCTGGGGATATTTGAGTAATCAACCAGGTAAAACCAGTAGTGCGTTTAAGTAAAGCGAGCATGTATTCTCCCCCAAAGAGTTACAAAACAACTAAAATAGTAGGGGCTATGACTCACCTGGAGCGATAGCTATGATGACAAGAATGGATACACTGAAATGAGGCACGATCTCTAACCGCAACCTAATATGAGTAATAACGATCTACCTTAGATCATGACATAATGAAATGAGTGCACGTGCACATGATGCCTATACCACTCGTAACTTGGAAATACTAGTTATCGTCATAGTAAAATAGTTTCCATACTTAGGAAAAATAAGTCCAAATATAGAAGTATAAAACTTGTCGTATTATCTTGTATGAAAATGTTAGCGTTATATTCCTCGTATCGAAAACCTTTGAATAACGTCGTTAAGTCGTATGAATATTCCTTGGGTCATACGTTTTCATTTGTTAAGAATATAGTCCTTAGTACCATTTTTAGAAAATATATCATCTAGTGCGTAAGTTATTATTTTTATTTGTGACCAAATATATATATATAGTTTTGACGATATTAAAACGTGTATAACTTGGTCGTTTTAAGCTCATTTTACTCGTTCTATATATCCACGGATTCGTTTTAGTAAGTACTAATATATTTTTGATAACTCGGCTCCTCTAGGTTACGTTTAACGCTTCTATTTGCCCGTCGAAAACTGTCAAACAGCATGCAGTTTTTCAGAAAATAGTTTTCGTCGTTAAATTTACAAAAATCATATCTCCTTCGTTATTAACTCGTTTTTATCCCCGTTTTCGGCTATAGTTTCGTATCGGAGAGTATTTTCTAAATCTTTGGTCAAAAATTAACCTTGAGTTCCTGAGTTTCCCACGTTTTCAAAATAGTAACAGTAGGTATATGTGTATTTTCCAAAACCATTTTCCTAGTTTCAAACTTCATCCAAACCACTTTCAATCACCACCAAAACTAGTTTAATCCTACCATACACCTTCTTAGGGTGTCATGGGTTCCTAAACATCATCCATCACAACAATCTACCAAGGATTCACCTATATAATATATCTAAGGCTTGTAAGTTATAAAAAGTATATATAGAATGGTATAAATCAACATATGCATATATATCTTGAATGAACTTGAATGATCAATGAAACAACTTGAATAATTTATAAAAATAGATCTTGATAACTTACTTGAAGATTAGTGGACTAGTGGAGATGAAAACTTGTAAAACCTTGTGTTTAAACTTCAAAACCCTAACAAGAAGTACTAAATAACCTTGATTATCACTTGATCTTAGAAAAATTATGGTTTGTTCTTGTTTCTTGATCTAGGCCGATCCACACATAAAAGGAGAAGAGAAAAATGAGGTTCTTGCTAGTTGTTTTGATGTGTTAAAAGAGAAGTGTGATGGAAAGGAGTATATATATTAAATAGAAGATAATTTTGGTCCAAGTCAATGGTCATAGGGGGGGGGGGGGGGCGGCAACCATGGAAGAAAGGAGCAAAATAAGGAAGATGTTGGTGGCTAATAAAAGCTTATGTCCCCCATGTGTAAGATTTAGTTGGTTTTGAGATGTATTAGGTGTAATCGGGTACCGAGTTAACTAAAAATAAAGGTTAACGTGGTGAAATAAAATACGACGAAGTTGTAAAAGTTGTAAAATATTATTCCTGATGAGAATCGGGTGTTGAATAATTATTGAATTGAAATAACGCAAACCGACGGAGTAATAAGCTCCGACCGTGAAATATAGTAATCGGTTTCAAAACACCGGGTAAATTGATAATATAATTTTTATATTATTATAATAAGTATAAAAATATATTGGGATCATAGTCGGGAGTGTCGGACGTGTTAGTTACATTATTGATCGTTTGTTAACGTTTATTTAGAAATAATTAAACGTAAAAGTTAATTATACGAAAAGTACTAATTTGATTATCCTACGAGTGGAATAGTATGCAAGTGCCATAATGATAATATGAAGACTATTTCTAGTCTGTATGAGATGTCCCAAATGATAATGCATGAATTCGCTCCTGAACCAATACGGTTACGCGAATTTAAATACTCGTAAACTAATTTTACGATGACATGAGTAATGCACGTGAATAGTGATATTTCTTCCGGAAATGAATAGTGTTAAGTGAATAGTAAAATTTTTGAACGCATATCAGAATATCAAATGGACCTCAAAAACGATGAATAGTGATCGATGAATAGTAAATGATGAATAGTAAATTGTCGAGGTTTGGAAAATGACCGGAAATTACGAGTTGTGACAGTCTTCCCTTCTAACAGGAACTTCGTCCCGAAGTTCAGTTTGTGTAAGTCTCTAGAATGGTATTGGTGAAAAGATGGTGATATTTAGCGGGTAAGCTACTGAGCTCTAATGGGAGTTCAAGTTTGTAGGCCACTAGGCCCACACTGTCTGAAATATTGAATGGTCCAATGTATCTCGGGTTTATCTTCCCAAATTTTTTCTTAATGGTATCATGCCTTTCCTAGGCAGAACTTTCAACATAATCCTGCCATTAACTTGAAATTCTAAGGGTTTACAACTTATCAAACTTGTAACTGATCCTTGATTTGTAGGAAATTCCTGGTTATTTCATGAATGCTTACTGGACTAGTGAGTTAGGCTTTTTCCAAATTTCGATCCGTCAATGGATGTTGGCACTTCGACCATAGAGTGTGTCAAGTGGTATAGTCTCTAAGCTCGCGCGATAACTATGGTTGCAACTGAATTTGATTTATGGTAACTGGTTAGTCCAACTATTTCTAAAGTCAATCACTTATGCTCTGAGCATATCTCCCTATGTTTGAATCGTCCTCTAATTCTGACCATTGGTCTGTAGATGATAGGTGGTGTAGTTCCAAAGGAATCTTAATGAAATCGCTAGGAGTTTGCGGTGATAAAAGATAGAATATTCATTAGATCGGAATTCGTTAATAGTACATGAAACTTATATGATAGAACGTAGAATTAAACACAAAAGAAATACAACACAAGAGAGTTTAGGCTTTGGTTTATTTTTAAGACAGAAGTTCTTGGTTCTTGAACATTGTGGTCATCCTCAGCGTTGTTGATGTGTGGACCATTTCCTTCTCCGATGACCTAGGCTCTCCCACGAGCCCTTCCGCCTTGGTTCCATTTCTCTTGGTTTCCTTGTTTTGGGCATTCATTCCTGTAATGCCCTATTTCTCCACAGCCAAAACATGTCACTGAGGGTTTCTGATCTCCGGTAATGATTGGAAATTTGCATTCCCAAGTCGCATGACCAACCTTCTTACAGTTGCCACATGGATTAAGACAAGGTCCATGGTTATGATGATTCTGACACTTGTTGCATTTGGGTAGGGTACCCTGGTAACCTTTCTTTTTACTTAGCTTTGCAACGTAGGCCCTAACCACTTCACGTTGTTTGTTTGGCTGCCATACTTGATCGTCTCCTTGGTTGTCATCCCTTTTCCTCTTGTTTTCGTTGTTGTTGTTGACAGTAGTTTCTTGCTTCATCACTTGAGCCATAAGCTTTTGAGACATTCTGATAGCTTCCTCCAGTGTGTCTGATTTAGAAGCAATTACGTTCCCCCTGATGTTGCGCGGTAGTCCACCGATGAAATTTTCTAACAACTTTTCATTATCTGGAACCATAGTTGGACATAGCACAGCCAACTCCTGAAACCTTCGGATATATGCCTCGATATCATTACCTGCTGTCACTAGCTTATAAAACTCTGTTTCCAACTTCTGCACCTCAGTACGAGGGCAAAACTTATCAGTCATCAATTTCTTGAATTGCTCCCAGGTGAGCTTGTAGGCATTTTCCATACCAATCGGTTGAGCATGAGAATTCCACCATGACATAGCTTCATCCAAAAGCATACCAGTAGCGAATTTTACCTTGCTGACATCAGGACAGTTGCACATGAGGAACACATTCTCAGTCTTTTCGAACCAGCGAATCAAAGCAACCGCTCCTTCAGTGCCCTTAAACTTGATGGGATCACTAACCTTAAAATTCTTCCAAGTACATTCGCGATTATTATCAGGGTGTCCATCTGTCCCTGTCTGTAAAGCGGCCTCAGCTGACCTTGCAGCTACCTCAGCTCTCTCGGTCTCTAGAGCTTCGGCGATACTATCCTTAACCAATTTCCGACTAGCAACAGGTGTCATAGTTGGAGTAGCTTTAGCTTTCCTTGGCGGCATAGCTCTTCAAAACGAGAAAAGAAGGGTGAGACATAATTAAGACGTTTCCTAGTAGTAGATGTTCGAGAGTGGGTTATCATAGAATGAGAGGTTGATGTTGCGATATGACGAGTTGACGTGGTTCGAGTGGTTTTGTGATATCCTGAGATTTCTGTTGAGTTTTAAATGGTCATAATGTACCTAGGGATCCTCCTTATATATGGTATGGGAAGTCTTTCCTAGGGAGGTCATTGATAATATCCACTTATCAATATTGGGAGTAATGAGTGATGAGTGACATAGGAATCTATATAGTGTCAGCTAATTCCTATATATATATATATGGGGAAGAGGAATGATAATAATGGTGAGAAGGGAAAAGACTGTGACAGCTGCGACATAATGAGATTGTGATGAAAGTAAGTACGCACACATGAATGAAGCATTTGGAAATTAGGTAGAGAATTCAATCCAGACAGAATTTTATTATAACCAATCTCAGTGTTGCAAAATTCATTTCTGAGTCGGATATAGGTAGTCAGCCTATGTCCCACTATCCCGGGTTGAATATAGGTGACTAGTCTATATTCCACCGAGGTTCCATGAATTTTGAAATACTCAGCTCAGTTATACTAAGACTATGTCCTTCACAAATACCAAGACGTTCTGAAAGACAAAAGTAAGTGACCAAACTCGAGGTCGAATGATGAAACTATGCATGGAAAACATAATGCGGTGACATATACGATACGTGAACATGCTCATATGAAAGACAATGATAGTAATCAACTTTAATAAGTGAATATAATATACTAGATAATGAGATACAAATCTCATCACATATGTCGGCAACAAACTACAAGTGAGGCATCATCTTGGCAGGCAGGCACGTGACGGTCATAGGGTTAAGTTTTTGTAAAAGTAGCTATAGTCTAGGTTTTAAAAAAACACTTAGTTCGCTATAGCCAAAGCTCTGGTACCAATCTGTCACACCCCCAAAATCGGGTCCAGCGGAAGCATACATGTAGCTGGGGTGTAACTCAATTGGTATTACAGCACAAGTACAAAATGGTTTTCACTTTACTTATTTAAAGTAAAATCGTTTAACCAAAAATATTGAATTTACATCGTTAAAAGTAGTGCGGAAATAGGCCTTTAAAATAGTTTAAAACGGTCCCCATATAAATAATCAGAGTCTTCTATGACCATGCCATGCCCTGCCAAAACCTCCTGTAGCGTGCCGTAGGTTAAAACCTGAAAATACATGCTAAAGTGTCAACACGAGGTTGGTGAGTTCATAGAGTTTGTTTAACAAATAATGCCTATAGAGAAAAGATCGCCCAACAAAGGCATCGTAAATCCACTCAGTTGCAAGTCCCGCCATAAGAGACTTGTAACCTGTGTGTTTACAACCCACTGCCAAATGTATTAAAGTCTATGTGAACATAAGTAATACTGGTATCCAAATTCCCAAATAAACATAGCAAAATGGCTATATAAAAATAAATCAGTCAATGAGGTTATATAAGCAATACTGACAATGTCGCCAGATAAACAATACTGACAATGTCGCCAGATAACAATTATGACAATGTGGTCATGTAAATAAGTTTGACAATGTCGCCAAGTAAACAATAATGACAATGAGGTCATATAAACAAGGATAATCAATCCCATGAAATACAGGAAATCAAACATACCAATGAATGCAGGTGATTAAAGATACCAAAGAAATACCGGTAGTCAAACATACTAATGAAGTGCAGGTGATCAAATGTATATTTAGATAAAGCTGGGGATATTTGAGTAATCAACCAGGTAAAACCAGTAGTGCGTTTAAGTAAAGCGAGCATGTATTCTCCCCCAAAGAGTTACAAAACAACTAAAATAGTAGGGGCTATGACTCACCTGGAGCGATAGCTATGATGACAAGAATGGATACACTGAAATGAGGCACGATCTCTAACCGCAACCTAATATGAGTAATAACGATCTACCTTAGATCATGACATAATGAAATGAATGCACGTGCACATGATGCCTATACCACTCGTAACTTGGAAATACTAGTTATCGTCATAGTAAAATAGTTTCCATACTTAGGAAAAATAAGTCCAAATATAGAAGTATAAAACTTGTCGTATTATCTTGTATGAAAATGTTAGCGTTATATTCCTCGTATCGAAAACCTTTGAATAACGTCGTTAAGTCGTATGAATATTCCTTGGGTCATACGTTTTCATTTGTTAAGAATATAGTCCTTAGTACCATTTCTAGAAAATATATCATCTAGTGCGTAAGTTATTATTTTTATTTGTGACCAAATATATATATATAGTTTTGACGATATTAAAACGTGTATAACTTGGTCGTTTTAAGCTCATTTTACTCGTTCTATATATCCACGGATTCGTTTTAGTAAGTACTAATATATTTTTGATAACTCGGCTCCTCTAGGTTACGTTTAACGCTTCTATTTGCCCGTCGAAAACTGTCAAACAGCATGCAGTTTTTCAGAAAATAGTTTTCGTCGTTAAATTTACAAAAATCATATCTCCTTCGTTATTAACTCGTTTTTATCCCCGTTTTCGGCTATAGTTTCGTATCGGAGAGTATTTTCTAAATCTTTGGTCAAAAATTAACCTTGAGTTCCTGAGTTTCCCACGTTTTCAAAATAGTAACAGTAGGTATACGTGTATTTTCCAAAACCATTTTCCTAGTTTCAAACTTCATCCAAACCACTTTCAATCACCACCAAAACTAGTCTAATCCTACCATACACCTTCTTAGGGTGTCATGGGTTCCTAAACATCATCCATCACAACAATCTACCAAGGATTCACCTATATAATATATCTAAGGCTTGTAAGTTATAAAAAGTATATATAGAATGGTATAAATCAACATATGCATATATATCTTGAATGAACTTGAATGATCAATGAAACAACTTGAATAATATATAAAAATAGGTCTTGATAACTTACTTGAAGATTAGTGGACTAGTGGAGATGAAAACTTGTAAAACCTTGTGTTTAAACTTCAAAACCCTAACAAGAAGTACTAAATAACCTTGATTATCACTTGATCTTAGAAAAATTATGGTTTGTTCTTGTTTCTTGATCTAGGCCGATCCACACATAAAAGGAGAAGAGAAAAATGAGGTTCTTGCTAGTTGTTTTGATGTGTTAAAAGAGAAGTGTGATGGAAAGGAGTATATATATTAAATAGAAGATAATTTTGGTCCAAGTCAATGGTCATAGGGGGGGGGGGGGGGGCGGCAACCATGGAAGAAAGGAGCAAAATAAGGAAGATGTTGGTGGCTAATAAAAGCTTATGTCCCCCATGTGTAAGATTTAGTTGGTTTTGAGATGTATTAGGTGTAATCGGGTACCGAGTTAACTAAAAATAAAGGTTAACGTGGTGAAATAAAATACGACGAAGTTGTAAAAGTTGTAAAATATTATTCCTGATGAGAATCGGGTGTTGAATAATTATTGAATTGAAATAACGCAAACCGACGGAGTAATAAGCTCCGACCGTGAAATATAGTAATCGGTTTCAAAACACCGGGTAAATTGATAATATAATTTTTATATTATTATAATAAGTATAAAAATATATTGGGATCATAGTCGGGAGTGTCGGACGTGTTAGTTACATTATTGGTCGTTTGTTAACGTTTATTTAGAAATAACTAAACGTAAAAGTTAATTATACGAAAAGTACTAATTTAATTATCCTACGAGTGGAATAGTATGCAAGTGCCATAATGACTATTTCTAGTCTGTATGAGATGTCCCAAATAATAATGCATGAATTCGCTCCTGAACCAATACGGTTACGCGAATTTAAATACTCGTAAACTAATTTTACGATGACATGAGTAATGCACGTGAATAGTGATATTTCTTCCGGAAATGAATAGTGTTAAGTGAATAGTAAAATTTTTGAATGCTTATCAGAATATCAAATGGACCTCAAAAACGATGAATAGTGATCGATGAATAGTAAATGATGAATAGTAACCTGTGAATAGTAAATTGTCGAGGTTTGGAAAATGACCGGAAATTACGAGTTGTGACAAAACTTGAGGCAAAAGTTGACTATTTTGAGAAAAGGCAAAGGAGACCTTTAAGTCCTAGACAAGCCACTGTCAATTCTGTCTCAAAACCAACTTCGGCACCATTATCTGAGTCACCTTCTAGAGAACATGTCAAGACTTTTCAGAGGTGCACCCCACCTTGTTCCCCTCCCAAGGAACTTAGCTCGGAGTTTGAGGCTAGGATGAGAGAATATATGGCAACTCACTCAGATCGGCTTGCTAGATTCGAAGAAGCAGTTTATATGCAAAAAGAAGAAATGCAGGAGAAAATGAATGAGATGCTGAGTCTATTGGAGGAGTATGCCAACCAGAGAACCCCCGAACGAATGCTACTAAGGAAAGAAAGCGCCACTCCCCCCACCCAATTTGTTAACTCCATCACCATTGTCCAAAAAGATAACGAGAAGGTAGAAACTCCTGCTAAACAGACCTTAGAAAAACCACCAGAATCTCAACCTTTGAGTTACTACCTGAAGCATGATATAAACGAAAACACCATAACAAATTGGATTAAGGGTGATGGGCGTAACCAACCTCCCAATCAGGGGTCTGAGAATGAGGAAGAAGTGAAAGATGAGTATGATACGCTACCTGGAGGATCAGTATTCGAAAAACTAGTGGTACAAAAGGTAGCTACTAAGCAGGTGGCATGTGGGAACTTTGAGATACCAACAAGCATCGGGGACTTGAAACATCTTAGTGCTTTCGCCGACCAAGGATCGGAAGTAAACCTTATGCCCCTGACTATTTACATCCAACTAACGTCAAAAATGCCAGCCCCTACTCGTGTTAGGCTATCTCTCGTCGGGCACTCGTACATATATCCCTTAGGGATCACAGAAGATGTATTAGTTAATGTCGCAGGATTCATGTACCCCGTTGATTTTATGATCATCGATGATAAAGGGGATGGATGCATGCCAATAATCCTTGGGTCACCATTCCTCACCACCGCTAGGGCTGTCATTAAGTATGAAGGTCGGAAGATCGAGCTTAAATCTGGAAAAAGAAAGATTAGCTTCCCCATGACCCCACAAAGTAAGCATGAGGATTTGAGTTGGAGAAAGGTCAAAAACAACATTGACACGACACCCATTTGTGTTCAGAATAAAATTCTTGCATGGGAGGCAAGAATCAAAAGCTATAAGGAAGCCAAAAATGAGAGAAGCAAAAACAATAAGGTTCAGGTCGAATTCGAATATACTCAACCCATAGATAATCATGTACCATTTGAGGAAGGGAACTTGGTACTCTTAAGACACTTGGAAACAACAATACCACCCGATAAACCAAGTCCTTGGTGGTATGGGCCATTCACAATCAGAGGTGTGAGCCAAGATGGGGTAGCTAACTTGAGAAGCAAATTAGGTGGGAAGGTGATTGCGAGTATTGACAGATTGAGGCACTACCACCATAACAGTAATGATCGCAACTATATGGGGTATATCATTTCAAATGATGAGATCACGTAGTAACCCATGACTTTGAGTCTAGCTACAAGACTCGTAAATAAAGAAAAGCGCTTCTTGGGAGGCAACCCATGTTTTGTGTGATTTTATTTTATTTGATTGTTATTTTCTTCCGTATGCATGCTTTATTTTATTGTTGGTAGATCATGTCTCTAAATTAAAATGTGGAAATACTTTACTTTGTTGTTTTGGCCTAGTCTTAACTCCACCTAGAAGTATTTTTGCAAAAGATAAGTGTAAGGGGAAACCCCAAATATGTTTTTAAGAAACAAACCAATCATGATTCTCCACAATATTAAATGAACATGTATATTCGTATTTGTTAGAGTCAAATGCTTGTATTGAGTCATAATGAAGTTTTGCAGGATTTTCCAGGAAGTAGGACCAAGTTTTTCCAGAAATTTTCCGAAAACTTAACATAAGAATTTCTGCAGGTCCACTCTAATGGCGTCAGAGGATTACTCTTGACGGCGTCAGGAGTAAAAATCTGGAAATTTTACCGGTTTTGTTTTTCTAACAGAGTCTTATGGTTTTTGTGAATTATTAAGTTTTCTAATCTCCAGGAGATCTGCAAACTTCATTCCACAAGCATTATATCTTACTTTGTTTTCTAGGACTTAGAAACTTATATAGGATGCCGCCGATTTTACGCGAGGTTGTCTTGTCTATTTTGTCAGGTTTTACAGGTTATGTATGACAAGAAGATGATTTATATTCTGGAAGGGAAGCTTTGATTGTTCATTTTCTTGGAGGAAGATTTAACCTGGCCATCCTATTATCCATACCGAGCGAATCAGGGGAGTATTTGATTTCATTCTCTTTACTTTTCCACTTTTACATTCTTTACTTGAACATTGGGGACAATGTTCATCTTAAGTGTAAGGGGAGGGTAAAAAGATGATACCTTACATATGCACTTTCGCTTGAGTTTGTTTTGTTTAATGGTAGATGTGTAATAAAACTATGAGAAATACTTGTTAGTGTAATTTTAGCGCCAAATTTAAAATTTTTTACAACATTTAGGAGTGAAACTTTAGCCATAGCAAGCGTCTCATGGATAGGAGATTGTATGACTAGCACATAACCGTATATTCAGAAAAATTTTCCACCCAAATATGTGAGGTTCGCCTTTAGATTTGATAGGAAAAGCATTTTCTATTAGTGCTTATGAGTGTACCGGTAGCATTTAGATTCTAGAACTTGCGTTAGTGATGCATTTCGAGACCGCTAGTGAGACTACATTCGTGTGGTAGGATTTACTACATGATAAGAGGCATTAGGATTACCCTTGTGTTAAACCCGTATCATAATTACTTGACCATTTAAGTCATACTACTTGACTAGTTAAGTCAACTAATTTTTCCCACACCCTTAGCGTTGTACTCATTTTTAGTACACGAAACCCCTAGTACACCCCTCCGAGCCTATCTTTTCGTTTCTAACTTTAAGCATCTTTCTTAAAGGAAGAATTTGTTACACCCCACTTAAATGTACACCCAAATCGCCTTAGCCTTCCGTGTATGCGCTCATCTTTAGTGCATTATTGTTATTTGTTAAACCCTAAGTTAACTTTCTAATTGATTACATGGTTGCTAAGTCGAGTCATATCCTTGTACATATTGTTTTGGGACGATTGGGACTCATGGGTAAGTACTTATTTTATGGAGTAATGGGGAAGAACATAATATTATTACCCCCATATGTACGTTAATCTTAAAAGTGCTCCAAGTGTTTTGATTTTCTTAATTCGAGTCATTAGATTAGTTTAATTGTAAAGTATGTAAAGATTCAAGTGTAAGGGGAATTTTCATTCCCTATGATGTATTATTTTGGATGGTAGGGTAAGAGTGTATGCGAAAAAAAAAAAAAAAAATCAAAAAAAAATCAAAAAAATCAAAAAAAATCAAAAAAAAAAAAAAAAAAAAATACAAAAAGGAAAAGAGAAAAAACATACGGACTACCATCCCGTTTCATTCTATGTTCATTTTATGTTTTTGTTATTTTTCATTTATTAGCTTAAGTCGAGTCTAGTCTTGGCTTAGCAACACCATATTGTACATGTAATTAACCAAGATTGTTAACTCGCCACCAGTAATAACTTCCTTTATCCAACAAAACCGTGTAATTCATATCCCTATACCTAACGTTACAACCCTTTAAAAGACCTCTTTGATAGTTTATCCTAGGTGCTTACGCCATGTGGTGGAGGTTTGATCCTTTCCCAAGCCTATGGTAATCTATTTTGCTATGACAAGTAGTGAGAGATATCTTCCATTTCCATAATGTTATATTACTTTATTACACCCAAGAGATGTGAGTATCTAAACACTATTTGTGAGGTGCTAGTGTATGACCTCCGTGCTTGTCTATTGGTCTTTAGTGGAACGATTATTTGTTGTAATTACTTTTATATTAGTGTTAAATGACCCCTAACTTGTCTTTTGAGTAGAATAAAAGCGCATTTGCTTGAGGACAAGCAAATCTCAAGTGTAAGGGTATATGATGAGGCGAAAAATGGTCCGTTTTTAGGGGGTCATTTAAGCCCGAATCCGAATTTATTTGATCAAATATTGCCCTAAATCGTTCCTTTTGTGATTTTAGGTACTTGGAGAGTGAATTCTGGAAAAGAAGCCATTTTGGACGTTTTTGGAGCATAAAAGTGAAGAAAACGGCAAAGTCTCAATTTTCCATGGTGGGAACAGTACATGAAGGCGTCAAGAGTTTTCTTGATGGCGTCAAAACCCCAAGAATTAAAATCCGTAGTTGATGACGGCGTCACACACAGGGCGTCAAGAGTAATTTGTGTGACGGCCTAGGCCTTGACGGCGTCAGAAGTAGATCAAGGCCGTCCGAGGAAGTATTTGGCGGCGAGATGACGGCGTCAAACATTTGTTCTTGACGCCGTCATCCCCATTTTCCTATATATAGTTTTCTAGTTTTTCACATTTAAGGAGAGAAGTTTTGGGAGAAACCCTAAAGACGATTTTGGTGTAACTTTACAGGTTTTTCAAGGGTTCTAACCCCTTGATACCTTGCATGATTAATTAAGATAAGTGTTCTTCTAATTCAATCAATATGTCTATGTGTTGGTTGTCTATATCTTGTTCTTGTCTTAATTCTATCATGCTAGGCTAGATCTCTTTTGTGTTTGCTTAGATCTAATGAAACCTAGATATTGATTATGTGTTGATTACTTGTTTATTCTTGTTGTGGATGAATGATTTATATGTTAGGCTTAAGAAAACTGGCAGATCTCCAAATGGTAACATGCTTGAACGTCTTAAGAAACATGAACCGAGGCGTACTAGGTCTTTATTGGTTGTATTTAATGCATGAGCCACTGTTTACAATCCCTATAGTTGTGCTGGGCATGGTGTAGGAGGAGATAAGAGCTCATAGAATTGGGGAGTTATGTATGCCACCCCATGAATGGTATTAAGGAATACGATCCGTCATCCATGCAATTATAACAAGTAATTAACGTGTAAAAGATATCTAGGGAGTAGTGAAATCTAAGTGAACACATTTTCTCCAAATACTGCTCACAACCTTAGTATAAATTAGTTTATTTTCATTTTTAGTATTTTATTTTGATTGCATCTTAGTATTGGGTTAGTTGAATAGCAACTAATTCTGCCCAAATCCTTCAAAACCCGAGATTTTACTTGCTTTCCATAAAATATAAAAACACAAAAATAATCATCCCTCACCTTTAGAACTAGTATTTAGGCTTTCTAATCCTAGCGACACTATTCCTAAGCTGAACGATCAATCCCCCGGTACTTGTCACTATACTATACTACAACGATCAGGTACACTGCCTGGTGGGGGTTGTAAACTTCTCGAGATCCATCGAGAGGTAAAGCCTGTTGCGATTCCTACGCATCAACTTCTTCTTATCCATTCATCGAGGGTCAGATTGTATTCATCTGGCGTCTTGCCTTGAATCAAATCCTTTTCCTTCAATTAATTATTAGTTATGCCTTCGTTTTCAAAAGATCGATTCTTTGAAGATTGCCCGGTTTCAGTTTTAACAGTGTCGCCAGTAATAGCTTCCATTGTACTGATCTTAGGAGTCCTATCATCCTTGACTTTCATAGTAGATCGGTTATCATAATTTCTTTGTAATCTTGCTATTACTTCTTCGTTTAGTAGTGCGTTTCCATATCAAACCTTGTACCATTCTTGAAAAGAAAGATTCCCGAATTCAACATCTTGTCACTCAATCCCATGGGCACAAGTCCATTCTAAATGTGCTCGATGTTCCTTGTCCAGTTCTCTGTGGTCTCCTCCATTGCATTCGCCACGGAAAGAATTGCATGATGGCCAAGTTCGCGTAATCCCATCATGGATAGCGATTATGGAGTTGCAATAGTGATTATTTACCCCTTCTTTGGTAATTTGGTTCAGTTCATGGTTTACCTGTTCCTTCTTAGAATCAACATTCTCATTTCCACCTTTGTTAGAGTCATTTTTTCCACAAAATCGCAACTTAGGGAAGACATCCATGCTAGATTATTTGGAAGATCCAGGGCATAGTTTAAAGGGATTTTTTAAGTCAAAATTAATTCTATGACCCCCTGCTTCCAAAGAGATTTGTTTTCCGAAAACTTTAATGTGAGCATGAAAGGTTGCTAAAAACGGTCTTCCTAAAATTAAGTTATTATGCGAACGTTGATCCATATTAACGATGACAAAATCTGCAGGAAAAAGGAGTTGACATGCTCTAATTAGAATGTTATCTATAGTTCCCCTAGGCTTAGATCTAGATGCATCAGCCATTTCAAGTATCATAGTTATTTTTTTCATGTTTGTAAGACTTAATTCTTTAAATAATGAAAAAGACATTAGATTAACGCTAGCTCCTAAATCAGCAGCAATGAGAATTTTAAGGTTACTGATAGTGCAGGGTAAAAGGAAGACATCCTGATTGGATTCCTTAACTGGCAGTTGGTAAGGAAGGACTTCTTCTTGTCTCTCGCCTCCATCTTTATGCAAATAATTGATGCCACAAAGCTTGTCAGTCAGGTTGGTGCTATGTTGCTCTTCCTCTTACTCCTCTTTTGTGAACATTGCCTTGCAGATCTCAGCATCCACTCCCTTAGTTTCAAAATTTTTAATGAGTTGCCCAACCTAAATATTCAAATTTTTGATTGCGGCTTCTTGGTTTCGCACATTTCTATCAGTATGTTCCTTAATCTTAATCATCCATTCTTTAAACAGGTCACTCTTCCTCATTGACTTTTCAATATGCTTATTGACCAACTCTTCAAGGTCGGTCTTCTTTGGAGCTTTGTCCACAATCTTTGTATAATAGCCTTGAGGTCCAACGCGGAATTTTGCTCCATTTCCACCAAACCCTTGGAATGGTTTGTTGAAATTACCATATTTCACTCCGTCCACTCTCTTAACTTTCTCTTTGAGTGGGCAATTTCTAGTGAGGTGGGTTCCCTTGCAAGCTTCACACCCAACTTGTACGGCATGAATGTTCTCCTTGATTTTTTTAACCTCTCTGCCGAGATTTTCAAATTTATTAGTCAGGGTGTTCATGCCTTCGAGATTTCCCCCCGTGTAACTAATATTTCCGCCCTCATGCCATTTTTGCGAATCGTCTGCCAAATCTTGAATAAAGTCAAGAGCTTGATTGGGTGTTTTCCCAGGGATCAGCCCCCAAGAATCCCGCATTTGCCTAGTTGCGAAGTTGATTGCTTTGTATAAAAGGTTCACCCTTTGCTGTTTGTTCAAATCGTGGGTTGGGCATTTATAAAGGAGATCATTGTACCTATCCCAAGCTTGGTATAATGTCTCGTCCGCCTCTTGTTTGAAGCTGTGAATTTCCGTTAAGGGTTATTAGACAAAAATGTTACTAAAGTTTGCCAAAAAGTGCGATTTGGTTACTAAAGTTTTTTTGGTTACAAATAGGTTACTCAAGTTTGGTAACCGGTTATATAAGTTACTATGTATGTTTTAACCTTCTACTACAGGTTTTTTTTTGTTAATTTCAAAAATGGTCCCTCAGACTAACTGTCGTTAGTTTTTTCCGTTAGCTAACGGCCGTTTGCAACAAACATTTGCACTGTTAGTCCTTTATCCTAACGACCGTTTATAATTAACTCAAAATTTGGTTTTCATACATTTTTGTCCGTTTTTCTTACGTTTTTTGACCTTTTTTTTACGAGTTTTCCGTTTTCATACGTTTTTATACGTTTTCGTTCGTTTTTATACGTTTTCGCAAATTTTCTTACACTTTCATCCGTTTTTCTTACACTTTGCCCGTTTTTCTTACGTTTTTTCCGTTTTCATACGTTTTTGTCCTTTTTTCTTACGTTTTGTCTGTTTTTATACCTTTTCGCCCAGTTTATTACGTTTTCGTATGTTTTACTTACGTTTTTATCTGTTTTTCTTACATTTTTTCGTTTTCAGACATTTTTTCTTACGTTTTTTTCGTTTTCATACATTTTTATTTGTTTTTACACATTTTCACACATTTTATACACTTTTTATACACATTTTTACATACGCATAAAACATACAAACGTATAAAACATACAAAGATGTAGAAAAACGTAAAACTAGTATGAAAACGTAAAAAGATGTATGAAACGTACACAAGCGTACGAAACTAAAGAAAACATATGAAAATATACGAAAAATAGATGAAAACGTACAAAAATGGACAAAAACGTACGAAACTAAAGAAAAACGTACGACAAGAGAGAAAAACGTACATAAATGTAAAACAATGTAAAGATAGTACGACATCAGGAAAAAACATACATAAACGTATTAAAACGGATAGAAATGTACGAAAATATACAAAGATATGCGAAGGAGAAAAATGTAAAAATTAAAAAATTATAATAAAAAAAATTACGAAAAAAAAAAAAAAAAAAAACGCATAGTAACTTTTTGTTAAAGTTCAGTAACCTATTTAATAAACCCGTAAAATATAGTAACTTCTTTGTAACATTTTAAACTTTGGTGCTGACGTGGACAAGGGGAACATGTAATTAGCCGGTTGCCCACCCCCGCAGTAACATTTATGTAACATTTTTAATCTTTGAGTAACCTAAATGACAAACCCGTTTACTTAAGTTACCTCTTTGTAACCAAAAAAACTTTAGTAACCAAATCGCACTTTTTGACAAACTTTCGTAACTTTTGTGTCTAATAACCCTTTCCGTTAATTGCTTCGCTGTTTTAGAAGGAGGACAGTATCGTTGAATGAATCTATTCTTCAAGAGGTTCCATGTATTGATCGTCCCCCTGGTACTCGGTCGACCCACCTTCGAGCTGCTCTAGATAGTGTCATTAGGAACACCCTTAACATAACAGCATCATTTGATACGCCCGGAATATTGAAAAGGCTGGTGATGTATAGGACATGCTCAATATGCTCATAAGCAACTTCATCATTGCTTCCGGAGAAAAGTTTTGTTCTTAGTTCTCTCATAAACTGATCCTTTATTTCAAACTGAACATTTGCTCCAATCATTGGCCTAACAAGGCCCGGTCCTTGCTCATCCATAGTCATGGCAAGGTACTCTTCCAGAGTCATTGCTTCAATGTCAACAGCTTACATGATTCCTGAAACTTGAAACAAAAAAATTAGAAAAACAAAATAAAACTAGAAAAATTTAAAAACTTAAACAAAAATCTTGTTATAGCTCCCCGGCAGCGGCGCCAAAAACATGATGCAGGTTTTACCGACCAGGTTTTAATATTTATAATACTCGTTTTACCTAAGGTCTACCTATATGCACTAACTGACAGAGAATCCAGTCGTGTGTAGGATAGTAATGGTAACTCCGAGGTCGTCCCAAAAGCTATGTGGTGCGGACTATGTCTAAGTCTAATGTCACTAATTAAAAGTAATAAAAAGGAGATGATGATTGAAAGTAGGAAATGAAACTAGAAAACAAAAGAAATTAAAGTAAGGTTGTGAGCAGTGGGAGAAAAGTGTACTAGCCTAGTTATTCCTCCTACATCGTTTATGGTCATGTTCTCTATTAAACTAATCTTATGCTTTAGGTGGGGCGGACATATATCACTAGATGCATATGGTCAAGTTCGCTAGCCTATCACCCCCAAATCTTGTCAGGAACCACAGGTACTACCCATGCTAGTAAGTCGACATATGGTAGACGGGTTTGAGTCATTAAGTGCCACTACATTCTAGACTTATCTTTAATGGCCCGTTGTCACGATCATATGCCATTTCTCTAACTTCTTAAGTTCATCAAATACGGAAGGTGTCACACCCCCAAGATCGGGTCCAGCGGAAGCATACGTGTAGCAGGGGTGTAACTCAATTGGTATTACAACACAAGTTCAAAAATGGTTTTCACTTCAATCATTTAGAATAAAATAGTTAAGTCAAAAATATTGCATTTACATTGTTAAAAGTAGTGCGGAAATAGGCCCTTAAAAGTAGTTTAAAACGGTCCCCATATAAATTATCAGAGTCTTCTATGACCATGCCATGCCCTGCCAAAACCTCCAGTAGCGTGCCATTGGTTAAAACCTGAAAATACATGCTAAAATGTCAACACGAGGTTGGTGAGTTCATAGAGTTTGTTTAACAAATAAAGTTTATAGAAAACTGTTCACACAGCAAAGGCATCGTAAATCCACTCAGTTACAAGTCCCGCCATAAGAGACTTGTAACCTGTGTGTCACACCCCCAATTTACCTGACTTGCAGCGGAATGGAATACCTGGGGGTGTCTGTCATAGCACCACAGTTACAGTTACATTGAACGACCTAAAGTGTCGTTTGGAAAATACTGCATTTGATCATTGAAATAATCCAGAGTTTACAAAATGAGGTCCCCAAAATGTGTTGCAAGTTTATGAAAACAAGTCATAATAGATCAAACGTTTACATAAGTGCATGAAATAATGATGAGACGCGTCGACTCCGCGACTCCATGAAGGTCCAAATGCATGTCACATGAGCTACCTTAATAACCTGAAATACATTGCTAAAACGTCAACACGAATGTTGGTGAATTCCATAGGTTTGTAAAATGTAATGATGTACGGCCACCACAAGTAAAAGTGCAAGATAAAAATCTCATGAAAATTGTACAATAGCCTTAAGCTCATGACACCGAAGCTATGACTGATGAAATTCTATGCCCCTCCCGAATGTTCTGCCGAAATATTCAAATGTAAAAGACATGATATGCATCCGCTTACTGTTGGTAATCACTACCACGGATGGAGGCGTCACCCTCGATAGATCTATCCACTCACTCTCGCTTAACGGTAAATTAACGGTTCATGATGTTACAGGGGACTTGTCACATGGCAAGGTAACTTAAGCAATGTACATGTTTGAATACTTGGGCTCGTACTAAAATGATTGATGCAATGTATTCCCCCCGTGGGATTTGAAAACAATCAAAAATGTTGAATTGAAAACGGGGCTATGAAAACTCACCTCAACTGATGAAACTGTGATGAAATGAAATGAACACCAATGAACAATTAGCTGCTGCAACCCAATATGATGGTACCATGAACATGTAATGAGCTGAAAAACAAGGCGCGCACACTAGCCGCAACCTAATATGAATGATGATCGATCTACTTTAGATCACCAAATGATGTTATGAATGTCCATGCACATGTTTCCTATACCACTCTACTCTTTGAAAAACACTTGTGTTATCAAAATATATAATCCAAGAATTTGGAAAAATATTGCTATTAGAAAATATAATAAGCTAGTTGCAATATATATATACTTATATATATCGTATGTTTCCATGTTAGTGTTGAAATACTCGGGTTGTAATCCTTGAAATATCGCCTTGAAATGATGAAAATATACTTGTAATAACTAATACTACATTAGTTATAAAGCTTGGTACATAATATTATTTCTAGCTTATAAAAGTACTTCGTAGTTTTTGTGTCACTTTTATTAAAAGCTGTCAAATAAAAATGGTTTTAGCCGATATTCAAACGTGAATATCTTTGTCGTTACTTGTCCGTTTTACTTGTTCTTTATATCCACGGTTACGTCTTAGTATGTAGTAATATATTTTGGAAAGCTCGGCTCCTCCGGGTTACGTCTAAAGTCTCTTTTTGTCCAATGAAAAACGTCCAACAGCAAACAAATTTCCAGAAAATACTTTTCGTCAACAATCTTGCAAAAATCATAACTTCTTCGTTATAAACTCTTTTTAATCCGTTCTTTCGCCTACGGATTCGTTTTTGAAAGTATTTTCTAAAAATTTTGCCAAAGTTCCCTTGGTGTTTACTGATTTTCCAGGTTTTCACAAAATGGGACAGCATGTCTAAAATATGTTCCAAATCAAGTTTTCAAGGTTTATAACTAATTTCTAACATCACCAAACCTCTTGTAATCACCACATAGCTAATCTAATCCTACCATACACCTTCTTAGGGTGCCATGGACTCCTAACCAAGTTATTATAGCAAGGGGATTCATAAATAAAAAGTTAGGGTTTGTATGTTCCATTTTTGACAAAATAAATGGTGGTATAGCTAGTTGTACATGGTTTTTAGCATGAAACTCATGAAATACATGTAAATATAAGATGATTCATGTAAAAATAAAGTTGATAACTTACTTGATAAAATGAGGTGATTAGATGACTAGAAACCTTGGATTACTTGTGTGTTTGATGCAAGAATCTTGATTAGAATGATAAAAGGAACAAGTTTGTAGCTTTGTACTTTGAAAAATGATGGATGGATCATGGAGCATGGGGTGGGTCGTGGCTTATGATGGTGAGGAAGGGGATGAGAAGCTTTTCTTTCTTACTAAAAGTGTAGATTATGATTCATAGTTTTTGGTTAAGTATAGTTTTTGAGGTTTATTAGTAATATAATAGAAATCAATGCATAAGGTTAAGGGGTGTTCATGTGGCCGGTTTTTGGTGAGCCAAGGGGGGGGGGGGGGGTAGGGGTACTTGGTATTTAATTAGGAATCTAGTGTAACGTTACGTGTTATTACGTGTTATTCGTTAAAATCGGGTACCGGGTTTAATAGCAATAAACGTTCACAAAGTTAACCGGGATGAAATAATGTTATAATAATGATAAAAACATATTAAAAATATGTTGGGTACATTGTGGGAATATTTAGATATATTCGTCGTGTATAAACCGAGTGTTAACGTTTACTATAATTACTTATACGTAAAAACGTTAAATGTACTGAATATATATAAATTTGAAAATCCTAAGAGTGGTATAACATGTAAATGACCTACTGATGATATGCAGACTATCTCCAGTCCGTATGCAGTGTTCTTAACACTAATGAAATGAATTCGCACCTAACCCAATCCGGTTACGCGAATTTGAATATCCGTAAACTAAATTTACGATGAAATGTGTAATGCACGTGAATGATGAAATCTTTTCCCGCAATGAATAGTGTTCCGTGAATAGTAAAATTTCTGAATGCTTCTCGGAATGTCAAACTGACACCAAAAATGATGAATAGTAAACTGATGAATAGTGTTTTGATGAATAGTGTTTGATGAATAGTGTTTTTCCAAAGTTCGGGAAATGACCTGAAATGACCTGAAATGGTGAGTTGTGACAGTCTTCCCCTCTAAAAGGAACTTCGTCCCGAAGTTCAGTTTATGTTGGTATCTGAGAATGTATTGGTGAAAAGGTGATGATATTCGAGAATTCCAGCGAACTCTAATGATAGGAATTCAACTCTGATTCAACTGTTTGACCAGACGGTCCATGGTTTCTGTTGGTTCTCTTACAAGGTCTGAGATTGTCATTTGGGATGGATCCCTTCCAATGGAATCATGAGTGACTCATCTGAAAGTCATTTCTGGGGATCTGAAAATGTGAAATATGTTCGTGTAATCCTGTTGTTCTCTGGCAATGTTCAAATCTAACGGCCACTAGGCCTACCCTGTCTGAAATATAAATGGTCCAGTGTATATTGGTGTAACTTTCCAAGTTTTCTGAACGATAACATGCCTTTCCTAGGCAGAACTTTCTGCATAACTCTGCAGAACTTGAAGTTTTAATGGTTTACGACTTATTGAACTTGTAACTGATTCTTGACTTGTAGAAAATTTCTGGTTATCTCATGAATGCCTACTGAACTAGTGAGTTGAGCTTTTTCTGAGTTTGGCCCATCAATCGATGGTCTGCGCTTCTTTAAGGTTTCAAATGTGGTACTGGTAATATATATACTGCTGAATTCTGCCAGAACTCAAGTTTGTATGCTAGTTGGTCGATTCTAAAATGAATCTTAAATAGTCCAATATGCTAAAGGTTCAACCTTTCTTGTTATCCAATTTGTATCATGCCAATCCAAGGCATTGCTTTTAAATTAGTTTGTTCTCCCACTTGAATCTGGATGGTTTGATGTTCAGGATATCCAATCCAAATGATGGGTGTTATGTACCAACCTAACTTCTGCCAGTTTCTCGCTGTTGGTGTGATAACTATTGTTGTAGATGAATTTGATTTATGTTAAATGATTAGTCCAACCATTTCTAGGGTTAATCACTCATGCTCTGAGTATACCTTCCTATGTTCGAATTGTTCTCTCGCTTTGACCATCGGTCTGAGGGTGATAGGTGATGTTCACATCTAAATGGGTTTCTGAAGGAAATCCTGAAATGATTACCTGAGGTCCAAGTTGAAACGGTTTCCTTAACAGGAACAACTGAAATGGGTACAATAAACCTTTGTGACTAATTCCATAACGTTCGGTCCTTCGAACTTGGCGTTATCTGAAGGGATAGAATATAGGTAACAATTTGATTCCTTGTGTTTTGTTCCAACGGATGATAAGACATATGTCCTTCTTTGTCTAGTGGGTTTGGTCTTCACTACTAAAGTTCGTGATCAATTTGTGATGTTCCTCCTAATTCCTTCATCACATATTCCAAATATTCTCTATTGTCCAGTCACAATTCCTAAATGCATAAGCGATGTTGTAGAGAAGTTGGTTCTGGATATTTGTCTCGTGATTGTGAGTTTTGGTTGAAATCTTTTTCTGAATAAACGAACTTAGAAAAATGGAGCAAATGATTTACTAAGTAATATTTTTCCTGAGGATTCAAAATTTCAGTAGTTATGAAGTAGAAAAATGTTTTCAAACATGTTGTGATTAAGACTGCTTACCAAAGTTTGATGTTTATGTATATTTCTCATTGTACCATAGTGTTGCTAAAGATTGACCAAAAAGGATCGTACTTGTTCAAAATAGGAATTTCAGAAATCATTTTTCCACAAGGTATGTGATTTATGTAAACGCATCAACTTTATTTAAAAGTGAAAACACTGAAAAGGATAAAATGGTAGAATAAGAAATGTTCGCTTAAATGCATAGATGTCTAACACTTAGTTCCTGAGGTTGGATAATGTCTATTGGTGGTTATCTGGCATAACTACAAGCATAGGTATTTAGACTAACTTAAGTCCTGAAATTGTTTATTGTTGTAATAGACAAGACGAAGGTATCACTTGATGTTGTGTCGATGAATGTCTATTCTGTTTTCCCATGTAGATGAGGAGATATGTTCTGGTTTGATCCCTTGCTTGGTATGAAGGTGAGGTTATCTGAAATTTCTAGACATAATGCCTTAAAGGAATCTACATCGATATTCTTGATTCAAACAATTGTACTTTGTGAAAACTTACTGCAGGAAAGTTTATGTATGGATGAGGCCATGTTTAAATGAAATGCTCTACAGTCTCAATTAGAAGCTTGGTTTATTTCTATTATGTTGTCCTGCGGACATCTATATAGAGTTCAATCCTGTAGCTCAGTCTAGCTAGTACCTTTAAATGATAGAATTTGACAACTAAGTCAGGGATGGTGATTCAGATGGTCTCGCAGTATCTTAGGATTGTTGTTGAGTTATGAATTTTCTCTCTATATACTTCTAGTTCTGGTTAGTAGTTCTGTAATCCTTTCATTGCTTTTATTGTATAAAGGAATCCTGCATGTAATTGATATGGAAAGTCTCTTCTAGGAAAGTCAATGGGAAAATCCAACTTAATGTCTGAATGAGTGACTGGTGGGGTAAGTATCCAGAGATAGTTCGGCAAAAGGGATGTTTATGAAAGAGTTCCTTTGTTTACAAAGCTTTCGAATGAAGATTGTTATTAACAATCCTTTGAAAAGGTAATTATTTCCTTCATGGCATAATCCTTCCTGAATTTTACATAGGTGATCAGGCTATGTACAATTGAGGACTAATGATGCGATGTTGGATTTTGTCAAAATATCATAACTTTTCTCAAAAGTTTTAGATGGTGTTCAACGCATTGTTATTAAAATGGTATCCTGATGTTTCCTTTCAAGTAACATGAAAATTGCTTCGCGTAATAATAGTAAATACTTGGTGTAATGACAGAAAAATCAATTTATAGGATGGAAATAAAATAGCTTACTTCAGAAATTTTTCTGTAAAACAATTTCCCCATATGATAGTAAAATAGCTTGAATGGTGTATTGGATACGTGGGTGAATCTTGTCGAATGGTAATAGTCTACTAATTCGTCAAAAACGAAATCAACCTAATTCCTGATGAGACAATGCTAAAAATGTTGCGAAACGATTGAAGTCTGAGCAATTGGGATAGAAAATGGAGTAAACGAAGGTTATGATTATCACCTAGGTAACAAAGGATAAATACTACATTGGATAGGAAAGTGCTTAATACCACTAGGTCATGTCATCGTACCAACGGTAAGTACAAAAGGAAAGATACAACCCTAAAAGGGCTCGAACTACGGTTTTTATATTGAAACAAAGCTCCTCCTGCTGAAGCATTGTTGTTATCCTTGATGTTTCTAATATCCTGACGGTTCTCTTTCAACAACTCACGCTATTCCTTGAGCGATTCAGTCTTGATTCCAAGTTCCTGATTTTTCCTTGTTCCTTAGTTCCGGGTAGTCATTTTTGAAATGCCCTAAGTTTCCACATTTGAAGCAACTCCCTGGGATTTTCTGATTTGTGAGTTTCCTACAATTTTCAGTCCGATGACCCTGCTTCTTGCACACTCCACACGTTTTACTGAAATGACCTTGGTGATATTGATTACACAGGTTGTAGTAAGGTAACTTTCCAATATACCTTCTCTTTGTGTGCGGTTCTGCAGCAAAGGCTCTATTCATTTCTTGTCCTTTGGGTGATTGTTGAGCAGCATTGCAACCTAGATTGTTGTTCCACACCTTCCGTGGCTAGAATAATAGTAAAAGCTAGTGAGGATATAAATCTGGTCTAGGGACTTCCTGGTTTCCCTCTGTGTGAAATCAGGTTTGTGGCATCATAAGGTCGAGATAGTCCTGAAGTGGTGTCTGAAGTTGCGCATCTATCAAATCTTAGATAATGTAGGTTCTGAACCATTCCTGAAGAATCTGCGGATGTTTCTGTTGAGTCCGTGTTATTGGTATTATCTACTAGGTGTCATCTAGTTCATGGCAAGTGGGAATGGAAAAGGAAATGACAATGATGGTACCAGTGAATGAAATACTACCCTCTTTCGTGCTACCTCGCGACATCCAAAAGGTAAAACTAAAGTACACACTGTGGGAAGGCCAATAGTGTAATAAGTAACTGATGGTGGTGATAGTACCTGAGTAGTAAGTGCCCTACTAGTGATGGAAAGAAAACACACTATCTTCCTTGCAATAAGCATCCTAATAAGTCCATTAAGATTAATTCTGAACACACTACCAAAAGGCATTCTATGTACGGGTTGAATGATAGGAAAACCCTGTTCCTATGGCAAATCAATAGTACTAATGGTGGTGTAAATGCAACTGGTGGTATAATGATAGTGGAAGATGACAAGGCATCTTCAATGTCGGAATCCGATAAAAGGATGTCAGGGTGAGTATCTGAAGACATGTCACTTGTGAACCAGGTCAATAAAATGATATACATATACGGATATGAGTATAAATAACTCGCACAGGGTATGTATGAAACAACATGTATCATGATTATGCACTTATGATGAAATGATGAGATGCTATGATGATGCGGTTATAGTCTAGGGTCCAAGATACATCCTAGTTCGCTATAACCTTAGCTCTGGTACCAATCTGTCACACCCCCAATTTACCTGACTTGCAGCGGAATGGAATACCTGGGGGTGTCTGTCATAGCACCACAGTTACAGTTACATTGAACGACCTAAAGTGTCGTTTGGAAAATACTGCATTTGATCATTGAAATAATCCAGAGTTTACAAAATGAGGTCCCCAAAATGTGTTGCAAGTTTATGAAAACAAGTCATAATAGATCAAACGTTTACATAAGTGCATGAAATAATGATGAGACGCGTCGACTCCGCGACTCCATGAAGGTCCAAATGCATGTCACATGAGCTACCTTAATAACCTGAAATACATTGCTAAAACGTCAACACGAATGTTGGTGAATTCCATAGGTTTGTAAAATGTAATGATGTACGGCCACCACAAGTAAAAGTGCAAGATAAAAATCTCATGAAAATTGTACAATAGCCTTAAGCTCATGACACCGAAGCTATGACTGATGAAATTCTATGCCCCTCCCGAATGTTCTGCCGAAACATTCAAATGTAAAAGACATGATATGCATCCGCTTACTGTTGGTAATCACTACCACGGATGGAGGCGTCACCCTCGATAGATCTATCCACTCACTCTCGCTTAACGGTAAATTAACGGTTCATGATGTTACGGGGGACTTGTCACATGGCAAGGTAACTTAAGCAATGTACATGTTTGAATACTTGGGCTCGTACTAAAATGATTGATGCAATGTATTCCCCCCGTGGGATTTGAAAACAATCAAAAATGTTGAATTGAAAACGGGGCTATGAAAACTCACCTCAACTGATGAAACTGTGATGAAATGAAATGAACACCAATGAACAATTAGCTGCTGCAACCCAATATGATGGTACCATGAACATGTAATGAGCTGAAAAACAAGGCGCGCACACTAGCCGCAACCTAATATGAATGATGATCGATCTACTTTAGATCACCAAATGATGTTATGAATGTCCATGCACATGTTTCCTATACCACTCTACTCTTTGAAAAACACTTGTGTTATCAAAATATATAATCCAAGAATTTGGAAAAATATTGCTATTAGAAAATATAATAAGCTAGTTGCAATATATATATACTTATATATATCGTATGTTTCCATGTTAGTGTTGAAATACTCGGGTTGTAATCCTTGAAATATCGCCTTGAAATGATGAAAATATACTTGTAATAACTAATACTACATTAGTTATAAAGCTTGGTACATAATATTATTTCTAGCTTATAAAAGTACTTCGTAGTTTTTGTGTCACTTTTATTAAAAGCTGTCAAATAAAAATGGTTTTAGCCGATATTCAAACGTGAATATCTTTGTCGTTACTTGTCCGTTTTACTTGTTCTTTATATCCACGGTTACGTCTTAGTATGTAGTAATATATTTTGGAAAGCTCGGCTCCTCCGGGTTACGTCTAAAGTCTCTTTTTGTCCAATGAAAAACGTCCAACAGCAAACAAATTTCCAGAAAATACTTTTCGTCAACAATCTTGCAAAAATCATAACTTCTTCGTTATAAACTCTTTTTAATCCGTTCTTTCGCCTACGGATTCGTTTTTGAAAGTATTTTCTAAAAATTTTGCCAAAGTTCCCTTGGTGTTTACTGATTTTCCAGGTTTTCACAAAATGGGACAGCATGTCTAAAATATGTTCCAAATCAAGTTTTCAAGGTTTATAACTAATTTCTAACATCACCAAACCTCTTGTAATCACCACATAGCTAATCTAATCCTACCATACACCTTCTTAGGGTGCCATGGACTCCTAACCAAGTTATTATAGCAAGGGGATTCATAAATAAAAAGTTAGGGTTTGTATGTTCCATTTTTGACAAAATAAATGGTGGTATAGCTAGTTGTACATGGTTTTTAGCATGAAACTCATGAAATACATGTAAATATAAGATGATTCATGTAAAAATAAAGTTGATAACTTACTTGATAAAATGAGGTGATTAGATGACTAGAAACCTTGGATTACTTGTGTGTTTGATGCAAGAATCTTGATTAGAATGATAAAAGGAACAAGTTTGTAGCTTTGTACTTTGAAAAATGATGGATGGATCATGGAGCATGGGGTGGGTCGTGGCTTATGATGGTGAGGAAGGGGATGAGAAGCTTTTCTTTCTTACTAAAAGTGTAGATTATGATTCATAGTTTTTGGTTAAGTATAGTTTTTGAGGTTTATTAGTAATATAATAGAAATCAATGCATAAGGTTAAGGGGTGTTCATGTGGCCGGTTTTTGGTGAGCCAAGGGGGGGGTAGGGGTACTTGGTATTTAATTAGGAATCTAGTGTAACGTTACGTGTTATTACGTGTTATTCGTTAAAATCGGGGTACCGGGTTTAATAGCAATAAACGTTCACAAAGTTAACCGGGATGAAATAATGTTATAATAATGATAAAAACATATTAAAAATATGTTGGGTACATTGTGGGAATATTTAGATATATTCGTCGTGTATAAACCGAGTGTTAACATTTACTATAATTACTTATACGTAAAAACGTTAAATGTACTGAATATATATAAATTTGAAAATCCTAAGAGTGGTATAACATGTAAATGACCTACTGATGATATGCAGACTATCTCCAGTCCGTATGCAGTGTTCTTAACACTAATGAAATGAATTCGCACCTAACCCAATCCGGTTACGCGAATTTGAATATCCGTAAACTAAATTTACGATGAAATGTGTAATGCACGTGAATGATGAAATCTTTTCCCGCAATGAATAGTGTTCCGTGAATAGTAAAATTTCTGAATGCTTCTCGGAATGTCAAACTGACACCAAAAATGATGAATAGTAAACTGATGAATAGTGTTTGATGAATAGTGTTTTTCCAAAGTTCGGGAAATAACCTGAAATGACCTGAAATGGTGAGTTGTGACACTGTGTGTTCACAACCCACTGCTAATAATTATAGTTTCTCAGGATTATATTCACCCATGGTCACGTCTGTTTTGGACCCATAGGCGGGGAACCACCATCCCAAATAGTACATGTCACCCAACGTCGCATCTGTTTTGGACTTGGGTGGGGGGTGTTTCCCCATAATAGTACTATCAATACCTCTCCTTTGACAGATTACTGGGTGCCATTTCCCAAAGCATAAAAGTTTAAACGTTTCAAGTATCAAGTAAGCATAACACAGTTAAGTATAACACAATCACGTATGTATAAAATCAAGTATAAGTATTATCAAGTATAAAAGTAATCAAGTATAAATGTTTTAAATATTTGTACAAGTAGAAACAAGTAGTTGAGCATGTATCTCCCCCAAAGAGTTAAAAGAGTATAAAAGTGTAAAAGCGGGGCTATGACTCACCTGGTGCGATAGCTACGATGACAAAAGTGGATACACAGAAATGAGGGTCGATCTCTAACCGCAACCTAATATGAATGATAGTGATCTACTTAGATCATGAAAGGATGTAGAGAATATGCATGCACATGATACCTATACCACTCGTAACTTGGAAAATACTAGTTATTGTCAAAGTAAAATAGTTTCCATACTTAGGAAAATAAGTCCAAATATAGAAGTATATAACTTGTCGTAGTATATCGTATAAAAATGTTAGTGTTATATTCCTCGTCTTGAAAACCTTATAATAGTGTCTAGTAGTCGCGTAATAAACCTTGAGTCGTACGTATTTCGTTAATTAAAAATAAACTCCTTGAATAAGAAATCTAGAAAATATATTATTTAGTACGTAGTTATATTATTTTCTAGTAGTGACTATATATATATATATATATATATATATATATATAGTTTTGACGATTTTAAAACATGTATAACTTGGTCGTTTTAAGCTCATTTTACTCGTTCTTTATATCCACGGATTCGTTTTAGTATATACTAATATATTTTCGATAGCTCGGTTCCTCTAAGTTACGTTTAACGCCTCTATTTGCCCGTCGAAAACTGTCAAACAGCATGCAGTTTTTCAGAAAATAGTTTTCGTCGTTAAATTCGGAAAATCATATCTCCTTCGTTATTAACTCGTTTTAATCCGTTCTTTCGCCAAAAGTTTCGTTTTTGAAAGTATTTTCTAAATATCTAGCCCAATGTTACCCGGAAACCCCTGAGTTTTCTGGATTGGTCGATTTGGGACAGTAGGTAAATATATATGTTTAAAATCCATTTCTAGTGTTTCAAACTAGTTTCTAATCCAACCAAACCACTTTCAATCGCCACAAATCTAGTCTAATCTTACCATACACCTTCTTAGGGTGTCATGGGTTCCTAAACATCATAAATCAAGTGGATCTAACAAGGATCTAACTATAATCCATTTCTAGGGATCAAAAGTTATATATATATATATATATATATATATATATATATATATATATATATATATATATATATATATATATATATATATATATATATATATATATATATATATATATATATAAATGAGTGGTATAACTAACATATGCATGAAATCCTTGTATAAAAATGATAGGAACATTGTAGGAACTTGGTAAAACTATAGAGATGAGTTTATTAAACTTACTTCAAGGATTGGAGAGTTTTTGATGAGAAATTGATTAATAACCTAGGGTTTTACCACAAAACCCCAACTAGATCATGATTAGGACTTGATTAAACACTTGGATCTTGAAAGTTAATGGTTTCTTCTTTGTTCTTGATGGTGGATCGATCCAAGAAAGAGAGAAAAAGAGAAGAAGAGTTTCTAGTTTGATTTTTGGGAAATGAGAAATAATTGTGAAAGTAGAAGTATATATATTATATGTATTATTGATGTAGTAGACAAGATCCACATTTTATGGAAGTCAAAAGGGGGGGGGGGGCGGCATATTGGAGAGGAAGGAAAGAAAAATGAGATGGTGTAAGAGTTTTGGTGAGATTTGGTGTATATTAGGTATATATTAGTAGTTTTTAGGGAATACCGGGTATCAAGTTAACTAAAAATAAATTTTAACGGAGTTAACCGGGATATAATAAAGTTGTAAAAATTGTGAAAATATGTTGGGTACAAGTATTGAGTGTTTGGATAATGATTGTTTAGTTTTTACGAAAACCGTCGTAATTATATTAAACGTACGACATTAATTAAATAAATTCTCAAATTACCGGGTAAATTAATATTATAACTTTTATATCATTTTTATGAGTATAAAAATATGTTAGGACCATAGTTGGGATTGTCGGATTAATTATTAAAAATAATAGCTCATAAGATAACGTTTATTAGGTAGATAACCGTACGTTTACAAAAATGACGCAACCCACGTATAAATGACAATTTTTCTACGGAGGTGAATAGTGTTTTATGAATAGTAAAATTTTAAAACGCTTCTCAGAATATCAAACTGACCTCAAAAATGATGAATAGTAAAATGATGAATAGTGATCAATGAATAGTAAATGTGAAAGTTCGGGAAAAGACCAGAATTTACGAGTTGTGACAGTCTCTACCCCTTAAGGGAACTTCGTCCCGAAGTTCAGTTAACGTTGGTCTCTGAAGTGTTATATAGGTGAAGATTCATGAGATGAAATGACCAGTTGACGTGTTTTCAGGTGGCGGTTTACGAGGTGATGAAAAGTATAAGCGTTCTGACAACGAGGGTATACACACACATAGATGAAACATTCAGAAATTGAGTAGAGGATTCAATCCAGACAGAATTTTATTATAACCATTCTCAGTGTTGCAAAATTCATTTCTGAGTCGGATATAGGTAGTCAGCCTATGTCCCACTATCCCGGGTTGAATATAGGTGACTAGTCTATATTCCACCGAGGTTCCATGAATTTTGAAATACTCAGCTCCGTTATACTAATACTATGTCCTTCACAAATACCAAGACGTTCAGAAAGACTAAGGCAGGTGACCAAACTCGAGGTCAAATGATGAAACTATGCAAGGAGAAACATAACAGGGTGACATATATGATACGTGAACATGCTTATATGAAAAACAATGATAGAAATCAACTAGAATAAATGAACATAATATACCAGATAATGAGACACAAATCTCATCACCTAAGTCAGCAACAAACCACAAATGAGGCATCAGCTTGGCAGGCAGGCACGTGACGGTCATAGGGATAAGTTTTTCGTAAAAGTAGCTATAGTCTAGGTTTTAAAAACACTTAGTTCGCTATAGCCAAAGCTCTGGTACCAATCTGTCACACCCCCAAGATCGGGTCCAGCGGAAGCATACGTGTAGCAGGGGTGTAACTCAATTGGTATTACAACACAAGTTCAAAAATGGTTTTCACTTCAATCATTTAGAATAAAATAGTTAAGTCAAAAATATTGTATTTACATTGTTAAAAGTAGTGCGGAAATAGGCCCTTAAAAGTAGTTTAAAACGGTCCCCATATAAATTATCAGAGTCTTCTATGACCATGCCATGCCCTGCCAAAACCTCCAGTAGCGTGCCATTGGTTAAAACCTGAAAATACATGCTAAAGTGTCAACACGAGGTTGGTGAGTTCATAGAGTTTGTTTAACAAATAAAGTTTATAGAAAACTGTTCACACAGCAAAGGCATCGTAAATCCACTCAATTACAAGTCCCGCCATAAGAGACTTGTAACCTGTGTGTTCACAACCCACTGCTAATAATTATAGTTTCTCAGGATTATATTCACCCATGGTCACGTCTGTTTTGGACCCATAGGCGGGGAACCACCATCCCAAATAGTACATGTCACCCAACGTCGCATCTATTTTGGACTTGGGTGGGGGGTGTTTCCCCATAATAGTACTATCAATACCTCTCCTTTGACAGATTACTGGGTGCCATTTCCCAAAGCATAAAAGTTTAAACGTTTCAAGTATCAAGTAAGCATAACACAGTTAAGTATAACACAATCACGTATGTATAAAATCAAGTATAAGTATTATCAAGTATAAAAGTAATCAAGTATAAATGTTTTAAATATTTGTACAAGTAGAAACAAGTAGTTGAGCATGTATCTCCCCCAAAGAGTTAAAAGAGTATAAAAGTGTAAAAGCGGGGCTATGACTCACCTGGTGCGATAGCTACGATGACAAAAGTGGATACACAGAAATGAGGTTCGATCTCTAACCGCAACCTAATATGAATGATAGTGATCTACTTAGATCATGAAAGGATGTAGAGAATATGCATGCACATGATACCTATACCACTCGTAACTTGGAAAATACTAGTTATTGTCAAAGTAAAATAGTTTCCACACTTAGGAAAATAAGTCCAAATATAGAAGTATATAACTTGTCGTAGTATATCGTATAAAAATGTTAGTGTTATATTCCTCGTCTTGAAAACCTCATAATAGTGTCTAGTAGTCGCGTAATAAACCTTGAGTCGTACGTATTTCGTTAATTAAAAATAAACTCCTTGAATAAGAAATTTAGAAAATATATTATTTAGTACGTAGTTATATTATTTTCTAGTAGTGACTATATATATATATATATATATATATATATATATAGTTTTGACGATTTTAAAACATGTATAACTTGGTCGTTTTAAGCTCATTTTACTCGTTCTTTATATCCACGGATTCGTTTTAGTATATACTAATATATTTTCGATAGCTCGGTTCCTCTAGGTTACGTTTAACGCCTCTATTTGCCCGTCGAAAACTGTCAAACAGCATGCAGTTTTTCAGAAAATAGTTTTCGTCGTTAAATTCGGAAAATCATATCTCCTTCGTTATTAACTCGTTTTAATCCGTTCTTTCGCCAAAAGTTTCGTTTTTGAAAGTATTTTCTAAATATCTAGCCCAATTTACCCGGAAACCCCTGAGTTTTCTGGATTGGTCGATTTGGGACAGTAGGTAAATATATATGTTTAAAATCCATTTCTAGTGTTTCAAACTAGTTTCTAATCCAACCAAACCACTTTCAATCACCACAAATCTAGTCTAATCTTACCATACACCTTCTTAGGGTGTCATGGGTTCCTAAACATCATAAATCAAGTGGATCTAACAAGGATCTAACTATAATCCATTTCTAGGGATCAAAAGTTATATATATATATATATATATATATATATATATATATATATATATAAATGAGTGGTATAACTAACATATGCATGAAATCCTTGTATAAAAATGATAGGAACATTGTAGGAACTTGGTAAAACTATAGAGATGAGTTTATTAAACTTACTTCAAGGATTGGAGAGTTTTTGATGAGAAATTGATTAATAACCTAGGATTTTACCACAAAACCCCAACTAGATCATGATTAGGACTTGATTAAACACTTGGATCTTGAAAGTTAATGGTTTCTTCTTTGTTCTTGATGGTGGATCGATCCAAGAAAGAGAGAAAAAGAGAAGAAGAGTTTCTAGTTTGATTTTTGGGAAATGAGAAATAATTGTGAAAGTAGAAGTATATATATTATATGTATTATTGATGTAGTAGACAAGATCCACATTTTATGGAAGTCAAAAGAGGGGGGGGGGGGGGGGGGGGGGGCATATTGGAGAGGAAGGAAAGAAAAATGAGATGGTGTAAGAGTTTTGGTGAGATTTGGTGTATATTAGGTATATATTAGTAGTTTTTAGGGAATACCGGGTATCAAGTTAACTAAAAATAAATTTTAACGGAGTTAACCGGGACATAATAAAGTTGTAAAAATTGTGAAAATATGTTGGGTACAAGTATTGAGTGTTTGGATAATGATTGTTTAGTTTTTACGAAAACCGTCGTAATTATATTAAACGTACGACATTAATTAAATAAATTCCCAAATTACCGGGTAAATTAATATTATAACTTTTATATCATTTTTATGAGTATAAAAATATGTTACGACCATAGTTGGGATTGTCGGATTAATTATTAAAAATAATAGCTCATAAGATAACGTTTATTAGGTAGATAACCGTACGTTTACAAAAATAACGCAACCCACGTATAAATGACAATTTTTCTCCGGAGGTGAATAGTGTTTTATGAATAGTAAAATTTTAAAACGCTTCTCAGAATATCAAACTGACCTAAAAAATGATGAATAGTAAAATGATGAATAGTGATCGATGAATAGTAAATGATGAATAGTAAATGTGAAAGTTCGGGAAAAGACCAGAATTTACGAGTTGTGACAGAAGGTGATCCTATGGTCAATTCGCACACAAGGCAATATGGCCAGTTGTCATCCCTCCCATTTCCTCGCAATCCATCATGCTAGTGTCCTATGGTCAATTCTTCTAGCCTACTAACTCAATTGGGGTCTTAATTCAATTAAAGCTAGCGTAATGGATACAACCGCAAATCAAAACTACCGAAATAAGAGGTTATCAAGATAAACTAAGCATGCACACACATAAAAGCATATAAGAAAAGTACAGAAACATAGTTAAAACAATATAGGAATCATAACCAGGCTAGCACCAGAGGTGCTTAGCCAATCATGTTAAATTCAACACTCGAAATAATGTTTACAAGATCCATGTATTCGAAATGTAAATGAAACAATGAAATGCTAAAACTTATGGTGATTGAAGTGTGATTTCTCCCTTGGAAAGCCTTCGTATGTTGCTGTAGAAGGGCCTCCTAAAAGCTCTTAACGATCTCTAACTTTGTGTGTGAGAAAGTTGTTCTTCAAATGCAGAACTTAGGGTTGTATTTATAGGCCCGTCGTAACTTGTGAAATCTTATCCAGATCTAGAGTTTATGGCGTAACTATGAAATGTTACACCGTAATAATGATATTAGGGTTTCTTCTCCGTCGTAATCTCCAAAAGTGTTACGCCGTAGAATATTTATCGGATCTGAGATAACTCTTGTAGTCTTCATTACGCCGTAGCCCAAAAGGTGTGTTACGCCGTAAGTTGATTCTTGAGCTTGGACTACTTTCGTACTTGTTGCTACGCCGTATTCCATATTTGTGTTACGGCGTAGTCTTCAGATCTGAGGATTCTTCAAGACTTGTGATTGTTATGGCATAAACCATGGGATTAGTTACGCCGTAACTCTTGGTCCGTGTTGACTTTGGTCTTCTTAGCAGAAATCCTAGTTACGGTGTAGTTGAGAGAATGAGTTATGCCGTAGCTTCTTCCAGCATACTTGAATTTTTTTATCTTTGCACGTTCTTTCCAATTTCCTCATCTCTTTAGCTCCTATGCTAACTTGTGAACTAGATACAAAATATAAAGGAATAAAAGAATATATCCACATAATTATTAATATAAATGAGCATAATAGGGGAAATTGACACTTAAATGTCACGATTATTTGATGTTATCAACTTTTCAACCGCATTCTTTTTATTTTCCATTATTGTTTGGGTTAATTGCTCCAGCTTCACCTCTACATCCATCCTCCTAGCATTGATCTTCTTTAAGTTCGAGTCCGTGGTTTCCTGGAATTTCCTAATCCATTCCTCATCTGATGTTTGCAACTTCATTGATTCTTTACAATATTTATTGATAATATCCTCCAAGGACTCCATATACTTGACCTGCTCAACTGCTTTGCATTCTTCTGGTAATGTCACCAATGTCATCCAAGTTATTACTTCTCATTAGCCAAGTGGTTGCTCCCTCATACCAATTTTGTGAATGGTCTGCCATCATTTGTATTGATCTAAGGGCTTGTACTGGTGGCATCATAGGGACTAGTCCTTGAGAGTCAAGCATTCGGTGGGAAGGGATGCTTAAAACTTTGTAGAAAATAAGGACTTTCTGATAGTTGTTGAGATCATGCATTAGGCACATGTAAAGAAGGTCGTTAAACCTTTCCCAAGCTTCATATAATGTCTCATCCTTTCCTTGTATGAAATTCCTTATCTCTTCCATCTTCTTGGCTGTCTTTGAAGGAGGACAATATCGCTGAATAAACGCCTTCTCTAGAAGACCCCATGTACTAATTGTTCCTGTAGGAAATCTATCTAACCATCTTCTGGCTGCCATTGTGAGTGTAATTGGAAATACCCTCAGCATTAGTGCATCATGAGTGACGCCAGGAGTTTGGAAAAGATCTGCAATCTCCAATACTGTTCGTACATGCATGTGGGCATCTTTATCATCCATTCTCGCGAAAAGCTTATGTCTTAGCTCCCTCATAAACTGGATATTGATCTCAAAGTTGACATTATTATCTATTTCTGGTCTTACTACATCCAGTCTGTTGTTACCTTGAGTCCAAGCCATGTATTGCTCCATAATGAGCATGTTGATATCAATGTCACCCATATCCTGAGATTTCAAAACAAACAAAAACAAAAAAGAAAGGAAAAAGAAAACAAAAAGCAAAAATTCCTAAAAAAGAAAATAAACACCAAAAATTATAAAAGCAAAGAAAAATTTTACAAAACTTAAATAAATCCTAATAGCTCCCCGGTAGCGGCGCCAAAAACTTGATGCAGGATTTACCGACCAGGTTTTATATTTATAATAGTCTCATCTACCTAAGGTCTACCTAATGTATCGGGCAGTGTACCCGGTCGTGTGAGGTATATCTAGATGATAAAGCCGAGGTTGTCCCAAGAGCTAAGGTGCAGAAAATATATAAGTTTAATGTCACTAATTAAAAATGGGTATTTTGATAATTGAATTAATTAAACTAAGGAAATAAATGACAAAATAAATAAACAAAGCAAATAGTGAGCAAAGAGAAATCAGATGGGGGCAGTGTTAACCTAATTACGACTCTTGTTATTAACATGACAAGTTTTCTAAACATGCATCCTCTCATTTCATCTAGGAGTTCAATTCAATAGACTTAGATGGTCAAATCGCCTATCGTATCCTACACCTCGCCCTATTCTCCTAAATCGATTGAAAGAGTTCACTGGCGCGAAATGCAAGAGTCATTAAGGTCCTCTACTAACTTAGACTAGTCTAACGGGATGCGGGCGGTCGCATCTTACATCCCCTCTAACTTCTTAAGCATATCTATTCGGTAGGAGGTCGTTCGTTGAAATTTCCAAATGCATGGTAATAGAAGTATCTACGGTTCATCTAAACCATTACCAAATCACAACCTTCTAATGGGATGCGGGCGGGCGCATCTTACATCCCCCTCAAAGGAACTACCAAATATAAATACCCTTAAAGCTAGAGTGTCTTAAGACAAGCTAAGCAAGTATACAAATAAAACGACAATAGATGCAAGAAAACTAAATCATATTAACAATAATTTCATAACAAGGCTAACACCAAAAGGTGTTTAGCCACTCGTGTTCATAAATGCAGAAAAACAAATATTTATCATAATGAATGTAAACATTGAATCAATATAAATTAAACGAATGAATAAACTTATGATTATGGCGTGAATTCTCCCTTGGAAATGAGTTATATGCTGATGGAACTTCATTTCCCTTGCTCCCTGAATTCCTCCTGACTTCTATGTGGTGAAAAGTAAATGAATAAACTCAGAATTAGGGCTTGTATATATAGGCCCGACTTTGCTACATCATAGCTTGATAGTTCCGTACTACTTGATTTTAAGGTCTACGTTGTAGGTGGAGGGAAGCTACACCGTAGAGCACTTTGAAGTACCACTACGCCGTAGTTGTGGAGTAAGCTACACCGTAGTCTTCGTAGTTTTGTGCTACGGCATAAGTAGATGATGCCTCTACGCCGTAGTTAGTGTAGAATCCGCATACTTCAATAATTTTCATTTTAATCCTTCCAAATCCGCGTCTTTTCGTCCTTTTGCTCATCTTTGCCCTGAAATTAGAATATAACCAAATAAAAGTATATATCCTAACATATTAACATAAAAGATGGGTAATCTAGAGGGAAATTATCACTAAAATATGGGTATTGTTTGATATTATCAAATATCAAATATTATAATCGTGGACCCTATGCTAAGTTACCTTGATACACTGCATTGGTTTTACCCGATATGCCGTATCGACCTATTTTTAAAACCTATAAATAGAAACCTAGCATTCGGTTTTCAGCGTGATTTTAACCAACAAGTATGATTCTCAGACGTATTTAGAAGACAACAAGGTCCTGCAAGTGCATTCATTCCATAAGAAAATTCTTGTAATCATTATCCAACGCTATAATCGTTCAGTTAGCGTATTATTTTCTTTATGAATTCTACTTTAATCATTCTGTATATGATATTGTGTTGTATTACTGAGATTATAGGCTAATACCTGTAGGTATTAGCCAAGTTTATGATAATATAATATTTTGACTTGTGTACATTGATTGTTTACTCTTTCGATGCATGTTGATTATGTTTATCACTTGATACACATTCATGTGCTTGATTATGTTTTCATTTGTCATTCAACTGAATCTATGTTTATTGATCAAGTCCAGTTTCATTTTTATGTGGAATTGTGGTAAGTAGATAATATACTAGACTTGTAACTAGGTTTAGATCTATAGATAAAGTCATGTTTCACAATTACTTTTAAAGATAAGTGTTACATTTTGTAACCAACTAAATTACCTTTTTATTTCTTTTCAATTATGTCGAAAAGGTAATCTAGACGACCGGACCATAATTTAAGCATGTAAACTCATATGATCCTACGAGTTTACACATGATCTTGATATCCTTGATGTGAACAATATGAACAAAAACGAATTTGGAGTCATATGTTTTTCTTGTTTATTTTATGTCACTTTCTAGATGTATTATTTAGTGGGGAATAGAGTATCATATCACAACAATGAACACATGGTACCATGATCTTTATTTTCTTGCTTTATCAGTAATTGGAGAGAGTCATGCGTTTTGATAAAGGTCATGTGGTTTACACACCACCATATTTATATTTGTTTACCCCAATGCAAAAACTGACAAATACAAAAGGCAATCAACCAAGTTTTTCACATTCCAACAATTTATTTGTGTATATAAACTATCACTTTCAAATTTATAAATATATAAAGAAAAATAATAACATTAATAAAATAATAAATCTCGGATTTATGAGGGGAAAAATACTCAAATTTAAAAAACAAAAAAAAATAATAACAAAACTCAGATTCGTAACAAAAAAGTCAAATTTATCATATTTAAAAAATATAAAAGCAAAAAATAAAAACCATAAAAACCTTATATTTACGAATAAAAAGATAACTACAAAAAAGTTCAGATCTATAAGAAGATTTTTAGATCTATAAAGTAAAAAACTGTCGAAAATATTAAAATAAATCAGATCTATAAGAAGATTTATAGATCTGTAAAATCTTTTAAAACTTGTCTATAGAAAGATCTAAAAATTGAAGATGATTGTCATTTTGGAGAAACACAATGAATAATATTGTTCGGATTTATTAAAATGTGTAACACCCTCATTTTTTACTGATCGCAGTGGATAAAGTGTTTGCGGTATTACTCATGGAAACAAAGACAAGATAATAGAAAACGACTTGAAAAGAGACGTTTTTGAAAAAGGTTGTTATCATTCATTTATTCATCGGAGTTTTTACAGTAAAAGATGTACTTTTACCAAAAGAGAGGTCCCTAAGATACGTTTTACTACACAAAGCTGATGAATGATAACTATTTTGGACGTCCTCATGTCAAGTGGTTCTCCGTGCCAGGGTTCCTATAGTGCCTAATTACCTAAGATAACATGCTTAAAAGCAAACACGTATGTTGAGTGAGAGTCATAGGTTTAAAAAGTTAAAGTATAAATACAAGTTCCACAGAGTTCAGCTTAAACCCTATGTGTGGAAAAGTGTTAGTGTTAGAAAAAGGTATATTGCACTAAGCTCATGAACCACACGTTAACAATCCGGGTCATGGGGTCTTCAGACCAAACCATGAGGGGATGGGAAGGATAACTTGCCAAAGTTAAACCTTCAGTGGGTTCAAATATAGTACTTATTGGTACCACCTAGTGGGGTGTTAATACCAACGGGAGTTGTCAAACTCCAATAGATCTATCAAATATATCCACGTTCACTTGGGTAAAACATCCCAAATGATTAGATTCATGAATTTTGGTTATGTAATGATGGCTGTTAGTTTACTCGTGCAATAACCAGAGCAAAGACTTGTATTTGGTTTTAAAGCATGTATCCCCATCACAGGGTTTGTAAAACATTTAGAAAGCATTTAAAAGGGTGTGAGGCTATGAAAACTCACCTGAGTCTCTAGCTAATTAAAGTAGGGGTTTAGACAACTCACTCACTATTAGGTTTTTATATATAACATAACACCGTTCGGGCCATTGTAATTCAGAAGTATATGACTCCTCACATGAAGCTCCCTACTATTGTATTATGTGATCAGCATAATACCATTTGGGCCATCATAATTCAAAAGTTAATACTCCTCACACAAAGCTCCCTATTAATGAGTTATGTTGTTATTAGGTTTTAGTTATATCATAACACCGTTCAGGCCATCATATCTCAGAAGTATATGCAATAATATTTCGAGGAGTCAGGGCACTTTAATTCATAAACCCAACAAACTCGTCAAAACGAAATATCTACATAGTACTCCTCGCATAAAGCTCCCTAGTATTGTGTTATGCTTCTAACTCAAATAGGTTTTTATATTTTTATGTGAATAGTCCATTTTTACCCCTTATATATATATATATATATATATATATATATATATATATATATATATATATATATATATATATATATATATACTAGTTTTCAAAGCCCGCCCGATGGGCGGGCATGTCTTATAATTTTACTTTTGATGGTGTTCCTTAACGGAATTTTGGTTCTTAAAGATATGGTGGTATTTTTTTTTTTTTTTTTTTTTTTATTTATTTATTTATTTTTTTTTTTGTTAAAAATTTATTAGTTTATGTTAATTATTTTTTATTTAATGGTAACATTTTGATGTTGTTACTTAACGGAATTTTGGTTTCTAAAGATAGGGTGGGTTTTTGCTTCTCTTTTTTTTATTGTTATTTTAAAATTTTTAGCATTATGTATTGTTTATTTTTCCCTTTTTGTAAGTTATTGTTAAATAGGTTGTTTATGGTTTGAAACGATTCGCGGTTTTTTCTGTTTTCTTTATTCCGGTGCCAAATGCTTGTTTTATGAATATCGTTTTCAAAAATTTAAGTAAAGGTAAATCACTTATAAACATATCAAATTATTTATTGAATGCATTAACAACGAAAAGAAATGATTGTTCATCTCATATGAGAAAATGAAAATTATTAAAGTATCCTCAAGAACATTGTATATGATGCCTGTTCAAATGTAGTAACTTTTTTTTACGTATAATGAAAAGATTCATCAATAAAATCGACGATCATATAAGAAGCTAAATGTTTGGGAAAAGTGTTAGAAGTTTGCATTAGCTTAATAATAATTTACATGCGATGTACTTGTGGCATAGTTTTTTTTATAACAATGATTAAAAGAATAATATACTGAAACATATTATAACAATGATCAAAAGTATACTACGTAGTATACTGTGATTGAATAAAAAAAGAACTTATAACTATCGAACCATAATGTATTACCTTGCAAGCCCATCATGATTGAAGATATAACCTATTCTCTAAGATGATACATCTTTGGTTTTAAAAAAAAACACACTTTTTCATATGCTAACTATTTCACTTTTTGATGGCCATATTTGATTCCTGAATCAGAGAACCAAGGAGTTAGCATACCTCTTGCACACTCGGGCATTGGTGATATTGTAACTTCATTCTGACCAAAGATTGAAATGTCTGCCTCTCAACCACTTCTCACTCCTTCCATGTCTTGTGGAGTTGAGGGTTCTCATATATTTTAAAAGAGGAATGGTACCCAAAGTTTTCACAAAACATGCTCTTTGTTATAGCATACGACTACCAAAATGTACCATCATTAACAAACAAAATCACAGTCCCATGTTTGTGATGACATGTCCAAGCTGGATGTGGTTCAGCGCCTTAGAACTCCAATGAACCTGATATGGGACATCTGTTAATAATGCGCACTTTAACTCTATGGAAAGATGGGTGTACACGTCTTGACAAAATGTCTCCAAAACTTGAACTTATACATCAATATATATAAATATAAAACTACGAAATTAAGAAACTCTATATAAAAATAATAAACATTTTGCAAAAAGGCATAACCCACACAGTTGTCAACAACAGATACATAATAAGTGGTAGCAAGATGGGTAGATCAAGTCAAAATGGGCCATTTTCTACCACCAGTTCAAACTGCTCGGGTTACCTCAACATTACTATGAAATCGTAAGCATATGTCCAAAGCACCTATCAATATATTCAATGGCGCATTAAACTTATTAAACAACCTCCTATTTCACTCTTGATGGAAATATCCACTGGTGAGAAGTTAGCCAAGTGGCACCTTTCGGATTGACAAATTTGAAGCTGATCATGGAATTTCAGTTTCCCTCGTTGTTGAATAGACCTTTCCTAACCAAATTATTCACAGAGGAACATTCACACCCACGTGGCGAGATCAACAAACTGAGCAAGACGACTAACACAAAGTCACCGCTTAGTAAGATGTACAAAATAAACCTTGCGCTCTAAACATCAGATCATCGTCGTCCCCTTTTGTTCTTGAGAGTTTATGACAGAATGATGTTACGGTTTCTGTAATCTCATTTCACTACTTTGTGATAGCTAAGAAAGAGTAACTCATTTTTGTGGCAATATGGGTATAAAGGATTTCAAAATAAAAAAAGATTGGTACCTACTTAGCATTAGGATTAACGGGTAGAGCACACCGGTCTCCAGGATTATTGATCATTGGATTTCTACTCCCATTGTATACATCTGCTACTGCGAATAGACATTGTTAACATGTATAGAACCTGTTATTCACCAATTTTACGACATGAAGATATATTGTAGTGATTGCTAAGTGATAGCACCTGAAACATAAAAACTTTGCGGTAACGTGACAACAAACTCACCTGATGGCATGACACCATGAGCAAACTATGGCTGGTTTTTTCTGCCTGTCAGTCTGTCACAATTTTTGAAAACGGCAATAAGGCGTAAGAAGAAACTCTGGAAACAAAAGAAAGACATAAAATTGATGAATAAAATTAAATTTGTTTCAATTCAGCAGTGGTTTCCAATTTTTAATAATGTGACCTTCTAATATTCCACATAAATTAACAGCTAAAAAGGAGAAAAGATACACATACCTTCCATTCAAAAGTCATAACGACTGCTGACTTGGCAGTATATTATGCTATCAAAATATGAAATCAGGAATTGCAAGTTAGCAACATAACATCAGTAGCACCAAAAAGTTAAATATCACAAGGCAAAAACACATAAATAGACTCACTCATGTGCTTCATAACCATCTTCAAACTGTACCTCAAGAAATGCGGTCTTTGGTATCAGTTTGTGTCCGTCCATATAAACCTTATCTCTTCATATCAGCAGAAAGCATATTAGCGTCGTTCCAATTCATCACGATTCTTGGGCTTATGTTTGGTCTTCGAGCCCACGTTGACTTTACTTTTTTTAGGCCACCTTGCACCCAGACATTAAAAATGGCGATTTGTGATGTTTGTTGAACCTGTTCCACCATGGAAACCAGTTGTTAAAAACAGATAATCAGTTTTAAAATTCAAATCCAAACATCTTTTAAAACATATTTTTTTCACGTATTTTGCGAATATATCCTATGTAATCTGCGAATGCAGTTGATGATTTTTACATGAACTGTATGTTGTAAAATTTGGTATCAAAGTTTATTTACCTATTAGCATTGGGTCTCTGGTATCTGCCTTGCGCCTTATTTTGTGTTGTCATAAGGCTGCCTTCTTAGATTATCTCCCAACAATAAAGCATTAATAGGTTCCTCAATAACATTGAATGAGAGAAAAACATATTGAGGGCTAACGATAGGAAAGTTACCTTTAATATTATTAGAAGTTGGTAAAATGAAAAAAGAGAAGCACCTTGCTTTAAGGGTTAGACTCTCCTGTCAGGATAGAATCACTCACAATAAGACTACCTTCAAGAATAAGCATGTTTGCAGGGATAAGTTCTTCTACATTTTGACAAACAACATGACCAATAACACATAATGTCCCAATGCACAATCTGTCGCTGCACGTATCCACCTGCAATAGAGGTGATCAAATATTTATTAACTATTAGCTAAAAGAAGAAGCAAGAACACAACATAAATCAACTGAAATTATGTCTCTACCATAAAATAAAACCTAAAACACATTATAAATATATTAGGAGTGTTTGGAATTAGTTGCATTTTCTGGTTACGCTTGAAAGTAATAAACTTGATTACTAAGACTATTATTCCAAGCTGAAATAATAATTAAACATAGCAACTAATAAACTTTTATACAAATTTACCTGCTAGTCCACTTATTTTCTCCCCTGAATTCGTTGGCAAATTTCTCTGCCACGCCTCTTTTATATTCCATACCAATAAAATAGCTAAAAACATGCATATAGACACCCACAGACATTTTGTATCAAACAGTAATAGTCATTAAACATTAAAAACAAAATGTGGACCAAACAATTGTTTGTCAAGTAACATACCAAAGGTTAGATATCATAGTAGGAGCGCAAGACCAAAGTCCAATAGCTGTAAACATGACTAAAAATAAAAATATAAAATCATGAGTCAGATTCACATGACTAAATATATTTTCCTTAAACAGATGTGTGTATTATTTTGATCCGTTACCTAATTTGCTCAACATATTTCCATCACTATCTCACGTCTAGGAGAGGGTTGATAAAGAAAGGAGGTATGGTGTCAAATAGCAATGAGATTACCACTTGAGGTCTTGATGTCGTCTCATCCCACTTTTTTTATTTGACATTTTCTTGTCCAACTGGAGTATGCTTCGAAACAGCGGGTTCACTCCCACCAATATAATTCCCTGTAATATGTAAAATTGCAAGAAAAAGGTGAATGTTTGCATGAAAAAAATGAAGCTTTGTAAGTGAATAGAACAGTTTTAACAAAGAAACATAGTTCTTACTCGACAATGGTCAAAACTTGTTTGAATAATCGAGCTTTTAGTCCGCACAATTGCAAGTCACATATCATGATCCAAGATGTATCGCAGTCTACAGATCAATTTAAACACACATCCAAGCAAGCCCGAAAAATGTATGAAATATAAGCCGAAAACATATAATCTTAAAGAAACACCTCCTTAGTTGACTTACCTTATGATTTGCCTTACTGTTTAGAGTTTTTTGTTCTGAAGCAATCCCACTATCACTAACCTTATTCTGTAAAAAAACAAATATTACAGTACTATTATTACTTAAAACATATCCTAATCATAAGATCTAAAACTAAATGCAAAAGCTAAGGCTTAGTAATAAAAGTTTAATGTACCAGACTACCAATACAAACACTATGGTTCCAAAAAGGAGTAAAGCTCATAGTATGACAACTGGAGTAATTTTGCTTCTAGGAGGCGCATATTAAATACAATGATCATTGTTCACCATATAGAAAATCTTTAGGCTCACCAATATAACTCAACTCATATTGTTACTCATGGGCAATCATAATGTGTTTAAATGCTTATATATGAGCTTATTTTTTTTTTACATAAGTGAATTAATAAAACTCACCCGTCAAATTAAAAAGCATATATCATGTGCAATCTTTGGACATGTATAATGGAAAACAGTTCCTATTATTGGTGGCACGCTATTGCAAAAAAGCATATATCGCTGAACTATTAGAAAATTTATTCCAAAATTTTGGTACCCCGAAAACTGGTCTTCACTTGATCTGGTCCATGAGCTTTGCTGGATTAAAGAGTCCAAAATCCAAAGTATTTTCAGCTGTTATAATGTGGTCCATAGCTCCTCTATTTTAGCTGCTTTAGATAAGAGGGTAGAAATCTTACTCTTCATGAATTAGAAACATTGCAATTTGCAGCATATGGAATTCTGATGCCAGTTCATTCCAAAGGATCAACGTCACACTATTTCCACTGCAATAGGGAATTCAAAGTTTAGGTTAGTCTTATAAAACTGGATTAATTAATAGGCAAAATTATTTACTCACTTCAAATTTTGGAGCTCGATGTTCCTGCGAGCTATGATGTTGGTGGTCGCATCTCAAGTGCTATTTTTTCATGTATTTTGCGGATATATCCTATGTAATCTGCGAATGAAGTTGATCATTTTTACATGAACTGTATGTTGTAAAATTTGGTATCAAAGTTTATTTACCTCTTAGCATTGAGTCTCTAGTATCTACCTTGTGACCGAGTTCATTGTAGGCAACAAATCTAAAGTAGTGCTCTGGTACACCCGAACTGCATTCAAATCCAGCAACATTCAAATTCAACTTCAATCTTTCAGAACTTCTTATTAAAAAAAATTATATAGTTATCAAGAAAAGCTTGCCAATTAAATGGATCCACTAATATTCCAAATTATATAATTTATTATAAAGATGGAAACATGAAATCCTATAAATTACTTTGGTATTAGGGTGCCTGGATTTTAGGGTTTACACCCACACGGGTAGGATCATGTTGGTGGAGTAGTTGGTATAAAACATCAAACCTGCAAAATTCAATAACTGTGTTAAGATCAAATAAATATGAGGATTGTAAATTAAACATAAAATAATTGATTATAGATACATGAATGAAGAAGAAAATTAGGATTATTTTGTGGAGCGGTTGAGAAGAAGGCGAGTGTGTGCAGACCTGATTGGTGAACATACATATAATACATTAAATCTGCAAATAAAAAGGGGTGTTTATTAATATATGGCCATAGAACATATATGCAATACATAAATTGTATATAAGCTCCAATAACAAATACTTTTTCTTGACAATAATTTGCAGGAACAAACATACCTCTATTTTATGCAGATAATTAGAGGAGATTGTGAGGAAAAAAAAGGATATTAGGGTTTTGAGAAAAGTATATTATGAATGAACTGGCATTTTTTCCGTATATGTTTGATTTGGGTTAGCTAAGTTGTAGGGTTGAAGATTGACATTGCATAGCTTTATCATTTGTGTTTTGCAGGCAATAAAACAAATGTTGTGCTGATGTAGTGGTTAAGACATTTCTTAATATTAGTAGATTGCCAAGTTCGAATCCCATTGCCTCCATGTAGCCGAATTTCTTTTTATTAAAAATACTGATCCGAATTTAAGTAAAAAAAATGTTGGGGTGCTTATAAAAAAACAAAAATTATTTGTTTAAAATTTCAGAATTCTTTAAAAAACATTAAAACAAATTAATATTAAAAAAATTAAGTGCTTACGTGGACAGAATGTGATGACATGGCACTTAATGAATTACTGGGCAATGAGGTGGCGTTTACGTGGCATTATCTACGTGTAACGCCTCCTGTTATATATAATATAGAGATATGTTTTCTACCCTAAACTTATATACTTATAACAAATAGGCATATAACTTTCTAACTAATGCATATTTAGTCCCTAAACTATTTTATTTTAAAGAAATGACATATCTAGTTCCTAGATTTTACTAGTTTTTAGTATTTACTCTATTTACCCTTATATTTATACTATTTGCAGTTTTAGTCCTTTTAGTTTTATATTTGTTTTAATAGTTTATTTTAAGGTTTAATATATTGAAAATCTAGTCCTTACACTAATATCTTCTAGGAAATGTTAAAAACAGTCCCTAGACTTTATAGTTTCAGGAATTTACAATATATACCCCTATGCATGTAATATTTTGCAAAACTAGTCCTAAATGCATGTAATTCTAATTCTAGCATGGCAATCTAGTTTCTAAGCTTATATCTAACTCATATAAGTTCAAATAAGCCACATAATGTAAATTATATCAAGTAGATAAGCTATAAAACATCTAAGCATGCAATTCGACTTATAACTAGGGCTAGGAAAGAAAACATGCATGCATGGCAATCTAATGGCTATCTAAGTCTTATACTAAGTATCTAAGTCTATTCTAAAACTATATATACGTAAATTAACGGTTACCTAGGCCGGGGAGGGCTGAATTAAGGTTTCTAGGGTTTCTAGGGCTTGTTCGACCTTAAACCACAACACAACTTGACCTCGTTTCCTACTGCTTCCAACAACTTAGTACTACAAAAATGTGAGGTAGAGAGGGAAGAGAGAGGTGTGAAGAAGAAATGAGAGAAGGAGGGGGTATTTATAGGCTCGATATGGTGGTTTGGGGTGAAACGGGTGGCTTAGGTGTCACGGAGGGGGAGAGGTGAGCAAGCAAGGCTATGGGGGCTTGTGGCAAGTCTAGTAGGTGATGAGGATGAGCTATGGTAGCTAGGGGGCTGAGCTCTAGGCCGGTTGTAGTGGTAATAAGCCGAGAGAGGTAGTTAGGGTGTAGTTGCTTACAAGGAGGTGATGCACCTCCTAGCTTGGGTACTTGGAGGTGCTAGGGGTGCTAGGTTAGTCATATAAAGGCGCTAGGATGGTTGCTTGTTCATATTAAGGTGCTTAAGTAACATGGTTTAGGTGTTTAAGTCAAATTTTAATCTAGTTTTGTTTACTAAGTGTTTAAGGTTTTATCTATGTTTTATTGTCTTAATTAAGGTCCTAATGATGTTTAGTAACTATTAGTAGCTTATACTAAGTGATGGTAGCTTATGGTAAAGGTTTAACCTAGTTTAGACCTAGTTTCGGGAAGTTATGACCTAATTAAGGTTTTGTGCTTATATGACTTGTACATAAGTTTCTAGGGGTTGTGCTATATCCTAAGGGTTCTAATATATCCTAAGGTAGTCTAGTTTAACTTATATCTAAGTCCTAAGCACTTTGCATGTAAGTTCAGATAAGTAGTTAGGGTTTTAAAACTAACCGGAAACACATAGGTGCATTTAGGGTTTTCTAGCAAGTATAGGGTATTATAGTACTAGTTTTCTTAGTGAAAATATGTTTATTTCCTTGACTTGACATACCGGGATGTTTACATTATGTAAACATAGTAGTGGTTGGCATAGGTGGATACGTGAGCTTGTTTGAGGGTTAGTTAGGTTATAATGATATATTAAAGCAAATATTTAGCTCGGGAAAATCCTATAGGAATTTCTAATCCTAGGGTTCTAGTGAGGGCCTAAGCTAAGTTAATAAGGAATTCCTAACCTAAGGGTAAGTTAGTGGTTTGTGACAGTCTCCCATCCTGAAAGAAAATCTCGTCCCGAGATTTAACTATGGTTAGTATGTGATGGTGTGAATAGATGGGGATATTTAGCACGGATTTGATCCTCTCGTTCCCAAGTATACTCTGGTCCTCTTTGGGAGTCCCAGCGTACCTTAACGATGGGAATCCGGTGATGTTTTAGATTTTTGACCTCTCGGTCCATAATTTCCACTGGTTCTTCAGTGAAATTGAGCTTATCATCCAATTGAAGCTCGTTAATAGGAACAACTAGTGACTCGTCCGATAAACACTTCTTCAGATTTGATACGTGAAACGTGTCGTGTATATTACTTAGTTCATCCGGTAATTCAAGTCGGTATGCCACTGAACCAATTCGTTCTAAAACCTTAAAAGGTCCAATGCATCTCCGACTAAGCTTTCCTTGCTTTCCGAAACGAAAGACACCTTTCATAGGTGAAACTTTCAACATAACCCTATCTCCGACTTGAAATTCTAAAGGCTTACGTCTTATATCGGCATAACTCTTTTTCCGATCTCTTGCAGCTTGTAAGCGTTGTCGGATTTGGACTATTTTCTCATTTGTCTCATGGATTATCTTCGGACCCGTGAGTTGTACTTTTGCAACTTCAGCCCAGCAGACCGGAGATCTACACTTTCTTCCATAAAGTGCCTCATACGATGCTGCTTTTATGCTAGCGTGATAACTATTGTTATACGAGAATTCTACTAATGGCAAGTGTTTCTCCCATCCTTTTCCAAAATCTATCACACACGCTCGAAGCATATCCTCGAGTGTTTGGATAGTTCTTTCACTTTGACCATCGGTTTGCGGATGATATGCCGTACTCATGTCTATCTGAGTACCTAAGGCCTTTTGCATAGATTGCCAAAATCTTGACGTGAAACGAGAATCACGATACGATATAATAGATATTGGCACTCCATGTCGGGAAACTATTTCCTTGAGGTACAACCTAGCAAGGGTTTCCAAATCATCTGTTTCTCGTATGCGAATGAAGTGTGCTGATTTTGTAAGGCGATCAACTATTACCCAAATAGCATCATGCCCGTTGAATGTTCTAGGTAGTTTAGTGATAAAATCCATCGTAATCCTTTTCCACTTCCAAATGGGAATCTCAGGCTGTTCCAATAAACTAAACGGCTTTTGGCATTCAGCCTTTACTCTAGAACATGTTAAACACCTGCCCACATATTTGGCAATGGATGCCTTCATGTCGGGCCACCAATAGTGTTTCTTCAAATCCTGATACATCTTGTCAGATCCTGGGTGAATGGAGTACTTAGATTTATGGGACTCGTGCATTATTACGTACCTTAAGTTACCATAATAAGATAACTATTTTCGACCCTTAATACAACGAGTTCCGTCTGAACTTATCTCAAAAGCCTTATCCATCCCTCGTAAATTCTCAAGTTTACGATCCTTCATTTCGAGGACTTCATTCTGGGCTTTGAGTATTTGAGAAGGTAGATTCGAATGAAGAGTCATTACTAACGACCTAACTCTAAGTGGTTTGATTCATTCCTTTTGGCTCAAAGCATCTGCTACTACGTTAGCTTTGCCAGGATGATAACGAATCTCACAATCGTAATCAGCAAGCAGTTCTACCCATCGACGTTGTCTCATGTTCAACTCTTTTTGATCAAGAATATGTTGTAGGCTTTTGTGATCAGTGAAAACCGTACACTTAGTTCCATACAGATAATGTCTCCATATTCTTAGAGCGAACACTACTGCTCCTAATTCTAGATCATGTGTAGTGTAGTTTTTCTCATGTGTCGTGAGTTGTGGTGATGCATAAGCAATTACATTATCCTTTTGCATTAACACAGCTCCAAGACCTCTTTGAGAAGCATCACAGTAAACGACAAAATTATCGTTTCCCTCTGGTAATGCTAAGATCAGAGCTTCACACAAGTTTCTCTTCAAAATTTGGAAAGCTATCTCTTGATCTTTTCCCCAGTCAAACTTCCTGTTTTTCTGGGTTAGCTCTGTCAAAGGTTTAGCTATTTTTGAAAGTCCCTCAATAAACCTTCGATAGTAGCCCGCAAGTCCTAAGAATTGTTGTATCTCAGTAGGATTCTTAGGTTGCGACCAATCCTTAATGGCTTTGATTTTTGTTGGATCGACATGAAGTACTTGTTTATCGATCATGTGTCCGAGAAATTGCACAACACTAATCCAGAATTCACACTTAGAGAACATTGCATAAAGTTTCTCCGTCTTAAGCAGTTCTAGGATTATTCTCAAGTGTTTAGCGTGCTCTTCCTCATTACGTGAATAGATAAGGATATCATCTATGAACACTATAACAAATTTATCCAAGTATGGTTTACACACCCGATTCATGAGGTCCATGAAAACCGTTGGTGCGTTTGTCAAACCAAACGGCATAACTTGAAATTCATAGTGCCCATATCTTGTCTGAAAGCGGTCTTAGGGATATCTTCTTCCCTCACTCTCAGTTGATGATAGCCTGATCGTAAGTCGATTTTTGAGTATACGCTCGAACCTTGTAGTTGATCAAATAGGTCATCAATCTGGGGTAATGGGTATCGATTTTTTATAGTAAGTTTGTTTAATCCATGATAATCGATACACATCCTCATAGATTCGTCTTTCTTCTTTACGAATAGGACAGGAGCTCCCCAGGGTGATGTACTTGGGCGTATAAAACCTCGATCGGTTAATTCCTGGAGTTGTTCAGAGAGTTCCTTCATCTCTGAAGGGGCTAACCTATAGGGTGCTTGGGCTATAGGCGTTGCTCCGGGAATTAAGTCGATTTGAAATTCAATTTGACGAATCGGAGGTAAGCCAGGTAAATCCTTAGGAAAAACTTCTGGGTATTCCCTGACTACAGGGATCTCCTCCAGTCGTTTTTCGTCTGGCTTAGTCTCCGTTACTTGAACCAGAAAAACTTGACAACCTCGTGACATGCATCGTTTTGCTTTGATATATGAAATGAAGTTAAGTCTAGTTCTACTTTGATCTCCTCGGATAGTTAAAGTCTCACCGTTGATAGGTACATGGATGATTTTCTCGTCACAAAGAATCTTTGCTTGATTCTTGGACAGCCAATCCATTCCCACAACAACGTCAAAACTACCGAGTCTAATGGGTATGAGATCGATCTCAAAGTGGTGGTTAAGTAAGGTTAGGGTACAACCCTTAATGATCGTGTTAGTACTAACTAAGTTTCCGTCTGCCATTTCTATCTCATAATAATTATCTAAAGCTATGGGTTTAATCCTAAGTCTAGAGGCTAAGGGTATAGATACGAAACTTCTATCTGCTCCAGAATCAAATAATATTTTAAGTGAATGATGATTTAAAAGAAACTTACCCATGACTACGCTTGGATCTTGTGGATCATTCCTATCCCTCAACATGTATGCTCTACCCTGGGCACCATCAGTATTTTTCTTTGGGCATTTATTCATATAATGACCTTTTTCCCCGCAAGTATGACAAATGACTGTTGCTGGTGGTGGATTTCCTCCAGCAACTGGTCTTTTGTTCTTGCAATCCTTTGAGTAATGGCCCACCTTGTTACATATGTTACATTTAATGACACAAGGCCCTGTGTGATGCCAGCTGCATCTCCTACACAGAGGGGCACTTCCAGCATACCCACTTTTCTCATTTAAAGTGGTGGCATAAGCTCTTGCATTATCTTGCCTTGGTTGAGGATAGGGATTTGTATGATTACCACCGGTGTTATTACGGTTGTTACCAAAAGCTCTCCCATCGTGGAACTTTTGCTTATTATCGTAGGGCACTGGCATAGAGTTGTGCTTTGTTACTTGGTCCATTAACCTTAAGGTTATGTTAATGGCCTCCTCTAATGTTTGAGGTTTAGAGGCTGTAACATTCCCTTCGATACTCCGGGGCAAACCTCCGATGAAAACTTCTATCGTCTTTTCAACAGTTGGTACCATTGTAGGACATAAAGTAGCCAACTCTTGAAATCTCCTAATATAAGTTTTAACATCGTTCCCCTTCACAATCAAGTTATAAAATTCATCCTCCATTTTCTTGACTTCTGTCCGAGGGCAGTATTTCTTAATCATAAGTTTCTTAAACTCAACCCAAGATAACTTATATGCCTCTTCTATTCCTATTGGTTGGGCATACGAATTCCACCAAGATAACGCTTCCTCAGTAAGCATTCCCGTTGCAAACTTAACCCTACAATCCTCTTTATAATTACTCTGGGAAAATACCAATTCATATCTCTCAAACCAATGAATTAATTCTATGGCCCCTTCTGTCCCCTTGAAATTGAAGGGCTGACAGCTTATAAATTCCTTGTAGTTACTCTTCTTCACTACAGGGATTTCAGGGTTTCTAGCCATGTTTGCATCCCCAGCTCCTAGTACTGCAGTTACACTGTCAGTCACTAGTCGCTGGATATCTTCCTGAGTCATGGCGGGAGTAGTGGGAGTGACAGGTGGGGTAGTTCTTGTACGTGCAATTCTAAAGGTAAGATATGATAAGAATTTTGTTATAGTTTATGTTTTAAGCGCTGAAAGCACTTTTATAGATACCGGATGGGTATTAAAAAGGGCAAGTTCCTAGCAAGAATCATTGCGGTTCACCGAAAATAGTTTCCCCCTCCGTCTAAAGGCATAGTGATTCTAAGAGATCCTAAGTTTTTAGTATTCCTAGGTATGTCTACTTGTTTTAATATTTTTCCTATTTGTTTTAGTTTTTAAGTCCTAAGGCAATCTATAGTGTGTCTTAAGGCAATGGGGAATCCTAATATGGGATGCGAGTTTTATGAAAAACTTTTGTTTTAAGTGAAAACCTAGCAAGTACCCGTTTAACTAAGTTATCTACCTATTACCTATATTATCTAAACCTATGATGAGGCGAAAAATGATCCGTTTTTAGGGGGTCATTTAAGCCCGGAATTGAATTTATTTGATCAAATATTGCCCTAAATCGTTCCTTTTGTGATTTTAGGTACTTTTGGAGTGAATTTTGGAAAAGGAAGCATTTCGGACGTTTTTGGAGCATAAAAGTGAAGAAAACGGCAAAGGTCTTAATTTTCCTTGCTGGGAACAGTACCTGACGGCGTCACCAATTCTTTAATGACGGCGTCAAGAGGAAAAACAAGAGGTGAAGAGTATGGAGTCCATGACAGTCCAGAATACTTTTGCATTAGGGCGTGACGGCGTCATCAAGGCCGTCATGACCCCTTAACACATAACGGCCCAAAGGAGAAATGCTCTTGACGGCATCAGATCTAGATCTAGGCAATCCGATTTTATTATGGGCGGCGGGTTGACGGCGTCAGAATTTTGTTCTTGACGCCGTCACCTTAGAAAATCTATATATAGTCTTTGTAATTTTCATTCAAAAGAGGAGAATTTTAGGGTCGACTTGAATAAACCCTAGCACGTTTTTAACAGTATTTTCAAGGGTTTTCACCCTTGAATCCTTTCATGTTCAATTAAGATAAGTATCCTTTCAATTCATTCAATATGTCTATGTGTTGTTTGAATATATCTTACGCTTGTCTTGATTTCAACATGCTAGGCTAGATCTTTTGTGTGTTTGCTTAGATGTAATGAAACCTAGATGTTGATTATAGGTTGATTGCTTGTTTATAGTTGTAATGGATGAATGATTTTGATGTCAGGCTTAAGAAAACTGGCAGACTTCCATAGTGTAACTTGCTTGAACGTCTGAAGAAGCATGAACCAATGCGTACTAGGTTTTTATGGTTGTATTTAATGCATGAGCGAATTCTAATGATCCCATGTTAGGAGCTTCTTACAGGCTCGACATAGGAGTGACGTAGGAGCTTATAGAGTTGGGGAAGTACATACGCCACCCCACGCTTGGTATTAAGGAATATAACCCGTCATCCAAGCAACTGTAACAAACAATTAACCTGTAAAAGATATCTAGGGAGTAATGAAATCTAAGTAAACACAATTCTCCCATTTATTGTTCACACCACTAGTTTAATTAGCTTTATTTACATTTTGGTTATTTTATTTTGATTGCATCTTTAGTTATTGGGTTAGTTGATTAGCAGCTAATTCCGCTCACTCTTCCAAAACCCGAGATTTTACTTGCTTTCCATAAAAATATAAAAAATACAAAAAGAATCATCCCTCACCTCTAGACCTAGTTTTTAGGCTTTCTAATCCTAGCGACACTATTCCTGAGTTGAACGATCAATCCCCCGGTACTTGTCACTATACTATACTACAACGATCAGGTACACTGCCTGGTGGGGGTTGTAAGCTTCTCGAGATCCCTCGAGAGGTAAAGCCTGGTGCAATTCCCACGCATCAAGTTTTTGGCGCCGTTGCCGGGAAATAGTTATTGTCTAGGTTAGGATTTCTTTTTATTAGGTCTACTTGCTAGATTCCTTTCTAATAAGATTTTATTTTTATTTTTAGGTTTTCTTTAGTCTATCTTATTTCTTCGTGCCTTTATTCGTAATCTTTACCATCCGACATCATGGAAGGTGGTAACATCTTTGAACCCATCAACCCACCACAACAAGACCACCAACAAAACCCACCGCTAGCAAACCAACCTCTTAGGCCCCGAACCCTAGGAGAGTATTCCCGACCTAGCCACCAAGGCTATCGAAATACTATTGAGCTCACCCAAGGAGCCAATGTGTCTCCCTTGCTGATGCGTGGGAATCGCACCTTGCTTTACCTCTCGAGGGATCTCGCGAGGCTTACAACCCCCACCAGGCAGTGTACCTGATCGTTGTAGTATAGTATAGTGACAAGTACCGGGGGATTGATCGTTCAGCTTAGGAATAGTGTCGCTAGGATTAGAAAGCCTAATTAATAGTTCTAAAGATGAAAGATGATTATTTTTTTGTGTTTTTATATTTTATGAAAGCAAGTAAAATCTCGGGTTTTGGATGAGTGGGCGGAATTAGTTGTTATTCAACTAACCCAAAAACTACTTTATAACTAATTAAACTAATGAAAATGAAATTAAACTAATATTAAACTAAGGTTGTGAGCAGTAATTGGAGAAATTGTGTTTACTTAGACTTCATTACTCCCTAGATATCTTTTACATGTCAATTACTTGTTACACTTGTATGGATGACGGATTGTATTCCTTAATACCATTCGTGGGGTGGCATACATAACTCCCCAACTCTATGAGCTCTTATCTCCTCCTACACCATGACCCAGCACAACTATAGGGATTGTAAACAGTGGCTCATGCATTAAATACAACCAATAAAGACCTAGTACGCCTCGGTTCATGTTTCTTAAGACGTTCAAGCATGTTACCATTTGGAGATCTGCCAGTTTTCTTAAGCCTAACATATAATATCATTCATCCAAGAACAAGAATAGACAAGTAATTAACACATAATCAACATCTAGGTTTCATTAGATCTAAGCAAACACAAAGTAAATCTAGCCTAGCATAATGGAATTAAGATAAGAACAAAAGATAAACAACCAACACATAGACATATTGATTGAATTAAGAGTATACTTATCTCAATTACAATGCAAGGTATCAAGGGTTTGGAACCCTTGAAAAACCTGTAAAAGAGGCACCAAAATCGTCTTTAGGGTTTCACCAAAACTTCCCCTTTTTTATGAAAAAACTAGAAAACTATATATAGAAAAATCGTCCTGACGGCGTCAAGAGTAAATTCTGACGCCGTCAACCAGCCGCCAATAACTTCCTCGGACGCCCTAGATCCATTTGTGACGGCCTTGGTGACGCCGTCACCACCTACGGTAAAATATTCTTGGCCACTTTGACGCCGTCATCTCTCCATCTGACGCCGTCACCAGCTACGGTAAAATATTCATCCTTTCTGACGCCGTCAAGAGTAAATCCTTGACGCCGTCACCTTGTAATTCCAGCTTGGATTTGGTACTTTGTCGTTTTCTTCACTTTATGCTCCAAAAACGTCCAAAATAGCCTCTTTTCCAGAATTCACTCTCCAAACACCTAAAATCATAAAAGGAACGATTTAGGGCAATATTTTATCAAATAAAGTCGGATTCGGGCTTAAATGACCCCCTAAAAACGGATCATTTTTCGCCTCATCATATACCCTTACACTTGAGATTTGCTTGTCCTCAAGCAAATGAGCTTTTATTCTATTTAAAAGACAAGTTAGGGGTCATTTAACACTAATATAAAAGTATTTACAACAAATAATCGTTCCACTAAAGACCAATAGACAAGCACAGAGGTCATACACAAGCACCTCACAAATAGTGTTTAGATACTCACATCTCTCGGGTGTAATAAAGTAATATAACATTATGGAAATGGAAGATATCTCTCACTACCTGTCATAGCAAAATAGATTACCATAGGCTTGGGAAAGGATCAAACCTCCACCACATGGCGTAAGCACCTAGGATAAACTTTCAAAGAGGTCTTTTAAAGGGTTATAACGTTAGGTGTAGGGATATGAATTACACGGTTTTGTTGGATAAAGGGAATTTTACTGGTGGCGAGTTAACAATCTTAGTAAATTACATGTACAAGATGGCGTTGCTAAGCCAAGACTAGACTCGACTTAAGCTAATAAATGAAAAATAATAAAAAACATAAAATGAACATAGAATGAAAACGGGATGGTAGTCCGTATGTTTTTTTTTTTTTTTTTTTTTTTTTTTTTTTTTTTTTCGAATTTTTTTTTTTTTTTTTTTTTTTTTTTTTTTTTTTTTTTTTTTGCATACACTCTTACCCTACCATCCAAAATAATACATCATAGGGGTATGAGCAATCCCCTTACACTTGAATCTTTACATACTTTACATTAAACTATTCTAATGACTCGAATTAAGAAAATCAAAACACTTGGAGCACTTTTAAGATTAACGTACATGTGGGGGTAATAATATTATGTTCTTCCCCATTACTCCATAAAATAAGTACTTACCCATGAGTCCCAATCGTCCCAAAACAATATGTACAAGGATATGACTTGACTTAGCAACCATGTAATCAATTAGAAAGTTAACTTAGGGTTTAACAAATAACAATAATGCACTAAAAATGAGCGCATACACGGAAGGCTAAGGCGATTTGGTTGTACATTTAAGTGGGGTGTAACAAATTCTTCCTTTAAGTAAGATGCTTAAAGTTAGAAACGAAAAGATAGGCTCGGAGGGGTGTACTAGGGGTTTCGTGTACTAAAAATGAGTACAACGCTAAGGGTGTGGGAAAAATTAGTTGACTTAACTAGCCAAGTAATATGACTTAAATGGTCAAGTAATTATGATACGGGTTTTAACACAAGGGTGATCCTAATGCCTCTTATCATGTAGTAAATCCTACCACACGAATGTAGTCTCACTAGCGGTCTCGGGATGCATCACTAACGCAAGTTCTAGAATCTAAATGCTACCGGTACACTCATAAGCACTAATAATAAATGCTTTTCCTATCAAAACTAAAGGCGAACCTCACATTTTTGGGTGGAAAATTTTTCTGAATATACGGTTATGTGCTAGTCATACAACCTCCTATCCTTGAGACGCTTGCTATGGCTAAAGTTTCACTCCTAAATGTTGTAAAAAATTTTAAATTTGGCGCTAAAATTACACTAACAAGTATTTCTCATAGTTTTATCACTCATCTACTATCAAACAAAACAAACTCAAGCGAAAGTGCATATGTAAGGTATCATCTTTTTACCCTCCCCTTACACTTAGGATGAACATTGTCCCCAATGTTCAAGTAAAGAATGTAAAAGTAAAAAGTAAAGAGAATGAAATCAAATACTCCCCTGATTCGCTCGGTATGGATTATAGGTTGGCCAGGTTAAATCTTCCTCCAAGAAAATGAGCAATCAAAGCTTCCCTTCCAGAATATAAATCATCTTCTTGTCATAAATAACCTGTAAATCCTGACAAAAGTGGACAAGGCAACCTCGCGTAAAATCGGCGGCATCCTATATAAGTTACTAAATCCTAGAAAACAAAGTAAGATATAATGCTTGTGTAATGAAGTTTGCAGATTTCCTGGAGATTATAAAACTTAATAATTCACAAAAACCATAAGACTCCGTTAGAAAAACAAAACCGGTAAAATTTCCAGATTTTTACTCCTGACGCCGTCAAGAACAATTGCCTGACGCCGTCAGAATGGACCTGCAGAAATTCTTATGTTAAGTTTCCGGAAAATTTCTGGAAAAAACCTCGTCCTACTTCCTGGAAAATCCTGCAAAACTTCATTATGACTCGATACAAGCATTTGACTCTAACAAATACGAATATACATGTTCATTAAATATTGTGGAGAATCATGATCGGTTTGTTTCTTAAAAACATATTTGGGGTTTCCCCTTACACTTATTTTTTGCAAAAATACCTTTAGGTTGAAGTTAAGACTAGGCCAAACAACATAATAAAGTATTTCACATTTTAATTGAGAAACATGATTAACCAACAATAAAAATAAAACATGTATACGGAAGCAAATAACAATCAAACAATTAAAATCACACAAAACATGGGTTGCCTCCCAAGAAGCGCTTTTCTTTATTTACGAGTCTTGTAGCTAGACTCAAAGTCGTGGGTTACTACGTGATTTCATCATTGGTTCCACTACCTAGGTCATCTTCTAAACCAGTTTTGTATTCCGGACCTAGTTGCAAGCATTCTTTGTAGAAACCAAGCATCCTATTTCTAACATACTCAACTCCTCTACGTCTATCCTCCTCATTCCTATAATAAGCCGCTTGTTTGTGTTCTTTTTCGAAATTAGAGAGAAGGCGGTATTGTTCGATCTTGTAAGGCATTTGATAAGTGACCTCATCATTGTCTTTCTTGAATCTAACTATCCCTAAAGTCGGATCATAACTCATCCTAGTGGCCTCAACAAATGGTTTCCCGAATATTATTTGGCTTAGGTCAGCATCAATCACTGGACGAGTGTCTTCCACTATCATGAAATCAATCTCATAGGTGAGATTCCCTATAATCACATGCAATCCTTTCACTCTTCCTACAAAATTACTTATCAGATTTGTACCGGGCATCAACCTAAAATTGAGTTGCTTCTTCATCACCCAATTGTAATAAGTCCTAGTCATGATGTTCACGGGTGATCTAAGGTCGATGTAAGCTTTCCATATATGCATGTGCCCTATATTACATGGGATGTTAATGTTGGAGGGGTCTCCCATTTTGATCAGGGGATTGCCAAAGATATATGTTTTCTCGGGACTATCGAATAAATCCTTATGGTATTCCCGTTCCTCCTCGGTTGGCAACTTATCAAAGTATTCCTCAATAGGTTCTATCTCCTCATTTTTAAGCTCAACTTCCCTACTCTCATCCTCACTATTGGCTTCTACCTTCGCTTCATCCTCGTCACTCTCCTCTATCTCTCTATCTATTGGCTTAATGGTGACAACATTGACAAAGTGGACATGTTTGGATGATGAGGGGTCCTTAGTTTGAATTCCACTATTTGTGTCCCTAGTGTCCTTCCTAGGTGTGGCTAATGTTTGGTTGTTGAGGGCTTTCAACAAGTTGTCGATTTTGTTGGTCATCTCCGTTTGTTGTTGGTTGAATTCGTTTTCGAACCTAACTATACGGGCTTCTTGAGATGCCATAAATTTCAACATCAATCCTTCAAGATTGTTGGTACTACCATAGTTGTTAGAAGGATTGTTGTTAAAGGTACGGTTGGATGGTGGACCGTTTGATTGGTATCGATTAGGCGGGTTGGAAGAATTGGGTTGATTTTGCTTCCACCTAAGGTTTGGGTGATTTTTCCATGAGGGGTTGTATGAATCACCGTATGTGTTTGGCTCGGGCTTGAAAGTGTACCACTTATCTCCCGCTTCGTCGGTACGCGTGGATGCGTAGTCCGCAAAAGCTGTTCCGGGGAGTTCCATACAATCACGAGTGTCATGAGGACCACTACATAATTCGCATGAAGAAGTGATTTTGTTCACTTGGCTTGAATGCTTCGGAGCTTCGTAAGATTTCATGAGAAACTTGACTTGGTCCTCAAGTTCCATGATCCTACGGTCGGGAGTGCTTGAATTGTTCGAAGGCAAAGATATTGCCTTGACCGTTTTGTTCAAATCACGGGGATCATTCCAACTTTCGTTGTCATAGAGAGCAAGATCTTCTATGAGTTCCCATGATTGTTCCGCACTAAGATCACGTAGCTTACCACCGGCCGATTGGTCAATGGTTCGCCTCGTGGGGATATCGATATGGTCATAGAAAATTTGGACATGGAGCCAAAGATCTATGCCATGATGAGGGACTTTTTGGAGTAAGTCCTTGAAACGAGTCCATGCTTCGTAAAGAGATTCATTTTGACGTTGTTGGAACATCAAGATGTCATTTCTAAGCTTAGTAGTTCTCCCCGGTGGGAAAAATTGAGCAAGGAAACGAGTGGTGAGATCATCCCATGTGGTGATGGATCCCGCGGGTAAACGCTCAAGCCATTGACTAGCTTGATCCCGTAGAGAGAATTGGAATAGGCGTAAACGGGTAGTCTCTCTAGTTTCAACACCTAGGTCTATAGAATCTACGATTTTGAGGAAGTCCTTAAGGTGTTGGTTTGGATCTTCGGAACGAAGTCCATGGAATGCACATCCGCTTTGCACCAACCGGATGGTGTCGGATCGCAAGGGGGTCACATTGGCTCCGGTGAGCTCAATGGTGTTTCGGTAGCCTTGGTGGCTAGGTCGGGAATACTCTCCTAAGGTTCGGGGCCTAAGGGGTTCTAATGGTGGGTTTTGTTGTGGTGGGATGATGGGTTCAAAGATGTTACCACCTTCCATGATGTCGGATGGTAAGGAGTTACGAACAAAGGCACGAAGAAATAAGATAGACTAAAGAAGACCTAAAAATAAAAATAAAAATCTTACTAGAAAGGAATCTAGCAAGTAGACCTAATAAAAAGAAATCCTAACCTAGACAATAACTATTCCCCGGGCTGCGGCGCCAAAAACTTGATGCGTGGGAATCGCACCTTGCTTTACCTCTCGAGGGATCTCGCGAGGCTTACAACCCCCACCAGGCAGTGTACCTGATCGTTGTAGTATAGTATAGTGACAAGTACCGGGGGATTGATCGTTCAGCTTAGGAATAGTGTCGCTAGGATTAGAAAGCCTAATTAATAGTTCTAAAGATGAAAGATGATTATTTTTTTGTGTTTTTATATTTTATGAAAGCAAGTAAAATCTAGGGTTTTGGAAGAGTGGGCGGAATTAGTTGTTATTCAACTAACCCAAAAACTACTTTATAACTAATTAAACTAATGAAAATGAAATTAAACTAATATTAAACTAAGGTTGTGAGCAGTAATTGGAGAAATTGTGTTTACTTAGACTTCATTACTCCCTAGATATCTTTTACATGTCAATTACTTGTTACACTTGTATGGATGACGGATTGTATTCCTTAATACCATTCGTGGGGTGGCATACATAACTCCCCAACTCTATGAGCTCTTATCTCCTCCTACACCATGACCCAGCACAACTATAGGGATTGTAAACAGTGGCTCATGCATTAAATACAACCAATAAAGACCTAGTACGCCTCGGTTCATGTTTCTTAAGACGTTCAAGCATGTTACCATTTGGAGATCTGCCAGTTTTCTTAAGCCTAACATATAATATCATTCATCCAAGAACAAGAATAGACAAGTAATTAACACATAATCAACATCTAGGTTTCACTAGATCTAAGCAAACACAAAGTAAATCTAGCCTAGCATAATGGAATTAAGATAAGAACAAAAGATAAACAACCAACACATAGACATATTGATTGAATTAAGAGTATACTTATCTCAATTACAATGCAAAGTATCAAGGGTTTGGAACCCTTGAAAAACCTGTAAAAGAGGCACCAAAATCGTCTTTAGGGTTTCACCAAAACTTCCCCTTTTTTATGAAAAAACTAGAAAACTATATATAGAAAAATCGTCCTGACGGCGTCAAGAGTAAATTCTGACGCCGTCAACCAGCCGCCAATAACTTCCTCGGACGCCCTAGATCCATTTGTGACGGCCTTGGTGACGCCGTCACCACCTACGGTAAAATATTCTTGGCCACTTTGACGCCGTCATCTCTCCATCTGACGCCGTCACCAGCTACGGTAAAATATTCATCCTTTCTGACGCCGTCAAGAGTAAATCCTTGACGCCGTCACCTTGTAATTCCAGCTTGGATTTGGTACTTTGTCGTTTTCTTCACTTTATGCTCCAAAAACGTCCAAAATAGCCTCTTTTCCAGAATTCACTCTCCAAACACCTAAAATCACAAAAGGAACGATTTAGGGCAATATTTTATCAAATAAAGTCGGATTCGGGCTTAAATGACCCCCTAAAAACGGATCATTTTTCGCCTCATCACTTGCGTTCCGACACCATCCGGTTGGTGCAAAGCGGATGTGCATTCCATGGACTTCTGATGCGTGGGAATTGCACCAGGCTTTACCTCTCGAGGGATCTCGAGAAGCTTACAACCCCCACCAGGCAGTGTACCTGATCGTTGTAGTATAGTATAGTGACAAATACCGGGGGATTGATCGTTCAGCTTAGGAATAGTGTCGCTAGGATTAGAAAATCTAAATACTAGTTCTAAAGGTGAGGGATGATTATTTTTGTATTTTATATTTTTTAGAAAGCAAGTAAAAATCTCGGGTTTGAAGGATTTGGGCGGAATTAGTTGCTAGTCAACTAACCCAATACTAAGATGCAATCAAAATAAAATACAAGAAATGAAAATAAACTAAATTATACTAGAGTTGTGAGCAATAAGTGGAGAAAATGTGTTTACTTAGATTTCACTACTCCCTAGACATCTTTTACACGTTAATTACTTGTTATAGTTGCATGGATGACGGATTGTATTCCTTAATACCATTCATGGGGTATCGCACATAACTCCCCAATTCTATGAGCTCTTATCTCCTCCTACACCATGCCCAGCACAACTATAGGGATTGTAAACAGTGGCTCATGCATTAAATACAACCAATAAAGACCTTAGTGCAATAGGTTCATGTTTCCTAAGACGTTCAAGCATGTTACCATTTGGAGATCTGCCAGTTTTCTTAAGCCTAACATATAAATTCATTCATCCAAAACAAACTATAAACAAGTAATCAACATATAATCAACATCTAGGTTTCATTAGATCCAAGCAAACACAAGATAGATCTAGCCTAGCATGATGGAATTAAGACAAGAACAAGATATAGACAACCAACACATAGACATATTGATTGAATTAAAAGAACACTTATCTTAATTACATATGCAAGGTATCAAGGGGTTGGAACCCTTGAAAAACCTGTAAAATTCGCACCAAAATCGTGCTTAGGGTTTCTCCAAAACTTCTCTCTTTTATGTGTAAAAATTAGAAAACTATATATAGGAAATAGGGTCTGACGGCGTCAAGACCAAATAGGTGACGCCGTCACCTCGCCGCCAAAATAATTCTCGGACTGCCTTGATCTACTTCTGACGCCGTCATGTGTTAATCATTTCCAGGCCGTCATGCATTTTCCTCTTGACGCCCTTCCTTGTGACGCCGTCAAATCTGTTCTGGATCGTCATGAAAATTGCTCTTGGCGCCGTCAGGATGTTACTCTTGACGCCGTCACCTACTGTTCCCAGCAAGGAAAATTAAGACTTTGGCGTTTTCTTCACTTTTATGCTCCAAAAACGTCCGAATTGCTTCCTTTTCCAGATTTCTCTCCCAAAGTACCTAAAATCACAAAAGGAACGATTTAGGGCAATATTTGATCAAATAAATTCGAATTCCGGCTTAAATGACCCCCTAAAAGTGGTTCATTTTTCGCCTCATCATATACCCTTACACTTGAGATTTGCTTGTCCTCAAGCAAATGCGCTTTTATTCTACTCAAAATACAAGTTAGGGGTCATTTAACACTAACATAAAAGTAATTACAACAAATAATCGTTCCACTAAAGACCAATAGACAAGCACGGAGGTCATACGCTAGCACCTCACAAATAGTGTTTAGATACTCATATCTCTCGGGTGTAATAAAGTATAAATTACAATATGGAAACGGAAGATATCTCTCACTACCTGTCATAGCAAAATAGATTACCATAGGCTTGGGAAAGGATCAAACCTCCACCACATGGCGTAAGCACCTAGGATAAACTATCAAAGAGATCTTTTAAAGGGTTGTAACGTTAGGTGTAGGGATATGAAATACACGGTTTTGTTGGATAAAGGAAGTTTTTCTGGTGGCGAGTTAACAATCTTGGTTAATTACATGTATGAGATGGCGTTGCTAAGCCAAGACTAGACTCGACTTAAGTTAATAATTGAAAAATAACAAAAACATAAAATAAACATAGAATAAAAAGGGATGGTAGTCCGTATGTTTTTTTTTCATTTTCCTTTTTTTTTTTGCATACACTCTTACCCTACCATCCAAAATAATACATCATAGGGAATGAATATTCCCCTTACACTTGAATCTTTACATACTTTACAATAAACTAAACTAATGACTCGAATTAAGAAAATCAAAACACTTGGAGCACTTTTATGATTAACGTACGTATGGGGGTAATAAATGGTGTTCTTCCCCATTACTCTATAAAATAAGTACTTACCCATGAGTCCCAATCGTCCCAAAACAATATGTATAAGGATATGACTCGACTTAGCAACCATGTAATCAATTAGATAGTTAACTTAGGGTTTAACAAATAACAATAATGCACTAAAAATGAGCGCATACACGGAAGGCTAAGGCGATTTGGTTGTACATTTAAGTGGGGTGTAACAAATTCTTCCTTTAAGTAAAATGCTTAAAGTTAGAAACGAAAAGATAGGCTCGGAGGGGTGTACTAGGGGTTTCGTGTACTAAAAATGAGTACAACGCTAAGGGTTTGGGAAAAATTAGTTGACTTAACTAGTCAAGTAATATGACTTAAATGGTCAAGTAATTATAATACGGGTTTAACACAAGGGTGATCCTAATGCCTCTTATCATGTAGTAAATCCTACTACACGAATGTAGTCTCACTAGCGGTCTCGGGATGCATCACTAACGCAAGTTCCAGAATCTAAATGCTACCGGTACACTCATAAGCACTAATAGAAAATGCTTTTCCTATCAAATCTAAAGGCGAACCTCACATATTTGGGTGGAAAATTTTTCTGAATATACGGTTATGTGCTAGTCATACAATCTCCTATCTATGAGACGCTTGCTATGGCTAAAGTTTCACTCCTAAATGTTGTAAAAAATTTTAAATTTGGAGCTAAAATTGCACTAACAAGTATTTCTCATAGTTTTATTACACATCTACCATTAAACAAAACATACTCAAGCGAAAGTGCATATGTAAGGTATCATCTTTTTACCCTCCCCTTACACTTAAGATGAACATTGTCCCCAATGTTCAAGTAAAGAATGTAAAAGTTAAAAAGTAAAAAGAATGAAATCAAATACTCCCCTGATTCGCTCGGTATAGATAATAAGGTGACCAGGTTAAATCTTCCTCCAAGAAAATGCACAATCAAAGCTTCCCTTCCAGAATATAAATCATCTTCTTGTCATACATAACCTGTAAATCCTGAGAAAATAGACAAAACAACCTCGCATAAAATCGGCGGCATCCTATATAAGTTACTAAATCCTAGAAAACAAAATAAGATATAATGCTTGTGGAATGAAGTTTGCAGATTTCCTGGAGATTATAAAACTTAATAATTCACAAAAACCATAAGACTCCGTTAGACAAACAAAACCGGTAAAATTTCCAGATTTTTACACTTGACGCCGTCAAGAGTTAACTCATGACGTCGTCAGGATTGACCTGCAGAAATTCTTATGTTAAGTTTCCGGAAAATTTCTGGAAAAACTTGGTCCTACTTCCTGGAAAATCCTGCAAAACTTCATTATGACTCAATACAAGCATTTGACTCTAACACGAATATACATGTTCATTTAATATTGTGGAAAATCATGATCGGTTTGTTTCTTAAAAACACATTTGGGGTTTCCCCTTACACTTATCTTTTGCAAAAATACTTTTAGGTGGAGTTAAGACTAGGCCAAAACAACAAAGTAAAGTATTTACACATTTTAATTGCGAAACATGATCAACCAACAATAAAAACTAAGCATGCATACGGAAGCAAATAACAAACAAACAAAAAATAAAAATCACACAAAACATGGGTTGCCTCCCAAGAAGCGCTTTTCTTTATTTACGAGTCTTGTAGCTAGACTCAAGGTCATGGGTTACTACGTGACCTCATCCCTCGAAATGATATACCCCATGTAGTTGCGATCATTACTGTTATGGTGGTAGTGCCTTAACCTATCAATACTTGCAATCATCATTCCACCAACTTTGCTTCTCAAGTTAGCTATCCCATCTTGGCTCACACCTTCAATTGTAAAAGGTCCATACCACCAAGGACTTGGTTTATCGAGTGGTATTGTTGTTTCTAGGTGTCTCAAGAGTACCAAATTCCCTTCCTCAAATGGTACATGATTTTCTGTGGGTTGAGTATGTTCTAATTCGACCTGAACCTTTTTGCTTTTGCTTCTTTCATTTTTAGCCTCCTTATAGCTTTTGATTCTTGCCTCCCATGCAAGAATTTTATTCTGAACATGAATGGGTGTCGTGTCAATGTTGTTTTTGATCTTTCTCCAACTCAAATTCTCATGTCCACTTCGCGGAGTCATGGGGAAGCTAATCTTTCTTTTTCCAGATTTAAGCTCAATCTTCCTACCTTCATACTTAATGACAGCCCTAGCGGTGGCGAGGAATGGTGCCCCAAGGATTATTGGCATGCATCCATCTCCTTTATCATCGATGATCATAAAATCAACGGGGTACATGAATCCTGCGACATTAACTAATACATCTTCTGCGATTCCTAGGGGGTATACGTACGAGTGTCCAGCGAGGGATAACCTAACACGAGTAGGGGCTGACATTTTTTATGTTAGTTGGATGTAAATAGTTAGGGGCATAAGGTTTACTTCCGATCCTTGGTCGGCGAAAGCACTAAGATATTTCAAGTCCCCGATGCTGGTTGGTATCTCAAAGTTCCCACACGCTATCTGTTTAGTAGCCACTTTTTGTACCAATAGCCTCTCGAATACTGATCCCCCTGGTAACGTATCATACTCATCTCTTAACTCTTCCTCTTTCTCAGAACCCTGTTTGGAAGGTTGGTTACGCCCATCTCCCTTAATCCAATTTGTTATGGTGTTTTCATTTATATCATGTTTCAGGTAGTGACTCAAAGGCTGGGATGCTGGTGATTTTTCTAAGGTCTGTTTAGCAGGGGTTTCTACCTTCTCGTTATCCTTATGGACAATTGTGATGGAATTAACAAATTGGGTAGTGGGAGTGGCGCTTTCTTTCTTTAGTAGCATTCTTTCGGGGGTTCTCTGGTTGGCATACTCCTCTAATAGACTCATCATCTCATTCATTTTTTTCTGCATCTCCTCTTTTTACTTATAGACTGCTTCCTCGAATCTAGCAAGCCGATCTGAGTGAGTTGCCATATATTCTCTCATCCTAGCTTCAAACTCCGAGCTAAGCTCCTCGGGAGGGAAACAAGGTGGGGTATAGTTTTGAAAACTCTCGACATTTTCTCTAGGAGGTGACTCGGATAATGGTGCCGAAGTTGGTTTTGAGACAGAATTGACGGTAGCCCGTCTAGGACTTAAAGGTCTCCTTTGCCTCTCCTCAAAATAGTCCACTTTTGCTTCAAGTTTACATAGGAGTTCATCGGGGATTTCGGTGGTTCCCCCAGATGTTGAGACTGCATTGATAGCCGCTTTTATTGTATGATTAAACTCCCACATCTCATGATTATCAGTGGCGAGCTCCTCAATAATTGCCCAGGACTCCTCGGCATTCTTATCACGCAATTTACCTCCCGCGGCCCTATCGATTGTACGCTTAGTGTGATAGTCAACATGGTCGTAGAAAATCTGGACTAATAACCAAAGGTTTATACCATGATGAGGGACCTTATGGAGGAGATCCTTAAAACGGGCCCATGCTTCGTAGAAAGTTTCACCCTGACGTTGTTCAAACATCAAAATGTCATTTCTAAGCATTGCAGTCTCCCCCGGTGGGAAGAATTGAGCAAGGAAACGAGTGGTGAGATCATCCCATGTGGTGATGGATCCCGCGGGTAAACGCTCAAGCCATTGACTAGCTTGATCCCGTAGAGAGAATTGGAATAGGCGTAAACGGGTAGTCTCTCTAGTTTCAACACCTAGGTCTATGGAATCTACGATTTTGAGAAAGTCCTTAAGATGTTGGTTTGGATCTTCGGAACGAAGTCCATGGAATGCACATCCGCTTTGCACCAACCGGATGGTGTCGGATCGCAAGGGGGTCACATTGGCTCCGGTGAGCTCAATGGTGTTTCGGTAGCCTTGGTGGCTAGGTCGGGAATACTCTCCTAAGGTTCGGGGCCTAAGGGGTTCTAGTGGTGGGTTTTGTTGTGGTGGGATGACGGGTTCAAAGATGTTCCCGTTGTCCATGATGTTGGGTGGTTACGAACAAAGACACAAAGAAATGAGATAGACTAAAGAAAACCTAAAAATAAAAATAAAATCTTACTAGAAAGGAATCTAGCAAGTAGACCTAATAAAAAGAAATTCTAACCTAGACAATAACTATTCCCCAGGCTGCGGTGCCAAAAACTTGATGCGTGGGAATTGCACCAGGCTTTACCTCTCGAGGGATCTCGAGAAGCTTACAACCCCCACCAGGCAGTGTACCTGATCGTTGTAGTATAGTATAGTGACAAGTACCGGGGGATTGATCGTTCAGCTTAGGAATAGTGTCGCTAGGATTAGAAAATCTAAATACTAGTTCTAAAGGTGAGGGATGATTATTTTTGTATTTTATATTTTTTAGAAAGCAAGTAAAAATCTCGGGTTTGAAGGATTTGGGCGGAATTAGTTGCTAGTCAACTAACCCAATACTAAGATGCAATCAAAATAAAATACAAGAAATGAAAATAAACTAAATTATACTAGAGTTGTGAGCAATAAGTGGAGAAAATGGGTTTACTTAGATTTTACTACTCCCTAGACATCTTTTACACGTTAATTACTTGTTATAGTTGCATGGATGACGGATTGTATTCCTTAATACCATTCATGGGGTATCGCACATAACTCCCCAATTCTATGAGCTCTTATCTCCTCCTACACCAGGCCCAGCACAACTATAGGGATTATAAACAGTGGCTCATGCATTAAATACAACCAATAAAGACCTTAGTGCAATAGGTTCATGTTTCCTAAGACGTTCAAGCATGTTACCATTTGGAGATCTGCCAGTTTTCTTAAGCCTAACATATAAATTCATTCATCCAAAACAAACTATAAACAAGTAATCAACATATAATCAACATCTAGGTTTCATTAGATCCAAGCAAACACAAGATAGATCTAGCCTAGCATGATGGAATTAAGACAAGAACAAGAAATAGACAACCAACACATAGACATATTGATTGAATTAAAAGAACATTTATCTTAATTACATATGCAAGGTATCAAGGGGTTGGAACCCTTGAAAAACCTGTAAAATTCGCACCAAAATCGTACTTAGGGTTTCTCTAAAACTTCTCTCTTTTATGTGTAAAAATTAGAAAACTATATATAGGAAATAGGGTCTGACGGCGTCAAGACCAAATAGGTGACGCCGTCACCTCGCCGCCAAAATAATTCTCGGACTGCCTTGATCTACTTCTGACGCCGTCATGTGTTAATCATTTCCAGGCCGTCATGCATTTTCCTCTTGACGCCCTTCCTTGTGACGCCGTCAAATCTGTTCTGGATCGTCATGGAAATTGCTCTTGACGCCGTCAGGATGTTACTCTTGACGCCGTCACCTACTGTTCCCAGCAAGGAAAATTAAGACTTTGGCGTTTTCTTCACTTTTATGCTCCAAAAACGTCCGAATTGCTTCCTTTTCCAGATTTCTCTCCCAAAGTACCTAAAATCACAAAAGGAACGATTTAGGGCAATATTTGATCAAATAAATTCGAATTCCGGCTTAAATGACCCCCTAAATGTGGTTCATTTTTCGCCTCATCAACTTCGTTCCGAAGATCCTAATCAACATCTCAAGGACTTCCTTAAAATCATAGATTCTATAGACCTTGATGTTACAACTAGGGAGTCGACCCGATTACGCCTATTCCAATTCTCTCTACGTGATCAAGCTAGTCAATGGCTTGAACGTTTACCCGCGGGATCCATCACCTCATGGGATGATCTCACCACTCGTTTCCTTGCTCAATTTTTCCCACCGGGGAGAACTACCAAGCTTAGAAATGATATCTTGATGTTCCAACAACGTCAAGGTGAAACTCTATATGAAGCATGGACTCGTTTCAAGGACTTACTCCAAAAAGTCCCTCATCATGGCATAGATCTTTGGCTCCAAGTCCAAATCTTTTATGACCATATCGATCTCTCCACAAGGCGAACCATTGACCAATCGGCCGGTGGCAAGCTACGTGATCTAAGTGCGGAAGAATCATGGGAAGTCATAGAAGATCTTGCTCTCTATGACAATGAAAGTTGGAATGATCCCCGTGATTTGAACAAAACGGTCAAGGCAATATCTTTGCCTTCGAACAATTCTAGCACTTCCAACCGTAGGATCATGGAACTTGAGGACCAAGTCAAGTTTCTCATGAAATCTTACGAAGCTCCTAAGCCTTCAAGCCAGGTGAGCAAAATCGCTTCTTCATGTAAATTGTGCAATGGCCCTCATGAAACTCACAACTGCATGGAGCTTCCTAAACATGCTTATATGGAATTTACATCGTCACACGTTGGTCGAGGTCCTCGAAACTTTGACGAGGCCTATGAGGCATGGAAGGATAAACCTAATTTCAGAGGATACCAAACTCGGAGCGTATCCTTTAATGATTCCTCCCCACTCGAATGGTCCGAGCATTTTCCATCACAGAGCACTCCTAGGCAAAGCTATGAAGATTCCCTGTGAAAGTTCATTCTATCTTAAGAATTACAGCTCTCTACGCTCGAGACTAAATTTAGACAACAGCAAGCCGATATGAATAACAAGATTTGTAATCTGTTAACTGCTATTAAAGAGCACGGTGTTAATAAACTGATTCAGGCTGAAGAGGTCAAATCTGTTACCGTCATGAATCAGCCAACCTCTCATGTGAAAATAAAAAGTCCTAGTAAACTCTTTAAACATCTGTCACCGAAGGTAAATGACGTAAGGGACCCTGTCAACCCCCTAGGACCGATCCATTTTGTAAATACTATCACCACAATATCTGCTCCAACACCTAACCTGAGCCAACAACCAACCGGAAATATGGGTCATAAAGCTAAGGATGAAACCTCGAGGTTAGACCACGAACTGGCCAAGAGCCCTACCAACTCATTCGAGGACTCCGTCACTCAAGAGTCAGGCAGATTGGATGAAGTGAAAGAGAGATCGAAAGAGCATACAAGGAATCCAACAATTTTGGATAAATCCATTATAAAGGAACCCAAGAAAGATTTGGTGGATATGACTAAAGGGGGTAGTGATAGGAATGAGGGGAGCAACTCTAGAGTTTTCAAGATTTCCTGCAATAGTAGGAAGAGAATCTTAACCGATACTCGTATAGATCCTAACCTCCCTGTCAACATGATCCCCCTCTCCCTTTACAACGAAGCCTTCCCTGAACGCACATTGTATGAAAGAATCAATAACGCTGGGGTAATAAAAAATTTATCAATTATGATTGGAGAATTTGTCTATAACATCGACCTCACTGTGGTCGATGACATAGACCCTATCACTAATCTAACATTAACCAACCTTGTTCTCGGTAGACCATTTGTCAATGAATCAGGGGTAATCCTTGATGAGAAGGGTGGTAGTGCCTTATTCACCAATGGCGTCAAGAAGGTAATTTTTCGGGAAGGTAATGAGGAGGTGTACGAGTACTGTCCATCACTGGAAGGGAACCTATATGGATCAAGGGATGGAGAATCGGGGAGGATAAGGCGGCGTGATCCGAATAACCTGAAAATCCCCTGCATGATCGGTCATAAGTATTTCGATAATGTCTACATTAACGTGTTCCTGCCTAAGAATTTTATGTCCCTATTCCACTATAACAATATTTGCAGATGGGGAATGATTTATAAGGGAGAAAACGTTGTTGGTAGAGATCATGAAATCCAGGTATTCGTAGGAAATATGGCATTCACAATAGAATTTACGATTGTGGACAACATCGAAGACTATGTCGACCCAAGGTTGTCACAAGTTGTTTTCAGAGCACCCTTTTGTGAAATTACTAATTTAATGGTTGATGATCGGAACGGAATCATGACTTTCGCTGATGGAATTAGAAGGGTGTCATACCAAACGCCATACAAGAGAAGGGACCTTAAGGGAATCGATTGTGATGGGCTTGATAAGCTAGGTTCTCAACTTATCTTATGTGATGAAGATGTTCGGAGAGGATGTAAGAACACTTCTGATTTATCATGTGGGTTCTTTAAGGATGTTAGTAAACTTGGATCCAAGTATCGGAAGGATGTCTTCGAGTTTGAAGACCCAAAATACCTGCACTATGAAAGCGATACCGATGTTAGAGATGACTTAGTGAGTGAGACCAAGGATGAGGTCACGTAATTGCCCATGACCTTGAGTCTAGCTACAAGACTCGTAAATAAAGAAAAGCGCTTCATGGGAGGCAACCCATGCTTTGTGTGATTTTTATTTGTTTGATTGTTATTTGTTTCCGTATGCATGCTTTATTTTTATTGTTGGTAGATCATGTTTCAAAACTAAAATGGTGAAAATACTTTATTTTGTTGTTTGGCTTTGTCTTAACTTCATCCAAAGGTATTTCGCAAAAGATAAGTGTAAGGGGAAACCCCAAATATGTTTTTAAGAAACAAAGTTGATCATGATTCTCCACAATACTAAATGGACATGTATATTCGTATTTGTTAGAGTCAAATGCTTGTATCGAGTCATAATGATGTTTTGCAGGATTTTCTAGGAAGTAGGACATAAGTTTTCCAGAAATTTTCCGAAAACTTAACGTAAGGATTTCTGCAGATCACTTCTAACGGCGTCAGGAAGAAATTCCTGATGGCGTCATGTGTAAAATTCTGGAAATTTTGCTAGTTTTGTTTTTCTAACGGAGTTTTAAAGTTTTTGTTAAATCTTTAGTTTTATAAACTCCAGGAAATCTGCAAACATTCATTCTACAAGCATTATATCTTACATTGCTTTCTAGGTTTTGTTATTATATATAGATTGCCGCCGATTTTACGCGAGGTTGCCTTGTTTGTTTTCTCAGGATTAACAGGTTATGTATGACAAGAAGATGATTTATATTCTGGAAGGGAAGCTTTGATTGTTCATTTTCTTGGAGGAAGATCTAACCTTGTTACCACACTATCCATACCGAGCGAATCAGGGGAGTATTTAATTTCATTCTTTTACCTATTTCACTTTTACATTCTTTAATTGAACATTGGGGACAATGTTCATCCTAAGTGTAAAGGAAGGGTAAATGATGATACCTTATAGGATACACTTGCACTTGAGTTTGTTTGTTTGATGGTAGGTGTGTAATAAAACTATGAGAAATACTTGTTAGTGTAATTTTAGCGCCAAATTTAAAATTTTTTACAACATTTAGGAGTGAAACTTTAGCCATAGCAAGTGTCTCATGGATAGGAGTTGTATGACTAGCGCGAAACCGTACCATTCAGAAAAATTTTCCACCCAAATATGTGAGGTTTGCCTTTAGATTTGATAGGAAAAGCATTTACTATTAGTGCTTATGAGTGTACCGGTAGCATTTAGATTCTAAAACTTGCGTTAGTGATGCATCCCGAGACTGCTAGTGAGACTACATTCGTGTAGTAGGATTTACTACATGATAAGAGGCATTAGGATCACCCTTGTGTTAAACCCGTATCATAATTACTTGACCATTTAAGTCATATTGCTTGGCTAGTAAAGTCAACTAATTTTTCCCACACCCTTAGCGTTGTACTCATTTTTAGTACACGAAACCCCTAGTACAACCTTCCGAGCCTATCTTTTCGTTTCTAACTTTAAGCATCTTACTTAAAGGAAGAATTTGTTACAACCCACTTAAATGTACACCCAAATCTCCTTAGCCTTCCGTGTATGCACTCATCTTTAGTGCATTATTGTTATTTGTTTAAATCCTTAGTTAATTATCTAATTGATTACATGGTTGCTAAGTCGAGTCATATCTTGTACATATTGTTTTGGGACGATTGGGACACATGGGTAAAGTACTTGTGTTATGGAGTAATGGGGAAGAACATCATTTATTACCCCCATATGTTCGTTAATCTTAAGATTACTCCAAATGTTTTGATTATCTTGATTCGAGTCATTAGATTAGTTTATTGTAAAGTATGTAAAATTTCAAGTGTAAGGGGAATGTTCATTCCCTATGATGTATTATTTTGGATGGTAGGGTAAAAGTGTATGCAAAAATAAAAAATAAATAAATAAATAAATAAAATAAAATAAAATAAAATAGAAAAAGAAAAGAGAAAAACATACGGACTACCATCCTGTTTTTATTTTATGTTTGTTTTAAGTTTTTGTTATTTTTGATTTATTAGCTTAAGTCGAGTCTAGTCTTGGCTTAGCAACGCCATATTGTACATGTAATTAACCAAGATGATTAACTCGCCACCAGTAAAGATTGCCCATATCCAACAAAACCGTGTATTCCATATCCCTACACCTAACGTTATAACCCTTTAAAAGACCTCTTTGATAGTTTATCCTAGGTGCTTACACCATGTGGTGGAGGTTTGATCCTTTCCCAAGCCTATGGTAATCTATTTTGTTATGACAGGTAGTGAGAGATGTTTTCCATTTCCATATTGTGATATATACTTTATTACACCCGAGAGATGTGAGTATCTAAACACTATTTGTGAGGTGCTAGTGTATGACCTCCGTGCTTGTCTTTGGTCTTTAGTGGAACGATTATTTGTTGTAATTACTTTTATATTAGTGTTAAATGACCCCTAACTTGTATTTTAATTAGATTAAAAGCGCATTTGCTTGAGGACAAGCAAATCTCAAGTGTAAGGGTATATGATGAGGCGAAAAATGATCCGTTTTTAGGGGGTCATTTAAGCCCGGAATTGAATTTATTTGATCAAATATTGCCCTAAATCGTTCCTTTTGTGATTTTAGGTACTTTTGGAGTGAATTCTGGAAAAGGAAGCATTTCGGACGTTTTTGGAGCATAAAAGTGAAGAAAACGGCAAAGTCTTAATTTTCCTTGCTGGGAACAGTACCTGACGGCGTCACCAATTCTTTAATGACGGCGTCAAGAGGAAAAACAAGAGGTGAAGAGTATGGAGTCCATGACGGTCCAGAACACTTTTGCATTAGGGCGTGACGGCGTCATCAAGGCCGTCATGACCCCTTAACACATGACGGCCCAGAGGAGAAATGCTCTTGACGGCGTCAGATCTGGATCTAGGCAATCCGATTTTATTATGGGCGGCGGGTTGACGGCGTCAGAATTTTGTTCTTGACGCCGTCACCTTAGAAAATCTATATATAGTCTTCGTAATTTTCATTCAAAAGAGAGGAGAATTTTAGGGTCGACTTGAATAAACCCTAGCACGTTTTTAACAGTATTTTCAAGGGTTTTCGCCCCTTGAATCCTTTCATGTTCAATTAAGATAAGTATCCTTTCAATTCATTCAATATGTCTATGTGTTGTTTGAATATATCTTACGCTTGTCTTGATTTCAACATGCTAGGCTAGATCTTTTGTGTGTTTGCTTAGATGTAATGAAACCTAGATGTTGATTATAGGTTGATTGCTTGTTTATAGTTGTAATGGATGAATGATTTCGATGTTAGGCTTAAGAAAACTGGTAGACTTCCAAAGTGTAACTTGCTTGAACGTCTTAAGAAGCATGAACCAATGCGTACTAGGTTTTTATGGTTGTGTTTAATGCATGAGCGAATTCTAATGATCCCATGTTAGGAGCTTCTTGCAGGCTCGACATAGGAGTGAAGTAGGAGCCTATAGAGTTGGGGAAGTACGTACGCCACCCCACGATTGGTATTAAGGAATATAACCCGTCATCCACGCAACTGTAACAAACAATTAACCTGTAAAAGATATCTAGGGAGTAATGAAATCTAAGTAAACACAATTCTCCCATTTATTGTTCACACCACTAGTTTAATTAGCTTTATTTACATTTTTGTTATTTTATTTTGATTGCATCTTTAGTTATTGGGTTAGTTGATTAGCAACTAATTCCGCCCACTCTTCCAAAACCCAAGATTTTTCTTGCTTTCCATAAAATATAAAAAATACAAAAAGAATCATCCCTCACCTCTAAACCTAGTTTTTAGGCTTTCTAATCCTAGCGACACTATTCCTGAGTTGAACGATCAATCCCCCGGTACTTGTCACTATACTATACTACAACGATCAGGTACACTGCCTGGTGGGGGTTGTAAGCTTCTCGAGATCCCTCGAGAGGTAAAGCCTGGTGCAATTCCCACGCATCAACCTATAACCTTATTTTTGCTCTAGGTTACTTTTGAGATCTTGAATGGCCTCCAAGAGTTCGTCTATTTCAGACCTATGATTATCCCTAAGATCCTCGATAATCATTTCGATGGTGGAAAGTCTAACATGTGCGGTACTTACTTCGTCAGAGTGTCCTTCATATTTTGTTTGTAACCTAAAGACTTGATTACGAGTTTTCTCTAATTCATTTTCTAACCTATTTTTACCTATTCCTAATTCCCTAATCCTAATTTCTACTTCTTCCATTCTTTCTAAATATAGTTTATCTAGATGACTAAGTATTTCATCTATTTGTTCATCATGCCTTTCTAAAGGTGTTTTATACGAACTACAACCTATGTTAAACCTAGGGGGAGGTGATGGTGGTATAAAACGTATTTTCTTAGGGGGAGGTGAATCTATTTCGGGAACAAAATGATCTTGACTAGTATACTGGGGTTTAGGTGGGGTAGGGGTTATAGTAGGTACAGTAGGAATGTTTCCACCATATGTCTGCATATACCCATTATATGCTTGCATATAGGGATCATTCGGGGAAAGTTCTAATCCTAGGTTAGTTAATATATTCTGGGCTAATTCTTCCGGAGAATTAGAACCAGTAGATGAGTGAGTAGGAGTAGCTGGAGCATACTCATAACCGTCGGATGAAGTATCCGTCTCATCGGTATCCAACACGATGATAGGATTGTTAAAGGATGAAATATCTAACTGTAATTCCCGAAGGAATATCTTAGCAAAATTCTAACCTAAATAGGCATTTTAAAGGCAATTCTAATAGTGGGGATTCTATCCTAAGGGCAATAGTGAGATATCTAATCCTAAAGGCAATTCGGGGGTTCTAATCTAAGGGCAAGTTAGTCTAAAGGCAAGTTAGGGATTCAAACCTAAAGGCAGTTGGGGATTCTAACCTAAAGGCAGTTAGGGATTCTAACCTAAAGGTAGTTGGGGATTCTAATGGCACGGAGGACCTTTTTGAAAAAGTGGTTATAGTTTTAGGAAAATCCTTTTGTTCTCTATAACCAAGGCTCTGATGCCAATCTGTAACACCCCCATTTTTCACTGATCGCAGCGGATAAAGTGTTTGGGGTATTACTCATAGAAACAAAGACAAGATAATAGAAAACGACTTGAAAAGAGCTGTTTTTGAAAAAGGTTGTTATCATTCACTTATTCATCAGAGTTTTTACAGTAAAAGATGTACTTTTACCAAAAGAGAGGTCCCTAAGATACGTTTTACTACACAAAACTGATGAATGATAACTATTTTGGACGTCCTCATGTCCAGTGGTTCTCCGTGCCAGGGTTCCAATAGTGCCTAATTACCTAAGATAACATGCTTAAAAGTCAACACGTATGTTGAGTGAGAGTCATAGGTTTAAAAAGTTAAAGTATAAATACACGTTCCACAGATTTCAGCTTAAACCCTATGTGTGGAAAAGTGTTAGTGTTAGAAAAAGGTATATTGCACTAAGCTCATGAACCACACGTTAACAATCCGGGTCATGGGGTCTGTAGACCAAACCTTGAGGGGATGGGAAGGATAACTTGCCAAAGTTAAACCTTCAGTGGGTTCAAATATAGTACTTATTGGTACCACCTAGTGGGGTGTTAATACCAACGGGAGTTGTCAAACTCTAATAGATCTATCAACTATATTCGCGTTCACTTAGGTAAAACATCCATCCCAAACGATTAGATTCATGAATTTTGGTTATGTAATGATGGCTGTTAGTTTACTCGTGCAATAACCAGAGCAAAGACTTGTATTTGGTTTTAAAGCATGTATCCCCCTCACAGGGTTTGTAAAACATTTAGAAAGCATTTAAAAGGGTGTGAGGCTATGAAAAATCAGCCGAGTCTAGCTAATTAAAGTAGGGGTTTAGACAACTCACTCACGTATCCTGGGGTAGTGCGGGTGCGCGTATGTCAAGTATTAGTCTAGGTTTTCTTAACTAATTACTATTAGGTTTTTATATATAACATAACACTGTTCGGGTCATTGTAATTTAGAAGTATATGACTCCTCACATGAAGCTCCCTATTATTGTATTATGTGATCAGCATAATACCGTTCGGGCCATCATAATTCAGAAGTTAATACTCCTCACACAAAGCTCCCTATTAATGAGTTATGTTGTTATTAGGGTTTAGTTATATCATAACACCGTTCAGGCCATCATATCTCAGAAGTATATGCAATAATCGTTCGAGGAGTCAGGGCACTTTAATTCGTAAACCCAACAAACTCGTCAAAACGAAATATCCACATAGTACTCCTCGCATGAAGCTCCCTAGTATTGTGTTATTCTTCTAACTCAAATAGGTTTTTATATTTTTATGAAAATAGTCCATTTTTGCCCCTTATATATATATTTACGTTTTCTACCATAAACTTATATACTTATAACAAATAGGCATATAACTTTAGAACTAATGTATATTTAGTCCCTAAACTACTGTATTTTAAAGAAATGACATATATAGTTCCTAGATTTTACTAGTTTTTAGTATTTACTCTATTTACCCTTATATTTATACTATTTGCAGTTTTAGTCCTTTTAGTTTTATATTTGTTTTAATAGTTTATTTTAAGGTTTAATATATTGCAAATCTAGTCCTTACACTAATATCTTCTAGGAAATGTCAAAAATAGTCCCTAGACTTTATAGTTTCAAGAATTTTCAATATATACCCCTATGCATGTAATATTTTGCAAAACTAGTCCTAAATGCATGTAATTCTAATTCTAGCATGGCAATCTAGATTTTAAGCTTATATCTAACCCATATAAGTTCAAATAAGCCACATAATGCAAATTATATCAAGTAGATAAGCTATAAAACATCTAAGCATGCAATTCAACTTATAACTAGGGCTAGGAAAGAAAACATGCATGCATGGCAATCTAATGGCTATCTAAGTCTTATACTAAGTATATAAGTCTATTCTAAAACTATATATACGAAAATTAAGGGTTACCTAGGTCAGGGGAGGGCTAAACTAAGGTTTCTAGGGTTTCTAGGGCTCGTTCGACCTTAAACCACAACACAACTCGACCAGAGCTTCTTTACTAGTTTCCTACTGCTTCTAACAACTTAGTACTACAGAAATGTGAGGTAGAGAGGGAAGGGAGAGGTGTGAAGAATAAATGAGAGGAGGAAGGGGTATTTATAGGCTCGATATGGCGGTTTGGGGTGAAACGGGTGGCTTAGGTGTCACAGAGGGGGAGGGGTGAGCAAGCAAGGCTATGGGGGCTTGTGGCAAGTCTAGTAGGTGATGAGGATGAGCTATGGTAGCTAGGGGGCTGAGCTCTAGGCCGGTTGTAGTGGTAATAAGCCGAGAGAGGCGGTTAGGGTGTAGTTGCTTACAAGGAGGTAATGCACCTCCTAGCTTGGGTGCTTGGAGGTGCTAGGGTGCTAGGTTAGTCATATAGAGGTGCTAGGATGGTTGCTTGTTCATATTAAGGTGCTTAAGTAACATGGTTTAGGTGTTTAAGTCAAATTTTAATCTAGTTTTGTTTACTAAGTGTTTAAGGTTTTATCTATGTTTTATTATCTTAATTAAGGTCCTAATGATGTTTAGTAACTATTAGTAGCTTATACTAAGTGATGGTAGCTTATGGTAAAGTTTTAACCTAGTTTAGACCTAGTTTCGGGAAGTTATGACCTAATTAAGGTTTTGTGCTTATATGACATGTACCTAAGTTTCTAGGGGTTGTACTATATCCTAAGGGTTCTAATATATCCTACGGCAGTCTATTTTAACTTATATCTAAGTCATAAGCACTTTGCATGTCTGAGAGTTAGTTAGGTTATAATGATATATTAAAGCAAAAATTTAGCTCGGGAAAATCCTATAGGCATTTCTAATCCTAGTGTGCTCTAATAAGGGCCTAAGTTAAGTTAATAAGGTATTTCTAATACTAGGGTGCTAGTGAGGGCCTAAGCTAAGTTAATAAAGCATTCCTAACCTAAGGGGAAGTTAGTGGTTTGTGACAAAATGATCCATAACTTATCCATAAAATTATCGAAAAGTGTATGAATTATTTTTCCAAAAAGTTGTAGGGTGGGGGAGGGTTTCGGTGATGGCGAGTTTCGATAGTTGAGGGGGTTTGATGGTGGCAGTTTCTGCGATGGTGGGTTTTGGTTGTGGTGATGGAGGAGGAGGAGAAGGAGAATGGTGGTTGAGGGGGTTTGATGTGTTTATGTCTTGTTTGTATGTGTTTGTGTTAAAATAGGTGAACTGTAAATTTGTTTCGGGAGTAAGGAAAAAAAAACACAGTTATAAATGTCAAGTCGAAGTAAATGGTGTGCAGCTCCAAAGTTGCTGGTGTGCCAACCTAAGCAGCCTTTGATAATCATAGAAACGTTTTTCAAAGCTACAAATCAAAAAGAAGAATCAATACCCTATTTACTCAATCAAAGATGCAGATCAAATAGTCGAGCTATGAGTCTAATTGCAATGATAACATCAACATTGATAAAGAAAAGCGTGCACATCAAGATAAATTTTACTACAATTTACACCTTTTTGGTTCTCCAAAGCGTGCAAATGTTTTTTCGAAATTTTTTTTTTCGAAAAAAAAAATTTTTGAAATTTTTTTTTTGAAAAAAAAAATCCGAATTTTTTTAGGAAAAAAAATTTTTCGAATTTTTTTTTCTGAAATTTTGTCACATGTGAAAAAAAATTTGGAAATTTTCAAGAAAATTTTTTTGTCACGTGTGAAAAAAAACTTCGTCACATGTGATAAAAAAATTTCGTCGCATGTAATTTTTTTTCGTCACGTGTGAAAAAAAATTCCGTCACATGTGAAAGAAAAAAATTCCGTCACATGTGAAAAAAATTTGGAAATTTTCACGAAATTTTTTTTGTCACGTGTGAAAAAAAAATTCGTCACATGTGAAAAAAAAATTCCGTCACATGTGAAAAAAAAATTTCTTCACATATGAAAAAAAAATTTGAAATTTTCACGAAATTTTTTTTGTTACGTGTGAAAAAAAAATACGTCACATGTGAAAAAAAATTTCGTCGCATGTAATAGGAATTTTTTCGAAAAAAAAATTTTCGAAAATTTTTTTTTCGAAAATTTTTTTTTTTCCTAAAAAAAAATAGGAATTTTTTTTTATCAAAAAAAAATTTTCAAAAATTTTTTTTTTGAAAAAAAAATTTTGAAAAAAAAAATTTGGAAAAAAAAAATTTCGAAAAAAAATGTTTCTAAAAAAAATTCGAAAAAAAATTTTTTTGAAAAAAAAATCGAAAAATCTTTTTCGAAAAAAAAAATTTCGAAATTTTTTTGAAAATTTTCGAAAATTTTTTTAAAATTTTTCAAATAGTTGATTAACTAATATTAGCTATTAGATTAAAGTTAAAGGAGGATAAAATGAGTAGCTAGGATTGCTTCTCGCGTTCTCACAAAATTTAAATTTCTCATTTGAACGCTTCAGTATATATATATATATATATATATATATATATATATATATATATATATATATATATATATATATATATATATATATATAGTGAAGCGTTCAAACGAGAAACCTAAATTTTGTGAGAACTCGAGAAGCAATCCTACCCACTCATTTTATTCCTTCTTTAACTTTAATCTAATGGCTAATATTAGTTAATTAACTTTTTGAAAATTTCTTAAAAAATTTTGAAAATTTTAAAAAAAAAATCGAAAATTTTCAAATAAATTTCGAAAAAAATTTTTTTAGAAAAAAATTTTTCGAAAATTTTTTTTCGAAAAATTTTTTTTTGAAAAAAATTTTTTTTCGAAAAAATTTTTTCGAATTTTTTTGTTAAAAAATTTTTTTTTTCAAAAAAATTTTCGAAAAATTTTTTTTCCGAAAATTTTATTTTCGATTTTTTTTTTTCGGAAAATTTTATTTCCGTAAATTTTATTTTCGATTTTTTTTTTTTTTTCGAAATTTTTTTTCGGAAAATTTTATTTTCCGAAAATTTTATTTTCGAAATTTTTTTTTTTCGAAATTTTTCGAAAATTTTTTTTGTTGAAAAAATTTAAAAAAAAAAAAAATTTTTCGAAAAATTTTTTCCATAAAAAAAATTCCGAATTTTTTTTCAGAATTTTTTTTTTTTCGAAATTTCTTTTTCCGAAATTTTTTTTTCTGAAATTTTTTTTCGTCACATGTGAAAAAAAATTTGAAAATTTTCACGTGTGAAAAAAAAATTTTGTCGCATATAAATTTTTTTTTCGTCACACGTGAAAAAAAAATTTTGTCACACGTGAAAAAAAAATTTTTCGTCACATGTGAAAAAAAAATTGGAAATTTTCACGAAATTTTTTTGTCACGTTTGAAAAAAAAATTCGTCACGTGTGAAAAAAAATTCCGTCACATGTGCAAAAAAATTTTCGTCACATGTGAAAAAAAATTTTGAAATTTTCACGAAATTTTTTTTGTCACGTGTGAAAAAAAATTTCGTCGCATGTAAATTTTTTTTTCGTCACATGTGAAAAAAAAAATTCGAAAATTTTACGAAAAAATTTTCGAAAATTTTTTTTTCGAAAATTTTTTTATCAAAAAAAAAAATTCAAAAAAAGTAAGTGAATAGCGAGTAATCGACAACCATTCTTATCGTTAAGAGACATTATCTCCCGAACGACACTTGTGGTGTTTGATTTGAACTTAATTGACTTAATTTATTAAGTCATGTGAAAAGTTGTTTGTTTGTCACTTAAACAAAAAAAATGACTTAAAATAATAAGTGACAAAACTGAGGGTCTCCACATTAAGTCATCCGTTAATTAAACATTATTTAATGAAAATTTTAAACAAACAGGGCCTTATTCTCTGTACCATAAGCGATGGTATGTGAGTATACTATCTCCAATCAAAAGGACTGTATAAATTATTGCACTTGCATTTCTCGGAAGAGCGGGAACACACAATGACATAAATCATTTTACAATGGTTATATTATGATTTATAAAACATACTTTTATATATTTTTTGTTGACAATTAAGTCAAAAGGAACATACACACTTTTATATATCAAAGATATTTCCAAGGATGTACAACTACACACCTGTGAAACTAAGAATATAAACACGTACCATTAAATTCTTTATTTGTCCCATATAATCGTAAAACAAATATAAACGTCAAAAACATAAATAAAAAGGATTGAAGGGTTAAGATAAACTAACTTTTAGCATTTTCCATTTATCAAGTATACGTTACAATTGATCAATATTGAAGTTGAAGCATAGGGAAGCAATCATTGGGCATTTTTTGAAAGTCCTTTACGACCTTTGTAGAATTACTCAAGCCCCTTCTCGTGAGGCCCATATGACGTCTGCCTAATACTGCCTAATACCATTATTTTTCCGGAAGAGAAACTTCCAAAAAAAGTAAGTGAATAGCGAGTAATCGAAGCTATATTCAGCTATTTTAAGTGCAATTAAAAAAATAGGAATCAAGGAGGTACTTTGCAATTCAATGTTTCTGTATAGATAAAAGGCATATATAAGTCAACAAAGTAACACTGTAACAACATGTTTAAGCCTCATGATTGGCCTGGATAATAAAAGCACTATGACACTTACCTGGAAATGGCTCTTCACATGATAAATTGTTAGCCCTTGAACACCCATTACTCTAAGCATGCCTTTTGGAGTAGCCCCTGCATAAGGATGAAATTATTCTCAAGTCAGTCATGGCACTAACATACTGACCTTGGTAATGCTTTCAGTGGCCTCTTTGGCTGTAACACCCCAACCCGACAAGGGTAGAAGTGCCACAAGAATGGTGACATATCAAAGCATACATACATAATATCATACACAGCGGAAGTCTTAAACATAATTCAATAAGAAAGACCAAGCCAACACAGCATAAGTCAAAGTACATAAGTTCAAGGATGAAGAAATAATCCAAAAGAAATAAGAACATAATCCAAATCCAAAGTCATAACAAAGGGTGGTCATCTAAGGTAAAAGCTCCAACACAAGCTCTAACTCTCATCCCATAGCAAAAGCCCAGCTCCTAGCTTAGATACCTGCCGCAGGAAAAGAAATGCGGCTGAGCTTAAAAAGCCCAGTGAACAGATACATAAACAATGCAACGATAATGAAATAGAACTGAAATATAGTGCATTGGGGAATATCATAAGGAATAAACAAATGAATAATGGAAAGGAAAATAGGATAGTCATCTACCACGAGCCCAAAAACTCAAAGTCATATCTCAAAGTCATAAGCCGTCAATATCATAATCTCACAATCAGAGGGGATACCTCTCAGGCAACCAGATAATATGAGGGGTGTCCTCATGTATCATAAGGGTGGAGTGATCAGCTCCCAAGGGTTGTGAAAGGCGTGTATTGCACACAGCACCAGTCACCTCAAAGTCAACTCAAAGTCATAGTTAAATCCACTAAGCATACATATCTAGGATTGCAACCCATACGCCCCTTACTCAAAGTCAATCTCAAAGTCATATACTCAAAGTCATAATGGCCATAATAATATCATAAAAGGGACGACGTGAGAAATCACTCACCCACGCATGAGTCATGCCAGTGGTGCATCACAGACATGCCTATGGTACCTCCATAGGTAGAAAAACATAAATGGCTCGGGTATCAAACTAAGAGTCAGGTCTCAAAATCAACAAAAGGTCATAAGGTAAGGTTTTATCTCAAAGTCAGCTCAAAATCATATCAAGGTTTAATCAAAAGGGAACATAGCAGTGGCTTGGGGAATCTTAACTGAAATCATAACTCAACATTAATGTATAGGAACCTTTTACTGAAAAAGGCAGAGTATCCGTACCTTATTGCAAGCACAGAAAATAGAAATAAACTCAGAAAATAGATGTGGCTCAGGACCTCTCCTTCTTCACACCTAGAGGAGAAGAGGGGGAATCATAATTCATTCTTTAAATTCATATCTTTCCATTTTAAGTAACTTTCCATTTTAAGTAACTTTCCATTTTTAGCAGGTTTCCATAAATAGTAAGTTTCCACTTTTAGAAAGTTTCCATATTTAGAAAGTTGAATCATTATTAATGGAAATAAGGTATCTTTTAATCTTTTTACTCATTTGGTCCTTAGGGTTTCATAACTTGCATTTTATACCCTTTACTTTCCAAAATTACACTTTAAACCTTTTTGTATTCAAAGTTACACATTAAACCCTTAACTTATCCATTTTACATAATGAGCACTTATTTTATCATATTATACGAATGGATACTCAAGTATTCATAATTTACACATTAAGTCCCTCAAGTTATTAAAGTTACATATTTAACCCTTTAATTTACAATTTCAACTTTTAAATATCAATAATTACATATTATGCCCTTAAGTTATCAAAATGACACATAACCCCCTGAATATATTAAATTTCTCAAAACAGCTCCAAGTTTCCAGAAATTACATGTTTAGTCCCTATCTTTTAATTATTTTCAAAACAAACCCTAATTAGGTTTAAAATACATTTTAATCCATTTAAATACAAAAATTACACATAGCACCCTCATCTCTCATTTTATTCGAATAGTACCTGATCCAAATTAAGTTTCAAAAATAACCCTTAAGTTTTAAAAGTTACAAAACTCACCCAAAACTTTTTATCACAAATCGTGTAACATAAAATCATAAGATTACAAACCCTAATCATAACTAATCCAATTTCAATTATTAAGCAATCATTAAACATCATTAATAATCACAATTACAAGCCCTAGATCACAAACCCTAGTCACACGAAATTATTCTTTTTTTTTTTTTATACGTTTAAATCAAAATCCAATAAATAAAAATAAATTTGAAATACATGATTTAGGCCATGACAATTCTTCCCAACATTTTTCCAGATCATAACACATCATAATAAGCCTATAATAATTTTATTAATAATTATTCTGGATCGGATCATATATTTCACAATTAAACATGTTTTTAGGGTTTTAAATCACGAAAATGATGTAGAGCATGCATGGGTCGAAACAACCAGTTTAGATGATGTTTATATGATGTAAGGGACCTGAGAAAAATACCAAACCAAGATTCGAACGTGTTGAATAGGCTGTGTGAATTCTTTTGTACGCGTATGAGCAAATCGAACCCAAAAATGATCACGCCTTCACCAACGACCTTCTAACCTTGTAAATATTTTTCGTGGGTTGTACATGATGTAAGAAACTCAGGAAAAATAAGAAATAATTTTTGTGGAGATCGAATGAGGTATAAACGATTTTACCTTTTTATTAGGCGCGACAAAGGAAAAATGGTACCACGATCGAACCAAGCTTCAACAATTCGAATGGATATTTTTCTAGGGCTCTTTGGATAGTGTATGATCTCAGAAAAATGCCTTGGATTGATGGGGTGGTCGAATGGAGGCTATGGAATATTTTGTGTGTTTATTTCTAATCGATTTAGGGTTTTGGGGAACAAATGGGATGCTTTGACCTTTATGCAGATTTTGGCCGATTAGGGGGGGGGGATATGGGCCAAAGTTTCGGCCTAGTAGCTGAGGATAAGTATTGATAGTTATTTTCCATATTTAAAAAGGTTTTTATTATTTTTAATTCAAAGTAAATATAGATTAAATGTCATTCGGCCCTTGAGGGGTATTTTGGTAATTTCACAAATTGTATAAATGTTAAATGTAATAGTTAAAATTATTTGGATACATAACTTGTGCATTGTTTGAAGTTTGGGATTTATTTGGATACTTAATAAGCTTTTAATTAACTTTTTAGATATGTAGGGGCATTTTGGTCTTTTCACATGTTCTCAGATTTTAGGTGTTACAACTTCTTCCCCTCTAAAAAGAAAAATTTCGTCCTCGAAATTTGAAAGGAATCAGAAATGAAACGAATCGAAACATAACGGAGACATACCAGATCAGAATACAAAGTGAGGATAACTAGCTCGAATAGACTCCTCGGTTTCCCAGGTAGCTTCTCGCTCTGGGTGATTCCGCCAAAGAATCTTAACGAAAGGAATAACTTTACGCCTCATAACTCGCTCTTGGCGATCAAGAACAGCTTCCGGCTCCTCCGGAAAAGACATATCAGGCTGAATCTGATCGAAAGGATAGGACACCACATGCAAAGGATGATAATTGTATCCCCTCAGGAGAGATACATGAAAGACGTCGTGAACATGTGATAACTGCGGAGGAAGAGCCAAACGATACGAAACCTCTCCAATGCGCTCCAAAATCTCAAACTGTCCAATGAATCGAGGACTAAGCTTGCCCTTGATCCCGAAACGTCTAACTCCACGAAACGGTGAAACTTTAAGGAATACCCGATCACCAACACGAAACTCTAAGTCACGCCGATGTTTATCAGCATAACTCTTTTGACGCGCACGTGCTTCCTTCAACTTTTCCCTAGCGACATCCACTTTCTCGGTAGCAATCTGAACTAACTCCGGACCTTCAATAATACGCTCACCAACCTCATTCCAACAAACTGGAGCTCTGCACTTCCTACCATACAACATCTCGAAAGGAGCCATACGAATACTCGCGTGCCAGCTGTTGTTGTATGCAAACTCAACCAAACACAAATATTCGTCCCAGTTACCAGTCCACTCTAAAGCACATGCCCTCAACATATCCTCTAATGTCTGGATGGTCCTCTCCGACTGACCATCTGTCTGAGGGTGAAAAGCCGTGCTGAACTTAAGGCGCGTACCCCATGCCTTATGCAATCCCTTCCAGAAACGAGATGTAAACCGTGGGTCTCTATCTGATATGATAGCCGTAGGCATACCATGAAGCCTAACGATCTCCTGCTGAAATATGTCCGCCAACTTACTAACTCTGTAGTCCACACGAATAGGGAGAAAGTGAGCAGACTTGGTTAGTCGATCAACAACCACCCAAATCGCATCATGCTTCTTACGGGTAAAAGGTAAACCTGTAACGAAATCCATGGAAATCTCCTCCCATTTCCACTTCGGAATCTCTAACGGCTGTAATAACCCACTCGCTCTTTGATGCTCAATCTTTACTTGCTGGCAAGTCAAACACTTCGATACAAACAACGCCACATCATGTTTCATACCATTCCACCAAAAATGTTGTTTAAGATCCCTGTACATCTTGGTAGAACCAGGATGAATAGTGAACGGGGAACTATGAGCCTCTGATAGAATAGTCTCTCGAAGTTCTGGATCGTTAGGAACGCAAAGACGATCCTCAAACCAAACCACACCAAATTCGTCAACTCTGAACTCTGACTGTTTGCCTTCCTCAACATTTTGAACTATAGACCAAAGCTCACCATCCTCCTTCTGAGCTTCCTTTATTCGCAAGATAAGATTGGACTCAACTTTAAGACTAGCCCAATAACCATCCTGACCTCGAATACAAAACTCCACATCCAGAAGCTCTAAGTCATGCAAAACACGAGGATCAAACTCTAAACTCGCAACCATACCAGACTTCCTACTAAGAGCATCCGCGACTACATTCGCCTTACCGGGATGATACTGAATATTAACGTCATAGTCCTTCAGGAGTTCTAACCACCGCCTCTGTCTCATATTCAGTTCCTTCTGAGTGAAAATGTATTTAAGACTCTTATGATCAGTGAAAATGTCACAAGACTCTCCATACAAATAATGACGCCAAATCTTTAGCGCGAAAACCACAGCTGCTAACTCAAGATCATGTGTCGGATAATTCAACTCGTGAGGTTTCAACTGCCTCGAAGCATAAGCAATCACCTTCCCATGCTGTGTCAACACACATCCCAAACCTTTCTTCGATGCATCACTATATATTTGAAAACCACCTGAACCAGATGGAAGAGTCAAAATAGGTGCAGATACTAAACGTTTCTTCAACTCCTCAAAACTACTTTTCCTCTCATCATTCCAAACAAACTTCTCTCCTTTCCTCATCAATTGTGTTAAAGGCAAAGCGAGACGCGAAAAGCCTTCAACAAATCTCCTATAATACCCAGCAAGACCCAGAAAACTCCTTACTTCCGTCACGTTTGTAGGTCTTGGCCATTTTGTGATAGCCTCAACCTTCGCAGGGTCCATAGTAATACCGTCCGCAGAAACAATGTGACCCAAGAAAGCTACTCGATCTAACCAAATCTCGCATTTCGAAAACTTCGCATACAATCTTTGCTGTCGAAGAATCTCCAGAACCATACTAAGATGTTGCTCGTGTTCCTCCTCGGACTTAGAATACACAAGGATGTCATCAATAAAGACAATGACGAACTTATCGAGGAATTCGTGAAATACCCGGTTCATAAGGTCCATGAAAACCGCAGGAGCATTGGTCAACCCAAAAGGCATAACCAAGAATTCATAATGACCGTACCGAGTTCGAAAAGCCGTTTTAGGAACATCTTGCTCCCTCACCCGAAGTTGGTGATAACCGGACCTCAGATCAATTTTAGAGAAATGCCTCGCTCCTTGTAATTGGTCAAATAGATCATCAATGCGTGGAAGAGGGTAACGGTTACGGATTGTGATACGGTTAAGTTCCCGATAATCAATACAAAGACGCATGCTTCCATCCTTCTTCTTAACAAACAATACGGGAGCACCCCATGGAGACACACTCGGACGAATGAATCCATTATCTAACAGTTCTTGCAATTGCTCCTTCGATTCTTTCAATTCGATCGGTGCCATACGGTATGGAGCCTTAGATATGGGTTCAGCACCCGGAATCAGATCGATACTGAACTCAATTTCTCGAACAGGAGGAATACCAGGAAGTTCATCTGGAAACACATCAGTAAAATCGCGCACAACACGAATACTATCAATGCTCGGAACATCCACAGAAGTATCCTTGATAGAAGCAAGGAAACCAATACAGCCATGTGAAATCAGTGTCCGGGCTTTCATAGCCGAAATGATCTTTACAGACTTCAGAGGTTGTGAACCAGAATAGACAAAATCAGGATGATGAAGATTACCAAAGATCACTTTACGAGCATAACAATCAATGGTCGCTTTATGAGTAGCCAACCAGTCCATGCCCAGAATAATATCAAAGTCAATCATATCGATGGGAAGAAGGTTCGCAGCACGAATACGATCATCGAAACGAAGAGGGCAATTCACATACTCAACATCAATAATCACATTAGTTTTCATCGGAGTAGCAATAGATATACGGTTCATTAGTCGTTTTGGGGTTATGTTTATTTTATTTGCAAGTGAAGTAGATATTATGGAATGTGTAGCACCGGTGTCAAATAAAACAAAGACAGTACGATCTCCAATATAAAGAAAGCCCGTAATAGTACCTGAGGAACCAGCTGCCTGATCACGAGTCATAGAGTAAACCCGGCCTGAATTAGGAGCAGCCCTAGCATCAACTTTAGGTTCACCAGCCTTCTTCTTAGGACAGTCTACGACTTTGTGCTGAGTAGAACCACACCAGAAACAACCACCAGAAGCTTTATAACAAGGACCTGGATGAGTCTTCCCACAAGAAGGACATGTAGGAGGAGGGGGTAGAGCTTCAAAAGACTTCTTCTGACCCGACGATCCCGACTGCTGATACTGCTGAGAGTCCCTACGTCGGTTGTTATTATTCTGCCCTTGCCGATCACCACCATACCTACCAGTATCCCGACGATCCTGGTTCCTGTAATCCTGCTGTCTATTATTATAACCACGGTCCTGACGACCCTTCTGATCATACCCCTGGTCCTGTCGACCCCGAGAATCCTGCCTATGGTCCTGCCGACCATGACTACGAGAATCCACCCTGTTACCATCCCTATCACGCTTATAAGATACCCGATCCGCATGCAGTAACTCAATGTTGCGGGCGGCATCCTGTACTCCAGCAACATCCTCAAAAGTAGTGTTAACGATCTTGTCCAACACCCACTTCTTCAAAGCCCACTTAAAATGACGTGCCTGACGCACAGCATCACCAGTAACCTCTGGCCCAACAAAACTAGCCAAACGCAAAAATCTCTGCATAAACTCTCCGGATGACTCCTGATCACCCTGACGAATCGACCCGTACTCTCTCTCATACCTTAACTGTTCAGTTATAGGAAGATACTGTCGGTAAAATGCCTCAATGAACTCAGCCCACGAACAAGTCTCAGCAAAATCACCTCCTTTGGCCTGAACAAGAGCAGTCCACCAGTTCTGAGCATCACCTTCCAATTTAAATGTAGCCAAACGAGTTTTAAACTCGTCACCACATCCCAGAACACGAAACAATTTCTCAACATGTGTGATCCAGTCTTCCGCTTCATTGGGAGTAGCAGCGGACTTGAATGTGATAGGCTTGAGCTTGTTAAACCTCTCGATCCACACATGGATACCAGTTGGGGGAACATGAGGTTGAGCATTAGCATTAGGTTGGGCATTTGGTGGAGTATTAGGTCTAGCACCACTACCAGAAGGACTCGGCCCATTCCTGAGGTTATTGGTCACTTCAGTCACTACTCGTGGAAGAGCAGCTTCCAAAGCAGCGTTAATCATAGCTTGGAAATCAGGGGCATCATCATCCCCAGCAGTGTACTGAGTAAAGCGGGTGTTCACCATCTGAATGATCATGGAAAGGATTAGCAAAACATAAGAGAAAATAAGCACGAAATGGGAGACGAAGCAGAAACCTATGCTACCCAAATTCCTCACCAGTCAAACCTAAAGTCTTAAGGGTCAAATCCTAAGGTCCATAAGACTCACAGGCCATGTTTATGTACTACAGGTCGCAACCTGTCTCTGATACCATAATTGTAACACCCCAACCCGACAAGGGTAGAAGTGCCACAAGAATGGTGACATATCAAAGCATACATACATAATATCATACACAGCGGAAGTCTTAAACATAATTCAATAAGAAAGACCAAGCCAACACAGCATAAGTCAAAGTACATAAGTTCAAGGATGAAGAAATAATCCAAAAGAAATAAGAACATAATCCAAATCCAAAGTCATAACAAAGGGTGGTCATCTAAGGTAAAAGCTCCAACACAAGCTCTAACTCTCATCCCATAGCAAAAGCCCAGCTCCTAGCTTAGATACCTGCCGCAGGAAAAGAAATGCGGCTGAGCTTAAAAAGCCCAGTGAACAGATACATAAACAATGCAACGATAATGAAATAGAACTGAAATATAGTGCATTGGGGAATATCATAAGGAATAAACAAATGAATAATGGAAAGGAAAATAGGATAGTCATCTACCACGAGCCCAAAAACTCAAAGTCATATCTCAAAGTCATAAGCCGTCAATATCATAATCTCACAATCAGAGGGGATACCTCTCAGGCAACCAGATAATATGAGGGGTGTCCTCATGTATCATAAGGGTGGAGTGATCAGCTCCCAAGGGTTGTGAAAGGCGTGTATTGCACACAGCACCAGTCACCTCAAAGTCAACTCAAAGTCATAGTTAAATCTACTAAGCATACATATCTAGGATTGCAACCCATACGCCCCTTACTCAAAGTCAATCTCAAAGTCATATACTCAAAGTCATAATGGCCATAATAATATCATAAAAGGGACGACGTGAGAAATCACTCACCCACGCATGAGTCATGCCAGTGGTGCATCACAGACATGCCTATGGTACCTCCATAGGTAGAAAAACATAAATGGCTCGGGTATCAAACTAAGAGTCAGGTCTCAAAATCAACAAAAGGTCATAAGGTAAGGTTTTATCTCAAAGTCAGCTCAAAATCATATCAAGGTTCAATCAAAAGGGAACATAGCAGTGGCTTGGGGAATCTTAACTGAAATCATAACTCAACATTAATGTATAGGAACCTTTTACTGAAAAAGGCAGAGTATCCGTACCTTATTGCAAGCACAGAAAATAGAAATAAACTCAGAAAATAGATGTGGCTCAGGACCTCTCCTTCTTCACACCTAGAGGAGAAGAGGGGGAATCATAATTCATTCTTTAAATTCATATCTTTCCATTTTAAGTAACTTTCCATTTTAAGTAACTTTCCATTTTTAGCAGGTTTCCATAAATAGTAAGTTTCCACTTTTAGAAAGTTTCCATATTTAGAAAGTTGAATCATTATTAATGGAAATAAGGTATCTTTTAATCTTTTTACTCATTTGGTCCTTAGGGTTTCATAACTTGCATTTTATACCCTTTACTTTCCAAAATTACACTTTAAACCTTTTTGTATTCAAAGTTACACATTAAACCCTTAACTTATCCATTTTACATAATGAGCACTTATTTTATCATATTATACGAATGGATACTCAAGTATTCATAATTTACACATTAAGTCCCTCAAGTTATTAAAGTTACATATTTAACCCTTTAATTTACAATTTCAACTTTTAAATATCAATAATTACATATTATGCCCTTAAGTTATCAAAATGACACATAACCCCCTGAATATATTAAATTTCTCAAAACAGCTCCAAGTTTCCAGAAATTACATGTTTAGTCCCTATCTTTTAATTATTTTCAAAACAAACCCTAATTAGGTTTAAAATACATTTTAATCCATTTAAATACAAAAATTACACATAGCACCCTCATCTCTCATTTTATTCGAATAGTACCTGATCCAAATTAAGTTTCAAAAATAACCCTTAAGTTTTAAAAGTTACAAAACTCACCCAAAACTTTTTATCACAAATCGTGTAACATAAAATCATAAGATTACAAACCCTAATCATAACTAATCCAATTTCAATTATTAAGCAATCATTAAACATCATTAATAATCACAATTACAAGCCCTAGATCACAAACCCTAGTCACACGAAATTATTCTTTTTTTTTTATACGTTTAAATCAAAATCCAATAAATAAAAATAAATTCGAAATACATGATTTAGGCCATGACAATTCTTCCCAACATTTTTCCAGATCATAACACATCATAATAAGCCTATAATAATTTTATTAATAATTATTCTGGATCGGATCATATATTTCACAATTAAACATGTTTTTAGGGTTTTAAATCACGAAAATGATGTAGAGCATGCATGGGTCGAAACAACCAGTTTAGATGATGTTTATATGATGTAAGGGACCTGAGAAAAATACCAAACCAAGATTCGAACGTGTGGAATAGGCTGTGTGAATTCTTTTGTACGCGTATGAGCAAATCGAACCCAAAAATGATCACGCCTTCACCAACGACCTTCTAACCTTGTAAATATTTTTCGTGGGTTGTACATGATGTAAGAAACTCAGGAAAAATAAGAAATAATTTTTGTGGAGATCGAATGAGGTATAAACGATTTTACCTTTTTATTAGGCGCGACAAAGGAAAAATGGTACCACGATCGAACCAAGCTTCAACAATTCGAATGGATATTTTTCTAGGGCTCTTTGGATAGTGTATGATCTCAGAAAAATGCCTTGGATTGATGGGGTGGTCGAATGGAGGCTATGGAATATTTTGTGTGTTTATTTCTAATCGATTTAGGGTTTTGGGGAACAAATGGGATGCTTTGACCTTTATGCAGATTTTGGCCGATTAGGGGGGGGGGGGGATATGGGCCAAAGTTTCGGCCTAGTAGCTGAGGATAAGTATTGATAGTTATTTTCCATATTTAAAAAGGTTTTTATTATTTTTAATTCAAAGTAAATATAGATTAAATGTCATTCGGCCCTTGAGGGGTATTTTGGTAATTTCACAACTTGTATAAATGTTAAATGTAATAGTTAAAATTATTTGGATACATAACTTGTGCATTGTTTGAAGTTTGGGATTTATTTGGATACTTAATAAGCTTTTAATTAACTTTTTAGATATGTAGGGGCATTTTGGTCTTTTCACATGTTCTCAGATTTTAGGTGTTACATTGGCCTTTCGAGGAACAACAAGAGAATTGACATAGTATTCTTTACTCACACTCAAACTTAATTCTGAGGAATGCCCTATACAATAAAACAAATAAATATAACTTTGAAACTTATGCCCACGCTCACATGGATAAGCTAATGTCATTATCACAGAAGGAACATCTGTTCGACATTCACCTATGGTTCAAAAATAGTAACATTATCACATCCTTAAAGAAATCTCTATATTTAACATCTTAAGGGGCGTTTGGTATTACGTGTTCTTCGGTCATATGCTTATAATGTCCGTCTAGCCCATAATCTATAGCAATGGGAATCCTCTGTTTTTTGCTTTTTGATTAGTCAAACTGAATCATTCAGTTGACTCTTTACTTAAGTCAAAACTGATGTCCGAGCAGTTACTCTTTACAAAATATTAACAAATGGCCTTTTTTTCAAATAAGTTTCTTGGAGAGTTCATAACATCTGACACATTGCAGAAAGTTATTGTTCTATCCTTGTAGGGCAACTGGAGTAAGAAGAGATCGCTAGAGTCATCGTTACACTGTTTTCATTAGCGTCCTTACCTGATAATCTTGTTTTTGGGATTCCTGTCCTGAAAGCAATGTATGCTGAGGAATTTGTGTGAGCTTGATGATACAAATTGTAACCCTTCAAAACAAAAGAAAATTCATTATAAGAACATCATCTAAAATGAATTTGAACTCATTGATGCAAAGGTAGCATATTGTGTTGGTTAGTCAGGATATATAGCTGATATCTTTTTATGTGGCTCAAAATACGCCCCAAAAGGTTGACTCCATGTTTTCAAATAGTTCTAGATACATTATTATGTTACAAAAAGTATATTATCATGTAATTAATTTTTTCTATAATACAACGATTAGTAAGTAGGTTGTATGCATTAGAAAACACTTTAGTTTGATTTTCTACCTGGTTGAGCATACGACCCATTTGACACGTCAGAAATAAAATTTAACCCAAAACAATGCTTTCATAAGCTAATCTGTAAAATCGCCACCACTACACAGAAATATCCACATCATGATTTTTCACTTACAGTGTTATCTCCTTACCTAAAGTCAAAAGCTCCTGGTGTATCAGTAGTTTCGGCTGCAAATTCAAATCCCATAGCGAGGCCGATCTGCAGACCTACAAAACCGTTGACCCGTCTTGCTATGCTCAAGTATTTGGTTATGGTTTACTTAAAGTGGACTTGAAAGAAGTCGCTAGTTCCATCAATTCATGATCTGTATCAATAACACCACTAAGACTTTAGTAGTAATTTGCTAGAAGCTATCATGTCGATAATTTTAAAGAAATCCTCAGTATGTATACGTAGATCATTTCTAACTTTAGTACTATCTGCAACAAAACTCATTTTGCAAAGTTATAAGAGAATGATCTAATTGCAACAAAATTCTCCTTTCAAGACACACTGACCTAATGAATTTTGCCACATTAGTCGCCTACCACTATATTTGCTCAAGTAGAACTCTTTAAAAATGTCCTGCAGCAGTGTATATGTTTTAGCCTTTGTAAAAATAAGAAAACTTAAAATACACCAAAATTATCAACCCTTCACGTCATACCTGAAAAATGTTCAGTTCATGGGGATGGCGGATATCCATCGGTGGATAGGTTGTCTAGTTCCTGCATTCCATTATTGTATTAATCTAGTTGGTAATAGAAGTGAATCTTAAGTCATCTTCACTCAGAATTGTGAAACATTTGTTTAACTAATTCACTAAATAATAAGTGAAAGTGTTGAAAAGCATTGTCTCCCTTGGTCTTCTGGATTCTTATTTAACTATACACAAAATAAACAAAAAAAGTTGTTATAGTAGCATGTATTGTCTGTTTTGACAGGTGAAGTACAACCACGTAACGGAACATTGATGGACACGCCAAGGGTAAAGTACTTGCATGCCAATATCGGTGCTTTATTGGAAAACCTAAGGTAAATTCAATCTCTTTTGGAACTTCATTGACCAATATATGCTTATTTCTAGGTAAAAAATCGGAGGGATTTGGTAACGGGTCAAAACAGGTTTTGTTGGAATGTGTTGTTATTTGTGCGGGTCACACGGGCTAACCTTGACCTGCTAAGTTTCTGCATAGTATATGAATTGCTAAGTTTCTACTCCGATAAAACTACATTAATAATGTGGCTGCAAGTACAAAAAGCACATTTTGGTCAACTTTCAAACTGGTTCCCTATTGGCTAAAAAGAATAATTTGACTGTTTGAAGACGTTAGGGATAAACCATATACCAAATCAATCTCGTTCATAAATACATAAGATACATGATTCAGCAATTTCTTGCATCTTAGGCTGTTGTTGGATTCAATGATATCTTCAATAACTTGTAATATATTTATTGGACTAAATTAATATCGTTGGTGTTCCTGGTGTGGTCCGTTACTCGATTGGGATTGCCATTGTGGGAATTGGGATTGATTATGCTGTTATAAAACCAAGGCCTGTTTTCAAGAACATGTATGAATCCGTAGCTGCTGGTGATAAGAAGAAAAAAAAACTTGTTTCAAATTATCTTACTGTAGTAGTGTAGTTCAGAAGGTTATTTTTTGTAGGAAACATCAACACCTTCAAGAAAAAAAATCAACCTCAGTTAGTAGTTTTAAGTGCAACAATTACATGGTAACATACACAAGCATAGCTTTCTTGTTTTAGTAGAATCGACAGGCTGACTTTAGTAGCCATCTATCAGTCGCAGTATATTAAAAGATATTAAAAGATATATGGATAGCCTTCAAGAGAATTTCTAGGGCCGCTTTATAGAGGCTGTACTGCCAGGTCACAGAGAATGAGGGCATCATCTTCTGTCCTACCTAAACATTTCCATGAAAGTTTCAGGTGGAAACATGTCAATTTAGGAAGATTCGTATGAGTGAGATGGAAGCATCTAGGAATATACTATGCTTATAAAATTATTGTCCTTGGTTCTTTGGTTGGATAATACATTAGCTAAATACTACAGTATTGGTTAAGCCTCACCTTATAAATTTATAATGTTGAATATTTATTTTTGGCGTTTATGTTTTGTTTGCATCATCCTGCAACACAACACATATATGAGCTACTAAATAGAGAAAACAAAGTGCAATTATTCCATTAGAACACAGGGAGCTAAATATTTACATGGAATATGAAACCAATTTTCTCGTTGCTATCAAGGAACTCGTTTCACTGTCTCCCTTTGATTATCTACAAACAAAGAAAATACATTTCAATTAGGATACATTTAAGCAAAGATGTTATGTTAAGAATAACATCTAAACATACTATTTCATTTAGGGGTGTTTGGCATTATGTTCTCGAATTGATTATTTCATGTTTCTTACTGTGGGAACAGCTGGCTCTAGCGAGTTTGGTGGTCGTGATTTTAGGAGTGAAAACGACATAGAGTGCTCACATAATGATACTGCAGATTATGATGGGGACACGTCCAATGAGAGTTTTGGCGCTGTAGCTTCTTGTTTAAATGCAGCAGATTATTGTCCGTCTTCAAGTGGTTATGGGAACGATACTTCTTATGGAATGATTTCTGGTGCATATGGCTACTCTATACCCCCACTTGCAGTAGGTAGCTGGCCACCCTTCACCCCTACATCGGGTGGTTTTTGGACTGATTATAATTGTGCGAGGCGTGTTTGTTGGGTTACCTATTCTGGAAATACTAATGGTGTGATTAGTGGGGGCCTCCACTTCCAGTAGCTCGGTCTTTTAGTGCTTCATAAAAAACTACTATTAGATAATGAGCTAAAATATACCACGTCTATTCGTTCTCATAAAAAGATAAGCTTATAAGGTCATCGTTTTAGAATTCAAATGCCATAACCATGAATAACTCACCATAAAATTCTGCACTGTTAACCTACGGTCAGCAATCCTTCACAACAGAAACACAACCACATTTGTTGTTATCAAGCCAGGGTAAATGTAAAGAATTACCTAACTCGATAAATTCGATTTAGAAGATCATGATTCATGATTGACAAAGAAATTATGTTTGCTAGAAATGGAGCATGTGTATTGTCATAAAAATGGCCAGAACAAACCATTGCACTAAATAGATGAGTATATGCATGTACCGAAACACATGTAACTTCTGGTTCTGAACCCACAAGTAAATTATCAGATTCCGCCTGAAATACATTCATAAATTATCAAGATATCAATTACAATATCAATTGTTATGTCACAAACAGGAAATATTAGAGTGGTATCACAATAATATTAAGTGTAAAGACTTCACGATGATGACTCTCTTCTTTTCTTTTCTTTTTTTGAAAAACTTAATGCTTTTTTCTTCTACTTTTTCACTGTAGAAAAAAATATGAGTTTATATGATATTAAATCTAAGCTATCCGAGAACACGACTGTTTTGGATTCACGATGATCAGAACAAAGAAGAGATAATGTTGTTTATTCTTACATCCGGATAAGAAAGCTTTGAACCCCTCAGGCGTGCGGGTAGAAAAGACTTCCTGTTCACCAAAATCACAAAGCAAAATCAACTAAAAGACCAAATGACATTATATATTCATGTATAGAGTATTAGTTTGGTATGTGAAAATTTAAATGTGTAGATATAAAGGCATGAAACACAGACTTTATCCAGTCAAATGGAAGATCACTGGTGACGTGTCCAAGAGAAACCAATAATTTTCAGAATCCTTGTTGGTGTGGTGGTTCTTCATTTGTGCCTCCAAACGCTTCTTGAGAGTGGTTGCTTGCCTAATGAGCTTACATAATTTCTTTGAGTTTTGATATGAAACCCCTACCCTGCTTCCAAGGTGAGATAAGTCAAGCTGAGGAAATCAAAGATGAAAATCATATAATTAGCCGTGTGCTTCTTGTAATGGCATTGAAACAAACAATAACATATAAAAGAAACCAATTTTCTGGAAAAATAATTAAAAAAGTGAACACCATCAGTTATGACCCACATCATCCATACCATCATCATTGAGCATATCATCACCATTAACATCCACATGATCATCTTCATCATCATCAAAAAACATATTGATCCTTACCATAGTGCATGATGTAAAGTCCCACGTGAGTCTTTGACAATATTTAATAAGTAAAATACCAAGAAACAGTAGGAATTCATTCTAAGTGGCTTTGTGAGTGTGCCCATTACTATGACGGCCAACAGACATTATGCGTAACTGATTAGTTATCTCACTGAATGACGGCCCCATCGTAGGATCAGGGGACAAACATAGTTCCATTAGTCTTCTTCACTCAGGGTCACAATCACTTGGAATTTTGGGTCCAAGTGTGTTATTCACGATACCTTCTGCAAAACAAACAAATATAATTTGTCTGGCAAACACAATTATATAGTTAACATGTGAAAATAAGTGCAGAACAATTAAGGGGGTGTTTGAAATTGCTTTCTTAAACAACTTATCTTATTTATTAGTTGAACTAAATAATCCGTTTCAAGTTGTCTAACTAAAATATTTGGTGTGTAAAAGCGCAATGGACAGATAAGTAGTTCTGATAAGCAACCCAAACAGTCTAAAAACACGATATAAGGACATCTTAACTATTTCATATTGGAACAAAATACGTTACCTTGTTAAAAACGGTTCAAGAACAGTAACAAAATCCACTGAAGGTGAATCCAACCCAATTTCCTCTTTAGCCTCCTGCAACGCAATTCAAATATCATCTGTATTTACTTCATCAGTTCTACCACCAGGTAAAGCCACGTGTCCTTCAAAACAAACAAAACTCAGTTTAACTTCATCCAAACATATATTCAAAACATTTTTAAGCATAACCATTTTCTTCATACGCGTGACCATATACATGACGGCGACCAAAAATACCCCGCATTTTAAGCCCATATTTCAGAGCTCTAACACCAGTTCATTCAAGCCCAGCATAACACAGCTACAAACCGAAACATATATCATTATATTATAACGGTGATTTGACTTTATTCATTAAAAGGAGTGTAACATCCATGTGAAGGCATACTTTATGAACTTATGTAATGAAGTCTAAACTCAATGAGGGGCCTTTTTTTCATTCATGATACCGATACTATTTTTTTTCCTCTATTAATGCAAGTGTGGTTTCGCGTTAATGGTCTATTACCTGAAGTACTACGCAAATCATTTCTAAACGTGTCACCTAAAATGCTACTTTTTAAATTTATGGAGATCAAAAGAAATATAAATCAAGTAAAAGGGTCTTTGCCACCTCTAAGCTGTATCAATTCGCCACCTCTAATCATTTCAATAAAAGGAGCAATCTTCCATTGATCTTCTGCACAAGTAACATGGTCAGCTCTCAAAACCATGACTTGAATCCGCCATTGTAACCTCATATGCCGCTGCTACCAACAAAACACATCGATCACTTATGATCATCCACCACCAAGTTAACCACCCCTGTTATAGATCGTTGTGCCTGATTTACATTCGTTGTTAGCTTAGGGTTTTGAGAAGGAAATGATTGGACATGGTAGAGAAATTATTTATATAGTAATCTCACAGAAAGAGGTTAATTACTCGAATCAGTTGCTATTACTGTTAAAAGAAAAGTTCATATAAATCACCTTTCCAACAACCGAGGCTGATAAATGTATGAATCTTCACCAGGGACTTCGAGAGTTACACTTGACTGAAAAGAAACAGCGATAAAAAGAAGTACAAAGATAAGAAAATATAAAATGCCACCGTACAATTTGCTCCCCATAATTTTCAAACACGTTATTAGCTGGTATTCCCTTGGCAAATATGGTCACAACCACCTCCTCTGGTTTCTGATAAAACTCATGACTGCAGATATATAATTTGTATGTCAGACATACATCACCAAATCAACTAAAAATGATACACTGCATTAGGGTATCGTTGTTTATTCTGCATATAGCTGTCCATCAATGATAACTCATGCTAACACTAATCACTACTAAAATTTTATCTTTTGATATATATTGTTGCCTGGCACGGGAATAACTGACTTACCAGAATTTTCTCAAAAGTTGGATATATCAAACAGGTAAACATTAAGATTAGCAACTAAACACACAAAAATAAAATTATATATATAAAAAATAGGGGTTCATAGGATATCTGAAAGTAGTACACAAAAACATAAATAACCAAATTAATAAACAATTCTTTACTATGTACCAAAACGTTCATTCAGGATGAATCAACCCTTGGGATGTAAGAAGTCTCATGTTAGATTATATGTCTGATATATGTTAGCTCAGGCACCTGGAGACAAAAACTGAGTTCTTATCATGATTTCAATCCAATACCAATTCCTATATAAAAAAACATGTCAATATAATTGTGCGGCAATACCTATGTTTATATATGCATACTGAGATATTATAACCATCTGCACCATGTACTTTCTAAACTCAATTTGCACATGTCATTAAATGAATACCCAAGAGCCTTCATGTTAATCAAAGTGCTTGAGCTCAGGGGTAATGCATAACATCATTATCTTCAAAATCACCACCTGTTATGAACCTCTATACACTCTATCAATAACATGTTTATATATACACACAGGGGCATAGCAACATCGTAATTGAATTATAGTTAATGATCAAAACTTGAAACACACTTGTATACATATAAAAAAGTATCATGAAGATATGAATAACCGAAAACAAATTCCAAATCGACTACACATAAAAGGTGACGATCATCAGAGCTGAAGAGAGGAAAAGATGATATTAGGGTTTGGAGAAAAAGTATACTATGAATGAACCGTGCTTTTTTTACGTGACATTAGGGTTTCATATATTGAAATTCAAAACTATTTGCCTTCTTTATAGATTATATATTGAAAAAATTGCTTACATGGCCAAATTGTGATGTAAAAATTGCTCACATGGCTAGAATGTGATGACATGGCTGCTAATAACAATTACTGGGCAATGAGGTGCTATTTTCTTGAATTATCTACGTGTAACGCTTCCTGTTATATATATATATATATATATATATATATATATATATATATATATATATATATATATACACACACTAGCTTTCAAAGCAAGCCCGATGGGCGGGCATGACTTATAATTATCTTTAGTATATTTTACTATAGTGAAAGAAGGGTGGTAAAAACTTGATTTTATTTTTTTGCTGGTAACTTTTGTTTATAATTATTGTGTCGCATTTGCTTTCAAATTATATCTAACATTAGGCAATATAGAAATACAAAAGAATGAACAATCTCTTCATTTCGTCTTCAAACTCTTTCTGCATACGGCGGTTATATTTTTCCATGCTTCCTCTTGAAAGCTTGACCTATGAGGTCGACCACTCCCAGCTTTCCATGAATTTGACCCGGTAATCTTGTGCTATATAACAATTGTAATCAGTTAATTGACCCAAATAAACATAGGTCTTAAGAAACCGTTAACATGTTTATATAGAGATCGATTTATGATAATAGGTTTTCAATTACCGGGTTAAGAATGCGCTACTTGAACTTAAAATCATAAAAAGAAAAGTTTCTAAGTGATTGGTGACATTATCTTAAAATGTCGACTTTTTGTAAAAGCAAATATCACAAAACCTGATGCAGGTAAAAAAAATCTATGAAAAGCCATCGCAACTATGCAAGCAGCTAATAACACTTAGACATATCATAACAGCCACTCTGCTTGAATGATGAGCATTATTGTTCACTTGAAAACATAGAGATGATAGGGTAGCAAACCATTTAAGAGTAGGTTTAGGTAACCCCAAACCGACCTAAAAAACACTGACAATAACATGAAGAGAAAATAAGTATGTGTTTCGTATTTTTTATTGCACCCTTGCTACCTAATTCTTTAATTTTTACTACATATTTTACAAAATATGTGCATATACATTTGATAGTGTAATGTCCCTTGCATTAAGATGTGGCTTATATGCACATATTTTCTATACTAAATTGTCAATCCTAAAAGCAACAAATTTTGTATTGCACAACTGATTGGCTTACATGATCATTGTCGCATGATTTCTTATTGTCTGACGGGATAATGACGATACGCGGTATCAATGGTGGAACTTAAACATTTATTTTGGGGGGCCATTTTTTTTGAGAGGCCGAATAGGAGATTTGTTTGTATCCTCAACTAAATTACCCCTAAAACCTATAATATTTACACTACTTGCCGCAAGTTTTGGGGGGCAGGTATCGCGCAAATAGTATCAACAGTGCCACCGGATATTATGTTAGCTTCAATAATATTTGTACTCATCCTTAATACTTCAAGCCTACTATTTAAATTTTTTGGCATCTATTGGTTATTTTATGAAATAACCTAACGCTTATGCAACTCCAATCTCAAAAAGTGTAAACAACATAATTTATCATTTACTTTAAACAACTATAGATTTGCTAATTAGATTCGAGGCCAAGTCACGTTTGAGTACGTTAGTACATGGGTTGTGTACTATGCACCAACTAAACATTATCATGCGCGTACAATGAACATGAATGGTGACAATTTAGGTAGTATATCATGTGCGTAAACTTTGTGTACTATAATTAATGCTTGACTTATGAATATTGTTGACTTATTTTATTATAGCGAAAAAAGGCCGCTAAAAAATGGCTGGAAAAGTGTCTGAGGAATATTTAAGTAACGGTTAATGAATTACGAACATCGTAAAATATTTATACAGTGAATAAAGAACAAAAAGAAATGAATAGTAATCTGAAAAGAGGAAATAAAACTTAATAAATTATCCGTCATTACAAAGTATATCCACTTCATGAACTTTAATCCAAAGTGGTTCCTCGTCGTATCCGGGTTTAAAATGCAAATACCAACATATTTGCTTCTACAACATAAAGGAAAATATGGGAATTGAATAATTTGCTAACTTATGGAGAAAACCAAAAGCTCCCACTCAGCTCCTTTGAATCCGCAATACCCCATTTTAGCATGGACATGAAATTTAAGTGACCCAATGATCACACTCAACATTCCTACCATATACTACTTTTATACTTGACACTTTCCATTGGCTTCTGTAAATGGTTCATAGGCTAATTAGCATGTCATTCTCCAATTAAAATAGATCTGACAGTAGATATTGATCTAGATTTTGTCTTAATTCATACCTCACCATCAATGGTTTTTAGTGGCTTAATGATCTTTGGTGTACCTGATACACATGATTAAAAAGTAATGAACTTGATGGGTCATATTAAATCTTAGTAACAATCAAGACCGTGCTTAATTTTTTACCATCAAAGCTTTTGTCTCAACTGCCATATGGATGATACTGATAAATTTCACAAACCACCTAAGCAAACTAATATGATCTAAATAAAAAAAAATGGTATTTGGCGGAACCATCTCAAGTCCGTGTACCTTTTTGGTACCGAGCCCCCCACCCAACAAGGAAGGCATATCCCGGTAAATTACCTAGGCAACACTGGCTGACCAAGTTGGAGTTCGGATTCGAACCCCCGCCTTTAAGCTTTGACTTGGTCAACTGCGCGCTTTTGCGGTAGTTGGTGGCCAACTGCCCTAAGGCAGCTGGTTAATATGATCTAAATATAGCCAGATACAAATTTGTTGTCTATTAAACTTTAGACTTACATCTTTTCGAACCTAAAGACTCACTTCTTTAATGCCAATCTTTGATAAAACATAATAAATAATAAATATTTAGAGCATAACGGAAGTCAAATGTAGAAACGAAACCTGATTCCATTAATATGTTCACTCTTTTTGTCATTTCCCCTTGAAATAGGTTCCTCCATCGTTCGGACCAGTATCATATGAAAATATGGATTTGATTTTTTATAGCAGGTACTACCTGGTGTTATGACACATTTGTCGGGCCTTCCTGTTAGTGTCATGCATTTTCAGGCACTCGTAGTCTCACCTCGTCTCCTAGAGTCATGCGTTATTTCATGTGAGCACCTTTTTTCTGGTAATTTGACTCCAACATACTTTAGAAAATCTTCTAGACGCCTGCAATCAAAAGCGACCAATCTTTGACATCCATTAGACCACACTTCGATGTTGTATCTTCTTGGTTTCTCTTTTCACTAAACCATAACTTATGAATACCAATTCCAATATGTTCATCTACAAAACAAAGCCACAGTTTAACTCCTCGATCGTATGATATGAACAAAAAATGGCAAGAACATATATAAACTGAGGACATTTACCTGACATTGGACCTTAGTTATCTTGATCAAGTTTGGCTCCTCAAGACGCCGAATCGAGCAGGAAATATCATTTACTGAATCATGCGCTCCTGTAAAATCACATAATTACTTCGGCTAAGTGTATCATGGGTCTTATTATTAAACTAACCAACAACTTTTAATTTGTTTGGTTGTATAGCAACCTAACTCTTAAGTTCGTGAATTCTAAGATATTATACAACATCATAATGATCACATAAAATTTCTTTGTGAGTTTTAATGCCAAATCAAGATATCCATGACATAATATAATTCCTACATGACCCCATAAAATGACCCTAGAACTGCGTTTTAAACTGCAGTTCTGCACCAGTCACAAACACCCCTGAAAAGACCTAAGTATCCCTTTAGAACATAGTTTTTTAGCAGTTGCAAACACCCCTTGCAAGGCATGCCCAAAAATCGTTATAAAAATGCAATTTTTTAGCCTTACGGATGAGTTAAACAACTAATACACGACGGTTTTTAATCAAATCCAAACACCCCTCAAAACTACCCAATCTCCCCTTTATAACTGTTGTTTGGAATCAGCCCAAACACCCCCTTTAAGAGTTGTAAAAACCCTTTATCTCTTAACAGTTTTAGACCACCATACACATATTATGGAATAACCATTGTTATATGCAACACTTAAATTTTATCGTAGGTTCAAACTTTAAACATCACCTTATATTTCAGTTAGTACCCCTTCTTAGTTAGATGGATAATATGACATAGTTATACTCTTAAGACATTTATAATTATTAATAATTAATAGAATATCAGAGTATCACCAATAACTTTTTATCTACTAAGGATTTTTTTCTTATAGTAACATTCACATGACTTTTCGATTCTAAAAATGAGCCATGTTGACAAACCTTTCAATAAACCAAATGAAACTCACACCACCTGTTACTCTTTTACCATCTTGTAACCCATACACCAGCCCCTTAAAACAAAAAATATGGAAGCATAAGCACAAAAAAAATCATACACGAGCGCCACCACTTTTTCCTTTAATTTCTAACTATGAAAATAAACAGTGTAAAACTAATAGTAGAGGTGCCAGAAATACCATTAGTTACGCCTATAAATATCTAATCTAAAGTATAATATAGGTACCAATCTAAGATGTAGATATCTATTTAGGAAGGAATTTTTATGTATTCTAATTTTTACTTTGTGAATGCATTACCTAAGTAATTCAGCTTGCATGTGTATCCTGAACATCACCTTTAAGCTGACACAGAAAAAAAAACATGTTTTTTACATCTTAGTCGGACACCTCATTTTGCATCCTCTACACCAATATCATAGTCAATACAAATAGGCTTATAGCAATTTATATATACCTGGAACCAAGAGATAAGCCATTGTGTTTGGTAGTAGCTTCAGAAATAATTTATTTGTGTACCTAACATCAAAACTAAGATTCTACATTGCACAAAAAGAGCAGCTGCATTGTGGTCTCGGCTTCGATTCTTGGCTTCAACTGTTAAAAACAAAATTAACAAAAAAATTAATAAAAAATAAAAATAATTAACACAAAACTATTAAGAAACTTAACAAACAATAAAATTAACAAAATAAAAATAATTGAATAAAACCCACCTGATAAAATTAAGAAAATTGAGGGTTTGAGGATAAGAAAGGAGATGAGAAGAGAAAGAATCAAACAAAGGAGGGTTTGAGGATAGAATTAAACATTTGAAGGTTTGAAGAATGAATGTGCACAGTGGTGCAAGTGTGGTGCTGTGGTGGTGGTGATGAAGTAGTGGTGATGTGGTGGTGAAGTTGTGGTGGTGGTGAAGTAGTGGTGAAGTTGTGGTGGTGGGGAAGTAGTTGTGGTGGTAGTGGAGATGGTGTTGGTGGTTGCTGCAAACGAGAGGCGAAGAAGATGGGTTTTTTTTTTTTTTTTTTTTTTTTTTACAAGTGTTTGCCAGATCTGTTACTAATTGATGTAACAGTGGGATATACTTTCAGCGGAGGAATTGTCTTTTAGTGCACACTTTTGGCGGGGACAAGTCCCCGCTAAAAGTTTTTACAACTCGCTAAAACCTTTGGCAGGATAAAGTAAATGCGTAGAGGGAAAACCAAAAATATTGGTGACACCTTTTAGCGGGGACATGTCCCCGCCGTAAGTGTGTACATTAATAATTTAATTATTTTTATGATTTATTTATAATTATATTTAAATCATTTAAAATTATTTTTAATTCATTTTAATTAAGTTAAATCATTTATAATTAATTTAAATCATTTAAAATTGTTTTTAATTCATTTTTAAACGAACGAGTCGAGATGATGTGGTATTACACGAGATGTTAAACGAACGAGTCGAGATGATGTGGTATTACACGAGATGTTAAACGAACAAGTCAAGATGATGTGGTATTACACGAGATGTTAAACGAACGAGTCGAGATGATGTGGTATTACACGAGATGTTAAACGAACGAGTCGAGATGATGTGGTATTACACGAGATGTTAAACGAACAAGTCAAGATGATGTGGTATTACACGAGATGTTAAACGAACGAGTCGAGATGATGTGGTTATACACGAGATGTTAAACGAACGAGTCGAGATGATGTGGTTATACACGAGATGTTAAACGAACGAGTCGAGATGATGTGGTTATACACGAGATGTTAAACGAACGAGTCGAGATGATGTGGTATTACACGAGATGTTAAACGAACGAGTCGAGATGATGTGGTATTACACGAGATGTTAAACGAACGAGTCGAGATGATGTGGTATTACACGAGATGTTAAGCGAACAAGTCAAGATGATGTGGTAATACACGAGATGTTAAACGAACGAGTCGATATGATATGGTATTACATGAGATGTTAAGCGAACGAGTCGAGATGATGTGGTTATACACGAGATGTTAAACGAACGAGTCGAGATGATGTGGTATTACACGAGATGTTAAACGAACGAGTCGAGATGATGTGGTATTACACGAGATGTTAAACGAACGAGTCGAGATGATGTGGTATTACACGAGATGTTAAGCGAACAAGTCAAGATGATGTGGTATTACACGAGATGTTAAACGAACGAGTCGATATGATATGGTATTACACGAGATGTTAAACGAACGAGTCGAGATGATGTGGTTATACACGAGATGTTAAACGAACAAGTCAAGATGATGTGGTATTACACGAGATGTTAAACGAACGAGTCGAGATGATGTGGTATTACACGAGATGTTAAACGAACGAGTCGAGATGATGTGGTATTACACGAGATGTTAAACGAATGAGTCGAGATGCTATGGTTATACACGAGATATTTTCCCACCTAACAACTTTTATCCACTCACAATATAAACTCACACACACTCATCTAACCCATATCATCTCACACACACACTCATCTCACTATATCTCTCTCTCTCTCTAGCAGTTTTCGTTTTCCGGCGACACCAGCAGTTTCCGGCCGCCGGAATCTATTTCTGGCCACCACCTTTTATCAACTCAACTTGTAGATTGGGCCACCCCGATCACGATTCTACCACACACAACTACAAACATACACTGTCAACCAGAATGCAGCGATATAATCCTTTTATGTGTACTTGTGGAGTAGGAAATATAAAAAAAAGAACGTCCCATCAAAAAGATACATTTGGATTGGAGTATTATGCATGTCCTCTTTCGAAGCCAAGAGAGAAAGGTCATGGATGTGGATATTTTATGTGGAAGACTGAATTTGATGAACAATTACAAGTAATATATTCTGCTTCAACATCTCACGGTTCTGGGTGCACAAACTGCCATGAAAAAGATCTTAGGATAAATATGCTGGAGGCACAAAAACAGGTGTTAGAGACAAAAGTCAGGTTGCTCGAGGCAAGACTTGCAATGGCAACGAATCCCGACAACAATGACCACGCATGTCAATCGGATGCAATACTCCGTGACCTGTTAGGTGACATGGAACATCTTCGTATGTGATGTTGTTGTTGTTGTTGTTGTTGTTGTTGTTGTTGTTGTTTGTTGTTTCTTGTGTTATTCTCGTTGTTTGTTGTTTATTGTGTTATTCTTGTTGTTTGTTGTTTCTTGTGTTATTGTTGTTGTTGTTGTTTCTTGTGTTATTGTTGTTGTTGTTTAATAAAATGTTGTTTGTTGTGTTGTGTTATTGTTGTTGTTGCTTTACCACTAGAAATCGTAAACTTCTATCCAAACACTCAAGATTGTAATTATTAATCTAAAAAAACGTCCACAGTAAGAACCTAAGCAGTTTATAAATGAATCCGAAATACCACACGCTTAGCTTCAAACACGAAGGCAAACATTTTATTCAAACCACACAAGAGTTGTAAACCGGATACATTTTCATACAGACTCAAACTAAACAACTCGACAAGCAAACGAACCAGATCAAACGAAACAACTCAAACTAAACAACTCGACAACCAAACAAAACAACTCAAACTAAGCAACACGACAACCAAATGAAACAACCCGTTTACTTTTTTTTGCGGCTAACTCCCGCTTTGCTTGAACTCGCACCACCTCTTCCTTTCCTTGCTCTCATTTCCTTGAGATATGCAAACGTAGCTTCAAGACTTGTTATTCTATTTTCCAGATTATCAACAGCTGCAGCTTCATCAAACGTGCTTTCAGCTTCATCCTCACCTCCAACAGCAGCAGCTTGAGCTTCAGCAGCACGTTGAGCTTCAACAGTATCTACCTCTTCCAAATACTCTATATAGTATGACTTTTTCCTCAACCATACCAGAATCCGGTCTCTCTGCCACGGTGTACAGTTCGTGTACGAACCATATTCATCAAAAATTTCAACGCCCCAATGATTTATAATTTCATTATACAAGAGCTCGTGTGATAAAGCCTTTGCCCACTCCTGTTCCGGCGTCAAACCATCCATTGTTATGTGTGTTTTGTATTTTTTTGCCGAATTTATGATTTAATATGTATTAGGTGTATGTTATAATATATATTAAAAAGTTTTTGGGAAAAAGTTGCAGCTTGGAGGGAAATTTGGCGCCTAAACTTTTAGCGGGGACATGTCCCCGCAAAAAGTTATGCATTTCCCCTCCAAAAGTAATGGCGGGAATAATACCCGCGACAATAAAAAGTGCAACTATTTTGGTCAAATATTATGTAACACTTTCGGCGGGGACAGTCCCCGCTAAAAGGTGGGTTTGAAAATGTGACTATTTTGGTCAAAGTTGTGGTCTACAAAAACACTTTCGGCGGGGACATGTCCCCGCTGAAAGTTTGCGTTGAAAATGCAATGAGCGGTCAGCGAGATTGTGTGCCAGCTCAGCGCTGTTTTTGTCGTTTAGCGACTTTCGGCGGGGACAAGCACGTCGCCGCCGAAAGTGTCGTCGCCCGTCCTCCTGTTTGTTGTAGTGTCGTATGATATGAACAAAAAATGGCAAGAACATATATAAACTGAGGACATTTACCTGACATTGGACCTTAGTTATCTTGATCAAGTTTGGCTCCTCATGACGCCGAATCGAGCAGGAAATATCATTTACTGAATCATGCGCTCCTGTAAAATCACATAATTACTTCGGCTAAGTGTATCATGGGTCTTATTATTAAACTAACCAACAACTTTTAATTTGTTTGGTTGTATAGCAACCTAACTCTTAAGTTCGTGAATTCTAAGATATTATACAACATCATAATGATCACATAAAATTTCTTTGTGAGTTTTAATGCCAAATCAAGATATCCATGACATAATATAATTCCTACATGACCCCATAAAATGACCCTAGAACTGCGTTTTAAACTGCAGTTCTGCACCAGTCACAAACACCCCTGAAAAGACCTAAGTATCCCTTTAGAACATAGTTTTTTAGCAGTTGCAAACACCCCTTGCAAGGCATGCCCAAAAATCGTTATAAAAATGCAATTTTTTAGCCTTACGGATGAGTTAAACAACTAATACACGACGGTTTTTAATCAAATCCAAACACCCCTCAAAACTACCCAATCTCCCCTTTATAACTGTTGTTTGGAATCAGCCCAAACACCCCCTTTAAGAGTTGTAAAAACCCTTTATCTCTTAACAGTTTTAGACCACCATACATATATTATGGAATAACCATTGTTATATGCAACACTTAAATTTTATCGTAGGTTCAAACTTTAAACATCACCTTATATTTCAGTTAGTACCCCTTCTTAGTTAGATGGATAATATGACATAGTTATACTCTTAAGACATTTATAATTATTAATAATTAATAGAATATCAGAGTATCACCAATAACTTTTTATCTACTAAGGATTTTTTCTTATAGTAACATTCACATGACTTTTCGATTCTAAAAATGAGCCATGTTGACAAACCTTTCAATAAACCAAATGAAACTCACACCACCTGTTACTCTTTTACCATCTTGTAACCCATACACCAGCCCCTTAAAACAAAAAATATAGAAGCATAAGCACAAAAAAAATCATACACGAGCGCCACCACTTTTTCCTTTAATTTCTAACTATGAAAATAAACAGTGTGAAACTAATAGTAGAGGTGCTAGAAATACCATTAGTTACGCCTATAAATATCTAATCTAAAGTATAATATAGGTACCAATCTAAGATGTAGATATCTATTTAGGAAGGAATTTTTATGTATTCTAATTTTTACTTTGTGAATGCATTACCTAAGTAATCCAGCTTGCATGTGTATCCTGAACATCACCTTTAAGCTGACATAGAAAAAAAACATGTTTTTTACATCTTAGTCGGACACCTCATTTTGCATCCTCTACACCAATATCATAGTCAATACAAATAGGCTTATAGCAATTTATATATACCTGGAACCAAGAGATAAGCCATTGTGTTTGGTAGTAGCTTCAGAAATAATTTATTTGTGTACCTAACATCAAAACTAAGATTCTACATTGCACAAAAAGAGCATGTAATCATATACAACATAAAATAATACACAAAATTATTTGCGCAAACAGATATGGCCTATTCAAATTGGTCGTGTAACATAATTTTGGCATTCACAACATGTGATTATTCAACGTTTCGTATCCGCAGTCCAAACGTAGCTAATTTCCTTTTTTATGGGTCCAGCTGTCACATCTAGAATTACATATTGAAACCAAAAAAGAGTATGAAAGAGTGCCACATACCTTATACGTAAGTTGTTCATAGCCTTGATTAACAACATGACTTCTCTAATGAGGACCTCGGTGGGTTACTCCTCCAGCATTTACCCTGAGAAAAGTTTCAATACTAAGTGAAGGTCTCATTATTTTAATTCTACGTGAGATCATTTTTTTCGGAATATGGCTGAAAATTTATATCCCAAAGCATTAATATTTGATTTTTTATGCAAATTCTAACATAAATTAAATTGATTATAGTTTGTGATATTATATGCATGGTAAGTGTTTAAAGCAAAGAATTAAAATCAGATTTCGTGTATTAGTTTTATTTAATCGTGCCTTGAAAGTGGCAAAATAGGTGGGTCAGACAATTTCACTCACAAATCAACATGATTAGATAATTTATTTAATAGCAAAACCACACACCGTGAAAATTCTTCTGTATCAAAATAGAATAAGCAGATAAGTGTTGAACAATGATATCTGGAACTTAAAAGATGAAGGTGGTATTGTCTTGGCGCTTAGACTAAATTGTTAGGATTTTTCTGCACTATTGAAGCAATTGTTTGCTTACTATTCCTTGTAACCGAAATACTACGTTTTCGAAAAGGAGGACTTCATTTTTTTGGGGATGGCAAAAGGGTTTTTGCACCAATCAAGTTCAAACAGGTCATTGGAAAGCTTGGGTGGGGAATATTTTCAAGAGTTACTTTCAAAGTCATTTTTTCAACATGTGCTTGGTGACGATAAATCTTTGTTTTTTATGCATGACCTCATGAACGACTTGGCCACATTTGTTGCTGCAGAGTTTTTTATTAGGCTAGATACAAGAATGGAAAAGGAGGTTAGGGAGGAAGCTTTAAAGAAGTACCGCCACATGTCATTTGTTCGTGAGACATATATAACTTGCAAGAAGTTCACGTCATTCGATACAGCTAACTATTTGAGAACATTTTTAGTTGTGCCCATTGTGGTGAGAAATAGCTGGCCACCATACTTCTTATCAAGTTAGATTCTCGTTGACTTACTTCCCAAGTTACCGTTGTTAAGGGTTTTATGTTTGATTAAATTAGAGATAGATGAGGTACCTTAGTCAGTAGGCAATATGAAACATTTACAGTATCTTAATTTATCTCGAAACAGAATCTCACAGTTGCCAGACAATGTCAGCAATCTATATACTTTACAGACATTGGTTGTTTCCGGTTGTGAAATGTTGACTAAATTTCCTGACAACTTCATGAATCTTATAAGTTTGTGGCGTTTTGATATAAGGGATACATGTCTTTGGAATATGATGCCGTTAGGAATTGGTGAGTTGAAAGGCCTACAAATTCTCTCCAATATCATTGTTGGAGAAATGATGACTTTCCAATCAGTGGGCCGAGGAACTTGAAGAATCTCCAAAGGAAGATTTACATCCCTGGGCTGGAGCAAGTAAAAAGTGCAAGGGATACACGGGAGGTGAAGTTATCGTAAAAGATGGTTAGTGAGTTAGAATTGGAATGGAGAGATGTGTTTGATGATTCAAGAAATGAGAAACTTGAAAATGAGGTCTTAAGTGCCCGCATGCCTCATAGTGATTATTGGAAAGATCTTTCGTCTGAGTCCTATGGGGATTAAGTGTTTCCAAGCTGGATTGTGGATTCCAAGTTTGTACGATTGAGTCGCATCTTGGTTAGTCGCTGCAGAAACTATACCTTTCTACCACCACTTGGGAACCTTCCATCGCTCAAGAAGCTATTTATTAAAGACCTGGATGAGGTGAAAGACGTAGGCTCAGAGTTCGTTGGGGCAGGGTGTGGTCCTGCATTCCCTTCACTTGAAAGTCCATGTTTTGAAAATATGAAGGGGTGGGAGGTGTGGTCAACTACTGTTGGTGGTGTTGTGGTGCAATGTTTCCATGCCTTCAAGAGCCTACATTAAGAAATTGTCCTAATTTGGCTGTAGTCTCACTTAAACCACTACCTTCGTTAAGGATTCTAGAAATAAAAAACTGTGGTGATAGTTTATTAAGAAGTCTGATTCGTGTTGCTTCATCAGTCACCAAGTTAAGTATAGAAGGTATTTCGGGACTTACTGATGAGGTGTGGAGAGATGTCATGGAGCATCTTGGGGCAGTTGAAGAAGTAATATTGGTGAGTGTAACGAAATTAAGTACTTGTGGGAATCAGAAGCAAAGGCAAGCAACGTTCTTGTGAATTTAAGAAAGCTGGAAGTATGGTTTTGTGCAGAATTGGTGAGTTTAGGAGAAAAAGAGGAGCCCAAAACTATCGCAAGCAACATCCTAACTGATTTGATGACGGTGCATATATAACAACAATATTTACACTAATAATAAGCATACAAACCTTTAATGACTTAAATAAGTAGATTTCCATTAGTCCCGATCTGCTGTTACACCTGATGCAATCCAGATTGAAGCTCATGTTCAAAAGCGCACCGTTTCACTCAAACTGCAAATGGCTGGAAAGGTGCCGATTTCCATAACTGCGAATTCTGAGATTTACGTTCAGCCACATATACACCTGCAAACATCAGTAAAAAAGTTTCTTAAACTCACAATACTCGACAGCGACTACAACGAAGTGCACCCCATAAAAAAAACTGTAGGATCAAAGATAACCCAAAAAAACGTACAATTAACAACCTAAAATCAAGTTAAAAATATAATGACAAAAAAATTTCAAATTGCACTTGATAAAATTACCAAACTGATAAGAGACGGCCAATCATCCTTCCTGCAATAACCACCTAAAAAACTTTAACATAAATAAACCCAAACAAATAAAGAATATGATCCCTTAATCACCTCCAAATGATGCAGCAACTGCAACAGAACCTGCAACGCTTCCTATAGCACTTGCAACAGCAGCAAAACCACCAGCTCCAATCACTGGCATAATGGTGTCTAATGTAGGGGCTAAAGCACCAAATCCTGATGCAATTGCTGGAGCAGCTAAACCGTTGAACGTGTAAGAAAATGATGGTGTATACCATGTTACACATGCCAAATAAAAATATGTGCATTTATGTAAGAAAATAAGGATCGTACCACCAGTGATTGCCATTAAGGTTCCACCAGTTATAGCAGCAGTTCCAATGAGGCCTCCACGTTTCAACTTCTCCCATGAGTCATCAGATGTCTGATCATTTTCTTTTTCATAACCTTTTTGCAAAAAAAGAATATCTCCATTTAGGAAAAGAGTACAGATATAGAAAAGTGAAGCCATGCATAAGTTAACGACATCGTGATTCGAGTTCTTGCATTCCATTTGTACTGTTATTGTCAACAATATATTACAAATAAGTTCCTAAGAAACTATTAAGTATAATGTGTAATGTTTCAGGAGATCGGCTTCACTTGAAAATGGGTACCATTTGACCAGTGCATCGATATTTATATCCCAGTCACTCCGTGATCGATGCTCATATCATTTTCTTCAATTCTCAACCACCTCTTTCATAATCAACCTTTTCCATTGCAATCATCATAAACACCATAAAGTCAGATGAGTGAGTAAAATTTTATAACCTTGTTGTCTAATCCTTCAAAAAGTTACCAAAACATTATACAGTATCCAAAGATAAACATTAATAGAACAATACCTCTAGCACGCATAGCTTTAAAAAGCAGCTTGCGCATGGTTACTATACGGTCAACAATTTCCTTCAATTCAAGTGTCCATTCATTGTTGTACCTTTGCATTTCCGCACACGAATACACACATCTGCACACGTAATACTTATTGCATTAGTAAAAAAGACATTACTATGGTTAAAAATATTTATAAACTATGGATAGACCTGCAACCTGAACAAAATAAAATAGTTTGTTAGTGTCTAAATTAAACAGGTTGGTCGATTTATGGAGGCCTAACTAAACATGACAAAATTTCATTGCTTTGTTGATAACTTAGATTTGGCCATGTTCCAAGACCTAATGCAAGCATATCAGTTCCATTAAATAGGGCACCAGTCAGTCCCAAATATTCTACTACATAAACAACACATTTAGAGGATACACAAAAATATATATGATAACAGAAGACATTGGTTAACAAACATTAACAGAATTTGCATAAGCGAAAAATAAAACATCATTAGTTAATTGTGTGAACTTCAACATATTATTGTTTACAGAAAAAAAAAAATAGAGAGAGTCGACATGTGGAATAGAATGATATTAGGGTTTTGATTTTTTTTAAAGAATGATATAATGAAAGAATCGGCCTATTTGTGCATAATCTATTTAGCCAAAATCTAATAATAGAGGTTTATAGATTAAGTGTTACAAAATAAAAAACAAAAAAGATTTTGGTTTAGTGGTTATCTAGTGGTTATCAAGTGGTTAAGATGCCACATAACATCTGGAAGGTCTTGAGTTTGAAACCATGCAAGAGTATTTTTTTGGGAAAATAAAACGAAATTAATTAAAAAAAATGAATTTATTTACAAAAGTTGCTTACAATTTGATGACATGGCTGATAATAAATCACTGGGTAATGAGGTGACATATTCTTCAAATGCCTCCTTATATATATATATATATATATATATATATATATATATATATATATATATAGGGTAAAGTTAAAATAAAAAGATAAATATCCGTAAAAAGAATAAAAAGAAATTTTTTTTAAAAAAAAGTTCTCAAAAAATTCTAAAAAAATTCCACAAGATCGAGTACGTTGGTGCAAAAAACTTTTGTGAAAGAAGTTTTTCTAATTTTGAGTTTTTATACGTTTTTTTTAATGCACAAAAAACGAATTTTAATGCGCAAAAAGATTTTAATGCACAAAATTTTCAACTTATTTTAGTTAGATGCACAATTTTATTTTGATGAAAAAAGCCAAAAGAAGTTGGGTCCAGAAACGAATTTTTTATGCACAAAAAAAACGATTTAATGCACAAACGTATTTTTTTATAATTTTTTTTTCGGATAAAGTATCCATTTTTAGAAAAAACTTCCTTCAAAACTTTTTCATACACCAACATACCCGATCTTGTAGAATTTTTTTGGAATTTTTTGAGAACTTTTTAAAAAAAAAAAAAAAAATTTCATTCTTTTTACGGAAATTTGTCTTTTTATTTGATCTTTATCATATATATATATATATATATATATATATATATATATATATATATATATATATATATATATATAGTGTTCGGTTCAAGAGAAAAGTGCATTAATAACTGTGATGCACTAAATTTTTAACTGTGATGCACCAATTTTTATTTTAGTGCATCACAGTTAAAAGAAAAAACGGTGCATCACTGTGTTTATTTTAGTGCATCACAATTATTTTCTCACTTTTCTACCGAAATTCACTTTTCTCTAAAACCCTACCCTATATATATATATATATATATATATATATATATATATATATATATATATATATATATATATATATATATATATATATATATATATATAAGTTCAGGGTAGAAATTATGAATATGTGAAACTTGAAGGGTACAAACGGACTATTTTCAGATAAATAATAAGAACCGACTTTTACTTAAAACATAACACAATACTATGGAGCTTCATGTGAGGGGTTTCATTTGGGTAATCGCTTTGACGAGTTTGCTGGGTTTACGAATTAAAGTGCTCTGGCTCTTCAAACATTTACTACATGACCTCTGGATTATGATGGCCTGAACGGTGTTATGTATATCTAAATGCTAATAACAACATAATACAATAGTAGGGAGCTTCAAGTGAGGAGTTATACTTCTGGATTACAATGGCACGAACGGTGTTATGTTATAACTAAATCTAGAAACCCTATGTATAATTACTTGAAAACCTAGAAACTAAGGACTTGACATACACACACCTACACTACCCCCAGGATACATGAGTCAGCCGTCTAAACCCCTATATCACTTGCCTTATACCCAGATGAGTTTTTATAGCCTCACTTTTAAATGCTTTACAAAACCTGTGAGGGGGATACATGCTTTAAACAGAATACATGTCTTTTTCTTTTGTTGTTGCACGAGTGTTACGTTCTGCTACCATTACATAACTAAGATTCATGAGCCATAATCACTTGTGAGTTTTACACAAGTGAACGTGAGTATAGTTGATAGATCTATTGGAGTTTGACAGCTCCCTTTGGTTTGCCCCAGCCGGGCCATCAATAAGTACTATACTTGAAACCCCTAAGGATTAACTTTGGCAAGTTGTCCTTCTTGTCCCCTTATGGTTTGGTCTGCAGACCCTATGACCCAGATTTTTAAGGTGCGGTTTCATGAGCTTAGTGTAACAAACCCTTCTCTTTCATAACTCTTTCTACTGGGTTTAAGTTGAACCCTGTGGAGCTTGTATTCACTCAATCTCTACTTAAACCTATGACTCTCACTCAACCTTAGTGTTGACCTTTAAGCATGTTATCCTAGGTATATAAGCCCTTTAGGAACCCATGGCACGGAGTGGCACTGGACATGAGGACGTCCAAACTAGTTATCATTCACCTACTAATAACATAAACAAAACGTATCTTAGGGACCTCTCTTTTGGTAAAAGTATAATTTTTACTATAAAACTCTGATAAAATAAATGAATAATAACTCCTTTTTCAAAAACGTCTATTTTCGAGTCGTTTTCTATATCATGTCTTTGTTTCCAAAATGTAATACCCCAGATCTATATTCCGTTGTGATCTGTCAAAAATGAGGGTGTTACAGATTGTCATCAGAGCCTTGGTTATAGAAAACAAAAGGATTTTCCAAAAAAAAAGCTATAACCAGTCTTTTCTAAAAAGGTCGTCCTCAGTGCCACTAGAATCCCCGAGCTGCCTTTAGGATAGATTCCCTAATACCTTTAGGATAGATTCCCTAATGCCTTTAGCATAGATTCTCTGATGCCTTTAGGATAGATTCCCTATTGCCTTTAAGATAGATTCCCTATTGCGTTCCCTAACTTGCCTTTAGGATATAGCATAAGATAGAAGAATGCTAAGATACTTTTCCCGGGTATTACAGTTAGGCATGTCTTCCCTTAATCATCATATCATCGTGTCGAAAACCGATGATGAGGATAATTTCGTAGATAGTTATGAGTATGCTCCGGCTACTCCTAGTCATTCATTCTATGATTCTAACTCACCGGAAAAATTAGTTCAGAATTTCTTAGTTGCCTTAGCTATGGAACCCTCCCTGAATGATCCCTATATGCAAACATATAATAACTATATGCAAGCATATGGTGGTGATATTCCTATAGTGCCTACTTGATGCGTGAAATTGCACCCTCGCAAAAGGTTTTACCTCTCAAGGGATCTTGAGAAGCTTGCAATCCCCACCAGGCAGTGTACCTGTTCGTTGTAGTATAGTATAGTGACAAGTACCGGGGAATTGATCGTTCAACTCAGGAATAGTGTTCGCTAGGATTAAAAAGTCTACTAAACTAGGTCTAAAGGTGAGGGATGATTCTTTTTGTATTTTTATATTTTTATAAAAGCAAGTAAAATCTCGGGTTTTGAAGGAGTGGGCGAAATAAGTTGCTAGTCAACTAACCCAATTAACTAAAGATGCAATCAAAATAAAATAAAATAAACTAAAACTAATTTTGTGGTGTAAACAATAATAAGAGAAAATGTGTTTACTTAGATTTCATTACTCCCTAGATATCTTTTACCGGTTGATTAGGTTGTTACAATTGCATGGATGACGGGTTATAATCCTTAATACTAGTCGTAGGGCCGTGTACGAAATTCCCTAACTCTATAAGCTCCTACTTCACTCCTATGTCGAACCGACTAAAAGCTCCAAACATGGGATCACTAGAATTCGCTCATGCATTAAATACAACCATAAATCGTAGTACACCTCCGATCATGTTTCTTAAGACGTTCAAGCAAGTTACCAATTGGAAGTCTGCCAGTTTTCTTAAGCCTAACATCGAATACAATCATCCACAACAACTATAAACAAACCATCAATCAATAATCAACATCTAGGTTTCATTACATCTAAGCAAACATAAGAAAAACCTAGCCTAACATGTTAAAAAGAAGAAAAGCATAAGATAGAATCACACAACACATAGACATATTATATGATTATTGGAAAACTTATCTTCAATTGAACATGGCTGGAACAAGGGTCGATACCCTTATTATTACAGAAAATTCGTCTAGGGTTTTCACAAAGAAGCTCTCCAAAAGTTCCACCCTACTAATGAATGAAAATTAGAAAACTATATATAGATTTTACACCTTGACGGCATCACGTTTTAGCTTGTGACGCCGTCAACTTGCCGCCAAGATAAAATTCGTATTGCCTAGATCCACTTCTGACGCCGTCATGTGTAATATTACTCTGGGCCGTCACATGTATTTTGACCCGGACGGCCTTGGTGACGCCGTCAGGCCAAAATGCCTCGAAATTGTTCGGGACCGTCATGTGTATTTTCCATATCCACCTCTTTTGCCAAGCTTGACGCCGTCACTTGCAAAGCCTTGACGCCGTCAGGTACTGTTCTCAGCAAGGATTTTGAGACTTTGTCGTTTTCTTTACTTAATCGCTCCAAAAACGTCTAAAATGCTTCCTTTTCCAGATTTCTTCTCAAAAGTACCTAAAATGACAAAAAGAACGATTTAGGGTAATAATTGATCAAATAATTATGAATCCGGGCTTAAATGACCCCCGAAAAGCGGTACACTTTTCGCCTTATCAAATATGCTTACATTTGAGATTTGCTTGTCCTCAAGCAAATGCGCTTTTATTCTAATCAAAATACAAGTTAGAGGTCATTTAACACTAAAGTAAAAGTAATTACAACAAATAATCGTTCCACTTAAAACCAAAAACAAGCACGGAGGTTATATACTAGCACCTCACAAATAGTGTTTAGATACTCACATCTCTCGGGTGTAATAAAGCATATATCACAATAAGGAAATTGAAAACATCTCTCACTACCTGTCATAGCAAATAGATTACCATAGGCTTGGGAAAGTATCAAACCTCCACCACTTGGCGTAAGCACGTAGGATAAACTACCAAAGAGGTCTTTTAAAGGGTTATAACATGAGGTATAGGGATATGGCAAACACGGTTTTGTTGGATAAAGGCAATATTTACTGGTGGCGAGTTAATCATCTTGGTTAATTACATGTATAGCATGGCGTTGCTAAGCCAAGACTCGTCTTGCATTATTTGTGATTACTTGTCATTAATTGAATTTCTCATTCACACTTTTCACATTTACCACTTTTCACGACACGGTTTTCACGAATCGATAATTCAAGATTCCATTCACACCTTCGTTGGTATACGACTCGGGTGATCCGTATTTCTCGCGGATCTCCTCGATACTAATACTATACACTATAAATTGATTTTTGACTATCAATTTTTGGCGCCGCTGCCGGGGAAGGTTTGAAGTGAGTTTTAAAATTCGTTTTGAAAAATCGTGTTTTGATAAGCCTTCCTCTATCTTGTGAATATTTTCTATAAAAATACAAAAATTGAAAAATCAAAAACATTTTTCCTAAAGTGTTTTCAAAAATACAAAAAGAAAGTTACAGCCTCGACTCCCTCTTCAATTATGCAAACTCAATTACAAATCAGCTTTTATGTTCCACACTACTTATTTGCAGACATCAATAAGCTCACTTAATAAACTCCAATTCAGAATATTAATGGCGCAAATCAAAGCCTGTACTACTGAGAGTTTAAAAATACCAAAAGCCCTATCACATCTATTCAATTACTACTCTAAAATGAACCAAGATCAGCAACCTGTGGGATTATGATCAATGATACAGTTGACTATTTGAAATGCTTATCTAATTGACTTAATTCAAATTCTATTGATTTAATCTTCTACTACTTGTATTCTAAAGCTATAATTACACTAGATTTAACTATATTAATCTATTATGCAACTAATTCAACCAAGCTACTAACTAATTTCAATAATACTAACAGTTAATGAGATTTTTAAACTAACTTTGACTTTTCTATGAAGTACCTACTATTTTTATGATCTATAAGTCTAACATTACTCTTATGCAACCTATATGTTAAACTAAATCTACAAATCAACCACTTCTCAGCTCAGCATTACACAAATCCAAACACTCCTTTATTAGCAAATCTCACTACAACTAACTGTTTCAGCCTCTGATTTCCATAACAATGAACAATAACAGTCACACAACACTAGTATTATCTAATAAATCTCAAATCAACCACAATTTACCACACAAACTCAGATCAACAGTTACTCAAATAATAGCTAACTAACACAGAATTAATGCTAAAACAGATGAAATGAAGATCAAACAAACTCAACTACAGCAATTACCACAACAACAATATCAAGCTAAAACAATTTATCAGAAACTACAACTCTACAATAAGATCTAAACAGATATAATGAAGCAGTGTAAAAATTAGGAAGTTACCAATTCAAATCTCCCTCAGCTAGAACAGAGGGAGCTCACTGAGCTTGCCTATCTTTAGATAGGCTGAGATCATCCATGGCTATCTCAATCTATCAGCTAAACTCCAAGGATCAAATGAAATAAGCTCAGTTAACTTTCGTTGACCATACAAGTATTTTGAGAGATCTAAATGTTTTAAGCTAATACAAACACTCACAGAAGCTATTGAGCTAATATGAGCTGTAACAATCTAAAAATAAGCTTGAATGCAAGCTGATTTAACTTTTTAACAAAGTATTTTTTATTTTTTTTATTTATTTTCTGATTTTTATGTGTTTTCTTTAAATGATGTAAACTGAATTGAAAAGAAATGATGTTTAAGCTGAATAAGAAACTGAAAATAAGCCAAGTATAAAAGATATGAAAGCTGTAAACTAAATGATGAAAACAATAAGCTAATAAGAATTTAAGAAAAACTGAAATTTTATTAGAAACTAATTGAGATGCAATACAATTAACTATTCTACATACAGTCTGAATTAAAACTGACAGAGCTTCGCTACTCCTATTCTACACTACTCAAATGAGCTTCTAAACGTCCTTATTTTTAGCTGAGAAGAGGAGTGAGGTGGTACCAATGCCATGTTGGCAATCCGCGTGAGGTTGTGCTTCTTTGAATCCAATCCACACCCTCTGATCATGATCCTATCAATCCCTTCAATAATAGCCCTCAGATCATCACTTGTAACGCGTTCCATCAAATAAGAGTTCGCCATGTGTCATATTTTGTGTTTCTTTAGTGCTGACATACTCCTGACACCTCCTGACACTTCTAGAAGCCCCAATGATTGACCAATATGCCCTTAATTACGGTTAATTTGATGATTGGGTAGTCAAGGTTCATGTCTGGGTAAATGGGGGTGAAAAGGGGGGCGGGAAGGATGGGTAATTTTTTTATTCATTTTGACTTCGTTTGACCATTGACCAAGGGGATGGGGTTTGACCGAGGGTAAGATGGACTGGGCTCGGGTTATTGCTTTGGTTTAGGCTTTTATGTTTGTGATTGGATTTATTACATGGACTAAAGTACTTGGACTTTGGTTTTATTTCCAGATTTTGTAATGAAGTGTACAAGGACCAATAGTGTAATAATCTGAAAATGTAAGGGCCTATTCTGCCAAAATCCAAAAATGTACTCCAAGGGTTTATGATGACATAATATGATTCCCAAGGATTGACTTTGACCTTTTCTTCAACTATTTCCATGAGGGACTGAATGTGTCAAATTTGAAACTTTAGGGACCAATCTTGTCAATTCTTCAAACTTTCACAATAAAGGTCATTCTTGCAAATCTTCTAACTCTGAGGATCACTTTTGACTCTTTAAGCTCCATTGGATTACCAACATTGACTTTTTGACTCGTTCCACTCTCGTGATCGTTTTTGCCGAATTTTGTTTGTTTTTCGTCATTTTATGAGATATCCGTTCCTGCACATTCACAATCACAAAAATACATATTCTTTGGCATTTTGGGTTAGTTTTTGGATTATTAAGCCTTAATTTGGTAAAGAAAATGTGAGTGAATAAGCACTCACCAGCTCGAATCGACTTAAGCTAAAAAATCAAAAATAATAAAAACTTAAAATAAACATAAATAAAACGGGATGGTAGTCCGTATGTTTTTTTCTCTTTTTCTTTTTTTCTTGATTTTTTTTTTTTTTTTTTTTTTTGCATACACTTTTGCCCTACCATCCAAAATAATACATCATAGGAGATTTACATCCCCCTTACACTTGAACTTTTACATACTTTACAATCGACTATTCTAATGACTCGAATTAAGATAATCAAAACACTTTGAGTACCTTTTAAGATTAACGCACATATGGGGGTAATATATGATGTTCTTCCCCATTACTCCGTAACACAAATACTTTACCCATGAGTCTCAATCGTCCAAAACAATATGTACAAGATATGACTCGACTTAGCAACCATGTAATCAATTAGACAATTAACTAAGGGTTTAAATAAATAACAATAATGTACTAAAGATGAGTGCATACACGGAAGGCTAAGGCGATTTGGTTACACATTTGGGGTGGATTGTTAACAAATTCTTCCTTTAAGTAAAATGCTTAAAGTTAGAAACGAAAAGATAGGCTCGGAGGGGTGTACTAGGGGTATCGTGTACTAAAAATGAGTACAACGCAAAGGTGTGGGAAAAATTAATTAACTTTACTAGTCAAGGTAATTGACTTAAATGGTCAAGTAATTATGATACGGGTTTAACACAACGGTGATCCTAATATCTCTTATCAAGTAGTAAATCCTACTACACGAATGTAGTCTCACTAGCGGTCTCGGGATGCATCACTAAAGCAAGTTCTAGAATCTACATACTACCGGTACACTCATAAGCACTAATAATGAATGCTTTGTTGACATAAATAATGTCTAAAAACATTGTTAGCATATTAACAATGTCTCTATGTTTTGATAATTACAAAGCATAAACTCATTAATCTAAAACTTATGACGTAAACAAGTTTTTAGTGCTTAATATTTGTCTTTGCATCCATATCACTTAAGGTATGAATAAACAAAGGGTTTATTGCATTTCATGATCAAAGAAAATTTTTCTAATCACTAGAATTTTTATAAAATGTACTAAACATTCTATATCTTTTACAAAATTACTTTTGGAATTAAAAGAATATGTTTAATTCATTATAAATATATAATTTCAAATTTCCAACCAAAAATAGCAAATTTTATCCAGAAAAATATTCCCCACTAAAAGACAAGAAAAACCAACATTCTGAAGGGGCGGCCCCCTTAATCATTAAGGGGACCGGCCATTAATTAAGGGGACTGGCCACGCTCCAGAACGGTAATTTTCTCCCCTATAAATAATGGTTCATCCCATAGAATTTTCTCACCTTTTGCACTCCTAAACTTTCTGTTCTAGATCCAAGTTTCTATTCTCTTAATCCTTTGATCATAAGTACATAATTCTTTGTTTCAAAGTGATTCAAACATCATCCTCTCAAGTGCAAGAGAAGAATACTTCTATCCCCCAAGACAAGAAGTATTACAACTTGTTGTGACCTCCACATACAAGTTGTTGGTGCATCATCAAGATCATTTACATTATTCTTTGTGAAGATTGTTGTGTATATTTGATTATAGATAGTTGTGCTAGGTATATTGATTGTGTGATTAGTTAGTTGTTTGGTGTGAAGAAGAAAAGTTAGGAATTAGATTATAGTGAAGAAGCTAGGTGTGAAGTTGTTAGTTGTGAAGTAAATTGGTGTGAAGAAAATAGGCGTGAAGTAGTTAGTTGTGAAATAGATTGGTGTGAAGAAGTAGTGTAGAGGTTGTGATTTAGGTGTGAAGAAATTGTGGTGTGAAAATTGGTGTGTAAGGTTTTCTCCGCCATAAGGGAGCTTGTTGATATAGTGGAGAAAACTCTCGAGTTAGGTGCTCGGGGAGTGGAGTAGGGCAAGGAAGGTGTCCTTGTAGCCGAACCACTATAAATCTCTTGTCTCGCGGTTCGATCTTTCCATCTCTTACTTATTTCATTACTTATCATTGTTATATCTTACTTATTGATAGTTGTTTATATTGTACAAGACTTGAGATCACATATTATCGAATCTAAATTTTAAAAAACTAAGAAAACACTAAAACTATCTTTTATAACAAATTAAAAAGACGTAAAACTATTCAACCCCCTTCTAGTTTTCCACAATTGGTATCAGGAGCCACGTCGAGCAAGATTTTTAAAATATATTGTATTTTAAAACTTGTACCGATCTATGGAATCTAAAAAATATTTAGAAGGGCAATCTATGAAAAGACCACCACTATTTGAAAGTGATGGATTTTTATATTGGAAAAATAGATTCAAAACGTATGTGAAATCAAAAGATCTTGATCTTTGGCATAGTATTACCTTTGGTGATTTTCCTCCTATTCAATATAATGTTGAAACTAAAATGGATGAAATTGTAACTTTCGAAAAACAAAATGATGATTTGAAAAAGAAACTAGCAAAAAATAATGAGGCTAAAATGGTCATTTATAATGCGTTACCACGCAAAGAATATGAAAGAATTTTTAGGTGTAAAACCGCCAAAGAAATTTGGGATTCTTTACTAATTACTCACCAAGGTAATAGCCAAGTCAAAGATAATAAAATAGATCTTCTTGTACAACAATATGAACAATTTACGATTCCGGAAGAGGAATCAATTGATAATGCTTTTGCTAAATTTAACACTATTATCACAAGTTTAAAAGCACTTGATGAGACATTTTCTAGTAAAAATTGTGTTAGGAAATTTCTTAGGGCATTGCATCCAAAATGGCGAGCCAAGGTCACGGCAATTGAAGAATCAAAGAACTTGATGACGTTATTACTATATGAACTAATTGGCAACTTGAAGGTTCATGAAGAAATTATAAGAAGAGATTCGGAAACGGTCAAAGTCAAGAAAGAACAAACCAAATCAATTGCTCTAAAAGCCAAAAAGGAACCTAGTGATGATGATGATTCAAGTGACGAAAGTGAAGACGAAGAATATGCAATGGCAGTAAGAGAATTCAAGAAATTCTTCAAAAGACGAGGAAGATTCACTAGATCATCACGAGACGAAAGAAAACCATTCCAAAGAAATTGAAGTGACAACTACGGGAAAAGAAAGTGCTTTAGATGTGGAAGTCCAAATCATCTCATTGGCGAATGTCTAAAGCCACCGGGTTATGAAAATCAAGGCGCATTTGTTAGTGGAACATGGAGTGATAGTGACAAAGAAGAAGTTGAAAAGCCAAGAGATGAAAAGTGTTTTATGGCAAAAGAAACCGACGAAATATGTTTAGGAATTGACTTGGAGCCTGAAGAATGGATCAAAGATAGCGGATGTTCGAGGCACATGACGGGGAACCGCAAGCTATTCTCTACATACAAGGCATACAATGGAGGTAACGTTATTTTCGGTAGTAACTTACGTGGAAAAATCATTGGCAAAGGTACGATTTCTCAAGACTCACTTACTATTGAAAATGTAGAACATGTAGAAATTTAACATATAACTTGCTTAGTATAGGACAAATATGTGATAATAAATGTAGAATCACTTTTACCGAAGAGGATAGCGAAAAAGTTAAGAATGGAAAAATCATAGGTAGAGGAATTAGGAAAGGTGACGTATATGTTATGAAACTAGGAAACAAGCCTGAGGATAGGATATGCCTTACGACCCTAGATGAAAACTCTACATTGTGGCATAGGAGATTAGGACATGCTAACATGCAAACAATACAATCTTTGGCATCTAAGGAATTAGTTAGAAATTTGCCTAATCTAAAATATGACAAGCATTTTTGTGATGCATGTAAAATTGGAAAACAAGCTTGTTAATACAAATATCGCCTAAAAACGTTATTTATATTTTACGATCTTTGCTAAGTTTTGTTAATGACAAAGTATGAAGTTTAGCTATAAGTAAATCATCACTTTAAGTGTTTAAGTCTTGTTTAACTAAGGTTTACATTGTTTTTATTTCTTAAATTAGAAAGTGTCTTGTCACATCACATTTATTTCTTAAAATAGTAATGTCACATCACATTTAGGGTAAGCTTTGTCCATATACATTTATGGTAAGAAAGAGTGTTTGACTAACCTTATGCTTTCTTGCAAGTCTTGTGTTTGACTAGAAGTAATGTGATGTGACCTTGTTTGGTTTGGAAGATTTATTGCAAAAACCAACTGCAAGCCTGGCGGTACCCTGGGGATACATGGGCGGAACCCTTCTGAGGGGTCCGCCTGATCCGTCAGACCTGCAGAATGGTTTGCTATAAATACCAAACCATTTGTTAGTTTTGAGTCACCCCTTTAGGACATATTTTCACATACTCTCTCAACTAACTAAGTAACATTTTGATTTGTGTGATTCTCTTATGTAGCAAGGGTCTTCACAAGATCATTCAAGAAGTTACAAGCTTCAACTCTAAAGTTGCAAGTCTTGGTAGCTTGGTCATGCATAAGCTTTGGTAGTTTATGCTTTATTTGTGTCATGTATGTAGAAGTGATTGGTTAGTATTTTAGGCCTCAAAATACGTAGTGTGTCGGGAGTTGTTGTACCCTTGTAAAAGAACTAACGGGAGTGGTTGTACCCTTGGTAAAGAACTCGACATCTAGCTTAGTGTCGGTAAAAGTGTAAGCGACGATGGGAGTGGTTGTACCCGTGTAAAAGAACTCGACATCTAGCTTAGTGTTGGTAAAAGTGTAAGCGACGTTGTAAAGGTTTTCTCCGCCGGTGAAAGGAGCTTGTTGATTAGTGCTTATAACTCTCGAGTTGGAAACTCGGGGCGTGGATGTAGGGCAAGGAAAAAGAGTCCTTGTAGCCGAACCACGATAAACAATCATGTTTTGGTTTGATCGTTTCTTTCTTTATCTTTGCTTATTACATGTTGTTCTTTAGTTAGAATAGCTAGTTACATATAAAGCTTTTCAAAGAACTAAACAAGTAAAGATGTGTTTATATCTTCAAACAAAAGTAAAACTTTTCAAAGAACTAAACGAGCAAAGTTAGGATCATCACAAGCAAAGCTTTTCAAAGTATGAAACTAGTAAAGTTAGAATTGTTATTCACATGAAAAGCTTTTCAAAGAATCAAACACATAACGTTGTGTTTATATCTTTAAGCAAACGTAAAAGTTTTTAAAGATATTCAAGTTAAAAAGAATCCAAAAAGCGGTAAACTATTCAACCCCCCTTCTAGTTTTCCACAATTGGCATCAGGAGCTACGTTACTCAAGATCTTTAAAATAGAATGTATTTTAAAACTTGGATCGATCCATGGATTTTGAAAATCTCAAAGAAAGGGCAACCTATTCAAAACCCACCGCTATTTGAAAAAGAAAACTTACTTGAATGGAAAAGTAATTTTGAAAACTATGTGAAATCAATTGATCAAGATCTTCGGCATATTATTTCTTTTGGTGATTTCAAACCAAAGAAAACAAGTTTTTGAAAACCAAGATAACTATCTTAAACTTGATAAAAATACTAAAGCTAAAACAATGATTTATAAAGCTTTAGTACCAAATATGAAAGAATGTATTTTTTGTCAAACGGCTAATGATATTTGGAAAAATATGTTAAACTTTCATCAAGAAATATGTCAAGTCAAAGATGATCAATTTGATCTCACATATGAATTAGAAGTCTTAGAAATATTAATAGATAGACATTTAGTTATGATAAATACATGTACTACTAGTTTAAATGTTTTAAATGAATGTGTAAGTGAAGATGATTACTCATGTTGAGCTCTTTGTGGTCTTGCTTACGATTCATGGAATAACACGGATGAAGATGAAGCCAACCATCCAGTTTGTGATTCTCAACTAGATAAAACATCAAGCAAGGTACATTTTATGACCAAACACTTTTGCTTTGACAAATTTATACTAGAGTTTTCTAAACTAGAAAATGAGTCTAAACGTTTATGCAACATGGACCTGAAAACTATCTTTAACAATGAGTCTTCAAAATCTTTTAAGAATATTTTTGAAAAGGAAATTTTGTTAGAAGATAAAATGTCTAGAATTGTGAGTAATGTTGAAATTGATCTAGAATGTTAATTATGTCTAGATTACAAACATGAGATTAAAAAGCAATATGAGAAAGGAAAAATATTAGTTAAAATTTGATGATAGCTCAAAATCTCTTGAAAGATTGTTGAGGTGTCAAAGGTTGTTTAAAGATAAAACCGGATTAGGATTTAACTCAAAAGCACCATTAACTAATAAAACAAAGCAAGTAAAACTTGTCAAACCTAGAAGAGAGATTTAGAGATAATTCAATCTCTAATAGAAACTCATGATAAAAGAATTAAGATTATCATGATCTATGCTTTTATATGATTGTCTAACCTTCTTGGATATATGAGTAATTGAGTTTCAAAGTGTGTCGTCAAATCAAGATTTTACGCATTGTGTTTATCCTCTTGATAGCATCTCTATGCAATTTAAAAGGTACGCATTACTTCAACTTGACTTTGATTCTCTTGTTTCTAGCATTATGTGTTGAAATATGTGTTATTAGTAGTACTCTAAAAGTGTTTACTTGCTATTAGTAATAACTAAGATTAGATTCTATGCAACAAGGAATTTCGTCATTAGTACTAGTAGGAGATATAAGGTGCTTTGGTTCTTTAACCATCAAGAGATAAACATGAGAAACTCTTGAGTGAGTCTCACTCAACTCTTGCTTACAAGTAAGCTAACTAAGAATTTCCTAAGTGTTAAAATGTCTAACACTTTTGTGATGCTTGCAAAACAAACCTTTGTTAAACAACATTCTCAAACACCATACTTTGAGTCTTAAATTGTGTGTTTCTTCAATCACTCCTTTATGATAATCTCACATAAAACACACAAGGTGAAATAAATCACATTAGCATACATTAGAATGTGTGGAAGAAAATGAGTTTTCAACATCTAGGATTTACACATCAAATGTGACACTTAGTCTTATGATGTTGTACCTCTTGGACTTTTCAAAACAAGTAGAGTTCATAGTGTCTTAAGTAAGAAAACCCAAAGAGTCGATGAGTCGTTGAATATAACATTTAACGAGTAATCTCCTGCTTCTAAGATATCATCTTTGGTAGATGATGACTTAGTCAAAAGTCTAATGATGGCAAGACAAGTATGTTGTGTAAAACATTAAGAATAAAAGTACAAAATAACATCTTCTCACCTTGAGTCAAACATTGAATCAAGCAAAATTGACATAAGTTATAAAACTTGATTTATAGGTCATAGTTGTGTCTTAACAAATTCAACAATAACAGTTTTTGGAATTTAGAGTAAAACAACTAGTGAAATAAAATAAGTGTTTCGAAGTAATCATGTGATTATAAGTGTCAATATTTGAAAGTCTTTTTTTGATAATAAAAGCAAGCTCCAAAAGCAAGGGATTTTAACTCAAAGACATTCCTAGTTACTCTCTTGTTCTCAATAGTTAAGTTATTGATGACTTATCAAGAATGAGATTAGTAAATCCGTAGGTAAAACTAAACGTAGAGAAATGTTCGGAAGACTACTTGTTCTCATAACAATTAGATTCAACATTATGTTTAGCGTTTGTCTATGTGCTCGTTTTAAAGAAGATCCTTAAATAACTCTTTAGTTGAGTTTGTTTGGATACATCGTAAGGTACTACACAACTAGGATTATGGTATCCCAAAAGAACGTGAATAGAAACCATAGTGTTTGCCAAATGGAATTATGTCGGTAATAAGTTGATAAGAAAAGCACAAGTGGTACTTGCACTTTTATACTTACTTACCCAATGATTCTCCAAAACACGTAAGGTTCTCAAATTAGTTTCGAATGGAGAAGCACATCAACAAGCTCCGCTTGAACAAGCATATACGCGTCAACGACGGAATTCTTTTATCAACATTGTTATCTCTTCAACAAAGGTAGCATCGACTTCAGCGACAATTCAATCCATTATGTTCTTAATTGACATATTGTGATCCATCATCAACGTCTTGGTAAAAACGTTCATTGAGGAACGTCTTAACTAAGAAAGTCTACAACATTAACCATTCTATCAATGTTTTCACAAAACCTCTTGAATGAGAAGTATTCATCATCCCTAGGCTTAGTCAAAGACTCATAAGACCTAAAACCTTAGTTTTGAACATTAGGATAAAACCACAAAAATCAAGACAATCCCTTTTGAATTTTCCTGCAGCTCCCACGGTACCCTCAGACCATACGGGCGGAACCCTATTTTTGGTTCCGCCTGGTCCGCCAAAGCTACAGAATGTTTTATTTTTAATTTCAAAACCAAACACCCTCTTAACTTAATCATTCACTTGTTCTTTCACCATCGTCTCATCACATTCACCTTGTGATATATCTCAGCCCATGAGATTCACAAAATGAGCAAAACTTCAAGCATCTTCCTCATAACCTTTCATCACTCAAACCTCAAACAACCAATGTGAAATGAGAAACCGTGTTATCTTTTGTCCTATCAATATCGAGTCATCCACCATTTCCATTCCCTCAAAGAAACAAAGAGTCAATATCATCTTCACCAATAACTCAACCTAGTCATCTTCATAAGAAGATTCCACAATGTAACCAAACAAGTGTGTCATCCCCACTATAACCTAACCTATTAAGATTAAACCACCTTTCATGATACATAAACCTATGTTCACCTTTGTGTCGCTCTTTGAAACAAAAGGCAATTGTCATATCCATACTCTCATTAACATATTTGTCTATGTCGTCAAAAGTCAAGTGAATTTCATTATGAAATGCGTCTCTTCAACTTTCTAGCAAGTGAAGAACACAAAGAAGATATCCAAGCTTTAAGTGTTGTCAAGCAATCACCACCTCATTTCACATATCCACTCTCGGTCGTCAACCATACCTTACCACCGTTCAGCACATTGTTTTCATATAGGCACACACTAGAACATACACATTACAATAGTCGTTTACCTAGACTAAAATGTGAAATTTTGATTTTCTAGGAATCATCATGCCTCCTCTAACTCACTACGACTACAAGGACACCATCAAGTACCTACCCAAATACCACAAAACCAAAGGTCTTACTCAAACTCTAATCGTTGTCTACAAAGCCTTAGAAAAACGATATGTCCATAAGGGTAGAACCATTGATCCATCCTTCTTAGAAGGTACAAACCACTACACGGAATTTGCCACAATCAACTTTGAGTGTCTCTTAGAAATCAACGAGCCTATTTGTTCTAGGTTCATTTTAGAATTCTATGCATCTGTCACCCTCTCTAAGGATGAGTATGGTCGCATGTCTATTAACTTTAGGGCTAGTAGTCATCAATACTCCTTCACTCTCGAGGAGTTTGCTCAAATCCTAGGTGTCCCAAACCATGGTACTTGCACCTACTCCAACTTGCACTCCCTCTCAACTCTTGACACACTCTTTGACCGCATCTATCCCTATGATACCCCTCTTGTATCCAAAGATGAACTTCGTGACCACCTCTTCATTAGGACCACCAACACTAGGAGAACTTGAACCGGAAATGAGGTCATCAAGGACCCATATGGAATGGAATTCAATGAACTCAAACCACAATTTAAGAAATGGGAAGAGATTCTTAGAGCCAACATTATAACTTCCATAGGAAATAGAGATCATGTCAACACATGTCTTAGCTACATGCTCTATAGCATTTCCACCGGTCAACCTTTTAACTTAGCCTATTACCTCGCCAAAAGAATGGCCGACATACCTTTGGTAGGAACAACCGCTCTTCCTTATGGAATGCTTCTCACCCGCCTCTTTAGAACAATCTCACCCATTCCTCCTAACGATAATGGAATGTGCCTTGACTATTCTCTCATTCCTCACATCTTCGTTCCTCTAAGTGATAAACGAGTTTTCAAAGGTAAGGGCAAACGTACTCGCTCACCTACACCATCATCATCATCATCTGACATGAGCAAGGATGATAAACTTCCTAACTCTAAGTTACCTCCTTTAGACTACCTAATAGAACTCCCCGTCATTGAAAATGCATCCGAAGAGTTCAAGCAAACCAAAGGAATTTTCAAGTGCTTTGGAAGGTACCTAAGCAAGCTCAATAAGAAGATAGACCGGTTATGAGACGATTAAGGAGTGTTTGGCTTATGAATGTTTTAGAACCTTTTATGTGTTAAACTACGTGATTTGTATTGTTTTTCACTTACATGTTTTATTACATTTGTCGGATTATGTTTGTATGAGCTTTTATGCATAATGACAATGTTTGAGGTGTTTGTCAATTTTTTATGCTTATGGCAATTCTTACTAAGCATAGTGAAATCCTCGACCTCAAGGTCAAAGTCCTATGATATGTGTGTTTACGTGTCTAATTTTTGCATTGCCAAACCAGAAATGCATTATCTTTTTGATTTTAGGAGTTTTCAAAAATTTTGAAAATCGTCTCGCGGGTCAAAATCGCGGACTGCCTAATTTTTCAGCCCTGGCGGATCTGACGGTACCCAAAATTGGGTTCCGCCAGTGTATTTTATTGGAAACCCAGAATTGGCCCAACGAACCAGACGGTACCCTCAAATGGGTTACGCCTGTGTACCGCGAGGGTTCCGCCAGACACCTGCAGAAAATTTTTGTCATTTTTCTTAAGTTCAAAACTTGTAAAGTGTCAAACCATTTTCTTTAGTGAGAAACATCTTTCATTACCTCCAATAACCATATTAGGACAACTCTCACTCACTAAAACAATTAGGAAGTCACTTCCCGCCAAAAGTTCAAATTCAAACATAACTAACCCAAGGAACCCTTTTAAAGGATCCTTCAAACCATTGGAACATTTTCAACCAAATCACATCCCATGATCACAAAGCATTGAGTGCATATGTTGGTCTTTCACTCCACCCTATTCTATTGGATTGACATCAAATGATGTGACAAGTTCATGAAAATCATTTGATACCTCAATCTTTGAATGGTAGAACATCAAATCCAAACAACCCTTCCCACAATTCTTTTTAAGTTTGATCACTTTAGAATACCCCAAAACTCTCACCAACACCATTACTTCTCTCAATCTCAAAACTCTTGCAAACCAAAGATTTGAGATGACTTAATCAAACACCTCATCCGAATCATCAAGCTAAAAGCCACTAGGATTAGTGTTAAAACTTGTTGCTTCAACAAAACCATCAAATCAAGCTCATCACTTGACATTTCTTCACCTATCCAAAACTTCCTTAACCTTACTACATCAACACCATATTCAATACCTTGCAACATCAACATGACCACTATTCAAGATTTCCTCAATCTTGCTACTTCAACATCCTCTCCCAAACATGGCAATACAAACATATACACTTTTTAACCATCAAAAACTTTTTCAACCATCGATCACCAACATTTACACCAATGGAACTTTTTCCATACACCACCAACATCACCGCATCCACTATTGGAAACTTTTGAAAACCTATAACCTAAACCATCAAGCCCTCCATCATTGTCACTCTTTGACACCATTGCCGAAACGGAAACCCAACAACAACCAATATTTCAACCAAATGAGTCATTGGATGATGCACCTCATCCACCGTCATTGCTTAAGAGTTTAGCTTACCGTTATGCTAGACGCTAAATTTTCCCAAATGATCAAGGTCATGCACACCTACAATCATTTGTGTTTCACCCCATTTACAAAAACCTTCATGGTAATCCATCCGGAAAACCAAGCCTTTGTCACTTTGTTCAACTACCACCACCACATGAACCTTCCCAACACTTTGAATCTCTATTTTCTTCGTATAAGAAAATAGAAGCATCTCAATGATCTTCCATCAAGACCAACAAAACCACCACCTTTCACGAATGAAAAACCACAGTCATTGCTTGACCAAAATGAGTCTTTTGACCACAACCAAACACCACAACAAGAATATCACCACCCAAAACCATTGTTGTCTCACCTTATCTACAAAGACATCCATGATCCTCTAAACAATGAAATGAGGTTTATCCTAAACTACATTGTGGAACATCTCAAGTTTAGAGTCTCTAAAATGAAACAAAACCGTTTCTTTTGGAAAATGTTGCTCATTAAAACCAACAAACCAAGTTTAGAGCACCAACACCACCTCAAGTTTAGAGTCTCCAAAATGAAACAAAACCGTTTCTTTTGGAAAATGTTTCACCATTTAAACAAACAAACCAAAACCGTGTCACCCCCACAACATTCAAAATGAAACCCGCTACATCCTCCACCACCTACTTTTATTCTCAAACAACCTTACCCTTGTTTTGGAAGAATGTTTCTCATTAAGGAAAGTGATGGTTTCCTTTTTATAGATGTAGGATTTTTATATTCTTAGTTTCTTTTTATTTGGTCTTTTATTTTTAGAAGTAGGATGTTATTCACATCATTTCACGTTTTCGACTTCCTAAAAGTCAAATTTTACATGAAATTAATTTTATCCTACTATGAGATATGCTTTGTTTGTTGACCATTTAAAGTATTGTGATTGCACTATACCTTGTTATGGTAACTTGTATATCTTGTGTTTTAGAAACTAACTTCCTTTTTGTAGGATCATTTTCCATGTTTTGTTTCCTTGATACTCCATTTAGGGGAGTAATATTCAAGGGGGAGCATGAGTATTGCATTATTCCGCTTAACAACTCTTAGTTGTGTTTTAGACATGAAATGCTTTCATGACTGTCTTGTGCGGAAACTAACCTTTTTCTTGTAGGTTCAAAATCCATGTCTCCTCTCTTGGCACTCCATTTAGGGGGAGTATCATCCAAGGGGGAGCAAGTACATACTTCCGCTTCGCTACTCTTCTTTTTGTTTCGACAAAAAGGGGGAGAATTTATATAAACTTGTGCTTATCACCTCATCTTTGCAAAAACAAGTTTTTAGTGCTTATCACCTCATCTTTGCAAAAACAAGTTTTTATACTAACTTTATAAGACTTAACACTAAAACTAGTGACTTACTTATAAATAAAGTTTATGTTTTGTCATCAACAAAAAGGGGGAGATTGTTAATACAAATATCGCCTAAAAACGTTATTTATATTTTACGATCTTTGCTAAGTTTTGTTAATGACAAAGTATGAAGTTTAGCTATAAGTAAATCATCACTTTAAGTGTTTAAGTCTTGTTTAACTAAGGTTTACATTGTTTTTATTTCTTAAATTAGAAAGTGTCTTGCCACATCACATTTATTTCTAAAAATAGTAATGTCACATCACATTTAGGGTAAGCTTTGTCCATATACATTTATGGTAAGAAAGAGTGTTTGACTAACCTTATGCTTTCTTGCAAGTCTTGTGTTTGACTAGAAGTAATGTGATGTGACCTTGTTTGGTTTGGAAGATTTATTGCAAAACCCAACTGCAAGCCTGGCGGTACCCTGGGGATACACGGGCGGAACCCTTCTGAGGGGTCCGCCTGATCCGTCAGACCTGCAGAATGGTTTGCTATAAATACCAAACCATTTGTTAGTTTTGAGTCACCCCTTTAGGACATATTTTCACATACTCTCTCAACTAACTCAGTAACTTTTTGATTTGTGTGATTCTCTTATGTAGCAAGGGTCTTCACAAGATCATTCAAGAAGTTACAAGCTTCAACTCTAAAGTTGCAAGTCTTGGTAGCTTGGTCATGCATAAGCTTTGGTAGTTTATGCTTTATTTGTGTCACGTATGTAGAAGTGATTGGTTAGTATTTTAGGCCTCAAAATACGTAGTGTGTCGGGAGTTGTTGTACCCTTGTAAAAGAACTAACGGGAGTGGTTGTACCCTTGGTAAAGAACTCGACATCTAGCTTAGTGTCGGTAAAAGTGTAAGTGACGATGGGAGTGGTTGTACCCGTGTAAAAGAACTCGACATCTAGCTTAGTGTCGGTAAAAGTGTAAGCAACGTTGTAAAGGTTTTCTCCGCCGGTGAAAGGAGCTTGTTGATTAGTGCTTATAAATCTCGAGTTGGAAACTCGGGGCGTGGATGTAGGGCAAAGAAAAAGAGTCCTTGTAGCCGAACCACGATAAACAATTGTGTTGTGGTTTGATCGCTTCTTTCTTTATCTTTGATTATTACATGTTGTTCTTTAGTTAGAATAGCTAGTTACATATAAAGCTTTTCAAAGAACTAAACAAGTAAAGATGTGTTTATATCTTCAAACAAAAGTAAAGCTTTTCAAAGAACTAAACAAGCAAAGTTAGGATCATCACAAGCAAAGCTTTTCAAAGTATGAAACTAGTAAAGTTAGAATTGTTATTCACATGAAAAGCTTTTCAAAGAATCAAACACATAACGTTGTGTTTATATCTTTAAGCAAACGTAAAAGTTTTTAAAGATATTCAAGTTAAAAAGAATCCAAAAAGCGGTAAACTATTCAACCCCCCTTCTAGTTTTCCACAAAGCTCATGCTAGTCACAAAGCTAAGAATATAGTATCCACTACTAGGTGCCTAGAATTATTACATATGGATCTTTTCGGTCCATCCGCTGTGCGGAGCTATGGAGGAAACAAATATACCTTAGTAATAGTAGATGACTACTCACGATACACGTGGACTAGGTTTTTAAGTGACAAAACCCAAGCCTTTGAAAAATTTGAAATATTTAGTAAAATGATTCAAAATAAATTAGGATGCTCAATAGTTGCCATTAGGACGGACCATGGTAGGGAATTTGATAACGAAGTACAATTCAGAAAATATTGTGAGTTAAATGGAATATCTCACAATTTCTCCGCTCCTCGTACTCCTCAATCAAATGGCGTAGTAGAAAGAAAAAATAGGTCACTACAAGAAATGAGTAGAACAATGTTAAATGAACAATCCATCCCACAAAAATTTTGGTGTCACGCCGTAGGTACATCGACTTATATTTTAAATATGGTATCAATTAGGAGAATTCTAGGAAAAACTCCATATGAGTTACTAAGAGGTAGAAAACCAAACTTAAGCTACTTTAGGGTATTTGGAAGTAAATGTTATATTCTAAACACTAAGGATTACATCACTAAGTTTGATCCAAAATCATATGAAGGAATATTTTTAGGATATTCACAAAATAGTAAAGCATATATAATACTTAACAAACACTCCATGAAGGTAGAAGAATCACTAAAGGTAACATTTGATGAAACACCACCACCTCCTAAAACATTACCTTTAGAAGATGATGACTTAGTCGAAGATGAAGCTATTGAGGTTAGTAAAACAAAACCCATAGGAAATGATAATGAAGACATTCAATTAGGAAACAATGAAATTGTTAATGTTAAAGAATCTAGATCACATCTATTAAATAACATAATAGGACATCTTAACCAAAGAACCCTTAGGTCACAAGCCCAAGATAAAAACAATTTCTTTTGTTTCCTCTCAGCAATAGAACCTAAGAATATTAATGAGGCTTTAAAAGATGAAAGTTGGGTTATAGCTATGCAAGAAGAATTAAATCAATTTAAGGCAAATGATGTTTGGGAATTAGTCCCAAATCCAATGAATATGACCATCATAGGAACTAAATGGGTATATAAAAATAAGTTAGATGAGAATGGAATAGTTACTAGGAATAAAGCTAGGTTAGTTGCCCAAGGTTATAATCAACAAGAAGGAATTGATTATGACGAAACTTATGCCCTCGTAGCTAGACTAGAATCGATTAGGATATTACTTGCCTATGCATGCGCCTTAGATTTTAAGTTATTTCAAATGGACGTGAAAAGTGCAGTCCTTAACGGTTTTATCAATGAGGAGGTATATGTGGCACAACCTCCAGGATTCATTGACTTCGCAAAACTTGATTATGTTTATAAGTTAAAGAAAGCTTTGTATGGACTCAAACAAGCTCCTAAAGCTTCTTATGATTGATTAAAAGTTTTTCTTATTAAACATGATTATTCCATGGGAATGGTAGATAACACTCTTTTCACTAAAAGGAAAGACCCAAATCTCATCATTGTCCAAATATATGTTGATGACATTATATTTGGATCGACTTGTCAAGACATGTGTGATGAATTTTCCAAAATCATGCATGATGAGTTTGAGATGAGTATGATGGGTGAACTTAATTTCTTCCTAGGATTACAAATAAAACAATTAGAAGATGGAATATTTTTTAACCAATCTAAGTACATTAAGGAAATGCTTAAGAAATTTGGCCTAGAAGACTCAAAACCCATGAAAACTCCCATGTCTACGGAAGTAAAACTCACAAAGGATGATGAAGGTGAGTCCGTAGATAACACCAAGTATAGAGGAATGATAGGTAGTTTACTATACTTGACGACAAGTAGACCCGATATCATGTTTAGTGTCTGCCTTTGTGCCCGTTTTCAAGAGGATCCCAAAACCTCTCACCTAGAAGCGGTTAAGCGTATCTTCCGATACATTAAAGGCACTATACACTTAGGATTATGGTATCCTAAGGGATCCGGCATAGAAACCATCGTCTATGCGGATTCGGATCACGTGGGAGACTACGTAGATAGAAAAAGCACTAGCGGTATTTGCACGTTTATGGGATGTTGTCTAACATCTTGGTTTTCGAAGAAGCAAACCGCTCTTGCTATTTCTACCACCGAAGCCGAATATGTAAGCGCTGGAAAGGCATGTCAACAAGCACTATGGATGAAACAAGCTCTCGTAGACTATGGCATTAGGTTAGAAAATGTCCCCATTATGTGCGATAACAAAGGTGCGATAGATTTAAGTAAAAATCCGGTGCAACACTCTAGGACTAAACATATAGAAATACGCCACCACTTTCTTAGGGATAATGTACAAAAAGGAAACATATCTATAGAAAAAGTTGCATCGGAAGATAACATTGCGGATATATTCACAAAACCCCTTAAGCGTGAATTATTCAACCACTTGCGTTTAGGATTAGGAATGATGGAACAAGTTGACTAAATTATATTAAACTAATACAAATTTATACTTGCATAAAATTTACTTTTCGTCCACTTCTTCATTTCTGAGTCTAGGAATCTATTTCGCACAAAATTAAAGATTGGGAAAGTTTATTTTCTTTGCATAAACTCTTTTGTAAAACCCAATCAATTTTCTTTAAAAATTGTTCTCACATCTAGGAATCACATGAACATCATTTTCCTTGCATAAACTCTCACATAAATTGTCAAGGTATATAATCTAATATATATCTTTGACATACATGATCGAGCAAAAATTGAATCAAGGAGATCTTTTGGATTGTTTCTTAGGATCGTTATTTCTCTTTGCATTTAGGAGTCGAAACAATCACAACTCCACATTTGTTGCATATAGACACACACTAGGACAAATTCACTAATAATGTTGTCATCTTGCTCCATCACTAGTTCTCCACTCACTAGTTACCTTTGCCTTTGATCTAAGATAGGTGCCTTAGGAAGTTTAAGTGCTCTTGCCTTTACTTATCTCCTCTTGCTCATTATGTGTTGCTTAATTGCTCTTTTGCTTATGTGTTTTTGCATGCATGCTATATCTTGTTTAGATTAGATGCTATATTGCCTAAAGGAATTGAACTTTCTTGAATTCTAATCCAAACACACAACCTTTCTGCAAATTTTCTGCCAAAAACCCAATTCTGGCAACCTGGAAATCACCAGATGGGCGGCCCCCTTAATTTTGTAAGGCGGCCCCCCTAATCATTAAGGGGACCGCCCCCTAATTAAGGGGACCGGCCATCTGATGGTCGGGTTTACAGAATCTTTTCTGCTTTTTAGCCCATTTCAACCTACATTTCCCATTTTTCACCAACATATTTTGTCCTAATCTCCCAAACCAAACTTTATCCATCCATAAACACACAAATCTTACACTATAAATGCCCCCAATCCTCAAAACTCTTCACTCATCCCTTCATGACTTCTCCAAACAAACCAAAACCAAAAGCCTCAAGGCTTACAAGAATGACGGAAAAACCCGTTTGGCGAAGAAAAAGCCCTCGTAACAAATCCATCATAACCAATGAAGTTGGAAATCACTCAACACCTCCAACCACTTACTTCCCAAACTTTACACCAAATTCACAAGGACATTCATTTGATCCTCTTTACAAACCATACAACATTGGCCAAACATCTTCCTTCATGCCAAACCACTCATCTCATCCTCCAACCATTTGTAATGATCCATACAAGTTTGATCAACCATCCCACTACAATTCCAACTACACAAACCCAATTCATCCATATCAACACAATGACTTTCTCCGCATTGCCACAGAAAAGCAAAAGTTCCGTGATGAAATATCACAAATCCATGATCTTTGTGATCTCAATGCCATGCATCTTGCACAATGCAACATAGGGCAACCTCCATCATCACCCTACAACAATTGCCTTCCTCACTCTCTCAACTTGGATCAAGTTACAAACCACACTCACTATTGCCCTTGTTGCATCTTCCTTCAAAAACAAATCCCATACTTGAGTGAAGATATTTCTTGGATTGAATATCTCTGTAACAATTCGCAATTTTAGGTTAATTACTATTCCCGGAAAATTTTACTATTCACTTTTACTATTCATATTTCCCGAAATTTTCCCGAAATTTGATTTTTGTTTCATGGCCTCGAGTGATAAATCATTTCCATGGAAAATTAAAAGTTTGACACTCGTCAGATCATTTTCGTGAAAGTTAATAAGGAATTACACGTTTTAGGGTAAAACGTCATTCAAAAATTCTACGCACAACGAAACTCGACCGCGTTAAGTGACCCCGCATCAAAAAAATGTTTGACACACTCATGATTTATTTGAGAATTAATCATGACTTTGAAAAACATGACCAAAATAAGCCTCGGCCGTGAAAAACTGGAATTTTCAGTTTTAAGCGTTTTTACTCAGCCGTAACCTTAGCCTATACCTGCACCGCGTTTCTAAGACGATTTGAGTTTTCAACTTATTAGAAAAAGTCAACATATTTTTCCCTCCTCCTTTGACCAAAAATCATTCCTTGATTTTATAAGTCATTCCTTGATTTTTAGGCTTACGGTTTTATGTCTAAATGACATTTAATACCAACCGACACTAGACTGAGCCCAGCCTAAACATTATAAGTCATTTTAAGTCATTATTATCCTATTAGAAAAGTTACATTTTACTTTTCTCAATTTTACGCAACTTTCGTACGTTTTACGTATTACGCGTTTTAGACCCGTGTTTCCAGTTTTAGCAGGGTTTGAGCAACCCAATAGAACCTACCACTCATTTTATATTTTATTATGGAGTATATTGACATGTTTAACCATACTTTCAAGTTTCATATTTTTGGGATACCCGGTTTTACGTTTCGTGACTTAACAACTTACGGTTAGCATTTTACGGAGTCGAAACTAACTACATAAGCTTGGATAATATCATCAAAAGTCCACACTTGTTCCCCAAGCTTTGTGAACCGCCATATAGGGGGGGGGGGATTCACACTTGTGGCATGATCTCATGCTAGGAGGCCTTAGATCCTTACATGTGTTAACCTTGCTCTCCAAGGGTTGATAAGTCAATGAAATGTAACCTCCTCAAGACCCTATATAAGCCCCCCCTCCCCTTTGTTGCCGTGCATATCCCACACCAAAACCACACCACACTTAGCTTATTTCCTTCTAATTTCTAGCAAGGTTCAAGTGCTTCAACAACATAGAAACCCTAGCTTGGTTTTAGGTAATCAAAACTACTTCCAATCTTTAGAACTTTGGTGATTTCTCTTGAGTTTGAATCCACTCAAGTCACCTCAACTTTCAACATCTTTCTTTCAAGAATACAAGGGTAGAAAGATTGCTTGAAGCAAAGTAGAGTGAAGCTTAAGTCTATCAAAGTCCGTACCTTACTAGTTACTTACCTTTCTTTTAGAAAGCCTCAAGTTGTAAGCAAACCCTAACATACTTTCTTGCTAAATATCATTTTCATGCTATTTATGTTTCTTTCATGCTATATATGTTTCTTTCATGCTATATATGGTCTTTGTATTATGTTCATGATGTATAAAAACTAGTAAAACAAGTTATGGTATATATATGTTAACTTATGTTATTTAAACAAGTAAACTAGTGACTTTTATGGAGAACCACGACCAAAATAGTACAACTATGATATTTGACACTTACTTACTGTTAAAAAGGACTTAACAAGGAAAACATAGCAATTTGAATCACCCAAAACGAGTACCCGAGTCAAAAGTTATGACCATTTGAAGTTAGCAAAACCAAAACGCCGAAACTGCCGATACCTACTGTTTTGCATTCTGCCATTTTGAAAGTCACCCTTCTGTTCCGATTCATCAAAAAGTTAAAACACGAAAGTTGTCCGGAACGACGTTTTCGTTCAGGTACAAAGAAGCTCGAGCCCTGAAAACGCTTTCCGAGTGATATTTTATTCAAATTCTTAACAGCCCATTTTTAGACCAAAGTCACTATATAATAGTTATGATTTACTAAGACCAAGAGGTCTAATGACCTAAAGCCAAGACCACAACCATGGCTAAAGCCAAGGTTGAGTCTCAAGACCATGGTACAATGACCAAGGTCACGGCGAAGCTATGACCAAAGACCATATAAACTTACCCTAATAACAATCTTCATGTAAAAATAAACTTTCCTAAGTTTATTCAAATATTAGACATATAACTTTTCGGATCAAAACTTATATATATGTTATCGAATACTACAATAGTAGGGAGCCTCATGTGAGGAGTTCATTAAGTAAGCCGTCGAGATGAGTTGTGGATTTACGAATTAAAGTGTCCTGGCTCCTCGAACGTTTACTCCATGACTTCTGAATTATGTCGGCCCGAATGGTAGTAAGACATATACAATTTATACATGTTTCATAAACCATTTATATTCAAAGACTTACACTATATACTAAGTACTACATCATGAACGTTATGCAAGACATATATAGGCAATTCTTCATATTCTTAGACGTTACTCCAAACCTAAGTCGCAACGTTCTATTATAGGCTGCTCTTAGTGACTTTCGCGATTCGACTACCACTTTCATTTCACATCACTTAAGCTTAAGGTGAGTCATAGCCCCTACTCTTTTCATACTTGTTTTAAACTCTTTTGGGGAGATACATGCTTAAACTACTTGCTTTCTCTTTTACTAAAGACAATTTTACTCATATGCTATGCTATACTTTTATACTCTTAAACATGATGTGTAGTTTTATTACGATATGTGCCTTAATGTGTTAAACCTATTCTATGCGCTATATTCTTTAACTACTGTTTAACTCCTGGATGGAGCCGATGGAGAGGTATTGATAGTACTATCGGGCTGACGCCCCCACCATTGCCATATATTCCTGGCCTTGGGTGAATATAATCCAGCTTTGAAGCATTTGTGCTTATTCTTATGAAGCATTTGTGCTTATTCTTGTCAAGAGGTTCAGTAGGCAGTGATACTTTACATTAAGCGTGCATATATCGTATACACATATATCAAAATCATACTATATGTTAGCAGTGGGTTGTGAACACACAGGTTGCAAGTCTCTTATGGCGGGAATTGCAACTGAGTGGATTCACGATGCCTTTGCTGTGCAAATATTCTTTAAAGACTTTTCAACTGTTTTAAGACAAACTCTATGAACTCACCAACCATTGTGTTGACACTTTAGCATGTTTGTCTCAGGTCTATAAGGTGATAGCTGTTGCATGGAGCATAGAGTCGCTTGGCATGTTTTGAAGACTTATGCTTTTATCTTTACCATTCGATATGTCTTAAAACTCTTATGTATTGTATTATGGAACTCAAGTTTGTAACTCGGAATTTATTAATCGAATGGTAACTTTTCAAAACGTCTCATTTAGAGTTCGTTTTCTATACCTTGTACTTTGTATTATGAAGTAGCACCCCATTGACACAGTCTTCCGCTGCGATATTTTGGGGGTGTTACAGATTGGTACCAGAGCCTTGGTTATAGAGAACTAGGTTGCATATACTACCTAGACTATAACTGCTATAAACATTAAGACTCTCCTCTTTATTTTGCCTTACACACACTTCATGCGCATATGCTTATTGCTAATTGTTTGTTTAGGAGAAACCCCAGACAATAGTCAAGTCATCAAAAATTTAGAGCTAAGTAATAATTATTTATTTAGCTTAATCTTGTGACAGTTCTTGTTTGATAAGACATAAGATTAAGTTAAATAAAGGTTATTAGTTTCCTGTAGAGATTTGATGATTTGCCTTATACTTACTTTATATTATTCTAATACCTAGAAGTGGTTCATATGTCCTAGTACGACACTCAAACCTTTCTACAAGCGCGACTAGTCCATTTCGTCATATCACCTTCTCTAGATACCCAGACTACGTTACCCTTTCACAACTTAAGAGCAGATGATAGAAAGTCGACCCAATTATGTAGTATCAATTGTTGAGATATGTGTGCCTGGTAATATGTATACGTGTGAAAGGAAGCAATTATAATTATGGTGGCCAACATAATTATAAATGCGTCACGACTCACGTAAACATATGTGACCATGCTTACATTAATCAATGATTGACTCAAAATTGACAAGATTTAAGACTAAGTAGTCTAGGAATATCACCTCATATCTGACGTCGACAAAATGTCCCTCCTTATAGATATCATGGCACCAAAGAGAGTAACTCGTAGCACTAGCCGAGGTGGTGCAACACCAAGAGGTGGAAGAACTGGTGGTCGTGGAGGTAGAGGAGCTGCTCACGATACTAGTAACCCTAGTAATGATAGTGGAAGAACTGGTGGACGTGGAGGTAGAGGAGATGCTCACGACACTAGTAACCCTAGTAATGATGGTGGAAATCCAGATGTCTCCACCATTATTGCCCAACAACTACAAAACCTACTTCCCACTATAGTCACACAAGTTGGCAATCACATGAACAATTCGGGAAACCACGGAAGCATAAATGACGCTACAAATGATGGAGGAAGGAATGGTAATAACAACAACAACAACAATAACAACAACCATAGGACTGGATGTACGTATAAGGAATTTACGTCATGCAAACCAATTGAGTTTAATGGTAAAGGAGGTGCATTGGTATATACACGATGGGTCGAGAAGATGGAGTCAGTGATCGATATCAGTAACTGTGCAATCCACCAGAGAGTGAAATATTCTGCATGCTTGCTATCAGAAAAGGCATTGACATGGTGGAACATGCAGATTCAAGCAAGGAGTAGAGAAGCAGCTGTAGGCATGACATGGGACGACTTTAAGGGACTACTGAAGGAAGAGTACTGCCCGGTTAATGAAATGCAAAAACTAGAGGACGAGTTTTGGCATCACTCTATGGTAGGGGCTGGTCATGCAACCTACACAGATCGGTTTCATGAACTAGCTAAATTAGTTCCTCATCTGGTTACCCTTGAATCCAAAAGGATTGAGAGATACATCTATGGCCATGTTCCTGAGATTCGTGGGACAATAAAAACAACCGAACCTCCCATAATTCAAAGTGCAATATTGAGAGCAGGGACCCTAACAGATGAGATGGTTAGGAATGGAACTTTGAAGATTAGTGATAAAAGGAAGGGAGCAGGTGAATCAGGCGAGCAAAAGGGTACAATGGTTGATAATAAGAGAGCAAGAGGATTTGCGGCAACAGTTTATGATCAGAAAAAGTATGAGGGTCCACATCCTAAGTGTACTAAATGTGCTTATCATCATCAGAAGTCTGAGCCATGCCGAGTGTGTACAAAGTGCAAACAGTTGGGTCATTTTGCAAATAAGTGTAGAGCATCGATGAATGCGGGCAATATAGGAAACAACCAAAAGACATGCTATGAGGGTAACAGCCCAACCCACTTCCGATATAATAGTCCTAGGTTGAATGGGGCACAGGGACAAGTACTGGATAACCCGACTCTAGTCGTAATGCTTGAAGAAAATAACCCGAACCGTGGATACAATGTTAGTCCACCTCGGGGTCGAGCATACTATTTGGGTGCTAAGGAAGCCCGCAATGCGTAACGGGTACGTACCTTATCCTACCATATTATTCTATTCTAGTTCAAAATCTAGCTTTATTATGCCGCAATTAAGATAAGAGACCTAGACACACTAAACTTCGGGACGAAGTTTCCTTAAGGGGTAGAGACTGTAACAATTCGCAATTTCAGGTTAATTACTATTCCCGGAAAATTTTACTATTCACTTTTACTATTCATTTTTCCCGAAATTTGATTTTTGTTTCATGGCCTCGAGTGATAAATCATTTCCATGGCAAATTAAAAGTTTGACACTCGTCAGATCATTTTCGTGAAACTTAATAAGGAATTACACGTTTTAGGGTAAAACGTCATTCAAAAATTCTACGCACAACGAAACTCGACCACGTTAAGTGACCCCGCATAAGAAAAATGTTTGACACACTCATGATTTATTTGAGAATTAATCATGACTGTGAAAAACATGATCAAAATAAGCCTCGGCCGTGAAAAACTGGAATTTTCAGTTTTAAGCGTTTTTACTCAGCCGTAACCTTAGCCTATACCTGCACCGCGTTTCTAAGACGATTTGAGTTTTCAACTTATTAGAAAAAGTCAACATATTTTTCCCTCCTCCTTTGACCAAAAATCATTCCTTGATTTTATAAGCCATTCCTTGATTTGTAGGCTTACGGTTTTATGTCTAAATGACATTTAATACCAACCGACACTAGACTGAGCCCAGCCTAAATATTATAAGTCATTTTAAGTCATTATTATCCTATTAGAAAAGTTACATTTTACTTTTCTCAATTTTACGCAACTTTCGTACGTTTTACGTATTACGCATTTTAGACCCGTGTTTCCAGTTTTAGCAGGGTTTGAGCAACCCAATAGAACCTACCACTCATTTTATATTTTATTATGGAGTATATTGACATGTTTAACCATACTTTCAAGTTTCATATTTTTAGGATACCCGGTTTTACGTTTCGTGACTTAACAACTTACGGTTAGCATTTTACGGAGTCGAAACTAACTACATAAGCTTGGATAATATCACCAAAAGTCCACACTTGTTCCCCAAGCTTTGTGAACCGCCATATAGGGGGGGGGGGATTCACGCTTGTGGCATGATCTCATGCTAGGAGGCCTTAGATCCTTACATGTGTTAACCTTGCTCTCCAAGGGTTGACAAGTCAATGAAATGTAACCTCCTCAAGACCCTATATAAGCCCCCCCTTCCCTTTGTTGCCATGCATATCCCACACCAAAACCACACCACACTTAGCTTATTTCCTTCTAATTTCTAGCAAGGTTCAAGTGCTTCAACAACATAGAAACCCTAGCTTGGTTTTAGGTAATCAAAACTACTTCCAATCTTTAGAACTTTGGTGATTTCTCTTGAGTTTGAATCCACTCAAGTCACCTCAACTTTCAACATCTTTCTTTCAAGAATACAAGGGTAGAAAGATTGCTTGAAGCAAAGTAGAGTGAAGCTTAAGTCTATCAAAGTCCGTACCTTACTAGTTACTTACCTTTCTTTTAGAAAGCCTCAAGTTGTAAGCAAACCCTAACATACTTTCTTGCTAAATATCATTTTCATGCTATTTATGTCTCTTTCATGCTATATATGGTCTTTGTATTATGTTCATGATGTATAAAAACTAGTAAAACAAGTTATGGTATATATATGTTAACTTATGTTATTTAAACAAGTAAACTAGTGACTTTTATGGAGAACCACGACCAAAATAGTACAACTATGATATTTGACACATACTTACTGTTAAAGAGGACTTAACAAGGAAAACATAGCAATTTGAATCACCCAAAACGAGTACCCGAGTCAAAAGTTATGACCATTTGAAGTTAGCAAAACCAAAACGCCGAAACTGCCGATACCTACTGTTTTGCATTCTGCCATTTTGAAAGTCACCCTTCTGGTCCGATTCATCAAAAAGTTAAAACACGAAAGTTGTCCGGAACGACGTTTTCGTTCAGGAGTAAAGAAGCTCGAGCCCTGAAAACGCTTTCCGAGTGATATTTTCTTCAAATTCTTAACAGCCCATTTTAGACCAAAGTCACTATATAATAGTTATGATTTACTAAGACCAAGAGGTCTAATGACCTAAAGCCAAGACCACAACCATGGCTAAAGCCAAGGTTGAGTCTCAAGACCATGGTACAATGACCAAGGTCACGGCGAAGCTATGACCAAAGACCATATAAACTTACCCTAATAACAATCTTCATGTAAAAATAAACTTTCCTAAGTTTATTCAAATATTAGACATATAACTTTTCGGATCAAAACTTATATATATGTCAGTGTTGCAAAAATCGGCTGAGGCGGCCGATTAATCGGCGATTAATCGGCCTCGGCCCTGGAACTTGTAGGAAATTACAAGGTAATCGGCCGATTAATCGGCCGAGTCAAGAAAATCGGCCGATTAATCGGCCAAAAATCGCAACTCGGCCCCCGACCGCCTCGGGACCGATTCACGATTTTTGCAACATTGATATATGTTATCGAATACTACAATAGTAGGGAGCCTCATGTGAGAAGTTCATTAAGTAAGCCGTCGAGATGAGTTGTAGATTTACGAATTAAAGTGTCCTGGCTCCTCGAACGTTTACTCCATGACTTCTGAATTATGTCGGCCCGAACGGTAGTAAGACATATACAATTTATACATGTTTCATAAACCATTTATATTCAAAGACTTACACTATATACTAAGTACTACATCATGAATATTATGCAAGACATATATAGGCAATTCTTCGTATTCTTAGACGTTACTCCAAACCTAAGTCGCAACGTTCTATTATAGGCTGCTCTTAGTGACTTTCGCGATTCGACTACCACTTTCATTTCACATCACTTAAGCTTAAGGTGAGTCATAGCCCCTACTCTTTTCATACTTTTTTTAAACTCTTTTGGGGAGATACATGCTTAAACTACTTGCTTTCTCTTTTACTAAAGACAATTTTACTCATATGCTATGCTGTACTTTTATACTCTTAAACATGATGTGTAGTTTTATTACGATATGTGCCTTAATGTGTTAAACCTATTCTATGCGCTATATTCTTTAACTACTGTTTAACTCCTGGATGGAGTCGATGGAGAGGTATTGATAGTACTATCGGGCTGACGCCCCCACCATTGCCATATATTCCTGGCCTTGGGTGAATATAATCCAGCTTTGAAGCATTTGTGCTTATTCTTATGAAGCATTTGTGCTTATTCTTGTCAAGAGGTTCAGTAGGCAGTGATACTTTACATTATGCGTGCATATATCGTATACACATATATCAAAATCATACTATATGTTAGCAGTGGGTTGTGAACACACAGGTTGCAAGTCTCTTATGGCGGGAATTGCAACTGAGTGGATTCACGATGCCTTTGCTGTGCGAATATTCTTTAAAGACTTTTCAACTGTTTTAAGACAAACTCTATGAACTCACCAACCATTGTGTTGACACTTTAGCATGTTTGTCTCAGGTCTATAAGGTGATAGCTGTTGCATGGAGCATAGAGTCGCTTGGCATGTTTTGAAGACTTATGCTTTTATCTTTACCATTCGATATGTCTTAAAACTCTTATGTATTGTATTATGGAACTCAAGTTTGTAACTCGGAATTTATTAATCGAATGGTAACTTTTCAAAACGTCTCATTTAGAGTTCGTTTTCTATACCTTGTACTTTGTATTATGAAGTAGCACCCCATTGACACAGTCTTCCGCCGCGATATTTTGGGGGTGTTACAATCTCCTCACTCGTCCTCATCCCATACCACCCTTAACATGATACAATATCGTAAGATCCACCTCTTCCGCTCCGTACCCCACTCCATATCCCTCTCCATCTAACAACTAAGCTTTATGCTTATGTTATCCTTCAAGCAAATAAAACAATCAACCATGGGTTGCAAGCAAGTCCAAGTGCTCTTTTAAGCAATATAGGACTATGTCTTTTCTTTTGTTTTATTGTGATCAATATGCCTTAAGCATATTAGATGTTGTAATGCTTTCAATGATGCTTGAATAAATCTATTTTTATTTGCATAATTATTGCTTTGCATGTATATGTGTCTTGTTCTCTTCTAATATTTTGTGTAGCCAAGATTTCCATAGCTCATTCCCTTGGTACTCTCAAATGAGGGGGAGCATACATCAAGGGGGACTTTTTGATTTTACAAAAAGGGGGAGAAGAGAATGTTAAACTCTAATAATACTTGTCTAAAAATTATTTTTTAGACCTAATGAGTTTAAGGTTTTGTAATCATCAAAAAGAGGGGGATTGTTGACATAAATAATGTCTAAAAACATTGTTAGCATATTAACAATGTCTCTATGTTTTGATAATTACAAAGCATAAACTCATTAATCTAAAACTTATGACGTAAACAAGTTTTTAGTGCTTAATATTTGTCTTTGCATCCATATCACTTAAGGTATGAATAAACAAAGGGTTTATTGCATTTCATGATCAAAGGAAATTTTTCTAATCACTAGAATTTTTATAAAATGTACTAAACATTCTATATCTTTTACAAAATTACTTTTGGAATTAAAAGAATATGTTTAATTCATTATAAATATATAATTTCAAATTTCCAACCAAAAATGGCAAATTTTATCCAGAAAAATATTCCCCACTAGAAGACAAGAAAATCCAACATTCTGAAGGGGCGGCCCCCTTAATTCCTTAGGCGGCCCCCTTAATCATTAAGGGGACCGGCCATTAATTAAGGGGACCGGCCACGCTCCAGAACAGTAATTTTCTCCCCTATAAATACTGGTTCATCCCACAAAATTTTCTCACCTTTTGCACTCCTAAACTTTATGTTCTAGATCCACATTTCTATTCTCTTAATCCTTTGATCATAAGTACATAATTCTTTGTTTCAAAGTGATTCAAACATCATCCTCTCAAATGCAAGAGAAGAATACTTCTATCCCCCAAGACAAGAAGTATTACAACTTGTTGTGACCTCCACATACAAGTTGTTGGTGCATCATCAAGATCATTTACATTATTCTTTGTGAAGATTGTTGTGTATATTTGATTGTAGATAGTTGTGCTAGGTATATTGATTGTGTGATTAGTTAGTTGTTTGGTGTGAAGAAGAAAAGTTAGGAAATAGATTATAGTGAAGAAGCTAGGTGTGAAGTTGTTAGTTGTGAAGTAAATTGGTGTGAAGAAAATAGGCGTGAAGTAGTTAGTTGTGAAATAGATTGGTGTGATTTAGGTGTGAAGAAGTTGTGGTGTGAAAATTGGTGTGTAAGGTTTTCTCCGCCATAAGGGAGCTTGTTGATATAGTGAAGAGAACTCTCAAGTTAGGTGCTCGGGGAGTGGAGTAGGGCAAGGAAGGTGTCCTTGTAGCCGAACCACTATAAATCTCTTGTCTCGCGGTTCGATCTTTCCATCTCTTACTTATTTCATTACTTATCATTGTTATATCTTACTTATTGATAGTTGTTTATATTGTGCAAGACTTGAGATCACATATTATCGAATCTAAATTTTAAAAAACTAAGAAAACACTAAAACTATCTTTTATAACAAATTAAAAAGACGTAAAACTATTCAACCCCCCTTCTAGTTTTTCACATGCTTTTCCTAACAAATCTAAAGGCGAACCTCACATATTTGGGTGGAATATTTTTCTGAGTGGTACGGTTTGTGCTAGTCATACAACTCCTATCCATGAGACGCTCATTAAGGCTAAAGCTTCACTCCTAAATGTTGTAAAAAAATTTAAATTTGGCGCTAAAATTTCCCTAACAAGTATTTCTCTTAGTTTTATTACACACCTACTATCGAACAAACAAACTCAAGCATAATTGTATTCTCAAAAGTATCATCATTTACCCTCCCCTTACACTTAAGCTGAACATTGTCCCCAATGTTCAATAAAAAGATGTAAAAGAAAATAAGGTAAAAGAATGAAAACAAATACTCCCCTGATTCGTTCGGTGTGGATAGTGTGTCAACAAGGTTAGATCTTCTTCCAAGAAAATGAACTTTGAAAGCTTCCCTCCAGAAATATAAATCATCGTCTTGTCCAATGTAACCTGTTAAACCTGAGAAAATAATCAAGGCAAACCTCGTGTAAAATCGGTAGCAATCTATATATACTAAAAATCCTAGAAAACAAATTAAGATATAATGCTTGTGGAATGAATGTTTGCAGATTTCCTTGAGTTTATAAAACTAAAGAATCAACAAAAACTTTAAGACTCCGGTATAAACAAAACTCGCAAAATTTTCAGAATTTTTGTACCTGACGCCGTCAGGTTATAACTCCTGATGTCGTCAGAATGTTCCTGCAAAAATATCATGTTAAGTTTCCGGAAAATTTCTGGAAAAACTTATGCCTTACTTCCTGGAAAATCCTGCAAAATATCATTATGACTCGATACACGCATTTGACTCAAACATTTACTAATACACATGTTCATTAAATATTGTTGCGGTTCATGCTCAATTTCGTTCTTATAAACAAATTTGGGTTTCCCTTACACTTAGCTTTTGCAAAATACCTTTATATGTAATTAAGACGAAGTTAAAAACAAAATAAAGCATTTTCACAATTTACTTTGAACCATGATCCACAAACAATAAAAATAAAACACGCATACAGAAACAAATAAAATTAAACAAACAAAACAAATAAAACTTGGGTTGCCTCCCAAGAAGCGCTTTTCTTTATTTACGAGTCTTGTAGCTAGAATCAAAGTCATGGGCTATTACGTGACCTCATCTCGTGATATGACGTATCCCATATAAGTATAATCCTTGTTATCGGGGTGGTGGTGTTTCAATCGTTCGACACTCGTTGTTACCTCCCCCCCCCCCCTTTTACTGCTCAAGGTAGCTACACCATCCCGGCGTAAGCTTTTGATTGTGAATGGTCCATACCACCTCCTAAATGGCTTTTTGTCTTTTGGGAGCTTGGTAAATTCTCGTACTTTCTGGTACTTCTATACAAAAAAAAAAGAGTATCATGGAAATGGTTTACAATATCAAACTCGTAAACCCAAAACATACTTTTTCGTCTACAGTAATTGAGTGAATAACATAAGTTGGTTTCATAGAAGGTTTTAAAAGTTTTCAAAGTTGGTTTTATGTGGACAATAAAACCTAGTTCAAGACCAAAGATTTATAAATCATATGTACATACACAGTTGCATTACTAATTCGCTATACATGAATATATCACAAATAATCCCTTTGTAACTGATGTTCAAATGGTGGCATGTCAGATTGTACACTAGCCTTCTCGATCCTGGCCCTAGCAGTCTCGATGAACCTCAAAGCAGTAACCTTCATACAAGGGATTTTGTCCACTCTGACATCATCTGTGACTGTTCTAACAACCACACTAATCTTTTCGTCCTACAATAAAAATATAACATATCACAATAACAAACCAAGGTGATGACGAAATTCCCATATTGCCAGATATATGTAATAGCATTTTACAGTGAACCTCAGTTGTTTTTTAAGGTGTTTCAAACTATTTGAGAGTCTAAATATTGGTTACGATTACTGAACTTACAATATATCCATCATGAACTTATATTGCAGCTTGAAGAATCAAATTAAGATAATCACAATCAAGCGGTTATAGTAGGGATGGTCATGATTTTACACTTATCTCAATATCAATTTTCTTACAAAACTCTTTACCTGAACATCTCTTTCTGCAAATCTCATTTTTGGAGTTTGAAGTTAATAAAAGTACATATTTACTTTTGTTAAAACATAAATAATAGGGGTGTTTGGATAAGCTTATTTAACGGGCTTATGGATATATTTGAATTTAATAAAGCAATAATAGCGTAACAGATGATATATTGAAATATGTATACTTACCAAAATATCATTGTTTCCTTGAATAGAAATTGCTTCTTCTGAAATAGTCACAATACCCCTTCAGATGGCCTTAAAGACACTTCTTTTCGTAATAGTCACAATGGTTCAGAATTAGTGACGCTTTAGCGACGACGTAGCGATAGAATAACCGTCGCTAACTGCCACTGATTCAAACAGTCGCGATGGTTCGCTCATTAATGCCTTTTTAATAAATATAACTATCACCAATTCAAAAAGATGCGTTTTTAGAATAATGACTGTCGATTAGAGACGGTTTAGTGACAGAAAAACTGTCACTAATATCTATTTCGTGGCAATCACTAAAAACAACAAAACCATTAAAAGTAATGTTCCAACAAAATCATCAATAATACCATTAGACTCGGCTTCCACATACAACACGCCTTGTCCTTGACAATCGATCTCAATCCGTCCATTTTGGTCTTTCTTTAATCATCCTACCACGGGATAAAATGGAACCAAAACCCTGCTCAGAGCCTCCTTCATCACTTTGGGATCAAATAAGTTAGCAGCAGTGCTGATGTTTGGGCGGTAGAAATAAACGGTTAACGTGTGATGCCAGGATACCAAAAGGTCGAGGTTAGAGTTCCATAGCTTTCTATTCGGTGTGTCCTCTGCTGGTCTCACCAACGTGGATTTTTTCACCATTATCTTCGTAATCTATATTATAATTTAGCCAACTGCAAAATTATGAAATCCTATATGCTTTAAACTAGCTAGCTACCTGAGGAAATGTGTTCAAAATCAGAGATAAAAGAGTCACTAGTATTATGCTTTTATGTCTCTACTTCACGGTTTGAGGAATAGTTATGTGCAAATCTGAGAAATGGACTTTTTTTTTCTTTTATTGAAACTGGGTTGATCATCAAATTTAGAAAATAAAAGGTTTATTTTAATACAAAATTGTTTATGCACCTTTAAATTTCGTGGCATATATCGGCTATTTACACAGGCACGTACAATCAACTACGTGGTAGTATTATTCCTTCTTTGATAAATTCATAAACGTTCAAAGACTGATGAGTGTATGTGTATCTCTATCTTATCTATACTAGGTAATAAAGCGGAACTTTCTAAAAAAAATGTCTTCAAATTTTTATGATCACAAACATTACTAACAAAAGTAATCACATGTATAAGTTGTAAGCATTGCAAGAGCTTATAATTTAATTTAATGAACAAAAAATAAATAAATAAATAAAATAACAATGCAACCCTCATAAATATATTAAAAAAAGAAGAAAAAAAAAACCGTGTAACCTCCATGATGTAGTTTCATGAGAAAAAAATTTGTAACCTCGAAAAAAAAAAGTGTAATCAATAATTTTATTAAGATCAAAGATCAATACTTGGTTAATGACATATTTACTCATATCTATAAATCTTGATGTTGTTTGCTAAATATTACTAGCTCTTTGTGACAACCGGCAATTTAGGAAGCCATTTTGAAAACCCGCATTACGTTAAAGTTCGTTTACAAATTTTTATTTGGAATTTTATTCGTAACGAACTTGTAAGACCTATTTTATAGTTAATTATATTTAATATCGTTATGGGATTTGAGATTTATTTAATGATTCGTTATGGAATTTTGTTTAGAGATTTATTTTTGAAATTCTCACTTGGTACTACGTTGACTCCGGCACTAGGATTACCTAACAGGAATTTTATGACTTGATTTTACGAGTCCGACTATATTTAATTATTTACGGGATGTTTAGTGAGATATTAAACGTTTGAAATGAGTTCGGGTTTCGGACCGTGTGTTTTACACTTACCCATTATTTACCCACTCATAGTATTAGTAATATTATTATTATTATTATTATTTTTAAAAAAAGAGAACTACAAATTGGTCCTTGTTGGGGCCGGTTCACACACAAACACAAACACCCACCCATCATCTTCCTCCCATCTCTCTCTCCCCCTTATCTCTAACTCTAGCCGCCCCATATTCCGGCCACCACCACAGCCACACCGCCGGTCACCACACTACACCGCCACCAACAATCAACTCCCCATCATCTATTCTCTTAGATCTACTACTACAAACGCCCTTTTACCCCTTACTTCATCTCGTATCATCACCAAAATCATCACCACTTTCTTGTTTTTGGAAGTTTGTCACGTTTTGAGTCTTAAGAATCAAAGGTGAGACGAGTTTCACTCGTATGTTTGATAAAAACGTGACCTAGGGTCACGACTTAAAGATATTCTTTTGGGTTTATGAATAAGAACATGAAATACATATGGGTTTTGATTGAAAACATGATTTCTAATAAGTTTGTTATCCGGGTTTGGTGTTTTCTTGATGGTTCGAATGAACTGTGAGTCTAAGACTCACGGCTTTGTGTTGGATCCGAGCTTAGGGCTTGATAATCTTGCTTCTCATGGTCTTGAGTTATGGTTTTCATGATTCATTGCGTTGGATCTTGGTTTGACTCGTTGGAGTCACGGCCTTGTGGCCGTATATGGTGTTTGATGCCGCGACCCCTAGTGGTCGACTTGGGCAGTTGGGTGTGCTCCTTGGAGCCTTATTTTGTGACCCTTGATAATTGATTCGAGTCCTTGTGACTCGTGGTTTGTGCCGAGACTCGAATGAGTCGAGTGACTCGGGTTTGGCTTGGTAAACCAACCCGAATATGGACCTTGGTTGTATTTATTATTCCTTGCTATATTGTTTGTTAACTTGATATTAAATTTGGCATTTGTTGATTTTTCGGCCGAATGCTTGTGGTGTCGAAATCTTTTTTTTTTTTTTGGTCTCGACAATGGATTATGGTATATTGAGAAGTTGTTGTCGAGTGGTTATGTGGGGACCGATTGTGAGACGGTCATTTAGAATGACGGAGATAGGTTAGTCGGGTGCCATAGTCGGACCCTATTGTTGTAGCACGTGTATTGGGATTGATTTGGACGGAGATGTATTGATTATTATGACTTACTCATATTATTTTGGACTTGGACAATGAGCCGAGAGTCATGACTCGGACATGTGACTATTTCGTATGACTCGATAATTATTTACAATTTAAAACGCAAATAATAAAACTCATAATAATATTATTGGTGATATAAACGTTTATATAAATATATAGACGTGAATAACGTATATATAATTGTATAAATGCGTATATTAACGATAACAAAAATCACGAGTTGTATTATAAATAATACGACTAAATATATATTATGCTACGAGAGTAGCGTAATATTATTGGATGTGATGTTATGAATAAATATTATAAATACCGAGAAATTCTCGACGATTACTAAATATTAAATGAAATATTATTTTATATATGTAACGAGGAAAGCTATCGAGTTATGCGGAGTCGTGGTCACTTGAGTCCAGGTGAGTTATTGTCTGTGACTTTTGTGTTGTCACGGATATATGACGATTAATATAAACGTTTTCTATAACTAAATAACTTACTTAATCGACAGGTTTAACCAAGTTATTTGGTTATACGAAATGAGTATATTAATGGGAATCGTATCCTACGACGCCCATAGGTTGTGGTATATGTAGAGGATGATAAATTGCTAAACATATATATCGGGAAATCTGGCCAATTTGACGATGTATATAAGGAGTTTATTAGACTACGATATATACCATATAGTAATTGTGTGCTATGCGCTTTAGGATTGGGTGTAATCTTGGAACGGTATGTTACGTAAATAAATATGGGGATTATCAAATCGACGGATTTGATAAACTTCGACGATTTATTTAAATGATATATTGGGCTAATATTAGATCTATAGTTTATTTTATTATTCTTTTGTGAGACTTTTTGGTTTGTTTGTGTCGACCCACCACCCGTATGGATACCAAACGTAAAAACTCCAAACTAATACGAAATGGATTTTCGGAAAATAAAACGGAATACGTCCGGGTTTGGGAATATCTGAATTTGAGGAAATGATTTCTGAACGAGTTGATATTGTTAGGTCGTGCCGAGTCCGTAGTCGCCGTCTTGTGAGTTACTATACGTCTTACTTCTACCGATTTCTTCTTGCTGATTTCTGGACTTAAGGTGAGTCATAGCCCCACTTTTACTCTTGAACTATGTTTTCAATACTTGGGGTGAGAAACGTGCAAATTGTTTATGTGGACTATTATCGCTTCTATATTCTTTTTAAAACTTGCTATGCGTATGGACTAGGATATATTGTCAGCTTTAGTCACATATATTTTGTGTGTACTATTCAAGGTTGGCTTATTTAGATACTGTAGTGTGCACCTATAGGTTATTAATACTTCGGAGGTTATCCGAGTATTTATGGTATTGCGGGGGTTACCCGAATATCTATGTTAGAACGGAGGGGATCCGTGTGTTATGTTGGAGCGGAGGGTATCCGCAGGCTTTTAGTAAATCCTTAGTCTAGCTAGCAAGCGTTTTGCGTATATGTCCACTATATTGATGATGAATTTAAACCTATGATCTCACCAGCGAAAGCTGACTTTTAGCACGTTTTCTTAAGTAATTAAGTGATGATTTGGATGCATGGATTGGAAGGCTCGGCTAAGGCACCTGGTTTATGGATCTATTTTTCTAAACTCTGATATTAAATTGTGGACCTACTGTTATTTCTTTTGGGCCTGACTCTGAATTATTTTAGGATAAATGTAAACTTTAAAACCCCATTTTGGTTGTGTTTTTATTATGTTTACTTTATCTCGTTCTATTATGTCTTGTGTTGGATACCAATCCCCGTAGCTCCCCGAAAGCTTGTTGAGTCTTCCGCTGTACCAAATTTTGGGGGTGTTACAGATTGGTATCAGAGCCAAAGTTATAGAGAACTAGGTAAATAAACACCTAAACTATAACCGAATTTTTATAGAAAATGATCCTTGACCATTGCCCGCCAGCCCGCCAAGCCGAAGCATCTTCGATTATTTTGAGGTATTATGAGATATTTGAGATGACCTGAGATTATGGGATATATTGATTTAGTGATAAGATGGCGTTTCGAGGAATTATATGGTCTAATTGTTTTATAAATGTTTTAGTAATGCGGTATTTGAAATTCTTTATTAAGATTATATGATTGAAATTATATGATGAGGATTTTTGGTATGGTATTTTGGGTTACGATTTAGTTGTTTTAAAACACTTACACCTACCCTACGCCGTTGTCACAGACTATGCCCTCCCATATGCCCGATGTTGTCGAGGATATTCTTACTGCACCGGTATTCCCAGCACAGTTCACTATGGCATCTGATGATCCTTACCAGGTTGCCATGCTTTCAGCTACTGTGTCGCAGACAGCTTCTACTTCAGCACCGCCTACTGCATCTACGCAGGGACCCTCATCTTCTCTAGGGCTCCCTGGTACATCGAGGCAACTTACTCTTCATCAGGCTTTGGCTCGTGTGGCTCCACGCTTTGCCCACCGAGCTACGGCACGTATGTCGATACGCCCTACTCCATCACCTTTACAGATTGATGCTCACTCTCTTCTGTCAGAGGCGTCACCCACATCATTGCGTCGTCGTCCTAGATCACCTACCACATCTCCACATGGTTCACCTGTTAGGAGACGACGATTGATGATGTACTCTTCCGATGAGGAGGAGGAGGAGTACGAGGGTGAGGATGAGGCTGATGACCCTCAGGAGGCTGAGCAGGGTGATGATGATGACCCTAAGGAGGAGGATGACCCTCAGGAGGAGGAGATGCCTGATGATGATGATGTGGTAGTGCCACCAGCTCAGGCTGAGGAGCCTGATTCACCTATACATCCGATTGAGCCTGTTTCACCTGACCATCCATTTTTGTTTGATTCACCACCTGGTAGTCCAGTGGCGTCGGATGCGTCATCTGAGGTTTCTGCTGAGCAGGCAGAGTTAGGTGAGACTAGTAGGATGTGGGCTCAGATTACTGATCTTGGTGAGAGAGTTACACGTATGTCTGAGCGGATCGATAGGGTGACCGTTGAGTTCATTGGGGAATTGAGGATTGATATGGTTACGGCTGAGAGGAGAGTTATTAAGATGAGGAGAGATTTGATGGAGATTCACGAGCACATTGGGAGTTTACAGCGAGGTTTTATCACAGCTCGAGAGACCGACCGCAAGTTATGGCAGCGGAACACCGAGCTAGAGAAGGAGGTGGCAAATGTCAGGAGAGACAGCGACACCCATAATGTGGAGTTAGGATCATTATGGAGAGATCTTGATGGCTTGAGGCAGGAGTTGAGGAGCCTCCGCCAGCAGCGTGGCTAGATGTTTGGATTATGTTGTCTTGTTGCTTTCTACACCGAGGAGTGTTCGGTTAGAAAAGCTAGTTATCATATTTTGATGTATTTTCGTTTAGTATTCGTCTCTTTTGGAACGATTAGCACGTTTTGTGTTTCCCAGTAGTTGGAACAATGTTGGATCTCTATTGTATGGTTGATGGTTATTAGTATATGGTATTATGTGGTTTTTGGGTGTTATGGAAATTGAGTCCCTATTCGCTTTATTGATGTTTTATGGTGTATTGTTGATATTCTTTCAATGACTTGGCTTCGTTGAATTACTTTTGTTGAGCATATGATAAGTTCTATTGGAGACTCATGAACTTGTATGATGTTTCAGATCAATGGCCCCATGACGAAACCCTGTTAGAGCTACCAGAACTGGTCCTGCAGTGACTAACCCTGGTCGCCGAGGACGCCGTCCTACTCGAAATGTTGAAACCCCTACTCCTGACGACCTGGACACTACTAACCGCAACAACAGGAATCAAAATGTTGATGTTCAGGGAGACAATGATCATGTTCCACTTAATGCACCTACTGTGGATCAAGCAATGATCAATCAACTTGTCGAGCAAAGAATTGCTGAACTACTGGCTGAGTCAAATCATTCCAACAATTCTACTGGAACTTTTCCACCTGTTCGTGCTAGTAGATGTCACTACAAGGAGTTCAAGATTTGTGGACCTATTGAGTTTGGTGGAACTGAAGGAGTGGTTTACTTGGTCAGGTGGATTGAGAAGACTGAGTTAGTGTTTAATGTCAGTGGTTGTGCGAAGAATGCGAAGGTAAAGTTTGCTTCTTTTACTTTCAAAGATGAAGCTTTAACTTGGTGGAACAATTACCGAAATTCAGTTGGGAGTGATGTGGCTTATGCTATGACTTGGGAGCAATTTAAGCCTCTGCTGATTCAGACTTATTACCCAAGGAATGAGGTTAAGAAGCTAGAGATTGAGTTTTGGAATCACAAAGTGAAGGGTACTGATATGGCGACTTACAATCGTCGTTACCAAGAGTTGGCCTTACTTTGCCCAGATATGGTAAAAACTGAGACTCAAAAGATCGAGAGGTATACCGATGGGTTGCCTGTGGCTACAAGGAATGATGTGATTTCTGCTAGGCCTGCAAACATCCATGAGGCAATCACAATTGCTCAACAACTAATGGATTCGTTGGAATTGGAAGGAGCTGACAAAGATAAGAATGGAAAGAGAAAGAGAGACCATCACTCTAAGGGTAATGATCACCGAAACAAGCGACAAGCTAAGGCTTACGCTATTGGGAATGGAGATAAGAAGAACCAGAACGTTGATGCACCCAAGTGTGGTCGTTGCCACCAGAATCATTCTGGATGGTGTAGTGTAAGATGCCAGAACTGCTCAAAGAAAGGACACACATCTAAGGATTGTAGAGCTCGACCTCTTGCTATGGTTCAAGCTGCTCCTGAAGTGAGAAATAAGGCAGACGTTACTTGTTATGGGTGTGGAAAGAAGGGACATTATAGGAACAAGTGTAGAGAATCGTGGAACCGAGGAAATCAAGGATCGGGTGGTAATGGGTACAATCATGGAAACCATGGAGCTGGAGGAAACCGTGGCCGAAAAGATAACGGGGACCAACGTGTGGAAGCTGGAGCTGCTCAGGGAAGAGTGTATGCACTCGGGAACGAGAAAGGAGAAGATCCGAAAGTCGTTACTGGTACATTCCTTCTCAATAATCGTTATGCTTCCATACTATTTGATACTGGTGCCGATAGAAGTTTTGTGTCCACTACGTTTGCACCCTTACTAGAGAAACCCCCGATGGCCTTAGGAATTGGATATGATATAGAGTTAGCAAATAGGAACATAGAAAGGATTAATACCATCATTCGCAGTTACACGTTAAATTTCTTGAATCACCCGTTCAACATAGATCTCCTACCCGTCACGTTAGGAAGTTTCGACGTCATCATTGGTATGGATTGGTTGTCGAAGTATCGTGCTCACATACTTTGCGACGAGAAGATTGTGCGTATACCTTACGGAAAGGAAATCCTAAATATATTAGGAGATCGAAAAGGTTTGAGGAGCCCATCCCGGTTAGCAGTCATTTCTTGCACTAAATTATCAAAGCTAATGGAGAAAGGATGTTACCTTTTCTTAGCTCAAATTTCTGAGAAAGGAGGGACGGAGAAGAAGGAAAGGTGCATTGGAGATGTGCCTATAGTTCGTGATTTTCCTGATGTGTTTCCCGATGATTTGCCGGGAATCCCGCCTACTAGACAAGTGGAGTTTCAGATTGAGTTGATACCTGGTGCTGCACCTGTAGCACGAGCGCCTTATCGTCTTGCACCCACCGAACTAGAAGAGTTGTCAAAACAGTTAGCGGAGTTAGCTGAAAAAGGATTCATAAGACCAAGTTCTTCACCTTGGGGAGCCCCAGTCTTATTCGTGAAGAAGAAGGATGGATCATTTCGTATGTGTATCGATTACCAAGAGCTAAACAAGTTAACGGTGAAGAATAGATACCCGTTACCGAGGATCGACGACTTGTTCGATCAACTTCAAGGATCGAGTGTGTATTCAAAGATCGATTTGAGGTCGGGATATCATCAACTTTGAGTTCGCGAGGAAGATATTCCGAAAACGGCTTTTAGAACCCGTTACAGACATTATGAGTTTCAGGTGATGCCGTTTGGGTTGACTAACGCACCGGCGGTATTCATGGATCTCATGAATCGGGTGTGTAAGCTTTATTTAGATAAGTTTGTGATCGTATTCATCGACGATATTCTAATTTTCTTAAAGAGTGAGAAGGAGCATGAGGAGCATCTAAGACTTATTTTAGAATTGCTCAGGAAGGAGAAACTGTATGCCAAGTTCTCCAAATGTGAATTTTGGATTTCGACGGTACAATTTTTGGGCCATGTGATTGATAGACAAGGAGTTCATGTGGATCCTGCTAAGATTGAAGCAATAAAAGATTGGGCTGCATCTACGACCCCGACAGAAGTTCGTCAATTTTTAGGTTTAGCCGGTTATTACCGAAGATTCATCGAGGGATTTTCGAAGATAGCTAAACCGTTGACCAAATTGACTCAAAAAAGTGTTAAGTATGAATGGGAAGATAAAGAAGAGGAAGCATTTCAATTACTTAAGGAGATGTTGTGTAGTGCTCCTATCTTGGCGTTACCTGAAGGTAACGAGGATTTCGTCGTCTATTGTGACGCTTCACATAAAGGTTTGGGAGCTGTGTTAATGCAACGAGAGAAAGTGATAGCTTATGCTTCCCGACAGCTCAAGAAGCATGAGAAAAACTACACAACCCATGCTTTGGAGTTAGGTGCTGTGGTTTTTGCCTTGAGGATATGGAGACATTACTTGTATGGAACAAAGTGTGTTGTGTTTACTGACCACAAAAGTCTACAACACATCTTGAATCAAAAAGAGCTCAATATGAGACAACGACGTTGGATTGAGTTGCTAAGCGATTATGATTGCAAAATTCGCTACCATCCTGGTAAAGCAAATGTTGTTGCTGATGCTCTTAGTCGAAAGGAAAGAATACCACCGTTACGAGTTAGGTCACTGGGAATGACTATTGTATCGCCGTTACCGTCTCAAATACTTGAAGCTCAAACGGAAGTGTTGAAAGCAGAAAACCGACCTGCTGAGAACATATTTGGTATGGCTGAGAATGAGAAGGGATTTGTTAAGCGTTCTGATGGAGTACTATGCTTTGGAGATCGGATTTGGGTACCTTTATATGGAGGAATTCGAGAGTTGATTATGCATGAGTCGCATAAGTCAAGGTACTCTATCCATCCTGGATCTGACAAGATGTACCAGGATTTGAAAAAGCTATATTGGTGGCCAAACATGAAGGCAGATATAGCATCGTATGTTAGTAAGTGCTTGACATATTCTAAGGTTAAAGCCGAACATCAAAGACCGTCAGGACTATTGACGCAGCCAGAACTCCCAGTTTGGAAATGGGAGCGGATTACAATGGACTTTATTACCAAATTACCGAGGACAGCTAGCGGTTGTGACGCTATCTGGGTAATTGTGGATCGTTTGACTAAGTCTGCTCATTTCCTGGCAATTAGTGAAGATGATAGTGTGGATAAACTTGCGAGGTTGTATGTGAAGGAAATTATTTCTCGTCATGGAGTCCCGATATCGATTATTTCTGATTGCGATAGCCGCTTCACGTCAGCTTTGTGGCGATCACTCCAAACGGCTTAGGGGACGAGACTTGATATGAGTACTGCATATCATCCCCAAACCGATGGTCAAAGTGCGAGGACCATTCAGACTTTAGAGGACATGCTTCGTGCATGTATTATAGACTTTGGTAAAGGCTGGGAGAAGTATCTACCCCTTGCGGAATTCTCCTATAATAATAGCTACCACACAAGTCTTAAAGCTGCACCATTTGAAGCTTTGTATGGCCGAAATGTCGTTCGCTTATTGGTTGGGCGGAAGTTGGAGATAGCCAACTCACAGGCCCTGAACTTATCTTGGAGACTACTGAAAAAGTGACTCAGATTCGTGATCGGTTGCAAGCAGCCAGAGATAGGCATAAAAGTTACGCCGATCAGAGACGTAAACCCTTAGAGTTCCAGGTTGGAGACAAAGTGATGCTGAAAGTCTCGCCTTGGAAGGGTGTGATACGTTTCGGGAAACGTGGAAAACTCAACCCACGCTACATTGGACCGTTTCTTATTTTAGTAAGAATTGGGCCCGTGGCTTATAGGTTGGAATTACCACATGAACTGAGTAAAGTTCATGATGTGTTTCACGTTAGTAATTTGAAGAAATGTCTTTCTGATGAGATGCCTGTTATTCCAATAAAGGATATCCGTATCGATGAGAAATTAAATTTTGTGGAAGAGCCAATTGAGATTTTAGATCGTGAGGTTAAACGACTCAAGCGAAGTCGCATTCCGCTCGTCAAGGTTCGCTGGAATTCCCGACACGGACCAGAATTTACGTGGGAACGTGAGGACGAGTTCCGGAAGAGATATCCGAAGCTTTTCACTTCGTAGATGAATTGTTCCGAGAGAAACCCGGGACGGGTTTCTTCTGAGACTGGGAGGATGTGACAACCGGCAATTTATAGTTAATTATATTTAATATCGTTATGGGATTTGAGATTTATTTAATGATTCGTTATGGAATTTTTTTTGGAGATTTATTTTTGAATTCTCACTTGGTACTACGTTGACTCCGGCACTAGGATTACCTAACAGGAATTTTATGACTTGATTTTACGAGTCCGACTTTATTTAATTATTTACGGGATGTTTCGCGAGATATTAAACGTTTGAAATGAGTTCGGGTTTCGGACCGTGTGTTTTACACTTACCCATTATTTACCCACTCATATTATTAGTAATATTATTATTATTACTATTATTATTTTTTTTTTAAAAAAAGAAAACTACAAATTGGTCCTTGTTGGGGCCGGTTCACACACAAACACAAACACCCACCCATCATCTTCCTCACATCTCTCTCTCCCCTTTATCTCTAACCCTAGCCGCCCCATATTCCGGCCACCACCACAGCCACACCACCGGTCACCACACTACACCGCCACCACCAATAAACTCCCCATCATCTATTCTCTTAGATCTACTACTACACGCGCCCTTTTACCCCTTACTTCATCTCGTATCATCACCAAAATCATCACCACTTTCTTGTTTTTGGAAGTTTGTCACGTTTTGAGTTTAAGAATCAAAGGTGAGACGAGTTTCACTCGTATGTTTGATAAAAACGTGACCTAGGGTCACGACTTAAAGATATTCTTTTGGGTTTATGAATAAGAACATGAAATACATATGGGTTTTGATTGAAAACATGATTTCTAATAAGTTTGGTATCCGGGTTTGGTGTTTTCTTGATGGTTCGAATGAACCGTGAGTCTAAGACTCACGGCTTGGTGTTGGATCCGAGCTTAGGGTTTGATAATCTTGCTTCTCATGGTCTTGAGTTATGGTTTTCATGATTGATTGCGTTGGATCTTGGTTTGACTCGTTGGAGTCACGGCCTTGTGGCCGTATATGGTGTTTGATGCCGCGACCCCTAGTGGTCGACTTGGGCAGTTGGGTGTGCTCCTTGGAGCCTTATTTTGTGACCCTTGATTATTGCTTTGAGTCCTTGTGACTCGTGGTTTGTGCCGAGACTCGAATGAGTCGAGTGACTCGGGTTTGGCTTGGTAAACCAACCCGAATATGGACCTTGGTTGTATTTATTATTCCTTGTTATATTGTTTGTTAACTTGATATTGAATTTGGCATTTGTTGATTTTTCGGCCGAATGCTTGTGGTGTCGAAATCATTTTTTTTGGTCTCGACAATGGATTATGGTATATTGAGAAGTTGTTGTCGAGTGGTTATGTGGGGACCGATTGTGAGACGGTCATTTAGAATGACGGAGATAGGTTAGTCGGGTGCCGTAGTCGGACCCTATTGTTGTAGCACGTGTATTGGGATTGATTTGGACGGAGATGTATTGATTATTATGACTTACTCATATTATTTTGGACTTGGACAATGAGCCGAGAGTCATGACTCGGACATGTGACCATTTCGTATGACTCGATAATTATTTACAATTTAAAACGCAAATAATAAAACTCGTAATAATATTATTGGTGATATAAACGTTTATATAAATATATAGACGTGAATAACGTATATATAATTGTATAAATGCGTATATTAACGATAACAAAAATCACGAGTTGTATTATAAATAATACGACTAAATATATATTATGCTACGAGAGTAGCGTAATATTATTGGATGTATTGTTATGAATAAATATTATAAATACCGAGAAATTCTCGACGATTACTAAATATTAAATGAAACATTATTTTATATATGTAACAAGGAAAGCTATCGAGTTATGCGGAGTCGTGGTCACGTGAGTCTAGGTGAGTTATTGTTTGTGACTTTTGTGTTGTCACGGATATATGACGATTAATATAAACGTTTTCTATAACTAAATAACTTACTTAATCGACAGGTTTAACCAAGTTATTTGGTTATACGAAATGAGTATATTAATGGGCATCGTATCCTACGACGCCCATAGGTTGTGGTATATGTAGAGGATGATAAATTGCTAAACATATATATCGGGAAATCTGGCCAATTTGACGATGTATATAAGGAGTTTATTAGACTATGATATATATACCATATAGTAATTGTGTGCTATGAGCTTTAGGATTGGGTGTAATCTTGGAACGGTATGTTACGTATATAAATATGGGGATTATCAAATCGACGGATTTGATAAACTTCGACGATTTATTTAAATGATATATTGGGCTAATATTAGATCTTCATGTAATATAAACGGGCTAATACTATTGATTCGTTAGCAAGTAAGTTTATTGAAAATAATGTGACGAGCATTCAAGTTTTAGTCAATAATTAATACTACCTCCGTCCCATATTTATAGTCCATATTTCCTTTTTCGGTTGTCCCAAATTAATTGTCCACTTCCATAAATAGATATTGAATATAAATCAACTTTACCATATTACCCTCATTTGTGGTTATTATTACAAACTTTAAAAAAGTTGGAAATTAATTAATTAAGGGTAAAACTGTCTTTGTGCAAAAAGTAAGAGAGAGAAAGCTGTAAAGATGATGCTTTTCTAAAACTGTGTGTTTTTTGTCTGTGGACAATAATTTTGGGACGGAGGTAGTACTACACTTTGTTGGTGCGTTTTAATAGTTTTGCTCTTAATGTAGTTTTTTGTTTTGCGGTGTGTTAATGTTACTTTCTTAATTAAACGTTTTGGAATATTGCGTGACTTTGATATTTGATATGACTGTGTAAATTATATCGATGTTACTTATTGACCAACAAATCGTTGTGGTAACATCACAACTTAAGAACTTATTGTCAATAAACTATTTTAAATGTTTGTCATGCTTAGAAAAGGTGTGATACCATCACAATTTAGATATATAATGATGAAAATAAGTGCTGAAGCTTATATGTCAATAAAATATTTTAAATGTGTGTCATGCTTAGAAAATGTGTGATATAATCACAACTTAGATATATAATGACGAAAATATGTGTCGAAGATTACATATTAGTTTTATATCAAAATAAAGGGATGTTACAATTTTGAGAATATATACAAAATCTAAACTTTATAAATAACTACTAATATGTCATACGAGTAAAAAGTTTAAATATAATGTTACAATCTTGAGAATAAATACAAAATATAAACTTTATAAATAACTATTAATATGTCATAAAAAGTTTAAATATAAAATTTACCGATCAACTAAGGCCATATTTACAAAAGTCTAATAACGAAAAAATTACTGCACATTACACTATGACCAATTAGATAAAGCCCATGTGCAACACACGGGTCTGAATTACTCGTCTATTATATACTTGTATCTAATTTTGAGCTATCAAAAACACACTATGATGCATTTGAATGAATAAAATTGTATTTAATACAAGTCAACACATTGAATTTGAATGAATAAAATTGTACTGTATTTAATACAAGTCAACACATCTTCAATGTGTGATTATAATTATTTGTCATTCTTATCATTTAAAAGATTATAATTTCTTCTCGATTGATCGTAACACAACTACTATAAGTCTATAATCTTTATCTAATTATACTTATTGGTGCTAATCTATTTTGTAAATATAGTTACTTATTTGCAATCTCACCACACTACTACAAAAAATGTGCCTTTTATAAGCCATTTCTATCTGTATTCTTTAACTTGCGCAATTTAACCACTATCGTCATCCTACTTCCACAGTTCCACTTTGTGGTGGCCTGGTGGTGGTGATGATACGTCTTAGTATCAGTAATTTTTTTTCTAGTTCTAGGATGTTGATGATTATGTCATACAACTTGATTTTTTTATATCTATATGTTTAAGATCTACTATTTTAGGGACTTCAATTGCTTTTACATTAATTTCTTGTTTTCATTGATGATGATGGATGATACGTGATACATGTTGGTATATTGTGGTGCTTTGTGGATTTTGGTATATGGAGGGTTATGGCGGTGATTCTGTAAGAAAACCACGAACATTTAGAACACGACAACAACACATTTATGATCAACCAAAAATAAATGAAGAATTTGTATTTATACCTTGAACAATAACAGAAAATAAGCAAACAGTATTTGTATCTTTTCATAGAAAATATTCATCTCTTTTGTAGAACTATCAGAATACTATGTTAATGATCTACGTACGTGCTTTATTTGTTGGTACTTTGAAATAATAAGCTTGTTTCCACGAACGTATATATAATTATCCCTGCTGAGAAAATTTTCAAGGACGTCGAAATATAGAGTAAATTGAAAGAAGATATTCAGATGCAAAAGGATAGGAGTCAAAATAAGACAATCAGTCATTTAAAATAGAAACATTAAAAGTTATGCATTGCATCTTTTATTGAACATAAAATACGAACATATCAGATAGCATAAAAGAGTTTGCTAAAAATCTCCATCTGTTGAGCCTGCAGAGAAATGACGATCGACAAGCTCCCATCATCGATTGGGCTTGGTAACACGGTAACCTCACCCGCATTCGGAATGTGACCCACGAATATAGGTCGGCCCCATCCAAAGTCTACATCGTAAATCGAGAGCCTAACCCAACTTGTTATGTAGAGATTAGAGCTTTTATAACTCCCAGCAACTCCCGAAAATAGAACCTTTAAATTGGGTTGTAGTTCCAAATAGTCTATTGCTGACCTTAGATAATCATTGTTCCTCTTCACAATTGCATCATGGATTTTACCGGCAGCGTACCAACTAGGATTTGATTTAATTTCGCATGCTAACGCTATAGGAGTGGTTGAGAAGATAGCATTCCCAAAATAGCCCAGTGGCAGAGGGGGCTGCAGGCGGTCCCGTCCATTAGTGGCAATGTAGAGCTTGGTATCCTGATCATCCGGCAGTCCGCGTGCTGCACACATACACTTCCAAACATGGCCCGAGAGGGTTTCAAAGGAGCTGTAGCTGGTTTTGTTCCTCCCGTCTTCTTTTGAATTCAATTTAAGTAGATTAAGTTGGTCTCGTGAGAGTGTGAAAATAGAAAGCTTTGTCTCATCAGATGGGATTTCGAGTGAAGTGAACTGGTATTCCATGTGCTCAAAGATGGGCTCTGGTGGGTCTCGAGCACGGAGGAGGGTCCGGTCTATGAAGGGAGGGATAGCAAGGTCAAGACCACGAGCAATATGAGACCATGTGCTGGTAAAGTGTGTCCCTGATGGGCCATCTGCAACGTAATGGTGCATGCCAACTCCTAGTGAAACTCCTCCACACTTGAAGTAAGTTACCTGCTCATGTCAACATATCAATATCAATAATTCAATTTATGAGAATAGTTCAGTTAGGTGCAAATGAAGTATATCTCGTGCAATTCGTTATTTTCCATCAATTTTAGGTATAAATTAACAATCTCCACACATAATATTACAAAATTTTGGTGTATTGAAGACTGGTTGTATAAATTTTGTGTTATTTGTTGTATGAGTTAGTTTTTGTAGTATTATATACTTAAAGATGTAAAGGAGTACTGCAATCTGCATGTCATATTTTTTACAATTTGTGTTTAAATGGTTATAAATAGGGTACGGTTGAATGTCATATGGAAATTGAAAGTGATTTGTGTTGATTTGTTTCTAGCTAGCTATATAACAGTGAAGTACTTAACTATACATAGCTTGTGTTTAACTATACATAGCTTGTGTTTTGACATGATGAAACAGATGTTACCTGCAAGACGAGTAGAGGAAAGGATTCAATTCCTAGGGAGTAATCGACTGCTGGGACAAGTTTTCGGAGCTCGAGTATAGGTGCAAAGTCACTCAAACCATTGATCACACCGTCAGATTCTGCTTCCACAAACAAAACACCTTGTCCTTGACAATCAATCTCAATCCGACCATCTACATCTTTACTCAATCTCCCTCCCAATGGGTAAAACGGAACCAATGCCTTACTCAAAGATTCTTTGATCATTTTAGTGTCAAAGAAGTTGGCAGCCCCACTGTGTTGGTAGAAATGCACGCTTGGGGTGTGGATATATGGGCTCACGAGGTCGAGGTTAGAGTTCCAGAGCTTTATTTTCGGTGTCTCATCTGCTGGGATCACCGTGCTTGTTTCAATCTCCGTGATCTTCATCTGTGTTACATGATAATTATTAGAAAATTTGTTTTATTTAGGTTAATGGTTTTGAATCAAAAATTTTCTTTCATTTTTTTTGTCATATAAAGATGTCCATTTCAATATGCATCTAACGAATGAACAAAATTTTGACATCATAAAAATATGGGCCAAATTTGAGACTCGTCAGTCGCTTAGGTCGCTTAGGTCTTAGATGGTTTCTAGACACACTTGGGTTAGTTTCTTCAAATGTACCAAGCGACTTGCGACTTTAACACAAATGCGATATGTGTCACTAAAAAAAGTCGCGCCTGATCATTTGTGTCATACATGTGTAAGGGCTACTTTTAAGCTACTTATCACCATCGACTTTTAAAAGTTTGAGTGACCTCTAATAATATTATTTTTAATCTTTTTGCCCCTTCCCAACACTCCCCATCACCACCACCCTCCACCAACACCACAAACCTCTACCATTGACCAGAACCGGCGAAAAGGAAAGACCTGTTCACACACACTTGCACACGTTCACACACTTGCACACCATCTCCTCTTCGCCAGCCAATCCACCACCACAACACGACAGAAAACTTAATCATAAATCTTCGAAAACTTGATTCCTATAAATCACAAATATTAAAACAACAAATGAATTTAACAATTCATATAGTCCTCTTTTTTCTTTTCAAACCCAAAAAATATATTGTGTAAATCTGAAAGAGATTGGTTGTGGCGGTCGAATTCCGGCGAGTTGCAGCAGTCAATGTTGAGGCTGATGGAGAAATAGTAGCAGTGGTTCATGATTTATAATGGTTTAATTTGATTTGGATATAATGATTGATTATTGGTTTTTAATGGGTTTAATTTGATTATTGTTTGATGATGGAAGAAAAAAATCAAGTTGATGATAATAGGTGATTCATAGTTCTTTTAGTGGGTTATTTGTTTGATTCGTATATTATCAAGAAAATTTAATAAAAAGAAATGTACTACGAGTATATTTGATTTCTTTGGTGCTGGTGGTGGAGGGTGGTGGTGATGGTTGTGTGGTAGTAAGAGGGTGGTGATAATGGGAAGTGTTGGGAATAGGCAAAAAGATTAAAATAATATTATTATAAGTTTGTTTAAAAAAAATATTATTAAAAGTCGCTAGTGATAAGTAGCTCAAAAGGAGAACGAACTTACACGTGTATGACACAAATGATTAGGCGCGACTTTTTTAGTGACACATGTCGCATTTGTGTTAAAGTCGCAAGTCGCTTGGTCCATTTGAAGAAACTAACCGAAGTGTATCTAAAAACCCTCTAAGACCTGAGCGACTGGGCAATTTGTAGAATTGCCTCTAAAAATATACCTTTTACTAAACTACTAGGTTATCAAAATTTAAAATCAAAAAAGGGTTTTCGGGATAACATACTAAGGCTATGTTTGGCACAGAGCCTTTTGGGGCGATGAGTTGTGAGCAATAAGCTTTTGATTTTTAGTGTTCGTTTGGCAAAAGAGCGGTGAGCTTTGCTATTTTTTAAAAAAACTAGTTTTTCCTATGCTTTTTTAAAAAACTGTGAGCGATGAACAGTATTTTTACCAAACATAGCTTAAAACGAGTCATCTACTTTTTTTTTTCCCGAACAATATAAAAATTGAAGTACAAGAAGAAGATGAGCAACACTGTCAAACAAAAACACCAACCTATAGATCACCTTATTCCTCGAGTGGCTTAAGGAATTGAGAGTTCTAAAAGGAGCTCTTGAATTTAAGGCTGATCTTTCTTAAACCACAATATAAAAGTGCATTAGCTTTTCTCCTTATAGAAATTCAATAACTAATTATCTTTGACCATGTCGCATTTGAATTGAATAATAATTTTTCAAGAAAGGAAATGTTAAATAAATTGTAATAATCATACTATATTATAAAGCATAAAAGCCTACTATTAATAGAATACTTTAAATTAAGCTTTACAACTTCTAAAGCTATAAGTACAACAACAAATGCTACTTATAGAAATTTCACTCATATTTAATTCTAACATACAATTAATACTAACATTAAATACAACAAATAAATCATTATGTACATTAAGTACAATTAATTAACTTGTCAATAAATACAATTAATGCACTTATTAAAACACCTATTACATAAGAAATACAAATTATCAAGTATATTGTACAACCAACTTAAATACAATTCCTGCATTAAATGGCACTAATACAAATAATAAAGCATATTATACAAATATTCAAGCCCGAACGGGCAATGGACCAAATGGGCTGGAACCCGAATGGGCACGGGTCAAACGGGCTCGAGCCCGAACGGACACGAGCTAAACGAAATTTTTGATATCCATAAATTTATTGTCAAAAAGAACATCATAAACTAAAATATGTTTACATATTGTACAAACCAAGCAAACTACTAAACAAAAAAAAATAAAATAATACAAACTAAGCAAAATTTCATCAAACTTTTGCCATAAAAAACTAACCAGCAAAGCTATTGCTAAAAAATATACAAATAAAATAAATTATTAGCCGAAAAAATTAAATTACAGGGTGCCCGCAGCTGAATCGCGCAGGGACCTGCTAGTATATACTTAAGAAAAAGTTTATCTTCAAATCTCTTTTGAATTAAGAATTTTTGCCAAATAGAACTTACCTTAAATGGCTCAAGGTATCGAAGGGACTAAAAAGAGCTTTTGAATTTAAAGCTCAAAAAAAGATTTGTGTTTTTATAAATCATGGGTTTAACTCTTACTACGAAGTCACTGTGACACATGCGTCAGTTGTTTGCGACGTGTCTTTGGAAAATGGTTAATCAACATGCAAAAACAATAATATTGTGAAATTTAAGGCTAACATTTATTCTTAAAAATATAGAATATTGTTCTTTATCTTTTTTTCCTAATACAAATTCTATAACTAATTCCTCTGACCACGTCTCTTTTGAATTGCATTAAGGGCATGTTTGGTAGCAAAAAATGAGAGCTGAGAGTTGGAAATATGATAAAATCTCTTGTTTGGTAGGCTAGGGAAATAAAAAAGCGGAGATATCAAAATTCTCGAGAGTTTATCTCTTTGTAAATTGAAGGGCAAATTACCTGAAAATGTATGCAACTTGACACTTTTTACCATTGTATGTAGTTTTCTTTTTTTTTTCCCAATCTGTCAATAAACTTGCAAAATCCGTTCATTGCGTGTATCGGTGACTTGTTTAACCTGCTGGAGCAGGTTAAGCTAACGGTAGTTAGGTTTATCATTGCACCGTTAGTCCTTTTGACTAACGATCGTTAGCATGGCTACATACAATGACAAAAATTTACAAGTTAGATGACTTTTATTATTTTTAAAATTTATGCACGTTTTTTACACGTTTTTGCACACATTTTTATACACGTTTTTATATACACATTTCGTTCGTCTCTTTATGTTACCCTAAACCCTAAACCCTAACCCCTAACCCCTAACCCCTAAACCCTAAACCCTAAACCCTAACGTTCGTCTTTTTACGTTTTCATCCGATTTCTTACATTTTCGTCCAATTTATTACGTTTTCATCAGTTTTTTCACGTTTTCGTCCGTTTTTTTACATTTTCGTCCGTTCTTTTACGTTTTTGTCAGTTTTTTCACGGTTTCTTCCGGTTTTTCGCGTTTTCGTCCTTTTTTTCGCGTTTTCGTCCAATTTTTCGCGTTTTCGTCAGATTTTTCATTTTTCGTCCGATTTTTTTACGTTTTCGTTAGTTTTTTCACGCTTTCGTCCGTTTTTTCACGTTTTTGTCTCATTTTTTACGTTTTGTCAGTTTTTTTACATTTTCGTTACTTTTTTTACGTTCTTGTCAGATTTTTTACGTTTTCTCAGTTTTTTGATGTTTTCATCTGCTTTTTTACGCTTTCGTCCGATTTTTCAATTTTCATCCGTTTTTTCACGTTTCATCTGTTTTTTTACGTTTTCGTTTGTTTTTTACGTCTTCGCCAAAATTTTATGTTTCGTCTGTATTTTTACGTTTTCGTCCCTTATTTCACGCTTTCGGACAAAAAAGAAAAAAACTGACAAAAACGTAAAAAAATACAGACGAAAACGTGAAAAATTTGACGAAAACATGAGAAAACCGATGAAACATAAAAAAGGACAAAAACGTGAAAAACAAACGAAAACGTGGAAAATCTGGCGAAAACATAAAAAAACGGGCGAAAACGTAAAAAATGGGACAAAAACGTGAAAAGACGGATGAAAGCGTGAAAAAACTGGCGAAAACGTAAAAAATGGACGAAAACGTAAAAAAATCGTAAAGAAAATGAAAAATCGGACGAAAACGCGAAAAATCATACGAAAACGCGAAAAACCAGACGAAAACGCGAAAAACCGGACGAAAACGCAAAAAAACTGACGAAAACATAAAAAAATGACGAAAACGTAAAAAAACGGATGAAAACGTGAAAAAACTGATGAAAACGTAATAAATCGGACGAAAATGTAAGAAATCGGACGAAAACGTAAAAAGATGAACGTTAGGGTTTAGGGTTTAGGGGTAAGGGTTTAGGGTTTAGGGGTTAGGGTTTATGGTTTAGGGTAACATAAAGAGACGAACGAAATGTGTGTATAAAAACGTGTATAAAAATGTGTGCAAAAACGTGTAAAAAACGTACATAAATTTTAAAAATAATAAAAGTCATCTAACTTGTAAGTTTTTGTCATTGTATGTAGCCATGCTAACGATCGTCAGTCAAAAGGACTAACAATGCAATGATAAACCTAACTACCGTTAGCTTAACTTGCTCCAGCAGGTAAAACAAGTCACCGATTCACGCAATGAACGGATTTTGCAAGTTTATTGACAGATTGGAAAAAAAAAAAAAAAAAAAAGCTACATACAAAGGTAAAAAGTGTCAAGTTGCATACATTTTCAAGTAATTTGCCCTAAATTGAATCAAATTGAATTCCATCCCATTTGTTGTGGAAATAAACCACCCAAAAATTTCTCCGTCTTTTTTGCTTTTATGATAAAATATTGTGACTTTAAAATGAGGGTATAAAAGGATCAAGGCACGTGCATCTCACATTCACCCACTTTTTCCAAAAAGCTTGAGAAATCTTAGCCCCCAATATTGTACTATTCCGATCTGCAGCCATGTCCCATCATCTCACTCATCTTCCTCTTGTTCTTATAAGTGATTCATGTGCTTCTAATCAATATTTTTAGTCTAATGAGTAACAAGAATTGATTATCGGGACTCAAAAAGCTACATATTATCTTCTATTTACTCATAGATCTCAATTGTCTGTGTTTTAATTTACCAATAGATACGTGTTAGAACTGATATTTGTTGACTTGAAACCAAAGTTGATTTGAAAAGGGAACAAAAATGAAAGATAATTAATTGGTTCAGTTTGTAAGTATACAACGATTGGATAATTAATTGGTTCATGAATCATCATTTATGAAATAAATACTCAAGTTCCAGATGATGTTGGTCCCAATCTAGGCCAGTGTTGTTGATTATTCGAATTTGGAGAAGAAAAGGAAACTATTTTTGTTTCTTTATTTTATTTTTTCTACCAAACATAAAAAATGATTTGATGCTAATTCTCGAATCAATTCTTCAAACACTATAATTTATCTCAATTCTCTACCAATTCCATTTCTTTAAATTCTATTCTCTACTTCATTTCTAATCTCTGAAATTCTCTCTACCAAACATGCCTAACTTCTTTTCAGGAAAGCAAATGTTACATAAACTGTAATAATATACTCAATGTTGTTTCCAAATCTCTTTTGAACTGAATAGCTTCTTTCCAAATCTGAGATAGAGGCTGGTAGAACTTAAGCATGAAGGGAATTCTAGAGATCGATTTATTGTAGTACTATACATCTAACAATATTGTTGATTGAACCGCACAATTCCTGAAGCGCCATAAGATCCAACAGGTTGTAGCGAAGATGACATAAACACGATTCTTAATCTCCTGAGAAGAATGCCACGAGACAAACCAAGAAACCCAGTCGCTAGATGAATTTACAGAGTACATAGTGTGTTAGTAGAAAACCTTAAATAAGCCTAGCTCTTTGTCGGTCTATTCATTTCGGTTTAGCTTTCTTATATTGGTTACTAGTTTAAAGGCTCGTGAAATTCATATTTATTTTAAAGATAAACGAAAATAAATTACAATTTCACGAGCCGAGCCTTGTGTTAACGATTCGAGCTTTGTGTTAACGAGACGAGCTCGAGCCTTGTATTAACAAGCCGAGCTCCATTTGAACTTTTCACATCATATAAATTAGTCGAGCCCGAGCCGAGCTCGAGCTTGTGAAAAATTTCATGAGCCGAGCTCGAGCTCAAAATGAGCTCGAGCTCGAGCTTTTTGAATATAAACGAGCCGAGCTCGAGCTCCAGCAGGCTCGGGCTCGGCTCGGCTCGTTTTCACCCCTAGATACGTGGAAAAAAATGGAGACGTGAGATTTGGATACTAGGGATTTGGAGATCCGATGGGTGGTATAGAAGTAGAGTGGCGGCTTGATGATCGAGTAGGTGTCAAAATCATATATGCTCTTGATACAATGTTGGACTACATAATTCTCCGTAGGTATAAATAATGTATTATTCAGCAACAATATATAGAAGTTACATGAGACATAATGAAACCCTAACGGACCCTAAGCCCACAAATCAGGTTTGGGCGTAATTATAATCCGCTAATAGTTTTCAACTTCAAATGAATATTGTCATCATGCTAAACTGAATGCGGTTTATTATATTCTGTTCCTACATTGTCATAAAAATGTTATTTTTGTTTACTAGTGTTTCAATAGCAAAGTTTAGTGATGTGATAGTATTTGTAAATGCAATTAAACTATTTAGTTTTTTATGTTAAAACCATATATTAAAACAGCTGTACAGATTTATAAAGTATACCAATTTCAAGCAAGTTTGTGACAACAATATTTAGAAAACTACGAAAACTAAGCTTATTTCTTTTGGTGGGCTTCTTGTGATAGTGATTACATTGGTAGATCATAGATGGGACTACTGGGCTATACACCCGAACAAAAAAAAGAAAAGTCTTGCAAACAAAACTTATAAGGCTAATCCCAATAATTTTTGAAAACAAGCTAAATCATTTTACTACTGCAGGCTAAGCCCAATATTATATTTGGATATGCTAAATGATTTTATTTTTTACCAACCGCAATGTCATAGAGTTAATTACATAAATCGTTCATGTTTGCACTAGGGATGAGAAGGCATCCGAAATTGGTTGGAACCGGTGAAAAGTGCCTTACAAATGTCTTATTAAAATTATGCTTTCGTCCTACAACTTTCGCCATTACGTGACTAGTTTAGCGGATTTAACTCAATGATCGTTTGGTCAAAGAACGGGTCTATTACATTTCGAAAAATACAGGGATGAATGATATGATTATTGAAGTTTTAGGAAAAAAATATGAGATCATTGGTAAACCACAATGACGATTTTTCTAATTAACACAATAAATAAAGTAATAAAGAGGGTAAAAAAATTTATACAGTGTACATTACACCATACGTCATGTGGTTTGGGCAAAATTAATATTTATATTGAAGTTTTGTGATACAGTTCATCCCTATCCACAATCTTCGTTAAGTCTTCTCATTTAAACCTCCACATGCCTTGCAAACAAGGATACAAAGATCTTTTTACCTTTGTTTATGACCCCTCAAAATTTCTATTGATTTTATATATTACCTTAACAAAAAATTCATTTTATCTTCAAACCTTTAACCATTTTTAGATTAAAAAAAATAATAATAAACAAAATAAAAATAAAACCACCTCTATTTTTCTCTCTAAAATCCTAAGTTAAGCAGATTGGATGTTTGTATATTTATATATATATACTAATAATACATGTATAACTTTCCAAAACTTACATTCTTTAAATTTGAGTGATATGTAAACTTTATAACACCTTTGATTAAAAATGATAAAACATACACCACTAAATCAATATTTTTTATATGGAATAAATAGTTAAATAGACCGGTTGCCCTGGGTCTAGGCATATTTATCTCGATTTTGAAATATTCCCGTTTTAGCCCGGGTTGCCCTGAGCAACAAGCGTATAGCCACCCGCAAGATGACAAGTGTCATTTTTTGGAGGCAGCTTTTGTGTTTTTTTGGGCAACTTTTGTAATTTTTGGCAACTGGATGACACGTGTCATCATGCGGTTGGCTATACGCTTGTTGCCCAGGGCAACTTGGGCTAAATCAAGAATATTTCAAAATCGGGCTAAAAATGCCTAGACCGCAGGGCAACAGGCCATTTTGGTAATTAGTCCTTTTTATATTGTTTAACCCGTAAGTGTTGCATTAAGAGTCACACCAGAACAATAAGTTCACAAGTATACTTATTTTCTGCTATACACCTTCACCTTGCACAGTTGCACGAATATTCGTCAAGTATGAATAACACATTTTAGACCACCCACACGACAAACCAACTTATATAAAGATTACTTTTTCATATTTAATAGTTATACCACAGACCTACACGGTTATTACCTTTAAAACGATTCTTTTGGAATAAAAAATGTTGTCTAAAGTGATCTTGGCACTTAATTTACTTGAAAATATACAAATTATGTAATTCATGTTAACCAGAAAATCAAACCGAATTCAAATTTGATTTTTTGTTTGATTTTATGTAATTTGAACTCGGTTTGGTTATAATTTTACCAAAAAAAAATTATCCAAAGTAATCGAATCAAATAAACAAATAAACGAATAACTTGATGAACACCCCTAGTTTGATGTGTGAGTAAGACATTTATGATACTAGTAACACTTTACCCTGTGTTATCTTTAAAGTACCCACTTTATTTTGTCCCTTGATGATTCAATAATTGGAGTCAAGCATTTTGTATAATCGTAGAAACGTTTGTCACGATGTTTACGGTAACACTTTAACCTGTGTTATCTTTATTATACCACTATATTTTGTCCCTTCACGATGATTCAATAATTAGAGTGAGTTATTGTTGAATGATGTTATGTATCATATCTTTATTGACATATCTTTATTGATAACTATTTATAGTGATATCATACATGAAAATTTATTCATAAATCTTAATGGACCCGAAGCTTACAGGCCGGGCTTGGGCCTATTTATTTTCTTATACTCCCTCGCAGTTTGAGGGGCGAAACCGTGAAAGCTCGAGACTGAAATAGAAAACATATAAAAGAAAAGGGGAAATAACTAATTATAATTTATTGATGAATATCTTCGATAACATGGAAAGCGAAATCTTTAGAAGACACCAGCAACACATGCATTTGTATTGCAAGCAGACTGATTTTTTATTTTTATTTTATTTATAATTATTATTATTTTTTCGGGAAAGAAAAGAAAAAATTGATTTTTTTTAACATGGAAAGAAAAGAAAAATATGTTGGACGAAATACTAGTGCCATGTTTGATGGTTAGCAGTGGCGGCTCAGTAAAAACAAATTTAAAACAAATATGCTTGAGTAGAGAAATTAAACTTGAGAAAGATACGTAACAAGATTCCAATGCATGAACAATAATGTTTAGAAAACATTAGGGTTTAGGAGAGGATCAGTGGACATGGGCAGTTTTTGGGAGATAGGTAGGTGTGATTGGGTGATAGAGAAGTGGTTGATGAATGAGTAGGTTTAATGATCATATCTGCTCATGATATCATGTTGAATGATGTTAACCCCGTATATATCGTATCTTTATTAATAACTATTTATAATAATACAATACATGAAAACTTATTCATAAACCCTAATAGACCTCAAGCCCACATATCAACGCTTATTTATCTTCTAATAGTTATGCATTTTGTATAATCGTTGAAACGTTTTTCACGATGATTATGATTGGTATCTGGGAATGACCAAAATTTATTAATTTCCAAATGAAAGATAGTTATGTGAATATTTGCCAACAACAACATATAGTTAATAATCGATTTTTCATATTTTTAGATAAACATTATACAGTGTGTCAAACACAATTATAAAAAGTTGTTAGTAACGTTTTTTTCAACCAAAAAAGATAAAGTAGTAACGTTTTTTTCAACCAAAAAAGATAAAGTTAGTTGTTAACCACATCACTTGATGTACTTAAAGTTGATGTTAGCATTTCTTATAGAAATAAATAAAAGCTCGCGAGATACTAGTTGCTATAATGACACTCTACAAAGCCTTTTGCTCAAAACGACCATTAAACTTAAATTCCTTTTCAAGAAGCCTCAAAATTCAACGACCTTAACCTACACGATTCTATGAAACTTTATTGTTTCACTTGCATTTTCTTTTTTCATATGTTCACATACTTATTTAAAAATAAATATGTTATTAGAAGTTTAGAACACAAAGTGTTGATGTTATGTTAAGTGTACAATACTAAAGAAACTATTGTTGTAAGTTATACAATACTTTAGAGAGTGTCTAAGTATAAATAAGGCTTAATTAGCCATAAGTTGTAACGTTCATCTCATTTGTGTTAATACCAATTGAGAAAAGATTTTATACACATTAAATTCTTTCTCTCACATTATTTATCTTTAGCTTCAATGAACATCTCTAAGTATAAATAAGGCTTAATTAGCCATACTTGTAACGTTCTCCTCATTTGTGTAAATACCAATTGAGAAAGATTTTACACACATCAAATTCTCTCTCTCTCTCTCTCTCTCTCTCTCTCTCTCTCTCTCTCTCTCTCTCTCTCTCTCTCTCTCATAACTTATCTTTAGCTTATTTGAGACAACAAGTGATATTAGAGGTGAGAAGAATATTTGAAGACTGCTTAATCAGATAGCTTATTCAGATGTGCTTATCGGTCCAGATTCAGCTTATTCAGCTTATTGAAACAGTTCAGAAACTGTTTATTTAGTTCAGACAGTTTATTCATCCAGTTTTAGTTTATTTAGACTTAATGCTTATTCAGTACATATAAGATTGTTTCAGTGTGCTTATTATGATCAATTTCAGCTTATTAAGACTAATCAGATTCGAATTTAATTGCTTCTTATCGGTCAGAATTAATTTAAACTGATAAAACCAGCTTATTTGGATAAAAACAGCTTAACTTTTTTGTTTAAAGTTGTTTTCGCAAGTGTTTATCACGCATTTCAGGTTGGTGCACCAAAAGTCTCAATAAGATCAAGACCAAGACCAAAAAGTGAAGCCAAAGCTTATTCTGAAGATCCATGCGCTAAGTGACAAATGAAAATACAAGTCACTTGGTTGATACATCTATCTTCAGCACTTGGCTGTTCATCAACATCTTCATTTTCCATCTAGAAACTCCAGAAAAATAGAAGATATATTGTTAGTGACAAATATGGCATAAACATTATTCTGACCAGTAAACTAAGGTGTATAAAAAAACATGGACATTGTATTGTATCATCAGCACAACTTCAAGTCCAAGAAAAACTAATATAAATGACACAGTGATTCGGTTCCTTTGGGGTGAAAGCATATTTAGGGTGGTATTTTTTTTTTTTTTTTATAAGACTTGGGCCAGTTTGGTAAGCATTTTTAATAGCTTTTTTGAAGCCGTAAGTTTTTTTGTTACAAAGATAATTTCCTACAAAATAAATAGCTTCGTTTAAATACATTTAAACTTTTATTTTACATAAGTAGCTTCTAAATGAAAAGTTGATTCATAAAGCTTTCAAAATATTTTTGGGCTATTAATTAAAAGTAAAATTATTGATATACCCTCTAACCAAATATAATAATCACGTGTTTTCAATAACCCTAATTTGCATCTCTATTATACAATATTTTTCTAACATGATAAAAAGTAAGTTTACATAATAAAAGGTAATTTACATCTCTATTATTATCCAATAATCACGTCTTTCCTATGGCAGTAAACTTCTCCACCTCTCACATGGAAACATTAAAGGGAATTTAATATGTTAAAAAGAAATACAGATCAAAGGGTTAAATGTTTTGTTATGCAAAGTCATTAGAAGTCAGCAAAACAAGCCTAGTTCATAATAATACAAAAGCTAAAAGGCCAACCCTGATAATCCTAAGAGCAAAGGGTATAATAACGTGGGATGGTGCGTTAAACTTTAACTCACCACGTTAAATTAAAGGCCAAGTTATTATACCGTCCCCCAAGTTAAGTTAAGCTTTAACTCACCACGTTAGCCACTTAACGCTCCCAAGTTAAACTTTAACTCAGTTTTTTTCTTTTCTTTTTTTTTTTTTTTTTTTAAATTATGATAAAAAGTGGAGCCCAAAATATTGAGTTAAGCTTTAACTCAAAAATATGTTTTTTGATGAATTAAGGTGAAAAGATTAAAGCTGATTTGACGCTAACGTGACAGTGCATTAAACTTAAACTCAGGTTCATCATACCCTTTGCTGTAAGCGCAAAAATTATATATATATACTAAAAGAGGGGAGTTTAATAGGTGCAAAATCGTGCTTCAAAGGGTTGTACGAAACAGTTGTTTCTACAGTAACCGGGCTGCTGTAGCATGTTGTACGCTACAGTGGTTTGTACAGTAAACTTTTTTTTTTTTAAGTTGTAGCATACAGTGGTTACCCCCCCCCCCCCCAACAACTTTAAGAAACAACAACAACAATATAACCCTCCCCCACCACCACCCATGCCTCGGTGGTGGTGGTTCTCGGCTGTCTAGCCACAACAACCAAACGGACCCTCGAAATCCAATCTAAACACAAATATATACTCCCCTTCATCATCAAAACATCAAACAAGCCATAAAATAAAAATAAAAATAAAACCGGATTTAAAATAAAAATAAAATTAGTGTTTTGAAAATAATTTAAGAAAATAAAAAGTGAGGGTGCGTGGCACGCGTTTTACCATCGGAGAGTGATGGAAAACGGCGGTGGTGGCGTATGTTGGTGGTACCGCGGCGGTGGAGGTGCGTGAGGGGTGATACGAGGTGTTTGGGGTCGCGTGAGTGGTATGGGTGTGACGGGGATATCCCGATCTATAAGATTGTACAAGAAAATGAGGTTGCCGGAAAAATATTCCGGCGTCGCCGGAAACTGCTGCTGCTCCGGTGGGGCGGCGGCCGGATTATTCAAAGAGAGAGAGAGAGAGTTTTTGGTGTGAGCATGTGTGTGTTTTTGTATTAAAAATGATAAAAGTGAGGGGGTGTGGGGATATATATATGGGTAAGAAAGTATAGGGTAGTTTTTGTATTAAATGAAAGTGTAGGGTAAGGTGTAAAGAGATAATCTAGGGACCAATGTTGCCAACGTAGTAAACTTCTAACTATATAAGCTCCGGGGTCCAAACGACATAGGAAACGGACTCGAAAAATTACGAAACTTGCGCCATTGTTCACGAAATAATTTTTCCGATAAAATCAAGCATAAACTTCAGAGTTTTTATCAAACTCAAAATAGTTCAAATAATTTGGTAAGTGTAATACGATTCGAATTTTCTAGGTTGTGCTGGGTCAATCAAGGGAAGATTTTGCTCACCAAGCATAAGATTGAATAGTCTATCTTGCAATAGATCCTTTCTTTCTAATACTATGACAAGCCAATATTAGAAAATCAACAAAGTTTTAAAACCGTAAAACCTATTATTCGCAAAACACAAAACATACAACATAAAACACATATCTAAACACTCCCGCCGCAACGCGCGGGTTTCCCCACTCGTTCTCATCAAAGTTCATAGCATAGACATTCTTTATTTACCATAAACTAGAAAAGGCAATACTTTGGTTCAAAAATTAGGTAAGTTACCGTATATATTCTATAACTTAAACAACATCCATTTATGAATAAACCCAGTCAACATGGCTGCATGCTATGCATCCATGGTGTTCTCCCCTGGCAATATATTTAGCATTATAACATGTATATCTACAACTAATACAAAGTTTCTAGACAAAATATATCTAAAACATCATTAAAATAAGATAAAACGATGAAGTTATCTAACATTAAGTTTCAAATTCTGCTCGTTGAAACAATATACTGAGTTAACCCATATGTGCATGTGACCTATATATCTATAATGTAAATTATAAGCTCTCTAACTTGAACAAAATAACAAGATTGGCACACTGGTGTATAGATGTTTTTTTGTATGTATGCATTGCTGAAAAGGATGTCATAGTCATTGAAAGAGAAAACCAAATGCCTTCTACACCAAATATCTCTATGTAGCATCTACGTAGATGCAAAACCACCTCACATGGTTTAAGGGCACCCACAACGCAACACTCTGGCATCGGTTAATAGAAAAAAAAGATGACGAGTCAGCGTGCAATCCATTATTGTGAAACTTTCAGGTGGCTCGTTGGTATAAAGTTCAGTCAATTCTGCACATGCACGAGCACGACCTTTTAATTTTCCAAGTGACGTCCTCCACTATGGAATCCTGTTAAATTAAAGCTGATTGTTTTATATTATCCAAGTGGGGTTCTCTCTTTTGATGTAGAAATGCATTAAAGTTCAATGCATTATGAGAGTTTGAATAAAATCATGAGATGCTTATGTGACAGCGATAGATGTAGCATTGTATTAACCTATGTATTGCACTTTGCATTGAAGATGATCTAAATAACCACAAAGACTTTTCAAGTCAGGCAGCCAATCTTTAATACTGCTCCTCTCTAAACCATGCTCGTGAATTAAGCGATCAACCATCATGTTAACCTTCACTTTGCCGCTCTTTTCTTTGCTTCTCCTATTCTCATCGACCACCGCACAAGCACAACCATATATAGCCACTGATCATGTCCTCCTTGACTGCGGTTCATCCTCCACTACCACTTCTGATGAAAAATGGGCCGGAGACGTTCATTCTAAATTTGTACCCTCAAACATCACCACCACTTCATTCACATCCACCCCCTACCACCGAGATTCTTCAGTCCCCCAAACCCCTTACTCGACTGCTCGAATCTTTAACACTTCTTCATTCACCTACACATTTACGGTGTCTGAAGGACCCAAATTCCTACGCCTTTATTTCTATCCTGCCACCTATTCCAGCCTTACTGCAAACCAATCTTTCTTCTCTGTATCATCCAATGGATACTCTCTCTTAACCAACTTCAGTGCTTTTTTAACCGCCTCCTTTCTGGCAAAAACCCGAGTTGGTAGTCCACCGGTTCCCGACTTTGTCAAGGAATTCGCCGTTTATGTGCAAGATGCCCAACTCCTAAATGTTACCTTTACACCCTCACCCAATTCATATGCATTCATCAATGGTATTGAAATTGTTTCAATGCCAGAATATCTATATTTCAATGCTGAGAACCGGAAATATGTCGGTCAAATTACAGGACCCGTTATTGATAGCAAAACCGCGCTTGAAAATGTTTACAGGCTAAACATGGGTGGGGGCCAAATTCCCGGTAATGATGATACTGGTATGTATCGGTCATGGGATCAAGATAATAACTACATACACGGAGATATTGGGTGGACGCCCGTTTATAAGAATCCGATCACATATACTACAGAGACTCCGAATTACACCGCACCTGAGCCAGTTTATCAAACACAAAGAAGTATGGGCAAGCAAGCTGACCGTTACAATTTGACATGGAACCTTCCTGTTGATTCTGGGTTTTATTATATGCTCAGGCTCCATTTTTGCAACATTATGCCACAATACACAAAAGAAATTCAAGTGATTTTCACAATCTTTATTAATAAGCAAACTGCTGAACAGGAGGCTGATCTATTTTGGTGGACTAACCGTAGCGGGAATCCAGTATTCAAGGATTACATTGTATTTGTTCCTGAGCAACATGGTAGGAAAAGCAAGCAAGATTTGTGGCTAGAATTGCATCCTAACCCCGAGTCTAAAGAATACAGGGATGGTTTTTTAAATGGTTTGGAGGTCTTCAAGTTGAGTATGAATGGTAATCTTTCAGGCCCAAACCCAGAACTTAGTCCTTCAGCCCAACTTCCAAGGCCAACATCTAATACAAAGAAAATTCCAGCATACGCTGCCATTATTGGAGGTGTTGGAGGAGGGTTAGTATTGTTATCTATTTTAGTTCTTATTATAGTTTTCAAGCAAAGACGAGCCAAAATGTTTGCTAAAGGTGAATCAGAATCCACAAAGTCTCGCCATCCATCATTACCAACTGATCGCTGCCGTCATTTTTCACTTGAGGAGGTGAAAATTGCTACCAATGAATTCAGTGAGGATCTTATTATTGGAAAAGGAGGGTTTGGTACGGTTTACAAAGGGTACATTGACAATGCTATAAGTGTAGCAATCAAACGGCTGGATGCATCATCCAAACAAGGTTTTCTTGAATTCCAAACAGAAATAGGAATGTTGTCCAAACTACGTCATGTCCAATTAGTGTCCCTGATTGGATATTGTGATGATGAGGGTGAGATGGTATTGGTGTATGATTACATGGCTCACGGGACTCTACGGGAGCATCTATACAAGACAGACAACCCTCCATTATCATGGAATACACGTCTCAGTATATGCATTGGTGCAGCCAAAGGGTTGCATTATCTTCACACAGGTGCAAACCGTGTGATAATTCATCGAGATGTCAAGTCCACAAATATCTTACTCGATGAAAATTGGGTTGCTAAGGTGTCTGATTTTGGTTTATCAAAGCTAGGCCCTAGAGGCCGAGCAGATAGCCAAGTTAACACGATGGTGAAGGGTACTTTGGGGTATATGGATCCTGAATACTACAACGGTGAACCTTTAACTGAAAAATCTGATGTGTACTCTTTCGGGGTTGTTTTGCTTGAAGTCTTGTGTGCAAGACCTGTTATCAATCGATTGCTTCCCGATGATAAGCAAATCAATCTGGCAGAATGGGGAAAGTTCAATTACCAAAAGGGGACCCTTCATGAGATAATTGATTCAAACCTAAGTGGTGTGATTTCACCCAAGTGCTTGATGAAGTTCGGAGAGTTAGCACATGATTGCTTGAAAAGGGAAGGAAGTAAAAGACCAAGTATGGAAGAAGTAGTTTGGCGACTTGAGTTTGCATTACTGCTGCAAGAAGAAGCTGAGAAAATGGGAGACAAGGTCGGCTCGGCCATATCTGAAAACCAAGAACTTTCCTATCTCATGCAAGAGGAACCAACCACGACTGACAAATCTGCGTTATTTAGTTCAACCGGCGTGACTACAACGTGCGGAAAGTCAACTGACAGTAGCAACGAAGCATGCGACTCAGAAACAACTTTCACCCAGATGCTGGTGCCAACGGGAGGCCAGCCGAGATAGTTTTTTGGATTTTTGTAGACAACCACGGTGACACAAACAAACGATCTTTCATAAGCTTGTGAAGGTCACGGGTTTTGTTTTGATTAATATTGTTGTGTGATTAATTTATGTATCATTATAGCTGTCCTAATTGTATTTAGGTAGTGTTTGTTTGATGGGTACGGGAATGATTGTATGGGTATCATTTTTTGTATGTATGTTTGGATTTGAAATTTGTATATCAAACCCGTTAATATAGGCATATTGTAAACCTGCCTAGATGGTTGAGTTTTCTCTCTGATGAATGAAACCTATTTTTATACCCATTCCCAACACCAAACCAAATACCCCTCAATTTAAGCCATCATATCTATAATTGAAACAATCATGATATCAAGCGTGCTAATATGCTATGGGATGAAGAGTCTATAAACTCAATTGAAAAGCCCCAAAAACATGGTTTTTCGGGTCAAAGATGCAATCTAGTCAAGTCGCTATAATCTTTTTCTTAATAAAACAAAATCCCAAGTGGGAATTTTTCATTTCGAAAAAATCAATTCATTCCTTATTTGGTAATAATTTTTTTAATTTGTTTTTTATTTTAGATTTTGAAAAATAAATCAACCTAATTATTTCCTAATTTGCTTCACAAATCTTAAAAAAAAAAAAAAAAAAAAAAAAAAAAAAAAAAAAAAAAACGTTTTCACGCTACGTTGAAAATACACATGAGTCTATGTGTTATTTTCTCATAATTATAGGCAAAAATTGTAATTTAAAAAATAACGGAGTCTCATTGAAAGTTTTTCTTTCATCTTCCAGATCTCTTTCAGTCATCTCCAACACAAAACCTCGATAAAAAAACCATAAATCAAAAAAATTCAAGCAATAATTGAAGAACTATCGAGGATGTAGATTAACCACCATGTTCTTGATTCCCCTCTTTAACCGAAACATGTGTACACCTCCATCTCTCAATTTAGAACCATTATTCCCATAACTCATGTCAATAACCTTTAACTATTAGTGTTTGTATTTGAATAAAATTTTGATGTACAGAGATTATCATGTGAACCAGAAGCTCACAATCACGACCTCTTCACCTACTGTATGTTTTTCATTAACATCTCATGACTCTAATCTTTTAAATATTAAAGTTTCATTAAAAATTACTTTTGTTACCTTCAAATCCATGTAATTTGTTGGTAGGTTGGTTAATTCAGTAATTTGTTGGTTTAGAATCATAACCCTAAATTGAACCGATTGCAGAACCAAAAATTGAAATTCAACCGAATGAACATAAATTGTGTTTCTATTGCATTGTTGTTGCAGTGATTAAAAAAAAAAAAAAAAAAAAAAAAAAAAAAAAAAAAAAAAAAACCCCTTAAATGGCCATTGGATATCACACAGTTATTAACTGGTTGTGAGACATCAAAGGTGGTATTTTAATTTACGTTATAATTATGATTACCCCGTTAGACCGTGTACTTTGTTAAACTAATCTTAATATTTGGTGAATGGTGATCTGCTTCTTTAAATAGCTATGAAAAATAACAGAAAAACCAAGATGATTATCCAAAAATCTTCATATAACGTATCCTTAAATCTTACCAAAGCAGTGTTAGTATATTAATTTATCATTATCTCTCCTTTTTGGAAGGTGTATATGAAGAAGTTGATGATACTGATAACACGTTCGGATGCAAAAGCTGCAATACTCACTTTCGACCAATTCAATGCCAAGCTCATCGTAAAGGGCCATAATTTGAGGTCCTTTGAAATTCACCAAATTTTACAAATACATAATAAAGTTAATACTAATCTACTTATCAACAACTTTATTCCACGTGTTTTTATAGGATCAATGCATTGGAGACAATGGTCAAGAAAGTTTTCGTGGCAAAGTAATAATGCTAAGTTTTTTGTTGATTTTGGTGGTATACAATAAAGGGATAATTATTTCTAAATGTATTGAACTTGCCATTTTTTACTATGTTGTGTAATAATTTTTTTCTTTTTCTTTTAATGTATGTATCAAACTCCCTAATCTGTTATATTCAGTGAATGCTAACGTGATTAAGGTTTTTCCGTTAGAGTAAATTACATAAATCGTCCTTGTGGTTAGGCCCAAATTGTAAGTTTCGTCATTTTCTCTAAAATATTGCTAACGGCCGTTTAACAAAGGTAATGTTAGTCCATTCACCAACCATCAACGTTAGTCCTTTATCAAAGGCAACGTTAGTCTATTTACCATCGCCACCACCTACCTCCACCACCGCCACCCACCAACTCCACCCACCACCATCGCCGCCACCCGCCACCACCACACACCGCCACCCACTGCCACCACTGCCGCCGCCGTCACCGCCACCCACTGCCATCACCACCGCCGCCGTCGCCACCACCCACCACCCGCCGCCACCACCACCACCATCGTCGCCACCACCCGCCGCCACCACCACCACCATCGTCGCCACCACCTACCGCCACCACCACCCACCGCCACCACCCACCACCACCACCCACCGCCACCCACTGCCACCATCACCGCCGCCTTCGCCACCACCCACCACCCACCACCACCCACCGCCACCACCAGCACCATCGCCGCCACAACCCACCGCTACCACCACCCACCGCCACCACCCACTGGCAACGGTGATGGTGGCGGCGGTGGTGGTGGCGGCAGTGGTGGCGATGGTGGCGGTAGTGGGTGGTGGCGGTGATGGTGATGATGGTGGGTGGTGGTGGCGGTGGTGGGTGGTGGTGGTGGTGGCAGCGGCGGCGGTGGAGTTGGTGGCGGTGGGTGGAGGCGATAGTGGTGGTGGTGGTGGCAGCGACGGCGGTGGCGGTGCCTGTGGGTGGTGGTGGCGGTGGTGGGTAGTGGTAGCGGCGGTGGTGGTGGCAACGGTGGTGGTGGTGGCAGCGGCGGTGGGTGGTGGTGACGGCGGTAGTGGTGGTGGCGATGGTGGGTGGTGGTGGCGGGTGGTGGCGGGTGGCGGCGATGGTATATTGACTAACGTTGCCTTTGTTAAAGGACTAACATTGCAAATGATGGTTGGTAAATGGACTAACATTGCCTTTGTTAAATGGCCGTTAGCAATTTTTTAGAGAAAAAAAGGACGGAACTTACAATTTGAACCTAACCACAAGGACGATTTATGTAATTTACTCTAACAGAAAAACCTTAATCACGTTAGCATTTACTAAATAGAACATATTAGGCAGTTTGATACACACATTAGCAAAAAAAAAAGTTCATTACACAATATAGTAAAGGGTGGCAAGTTCGATACATTTAGAAACAATTATCTCTACAAGAAACTATGCACCAGTTTTCAGAGACTATAATTTAAGAAAAGGGCGAGGTTGTATTCAAATAAGTTATGGTTCAGAACTTGCGATATTGACAGTGCCTATTCAATATGTGAATAAGTAAGTATTATTCTTTCAATATAGATATGTAAGAGTTTATGTGGTCACTCGTCAAGCATTTAGTACTTACCATGACAGGTATTAGCCCTTGCAGCCCGTTATTATGCACACACATATTAGGCGTAAGCCGCGTAACCTCTCTGGACTACACTAAAAAATTATTTTTCTCTCACACTATGCTATAAAAATCCCAAAATACATTTACTAATGTTGGTAATTGAGCATTAAGCAAAATGGGTTCAGCTTACCGTAGAAATTGGTCCTTATGCAATCATTGGTAATTAACTTTTTCTTTGGTTTTTATGAGTGTTGTATGAATTATTTGGTGATCTAATATGGACTTTTTTTGTTCTCTGATGACATGGATATCACATGGATTGGTCATCTCGGTCTTCTCATCCATTCCAGTTTTCACATTTCGTACTTCAAAGTTTCTTGAAACTAATGGGGTGTTTGGATTTAAGTTTTGAAAGCATGTTGAATTTCTGGAATTAAATAATTAGTACTTAGATGTGCTTAAAGATCAAAACTGGTACCCCCATTTACAATAACATACTTAGTTAGCGTCTCATAAAAATGTAATATGTCGATCTTTTAGACTGTCACTTATATCACAATTAGTTTTCATGTGTTTTAAATAAATAGATAAAATGGATTACCATACCACCCTACTAGAAGAAAGAAAAGAATATCCAAGCATCCAGCCCATCTGAATCTTGGGTCTGGGCCATCTCTATATCATGAAAAATAGTGGTGAAATTGATAATGGGCCAAACGGTGTAACTTAAAGATATTTGATTAGAAATTCTTTTTTTACAGACTTGGTCCAGGTTTTTGACCACTACCTTCCAACACATTTGTGGGAACCGAGTGCTAAAGATCCTATGAACTTAAATGTTGCAGTTCTTTCCATTAATAATAAAGTTGCTAATGAAGCAGAAGTCAAAGGTAATCGATGCTTAAACTAAACTCACACACTAGCATTGTTTTTACCAATTTCTTGGTTTAACATTAGATAGTTAAGCTAGAAGTATTTGTAGAATGATATTTAACTTATAACAATAACAAAGTAGGCAAACTTTGACTTTTGTGGATGTGTTTGGGTATGCTACTACTAGAGTTCCTCAAGGACAACTCTCTTTAAGGGAAATATGGAAAACTTCATTACTGTTGCTCCTACATGAAGTTGAGGTAAAACTATTTTTTGTTCTTGTACATTGTTCATGTACATTGTTCATATGTGTAGTCGAAGTCAATTCATAGTGGTTGACTAATAATACAGCTTTTGTATTCACAATTTAATGTTTTGTTTGGAGTAATATATATGCACTTTAAGGGGGTGAATAGATGTACATTTTTAAAATGAATATGTTATTTGAACAAGGAGAATCACATACTCTGTTTAAATGAAGCACAATGCAGTAGTGCTAAATATTGTTTAGATGTCTTTCTATTAATATTTTATTAAAATGATGAAGGAATAACGTAGATTTTGCTGCCTTTTATTTGTTCTTTACTTTTTGGTCTCCTTGAAGTAAAATAGTTGTTCACCTGTAGAAGTGTACTGATGTTTATCTGTAAAGTTAGATGTGGAAATTTGTCCCTATTTACTTACGAATTATATTCGAGTATGCTTCATCCCTACCAGGTCAAACAATCCAATTAAATAACTAAGCTAAAAAGGAAACAAGTCAAACGGGTAAAAGACGGATGGGCTAACCCGAACCAACCCATTTTAGCCTTGGCCAACTATTTCCCTTTTTGGCTTTGTCAGTGTAAAATGATGTGTGTGTTATATTGTTTCATTGCTGTTTCTTTTTTGGAATAGTTTGTTCCTTAATGATATCCGCATCTCATAGGATCTATATAGAAGCATCTTATGAAATTTTTTACTTTGTTATAAAAAATATTAGAACAGCACAATAATATTCTATTTATTTTGATGGGGATCATATCAAATATAAACTTTACAGTAGTGAATTTTGACTATAAAAGTTATAGTGCATTGGTGGTAACGTATCTAATGATTCACGTTTACATGATATGCATGGTAGTGGTAGTGGGAGTGATGATGATTCAGATTTAGATAGTCATGGTCATGGGCATATTCCTGCAAACGATAGTGATGAGGATAGTCATGGGCAAGGGCGTGGTGGTGGTGGTGGTGGTGATTTTGAGAGTAGAGCACCTGTGTCATCCTTTGATGATATGACATGTGGATATAATGGAATGGAGTCCAATGAGAGTTTTGATAATACTAGACCAGAAGAGAATAATAATTGGGGTGATCATGATCCTTATTTAATGAATAGAGGACCAATGCAGGTGCTATATCAACACCCTGCATGGGGTGATCCTTATGTGGTTAACCGGTTTGGATTGCCGTATCAGCCTGTTTGGGGACAAAACCAAAGTTGGGGCACGGGTAAAGGTGACCCGTATGTGGAGAACTCATATGTGTCACAGTATCAGCCTCCATGGCGTCAATATTAAGAAAACTTTGATTCTTATAATGGGTATGGTGGGAATGCATATACGAGATTAAATCAATGTGTTCCTTATATGAAAAAGTCTGCACCAGCTAGCCGTACTGTGATTCAATGGGAGGAAGTAAACGGGTATCAAGAAACATATCAACGGGTTGATTCAATACAGTATGATCCATATGGTAGTGGGTACTGGTACAGATTTCCTTATGGTGGGGCACCTGCACCCGCATAACCTCCTCAAGAGCCTAAGAAAACAAAAATTCACCTACCTCCTCCTCCACCTATGGCATTTTATTATCCTAATTTTTTTAAATGGAAAAAATAAGTTAGCAGTTATGACCTTTGCAAAATGGCCCATTTTGACCGTCATAAAAACTGGTATCTTAAATGTCAGATATTTTAGTGTAATTGGGTTAACTTGTTTGACCAATTTCGTCATAATAAGAAATCATTTAAGCTTGGACGTGCGGAGTGCACACCTATTTGAATTTATTATGATTTTAGGGGCGAAGCCCATAAGGGACAGCGGTCCGGGGGCAACGCCCCTGGGTCCAAGGGGCGGCGCCCCTGGCTGGGGTCGAGCTAAATTTGACAACTTTGAAACCTGCCCAAAAGGCGGTTATGATGGCCCTAATCCCGTTTTCCTAGGTATATATGTTTTCTCCATTGGTCGTTTTTATTTTCTGGTTCATATAAAATCTCAAACAAAACCATACAAAACGTTCTCAATTTCTGAATTGTATCTGATTGAATAATTCGGGAGAACCACCGAATTGATTTGATATGAAAGTGTTAACACACCTTTCAGAGATTCATATATTATTCGGTTGTGTTCGTTGATTCTATATATCCCCTACATTAAACATTGTTGACCTGCTAAACATTGTTGACCTGCTACCAACTCGCTCCTTTGCCATGTATGCGATCTCTTTGTATGCTTATAGTTGTTAGTTCAGTTAATGTTCATGGTATCCCTTTTATGCTGCCAAGTTGGGAATTATTATAGTAAGTTGAGATACAAGCATTGATATTTTAATTTAAAGGAGACAGATTACTAACTTTTGCCACTAAGTAAAATTTCTTCTTTTTTCTTCTATCATTGGACATGTTTTCCATGAAACAAAACCAAAATTTGCCCATTTCTTTCTATAAACTAAAGAGATAGATTTTCACCTCAAATCAAATTGTCGTACTTTTACTTCTTTCTTCCGTGCAAATGGGTGATAATGAACAAGAATACCAAATCTTGCGGAAAATCATTGATAATGGCTGAGAGGTTTTTTTTAGTTTTTAACCTAGGGTATTTAGATAGTCATCATTATTAATACTCTTTAGTTATATGCTTACTGATTATGTTTCGAGCAAATAAATTGTTTCTTCATTTAAGTGGCTTTAAACATGTTAAAGCCATATTCAATTTACTAGCCTTAGGCCCGCCCCGATAGGGCGCTAGCATTAAGGGTACGTTTAGTAGGACGTAATGAAATGTCAAATGAATGGAATAAACGACGTAATGGAATAAATAGTGTAATGTAATTATTCATTACAATTATTAATTATGTTTGGTTTGTTTGATAAGACGTAATGGAATCATAATAGAAAGACTAAAATGCCCCCATTAATGATAGAAAGTTCATTCAATATGGTTAGTTATTGACGGGGATTTATGTAATTTTGATTTCATTACGGATGTAATGAAAAAAAAAAAGCAAGGGGGGCCTAGGGAATGATTTTGCTGTAATGGATCATTCCTTGTAATGAACCATTATATTCCATATATGTAAGCAAATAACATTTTATCATTTCAATGTAATCATCCTTTCCATTCACCTTTTGATTACAACGTACCAAATACTACGTAAGTTGATTGGTCCCGAAATGGTCAGATATTATTGACCAAGGTCAATAAGTCAAAGACAGCTCCGTTCCAATTCTCCGGTGATAGTATAGTGTGTCCCCGGGTCGTTATGTCCTATCGAGATTGAAATGGTGTTTTTGGAAAACGTTTTTGGGAATGAGTGGCACTGAGGATAGTAGCCAAGATGATTGGGAATTGATTTTGCTACTGATATTTTGGTATTTGCACAATGATATAATATTCACAGATATACAGATATATGTACAAATGCACAACTTGGAATCAGGTTACGGACTGGGAAAAATGGGTTTTAGCAAATTACAAACTACAGGGGGTGCAAGTGAACTTTTTGAAACTTAAAATTTAAAAGAAAATTTAAAATGAAAATGAAATGATAAAAATGATTATTTTAATATTTTAATATTATTTAATTAATTAAAACTATTTAAAATGTAAATTAAACCTAAATTAAATTAACTAAAAATTATAAAGATTACAAATTAAACTAAAAATTTGCAAAAATAATTTCTAAACCTTAAAATGAACTTGAAGAAAGTATAAAAAATAAAAACAAATATTTTTGTCTTTTTGTAAGTTTTTTTATTAATTAAAAACTAATTATCTTATTTAAACTAATTAAACTATTTTAAATTACTAATAATACTTAAATGACTTAGAAAATTAAGGAAAATTTTTTAAAAATAATTAACCATCACAGGAATCCTACAAAATTATTAAAAACTTCGAAAAATTATATTTAGGCTATTTTACTAATTATTTACCTTTTAATTAATTTAAATCTAATTTAAATAATTAAAATAAGAAAATTGGAAAATGAACAGTAGAAATTAAAAATATATTTTCTAAAAGTCTTAACTAATTTATAAAACTTAGGAAAATTATAAAAACCTACTGTTGTTAATAAAAATTTAAGAAAACTAATTAATTGCTAATATTACCTATTTAATTATTTAAACTACTTTTAATTCTAATAAATAGTAAACTGTTTAGGAAAAATCTAAGAAAATTATTTTAAATACTTAAAGGTACAAGAAAGTTAATAAAATTATAAAAATGGAAAAGTGGTTATTAATAAGCTGAAAAGAAAATTGAAAAAGATAGATTCTATTAAATAGAAGCTATCACTAATTTTATGTTTGGTTTTTTGGTGTTTTTCTTTTTCACAGCTAAAAATGAGATGAAAATAAGAAACTTTTGTGAAACAACTTTTATTAGATCTTAAAAATAAGTTGTGTGCACCCCCTTAATGAAAACAATTTGACTTTCTTTGACCAATTAGGAAATTGAGCTCAAATGATTATGTGTGGGGTCTACAATGATGAAACTTGGTTCAGTTAAGCAAAAGGGACTTAAATAAGCTAGAAACAACAAGCTATAAGCACTCTTAAGCTAATTAGAACCAAAATAAGCACTTTGATACTTAAACTCAACACAGAAATGGGACAAACTCTAGGGTTGATTCCAGGTGCGGTCCACTAAGCCTATGGTCAAACTTATGGTCAAACTTTGAAACCTGGTAGGAGGGGGGTTGTGAGAAGCCAAATGTGGGTCTATGGGACCACTGAGGTGGCCTACAACAGCCACCAAAGATGGTGGTGTTGTGGTGGTTTGCTGATGCAGGAGAGGTCAGTCCCCCTGCAAGTGTGTTTCTAGGCTTGTGGGGTCCACAATAATATTCACAAAAATTAAACAAAGGTGGGAATCAAGAGTTGAGGTGATAGACAAAAAATCCTAACAAGCTCAGGGTCTGAATCACAACACACAATTCCCTAAAATTCCTGGAAATTTGGGTTTTCTGCACAAAGACACTTTTTGACTTTTTGAGATTTTGTGAAAGGTTGACTAAGATGAACATTGATCTTGATTTCCTTATTGATTATGTTAATTTAGACTATAATGACTTGAAAATGAGTATCCTTGACATCTTATGAACAGATGTGATGAGTTTGAAACCATAATTCCTTACAGATGACTATTTGTGAGGATATGAAAGTGATTACCAATTTTTCTTGAATAGACACTGGTTTTTATGGATTGAGTGACTTGTTATAACTTAATGTAGAATACTCAAACAGTCCTTAAACACTTAAACACTCTAGAACTCCACAAACTTAGTTATGCCAAACAGTCCTTATAAACTAACTTTTGTTGATTTTAAAAGACTTAAGTTGCTATGATCCACCAACTTAACTCAAATTAACACCCTACACTTCCTAGAACAGATTTAAGCACAAATTGACAGATTCAAACCACAGATACTTCAAATCACAGATTTCACTAAAATTATTAATTATGAGAATTTTACTAAGATCTATTATAGCTAAATTCTATGAGATGCTACAACCCTGATTATGACTATTAGACAGAAATAAGCACAATTCAATAGCAATTAAGTATTAGAACCCTAAGAACACAGAATCACACTTTTGTACTATAAAACTTGAAATTAATGAATAAGGAACTGAAACCTTGTACTAGCTTTTACTAGTGCCTCTTTTTCTGCAACAAGCTCCTAGCTTATCAAGGATAAGCTAGGTAAAAGTCCACCTTGCTCCTTCATTGCAGGCAACTTCCTTAAGCTTTCCACTCAAAAATGCAAAGGTACCCTGTTGTTTTTGTTTCTGATTTTCTTTTTCTATTTTTTTTTTATGTTTTTATGTTTAGTTGTAGCTATAAATAACTAATTGAGCTTATGAGATAGTTACTCTAGTTTAAGACATGATCAAAGTTGATAAGAGAAAATTTGAAGAAAAATGTAAAAACAGAATAGAAACCACAATACTTGAATTTTTATTTAAATAAAGATCAATTACAATTAAGTAAACAGATTACAAACTATTTTAAGCACTTCTAATAATTAAAAACTAATTTCATACAAATTCGATTAAAAATTAAGACTATGTGACTACTTGCTTCTTCCTTTGCTTCCTTCTCTCTTATATAGCCCTCCATTAGGGTTTGTGATGACCTCTGAGCATTTCCCACTTGCAATCTGAGCCCTTGGATGATTAAAATTTAATCTTGGCCGTTTAACTAATTTTGGCGCCAAAATTTGTGGAGTCAAATTGCTTCTGATAACTTGTGTGGAGGGGGTGCATTAAATATGGTTTGGCTTGTTAGGTGCAATTGGCATGGTAGGAGTGGTATGGGCGGTGGAGATGGGACAGTGATGGTGGGGGTGGTGATATGATGGCTGCAAGTTGGGGGGAAAGGGTGGTGTGGTGGTTTGGTTTGACCGAGGGTCAAAACTTTGACCCTGTGTTTATTATAAAAGGGGTGTTGGGCTGTTTGTGGAGTGGGCCAAAATTAGGAAGGTGGGCTTTTGTGTTTGTGGATTGGATTTGGTTTAGGTTTATTTGGGTAATAATTATTAAGGGTCCGGTTTGGTTTCAAATAACACAAGGACCAATTTTGTAATTATTCGAAAGTTGGGGGATGAGACTTGGCATCTTTCCAAAGTTTCCATAAGGTTGTTTCTTGCCAAGTGATGAATAGTATGAGGACCAAAGTTGACTTTTAAATTTTAAATTTCTCAGGGACTAAATCTGCCAAACTTTCAAACTTCAAGGACCAAATGTGTAATTTCACCAAACTTTTCCACCAAGGACCAATCCTGCCATATATGAGAAGTACAAGGACAAAATATGTTTTTCTCAAAGTTTTAATATCCCAGGGACCATTTTTGACAATTTTCCAAACTTCAGGGACTAAACTTGACATTTTGTGAAACTTTGCACCAAAGGACTAATTGTGTAACTTTTTGATTTAAAAGGGCCTTTGGTGACTTTTTCAAGTTTTTAGAACAACCAGGGACTAGATTTGAAAACTTTTGAAAGTTGAGAGACTGAAACTGCCAATTTTGCAAACTTTGTACGTTTTTCATCTATTTTTGATTATTTTGCATTTGAAACATATAAAACATATTCCTGGGATATTTTCACTATTTTGATGCAATATTGAGTGTTTTTAGATGTTTTAGTAGCTCAGAAAAGGTAAAAATAATGAGTATTTACACACTCATCAATCCCCCACACTAAAACATTGCTAGTCCCTAGCAATCTTTTGAGAAAAACTATGTGATTTTGAGCAAATCACCAGCTGTCAACGGATTTGATTAGTCTTTACCAAAAGCCGTTTGCTTCTGGACTAGCCAACTCTTGATGGACTAAGTCAACATCTTGGTGAGCTGATTACCAATTATGAATTTTCCACGGCCTTTACCACAAGCCATAATCTTGCGGGCTAGCCAACTCATTCGCTTTATGGGATATGGCGAGTTGATTTACCATACAATTTTTGGCAAATTGCAAGCCATCAACGGGTTTGAGATGTCTTTACCAAGAGCCGTTTGCTCCTGGACTAGCCAATCCATTTGTCATTTAGACATGGCGGACTGATTACCACAAAAAAATTTGAAATAAAGTGAAAAAATTTTGAAAAATTTTAGGCCTAAATGGGGGTACTTAGAAAGTATTTTGTGATAAAATTCGCAAGAATTCCCCCCCCCCCCCCCCAAACTAGAATTGAATATTGTCCTCAATATTCAAAGTCCCGGCTGTTATGCCGAATCTCTGAACGGAAAAAGCTAATATTCGAAACTAACTGTGGAAATATCGATTTTATTTTTCACTTTATTTATCTGATCATATAAACATTTTTATACATTTTTTTTGAATAAAACTTATATACATATTTACTTTTCAAAAGGTGGGGGATGGCCACTCCCCCACACTAGAGTGGTAGAAAGTAGAAAGAAGTCAGAGATATGGGTGAAAACCCATACTTTTCTAATTTTTGTTCACCGAGTCACTAGCTTGACTCGATCCCCGAATTCATTGGTCCATGGGGAAAGTTTGGAGATCCGGGACATACATGGATGGTATGTCCTCTCCAAAATAGTGTTTCAAACGATGACCATTCACTTTGAAGTTGGGACCTCCGGGTTGAGATAACTCAACAGTCCCGTATGGATATACTTTAGCAACAGTGAATGGTCCAGTCCATCGGGTTTTTAATTTCCCTGAGAAGATCTTTAACCTCGAATTGAAAAGAAGGACTCTGTCACCGACGTTGAAAATGCGGTTCTTAATCTTAGAGTCGTGAATCTTCTTTGTCTTTTCTTTGTAGATCAAAGAGTTCTCGTAGGCTTGATCACGAAGTTCGTTTAATTCATTGAGTTGAACCTTACGGTGATCACCCGCTTTATGAAGGTCATAGTTTGCATGTTTCAAGGCCCAGTAGGCTTTGTGCTCGAGCTCGATCGGTAAATGACACGCCTTCCCGTATACAAGCTTGTAGGGAGTACACCCGATGGGTGTTTTGTAAGCTGTACGGAAGGCCCGGAGTGCATCATCTAGTTTATCCGACCAGGAAGCATGGTTTTCTCCTACGGTCCTCTCAAGAATCCGTTTAATACCACGGTTTGAAACCTCCACCTGCCCACTTGTTTGCGGTTGATACGCGGTAGAAAGACGATGAGTAACACCGTATTTAAGCATGACTTTTGCGAATTGATCATTGCAAAAGTGAGTACCGCGATCACTAATGATGGCACGTGAAGTTCCAAAACGAGAAAAGAGGGATTTCAAGAATTTCACAACAACTCGGGCATCGTTGGTGGGTAAGGCATTTGCCTCAACCCATTTTGACAAGTAGTCAACAGCTACGAGAATGTATTTGTTTACACGAGAAGATGGGAATGGCCCCATAAAATCAATGCCCCAGACGTCAAAGATTTCACAAACTTGAATGGCATTTTTTGGCATTTCATTCTTTTGTGAAATATTACCGTGACGCTGACAAGCGTCACAGGCTTTGACTAGCTCATGGGCATCCTTATAGATCGTGGGCCAATAGAAACCAGAATCAAACACCTTTTTGGCAGTGTAGTTAGGACTATGGTGGCCCCGGTGGGTCCAGCATGGCAAGCCTTGAGAATATCAGCGGCTTCCTGTCCGTATACACATCGCCTGATGACTTGATCGGCACAGATTTTGAAGAGATAGGGGTCGTCCCAGAAGTAATGTTTAACGTCTTTGAAGAATTTGTTTTTCTGTTGGGACGTCATCCCCTTCACGATGAAGTTACCCGCATGGTAATTTGCAAAGTCGGCAAACCATGGGGTAATAGAGTCACCACGAAAAGCAACCGCATTGAGTGTCTCGAGAGGAAATGTTTCATTTATTTCCTTTTTCTTGGAGATATCCTGATGAGGGTTTTCTAATCGTGAGAGATGATCAGCAGCAAGGTTCTTAGCTCCTTTTTTATCACGGATAATGATATCAAATTCTTGGAGGAGGAGAACCCAACGGAGTAGCCTCGGCTTTGCATCTTTCTTTGCAAATAGGTACTTCAAAGCCGAGTGATCCGTATACACTACACATTTGGTCAAGATTAAGTATGGCCAGAATTTTTCAAAGGCATACACCACAGCTAGGAGTTCTTTTTCAGTGGTGGTGTAATGACTCTGAGCCTCGGTCATAGTTTTGCTTGCGTAGTGTATAGGCTGAAAGTATTTTGCTTTACGTTGCACCAAGACCGCACCTATGGCAAAATCACTAGCATCGCACATAAGCTCAAAAGGTAGGTCCCAATCGGGGGCAACAAGAATCGGTGCCTCGGTAAGCTTTTTCTTTAATGTTTCAAAAGCTTCGATGCACTCAGGAGAGAAGATGAAAGGAGCATCCTTCTCGAGGAGATGGGTCATAGGCCGGGCAATCTTAGAGAAATCTTGGATAAACCTACGGTAGAAGCCGGCATGACCCAAAAAGCTCCTAACACCTTTAACGGTGGTGGGATGAGGTAATTTAGCGATGACATCGATTTTGGCTTTGTCAACCTCAATCCCGTTCTTTGAAATTTTATGGCCAAGGACAATGCCCTCTTTAACCATAAAATGGCTCTTCTCCCAGTTGAGACTTAAATTCGTTTCTTTGCAACGTTTAAGCATCTGTTCTAAGTGGGAGAGACAAGACTGGAATGAATCCCCGATGACTGAAAAGTCATCCATAAATACCTCCATGGTTTTCCCGATCATGTCGGAAAAGATAGACATCATGCATCTTTGGAACGTGCCTGGTGCATTACATAAGCAGAAAGGCATACGTCTGTAAGCAAAAGTTCCATAGGGGCATGTGAAGGTAGTTTTCTCTTGATCCTATGGATCAATGGGGATTTGGAAGTAACCCGAAAAACCATCGTGGAAGCAGTAGTATTCGTTCCCCGCAAGTCTTTCGAGCATCTGGTCCATAAAAGGGAGAGGAAAATGATCTTTACGGGTGGCTTCATTCAACTTTCGATAGTCAATACATACTCGCCAACCCATGACCAAACGAGTCAGAATCAACTCGTTTTCCTCATTGGTGACAACGGTTATGCCACCCTTTTTAGGAACACAATGAATTGGGCTAACCCAAGGACTGTCAGATATAGGGTAAATCAATCCCGCATCAAGAAGTTTTAGAACCTCTTGTTTGATAACTTCGTGGATTTTGGGATTTACCCTTCTCTGTTGTTGCACTGCTGGCTTAAAGTCATCCTCCATTAAGATTTTGTGTGTACAAAAGTTCGGTCTGACGCCCTTAATGTCGGAGAGTTTCCAAGCAATTGCTTGCTTGTTTGCCTTAAGAACCTTTAGAAGTGCAGCCTTTTCCTCATCTTTTAAGTCTTTAGCAATAATGACGGGTAATTTATTATCACCCTCCAGAAATGCATATTCTAGATGAGGAGGCAAGTCCTTGAGCTCAACCTCGGGAAATTCTTTAGTTATTTCAACATTTTTGACTTCCTCTTTATGAAGTATTTTTGGAGACGGAGAGGGTGAAGGATCATCATCTAACAATCTTTTAAGAAGAAGAATGTCCCCCTCCGGGTCAAGATAGTTTTCATCAATCTCATGAGGGATTGAACTATCCTGAGCAAGAAAAGCCTCGACCTCTTCCAGAAGGAAGTCACTTCCCTCAAATGGAGTGAGAGAAGGGGAAGAGTCGGAAATGATAGGATCAGTAGAAAGAGTGGTACTGCCACTTGCTGAGAAACCAAGGACTTCTTGAGAAGACTCCTCAGACGCAACATCGATGATGTCAATTCGGTTAACCGTTTCAGCGTCATAGTTGGAGGAGTATCTTGAAGTCTGATCAAGATTGAATGTGATGTCTTCGCCATCAACACGTAGAGTGATTTCTTCCTCGAATACATCGATTAGAGCACGACCCGTTCTTAAGAATCCCCTCCCGAGAATGAGAGGAAGTCTTGGGTCAGCATCGAAATCAACAATCACGAAATCTGCCGGAAAATGGAACTTTCCTGCTTTCACGAAGATATCTTCGGCAATGCCGAGAGGACGGGATATAGTACGGTCTGCAAGCTCGAGAGTCATGCAGGTTGGAGTGAGAGTAGGAAGAGAGAGTCTTTTCCAGACTGTGTAAGGCATCCGGTTAATGCTTGCACCGAGATCGGCCAAGGCAAAGCATTCAACCTTCCCCGGGAAAACACAAGGAATGAGAAATTTCTCGGGATCTCCCAGCTTTTCGGGAAGCTTTTTCAAGAGCACTGCTGAACAATGCTCATTAAGTGAAGTTTTTGCCATCTTACAAAGTTTTTCTTTGTTGCTTATCAGATTTTTGATTGTTGAAGCAAACTTAGGCATGCGAAGAAGAGCATCCGTGAAGCTAATATCGAAGTGTAATTCTTGGAAAATTGGATAAAATTTTTCCATCTGATGGTTAGCTTTTTTGCGGTTCTTTTGATCATTCATACGTGAAGGATATGGAATTGAAGGCTTAGGATCATTCTTCGGAATTTCATCAGAACTTACAGGAGGATCAAATACAACTTTCGACTTATGAGTCGGGACCGGGACAACTTGAGGGTGGACGTTGTTGGTACCTCTGTTATTAGTAGGAAGTACCGTGTCCGTGGTAACCTCAGGTTCACGTTCCGCTACCTTAGTAGGAGGAGAAGAAGAGGCAGAGGGAATCGTGGGTCCATTGTATGATACCCCACTTCGGGTAGTGATCGCTTTGACATCGCCCCTCGGGTTAGCGATCGTGTTGCTCGGTAGTGTACCCGGGCCCGAGGATCGATCATTTAAAGACTTCTGAAGCTCAGAGATCTTGCTGATCAATAACCGATTCGTTTCCTCTTGTGCTTTCATGAACTGCTTTAGCACTTCATCGGAGGAAGACGAGGGTGGAACAACGTTTTGATTCTGATTAGGAAGATTTTGAACACGGTTGTTTTGAAAATTCCCTTGATTTTGATTGTTGTTACCCTAAAAATTGTTTCTCTGATTGAAATTACCCTGATTGTAATTCCCTTGATTTTGGTTTCTTTGAAAATTTCCTTGAAAACCTTGATATTGATTGCCATTTTGAAAATTGTTTTGATTAAAATGACCTTGATTTTGGTTCGGGTTTTGGAAGTTTGAGTTTTGACCTTGGTTAAAATCTCCTCGATTCTGATTCGAGTTACGGTTTTGATTTTGGTTAAAACCGGGAGGTCCGAGAAAATTGTTGGAACGATAGCTCAAGAGATTACGGTCACCTTGTGGTTGGTAAGAATTACCCCCCATGTTGTAGGAACCGTGAGCAGCATAAACGTTCTCTTGAGGAAAACCAGCAGTAGCTGGACACTCAGAATAAAGATGTGGGCCCCCACAAGTTTCACAACTTCAGGCCACGGCTTTCACTTGTTGATTTTGAACCTGATTTTGCATCGTTTGGTTCATTCTCAACACAGCCGTAGAGATATCATCCATCTTTTTGGTGAGAGCAATTATTTCAGGAGATGATGATGAAGGAATGATTGATTTACATGATTCATCCCTCTCCGCAGAGGAATCCCAAATGTTATGGTGGGCAGTTATGTTCTCAATCAAGTCATAGCATTCTTCGGGACGCCTTTTCATGAAGGTCCCACCAGCAGCAGCATTGAGAATATCCCGGTGCCTCAATGTCAGACCATTATAGAAGGTATCTATGATGGTAACTTGTAACATATTGTGTTTAGGGCACCGATCAATAGCTAGCTTATAACGTTCCCAAGCCTCAAAAAGAGACTCATCGGGACGTTGCCGGAAGTTGCTGATATCATTTCGTAACTTGGTAACCATGGAAGGTAGAAAATATTTTGCTAAAAACTTGGTTACCATTTCATCAAAGGTACGAATAGAATTCTTTGGGAGTCGGTCAAACCATTCAGTGGCATGATGAGTGAGAGAATAGGGGAAGAGACACAGCCGGAGGGCATCATCGGTGACACCATGCTGTTTAATGCTTTGGGTGACGGTCAGGTATTTATCAAGATGCTTGTTAGCATCGTCACCCGGTAATCCATGAAATTGACACGAATTTTGGACTTATTGGATCATGTGGTGCTTGAGGCCAAAGTTCGTAGCCTCAATAGTGAGTAGTGCAATAGGTCCGCCCCTCCCTTGCATGGTAGGCTGGCACAACTCCTCCATCGTTCGGAGATCGGGAGCTGGCTCATCCCTGGGAGGGTCAGGGGGTGGTGGTGGTGGCCCATCGACCATTTCGGTTTTTGGTTCTTCAATAACAGTACGTAACTCGTGTACGTTTTTCTGATTTTTACGCTTTGTTTGTGACCGAGTGCGCATGCACTAAAAACAATTTTTCAAAACAAGATCGAGGCAAAACCACAGTGAACTTAAATCCAATAATCACAAGTGAATGGCTTCTTTAGAAAAGGTACACCACTCACAAGGATATAAAGGCAAATTTTAATCTTTTGTTTGGGAACTTATTATGTCCACACCCCCAGTTGGTAGGTGTTCTGCCTTGATTTGCGGTGGTAAGATTTTATGTATTTATTAACAGAAAAATTGTTTTAGGCTTATGGGTGTGTGTGCAGAAAACTTTGGGAAATATTTTTGGAACTAATTCGTTAACCGAAATCGTTCTTTTAAGATTACTCGCAGGCTGGCGGGAGGAAAGAATGGATTCCTCTTCAGTTCGCAATTTAATGTCAGAACTTACCTTATATCAATTGTTTCAGGTTGTAATCTTAAAGAAAACGAAGTAATTTAACTTCACAGTTTGTTTTGTTGTTTTTGATTTTTTTGGTGTTGTTAACACTTCAGGAAAAGTGTTAATGAACTTTTTGATATGATTATATTTTTACAAAAACTTTTTACAAATTGTGTGAAATTTGTACAGGGAGAGTTTTGAAAAACCACTAAACTTAAAACGATTTTAAAAACACGCAACAACCTCCCCGGCAGCGGCGCCAAATTTTGATTGGTCCCAAAACGGTCAGATATTATTGACCAAGGTCAATAAGTCAAAGACAGCTCCGTTCCAATTCTCCGGTGATAGTATAGTGTGTCCCCGGATCGTTATGTCCCAGCGAGATTGAAATGGTGTTTTTGGAAAACGTTTTTGGGAATGAGTGGCACTGAGGACAGTAGCCAAGATGATTGGGAATTGATTTTGCTACTGATATTTTGGTATTTGCACAATGATATAATATTCACAGATATACAGATATATGTACAAATAAACAACTTGGAATCAGGTACGGACTGGGAAAAATGGGTTTTAGCAAATTACAAACTACAGGGGGTGCAAGTGAACTTTTTGAAACTTAAAATTTAAAAGAAAATTTAAAATGAAAATGAAATGATAAAAATGATTATTTTAATATTTTAATATTATTTAATTAATTAAAACTATTTAAAATGTAAATTAAACCTAAATTAAATTAACTAAAAATTATAAAGATTGCAAATTAAACTAAAAATTTGCAAAAATAATTTCTAAACCTTAAAATAAACTTGAAGAAAGTATAAAAAATAAAAACAAATATTTTTGTCTTTTTGTGAGTTTTTTTTATTAATTAAAAACTAATTATCTTATTTAAACTAATTAAACTATTTTAAATTACTAATAATAATACTTAAATGACTTAGAAAATTATGGAAAAATTTTTAAAAATAATTAATCATCACAGGAATCCTACAAAATTATTAAAAACTTCTAAAAATTATATTTAGGCTATTTTACTAATTATTTACCTTTTAATTAATTTAAGTCTAATTTAAATAATTAAAATAAGAAAATTGGAAAATGAACAGTAGAAATTAAAAATATATTTTCTAAAAGTCTTAACTAATTTATAAAACTTAGGAAAATTATAAAAACCTACTGTTGTTAATAAAAATTTAAGAAAACTAATTAATTGCTAATATTACCTATTTAATTATTTAAACTACTTTTAATTCTAATAAATAGTAAACTGTTTAGGAAAAATCTAAGAAAATTATTTTAAATACTTAAAGGTACAAGAAAATTAATAAAATTATAAAAATGGAAAAGTGCTTATTAATAAGCTGAAAAGAAAATTGAAAAAGATAGATTCTATTAAATAGAAGCTATCACTAATTTTATGTTTGGTTTTTTGGTGTTTTTCTTTTTCACAGCTAAAAATGAGATGAAAATAAGAAACTTTTGTGAAACAACTTTTATTAGATCTTAAAAATAAGCTGTGTGCACCCCCTTAATCAAAACAGTTTGACTTTCTTTGACCAATTAGGAAATTGAGCTCAAATGATTATGTGTGGGGTCCACAATGATGAAAGTTGGTTAAGTTAAGCAAAAGGGACTTAAATAAGCTAGAAACAACAAGCTATAAGCACTGTGATGCGTAGGGATTGCACCAGGCTTTACCTCTCAAGGGATCTTGAGAAGCTTACAACCCCCACCAGGCAGTGTACCTGATCGATGTAGTATAGTATAGTGACAAGTACCGGGGGATTGATCGTTCAGCTAGGAATAGTGTCGCTAGGATTAGAAAACCTAAATACTAGTTCTAGAGATGAAGGATGATTATTTTTGTATTTTTATATTTTTTAGAAAGCAAGTAAAAATCTCGGGTATTGAAGGATATGGGCGGAATTAGTTGCTAGTCAACTAACCCAATACTAAGATGCAATCAAAATAAAATACTAGAAATGAAAATAAACTATATTAAACTAAGGTTGTGAGCAATAAGTGGAGAAATGTGTTTACTTATATTTCACTACTCCCTAGATATCCTTTACACGTTAATTACTTGTTATAGTTGCGTGGATGACGGATTGTATTCCTTAATACCATTCATGGGGTGGCGTACTTAACTCCCCAATCCTATGAGTGCCTACTTCACTCCTATGTCGAGCCGGCTAAGAAGCTCCTAACATGGGATCATTAGAATTTACTCATGCGTTAAATATAACCAATAAAACCTAGTACACATCGGTTCATGTTTCCTAAGACGTTCAAGCATGTTACCAATTGGAGATCTGCCAGTTTTCTTAAGCCTAACATTGAAATCATTCATCCAATACAACCATAAACAAGTAATCAACACATAATCAACATCTAGGTTTCATTAGATCTAAGCAAACACAAGATAAATCTAGCCTAGCATGGTGGAATCAAGACAAGCACAAGATATAGACAACCAACACATAGACATATTGATTGAATTAAAAGAACACTTATCTTAATAGCACATGTAAGCATTCAAGGGCTGAAAACCCTTGAAAAAGCTATAAAATTCGTATATGGTTCGGCCTTAGGGTTTCTCCAAACTTGTTCCCCTTAATGAATGAAAATTAGAAAACTATATATAGAAAATAGAGGCTGACGGCGTCAAGAACAATCTTGTGACGCCGTCATCTCGCCGCCAAAAGAATCCTCAAACTGCCTTGATCTACATCTGACGCCGTCACGTTATACACTTTTCCAGGCCGTCACGTATTTAACTCTTGACGCTCTTCCTTGTGACGCCTTCATTTCGGTACTGGGCCGTCATGAAATTTACTCTTGACGGCGTCAACTTGTTACTCTTGACGCCGTCACACACTGTTCCCAGCTTGGAAAATTAAGTCTTTGGCGTTTTCTTCACTTTTATGCTCCAAAAACGTCCGAATTGCTTCCTTTTCCAGATTTCAATCCCAAAGTACCTAAAATCACAAAAGGAACGATTTAGGGCAATATTTGATCAAATAAATTCAATTCCAGGCTTAAATGACCCCCTTTTTCACCTCTTCACACTGTTAAGCTAATTAGAACCAAAATAAGCACTTTGATACTTAAACTCAACACAGAAATGGGACAAACTCTAGGGTTGATTCCAGGTGGGGTCCACTAAGCCTATGGTCAAACTTATGGTCAAACTTTGAAACCTGGTAGGGGGGGTTGTGAGAAGCCAAATGTGGGTCTATGTGACCACTGAGGTGAACTTTGATCTTGATATCCTTATTGATTATATTAATTTAGACTATAATGACATGAAAATGAGTATCCTTGACATCTTATGAACATATGTGAATAGTTTGAAACCATAATTCCTTACAGGTGACTATTTGTGAGGATATGAAAGTGATTACCAATTTTTCTTGAATAGACACTGGTTTTTATGGATTGAGTGACTTGTTATGACTTAATGTAGAATACTCAAACAGTCCATAAACACTTAAACACTCTAGAACTCCACAAACTTAGTTATGCCAAACAGTCCTTATAAACTAACTTTTGTTGATTTTAAAAGACTTAAGCTGCTATGATCCACCAACTTAACTCAAATTAACACCCTACACTTCCTAGAACAGATTTAAGCACAAATTGACAGATTCAAACCACAGATACTTCAAATCACAGATTTCACTAAAATTATTAATTATGAGAATTTTACTAAGATCTATTATAGCTAAATTCTATGAGATGCTACAACCCTGATTATGACTATTAGACAGAAATAAGCACAATTCGATAGCAATTAAGTATTAGAACCCTAAGCACACAGAATCACACTTTTGTAATATAAAACTTGAAATTAATGAATAAGGAACTTAAACCTTGTACTAGCTTTTGCTAGTGCCTCTTTTTCTGCAACAAGCTCCTAGCTTATCAAGGATAAGCTAGGTAAAAGTCCACCTTGCCCCTCCATTGCAGGCAACTTCCTTAAGCTTTCCACTTAAAAATGCAAAGGTACCCTGTTGTTTTTGTTTCTGATTTTCTTTTTCTATTTTTTTTTATGTTTTTATGTTTAGTTGTAGCTATAAATAACTAATTGAGCTTATGAGATAGTTACTCTAGTTTAAGATATGATCAAAGCTGATAAGAGAAAATTTGAAGAAAAATGCAAAAACAGAATTGAAACCACAACACTTGAATTTTTGATTAAAGAAAGAACAATTACACTTAAGTAAACATATTACAAACTATTTTAAGCACTTCTAATAATTAAAAACTAATTTCATACAAATTCGATTAAAAATTAAGACTATGTGACTACTTGCTTCTTCCTTTGCTTCCTTCTCTCTTATATAGCCCTCCATTAGGGTTTGTGATGACCTCTGAGCATTTCCCACTTGCAATCTGAGCCCTTGGATGATTAAAATTTAATCTTGGGCGTTTAACTAATTTTGGCACCAAAATTTGTGGTGTCAAATTGCTTCTGATAACTTATGTGGAGGGGGTGCATTAAATGTGGTTTGGCTTGTTAGGTGCAATTGGGGTGGTAGGAGTGGTATGGGCGGTGGAGATGGGACAATGATGGTGGGGGGTGGTGATATGATGGCTGCAAATTGGGGGGAAAGGGTGGTGTGGTGGTTTGGTTTGACCGAGGGTCAAAACTTTGACCCAGTGTTTAACATAAAAGGGGTGTTGGGCTATTTGTGGAGTGGGCCAAAATTAGGAAGGTGGGCTTTTGTGTTTGTGGATTGGATTTGGTTTTGGTTTATTTGGGTAATAATTATTAAGGGTCCGGTTTGGTTTCAAATAACACAAGGACCAATTTTGTAATTATTCGAAACTTGGTGGATGAGACTTGGCATCTTTCCAAAGTTTCCATAAGGTTGTTTCTTGCCAAGTGATGAATAGTATGAGGACCAAAGGTGACTTTTAAATTTTAAATTTCTCAGGGACTAAATCTGCCAAACTTTTAAACTTCAGGGACCAAATGTGTAATTTCACCAAAATTTTCCACCAAGGACCAATCCTGCCATATGTGAGAAGTACAAGGACAAAATATGTTTTTCTCAAAGTTTTAATATCCCAGGGACCATTTTTGACAATTTTCCAAACTTTAGGGACTAAACTTGACATTTTGTGAAACTTTGCACCAAAGGACTAATTGTGTAACCTTTTGATTTAAAAGGGCCTTTGGTGACTTTTTCAAGTTTTTAGAACAACCAGGGACTAGATTTGACAACTTTTGAAAGTTGAGGGACTGAAACTGCAAATTTTGCAAACTTTGTACGTTTTTCATCTGTTTTTGATTATTTTGCATTTGAAATATATAATACACATTCCTGGGGTATTTTCACTATTTTGATGCAATATTGAGTGTTTTTAGATGTTTTGGCAACTCAGAAAAGATAAAAATGATGAGTATTTACACACTCATCATAAGTCTTTTTATTAATCATAAATGTAGTACAAAAGATTATTTAAATTATAAACTCCGTACATAACATAAAGTTGAAAGATAAATAGTTAACGTAAAATGTCATTTGAAAATAATCCGGAATCAACATAACTAACTTGAGTGTATCACTAAACTTAACCTACACCATTTCATGACCTTTACCTCCTAGTCTTCTACAACACTTTCAATTTTAGCCAAAATCAGCTTTGAAGCTAAAAATACTTGCCTATTGCATCTTAAACTACCTCATATGTACAAAATACATACTACAAAATTCAGGCTGCACCTTCTCTTCACTTGCACCACTTTAACCCATGAGCTCACTTCAAGTAAGCGTGTTTTGAGTCAAAGGCTACTCTTCATTGCTATCATTATTGAAAACTAATGCAACAGCTACTTTCGGCTTCTTGGTAGCACTCTTAACTGAACTCTGCATGAGATAAGCAAAATAAAAGGCTTACTTATTCAAAAACAATGGGAGGTCGTGCTCTAGGTTCCAAAATTTAAATTATTGCAGCAGTTGGGGATTTTTCCTAACAAAGGCAGCAATACCCCTTACAATAAGTGATATTTGCTTCAACCCATATCTTTTTAACCTCTATTTTCCTATGTTTGACCGATTAGAGATACAAAATAAACTCATTTGGCTCATTCATATCTGATAACCTTTGTTAGCATGATACCTATTTCAAGACAAAATTATCATCCCCATTTGATCATAGACACGGGATACTGACTTCTGTACATCCAACAAAAGCACAGAAAAATATTTAATATGTATGCATAAACGAATAACTACAGATTAACTTACTAAACCCTTATAAGGAAAACTTTAACGATCCTAAATAAATAATTTATGTATCTAATATGTAGTATACCAAAGGTATTAGTAGGCCACTAACTCTTAACTGTTTGACTGATTACTTACCAAAAAAAATATATATATATATATATATATATATATATATATATATATATATATATATATATACTAGCTTCAAGTAGCTTTGTAAATTATTTTCATAAATATTAGAAGGCTAATTTGTAAAGCCAATTATCTCAAAAGCCATAACAAATAGGTAATGATTTACACAAACATATTGACTCGTGAAATTCACGGGGCCTTAAGAAACCGTTGACAATGTTTATATGAAAGATCGATTTATGACATTATTTTAAAAAATTATATGTTAGATGTATGAATAGAAAATATTAATGCTAAACTCGTTTAAACGTCTAAAATAGTTAACCGAGTAAAATGATATGTTAGATGTATGAATTGATAATAGTCATGTTACATATAAAAAATAAGATGTAAGATATTAAAATTATGGAAGGTATAATGTATAAAGTAAGATAACTCGAGTAGTCCATGTTCATTACGTGAACACCTTAAAATTTTCAAGAAACAAAAGTCAAACTAAAAGAAAGTTGTTGAGAAGAGTATATGTAGTACTTTTCGATATTACTTATTATTGCCTTCATAAAATAATGGAACCTATTTGCGTTCATTGTTTTTTGTTAATTTATTCACACACGTAACATTTTAATGAATAATTCCTTTCAAGATCCCCCGATTTCATGAGTATGAATTATGTGTTTGGCATCAGTTTTTGAAGGACATAGGTGTAAACTTGTAAATTTGTAAGTTTTCTTTCTCTTTTCCTCTAGAACAATTGCACATAAATGTGTAGTTATCTCCTCATTCCTTCCTAGTTCTACCCATATTTGTCCTACTAAGAACACAAAGCAAAATAGCATACTTCTTCTGTTCCCTATTCCATTCCCCACCTTTCCTTAACCCTAAAAAAATCCCAAGAACAGAGGGTTAGTCATACATTATAGCATCTTGCTGCTTTTGATATTTCTAAATAAGAAAGTTGACTTTGTACTTGTACATGATAGAAAATGAGAATAAGTGAACCATTCAAAAAAGTCAAAAGATGTTTTTAGCATTTATACATTGTCAATCCGAGTAGCAGTTTAAATTGAAGCAGTCTTGGCGACATCTACACTTCTTCCATGCACAGAAGTAGATGCATCATCAACAATACTGAAGGCTCGTGGAGGTTTAGCTTCGTCAGTTGATTTGGCGTTATCCTTAATGCCCTCTTCTTGAATAGCTAAGATTGTAGCAAGTACTTTCAAGGACCCAAAAAAAGAGACTGCAATTACCTTCATCCTCAAAGTGATTTGACTTGGAATGATGTATAAGTTAAATCACCAATCCCAAAAACCAACAACAGCAAAGATAGACTATTTGTATGCTTAACAGGCTTGTAGTGTTATCTGATAACCGAAGCACCAAGACTTCCTTCAATATTGGCTATCTGCGTCTCACTATGGCCAAATAATGTTAGATATATATCAAGAAAATTAGTGATGCGGCGACACAATGTAATATAAAATAATTAGTAAACCAAGTTATGATTCTGCACTTCTACTTTCTACCTGATGCAGAATGTTATCCATGATGCTTTAATTGTATATTGATGATCTACTTAAAATCTTACAATAGAATACATTGGTGAGAAAAAATAACGAAGTCGTTGGTCACAATAGTAAAGGGTTGTAGCAAAATTATGACATGTTTTAAAATATGCATTTTTACGCACGAAGTAAAATGTGGGAGACACTAATTGAGAAACTTAAATTGCCTTGTCTATAGATTTCGAGCAACTGAAACAACAAAACCATGATAAAGCAACCTTTATATGTACAAAATCGCAACAGTCAAAAACATAAAATGGGTAATGTGTGTGTCATGAGGCTTAGGTTTTTGAGTAATGAGTCAAAAACACAAAATGGGTACTTTTCTGGTGGTACGGGTCAGGCTGGGTAGGGCTGCTTCAAACGTCAGCGATGTCCAATCTCCAATGGGGGTGTTTGGATTTACATTTTACAATTGATTATCAAACTACTCCTATCTGAAGATTGAATAATCACTATATAATGTTTAAACAAACACAAATAAGTCGGTTAGCTTATATCAATGCTTATCACTAAGCACCTAAGCAATTTTGAGTGTTTAGGTGAGAAAGTGGTATTTTAGAATTACACAACCTAATTTAAGACTCTTCAACAGTTCAACTTCCATTTCACAAAAACGTATCTATTTTTCACAAGAATGCCATTCTAGTAATTCTAACTATTAGTTTTCTCGAATAATCGAAATTGTCAAAATTGAAGATTATAAGTTATTTGAAACAAAACAGTCGAAAGTTTCTCCAATATTATAAGTCAAAGTTTTAGCTATTAGTGTTTAGAATAGCATAACAATGGGTAGCTTTGGGTATCTTTTATTTCGACAACTGAAATTTTAAAAAATTTTAGAAAAATATTCCATCAATATATGAGCATTATCCTACCTTTTTAAGTTAGCTTACTTCTCAATAGACCTGATCACTTGTGTTTACTCGAGTCTCAATAGCAATTAATCTCTAATTCTCTACATATTAGTAGTTGGCATAAACAAACTCTAAGGTTCTAAATAAAAACTATATTAGTGAATGAAGAACACAAATATACAAAGATGTCAAAGGTAAATGGGCAGGGGCCAGGGTAGCGAGGCATTTCAAGTTTAACACATGTAAAAAAGGAATGGTATAGATAAAGAGTAGGTAGTACCTTGTAGGTGTAGCTACATGTATATTCATGGTATCATTCTACATGTTGAGGCCTCACTTGAAAACCGTAAGCATGTCTAACCTGGATAATACGTAAATCAATTAACATCCAATTCCAGTACATCATTTCTGATTATAAGTTAACTTTAAGGTAATAAGAAAGTTATTGATCATTTATAAAAAGTCGATTATTCATCAACAAAGATGAATTGAGCCTACAATATATAAGCTTAGTAGAGTGATAAAAGCGAACAACTTGACAAAAAATAAATCTGCAATTTATAAGGATTAGGAATTTACCTGAAGATGTCGAGGACAGAAGCAAGTTCTTATGAATGACATTCCCGACTGTTTGTTCAACTTTAAACTACTTATGACCATTCGTATGGTAAATCACGTGACATGTCCAAAATTACTTTCACCGGACAAAGAGTTGCTACTTAGGACTAATAACACTTAAAATACCTAAGCAATAAAGAAAATGAAAAGGTTTCTCAAAGGGGTCAAATGGGGAAAAAATGCTTAGCTAACAGGGGACTTGTTCAATGGGTTGGAAGTCACCCAAAATCTATTATGCAACTTCCTAAAATCTTTCATTAAAATATATAAGATCTTATTGTAATAATAATGTTTATTTAATCGTTCATTCAAACACATGTATTATTAATAATTTTTTAATGGACCAAGAAGTGTTTGTGAGCCAACCTAATCTTGTGTGGTCTATTCGAACCCGTCCCAATAAAATGACTCATTTCAACCTGAACTCATTTTGACCCATTTTTCGAGCCTGATGCGTGGGAATTGCACCAGGCTTTACCTCTCGAGGGATCTCGAGAAGCTTACAACCCCCACCAGGCAGTGTACCTGATCGTTGTAGTATAGTATAGTGACAAGTACTGGGGGATTGATCGTTTAGCTAGGAATAGTGTCGCTAGGATTAGAAAACCTAATTACTAGTTCTAGAAATGAGAGATGATTCTTTTTGTATTTTTATATTTTTTTAGAAAGCAAGTAAATATCTCGGGTTTGAAGGATTTGGGCGGAATTAGTTGCTAGTCAACTAACCCAATACTAAAGATGCAATCAAAATAAAATACTAAAAATAAAAATAAAACTAAATTAAACTAAGGTTGTGAGCAATAAGTGGAGAAATGTGTTTACTTAGATTTCACTACTCCCTAGATATCTTTTACACGTTAATTACTTGTTATAGTTGCGTGGATGATGAATTGTATTCCTTAATACCATTCATGGGGTGGCGTACTTAACTCCCCAATCCTACGAGTGCCTACTTCACTCCTATGTCGAGCCGGCTAAGAAGCTCCTAACATGGGATCAATAGAATTTACTCATGCATTAAATACAACCAATAAAACCTAGTACACATCGGTTCATGTTTCCTAAGACGTTCAAGCATGTTACCATTTGGAGATCTGCCAGTTTTCTTAAGCCTAACATTGAAATCATTCATCCAATACAACCATAAACAAGTAATCAATGCATAATCAACATCTAGGATTTATTAGATCTAAGCAAATACAAGATAAATCTAGCCTAGCATGGTGGAATCAAGACAAGCACAAGATATAGACAACCAACACATAGACATATTGATTGAATTAAAAGAATACTTATCTCAATAACACATGTAAGGGTTCAAGGGCTGAAAACCCTTGAAAAAGATGTAAAATATGTATATGGTTCGGCCTTAGGGTTTCTCCAAACTTGTTCTCCTTATGAATGAAAATTAGAAAACTATATATAGAAAATAGAGGCTGACGACGTCCAGAATAACCTTGTGACGCCGTCATCTCGCCGCCAAAATACTCCTCGGACTGCCTTGATCTACATCTGACGCCGTCATGTTATCCACTTTTTCAGGCCGTCACACATTTAACTCTTGACGCTCTTCTTTGTGACGCCTTCATTTCTGTACTGGGTCGTCATGATCTTTACTCTTGACTCCGTCAACTTCTTCTTCTTGACGCCGTCACACACTGTTCCCAGCTTGGAAAATTAAGTCTTTGTCGTTTTCTTCACTTTTATGCTCCAAAAACGTCCGAATTGCTTCCTTTTTCCAGATTTCACTCCCAAAGTACCTAAAATCACAAAAGGAACGATTTAGGGCAATATTTGATCAAATAAATTCAATTCCGGGCTTAAATGACCCCCTAAAAGTGGTGCATTTTTCGCCTCATCATATACCCTTACACTTGAGATTTGCTTGTCCTCAAGCAAATGCGCTTTTATTCTAATCAAAATACAAGTTAGGGGTCATTTAACACTAATATAAAAGTAATTACAACAAATAATCGTTCCACTTAAGACCAATAGACAAGCACGGAGGTCATACGCTAGCACCTCACAAATAGTGTTTAGATACTCACATCTCTCGGGTGTAATAAAGTATAAATTACAATATGGAAATGGAAGATATCTCTCACTACCTGTCATAGTAAAATAGATTACAATAGGCTTGGGAAAGGGTCAAACCTCCACCACATGGTGTAAGCACCTAGGATAAACTATCAAAGACGTCTTTTAAAGGGTTGTAACGTTAGGTGTAGGGATATGAAATACATGGTTTTGTTGGATAAAGGCAGTCTTTACTGGTGGCGAGTTAACAATCTTGGTTAATTACATGTACAATATGGCGTTGCTAAGCCAAGACTAGACTCAACTTAAGCTAATAAATGAAAATTAACAAAAACATAAAATGAACATAGAATAAAACGGGATGGTAGTCCGTATGTTTTTTCTCTTTTCTTTTTCTATTTTTTTCCTTTTTCTTGATTTTTTTTTTGTTTATTTTTTATTTTTTATTATTTTTTTTTTTTTTTTTGCATACACTCTTACCCTACCATCCAAAATAATACATCATAGGGAATGAAAATTCCCCTTACACTTGAATTTTTACATACTTTACAATAAACTAATCTAATGACTCGAATTAAGAAAATCAAAACACTTGGAGTACTTTTAAGATTAACGCACCTATGGGGGTAATATATGATGTTCTTCCCCATTACTCCATAAAATAAGTACTTTACCCATGAGTCCCAATCGTCCCAAAACAATATGTACAAGGATATAACTCGACTTAGCAACCATGTAATCAATTAGATAGTTAACTTAGGGTTTAACAAATAACAATAATGCACTAAAAATGAGCACATACACGGAAGGCTAAGGCGATTTGGTTGTACATTTAAGTGGGGTGTAACAAATTCTTCCTTTAAGTAAAATGCTTAAAGTTAGAAACGAAAAGATAGGCTCGGAGGGGTGTACTAGGGGTTTCGTGTACTAAAAATGAGTACAACGTTAAGGTGTGGGAAAAATTAGTTGACTTAACTAGCCAAGTAATATGACATAAATGGTCAAGTAATTATGATACGGGTTTAACACAAGGGTGATCCTAATGCCTCTTATCATGTAGTAAATCCTACTACACGAATGTAGTCTCACTAAATGTCTCGGGATGCATCACTAACGCAAGTTCTAGAATCTAAATGCTACCGGTACACTCATAAGCACTAATAGTAAATGCTTTTCCTATCAAATCTAAAGGCGAACCTCACATATTTGGGTGGAAAATTTTTCTGAAAGTACGGTTTTGTGCTAGTCATACAATCTCCTATCCATGAGACGCTTGCTATGGCTAAAGTTTCACTCCTAAATTTTGTAAAAAAATTTTAAATTTGGCGCTAAAATTACACTAACAGGTATTTCTCATAGTTTTATTACACATCTACCATCAAACAAACAAACTCAAGCGAAAGTGTATTTGTAAGGTATCATTATTTTACCCTCCCCTTACACTTAGGATGAACATTGTCCCCAATGTTCAAGTAAAGAATGTAAAAGTGAAATAAGTAAAAAGAATGAAATCAAATACTCCCCTGATTCGCTCGGTATGGATAATAAGGTGGCCAGGTTAGATCTTCCTCCAAGAAAATGAACAATCAAAGCTTCCCTTCCAGAAAAATAAATCATCTTCTTGTCATACATAACCTGTAAATCCTGAGAAAACAAACAAAGCAACCTCGCATAAAATCAGCGGCAATCTACATAAGTTACTAAATCCTAGAAAACAAAGTAAGATATAATGCTTGTGGAATGAAGTTTGCAGATTTCCTGGAGATTATAAAACTTAATAATTCAACAAAAACTTTAAGACTCCGTTAGAAAAACAAAACTGGTGAAATTTCCAGATTTTTACACGTGACGCCGTCAAGAGTAAACTCATGACGCCGTCAGAAGTGACCTGCAGAAATTCTTATGTTAAGTTTCCGGAAAATTTCTGGAAAAACTTGGTCCTACTTCCTGGAAAATCCTGCAAAACTTCATTATGACTCAATACAAGCATTTAACTATAACAAATACGAATTTACATGTTCACTTAATATTGTGGAGAATCATGATCGGTTTGTTTCTTAAAAACATATTTGGGGTTTCCCCTTACACTTATCTTTTGCAAAAATACCTTTAGGTGAAGTTAAGACTAGGCCAAACAACAAAGTAAAGTATTTCCACTTTTTAGTTTAGAAACATGATCTACCAACAATAAAAATAAAGCATGCATACGGAAGCAAAAAATAAACAAACAAAATAAAATCACACAAAGCATGGGTTGCCTCCCAAGAAGCGCTTTTCTTTATTTACGAGTCTTGTAGCTAGACTCAAGGTCATGGGTTACCGTGTATCGCTTATGCTCACATAACCAAGCGTGAGCCATCTAATAGTCGCCTCATCTTTCTTATAATCATCTCCTAGCTCTAAACATCCGCGATAGTATCTTTTATTCTTTTCATGAGTATATTTAAGTCATTTTCTCTTATCATTCTCACTTAGCATTTCTATGGGCGGATACCTACTACACTTCTCCATGGAAAAATCCTTGAACCTAAGGTGTGTGCGGGGCATTTGATTGACAAAATCTTCATCCCCATCCGAGAATGTAATTAATCCTTCTATAAGTTTTTCATCGAGGTTGGTCAACCGTTTGAAAGGTCTTCCAAACACAACTTGGGTCAACTTATCATCAATAAATTCTCCTAGATTCTCCATAACCATGAACTCAACAAAATAAACCAAGCTTCCTACAAACACATGCAATGGTATTGCCCTAGCAATAATGTTTTCTCCTTTGTATTCTAACTCATCTACCATGATTTTAATATATTCATTACGCGAGATTATGTTCATTGGGAGAGATGAGTTAAGATAGGCGTTAAAGCTCCTAAATCTGATCTTACAAGGAAATTGCATGTTGAATGAACTATCACTCTCAATCCTCGTTCTAGGGTCGACATACCTAAGAGGGTTCACTTCCTCTTCCATCCTATCCTCATTAATCACATCACCATCATCAAGATCCTCATCGGAGTCTGAATAGTAAAAAGAACTAGCCCTACGGTCATCATCATGATCAGACTCTGTGGAAAACTAGAAGGGGGGGGGGGGGTTGAATAGTTTTACGTCTTTTTCGTTTTATTATTTTTGTAAAAGTTAGCTTCAAAGTTTAGATGAAAGCTTCAAATCTTTAATGCGGAAATATAGATACAAGTTTATTTACGATTTCGTATAAACACCACTTAAGTTTAATGTTGGAAAAAGTTTATAATTTCGTATACCATATATATAAGCATATATATATATATATGTATAAGTGTTTTAATATAAGTTTGTGTACTTGGTTTGTTTTTGAAAGACTAATGATATGAATGAGTTTTAGTTTGATCTTTATGTGAAATCAACATACGCACCACACAAGCAATTGTAACTATGAATGATATGCAAGTAAGTAATTAATCAAAGAGTGAGAGATGGAAAGATCAAACCGAGAGACAAAGGATTTATAGTGGTTCAGCTACAAGGACACCTTCCTTGCCCTACTCCACTCCCCGAGTCACCTACTCGAGAGTTTTCTTCACTAGATCAAAAACCTCCTTTATGGCGGAGAAAACCTTACACACCAATTAGCACACCACAACAATGTCACACCACAATCACAACTTCAACACAACTTCTTCACACCAATCTTCTTCACACCTATCTTCTACACACCAATCTTCTACACTTCAACTTTCTTCACAACTTTCTACTTTGCTCCTAGCTTCTTCACAACTTAATACTTCCTAACTCTTTTTCTTCACGCCACTTGTTTCTTCACACCTTCACTACTAAGTTCTATCCACTACCCCAAGATATGTACTACTTCACAACTTCTAGGCTTCAAGGTCTTTTCTACTTCAAAGCTTCAACTTCTTTGTCTTCACAACTATCTCCACTTCAATATGCAATTACGACTTATTTCTTCTAACCCAAATCCTATCCACCTCTACTTCTTCATAACTAGTATAACTTCACACCTTCAATGGATCTAGATCCTATATCTAAATCTATCTAACCAATGTATACATAATGTTTACAAAGAAGAAAATGATATACAAGATGAACTAATAAACAACTTAGATAGCAAGATGATACTAAGTTGTAATACTCCTAGTCTTGATAAGTAGGAGTATTCTTCTCTTTGCACTTGAAAGAATGAGGCTTTGGATCACTTGGAAACAAAGGCTTATTAATTGTATGATCAAAGGATTTTTAGGATTGAAATGGAGATTTGAATCAGAAAGTTTTTGTGCAAAAAGGTGAGGAAAAAATCCAGGTTTAAGGTGGTATTTATAGGCAACAGATTCTGACAGAGGAGCGTGGCCGGTCCCCTTAAATTTAAGGGGACTGCCCCTTATAATTAAGGGGGCCGCTCAGCTGAAACGGCCAGAATCTTTGTCTTTTAGTGGAGAAAGTTTATTTGGTGAAAAACTAACTGATTTTGGTTAAAGATTTGAAATCATATATTTAGTATGATTAAAACATTTTTCTTTATTACCAAAAGTGTTTTTCAAAAATATATAATATGTTTATATAATTTAAATAAACTATGCACTAAACACTTTGTTTATTCATACCTTAAGTGATTAGTTGGTGAAATTGATTATTTACCACTAAATACTTGTTTACGTCATAATATTTGGTTTGATGAGTTTAAGTTTTGTGATTATCAAAACATAGAGATATCGAAAGATATGAATAATGTTTTTAGTCAATTATTTATATCAACAATCTCCCCCTTTTTGATGATTACAAAACCTAAACTTATTAAATCCAAAAATTAATTTTTAGACAAGTATTTAGTAAGTTTACATTCACTTCTCCCCCTTTTTGTAGAATCAAAAAGATTAGGCCGAGTAAGCTTCGTGAGAGAAGTTTAAACGGGTAGAAAACTCCCCCTTGATGTATCCTCCCCCTCGTTTGAGGGCACCAAGAGTTCGAGTAATGGAATTCTTGCAAGAAAAATATTAGAAGCACAAGCATGGCACAAGCAAACACACATATCATAACATCAACAACTAGTAAGCATGGCAAGGATAATTCGAAACATATATTAAATCATTCAATAATAGGAAATGATTATGTCAACCCATAATCATTGTTACAAAGGCCATAAAAATAGAATTACAAACAAAGTAGAACATCCTAATGTGCCAACAAGGAGTGTCACCAAACTTTCTTGAATCCCAAAATGGTTGAGGAGTCTTATTTGAAAATGAGAAACATAAGCATATAAAATGCTTGGTGGTTTAGTGGAGGTAAACTTTTGGTTGCATGGATGTTGGTGAGTTTGGAGATGTGGAGCTTGGAGGTGGTGGAATTGAAGTTGGGTTTGTTGGTAGAGAGTTTTGATGTTGTTCAAGTGATGGTGTTTGTTGAGATCTAGTAAGAAGATACTCAATCCAAGTAAAGTGCTCATTCAATGCAATGGTTTGTTGTTAAAGGAAGATGCAACAAGGGCAATTGTAAACATGCTTCTCAATTTGGTTTTTGTTATGTGGTGATGATGGTGAGCTTGATTGTGGTGGATCCAAATTGCGTTGAGCAAGATGTAATGCTAAAAGAGCACAACGAACTTCAAGTGTTCGGAGGAAGGTGATGGTGGTGGAGCTTGATAGTTGTCTTGGGTGAAAGTTTGAACATGCAACATGGGAGTGGCATGTGAAGTTGTAGGATGTGGTGGTGGTACTCTTGGTGGTGGAGACATGGTTGAGCTTCGATAGTCATGAAAACATGAAATGTGTGGGAGAGGTTCTTCATGAGTGGGTGATGTATTTGTTGAATGAGCAACATGTGAAGTATTGATTGAAAGATTGGGATTGATGTTTTGGGATTGAGCATGCTCATCATAAGAAGAAGCATGAATGAGGGAATGAGTGGGTGATAGGTTGTGAGATGAATCAATGTTGTGGGTTTGAGGTTTAGTAGTTGGTTGACTTTGAACATCATCACTTGAGTTATGACAAGAATCAAGTTTCCTCCTCCAAACGGGTTTGACGGAGATCCTTGCGGTTCTTGAAATCTTAGGTTTTTGGTTGTTGGGAGATGACATGTTTGGGTGTGATGGCATTAATGATGGGAAGAGGGTATTTATAGTGTATGAGAAATGTGGTTTAGGAAGGTAAATTTTGAGGGATAACATGGGACAAAATATGTTTTTGAATTTTGGGAAGTATAGGCTGAAATGGGTCAAAAAGTGATAAAGAAAACAGTATCCCCGACCATTATATGGCCGGTCCCCTTAATAAGGGGCCGGTCCCCTTAAAATTAAGGGGGCCGCCTTATGTAATTAAGGGGGCCGCCCATCTGGTGATTCTCAGAATGCTAGAAATGGGTTTTTGGCAGAAAATCTTCAAAAAGGTTTTGTTTTTGGATTTAGATTCAAGTAAGTTCAACTCTTTGAGGCAATATAGGGCATACTATTCATGAATGTAGAGAGTGATATAGAAATAATTGAAATAAGCAATAAGTTTATAATAATCATGCTATCTATTTATTTATCAATTAAGATATGCAATTAAGGAGCCAATAAGGCAAATAAGCTAAATGTGCAACTATATGAAAATGATAACATTTAGCCTAGAACAAACATATTGATGATTGTTAACAAGTAACAAATAGGTGGATATGATTATATGGACTTCAAGACTTGTTACAAACAAGATCCATATGGGCAAGTCATGATTCTCATGAGATGATTTGATTAAATTGTGAATGTCATTTCCAATAGAGGTGTATGACACATGTGAGAAAGTTAAATGTGTTTTAAGCAAAACGTTTTTAGTTTTATTCAACAATGTTTTGAAGTAAATTCAAGTGTGCATTACAATAACGTAGATTGAGTTTTGTTTCATAATGTGAAGAAAAAAAAAAAATTAATCTTGTTTTTGATTTAAAGTAATGGTTATGAAAGAGGTTTTAGTTAAGAAAAAAAATATTTCATTCAAAAAGAGAGAAGTTTTAAACATGATGTTTTGATCATGATAATCAAGAAGTTGCAAGTGAAGGATTTGAAATGGAAGCTTGTCATGCTTCAAGAGAATCACTTAAGCCCATTGTCACACATAATCATCCTTAGTGACACCTAAAGATATTAAAGTGAAATGATAGATACTTATGATCTAAATGTAATGGGACAGGAAGGAGCAAGGTAAATAGTTCATGGATACAAGATAGACACATATATATATATATATATATATATATATATATATATATATATATATATATATATATATATATATATATATATATATATATATATATATATACACAAAGAACATCATAATATCAAGTTGCAAACAAATATCAATTATAATGCATCTATTTATGCAACTAGTAAAATCATATAGCTTAAGTGGAAGGGTTCTACTATAGATCATAGAAAATTAAGAAAAGTGATAATAAACTAAACAACAAGAAGGTTAATAATGTTAATATCATACATGCATATATTAGTGTTGATAATCTAAAAGTATGGCAATTTATCAGTTAAATCGTATTCACATACTAATTAAAATAATCTAAAATATAATGTAACATTGACAAGTTTTTGAAAGGAAAACTTATCTCAGGTCCAGCTTTTCAAAAAGAGTGGGCATGATGGTGATAGAAGAAATCATAAGAGTTAGTCCACAACAAGTCGAAGTAGCCAAGTAATATCCAATACTCCAAGAGCGAAGAGCAAAATGCCGAGATAAGAACATTCCCGCAACAACGTCATAGGCGAAAGATTTGCAGAATGTGAAACAACGTGATAGAGACCAATATCCGTCAAAGGTAATAGAGCGAGATGAGTAAATCAACACGTAATAGACTCTTCATTCGATAATTACCTAAACATGATAAACAACTTGGTACCCAGATTCTCATGGGTCTTAGTTGATTAGATGAGGACATCCATTGCATTTGAATGCACATGATGGGATGTCGTCGATAAGTACAAGAATTTATCAATAGTTTGTTTTAATTAACAAACAATGATTTTCTTGACTAGAATAATAAGTAATGAATGTTAATAGTATTAGTCCTAAATTTATTCACTAGATTTAACAAATTTTATTTGTTTGATACATTTGTAGAAGGATCATTTACGATAAATCCTAACCCGGTTTTATCATAAAATGGCTTTTGAATGTCGAGAAGATATTTTAAAGATTTAGAACTATTTTCGAGTTTTGCCAATGTTTTTGCTTTTTCATTTTCCATTTTAATTACATGTTTGTAGTCTCGACATTTTTTACATTCAAGATCGATTTCAATATTACTTTCAAGTCTAGACATTTTATCTTCTAAAATGGTTTCTTTTTCAAAGTTGTTTTCAGCGGATGTTGAAAATTCGTTCTTAAAAATAATTTTTGAGTCAATGTTGCAAAAATGTTTGAAGTTGTTTTCCATTTTTAAAAATTCTAATATAAATTGATCATAGCAAAAATGTTTAGTTTTGGATTGTACCTTCTTTGTAGTTGTACATTCTTGACATGCTATACGGTGATCAATTCCATTTTCCATGTCGCTCCATGTTTTGTTTGTAGTTTCACTTGGATCTAGAAACATGTAGTTCTTGCAATCAATACTTGTGTTCTCATTTGTTTGAACATTCTCATAAGCCGTATTATCATCGTTTTCTTTGCACTTGTTGCACCGTGATTTATTCACGCTCTTTCTTCGGATTTGGCTCATGTATTCTTCGTTGTAGATACCTTCAATGATCACATTTGAACTAGTAGTACATGTGTTTAGTTCAACTAAATATTAATTTACTAAATTTTCTAGATTGACTATTTCTTGTGCAATATCAAGTTTATCATCTTTGGTTTTACATTTCTCTTGGTGAATCTTTAAAAGACATTTCCAAATATCATTTGCCGTTTTACAACGAAATAATCTTTCATATTTAACTTTTGGTAGAGTTTTGAGAATAAGTAATTTGGCTTTAGTGTTTTTATCAATATTAGTTTGAAGATTATTATATTGATTTTCAAAATCCATTTTGGTTGTTTTAAGATCACCAATTGAAATGATATGCCAAAGATCAAGATCTATTGATTTCACATAATTTTCAAATTTAGTCTTCCATTGAAGAAAATGATCATTTTCAAATAATGGTGGTTTTTGCATAAATTCCTCTTCTAGATATTTTTCAAATTCCATAGATCGTTACAAGTTTTAAAATACAATATATTTTAAAAATCTTGCTAGACGTGGCTCTTGATACCAATTGTGGAAAACTAGAAGGGGGGGTTGAATAGTTTTACGTCTTTTTCGTTTTATTATTTTTGTAAAAGTTAGCTTCAAAGTTTAGATGAAAGCTTCAAATCTTTAATGCGGAAATATAGATACAAGTTTATTTACGATTTCGTATAAACACCACTTAAGTTTAATGTTGGAAAAAGTTTATAATTTCGTATACCATATTTATAAGCATATATATATATGTATAAGTGTTTTAATATAAGTTTGTGTACTTGGTTTGTTTTTGAAAGACTAATATTATGAATGAGTTTTAGTTTGATCTTTATGTGAAATCAACATACGCACCACACAAGCAATTGTAACTATGAATGATATGCAAGTAAGTAATTAATCAAAGAGTGAGAAATGGAAAGATCAAACCGAGAGACAAAGGATTTATAGTGGTTCAGCTACAAGGACACCTTCCTTGCCCTACTCCACTCCTCGAGTCACCTACTCGAGAGTTTTCTTCACTAGATCAAAAACCTCCTTTATGGCGGAGAAAACCTTACACACCAATTAGCACACCACAACATGTCACACCACAATCGCAACTTCAACACAACTTCTTCACACCAATCTTCTTCACACCTATCTTCTACACACCAATCTTCTACACTTCAACTTTCTTCACAACTTTCTACTTTGCTCCTAGCTTCTTCACAACTTAATACTTCCTAACTCTTTTTCTTCACGCCACTTGTTTCTTCACACCTTCACTACTAAGTTCTATCCACTACCCCAAGATATGTACTACTTCACAACTTCTAGGCTTCAAGGTCTTTTCTACTTCAAAGCTTCAACTTCTTTGTCTTCACAACTATCTCCACTTCAATATGCAATTACGACTTATTTCTTCTAACCCAAATCCTATCCACCTCTACTTCTTCACAACTAGTACAACTTCACACCTTCAATGGATCTAGATCCTATATCTAAATCTATCTAACCAATGTATACACAATGTTCACAAAGAAGAAAATGATATACAAGATGAACTAAATAAATAACTTAGATAGCAAAATGATACTAAGTTGTAATACTCCTAGTCTTGATAAGTAGGAGTATTATTCTCTTTGCACTTGAAAGAATGAGGCTTTGGATCACTTGGAAACAAAGGCTTATTAATTGTATGATCAAAGGATTTTTAGGATTGAAATGGAGATTTGAATCAGAAAGTTTTTGTGCAAAAAAGTGAGGAAAAAATCCAGGTTTAAGGTGGTATTTATAGGCAACAGATTCTGACAGAGGAGCGTGGCCGGTCCCCTTAAATCATGGTCGGTCCCCTTAAATTTAAGGGGACCGCCCCTTATAATTAAGGGGGCCGCCCAGCTGAAACGGCCAGAATCTTTGTCTTTTAGTGGGGAAAGTTTATATAGTGAAAAACTAACTGATTTTGGTTAAAGATTTGAAATCATATATTTAGTATGGTTAAAACATTTTTCTTTATTACCAAAAGTGTTTTTCAAAAATATATAATATGTTTATATAATTTAAATAAACTTTGTATTAGTTGTTTAAATACCCCTTTGATCATCTTAAGTGATTAGTTGGTGAAAGTGATTATTTACCACTAAATACTTGTTTACGTCATAATATTTGGTTTGATGAGTTTAAGTTTTGTGATTATCAAAACATAGAGATATCGAAAGATATGAATAATGTTTTTAGTCAATTATTTATATCAACAGACTCCTCTAACTCAGAATTATTGTCAAAGTGGTGGTTGGGCGAGAGGTTAGGTGGGTTCTCATTCTCCACTAAAGGGATTGGGGCGGGCATTTGGAAAATCCTACGACGAAAAACACGAATAACAGGAATCAAACGATCAATGTTATTGTTATCCATCGAGATAATTTACGAACAAAGGAAACAAAGAAGTAAGATAGACTAAAGAGAACCTAAAAATAAACATAAAATCTTACTAGAAAGGAATCTAGCAAGTAGACCTAATAAAGAGAGATTCTAACCTAGACAATAACTATTCCCCAGGCTGCGGCGCCAAAAACTTGATGCGTGGGAATTGTACCAGGATTTACCTCTCGAGGGATCTCGAGAAGCTTACAACCCCCACCAGGCAGTGTACCTGATCGTTGTAGTGTAGTATAGTGACAAGTACCGGGGGATTGATCGTTCAGCTAGGAATAGTGTCGCTAGGATTAGAAAACCTAATTACTAGTTCTAGAGATGAGAGATGATTCTTTTTGTATTTTTATATTTTTTAGAAAGCAAGTACATATCTCGGGTTTGAAGGATTTGGGCGGAATTAGTTGCTAGTCAACTAACCCAATACTAAAGATGCAATCAAAGTAAAATACTAAAAATAAAAATAAAACTAAATTAAACTAAGGTTGTGAGCAATAAGTGGAGAAATGTGTTTACTTAGATTTCACTACTCCCTAGATATCTTTTACACGTTAATTACTTGTTATAGTTGCGTGGATGACGGATTGTATTCCTTAATACCATTCATGGGGTGGCGTACTTAACTCCCCAATCCTATGAGTGCCTACTTCACTCCTATGTCGAGCCGGCTAAGAAGCTCCTAACATGGGATCATTAGAATTTACTCATGCATTAAATACAACCAATAAAATCTAGTACACATCGGTTCATGTTTCCTAAGACGTTCAAGCATGTTACCATTTGGAGATCTGCCAGTTTTCTTAAGCCTAACATTGAAATCATTCATCCAATACAACCATAAACAAGTAATCAACACATAATCAACATCTAGGTTTCATTAGATCTAAGCAAACACAAGATAAATCTAGCCTAGCATGGTGGAATCAAGACAAGCACAAGATATAGACAACCAACACATAGACATACTGATTGAATTAAAAGAATACTTGTCTCAATAACACATGTAAGGGTTCAAGGGCTGAAAACCCTTGAAAAAGCTGTAAAATATGTATATGGTTCGGCCTTAGGGTTTCTCCAAACTTGTTCTCCTTATGAATGAAAATTAGAAAACTATATATAGAAAATAGAGGTTGACGGCGTCAAGAACAACCTTGTGACGCCGTCATCTCGCCGCCAAAATAATCCTCGGACTGCCTTGATCTACATCTGACGCCGTCATGTTATCCACTTTTCCAGGCCGTCACACATTTAACTCTTGATGCTCTTCTTTGTGACGCCTTCATTTCTGTACTGGGTCGTCATGATCTTTACTCTTGACGCTGTCAACTTCTTCCTCTTGACGCCGTCACACACTGTTCCCAGCTTGGAAAATTAAGTCTTTGGCGTTTTCTTCACTTTTATGCTCCAAAAACGTCCGAATTGCTTCCTTTTCCAGATTTCACTCCCAAAGTGCCTAAAATCACAAAAGGAACGATTTAGGGCAATATTTGATCAAATAAATTAAATTCCGGGCTTAAATGACCCCCTAAAAGTGGTTCATTTTTCGCCTCATCAGAGCCCCACCTATCTTGCCACCTCTACTCAATGGGTGTAGAATACTTTAGTGCTCTATAATTAACACGATACCTTAGCTTCTGAATAGAGTTAATAAACAACCTTGTGATGTTTCAGAAAGCGACAAAATCTCCATCTTATGATAACTAACCTGAAAGAGTAATAAAGAGTAAATGCCACTTTCAAAGTAAACATAACTCTATAGAAAACCAGGTTTAAAATAAAGTCTACATTTGTTAAACCTTTGATCTTTGAATCGGAGTCTTGGCAAAACGTTTAAGTCCAGCATAGTCTACATTTGTCAAACCTTTGATCTTGGAATCGGAGTGTAGGACCGTAGAACAACCTATATCACATATGATTCTTGCCTAAACCTAGAGAGAGAAAGTAAGTAGAGAGAGAGAGAGTGGATGGGATCTCCTAGTGTGTGTAAATGAAAGACAATGTTATTACCTAAGAGAACCACTAAGAGAACCAACCTCTCAAATGAGGTTTCACTTGAAACAAAGGTTCAAAAAGGAAATGAGTATGTTAGTTTTGGGACTCTATCCCTCATTGGTGAATGAGCAAATACTAGAGGACTTTATAATCAAGACTATGAATGTATAATTAGCTTAGTGGATATTTTTTAATGTTTATTTGACTATATCGTATTGAATAAATAAAACGTTGTATTTTCTTACTCGGGGCTTTATGAGGGGAGATTATTCGTATAAACATTCAACAATTAACATTCATTAGTTGATATAATTTAAATGAACGTGATTAGTGGCTTTGTTGGAGTAACTAGTCAATGTACGGGTTGAGTTTAATGCAATATATTGTCTAACAGAATTGTGGTTGCTTCTGTTAATATTTTAAAAAGAATGTGACAAGTGAGTTTGTTGGAATGTGTTGAGAGTATGTGAAGTTGAGTGAGCATAGTGATGGTGTTTGGTGGGATGTTGCAGAGAGACTGACGGCTTGGAATGGATTTGAGTGTTTGTGTGTATGAGGTGAAGCTACGAGGGTAGAAAGTTTTAGGAAGGAAAAAGAATTTTGGTTTTGTCACATAAGTTTCCCACATAGATTAACGAACAAATCCTACCTCACTATATAACTAAGACTTTGGAAACATCAAGCAAAGCAAATTCATCCATTTTCATATACTAAACACTTTGCTACTAAATTAAGTTAGTACGGGATTGGATAATTTGTTTTTTTATGGAAAAAGCCTTCAACTTTAGAGATGGAAAGGAAGATGAACAAAGAAATATAAACGTGACATCATTTTTGGAAGGAAGTAGTTTCACTAAGAAGTTGATACAGCTATATTGGGGTATCCTTTCATGAAAAATTTAAGGAATGAGGAAAATGAGGGGGATGCTTATGTCCCAAGTTTAACAGCCAAACCAATTTTGAGCACTATTCAGTCGAGAATTTAACTTCTGCTTTCAACATTGATATTGGATCTTTAGCAGCCTCTGATGAAACTGAGTGTATGGGCCAGGAAACACTTTGCATGTCTACGTACGTCCATCAAAGAAACTAAATTCGAGTCATATACTCATATTCACTAGAAAACTAGCTCCCGCATACTTCACTGGAGAACAAGCTTCCGTTTGCTTCACTCGAAACAAGCTCCCATTCTCTTAACTAAAACATGCTTCCAGGCTCTGACTATATGCCTATATCTACTGATTCTGTCATGCATCATCACATTTCTAAATGTCTGCAAATTCTCTAGTTTAACTAAACTTTTTATGTGTGTGAAAACTTTCAAGCTAATATTTGTAGTTAGATAAATTCTAGACATATGTTGTAACAAATTGTTTAACACTAATTAGCTTTTGGACTTTTGGTCTTCCCACATCGCCTTGCAGGAAAGTACTAGTTTACCTGCGTATTACTGTATGATATGAGCTTTTTTTTAATATTGCAAGTATATATGCTCATAAACTTTGTTTCTTGGTGAGTTTTGCAAATCTTGATAAGCTTACTAATTATATAAGCTGAAATTGTGTATGGATGACCTTCATTCCTATTCTATTTGTTTGATTATTGTATAGGAGCAGAACAAAGACTCAAAATGCGAGCTTGTTTCTGATGTATGGAGGTTAGTTCGAGTCTGGTGCAATGTTTAGAATTCTAATCTCAGTTCCATAGAAGAATGGTTAGCCTGGATCGATGGTTTGGCAGGAGCGTCTGTTAAAAAGGAGCGGATGTACGTCATAGTTGCGACTACGTCGTAGTATATTTGGAAGTTTCCAAATGATGTCATTTTTAACTCTTCAGTATATGAGAAAAAGTGACAATTTTTTATTATATACAATTGTATTCTTTTTCTTGGTTAAAATTTAGAGGGGCCAAAATTTTAAGTTGGCAAGATTGGCTTCAAACTCGTTTGTAATTTTCTTCTAATTTCTTGCTAGAAGTTTTGTTCTATATAATTTTCTTACTGTTGCTGTTCAAAAAAAATTAAGGTAAATACCACTAATATCCAATATGTATTTATTTTCTTACTGAGAGTGAATAAAACAGCTTATAAAAGTTTTTTACTGTGTTAACAATATATGTGCAGTTCAAGCAAAATACAAACTCAATAATGTATAAACTATAAAGAGTCATAGTTGCTTCACTTGAAACAAAAGGTTCAAAAAGGAAATGAGTATGTTAGTTTTGTGACTCTATCCCACAATGGTGAATGAGCAAATACTAGACGACTTTATAATCAGGACTATGAATATAAAATTAGTTTAGTGGATATTTATTTTTTATGTTTATTTGACTATATCTTATTGAATAAATAAAACGAACGTTGTATTTTCTTACTCGGGGCTTTATGAGGGGAGATTATTCGTATAAACATTCATCAATTAACATTCATTAGTTGATATAATTTAAATGAACGTGATTGGTGGCTTTGTTGGAGTGACTAGTCAATGTACGGAGTGAGTCATGAGTTTGATAAACATAACGAGGCTAAGACCAACTAAACTTGTTTGCCTACATTTTACTACTACGGTACTTTTTATTATTAATGAAGGAGTTCTTTCTGCTGGTACTCTTCAACCAATAAGATATAATCCTCATAGTTTAAACATTTTGATTGATTAAAAGTGAAACTAAGACAATTATTTTGAGACATCTAAAAACGAAAAGACAACAAAAGTTTTAAAATGGAGGGGATTATCAATTTTAATGAAGTCCAATAGAAGAAATGTTTAAATTTTTGGGCTTGATGTGAAACATATATTATTAGGCTTACTAGTGTCGGGCCTTTACATAATCAAGTTAAGCATTACCAAATACTCCATAATGGGCATATACACATGTAAAATCTATACCCATTCGAGTTTACTTTCTTCCAAACGTCTTGTAACTTGTTTAGATTTTCAAGCATCTTCGTTCAACGCTTTTTTATATGAACGTTCATAGTGATATGGATGCGAGGTGGCTTTAAACAAATATATGAAATTGTCTATTACATGATCAAGTTTATGAAAGAAGAAAAAGGTACCACCCACGTACTTTACGCCTATCTTTTTTTTAACGACAAATTTTTTTTCACGCCCTATACTACATATCTCACAAATATCTTCAGTGATACTTTAACCAACAACTTTAATGTTGGTAGGCAACTCACATACCATAATACAACTACCTATCAAGTTTATATATGTTGTTTTTATTCTCTTACGGGAATCTTTGGTTTGTTCTTCACATGAGCAGGTATGCCATGAATTATGGTTGCTTTTATTAATGTTTTCAAAAGAATGTGACAAGTGAGTTTGTTGGAATGTGTAGAGAGTATGTGAATCGGAGTAAGTGTACTAATGGTGTTTAGTGGGATCTTGTTGAGAGACTGACGGCTTGGAATGGAATAGAGTATTTGTGTGTATGCAGGTGAGGCTATGAGGGTGGAGAGATTGAGGAAGGAAAAGTGTTTTGGTTTTGTGACTTTTTCCCAAATGGATTGATGAACAAACTCTACATCACTATTTAACTAAGACTGTGTGGATAACAAAGTAACCAAATTAACCATCACATTACTAAACAATTTGCTATTAAATTTTTTTAGTAAAGTGATTGGATAATTTGGTTTTTTAGAGGAAAAGACCTAAGCCTTCAACTTCTTTAGTAAACAATTTGCTATTAAATTTCTTTAGTAAAATGATTGGATAATTTGGTTTTTTAGAGGAAAAGACCTAAGCCTTCAACTTCCTGTTTGTTATTTATTTTGTCGTCTCAATTTTTGCTATTAAATTCCTTTAGTACGGTGATTGTATTACGTGAATGCTTCTTTTTTTGCAAGCTCTTGCTTACTTCACTGGAGAACAAGCTTCTGTTTGATTCATTAGAAAACAAGCTCCCATTCTCTTCACCGGAAAACATGCTTCCGGCTATTTCTACTCATTTTGTCATGCATCATTACATTTCTGAATGTCTGCAAATTGTGTAGTTTGGCAAAACTTTTTATGTGTGTGAACACTTTCTAGCTAGTATTTGTAGTTATGTATATTCGAAACGTATGTTGTAACAAATTGTTTAACATCAATTAGCTTTTGGACTTTTTGTCATCCCAAGTCGGCTTGTGAAGGAAAGAAGCTAGAGGGATTTGATTATTAGTAGGAAGGGAATGACGGGTAACATTATATTAAAAGAACAAATACTCAAAAAGATATAAACAATATAGAGCAAATACCAATATACGAGAGTGAATAAACACCTTTAATTTCTAAGAATGTTATCAGATTAATTCTACAAGATATATGTGCAATTAAAACACTTTACAACCTCAATAACGTAGTAAAGAGTCGACGATAAGAAAGATATAACACCAAAATGCGTAGTAGTTCAAGCCGAATATCAGAAAATAAATTCGTTGTACTCCGCACCCGGATCTTGACCCGGAACGATAGTTGTTGGAATTATAATATCAGGACAATCATATAAAATAAACCAAATATATCAAGTGAGCATAGCGGAAGCAATTATAACAAGATCATATAACATGTAATTAATTAATCAATAATAAATAGTAAACATACCTTTGTGATTCTAGCCCGAACAAGAATCAATTTGCAATCTTCAACTTATGAACCCTAATTAGAGTTTATGTGGATTGTAAGAATTACCCCTTACCTCTTTTGTAATTCAATCCAAGAATCAAACAAAAGTATGTTTGAATCACGTTCTTGTACACACGTACTAAAACAAGTTAAAGTAATGCTAGTTTTTAGAACACAAAATTAAACCAAAACCTTTTGTTTAATAAAGAAAATCGATCAACCTTTTAAGGGTGTTAGTTTGATCGACTATAAGAAAATAAGGAGAAGAAAAACAAGTTTAGGGTTTGTGTGTGTGCACAAGAGATACAAACCTTTAACCCTTAGCCTTGTATATATAGTGTATGAAACTTGGAGCTCAAGAAAACAAAGGAGGTGCCCTCCTTTTGGGTTGGCCGATCGGATCTAGGCCCAAGGGGGCTTCCGGATGCTTCTTGACTTACCAATTAATCATACACATTCTTTCCTTATATTCGTCTAATGATCATTAGTCATTTATCTTAAATACTAAATAATCATTATATATATTTGTGTAATAAATAATTAAATATAAACTTTTACATTTAATTATTAAACTTTAACTCTCATACGTAAAGTGTGCAATCTCGTGATCTCGAGTTCGATCCTAACATACGACTATTAAAATAATGTCCATAATCTAACAGCTCCCACTTGGACATATTTTAATAGTGTAATCACATCGGTTAGCGTCTAGCAACACTTCGATGCCTCTAGTACGATCTCGAGTAAGGCTCCTGGAAAACCTTTTAATGATTTCTCATTATTATTATCTTTTTGTTTCTAATACCATGTTAATAAGGATATGGATTAAAGTCATTCCTTAATTAACCATTCTGTTTCTCGTTGTTTATGATTGAGCAAGATTATCAAATCTTCTGAACATATTCAGGGGAGATCTTGGGTGTGACCACACATATATCTTACCAACCCTACGAGGGGCCCAGCAGTATTAAACTCCAAAAATAAATTTGAAGGAACAAATTCTATCTTGACTACAAGCAAAACCCACAAACTTTGTAACATTTCCGAAAACAACCCTTATAACTACCAGTTACGTATAGCGTTAAGTTGTTCCACAAAAATGTACTACATTCATGACACTTATCTTGCATCTCAAGTCTGAGGATAACTTCTCATGATTTACTTAATAACAAAATCCATAAAGTAACATCATGTAGTTGGGATAAGTCCTATATTCGGTATCATTGAATATCATCTGAAATGGCATGACTATGCATCAATATACTTTAAGTATATTATACCAACCTTCAGATTTGTCTTGATTTAATAATATTCCCATATTATTAACTGACAATGGACAATTTAGAATAACATTTATTCATGGATTAAACATACAAATATAGGATACAATTTATTATAAATTAAACATACCATGTATTTAAATTTATTACAATAATTGTTTAACATCCCTTATCTAAATACTAAATAGATCAATGCATGATAACTCTTGTTGATGAATTATGTCTCAAGTAATGACATTCATACTTGTTGACAAGACATAAATCATCCAACTTTGATCTATCGGAATTTTGAGAATACTTATTTTAAGAATTCAGCTAGTGAAGTTGTTGTATGTACATACTCAACTATTTTGATAATGCCATATATTAGTTCATAAAATGTGTGACATCCTTAACCACCAATCTATATCTATATCTATATATATAATAAACAAAGCTTTTTTTGAAAACTTGACATGTCATTTAAGCCATGTTGGCATCTTTGCCACGTCAGTAAAGCCACATCATTAAAGCCATGTCAACTATTTTAGCTATAAAAGGTCAAATAAAGCACCAGCATACGAGATGTGTTTTTGTATTCCTTCAATTTCATTTAATGCATGCATTCCTTTATTTTCTCAATTCTATTTAATGATACAATTGACATGAATAAACGTTATATCAACTCAAATCATTTCCATTTATATCATCAACTTTGAATTTCAAAATGCTTGACCGGCTCTTCATTCTCAAAATTTTGTGTAAACCTGGCTTATTTTGGCTCTCTTTACAACCCACGACTTATTTATTCTGACTTTCTACTTCCATTTCTACAAATAATCTATATATATAATAAACAAAGCTTTTTTTGAAAACTTGACATGTCATTTAAGCCATGTTGGCATCTTTGCCACGTCAGTAAAGCCACATCATTAAAGCCATGTCAACTATTTTAGCTATAAAAGGTCAAATAAAGCACCAGCATACGAGATGTGTTTTTGTATTCCTTCAATTTCATTTAATGCATGCATTCCTTTATTTTCTCAATTCTATTTAATGATACAATTGACATGAATAAACGTTATATCAACTCAAATCATTTCCATTTATATCATCAACTTTGAATTTCAAAATGCTTGACCGGCTCTTCATTCTCAAAATTTTGTGTAAACCTGGCTTATTTTGGCTCTCTTTACAACCCACGACTTATTTATTCTGACTTTCTACTTCCATTTCTACAAATAATTTTGTATTAACAATCTTTTGATAGAGTACATGTATACGTGGGAAAAATGGTGCTTGGTGAATGCTTTAGATGTTTGATCAAATGCCTCACTAAAATATCTATCAAAGGTATCCTTTCTGTAACCAATTTTGAATCATGCCTCCTTTTTAAAAAATAAAGTTTTTAATGACTAACCCATCTGTAATTGCTAACATCCAGCCCTCTGTATTTTCTTTCAAAGTATGTAAAATTTTAATTTTTGAAAAATGTTATTGCTCATTGCTAATTATCATAATAAGATGCAAATTGTATCAGTTTCTTGATGGGCTTAACTCAAAGTCCTTCCTTGATCATATATATCTTTGTTGACATAACTCCAAACTTAAAATTTGTGCAAACTTTACTCACCTATGTATATTATTTCTTAATAACTGAAACATAAAAAATGTGCAAGTGTGCAGCCAAATTTTTTATGCTAAACTTCAGTACCTAACAAGTTCATTTTAAGTTTTTATTTTTATTTTTTTCTTTTGTTAATTATGAGAAGCGTTTGATAAGTGAACAATCGATTTATAGAGAACTACATAAGTTTAGTGTTGGCAAGTCTTCAACGTAACAATTTTCTATGAATTTATTACCACAGATTGAGATCATTCCCTATGATCTAAGTAAGCCTGTAAAATGTTGATTCATACATGAGCTTAGGTACATATAAGTTTGTTAATACAAATATCGCCTAAAAACGTTATTTATATTTTACGATCTTTGATAAGTTTTGTTAATGACAAAGTATGAAGATTAGCTATAAGTGAATCATCACTTTAAGTGTTTAAGTCTTGTTTAACTAAGGTTTGAATTTCCTTTTAAACAAAACATTGTTTTTATTTCTTAAACTAGAAAGTGTCTTGTCTCATCACATTTATTTCTTAATATAGTAAGGTCACATCACATTTAGGGCAAGCTTTGTCAATATACATTTATGGTAAGAAGTGTGTTTGACTTACTAAGTGGTTGCTTGCAAGTTTAGTGTTTGACTTGATATGATGAGATGTGACATTGTTTGGTTTGCAAGAGTAATAAGATGTGACCTTGTTTGGTTTGAGAGATTTATTGCAAAAACCAACTGCAGCCCTGGCGGTACCCTGGGGATACACGGGTGGAACCCTCCTGAGGGGTCCGCCGTATCCGCCAGACCTGCAGAATGGTTTGCTATAAATACCAAATCATTTGTTAGTTTTGAGTCACCCTTTTAGGACATATTTTCACATACTCTCTAAACTAACTCAGTAATATTTGTCTTGTGTAATTCTCTTATGTAGCAAGGAACTTCACAAGATCATTCAAGAAGTTACAAGCTTCAACTCTAAAGTTGCAAGTCTTGGTAGCTTGGTCATGTATAAGCTTTGGAAGTTTATACTTCAGTTGTGTCATGTATGTAGAAGTGATTGGTTAGTATTTTAGGCCTCAAAATACGTAGTGTGTCGGGAGTTGTTGTACCCTTGTAAAAGAACTAGCGGGAGTGGTTGTACCCTTGGTAAAGAACTCGACATCTAGCTTAGTGTCGGTAAAAGTGTAAGCGACGTTGTAAAGGTTTTCTCCGCCGGTGAGAAGGAGCTTGTTGATTAGTGCTTATAACTCTCGAGTTGGAAACTCGGGGCGTGGATGTAGGGCAAGGAAAAAGAGTCCTTGTAGCCGAACCACGATAAACAATCGTGTTGTGGTTTGATCGTTTCTTTCTTTATCTTTGATTATTATATGTTGTTCTTTAGTTAGAATTGCTAGTTACATATAAAGCTTTTCAAAGAACTAAACAAGTAAAGATGTGTTTATATCTTCAAACAAAAGTAAAGCTTTTCAAAGAACTAAACAAGCAAAGTTAGGATCATCACAAACAAAGCTTTTCAAAGTATGAAACTAGTAAAGTTAGAATTGTTATTCACATGAAAAGCTTTTCAAAGAATCAAACATATAACGTTGTGTTTATATCTTTAAGCAAACGTAAAAGTTTTTAAAGATATTCAAGTTAAAAAGGATTTAAAAAGCGGTAAACTATTAAACCCCCTTCTAGTTTTCCACAAAGTTGCTATTAATTGGTCGTCAAACATTTGGCAGGTTGGGTATGATGTTAAAACGTATTCAGTTTAAAACAAGTGATTTGTTTTTTCAAAGGGCTGAGTTGGGTCGACACCTCATAAAAGTTTAGCAAGTCAACTGTTGAAGTAATTCTTGGTAAGGATACTTCTTGTCGAGAGATCCTTCGAACTTGAAGAGTAAAGGTCACCCGGATGCCTGTAAGTATGAAACAAACGCGTTAGCCTCGTCTTGGGTTTTATCCCAATACCAAAGTCCGGCGTGAGAGTAAATGCTACTTGTGTGTGAATAAATGCGAGGGTATTTATACTACCCTGAGTAACGTACCTGACCACTATTCATGCAATGTTCTGCTGCTACTGTTATTCCTGACACGTAGGGAATGGTGAGCCGAGCTACCCCTAGACTAGGGTGTCAGACAACATGGGTGTGGGGAGACAACATCCCGGGTGACATTAGGGAAGTGGCGGCGTACCTTTGGTACTTGGTTATAACGATGTGTCAAAATGTCTTTAGGATAAAAGAATGATTCTGGCCCATTTAAGCGCCCGGTTGATGGGTCATCCGGACCATGGCCTTCCGGTATTGGGCCGTCCGACCATATACGTCATCATATCATCAACCAATATAATCTCATACTTATATCTATTCTAGATAAAAGCTGAGTTCAAAGTAGAAACAGAAAGAACATGAACATATAGTAGATGTGAGATGTGAGAGAGTTAAGGACTGAAACCACATTTTTTACCTATGTTCTCTCTTATTAGATGTATCAGGTGATGTTTGGTACAATAGGTTGTGATTAAGGTGATGTTTTGGTATTGTAATTTGTAAGGTATACATTGTGATTAAGGTGATGCTTTTGGTTTTATGTGTAAGGGTTAGTAACTTCTTCTAAAAGACCAGGCCATTTATTGCAAATATTAGAGCTTGATTGCAAGAATGAGTGATATTTAATGATGCTTTATCTGGTCATGAGGTTAGCAAATCCATTTCTTTGAAAGGAAATAAAGGGTGTACTTTGTTTTACATGCTACAAAGCTACCAAGTCTATTCATCATTGTCTAAATTGGAGAAACAAAGTGTGCTTTCATTGTATCACTCGAAGAACAGTTGGACAACATTAAAGCAAATGTAATTCAAAGGAAGCCATCTAATTTAAGTTCAAAGGTAGGTCAAATGTTTCTTTTATCCGATAAGTTATTGTACATAACGATCATGAGTCTTCATTTGTAATGGTTGTTTTATTTTAGATTACTTTGAGAATGTAAAGAATTAATTATAAGAACTTACTTATAAATATACGTTTTTACTCGCACTAGAAAAAATTATTCCAATCTACACACTTTTTCTTCACACTTTTCAAAAGTGTGTAAAATTTTATTACTTTACTAACAATTAATAATGTATAAAAATTGGTTACATCTTTTATATAATACAAGAATTACATCATTTCAAAGTGTTTTTGCAAAACCCTTCTCATTGAAAAAAAAATTAGACCAATAGGAGAGCTCGATTTTGACACATAAGCGAAATCAAGCAATATGATTGGCCAATAAAAAGTCAAAATTGAATTGATTTTGGTCAAACTTTAATAAATTTGATGGAGAATTTGATTGATAAAAAAAACATATAAAAATATAGGTGTCAAATTTACGAAAATAAAAACTTAAGAAAAGAGGAGGTAATTAATAAAACCTTAGTGATTGAATTTTAAATATATTAGAGTTAAGTATAAAATTATAAGTCTCTATGTTTTTTTTTTAATAACTTTAGATAATAAACAATTAACCCCTTACACTTTATACCTCTAGACTTTATAATGTTAACTTTGTTTAAAATTACATTAGTAATAGTTTTTTTTTTTCTTTTTTTTTTTTTTTTTTTTTTTTTTTTTTTTTAACTTTCATCCATTAAAATAAATTTAGTAAATATGCGAATTAGTTTTGATATACGTTAAATATTTTTTAAACTAATGTTAGTTTTAAACTTTCATCCATTAGAATATTTTTTTAAATAAGGACTCATGTTACTATATAAAAGTTTAATTTATGCGTACACGGATTTGAAATACGGCTAAATTATTAGTAACGGGAATATAAATATCAAATGGTAAGCATGAGTTACTGTGATATGAAAATATATATACGCGATTCTACTTATAACAACGACTCATGAAATTGTTATTTAAAACTTATATATGGATATCCATAAAAACATTTTAAAAACTTTACTGAGCATATTTTAACTTCATCAACGCTTATTATGTGACACTAAATTTATACATTTTGTACAACATGATATTAATAGTTAAAATTAAACAACAATATTAGCCTCAAACTCAACATCTCTGTCAGTTAAAAACGTTATACAAAGCTAATTATTAAAAAAAACAAAAACAAAAACATATCGGTTAGATAGTCATTCTTTAATATAGAAGGTATTTTCTTTAAATTATAAAAAAATGCATGCATCACAATCCTTATTTGATAAGAATCACCTCCTAAATCAAAAAAAAAAAAAAAAAAAAAAAAAAAAAAAAAAAAAACCTATTAAAGAAATACCACGGGTTTGCAAAAGAAATACCACAATTACAAAACACATCGTAAATTGATAGCACGGGTTTGCAAAACTTAAAGCATATATTACTAACATTTCATGCAAGTCAAGTATTATCATGTGATTTTGCTTGAATAATAAAATATAATTTTTAATCCAAAAACATTCTCCTAAAATAATAGGGTAGATTAGAGCATATATACATATGATTTTTTTATCTTTAGTCCACTAAGTAAAACTATTTGAAACATGTTAAGTGGTTTATTTTCTTAATCGATAATAATACATAATTAAATCAAAATTTTAAAAACCCTGTGCGTGCACAGGTATTATAACTAGTTAATAAGTGTGAAAAATTATAAAACAACAGATTTTTTACACTTATAATTGTGTCAAAAAAAAGTTTACACTTTTAAGTATGGAGAAATCTAAGAAATGTTCAAATTTATAGGTGTGAAGGATATTTATAACACTCAAATTCCCAACACCTCCTCAAAGTGTGGAGAATTTGGTTGTTACAAATAACCTACATACTTAAAAATATGGAGAAATCTTATAATTTTCACATTTAAAACTGCGAATATTTTTTTGACACAAATGTAAATGTGAAAAATATATTCTTTTACAATTTTTTTTCACACATAGAAAGTGTAATCAATTTTTATACATCATTAAGTGTTAATAATATAACAAAATTTAGCATACTTTTGAAAAGTGTGAAAATAAAAGTGTGCAGAATAAACTATTTTTTTATATTGTCGTTTTATGTTTTAGATATATATTTTTACAAGCAATTTTTTATTAGCCACCCGCGATTTATCACGGGTTTATAGGCTAGTTTATGATAATCAAACTTCCAAACATTTCAAAGTTTAAGTATTCTTATTCTCTGAATGTATAATGCAACTATGCTTTTAGTAAGCATAACTAGTAATAGCCAAGGATGAAATCCTTACCATAACTAGTATTGAGTGTCATCTCAATTTCATTAGCATCATTGTATGCAACAACAATATGCTCTTAAAAACTTCCCGTAAACATTAATATCTATTGTATAATGTTTGATGCCCTTCAAACTTTCAAGTTTGTTGGCTATGACAATTTGCACAACAATTGACCAATTGTTCATCTATAGAATTTGGAAGCTGTTCCAGACTTAGGATGTGATTCTATAATCCAACATATTCTTTTAGAATATTACACAAGTTATCTAATAACTTTTAATTAGATATTAATATCGCCATATCATCTTGTAATTAAGCATGATACAACAAAACATGATGTTCATGAAAAATCTTTTAGTCATACTTAGATTTTATTCATGTTATACATATACATTTAGACTTTCTAAATGATATATCATGTTATATTAGATTTATTTACCGCACATGTTTCAACAATAAACATTCATTCCAAGGTTGTATGTCTTATTTTCTAAATCTTACAAGTAAAGTTTCATTCCATTCTAAGATTTAACTTTTAACTTATATGGAATGTTACTTTTTATATGTTCTACAACATATATGATTTAAGAAATTAAACATCATACTCCCACTAGCTTTTAGGAATATTTAGAAATTATCTTATTTTAATTATAAATCAAGACATGGATTTAATAATTAAACATAAGAGTAATCTTCTAGATGTATGCATTTATCCATTCATGGATTATTGCACTTTGTACACTTCCAAAGATTTATTTGAATTCATAAACTCCCTTTGATTACTTATCGTCCTCGCTCAAGTAATCACTCAAGAAAGAGTTTTGATATTCTATTGTCAATTTCATAAATATGACAATCATAATCTTTATATATTTAATGTATTTAGAAAAGAATATTCAATCACAGTTAATCGCTTAAATGTGATTAATAATCTTGTCATAAAATATGTATTAAATACGTGCACAATATTGTCCATATGATTTCTATATAAAGATTTAAACCACAAGGGTTACCTTATCTTTGAAAGAAACTCACCTTCATTTTCTAGTCTTACTATTAAGATAAACCACATTTGTGAAAAACTAGAAGGGGGGGGGGGGGGGGGGGTTGAATAGTTTCGCGTCTTTTTCGTTTAATAAAATATTTGCTTTTAAAGAATTGATGCTAATTGTAAAAACCTTTGAAGCTAAATTAAGATACAAATTAATTCACATACATCACATAGACACTACTTATTTAAAGTGTTGAATAGAAATTATAATTTCATATATCTCACTTAAATATAAATTTGTATTTATATATGTATATGTGTTTTAATAATTGTATATACTTATATTTTACTAATGCACTATTAATGTTGTAAATGAAACCTAGTTTGATCTTTATGTGAAATCAATATATGCACAACACATAATTATAACAATGTACGAAAAGCTAATAAGTAAGCAAGCAAAGAGTGAGAGATGGAAAGATCAAACCGAGAGACAAATGATTTATAGTGGTTCGGCTACAAGGACACCTTCCTTGCCCTACTCCACTCCCCGAGCACCGAACTCGAGAGTTTTCTTCACTAAGTCAATAACCTCCCTTATGGCGGAGAAAACCGTACACACCAAAAGCTTACACCAATTTACGACACAAAGCAAAATGTCGAGTTCTAATCGTAGCTAGAACCAATCTCACAACAAATATCACACTACACCTTCTTCACACCTTTTCACTTCTTATATACTTCTTCACACCACAAGTATCTTCACGCCTTCACAAATACTTCACAACTTCAATGTCTTGCAACTTAACAACTTCAAGGCACTAATGTCTTCACAACTTCAAGCCACTAATGTCTTCTAGTCTTCTCCACTTGGAAGCTTCAATTTCTTCACTACTAGTCACTATTGCTACTATCTCCTATCACCACTACTATCCAACACTACTTCTTCACTTCAAGTTCCACTTCACACTTACAACAATTCTAGATTTTATAACTAAATCTAGCTAGCTAATACATACACCTTATTCACCAAAATATGAAGGATTTACAAGAAGAGATAAACAAGCAACTTAGATAGCAAGATGATACTAAGTTGTAATACTTCTAATAGAAGTATTCTTCTCCTTGCACTTTGAGTGTTGAGGCTTGAATCACTTTGAAACAAAGATTAATGTATATATGATCAAAGGATTTTTAGAGGATGGAGATGGATGCTTAGATCAGAAAGTTTTTAGTGCAAAAAGGTAAGAAAAATATGTGAAATGATCCAATATTTAAAGGGCCAGAAAATACTGTTCTGGAGTGTGCCAGTCCCCTTAATTTGGGGGCGGTCCCCTTAAAAATTAAGGGGGCCGCCCTCCTGAACGTTGGATTTTCTTGTCCTTTTGTGAGGGAAATTTTTCTGGATTAGATTTGCCATTTTTTGTTGAAAATTTGAATTCATAAATTTGTAATGAATTAAACATATTCTTTTAATGCCAAAAATGTTTTATAAAATATATAAAATGTTTTGTGACATTTTATAAATATCTAGTGATTAACAAAAGTGTTCCTTTGATCTTATAATACATTAAACACTTTGTTTATTCATACCTTAAGTGATTAGATGGTAAAGATGAGTATTTACTTCTAAATACTTGTTTATGTCATAATCTTTAGTTTGATGAGTTTTCGTTTTGTGATTATCAAAACATAGAGATATCGAAAGATATGAATAACGTTTTTAGTCATTTATTTATATCAACAACATTTCTAAAATTGATTATCTTTATGGACAGCATCTTAATCATTCATATCATGTATACTTTACCCAATTACATATTTGATAATGTATCATAATGATTATCAGGTTTACAATAATCCTGTAAATCATAGCCCTCAGCATATTAATCAAATATCTGAGATATATTGCTATTCTATGAATGATAATTCCATCATCTTGATATTTAACATTTAAATGTCAAACTTTATTATCATCTTGAGATTTAACATTCAAATGTCAAACTTCATCATGATATTTACTAGTGTATTTTAGAAGATTATGTATCTTGTAATTTTATCTTTTAAAGATCAAAACTCCCACTTGCTTTTAGCAATTTAAAGACTATCTTTTAATTCTTAGCAAATAAAGAAACAATACAACGTTCTCTTTTGGGATATTACAAATACTTATTGATTGTTCCTAACTTTACTTTGTTAATAACCTCTTCATAAACAGTTAAACAAATTTAGAACTTCAATTTAAGACTTAATGTGATTCATCACATTCCATCATATGATAATATATTATTAATCTTCTATGTTGGAGTTTTATTAAATACGTCCAAGTCATACTCAACATTCTAACCTTGATAACTTTTGGAAGAAAAGAAGTCATAGTTATCTTTAATCAAACAATATAACAAGAGTTTGATTTTCCTAACTGAACATACCATAAACATTTGGTATTTCATTAGTATTAATATTGTAAGACAATCTAACAATATTTAAGATAACCATATTCGTTTTGACTTGCCTATTTACCAACTAATACATTTTAATAGTATAATAATTTTCAAGTCAATTACATGCTTTATAACACAAGTACTTTTTACAAGGTCACTTCATGTCCATGTCTTTACAAGAAAACATAAACTGTTATAATCCCACTATACGTTATAAGTTATTTAACAATTTAATAACTTCATGTATATGTCTTAATTAAAAAAAACATAACAAGATAACGTCTTACTTTATTATAAGTCTTGTAACAATTAAAAGACTTTATGTTTATATCTTTACAATGAAACATAAACATGTTTAACTAAAGTAATTATGAATACCATCTTTTGGTTTCAATAGTAATTTCAAGTTAATTTATTACTTCACAATAATGTAAATAACATTATTTCTTTATTTATTTATGTCATTCCAAGAACACATAAATATTCAGATTGAAGCAGCACTAGATTACTTAATTAATTTATGTCGTTCCATGAATTCATAAATATACTAATTAGAGTAGTCTTGATATCATATTGACACATGTTCTAATAGGTATCTAAGTTGTTGCCAACAAAACTAGGTATGGTTGAAACGGATAACATGTTATTGGTATGTCACCTTAGCGTCACATCATCACCTCCCAATAACACACCAATCACTCAAACACCTCTCTTTTATAACATACTATTCACATTGTTATTGGGTCCCACTTTTTTTCATTTTATTTTATTTAAAAAGAAACACAATTATTTGTTTTTCACTTTATTTTAAAACAAACTCAATTTCATTTTATAACTTTAAACCAAATTTTATATATTTAAAAGATTAAAAATATAAGAAAAATAACTTAAGGTCTAAAATTGCAAGCATATTAACGACCAACGATGTAAAAATATCAAATGGACTTAAAATGTAAAAATACAAAACAATAAGGTGTAAAAAAAATATCTAACTTTTCATCTTCATCCTTGCTTAATTTCCTTCTTCATCAGTCCATCACAACCTGCAACAAAAAAAAATAAAAAATATAATAATAATAATAATAATAATAATAATAATAATAATAATCCACAAATTTACGTTTGGCATGAGCCAGTCTAGCAACTCAAATCCATTTGGCTCAAAATTGGCGTATTGCATGCATGGTAAGGCGTCTGGGGCGCCATTCGTCCCAAAATGTTGAGTTTGGCGTCTGATCAATCGTCCCCGTACCGAGTGCTCTAATTGAGTGTTTTGTTGATCACAAATTTATTTAAACACCTCTAATTTATATGTGATATTTTACTTTAGTAGGAGTAGTTAAACTAAGTCAATGATATCTCTGGAAAATGATAAGGAGAATAATTAGTTTGAGTTTGATGACCATATAATGGTGATCCATCTAGCTGACGAGTTCCACAACGATAACTGATTAATATCACATGTTTGAAAAATTAGTCAGCCTGTTACTACTGTATAATTAGTTAATCATAAGACCACTAAAACAATGATAAAAATAATAATAATAATAATAATAATAATAATAATAATAATAATAATAATAATAATAATAATAATAATAATAATAAACGTGAACATAATTTTGTTGTTATCGACGTTAACCATGCGTTAAATATCTTCGGTCTTCACCAAACATATAGTTGCTTAACCAATGACTGAAAATCTGTTGCACCATAACTCTAATGAAGCTAAAGTCAATCTTGCTACTCTAATCATACTAAAGTGGATACTCTAGTTATCTAAGCCTGTAATTTATATACATTAGTATTTGAGTTCAAAGTTATAATTAACCACTAGAAGAGAACATAAAAACAAATGAGTATTTACACAATGGTTTAACAACTCATGCTAATTTTTTTCGGGACTTGAGGTAATGTATTTGGATGCGTTTAGAACGTACATTATAGTCATTCTTTGTTTGAATATGATAACTTGTACTATGAAGATATGAGTTAGAAAGAGGTCTTATGATTTCAATACATAGAGTCTAGAATCCTAGTGATGAACATTGAAAATCTCACCGGATTTATATTTTCCTCGGACAGATTTAGTCATTGTAAAGTATGTCCTTGTGGCGTTACATTTCCTTAAACTCACTTTCAATATTTCGCGAAATGTACGTATATACGTTTGAAATTATATGTCTTTTGAATGTCATTGTCTGACTAGGGAAGTACCACTAATCAATTTATGTTGTGTTCATCACCTTATTCGAATCTTTGGCTTGTACATCTTACGACCCGGTATATGTCATGATTCATTGTTGCTTCTGTTCATTTTTTTTAAAGAAATGTGACTGGTAGTTTGTTAATATAACGAGAGTACATAAATCAGAGTTAGCGTACTGATAGTGTATGTCGTGGAGAGTGTTTGGGTTGAGTCATTGGTTGTGATGATGTGGAAGGTGAAATCGAACAACGACATTATGGCCTTGTGGGTGAAATGAGGTGTTTGTTTGTGTATAAGTGAGGGTGGACGATGTGCATGCATGGAAGCAAACTAAAGCTTGAAGAAGAAGAAGAATAGTTTTGGTTTTGTGACAATCCCACATAGATGGATTAAAAAAACACTAGTGCAGTATATACTTAAGATGATAAGAAAAAAATTACAAAGGATCTCAACTACTATTGCTTAAATACGTTAGTTGGAGGATTCTTTGTTTCAGGGGTGGTATAACAACCAGGAGATTTTAACTTGTTTTCCTTTTCCAGATACAATTGTATTTCTTTTACTGGTGAAAACAAGATTGAGGTAATAACATTTCGAGCATGACAAGACACGAAGATCAAAAGGTATTAGAATATATGAGATAGATTTCTGGCATAAATGTTGTGAGATAATTAAAATTGCCGTTCTAAAAACAATCTAATACCTTTAAAGCATGTGTTGAGAAAATATAAAATTTTGATGTTTTGTTTGGATAAATATGGAATTGACCCAAAATATAAATAAACAACACTCCGATAACCAATAAGAAACAACACTGCAAATAATATGTATCTGTTTTCTTCGTATACGAGAGTCAAAAGCACCTAAAAAAATGTTTATAACAATTTTAATCAGTTTTGCAAAATACAACCTCAAAAATGTGAAGAGTCAATCAATATTTATTATAGTGATACTTTGTGTAGATTAATCAGTTAAAGGATTCCAACAAAGGAAAAGAAGTCTCAAAAAATAATTCAGGTAGGGTTGCTTTTATCGAATTCATAGAGCATGAGCATGCACTTGTAGCTCTTAGGGTTCTTAACAATAATCCTGGTATGTTTCATAGTTTCAGTACTACTTTTCCTTAATTTTAAGCTTTCAATACATATGTGGAAAACTAGAAGGGGTTGAATAGTTTACCATTTAAAATCTTTTTAACTTGTTTAATTAGCTTTGAAACTTTCTGTTTGATCAAAAATATATACACAAACACAAAATATAACATGCAAGTAAATGAAAGAAACGATCAAACCACAACACGAGTATTTATCGTAGTTCGGCTACAAAGACTCTTTTTCCTTGCCCTACGTCCACGCCCCGAGTATCCAACTCGAGAGTTTCTTTCACTAGTCAACAAGCTCCTTTCACCGGGGAGAAAACCTTACACGTCGCTTATACACGTTTACCGACACTAAGCTAGATGTCGAGTTCTTTTACAAGGGTACAACCACTCCCGTTAGTTCTTTTACAAGGGTACAACAACTCCCGTCACACTTTGTATTTTGAGGACTAAAATACTAACCGATCACTACTGAAAATACACAATCAAATGAAGTGTAAACTACACAAGTCTACACAATGCTAAGTTAACAAGTCTTGCAACGTTGTGTTGAATACTTGTAACTTTTAATGAACTCGTGAATCTTTTTGCTACAAAAAGAAACTTCACATATGAGATGTTAAAGGGTTAGATGAAAGAATGAATGAATGTGTGAAAATATGATGTAGAGTGATAAGCCAAAAATCAAACTTGTGGCTTAGTATTTATAGCAAAATCTTCTGCATGGCGGATACTGCGGAACCCTCATATAGGTTCCACCCGTGTACCCCCAGGGTTCCGTCGGGCTTGCAGTTGGTTTTGCAATAAATCTTGCAAACCAAACAATGTCACATCTCATTATACCTAGTCAAACACAAAACTTGCAAGCAAACATATGGTTAGTCAAACACACTTTCTTTCTATAAATGTATATTGACAAAACTTGCCATAAATGTGATGTGACATTTCTATTTTAAGAAATAAAAAGTGTTGAGTTTTATGAAATGTAAAATGTAGCAAATGTCTAGTTTATGCAAGTCTTTAAAACTAAAATTATGTTTTACTTAGTAACTAAAGTTTACATTTTGTCGTTAACAAAACTTAGCGAAGATCGTAAAATATAAATAACGTTTTTAGATGATATTGGTATTAACAATCTCCCCCTTTTTGTTGATGACAAAACATAAACTTTGTTTTTAAGTAACTCACAAAATCTTGGTGTTTAAGACTTAAAAAAAATTATATTAAACTTGTTTTACTTAAGTGATGAAAATCATATTAAGTTTAAAGGTTTAATATATTTCTCCCTCTTTTTGTCGAAACAAAAGGTAAAGTAGCGAAGCGGAATAATGCACGTGCTCCCCCTTGGTTGTTACTCCCCCTAAAAGGAGAGCCAAGATGGAGAACATGGATTTTGATCCTACAAAAAAATTGGTTAGTTGGTGATATATATAGTCAAGCTTGTAGTTACCACACACATTTCAACCACAATGACAACACAAAAATGTTCAACCAACAATGCAAGTAAGTAAGTAGAAAGAAATATCATTCCAAGTAACATTTGACTTTTAAAAGTCAAAGACAAGAAATGGGAAAGATTCTTCTACTTCTAAAAGAAAAACTAAAAATAACCAAGAAAATAAAAGAAAATCAAATTCTACTTTCCTAAATGGGGCAAAAGGCCTCCAAAGGTTGTCTAGGATTTGTTTAGGTGGGAAAGAGCATCCAAACGTTCTATGACGTGTTGGAATGCAAAATGGGTTTCATCTTGGAATTGGTGAAGCAACAATTTGATGCTTGCACCCATTTGCTCACAATTTGAGCAAACATGGGGATGAGTGGGTGGAAATGGGTTGGTTTTGGTTTCTTGGTTTGAGGGTTGGTTGGTTTTTGGTTCTTGGTTGCAGGATGGGTTTGGTATCGAGTCAAGCAAGGTGGTTTGAAATTCCATTGCTTGATGGAGATGATTCTCAACCATGCTTTGGATTTCCTCATAGGAAGGAAAGAAAGACTCAAAGGTTTGGGCTTGAGAATGTGGTGGAGTTGGGTGATCATGGTTTTCAAAATTTGGTTCTCCATAAAGAGGACCATGGATGTCATGATAGATTGGGTGAAACAACAATGGTTTGGCTTGGTGGTATTCTTGTTGTGGTGGTTGGTTGTGGTTAAAATGCTCATTTTGGTCAAGAATTGACCTTGGTGTTTCATTTGCAAAAGGTGGTGGTTGTGTTGGTCTTGGTGGAAGATCATTGAGATCTTGGACAAACGGGTGTGGTGATGTTGGAGGAGACACAAATAACTCCATAGGTTCAAGTTTGGGTAATGATGATGGTGATGGAGTTTTGGATGGTTGGGTTGGAGCACTTGGTGGAGCTGGATCAATGGGTGATTTAGTCGGTGGTGGAGTAAGCTCATTGGGTTCATTGGGTGATGGAGATGGAGATGGAGATGCAAGGTTTAAAAATGTTCATTTTTTATAGGTGAGGTGAATTCATCCGAGGATGAGGAGCTTAGGTTGATGGATTGGTTAGACCAAAGTGGTTTGACACTTATCCGAGCGGTTTTCCGGATGGGTCGTGATGGTTGAGAGGTGATTGTTGACTTAGTCATGGTTAAAATGGTTTAAAGATTAGAAATTGTGATGAAGAAGGTGTGATTTGATAGTGTTTAGGATGGTTTAATTTATAGTGATGAAGGAATGTGGGAAGGAGTGTTTGGATTTGATGTTAGGCCATACAAAAATGGAGGTTCCTAATGATTTGGAAGACTAATTGTGGGTTGTCATATCATGGAAGTCAATACAATGAAAATGATGAAGTGAGAAGACAAGATTTGCACTAAATGCTTAGTGGTTTTGGTAAATTTGTTGAAGGATATGTCTCATGGATTTCAAGGAACCTTTGGAAGGGTTCCTTCCTTTATGTGTGAAGGTTCCTTGAGGTAGTTATGGGTATTTTTGAAATTTGGCAGGAAATGGTTTTCTTTGAGTTATAAGGAGTGAGAACTATCCTATTGTGCTTAACAAATTGCAGGAAATTGGTTTCTATCTAAAAGGATGGTATTTTGTTGATTGGATGTTGAAATGTTGAAAACTAAAAAAAAAAATCAGCAGGAAATCTGGCGGAACCCTCAGAATACAAAGGCCGAACCCGTGTGAGGGTTCCGTCCGGTCCGTTAGGCCATTTCTGGATTGCCCAGAAAATGCACTGGCGGAACCCATTCTAGGGTGCCACCAGATCCGCCAGGCCTGAAAAAGTTGGCAGTCTGCGATTTTGACCCGCGAGATGATTTTCAAATTTTTTGAAAACTCCTAAAATCAAAAAGATAATGCATTTCTGGTTAGGCAATGCAAAAAATGGACATGTAAACACACATACCATAGGACTTTGACCGGGGGGGGGGGATCGAGAATTTCACTATACTTAGTGAAAATTTCATAAACATGAAAATTTGACAACTTGCCAAAAGTTGTCTACCTGCATCATTGTTAGCTAATACATGTTCCAAATAGTATCACACAATGTACCAACACACAAATACCTCACAAACATTGTTTAAATGACCAAATTGTTCAAATCGCACCTAGTGCCAAACACTCCTACACACCCGCACTCATTGGCGATCAATCTTGTTCTTGAGCTTTCCAAGGAATCTTCTAAGATTCTTAAACATCCCCTTTGTTTGCTTGAACTCTGCCGACTCATTTGGAATATCCGGAAGTTGGGATAGGTATTCTAAAGGTGGGAGCCTAGAATTGGGCAAAGAGTCATCTTCACTCATTGAAGAAGATGATGAGGAGGTAGGAGGATGAGGACGTTTTCCTTGGGCTTTGTAAACTCTCTTCACACTAAGTGGAACAAAGGTGTGTGGAATGAGAGAGTAGTCAAGACGAAGACCGTTTGGAGTTGGTGGAATGGGAGAGATGAACCTAAAGAGACGGGTCAAGATCATTCCATACGGCATAGCCGTTGTGCCATGCACGGGAATGTCGGCCATTCTCTTGGCCATGTAGTAGGCAAGGTTGAAGGGTTGCCTAACGGACAAAGAGTAGAGCATGTAGCAAAGGCAAAGATTTATGTGATCTCGATTTCCTATGGTGCTAATGACATTTGCTCCAAGGACTTCCTCCCATTTCTTGAATTGGGGCTTGAGTTCATTCATTTCCATTCCATATGGGTCCTTATCGACCTCATTTCCCGAACGGGTTCTTCTAGTGTTGGTTGTCCTAACAAAGAGGTGGTCACGAAGTACATCTTTTGACACAAGAGGTGTGTCATAAGGATGGATTCGGTCATGGAGGGTGTAAAGAGTTGAGAGGGAGTGCAAGTCGGAGTAGATGCAAGTACCACGGTTTGGGACACCTAGGATTTGAGCAAACTCATCAAGAGTGAAAGAGTATTGATGACCACTAGCCCTAAAGTTAATAGACATTTGACCATAATCATTCGTGGAGAGGACGACGGATGCATAGAATTCCAAAATGAACCTATGACAAATAGGCTCGTCGATTTCTAAAAGACACTCAAAGTTGATTGTGGCAAATTCCGTGTAGAGGTTTGTGCCTTCTAGGAAGGACGGGTCAATGGTTCTACCCTCATGGACATAATGTTTTTCTAAGGCTTTGAAAACATTGACTTGAGTTGGGGTAAGGCCTTTGGTTATGTGGTGTTTTGGTAGGTACTTAATGGTGTCTTTGTGGTCGTAGTGGGTTAGAGGAGGCATGATGATTCCTAGAAAAACAAAATTTCACATTTTAGTTTAAGTAAACGACTATTATAATGTGGGTGTTCTAGTGTGTGCCTATATGAAAACAATGTGGAGGTGCGGTTATCTTGACCCATTTTGATGCTTCAAAAACGTTTTTTAATGCAAGTTTTGTTATAAAACAAAAGATAACCCAAGCGCTCCTTGTTCAATGTAGCTTCGTTTGAATGTACCCGAAAATACATATTGGTTATGTATTCCCTTTAGCATTCAAGAGACATTATGCAAGTGATGTTTTAAACATAATGTTTTGATTTTGTATTCACAATGTGAGACAAAAAAATATTTGTCCTATTTGTGAGAAATTTTTGGAAAAATTTGACATGGGGTGTTTTTGCAAACATGTTTACACTTAGTAAGAATGCAATTCCTAACTATGGGGAACATGATTAGTTTTGTTAAACACCTAATTTTATGCATGAGTTTCTCAAGTTAATGCATAACCCCAAGTTTTTGTTTTTGTGCAAAAAATAGAATTCCTAGACTCAGATCAGGATTGTAATCAAGTTTAGAATACTTACAATGATGATTGATTTGCAATGTGAGTGAAAGGAAGACCAAGAAATCGCAGGTTTGGATGGATGGTAAAGTGAATAGTAACAGTTTGGAAGTGGTGGTATGAAATAATGGGTGTTTGGTTTAATATAAACAAAAAAATGATTCCGCAGGTCGGCGGATACGGTGGACCCTTGAAATGGGTTCCGTCCGTTGTGTCTGAGGGTTCTGCCGACCCTACTGAGAAAAAAAGTTATGGATTTGTTTTGATTTTTGTGATTTTTGTCTAATGTCCAGAACTACAACGTAGGTTCCATGAGTCCTAAGCCTAGCCTAAGAAGGTTAAAAGGTTCACGTTTAAGGGATTTTGTAAGAATGTCGGCTATGTTGTCTTCGGAAGAAACTTTCTCAATTGAGATATTTCCTTTTTTGAACGTTGTCACGAAGGAAATGATGACGGATTTCAATATGTTTGGTACGAGCGTGTTGAACCGGGTTTTTACTAAGATCAATTGCACCTTTGTTGTCACAAAGAATTATGATGTCGTTAAGTTGAATTCCGTAGTCGACAAGAGCTTGCTTCATCCAAAGAGCTTGTTGACATGCCTTTCCGGCCTAAACATACTCGGCTTCCGTTGTTGAGATAGCAAGAGCCGTTTGCTTCTCAGAGAACTATGAGGTGAGAAAATGTCCAACAAAAGTACAAATACCACTTGTACTTTTTCTATCAACATAGTCACCGGCATGATCCGAGTCGGCATACACTATGGTGTCTATTCCCGTTCCTTTGGGATACCATAAACCTAAATGTGTAGTGCCCTTAATATACTTAAAAATCCTTTTAACGGCTTCGAGATGAGTAGTCTTAGGATCTTCTTGAAAACGAGCACATAGACAAACACTAAACATAATGTCAGGTCTACTAGCCGTTAGGTAAAGTAGACTACCAATCATACCTCTATATTTAGTGCTATCTAGGGATTCACTTTCCTCATCCTTGGTGAGTTTAGTTTCTGTGGACATGGGTGTTTTGATTGGTTTCGAATCTTTTAATCCAAATTTCTTAAGCATGTCCTTAAAATATTTAGATTGGTTAAAGAAGATACCATCTTCTAGTTGTTTAATTTGGAGTCCTAGGAAAAAGTTGAGTTCTCCCATCATACTCATTTCAAACTCGTCATGCATGATTTTTGAGAAATCCACACATAATTCTTGACAAGTTGATCCGAATATAATGTCATCAACATAGATTTGGACTATGATAATATGTGAATCTTTCTTCTTAGTGAAGAGAGTATTATCAACTAAGCCCATGGTATACTTATGGTCAACTAGGAAGGTTTTAAGTCGATCATACCATGCTTTTGGAGCTTGCTTAAGTCCGTAAAGAGCCTTTTTAAGTTTGAAAACATGATTTGGTTTTTCAAAATCGATGAAGCCCGGTGGTTGAGCAACATACACTTCTTCATTTATGACTCCGTTTAGAAATGCACTTTTGACGTCCATTTGAAAGAGTTTAAATTTGTGTGCACATGCATATGCAAGTAAGATTCTAATTTACTCGAGCCTAGCAACCGGAGCAAAAGTTTCATCGTAGTCAATGCCTTCTTGTTGGTTATATCCTTGTGCAACTATAGCTTTGTTTCTAGACACAATTCCATTTTCATCCATTTTATTACAAAAGACCCATTTTGTTCCAATTATAGTTTGACTCTTTGGTTGAGGAACTAATGTCCATACATCATTCCTAACAAATTGGTTTAACTCTTCTTGCATTGCAATTACCCAAGACTCATCTTTAATGGCTTCATTAATGTTTTTCGGTTCAATGATTGACACGAAACAAAAGTAGTTGCTTTCATTTTGAACTTTTGATCTTAGTGTTCTTTCGTTAATTTTTCCTATGACACCATCTAATAGATGACTTTTAGATTCTTTGACATTGACAAGTTCTTTGTTTGGCTTTTCATCTTCCTTGTCATTACCTAAAATCTCTTGACTTTCTATTGCTTGGCTTTCAACTAAGTCATCATCTACCAATGGTGATGTCTTAGAGGGAGGTGGACTCTCGTCAAATGTTACGTTCAACGATTCCTCGACTCTTAAGGTTTCTTTGTTCAAAACAATGTAAGCTTTACTATTTTGTGAATATCCAATAAATACACCTTCATAAGACTTTGGCTCAAATTTGGTGATATAATCCTTGGTGTTAAGAATAAAACATTTACTCCCAAACACTCTAAAGTATCCTAATGTAGGCTTTTTACCTTTATATAGTTCATAAGGAGTTTTATTCAAAAATGGTCTAATTAAGACACGATTTAAAATGTACGTTGATGTGTCAACGGCATTACACCAAAACTTTTGTGGAATGTTTTGTTCATTAAGCATTGTTCTACTCATCTCTTGCAATGTCCGGTTTTTACGTTCTACTACACCATTAGATTGAGTGGTACGTGGAGCCGAAAAGTTATGAGTAATACCATTAATATCACAAAAGTTTCCAAATTGAAATTCATTATCAAATTCACGACCGTGATCCGTTCTAATAGACAAAATATTAGACCCTACTTGATTTTGAATTTTCTTACTTAGAATCTCAAATTTATCAAAAGCTTCATTTTTATTTTTCAAAAATTTTGTCCAAGTATATCTTGAGTAATCATCAACTATGACCAAAGTGTAGAAGTTACCTCCATAACTTTGTATAGCGGATGGACCAAATAAATCCATATGCAAAAGTTCTAGACACCTAGATGTAGAAACCAAGTTTTTAGCCTTATGGCTACTATGGACTTGTTTACCGACTTTGCAAGCATCACAAAAGTGTTGGTCATATTTCAACTTAGGTAGGTTTCGAACTAAGTCTTTGGAGGAGAGGTTTTGAATTAGTCTCATGTTAGCGTGTCCTAAACGTCTATGCCATAAAGTTGAAGATTCATCTAATAAGGTAAGACAAAGTTTGTCTCTAGATGTTGGATCCATCTTCATGACGTATACGTTGTTCTTAAGAACATCTTTGGCTATGGTTATACCATCTTTAAATATTTTACTTCCATTTTCACTAAAAAGGACATTATACTTATTACGACAAAGTTGACTAATACTAAGGAGATTAAAACCTAAGTTATCAACATGAGCTACATCATCTATAAAAATGGAGTCATGAGAGATTGTACCTTTTCCGATGATTTTGCTCTTAGCTTTACTATCAAACGTAACATTACCTCCATCACATTTGTGATAAGTAGTGAAGATGCTTTTGTTACCCGTCATGTGCCTTGAATAACCGCTATCTTTAATCCATTCATCCGGTTCCAAACAAACTTTGAGGCACACCTATTTTACGAAAAACTCTCAAACATTTGGTCCCCAATTTCTCATGGGTCTATTTTGGTTAAGCATACCATTAACTTGTTCCAAGTATGAAAATAGAACATAAGGGTTCCATGACATGTAATTTGGAGTTTGGTAATGTCCAGGAGTGTTTTGGTTTCAAACATGTTGGTAGTTTGGTCGAGTGTTGAAGTTGCTCTTTGGAAAGGGGCGTTTGGGAATTGGAGTCTTAGGTCTTGGTTGAGTGGTCTTAGCTCTAAATTCATTTTTACTAAGTCCTACTCCAGTTTTAAAGGCAGGTTTTGTTCCATTTTTATATTTAACTCTATCAAATTTTAAACGATCCGATGTGGATGGTGTTACTGCTGCAGCAGACCTGGCGGAACCTTCGGGTCCAACGGGCGGAACCCTGGATTGGGTTCGGTCTGTTCCGCAGGCTGCTGTAGCAGTTTTGTTAGTTTCTTGTGCATTTTTTTCTTGTTTTGTTTGACCCTTTGAAGTTTCTATTTTCATGAATCCTAGTCCTGTTTTATCAAAGGGTGACTTTTGAAGTTTCATAATTTCATCCACACAAGAAATGCTCTTATTGAATTTCTTAAACTTTGTGGTTTGTTTTATTAGATCATTTTGAGTAATTTTAAGTTTCTCAACTTCGAGTTTAAGCTCTTCACATGATTTTCAAGATGTGTCAATACCTTTACTCTTTTCTAATCTCTTAGCTTTTTCTTTTAACTCATAAACTTCATTTTCTAAAAATTCCTTTTTAGTTTTCAAAAACTTATTTTTGTTTATGATTTTTAAGCTCAATTCACAAAGTTTGTTATATTCTTTTTGTAAGGTGTCATCATCAATAGAGGAGTAAGATGAGTCAGAGAATACCTCATTTGAGTCGTGAGCCATGAGAGCAATATCATCATTCTTTGGCTCATCGTCATCTCCTTCATAGTCACTCCAAGCACCACCCACAAAAGCTTGTTAAGGTTTGCTTTTGGATGGTTTTGGACATTCTCCTACTAGATGACTTGTGTCTCCACACCTATAGCATTTCCTTTCTACCTTTCCTTTTCTATCATCATGATCTTTTTGGAAAGTTTTCTTGTCATCTTTAGGCTGCCTTACAAACTTCCCTCTTCTACGAAAGAACTTCTTGAAGTCTCTAACGGCCATAGCATATTCCTCATCATCACTATCCGAAGTAGATTCTTCATCATCACTTGATTGGACTCTAGCTTTCAAGGCAATGGACTTAACTTTTTCTTTCTTGCCTCTAACTAGTTCCGAATCTTTTTCCATTACCATTTCATGAACTTTGAGGTTTCCAATTAGCTCGTCAAGTGACATGCTTGAAAGATCCTTGGATTCTTCAATTGCCGTCACTTTTGCTCTCCACTTCGGATGGAGTGCTCTAAGAAATTTCTTGACAAAATTCTTACTACAAAAAGATTCATCAAGTGCTTTAAGTGAAGTAATAATAGTTTTAAACCTAGCAAATGCATTATCAATAATCTCATCTTCGAAATAACAAATTGTTCATATTGTTGAACAAGAAGATCAATTTTCTTATCTTTTACTTGTGAGTTTCCTTGATGAGTGACTATTAAAGATTGCCAAATATCTTTGGCGGTTTTACACATAAAGACTCTTTCATATTCTTTCTTAAGCAAAGTATTGTAAAGCATCATTTTAACTTCATTATTTTTAGCAATCAATTTTTTTTGATCATCATCTTTAATATTAGTAACTATATTATCACCATCAATGATTATATACCATAAATCTATATCTTTAGATTTCACGTAAGTTTCAAAACGGTTTTTCCAATATATAAACCATTTGCTTCAAAAAGTGGTGGTCTTTGCGTAGATTGCCTTTCTTTGTAATTTTCAAAATCCAAGGATCGTTTCAAGTTTTATAACACAATATGTTTTAAAAGCTTGAGTAACGTAGCTCTTGATGCCAATTGTGAAAAACTAGAAGGGGGGTTGAATAGTTTACCGTTTTAAATCATTTTAACTTGTTTAATTAGCTTTGAAACTTTCCGTTTGATCAAAGATATATACACAAACACAATATATAACATGCAAGTAAATGAAAGAAACGATCAAACCACAACACGAGTATTTATCGTGGTTCAGCTACAAGGACTCTTTTTCCTTGCCTTACGTCCACGCCCCGAGTATCCAACTCGAGAGTTTCTTTCACTAGTCAACAAGCTCCTTTCACCGGTGGAGAAAACCTTACACGTCGCTTATACACGTTTACCGACACTAAGCTAGATGTCGAGTTCTTTTACAAGGGTACAATCACTCCCGTTAGTTCTTTTACAAGGGTACAACAACTCCCGTCACACTTTGTATTTTGAGGACTAAAATACTAACCGATCACTACTGAAAATACACAATCAAATGAAGTGTAAACTACACAAGTCTACACAATGCTAAGCTAACAAGTCTTGCAACGTTGTGTTGAATACTTGTAACTTTAAATGAACTCGTGAATCTCTTTGCTACAAAAAGAAACTTCACATATGAGATGTTAAAGGGTTAGATGAAAGAATGAATGAATGTGTGAAAATATGATGTAGAGTGATAAGCCAAAAATCAAACTTGTGGCTTAGTATTTATAGCAAAACCTTCTGCAGGCCGTGTACCCCCAGGGTTCCGCCGGGCTTGCAGTTGGTTTTGCAATAAATCTTGCAAACCAAACAATGTCACATCTCATTATACCTAGTCAAACAAAAAACTTGCAAGCAAACATATGGTTAGTCAAACACACTTTCTTTCCATAAATGTATATTGACAAAACTTGCCATAAATGTGATGTGACATTTCTATTTTAAGAAATAAAAAGTGTTGTGTTTTATGAAATGTAAAATGTAGCAAATGTCTAGTTTATGCAAGTCTTGAAAACTAAGATTATGTTTTACTTAGTAACTAAAATTTACATTTTGTCGTTAACAAAACTTAGCAAAGATCGTAAAATATAAATAACGTTTTTAGACGATATTTGTATTAACAACATACATTATGTTTATTATATTTTCTTCTATGTAAACACAGAAACTTTTACTTCCGAGCATCGCCCAATCGTGGAATTTGCTCTTGACATTGTTCAAACATCAAGGCAACATGACGATAAGATTGCATCTTGGTAACAATTCAGAAAGAACCGAGAAAAAACCTGACTTCAACAAAGCAATGGACCGGTCAAACGACCTATCAAGAAAACGCAAAGCACCAAATACTTTCCAGAAAAATAGGAAGGATAAAACAGCGGAAACCGAGGGTAAGCCTGCCTAGAAACAAGTGTTCCTCCAAGAAATCAACCTTCAAGAGTCCGACAAGAAGGAAAAAGGTTCAAGAATCAATTTGCACCCAGTGATAGAATCACTTCTGGTGCAGCCAGACCTACGGGTATAGCCAATGTACCCGTGAAAAAGAGGCTACGAGAACAAGAGTTGCAGAATACAGATACGAACTCCACAAAGAGAAGAAAAAAATAAGGAACCTAATTTAGGGAAAGACACAACGGATAAAGTAGATATGCTTATCGAACAATATAGGTCAAAGTTTTCAGGAAACCGGACAAACAAAAGTGATGGCGAAAAAGAAAATCCTAGACATCTCGGTAGGTGGTTGCAGTCCTAGTTTGGTACACTGTAAAACTTAATTTGGTGCTTATAACCCTACCTCGTAGAGAAAATGTACCATTACAATTTTGAAAATTGGACTATCATAAATCGCTTTCGGACAATTTTGTTGTGATCTAAAGCGACTATTTTTCTTGTGCAAGAATTGATGATCCTTGAATTGAGCCTGGTTTAGAGTTGGGACCATTTGGTTGGAGACTGGTGTTTTAAATATCATCAAAAGTAGCATGAATGCAAATTTTTAGATGGTAATTGTAAGTAGTATTTGGAGAAATTTAGGCATAACATTTAACCTTTTTTTTTTTTTTTTTTTTTTTTTTTTTTTTTTTTTTTAATTTTATCATCATCATTATCACAAATAAGTTTTAACATTTTTTTTTTTTATTATGTAAGGGAGTAACTAAGATGTTGATAGTGAAAGAAACTTCGAAAAAGAAAAAATAATAATAATAATAATTGAGAAAATTGAAGTATAAATATCTATTTATAAAAACCAATATACTTTATCTTGCTCAAATATATATCATCACCTTTGCACATTTCAATTTCGTGAAGAAGTCGCAAACGTACACTTTAAAAAAGTATTTAACAGTTCTAATAAATTCTACAAGCTACATGTTCAATTCAAGCAAGATATATCTCCCAATAAGTCAACAACGTATAAAAAGTCAATCGATGAGAAAGATAACACCAAATGCATAATGATTCAAGCCGAACATCAACAAGTTCGTTATACTTCACATCATAAACACCAATACTTTAGTATTTGAGCTCAAATTAATCTCACTTACTCCTAAGTCCTAACCACCAAAAAAAAAAAAAAAGTGCACAGTTGCACACATTATGTAACACCTATATATTGAGGATCCTCTAACTTTACTCAAGTTGTCCTAACAACCTGAGAGAATTCTCATCTTTTTATTTTATTTATTTATTTATTTATTTATTTATTTTAGAACTAATGTATATGGAAGTATTTAGAGTATCAAACTCATTTTTTGTTTAAATGTGATGGACATTGAAAAACTCATTATTCATGTATACGACGACCGGTGATTAGAGGTATACTCATTATTCATATATACGACGACGGGTGATTAGAAGTACCACTATCATTTATATATTTTTCATGATGATCACGTATTTGGATATTTAGCTGAATCTTCATATGACGAGGTACATCACGATTCATGGTTGCTTTTGATATAATATATTTAGAGGAATATAACCGGTGAGTTTGATGGTGTTTGGCGGGATGGTGTCCGAGATAGAGAGTGATGAAACATAAGCTTGAAAAAGGCTTGAAGGTGGAATGAGTTTTGGTTCTGTAATTGTCCCACATCGATGAATATGCAAACTTTGGAGTAGTATATGAATAGGATTGTGACGTTATAATTAAAATACGCGACAAAGCGTATGTGTTTATTTACTAACAAAATTTCTTAATACGTGCGATTTGTCAAATATTTTTTTTTTACCATGTGAAATAAACATGAGCTTGTTATTATTACTAGTTTTATATTTTTGTTTACATTATAGCCTTACTTTTAAACCTCTATTGTTTTTTTTATGGTTAATAGTCTGGAAAGACATCAAACTTATCATCTTTTCCTTTTATAAACAGTTAACTTTTAATTTTCCTATTAAATTCAATACTCTTTTAATCATCCTATTGTATGCAAAAACTCTCTTGTCAACATATACTAATAACACCATAATGTATCATACTTGTCACTTGCACTTTTTATATGTATCGAACAAATTTTTTGGCTATTCTATAGAAGTTAAAATATTGCACTTGCTAAAAATTAGCAACACTTTAAGAAAGTGTTGACTATTTCAGTGCCGCTATATAACTAAGACAAGTAGGCAACACCGCAACATCTTTTATATAATAAAACAAAACCCCTTAGTGGGTACTTTGAAAAAAGAATATTTCTTTATTAGGTAGTTTTTTAATTATTATTTTTTAATTTAAAATTTTAAAAATTTGTTTTGTTGATAAGAAGATAAATACAAAAAAATAAATATAAGATGCAATAATATATAAATATAAGATATATACAAAAAAAATATAGATAAGATGCAATTAAATTTTTAAATGATTATCTTTAATAATAAACAAATATAATTAAAAATCATAAAGCAAACAAACAAAAAGATTAAATTATTTGTTTTTTAAAAAATAAAAATATATCATTAAAAAAAAATTTTAAAAACCCGCTGTAACACCCCCAAAATCGTCACGTCAGCGGAAGACTTAAAATGTCAGCGGAAGACTTTTTGGGTGTTACTTCGAGGATCTTTGTCACAATCATAGAAAACGACACAAAAGTGACGCTTTAAAGTTTAATTCATTCAAAATACCAAATATTCGAGACATCAAGATGTTTCATAATTTAAACAACAAGTTTATTTAAATATGTCAAAATGTTTATTTAAGCCCATGCCGGGTTACAAGCCCACTCCGTGCCTTCAAGTTCCTTCTTGTATAGTTACCTGAGATAAACACATGCTAAAAAGTGTCAACACAAAGGTTGGTGAGTTCATAGAGTTTATAGTTTAAATTGTTAATTAGAAAATGAGTGATTTCCTTATCACTCAAAAATAGTTCGTTGGGTTGCCCTTCACAGGGCCAACACCAAAATAGTAGTTTGTTTATAAATCCATTCAACACGACGTTTGAATCACAAGTTAAGAATGTATTGTGATCACACACAATCAATAAGTTTAAATCAACGTTCCTGTTATTGCCTTAAGCTCATGATACTCAACGATTAACAGCCAATCATAATCTCAAGTTATGACGGTAAGTAGTAGGCCCTCAAGATAGGTATTTGCCAATAACCTATAATAAGAACAATAAAGTGCGCCTGGTGTTTTCTCTAACAACCAAACGAGGATTGTCAATCACTAATAGTACTATCCACATTTATTTACGTTCACCCTTCAAGTGATTAAGGTTCATGATCGAGGGACTTTTGGCAATAGTAACTTAAGCAAATAACATTGGCCTGACGGTATTTCAATACCCGGTAAAAAGACTTGTATTCGAGTTTTAAGCATGTATCCCCCCCACGGGAAAATAGTTAAAGAGTGGGCTATGAAATCACAGTAATATGTAAATAGTTAACGAATACTTGTAAAAGTATAAAACAGTAATTAAGCATGTATCTCCCCCAAAGAGTTTACAAAACAATTAAATGAGAAAAGGTGGGGCTATGACTCACAGTAATATGTAAATAATTAACGAGTACTTGTAAAAGTATAAAACAATAGTTAAGCATGTATCTCCCCCAAAAATGTTTATAAAATAATTATAAAAATGGGGCTAAGAACTCACCTGAGAGTTATGATAGGTATAGATAACGTAATGTCAGAGGTAGAATGGAAATGACTTCAAAGAGATAACCTGAATGATATGGAAGTCCGAGATAAGTTCGACTTATCGAGAATCGTGATTTGAATAGTGTTCGATGACAAAATGATTTGTGGCAGAGGTGGCTTGCGTGGCAAAACGCTTAATATTTCAAGAACAAGTTATATACAATATAACTTGTCTTTATGCATAAGTATCGTCTATTATTTTATATTTCTCGTCATGAATTTATAATATGTATCGAAAGTTGGTGAATGATAAATTATAGTAATTGTACGCTACTCCTAGTTAAGTGAATCAATGAGTTTTATTGTAGGAATAACCATTTCTTAATGTCTATTCATGTTAACTGATAATATCGTCAAGTCATATAATTTACGTTATAAATTATATATATGTATATTCAGAAATATATAGTTATTCATAATTTATTACTTCATTATCTCCTCAAAATGTAGGTTTCTATATACGTCAGTATGATGTCGTCATTTTTATATTTATCATTCTTGTTAAGTTTCGAGGTGTGAAAATATATAAGGTATATATTTATTAAATTCGTGATAATATATTAGGACTAATAGATATAGTTCATTATTTACGTCAATGTGGTTGCCAAATAAAATAAGTGTTAAACATATTTATTTACACGGAAGGTGATAAAATAACGTAGATTCATTAGCTTATAAAAGTATAAAAAAAAAAAAAAAAAAAATGTCAAGTGAGTTAAAGTTGAAGGTTTTGAATGTAAATTTTTTATGTAAGTTATAAGCTTATAAAAGTCTCTAAGAAATTTATCAATTGTTCCAAAGTTGAGGGGCTAAACTATTAAGTCAAAGAAAAGTTGCAAATTAAAAACAAAATGTGGCATTTTCGCCACTGCCAAGAATTGAAGTCGGGACCTCTCGCTTAAAACCAAACGACACAACCAAATATGCCACAGGCTCTTTGGTGTTATATTTTGCAAGTTAATATATTTAAGAAAGGTTTTAACTGCTTATTATTGTTATACGCATACTGAGTTGTGGTTTGGGTTCATAAAACGTTTATGGTTTATCTTTTCTCAACTGACCCTTGTTATCTTTTCATCTAGTTTCTATAGTGAGTTGTTACTATCATGTTCAAGATTTTTAAATAGGTTTGACGTGAGCTTGTGGCATGAGAGGGTTGGAGATTTATAAATGTTGCTCAACTAGTTATCCACCACCCAAGTTTAATCACCAACTAGCCACACCTTGCATGCATGTATGTATATATACAAGCATACGTTGACAGTGGGTAACATGAAATGATTATCAGTTAGTTTATCATAGCAGCTTATTAGTAAAGTATATATTAAGATTTTACCACACAAGCTTTCGTATGACGCCACTTGATTTTATGAAGGTTGAAAGTGAAAGTGTGTTATGCTAGCAGTGTATGCACATGGAAATGAAAAGAAACAAAGTGTTAAATGTGATTGGGAGATGTTGACGCTTACAGTGGGCACTACATGCATGAGTGTCGAAGTAAACCCAAGAGGAAAAGTCCCAAGGTCTTTGTGCACTTCCTTGTTCTCCTCCTCTCCTTTTCACGTCAACAGTACAAGTAATGAGTTGTGTTTGTGTGAGTTAACTGTCAACGCATGGTTTCTTCTACCCTTGACAGTAACCACAAGAGTATTAATTTAGGTTTATGTTTGGTTCAAGGAAAATGAGGGAAGTGGAAAAGTGATAGTGTACAGCTTGTTTGAGGGCTTAATCATGAACCATGATTAGTTCCAAGTTTCCACAACCTGGCTAGAAACTATGATTTTATGTGAGTTGTAGTGGGTTAGAATGTCGATATGCATGGAGTCTTATATACTCAGGATGGAGCGTGATAAGTGGCAGAAATGAAAGAGATGTTAAGGGACGTGGGAGTTCTTGGATTGGGGAACATTGGAGGTTGCTGTAAGAGCTTCACATGGTGTTTCCTTAGGTTATACCTAGGGTAGTATCGAGTGAGGTAGGGTGAAGCTAAGAAGCTGCCATTTATATACTCCAGTTATGCTTAGACAAATGGTGATAAGGAGCAGGAAAGTGGCAAGACTTGGAGTGTGAATGCACTTTGATTGTTTACATATGTCATACGAGTATCCCACCCAATTAAGTCGAGACAAAGAGGATGGGGAAACTTGCGTTTGCTCATGGGATTCGTTCAGTTCAGAAGGTTTCCAAAGAATGTATATTAGCGATTGGGGAAAGTTGAGGTGCCTTTGGATTCATATGAAACATTACAACTAAGTGAACAAGTTACTAGAAATATGTGTGTATGGGTTTGCTTAGATCAGTTTGCATACAGTAACATGGATGATTTTTGGGTGATAAATGGTATTTGTGGAAACTCAGTAACATGCCATACGAGAGGTGAAATAAGAGAGGTATGTTGTTTGTTGAATTTACCAATGGAATGGGCAAAGCGACCCTTAGTCGTGGCTTGTAAAATTGGTGTGTTGGGCTTGTGATTCTGCTGGTGGATCAGGTTCGAAAGGGAAAAAGAGAATTTAAGGATCAGTTTGGTTTTGGTACCTTGGTCTTGAAAAATGAAAATATATATATATAGAGTTCGTTTGGTGTTGTGGCGAATCACAAGAAGTGAAGTGAAACGAATACATATTTGATGTGTCAAATTATAATGTATGTAACTAGGTTTTGGTCTATCAAAAGGGCTTGTGAAAATAGCTTATATGAGTTTATAAGGTTCGAACAAAAGTGTCTCCTGGTTGCTAGTAGTCTTGACAATGAGGTCGAGCAATAATATTACTGGGTCATGTTTCTAGATTTCGAATAATAAGGTCAAATGAAACGTTACTTATCAATTCTGAAAACAGTTTTGTAAACTCAAAAATAATCTAAGTGTTTGAAGATAATTCAAAATGCCCAAATAACTTCCTATACGTGTCGAGTTTAATGTTAAATCTTTATTATTAGTATCAAAACTTTATGGCTCTTGTTTACTAGTATAATAGACATCTAGAAGAACCAATAATACATGTGTGTCGTGTTTTATATTTACAAGATAATTGATCAAAGTGAAATGCAAAAACTAAAATTAGGGAAAGGTAATACGAATGAACTATGGGTTAATTTCTTGTATTTATTATTTCGCCAAAGATTATATGTGATAAATGTTCTTGTCAATCTTGATTCCTTGTTGTGGGCCAAGTAAGAATATTGGTGTGCCGAGTTAAGGCCCAATAACATTAGTGATTACTTGTAGGTTCGGGATTTTATAGATAACATGTTTGGTTGATTGATGAAGCGTATGAGTATTAAATATGAACGTTTTTAATTATTCGTGACATTTAGATTGTTAGATATGAATGTGAGTACCGTTTCAAAGTAATTGGTAAATATGTTGTGATGTCAAAAGTATAAAAAAAAAAAAAATATTTTGTCATGGGTAAAAATGGTTATTTTTGTTTATAATAATGTGTTAATCGTAGGAAAAATTGTACGGGATGTTATATTACCTACCTGTTAAACGGAATCCCGTCCCGGGATTCTAAGATAAAATAGTTGTAGTGGAAAGGGTGAACAAATGGTCATTCCCAATGATCTAATCCCTGAGTGGTTTGAGCTTAACGTATCTACTACTACATTAGCTTTTTATTTGATAACTGATCTTAGTATGATTTTGAAAGAAAAACTTGGGGAAACTTTAGTTCAAAATATAATTATTATGTGGCAGTATTATTTGTAGTTTTTAAGGTGTAAACAGTATTTTACCACAGTGGTGTACAGTACGCAACTCTTACTCTCTTTAAATACTCCACTAGTATATCCTTTTTACCTAACTTTTCTTTCTCACTTTATCATTTTCGGTCGACATGCCTCACTTCATCACCATCCTTGCAATCTTGTACGCCATTGTTACCGCTATCTATCTAATGTATGTTCCGAACGAAGATCGTGCTATGTTGGTTGGGATCTTAATGTTTCTTGCACCATTCGTGGTTCTATCGATCATCATTGACAAGTTTTGGAAGTGAGGAATAGTGTCGTAGTGTAGTGGTAGGAATGTTGAAATAAAGGTTCGTTGTGTTTTCATGTAACCTCTAGTGTATGAATAAAATTTTCTTCGTTTTCTAATGCCATGGTTTATGTTGATTTTTCGCTTGTATTTATTGCTTATGCATCGTTATATAGAATGTTATCATGTGTTAAGAATATTTAGAGTCGGTTCGTTTGATTGTAGTCAAGTTTACAACGGTGGGTTTTCAATAAATTATGACCAAAACTATATGTGGAGTTTATTTGGTTTCGAATACTTAAATAAATACGATTTTTAGTTATAGTTGAGTGTAGCAATTTGGTTGAGCTTTGATGAAAATTTGACCATCGATGGATCGATTAATTGGAAAAGATTCGTCACACTTGTTTCTTGGGATTATGATAAATTGAGATGTACAAAAATATTGACGGGGGGTGTAAAATTGTTACTGAAAAATGGTTCGAAATTATAGGTATGAGTCGTTCGGAAGTAATGTTTATGTTTCAGATTTGAGCAATGCCGGGCTCAAGTTAGTGGTCAGCCCAATGGTGCGTTGGGTTATTGTGATTTTGTGGCCCAAAGGTGTGTTGGTATATGGAAGCAGTGGGTTAAGGCCCAAATTAAGAGAGTGTATTTGATTTAGTTTTTGCGAGTGTGTTTCAACGACATATGTTTTATTATTCTTAGATATCTGAGGTTACAAGTTGGTCGGAGATCGTTGAAATTTCATATAAGGTTTGAGAGTTTGTAAAGGATATTCGATAAGTTCATAATTTCTTAGAGGCTGAGGGGTTAAATCGTGTGAGAGTTTATTATTTACATGTGGCGCGTTTGTGATTTAAGTTATGGTGTTACTGGTTTAACGCGATCTGTTCTTGTTAATTGTGCTGATATGCGAAATCCAAGATAGAATTTTACGTATCCCAAAAATTTTGTTGCTAGTTTTAATAGACACAGTCTTTGAAAGTTTTACCGTTTGAAAACAAACGGTCACATTTAATACAATAATTGAGAATTATTTTTCCATCTCTTTATAAATACCATTGGGACGTGTTGGGTTATCCACACACACACACACACAAAAAAATCAATGGCCTGCAAGCTACCACATACCGCTGAACAAATTCAACAATATATCAAAGCAGAGGCCGAAAATAGTGATGTGGATCGCAAGAATGCTATTTTGAGGGTCATCCTGGAGTTGGAGGTGGTGAAACAATCGAAGCAACGGCTCAGAGAACGTTATGCAAAGTGCACAGATATATCGGATGATCGGAAACATGTGATTGATACTTTCTTGCATGACGGATATCGTAAGGATGCGGCTATTATTGAATCGTTGTGGGTTTGTGTTCATCAGATAGAGGATCATAGCTCCAGCAAGATCTGTTGGAGTTTTAAAGAGAATGTTGAAGCTGCTAGGATTGAACAACAACAGCAACAACAGCAATGGCAACAGCAACAGCAACAACAGCAACAGCAGCAACGGCAACAGCAACAGCAACAACAGCAACAACAGCAACACCAACAACAACCAAATCCACTACCACCACCACAACAACCACAACAGCAATCACTTCAACAAGGTGCATCGAGTTCTTCTGCACCAGGAGTGACTGTGCAACAACAACAATTGCCTCATCTGGATCAATTCCAGCCAAGTTTTGAGGAAAATGTGGCGGTCGATGATGGTGGTTGGACTTCTGACATGGAGCGGGAGCTGAGTAGGTTGGAGGCTCAAATAGAAGAAGAGAGGTTGGCAAGCTTCGACCCTTATGATGATGGATATGATTCTAACAATTCTCAGACTTGGGATCACCCAGACTACCGCTGAAGTGGGATGTGTAATTTAGCGTTGTTTGTAATGTTTTTATGTATTTCCGTTCAGTCTGCTCTTTAATAATATGATGTTTGAATAAAATTCCTTGTGATCATACCTTGGGTGAGAATTTATTCTGTTACGTTTAGATAAATTCATAATTACAAAAATCTGTGCGGGTAACCTACCCGTTAAACAAAAGAGTTTTGTTGATATAGATTTTTACAAAAAGGAAGAGGGTAGAGAAATTTCTTGAATTATCAGCTTTTGTGAATAGAAATTTAGTTTGGGGAGAAGTGAGTGCACATGGTATTTTTATCAGCTGGGAGGATCAATCGTTTAGTGACGTCAAGGTTTACCTAAAGATCTTGGTAACGTTAGCATTATCGATGTTAGTCATATCGTTGTGTATCAATATTCGTGGTTTCTAGTGAGATTTAGGGGTTCGTGCCTATTAACTCAGAAATAATCAAACCTATTTATCTATATTTCGTTATTTACATAGAGAAGCGTCCCAAACTATGTAACTAAAGAAATATAAACTTATAGTTCAATGATTTACAATTTCTTGATTTGAATAAAAGGGCGTCCCAATCCATTCAAATTAAGACGTTGTAAATCATTTTAAGATTCTGACTTTAACTATTTGGCAAAATAATTTATGTGCGGATATGTTGTAAGCATCTATAAAGATGAAAGCGAGACAATTTAAAGAGGATTTGCATAGTACTCAAAATAGTTAAGGGAGCATATAAATATATATATTAATATACTGGAGTGTAGTTGTACCATAAACTATTTAAAGTCACATAATCATCGGGCGAATAGAAATATGAAGACACGGTATTTGTAATAATCCCGCTTAGTAAACATAGTTATTAGCATAATTATAACATGTAAGCATATATCAAGTTATATAAGTACGAAATAATGAGAAGTAATTTTTCTACCAGATGTTGGAATGTAGGCACGGAGGGCATGAAGTGGTATTTTGTAAAAATGGTCCAGTTAAAGTGTAGTTATAGTCCAATGTTTAAAAACATCTGGTTCTCTATAACTGTGGCTCTGAATACCAATCTGTAACACCCCCAAAATCGTCACGTCAGCGGAAGACTTAAAATGTCAGCGGAAGACTTTTTGGGTGTTACTTCGAGGATCTTTGTCACAATCATAGAAAACGACACAAAAGTGACGCTTTAAAGTTTAATTCATTCAAAATACCAAATATTCGAGACATCAAGATGTTTCATAATTTAAACAACAAGTTTATTTAAATATGTCAAAATGTTTATTTAAGCCCATGCCGGGTTACAAGCCCACTCCGTGCCTTCAAGTTCCTTCTTGTATAGTTACCTGAGATAAACACATGCTAAAAAGTGTCAACACAAAGGTTGGTGAGTTCATAGAGTTTATAGTTTAAATTGTTAATTAGAAAATGAGTGATTTCCTTATCACTCAAAAATAGTTCGTTGGGTTGCCCTTCACAGGGCCAACACCAAAATAGTAGTTTGTTTATAAATCCATTCAACACGACGTTTGAATCACAAGTTAAGAATGTATTGTGATCACACACAATCAATAAGTTTAAATCAACGTTCCTGTTATTGCCTTAAGCTCATGATACTCAACGATTAACAGCCAATCATAATCTCAAGTTATGACGGTAAGTAGTAGGCCCTCAAGATAGGTATTTGCCAATAACCTATAATAAGAACAATAAAGTGCGCCTGGTGTTTTCTCTAACAACCAAACGAGGATTGTCAATCACTAATAGTACTATCCACATTTATTTACGTTCACCCTTCAAGTGATTAAGGTTCATGATCGAGGGACTTTTGGCAATAGTAACTTAAGCAAATAACATTGGCCTGACGGTATTTCAATACCCGGTAAAAAGACTTGTATTCGAGTTTTAAGCATGTATCCCCCCCACGGGAAAATAGTTAAAGAGTGGGCTATGAAATCACAGTAATATGTAAATAGTTAACGAATACTTGTAAAAGTATAAAACAGTAATTAAGCATGTATCTCCCCCAAAGAGTTTACAAAACAATTAAATGAGAAAAGGTGGGGCTATGACTCACAGTAATATGTAAATAATTAACGAGTACTTGTAAAAGTATAAAACAATAGTTAAGCATGTATCTCCCCCAAAAATGTTTATAAAATAATTATAAAAATGGGGCTAAGAACTCACCTGAGAGTTATGATAGGTATAGATAACGTAATGTCAGAGGTAGAATGGAAATGACTTCAAAGAGATAACCTGAATGATATGGAAGTCCGAGATAAGTTCGACTTATCGAGAATCGTGATTTGAATAGTGTTCGATGACAAAATGATTTGTGGCAGAGGTGGCTTGCGTGGCAAAACGCTTAATATTTCAAGAACAAGTTATATACAATATAACTTGTCTTTATGCATAAGTATCGTCTATTATTTTATATTTCTCGTCATGAATTTATAATATGTATCGAAAGTTGGTGAATGATAAATTATAGTAATTGTATGCTACTCCTAGTTAAGTGAATCAATGAGTTTTATTGTAGGAATAACCATTTCTTAATGTCTATTCATGTTAACTGATAATATCGTCAAGTCATATAATTTACGTTATAAATTATATATATGTATATTCAGAAATATATAGTTATTCATAATTTATTACTTCATTATCTCCTCAAAATGTAGGTTTCTATATACGTCAGTATGATGTCGTCATTTTTATATTTATCATTCTTGTTAAGTTTCGAGGTGTGAAAATATATAAGGTATATATTTATTAAATTCGTGATAATATATTAGGACTAATAGATATAGTTCATTATTTACGTCAATGTGGTTGCCAAATAAAATAAGTGTTAAACATATTTATTTACACGGAAGGTGATAAAATAACGTAGATTCATTAGCTTATAAAAGTATAAAAAAAAAAAAAAAAAAAAAAATATGTCAAGTGAGTTAAAGTTGAAGGTTTTGAATGTAAAATTTTTATGTAAGTTATAAGCTTATAAAAGTCTCTAAGAAATTTATCAATTGTTCCAAAGTTGAGGGGCTAAACTATTAAGTCAAAGAAAAGTTGCAAATTAAAAACAAAATGTGGCATTTTCGCCACTGCCAAGAATTGAAGTCGGGACCTCTCGCTTAAAACCAAACGACACAACCAAATATGCCACAGGCTCTTTGGTGTTATATTTTGCAAGTTAATATATTTAAGAAAGGTTTTAACTGCTTATTATTGTTATACGCATACTGAGTTGTGGTTTGGGTTCATAAAACGTTTATGGTTTATCTTTTCTCAACTGACCCTTGTTATCTTTTCATCTAGTTTCTATAGTGAGTTGTTACTATCATGTTCAAGATTTTTAAATAGGTTTGACGTGAGCTTGTGGCATGAGAGGGTTGGAGATTTATAAATGTTGCTCAACTAGTTATCCACCACCCAAGTTTAATCACCAACTAGCCACACCTTGCATGCATGTATGTATATATACAAGCATACGTTGACAGTGGGTAACATGAAATGATTATCAGTTAGTTTATCATAGCAGCTTATTAGTAAAGTATATATTAAGATTTTACCACACAAGCTTTCGTATGACGCCACTTGATTTTATGAAGGTTGAAAGTGAAAGTGTGTTATGCTAGCAGTGTATGCACATGGAAATGAAAAGAAACAAAGTGTTAAATGTGATTGGGAGATGTTGACGCTTACAGTGGGCACTACATGCATGAGTGTCGAAGTAAACCCAAGAGGAAAAGTCCCAAGGTCTTTGTGCACTTCCTTGTTCTCCTCCTCTCCTTTTCACGTCAACAGTACAAGTAATGAGTTGTGTTTGTGTGAGTTAACTGTCAACGCATGGTTTCTTCTACCCTTGACAGTAACCACAAGAGTATTAATTTAGGTTTATGTTTGGTTCAAGGAAAATGAGGGAAGTGGAAAAGTGATAGTGTACAGCTTGTTTGAGGGCTTAATCATGAACCATGATTAGTTCCAAGTTTCCACAACCTGGCTAGAAACTATGATTTTATGTGAGTTGTAGTGGGTTAGAATGTCGATATGCATGGAGTCTTATATACTCAGGATGGAGCGTGATAAGTGGCAGAAATGAAAGAGATGTTAAGGGACGTGGGAGTTCTTGGATTGGGGAACATTGGAGGTTGCTGTAAGAGCTTCACATGGTGTTTCCTTAGGTTATACCTAGGGTAGTATCGAGTGAGGTAGGGTGAAGCTAAGAAGCTGCCATTTATATACTCCAGTTATGCTTAGACAAATGGTGATAAGGAGCAGGAAAGTGGCAAGACTTGGAGTGTGAATGCACTTTGATTGTTTACATATGTCATACGAGTATCCCACCCAATTAAGTCGAGACAAAGAGGATGGGGAAACTTGCGTTTGCTCATGGGATTCGTTCAGTTCAGAAGGTTTCCAAAGAATGTATATTAGCGATTGGGGAAAGTTGAGGTGCCTTTGGATTCATATGAAACATTACAACTAAGTGAACAAGTTACTAGAAATATGTGTGTATGGGTTTGCTTAGATCAGTTTGCATACAGTAACATGGATGATTTTTGGGTGATAAATGGTATTTGTGGAAACTCAGTAACATGCCATACGAGAGGTGAAATAAGAGAGGTATGTTGTTTGTTGAATTTACCAATGGAATGGGCAAAGCGACCCTTAGTCGTGGCTTGTAAAATTGGTGTGTTGGGCTTGTGATTCTGCTGGTGGATCAGGTTCGAAAGGGAAAAAGAGAATTTAAGGATCAGTTTGGTTTTGGTACCTTGGTCTTGAAAAATGAAAATATATATATATAGAGTCCGTTTGGTGTTGTGGCGAATCACAAGAAGTGAAGTGAAACGAATACATATTTGATGTGTCGAATTATAATGTATGTAACTAGGTTTTGGTCTATCAAAAGGGCTTGTGAAAATAGCTTATATGAGTTTATAAGGTTCGAACAAAAGTGTCTCCTGGTTGCTAGTAGTCTTGACAATGAGGTCGAGCAATAATATTATTGGGTCATGTTTCTAGATTTCGAATAATAAGGTCAAATGAAACGTTACTTATCAATTCTGAAAACAGTTTTGTAAACTCAAAAATAATCTAAGTGTTTGAAGATAATTCAAAATGCCCAAATGACTTCCTATACGTGTCGAGTTTAATGTTAAATCTTTATTATTAGTATCAAAACTTTATGGCTCTTGTTTACTAGTATAATAGACATCTAGAAGAACCAATAATACATATGTGTCGTGTTTTATATTTACAAGATAATTGATCAAAGTGAAATGCAAAAACTAAAATTAGGGAAAGGTAATACGAATGAACTATGGGTTAATTTCTTGTATTTATTATTTCGCCAAAGATTATATGTGATAAATGTTCTTGTCAATCTTGATTCCTTGTTGTGGGCCAAGTAAGAATATTGGTGTGCCGAGTTAAGGCCCAATAACATTAGTGATTACTTGTAGGTTCGGGATTTTATAGATAACATGTTTGGTTGATTGATGAAGCGTATGAGTATTAAATATGAACGTTTTTAATTATTCGTGACATTTAGATTGTTAGATATGAATGTGAGTACCGTTTCAAAGTAATTGGTAAATATGTTGTGATGTCAAAAGTATAAAAAAAAAATATTTTGTCATGGGTAAAAATGGTTATTTTTGTTTATAATAATGTGTTAATCGTAGGAAAAATTGTACGGGATGTTATACCCGCGCACTTATAACTAGTACATAGCGATCCTAAATATTCTACGATAACTGATTATCACATAGTTGAAAATATTAGTCAGCCAGTTACTATTGTATAATTAGTTAATTATCAAAACAATGATAAAAGATATTAAACCTGAACCTGATTTTGTTGTTATCTACATTAATCATGCGTTAAATATCTTTGTCTTTACCAAACATATAGTCGCTTAACTGATGACTGAGAATCTGTTGAGGAGGGCGAAATTAATTAACAATGACATTATGACATTGTGTGTGAAATGAGGTGTTTGAGTGTGTGTAGGCAAGGGTGTGAGGAAGGAGACATTGTAGTAAACAAAAGCTTGAGAAGGATAAGAGTTTTACTTTTGTGACTTTGTGTAACACCCCAACCCGACATGGGTCCGGAGCGCTACAGTATGGTGACATATCAAAGCATACAAAGCATACAACGCAAGCGGAAGACTTAAAACAAAAGGTTACAAGGGAAAAATCTAAAAGTACAAAAGAAATACTAAAACTATAAAAGAAAGGAAAATACAAACTAAACAAAGTGTAATCTAATCCAAGTCCAAACTAGTCCAAATGTAATGGGCTTCTAGTCCATGGGGTAATCCACTAAAGCTTCTACGCTCTCTCTTCACCCAACCCCAGCTTCCAACCTATAACCTGCCGCAGGAAAGAAAATGCGGCTGAGCTTAAAAAGCCCAGTGAACAGATATATAGCAAAGAAAACGAATAAACAAAATGTATGTAAGTATGAGAAATGAAATCATAAGCTCCTGCTGAAATGAATATCATCTGTCAAGTGCATAAGAGATCAACGATAACTGAACAAATATCATAAGTCAAATGAATAATGAGTATGAAGAGTCAAGTGATAATATGAATCATATAATAACCAGAATCAAAGAGCACGTATCAACAAAGGCGCGTCTAACGAGATACTCGAATAGACACAAGAAACATAGGAAAGCCACGAGCCGACCTAACGAGATACTCGAATAGGTCTCCTACCATATAATCACATATCCGTCAAATCATAAGTGCACGAAGAGGGGAGACCTCTAAGTACCAAATGGAGTAGCTAGCTCCAACGTGAAGAAGTGTAAGCACACACTCACATTCACCCTACACAGAACAGAATACCTAGGATGCATCCATACGCCCCCCCTACAAAGCAAATCATACATATCATAATAATCCAGAGCTCATAACATATCATATCAAATGGGGACGCCGTGGATCAATCACACCTCCACAGAAAGTGTCATGCCATTGGTGCTTCAATGACACGCCCATGGTACCTCTATGAGTAGAATAAAAACTCGGGCATCAGAACAGAACAAATCATATCATATCATATTGAATCATCATATCATATCCAACAGAACATAGCAAACTGAACTGAATTATATCAAACGAATCATATCAAAGCTCATATCAGAAGGATCATATCAGAAAGATCATATCAAAAGTTCATATCAAAATATCATAACAAAAGGATCATAGCGATGGCATATCGAAAGGGAATTATAGCAGTGTCAAGGATCAAGAAAGTCATGAGAAGTCCCTACTAAAAAGGGAAGAATATCTGTACCTTAGACCGCAAGTGCAAACATAACAGAGACATAAAGGTCATAATCAAACTCCTTCTTCCGCGAATCTACACCAATACATGATCGTCTTATTATTAATATCTTATTTTAAATCAGATTTCTCACTTTAGTCGGCTTTCCATTTTAGTAACTTTCTTTTTATAGCAGCTTTCCAAAAATAGTAACTTTCCAAAAATAGTATGTTTCCTCTTTAAGTAGTTTAACCATTTTAAGCAACTTTACTTATTTAGCACGTTTCCTGATTTAGTAAGTTTCCAATTTTAGTAAGTTTCCCGAAATAGTAATTTAATACATTAGGGTTATAGATGACAATTAAATAATATTTAATGGTTAAAATAACAAATATGATAGTTTAGGGTTAAATATGTCAATTAAATAAAGTTTAGGGTCATGAATGTAAACTATCAAAATTTAATATTAAAAATGTCTAATAAATTATTTTAAGGCTTATATTATAATTTTAGATTAAAAGAATAATTTTAGACCCCGTTGTTCATAATATATTTATATGTATACTCACATCAATTTAGTCCGCGATGACCGAAAATACAATTATTCACATGTATGCTCACATGACTCACATCCATGTATATACACGACACCTTATCGAAGGCCAAAACCAAAACAACTCCATAATCTTATTAAAATCATTAGAGGCTAAACCGTAAATCATTATTTGTTGATTACCAAAATAGTTTCGAATCGAAAGTCATTAGTGTGTACATTTTGATTAATATATAAGAACCATTTATAACAATGCATGCTCTATAATAATCATAATTAAGAATAAGTATACTAAACTAAAGACCCCATGCAAAATCATGCGTAGTACATAATATTACCAAAAACGATTCGAACAAGGACGAGACATGATACGTGATACCCTTTTTATTTTTGTTGTTGCGATTCAGAAATCAAAATAGAAAACCAACTTGTTAACATAGAAACATATTGCAAGCCTTACTATTCTCTTTTTACCAATTTTAGCATTCGAAAAATATTGAGTATAGAAAAATAACCATCAATTTCTAAGAATTTAATTAGGTAAAATGCATGGACTATATAAAGGATCAATATTTGCAGTAATACTTCATGCAAGGTCTTCCTTGTTACCATATGTAATATACACTGTTATATTTGTAGCCTTTTTATAAACTTTACAACATGCACGTCCCATGTTAAATTATTATTCATATTTTATTCCCAGATTTTTAGTTGTGTTTGTAGACATCAGAATAGGATTACCTGACCAAATCAAAGGCGTATACATATATATTTCATAATTTCATACTACGTATAAGTTTCATTAGGCGTTATCATATTTGACAAATACATTAGATCAGTTTTTAATGTCATAAAGGCATATACATGTCGTATGCATGTCGAGTGAATCGACACAAGGAAATGGAGATACCTCTTGGTCGACTGATTGGCACGAACAAGAACACACCAAGACTCAACCCTTTCGAACCCAAAACTAAACCCTTCTTCGAACCAAACTCCACCTGCTCACGATCACATCCAAGCCGGGATAATAGAAACCGATCACCAATAGGTCACTACTTTCGTACCTTATTATCTTGGGGAGAAACAAAACTGCCGTCACTTTGATAGATGTATTAGTAGGGTTTTTGTGTTAGATAAGAGATGAGATAATCGGTTTTGGAGTAAGTTAACAATGAGGAGAATTGATTGGGGAGTTGACGATTTTAGGGAGAGATTGTGGGGATATCAAAAATGTGTGAGGAGGGATTAAAACTGGAAGTCGCATTTTTGGTTGCTAGGAATTCGGGAACACAATATATCTCTTCAAAATCTCTAGTCATTTAATTTATCTTCTTAATATTTCAAAAATATGAAGTACAAAATTTACAAACTGAAATTGGTTCAAGTGTGCTAAAAAAACGTGTTGGACTTTTTCAACAATAGCATTTATCGATTTCCAATATTACTTTAGTAGAGGATTATTTTGTAACATATACTAGTTATAATGCCCGCGCACGCGCGGGTTTTTAAAATTTTTTTGAATCATATATTTTTATTTATTAAAAAACAAATAATTTAATCTTTGTTTTGTTTGATTTATGATGTTTAATTATAGTTTTTTATTATTAAAGATAATTATTTAAAAATTTTAATCCTATTATTAATTGCATCTTATCTATATTTTTTGTATTTATCTTCTACTTGTGTTATGGATAAATATAAAATGTTACCTAATAAGAAAATAATCTTTTTTTTAAATAAAATTATTACTAAATAAGGTATGAATGCATTTTTTTAAAATGAAAAGGTTTTGTTTTATTATATAAAAGATTTATATTAAGCATATCTTAGGTTAATTTAAGAGTAAACTACAAATATGGTCCCTGTGGTTTGGGTTGACCATCACTCTTGGTCATTTGACTTTTTTTTATCACTCACAGTCACCAACTCTCAAACTCTCTTCACTAATGGTCCTCTGACCAAACGTCCGTTTGGTCAAGACGTTAACTTTACAAAACGTGCAAAATGGTGAGGGTATTTTTGTCCATTCATGTTTGCACCTCCTCTCTCCAACGTTTCTTTTTCTTTCCCAATGCCACTAAGCCTATGTTTAATTTAAAAAAAAAACTCATTTCTTAATTTCTCACATAAACCCTAAAAACTTATTTCTCACCAAGAGTGATGGCAGTGGTTAGATGCCATTGTCGAAGAGTTGCTATTCTTAAAACATCTTGGACGAATGTTAACCCAGGCCGTCGGTTTTACTCTTGCCCGATTCCAGTAAGTTTGTGTATGATTGAATTAATTGTATTAAAGAAACGCAAATCTAATAATTGTTGCTGTAATGTTGTTTAACAGGATTCAAACTGTAGATGGATTGATTGGTATGACCCCCCCTATGTGTAATCGTTCTCTTGATATCATACCAGGTTTATTAAGGTCGAGGAACAATCTTGAACGAGCCATAATTGAAGCCCAAAATGGTCGTGCAAAAATGAAGAAGTATCTAATTTGGTCTTGGATCTTGTTTGTTGTCCTATTTGCTATCAAGTAGGAAATGTATGAAGTTGGGTCTTTTGTTTATGTTTGAACTAAGTGTTTGGTTAGAATGTTAAGTTTAGATCTTTAACAGTGTAGCAAGTTGTATTTTGGCATTGATGATGAATGCAATGAAGCAGTTTTAACTTAACAGAAACAAGTACCATTTCATTACATAGATGCATTTTGATTACACAGATAGATGCATTCATAGATGCATATTACATTCAACAGATAATACATTTTTAACAAAAGACAGTGGTGGGAATACTTCAAGTGACATCAACAGCTACCCCATGGTTCTTTTCCCTTTTGCTTTGGTTGCATTTGTTGTAAAAGGTTTGATCCCAAACCTTTTTTCTTTGATTGCTACAATAGTATCCTTGTTTGGAAGGCCCAACACTTGAATCCTTTTACCATTGATTGAAAGAGATTGATTGGCAACATGCTTAGATTGTACAGGAGGATTGACACACTTTGAAACCTTTTTGCAAGCCGTATCAGTTGTACCCTTTTTTGAGACACTTTGATATTCTTCAGATGAGGTTGAATGATAGCTAGAGACATAGCTAGAAATAGAGTTGGAATCAGTGGAGTTTGAGTTTGATGCATGAACCATTGCCCAAGGTGGGGGAGGCATTAACTCAACAGAAGATGTTGAACTTGAATCTGATGAAATGTCAATGATTTCAGGCTTAGAACTCATGACAGAATGTATCAGGATTAAAGTTTAGAATTTGATTGTATGTAAGTTGTTTATGTTGATTGTATTGATGCTAATATAAAGGCAATTGAAAGTAAATGCAATTGAATGCTAGGTTGTTGTATTAACTTAAGTGGTTGAAAAGATGAGTTTGACTTTTTAAATTTGACAAAAACAAACATAAATCAGTGTAATCTTTGTACAGGAGGTTTAATGTGGATTTTATGGTGTAGAAATCTACCCAAAATAGGCTAACTTGAGAAGAAAACATGCAACACATTCTCACATGAACAAGGTGAATGTTAAACCAAATTCAGACACAAATGAATTCCACTAAAGTCAAACCATTAATAAGTCAACCATATCCAGTTTAGACCCAATGCTTTACTGTCAAAACAACATGCTGTAGGAAAACACAATGTTGCATGAAAACACAATGTATCAGGGAAAATTTGCTGTCAATAGCAGCTATTAACTATTAGATTAGAACAGTCATAAACATATGTCAAATTGTCTAAAACAACCAAGGATTAAGGTGCATGCAAGCAACCAATGACATAAACATAAAAAACACCAAAATAAAATATTGTTTATGGTGCATACAAGCAACCATTTTGACATTTTCACAATCTAAAAATAACATTAACCAAGGTTAATCACTTTCTTCCTTGGTTTTTTCTTCTTGGAACCTGGGACATCCACTGCAATACCCTTTCCCTTGTTGACATTGGTTCCACATGCACCAGCTGCAACATTTGGTGGTCTTCTTTGACTTGCACCAGCTGCAACATTTGGTTCACTTCTTTGACTTGCACCAGCTGCAACACCAGCTGTATTGCTTCCACTAGCACCAACATTTGACCTTTTCTTGTTAATCTTTTCAACTCTTGGACCTGTGCAACTCCTAGAATTGTGACCCTGACATCCACACTTGTCACAAGTAACTGTCCTACCCTTTCTTGAAAGCCTGTTGTTCTTCACCATGCTATCTGATTTTTCCAAGTTTGACTTCCTTCTCTGCTTCCTTGGCCTACCTGGTTGAGGCTTGTGCACTGGTGGAATGATTGTAGATGGAACATCACACCTAGGCCACATTTTTGGTCCCTTTATTGGCATAATCTTGAATGAATAAACTTGCTTCCATGTTTCTAGCCTGTAGCAAGGATGGACCCATGTCTCTGGTAACCCTGTTTCTTGCCTGTTTTGTATCATGTTCCAGTTTGCAGCCACTGCATGTTTGCATGGTAGCCCTGTTAATTCCCACCTCCTACAAGAACAAGTTCTCTGTACAACATCTACAACACACTGATCTCCCCAAGGACCAGTCACCTGGTAGTGTACACCTCCATTCCATTGAACTGTGTACTTGGAAGCCTCTTTCTTGATATGATCAAACAATTTTTCTGCAGTGGGTGTGAGAGGACCACTAGAACTAGCTATCACTTTATTCACTGTCATAATCCTCCTCATGAGATATTCCCTAATGTATTCTAGTGTTCCTAAGATAGGCTTGTCCCTTCCATCAACTAGTTTTCCATTAAAAACCTCACACATGTTGTTCAACAATACATCTGACTTTGCCCTTCCTGTTAAAATATTTGTAATTGGTTACTATATACATAAGCTTATCATCTAAACAACATGATATAAACATCTTTGTACCTGAAAAATGGGATCTTGCCCAATGTTGTGGAGGAATCTTGACTAACCAATCATAGCATGGCTTACTGAAAGCCTTTAACTCCTCCATTGCTATTTGAAAGTATGGCACAGTTGTAGCACTAGCAGCTTTCCAAAGAAGTTCCTTGTATGCCTCTCCATTCCAGGTTTGTTTCATGTTTTCATGGATATGTCTAAGACAATATCTATGCTCAGCACATGGATACAATTTGGAGATTGCAGGTATAAGACCCTGTGATATTGAGAGTACAACTTAATATCTATGCTTTACTCTAATTAATATGCATTGTTAAATAATGATAGCAACTTAAACTACAATTATAATGATAAATTAAATAATGAAATGTACCTTTTGACGATCACTGATAAAAGTGAAGTTAGAGTTTCTGTAAAGATCAAGATCATCTCCAAGGCAAGTCAGAAACCATTTCCAAGACTGAAGGTTCTCTGTTTCAACTATCCCATAAGCCAATGGGTAGATACCATTGTTTGGGTCAATGCCTACAGCAGTTAAGAGTTGCCCTGGAAAAGGTCCTTTCATGAAGGCTCCATCTAAACCCAAGATGTCTCTCATACCTGCCTTGAAACCTTCCTTACAAGGCCCTAAACAGACATAAATCCTTTCAAACTTTCTAACCTCTGAACATTCCTCTTCTCTAGCACATTGGATCTTCACAGTTGTATTTGGATTAGTTTGCATCAACTCCAAACAATAATTTCTCAGCATTGCGTATTGCTTTGTGTAATCACCCCTCAATTGTTTACTAGCTTGTGCCTTAGCCCTATATGCTTTAATTTGAGAAACTGAAACCTCGTGTGTTTTCTGCAATTGATCTTGAAGAGCTCGTATAGGTATATTTGGGTTTTTTTCAATTTGATCTACTATATCTTGTGCAAAAAACCTTGAAGTTGCATACAAGATGTCTCTAGATTGAAGACAATGGTGGTCAGCATCATATGTTTTAGTCCTCCATGTTTCTGTGCCTTTGACTTTTGACACATGTAATACCCATGGGCATTTATTTGCATCTACTTTCCTGCAATTAGGTTTTCCTCCTTTAATAAACTTTATCTGATCAGTAGTCATCTTATTCTTTGTAGCCTTTTTTGTTGACCCAGATGGTTGAGTAGGCCCAGCTGCTACACTTGGCCCAACACTAGGCCCAACTTGTTCCTTTTCACCTGCACTAGGCCCAGAAGTTTCAACTGAAGCCAACTGACCAAAACAATGTGCTCTGACTCTTTGTTTATCATTCTTCACTATTTTAATTTCCCTTCTACTTTCAATTGAGTGCCTTTTAATCAACTGCTTAACTTCTGCTGCACTACCAAAATCTTGGCCAACATAGAAGTAGGTTTTGTAAATCCTACCTTCACTATTACTCTTTGATTGTTTCCTTAATTGCTTGAGTTTAATCCTCCTAGCCCTTTCAAAGTCATCTTCATTCTCAGACCCACTTATAAACTCATCATTGTCAAACACATCATCAATATCAATATCACCAACTTGTACCCCATTGTCACTATCACAACCATGAAACTCTGCTTCCAAATCCACATTTAATCTGAAATTCTCCATGTCCACATCAACATCTTCTATATCATTGTCTCTATCTACAATGTACTCAGAATCATTACTGTCATTATTATCAGACACATCAACATCAATATCATAATCTGTCCCATCATTCTCAGACCCAGAACCATCAACCTCACTCTCTCTTTCAACCCTAACCTCATTGTCTATTTCAACCCTAACCTCAGACTCTGTTTCTACCCTAACCCCAGACTCTGTTTCTAGCCTAACCTCAGTCTCTGTTTCTACCCTAACCTCATCATTTGTAACTGGTGGAAGAATTTCATCTAGGCCATCAAAAGGATTGAACTCATCATCACCCAAGTAGGGGTCATAAGATGAGTAAAATTCATTCACAAACTGACTAGGAACATTAGTGGTTTGAGAAGGTAACTCATTATCAACACCACTCCCTTGACCCTGTTCTTGTATCCTAACTTGACTAGAATCACCAATTTCAGGTGGTATGTCTTTAGCAACACAACTACCACTACCTTCACCCTGCTCTGGTATCCTAACTTGACTAGAGTCACCAATTTCAGGTGGTATGTCTTTAGCAACACAACTACCACTACCTTTACCCTGTTCTTGTATCCTAACTTGACTAGTGTCACCTGTTTGTGAGACAATTTCAGTAGCAACAACACTAATCTGAGTTTGGGAGGGTATTTCAACAGCAACACAACCACTTGATTGCCCCTGTTCTTGTACTAAACCTTTTCTATTGTTAAGATCCATCCTAAGTCTCTTAATCACTCCAGTAGTTGTTTCTTTTGGTACATCTTCTTCTATTTCCTCTATAACACACCTCTTTTTCTTATTAGGTGAAACTAACAATGCATAGTAGAGATCACGGTTGGTCCTTCCATGTTCAATATAAACATTCAACAACTTGTGACCTAACCTAACATACTTACACATGTTAATGACATCTCCATCAGAAGCTAAAGGTTGTAGCCCATTGTCCAAACTCTCAGATGGTATAAGAAAGTGATAAAACATAATTGAGTGACCATCATTACCTAACTCTTCCACCATAGCATCCATTTCGTGAACAGAGAACTCATCCACATCTACTATATCAACAAATCCCGAGTAACCACCTTCGTATGTTCTATCTGGTCTATCAGTGAACCTCCCACCATAATGAACCTTGATTGAAAACAAATCAGGTTCATTTGCTGCAAACAAATTAAAGAAAATCAAATTAGGGTTTTCCACTCAAACCATGCAATAACAACAATTAAATTAAAATCGATACATACCATATACTTCGTGAACATCAAAATCATCTTTTGATTGCCGTATACTCCACATTTTTGTTCCAACCATTGTAGCATTGAAGAAGAATTTAGATCAAAATTAGGTTATGTTGATTTGGGAGATTTTTTTATGTGAGAGAAAAACTAGAGGGAAAATGAGACGACGGGTATTAAATGCCTGCATATTTAGAGGCTCAATGCAAACATGAATGGACAAAAATACCCTCACCATTTTGCACGTTTTGTAAAGTTAACGTCTTGACCAAACGGACGTTTGGTCAGAGGACCATTAGTTAAGAGAGTTTGAGAGTTGGTGACTGTGAGTGATAAAAAAAAAGTCAAAGGACCAAGAGTGATGGTCAACCCAAACCACAGGGACCATATTTGTAGTTTACTCTTAATTTAATTAATTGTATTTATATCATAACATATAGTTTAGATGTCAAATAAATTATTACAAAATTTAGGTAAAAGTTTAAATTAGACGTAAAATTAGAAATTCCAAAATTAAGGGTTTTACAACTCTTCCCCTCTAAAAAGAAAATTTTCGTCCTCGAAAATTGAAGTTGCAAAAATTTGACGGGGACAAAGTAAATCACAAAAGAACGTCGCATGTAACCTCGCGCTCGGGGAGATTATAGTTTCTCATGACTCGACCCCGAGAAACTTGGATAGCCCCAGGCTCTCCAATAGATCACAAATCATATAAAATTTGTTCCAACGAATGCGAAACAAATACGTAGCAGATGACAGATGACAGATGATAGTTGGAATCCTACAAGGAGATACACGAAATGCATAAACCTACGAAGCAAGCATTGCTATAGTACTAAACGATGAAACTTCATCAACTCCTACCGAATTATGAGCGAACAAAGGAATTTGTCAAAGTCAAAGGAGTACAAATCAAAACATAAAATGTATCAAGAATTTCCTAATAAGGTGGGTAACCTATTCGTACAAACGATCACTAGGCACGTATCGGAGTATCGAAACACATCAGAAGGCAAAATGGAGTTGGTAGGATAATTGCACGGCTAATAATAAACCCAAGGGCTAACATATCGCAAACTAAAACTCCTTAATTAGATGCTAAAATGCCCAACACTACTGTACGGTGAAATCATACGGACACACAACTTCCAGTCTAAATTCCAATTTCTTCTTCCACAATAATAACTAACCCATTAGTTGCTGGAGTCGTTTATGAACCTTCAGTAAGTAACTCTCCGTCCTTATTCCAACCAAAAGGTATTCCACATCTTCACTCATATAAACATCCTAGAAGGACATCATGCCACTAGCATGTCATCTCCCTTAGTGAGCAAAACACAACCAAACTAAACGCTTGCTAAATTTCCCGCTCAACACCTCTTTCAAATTCAAATAGTTACTCTGTCTGTCCATTCATATGAAGATGAGAAGTCGTACTAACATCGCAAATCAAATCTGTATAGGTTACTGTACTTCTTCTGAAAGTGTGCTGCAAAACGCGATTCTCTTTCACGGTCACTGCAGGTGCGCTATGTAGCTCGAATGGTCTTCTGCCGAAAGAAATCTCTACCGATCTTCCAAACAAGTCGTTCCAGTCAATGCTCCACTGCAACTCAATTCATGTTGTTCCTCCTTCTGTGCGTGGAAATCATCCATGTAGTCACCACTGTCTTCATTCCATCCCGTCCAACTCCTGCTTCAAGACTCTATACATATTAGTACAACTAAGATTAATAGAGTCGATAGAACTGTGTGCTTCAATTTGAACATCTTCCTTCATCCTTCTAATCTTCTTCATGTTTGCCATGAATTCCTCTTAAGTCAAACGTCGGATAGTCCACCTCTTACAGTTCTAGATGTATTGATGCATAGCCGAAATCTCCTCGTATTGCATAAGGTCATAGCTGATCCTCCTCCCTAAGTAGAAACAAATCTCTTTTCCAGTTCTTCCAAATTCTTCTCTCATTCTTCATCCACAAAGTTACTCTTCGAAATATCACAGAGGCTTCTTCGGATGCAGAATGTCAACACTAAAAAAACGAAAATGATCCTCGTGTTTTTCTTTCGTTTCTGAACATATCAAATGTCATACATTGACAATTTGTCCAAATACTCACGAAAAACACGATTCTTAAAATCCATAGGAATCGTCGAAGCAGTAGCCAATACAATTGGCATTACAACGCTCATAGAGATCATAACAAATACGAAAAGGAATTCTAGAAATATCTCACTCTTCACACAAACATACTACGATTTACCTTCCAGAAATCCATCCAAAACTTCATGCTATTATTATTCCTCTCCGCGAATAAAATGGAAGCACATCAAATATACACACTTGCTCTGTTGAAACCACTTCCTAGAAGCTGGCTTTTCAATTCCTGCCCTTCCACTGACATCATTCAAAACAGAGTTTCAGAAGTAAGCAAACGTTACACTTATACGGATAAAGTTCCCAAATTAACCAACTTACTGTTCTCAAGCACTGCTCAAAATATCATATGATTCCAATAAGTTCAAGTTATATGATATAACTATTATCACGTTGGCCAGGCGTCATAATACTTGCATCATATACACATGCCTTTATTGCAATCACATTCTAGTTCGAGTCGTGACAAAACAAAACCTCATAATCCAATCAAAATAATTTCACATTTCGATGGTAATCTTGGCAGTTCATTTAGGAGTACGTCGCGAACAGCTTCAAACGACCGAAGGACTCGCGAAATTTTGAGTTTCTCAAAACGCCAAAGGTGACAATTATAATATGACGGTCGTCATCATCATAATACTCAGGCAACAAATCCTAATCCAAAATAACATCGAATCAAACATCTCCAGCGTAAACAGATTAGCACAACAAAATCGTCTCCAAATATCTCTAGAACGCATCGGACAAACAGAATATATAAGATGAAAAGTCACTAAACGTTCACAGGGGTAGAGTAGGTAAGGTAAAAAAAAAAAAAAAAAAAAAAAAAAAAAAAAAAAAAAAAAAAATCATCAGCAATGAAGAAAGAATCAAAAGCAGGGAGAAGTCATAGAATGTGTCAAACATGTAGGATTCATACATACGCGAATCTCCGAACAAACAAAAAGCATCTAAACAAATGTCAAAAAAATCAAGAATCGAAGTTCAAAAGAAAGTGATAACTCCAGGAAATGAAAATTATATGGCATACTACGAAGTCTAAGGCATCCTAACATATGTCGCGAATCCTGATAAGTCTTCTAAGACTCCGAAACGAATGATCTAGTATGAGCTTAACGAAAAGAAAAGGCATAAATCAGAGTAAAGCGGAAGCAAGAAAACCAAAGTCTGATCATATATCTACCCAATCCTCACTGGTCATAATAAGGCTCTTAAAGGGAGAAACTTAAGGCAAAACCTTCCAAAGTTATTCCTAAAGCGTCTAAGGTGCAAACCTAAGGGTCCAAATCCTTACAGGCCATAACTTATGTACTACAAGTCGCAGCCTGAGCTCTGATACCATAATTGTAACACCCCAACCCGACATGGGTCCGGAGCGCTACAGTATGGTGACATATCAAAGCATACAAAGCATACAACGCAAGCGGAAGACTTAAAACAAAAGGTTACAAGGGAAAAATCTAAAAGTACAAAAGAAATACTAAAACTATAAAAGAAAGGAAAATACAAACTAAACAAAGTGTAATCTAATCCAAGTCCAAACTAGTCCAAATGTAATGGGCTTCTAGTCCATGGGGTAGTCCACTAAAGCTTCTATGCTCTCTCTTCACCCAACCCCAGCTTCCATCCTATAACCTGCCGCAGGAAAGAAAATGCGGCTGAGCTTAAAAAGCCCAGTGAACAGATATATAGCAAAGAAAACGAATAAACAAAATGTATGTAAGTATGAGAAATGAAATCATAAGCTCCTGCTGAAATGAATATCATCTGTCAAGTGCATAAGAGATCAACGATAACTGAACAAATATCATAAGTTAAATGAATAATGAGTATGAAGAGTCAAGTGATAATATGAATCATATAATAACCAGAATCAAAGAGCACGTATCAACAAAGGCGCGTCTAACGAGATACTCGAATAGACACAAGAAACATAGGAAAGCCACGAGCCGACCTAACGAGATACTCGAATAGGTCTCCTACCATATAATCACATATCCGTCAAATCATAAGTGCACGAAGAGGGGAGACCTCTAAGTACCAAATGGAGTAGCTAGCTCCAACGTGAAGAAGTGTAAGCACACACTCACATTCACCCTACACAGAACAGAATACCTAGGATGCATCCATACGCCCCCCCTACAAAGCAAATCATACATATCATAATAATCCAGAGCTCATAACATATCATATCAAATGGGGACGCCGTGGATCAATCACACCTCCACAGAAAGTGTCATGCCATTGGTGCTTCAATGACACGCCCATGGTACCTCCATGAGTAGAATAAAAACTCGGGCATCAGAACAGAACAAATCATATCATATCATATTGAATCATCATATCATATCCAACAGAACATAGCAAACTGAACTGAATTATATCAAACGAATCATATCAAAGCTCATATCAGAAGGATCATATCAGAAAGATCATATCAAAAGTTCATATCAAAATATCATAACAAAAGGATCATAGCGATGGCATATCGAAAGGGAATTATAGCAGTGTCAAGAATCAAGAAAGTCATGAGAAGTCCCTAATAAAAAGGGAAGAATATCTGTACCTTAGACCGCAAGTGCAAACATAACAGAGACATAAAGGTCATAATCAAACTCCTTCTTCCGCGAATCTACACCAATACATGATCGTCTTATTATTAATATCTTATTTTAAATCAGATTTCTCATTTTAGTCGGCTTTCCATTTTAGTAACTTTCTTTTTATAGCAGCTTTCCAAAAATAGTAACTTTCCAAAAATAGTATGTTTCCTCTTTAAGTAGTTTAACCATTTTAAGCAACTTTACTTATTTAGCACGTTTCCTGATTTAGTAAGTTTCCAATTTTAGTAAGTTTCCTGAAATAGTAATTTAATACATTCGGGTTATAGATGACAATTAAATAATATTTAATGGTTAAAATAACAAATATAATAGTTTAGGGTTAAATATGTCAATTAAATAAAGTTTAGGGTCATGAATGTAAACTATCAAAATTTAATATTAAAAATGTCTAATAAATTATTTTAAGGCTTATATTATAATTTTAGATTAAAAGAATAATTTTAGACCCCGTCGTTCATAATATATTTATACGTATACTCACATCAATTTAGTCCGCGACGACCGAAAATACAATTATTCACATGTATGCTCACATGACTCACATCCATGTATATACACGACACCTTATCGAAGGCCAAAACCAAAACAACTCCATAATCTTATTAAAATCATTAGAGGCTAAACCGTAAATCATTATTTGTTGATTACCAAAATAGTTTCGAATCGAAAGTCATTAGTGTGTACATTTTGATTAATATATAAGAACCATTTATAACAATGCATGCTCTATAATAATCATAATTAAGAATAAGTATACTAAACTAAAGACCCCATGCAAAATCATGCGTAGTACATAATATTACCAAAAACGATTCGAACAAGGACGAGACATGATACGTGATACCCTTTTTATTTTTGTTGTTGCGATTCAGAAATCAAAATAGAAAACCAACTTGTTAACATAGAAACATATTGCAAGCCTTACTATTCTCTTTTTACCAATTTTAGCATTCGAAAAATATTGAGTATAGAAAAATAACCATCAATTTCTAAGAATTTAATTAGGTAAAATGCATGGACTATATAAAGGATCAATATTTGCAATAATACTTCATGCAAGGTCTTCCTTGTTACCATATGTAATATACACTGTTATATTTGTAGCCTTTTTATAAACTTTACAACATGCACGTCCCATGTTAAATTATTATTCATATTTTATTCCCAGATTTTTAGTTGTGTTTGTAGACATCAGAATAGGATTACCTGACCAAATCAAAGGCGTATACATATATATTTCATAATTTCATACTACGTATAAGTTTCATTAGGCGTTATCATATTTGACAAATACATTAGATCAGTTTTTAATGTCGTAAAGGCATATACATGTCGTATGCATGTCGAGTGAATCGAGACAAGGAAATGGAGATACCTCTTGGTCGACTGATTGGCACGAACAAGAACACACCAAGACTCAACCCTTTCGAACCCAAAACTAAACCCTTCTTCGAACCAAACTCCACCTGCTCACGATCACATCCAATCCGGGATAATAGAAACCGATCACCAATAGGTCACTACTTTCGTACCTTATTATCTTGGGGAGAAACAAAACTGCCGTCACTTTGATAGATGTATTAGTAGGGTTTTTGTGTTAGATAAGAGATGAGATAATCGGTTTTGGAGTAAGTTAACAATGAGGAGAATTGATTGGGGAGTTCACTACTAGAAAAAGTGCCAATAGCAACGGCCGAAAGTCGTTGCAATATGGCCTAAATTCGTTGCTAAACGCTGTTAGCAACGATATTACCAACGAAATGGGTTCGTTGCTATATCGCCCGTTGCTAAGCCACTTATCGTTGCTAAATGCCTCAGTTCGTTGCTATTTGGCAACGAAATTCGAAGTCGTTGCTAGTTTTGTTAAACGGACGAGTCGATATGGAATCTTTACACATGAGTTGTTAAACGGACTAGTTGAAATGATATCGTTACATATGAGATGTTAAACGGATGAGTCGAGATGCTATCGTTAGACATGAGATGTTAAACGGACGAGTCGAGATGGTATCTTTACACATGAGTTGTTAAACGGACGAGTCGAAATGATATCGTTACACATGAGATGTCAAACAGATGAGTCGATATAGTATTGTTAGACATGAGATGTTAAACGGACGAGTCGACATGGTATCGTTAGACATGAGATGTTAAACGGACGAGTCAAGATGGTATCGTTATACATGAGATGTTAAACGGATGAGGCGATATGGTATCGTTACACATGAGATATTAAACGGACGAGTCAAGATGGTATCGTTAGACATGAGATGTTAACGGATGAGTCGAGATGGTATCGTTAGACATGAGATCTTAAATGGATGAGTCGAGATGGTATCTTAACACATGAGACGTTAAACGGATGAGTCGATATGGTATCATTAGACATGAGATGTTAAATGGATGAGTCGAGATGGTATCGTTAGACATAAGGTGTTAAACGGACGAGTCGAGATGGTATCGTTATACATGAGATGTTAAACGAACGAGTCGAGACAGTATATTTACGCATGAGATGTTAAACGGACGAGTCGAGATGGTATCGTTATACATGAGATGTTAAACGGATGAGGCGATATGGTATCGTTACACATGAGATGTTAAACGGACGAGTCGAGATGGTATCGTTATACATGAGATGTTAAACGGATGAGTCGAGATGGTATCGTTAGACATGAGATCTTAAACGGACGAGTCGAGATGGTATCTTTACAAATGAGGTGTTAAGCGGACGAGTCAAGATTATATCGGTACACATAAGATGTTGAAGTTCATGCTTTTAAGACATACAGACAATGTGCGTTATTTATTTTTTATAGATAAACCATAAATAACATTTATACGCATACAATGGATTGCATGTTATATTTATATGTCCATAGATTATCGTAAGTAGATTGAAATTAAACCGCCATTATTTAATAGGGTTTAGTAAAAAGAGGGAATTTTTTCCCTATACTATTTCATAAAAGTAGTAACTAGAAAATAATTTAAAATAAAATTGGTTAACTAAAAAAATTTGAGAAATTTCCCTTGATTTTTTCATATATTTAGCAACAAAAATGTTTAAAATTTTTTACCAACAATTTTTGCAACAAAATATTCGTTGCTATATTTGCGATTTCGTTGCTAATATTTGATGATTTGATTGGCAAAAATTAAAACTTCGTTGCTAAATTTTTTGCAACGAATTTTTTTGAGAAAGTCATTGCTAAAAGAGAGAGGGAATGTTCCCACCAAATTTTGAGAAGATAGCAACGAATTTAGCAACTAAAAGTCGTTGCTAACCAAAGATTCAATTTTTACTGAATTTCGTTGCTAAATTCGTTGCTAATGTGTAAATATAGCAACGACTTATTGGTTGTTGCAAAATTTTCGTTGCTATTGGCACTTTTTCTAGTAGTGGTTGACGATTTTAGGGAGAGATTGTGGGGATATCAAAAACGTGTGAGGAGGGATTAAAACTGGAAGTCGCATTTTTGGTTGCTAGGAATTCGGGAACACAATATATCTCTTCAAAATCTCTAGTCATTTAATTTATCTTCTTAATATTTCAAAAATATGAAGTACAAAATTTACAAACTGAAATTGGTTCAAGTGTGCTAAAAAAACGTGTTGGACTTTTTCAACAATAGCATTTATCGATTTCCTATATTACTTTAGTAGAGGATTATTTTGTAACATATATTTATATTAAGCATATCTTAGGTTAATTTAATTAATTGTATTTATATCATAACATATAGTTTAGATGTCAAATAAATTATTACAAAATTTAGGTAAAAGTTTAAATTAGACGTAAAATTAGAAATTCCAAAATTAAGGGTTTTACACTTTGTCCCACATAGATAGCTAAACAAACTCTACAACAATATATAACTAAGATGATAGGGATACAAGCTACAAATCAAATGAACTATTCCTATTGGTTAAGTTAACTTATATAAGTAATACGCTAGTTTTAATTTGATTTTTTATTATTATTATTTATTTATTTATTTATTTATTTTTACGTTTTTGGAATACAAGTTTTTGCCCCTTTCTGCTTTTCACATTTTTGGAATACAAGTTTTTACCTTTGTGCTTTTTGAAAAAACAAAAATGAGTTTTTAGGTTTGTGGGATACGAGTCGTGGGATTTTTACATTTTCTTTTCCATTACGTGAGTTTCAATTCAGTTTCCTCTACTTCTGTGGGATGCGAGTTAGAAGACTTTTACATTTTAACTAAGCTGTTTCTCTCATCAAATCCAACCGAAATAACTAGTTTCTTTTAAATTTTCCTAAACTTTATCTGAAAAGTTTATATAAAACAACAAGTTACAAAAATGTCTATGTAGTTTTGGTGAGATTCCATGCGTAATCTTCAAATGTGTCTTTGTCGTTTATGTGAAGAACAACCAAGTTCATTTTCCTTTTTAACTTATGATATCAGAGGAAATGTTTCATCCTAATGTACCTTTTTTTCTCCTTATGATAACTCCAATGAAGTGGTAATTTGATCGTAAGGTTTGATGATGCCAAATAAATGTCTCAAGTTTCAACTATGCATTTTTGCATGTTTCAACTTCTTAAACTCACAATTATCATTTAAGCACAAACCAAACGACGGTTTAGATTAAGACAAATAATAAACGAAAAACTCGATCATGTTATATAAATTTTGTGTCGGTAATAAGATGAGTAGAAATAAATGTAGAAGGAAATTGTAATGCTCTTATATACTGGTAAAAATATGAATAAAGAACACTCTGATAACCGATAAGGAACAAAACACTGCAAATACTGTGTATTTGTTTTCTTAGTTAACTTCCTAACTTCCTATACGAGAGTCAGAAAACACCTCAAAAACATTTTCAAAATTTTATATCAGTTTTACAAGATATAACCTCAATTATGAAAAGTCAATCGATCAGAAAAATAACACCAAAATGCATAATATGAGTTTTGAACTGATGCCAAGTAATGTCGGTCTATGGCTCCATGTGCACATTCATAGTGCAGAGTTCCAAGTGATGCGCGGAGAGTATGGGAGGGTGGATATGTATGTGAGGAGTGGATGTTTGGATAAAAGTTGGCTCGGCTGTGACTTACGCGAGGGTGAAGTAGAATAATGAAATCGTGGGTGAGACCATGAGAGTAGAGTTGTGGTGGTTAAGCCTAACTTCAAAGTATAACCATTCATGATAATAATGAGAGCGGATGAAAAAAAAGCTTAAAGAATGATATGTTTTGTCCCACATAGATTGTTGAATAAACATTATGGTACTACATAACTTAAAATGTTCACTTACCTTACACTAATGGAGCGTAATATAACTGAATAATCATGATTATAATTTACTTTCTGTAAGTAGTTTTTATATTTTCTCACTACCAAGGCTTAAATTCCCATTTTATTTTATATTTTTTACGCCAATACTTTAGTATTTGAGCTCAAATTAATCTCTCAAACTCCCAACCACTATAAAAGAACACTAATTTTAAAACGTATGAGTGTACACATTATGTAACAGCTATAAATTTCTCATGCTATTTTTTGTGTGTATAGAACTAATGTATATGGTAGCGTTTGGAGTATCAAAGTAATTTTTTGTTTGAATGTGATAGCCTGTTGAATGTGATGTACATTGAAAAACTCATTACAAGTGCCGCAATCCACATATATACGACTCATAAGTAATGTTTCTAGCTACCGCAATCCTATATATGTTGTTTTTGTGATGATCACTTATTTGAATATTTCGCTGGTTCTTCATATGACCAGATACGTCACAATTCATGTTTGCTTTTGTTAATATATTTGGAGGAATGTTACCGTTGAGTTTGATGGTGTTTGGCAGGATGGTGCCAGAGAGAGCGAAGGTGTTGGTGACGTCACATGTGACGTCAATCCATGTTCAGAGTGAGTGTGACGTCTTCCAGTTGATTCGGTTGGTGTTCGGTGAAGTGTTGTTTGTTGCATGTAAGTGAGGGTGTGAGGGTGGAGACGTGGTGATTAAGCCATTTTAAAACAAAAGCTTGACGAAGGCTTAAAGGTTGAATGAGTTTTGGTTTTGGAAATGTCCCACATCGATGAATATGTAAACTTTCGTGCAATATATTATGTGGGATTATGAGACTATTATTAGAATTTTTTTCGAATTGCATCTATTTACTTATTAATCTCTTTAATAGGTGCATTTCGTGAATGGTTCTTTTTACCAAGCCTATTATTTTTACTAGTTTTACATTTTTATTTACTTTATAGTTAGCATGCTAGTATTTACTGTTTTCTATTAACTTTATTTTGATCTAGCTTATTTTATAAGAAAATATGTACTTCTATAAAAACTCATGATGATTTAATTTCTTTGATATATCACAGTGGCAAAAGTGCATGGTATTGAATAAATAAACCTCTTACTAGTTTACTTGCTTATGAAAGTTTGGTTATGGATATGGTTAGTTAAATATAATTTGTAACAAATTGGTGCACATTAATCTTGATGTTTCAAGTGTGGCTGGACTCAAAATCTGTTACACCAAAACTTTAATCTAGTGCCTGGATTGAGTTGGCTCAGACGTTATTCAGAGGATGATGATGAGAATAGTGAAGAGGAACAATGACATTGTGCGTGAACTGAGGTGTTTGTGTATGTGAGGGGCGTGAGGCTACATATATGGTGGTTAAGTCACTTGAAACAAAAGGTTAAAAAAAGGAAATGAGTATGTTGGTTTTGTGACTTCATCCCACGTTGGTGGATGAGGAAATACTGTAGGAGTTTATAAGACTATGAATCCGTTACTAGTTTTGGCTTTCACGACTAGTAGATTGTTTTAAGTATAACGTATATCTGGAGGTTGTAAAGTTTGAACTTTTTTATGTTTATTAGTTTATTGGATGTTTTTTAATGTTTATTTGACTATATCTTCTTTCTACTAGTACTCTTCAACCAATAAGATTTTATCCTTATATTTTTTTAAGCCTTTTGATAGATTGAAAGTGAATTTGAGACAATTATTTTGACACATCCAAATTGAAAAGATAAAAGTTTTGAGACAAGGGTTATCGATTTTAATGAAGTCCAATAGAAGAAATGCTTATATTTTTGGGCTTGATGCGAAACATAGTGATATACTCTAAAAGGGAATAATTGTATGGTTTTTCAAAGGTTGATACCCATGAATGTAAGCATTACCAAATAATAGGTGAATACACATCTAAATTCTACACCCATTCACGTTTACTTTCTTCCAAAAGCCAACATCGGTTGTGATTTCTTAGTGCAAACCAAACGTCTTATAAGTATAATAACTTAATTTTATGTTCGTGGAATGTCACTTATACATATGCTTGATCACAAAATAAAACTCTCTTATTCCAATAAATAAAATTTAGTGCGTTATTATATGAACGTAGCAATTTATAAGAGGAATATGAATCTGTCTGTAACAATGACGAACAGAAGACAAGCTTCCAATCCGAAACAATCAACTTCTCATTTTTCGACTAATAAAACACTCGTAACTCAACCACATTCTCATTCCTCATTTCTCAAACAATCCATATTCATTTCAAACTCATTCTTCAAAACTGTTACATTTCACAACAGACCGTCGCACCATCCTCTATAACCGCGTATTATGGTGTTTGAATGTAGTGATTTAAGAGAAAAAGGTGTACTCGTTATATAACAAACTCATATCAAATTGTAGATCTCACTCGTACTCTTTTTGTCAATGTTTCTAGGATAAAACAGAAACTTAAAGTTTTATGGTTTCTCATTTAATTCCAATTTTGCTTCTTAAACAGAAAGTCACAGTTAGTTTTTTTTTTTTTTTTTTTTTTTTTTTTTTTTTTTTCATCATATTCACTGTCGTTGAATTATACTAATGAAAGATGAATGCAATGTTTTGAATTCAAGAGGTATTTTGTGACATTTTAGGCATTTCTAAATCAATTGTTCAATTCAAGGGGTACATGATTTTATCATTTTTATTAACAATATACATGACTCATAAGTGATGGATGATTTGGTTCCTGATCAGAGGCTTTATATGTCATTGGTTCTTATTGTTTAATGGCCTCTTGTTTGCAGTTTTTTTGGTTGTTATGAACTGAGTATGTTCTACGCATATTGTTTTTATGTTTAAAGGTGGCTCATTACCACCCTCCCATGTAACCTAAACTCTATTTCATTCATTAATATATTCACCGGGTATAAACTCTTAAAAAAAATAAAAATAATAAAAAAAAATAAAAAAAAAAAGTAGTGTATCTATTAAACTCAGATAGATTTAGTCATTTTAATGAATATTGTTCTGGCGTTGCATATTCTTAAACTCACTTTGGATATTTAGTAAGAATGTATGTTTGATTTTTTATGCCTATGGTCTAAGACCAGGGGAAATAACACTAATCATTTATATATGTCGTTTTCATCCTCTTATGGGAATCTTTTGTTTATTCTTCGTATCACAAGGTATGCCATGAATTATGGTTGCTTCTGTTAATGTCTTAAAAAGAACGTGACAAATGTGTTTAAAGACTCCTTAATTAACGCATAAATCTTGTCAAAACAAAAACCATAAACCGATAATCTTACAATGACGAACAGAAGACAAGCTTCCAATCTGAAACAATCAACTTCTCATTTTTCGACTAATAAAACGCTCGTAACTCAACCACATTCTCATTCCTCATTTCTCAAACAATCCATGTTCATTTCAAACTCATTCTTCAAAACTGTTACATTTCACAACAGACTGTCGCAGCATCCTCTATAACCGTGTATTATGGTGTTTGAATGTAGTGATTTAAGAGAAAAAGGTGTACACGTTATATAACAAACTCATCAATTTGTAGATATCACTCGTACTCTTTTTGTCAATGTTTCTAGGATAAAACAAAAACTTAAAGTTTTATGGTTTCTCATTTAATTCCAATTTTGCTTCTTAAACAGAAAGTCACAGTTTTTTTTTTTTTTTTTTTTTTTTTTTTTTTTTTTTTTTTTTAATTCATATTCACTGTCGTTGAATTATACTGATGAAAGATGAATGCAACGTTTTGAATTCAAGAGGTATTTTGTGACATTTTAGGCATTTGTGAATCAATTGTTCAATTCTAGGGGTACATGATTTTATCATTTTTATTAACCATATACACTACACCATTCTGGACCTATAGTGACAACGCAATGTTGTCGCTAAAAGTGCGAAAGTTGTCACTATAAGTATATTTGTGACAACATGTTGTCACGGAAAGCGTTGCCGCTATAACCGCGTCGCAATAAGTTATTGTGACAACATTTTTCACCTATTGCGACAACAGGTTTGACCAAAAGTTTGACTTGTTGACTCAAGTTTTTTGTGACAACACATGTAGTGACAACATGTTGTCACTACAAGTTTGACTTTTTAATGACAAAGTGTTTTTGCAACAACTTTTTAGTGACAACATGTTGTCACTAAAAGATTCGACTTATTTTTTACCAAGCTTATAGCGACAACTTTTAGCGACAACAAGTTGTCACTCCAAAAAAAAAAAAAAAAAAAAAAAAAAAATTACTAGTAGCGACAAATGTTGTCACTAAAAGTGGCATCTGCTACAAAACAGCACGGCTGTTTTGTCACGTATTCCCAGGTTTTCCGACCCTGTTTTCCAGATTTTTCCGCAACCAAATTTTCCATAATTTCATATCAACACAACTAATAACTAAAGCAAACTACATTCCATAAATTGTTCAAAGACTACATGGTTTAACGACTTAGTTCGACGACATAAATGTAAATTGTTCATCATCATAAACATAAATTATCCAAAACGACATAACTGTAAATTGATCATCACCATAAAGGCCTTGATTTACTCACTTGTGGACTCGTCTGCATCCTCTTCTTCATCAACATCCATAAACAGTGAGGGGTCAAGCTCAGGGGGCGGTGGCAAATCAATGACTTTACGGTCCGCTAATTGTGCATGTAGGTTCATCACGTACCTCGCCAGACCACTTATTTGAGATTGATCCATTTGTGGTGTTGGAGCGGGGTGGGAGCGTACAGAAGATGACGATGAAGAACTACCTGCCAACACCTTACCCCGTCCCGGGTTAAAGCCTCGTTTAGTGCCCAAGACTTGTGCTACAATCTCCTTATGAGTGAGTTGCTCTTCTTGACCTTGTTGACCCTTTCTAATGTCTAGCATCCGGTTCTGTAAAGTCACAAAACGAGTGAAAATTTAATAGTTTAGAACTATTTATCACTAATTAAATTCTAATTAGCTTTAACAAATGTTCACACAAGCCAACGCCAAGGCAAACAAAAGCTCATACACACCCACAATAACACAAACAAGCTTATTATAGCAACTATACAAGCTAAATCAGGCTAGAACAAGAATCAAAGAAACTCAGTCTCTACTTATGCAGAACAGCAGAAAGTAGCAGCTTGGAGGGCTAAATAAGCTAAGAAGATAAGCAAATAAGGCCAAAACAAGCACGACTAATTCAACCCTATACTACTAGCTCTCCAAATCACCAAGAATCAAGTAAGAATCTCAAAAATTGAGCCAGTTATGGACAAAAGGAAAAATGGGTCAGAATGGTAAAGGCTGGGTGCAGGGCAGATTTAAAACCAAATGGGTCACTTTGTGCCACTAAAAAGCCATTGAATAAAATTCTAAAAATTTTAAAAAAAATATTTTTGAAAACGCAAGCAAGCCAAGATTAAGTAGCCAAAGTTTCAGATCAAAACTCATAACAATGAGTAAATTAAAAATCAACCTTCCGGGTACGCACCCTTACCATCATTCCACTAAAAAGACATTAAATTAGTATGTGATAATAATGAAACAAATAAAACGAGTATAAAAACAAATATTTAATCATGACTTACCTCTTCATGCCTACTTTGGGCATAGGACTTTGAGCCATGATTCGATGTGTAGACTTGTTTTCCTCTGTTGGCCCTGTTGGCTCGTGAACGTTTCAAGTGCTTCGATGAAGTGACATGATCACAAAACTCATGCCAATCAGCCAAAGACATGTTTCCCGGAGGAAAATTCCGGATCTCCTGCGGGTGCTTGTACCCGTCCCGACGCACAAAATACTCATCCTTGAACTTGTTCTTGTGGTTTCTAAAAATACCCTTGAATGTAGCTTTCATCCCTTCTTTAAAGATATCCGCATTTGGGCCTGACAAATGTTCTTCCATGTCAAAGTATGTCTGCAATTCAAAAGAACTAGTCATGTAATGAAATACTGTTTACAAATTTAACATAGTAGATTTAAGAGTAAAGCTCGACGTGTATTCTAGGCCACAAGGTTGTCTTGTACTTATCATCTACATCATCCCACGTCTCATAGTGGAATGGGACTTTTCTTTGTATCTCGTTGCTTATCAACCTTGTAAAATCGCCGCCATTGTCCCCGATCGGTTTTGCAATTTTCTGATCGTGGCTATGGAAAGTTTTCGTTTCCCACCGGACTCGAATTTCTTATACAGCTTAGCGTCGTGGCCTTTTTTACGACCCTTCGCGTCTACAAATTAAAATTCAAATGAATAGATTAACAATACAAGTAATCAAGTGAAAAAAGTCAAATTACAGGTAATGAAATTCAAATATATTATCTTATAATTACTTACTCTTGTGGGTGTTGGGAGGCACCCATGGACGGTCATCGTTTGGGGGACCATTATCCCCACCATGGCCATGAGCAAAACTATTCAAATAGCACAAGTATCAAAATGTACACAAACACATTCAAATCACGAGACCAATACTAACCAAGTTATTTCATTTCCATATAACTAAATGTTCATATACAAATCATTTTATTCACAACTAACAATACATTCATCCCAAGATAACTCAAGTGTCCCTCAAAATGTTATAATTAGTATATTTTAACATGTATAAAGTATCTTTAGGCCCATATGCGTTTGTCTTCAGTGAACCATTTTCATTAAATATAAAAACTATAATCACAATTCCTAACTACTAAATCTGAGATAATAATGAAATGATAATGATGTGAGAAATGATTTACCTTTTAGCAGCTGGTAGTGATGGCTAGGTCGGCGACGAAAGTGGCACAGTGGTGGTGGTGGCGGCTACGGCGACAGCAGCTGGTGGTGGTCGGCTACGACAACAGTTTCATAAACAAAAATTAATAACATACAAAAATTAACTAATAAAATTAACAAAACATACATAAACACAAACCTTTTAATGTGGAGCAGATTTGGTAAGTGTGAGATGGGAGAAAGAGATAAGGTGAAAATTTTATCTAAGTGTGAAAATTGTGTGGAGCAGATATGTAGGCGGGGGTTTTTGATTTTTGGTGAAAATTTTGGCACCAAAATTTTATCCAAGTGTGAAACGTTAGCACCAAAAATGTGTGGAGCAGATATCTAAGTGTGAAAATTTTTGGCACTAAAAGCTTTTTACTATTTTTTTTTAAATTTTTTTGTATAATAATATAATAAATACATATAAAAAATACGAAATATTTTTGAAAATATTTTAAAAAAGTGTTATGTTTATCACTTCATTGTACTAATATTTTTGAAAATATTTTTTTATTTTATTTTTGTATAAAAAAGCATATTAGACCGAAAACGGAACCGAATTGAAAAACCGCGCCGAACCAACCATATTTGGTTCAGTTTTGGTTTCATCGGTTCGGTTTTGGTTTTATAACTAACGGTTTTTTTATTTTGGTTTTCGTCGGTACGACCCAATTCATTAAAAACGTTAGCACTTTTACATGAGATGTTAAAATAACGAGTCAATATGATATGGTTATACACGAGATGTTAAACGAATGAGCCGAAATGATATGGTTATACACGAGATGTAAAACGAACGAGCCGAGGTGATATGGTTATACACGAGATGTTAAACGAATGAGCCGAAATGATATGGTTATACACGAGATGTAAAACGAACGAGCCGAGGTGATATGGTTATACACGAGATGTTAAACGAACGAATCGAGATGATATGGTTATACACGAGATGTTAAACGAACGAGCCGAGGTGATATGGTTATACACGAGATGTTAAACGAACGAGTCGAGATGATATGGTTATACACGAGAAGTTAAACGAACGAGTCGAGATGATATGGTTATACACGAGATGTTAAACGAATGAGTTGAGATGATATGGTTATACACGTACGAGATGTTAAACGAACGAGCCAAGATGATATGGTTGTACAAGAGATGTTAAACGAACGAACCGAGATGAAATGGTTATACACGTACGAGATGTTAAACGAACGAGCCGAGATGATATGGTTGTACACAATATGTTAAACGAACGATTCGAGATGATATGGTTATACACGTACGAGATGTTAAACGAACAAGTCGAGATGATATGGTTATACATGATATGTTAAACGAACGAGCCGAGATGCTATGGTTATACACAAGATGTTAAACGGATGAGTCGAGATACTATGGTTCTACACGAGATGTTAAACGGACGAGCCGAGATGATATGGTTATACACGAGATGTTAAACGAACGAGCCGAGATGATATGGTTGTACAAGAGATGTTAAACGAACGAGTTGAGATGATATGGTTCTACACACACACACACACACACACTCATGTAACTAATATATAAACACAAACACACTCATCTCACTATCTCTCTCTCTCTAGCAGTTTCCATTTTCCGGCGACACCAGTAGTTTCCTGCCACCAGAATCTTTTTCCGGCCACCACCTTTTATCATCTCAACTTGTAGATCGGGCCACCCCTGTCAAGATTCTACCACACACGCGCCAACACGCCCTATCCACCACTCACAACCACAAACACACACTGTTATCATGGTGAAGATGGCGGAATTTGAAGCTTTTCCTTGTCCTTGTAGATGAGGAGATGTAATTCTACGAGAATCGCATAAACCTTACTCACGTGGTAAACTATACTGTGCGTGTCCATTATCGAAGGTGAACAATTGCATACTTTTTTTGTGTATTATCTAAATAACTTGGCAGGTTGTTAAAAATAATAGTTTTTACTCTTTAAGAGAGTGGGACAACGGAATATGGATGCAATTTCTTTTTATGGGAGGAGGAACGAATCGCCAAAATGACCGCTTCTCTTGGAGCTTCAACATCAAGCGGTTCTGGATCTGCTCCAACAAGGTGCTCAAACTGTCATGAAAAAAGATCTTAGGATAAACATGCTTGAGGCACAAAATCAGTTGCTACTCTCAAGAATAAGGATGTTGGAGGCAAAACTTGAAATGGCAATGTATCCCGACAACCATGACCATGCATGTTAGTCGGATGCAATACTCCGTAGCCTTTTAGGTAACATGGATAATTTTCATATGTAGTACTGATGTTGAACGTACTTTATATTTTAAATTCGTACGCACAAATAATAGAACTAAAGGAACAATATCACAATTAACAAACACGAAGGCAAACCGTTTATTTAAAACACGCAAGAGTTCTCAATCACATACATTTTCATACAGACTCAAACTAAACAACTCGATAAGCAAATGAAACAACTCGACAACCAAACGAACAGGCGGGAAAAAATCCCGCCAAACTATTGGCCAGTGTTTTACTATAATTATATATTAAATGAAAGTATTTTATTTTAATTATATATTAAATAAAAGTTTTAAACCTAAATTAAATTATTTTTAATTCATTTATAACATTTTAAAGTTATTTAATTTAATTCATTTTTAAATTAATTTATAACATTTTAAAGAATTTATAATAAATTTGAATCATTTTTAAATTATTTGTAAGGACAAATGATATTAAAAGGTAATATACTTGCCACAAATTTATCGAATGGGTAGTGAACTATTTTTTTCATTTTGAGGGTAATTTTCTTTCAAATTCATCATCTTTAGGGTATTTTGCAAAATTTTTGGACAATTTTGCCCTTCGGGAAATTTTTTTTGTATTAGCTATGAGGGGCAAAGTTGTCCAAATTTTTTACAAAATACCCTAAAGATGATGATTTTGAAAGAAAATTACCCTCAAAATAAAAAAAAAAAAAATAGTTCACTACCCATTCGATGAAATTGTGGCAAGTATATTACCTTTTTTTATTATTTGCCCTATTTGTAAATAACTAAAATCATATTTAATTAATTTATAACATTTAAAAAAAATATAATTAGTTAAAATTGTGTCTAAATCTTTAGTGACAACATTTCTCGTGACAACATGTTGTCACTAAAGGTTTAGGCGGCAAATTTCCCCCCAAATCATCAAATTCTTTAGTGACAACATTTATCGTGACAACATAAGTTGTCGCTACAAAATTAGGCGGTAACTTTCCCCCCAACTTTTTTTGCCCCAAAACTTATAGTGATAACACAGTTGTCACGAAAGATAAAAGTCAAAAATCAACAATATCAAAATCTTTTAGTGACAACACTGTTGTCACTACAAATCAAAATGTTGTCGCTATAAGATATAGTCAAAATTTATAAAACAGCATGCCTCTATTTTGTCCTGTAGTGATTCTATTGTGACAACATGTTGTCACAAAAAGAAAAATGTTGTCGCGAAAAGTTTTGGTCAAACATTGTTACCAGAATACTATTTTTTTGTCATTTAGTGGACTTGTCGCGACAACATGTGTTGTCACGAAAAAAATTTCGTCACAGTAGGTCTAAAATGGTGTAGTGATACATGACTCTTAAGTAGTGTATCTATCAAACTCGGATAGATTTAGTCATTTTAACGAATATCGTTCTGGCGGTGCATATCCTTATACTCACTTTGGATATTTAGTAAGAATGTATGTTTGATTTTTTATGCCTATGGTTTAAGACCAGGGGAAATAACACTAGTCATTTATATATGTCGTTTTCATCCTCTTATGCGAATCTTTGGTTTATTCTTCATATGACAAGGTATGCCATGAATTATGGTTGCTTTTGTTAATGTTTTAAAAAGAAGGTGACAAATGAGTTTGTTGGAATGTGTTGAGAGTATGTGAAGCTGAGTGAGCATAGTGATGGTGTTTGGTGGGATGTTGCCGAGAGACTGATGGCTTGGAATGGAGTAGAGTGTTTGTGTGTATGAGGTGAGGCTATGAGGGTAGAAAGTTTTAGGAAGGAAAAGAATTTTTGTTGTGTTACATTGTCCCACATAGATTAACGAACAAATGCTACATTACTTTATAACTAAGACTTTGGAAACACTACGGCAAATAAAACTTTTCTTTGGCGTACTAAGCATTTGGCTACTAAATTAATTTAGTACGTGATTGGAAAATTTATTTTTTATGGAAAAAAGCTTTCAACTTTTAGTTTGTTATTTATTTTGGGGTTTTATTAAACACTGCCTAATGGTAATGTTTAAGCTACATTAAACAATCTCTTCTTTCTATGTTTAAAGTAATTATGTACTTAATTCATAATAAATAAACATAAAAATTAACTTAAATATATGCGATCTTTGATTTAATAAAGTCTAAATTTCCTTTAATATTGACTAGCAGGGTGTTTTAATAAGTGTATTAATTGTATTTATTGACTATTTAATTAATTGTATTTAATATACATAATGATCAATTTTAAGTCATTAATTTTTAATTTTAAGTCATTAATTTTAAACTTTAATGGCAAAAACAAAATGGTGTGTACTTTAAGCTTCTAAACTTGTAAATGTCTAATTATATTTCATTTATGGTATTAATTGTCTAATTGTGTGTGAATCACTTGTAGTTTAAGTTTCTAAACTTGTAAGACTTAATTTTAAGTATTCTATTTATATTAGTCATTTATGCATTATAAGATAGTTAGATATTAAACATTGCCCAACTGCGCATTGTTTAGCAAAACTCTTTATTTTGTTTGTCTCACTTTTTGTGTTTTACTTCTTCGGTTTATTAACTATATATTTTCCAGGGTAAATTGCAAAAATGGTCCTTAACGTTTCACAAATTTGCAAAAACGGGACCGAGACAAAAAGTAGCGCAAAAAAGCCACCCACGTTCCACATTTTCGCAAAATCGCCACTGAGAGCCCTTTTCCGTTAACTCCCGTTAGTTTTCCCGTCAGTCAAGGGTATAATCGCATGAAATGACAAATATACCCCTTTAACTTCAGATACAACCCTACCTCTTGCCGCCAAATCTTTACCAGTGCAATTTCCGCTTTAATTTCCCTCCTGTTTTGTGAGGTTTTTTTTTTTTTTTCTTTTTTTTCTTTTTTTTTTTTTTTTTATTTGTTAAAGGTGTATTTGTTGTTAATGTCATGGACTTACAATTGTAGGTGGTCAGATGGAAAATGTGAAAGTAGTAGAGGTAGATAATGAAACAGAAGAACAGAGTGGCGGGAGTGATTCAGAGGATTTAGACTATAATCGAAATGATGATGAAGTGTTTGATTACGATGATCAGGTAAATGAAGATGTTCCCGTAAGTAAGTCTGATTTGCTATGCCATAAAGCTTGTGAAATTCAATCAGGTATACCTGTTTTTACCAAACATTATGCACTGATTAGAGAGTATGCCAAAGAGTTGGTTAATCAAAATCCAGGCACTACTGTTAGGATTGATGTACAGCTAGAACCAAATCCAGCTAGTTCAACAAGAACTTTTAAAAGGGTGTATATGTGTTTGGGAGCTATGAAACAAGGTTTCAAAGCTTGTGGCAGAGAATTCTTAGGATTAGATGGATTCTCCATGTCAGGTCCTTTTCCAGGTCAATTACTAACAGCAGTTGGGATTGATGCAAACAATGGGATTTATCCAGTAGCATATGCTGTAGTTGATGCACTAAATAAGGTAACTTGGTGTTGGTTTTTGAAACTACTAGGAGAGGATCTTGGGATAGAAACCAACTGCAAGTTCACTTTCATTTCTGATAGGCAAAAGGTGCACATTTCTATTGTATAATTAATCATGTGTTTTATGCACAATGAGAACATGTAAAGTTTTAACACCATCCATAACCTTACTTGCTCACAGAGATTGATACAAGCTGTTGCTAGTGTGTTTTCAAATGCTGCACACAGGCTTTGTGTTAAGCATATTCATGAGGAAATGAAGTCACATTTGAAAGGAGGTGTTTACAAGGACATGCTTTGGAAGGCTGCAAGAGCCACAACTGTTGTTGAATTCAACAAAGAGATGGATCATCTAAAGAATAACAATGCTGCAGCTTATGATTGGTTGCTGAAGATTCCAGCTGAACAATGGAGCCGATCACATTTTTTAGGTAATTCATTAAGTGGCAGTGGAAAAAAGCATACTGATAATTGATCATATATTAACACATAATGTGTGATTTGTTCAACAGGCAAAGACCTATGTGGACTACTCTTAAACAACATATGTGAGGTGTTCTATAGCCAGCTAAACGATGTGAGAGATAAATCCATCATTGTTTGTCTTGAATATATAAGGGAGTACTTGGTGAAGAGGATTGTGGTAGTTCAGCAAATAATAGAAAGGAGTGTTGGACAACTTACTCCTACTGTGCAAGCCATGGTTGATAGAAACAAAAAAGAAGCTACTGATTGTGTTGTTGAATGGATTGCAGCTTCGTTATATAAAGTATCTGTGCCTAACGAGGATCATTGTGTTGCTAACTTGGATAGGAAGGAGTGTGGTTGTAGGATGTGGGAGCTGACTGGAATACCATGTAAACATGCTGTGGCTGCAATAAACTATATGAATGAGGATGGAAAAGGAGTTGATGTGCCTGAAGAGTGGGTTCATGCTGCTTACAGCCTAGAAACATGGGCGCGTACGTACTCATTCAAGATCAATGGGTGTTCAATCCGCAGATACTAGCCAAGAATTGAGTCTACAACAGTCATAGTACCACCCAATCACAGACCTCAGGTTGACAGGCCAACTAAAAAGATGAAGTCAAATGATGAGCATGCACTTCCAACTTCTTCATGTGTTACCCACTGATCTTTGAACAATATGTTAAACGTTATTGTCTGTTGGATTCTATATTTGTAATCTTTGTTTAACTTGATTGTCTTTAGAACAATATGTTTGAACCCATTGCAGTTGGACTTTCAAAAGTCAAACTTGCAAAAAATGTTTATGTTTCTGAATGTAATGGATTCTATATTCTATGTTTGTTTGCATTATGTTTCCACCCATTGCATTTAGACTTTCAAAAGTCAAACTGCAAATGTTGAATTGCATAAAGTCAACTTTGATCCACACATGAAGACTACACAGTACTTGGCAATCTTTTATAAGCCCTTTTATAGGCAAACACATGAAGGCTACTAAATACGCATCTCTTAAAACACACACTTGCAAAACACAACTCCCTATTTCCTTAACCATGAACAAGTCTGAATGTGATATTAATCTAAGGGTTGTCTGTAACTCGTATGTGCTAACTGAAGTAATGCTTGGCCCTTACCACACCGAGATTCTTCAAAACTTGCAGCAGGCACAGGATTTGGAGTACAAGTCCAAAAAAATTACTGAAAGGGTCGAACGTAGGAGGGATGTGATTGGTAGACTTCGAAACTGCTCACGTGCAAGAACTGCAAGGAGCAATACAAAGAAGCTTAGGAGGCTACAAACAATTGATAAGCGTTGGGCGAATGCACTGTTGATGATGTCCAGGCAAGTCAAGGACAAGATGTTTAAAAAGATTGAGTTTGTTGTAAAGATGAAATATCCATGAGGGGGTTGGTTGTTTTGAGATTAGTGATGGTTAATGAATGTAATGGATCTCATGATCCATATTTTGTATGAATAATGTCTTCACATATGTTTATACTTCGTTATTGTATTCGATAGGTATCACAAACATAAACAAGAAGCTGACATTAATGAAACATTAAAACATAGACTAAACATAGTGATTCAGTTTATGGTTTGGACATGCCCAAAACTACATCCTAGAAACACAGACTAAACATAATGATTCAGTTTGTGGTATCACAAACATAAACAAGAAGCTGACATTGAGTTGCATCTGCAGCACCCCCTGCACTTATGTTTCTACTTGTAATACCCAAACCAATGACACCACCACTTACTACCTCTGCCGTTGCACAACCTGCCTGTTCAAGTATCACAACTCTATGCCTCCAACACTTAACATCCCCACAACAGATGAAGCATCTTTCGTCCAACACCTCTATCTTTGCACTACCCCCTCCTGTTTTGTTCCCACTTCTGATACCGAGACCAATTACACAACCACTTACTTGCTCTACTTGTGTATTATTACGACTCATTTTATGTCTCTTTAATTTTTGAGTTGCATATTCTGCCATATGTATGTTTTATATAAAGTTGGAAAGTAGACTTTACTATACTAGTTGGTTGGATAATTTACTGCATTTTTTGTGTGGTAGGTCAAGGAGTATTAACTTCTTACTAGTGCTATTCAATAAACCAAGTGAATTTCACCCGTTTGACTTTCACCTGTTTGACTATCTAATGCTTTCTGCATAAGCTGCATAGGAAGTACCCATATATTTCAAAAATGAAACACAAACATAAAGAAATGAAAATCGAAACACAAACATATCAGTAACATAAACATAAAAACTTTCATTGATCATAGGAGTTCACAACCATTACAAATTTCCAACAGATATCTAAACAAACACTTGTTTAGTAGTTTGAACCGCTGCCCTCCGCATTACCCCTTTTCTTCTTTTTCTTCAATTCTTTTTCTTCCTTGTCCTTCTTCTCCTTTAGGTACTTGAACACCTTTTCAAGATTGGAAATCTTCTGTTCCAACTCATCAAACTTGGGTAAAACGGTATCCACAGGCTCTTGCTTCTCCTCCTCCTCCTCATCATCATCACTCAAAAGCGCTTCATAGTAGCCATCTTGTTTCCTCAGATGGGTCAGAATCTTAGTTCTTAACTCCTTAGGTATCTTCCTATAAGAACCATACTCATCAATTGGTTCTCCGCCAAATGCATCAAGAAGTAAATCGTTTAGATAATAGGTTCTTAAAACTTTATCAAATTCCTCTTCCTCGGTACCAATGTAGATACTCTTCCCTTTTCCATTGTTTGCCATCGTCGGTTGTCTTGATCGTTGGGATTGTGTGTGTTATGGTTGAATAAGCGGGATAAACGTGGACTTTATAGTCCTATGCAATCGATTGGGTTGCCGAGTTATACAAAAAAAGAGGGAAAGGTTAATCGCCAAGTGTGCCTCCAAAATTAAGTTTTGTAACTTTGCAAATTTGGTCATTGAAATAAAGTTGGGGTAGTCAAAGGCGGAAAGCGAGTGAAATGGCGATTATACCCTTGACTGACGGGAAAACTAACGGGAGTTAACGGAAAAGGGCTCTCAGTGGCGATTTTGCGAAAATGTGGAACGTGGGTGGCTTTTTTGCGCTACTTTTTGTTTCGGTCCCGTTTTTGCAAATTTGTGGAACGTTAAGGACCATTTTTGCAATTTACCCTATTTTCCGTTTATGTCACTCTAATTTAGACTATTAGCTTAACTTAACCTTATTACCAGTTCTAAGACGTCTTTAGCAACAGTTCATCTTTTGATATGCAAACCACAACAAATTAATTCTCATTATATAGTAAGCTGGGTTAGCTTATTTTTTGGCGCAAAACATAATAATAATAACAATAATAATAATAATAATAATAAATAAGTAAATAAATAAATAAATAAAATAAAATTGAAATGTGTTACTTGATTTCAAACAAGATAAATGTAACTGAACAAGATAAAAAAAATCGTAAAAAAAATCAAACGGAAACTTAAAAAAAATAAAAAATAAAAAAAGACGAAATCATAAAAACGAACGAAAATGTATTAAAACGTATAAAACAGATGATAACATATAAAACGGATTAAAATTTATCTTTGATACTCCGTATCACAAAACAATACTTAAAAAAAAATGGTACTTAAATAGCATAAAACACAAACATTTTTCTACAATACAGATGAAGACTTTAGATATGGTTATTTTTCTGCAGACATGGTTTGCAGATGAAGAGGTAAAAACTCTGAAAATACAAATGACACCTAATCGAATGTTTTTGGTTTTATGGTTTTACAAATAGCATCAAATTATAAGGTATTTATTAATCAACATTGGAATTATTTAATTTTCTTTAACTTTGTCGAATAAAACCTAAGCCTTAAGCATTTTTTTTTTCTTATTTTTCCGTAGTTGTACTTATTGTTGCTTGTTGAATTAAAACACATAACGTTTTCATACGACTCATATTTAATCTCTTTGATATATCTAGTTATGACGTATTACGTGGCAAGTGAATGTAATCTAATAGACAGAGATACAAATAAAATGGTAGTGTCACATGTTGCCACGTATTTTAATGTTACATGGAATTTCAAATGCTTGGTCACAAAATAACACTTTCTTGTTCCAATAAATAAAATTTAGTTGTATGCGGTAGCAAAACGTCATAGAAAAAAATCGTTACAAACATGTCGAGTGTGAGTTTTTCTTGGACACGGGAGAGTGCGGGAAGGTTGAGATGAATGTGAGGAGTGGGCGGTGGTGATTTGATGCCTTGGTGGAGGATGGCGAGAAGAGTGAAGAGGAACAATGACACCGTGTGTTCGATTATTCGAACACTTTTTTCTTTTGTTTACTGCATTTTTGTATAAAAGACATGTTATACCGAATAAGAAGACATCATTTTCAATTTGTATGTGGTTGTTAGTTGCGATTTAAGGTATGTTTGGTAAAATTAACAATAAATGGAAAGGATATTCCGTTAGCAACCCAAGTGGTCAATGCTCTCTCGATAAAATTAACAAATTTGCACTCTTAATATGATCCTTTTCTCTACTTTATGTTGTATTCATCAGCTTATTAAAATGTTTCGCTTGTTCTTCATATGACTAGGCATGTCACGATTCATCATATGCTTTCATTTATAACATATAAGTAAGGCTATTATTAATGTGATTAACGTAATTCTAATGAGCATGTTTAAGTGTCTTTAATATAATCATCTTCATAAAGCTCATATCCATTTTTGTGCGATGTAAATCACAGGTTTATAGATCCAAATTTTTTGGCCATGTGAAATAAGAGGTTAATTTATAAATCCAAACAAATCTTTTTCATTTAACGGTTAACTAAAGTATCTATTTATAAGCTATTTTTGCATGTGAACGATTCAATTTTTGTTGAGAAGTATGTGATTTATTATTAAATGGAGTCTTCAAATCTAAGCAATCTACTACGTAGTACTAATTATTCAGTAAACAATGTATTATTTTTTTTACGAGTATCACGTACTTTACATGAATGGAGTTCAAATACAATAAAATGGTACATATCGCCATGAAATAACTTACATGGAATGTCAGAAAATAAAACTTTTCCTCTTTCAAACAATAAGATCTAACTATACTTGTATAACGTACAATATTATGAGGGAAAAAAGAGCATTACATGTGCAAATAGAGTGTGAGGTGTTCTTCGGATACGAGGAGCGCGTAAGAGTGCTGAAATGAATGTGTGCATCGAGTGTTTTGATTGAGTTCGCTGGAGGGTGATGAGGAGTAGTGACATTGTGTGTGATATGTGGTGGTGATTTTGTCCCACGTCGGTGAATGAGCAAACACAGAGCAATACATAATTGAGACTAAGAATGTATCCATTAAAATCTTTCACATGAGGTAGGTCTTATTTTTTATGTATGTGGTGTTTACTTTGTGATCTTTTTTTAAATGCAGGCAGCCACAACCATGAATCCCATTATATAATAAGCTGGTTGGGTTAGCTAAATGTTTGCCCAAAAATAATAAAACTATTAATCAGATTACTATGACTCTTTATACGTTATTGAGTTTGTATTTTGCTTCAATTGCTATATATATATATATATATATATATATATATATATATATATATATATATATATATATATAGTGTAACTTTCAAACGAGAAATATTTTATCCGCAAAAACTGCGAGAACCACTTTTTGACCATAAGATAATAAGATCAATGGTTATAAATGAATGTGGCAGTTTTGTAATTAAAATGGAAACAAATATAATTAATTAAATGAAGAAGGGTATAATAGGAACTCACTAAATATATTGAAAATAAATAAATAAAAAATCTCCTTATAGAGAATCAGTTACAATGTTACATACTCCGTATTCAAAACCACATATCACCTTCATATGTCTCTATCTCCTTTCTTCAGCATTATACTGCCGCCGCCTCTCGGTTTCTTTATCACAAACTCGCTAGAAAAATTCACCATTAACGAATATCATCACCATCGTTCTTATCTTCTCACCAACTATAAATCCACCATCGAAACCCCATGTTTTGAGGTTATTTTTTTTTTATTTTTTATTTTTTTTTCTCGATCTGTATATATATTTCAAGTTGCTTAGTTTCTTTTTAATAGATCTATGTATTGACTTTACAGATCTGAGTTTTTATAACACTCATGACATCGCCGTTGTTGCTGGAATCTACTGTCGCTTCCGGCGGAATTTGCGCCTCTGGTTAATACATAGTGAGTGTATTCATTTTTACTACTACGTATCTTTTTATATGCTAAAGATTGTGTTTTGATGATGGTTTTGTTATAATTTTAAGTAATTGATGTGGGTTTATGATGGGTTTGATTTTGTTTCGAAAAATCGATGCCGCCGGAACCACCACTTGCCGTCGCCGACACTCGCTCGCCGTCGCCGTTTGCCGACACTCACCGCCGTCCTTTTGGTTGCACCGCTGGTAAGATTTTATTAAAAAAAAAAAGATTGAATCTTTTTAGTGTTTGGTTATGATTTTTATAAAAAAAATTGAATCTTTTTAGTCTTTGGTTAAAGATTTTATAAAAAAAGATTAATTTTTAAGGATAAATGGATCAAATATGAAGAACATACGTAAAGTTGCAATATTGAATCTTTTTAGTCTTTGTAGCATTGAATGGGTCAAACATTAAATGGGTCAAACATGAAGAACTTACGTAGCCTTGAACAGATGGATCAAAAAGATTGAATCTTTTTAGTCTTTGTAGCATTGGATGGGTCAAACATGAAGAACATACGTAAAATTGAAACATGTTAATAAAAGACACGTGCATATATGTTTAATATAGATTTAAGGATAAATGGATGCATACATGTTCAAAACATATATGTTTCAAAACATGTATAGATCTAGTGTTTCAAAACATGTATGTTCAAAACATTTATATTTCAAAACATGTATGTTCAAAACATTTATGTTCAAAACATGCATATGTGATTTTAAACATTTATGTTCAAAACATGTATGTTTAAAAAATGAATTCTTACAAACGGAATGCTTAAAATGTGTATGTTTTAATAATATTATTGTTGCTAATTTTTGTACTTTTTTTTGTATCAGGTGTAATTACAAGAATGTTCATGGCTAAAAGTGTGCATATATGCCCGACTTTTGAAAAAATGTTGACGGCTACTCGTGCGCATATGTCCATTTGTGTTGAATATTATTAGTGCTCACGTGTATAGATCGAATAGATTGATGTATTTATGCTTTTAAAAATTTGTATTTTAATTGTATTTCAATCGATATCGAACTTTGTATATAACATTTATGTGTTTGGTTTGTTATAAATTTTATTATATTAAAAATGTATATGTACCTTGAAAGGGAAAGAAAACATGTATGCATTTTGACTAATTGAAAACATGTATGCACATTGATTATTTGCGGAAAAAAAACATGTATGCAACTTTGCAGCATGCATGCACTGAAAACATGTTAACATTACACATAAACACAAAAAAAAAAAAAAAAAAAAAAAAAAAAAAAAAAAAAAAAAATCTGGAAATTAATATTTTTAAAAAATGGGAATTATTAAAAAAAAAAAACAAAATACTATAAAAATGTTTTTTACTATTGTACCCTTTTGAATTAAAAAAAAATAACAAAATGCTATGGAGCATTAAATGATGTACATTGTGTATTATTAGTTGTAAAAAAGTGGTTCTCGCAGTTCTTACAGATAAGATGATTTTCGCAAGAAAGGGACCCTATATATATATATATATATATATATATATATATATATATATATATATATATATAGAGAGAGAGAGAGAGAGAGAGAGAGAGAGAGAGATATGGGATTAGGGGTGTTAATCGGGTCGGGTTGGTCGGGTTCGGGTCAAACGGGTCGGGTCCAAGTCTGGTAGAGGCTAAAAAATACATACCCGAACCTGACCCTATTTGAACTCGGGTCAAATCGGGTCGGGTCAAGTCGGGTCGGGTCAAGACGGGTTCGGGTCTGTTCCATTTTCAAAATCACATAATTTAGTTTCTTAAACAACTAAAAGGCACATGTATAAATCGCACAATTTGTTTGTTACATACTTATACACTTATTGCACAATACTTATAAAAGATGTTGAGTTAATAATGAGAAACTAATTCATTGATTATATCCATGATTGAATTCGCTAACAATGCAAACACAGTGAACATGATGCAATATATGTATAAACCATGTAACAAATGAAAAGATAGATACCACTTTATATGTAAGAGATAAGTTGAGAGATAAAGTCTAGTTATGGACATAAACACAGTGGAACTAGTAAACACTTACACATTTATATTCTCATTAATTGAGCAACTCTAGATGAAAAGATTCTAGTAGAACACTTCAACCACTAAAATGCATATCACTTAATCGGAAATGCAAATACTAATATGTATTATTGCATCAGTAGGCAACTTGCAACTTACCATAACTTGTATCAGTAGGCAATTTGTCATGATTAAAACTTAAAAGACCATTGAACTTAATATCATAATACACAAACATAATAGCAACAAATATAATAAGCCAATAATACCAAACTAGAAGTAACATTCTATTACAAAATATACGATCTGTTAAAAAATTGGATGGGAAATGGATGGAAATGAGTCAATTTTACTACTACATGGACCTATTTAACTTGGGCTTTTCAAATGAATAAAGATTAGTAAATTACAAAAATATATATATAAAAGAATATTAAAAAAAAAAAAAAAAAAAAAAAAAAAAAAAAAAAAAACTCGGATTAGTCGGGTTGACCCAAACCCGAATAGGCAAAGCATTTTAAACCCAAACCCGACCCTAGTTTGTATTCGGGTTAATCGGGTTGACCCGATTAACCCGGGTTGGATTTTGAACCCGAGTAACCCGACCCGATTATCTTTATTCGGGTTCGGGTTCGGGTTCGGGTTCGGGTCCGGATTTTTGACACCCCTAGATGGGATATTATGAGAAGGGTAGGAAGGATTGTGGGAGTGACATGTGTCACTTTGCCACATCATATGACATGTATCACCCCCACCCCCCCCTCCCCGCGAAAAAAAAACAAAAAAATCCCGCAAAAAAAAATTTATTTTTGAGCAAAATTTTTTTTTTTTCCGGTCAAAATTACTGCATCACGGTTATAAAGTTACTGCATCACATTTATAACTGTGATGCAGTAACTTTTTATACTGCATCACATTTATAAAGTCATTGCGTCACATTTATGATGCAGTAACCGTGATGCAGTAAAATCATAACTGTGATGCAGTAACCGTGATGCAGCAATAGTGAGGTAGGAAACGTGATGCAGTAACCGAGATGCAGTAAAATCATAAGTGTGATGCAGTAACCATGATGCAGTAACAGTGAGGTAGGAAACGTGACGCAGTAACCGAGATGTAGTAAAATCATAAGTATGATGCAGTAACCGTGATGCAGTAAATTTTGGCGGGATTTTTTTTTTTTTTTTTTTTGGGGGTGGGGTGGGGTGACACATGTCATATGATGTGGCATGAGGATGACACATATCACTCTCACAATCCTTCCTACCCTTCTCATTCTATTCCTACCCTATATATATATATACACTAGACATCAAAGCCCGCCCAAGGGGCGGGCATGACTTATAATGATAATTTGTATGGTTTTAGTTATCGTTAAATTATGGTTAATGATCTGTTTCTTAATATTAGTTGGTCGTTAATTAATTGTAATAATTGATAGGTGTGATTAAGTATTATATATATATATATATATATATATATATATATATATATATATATATATATATATATATATATATATATATATATATATAGCTTTCGATGCCCGCCCGTTGGGTGAGCATGACTTGTAATTTTACATTTTAATTTAATAATTTACGGATAATAGTAGTTTTTTTTTTAATATATTTGTTATGTTTTAAGTTGATGTGTGTTGATGAATTGTGTTTTAAATCTAATGTTGTACGGTTGACTTATAAATTTTGCATTAGAATGTGCATAATTTCATTCATTGATAGTGTAATTTTTTATGCATGTGTTGTCGAAGCCCGCCCGATGGGTGGGCATGTCTTATAATTATAATTGACATAATTTACTATAGCGAAAGAAGTCCAGTCTGGTTCAAGCGCACCACAATTAGCACACTTATCGTAACCAAGTCCCCTTTCCAATGCATTAGTAGGTCTCTCACTTCGTACACCATACTGCAACTTTTGTGAACTTCTACATACACGCATAATCTTTTTTTCTAACCCTACTATTTTTATAAAATAATAAAATAAAATAAAAGAGAAACTTGACCATTGTTATTCCACACCTATGATTTCACAATCTTTTTTTCTAACCCTTTACCCAATATAGAATTTTTATGGACTACGACTCGATGGCATGAACAATTACTCTCTGTATGTTGTTATGAGACCACCATGACCAATAACCCAACAGACCATGCAATTGAAAATTAAAAACAAAAAAAGATACATTAAATGGTTTCTACATTCCTGACAGATTAATAGCTCTTTGAACATGGAAATGAAGTTACAGAGCAACAAAGAGCAAGAGGTGGATTGTGAATCCACCACGCGCGGGTTCAATCCCCTTCGTTCGCCCATCAATAAATGTGAATCAAAGGGTTTATAATAGTGATACTTTGGTTTGCTAAAGTTGTGAGAGACATTAGAAATACATACTATGTCAGATGCAATTAAGATTCGTGGCTTTGCATGATCAACACTGAGTTGAAGCTTGGATACAATGGCATCAGCCCGTGATGAAAGATAATACATAATACATAAATAGAATAATGGCAACCACTACATGAGATTTAATAATCATAGATATTGGAACTGAAGATGTATATAAGTGTGCGTTTGGCATTGCATTTTAAAAGGGATCATCCGGTTAATAAGATCTTCATAATAATGGATTTTACTGAATCGAATAAAGGTTTATACTTAATACCACAGTTAGATAAGCTATTAAGAATAAGCAATTTCAAGACAAAAGCATACACCCAGAAGTCCCACACACTACTAGAAAAAAGTCTATCCTTGACTCGCATTTTATGACGCACGCTACAAGATGACGCGCAAATAGCAAAGTCATAAAATAAGAGTCATAACGAGTAAATTTTTTATTGGGGATGACTCGTTTTCAGAAGTGTCATAACATAGGGTCATAATCAGTTAAAATTTAGCCCGCTTGTTTTCAGTTTTCACACATTTTTGGCTACTCCCGCCCACTTTTTTTCCCCAAAATCAAGTTTAGGATTTATAACCCTAACCCTACCCTTCTCTTTCATTATCATCACCAACAAAACACCACCTCTCCCTCTCTTCTCTTTGTTGCGCCGGCCACCACCTTCCACACCACACCGCCGCCGCCACAATCACACCGCCACCACCACCACCATAACTAAAATCATCTCCTCTTTCGTTTGACACTATTCACGCGCCAAAAACACCACTCCACCACCTCGTGTATTGCTCACCGCCGCTCCAAAACACCACCACACCATTCCTTTAATTTGCTTTCGAAGGTTCTGAAGAAAAGGTAACAAGAAAATGTGTTTTATGCAAGGTTTGACTTTAACGAAAGACAAACATGATGAAATGGGTTTTTGGGTATAAAAGATTAATGGGTTTAATGATTTTGACACATATAATCACGTTTGGTATCGATTTGAGTGATGTTTGTTCGGATTCGTGGTCAAACCGTGGTCAAACCCACGATTTGGGTGTGTTTGGTTGTTCCTTGATTGATTTCATACTTGGGTTATTGTTTTTGTTTGATGTTTAGTAAAACTTGGTACTTGGATTATTGATTCTTGTTGTGTTACTAAGGTATAGATTCATGTCAAAACAAGCTATAGATTCATGTAAATTGTCACTTCATTTTTTAGGTATGCAGATATTTCTATTGTGTTTGCATCAGATGGGTTATGGGAACACATGTCGAATCAGAAAGTAGTCGAGATGGTTCACACGAACCCGAGAGAAGTAAGTTTGTTCTCTTTGTTTCAAAATTCAATTGTTTAACACTGATGCTTAATTGTTGTAATATCCTGACTGGTCAGTAAACATTGACAATGGACTGAAACCAAACATGGCTTGTTGTTGCTTACTACAAGCACGTTTTGGTATATGAGTTGTATTATTTGATGAAGAGCTGCATATGATAATTTGTGTATGTTGTGCAAATGAAAGGCTATTCGTATATAGCCCGTTAGGATTTATAGGTCTGAGTTGATTATAATTGTTTATATGATGGACATCGTACTTAAATGAGTTAGGGAGCTTCTCACACAATATGGGTACCATTTGGAGTTTCAAATAATGGCTGTTATGCATTAATGACATTTATATTGTCTGAAAGTGTTAAGTTTGAAACTATTTTGATTAGGAGATTAGATGGATTGATGCTGTTATATGGGATTTATAAATCCCTTCTATCAGTTTCTTGAGTTTTGTTGGATTTAATGTCCCTACTCACAAGTTTGTTATTGTAGCCACTATCATTATCAATAAATCTTATGGAATTCTTTTATGTCGTATGGCATGCTATACGGTTTTCGCGAACTTTATGATTTTGTTGCTTCGTCATTTTTACAAATAAGCTGAATGATTAACACGTCTTTTATCATTTCGTGCCTACACTAATGCGCGATGTTGGATGAATGATTTCAGGAACATATTTGTGATAGATGGCAGATAAAGAGGAAGGACAGGGTACCACCCCTCGGGGTGCTGACTGGGAAGTTGTATCACTCACTGCAGCATACGCCGCTGCACCAGGTGGGACTATCCCAGAGTTTAAACATGAAGAAAAGGGTGATGTAGTTGACAAAGATAAAGTTGAAACTTCAAACGCGTTATTCATGTCTGGTCATTTTGTTGTGCCACCTAACCAGCACGAGAACGTGGTATCAGAATCTGAAAACGCAGAGGTCTATGATCATCAGGTCAACTAGTCGGTTTGAATCAGGTAATTGGAGTGTGAGACATGTTTTATGGGTGTCCGATAATGGGTCAAATGTGTGTGGGTCGAAACGGATTTTTGTTTATGCACTAGTCGGGTTTGGTTGACCTTGTCCAATTGTTTTTCTATTAACTTTCTGTAATAAGTTTGATTTTAAAATATATAATTGCAGTAATTATTTAATCTTCTCAATAGAGCAATTTAGTTGGTTATATGCTTTTTATAGAAGTACCACTTTCACTGACTTTCGACCTATTTGCCATCTGTTTACACCTCTAACAAAATTATTGAAAGGCTTTGCGCGTGACGGGACTTATGATTTGGTAAGTAACGGTTGGTTGTCATTTGTAGGCAATTGATGAAGCTGAAGAGGAATGGAGTCAACACAACGCCAAGAAACTAATTAATACAAGTGAAAAGGGGCTGCATCACTCAATACCCCAGATTTCCCATATTTTCGCTTGGAGTTGTTTGAAGAACGGGTATGTTCATTTTATCGATGATGAATCACAGTTCAATAGCAGTTTTGGTGTGAATGTTGTAAGGGGTATGCTTCGTTTGCCTGCAGAAGACATGCATCGGCGCCACCAACGTGACTCTTTAGACAATCAAAAACAAGCTGTTGCAGATTTTCGTCGAGAATGGGACTCTTTTGACTGGACTAAGCAACTTGATTAGAATAGTGTTGTATTCTCTCAAAATTTGTCACCTGTATTTGACCGTTCTTGTTGATTTTTATTAATCTTTCTTTTGTAAAAGCCATTTTCCTTCAATATATCAGGTTTTTAATTGTCATTTAATAGAAAATTAGGAACTGAAAAAAATTAATTTAAAAAAAAAAATTAGGTTATGACTCGCAAAAAAGAGAGTCATAAAACGTGGGTCATAAGTGCGAGTCATAGAAGGATGACACACAAATGCGAGTCATGAAGCTTTATGACGGGTCTTTCCTTGACTCGCATTTGCGCGTCATAAGGACTCTTCTTGACTCGCATTTGGAGTCAAGGATAGACCTTTTTCTAGTAGTGACATCCCCAACATGTATAAATAATAGTTATAAAGCCTATACTATACTATTTCAGTTACATAATAGATGTGAAAATAGTTTATTCATGCTTTTTAAATAAATTCGTTGTTTAGAAATCACTGACCATCATCCCCTTATACGTGAAGCTTTAAGTATATAACTGATATTAGGAATAAGGTGAAGAGAAATACAGCTTTAAGTATACAATGTAAACCTCCAAGCACGACATTAGAAAGAGATCCAAGCATCCAAAATCAAAATCCTGAACATAATCTATTTTAAAAAAATAGTACAGATTAGTTGCCAAGGTTGTTCGACGCAATGGCGACCGAGGTAATGGTGGCCTAGACAATTGTGACCTATGCACCGGTGACCGTTGAAATAGTCTCCTATGCAATGATGATTGCTGCACTGGTGACCGATGTGATGGTGCCTTATTCGCTAGAGCTTGAGGAGCTTAAGGACCTTCTTTTCGATCATCGGGTTTTAATGCCCAAACAGGTGCCAGGCCTTGTGCATAAAAATAATCATAAAACAGATCTTTACCAGCTTTGATATGTTTTTGGGCATATATGCCAACACGATGATCACCTCCCACTGCTAAAATCTGCATGCCCCGACTTGTTTAGACTTAAAATGATTTAAAGTGAAATATTAGACATAAGAAGAAACATACCTTGGCATAACAGTTTGGGTACTGAATGGTTTGCGAATTTCAGTTTGCTTCCCATATGAATTAGATCAATGATGTACTGCATCATATGAAGAAGCTGGTAGATACATGGACCCTTTTGTTTTCCAAATGCTTTCAGCACCTACACGATTATCATTATAACTAAAGTAATGCTTACCTTCAATCTTGATCGATAATTAAACATCTACTTTAACTTGTGCTAGGATCGCTGCCCAATCTTCCCTCAATCTTGCTATAGGGTATTTGATCAAAAGAATATTAGTAGGGTATTATCAGAATATTGAAAGATAAAAATCTGGCTATATGTGTGGCGACTTACAGAGAGAGGAAATTGCTATGGAAAGCATTTGATTGTAACCAATAATCTTTCATATCTTGCATTCCAGTTTGAAAAACACGACGACATTAGCCGTGACTGAAGGGTAAAAGGTCAAAACAAACATGAAAAATATAAGTCATTGCTTTTGTATTGCTTCTTGTAATCATGCTACAGCAATAGAAATTGTGAATCAATAATGTAGATAAGTGAGAACAGAATTCACCGGCCTGTGTGGTTTAGAGAATTTGCGCAACAAATAAGTTCCAACTAATTCATCTAAGCTTCTTTTTATTTCAATAACACCCTAAAATATAAAACACATTAATTAACTTCCGGATATTACGTTATGTGCAGAGAAAAATTTTGAAGATAAATAAATGTCACCTGAACAGGTCCTCCAGGAGGTTTATTTATATCAATAATTACAGAATCTTGAAAAGTAATAAGCATAGAACCAAGAATACTTGTCAAGTTAAAGTGCGATTTAAATTGTTTGACCACCTTGAATTTTGGCCCAACCGATTAGCCTCCAGTGTTTATCAACTCTCCTTCTCAACGCAATCCTCTCACCTGTGCTGGTACACACGGGGTTCACCAGTTGTAGTGTTGCTCTTGCCATTCTTCTATTAACAGCCAAAACTCGAGCCCCTGCGGCCATTTATCCTATGTTCAACATCAGCATTTTTTGTCAGCTGCCACACCTTTCCCTGTTGATCTTCTCCTGTGGTATTTACACCCAAGAGATGTTACAAAAGGAAGAAGTTCACCTGATGTAAGCGAAACTCATACAGTTAGAAATTCAAAGCCAATGAGGTGTTTTTTGAAGCATATGATTTGATAAAACGCAATAAGCAGACAAACACTAAAGTGAGCAATCCCAAACACCCTCCAAATATGAATAATCAAGTAACTTGCCTTAAGTTCATCATAAACATCAGGAAGCGGTTCAACTTCCCCAAGCACATGGCCCACCAACCATGCCTGCATCATGTGATAATCAGAAAATAGTGGTAGTAAATTTAATCCATTTAACTATGAAATGGTCCGAATTGGGTAATGTCTGATCTTTAAGCAGTCGAACGAATTATGGAGTCGAGTGAATTATATTAAAGGATTTAACCTCAAAAAAGGGTCAAACGGTTTGAATAACATTCAACGTGTATTCAAACATAAATCGTGTACAAACATGGTTTTCGCAATCTAAATATTTAAGAACCTTCCTAGTCACTTTACTTTACTCGAGCTGATGACGAGGGGAGAGTTACTCTCAACAGAAGGTCAGGTGCTGATGGTGGCATCAAACGCTCTCCTTTCCGCAGAGCACCATTTATCAAAATAGTGTGAACCTTTGAGGCAGAGAGAATCCTAAGAACCAAAAAAGAAGTATCAAAGATATATAGTCAGTGGGACAGCCAGTATAAATGTATAACTTTTTTTTTATATAAATTAGCATTTGAATGATAAAAATTATCCTTACAACCCACACTTTTATGGGCTTTTTGCTGCAAATTGACCCCGACAGGGCTCAATGCTTTTTATACAGGTTATAGATATTTGAGTTATAGCAAAGGAGGAGGTCACGTACGTTCTAGTTACATTATTGATCTTTTCAGTTGCTCGTACTCCAATCTTCAAAGCTTCGAGGTACCTATTTAGTTCGCCATGTGTCTTGAAATGCAACAAATATGCTGTAGGGAAGATACTGAGCATGAATCCTTACATTACCGGAGATATAACCTTCGAAGCCTACACACTCATATGACCTTAAAATGTCATAGAGTAGAGTGTGATAACCCCTATACATCCATAACTTGCAACTTTGTAACATGCCATTTTAATTGTATGTAAAAAACCATGGCAGTTGAAATATGGGAGTACAGGCAAGGTTAATGTGCTTTAAGTACATAAAAAAACCGTGGCAGTTGAACAAAACATTCCCACTTCTCTTTCTAAATATCTGCTAGCTACAATAGAATGTCTAACTGCTATGTTTCTATAAATGCATGATATCCACATGTAGCGATAAGCTTGTGATTTTCCTGAATTCCTGAAGTTCTGTTGAATTCAATCAGCCAAGGCATGCTCACTTCTCTTTTTAACAGCTTGTATACCATCCTCTTAATTAACAAACCTAATTTCTTCTGTCATGCAGCAACAACAGATTGAGTATGCCCAGACCATATAACTAACCTTTAAAATCAAAGCTAATACCATAAGCTTACCCATCTAGTTTTTTGGTGTAGAGATCTTTTCAAAGATCAAGAGCAGTGTGATGGCCAACATTAGAGAATCAATACGGCAAATAAGTTACATGTAATTCGACTTTATCAAATTATACTGAATATCAAATGAACTGAAGTGATTAATTAGCATATTACTTAAACTAACCCTCCATGTGGTTCATCACAAACTTTGTAACGAATAATCTCATGAGTTTCTTTAGCTAACATCTATGAAAATACTTTTCGATCAAACACATAATCACATAAAAACAAACAGATTTAAACATAGTAGTATTCTTACGTTAGAAATCAGTTATTGCCATTTAACATTACTGAAAGAGCCATATTACCTTTTCATAAAACTGTGGGAATGTCAGTGAGACAGTTGTACACGTCCTTCATAATACATATTATACATAATTGGTAGCATAACAATCATATGATTGAGAGTAATAAAATTCTGCTTGTACTGTTAAATAAACAAATGTTCAACTTACTTCGATGGACAGAAAGCTTCTCCTACATATCGCCACCCTTCAGTTGCAGTTACCTGAAGGAAGATTAAATATGCCAAATAATCAAATTGGTTCTGTAAAATAAAAAAACAACATACGTCATATTAGGGTTTTGAGAAAAAAGTAGGATATGACTGATATTAGGGTTTTGTGTAAGAAAAGTAGACACTGACCTTGATTCAACATCAATATCTTATTGCAAACCTGTGATGATGAAAACACAAAAATCCATAAACCGGTCATTGGAGGGGATTGTCATGAAAAAGGACATTAGGGTTTTTGAAGCAGGAAAAACTCAGTCGCAAATTATAAATTGTAAGTCATTCAACTTCTCTACTGATAATGAGACTATATATGCAACCTCAGTGGCAATAAATCGTACATGGCATTATGGCAATAAAAATAACATTCAAACAATCAAAAAACCATAATAAGAATAATGAAGATGTCGAAGCAACCTAAATATTAAGATTAAATGATGCTAGTATATATAACTTTTTACCTCACAGGGGATGATGATGGTGATGTATTGGTGACACTTTTTGTCCTGCTTCTCCTCCTAGTTGATACTTTTAGTTTTTTAGGAGCTGCAACCTCGACCTAAAGCAATGAGCACCATTAGAATATTCCTATACTGAATAGTGAATAGTAATATCTGGTTTGAATTTGCTCGATTGTACATACAGTGGTTGCATATATTACTGGTAGTCCGAATTTTAATGTCTCTAATATCCAAATTTTATTAATAAAATTAGCCGAATTTAATAAAAAAAAAATGATGATATTGCTAACAATAATGATGACGTGGCACTCAAAACATGATGACTGGACATTGACCATGAATATGTGGCAAAAAATAGTCAAACGCCTCCAGTTATATAATATATATATATATATATATATATATATATATATATATATATATATATATATATATAGGGATTTGCTAACAACAACCCATTGGGTGTTGTTTAAGCATACCATAAATAACTATGTTTCCAAATATGAACTCATCAATTCTGTAAATAACACATACAATTAAGGTAAATGAGTTTTAATAAGGTAAGTATTAATGTTAAGTAAGTTTATATTTGGAAATATAGATATTTAAGGTATGGTTAAACAACACCCAATGGGTTGTTAGAAAATCCCATATATATATATATATATATATATATATATATATGCAATTATGAGACTTTGGAGGGACATATATTAATGTAAACAATTTCTACACATTATTAAGTGTTATAAAAATTTCACATGCTTTTCAAAAGTGTGAAAATTAAAGTGTGTAGATTGCAATTATTTTTTGTAGCGGGTGTTTATTCACTCTCGTATTAGTGGTATTTACTCTATATTGTTTATATCTTTTTGAGTCTTTATTCTGCTCCTATGCTAGTGGAGCTTGTGTATTTGTTCTCTGAATATAATGCTAATCGTCATTCCCTTTCTATTTATAATCGGTTCCCTGTAGCTGCTTTCTATCAAAAGCCGACGTGGGATGACAAAAAGTCCAAAAGCTAATTGATGTTAAACAATTTGTTCCAACAGATGTCTAGAATTTAGCTACAAATAAAAAGTTTTCACACACACAAAAAGTTTAGTCAAGCTAGACAATTTGCCGGAAGCCTGTTTTCCATTGAAGATCGAGAATGTGGCGATGCATGAGTAGCATGACAGAATGTAGAAATAGCCGGAAGCCTGTTTTCCATTGAAGAGAATGCGAGCTTGTTTTCATAACCAAAGTTTCATAAGCAAGTAAAGTAGTAAGAGGTTTATTTATTCATACCATGCACTTTTGTACCACAGTTGTAGAAATACATATTTTCTTATACAATAAGCTAGATCCGAATAAAATTAATAAATGTAAAACTAATAACAATGAAAAGAAAAAAAAAAAAATCACGAAATGCACACGGAATTTTATAAGTAGATACATGCACCTCACAAAGTATTTTTAATTATAGCCTCATAATCCTATTCATATATTGCTCCAAAGTTTACATATTCATCGACGTGGGACAATTACAAAGGCAAAACTCGATCATTCCATCTTCAAGCCTTCTTCAAGCTTTTGTATGTTTCAATTTGGCTTAACTGCCATGTCTCCACCTTCACGTATAGCCTCACTTACACACATACAAACAACACTGCATCGAGCCATCACCGAATCAACTAGAACATATAACACTCACTCTACACATGGATCGGCGTCACATGTGAAGTCACCAAGACCGCCGCTCTCTTTGATACCATCCCGCCAAACACCATCAAGCTCAACGGTTACATTCCTATTATTATATTAACAAAAACAACCATGAATCGTGACGTACCTGGTCATATGTAGAACACGCCAAGTATTCAAATAAGGTGGTCATAATGAAAATACATATATAAATGATTAGTGGTACTTACCTTGCTGTATGTCGAGTCGACCATGTCTTTAAAAAGGTAAAGGGATAAAGCTAAAGATACGCAACATATTTCTTCAAATAAACACAAGTATGCAACATACTTAGTAAAGTGTTAAACGTACGCAACATATTTTTAAAAAATCGTCGATCTACGCAATATGACCTGCTGGCAGCAGCTTACCAGGTCACCTAACTTTAAAAGTTACACCTTTGGTCCCTAAATTGTCTTATATCTCGCGTACATGATCCTATTTTGGTAACGGTCGTTAAAAAAGTTTTTAAAAAACTTTTTAACATTTTTTTTTTAAATCGAGATAAAATCTTTTTTTTTAAACTAAAATTTAGAAAAAAAAAAGTTAATAAAATTTAAAATTAAAAAAAAGAAGGAAAAAAATTTTAAAAATTATTTTTTTTAAAGTTAACATTTTTAAAAAAATCAGATTTTTTAAAAAAATTAATATTTGCGAAAAAAGAATTATTATTTTTTTTTATAAATACGCATTTTTTAAAAAAATTAAAAAAAAATAAAAAAAGGAAAAAAATAAAAAAAAAAAATTTTTTTAAAGTTAATATTTAAAAAAAATCAGAATTAAAAAAAAATATTTGCGAAAAAAAATTAAATTTTTTTTATACAAAAATTAATATTTCAAAAAAATGCGTATTTTTTTAAAAATTAATTTTTATAAAAAACTGCTTATTTTTTTAAAAAATGCATATTAAAAAAATTTAATTTTTTTTATAAATATTAATTTTATTATAAAAATTAACTTTTTTATAAAAAAAATTAATTTTTTTTCGCAAATATTAATTTTTTTAAAAAATTTTGATTTTTTTTAATATATTAACTTTAAAAAAAATAATTTTTAAATTTTTTTCCTTTTCTTTTAATTTTTTTAAAAAATGCGTATTTATAAAATAAACTATTTTTTTCGAAAATATTATTTTTTTTTTAAATTCTGTTTTTTTTTTAAATATTAACTTAAAAAAAATAAATTTTTAAATTTTTTCCTTTTTTTTTAATTTTAACTTTTTTTTATTTTAAAATTTTTTTAACTTTTTTTCTTCTAAATTTTAGTTAAAATAAAGATTTTATCTCGATTTAAAAAAAAATGTTAAAAAGTTTTTTTAAAAACTTTTTTAACGACCGTTACCAAAATAAGATCATGTACGCGAGATATGAGACAGTTTAGGGACCAAAAGTGTAACTTTTAAAGTTAGGTGACCTGGTAACCTGCTGCCAGTACGTCATATTGCGTAGATCGATGATTTTTTGAAAATATGTTGCGTACGTTTGACACTTTACTAAGTATGTTACGAACTTGTGTTTATTTGTAGAAACATGTTGCGTATCTTTAGCTTTACCTCAAAGGCAAAACATGCATATATGTTACGAAATATGCAAGTGATTTTGAAGATATGCACAGCCATAAAATTTTTTTAACATGACTAATTACATTAAAGGCAAATAGAGCACTGCTTTGTAATTGTCCCACGTCAATTAAAAAAAAAAAAAAAAAAATCCTTAAAGCTTAAGGCTTTGGTTTTTATTCGACAAGTCTGAAGAAAATTAAAAGTAAGAGCTGAATATGATGGAAAGATTTATAGTAAACACTTTTTTTTTTGGTAAAGGGTTTATATCCGGTGAATATATTAAAAAATGATAAGAGTTATAGTACATGGAGAAGTGGTCATGATCCACCCCTCAATAAACTTATAAGTTTTGAACATACTCAAAACTTAACAGCCACCAAAACAAAACTAGAGATCGAACAAAAAATTCAAGATAGACTAACTTTGCACTCCGAACTCTAGCACACTAAACAAACAACCCATCAACCATCTTCCATGCGAATACAATCAATCCTCCAAGTCTTGCGCATCTTTTCGACCTGATCTTTCTTCTTGAACCTAATGGAGGCCAATTTTAATCTAACTGTGTTGGTAATAATCTTAGACAGTTGGTTGACATTCCTCTCGTCCTTTCCATGAACTCGGTTATTCCTCTCTTGCCATACGAAGTAAGAAACTGCAGCCAAGATAAGCCGAGCCACAATAATTTCTACATTGTTTCGTTTGGATATGGGTATTAATTAGGCCGTTATATCACTCCATTTAGCAGATGCAAACTGAATTTCAGCCCTATGCAAAACACAAAACCAAACCTGTAACGAATATGGACATTTAAAAAAAAGATGAGCATGAGAGTCGGGTTGATTCTTGCATAACGAACAACGAAGATGGTTAAGGTCAACATCGCTTCCTACATCCCATTGCCTCATTCGATCATGAGTTTTAAGACGGTTTCTCATAACAAGCCATAGGTGAGTGGCATGCCGTGGTATACTAAAACGAGACCACACCAAATGGTACCAGTCGACTTCATTACCACATTCACGAACAGAATTCCAAGCATCTCTAACTGAAAACGATATGAATGTGCCATCCCTCATCCTCCATTGCAAAACCACCTTGTTCTTCATTTAGAATAGGGGTTGGGAGGTTTAATAAAATATGGAACATGTCATACCATGCAATGGGCCACAACCAGGTTCCATTATTCACCACATCTGCCACTGTATCCTTTAGATAAAAACCCGCATTACTAATGGCTCTATACGACATATGGGTTATTAGCAGGCAATTTTCATTCCAAACATCAAACCAAACCGAGGCTATTCTTCCATTCCCGATCTTATACCATATATGAGGACGCACGAGGCTACGGATTTGTAATAACTTACGCCATCCCCAACTTACATTAGACTGAATATGCACAACCTAAAAACTTGTATTCTTAAGCTTATACGAGTGTATCCACTTAATCCACATAGACTCTTTATGATTCAGAAGCTTCCAAATATGCGACGTCATTAAAGCAACATTAAACATATCGAGTCTTCTCAATCCTAACCCACCTTCATTTTTAGGGAGACATACGCCCTTCCAAGAAACTTTCGCTTTACCACGTTTCATATCTCCTTGACACCATAAGAAACCACATAATAGCTGCTCTATATCATGAATAATACTAGCAGGGAGAATAAACACAAAGGCCCAATAAATATGCATAGGCGAAAGAACAGAAATCACCAATTGAGCTCTACCTGCCAACGATAACCATTTGTTCTTCCAATCCCCTATTCGCTTTTGAACACGCTCAACAAGAATTTTACAATCCTTATAAAGGAGTCTAGAAGAAATGAGAGGAACACCTAATTACTTTATTGGAAAGGTGCCTTCTTCTAAGGGCATTAAATGAAGGATAGCTGCCTTAACTTGATGGGACACGTTACAAAAGAAGACAGTGCTTTTGGGAATACTCGGAACCAAACCTGAAACATTTTTGAACTCTTCTAGATCCTCCACTAAAACCCTAGCCGATTGAACGTCACCATGAGCAAACATAATAAGGTCGTCAGCAAAACAATTATTAATGATTTTTTTTACTACACCTATTATGATAAACGAAATCCTCTTCCTCCCGCACTTTTCGTTTAAGAATAAGAGTAAGAATCTCCATTACAAGTGTGAAGAGATATGGAGACATTGGATCCCATTAACGAAGCCTCCTCTTCCCTTTAAAATAACCATGCAAATTACCATTGATGTTGATGGAAAAAGAAGTGCTTGACACACAAGACATAATCCACCTAACCATAGACGAGTGGAAGCCAAAACCAACTAAAATGTTCTCTAAAAATTTCCAACTCACTGTATCATAAGCCTTTTGGATATCAATCTTGAAGGCACAACGAGGGGGGCCTTTATGCAAATGATACGTATGCATAAGCTCTTGAGTGAGTAAAATATTGTTAGAGATAGAACGTCCAGGAACAAAAGCAGATTGGTTAACACTAACCACTTCATCTAAACCCTCCTTGATACGGTTAGTAATGATCTTACTAATGCACTTGTAAATAACATTACAACAAGATATAGGACGAAAATCATTCACATGAGACGGGGTAGATACCTTTGGAAGCTTGGCAAGGATAGTATGATTAATCTCTTGCAGAAGTTTACCATTTATGAAAAAGTCACGAACGGCATTACACACATCGCCACCCACAAGATCCCAAGCTTTTTTTTAAAGAAAACTGAGGTATAACCATCCGGACCCGGGGCTTTATCATTCCCAATAGAAAACATGGCCACATGAATTTCATCATCAGAAACACCCCGTACCATATTTTCGGCCTTTGAAATATTTTATATTCGCCCAAACAGCTCTTGATGCTCCAGAGCAGTAACATGAGCTTCAGTACCTAAAAATTGTATATAGTGGTCAACAAACACTTTAGGAACTGAAGTACCTTCATATAGAACGTTATCGTGACCAGTAATACAATCAATGCGGCTTCTACTAATTCTAGCTTTAACCGATTTATGAAAGTATGCTAAATTACAGCCCCCTACTCGCAGCCATTCAATCTTAGATCTTTGCTTCAAATAATGCTCTTCATCTAATGTAGTTTGCGTGAAAGAATTTAAGTAAACTGATTCCTCTTCACGAAGATTAGGAGATGCTGGATTCTGATCGAGAGCCTTTTGGACCTCGTCTAATTCATGATGAAGTTTGACTACTCGATCATGTAAGTTCCCTTGTGAATAAAGAAGCTTGCGAAAAGGTTTCTTCAACGAACGCATCCGATTGACAAGTTTAAACATATTGTAACCACTTACACAAATATTCCAATGCTCATTAACGACACTCATAAAGTCCCGTTTGTGAGCAAGGAAATTATAAAACTTGAAAGGTTTTATTTATTTCTTCGAAATCTTTTGAAGTTTCAACATGGCAGGAGCATGACCCGATATGCGATATGGTTGGAAAATAGCATATGAACCCGGGTAATCACTGTTAAAACGAAGATTACACATAACACGATCAATCTTTTTCAGAATTCCAATCTCCGCTTTGGGCTTTTGATTCCCCATATAGTGTAAACCAGTACTATTAACATCCTCTACCTCAATATTATTAACACAATCATTAAATTCCCGCATAGAAATATTGATATCCTTTGATCCATGAAAAGTGTCCTCAAGAAAAAGGGCAGAATTAAAGTCACCCATAATGGCCCAAGGTCTTACATGCACAAAGATCTTATGCATTTCAAGACTTTTCCATAGCTCCCTACGAATCATATATGAATTAGATGCATACACAAACGTACAAAATAAAGCTTTACTGATGCGTAGGGATTGCACCAGGCTTTACCTCTCAAGGGATCTTTAGAAGCTTACAACCCCCACCAGGCAGTGTACCTGATCGTTGTAGTATAGTATAGTGACAAGTACCGGGGGATTGATCGTTCAGCTAGGAATAGTGTCGCTAGGATTAGAAAACCTAAATACTAGTTCTAGAGATGAAGGATGATTATTTTTATATTTTTATATTTTTTAGAAAGCAAGTAAAAATCTCGGGTTTGAAGGATTTGGGCGGAATTAGTTGCTAGTCAACTAACCCAATACTAAAGATGCAATTAAAATAAAATACTAAAAATGAAAATAAACTATATTAAACTAAGGTTGTGAGCAATAAGTGGAGAAATGTGTTTACTTAGATTTCATTACTCCCTAGATATCTTTTACACGTTAATTACTTGTTATAGTTGCGTGGATGACGGATTGTATTCCTCAATACCATTCATGGGGTGGCATACTTAACTCCCCAATCCTATGAGTGCCTACTTCACTCCTATGTCGAGCCGGCTAAGAAGCTCCTAACATGGGATCATTAGAATTTACTCATGCATTAAATACAACCAATAAAACCTAGTACACATCGGTTCATGTTTCCTAAGACGTTCAAGCATGTTACCATTTGGAGATCTGCCAGTTTTCTTAAGCCTAATATTGAAATCATTCATCCAATACAACCATAAACAAGTAATCAACACATAATCAACATCTAGGTTTCATTAGATCTAAGCAAACACAAAATAAATCTAGCCTAGCATGGTGGAATCAAGACAAGCACAAGATATAGACAACCAACACATAGACATATTGATTGAATTAAAAGAACACTTATCTCAATAGCACATGTAAGGGTTCAAGGGTTGAAAACCCTTGAAAAACCTGTAAAATTCGTATATGGTTCGGCCTTAGGGTTTCTCCAAACTTGTTCCTCTAAATGAATGAAAATTAGAAAACTATATATAGAAAATTGAGGCTGACGGCGTCAAGAACAACATTGTGACACCGTCATCTCGCCGCCAAAAGAATTCTCGGACTGCCTTGATCTACATCTGACGCCGTCATGTATTATACTTTTCCAGGCCGTCACGTATTTTACTCTTGACGCTCTTCCTTGTGACGCCTTCATTTCTGTACTGGGCCGTCATGAAATTTACTCTTGACGCCGTCAGGAAAATGCTCTTGACGCCGTCACACACTGTTCCCAGCTTGGAAAATTAAGTCTTTGGCGTTTTCTTCACTTTTATGCTCCAAAAACGTCAGAATTGCTTCCTTTTCCAGATTTCACTCCCAAAGTACCTAAAATCACAAAAGGAACGATTTAGGGCAATATTTGATCAAATAAATTCAATTCCGGGCTTAAATGACCCCCTAAAAGTGGTTCATTTTTTGCCTCATCATATACCCTTACACTTGAGATTTGCATGTCCTCAAGCAAATGCGCTTTTATTCTAGTCAAAATACAAGTTAGGGGTCATTTAACACTAATATAAAAGTAATTACAACAAATAATCGTTCCACTAAAGACCAATAGACAAACACGGTGGTCATACACTAGCACCTCACAAATAGTGTTTAGATACTCACATCTCTCGGGTGTAATAAAGTAATATCACAATATGGAAACGGAAGATATCTCTCACTACCTGTGATAGCAAAATAGATTACCATAGGCTTGGGAAAGGATCAAACCTCCACCACATGGCGTAAGCACCTAGGATAAACTATCAAAGAGGTCTTTTAAAGGGTTGTAACGTTAGGTGTAGGGACATGAAATACACGGTCTTGTTGGATATAGGCAGTCTTTACTGGTGGCGAGTTAACAATCTTGGTTAATTACATGTACAATATGGCGTTGCTAAGCCAAGACTAGACTCGACTTAAGCTAATAAATGAAAAATAACGAAAACATAAAATAAACATAGAATGAAACGGGATGGTAGTCCGTATGTTTTTTCTCTTTTCTTTTTCTATTTTTTTTCTTTTTCTTGATTTTTCGATATGTACAAGGATATTACTCGACTTAGCAACCATGTAATCAATTAGATAGTTAACTTAGGGTTTAACAAATAACAATAATGCACTAAAAATGAGCACATACACGGAAGGCTAAGGCGATTTGGGTGTACATTTAAGTGGGGTGTAACAAATTCTTCCTTTAAGTAAGATGCTTAAAGTTAGAAACGAAAAGATAGGCTCGGAGGGGTGTACTAGGGGTTTCGTGTACTAAAAATGAGTACAACGCTAAGGTGTGGGAAAAATTAGTTGACTTAACTAGCCAAGTAATATGACTTAAATGGTCAAGTAATTATGATACGGGTTTAATACAAGGGTGATCCTAATGCCTCTTATCATGTAGTAAATCCTACTACACGAATGTAGTCTCACTAGCGGTCTCGGGATGCATCACTAACGCAAGTTCTAGAATCTAAATGCTACCGGTACACTCATAAGCACTAATAGTAAATGCTTTTCCTATCAAATCTAAAGGCGAACCTCACATATTTGGGTGGAAAATTTTTCTGAAAGTACGGTTATGTGCTAGTCATACAATCTCCTATCCATGAGACGCTTGCTATGGCTAAAGTTTCACTCCTAAATGTTGTAAAAAATTTTAAATTTGGCGCTAAAATTGCACTAACAAGTATTTCTCATAGTTTTATTACACATCTACCATTAAACAAACAAACTCAAGCGAAAGTGTATTTGTAAGGTATCATCATTTTACCCTCCCCTTACATTTAAGATGAACATTGTCCCCAATGTTCAAGTAAAGAATGTAAAAGTGAAATAAGTAAAAAGAATGAAAGCAAATACTCCCCTGATTCGCTCGGTATGGATAATAAGGTAGCAAGGTTAGATCTTCCTCCAAGAAAATGAACAATCAAAGCTTCCCTTCCAGAATATAAATCATCTTCTTGTCAAACATAACCTGTTAAACCTGAGAAATCAATCACAAAAACCCAAAGCATCAATCCGAACAAAGAAAACTCACAACTAGATGTAATTCCAGACTTAGGAATAAAAAAAAAACAATTAAAGATATAATGCTTGTGGAATGAATGTTTGCAGATTTTCTAGAGTTTATAAAACTAAAGAATCAACAAAAACTTTAAGAGTCCGGTATAAACAAAACTAGCAAAATTTTTAGAATTTTACACGTGACGCCATCAGGAATTAATTCCTGACGCCGTCAGAAGTGACCTGCAGAAATCTTTATGTTAAGTTTCCGGAAAATTTCTGGAAAACTTATGTCCTACTTCCTGGAAAATCCTGCAAAACATCATTGTGACTCGATACAAGCATTTGACTCTAGCCAATACTAATACACATGTCCATTTAATATTGTTGTGGATCATACTCAATTTTGTTCTTATAAATAAATTTGGGTCTCCCCTTACACTTAGCTTTTGCAAAATACCTTTATATGTAATTAAGACGACGTTAAAAAACAAAATAAAGCATTTTCACAATTTACTTTGAAACATGAGCCACAAACAACAAAAATAAAACATGCATACGGAAACAAATAAAATCAAACAAACAAACAAACAAATAAATAAAGCTTGGGTTGCCTCCCAATAAGCGCTTGTTTTTGTTCGAGTCACGAGCCTGACTCTACCCTTATTTAACGGAAATAGGGAGGGTTTTCCCTACACTTAGGATTAAGTGCGGGTGAAAGTAGCGATACACACCCTTAGGGTGGAAATATGCCACGTGAGGTGAAGGGGTGAGTGAATGGCTTTCTTCATCCTAAAACTACCCGGATAATATTGGTTGATGGGTGGGTCGGTTCCTCTTTTGTCTCCTAGAAATATATCTAAGGATGTAAAGGTGTGTAAAGATTGAGGTTCCGGTTCATCAACACTAGGAAATTCCCTAGAACTAGGAGTAAGGTTATCACAACAAGTATTTAAACCTATATCCTCAAGTGGTGCCTGGTCCAAGGGTTCTACTTCTATTGGGGTTCCTATAGTCTCTTCTACTTCTTCCGGGTAAGTCACGGGCGGTGTGTATGCCTCAAATGATGGTTGAGTATTTTGTGGGCTTATGTTATTGACCTCATCACTCCATGTGTTAATATCACCTATATCCTCAACATGTGTTTTATTATAATCTAACCCTAACACTTTCCCAAGTATCTCACGTGCTTCTCTAGGCATCTCAACTTCTATATCCGAATCATAAGGATCATCCTCAATATTCTGACTGCTATATACAAATTGCCCAAAAGATTCATCATCTGTTTCTTGAGATTCATCATCATCGATCATAAAACCTAGGTCTTTGTTATCAATGTGATCATGTTCGGCTAAATCCTCCATCACATCAAGGTCACTGATGAAGCGAAAAATGAACCACTTTTAGGGGGTCATTTAAGCCCGAATTCGAATTTATTTGATCAAATATTGCCCTAAATCGTTCCTTTTGTGATTTTAGGTACTTTGGGAGAGAAATCTGGAAAAGGAAGCAATTCGGACATTTTTAGAGCATAAAAGTGAAGAAAACGCCAAAGTCTTAATTTTCCTTGCTGGGAATAGTAGGTGACGGTGTCAAGAAGAAAATCTTGACGGCGTCAAGAGTAATTTCCATGACGATCCAGTACAGAAATGACGGTGTCACAAGGTAAGGCATCAAGAGGAAAATGCATAACGGCCTGGAAACACATAACACTTGACGGCGTCAGATCTGGATCAAGGCAGTCCGAGATTTATTTTGGCGGCGAGATGACGGCGTCACAAATTTGTTCTTGACGCCGTCAGACCCTATTTCCTATATATAGTTTTCTAATTTTCACATTAAAGAGAGAGAAGTTTTAGAGAAACCCTAAGGCCGAACTTGGCACGAATTTTACAGGTTTTTTAAGGGTTCTCAGCCCTTGAACCCCTTCATGTGTAATTGAGATAAGTATTCTTTTAATTCAATCAATATGTCTATGTGTTGGTTGTCTATATCTTGTTCTTGTCTTAATTCCATCATGCTAGGCTAGATCTATCTTGTGTTTGCTTGGATCTAATGAAACCTAGATGTTAATTATGTGTTGATTACTTGTTTATGGTTGTATTGGATGAATGATTTCGATGTTAGGCTTAAGAAAACTGGCAGATCTCCAATTGGTAACATGCTTGAACGTCTTAAGAAACATGAACTGACGTGCACTAGGTTTTATTGGTTGTATTTAATGCATGAGTAAATTCTAATGATCCCATGTTAGGAGCTTCTTAGCCGGCTCGACATAGGTGTGAAGTAGGCACTCATAGGATTGGGGAATTAAGTGCGCCACCCCATGAATGGTATTAAAGAATATAATCCGTCATTCACGCAACTATAACAAGTAATTAACGTGTAAAAGATATCTAGGGAGTAGTGAAATCTAAGTAAACACAACTTCTCCACTTATTGTTCACAACCTTAGTATAATTTAGTTCATTTTCATTTTTAATATTTTATTTTGATTGCATCTTTAGTATTGAGTTAGTTGACTAGCAACTAATTCCGCCCAAATCCTTAAAACCCGAGATTTTTACTTGCTTTCTAAAAAAATATAAAAATACAAAAATAAGCATCCCTCACCTATAGAACTAGTATTTAGGTTTTCTAATCCTAGCGACACTATTTCTAGCTGAACAATCAATCCCCCGGTACTTGTCACTATACTATACTACAACGATCAGGTACACTGCCTGGTGGGGGTTGTAAGCTTCTCAAGATCCCTTGAGAGGTAAAGCCTGGTGCGATTCCCACGTATCAGTCATCTATGTGTTCATCCTGTATTATGGTAGTGCCTAACCATGACATGCAGCTAGGTGGCTCATACGAAACTATCCTAGGTGAAGGCTCATATGGTGCATAGGTTTTACTAAATGAGGCATTTTGAGGGGTTGATGGAGCTCCTAAGGTGAATTCTTTAAAAGTCTTATGCACTTGGCCTCTTTTCTCAAGGTACTCAATAAAATCAATATAAGATCCTGTCCTCCTCATTTCATTCGTCCATCTTGGTATATCCAAACTGGTGTAATTATATTTTTTCTGGTAAAACTCTAGTGTCGGACTTGGTGGATTCACGTTCTCCATAATGGTGAACGGAAGAGTCAATGGAAAGGTTTTTACGAACAAAGACACAAAGAAAAGACAGACTACGAGAATGCTAATAAAATGAAAATAAAAATCTCACTAAAAAGGAATCTAATGAGTAGACCTAATCAAAATAAATTCCAACCTAAGCAATAACTATTCCCCGGGCTGCGGCGCCAAAAACTTGATGGCGCCGCACTCTTTTGCGAAAGTTGAGGAATAAGTGTAAGGATAGACAATCCTCGGCAACGGCGCCAAAAACTTGATGCGTAGGGATTGCACCAGGCTTTACCTCTCAAGGGATCTTGAGAAGCTTACAACCCCCACCAGGCAGTGTACCTGATCGTTGTAGTATAGTATAGTCACAAGTACCGGAGGATTGATCGTTCAGCTAGGAATAGTGTCGCTAGGATTAGAAAACCTAAATACTAGTTCTAGAGATGAAGGATGATTATTTTTATATTTTTTAGAAAGCAAGTAAAAATCTCGGGTTTGAAGGATTTGGGCGGAATTAGTTGCTAGTCAACTAACCCAATACTAAAGATGCAATTAAAATAAAATACTAAAAATGAAAATAAACTATATTAAACTAAGGTTGTGAGCAATAAGTGGAGAAATGTGTTTACTTAGATTTCATTACTCCCTAGATATCTTTTACACGTTAAATACTTGTTATAGTTGCGTGGATGATGGATTCTATTCCTTAATACCATTCATGGGGTGGCGTACTTAACTCCCCAATCCTATGAGTGCCTACTTCACTCCTATGTCGAGCCGGCTAAGAAGCTCCTAACATGGGATCATTAGAATTTACTCATGCATTAAATACAACCAATAAAACCTAGTACACATTGGTTCATGTTTCCTAAGACGTTCAAGCATGTTACCATTTGGAGATCTGCCAGTTTTCTTAAGCCTAACATTGAAATCATTCATCCAATACAATCATAAACAAGTAATCAACACATAATCAACATCTAGGTTTCATTAGATCTAAGCAAACACAAGATAAATCTAGCCTAGCATGGTGGAATCAAGACAAGCACAAGATATAGACAACCAACACATAGACATATTGATTGAATTAAAAGAACATTTATCTCAATAGCACATGTAAGGGTTCAAGGGTTGAAAACCCTTGAAAAACCTGTAAAATTCGTATATGGTTCGGCCTTAGGGTTTCTCCAAACTTGTTCCTCTCAATGAATGAAAATTAGAAAACTATATATAGAAAATTGAGGCTGACGGCGTCAAGAACAACATTGTGACGCCGTCATCTCGCCGCCAAAAGAATTCTCGGACTGCCTTGATCTACATCTGACGCCGTCATTTATCTCACGTATTTTACTCTTGACGCTCTTCTTTGTGACGCCTTCATTTCTGTACTGGGCCGTCATGAAATTTACTCTTGACGCCATCAGGAGAATGCTCTTGACGCCGTCACACACTGTTCCCAGCTTGGAAAATTAAGTCTTTGGCGTTTTCTTCACTTTTATGCTCCAAAAAAGTCCGAATTGCTTCCTTTTCCAGATTTCACTCCCAAAGTACCTAAAATCACAAAAGGAACGATTTAGGGTAATATTTGATCAAATAAATTCAATTTCGGGCTTAAATGTCCCCCTAAAAGTGGTTCATTTTTCGCCTCATCATTTACCATCACTTTTAAGGAATACTTGTGTATGAATAGCTTGACTAGAACAGGAAAACACGAGAACATCAACTACGTCATCATTCCAGCCAAGAATGATACGCGATCCCTTTGTACAAAAACTACCGTTAGACGTCCACTTCCACTTAGCACATGTTAGGAACACAAATATTCCTGTAAAAGTCTCGGTCACCTAATGATTGTAATAGCATTAAGTTAGCTCGTAGTTAGTTTATTTAGTAGTTAATTAGTTTTAGTTTAAGTAACACCGTGGAAGAAGGACGGGTCTTCACCCACTGTATGCCTGATCCACAGCCCGGGAGTGGGCGTTATATTGTAAGTATAAATACCCCTCTCCACATGTGGAGAGGGTTGGACCTTCAATTAATCTCAATCTAATATTTCTCTTTTTCTCTCAAGGTTCCTTTCTTTCTTTCTTTCCTCTCCTCCTCCTCACTTCTAACGACTCACTAATCACAAGATAAACATGTTTCCTACATAGTTAGTAATCTACAATTGGTATCAAGAGCCAAGGTTTCATCTTAGGGCCTTGTAGAATCAAATTTGATGATGTTTTGAGTGGTTTTGTGAGTTTGGAGTCACTTTCTTGGAAAACATCTTGGTTTAATCTCTCTAGTGTTGTTATACATGTTTGTGGTGTACTTTTATCTTCATTAGTGTTTGTAGAACATTGTAGTTTAGTTTGTGTTACCATATCATTAAGCTATTTGAAGTTTGGAGTTGATTATGGGCGGATTTCTTTGTTGCGTTTAAGTCCACTGTTTCATTGCTTGGTTGCGGTTAAGTTCTGATATCTGCGGTTAGCCTGCTGCGTTTACTATTTCAGGAATACAAACAAAACGCAACGATAGTGACAGTTTTGGACCATTGTCACTGCGATTAGTTATCTGCCTGCGATTAGTTATCTGTGGTTAGTCATTTGCGGTTAACTATTCTGCGGTTGGGCCTGCGATTAGTTACCTACGGTTAAGTCATCTGCAGCTAGCTTATTGCGTTTAGGTTCTGCGGTTAAATGCTCTGCGTTTAGTTCACTGAGGATAGTTCTCTGCGGTTAAGTGTATTGCGGTTAACTCATTGCGGTTAGAGTTCTGCTACTGTGGTTAGCTCTTGCGATTAAGTACTCTGCGGTTAGGTCTTGTGGTTAGCATATCTTGCGGTTATCTCTTCACTTGTGATTTCCTCCTTGTAACCTTATCACCTGAAGTTAGCCTGGTTCTCATATGAGTGGTATGCTTCATCTTCAAATGAAAGGACCAGTATCGTATGTTGACTCTAGTGGACAATCATGCTCGGACTTTCAAGAGAATGCGTCTCCTCGGTCATGCAAATTGCTTAAATTGGCAAGAGAATGTCACATTGAATGCTTTCATACACTTCAGTCACATCTTTCTATGCTGCTTGAGGGCAATGGATTCATAATGGGTTTTGAACGTGCATTCATGACACTTTTCGGTCAAGATGTTCAAACATTCACAGACATTATGATCTTGAATTTGGATCAATTACGACAACAATTGGTCAGAAAAGAAACATCTAATGAGGGATCCTCTGCTGCCCTAGGTGTGCTCAGCAAATAACTGCATAACTTCTTTGACTCCAAATACTCCATGATCTATGATTACGACAGTCAGATGACTATGAAGTGCTTCGCTGACCACACAAATATAGATGTTGATCACTATAGAGATATGCTACGTCAATACTTGGATAAGGTTAAAGAGTACATCGAGAGACAGCCAATACTTGAACTTGTAGATGATGACAAGGCCGAGACACATGTTGAACAAGCATGTGATAGTTTGGGTTCGGGTTTAACAGTGGATGCAAAGTCGGTCAACACTGAACTCATGGATTCAGAAAATGATGAGAGAGTCACTTCTGCTAAATTAGTGACCCCGGCTATGGAGAACATACCCACACCAGACTCAAGCAATGAGGTATCGTCAATTGATCAATACAATACGCCATCAAATGTAAGTCATCATACAGATCAAAGCAATCTCAGTTATAACACAAATCTGTTGAGACAGGCTGACAGTGTATTACCCTTATCTAATTCAACAAATATGTGTTATAAAGGGGGAGAAAATGATCTGTATGATGTCTTCAAAAATGATCTGTTTGATGAAAACCCTTGTCTCAAAGTTGAGTTTTCTAAGACACTGGACCAGAACATGGTTGAAAAAGAGACATTTAATCAACTCCAAAAACGATTTTCACAATTACAAAAACATTGCATTGAACTTGAAATTGAAATACAACGTAAAGAAGAATGCTTTAAAAACTGCAAACCGTGTCTAAATCCTGAATTGCCTGATCTTAATGAATATTTTATGATCAACAATCTGAAAACTCAGCTGCATGACAAGGACTCAACTATCAACTGTCTTAAAAATCAGATCAAGATGTATGAGCAACGTAATGACGCCAAATGGAAATACAATGCTTATGAAACTAATTGCAAAATAGCTAAATTACGTGTTGAAAATGAGAATCTCAAAGTGAAATGTAATAAACTGTATGAGTCACTCAAACAGATAAATGCTGAGAACATCAATCTGATTACTCCACAATTTGCTAACAACGATGATTTCTCTGCTCAAAGTCTGACGTCATGTTCTAAAATTCCTAGTGAGCACACAGTGCCAAGTGATGTTTCAAATAGTCAAATGAGCCTCAATCTTTCAAAACCGTCTATCTTGTGAAAACCTGTCTTGAAAAATGTTGGTTATCAAACTATCATTAGACAACCAAATGCTTTTAGTCAAATGAGACTCAGTCTTTCAAAATCGTCTATCTTGGGAAAACCTGTCTTGAAAAATGTTTGTTATCAAACTACCAGTAGACAACCAAAGATTTTTAGTTCAGAAAGACCTAAATTCTCGAATACTCGATGTGTTTCTCAAGTGGATAAAAACGTGATTTGACTAAGTCTGTAAGGCCAAAACCCACAATTCATAAATCAAATGGTCTTAAACCTGTTAAACCTTTGAGACATCGACCAAGGAAATATGACCATAGAACTGCTCATCACAAGAATGTCACCATGCATGAAACAACTTACAGGCTTAGATCTTCTTGGTTATGGATACCAACTGGTAGGACATTCGTGATGAATGGTCACAAATGGTCACATGTGTGCACCATTGACACAGGTTTTACAAAGGGATTACACAACAGGTCCACTAATACCTGCGTGTGGCGTCCAAAGACACTGACATCTCCCGCGACTAGAGATATGTCTACTCACATGTGAGTCGACATCATGTGGACTCCTGACTAATTCATTTCAGGACTCGTGTTTCACTGTTCACCCACTAACGCATTCCCTGTATATACTCTATGTCAGTAGTTTGTGTACATATAGTGTGTTTGTTTTACATTAATTATATTTTCAGGCTATCTGTCTGTGTATATTCTCTTACTACACATTGTGTCTATATGCTTGCTCTAGGTAGTCTGTTGCATCTCATATCTGGCCTCATGGTATTATATGTTCATCTTGTAGACTTCCTCATCACTTGGGCATCTCTCATAACTACAGGGACCAATCTTGTGCACTAGCATTATTCTCTAATATGTGATAGTGTAGTACAGGGACTATATGTGTCATTATAGCAAAATGTGTCTCATCACATATTTAAGAAATTCTATTTCTTATGATTAAAAAAGGCTAACCACAACACATCTTGCTATTAACTCATCTCTACTCACGTGTGCTGCGATTAAGTCTTGATTGTGTTCCCTGTTAGGAATACAAATATTCCTATAAAAGACTCGGTCACCTTAATATTGTAATAGCATTAAGTTAGCTCATAGTTAGTCTAGTTATTAGTTAGTTTAATATTTAGTTAGTTTTAGATTAAGTAACACCGTGGAAGAAGGACGGGTCTTTACCCACTGTATACCTGATCCACAGCCCGGGTGTGGGTGTTTTATTAGTTATCTTGTAGGGACTATATATATCCCTCTCCACATGTGGAGAGGGTGAGCCTTTCATTTTAATCTAATTTTTCTTTCTTCTTTTATCTCAAGGTTCCAAACTCTCTCTCTCTCTAGTTCTTGAATCTAACTCAAACATGGATATCATCTACCATGAATTAAGGCCACCCGAATCTAGATGTTCATATTCTACAATTGGTATCAAGAGCCATGGTTTCATCCTAGGATTGTTGGTGCTCTAATTTGTAGCTTGGTTTAGTGGGTTCGAAATATTTTTTTTTTATGAACACACCTCGAATTGATTATTGGTTGTGGTGATTTTGATGATTTGGTGGTATTGTTGTGTTTTGAGGTGTTGTAGTACTTAACTTTTCACTTGGGTAGGTTGAATTAGTTGATTAGTTTGATGTTTGATGTGATTTAGTGCAAGTTTCTTGGTTGAGATTAACTCAATTATAGGAAAAAGACGAAAAAGGACGAAAGTGACTGTTTTGTCTTTATTCTGCGGTTAGCTTTGGTCAACTGCGGTTAGCTTTGGTCAACTGCGGTTAGCTTTGGTCAACTGCGGTTAGCTTTGGTCAACTGCGGTTAGGTTTGGTCAACTGCGGTTAGCTTTGGTCAACTGCGGTTAGCTTCGGTCAACTGCGGTTAGCTTCGGTCAACTGCGGTTATCTTTGGTCAACTGCGGTTATCTTTGGTCAACTGCGGTTAGCTTTGGTCAACTGCGTTTAGCTTTGGTCAACTGCGGTTACATTTGGTCAACTGCGGTTAGCTTTGGTCAACTGCGGTTTGCTCATCAGTTTGACCAAAGTTGACTTTTTACGTCAAAACTTCAAACGGTCATAACTTTTGAACCGTAACTCCGTTTTCAGCGAATTAGCTGTCAAAACGTCCGGAACAGGTTGAATATTATGAGGTTTCACCACGAAGCCGTGAAACGAATTTTTCGAGGCCCAAATCACCTCCGGAGTGAAGTTTTTAAGGTTTTAAGTTTTCAGACCAAAAAGTTCACTGTAAACACTTGCATCAACCGAATCAAGATCACAACTAAACAACATATAACCTTGTCAAAACAAACAATCACCACTCTTAACATAAAATCACATTCTGGTATCAGGATTGAGTATAAATTTTGGGCAACGACTTTGTTTGAGCTTCAAGAATCCAGGACTGAATATTAATCTGGGTTGTGATATTCTCGTGTTTAGTGGATATAATTTCGGGGTATATATATATGTCGACGTGATTACAGAGTTTTTAAGCTTGTCAACATTGTGGATGCCTATGATTTGAGTGAGCCTGCAATTTAATTTTTGCGACTTGAGTGACAGCTGACAACTTGCGATTTGATTAATTGCGGTTCGTCAAATTGCGTTTTGATTTGTTGCGACTTGACTGATTGCAATTTGACCAATTGCGATTTGACGTTGCGAGTTAATACTTGCGATTTGACGTATTGCAATTTGGTTGTCTGCAATTTGACTTGTTGCGATTTTTCAAACTGCGACTTGACTTGCTGCAATTTGATCAAGTTGATACTTGACTTTGTTGACTTAAGTTTTGAAGATTAGTATTGCAACTCACCCTTAGATGTTCTTGTTAATTTCGCGGTTACTCTTGATGTTTTTTGAAAATCCCGCGATAGATTCGATAGGCTGGACTTGGTTTTTGACATATTAAAACTTACGGGATCTGACTATTATCTTCGGGATAAGTTTGTGCTTCGAGAACAGCAGGAATTGGGAAATTACGGTGACTTGGTTGGTGTGTTAATTCACGGGTTGGCATACTTAGTGTCACAAACATCTCGGGGTGGATGGACGCACGATGTTTGGTGACCCTTGCTTGAGTGTATTTAAGGTGATTAGACTTGGATGTTCAAGAAGTGGATATATACAATTAAGGATGGAAGGTTGGGTATATGTCACTACCTATATTTAAAGGAGTTACGTTGTTGTGCTCAATATAGGTTCTAAATCACGATTTTAATGCAAGTATAAGTCTCTAACTTGTCCTTTATCATGCTTCATCAAGAGATTGTTGTTTCTCAAGCTTCTAATGGGATTGTAGTACAAGAACTTCTCAAGAGATGGTCAGACTTAAAGACAGGAGGTGATTTGTTTAGAGACATGCTTTAACCCTTTACTCACTCTATAGTTAAGCACATTTCATCCAGTGGTCTAGCATATTCCGAACTACAATGAATCATTAATCTGCTAAATCATTGATGAGGAGTCCAACAAGGTGTTACTACAAGCATGTCTTTATCACCATCTTCTCTGCAGTAGGTTTATGTGTCTCCTTCCATGTATCTGCTTTGCGCATGACAAACTCACGACTATCACAGACTTTCAGTTCTTTGGCAAAAAGGTCATTGCATGTCCTTGTTGAGGGGGAGAATTTGCGCAAGTTTCCTAGCGATTCCATCTCCTGTAGTGTGAATCTTTGCAGTTCCGGTTTCAACAATTCAGGATTCAGTGGGTCAGTCTCTAGAGGTTTGCTCACTCTTTAGCGACTATCTCTAACTTATTGGCAAGTTACTAAGTGATGAGATTCGTGTGATTGGTTAATCATTTTGCAATTAGTGAATTGTTGTAACTTGAGTCGTTTCGATTAATCAAATTGTTATCTGACGTTGTGAGTTAATCCTTACAACTTGACTAATCTCAATTTGATATATTGTAACTTGACTTGTCACGACTTGCCACTTAGTGCGAATTGTGACTCATCCGGTATCTCTCTCTAAGTTTAACTTGCTGAATATATCTTCCGGTTTCTTTTGTTGACTTTAGTAAAATCCCTAGAAAGAAACATTTCTCGGTTTAAGTCACATAAGTTGTAAAATCCCGTTTGAAGATATTGAGATGTCAACTGTTTCGGATGACATTCAAGCAGCTGGGTCGGACAGCTTTGTTTGATTAGTCTGACTATGAGTCATGGGCACTCCTAAGAATTTGCGCATGTTTCTTCTCACTTTGATTGCTCAACCGCACAAAATGATCACGAAGCTAATTTGGTATCCCTTGCTTGAGGGTGAAGTTGGATTTCACGAAAGAGTATACCTATTTTATCTTGAAATCGGGGATGGTTGGATGCAGGATTTCAATGATAACTTGCTCGCGCATATGATGTAAGTTGAAGACTTGGGTTATCTAGTTTCCAGAAGTCGGGGTGGATGGTTGAAGACCTGGTTAACTATCACTTAAAGGAGTTACGTTATTGTACTCAGTGTCACACGTAGATGACGTTGTGGATAATCGCAAGAGGTGATGATTGTCTCATACTTTGTCAAGATAGTATTGAGTACTTAGAGATTTACATGGTTCACAAATTCTCTACACCGTTCTTCCAACAACAATGCAAGCTTAGGTAACAAATTTGAGTAATTCTACTTCATTTTCAAGATTGGTATATCGGGTTCCTTCATCATATGGTCAAAATTGTTTGTGTTCGAGGTTGGTTAATTGGACAAAGACTTTAAAATTGTGATGTGATCTGTAATTCTCACATGATATTCTTAACCCAAACTGATGGTTGCCATAACCAAATCAGTCATGCCACATTCAACCTGTTACCGTCTCACGGTTTCTTCTTGGTTTTGTAAAATCCCGCAAAAGAACTTATTTCTCGGTTTAAACCATAGATTTGTAAAATCCCGTGATGATGGGCTATGAGCTCTTGACCATGATCGGGTTAAAACCATTATCAAAGTTCAGCCATAACATCACAAATGGCTGGATTGAGGCATTGAATTGACAAAAATGTGACTACGGGGATAGTTCAGTATTATTTATTTGAGGCTGAAGTAAAAATTTCATGGGTGCGTGTACTTAGTATCTGAAGATATCGGGGAGGTTGGATGAAGATTCTTCGAGATCCTTGTTCGAGCTTTCAATACAACGACAAGGACTTGGATATCTAATTATTTTTTCTTTCTCTCTATTGCAAAATAACTATCACTTTAAGGAGTCACGTTGTAGTGCTCAGTGTCACACGAAGTTGTGGATTTCCAAGAGGTGATGTACTTCTTATACTTGATGGTTGGTTGGTTGAAGAGTATAGAGTACTTAGGGATTCGATGTAGCACGAAGTCTCTACACCGCTCTTTGTCTCGCATTAGTACAAGTTTAAGTCACAAGTTCGGGTCATATTACTTCAGTATCAAGTTCATCATATTGGGTTTTTCTCCATTAGTGGTCACGATATCAAGCCGACAGAATGATAATGGGGTTGGTAACGAGTTAGAGAAGAGAAGATGTAAAAAGAGAGAGATAATGATGTTTGGACACTTCGGTTCAAGCCTCGTTCTTCAACATTATGGCGTCTGCTGACAACTCTTCAGGCCCCGCTCAATAATGAAAAGAAAGGTGTACGATTCAGTGCACTTTATCTTCAAAAGAAGAGGAATCTTCTTATTTATGGCCATTCTCATCAACATGTTCATGCTCTTTCCGTGCTCATTCTGCTTTCAAGTGGATCGGCGCATATTGGAGTATTCTATTATTCACTTATTCAACCAAAACTTGCATTCGACAGGCATATGCAACTTTTGAGGGGGGGAAAGGGTGAATAAACAACATGCCAGTCCTCAAGAACCGTCAAGTGGAGCTTCCTACTGTTGATGGTATTCATATTCACTAGTTCAATCATCAAAAATTGCAGTTGGCTGGCATATGCAATTTTTGAGGGGGGGAAGGGGTGAATATTAATCTACATGTTGGATGATGATTGAGAAATGGTCATACGACTCCTGAATACGTCAGTTCAGGAGTCGTGCAAACCATGGTTCTCCAACACTACTTCTTCCTCTCTATCAAGGTGTTGAAGAACATGGTCATGGAATGCTAATCGTCATAGTCTCACGGGCTGATTCAATCAGTAACAAAGGGTTTCTAGTCAATGCTTCATGTATACGTCATCAGGCTACATGTACACATAATGATGATGATTCTGATTAATCGTAACCATCATGGGGGAGAGAAATGTGTACACCAAGGACGCACAAAAGGTTCATGTGATCGGGCTTAATCGTGTATTCCGGTGTTGAAAAGCCGCAGAGATGATCAGTGGTTCAACTTGTCACCTTGGTATTAACATTTCACTGTTACGTCATGGTATGATTAATCGTAACCATCAGGGGAGAGAGAATGTGTACATCAAGGACGCACAACAGGTCTACGTGATCAGGGCTTAATATCCAAGGATGGATACATTCTATAGATGATCAGTGGTTCAACTTGTTACTTTGGTGTTATACTAAAGACTGAAGAAGGTCGAGTCGTCAGTCTATTCTTTATTCTCGGTTGGGTGTTATCGTCTCATGTGTGCGCTGCGGGCTGATGGGTTATATGTAAGGTTACTGGAAGGCATTTGGTGAGATGAAGATGGTTGGTATTCTGTTCCTCCATATTGGGCAATCTTGAAGAAGGTCGTGTCTACAGTCTTCTCTACATTCTCCGCTATGTGATTAGAAGACTAAAAGACGGCATGTATTTGGTTATCAAAAGACTTCTTCATATTATGGGTGTTCATCCAAAGTCTTCCTTCTATTGTGGGCGTTCATCAGAAAGGTTGTCAGGATTGGGGGAGAGCACTAATTAGGGGAGAGTGAAATGCCTGAATTAATCCCTGGTTAAATGTGCTCACGTTACTCTTCAGCATGTCAAATGATGGAAGCGGAGAATTTTCTGGAAGCTGAGGAGTAATAATTTTGGTTCGTATCCTTGTATATATTTTGCCTCACATATCCTTTGTACATAGTTTAAAACAAAAAGAAGATAGAAAAATATAAAAACCTATAAAAACCATAAAACTTTTTTTTGAAAAATCCTTAAAAAATTCCAAAAATATTCTTCTCTCGACATGTCTCTTGTGTAATCAATATTATGTACGTCTCTAGAAATGTCATTCAACAATGACACGGAATCATACATATGCTTGAGCAAGAGTTTTTCGGTTTCAAATAAATGTTTTTCTAAAACATGTCGATCCTCAATATATTCTTTAAAAAAAAAAAAAAAAAAAAAAAAAAAAGAAAAAAAAAATGGCTTGCTATTACTTTAGATAGCAACCCGCGCTTCATTCTGGGGAAAGCACGTCGCCATAAAAGACGGCTGTTCCTCCAACCGGGTGATGTTCACCTAGGCATGGATTACTTTATATCCATGTTTCTTCGATCTGGTGTACGTTTCAGTGCATCATTTCTTGAAAAAGAAGAGAAGTCTTCTTTGTATACAAATAGTTTTCATTCTATGATTCTTCTGAAAATTATTTGTTGAGACACTTGGTGAATATTTGTTGTATGAAATTTGTTTGTCTTGGATTTGCATAAAATATTTTTGTCACTCAATCAACGACTAGAAATGGTCATTGATTGAGGGGGAGAGTGAATTAAAATTTTACACCATTAAACGAATTTCGTGGTTAACTCATACTTGGTTTTGTGGTTAATGGGGTTTAGTTGAAGAGGATCTTGCTAAAATTTATATCAAATGGCCAAATGTGTTAGTTGCTAGAAAGTTTAGGACATTATGTGCAACTTGCTTATAGTCTCCTAGCTTTATGTACCTAGAAGGTTCATTTGTGTTACTTTGGTATCCTCGTATAATCCCCTAAATACGTTAAGACTGAAAACCTAGAAGAAGTTTGAAAACCAATGGTGTTTGATGTTCTTGAATTCTCCTATGGCATTTGTATGTTCTAAGTGAATGAGTTTCAAATGTTGCCTGTTTCGGCTTAAGTGTTGTTGATATTGTGCATATGTTCTCAGAATTTGCTTAGGTATAATGTTATCATGCTTGAATCATGTTCCTAAGATCCTGAGTTGAATATTGATATCTGTATGAATTGCCATGTGCATGATTGCTATCTGCTCATCATGCTAGATAGTAGTTTGACGTATTTCCTGACTATGATTCGATTAAATGAATTTGGTATTATTATGTGGCAAGCTGCTGAATGGTAGCTATTAAGGTATAGAGTATCTGTATGTATGTATATCTTTGTTGATATTCTTATGCAGATTCCATAGCCAAAATGAATGTGCCAGTTCCAGCTCGAACCATGTGTTCAGACGTTCAAACTCTATTGATTGGCTCAGAATTCATCACAACAACAACATCGGCAACAACAACAAGGACAACACTTCACCTCCACCACCTTCAGTAAAACATAGCAATACTTATTCCGATCTCGCCATGTGGGGATCTACAATATTTGGACGTTTTGCTGGTGGTGCCCTAAATGTTGTCTTGTGCAAAATGAGCAGTGAATCCCCCTCTTAGTTTAAGGGGGAGCAAAGTATGTTCCATTATCAGAAAACATTAAATTGGACACATTTTCTCCCGCATTTTCTAACCTTATTTAAATCAATTGGGATCACAAATCTCAAATGGATTGAAATTTTTGATCAGGGGAGAGAATGTGATTTAAATATGAAATCTGATAAAATGTGATGTTTGGACGAAAATGTAAGCTCGCCCATATGTGCTAAACTCTTTCGTATATCGATGCACATATTAAGGGGGAGCGAATTGACTAAAAGGATTTGGCAAGCATCTTGTGTGAGCAAGGCTCAGACTTCACCAATGAATTGACGAAACAAAAACAGTCATCAATCGAAAGGACTTGTCCTGGCCGGGTAATAATTTCAAGCTGGGTTAACCAGTGATGTAAGCGTGTCTCGAAGAGGACTTGTCTGAGTAGAGTGTACCGTTTCGAGAAACCTTTGTGGACTTGACCAGGCCGGGTAATAATTTCAAGCTAGTCTAACTAGTGATGTAAGCGTGTCTCGAATGCCTGTTCATGTTTACCAAAGGTGGACCAATTCTAAAGTGCAACTCTTCCCGACATGTGCAAATTTATTTTCAAAACATCGGGGCACATGTTAAGGGGGAGCATTTGAAAATGGCAAAACTTTCAACGTGTTAACAAAATGTGTTTTTCACTCATAAACACGTTGAGAAAATTTTCAATGATTTGGTTTACGGCACATAGGATAGTCATGAAGTTATAAGGTGGCTAAGGTTAGGAAAACCGTCCTATGATCCGCCAGAGCCGGAGGGATCTACCCATGGATAATACCATCTAGATAGTATTAGTAAGTCTGTAGGTATGATTATGAAAATGAGAAAGAAGGGGTTGAAGAATTAAAAAGAAATGAAATGAGAAAGGGTGAAAAGAAATAGCCCTCCATTTATTCAACCTTAGGGCAGAAACCGGGTTCAATTCATAATCTACTGATGGTTGCTAAGGCAACATCGGTATTGAAATCAAGACGTCATGGACCCAGTGACGCGCTGCACTTAACCTTCTAAGCTACTCAAGTTCTCTTAAAAGAGCTTGTTTCATTCTCACGGGGAACCGGTGTAACCTATCAACTTATCTCATAGAGATGGTTGATATTGAAGCAGGAGACCTCTCCCTAATCTCCGCATAGGAAAACCAAATGCACTTATTGAGTCTAGAGCCTCGAGATGCATAATAAGATCTCATAGGGACACGAATTATTTCTACAATTGTTGTTCAACATTAAGGACACCAGTTGTAATCTCATGAGTCCTACGCAGATCTTAGCAATCTGCCAGAACATTTATGAGGGATGTTACTCATGTAACTCCTAATGATTGAATGGAAATTCCTGCCAGGGTCAACATCAAGCAGCCCTGAAAGCAGGTCACTTAGGTAATTCCTCGTGGATTACGCTTAGTGGTCGCGGCGGTTTCAAATGATCAACAGTCGTGGAGTGATCTCCAGCGACTCACCTAATCATTGATATACTACGGTACGATCTTAAAAAACCCTCTGTGGGTTTTCGATTAGGAACGGTCTTGGTAAGGATTAGAGAAAGTTTTCACACTATGCTGTTAACAATCTCGAAGTCCAAACCTGTAAGTACCGGACGTTTTATTGCTAACTGTCGTATGCAGGAACTTCTGGCGGTTGTAACTGTAGAATGCTGTAGCAGGTTGCGGGTTCAAACAGTCTACAGTCGTGGAGTGATCTCCAGCGACTCACCTAATCATTGATATGCTACGGTACGATCTTAAAAAGCCCTCTGTGGGTTTTCGATTAGGTGCGGTCTTGGAACTTCTGGCGGTTGTAGCTGTGGAATACTGTAGCTGGTAACTGATGTAGCTGGTCGCAGAAAAGATGCCAAACCTCTACCACATGTTCACACTACATCATCATTGCAATTCAACAAAGTCATGATCAACCTAAAAGACCTTTAACACGGCTTCTGCAAACTCTGATGCTAAAGATCATGACACCAAATAGTGTGAGCATGTCGGCTCTTAGATTATCACATCACAAGGAAACATACTGCTGAAAGATGACTGGGAAACAAATGTTGGATGACAAAATCGAAGAATACTCAAAGATCATCCAAGACGATCAAACAGTCATCATAATAACTCTGCTGAATGCACAAAGTTTCTAGACATTGAAGAATCAAAGACTACGAGCTATTAAGACATGTTTTGAAGTCAAAATGCTAGAAGATCAAAGAGCTTAATTTCCAAGGTGACCTCGCTTAGGGGGAGATTGTTAGGAATACAAATATTCCTATAAAAGACTCGGTCACCTTAATATTGTAATAGCATTAAGTTAGCTCATAGTTAGTCTAGTTATTAGTTAGTTTAATATTTAGTTAGTTTTAGATTAAGTAACACCGTGGAAGAAGGACGGGTCTTTACCCACTGTATACCTGATCCACAGCCCGGGTGTGGGTGTTTTATTAGTTATCTTGTAGGGACTATATATATCCCTCTCCACATGTGGAGAGGGTGAGCCTTTCATTTTAATCTAATTTTTCTTTCTTCTTTTATCTCAAGGTTCCAAACTCTCTCTCTCTCTAGTTCTTGAATCTAACTCAAACATGGATATCATCTACCATGAATTAAGGCCACCCGAATCTAGATGTTCATATTCTACATTCCCTGATTGCTTAATTGTTGGTATGTCAAGTGTTTTATCTTCACATTTGCTATTACCTTCCATGATTTCATTTTCTCATGCGTTGCGTTATTATAGGTGGATATACGCGGTGCTCACTATCGCGTGTAAAAGCATTTGTGTCTAATAGGTTAGATCATACTTGCTCTATACTACATGTAATTGTTCATTTACTGCGTGTGAGTGATATTCACGGTAATGAGTGTGAGATCTTGGGTTTGTTTGTATTGCGGTTAGGACGGAAATACTTTGTGAAGTACTTTTGGTGTTAGGTAGGAAAGAGTAGAGTTAGTTGCTTAGGAGGATGGATCTCATTGTAATTTACGGTATCTATTGTTAGATCTGTTGGAATATGACGGAGTGTGGAGAGAATTCTTGATTGCGGTTAGCTGATGATTCTTGATTGCGGTTAGATTAAGTTCTTGATTGCGGTTAGATTAAATTCTTGATTGCGATTAGCTTATGATTTTTGATTGCGATTAGATTAAGTTCTTGATTGCGGTTAGATCAAGTTCTTGATTGCGGTTAACTTAAATTCTTGACTGCGGTTATTGTGAATCCTTGATTGCGTTTATCTTAACCTAATTGCGAGTTTCTCTCTAAGTGTGACTGCGGTTAGCCTTCTTTGTGATTAAAATGGTTGCGTGTAATTATTACTGTGACTGCGGTTAGTTAAATCTACGGTTACCTATACTTGTATTTAACTTGATGTGCCTTGACCATGTGTTGCGGCTCAATTGGTTGCGGTTAACTTGACTTGTTGCGGTTAACTTGGTTTGCGATTATGACTTTCCGATTAAAATTTGAGTTTACGTTTAATTGAGTTTGTTGATATAAATAATTGACTAAAAACATTATTCATATCTTGCGATATCTCTAAGTTTTGATAATCACAAAATGAAAACTCATCAAACCAAAGGTTATGACGTAAACAAGTATTTAGTAGTAAATACTCACTTCCACCATTTAATCACTTAAGGTATGAATAAACAAAGTGATTAATGTATTATAAGATCAAAGGAAATCTTGTCTTAAGACATAACATTTTATAAAATGATTTTAACATTTTATATATATTTGTAAATCATTTTTGGAATAGCTTTATTAAACCACAAAAATATGATTTCAAATTTCCAACCAAAAAGGGCAAATTTTATCCAGAAAAACTTTTCGAACGATCAGGAGGGCGGCCCCCTTAATTTTACTAGGCGGCCCCCTTAATCATTAAGGGGACCGGCCTATAATTAAGGGGACCGGCACGCTCCCGAACAGTATTTTCTGGCCCTATAAATATTGGATCATTCCACATATTTTTCTCACCTTTTTGCACTAGAAACTTTCTGATCTAAACATCCATTTCCTTTCTCTAGAAATCCTTTGATCTTATATACTTTGATCTTCGTTTCAAAGTGATTCAAGCCTCAACATTCAAAGTGCAAAGAGAAGAATACTTCTATTAGAAGTATTACAACTTAGTATCATCTTGCTATCTAAGTTGCTTGTTTATATTTTCTTGTAAATCTTTCATTCTTTGGTGAATAAGGTGTATGTATTAGTTAGCTAGATTTAGTTGAAGAATCTAGAATTGTTGTAAGTGTAAAGTGGAACTTGAAGTGAAGAAGAAGGGTTAGATAGTATTGGTGATAGAAGATTGTAGCAATAGGGACTTGTTGTGAAGATATTGAGGGTTCCAAGTGAAGAAGACTAGAAGACATTAGTAGATTGAAGTTGTGAAGACTTTAGTGGCTTGAAGGTGTGAAGACATTAGTGGCTTGAAGGTGTCAAGACATTAGTGGCTTAAAGGTGTGAAGACATTAGTGACTTGAAGGTGTCAAGACATTAGTGCCTTAAAGGTGTGAAGACATTAGTGACTTGAAGGTGTCAAGACATTAGTGCCTTGAAGGTGTGAAGATACTTGTGGTGTGAAGAAGTATTGAAGTAGTGCAAAGGTGTGAAGAAGAAGTGGTGTGATATTTGGTGTGAGATTGGTTCTAGCTACGATTAGAACTCGACATCTTGCTTTGTGTCGTTAATTGGTGTAAGCTTTTGGTGTGTCGTTAATTGGTGTACTTCTCGATGACATCCTCATCATGTGCATTCAAATGCAATGGATGTTCTTATCTAACCAACTAGGACCCATGAGAATCTGGGTACCAAGCTGTTTATCATGTTTAGGTAATTAACGAATGAAGAGTCTATTACGTGTTGATTTACTCATCTCGCTCTATTACCTTTGACGAATATTGGTTTCTATCACGTTGTTTCACATTCTGCAAATGTTTCGCCTATGACGTTCTTGCGGGAATATTCTTGTCTCGGCATTGTGCTATTCACTCTTGGAGCATTGGTATCATGGTGTGTCTGTTACTATTTCAAGTTGAAGCCTCCTACGTGCTACTTCTATCAACCTTCACGACTTGTGATGATTGGTGTGATCGATTGAGCATCTCGGATCTAGTTCCCTTGATTTCTATTCATGGGAATATTACTTGGCTACTTCGACATGTTTTGGACTAACTCTTAAGATTTCTTCTATCACCGTCATGCCCACTCTTTTCGAAAAGCTGGACCTGAGATAAGTTTTCTTTTCAAAAACTTGTCAATGTTACATTATATTTTAGAATGTTTTAATTAGTGTGTCAATACGATTTAACTGATAAGTTGCCATGCTTTTAGATTATTAACACTAATATATGCATACATGATATTAGCATTATTAACCTTCTTGTTGTTTAGTCTATTATCATTTTTCTTAATCTTCTATGATCTATAGTAGAATCCTTCCACTTATGCTATATGATCTTACTAGTTGCATTAATAGATGTATTATAATTGATATTTGCTTGCAACTTGATATTATGATGTTCTTTGTATACATATATACATATATATATATATATATATATATATATATATATATATATATATATATATATATATATATATATATATATATATATATATATATATATATACATGTCTATCTTCGTATTCATGAACTATTTACCTTGCTCCTTCCTGTCCCATTGCATTTAGATCATAAATATCTATCATTTCACTTTAATATCTTTAGGTATCATTAAAGATGATTATGTGTGACGATGGGCTTAATTGATTCTCCTGAGCATGATAAGTTTCCATATCAAATCCCTCACTTGAAACTTCTTGATTATCATGATCAAAACATCATGTTCAAAACTTCTCTCTTTTTGAATGAAATATTTTCTTTAACAATTTATTTGACTAAAATTTCTTTCATAACCATTATCTTAATCAAAAACAAGATTGAAATTTTTTTTCTTTCTTTGTTACACATTAAGAAACAAAATTCAATCTATGTTAGTGTAATGCATACTTGAATTTACTTCAAAACATTGTTGAATAAAACTAAAAACGTTTTACTTAAAACACATTTAACTTTCTCACAAGTGTCATACACTTCTATTGGAAATGACATTCACAATTTAATCAAATCATTTCATGAGAATCATGACTTGCCCATATGGATCTTGTTTGTAACAAGTCTTGAAGTCCATATAATCATATCCACCTATTTGTTACTTGTTAACAATCATCAACATGTTTGCTCTAGGCTAAATGTTATCATCTTCATATAGTTGCTCATTTAGCTTATTTGGCTTATTGTCTCCTTTGTTGCATATCTTAATTGATAAATTAATAGATAGCATGATTATTAGAAATTAGTTGCCTATTCTAATTAATTCTATATCACTCTCTACATTCATGAATAGTATGCCCTATATTGCCTCAAAGAGTTGAACTTACTTGAATCCAAAAACAAAAACACAACTTTTTTGAAAATTTTCTGCCAAAAACCCATTTCTGGCATTCTGGGAATCACCAGATGGGCGGCCCCCTTAATTATATAAGGCGGCCCCCTTAATGATTAAGGGGACCAGCCCCTAATTAAGGGGACCGGCCATCTGATGGTCGGGGATACTGTTTTCTTTATCACTTTTTGACCCATTTCAACCTTTACTTCCCAAAATTCACAAACATATTTTGTCCCATGCTATCCCTTAAAATTTACCTTCCTAAATCACATTTTTCATACACTATAAATACCCTCTTCCCATCATTAATGCCATCACACCCAAACATGTCATCTCCCAACAACCAAAAACCTAAAATTTCAAGAACCGCAAGGATCTCCGTCAAACCCGTTTGGAGGAGGAAACTTGATTCTTGTCATAACTCAACTGATGTTGTTCCAAGTCAACCAACTACTAAACCTCAAACCCACAATAATGATTCATCACACAACCTATCACCCACTCATTCCCTCATTCATGCCTCTTCTTATGATGAGCATGCTCAATCCCAAAACAACAATCCCAATCTCTCAATCAATACTTCACATGTTGCTCATTCAACAAAAACACCACTCACTCTTGGAGAACCTCTTCCACCCATTTCATGTTTTCATGACTACCCAAGCTCAACCATGTCTCCACCACCAAGAGTACCACCACCACATCCTACAACCTCACATGCCATTCCTATGTTGCATGTTCAAACCTTCACCCAAGACAACTACCATGTTCCACCATCATCACCTTCCTCCGAACATTTGAAGTTCGTTGAGGAGCTAAAAGAGGCTCATGAGCTTAGTGCTCTTTTAGCATTACATCTTGCTCAACGCAATTTGGATCCACCCCAATCAAGCTCACCATCATCACCACATAACATCAACCAAATTGAGAAGCATGTTAACAATTGCCCTTGTTGCATCTTCCTTCAACAACAAACCATTGCTTTGAATGAGCACTTCACTTGGATTGAGTATCTTCTTACTAGATCTCAACAAACACCATCACTTGAACAACATCAAAACCCTCAACCAACAAACCCAACTTCAAATCCACCACTTCCAAGTTCCACATCTCCAAATTCACCAACATCCATGCAATCAAAAGTTTACCTCCATTAATTCACCAACATGTTCCCCATTCACCATTCTAACCCAAGCATTTTATATGCTTATTTCTCTCATTTTCAAATAAAACACCTCAACCATTTTGGGATTCAAGAAAGTTTGATGACAATCTTTGTTGGCACAATAGGATATTCTACTTAGTATTAGAATTCCATCATTATGGCTTTTGTAACAATGATTATGTGGTTGACATAATCATCTTGAATTAATGAATGCTTTTATATGTGTTTAAAATTCTTCTTTGCCATGCTTACTATTAGTTGTTATTATGCTATATGTATTTGCTTGTGCCTCTAATATTTTTTTTGCTAGAATTCCATATCTCGAACCCTTGGTGCCCTTAAACGAGGGGGAGCATACATCAAGGGGGAGCCTTTACCTTATAGGCTTAAACCTTTTTGATTCTACAAAAAGGGGGAGAAGTGAATATAAACTCACTAAATACTTGTCTAAAAATTAATTTTTGGATTTAATGAGTTTAGGTTTTGTAATCATCAAAAAGAGGGAGATTGTTGATATAAATAATTGACTAAAAACATTATTCATATCTTGCGATATCTCTAAGTTTTGATAATCACAAAACGAAAACTCATCAAACCAAAGGTTATGACGTAAACAAGTATTTAGTAGTAAATACTCACTTCCACCATTTAATCACTTAAGGTATGAATAAACAAAGTGATTAATGTATTATAAGATCAAAGGAAATCTTGTCTTAAGACATAACATTTTATAAAATGATTTTAACATTTTATATATATTTGTAAATAATTTTTGGAATAGCTTTATTAAACCACAAAAATATGATTTCAAATTTCCAACCAAAAAGGGCAAATTTTATCCAGAAAAACTTTTCAAACGTTCAGGAGGGCGGCCCCCTTAATTTTACTAGGCGGCCCCCTTAATCATTAAGGGAACCGGCCTATAATTAAGGGGACCGGCACGCTCCCGAACAGTATTTTCTGGCCCTATAAATATTGAATCATTCCACATATTTTTCTCACCTTTTTGCACAAGAAACTTTATGATCTAAACATCCATTTCCTTTCTCTAAAAATCCTTTGATCTTATATACTTTGATCTTTGTTTCAAAGTGATTCAAGCCTCAACATTCAAAGTGAAAAGAGAAGAATACTTCTATTAGAAGTATTACAACTTAGTATCATCTTGCTATCTAAGTTGCTTGTTTATATTTTCTTGTAAATCTTTCATTCTTTGGTGAATAAGGTGTATGTATTAGTTAGCTAGATTTAGTTGAAGAATCTAGAATTGTTGTAAGTGTAAAGTGGAACTTGAAGTGAAGAAGAAGGGTTAGATAGTATTGGTGATAGAAGATTGTAGCAATAGGGACTTGTTGTGAAGATATTGAGGGTTCCAAGTGAAGAAGACTAGAAGACATTAGTAGATTGAAGTTGTGAAGACTTTAGTGGCTTGAAGGTGTGAAGACATTAGTGGCTTGAAGGTGTCAAGACATTAGTGGCTTAAAGGTGTGAAGACATTAGTGACTTGAAGGTGTCAAGACATTAGTGGCTTAAAGGTGTGAAGACATTAGTGACTTGAAGGTGTCAAGACATTAGTGCCTTGAAGGTGTGAAGATACTTGTGGTGTGAAGAAGTATTGAAGTAGTGCAAAGGTGTGAAGAAGAAGTGGTGTGATATTTGGTGTGAGATTGGTTCTAGCTACGATTAGAACTCGACATCTTGCTTTGTGTCGTTAATTGGTGTAAGCTTTTGGTGTGTACGGTTTTCTCCGCCATAAGGGAGGTTATTGACTTAGTGAAGAAAACTCTCGAGTTTGGTGCTCGGGGAGTGGAGTAGGGCAAGGAAGGTGTCCTTGTAGCCGAACCACTATAAATCCTTTGTCTCTCGGTTTGATCTTTCCATCTCTCACTCTTTGCTTGCTTACTTACTAGCTTTTCATATATTGTTAATATTGTGTGTTGTGCATATATTGATTTTACATAAAGATCAAACTAGGTTCCATTTAAAACATTAATTATACTTTAGTAAAATATAAGTATAAACAATTACTAAGACACATATATCTATATTAGTACAAACTTGTAATTAAGTGAGATATATGAAATTATAATTTCTATTCAACACTTTAAATAAGTAGTGTATATATGATATATGTGAATTAGTTTGTATCTATACTTTAGCTTCAAAGGTTTTTACAATTACCATCAATTCTTTGAAAAGCAAATTCTTATTAAACGAAAAAGACGCAAAACTATTCAACCCCCCTTCTAGTTTTCCACAGAGTTTGCGTTTAATTGCTCTGCGTTTAACTCTAACTGGGAACTAATTTGACTCACGCTGTCTAACATTTAATAGAAGTGCTCAGCTTGTGTGTTTATGTATGGGTGTCTAATTATTCATGCATTGCTTGGTGTGTTTGACACTCATTCTTATTTGTCCAAACTGCTATTCTATGTGTTGAATGATTTCCCTTATGAGTGTTTATTACTAGCCAAACATAACCCTTGGCCCTGTTCATATCTCTTTACCATTTGATTCTAGGGTTTCACTAGTTACTAACACTCACTATCACATATGGTTGCTTTCTGTGGTGATGTGTGTCAAATGCAGCTCCTATGGCAGAACCTATTGTCGAAGAACCATTGGCTCCACCTGTTCGTTCTGAAGATGAAATTTTGCCTTTCAACAAGTGGGTACCCATTGGGAAAAGCAATTGCTATGTTAAGACAGATAGACCTCAGAATCATCCCATATTCAGAATAACACTGGACATACTGAAAAACACCACCTTCTTCAATGCCTTTACCGCATCCTCCTCAATCCCCTCCATCTACATCCAACTGTTCTGGAACACTATGTGCCTTGATAGAACAACCCACGTACAAGTGTCAGCTGGTTGAGCATTGGGTGAACATCACCATGGAAACACTTGGTAGTGCTCTGCAGATATTGCCAACGGGTGATAATGTTGAATATACTCCCCCACCTACTCCAGCTACTCTTATTGATTTTGTCAATGAACTTGGATATCCCACTCAAGTGTCTACGCTTTCCACACTCATCACACATGACCTCTATCAACCATGGAGAGCAGTTGCAAGCCTAATCAATTTGTGTCTGACTGGAAAAACATCGGGATATGAAAGACTTAGAGCTCCATCTCTACAAATTCTCTGGGGCGTTGTCAACAGTGTGAACATCAATTTTGCTGAACGTATCTGGGAGGAATTTAGTCAGTCCATTCACTCTTTCTTGGTCGACAAGGCTAACCTTGAAGCAAACAAAGACGGAAAGAAAAGATCAGCCAAGCTTTTGATTCCAAGCATTCGGTTTACTAAGCTGATCATACTTAGCCTTCAACAATCTCTAAAATTCCACCCTAGAGAAGAATCCCCTCCTCATCAACCCACTGATGAACATCCACTTGGGTTCCTCAAATATGATTCTAAGAGCACTGGCGAGATCATCTTTGGCATGGACATTCCCACTGCCCTTCTCACCCGTGATACACTGACTGCTCAATATTATGAGGAATATCTTAAACTTCTGAAAACAAGTCGGGAAGCACCATCTAATGAGCCAGCCGTATCCATTAAGTCTGTAAGATCTGCATCTAAGAAACGCAAAGGTGGTAATACCTCAGCTGCATCCTCTGAAGGCTCTAAAAGAGTTAAGAAGACCACTAGAGGTAAAAGAACCAGCTCAAAAACTAAACCGCCAAGTGCTGAAGATCCCAATGCTGCACCTTGCTCCACTCAGTTGCCTCTCACTAAAGAAGAAATGGTACAAATGGCAACTGCTGAAAGCTTGAAGGAAGCATATATGCCACCGGTTCCACCAGTCAGTGGGGTCAACATTAGAGAACCTCGATCTGATAAAGCTTCACAGATCCAGCACGTGACAGGTAAAGGCAAGGATGTTGCCAAAGAAGAACAAGCGGCACACACCCTATTGAAAATATCATCTCCTGCCACCAAATCAACCAGCTCCAAGTATATCCTCAAAAAACGCTCACCAACATCCTCATCTGCTAAGCTTTCTTTTGAAAATGTCTCCTCACCAAGTCTTGGGCAACCCGCTAAATCAAGCAGTTCTGAGACTGACACCAGTTCTGCTCCCAAAGGTGATGAACTCCACCTCGCTACACAAGATGTAACCAGCCATCAACCAGTACAGGATAAACTTGTTGAGTCTGTACCCCCTGTCGATCCACTCGATGACGAGTTTGTTTCTACTGCGTATCCGAATATTCAAGGTAACCTCAAATTGAAAACTGATGATCCTAAGCTCGAGGTGGTACCTGACAGCCCCACTGGTACGCTATCATCGTACAAGAATCTGGATACTTTTGGCGATCAATTCCTCATGGATAAGCCGGATGATGCTGAAGGTGAAAAGTCTAGTGATGAGCATGGAGAAGTTGTGTCAATGGTTGATGTGCCTATTGAGCAAGACAACTCCACCATTCCTACCAAGTCTGCACCAACGTCTACTGCTGGTCCTAACAACGATGACATCCCACAAGCTGCCGACACACAAGAGAAACCGTCTGCATCTGTTGCTCCTGCTAGCACTGAGAAGAAGTTGGATCTGGACACTTTAGCTGCTTTGACTGCCAATGCTGTTCAAGATAACCTTGCCATTCGTGAGAAATTGGACAAGCATGCCTCTTTACTTCAAACCCTAGTAAACCTCAATCTGCCACAAACGATTACTAATCATGGCAGCAGATTATACAAGTTGGAGCATCTTGATCTTGAACGACAAGTATCTCAGGTTATCAACGAACAAGTAGCTGAAGCTGTCAGCATTGCTCTTGAAGCCCCCCTCAGATCCAGATTCAAAGGCCTACCTATCAATGACATGAAGATCATTCTGCAGCACGGTATGTATCAACAGGGTCAACACACAGGACACGATGCTCACGTACAGCTGTATAAGGCATTGGAGGCCTCAATTCAACAAGATGATGCTGAGGAACACGCCCGGGATATGGAAATTGAACGAAAGAGAAAACAGCGACGCCAGGGCCATCCCAAGGCACCATCTGGATCACCTCCTCAACCACCTCCACCTCCACCACCTGCTGAGGCATCTGGTCCATCAGGCACTCCTTCACTGCCTGGTGGGTCGCAAGCTCCTAGCAGATCATCACAACCCACCTCATCACCATCTCAAAAACATCAGACTGACAAGTCAACCAAGTCAGCTCCGTCTAAACAAGAAAAACAAGTTAAGTATGCTGCTTGGACTACTTTTGACGCTGGTGCAACCTCCATTGCATCTCATGCCCATGACGATCTTGTCTTTAATGAAGCGTCTGTCACTCCTCAACACCATGATTCTTCCGATGACGAAGATGATGATGCTTCTACAATTCACATCCTTGGGAGATAGTGGTGGAAATCATTCACCAGAACTGACACAAAGGATCCACCGCAGGTTCCCTTAACCAAGGTTGACAAAGAGACATGGTGGAAACCAGATGACAACATACCAGAATCACCTGAGCCTGACTGGACGATTCCTTCCTCTGACTTGCCAACCAATGAGAATAACTGGATTAATGCAATCACCACCAGCTTTGTTCCACCTTCTGAAGATTCCCTACTTTCCCAAACTGGTGATATGGGAACATTTATCACATGGTTCTGCAAGAAACGTGGTCTCTCAAGGCTCACTCAGAAGGACCTGGAAGGCCTTGCATTCAACATTGTCAAAGCTTTTCATCAGGATGTTAATCATCTACAATACCAGATGGAAGAGTGCCACAGGATGTTCAATGACATTATGGATGAAGGAATAATGAAGTATAATTACAACACTCCACTTCCCTTGGGTGGTCCTCCTGGCAATGTCACTATCCAAGCTGAATTCTTCGTCAACAAAGACCTTGAATATCTTAAGCTTGGGAGTAGACAATGCAAGTCAGCCTTGTCCATTACAAAGATGAAAGCTGCCCATTATTCTGATATCGGGTTGGAACAGCTAGTCCCCGACAGTATGTGGAGTACTCATGAATGCGACTACAACATCTCGGCATCTCTGGGCATTTCTCACTGGTGGGTGAAGAAGCAGCACTTCTACAAAGATCGGTTTCAATCTCCAGGTGACCGAAAGTCAGTTCGCTCACCTCTTCAAATCATTAGTGTGGTTAAAGTTCAACTACATCCCATCTATGGATATGACTATCTCAAGAACATTACACTCAGATGAGCTGACTTCAAGGACTACACCATATCCGAAGGGGACTTCAAACACCTACGCCCTAATGATTTCGAAGATTTGTATCTACTCCATCTTCAAGGAAAGCTGCATCATCTACCATCACGTGAAATGAAGTCTCTTGTGTTTGCTGTACTTCACTGGATCCGGGGTATCGTCATCAGGAAACGGGTCGAAGACTTTCAGCTTGGCATCGAAAGCTACCAATCACAGCTCAACCTCACACGACCTCTATGGAATGTCAATAGTCTGGAACGGGTTGCCGACTTTACAGTCATTGAATCTCCCCTGGCAACGGTATTTCGTGAAAAATACAATGTTCCCATGGTTTTGCGCTTCAATGAAATACACAAGTTCAGCGACGGTACCTTACGAATGGTCGAAGAGGCATTGGACTTCAGAGTGAAAGAATACCACGTTTATGACCAAGGAACTAGACGGTATACCAATCACCGGTCTGCAAATGAGTTAACCCGGAACAAGAGGTTTTTGGCTGGTATCCGCAAGAGATTGAAGGTACGAAGAATCTTCCGAAGCCTGGAGTGCTACGTTGGTGGCAGAGTTCGTGAAGGGGACTACCGTCTTCTCCAACGTACTGAGTAATGTGATCAGTAGTGGGGTTCAGTGTCATAATTTTGTGTGTTGGTTGAGATGTTTGTTTTGTACTGTCATTAGTTTGTGGCCCTCCTTGTGTATCCTTATAAACATTTCTCTTGCCTTTTGCATATCCTATCCCGCATAGTGTACATACTTCTGTATATATATATATATATATATATATATATATATATATATATATATATATATATATATATATATATATATATATATATATATATATATATATATATATATATATATATATATATATGTATATGTATATATATGCATATGTACTCCTCTTGCTTCTCATATCCCTGTATAGTATCCAAAAAAAAAAAGCATAAAAATCCGAAAAATCATAAAAATCCAAAAATATTCTTCTCTCGACATGTCTCTTGTATAATCAATATTATGTACGTTTCTAGAAATGTCATTCAATAATGACACGGAATCATACATATGCTTGAGCAAGTGTTTTCGGTACAAATAAAGTTGTTTTCAAAAACATGTCGTATCTCAAAACATTCTTAAAATTATGGCTTGTAGTCATTTCAGGCTACAACCCGCTCTTCAAAAATATGGTTTGCTATTACTTCAGATAGCAACCCGGTTTTCAAAATTAAGGAAAACACGTCGCCAAAAAGACGGTTGTTCCTAACAAAGGTTGCCGTTCATCCGAGCATGAATTACTTTACATTCATGCACCCTCGATCTAATGTACACTTCAGTGCATTATTTCTTGATAAAGAAGAGAAATCTTCTTTTTATCGCCAAATACTTTCCCTTCTATGATTTTTCCGGAAAGTGTTTGTGCAAAACTTGGTGGTACCATGAAATTTTGAATGAAAATCAAATTGAACTCAAAAGTTTGATAACATTTTCACTCAATCAATGACGTCAATAGTTTATGAAAATATTTATGCTTTAACATCCATCATTGATTGAGGGGGAGAGTGATTTCTCAAAATTTTATGTATCATCAAAACTCCCCACACTTCGTACATAAAACCTTGCAACAAAAAGATTTGTGATGGTTATGTGTCAGAATGAGTAAACTTTCAAAGAGTTTTCGTTAAAACTTCGAATATTTTGATAACTCTTCAAATCTGACACATAACAACCTCCCTCACAGTTTGAGGGGGAGCAAGAAAAAGTTCCTTTTTATCAGAAAATATTAAAATTGACCGCATTTCTCTCCCAAAACGCTTTCTAAATTATTTAAATCAATTGAGATCAAAAATCTCGAAAGATTTGAAATTTTTGATCGGGGGAGAGAATGTGATTTAAATATGCAATCTGATATCAAATGTGATCTTTTCGACTCAATAATAGGATCCCACATATGTGCTAAACACTTTCGAATAGCGATGCACATATTGAGGGGGAGCGAAAGGCGTTTGTGGAAATAATACCTAAGACCGACCATTTACTTTAATGCACGGAGTTATAAGGTTGGTTAAGGTTAGGTATAAGTTCCCATGATCCACCAGAACCAAAAGGATCTTCCCAGGGATAATCCATAGATAGATTAGAAGTCCTTAGGAATGATTGAAAAAAAAGGAGTAAAGTGAGAAAGGGAAGAGTGCGGACTGAGATAGAGCTAGGACTGGAACAAACCCAACAAGGTTCTAGTGGTGAAGTCTCGGTAAGCACTGAAGGGGTTGAAGAATGAAAAAGAAATGAAATGAGAAAGGGTGAAAAGAAATAGCCCTACAAATATTCAACCTTAGGGCAGAAACCGGGTTCAATTCATAATCTACTAGTGGTTACTAAAGTAACACTAGTATTGAATACAAGACGTCATGGACCCAGTGACGCACTACACTAACCTTCCCAACCACTCAAGTTCTCTTAAAAGAGCTTGTTTCATTCTCACAGGGAACCCTGTGCAATGTATCGACCGCTCATTGCGAGCTATGTTGATACGTAAAACAGGAGATGCCTCCCCAGTCTCCAGGAGCGGATCAAAACGCACTATTGAGTCTAGAGCCATGAGATCATCCATAAATCTCGTTAGGACACACATTCCAAATATGCTTATTATTTCACACAATGTGGAAAATAAGATAAAATATTTAGAGTCCTACGCATTATCCTTGTGGTATTGCCAGAACATCCGAGTGATATGATAATATTCACAATGAAGATGGAAATCCTTCTAGAGCGAACATCACTCAAGCTCTTGGTAGGTGACATGTGAGATCCATCTTGGATCGATGATCAAGTGACAACTGGAAAGCAACAATGGTGCGATTCAATATTGAATCAAACTTGTTCCAAGATATGGATTGACGGATACTTTTGCAAAAACCTTTCGGTGTGCTCACAAACAAATTTTCGAGCACATTGATTGTGTACAATATTTCAAACAAAAGTATTTTTGATGGAAATGTGATTCAAAGTACAAAACTCTCGTCGTGTCTCAAAAATGTTTATCATAGGACACACGAGTGATTTCTATAAATCTATTTCTCATCAATCCGTAAATATTCATTCACCGATTCACTCTATCGTGCTGTCTGCTTTGAGACGTTCCGGTATGAGAACATGCTAAGTATGAAGATTCCGAAGTGGATTCTTTGGAAAATTCATTACTACAAGCTGGAAATTCCTGTCAAGGAGAGTCTTCTTTAAAAGAGACTCTACCTGATCACAGGTCGGTTTTCACAAAACCGGAGGGTAGTCTGTCCTCGCAGAACGAATGACAAAGCCATATTCGTTCTCTATCTTTATTGCTAACTGTTTTATTTCAGGGACACATATAAAGATGGCGATGATGGCTCCAGTTTCTAGCTGAATCGGGTCAATCCATACCTCATGCTCACACATCCTCCACACTATCAATGAAGATGAGAGACTTGCTACAACAAATGTTGAGAGACTACCAACAACGTTTCCGCAACTCTGATGAAAAAGTCTCCTAATCCACAACTCTAAAGTCAAGTCTCCTGATCTAGAAGGGTGTGAGCATGATGGTCCTTAAGTCACTACATCACATGAAGGCAATACTTCTATGGATGAGGTTGGAGATTTACTTTGGCTGATGATCTCAAAGAAGCTCAAAGATCACACATCACAAAGGAACTCTAATCACAAGTTCGCTTGGTTGAAGTACGAAGTGTGCTGAAAAGAGAAGAATCAGATCCTACGAGCTACAAAGACTAAAGAATGCTTAAAGACCAAAGATCTTAACTTCAAAGGTGACCTCGCTTAGGGGGAGATTGTTAGGAACACAAATATTCCTGTAAAAGTCTCGGTCACCTAATGATTGTAATAGCATTAAGTTAGCTCGTAGTTAGTTTATTTATTAATTAATTAGTTTTAGTTTAAGTAACACCGTGGAAGAAGGATGGGTCTTCACCCACTGTATGCCTGATCCACAGCCCAGGAGTGGGCGTTATATTGTAAGTATAAATACCCCTCTCCACATGTGGAGAGGGTTGGACCTTCACTTAATCTCAATCTAATATTTCTCTTTTTCTCTCAAGGTTCCTTTCTTTGTTTCTTTCCTCTCCTCCTCCTCACTTCTAACGACTCACTAATCACAAGATAAACATGTTTCCTACATAGTTAGTAATCTACAGCACACACTTTGGCACACACCCTTTCCAACTTACTAATATTGACATGCGATTCCAAGATAGCACATACATTTAAAGAATTCTCATTTATGACTTGACGAACCTCAGATTGGTTAGGGGTGCGGTTCAACCCCCGAATATTCCAAGAAGCAATACTATACATTGGAAACATCATTAGAGGAAGTGCTTGCTCCCTTTGGATTAGTCTCATCATAAACATTTTCAACATCTTCGTCATCAGATTCAGCATGCATTCCACCACTTCCTTTTGTCACGCTATTGGGCCCGTTAGTGTCATCCCATTGATATCCACTCGTACCTTCTTTACCCAAAACAGAATATGGGTTCAAGACTTTAGGAGTAGCATCCTTAGGGAGCTTAGAAGAACTAGGTGCATTAGGCCTCTAGACATGTTTATACACCAAGGTGGTTTTAGGTTTAACCATGAAATTTCTTTCATTCTGTTTGTAACCTCTCTTCCTCCGCCCTTTAACAACTCGGAAACCTTCATCTTGCGTTAACACATTCTTCTTAGGCACTGCTTTCACAGCTAAAGGGCATGCCTCAGTTGAGTGATCAAAAGTCTTACAAGTTGCACAAAATGGAGGCTTCCATTCGTTCTCTACATTAATTTTAGCGCAAGTGTACCCCTCATCTTCAATATCGGGAACAGCTACAGCCACTGACTCTTTTAACTCAGCATTAGCTTCGATCTCAATCATTGCATGTGCATAAGAACTTCTCCCCCTGATTCAGTACACATAGTACTTGTGTACGAATCTAACATCAAAGGCGTTCCAATTTTAGATGCGACGACACTAAGGCCATAAGCCGTAAATGCTGCCAATGGAACATCGTGGAGCTTCACCCACATCGGTACTTTGGTCTGACTATCCTTTGTTAACATGGACGAAGGAGTCCATTTCTTTAGGATAATTGGCACATTTCGAATTATCCACGGACCATTTTCCAATACATCTTCCACGCCCTTCTGATTCTAAAATTTGAAAAAGTAAAATCCCTTTTGCGTTCATCGTAATTTTCTGTATCCCGAACTTTCCCCAAGCATTAAACACATAATTTTCAACCAACGGGAATGCTAGTCTCTTCCCAATGAAATAACCAAAGATCGAATTACTCAGTCTTTCATTAACTTCCATTACCGATGACTTGGGAATCATTGCTTCAAAATCCCCATTTACAGGAGAAGTAGCATCAATTTTCCTAAAATTAACTTTAGGTTGCACCTTTTCAGAATTCAAAATGTTTGCGTAAGAATTAGTAGTACCTTCTGTGTTGGATTCACGCACCATGTGCAGGTCGACATCTGTCTCATTCTTCCCATTCCTATCACCTTCCATGTTCTTAAACTTCTCAGTAAATCTAGACAATAGCGAGCTTATTTCCCCCACTCCCGAAATCTCCTCCATCAAAACACAAATTGGTAAACAAATTAAAGATACACGAAGAACAAACCCAAATCTTCAAGGTAATAAAACCCTAATCAGCGATTAGGGTTTTTGAGCAGTAAAAACGCACTTAAATCAGCAGCAATAGACTATAATCGAATTAATTGGAGGGTCAATTAAAGAAAAGCCCTAATCAACCCTAACCTGTTTACACGTAACCCGAACCTGACCCATTTAACCCGTATATATACTTAGGTTGACAGGTTAAATAGGTTACATGGGTTGAATATATTAAACGGGTTTCGAGTTGACCCATTTAATCCGTTTTATATATAAAAGTTATCACATTACACGAGTTAAATGGTTAAACGGGTTAGTGGGTCGACCTGTTTAACCCATTTAACCCGTATAATTAAATATAAATAATTTTTAATTAAGAAAAAAAACGTAAACGGGTTGGCGGGTCGACCCCTTTATTTTATTCCCAACCCGAGCCTGACCTGTTTAATAAACGGGTTAGTTATGTCGACCCAAACCTGACCCACAATCTATTTAGCTCAACCCGAACCTGTTAATTTTCGTGTCGGTTTCAGGTCGGGTTTCGTGTCGGGTCAGAAATTGCCACCCCTAATATATACTATATATTTCGTTTCACAATGACATTTGTTATTGATACGTGTTTGTAAGATGACAGATATTACTTTTTTGTTGTTGAAATCCAATTAAAACGAAAAATTTTTAACATGACTAATTACATTAAAGGCAAATAGAACACTGCTTTGTTGTTGAAATCCAATTTTGTAACTTATTGTTAGAAAAGTAGTTAACGGTGTGATGATTATGTTAGATAATCCATGTAATTTATGTTATGTTCACTTTCCAAATAAAGTTTAAAATAACTCAAAAATATGTAACTTATATCAAGTAACAACAATGGGCGCTAACTTTTAATCTTCCCCTCTTGTCATGCTCCAAAAGATATAAGCTCAACATTGTTTGCACTTGCATCTACTAAATCACGTATTGTAAAAAATAGGTAAAAATACATTAATTCATATCCCACAAAGGTAAAAAGAAAAACAATTGTATCACAAAAGGAAAAGGTTAAAATCTCCTAGTTATTTCACAAAGTAAAATAAACAAACCACCGATTCACGTATTAAAGTGATATGTCTTTATACATTATTGTCCTATCATCTTAATTATATATACTGCATTAGAGTTTGTTTACTGTCATATACATCTCCATCCTCACGCCCTCACCTATGCACACCCAAACACCTCATTCACCAACAAGGCCATATAATGTTGTTGGTTGATTTCACCCTCGCCTATATGTACTCTCGTTACATTCCAACAAACTCCATCAACGGTCACATGTCTTTATAAATACCAAGATACTAACAAAGAGCAACCATGTATCGTGACATGTATAGATTGTCATATGAAGAACAAGCCAAAGATTCAAATAAGGTGATGAAAACAACATATATAAATGATTAGTGGTACTTCCTTTCGCAAGTTAGTTTAAGGAAATGCACGGCCACAACAGTCTTTGGAATGATTTAATCCGTTCGAGGCAAATAGAAACATTACATAGAGTGGTACCGTATATAGAAATTGTGGCACCTCTTACGAGATTTCAATGTTGAAGAAGTGGAAGAATCATGATCAGCATGCGCTTTAATTCTAACGACTAAAAACACCATGTGGCCGAGCCGTGACGCGGCTAGGAATACCATGTCTCTTTTGTTACGAAGTGCAAGGCTAGCAAAGTTTTAGCATTTACAACTCTAGAGATAGTAGTACTACGGTGTGCCGTAGAGCTAGCTTTAATGTGGCATCAATTCCCACATACTTTTACCCAAACGCCTCTTGCAAACTCATATATATACTCAAAGACGCATCCAGATATATTAGTTCAAGACACAAAGAGATATATAGCATATGATCAGTTGTGTACTTGTGTGTGAGAATTAGTTGGTTATATAATATAATGTGTTCGCTCGATTTTAAGAGAAGTCATTGACTTGTCATGAGCTTTGCATTGTGTAATTAAACACTCATTTGTTTTAATTTGTGTTCTTTTATATTGGTGTTCACCATTCCTTCCTAGTGGAAGGGAAAAATTAGGATTGATAACTGGCTTAGATAACTAGAGAGTCTAAAGTGTAAAGTGTCCATTTTAGTATGATTAGCGTTGCAAATCGACTTTCTTCATTGGGTTATTTAGCAACTATAGATCTGGTAAAGATTAAAAATCATCTGGATCTTTTCCATCAATTGAATATTTAATTAACGTCGATAACAACAAACTCAACTCAGGTTCACATTTATAAATTTATCACTATTTTTGTGGTTTAGTAATTAACCAATTATACAATAGTAACGAGCTGACTAATGTTTCTAACATGTGATAATCGGTTATCATTGTATGTTCAATAAGCACACGCTAATTCTTGTTTAGCATCTTTCAAATCTCCGCGACTTTATTATCCTACTACTCTGGCTTGTACTAAATTAGCACATCACATATAAATTAATGGTAAGAACATGTGGATATCTTCATGGTTGTAACTAAAACATGAAGGAGATAGTTTCAAGTAGACATGAAGGATGTCTTTATAAGTTGCACCTAAACAACACATACGAATATGATGCATGTCTTTTTATTCAATATGATATGTCTCTTGAATACGAATTGTACGAAAATGCTATGTCTTCTTTGTATTCAACACCCTAGAATCACATAAGCTTTAGAAAAAACATTAGTCACTTTGTTTGAAGAGATTTGATTATTCAAACCAAAGTAAACAATGTTTCACGTAATTGATTCTTGATCTCAATTATATATTGCTCTAGTGTTTCTTTATTCATTGATGTGGGACAAAGTCACAAAACCACCACATATCACACACAATCCTCATCATCCTTCATCGAATTACCCTTGAGCCAACTCAATCCAAGCACTCGTTCCTCACATTCATCTCAGCACTCTTACGATCTCCTCGTATTCACTAAACAGCTCACACTCAATTTGCACATGTAACCTTTTTTCATAAGACCGTACGTTACAACGTATAGATAGATTTTATTGTTTGAAATAAAAAAAGCTCTATTCCGGGACATTCCATGTAATGTAAATTTACGTAGCGATATGTTAAATTACCATTATATTGTATCTAAATTCCGTTCATGTAAGGTGATACGTTCATGTAAGGTGATACTCGTAATAAGAAATTATACATTGTTTACGTACTTAGATTTGAAGACTCCATCAATTAATAAATCACATGCTTCTCAACAAAACCTTCGTGGTTTTCATGCAAAAATTAGCTTATAGTTAGATATTTCTGTTAACTGTTAAATGAAAAAGATTTGTTTGGATTTACAAACCTCTGATTTTATGTCGCAAAAAAAAATAAATAAATAAATAAAATAAATAAAAAATCAATATTCATATTAAAGACACTTAAACATGCTCGATCATTAGAATTACGTTAATCAAGTCATGAAACCAAAACTCATTTAATTCTTCAAGCTTCTCTTTCAAGTGGCTTAACCACCACATCTCACCACCACTTCACTTTCCTCATCATCCTCCACCGAGTCACAACCGAGACAACCTACTCCAACACACCCACTCCTACACTCTCCCAACATAGACGAAAGATTCCAATAAGGGGATGCAAACAACATAGACGATTAGTGTTTATTCTGTTGATTTAGAAATGCATAAAATGTCCCATAATACCACTTAATTTGAATCCAAAATCTTTAATATCACATTCATTTGCATAAATCAAAGACTTTAAATATGATTATCTAGGAAACCTTTTTTCTCAATTGTTCTTTGATCTAGCATGCATTTATTAGAACGTATTTCCTGAAAGACAATTTCTTGTTGTTCATCAATCTATAACAAAACTGAGTTTTGTTCTTATTCAAAATTCAATTTTCAGTACATTAGAAATTTATTTACACATCGGGATACTTTTGGTGGATTAAAAATAATGATGCATATTCATCGCTGGAATATTTGTGTTTATACTCTACTATATTTCATTTTACAGTAGCGTTTGTTATTTAGTATATATTTGTAAGATGATAGATAATACTTATTATGTTGTTATATTTTGACACCATAACTATTTTTCGAGTAACATTGGTCACAATTAAAGTAAAAGAAGTGAACTCTAATGTTCTTCAAATAAATGACAAAGGAGCCTTCAAAGACTATGTATGCAATTTCACCAAAGATAAATAGACAATTTTCAATTCTGGAACTTATTATTAGAGGAGTGGTTAATGGTGTGATGATAATATTAGATAATCCATTTAGTGTTTATGTTCACTTTTCATATAAAGTTTAGAATAATTCTCAAAAAAAAAAAAAAAAAATATATATATATATATATATATATATATATATATATATATATATATATATATATATATATATATATATATATATATATATATATATATATATAGGGGGACTTTCTTACGAGAACCATTTTATCTGCGAGAACTAAGAGAACCACAAAAAACATGCATGCACGCCTTTTAAAATAAAATAAAAATACATGCAAATCATCAATAATCGTAAACATCTACCTATGTTCTTCAATATCATTATGAACTCATCATCTTTTTTCACAAAAACCTTACCCACGGCTACAATATTGTCGTTGCACGTCTTATAAGAACATACATGCATACATTCAAAGAAAAATTTTGTATTTTCAATTTCTTATCAAATTCTTTAGAACAACTATGTTTTTTTTAAAAACATATGTGTTGTTTTTAAAACATATGTGCAAAAATACAATTATTGAAGGCGTGCATGTATGTTTTGGTGGTTCTCTCAGTTCTCGCAGTTAAAATGGTTCTCGTTTGAAAGATACACTATATATATATATATATAGGGGAGCGTTATTGTGGTGTACAAGCTTAAAATAGATAAAATAAGCACACTTGTGAACCGTTGGATCTAGATTGTAGATGAGATTTAAATGTAATTAAATGGATGGCATTATTGTAATTAACATGAGAACTAATGGCACTAGTTGACTTAATTTGTATAAAAAAAGGGCATATAATCACCCTTTTGTGGTAAATTAACGAGCCACCCCAAATTTGTTTTTATTAAATTCATTAGTTGATCATTGATGGATCATCAAATCACATGCATTTTTTTCGTTATTTATTGATCATTAATTGATCATTGACAACATAGAAAAAGAATAATAAACATTAATTAAGAATTACTTTCGTATTTGATACACATATCATACGCGTACATAGACTTGTGATACCCATTAATTTTTAATTTATACAATTGCAGTCTTTACATATATGTGATACATATATACATAAATATGTACTAGCTACGTATAGTTGTGTATTAGCTACGTATAGTTGTGTATAAGCTATTAGGTGAGTACAAAAATAGCTACATATAGTTGTGTATTAGCTACGTATAGTTGTGTACTAGATACCTATAGTTGTGTATTAGCTACGTATAGTTGTGTACTAGCTACATATAGGTGCCATTATAAATATGTCCTAAAATTTAATTTGTCACCTCGTATACATCTAAAAAATATCAAATAAAAAAATCAAGGCACTTGTAGCCTCGTATTTGTCACCTCGTATACAACTCTCAAACCAAACAAACTAGCCTATCAACTAAAACTAATGAACTGACGCAAGAAAACAAAATATTGAGGTCCCATTGACCCAAAATCACGAGCATATATATGAAGTCCCACAACATATTAGTCATCAAAATATGTTGCCATACACACGTCTTTGATGGATCATTTTTTACAAAATTGATAGATCATCTTTATGGCGGCATGGATCTCGACAGCCACAATGATCTCGACGGTGGCAGATCGCTATATATGAATGTGGGAGATCGAATTTTGTTCCCGTGAAGTTGTTTGCTACGATTCGCAGAAATATTAATATGATTTTTAGAGGGTTTTTTTTAATGGAGATTTAATAGGTTTTTCAGATGGAGAAAAGTGTTAGATCTGGGATTTTTTTTTGTTTGGCAGAGATGTTGGAGATGGTAGTTGGGAGAGAGAGAAAGTACTAGATGCAAAAGTGACGGCTAGGTTTTTTGAAGAACCATTATTGTGGTGTTAAGTTATATATTTGAAGTGGTGTATTAAATACCTAGAATACCCTTTTTATTTTTCTTTTAGTTTTTCTTTTCTTTATTAGTCATATGCCACTTGTCACTTTATTATTGGTGCCTATTGTTCATCATTTTAAAATGTTCACCACTTGAACGCAAATCTATATATATATATATATATATATATATATATATATATATATATATATATATATATATATATATATATATGTAGGACCTTAGATATCACAACTTTATCACACCAATAGAAGCTTATAAGAAGTAGAGATGGTGACTTATATGTGATTCGAATATGTGTAACTAGAGAGATGGAAAATGAGAGAATATTATTAAGAAACACACACAAATACACACACAAGCACACACCTCAAATGAGCATTTGAGGTGTTTAAATAGTAAGATACATGAGATGCCCTATGGGCTTTCTATGGGCTTGGGCTTGGACTTGGTTACATGGATTATATAAAGGCTTATGAAACATAACTAATAACATATTAGCTTGCCAAGTCCAAAGCCCAATGACTAAACAATTACTAAACTTAACAAACGACACAAAGTTACAATATGAGAATGACCATCACTTCATAATACATATTTTTAATGCTAACAATCTCCCCCTAAGGGGTGGTCATTCGAATGATGCTCCACGTGAGTGGGTCTTCCGTGTACTTTGTCTTCAACTTTGTGTGTCGTTGTAGAATAGTCTTTAATCTTTGTTCCTTCATGCTTTGTGATCTTTGATAACTGATTTTTTATCGTTATTTGTTCCTTTGTGATGTGGAGTTATCTGCCTTTTGTCACTTCTGCGTCTGTGGTGGTTGTTTGCCATTCCAACATGCTCATACATCTTTGGACATTGATATTCATATGCACGTAGTTCCCTTTCTTTCACTTTGATCTTTAGTCTTTATACTTTGTAGATTCTTCTTTTTGGCGTAGAATCTTTCTCTGAACTTTGTGTTGTATAGATCTTTGAGGGAGCTTTCTTTAACTTCCAGATGTATGTATGAGCATGTGGAATCTGTCGCCATGGAGATGAAGTGTCCCTGCATATAAACAGTTAGCAATAAAACATCCGGTACTTACAGATAAGAATTAGAGATCGTCAACAGCATAGTGTGAAGACTCCTTCTAACCCTTACCAAGGCCGTTCCCATGTCAGATACTCTCGAGAGAGCTTACGAGACCTACTAAGTAGCTCAATGACTGGGTGAGTCGCTGGGGATCACTCCACGACTGTAGACCATTTGAAACCACCGCGAACACTAAGCGTAACCCATAAAGAATTACCGAAGTGACCTGCTGTCAGGGCTGTTTGATGTTGACCCTGGCAGGAGTTTCCATTCAATCATTGAGAATCACAAAAGTGAATCCTCTCATAAATGTTCTGGCAGATTGCTAAGATCTGCGTAGGACTCTAAAGTTTACATCTGGCGTCCTAAATGATGAACAACCAGTATAGAAATATCATGTGTTCCTATGAGATCTTTTAATGAATCTCGGGGCTCTAGACTCGATAAGTGCACATTTGGTTTCCTATGCGGAGATTAGGGAGAGGTCTCCTGCTTCAATATCAACCATCTCTAAGAGACAGATCGATAGATTATGCCGGTTCCCCGTGAGAATGAAACAAGCTCTTTTAAGAGAACTTGAGTGGCTAGAAGGTTTAGTGCAGTGCGTCACTGGGTCCATGACGTCTTTATCTTTAATACCGGTGTCACCTTAGTAACAACCAGTAGCATATGAATTGAACCCGGTGTCTGCCCTAAGGTTGAACATTTGGAGGGCTATTTCTTTTCACCCTTTTTCATAACTTTTCTTTTTAATTCTTCAACCCCTTCTTTCTCCTTTCTCATTTTCTCCTTTTTTCAATCATACCTAAGGACTTCTAATTCTTATCTATTGGAATTGTCCTTGTGTAGATCCCTCCGGCTCTGGCGGATCATATGACGGTTTTTCCTAACCTTAGTCACCTTATAACTTCATGACTATCCTATTGTTGCCATTAAACCATTTGTGAAAATCTCTCAAAGTGTTTATGATAATAAAACATACTTTGTTAACACTTCGAGAGTTTTGCATTTTATTTGAAGGACTCCCCCTTCACATGTGCTCATGGATTGTTAAGAAATTTGCACATGCGTGAGGAGTTTGCACTTTTGAATTGATCCACTTTCAGCGAACATGACCGATTCGAGACACGCTTACATCACTAGTTAGACTAGCTTGAAGTTATTACCCGTCCTGGTCAAGTCCAAAGAAAGTATCTCGATACGGTACATTCTACTCAGACAAGTCCTATTCGAGACACGCTTACATCACTAGTTAGACTAGCTTGAAATTATTACCCGTCCAGGACAAGTCTTTTCGATTACTGACATTTTAAGCTTCGTCAATTCATTGGTACTTACTGAGTCGAGCTCTTTTGAGATTCAGTCACAAACTTTAAACATCTTTGATCACATTTTAATCATGTCTTCTCCCCCTCAAAAATAGCATAGCGTGATATTTTTAATATCAACTGATTAAGAAAAAGCTTTTGGAGAGAAAGACAAATTCTGCATGAATTCGGAACATTTTTGTTTTTATGAAATACTCCCCCTTAATGATAGCATATTTAAACTTACTTAAGGGTTTTGAGGGATTATCTTGAGCACTCATTTTGAGAGATTTTGAGAAATCTTTTGAACAATCTTGAAAAAGTGCTCAAGAATTTTGTTTGAAAACGAGTTTATGCTTGAAATCTTTTTCGTTTGTTTAGACTCGAACTTTTTGAAAAAGATTTCGTCATTAACCATACGAGTCCTTGATTTGAAAATAATCAGAAGTCATTGTTCGGGTCCGGGTTTCGTACTGATGTATACGAAAGCCATAGAGAAGAAAATTTTGAGAAACGACATGTTTTAGAAAAACATTAAAAAGAACTCCCGCTCAAGCATCTGTACATGTCCGTATCATTGTTGAATGACATTTCTAGAAACGTACAGAATATTGATTTATACGAGAGACATGTCGTGAGAAGAATATTTTTGGATTTTTTGATTTTATATTGTTTTTGATTTTTTTTTTTTTTTTTTTTTGAAATTTTATATTTTTGTATTTTGTTTTTGTTGGTTTTTCAAATTTTGTATTTTGTTTTTCAAAAATATTTACAGCGAAGCGATTTTGAAAACTTTTTCAAGAAGATTCGAGAAGACGTTCTAGCTCCTCAGGAGTTAGGCTTCGCATGCCAATTCGTCGAACTAAATAGTCAAACCTTTCTTTTGGAAGGGCTTTAGTAAATAGATCGGCGAGTTGATAATCAGTCTTAACGAAAAATAATTCAACAGTACCCTCTTCCACGTGTTCTTTGATGAAATGGTAGCGGACTTTGATATGCTTCGTCTTAGAGTGATGTACGGGATTGCACGAGATGGCTATGGCACTTTTTGAGTCACAATACATAGGTATTCTGTCAAAAGTAAAGCCATAATCTGTGAGCTGTGTCCGCATCCAAAGAACTTGGGCACAACACGCAGATAGAGACACATACTCGGCTTCGGCAGTTGATAGTGCAGTACAATCCTGTTTCTTTGAAGACCAGCTTACTAGCTTTTCACCCAAAAATTGTGCTCCACCTGATGTACTCTTTGCTGTAACTTGATCACCAGCATGGTCTGCATCTGAAAATGTTGTTAGATTAAACTCCGAATCCTTCGGATACCAAAGTCCCAAGTTAATGGTGCTTCGTAGGTACCGAAAGATCCGTTTAACCTCTTTGAGGTGAAGTTCGGTAGGCTTTGCCTGAAACCGTGCTAATAAACATACAGCAAATTGAATATCAGGGCGGCTAGCAGTTAGGTACATGAGAGAACCGATCATGCTCCGATATTTCTTCGGATCGATAGGTTTCCCAAACAAATCAGCACCTATTTTTGGTGAAGAGACCATTGGTGTACCAACAGAATCACAATTTTCCATTCCATGTTTTTTCAAAATCTCTATTGTATATTTAGCTTGATTGATAAAAATACCACGAGGGGATTGATGTATTTGTAAACCAAGAAAGAATTTTAGTTCCCCCATCATGGACATTTCAAATTTGCTTTTCATGAGATTTTCAAAATGTTTTGAATGGTTAGGATTGGTTGATCCAAAAATAATGTCGTCCACGTAAATTTGAACGATCAAAATGTCATCTTTGAATTTTTTGATAAACAAGGTGTCATCAACCGTTCCTTTTGTGAAATTGTTTTTGAGCAAGAAAGATGATAGTTCGTCATACCACGCTCTCGGAGCTTGTTTTAGACCATAAATTGCTTTCTTAAGCTTGTAGACGTAGTCTGGATGATCTTTGTCGATGAATCCCTCTGGCTGACTCACATACACTTCTTCTTTCAGAGTTCCATTCAAGAAAGCTGTCTTAATGTCCATCTGATAGACTGTGATGTTTTTGTGAGCTGCATAGGCTAAGAAAATCCGGACTGCTTCAAGTCTAGCTACAGGCGCGAATGATTCCTCGAAATCTATCCCTTCTTCTTGTGGATATCCTTTAGCCACGAGACGAGCTTTGTTACGAATTACAGTCATTTCCTCATCCAGTTTGTTCTTCCACAACCACTTGAGATCAAGAACACGTTTATCAAGTGGTCGTTCAACAAGTTCCCAACTATCATGTAACAGGTATTGAAGAAATTCCTCCTGCATCGCTTCAATCCAAGGGTTTTCTGCCATTGCTTCCCGAATGTTCTTTGGTTCTTTGAGGCTGATTGAGCAAACGTAGATGCATAATTCGAGATCGGTGGCAAGTTGTCTCCTTGTCTGAACTGGCTTTGAAGGTTCACCAATAATATGTTCTATTGGATGGTCTTTTGTCCATTGAAACGTAGAAGGGTACCTTGGGTGTAACGAATGTGTGTTAGATGGTTCTTGTAACCTTGAAGAAGATTCAGCAGAGTCTGTTGCAAACGGGTTTTCAAATACTTCTTCTTCTTCTTCTAACGTAATATCGTTTGAATTATTTGTTGGTTCTTCTTGAAAATTTGTGTTTTGGTTTTGCTCATCAACTCTTGGTATGTCAGTTTCAAGTACTGGAGTTGCTTGAGTAGATGTAGATGATGTTGATGTAGTTGGTGCTTCAGCTTCGATTGTTGTGGATGCATCTTGTGGTGGTGGTGGTTGTTGATGGTTTTGAGCGGGTGCAGCGGAATGTTGTGGAGATGCATTTGTCGAAGTACCACCATAATATTCATCAAACATTAACTCGAAGAAATTTTCCAGTTCTTGTTCTAAAGGTTTATCCGTGTTTGTTGACTGAGCTCCTTGAGGTACGAGTCCTGAACTGATGTGTCCAGAAGTCTGCTGGTTTGGTGCGGGTCCTAATCCGTTTTGATTAGAAGCCATTGGATTAAGCGCGGGTTCTAGAGCGTATCTCTCAGAAGCCATCTGTGAAATCTCGTCAAACTTCACATTCATCGTCTCCATTATCTTTTTCGTTCTTCTATTATACACCCTGAATGCCCTCGAGTTTTCTGAATATCCAATGAAGATTCCAATATCACCCTTAGCTTTTAACTTCCCTATATCTTCTCTGTCATTCGTCGGATAGCACAAAGCGCCAAACACGTGAAGGTAAGAGATGTCAGGTTTACGGTTGTTCACTAGCTCATATGGGGTTTTATTGAATCTCGGATGGACTAGGGATCGGTTTTGAGTAAAACAAGCAGTGGCTACAGCATCAGCCCATAAGAATAGAGGTGCACTAGAAAAAATCAGCATTGTGCGAGCAGCTTCCACAAGAGTTCTATTTCTTCTTTCAACTACCCCATTCTGCTGTGGAGTTCTAACAACTGATGTTTGGTGAGTGATTCCCACATCTTCAAAGTAGGTTCTTAACTCCTGATTAGTGAATTCTGTGCCATTATCTGTCCTTACAATCCTTACTTGAGCTTGAAGTAGAACTTGAATATGCTTCAGAAAGGTGATGATGATGCCTGGTGCTTCATCTTTTGATCTCAAAAACTTTACCCAAGTATATCGTGAATAATCATCAACAATAACAAGAATATACTTCTTCCCATTAATGCTTTCAACTCTCATTGGGCCACATAAGTCCATGTGCAACATATGTAACCTTGCTTCCGAACTAGGTACGGTTTTGGGTTTATATGATGCTCTTTTGCTTTTTCCTTGTTCGCATGATGGACATAGGTGTTCCTTGGTGTATTTGAACTTAGGAAGTCCGGTGACGATGTTGTCTTTGGCTAACTTGTTGATCGTGTCGAAATTGAGATGGGATAATCTTCTATGCCACAGCCAGGACTTAGTTTCGGTTGCCCTTGTCATAAGACAAATTGGTGATGTAGAAGCCATTTGGTTGATGTCGATAGCATACAAGTTTGTACCACGTTTACCAGTTAAAAGATCATCACCAACCAAATTTCTTATAAAAACCGTGTTTCGCCTGAATGCAACTTCTAAATCTGCATCACAAAACTGCCCAACTGAAAACAAGTTGTGTCCCAACCCTTCGACATAGTAAACTCGAGTGATCAAAAAATTCCCAAACTGAAGATCTCCAAAACCCAGGATAGCTGCTACATGATCATTTCCAAAGCGTACAGTTCTTATGAATTTCCATATGAAGTTGATCAGCAGCTTTAAGTTCCCGGTCATGTGCTTGGAGCAACCCGAGTCGACGATCCAAAGACATATTTCGATAACCTGCCAAGAACAGAAGAGTTTGTATTTGGAAACCGTGTTGAATTGGGTTCCATGGGGTTAGGAGTAAAAGCATAATCACACTCATGGACAGTTGCTACTTGTTTAGCTTGAGTTATTTCTAATTTGCCGTCCTTAAGAGTGAACTCTCTACCCGTTGGTATCCACATACAAAACTTAAGGTAGTTCCTAGGCATTCGACTACTAGTGGTAGACCTAAAGCGTGCAACTAATCTTTCTATAGATCTTGATCTGGCACTAGTTCCCTTTGGAACATACTTCTGTTTAGGCATAACATTCACATTCTTAGAAACACATTCATCATGAATATCATTAATTAAACATTTCTTGCATATTAAACAAACTGAGTCATTACATGCATTAGAACCAGTACTTTCGACATTACATTCAGATGAATCATGTTTCTTATTACAAAGCGATAAATTCCTATGGTGTTCTTCTACTTCTTCATCTTTATTCTTGCTACTACTCTTAGAGACAGGCGAGACTCTATTGTTCCTTGTATTGCTCTTAGGCTTTAGTCTGCTGCTCCTAGAGGTGCTTTCTAATCCTGTAGAAGGTAAGGCACACACATTAGGATTTATATTGTTGTCCTTTTTGCATTCCTAGATTCTTTAGAATTAGCCTTTATGCACTTGTCATTTGTCTTAGATGTTGAGGCAGACGCACTAGTGGGACTAATCCTAAAAAGGCCAGGTGCTAACACTTTAGGAGTTTCGACAACCGCTTTTCCTTTGTCAACAATCTTTACATTTTCATTTATCTTGGGCAAGGGTGTTGGAGTGACTGGTTTTGTCAAATCCTTTTTCTCATCGACTTTTGGAGCAAACCTTGAAATTGACATCTTTGGTTTTTGAACCGTGTTTGAAACATTTGGTTTCTCCGAAGTCAATGGTTTTGCAAACTTAGTTTCCTCACCCTTCCTTTTTTGACTTTCAAGCTGAGCCCTCAAAAGATCATTTTGCTCTTTCATGTTCTTGAAAGCACGCTCATACGACAGTTTGTCATACTTGCATTCTTCCTTTTTTCGATCAAGTTGTTTAAAATATGACACATTTTCTTTTTCAAGCTTTATAAGAGCATTTTCATATTTTGAAACAATTGCGGAGGTCTCAGCTCTCAGTCTTTCATCGTCTTGAACAGAATATGTTTGTAAAATGATGGACATAATGTCAGTGGTCATAACAGCTTCGAAGAGAGAATCATTTAGGTTTTCCAACACATTCATGTTTTCACGAGTATCATTAGTTTCGTTTACTAGGGATTTGTGGTCCTTGACAAAGTCGGCCGTTTCTTTTAAGAAAGCTTTTTCAAAATGGATTACCCTCGCACTGATGTTATTCAGTGGGATAGTAATTTCGTTTTCAAAAACTTTTTTCTGCTCAATATGAAAACTGGAATGCCAGTTGTTAATATCGATTGTAGTTTTAGAAGCAACAATATTTTGAAGTTCTTGAATTCTCTTTTTAACGTCATCCAAAATTTCTCTAGCCTCACTTGTATTAAAAGTGTTGTTAGAAGAAATTTGTTCCATTTTTGAAAGAGATTTGGAAACAATTACTTTCTTGGAAAACATTTTTGCGAATGGTCGTTTTATGGAAAACACAGATGGTTCTTTTTGTGGAACAAAAGTAATTCCCGAAAGTTTGTTCAATTTGTTGTAATCAATGGGTTTCAAATCTGGATTCTTTTGTTTCATTTTATTAATGCTCTCTTCGGCCAATTCAATCGTTTCCACAGAATCACGAACAATGGGAGGATCATGCTTAGCCAACAAAACATTTCCATTAAACAAACAATTCTGAGCTTGCTGAGCTTTCTTGAGATTACAGGGGGTGTTGTTACCAAGACCCACTTTATGTTTCGTATGGTAAACCGGATTAGTTTGATTTGAAATCATTTTCATTGTTTGACTTGACTGACCCGACTTAACCACCAATTCTTCTAAATGAGCAATCATGTGTTCTGACTCTACGATTTCGGCCAAAAGTTTGTCTTCTTTCTTTGCAAAGTCCTTTTTCAACTCATCCCTTTCTTTTTCAAGATTGGTATAAGCTGTTTTTTGTTTAGAAAGTTGGTTTTGTAAATCAGAAATTTCTGCGTTTAAAGCTTTTATCTTTTTGAAAGAATTAACATCAAGTGTATCAAACTTGAGTTGCAATTGTTTTTCCCTTGAAACGGAGTTTTGATAACCAGTTTCTAATTCAGACAATCTTTTGTTATGAAATTCAAAAGCTTTAACGTTTTCTTTGTAACTCTCAAGCTCAGCGGTCAATTTAACATTCGCGGCCTTAACATCGCGATTGACCTTTTTCACATTCTCAATTTCAATACGACAATTATTCAATAATGATTCAAACAAAGCACGTGTTTCCTCATCATTCTCAGCATGCTGTGAAACGAAGCCTCCATTATGATTCACATCTGGAGTTGCTGAAGGAGTATTGCTACTACCTGGCGTGTCCAGGTATGTATCATAAGTGGGTGCTAGCTTCTCAGAATGTTGTTCCTCATGAGGAGACATATCAAATATATCATTATTGTGACATGTGTTGAAGTTGGATACCTCAGATGGTGCGTTGGTGTCATAAACAGGAAGTATATCAGAATCCGTGTCATACTTAGCTTCCTGAAGATTCGCCATGAATATGCAGTTCGCATCGATATCCTCTCTATCTTCCATGTCATCCATAAGAGCCATAAAATCATTCTCTTCTGCGTTCAACTGAAACCCTGCCTCATTCTTTTGTGCCAACAGTAATGCTTTCTGCAAATACGCTGTGTCTTTCTTGTTCGGCTTAGTAGGACAGTTCCTTGCCATATGACCTACACCTTGACAGTTGAAACACTTTACCGGATTACCCTGATTCACATTTCCCAAATTCCCAACTACTGGAGCTGCAACATTTCTATTCTGATTACCCATTGCCTGATTATCAACATTCTGACCCCTCTGATTTCCAACAAACTGACCCAACTGATTCCCTGCATACTGACCATACTGATTTGCTGCATTTTGATTCCCTGCATTCAGCATATTCTGATTCCCCATGTTAATTCCAGTAGCGTATCCTTGCTGATTCCCATAAACTCCAACCATTTGGCCTCCGTTGCCCATATTGAAACTCGGCTGAGCAATCTGCTTATTGCGAGTGTTCGATGAAATCCTTTGGTTGTTGTTTGTTGGTGTAGAATAGCGTCCTTGGAATGCCTTTGACAGAAAAGCAAACGCTTGGGTCAATGCTGCAGTAGCTTCATCATTTTCAGTGAATTCTGGTTCTTGGAATTGTTGGTATTGCTGTTGTGGAATAACATGTTGTTGTTGCTGTGGGTAGAACTGTTGTTGGTAGACCGGTGTTAGTTGTTGAATGTATGATGGTTGCATGTAGTTGTGAGTGGAAGATGATGATGGTTGTTGTGTGTTCACTTGTAGCGGTGTTGGTGTAGTAGCAATTAATGCGAGAGGATCATGATTCTTTGCCAATCTTTCTTTTCTTACTTCATTAGCCTCAGCTTGGTTTTGCTTCAAAAAGTCATAGAGTTGATCATAATTCACCTTATGTAAATCCTTTGTTTGATTGACAATTGTAACATAACGACCCCATTCTTCTGGAAGGTTATTGATGAATTTGATGTTTGTTGCAATTGTTCGAGGTGTCAACTTGTTTCTGATTAACTCATTCATCAAAGTGCAAAACCTTGTGTAGTAAGATTCAATCTGTTCACCTTTAGTGGATGTAAAGTTCTCCCATTCCGTAAGAAGTTTGTTCTCAACGTCCTGTTGTCCAATCTCTGTTCCATGACATATCCTTCTGACACGTTCCCACATAGCATAAGCAGTTTCACAACTGTCGACCGCAGCAAAGATCTCCCGTGGTAATCCAAGTTGGATTAGATGCATTGCCATATCATCAGCGGCGATCTGCTTCTTGTCTTCCTCTGTGTAATCTGCTTCTGTTTGTTCACGCACAAATGGTTGAGTAGGAGGTGTTGCATTTGGATTACCTTCAATTTGAACTTGTCGTGGTTTGAATGGACCATTTGTAATGGAGTTGATCATTAATTTACCATCAAGCTTTGTTTTGATGTAACGAAGCATGCGGCTTGTCCATCGGAGATATCCACCTTTTTCAAGCATTGGAGGTCGGTTTTCCGCACCGGCTGCATGAATATCTTGCTGAGTAGCCATTGATGAAGTGTAGATTGATAAAGTTGATTCTTGGATCGTTCCAACGAAATAGGAGTAGAGTTTAGAGTGAGTTGATGCAAGTTTTTATGGTGAAAATTTTAACTGAAAACCTTGAAACCTCAATAACTTCTTCTCGGAGCGTTTTTAGGCCTCGAAACTTCACCTAAATCGATAAATCATTTAGCGTGTTGTTCTCCTCTGTATGACGGTCGTTTTGACAGCTGATTCGTCGAAAACGGAGTTACGGTTCAAAAGTTATGGCCGTTTGAAGTTTGGTCGTCAAAAACCTCACTTTCTCGAAAATTTTCAAGTTTCTCGAAAATTTTCAAGTTTCTCGAAAATTATCAAGTTTCTCGAAAATTATCAAGTTTCTCAAAAATTATCAAGTTTCTCGAAAATTATCAAGTTTCTCGAAAATTATCAATTTTCTCGAAAATTATCAAGTTTCTCGAAAATTATCAAGTTTCTCGAAAATTATCAATTTTCTCGAAAATTATCAAGTTTCTCGAAAATTATCAAGTTTCTCGAAAATTATCAAGTTTCTCGAAAATTATCACTTATCGAGAAAAATCAAAACTTATCTAAATTATACAATTTAGAAAGTTATCCCAAGTCGAAGTGTTTTTTCTAACTTATACAAGGAAGAAAAACACCGAGTAAACCACGGAATCGTATGAAGATAACTAGGATGAGATTCTCGATAAATGGTAGCCAAATCGTGTAGCTCAAAGCACTCCAAAATCAAGTTTGTGTTCCAAGAAACTTGTACTTTTATGCATAAAATCACCAAAACTTGAAGAAAGTTCCAAACTTGATGAATTTTATCAAACTTTTTGAAATCTCGAAAACAAGTACAAAACCAAAATCGAATTTTTTAAGCTAGAAATTTTTTAAAAAGGTTGAAACTTTCTTGTTAGAAAAGGTTTATAACACTAGTTTGTAATCAAAAAAGTGTTAAAAACCAAGAAAAACAAGAAAAGTAAGAACTTTTATATAAAAAAACGTGTATATAAAGCTTAAAAAATGAAACACACAAACTCAAAACCCTCCTAAATCATTGTTAGGCGATTGATACCACTTGTAGGACCTTAGATATCACAACTTTATCACACCAATAGAAGCTTATAAGAAGTAGAGATGGAAAGATGGTGACTTATATGTGATTCGAATATGTGTAACTAGAGAGATGAAAAATGAGAGAATATTATTAAGAAACACACACAAATACACACACAAGCACACACCTCAAATGAGCCTTTGAGGTGTTTAAATAGTAAGATACATGAGATGCCCTATGGGCTTTCTATTGGCTTGGGATTGGACTTGGTTACATGGATTATATAAAGGCTTATGAAACATAACTAATAACATATTAGCTTGCCAAGTCCAAAGCCCAATGACTAAACAATTACTAAACTTAACAAACGACACAAAGTTACAATATGAGAATGACCATCACTTCATAATACATATTTTTAATGCTAACAATATATATATATATATATATATATATATATATATATATATATATATATATATATATATATATATATATATATATGAGTCTAGATTGATTTTGATAGAAAAACAAATAACTTATTTGAAGTAACAGTAAGGGACACTCCCTTTTGATCTGAGTCTTGTCCTGCTCGAAGTGATATTAGCTCAACCTAGTTTGCGTTAGCATCTACCAACTCGTGTCCCACAAAAAATAGGTAAAAATACCATAACTCATATCCCACAAAGTAATAGAAAGACAATTGTATCTCACAAAAGGAAAACATAAAAGTCTCTTGATTGTTATCTTACAAAGTTAAAAAAACAAACCACCAACTCACATATTAAATACAAGAGTTTTTGGTTATTTTCAACTTCTTTCACTTACCATTTTCTTTTATATATTGCATTAGAGTTTGTTTATCCATCTATGTGGGACAAAATCACAAAACCAAAACTCTTCTCCTTCTTTAAGCTTTTGTTCACTACCATGCACATCTTAATCCCTCACACATAAACAACTCATTTCACCCACAAGGCGATAATGACGTTGTTCGTTTTCACCCTCCTCATCATCACAACCAACGACTCAAACCACACCCATTCCTCACATTCATCTAATCTCTTTCACACTCTTTTTCATCATTTGAAGACCGAAGATCATTGGGGTCTTTTTCATCATTTGACTATTTAATACTCCGTAATACGATATTAAGTTTTGGTAATTAGCTATTCTGAAAGTGTTGCTAATTTTTAGCTCGTGAAATACTTTAAAATGCAATACTTCTAAAACTCATACGCAACATTCTTTTTCATTTCAAAGGTGACACGTTTTACATTCAAATGCAACATTTCTGAATAAAGCTGATGGTAAGACATGTGGAGAGAAAATGATCATTTTAAGATTGCTAATTTGTTAATTATATCGAGGTGAACGAATACCCTTTCCATCTACTAGTTACAGCTTACGGTTACCGGTTATCAACTTATAGCTACTAATTTATATTTAACTTTACCAAACATACCCTAAGTCGCAACTAAACACCACATACGCAAATGATGTCTTCTTATTCAGTATAATGACTTTTGTACGAAAATGCAGTAAACACAAGGAAAAGGTTGTTCGAAAATCGAACACACGGTGTCATTGTTCCTCTTCACTCTTCTCACCATCCTCCACCGAGGCACCGAATCGCCACCGCCCACTCTTCACATTCATCTCAACCTTCCCGTACTCTCCCGTATCCAAGAAAAACTCACACTCGACATGTGTGTAACGATTTTTTTTCTATGATATTGCTACCGGATACAGCTAAATTTTATTTATTTTGAAACAAGGAAGTGTTATTTTGTGACCAAGCATATGACATTCCATGTAACACTAAAATACGTGGCAACATGTGACACTACCATTTTATTTGTAGCTCTGTTATTAGATTACATTCATTTGCCACGTAATACGTCATAACTAGATATATCAAAGAGATTAAATATGAGTCGTATGAAAACGTTATGTGTTTTAATTCAACAAGCAACAATAACTGCAACTACGGAAAAATGAGAAAAAAAAAAAATGCTTAAGGCTTAGGTTTTATTCGACAAAGTTAAAGAAAATTAAATAATTAATTCGAATGTTGATTAATAAATACCTTATAATTTGATGCTATTTGTTAAACCATAAAACCAAAAAGATTCAATTAGGTGTCATTTGTTTTTTCAAAGTTTTTACCTCTTCATTTGCAAGCATGTCTGCAAAAGAATAACCATATCTAAAGTCATCAGTATTGTAGAAGAATGTTTGTTTTTTATGCTATTTAAGTACCATTTTTTTTTAAGTATTGTTTTGTGATACGGAGTATCAAAGACAAGTTTTAATCCGTTTTATACATTTTTGTTCGTTTTTTACGTTTTCATCTTTTATTTTATTTTATTTTATTTATTTTTTATTTTTTTTTCAGTTACATTTATCTTGTTCGAAATCTAGTAATACATTTCAATTTTATTTATTTATTTACTTATTATTATTATTATTATTATTATTATTATTATTTGCACCAAAAAATAAGCTAACCCAGCTTACTATATATTGGGAATTAATTTGTTGTGGTTTGCATATCAAAAGATGAACCATTGCTAAAGACGTCTTAGAACTGGTAAAAGACCAAGTAAGTTGTTTATTACACATAAACTAATAAGCTAATAAGCTAAATCAGAGTGACATAAATGGAAAATATATAGTTAATAAACCGAAGAAGTAAAACACAAAAAGTGAGACAACAAAATAAATAACAAACTAAAAGTTGAAAGCTTTTTCCAATAAAAAACAAGTTCTCCAATCTCGTACTAAATTAATTAATTAGCAAAGTGTTTAGTACGCAAAAGAAAAACTATGTTTCATTTAATGTTTCCAAAGTCTTACTTATAAAGTAATGTAGCATTTGTTCGTTAATCTATGTGGGACAATGTGACACAACCAAAATCCTTTTCCTTCCTAAAACTTTCTACCCTCATAGCCTCACCTCATACACACAAACACTCTACTCCATTCCAAGCCGTTAGTCTCTCGGCAACATCAAACAAAACACCATCACTATGCTCACTCAACTTCACATACTCTCAACACATTCCAACAAACTCACTTGTCACGTTCTTTTTAACACATTAACAGAAGCAACCATAATTCATGGCATACCTGGTCATATGAAGAATAAACCAAAGATTCTCATAAGAGGATGAAAACGCCTTGCGCTATAGCGCGCTTTATTACGCCTTATCACGTTTTATTGCACGCTATGCCTAAAGACGATGCCTTGACCTGTTTCATAATATGGAGGTCACGCCTCACGCTATGACGCCGCTATAGCACGCTATTTAAAACCCTGCGTAGAACATACTCAACGCATAACAACCAAAAAAACTAAAAACAAGAGGCCATAAAACAATAAAAACCAATGACATATAAAGGCCTCTAAGCAGAAACCAACTCATCCATCACTTATGAGTCATGTATATGGTTAATAAAAATGATAAAATCATGTACCCCTAGAATTGAACAATTGATTTAGAAATGCCTAATGTCAGAAAATACCTCTTGAATTCAAAACATTGCATTCATCTTTCATCTGTATAATTCAACGACAGTGAATATGAATTATATAAAAAAAAGATGTGACTTTCTGTTTAAGAAGCAAAATTGGAATTAAATGAGAAACCATAAAACTTTAAGTTTCTGTTTTATCCTAGAAACATTGACAAAAAGAGTACGAGTGAGATCTACAAATTGATGAGTTTGTCATATAACGTGTACACTTGGTAATAGAGTAAGTAATTGGAGTTGTGAGCTTTGTATCACAACTTTAGCTGAAACTTATACAATGGTAACATTCTTTTTCCATCCATTTCACATTTTTACCAACGCGCCCGATGAATCAGTGATACTCCTTTTCCTCTTAAATCACTATATTCAAACACCATAATACGCGGTTATAGAGGATGGTGCGATGGTCTGTTGTGAAATGTAACAGTTTTGAAGAATGAGTTTGAAATGAACATGGATTGTTTGAGAAATGAGAAATGAGAATGTGGTTGAGTTACGAGTGTTTTATTAGTCGAAAAATGAGAAGTTGATTGTTTCGGATTGGAAGCTTGTCTTCTGTTCGTCATTGTAAAATTATCAGTTTATGGTTTTTGTTTTGATAATTTATGCATTAAGAAGTCTTTAAACTAATAGTTAATCATGATTTGTGTTATCTATGTTTTGGTATCTTCCACGATCGTAAGGAATTTCGTTGGGGGCATATCATTAGTTATAGACAGTTTCATATTCCTCTTATAATTCGTCATTTTCATGCAATAAATATCTTACTAATCGTATACTATTACTTGACCATAAAACAAAAAATATGCGGTTGAATTTGTTTTATTTTTGTTATCAAAACTAGCTAACCCAGCTTATATGAATTAACGAAGATAAATGAATAACTGACGTTGTATAATGCAAATAATGTTGTAAAAGAATCCAAACGAGTGAAAGTAAACATATAATTATTGGCACAATAAAAATAGTGTCAAAATGCTTCCTAACTTACTTTAGAGCACAAGGTAAAGTGCACATGAGTTATATTTTAACACACCATTACGTTAGTGTCACATCAGCTTTAACCTTTTCACTTTAACTCACAAAAAACATCATGATACAATAACTCACCTTAAATCAACTTTACCTCAATTATTTTCAATTTCAATACAAAACTTTAACAAATACTTCATTTATTTAAAACTATAACATTAATTCGATAAACACATTACAATACAGAATTTTTTAAAAAAAAATGAGAAAGAAAGTACGAAATTAAAAAAACACAACATAACATAGTTATTCATTCTTGACGAGGATGCAACCCATATTTCTTGATGATTCGGTCCTTTTCCATATTGACTAACGCTACATAGTTTGGATCCTTGCCGGTAGTGTCGAGCAACAAAAATTCAATCTCCTTTAACCTCTGTTGTGTGTATTGGTTTTCTGCGGTCGCTTGATATGCTTTGGCCACATCTTCACGTTTTGCCCGATACTCTTGGCGCATAACCTCCCCGAAATTGAACGAAGAAAAGGAACCTCCGGTGCCACTCGTGCCTTAGGTGCTTGTTGTTGTCTCAGATTTTTTTTTCTTCGAAGCCTGCTTTTTTCCAGTCAGCCGTGATTCTTTATCATGATCAAATAAAGCCTCGTTTATCACTATGACTTTTTAAACTTTTAATATTTTTCCTCGATCACAACTCATGCAAATAATGTTGTAAAAGAATCCAAACGAGGAAAATAAACAAATAATTAGTGGCACAATAAAAAATAGTGTCAAAATGCTTCCTAACTTAGTTTATCTCCAAGTACCCTTCAAATTTATTGTTTCTTAAATTAGATTCATCGTCGATTTGCCACTTGTTCATCATAGTTGGATATCAAAATATTAATTAATGGCATCGAGTAACTTGTACGGAAATACCGAAATACTGTGTCTTTTTATCCGTTAATGTAGATAAGAATTACTTTTAAAAAAAAATAGTAAAACAAATAATATAATAAAGTAGAATAAAAATAATGGATTTGCATCTACCACGAAAATGCCAAACATTTAACATTTCTGATGTACAAAACGCATTATATCACATTATTTTCATGTTTCATTTATAAACCGCTCTAGTATTTGTTAATTATCGATGTGGGACAATATCAAAGCTGACTTTCTTCTTTATACTTTTAGTTTCAAAATTAATTGGTTAGAGAAGGGTTAGTTAGGAAGTTTGTTAGTTGTTTAAACTAAAATTATTTGGCTTAACCATCTCTACAATTTCTACTTATAAAGCATAAAGACATCATTTTGTACAATACTGTAATGCAAAAATAGTACATAGTACAACAATGTAATGCACAGAGTGTGGTGCAAGAATAATAAAAATTGGTGTTCGAATCACCTCTTATATCAAAATATTAATTCATGGCATCAAGTGACTTGTACGGAAATACCAAAATACTATGTCTTTTTATCCATTAATCTTGAAAAAAATTACTCCCTCCGTCCCATTTTATAAGTCCATTTTGTCATTTTGGGTTGTCCCAAATTATATGTCCATTTTTAGTATCAACCAATGAGATTGCTTGTAAGTGGGTGAGAATTAATTTTTATTGGTTAGTATTGTTAGGGCCCCACTTTTCTTAAAGTTTGTGAAATACAAAAGTGGACTTATAATTTGGGACGGAGGGAGTACTTAATATATATATATATATATATATATATATATATATATATATATATATATATATATATATATATATATATATAATGAATGTAATACATCAACCACGAAAATGTGAAACAGCTAACATTCGAGGTTGATGTACATGATCACATTCTGTTACTTTCATGTTTCATTTATAAACCGCTTTAATATTTATTTATTTATCAATGTGGGACAATATCAAATCCGGTTGACCTGACCCGAACCCGAACCCGATAAAGCTTATTGGGTCGGGTCAAATCGGGTCAAAAAATCTTGTCAGGTTGTTTTGACCCGAACCCGATAATGTTATCGGGTCGGGTTCGGGTTAAATAAATAATGCTATCGGGTTATCGGGTCAACCCGATAAGACCCAATAATCACCAAGATGCACTTAACAGTACTTGTAATTTGGGAAATATGGAACTTTCAACTAAGGCTGCAGAATAGCATTACTTGTATCACATTATGTTTAAAACAGAAATAAGTTTGATACTTGTCCGATTTTTAATATCGTAAGAACCACACTGAAGTTACATATATTTAATATCAGATTGAGCTTGTGTTATTGAATACTTATAGGCTCAAATGAGCAGTAACTATATATAAATACTTTTAGGCTCAAATGAGCAGTAACTATATATCTAAACAAAAAATTTGGGAGACTTTACGCACCAAATTTTCATCAGACATGAGGCTTACTTGAGTTACTGATATAGGATTTGTTTCGCTTAAAACCTTCACCTAGTTACTATACTTTTGTAAAAGTGGTACATAAAAATCATATTAGTATTAATGTTGAAAGGTCTTTCCTTTGACCTTATTGAATTGTAAGACATTTAGTTAACATGTATGCTGTGTACGCTTCCTAATTTTTAAGTATTCTTTACGTAGAAGAGTTGGATTTATCTTTATAACCCGACAACCCGAATCACCCGACCCGAAAAACACCCAACCCGATAACCCGATTTCTTATCGGGTCAGGTTGAGGGTCACTTTTTAAAAACTCGAAACCCGACTCATCCCGACCCGATTAACCCGACAACCCGACCCGATAACGCGGCCGGAGTCAACCATGTATTTCAAAAGGAAACATACATTTTACGAAATATCCAAGTGAGTTTGAAGATATGCACAGCCACAACATTTTTTTTTACATGACTAATTACATTCAAGACAAATAGAAACACTACTGACCAGTTATATGTAAGGATTGTGGCTCTATAAATGAGTTTTTCAATTTCCGTCACATTCAAACTGGATCATATCTGTTTAGAACTAATTGTGATTCAGGTCCTTCGTATATTTATGCATTAGGTATGTTTTTAGGTTCATTTATTAGGTCCATTAATCATTTCTGTTACTTAAAATCGCATTGCATATTTCTTCTCGTGATTGTAGTTTTGACTTCTATATAAACCGTATCTTTACTACATGTATCTTATTGGAGCTGTACAAAAACGTTTTTAAGGTGATCGCGACTTCGCGAAATTGAAACGTGCAAATTAGAGGTGCACGATATATCTTCACGCACAACAATAAAGTATATCGGCCTTTGTGGCATCTTTTATATAATAAAACAAAATTCCAAGTGGAGACTTTTCCATTTCAAAAAAACCATATTTTATTTAGTAATAATATTATTTAAAAAAAAGATTATTTTTTTATTAGTTGCATTTTATATTTATCCATAACACAAGTAGAAGATAAATACAAAAAATATAGATAATATGCAATTAACGATTAAAATTTTTAAATAATTATCCTTAATAATAAAAAATGTATATTAAACATCATAAATCAAACAAAACAAAGATTAAATTATTTATTTTTTAATAAATAAAAATATATTATTTAAAAAAAAATAAAAAAAAAACTCGCGCGTGCGCGGGTATTATAACTAGTATTTTTTAGCAACGATTTAAGTTGCTCTTTTCGGGTCCATTCAGGTCGGCTTTATTCGGTTTGAGGCTGAAAAAACCATACATGAACTTCACCTTATTAAGATTTCGGGTTGACCGAGTTCTGGCTTATTTGGATCGGGTCTAATAATGTCGGAGTAAACTGGTTCGGGTCAACCCAAATATGAGTGGTATATGGAAACATTTTCGCTAATATCAATTAGTTGACGTAGTTGAACGCACTCGTTAGTAGTGTGACCCTTCTGTCCATGGTATTCACAGTATCCTCCTCGGATGCGCTTTTCTTCTGGAGTGCTCATGGGTGGAGGTTTTGGAAAATTTGCTCCTTCTGTCGCGAATATTTCCTTAGGGGTTTTTGTGAGTGGGACATACTTGTCGTTATCCCTTCCACTACCTCGGTTGCGGTAATTCCTGTTGCGGTTGCCACTTTGGTCATTGGATTGTCTCCTAGACTGTTCTTGTGGTTTAAAGGTTGAGTAACCTTTTTTCCTTTCTGCCGCCGCCGCTTCCCCTTGGATGAAGGATCTGGTGCGCTTTGTTAGCTCATCAAAGCTTTGGGGTACTTTATCGTTTAGCTTCCGTATCAGCTGTCGGTTATTGATCCCGTTCATGAACCCTGAGATTTTTAGTACCTCGGGGCATGCCTTGACTTGCATGCATTCATCCTTGAAGCGCTCCATGTAAACGCTTGTGGATTCCTCTTGGTGCTGTTTCACTCTGGCTAGTTCCACAAGGTTCTTTGCGCACTTCTTTCGTTGCGTGAAATTTAGGCGGAATGCTTTCCGCAACTCTTCAAACCCATTTATGCTTCGTCGTGGAAGCTTGCTGAACCATGTTCGTGCATTCCCTACTACGGTAGAGTTGAACATATGGCACCACACAGGTTATGGCCAATTTTCAATAGCAGCCACTGACTCGAAAATTTTTAGGTGATCATCAGGATCACCTGTTCCATCATATGTTTTAACATTGGTAGGCATGCGCCTTCTCTTGTCATCTGAGAAATCGCTTATGCGTCGTGTGAACGTATCAACCTTCTAACGACACCAGGGAAGGGAAATATCTTGATCCTCCTCGTACCAACGTCGGTTTTTAGATTTCCAAAGTCCCGTTTCCCTATCCTCGTTGTCCGAGGAGCTTGGTGAGTGCTTATTCAGTCACTATTATTTGACCAAAACCGGACCAAAAATATCAAAAACCGAGCCATAAATGCCAAATATATATGTTTTTGCGTTTGTGATTATGCAGGTACGGATATTTAAGAAAAAGACAAAAAATAAAGCAAAAACGACAATCACGAGCACGGGATTTGGAAAGAACGTGAAAAGCCAAAGCCGGGGAAGAAATTATGGTCGAAAAAGTCAAAGTTAACCTTCAAGAATTAGTACTTGGCAAGATTAGCCCTTGGATTAATGTTTCATAATTGGCAGAAGTGGTCCTCTAAATTTCAGATATTACACATTTGGTCCTTGAGATATATATTTACAAATCTGAAAACTAAACAACACAATACCTGGTCCATATTTTACCCAACCCAACATATAACCCCAAAGCCCAAACCAATACCTATTTCCCTTTACCCGAGCCCAAAACCACCATCCGGTCAACTCTCTTTAACCAACGGTCAAATAAATAAATAAATACTACCCCAAACACTCCCGCCCCCCAATTCACCCATATACCCAGAAATCACTATTCACGCTACAGTAAACTAGAACCCTAATTACCACATTCCTAATAATTACTGCAATTAAGGGCATAAGGGTCAAATCAAGGAGCTTCTGGAAGGTTGTCAGGGAATGTCAGGGTAAAGAAACACACGCTTGGCCATATGGCAGATCCTCATTGGTCCATACACGTCACAAATATTGATCTGAGGGTGGATAATGATTGGGAATTATTGATACTTGGTCAAGCGGCTCTGAATGAATGCAAAGAAGCACAAGTCCCACGGATTGCCAACATGGCAATCCGTGAGCTCATCCCTCCTCACATCCTATAAATAGATGGTTAGGCCTTTGTAATCAGGTGTGGAGATTTTAGATAACAAAACTCTGCCGAAATTTCTTTTGTATTAGATTAGCTTCATTGTAATTTCTTTTATTATCAATAAAATTTGTTTTTAGTTTAAATCAATTCATGTTGTTTCTATTTCTGTTGTTATTAGTTCCTCTTATCAGTTTAAAAATTTGTTAGTTTACAAAATTACTTTAGATTTCAATTCTGTCATTATCTAGTTTTAAATACTTTTCATATAAAAAATAGATAATCAAAATTAAAAAAACAAATAGAGTTTATTAAATTTAGTTTTCAAATAACCTTGTTTGTGTATTAATACATCTCATATAAGCTTTGAATAGCTTATGTGAGAGTGAATTTAGCTCAAATATTCATTAGATTTTTGGTCAAAGGAAGTCAACTGCAAGGTTAATTTTGTGATCAATAGTGGATTTTACAAGCTAAGGTGAGAAAGGGAAGCATCTTTGCCTGTCTAGAGACAGGCGTGCATAGTGAATCTCATCTGTTTGTGCTGATGAGAATGCTTAAGTAAGTATTGTTTCATTCTTTGTTTGGATTGTTGCATATATCTGTGATTCTGAGTTTCCTTTGGAATTTGTTGCTTATGATTGATTTTACTGCTTCTGTTGTTGTTATTTTAGCTAGTTAAGATCATTAGATTGATTGAGTTTGTTTAACTTGTTCATTCATAGTGTAACTAGATTAGGTAGGGAAGCTTGGATCTTAGACTAGATTGATTTCTCTTTATTTGATTGTTGATTTTGTATCTGTTATGGTATTTGTAGTAGTGTATATCAGCAGTTTGTTAGTTAGTAGATAATTACTTTGTTTTCAAGTGAAATTTAATAGTTATAGGGGTGTTTGGATTAAGCAGTCACTATGCTTATCTTTAGTTTAACTGTTGGATTTCTATTTTAAATAGGTGCACTTAGGATAGTTATAATTAGTTTTAGCAAAAAAATCAGTAGGTGCATATCTTAAAAGTCAAAATAGTTTTCTAAATTTCATTTACAGATAAGTAAAATGGAATCAGTTGGTATGCTTGTGGATTGAGTTGCATAATTGTTTAATATAGCTTAATCTAGTGTAGTTTCAGCCTATCATTACAAATAATAGTAGCTATGATCAGTAGAATTTAGTTTTAGTCAAAGTTTAGTTGCATTTTCAAAAGTCAACACTAGGGTTACTCAGTTTTTGGTAGGATCTTTATAAGCACTTGTAGAATTCATTAGTAATTGGAAATAAACATAGTTTGTTGATTTGAGTTCCTTAGTAACTGGTTTATCAATATCAGTAAGAAAATCTAGTATCAGATCTTATTTGCTTATTTGAATAGGAGTTGGAAGTTGGTTGTTTGAGCACATTAGTCCCCTGCACCTCAGTTTTAGGCTCTTTTTCATGACATCATTTAGGGTAGTTGTAGGTAGTATTAGAACTAGCTTTTTGATTTATAGCTTCTCAGCATGGTAGTCTAACAATTGCCCCCATAATCTTGTAGTACTTAGCTTATTAGGACTGCTTTTTGTGGACTGCTTATTAGGTGATATAACTTTGATTTCTGTTTTGAGCTATTGGCCTGCTAGTGCCCATTTCTTGCTTGAACTTGAGCTTATTTGTATTTCCTGAGTTCATTTGTAGTAATTTTAGAATTGTGCATGGTCTGCTTATTCTGTAGCTTATTCTGTGTTGGATTCTGCTTATTGAGCTTATCATAGATTGCTTATTGCTTGCTTCTTGTGTTTCTGAGCTTATTGCTCATCATTTCTGAGCTTCTTTAAGTTCATAGTTGCATTTTACAGTTGTGGTAACATTTTGGTAAAGTTTTGTGGCAAGTGCTTATAAATAAGCACTTGCCATAAGCTGTTTGACTCTAAATAAGCACTTCTGCTTAACATTTTTAATCCAAAAATTTTCTGCAAGCTCATTATAATATTTTAGATTTTCTGTAAATTTTTTATAATTTTTTGAGTTGATTTGATATTTTTCTTAATATTTCTTCATTTTTAATCATTTTTAAATCATTTTTAAACACCAAAAATCCAAAAAAATCAGAAAAAGCTTTGAAAAATACAAAAATAATTTTAGAAATTCTTTTATAATATTTTAGAATTTTTATAATTAAATTTCACTTTTCCACATTAATTTTCTATTTTTCTTTATTTTTAATTCATTTTTAATCCAATAAATAGAAAATAAATTCTAGAAAATAAATAAAAACTCAAAAAAATATTTTTCTTTTTCTTAAATTTTTTTTTATTAGTTTAAGATTTTTAGAAAATATTTTCAAGTTCGTAGGATCATTTTTCAATAAACGTTACATTTTAAATTTTACGGTTGCATTTCCGTTTTCGCATTTTTCACATTTGTGCATAATTAGCTTGTACTTTTTGCATTTTCCATCTTTGTTTGTGAATACTTGATCTATTTGATTGTTATTTTTCACTTTCTCACTTTTCAATTCACGATTTCACGAATCGATATTCTCGATTCCATTCGCCTTCGTTGGGAAACGACTCGGGTGATCCGTATTTTACGCGGATCACTTCGATACTATACTATATATTATATAATTTGTTTTCACACGAATCAGAGCTGCTAGAAGAGGAGTTGTTCCTTCTGTGGCGCTTGCGCCGTTTTTCCTCGGAGTCCGAGTTTGAAGGACTTTCACTTGGGGAGTGGTGTTTCCCAAGCCTATCTTGGATTCTTCTACTTCCTGACCTTGAGACGCTTACGCTTGGTGAACGTTGTCGTCCAAGTCTATCTTGTATCCTGCGGCTACCGAGCCTAGCGTGGACATTAGTGCGCCGCACGTTGTCTTCGTAATCCTCCGAGTATTGAGAGTTAGATGCTGTACCAAGTCTATCGTGAACATTGGTGCGCCTCTCATTGTTTCTGCGCTCATAGTGGCGCGGTGGAGATTTTTCTTGGTTAAAGTCCAGCCTGTTTTGTAGATCGCGGCTTGACCTTCTTCTTGCTTCCTCTTGCATAACACTAGTTAAAGTCTCATAATGTTGGGACACGAAATTGTTTAATGTCACCTCAGGTGCATCCTCTTCTACTGCGAGGATGTCCGTCTCCGCATGGGGTTCCCTCTCTCTATTAGGTGCTCCTGGTGGTACAGTGTTGGCTACTATGGATGCCACTTGGTGGGGAGTGGTAAAGAGAGTGCGTAGAATGTCCTCAGCGCTTGAGACTACGGTAGTAGTTCGGGTTGTCCCCAAAGGCAATTCTAACGTGGTAGGGATTGGAGTTACATTCGACTCATGATGACTAGGCGCACTGGTTGTTCCAGAGGTCGACTTAGGAGTCGAATCTTGATGCTTCTTCCTATGTGAATCATCACGTGTTTTCTCCAGCTGCGGAGTCCGCTGGCCTGAGTTCTTGTTTTTCGGCATTCTGGTCTTGAGTTCTTAGTGTAGGGTCCCACGGATAGCGCCATTTGTTGATACAAAAGTTGGGCTTACCTTGTTTGGACTCCTGCTCTCGTACCAATTAGAATCTTTAGTGAAACCTGCGCACTAAGAAAGTAAACAACACCGTTAGGCTTATCGTGGGATTGTCTCCCACGATTAGACTCCGGCGTGAGAGTAAGTAATCGGTTTAGGGTTAGTTGAAGAGTTAGGGATTATGTAAATCGTACCTTTTAATGAGAATATATCATTCTATATATAGGTCACAGGAACCGTGTAGGTTTCTTGCTCCTTACTCTTCGCACTCGTGGTGCTTATCCGGGGTAAGGATATCTATTCCGTAAATAGAAGATCCTTATCCTTTAACCGGGTATTTTGGTTGGGCTTTGGGCTTTGTGAGCCCAAGCCATTTGTATTTATGGCCCAAGTCATTTGTCATGATAGCCCACTCGTGGTAGGTTTGGGCTTAGTAATGTCTATAATTTGGGCTCGTGGTCCAACTATAGGCTATACCTCATCAATAAGCTTAAAAGTAGAATGAACTTGGGATGTTCTTCACATAAACAACAAAGACACATCTGAAGACTACACGTATGCAATCTCGCAAAAACTACTTGGACATTTTTCAATCTTGTAACTTATTGTTAGAAAAGTGATTAAGGGTGTGATAAATATGTAAAATAATCCATTTGAGTTGTGTTTTATATTCACTTTCAGATAAAGCTTAGGTTACTTTTTATATTCACAAACGTTGTATAAAAACATTTGTCACATTTCGTCAAAGACTAGTGGTAATAGTTATGTGCCGTGAAAAGATTTAGCGTAACATTTATCAAGTGTGATTATCACCAATTTAATGGTCAAGTGTGTGCGATGAAATTGGTAACGGCATTACATAACTTTGCCGTGTAAAGTGTTCAAAACGGTTTTTAGATATCATATTAGTTATTATAATTTCACGGATCAAGTGTAAGTTGTAACTTTGTGGTAATGATATATGTGATATGGTCAATTTTTATAAGTTGTCGAGTTCAAGAAATGAGTCAATTAATTGTACAGGTCTCAATGACAAGTTTCGAGTCATCAAACCGAGCTAACCGTACGGCTAAATTCCCAACGTTGAGACAACAACCAGAACCACCAAATTTAGATTATAGTTTAAACAATCTGATGAATTTTAAAGTCAAAACTAATAATTAATTCATTGTCTCGCTTATAAACTCCTACAATATTTGCTCATCCACCAATGTGGGAAAAGGTAAAAAAACCAACAAACTCATTTTTCTTCTTGAGCCTTTTCTTTCAAGTGATTTAACCACAATATCTCTAACCTCACATACACAAACACCTCACTTCACACACAATGTCATTGTTCCTCTTCAATCTTCTCATTATCATCCTCCGACTCACCCCCGAGGCAACTCAATCCAAGCACTAAATTAGAGTTTTTGGTGTAACAGATTTTGTGTCACTAGTGAAGTAACCATGGGCGGAGATAAAGAGGGGTTCGGGGGGTCACGTGACCCCCCGGCGAAAAAAATTGTAGTGTAAATTTTCAAAATTTTTGTGGCTATTTTTGTAATTTGCCCCCCCCCCCCCCCCAACGGACCAATTTTTAATGTAGTTTCTAAAAATTATCATATTTTGCTCTCTTGACAAAAAAGTTCTGGCTCCGCCCCTGTAAGTAACTAGTATTAGACTCTTTATATGTTATTGAGTTTGAATTTTGCTTGAATTGCACATATTTCATTAACACTGTTAAAATTTTTTTAAGCTGTTTTCGTTCACTCTCGGTAAGAAAATAAATACATATCGGATATTAGTGGTATAAACTCTAATTTGTTTATATCTTATGAGTCATTGTTCTGCTCGTGAAGCTTAATATAATACTACTCCTCATTCCCTTCCTCTTTACAAGCAATTCCCTCTAGCTGCTTTCCTTCACAAGTCGATGTGGGATGAATAAATGTCCAAAAGCTAATTAATGTTAAACAATTTGTTGCAAGTTGCAACATACGTCTAGAATTTATCTAACTACAAATAGCCGGAAGCATTCCATTGAAGAGAATAGGTGCTTGTTTTCTAGTGAAGGAAATGGAAGCTTGTTCTCTAGTGGAATATGACTGGAATTAGTTTCGATGATGGACGTACGTAGACAAGCAAGGTGATGCCTCATCCTCCTTTGCCACACCTGTTGGGTCCTGCATCCATACCCTTCAAAGTGCAACAAAGGTACGTAAAAGCATGATTGTCAGCAGCGGCAAGACAGATTTCAATGAGCTTCCTCAAGTCAGTAACGGTTGAACCTTTTACAAGCCTCGCACTTGACAACCATTTCCATCACGTCACTCTTCTTGCCATTTGAACAGTTACTACTAAAAGTGGTGGTGCGATTTTCCTTTAAATCACACACAACTTGCCTCAGGTTATCTTCGGCAATTGGCTTTACTTGTCTTTCACCACGTACTACTAGTCATGTTGTTGGTGGTGGTAGGTAATGGTGCAGACGTGTGATGAGAAATCTCTCTGTAGTTTCCACATAGAGTAAATATGTTTTCGATACGTAAATGCCTAGACGAGGACACGAGGTTGTATTCTGGCCCATATACACACTTGGTGTCATCAGAGGCATTTGCTGCTGCTAAAGAATCAATATCAATGTTGAAAGCAGAAGTTGGATTCTCGACTGAATAATACAGTCTTTTCCTCAATAACTTCTTCCTGCACTTCATCCTCTTCATAGACCATGCTAAAAAATGGTTTAGTTGTTAAACTTGGGACATAAGCATCCCCTCATTTCCTCATTCCTTAAATTTTCCATGAAAGGATACCCCAATATAGCTTGTATACTGCTGGAACTATTATCCGTTTTATGTTTACCACCCACGTCCAAATCCATGGATTTTGAAGCTTCTTAGCAAAACTACTTCCTTCCAGAAATGATGTTACATTTATATTTCTTTTTCATTTTCCTTTCCATCTCTGGAACGAGTCAATTCAGACTCAATTTCATCCCAACGACGCCTAAGCATTTCAACTTCCTCCTGCTGTTCGAAAATCTTCTCTTCCATTTTCTGACATTCTTCTATATTTTTCTTCAATTCCGTCTTCAACATATTTGTTCGCTCATTGACTTTCATGTTAATCTCCTCCAACTCTTCTTCTCTTCCGCTTCTTTTTTACGAAATTTGTTTGTGAGCTTCATTATCTTCTCCTTCTCTCTCTCTCTCTCTCTCTCTTACTATCTTCATAGCTGCAATATTTGATCCCAAAAACACATCTGATGAAGACGATTCACCTGCCTTGATTGGTGTATGAGGTCCATGCACAATGCATTTAGCTTTCACACCATACTCCAATGTTGATATTGTCTTGCGCATTTCCTTGGGAAGTTGGGATCTGGGCTTGCATACAAAATCATAAGAATCTTTGAATTGTCATCTTCAAATGAATCTTGTTCTCAACATATAGACATATAAAGAATTTAGCCACACCAAATATATCACAATAGGATGTTAACATTTAACATCGAGAGATGAAAGTATCTGCAACACGCCTTTCTTAATATGTAGAAATTATAAGGAAATTTACCTGCATTTTAGCTTGAAATCTAGTTTGACCAGCTTGTTCTATATTTTTAGACCCAACCATGTCGACAAGCATTAGGCGTCAACCCACTATTAGAACCTCTAGAATAATCTGCACCAATTTGTTACAAATTATATTTAAATTTTGCCACAGTTACATATCAAAGAAATTAAACATGAGTTTTACAGAAATACATATTTTCTTATACACTAAGCTAGATCCGAAGAATTATGGAAAACAGTAAAATAAACTGTAGATGTTTAAAAGTAAAACTATAAATTAAATAAAAATGTAAAACTAACAATACAATAATGGTAAAAACAAATTCATAGAAGTACATGTATTGAGGAATTTTATAAGTAAATACATGCACTTCACGAGAATTATTGTTATTATAGCCTCCTAATCCTATTCATATATTGCTCCAAAGTTTACATATTAATCGATGTGGGACAATTACAAAACCAAAACTCATTCTACCATCAAGCCTTCTTCAAGCTTTTGTTTCGAAATGGCTTATCGACCACGTATCCACCCTCACAGCCTCACTTACACACATACAACAATGCACCGAGCCACATCCAAATCAACTGAACACATATGGATTGGCGTCACATGTTACATCCCCAACACCCCCGCTCTCTCCGACACCATTCCCTGCCAAACACGATCAAACTCACTGTCACATTCCTCTAAATATATAAACAAAAGCAACCATGAATCGTGACGTATGTACCTGGTCATATGAAGAACAAGCCAAATATTCAATTAAGGTGATCATCTTGAAAACATATATACATGATTAGTGGTATTTCCATCGCTAAATTAAAACGAAAATGAACTCTAATGTTCTTCAAATAAATGACAAAGGCGCTACCTTTTGATCTTCACGTCTTGTCATGCTCGAAATGATATTAGCTCAACCTAGTTTGCATTAACATCTACTAACTCGTGTCTGATAAAAAAAAAAAAAGTAAATAAACATACGGTAATTCGTAACCAACGTAAGAAAAAGACAATCGTGAGAACAGGAAAATAATATTATAGCTGTTGACCTATAAAGTAAAACAAACTAACAACTCACGTATTAAAGTAATACAGAAGCAAATCAAGGTTGTACTTTGTTCTCTAATCATCTTAATTCTATATTGCATTTGATTTTGTTTAATCTATGTGGAACAAAATTACAAAACCAAAACTCTTTTCACCCACAAGACCCCATAATGTTGTTGTTCGGTTTCCCCTCCTCATTCCTCACATTCATCTCATCCCTTATTCCCTTTCCCATAATGTTGGTTAATCTATGTGGGAAAGCTTAGTAGGTACACTAGCAATCCTAGTGCTCTACATTGGCAAGCTCTGGGTCGAGTATTTCAATATTTGAAAGGAACCATGAATTATGGTTTGACATATAGTGGTTATCCTTCCGTTATAGAAGGTTATTCTGATGCCAGTTGGATTAATAATACGGAGGATCACTCGTCTACGAGTGGTTGGGTATTCCTTCTTGGGGGAGGTGCTATTTGTTGGGCTTCAAAGAAACAGACTTGTATTACAAGCTCAACCATGAAGTCTGAATTTGTTGCTTTAGCTGCAGCTGGTAATGAAGCTGAGTGGCTCAGGAATTTGGTTTATGAAATTCCTTTGTGTCCAAAACCGATATCTACCATTTCTATCAGATGTGATAGTGCTGCTGCTACCTTGGCTAAGGCTTATAGTCAAGTGTACAATGGAAAGTCTAGACACTTAGGTGTTAGACATAGTATGATTCGTGAGCTTATCATGAATGGTGTGATATCTGTGGAGTTTGTAAAAACTCAACTGAATTTAGCCGATAATTTAACCAAAGGGTTAGCAAGAGATCTCGTACACAAGGCGGCTATTGGGATGGGTTTAAAGTCCACCTAATTAAATCCTTGTATCAAGATACCCAATTCCCATCTAACGTAATGTTAAATGCTGAATTCAATGAGGAAAGCTTGATATCTTTGGATTGGAACACATAATTATATCATCCCACGGTATGTGTTCTGCAAGATAAAGGAGGTTGAAATTATATTTCTTAATGGTTTTTTGACAAATTGCATGTGCAGGTGCAAGAATAAAAAACCACCTATATAAGCATGAAGTTGAGCTGCTTCAAGAAGCTTGGGACTTGGCTTTGATATGCTTATTGAAGGATAGGACACAAGCTAGTAAAAAATAGTGTCAAGTGGAACATGTGAATGTGTAAACTGTTGTGTATATTATCTTCATGTATTCACTATGAATAGAAAGAGTTCAATCCTTGAGTGACACTCTGATATTCGAATATTTGAAATGCTAATGTACTAATGTGAAATTCAATCGTCGCGACATTTCATTTATGCATCAGTTTGTTGTTTGTTATGAGTTTATTTTAAGTTAATCAAGATTACACTTAAATGGGGGAGGAATGTTGGTGATTTTACTTCACCAATATGATTTAAGTGTAATAGATTGACTTAGTTGACCAATGTGTAATCATGATAAATGTTCAGCAAGTCGGGATTGTGCTGAGTGCACACTTGTATGACGTTATTGTGATTATCGCCCTGAATCACAGGGGTCCGGGGGTAGCGCCCCTGGTAGCGGGGTTCCAGGGGCGGCAGCCCCTGGTAGCAGGGTCCAAGGAGCGGCAGCCCCTGGTAGGGTCCAAGAGGCAGCGCCCCTGGCTGGGGTCGAGCTGTGATAGAACCCTTTAAATAAAATTCCCGGTATTTTGGACCTTAATTTTACCCTTTAAATTTAACCGTTCGGTGGTTAAATAACTGCCTTGGCAGTTACAACCGAGTTGTGATTAATTGGTCATATTGGCATCTCTTTTCTGGTTCGGTTTTTCCCAACAATCAAAACACATTCTCTGTTCAAAATCTAAGTTTTATCCGATTAGAGATTTCGATAGAACCATCAAAATACTTCGATCTGATAGTGTTCACACGACTCTCAGATTAATGTGATCCAATAATTCTAACAACTTACTCAAGAGTTAATGCATAATTATCATTTGGATCGAGGAGTTCCTAGGTGTGCTTTTAAAGTTGACATCCAAAAGGCTTACGACACGGTTGACTGGGGTTTTCTTATGGAGGCTCTTAGAGGGTTTGGTTTTCATGAAAGGATGATTTTGTCGATCATGGAGTGTGTGACGACTACGTCTTTCTCCATTAGTATTAATGGGTCTCTCCATGGCCATTTTAAAGGTAGAAGAGGTCTTCGGCAAGGTGACCATCTCTCTCCTTATTTGTTTACTATCGTTATGGAGGTGCTTACTCTCATGTTAAAGCGTCGGGTTCGAGAGGGCGTTGGTTTTACTTTTCACCGATATTGCTCGAAAATGGAAGTGATTAACTTGTGCTTTGTGGATGATTTATTTTTGTTTGCCCATGGGGATGTCCAATCGGCTAAAATCATTATGGAATCCTTGGATGAGTTTAAACTCATTTCTGGTTTAATGCCAAGCCTTCCGAAGAGCACCGCGTATTTTTGCAATGTCCTAAATCATGTTAAGCTTGCAATTCTTCAGGTTATGCCGTTTGAAGAGGGGCGTCTTCCGGTGAAATATCTTGGTGTTCTGTTAGTTCCGTCTAGACTTGTATACAAAGATTGTAAGGAGCTGATTGAAAAGGTAGAGGCTCGTATCAATGATTGGAATAATAAGTCTTTATCGATTGCGGGCAGATTACAATTGGTGCAATCGGTTGCTGCTTCTATGCATGTATATTGGGCTTCAGTTTTTATCCTTCCTACACGTATTCTTCTTGATATTGAACAACTTATTGGAGGTTTTTTATGGTGTCAAGGTAGTATGCGAAAAGGAAAGGCGAAGGTTGCTTGGGATGTAGTGTGTTTGCCCAAAGATGAAGGAGGTCTTGGTGTTAGGAGATTAGATTTCTTCAACAAAGCGCTTATGTCGGTTCATATTTGGAAGCTCTTATTAAGGAAGGATTCTTTATGGGTAAAATGGATACACTTGTACAAGATAAAGGATCCTAATTTTTGGGATATTCCATGCCGTGGTAACATCACTTGGGGATGGAGGATGGTTTCGCAGCTTCGTCCTTGTAATCGTGAATTTATATGGCACAAAATAGGAGATGGAACGAGCACTTCTCTTTGGTTTGATCAGTGGTGCTCCGTTAGTCCTCTTGCTGATTTCATTTCGTCTAGAGATATATTTCGAGCTGGTTTGAATTTGTCTACAAAAGTTGCAGATTTTATTGTTTCAGGTACATTGGAAAGGCCTCACGAGTTAGGGGTTAAATACCCTAATGTTCTTCTTATTTCGTCTCCTAAGGTGAATCAAGGTGCCAAAGATAATCTGGAATTGCGGTCTCGTTCTAGTGCTATTAAGCCCTTTGCGGTCAATTCGGTTATGCAAGATATCCGTTCGAGAGATGTTAAGGTTGTGTGGGTCGACGCGGTTTGGTTTTCAAATTGTATTCCTAGACATGGGTTTAACCTTTGGCTAATTATCAAAAGAAGTTTGAAGACTCAAGATCGTTTAAGAAGCTGGGATATATCGAACTCGGTTGCTGCTAATTGTCCTATGAGTCCCAACCAGACTCACACGAGCATCTATTTTTTGATTGCCCTTTCTCTATGCAGGTGTGGCTTCATATGAGGGATATGGCAGATTTGTCTCACCTTCCTCCATATTTTGATGAGATTCTTGAGTATATTGTTCCTATGGCAAAGAGAAGAACGTCTAAGAGTGTTATTTCTAAACTGGTTCTTGCAGCCTCAACATACTTCATTTGGCAAGAGAGGAATGAACGTCTCTTTAAAGGAAATAAGCGTACGTTCAACCAAGTTAATGAATGTATCATGTCGGCCATTCGTCTCAAGCTAATGTCTTGTCGCTACAAGAAGTCCAAGGTTGGTTTGGAACTCATGCAGCGTTGGAAGCTCCTGGAGGGGTTATTATTTTAGTTTCCTATGTTTGTTGGTGTTTGTTTATGCACCGTTAGGTGGTTTTTTCCGGTTGGTGTTATTGGTTATGTAATAGTTAGAGTTTATACGGATGGCTTGTCATCTAGTCTCCTAGAAGTTCAAGCTTTTGCTTGAGGTTAATGTGGCATTTCAGCCACATTTCATTGTGCCTATTGGCTTTTGGGTTTTATATAATTTACCGAGGAAATTCCCCTTTACCCAAAAAAATAAATCAAGAAATCATTTAATACAAAATAATAATAATAATAATAAATAAAGACCAGTCCTGCGTAGTATTACAATTAGTTTGGAAAAAGGATAAATATAAGATTGCTATGTCTTTTAATTTGTACTAAAATGTATGTAAACGAAAGGAAACGGTTGTTCAAAGAATCTCTCCAATTTAAGTCGCAAGTAAAAAAAATAGTACATTTTTTATTCAGTGAGCTAGATTTGAGTCACATAACCATCAAAATAATAAGATTGATTATAATCACATAACTGTAAAAAAAAGTGAGATTTACACATACCAGATTTATAGTTAAGACAACTAGCATGAATAAACGTACACTATCTAAGTCCTTTATAATCTTACTTATAAAATGCTCAGTTATTTGCTCATTCGCTGATGTGGGATAAACTAACAAAGCCAAGAAATTCATTTCCTTCTTCAAACTTTTGTTTCAAGTGATTTAGCCCTCTACCTAATTCAAACATCTCATACTCGCAATGTCACCAAAGTACCCATAGCAAACTCAATCCAAACAACATATTAGAGTTTTGGTGTAACAGATTTTGAGTTTAGCCAATATGGTCATATGAAACATGACATGCATGGTCGTATGAAAGACCTTATTTTAGAAAAGGTAAATGACAAAGTAAGTAGTTTATTTGTTCATATGAAATGCATAAACTATTAAAATAGTTGAATTAAACGAAGAAGTAGAACATTAAAAATAATTGAGACTACAAAATAAATAACAAACAAAAACTTGAAGGCATAAGCCTTTCCCGTTAAAAAGCAAATTATCCAGTCCCATAAAGAGTTTACTAACAAATCGTTTAGAGTTTGTTCAACAATCAATGTGGGATAAAGTGACAAAACCAAAACTATTTTCTTTTCTCAAACTTTTGTTTCAAGTGAGTCAACCACCATATCTCTTGCCTCACATCACAATGTCATTATTCACTTCACTCTTCTCATCACCCTCCACGATCACCCCCGAGCGAACTCGATTAGAGTTTCGGTGTAGCAGAATTTTGAGACACAAGTGAAGCAACTATCGGTTCGGGGTGAAGATCCGGGTGCGGAGTGCAACGAATTTTCTGATATTCGGCTAGAACCATTATGGATTTTGGTGTTATATCTTTCTTATCATCGACTCTTTACTACGTTATTGATGTAATTTGCTTGAATTGCACATATATCTTGTAGAATTATTCTGCTAACATTATTTGAAATTAAAGGTGTTTTATTTACTCTCGTATGGTGGTATTTAGTTATTTACTATAATTTGTTTAGAGTTAATTGCATAAATTGTCCCTGAACTTTAGCCAAATTGCATGTTTTATCTTAACCATTTCAAAAGTGCAGAAATCGTCCTTGTGGAAAACTTTTGAGTAAATTTTCATCTCTAATTGGGACAAAACCTACAATTTGGCACTTTTGAAACATGCAATTTTTGTCCCAACCAGGGATGAAAATTTGCTCAAATGTTTTCTACAGGGACTATTTTTGCACTTTCGAAAGTTGGGACGAAACATGCAATTTGACCAAAGTTCAGAGACGATTAACGCAATTTACTCATTTGTTTATATAAACTAAAGTCTGAATGTGGATTTTTTTTTTTTTTTTTTTTTTTTTTTTTTTGATAATTACATTTATAAACTAAAGTCTGAATAAAATGTGATTTGGAACAAAAATTAGTGAAATACATAAACTAGAAGGAGAGAAAAAGATATTTTAAGATTGATATAACGAGAGGACATTGACCACTTGGACTGCTGACAAAAATAAGTTGCAAGTAAACGAAAGGAAATAAGCATTAAAAAATGTATTCAACACGTATGCTAGATTAGAATCACATAAGCTTCAAAAAAATGAAAGCCACCTTGTCTGAAGAGATTTAATTATTCAGTACAAAGCGACTTGATTTGTCATAATACTTTCTTAGTCTCAATTATATATTGCTCATATTGCTCTAGTATTTGTTCATTCACCTATGTGGGACAAAGTCACAAAACCACTACATACCACACACAATGTCACTGTTCCTCATCATCCTTCATCGAATCACCCCCGAGCCAATTCAACTCAAGCACTTGCTCCAAACATTCATCTCAGCACTCTTACGCTCTCCTTGTATCCGCTGAACACCTCACACTCAATTTGCACATGTAACGTTTTTGGTTTTTCATAAGATTGTATGTTACTCCGTATAACGTATAGTTAAATCTTATTGCTTGAAATAGAAAAAGTTTGATTTTGTGACATTCCATATAACGTTGATTTCGTGGCGATTTGTCAAATTACCATTTTTTTTATCTGAATTCCGTTCATGTAATTAGGTGATACTCGTAATAAGAAATCATACATTGTTTACTTAGATTTGAAGACTCCATCAATTAACAAATCACATGCTTCTCAACAAAAATTTCGTCATTTTCATGCAAAAAATTAGCTTATAATTAGATACTTTTGTTTACTGTTAAATGAAAAAGATTTGTCTGGATTTATAAATCTAATTTTACGTGGCGGAAAAAATTGAATTTAATAAACCTCTGATTGTATGTCACAAAAAAATCGATATGCATTATCAAGAGGTTTATACTAAAGACACTTAAACATGCTAATATAGAGTTACATTATTCACATTAATAATAAATTGTTTAAGGGTTTGTTCTTTCATCATTTAAGTGGAACCAAGTCATGAAACCACAACTCATTTAATTCTTCAAGCTTTTGTTAATTTCAAGTGGCTTAACCACATCTCCACCCTTCATATCCTCTTCTATAATTAGAAAGGCTTAAAATTCAGACTTTCACTTGATTATTATGGAAGGATTTCAAAATTAATTGGTTAGGAAGCAGGTTGGTTAGGAAGCAAGTTGGCTAGGAAGTTTGTTAAGAAGTATGTTGGTTTTTCAAACTAAAATTATTTAGCTACTTATATAGACAACTAAATGTGTAACCGAATAATGCAAAATATAGTCACAGGTACCCGCTGCCGTATTGCGCGGGTACCGTTCTAGTATTAGATAATCCATTTGATAATATCAGTTTGATTTTTTATAGAAAAACACGTAACTTATTTTAAGTGACAACAAGGAGCGCAACCATTTGTTCTTCGCGTCTTGTGATACTCCAAATGATTGCGTCACAAAAGAAAAATATAAAAATACCCTAATTTGTATTCCACATGGTAAAAGAAAGACAATTGTATCTCGCAAAAGGAAAGGTAAAAATCTCCTAGATGATGTTATCCCAAAAAGTAAAACAAACAAACCCACAACTCACGTATTAAAGTAATAAGTAAATTATGATCTCTTGTTACTTTGTAGTCCTATCATCTTAATTATACATTATATTAAAGTTTGTTTATCCATCTATGGGACAAAGTCACAAAACGAACACTTTTCTCCTTCTTCAAGCTTTTGTTTACTACCACATCTCCGTCCTCACACCCTTGCCTATACACACACACACTAACACCTCATTTCACCCACAAGGTCTTAATGTCGTTGTTCGATTTCACCCTCGCCTATATGTACTCTCGTTATATTTCAACAAACTCGATCACTGATCACATTTCTTTATAAATATTAACAAGAGCAACCATGAATCGTGACATATATACACCTAGTCATATGAAGAATAAGCCAAAGATTCGAATAAGATGATGAAAACAACATATATAAATGATTTTTGGTACTTCCCCTCGTAAGTTAGTTTACGGCCACAACAGACTTTGCAATGACTAAATCTGTTCGAGGCAAATAGTGTTAGTCGATATATTGTATGGGCTTAAGCCCAAGTTCTAGAATACTCCTTGTACATCTATTTATATAACCAGATATTATCTTATATACTAAAGATGAGAACATGTTACTATTGAAACACTGCTTCATAGGGTTGTGCTGAACAGTGGACTAAACAGTACCACGTGTTCTAAACGATTGTACACTATAGTAGTATTCCAAAATTGATATCTTGAGGTTACTGTAGCAACAACTTTTTTTTTTTTTTTTTAATTTATTTTTGACCCTGAGGTTACATATTTAACAAAAACAGCACCTCAGGTTAAATTATAATTTCAAAGATAGTCCCAAAGAACTAACTTTGCAACATATCGATCCCGTTAAAAATTACTCTTCATTTGTTAAAACAATGTTCATCAGTTTGTTTTTTTTTTTTTTTTTTTTTTTTTTTAAACACCCCTCAGGTTTTAATTTCAAAGTTAGTCCCAAAGAACTAACTTTAAAAAAATAGTACTTGCGGTTATCGATCTTTTGCAAATTTAGTCCTTAATAACAAAAATAATTTTTTTCAATCATTTTATTTCGAGTTTAGATTAACCACAATATTTCCGCAGCAATGCGCGGGTACCCCGCTCGTTGTGATTAATGATATACAAAACATTTGGCATTTACATCATCCAAACAGACTTTTGCAATGATTAGAGTTGCAAGATTAATGATATAGGCATAAATGGCTCATCCAAACACTCCACTCAACTTGTTAACCAAAGAGCCAAACACTCTGCTCAGAACTTACATAGAAGTTATGCAAATGCAGTTCATTCAAGAACTCCACACAAGATGAAGATTATGTTGTGTAGAAGTATGTACACGTGTCAGCAAATGTAAAATTGTAGAGTTAGAAGTCTGTTAAATTAGTTTGTAGAAACTTTGTAGTTTCCCACCAGATGTAGTATTTAAACTCTTCTCTCACTTTGTAACAATTTCATAATTCATAATAAATCATTTCAATGTGTCCAAAATACTCTCTATTTTCACTATAAAAATCGACTTTAGCTTCATCGGTTAATTAGCAACTATAGGTTCGGTGAAGACAAAGATCATCGGGACCTTTTTCATCAATTGACTATTTAACGTCGATAATATCAAACTCAGGTTCATGTTTATAATTTATCACAATTTTGGTGGTCTAGTAATTAACTAATTATACAATAGTAACAAGATAACTAATGTTTCTAACATGTGATAACTGGTTATCATTGTGGAACGTACTCATCATCAGGATTGATCGTCATTACGTTCAATAGACCCATGCTAATTCTCATCTAGCATTTTTCAAATCTCTGCAACTTTATTAATTAAGCTACTACTCTGGTACTAAATTAACACGTTACATATAAATTAGGGGTGTTTGCATAAATCAATGTACACATCATTTTAATACAACATAAAATAAACCTAATGGTAAGAACATGTGGATATCTTCATGGTGGTAACAAAAACATGAAGGAGAGAAAAGGATATTCTAAGATTGCTATAGTGAGAGGACATTAACCACTTGGGCTGCTACCGAATACTATACACTTTCGCTCGGCCATGCTAAAAAAATAAGTTGCAACTAAACACCACATACAAATATAGCAGTTGTTCGAATAATCTCTCCAGTCTCCACAAAGTGGCAAGTAAGAAAATGATGCCCTTCAATAAGCTTGGTTTGTAGTTAAGAGCACTTCGTGTCAGCAACACCGATACAACAATCATAATCATAACGATGTATTTACTAATTATGACATTTCTACTACATATAACTAAATTTTATTTATTGGAACCAAAAAGTGTTATTTTGTGACCAAGCATATGACATTCCATGTAATATTAAAATACGTGGCAAAACACACAATATGCCAAAATTTCGTGCGTAATTTCTAAACTAAGTTTGATTAAGGTCAAAACCTTTCATGCGTGCAAAAACACAAAATATAACTACACATAGTCGTGCTCTCTTCTTTGTATAATACAACAAAAAAAATGTTTTTTAATAAATAAAAATATACATTATTTAAAAAATTAGAAAAACACCGCACATGCGCGAACATTATAACTACTAATTGAATAAAAGAATAACGTTTGTAGACGATTCATATAGAATCTATTCAATATATCATCCACTAAACACCTTACACTCATTAGAGCATCCACAATGGGAAAACCAAACAAAGACTTTTTACTATTACAAAAAGCTTTTTGATATGGTTTTTTGCATTGCATGACTAGTTTTTTGAAAAGCTAACACCAAGTCTTTCATAGAAGTCTTGGGCATTAAATGAGATTTGCATTTAATGCATTAAATGCATCAAGTCTTTAAAACTTTTATGCCATTGTAGATGCTCTTATATTGTTATCTCGTATAAATTAAATCTATATTATGGAATAAGATAGATTTACTTTGTGTGACATTCCATGTAACGCAGAATTACCTGGCAACATGTCAAATTGAAATTAACATTTTATTTGTAAATTAAAATCTAAGTTATGCATATATTAGTAACAGGTTACTTGAATCTGATACTATTTGTCAAACCATAAAGCAAAAAAGATTCAATTAAGTTTATCTTGTTAACCAAGTAACACCTTTTATTTATTTATTTATTTTCTTGTGCGCACAAACTTAAAAAGTTAGCTAACCCGGCTTATTATATAATGGGATTCGTGGTTAAATGGAAGCTAAAAGAAGTCTTAGAACAAAAAAACAGACAAAAGCATGATGTTTATTTGCTAATGCTAAATCAAAATTATATAAACAGAAAATAGTTGAATTGAATAAACATAAGAAGTAGAACGTTAAAACTGAGACTACAAAATAATTAACAAATAGAAAGTTGAAGCCTTAGGTCTTTTCTCATTATTAAAAAAAAAAAAAAAAAAAAAAAAAAGCAAATCATCAAATCCGTACTAAAGAAATATGCTAGAAAATTGTTTAGTAAGGGTTTGAAGTTTTGCGTAACTTTTTAATTCATGTCTTTATTATATAGTGATGTAGAGTTTGCTTATCAATCCATGTGGGATAAAGTGAGAAAACCAAAACTCTTTCCTTCCTCAAACTCACCACCCTCACAGCCCACGCCCATACACACAAACACTACTCCATTCAACATCCCACCAAACACCATCGGTATACCCACTCAGCTTCACATACTCTTAACACATTCCAACAAATTCACTCGTCACATTCTTTTGAAAAAAATAACAAAAGCAACTATATTCTGGAGAGAGAGAGAGAGAGAGAGAGAGAGAGAGAGAGAGAGAGAGAGAGAGAGAGAGAGAGATGTGTTCATAAATTGTTTTTGTATCAAAAGCAACTATAGTTTATGTGGGACAAAGTCACAAAATCAAAACTCTTTTCCTTCTTCAAGCTTTTGTCTACTACCAATCTACCATATACATCTCCACCCTCACGCCCTCACCTATACACACACAAACACCTCATTTCACCACCAAGGCCATAATGTTGTTGTTTGATTTCACCCTCGCCTATATGTACTCTCGTTACATTCCAACAAACGCCATCACCTGTCACACGTCTTTATGAATACTAGGATACTAACAAAGAGCAACCATGAAGCATGACATATATACCAGGTCATATGAAGAACAAGCCAAAGATTCTATTAAGGTAATGAAAAGAACATATATAAATTATTAGTGGTACTTCCCCTTGTAAGTCAGTTTAATTAAATGTATGACCACAACAGCCTTGGCATTGACTAAATCCGTTCGAGGCAAACAGAAACATTACATCTGTGTTGTACCGTGTATAGGAATTGTGGTTCCTCTTATTGTTGGAATTATGATATCATGACATTCATATAAAATAAATCAAACACATCAAGTGAGCATAGCGGAAGCAATTATAACAAGATCATATATAACATGTAATTAATTAATCAAATATAAATAGTAAACATACCTTTGTGATTCTAGCCCGAACAAGAATCAATTGCAATCTTCAAATCAAGAACCCTAATTAGGGTTTATGAGGATTATAAGAATTACCCCTTACCTCTTTTGTAATTCAATCCAAGAATCAAACAATAGTGTGTTTGAATCACGTTCTTGTGCACACGTACTAATTCAAGAAAAAGTTTATGCAAGTAAATTAAACACAAAACTTATTTGATCTTATGAAAATCGAATCCCTAAGGGATTGTTTTGGATGGATCGATTTAAGACAAAGAGAAGGAGAGAAAAACACCAAGATGTGTGTGTACAAGTTATGAGAAAACAATACATCTTGGGTTTGTATATATACTAATTGAAACTTGGAGCTCAAGGCACAAAAGAGGTGGAGAACCCCCTTGGCTGATCGGTTATGTAATCCCAAAGGGATTCCGGAACCTTCCCTTGTTTCCAAATATTCATTAGTATTACTTTCCTAATCTTCGTCAATAGGTCCTTAGTCATTTTTCATTAAATACTAATTTCTATTACTAGTTTTGTGTTTATTAATAATTACGTATAACATTTATAAATAATTATTTCTTTTTCTCTTCATACGTATTGTGTGCAATCCCGTGATCTCGAGTTCGATCCTAACATACGACTACTAAAATAATGTCCATAATCTAACAGCTCCCACTTGGACATATTTTAATAGTGTAATCACATCGGTTAGCGTCTTGCAACACGCCGATGCCTCTAGTACGATCTCGAGTAAGGCTCCTAGAAAAACCTTTTAATGATTTCTCATTATTATTATCCTTTTGTTTCTAATACCATGTTAATAAAGATATGGATTAAAGTCATTCCTAAATTAACCATTCTGTTTCTCGTTGTTAGTGATTGATCAAGATTACCAAATCATCTGAACATATTCAGGGAAGATCTTGGGCACGGCCATGCAAACATCTTGACAACCCTACGAGGGGCCCAGCAGTATTAAACTCCAAAACTAAATATGAAGGAACAAATTCTATCTTGACTAATAGCAAAACCCACAAATTTTGTAACACTTTCGAAAACAACCCTTATGACTACCAGTTACGTATAGCGTTAAGTTGTTCCACAAAAATGTACTACATTCATGACACTTATCTTGCATCTCAAGTCTGAGGATAACTTCTCATGATTTACTTAATAACAAAATCCATAAAGTAACATCATGTAGTTGGGATAAGTCCTATATTCGGTATCATTGAATATCATCTGAAATGACATGTCTACGCATCAATATACTTTAAGTATATTATACCAACCTTCAGATTTGTCTTGATTTAATAATATTCCCATATTATTAACTGACAACGGACAATTTAGAATAACATTTATTCATGGATTAAACATACAAATATAGGATACAATATATTATAAATTAAACGTACCATGTATTTCAATTTATCATAATAATTGTTTAACATCCCTTATCCAAATACTAAATAGATCAATGCATGATAACTATTGTTGATGAATTATGTCTCAAGCAATGACATTCATACTTGTTGACAAGACATAAATCATCCAACTTTAATCTATCGGAATTTTAAGAATACTTATTTCAAGAATTCAACTATTGAAATTCTTATATGTGCATAGTCAACTATTTTGATAATGCCATATTTCATAAAAATGTGAGACATCCTTAACCACCAATTTATGATAATTAAACTTCCAAACATTTTAAAGTTTAAAGTATTCTTATTCTCTTAATGTATAATGCAACTTATGCTTTTAGTAAGCACAACTAGTACATAAAGCAAAGAACGAAATCCTTACCATAACTAGTATTGAGTGTCATCTCAATTTCAATAACATCATTGTATGCAACAACAATATGTTATTAAAACTTCCCGTAAACCTTAATATCTATTATGTAATGTTTGATGCCCTTCAAACTTTCAAGTTTGTTGGCAATGACAATTTTCACAACAATTGAAAATTGTTCATCTATAGAATTTGGAAGCTGTTCCAGATTTAGGATGTGATTCTATAATCAAACATATTCATTTATAATATTACACAAGTTATCTAATAACTTTTTAATTAGATATTAATATTGCCAAATCATCTTCTAATCAAGCATGATAAAACAAAACATGATGTTCATGAAAGATCTTTGAGTCATACTTAGATTTTATTCATGTCATTCATATCCATTTAAACTTTCTAAATAATATATCATGTTATATTAGATTCATTTACCACACATGTTTCAACAATAAACATTCATTTCAAGGTTATATTTCTTATTTCCTAAATCTTACAAGTAAAATTTCATTCCATTCTAAGACTTAACATTTACTTATACGGAATATTACTTTTCATATGGCGTACAACATATATGATTTAAGAAATTAAATATAATACTCCCACTAGCTTTAATGAATACTTAGAAATTATCTTATTTCAATTATAAATCAAAACATGAATTTAATAATTAAACATAAGAGTAATCTTCTAGATGCATGCATTTATCCATCCATGGATTATTGCACTTTGTACACTTCCAAAGATTTATTTGAATTCATAAACTCCTTTTGATTACTTATCGTCCTCGCTCAAGTAATTACTCAAGAAAGAGTTTTGATATTCTATTGTCAATTTCATAAATATGACAATCATAATCTTTATATATTTAATGTGTTTAGAAAAGAATATTCAATCACAGTTAATTGCTTAAGTGTGACTAATAATCTTGTCATAAGATATGCATTAAATATGTGCACAATATTGTCCATATGATTTCTATACAAAGATTTAAACCACAAGAGTTACCTAATCTTTGAAGAAACTCATCTTCATTTTCTAGTCTAACTATTAAGATAAACCAAGTTTCTAAAATTGATTATCTTTATGGACAGCATCTTAATCATTCATATCATGTATATTTTACCCAATTTCATATTTGTAAATGTATCATAATGATTATCAGGTTTACAATAATCCTGTAAATCATAGTCCTCAGCATATTAATCAAATATCTGAGATATATTGCTATTCTATGAATGATAATTCCACCATCTTGAGATTTAACATTTAAATGTCAACCTTTATTATCATGTTGAGATTTAACATTCAAATGTCAAACTTAATCATGATATTTACTAGTGTATTTTAGAAGATTATGTATCTTATAATTTTATCTTTTAAAGATCAAAACTCCCACTTGCTTTTAATAATTTAAAGACTATCTTTAAATACTTAGCAAATAAAGAAACAATACAATGTTCTCTTTTGGGATATTACAAATACTTATTGATAGTTCCTGACTTAACTTTGTTAATAACCTCTTCATAAGCAGTAAAACAAATTTAGAACTTCAATTTAAGACTTAATGTGATTCATCACATTCCATCATATGATAATGTCTTATTAATCTTCTATGTTGGAGTTTTATTAAATATGTCCAAGTCATACTCAACATTCTAACCTTGATAACTTTTGGAAGAAAAGAAGTCATAGTTATCTTTAATCAAACAATATAACAAGAGTTTGATTTTCCTAACTGAACATACCATAAACATTTGATATTTCATTAGTATTAATATTGTAAGACAATCTAACAATATTAAAGATAACCATCTTCCTTTTGACTTGTCTATTTACCAACTAATTCATTTTAATGGTATAATAATATTCAAGCCAATTACATGCTTTATAACACAAGTACATTTTACAAAGTCACTTCATGTCCATGTCTTTACAAGAAAACATAAACTGTTATAATCCCGCTATACGTTATAAGTCATTTAATAACTTCATGTATATGTCTTAATTAAAAAACACAACAAGATAACGTCTTACGTTATTATAAGTCTTGTAACAATTAAAAGACTTTATGTTTATATCTTTACAATGAAACATAAACATGTTTAACTAAAGTAATTATGAACACCATCTTTTGGTTTCAATAGTAATTTCAAGTTAATATATATTACTTCACAATAATGTAAATAACATTATTTCTTTATTTATTTATATTATTCCAATAACACATAAATATTCAGATTGAAGCAACATTAGATTACTTTATTAATTTATGTCATTCTATGAATTCATAAATATACAAATTAAAGTAGTCTTGATATCATATTGACACATGTTCTAACAGGTATCTAATTTAGAAACTGCAAATTCTCACAGTTCAATTACATCAGTTGATCTGCTAGTAATGAAAATATGAAATTCACCTTGTTGTTGCAATCTAGTTAAGCTCTCACATAACATAAATTGTAACACCAAGTGTTTCTTGAATTAGCCTAGTATAATTCATATCAGAACATTATTCTAATTTAGAAACTGCAAATTCTCATAGTTCAATTACATCAGTTGATCTGCTAGTAATGAAATATGAAATTCACCTTGTTGTTGCAATCTAGCTAAGCTCTCACATAACATAAATTGTAACACCAAGTGTTTCTAGAATTAATATTAGAACATTATTCTCTTACCTTGTAGTCAAGAGAATCCATTAAATCATATCTTTATGAGTTGTTTCTTGCACACATTAAAGATAACATTTCTCACACTTGTGCATGGAACAACCTCATATAGTTGATAAACAACATGCCATGCATTTGTTTATGTGTTCAATATGATTGTGTCATAGATTTTAGCATAACAAGTATATGTAAAACAACAATGTCTAGTAAGGAAATGTACAAGACTATCCTTAAAAGTATGAGTGTCTACACTTGGAAAGTAATTATCTTTAGCTACCAAGATGTCAAAGCTTGTAACTCCCACTAAATTAAAGATTATTACAATAATTCCTTATTCAGTGATAAGTACACAATACTCCCACTGAATTTGACAACATTGTAAATGTTTCATATCCAGTGAAAACAAATATTGTGTCTTTAACTTTCCTACACCTTTAAATGTCCATGCGTAATAATTACTTATGCACTAAAGAGTGTATTCTACTACGTAAATGATGGACTATCCATCAAATGCTATTAACTTGAAAATTGGGCATGAAATTTCTTCCTTAACAGGTCTACCATCCTACAATGTATGTAGCACCTTTAAAATAGTCAAAACAACTAGTTTGTCTTTAAACATTTTGCAGTAATTAGTCTAGCTTCTAATTATAATAACTCATAAAATGTCATACATAATTTTCTGTTAACCAAATATCATATTTGGTACTAAGAATTTGATCACCAAATGAGGATGATAAAATCCCTATGAAAAATATTCGCAATTTTCTTAACTATTAAAAAATTTGCAATGAGTTATATTAGAATTTAGACATATCTAATATTCCTATTATCCTTTCTCATTCATGAAAAGGAATAGGATTGTGTCTCACTCTTCTTTCATAGAAAGGAGACTTCATTTGTCTTTTAAGTAAATTATTCTTAATCAAACATTTGTTTGAAAACAGAACGAGATCAATTTACCAAAGCCCAAAGTGCGTTTACGGTTTGAACGTTGCATTAATACATTAAAACGAATTACAAAATTCAATTTCAGTATTTTCGATAATTAGATATTTAAGAAAATAAAATACCCATTGGTAAATATTCATATAAACCATAGTATTTTCTTAAAGCTAGGATCCTAATTGACATAGTACCATTACATCAGTTGATCTGCTAGTAATGATAGTATTCAACAAGGTAATTGTCGAACAATAATTGCCAATATTATATTGCAATTCCTAGATTATATACATAATCATAACAATTAAATATGTATAAAACATGTAGCCACATGCAAATCTTATTCGATAGTCCTATTAATAATCAAATCTAGGTGTATAACATATTTATTCAATTAAGGCTTTCTTGTTCTAGGAAAAAGAGCCACATACATCGATAAAACGATTGCGTAAGCCAAAACTAAAGAAACATCACATAGCACATAATTGATTACTTAATATTGGAGTCTTCCCCAATTCGACATCTATTAAGAAATTTGCATGTTTCAATATAACTTAACATCTAATTTATATATCCAATTTAAACCATTTAAATCAACACACAATGAAATCCATGCAAATATGCACTTTTCATGGATTATGCTTAACAATTAACATATTGCACCAAGATCGTTTACTAAAACGCACAACCAATTACATGACATCCTAGGGTTTCTAATCATATTAAAAAAAAAATCAAAAAACAAACCCTAAAACCCCTAATAGGTCAATCGACCTAATAAAAAATTAGGGTTAGGAATCGAAAACCCTAAAAACATGTAATTAAACGAATCAAGATTCAATTTTTATGCGTTTCAATAATTAATAACACATTATAACGGCTCTAGATGCCACTGTTGGAATTATGATATCACGACATTCATATAAAATAAACCAAACACATCAAGTGAGCATAGCGGAAGCAATTATAACAAGATCATATAACATGTAATTAATTAATCAAATATAAATAGTAAACATACCTTTGTGATTCTAACCCGAACAAGAATCAATTGCAATCTTCAAATTAAGAACCCTAATTAGGGTTTATGTGGATTATAAGAATTACCCCTTACCTCTTTTGTAATTCAATCCAAGAATCAAACAATAGTGTGTTTGAATCATGTTCTTGTACACACGTACTAATTCAAGAAAAAGTTTATGCAAGTAAATTAAACACAAAACTTATTTGATCTTATGAAAATCGAATCCCTAAGGGATTGTTTTGGATGGATCGATTTAAGACAAAGAGAAGGAGAGAAAAACACCAAGATGTGTGTGTACAAGTTATGAGAAAACAATACATCTTGGGTTTGTATATATACTAATTGAAACTTGGAGCTCAAGGCACAAAAGAGGTGGAGAACCCCCTTGGCTGATCGGTTATGTAATCCCAAAGGGATTCCGGAACCTTCCCTTGTTTCCAAATATTCATTAGTATTACTTTCCTAATCTTCGTCAATAGGTCATTAGTCATTTTTCATTAAATACTAATTTCCATTACTAGTTTTGTGTTTATTAATAATTACGTATAACATTTATAAATAATTATTTCTTTTTCTCTTCATACGTATTGTGTGCAATCCCGTGATCTCGAGTTCGATCCTAACATACGACTACTAAAATAATGTCCATAATCTAACACTTATGAGATTTCAATTTTGAAGAAGTGGAAGATTTATGATCAACATGCGCTTTTATTCTAACGACTAAAAACAAAGATATATAGCATATGATCAGTTGTTATGGTGTGGAATTCGACAGCATACTCAAAGACAAAGATATATAGCATATGATCAGTTGTTATACAATGTGTACACTCAATTTTAAAAGTAGTCATTGACTTGTCATGAGCTTTGTTTCGTGTAAGCACTCATTTGTTTTTGAGTTCTTTTATATTGGTGTTCACTGTTCCTTCCTAGTGGAAGGGAAAAATTAGAATTGATAACTGGCTTAGACAACTAGAGAGTCTAAAGTGTCCACTTTAGTATGATTAGAGTTGCCAGATCGACTTTAGCTTCATGAGTTAATAAGCAACTATAGGTTCGGGGAAGACTAAAGATCATCGGGATCTTTTTTCATCAATTTACTATTTAAAGTCGATTAGGAACAAACTTAGGTTCACGTTTATAATTATTATCACTATTTTGGTGGTCTGGTAATTAACTAATTATACAATAGTTACAAGCTGAGTAATTCTTGTTTAGTATTTTTCAAATCTCGGCCGACTTTATTAAACTACTACTCTTGAACTAAATTAACACATCACATATAAATTAGAGATGTTTGGATAAACTTATCAATAAAGATAAGAACATGTGGATATCTTCATGGTGATAACAAAAACGTGAATTGAAGGAGAGAAAAGGATATTTTAAGATTGCTAATTTGTTATATCGAGAGGATATTTGACCATTTGGGCTGCTGACCGAGTGCCTTTTCACTCGGTCATGCTAAATAAATACTCCCTAAGTTGCAAGTAAACAAAAAGAAACTGTAGTTGTTCAAATAATCTAAATCCACGCCATAGCTAATTAGCAAGTCGCAACTAAACACCACATACAAATATGATGCATGTCTTTTTAATCAATAAGATATTTGATGGTGTCTTTTGTATGAAAGCGCAAGTAAATAAAAAAGAAATAATGCCTTTCTAATTCAATCAGCTTGGTTTGTAATTAAGAGTATTTCGTGTCAGCAACACCGATACAAAATTATATTCATAATCTTACTTATAAATTGCTCTACATTTAAATAAATTTTATTTATTGGAACAAAAAAGTGTTATTTTGTGACCAAGCATATGACATTCCATGTAACATTAAAATAAGTGGCAACATGTCAAACTACTATTTTGGGTTAAGTCCACGAATTGGGTGTAAACTTTTCAAAAAATATCATTATCACAATCAAAAGTCTCAATTTGTTCAAGCCATTTAATTTAGTAAACAATATGTCCAAGCCAATTAATTTAGTAACAAGCCCTAAACCATATCGAGAGGACATTGACCACTTAGGCTGCTGATAAATGCTCTTTTCACTCGGCCATGCTAAAAAAATATAATAATAATAAAAAAAATCAGTCGCAACTAAACATCACATACGGAATGATATATCTTTATTCAACCGCTAGATTATAATCAAATAAGATTTAAAAAAAATGAAGCAACTAAACACAACATACGGAATGATATATCTTTATTCAACCGCTAGATTATAATCAAATAAGATTTAAAAAAAATGAAGCATGCCTCGAATGAAGAGATTTGATTATTCAATCAAGGTTGAACTTCATTTCGATGAATATATTCTTAGTCTCACTTATATATTGCTCTAGTGTTTGCTCATTCACTGATGTGGGACAAAGTCATCACCACATATCACACACAATATCACTACTCCTCATCACCCTCCAGCGAACTCAACCAAAGCACTCGCTGCTCACATTACATTCATCTCGACCCTCGTTCTGATCTTCCGGCCAGATCCCTTCTTTTAAGCATCGGAGGATAGGTGACATCCAGTTTTCCTCATCCTCTTCCACTATTGCATTGATTAGCTTCTCCTCAGTATATGGCTTTTCTAATACTTCTACCAGGATTTCTTTCGTTAGGTGATCGAATGCTACGGACGCGAGTTTACTTAGTATGTCAGCCTTTTGGTTCTGGGTTCTTGGGATGTTTTTTATTTTGAAACGTTCGAAACAGGCGATGTGTTCTTTGGCTTTGGCAAGGTATTTCGTCATACTCTCCGTGTATGCTGTAAAGTCTCCATTAATCTAGCTTGCCACTAAATTTGAGTCCACCCGTACGTCCAATGCTTTTATGTGCATGCTTCTTGCAATTCTCAATCCGGCAAATAATGCTTCGTATTATGCACCGTTATTAGTAGCATCGAAATTTGACCGGAGGGCGTAAGTATACTCCTCTTTATCCGGACTAATTAAAACTAAACCTGCTCCGGCGCCTTTTTTGCTGGACGCTCCGTTAGTGTAGAGTATCCATTCTTCAGTTTGGGAGACATCATATATCTCCTTGCCTCTCCTTTTCGGATCTCCTTCAGAAGTACCAATGGGAATTTCATTGATGAAATCCGCTAGGACCTGCCCTTTGACTGCATTTCGTGGTACGTAGGTGATATTATAGGCTCCGAGTTCTACGGTGTACTTGGCGAGACGTCCGGATGCCTCTGCTTTGCTCAACACCTGCTTGATAGGCTGGTCTGTTATGACCTTGACAGGATGAGCTTCAAAATATCGCCTCAATCTTCTGGACAAGTGTAGGAGAGCTAGGTCCAATTTCTCCACCGGAGCATATTTCTTTTCGGCTTCATGCAGCGTCCTGCTCACGTAATGCACCGGAATCTGTCGTCCTTCTCTTTCTACCAACATAACCCCACTGATTGCTTCTTTGGCAGCCGATAGGTATAAATACATATCTTCTTTCGGTTTTGGTGTAGTGAGGCAAGGAAGTTCTAGAATTATCCTCTTCATTTCCTGAAAAGCTTCTTCGGCAGCTTCCGTCCATTGATACTGGTCTTTGTTATCCTTGGTAATGTTTTTAAGGGTTTCAAAGAAAGGTAAAGACCTTTCGCCTGATTTCGACAAGAAACGATTTAATGCCGTGAGCTTGCCGCTCAGGCTTTGCATTTCCTTAAGAGACTTAGGTGATTGCATGTCGGCAATTGCTCTTGTTTTCTTTGGATTGGCTCTGATTCCTTCCGAGGATATTAGGTATCCGAGGAATTTCCCTTCCTCGACTCCGAAGGAGCATTTTTTGGGGTTCAGCTTCATATTTATCCTTCGGAGGTTGTCAAATGTTTCGGCTATGTCGGCTATTAATTCCTTCTCGGTTTGGCTCTTAATCACCATGTCGTCTACATATGCTTCTAAATTTCGTCCGATTTGCGACCGGAAGACCGTATCTACCAACTTCTGGTAGGTTGCTCCGGCCTTTTTTTAATCCGAATGGCATCTTAGTATAGCAATACGTTCCGTGATCGGTGTAGAAGGTAGTTTTCTCTTCGTCTTCTTTTGCCATTTGGACTTGATGGTATCATTTATAAGCATCGAGGAAGCATTTGTAACGGAATCCTGTCACTGACTCAATTTTCCAATCAATTTCTGGTAATGGGTAATATTCCTTTCGGCAAGAGGAATTGAGGTTCTTGAAATCGATACACATTCTCCAACTACCATCCGGCTTTTTTACTAATACCGGATTTGATATCCATGTCGGATATCGGACGGGTCTGATGATTCCGGCTTTCAGCCATTCCTCCACATCTTTGTTTATGGCTTGGTTCTTTTCTTCTTAGAAGAACCTTTTCTTTTGTGCTACGGGCTTGTCCTGAACGTTTGCGTTAAGCTTGTGCTCTGCGACCCATCGGGGAATGCCTTTCATATCGGATGGTTCCCATGCAAAAACGTCCCGACTGTTTTTGAGTAAGGTTATCAGGTTTCTTCGTCCTTCATTTGAGAAATTTTTTCCTATCATTACTATCTGTTCCGGATATGCCGGATGGACCAAGATCTCTTCAGTTCTGGTGTCTTCGTTAGTGATCGTCGTTACTGAAGGGGGCTTTGCTTCGGTTTCTTTCTGCAACAAGAATTTTTCTTCCAATCTCCTACATTCCGAAATGATGACAGAACGGGTGACCAAGGTAGCAATACCCCTAGGGGTTGGGAATTTCATCATTGAGTGTATTGTTGATGGGATGGCTCTTAATTGCTTGATTCCGGATCGTCCAAGTATTATGTTATAAGGGGAAGGAGATCTTACTACTGCGAGTTTCATGGTTGTTCGCCGATACAGTCCTTCGCTTCCGAAACATACCTCCAACTCGATTTTTCCTAACGGATTAATTGCTTCTCCGGCAAAACCGACCAAGGGAGTGTTCGTTTTAGTGAGTCGCGATCGGATGGAGGAGTCAAAGTTTAAGAAACAATGCTCATACATAACTTCCACCGAAGCACCTTGGTCGACATACACTCTTCGGACTGTGTATCCTTCTACTTCTGCTTCGATTATAAGTGGCTCCTCCGAGACGTCTCCAGGTAGGATCGGAGGAAAGCTGATAGGAGCATTCATCCATTCTTCTTCCTGGTCTATATTTTTGCGCTTTCGCTCTTTCTCCTGATATCGGACTATATTTATGACCCTACCTTGATTGGCTTGGTGATGACCCCTTTGGGGTGCCCTGTCTCTCTGTCGGACGTCCTTGATTAAATGGTCAAGCTTGCCCGTTTCCATGGCCCTTTTGAGTTGTTATTTCAGGTTATGGCAGTCATTTGTAAGGTGTCCCTTTTCTCCATGATAGTCACAATACTTATCCATATTTTCTCTTGACGGTCTTCCCTTCAACGGAAGGGGCGTCGGTAGTCAAAGATGATGCTCGGTAGCTAGGATTTCTTTAGGAGCCTTGGTAAGTACATTCAAGTCTAACGGCTTGGTGTCCCTCCTGTTTGTGTCGTTACGACGATACTCCCCTCTGTAGTCCGTCCTATTGTCATTCCTCACTGGACCGTAAGGTATAAAATGATTGTTTTGACGAGGCCTGAATTCTTCCCGGCGATTGTCCTGCTGACGATTTCCTCGGAAGGAAGATCGTCGAGCGTTTGAGTCGTGCTTGTTGTAAGGGCTGTAGTAGTGATCCCTCTTGTAGTTGTCCATCCTTTCCCCTCTTGGTACTTCGGCTGATCGATATGCTTTTTCAGAACGGATGAAGTCATCAACCCTTATCATCATTTCGGTTACTGATCGGGGGATTTTTTCGGAGAACCTTTTTGCTAGCTCCGGACACTTACAACCGTCGATGAAAGAGGATATCTGCATTACCTCTGGTACTCCGGAAATGCAGCTAGCTTCATCCGTCCATCGTTCTTTAAATTCTGATAACCCCTCATTGGCTTGCCGGACGATTTTAGTGATTTCCATGGGGTCTCTGATACATTTTCTTCGAAGGGCGAATCTTTGCACAAATTGCTCACATAAGGTATCCCAATTGTCGATGCTTCCTCGTGGTAGGCTATCGAACCATCCTCTGGCGGCATCGTCTAAAGTCTGTTGGAACATCATGCACCATATGGGCATGGGTCAGGCGCCCTGGTTGGCGGCTCCTTCGAATCTTGTGATATGATCATCCGGATCTGTGGACCCATCGTACAATTTGATATGCGAAGGCATCGAATATTTTGTATTTTTTGGTCCGGAAAAGTCAATGATCCTTCGGGTAAAAGGACTCTTTGATGCTGCTTTGAAGGGTTTAGAAAGATCGTCCGTCATTTCTTCTTCTGCTTTCTTAGCTCCGGTATCTTGGGGTTCTTCGTCTTCAAAGTCGAGCTGGATAGGCTTAATTGGTGTTTCCCCTGTGGCATTGTGTTGTTGGATTAAAGCTTTCAAGGCGGTGAGATGATTCTGGATTTGTTCTATGCTGTTGGGATTGACTTCCGGGTCTTTCCCACTTCCTTCAGGTGTTGTAGGAGTAGGACCTATCATTTCTGAGTTCGGGTAGAGTGAACGACGGGTCCCACGGATGACGCCAATTTGTTGAAGTAAAATCTTGCTTTTACCTTCGACAAGCGGGATAAGCCCTCCGGACTCTGAATGGTCCTTCGGGTTCTAGGTATCTCTTGATTGACGAAAGTTCCTTCGGATATCTGCAAGACAAATACGTTCGTTAGTCTCGCCCCGGGAGTACTTCCCAGGACCAACCTCCGGCGTGAGAGTAAGTATATATTTTTAGAGAGAGAAAGTATAAGAGTAAATGAAGTTTTTAAGAGTGAGAGAGAGTTGTTTAACCTTGATGATTTCTTCTCTATTTATAGACTAACTTGGCGAAGTACAAGGTCGATTAGTACTTATCCCTTAATGGTTACTTGCTTATGTTCCATTAACAAGTACTTATGTACTTGTTTGTACTTTGATTTACTTTAATTCACTTAACTATTGTCTGTCCGGAGTGTCCGTTATTCCGGAAGTATGTGGTCCTTCAGAGATTGTCCTGAGCTAGCTTTGTTCTAACGGTCCGTTCCGTTCGTCTCCCGGTTCGAGCCTTCCGGGTTTAATCCGGAGGGTACATACGCCAACAATAACTGGCTTAGATAACTAGAGAGTCTAAAGTGTCCACTTTAGTATGATTAGAGTTGCCAGATCGACTTTAGCTTCATCAGTTAATAAGCAACTATAGGTTCGGTGAAGACTAAAGATCATCGGGATCTTTTTTCATCAATTTACTATTTAAAGTCGATTAGCAACAAACTTAGGTTCACGTTTATAATTATTCACACTATTTTGGTGGTCTGGTAATTAACTAATTATACAATAGTAACAAGCTGAGTAATTCTTGTTTAGTATTTTTCAAATCTCGACCGACTTTATTAAACTACTACTCTTGTACTAAATTAACACATCACATATAAATTAGAGATGTTTGGATAAACTTATCAATAAAGATAAGAACATGTGGATATCTTCATGGTGATAACAAAAACGTGAATTGAAGGAGAGAAAAGGATATTTTAAGATTGCTAATTTGTTATATCGAGAGGATATTTGACCATTTGGGCTGCTGACCGAGTGCCTTTTCACTCGGTCATGCTAAATAAATACTCCCTAAGTTGCAAGTAAACAAAAAGAAACTGTAGTTGTTCAAATAATCTAAATCCACGCCATAGCTAATTAGCAAGTCGCAACTAAACACCACATACAAATATGATGCATGTCTTTTTAATCAATATGATATTTGATGGTGTCTTTTGTACGAAAGCGCAAGTAAATAAAAAGAAATGATGTCTTTCTAATTCAATCAGCTTGGTTTGTAATTAAGAGTATTTCGTGTCAGCAACACCGATACAAAATTATAAACATAATCTTACTTATAAATTGCTCTACATTTAAATAAATTTTATTTATTGGAACAAAAAAGTGTTATTTTGTGACCAAGCATATGAAATTCCATGTAACATTAAAATAAGTGGCAACATGTCAAACTACTATTTTGGGTTAAGTCCACGAATTGGGTGTAAACTTTTCAAAAATATCATTATCACAATCAAAAGTCTCAATTTGTTCAAGCAATTTAATTTAGTAAACAATATGTCCAAGCCAATTAATTTATTAACAAGCCCTAAACCATATCGAAAGGAGATTGACCACTTAGGCTGCTGATAAATGCTCTTTTCACTCGGCCATGCTAAAAAAATATAATAATAATAAAAAAAATCAGTCGCAACTAAACATCACATACGGAATGATATATCTTTATTCAACCGCTAGATTATAATCAAATAAGATTTTAAAAAATGAAGCAACTAAACACAACATACGAAATGATATATCTTTATTCAACCGCTAGATTATAATCAAATAAGATTTTAAAAAAAATGAAGCATGCCTCGAATGAAGAGATTTGATTATTCAATCAAGGTTGAACCTCATTTCGATGAATATATTCTTAGTCTCACTTATATATTGCTCTAGTGTTTGCTCATTCACTGATGTGGGACAAAGTCACCACCACATATCACACACAATATCACTACTCCTCATCACCCTCCAGCGAACTCAACCAAAGCACTCGCTGCTCACATTACATTCATCTCAACACTCTTATGCGCTCCTCGTATCCAATGAACACCTCACACTCAATTTGCACATGTAATGTTTTTTTTTTTTTTTTTTTTTTTCTTCATAATATCGTATGTTATAAATTATATATAGTTAGATCTTATTGTTTGAAAGAGGAAAAGTTTTATTTTGTGACATTCCATGTAAGTTATTTCATGGCGATATATATACCATTTTACTGTATTTGAACTCTATTCATGTAAAGTGATACTCGTAAAACAAATAATACACTGTTTACTGAATAATTAGTAGTAGATTGCTTAGATTTGAAGACTCCATTTCAACAAATATTTAGTCGTTCACATGCAAAAATAACTTATAAATAGATACTTTAGTTAACCGTTAAATGAAAAAGATTTGTTTGGATTTATAAATTAACCTCTTATTGCACATGGCCAAAAAATTTGGATCTATAAACCTGTGATTTTAATCGCACAAAAATGGATATGAGCATTATAAAGATGTTTATATTAGAGACACTTAAACATGCTCATTAGAATTACGTTAATCACATTAATAATAGCCTTAATTATAAATTATTTAAGGGTTTGTTCTTTCATCGATGCGAAACAAATTTTCAAGTGGCTTAACCACCACATCTCCACCCTCACATCCTCTTCTACACTCACACAAAACCTCACCTCACCACCACATCACTTTCCTCACCATCCTCCACCGAGTCCCACCAAGCCAATCCACCGCAACACCCCCACTACCACACTCTCCACGCATCAAATGGAACGTACACTTAGCACACAATCTATACAATATTTCATTTCACAGTGATGTTTGTTCGTTTCGTATGTTTGTAAGATGATAGATAATACTTTTTTTTGTTGTTGTTATATTTTGATATCATAATTATTTTTTGAAGTCACAACTAAATTAAAACGATAGTGAACTATAACGTTCTTCAATTAAATGCAAGGTAGCAAAAATCGTGAATCGGTAGTCGGGCGGTCGATCACCTTATAGCTTGTAATCGGTTTAGGTGGGATTAATCGGATTGGCATTACTGACAAATTTTAGTTATTTTCAGAAAGTTTTGTGTATTTCCGGTGAGTTATAGGTATTTCTGGCAAGATATTTTCTAAAAATCAACTTATGATAGACTTAAACAGTTACTATAATGATTAAAATAAGTTTACAGTGAGTGTTGGGTATTTCCGGGAAGATTTAAAGGTTTCCGGCAAGTTTGACCACCGTTGATCGCCGTTGACCACGGTTGACCTATTTGTTTAACCCAGTTACATTAATCGGCAAGGTCGGTGGCCTTGTAGCACCTAATCCATAATTAATCGGCTTTGTAGACATTTTTTTTCAACACTTATTAAATGACAAAGGTGCCTTCGAAGACTATGCATGTAATCTCGCCAAAATTGCATAGACAATTTTCAATTTTGTAACCTATTATTAGAAAAGTGGTTAATGATGTTTTTTTTTGAACGGCGGGTTAGTTGTTAGTTGTTAGTTGTTGGCTCGAGCTAGTGTCGCATCCTCGGGCAGAGATAGCAACCGCGAGCCTCTCCTTAGGGGATAACCCCACTCCTATTCCCGATTCGCCTGATATCATTAGAGCTTGTGGTTCCCAAGTGAGGACTTCCCGGTCGGTCACACAAACCGGTACTACTCTCACTTGGACTCGCTTAACTACTTAAGCCTTTATCACTAGACCATAAGCCCCATGATAGAAAAGTGGTTAATGATGTGATGATAATATTAGATAATCCATTTAAGTTGTGTTTATGTTCACTTTCAAATAAAGTTTATGATAATTTAAAGATATGGATATCAGTTCGATTTTGATAGAAAAACAAGTGACTTATTTAACGTAACAACAAGGGGTGCAACCATTTGTTCTTTGCGTCTTGTCATCTTACAAAAAAAAAATAATAATAATAATAAAAAAAAAAAAAAAAAAAAAAAAAAAAAAAAAAAAAACTTTAATTTGTATCTCACAAAGGTAAAGTAAGAGCAATGCTACAACGATATATATTTTACGAACAAACTCGATCACCTGTTGCATTCCTTTGAAATATTAGCAAAAGCAAATGATGAATCGTGACCTACCCAGTCATATGAAGAACAAGGTAAAACATTCTAATAAGCTGATGAATACAACATAATGATTAGTGGTACTTCCTGTGGTATATGTCGACCATGTTTTTCAATAGGCATAAAAATTCAAACGTACATTTTACGAAATATCCTAGTTAGTTTAAGGAAAAGCACAGCCATGACAGTCTCTGCAATGACTAAATCCGTTTGAGGAAAAAATTGTATATATGAATTGTGGCACCTCTAATTAGCGAGATTTTCAATGTTGAAGAAGTGGAAGATTCATGATCAGCATGTAACGACTAAAAATTAAACACCAGGTGGCCGAGCCAATGGAGGTTAACATATAATCGATTGCTTGCAAGCAAGGTACGTTGTGGATGCCGGAAGAAGTTTTGAGCTATGATCAATGGCTCGTGTTTTGGTATGTTACTAAGTTTTTACATTTATGAGTTACGACTCTTTAGATATATAGTGTTAGCATGGTGCATGTGGTACACTTTAAAATCAACTAATTGGTTAAGCTACTATGGGCTCGGTGAGACTGAAGTGAAGATCATAGGGATCTTTTTCATCATTTGACTATTTAATGTATGTTTGTCGTTGATAACAACAAAATCAAGTTCATGTGAAGACTGACTATAGTCTGGTAATAAATTACTAATAATAAGATAGTAAGTGTCATACTTTAAAATGCAATACTTCTTAAACTCATACGCAAACATTTTTTAATTTTTTTCTTCACAAAGGCAACACGTTTTACATTCAAATGCAACATTTCTTAATAAAGCTGATAGTAAGACATGTGGATATCTTCATGGTGGAAACAAAGACATGAAGTAGAGAAAAGGATAATTTTAAGATTGCAAATTTGTTGATTTTATCGAGAGGACATTGACCACTTGGGCTGCTGGCAGAATACCCTTTCCATTTACAGTTAATTTTATCAAATATACCTTAAGTCACAGCTAACCACCACATACGAAAATGGTGTCTTCTTATTCAATATAATACGTCTTTTGTACGAAAATGCAGTAAACAAAAGGAATAGGTTGTTCGAAAAATCGAACACACGGTGTCATTTCCTCTTCGCTCTTCTCGCCATCCTCCACCGAGGCACCGAATCACCACCGCCCACTCCTCACATTCATCTCAACCTTCCCGCACTCTCCCGTATCCAAGAAAAACTCACACTCGACAGTCGACATGTGTGTAATGATTTTTTTCTATGACATTCCATGTAACAAACAAAATGCATAAACTAAGACTACAAAATAAATAACAAACAAAGTCTTTTCTGAAAAAATAAGAAAAAGAATGCTTAAGTCAAGTTCGGAGCATGCATCACATAAATTACTCCGGATTAAGTCTTTTCCTAAACATAAATAAATAAAAAATTAAAAAAAAAAAAAAAAAAAAAAAAAAAAATTGTTTTTTCCTAAAAAAGAAGTTCGAATTATGCATCGGATAAAAGAAGTTCGAATTATGCATCGGAAGATTTACTCGGTATAAATTTACTTACTCCATTATTCGATACATTTTCCAACAACATTATTTAATAATTTCGTAATATTAGTTATATACTATTTTAGAGTTTGTTAAAAAATCCATGTGGGATAAAGTGACATAACTACCTCATCTCTATCCTCTCACCTGCATTCACAAAAAACACCTCATTTCACTCACAATATCAGTATAAATTTAACTAAAATTGCGTGTGAGTGAATGGTAAACCATTAGGAATGTATACGATTGAGATTCGATTCCGTGTATAAATCTCTAATTCTGCGCCAGTTTATAGCTTGTCATATTGATGGCTTTGTACCTACAAAGTTACATGATAATGAAGTTATCTTTTAAGTAAACATATCGAAGTATCACTTATACTTAACATGATAACGAAGTGATTAGCTCGCATATGCCACATGCTCTGATGAATGATGTTCCTGATAATTACATTTCTTTAAGATGTTTAAAAGTAAGGCTATTTCACACAATAAAAAATTCACTCACTCACACACATAAACAACAGTGTCATTACCCTCATGACTCTCCTCATCACACTCATACCGCACCGAGTCAAAACCGAGCCATCTCACTCCAAACCCCCCGCTCCTCACTACCCTCCCACTCACCGAACACATCAACCCTAACACATCACACTTATTTTATGTATGGACTGGCGTCACATGTGACGTCACAAACACCATTGAAAGCTTTAATCAGCTTAGGGTACTGTCATTACAACCAAATAAACTATCTCAAAACGTTACTAAACTTCTTATATTACATTCATGATACATTTGCCACGTAATATGTCATAATTAGATATATCGAAGAGATCAAATACGAATCATATGAAAAACAGTACAAAACGGAATACATGAAAAAAGAAAACAATAAAGCTTAAGGCTTTGGTTCTATACGACAAAGTCAAAGAAAATTAAAAGGGTGAAATGAATATTTGTTGGAGAGATTTACGATTAACACTTCCAAAAATATTCATATCAACTTGTTTAAGACACCCAAAATCTAGATTATATAATACTCAAGTCTTTGTTCGTTCATCCATGTGGGATATAGTCACAAAACCTGAACACATGTGTCGAGTGACTTAACCACCACATCTCCACCACTCACGACCTCGCCTCATCTCACCACAATGTCATTGCTCCACTTCAGTCTCCTCAAGTCCTCATCATCCTTCACCGAGTCATTATCGAGCCAATTCAACCCAAACATGCACTCCTCACGTTCATCTCAACCCTCTCACATTCCCGTATCCACTAAACACCTTACGTACACTCATTATATATGCACATATAACATCTTTTTACTATAGTGTTATCTCGTATAAATTAAATCTATCTTTTTTGAATAAGAATGTTTTATTTGGGATCCAACATTATGTAAGTGACATTTCATGTAACGCAGAGTTACATAGCGACATGTCAAAATGTAATTAACATTTTATTTGTAAATTAAAATCTAATGATGTAAGTGATACCCCGTAACAAAAAGCCATGCGTTGTCTATATATTAATTAGTAGCAGGTTACTTGGATATTATGACTATGTTGATTAATAAATACCTTATAATATGATATTATTTGTTAAACCATAAAACAAAAAAGATTCGATTTACATTTATCTTGTTTAAAACCAAGTAACACATTTTATTTATAGTAAAAAACTTTTGGCCAAAAAACTAGCTTACCAAGCTTATTATATAATGGGATTCATGGTTGTTGCTGCCTGCATATAAAAATAGATCCCTAACTAATTAAATGGAAGCCAAAAAAAGATGTCTTAGAACAGGAAAAGACAAAGTATGTTTTCTAATTTGTTCATATGAAATGCATATGCTATTAAGCTTAAGTTTAACCAATATCTCTAACTTATTAAATGGAAGCCTAAAATGCAAGACGTCTTAGAACGGGAAAAAACAAGGTAAGTTTTTTAATTTGTTCATATTAAATGCATACGCTATTATGCTTAAGTTTAACCAATATGTTAAATCAGAATTACATAAACCAAAAAAAGTTTAATAAACCAAAGAAGTTGAACACAAAATTTAGACGACAAAATAAAAAAAAAATTGTATTAATCACAGAAGAAATAAGTACAATGGAATGTGGCTGAAGTACCACATTAACCTCAAGCAAAAGCTTGAACTACCACTAAACGAATGTGACATGCCACAATCAAACCTGCCTACCTATAAGACACATCCACACAACTCTTAGCAACCATAAAGCCTAAAGTTCTTAGACATTTTCCATTGAGATAACAAATGATTCACCATGGCAGTATTCTTGAACCTGTAAGTTAAAAGCTTAAGTCTAACTGTCACCATAATGATGTCACACAGCTCATCCGAAGATCTTCTTACTTTCTTGAACAAACGATTATTACGTTCCATCCATATAAAGTAGGAAGAGGCAGCCAATATCAAGCGACCAATAACACTCTTTGCCGTGCGCCTATGTGCCATAGGCTGCAGGAAAGAAAGGATATCATGAAGATTTGGGGGAACCAAATCCATACCAGCTAACATACGAACCGCACACCAAATACGCGAAGAAAACGAGCATTCAAAGAAGAGGTGCTCATGAGAGTCCGGTTGTAAATCACAAAAGACACATCGAAGCATGTTTAAGTCGGTATCTAACCCGACGTCCCATTGCCTCAACATATCTTGCGTTTTAAGACTACGACGCAAAACCAACCATAAGTGGAACGAGTGTCTAGGAATACAGTGAGTGAACCAAGCAACACGATACCATGAAACCTCCATACCCCGCGGCCTTAACTCCTCCCATGCACTAGAAACAGAAAAGGCCAAAAGTTTACCATTAGAAGCTCGCCATATAGGTAAATCAGGACGTGACTCCTCAAGACAAGGAACCTGGATGATCCCTAACTCCGGAGCCTTCAGGAGCCACGCTTGAGGCCATATCCACGCATTGTTTACCAATAGATCAGCCACACAAGAATGAATAGAAAAACCCTCTCTAGTGATATCTCTAGGAGTTAGATATCTAATAAGTGGGGATTGTGAACACCAGGAGTCATACCAAACCGAAGTATTCTTACCATTACCAATCTTTGTCCAGAAAAAAGGTCTAACAATATCACGGAGTTGAAGAAGTTTCAACCACCCCCAGCTCATACCTGCCTTCATAGGCACGTCCCAGAAAGTACGACCTTTCAGCTTGTACATATGAATCCAACGAACCCATAACGACTCTTTATTAGAAATAATATTCCAGATATGAGTAGTCATAAGAGCAATATTAAAAACTTCAAGACTACGAATACCTAGCCCTCCCTCCTTCATTGGAAGGCAAATATCGTCCCATGCAACCTTAGCTTTCCCGCGTTTAAAATCACCATTACACCAAAGAAACCCACGAATAAGTTGCTGAATATCAAGAATAATACCTTTCGGGATCATAAGAACAGACGCCCAATAGACCTGCATCGAAGATATGACAGACTTACAAAGCTGAAGCCGCCCAGCAAATGATAGGGATTTGTTTTTCCAATCCCCAATCCTGTTTCGAGCTTTTTCAACAAGGATTTTACAATCCTTATTTAAAAGCCTCGAAGAGATAAGCGGAACACCGAGATATTTAACCGGGAGCTGCCCCTCAACAAATGGCATAATGTTAAGAATAGCAATCTTAACATGGTTCCGAACATTACAGAAAAACGCGGTGCTCTTTGGGATACTAGGAACTAAGCCCGAAGTCTTCTTGAATTCATCCAAAGAATCCATAATAACACGAGCAGACTCCACATCTCCTCTAGCAAAAATAAAAAGGTCGTCCGCAAAACAGACATTAACAAGCTGCAATTTACCCAAAAAAAAATAAAAAAAAAAAAAAAAAAAAAAAAAAGTTCAAGGAGTCTATTCACGTAAAAAACCAAATTAGCCGGTCCGGTTCTAAAGAAATTTACTTGCAATTCATTTGGTAGCAGCCGGCTCATGTTTGTTTTATTGATATCTCCAGAGTCTTACTTATATAGTGATGTAAAGTTTGTTCGTCAATCCATGCGGGATAAATTCACAAAACTAACATACTCATTTCCTTCTTGAACCTTGTGTTTCATGTGATTTAACCACATACTGTCATTGTTTTTTAAGGATAAGACACATTCTGTCATTGTTCCTCTTCGCTCTTATCATTATCGTCCTCCGAATCACCCCGAGCCAACTCAATCCTAGCACTAGATTAATGTTTTGGTGTAACAGATTTGAGTCACCAGTGAAGCTACTGTGACTCTTTATACGTTATTGAGTTTGTATTTTGCTTGAATCATACATATATTGTTAACACTGTTAAAAACTTTTTTAAGCTGTTTTTATTCATTCTCCGTAAGAAAACGAATACACATTGGATATTAGTGGTAATATCTTTTTGAGTCTTTGTTCTGCTCGTGGAGCTTGGGGCTTGTGTATTTGTCTCTTAATATAATGCTACTCTTCATTCCCTTCATATTTACAATCAATTTCCTCTAGCTACTTTCCTTCACAAGCCGTTGTGGGATGACAAAAAGTCCAAAAGCTAATTAATGTTAAATAATTTGTTACAACATATGTCTAGAATTAATCTAACTACAAATATTTGCTTGAAAGTTTTCACACACATAAAATGTTTAGTTATGCATGACAGAATCAGTAGATATCACCGAAGCCAAGAAGCATGTTTTAGTGAAGAGAATGGGAGCTTGTTTCTAGTGAAGTATGCGGGAGCTTGTTTTCCAGTGGAATATGACTGGAATTTAGTTTCTTTGATGGACGTACGTAGTAGACATGCAAGGTGTTTCTCGGCCCATACACTCAGTTTGCATTATCTACTAACTCATATCCCACAAAAAAATAGGTAAAAATACCCTAATTCGATAATTGTATCTAAAAAAAGGATAAAAATCTCCTAGTTGCCGTCCTACAAAGTAAAACAAACAAAACTCCAACTCACGTATTTAAGTGATACGCGAATTAAAGATACATTGTTACTTGGTTTCTTATCATCTTAGTTATATACTGCATTAGAGTTTGTTTAACCATCTATGTGGGACAAAGTCACAAAACAAAAACTCTTGTCCTACTTAGCTTCAAGCTTTTGTTTACTAGCTTGCACATCTCCACCCTCACACCCTTGCCTATACACGGAAAAACACCTCATTTCACCTACAAGGCCAAAATGTTGTTGTTCAATTTTACCCTCGCCTATATGTACATTTATTTATAAATACTAAGAAGATCAACCATGTATAGTGACATATATACATTGTCATATGAAGAACAAGCCAAAGATTCAAATAAGGTGATGAAAACAACATATATAAATGATTAGTGGTACTTCCTCTCGTAAGTTAGTTTAAGGAAATGCACGGCCACAACAGTCTTTGGAATGACTTAATCCGTTCGAGGCAAATAGAAACATTACATAGAGTGGTATCATATATAGAAATTGTGGTACCTCTTACGAGATTTCAATGTTAAGGAAGTGGAAGAATCATGATCAGCATGCGCTTGAATTCTAACGACTAAAAAGGTACACCAGGTGGCCGAGCCGTGACGCGGCTAGGAATGCCATGAGGAGTTCGAACATCATACTCAAAAACTTTCCGCATGGGATATCTCTTTTGTTGCGAAGTGGAAGGCTAGCAAAGTTTTACCAGTAGCATTTACAACTCTAGAGATAGTAGTACTGCAGTAGTACGGTGTGCCATAGAGCTAGCTTTAATGCGGCATCAATTCCCACATACTTTTACCCAAACGCCTCTTTCAAACTCATATATACTCAAAGACGCATCCAGATACATTAGTATGATTAGCGTTGCAAATCGACTTTCGCTTCATTGGGTTATTTAGCAACTATAGATCTGGTAAAGATTAAAGATCATCGGGATCTTTTCCATCAATTGACTATTTAATTAAGGTCGATAACAACAAACTCAACTCAGGTTCACATTTATAAATTTATCACTATTTTTGTGGTTTAGTAATTAACCAATTATACAATAGTAACGAGCTGACTAATGTTTCTAACATGTGATAATCGGTTATCATTGTATGTTCAATAAGCACACGCTAATTCTTGTTTAGCATCTTTCAAATCTCCGCGACTTTATTATCCTACTACTCTGGCTTGTACTAAATTAGCACATCACTTATAAATTAATGGTAAGAACATGTGGATATCTTCATGGTTGTAACTAAAACATGAAGGAGATAGTTTCAAGAAGACATGAAGGATGTCTTTATATGTTGCACCTAAACAACACATACGAATATGATGCATGTCTTTTTATTCAATATGATATGTCTCTTGAATACGAATTGTACGAAAATGCTATGTCTTCTTTGTATTCAACACCCTAGAATCACATAAGCTTTAGAAAAATAAGCTTTTTAAAAAATATCAGTGATTACCTTGTTTGAAGAGATTTGATTATTCAAACAAAAGTAAACTAATATTTCACATTATAGATTATTGATCTCAATTATATATTGCTCTAGTGTTTGTTTATTCATTGATGTGGGACAAAGTCACAAAACCACCACATATCACACACAATCCTCATCATCCTTCATCGAATTACCCTTGAGCCAACTCAATCCAAGCACTCGTTCCTCACATTCATCTCAGACCGTACGTGTAACCAATTATATATTGCTCTAGGTTGCACATGTAACCTTTTTTCATAAGACCGTACGTTACAACGTATAGATAGATTTTATTGTTTGAAATAAAAAAAGTTTTATTCCGTGACATTCCATGTAACGTAAATTTACGTAGCGATATGTCAAATTACCATTTTATTGTATCTGAATTCCTTTAATGTAAGGTGATACTCGTAATAAGAAACTAGCAGGGTACCCGCGCGTTGCAGCGGCGGGTACCCTGAAATTAAATTTACGGATATCAAGAATTTCGTTTAGCCCGTGCCTATTTGGCCGCACCCGTTCGGGCTCAAGTCCATTTGGCCCGTTGCCCATTCGGGCTTGAATACTTGTATAATGTGCTTTATTATTTGTATTAGTGATATTTAATGTAGGAATTGTGTTTAATTTAGTTGTACAATACGCTTGATAATTTGTATTTCTTATGTAAGGGTGTTTTAATAATTGTATTTATTGACCAGTTAATTAGTTGACTACATTAAATAGCATTAATATGTTTTTCTAATATGTGCATTAAAGTGGTGTAAACTATGCTTCTTTTTTTGTAAGTCTTAAAAGATTATAAGCATTGAAAGCTATACTTCTAACAACTTTGACTTTTTAAAAACACTTAAATTTCTAGGCTTTTAATTATATGTGTATGCATCTTTCCTATTAAGAAATGTTTTTGGTCTTAAACATTTTATGACTTTTAAAAATAGATATCCTAAATACATTATAAGGTAGTATATATTATACATTGTTTACGTACTTAGATTTGAAAACTCCAATTAATAAATCACATGCTTCTCAACAAAAACTTCGTGGTTTTCATGCAAAAATTAGCTTATAGTTAGATATTTTTGTTAACTCTTAAATGGAAAAGATTTGTTTGGATTTATAAACCTCTGATTTTATGTCGCAAAAAAATCGATATGAGCATTATGAAGACTAGACGAGTACCCGTGCATAGCAACGGGATTTTATAGCGACAAGTAGTTTATTGATAAAAAAAAGTTTATAGGTTATAAACGAAAAATAATAAAAGTTTGAAGATTTGGGAATTAAACATAATATTTTGAAACCCGGTTCGACCAGGGTGGTTCCATTCCGGTCGAAAAATGGGTCGATTTAAACCGGGTCAACTTGCTAGGTTTGGTCGAAAACGGGTCAAATTAAACTGGGTCAACCCGCCAGGTTTGAAGCGTCCCGGGTCAACCCGGTTTATGTTTTAATTGGTTGTATTTAATTTGGTAGATATGTTTTAATTGGTTGTACAATGTGAATAAATCATTGTACTTTTAAGTAATGGATAATGTTTTGAAACCCGGTTCGACCCGGGTGGTTCAATCGTTTGAACCGTTCCGGTCGAAAAATGGGTCGATTTAAACCGGGTCAACTTGCTAGGTTGGGTCGAAAACGGGTCAAATTAAACTGGGTCAACCCGCCGGGTTTGAAGTGTCCCGGGTCAACCCGGTTTGTGTTTTAATTAGTTGTATTTAATTTGGTAGATATGTTTTTAATTGGTTGTACAACGTGAATAAATTATTGTACTTTTTTAAGTAATGGATAATGTTTTGAAACCCGGTTCGACCCGGTTGGTTCAACCGGTTGAACCATTCCGGTCGAAAAATGGGTCGAGTTAAACTGGGTCAACTTGCTAGGTTGAGTCGAAAACGGGTCAAATTAAACTGGGTAAACCCGCCGGGTTTGAAGCGTCCTGGGTCAACCCAATTTTTGTTTGATTGGTTGTATTTAATTTGGTAGATATGCTTTAATTTGGTTGTACAATGTGGATAAATAATTGTACTTCTAAGTATTGGGGTGTTTTAAAAAGAGTATTAATTACATTTCACATTCTCTCTCATTTGACTATTGTTGAAAACTCAACATTTCACTTTTAACCATTTTTCCATTATAGATATTCATATTAAAGACACTTAAACATGCTCGATCATTAGAATTACGTTAATCAAGTCATGAAACCAAAACTCGTTTAATTCTTCAAGCTTCTGTTTCAAGTGGCTTAACCACCACATCTCCACTCTTCATATCCTCTTCTATACACACACAAACACCTCATCTCGATCAGCACCACTTCACTTTCCTCATCATCCTCCACCGAGTCACAACCGAGCCAACCCACTCCAACACACCCACTCCCACACTCTCCCAACATAGACGAAAGATTCCAATAAGGGGATGCAAACAACATAGACGATTAGTGTTTATTCTGTTGGTTTAGAAATGCATAAAATGTCCCATAATACAACTTAATTTGAATCCAAAATCTTTAATATCACATTCATTTGCATAAATCAAAGACATTAAATATGATTATCTAGGAAACCTTTTTTCTCAATTGTTCTTTGATCTAGCATGCATTTATTAGAACGTTTTTCCTGAAAGACAATTTCTTGTTGTTCATCAATCTATAACAAAACTGAGTTTTGTTCTTATTTAAAATTCAAATTTTAGTACATTAGAAATTTATTAACACATCGGGATACTTTTGGTGGATTTAAAATAAAATGATGCATATTCATCGTTGGAATATTTGTGTTTATACTCTACTATATTTCATTTTACAGTGGCGTTTGTTATATAGTACTATATGTTTGTAAGATGATAGATAATACTTGTCATATTTTGACATCATTAAAGTAAAAAGTGAACTCATGTTCTTCTTCAATTAAATGAAAAAGGTACCTTCGAAGACTATGCGTGTAAACTACATAGATAATTTTCAATTTTGTAACTTATTGTTAGATGACGAAAGTTCTTTACAGAACAACATTTAGCTAAAGATCAAATTAGATCATCTTGGCCCTTCATTCTTGTATCATCACATCAATTTAAATTAAGTTGCGGGGTAGTTTTGTAAATTAACTACACCCTCATTTACTCACACGCTCATCACACTCATTCACTCTCCTTCACCAACCTCATTTCTCTCTCAATAAAATTTTCTCCAAATTATATCTCAAACCCTAACCGCCCAATTGATCTCTCAAGCCGCTAAATCACTGCTATTCAATGGACATATGAGATGAATTAGCACAGATCTACAACGTGAAAGAAAAAAGAGGCTAGGAATTGTTGACAAGGACTTGAAGACATGGAGGAGCGGCGGAGAAAAGTGACGACGACGGTGGATTTGGGAGCGACGGTCAGTTCAGAAGTTGATAACATCACCATTGCTAGAGTAAACCTCAATTAAGTTTTTAGTGAGATGAAAATGGCTGGGTGATGGTGGGTTGGTAGTTAGATGAAAATGGAGAAGTAGATTGTAAGTTCAAGTCAAGTGATAAATGAAAAAGACAAGTTCAAGTATTTCTTGAGTTTTCTTGTGTTGTTGTCATTCTTAACGAAGCCAAATGGTTTAAATTTCATGATGAGATGTTTGTGGTGAAATTTCAAGATGAACCCACTGGTGATATATAACTATGTAATATTTATAACTTTTATTAGGTGAGATGCTTGTGCTAAAATGTGAATATAAATATGGGATATGTTGACCGGACGGGGGTCTAGTCCCGTAGGTCTGCAAACCCCCCCTAGTGGTGGGGCCCACATGGTACCATTTTTTTTTTTTTTTTTTTTTTTTTTTTTTTTTTTAATTTTTTTTTGTGTCTTGTCCACAAGTCCTTTTTGTCCAACTCTTTTTTTTTTTTACAAGTCCAAACTAACCAAATTATCCTTTTTGTCCACAAGTCCTTTTTTTTTACAAGTCCAAAACTGCAAACACAACCTAACCAAAACTGCAAACACAAACACAAACTAACACAAACTGCAGGCTAGGATAATGGTTCTCGTCATCGCCCAAGACCTTTTTTTTTGTCCAAAATGATTCAAGTCCAAACTAACACAAAAGTGCACAACCACAACAAAGTCCAAACTGCAAACACAAACTAACACAACTGCAGATTCGTCATCGCCTTATAGGCTCAGATTTTTAGAAGGCTCGGATGTGAAGGTTGCGAAAGTGATAAAAATATCACTCCGCCATACCATTCGGTTTTAAAAACCATTCGTCATCGCCTTTGGTTTTAAAAACCACAATACCACTAGAACAGGAATGTCACAAGCTCAACAGGAATGTCACAAGGTCTGCAGATTCCACAATAGTAAGGATTCCATCTGCAAAGTTCAACAGTTCAAAAGTAACACCAGAAACAGGCATGTCACAAGCCCAAACAGTAAGGATTCCAACTGCAAAGCTCAACAGTAAGATTCCACAAATTGAAGCTTTGGTGGACTATAAACAAGGGAATCAACCAACCAGTATACCACATAACCATTACAGCAAACACAACCACCAAAGAAACTATACCACATAACCACAGCCAGTTCTGAGCTACACAACCATTACAGCAAACACAACCAGTATACCACATAACCACAACCATTACAGCAAACACAACCAGTATACCACATAACCAAATAAACTATACCACATAACCACCAATCACATAACCAATTCTGAGCTACACAAGTCTCACAAAAGAAACAGAGTATCACAAGGTAACCATATTGGAGCAGAGTATCACAAAAATTGTACCTTGAAGGTACACCATCCCATTTAGGGAGAGTTTGTTTAAATAGGGAAGGGTCCGGTCAACATTGCCGAAATGTCTAGTTCACCATTCTACACACAAGAGGTACTAATAAGCTTTACGCCTTTTCAATATTACATAAAGATATCAATTGGCTCAGATTATAAGCAGTTTGACATAATAGATATGGCTTCAACTTCAAATGTTGCAAAGTTTTATTGCCGTCCATTTGGAAATGCCACGCCAAAATCAATTTTTTTAAATCATCATTGCCGTATATCGGTTTTTGATATAAAAAAACCAAGTCTCAAATATCCTTTTAAAACAACAAACTGCTTATAAAGTTTCATCACAAACTGCTTAAGCAGTTTCATTATGCTTATAGCTAGAGCCTGTGGACTGGGGGTAGGCCAGAGCAGGTATTCATACCACTCAAAATGTGGCAGATCAAGGTGTTAACCTACCCACAGCCACAGAATCACATAAGAACCAGCACCACAGAACCAGTACTATTATCACCACAGTTGTCTCACACACAAATCACATGATAAAGGCCAATGTTGACCGGACCCTCCCCTAAGGTGTTAACCTACACAAACCACATAAGAACAGACAATTAACCATCACAGAACCACCACCACAGAACCACCACCGAATCCCCCAATTAACCATCACAGAACCCCAGAACAACCACCACAGAAAAATTAACTTCTATATCTTTCAATTAACAAGTTTTTATTAACTAAATCAACACAGATTGAAAAAACCCCCAAAATTTTTGAAACCCTAATTTTTTTAATAACAATTAACATGCATAAAATAACAATTAAACACCACATAACCACAGAACCACCACCACAGAAACCCCCCACCCACATAACCAGCCACAACGAAACTAATTAATTTTAAAAAATTAGGGTTTTTAAAAAAAAATTGTAGATCTGATAAATTAACTTCTAAATCTTTCAATTAACAAGTAGATCACCGAAGAAGTACCAATCGTAGATCACCGAAGAAGTACAAATACAAGATCTACGAAAGTCCCGAACTTGCCGAAAGAGCCTCCAAGACACAGTTCGTACACGGGTGCTAGTCCACGGCACAGATTATATGTTGGAGATACTGTGAGCAATGGTTTTATTCGGGAAATTCCACTGATTTACCGTCCATACGTAATAAGTATATGTAATGTTGCGGGTGATGGGAATTGCGGGTTTCGGTGCGTTGCTCACTTTATTTTTCAAAACGAACATAGGTGGGCCGAAGCTAGACATAGGTTGTTGCAAGAGTTAGATTACCATAGGAGTACTTGCATAGATATGTGGGGGGAACAAGACTTTATCTTTCTTTGGAATACAATACACTGGTTCAACGGAGGTGCATCTGACGGTTACTGGATGGTGATGCCAATGACGGGTCTAGTTATCGCTTCAATGCTAAATCGACCGATTGTATTTCTATCCGTGCATGGTTATAACACATGTTTTCCGCTTTTTTCCGGGCCAAACAACACACAAGGAATCGACCCCCTTGTGATTGCCCGTGTGGGGGAGGACTCATGTGCTCATTACATTATAACGACGCTAGACCCAACTTTTCCACTTCCGCGTAACCACCCACAATGGAGGTTTTTCCGAGAGCCAATTGCAGAACAATGGATAAGTTTATATCAACATCGACTATTGACGTAAATATTATACAGACAAAACATTGTAAATAATTATTGATTTATGTTGTAAATGATTATTGATTTATGTTGTGAATAATTTTACAAACAAAACATTGTAAATGATTATTGATTTATGTTGTAAATAACTGTTTGTATTATATAGTAATTGATTAAATATTTATTTATATTAGTAAATAACATTATTGATTGATTATGCAAATTCTTTGGTCAGATGAGCCAAAGAAATCCTTTCTCGTGCCGATGTAATAGAGGATTTATTGTAGAACGGAAATCCTGGCAAAATGATAGTCGTGGGCGACTGTTTTATGCATGTCCTCTTTCAGTGGTAAATAATCATACGTTTGCTTAGTTATGTAAATAATTTGTTTGTTAAAAATACATTTCTTATTATTTCCTGAACATGTAACAGCCAGGTACAAAAGACTATGGGTGTCGATACTTCGCGTGTAAAGATGAATTTGAAGCAGAGCACTTTAGTCAAGCCTCTTTCAACGCATTGCTCAAACTGCGTTGCTACAAAAAATGAGATCAAGTTGTTGAAGCAAAGAATAAAGGCGCTGGAAATGGAGTTAGAAATGGCAAGGAATCCTGAGGATCACGCTTGTCAGTCAAGTGCCCGGCTCCATGATCTTTTAACCGAAATGAATAATCTTCATATGTCGTAGATATTGTTGTTTTTAAATAATATGTTAACGTTGACGTTTAATTTTATAATAATAGTTGTTGTTTATAAATGTAAATGAGTCAACGTTACAATACCTAAACATTACAAACTAAAAAAAAAAAAAAAAAAAAAAACACAAAAAGTACAAATAGTACAAAAATTGTACCTTCGAAGGTACACCCTCCCAAATAGGGAGGGTTAGTATAAAAAATAGGGGAGGGTCCGATCAACAAGGGCCATAAATATCTGTGTTCTACCAAGTGAGATGTTGTCATTAGTAATAAGTTATTTATCACTTCAAGTTGTAGAAACTTGTTACTTCAGATGAGATATTTGTGTTAAAACATGAATTTATCACTTTTATTACCAAATAGTTATTTATTTACAAAAGACATCCAAGAAAAAAAAGATTTTTTAATATGTGGTAAACATCTAGCAAAGAGACAAAATAGTATTAAAATGGTTAAATGTAACTTGTATTGGTTATAGCATTTTTTATTTTTATTTATTTTAACTTATAGGATATCTTACATGATAGTTGATGCTGGTAAAAAGAAAATCTAGAGGGTGTTTATGTTGCTTTTTATTTCGCATGTTATTTAAAACACAATCACATGTGATGTACACACGAATCATATGTGATTTACACGCGAATCACATGTGATTTACACACGAATCACAAAAATAACAGAATCACTTTTTAGATTAAAACAGAATCACATGTGATTTACACTAGAATCACATGTGATTTACATACGAATTAAAAAAAATATATCATATGTGATTTAATAAAAAAAAAATATTATTAACATTTACTTTAGTAACTTTTTTTTAACTAGACTTCTTGTAGTTAGTTTTATGTATTTAGCTTGTTTTGGATCACATGAAAGTGAACACATGTGTACTTTGAGATGTTCGGATTCTGAATAAATGCACTCTTTTGTTGTTCAATTTAAATTTTGTGTTTTCTTTATTCCATTTTTTTATTAGTTTTGACTAAACTAGAATGTGTAAAACCAAAGACAAAAGTTATGATGTTAATATTTGTTTGTATAATGTCTATGATGATTAAATCACATGTGATTTCCACACGCATCACATGTGATTTACACACGAATCACAACAAAAAAACAGAATAACGTGTGATTTACTACTTTCTAGATTAAAATAGAATCACATGTGATTTACACCCATCTCACATGTGATTTTAGTCGGCTCTCAATGTCGAGTCGGAAAACCAGACTTAAAAAAAAAAAAAAAAAAAAAAAAAAAAAAAAAAAAAAAAAACATGTGATTTTTACAAATCACGTGTGATTTTCCTGAACCGAAATTTTGAAAAAAAAAATCGTCGAAAATATATAATAGTGCATATCTATAGAAAGATAATTTAATTCTCGTCGCGACGGTATATTTTTCGTAGCTTAAATATTTACCGTTTGCAAGATATGCCACTTTTTAAAAAAAGGTGAAAATGGGTTTTTACATAATTACATTTATGCCCTTCCTTTGTTATTTATTGATTTAATCTCTACCATTGGATGAAAAGAGAATGAATGGTTTAAATCTTGTGATTTGTTCTTTAGATATTAGTGGTTTGCCATAGATCTCACCTCATTGTTAGATAAGTGATTAATGATGTGATAGATAATATTAGATAATCCATTTAGTGTTTACTTTCCATATAAAGTTTAGAATAATTCTAAAGATATAAATAACAGCAATGGGTGCTCCCTTTTGATCTTCACGTCTTGTAATGCTCGAAGTGATATTAGCTCAACCTAGTTTGCGTTAGTATCTACTAATCCGTGTCCCACAAAAGGAAAACGTAACAGTCTCCTAGTTGCTATCATACGAAGTAAGAAAAAACAAACCACCAACTCACGTATTAAAGTAATACATGTTTGATAATTTTGTTTTCAACCTTTTTGTCCTTTCATTTTTTTATATATTGCATTAGAGTTTGTTTATCCATCAATGTGGGACAAAGTTACAAAACAAAAACTCTTCTCCTTCATCAAGTGATACGCCCGTGTTGGATAACTATCGTAGTTTATGTATTATGTTTATTAGGATAAGTGTTGAGTCATTGTTTAGGATATGTCTTGAGTCATGTTAGGATAAGTCTTATGTTTGTGAGAGTTATCTCATAAACTAGTATTTAAGGTGTCATAATGATATAAATGAATCAATCAATCAAAGTTAAAGATAAACAAATCTCTATGTCTTTTCTTCAATCAATCCATCTATGTGGGACAAAGTTACAAAACAAAAACTCTTCTACTTCATCAAGCTTTTGTTTACTACCATGCACATCCACACCCTCGACTATACACACACAAATACCTCATTTCACCCACAAGGCTATAATGTTGTTGTTCGATTTCACCCTCCTCAGTCCTCATCATCACAACGAACGACTCAACCCCACCAATCACCATTCCTCACATTCATCTCATCCCTTTCACACTCTTCTCGGCACACACTATCACTATGCTCACTCCGCTAAATATATGTACTCTGATTACATTCCAACAAACTCGATCACCCGTCACATTCCTTTAAATATATTAACAAAAGCTTACGATGAATCGTGACATGCCTAATCATATGAAGAACAAGACAAACATTTTGATAAGATGATGAATACAACATAATGATTAGTGGTACTTCCCGTGATATATGTCGACCATGTTTTCAATAGGCATAAAAATCCAAACGTAAACTTTATGAAATATCCAAGCTAGTTTAAGGAAATGCACGACCACAACAGTCTTTGCAATGACTATATCCGTTTGAGGTAAATATCGTTCCTCTAATTAATGAGATTTTCAAGGTTAAAGAAGTGGAAGATTCATGATCAACATGAGCTTTCTAACGACTAGAAATTCAGGTGGCCAACAGAGACTCGATTGCTTGCAAGCAAGGTAGTGGATGCAGGAAGAAGTTTTGAGCTATGATCAATGGCTCGTGTTTTGGCCAGAATGTTACTAAGTTTTTACATTTACGAGTTACGACGCTTTAGATATTGTTAGCATGGTGCATCTGGTATACTTCATTGTCCAATTGTCGATCATCGGTTAAACAACTACAGGTTCATGTGAAGACTGAAGATCATTTGGATCTTTTCATCATTTGACTATTTAATAGTCCTTAATACGATATTAACTTTTGGTAATTAACTATTCTGAAAGTGTTCTAATTTTTAGCTAGTGAAATACTTTAAAATGCAAATTTGTTAATTTTATTGAGAGGGCATTGACCACTTGGGCTGCTGACCGAATACCCTTTCCATTTACATGTGAGTATGTGATTACACCCCAATTAACTATCTGGAAATATTACTAAACTTTTTAGATTACATTCATGAATAGGATGAAAAAACAGTACAACTACGGAATACATGAAGAAGAAAAAAATAATAATAATAAAAAATAAATAAAAAAATAAAAAATCCGTAAAGCTTAAGGATCTGGTTTTTATTCGACAAGTCAAAAGACAATTAAAAGTTAAGAGCTGAATATGATGGAAAGATTTATAGTAAACACTTTCCAACATATCCATATCAACTTATGTTTAACACACCCATAATCCAAATTATATAACACTCAAGTCTTTGTTCGTTCATCCATGTGGGATATCTCATACATTGAAATAATAATCTTTGTTTTACATAATATTGTTTGTGGAAATAATTATACTACAAGCAACATTAAAGTTTTAACTATAAAAATCAATAATAATTTCTATTTTATAATAAATTCAAGTTTAAGCAGATTAAAAGTTTATCTACACATCGGGATACTTTTGGTGGATACAAAAAATATATATATATATATATGCATATTCATAGTTGTAATCTTTTTTATTTAACCAATCTATCCAACTAAAATTCGATTTACAACATAGTAAGCAAAAGACTATGTAACCAATCTACCCAACTAAAATTTGATTTACTTCTAGCATTACACCAAGTATACGACATGGATACAATCTCATCGAACATAACATCCTTTATAGGAGACTTCTTATCGAAAATAACCTCGTTACGAAGTCTTCAAACATACCACCATAACACTTAAAAAACACCATCCAATACTTCTTTATGCTTACACCGAATTTTGAGACCCAAAAACCATGACATCCACTCCTCATAACACATAGAAAACACGTTCCAATAATCCTTGTGTTTATATATATACTATACTATATTTCGTTTCACAATGACATTTGTTATTGATACATATATATTTGTAAGATGACAGATATTACTTTTTTGTTGTTATATTTTGACATCATAACTGTTTCTCGAGTAAAATTTGTTGAGATCCAATTTAAACGTAAAATGAACGCTAACAAAGGCGCCTTCGAATATTAAGCAAAACTACATAGACAATTTTCAATTTCGTAATTTATTGTTAGAAAAGTAGTTAACGGTGTGATGATTATGTCAGATAATCCATGTAATTTATGTTATGTTCACTCTCTAAATAAAGTTTAAAATAACTCAAAAATATGTAACTTATATGAAGTAACAACAATGGGCGCTAATTAACTTTTAATCTTCCCCCTTGTCATGCTCCAAAAGATAATAAGCTCAACATAGTTTGCACTTGCATCTACTGACTCACGTATTGTAAAAAATAGGTAAAAATACACTAATTCATATCCCACAAAGGTAAAAAGAAAGACAATTGTATCACAAAAGGAAAAGGTAAAATAAACAAACCACCAACTCACGTATTAAAGTGATAAGCAAATTGGTAATATATTTATATATTGTTGTCCTATCATCTTAATTATATATTGCATTAGAGTTTGTTTATTGATCTATGTGTGACAAATGACAAAGTCACAAAACCAAAACTCTTCTTCACCCTCACGCCCTTACCTATACAAACACAAACACCTCATTTCACCAACAAGGCCATAATGTTGTTTGATTTCACCCTCGCCTATATGTACTCTCGTTACATTCCAACAAACTCCATCACCAGTCACATGTCTTTATAAATAGTACTGTAAGATACTAACAAGAGCAACCATGAATCATGACATATATACCGGGTCATATGAAGCCAAAGATTCAAATAAGGTGATGAGAAGAACATATATAAATGATTAGTGGTACTTCCCCTTGTAAGTCAGTTTAAGGAAATGTACAGCCGCAACAGTCTTTGCAATGACTAAATCCGTTCGAGCAAATAGAAACATTACATCTGTGTGGTATTGTATATAGGAATTGTGGTTTCTCTTATATATGATCAACATGCGCTTTAATGGTCGTAAAACTAATACTCGTGCTATATAAATATTACTTTGATGAGTGTAGTTCATATATATCACTGAGTCAAAGTTGTACACGAACATTGTAAAATTAAGGGAATAACGTTAGGCCTACTTAAGGCATGACCTTACACCATCACTATAGCATAATAGATTAATAGACTATCAGTAACCATTGTAACAATCTACATCATGGCCAAAAAGGTATACATAAGTATGGCTCGTTATAAGTTAGCTGAAGGTGAACACAACTAAATGAAGTTTTAATTACTATGATACTATGTGTTCAGTAGCACTACAACAACAACCACTTTTAGCTACAGACAGTGTTGTCGCTAAAAGTGGCATTTTGTTGTCGCTAATGCTTTTGGTGACAACGGGTTGTCGCATAAAGGGTTGTCGCCTATAGTCCGTCACAGAAAGTTTTTGCGACAACAATTTTCTACTTTTGGTGACAAAAGTGTGGGACCCGCAAATTTTCAACCAAAACTTTGACCGGAGTGGGGCCCTCACATTTAGTGACAACTGGCGTCGTCGCTGAAAATTTTCCATAATTTTTTTTTTTTGCTTATTTATTTATTTAAAAATATTAATAATTAAAAATTTTTTTTTTTTTAAACAGAAAGCATTTGGAGACAACACTGTTGTCGCCAAAAAAATGGATTTATATGGCTGGCCAATTGTTTGGGTGGCAATTTTTAGTGACGACAGATGGCCTTTTAGCGACAACCCTGGTGTCTGCACAGCCAAAAAAATGCAGCAGCTGCTATTCCACATTTTTATTCCGGAAATTTTTTCAAAAAAAATCTACCAAAACCAAATCTCTTAATAACCCAAAACTAGGATACGAAATGCATTTGTCCACTTATTTCATTACAAAACAAAGAAACGAAGTCATAGTATTCAAAATACAACAATACAATCAAGCTAAAAACTAAAACACATGTTTGTGTATCCACATCATAACTTGAGCACATCTCGTATAGAATTCTTAACCAGAAGTAGAAGCCCCTCCGTTGCTCTTACACCAACAACACGAACCTTCAACTATAAATCACTACAAAAACAATACTCGATAACTTAAACTTTATACTAAACAAAAACAATACTCAATAACTTAAACTTTACACTAAACAAAAACAAAACTAAACTGTATAGATATATTATAGAGCAGTCTATAGTGATAAACCTTGCAAGTTAGAAGAAACAATACCTTGTGAAGGTGGAAGTTTACAATGTCTATGGTGATGGTAAGATCAGTTGGTAGACCTGCATTACAAAACCTGGCACAATACTTAGATAGTAGATGTAGCTATCAACAACACCCTCATCATTGTTTGGAGTATATTCAACTAGTTTGGTTAATATATCCAACAACCAAATTCACATACTTATCCAAATTCTAATGAATATACCTATAGTTTTTTCAATTATCAAGTAAACTACACCAAATCAGTGGACTGTAGTCTATATAATATTGAAAGGGAATTTGGAAAAAGGTCAACACTAAATCAGTGGACTGTATTATATATAATCTCCGGAACTTTTTATTGCTAACCATACCTCGATCTATCATATTCCTACCTCTAATTCAAACTAGAATACACAGTATGTAATATATATAACCGGCGAAGCATAGACAAGCAAATTACCAAGTCATTAACCCAGTGAAATTAAGTCATCTATTTGGACCATTGCTTCATTCTAAACAAAAAAGTAATAATTGTGTCTCCATCCATACTATTATTATCCGTAAACTACATCAAAACAAGATATCTTTCAAATTACATACCACCAAAAAAACATTTTATCATACAAAATCGTCATCAACAACCTAATCAATCTCTTAACAGTAAATAGCTCAAAACAAACATGAGTTAAACCGCTCACATCTAAAAGTTTTATAGCTACATCACTGCAAACTATATCCAAATAAACACGACTCAAAACTAAACCACATTTTAACCGCAAATACTATCACTAAACAAACACGACTCAAATCTAATAAACCTTTGAACAAAACAGATGTCGGTGGGGTGACTGTGGTGTTCGGCGGTGGCAGATGACACATAGCAGCGGCAGCAAGCAAAAATAACCCTTAAACATATTTAAAAAAAAATCTCAAAAATGACAAAATTTTAAAAATTAAATAACTAAATAAACAAACTAAAAATTAAAATTTAAACATAAACAAACCTTTAATTTGTGTGGTGGGGGTGGTTGTGGTTGTCGGCGGTAGCATCGGCGGAGAGCAGTTGTCCGGCAGCGGCGAGCGTGGTGTCTTGTACACAAACATAAACAAACAAAAATGTACCGAGATTAAAATTATAATAGAACAAAAATTAAAAAAAGCCATAATTAAAAGAATAAACATACCTTTAATATAATTATTCCAAACACGTGGTGTGGTGGTTTGTGGACACAAAGGATGGATCGGAAAAAAGATGTGCACAACGGTGCGTGAGTGGTGGTTTCGGTAGGGATGATGAAAATGTGAATGAGATGAGTTTTGTTAGTAAAAATCAGATGTGGTGGTTTTGGTTGGGATTTGGGAAGATGAGATGAGAATGAAGATGTTTGTGTGTTTGAGAGTTTAAAATGAGATGAGAATGAGTTAGCAAAAAATCAGATTCACTTTGGAAATGAATTTTTCATTTTGGCGGGATAAAGTAATAGTGTGGGAGGGAAATGAAATGTTGGCTTCCATCTTTTGAGACGAGTATATCCGATTTTTTTAATAATGTTCACGGAGGAGTATTTAATTTATAAATGATTTAAAATAAATAACTTCATTTAAGTAAAAATTAATTAAAAATAAATTAAACTACTTTTTGTACTTGACAGATGAATCGAGATTACTTCCTCCGTCTGAACATTATTGTCATGAGAGAAAACTCACAAAGTTTAATAAAAAGTGTGACTCTTTTAATTTTGAACCACTCAAAGATAATATTCTCATACTATATTTTTTAGTTTTTAATTAAAAATTTGCTCAAAAAAAAGTTTTTACTTAAAAACTAGTTATAATGCCCGCGCACGCGCGGGGTTTTTTTAATACACGCGGTTTTTTTTTTTTTTTGAAATAATTATTTAAAAATTTTAATCATACTGTTAATTGCATCTTATATATATTTTTTGTATTTATCTTCTACTTGTGTTGTGGATAAATATAAAATAAATAATTTTTTTTTTTAAATATCTTATCTATATTTTTTGTATTTATCTTCTACTTGTGTTATGGATAAATATAAAATATTACCTAATAAGAAAATAATCTTTTTTTTAAATATTATCTCCGGTATCATGATCTTAAAGTAGATTTTGTATTTTTTAAAAACTCCAGGGCTGTTGATACCTTGTTTGATTCTTTTACATAAAATCAACAATTCCATTTTTTAGTTTTGTTTGTTTCATGCCATTTTGTATGCAAATAGTAGTAGTTGCATTGATAAAGAATATTAGAAACAAAGTAATTATTAAGAAACAATGTGACTAATATATATTGAAACTCTCAACAACAACAACAACAAAAAAAAAAAAAAAAAATGCATCTACTATTTCTCTTCATGTTTATATATCTCATATCGGGTGCATCGTATCCAACTTTAGAAGTTGTTGTCTTGAATCCTTTGTCGATTTAAAATGCAACTCGTCCTTCAATCCTCCAAAGCCTTCTTCTATCAATCTAATCTTTTCTAATACTCAGGATAAAATATTTACCCCTGCTAGAAGTGATGGATATTTTTGATGAGCACATAAGAATAAAAAACACCATAGCTTCCAAATGCTACAATCAAACTGTTGGTGTTATTCTAGAAAATGTCAGTGAGCTTTTGGAGATGAACTCGTCCTTAACATTTTTATAGGAACTGAACAAACTCATAACCATTGGGTCTGATTTCACACTTATGTGTATGACTTATTTAAGATTAAATATGTTTTAATATGCCACAATACCCCATACGACCTGCCCATCTTGACACTCGTAGAAAAATATAGATTCCTTTGTTACACATATAATTTAACTACAGGAAAAATTTTGCATCTGTGTTGTAATAAACATCATAAACCCCTAATGCTAATATAACACGAATAAAGTGTGTACCACATATGAGCTTCGGTTCTAAGCTAGGACTTCAGCATTGTGACTTGTGAGAAAGGTCTTAAGTTCTTCCATTTCCATAACATCTTTCATAATGTGGCTTCGGGCTTTATAACATCATATCTAATGAAAAACCTGTAACACTGTAAGGATAGATAACATCATATCTAATGAAAAACTTGCAACACTGTAAGGATAGATGCATGTAAACACCAATACACATATGAGCATACTACTATTTGCAGCTACCATATAATATTATGGATAATAAATCAGTAAGTTGCCATCATCATACGTGAAATGTAAATCTAACAATAAAACATCAAATAGACTCTAATTTAGGGTTGTGAAGGTGTAACTTAGGACGATATCACATAACGGACGATCTTTTATAGTCAGACCCTTAGGAGTCGTCAAACGCTGCGTTATTCACTCTTAAAAGTCTCTCTATTTTCTTCTGACATCAAAGTTCAGTTTAATATTAAATAATTATTAATATAAACAAATGTGTTGCATTGTTTGTAGTACCATTCAGTTCATCATATTGTTTGCATATCACCCATTAGATGTAAAAGAGTGTTTGGGGTTGCATATATCCAGTTTATGATTATAGCTCATAGTCACTTCTAAAAAAAATATTCACCAACTACTATTTATTTTGAGGTGTTTGGATTTGCATTCTGGAATAGATTATTGCAAAACATGGAAAATAGAACCCCCAACAAATTATGTGATTAAAAATAGGGATAGTTAAAAGGTGTTTCGGGTTTTGAACTTACAAATTATGAGAATTGCATATTTTAGGCTCATTGACTTGTTCACAACCCGACATGGTAATGACTTAGTAGCTGGTGAATTTTTATTCTAAGGTGACTATCAGCCATAAGCATAACCTTGATATATGCAATCCCAAACACCCCTAAGAAAAACAGATGAGGTTTTCTCTATTCAGGTTACCTGAGGAGGGCGAGCCTAATTGTCTCAGATGTACGCGGCCTCACCCGGGTTAATCATTGGACCGTTTCCAACCCTTCCATGGCCACCCTCAAATGTACACACCTAGCAGGTTTAAATCCTTGACCTCTTGTGAGTAAACCAAGCACCTTACCCCTAGATATCCTAATTTTACCACATAACCTTTTGTTTCTCTAAAAAATTTATAAATTTTTAACCACATAAGACATACCAATAAGATTGTAGTCACAATACATAATTAATAGATTTCTAGAGTATAATTAGAGCAAACCTAACATACTTTGCAATTCTTTCATTCATTGCGTACTAAATTTTTAATTGTAGTACATTTCTCTTTCAGAGAGCTCACAAACTCAATGATGCTTATAGACTGCTCACAACAATGAGTACAATACAAAAATGTTAGCACAACCATCAAACTCATAGATGCTTGGTATTACAAATAATTATTTTATTATTTTTGTAATAGGCATATGCCTCAACAGAAAGCTAACAGTCGCACGCCAAACACTCCATTATATGACTTTTCTGTCTATAAGTCTCTATTACATAGAATAAACTATTATCACTTAAAAAAAACTAAAAATCTGATCGTCAAGCGGGATTAGTATGTAATTAGAGAGCCTAACTTATTACATGTATTTTATGCTTATAAGCACCAATCTTTAGAATTTAAAGTGAGATAAGATTGGTTCTTTGTAAGGTCAAAATCACATGTAACCTTCATTATAATGCAGAAATTAGTGATGCACACCTAACCTATGGATTTCTAGATTTATAACATAGGCACATGTTCTTATATACTCGTTACCATCACCTAAGTGGAAAATAACTATCTTGTCATGATCCACTAAGATTTACACTCCTACGCCCGCATATGAAAAGCTATTATTACAATTAAGATTAATCCTTGCATTCTAATTACTACCAGATGTCAAACGAATAGAAGAAAAGAATCAAAGGCCTACAACATAATGGTTTAAACAATGGAACATATGGTACCAACAGTTTATTGAAAGAAACAATCATACCATTTACATATATTTTTTACTAAGCACACACGTTATTGCAAAAAGTAACAATCGAACCATTTACTCATTTAGCATTATATCTACAAGAAACATCAATCTAAACCCTCAAACCCAATATATTTGCAAACTTTTCACATAAATCAACAATTAAATATATACACATGATTACGGAACATAGCAATTAGATCTAGAAATAAATTTAAAAAATCAATCACTTCGGTTTAAGTAAATTAGTTGTCGATGTGAGCATTAAAAAGAAGAATTTTTACTCCGACCCACTATAAGTCTCCACCAAAGTTATTTCATCATCATAATTATCAAAATTGTATCCAAATGGACTCAACCTAATCTAATAATTAGTATACACTTCATCTCTTTCTAAGTCTATCATAAACATAAAATCAACCACCCTCCAATCTACTTTCATGTAATATATTATCAAATTAAAATAAATTAAAATAACCAGTTTTATAACCCATAAATGTTAGCAGACTTTACCTGGGCTTGTCATCCTAACTGAACCAGGTAGGACTACCCCAGTTAGTAAAGTTGTTTCCATTAGTTCCAGTATAATCAAGACACGCCTGATCACTTGTTGCATGATAAAGACAACCTCGCCAAAAAATAACCATCCCCATATTCGGTTGAATTGTAGCATATCCAAACTTCAGGGATGTTCTCACTGTAAGATCCTATATGCTGGTCCATAAATGTAAACAACTCTTTAACATGCTTGAGGAGCAAGCTGATGCAGTCTCGGCTGCAACTTATGTTCCGGGATTAGTATCGTGCAATAAGATGTCTTTTCTCGATCATAACTTCAGGTCTATCCCAACATTTGTGGTCAGGTTCTGGATCTCCCACCTAAAGAGAAAATTAAATTCCTGTAGGTTACAACAGTGAAATCGAGTTCACAAAATACTAAAAATGAATCATAATTGCGCTCACATAACTTCTTGAGTAAGAAGTGTAGTTAATAATATCCCTTCTTTAATTTGGCTCACAACTTTATACACACTAAGATATCAAAATATGTACTGACCCATCAATCTAAAACGGAGTCGGTGTGAGGTAAATTATCTACAACTGGTTAATAAAACCCGACCCCTTTTGGTTCATATCAAAATTTTGCCACCTTAGTTTAAAATTAGCATCAATAGTGGGTTCATATCGATACACGCTTAAAGAATTGATTAATTGGATCCACTTTTGCTGCAGGGAACTCCTCCTTCATGAACTCAGTGATCATAAAGTGTTCTAATTAGCAACCGGAACAAAAGTTTGCTTCTTTTACAATTTCCTTACTAACTACTACTTTATTAACATCCATATATCCATATATGAGTATTAAAAATGATAGAAAGTTAACCCGTTTAATCACTGCAGTGTGGTCTAGGGTCTGTATAAGCTGGATATCATCTCCAATTCTCCAAGAACTCGTGTTCCACATCCATTTGACTTAAACCCCACATCTTTGGTCAAAACATATACCTGCAAATGTAGAACATTCCAAAATTTATATTAAAATTGTATTTTATCGTGTAATAATAAGCAACAGTAGAAATCAAGCATAGAAAAGGCAGAAAAAATCTTAAAGTCTACAACAACCCTCGCTAATATCATATACAGTAGCAATATAAAGTTAATTACGACAACTGTACAAAACAATACCAACGCCAGGGGCACATATTGCTAATATAATCATAGCTGTGACAGTTTCAACCGATGTACTAATGAGATCCGGTCACTTTAGGTTTTGTTTTATCTCGAGCGGGTTGAATGGGCCAAATAAAAAAGCTTTGATTAAATTGAAGTATGCGAGACATAATAGAAAGACCAATCCTAATAAAATAACCTATTTTTCTATGAAACATACATGGACAAAAGGCATGCTTTTATTCACGATTCGTACCTGTAGGAATACTCCCCGACCACTAACATCAGAATCAGCCATGAGAATCTGAGGACAATAAAGTCAGCATCATTGTGGAATTCATCTGATTGGAAGTGTTGATATTGCTCGCCCTTTTACGCTGCTTTAAAAGGAGCCTCATTTGCCACATTGGCCTTCTCATTTCCTTGCGGCTCGCTTAGTGACCCACTGCCACAACTGCAATGTGACAAATATGTATGAACATCATGAGTTCATAAAAGTCAGATATTGAACACGTTTCAAAGACGAACAGGTGAAAACGATGACTACATAAGAAACTGATCATTTAGTTAGCAAGTATTTTTATGTTGTACATTTAGGGGGCGTTTGGATTACCTTATTTTATGGCTTTAGGAGATTATTTAAAATGAAAAGAGCTCACAAGTCTATTTTTTTAGGCTTAAAAGCTTATCAAGTTGAGCATACGAACTTAAATAGGCGATAACATCAGATTGATTAGCTTATAACATGATAAATTGAGCTTATCTGCTTTTTCAATTTTGAATAAGCTCATTAGTCCGGAAAATAGCCGTTCGAAAAAAAAAAAAAAAAGTCCGGAAAATAAGCTAATCCAAACACCCCCTTAGGCCTTGAGCAATGGACAAGACACCAGAATTGAAAAAACAAATGTCTCCTATATTTTAGGTGTTCATGGAATCATGGTTCTGTTTGGTTAAGTTGGTTTGAGTAATAAAAACCGGCCAAACATGTAAGCTTAGAGCATCTCCAATGGTTGATTTCATGTCAAATAGAGTTCTTTTTTAACCCATTCCAATGCATCAACTTATTCTCAGACCTGTTTTTTCATAACTTCCCAACAATAGAAATATTATATATTAGCCACGCCATCTATTTGTAGTATTCATTTTTCTTTTTCATCTCAGCAAGCCAAGGAACATGATTCATATGTTTTCTTAGTAAAGGTAACAATAGGTTTCTATTGCATAAAAAAGGAATAATTGTTATGCCTAACTTAAAGAATATGAGACGCATAATAACTTACAAAAAGATGCATTATTAATTTATTACTCTATGCTGCATATATCTACACTACATTATTCAGAAGGCATCACATGTATACCCGCCACATATGCGATTCAAGATTGCCTTCTAGTACATGACTTAAAGCTAGTGCATCAAATTTGATGACCTATTCTTCTAAGAACTGATGTTGGAAGAACACAAAACATTGATTTTTTGGCATCTTTTTTTAGGTATAAAAACAAACACTTGGTGTGCACACATAATAAACACCTTAATTCATCAATTAAACTAACAAAATAAAAAACCCATAATAAACTAACAAAATAAAAATCCCATAACACAATAAAAATCAAAACTATAATGGGAATATAATATGAAAATTAATTGAATCATGTCAATTTTTCAAAATCGAAAAATTAATATTGATTTACTTACACAATGGATACACATATAATGAAAGCCTTTGAAACGCTAACATTAAATCATATTAGGAATATTAATTTTTCGTTGATCGATGATGATGATGTGTGAGATCGAGCAAAGCAGGTTTGAGATTGTAGGGTTCAGATGTGCTTGTATGTTCTTGTGAATATAGGTGGATTTTTTAGTTTCTTCAAATTTCAACTTTCAACCTTAAACTTTTTAAATTTTACCCCATCTTTTTAAAGTTTTACTTTTTTATATTTTTGACACATATATTTTTTTTACCTTTTTTTGTTTCAAAAACGGAAGTAACAAAAATTTAGCCAAATCAGGTAATAGGTCGTAATTTTTAATTTTTAAAAATTAAAAATTGTAAAAAATATTACCAAAATTAGTATGATTTGATTAAAAAGTCCCCACTAGGGGTTTTATTTTATTAGGAAAAAGATAAAAGTGAACTATTATTTTGAGACATCAAAAAAGAAAATCTGAACAATAATTTTGAGACGGACGAGTATATTAATACACTACTAGAAAAAGGAGAATTGGCGACGATGGTTTTCCCGATGACACTGTGGCTTTTTTATTTCCCGTGGAAGCGTTCGAAAATGTTGAACGAGCTTAGCGTCAAACCGAACGGTGTTAAATCATAAAGTCATTCCACTTGTCATTTTTGAAGTTTCCAAATGCTTAATTAAGTTTGAAATGCTAAATTATTTTGGTCTTAAACCAACAAAGTAGTAAAATACATATGAATTACATTACAAATCGATAAACGTTCAAACATTAAAGCATGTGAATTATGTCATTAAAAATCAATCGATAAAAGTTTAGACATTCAAGCAGACGGAATTATATTACAAATCGATAAACGTCCAACATGAAAGCATACGAATAACATTACATATCGATAAAAGTTCAAACATTAAAGCGTACGAATTACATTACAAATCGATAAAAGTTTAAACATTAAAGCATACGAATTACATTACAAATAGATAAAAGTTTACTCGTTCCTCCTTCCATAAAAAAAAAGCACATCCAAATTCCTTTGACTGGGGATGTTAAAGAGTAAATAAAATTATTTTAAACAACTAACCAAATTATTTATATATTACACACGCAAAAAATACATGTAATTGTTCACCTTTGATAAAGAACATGCATAGTATAGATTACCACGAGTGTAAGTTTGATGCGATTCTCACATAACTACATCTCCTTGTCCAAAACGATACACAAAAGCTTCAAATAGCGTCATCTTCATGATAACAGTGTATATGTCGGTTGTTGTGATGATAAAATTGAGTAATGTGTTGGTGGTTGTAAGGATAAGAGAGTAATGTGTTTGTGATGATAAGAGTTAGATATGCTTTGATTGTAAAAAAAATTATATTTTTTTGGGGAAGTTTTAGCGCTAATTTTTTGAGGATAAGAGTTAATCTGGTGTTCATAAAGTGGCGGCAAATATTGGCGCCAATAGAGCTTTTGGCGGGAAATTTTGGAACCAAATTTGTTGATAGGTTAACGGGTAGTGGGTGATGTTCATATGTAGGATGTTCCTGCCTTTTTATGATCAAACCAAATTTATTGCATGTTATTTATATCATCTCGAATCATCCGTTTAACATACTATGTATATCCATATCATCTCGACTCATCCATTTAACATCCTATGTATATCCATACATCTCGACTCATCCGTTTAACATGCCTGTTGTATCGCTTCCTCTATGGTCATGTATAACGATATCATCTCGATTCATCTTTTTAACATCTCATGTATAACGATATCCTCTCGACTCATCTCTTTAACATCTTATGTGTAACGATATCATCTCGACTCATATATTTAACATCTCATGTATAACGATATCATATCGACTCATCCGTTTAACATGTCTTGTATAACAATACCATATCGACTCATCATGCTATAATAATATAAACCAAAACATACTAACCTCTTATCTTCATTTTGATTTCACAAACTAAAATGCAATGATATAATCCTTTTAGGAAAAAAATGGTATTTGGCGGAACCATCTCAAGTCCGTGTACCTTTTTGGTACCGAGCCCCCCACCCAACAAGGAAGGCATATCCCGGTAAATTACCTAGGCAACACTGGCTGACCAAGTTGGAGTCCGGATTCGAACCCCCGCCTTTAAGCTTTGACTTGGTCAACTGCGCGCTTTTGCGGTAGTTGCTGGCCAACTGCCCTAAGGCAGCTGGTTATCCTTTTAGGTGTTCTTGTGGAAAAGGAGATATAGTGCTAAGAAAATCACATCAACCCGATACCTTTGGATTGCCTTATTATCCATGTCATCTTTCAAAGGTGAAAAATTATACATTTCTTATTTACGTAAAACATAAAAATAATTAGTTTGTTAAAAATAAATTTCTTATAATTTTCTTACTATGTAACAACCAAGAAAAAGAGAATTTGGATGTGGATATTTTATGTGAAAGAGTGAATTTGATGACTATCTTGGTATAAGTTTTTCTGGATCTGCACTAACAAAGTGCTCAAACTCTAATGTCAAAGATCTTAAGATAAACATGGTGGAAACAAAAATAAAGATGTTGTAGAAGAGTAAGGATTTTGGAGGCACAACTTGAATTAAAAATGAATCCTGACGAACACGCATGCCAGTCGGTTGTAATACTCCATGAATTGTTAGATGACATGGAAAATCTTCGTATGCAATAATTAGTTGTAAAACCAGGTTATGAGTTAACCAAGTTCTGGTGTCCATGAAGTGGCAGGAACTTTTGATACCAAATTAGTTGTATAACCTTTGTATGGAGTTGTTGTAGTTGTAGCAGTAGTAGTTGTTGTTGCTTAATGTGTTATTGTTGTTTAATGTGTTATTGTTTAATTTAATAGAAACACTTTAGGTGTACGGTTTATGTTGCTCTCCGAACACATTATAAAATACAAACAAACTCGTAAAACATTGAGAAGTCCAAACTTGCATAACTCTCGGTTTATGTTGCAGTCGCCATAGTTATTCCAAACTTGTCGATTAGTCCCAAGCTTACTACTTGATAGTTTTTGTAAGCTTGCTATCTGAACCAACTTCCATGTCTGATCTGAGTTCTTCCACCATTGCCTTAATCGCTTTGGTTATAAAGGTTCAATTGAAACAACAACCTTAACTGCATCCCCAAACGGTTCAAGGTTATTTCTGCCCCTCCAACCCCACTATTATTGTTGTTGTTGTTGTTATTTAATATGTTAATGTTTAGACTCATCCATTTAACATCTCATTTATATTAATATCATCTCGACTTATCCGTTTAACAAAACTTGTATATCAATGTCATCCCGACCCTATCTGTTTAACATTTTATGTATATCAATATCATTTCGACTCGTCTGTTTAACATAACTTGTAAATCTATATCATCTCGACCCGTCCGTTTAACATAATTTGTATAACTTTATCATTTCGAATAATCCGTTTAACATAACATGTATATCAATATCATAATAACTCACCCATTTAACATATCATGTACAACAATATCATCTCGACTAATTTATATATCTTTTAAATTTATATTAACAATTTTAAATAATTTTAAAAACACTTAATACCTTAATAAAATATTATTTTTGTGAATAATTTATATATTTTTTAAAATTAATTTTAACAATTATAAATATTTTAAACACACTTCAACTACAAAATAATTTTAATACCTTAATAAGATAGCAATTTTTTGGAATATACTAATTTATATATTTTTTAAAATTAATTTTAACAACTATAAATAAATTTTAAATAGTTTTTAAATTGGTTTTAACTTTTAGCAACAACATGTGTTGTCACTAAAAGTGTCGCGGGTTTTTTTTTCCCTTCACGTGGGTATTTTATTTTTTTGGCAAAAGTTAAAATTTTTGTAACCTCACTTTTGGAGACAACGTGGGTTGTCACAAAAAGTGTGTCGGATTTTTAATTTTTTTCACAGCTATTTAATTTTTGACAAAAAAATAAAAAAATTGTAATCTTACTTTTGGCGACAACATGGGGTTGTCGCAAAAAATGAATGGTCAAACATTTACAAAAGTGTTGAAATTGTGGGGCCCTCTTAACCTTTAGCGACAACCATATGTTGTCTCTAATTATGTCCGTCTCTAAAAGTCATTTGTGGTGTAGTGTAGTCAAAAGGTCCAAGCTATTAGTGATAGCCAGTCGTCAAGTTCTTGGACAGAGGATATCTTGGATTCTTGAGCATATATCATTGGGTTTGATATTTGAAGTCATATTTTTTTAGAACCGAATTAAGTTTCTCTAGCGGGTCCAATCTGGTTGGCTTTACTCGGGTTGATCGGGTTCGGGTTTATTTGGATCGGGTCTAATCATGTCGGGTCTAATCGGGTTAGGGTCAACCCGAATATGAGTGGTATACGGAAAAATTTTCTCTGATATCATAAGTTTAAAAGGAAAATGAACTTGGATTTTCTTCACATAAACGACAAAGACACATCTCAAGACTACGCATGCAATCTCACCAAAACTACATAGACATTTTTGTAACTTGTTGTTTTATATAAACTTTTTAGATAAAGCTTAGGAAAATTTGAAAGAAACTACTTATTTCGGTTGGATTTGATGAGAAAAACAGGTTACTTAAAATATAAGGGGCCGTTTAGTTGGTGAAAAATTTCTCAATTTTTCCATTTCTAAATTCCTTGAGAAGAGAATGATTTTTATTTCTCTAGAGAAGAGTCGAGAATTTTGAAAACGCGTTTAGCTGGAGTTATATTTTTCTTTTTTTAAAATGATAAGAAGATTACCTCAAATTGCGACGGTGGCTGCGGCAGCTGGCGGTGGCGGCGACGGTCGACGGTGGAGGATGACACGAGAGATTAGGGGTAGAATGGTATATGTGGGTTTTTTAGAGTTGAGAAAAAAAATGAGAAAGAAAAAAATGAGAATGGTAGAATGGGATTTTCAATTTCTTAGTTAAAATTTGGAAAATGAGAATTTCATTTTTTTTGAAAATTGTTGGAAAAAAATGCGACTAAACTCGTTTTCAGTTTTTTCATTTTCTTATGAAAAATTTCTGGAAAAAATGGAGAATTTCTCTCTAACCAAACGCACCCTAAAAGTCTTGTAACTCACATCCCACAGAAGTATAGGAAACTGAATTAAAACTCGCGTAGTGGAAAAGAAAATGTAAGACTCTCATGACTCGTATCCCGTAAAAACAAAAGGCAAAAATCTCCTAACTTCCCACAAACGTAAAAGCTCGTTTTTGTTTTTTCGAAAAGCGGAAAGGTAAAAACTTTGTATCCCAAAAACGTGAAAAGGTTAAAAAAAATCAAATTAAAACTAACGTACTTATGATATAAGTTAACTTAACCAATACAAAAAGTTTCAACTTGATTTAAGTTTTGCATCCCTATCATCTTACTTATATATTGTTGTAGAGTTTCTTTACCTATCTATGTGGGAGAAAGTCACAAAAGCAAAACTTGTATCCTTCTTCAAGATTTTGTTTACTACAACATCTCCATCGTACACCCTCGCCTACATACACTCAAACACCTCATTTTATGCACAATATCGTAATGTCATTATTCGACTTCACTCTACTCATCATCACAACCAATGGCTCAAATCAAAAACCCATTCCTCACTTTCATCTCATCCCTTTTACACTCTCCATGACATACACTACCATTCACTATATATGCTCACTCCACTATATGCACTCTCGTTTCATACTTACATTCCAACAAACTCGATCACCTGTTGCAATCCTTTAAAAATATTAACAAAAGCATATGATGAATTGTGGCATGCCTAGTCATATGAAAAACAAGCCATTCATTCTAATAAGCTGATGAATACGTACAACATAAATGATTAGTGGTACTTCCTGTGGTATATGTCGACCATGTTTTTCAAAAGGAATAAAAATTCAAACGTACATTTTGCGAAATATCCTAGTTAGTTTAAGGAAATGCACAGCCATGACAGTCTTTGCAATGACTAAATCCGTTTGAGGAAAATATTGTATAGATGAATTGTGGCACCTCTAATTAGCGAGATTTTCAATGTTGAAGAAGTGGAAGATTCATGATCAGCATGTAACGACTAAAAATTAAACACCAGGTGGCCGAGCCAATGGAGGCTAACAGAGAATCGATTGCTTGCAAGCAAGGTACGTAGTGGAGGCTAACAGAGAATCGATTGCTTGCAAGCAATGTAAGTTGTAACTACATAAAAAAAATTTTAAAAAAAAAAATGTTTTCATTTGACAAAGTCGAAGAAAATTAAAAATTCAAATGCTGATTAATAAATACCTTATAATCTGACACTATTTGTTAAACCATAAAACGAAAAAGATTCAACTACACTCAAGTTGTTTGAAACCAAGTTAATCTGATTAATAGTTTTATTATTTTTGGCCAAAAATTTAGCTAATCCAACCAGCTTATTATATAATGAGATTCGTGGTTGTAGCACTAAAAAGGATGTCTTAGAACATGAAAAAGCCAAAGTAAGTTGTTTAATTGTTCATATGAAATGCATAAACTGAGACTACAAAATAAATAACAAACAAAAGGTTGAACGCTTAAGTCTTTTCCGAAAAAATAAGAAAAAGAATGCTTAAGTAAAGTTCAGAGCATAAATTACTCCGAATTAAGTCTTTTCCTAAAAATTAAAAAATAAATAAATAAGTAAATAAATAAGTTTTTTCCCCTTATAAAAGAAGTTAGAAGCATGCATCGGATAATTTACTTGGTATGAATTTACTGATTAAATTAATCGATGCATTTTCCAACTAACTTATTTAAAACTTTCGAAGTATTAGTTAATATACTATTTTAGAGTTCGTTAAAAAATCCATGTGGGATAAAGTGACATAACTACCTCGTCTATATCCTTTCATCTGCATACACAAAAACACCTCATTTCACTCACAATATCATTATTCCTCTTCAGTACTACATCTCCAAGTCGTCAGTCTCTCGGAAACATCCGGCCAAACACATTCCAACAAACTCCCTCATCACATTCCTTTGAACACATTAATAAAAACAACCATATGAAGAACACATTAAAGATTCTAATAAGAGGATGAAAACAACACATATTAACTATTAGCATAGCATTTTAAACATAAATTTTACTAAATCAAAGATATTAGTGATAAATATACTAAAGTAAGTTTAAGGAATGCACCGCCACGACTCTTTACGGTGCCTAAATCTAAAGGTCAATGTATTCAAAACCACTTTCAAATGCATATCTTATTAGTTATATGTAACTAATATGTATACACTCGATGCAGTGAGATCATATTCATAATTTCATACTATTATTGATTTCTGTAATAAGAAACGATCACAACTACCTTGATCATAACTGCTTATTGATGTTTACTTAATAGTTAAAGTTTAGATTTAACTAAAATTGTATGTGAACGAATGGCAAACCATTAGACTTGTATACGATAGCTTGTCATATCATGGGGCTTGTGGTCTAGTGGAAGTCCTCACTTGGGAACCACAAACTCTAACGATATCAGGCGAATCGGGAATAGGAGTGGGGTTATCCCCTAAGGAGAGGCTCGCGGTTGGTATCTCTGCCCGAGGATGCGACACTAACTCGAGCCAACAGCTAACAACTAACATCTACCAACTAACCCGCCGTTCAAAAAAAAAAAAAAAAAAAAAAAAAAAAACATGTGTTGTGTATCACAAAGTTATCTTTCAAGTAATCATATCGAAGTATCACTTATACTTAAAATGATAACAAAGCGGTTAGCTCGCATATGCCACATACTCTGATGAATAATGTTCCTGAGAATTACACTTATAAACTAAAGCTGGAAATGAATTTGATTTAGAACAAATTTCTTTATACACCGGAAAATGCATAATTATGAAGGCTAAGTTTACTAGAACATCCCTTAGATTTTTACTGTTTCTTAAGTTATACGGAGTATTTACCATCCATTTGTCACTTTTGCCACGTACAGTTAGATATAAGAGAAATTAGACAAAAGTTTTCTAGAAATGCATGTTTTTTTAATCAGTAAGCTAGATGTTTATAAGTGTTCTAGTAAAATAAATGGTAGATGTCTAAAAGTAAGACTATACAGTAAATAAAAATATAAACTTATAATCTTAGCAATATATTGATCCAAAGTCCGCTTATTCATCGATGTGAGACAATTACAAAACCAAAATTCATTCCACCTTACCCTCATGACTCTCATCATCATCCTCACACTGCACCGAGTCACAACCAAGCCATCTCACTCCAACCCCCCACTCCTCACGCTCCTCGATCACTACCCTCCCACTCTCCCAATGCATCAACTAGAACACATCACACCTACTCTACGTAAGGACCGGTGTCCAGTGGCAGACCCAGAATAAGATGTGAGGGTCTTTTTTTTTTTTTTTTTTTTTTTTTTTTTGACAATACCAACAAAATGCAGAAGAAAACACCATGATCGAAATGATAAATCGAGTATTATTACTTTGAGATGAATGATTTATAAGGTTTGAGAGTGTTAAATATCGGATTTTAGTATATAGGTTTAGGGGGGGGTCAATTTAAATTTTGGTTGGGGGCACTTTAGAACAAATGAAAATAAAAATAAATAAATATATACATTAAAATCTTATATTTTTCGGCTAGCCATGGGGCGCCGCCACCCCAAACCCAATATATAAGTCCGCCCTGCCAGTGTCACATGTGAGTATGTGACGTCACCAACACCATTGAAAACTTAACTCAGCTTAGGGTACTGTCATTACACCCCAATAAACTAACTGGAAACATTCCTAAACTTTTTAGATTACATTCATGATTCATTTGCCACGTAATATGTCATAGTTATATATATCAAAGAGACTAAATACGAATCGTATGAACAAACAGTAGTACTACGGAATACATGAAAAAAAAACAATAAAACTTAAGGGTTTGGTTTTATTCGACTAAGTCAGAGAAAATTAAAAGTCAGAAACAAACATGTTAGGAGAGATTTATGATAAACACTTCCCAACAAATTCATATCGACTTATGTTTAAGACACTCATAATCTAGATTATATAATACTTAAGTCTTTGTTCGTTCATCCATGTGGGATATAGTCACTAAACCCGAACACATGCATGTTTCGATTGACTTAACCTCCACATCTCCATCACTCACGACCACACCTCATCTCACCACAATGTCATTGCTCCGCTTCACTCTCCTCATCATCCTTCACCGAGTCATTAATGAGCCAACTCACCACAATTTCATTGCTCTGCATCCACCCGATCATCAATAATAATTTGCACAAATTTTATTTAACTTAAACCGTGTCCATATAAGCAAGTAATTAAACTAGTAAGAGGTTTATTTATTCATATACAATTCACTTAGCGATATGTCAAATTACCATTTTATTGTATCTGAATTCCGTTAATGTAAGGTGATACTCGTAATAAGAAATTATACATTGTTTACGTACTTAGATTTGAAGACTCCAATTAATAAATCACATGCTTCTCAACAAAAACTTCGTGGTTTTCATGCAAAAATTAGCTTATAGTTAGATATTTTTGTTAACTGTTAAATGAAAAAGATTTGTTTGGATTTATAAACCTCTGATTTTATGTCGCAAAAAAAATCGATATGAGCATTATGAAGATATTCATATTAAAGACACTTAAACATGCTCGATCATTAGAATTACGTTAATCAAGTCATGAAACCAAAACTCATTTAATTCTTCAAGCTTCTGTTTCAAGTGGCTTAACCACTACATCTCCACCCTTCATATCCTCTTCTATACACACACAAACACCTCATCTCGATCAGCACCACTTCACTTTCCTCATCATCCTCCACCGAGTCACAACCGAGCCAACCCACTCCAACACACCCACTCCCACACTCTCCCAACATAGACGAAAGATTCCAATAAGGGGATGCAAACAACATAGACGATTAGTGTTTATTCTGTTGGTTTAGAAATGCATAAAATGTCCCATAATAAAACTTAATTTGAATCCAAAATCTTTAATATCACATTCATTTGCATAAATCAAAGACATTAAATATGATCATTTAAGAAGCAAGATTCCAAAACCATAGTATTTTAAGCTTAAGTGTCAAGGTTCAGTGTAAAGCACCAAACCAGTTGATCTAGGAAACCATTTTTCTGAATTGTTCTTCGATCTAGCATGCATTTATTAGAAAGTTTTTCATAAAAGACAATTTCTTGTTGTTCATCAATCTATAACACATTCATACACCACAAAGTAAAAGAAAGACAATTGTATCTCACTAAGGAAAATGTGAAAGTCTCATGGTTGTTATCCTACAAAGTTAAAAAAACAAACCACCAACTCAGGTATTAAACAATACCTCACTCCAGATGTTGTTTTCGACGCTTGTGTCTTATCATTGTTTTTATATATTGCATTAGAGTTTGTTTATTCATCTATGTGGGAGAAAGTCAGAAAACCAAAACTCTTCTCCTTCTTTCAAGCTTTTGTTAACTACCATGCATATCTCAATACCTCACACATAAACACCTCATTTCACCCACAAGGCCATAATGTCATTGTTCATTTTCACCCTCCTCAGTATCACAACCAAAGACTCAAACCAAACACCCATTCCTCACATTCATCTGATTCCTTTCACACTCTCCACGACATACACTATCACTATGCTCACTCTGCTTTATGTACTCTTGTTATATTCCAACAAACTAACCGGTCACATTTCTTAAAAGGTGTTTAACAAAAGCAACCATGAATCATGACATATGTACAAGGTCATACGAAGTACAAGCCAAAGGTTTTAAAAGGCATAAAAATTCAAACATATTTACACTTTGCGGAATATCGAAAGTGAGTGTAAGGAAATGCAACACCACAACGACAGTCAACACGGTTTTCGATGTGTATTAATAGTTTCCTTTTGAAACATACGTTTCAACATTTGCTTTTTAATTTTTTCAACATTTCACTTTCTTGACTTTTCACTTTAACTATTTTTGTTTTATAGATAGTATAGATTAGAGTCACATAAGAAACAATAAATTGCAAGAAAAAAAAAAACGTTTTTCATTCAATAAGCTAGATTAGAGTCGCCATAAAAACAGTAAATTTTGCACGCGTTAGATTTATAGTTAAGGCAATATGGCACGATACCAACAAACACATTTCAAGTGATTTAGCCTCACAGACACAAACATCGCATTTCAGTGACAATGTCATTGTTCCTCTTCACTTTTCTCATCATTCCTCACCAAATCACCCCAATATGGTGTAACAGATTTTGAGTTTAGCCAATATGGTCATATGAAACGTGACATACATGGTCATATGAAAGACGTTTTAGAATAGGTAAGAGACAAAGTAAGTTTTATTTGTTCATAAAGTACTAAAATATTCGAACAAAACAAGGAAGTGGAACATTAAAATTGAGACTACAGGTCGGTTATGGCTTTTCTTTAATTGACCCTTCAATCAATTTACCACTTCATAAGGGTTAACAAAAGGGGGAAACAGCAATTTACAAAGAAACAAGCAAAATCTTAAACTAGCAATTGACGACGTATGCCAAATTATGCAACAAGTTGCATAACATGGGACCGCAAGTTTTCTTTATGCAGCTTGGTGTTTATATACAGACTTCCTTGCTCTCAACTTATATAGAGTCTCCTGTTGTCATAAATTTGCATCATTCCAAGCTTAAAAAATAGCTCAACCAACTTGACTGAAATGAGATTCTTAATGAATAAGCTGTTGATACAAAGAAGAAGTGATCTTGAGAGTGTATCAACAAGTTATCATCTAAAACAACGACCGAGTTATGCCAATGTTAAACATCAATTATCTTTATATTGCTACGTTTAATCACGAGTGTAGTGGGTTCGTAGTGGAATATGAGCCGATTCGTGTTGAATTGAGTTAATTCCATCATGATAAGAAGTAATGTGCTATGCAATCTTCGTTTCCCCAAATCCGAACTATTAACTATAGCATGTTAGACTAACAGTATTACAGTAACCATTGTAACACCCTACATCATGGCCAAAAAGGTATATATAAGTATGGCTCATTATGATTCAACGCGACATGAATTTGGAAGGTGAACACTACAAATAAATGAAGTTTTCATTACTATGAGACTATATGCTCAGTAGTGAAAAGGTTCAAACTAATAATAACCGGTCATCAAGGTTAAGGGTAAAAGTTTTAAATCGGTCATATAAAAACAAGGTTAAGATGGTTAAAGTAAACGGTCAGCATAAATACATATTATTTTGGGCATATATCATTGGGTTTGATATTTGATTTCATATTTTTTAGCAACGATTTAAGTTACTCTATTCGGGTCCATTCAGGTCGGCTTTATTCGGGTTGAGGCTGAAAAAAGCATACATGAACTTCACCTTATTAAGATTTCGGGTTGACCGAGTTCTGGCTTATTTGGATCGGGTCTAATATTGTCGGACTAAACTGGTTCGGGTCAACCCAAATATGAGTGGTATATGGAAACATTTTCGCTAATATCATAAGCTTAAAAGTAGAATGAACTTGGGATGTTCTTCACATAAACAACAAAGACACATCTGAAGACTACACGTATGCAATCTCGCAAAAACTACTTGGACATTTTTCAATCTTGTAACTTATTGTTAGAAAAGTGATTAAGGGTGTGATAAATATGTAAAATAATCCATTTGAGTTGTTTTTATATTCACTTTTCAGATAAAGCTTAGGATAATTTAAAAGGAAATAATAATTTCTGTTGGATTTTGATGAGAAAAACAGGTTACTTTTTAAATGATATTAGCCTCAGACTCGGGATGCAGTCTATTTGACCCCCGCATACTGTCATCTCGAAATGATATTGGCTCAAACTAGTTTGCACCAGGGTTTATTATTATTATTATTATTATTATTATTATTATATTCATCACTTTATTGAAAAACAAATAGGGTTTTACAAGAAATTAGTGGGGAGCCGAGATACCAACTGAGCCCCCACACCTCTAGCTACAGCAAAACCAATCCAACTAAAAATATGTGGAGCAGCACGTGCTCCAATGTCTTGGGTCATAGAGAATCGTCTAATACGCTTTAATAAGGTCACTGCATCCTTTTCAAGTTCTCCAAAAGAAGAGAATGAAAAGGGGAGGAACCCATATCCGATATCAGCGCATTTAGTTGCATACTTGACACGTTTACGTTGTGCGGCTTCAATAACCGCCCGACCGGGCATAAAATCAACTATACACGAACGCGTCAAAGGTGACGATCCTGTAAGATCAACACAAACATCAAGGCCACAATCCCAAGAGTAAAGTAACATATCGGCCGGACATAAGGTTTTGTCCCTCTCTCCACGAAGCCCAATATCCACCTCCTTACGAACTGAAACTCCAGACTGAGAACATATATCAACAAGAACATCACGCACAACATTGTGCCGATGTTTAATACTAACTAAGCCTGCGCACGATACAGCATGATCTCCAAAAATATCTCCAGGAAAAACCTTAGAACAAGCTGAACATGGCATCTGGACAGTAAAAAGAGGAACACCCAACAGGTAACACAAAACACATCGGTAAGTCCTGGCATTCATAGTCTGTCCCAATCCGGATATCGGTGCCACCCTAAGCCAATCTGACATATAATCCTCTTTTAATGAGTTCCATAAAGCCATCTGTCTAGAGGATAAATGGAAAGTGGATTCAACCGTTTGGGCAACACGTGCGAAATGTATATCTGCCAATTTCTTCATAAGTTTGGGGGCAGCGATCTTACTAGGGTTACTCATAAGGTCAATATCCATATTCACATTAAAAGTGCACAATGCATCATCAAAAGAGGGACCAGTAGACACAATACCAGAACTACGGAGAAGCTTAGTCTGTAAGCTGGCAGATTGAAGTCTAGAAGCAAGGAAGGCATAGTTCAAGACATCACCTGCAGAATACACACCAAGTCCCCCGAGAGCAAAAGGTAGGGTGGCGAGTCTTCATTGCCAATCACCAAACCCAGGTCCAGAAGCAGTGACAATACGTTCCAAAGAAGAGCGAAGTGCTGCATCAAAAGAAACCTGAGCACTCTCAAAGACCCGAGGAGGACATGTGCGCATAGAAAAATACAACTTGGAAATACCGGCACATGCACGCAGTAGCAACAACTCACACTGAGGATCATTAAGCTTAGCAACAGCATCCATAAGCTCAATAGTTTTAGCAACCCTTTTCATAACAAGCTTACTACTAAACTCAAAGTCCACACTGACGGGGCCTCCTAATAATTTAACACCATGCGAAGGTCGAGAAATATTAGTGGGAAAAGCACCAACATACCTGCTCCTTGGGTCTTCCTTCGGCCAAAAGACCTCAGTTTTATCAACATTGAGGTGTAAACCACAACTAGGTCCATCCATCATAATCAACTCCAAAACCTTCGCCACAACCAAAGTATCCCCAATAATAGTACCATCATCAAGATACCAAGCTTGAAGAGAAAGAGTGAAGGAGTCTCGAATCTTACATGCCAAGGGATGTAACACTAAAGCAAAAAGAAGAGGCCCAAGCGGATCACCCTGTTGCACCCCTTGGTGCGACCATAAAGTATGCTCACCATAATATAATCTAGCAGGACTGGAGTAACAGAATTCCACCCAACGTGAAATAGCCGGAACACGAAGGCGAACTTCTCGTAACATAACCGCACGATCCACCATATTGAAAGCGTTTTTAAAGTCCACCAACAACATAGATAAACCCACATCACCCCCACGGCCTTCAATCAACCGATTCACAGCATGAAGGATTGCCTCCCCACCTCCCGAAACACCCACACCAAATTGCAAACCGTCAAAATAACCATCCAAAGAATGGCCAATCATAGAAGCACAAACCTTGGAGACTAAACGCCTCCAAACAGTCCCAACAGCGATAGGACGGATCCCCCCTCCTGGTTTAACCAAAGGCGTGAGAGGAGCACTAGCAACATACTCTCCCAACTCCCTTGGGCATTTACCCTCAAGAAAAAGGTTCACCACCTTGGTGATAGAAGCGACTAACTCATCAGAGATGGCAACAGCATCACCGTTTAAACAATCCAAAAGGTGTTGAGCACGCAAACCATCCCTTCCACAAGAAGTACCACGAGGGAAACTCTTAATCATATCAAGAACCATAGCAGGAGATGCAGAAAGGTGATGATGATCAATAGGTATATCTGGCAAAAGGGGAGCAGATTGAAAAGGGTGTTTTGCTTTTAAATCCTCAAGAGTAGTATCATCATTAGCCGCAATACCCGAAGAAGAAAGAACTCTGACAACAGCAGTATAATGGCCATCACAAATCTTCCTCTTACACTGCTTGATATTACGATCACCCAAGTCCAAGTTTTCCTCATCAATATTAGACCATAAAGGGGGGGGGGGGGGGGGTTCGGCTAAAACGTCACGCACAATTTGTAAACTACCACTAGGTGTGCCCCAAGATGAAATAGCATTAACAATATACTCTTCCTGTCGTTGACGCTTAGTAGCAGACCTACACTCTTGACTACTCCTCGGGCAAAAGGTTTTAAGCAGGCAAAGATGCAAGACTAACAAACCAACCCAGCAAGAAATGTCATTAGGTGAACAAACCACCTTATTATTATTATTATTATTATTATTATTATTATTATTATTATTATTATTATTATTATTATTATTATTATTATTAATGGCGATTATATAAAAATGAAAAACTAGCAAGTAGCTAGCAAATTACAAAGACGGTTTTAGCCAATCGTTTTAACTACTACAATTTTTTTCCTCTACGCTTAATCAGAGAAAATGAAAAAAAGACAAATGTTATAAAAAAAAATGTCAAACTTCCTCAAACATTGAGATTTAAATGTGACATTATTTCGATAGCGCCATAACATCCACATGTCGCAGTAAAAATGACATACACACGATCTTTAAACTCCTTTAGAGCATGCCAAGACACAATCCAATTGTCCCAATCCCCAAAAAAGTTCAAAACCAGGATCTTCGAGCCGCTCAATAATCGAATAAGCCTCCAAACATTCCAAACACTAGGTATCTTCTAACTAGTATCCCTCGAAAATAAAATGTGTAAGAGTCTTCTCACAATTCGTATCCCACAAACATAAAAACTCGTTTTTGTTTTTTCGATAAGCATTGAATTTCGAAAACGTAAAAAATACAAATTGAAAGCAACGCATTTATTATATAAGTAAAATTAACCAATACGATTACTTACAATAAGTATTTAATTTATACCCCTATTGTCTTACTTATATATTGTTATAGAGTTTATTTATCCATCTATATGGGACAAAGTTACAAAACCAAAACTCTTATCCTTCTTCAAGCTTTTGTTTACTACCAAGCCATCTCCATCCTCTCAGCCGGGCTTACACACACTCATACACCTCATTTCACCCAGAAGGACATAATGTTGTTCAATTTCACCCTCCTCATCATCACAACCAACGACTCAACCCAAACACCCATTCCTCAAATTTATCTAATCCCTTTCATCCTCTCCACGACACACATTATCACTATGCTCACTCTACTATATGTACTATCATTACATTCCAACAAACTCGATCACCAGTCACATTCCTTTAAAATATTAACAAAAGCAACCATGAATTGTGACATATATACCTGGTCATATAAAGAACAAGCCAAAGATTCGAATAAGGTGATACAACATTTATAAATTATTAGTGGTACTTCCCGTGGTATCCTAATCCTAACTTAGTTTATCCAAATACCCTTCAAATTTATAGTTCCAAATAAGATTCATCGTTGATTTGCTAGTAATTCATGGCATCGAGTGACTTGTACGGAAATACCGAAATACTATGTACTCTTATCCTTTAATCTTGATAAGAATTACTTTTAAAAAAAATAGTAAAACAAATAATATAATAAAGTAGAATAAAAATGAATGGAATATATCAACCACGAAAATGCCAAACAGCTAACATTCGTGTTATACATAAAACATCTCAGTTTTACTTTCATGTTTCATTTATAAACCACTTTAATATTTGTTTTCTCATCGATGTGGGAAAATATCAAAGCTCACATCCTTCTTTATACTTTTTGTTTCAAACGAGTTGGTTCTCGTTCACATGAAATCATGAATAAGTAAAGCTTGTTGAAGATTATAATTGAAGTTATTAAAAGTGAACCTGCTTATGATAATCCATGAATGAGTAAAGCTACTTAGAAGCATAAGTTGTCATATAAAACTAAATTACATAGTGGACAATTATACAACATATGATCACCATCAAACACAACTTAACCCTACTAATTTCAAATATCATTTTAAACAAGCTTGATTCTTAGATGAAACTAACTTCTTATATTGCTCATTTTAATCACGTAAAAATATGGATTTATACATTCAAAAAGATTTTGCACTATCTTAACTAACCTTTTATATAACAACAAACTACCAACTAACGTAAGCCATTGGAATAATTTGTAGATGAGGAGTTAAGAGCATCTCATGCTATAAATATTTACAAATTTATAGCATCGACAAGTATGAATTTTATAGCCGCAACATTTATAAACTTAGCAAACCACTCTTATAAACTTATATAGGTGGGATGTAGGAAATGATGTGGATTTATCTACGCTTCGGTGTCCTTTATGCAAGATACAACCCGACACTCACGAGCACTTGTTCTTCGAGTGCTCGTTTTCAGCAAAGGTGTGGTTGAATGTGTTAAAAGTGGCAGATTTCCCTTCTATTTCTCCTGTTTGGAATGATATAATGGGATGGCTGATTCCTTTCCAAGCATGATGATGCACAAAGTATTATTGGACGTTTAATTGTGGCAGCATCTTCGTACTTTATATGGCAAGAACGAAACAACCGTATTCATAACAAAGGCGAGAAGACGGTTGATCAAGTCACTAACGTGGTTGCTGATGTTCTAAGGCTCAAACTTGCATCTATCACTTTCAAGAAGAACATGCATGTGGACAAGCTAAAGAGTACCTGGAAACTCTCGGCTGGAGTTCCAATTGGAGGATGATCGTTTGGATGTTTCCATAGAGAATTGCTTGTGTGTTTATTGCATATTGTATTGTTTCTTTTCTCTAAGTTAGTTGTTTGGTGGTCGTTTTTTGAGCTAATGCAAAGCACGTAGAAAATAGTTTTTTCATAGAGTGGCTCATCACCACTCTTCCTTGTACAATACATTATATTATTTTTTATAAATTTACCGAGTATAAACCCTTTACCCAAAAAAACTTATATAGGTGAGTAATTGAACTTTTATTAGATTCCTTTTTAAAAAAGATAGGTGTAACCTTATAGGCTTTTGGTCTAGTGGTATAATGGTATGTGAGTTGACCATCAACTTAAAAGTTTTTGGTTTAAGCATCGCTTAGTCATTTGTGAGATAAGTGGTATATGGTGTGAAGAAAAAAAAAAGGTGTAAAGTACGTGGGTGGCTCGGACGGAACATAGCGGTGACCGGCCGGATGGGTCGTGGCTCCCCAGAATTTTTAGCCACAAGTATGTTTTTAACCCTTACACTTTGTAATGTTTGGCATTATTAGTACAAATGTTAAATGAAAATGTAAATTAGCCCCTCTAATACAAATATGTTACATTTTGACCCTTTCAATTAAACTTGTCAAGTTCCGTCTATTATAGATTGGTGGGTGGTACCATTTTCTTCATCCATAAACTTGATCATGTAATAAATTTCATATATATGTTTGAAGCCACTTGACATCCATATCACTATGAACATCCGTAGAAAAAAGCATTGAACGAAGATGCTCTAAAAGCTAAATAAGTTATAAGACGTTTGGTTTGCACTAAGAAATCACAACCGATGTTGGCTTTTGGAAGAAAGTAATCGTGAATGGGTATAGAATTTAGATGTGTACTCACCTATCTTTACTACATATAAAGGAAAAATGGTCAAAGTGGAAAAGTGAAAAAGTGAAAAGTCAAGTAATGTGAAATGTTGAAAAATCTTATTAAAGGAAATTATGAAATTTAATTAATACTCTTATTAAAACATCTCATTACTTAAAAGTACAATTATTTATTCACATTTTACAACCAATTAAAAACGTATCTACCAAATTAAATACAACCAATTAAAACAATTAATACAAATCACAAACCGGGTTAAACCGGGACGCTTCAAACCCGACGGGTTGAACCGGTTTAATTTGACCCGTTTTCGACCCAACCTAGCAAGTTGACCCGGTTTAAATCGATCAATTTTTCGACCGGAACGGTTCAACCAGTTGAACCACCCGTGTCGAACCGGGTTTCAAAACGTTATTTTTAATTCTCAAATCTTCAAACTTTTATTATTTTTCGTTTATAACCCATAAACTTTTTTTATCACTAAAACTATATGTCGCTATAAAATCCCGTTGCTATGCACGGGTTGACCCAATCCGTCGGGGTTACCCGGTTTAAATTGACCCATTTTTTGACCAGAACGGTTCTACCGGTTCAACCACCCTGGTCGAACCGGGTTTCAAAACATTATGTTTAATCCCTAAATCCTCAAACGTTTATTATTTTTCGTTTATAACCCATAAACTTTTTTATCACTAAAACTATCTGCCGCTATAAAATCCCGTTGCTAAGCACGGGTACTCGTCTAGTTATTTGGTAATGCTTACATTCATGGGTATCAACCTTTGAAAAACCAGACAATTATTCCCTTTTAGAGTATATCACTATGTTTCGCATCAAGCCCAAAAATATAAGCATTTCTTTTATTGGACTTCATTAAAATTGATAACCCTTGTCTCAAAACTTTTATCTTTTCAATTTGGACGTGTCAAAATAATTGTCTCAAATTCACTTCCAATCTATCAAAAAGCTTAAAAAAATATAAGGATAAAATCTTATTGGTTGAAGAGTACTGGTAGAAAGAAGCTATAGTCAAATAAACATTAAAAAACATCCAATAAGCTAATAAACATAAAAAGTTCAAACTTTACAACCTCCAGATATACGTTATACTTAAAAACAATCTACTAGTCGTGAAAGCCAAAACTAGTAACGGATTCATAGTCTTATAAACTCCTACAGTATTTCCACATCCACCAACGTGGGATGAAGTCACAAAACCAACACACTCATTTCCTTTTTTTAGCCTTTTGTTTCAAGTGACTTAACCATCATATATGTAACCTCACGCCCCTCACATACACAAACACCTCAGTTCACACCAGTGGCGAAGCTAGAAAATTTTCAGTGAGGGGTCGGGATCTAATTTTTTTTCCTAACGTTATTTTTCGGGTAATACCGAAATTTTGAGAGGTCAAAACCGAATATACCGAAATTTTTCTACACGAAAACTATATACCCCTACATTGCAAAAAAAATTTCGGGGGGTCGGGCGCCCCCTCCCGCCCCTATGTAGCCAGGGCCGGCCCTGGCAACAGCCCAGGGCATCCAACGAATAGGGGGCATCATTTTTACGGTGCTGTGAATATATTATGTTTGTTGCTCTCTTGTTGTCTGTATTTTACTATGTTTTTCTGCTCATGGAAGTAAATGAGTTGGAGAAGAAGACTTGAAGAGAGAGAAACAATCACTTTTAGGGTGCGTTTGGTACCCATTCCTGGGAATCAACTATCACTATGAAAGTGATAGTTGGTGTTTGTTTAGGGTGCCTGAGCCCACAACTATGACTATGAAAGTCCATTATTTTTCATACTCCATATATGGCTAGAGAGTGAGGAATAGAACTTTCATAGTTGAGTACTATCAAACTCATACCCATTGTCATTCCTCCCAGCATACCAAACGCACCCTTAGTTTTGAAAACAGCAACAGTAGTCCTTTTGGTCATATTGATTATTTGTCGGCTTCTATTTATTTTCTTTTTATATTTGACATTTTGATGGGCTTTTAATGATAAAATGTTATTTTATCATTTGTTTATTTTAATACTGTATTTAGTGTTGGTAACGTTTTAAAATAGGATTTCACTATATGTAGCTATAAGTGTTGTATTTAAAAGTTAAAAAAATGTATAAGTAGTTGTACATTAGGTCGGTTGAAAAGAATATGCAAGCGTGATTAATTTATATTATTAAAGTACAAGCATTCAATACATGTCTTAATATTTTATACGTAGCTAATAATGAGTAACTTAAGTTAATGTAAGGCAAAAAAAGTTTATAAGTTTCATCTATTAGACTGAATTCACACAATAGCCTCGAGCAAATATGTGACATTTAGTTTTGAGCATTAATTGACATGTGTAACAGTTATATCTAATTATATGCTAAACCTATGTGTCAGCCTGTTGGGTCACAATAGAAAGACTCACTTCTTCACAAACCAATAACTTATTGTCATATATATTTAGACACATAATTAGTTACACTTTTAGGCACTCGATCATTTTTTTTTGTTTCATTTTCCTTATTATTTTCAACTTTAATTTGTATAATTGTAACATTGGACGAAACATTTTTTAGAAAAGCCCAAATAATAAGAATTGACAAAATGCAACAAAATGTTAAAAGTCAATAATTCATATGATAGAGTAAATTTAATTGTTCCCCAAGTTTTATTAAGTTTGATATATTTTTTTTTGAAGGCTAAATCATTACAAAATAATGTGTGTTTGTTTATAGTATTTTGTATTCATTTTCGATCATTTTATACAGGGCATAAAAAACCGTCTCGCCCAGGGCAGCTATAAACTAAGGACCGGCCCTGTATGTAGCTGCGCCAATGGTTCACACACAATGTCATTGTTCCTCTTCACTCTTCTCATCATCGTCCTCTGAATCACCTCTGAGCCAACTCAATCCAGGCACTAGATTAAAGTTTTGGTGTAACAGATTTTGAGTACAGCCACACTTGAAACATCAAGATTAATGTGCACCAATTTGTTACAAATTATATTTAACTAACCGTATCCATAACCAAACTTTCATAAGCAAGTAAACTAGTAAGAGGTTTATTTATTCAATACCATGCACTTTTGCCACTGTTACATTTTTCTTACTCCGTATAAAATAAGCTAGATCCGATTGCCACTTTTGCCACAGTGATATATCAAAGATATTAAATCATCATGAGTTTTTATAGAAGTACATATTTTCTTATAAAATAAGCTAGATCAAAATAAAGTTAATAGAAAACAGTAAATACTAGCATATAAAGTAAATAAAAATGTAAAACTAGTAAAAATAATAGGCTTGGTAAAAAGAACCATTCACGAAATGCACCTATTAAAGAGTTTTATAAATGGATGCAAATCGGAAAAAAATTCTAATTATAGCCTCATAATCCCACATAATATATTGCTCCAAAGTTTACATATTCATCGATGCGGGACATTTCCAAAACCAAAACTTATTCAACCTTTAAGCCTTCGTCAAGCTTTTGTTTTAAAATTGCTTAATCACCACATCTCCACCCTCACACTCTCACTTACATGCAACAAACAACACTTCACCGAACACCAACCGAATCAACTGGAAGACATCACATTCACTCTGAAAATGGATTGACGTCACATGTGACGTCACCAACACCTTCGCTCTCTCTGGCACCATCCTGCCAAACACCATCAAATTCAACGGTAACTTTCCTCCAAATATATTAACAAAAGCAAACATGAATCGTGACGTATCTGGTCATATGAAGAACCAGCGAAATATTCAAATAAGTGATCATCATAAAAACAACATATATAGGATTGCGGTAGCTAGATTCATTACTTAGTTATGAGTCGTATATATGGATTGCGGCACTTGTAATGAGTTTTTCAATGTCCATCACATTCAACAGGCTATCACATTCAAACAAAAAATGACTTTGATACTCCAAACGCTACCATATACATTAGTTCTATACACACAAAAAATAGCATGAGAAATTTATAGCTGTTACATAATGTGTACACTCATACGTTTTAAAATTAGTGTTCTTTTATAGTGGTTGGGAGTTAGAGAGATTAATTTGAGCTCAAATACTAAAGTATTGGCGTTCATTGTTCCTTTCTAATGGAATTGAGAGTCCATTTTACAATCCCTCATTCAATAAGTTAGATTATTAGAACCTTTTATATAATAAAACAAAACCGCTATTAGGAATTTTCCATTTCAAAAAAAATAGATTCATACATAATTTTAGTTAAAAAAAAAATATTTTCTTATTAGGTAACATTTTATATTTATCAATAACACAAGTAAAAGATAAATACAAAAAATATAAATAAGATGCAATTAATAATAGGATTAAAATTTTTAAATAATTATCTTTAATAATAAAAAAACTATAATTAAATATCATAAATCAAACAAAACAAAGATTAAATTATTTGTTTTTTAATAAATAAAAATATATGATTCAAAAAATTTTAAAAAACTTGCGCGTACACGGGTATTATAATTGAGGTTATATCTTGTAAAACTGATATAATATGTTGAAAACGTTTTTGAGGTGTTTTCTGACTCTCGTATAGGAAGTTAACTAAGAAAACAAATACATAGTATTTGCAGTGTTGTTCCTTATCGGTTATCAGAGTGTTCTTTATTCATATTTTTACCAGTATATAAGAGCATTACAATTTCCTTCTACATTTATGTCTACTCATCTTATTAGCCACACAAAATTTATATAACATGATCGAGTTTTTCGTCTATTATTTGTCTTAATTTAAATAGTCGTTTGGTTTGTGCTTAAATGATAATTGTGAGTTTAAGAAGTTGAAACATGCAAAAATGCATAGTTGAAACTTGAGACATTTATTTGAGAGTAAACTGCAAAATACATCCATGTGGTTTACACATTTTGGAATCTTGCATCCCTGTCAGAAACTTTTGGCAAAATACATCACCCGTTAGGCAAACATTTGCCACCCTACATCCCTCGTTAAACATGAGGACTAACGATGCAAATTTTTTCTTCGTTATCTCTTAACGAGATTGATAATGTTACACCGTTAGCCTTCAGGACTAACGGTATTTGCACCGTTAGTCCTTTTTTTACGTTTCTCCATTTTTTGTACGTTTTTATCCGTTTTTGTACGTTTTATTCGTTTTCTTTACGTTTTATCCGTTTTTTGCCAGTTTTTCCCTGTTTTTTCATTTTTTACGTTATTATCCGTTTTTTGTGCGTTTCAACCGTTTTTGTCAGTTTTTTTTACGTTTTATCCGTTTTTTGTATGTATTTATCCATTTTTGTACGTTTTATCCGTGTTTTGTCATTTTATCCGTTTTTGTCAGTTTTTTCCTTTTTTTTTACGTCTTACAATTTTTTTTAACGTTTTTTGTACACTTTATCCGTTTTTTGTACGGAGAAAAAATTTGCATTGTTAGTTGTAACACCCCCAATTTTAAAATATTTGCAGCAGAATAAAGATTGGGTGTTACTTCATAGCTCACAGTTTTTCAGTAGAAAATGGTTATCAATTTAGTCATTTTAAAACATTTATCATTCGAATTTTGTAAATATCAGAGTTTTCAAAATGAGGTCCTAGTGGTTTTAAAGTTTGTTAAATAAGTTTTCGAATGATAGTAAAATTTATAGCCTTTGTAAGAATCCGTGCTCCTCCGTACCATCGTACCATCCTTGCTCATTATGGACCTGAGATAAACACATGCTAAAAGTGTCAACACAAAGGTTCGTGAGTTCATAGAGTTTATAAGTAGAGTAGTTGATTCCCAAGAATCAAAAGAGTTGGTGAGTTTATACTATTCATAATAAACGATTTATTATCAAAATCAAAGTGTGAGTAAAATCCATAGTGTTTATAGTCAAAAGCAGTTGATTTATCAAAACCAAAATTAACATGAAATAGTTTGTTGGTTTGCCCTAACTGGGTCAACACCAAAATAGTTTGTTGGTTTGTCCTAACTGGGTCAACACCAAAATAGTTATGATTTGCCAAGTAATAGTGATTTTCTGCTATATAGTGAACACAAATTAGTCATTTGATATACATTAATTATTGTAGCACTGTGTCATGACCACAGCACTACTATCTGATTTCTCTAAGCCTCATGACACTCATCCGATTAACAGATCTCATCAAATATGATGGATAATAGTAACAATGGCCATCTGGATAGGTTTTTGCCATTCACCTATTAGATTTCAAATAAAGTGCGTTTGGTGGCTTTCCTCTAGCAACCAAACGGGGATTGTCAATCCCTAATAGATCTATCCACAATTATTTACGTTCACCCTACAAGTGACTAAGGTTCATGATATGAGTGATGCGTGGGAATCGCAACAGGCTTTACCTCTCGAGGGATCTCGAGAAGCTTACAACCCCCACCAGGCAGTGTACCTGATCGTTGTAGTATAGTATAGTGACAAGTACCGGGGGATTGATCGTTCAGCTAGGAATAGTGTCGTTAGGATTGAAATTAATCTAACTAGGTCTAAAGGTGAAGGATGATTCTTTTTGTATTTTTATATTTTATGAAAAGCAAGTAAAAATCTCGGGTATTGGGAGAGTGGGCGGCATTAGTTGCTAATCAACTAACCCAAAAGCTACTAATTAAACTAATTAACAAGAAAACTAAACTAAGGTTCTACAAGATAAGTGAAGCATGTCTACCCATGATATGTTACTCCTTGCTAGCTATCCAATCCTACCTATTGAATTGTAACCTTGTTTTAATTGACGGGTTGTATTCCTTAATACCATTCATGGGGTGGCATACATAACTCCCCAATTCTATGAGCTCTTATCTCCTCCTACACCATGCCCAGCACAACTATAGGGATTGTAAACAGTGGCTCATGCATTAAATACAACCAATAAAGACCTAGTACGCCTCGGTTCATGTTTCTTAAGACGTTCAAGCATGTTACCATTTGGAGATCTGCCAGTTTTCTTAAGCCTAACATATAAATCATTCAATCAAAACAAGAATCAATAGGAGACAAGGATTATAAACTAAACCAACTAGATCTATTGAAGTTGTCACGCCTTAATTGATGGAGATAGACACAACATCAACAAGAAATCAATGAGATCTAATCAATTATATACAAGTTTCACATAATCATAAGTAGACACAAGGTGAATTAGCAAATCATCATCAAAAAAGAGCAAACAACAATGATAATGGAAAACATAATTAAGATAGAATCATCAAACCAATACATGATGTTTATGGAGTGATTGAAACCCTCTAAGTTGCTGGAAAAACACCCACCTAAACCCAGGAATCGACCTTAGGGTTTAGGGCTTACAAAAAGTGAAGTTATGAAGTTATATTTATAGGCATGTTTTCTGTCGGCCCTTCGTGACGGCGTCAGCCCGTACTCTTGACGCCGTCAAGACCATTTTTTCACCAAATTGTAGATCTCTTCGTCCTCTTCGCGTGGGCTTTTGAATCACCTAAATCCGAGTTCGTATGCAAAAGTTATGACCAAAACAATATCAGCTACTCCGCGCGCAAGTTTTGACAAGTTTACACGTGACGGCCTTGGTGACGCCGTCATCAACCATGGTATTTTATTCTTGCTATCTGACACCGTCAGGGTGTAACTCTTGACGCCGTCACCTAGTGCTTCCAGCATGGAAAATTGATACTTTGTCGTTTTCTTCACTTTTATGCTCCAAAAACGTCCAAAATGGCTTCTTTTCCAGAATTCACTCTCCAAGTACCTAAAATCACAAAAGGAACGATTTAGGGCAATATTTGATCAAATAAAGTCGGATTCGGGCTTAAATGACCCCCTAAAAACGAATCATTTTTCGCCTCATCATATACCCTTACACTTGAGATTTGCTTGTCCTCAAGCAAATGCGCTTTTATTCTACTCAAAAGACAAATTAGGGGTCATTTAACACTAATATAAAAGTAATTACAACAAATAATCGTTCCACTAAAGACCAATAGACAAGCACGGAGGTCATACACAAGCACCTCACAAATAGTGTTTAGATACTCACATCTCTCGGGTGTAATGAAGTAATATAACATTATGGAAATGGAAGATATCTCTCACTACCTGTCATAGCAAAATAGATTACAATAGGCTTGGGAAAGGATCAAACCTCCACCACATGGCGTAAGCACCTAGGATAAACTATCAAAGAGGTCTTTTAAAGGGTTGTAACGTTAGGTATAGGGATATGAATTACACAGTTTTGTTGGATAAAGGAAGTTTTACTGGTGGCGAGTTAACAATCTTGGTTAATTACATGTACAAGATGGCGTTGCTAAGCCAAGACTAGACTCGACTTAAGCTAACAAATGAAAAATAACAAAAACATAAAATGAACATAGAATGAAACGGGATGGTAGTCCGTATGTTTTTTTTTTTCTCTTTTTTTTTCTTTTCTATATTTTTTTTTTCTTTTTCTTAATTTTTTCGATTTTTTTTTTTTTTTTTTTTTTTTTTTTTTTGCATACACTTTTACCCTACCATCCAAAATAATACATCATAGGGGTATGAGCATTCCCCTTACACTTGAGTCTTTACATACTTTACATTTGACTAATCTAGTGACTCGAATTAAGAAAATCAAAACACTTGGAGCACTTTTAAGATTAACGTACATATGGGGGTAATAATATGATGTTCTTCCCCATTACTCCATAAAATAAGTACTTACCCATGAGTCCCAAACGTCCCAAAACAATATGTACAAGGATATGACTCGACTTAGCAACCATGTAATCAATTAGAAAGTTAACTTAGGGTTTAACAAATAACAATAATGCACTAAAAATGAGCGCATACACGGAAGGCTAAGGCGATTTGGGTGTACATTTAAGTAGGGTGTAACAAATTCTTCCTTTAAGTAAGATGCTTAAAGTTAGAAACGAAAAGATAGGCTCGGAGGGGTGTACTAGGGATTTCGTGTACTAAAAATGAGTACAACACAAAGGGTTTGGGAAAAATTAGTTGACTTAACTAGCCAAGTAATATGACTTAAATGGTCAAGTAATTATGATACGGGTTTAACACAAGGGTGATCCTAATGCCTCTTATCATGTAGTAAATCCTACTACACGATTGTAGTCTCACTAGCGGTCTCGGGATGCATCATTAACGCAAGTTCTAGAATCTAAATGCTACCGGTACACTCATAAGCACCAATAATGAATGCTTTTCCTATCAAATCTAAAGGCGAACCTCACATTTTTGGGTGGAAAATTTTTCTGAATATACGGTTATGTGCTAGTCATACAACCTCCTATCCATGAGACGCTTGCTATGGCTAAAGTTTCACTCCTAAATGTTGTAAAAAAATTTAAATTTGGCGCTAAAATTACACTAACAAGTATTTCTCATAGTTTTATTACACATCTACTATCAAACAAAACAAACTCAAGCGAAAGTGCATATGTAAGGTATCATCTTTTTACCCTCCCCTTACACTTAAGATGAACATTGTCCCCAATGTTCAAGTAAAGAATGTAAAAGTGAAAAAGTAAAAAGAATGAAATCAAATACTCCCCTGATTCGCTCGGTATGGATAATAAGGTGGCCAGGTTAAATCTTCCTCCAAGAAAATGAACAATCAAAGCTTCCCTTCCAGAATATAAATCATCTTCTTGTCATACATAACCTGTAAATCCTGAGAAAATAGACAAAAACCCAAAGCATCAACCCGAACAAAGATAACTCACAACTAGATGTAATTCCAGACTTAGGAATAAAAACAAAACAATTAAAGATATAATGCTTGTGGAATGAATGTTTGCAGATTTCCTGGAGTTTATAAAACTTAATAATTCAACAAAAACCTTAAGACTCCGTTAGAAAAACAAAACCGGTAAAATTTCTAGATTTTTACACGTGACGCCGTCAAGAGTTATCTCGTGACGCCGTCAGAAGTGACCTGCAGAAATTCTTATGTTAAGTTTCTGGAAAATTTCTGGAAAAACTTCGTCCTACTTCCTGGAAAATCCTGCAAAACATCATTACGACTCGATACAAGCATTTGACTCTAACAAGTACTAATACACATGTCCATTTAATATTGTTGTGGTTCATGCTCAATTTTATTCTTATAAACAAATTTGGATCTCCCTTACACTTATCTTTTGCAAAATAGCTTTATATGCGATTAAGACGAAGTTAAAAACAAAATAAAGCATTTTCACAATTTACTTTGAAACATGAGCCACAAACAATAAAAATAGAACATGCATACGGAAACAAATAAAATCAAACAAACAAACAAACAAATAAAAACACACAAAACATGGGTTGCCTCCCAAGAAGCGCTTGTTTTTGTTCGAGTCACGAGCCTGACTCTACCCTTATTTAATGGAAATAGGGGAGGTTCTCCCTACACTTAGGATTAAGTGTGGGTGAAAGTAGCGATACACACCCTTAGGGTGTGAATATGCCACGTGAGGTGAAGGGGGTGAGTGAATGGCTTCCTTCATCCTAAAACTACCCGGATAATATTGGTTGATGGGTGGATCGGTTCCTCTTTTGTCTCCTAGAAATATATCTAAGGATGGAAAGGTGTGTAAAGATTGAGGTTCCGGTTTATCAACACTAGGAAATTCCCTAGAACTAGGAGTAAGGTTATCACTACAAGTGTTCAAACCTATATCCTCAAGTGGTGCCTGGTCTAAGGGTTCTACCTCCATAGGAATTCCTAAAGTTTCTTCTACTTCTTCCGGGTAAGTCACGGGCAGTGTGTGTGCCTCAAATGATGGTTGAGTATTTCGTGGGCTTATGTTATTTACCTCATCATTCCACGTGTCACGATCACCTATATCCTTAGGTAGTGATAATAACAAAGCTAGTGCTTCATCCAACTTATGGTTTATTAATACGGCTCTATCCATAATTCCTTGGCAAACTAGATCTCTTTTTCTATTAGCTTCACTAAAACGAGATCCTAAACATGGAGGTTGTTCATAAGAATCTATCCTAGGTGAAGGCTCATATGATTCATAGGTGTCTCTAAATGAGGTATTTTGCACTTCTTGGTGTTCTAGCCACTCAACCATATATTGCAATCTTAGAAGTCTAAGTGAAGTGTCCATTTGAAGCAAATTACAAACAAAATCACAAAGAAAAGATAGACTACGAGAAAGCTACAGAATAAAAAGAAAAAAAATCTCACTTGATAGGAATCTAATAAGTAGACCTAATAAAAATCAAATTCAACCTAAACAATAATTATTCCCCGGGCTGCGGCGCCAAAAACTTGATGCGTGGGAATCGCAACAGGCTTTACCTCTCGAGGGATCTCGAGAAGCTTACTACCCCCACCAGGCATTGTACCTGATCGTTGTAGTATAGTATAGTGACAAGTACCGGGGGATTGATCGTTCAGCTAGGAATAGTGTCGTTAGGATTGAAATTAATCTAACTAGGTCTAAAGGTGAAGGATGATTCTTTTTGTATTTTTATATTTTATGAAAAGCAAGTAAAAATCTCGGGTATTGGGAGAGTGGGCGGAATTAGTTGCTAATCAACTAACCCAAAAGCTACTAATTAAACTAATTAACAAGAAAACTAAACTAAGGTTCTACAAGATAAGTGAAGCATGTCTACCCATGATATGTTACTCCTTGCTAGCTATCCAATCCTACCTATTGAATTGTAACCTTGTTTTAATTGACGGGTTGTATTCCTTAATACCATTCATGGGGTGGCATACATAACTCCCCAATTCTATGAGCTCTTATCTCCTCCTACACCATGCCCAGCACAACTATAGGGATTGTAAACAGTGGATCATGCATTAAATACAACCAATAAAGACCTAGTACGCCTCGGTTCATGTTTCTTAAGACGTTCAAGCATGTTACCATTTGGAGATCTGCCAGTTTTCTTAAGCCTAACATATAAATCATTCAATCAAAACAAGAATCAATAGGAGACAAGGATTATAAACTAAACCAACTAGATCTATTGAAGTTGTCACGCCTTAATTGATGGAGATAGACACAACATCAACAAGAAATCAATGAGATCTAATCAATTATATACAAGTTTCACATAATCATAAGTAGACACAAGGTGAATTAGCAAATCATCATCAAAAAAGAGCAAACAACAATGATAATGGAAAACATAATTAAGATAGAATCATCAAACCAATACATGATGTTTATGGAGTGATTGAAACCCTCTAAGTTGCTGGAAAAACACCCACCTAAACCCAGGAATCGACCTTAGGGTTTAGGGCTTACAAAAAGTGAAGTTATGAAGTTATATTTATAGGCATGTTTTCTGTCGGCCCTTCGTGACTGCGTCAGCCCGTACTCTTGACGCCGTCAAGACCATTTTTTCACCAAATTGTAGATCTCTTCGTCCTCTTCGCGTGGGCTTTTGAATCACCTAAATCCGAGTTCGTATGCAAAAGTTATGACCAAAACAATATCAGCTACTCCGCGCGCAAGTTTTGACAAGTTTACACGTGACGGCCTTGGTGACGCCGTCATCAACCATGGTATTTTATTCTTGCTATCTGACGCCGTCAGGGTGTAACTCTTGACGCCGTCACCTAGTGCTTCCAGCATGGAAAATTGATACTTTGTCGTTTTCTTCACTTTTATGCTCCAAAAACGTCCAAAATGGCTTCTTTTCCAGAATTCACTCTCCAAGTACCTAAAATCACAAAAGGAACGATTTAGGGCAATATTTGATCAAAAAAAGTCGGATTCGGGCTTAAATGACCCCCTAAAAATAGATCATTTTTCGCCTCATCAATGAGGGACTTTTTGGCAATAGCAAACTTAGGAAGTAGAAATCAGATACAGCATACAGTTGATAAGTTACTTGTAAACATGTCTATCGCAGTTATCTCTCCATGAGATATAAAATGTATAAAATGGTGGGCTATGGTCCCACAGTAATATGTAAATAGTTTAAAACACTTGCGATAGTAAAAACAGTAGTTGAGCATGTATCTCCCCCAAAAACATTTATAAAACAGTTATAAAACCAGTAAAAATAGGGGCCATGACTCACAGTAATTTGTAACTAGTTAAGAATACTTGTAAAAGTATAAAACATGTAATTGAGCATGTATCTCCCCCAAAGTATTTATAAAAATATTTATAAAACGGGGCTAAGAACTCACCTTAAGTGATACTAGGAATGATGAAAGTAAGTGCGAGTGAGAGTATGAGAATGATTTTGGAAGCGTCCTTAGTACGGAACCTGATAAATAAATTTATCTGAGAATCTAACCAAATACTATTTGGTAAATGAATATCGATCAATGAATGACGATTAATCGTTATAATGAAAGGATGATATGCGAGTGATGTTCTTATGTTTATAAGATACGTTATTATGTCTAAAGTTTTCTTTTCTTAATTTTTGATGATAATAATACGTAAAGTTAATTAGTTAAAGTATTGTTATATTGTTATATATATTATTAACGAAATAAAGCGTGATGAAAATGCATATGACGTGACGTGGTGACGTAAAAAAAATAAAAAATAAAATAAGAATGTCAATTATAATATGTGGGTCTCTGTCCTTTTTCCAATTTTACACTTTTTACCCTAACGGCGTTAGCGTTACACAGTTAGTCCAAAGTTAAATATATTTATGTTTTAAGTCCATAAACTTTCAAATTATTACACTTTTCACCCAATAGTTCATAAAATCAGTTTTTCATTCCCAAGTTTGTAAAATGACAGTTTTTACCCTAACTTTATAAACTTTACATTTTTAAACCAAAAGTTATAAAATTTGCAATTTTAGTCCAAAATTCACCAATTCCTCAACTTAGTGTTTTTATTTCTTAATAATGTTAGGAACAACTTATTTTACTTTTCAAACTGCTTATTTTCAGAAAATAGCTTATTTTTAGCTTATTGGGCTTTTAAACAAGAAAACTAAAGCCCGTTAAGAGTTTTTGATCCGTTAAGTTTACGAAAGTTTTGGGATTAGTTTCGGCCTTATTTTAGGATGTTAAAAACATTTCAAAACAGCTTATTAGGACAGCTTATTTGTTTTGCTTATTTTTGACTGATTGGGCCTTAAGGCCCAATCGGTGGTGTATTAGTTTTCAAAACATGGTCCAGGGTCGATATGCTTTGCTTTATTTACTAGGTCGAGACGTGAATATTATTACAAGTGTTCTATATGAAAATGATAGTTTGTTAGGTGGTCTAACAGTTTATGAAATAAAATGGTATACTCGTTAAATTGGATTCAAAAATATGCGTTCGATCTTGGGCTGCATGGGGTAAGGTTTTTTAGTACACGACTTAGAATATTTTACATGTTTTGAGACTAGGTCTCGTTGAACATTAGGAACGTGTCCAAAAATAGTTTATACGCGACTTTTATGACTTAAATCTTTAGGTGTCTTGATAACTAGCATGTCAAACATATAGACGGAATAATTATATGGATATGTTGTTTATATAGGTTACGAGTAATTTGGTGCAAGGGGTAGTGATATGCACGTAAAAATCAAAGTATACGTTTTAAGTAAAAATGGAAAAGTGAAGACGAGACTTACTACACCAAAAATGGTGGGGTAAAATGAATCGTAGAGTCGAGGAATGGGTAGTACGAGAGAGTAGCGTGTATGTCGACTCAACCAAGGTTCACAAACAAAGGTTTGTTTCTCCTAAACACTATTTGAAAGGCTTGTGCTCGTGCCAAAGCGAATTGAAACAGAAACTAGAGCTAGGACTTAGAGTTATTTTTGAAATTGATTTGTATGATTGTAGAAAACGAGTACATGCATGCAAGGTGATATATATATATATATATATATATATATATATATATATATATATATATATATATATATATATATATATATATATATATATGAGGTTTTGAGTATTCTAGTGACTATAAATATATGAGATGTAATGGTAACGTGTATTTAAAAGTCTCGATTTGTAAGAAGTAACATGCTCCTCATAGTTTTGTTTCTAGTTAGTCGACATACCCTTAAGTGCAAAAGAAACATGTGGGTTTAATTATAAAAATAGTATGGTACGTTTGAGTTTTCTTTTAATATGCATGTAGTACTTGGCTAGGGACATATAATATACATTGTGAGTGCATGAATTGTGGGAGTACATGTCCTTGTGTCTAATACATATGTCGACCACCAATTTTTATTAGCATACGATTTGGAAATTCATGTAAGACTTGGTTATAGTTGATTAACTTTAGCATTTAAATATGAATTCATGCTAGGATTATTATTAGGAGTTCAAAGAAACAAGCGGGGTTTAAAATGGTTTAGTTTTGACATAGTTGATAAATCGTATGGGTTGTTTGTGGACCAAATACTTTGCCTTGTAAAAATGTAGTGAGACTCAACATGGGAAGCTGAAATTCGACATGTATGGAGTTGGCTAGGTGAGAAATGAAGTAGAGTAAAAATATGTATGTGTCGTGTATTGATGAGGCGAAAAATGAACCACTTTTAGGGGATCATTTAAGCCCGGAATTGAATTTATTTGATCAAATATTGTGACAATCGGCAATTTAGGGAGTTATTTTGAAAACCCGCATTACGTTAAAGTTCGTTTATAATTTTTTTGTTGGAATTTCATTTCACAACGAACTTGTAAGACCTATTTTATGGATAATTATATTTTACGTTGTTATGGAATTTGTGAATTATCTTAATAATTCATTATGGAAATTACGTGATGATGTATGTTTTTAAAAATTCTCACTGTTACTACGTTGACTCTGGCACTAGGTTTACCTAACGGGAAATGTTATGATTCGTTTTACGAGTCCGACGATATTTAATTATTTATGAGATGTTTTGCGAGATATTAAACGTTTTGAAATGAGTTTCGGGTTTTGGACCGTGTATTTTACACCCACTCATGTTACCACTCATACTTATAATAGTATTATTATTATTAATATTATTATTAAAAATAAATTTTTTTTTTAGTAAATAATACAAAAACCGTCCTTGTGGTCCGGTTCCTCACACAACACACCCACTCTCACCCTCACTTCTCTCTCTCATTTCCTCACCACTTCAAACCCTAGCCGCCGGCCCCTTTTTCCGGCTATAACCGTCGCACCACCGCCCCCACAACAAAACCACCACCACCATCTTAACCCTTATCTTCTCCTCTTTCATTTGAACTATAACACGTGCCCTAAAACGCATTATAACACCACGAAATCTTTGTAGATTCGATCGAGTTTTTATTGTTTTCACTAGATCCGCAAGTTTGGAGGTTCAAGAAGGTGAGTAAGCTCGTTTTGGTACCTTGGGTGCCTCGACATGGTGTTAAATCCGTGGCTACACGGATGATTTTTGTGGGAATCGAATACATTTTGTTGGGAAATGATGTTTTATTGCTAAAAAGATGGTTTGGTATCCGGGTATCGGTGTTTGGTCGTGTTTCTTTGCGTGGTCGACCCGTAGCCGAGGGCCTCACCCTCGACTTTTTGATGATTCCGAGTTATGGTCGACCTTTGACCCGATTTCTTGTTGTTTGACCTCATTTGGTCATAGTGGTTAATTGTTAGTTGGATTCTTGATTGTTGTTCTTGTTATTTCGACTTGGGTTGGAGCCGACGACCCCTTTGGGTCGGTTTGGTTATTTATTTTTGTTTGGGTCGAGCTCCCTTGAGCTAGCCGCGACCTTGTGGTCTCGGGTGGGACCCACGTAACACTTGGTATATGTTTTCGACTCGGGTTGACTTGGTAACTTGACCCGAATACGGTTATTTTTGAGAACCGTTGGTGATGTCGAAATATATATATTTCGGCTAAATTCAATTTCATGGTTATTATATATTGTTAACTATTATTATTATTGTGGCTTAATTGATTTTAGAAGCGGTTGACGAGTATTATGGACTCGTGGTATTATTTGAAGTTGTGTTGACGATAAAGTGGTTTTGGGGACCGATTGTGAGACGGTCACTTAGATTGACGGAGATAGGTTACTCGGGTGCCGTAGTTGGACCCTATTGTTGTAGCACGTGGATTGGGATTGATTGGACGGAGATGTATTGATTGTTATGACTTTTACATATTACTTTGGACTTGGACAATGAGCCGAGAGTCATGACTTGGACATGTGACCATTTCGTATGACTCGATAACTAATTACAAATAAAACATAAATAATAAAACTCGTAATAATAGTTATTGATAATATAAACGTTTATATGAATATATAGACGTGAATAACGGATATATAATTATATAAGCGCATATATTAATAACAATAATAATCACGAGTCATATTATAAATAATACGACTAGATATATATTAGGCTACGAAAGTGGCGTAATATTATTGAACGTATTATTATTATAAAGAAATTGTTATAAAACGAGGAATCCTCGACAATTCTCAAATATTAAATAAAAATGTCATTTTGTATATATACTAAATAAACTTATCGAGTTATGCGGAGTCGTTGTCACTCGAGTTCAGGTAAGTTTTATTTGTGACTTTCGTGTTGTCACGGATATATGGCGATTAATATAAACGTTTTCTATAACTAAATAACCACTTAACCGTAGGGTTGAATCGGGTTATTTGGCTATATAAAATGAATATATTAATGGGCATCGTATCCTACGACGCCCATAGGTTGTGGTATATGTAAAGTGTAATAAATTGCGAATATATATATCGGGAAATCTGGCCAATTTGACGATATATATGAGGAATTTATTAAACTATGATATCTACCATATAGTATTTATGTGCTATGTGCCTTCGGATGGGGTGTAATTTTGGAACGGTATGTTACGTAAATAAATATGAGGATTATCAAATCGACGGATTTGATAAACTTCGGCGATTTATTTAAATGATATATTGGGCTAATATTAGATCCATAGTTTATTTTATTATTCTTTGTGTGACCTTTTGGTTTGTTTTGAGTCGACCCACCACCCGTATGGATACCAAACGTAAATACACCAAACTAATACGAAATGGATTTTTGGAAATAAAACGGATTCTCGTCCGGGTTTGGGAATATTTTGGATTTGAGGAAATGATTTCTGAACGAGTTAATATTGTTAGGTCGTGCTGAGTCCGTAGTTGCTGTTTCGTGAGTTATTATACATCTTATTTCTACCGACTTCGTCTTGCTATTTTCTGGACTTGAGGTGAGTCATAGCCCCACTTTTTCCCTTGAACTATGTTTTCAATACTTGGGGTGAGAAACGTGCAAATTATTTTATGTGGACTATTATCGCTTCTATATTCTTTCTAAAACTTGCTATGCGTATGGACTAGGATGTATTGTCAGCTTTAGTCACACGGTTTTGTGTGTACTATTCAAGGTTGGCTTATTTGGTTATTGGTGAATTGTCAGCTTTAGTCACACGATTTTGTGTGTACTATTCAAGGTTGGCTTATTTGGTTATTGGTAGATTGTCAGCTTTAGTCACACGGTTCGTGTGTACTATTCAAGGTTGGCTTATTTAGATACTGTAGCGTGCACCTATAGGTTATTAATACTTCGGAGGTTATCCGAGTATTTATTGGTATTGCGGGGGTTACCCGAATATCTATGTTAGAACGGAGGGTATCCGTGTGTTATGTTGGAGCGGAGGGTATCCGCAGGCTTTTAGTGAATCCTTAGTCTAGCTAGCAAGCGTTTTGCGTATATGTCCACTATATTGTTAGATGAATGTAAACCTATGATCTCACCAGCGAAAGCTGACTTTTAGCACGTTTTCTCAGGTAATTAAGTGATGATACGGATGCTTGGAATGGAAGGCTCGGCCAAGGCTCATGGTTTATGGATCTATTTTTCTAAACTCTGATAATTAATTTTGGACCTACTGTTATGTTATTTTGGGCCTGACTCTGAATGATGTTGGGATAAATGTAAACGTTAAAACCCCGTTTTGGTTGTGTTTTTATTATGTTTACTTTATCTCGTTCTATATTGTCTTGTGTTGGATACCAATCCCCGTAGCACCCCGAAAGCTTGTTGAGTCTTCCGCTGTATCAAATTTTGGGGGTGTTACAGATTGGTATCAGAGCCAAGGTTATAGAGAACTAGGTAAATAAACGCCTAAACTATAACCGTGTTTTTATAGAGAATGATCCTTGACCACCGCCCGCCAGCCCGCCAAGCCGAAGCATCTTCTATTATTTGAGGTATTATGAGATATTTGAGATGATTGTTAGATTTGGGATTTATTGAGATGATTTGAGGTTTATGGATTTTAGTAATACGATGGCGTTTCGAGGAATTATATGGTCTATATGTTTTATACACATTTTAGTAATGCGGTGTTTGAAATTCTTTTTATTGAGATTATATGTTTGAACTATTTGATGAGGATTTTTTAGTATGGTATTTTGAGTTGTGATTTAGTTGTTTTGAAACACTTACACCTACCCTACGCCGTTGTCACAGACCGTGGCCTCCCATATGCCCGATGTTGTCGAGGATATTCTTACTGCACCGGTTTTACCTGCACAGTTCACTATGGCATCTGATGATCCTTACCAGATGGCCATGCTTTCAGCTACTGTACCGCAGGCAGCTTCTACTTCAGCACCACCTGCTGCATCTACGCAGGGACCCTTATCTTCTCTAGGGCTCCCTGGTACATCGAGGCAGCTTACTCTTCATCAGGCTTTGGCTCGCGTGGCCCCACGCTTTGCCCACCGAGCTACGGCACGCATGTCGGTACGCCCTACTCCATCACCTTTACAGATTGATGCTCACTCTCTCCTGTCTGAGGCGCCACCCACATCATTGCGTCGTCGTCCTAGATCACCTACCACATCTCCACATGGTTCACCTAGTAGGAGACGACGATTGATGAGGTACTCTTCCATCACCTTTACAGATTGATGCTCACTCTCTCCTGTCTGAGGCGCCACCCACATCATTGCGTCGTCGTCCTAGATCACCTACCACATCTCCACATGGTTCACCTAGTAGGAGACGACGATTGATGAGGTACTCTTCCGATGAGGAGGAGGAGGAGTACGAGGGTGAGGTTGAGGCTGATGATCCTGAGCAGGAGGATGACCCTCAGGAGGCTGAGCAGGGTGATGATGATGACCCTGAGGAGGAGGATGACCCTCAGGAGGATGAGATGCCTGATGATGATGATGTGTTAGTACCACCAGCTCAGGCTGAGGAGCCTGATTCACCTGTACATCCGATTGAGCCTGATTCACCTGATCATCCGTTTTTGGTTGAGTTGCCACCCGGTAGTCCCGATGGGTCGGATGCATCTTCTGAGGTTTCTGCTGAGCATGCAGAGTTAGGTGAGATTGGCAGGTTATGGGCTCGGATTACTGAGCTTAGTGAGAGAGTTGCACGTGTATCTGATCGACTTGAGAGAGTTATTGGAGAGTTTTTAGCGGATTTGAGAGTTGACATGACTGTCGTTGTGGGCAGGACTACGGAGATGAGGAGAGTTTTGACGGAGGTCCACGAGCATATTGATAGTTTGCAGCGAGGTTTTGTTACTGCTCAAGAGGCCGACCGCAAGCTATGGCAAAGGAATGCCGAGCTAGAGAAGGAGGTAGCTGACCTCAAGAGAGACCGAGACACCCATAGCGTGGAGCTAGGATCGTTATGGAGGGATCTTGATGGCTTGAGGCAGGAGTTGAGGAGCCTCCGCCAGCAGCGTGGCTAGTTGCTTGGGTTATGTTGTCTTATTGCTTTCTTAACCGAGTAGTGTTCGGTTAGAAAAGCTACTTATCATATTTTGATGTATTTTGTTCAGTATTCGTCTCTTTTGGAACGATTAGTACGTTATTGTGTTTTCTAGTAGTTGGAACGATGTTAGATCGCTATTGTATGGTTGATGGTTATTAGTATATGGTATTATGTGATTTTGAGTGTTATGGAAATCGAGTTCTTATTCGCTTTATTGATGTTACGTGGTGTATTGTGCTATCCTTTCCATGACTTGGCTCCGTTGAATTGCTTTTGTTGAGCATATTGATAAGTTCTATTGGAGACTCATGAACTTGTGTGATGTTTCAGATCAATGGCCACACGACGAAACCCTGTTAGAGCTACCAGAACTGGCCCTGCAGTGACTACTCCTGGTCGCCGAGGACGCCGACCTACTCGAAATGTTGAAACCCCTACTCCTGACAACCTGGACACTACTAACCACAACAACAGGAATCAAAATGTTGATGTTCAGGGAGACAATGATCATGTTCCACTTAATGCACCTACTGTGGATCAAGCAATGATCAATCAACTTGTGGAGCAAAGAGTTGCTGAGCTAGTAGCTGAGTCAAATCATTCCAACAATTCTGCTGGAACATTTCCACCTGTTCGTGCTAACAGATGTCAATACAAGGAATTTAAGATTTGTGGACCTATTGAGTTTGGTGGAACTGAAGGAGTGGTTTACTTGGATAGGTAGATTGAGAATACTGAGTCAGTGTTTAATGTCAGTGGTTGTGCGGAGAATGCGAAGGTAAAGTTTGCTTCTTTTACTTTCAAGGATGAAGCTTTAACTTGGTGGAACAATTACCGAAATGCAGTTGGGAGTGATGTAGCTTATGCCATGACTTGGGAACAATTTAAGTCTCTGTTGATTCAGACTTATTGCCCAAGGAATGAGGTCAAGAAGCTAGAGATTAAGTTTTGGAACCACAAAGTGAAAGGTAATGATATGACAACTTACAATCATCGTTACCAGGAATTAGCCTTGCTTTGCCCAGATATGGTAAAAACCGAGACTCAAAAGATCGAGAGGTATACTGATGGGTTGCCTGTAGCTACGAGAAATGATGTGATTTCTGCTAGGCCTACAAACATCCATGAGGCAATCACAATTGCTCAACAACTTATGGATTCGTTGGAATTAGAAGAAGCTGATAAGGAGAAGAATGGAAAGAGAAAGAGAGACCGTCACTCTAAGGGTAATGATCACCGAAGCAAGAGACAAGCTAAGGCTTATGCTATTGGGAATGGAGATAAGAAGAATCAGAACGGTGATGCACCCAAGTGTGATCATTGCCACCAGCATCATACTGGATGGTGTAGTGTGAAATGCCAGAACTGCTCAAAGAAAGGACACACAGCTAGGGATTGTAGAGCTCGACCTCTTGCTACGGTTCAGGCTGCTCCTGAGATGAGAAACAAGGTAGATGTTACTTGTTATGGGTGTGGAAAGAAGGGACACTATAGGAATGAGTGTAGAGAATCGTGGAACCGTGGAAACCAAGGCTCGGGTGGTAATGGGTACAATCATGGAAACCGTGGAGCTGGAGGAAACCGTGGACGACAAGATAATGGGGACCAACGTGTGGAAGCTGGAGCTGCTCAGGGAAGAGTGTATGCACTCGGGAACGAGAGAGGAGAAGATCCGAACGTCGTTACTGGTACGTTCCTTCTCAATAATCGTTATGCTTCCATACTATTTGATACTGGTGCCGATAGGAGTTTTGTGTCCACTACGTTTGCACCCTTACTCGAGAAACCCCCGATGGCCTTAGGAATTGGATATGATATTGAGTTAGCTAATGGGAATATAGAAAGGATTAATACCATCATTCGCGGTTGTACGTTAAATTTCTTGAACCACCCTTTCAACATAGATCTTCTACCCGTCACGTTAGGAAGTTTTGATGTTATCATTGGTATGGATTGGCTGTCGAAGTATCGTGCTCACATACTTTGCGACGAGAAGATCGTGCGTGTACCATACGGAAAGGAAATCCTAAATATATTAGGAGATCGAAAGGATTCTAGGAGCCCATCCCGATTAGCAGTCATTTCTTGCACTAAGTTACCAAAGCTAATGGAGAAGGGATGTTACCTTTTCTTAGCTCAAATTTCTGAGAAAGGAGGGACGAAGAAAAAGGAAAGGTGCATTGGAGATGTGCCTATAGTTCGTGATTTTCCTGATGTGTTTCCCGATGATTTGCCGGGAATCCCGCCGACTAGACAAGTGGAGTTTCAGATTGAGTTGATACCTGGTGCTGCACCTGTAGCACGAGCGCCTTATCGTCTTGCAACTACCGAGCTAGAAGAGTTTTCAACACAATTGGCGGAGTTAGCCGAAAAAGGATTCATAAGACCAAGTTCTTCACCTTGAGGAGCCCCAGTCTTATTTGTGAAGAAGAATGATGGATCGTTCCGTATGTGCATTGATTACCGAGAGTTGAACAAGTTAACGGTGAAGAATAGATACCCGTTACCTAGAATCGACGACTTGTTTGATCAACTCCAAGGATCGAGTGTGTACTCGAAGATCGATTTGAGATCGGGATATCATCAACTTCGAGTTCGCGAGGAAGACATTCCGAAAATGGCTTTCAGAACCCGTTACGGGCTTTACGAGTTTCAGGTGATGCCATTTGGGTTGACTAACGCACCGGCAATGTTCATGGATCTCATGAATCGGGTGTGTAAGCCTTACTTAGATAAGTTCGTGATTGTATTCATCGATGACATACTGATTTATTCAAAGAGTGAGAAGGAGCATGAGGAGCATCTAAGACTCATCTTAGAATTGCTCAGGAAGGAGAAACTCTATGCCAAGTTTTCGAAATGCGAATTCTGGATTCCGACGGTACAATTTTTGGGTCATGTGATTGATAGACAAGGAGTCCATGTGGATCCTGCTAAGATTGAGGCGATAAAAGATTGGGCTGCACCTACAACCCCAACCGAAGTTCGTCAATTTTTGGGTTTGGCTAGTTATTACCGAAGATTCATTGAGGGATTTTCGAAGATAGCTAAACCATTGACCAAGCGTTTCAATTGCTTAAGAAGATGTTGTGTAGTGCTCCTATCTTAGCGTTACCGGAGGGTAACGAGGATTTCGTCGTCTATTGTGATGCCTCACATAGAGGATTGGGAGCCGTATTAATGCAACGAGAGAAGGTGATAGCTTATGCTTCCTGACAGCTCAAAAAGCATGAGAAAAACTACACCACCCATGATTTGGAATTAGGTGTTGTGGTTTTCGCCTTAAGAATATGGAGACATTACTTATACGGAACCAAGTGTGTTGTATTTACTGACCATAAAAGTCTACAACACATCTTGAATCAAAAAGAGCTCAATATGAGACAGCGACGTTGGATTGAGTTGCTAAGCGATTATGATTGTGAAATTCGCTACCATCCTGGTAAAGCAAACGTTGTCGCTGATGCTCTTAGTCGAAAGGAAAGAATACCACCGTTACGAGTTAGGTCATTGGGAATGACCATCGTATCGCCATTACCGTCTCAAATATTTGAAGTTCAAACAGAAGCGTTAAAAGCAGAAAACAGATCTGCTGAGAATATATTTGGGATGGCTGAGAATGAGAAAGGATTTGTTAAGCGTTCTGATGGATTGCTATGTTTTGGAGATCGGATTTGGGTACCTTTGTATGGAGGAATTCGGGAGTTGATTATGCATGAGTCGCATAAGTCAAAGTACTCTATTCATCCTGGGTCCGACAAGATGTACCAGGATCTTAAGAAGTTTTATTGGTGGCCAAATATGAAGGCAGATATAGCATCGTACGTTAGTAAATGCTTGACATGTGCTAAGGTTAAAGCTGAACACCAGAGACCGTCAGGATTACTAACGCAACCAGAACTTCCAGTCTGGAAATGGGAGCGGATTACTATGGACTTCATTACCAAATTACCAAAGACAGCTAGCGGTTGTGACGCTATCTGGGTAATAGTGGACCGTCTGACAAAGTCTGATCATTTCCTGGCAATAAGCGAAGATGATAGTGTGGATAAACTTGCGAGGTTATATGTGAAGGAAATTATTTCGCGTCATGGAGTCCCGATATTATTTCGGATCGCGATAGTCGTTTTACGTCAGCTTTGTGGCGATCACTTCAAACGGCTTTGGGGACGAGACTTGATATGAGTACTGCGTATCATCCCCAAACCGATGGTCAAAGTGAGAGGACCATTCAGACATTGGAGGATATGCTTCGTGCATGCATCATAGACTTTGGTAAAGGCTGGGAGAAGTACTTGCCCCTCGCGGAATTCTCCTATAATAATAGTTACCACACAAGTCTTAAGGCTGCACCATTCGAAGCTTTGTATGGCAGAAAGTGTCGTTCGCCTATTGGTTGGGCAGAAGTTGGAGATAGCCAACTCACAGGCCCTGAGCTGATTTTGGAAACTACTGAGAAAGTAGCTCGGATTCGTGATCGGTTGCAAGCAGCCAGAGATAGGCAGAAAAGTTACGCCGATCAGAGACGTAAACCCTTAGAGTTCCAGGTTGGAGACAAAGTGATGCTGAAAGTCTCGCCTTGGAAGGGTGTGATACATTTCGGGAAATGTGGTAAACTCAACCCACGCTACATTGGACCATTTCTGATCTTAGAAAGAATTGGGCTCGTGGCTTATAGGTTGGAATTACCACATGAACTGAGTAAAGTTCACGACGTGTTTCACGTTAGTAATTTGAAGAAATGTCTTTCCGATGAGATGCCTGTCATTCCAATGAAGGATATTCGTGTTGATGAGAAACTGAACTTCGTGGAAGAGCCAATGGAGATTTTAGATCGTGAAGTTAAACGACTCAAGCGAAGTCGCATTCCGCTCGTCAAGGTTCGTTGGAATTCCCGACATGGACCAGAATTTACGTGGGAATGTGAGGACGAGTTCCGGAAGAGATATCCGAAGCTTTTCACTTCGTTGATGAAATTTTCCGAGTGAAACCCGGGACGGGTTTCTTCTGAGACTGGGAGGATGTGACAACCGGCAATTTAGAGAGTTATTTTGAAAACCCGCATTACGTTAAAGTTCGTTTATAATATTTTTGTTGGAATTTCATTTCACAACGAACTTGTAAGACCTATTTTATGGATAATTATATTTTACGTTGTTATAGAATTTGTGAATTATCTTAATAATTCATTATGGAAATTACGTGATGATGTATGTTTTTAAAAATTCTCACTGTTACTACGTTGACTCTAGCACTAGGTTTACCTAACGGGAAATGTTATGATTCGTTTTACGAGTCCGACGATATTTAATTATTTATGAGATGTTTCGCGAGATATTAAACGTTTTGAAATGAGTTTCGGGTTTTGGACCGTGTATTTTACACCCACTCATGTTACCACTCATACTAATAATAGTATTATTATTATTATTAATATTATTATTAAAAATAAATTTTTTTTTAGTAAATAATACAAAAACCGTCCTTGTGGTCCGGTTCCTCACACAACACACCCACTCTCACCCTCACTTCTCTCTCTCATTTCCTCACCACTTCAAACCCTAGCCGCCGGCCCCTTTTTCCGGCTATAACCGTCGCACCACCGCCCCCACAACAAAACCACCACCACCATCTTAACCCTTATCTTCTCCTCTTTCATTTAAACTATAACACGCGCCCTAAAACGCATTATAACACCACGAAATCTTTGTAGATTCGATCGAGTTTTTATTGTTTTCACTAGATCCGCAAGTTTGGAGGTTCAAGAAGGTGAGTAAGCTCGTTTTGGTACCTTGGGTGCCTCGACATGGTGTTAAATCCGTGGCTACACGGATGATTTTTGTGGGAATCGAATACATTTTGTTGGGAAATGATGTTTTATTGCTAAAAAGATGGTTTGGTATCTGGGTATCGGTGTTTGGTCGTGTTTCTTTGCGTGGTCGACCCGTAGCCGAGGGCCTCACCCTCGACTTTTTGATGATTCCGAGTTATGGTCTACCTTTGACCCGATTTCTTGTTGTTTGACCTCATTTGGTCATAGTGGTTAATTGTTAGTTGGATTCTTGATTGTTGTTCTTGTTATTTCGACTTGGGTTGGAGCCGACGATCCCTTTGGGTCGGTTTGGTTATTTATTTTTGTTTGGGTCGAGCTCCCTTGAGCTAGCCGCGACCTTGTGGTCTCGGGTGGGACCCACGTAACACTTGGTATATGTTTTCGACTCGGGTTGACTTGGTAACTTGACCCGAATACGGTTATTTTTGAGAACCGTTGGTGATGTCGAAATATATATATATTTCGGCTAAATTCAATTTCATGGTTATTATATATTGTTAACTATTATTATTATTGTGGCTTAATTGATTTTTGAAGCGGTTGACGAGTATTATGGACTCGTGGTATTATTTGAAGTTGTGTTGACGATAAAGTGGTTTTGGGGACCGATTGTGAGACGGTCACTTAGATTGACGGAGATAGGTTTGTCGGGTGCCGTAGTCGGACCCTATTGTTGTAGCACGTGGATTGGGATTGATTGGACGAAGATGTATTGATTGTTATGACTTTTACATATTACTTTGGACTTGGACAATGAGCCGAGAGTCATGACTCGGACATGTGACCATTTCGTATGACTCGATAACTAATTACAAATAAAACATAAATAATAAAACTCGTAATAATAGTTATTGATAATATAAACGTTTATATGAATATATAGACGTGAATAACGGATATATAATTATATAAGCGCGTATATTAGTAATAATCATAATCACGAGTCATATTATAAATAATACGACTAGATATCTATTAGGCTACGAAAGTGGCGTAATATTATTGAACGTATTATTATTATAAAGAAATTGTTATAAAACGAGGAATCCTTGACAATTCTCAAATATTAAATAAAAATGTCATTTTGTATATATACTAAATAAACTTATCGAGTTATGCGGAGTCGTTGTCACTCGAGTTCAGGTAAGTTTTATTTGTGACTTTCGTGTTGTCACGGATATATGGCGATTAATATAAACGTTTTCTATAACTAAATAACCACTTAACCGTAGGGTTGAATCGGGTTATTTGGCTATATAAAATGAATATATTAATGGGCATCGTATCCTACGACGCCCATAGGTTGTGGTATATGTAAAGTGTAATAAATTGCGAATATATATATCGGGAAATCTGGCCAATTTGACGATATATATGAGGAATTTATTAAACTATGATATCTACCATATAGTATTTATGTGCTATGTGCCTTAGGATGGGGTGTAATTTTGGAACGGTATGTTACGTAAATAAATATGAGGATTATCAAATCGACGGATTTGATAAACTTCGGCGATTTATTTAAATGATATATTGGGCTAATATTAGATCCATAGTTTATTTTATTATTCTTTGTGTGACCTTTTGGTTTGTTTTGAGTCGACCCACCACCCGTATGGATACCAAACGTAAATACACCAAACTAACACGAAATGGATTTTCGGAAATAAAACGGATTCTCGTCTGGGTTTGGGAATATTTTGGATTTGAGGAAATGATTTCTGAACGAGTTAATATTGTTAGGTCGTGCTGAGTCCGTAGTTGCTGTTTCATGAGTTATTATACATCTTATTTCTACCGACTTCGTCTTGCTATTTTCTGGACTTGAGGTGAGTCATAGCCCCACTTTTTCCCTTGAACTATGTTTTCAATACTTGGGGTGAGAAACGTGCAAATTATTTTATGTGGACTATTATCGCTTCTATATTCTTTCTAAAACTTGCTATGCGTATGGACTAGGATGTATTGTCAGCTTTAGTCACACGGTTTTGTGTGTACTATTCAAGGTTGGCTTATTTGGTTATTGGTGAATTGTCAGCTTTAGTCACACGGTTTTGTGTGTACTATTCAAGGTTGGCTTATTTGGTTATTGGTAGATTGTCAGCTTTAGTTACACGGTTCGTGTGTACTATTCAAGGTTGGCTTATTTAGATACTGTAGCGTACACCTATAGGTTATTAATACTTCGGAGGTTATCCGAGTATTTATTGGTATTGCGGGGGTTACCCGAATATCTATGTTAGAACGGAGGGTATCCGTGTGTTATGTTGGAGCGGAGGGTATCCGCAGGCTTTTAGTGAATCCTTAGTCTAGCTAGCAAGCGTTTTGCGTATATGTCCACTATATTGTTAGATGAATGTAAACCTATGATCTCACCAGCGAAAGCTGACTTTTAGCACGTTTTCTCAGGTAATTAAGTGATGATACGGATGCTTGGAATGGAAGGCTCGGCCAAGGCTCATGGTTTATGGATCTATTTTTCTAAACTCTGATAATTAATTTTGGACCTACTGTTATGTTATTTTGGGCCTGACTCTGAATGATGTTGGGATAAATGTAAACGTTAAAACCCCGTTTTGGTTGTGTTTTTATTATGTTTACTTTATCTCATTCTATATTGTCTTGTGTTGGATACCAATCCCCGTAGCACCCCGAAAACTTGTTGAGTCTTCCGCTGTATCAAATTTTGGGGGTGTTACAAATATTGCCCTAAATCGTTCCTTTTGTGATTTTAGGTACTTTGGGAGTGAAATCTGGAAAAGGAAGCAATTCGGACGTTTTTGGAGCATAAAAGTGAAGAAAACGCCAAAGACTTAATTTTCCAAGCTGGGAACAGTAGGTGACGGCGTCAAGAGCAATTTCCTGATGGCGTCAAGAGTAAATTTCATGACGGCCCAGTACAGAAATGAAGGCGTCACAAGGAAGAGCGTCAAGAGTTAAATACATGACGGCCTGGAAAAATATATAACGTGACGGCCTCAGATGTAGATCAAGGCAGTCCGAGAATTCTTTTGGCGGCGAGATGACGGCGTCACCCATTTGGTCTTGACGCCGTCAGCCTCAATTTCCTATATATAGTTTTCTAATTTTCATTCATTGAGAGGATTAAGTTTGGAGAAACCCTAAGGCCGAACCATATACGATTTTTATAGGTTTTTCAAGGGTTTTCAGCCCTTGAACCCTTACATGTGTAATTGAGATAAGTGTTCTTCTAATTCAATCAATATGTCTATGTGTTGGTTGTCTATATCTTGTGCTTGTCTTAATTCCACCATGCTAGGCTAGATTTATCTTGTGTTTGCTTAGATCTAATGAAACCTAGATGTTGATTATGTGTTGATTACTTGTTTATGGTTGTATTGGATGAATAATTTCGATGTTAGGCTTAAGAAAACTGGTAGATCTCCAAATGGTAACATGCTTGAACGTCTTAGGAAAAATGAACCGATGTGCACTAGGTTTTATTGGTTGTATTTAATGCATGAGTAAATTCTAATGATCCCATGTTAGGAGCTTCTTAGCCGGCTCGACAGAGGAGTGAAGTAGGCACTCATAGGATTGGGGAATTAAGTGCGCCACCCCATGAATGGTATTAAGGAATACAATCCGTCATCCACGCAACTATAACAAGTAATTAACGTGTAAAAGATATCTATGGAGTAGTGAAATCTAAGTAAACACATTTCTCCACTTTTTGCTCACAACCTTAGTTTAATTTAGTTTTATTTTCTTTTCTAGTATTTTATTTTGATTGCATCTTTAGTATTGGGTTAGTTGACTAGCAACTAATTCTGCCCAAATCCTTCAAACCCGAGATATTTACTTGCTTTCTAAAAAAATATAAAAATACAAAAATAATCATCCCTCATCTCTAGAACTAGTATTTAGGTTTTCTAATCCTAGTGACACTATTCCTAGCTGAACGATCAATCCCCCAGTACTTGTCACTATACTATACTACAACGATCAGGTACACTGCCTGGTGGGGGTTGTAAGCTTCTCAAGATCCCTTGAGAGGTAAAGCCTGGTGCAATCCCTACGCATCAAGTTTTTGGCGCCGCAGCCCGGGGAATAGTTATTGTCTAGGTTAGAATCTCTTTTTATTAGGTCTACTTGCTAGATTCCTTTCTAGTAAGATTTTATTTTTATTTTTAGGTTTTCTTTAATCTATCTTATTTCTTTGTGTTTTTGTTCGTAACTTTTCACCACCCGACATTATGGACGATGGGAACATCTTTGAACCCGTCATCCCACCACAACAAAACCCACCACTAGAACCTCTTAGGCCCCGAACCTTAGGAGAGTATTCCCGACCTAGCCACCAAGGCTACTGAAACACCATTGAGCTCACCGGAGCCAATGTGACCCCCTTGCGATCCGACACCATCCGGTTGATGCAAAGCGGATGTGCATTCCATGGACTTCGTTCCGAAGATCCAAATCAACATCTTAAGGACTTCCTAAAAATCATAGACTCCATAGACCTAGATGTTGAAACTAGAAAGACAACCCGATTACGCCTATTCCAATTCTCTCTACGGGATCAAGCTAGTCAATGGCTTGAGCGTTTACCCGCGGGATCCATCACCACATGGGATGATCTCACCACTCGTTTCCTTGCTCAATTTTTCCCACCGAGGAGAACTACTAAGCTTAGAAATGACATCTTGATGTTCCAACAACGTCAAAATGAATCTCTTTATGAAGCATGGACTCGTTTCAAGGACTTACTCCAAAAAGTCCCTCATCATGGCATAGATCTTTGGCTCCAAGTCCAAATCTTTTATGACCATATCGATCTCTCCACGAGGCGAGCCATTGACCAATCGGCCGGTGGTAAGCTACGTGATCTAAGTGCGGAACAATCATGGGAACTCATAGAAGATCTTGCTCTCTATGACAACGAAAGTTGGAATGATCCCCGTGATTTGAACAAAACGGTCAAGGCAATATCTTTGCCTTCAAACAACTCTAGCAACCCCGACCGTAGGATCATGGAACTTGAAGGTCGAGTCAAGTTTCTCATGAAATCTTACGAAGCTCCTAAGCCTTCAAGCCAAGTGAACAAAATCACTTCTTCATGCGAATTATGTAGTGGTCCCCATGACACTCGTGATTGTGTGGAACTCCTTGGAACAGCTTTTGCGGACTACGCATCCACGCGTACCGACGAAGCGGGAGATAAGTGGTACACTTTCAAGCCCGAGCCAAACCCTTACGGTGATTCCTACAACCCCTTTTGGAAAAATCACCCAAACCTTAGGTGGAAACAAAATCAACCCAATTCTTCCAATCCGCCTAATCGTTACCGACGAAACGGTCCACCCTCCAACCGTACTTTCAACAACAATCCTTCTAACAACTATGGTAGTACCAACAATCTTGAAGGTTTGATGTCAAAGTTCATGGCATCTCAAGAAGCTCGCATATCTAAGTTTGAAGCCGATTTCAAACAAAAGCAAAACGAGATGACCACCAAAATTGACGCATTGTTGAAAGTTCTCAATGACCGAGAAATGGGAGCACTCCCAAGCGACACGGTCAAGAATCCGAAACTAAACGTTAATTCCATATCTTCAGTTTCGTCACCCACTTCGTGTCCACAATACTACTCGGTTAAATCAACGAGCACGTGTTTCAAACAAAACCAAATTCTTCAAAAGGACCAATCAAGTAAAACACCCGATATAAAACCGGTCGAAAGTATAGTTGAAACACCTCCTACGCAAGACCTTGACGATGAATTCAAGGAACTTCACCTTGAACGCCCCGTCATTGATGTCTTAGCCCGTGCTCCCTACTATAGTGCCCTCCTAGAAAAATATGAGAAGTTTAAACTAGGTAAAAATAGGACCGCCTTCGTTCAAAACAAGTTGCCTAAAAAGCTTGATGATCCGAGTATATTTGTTTTGCCTTGTAAGATAGGAAGATTCGAAGCTTTCGACACACTAGCCGATTTAGGGTCAAGCCTCAACTAGATTCCCTTATCCCTATTCACAACTCTTAAGATAGGAAAGTTAGAGGAAACAGAGGTATTGATAGGTCTAGCGGATGGAAGTATTGCCCACCCGGTTGGAATGATTAAGGATGTAGTTGTTCACGTAGGAAGGTTAACTATATTAGCGGATTTTCACGTCCTAGACATGGTTAGTGACACTACATGCCCATTATTGGTAGGAAGAGGATTTTTAGCAACCGCTAGCGCCATGATAGATTGTAAGGAGTCTAAGATAGCGGTAGGTGAAGGCGATACTTGGTCGGTGTACGATGTCAAGAAGCATAGTTATGATTGTGATGATGAACCGACACCGCATTGGGTAGAGATGAATAGGAGACCATCTAGATATGGACCTTGGATAGAAAGGAACTTTATAGGACCTCAATGCCCATTCTATCTACAAAAAGATTTCGTTGAAATGACACATTCGGTGGAACAACTCATAGCTAGAGATGAAGAGCTAGATCCCTTTGAGGACCCCTTAGTCTTTAGGAAGATGATTGAGTTCTTGAGCGTAATGCCTATTAATATAGAGATGAATAAGTGAAAAAGAGAGGGAGACAAGTGTAAATGGAGGTGGGACAAGCCACCTAAAGAAGGTGACGGATCATGGCATATGAGGATGACTTTGTATGATCCGGATGGAGAAAAGTTTGAAAGGTCATATCATACTAAGGAAACCGATAGGAAGTTGAAACCTAAGTTTGATCCCAAAGATGTCCTGAATGAGGAACTCACCCATATCACGTAGTAACCTATTACCTTGAGTCTAGCTACAAAACTCGTAAATAAAGAAAAGCGCTTCTTGGGAGGCAACCCATGCTTTGTGTGATTTTATTTTGTTCGTTTGTTTGTTATTTGCTTCCGTATGCATGTTTTATTTTTATTGTTGGTAGATCATGTTTCTAAACTAAAAAGTGGAAATACTTTACTTTGTTGTTTTGGCCTAGTCTTAACTCCACCTTAAAGTATTTTTGCGAAAGATAAGTGTAAGGGGAAACCCCAAATATGTTTTTAAGAAACAAACCGATCATGATTCTCCACAATATTAAATGGACATGTATATTCATATTTGTTAGAGTCAAATGCTTGTATTGAGTCATAATGAAGTTTTGCAGGATTTTCCAGGAAGTAGGACCAAGTTTTTCCAGAAATTTTCCGGAAACTTAACGCAAGAATTTCTGCAGGTCACTTCTGACGGCGTCACGACATTACTCTTGACGGCGTCACGTGTAAAAACCTGGAAATTTTACCAGTTTTGTTTTTCTAACGGATTTTTAAAGTTTTTGTTGAATTATTAAGTTTTATAATCTCCAGGGAATCTGCAAACTTCATTCCACAAGCATTATATCTTATCTTGTTTTCTAGGATTTAGTAACTTATATAGATTGCCGCCGATTTTATGTGAGGTTGCTTTGTTTGTTTTCTTAGGATTTACAGGTTATGTATGACAAGAAGATGATTTATACTCTGGAAGGGAAGCTTTGATTGTTCATTTTCTTGGAGGAAGATTTAACCTGGCCACCTTATTATCCATACCGAGCAAATCAGGGGAGTATTTGATTTCATTTGTTTTACTTATTTAACTTTTACATTCTTTACTTGAACATTGGGGACAATGTTCATCCTAAGTGTAAGGGGAGGGTAAAATGATGATACCTTACAGATATACTTTCGCTTGAGTTTGTTTGTTTAATGGTAGATGTGTAATAAAACTATGAGAAATACTTGTTAGTGCAATTTTAGCGCCAAATTTAAATTTTTTTTACAACATTTAGGAGTGAAACTTTAGCCATAGCAAGCGTCTCATGGATAGGAGATTGTATGACTAGCACATAACCGTACTATTCAGAAAAATTTTCCACCCAAATATGTGAGGTTCGCCTTTAGATTTGATAGGAAAAGCATTTACTATTAGTGCTTATGAGTGTACCGGTAGCATTTAGATTCTAGAACTTGCGTTAGTGATGCATCCCGAGACCGCTAGTGAGACTACATTCGTGTAGTAGGATTTACTACATGATAAGAGGCATTAGGATCACCCTTGTGTTAAACCCGTATTATAATTACTTGACCATTTAAGTCATATTACTTGGCTAGTTAAGTCAACTAATTTTTCCCACACCTTAGCATTGTACTCATTTGTAGTACACGAAACCCCTAGTACACCCCTCCGAGCCTATCTTTTTGTTTCTAACTTTAAGCATTTTACTTAAAGGAAGAATTTGTTACACCCCACTTAAATGTACACCCAAATCGCCTTAGCCTTCCGTGTATGCGCTTATTTTTAGTGCATTATTGTTATTTGTTAAACCCTAAGTTAACTATCTAATTGATTACATGGTTGCTAAGTCGAGTCATATCCTTGTACATATTGTTTTGGGACGATTGGGACTCATGGGTAAAGTACTTATTCTATGGAGTAATGGGGAAGAACATCATTTATAACCCCCATATGTACGTTAATCTTAAAAGTACTCCAAGTGTTTTGATTTTCTTAATTCGAGTTATTAGATTAGTTTATTGTAAAGTATGAAAAAATTCAATTGTAAGGGGAATTTCCATCCCCTATGATGTATTATTTTGGATGGTAGGGTAAGAGTGTATGCAAAAAAAAAAAAAAACAAAAAAAAAAAAATAGTAAAAGAAAAGAGAAAAAAACATACGGACTACCATCCCTTTTTATTCTATGTTCATTTTATGTTTTTGTTATTTTTTATTTAATTAGCTTAAGTCGAGTCTAGTCTTGGCTTAGCAACGCCACATTGTACATATAATTGACCAAGATTGTTAACTCACCACCAGTGAAGACTGCATTTATCCAACAAAACCGTGTATTTATATCCTTACACCTAACGTTACAACCCTTTAAAAGACCTCTTTGATAGTTTATCCTAGGTGCTTACGCCATGTGGTGGAGGTTTGATCATTTCCCAAGCCTATGGTAATCTATTTTGCTATGACAGGTAGTGAGAGATATCTTCCATTTCCATATTGTAATTTATACTTTATTACACCCGAGAGATGTGAGTATCTAAACACTATTTGTGAGGTGCTAGTGTATGACCTCCGTGCTTGTCTATTGGTCTTTAGTGAAACGATTATTTATTGTAATTACTTTTATATTAGTGTTAAATGGCCCCTAACTTGTTTTTTGATTAGAATAAAAGCGCATTTGCTTGAGGACAAGCAAATCTCAAGTGTAAGGGTATATGATGAGGCGAAAAATGAACCACTTTTAGGGGGTCATTTAAGCCCGGAATTGAATTTATTTGATCAAATATTGCCCTAAATCGTTCCTTTTGTGATTTTAGGTACTTTGGGAGTAAAATCTGGAAAAGGAAGCAATTCGGATGTTTTTGGAGCATAAAAGTGAAGAAAACGCCAAAGACTTAATTTTCCAAGCTGGGAACAGTAGGTGACGGCGTCAAGAGCAATTTCCTGACGGCGTCAAGAGTAAATTTCATGACGGCCCAGTACAGAAATGAAGGCGTCACAAGGAAGAGCGTCAAGAGTTAAATACGTGACGGCCTGGAAAAATATATAACGTGACGGCGTCAGATGTAGATCAAGGCAGTCCGAGAATTCTTTTGGCGGCGAGATGACGGCGTCACCCATTTGGTCTTGACGCCGTCAGCCTCAATTTCCTATATATAGTTTTCTAATTTTCATTCATTGAGAGGAACAAGTTTGGAGAAACCCTAGGGCCGAACCATATACGATTTTTACAGGTTTTTCAAGGGTTTTCAGCCCTTGAACCCTTACATGTGTAATTGAGATAAGTGTTCTTCTAATTCAATCAATATGTCTATGTGTTGGTTGTCTATATCTTGTGCTTGTCTTAATTCCACCATGCTAGGCTAGATTTATCTTGTGTTTGCTTAGATCTAATGAAACCTAGATGTTGACTATGTGTTGATTACTTGTTTATGGTTGTATTGGATGAATGATTTCGATGTTAGGCTTAAGAAAACTGGTAGATCTCCAAATGGTAACATGCTTGAACGTCTTAGGAAACATGAACCGATGTGCACTACGTTTTATTGGTTGTATTTAATGCATGAGTAAATTCTAATGATCCCATGTTAGGAGTTTCTTACCCGGCTCGACATAGGAGTGAAGTAGGCACTCATAGGATTGAGGAATTAAGTGCGCCACCTCATGAATGGTATTAAAGAATACAATCCGTCATCCACGCAACTATAACAAGTAATTAACGTGTAAAAGATATCTAGGGAGTAGTGAAATCTAAGTAAACACATTTCTCCACTTATTGCTCACAACCTTAGTTTAATTTAGTTTTATTTTCATTTTTAGTATTTTATTTTGATTGCATCTTTAATATTGGGTTAGTTGACTAGCAACTAATTCCGCCCAAATCCTTCAAACCCGAGATATTTACTTGCTTTCTAAAAAAATATAAAAATACAAAAATAATCATCCCTCATCTCTAGAACTAGTATTTAGGTTTTCTAATCCTAGCGACACTATTCCTAGCTGAACGATCAATCCCCCGGTACTTGTCACTATACTATACTACAACGATCAGGTACACTGCCTGGTGGGGGTTGTAAGCTTCTCAAGATCCCTTGAGAGGTAAAGCCTGGTGCAATCCCTACGCATCATGTATAAAAATAGCGCGTACGGGGTGCGTTCTTGCTTGGTTATAGTCGAGTATAACAAAATGAAATGGGCTTGAGGTTTGGGCTGGATGAATAGTAACAGACTCAGGTTGGGCTTAGGAATATTTCAGGGCCCGTTTGGATGTAATTAGGATTAGGAAATATTAATTATGAATATAGAAGTTTATTTAAGTTTTAGTGAAACGTTTACGTGAGTCCGGGAGTGAATAGTGTTTCATGAATAGTAAAATTTTTGAAAAACATCTCAATATTACTAACCGACTCCAAAAACGATGAATAGTGAAATGATGAATAGTGTTTGGTGAATAGTAACTGTTGAATAGTAAATTTGAAAAATGTCCTGAAAATGCAGGTTTGTAACGACCAATATAATAAAGAAAATTTTAAATTTTCCCGTAAAAATAGTGATTAGAAGAAATGACGGAGATTAATTTATAATTAAACGTTTTTTAATTATGGGGAAAATCACGGGATGTGATATTAGTCCTCATGGTTAACGAGGGATGTAGGGTGGCAAACGTTTGCCTAACGGGTGATGTATTTGCCAAAAATAAATTTAGGATTGCTATGTATGTTCAAACAATTAATTTGGAAACATGAATTTTTTTTTATATATATATATATATATATATATATATATATATATATATATAGTGTAACTTTCAAACGAGAACCATTTTATCCGCAAGAACTGAGAGAACCAACAAAAACATACATGCACGCCTTCAATAATTGTATTTTTGCACATATGTTTTCAAAACAACACATATGTTTTAAAAAAAACATAGTTGTTCTAAAGAATTTGATAAGAAATTCGAAATACAAAAAATTTCTTTGAAGGTGTGCATGTATGTTCTTATAAGACGTGCAACGACAATATTGCGGCCGTGTGTAAGGTTTTTGTGAAAAAAGAGGATGAGTTCATAATGATATTGAAGAACATAGGTGGATGTTTGCGATTATTGATGATTTGCATGTATTTTTATTTTATTTTAAAAGGCGTGCATGTATGTTTTTGGTGGTTCTCTCAGTTCTCGCAGATAAAATGGTTCTCGTAAGAAAGTCCCCCTATATATATATATATATATATATATATATATATATATATATATATATATATATTTTAATAATGATTTCCGATCTTTTGGCCGATTAATGTATGAGGTTTGAACCCACCGCCACACAGACTTAAAACAAGTAAACCGTTGGCAATATGCTAGATTAGAGTCAAATAAAAATAGTACTCTCTCCAAATTAAGTCGCAAGTAAGAAAACTTACGTTTTTCGTTCAGTAAGCTAGATTAGAGTCACATAAAAAATAGTAAGGTTTGCACACATCATATATAATTTATTTATAGTCTTAGTTATAAATTGCTTTATTATGTGTGATAAAGTAACAAAACCAACAAACTCATTTCCATCTTCAAACTTTTGTTACAAGTGACATAGTCTCACTTATAAAAATACACTAGAATTTGCTAATTCATCAATGTAGGGTCACAAAACCAACAAACTCGTTTCCTTCTTCAAACCTTTGTTTCAAGTGACTCAACCGCGTACCATATCTCGAGCTTCACATCGTAATGTCATTGTTATCTTCACACTTCTCATCACCCTCAACGATCACCCCCGAGCGGACTCAATTAGAGTTTCGGTGTAACAGAATTTTGTGAAGCAACTATCGGTCCGGGGTGAAGATCCGGGTGTGGAGTACACAACGAATTTGCTGATATTCAAGTGTGATCACTCCCCATTACGTAATCATTTCACGGTTCGCTCCATAACTCGTGAAGGCTTTAATCTTGCTGAATGTGTGGCTGAGATGAGTTCGAATGAGGCTTGGCTATATCCTGCTACTTGGAACGACTTATACCCGATCCTAAACGAGGTTAATACTCCTGTTTCATAGCTAATACGCAAGATAAGATCATGTGGAAAGATACTAATGCTACTGTTCGCGAGTTTACTATCAAGGCTGTATGGGAATCGATTTGTCCTCGAGGACAGGAGGTTGATTGGTTTCGCATGGTTTGGTTCTCGTTTTGTATTCCGAAACACGCATTTAATTTATGGCTTATTATGGCTCGTAAACTTAAGACACAAGACAAGTTGAGGCAATGGGATGTCGGCGAATCCGTTGACTTAAACCTGCTTTGGTATCCTTTGTGTAAGACGACTCGGGATTCGCATGAGCACTTGTTTTTTGAATGCCCATATTCTTTGAAGGTATGGATTCTTGTTACTGTTGAGGCTGGGGTGCATAATACTCCTTCAAAATTAGAAGACGTCATCATGGCTGATCTCCGTCTCTTTCAAGCGTTCTGTGGTTAGTGTGGTAGGCTTCAACTTACTTCATTTGGCAAGAGAGGAATAATCACTTATTCTCTACATACACGAGGAAAGAGGAGCGAGTGTGTGAAGTCATTTTCGCTCCTCTTTCCTCGTGTATGTAGAGAATAAGTGATTAGAATGAAGCTCGTATCTTTGCGGTTCAAAAGAAGTTCCAATGTCATGAAGACCTCGCAATATTGGAACATACCTTCTAATGTAACATAGTTGTCTTTTTTGTCATATATCGTTTGGTGTTTTTATTTTGGCTTTCCCTATTTTAAGTCCAAGTGATCTAGGCTTTAGTTATGTTTAATGGCTACTTGTTTCGAGTGTGTTTGAAGCAATGATGTTTTGCTCATGCAAAGTGGTCTAGAGTGGTGCAAGTCGATCCGCTCTCTCATGTAATTAACTCTGTATTTATTTATTCTATTCACCGGGTATTGAAAACCCTTTACCCAAAAAAAACAAAAAAACAAAAGGAAACTAAACTATGTCTTTCGTAGGAAAATGTATGTAAACAAAAGGAAACGGTTGTTCAAAGAAACTCTCCAAATTAAGTTGCAAGTAAGAAAACAGTATGGTTGTTCAAAGAAACTCTCCAAATTAAGTCGCAAGTAAGAAAACAGAATGTTAAGCACTTAAGCAAGATTCGAGTCACATAAAAAATATTAAAGTTTGTGCACACCAAATTTATAGTTAAAGCAATTTGGAAACATAAACCTTAATACATTTAATTTGTTTTTAGTCTTAGTTATAAATTACTGTAGTACTTGTTCATTTAAAGATGTGGGATAAAGTAACAAATTAAAACCAACAAACTCATTTCCTTCTTCGAACTTTTGTTTCAAGTGATTTAGCCTCACATGCATACACAAACTCATATTAGAGTTTTGGTTCAACAGATCGAGCCAATATGAGATGTGACATACATGGTCATATGAAAGACGTTTTAGAACATGTAAATGGCAAAGTAATTTTTTTATTTGTTCATATGAACCGAAGAAGTGGAACATTAAATTAGAGACTACAAAATACATAACAAACAAAAAATTGAATGCTTAAGTCTTTTCCCGTCAAAAATAGAAAAGAAGATTTAAAACATGCAATGGATAAATTTACAAGCAAATCATTCAATGCAAGATCACAAATATTCTTGTTTAGCACTTTCATAGTGTTCTTTATAGTTTATACACTGCTTTAGAGTATGTTTATAAAGCAGTTTGTTGATCAATTTATGTGGGACAAAAACAAACCAGAACTCTTTTACTTTCTTAAACTTTGTTTCAAACACCTCATTTCATCCACTCAACACATAGTAATTCTTGTTTAGCATTTTTCAAATCTCCTTGACTAGTTAAACTACTCGTACTAAATTAACACGTCACATAGAAGTTAGAGGTGTGTGGATAAATTTATCTATAAAGCTTATGGTGTTAGCTTAATTATCTCCAAATTTAAAGAAGTTTTTCACAGATTTATATCTTTTTAGAGATAAGATGTAGGAGGATATAGCAATACCCATATTTTTATTCAGTATGCTATGTCCTTTCGTTCTTTTGTACGAAAATGCAAGTAAACAAAAAGAAATGGTTGTTCCAATAAACTCTCCACATTAAGCCGCAAGTAAGAAAACGCTACATCCTTATATACAACTAGCAGGGTACCCGCGCGTTGCAGCGGCGGGTACCCTGAAATAAATTTTTTCAATGAAATTAATAAAAATGTCACGGGATGTCATTCCGACACCTAAATTTGCTTGGTCACAGCTTTGTGTATCGAGTCGAGTTTTATTGAGTCGAGTCTTGGTCACAGGTTCATGTCTAGGTTAAGATGGATGGTTGTACATTGTGTTTAAATGATTGTAATATTGGGTGTAGGAGTGTTTTTAATGCTATTAATGTAGAATGAGGGTTGTACATTGTGTTTAAATGATTGTAATATTGAGTGTAGGTATGTTTTTAATGCTATTAATGTAGAATTCTAAGGAAAGTGATCTAAATTTCGATTCATGCTAGTTTTTGTTGTACACAATGCTTTGGTTGTTGTAATTATGAAAATTGCTTGCTTTAAAGTGTTGTAAACCATGCATTATTTTGTGTACATCTGAATTTTTTTGGAGAGAGAGTCCTTCCTCCATTATAAGTAGTATAGATAAGGCAGATTAGAATCACATAAACAGGAAACAGAAAACAATGAGATTTGTTGAGACTAAAGAAAATTATAGTTGAGATCATTTAGTAGCAGTAGCTCACATTGCATCATGTACATTCATAGTCTTCCTTATAAATGTACAAACACAAGAAATTAATACATGTATATAACAAGGTCCACCTAGTTATAAATGTACCAATATAATGTTCATCAATCATCATATACGTCATAGTCTTACCTATAAATGTACAATCACGAGGATCATAAGGCCAATTTTCATTTTGAAAAACATTTCTTTTATTCCTGATTTAAAAATAAATAAATATAATAAAAAACAAATAAAAAATAAAACAACAACAACAACAAAAAAAACAAACAAAACACAACCAAGAAACGCATGTATTTAAGAAGTTGATTGTTTAGTACAGGTGTTTTAACGGTGCATTTTATTAACATTTCCATAGTGTTATATACTCCTCTAAAGCTAGCGTATCCATCGATGTGGGATACATACGTAATAAAAAAGAACTCGATTCTTTCTTCATACTTTTTAACTCAAGTGGCTTAATGCCGACTCCGCATCTCACTCCCACACTCCCCAGCATCAACTCATGTAACACTTCACACTCAATCTGACCGATCTCTTCTAGTGGTTATCATTAGCTTTAAGCTCACATTACACATTTTGGTGTTATCTTTCTCATCGGATATAAATTAAATCTACTTTTTGAAATTAAAAAGTTCTATTTTTTGATCAAACATATGCAAATTGAAATTTATATATTATTTGTAAATGAAAATCTATTTACGTAAGTGATACTCGTAAAAATAATAATAATAGTAATAATAAAAAATGTTGTGCGTTGTCTACCTATTAATTAGTAGCAAGGTAGTTGGATATTATGACTACGTTGATTAAAAATCGCATGTTGATTAATGAATACCTTATAATCTGATACTATTTGTTTAACCACAAAACAAAAAAGATTGCATTACGGATTACGGGTATGTCTGGTAAAACTAGCTATAAGCTGTAAACTTCGAAGTTGTTAGCATGAGCTACAAGTTATATCTTTTTTTTTTCAATAAAAATGCTTAGTAAGTTAGCTGTTAAATTTAATTATAAGATGTAAAATAACATATTTATAATTGTAAATGAATGTTTGGAGGGTATATCAGTAATTTGATATTTTAACAGCTTCAAGATGTTTAAAAAGTTTCATGAGTCAGCTTTTCATTTAGGAGCTATTTGTTTGAAATAAAAGCTTGAAATTAATAAATACAAACAGAGCTACTTATTTTTTAAAAGATTATTTTGTAACAAAAGCTAACAGCTTTTCAAAAAACCCTACCAAACAGACATTTATCTTGATTGAAACCAACTAGCACATTTCAGTTAATAGTTAGTTTTTTCTTTTTCTTTCTTTTTTCTTTTTTTCTCTTTTTTTTTTTGGGTAAAGGGTTTTTACCCTGGTAAAGTATATTAAAAATTCAAATAGGTTCAGGCAATATGGTAACGCACCATATTGACTATAACAAGCAACGCACCCATTGTGCTTCAAACCACCACTTATGAGGATGACATGCCAACCTCATAAAAACAACGCCTAGCCTAAAAAAATATTACATAAAAAGACCAGCTAGGCTACAGTACATAAAAAACCTTACGTTATGCTATCCCTCATTAACTGCGAAGGAAGATTCCATGTAGTTAGAACGCGCTCTACATTCGAGGTCTTTTTGAAATGAAAAGTTAGCAGCTTGAGACGAACCATAGAAATAATAACATCGACGACTTGATTAGCGTTTCTCTTTTTCTTTTTAAACAACCTTGTGTTCCTCTCTTGCCAAATCATATACGCCGAGGCAGCAAATACAAGCTTAGAAATAATACTCATGGCTGAATGAGACCTTCCATAGGAAATGAGCCAAGCTGTAATATTATCCAACGATATGGTACTAGAAGACATACCCGATTCCAAACACACCCGAGACCATACTTGCGAAGAAAAGGAACATTCAAAGAATAGATGATTGTGCGAGTCCGGGACACTTTCACATAGAGGACATCGAGACATGTTTAAGTCGATCGTAGGACCAACATCACATTGTCTCAAACGGTCTTGAGTCTTCAGCCTTCTATGTAAGACGAGCCAAACATGAAACGCATGACGGGGGATACAATGTGGAAACCACACCACTTTCGACCAAGCAATGGTGGTACCACGAGGTCTAATATCCTCCCACACAATACCAACCGAAAATCTTTTATCAGCTCCCATCCTGTTTTTCCAAACTAACATATCCCTCTGGTCAAAATTTAGCATAGGAACATTAATAGTAGACAAATTCGGATACTTATTTAACCATTCAGTAGGCCACATCCATGTGTTATCATGGATCAGGTCACTAAGTTTAGTTTGTAAAACAAAACCAGCCCTATGAATATCTCGAGTAGAAATGGTATTGATTAGTGGACTATGTGGACACCAATTATCAAACCAAGGTGAAGTATTAGAACCGTTACCCACTTTGTGCCATATGAATTTTCGGACAATGGTACGAACCTGTAAGATTTTGCGCCACCCCCACGACATATTGCCACGAAAAGGATAATCCCAAAAGTTACGGTTACGCAGTTTATGTGTATGAATCCATTTCACCCATAGCGACTCCTTCAAAGTGAGAATACTCCATATGTGTGACGTAATAAGAGCGACATTAAAGAGCTCAAGCCTCCGGATACCTAAACCGCCCTCATTCTTGGGAAGACAACTAGCCTCCCACGAGACTTTCGCTTTACCACGCCTCATATCACCTTGACACCACAAAAAACCTCTCATGAGCTGTTCAATGTCCAACATAATGCGTGTAGGAAGAATAAAAACAGAAGACCAGTAAACATGCATAGAGGATATAACAGATTGAACCAGCTACAAACGACCCGCAAAAGATAGGAACTTATTCTTCCAATCATTAATCCTGTTTTGAACTCTTTCCACAAGCTCTTTACAATCTCTATAAACAAGCCTTGTAGAAACTAGAGGAACTCCAAGATACTTGACAGGAAGAGTACCTTCTTCAAATGGAAGAACACTCAGAATAGCCATTTTAACATGATGAATAACATTACAAAAAAAGGCCGTACTCTTAGGCATACTCGGGACTAACCCTGATATGCTTTTAAACTCCTCAAGAGCCTCCTTGATAACACTAGCCGAATTAGCATCACCATGAGCAAAAAGGAATAAGTCATCCGCAAAGCATAAATTAACAATTTTAAGGCTAGAACAATGATGATGATACTCAAATTCATTTGAATCTCTAACCTTCCGCTGCAAGATGAGGGTAAGAATCTCCATAACAAGAGTAAACAAGTAAGGAGATAGAGGATCACCTTGTCGAAGCCCTCTCTTCCCTTTAAAAAACCCATGCAAAGATCCATTGATACAAATTGAAAACGAAGTGCTAGAAACACACTCCATAATCCAATTGATCATGCGAGTATGGAACCCGAAGCCAACTAGCACCTTACGCAGAAAATTCCAGTCCACTGTATCGTATGCCTTTTGAATATCAACCTTGAAAGCACACCTCGACGGCCCTCTATCTAAATGGTAATTGTGCATTAGCTCTTGTGTTAACAGAATGTTATCTGATATACGCCTACCCGGCACAAAAGCTGATTGGTTGATACTCACTAAATCAGTAAGACTATCCTTAATACAATTAGAAATAATCTTACTAATACACTTAAAAAGAACATTGCAACACGAGATCGGTCTATAATCAGTAACTCGGGTTGGATAGTTGTGGGCTTGTGGCGGCTTATTATATAATGGGATTCATAGTTGTGGGCTTGTGGCTGCTTATTATATAATGGGATTCATAGTTGTGGGCTTGCATATAAAAAATCAAAAAATAGATCTCAAACTAATTAAATAGAAGCTATAAAAGATATCTTAGAACATGAATAGGACAAAGTAAATTGTTTTTTTGTTCATATGAAATGAATAAACTATTAAACTTAAGTTTAGCCAATATGCTAAATCAGGATTACATAAATGAAAAAAAAAAAAAAAATTGAATAAATTGAACAAGCAAAACATTAAAATTTAAACTACAAAATAATACGTAAGAAAACAAAAACTTGAAGGCTTAGGTCTTTTCCCGTAAAAAAGCAAATTATCGAGTTCCCGTACTAAAGAAATTTACTAGCAAATCGTCTAATACAGGAAGCGGAATAATCTGCTTTGCTTTGTTATTTCCAAGTCATAGTTATATAGTGATGTACATTTTGTTCAATAATCCATGTGGGATAAAGTCGCAAAAGCAAAACTCCTTTCCTTCCTCAAACTTTTGTTTCAAATGACATAATCACCGCATCTCTACACTCACAGCCCACCTGCATAGACACAAACACTTCATTTCACCCGCAATATCATTATTCCTATTCACTCTACTACATCTCCAAGCCGTCATTTTCTCGGAAACATCCCACCAACACCTTCGTTAATAGTTAGTTAGTTTTTTCTTTTTTTTTTCTTTTTTCTTTTTTTCTTCTCTCGCTCAAAAGTTAGCTAACCGAGCTTATTATATACGTAGTAATGGGATTCATAGTTGTGGGCTGTGGCTGCTTGCATATAAAAAATCGAAAAATAGATCTCAAACTAATTAAATAGAAGCTATAAAAGATGTCTTAGAACATGAATATGACAAATTAAGTTGTTTATTTGTTCATATGAAATGAATAAACTATTAAGCTTAAGTTTAGCCAATATGCTAAATCAGAATTACATAAACGAAAAAAAGTTGAATAAATTGAACAACCAAAACATTAAAATTTAGACTACAAAATAATACGTAACAATCAAAAAGTTGAAGGCTTAGGTCTTTTCCCAGTAAAAAAACAAATTATCGAGTCTCCATACTAAAGAATTTTACTAGCAAATCGTCTAATACAAAACCAAAAAACTTGTTGCTTTGATGTTTCCAAATCATAGTTATATAGTGATGTACATTTTGTTCAACAATCCATGTGGGATAAAGTCATAAAACCAAAACTCCTTTCCTTCCTCAAACTTTTGTTTCAAGTGACATAATCACCACATCTCTATACTCACAGCCCCTCCTACATAGACACAAACACTTCATTTCAGCCAAATATCATTATTTCTCTTCACTCTACTACATCTCCAAGCCGTCATTTTCTCGGAAACATCCCACCAACACCTTCGTTATGCTCACTCAGCTTCACATACTCTCAACACATTCCAACAAACTCACTCGCCACATTCTTTTGAAAACATTAACAAAAGCAACCATAAATCATGACATACGTGCTCATATGAAGAACAACCCCAAGATTCCCGTAAAAGGATGCTAACAACATATATAAATGATTGGTTAAAAGACGTTTGGTTTGAACTTTGAACTAAGAAATCACAGCCAGTGTAGATTTTGGAAGAAAGTAAACGCGAATGGGTATAGATTTGGAGGTAATGCTTAACTTCATTTGTACAAATGACCAACATTAGTAAGCCTAATAATATATGTTTCACATCAAGCCCAAAAATTTAAACATTTCTTCTATTGGACTTCACTAAAATTGATAATCCCTCCATTTTAAAACTTTTGTTGTCTTTTCGTTTTTAGATGTCTTAAATAATTGTCTTAATTTCACTTTTAACCAATCAAAATGTTTAAACTATAAGGATTATATCCTATTGGTTGAAGCAGGGCCGTCTCGTTGATTATGGTGGCCCTGTGCCATAACTACACGGAGGCCCCACTCAGTGGCGCAGCTTCATAGGGGGGGGGGGCCGACCCCCCGAAATTTTTTTTGCGATGTAGGGGTATATAGTTTTCGTGTAGAAAAATTTTGGTATTTTCGGTTTCGCCCCCCCAATTTAATTCGGTTTCGACCCCCCATAGTGTTAGGAAAAAAAAATTTTAGATCCCGACCCCCCACTCGAAAAATCCAAGCTTCGCCACTGGCCCCACTAAATACAAAAACTAGACAAATAAATAAAAATATCCATTAATAATACGTAAAAGTTATTACTAAGATTCAAAAACAAACAACAACATTGAAACAATTGTACTAAAAGAAATGGTTAACCGGGTTACAAGCATTCAAATTAAGTATTATAGCTTAGAATATAAAACGTTGAACTATAAAAAGAAATTTTTTAACGAAAAGTTAAAACATTGCCTGATCGAATAATGGTGAAACTTTTGAAATTTGGGATAACAGAATGCCAATTGCCAAAGGATCGATTAACTTTTGACCTCTACTTCTCCAAAGTGCTAGTAAAGTTTTTTATTATTTACCTAATGATTAACGTTTTATACTTTTGTAAATATTGGGCCTTAGCCCTTATTGACCTATCCCCATAAAGATGAAAATCAAACACTCATTCACTTATGAAAGTATTATCCGTATAACTTTTGACCTACTAGCTAGTGGCTACTATTATTCAATATTTTAGAAAGTATCACTGTATTAGGATAGTATATAATTCCTGTATATAACAATGTTTCCAACTTTTGGTGGCCCTTTCTTTGGTGTGGCCCTGTGCCAATGCACATGCTGCACTTGCTTGGAGCCGGCCTTGGGTTGAAGAGTACTACTATAATAAAAAGTATTGTGGTAGTAAACGGCAGGCAAACAATGTTTAATTTCGACTTAATTGAATTAATATGAAAAAAATTGAATTAATTAAGTCATATAAAAACTGTTTATTTGTGACTTAATAGAGAAATATAACTTAAAATATTAAGTAATAAAACTGAGGTTGTCTGCATTAAATCATCTGTTAATTAACACGACTTATTGAAAAAATTAAACAAAATGCCCTAGCCTCGTTATTTTTATCAAACTCACTCTGTACATTGACTAGTCACTCCAACAAAGCCACCAATCACGTTCATTTAAATTATATCAACTAATGAATGTTAATTGATGAATGGTTATACAAATAATCTCCTCTCATAAAGCCTCAAGTAAGAAAATACGACGATTTATTTATTCAATAAACTATAGTCAAATAAACATTAAAGAAAAAAAAAAAAAAAAAAAAAAAAAAAAAATCCGCTAAGCTAACAAACATAAAAAGTTCAAACTTTACAACAACCAGATTTACGTTATAGTTAAAACCATCTGATTGCTGAAAAATATTCAAACTAATTATACATTCATGGTCTTGCTTATAAAGTCTTCTAGTATTTGCTCATTCACCAATGTGGGATAGAGTCACAACTAACATACTTTGAACCTTTTGTGTCATGTGAAGCAACTATGACTCTTCATACGTTATTGAGTTTGTATTTTGCTTGAATTGCACATATATTGTTAACTCAGTAAACAAAATTTTATAAGCTGTTTTTATTCACTCTCGGTAAGAAAATAAATACATATTGGATATTAGTGGTATTTACCTTAATTTGTTTATATATTTTTGAGTCTTTGTTCTGCTCCTATACAATAATCAAACAAATAAAATTGGAATAAAAGGATTGAAGGTCATCCCTACACAATTTCAGCTTATATAATTAGTAAGCTTATCAAGATTTGCAAAACTCACCAAGAAACAAAGTTTACGAGCATATATACTTGCAATATTAAAAAAAGCTCTATATCATACAGTAATACGCAGGTAAACTAGTACTTTCGTTCTAGGCGATGTGGGAAGACCAAGTTTACGAGCATATATACTTGTAAGATGACAGATAGTACCTTTTTTGTTGTTATATTTTGACATCTTAACTGTTTCTCGACATTTGTTCTACAAAGGCGCCTTTGAATACTATGCATGCAATCTCACCAAAACTACATAAACAATTTTAAATTTTGTAACTTATTGTTAGAAAAGTAGTTAACGTTGTGATGATTGTATTAGATAATCCATGTAAGTTATGTTATGTTCACTTTACAAATAAAGTTTAAAATAATTCCCAAATATGTAACATATTTGAAGTAACAACAATGGGCACTACCGTTTATCTTCGCCTCTTGTCACGCTCCAAAAGATATTAGCTCAACCTAGTTTGCACTAGCATATACTAACTCACGTATTGTAAAAATAGGTAAAAATACACTAATTCGTATCCCACAAAGGTAAGAGAAAGACAGTTGTATCTCACAAAAGGAAAAGGTAAAAATCTTCTAGTTGTAATTTCACATAGTAAAATAAACAAACCACCAGCTCACGTACTAAACTGATACGCAAACTTGGGATGTGTTTATACATTGTTGTACTATCATCTTAATTATATACTGTGTTTCTTAATTAGTTCGGTTAGGGATGCTACGTGGCTAAGAACCAGCTCTTGTAGATTCGGGGAATCGTTCCCCGGGACCTCGCAGTTGTCTGTGTTGTTATTTGTGTCATCGTTGTTGGTTCCACTCCCCTCGGCTTGGGAGATGGGGGTTTGAAAAGGGGGGCCTGTCATTCTTTCGCTGGGGTAGACTGAATAACGAGTCCCACGGATGGCGTCAATTTGTTGAAGTAAAACCTTGCTGAAGGGTTCTTGCTCCAACGAATATCCTTCGGAAGTGTCCTCAGGATAGGTTCGGGTTCCTACACACAAGAAACACGCACGTTAGACTCGCCTTGGGAGTTATCTCAAGACCAACCTCCGGCGTGAGAGTAAGTATATGGTGATACGAAGGGTAAAAGTGATAAGTGAGAATGAAAGTAAATAATGTTGGTGAGAATTCCTTGCTTATCATAAATGAGGTGAGGGTATTTATACTACCGTCACCACAATACTTGTTTTACCTCGGGATCACGCGGGCCGAGCTACCCCTAGTTTAGTAGATAGCTGTCAAATTGCACGCGAGACCAAATCCTAGCAAATCTAGGATGGCGGCGTGACGGCGGTCCATACAAGTATCCTCTGGATAAAATACAGTCATTGGATAAAAGGGGGTATCCTTCTTGGTCTTCGGCTAGAGTAACTTACCCGTGCTTCGGTTGTTTTCTTTGGCTTGGTTCTTTCCGGAGGTGAATGTATCGTCCTGACGACATGTGTCGTCCGGACACATACGCCAACAATATGTAAGACTATTAAGCAAGAGAAAATATTATCTCTCTATATAAACCACCAACATAGTTTTTATGATATAACGTCAGTTGGTTTGTACTTAAATGTACCACTTTGTAGGAGTTAACATAAAGGGGAAAATAAAATTTACGAAGAAACATGCAAAATCTTGAACTAGCAATTGATGACGTATGCCAAATTATGCAACGAGCAAATGTAACCTGTGAAGGTATATCTTTAAGTTGCATAAAGTGGACCGCAAATTTTCTTCATGCAGCTTGGTGTTTATCTACAAACTTCCTTGCTCTCAACTTATACTGCTCGAGCAATGTGGGATTAACCCAATACCCCCAAGGCATCATATCTTGAGAATGTAAAAACACGAGAAAGCTTAAATATTGTCTTCATGCCAGCATTTCGAGGTAAAAACAACTAAGGTTGAGCGTCTTGAAAAGTTTTCATGTTGTTATAAATTGCATCATTCCAAGCTTTCAAAATGGCTCAACCAACTAGGACCGGAATGAGATTTTTAAAGAAGCTGTTGATACAAAGATTAAAATTATATTAGCACTTTATTTTTAATGAGATCACTATATGGGGAATTACTAATTTTAATACTTTATTCTTTTATTCAATAAGCTATATTGTATTTTTTTTTTTTGAACAACAACTTTATTGAAAAACTAGCAAGGAGCTAGAACAACATTACAAAGAAATCAAATGATGTTGAAGCCAACTATCCCAAGAAAAAGAACTTCTACATCTAGCATTACACCAACTAAAAGAACGCACTACTATATCATCAAAAATCACATCCTTCCGAGGCTTTTGAGCCGCAAAGAGCAATCTATTCTTGAAGTTCCATAAGCACCACCAAGAAACAAAGAAAACTCCTTCCAACATATATAGATTTTAAATTAGATCCCAACCTGATGGAATTGGACCACAATAGCCATTCGGAGTAAGAACCAAGAGGCGACCAAGCTAAAACCCACCAGTGACATACAAGACGAGTGACATTAGCAGCCATGGTGCAGCTAAACAAAATGTGCGACGTATCTTCAATATACGAGGAACATATCGGGCGAGACAAAGAAGAGACATAAATACCTAGATGCATCAGATTCACCCTTGTAGGAAAGCCATCTAGAGAGACCTTCCATGCAAAAACATTAATTTTAATCGGAACAAATTTGATCCATCTCGTAGCCGTAGCCTTCTTAGGAAGAAAAGACTCGTCCAACAATTTATGGACATCTTTAACGCAGAAAACTCCATTCCCGTTCAAATCCCAAAACCATCTATCCTCAGCATTAACCAAAATCGAAGACCTTATAAGATCCTGGAGCTGAACAAGTTGTTGGGCTTCTACTCCCCCTCTAACTTGGCGGCGAAGGGAGAATTCAACATCTCCTTGAAGCAAAAAACATGAAGCTTTGGTTTTATTCGACAAAATCAAAGCAAATTAAAAATCATGTAAGCATGGACAGACCTCCCAAATTAAAGTAAATAACATCTTTTGCTCTCCCAAAATAACTGATACAACATTCGGCCCTTCTAATAAATTCACTCAACTTCCATTTATGGATGTAAGCATGTCGGAGAAATATGTAATAAAGACTTTCTAACGTACTCATATTAAATTATGTTTACCACATGCATAATCCAAATTATAAAATGCTTAAGTTTTTGTTCGTTCATCAATATGGGACAAAGTCACAAAACCTAAACTCATATGATTCTTAAACCTTTTGTTTGACATGAGCACCACATCTCCACCGCCCACGACATCACCTTATCTCACCACAATGTCATTGCTCCGCTTCACTCTTCTCATGATCCTCCACCGAGTCAAGTCAACTTACACATGTACTTGTCACGTTATCTCATATGATTGTTATCTCGTATAAGTTAAATATATTTTATAAAATAAGAAAGATTTATATTGTGATCAAATATATTTAAGTGACATTCCATATAACGCATAATTACGTAACGACATGTCAAATTGAGATTAGCATTTCATTTGTGAATTAAAATCTAACTATGTAAGTGATACTGCCATACTGGTACACAAAATTTATGCAAAGTCTACTTATGAATTAGTAGCAGGTTATGATATTATAACTAGAAAAATTTGCATGTTACGTTCATGTGGTTTACTCAATATCACACTCGTAATCCTCATTCGATTTTAGTTATACCAGCGATAATTTTCAAATTAGTTGCATCGATGATCCCTATCTTTACATATATATATATATGGATCATCTGTGCAATAATTTATAGTTTTTTATTACATGGGTGCACTATCGTTATTATACGGATAGTCCATATTATTTAAAATAGAGACTATCAATGCATATAGTTTGAAGATTAAAGAAGATTTGTGTAATTAAAATCGAATAAGAATATTGAATGTGTGTGTCTGCAGTTACATGGGTGTTTGGGTGTGTCTGCAGTTACATGGGTGTTTGGGTTAGTGGGTGAGTTCCAAGTCTGTCATGGGTGTTTGGTTCAGTGGCTCAAACTTGTTGGTATTCATATGACTGTTATATAATCCCTGCTGTTGGAGTGCACCTGGTGGGTTCAGTGGCTCAAATTTGTTTGAAGTCGTATGTTATATAATCCCTACTGTTTATATGTATTTATGTTCTTTTCTAATGGAATATAAAGACCAATGATTGTCATTTTGTATATACTCTAAGTATGTCTTCCTAGAATGAGTTAGAACTGTAAATCCGTGAATCAGTTTATTCTAAGCATTAACTAGCCAATGTAAAATTTGTGATGCGTGTACCTTATCAACTGGTTTACTTGTTTCTTGATCAATTGACATTCAAGTATCAACTGCTACAATGATCAATTAAAAAACTCTATAAAAAAATGTTAATCATGGCATCCAATGACTTGTACGGAAATACCGAAATACTATAGTTTTTTTACTAGTTATAATTCTCGCGCACGCGCGGGTTTTCTAAAATTTTTTGAATAATATATTTTTATTTACTAAAAAACAAATAATTTAATCTTTGTTTTGTTTGATTTATGATGTTTAATTATAGTTTTTTATTACCGTCCCATTTTATAAGTCCATTTTGTCAATTTAGGTTGTCCCAAATTATATGTCCACTTTTAATTTCAACCAATGAGAATGCTTGTAAGTGGGTGAGAATGAATTTTTATTGGTTAGTATTGTAAGGGCCCCACTTTTCTTAAACTTTGTGAAATTTAAAAATGGACTTATAATTTAGGACGGAGGGAGTATTAAAGATAACTATTTAAAAATTTTAATCCTATTATTAATTGCATCTTATCTATATTTTTTGTATTTATCTTTTACTTGTGTTATGGATAAATATAAAATGTTACCTAATAAGAAAATAATCTTTTTTTTTAAATAAAATTATTATTAAATAAAGTATGAATTCATTTTTTTGAAATGAAAAATTTCAAATAGGGGTTTTGTTTTATTATATAAAAGATTCACTAATTTAGATAAGAATCACTTTAAAAAGAATAGTAAAACAAGCAATATAACTGGAATTAAAAAAATAATAAAAATAATAATAAAAAAATAAAGGCATTTATTTATAACGAAAATGCCAACAACTCAACGTTCTAGACATTTACTTGTCATTTGTTCGTGTAACCATTATTATTATTATTATTATTATTATTATTATTATTATTATTATTGTTTTTATGTAAACCGCTCTAGTATTAGTTCATTATCGACGTGGGACACTATCAAAGCTCACTTCCTTCGTTATACTTCTGTTCTATCAAAGCACTCTTGTTTAATAAGTTCATAATTGATAAATGGATGCTAAGTGTAACATCTGACCATTTTTTTATTTTTTTAACATCCAAGCTTTTTATTACTAAAAGCCTCACAAAGGAGGAAGAAAAAAATTGCAGATCTACAAGAAGAAAATCTGCAAAAGAGAGATTACAAACTAAAAAAACAAAATAGCCCAAACAGCCCAAAAAACCTATCAAGATACATCAATGGCACTAATATAGAAAACGGGCTTGACTTTCAAGTGATTCAATAGATGGAACTCTTAACTCCTCTATTGGAAATCCAAAGCAATGAAAGAAGTTGGGCTTGAGTAAAGATGTCTTCATTACGGACCGCTCTTAGAGACACCATATCCGCGTGAACATATTTGTTTCGTCATGCCCAAATCTCCCTAATAAAGACGTATAGCGAAGCTTGGTAGATTTTACAATGGTTCTTTGAGATAGGAGGTGAAAAATCCAACAAGTCTAATATCGACGACACATTAGGAGGGTGATCAATACACCACCAGTTCCAAAATTGACTCCATATCTGAGAGACAACCGAACAAGATAAGATGTTGTGATGTATAGATTCCTCCTCAAGGCCACACAAAGGACAAAGAGACGATGAAATGTGTAAGCCCCGAAGAAGCAAATTAGCACGGGTTTGAAGCCTATCATTCACCGCTCTCCAAATGAAAATATTCACTTTTCTGGGGACAAACCGGTTCCAATCTACATTACGTGACATAACGTTGGAGCCTAAAATAGCAACATCAATAAGCTTAGATAGGTTATTAATAGTAAATTTAGTCATTTACCATTCGGATTGAGTCTCCTTCTCCAACCATCTTGTTGCTCGGAAGAAAGAACAAGATTCCCAATCAGACGAGAAAGCTCACTGACTTCATCTAGAGTCCTACCACGTGTGCTCGAGCACCACTCCCAATTTCCACCCCAAATACCATTCATCACACCCCATTTCTCATTTACAATGTTTATTAGATTCAATGGCATAAAGGCGGGGGAAACAATAACTTAACATTTGATCACATTCTGCCCAAATATCATTCCAAAACGAAGTTTCACCTCCACTTTTCACATCTCTTAAAAATGAAGTTCGGAAAAGGACACCAATAGTATCGATGACAAGACCAGAACTGATAATATTTTCTTATACGCTTTTTTGTAGACCTAATCCAATTCCAGAACTGAAACTACCATCCGTACCATGAAATGTTGAAATAACTTTGCACCAAAGTGAATTATTCTCATTTAAGAATCTCCACCACCATTTTCCAAGAAGCCCCAAGTTTTTAGCTTTGAGACTACCAATACCCAAACCTCCCGACTCAATATTTGGAGGACACTATCCCACTTAACCCATTGTTAGGAATTAAATAAACACAAGAATCACAAGTGCTTGATTCTGCTGCTGCTTGATTCTGCTGCTGCTATGACTGTGCAGCTATGACTCATAACAAACAGCTGTGTCGATAAGAATGACTTATTCAACTTGCATAAATAAGATAATATCTTAGTTCTAGTCATCAAATTGAACACTCCAAGTGAGTTGTTTATCCTAGATACATGATGTATCTTGTATGACTAAGCTAGAATAGTGATTAGTCATAAGCTAGTTATTTGTTGAGTCATGTAGTTTGTAAAAGATATTTCCTTGGACTATAAAAGGAAAATCTTAGATATGTAGATAAGTGCGACAAAAGGGACAATGCCATACACAACTCTCATATACAGAAAATAGAAAGAACAAACATAAGATTCAAGGTCTTTGTAACCCTAGTGATAAGCTAAAAGATCACTCGTATTATTTTCTTTTGAATAATATTGAATCGTTTGGTGTTAACTATTCCATTTCCATAACAATAAACATAAATCTTCTAAGTGTGGTTAAGTAGATTCCGCATACTTAATCATATTCACACAAACATATCTCATACACAAAGAACGAAGGTTTAACCACCTTACCATGTATTCGACCCCCCAACAAGTGGTATCAGAGCGTCAGGCTGATATTTTTGTTTTAGAAGAAAAAGTTAGAAATGGATGTTGAGTCTATTCAAACAAATGTTGCTGCTAAGTTACCAATGCTCAAACAGAATGAGTTTGAGATGTGGAGGTTAAGAATAGAACAATATTTTCAAGTGCAAGATTATGCACTGTGGGAAATCATTGAAGATGGAGATTCTTACAAGCCTACAACCACTACATCAACAGTTGATGGTAAGGAAGTTGATAAGCTGCAAACTAAGCCACAAACTGCAGAAGACAGAATTAAGAAGAAGAATGACCTAAAGGCCAGAAGCATGCTGATGATGACCATTCCAAATGATCAACTTATAAACTTCAGCAAATTCAAAGATGCTAAGTCACTATTTGAGGCCATTATTGCAAGGTATGGTGGGAATGAAGCCACCAAGAAGACCCAGAAGACTCTTCTTAAGCAACAGTTTGAAAATTTCACATCAACCAACCATGAATCTTTAGACCATATGTTCAACAGGCTACAGAATATTGTGAGTCAACTTGCTATTCTTGAAGTTGAAATACCTCAAGAAGATTTAAACTCAAAATTTCTGAGAAGCTTACCTGAAGAATGGGCTATGCATGTTGTTGTCTGGAAGAACAAGTCAGACATTGACACCATGGATCTTATGGATCTGTATAGCAACTTTAAGATTGTTGAGCAAGATTTGAAGAAAACTGGAGGTTCTAACTCAAGCACTGGGAACATGGCATTTATGTCATCTCCTAGTAATTCAGTTCCAGTTACTAATGAAAAAGTTCATGATGGTTTAAGTGCTGCAAGTTCATCAAGCAGTACTTTTGGAATTTTAGATGAGAAAACATGTTGTGCTTTCTTCACAAGCAAACATAATGGATCCATGTTAACTCATGAAGACCTTCAAGAGATCAATGATGATGATCTGGAGGAAATGGATCTAAAATGGCAAATTTCTCTTCTTAGCATGAGAGCTAAGAAATTCTATCAAAGGACGGGGAAGAAGATCACAATCAGTAGCAATGATCATGCTGGTTATGACAAGTCAAAGATAGAATGCTACAACTGTCACAAGATGGGACACTTCTCAAGAGAATGTAGAAGGCCAAGACAGCAAGATAGCAGAAATAGAGATGTTGGAAGAAAATCCAATACAGGGGAGATGTCTGAACCAAAAGCTATGGTAGCAATTGATGGGTTAGGTTTTGATTGGAGCTTCATGAATGATGAAGAAATGGGTTCTTCACAGATGGCTCTGATGGCATTTACTGCACCTGAGGTACATGATCATAAAACCTGTTCAAATACTTGTACTGCTCTTAAAGACTTAAAAATCTTAATTAAACAGTATGATGACCAAAAGGTTCGATACGCCAAATCTGATCTAGATTGTTTCAATTATAAAAGTGGTTTAGAATCTGCAGAAAGGCAAATCCTACACTATAAAAGGAATGAACTTACCTTTACTGATGCTAAAACTTTACTTGAAAATGATAATCAATTTAAAGATCAAATTATTGAGGCCTTAAAAGAAGCATTGGATAGGGTTAAGACTGAGAAAGAAAACATTCAATTGACTAAAGAGAAGCTTGAACATGCTTCTAAAAATGTAAACAAAATAATAGACAGTCAAGTGAATAATAAAGTTAAGTCAGGATTAGGATATAATGCAGCCCCACCCCCTTATAGAGGTATCCCAAAACCCCCAGGGATTGACCTAGAACATTCAGGATTGCCTGAATTTCAGCTACCTGAGTTACAATATGGAGTTCAACCAAACTCTAACATAGTAGCTGATGAGCCTAAGAAAGAAAGTAAATGTTCATGTAAAACATTACTTTTTCAGGACAAGGTGTCCTTTGTAAATAAACAGGTTATGTCTAAACCTGAAGTGGTTAAGAAAGCAAGAACAAGAGTTCCTAAGATAGTCAAACACAATACTGATAGGCCTAAGACCAATAAAAAAAATGTTAGGCAACCAGTTAGATATTGTGAACAATATAGAACCACAAACAAGCTCAGAGGTAACCAAAGAAATTGGAATAACCTCAAGTCTTACCAACTAGGTGATGACTTTGCTTTTAACAATAAAGCTTGTTTCATTTGTGGTAGTTTTGACCATCTTGCAGCTTTCTGCAACCAATGGGTATCTGGGTATGATAGTAATAGAGTGAACTACAAAAGGCAAACACCTAAATCTCATTTTCACTCTAATTCTAAAAGATCAAAACCCAAAACAGTCACAAAAACTGTTCCTGCTGAAAGGAAAATGGTTTCTGCTGAAAAACCATATATGACTGTTTACCCAAAATCAACAATTAAGGGTGCAAAAACAACTTTCAAACATGCATCTAATATTGTTCAAAGGCCCATTCAAACAAAAGCAGTGGTCCAAAAACAAGTTTGGAGACCAAAGGGTACAACTACAAAGCTAGCAGTTTCTTCTGCTAAGTATACTGCTGCTAAGGGAATCAGGGCAAATGCTGTTAAGGCCTCAGCATGTTGGATTCTTAAATCCAATGTTGCATCAACAGTCATCAAGAGATTACATTTCATTGATGCAAGAGGCAGATCCAAGTCAGTGTTGGCTTGGATCCCCAAAGAAAACTAATTCTTTTATTTTGTGCAGGGACATTCACCAACAGATCATGAAGATCAAGGATATTCAGATAGTGGGTGTTCAAGGCACATGACAGGCAACATGTCTTATCTTTCCAACTTTTAATCAATTGATGGTGGATATGTTACCTTTGGAGGAGGAATTGGTGGAAAGATTACTGGTAAAGGTACTATCAAAACCAGTAAATTAGATTTTGAAAATGTGTTTTATGTGCAAGAGCTTAAGTATAATCTCTTTAGTGTCTCACAAATGTGTGATAGAAAGAATAATGTTCTTTTTACTGAGACTGAATGTCTTGTACTTTCTCCTGATTTTAAGATGCCTGATGAAAGTCAAGTTCTTCTTAAAATTCCTAGGAAGGGCAATATGTACAGTGTTGATATGAATAACATTCTTTCTAAAGATGCTTTAACTTGTCTTGTTGCAAAGGCCACATTAGATGAATCTATGTTATGGCATAGGAGACTTGGTCATATTAACTTCAAAACCATAAATAAGATTGTTAAGAATGGTTTGGTAAGAGGTTTACCTCAAAAACGTTTTGAAAATGATCAAACATGCATTGCTTGTCTTAAAGGCAAACAACACAAAGTCTCTTGTAAGTCCAAGATTTTTAACTCTATCAATCAATCATTGTTTATGCTTCATATGGACTTATTTGGACCTGTTTCAGTAAGTAGTATAATGCATAAAAGATTTTGTCTAGTTGTTACTGATGACTATAGTAGATTTACATGGGTATTCTTTTTAGGAACTAAGGATGAGACTTCTAGCATTCTTAAGACCTTCATTACAGAGATAGAAAACCTAGTAAGCAAAAGAGTAAAAGTCATTAGATGTGATAATGGGACAGAATTTAAAAATAGAGTTATGGATGATTTCTGCAAAGAAAAAGGTATTAAAAGAGAATTTAGTGTTGCTAGAACTCCTCAACAGAATGGAGTAGCTGAAAGAAAGAATAGAACACTAATAGAAGCTGCTAGAACTATGTTAGCTGATTCAAAATTGCCTATAACTTTTTGGGCTGAAGCAGTCAACACTGCTTGTTATGTTCAGAATAGAGTTTTAATAGTACAGCCTCACAATAAGACATCATATGAGCTTTTTAGAGGTAGAACTCCTGCAATAGGATTTCTTAGACCTTTTGGATGTCATGTGACAATTCTGAATACCTTAGACCATTTGAGAAAATTTGATGGTAAAGCAGATGAAGATTTCTTTGTTGGATATTCTCTCAATAGCAAAGCTTTTAGAGTATACAACATAAGAACTAAGAGAGTAGAAGAGAGTCTACATATAGAGTTCTTAGAGAACAAGTCTAATGTAGAAGGTCAAGGACAAAAATGGCTATTTGATCTTGAAACTCTAACCCATTCAATGAATTATGTGCCTGTTGTTGCAGAAAGTAATGATTTTTCAGGTTCACAAGCAACAGATGAGGCAAGGTTAGACAAGAAGACACATCAAGATTATGTGATGATGCCAATATGGTCAAATACCAATGTGGAATCAACTTCAACCAATGGAGAATCTTCTTCTGGCAAAGCTAAAGAAGATGTTGAAGATAAAATCAGAGAAGGAAGAACAGAAGAACAGCAAAATGTTCCTGCTGATAAGCAAATTGTCTCTGCTGATAGTCCTTTAGAAGAAACAAAATCAGACTTTTCAGAAGATGAGGTGGATTTAAGCAATATTCCATCTGATTATCAAGTTCCTTCCACTCCATAAACACGAATTCACAAAGTTCACTCCCTAGAAAATGTGATTGGAGATGTACAATCTGGTGTGAAGACAAGACAACAATTGATGTCTTCAGATCAAAAAGGGATTCTTGATGCCCTTTATGCTTCAAAGCAGCATGAGTTTTCAAACTCCTGTTTGTTTGTATGTTTTCTCTCACAAGATGAACCAAAGAATATTCATAAAGCCCTAGAGAATTCAAGCTGGTTAGAGGCTATGCAAGAGGAGCTTCTTCAGTTCAAGATTCAAAAGGTCTGGGTGCTAGTTGATTTACCTAATGGTGTAAGAGTAATTGGCACTAGATGGGTTTTTAGAAATAAAAGGGATGAAAGAGGCATAGTGATTAAGAATAAAGCTAGATTAGTAGCACAAGGGTACACACAAGAAGAAGGGATAGACTATGATGAGGTTTATGCTCCAGTAGCTAGAATTGAGGCAATTAGGCTTTTCTTAGCTTATGCTTCATTTATGAACTTCACAGTTTACCAAATGGATGTCAAGAGTGCATTTTTATATGGTTCAATTGAAGAAGAGGTGTATGTTACACAACCTCCAGGCTTCACTGATCCTGACCATCCAGACAAAGTGTACAAGGTAGTTAAAGCTCTATATGGCCTACATCAGGCACCAAGAGCTTGGTATGCAACACTAGCTTCCTATTTATTAGAGAATGGATTTCAAAGAGGAAAGATTGATCAGACACTTTTCATCAAACAGCACAAGAAAGATCTTCTGTTAGTACAGGTGTATGTGGATGACATTATCTTTGGATCTACAAGGAAGGAGATGTGTGTAGACTTTGAAAAACTTATGAAAGATAAGTTTCAGATGAGTTCTATGGGAGAACTTACATTCTTTTTGGGTCTGCAAGTTAAGCAATCATCTGAAGGCATATTTATTAGTCAAGACAAATATGTTGCAGAGATACTTAGAAAATTTCAATTTGCTGATTCAAAAATAGCAAGCACCCCAATAGATCCTGAGAAGCCACTTCTTAAAGATGTAGATGGAGAAAATGTGGATGTACATACATACAGATCTATGATAGGTTCTTTGATGTATCTTACATCATCAAGACCTGATATCATGTTCTCTGTTTGTGCTTGTGCAAGATTTCAAGTAACTCCAAAGGTTTCTCATTTAACAGCAGTCAAAAGAATTTTTAGATATCTCAAAGGTCAACCAAGGTTGGGTTTATGGTATTCTAGAGAATCACCTTTTGATTTGATAGCATTCTCAGACAGTGACTATGCTGGTGCTAGCTTGGACAGAAAGTCAACAACCGGAGGATGTCAATTCCTTGGATGCAGACTTATCTCATGGCAGTGTAAGAAGCAAACAATTGTGGCAAATTCAACAACTGAAGCTGAATATGTAGCTGCTGCAAGTTGCTGTGGTCAAGTTCTATGGCTTCAAAACCAACTTCTTGATTATGGGTACAATTTCTTACATACCATTATACATATTGATAATAGTAGTACAATTTGCATTATTAAAAATCCAGTGCAACATTCTAAAACAAAACACATTGAAATAAGACATCATTTTATAAGAGATTGCAATGAGAAAAGGTTAATTCAAGTAATGAAAATTGCTTCAGAACAAAACTTTGCAGATCTTCTTACCAAAGCTTTTGATGTTGGAAGATTTCAGTACTTGGTAGCAAGTATTGGAATGCTTAATCTTTAAATTTTTCAATATAATGTGTTTTTGTATATAGATTTTGTTAATGCATCTAACTTTGTTATCTAAGACTACTATTAACAATATTTGAAGTTATTCATACAGTTAGTTCTATGATTATTCTAATTCAAGACAAGTACTTTGTACTTTGTTTATTTGGTTTTAGACTAACAGTTTCAGGTATGAATGTTTGAGCTGAAAAACTATTTCAAGTGAAATTTGCTGATCAAAGCTGCTGATCATTGCTGCTGAAAGCTGATCAATGCTGCGGATCATTTCCACTGATATAATAGGTTCATGATAGAAAAGGTTTGGGACTTCAAAAATCCTTAAAACTTCTTTCTTGGAATCTGATTATGATATTTCACTTTGAATTGACAAATTAGTTGATCAGTTAATCACTGATACAACTCACTTTCTATCATTTTATACTTTTAAGTATAATGTGACTAATCTACGGATATCTGATAGAAAGAACAGCGAGCAAAAGTGAATCTAACACTTGTGTTAGAGATAACAAATGCCACGAGCTGGAAACCCTGTAAAGAAAGCCTTTTGAATAGGTTTATCTATACACAGGCGGTTATTTATAACTGAAAACATTGGTTCTCACACAACCAGAGGTTGCTTTAAACCGAAATTTTGATTGAGTGTCTGTTACACACTTAATCCTTTCAAAATGGTTGTAAGCAGTATGATTTTTCATAATAAAATCATATACATACTGCTAAGGCAAAAGTTTCTTAAAAGGATTTTCAAAAGATGACTTTAAAAACCATCAAATGATGGACCATAAGTCAAAAATGTCCATTGAATCACCTCTCATAGGAGTTAACACACCTAGAAGTGATGAGGACAGAATCTTAAACTCTTAAGGAATTGATGGCTTCATGTACAAATTGTCTGAAAACATGGAAAAATGCTAGATCAGATGATGATGTTATGACTGTGAGAAAATCTTTCAAACAAGGGGAGGATATCAATATAAGATGTTATTTGAATCTCAGGGGAGGAAACAAAAATCTCAGGGGAGGAAACAAACATCTCAGGGGAGGAAATTCAAGCCCAGTTTAAGGAAGATTAACCAAAAGAAAAGACAAGATCATACAAGATGATGACATAGAGGTTGAAAATGACAAGAACATTCTTTAAAGTTGTATTCAGAAAGGATGAAGCATTTCAAAAGAGAAAGTTCTATCTAGGTGAAAAGATTCAATTTCAGTTCACTACGTTTGTTCATCACTTGTTGAACGATCAGAAAGCAGATGTGTTCCAGAGAAAGATAAGTTCATTCACTCAGAAGAGAAGAAAGTTCAGATCAACCAAATCTGACAATGAAGTGTTTGAAAGATCTTCACAAAGTCCTCATTTAATTCAGAAAAACATGTTTGAATGTAATTCACATGTTTAGGGGAGGATTGTTAGGAATTAAATAAACACAAGAATCACAAGTGCTTGATTCTGCTGCTGCTTGATTCTGCTGCTGCTATGACTGTGCAGCTATGACTCATAACAAACAGCTGTGTCGATAAGAATGACTTATTCAACTTGCATAAATAAGATAATATCTTAGTTCTAGTCATCAAATTGAACACTCCAAGTGAGTTGTTTATCCTAGATACATGATGTATCTTGTATGACTAAGCTAGAATAGTGATTAGTCATAAGCTAGTTATTTGTTGAATCATGTAGTTTGTAAAAGATATTTCCTTGGACTATAAAAGGAAAATCTTAGATATGTAGATAAGTGCGACAAAAGGGACAATGCCATACACAACTCTCATATACAGAAAATAGAAAGAACAAACATAAGATTCAAGGTCTTTGTAACCCTAGTGATAAGCTAAAAGATCACTCGTATTATTTTCTTTTGAATAATATTGAATCGTTTGGTGTTAACTATTCCATTTCCATAACAATAAACATAAATCTTCTAAGTGTGGTTAAGTAGATTCCGCATACTTAATCATATTCACACAAACATATCTCATACACAAAGAACGAAGGTTTAACCACCTTACCGTGTATTCGACCCCCCAACACCCATGAAATTCCGTTTTTCTCATATTTAAAGCCACAAAAAAAAAGCGCCTTCTAATGGATTATTTAGATTCATAGTGGGAGCTTTAAAGATCGAGAGATAATAAAGAGGTAAACTTCCAAGAACCACATTAGAAGATAACCTAGAGTTAACTCGATCCACCACTCTAAGCCAACTTTCTTTATTTTTCATATTTTTCCCAATCGGTAAACCCAAGTAACAAAAAAGGTAAGGAGCCGTGCTGACAGTTAACAGAATTAGCAACATTAATTACTTCACTTGTATTAACACCAATACAATAAAGTCTACTTTTTGAGAGGTTCACTTTAAAGCCTGACGCGTCTTGAAACCAGCTAAGAATCCTCGCCAGTTCCTGGCAGTTTTTGCAGACCATTCACCAAAAAAAAGGGCGTCATTAGCATATTGCAATAAGGTTAAATTAGAACCAACATTAGCAAGGGATAATCCATTATAAATAAGGATAATTACACCATCATCAGCATATTGCAATAAGGATAAATGGAACATCTGACCTCGCCTATATTTTTTTTATTGGCTAAGATTAAATTGCAATCACGTCGGTTGGTTCTGAAACAATGTCTTCTTATAAAGCATAAGTCGTCATATGTAAACTAAAGTTAGTAGACTATTATATAAAATATGATCACCGTGAGTAGAGCCCTACTAGATTCGAATATCACCTTGAACAAGGTTGATACTTAATTCGTTTTTCAAAATATTGCTCATTTTAATCACGTAAAAATATGGCTTTATGTCTTATAAATTGCAGATACCTTACTAACACATATTGCTCAAATTGAACACGATCTCTGAAAGTTTATGGCCCAATATTCACCCAATCAACAGCACACAAATATTCTAAACGTAAGCTCAGTACAACTTTTAGTTATGATTATGAGCATAGCAAAACAATATATAGATGAAGAGTTAAGAACATTTCCAACACAGCTACAAATATTTACATGGTAAAAAATGTAAAACTAGTAACAATAACATGGTGAAAAAAACATATTTGCATGCATGTATTAAAGAATTTTATAAGTAAACACATGCATCACATAAACATGTTTAACCATACCCATGTAATCCTATACATATATATATTGCTCATAGTTTCTATATTCATCGATGTGGGACAATCAAAAAACCAAAACTCATTCCACCAACAAGCCTTCTTTAAACTCTTGTTTCAAAATGGCTTATCGACCACATCTCCACCTTCACTTCCTCACATACAAACAAAAATGTCATTATCCATCATCACTCTCTTCATCATCTTCACGCTACACCGAGCCACAATTGAATCAACTGGAACACATCACACTCACTGCACATGGATTGGTGTCACATGTGACTTCACCAACACCACCGCTCTCTTCAACGCCATCCCACCAAACACCATCAAACTCACCAGCCACATTCCTGTAAACATATTAACAAAAGCAACCGTGAATCGTGACGTACTTGGTCATATGAAGAACTAGCCAAATATATATTCAGATAAGTGACTATAATGAAAACAACATATATAAATGATAGTTGTACTTTTTTTACCAGTCGTATATATGGATCGTGGCTCTTCTCATGAGTGTTTCAATGTCCATCACATTCAAACTCATATCTTCACTATACAAGACCACATTTACACAAAAATTGACTTTGATAATCTAAACGCTTCCATATACATTAGTTGTAACACACACAAACAAAAATAGCATGAGAAAAATATAGCTGTTACATAATGTGTACACTCTATTTTTTGTGTTCTTTTATAGCGGTTAGGAGTAAGTGAGATTATTTGAGCTCAAATACTAAAGTATTGGTGTTCAGGATGTGAAGTACAACGAACTTGTTGATGTTCGGCTTGAATCAGTATGCATTTGGTGTTATGACTTATTGAGGACGATGTATTTTGCTTGAATTGAACATGTGTCTTGTGGAATTTATTAGAGCTATTGAAAATGTTTTTAAGTTGATCGCCATTTCATGAAATTGGAATGTGTAAAGGTGCACGATACAAATAGCACAAAGATAAAATATGTTGGTTTTTATGGTTTTGTATCTATCTTTATACGTAAATCATTAGATAATTCTCTCAAGTGAAAATTAGCCAAATACTATACCCCTTTATTTGATTAAAGACAAAGTTTCTTGCCATATACCAACTAATCAACTATCAATGCTTCTGTATTCACTATCAATGTTTTAGTTACTCCTACATAGATATGATAAGCCAACAGACTTATACAATGTTAGCATAACATGATAAAAATTGATTAAGAACGAGAATCAGTGTTTAAGCTTATTTGTGATGATAAAAAAAGTTTATTTGTCTATTTATATGTTTGAAAATGTTATACCTAAATTTCTCCAAATACTACTTACATTTAAAATCTGATAATTTGCATTCATCACTCTCGTTTACAACTTTATTCAACATATATAGTTAGATAGAGATCAAATGTCAGTTGAATAGTAGCGCCAAGTCTCTTTCATTCAATAAATTTGATTAGTATAAGATAAAACGAATAACAGTAAAATAAATAAAAGATAAAGTAACTCGAAAGAAGATAGAATTTAAGCCTTTATTTTCAACCTACAAAATCAAAAATTATAAAAACAAACAAAGATGAACACACCGAAAGCAAATTATAATTACAACTATTCAGTTTATCATTCTCAGTTAGTACAAGTTATCCATCTATGTGGGAGCAAAATATAATCATGAATGGTTATACTTTGAACTTAGGCTTACCCACCACATCTCAACTCTCATGGCCTCACTCACAATTTCATTATTCCACTTCACCCTCCTCGTAAGTCACAGCCGAGCCAACTTTTATCCAACTTCATATCCACCCTCTAACTTCTCCGCGCATCAATTGGAACACAACACTCTGAATGTGCACATGGAGTCATAGACCGATATTGCTTGTGATGTCACCAGCCACAGATCTCTCCCTGGTGGTTGACATATGCTCGAAGCTCTCTTTATGCATATTGGTGCTATCTTTCCTATTGACCCTTCATATTTTTGAGGTTGTATCTTGCAAAACTGCTTAAAATTGTTATAAACATTTTTTTAGGTGCTTTTTACCAATTTATAAGAGCATTAGATAGTCTCTCACTTTTTATTTATACTCATCTCACTACCTCACACAAAATTATAAAATGTGGTTTCCACTCATTATCGGTCTTTATCTAACGTACGTCAGAATCTTGTGAGTATGATAATATGTAACATTATTAAGCTAAGAGGAAATACCATCTATCTATTTATAAACTAGCAACATAGTTTTCATGATATACCGTCGGTTGGTTTGTACTTAAATGGTAATTGGGAGTTTAAGAAGTTAAAACTTGAGACATTCATTTGCGCATCATCAAACCTTACTATCAAACTATCACTGGAGTTAGCATTTATGAAGAAACAAGCAAAATCTTAACTACCAATTGAAGGCGTATGCCAAATTATACAACAAGTGAATGTAACCTGTGAAGATATAGTTCTATTTAGCATAACATGGGACCGCAAGTTTTTCTTATGCAGCTTGATGTTTATATACAGAATTCCTCGCTCTCAACTTATATTGCTCAAGCTGTGGGATTATCCCAACACCCCCTAACCATCATATCTTGACGCGAGAATGTAAAGACACGAGAAGCTTACATATTCTCTGCATGCCGGGATTTCGAGGTAAATATCCTCCCTAACTTCCATGTTAGACCCACTCCTGAACCATAAAATTAAAACAACTAAGGTTGAGCGGCTTGAACTGTTAAGCTAAGAAGAGGCTTTCATAGTCTCATGTTGTTATAAATTGTATCATTCCAAGTGAACAAAAGGAAATAGGTTGGTGGAATAATCTCTCCAAAAAAATATTCTAAAATAAATGTAGAATTCAGTCACTTTTTTTGGGTAAAGGGTTTCGATACCCGGTGAATAGAATAAATAAAATATAATGTTTGGTTACATGAGAGAGTGGTGATGAGCCACTCTAAACCAATTGCAAAAGCAAGCTACCTATATGAACGAACAAGCTCGAACATAACAACCACTTGAAACAAATTAACAAGATATGAACTTAGACAATATAAACCATGCAGCGCTTCTATGCATCCAAGAGCATATCTTAAACCAAAAAAACATCACGTTATATCAGTTGACATGTTCCACTTGTGTAACGTACTATCAACCACCTTTTGCGTTTTCGTGAATCGTATAGTAGTCATCTTCAGCCTCACGATCGCCATGACAATATCGCACACTTGTTCTTCTCGTCTAGTATCTTTGGAATAAAGGCGGTTATTCCTCTCTTGCCATATGTAGTACGAGGAAGCGGCAAAAACCAAACGACTAACAATGCTCTCTATGGAATTACACAACGAGATAGGTAATAGCCAAGAAGTGATATCCGTTAACTTTGGTAACACAACCTGTAGACCAGCCTTACGGGTTACCAGCTTCCAAACCTTAGATGAAAACGAGCATTCGAAGAAAAGATGCTCGTGAGAATCAGGTACAACCTTACATAATGCGCACCGAAGCAGGTTTAAGTTGGTCGAGTCGCCAACATCCCATTGCTTCAGTTTATCTTGGGTTTTTAACTTTCGACACATAAGTAAGCAAACATGGAATGCATGACGAGGGATAGCAGCTGTAAACCACACTATGCGAGTCCAAGGGACTTCATGTCCTCTTGGTCTAATTGTATCCCACACATGCCACACTTGGAAGTCTTCCAGCCGACCGTCTCTAGTTTTCCATAGAACCTGATCTTCTTTATTTTCGATTAAGATTGGGGGCATAATCTGGTTTACAACAGGAAACTTCTAAGTACTTGGCCAAGACCAAGTAACATGTAGTAACATCAGAAACACATTCAGAAAGATTAAAACCTTCACTAGTGATGGTTCGCAGAGTAAAATGGTTTCGAATAGGACTTTGTTCACACCATATATCAAACCATAGGGAGGTCGTTTTACCATTTCCTATTCGATGCCAAATGTATGGTCGTACACTATTTCTGATTTGAAGAATCTTCCTCCAACCCCAGCTCACATTGGACCTAAGCGGAACATCCCAAAAGTTTCGACCCTTCAATTTGTAAGCATGAATGCAACGCACCCACATTGATTCCTTACGAGCAACAATGTTCCATATATGTTAAGTCATCAATGCGACATTGAACTTTTCTAAGTGTCTAATTCCCAACCCACCTTCATGTTTAGGAAGGCATAAATCATCCCATGCGACCTTTGCTTTCCCTCTTCTCATATCTCCATGGCACCATAAAAAACCCCTCATTAGTTGTTCAATATCTTGAATAATGCGGACAGGAAGAATAAAAATTGATGCCCAATAACCGTGCATAGAATTCAGTCACTTCAAGAATGAAGCTAGGGATTTCATTAATTATTAAGTTGTAAGTAATAAAATCTACTTCTTTTGATTCAATACGTCATGACTAGATATATTGAAGATATTAAATATGAAACGTATGAAAACGTTATTCTTTTATTCAATAAACCTACGCTATATTGTAACTACATTAACAAACAAGTACAACTACGGAACAAATTATGAAAAGAACGGTAAAGCTTAAGGCTTTGGTTTTATTCGACAAAGTCAATAAAAATTAAAAATTGGATCTAAGCGTGTTGGAGAGATATATACTAAATAATTTCCAACATACTTGTATCTGTTCATTTATGTGGGATAAAGTCACAAACGCAAAACTCATGTCGTTCTTAACCCTTTGTTTCAAGTGACATGAGCACCACATCTCCACCACAATAGCATTGCTTAGCTTCACTCACCTCATCATCCTCCACTGAGTCAACTGAACCCAAACACGTACTTGTCATGTCATCTGCTATACTCAAAATCACATATTACGTTCATGTGCTTTAGTCAAAATCACAGTAATCCCTGTTCGATTGTTAATTATACCAGTGATAGCTAATTTTTGAACTAGTTGCATCTATGGTCTCTATTACATGACTAGTTCCAATAATTTAAAATAGAGACTATCAATGCATATAGTTTCAGAATTAAGAATTATTTATGTAATTAACATCGAATAAGGATATAAGGATGCCCGATGTGATTTACGGTAAACAACATGAACGAAACATGTAATATTTTTTTCTTGTGACTATCTTGATTAAAAATCGGATGTTGATCAATAAATACCTTATAATTTGATACTATCTGTTGAACCATAAAACAAAAAAGATTCGATTACATTCATCTTGTTTGAAACCATGCAACACATTTAACATTATATATTTCGTTTCCCAAAAATTTAGCTAACCCAACTTATTATATATCGGGATTCGTGGTTGTGGTTGCCTGCATATGAATATAGATCCTAAACTAATTAATTGGAAGCTAAAAGAGATGCCCTAAAACACGAAAAGAAAAAGAAAAAAAAATGTTTATTTGTTCATACGAAATGCATAAACTATTAAGCTTAAATTTAGCCAATATGCTAAATCGGAATTACATAATTGGAAAAAGTTGAATAAAACGAATAAGTAATTTTTTTTGAACAAATAAACCGAAGAAGTAGAACACAAAAATTAAACAAAAAGTTGAAGGCTTCGGTCTTTTCTCGTAAAAAAGCAAATTATCCAGCCATGTACTCAAGAAATTTAATAACAAATCATTTAGTACACGATAGATACTTTGCTTGACTTAGTGCTTCCATAGTCTTCTTTATATAGTGATGTATAGTTTGTTCATCAATCCATGTGGGACAAAGTCACAATACCAAAACTCTTTTCCTTCCTCAAACTTTTGCTCCAAAGTTTACATATTCATCGATGTGGGACATTTCCAAAACCAAAACTCATTCAACCTTAAAGCCTTCGTCAAGCTTTTTTTTTTTAAATGGCTTAACCACCACGTCTCCACCCTCACACCCTCACTTACACGCATACAAACAACACTTCACCGAACACCAACCGAATCAACTGGAACACATCACACTCACTCTGAACGTGGATTGACGTCACATGTGACGTCACCAACACCTTCGCTCTCTCTAGCATCATCCTGCCAAACACCATCAAACTCAACGGTAACATTCCCCCAAATATATTAACAAAAGCAAACATGAATCGTGACGTATCTAGTCATATGAAGAACCAGCCAAATATTCAAATAAGTGATCATCATAAAAACAACATATATAGGATTGCGGTAGCTAGACACATTACTTATGTGTCGTATATATGGATTGAGGCACTTGTAATGAGTTTTTCAATGTCCATCACATTCAACAGGCAATCACATTCAAACAAAAAATGACTTTGATACACCAAACGCTACCATATACATTAGTTCTATACACACAAAAAATAGCATGAGATATTTATAGCTGTTACATAATGTGTACGCTCATACGTTTTAAATTTAGTGTAAAACTTTTCTTTGTCTAACCGTTAAATCAAACTGGGAGTTAGTGAGATTAATTTGAGCTCAAATACTAAAGTATTGGCGTTCATTGTTCCTTTCTAATGGAATTGAGAGTCCATTTTACAATCACTCATTCAATAAGTTAGATTATTAGAATAATATATAAAACGAAAACAGTAAATTTACATAAAAGAGACTACTTGTATTAAAAGTAAGACTACAAAATAAATACTCGAAAGAAAATGGGATGTAAGCCTTTAGTTCATCCTATAAGGTGAAAAAATATAAAATAAAATGGGAATTTAAGCCTTGGTAGTGAGAAAATATAAAAACAACTAGAGACGCATATACAGAAAGTAAATTATAATTAAGATTATTCGGTTATATGACGCTCCTTTAGCGTAAGGTAAGTGAAAATTACAAGTTATGTAGTACCATAATGTTTGTTCAACCATCTATGAATGGTTATACTTTGAAGTTAGGCTAAACCACCAACTCAACTCTCATGGTCTCACCCACGATTTCATTATTCTACTTCACCCTCGCGTAAGTCACAGCTGAGCCAACTTTTATCCAAACATCCACTCCTCACATACATATTCACCCTCCCATACTCTCCGCGCATCATTTGGAACACTACACTATGAATGTGCACATGGAGCCATAGACCGACATTACTTGGCATCAGTACAAAACTCATATTATGCATTTTGGTGTTTTTTTCCGATCGATTGACTTTTCAAAATTGAGGTTATATCTTGTAAAACTGATATAAAATTTTGAAAACGTTTTTGAGGTGTTTTCTGACTCTCGTTTAGGAAGTTAGGAAGTTAACTAAGAAAACAAATACACAGTATTTGCAGTGTTGTTCCTTATTGGTTATCAGAGTGTTCTTTATTCATATTTTTACCAGTATATAAGAGCATTACAATTTCCTTCTACATTTATGTCTACTCATCTTATTAGCCACACAAAATTTACATAACATGATCGAGTTTTTCGTCTATTATTTGTCTTAATCTAAACAGTCGTTTGGTTTGTGCTTAAATGATAATTGTGAGTTTAAGAAGTTGAAACATGCAAAAATGCATAGTTGAAACTTGAAACATTTTATTTGAGAGTAAACTGCAAAATACATCCACGCGGTTTACACATTTTGGCATCTTACATCCCTGTCAGAAACTTTTGGCAAAATACATCACCCGTTAGGCAAACGTTTGCCACCCTACATCCCTCGTTAACCATGAGGACTAACGATGCAAATTTTTTCTCCGTTATATCTTAACGAGATTGATAATGTTACATCGTTAGCCTTCAGGACTAACGGTATTTGCACCGTTAGTCCTTTTTTTACGTTATCTCCATTTTTTGTACGTTTCTCTGTTTTTTGTACGTTTTTATCCGTTTTTTGTACGTTTTATCCGTTTTTCTTTACGTTTTATCCGTTTTTTTGTAAGTTTTTTTCCCGTTTTTTGTATGTTTTATCATTTTTTTACGTTCTTATCCATTTTTTTGTACGTTTCAACCGCTTTTGTCTGTTTTTTTACGTTTTATCCGTTTTTTGTATGTATTTATCCATTTTGTACGTTTTATCCGTGTTTTGTAATTTTATCCGTTTTTGTCAGTTTTTTCCTGTTTTTTGTATGTCTTATAATTTTTTTTTTTACTTTTTTTGTACACTATCCGTTTTTTGTACGGAGAAAAAAATTGCATCGTTAGTTCTCATGGTTAACGAGGGATGTAGGGTGGCAAACATTTGGCTAACGGGTGATGTATTTTACCAAAAGTTTCTGGCAGTGATGTAAGATGCCAAAATATGTAAACCACAGGGATGTATTTTGTAGTTTACTCTTTATTTGAGCATCATCAAACCTTATGATCAAATTACCACTTCATTGGAGTTAACATAAGGAGAAAAAGAGGTACATTAGGATGAAACATTTTCTATGATATCATAAGTTTAAAAGGAAAATGAACTTGGATGTTCTTCACATAAATGACAGTGACACATCACGCATGCAATCTCACCAAAACTACAGAGACATTTTTGTAACTTGTTGTTTTATATAAACTTTATAAATTTTAAAAAAAATTAAAAGAAACTAGTTATTTCGTTTGGATTTGATGAGAAAAACAGGTTACTTAAAATGTAAAAGTCTTCTAACACACGTAGTGGAAAAGAAAATGTAAATATCTCACAACCCGTATCCCATAAAAAAGAAAAGGCAAAAATCTCGTAACTCGTATCCTACAAACCTAAAAACTCGTTTTTGTTTTTTCAAAAAGTAGAAAGGTTAAAACTTGTATTCCAAAAATGTGAAAAGAAGAGAGATTAAAAAAAAAAACCTGGATTGAAAGTAACAACTCGTTTTTTGTTTTTTCGAAAAGCAGAAAGGTAAAAACTTGTATTGCAAAAAACGTGAAAAAAAAATAAATAAAAAAAAAAAAAAAAAAAAAAAAAAACCCTATGTTAAACCAACGTATTTATGATATAAGTTAACTTAAACAATACATTAGGTTCAATTTAAGTTTCAAGTTTGTATCCCTATCATCTTACTTATATATTGTTGCAGAGTTTGTCTAGCTATCCATGTGGGACAAAATCACAAAAGTAAAACTCTTGTCCTTGTCAAGCTTTTGTTTACTACAATGTCTCCATCCTCACACCCTCGCCTACACACACTCAAACACCGCATTTCACACACAATTTCATAATGTCATTGTTTAATTTCACCCTCCTCATCATATTCTCAGTCATCGGTTAAGCAACTATATGTTCGGTGAAGACAAAGATATTCTTTATCATTGTTTAGATGATTAACTAATTATACAATAGTAACTGGCTGTCTAATATTTCTAACATGTGATAATCAGTTATCGTAGAGTTACAATTAATTTCGAAACACGATAAATTTAGGATTGCTATGTATGTTCAAAGTATCTCTCCTAATTTAGGATTCCTATGTATGTTCAAACAATTAATTTGGAAACATGAATTTTATATTTTTATTTATTTTCTTTAATAATGGTTTCCGATCTTTTGGCCAATTAATATACGAGGTTTGAACCCACCGCCACACAGACTCAAAACAAGTAAACCGTTGGCAATATGCTAGATTAGAGTCAAATAAAAAATAGTACTCTCTCCAAATTAAGTCGCAAGTAAGAAAACTTACGTTTTTCATTCAGTAAGCTAGATTAGAGTAACATAAAAAATAGTAAGGTTTGCACACATCATATATAATTTATTTATAGTCTTAGTTATAAATTGCTTTATTATGTGTGATAAAGTAACAAAACCAACAAACTCATTTCCATCTTCAAACTTTTGTTACAAGTGACATAGTCTCACTTATAAAAATACACTAGAATTTGCTAATTCATCAATGTAGGATATAGTCACAAAACCAACAAACTCGTTTCCTTCTTCAAACCTTTGTTTCAAGTGACTCAACCACGTACCATATCTCTAGCTTCACATCGCAATGTCATTGTTATTTTCACTTTCTCATCACCCTCGACGATCACCCCCGAGCGGACTCAATTAGAGTTTCGGTGTAACAGAATTTTGTGAAGCAACTATCGGTCCGGGGTGAAGATCCGGGTGTGGAGTACACAATGAATTTGCTGATATTCGGTGTGATCACTCCCCATTACGTAATCATTTCACGGTTCGCTCCATAACTCATGAAGGCTTTAATCTTGGTGAATGCGTGGCTGAGATGAGTTCGAATGAGGCTTGGCTATATCATGCTACTTGGTACGACTTATACCCGATCCTAAACCAGGTTAATACTCCTGTTTCATAGCTAATATGCAAGATAAGATCATGTGGAAAGATACTAATGCTACTGTTCGCGAGTTTACTATCAAGGCTGTATGGGAATCGATTTGTCCTCGAGGACAGGAGGTTGAGTGGTTTCGCATGGTTTGGTTCTCATTTTTTATTCCGAAACACGCATTTAATTTATGGCTTTTTATGGCTCGTAAACTAAAGACACAAGACAAGTTGAGGCAATTGGATGTCGGCGAATCCGTCGACTTAAACCTGCTTTGGTATCCTTTGTGTAAGACCACTCGCGATTCGCATGAGCACTTGTTTTTTGAATGCCCATATTCTTTGAAGGTATGGATTCTTGTTACTGTTAAGGCTGGGGTGCATAATACTCCTTCAAAATTAGAAGACATCATCATGGCTGATCTCTATCTCTTTCAAGCGTTCTGTGGTTAGTATGGTTTCTTAGCTGAAACTTACTTCATTTGGCAAGAGATGAATAATCACTTATTCTCTACATACACGAGGAAAGAGGAGCGAGTGTGTGAAATCATTTTCGAAACTGTTAGAATGAAGCTCGTATCTTTGCGGATCAAAGAAGTTCCAATGTCATGAAGACCTCGCAATATTGGAACATATACCTTTTAATGTAACGTAGTTGTCTTTTTTTGTCATAGATCGTTTGGTGTTTTTAATTTGGCTTTTCCTATTTTAAGTCCAAGTGATCTAGGCTTTAGTTATGTTTAATGGCTGCTTGTTTCTAGTGTGTTTGAAGCAATGATGTTTTGCTCATGCAAAGTGGTCTAGAGTGGTGCAAGTCCACTCTCTCATGTAATTAACTCTGTATTCATTTATTCTATTCACCGGGTATCGAAAACCCTTCACCTAAAAAAACAAAAGGAAACTAAACTATGTCTTTTGTAGGAAAAATGTATGTAAACAAAAGGAAACGGTTGTTCAAAGAAACTCTCCAAATTAAGTTGCAAGTAAGAAAACAGTATGGTTGTTCAAAGAAACTCTCCAAATTAAGTCGCAAGTAATAAAACAGTATGTTAAGCTAGATTCGAGTCATATAAAAAACATTAAGGTTTGTGCACACCAAATTTATAGTTAAAGCAATTTGGTAAACCAAAACCTATTGCATTTAATTTGTTTTTAGTCTTACTTATAAATTACTGTAGTATTTGCTCATTCAACGATGTGGGATAAAGTAACAATTTAAAACCAACAAACTCATTTCCTTCTTCAAACTTTTGTTTCAAGTGATTTAGCCTCACATGCATACACACTCATATTGGAGTTTTGGTTCAACAGATCGAGCCAATATGAGATGTGACATACATGGTCATATGAAAGACGTTTTAGAACATGTAAATGACAAAGTAAGTTTTTTATTTGTTCATATGAACCGAAGAAGTGGAACATTAAATTAGAGACTACAAAATACATAACAAACAAAAATTTGAATGCTTAAGTCTTTTCCCGTGAAAAATAAAAAAGAAGATTTAGAACATGCAATGGATAAATTTACAAGCAAATCATTCAATGCAAGATCACACAAATATTCTTGTTTAGGACTTTCATAGTGTTCTTTATAGTTTATACACTGCTTTAGAGTATGTTTATAAAGCAGTTTGTTGATCAATTTATGTGGGACAAAAACAAACCAGACCTCTTTTACTTTCTTAAACTTTGTTTCAAACACCTCTCATTTCATCCACTCAACACATAGTAATTCTTGTTTAGCATTTTTCAAATCTCCTTGACTAGTTAAACTACTCGTACTAAATTAACACGTCACATAGAAGTTAGAGGTCTGTGGATAAATTTATCTATAAAGCTTATGGTGTTAGCTTAATTATCTCCAAATTTAAAGAAGTTTTTCACAGATTTATACTATCTTTTTAGAGATAAGATGTAGGAGGATATAGCAATACCCATATTTTTATTCAGTATGCTATGTCCTTTCGTTCTTTTGTACAAAAATGCAAGTAAACAAAAAGAAATGGTTGTTCCAATAAACTCTCCACATTAAGTCGCAAGTAAGAAAACGCTACGTCCTTATATACAACAAGCTAGATTAGATAAGGCATATTAGAATCACATAAACAGAAAACAGAAAACAATGAGATTTGTCGAGACTAAAGAAAATTATAGTTGAGATCATTTAGTAGCAGTATACTAGCTCACATTGCATCATTTTTTTTTGGTGCAAAGGTGAACATATATTATTACTCACAAAGAATAATACAAATTGTATCATAGAGTATAGACATGCCTATACTTCTATATTAGAATGCAAGACAGAACCATACTAACAAACATTTTATCTGAACATCAAGAACAGAATACAAACTTTGAACCAAACAATCTAGCAAACAACACTATGCATACAGGCAAACTAAGCTCCAGTTTGAGACTTCCTGCAGCACTTTATTCACCTTAAAGCACCAATAAACCATCCAACTACATTTCCCAATTCCATCCCACTAAAACCATTCAACCTGCAACCACAATGGCCAAAGTGGGAGAAGAATCAGGCATCATTGGGAACCCATAACCCCTCCAAGTCAAGAGCTATACCAACTGTGCTACATTTCCATCTCAAGAATGGCTTCACACAATTGGGAACACATACCTTGAGGGAGGACCAACCATTACCTCATTAGCAATGTATAACTAGGACCATGTAGGTTCATCTTTCACTCCTCACAATTCCTAGTTTCATACATTGCCACACCAATTCACTTTACCCTTCTCAAGAGGAAACTCACTTTATGATGAACAAATAGTCCATAAACTGTCGTGTCCCAAACACCCTATAGTTACCTAACAAAGGTCTACTATAGTGAATTTAGAACCAAAACAGATATAAACTACAATTCCTCAAGATACAGAGCCATCTCTTTGAAGTGAATTATGAAGATCATTCACAGTTCCAGGATAGATACTGAATGATAGGTTAATACAACCTTATATAAGCAGATTAATCATTCAACTCTGCAATACCAAGCGACTAGAGAACTTGGATGATTATAGAACATAAACTCCTCTAGCACAGGAAACTACCTTATGGTCATATGAAATAACACTGAAATTCTCACCATACCCATACGGTTACCCCAACTAGATCCACAGCATAAAGTTATGCAAGACTTTCAATACTATTCATATAACCAATCTACTAGCCATCTGTGCTTATTCATAACTTCCACCATACTCCAGAACATCAAAATATACCAACAGTATAAAACAGTAAACACTTACTCAGCATCCTTCATAATCAATGAGTTACTGTTCCATTGGTTCTAATCTTGAACAAGACCTCCCAATCAGCTTGCGCTTTAAAGACTGCCTTAGAAGGTTTCATAGTAAGACTTAGCAGCCTCATTTTCACAATTTCACAACCCATATTATACAATTCCTCCCATTTTCTGAACTCATTTCTGAAAATTCTGCAATTTCTCTCTTGCCAAATCAAATATACACTGGTAGCTAAACATAATCTTCTAATTATGCTACCAATAGAGTCCCCATTAGATTGACTAGCAAAATCATTAATCAAACCATTCCATTCCAAATTATTGCACTTACTACCCATTTTTAGAAGCATTTTCTCCCAAAACTGTCTAGCATAGCTGCATTTAAAGAATAGGTGAGAGTGAGAATCCATATCAGAGTAGCATAATGGACAGACCATCAAATCATAAGACCCCCAACTTCTAACTTTATCCTGAGTATTCAACTTATTCAAAATAGCCATCCATAGAACAAATGAATGCTTAGGTATATTTTGAGAGAACCAAACCAACTTCCACCAATTTACCTCATTATTCTCATCTTGTAGATCAAAATAAGCATTTTGTACTTTAAACTTCTCCAATTTACCATTTCTACTTTTCCAAGCAATCTGATCTTTTTTATTATTATCCAAGGCAATGTTTTGTAACTGCACAATCATAGGGAATTTATCATGCCATTCACTTGGCCATTGCCAGCAATCATTCACACTAAGATCAGCAACTTTCATGTCCATGCTTAATCTAGCATCATATAGATCTCTATAAGTGAGCATACTATTAAGTGCACCAAGACTACTCCAATTGTCAAACCACATTGAAGCTTTCTTCCCATCACCCACTATAGTAACTATATTTTGTTTAACTTCATGTCTCATCTTCAATATATTTCTCCAACCCCAACTATCAGAAACATCTTCATTGACAGCCCAAATGTTTCTTCCTTTCAATTTAACAGTACTTATCCATTTCACCCAAAGAGTCTTTTTATCATTAGCTATGTTCCACAAATGCTTAGCAATCATAGCTTTGTTCCAAATTCCAAGATCTTTTAAACCTAATCCACCCTGCTTCTTAGGTTTACAAATATTCTTCCAAGCAACTTTAGCTTTGCCTTTAGAGATTTCTCCTTGATTCCATAAAAAAATTTTAAACAGCTTGTTAATATCATTGATGATGGTCTGAGGAAGCAAGAAAACCGAAGCCCAATATACATGCAATGATTCCAAAACAGTAGCAATTAACTGAAGTCTTCCTGCATATGTCAAACATTTATTTTTCCAATTAAAGATTCTGCATTTGACCTTATCTATGAGACTTTTACAATCCTTTACTCCTAATCTTTTAGAAGTCAGTGGAACTCCTAAGTATCTAATGGGAAGATTTTCAACTTTAAACGGCACAATACTTAGGATCCTCTGTTTTTCTTCATCATTCATACTTCCAAAAATGATAGTGCTCTTATTATAATTAGGAAGGAGACCAGAGTAAGAGCCAAATTCCTCAATAGCATCTCTATACACCTTCACAGAAGTAGAATCCCCATAGCAAAACATCAACAAATCATCTGCAAAGCAAATGTGAGTTATCTTCAGCTGCTTGCACCCAAAATGATATTTGAAACCATCTGTATGCTTTACTTTGTTGTGAACAATCACAGATAATAACTCCATTACAAGTGTGAACAAATAAGGGGACATAGGGTCCCCTTGCCTCAAACCTCTACCACCTTTAAAATAGCCATGACTTTCACCATTGACACATATAGAAAAGGAAGTTGATGTTACACACTGCATAATCCACCTAATCATTGTTGAATGAAACCCAAAACTTCTCAGAATATCTTCCAAAAACTCCCAATTAACAGTATCATAAGCCTTTTGAATATCCACTTTTAAAGCAATTCTTTTGGGACCTTCCTTTCTGTCATACCCCTTCAGCAGCTCTTGAGCTAGCAAAATATTATCCTGAATGTTCCTACTAGGTATAAAAGCACTTTGGTTTTGACTAACTAACTTCCCAAGACCGCTTTTCATTCTTTCAGTCACGATTTTACTTATACACTTGTATATAACATTGCAACAGGCTATAGGTCTGAATTCTGAAACTTTAGTAGGATTCTGAGATTTAGGAACCAAAGTTATGATAGTAGAATTGATTTCTTTTAGTAGCTTCCTTGTTTAAAAGTACTCCCTGATAGCATTACATACATCTTTCCGAATAACACTCCAAGCTTTTTTGAAGAAACATGAGGTAAAACCATCTGGACCAGGGGCCTTATTATCATCAATGTGAAACATAGCTGCCTTAATCTCCTCATCACTAACCCTATTAATCATTGCTTCAGCTTCATTTGTAGTTAACTTGTTACATATCACATTATCCATATCAATCATCTTTCTAACAGGAACTTGAATACCAAGAAACTTTTGAAAATGCTCCACAAACTGTATAGCTACATTTCCCCCTACATACTTCTTACCAGCTTCATCATGAATTATCTCAATTCTTCCTCTGTGTTGCCTACTCTTTAAAGTTTTGTGGAAAAATGCATTATTTCTATCACCAACACTTAACCATTTGACTTTAGACTTCTGTAACAGCAATTTTTCTTCATCTTTCACAGCTTCCACATATTCTTTAAGAATAGAGCTTTCTACTTGTCTTAGTACTTTGTCATCAGGATCTTTATCAATCTTAATTTGAACTTGTTTAAGAGCATCCCTCAAGTTTATCACATTCTCAAAAACATCACCATTTTTCCATGCTAGCTCCTTCATATGCTTCTTAATTCCTTTTAGCTTCTTCACAGTTTTGAACATTTGGCATCCTTCAGTGTTATCAATCCATTGATTCTTCACCACATTAAGGAACTCTTGTTTATCAGCAACAAAATTAGCAAATTTAAAAGTCTTTTTTCTGATCTGGAAAGAATTAGGCATCACTAGAACAACAGGACAATGGTCAGATATTAGGTAAGGTAGAAATAAAGCATAAGCATGAGTATAGTTAGAAATGAAATCCTCACTGCCCATGACTCTATCTAGCTTTTTCAGAATACCAGTGTTGTCCCCTGCTTTAGCTTTGTGCAAATTTTTTGTCCAGGTGTAGAATAGACCAGAGCTAGCAATGTCCTCCACCTCAATATGATCAATGCAATCCTTAAATTCATTCATATCTTTTGTCATACTAGAGCCATCAGTAGAATGTTCTTTAGGAAACAAAGTCACATTAAAATCTCCCATCATAGCCCAAGCTTTATTACTAATGATCCTTCTGTAAATAACCAAATCCTGCCATAACATTCTTCTTTCATTTCCTCCATTAGCAGCATATACAAACACAACATGAAGATTGATACTCCCACAAACATCCACTACTTGACATAGTAAAGATTGTTTAGCCACATGAATGATGTTAACATTCACTATAGCATTATTCCAGCCCACCATGATTCTACAACCTTTATCACAATAGCTCATATTATTAGTCCATGACCAATTCCCATATACACTATCACCAATTTTCTGCAATTTCTTAGATTTAATTTGAGTTTCCAAGACTGCACATACATGAAGCTTCTCATCACTAATAAAATTCCTCATTTCTTTTTGTTTATCAGAGGTACCTATACCTCTAATATTCCAACAACCAATTTTTAGATCCATAACACTGATTTTATACTCCATCCCCATTCTTTAATACCCCTTTATCCATTCCTTTCAACATATCACCTTCCATACATTGTCCCATACCTGTTTCATCCACATAAACATCCTCTGTTTCCTCTGTTTCATTAGTACCACTAGTTGTTGCATTATCATTCCCATCAGGATCTAACATAGAGTACTTATTAGCTGATCTTTTAAAAGCATCCAAAATCTCTCCTCTAACATTCCATGCCCCCCTAGTATTACTACGACTCTTATTACTTTTATTCCTCTTTATCTGATTACCTGAATTATCATTTTCCTTTGTTGGAGTTTTCTCCTTTTCAGGAACTGGATCTTTATTCACATTTTCATGTTGTTTTTCCTGATTCTTTCTTTGATACATCACTTGATGAGTAGTCTTACCTTTATTCATAATATCTCCATTTTTTTTAAAGTGGTTGTTATTCTTAAAATTCTGTGTTCTGTTCTTATTCCACCCTCCAAATTTCTTCATATTCCTCACTTCTTCAAAGCCATCATTAGCGTTCCCTTCATTAACCATTACTTTACCAGCAGCTTGTTCATTAACCTTCTCCACATTATCCTGATTCACCTTATTCATTTGTTTACCACAATTTTTATCAGAATGTCCAAAAACACAGCATTCTGTACACCTTAAAGGAACCCATTCAGTCTCCACCTTCACAACCTTCCTACATACTTCAGCCTTGTCTCTATCTCTATACACAACCTCAATCAAATCAGGCAAACACTTCTTAGCAGATACTTCCACTAGCACTCTAGCAAAACCAATTCTTCCCACCCCTAATCTGCACATATCTGCAGTAACGCTATCCATAACAAGCGGTTTTCCAAGCCTACTGGCTAATGCACTTATCCCATGTGTTGTCCAGGCCTCAAGAGGAACATTACCAAGCTTAATCCATATAGGTAGCACATCGGGTTCTCTCTTATCCAAACAAACATGAATGTCCCATTTTTGAACAAAAAAAGGCTTATTGCTTACCATCCATGGTCCACTGTTAACAACTTTATCTAATCCTTCCTCATTATGGAACTTCATGTAATATACTCCATTATTGACATCAACAACATCCTTAAATCCCATTCTACCCCACATTCTTCTTAGGTTGTATCTAAGTTCATTAACAGTCATATTGTGCCCAACAAAATATCCACATAGAGTTAGTTCCCATTTTTTACATCCTTCTTCAATCATAATATCATCAAATATAACATATTCCTTACCATCTTCATCAATTTCAGTTGGAACAGCAAAAAAAAAATGGGAACTAAAAAAAAATAAAAATGTACAATCATAGTCTTACTTATAAATGTACAATCACAAGAAATTAAAAAAAAATAATAATAAAAAAAAAATAAAAAAAAAATAATAATAATAAAAAAGGACCGAGGAACAGACGTATTAAGGAAGTTGGATTGTTTAATACATGTATATACCAAGGTCCACCTAGTTATAAATGTACCAATATAATGTTCATCATATACGTCATAGTCTTACCTATGAATGTACAATAACGAGGATCATCAGGCCAATTTTCATTTTGAAAAATATTTCTTTTGTTTCGGACTTATAAAATAAATAAATAAATATATAAATAAACAAATAATAATAATAATTGAAAAAAAAAAAAAAAAAAAAAAAAAAGACGACCAAGAAACGCATGTATTTAAGAAGTTGATTGTTTAATACACGTGTTTTTTGGTCCTCTTATAAACATTTCCATAGTCTTACTTATATACTCCTCTAAAGTTAGCGTATCCATGGATGTGGGATACTTACGTACTAAAAAAGAACTCAGTTCTTTCTTCATACTTTTTCACTCAAGTGGCTTAATGCCGAGTCCGCACCTCACTCCCACACTCCCCAGCATCAACTCATGTAACACTTCACACTCAATCTAACGTCGCCGATCTCTTCTAGTGGTTGTCATTATCTTTAAGCTCACATACTAAGGATATGTTTGACATTAGTAGGAGCTGGAGCAGGTTGCATGAGCTTTTTACATGCTCTTTCAAGCTATGTCAGCCAAACGAGACTTATTTATTTTATGTTTTTACATGCTATGATAAGCTCTGATAAGTTTGTGCGCCAAACATGCCCTAAATATCTATATTCTTTTAGTGTGATTAGAGTGTTGGACTTTTGGTGTTGTAGATTTTGAGTCACTATGGAGCAATTATCGATCGGGGGTTCGAGGTGTGGAGTATAATTAATTTGTTAATATTCGGCTTGAACCCTTACGCATTTTGGTGTTATCTTTCTCATCGGATATTAAATTAAATCTACATTTTGATATAAATTAAATCTACTTTTTGAAATTAAAAAGTTCTATTTTTTGATCAAACATATTCAAATTGAAATTTATGTATTATTTGTAAATCAAAATCTATTTACGCAAGTGATACTCGTAAAAAGAAAAAAAAAAGTAAGTTGTGGGTTGTCTACCTATTAATTAGTAGCAAGTACTTGGATATTATTATTATTTTTTTGAAACAGCTTAATAAAATAAAAAAGCTAGCGAGAAGCTTGAAAACAAATTACAAGATATTAATTGGGTTTTTAAGCCAATCAATCCAATTACCTACAAGTTTCTTACTACAATTAGACACTCAAAGAAACGAAAACTCTTTAATAGAGTCGACAATTCTATCCTTTCTAAACTTATTTGTACCAAAAACCATTGCATTTCTGAAACGCCATAAAACCCAAATTGTGGTGAGGATCGCTGCTTCAGTACGCTTCTTCCGTTTCACTATCATGTTAGATTATAAGGTACTTGGATATATATTATGACTATGTTGATTAAAAATTGCATGTTGATTAATAAATACCTTATAATCTGATACTATTTGTTTAACCACGAAACAAAAAAGATTGGATTACATTGATCTTGTTTGAAACCAACTAGCACATTTCAGTTAATTGTGTGTGTGTTTTTTTTTTTGGCTCAAAAGTTAGCTAACCCAGCTTATTATATAAGGGGATTCATAGTTGTGGGCTTGTGCTGCTTACATATTTTTTCCAAACTATTTAAATGGAAGCTATAAAAGATGTCATAGAACATGAATATGACAAAGTAAGTTGTTTATTTGTTCATATGAAATGAATAAACTATTAAGCTTAAGTTTAGCCAATATGCTAAGGCTATATTTGGCGCAAAGCTTTTTGGGGCGATGAGCGGTGAGAATGAGCTTTTTGATTTTTAGTATTCGTTTGGCAAGAGAGCTGTGAGCTTTGCTATTTTTCAGGAAAACTCATTTTTTCAATGCTTCTTTATGAAACTGTGAGCGGTGAGCAGGAGGTGTAGCTACTGCTCACAGCTATAACTCACAGCTCACAACTACTACTCGCTGCTACTGCTCACAGCTACTTTTGCCAAACATAGCCTAAATCATGATTACATAAATGAAAAAAAGTTGAATAAATTAAACAAGCAAAACATTAAAATTTAGACTACAAAATAATACGTAACAAACAAAAGTTCAAGGCTTAGGTCTTTCCCAAAAAATAAAGAAATAAATAAAATAAAATAAAAATTATCGAGACCTTATACTTAAGAAATTTAGTAGCAATTCGTCAAGTATAATATCCCAAAAATTTGTTTCCTGATATTTCCAAGTCATAGTTATATAATGATGTACATTTTTTTCAACAATCCATATGGGAAAAAGTCACAAAACTAAAACTCCTTTCTTTCCTCAAACTTTTGTTTCAAGCGACATAACCACCACATCTCTACAATCACAGCCCTACCTACATAGACACAAACACCTCATTTCACCCACAATGTCATTATTTCTATTCACTCCACTACATCTCAAACCGTCATTCTCTCGGAAACATCCCGCCAACACCTTCGGTATGCTCACTCAGCTTCACATACTCTCAACAAATTCCAACAAAAGCAACCATAAATCAACACATTCCAGTAAGAGGATGAAAACAACATATATAAATGATTGGTGCTACTTCCCCTCTTCTTAGACCATAGGCATAAAAATTGAAACATACATTTTTACTAAATATCCAAAGTGAGTTTAAGGATATGCACCGCCAGAACGACATTCTTTAAAATGACTAAATCTATTCGACTTTAATAGAAACACTACTTACGAGTCGTATATATGGTTAACAGAAATGATAAAATCATGCACCTCTTGAATTCAAAACATTGCAGTCATCATTCATTACGTCATTTGCATAAATCAAAGACAGTGAATATGATTTATACTGAAGAACTTTGACTTTCTGTTTAAGAAGCAAAATTGGAATTAAATAAGGAACCATAAAATTTTAAGCTTAGGTTTTATCGCACAAACATTGACAAAAAGAGTTTAAGTGGTATTCAGATCGACGAATGTATCCTCAACACCCTTGTTTAATAAGTTCATAATTTGATTTATAAACTGCTCTACTGGTTTGTTCTTTCATCCATGTGGAACAAAGTCACAAAATCAATCCTAACCCTCATAGCCTCACCCACAATGTCATTGTTCTAATCTCCTTATCATCCTCGATCCATCAAGTCACAACCGAGTTTGTTATATAATGTGTACACTCGCTAGTAAAATAAGTAATTGGAGTTGTAAGCTTTGTATCAATCCAAACACCCACTCCTCACATTCATTCATTCAGTCATTTCAAACTTATACTCGATCATACCCATGGTTTCTTAAATTACACTAATCATTCATTCCACTTCATTGAAAAAAAATAATACTAAAATAAATAAAATGTGTAGAATGTTAAACTTCAAGCTTCTGTTTATATATTGCATTAATGTTTTCTCATTTTCCATGTGGGATATAGTATCAAAGTTTACTTCCTTCTTTATATTTTGGTTTCCAATGATTTAGTTTTCGTTCACATAAATTCTATGAATGAGTAAAGCTTGTTGTAGATTATAATTGAAGTTATTAAAGTGAACCTGCTTATGATAACCCAAGAATGAATAGCTAGAGCTACTTAAAAGCATAAGTTGACATATAAAACTAAAATTAGTAAGCAACAAAATACTAAGAGTGGCTCATCACCGCTCTTGCTTGTATGCAACTCATATTATTCTTTAATATATTTCACCGGGTATAATACCTTTACCAAAAAAAAAAAAAAAAAAAAAAAAAAAAAAAAAAAAAAAAAAAAACCTAAAATTAGTAGACTGTTAATATGATCACCATAAAACACAAACTTGCTAATTTCAAATATAAGTTTAAACAAACTTGATTTCTAGACGACACTCACTTTATATATTGCTTTATGTCTTTTAAATTGCAGAATACCTAAAGGCTTAAACAAATACACGCAAACATGATATTTGAAAGTTTATGGCCCAATATTCACCCCAGTTAACACATTTTCAAAAAGATTTTGCACTATCTTAACCTTTCATATAACAAAAATCTACCAACGTAAGCAGGGCCATCTCACTACAAAACTACAAATGAGCCCCCTTAAATCACGAAATCTTAACTATTATGGAAAATTCAAAACATAATATACATACGTGTATAAATACTAATGGACATATACTAAATCGAAGGCCCCCGACATAATATATAAACGTGGCTGTAAAAATTTAAGTGAGACATGTATAAACATACTTAGACATGTATAATTACCAATGGACAATACTAAATCGGAGACCCCTCACAAACGGTAGCGTGTGTGGTTGCCCCATTTGCACATACTAATTGCCGCCACTGCACGTAAGTTAGTAAGTTATTGGCACTAAATAATTTATAGATGAGGGGAGTTAAGAGCATCTCATGCTATAAATATTTACAAATGTATAGCATCGATATGTAAGAATTTTATAGTCGCAACATTTATAAACTTAAACTACTCTTACAAACTTATATAGGTCAATAATTAAACTTTTATTGGATTCTTTTTAAAAAAAAGATAGGTGTAACCTTAGGCTTTTGGTCCAGTGCTATTATGGTATATGAGTTGACCACATACCTAGAAGTTGTTGGTTAAGGCATCGCTGACGACATTTGTGAGATATATAATAAAGGGTGTGAAAAAAAAAATTGTTGTTAAAAAAAAGATAGGCATAAAGTACGTGGGTGGTACCCTTTTCTTCTTTCATAAACTTGATCAATGTAATAGACAATTTCATATAAAGCCACCTCGCATCCATATCACTATGAATATTCATATAAAAAAGCATTGAACGAAGATGCTTGAAAAGCTAAACAAGTTACAAGATGTTTGGTTTGAACTTTCAACTAAGAAATCACAACCAGTGTAGATTTTGGAAGAAAGTAAACGCGAATCCGTATAGATTTTAGATGTGTATATGCCTATTACGGAGTATTTGGTAATGTTTAACTTCATTATGTACAAAGGCCCAAAAGTAGTAAGCCTAATAATATATGTTTCGCATCAAGCCCAAATATTTAAACATTTCTTCTATGGGATAATAATTTCCAAATGTATCCAACTTGACACATTTTATTAAGTTGTGTATAGAACTTTTAATTTTGCTATCTTGGAGCAATGTTTTAAAAATCGCGCCTTAGGCGCGCCTACTCCCTAAATCCCACGAGGCTCCAGCCTTTGGGATTTTTTTAGATCGAGGCTCACGACATGCATGAATCCCGTAAAAATCGCACCTCTTACGTACAATCTGCTTCCAAATATGCCTGCGTGACTTGTACGGAAACAGTGGTAGTATATACGCTGGTAGCCCAAGTTGGATGGTGCTACTCTTGTAGGAGCATTTAACTTAGTTATTCAAATCCTGAAAAACACTTAATGCAAATATTAAAAGTATATGCCGCGAATTGCAACATATAAAACTTAATGAGGTAAAAGATTAGCGCGTAGCAAAAGTATAGCACATAGCATATATAATTAACACATAAAAGAAGTAGTAGTGCGAATTACACCTATCGTGAGGTTTTACAAACTACGTAAAAGAAGTAGCGCGTAGCTAATATGCGAACGCAGTGCGCTCATAGCGATTGATTTTTTTATTTTATTTTATTTTTTTTTAATAAAAACAATGGCGCGGATGGATGTACCGTGTCCGCGACTAATAGTTTCGCACTCACAAACGCAGATAGATTTATCGTGACCGCATAGACTCTAACGTTTTGTGGATGATCGCAGTTGACCACGGCTTTCGTCCAGTGCCTGTACGTGACAATGACAGTGCGCTCATGGCGATTGACTAGCATCGTGGTGCCTGTACATGACAGTGCGCGCATGGCGCCAATCTGCGAAGATTTCCGAACGCATGGCCTGACGCGGGTAGATTTATCGCGACTGCGCTGTTCGCGTCTAAAAGATGTGCGCGAATTAATTCGCGTCTAAAAGATAAAGTAGGTCCGATCGTGCGGACATAATGCGCTCATAGCGATAGATAAAATCGTGTTTACCATGTTTAAAAGATTTATGTAAAATCTTTTTTAATATTTAGAAAATATTATACTCGTACTTGGACGTGTGGTCCCACGAATTAGAATAGGCATGGCAGAATGCCAAAACAAATATTACGCATGGCATGGCATGGTAGATTACGCATGACATGGGTGCGTGTAAATCATGTATGAACTAGAATAGGCATGGCAGAATGCCAAAACAAATATTACGCATGGCAGAATGCCAAAACAAAAACGCAAGGGTTTTAGAGTTACAGACTTTAGAAACTGATTTATGCTTTTCGGTAATAAGTCCCATAGTCAGGTTTGTTCATTCAATCTAAGTAGGATTTTTAAAAGAACGGCTACCTATGCGCATTTACGAAGTCTTTAAACTTCTTTTCCTGAGAGTTCCTTTAAACTAACTAAATGATGCTTTTGCTTGTACATTTTTGAAACTGCTGCTCCTTTTTGTACAATTTCTCCAGGTCAAAAGGATTTATATAATGAAACTTATTGATATTGGTTGAGGCTGTTGTTTGCAATCAGCTCCTTCAAGTGCAGGTTTAGAGAGTGAATATATAAGTTGCAACTTATAGAACATACAAGTTTTTAACAAGCTGGTGGCTGTCCAACCTAAATGGTTGTCGGTTCAAGTCCAGCTAGTGACATGTGTGATTCAACAGGTGTATTAAAACAAGCTGGCAAGAGCATATCAGAAAGCGAAGTACTACTAGTCCACACAAACATAATTATTATACCATAGCTCCTCAAAGACTTGCAAGACACAATCAAAGTCATAATTTAGTAATGTAAACTGAAGGAAACGCAAATGGTAACATAACACCAACATCTTTAAGATGTCCATTGCACAAAAAATGCACTGCTAAAAGCTGATTGAAAATCTATTTATTGCGTCTGTTTTTCATGACAGTACCAATAGCTAAAACAAAGATCTGTCATTTGATATCTTGCTACAAGTTTATATCTCAGGTCGTAACAACCTCTTATAATTTACACTTACATGGGTTTGACCCAACTTGACCTAAAGCCTTCACTGAACTCTGGAGTTGACCCACATTAGCAGAAGGTTTTATTCCAAGAAAGTCACCTAATGATACAAACAGTAAAACTGACTATTTCGACTAAACTCGTAATAATCAGATAGTTCTGTATGGCCTTTGGCCTTTTCTTTAGCTATCTAATTCTTCTGCCTTTCAAAAAAAAAAATAACACTCCGTAATCAGATAGTTCTAAAAGCTAATCCAAAGTTCCAAATAATGAGTTCCCTACTAGAAAACTAACTGGGTCACTAGATTGAAAGACTGAACCACTGCCATAACTTTCATTAGTGGAATACCCCTTTTCCAAAAAGAAAACCAATAAGTGCATTTATTAAAAGTTTAAATATCTTGTTCCAAAGAAAAAGAAAAAAAGTAAACTATCATGCATATGAGTGTTTAGCCAAAGAGGAATGCTACAGATAGTTCTGTATGGCCTTTGGCCTTTTCTTTAGCTATCCAATTCTTCTGCCTTTCAAAAAAAAAATAATACTCCATAATATAGTTCTAAAAGCTAATCCAAAGTTCAAAACACCCCCTAATGAGTTCCCTACTAGAAAACTAACTGGGTCACTAGATTGAAAGACTGAACCACTGCCATAACTTTCATTAGTGGAATACCCCTTTTCCAAAAAGAAAACAAATAAGTGCATTTATTAAAAGTTTAAATATCTTGTTCCAAAGAAAAAGAAAAAAAGTAAACTATCATGCATATGAGTGTTTAGCCAAAGAGGAATGTTACAATCACTCAAATATTACAAACATAAAACCCACATAATGACATGGATATTTATCATTGGTGGTTTCACTCTTACATTCTCTCTCTCCTCTTTAATTAACCTAATCATATTCATCCATGTCTTTTATTTTATAAAATTTGATTGGATGTTGCATTCCTCTTAGTGAAAACCCCCCAACCGTTACCGAAACCCATTAAATTGTGAACTCTTTAGTCAAACCTCAACAACCTCTAGATCCCATATTTAATTCACTTTCGAATTCCTAACTACCTGAACAAAACATGAACATCGAGCAAAAAGAAGAACAACCTCTCACAACCATAATCGCCAACGACAACAATCGTCGCAAACGCAAACGACGAACATGCATTTGCATATCCGTAACAGTCAGCATCCTCCTACTCATTGCCCTAGTTATCCTCATTTTAGCTCTAACAGTTTTCAAGCCCAAAAAACCCGTTACAACAGTTAATTCCATCAAAATCAAATATCTTGACGCCTCAATTAACTTCCTTCCATTGCGCCTGTCATTAAACGTCTCGCTAGATTTAGACATATCAATAAAAAACCCTAACAAAGTACACGTCAAGTTTCGTAACAGCTCAGCTGTTATATCGTACAAAGGACAAGAAGTTGGTGATGTTCCTATACCAGCTGGTGAGATTGGATCAGACGGTACGAGGCAAATGAATGTTACATTAACGACTTTTACGGATCGGTTGCTAATTAATATCGATACTTATCTTGATGTTATCAATGGTAACTTGCCTGTTTCTACTTATACTAGGATTGCTAGTAAAGTTCGTATACTTAATTTGTTTAATATTCGAGTTGTTTCGGTTTCTTCTTGTGATTTTAATATTAGTATTTCCAGTCGGAGTGTTTCCAACCAAATTTGTAATTGGACACATAAGAAGGGGAAGAAGAATGTCTACATTGTGGTTGGATGTGCTGTTGGAGGTGTGGCTTTAGTTTTGGTTTTGTTAGTATTACGTTTCTTGATCGGGTCAAAATATGCGAAAAAATTGAAGCCTGTGGCAGAGGCAAAACCGGAATCTAACGCAGTGCCCTCATATGGTCAGAGTTCATACACAAGCATAAATATCGACTTTACCATCAACCATCCGTCACCAATTCCTAATTTAAATCTCAACCTTAAATTCGCGTTTGCTGATATCGTGCAAGCAACAAATAACTTTGATGAAAAGTTAATGATAGGAAAAGGTGGTTTTGGGAAGGTTTATAAAGGGACTCTTTCTGATGGTATGATAGTGGCGGTCAAACGAAGCGAAAAGGGACACGGGCAGGGTCGACCCGAGTTTGTAACTGAGATTATGGTGCTGTCAAAAATACGACACCGTCATCTTGTTACTTTAATTGGGTACTGTGACGAGAAGTCCGAGATGATACTCGTGTACGAGTTTATGAAAAAGGGTACTCTTCAAGATCATTTGTATGACGCAAATAAAGACTGCCCAAAGCTCTCGTGGACTCAAAGACTCGAGATTTGCATTAGTGCAACTCGAGGATTACATTACCTCCACACTGGATCTGATGCAGGGATTATTCATCGTGATGTGAAGTCAACGAACATCTTGCTTAATGAAAACTATGTTGCCAAAGTGGCTGATTTTGGGATATCGCGGTTAGATAATCTGGAAGAAGACGAGATTTCAGATATCAAAGGGAGTTTTGGGTATTTGGATCCTGAATACATAAGATGCATGAAACTGACCCAGAAATCAGATGTTTACTCTTTTGGTGTAGTTTTACTTGAAGTACTCTGTGCGAGGCCAGCACTCGATAACACGTTACCTCCAAGGGAAGCAAATTTGGCAGATTGGGCGATTAAACAAATACACAATGGGAAGGTTGAGGAGATTATTGATCCATTTCTGTCAGACACAATAAACCCAAATTCATTACGGAAATTTCTGGAAACGGTAGAGAGATGTTTAAAAGATACAGGAGACGAGAGGCCAAGCATGATTGATGTGTTGTGGGACTTAGAATATGCGTTGAAGCTTCAACAAATGGTGGGAAACAGAGAACCTCACGAAGATAGCACACTGAATACGTCGTTGCAGCTGCCCATGTCGATGATTCAGCGTTTGCCTTCTCATGTTAACGATGATTCTGAGGTGAATGAAAGCTCGGCTTTGAGTTTTCCTAGTGAAAGCCAAGTATTTCCCAACTGAAGATGGACGAAGCTCGATAGTGCTTATATAGGTTTCATGTGTGTATTGAAGTTTACAAGTATCAATGTTATTTATTTTCCATTACAGCATTGTAAAAATGATATTGTATTGAACTATCGATAAATGATAAATCCGAAGTAATTCATCGTGTTGGAATGTTTTATCTCATAATCGGCTGTATATCTTAAATTCCTAAGACTTTATAAATACAAGTGCATTTTCCACAAATACAAAACAATCTATCACTACCATATCAACTTCAGCAAGTTGAAGTGGCAATGAGCACTACACCAAATGAGCACCTTTGGGACGGGGCAAAAATTTGGAACGACATTGTCGTTCCATTTGGACAAAGGGTCCCACTTTCTTCACCAAATATAGCAGTCACGCGAATATTTTGGGCCCACACATTTTGGAACGACAATGTCGTGCCAATGGTTTAAAAATCAATTTTATTATATGTAAAAACAAAAGGAACGACATTGTCGTTCCTTCTGTTATTTATTTTTTTTTTCCCAATTAGCTGTTGTGAAAAAATCAAATTTATTTTATATAAAAACCAAAGGAACGACAATGTCGTGCCAATGGTTTAAAAATCATTTTTATTTCTTTTTTTCCTAATTAGCTGTTGTGAAAAAATCAAATTTATTTTATATAAAAACCAAAGGAACGACAATGTCGTGCCAATGGTTTAAAAATCATTTTTATTTTTAAAAAAACCAAAGGAACGACATTGTCGTTCCTTCTGGTTTTTTTTTTTTTTTTTTTTAATTTATCTTTTGTATACTAAAATGATTTTAATTATTTAATTAATACTAAATAAATTAAAAATGATTTAAATTATTTAATTAATACTAAATAAATAAATAATGATTTAAATTAATTAAAAAAAATATTTAAATAAATTAAAATTATTTAAATAGATGTTGTAATCTTGTTTTGAATTATTTAATTAATACTAAATAAATACCAAAAACGAGACAATCTTTTTTTTAATAAAAAATATTTAAAATTATTTTATTTAATTTAAAATTAAATCCAATAATCTATGCATAACGTGTTAAACGGATGAGTCGAGTTATTATGGATATGCATATATAACAAGTTTAACGGATGAGTCGAGTTGTTACGGATATGCATAACATGTTTAACGGATGAGTCGAGTTGCTATGGATATGCATAACACGTTAAACGGATATGCATAACATGTTTAACGGATGAGTCGAGTTGTTACGGATATGCATAACACTTGGCCCATAGTTAGGAGTTGCATCTTTCAAACTAGAACAAGATCTAGATAAGCTGGAACTTTGTTGTTGAGCACGAGTTCCATAATTGCTCGGCTCATTCGTTTAACATCTTGTGTACAACCATATCATCTCGGCTCATTCGTTAGACGAAACAGACGAGTTAATAAACTGCTTTACGCATGGTGAGACATTGTGGTTAACACTTGGCCCATTGTTTGGAATTGCATCTTTCAAACTAGAACAAGATAAGCTGGAACTTTGTTGTTGAGCGCGAGTTCCAGTATTGCTCGGCTCATTCGTTTAACATCTCGTGTACAACCATATCATCTCGGCTCATTTGTTAAACGAAACAGGCGAGTTAATAAATTGCTTTACGCATGGTGAGCAATTATGGAACTCGTGCTCAACAACAAAGTTCCAGCTTATCTTGTTCTAGTTTGAAATATGCAATTCTAAACAATGGGCCAAGTGTTAACCACAATGTCTCACCATGCGTAAAGCAGTTTATTAACTCGCCTGTTTCGTTTAACGAATGAGCCGAGATGATATGGTTGTACACAAGATGTTAAACGAATGAGCCGAGCAATTATGGAACTCGTGCTCAACAACAAAGTTTCAGCTTATCTTGTTCTAGTTTGAAAGATGCAACTCCTAACTATGGGCCAAGTGTTATGCATATCCGTAACAACTCGACTCATCCGTTAAACATGTTATGCATATCCGTTTAACGTGTTATGCATATCCGTAACAACTCAACTCATCCGTTTAGCATGTTATGCATATTCATAACAACTAGACTCATCCGTTAAACTTGTTATATATGCATATCCATAACAACTCGACTCATCCGCTAAACATGTTATGCATGTCATAACAACTCGACTCATCCGTTAAACTTGTTATATATGGATATCCATAACAACTCGACTCATCCGCTAAACATGTTATGCATGTCATAACAACTCGACTCATCCGTTAAACTTGTTATATATGGATATCCATAACAACTCGACTCATCCGCTAAACATGTTATGCATGTCATAACAACTCGACTCATCCGCTTGACATGTTATGCATAGTCAAAATAACTCAACTCATCCGTTTAACACGTTATGCATAGATTATTGGATTTAATTTTAAATTAAATTAAATAATTTTAAATATTTTTTATTAAAAAAAAGATTGTCTCGTTTTTGGTATTTATTTAGTATTAATTAAATAATTCAAAACAAGATTACAACATCTATTTAAATAATTTTAATTTATTTAAATATTTTTTTTAATTAATTTAAATCATTATTTATTTATTTAGTATTAATTAAATAATTTAAATCATTTTTAATTTATTTAGTATTAATTAAATAATTAAAATCATTTTTAGTATGCAATAGATAAATGAAAAAAATAAAAAATCCATAAGGAACGACAATGTCGTTCCAAAATTTTTCACCAAAATTTAAGGTACCCGCGCCGTGAAATAATTTATCCCGCCACAATATTTGGAACGACATTGTCGTTCCAAAATTAAAAAAGCAAAAAAAAAAAAAAAAAATCTTACTCCCTTTGGTACGACAATGTCGACCCAAAGGGATTAAAAAAAATCGTGCACCCATTGGGACGACAATGTCTACCCAAAGGGCTTAATAATTGATTAACCCACGAGTCAAACCATATCTGTTCTATCAGAAGCCAAAAAAAAAAAAAAAAAACCCACATCAATACACCATCTTCATCTTCTTCGATTCTACACCAACACAATCAAATTAATACCACATTCGACACCACAATCACCTCAAAACACCAATTACACACGCACCACTGTGCACAATTTGTTTAATTTTTGTTAATTTGGTTTGTGTAAAGGTATGAATTTTTTGTTAATTTCATTTTGTTAATTAGTTTTGTTATTGATATTCCTAGGTTTGATAATCTTTGTTTCTATTTTGTGTTGTGTTTGTGGTGGCGTTAGATGGCAGCAGTAGCACCACCACCGTGAACCACCACGGCAGCAGCAGCACCACCACCGTCAAAGGTATGTTTTTTTTTTTATTGTTGTTAATTTAAAGGTATGTTTTTTTTATTGTGTTAAAGTGTTTTGGTACGACAATGTCGTCCTCAAAATTTATGGACAGCCGGGACAAAGTTATGGACCACCTCTAGCTTGTGTTTTTTTTTATTGTATTAAAGTGTTTTTTTGGTACGACAATGTCGTCCTCAAAAGTTATGGACAGCCGGTATTAATTTAGCTTGTGTTTTGTTAGACATTGTAGTAAAGTTTACAAGTATTGATGTGCTAAAATGAAGTTGGTATTAATTTAGGTTGTTTTTTTTTTTTTTTTTTTTATGTTTTTGGTTAGCCAGGACAGCCGGGAGAGCCGGGACAACACCTCTTTTCCTCTTTTTCTCTTTTCTTCTCTTCCTCTATTTTAGCCGCGAACTAGGTATATAATTTAATTACTCTTATGATATTGTAATTTGGTTAGTATAATTGTTAAACTTATGTGAATTGTAATTTTTTTTTATGAAATATATGTTTGTGTAGGACCATCGCAAAAGCACCACCTCTCTATCTTTCTTCTTCTCTTTGAGCCGTGTACCAACTGTGACATCTAGTATGTTTTCTTTATTTCCATATTTTGTTTTTGTTTATTAGTATGTAATTTAATTAGTAATGTATTTGTTATTGGAATGATATTGTATTGTTAAACTTATGTGACTTTTTTTTAGGATTCTAGTGATTGATTTCGGACAACCCCCATCTGAAATTAATCATCCTATAGAAAACCCGTCCGAAATTAATTTATTAGAAATTAATTTCGGAAAGTCCCCTGTTTGGGACTGCTTTTTGAATGTTTTGTCTCATTTAGGATATGGATGCGTATAACTGTTTTACTATTTGAGAGAAATTCGACATTATTTCCCTTTCACTCCTACGAATATGTCTTTAATGCACATATTTGGGGAGTTGAAGGGAAATGCTGCCGAATTTTTTTCAAATAGTAAATCGGTTATACGCATTCATATATGAGACAAGGCATTCAAAGAGTGGGTTAGGATTGCCTTCCATAGTTGCACTAGGTAATCAAAACAGTTCATAATTACGCCTTTTTATGTTTGAATGTGTCTATTTGAAACTGTTTTTTTTTGCAACGCAGTCATGACAATTGATAAGACTTGGACCACTATAGCAAACCGTAATTCCGATGAGTTTTTAGATGGTCTTTTTGCATTCATTGCGCATTGTGAGCCATTGTTACACCCCATCAAAAAAAAGATTCTTTGCCCATGTGTTCGTTGTGGTAACGCTTGGAATAAAGCGCATACTCTCGAAACTCTTGAGTCACACATTTCACACATTGAACGTGGCATACGTCATATTTTGACTGATAAGGATGCTTATAGAAATCAACAATACATTCTTTCGACACAAGCAACACAAGTCTTCTACCTTGAAGACCCTGCTAGACGACCACCTCATTGGAAGGTCGTCGAAGATGTTCATCATCGAAAGATCTGGGATCGGGATGTTGTAGATTCTGATCAAGATGTTATACATGGCAGCAGTTCATCAGATGTTGCATTGTCTGTTGGTTTGCCTGGTTTGGAGTCTGCGAATTTGAGTGTAAATCATGAATCAACAGAAGTGGATGCCCCACCAGAAGAAGAAGATGCTGATTTTGTTGATAATGAAGATGATGTCGTTGCTCATGTCCTTGATGATGATGATGTTGACGTGTCTGATGATGATGAAGTGAACCCAACGATTGTTGTTGAAGAAGTTTTATCTAGCGATGATTCAGATGATGAAAATTGTTCTTAATTTGTAATTTGAATGAAACTGTTACTATATGTTTAAACGTGTAACTTTTATTTGAATGAAATTGCATGTTATGTTATGTTTAAATGTGTATATTTATATGAATGTGTTTATTAGTATTAATTGGTCCACGAAATTGTGTGTTCTTGTACTTATAATTTTACAGATGGCGTGTGTAGGTCCCCAAGCACACGGCGGGGATGCCGGTGGTGATCCACCACCACCACACCGACCCTATTTTACTACGCCGGGCTACTGTTTCGGTAAGAAATTGTGATTTTTATTTGAAGTTTTTTATTGATAAAACTAAATTTTTTTACTTGTATTCTCACGACTCAATAACTTATATTTGTAGCTTCGGTTTCGAGTGTGCCCTCAAATCGGGTCATAAGGAGTGCGTTCAAATCGAACGGTAATCGGCCTTTGCCCATCGGCTTTGACGTTGATGATCTAGGTACCTTTACAGCTGTGGGCACGTGGGCACCGCAGTTCAGTAGTCTTTTGGGGGAACTAGTTAGTCCACTTCCCTTTGACTGCGAGCACTGGGAGGAGATTCCGGAGCCTTTTATGGCTCACATATTTCCCGCACTCGAGGTATTAATTGTTTATTATATTTGTATTCTTATCATTATCGACCGTTTAGATATGCGTGCTATATTTAAATTGTTTGTTTATTTAAATGTGTATATTTATTTGCAGACTTATTTCGAGCTCACGCCTTAAACAGGAACGACAATATAAGGGTTGGGCACAATGTCTACACGGTTGGGGAACGGATATGTACTGGGATTGGGCTTCAGCTGCGGTTACTATGGCGCAAGCATAGAAACAGGATAAAAACCGCATACTTTGACACACAACCGACACCCGAGACGGCAAAGCAAAATCCGCCGCCGTCGACAGTGTGGGGTAGCAGAAGCCAAGCGGAGTGGGAGTCGTTGGTCAACTGGTTTTCTGATCCGAGACGAATGGCGAGATCTGCAAAAAATGCAAAAAACCGGGCAAAGAACACTGCTAAAACCCACCAAGGGAGGAAGTCGTTCGTACAAGGACGAACGGAGCGCGTAAGACTCATTATAATTTTTTGATTTTCAAATGTCTATATAATGTTTATATATAACTCGTTATTAATTTATTTTATGTTGTATGTATAGCGGGTTGCGAAGAACGGGCAGACTGAAGAACTCGTGGAGACGTATAGGATAGGCCATACAAGAAAAGATGGCGTCTTTACAAGTGAAGAAAACGAGAAGGCTTATGTAAGTAATTTATCTCCTAATATGCGTAATTAATATCAAGTTACTTGTTTTTTTTAACTTACCTCTTTTTTTTTCTTTTTTTTTGGTTAACGTGTATATATATATATATATATATATATATATATATATATATATATATATATTTTAACTTACCTCTTTTTAACATATATATATATATATATATATATATATATATATATATATATATATATATATATATATATTAACTTACCTCTTTTTAACATATATATATATATATATATATATATATATATATATATATATATATATATATATATATTTTGACTTACACAGTTGGCGATGAAGGAGTTGTGGCAACAAGTTAAAGCCGGTACGGCCCCGTTAATGACTGAGAAGCAAGTACTCGATAAGACAGCCCACAGTAACAACCGGCAAAATTATAAGGGCGTTGGCAGGCTAATGCCAGGTAGCGGCAAAGCTTCATCGAGGTACTCTCATTATCCGCTTCAACAAAACAATGCTAGTGAGGCTATTTCGGCGGTCTTAAGACAAAAGGAACAAGAGAATGAATTGTTGAGGAGGCAAAATGAAATACTCCTACTTCAGCAGCAACAGATTCAGTCTCGACAAGCCAACTTCGAATCTATGTTTGGCCAGTTTGTCAGCCACTACAACAACAACAGCAGCTCAGGTAATCCGTTTCCTGTTGACTTTTCAGGATTACCACAAAATCCCCCATTTCCCCCATTTCCGAGCCCTAATTCCTTCGAAAATTGTTATCGTCCCGTATTTCATAACTCTACTACATGCCCGGGTACTAGTTCTAACCCGGATCATAATGTTAATTATTCCGACCCGACTCCCGACCTTAATCAATATATAAGACAAACTAATCCTCATATGAGCCACATTCCCGAGAATTTTAATGATAGTGGTAGTGAGGAGGAGGGGGAGGAGGAGGAGGGGGAGGAATCGGAGGAGGAGGAGTAGGCGTAGGCGTAGTTTAATTTGTATCCTATTTGTTATTAGTTATGTAATACTAGAATCTATATATTGCCGAATCTTGGTTTGTTTTTGTATAAAGTTCGTATTTGTTAGTTTAATTTGTATCGTGTTTGTCGAATTTAAGTCATAGATGAGTAATTTGGTATTGTATCATATTGCCGAATTGGTATTGCGGATATTGGTTGATTTACAGCTTGTGTAATGGTAGGTTTTTTCCGGAAAATATTCCGGAAAAAACCTGGAAATGCAGGCTGCTGCTGCATTTTTTTTTTTTTGCATACTTCACAAAATGGGACGACAATGTCGTCCCAAAATTACAAGGAAAAATCGTTCCAGTTGGTAAAATGTTTAAATATTTAAAAACTTTGGAACGACATTGTCTTTCCATCGGGTATTTAACAAAATATTTTTAGTATTTTAATTTGTAAAACATTTAAAATAAATCAATTTTTGGAACGACTTTGTCGTTCCATCGGGCATTTAACAAAATATTTTTAGTATATTAATTTGTAAAACATTTAAAATAAATCCAATTTTGGAACGACATTGTCGTTCCATTGGTTATTTTACAAAATATTTCATGTATTTACATAAATGATTTGCTAAAAAACAAATACAAATTTGGAACGACAATGTCGTTCCAAACGTAATATTCATTGTTTGACTGGTTAGTGGGTGTCGTGCCATTGGTTTTAAAAATGTCGACCCAAACGTTTTTGGGACGGGGAAATTGGTACAACCAAAAAGGGTCGAGATTGTCGACCCAAATCATTTGGTACGACCCCACTTCAGCGTTTGGGTCGACATTGTCGACCCAAATCAATCCCATTTTTGTAGTGGAGCCCTACCAGCAAGTTGAAAAGACCATAGGCCTTGCATCTATAACGACTTAACGTGACCATAACTTTCACACATATTGATCCTATGGTCCAACCATTTATCCTTCTGATGTTCTATAACTAACACACAACTTAAATATATAACAAGTTTATCTACTCTGTATAATCTTTCCCATTCTAATAATATAGTAGTAACTACAAGAGCTCCAATCATTTTAAGTTGTGAGTTCAATTGTTCAACATGTTGGATTGGTTTCACAGGTTTGGCTCGGAGCCAATTACGTTTGAGAATTTTATTGTAATTCACCATGGTTCACGTTTGAATAAAACAGTAATGGTAAACAAATAAGAACTTGATAATATTAATAAGACTTTCATAAACTGTAAAAGGTGTTTACATTGACTCGATTCTAAACCTTATATACTAGGATGAAACGTTGTGACTATACATTGAATCATTGCAACGTTTCAACCATAACTGTCATAACCATAAATAACTGTCATTATCTAACAGGGTGTTTGGGTTAAGGTTTAACCCAGCCCAAACTTAGACCTATTTGACCCATACGAATTAAATACATACAATACATAAATAAACATAGTCTAAACAACATTCTAAGTAATTATTTGTGCTACATCTCCCTCCTAATTACTGAATGTTGAAGTTTCCATCTTGCTGTGCTTGATTTTCTTCAAATGATGACAACAAAGTCATCAGTTTCTTATGTGCATTCACTTGATTTGTTGCTCTCTTTCATGACTTCTTCTCTTTCAATTCTGATTCTTTTCTTTGGTGATTCATCAACTATATCCATTGCATCTTCCAAATCTGCATCTGGCTGTGGTTTAATGTCTGCAGCACCTCTGCCATTTTCTCACTTTCTGCCTTCCCTAGATTTGCTCTAAGTGCATCTTCATAATAAATTTTCACCATTCCTATATACTCTTTGTAACATTCTTTAACTGCTTCTTGTTCTTCATCTGCCAATCCTAAGAGTCTTGCAACTTGGTACCATTGATTGTTGAGAGTGACATTCATATATCCACCCAGATCATCAACAAACTTATATAAACCTAACATGTCCACTTTTATCACCCCAATGATGGGTGGTAATTTTCCTAATGCACATTGCCTCATAAATCCCAAATAAAACCATTCAAGAATCTCTAAGAACCTTTTACTCAATACTTCCCAATTTTCAAATACTAATTTATCTATTTTGATCAAATCCAGAAAAGCAATAAACCTGGGAAACGTATTGACCTTCATTGCATACAAAGTGCCATTCAAACTCATGTAGTCATGATCTATGTAATCATGATCTTCCTGATGATCCATTTTCAGTTCTTCTAAACCTTTGATCTGTGAGCATTCCTCTTCAATATCCAATGATTTGAAGTAATCATCCAAGAATTTGTTGTGGCTTGTGATTATGCTTTCATCATCTTGTTCTTCCATCATAATATCTTCATTTCCATGATTCTCAAAACTATCAAACATGTACTTCAACTTGCATCGATCTGTCCCATATGTTACTATAAATCCTTGCTCTTCAAGTTGTTCCATACTTAGTACATTTAGTGTTATCTCTGGAGTGTATAACACATTTGCCATTATGATCTCTCCATCTCCAGTGCCCACAACTGCTTCTCCCACACCATAGGAAACAATAAATTTCCTTTCATCCTCTTCTACACCTTCCACTTTGAATCTCTTAAACATTCTTTTAAACAGATGTTTCATAGGAGACATGTGTCGTTTGTATGCAGAACTGACATACCAAATGTTGTCCCAACTTTCCTTTTCAGTTCCCTCAACCATGTAATCTGTGAGAACATGTACTTGTTCTTGATATTTTGCCTTTCCATGGTTCTGTGGGTACGAAGGGTTCATGTTTGATGAGATATTGGAAGTTTCTGAAGTGTTTTGATTTATGTGTAGTTTTTCTAGTTTCTTTGGACAGTTTCTGAAAATATGCCCACGTTTCCTACATGCATAGCATCTTGGCCTTTTATCCTTCTTCTTGTAACTGCCATCATCCCTTCTTTCTTTCTGCAATTTTGTAGTGTTGTAGGACACGATTTCTTGTACCTTTTCTTTCAACATCTTCTTTCCTTCAGGGGAGATTTTCTTTTTATATTTGTTCCAAGACATTAAATCATTCTGCATGGGTTGTTTGTTTGGTGTACTTGTGGTATCATTTTGTGATGGCTCCATCCAGGAATCAGAACATGAGCTCTGATACCAATGTTGGATTGGTTTCACAGGTTTGGCTTGGGGCCAATTACGTTTGAGAATTTTATTGTAATTCACCATGGTTCACGTTTGAATAAAACAGTAATGGTAAACAAATAAGAACTTGATAATATGAATAAGACTTTCATAAAACTGTAAAAGGTGTTTACATTGACTCGATTCTAAACCTTATATACTAGGATGAAACGTTGTGACTATACATTGAATCATTGCAACGTTTCAACCATAACTGTCATAACCATAAATAACTGTCATTAACTAACGGGGTGTTTGGGTTAAGGTTTAACCCAGCCCAAACTTAGACCTATTTGACCCATACGAATTAAATACATACAATACATAAATAGACATAATCTAAACAACATTCTAAGTAATTATTTGTGCTACACAACATACACCTTTTACGTGTTATTAATAACTCCAAATGACACTGATTACTCAGTATAAAGTATGGATGGACAGTCCATCTTTACTTTTCCAATTTTTTAGACTTCATTGATAACTACATGCACTACTAAAAGGTCATTAACAATACAGACATGCTAAAATAATATTGGCTAATCCCCTGTTTGTTTTACCAAATATGGAGTAGATATTTTATTATCTGGTAGTTTGGTGTGGTTGTCTACATCCTACCTCCTCTACCTCACTCCGGCGGAATTAGGTGATTACAAAGTATCATGTCTGATTGAATTATATAACTGTCTACTTCAAGTAATATCGGTTGTTAATTTTTTCAATCAAACAATCTCCTGTTTATTTTAGCCAGTTATTTGAAATTTAGGGGCGCATCAGTTGGTTTTTAGGTTTTCAGTTGAGCTATTTAGTTTGAAATTCTTCAAGTTTAAGAACAAAAAATAAATGTAAACTCAAAAATACATCCATGTGGTTTACTCAATTTCGCACCATACATCCTTGTGGTATTAGCTTAATTGCTTCATTTATTCGCAAGCCTATTATGCTTGATTCGTATACGAGCTCTATGTGTAAGGATTCTTGGGGTAGGAGTAGTTTTGCTCGATGCTTAATTGAGATTAGTTCAGAAGCTGAACTCGTAGAGGTTGTTACTATTGGTGTCCCCTCTCTTATAGGGGATGGTTTTACTAAAGATACTATTCGAGTTGAGTATGAATGGAGACCTCCCAAGTGTACGTTATGCAAAATTTTTGGCCATATCTATAACACCCCCAAAATTTGATATAGCAGAAGACTAAACAAGCTTTCAGGGTGCTACGTGGATTGGTATTCATCAAAAGTCATAAAAGAACGAGATAAAGTAAACATAAGTAAAACAAAACCCAAACGGTGTTTTTAGAGTTTACATTCATCCCAAATTTATCCAGAGTAAGGCCCAAAAGATATAAACATAGGTCCACAATTACATATAAGAGTTTGAGAAAATAGATCCTTAAACCAGGTGCCAAAGCCAAGCCTTCCAAATCAAGCATCCAAAGCCATTAATTAATTACCTGAGAAAACGCGCTAAAAGTCAGCTTTCGCTGGTGAGATCATAGGTTTAAATTCTTAAATCAATCAAGTGGACATTCACGCAAAACGCTTGCTAGCTAGACTAGGCCTCAAACCACCAAAAACCAACCTATAGGTGCACACTATAGTCCAAAATCAAATCAAATCAATCTGTATGTGCAAGAATGCGACATACCCAACATTCGTAAGAATACGACATGTTCTTGCATTCGTAAGAATACGACCTGCGATGCATTCGTAAGAATACGGCATGCTCAACAACTTACCTAGTTCTAGACTAGGCCTCGTTCCATAGCTTACCTAGTTCTCGACTAGGCCTCGCTTCCTAACTTACCTAGTTCTATAAGCATAGCAAGTTTTGAAATCAAAAGCGGTAATAGTCCACATAAAATAATTTGCACGTTTCTCACCCCAAGTATTGAAAGCAAAGTTCAAGAGTAAAAGTGGGGCTATGACTCACCTCAAGTCCAGATATCAGCACAATGAAACCGGTAGAAGTAAGATGTATCACAACTTAAAAGACGGCAACTACAGACTCAGCACTTCCTAACAATGTAAACTCTTTTCAGAATCATTTCCTCAAAATCAATTATTCCCAATCCCGAACGTATTCCTTTTTACTTTTCAAAAATCCATTTCCCGTATTATTCTCGTATTAGTTTGGCGTTTGGTATCCATGCGGGTGGGAGGTCGACACAACTCAAACCAAGAAATCACAACAAAATGAATAATAATAACAATCTATGGGTCTAATATTAGCCCAATATATTATTTAAATAAATCTATGGAAAACTAGAAGGGGGGTTGAATAGTTTACCGATTAAAATCTTTTTAACTTGTTAAGTTAGCTTTGAAACTTTCCGTTTGATCAAAGATATATGCACAAACACAATATATAACATGCAAGTAAATGAAAGAAACAATCAAACCACAACACGAGTATTTATCGTGGTTCGGCTACAAGGACTCTTTTTCCTTGCCCTACGTCCACGCCCCGAGTATCCAACTCGAGAGTTTCTTTCACTAGTCAACAAGCTCCTTTCACCAGCGGAGAAAACCTTACACGTCGCTTATACTTTTACCGACACAAAGCTAAATGTCGAGTTCTTTTACAAGGGCACAATCACTCCCGTTAGTTCTTTTACCAGGGTACAACAACTCCCAACTCTCTTTGTATTTTGAGGACTAAAATACTAACCACCCACTACAGAATATACACAAACAAATGACGTGTAAACAATAAGAGTTCACACAATACTAAGCTAACAAGTCTTGCAACGTTGTGTTGGAAACTTGTAACTTTTGATGACCTTGTGAGCTTCTTTGCTACAAAAGGAAACTTCACATTTACAATGTTAAGAGGTTAGAAGAAAAGATGAGTGTGTGTGCAAAATATGATCTCAAGAGGTTAGCCAAAAATCAAGTTATGGCTTGGTATTTATAGCACATCATTCTGCATGCTCGGCGGATCAGGTGGAACCCTCGAATGGGTTCCGCCCGTGTACCCCCAGGGTACCGCCGGGTCTGCAGTAGGTTTTTGCAATAACTCTTCAAACCAAACAAGGTCTTGTCTCATAACTCCTAGCAACCAAACAATGTCACATCACTTAAATCAAGTCAAATACAAAGCTTGCAAGCAACAACAAAGATAGTCAAACACATTTCTTTCCATAAATGCATAATGACAAAACTTGCCATAAATGTGATGTGACTATTTCTAATTTAAGAAATAAACTTGTGTTGTGTTTTATGAAATGTAAAATGTAGCAAAAGTCTAGTTTATGCTAGTCTTAAAAACTAAGATTATGTTTTGCTTAGAAACTAAAGTTTACATTTTGTCGTTAACAAAACTTAGCGAAGATCGTAAAATATAAATAACGTTTTTAGGCGATATTTGTATTAACAATCTCCCCCTTTTTGTTGATGACAAAACATAAACTTTGTTTTTAAGTAACACGCAAAATCTTGGTTTTCAAGTCTTAAAAAAAAATTATATTAACCTTGTTTTACTTAAGAGACGAAAAAAGCATATCAAGTATTTGAAGGTTTAATATATTTCTCCCCCTTTTTGTCGAAACAAAAAGTAGAGTAGCGAAGCGGAATAATGGCCATACTCCCCCTTGATCGATACTCCCCCTAAATGGAGTACCAATATGGGAAACATGGATTTTGAGACCTACAAAAAAAATGGTTAGTTGGTGATATATATAGTCAAGCTTGTAGTTACCACACACATTGCAACCATATTGACAACACAACAATGATCAACCAACAATGCACAAAAGTAAGTAGAAAGAAATATCATTCCAAGTAAAATTTTGACTTATAAAAGTCAAAAGACAAGAAATGTTAACTATTCTTCTACTTTTAAAAAAATAACCAAGAAAACTAAAAAAAATAAAATCCTACTTTCCTAAATTGGGGCAAAACGGCCTCCAAGGGTTGCCTAGGATTTGTTGGGGTGGGAAAGTGCATCCAAACGTTCAATGACGTGTTGGAATGCAAAACGGGTTGAAATGGGTTGGTTTTGGTTTCTTGGTTTGATGGTTGGTTGGTTTTTGGTTCTTGGGTGGAGGATGGATTTGGTATTGAGTCAAGCAAGGTGGTTTGAAATTCCATTGCCTGATGAAGGTGGTTCTCAACCATGCTTTGGATTTCCTCATATGTGGGAAAGAAAGTCTCATAGGTTTGGGCTTGAGAAGGTGGTTGGGTAAGTTCAAGATCTTCATCAAGGTCAAGAATTGACCTTGGTGATTGATTTGCAAAAGGTGGTGGTTGGGTATGTCTTGGTGGAAGATCATTTAAATCTTGAACAAATGGATGTGGTGATGTGAATTCCTCCGATGATGAGGAGCTAAGGTTGATGGGTTGATTGCACCATAGTGGTTTCACACTTATCCGGGTGGTTCTCCGGATGGGTCGTGATGGTTGAGAGGTGTTTGTTGACTTGGTCATGGTTAAAATGGTTTAAAGTTTCAGAAATTTTGATGAAGAAGGTGTGGTTTGATAGTGTGTTAGGATGGTTTAATTTATAGTGATGAAGATTTGTGGGAAGGAGTGTTTGGATTTGATGTTAGTCCATACAAAAATGGTGGTTCCTAATGATTTGGAAAACTTAATTGTGGGTTGTCATGTCATGGAAGTCAATCCAATGAAAATGGTGAAGTGAGAAGACAAGTTTTGCACTAAATGCATAGTGGTTTTGGTGGATTTTTGGTAGTATAAATCTCAGGGATTTCAAGGATCCCTTAAAAGGGTTCCTTCCTTTATGTTTGAGGGGTCCTTGAGGTTGTTATGGTTAAATTTGAATTTTGGCGGGAATAGGTTTTCGTTAAGTTCATGGAAGAAAGAGTATCCTATTATGCTAAACACGTTGCAAGTAATGGGTTTCTTCCTAAAAGGATTGGATTTTGGTGTTTCAATGTTGAATTGGCGAAAAAGAAAACAAAAAATCTGTAGGCTACTGGCGGCACCCTCAGATGACACAGGCGGAACCCAAATTAGGGTACCGTCTGGTCCGTTGGGCACATTCTGGATTACCCAGAATTTGTACTGGCGGAACCCAAATTTGGGATCCGCCGGATCCGCCAGGGCTGAAAAAGTTCACAGTCCGCGTTTTTGACCCGCGAAACAATTTTCAAAATTTTCGAAAACTCCTAAAATCAAAGAGATACTTCATTTCTGGTTAGGCAATGCAAAAATTAGACACCTAAACACACATATCATAGGAGTTTGACCTTGAGGTCGAGAATTTCACCATACTTAGTGAAAATTCCATAACCATGAAAATTTGACAACTTGCCAAAAGTTGTCTTCTTGCAACATTGTTAGTTGAAACATGTTCCAAAGTGTATCAAACATTGTACTAACACACAAATACATCACAAAGATTGTTTAAACTACCAAATAGTTTCAATAGCACCTTGTGCCAAACACTCCTAACACACCCGCACTCATTGACGGTCCATCTTCTTCTTCATCTTCCCGAGGAATCTCCCGATGTTTTTGAACATCCCCTTTGTTTGCTTGAACTCCTCCGACTCATTTGGAATATCCGGAAGTTGGGAAAGGTATTCTAGAGGTGGGAGCCTAGAGTTTGGCAAATTGTCATCTTCACTCATTGAGGAAGAAGATGATGAGGTAGGAGGATGTGGACGTTTTCCTTGGGCTTTGTAAACTCTCTTATCACTAAGTGGAACAAAGGTGTGTGGAATGAGAGTGTAGTCAAGACGAAGACCATTTGAAGTTGGTGGAATGGGTGAGATGAACCTAAAGAGACGGGTCAAGAGCATTCCATATGGCATAGCCGTTGTGCCATGCACGGGAATGTCGGTCATTCTCTTTGCCATGTAGTAGGCAAGGTTGAAGGGTTGCCTAACGGACAAGGAGTAGAGCATGTAGCAAAGGCAAAGGTTGATATGGTCACGGTTCCCTATTGTGCTAATGACATTGGCTCTAAGGACTTCCTCCCATTTCTTGAATTGAGGTTTAAGTTCGTTCATTTCCATTCCATATGGGTCCTTATCGACCTCATTCCCCGAACGGGTTCTCCTAGTGGTGGTGGTCCTAACAAAGAGGTGGTCACGGAGAACGTCTTTTGAGACAAGAGGTGTGTCATAAGGGTGGATACGGTCTTGAAGGTTGTCAAGAGTTGAGAGGGAGTGCAAGTCGGAATAGAGGCAAGTACCATGGTTTGGAACACCTAAGATTTGAGCAAACTCCTCAAGAGTGAAGGAGTATTGGTGACCGCAAACCCTAAAGTGGATAGACATATGACCATAATCATCCGTTGAGAGGACGCATGATGCATAGAACTCTAGAATGAACCTAGGACAAATAGGCTCGTCGATATTCAAAAGACACTCAAAGTTTATTGTGGCAAAATCGGCGTAAAGGTTTGTGCCTTCTAGGAAAGATGGGTCTATGGTTCTACCCTCATGGACATAGTGTTTTTCTAGGGCTTTGAAAACGTTTACTTGATTTTCGGTAAGGCCTTTGGTTTTGTGGTGTTTTGGTAGGTACTTAATGGTGTCCTTGTGGTCGTAGTGGGTTAGAGGAGGCATGATGATTCCTAGAACAACAAAATTTCACATTTTAGTTTACGTAAACCACTATTATAATGTGGAAGTTCTAGTATATGCCTATATGAAAACAATGTGGAGGTGCGGTTATCTTGACTCATTTTGATGCTTCAAAATCGTTTTATGCAAGTTTTGTTATAAAACAAAAGATAACCCAAACACTCCTAGTTCAATGTAGCTTCGTTTGAATGTACCCGAAAATACATATTGGTTATGTATTCCCTTTAGCATTCAAGAGACATTATGCAAGTGATGTTTTAAAAATAACGTTTTGATTTTGTATTCTCAATGTGAGACGAAAAAATATTTGTCCTACTTGTGAGAAATTTTTGGAAAGATTTGACATGAGGTGTTTTAGCAAACATGTTTATACTAATTAAAGATGCAATTCCTAACTATGAGAAACATGATTAGTTTTATTAAACACCTAATCTAATGCATGAGTTTTTCAAGTTAGTGCATAACCCCAAGTTTTTGTTTTTGTGCAAGAAATAGAATTCCTAGACTCAGATCAGGATTGTAATCATGTTAAGAATACTTACAATGATGATTGATTTGCAATGTAAATGAATGGAGGACCAAGAATTCGTAGGTGTGGATGAGTGGTGAAGTGAATAGTAGCAGCCTTGAAGTGGTGGTATGAAATAATGGGTGTTTGGTTTAATATAAACAAAGAAAATGATTCTGCAGGTCGACGGACACGGCGGAACCCTGGGTTGGGTTCCGTCCGTTATGGCTGAGGGTTCCGCCGAACCTGCTGAGAAAAATGGTTTTGGATTTGTTTTGATTTTTGTGATTTTTGTCTAATGTCCAGAACTACAATGTAGGTTACATGAGTCCTAAGCCTAGCCTAAGAAGATTAAAAGGTTCACGTTTAAGAGGTTTTGTGAGAATGTCGGCTATGTTATCTTCGGAAGAAACTTTCTCAATTGGGATATTTCCTTTTTGGACATTGTCACGAAGGAAATGATGACGGATTTCAATATGTTTGGTACGAGCATGTTGAACCGGGTTTTTGCTAAGATCAATGGCACCTTTGTTGTCACGAAGAATTGTGATGTCGTTGAGTTGAATTCCGTAGTCGATAAGAGCTTGCTTCATCCAAAGAGCTTGTTGACATGCCTTTCCGGCCGAAACGTACTCGGCTTCCGTTGTTGAGATAGCAAGAGCCGTTTGCTTCTTAGAGAACCATGAGGTGAGACAATGTCCAACAAAAGTACAAATACCACTTGTGCTTTTTCTATCGACATAGTCACCGGCATGATCCGAGTCGGCATACACTATGGTGTCTATTCCCGTTCCTTTGGGATACCATAAACCTAAATGTGTAGTGCCCTTAATATACCTAAAAATTCTTTTAACGGCTTCGAGATGGGTAGTTTTAGGATCTTCTTGAAAACGAGCACATAGACAAACACTAAACATAATGTCGGCTCTACTAGCCGTTAGGTAAAGTAGACTACCAATCATACCTCTATATTTAGTGCTATCTACGGATTCACTTTCCTCATCCTTGGTGAGTTTAGTTTCCGTGGACATGGGAGTTTTGATAGGTTTCGAATCTTCTAGTCCAAATTTCTTAAGCATGTCCTTAATATATTTAGATTGGTTAAAGAAGATACCATCTTCTAGTTGTTTGATTTGGAGTCCTAAGAAAAAGTTGAGTTCTCCCATCATACTCATTTCAAACTCGTCATGCATGATTTTTGAGAAATCCACACATAGTTCTTGACAAGTTGATCCGAATATAATGTTATCAACATAGATTTGGACTATGATAATATGTGAATCTTTCTTCTTAGTGAAGAGAGTATTATCAACTAAGCCCATGGTATACTTATGGTCAACTAGGAATGTTTTAAGTCGATCATACCATGCTTTTGGAGCTTGCTTAAGTCCGTAAAGAGCCTTTTTAAGTTTGTAAACATGATTTGGTTTTTCAAAATCGATGAAGCCCGGTGGTTGAGCAACATACACTTCTTCATTAATGACTCCGTTTAGAAATGCACTTTTGACGTCCATTTGAAAGAGTTTAAAATTATGTGCACACGCATAAGCAAGTAATATTCTAATTGACACGAGCCTAGCTACCGGAGCAAAAGTTTCATCGTAATCAATGCCTTCTTGTTGATTATATCCTTGTGCTACTAGCCTAGCTTTGTTTCTAGACACAATTCCATTTTCATCCATTTTATTACGAAAGACCCATTTCGTCCCAATTATTGTTTGACTCTTTGGTTGAGGAACTAATGTCCATACATCATTCCTAACAAATTGGTTTAATTCTTCTTGCATTGCAATTACCCAAGATTCAGCTTTAATGGCTTCATTAATGTTTTTCGGTTCAATGGTTGCACGAAACAAAAGTAGTTGCTTTCATTTTGAACTTTTGATCTAAGTGTTCTTTCGTTAATGTTGCCTATGACACCGTCTAATGGATGACTTTTAGATTCTCTGACATTGACAAGTTCTTTGTTTAATAGTTCATCTTCCTTGTCATTACCTAAGATTTCTTGACATTCAATTGCTTGGCTTTCAACTAAGTCATCATCTACCAAAGGTGATGTCTTAGAGGGAGGTAGACTTTCGTCAAATGTTACGTTTAACGATTCCTCGACTCTTAAGGTTTCTTTGTTCAAAATAATGTAAGCTTTACTATTTTGTGAATATCCAAGAAATACACCTTCATAAGACTTTGGGTCAAATTTGGTGAGATAATCCTTGGTGTTAAGAATGAAGCATTTACTCCCAAACACTCTAAAGTATCCTAGTGTAGGCTTTTTACCTCTATAAAGTTCATAAGGAGATTTATTCAAAAATCGTCTAATTAGGACTCGATTAAGAATGTACGTTGATGTGTCAACGGCATTACACCAAAACTTTTGTGGAATAGTTTGTTCATTAAGCATTGTTCTACTCATCTCTTGTAATGTCCAGTTTTTACGTTCTACTACACCATTAGATTGAGGAGTACGTGGAGCTGAAAAGTTATGAGTAATTCCATTTTTATCACAAAAGTTTCCAAATTGAAATTCATTATCAAATTCACGACCGTGATCCGTTCTAATAGACACTATATTAGACCCTACTTGATTTTGAATTTTCTTACTTAGAATCTCAAATTTATCAAAAGCTTCATTTTTATTTTTCAAAAACTTTGTCCAAGTATAACGTGAGTAATCATCTACTATGACCAAAGTATAGAAGTTACCTCCATAACTTTGCGGATGGACCAAATAAATCCATATGCAAAAGTTCTAGACACCTAGATATAGACACCATGTTTTTAGCCTTATGGCTACTATGGACTTGTTTACCGACTTTGCAAGCATCACAAAAGTGTTGGTCATATTTCAACTTGGGTAGGTTTCGAACTAAGTCTTTGGAGGAGAGGTTTTGGATTAGTCTCATGTTAGCGTGTCCTAAACGTCTATGCCATAAAGTTGAAGATTCATCTAATGAGGTAAGACAAAGTTTGTCTCTAGATGTTGAATCCAACTTCATGACATATACGTTGTTCTTAAGGACACCTTTGGCTACGGTTATACCATCTTTAAGAATTTTACTACCGTTTTCACTAAAAAGGACATTATACTTATTACGACAAAGTTGACTAATACTAAGAATATTAAATCCTAAGTTATCAACATGAGCAACATCATCTATAGAAAGGGAGTTATGAGAGATTGTACCTTTTCCGATGATTTTGCTCTTAGCATTACTACCAAACGTAACATTACCTCCATCACATTTTAGATATGTTGAGAAGAGGCTTTTATTACCCGTCATGTGCCTTGAACAACCGCTATCTTTAATCCATTCATCCGGTTCCAAACAAACTTTGAGGCACACCTATTTTATGAAAAACACTCAAACATTTGGTCCCCAATTTCTCATGGCTCCGGACCCATGCCGGGTTAGGGTGTTACAATTATGGTATCAAAGATAAGGCTGCGACCTATAGCACATAAGTTATGGCCTGTGAGTTTTGGACCCTTAGGTTTACACCTTAGAAGCTTTAGGAATAGCTTTAGAAGGTTTTGCCTTAAGTTTCTCCCTTTAAGAGCTTTATTATGACCGGTGAGGATTGGGTAGATATATGGTCAGACATTGGTTTTCTTGCTTCCGTTTTACTCTGATTTATGCCTTTGATTTTCTTTAAGCTCTTACAAGATCAATCATTTCGGAGACTTAGAAGACTTATCAGGATTCGCGACATGTGTTTAGGATGCCTTTAGACTTCGTAGTGTGCCTTTTAGGTTCTTTCTCTAGAGTTATCCTTCTGAACTTCGATTCTTAATTCGTTTGACATTCGTTTAGATGCCTTTCATTCGTTCAGAGATTCGCGTATGTATGAATACTACGTGTTTGACACATTCTATGACTTCTCCTTGCTTTTGATTATTTCTTCATTGTTGATTTTTGACCTTACCTATTCTACCCCTATGATCGTTTTGTGACTTTTCATCGTGTATATTCGATTTTTCTGATGCATGCTGGAGATATTTGGAGACGATTTTATGGTGCTAATCTGTTTACGTTAGAGATGTTCGATTCGATGTTATTCTGATTTTGAATTTGTTGCCTGAGTATTATGATGATGACGACTATCATTTTATGTTTGTCATCTTTGACGTTTTGTGAAGTTCATGATTCTTAACCTGATAATCATTTATGACCACCTTATTCTGAAACTAGTGCGTTGCTTGCCCCACTGCGGTGAGGATAGTTCTCTGATGAAACTCTCCTCGAGAGTTATTCGATTTGTTTGGAATGTTTGTTGTGTATCTTGATGTGCTTTCGTGTTATTCGTGGAGAAGATGAGGATAGCATGAAGTTGTGGGTTGATTTTGGAAGCTGAATTGTATCATGTTTCGAGTAAGGGAGCAAGATATTCCTAGTATTACTTTTCACATTCTTTATGGTCTCTATGGGCGTTGTGATGCCAATTGTATTGGCTACTGGTTTGAATATTCCTATGGATTTGATAAATCGTGTTTTTTTTTATGAATACTTAGGCAATTTGTCATAGTATGACATTTTAGTATATTCAAAGACGAAAGAGAAACATGAGGACAATCTTCGGACTTTGTGTTGATATTTCTGCGTTAGAAGAAGCTTTATGTGATATTTCTCGAAGAGTAACTTTTGTTGGAAGAGATGAGAGAAGAAGTTTGAGAAGCTGAGAAGAAATTTGTTTCTACCCAGGAGGAAGGAGCTCAGGAGCAAGACGGTAGAAGATTAACTATGTTAGAAGACGGGAAGAAGCAGTTTTAAGTGAAGCACACGGTTCTATCAACTCTATTCATCTTAGTTATACTAATATGTATAGAGTCTCGAAGCAGGAGCTGGACGGGATGGCATGAAGACAGTGGTGACTAGATCGGTGATTTCCACGCACGAAGGAAGGACAACACAAGTAGAGTTGCAGTGGAGCATCGACTAGGACGGCTTGCTTAGAGGATTGGCGGAGATTCTTTCGGTAGGAAATCATTCAAGCTACATGGCGCACCTACATTGATCGTGGCAGTGAATCGCATTTGAGATCACACTTTCAGAAGAGGTACAGAAGAGTTAAATGTTTTTGCATTTAAGGAAGTTTTGGCTCGTGATGCGTTAGATCTTGGATTCATTCTTATTCGTATGATTAGGCTACCTATTCCATTATACCTTCTGATACGTTTTGATACTCTGATTTGTGATTTGGAACGTCAGTATGAATTGTTACCCATCTTCTTATGAGACTCTTGGTATGTTGATGATTCGATCGTATTCCTTTGACTTTAGCAAGTTCCTTAGTTCATTCAGGAATTCGTTGGGAGTTTATGAAGGTTATTGTTTAGTTCTACCGCTATGTTTGCTTTTTAGGTTTACGTGCTTTGTATAGCTTCTTGTAGAATTTTTTCTGTCATCTGTCATCTGCTACACATTTACTTCGCATCCGATCGGATTTGATTTGTTCTGATTATGTTCTATTGGATTGAGTCACGAGAAATTATGTCGTTGTGAGGATTTTGGAAGAACCTACCCAAGCGTGAGGTTAATTATGACGCTCTTTTGTGATTTACTACGATTTCGTCTAACTTTGTGACTTCAATTTTCGAGGACGAAAATTTTCTTTTTAGACGGGAAGAATTGTAAAACCCTAAAATTAGAATTCCTAACTTTACGTCTAATTTAAAATTTTACCTAAGTCATGATTACTAATAATAAACCTAGACAATATATTATATGTAATAAAACCTTATATGAATAATAACCTAAAGTACATATATACACTTAATAAAAAAGTTTGTTACAATCTTTTCTCTAATCCAAATCCATAACCGGCCCCCCCTATGTCACACGATTTGCATTTTTGTCAAACATTAAAGAACAAATTGATATTGTATATCTCTATATAATTTGAAAGATACTCCTTGCCTACTTTCCTCCCCTCATTCACGACACACTCCTTTTATATAATTGATACGGTATTAATTTCCTTCCAAACAAAATAAACGTTTCCATCTTATAATATTCGGCCTCCCTTGCTCTTTCTTTTCACACGATACAAAGACAACGCAATACACAAGGTTCCTGGTGATTCTTTCTCTCAAGGCTAGAAGGCTTGGAAGGCTTGTTGCTGTGGGAAATCAGTCTTTGGTGGTTAGGGTCGATCATGGGTTGGTACATATGAATTTGTGATTGTGTTCTTGTTCCCTTTTGTCTCCTCAAAGCTACTATAAGGTATCATCACCCTTCCTGGTTCTTTAAATCCATTTGAAACACCTACTACATATATGTAAATAATCTGAAGTAAACAACATCAAAACCTATTCAGTAACATGCTTTTTATCGTATTGATTTCCTGGATTCATTTGCTTAATTCGTTAATATATGCAACATGTATAAATCCCGACTAAACCTTTCTAATATGTTGATTCGACTCACTGTGTGTTTTTTTTTTATGTTTGACCTAGTCGACAAGCCCTAAAATATGTCATTAATGATCAATAAATGGCGCAACAAAATCAGAAACTTTAGGCTGTTTTTAGTTATGCGATATATATGATTTTATGTGGGCTGGTCTACGAGTGATTGCATGCTTCCTTTAATATCGACCATGCTTGTGTATATTGACGTTGGGTGTGTCGAATCGAGTCTAAACCTATGTATATACTTGTTAGCAAATCAGATAAAACAAAAAGGACTAAGGTGTGCGATGTATGTGTGACTCACGATATCATGTTACTCGTTAATCTTTGAGTCTTGTTTAGCGTCGATGTACCTACGGTTTCGCGAACTGAATCTGTATCATTAATATTTGTTCTGGTCCCGCTAAGGCAGTAATACGAGGGGGTTTATGGTGAGTTGTGTCTCGTTAAAGTGCATAGTTTTAGGGATCTTCATGTCTCGTATGTGGGGGTGGTTGGTTGCATGCATGTGTGTGAGTTATGAAATTTGTTGGGCTTGTTTTTGTGCGTGTGTGTAGGTCGAGCGTAGGCTGGAAACAAGCAGGTATAATGGGCATTTAGAAAAGAGTAAAAGCGTGTGTATGTGTGTGCATGCATGGTGTGCGTGTGGTATATCTTTAAAGAGGTCTAAAGTAGTCTGGTAAACATGTATAGCAAATTGGTTTTAAATGGTTGGGGTCGTGATTTGGGTCTGATTGGTCATTTGGTTTTCGTTTGATTCGATAAATATATATACGAGAAAAGGACATTTGTTTCTTACTTGGGTTAAGTCGAAAAGGCGGTATGTCTCGGTGTCATTTGGAAGTCGAGTAGAATGAGGATGTATGTGTCTAACGAGACGAGTTTGCATATGTGTATATTCGGGTGTGCATGCATGTAAGTCGAGAGTGTGTAAGTGATGTCGGGTACGAGACTTATGAGAACTTCGAATTTATTTTAGTCCGAAATGGGTAAATGGTTTTCAAAAACTTGCTAAACATAAGTTGGTCATTTAATTGCATTATTTATGTTTCAAACCCTAAACATTGATAATTTACATATTTAACCCTAAACCTTGTTAAAATGACATATTAAACCTTAAACTTTAGTAAATTGCACTTATTACCCTAAACTATTATCTTGGTCATTATTAACCCTTAAGATTATATAATTGTCATTTATAACCCTAAAGTATCAAATTTACTAATTATGAAAAGTTACTTAATTTGGAAGATTACTAAATATGGAAAGTTTCTAAAAATAGAAAGAAACCCCAAATGTGTAATCTGATTGACTATAAGCATTAAGTAATAAGCCGATCATTAATTCGTGTATAGTCGCTGAAGAAGGAGTAACTTCCTATTCTTATGTTATGATATGGTTTCGTTGGCGGTTTAAGGTACATATATTCTACCCTTTTTCAGTAAGGGTGCTTTCTCTCTCATGACTTTTGATCTTGATCTTTCATTCGTTATAAGATTCGCATTCTCCTTTGATTATGATTATGCTATGATATGATTCGGATATGCTGCTATGATTCTATGTATGTATGTATGCTTCGTTCTCTTCTTATGCCCGAGTTTTCTAACTACTCATGGAGGTACCATGGGCGTGTCATCGAGGCACCGATGGCATGACACTTTCTGTGGAGGTGTGATTGATCCACGGCGTCCCCATTTGATATGATATGATTATGCGCACTTATGATTATGATTATGTTGGATTATGTATGTATGTATGGGGGGCGTATGGATGCATCCTAGCACTTATGTTTATGTATGATTATGTATGGTGAATGTGGGTAGGTGCTTCTCTACTCCTTCACATTTGGGAGGTCGCTCCTCCATGTGGTACCGAGAGGTCTCCCCTCTCCGTATCCTTTGACAGGTGATTATGGATTATGTATGTATGTATGTATGTATGAGATCTGTCAAGTACCTTGGCAGGTCGGCTCGTGGCTTTCCTATGATTCGTTTGTCCATTCAAGTACCTTGTTTGGACGCTTCTTTGTTGATACGTGCTCATTACCTTTCCCTTATGATTATACTTGTGTGATATATCTTTGATACTTCGTTTCCCTTTGACTTATGATATTCATTCATTGTATGTTGATCTCTTATGCATTTGACAGATGATATTCCTTTCAGCTGAAGCTTATGATTCCTGTTTCTTATACTTTTATACGTTTCGTTTATCCGTTTGTTTTGCTATATATCTGTTCACTGGGCTTTTTAAGCTCAGCCGCAATTTCTTTCCTGCGGCAGGTTTTAGGTTGGAAGCTGGGTTTGGGTGAAGAGTGCATAGGAGCGTTAGTGGACAACCCGATGATTAGAAGCCCATTTGCTTTGGACTTAGATTTTGATCCAGTTAGATTTTGTTTGGTTTTGGTATTTCATCTTGTATAGAGTTAGTATTTCTTTTGTACCATTAGAATACCTTTGTAACTTTATGTTATAAGTCTTCCGCTTGCGTTGTATGCTTTGTATGCTTTGATATGTCACCATACTGTAGCGCTCCGGACCCATGCCGGGTTGGGGTGTTACAGTTTGATTAGATCATTTTGAGTAATTTTAAGTTTCTCAACTTCAATACCTTTACCCTTTTCTAATCTCTTAGCTTTTTCTTTTAACTCATAAACTTCATTTTCTAAAAACTCCTTTTTATTTTTCAAAAATTTATTTTTGTTTATGATTTTTAAGCTTAACTCACAAAGTTTGTTATATTCATTTTGTAAAGTATCATCATCAATAGAGGAGTAAGATGAGTCGGAGAGTACCTCATTTGAGTTGTGAGCCATGAGAGCAATATCATCATTCTTTGGCTCATCATCATCTCCTTCATAGTCACTCCAAGCACCACCCACAAAAGCTTGTTGAGGTTTGCTCTTGGGTGGTTTTGGACATTCTCCTACAAGATGACTTGTGTCTCCACACCTATAACATTTTCTTTCAACTTTTCCTTTTTGATCATCACGATCTTTCCGGAAGGTTTTCTTGTCATCTTTAGGTTGCCTTACAAACTTCCCTCGCCTACGAAAGAACTTCTTGAAGTCTCTCACGGCCATAGCATATTCCTCATCATCACTATCCGAAGTAGATTCTTCATCATCACTTGATTGGACTCTAGCTTTCAAGGCAATGGACTTAACTTTTTCTTTCTTGCCTCTAACTAGTTTCGAATCTTTTTCCATTACCATTTCATGAACTTTGAGGTTTCCAATTAGCTCATCAAGTGACATGCTTGAAAGATCTTTGGATTCTTCAATTGCCGTCACTTTTGCTCTCCACTTCGGATGGAGTGCTCTAAGAAATTTCCTGACAAAGTTCTTACTACAAAAAGACTCGTCAAGTGCTTGAAGTGAACAAGTTGTTCATATTGTTGAACAAGAAGATCAATTTTGTTATCTTTAACTTATAAGTTTCCTTGATGAGTGACAATTATAAAGATTGCCAAATATCTTTGGCGGTTTTACACAAAAAGACTATTTCATATTCTTTCTTAGGCAAAGCATTATAAAGCATCATTTTAGCTTTATTATTTTTACCTATTAATTTCTTTTGATCATCATCTTTGATGTTAGTAACTACGTTATCACCATCAATAATTATATACCACAAATCTATATCTTTAGATTTCACGTAAGTTTCAAAACGGTTTTTCCAATATATAAAACCATTTGCTTCAAAGAGTGGTGGTCTTTGCATAGATTGCCCTTCTTTGTAATTTTCAAAATCCATGGATCGTTTCAAGTTTTAAAACACAATTTATTTTAAAAGCTTGAGTAACGTAGCTCTGATACCAATTGTGGAAAACTAGAAGGGGGGTTAAATAGTTTACCGATTAAAATCTTTTTAACTTGTTAAGTTAGCTTTGAAACTTTCCGTTTGATCAAAGATATATGCACAAACAAAATATATAACATGCAAGTAAATGAAAGAAACGATCAAACCACAACACGAGTATTTATCGTGGTTCGGCTACAAGGACTCTTTTTCCTTGCCCTACATCCACGCCCTGAGTATCCAACTCGAGAGTTTCTTTCACTAGTCAACAAGCTCCTTTCACCGGCGGAGAAAACCTTACACGTCGCTTATACTTTTACCGACACAAAGCTAAACGTCGAGTTCTTTCACAAGGGCACAACCACTCCCGTTAGTTCTTTTACTAGGGTACAACAACTCACAACTCTCTTTGTATTTTGAGGACTAAAATACTAACCACTCACTACAGAATATACACAAACAAATGACGTGTAAACAATAAGAGTTCACACAATACTAAGCTAACAAGTCTTGCAACGTTGTGTTGGAAACTTGTAACTTTTGATGACCTTGTGAGCTTCTTTGCTACAAAAAGAAACTTCACATTTACAATGTTAAGAGGTTAGAAGAAAAGATGAGTGTGTGTGTAAAATATGATCTCAAGATGTTAGCCAAAAATCAAGTTATGGCTTGGTATTTATAGCACATCATTCTGCATGCTCGGCGGATCAGGCGGAACCCTCGAATGGGTTCCGCCTGTGTACCCCCAAGGTACCGCCGGGTCTGCAGTAGGTTTTTGCAATAACTCTTCAAACCAAACAAGGTCTTGTCTCATAACTCCTAGCAACCAAACAATGTCACATCACTTAAATCAAGTCAAATACAAAGCTTGCAAGCAACAACAAAGTTAGTCAAACACATTTCTTTCCATAAATGCATAATGACAAAACTTGCCATAAATGTGATGTGACTATTTCTAATTTAAGAAATAAACTTGTGTTGTGTTTTATGAAATGTAAAATGTAGCAAAAGTCTAGTTTATGCAAGTCTTAAAAACTAAGATTATGTTTTGCTTAGAAACTAAAGTTTACATTTTGTCGTTAACAAAACTTAGCGAAGATCGTAAAATATAAATAACGTTTTTAGGCGATATTTGTATTAACAAAATCATCGAAGTTTATCAAATCCGTCGATTTGGTGCTCTTCCACAACTTATTTACCTAATATATTATTCCAAGATCATACCCAAAACATATGTCACATAGCACGTAGAATACTATATGGTAAGTATCTAAGTTTAATAAGTTCCCTAAATATATCGTCAAACTTACCAAATTCGTCAATTTGATAAACCTCGCGAGATATTTAGTAACTCATTATTCCCGTACACATACCACAACCTATGGGCGTCGTAGGATACAATACCCATTAATATGCTGATTTTATATAACCAAATATGTCCTATTTAATCCGTCGATCAAATAAGTTACGTAGTTATAGAAGATGAATATATTAACGTCACATATCCGTGACAAGCACAAAGTCATAAAATGAATAATATGGCCCACTTGAACTCAAGTGACCTCGACCTTGTATAACTCGTAAGTTTCCCTTTTTATTTCCAAAAAGCATTCCATTTCGTAAAAAATCCCATGTCATAATTATTTCGTTATTTATAATTTGTTTGTTTATAATAACGTTCCCGACATTTATTATACTATTTTCATAGTATAATATTTATCGTCACATTATTATTTTATTACTCGTGATCAATTTATTCGTAATATACGCACTTGCATAAATATATACACGTTTTCACATCTATATGTTTATATAAATGTTTATATTATTAATATAATTATTATGAGTTGTTATTATTATTTTTTTTATTATTATTAACGTCGAGTTACATAAGATGTGTCACATATCCGAGTCATCACCTTCGGCTCATTGTCCAAATCCAAGTGTTAAGGTGTTTTGCCGAAACCAACCGTTGACTAGAAAGTCAACGTGACTTCGACTCGCACAACCAAAAGTCCAAAGTAAAAATATCAATCACAACCATAAGTAATCCATCTCCGTCATCAAGTCCCATATTCACATGCTACAATAATAATGTCCGTCCACGGCACCTTTCTAACCTATCTCCGTCAATCTAAGATAACCGTCTCACAATTGGTTCCCATATCACCTTCATCAACACAACTCTATAAACATTTCCACTAGTCCAAATGATCCCAACGTCAACTACAATTCATATTATTATCAACAATAAAACTGAACACCAAATAATAGTAACCAAAAATGTATAACTCAACAAATAATTAAAATACCACTTTTACGGGTCGACCTACCAAGTCAAACCCGGGTCAAAACTTCACCACAAGACGTGTGGGTCCCACCCGAGACCTCTAGGGTCTCGACTAGCTCTAACCGAGCTTGAAACCAAACCAAACGGACCCCATGGGTCGCCGGCCTCATAGTCAAACAACCAAAAATCAATATTTCTCCATCTAAATTCATCAAATCACAAGAAAATGAGAACCAAACACCCTCAATAATAACAACCAAGAACCAAGAATATCAAGAATGGGTCATTCGAGTCCGGAGAACGCAAGCCGAGAGCAAAGGCTCTCAGTTGAGCCTCGACCTAACATCCACAAGCAAAACCCGGAAACCAAACTTGTTAGAAACCATGTTTTTAATCAAAACCCACTTGTATTTCACGTTTTTAATCATAACCCAATCGAAAATGTGACCCTTTGGTTACGTTTTCACCAAAATACGAGTCAAAACCACTTGTAACTCGCCTTACCTTCGATTCACAAGACCACGACGTGAGAAACTTCAAAAACAAGAAATATGGTGGCGGATTTGTGGTGATAAAGAGACTAAAAAGGGTGTATTTGGGCGCGTGTGATAGTAGATCAAGAAGAGGGAATGATGGGGAGTTGATTGGTGGTGGTGGTGTGTTATGGGGGCGGCGGTGTGGCTGCTATGGCCGGAAATAGGGGCGGTGGTGGCTAGGGTTTTTGTGGTGATGATAACCTAGAGAGAGAGAGAGAGAGAGAGAGAGAGAGAGAGAGAGATGAGTGTGGGGTGATGGTTGTGTTTGTTTTTGGGTGTGTGAGAACCGGCAACACAAGGACCAATATGTAGTATACTCTTTTTTTTTAAATAACAATAATAATAATAATAATAATAATAATAGTGGTAGGGGTAATTGACTAGTTATTTAAACACGATGACTAAACCCGAAAACCAATTCAAAATATCATGACACCTTTAAATTACATTCGTTCCCGTAATATTAAAAATCTCTCGATACGTTCAAAAATTATATGGACCAAACGGTAAATCCCAAATTAGATCGTGTTAGGTTATTTCTAGTGCCGAAGTCAACGTAGTGCCACGTAACGTCTCAATCAATAATCTCCACCTAAATTTCATAACAAAATAATAATTCAAATTTAAATTTCATAGAAACTACAAAATTCAAAACCACGGTTCAAAGTTACAGTTTCTCGCGAATAAATTTCAAATATTCAAAAATCATTAAACTTAAAGTAATGCGGGTTTTAAAATAACTCCCTAATTTTCCATCTACGAAGTGAAAAGCTTAGGATATCTCTTCCGAAACTCATCCTCACATTCCCACGTAAATTCCGGTCCATGAAGGGAATTCCAGTGAACCTTGATGAGTGGAATACGACTGCACTTGAGTCGCTTAATCTCTCGATCCAAAACCTCAGTCGGTTAATCCACAAAGTTCAAACTCTCGTCAATACGAATATCCTTCATTGGTATAACCGGTGTTTCCTCAGAAAGGCATTTCTTCAGATTACTAACATGAAACACATCGTGCACTTTACTCAGCTCCGGTTGTAGCTCCAACCGATAAGCTACGGGCTCAATTCTTTCCAGAATAAGAAATGGTCCAATGTAGCGGGGGTTGAGTTTCCCACGTATCCCGAAATGTATCACTCCTTTCCAAGGCGAGACTTTCAGCATCACTTTGTCTCCAACCTGGAACTCTAGGGGTTTACGTCTCTGATCGGCGTAACTTTTCTGTATATCTCGAGCGGCTTGTAACCGATCACGAATTTGAGTCACTTTCTCAGTAGTCTCTAAAATAAGCTCAGGGCCTGTGATGAGTGTGTAAATACTCATCATTTTTTCCTGTTCTGAGCTGCCAAAACATCTAAAAACACTCAATATTGCATCAAAATAGTGAAAATATCCCAGGAATGTGTTTTATATGTTTCAAATGTAAAATAATCAAAAACAGATGAAAAACGTACAAAGTTTGCAAAATTAGCAGTTTCAGTCCCTCAACTTTCAAAAATAGTCAAATCTAGTCCCTGGCTGTTCTAAAAACTTGAAAAAGTCACCAAAGGCCCTTTTAAATCAAAAAGTTACATAATTAGTCCTTTGGTGCAAAGTTTCACAAAATTGCAAGTTTAGTCCCTGAACTTGGAAAATTGACAAAAATGGTCCCTGGGATATTAAAACTTTTAGAAAAACAAATTTTGTCCTTGAATTTCTCATTTATCGCAGGATTGGTCCTTGGTGGAAAAGTTTGGTGAAATTACATAACAGGTCCCTAAAGTTTCAAAGTTTGGCAGTTTTAGTCCCTGGAAAATTTAAAAGGTGAAAAGTCAACGTACAACCTTGGACTATGGAAACTTGGCATAAAACACCCTTATGAATATTTTGGAAGAGTCCCAAAACAAACACCCAAACTTTCGGCTAATTACAAATTTGGTCCTTGTGTTATTTCCATACAAAAACTAAACCGGACCCTTAATAAAATACCAAACCAAATCCAAGTCCAATCCACAAAACCCCCAAGCCCACTCCCTTGTTTTGGCTCAAAAAATACAAACAAAACCCACCCTGGTATAATAATACCAGGGTCAAACCCGGTCAAACCCACACCCTTTCCCTCTCCCTCACTCACCAACGCAATACCACCATACCACCTGGTTTTGCAGCCCACCACCACCACTTGCCAATCTCATCATCACCTCCCCACACCCTCTGCACCTTATATCACCTCAGCAATTAATGCCGCCACCCCTTTGCCTATATCAGTCCAAACCAATTTTCCCGCCAAAATCATATAAACGGCTAAGATTGAAATTCAGTCATCCAAGGGTCAAGATTGCAAGTGGGAAATGCTCAGAGGTCATCACAAACCCTAGAGGACCCCTATTTAAGGGAAGAGAATGCAAGGGGACATAGTAGTAGTTTAATTTTTAAAATATAGTGTCGCTTAGTTTGTAACTTTCAAATTTAGTTTAAGATCAAGCTTTTAAGCATTGTAGTAGTATAAGCAAGTGTAATTCAATCTTTTTAATCAATCAATTGCAAGTTTCCTTTGATATCTCAGATTGTGCAATTTTCCTTTTATTTCAAGTTCCTTATTCTACTGTAATGTTGTTATTATTAGTATTTATGGACTCTTAGGCTAACATAAGCTCCCATAAAGCTTAAAAAAGCTTTTAGAAACCATAATATACAGCTTAGGTATTAAAAATCAAAAAATACAAAAAGGTCAACAAAGGTCAAACTTGCAGGTTTCTTGGTGAAAAGCAATGGGAGCACAGTGAATCTTGGATGGCTATGGGTTAGAACTCCAAGGGGAGTGTTAGGATTGATCTCTGGTTCTTGATTCATGGTTTAAGCTGGAATAAACCTTGTAAGCTTTTAAAAACTCATTTCTTTCATCTTACTGTAGCATTGCTTATTTAGTTTTTATGTGTTCATTTAGTGTTAAGTAGTGATAATCTAGCATAATATTAGTATCTTGTTAATTGGAAATCTTAGTTGCTTTGAAATTTCAATTTGGCAGTTAAAATAGTGTACTTTGTAATCTTGTTCAATTGTGGTTGTAATCTGTTTCTAAGTGCTTATTTAGACCTAATATATCCTAAAAAGCCATTGTGGATCAGTTTCATAAGCTCTTAAAGCCATTTTCTTCCTAAGACACAAAACAGGCAATCCTTAAGGTGTGTTTGGATCAGGGTATTCTTAGGTGTTGTGGTGTTCATTTGTGGTTGTTTCTTGTTTACATCAGTCACTTAGGTCATAACTAACTCAGAACATTCATAATAACTAAGGTTTATTCATCAAAAAGTCAAAATCAAACACAAAGTGGCCTAGATTACCCTCTGTGTTGGATTAAGTGTGGCATATGCCCCAAATCCATTCACTTGTGAGTGGTTTAGCTTAATTTAGTCTTATAATAGCTTAAATAATCAATTTCAATCAGAAAATCAGAATCAAAGTTCACTTTAGTCAACTTAAGCTTGTTATTCAAAAAGTCAAAAAGTACCATTGTCTCAGAAAACCATATTTTGGAGGAATTTTTGTGATTTTTGTGTTAGCATTGAGACCTTGCCCTTTTCAGAAGTTAAAGTCTGCCACCTAGTGTACAAAAGCCCATAGTCAGCTTATTTTTAAGAATTTTCTATAAGCTTGTGCATTAGCTTATTTCAATCTGCAGGGCAAACACTTGCCCTGTGCACAGGTTTTGACCATTTTTCCCAATAGCTTTGTGACTTACCCAGTGGGACCCACCCTTAGCTTTTTGGCTTTTTGGAAAGCCATACAACCCATTTTGATAAGTCAAGGCTTATTTCAGCTTTTTGAGCTTATTTGATAGCGCTGCAACCACCCTTAAGTTTGGTCATTCCCTGAGTGCATACTGAGTACTCAATGTGAACCCCCAACTTCCAAGCCTTACACAGACCTCAATAATAAGCCATAAGCTCTGCTTATTGGCTTATTTTGAAGCCTTCCAGTCCAACTTTAAGATTCAGGACTTTATTTGGACCCCCCTTAGCTTTTGTGGACCCTACAGAGGTCCAAAACTCTTAGGTTTGGCCTGATTTGGTCTGAGATCAAGCATAAGTGCTTATTTGAGGATTTTAGCTTATTCAGTGTGCTTAATTGTTCCATATTGCTTATTTCTGTTTAATATACATGTGTGATAGCTTATTTGATCATTTGAATAGCTTTTCACCAAATCACAAGTCCTAATAAGCTTGTTTGTCCACTGTTAAGCACTTGGGGGTGCACATTGCTTATTTTTAAGCTATTCAAAATGTCATTTCACAAAAGTTTCTTATTTTCATCTTATTTTTAGCTGTCAAAAATAAAAACACCAAAAAACCAAACATAAAATTAGTGATAGCTTCTATTTAATAGATTCTATCTTTTTCATTTTTCTTTTCAGCTTATTAATAAGCACTTTATCATTTTTATAATTTTCTAAATTTCCTTTTACCTTTAAGTATTTATAATAATTTTCTTAGATTTTTCCTAAACAGTTTACTATTTATTAGAATTAAAAGTAGTTTAAATAATTAAATAGGTAATATTAGTAATTAATTAGTTTTCTTAAATTTTAATTAACAACAGTAGGTTTTTATAATTTTTCTAAGTTTTATAAATTAGTCAAGACTTTTAGAAAATATATTTTTAATTTATACTATTTATTTTCCAATTTTCTCATTTTAATTAGCTAAATTAGATTTAAATTAATTAAAAGGTAAATAATTAGTGAAATAGTCTAAAAATAATTTTTAGAAATTCTTTATAATTTGGTAGGATTCCTGTGATGATTGATTAATTTTATAAATTTTTCCATAATTTTCTAAGTCATTTAGGTATTATTAGTAATTTAAAATAGTTTAATTAGTATAATTAATATAATTAGTTTTTAATTAATAGAAAAACCATAAAAAGACAAAAATATTTATTTTTATTTTTTATACTTTCTTCAAGTTCTTTTTAAGGTTTAGAAATTGGTTTTGTAAGTTCTTAGTTTAATTTGTAATCATTATCCTTTTTAGTTTAATATAAATTAAGTTTAATTTACTTTTTAAATAGTTTTAAATAATTAATTTAGTATTTAAATATTAAAATAATCATTTTTATAATTTCATTTTCATTTTAAATTTTCTTTTAATTTTAAGTTTTAAAAAGTTTCACTTGCACCCCCTGTAGTTTGTAATTGTTCAAAACCCACTTTTTCTGTCTGCAACCTGATTTTCCGTTGTGTATTTGTGAATATATCTGTATATCTGTAATTGTTAAATAATTGTGCAAATACCAAATATCAGTAGCATAATCAATTCCCAATCATCTTGGCCACTGACCTCAATGCCACTCATTCTCAAAACCGTTTTCTAAAACACCATTGCAATCTCGCTGGGACATAACGACTCGGGGACACACTATACTATCCACAGAGAATTGGAACTGGGCTGTCTTTGACTTATTGACCTTGGTCAATAATATCTGACCATTTCGGGATCAATCAAAATTTGGCGCCGTTGCCAGGGAGGTTGTTGCGTGTTTTTAAAATCGTTTTAAGTTTAGTGGTTTTCAAAATCCTCCCTGTACAAATTTCACACAATTTGTAAAAAGTTTTTGTAAAAACATCAATCATATCAAAAAGTTCATTAACACTTTTCCTGAAGTGTTAACAAAAAAAAAAAAAAAAAAAAAAAAAAAAAAAAAAAAAAAAAACTGTGAAGTTAAATTACTTCGTTTTCTTTAAGATTACAACCTGAAACAGTTGGTATAAGGTAGGTTCTGACATTAAATTGTGAACTGAAGAGGGATCCATTTATTTCCTCCCGCCAGCCTGCGAGTAATCTTAAAAGAACGATTTCGGTTAACGAATCAGTTCCAAAAAAATATTTCCCAAAGTTTTTTGCACACACACCCATAAGCCAAAAACAATTTTTCTGTTAATAAATACATAAAATCTTACCACCGCAAACCAAGGCAGAACACCTACCAACTGGGGGTGTGGACATAATAAGTTTCCAAACTTAAGATTAAAACTTGCCTTTGTTATTGGTTTAAGTTCACTGTAGTTTTGCCTCGATCTTGTTTTGAAAAATTGTTTTTAGTGCATGCGCACTCGGTCACAAACAAAGCGTAAAAATCAGAAAAACGTACCTGAGCTACGTACTGTTATTGAAGAACCAAAAACCGAAATGGCCGATGGGCCACCACCACCACCACCACCCCTTGACCCTCCCAGGGATGAGCCAGCTCCCGATCTCCGAACGATGGAGGAGTTGTGCCAGCCTACCATGCAAGGGAGGGGCGGACCTATTGCACCACTCACTATTTGGGCTACGGACTTTGGCCTCAAGCACCACATGATCCAACAAGTCCAAAATTCGTGTCAATTTCACAGATTACCGGGTGACGATGCTAACAAGCATCTTGATAAATATCTCACCGTCACCCAAAGCATGAAACAACATGGTGTCACCGATGATGCCCTCCGGCTGTATCTCTTCCCCTATTCTCTCACCCATCATGCCACTGCATGGTTTGACCGACTCCCAAAGAATTCTATTCGTACCTTTGATGAGATGGTAACCAAGTTTTTAGCAAAATATTTTCCACCTTCCATGGTTACCAAGTTACGAAATGATATCAGCAACTTCCGGCAGCATCCCGATGAGTCTCTTTTTGAGGCTTGGGAACGTTATAAGCTAGCTATTGATCGGTGCCCTAACCACAATATGTTACAAGTTACCATCATAGATACGTTCTATAATGGTTTGACATTGAGGCACCGGGATATTCTCAATGCTGCTGCTGGTGGGACCTTTATGAAAAGGCGTCCCGAAGAATGTTATGACTTGATTGAGAACATGACTGCCCACCATAACTTTTGGGATTCCTCTGCGGAGAGGGATGAGTCATGTAAATCAGTTATTCCTTCATCATCATCTCCTGAAATAATTGCTCTCACCAAAAAGATGGATGATATCTCTACGGCTGTGTTGAGAATGAACCAAACTATGCGAAATCAGGTTCAGAATCAACAAGTGAAAGCCGTGGCCCGGAGTTGTGAAACTTGTGGAGGCCCACATCTTTATTCCGAGGGTCCAGCTACTGCTGGTTTTCCTCAAGAGAACGTTTATGCTGCTCAAGGTTCCTACAACATGGGGGGTAATTCTTACCAACCACAAGGGGACCGTAATCTTTTGAGCTATCGTTCTAACAATTTTCTCGGACCTCCCGGTTTTAACCAAAATCAAAACCGTAACTCGAATCAGAATCGAGGAGATTTTCACCAAGCTCAAAACCCAAATTTCCAAAACCCGAACCAAAATCAAGGTCATTTTAATCAAAACAATTTTCAAAATGGCTATCAAAATCAAGGTTTTTAAGGAAATTTTCAAAGAAACCAAGTTCAAGGGAATTACAATCAGGGTAATTTCAATCAGAGAAAAAATTTTCAGGGTAACAACAACCAAAACCAATGAAATTTTCAAAACAACCGTGTTCAAAACTTTCCTATCCAAAATCAAAACGCTGTTCAACCCTCGTCTTCCTCCGATGAAGTGCTTAAACAATTCATGAAAGCACAAGAGGAAACGAATCGGTTACTGGTCAGCAAGATCTCTGAGCTTCAGAAGTCATTAAATGATCGACCCTCGGGCCCGGGTACACTACCGAGCAACACGATCGCTAACCCGAGGGGCGATGTCAAAGCGATCACTACCCGAAGTGGGGTATCATACAATGGACCCACGATTCCCTCTACCTCTTCTTCTCCTCCTACTAAGGTAGCAGAACATGAACCTAAGGTTACCACGGACACGGTACTTCCTACTAATAACGGAGGTACCAACAACGTCCACCCTCAAGTTGTCCCGGTCCTGACTCGTAAGTCGAAAGTTGTATTTGATCCTCCTGAAAGTTCTGATGAAATTCCAAAGAACGATCCTAAGCCTTCAATTCTATATCCTTCACGTTTGAATGATCAAAAGAACCGTGAAAGAGCTAATCATCAGATGGAAAAATTTAATCAAATTTTCCAAGAGTTACATTTTGATATTAGCTTCGCGGATGCTTTTCTTCTCATGCCTAAATTTGCTTCAACAATCAAAAATCTGATAAGCAATAAAGAGAAACTCTGTGAGATGGTAAAAACTCCACTAAACGAGCATTGCTCAGCAGTGCTCTTGAAAAAGCTTCCCAAAAAGCTTGGAGATCCCGGGAAATTTCTCATTCCTTGTATTTTCCCTGGGATGGTTGAATGCTTTGCCTTGGCCGATCTTGGTGCAAGCATCAACCTTATGCCTTACTCAGTCTGGAAAAGACTCTCTCTTCCTACTCTCACTCCTACCTGCATGACTCTCGAGCTTGCAGACCGTACTATATCTCGTCCTCTCGGCATTGCTGAAGATATCTTTGTGAAAGTAGGAAAATTCCATTTTCCGGCAGATTTCGTGATTGTTGATTTCGATGCTGACCCAAGAGTTCCTCTCATTCTCGGGAGAGGATTCTTATGAACGGGTCGTGCTTTAATCAATGTATTCGAAGAAGAAATCACTCTACGTGTTGGTGGTGAAGCCATCACATTCAATCTTGATCAGACTTCAAGATACTCCTCCAACTATGACGCTGAAACGGTTAACCGAATTGACATCATCGATGTTGCATCAGAGGAGTATTCTCAAGAAGTCCTCGGTTTTTCAGCAAGTGGCAGTACCACTCTTTCTACTGATCCCAGCATATCCGACTCTTCCCCTTCCCTCACTCCGTTTGAGGGAAGTGACTTCCTTCTGGAAGAGGTCGAGGCTTTTCTTGCTCAGGATAGTTCAATCCCTCATGGGGTTGATGAAAACCATCTTGACCCGGAGGGGGACATTCTTCTTCTTGAAAGATTGTTAAATGACGATCCTTCACCCTCTCCGTCTCCAAAAATACTTCATAAAGAGGAAGTCAAAAATGTTGAAATAACTGAAGACTTTCCCGAGGTTGAGCTCAAGGACTTGCCTCCTCATCTAGAATATGCATTTCTGGAGGGTGATGATAAATTACCCGTCATTATTGCTAAAGACTTAAAAGATGAGGAAAAGGCTGCACTCTTAAAGGTTCTTAAGTCACACAAGCAAGCAATTGCTTGGAAACTCTCCGATATTAAGGGTATTAGCCCTGACTTTTGTACACACAAAATCTTAATGGAGGATGACTTTAAGCCAGCAGTGCAACAACAGAGAAGGGTAAATCCTAAAATCCACGAAGTTATCAAACAAGAGGTTCTAAACCTTCTTTATGCGGGATTGATTTATCCTATATCTGAGAGTCCTTGGGTTAGCCCAATTCATTGTGTTCCTAAAAAGGGTGGCATCACCGTTGTCACCAACGAGGAAAACGAGTTGATTCCAACTCGTTTGGTCACGGGTTGGCGAGTATGTATTGACTATCGTAAGTTGAATGAAGCCACCCGTAAAGACCATTTTCCTCTACCTTTTATGGACCAAATGCTCGAAAGACTTGCAGGGAATGAATACTACTGCTTCCTCGATGGTTTCTCGGGTTACTTCCAAATCCCTATTGATCCACAGGATCAAGAGAAAACAACCTTCACATGCCCCTACGGAACTTTTGCTTACAGACGTATGCCTTTCGGCTTATGTAATGCACCAGGCACGTTCCAGAGGTGCATGATGTCTATCTTTTCCGACATGATCGGGAAAACCATGGAGGTATTTATGGATGACTTTTCAGTCATCGGGGATTCATTCCAGTCTTGTCTCTCCCACTTGGAACAAATGCTTAAACGTTGTAAAGAAACGAATTTGAGTCTCAACTGGGAGAAGAGCCACTTTATGGTCAAGGAGGGCATTGTCCTCGGCCATAAAATTTCAAAAAACGGGATTGAGGTTGACACAGCCAAAATTGATGTCATCGCTAAATTACCTCATCCCACCACCGTTAAAGGTATTAGGAGCTTTTTGGGTCATGCCGGCTTCTGCCGTAGGTTTATCCAAGATTTCTCTAAGATTGCCCGACCTATGACCCATCTCCGCGAGAAGGATGCTCCTTTTATCTTCTCTCCTGAGTGCATCGAAGCTTTTGAAACATTAAAGAAAAAGCTTACCGAGGCACCGATTCTCGTTGCCCCCGATTGGGACCTACCTTTTGAGCTTATGTGCGATGCTAGTGATTTTACCATAGGTGCGGTCTTGGGGCAACGAAAATCAAAATACTTTCAGCCTATACACTACGCAAGCAAAACTATGACCGAGGCTCAGAGTCATTACACCACCACTAAAAAAGAACTATTGGCTGTGGTGTATGCCTTTGAAAAATTCCGGCCATACTTAATACTGACTAAATGCGTAGTGTACACGGATAACTTGGCTTTGAAATACCTATTTGCAAAACAAGATGCAAAGCCAAGGCTACTCCGTTGGGTTCTCCTCCTCCAGGAATTTGATATCATTATCCGTGATAAAAAGGCAGCCGAGAACCTTGCTGCTGATCATCTCTCACGATTAGAAAACCCTCATCAGGATGTGTCCGAGAAACAGGAAATAAATGAAACATTTCCTCTCAAGACACTCAGTGCGGTTGCTTTTTGTGGTGACTCTACTACCCCATGGTTTGCCGACTTTGCAAATTACCATGCGGGTAACTTCATCGTAAAGGGGATGACATCCCAACAGAAGAACAAATTCTTCAAAGACGTTAAACATTACTTCTGGGACGACCCCTATCTCTTCAAAATCTGTGCCGATCAAGTCATCAGGCGATGTGTATACGGACAGGAAGCCGCTGATATTCTCAAGCCTTGCCATGCTGGACCCACCGGGGGCCACCATAGTCCTAACTACACCGCCAAAAAGGTGTTTGATTCCGGTTTCTATTGGCCCACAATCTATAAGGATGCCCACGAGTTAGTCAAAGCTTGTGATGCTTGTCAGCGTCATGGGAATATTTCACAAAAGAACGAAATGCCACAAAATTCCATTCAAGTTTGTGAAATCTTTGACGTCTGGGGCATTGATTTTATGGGGCCATTCCCATCTTCTCGTGGAAACAAATATATTCTCGTGGCTATTGACTAGTTGTCAAAATGGGTTGAGGCTAAGGCCTTACCCACCAACGATGCCCGAGTTGTTGTGAAATTTTTGAAATCCCTCTTTGCTCGTTTTGGAACTCCTCGTGCCATCATTAGTGATCGCGGTACTCACTTTTGCGATGATCAATTCGCGAAAGTCATGCTTAAGTACGTTGTTACTCATCGTCTTTCTACCGCGTATCACCCACAAACAAGTGGGCAGGTGGAGGTTTCCAACCGTGGTATTAAACGGATTCTTAAGAGGACCGTAGGTGAAAACCGTGCTTCCTGGTCGGATAAACTAGATGATGCACTCTGGGCCTTCCGTACAGCTTACAAAACACCCATCGGGTGTACTCCTTACAAGCTGGTATACGGGAAGGCGTGTCATTTACCGATCGAGCTCGAGCACAAAGCCTACTGGGCCTTGAAACATGCAAACTATGATCTTTATAAAGCGGGTGATCACCGTAAGGTTCAACTCAATGAATTAAACGAACTTCGTGATCAAGCCTACGAGAACTCTTTGATCTACAAAGAAAAGACAAAGAAGATTCACGAGTCTAAGATTAAGAACCGCGTTTTCAACGTCGGTGACAGAGTTCTTCTTTTCAACTCAAGGTTAAAGATCTTCTCGAGGAAATTAAAAACCCGCTGGACTGGACCATTCACTGTTGCTAAAGTATATCCATACGGGACTGTTGAGTTATCTCAACCCGAAGGTCCCAACTTCAAATTGAATGGTCATCGTTTGAAACACTATTTTGGAGAGGACATACCATCCATGGTTGTCCCAGATCTCCAAACTTTCCCCATGGACCAATGAATTCGGGGATCGAGTCAAGCTAGTGACTCGGTGAACAAAAATTAGTAAAATATGGGTTTTCACCCATATCTCTGACTTCTTTCTACTTTCTACCACTCTAGTGTGGGGGAGTGGCCGTCCCCCACCTTTTGAAAAGTTAATATGTATATAAGTTTCAGTAAAAAAAATGTGTGTAAAATGTTTATATGTACATATAAATAAAGTGAAAAATAAATCAATATTTCCACAGTTAGCTTTGAATATTAGCTTTTTCCATTCAGAGATTCGGCATAATAGCCGGGACTTTGAATATTGAGGACAATATTTAATTCTAGTGTGGGGGGGGGGAAAAATTCTTGCGAATTTTAACACAAAATACTTTCTAAGTACCCCCATTTTGGCCTAAAATTTTTCAAAAATTTTTCACTTTATTTCAAAATTTTTGTGGTAATCAGTCTGCCATGTCTAAATGACAAAAGGATTGGCTAATTCAGGAGCAAACGGCTCTTGGTAAAGATATCTCAAATCCGTTGATGGCTTGCAATTTGCCCAAAATTGTATGGTAAATCAACTCGCCATATCCCATAAAGTGAATGAGTTGGCTAGCCCGCAAGATTATGGCTTGTGGTAAAGGCCGTGGAAAAACCATAATTGGTAATCAGCTCACCAAGATGTTGACTTAGTCCATCAAGAGTTGGCTAGTCCAGAAGCAAACGGCTTTTCGTAAAGACTAATCAAATCCGTTGACAGCTGGTGGTTTGCTCAAAATCACATGGTTATCAGGTGGACCATAGTTCTTACTTGAATCGATACATCTGGCTACTCCAGAAGTGATGGCTTTTGGTAAAGAGTTTTTCAAATCCATCAAGTTTTCTCAAAAGATTGCTAGGGACTAGCAATGTTTAAGTGTGGGGGATTGATGAGTGTGTAAATACTCATCATTTTTTCCTTTTCTGAGCTGCCAAAACATCTAAAAACACTCAATATTGCATCAAAATAGTGAAAATATCCCAGGAATGTGTTTTATATGTTTCAAATGAAAAATAATCAAAAACAGATGAAAAATGTACAAAGTTTGCAAAATTGGCAGTTTCAGTCCCTCAACTTTCAAAAATTGTCAAATATAGTCCCTGGCTGTTCTAAAAACTTGAAAACGTCACCAAAGGCCCTTTTAAATCAAAAAGTTGCATAATTAGTCCTTTGGTGCAAAGTTTCACAAAATTGCAAGTTTAGTCCCTGAACTTTGAAAATTGACAAAAATGGTCCCTGGGATATTAAAACTTTGAGAAAAACAAATTTTGTCCTTGAACTTCTCATTTATGGCAGGATTGGTCCTTGGTGGCAAAGTTTGGTGAAATTACATAACAGGTCCTTTAAGTTTCAAAGTTTGGCAGTTTTAGTCCCTGGAAAATTTAAAAGGTGAAAAGTCAACGTACAACCTTGGACTATGGAAACTTGGCATAAAACACCCTTATGAATATTTTGGAAGAGTGCCAAAACAAACACCCAAATATAATAGTGTTAGGGGTAATTGACTAGTTATTTTCACTATTTTGACTTTTCACCAATATGTAGTATACTCTCTTTTTTTTTTTTTAATAACAATAATAATAATAATATTAGTGGTAGGGGTAATTGACTAGTTATTTAAACACGATGACTAAACCCGAAAACCAATTCAAAATATCATGACACCTTTAAATTACATTCGTTCCCGTAATATTAAAAATCTCTCGATACGTTCAAAAATTATATGGACCAAACGGTAAATCCCAAATTAGATCGTGTTAGGTTATTTCTAGTGCCGGAGTCAACGTAGTGCCACGTAACGTCTCAATCAATAATCTCCACCTAAATTTCATAACAAAATAATAATTCAAAATTAAATTTCATAGAAACCACAAAATTCAAAACCACGGTTCAAAGTTACAGTTTCTCGCGAATAAATTTCAAATATTCAAAAATCATTAAACTTAAAGTAATGCGGGTTTTAAAATAACTCCCTAATTTTCCAGTTGTCATCCTCCCAGCCTCATAAGAAAACCGTCCCGGGTTTCTCTCGGAAAATTCCATCTACGAAGTGAAAAGCTTAGGATATCTCTTCCGAAACTCATCCTCACATTCCCACGTAAATTCCGGTCCATGAAGGGAATTCCAATGAACCTTGATGAGTGGAATACGACTGCGCTTGAGTCACTTAATCTCTCGATCCAAAACCTCAATCGGTTAATCCGCAAAGTTCAAAATCTCATCAATACGAATATCCTTCATTGGTATAACCGGTGTTTCCTCAGAAAGGCATTTCTTCATATTACTAACATGAAACACATCGTGCACTTTACTCAGCTCCGGTGGTAGCTCCAACCGATAAGCTACGGGCCCAATTCTTTCCAGAATAAGAAATGGTCCAATGTAGCGGGGGTTGAGTTTCCCACGTTTCCCAAAATGTATCACTCCTTTTGTAGGAACCCAGCACTCCTTGATCGTTACGGGCTCTAGACTCTATACGTCTAATATTATCTATATCTAGGAACACATAATAACGAAAGCGGAATATTCAAACAATGAATTAACGTTATCATGAACAAGATTTTTCATTATCATTAACTTTAACAACTACTAACTAACAAACCCTAGACGTTTATAACTTACGTCTAGGTTACACATATACACCTTTAGTCGACTACATTATGGAAGACTTATATTAATCTAATGACCCATGTCCTCTTTATATACTAGAGGATTAGGGTTTACAAGATACTACGAAGGACTAATAAATAAAACTTCTTTTGCAAGCAAGTCCTTCCCATCTTTTGTAGAATTCCTTCTTGTCACTTCAAGCCCTTCATGTTTCATTCTTCTTGTTTTGTATCATCAAATCAATAAATATAATTCCCAACAATCTTCCCCTATTTGATGATGACAAAACAAACACCTTCTTGTACGAACTTCCCTAGACGAAGTAGAAAAGTTAAGATAATTAAATCTTGCCATGAATGAAACAATCTTTGTCTTCCCCTTAAGCCATGCCATGCCACTTCAACATCTCTTCAAACATCTCTTCCCCTTTTTGTTATCAACAAATAGGGAACATTTAAGCAATAGAAACTTCCCCTTGAGTGGTGCATGTACATCAAATGATTAAAACACATATGAAGATACTTCTCCTGAAACCAATGTGTTAATCATCTTTGCTCAACAAGCATTTATGCCAGTCACTTATCAAGAAGATGTACTGCAAATTGATGATGATGCCTTGGAAGAAATCGATATCAGATGGCAAGTTGCTATGCTCACTGCAAGGATCAAGAAGTATGTGAACAAGACAGGAAAAGGCATCAACTTCAGAGCTAAACAAGGAATAACATTTGACAAGTCCAAGATTGAGTGTTTCAACTGTCAAAGGACTGGTCACTTTGCAAGAGAGTGTAAGTTTGCAAAGTATCAAGCAAACAAGATGATTGAACCACCCAAACCTGAAAGAAAAGAGATTCCAATAACTGAACCAAAACCAAAAGCTTTGGTTGCTCAAGAGAATCTGTCAGAGATTGATTGGTCCAATGAGTTTGATGAAGAACCTGTAACCTATTCAATGGTTGCTTTGGAAGATTGGAGCACAGCATTTGATGAAGAGCCTGGATATGCTGCTTTGGAGTCAAGAGATGAGTTAGGAAGTTTTGATTGGAGCATGGAGTTTGAAGAAGCACCTGTTCAGCTTGCAATGGTAGCTGCTTCACCAAGTTCATCCACTAACTCTGAGGTATGCCCTAAGTGTAATGATATGTATCAAAAGTTACTTACTGAGTATGTAGCTGAAAGAGATAAATTTCAAAAAGCTAGGGCTGAGATAACAGGTTATCAACTTACTTTAGAGTCAATGGAAGCCAAAATTCTTACACATGAAAACAATGAAGTAGCATGGCTTGAGAATTATAAACAACAGGATTACCTAGTTAAGTTAAATGAATGGAAACTAGGTTGCAAGGTGTCTGAACTAGAAAAGGTTACTGCTGAAAGAGATAAGTTGTTAGAAAAACTTGCTGTATGGAATGAAGCAGGTGTGTCACATGTTCAATTTGTTGAAAAGCAAAGAACATCTAATATTAAGACAGGCCTAAGCTATGATAGTAATGAAGGTATTCCATTTAAGAGCAAGGAACTTAATCTTACTGTTGATACCTCCACTAGTGATGAAGAGTTCATAAGTCTAGATGAAAACACTTCTAGTGATGAGGAATCCCCTAGTCCCACACCTCCTGTATTTCAGAAAGAAAAAGGTTATAATGCAGTTCCACATCCCCCAGGTAGCTTTCAACCACCTAGAAAAGATGTTGATTGTTATGGTGTAGATAATCTGGAGTTTAGGAAAAAACTTAAATCTGAAACTCTAGAAAGATCTGTTGAAGCTCCTAAGGTAGAAGAGACAAAGTTTTCAAAACAAGCAGTACCTTCAAACTCTTTTCGAAGTACTGCTGATCACTCAGCAGTACCTCAAAGAAAATTCTTTCAAAATACTGCTAATTTTAGAAACTCTTATGGAAGGGGATTTGGGGATATTGGTCCAAAGGTCTGCTATGTGTGTTACAGTCCTCACCATTTGATTAAAGATTGTGATTATCATTTAGATTATTTAAGCAAATATCCAAAGACCAGAACTGCACAACCAAGTTATAGGGAGAATAAGCCAAGAGATAACAAACCAGTTTGGAATTACACAAATAGGGTTAACCATAGTAACTTCTCAAAAAACTATAGGAACCCTCATCAGAAAAGGCCATACTCCAAACCATCAGTACCTTCACAAAGTGCTGATAGAAAGATCCCTAATGTTTCTAGCAAACACTCAAGTGTAAGACCTAGGACTTACAGTCATTACAACCCTAGAAAGACTTACAACACAAGAAAAGATGCTAGGACACAGAACCCAACTCCTAAAGTCACAACAAAATAGGTTAAGAAAGAAAGTACTGCTGGGGTAGAACCAGTACTTTCAGAGGTTAAGGGTGAAAAAGGGAAAATTGATCATGAAAAATAAACTGTTTTGGAAACAAAAACCTTAATTCTTGATCATGCTTTCAAAGACAGTGGTGATTGCATACTCAAAAACTTTGAGTATGTCACTCCACAAGGGGAACACAAGTCAGTAATGGCTTGGGTTCCTAAAAATAACTAACCTTTTCATGTAAATGCAGGGCAACCCAGAGGAGGAGCTTAAAGATCATCTTATTGTAGATAGTGGTTGCTCTGGCAGTATGACAGGAGAAAAGGAGCTCTTGTCAGATTTTAAAGCTTATTATGGAGGAAAAGTTGCATTTGGGAATGATCCTGATGGAGGAAGAATTACTGGCAAAGGAACAATCAAGGCAGGAAACATTGATTTTGAAGATGTTAGATATGTGAATGAGCTAAAATTCAATCTTTTGTCAGTCTCTCAGATTTGTGATAAGAAGTACCCTGTGTTATTCTTTGACACAGAATGTCTCATACTTTCTCCTGATTTCAAGTTAGAAGACAAAAATTTGGTGTTACTGAGAGCACCAAGAACTAATGATGTGTACAGCATAGATTTGAAGAATGTGAATTCTGCTGAAAAAGCAACATGTTTGATTGCAAGAGCATCTATGGAGGAAGCACATCAATGGCACAGAAGACTGGGACATGTTAATTTCAAGAATATCAATAAGCTGGTCAGAGGAAATTTAGTTAGAGGTTTACCTTCTAAGACATTCAAGAATGATCACACATGTCTTGCTTGTAAGAAGGGTAAACAGCACAAGGCCTCTTGTAAGAAGATTGATGAGAAGACTATTAGAGAGCCTTTGGAATTGCTGCATATGGACTTGTTTGGACCTGTTTCAGTTGTCAGTCTGAACAAGAAGAAGTACTGTTTAGTTGTAACAGATGACTGCAGTAGATTTAGCTGGGTCTTTTTCTTATGTTTTGAAGATGAAACTTTTGATGCTATTCATGACCTAATTATAGCATTAGAGAATCAGTTAAGGCTCAAGGTTAGAGGCATTAGATGTGATAATGGGACTGAGTTCAAGAATCAGCTTATGGATGAATTTTGTGCCAAGAAAGGAATTAAAAGAGAGTTCAGTATTGTTAGAACTCCTCAACAAAATGGAGTTGCAGAAAGAAAGAATATAACTCTTATAGAAGCAGCAAGGACTATGCTTGCAGACTCTCAACTACCTGTTCCATTCTGGGCTGAAGCTGTAAGTGCTGCTTGCTATATATTGAATAGAGTATCAGTGACTAAACCTCAAATGAAGACACCCTATGAGTTACTCATGGGAAAGAAGCCAAGCATCAAGTTTATGAAACCTTTTGGATATCCCCTCACCATCTTAAATACTGCTGATAATTTGGGAAAATTTGATGGGAAGTCAGATGAAGGATATTTATTGGGATATTGTACAAATAGCAAAGGATTCAGAGTGTATAATAGGGCTTCCAAAAAGGTTCAAGAATGTCTTCATGTTGATTTTTTGGAAGAACAAGAGAATTCTAAAGGTAAAGGTCTTGATTGGATGTTTGATCTTGATTTAATGTCTTCATCAATGAATTATGTACCTGTAAGGGAAGAAAATCAAGTTGCTCCCACTAAAGAAGAAGCACATTACATTGTTCATGATGTTAATTTAAGATCTGAAGATGAGCCAAAAGAAAATGCCAATGATGAGAAGAAATGTACTTCTCAACCTAACAGTACTGTTGATCCTCAAAGTACTGTTCCACCACAAATATCAGTATCTGCAAAAGATCAAGCTATTCACGAAGAACTCTCCAGGATGCTTTTTCAAGAAACAATGGCTAAGTTGATTGATGATGAACAAAGGAGAGCTTATGAAGCAGAAAAGAAGAAGGCAAAAGAAACAGCCAGTACTTTCACCCAAAGTACTGTCAACCCTTTTGAAAGTACTTTTCAGCCATTGAATACTTCAAATTAGATAAATACTGATGCTGTTCATGATCCTAATATGCCTGACTTAGAAGATACTGCTGATCCAAACACCATTACTTTAGAAGATACTGACGATGAATTGGATCAAGAAGGCATTTTCTCAGATTCTAATGAAGATCCAGATATCACTAATTTGGAAGATAATATTGAAGTTCCACCAACTCCAACTCTCAGAATTCATAAAGTTCATCCTGCTACCAATATTATTGGACCCTCATCATCAGGGGTGCTCATAAGGACTAAGGCTAAGAATATGTCTCAACAACATACTTCTTTACTTAGTTTTATCTACAAGCAAAACAGGGTGAATCACAAGGATCAGAAGTTGTGTTTATTTGCTTGTTTTCTATCTCAGGTAGAGCCCAAGAATATCAAACAAGCACTAGCCAAAGAAAGCTGGGTGGAAGCTATGCAAGAAGAACTTCTCCAGTTTAAACTTCAAGAAGTTTGGGTATTATGTGATCTACCTGATGGAAAGAAACTTATTGGAACTAAATGGGTTTTCAGAGTAAAAAGAGATGAAAGAGGAAATGTGATTAAGAACAAGGCAAGGTTAGTGGCTCAAGGATATAGACAAGAAGAAGGAGTAGACTATGATGAAGTTTTTGCTCCTGTGGCAAGACTTGAAGCCATCAGGCTATTTTTGGCTTTTGCATCTTATATGGGATTCCCTGTATATCAGATGGATGTTAAAAGTGCTTTTCTATATGGCAAAATCACAGAAGAAGTTTATGTCAAATAGCCTCCTGGTTTTGAAGATCCTGCACATCCAAACAAAGTTTACAAGGTAATAAAAGCTCTTTATGGTCTTCATCAAGCTCCAAGGGCTTGGTATGAAAGGCTTTCCAACTTTCTACTGCAACATGGTTATAGAAGAGGAGCTATTGACAAAACTTTGTTTATTAAGAGAGATAAGAAGGATATTATGCTTGTTCAAGTATATGTAGATGATATTATTTTTGGTGCTACCAAGCAATCTATGGTGAAGGAATTTGAAGACCTTATGCAGAAAGAATTTCAGATGAGTTCCATGGGAGAATTAACATTTTTCTTAGGCCTTCAAGTACAACAGTCAGGCAGTGGGATTTATATTTGTCATGATAAGTATGTTGCAGATATTCTTAAGAGATTCACTTTTACAACTGTTAGGCCTACATCTACACCAGTAGATACTAACAAACCTTTAGGAAAAGATGAAGATGGAGAAGATGTTAATGTCACCTTATACAGGTCTATGATTGGATGTCTTATGTATTTAACTGCATCAAGACCTGATATTACTTTTGCTGTGAGCTTATGTGCAAGACATCAGGTTAATCCAAAAGTATCTCATTTGAATGCTGTCAAAAGGATTTTCAGGTATCTTAGGCAACAACCTAAGCTAGGATTATGGTATCCTAGAGATTCACCTTTCCATCTCCATGCCTTCTCAGATAGTGATTATGCTGGAGATAACTATGATAGAAGGTCCACAACTGGAGGATGCCAGTACCTTGGAAGCAGATTAGTGTCATGGCAATGTAAGAAGCAAACAATTGCAGCAACTTCTTCTACAGAAGCAGAGTATGTAGCTGCTGCAAGTTGTTGTGCACAAGTACTTTGGTTACAGAATCAGCTTTTGGATTATGGGTTCAATTTCAAGAATACTCCCATCAACATTGATAATGAGAGTCCCATTTGCATTGTTAAGAATCCAGTCTATCATTCCAAAACCAAACACATTCAGATTAGACATCACTTCATAAGAGATTGCTATGAACAAAGGCTTATTAATGTGGTTAAAGTTCATACTGATGATAATGTAGCATATCTACTCACAAAAGGCTTTGATGTTTCAAGATTTACTTTCTTAGTTGTGAGTATTGGTATGATTAATATGTAAGCTATTTTTGAGGGGAGGCATAAGTAGTTATTAGTTAGTCATTATTTGAGGGGAGGCTACATGTATCATTCCAAAGTAAGAATTTTATTCATGATTCAGAAGTACACCACAATCTTACTTTCCAGTACAAGACACAGACATCACAAACACAACAAACACAACACAAACTCAAGACTACATCCACCTACTACCAAGCTCCACATCCTACTCCATAGGCCTTTTACCCTTGCCCTCATAGCTTTGCTTTCCCTTCTGAGCAGTCCTTCTCTTGTCATCAAAAGAAGTCTGTTTTCTTGGGCAGGCCAGGCCAAGTACTTGTTTGGGAGGTCTTTCTTTTCTTGGAGCAGGCCACTTCATATTCTGGATAGCATTTTCAAGAGCCTGAGTCAATGCTTGTGGAAGCTCTTTAGCCAAAGTTGAACTCGAACCAACTTTCTTTTTGGGTCTCTTACTGGTAGCACTGCCTGCATCAGTTATGGTAGATTTGGCTGCACTCATTGTTGATGAAGCTTCTTGTGGTCCCATCCATTGCACATGAGGTGGAAAATAGTCCAACCATCCTGGATCTTCAAACTCAGAATCAGAGTAGTATCTTATCTCTGAGTCTGTGGTACCTTCTGAGTCTGAAGAGATGTTCACAATGGGTATGTCACTCATTCTGCTTACTTATTTGTGTTTAGAGAAGATTTGGTGTTTACAAAGTTATTGGTGAAGTTGCTTTTATAAACAAGGTGAAGGTTAATGGGTATTTAATGAAGTGTATTGAAGTTCACTTACCCTGGTTGTTTTGGTATTTAATTTGGTGATAGTCATTAATGAGTGTTGATTTTTAAGATCTTTTGGTCAAATGGTCAATCTTTGCGATTTTGAGTAAGACAGTACTTTGGAAAGTACTTCTCCATTCTTTATGGAAAGTACTGCTTGGTGTAATTAAAAGGGTTCGCTGACGTGTCAAGATACTGTTCCAACGGTCAGATTTGCGGCTAACAACCTTTCGAAAGATATGGGATATTTACTTCCAAAAATAACGGTAAAGTCATTAATTCACCGTGATTTTTTGTAATTTTCTCCGTATATAACCCTCATATCTTTTCCTTTTATTCACCTTACTCGTCCATATAAACTCATACCTACTTTTCAATCGATCATCACTCTCTGTATTCTAACCCTAATCATCATGGCTAATCGACAAACCAACACCAAACACAACATGATTGCAAACCTTGAAAAAACCCGAGCAAACATTGATTTTCATGGAATTATTGATTTTCTCAATGGTACCAACATCTGTTACTCCATTCTTGTCAACCCGGAGGTTATTGGACCATGGATTCAAGCTTTTTGGGATACAGCTCAGTCACATGTTGAAGATGGAGAGGATGTTATTACTGCTACAGTTGCTGGGAGAGGTATACGTATTACAGAAGCTTCAATTAGGGTGGCTTTGCTATTTGATGATGAAGAATGCTCTGTTTTATTTGGGAAACAAGAAGTTTGGAATACACTCAGAGATATTGGGTATGAAGGTTCTTTGACTAAGCTTACTTTTTAGAAGGCTGTGGTTAGTCCTCATTGGAAATTTCTTATTCATGTTTTGCTGCATTGCTTAAGTCCAAAGAGTACTGCTTGGGATCAATTCAGTCATTCCATAGCTTCTGCTTTTGTTGGTCTGATTACCAATCAGTCTTTTAATTTTTCATACATGATTCTTGAGGGTATGCTTAATCATATTAAGGCTGGCAAACCTTTTCTTATGTATCCTAGGTTTGTTCAATTGCTTTTAGAAAATCCACTAGATGGTGTACCCAAACCTCAGGATTATGTACCTACCATTAGGATGCCACCTAAAGTTTTCACTTTTATGTCACATAAGGGAGTTAATTTTTCGGGTAGGAATACACCTCTTAATGCTTATATGTTAGAGGTAGCTCAAGCTGTTAGGGATGAAGAAGACAATAGTGGTTCTGCACATTCTGATAATGCTGCTCCATCTGATTCTGCTGAGCATTCTGCTTCAGTACATACTCCCACACCACCTATTGCTTCTCCTCAACATGATGTTTCAGATGAAAGAACTCCCTCAGTTACAGCTTCTTTGGATCAATCTGTTTCGGCTCAAGGTACTTCTCCACAAAGTACTGATCCACAAGGTACTGCTTCAGAGGATTCCAAAGCACCTCATCCCAATGATTATACTTTAACAGGTGGGCTTCAAACACTTGGAGAAGATGAGGGCATTCCAGGTACTGAGGGTCATTCTGATTTGGCTAAGGAATTGGAGAAGCTCAAGTCTACTGTTCATACTCAAGCTGCAGAAATCAAACAGTTAAGGAAGAAGTTCAGAAGATTGAAGAAATTTGTCTGGCCTCTTATTAAGCATTTTAGGCTTTTTGTGAAAGAAAAGAAGCAGTATCAGAAGCAACAATCTAAACAGAAAAAGTCTAAGTCTAAGAGGAGGCATAGAAAATCATCATTTACCAAATTGGGGAGGAATCAAGATGAGAATTTGAATAAAGATGATGTTGAAGTTAAAATTTCAGAAGATGCTCATTTGTGGAAATATCCAGAAAGTCCAAAGACTCTTATATCAGAAAGCTATGTTGAAGAGGATATGAATATTGCACAAGAAGATGAGAATATTGAGCAAGAGAAAGAGAATGAGCAAAAAGAGAATGAGCAAGAGATTGTTAAGCAAGTTGAAGATGCACAGAACATTCAAAGTGCTGGTGTTCAAAGTACTGCTGCAGAAAACATAAGTCTGCAAGGTACTGCTGAGCAAGGTACTTCTTCCAGAAATATTGATGAAAGTGAAGTCACTGCAGCTGGACCTTCTACAATGAATTATGCAGATGAAGCTGGTCCTTCTACTTTTATACAGCAAGAAGAAGAAAGAGTACATACTGCTAGTGATGATGAAACAATTGCTCAGGTTATGATGAATTTAAGAAGACCTACTGGAGGAATACATATATCTGAGCCTGCACAAAAGGATGATGAAAGTACTTCTGAATCAGAGAAACTAGATCCAAAAGATAAAGGAAAAGGTATAATGGTTCAGAAAGATACTAAGAAGAAGAAGAAGAAATTTTCTATTGCTCAGATTAGAGAATTAGAAATTGCAGAAGATTTAGAGCTTGCTAAAAAGTAACAAGCTGAATATGATGCTGAGTATTTGGAAGAAGTTAGCAGGCCAATTACAAAGAAGCCAATGACCAAAGCTCAGGAAAGGAATTGGATGATGCAATTTTTAAGAAAGAAGGGATACAAGAATTTACATAAACAAAGGTATCCAGAAATAAAAGCTTTATGGGACAAAGTACAAGAAGATATCAGAAGAGAGATAGAAAGTTTTGTACCCATGGAAGTTGATAGAAAGAAGAGATTGGAAGATGTCAGAAAGGAAGAAGCTGAGCAAAGGAGATTGAAAAGAAAGAAATCAGCTGAAAATGATCAACTGACAAAAAGGCTGAAGTCAGTTCATGAAGATACAGTTGATGAACTCAGAAATTATTTTAGAGTTGTTGATTTTGAGAACAAAAAGGTTGATGATTCTGAAACGAAGTCCAAGATAATCTCATTTTCTGTGGTTGAATCTATAGAAGGAAATTATTTTATGATCCATAGAGAAGATGAAAGCTTCACAACATTCTATATGCTATGGGATTTGTTGCACTGTATCTCAAGGGCAGATCTTTATGATTTATATGTGCAAGTGCAGACTTATTATTCAGAGCATGAAGCTTCAGAAATGGGATTAGTTTTACTTGGAGATTTGTTTACCATCTGGGATACTGAAGAATCAAGTGTTGATCCTCTCTGGAATGATCAAGAGAATTGGGAAATAACAAGATGGAGATTCTTTGAGTCATCAGGAGTTCATACACTAGAGATGGAAGATGGTACCATGATTCACATGTTGGCTGAGAGAAGATATCCATTGATCAGAGAAATTATGCTCAGAATGCTGGATCATGGAATGGAACTTGAAGAGGAATCTGAAGTAGCTTTGGATGTTATCAAGCTATTTATCAGATGGGTTAAGTCTGAAGAGTAATATTGCATAATACTGGTATGATTTGTTTTGTAAAGTTAAAGTATTTTTCTAAGTACTGCAAAAACAAACAGTACTTTTATCAAAGTACTACTTGCTGATATAAACCAGTATAAGTTTTTCCTTAAAATAAAAATAAATGTTTTTGATGTTTAAATAAAAAGGAAAAGGGATTTGAAAAGAAACACATGGTGTTAGTATTTATACTACACAACAAATGGTAATCAACTCACCATGTTTAACAAACAAGAAAGAGTTTGACTCATCATGAGGGTACGGCTCTGATGTGATAATCAAATCCGTTGATGGTTGATAGTTTACCAAAAACTAGGTTCTCAACTCACCATACATCCAAGTGATCAAGAGTTGGCTAGTCCATAGCAAACGGCTAATGGTAAAGACATATCAAATCCGTTGATAGCTGATGATTTGCTAAAAATCATAATTTTCAATGATTCACCTCTCACAGGAGTTAACACACCTGGAAGTGATGAGAATAGTATGAAACTTTTAAGATTTGATGATCTTTGTACCTAAATGTTGCTGAGTTGCTAAAAAGATGCTATGGAAGATATGATGCTGATGAAGAGTACTTTGACAGATGACAGATAGAAGAAAAGGAATAAAGAAACAACCTCAATGTATGATTAAAGATTTGAAGATTATAAATAACAAAGAAACTTGAAATCAAGCAAGTAGAGTTCAAGTTAGGGGAGGATTGTTGGGATATGAAATTTCAAAGTGCTTCTGGATGTCAAAGTACTGCTACATGAAGAACAAAGTCAAAGTACTGCTGAAGAATAAAGTCAAAGTACTGCTGATATGGAGAATGCTTAAAGTACTTCGAAGGAAACAAGGACTGATATGTAATATTAGATAAGGATTAATGTGTAATATTAGATGAATATTCTAGAATTAGTTAGGGATAATTACTTGTCGTTCAAGAATTATATGTTGTAAACCGACTTAAGGTTATCTATATAAAGAGCCTTAAGAGGTATTGGTCGATAGAAGTTTTATATGTTTTACAAGTTAGATAAGTTTAGAAGTCGATCAAAGTTTAATAGTTAGGGATTGTTAGTGAATCTGTGTAACAAAACAGGTTCAAAGTTTGGTTAATATAAAAGTTCTTCTTAAGCTTTGTGTTAGTAGATTCCGCATACTTTACAAGGTCAAACAGTGTTTCAATATTAATAGTGTTGAGTTTACTCAATATTGTTAAATCCTTACAAGCTACAAAGTAGTTTGGTCAGAGTATATCGATCCAACAATTTCCAATTTTATACCAAACATGGGGACGAACAAGTTTACGGATTTGGAGAAGCTTACGCCACCCCCAACTTACATTAGCTAATAAAGGGACTTCCTAAAAACTATGATGCTTTAGCTTGTAAGCATGTATCCATCTAACCTACAAAGATTCTTTGCCTGTAATAATCTTCCATATATGGGTTGACATCAACGCAATATTAAAGTATTCAAGCTTATGAAGTCCAAGACCTTCCTCATATGTAGGTAGACACACATCATCCCACGAGACCTTCACTTTGCCATGCTTCATGTCTCCTTGGCACCACAAGAACCCATTCATCAGCTGCTCTAAATCATGGATGATACCTGCTAGTAGAATAAAGACCGATGCCCAACAAAGATGCATGGACGATAGGATAGATTTCACAAGCTACAAACGCCCGGCAAAAGAAAGCCATTTACTTTTCCAATCACCAAAGCGGATCCGAACACGCTCAACAGGGATTTTGTGATCCTTATATAGGAGTCTAGAAGAAATTAGCGGAACACCCAAGTATTTAATAGGAAGAGTCCCCATTCGAAAGGCATAAAATGCAAAATCGATGCCTTAACATGGTCACTCACGTTACACATGAAAATAGTACTCTTAGGAATACTTGGAACAAGACCCGACACCCCTTTGAACTCTTCCAAAGCTTCCATAATAATCATTGCTGAATTCACATCCCCACAGGCAAACATTAGTAAGTCATCAGCAAAACATATATTGATAAGTTTTAGCTTACTACACTTGTGGTGATAGGAAAAATCTCCATCTTCACAAACTTTACGTGATGGAAAAGATCCCGATGATCTTTAATCTTTACCAGATCTATAGTTGCTAAATAACACATGAAGCGAAAGTCCATTTGGAACGCTAATCATACTAAAATGGACACTTTACAATTTAGACTCTCTAGTTATCTAAGCCAGTTATCAATCTTAATTTTTCCCTTCCACTAGGAAGGACTGATGAACACCAATATAAAAGAACATAAATTAAAACAAATGAGTGTTTAATTACACAATGCAAAGCTCATGACAAGTCAATGACTTCTTTTAAAATCGAGGGTACACATTGTATAACCAACTAATTCTCACACACAAGTACACAACTAATCATATGTTATGGTTAATTACTTGAAAATGTTGTATACTTGTCACTTTTTTGTTATTGTGTGTATTGAACTTATTTTTTTCTTATTGTGTGTACTAAACTTTTAAATTTTGATTATTCTGTGTATTTTAGGACTATTCAGCCATATAAAATGACTATTTTACCCTTCAAAAGTTGAAAAAAGTAAGGGTAAAATTGTCACAAAATACATATAATAATCGAAATTTAAAAGTTTAGTACACACAATAAGAAAAATAAAAGTTTGGTACACACAATGACAAAAGGTACAAGTATGATACATTTTTAAGCAATTAACCCTATCCTATATATCTCTTTGTGTCTTGAACTAATGTAATTATTGGATGTGTATATCATTATCTTAGGATCTTATGATTTTACGATTCTACGAAGCATAAACGATCCGGATCCTACGTAGGATCTTAACAAGCTTAAGATCTTATAGGATCCCGATCTTGACCATAGGATCTTAAGATCTACTCCAATCCAATCTTACTTTTCTCGAACCGCAAACTAAAAAACTACAAATTTATGGTTTATCATTTTATATAATTAAAAAGCAACATGTGATTCTTCTTAAATATTACATATTCATAATTTAGAACAACATTTTCATAAAGTATTCTTATAATTTCATGTTTATAATATATAATAATTTGTATATTTGAATAATATTACAAAGATCATTAAAAATAGCATTATAGTAGGATTTTAGGATCCCGATCCGATCTTACGATCACGATCATGCAAAGACGAAAACAATCATAGGTAAGATCCCGATCTTGAAAACCTTGGTATATATGAGTTTGAAAGAGGCGTTGGGTAAAAGTATGTGGGAATTGAAGCCACATTAAAGCTAGCTCTACGGCACACCGTACTAGTGCAGTACTACAATGTGGGAAGTGGAAGGCTTTGGTAGCCTTCTACTTCGCAAGAAAAGAGACATCCCATGCAGAAAGTTTTTGAGTATGATGTTCGAACTCCCCATGGCATTCCTAGCCGTGTCACAGCTCGGCCACCCGGTGTTTTTAGTCGTTAGAATTAAAGCACATGCTGATCATGATTCTTACACTTCTTCAACATTGAAATCTCGTAAGAGGTACCACAATTACTACATACGATACCACTCATATGTTATGTTTCTATTTGTCTCGAACGGATTAAGTCATTACAAAGACTGTTGTGGCAGTGCATTTCCTTAACTAACCTACGAGGGGAAGTACGACTAATCATTTATATATGTTGTTTTCATCACCTTATTCGAATCTTTGGCTTTTTCTTCATATGACAATGTTTATATGTCACGATACATGGTTGATCTTGTTAGTATTTATAAAGAAATGTGACTGGTGATCAAGTTGGTAATGTAACGAGAGTACATATAGGCGAGGGTAAAATTGAACGACAATATGATGTAGGTTGTGTTAACTGGACGAGCAACCTATTTTTCGTTAGTTAGAATGTCAGTTGCATGATAATATGACCCTATCAGAGCCCTGTGAGCTATATTCCAACTTAATTATGGAAGATTAATCGTTTGTTCAGCGAAAATGGTTCCTTAAATGTTTTTGCAGGCTTATGTTTTGAAAGATGCAATGAGGTGAATATAGAATCAGAGATGGTAGTAATCTTAAAAGGAGTATGACGAGGTGATAAAAAGTAGCATTCTCATCAGTTAGGTCGAGGTGTTCCAGCTACCGTACGTACGTGCAATCTCTCTGGTTTTGAGGTGGTGTTGTCTTTCAAGTTGTTTCACCCAATTATTTGGGACTCGAGTAAACAGTTCAAGGTTCATCAAAGAAGCTTTTCAATCTTTTGGGTCTTGGAGGAGTTTAGTCAGAGCAAATATGAAAGTGAGTTTGTGTAAAAATTAAACCATCAAACAAGTTCCAAATCAAGGAACAGAAAATAAAGCTCAAGTTCTAGCGACATTATCAAGAATATTATAGTAGTGTTTCATGTTCAATGCTAGTTTCAGTAGAATTACATGTGGGTATGTTTTAAGTAGATGATTAATATGTTTTCATGGGCCTCGAATATTTATAGTTGTAGTCTAGGGCATCTCTAATCTTTTACATTATTACACTAATAGCCCTTATACTTTTACAAACCATGAATACTAAACATAAACTTCATCATAATGTTATTCTAAAGCAACCTATTACTACACATTAATGACCGACACTTTTTATAAATAAAAAATACGATTCTAACAATCTCCCCCTAAGTGTTGGTCATTGAGGTTGCGCGACGTCATCATCTTTGTCTTTAAACTTTATCATTCATAGCTCTTGACGTCTTTAAGAATCACTAGATGAATAATAGTTCCAGTTCATCATGCTTCATTGTTGTTAAAGTGATCCGATGATGTCATCTGCCTTTCGTCACTTCTGTGTTTGTGGTGGTTGTCTGCCATTCCAACATGCTCATACGTCTTAAGTCTTTGTCATACATACATTTGTTATTCCCGTTCTTTCACTTTGATCTTTGTCACGTTACTTTGTAGATTCTTCTTTTTGGCGTAGAATCTTTCTTTGACTGTTGCTATCCTTTGATCTTTGTGAGAACTTTCCTTTGACTTTGTGATGCATGTATGAGCATGTGGAATCTTTCGCCATGGAGATGATGTATAGCTGTAGGTAAACAGTTAGCAATAAATAACCGGTACTTACAGATAAGGAATTAGAGATCATCAACAGCATAGTGTGAAGACTCCTTCTAACCCTTACCATGGTCGTTCCCATATCAGATACTCCTGAAAGAGCTTACGAGACCTACTAAGTAGCTCAATGACTGGGTGAGTCGCTGGGGATCACTCCACGACTGTAGACCGTTTGAAACCACCGCGAACACTAAGCGTAACCCATAAAGAATTACCGAAGTGACCTGCTGTCAGGGCTGCTTGATGTTGACCCTGGCAGGAATTTCCGTTCAATCATTGAGAAACTACATAAGTAAATTCTCTCATAAACGTTCTCGGCAGATTGCTAAGATCTGCGAAGGACTTTTAGGTTTACATCTGGTGTCCTTAATGATGAACAACCAGTGTAGAGATATCATGTGTTCCTATGAGATCTTTTGATGAATCTCGGGGCTCTAGACTCGATAAGTGCACATTTGGTTTCCTATGTGGAGATTAAGGAGAGTTCTCCTGCTTCAATATCAACCATCTCTAAGAGGAAGGTCGATAGATTACACCGGTTCCCCGTGAGAATTAAACAAGCTCTTTTAAGAGAACTTGAGTGGCTAGAAGGTTTAGTGCAGTGCGTCACTGGGTCCATGACGTCTTTATCTTCAATACCGGTGTCACCTTAGTAACAACCAGTAGCATATGAATTGAACCCGGTGTCTGCCCTAAGGTTGAATATATGGAGGGCTATTTCTTTTCACCCTTTTTCATAACTTTTCTTTTTAATTCTTCAACCCCTTCTTTCTCCTTTCTCATTTTCTCCTTTTTTCAATCATACCTAAGGACTTCTAATTCTAATCTATTGGAATTGTCCTTGGGTAGATCCTTCCGGCTCTGGCGGATCATAGGACGGTTTTCCCTTACCTTAGTCACCTTATAACTCCATGACTATCCTATAATTGCCATGAAACCATTTTATTGAAAATCTCTCAAAGTGTTTATGAATATAAACACATTTTTGTTGACACTTTGAGAGTTTTTGTTTCTTTTGAAGGACTCCCCCTTCACATGTGCTCATGAATTTTTCAGAAATTTGCACATGCGTGAGGAGTTTGCACTTTTTGAATTGATCCACTTTCAGTGAACATGACCGATTCGAGACACGCTTACATCACTAGTTAGACTAGCTTGAAGTTATTACCCGTCCTGGTCAAGTCCAAAGAAAGTCTCTCGATACGGTACATTCAACTCAGACAAGTCCTATTCGAGACACGCTTACATCACTAGTTAGACTAGCTTGAAATTATTACCCGTCCAGGACAAGTCTTTTCGATTACTGACATATTAAGTTTCGTCAATTCATTGGTACTTTCTGAGTCGAGCTCTTTTGAGATTCAGTCACAAGCTTTAAACATCTTTGATCACATTTTAATCATGTCTTCTCCCCCTCAAAAATAGCAGATCGTGATATTTTTGATATCAACTGATTAAGAAAAAGCTTTTGGAGAGAAAGACAGATTTCATTTTGCATGAATTCGGAACAATTTTGTTTTTGTACTCCCCCTTAATGATAGCACATTTGAAAATCAATTAAGGGTTTAGAGGGAGTTATCTTGAGCACTCATTTGAAAGATTTTGAAAAATCTTTTGATGAATCTTGAAAAAGTGCTCAAGATTACTATTTTGAAAACGAGTTTTTGTTTGAAGACTTTTTTGTTTGTTTAGACTCGAACTTTTTGAAAAAGATTTCATCCTTGAAAATAAGAGTCCTTGATTTGAAATAATCAGAAGTCATCATTTAAGCCCGGGTTTCATACTGAAGTATACGAAAGCCATTGTGAAGAAACTTTTGAGAAACGACATTTTTAGAAAAAACATTTTAAAGAACTCCCGTTCAAGCATCTGTACATGTCCGTATCATTTTTGAATGACATTTCTAGAAACGTACAGAATATTGATTTATACGAGAGACATGTCGTGAGAAGAATATTTTTGGATTTTTTGATTTTATATTGTTTTTGTATTTTTTGAAAATTTTATATTTTTGTATTTTGTTTTTGTTGGTTTTTCAAATTTTGTATTTTGTTTTTTCAAAAATATTTACAGCGAAGCGATTTTGAAAACATTTTTCAAGAAGATTCGAGAAGACGTTCTAGCTCCTCAGGAGTTAGGCTTCGCATGCCAATTCGTCGAACTAAATAGTCAAACCTTTCTTTTGGAAGGGCTTTAGTAAATAGATCGGCGAGTTGGTAATCAGTCTTAACGAAAAATAATTCAACAGTACCCTCTTCCACGTGTTCTTTGATGAAATGGTAGCGGACTTTGATATGCTTCGTCTTAGAGTGATGTACGGGATTGCACGAGATGGCTATGGCACTTTTTGAGTCACAATACATAGGTATTTTGTCAAAAGTAAAGCCATAATCTGTGAGCTGTGTCCTCATCCAAAGAACTTGGGTACAACACGCAGATAGAGACACATACTCGGCTTCTGCGGTTGATAGCGCAGTACAATCCTGTTTCTTTGACGACCAGCTTACTAGCTTTTCACCCAAAAATTGTGCTCCACCTGATGTACTTTTTGCTGTAACTTGATCTCCTGCATAGTCGGCATCTGAAAAGGCTGTTAGATTAAACCCCGAATCCTTCGGATACCAAAGTCCCATGTTAATGGTTCTTCGTAGGTACCGAAAGATCCTTTTAACCTCTTTGAGGTGAAGTTCGGTAGGCTTTGCCTGAAACCGTGCTAACAAACAAACAGCAAATTGAATATCAGGTCGACTAGCAGTTAAGTACATGAGAGAACCAATCATGCTCCGATATTTTTTCGGATCGATGGGTTTCCCAAACAAATCAGCATCAATTTTTGGTGAAGTGACCATTGGAGTACCAACAGAATCACAATTTTCCATTCCATGTTTTTTCAAAATTTGTATTGTATATTTAGCTTGATTGATAAAAATACTACGAGGGGATTGATGTATTTGTAAACCAAGAAAGAATTTTAGTTCCCCCATCATGGACATTTCAAATTTGCTTTTCATGAGATTTTCAAAATGTTTTGAATGGTTTGGATTGGTTGATCCAAAAATTATGTCGTCCACGTAAATTTGAACGATCAAAATGTCATCTTTGAATTTTTTGATAAACAAGGTGTCATCAACCGTTCCTTTTGTGAAATTGTTTTTGAGTAAGAAAGATGATAGTTCATCATACCACGCTCTTGGAGCTTGTTTTAAACCATAAATGGCTTTCTTAAGCCTGTAGACGTAGTCTGGATGATCTTTGTCGATGAATCCCTCTGGCTGACTCACATACACTTCTTCTTTCGGAGTTCCATTTAAAAAAGCTGTCTTAATGTCCATCTGATAGACTGTGATGTTTTTGTGAGCTGCATAGGCTAAGAAAATCCGGACTGCTTCAAGTCTAGCTACAGGCGCGAATGATTCTTCGAAATCTATCCCTTCTTCTTGTGGATATCCTTTAGCCACGAGACGAGCTTTGTTACGAATTACAGTCATTTCCTCATCTAGTTTGTTCTTCCACAACCACTTGAGATCAAGAACTCGTTTATCAAGTGGTCGTTGAACAAGTTCCCAACTATCATGTAACAAGTATTGAAGAAGTTCCTCCTGCATCGCTTCAATCCAAGGGTTTTCTGCCATTGCTTCCCGAATGTTCTTTGGTTCTTTGAGGCTTATTGAGCAAATGTAAATGCACAATTCGAGATCGGTGGCAAGTTGTCTCCTCGTCTGAACTGGCTTTGAAGGTTCACCAATAACTTGTTCTATTGGATGGTCTTTTGTCCATTGAAACGTAGAAGGGTACCTCGGGTTTAACGTATGTGTGTTAGACGGTTCATGTAACCTTGAAGAAGATTCAGCAGAGTCTGTTGCAAACGGGTTTTCAAATACTTCTTCTCCTTCTTCTAACGCAACATCGTTTGAATTATTTGTTGGTTCTTCTTGAAAATTTGTGTTTTGATTTTGCTCATCAACTCTTGGTAGTTCAGTTTCAAGTACTAGAGTGGCTTGAGTAGATGTAGATGATGTTGAGGTAGTTGGTGCTTCAGCTTCGATTGTTGTAGATGCATCCAGTGGTGGTGGTGGTTGATTTTGAGCGGGTGCAGCGGAATGTTGTTGAGATGCATTTGTCGAAGTTCCACCATAATATTCATCAAACATTAACTCGAAGAAATTTTCAGTTCTTGTTCTGAAGGTTTGTCCATGTTTGTTGAATGAGCTCCATTAGGCACGAGTCCTGAACTGATGTGTCCAGAAGTCTGCATGGTTGGTGTGGGTCTAAATCCGTTATGATTAGAAGCCATCGGATTAAGCGCGGGTTCTAGAGCGTATCTCTTAGAAGCCATTTGTGAAATCTCGTCAAACTTCACATTCATCGTCTCCATTATCCTTTTAGTTCTTCGATTATACACCCTGAATGCCCTCGAGTTTTCTGAATATCCAATGAAGATTCCAATATCACCCTTAGCTTTCAACTTTCCTAGATCTTCTCTGTCGTTCGTCGGATAGCACAAAGCGCCAAACACGTGAAGGTAAGAGATGTCAGGTTTCCGGTTATTCACAAGCTCATATGAGGTTTTATTGAATCTTGGATGGATTAGGGATCGGTTTTGAGTAAAACAAGCAGTGGCAACAGCATCAGCCCATAAGAATAGTGGTGCACTAGAATAGATTAGCATTGTGCGAGCAGCTTCCACAAGAGTTCTGTTTCTTCTTTCAACTACCCCATTTTGCTGTGGAGTTCTAACAACTGATGTTTGGTGTGTGATTCCAACATCTTCAAAATAGGTTCTTAACTCCTGATTTGTGAATTCTGTGCCATTATCTGTTCTTACAATCCTTACTGGAGCTAGAAGTAGAACTTGAATACGCTTCAGAAAGGTGATGATGATGCCTGGTGCTTCGTCTTTTGATCTCAAAAACTTTACCCATGTATATCTTGAATAATCATCAACGATAACAAGAATATACTTTTTCCCATTAATGCTTTCAACTCTCATTGGGCCACATAAGTCCATGTGCAACATATGTAACCTTGCTTCCGAACTCGGTACGGTTTTAGGTTTATATGATGCTTTTTTGCTTTTTCCTTGTTCGCATGATGGACATAGATGATCCTTGGTGTATTTGAACTTAGCAAGTCCGGTGACGATGTTGTCTTTGGCTAACTTGTTGATGGTGTCGAAATTGAGATGGGATAAACGTCTATGCCACAGCCAGGACTTAGTTTCGGTTGCCCTTGTCATAAGACAAATTGGTGATGTAGAAGCCATTTGGTTGATGTCGATAGCATACAAGTTTGTACCACGATTACCAGTTAAGAGATCATCACCAACCAAATTTCTAATAAAAACCGTGTTTCTCCTGAATGCAACTTCTAAATCTGCATCACAAAACTGCCCAACTAAAAACAAATTATGTCCCAATCCTTCGACGTAGTAAACTCGAGTGATCAAAAAATTCCCAAACTGAAGATCTCCAAAACCCAGGATAGCTGCTACATGATCATTTCCAAAGCGTACAGTTCCCATGAATTTCCAAATGAAATTGATCAGCAGCTTTAAATTCCCGGTCATGTGCTTGGAGCAACCCGAGTCGACGATCCAAAGACATATTTTGACAACCTGCGAAGAACAGAAGATTTTGTATTTGGAAATCGTTTTGAATTTGGTTCCATTGGGTTAGGAGTAAAATCCATATCACACTCATAGAATGTTTCAACATGTTCAATTTGAACAACTTTCAATGTTCCATCCTGGAGAATGAATTTTCTACCCGTTGGTTTCCATACACAATACTTAAGATAGTTCCTAGGCATTTGGCTACTAGTGGTAGACCTAAAGCGTGCAACTAATCTTTCAATAGATCTAGATCTAGCCATAGTTCCTTTTGGAACTTTCTTCTGTTCAGGCGTAATATTCACATACTTGAAAACACATTCATCATGAACATAATTAATTAAACATTTCATGCATATCAAACAAACAGAGTCATTACATGCATTAGAACCAGTACTCTCAATATTACATTCAGATGAAACATGTCTCTTATTAAAAAGCGATAAATTCCTAGGGTGTTCTTCTACTTTATTCTTGCTACTACTCGTAGAGGCAGGCGAGACTCTATTGTTCCTTGTATTGCTCCTAGGCTGTAGTCTGCTGCTCCTAGAGGTGCTTTCTAATCCTGTAGAAGTTGAGGCACACACATTAGGATTTATATTGTTGTCCTTTTTAGCATCACTAGACTCTTTAGAATTATCCTTTTTGCCCTCATAAGTCTCATATGTGGAGGCAAACGCATTAGTGGGACTAATCCTAAAAGGGCCAGGTGCTATCACTTTTGGTGTTTCGACAACCGCTTTTCCTTTATCAACAATCTTTTCATTTTCACTTTTCTTGGGCAAGGGTGTTGGAGTGACTGGTTTTGTCAAATCCTTTTTCTCATCGACTTTTGGAGCAAACCTTGAAATTGACATTTTTGGTTTTTGAACAGTGTTTGAAACATTTGGTTTCTCCGAAGTCGACGGTTTTGCAAACTTAGTTTCCTCACCCTTCCCTTTTTGACTTTCAAGCTGAGCCCTCAAAAGATCATTTTGCTCTTTCATTTTCTTTAATTCACGCTCATACGACAGTTTGTCATATTTGCATTCTTGGCTTTTTCGATCAAGTTGTTTAAAACATGTCATATTTTCTTTTTCAAGCTTAATAAGAGCATTTTCATATTTTGAAACAATTTCGGAGGTCTCAGCTCTCTTCATCGTCATGAACAGAATATGTTTGTAAAATGATGGACATAATATCAGTAGACAGAACTGCTTCGAAGCGAGAATCATTTAGGTTTTCCAAAACATTGATTTGCTCAAAAGATTTATTTGCCTTCTTTATCAGGGATTTGTGATCCGTGACGAAGTCAGCTGTTTCTTTCAAAAATGCTTGTTCAAAATGAATTACTCGAGCATGGATGTTATTAATTTGAGGAGCAAATTCATTTTCGAGAATCTTTTTAAGCTGTAAATGAACCGTGGAATTCCAGTTGATCTCATTAAGTCTCGTTTTAGATTCTAAAGTCGTTTTAATTTGCCCAATTCTGGTTTTAAGATCATCAAGATATCCCCGTGCAGCACTTGTGTTAAAAGTGTTGTTTGAGGAAATCTGTTCCATGTTAGAAATTGATTTGGAAGCAACTACTTTCTTAGAAAACATTTTTGAGAATGGCCGTTTTATGGAAAACACAGATGGTTCTTTTTGTGGAACAAAAGTAATTCCCGAAAGTTTGTTCAATTTGTTGTAATCAATGGGTTTCAAATCCTTTTGTTTCATTTTAGAAATGCTCTCTTCGACATGTTCTATCGTTTGCACAGAATCCCGAACGACGGGGGGATCATGTTTGGTGTAAAGAACACTACCATTATACAAGACGTTCTGTTCTTCCTGAGCTTTCTTGAGATTACAAGGATTGTTGTTACCAAGAGCCATTTTGTGTTTCGTATGGTAAATCGGATTAGTTTGATTTGAAATCATTTTCATTGTTTGACTTGACTGACCCGACTTAACCACTAATTCTTCTAGATGTGCAATCTTGTGTTCTGACTCTACAATTTCTTCCAAAAGTTTATCTTCTTTCTTTGCAAAGTCCTTTTTCAACTCATCCCTTTCTTTTTCAAGATTGGTGTAAGCTGTTTTTTGTTTTGAAAGTTGGTTTGTTAATTCAGAAATTTCTTGTTTTAAAGAGTTAATGGTATTTGTTGAACTTATTTCAAGATTAGCAAACTTGGTTTTCCATTCCCTATCTTTAACAAGTAACTTCTTATAACCAATTTCAAATTCTGACTCGCGTTCTTTGTGAATTTGAAAACTTTTTGCATTTTCCTTGTATCTTTCAAGCTCAGTGGTCAATTTCTCATTCGCGGCTTTAACATCGCGATTGACCTTTTTCACTTTCTCGATTTCAATACCACAATTATTTAATAATGATTCAAATAAAGCACGTGTTTCCTCATCATTCTCAGCATGCGGTGAAACGAAGCCTCCATTATGATTCACATCTGGGTTGATTTTGTGATATTTGAATTGGCCTTAATTTTTCATTATAAATCTTCCTGCAACATTTACAAGGAAAATAGGGTGCATAAAATACACCCGCTGGTTTTTATTTGGTTATCTATAGAGTTAAACAATATTCAAATAAGTAGTCACACAAAAACAAGTGAAAAGATGTAATCTCTCGTAAAATTTCCCTATGAATAGAAAAGTTAATCAAAAACTAATATATCATTACGTTAATTAATAACGTTTTTACCGATAACAAATTTTTTTTATTATTTATTTAAATATGCTATGTTACTTGAAATCATTACGATACTTATAAATCCTTTTTCCTCGGAACGATACTCACACATGTACCACTATAGTCAAAAAAATCGCGAGAATATTAAATTTTTACCACTTACGAACTTACGTAACATATTTTAACTAAACGCGTTCGACAACGTCCGGACTCACGTAAACGTCTCACTAATTAAATTCTAAACTTTTCACTAATTATAATTAATAATTTTACTAATTACACTTACACCTAACCGGACCCTAAATCTCACCCTAAGCCCAAAAAATAATTTCGGCCTGTTACTATTCCTAGCCCAAACCAAATTTAGCCCATTTTCCTTCTTTTATTTACAAACCACTCGACTAGGACAAGTAAGAAACGAGCTTCGTATGCTCAAATCTTACACATGACCCACACTTATTTTTACACACCCTCGTTCCTCCCCTAGCCAACATATAGAGTGTCGAATTTTAGTTCCCCACGTTGAGTCTAGATACGATTTTACGAGGCAAAGCATTTGTCCCAAAAACGATTTCATAAAATTTCATCTAATCCAAAACTCAACCATTTTAACCCACGTTTGTTTCTATAACATCCTAAAAATCATTTCTAGACACAAACCAATGTCTAAATGTTGTAAAATTATCAAATCTCACAAGCCATGCCGATTTACAAATCGGTTTACAAAAAGAAATTGTAGTCGACATGCATGTTTCAAAACAAACTAGTACCTCCTTATTTTAAGCTCACTCCTTGCATATTATATTCACATAGGTCAAGTACTATAACATTTTAAAATGTAATTCACAAGTACCATTTCGTTTTTAAAGTTTCAATGCCCACGTTTCTTTGAATTTTGAGGATGTCGACACATAAGAAACCAAAATATGGAGTAACTTATATACTCTTACACATTAGGACTTTTGGATACACGTTACAATCCCATCACATTAAATTTTAGATACAAGAATACTCTAGGTACCATATATAAACCCATGCATGCATGCTTTCGTTTCTACTTCCATGCAAACTGAAAACTTACCAAATATTTCTAAGTAGTGAGTCTAGGCATTGGGTCAAAGCATTTGGGTAGGAATTCAAAGGAATCGTGTGGGTTTAGGAGGAACAATTGGTTGTTTGTGAATCTTGGTCGAGCAAACATACACGCTACGTACTCATATCACTCACTTCTCGACTCTACGTCTCATTTACCCCACCATTTGGTGTCGTAAGTTGATACGTGGGAATCGCACCAGGCTTTACCTCTCAAGGGATCTTGAGAAGCTTACAACCCCCACCAGGCAGTGTACCTGATCATTGTAGTATAGTATAGTGACAAGTACCGGGGGATTGATCGTTTAGCTAGGAATAGTGTCGCTATGATTAGAAAACCTAAATACTAGTTCTAAAGGTGAAGGAAGATTATTTTTGTATTTTTATATTTTTTAGAAAGCAATTTAAAATCTCGGGTTTTGGAAGAAGGGGCGGAATTAGTTGCTAATCAACTAACCCAATACTAAGATGCAATCAAAATAAAATACTAAAGATGAAAATAAACTAATTTATACTAAAGTTGTGAGCAGCAATTGGAGAAAATGTGTTTACTTAGATTTCACTACTCCCTAGACATCTTTTACACGTTAATTACTTGTTATAATTGCATGGATGACGGATCGTATTCCTTAATACCATTCATGGGGTGGCACACTTAACTCCCCAATTCTGTGAGCTCTTATCTCCTCCTACACCATGCCCAGCACAACTATAGGGATTGTAAACAGTGGCTCATGCATTAAATACAACCAATAAAGACCTAGTGCGCGTCGGTTCATGTTTCTTAAGACGTTCAAGCATGTTACCAATTGGAGATCTGCCAGTTTTCTTAAGCCTAACATATAAATCATTCATCCAAGACAAGAATAAACAAGTAATTAACACATAATCAACATCTAGGTTTCATTAGATCTAAGCAAACACAAGATAGATCTAGCCTAGCATGATGGAATTAAGATAAGAACAAGATATAGACAACCAACACATAGACATATTGATTGAATTAAAGGAACACTTATCTTGATTAAACATGCAAGGTATCAAGGGGTTGGAACCCTTGAAAAACCTGTAAAGTTACACCAAAATCGTACTTAGGGTTTCTCCCAAAACTTCTCTCTTTAAATGTGAAAAATTAGAAAACTATATATAAGAAAAGAGGTCTGACGGCGTCAAGACAAAGCTTGTGACGCCGTCACCTCGCCCTACCTTCATGACGCCGTCAAATCTCTACTGGACCGTCATGGAAAATTGCTCTTGACGCCGTCAAGGAGTTGCTCTTGACGCCGTCACCTAGTGTTCCCAGCATGGAAAATTAAGACTTTGGCGTTTTCTTCACTTTTATGCTCCAAAAACGTCCGAATTGCTTCCTTTTCCAGATTTCTCTCCCAAAGTACCTAAAATCACAAAAGGAACGATTTAGGGCAATATTTGATCAAATAAATTCGGATTCGGGCTTAAATGACCCCCTAAAAACGGATCATTTTTCGCCTCATCATAAGTTCCTAACGACTCATTTCATTTTTTAGCTATACATTCATTTGCATTATTTTTATACGCGACACAAACAAATGCACCTTAGTATTCAAAAACTAAACAAATGACATATATACATTTTACGTTAGTCTATATATTTTCCACCTCAACAATCAAGTTATATAAAGTTTTGAAACTAAAACGCTATGTACAAACTATTTTAGAATACGTTTCTAACGTACCACAACAAGTATTGAAAAACTCTTAAAATTTTTCTAAGTCTTTTACTTCTAAAAACTCGTCCCATGCTAGCCCAAAACGCACGTATATCTTTAAAATTTAGTTAACGAGCATGCCATTTTATTTCACAAACTAATAGACCCCATTACAAACAATCATTTTTTGTATAGAAACTTTGTAATAAAAATCGTGTTTTGAACCTATAAAAATCACAAAGCAAATCGACTAGGAACCAGTTTTGAAAAGCTAATTAGTACCGATTGGGCCTTAAGGCCCAATCATTTCAAAATAAGCCGATCAAATAAGCTACGGCAATAAGCAGTTTGGTAACTTTTCCATAGTCCTAACCTTAGCCCAAAACAAAGCCCAAAACCCTCGTAGGCCCATTGGAACTAAAAACCTTAACGGGCTTAAGTTTTTCGTTAAAAGCCCATAAGCTATCAAATGAGCTTTTCAAACTAATAAGCTGTTAGAATAAGTTAAATAAGCTGTTTTGAAACTATTTAAGAAATGAAAACATTAAGTTTTGAAAATTGTGAACTTTGGACTAGATTTGCAAATTTTATAAAAATCGGGTTAAAAGTGTCAACTTTTCAAAGTTTCGGTATAAACTGTCATTTCGAAAAATTAAGGATGAAAACTGATTTTTATAAACTTTAGGGTGAAAAGTGTAAGAAATATAAAGTTTTGGACGTTAAATGTAAATATATTTTATTTTGGACTAACGGCGTAACGCTAACTCCGTTAGGGTAAAAAGTGTAAATTTTTGGAAAAGACAAGGGTCGTATATAAAAATTAATATTTTTATTTTATTTTCCATTTTAAGATTTCACGTCACGACGTTACGTTTATTTTCAAACTATTATTATTATTACTATTATTTTGTTAAACGTTACGTTATATATATATATATATATATATATATATATATATATATATATATATATATATATATATATATATATATATATATATATATATATATATATATATATATATAAGTAAACTAAACGTGCAATATACTATAAAAACCAAAAGTTTTACTAACGTTAAATTAACAAATCACGTATTCAAAAACTACTCGCGATTAAAACATTAAGACTATCAAACGCTAAAACTTGCCATATATTATCTAGGTCGTGTGTGGAGCCGTTCCCATTTTGCAAACTGAGTATCGATATTTTTATCACTAAACCACTAAGGTGAGTTCATAGCCCACTTTTATAAAACTGTTTTCGTGAGGAGATACATGCTTAAAACTCTGAACACAAGTATTTTCTTATACTATGCCTGAAATTGTTATTGCTTAAGTCCCTTTTTGCCAAAAGCCCCTCATATCATAAACCTTAGTCACCCAGTGGGTGAACGTAAATAATTGTGGATAGATCTATTAGGGATTGACAATCCCCGTTTGGACGTTGAGAAAACAACCAAACGCACTTTATTTGAAATCTAATAGGTTACTGGCAAGGACCTATCCCGAGGGCCCCCTGTTACTATAATCCATCATTTATGATGAGATCTGTTAATCGGCTGAGTGTCATGAGCTTAATGCAATAATAATGATTTTTAACTTATAATTGTAAATCGATGCAATTATCACTATCGCTTGTGTTCAACTGCAAAACTTAAACCTATGAATATCACTCAACTTTTGTTGACTTTTAGCATGTTTATCTCAGGAAATTAATGCGAAGGAGCTCAAGGCATGGAGAGGGCATTAAACCCCTATACGGGTGTTAAATAAAATGTTGTCTTTCGCTTTTAATAACTCATATCTTCTATGATATGTTAAAACTAATGGAACAACTTTGTATTGAAAACTTGCTTTTAAATGAATGATAAACATAACTTTAAAACGTCTCTTTGAGTCGTTTTCTATGACTTGACTTCGATCCTCTAAGTAATACCCCACAAAGTCTTCCGCTGATCTAGTTGAAATTTAGGGGGTGTTACAAATTGGTATCAGAGCCAAGGTTATAGAGAACCAGGTGTATTTTAAAAACACTGGACTATAACTATGCTTTTAAAACGGACCATTTTTACAAAAGTCAAGTTACGCCCTCCGTGCCTTCGCAGCTCCATCAACGGTTAGAAAATGTTATTTATCATATGAGCTTTTTATAATGTTAACGTAGTTTATGATTATATTAATGACTTGCATTTACTATTCGGGATTTATACAGTACCATGTCGTCATCTTCTCATCCTATCACCTTCTCATCTGACTCAGACTCAGAAACTTCTCTCCCAATACCACCACCCCCATCACCTGCCCAAAACCGCAGGCATAGGCATGTGCGTCAACTCCAGATTTACGAGCCAGAACCCTTTGGTCAACCTTTCTGACGATACGAAGGAGGTCCTGTCTGTAAACACACCCCCCGGAAACAGGTGCATGCGATACTTACACCACGTATACCACCACCATCTCCACCTCTACCTACTCCACTCGTATCACCAACACCAGTGATATTTCCCACCTCGCCTATGACTGGAATTAGGCCATCACCATCCTCATCCCTTGAGCACCCTAGGACTATACGACTATCCCCAGTTCCACCGAACACCGTCCTTTACCGACAAACCACCACAGTACCCTTACCAACACCTGATTCACCAACCATTACCTCACTATCAGCTCCACCTCATAGGAGGCCACGTATTGTGGTTTCATCCCTATCTGACCCCTGTGAGCAAACCGTAACCGAGACTACTTCCCGTCCCAAGACCCGTAGGAGGGTCGATGCTCGAAAATGGTCTTTCTTACTTCCAATCCTTCAATACTGGAGATCTCAGGAAGGTGCTCCTAGTACTAGGGAACTAGGAGAGAGTTCATCCTCAGCTGCTTCTAGGATTCTTCCAGTTACCGGAGAACCCATCCACCATACCATACCCTTACTAGCCGCCAGGATAGCCCGCCATGAGGATAGTCTTGATGACATTGTTAGAGTTATCGATGATTTCCCACTAGAGCAGATAGAGGCTATAGGAGAAGATGTAGGAAACCTTGAGATTGGTCAGTTGGCAATGGAGGAGAGCTTTGAGCTGATGAGCACCCATCTGGAAGGGGCTATTGAGACGATACGTACCTTGGGAGGTATTGCTATCATGATGCAAGGAGAGATCGATTCGCAGGATGACGAGATCGACAGGATTAGCATTCAGGTCCTAAACCTGAGGAGTATGATTAGGGACACCCAGGCCAGAGAGAGAGCCAGAGACTTGACAATAGAGACCATGATGACTATGATTGAAGACCTTCAGCGCAGAGTCAGAGATGCACCAGGGAATCCATAGATCAGGGACATATCATTATAGCTAAGGACTATCTTAGCCTGCCAATGTGGCATTAATAAATAAATCTTGTATTGTTATGTTTTCTTGTAAAACGAATGAACGGGACATTATTAATATTATGTTGTCAGTTACTTTGTAATATATTGATGTTTATCTATGTTTCTATGGTTGTATCTTTATGCATTGTTGTGTTCTCATATATATATATATATATATATATATATATATATATATATATATATATATATATATATATATATATATATATATATATATATATATATATATATATATATATATATATATATATATGTTGTCACAGGGAATGTCAGTCCATACAAACCAAACCAATCATTTATACTTCTGTTGTGTGTTGTGATTTATTCAAGCATGTCGTGAGGATTATTTATAATGTTATAAATTTTACGCGATAAATTCTCAACATAACATGGTTATATATATGATATTGATAGAGCCATGGCTAAGACAAGGAAAGCGACTGCGACTACAGCACCCGAAACCGCAACCCCTGTAACCGAAACGTCCACACCAACTATGACTCCGGCTGATATCGAGAAAGCAATTGCTGACAGTGTCGCCGCTGGTTTGGAAGCAAATGCACGAAATAGCGGCACCAGTATGCCACCAGGAGGAAGTGGAACCTCTGTACCCCGCAAGTGTACCTATAAAGATTTTATAGGATGTCAACCAACCTTCTACAAGGGTACAGAAGGAGTGACTGGACTTACTCGGTGATTCGAGCGAACCGAAACAGCCTTTCAGAGGAGTGGCTGTTTGGAGGATTGCAAAGTTACCTTTGCTATCGAAACACTTTTGCAAGATGCTCTGTCTTGGTGGAATTCTATCACCCAAACTATGGGGATGACTGAAGCATTCCAACTCACCTGGACCGAGTTCAAAGCAAAAATACTGAGAAAGTACTGCCCCCGTGCTAAGCTGAGAAAATTGGAAGATGAGTTTCACGAGTTAATGGTGAAAGGGATTGATCTCAGGACATATAACAGGAGGTTCCAAGAACTATCAACACTATGCCCCACGATGGTGCCAGATTTCGAAAGAACCCTGGAGAAATATGTCGAGGGACTCCCTCGGAGCATCGAAGGAGATGTTACCTCGTCAAACCCACCAACTCTAGAAGTGGCAATGACCCTTGCTCAGAAGCTGTTGGACCGAGAGGTCAAGTGTAACAAAGAACTCAAGTGAAAGCTTGATGTTAAAAGGACTACACACACCAACAGTAGCAACCATTACAACAACAACTCCAACAACAACCTTAGGAACAACAATCAAAACCGCCACAACTACAACAACCGCAACAGTCAACAGAACCCTAGGCAAGAGACTGCCAAAGCATACACCGCCACTGGAAGCGGGGGATATGCGGGTCCAAAACCTCAATGCCACAAGTGCAAGTTACACCACTATGGGCAATGCACCATTAAGTGTACCAAGTGTCAGAAAGTGGGCCATTAAGCTAGGGATTGCAAGATCCCCGCTACTGGGAGCAGTTTGCAACCTGTGACCCCAACGTGCTACACTTGTGGAGAAATTGGCCATTACAAGAACCAATGCACCAAAGGAAATGGTCAGAAAAACAACGTTCGTGGGAGAGCCTATGTGATGGGAGAAGGAAATGCGTCACAGAACCCAGACGTAGTCACGGGTACATTCCTACTCAATCATCATAGTGCTAAAGTATTATTTGACTCCGGATCCGATAAGAGTTTTGTGTCTACTTCCTTTGCCCCCTTACTTCACATAGCACCCTCTAAGTTAGATACCGCCTATGATATAGAAATGGCCAACGGAGATTTAATAGGCATAGACACCGCAATTCAGAATTGCACCATAACCTTACAAAACGAAACTTTTCCCATCAACCTCCTACCTACACAGCTAGGTAGTTTTGATGTCGTCGTCGGAATGGATTGGTTATCCAAACACCATGCTAGAATCATCTGTGATGAGAAAGCAGTCCACATTCCATTTAACGGTGAAACTCTAGTTATCCAAGGCGATAAGAGTAAACCACGACACGGTATCATCTCGTACATCAGAACGGTGAAATACTTGAATTAAGGGTGTCAAGTATTCATGGTTCGAGTAACGGAAGATAAATCAAAGGAAAAACGACTTGAGGACGTTCCCGTCGTCAAGGAGTTTCCAGAAGTTTTTCCAGACGATTTACCCGGCCTTCCACCCACCCGCCAAGTAGAATTCCAGATAGATCTCGTGCCTGGAGTAGGACCGGTGGCAAGAGCACCTTATAGGTTAGCCCCGTCCGAGATGAAGGAATTGGCCGAACAACTAGAAGAGTTTTCAGATAAGGGTTTCATCCGACCAAGTTCATCACCTTGGGGAGCTCCAATCCTATTCGTTAAGAAGAAAGACGGAACTTTTCGAATGTACATTGACTACCGAGAATTAAACAAATTAACAGTGAAGAATCGGTATCCCCTACCCAGGATCGATGATTTGTTTGATCAACTACAAGGATCGAGTGTTTATTCGAAGATCGACTTAAGGTCAGGGTACCATCAACTAAGAGTTAAGGAGGAAGATATTCCCAAAACAGCTTTTAGGACTCGATACGGACACTTCGAATTCCAAGTGATGCCATTTGGTTTAACCAATGCGCCCGCAGTGTTTATGGATTTGATGAATCGAGTATGCAAACCATACTTAGATAAATTTGTGATTGTATTCATAGATGACATCTTAATCTATTCTCGCAACGAGAAATAACATGCGGAACACTTGAGGATCATCTTAGAGCTGCTCAAGAAGGAAGAGCTGTATGCAAATTTCTCTAAGTGTGATTTCTGGATTAGAACTGTACAATTTCTGGGTCACGTTATCGATAGTCAAGGCATCCATGTGGATCCGGAAAAGATTGAGGCCGTTAAGGATTGGGCATCTCCTACCAACCCCTCGGAAATACGCCAATTCTTAGGTCTTGCCGGTTACTACAGGCGATTCATTGAAGGTTTTTCAAAAATCGCCAAGCCTTTGACCGAGTTAACACAAAAGAACAAGAAGTACAGTTGGGAGGAGAAGCAGGAATCGGCTTTTTATTTGTTAAAGAAGAACCTCTGTGAAGCCCCGATTTTAGCACTACCAGAAGGAAGTGAAGACTTCGTAGTGTACTGCGACGCGTCGTACCATGGTTTAGGAGCGGTACTGATGCAAAGAGACAAAGTGATAGCTTATGCATCACGACAACTTAAGACGCATGAAGTAAATTATACAACTCATGATTTGGAATTAAGAGCAGTAGTATTTGCTCTTAAGATATGAAGACACTATCTGTACGGCACCAAGTGCACGGTATACACAGATCACAAAATTCTTCAACATATCCTAGATCAGAAGGAGTTGAATATGAGGCAATGCCGATGGTTAGAATTGCTTAGCGACTACGATTGTGAGATTCGCTACCATTCGGGAAAAGCCAACGTCGTGGCAGACGCCTTAAGCAGGAAAGAACGAATAAAACCTTTCAGGGTTCGATCCTTGGGAATGACGTTTGTTCGCCTCTTCCATCGCAAATACTTCAAGCGCAATCCGAAGCTCTTCGAGAAGAGAACAGACCAAATGAAAGAATCTACGGCATGCCGGAGAACTCAAATGGTTTTGTGAAGAGATCAAACGGAATGCTCTGTTTTAAGGAAAGAAGTTGGGTTCCACTCTATGGAGGATTACGTGACCTCATCATGCATGAGTCGCACAAATCCAAGTACTCCATTCACCCAGGTTCTGACAAAATGTACCAGGAGCTTAAGAAATTCTATTGGTGGCCAAACATGAAAGCCGACATAGCAGAGTATGTCGGAAAATGTTTGACCTGTGCGAGAGTAAAAGTAGAGTATCAGAAACCATCAGGATTGTTGGTGCAACTCGAACTTCCCATGTGGAAATGAGAACAGATTACAATGGACTTCATCACCAAACTACCCAAGACGTCAACAGGATATGATACCATATGGATCATCGTTGATCGTCTCACCAAATCCGCTCACTTTCTGCCTATCAAAGAAACCGACGAAATGAATACACTCTCACAGTTGTACTTAAAAGAGATTGTTACCCGACATGGAGTGCCTATCTCAATCATCTCTGATCGAGATAGTCGATTCACATCTCATTTCTGGAAATCGTTGCAGAAGGCTCTAGGAACTAAGTTAGATATGAGCACAGCATACCATCCTCAGACTGATGGACAAAGTGAAAGAACCATCCAAACCTTAGAAGACATGCTCCGAGCATGTATGATCGACTTCGGAAAAGGTTGGGACAAACACTTACCATTGGTAGAATTCTCCTACAACAATATTTACCACACTAGTATTAAGGCAGCCCCATTCGAAGCACTGTATGGAAGAAAGTGCAGATCACCCGTTTGTTGGGCCGAAGTTGGTGACATACAACTCACTGGGCCCGAACTCATTCATGAGACAACGGAGAAAATAGTTAAGATCAAACAACGGCTGCAAGCTGCAAGAGACAGGCAGAAAAGCAATGCCGACATAAGACGAAAACCTATGGAATTTCAGATTGGAGATAGAGTAATGTTGAAAGTTTCTCCTTGGAAAGGAATGATACGCTTTGGAAAGCGCGGAAAGTTAAACCCTAGATACATCGGACCATTTAGCATTTTAGAACGGATTGGACCAGTGGCATATAAGCTAGAATTGCCAGAAGAATTTAACCGAGTACACCCTACTTTCCACGTGTCTAACCTTAAGAAATGTTTATCCGATGAATCTCTAGTGATCCCACTCAAAGAGATTCAACTCGACGATAAACTTCTCTTTACAGAAGAACCAGTAGAAATCATGGATCGGGAAGTCAAACGATTAAAACAAAACCATATTCCCATAGTCAAGGTTAGATGGAACTCTAAGCGAGGACCAGAATACACTTGGGAACGCGAGGACCAAATTCGGGCCAAATACCCTCATCTATTTTCCTAGACACCCCTGACGACCATCTTAGACTAGAATTCCGGGACAGAATTCAGAATAAGGGGTAGGTACTGTAATCTCCCGTAAAATTTCCCTATGAATAGAAAAGTTAATCAAAGACTAATATATCATTATGTTAATTAATAACGTTTTTACCGATAACAATTTTTTTTATTATTTATTTAAATATGCTATGTTACTCGAAATCACTACGATACTTATAAATCTTTTTTCCTCGGAACAATGCTCACACCTGTACCACTATAGTCAAAAAAATCGCGAGAATATTAAATTTTTACCACTTGCGAACTTACGTAACATATTTTAACTAAACGCGTTCGACAACGTCCGGACTCACGTAAACGTCTCACTAGTTAAATTCTAAACTTTTCACTAATTATAATTAATAATTTTACTAATTACACTTACACCTAACCGGACCCTAAATCTCACCCTAAGCCTAAAAAATAATTTTGGCCTGTTACTATTCCTAGCCCAAACCAAATTTAGCCCATTTTCCTTCTTTTATTTTTCAAACCACTCGACTAGGACAAGTAAGAAACGAGCTTCGTATGCTCAAATCTTACACACGACCCACACTTATTTTTACACACCCTCGTTCCTCCCCTAGCCAACATATAGAGTTTCGAATTTTAGTTCCTCACGTTGAGTCTAGATACGATTTTACGAGGCAAAGCATTTGTCCCAAAAACGATTACATAAAATTTCATCTAATCCAAAACTCAACCATTTTAACCCACGTTTGTTTCTATAACATCCTAAAAATCATTTCTAGACACAAACCAGTGTCTAAATGTTGCAAAATTATCAAATCTCACAAGCCATGTCGATTTACAAATCGGTTTACAAAAAGAAATTGTAGTCGACATGCATGTTTCAAAACAAACTAGTACCTCCTTATTTTAAGCTCACTCCTTGCATATTATATTCACATAGGTCAAGTACTATAACATTTTAAGATGTAATTCACAAGTACCATTTCGTTTTTAAAGTTTCAATGCCCACGTTTCTTTGAATTTTGAGGATGTTGACACATAAGAAACCAAAATATGGAGTAACTTATCTACTCTTACACATTAGGACTTTTGGATACACCTTACAATCCCATCACATTAAATTTTAGATACAAGAATACTCTAGGTATCATATATAAACCCATGCATGCATGCTTTCATTTCTACTTCCATGCAAACCGAAAACTTAACAAATATTTCTAAGTAGTGAGTCTAGGCATTGGGTCGAAGCATTTGGGTAGGAATTCAAAGGAATCGTGTGGGTTTAGGAGGAACAATTGGTTGTTTGTGAATCTTGTTCGAGCAAACATACACGCTACGTACTCATATCACTCACTTCTCGACTCTACGTCTCATTTACCCCACCATTTGGTGTCGTAAGTTCCTAACGACTCATTTCATTTTTTTAGCTATACATTCATTTGCATTATTTTTATACACGACACAAACAAATGCACCTTAGTATTCAAAAACTAAACAAACGACATATATACATTTTACGTTAGTCTATATGTTTTCCACCTCAACAATCAAGTTATATAAAGTTTTGAAACTAAAACGCTACGTACAAACTATTTTAGAATACGTTTCTAACGTACCACAACAAGTATTGAAAAACTCTTAAAATTTTTCTAAGTCTTTTACTTCTAAAAACTCGTCCCATGCTAGCCCAAAACGCACGTATATCTTTAAAATTTACTTAACGAGCATGCCATTTTATTTCACAAACTAATAGACCCCATTACAAACAATCATTTTTGTATAGAAACTTTGTAATAAAAATCATGTTTTGAACCTATAAAAATCACAAAGCAAATCGACTAGGAACCAGTTTTGAAAAGCTAATTAGTACCGATTGGGCCTTAAGGCCCAATCATTTCAAAATAAGCCGATCAAATAAGCTACGGCAATAAGCAGTTTGGTAACTTTTCCATAGTCCTAACCTTAGCCCAAAACAAAGCCCAAAACCCTTGTAGGCCCATTGGATCTAAAAACCTTAACGGGCTTAAGTTTTTCGTTAAAAGCCCATAAGCTATCAAATGAGCTTTTCAAACTAATAAGCTGTTAGAATAAGTTAAATAAGCTGTTTTGAAACTATTTAAGAAATGAAAACATTAAGTTTTGAAAATTGTGAACCTTGGACTAGATTTGCAAATTTTATAAAAATCGGGTTAAAAGTGTCAACTTTTCAAAGTTTCGGTATAAACTGTCATTTCGAAAACTTAAGGATGAAAACTGATTTTTATAAACTTTAGGGTGAAAAGTGTAAGAAATATAAAGTTTTGGACGTTAAATGTAAATATATTTTATTTTGGACTAACGGCGTAACGCTAACGCCGTTAGGGTAAAAAGTGTAAATTTTTGGAAAAGACAAGGGTCGTATATAAAAATTAACATTTTTATTTTTATTTTCCATTTTAAGATTTCACGTCACGACGTTACGTTTATTTTCAAACTATTATTATTATTACTATTATTATTATTACTATTATTTTATTAAACGTTACGTTATATATATATATATATAAATATATATATATATATATATATATATATATATATATATATATATATATATATATATATATATAAAAGTAAACTAAACGTGCAATATACTATAAAAACCAAAAGTTTTACTAACGTTAAATTAACAAATCACGTATTCAAAGACTACTCGCGATTAAAACATTAAGACTATCAAACGCTAAAACTTGCCATATATTATCTAGGTCGTGTGTGGAGCCGTTCCCATTTTGCAAACTGAGTATCGATATTTTTATCACTAAACCACTAAGGTGAGTTCATAGCCCACTTTTATAAAACTGTTTTCGTGGGGAGATACATGCTTAAAACTCTGAACACAAGTATTTTCTTATACTATGCCTGAAATTGTTATTGCTTAAGTCCCTTTTTGCCAAAAGCCCCTCATATCATAAACCTTAGTCACCCAGTGGGTGAACGTAAATAATTGTGGATAGATCTATTAGGGATTGACAATCCCCGTTTGGCCGTTGAGAAAACAACCAAACGCACTTTATTTGAAATCTAATAGGTTACTGGCAAGGACCTATCTCGAGGGCCCCCTGTTACTATAATCCATCATTTATGATGAGATCTATTAATCGGCTGAGTGTCATGAGCTTAATGCAATAATAAACGATTTTTAACTTATAATTGTAAATCGATGCAATTATCACTATCGCTTGTGTTCAACTACAAAACTTAAACCTATGAATATCACTCAACTTTTGTTGACTTTTAGCATGTTTATCTCAGGAAATTAATGCGAAGGAGCTCAAGGCATGGAGAGGGCATTAAACCCCTATACGGGTGTTAAATAAAATGTTTTGTCATTCGCTTTTAATAACTCATATCTTCTATGATATGTTAAAACTAATGGAACAACTTTGTATTGAAAACTGCTTTTAAATGAATGATAAACATAACTGTAAAACGCCTGTTTTCTATGACTTGACTTCGATCCTCTAAGTAATACCCCACAAAGTCTTCCGCTGCTCTAGTTGAAATTTAGGGGGTGTCACAAAAGACGTTAATTTGTTTGTACAGAAAATAAACTATTTGTTTTTTAATAGATAAAATACATTATTAAAAAGTTTATAAAAAACCTCGTGCGTGCACGGGCATTATAACTAGTACACCCGAACAATAAAAAGAAAAGTCTTGCAAACAAAACTTATAAGGCTAATCCCAATAATTTATGTAAACAAAAGCTAAATCATTTTACTACTGCGGGCTAAGCCCAATATTATATTTGGATGTGCTAAATGATTTTAGTTTTTACCAACCGCAATGCCATAGAGTTAATTACATAGATCGTTCATGTGCTTTGCACTAGGGATGAGCAGCCATCCGAAATTGGTTGGAACCGAAACCAGAAGCGATGGACCGGAGAACCAAGATCGGTGAAAAGTGCCCTACAAATGTGCTATTAAAATTACGCTTTCGTCCTACAACTTTCGCCATTACGTGACTAGTTTAGCGGATTTAACTCAACGATCGTTGGTCAAAGAATGTGTCTATTACAATTCGACAAATACAGGGATGAATGATATGATTATTGAAATTTTAGGAAAAAATATGAGATCGTGGGTAAACCACAATGACGATTTTTCTAATTAACACAATAAATAAAGTAATAAAGAGTGTAAAATTTTATACAATGTACATTACACCATACGTCATGTGGTTTGCGAAAAATTAATATCACATTCTCTCGACTTTTTTTTCATGGTTAATATTTATATTGAAGTTTTGTTATACAGTTCATCCCTATCCTCAATTGTCGTTAAGTCTTCCCATTTAAACCTCCACATGCCTTACACATGAGGATACAAAGATCTTTTTACCTTTGTTTATCACCCCTCAAAATTTCTATTGATTTTAAATATTACCTTAACCAAAAATTCATTTTATCTTCAAACCTTTAACCATTTTTAGATTAAAAGAAAAAATAATAAACAAAATAAAAATAAAACCACCTCTATTTTTCTCTCTAAAATCCTAAGTTAAGCAGACGGGATGTTTGTATATCTATATATATACTACTTAAAATACATGTATGACTTTCCTAAACTTATATTCTTTAAATTTGAGTGATATGTAAATCTTATAATACCCTTGATTAAAAATGATAATAACATACACCACTAAATTAATATTTTTTATATTGTTTAAGAGTCACACCAGAACAATAAGTTCACAAGTATAATTATTTTCTGCTATACACCTTCACCTTGCGCGGATATTCGTCAAGTATGAATAACACATTTTAGACCACCCACACCACAAACCAACTTATATAAAGATTACTTTTTCATATTTAATAGTTACACCACAGACCCACACGGTTATTACCTTTATAACGATTGGTGTTGTCTTTTGAAGAAAAAAAAAAGTTGTCTAAAGTGATCTGCCACTTAAATTTACTTGAAAAAAATACAAATTGTGTAATTCATGTTACCCGAAAATCAAACAACATTTAAATTTGATTTGTTGTTTGGTTTGATCTAATTTGAACTCGATTCGGTTTTAATTTTACCAAAAAAATTAACCGAAGTAATCGAATCAAATAAACGAATAACTTGATGAACACCCCCTAGTTTGATGTGTGAGTAAGACATTTATGATACTAGTAACACTTTACCATGTGTTATCTTTAAAGTACCACTTTATTTTGTCCCTTTATGATTCAATAATTGGAGTCAAGCATTTCGTATAATCGTAGAAACGTTTATCACGATGTTTACGGTAACACTTTAACCTGTGTTATCTTTATTATACCACTATATTTTGTCCCTTCACGATGATTCAATAATTAGAGTGAGTTATTGTTGAATGATGCTAAGTATCATATCTTTATTGACATATCTTTATTGATAACTACTGGTTATAATACCTGTGCACGTACAAGGTTTTTATTTATTTTTTTAATTATATATTATTATCGATTAAGAAATGAATCACTTAACATATTTCAAATGGTTTTACTTTGTGGACTAAAAATAAAAAACTACATGTATATATGTTATAATCTACTTATTATTTTAGCATAATGCTTTTGGATTAAAAATAATATTTTATTATTTAAGTAAAATCACATGACGATACTTGACTTGCATAAGATGCTAGTGATATATGTTTTTAGTTTTGCTAACCCGTGATATCAATTTACGATGTATTTTGTAATTGTGGTATTTCTTTTACTTATATTTTCGTTAAAATATGTAGCATATTTAGATAGCTTTGAAGATTGATTCATTTCCATTATTATGAATAACCATCATATCATGTTTACCAATGTACCTTTTTGTTTGAAAAATTATATTTTCATAAGTTTGTGCTATTTACTTCTCATGTTTGATCATAAAATTACCAAATTAATATAGATGTTTATACTATAGCTTTTTTATTACATAAAGAGAAACAAAAAAAAAAAAAAAAAAAGATGTAATGGTAGAATACGTTTATTTATAAGGTATAAGAATAATTTTTATATGAGACCGAACTATATAAGGAAATTATTATTACTTGCATAAGTAAATTATAAATGCATGGAAAAAACTGCAAAGAGTACATTCGCAAGCCTTTTAGGATTGTTTGAATCCTTACCGACCTTTCACTTTAGAGTAACTTTCTTCACAATTAGCCTAAATCATCAATGTAAAAGACACCCATATTTTAGCCCGTTGGTTGACACCCATAGTATTATTAATGACAACAAACACCTGCTAAGTTTCATTAACTCATTCAAAGACATCTGCTAAGAATTCCTACCATAAAGTTCCTCATATAGGCACTAAAACACATCTTTGGTACATTAAAATACATTCATGTATTATCTAAATTAGCAACTCAACTTAATTATACATTCATACCTTGAGCATGCGTAGATAATCCTTCCACGATAATCATGTATTGATACTTAATCCTCCTCTAAAAAACGCACACAACAAATTGCTTTGCATTTTAGTGTGTGCGATAAGATCATAAAACTGCAAACACCACATGTTGCATTATAGTGAGGATAACAACAAAGTTAGTCCTAACATCAAATAAGAAAACTTCAGATTAGAACTAAAGGGGTGTTTGTATATACTTATTGAAGGTGCTTATTGGCTTATTAAATTACTGTAACACAATAAGTTTATGATAAAGCTTTAAGATTTTTTGAGAAGCTTAATAAAAAACCCTGAACTCACAACTAATTCTATCATAGCTTAGTATGTTTATAGTAAAAACACAAATATTAGGTATAGAAGTTTTCAATAAAACATTAAAAAAAAGTTACTAAAAGTTGTTGTGTATAAAAAAAAGTTAAACAATAAAAAAGGTTACTAAAAACTATCAGCTAGATAAGGGATAAGTCAAAGTTCTGTTGAGGTCTCTTTCGGATTTTATTCAGAAGCAAAAAGAGGTTAACACATAAATCATACGTATAGAAGAATGGTTGTATCTCACATCCGTGATTACCAACTCAATAACATTATCGCAGTATAATAACGTAATAACTTGATTAATATATTTGCTTAATAATTCTCTTGTACATAATTTTAATTCCTCTACAACAGCCAACTATTACGGTTTTTTTCTTTTTTTTTTTTTTTTGATGAAACGTCACGTCAATGAATAAAGTTAGGTTATCACTCATGTAGTTTTTTCTTTTTTTGATTTGGGAGGTGATTGTTATCAAATAAGGATTGTGATGCGTTTTTTTTTTTTTTTTTTTTTTTTTTTTTTTTTTTTTTAATAATTTAAGGAGAACACCTTCATTAAACAATGACTATCTAACCCATGTGTTTGTTTATTTATTTTTTTAATAATTAGCTTTGTATAACGTTTTTAACTGACAGACATGTTGAGGTTGAGGTTGAGGTTGTTGTTTAACTTTAACTATTGATATCATGTTTTACAAAATGTGCGAGTTTAGTAGCACATAATGAGCGTTGATAAAGTTAAATTATCCTCTATGAAGTTTTTAAAATGTTTTTATAGATATCCATATATAAATTTCAAATAGCAATTTCATGAGTCGTTGTTATAAGTTAAATCGCATATATTTATTTCATATCACACTAACTCGTACTTACTATTTGATATTTGTATTCCCGTTACTAATAATATAGCAGTATTTAATATTCAAACATGTGTACGCATAAATTAAACTTTTAAATAAAATAACATGAGTCCTTATTTAAAAAAAATATTTTTGAAAAGTCTAAAACTAACATTACTTTAAAAATTATTTAACTTGTATTAAAACTAATTCGCATATTTACCAAATTTTGTAATTTTAATGATGAAAGTCTAAAAACTAAAACTAATAATCATGTAATTTTAAACAAAGTTAATATTATAAAGTATATGGGTACGAAGTGTAAGGGGTTATTTGTATTTTTTCTCAAGTTATTAAAATACATGAAAACTTGTAATTTTACACTTAGCTCTATATAATTTATTTAAAATTCAAACACCAAAGTTTTATTAATTACTTCCTCTTTTTTTAAGTTTTTGTTTTCATAAATTTGACACCCATATTTTTATGTATTTTTTTTCTTAACCAAATTTCTTCACCAAATTGATTAAGTTTGACCAAAATCAATTTAATTTTGACTTTTTATTGACCAATCATATTGCTCGATTTCGCCTACATGGCAAAATTGAGCTCTCATACTGGTCTAATTTTTTTTTTCAATAAGAAGGGATTTGCAGAAACACTCCGAAATGATGTAATTCTTTTATTATATAAAAGATTTATAGTGATATCATACATGAAAATTTATTCATAAACTTTAATGGTCCTGAAGCTTACAGAGCGGGCTTGAGCCTATTTATCTTCTGATATTCCCTGGCAGTTTGAAGGACGAAACCGTGAAAGCAGACTTTTTTTTTTTTTTTTTTTTTTTTTTTTTAACATGAAAAGAAAAGAAAATTATATTGGACGAAATACTGGTGCCATTTTTGATGGTCAGCAGTGTCGGCTCAGTAAAAATAAATTTAAAACAAATATGCTTGAGTGGAGAAATTAAACTTGAGAAAGATACGTATCAAGATCCCAATGCATGAACAATAATGTTTAGAAAACATTAAGGTTTAGGAGAGGATCAGTGGACATGGGCAGTTTTTGGGAGATAAGTAGGTGTGACTGGGTGATAGAGAAGTGGCTGATGAATGAGTAGGTTTAAAGATCATATCTGCTCATGATATCATGTTGAATGATGTTAACCCTGTATGTGTCATATCTTTATTAATAACTATTTATAATAATACAATACATGAAAACTTATTCATAAATCTTAATGGATCTGAAGCCCACATATCAAGGCTTACTTATCTTCTAATAGTTATGCATTTTGTATAATCGTTGAAACGTTTTTCACGATGATTATGACTGGTATCTGGGAATGACCAAAATTTATTAATTTCCGAATGAAAGATATTTATGTGAATAAGGTTTTGCCAACAACAACATATACTTAATAATCGTTTTTTCATATTCTTAGATAAACAATATACAGTGTGTCAAACACAATTATAAAAAGTTGTTAGTAACGTTTTCTTCAACCAAAAAAGATAAAGTTAGTAACGTTTTTTTCAACCAAAAAAGATAAAGTTGTTAACCACATCACTTGATGTACTTAAAGTTGATGTTAGCATTTCTTATATGACTAAGGATCAAATGAGAAGAAAACTTAAAATGAGAAGGATGAGAAATAATTATAACTACATATTTTGAGATGCATCGACTTGAATTAGATGTATCCCTAGTCTTTTAGATGCACCATAATATATTTTCTAGCAAAAAATTAGATGCATATACATATATTAGATGCATTTCATCAAGTTAGACGAATCTTATACATTTTTCGTCCTCTGTAGGTCAAATTTGTTGTTATTACTACTTTGCATCGTTTTCACTTCAAAATCACTTACGAAACTAATCGGGATGCATCTAAATGAATAGAGATGCATCTAAATCAAGTCGATGCATCTCAAATGTGTGGTTATAATTATTTCTCATCCTTCTCATTTTAAGTTTTCTTCTCACTGGATCCTTACCCTTTCTTATATAAATAAACTAGTTATAATACCCGCGCACGCGCGGGTTTTTTTTTAAATATTTTGAAATAATTATTTAAAATTTTTAATCCTATTGTTAATTGCATCATATCTATATTTTTTGTATTTATCTTCTACTTGTGTTGTGGATAAATATAAAATAAATAATCTTTTTGTTAAATATCTTATTTATATTTTTAGTATTTATCTTCTACTTGTGTTATAGATAAATATAAAATATTACCTAATAAGAAAATAATTTTTTTTTTTAATAAAATTATTACTAAATCAGGTATGAATTGATATTTTTGAAGTGCAAAATTTCCAATAAGGGTTTTATTTTATTATATAAAAGATAAAAGCTCGCGAGATACTAGTTGCTATAATGACACTCTACTAAGCCTTTTGCTCAAAACGACCATTAAACTTAAATTCCTTTTCAAGAAGCCTCAAAATTCAACGACCTTAACCTACACGATTCTATGAAACTTTATTGTTTTGCTTGCATTTTCTTTTTTCATATGTTAACATATTTATTTAAAAATAAATAAGTTATTAGAAGTTTAGAACACAAAGTGTTGATGTCGTGTTAAGTGTGCAATACTAAAGAAACTGTTGTTGTAAGTTAGAGCATCCACTATGGTGGTTTAAAAATAGGTCTAAGAAATTTTGAAGAGGTCCAAAAAAATTTACACCATAGTGAGCAATTATTTCAAGTCTAGATGGCATGAAAAGGTCTAGTATTTTGAAGAGGTTTAAGAATTAATGACATTGCATTAGATGACAAGTTTATAAACCACCAAAAACTTTATCTATAGTGGAATGAGGTTTATAACATAAAAAGCTTTGAAAATTAATGAAATTGCATGAGCTGTCAACTTTATAAACCTTTTAATAAGTTTATCATAGTGGATACCCTTATACAATATTTAGAGAGTGTCTAAGTATAAATAAGGCTTAATTAGCCATAAGTTGTAACGTTCACCTCATTTGTGTTAATACCAATTGAGAAAAGATTTTATACACATTAAATTCTCTCTCTCACATTACTTATCTTTAGCTTCAATGAACATCTCTAAGTATAAATAATGTTTAATTAGCCGTAACTTGTAACGTTCGCCTCATTTGTGTCAATACCAATTGAGAAAGATTTTACACACATCAAATTCTCTCTCTAACATTACTTATCTTTAGCTTACTTGATACAACAAGTGATATTAGAGGTGAGAAGAATATTTGAAGATTGCTTAATTAGACAGCTTATCCAGACGTGCTTATCTGTCCAGATTCAGCTTATTGAAACAGTTCGGAAATTGTTTATTTAGTTCAGACAATTTATTCATCCAGTTTTAGTTTATTTAGACTTAATGCTTATTCAATACATATAAGATTGTTTCAGTGTGCTTATTATGATCAATTTCAGCTTATTAAGACTAATCAGATTCGGATTTGAGTGCTTCTTATCGGTCAGAATTAATTTAAAATGATAAAACCAGCTTATTTGGATAAAAACAGCTTAACTTTTGTGTTTAAAGTTGTTTTTGCAAGTGTGTATCACATATTTCAGGTTGGAGCGCCAAAAGTCTCAATAAGATCAAGACGAAGACAAAAAAGTGAAGCCAAAGCTGATTCTGAAGACCCATGCGCTAAGTGACAAATGAAAATACAAGTCACTTGGTTGATACATCTATCTTCAGCACTTGGTTGTTCATCAACATCTTCATTTTCCATCTAGAACTCCAGAAAAATAGAAGATATATTGTTAGTGACAAATTTGACTATCAAATATGGCATAAACATTATTCTGACCAGTAAACTAAGGTGTATAAAAAACATGGACATTGTATTGTATCATCAGCACAACTTCTAGTCCGACAAAAGCTAATATAAATGACACAGTGATTCGGTTTCTTTGGGGTGAAAGCATATTTAGGGTGGTAATTTTTTTTTTATAAGACTTGGGCCACTTTGGTAAGCATTTTTAAGAGCTTTTCGAAGCGGTAAGTTTTTTGTTACAAAGATAATTTCCTACAAAATAAATAGCTATTTAAACTTTTATTTTACATTAGTAGCATCAAATGAAAAGTAAAATATATTTGGGCTATTAAAAAGTAAAATTATTCACATACCCTCTAACCAAATATAATAATCACTTGTTTTCAATAACCCTAATTTGCATCTCTATTATACAATATTTTTCTAACATGATAAAAAGTAAGTTTACATAATAAAAGGTAATTTACATCTCTATTATTATCCAATAATCACGTCTTTCCTATGGCAGTAAACTTCTCCACCTCTCACATGGAAACATTAAAGGGAATTTAATATGTTAAAAAGAAATAGAGATCAACGGTTAAATGTTTTGTTATGCAAAGTGATCATTAGAAGTCAGCAAAACAAGCCTAGTTCATAATAATACAAAAGCTAAAGGCTAACCCTTATATTCCTAAGCGCAAAAATTCTCGTCAAAGTTCATAGCATAGACATTCTTTATTTACCAGAAACTAGAAAAGACAATACTTTGGTTCAAAAATTAGGCAAGTTACCGTATATATTTCTATAACTTAAACAACATCCATTTATGAATAAACCCCTAGCAATATATTTAGCATTATAACATGTATATCTACAACTAATACAAAATTTCTAGACAAAAAATATCTAAAACATCATTAAAAAGAGAGAAAATGATGAAGTTATCTAACATACATAATAAGTTTCAAATTTTGCCCGCTGAAACAATATATATATACACAGAGTTAACCCATATGTGTGACCTATAAATATATCTATAATGTAATTATAAGCTCTAACTTGAACAAAATAACAAGATTGGTACACTGGACAGATTTCCTCTTGACCAAATTACCACAAAAAGAACTTGTATTACTTTTATCTTTTCCTTTTGAGATTTGCATTCTATTGCCATGTCCGTGTGGATTTGTGTCATTCATTCTTACTGGTTACTAAGTAATTACCCTATAAGTAGTTCAAATGATAGGATTTTTTTTTTTATTATTTTTTTTTATTTTTTTTCCCTGTATGTACGTATGCATGCATGCATTAACAGCTGAAAAAGATGTCATACGTTATTGAAAGAGAATCCAAATGCCTTCTACACCAAATATCTATATAGCATATATCATACATAGATGCAAAACCACTTCACATGGTTTAAGGGCACTCACAACGCAACACTCTGGCATCGGTTAATAGAAAAAAAAAAAGATGATGAGTCAGCGTGCAATCCATTGTGAAACTTTGTGGCTCGTTGGTATAAAGTTCGGTCAATTCTGCACATGCACGACCTTTTAATTTTTCAAGTGACGTCCTCCACTATAGAATCCTATTAAATTAAAGTTGATGAACTTATTTTATGTTATCCAAGTGGGGTTCTCCCTTTTGATGTAGAAATGCATTAAACTAAGCAAAGTTCAATCCATTATGAGAGTTTGAACAAATTATGAGATGCTTATGTGACAGTGATAGATGTAGCATTGTATTAACCTATGTATTGCACTTTGCATTGAAGATGATCTAAATAACCACAAAGACTTTTCAAGTCAGGCAGCCAATCTTTAATACTGCTCCTCTCTAAACCGTGCTCGTGAATTAACCGATCAACCATCATGTTAACCTTCACTTTGCCGCTCTTTTCTTTGCTTCTCCTATTCTCATCGACCACCGCACAAGCACAACCATATATAGCCACTGATCATGTCCTCCTTGACTGCGGTTCATCCTCCACTACCACTTCTGATGAAAAATGGGCCGGAGACGTTCATTCTAAATTTGTACCCTCAAACATCACCACCACTTCATTCACATCCACCCCCAACCACCTAGATTCTTCAGTCCCCCAAACCCCTTACTCGACCGTTCGAATCTTTAACACTTCTTCATTCACCTACACATTTACGGTGTCTCAAGGACCCAAATTCCTACGCCTTTATTTCTATCTTGCCACCTATTCCAACTTTACTGCAAACCAATTTTTATTCTCTGTATCAGCCAATGGATACTCTCTCTTAACCAACGTCAGAGCTTTTTTAACCGCCTCCTTTCGGGGAAACCTCAACTTTGTCAAGGAATTCGCCATTTATGTGCAAGATACCCAACTCCTAAATGTTACCTTTACACCCTCACCCAATTCATATGCATTCATCAATGGTATTGAAATTGTTTCAATTCCAGAAAATCTATATTTCAATGCTAAGAACCTGAAATATGTCGGTCAAATTGCAGGACCCGTTATTGATAGCAAAACCGCGCTTGAAAATGTTTACAGGCTAAACATGGGTGGGGGCCAAATTCCCGGTAATGATGATACTGGTATGTATCGGTCATGGGATCAAGATAATAACTACATACACGGAGATATTGGGTTGACGCCCGTTTATCAGAATCCGATCACATATACTACAGAGACTCCGAATTACACCGCACCTGAGCCAGTTTATCAAACACAAAGAAGTATGGGAGAGAAAGCTGACCGTTACAATTTGACATGGAACCTTCCTGTTGATTCTGGGTTTTATTATATGCTCAGGCTCCATTTTTGCAACATTATACCGCAATACACAAAAGAAATTCAAATGATTTTCACAATCTTTATTAATAAGCAAACTGCTGAACAGGAGGCTGATCTATTTTGGTGGACTAACCGTAGCGGGAATCCAGTATTCAAGGATTACATTGTATTTGTTCCTGAGCAACATGGTAGGAAAAGCAAGCAAGATTTGTGGCTAGAATTGCATCCTAACCCCGTGTCTAAAGAATACAGGGATGGTTTTTTAAATGGTTTGGAGGTCTTCAAGTTGAGTATGAATGGTAATCTTTCAGGCCCAAACCCAGAACTTAGTCCAAGGCCAACATCTAATACAAAGAAAATTCCATCATACGCTGCCATTATTGGAGGTGTTGGAGGAGGGTTAGTTTTGTTATCTATTTTAGTTCTTATTATAGTTTTCAAGCAAAGGCGAGCCAAAATGTTTGGTAAAGGTGAATCAGAATCCACAAAGTCTTGCCATCCATCATTACCAACTGATCGCTGCCGTCATTTTTCACTTGAGGAGGTGAAAATTGCTACCAATGAATTCAGTGAGGATCTTATTATAGGAAAAGGAGGGTTTGGTACGGTTTACAAAGGGTACATTGACAATGCTATAAGTGTAGCAATCAAACGGCTGGATGCATCATCCAAACAAGGCTTTCTTGAATTCCAAACAGAAATAGGAATGTTGTCCAAACTACGTCATGTCCAATTAGTGTCCCTGATTGGATATTGTGATGATGAGGGTGAGATGGTATTGGTGTATGATTACATGGCTCACGGGACTCTACGGGAGCATCTATACAAGACAGACAACCCTCCATTATCATGGAATACACGTCTCAGTATATGCATTGGTGCAGCCAAAGGGTTGCATTATCTTCACACAGGTGCAAACCGTGTGATAATTCATCGAGATGTCAAGTCCACAAATATCTTACTCGATGAAAATTGGGTTGCTAAGGTGTCTGATTTTGGTTTGTCAAAGCTTGGCCCTAGAGACCGAGCAGATAGCCAAGTTAACACGTTGGTGAAGGGTACTTTGGGGTATATGGATCCTGAATACTACAACGGTGAACCTTTAACTGAAAAATCTGATGTGTACTCTTTCGGGGTTGTTTTGCTTGAAGTCTTGTGTGCAAGACCTGTTATCAATCGATTGCTTCCCGATGATAAGCAAATCAATCTGGCAGAATGGGGAAAGTTCAATTACCAAAAGGGGACCCTTCACGAGATAATTGATTCAAACCTAAGTGGTGTGATTTCACCCAAGTGCTTGATGAAGTTCGGAGAGTTAGCACATGATTGCTTGAAAAAGGAAGGAAGTAAAAGACCAACTATGGAAGAAGTAGTTTGGCGACTTGAGTTTGCATTACTGCTGCAAGAAGAAGCTGAGAAAACGGGAGACAAGGTCGGCGCGGCCATATCAGAAAACCAAGAACTTTCCTATCTCATGCAAGAGGAACCAACCACGACTGACAAATCCGCGTTATTTAGTTCAACCGGCGTGACTACAACGTGCGGCAAGTCAACAACTGACAGTAGCAATGAAGCATGCGACTCAGAAACAACTTTCACCCAGATGCTGTTGCCAACGGGAGGCCTGCCGAAATAGTTTTTTGGATTTTTGTAGACAACGGTAAAACAAACAAACGATCTTTCATAAGCTTGTGAAGTTCATGGGTTTTGTTTTGATTAATATGGTTGTGTGATTAATTTATGTATCATTATAGCTGTCCTAATTGTATTTAGGTAGTGTTTGTTTGATGTGTATGGGAACGAATGTATGGGTATCATTTTTTGTATGTATGTTTGGATTTGAAATTTGTATATCAAACCCGTTAATATAGGCATATTGTAAACCCGCCTAGATGGTTAAGTTTTCACTCTCATGAATGAAACCTATTTTCATACCCATTCCCAACACCAAACCAAACACCCCTCAATTTAAGCCATCATATCTATAATTCAAACAATCATGATATCAAGCGTGCTAATATGCTATGGGATGAAGAGTCTATAAACTCAATGAAAACACCTAAAAAACATGGTTTTTCTAGTCAAAGTTGCAATCTAGTCAAGTCGCTATAATAGTTATAAGAGTTAAACCCATACATTTTAAAATGTACGAATATCATTTGTAAACTTTAAAAGCATCAATATCGTATACGGACTTTTAGTTTCGTTCCGATATCATACCTTAAATGACATGGCTTGACTAATCACAGGCTAAACTCGTAATGCGGCATTTTTAATTATTTTTATTAATAATGTGGAGGTTAGTTCCAATACTTATTATATTATAGGTGTGTCTAGTTTATAATTTTCACGTTGTTAGAGTATCCACTATAAAAGATTCATGAATAGGTTTAAGAAACTTGAAAAGGTTTATATCTTGTTTCAACCATAGTGAGAAATTTAAGTGGCATGAAAAGGTCTAGTTTTTAGAACTTTTCATAAACTCAACACAATTAATGCGTGTGTAATGTGGATTATTTATTTGTAACACATTTTTAATCATAGTGAGAAAAAGTTTATAAACTCAAAAGGTTTATAATTTAGTTATATGTGATGACATGAAACACTTATAAACCTTTATAAATTTAAACCATAGTGGATGCACTTATAAACACATATACATTAACCGTAAATCCTTAATCATCATAAATCAATGCCGTCAACAAATTAGAGAAAAGACTGAACGGTTGTGTCGCCTATGTAAATTAGTTCATTTTCTATTATATACATTGAAATTAGAAAAGACTTAACGGTTGTGTCGCCTATGTAAATTAGTTCGTTTTTAATCACGTTAAAGTTGTGACTAACAGTTTTCAAATGACTTGTAGTTTCTAGCAAATTTAAACACTAGCTTTGTGGCTAGCATTTTATAATAATTGTTTTGTGCTTTCACAATTTTGAAAATTTTCGTTTTAGCCTCGTTCGTAAGGAGTTTGTTTGATCCATGTTCAAATTAAAGGTGCTTTGTTGCAAAACGAATTTATTTGTTTATTTAATTTTTGAAGAAAATAAACAAATGATTAATAGAGTTTTATTGATAACAAAACTATTGATTCATGAAGTGATGTTTATACTGAACATCTTTTGCTAGAAATGATATACTCGAATTTTAACGTAACCCATTTGAAGTCATTTGCGTGAAACACCATGATGAGGCAGTCCATGTAAAAACCCGAATGGCCAAGGGTGCCCAATCAAGTCAATGAAGCAAGTTGGCTCGTTGTAAAATCCTACTGAGTTGTTACTCAGGCACAAACGATGCCAAATGGTGGGGGTATCTGATGTATGCTATATGTTTGAGTTGACTTTACCTTGTTGCAAGTAAGTTAAGTGTATACATTAGCATCTCAAATGTGACACATTGAGCCGGAGATGTCACTAGTATATATGGTTAGAGGGTATTGGTAAGGATCCAGTGACAAGAAAACTTATAATGAGAATGATGAGAAATAACTATAACTACATATTTTAGATGCGTCGACTTGAATTAGATGCATCTCTATTCATTTAGATGCATCCCAATTAGTTTCGAAAGTAATTTTGAAGTGAAAACGATGCAAAGTAGTATTTCCAACGAATTTGACCCGCAGAGGACGAAAAATATAAGAATTTTCCTAACTTGCTAAAATGCATATAATATATATATATATATGCATCTAATTTTTAGTTAGAAAATATATTAGGGTGCATCTAAAAGATTAGGGATGCATCTAATTAAAGTCGATGCATCTCTAATATGCGGTTATAGTTATTTCTAATCCTTCTCATTTGATCCTAAGTCTAAAGGGTATATCAATAATTTTAATTTTTGTTAGCTCCAAAATATTTTGAAAACTTTATGAACCAACTTTTTTAAAATAAAAGGTTGAAGTTGATGTATCTAAACAGAGTTATTTATTTTATAAGAGATTATTTTTATAACAAAAAAAACTTATAAAATAAGTAAACACGCCCAAGTCTTATATAATAAGTAAACATTTTTTTCACGGAAAAAAAAAATAAAAATAAAAAAATAAAAAAATTACCAACCTAAATATGCTTTAACCCCAAAGAAACCAAACACATAACTCTGTCATTTATGTGAGGTAATCAAACCACAAGAACCAAAAATTCAATCGACTCTAAAATCACTAATTCTCCTTGTCACATTTGCAGCCTCACACACATATCAAACTTCTCCCTCCTTTGCAAAAACCACCAACCAGAAATTATTTTTTTCCCTTGATCTTGCTAATCCGAACTACACACAAACACTAATCCCCACTTTGATTTCGAACACAAACAAACTCATATCATACACATCGGTTAAAACTTAAAACCATTTGTCATTCTTTTATAAACACAAACTCAAGTTTAGCCCGTTACAAAATAAGTCCAAACAAGCCACAAGGCCCGTTAAGCCCAAAAGAAAGAAATCAATCTCAGTGTCAATGTCTTGACAGTTGAAACCCTACGGAGTAGCCGCTGCACTTCACATTTTTCTTTTATATCAACACCAAAAAGTCTGGTTCGAAATAAACAAACATGGTGATGTACTACATCGACTACAACAATTTGCCACCAGCATGCCGCTTTTTTAGTCTCGACAAAAGTGGCTTAGACTGCCTTCATAATATTCGGTTAGTTAGTCATCCTTTTGAACTTTTGCTTTTTTGTATTTGCTATGTTATGTGATACCTTCTGATAAGCGGTCTAAGTTTCTTGTTGTTTAATTTGATTGTTTTTGAGAATACAAGTTTTGGGTAGCTAAATTTAAGTTTGAACAATAAGTCTGTTTATGCTTTTTTTTTTTTTTTACCCTCTTTGTATTTACCAAGTCTTTTGGTCCTTTAACCATTAGAGATGGACCGTAACTCGAATTGACTTTTAGCTAAAAGCGTGTTTTGAATTTCCAACTTTAAACAACATGATTTCTGAGTGTGCATCTAACTTTGGCTGGTTCTGTTACTTAGGAATTTCGGCCATTTGAGAAGCGGTCTCAAACTTTGGGTGAAGGGTGAAGTATGAATGAGATGACTTTTACCAAAAGTCATCTCAAAAGCCACATTTTTCACCGAGCGAGCGTGAGGTGTATAGAAAATTCAAGTTGAGTGATCCCGCTCACATAATCTCAGGAGATTTGAAAACAGTATATGACTTGCAAAGGCATGGGTTTGATGTGATTTGGAAGATTTACGAGAAAGGAAAGTCGAAATAGAGAAAAAATCAACGAAGAGATTGAGAAGCTCAATGCTGAAGATCAGGCTATTGGAGCCTATATTAAGGAGTTGCAAGAAAGGCTAGACGAGAGAAAGAGAGCAAGGAAAAATAAGGTCATTGAAACCAAAAGGCTGACATTACCGTTCCATTTTTTTCGTCATGAAATCTCCAAAGGAAAGCTTGATGTTGCCAACCTTGATAAGCCACGCTTTGCACCATCCAAAGGATTTGAAGAGGATGAGCGTGAGAGGTTAACCACTGTTTACATGGATATATATTCAGAATTGGTTGGTACGATTAAGTTGATTGATTCCATGGACATTTCCATGGACATACTCGCAGCAACTTTGAAAAAAGTAGAAGAGTTGCAGCGATATGGGTTTGATGTGAGTGCCATTAAAGCGCAGTTGGAGAAGTTACAAGAATGCCATAAAATGAAGAAAGATCTCGAGAGAAAGAGAGCAAGGAAAAATAAGGTCATTGAAACCAAAAGGCTGACATTACCGTTCCATTTTTTTCGTCATGAAATCTCCAAAGGAAAGCTTGATGTTGCCAACCTTGATAAGCCACGCTTTTCACCATCCAAAGGATTTGAAGAGGATGAGCGTGAGAGGTTAACCACTGTTTACATGGATATATATTCAGAATTGGTTGGTACGATTAAGTTGATTGATTCCATGGACATTTCCATGGACATACTCGCAGCAACTTTGAAAAAAGTAGAAGAGTTGCAGCGATATGGGTTTGATGTGAGTGCCATTAAAGCGCAGTTGGAGAAGTTACAAGAATGCCATAAAATGAAGAAAGATCTTGAGAAGCACGATATGGAATTGCTCATTGTTGATGGGGAGATTAAGGAGTTGCGAGTAAAGCTGGATGAGAGAGTGTGACAGCCAAGAAAAATAACGATAATGAAATCATAAGGCTGGATTCAAACTTGCATCTTGTTGAACATAAGATCTTGGAGGTGTAGCTTTATTTTGAGAAACCTGTGGAGGGGGAGCTTGACATTGACAAACTTGTAGACAACCCTTAATTTGTAAGTAGTAAAGGTCTTCTTCTAGTGATGTATTTTGCTATGGTCATCATTTTTTTGGTTTAATCCCTGTATGTATCATCCGACTCTTGTTTCCTTGTTATTACATAACTATCTGTAATGCAATTTGACCAATATAGGGTTGTTGATATTATCAAAGTACACTTTTGAAAACATATCTCATTTCAACAAAGAGATAATGCACTCATGACAAAGTTAATTGCCGATCCCATTAAAGATCTAAGTGGATTAAAGGGCAACTATATGCAGTACTATTTACAAATCGTGGAATTTGGAAATAGCCTAATTTAAGCCATCATATCTATAATTCAAACAATCATGATATCAAGCGTGCTAATATATAAACTTGATGAAAACCTGGAAATATCCCAAAAACATGTTATTTTCCGGTCAAAGTTGCAATCTAGTCAAGTCGCTATAATAGTTATAAGAGTTAAGCCCATACTTTTTTAAATCTGCGAATGTAAACTTTAAAAGTATCAATATCGTATACGAACTTTTAGTTTCGTATACGAACTTTTAGTTTCGTTCCGATATCATACCTTAAATGACATGGCTTGACTAATCACAGGCTAAACTCGTAATGCGGCATTTTTAATTATTTTTATTGATAATGTGGAGGTTAGTTTCAATACTTATTATATCATAGGTGTGTCTAGTTTATAATTTTCACGTTGTTAGAGCATTCACTATAAAAGAATCATGAATAGGTTTAAGAAACTTGAAAAAGTTTATATCTTGTTCAACCATAGTGAGAAATTTAGGTGGCATGAAAAGGTCCTAGTTCTTAGACCTTTTCATAAACTCAACACAATTAATGCATGTGTAATATGGATTGTTTATAAAGTTGTAACACATTTTTAATCATAGTGAGAAAAGGTTTATAAACTCAAAAGGTTTATAATTTATTTATTAATATGTGATGACATGGAGCACTTATAAAGCTTTATAAATTTTAACCATAGTGGATGCCCTTATAAACACATGCATATACATTAACCATAAATCCCTAATCATCATAAAGCAATGGTGTCAACAAATTAGAGAAAAGACTTAACGGTTGTGTCGCCTATGTAAATTAGTTCGTTTTCTATCGAATAATATGTATATGCATTGAAATTAGAAAAGACTAGCTTAATGGTTGTGTCGCCTATGTAAATTAGTTCGTTTTCTATCGAATAATATGTATATACATTGAAATTAGAAAAGACTAGCTTAATGGTTGTGTCGCCTATGTAAATTAGTTAGTTTTCTATTGAATAATATGTCGATAATATGTATGTACATTGAAATTAGAAAAGACTTAACGGTTGTGTCGCCTATGTAAATTAGTTCATTTTCAATCACGTTAAAGTTGTGACTAACAGTTTTCAAATGACTTGTAGCTTCTAGCAAATTTAAACACTAGCTTTGTGGCTAGCATTTTATTAATAATTGTTTTGTTTTCATAGTTTTGAAAATTTTCGTTTTAGCCTCATTCGTAAGGAGTTTGTTTGATCCATGTTCAAATTGCTTTGTTGCAAAACGAATTTATTTGTTTATTCAATTTTTGAAGAAAATAAACAAATGATTAATAGAGTTTTATTGATAACAAAACTATTGATTCATGAAGTGATGTTTATACTGAACATCTTTTGCTAGAAATGATATACTCGAATTTTAACGTAACCCTTGAGAAAACCCGAATGGTCAGGGGTGCCCAATCAAGTCGATGAAACAAGTTGGCTCGTTGTAAAATCCCATTGAGTTGTTACTCAAGCACGAACAATGCCAAATGGTGGGGGTATCTGATGTATGCTACTAGTATATGTTTGAGTTAACTTTACCTTGTTGCAAGTAAGTTAAGTGACACATCGAGCTTGAGATGTCACTAGTATATATTTCGGGTTAATCATTGTGGTGATACATCTTCACAAATAGGTGAATACATATAATACACAAACATCTTCTCTCAAGCTACTATGGTTCTGGTGCATTTTGCTTGTGCCATCTCGAGTTTTCTTGCTAGCACCATTAACATTGCGTTGTGCTCGTTCGCTGGCGACATACAACGCGGGTCTGGATTAATCCTGGGGCATTTACGTATTGAGGCTCACAGCGTATAGAGCACGTAAAATCCTTTAAGGATAGGGATCCTCTTCCCATGCTAGACTCTTTGACAGTTTCTCATTCGTGTCGATGTCCGTAGAGATGATATGAAGCTGCTGTTGTCACTAAAGGGCTTAAGGTTATGTTGGTGTTACTTGTGAACAAACAAGATACATTACTGTCACTTCCAGGTTTCACCATCACATACTTGTGTATTATTTTTATCGTAATGTAGTCCATAAATTAAGCGTTACAGAAGTTATCTTTTTCTATTCTATATTTACAACACAAGACGGTGTTGAGAATTACTCTTAAACATATGCAGTTATTCAACATTCTTTTTTTTTTTGGTAAAGGGGAGTAATCCTGCACCCTGGTAAATGTATTAAAACCAAAACGTTAAAGTACAAATGGAATGTGGCTGAAGTACCACATTAACCTCAAGCTAAAACAGCTTGATAAACAAACTACCTAGAGCTTATGACATGCCAAAAGCTCTTGACAATTCTAGAATCAAGAAGAACCTAGAACAAGAAACAGAAACTAATCAAAACTGACCAGCAGCATCCGTGAAAGATAAACTTCCACCTTTTGCAAAGTTAGGGAGTAAATTAGCTGATTCATCATACACGTTATCCACACAATCATCATCACCATCTTCATCAGTAGCAAGAGCAACATAAGGATTGGATGTAGACACTTCACCTCCCTTAGAGGAGGGACCTTTAGACTTCAACTTAGATGACGAAGTAGGCACATTATAAGTAGCTCCCTTCTTGGGTTCACTAGGAGCCTTCTTAGGCTCATACCTGACAGTCTGCTTAACAGACGTACCAACCTGACTCTCTAAACCAGACTGGCCTTTACCTTTTTTCTTCTTACGACTCACCTTTTGGAAACCATCATTAGCAAGCATAGCAGCAGGAAGAACCACATTATGAGTAGTAACAACCGGAGGAGTAATTTCTTTTTTAGGACAATTCTCATGGATGTGCCCAAAAATCTTACAAGAAATGCACCTAGGAGGCCTCCATTCATATTCAACTCGGATAGATTCATTAGAAAATCCATCCCCTGTAAGAGAGGGGACACCAATAGTGATAACATCCACGAGCTCATCAGCTGAACCCACTTCAATCAAACACCGAGCAAAACTGCTTCTACCCCAAGAATCCTTACACATAGAGCTTGTGTACGAATCCATCATAATAGGTTTGCCAATAAATGAAGCAATCAAGTTAATACCCTCATCTTCAAAAACTTGGATAGGCACATCATGCAGTTTAACCCATATCGGAATGCGAGTCAACTCTTCCTTACATACGCTAGTACCAATAGACCATTTCTTAAGGATGATTGGAGAGTTATTCAACATTCTTAAAGGATTTTAAAAGTGTTCTATACTCGAGATATAGACCATTTATATATTTCGAACTTTTAATACGTCTGTATTGAGATCTATTAAACGTTTTTAAGTAAATATGTTTAAGCATTATAGGTATTGCACATGTGATGCGATATGTGTTTTAAATTGAGATAACTATTAGAGACATATATCAATGTGTGTTTCATTGGTATTGTTACGTCACAGTATTGTACAAGAAGGTGCAACATGAAACAAATATCAAAAAATTGGTATTGATATTGTGAAGACCAAAGCTCAGTGTCTAGAGCTCGTGACCGTGGACCACAAATCAGTCCAAAACTGTATGTTAAAACATGACGTGTCATGTTCAATGCATAAGGAAGCAGTCGCTTGCCTAGTTAAAGAACTACGGGTTATGAATTATTTAGATGGCATGATGGTCTGAAGATGTCCCTATGGGATTGTCTTTATACTCGTGGGTTCAACAACAGCTCATGAAGGAGTGTCGATCGTGATTAAGATATAACACCGATATTCAGAAAAACGCTTCGTTTTCAAATAAACTAGCCATTGTGCTTGTTGGTGCAAAATCTGGAAACATTATTATATGTTATTCTTAAACTAGTAGACATGGTGATTCGTGATCACCTTATAGATATCACTGTTATAGTGTTATATTGCCCAAATAATCGTGGTTTCTAGCTTTGTTTTCATATAAGATACATGTTAATATCAATGTGTAAATATGGATGGAGACAATTAGAAACTCAACGGACTAAGTAAAGTGATGGATTTGGTGTTTGTTACAAAAGTGATTGTAAAGACTATTCTAACCTCACGTGAAAGGCAAATGAGGGGTGTTAACCGGACATATTTAACCACCGTTGAAGGTCGGGATGAACCGTGTTACAAAACTTAATTATAAGGATTAACTGTTCAAAAATAAGACAAGGGGCTGTAATAGTGATTTCACTCAAACCATATAAATGAACGGTGTAATTTACTCGTTTATAAATTAATAACTAAAGTGTATATGTTATACTGACATTTTCTCTAACTATAGAATGTCTTTCTCACACTATTCGCAACATTTCCTGTTATGTACATAAGTGATTATATTATTTATAGTTATTATATCCTTAAAATCGCATAATCAAACTAACACTAAAACTGTTACAAATTCAAGTTGCAAAAATCTATCACTACACCCGTCAACTCAATTTTATTCCAGTGTGATGCTTTCCAACTTCCCCATAGTGTTTTATGTTTATTTTAAATCCATATAATATATTGCGGGTTTTTCAATGTTCCAAGACTAAGAAGTGGTTTATGTTTTAAGAGCATTTGAGCTTGATTCTGCCTGGCACAATTCAATCTGAATACTTCGCAGACTACCTTTATCGATAGATTGCCAACCGGGTTGGACGAGAAAAAAACAAAAAATTATATATATTGGGAGTGAACAAAAAAAAGAATATTGGATTGGCAACCCAAGATCATATATGGCAACCAAAGATCACAACCTCAATCTGTCACATGTCAATATTTTAATAGCTACTTGTTTTTTTCTTTACTTTTTCTTTTTTCTTTTTAATACTTATATTATTTTAGGTTGGTTGTTGATAAATAGTAAAAAAAAAAAATGGATTATTTGTATGTATTAGTTGTGTAGGTGGAGGGAAAAGAAAATAATATTTTAATAAAAATTTTGTTGTGTTGAGTTGTTGATATACATAGTCTCAGAAGTCTGAATCGGTTTCATCTCATCCAAACCAATATTTTGTCAAATGTTAAACTATCAGCTTTTACAGTTTAAATATAATTCAATTGCATACAGAAAACATTCAAGCCCATGTTTACTTTTTTTCTTTACTCGTGCTGTTTCAAAAACTAATAATATTACTCATAAGGACAACCATGAGGTTGAGCATCTACATCATCATCATAATTTCGGCTTGACAAGTTTTCAACTGCCAAAAAACACTACCGTATACTGACAACAATAATAAAAGGGTGGTCGCATGGGCGGAGCTATTAAGGAACCAGGAAGGGTCTCGGCCTCCCTAGGCCTAAGCCCGTTAGTGTATTTTTTCACGATTTCATGTGTTAAAATTTTATTTTTTCCATCTCGGCCCTTCCATCTAATGTTCTTCCAAAAAAAAAAAAAAAAAAAAAAAAAAATGTTTCGGCTAGCTCCGCCATTGGGTGGTCGACAGACGACACATGTAACCGTTTAATAAGGGTCACGTTTGGGTTTACATTTTCTTCCCGTCAACCTCTTTATTCATGTTATACTAATTGTAAACATGTTTAGGTTTAAATGACTTCTTGACACTATTAATTAAATGGGTCGAATTATGGTTGAGATATATGAATCGTTAACCCAAACCCGTTAATAGTAACCATCAAATAGAAACCTTTTTTTCTTTTTCTTTTTTTTCCTTTTTTTTTTTTTTTTCAGTTTTTAAAAATTATTCATTGAGAGAACTGCAAAATACATCCATGTGGTTTACATATTTTGGCATCTTACATCCCTGTCAGAAACTTTTGGCAATATACATCCCCTGTTAGGCAAACGTTTGCCACAATACATCCCTCGTTAACAATGAGGACTAACGGTGCAAATTTTTCCTCCGTTATCTCTTAACGAGACTGAAAATATTACACCGTTAGCCTTCGTTAGCCAAACATTTGCACCGTTAGTCCTCTTTTTTAGAAAAAAAAATAAAAAATTTTAAAATTAAAAAAAAAAAGGAAAAAAATTTTAAAAATTAATTTTTTTTAAAGTTAATATTTAAAAAAAATCAATTTTTAAAAAAAAAATAATATTTGCGAAAAAAAAATTTATAAATAATATTTAATTTTTTTAAAAACGCGTAATTTTTTAAAAATTAATTTTTATAAAAAAATGAGTTTTTTTTTAAAATGCGTATTTTTTAAAAAAATTTAATTTTTTTTTATAAAAATTAATTTAAAAAAAATTAATGTTTTTATAAAAAAAATAATTTTTTTTTCGCAAATATTAATTTTTTAAAAAAATTTGATTTTTTTTTTAAATATAAATTTAAAAAAAATAATTTTTTAAATTTTTTTCCTTTTTTTAATATTTTTAAAAAATGCGTATTTATAAAAAAAAAAATTAATTTTTTTTTCGCAAATATTATTTTTTTTTTAATTTTGATTTTTTTTAAAATATTAACATTAAAAAAATTAATTTTAATTTTTTTTTCCTTTTTTTTTTAATTTTTTTTTTCTAATAAAAAGGACTAACGGTGCAAATGTTTGGCTAACGAAGGCTAACGGTGTAATATTTTCAGTCTCGTTAAGAGATAACGGAGGAAAAATTTGCACCGTTAGTCCTCATTGTTAACGAGGGATGTATTGTGGCAAACGTTTGCCTAACGGGGGATGTATATTGCCAAAAGTTTCTGACAGTGATGTAAAATGCAAAAATGTGTAAATCACAGGGATGTATTTTGCAGTTCTCTCTTATTCATTAAAGCTTTTATAAAAGTAGAAATTTAAAACTTTAACAAAAATACACCGTTTAACATTTTATATTAAAATTTATACAAAAACACTCAACCTATAACATACTTGTACCAATCAAAACACACACAAAATCACACTAACTTTTTAAGACGAGTGGTGATAGAACCACAAAAAGACTTCCACAAAACCTTTCACAAAATGAGGTGTCACTCTTTAATTGATGTATTTTTCTATACTTTTTCTCTCTTCTCTTTGAGTTAGCCCATTAAAGATTGACACCTCATTTTATGAGAGTTTTTGTGAAATTCTTTTTGTGCTTTTATCACCACTCTTTTAAGACATGCTCAGGTTCAAAAAAACAACACGACCACATCTTCCTGGTTCTTTCTTTTGGTCAAGTTTGTGATCAAAACACAAGCACCAACTATTATATGGAAGTAAAGCGTAAAATCCGTTCATGTGGTTTGTTCATTTTGATACGAATCGTTCTTTGCCACAAACTATTGAAAAATATCATCGCTATGAGGGCAAATGTCTAACACTTTACATCCATGAAGTGATGGTTTTCGCAAGGAGAGGGGAAAAAAATGAATCATCCTAAGAAATAGGGGATGGGTGATAAAGACCGCGGACTCAACCGAGCATATTTAGGTTCCAGTTATTGGTCCACTATTTTCTTTATTTTCAGTCATCGATTCAGTATTACTCACAACCGACCATTACGCTTTATTGTATCGGATTGCACCGATTTGGACATGGATTGAACATTTCAGTCTAGTCCTCGGACATCGGTCCGGAGTTTTGAACCAAATTGGTTTTAGATTCGTTTTGGACTTGATCGGCTCAGGTCTTCGAACCTACTTAAAAATGATGATTTTTGTTAAACATAAATTCTAGAGATGATATCTTTTTAATAGTTTCTGACACCAAATCAAAATGTGTGGTTTTTGTAGTTTACTCATTGCATAATCTATTTGCGATTATTGCATATAAATTTAAATTATGTCACTCGAATTAATTAAAGACTATTTGCTTAATCCTCGAACTTTCATCTAGTTTTTTGTTCAATCCTCAAACTCTTTTTCCAATCTAAAATTATCGATTAAAAAAAAAAAAAAAAAAAAAAAAAAAAAAAAAAAAAATCGCTCGCCCTTTCTCACTCACTTTCTCTTCCTCCCTCGCTCTTGTATCGGCACCAACAATCATACCATTGTTGGACACTACTAAGAAAACAAAACTCTTATATAACTACTCGTCGCCGATTCATGCAAGTATCATACTAGTCATAAATTATGCAACAATAAAAATATTTCCATTTGGTGTACTAGTCTTTGAAAAATGGAAGTATGGTACGTTTAATGGGTCCAATATCCATATCCATATGATAGCTTGTTTTTACCTTAGGAACAACCCGTGAACTCAACATGTGCACCTTTTTCTTTGTCCACTAAAAACTAATCTGCTTTTGTATCCTAGTTTTCCCCCATGAAACGCTCGACGCCAGTAGTCTCTATTATTTAAGTGATCCATTAAGTTTTGTTTTATGCTTGTGATATAAATGTAAAATATCAAATTCTAACTTTAGATTGCAAGCATGAAACTAATATATAATGCTTAAAACAAGAATAACAACAATACTCAGTCCCGCTGGAGCGAGATATGAGGGAGGGGAGATGTGGAAGGTCACACCCCTACCCAAAGGTAAAAGGACTGCTTCGAGAAAGACCTTCGTCAAGTGCGTGTATGCAAGCGAACATACAAATGCAAGGTGTGAGGAAAGAGTTACAATGATATAAACAGAAGCATGTAAAGCAAAAACATACAGGCGAGTAAAGGCAAAAATGCAAACAGACAAAGAAACAAAAGAGCAAGCAAGCCAAAATAGCAAAAAGATTCACAAAGAGCACGTAAGATCAAATAGAACAATAGTTATGCACTAAGGGCACATAAGAAGTCTCAGGCTAATGAATGTTGAACATAAATTTCCCCAAAATGGAACAATAGTTATGCATAATTTTATCAAAATAACCACATAGACCTAAATCGTACAGGAAATAACCAAAATGTGTTTAAAAAAAAAAAAAAAAAAAAATGATTTGTGGTATAGTGATATAGCTTGACAGCAAGCATTTGAGAGTATTTTAGGAGCTACTAGCAACTAGTGACTTAAACACTAAAGCTTGTTTGGTACAAGCAATTACTAGTGTTTGAAATTTTTGTAATCGCTCTCATTCAAAACACTTCATGAAAAAGCATTTATATCTTACGGCCAGAGTTATGTTTTTCAAATTACATATATACCCTTATTATATTATTTATTGCATATATATACGTATTATATTATTTAACTAAACAATTTTTTACTTTAATATATATTTGTCCGTTTAAATCATTTTACATTTTATATTTCAGCTACCGCTATATTACTAAACGTTTTTAATAAACAAAATTGCTACTTCTAACTACATGTACTGCTACATTTCGCCATATATAGTATCGGCAGGAATTAGCAATCATTGAAAATAAACAAAAAAGTGTCAAGGATTCAAACTAACCCAATCCAACCACTTAATTTCTACCCACACTGCTTTGCGCCGATGTCCTATCATTTAAATAGTTACTCAAGTCACCCGCTTTGAAACCTTTAGTGTGTAAAATGTCAGCCAGAAACAAATTGACAAACACCAACAACTGCATAGAAATGACAACATTTGAAAACCTAAAAGCAACAATAATGCATAGAATATCACCTAAAGTTCAAAAGAGATCAATGCTTAAAAGAAGCTTTAATTTCTAAGCAGTATTGGAAACCTTAGATCGAGCTAGGACAAAACTAGACCAAATTAATCAAGCTATATGTCGGGAATCAGATGCTCATGACCGGAGTATATATAAAGATAATCAATACAATGCGAATACTTGTATCCGTGCATATTAAGGGTGACAAGATTCATTAATATACATGAACTTGCAGAACAATTTTGTTGTCATAATTTCACTAGAAGTCCACGGCTAATTTTGTATACAAAACATCACGAATTTTAGTTATGAACCCCTTCAAATTCGTGGCTTTGCCCCTAATGTATGTATATCTATAAGACTATAACAGATGAACCTATCTGTATATAGCCATATGCCCATATATATGCATGATCGAGCATATATAATATGTAATGGTTATATTTGGTCCATGAGAAAGCAGTAGCATATACCTTCGTAAAGGGGCAGTCTTTTTCAATGGAAACTCATCCATAAAATATGAAAGAAAAAGCCAATATAAAGGGTTGAAAAATCACAAGATGATGAAGCACTACCCATAAAAAAAACTAATCCAACCAATTTAAACACTTTTTTTTATTTTCCTATTTTCAATAAGTAATTGTAGATGTGCATGTGAAGGCTCAATAATTTCTCATGCAACAAAAGTGGGGTCCTTCAACTCTTGAGACAGCCCTTTCCCTTTTGTTCTCATGCCAGCCTCCAACTCCTCAAAGATTCTAGCACACACACACACTTCTATGTGTAAAAACCATGTCTCTTTTTCTTCATTTCTTTCTCTTTTCACTCATAGTACATGCCTATCTGCCCACCACTGTTGTCACAGCCGCTAAGGTTGCCGCCAAGGGCGTAGATAAGCAAGTCCTCACTTTGAAGAATTTAAATTGGACACCACAAACTAATGCAGCAAATTGCTTCCCTCAAAGATCAAGTTAGTAGTATTCAGCATCAGTTATATATCATTGTGGTGCATGGGGTGGTTGGGATTGTGTTTTGAAAGTGATTATCTGTTTATTACGTTTTCAAGTTATATAGATAATGCGTTTTTAGTGTTAAGATATTGTGAAACATGTTTTGATTATCTGATTGTTTATGGGTCATATAATGAGTTAAGGAGTAGTTACTCAAAGTGTAGTTATGTTTTCAATTGTGTAAGGAAGATTATTTGATTCATTAGTCATATTATATGCAAGCTTTCAAATAATCACACATGTTCAAGGCTTCAAGCAACGCAAGTACATCCACGCACTATATTTGACAACCCTATTTGTTAAATTTGGTTATGTGATTCCTGATAATTTTATTTGTTTACACTCACTTCCAAAACTCAAAATTCAATGTCATCCAACAATTCACCTTCCATGAAAAAAAAAAAAAAAAAAAAAAAACACTAATTTTCCAAAGTTTAAATTCCATATCAGAATATAACTAACTTGTTATACATGGCATAAAAGTCAGGATAGAAGTGCTGCTCTGGATTTAGTAATCCTTGTAACCAAATCCTATCATCTTTGTGTTGATATATAAGTGCTATAAACCAGGTTTTCTTGTTTTTTCAGGAACAGAAAAGAATGCCATTATATTAGACTTGCATCACAAGGACTACTGCTCTAAACCCATATCAGACTGGAACCAAAGACTCCAAAAGCATATACTTTCAGATCAAATTCGAGTCCATGCACTACAATCACGTATTAAAACCGCTCTTTATAACAGTTTCAATCAAGAACTTACACAAGCTCAAATCCCTCTTGTGTCTGGAGCCAAACTCCAAACTCTCAACTACATCGTGACAGTTGGATTGGGGGGTCGAAACGTCACATTAATAGTCGATACAGGGAGTGACGTAACATGGGTCCAATGTGAACCTTGTGAATATTGTTATAACCAACAAGAACCACTCTTTAACCCTTCACAATCTGCTTCATATAGTTCCGTTTTATGTGAGTCAAATACTTGCAAGAACCTCGAATCCGCCACTGGTAATTCAGGCGTTTGTGGGGTTAACTCGACAACATGTAACTATTATGTTAGCTATGGCGATGGATCATACACACGCGGTGATTTAGCAAGCGACAACTTAGTACTTGGTAACACACCAATCAAAGGTTTCGTATTTGGTTGTGGCCGGGCTAATGATGGGTTGTTTGGTGGAGCTTCCGGGCTTATGGGGATGGGAAGAAGCGTTCTTTCAATTGTTTCTCAAACTTTTGATGTTTTTGAAGGGGTTTTTTCCTACTGTTTACCTTCGGTGACAGATAAGGGTTCAGGATCACTAATTCTGGGTGATGAAATTTCACTTTACAAAAATTTTAGCCCGATTTCTTATGCTAAGTTAATATCAAACCCAATGTTACCCACCTTTTATTTTCTTAACCTCACAGGAATAAGCATGGGAGGAGTGGAATTACAAGATCCAACTTTTGGTAAAAGGGAAATGCTAATAGATTCGGGAACAGTAATTACACGACTTTTTCCTTCAGTTTACAATGTCGTTAAGTCTGAATTTTTAAAACAATTTTCGGGTTTTCCTAAAGCTCCATCATTTTCAATCTTAGATACTTGTTTTAACCTATCTACCTTTGAAGAAGTGGAAATACCTACATTCAAGTTGCATTTTGGGACGGATGCTGAACTTATTGTGGATGTAACTGGGATACTTTATTTTGCAAAGGCCGATGCATCTCAAGTTTGTTTAGCTATTGCAAGCCTTTCGGATGAAGAGGAAGTTGGTATTATCGGGAATTACCAGCAAAAGAACACAAGAGTTATATACAACACTAAGGCATCTACAGTTGGATTTGCTAAAGAAAGTTGTGGTTCAGATTAAAAATGTGAAGGACAAGTGTTGAGCAACTCATGATTGTTGTGAATAGTATATCGTTTAAAGGATTTTCAGAATTGGGGTGATGGTATAGAATTTAATCATACATCAATGCAATGTATGATTTTTGAGTGTGTGGCTTAACTAATACAAATCTTGTAATTCAAGTCTCGGTAAATATTCACTTGTGAATGTATTTTAATCAACATAAGAAGAAATCCATGTGGCAAAATTCATATGTAAATAAAATTCATTCGTGACTAGATTCAGTTTGGTCCTTTGTGTTCTTTGATACAAGGGCCGTAAAGTATATTTCGTGTTCTCAAATATACCACCCCTAAGTACTTATCGCTAATAATTTGCCATACAAAAACACAACCTACCAACTGTTCCACATTGGTCATTGTACAAATATTCATGTAAATTTAGTCATTAAAGATAGCAATTTCTCGTTGCACGATTCATCAAGAATGTCTTAATAAGTTTAGTAGCAAGAACGGCTAGGCAATTTGTACTATGACTAATGTATGTTTATATTTTATGCATTATCCTAAATAAACATATTTGAATTCAGAAGTAAACAATGGAAAAATCATATTTACCTGTCTTACTTGATTCTGCCACAGATTAATCAAATACAAATTGCGCATAGAAAGGGAGAATCTACAGAACTGTCACATATATCCAAGTACATCGAACGGACCTACCTCTGGAATTTCTTGGTCCGGGAGTTATGATTCTTTTGTACTGTGACCAAAAACAAGAGATAGTTGCGTAAACAAACATGCTGCCACATTCCATCTTGATTGGAGCCTAGCGAAAACTGTTTTGAACCTCCCTGTGATAAATGAATCAAGATATTTTTCTAAAAGACTTCTTAACTTATACAGAGTGGAGTGGACTTGAGATTTTGTACCTAAAAAACTTCTTTTAAACAAGACCGCACCAATAATTGATTGCTAAGTACGTTTCTGTAAAAACTTTAAATGTTGCCTTAAAACATGCATTACCGATAACCTTTTCCTAAAGTATGTCTATCAAAAGACCAAATGAATAAATACCAATCAATTGTATATGTTAACAACAAATAGTTTCAGTCCACCAAAAAGTATCACTACTTGGGTAAGGACACAATCTAGTTTCTTTAACATTTCACATAACTTTCAACAGCTATCTGCTGCATGTCACCAAAAATACCAATACAAACACACTTGTTCTCTTGTGTTTCTAAGTACTTAATATATCGAACAATATTAAATAACATATAAACCTCACTATTTATCTCTAAAGTTACATCAATCATTATATTAATTTCATTTTTCCTTTAGCTACTGATTCTTTCATGAGTTGAACATGACACAATGCTTTCTGAGTTCCAGTCAATCCTGAACAATCGTCCCCGGTGGCCCCTAAAGTAATGGCAAAGTATAGATAAATGGTGCATAGAAAAGCAAGAAGTGCAAGAGCGGTTAGTAGGAAGCGGTGCCGCCTGATTACGGTGGAGAAACTGCCCAATTCATTTCCTGTTGTGTAATTCTTTCTGGATGAATTTGAAGAAAATGCTGTTTGTGTTCTCCGGTGAGGTGAGGTAATAACGCCGTCTAGAGCCATTGATTTTTATGCAACTGGGATTTAATGACGGCACCGCTACATAATCTGCAGAACTTTTAGCTCAAGTTGGCAGCGCTAAATCAAACTGTAAAATAATAAGAAAATAAGAAAATAAGATTTGGGTTGTGAAATGCGTAGTATAATAGGTAGGATAAAGATAACTAAGAAGTGGATATGAGTGCAACATTGTAACAGCTGATGTGAGGGTATTTATGGAATGGACAAAGTGAAGTTGTGAACATCAAATGGAGGGGGTCCGGTTAGTCTTGCATTTGCTATTTATCACAAGAACCTAGGGATTACAATTTCGACCATTTACTTTAAATGAGTTGAATCAGTTAAGTACTTAAGTTTTTATCTCTGGCGGGTCAAAGATGGTACACTAAATTATTAATAGCCATTAATACTTTCTGCAGATAGTGGTGGAAAATTCGACCCATTTACTTATCAACAGGTCGATTATTAGGTTTATTTCTAATGGGTCAGAAACGTAGAATAGTGAAGTTAGCTAAAAAGGATATTGACCGAACGGGCCAAGCGGGTCAAAAGTGGCCCAAACTGGATTTTTAATGCACGCCTATTAAATCATTTAATTCAAAACATTAGAATGTTGTTGTAATAGCATAATTTTAATAATTGTATTAGATATACATTAAACAGTTTATAAAGATTTCAGAAGCTCAACTTTTATGCAAAAAGTTTTTCAGGTCAACCCAGCCCGAGCCATTTTGACCCAGTTCTACCAGCAATAGACGCCTATGCCTGATAAAACTTATCAGAACTACAATACATTCTCTATGATCATGTAACCTTCCATCGTTCTCATACCAAGTAAAGGGGGCCTGAAATCACAATGTTATTCTCCTAACCCTAGTGGCAGATTTAAATTTCTGATCTAGGAATTCACCACTATAACAGACAACATTTCACGGGACTAAATACAATAACATTTTTTAAAACTTTTCTATACTACAAAATACAGCAACTTTTTCACAGGGTATTATGCACCATAGTATTGAGCACTCACAATCAAAATCAATGAACCTCAAAAAATTTTATAAACCTGCGACAGTAACCTAGCAAGTGATACCCATCTTAATCAACCACCATGATCATGATACTTAGAACGACAACAAACAAGTTAAGATATTAAATCACCCAAAAAATAGTTGTAATTATTATTTTGAAATCAATCATGACCTAAGATCACTCGTATACCGAAATAACGCAAGAAACTTTTTTACACCAAACATTCTCTATCAAAATAGATATCGCTAAACAATAACGCAATAGGTGTTGTGAAAATATCGCATTTGGATGTGTTTCTACTCCTAAAAGTTGTACCGAAACTTGATACCTTTCACCTTTTTTCCATCGTATATCAAATTACATTTTTTGTGCCTTTTTTTTTGGGTAACCATGGCTTCCGACCTTTTGGCGGACTAATCCACTGGGTTTGAACCCACCGTCACACAAACTCAAACCGGGCAAAACCCTTTTCAGGAGGTCGGCGTAGCCTCTTCAGGGTTGTTTGCACCTAGCACGAATTGAACTTGAGACCTCACACATCTTAGGCCGATAGTCACAACTCACAAGTCCTTCTACCACTAGGCCTACTAATCCACTAGGCTTGAGCCCACCACCAAACTCAAACCGGGTTTGCACCTAGCACTTTAAACCTTTTACCTTTTAACGATTATAGTCACAAGCCTTTTACCATTAGGCCACCCTAAGTGGATTACTTTCGGCTTTTTTACCACGTTAATGTAACAATCTTACACGAAAAATGCAAGTACTTTATATACATACAATGCAAATAAAACTCAAAAAGTATGTAACTTTTTTATACAATCATATAAATCACACAAAACCCATATCCAAACACCCCTTAATCCATCCATCTTATATTAATCAAAACTACAGATCTCAACAATCCCAATTCACAAAAACCCTCAAATCAATTTATACCAACATATAAACAATCAAATCAATTAAAAAATAATTAAATAAATAAAATAAATTGGGGAAAATTTACATACCTGGGTCAGAAAATTTAATTGTTTTTTTTTTATGTAAATGTTAATGTGGGGATGATTGATTATATTTATATCCCACCGAAACCGCGGATTTATTATTTGTGGAGTGAAAGTTGTTGGGTCTAGAAGAGATGTGTTGGTGTGGTTTGTACTTTGTGGTTTGGAAGGTGTATGGTTGTGTGGATTTTGGGATTACAAGGAAAGTATAACAACTTTTGTTCCTACTTTATTTTTTTTTAGGTCATTAAATAAAGTAAAACGCAATATCAGAAAAAAAAAAAAAAAAAAAAAAAAAAAAAAGTCAACAAGCATTGTGTTGAAAAAAGAGTCAACAAGCATTGTGTTGAAAAAAGAGTCAACAAGCATTAATCATCATCTATGTGCGCTAATATATTTTTAATTTGTGTAAATCCGTCAAAGAAAGAAGTCAACGATGGTTAACGATGGTCAATGGTGAATAATGATGGTCAGACTTATTGGAAACCATCAAATCTTGTCGGAAATACACATAAACATGCCATAAACTTGTGTTAAATCACTTATAATCGCTATTTTTATCTATTAAAGTTGTTGGTATAAGGAAAAAATTTTGTCGTAAATATCAAAAACTTCATGAAAATGTGAATCCGATTAATCCCGTCTAAATCGATTACAAGCTACAAATGAATCGACCGGCTGACTACTGATTTACGATTTTTGCAACTTGCTAAATATGGTTTTTTAAGGCTTAAAGCTATGTTTAAGATTATTTATTTATTTATTTATTTATTTATTTATTTTAAATAGGCATAAATTGTTTGTACATTTAAAATAATCACATATTTCTTGGATTTAATCATTTTCAGTCAACTAAATGTATCAACCTTAACATATGTTTTGAGCTTTTAGATACAGCTTTTAGGGTTAGAAATGACAAAATCCTAAATAAAAGACTTTGTTTAGTTCAAGAAAAAATAATAGTTTCATTTTTTAGCAAGGTACTAGGTACATAACTTGTAGGAATCTTCTTGAAGATGCAAAATTGGCTCATTGTTTTGCATAAACCATCCATGTGATTTGTCAATATTGCAAGCCTTTTACCTTTTGGAAACCGTATGTTTGTGTGAGAAACTTTGTGTGCGGATTAGGTCCTTGGCAAAAGGTTTCTCTATAAGATATGTGATTGTAATTTAAAAAATAAAATAAAAATAAGTAAAGACTACACCTGCAATTTGAAAAACCACATAATTTAGAGAGCTTTGGTTTCAAATAAATGTTTACTTTTTTAATTCAATCAATAAAAAAATCAAATGTCAAGAAATCATTTTTTGGTACACTGTATAAAGATTAAATTTTTTAACCTACGTGCAATGTAAATGTGAAATTTTTATTTTTTCCTGAAACTCGTAAATTATGGAAATCATGTATAGACCATCTTGCGGATAAACGGATAAACGATCCTTTTTTTTTTTTCCTCTTCCTTTTGAGATTAGTGTATTTGTGGTTTTCTTTTCATCCATGGACATAACTTTTTACCGCGTACCTTGAATTTATTATTAAGCAAGGACTTGATGCTAGTCATTTCATAACAAATAATTGACTTTATTATTAAAAGTACCAATTAAATGGATGAGGTTTTCCCGTTCATGTTACTCGATAAGGGCGAGTCTTTTAGTCAGATGTACGCAGCCTAACCAGGGTATAACTACCAAAACAGTGGCTACTGTCAGTCCCATCTTTCTACCCTGCATATTCGTGGAACTCAATTTCATTTGGAAAAAGAAAAGAGAAAATGTAGGGTATTGGTGGTCACCCGCATGGCCGATAAAACATGCACAGCGGGAAAGAAACATACAATTGTCATGCAGACAAAACCTCTAATAACAGATCTCCTAATAAGAGATATAGCCTAAAACTAAACACGTATAAAGGGTGTTTATATAAGACTTACTTGATCTTGCAATAATGTAAGCTCCTAGATCTTCACTATGTGCACGAAATCACCTTCATATTTCTTATTGGTTTTGATTCGATCAATTAGGGTTTTCTTGGGGAGAATCACTATGTTGGCTGCGTTAGATATCCACCAGTATTGCACATGTAGAACTAGGGTTAAGAACCCAAGCACATTGGAGAGTACGAAAGTCAACTAGGAGTCGACTTTGGTGGACAAAAAGGGTTTCGACCCTTAATCGGTCGATCGATTAGGAGAGGGGATCGAGGTTTTTAGGGATAGAGGAATCTTTATGAATCTAGTTAGGATGCCTTGGTATTTATAGCCTTATAGGGTGCCATAGAACATTCCTAATACAACTATGATTCCATGTAATTATCCATAACTACACAAGTTTGATAATAAATAGAACTTAACCCCTCATATTCCTAGGGGGCTAGCCGAACCACCCACAACCCTTACGGTTTGTGGTTTTACCTTTTGAGTACTTTACATAATTATCTCAAATAAACATTACCATATTCTTATTTTCTGATCATTTTCATTTTATTTCGTCACTCTTTTCTCATTACCAACATGCATGTTCTGTTTAATGTGTACCGATGTGACACATCGGCATTTCTATGAGTACTAGTTATGAAAGACCTTGTTCTTTGCACGATAATCATTTCAGAAATGACTTTTAGAGCTTGCTGACTATGGTTCCCGTGATCGTTTCCAACCCTTTTATGGGTACCCCAAGTCCCCGAATGTGTACCTAATGTGGTTTAAACCAGAGGCGGACCTAAGCATGCGCAAGGTGATGCCCGGGAACCACCTTGAACGAAAAAATCCTTTAGAAACGACATAGGATTTTTTTTAGGACATACCTTAGAAATTAGTCGGGAACCACCTTAGGTTCGAAATTTAAAAGAAGAATGAAAGAAAACAACTAAGAAAAAGAAATTACGGTATGTCGTCGGATCAACAAATAATGAAGAAGATCTAAGAAAAAAAAATTCCGGATATGTCGTCGGAGATCACCAAATAATGAAGAAGATGAAACTATTTTGTCATATATGATGGAAATGTACTTTACTTTGACCCTAAGTTTTAACTGTAAACAAAATGTTTCAAGTAAAAGAATTATAATGGGATGTTTGGTTTATAATGAATTAATGAGGAATGACTATGGGTATGGGATTGGGAATGAGGTTATTAACCCACTAGTTTTAGTGGATTTAAAATATTGCTACTTTTGAGGTTTTAATACCTATTTTAATTAGAGCTGGCAAATTGGGTACCTGTTAGGACCTGTTAAGACCTGTTAAGGGAAAAAATGTACTATGCAATTTTTTTATTTTTTAAAATAATTGTTTTAGTATTCTAGGGTTCAATATTTAACTTTTTTGATACATAAAACGTATATCTGTCATACTTAAACCACCAAAACCAAGTGTTAAATGAGTCGTTTTCATGTTTGAAACTTATGTTATTCGCGCGCTCAAAATCTGTTAAGACCTGTTAAGACACGGTTTGCCAGCTCTAATTTTAATATATCAAACCCACTAATCAAACAACTACAATTGGAATGAAAGTCATTCCTTGATACACATTCCTCAAACTGAACGCCCCCTAAGTGTCGTTTACTGTCTAATAGTACAAAGGGACAAAGGGTGACACAATTAATCCAAAGGATAAAATTATCGGTAAAAAGGTCAAAGCTACACACACATCTTAACTAATTATAATAGAGAAATGGTCAAAGTGGAATTGTGAAATTGTGGAAAACTTAACTTTTGGTTAATCCCGATTTTACCCTTGTGTGTTGCCTTGTAAATTAATGTGGCCGAATTGGAAAGGTTTGAATCATATTGATGGCAACAATTCATATTTATTAATAAAATCTTATGTGCAACTCAATAGCTAATACAGAAAGTTTGTAAAATTCAAAGAAAAGTTCAAAACCGAACAAGTATTAAACATTTTAATCACATACAAATATACAATCTTAAATGTCTATCAAGCATCAGGATATAAAAACTTTGTTATCTTAGTTCAATTAAAAGATAATTATTACTTAGTTATACATTTTTTTTTTTTTTGGCAGAATTTTTGAAACATAACATCTTTTAAAAAAATTCCAATTCAAGTGATAGATGCAATATAGCCATTACACAAAGAAATAGAATTTTCTTCTTGCAAGTACGGACATGGTATTCTACATAAGTATGTCCCAAACAAAGGGTCAAAGACTAACAGAAAGATGTCATTTGTGTTTGTTTCAGACGATTTTGTCACTCTTCACCCTTTATATATACTACTTATAAAAGAAAAACAGTTAAAGTGAAAAAGTTGAGTTGTTGAAAAGTCATATGAGAGAGAAAAATAATGTAATTAATCCTCTTATTAAAATACCTCATTACTTAAAAGTACAATGATTTATTCACATTATACAACCAATTAAAAACATATCTATCGAATTAAATACAACCAATTAAAACATCACTTACTAAAAAGTACAATAAAATTTTTATAATGTACAATTTAAATAAACTACAACATAATACATATGGAATAATTAAACACACTAATTAATATTATTTTTAAACACCCTAAAATGAAAAGTACATGTTATTATACATATTATACAAATTAATAAAATACACAAAAGCTTCATACAACCTAACAAGTTGATGATACATATAGTTTTGAAAACTGGACAGGATCAACGGGTTCAACTGGAACTGGTGTCGCCACCGGTTCGGCTAACCAATAAAAACTATCCGAAAACAAACCAGAGAGGACCCGTTGAAACCGATACAAACTGGTGAATCAGGCCTCATCGAGATCTATTTCTTCGGTTAATCGTCACAGGGTACCCGAAGGAAAAACTGAAAAGTGAAAAGTTGAAACTAAAAAAGGAAATGTTGAAAACATATATTTCAAAAGGAAACTATTAACACAAATCACAAACCGGGTTGACCCAGAACGCTTCAAACCCGACGCGTTGACCCGGTTTAATTTGACCCGTTTTCGACCCAACCTAGCAAGTTGACCCGGTTTAAATCGACCCATTTTTCAACCGGAACGGTTCAACCGGTTGAACCACCCGGGTTTCAAAACATTATGTTTAATTCCCAAATCTTCAAACTTTTATTATTTTTCGTTTATAACGTATAAACTTTTTTTTATCAATAAATTATCTGTCGCTATGAAATCCCGTTGCTATGCACAGGTACTCGTCTAGTCATAAAAACGCTCGAGTAAAATTAAAAACCTCATTAAGTGCATAAATACTTTTCTCTTTTCAACCTTTTATGTCCAAAAACGCAATTTTTTTTACTAGAGACGTACTTAGGTCGGTTTTTAGGCAGATTTCGGCTTCACTATAACCTACGAATTCATGATATTTCAAAATGAACCGGCTGCACAAGACTTGAAATCTGAACCAGGCAAATTGTTGGAGAATTGAGATAGTTTGGTTCTGTTGGGTTTTCGGTATTGAGCCGATTTAATGAACCAAGACTAACTAAACACATCCATCCCCATTTTCTTGTTCATGCTCTTATATTCTGTTTCCAGATGCACCAATTTATTAAAGGATTGAAAGTACACATAAATATGTGTTCGAGATTTTTGTATATAAATAGGGCAAGTGTGAATTATGAGCAGGTCCATGCAGGATGCTATCACACTGATAAAACTGAACTGAAATGTAGATAGCATACAAGTAAAGCAGCGAGTCTGGGTTAGCTGTGACGAAGTGCACTTGTGATTAACATCATAGCTAGCCACGTATATTTATCTCATGGGTAACTGTAACTCTCTACTTTCGGCCAGTTCAGTTTTCACGGCTGGCCCAACAATAGAAACCACATCTGAACCATAATATAGCGGTTTTGCAATCTGGGAACCAGCCAGCCAGTGGTGACTCGTACAACCTGGCCAACCTAACCAAGTTATCTCGGTTTGGCCGGTTCAGGCGATCTCGACAGTTCTATGTACACCCTTACTTTTTACCAACATCATATCCACACATCCAAACACCCCCTTCTATAACCTCCCTAACCTACGGCCACACACCAACAGATTTTGTAAAACTGCAATTTGAGAAAATAGATACCAATTTGCTTCTCCGTGTCTTACAAAACGGATAGAATCAGTCTATTTAATGATTTGCCAGCCATTAATTTCTAACTATTTGTATTTTGCGGACACGATAATCACTCCCAAAACGCAATCCAATATACCCTCTAAATCATGTTCTTTCTAACCTGCTCTTCAAGAATACAGTAAAGCATCTTACATAGCCAAAACCTGACCAGCAAGAATGCTGCTGATATGCTAATGTCGGGACTTGTGACTTGGGAAGACCCTAGTTTGATATGATGGAACCTAAATAGTAGTTTTATTAAAAGGATATAAAAACTGTACTCAGAAAATAATTTGACCTGGGAGCATGTTAAACCATATCTCGTAATTTCTATTTAAAAAGCTATGTGATTATGAACACGTTGTTTTTAGATTATGATAGTAAATGTCAATATATTCTAGCTTATTCGGCTCTATGAGGCTCATGCATGGTTGTAACAACTTGACCACACCCATCTTCCAGAAGGAAATAAAATTAGTGATTCAAATGTATGAGATGCTGAGGACTAAAAGAAACCGATGTGCGAATGCTACAGAAAAGAAATAATTATAGATAAATGAAAACAGTAAATTACCAAATAAATACGATCGAGAAAAGTAACAAAGCTACAAACAAGTCGGACGTAATGAGCACCAACAGGCAACATCAATCATTAGGCAAACATACAGTAGGACCAAATAAAAATTAAATTTACAAAATTAAGAGACAAATGGGTAACATGTACTAGGAAAACTAAACCATCAAGACAAACCACATTTAAATGAACAAGTGGTTGGAACAATGTTACTAGCTCATCGCCTTTTCTCCATGGACCAAGCTTAATGATATCATCTATGAATACTGAAACAAAGTATGATCCAGAATATAATGCCTTACTGCAATTGGTGATTCTGTAGATCAAAACACTACAAGTATATTTTGTGATGATGGCAAGGAATGATAAGCCATCACAACCAAAAAGAAAACATGAACTACTATCTTCAATATTCTTAAGAACGTCAAACGATTTTGTAATAAAGAATATCATACACTTGCTCCAGCCTAAAATATGATTCAGGCTTGGCTACACCACATGCCTGAATGACCCAAGGGCTAATATAATTACGAGAATCTTGACCAATTGCTTATCTATTGTTTAACTTACAATAGTAATGGGTGCAGGGTGCATATCCTAGACGGAATGACAGGGCTCAAACACACCGCACTTAAGATAAAACATATACAGCATGATGCATCATAGTTCATGTTCACGCACAAAAATAATCCAGTCATGGTATCAATTTACTAGATGAATAATATTGTGTCAAACAGAGGTTTTAAAACATGCATGAGAAAAGTAAAAACGAAACCTGGTTTGAATCTCAGAAAATCTGATGTCAAAGATACCAACGCCTTCAAGCCATTTGCGTCAAATGAGCACAAGTGTAAAGATATCCATCTACTTCTAATCGACCAACAAGTATTCCCAATACTGAATAATGAAAAGCTGACCCACTATGCAAACTTGCAAAGTAACACGCATATAGTAATAGTTATGTATAGTTTTAAACACACAGTGTCCACTTACACGTTTCCATCCGGGAAAGGATCTAAACATTGAAATTGATATAATGTTCCTAAATTACGCTCCTTTCCTAATATTAGGTGAAAAATCTTTTCCTTATAGGTTTGCATATAAACAAGTACATCTAATATTTCTATTGCTAATAGCAACAGAACAAGATGGTAGGTTTTAGATCCTCAAAAGAGCCTACTTTTCTCTTTTTATTTTCTTGAATGTATTTCATTGATCTTGTTAAGACCAAAACTTTCCTATTCTTTCAAGCTATATAACATTTCAATTTGTGGGAACTATCATATGAAAAGAGAACTGACAAAGATGCGACATTGGGTCCCATTTACTTAATACAAAGAGAAATGAAATTGGAACCAGTGTTGTAAAACTCAGCCTAGGCAGCTCATTACTTGGCAAGTAATCACTGAGCTGGTAGGTGCCAAGGCGATTTGGAGCTACTCGGTTCAAAAGTCAGGCTACTCGGCCAAATTACTCGGACTTTAGTATTTTAAGTATTATGTTTATCATTGAAATTTGAAGTCCTTAATATTATTATGTTTATGTTTCAGCTTTGAACCATTAAAACATTGAAGTATTATGTTAATGTCATGCATATAATTTAGGAATCTATATTATATTAAAAATTCCAATCCGATTACTCCACGCCTAGGCCGATTACTCGCTACAAGGTAGTCGACCACTCGAGTACCGCCTAGCGAGTTTTGCAACCTTGGTTGGAAGTTGGAACCAACGAAAGGCATAATAAAGAATGCAGAGATATGGTATTAACTGAAATGCAGCTATCTTGGGTCGCATTATTTAGGGAAATCGAGTAAAGAGCAATGGCACTTCAATAACTAAACTAGGCATGGCGGTTTTTTCTGTGACTAAAATAGAAAACACTTATATATCTACATATTAAACTCCATATAATCATATATAGGGATTTTCTGAGTATGGTTTATTACGCTTGAATTGATTATCAATATTGAGTTAAGCATCAATGGAGAGAGACTACCTCCCTAGACCTGATAGTAGGTCATTCTGGAAAGACACTGCCTCCAGACAACAGACCGCTTTTGCATGTCGTTATAGTCATTATTTCGGGTAAAGTAGCTTTGGGTCCTATAGGAGACCTTAACAATCCACTGGGCATGGGTTCTTGTTTTAGGTCGTATAACAAATAAGCACCGTGTACAGTGTACATCCACCAACTCTGCGTACTGTGCGATTATTCATGACTCAAAGGTACTTCTTTTTTTAATCCATGTTCTGCAAGGGGACACCTTTATCAGTACATACAAGATATAACAATAATTGGTAGCACCGTTAGTGGCAGAAAGTACCTAAAACCGAAGGACAAATCGTGTCTCCCTCTGAATCTTCGTGTGCATTACGTACTTCCGTAGTAAAAGTCATATTTACTAATGCAACTAATAACATGCACTTATTAACTTGATGATGCATTTAGATTTTAGAAACAATCTGCCATGATGAGCATAGTAATGCAGAATGACAGAATTATAAAGATAACGTTAAAAATTCAACCTGCTCCTTATCGTACAATTTTGTCGGAGCCACAGAAACAAAGATATTAAAAAAGGTAAACATGGAAAATAATTCCAAAACTTTAGTGAATTAACAACTTGCTTTAACGAAAACAATGCTCCACTAGGAATAAAACTTAACCAGAAAATGTGTTGTTAATATTAGATATTTGAATCAATGCCTAATGTTGAAAATACATACACAGGAAACCTCAGATTTGCAATTATCAACTTCTTAATGAAGAAAGGAGCTACACATTATTCCTGCAAAACTTTTCTAAATTATCTTATCAACTAAATTACAAAAGAAGCAGAAAAAATGCGGGAAGACATGCTAATCTTACAACAACGCAACCATACATTCACATCTTTTTTGATTTTCAATCCATTTCTAGCTGGTTGCTGACATGGCCCCGCAATATTGATCATCATTCACTAAAACAGCTTCTTATGAAGGCCATTAATCCACACTGTAAACAACTGATTAAACACTACAAGCCCAATTGAGATACGAAAAACTTTGATGTAAACCATTTATTCCTCAAAATCATGTGTACAAGATATCTTATCCATAAGTATGGACCAGTCTTCCCCAAGCTGTTTACAGTCAAGCTCCATAGCAACCCTAAAGTCTAGCATCGTTACTAGACGTTTAGGCTTCGGTTCCTGTTCTTGCATTACATGCAAAGGCCAACCACCACTTTGTATTTGATGATGGCCCAGTCTAACACCGTTTAGGGATTTCATATGAGTTGGGTGATTAACAGAACTGCCTTTTGTTGGTTCATAAACAGATCCACCCCCATTTACTCCCGTAAACGACCTAATCAAACCCTTTAAATAAACATCTAATCCTCTGTTCACCAAGTTTGCACAATCCATTGATACCTGCTGAAGTCCGTAGGGTGTAGCAATTTGCTCCATATGTTCCTTCAATGTTGCCGTTTCTAACAAACCATCTATGTGCAAGTCACCAACACATTTACTACTACTTCCCGAAGGTAACGCCCTGCTGGCCCCACCTATACTAACGGGGCAAAAAGGAACCCCGAGTGGAGCGTGTAGTGATATCCTATCAGATACAGATACACCTTTCCCATCTTTTCTACCTAATGCTTCGGCCTGCTCTACACGCTGTACGCCAACAAAGTCACCATTCTCTACTTGTTTTACAGGTTCTTGATGATGCACTACACCTCGAGTATCAGGGGAAGCTGAATCACCCGATTGTGGGACGGATGATGAAAAAGACATGAAATTTGACTTCCCATTTGGTGCAAGAGCACTTTTACGGTCCATAACTCTTCTTTCGCGGGGTCCACTTCTCGCCTTTCGTGGCGAAGGAGGCAGAATATCGCCATTGGGCAAACCCAATGGACTTGTAACCGGGGTCACAACCGCATTATGGGACCCATTTTGATGGTATACACCATCTAAAGGTTTTCTACTTCCAACCGTTTGTAAACTGTCATTATCAACCCCAGGGGGAACTTTTCTCGTACAAGCATTACTTAAAACGGCACGAATCAACTGATTATGCAGTCGGATATTATCTTTCCCAATTGTCTTCAAACAAAGCTTATCAAATTCCCCTTTACTTAGCTTCAAACTTAAAAACCGATTTAAGTAATCAAGATACTGCTTAGATCTCTCCAATCCAATCTTCTTAACCAACTGCCCTTTAATTTCCGCAGGATTCATCCATGAATGCTGCTGCGGTGGTTGCATTTCTCAACACGAAACTTCCATAAACCACTTACACAACTATCAATATTCCCAACTTCCCCGAACAAGACCTAAATTACGGCTTTACTACATTTACTAAATAACTAAATCCCATCTTCCAAAACAAACTCCATCCATTAAATAACACATAAGCACAACACATTACGTAAAAATCCTAATTCCACTTCCCGAAAACAATCATATACAGTTCCTAACAAACTCCTCCCTCCAAAACTATAAAGTTCCAAACTTTTTCAAATTTCAACCACACAACATAAAATCTTTAACCTTAATCACATCAAAACCAATCAAAAACCCCTAAATTCGATCAAATTCACTAAAATAGATTACACCCAATTTCAAAAATCAATCAAATTCCTAAACAATGCACCAAAACCAATCAAGTACTTAAAACAACCCAAACATCAATTTTCACAATGCACACACCAAAAAAATCAATCAAATTCAAAGATTCAAACTTTTTAACAACTCTTACCAATAAACAACAATTGGGTCTTCTTCATAAGTTAAGAATCAATCAAAATTTGCTTAGTTGAATGAACCCTAAGCTGATTGATCACAATTTGGGGGTTTTTTGATTTCGAAATTTGATTGAAATTGGTTTGTGGGTAATGTAATTGAGTCGCAGGAGAATGTAATGGTGTCGCCGGAATTAATCGCCGGAGATTGTAATGGTGTTTTCCGATTACACACAGTGAACACACACAAACACAGTTTAAGTTTGTTTCTTTACTTTTGTTGTTGTAGTCCCGAACTCTTTTTTTTCGTTTTTGTGTCTTGAGTGATTTGTGACTTTGCGTTTTGTATTTGGCCCTTTGGTTTTATGCATATATGCATATCACCTCCTTAATGGTTTTAGTATATCTGCGTTCGTGTGTTTGCGGTCGTGTTTGTTTGAACTGGATGTCATATGAATGTCGATACATCGAGAGATGAGAATGTTTACGTGTTTATAAATGTTGGAAATCATTTAGATTTGGTTCAAGGCTTCAAGATCGTTAGAATTTGTGCGATAGAAAGTCTGAAACTAGGTTATAGTGTCGTTATAATAATTAAAAACTCGATTGTACAGTTTGAATCTCGATAGAAAAAGTCTGAAACTAGGTTATAGATTCATATGAATATCATATGAATCTCGATACATTGAGAGATGAGAATCTTTACGAGTTTATAAATGTTGGAAATCGTTTATGTTTGGTTTAAGGCTTCAAGATCGTTAGAATTTGTGCGCCAGAAAGTCTGAAACTAGGTTATAGTGTCGTTATAATAATTAAAAACTCGATTATAAGATTTGAAATGTGAATCGCTTAAGTTACCATAGGTATTGTAATGATTTAATCATTGTTACGTCTTTACTCACACTAACGGACATGGATTGATGAGAACTATAGATCATGTATATAGATTTGAAGAGTTGTTATGTTTCAGTTGATTTTTGTATCATATATTTAGATTATGTCTGATATACACGCTATGATAACAATGACGTAACAAAAACTATAGTGCATGATTTGTTGATGGTGAAACTTTTTCATTAAATACATATTCCCTAAATTAGAGAATCGTCTTAGACACACGTGCATCAAGAAAAACAGAGTGACATTTGTTTCTAAATCATTAATTATAAAGAAGAGTACAAACTCATTGCATCATACATATCATTGATAACGGTCAACAAACTGTGATTTATACCACCTCATATTAAACACACTGGTGAAGCTACAAGAGATCGGGAAGAGTTAACCTGCCCCACCCCCCAAGCACACACTTACCCACATAATGCTATGCGTAAAGTACTTTTTTGTTTAGTAAGTATTACTTAATACAAGAATGTATTGGTTTAGACACCGAAAAATATAGTTACATACATTTTGACCATCATTCAAAAAAACATTGAAGCTTCACCGCAAATTAGACATGTCTTTTATAACATTTATTAGTTATTACCAAAACCTTATTATAGTGTAATGTATATGACTTTGTGACACCTTGTCGAGATGTCTAAGCATAAATTTAGACATATAGAGGCTAATGTAGCTTATCTTTGTAGCAACCGTATTTAGAGTACATTACATTTTATGTCCTCGTGTAGTCGTGTTTGACAAAAGTTACATACATCGTTCCCTAAATTTTGAAATTACATCAGCATACATATTTCTTATCGTATTTACTACCCCAAGTGAAATGACTAAATTGCCATTGTCTTTTGGCTTTTGACTTTTAGCTTCTTTTTCTTAAATAAAATTCAAGAACAACAAGAATACTCCATAGAATTTATGAAGCTTATATCAAAACGCAATCACTTTTACAATAAAAATCCTAACACTAATAAGAAAACATAAACAAGACACCAATTTTGCATATCTATTTCATAAGAAAATCAAATACTTGTATTGTCACTGGCATATTACTCATGCAATTATAAAGAAGAGTTTCTTGTGGGTTTTTAAATTTTGGCAATTTTCAAAAGTATCCAAAGGTGGCGAGGTAAAAGAAAAAGATGTAGGTGTTCCACATTTTTACTAACGTTGTATTGGTTCATATATTAAAAAGCTTAAATGCCTTGTTACATGGACACGATCTAATTAAGTAAAAAGGCGATCCAATAATTGACATTGCTACATGGATACAACTTTGTATAGCTAAAATGAGCCAAATCCAGCATTTGAGTAAGTTTATAGAACTGAACTTATAAGCTTATATGATGACGTTTTTTATAAGCTCAAAATTGTGACTTATTTGAAAAGGATGTGAGCTTATGTAATATATGTTATAACAAAAGAATGTGTTATACAAAGAAGTCACTAAAGTAGTAAAGTTTGCACGAAATTTGTCCTAAGTCACTAAAGTTTTAAAGTTGTCATCCAGGTTACTAAACTTATTAAAGTTGGCATTGGCATCCAGGTTACTGACCTTATGAAAGTTGTCCTCCAGGTTACTGAACTTGTAAAGACATGACATTTATGTTACTTAACATATCAAACAAAATAAATGTAAAAATCACTAAAATTATACACGTGTTTGCTTTTTATAGTTTAGTAACCTAGATGACAACTTTGAAACTTTAGTAACTTAGGACAAATTCCGCGCAAACTTTAGTGACTTATTTGTATAATAACCCCAAAAGAATTTATACCCTCATGTTACACTTATAATTTTATATGTTTATGTACTTTTGATCATTTTACCTCATTAGCTACAACAAGCTTATTATTTATAAGTTATCCCACTCTATATAATATACAAGTTAAAAGTGATGACATGGAAGAATAAATGGCAACTCAATTTCATGTCACCACATTAAACTCCATGTCATCTTTAACCAATCACAATTCGAATATCATTGACATATTCACACTCACAACAAATCGTATCATACGTTCCTAACAATAAATTACACCCAAAACCATAAACTTGGAGCCCTAATCAATCATCTTCAAACAATTCTCGATCATCAAAACTTCACAAATTCACCATCCACATAAAAAGGCAAGGACAAAAGAACCCTAATTCTTATCACATTTAAAAATCGAACCATAAAAAATTCTACGTCTACTTCTACTTCTACCATCAAGAATACACACTCGATCTTCAGATGAATAAAAAACGTGGATTTCTTATTTTTCGCCTTATCATAGAAATTTTCATTTTTTTTCAAGTAATTTCAAGGTTCCTCTGTGTAAGCATAACAGATTTTGAATTAATGTATTTATCCTTATTTAAATGTTAGTTTAGTTATCCATCTTGTTTTGTATACTTAATGGAAAAATGGATGAATGTATTGTTATTCTTTTATGTGAAGTATTAATTAAAATTTAAAATTGTGTATCTGATGCACCATTATCCATTAGTCAATACGATTTTCAAACAACTTTTAAAGTAACTTTGTAATCATGAGCCAAGTCATTGTAAAATTCATGGATTACATCCTAAATTATTAACTGAATCTTTAAATTAGATTGAAGTGAGATTCGGATGACTGATGTGTTTAGTTGACGAAGCACCAATTGTTTGGATGAACTGCGTAAATGAATATACAAAGATATTTGTGAAATTTACTACTTGAAACATTTGCACATGTTAGCCAATGATTTTTTCCATCATTTTGAAATTGTTACCGCGAAATGTATAAGTAAAACTTTTAGTTTTTATTGAGCTTGGAAGCATGACATGTGTTATGTAACGAGTAAAATTTACCTGTGCGTTGCGGCAGGATAATAAATTAATCAATAATAAGCATTCGGTTTATTTAGTTTCAATTAATCTATAAATAATTACTTGTTAACATCTTTATCCAAGATAATTTTTATTTATAAAATATTGGAATTATGGATGTTTTTTGTAAAGTGAGGTAAGTGACGTGGACTATTTATGTATTATTTTGTAACATAATCAATCCCTAAATTTAACTTATATATCGTTTCTAAAATCGATAGGTACCTAAAGTGACTTTTATGTAAATTTTCCTTACACCAGCGGTCACATATTTCCTTACACCAACGCTCACATATTTAACATAATGATTGTTTTTGTAGTAGCGTGTAACGACAGGGACGAATTTTGTAATTTGTTAAGGTCTATTTTTGAAATACACTAAACAAGAAGTACTACTTTTATTATTTATGAAAATGAAATAACTAACATATAGAGTTTAGTAGCTTTATGAGTTAATTTGTTGTTTTACTACTTAAGTGGGTGTTTTGGACATGTATAAATATATAGTCAAATAAAGTGGAATATAACACTTCATATGTTTAAGGGCTAGTTTACTTTTCTCTTAAAGTTAACGGACTATTTTAGAACTTTTTAAAAGTTCACTACTCATTTGCAATATCAAAAAGTGGTAATTGTTTATAAATCATAAAGACACTTTTGGACATTAAATGCTTTAAAATTTAGTATTACAAATTTTATAGCTAAATGTACAAGTAATCGAAACACAATTAGACATTAAATGCCTAAAATTCATCATTAAAAATTTATTGCTAAAGGTACAAGTAATCACATCTTCTAACATTAAATACATTAAATACATATAATTAATACTTTTATTAAAACATCTACTCAATCAAAAGTACAACCTTATTAATACACGAGGCATGCAGAACCCGTGCTACGCACGGGCTAAGAATCTAATTGTTAATTGTGTATTTTTTTTGTATATTGGCGAGTGTATACTTAATTATTGTTTAGTATGTTGTATGAAATGTTTTAACTTACTTGTATAAAAATTTAGAAGTGTTTGATGTTGTTTTGGTTTTGTGGTGTTGTATTCTATATATGGGCTTTTGGTTATTAAGTTGTGATGACTTTATTTCTTTTGGCCTATGACTTATTTGCATGATAAAAAAATGGTTTTGTTTCTTTTGATCTATTACTTAGCCGTACAATACTTGTCTATTAGATGGTTTTTGCATGGTAATATGAAGCACATGGGGTCTATCTAATTGGTTATAGTTTAATGTGCGTTAAATATTTTCTTTATTAAGTTTATAAGTTAAAGTTTGTTTAATGTATATATAATAATGCCACATAAACTGTATAAAAAATCGTTACAAACCTTTTTAGCTTCATCTCATTTTATTGTACAACTAGTTTCATTGAAAATTAATATTGAAGTCTAACTAATATTAATAAACTTTATCAATAAACTCAATTCTAAATAGCTAACTAAATGAATATTAATTAACACACTATTAATAATTTCTAAAACCCTTTTTTTTATGCAAAGGTGAATTATATTAATCTTCCAAACATACGTACATCATAAGAATAGAAGAAAGATTTGGACATATCCCAAATCTTTATACTCAGAACAATACTGCTAGTTATAACCATCAGACAACAAAACTAGTAAATCTAACAGAATACAATCTAAGACAACACTATACCAGAAACTCAGCAAAACAAACATACACCACCAATTCACCTTAAATGCATCTACCATCTAGCTACATTTCCATCTTACTCTTTTGCTATGCTCACTCATCCAGCATCCACAGTAAAACGTAGCAATAAGAGTTAATGGCTTCGTTAGGTACTCATAACCCCTTCACAGCAAGGGCTCTTCCAGTTATACTACATTTCCATCTCAAAAAATGGCTTCATATAACTGGAAACACACTCCTTGGGTGAGGACCAACCAATACCTCTTGTGGGAATGTAAAGTATGGACCATGAAGTGTCATCTTTCACCACTCTCAATTCCATACTACTTACACTCCCCTCTAAGACCATTTACCCTTCACAAAAGGAAGCCCTACTTTATGGTACATCCACACCATGATAGACCTCCTACACAGTCAAACATAGCTTTCTAATTTCCTCCCAAGGCCAAACTAGAAAAGACTATGAGGCTAATGTAGGTACAGTTACACAGTTTCGGACTCCAAGGTACAAGGAACTTCACAATTGTAATGGTCTGGACTCCACTATTATGTCTTAAACTTAATTTTTTTTAATTTACAAATGGGTTTGAGCAAAAATTATATACTTTTTCTTTTATATTCATTATTCAAGTTGCATGCTTACATAAACTAATCATGCTAAAAAGTATCATTTAACCATTTAAATATTGCTTTACGTACATGCTCGTGCACATTTTCTTTAATCAATTCGCACATGTGAGCTATATCAATAGAAAGCACATATAAATTACTTGTATATGAAAATGCATTAACATAGTACATATATCTATATATATTGCATTAGGTTAAATCATCAATTATTCTTGCAACCTTTTCAACTTCATCTCAATCCATAACCGACTTTTAATTGTATACTAATTACTAAATATCATGTGATAAATTCCGGCAAGCCTCGCACTTCCATCTCGATGTTGTATATACTTCACATTAAATGCACCGGTTTTGTTTTTCGATAAAAGTTTGAACTTTTTCTTATGTATTTTCTCCTTTCTATTCATTACTCAATATGATATTTTTAATATGTCGTATTTTGCTATTATGGGAAACTCATTTAATTGGCGTAAATATTGGTTTCTCACTAATGATTCTACATATAGAAAAAGAAAACACTTTGCGATGCGCGGACCTTCTTCTTTTCATTAATAATTCAATTGCACACGATAAATTCATTCTAATATTTCTCAAAGAGCATTCGAAAGCAACTACTTACATAAACTAATCATGCTAAAAAGTATCATTTAACCATTTAAATGTTGCTCTACATACATGCTCGTGCACATTTTCTTGAATCAATTCACACATGTGAGCTACATCAATAGAAAACGCACATAAATTACTTGTATATGAAAATGCATTAACATAATACATATATATATATATATATATATATATATATATATATATATATATATATATATATATATATATATATATATATATATATATATATATATATATATATATGCTTATCTAAAACAATCACCTAAATAATTAAGAAACAAAGAAAATAGTTGGTATCCCAATCTTTGGTTCAATTTATCTGAGCATGCATGATCTTGTGTGATTTTCATGGTAACTGCGTATGATAACTAAATTAAGAAAAAAAGAAGACCAAGTTAATTACAAAGATCTAAAAGATGTGTGAATCATCTCCAAAATGTTGCAAAAGAGAATTTACATAATGCTACCAACAATCAAAGATCTAAAAGATGTGTGAATCATCTTCAAATGTACATACTAAATGTGATTTTGGCCGGTTTATATAGGCATGAATTAGGTTAAATCATTAATTATTCTTGCAACATTTCGCAACCATTGTACTTCATCTAACCGACTTTTAATTCTATACTAAATGCCATATGATCAATTCTGGCAACCCTTGCACTTCATCTCCTTGCATGATTGTATAGTTATTATGAGGTTGCATTGAATTTCACGCATTAGCTATCTTGTACTCTATGCAACTATTAAACGACTCCAACTTGTTTCTAACTCTAAAAACTCTATCATCATAACTCCACATTAAATTTAGGGACTGAATCTTATAGTATTATAGATGGTACAATCAGCAAGATACGTGTCACACCCCGCCACGGCGGAAACGCGCGGGTGCAACTTCATGGATATCATCACAACACCTGGTGTCTACATAGAGAACAACTACATGCACCTAAATAGAGCAATGTACCAACACACAGTATTGTAACAATACCCTAAAACAATAATCCAAAAGGTATCTTTAATAGATACGAAAATAACAAACGATAAACATAAATGTATCAAAACCAAATCCAAATCAAGTCAAATCCCAAAACATAAGTAAGGTCTCCATATGCAACTAAGTCTCGCCTAATTGCTGCCCTCAACTTTAGCCTTAGAATGCTCACCTGAAAATGATGCTTAAAATGTCAACATTGCGTTGGTGAGATTCATAGGTTTAGACACACTTACACTCACAAGGCAACCAGTTTACTGTGATTATAAAACATAGTTGGACAAATAAATTACAATTATCATATAGCTACATGTATTTGCAAGTCAATAATCACACACAAAGGCAACAACACACATAAGGCAACATCAGGACGGCTCGTGTCCTCCGATCCCACAATGATTACAACAGGACGGCTCATGTCCTCCGATCCCACAATGATTACAACAGGACGGCTCGTGTCCTCCGATCCCACAATAAACCACAATTAGGTCGCATGCGCGAGCAACAGGATAAGCATCCTCCTAATTGGAACACATATATATCCACACAAGCAAATAATCACACATAGCATGCATACGATAACATTATAAGTCCAATCTCTTTGACACACACATAATCACAGTAACTCGAATATTTAAGACAAGCATCATTCCCATCCCAAGTTTAAAACAAAGTAAAAATATGGGACTATGAACTCACCTTAAACTCCGCAGCTTCGACAAAAACAACTCACAATCTATAGCACACAAAAATAATCCACATTACACAAGGTCAAGCTAAAAGCTACAACCCATGTAATACACATATGATGGATGTCTAAGACTCATATGACCCACCATGGATCTCCTAGACACCATACTAACCACCACCATAACTTAATACTCACTAAATCCCTTGCACTCTTAAAATCAGAAAACGCCGAATTTTTGGGTACATTCACCCACATGAAATCATGACAAATAAAGCTCAACAACTCACACCAAAAATTTAACATGGTCTCTCATAAGCATAAAAGCTAATCCCAGAAGGCCATGGACCAATAACACACACAAGTACTCAAAAGAAAATCAAACTTGTCAACTACTTAAATTCGGATCTAAACGTACACCAAAAAGTTTTAATTAATATAAAATACTTTCACAAGTTTTTATCGCAAATCCTTTTCGTGGTAGTCTATTATAACCTAATAATTAACTATTCTAGAAGGGCTAGTCAAAATACCACTTTTACAACCACAACTAACTATCAAACTTTTACCCAAATTTTGTCCCGGTTTAACAGCTTTGACACATTAACAAAGAAAAATCAAAAGACTAACTTCCCTGCCTTGAAATCAATCGTGGCTGGACTTTTTGGAAAGCTCTTTCATTATACTTCAATTTAGACCAAAAATTCGTGACCTAACTCTTCACCATCTATTAATTACACTCACATCTTTACAGCCATAGTTTTCTGTCCAAACCCTAACACATAATCTAACGTGTTTTACACTCAATTCCCTTAACCAATTATCATGATATAAACATTAATTGATCTCAACATGTTTTAATTAGTTAATTTACAGAAACTTACAAACCCTAGATCCATCATACTTAATATTACATGAATTAGATTAATTAATCAATTAATTGAACATAGGGTTTAAAGATTTTACCTTGATTCTTGATTATTGCTTCACAATTATAAACCCTAACTTTTTTTTTCTTCCTTTGCCTCCCTTGAATGACCATAATACTCAAAAAAACGTTCAAGGGTTGTTTGGGTTTGTATATATATTAATTTTGGATAATCCCTAGGCCTAAGAGTCATATTTGGACTCAAATTGGGTTTCCTTTTTCACCTAAAACTCTCTAGCCGATTTTTTATGTATAAGGGGTATATATTTTTATATTTTTTTATTAAATTTATTTATTACACTCAAAACCTCATACTTTTCATATTTTATAAATACCCGTAACTAATCCTAGCGTCTTACGCGATAAACCTCAGTTTTTACGACAACCCGGAAAAAATATCATTTCCAAAAATAAAGTTTCCAAAAATAGAATTCCACACTCTTTTGAAACATAACTCATAAAAACAAACTCCTCGTAACCCGCTAACGCTCAAACACTTGAACGAAGACTCGTTACGCAAAAACACGAAAACACCAAAACTACACAAGTCATTTCTACACCACAAAGGTGATCAAAATAAACTTTCCCAAATTCCAAACTTTCCAAATCACAATAAAACCATTTACGCAAAGGGATTTAGTGCTAAAACTCATCTATATCACTTCAAACACCTAAGACAGACCAAACAAACGTCAACCGAGTCAAGACCATCAGTCAAACTGACCTGCCAAAACCACGATTGTTACAATACGTAGTACTAATCAATTAGAGCAGCGTGTACCCAGCGTCTTCGCTAGTGTTATCCCAGAAAATGCAACGGGACGGCGCAACCACGGTATCATGGCTTGCGTATTCGAGTACTGAGCCGTCATGACCAGCCCACATCGTCCCGTAGAACGTAACCGGATGGCACCACATAGTTACTATGCCCTGCGTATTCCCGTTTTATTTTTTTTCGAATTCTATACAAGTTTATGGTTCTTGTGTAGCATGAAGAAACCAAACAAGTGTTTGTGTGTAGTTCGTTTTGTGTTTTGGGAAGAAAGAATTTTGTGAAAGGATTTTGTTGATACCTGAGTTTTGTTAGAGAAAGAAGGATGGTTGCGTTTTTTGTGGAGTGAATTAAGTTAGGTTTGAGACAAATTAGGGTGAAGGGTGTTACGTATATAACTAAAGTTTGGTTTGGGCTTTTATTAAATTTGGGCTAAAAACTTTTTCTATCTCAATTCTAGGTGAACTGTATAAACAAGTTCATTGACATAATATGATTTTACTGTAACGCTTTTTTATACTACTGTTTTAACTAAAGTTATTGTTATTTGTAAATTAATTGTTAAAAAATGTATGGCCGCATAACATCACATTGCCAGGAAATATTGTCACAGGGTACTCACCGCCGCATCGCGTGAGTACCCTGCTAGTATAGAATTTTAAGTCTTTTGTATCTCATGAAACAAATAAAAATTTGGTTTTTGTTTCTTTACCTTAGTATCCCTTTTGATTTGTAGGATTATTCTATGCTCCTTATTAGCACAACTCTTAGTTATGCTATTACATTATGTTTTATCTTGTTTTAATAAAAAAAAGAATTGTGAGTTGTTACTAAACACATATATTTTCAGTTACATTTTATGTTCTACAATGTAAAAAACTATCGCCAGTTGTGAGTTAGTAAACACAAATATTTTCAGTCGCATTTTATGTAGTACGATGTTAAAACTATCATGCACCACAACTTTAGCTTAACTTTTGAGAATACCAATGACCTAGACTAGTTGCATGTATAAAGGGAATCATTGGCAGGTATTATGCATACGTACGCATTTTCTTTTGTTATTATTCTATTATACATTATGCGTTCGGACGACGCCGTTTAGGGTGAAAAATATCGAAACGACGTCATTTTGTGTTATAGTATGTTCTTTTGTGGTTTTACCCATGACGTTTGGTAATTGGGCTATTAGATTTTGTTAAATGGGCCATTAGATGTTATATCATTTTAAACCCCTTTTACCCTATTTTCTTTTTTCCCTTTTTTTAATAGTCTCTCCTGGTCTTTCTTTCACCAACCTTCATGCACAATAACCTATAGTCTTATATCTCACTAGATCAATGTGTGCTGAATTAGGACAACCATTACGTACTTAACAATTGTGACCTAAAAATTTGGAATTGTTTTTAGTTGCGAGTTGAATTACAGGCTATTATTTCGGAACACTGTTTTGCATTTTACAATCTTTCTTTATCGTTGAAGTACCGTTGATTATTTTAGGATGTTTTATAAAGATGATAATGTGTACATGTTTGGTGTACCTTGAAGTCATTAGGAGATTCCATGATTGTTATTGCATGGCTATTCATGTGTGTATATGTATGCTTATGCTTTGTTATTGTTTTAAAATTGTCTCCTCCAATTTTAGGTGCTAGGATTGTGAAAATCCAACAGTTGATCTGTTGGGAAGTTTTGAAATTGTTTGAAAATATATGTTTCTTGTTGCATGTCTATGGATGTGACCCTAAAATGTTTTACTTTGCGTCTTTGTATTTTTACAGATATGAGTCGTAATTTTAAGTTATATCTTAAACATTTGACTGACGATATGAGTTTTGAGCAACTTGTTTTTAAAATTCATGTTGAGGAAGATAATAGGATGCAAGAAAAGGCTTGTGCAAATTCAATAGAACCAAATGCAAACATGGTTGGATAAACCTCTTCCAAATCTAAGAACTAACACAAAAACAAAGGCAAGAATGGTGGTAGTTCTAGACAGAATTCTTCCAAGGATTAAAAAAAAGAATTACACCCAACAAAAGAAAAACAACTTCAAGAAAGTCTATCATTGTTGGGTCTTTGAGAAACCTGGGCGTAAAGCCAAGGATTGTCGCCACAAGAAACAACATGGAGGCGGAAATTCTGGAGGAAATTCCAACCAAGCAAACCATGTGGAATCTCCAAAAGAATTTGCTGGAGTAATTGACGCCTTCTTAACCACGAATGTATTGATTGGTGGCTTGATAATGGTGCCACAAAGCACATTTGCAACTCAAGAAAGATGTTTTTATCTTACCAAAAGATGAATGATACATAACCAATGTTTATAGGGAATGAAACTCCTTCAAAAATTGAAAGAAAAGGGATTTAAAGTTGTATTTGAATCAGCCAAATTTGTAATCACTAAGGGTGGTGTGTATGTTGGAAAGGGTTACCTTGATGAGGGACTCTTCAAACTAAGTGTTGTAACTGATGACAATGTTATTAATAAAAATAATGTGGGCAATAGCATTGCTTCTGTGTACTTGATTGATCCTTCTTTCTTATGGCATTCTAGAATAGGCCATGTTAATTTCCGTTCCTTGCAAAGAATTATAAACTTAGGTATGTTACCAAAATGTTCCATGGATAAATTATCCAAGTGTGAAATTGTGTTGAATCTAAATACACAAGTCATTCACAAAAATATGTAGAAAAATCAAATGAAATACTTGGTTTAATCCATACAGATCTATGTAAATTCAAAGTAAAACCATCAAGATGAAGAAAGAATTATTATATTACTTTCATTGATGATTGTAGTAAAGTTTGCTATGTGTACATAATAAATACCAAATATGAAGCTTTGAATATGCTTAAGACATATAAAGCAGGAGTTGAAAATCAACTAGAACAAAAGATCAAAATTCTAAGGTATAATAGAGGAAGAGATTATGAATCCAATGACTTTGCTGATTTTTGTTCTACTTATGGTATTGTACAAGAAACAACAACTCCATACACCCCACAACAAAATGGCATGGCTGAACGTAAGAATAGAACATTGGAGAACACGATTAATTCAATGTTAGTTACTTCAGGGGCTCCTCACATTCTATGGGGTGAATCCTGTCTTGCTACAAACACAGTATTGAATAAAATTCCTCATAAAAGAGTAACAAATCACCATATCAACTATGGAAAGGAAAGCAACCTTCTTGTAAAAGGATGAAAGTGTGGCGTTGTTTGGCAAAAGTTCAAATACCTTAACCAAAGAGAACCAAACTTAGACCAAGAACAATTGATTGTATTTATCTTGGCACAACAAAGAATAGTGATGCTTATTGGTTCCTGGTTTACAAATCCAATGTAAACGACATAAGCAGCAAAAAAATAATAGAATATGCTGAAGCATAATTCTTTGTGAATACTTTACCTTGTAAGGATAAACATAAACAAATCTATAATCCAAGAAAAAGAGTATTAGATGATCAAGCATCTCATGATCAAAGAGACAATAATTTTGAGGTTCCACAAGAGAATGATAAACCTAGAAGTAGTAAGCGTGCAAAAGTCTCTAAAGACTTTGGACATTATTATGATCTATTTTGTGAATGAAGAACCACAAACATATAAGGCTGCTATGGAGTCATCAGAAGCACCTTATTGGAAAGAGGCTATTCAAAGCGAAATAGACTCAATAGTGCATAATAATACATGAAAATTGGTTGATCTACCTTCGAGGCATAAACCAACAGGGCACAAGTGGATCTTCAAAAGAAACTATACCTAATGGTGCCATAAAGAAGTATAAGGCTCGTTTAGTAGCCAAAGGATACCGTCAAAAGGAAGGTCAAGATTCATTTGATACTTATTCACCGGTTACTAGGATAACGTCTATAAGAACGTTAATGGCTATAGCAGCAATTCACAACATGATTATACATCAAATGGATGTGAAGACTGCGTTCTTAAATGGTGAATTAGATGAAGAAATCTATATGCAAAAACTGAGGGGTTTGTTGTCAAAGGTCAAGAGCATAAGGTATGTAAATCGGTTAAATCTTTTTATGGCCTTAAACAAGCTCCAAAGCAATGGCATGAGAAGTTTGATAACACTATATAATCAAACAGCTATCAAATAAACGAATGTGATAAATGTATTTATGTTAAACAATACAAAAATGCATTTGTCATTATTTGTTTATATGTGGATGATATGCTGATTATGGGAACAAATATTGATGTAGTTAACCAAACCAAGAAAATGTTTCATTCTTCATTTGATATGAAAGATATGGGAGAAGCTGATGTCATTCTTGGTATAAGAATACAATAGAATTCCAATAGATACATCCTTACCCAATCTCATTACATTGAGAAGACCCTTAAGAAATTTAGGCACTATGATGATAGACCAGTTATAACTCCCTTTAATCTTAAGGTTCAACTAAAGTAGAACAAATGACAAAGTGTATCTCATTTACAATATACACAAGCACTAGGAAGCTTGATGTATATAATGAACTATGCATGACCAGACTTAGCATATATTGTAAGTCAACTTAGTCGATATCCATATAACACAGGTAGAGATCTGATGCGTAGGGATTGCACCAGGCTTTACCTCTCAAGGGATCTCGAGAAGCTTACAACCCCCACCAGGCAGTGTACCTGATCGTTGTAGTATAATATAGTGACAAGTACCGGGGGATTGATCGTTCAGCTAGGAATAGTGTCGCTAGGATTAGAAAACCTAATTACTAGTTCTAGGGATGAGAGATGATTCTTTTTGTATTTTTATATTTTTATGAAAGCAAGTAAAAATCTCGTGTTTGAAGGATTTGGGCGGAATTAGTTGCTAGTCAACTAACCCAATACTAAAGATGCAATCAAAATAAAATACTAGAAATGAAAATAAAACTAAATTAAACTAAGGTTGTGAGCAATAAGTGGAGAAATGTGTTTACTTAGATTTCATTACTCCCTAGATATCTTTTACACGTTAATTACTTGTTATAGTTGCGTGAATGACGGATTGTATTCCTTAATACCATTCATGGGTGGCGTACTTAACTCCTCAATCCTATGAGTGCCTACTTCACTCCTATGTCGAGCCGGCTAAGAAGCTCCTAACATGGGATCATTAGAATTTACTCATGCATTAAATACAACCAATAAAACCTAGTACACATCGGTTCATGTTTTCTAAGACGTTCAAGCATGTTACCAATTGGAGATCTGCCAGTTTTCTTAAGCCTAACATTGAAATCATTCATCCAATACAACCATAAACAAGTAATCAACACATAATCAACATCTAGGTTTCATTGGATCTAAGCAAACACAAGATAAATCTAGCCTAGCATGGTGGAATCAAGACAAGAACAAGATATAGACAACCAACACATAGACATATTGATTGAATTAAAATAACACTTATCTCAATTACACATGCAAGGGTTCAAGGGTTGAAAACCCTTGAAAAACCTGTAAAATTCGTATATGGTTCGGCCTTAGGGTTTCTCCAAACCTTCGCCCTTTTAATGAATGAAAATTAGAAAACTATATATAGAAAATTGAGTCTGACGGCGTCAAGAACAACCTTGTGAAGCCGTCATCTCGCTGCCAAAAGAATCCTCGGACTGCCTTGATCTACATCTGACGCCGTCATGTATTAAGTTTTTCCAGGCCGTCACGTATTTAACTCTTGACGCTCTTCCTTGTGACGCCTTCATTTCTGTACTGGGCCGTCATGAAATTTACTCTTGACGCCATCAGGATAATGCTCTTGACGCCGTCACACACTGTTCCCAGCTTGGAAAATTAAGTCTTTGGCGTTTTCTTCACTTTTATTCTCCAAAAACGTCTGAATTGCTTCCTTTTCCAGATTTCACTCCCAAAGTACCTAAAATCACAAAAGGAACGATTTAGGGCAATATTTGATCAAATAAATTCAATTTCGGTCTTAAATGACCCCCTAAAAATGGTTCATTTTTCGCCTCATCAAGATCATTGGGATGCACTAGTTAGAGTGCTTCAATATCTTAAGCATACAATGGCTTATGTGTTACATTACACTAAGTATCCTTCTGTATTAAAAAGATTTTGTGATGCCAATTGGATTTCCAACCATAATGAAGGCAAGTCCAAAAGTGGCTATGTATTTACACTTGAAGGGGCTGGTGTATCATGGAAATCATCTAAATAAACTGTGAATACCAGATCAACTATGGAAGCAGAATTTGTAGCTTTAGACAAAGCTGTTGAAGAAGCAGAATGACTTGGAAGCTTTCTAGAGGGTATTCCCTTGTGGCCAAAACCTGTGACTGCTGTGTGTATACATTGTGATAGTATGGCTGCTCTTACTAAAGCAAATAATCATATCTATAACGGCAAGTCAAGACATATTAGACATCGCCACAATACAATAAAGGACTTGTTAAGAAATGGAATCATTTCCATCGACTGCGTAAAGTCAAAGGAAAATATAGCAGATCCTTTGACAAAAGGCCTTTATAAAGAACAAGTCATATTCCTATCGAGGGGTATAGACTTAAAGCCAACACAATGAGTGATTACTCGGCGGAAACCTAACCTAGCAAAATTGGAGATTCCATGGTTTAGGTTCAATAGGAAAACTAGTTGGGGAAAACTCAAAAGTATTAACACACAGGTATGCTCATTCCTAAGATGATTTTTTGTGTGTTTTTCCATAGATGATTGAGGGTTGAATTTTAATTCTTAATAATGCTAATGGATTTTACATTGGAATATTATGGAATATTCTTGATTGGCATTACTTATACGAGATTGATGTGTGGTCGTATCTTTGGGAACCAGATGGCTAAGTTCTCTAAAATTCTCATGAATAAGGATATGTTCACGACTGAAATGAACACAACGCTAAGAATCTATTGCATAAATATAATATATGTGATACTCATTGTCTCGATTTACTATACAACGTGGCTAGTTCAAGACTTATGTTCACTATCCAAAAAGTAGATCTGATAAGTACTCATTAGGAAAGGTTCAAGTTCAAAAGACACCTTATATGATGCATGTCATATTACACTTGATGGAAATAGAATAATAAATAATTATATTATTTTTCTATTCAAATGTGGGGTATTATTGGTGTTTGAATAGAAAATGTGGGTTATTGTTGGAACATGAAAGAATTATATCCCAGATTGCTAGAACAATGAAATGAAGAGTTTTGTTGTGTTTTGGTGTTTGCCACGAAATGGAGATTAGCGACAGTTTTTTTGTCACAAAACCGTCTCTAATGAACCATCACCATCCTAAAGATGCACCTAATCGAAATTGTGGTGTTATATCTGTTAAAAAGGCATCACTGAGCGAACCATCGTGGCTATTCAAATTTGTTTCAGTTAGCGACAGCTTTTCTATCGCTAGAGAGTCGCTAATAGCACCTTTTTGTGAACCATTGTAACTATTACGAATAGAAGTGTCTCTAAGGCTATTTGAAGGGGTATTGTGACAGTTTTGAAGGGTCACCGTGTGCCTACATAAAGGGGACGAATTTACCATTTTAGAATCATCAAAAACACAAAGACCTCATCCATCTCCATCATAGAAACATATCAGATTCGCTAGATTCAAGTTTCATACTTGATTTGTGATGACGTATAGTCTATATTCGGGTCACGAACCCAAATGATAAATATTACTAACGCCCAAGCCCACCACGAGTGAGCTATCATAACAATGATTTGGGCCAGCATGCTAACGGTTTGGGCTCACGAAAGCCCAAACCAAAGTTATTTATGGTTTGGATATAGATATCTCCTATTTAAGGGATATATATCAAACTGGATATATATCGAAGAGTAAGGAGCACGTATCCAATAAGGATTACGTGCCTATATAAACAATATCATAACTCTCGTTAAAGGTACGACTCACAACCCTAACTCTTCTACATAACCATAAAATCGATTACTTACTCTCACGCCGGAGGATAATCGTGGGAGACAATCCCACGATAAGCCTAACGGTGTTTGTTTGCTTTCTTAGTGCGCAGGTCTCAAGCATTAAGATCTGATTGGTATGAGAGCAGGAACCCAAACAAGGAACGCCCAACTTTTGTATCAACAAGTGGCGCCATCTGTGGGACCCTACACTAAGAACTAGAATGACAAAGCACAAAAACTCAAGCCAGCGGACTCCGCAATTGGAAAAGACACGTGGTGACCCCCAGAGATGGAACCATCAAGATTCGACTTCTAGGCAGGCCTCTGGAACAACCAATGCGCTTGGTCACCAAGAAACGGGAACAACCCTACCTCTCCCAACGGTAGAATTGCCCACAGGGGCGGCCCAGACCACCACGGTGGTCCCAAGCGCTGAAGAACTTCAGCGCACTCGCTTCAATACTCCCCATCAAACGGCACCCATTGTGGATAACGTTGTGCCGCCAGGCGCACCTAATCGAGATAGGGGACCTAACCCAGAAGCAGATATTGTTGCACTGGAAGAGGACGCGCCTGAATTAACGCTAAGTAATTTCGTGTCACAAAATTACGAAGCTTTAACTAGCCTCATGCAAGAGGAAGCAAGGAGAAGGTCAAGCCAGAGCCTACAAGCCCGGCTTAAGTTTAACCCAGAAACATCCCCACCGTGCTACCAGAGGGGGGGGGGCGCGAAAATAATGAGAGACGTACTAATGTCCATGATAGACTTGGTACAACATCTAATTCAGAATACTCGGAGGAATACGAAGACGGTGAGAGGCGTACCAATGTTCACTCCAGACTTGGTAGTCGCAGGATGCAAGATAAACTTGGACGGCAACGCTCACCGAGCGAGAGCTCTTCAAGATCTGGAAGCAGAAGAATTCATGACAGATTGGGAAGATGAACTTCCCCAAGTGAAAGCCCCTCAAGCTTGGACTCTGAGGAAAAATGGCGCAAGCGCCGCAAAAGGGATGACTTTTCCTCAAGTGACTCCTCGGACAACAAGGACAAAGAGACAGGACACTGGAAGTCCAGAGGAAGACGTCGCGAGAAAGAAGACGAAGATATATCTCTTCCTTGGCATCGCCAAAAAGTTGATGCATTCACAAGGCGCATCAGCGATTACTCTGATCACAAGAAAAGGCGCATGCCCACCAATATTAAAACATATGATGGAACGGGTGATCCTGATGACCACCTAAAAATTTTCGAATCCGCTGCTACTATCGAAAATTGGCCACAACCTGTGTGGTGTCATATGTTTAACTCCACATTAGTAGGGAATGCGCGAACTTGGTTTAGCAAGCTTCCACGAAGGAGCATAGACGGGTTTGAAGAGTTGCGAAAAGCATTTCGCTTGAACTTCACTCAGAGAAGGAAGTGCGCTAAAAACCCTGTTGAACTAGCCAGAGTAAAACAGCGCCAAGGGGAATCAACCAGTGCTTACGTGGAGCACTTTAATGATGAATGTATACACGTCAAGGCGTGTCCTGAAGTGCTGAAAATCTCAGGGTTCATGAATGGGATTAATAACCCGGAAGTTATTAGGAAATTAAATGATAAGGTTCCCCAAACCTTCGATGAACTAATGAAGCGCACAAGGTCCTTCATCCAAGGAGAAGTAGCTGCTGCGGATAGCAAAAAAGGCACTCAAATTATAGGCAGCAAGAACAGCCTTGGAGACAATCCAATGATCAGAGCAGCAATCGCAGCAAGAATTATCGCAGTCAGGGAAGTGGATGAGATAATGACAAGTATACCCCCCTCACGAAGACTCCGAGGGAGATATTTGTAACAGAAGGCGCAAACTTCCCAAAACCCCCACCAATGTGCACTTCAGAGGACCGGCATGTAGGGAATGTATACTGCGAATACCATGGACAAAAGGGCCATACCACCAACGAGTGTGTCCAACTGCGACAACTAATTGACAAATTAGTAAAAGAGGGTAGAATGGATCATCTCGTTAAGAATATTAAAGAAGGAAAGGATAAACAAAAGAATGGAGGTAAGAAAGAGCCACCCAAAGATAAGGCTGACATTATATACATGATACAGTCATGGCAATGCAAGACGAAGCAAAAAGTCAGTCAAAAATTCTCTTTTGGGAATGAAATATCCTTCCCCACTCTAGCTGCGGACAACGCAGTAGTAGAGCCACTAACCATTGAGATACATACTGGGGGACACGATATCCGCCGCATGTATATTGATGGAGGAGCATCCGCAGACATTCTGTATGAACACTGCTTCAAGAGGCTACGACCTGAGATACAAAGTCAGTTAATACCGGCCACGACGTCGCTGACTGGCTTCACAGGAGAAAAGATATGGCCTATGGGGCAATTACGCTTACTTGTAGTCGTGGTTGATGAACAACACTCTACAGCAACGTGGATAAACTTCATGATAATCAAGTCTCCTTCACCGTACAACGGCATCATTGGGAGACCTGGAATATCATCCATGCGCGCTGTACCATCCACAGCACATGTGATGCTCAAATTCCTAGTAGAAGGAGGCATTGTCACCCTCTACAATACCACTGTGCTGCCTAAAGAATGCAATACAATAACCAGTGAAGTGGAGAGTGTTCCAGAACAGCGCGCAGCTAAAATATCAATTGGAGGGTCTCTATCTGACAAAGGCAAAGCAGCTGTGTGCGCACTCTTGCAAAAGAACCTAGATATCTTTGCATAGGAACCAAAGCACATGACTGAAGTGCCACGATCTATCACAGAGCATAAGCTACAAATCCGACAAGGATTTCCTCCAGTACGACAGAAAAAGCGCGGCCAAGCTCCAGATCTCGCAAAAGCCATCTTGGAAGAAGTACACAAACTGATAGACGCAGGCATCATGCGGGAAGTCTACTACCGTGACTGGCTTTCCAATCCAGTAATGGTAAAAAAGAGTGATGGCGGTTGGAGAATGTGCGTAGACTTTACTGATCTTAATAAAGTATGTCCACAAGACTGCTACCCGCTACCAGAAATAGACTGGAAAATAGAATCTTTGTGTGGATATCCCTTTAAATGTTTCCTAGACGCATACAAAGGGTACCATCAAATTCAGATGGCAGAAGAGGATGAAGAAAAAGCAGCCTTCCACACAAGACAAGGGGTCTATTGCTACACAAAAATGCCCTTTGGTCTAAAGAACGCGGGCGCAACATACCAGAGATTGGTGGACATAGCCTTTGAAAAGCAAGTAGGTCGCAACCCGGAAGTTTACGTTGATGACCTTGTTATAAAGAGTCATACAGAGGAGGAATTGGTGCGCGACATCGAGGAGACGTTCAAAACACTGGGAAAAATAAACATGAAGTTAAATCCCAAGAAGTGCACTTTTGGCGCAACAGAAGGCATGTTCCTTGGATATTTAATAGAACCTGACGGCATCTGATGAGGCAAAAAATGATCCGTTTTTAGGGGGTCATTTAAGCCCGGAATTGAATTTATTTGATCAAATATTACCCTAAATCGTTCCTTTTGTGATTTTAGGCACTTTTGGAGTGAATTCTGGAAAAGGAAGCATTTTGGACGTTTTTGGAGCATAAAAGTGAAGAAAATGACAAAGTCTTAATTTTCCTTGTTGGGAACAGTACCACGGCATCAAGAGCATTCATGTGACGGCGTCAAGAGTAAAAGTGGTGACGGTCCAGAAGAAACGTGACGGCGTCACCCAAGGCCGTCACGTGTTAACTTGTCAAAACTGGCGCGCGGAGTAGCTGATATTGTTTTGGTCATAACTTTTGCATACGAACTCGGATTTAGGTGATTCAAAAGCCCACGCGAAGAGGACGAAGAAATCTACAATTTGGTGAAAAAATGGGTGTGACGCCGTCATGTGTAACGAGCTGACGCCATCATGCCTTGCCGATAGAAAACTTGCCTATAAATATAACATCATAACTTCACTTTTTGTAAGCCCTAAACCCTAAGGTCGATTCCTGGGTTTAGGTAGGTGTTTTTCCAGCAACTTAGAGGGTTTCAATCACTCCATAAATATCTTGTAATGGTTTGTTGATTCTATCTTAATTATGTTTCCATTATCATTGTTGCTTGCTCTTCTTTGATGATGATTTGCTAATTCACCTTGTGTCTACTTATGATTGTATGAAACTTGTATATAATTGATTAGATCTTATTGATTCCTTGTTGATGTTTGTGTCTATCTTCATTAATTAGGGTGTGACACTTCGATAGATCTAATTGGTTTAGCTTATAATTCTTGTTTCCTATTGTCTCTTGTTTAATTGAATGAATTCGATGTTAGGGTTGAGAAAACTGGCAGACTTCCATAGGGTAACATGCTTGAACGTCTTAAGAAACATGAACCAATGCGTACTAGGTTATTATGGTTGTATTTAATGCATGAGCGAATTCTAATGATCCCATGTTAGGAGCTTCTTGCAGGCTCGACATAGGAGTGAAGTAGGAGCTTATAGAGTTGGGGAAGTACGTGCGCCACCCCACGAATGGTATTAAGGAATATAACTCGTCAATTAAAACAATGTGTGACAATTCAATAGGTAGAATTGGATAGCTAGCAAGGAGTAACATATCATAGGTAGACATGCTTCACTTATCTTGTAGAACCTTAGTTTAGTTTTCTTGCACATTAGTTTAATTAGTAGCTTTTGGGTTAGTTGATTAGCAACTAATTCCGCCCCTCCTTCCAATACCCAAGATTTTTACTTGCTTTTCATAAAATAAAAAAATACAAAAAGAATCATCCTTCACCTTTAGACCTAGTTAGATTAATTTTAATCCTAACGACACTATTCCTGAGTTGAACGATCAATCCCCCAGTACTTGTCACTATACTATACTACAACGATCAGGTACACTGCCTGGTGGGGGTTGTAAGCTTCTCGAGATCCCTGGAGAGGTAAAGCCTGGTGCAATTCCCACGCATCAAGTTTTTGGCGCCGCAGCCCGGGGAATAGTTATTGCTTAGGTTGGAATTTATTTTGATTAGGTCTACTCATTAGATTCCTTTTTAGTAAGATTTTTATTTTCTTTTTATTAGCTTTCTTGTAGTCTATCTTTTTCTTCGTGCCCTTTGTTTGTAAAACCATTTTCACTTGTCACTATGGCAGATGAAATTCCATTTAGATCACTGACAATAGAAGAACAACTATATTTCACTAATAGATTTGCTTCCTATCAATCCAATGATTTTTTGTGTGATCTTTATGACATCAAAGAGGAGTTGGGGGTAAAGTTAGATGGGTTTGATGAATTATATGCATGTGTGATTTCTATTAGACGATCATTATCAGGATCAATTCCTTTTAGTTAGACCCGTTGGATGAATTTTGAGAAAAGCTTCCTAACCATGACCCATAAGCTCGACGAATTGGTGGATTCGTATGAGCAAGATGACCTAGTTTCTAAGAACATGAACTTAGAATCAAACCATGATTATGAGATGGTTAGTGTTGAACTACCTAGTTGCATGAGCGGGATAGATTTCACCAAAACATACGACACACATGAGGTTAGAGTTAAGCCACCTAGTTGCATGTCATGGTTTGGCACTACCATAATACAAGATGAACACATAGGTGATATGGATGTGATGGAAGAGATAGTAGAAAACCCAAGCCCACTAAGTACCCCACAAGTCCTACCATCATTTGAGGCATAAACACCGCCTGTGACTTACCCGGAAGAAGTAGAAGAAACTTTAGGAATTCCGATGGACGTAGAACCCTTGGACCAGGCACCACTTGAGGATATAGGTTTGAATACTTGTAGTGATAACCTTACTCCTAGTTCTAGGGAATTTCCTAGTGTTGATGAACCGGAACCTCAATCTTTACACACCTTTCCATCCTTAGATATATTTCTAGGAGACAAAAGAGGAACCGACCCATCCATCGACCAATATTATCCGGGTAGTTTTAGGATGAAGGAAGCCATTCACTCACCCCCTTCACCTCACGTGGCATATTTCCACCCTAAGGGTGTGTATCGCTACTTTCACCCGCACTTAATCCTAAGTGTAGGGAAAACCTCCCATGTTTCCGTGAAATAAGGGTAGAGTCAGGCTCGTGACTCGAACAAAAACAAGAGCTTATTGGGAGGCAACCCAAGCTTTATTTGTTTGTTTGTTTATTTGATTTTATTTGTTTCTGTATGCATGTTTTATTTTTGTTGTTTGTGGCTCATGTTTCAAAGTAAATTGTGAAAATGCTTTATTTTGTTTTTAACTTCATCTTAATTGCATATAAAGGTATTTTGCAAAAGATAAGTGTAAGGGAGATCCAAATTTGTTTATAAGAACGAAATTGAGCATGAACCACAACAATATTAAATGAACATGTGTATTAGTAATTGTTTGAGTCAAATGCTTGTATCGAGTCATAATGATGTTTTGCAGGATTTTCCAGGAAGGCATAAGTTTTTCCAGAAATTTTCCGAAAACTTAACATGAGATTTCTGCAGGTCACTTCTGACGGCGTCATGTGTAAAATTCTGGAAATTTTGCTAGTTTTGTTTACACCGGAGTCTTAAAGTTTTTGTTGATTCTTTAGTTTTATAAACTCCAGGAAATCTGCAAACATTCATTCCACAAGCATTATATCTTTAATTATTTTGTTTTTACTCCTAAGTCTGGAATTACATCTAGTAGTGAGTTTTCTTTGTTCGGATTGATGCTTTGGGTTTTTGTGATTGTTTTCTCAGGTTTAACAGGTTATATTGGACAAGAAGATGATTTATTTTTCTGGAAGGGAAGCTTTGAACGTTCATTTTCATGGAGGAAGATCTAACCTTGTTACCACACTATCCACACTGAACGAATCAGGTGAGTATTTGATTTCATTCTTTTACCTATTTCACTTTTACATTCTTTAATTGAACATTGGGGACAATGTTCATCCTAAGTGTAAGGGGAGGGTAAAATGATGATACCTTATAGGATACACTTGCACTTGAGTTTGTTTGTTTGATGGTAGGTGTATAATAAAACTATGAGAAATACTTATTAGTGTAATTTTAGCGCCAAATTTAAATTTTTTTACAACATTTAGGATTGAAACTTTAGCCTTAGCAAGCGTCTCATGGATAGGAGTCGTATGACTAGCACAAAACCGTACCATTCAGAAAAATTTTCCACCCAAATATGTGAGGTTCGCCTTTAGATTTGATAGGAAAAACATTTATTATTAGTGCTTATGAGTGTACCGGTAGCATTTAAATTCTAGAACTTGCGTTAGTGATGCATTCCGAGACCGCTAGTGAGACTACATTCGTGTAGTAGGATTTACTACATGATAAGAGGCATTAGGAATCACTCTTGTGTTAAACCCGTATCATAATTACTTGACCATTTAAGTCATATTACTTGGCTAGTAAAGTCAACTAATTTTTCCCACACCATTAGCGTTGTACTCATTTTTAGTACACGAAACCCCTAGTACACCCCTCTGAGCCTATCTTTTCGTTTCTAACTTTAAGCATCTTACTTAAAGGAAGAATTTGTTACAACCCACCTAAATGTACAACCAAATCGCCTTAGCCTTCCGTGTATGCACTCATCTTTAGTGCATTGTTGTTATTTGTTTAAACCCTTAGTTAATTATCTAATTGATTACATGGTTTCTAAGTCGAGTCATATCCGTGTACATATTGTTTTGGGACGATTGGGACTCATGGGTAAAGTACTTATTTTATGGAGTAATGGGGAAGAACATCTATTATTACCCCATATGTGCGTTAATCTTTAAAGTACTCTAAGTGTTTTGATTATCTTAATTCGAGTCATTAGATTAGTTTATTGTAAAGTATGTAAAAATTCAAGTGTAAGGAGAATGTTCATTCCCTATGATGTATTATTTTGGATGGTAGGGTAAGAGTGTAAGCAAAAAAAAAAAAAAAAAAAAAAAAAAAAAAAAAAAAAAAAATCGAAAAATTAAGAAAAAGAAAAAAAAAATGGAAAAAGAAAAGAGAAAACATACGGACTACCATCCCGTTTCATTCTATATTTATTTTATGTTTTTGTTATTTTTCATTTATTAGCTTAAGTCAAGTCTATTCTTGGCTTAGGCCATATTGTACATGTAATTAACCAAGATTTTTAACTCGCCACCAGTAAAGATTGCCTATATCCAACAAAACCGCGTATTCTATATCCGTACACCTAACGTTATAACCCTTTAAAAGACCTCTTTGATAGTTTATCCTAGGTGCTTACGCCATGTGGTGGAGGTTTGATTCTTTTCCAAGCCTATGGTAATCTATTTTGCTATGACAGGTAGTGAGAGATGTTTTCAATTTCCATATTGTGATATATACTTTATACACCCGAGAGATGTGAGTATCTAAACACTATTTGTGAGGTGCTAGTGTATGACCTCCGTGCTTGTCTTTGGTCTTTAGTGGAACGATTATTTGTTGTAATTACTTTTATATTAGTGTTAAATGACCCCTAACTTGTATTTTGATTAGAATAAAAGCGCATTTGCTTGAGGACAAGCAAATCTCAAGTGTAAGGGTATATGATGAGACAAAAAATGATCCATTTTTAGGGGGTCATTTAAGCCCGGAATTGAATTTATTTGATCAAATATTGCCCTAAATCGTTCCTTTTGTGATTTTAGGTACTTTTGGAGTGAATTCTGGAAAAGGAAGCATTTTGGACGTTTTTGGAGCATAAAAGTAAAGAAAACGGCAAACTCTTAATTTTCCTTGCTGGGAATAGTACCTGACGGCGTCAAGAGCATTCATGTGACGGCGTCAAGAGTAAAAGTGGTGACGGTACAGAAGAAACGTGACGGCGTCACCCAAGGCCGTCACGTGTTAACTTGTCAAAACTGGCGCGCGGAGTAGCTGATATTATTTTGGTCATAACTTTTGCATACGAACTCGGACTTAGGTGATTCAAAAGCCCACGCGAAGAGGACGAAGAAATCTACAATTTGGTGAAAAAATGGGTGTGACGCCATCATGTGTAATGAGACGCCGTCATGCCTTGCCGACAGAAAACTTGCCTATAAATATAACATCATAACTTCACTTTTTGTAAGCCCTAAACCCTAAGGTCGATTCCTGGGTTTAGGTAGGTGTTTTTCCAGCAACTTAGAGGGTTTCAATCACTCCATAAACATCTTGTAATGGTTTTTTGATTCTATCTTAATTATGTTTTCCATTATCATTGTTGTTTGCTCTTCTTTGATGATGATTTGCTAATTCACCTTGTGTCTACTTATGATTGTGTGAAACTTGTATATAATTGATTAGATCTTATTGATTCCTTGTTGATGTTTGTGTCTATCTTCATCAATTAGGGTGTGACACTTCGATAGATCTAATTGGTTTAGCTTATAATTCTTGTTTAATTGAATGAATTCGATGTTATGCTTAAGAAAACTGGCAGACTTCCATAGGGTAACATGCTTGAACGTCTTAAGAAACATGAACCAATGTGTACTAGGTTATTATGGTTGTATTTAATGCATGAACGAATTCTAATGATCCCATGTTAGGAGCTTCTTGCAGGCTCGACATAGGAGTGAAGTAGGAGCTTATAGAGTTGGGGAAGTACGTGAGCCACCCCACGAATGGTATTAAGGAATACAACTCGTCAATTAAAACAAGGTGTGACAATTCAATAGGTAGAATTGGATAGCTAGCAAGGAGTAACATATCATAGGTAGACATGCTTCACTTATCTTGTAGAACCTTAGTTTAGTTTTCTTGCACATTAGTTTAATTAGTAGCTTTTGGGTTAGTTGATTAGCAACTAATTCCGCCCCTCCTTCCAATACCCAAGATTTTTACTTGCTTTTCATAAAATATAAAAATACAAAAAGAATCATCCTTCACCTTTAGACCTTGTTAGATTAATTTTAATCCTAACGACACTATTCCTGAGTTGAACGATCAATCCCCCGGTACTTATCACTATACTATACTACAACGATCAGGTACACTGCCTGGTGGGGGTTGTAAGCTTCTCGAGATCCCTCGAGAGGTAAAGCCTGGTGCAATTCCCACGCATCAACATGAAGCCTTGCCCAGAAAAGACAAAAGCTATCATAGATCTCCCTTCACCACGCACATTGAAAGAAGTCCAGTCATTAAACGGAAAGCTAGCCGGGCTAAACCGTTTTTTGTCCAAATCAGCAGACAAGTCACTCCCTCTCTTTAAAACACTCACAAAGTGCACAAAAAAGGGAGACTTTCGTTGGACTAAGGAAGCGGAGGAAGCCTTCCAACAACTTAAGCAACATCTTGCAGCACTTCCCAAACTTGTCGCACCCCGACCAGGGGAAGAATTGATCATGTACTTATCTGCAACTCATGAAGCAGTCAGTGCGGTATTATTGACAGATAGAAATTCTGTTCAAACACCCATATACTTTATGAGCAAAGCACTCAAGAAGATAGAGACTAACTATACTGCTATGGAAAAGCTGGTCCTAGCTTTAGTATTTGCAGCTAAAAGACTGCGCAGATACTTTCAGGAGCACCCAATAGCTGTCACAACGGACAAGCCTATCAAACAAGTTATTTCTAAATCTGACGCATCAGGACGGCTACAAAAATGGAGCGTGTTATTGAGCGAGTATAACATCTCGTATAGACCGCGCACTGCAATCAAGGGACAGATATTAGCTGACTTTATTGTTGAGAAGCCATATACCGATACTCCACCTTCAACAAGCAAGGTAGAATTACAAGAACCATGGGTTCTATTCACAGACGGATCCTCGTGCGTGGATGGATCAGGCGCAGGCCTTATCCTCACTAATCCAGATGGAGTGGAATTCACTTATGCACTGCGCTTCGAATTCACAGCCATAAATAATGAGGCAGAATATGAAGCCCTACTTGCTGGACTACGCATTGCAACTCAAATGGGTGTACGTAACCTAGAGGCAAATGTAGATTCCAAGCTGGTAGCAAATCACGTGCTAGGGGAATATGAAGCCAAGGATGAACACATGGTCCAATACCTCGAAAAAACCAAGTCTCTAATTCATAATTTTGATAGGTTTACCATCAAACAAGTCCCTAGAGGAGAAAACAGGAAAGCTGACACGCTTAGCAGGATCGCATCTACAAGCTTTGCGCACCTATCAAAACATGTATTGGTGGAAACTCTGAAAGACAAGTCAATCTCGGAGATGGAAATATCCACGGTGATAGAAGAACAGGATCCTACGTGGATGACACCTATCGTTGAATTTATAAGCAAAGGAATCTTACCACAAGATCAAAAGGACGCTCGTAGGGTACGGCGCACAGCGCAGAGATTCGAACTCCGAGATGGCGTCCTATATCGACGTTCATTCCTACAACCATGGCTCCGGTGCGTTAGACCTCTCCAGGCAGATTACGTACTCCGAGAGATTTATGCTGGCTCATGCAGCATGCACTCAAGACCACGGTCTGTAGTGGCGCGCGCTCTGCGGTCAGGATACTATTGGCCTACTATGCACTGCGACGCGCGAGACATGATAAAGAAATGCAGCGATTGCCAAGTCCACAGACCAATTTCACGCGGACCACAACAAGAGCTAACCCCCATCACCTCACCATGGCCATTCTATAAATGGGGCATTGACATTGCAGGCCCTTTTCCGGTTGCAGCGGGAGGGCTTAAATTCCTCATCGTAGCTATAGATTATTTTACTAAGTCGATTGAGGCAAAAGTAGTGGCAAGCATCACAGGCAACCAAGTCAAATGCTTCGTGTGGGAGAACATTGTATGTTGCTTTGGACTACCTGGAGAGATTATCTCGGACAACGAAAAACAATTCTGTGATAACCCGTTCAAAGACTGGTGCGCGCAATTAAACATTACACAACACTTTGCTTCAGTTAAGCACCCACAAACCAATGGCTTAGTTGAACGCGCGAATCGCAGTTTGGGCGAGGGAATAAAAGCGCGCCTTGACAGACATAAAGGAAGATGGGTGGATGAATTGTCACATGTTTTATGGGCGCACTGCATGACAATAAAAACCAGTACTGGAGACACACCATTCTCTCTTGTCAATGGGACAGAGGCTGTCATACCTGCCGAGATTGGAATGCCAACCTTCCGTACGGCGGAAATAATGTCACAACAAATGACAAATGACGGCGCATAGACTTGGATCTGTTGGAAGAAAGGCGCGAACGCGCAGCTATACGTGAAGCAAAGGCTAAGTCAAAGATGAAGAAGTATTACGATGCAAAGGTCAAACACACCTCATTCAGGCCAGGAGACTTTGTATACCGCGCCAATGATGCAAGCCACGCAGAAGACACAGGCAAGCTTGGACCCAAATGGGAAGGACCCTATGAGGTCACAGATGAACTAGGCAATGGTGCATACAAGTTGCGCGACATGGAAGGCCATGAGCTAGCACGCACTTGGAACATTTGCAACCTCAAGAGATGCTATCTTTAGGAAAGGCTACGGCCCACACGCAGATAACCTTGCACTTTAGTACGTGCCTAATAAATGTCTGTATTTGAATTTTCTTTTCTTTTAGGAATTGTTTTTTATCTTAAAAAACTTGCAAGTATTAATAAAATATTGTGGTTTCTAGCTAACTACATAACACATTTAACTTTATTGCTTACATTTCTCCTTATGTCTCAATATTGTTATTTCATATTTTGCCTACATGGCGTGCATGCACTTATTAAGACCTACGATGGCAGAAAGGATGAGTAAACCTACTAACTAACTCGTTGAGTAAGAGGGTTTCAAACCCATCAACACTGGATCACGCATCCTTGCTAAGCGCCTTACTTTCAAGACGTTGAAGTAAGTTTCAATGCGCATTCCACGAAGGATGCGCAACATCACGTACACTGTACATGCTTAGCAATTTACGAGCCAAGACTCTTGGTCATTTGATATAGTATTTGCAACACAATGCAAGTCTATCTTTACACTTATGATTTTTTAAGTTATGTGCTTAATACAAGTCATTCTTTGTATGTCTCGGTTTCAATTTGACTCTTGGACACTCTTTTACAAAAGAAAACACTCTAAGTACAAATAATACAAACAAGGCATACAATAAAGATAAATATTATTATACGAATCATGAGTTTATACAAACTACATCCACAAAAATCCATACATGTCTAAATGCTATGAGCACGCCTATGACTTGAGCTACTAGCTGTAGACGCCAACTCCCCAGCCTCACTCAGCCTTCTTAAAAGGCTGCTATCCTCCTGAGATACCGTTGGTACGCTAACGGGAATCCCATCAGACCTGGGGAGATGGGCTGCGCCAACACCGCAAAGAATGGCCTTCCCCTTCACGCCCTTCTTATGTGCAGCTCTTGTCTCATGCGCCTCTAAGCATTTCTTCAAAGAAATATCCTTCTCAAGAGCGAAGGGATTGAGCATGTGGCAGGGGCGAGCAAAGACAGGCACCTTCAGCTGCGACTCGTCTGGCTTCAAAAAGAAGTCAGGTTGCGCCTCCGCATCTTCAGCTATGTGTTTGGCCAGAGTCAGGCCCTGCATGATCACACTGATCGGATAATCCTGATCACGCTCTAAGCGGGCGATATGAGGAAATTCGAAGACCTTCATCCTCTCCATGCCCTCCACTAGCTCATCAAAAGCCTCCACGACTTCCTGGGACTTCAGCGTGCCCATGGCTGCCAAGCGCAGACCATGGCTGATCAACCACCTATGGATACAACAATGCATGTGTTAGAAGATATTATGACACATAGTGGTGAATAAAGAATTCAAAAAGAAGATACATACCTGCGCTCAGCAATAGTAGACATAAGATGAGGGTACAACTCCTCATCATACTCGATACTCAACTTGCGCAGCTTGCTCTCCTGCACCTTCAGAGCCTCCTCCACACGTTCACGAAGTTCATTGAGATTGGCGAAGTGCTGGGCTCTATTCTCTTGAAGGTACCTTAAGCCCCACGCACAATTGGCCCTGTGCTGGCCAGTCTCAGCGCGCTCTCGCTTCACCTCAGCCATCAAGACAACTTCTCATCCGCGAGTCTCCTAGCATAGGCAGTTGTGGACTCTACATCTGCTCGCGCATCAGCTAACTGCGCCCTAAGCAGAGCAATCTCCTCATCCCTCTGAGCGAGACTGCTACATTCACCAACATATCGCGCTCTCAGCTGAGTAACCAACTCAGCCTGACGCACCGCAGCAGCATCCAACTCCTCCACTAGCTGCTGCGCAGACAGCTCCTCACTTACCTTCAGCGGCTCCTCCACATGCTCATGAGCCGCTTGGGGTGGCACCGACCCCTCAACAAACGCTGCATCACCCCCTGCAGCACTGTCACTACACGCAAACATAAAGAAGTCAAGGAATGGCACTGCGTAAAACACGTATAAATATAAATACTCAAATGAAGGTTACTTACGTAGGAGGAGAAGTCCCAGCATTCTCATGTGCAGCAACAGACGATGACGTCTCCTCCTCTGTGGACTCATCCACGATGATGGTATGACGTCTGCGCTTGGAGGTACCCTCACCACCATCATCAGCAGCTTTACGCTTCACACCTTGGCGCTCCTCTTCAGAGTCAGTATCCACTTTGAGGATCCCAGCACTAGTGGACGACTCAGCGCGTGCAAGCTCAGGCGCCACCACTCCCTGCTCAGGCACGGTCTGCACTGGTATCGCATTCACAATAGGCTGTGATGCGTTAGAAGATTCTTCTCGTGCAAACTCCAGCAGGCGCCCAGCAGTAGCCTCCAAGATAGGCACTTCACCTTCCCTCAGAGGGCGCACGCCAACGGTCACCTGCGTAGGCTTTGCTAACTTCACCACGGCAAATAGATCCATCTCTGCACAACACATGAACGAACAAGGAAAGAGCAAGTTAGTGGATAAAATCAATATATACAAGGAAGCTTACATTATAAACGCGAGGATAAGAAAGGACAAGTACCCACCCCGGCCGCTTCCATCCAAAAATGTTGGCACCTCATCACTTCCCCCGAAGTAGTTGCGGCTCATTCCCATGTGCACCAAGAACTCCTCGGGATAAGAGTTTATTGGGATGCGGTTCTCATTAATGATCTCCGCATCCTCCACGCTGTACGTACCGGGATCTGGGCGCTCATCCTTTAGAAGCCCTCCTTGAGTATAAAACACAGAGAGCGTGGTGAATACCTTATCATCTATCCAAAAAAATCTTTCCCTCCAACCCCTCAGGGCGTCTATTTTATCAGTATAACACTGATAGCGCCCTGGGCGCTTGGAAAATGTCACCCACCCGTTCAACCACAACGTGTGGTAGAACGCGCAGAAAAGGTTGATAGTAGGCCTCACTGCGAGTAAACGACAGTTTACCTCGGAATTCATTATTTTCGCCGCACCTATACAGTGCAGCTTTGAAATATGCAGGCGGTAAAAGTTGAGCACGTTGCTAAAAAATAGGGATATAGGCACGCGCTGGTTTGTGAACTCAAAAAAGCGCTTGTATACCCCTATTTTCCCTTCAAGGAAATCCGCGATGCAGGCATCGGCATCCGGTAATTCCGGATGCTCATCAAGAGGGATGTAATAGTCGGAGGTGAACTGACGAAGTTCATCCTCGTCCATATCAGAACGGAACTCTTCTAACTGACGGACCATTTTTTTAATGCGCACGCGTAATTACCTCTCGAAGATATTAGTTTTCTTGAAGAAGGATTTAAAGGGAAATGACGTTTTTTCACTGTGGTTATAGCAGTGAAACGGGGAGCCCTTTATAAAGGGTTTTCCCCTTGCCTCGGATGAATGCCACGTGGATCCCACTATCTCCATCGTGTGGCTAGAATACCATAAGGTACAAGCACTTTTTCACGTTTTTCGAAGGACATGTGGATGACCTCCACATTTACTGAGGTATTATTGCGATATTTTGGGACTAGATACATAGTCCTCACTTTTGGCGGTGAATATATTGAATTTTTCCCGCCACGCTTACCGCTGATATTATTAGTCTAGTATACGCGGTTACAACCGGCGCACACTAGACTGGGGGACATGATGACGTATAGCCTATATTCGGGTCACGAACCCAAATGATAAACATTACTAACGCCCAAGCCCACGAGTGGGCTATCATAACAATGATTTGGGCCAACATGCTAACGGTTTGGGTTCACGAAAGCCCAAACCAAAGTTATTTATGGTTTGGATATAGATATCTCCTATTTAAGGGATATATATCAAACCGGTTATATATCGAAGAGTAAGGAGCACGTATCCAATAAGGATTACGTACCTATATAAACAATATCATAACTCTCGTTAAAGGTACGACTCACAACCCTAACTCTTCTACATAACCCTAAAATCGATTACTTACTCTCACGCCGGAGGATAATCGTGGGAGACAATCCCACGATAAGCCTAACGGTGTTTGTTTGCTTTCTTAGTGTGCGGGTCTCAAGCATTAAGATCTGATTGGTACGAGAGCAGGAACCCAAATAAGGAACGCCCAACTTTTGTATCAACAATTTGATTATTGTATCATCTAAACAACCGTCTAGATATGACGAATTTCTGTTTAAGAACATTGTTAATTGCAGGCTTCAATCCGTTATTGTAACCTTACAATTATGTGCAAAACAATTTGTGTTACGATTATAAATTTCATAACATTGGAAATCATTATTTAAGTAAAAGTATCCCATTAATTGAAATCTTATCATTTTCAGGGAAAATAAAAAATTGGTGTATTTAGAAGCTTTATATCACGAGGATAGAGGTATGTTTGGCGAAAATAGCACTAGCAGTTAGCAATATCAGTTAGCAATAGCGAGAGCCGAGAAGCACTAATAGAAAGCGGTAGCTATTTGTTTTTTCAAGTAGCATTTTAATTTGGAATGTTTCAAAACATTAAAACTGCTAGCTAGTTACTTCTTATCAAACAAACATTCTCTATAAAACCTTAAACGTTAATTGTTAGCTACTTCAAAACGTTTCGGTACACTCGTTGCCAAGATAAACTTAACTAGGTATATTGACATATGGAAACTTAGATTTCGCTTTCAAACACACTATAAAAAGTAAACTATGAAATTCCCTGTACAACATGTGAGTATCTTAATGGATCCCCACTCAGACAAGAAACACAAGTACAAAACAATAGAACAGGTCATATCTTACAAAACAACTTGTACTGAATCTACCTACATCTGTTATCTGAGGAAGGCCTTTTGCTCCATCTACAGTACATAAGTACATAACATCAGTGTCTGTGTTTCTGATCACAACAGTCAACCTAGTTCCCATGGACAATTTCCAAGGTAAAAAACACTTTTGTTTATATTTCATCATTTAACACAAACCCATTTCATACTTTTTACTAATTTCATAATCAGTTCATTATATCATTAATCTCTTATTTTGGTTGTAGCATTTTATCAAATAGATGGTGTAAAAAAATATATGTTGCAAGTTTTAACCACCACCAAATGACCTAGTTGAAAAGTACCTGATCTCCTAGCTAGAGGTTTAGTGTTCAAATCCCACTAGGTACATTCGGGATACCACGATTAGGCCGCGTGCATCTGAGTAAAAAACTTGCCATTTTTGGCAACCTAAAGAGGGAAAACCCTTTTAATCCACATATTTCTTTAAGTTAACAAAAACCCATTTATGTTTTTTTACTAATTTAGGCATCATGATTAGTTTATTACGAAATTGATAATCTTGTTTAGGTTGTGGCTTTTTATCAAACAGATACTGTGCAAGAACATTTACTATCATTCACCGTACCCGAAAACGGAGTTAATGGATCAGAAACCAAGATTGAAGTGAAGGGTTTGACTAGAACATTAGATAAAGGTGTTACAGTCCTTCAAAATGTGAACTTGGAGATACCAAGAGGTAAGATCATGGGGATCATTGGACCTAGTGGTAGTGGTAAGTCAACGCTTTTGAGAGCGTTGAATCGGTTATGGGAACCGTCTTCTGGGACGGTTTTTATGGATGGGAAAGACATAACGGGTGTTGATGTTCTTGAGCTGAGAAGGAAGGTGGGGATGTTGTTTCAGCTTCCGGTTTTGTTTGAAGGTAAAAGTTCGTTACTTTTTAGTTTTTACTGTTGGCGAAGTAAAATTTACAGTAAGTCTGAGTATGTAACTTTTCTTAGGGGCGATAACTATTATAACTACTTTACAAGCCACCCAAGTGTATTTCCAGTTTCGGTTATAGCAAATCTTCTGAGTATCATGCTTTCTGCATCTTTATATTTTAGTTAGTAGAAAAAGTAAGCGTATTTTTTATTTACGAGACTTTGAAGGCTATCTTCGCCATCCGTGCTAAGTTTGGCGGATTTTGTATAAACTGAACTAGATGCATATTTGGGTGTTGGGTGACGTATAAAGTAGTTTCAATACTTGGTTGGGCTAAATGATAAAAGGTCAAATAGTTGGGCGGCATCCTTATGTATAGGGGCGGAGCCAGTATTTGTAGTTAAGGGGGGCCGAAGTTTATTATATAACCCGAAAAAATAAAAGTTTAAAAATGGTTTCCAACTTTAGTTTATACAAATATAACATCATAAAAAGTTACGAATGAATTCTAAACCTAATTTTTTTTTAACATATTTAGTGGATAAAAAGCATAGTAAACTCAAAATAAGGTCATTTTTTTTTAATCTATTTTGATGCTTTTGAGTATATAACTAGGGGAGAGAAACAAAGCCGAAACTTTCTAAATTTTATTGATTTAGGTTTTGGGTGTTAAAAAAATATACGTATTCGGATATCCGAAAACTTTATCATAATTACTAAAACGTTGGGTTTTATGAAAGGACAGTTTTGGAAGTCATATAAAAGTTTTTCAAAAATTATAGATATATGGATATTCAGATACATAAAAGTGTAATCAAGGTTTAAAAGTACGGAAACGAGCCTCGAGGCGTTTTCCCTTCGCCTCAAGAGGCGTAAGCCTCGAGGCGAACCGAGGCGTAAGGTCGAGGCGTAATTAAAAAAATATATATAAAAATTATATGTCTTATAAAAAAAAATACTAAACATCAAATAAAGTTCATAATCAATCAAATAACATAATTGGATTATTAATTGGATTGGATATGATTTAATTGGATTGGATATGTATTAATTGGATGTATATCATGTATTTTGGCTCCAATTTTTGTCAGCCAAAAGATTTGGCTCCAAGTTTCCAGCCAATTAAGGTGAACCCCCAAAAAATGGCTCCAATTTTCCCACCAAAAAGAATAATACGCCTCGACCCTGAGGCGCCGCCTCATACGCTTCACCACCGCCTCACCCACTTGAGGCGTACGTTCCAAATCAACCCCCTGAGGCGCCGCCTCATATGCGTTTTATGACCGATTCGCCTCGAGGCGCCGCCTCAGACCGCTTTTTTAAACCATGAGTGTAATCTGAAATTTCGGATATCCGAATATCTAACATAAAATCATCACCGGAAATTTCGGATATCCAAATTTATGATATAACCAGTTGTTGACAAGTCCCTTAAATTTTTTAAATTAACAACAAAAAAATATTGTCAAAAATGTCTCATTTCATATTTTCGCTTCAGTTGCCACTTAGATAAAAGATATTTCATGTCGGTTGTTTTCTTTTTCTTTTTCTTTCATGATAGAAAAATCACTAGTTGGGAGATGCTAATGGTATATTAAACGTTAAATTATGGGCTAAACAATGGTATGTTAATACAATAATTGGGCTTATTTGAGGGGGCCTAGCACCCGCTAGCCACCCCCTCCCTCCGCCCTGCTTATGTATAATCTCAATATATAGTTATTATGTTTTCGACTGACCACTGTCTAGTTTTGATATTTGAGTGGAACTTTACTGATCATTATATATTTATATTCGAAGTGTTCCCAAGTCCTTTTTGGGTAGTTCTTTAGAATGTGTTCGAACATATCTATAATGTGATTGTCGGGGTTTTTGGATGTGTATTTTTGAAGTTATGATTAGATTAACGTGATTTCAAGGGATGGAAATCAGGTTTTGCTTTCTAGCGGTTGACTAACTTATCTTCGGATTATCTGATTATTCAGAATGCACATCGAAAGTCCATAGACCATGTCAGTTTTTAGTGTTATAAAAAAGTGATTATGAATATATTTTGCAATTATTTATGGTCAGCATAACAAGATTTGGAGAAACGTGTAAAACGTTATTAGAAAATATAACTTATGATATTTTTAGTTTTAATCAACTGATCATCTGATTATGATTCTGCAAGCTGCAGTAGTAACTTTCAAAAGACACATGCTAACAACAATAGGATGCATAATTAACAATCTCATGACCCATCCTTGAACAGGTACAGTTGCAGACAACATAAGATATGGTCCACAGTTGAAAGGAAAGAAACTGAAAGATGAAGAAGTGTACAAGTTGCTAACTTTTGCTGATCTTGATTCCTCGTTTTTCAATAAACCAGGCAGTGAACTATCAGTTGGGCAAGCTCAAAGAGTCGCACTCGCTAGAACATTAGCCAATGAGCCAGAGGTAATTCACTTCATTTCAGTTCAGTTGCTAAGAAATACCCATTCTGTTCGATTAAAAGCCTTATACCATATATGTATTTGCTTGTTACCAGCAATATTGTCTTAAGATAGTTTCAACCTGTGCTCAAGTGGTACGTATTTGATGCAATAGTCTTCTTTTTTAATTTTATAAAAAAAGGTGGTTTCCGGAGTTCTCCAATATCATGAATTCGGATGCCTGTCTAAAATAGCAACAATCCGATTTGGTAAAATAATGACTATGATTATTTTTCTCAAGTATTAAGGGTCAACATACATATATAAGAATAACAGTTTTTTGAGATAAATGTGAGACGACATAAATATCATAACTCTATTTAGTTGTAGCGATTATTTAAAAATATGACATTTACAAGTTTTGTTGACATCTAAAGACCTTATTTACATAAATCTTGTTGACATCAACAGGTTTTGTTGTTGGATGAGCCAACGAGTGCATTGGATCCAATATCAACACAGAACATAGAAGACGTGTTGGTGAAGTTAAAGAGTAGAGGGTTGACTATTGCCATGGTCTCTCACAGCATCAAACAAATTCAAAGGATTGCTGATGTTGTTTGTCTTCTTGTGGGCGGTGAGATTGTTGAAGTTCTGAGTTCCGAGCAGCTATCCGATGCTAAGCATCCTATGGCAAGAAGATTTCTTGAACTCAGCTCTTAGTATTTCGCAAAAGGTTATATTTTCCATCTCTTTCGAATAGAGATTTGACACTAAAATTCCTCGTAATTGTGTTTATCATGATATGCATCATGTACAATCAAAACATCCTCTTGACAATGAATAAATGGCTATTTGTATCCATGTGTTTTTGCTCAAACCCATAACTAAAGAATTGGTCTATTTGGTTGTGTATTCCCAATCATACTGAACACATTACCTATTTGTAAATATGCTGATACATGGACAAAATTGTGTTTAATGGTCAACATGATAACTTTGACCCGTAACCTAACCCACCTATTCACACTCACACTCCACTTTCACAAAACATAGGAAACATGTTAATAAGTAAGGTAAGTTATGTAGATTCGATTTTTGTCAAAATATATACAAGGTACTTCATTTACAACTGTAGATCAATTATCACAATAACTTTATACAAATTTTAGTTAAAAGCAAACACCTAAACATAAGGTTGGGTGGGTTGGGAGTGGGATTAGCCTTTACCCCCTACAAGTATACTTCAACCCTCAATAGCAAAATACTACAGATATATGAACACCTACACTATTTGGCCTTTTTATTCAGGTGACGATCTTGGGGTTAAAAACGTCTCCGCTTCTGACATGGGGGTTACCTGAAGGTATAATAATAAAATTCATACCTGCAAATGACATATTACAACTTGATACTTTGAAAAACATATAATAGAATGAGATGCCTTAATTTTGACCCATTTACTTATGAATGGGTCGATCTGGGTATGTTTTGATAAAAAAAGAATTAGTTCAAAAGGAACATGTCAAATGGGTCAAACGAAGGTCAAACTAATCATAAGTCGCCTAAAATGTATTTTTTAATCTCTTAAACCTCCTGAGTTATTTTATTAAAAAAATTAGACATATTGACGAAATATTATCTTTCTAATCATATTTGACAGACTAACTATTTATATACTATTAGACTAACCTGCGGACCCTCGGTTCGACATTTGTGGAGCTCCTCTTGTGCAGATGCGAGTCTACATAGGAAGACAGAACATTATATTGTGTATTTAGTTGCAAAATAGATATAAATAGGTGGTTGTGAACAAGTGCATACCTCCACTGTAAATAGGTTATTTCATTAAGTAATTCCTTTTCCCTGATGCTGTTTGGATCGTGCTGCCAATGAGAATAGTATATTATCAAAATTCTATTATTTATTTATCAAAATATTTATATTATTACTGTAACTGCTGTTTTTGTGATCATAACTAAGACATTAATTATTATTATTACATAAATATTTAGATAAATAAATTAGTGCTTGTGGCCATGTGGGTGAGCCCAACCCGGCCAGACCCATTTTGACTCAAACATGTTTTGACCTGTGACCCAAGTCCCAAACCCGTCCATCAAGCAACTTATAAATTGAACTTGCATGGTTACATACCACGGATTTATCTATTGCAGGAATGTGTGTTGATGTGCTTGCTCCATCTATACTTAAATTAGCTGAAATACACAAGGAAAAAAAAGGTAATGAAGCTATATATGATCTAAAAGATATTCATATATATTGATCCTTCCAACCTGTGGAATCAATGGTCGAGTTTGCCTTCATTAGACTCAAAATGCAATCCTGTAAAAACATTCTTAAACTTTAAGATCTCTCAAAAAAGGAAGACGGCAATATAAAAAGCATGTGTGTATATTTGCTACATACCCTTTGAAGAGTATTTGTCTGCAAAATAAACTGAAGAGCAGGCAAAGGGAGATTATTTTGTGGGGTAGGAGTAGTATCAACCGGCAATGATGGATGACCAATGAAGCTGTGGCTTATTACCTATCAACACCATTTTAATGAGTCTATGAAAAAAAAAAAAAAAAAAAAAAAAAATGGTCCAACATAATTCAGTGATACACTGAGATTGGGATGTTTTTTTAGGTGAATAAGGAGAATATACACGAACCTGCATACTATGACTCTTTTGCATTACAGGAAGAGGTACAGCTCCCTGAAAAACAGAGGTGATGCTATTTTAATCTAAACATAAATGGAAACCTCGAATATAAAACAACTGAATCACCTTGTCTAAGTCAACACCCTCGGAGGTAACCTTAAAACGTCCTTTCTGTTGAACACCACTTGCTGTTTCATTAGTATAGTCAATATAAGTAACCACTCTCCTAAAATTAATATAAGATATGATGACTTCTAATATTAATTGATCAATGTTATCACTCACCTATAGAAGCTTTAGACATAGCATCAGTCACAAAATCATCTAGGTGAAGTGATCGAGATCCATTGTAGCTTAGGACTCTGGAAAATTGACCATGCAATTTCTTATTATGAAATAAGAAATTAAAAAAATTTGTTATTGATGTAACATGCGAGTATTCCATGAAGCAATTTTGTAACATTAACATGTCGACACAGCATGCCTAGTTACTAGTTAAAGGGAGGGTGATGTAGATAGTCTCTTTTAAATTCTCTGGAATTCTTTTATTAACTTTATAATGGAAATGACTTCAAATAAATAGGGGAAAGGAAACATATGAAGTGTTACCTTAATATGAACATGAAGTAGTAGGATGTATTAATGAAGTCATACGAATCTGGCTATAGTTATATCCGTATATATGTAGAACCTTATATCGTTAACTAAGCAAATACACTTCTCGATATACTATCTACGATGGTTATTCTTAGCAGATTAAAGGATCCACAAGACTACAAATAATTTATCCCTGCGTAAGATGGATCCTGAATATAGTTCACTCAGATTTCAGGATAGATGTTGCGATTTGGACCCATTTACATTTACTAATGGGGTCAATTCAGGTTGGGTTGTATCTTTAACTTGTCATTTTAAACATTGTCCTCAACTTGAAAGATGGGAAGTCGCCCATGCACAAAGCCTCCTAAATTGTGGTATTTAGAGAATATATCTGCATTACTAATTATACATAGAGCGTTAAATTTTTTAGACAGAAAGTGTTTCTGGTCGACCCTCCCTGTTTTAACCCATTACCCAGACCCACACATTTTTCCACCCGTACAGGACACTGTTGATGGAACATACAAATACAAAGCACTTTGGGTATCATTTATGTGAGTTTTATACCTCTCTAATGAAGGAATGCAGCCAGAAGAAGCTGCTCTGTGGTGATGATGGTGATGATGATGAGGAATGCCATCAACCATGTGGCGTTTTCCAGGAAGATCAAACTCACCAAAGCTATCAGCACGAGGAGAAGAAGTCTGTGACACTATGTGTCCGTTGGTAGAACTAGAAATGCTTAATTCATCTTCATCACATTTTCCTCTGGATATATTAAAAGAATAAAATCAAAATACAGGATAATACTGATAGTAAATGACATGTTAGCTTAAACCAGATGCAATAACATCAAGCCAATTAAAAATCAATATACGAAACCCCTAACAAAATAACTGTTATAAAGAAGATACGCGTTAGTGGTGGAGCAGTTGGAACAGGTTGTTTTTTGTAAGGGTTGAGCTGCGTTGAGTTTTGTGTCAGAATTTCTGTAGTAAAATTTGTCACTGAAGGTACCTAAAAGGCTAAAAATAACAGATTTGGCAATGTTTTGTTTTGTAATATCTTTGCTCATAAAGTAGAATGGAAGATCAAATTTACAAAATAAAAGGACTATTTTTCTAAATTAAACAATTCAAATTATAGTTTTGTTGGCAATTTTACTATAAATAGTAGTGGTGAAAAACTTGAAATATGATAAGAAAAGTTATGTCTTTACTATTCTAATATAACTCTCTAGAATAGAAGAATTCAGAAGGTGGTGATCATTAATAACACTCTAAGCAGATATGAACCTTTGTTGCTTTCGCGCTTTGTATATTCTTTTTGTCTCCTCATTTGAAGCCGTTTTTGTTGTTAATAATATTTCAGCCTTTCATAAAAAAAAAAAAAAAAAAAAAAAAAAAAAAGATATGAACCTGTTTGACACAAATTGACCCGTTTCTCTTTTACGTAATTCATATTATCTGACCCGTCAGGTCTAAACAATAACCCAGATCACCCCATTCATAAGTAAATGGGTCAAAAGTGCCATCTCTAATATACATCATGATCTTGGGAAAATGGTGCAATAAAACTTAAGCTGACATACACGGAGAAACCCATAGCAGAGTAGCTAGATGAAGCAGCTCCTTCCTACAAGGTTTCGTTTAACATCATTACTTTATGGCAAACAAGTAGATCTTATTAGTTATTGTCAAAATGGTAATGAAATACATTTTCAGCAGATTCCGAAGCTTCACTCAACGATGACAATTGATGTAGAAGCTTCTTTTCACTTAAAATACCCCCTGGGAATGAATTCATGCTCCCCAACTGATATTTGTCAGTTACGACGTCCTCATCCTGGATCTTTTGTTACATGAAAAATAATGTCACTGATGAACCTTAGTGCATAGGATGACTGTTACAATGTTAAAAAGGTTCTTTGTTCATAACTTAAATTTAAGATGTTATACCAAGGAAGCTTGCGCCTTCATGTCTTCAAGGTCAAAGTTCCAACAGCTGATCCCTCTTTTATATTCATTCTGGATGCAAGTTATAAACCACAATTACGACTTGGAAACTAGCTAAAGATATGCTTCATTACATTCAAGAGAAGAACGTATTGCACAAGAATTTAACATACTTTCACAGTTTCACCATTGAAGTAACATAACTACCTAGAATTGCATCTATTTACAAAACTCTACCTGCGATATCTCCTCTTTCTGTCCATCTGGAATTTTCTTTTGAGCAAGCATATCTTCCTCTTTTCTCTATTATTACCAAAAAAAAACAGAGCTTATTAACACAGTAAACGGAGAGAAAATAATGTAAACGACTTGGATGAACCCAAACTAAAGTCAGGTAAATATAATAGACCAACCTTGATTGCCTCAAGGCGATCACCAATTGTTGGAAGTCCTTCCAAAAGCTTACGTACTATATAATCATTTGATCTAGCTTGCCTGAAAAAATAATGCTTCAAAAGCTTCTTTGCAGTAGGACGCTTTGAAGGATCTTTCACCAGGCAACTTGCAATCATCTGCTTAAAAGACTAAAGACAGAAAACAAAAGAAGATGAGCCTCCAATGATATCTTTACAAGTTGGTTAAAATAAAACATGTTACCTTGGAAAATTTCTTGTCCCTCTCAAGATCAAGACCAGGAGGTGCATTTTGCAAGGTCATTAGCAAAACCTACAATGATTAAAGTATTTTAATCGTAAAAATTCCTATGTAAATATAGGCTAGGATCATGTAAAAGTGGAGCTTAGGTAAAAAGGGTAGGGAAGATTCTGGCGCACGTGTATCATGTTACGTGAACACCAGAATCCCCTACACTTTATACCTTAAGAACATTTTTTATATATTCCTAACACAGAAAACTAGATACAGGCAAATTAACCCCACCTTCATTGGGGGATATTTAGAGAAAGGAGCATGTCCATGAGCAAGCTCCAACGCTGTAATACCGAAAGACCATATATCAGCCCTGCAGCAATTTTCAATCAGAAAACTTACCAACCTCTTTTCAACATACTCTAATTTATAGTTACTTCGTTATTTTGGTCTTCGGAGAGTACAAATATAACACATTTCAGTTACATAAAATTTTAATTAACTGATGCGGTAAAAAAGTACTAACTTGAAGTCATATCCATGTAATTGCTCCATTACCTCGGGCGCCATCCTTACAAAAACGTAAAGCCTCAGTGAGTTGATTTTTTTAAATTATTTGATATAGCACATTTTATGAAAATTAGTAACTGAGAAGAAACAGTACCAGCAAGGCGTCCCAACAAATGTATTCCTTGCACGTTGTCTGTCACCAGAATCAAATAAGCAAGCCGAAACACCAAAATCACCTAGCTTTATTGCTCCGTGGTCGCTAATAAGAATGTTTCCAGCCTATGCAGACAGCCAAAACTGATCCATATTAAAATAACATTCAAACAAAAAGGATGAAAAAATGGTATTTTAAACAAGCGCAAGCAACTGTTTTCGAAAAATACAACACATGATCACCAATAGGCAAAATTAGCCATCACTGAGTTGTAACTATATGTGTAAAAATTTATGGGTTTATAAAAAATTTGGAATTTTGAATAATACAGGAATCAAAACTAACTTTGATATCTCGATGGATATGCCCATGATGGTGAAGATAATCCAATGCCTTTAATGTCTCTCGAAGTATCGTTGCAATAATAACTTCTTCAAAACCCTCAGGATGGAAAGCCTTCAGCATATGAAGGCAAGAGCCACCAGCCATAAAAGGCATTACGACCCATAGACTATGGTCATTTACGAAAGAACAATGTGATTTAAGGACGTTTGGATGGTCAACCAGGATCATTATTTGAGCCTCGCGTGATACATTATTCTGAAAACAGAATAAATAAGCAACAAGACAATAATTATACATTCCACCATAAATTGTGTCCTTCCAATACAAAGATTATATTAAAATTTGCGAGCAGTTTTAAGTGCAAATAGGTTCCGAGCCTAAAACTACAACGATCTTGGATATTATAACGACACTGGAAAGTATTGTTATTTATGGGACAAACTTATCATAAATCTGTAGTTAAGTAGAGAGCATGCACTGATAGCAGCAACGAGCCTAACCATTAAAACTTTCGATTTGGTAAAATATATTAATTTCTTGATTATAGAAATAGAATTAGTTATATAAACCACAAATTTGGTGAAAGCAATACATGTTACATTATCTTGCAATAATCAACAAAAACATACTAATTAAACATGTTGACACCACAAAAAACTAACAAATACAGAGAAACAAAAAACTCGAAATTTACCAAGTCGCAATTTCCTTGTTCGAAATCAAGAACTTTGATAGCAACAGTCTCATTATTATCAAGACACTTAGCTCGAAAAACCGTTGCATTACCACCTTGTCCTATCTCCTCATACAACTCATAATGCTCCGATCCGATTGGGTATTTCTTCTTATCCATTTTTCAATCAATCTCTAATCCTATCAAGCCTCAAACAAATTAAATAACCTTAGCTTCCACAATCATTAAACTAGAAAAATTAAACGATCAACAACATTATGAAACAATCAAAACTCACATGCAAAAAAGTGGATACGTAAGTTTGATATATATCACATAATAATCAACATCAGAATTTATGTATTAAACATAAGAAAATGTCTAAAAGAGAAAAGTTTAGATATGCATTGATGAATATGAAGATGATCCCCGTGACGATGTGAGAGAGAAAATGAAAGAGAGTATATCGGATCGCCGCTCAAATTTGTATGCTGAAATCCCGCCACTTGCATGTTGTGTGATTTTTTATTAAGCAAACATTTGTAATGTGGCGACTTACCTAAATTTGGAAACTTATGACTTACGAGTACATAGAATAAGGGATGTTGAGTTGTTTCTAGCAAATGAACGTATTTTTAAAATGTTATGTTATCTTGCTTCACAAAAAGAAAAGTTTGGTTTAATGGTAAGAGGCGGAGCCAGGATTTTAGGTTAAGGGAGGCCGAACTTGACGTATAAATTATAGCATTATAGACATCGCACCAAAATGAATATGTTGTTTTTTAACCATCATTTAACCTAAAACTGTAACATTTAGGAGCTAAGCTAAATTAGAAAAGAATAGTTTGATAAGAATTAACTTTGATGCTATATCATATTGGCTATTAATGAGGGGAGCTAATCGTAAAAACCGATAAGAACATAGTTTATAACTTGAATAATTACCTAACACGGTGAGTTTATTAGGGGTGGGCTCAACACCCACTAGTCACCTTACTAGTTCCGCCGTTAAAGGTAACCAAAGCCCCCGATCTAGTTGAGACCATAGTCATGCAATGTTGAGTTGTTTCTAGCAAATCATGAAAGTCGGAATGAACCCATAACCAATTTCACAAAATTCATCCGTTTATTGCCCATATGGCATACGTTAAAAATGCAACCCCTTTATCTAAAACTCCACCCTAAAAAATCCCATAAACTAAAAAAAAAAAAAAAAAAAGAAGCAAAATTTAACAATAAAGAATTATCATTTAACCCCCTCCACCTTTCTCATCACAACCAAAATCCCCCCTTTATCAAACTTTCATTTCAAACAAGTCCTCTCAATCAAAGAAAACCAACTCAGATGGCTGCTACAGGAACTGCTGCTGGAAAAGCAGTCTTCATATACGTAAACCTGGCTAGACCCGGCCAAGACGTTGATAGATCCGCCTATATCCGGTTAAAAAATTGTTTCTATAAAACTTATTTACTGTATGTGTACAAATCGGGATATATAACTTGATTTTATCAACATGAAGCTCTCATTGATGAATTGTTTCATGAAAACTCAAATTCAAATCACTAGATATCTTGTTGAATTGCAGTCCAAAATAAGTTGTTACTAGCTTTGAACAACTCATTATCACTCCCCTAGTTATGAGGAATTAACTCTGTCGTTTGGCATATATTTCTGTTTAGGGAAAGCGTAGGCACATTTCAGTATGGTACTGTAATTATTTTAGAGAGGCCGATGACTTACATTCAGTAATCCAACACTTCACTGAAGCTAATCGTGTAACAAGTGCAATCCTTGGACATAGTAAAGGTATACTTACATGTGATTCTATACATCAGCGGTTCACTTTTGTTTGTTAAGTTTTTTTAGTAACATTTGTGTTATTAACTTGCAGGCGGGAATGTAATGCTCTTATATGTGTCTAAGTATCATGATGTGCCCCGTGTCATTAACGTGTCTGGACGGTACAAGACAGAGGGGGTGTGGAAGAACGTTTGGGAAAAGGGTTTCTGCAGAAAGTGAAGGAAGATGGTTTTATATATGTTAAAGGCAAAACAGGTATTCTTGCTGATTAGTTTTTGAAACTTTCATTCCCAGCGCCTTAATTGCAAAAACTAACTATTAAATGCTCGATGTGTAGGAGAGTTTCAATATCGTGTGACTTCGAATGGCTAGATGGAGCGTTTGAATACAAATATGCATGAAGCTTGCTTGCAAATTGACAAAGATTGCAGGTAAGATATAAAATTACATCGGTCAAATATGTCTGACCCAAAAAAGTCAAATGTGAACTCTATTTTTTTATCCGACTCATTTGTTGTTATTTCAAGACATCATGTATCCATTTTATGCACACGATGATGGTAGGATATTTCTATTCTATATGATTAAAAAGTTATATTTGTTACGCAGGGTGTTGTTGACAGTACACGGGTCGGATGATACAATTGTCCAAGTCAAAGAAGCATCAGAATTTGCAAAGATCATACCGAACTACATGTTACATGTTGTTAAAGGAGCCAACCATGGATTCTCGAAGCATCCAGATGAACTAATTTCCATCATTTTGTCTTTCATGAAAGAACCTGAATCACAACCAAGATAATGCAACATGAAGGGAATTGAAGTAGCTCCACTTCAGGGCTTCGCTCTACAAAATATATATGTTTTAGTGCTATACATTATCGAGGAATTTCGGACCCTAGATGCTAGATTCATTTTTGTATTGAACTTTCAAAATACTGAAGTTGTATGACACTGTGCGAAACTTGATTTTTGATGGTACATTCTAACTTTATTTAATGATTTTATGATTCTTATTTTGATTATTGAAATCATACGAAAATTTTGAAAATTGGTATCCAAGTATCCATGAACTAGTATTATTGAAAAAAAAATCCAACTCTCCTTTTGCAACCATAGACGAGATTTTCTTATGTTTCCACCTTTCTTGCTGGGTTAAAATGGGTAGGTTTGTTCAGCACACATCAAAGTGGGTTAGATCAACACATAAACACTTGTGTATCTCTCTGTGTAACATATAATACGTTTAAAAAGTATTTTGATTCCATCATGCATTAATATATTGCAAACTGCAAAGTAAATAAAATGTGACAGAATGCACACATGAATGCCGCATACACATAATAACGGTAGTGCATACCCACTCAACAAGCAAATTAATGCAAATATTTCTACAATCGCCCATGGAAAACCACAAACGGAACAGGAGGTGCATGACATACAATGCTAAACGGGTTAAAGTTTTACAAGTCACAAGCTTAATGAATACAGCGTACAACGAAACAAGCTAATATCAGTCTTGACAAACAAGTAATTCCAGATGCGAATTTTGTGTTTGAACATTTCTATCGCCTCAATTTCTTCTTTCTTGTGCTTACTCTTCTTTTAGCTATTTCCTCTTCATGCAATTACATCAACTTCTACTATTCTTCCTATATTTAGTCACTTGTTGGAGACTTCCTTTTCGACTTGCTCCTTCCTATATGAGCAATAAAGGTTAATAAATTCAGAGGGTGATAGTAAGAAAGGCGGAAACATATATTTGACATTTAAAAACTGAGAATTTAACTTTTTGTCATTATAAAGATTAACAAATTCACAAAGTGCATTGGAATGTACGCAACTCATATAATCATATCTGTGAAGTATGTTTACTAGTGATTTCCGACTATTTTCCCGTGTCATCTAATCTAGTTTCATTAGTTTTCTGTTTTCGGTTTCCATATAAGTTCTATATGCACTGCACTCCTAAGTATGGATGACTATGCAATCACCATCACCCAGTATGGTGTTACAACTATGCTCAATTAGTGTACATTTCCTGTAATTTTTCCATGTCAGCACACATGAACCTTTGAAAGAGAAGAAATTAAGAAATACATGAGCTTGTATAATTTGGCAGCTACTGTAAGTTGTTGAAAATAGTTATAACTTGACCCAAATGGACAATTATACGAGTTCAGACATATATCATAAACTATTAAACTGAAGTGTAGTCTTAAAATTTTAAGGCCATCTTTGTTCATACATTGGAATCAATGACATAAACTTTTATCCACTTTTTAATTCATTGTCTTTATGCATAGGCCATTTATCACCTCTCGGGTGCAGGATTTGGTCCCAAGTTGCATGGAATATTTAAAAATGGGATGGTGCTAAACAAATGATAGAAAGCATGCAATTGATATTCCAAGAGTACAAAAATTCTGAAAGTAAGACACCCTTATTCAAAGAAAGTAATACAAAGCAATAGTAATAGGAAAAAAACAATAATTTTTAAGTAAATGATGAAGAATATACATACCAATGTTTCAAAGTTGAAACTCTGGACGAGTGAATGCCAAAGCAGTAAGATCACTAAAATCAGGATCAATCCAAACATACCTTAGAGAAGGCATATTAAACACAGAGATCGCAACAGCTTGTTTGCTAAAGGGACAACCCCTTAATTTCAGCTTTCGTAATCTTGGACACCCTTCGGATAACTTCACAAGTCCTGCATTTGAACTTCCTATAAGAGTAAGAGATAAAGACCTCAAATTAGCACCATACATCCCGATATACTCCAAAGCCACATCCGTCACTCCTCCACACCGAAGACTGATATCTAGCCTTTCAAGTTTGCTGCAACCCATTAGCATAACTCTAACCCCTAAATCTCTTATATCGTATTTCTTACCCGCCCTTATACGGAAATCACGCAGATTCTTTAAATGAGTTCCTACACACTCCAGAGCTTCATTTGAAATATCTCTAAGGCCAACCTTTAAAGACTCCAAATTAGTACATCCTCTTGCCACAGCAATCAATCCCACGTGGGTCACAACCCCATAATGGTTAAGTTTGCGCAATTTCTTGCAAAACTGACCAATAACTTGCAATCCCCTGTCTCCACATACATCCCCGGTATATAAAACTTCCAAATTGGGACATCTCTTAAACAATAAACACTGGCACTCACACCTCAAGCCTACATATCGAAGTTTCAATTTCCTTATCTGATTCAGAAAAGGGAGTACAATTGAATATCGAGTTACTGACAAATCCACCATACTTAATGAACACATATTTGGGGGAAACTGGAAACCAACAAGCTCACTCTCCGGATCCCAAATATCTCCACCAAAATGTTCCAACCTAACAGCATATCTAAAGGCATCTCCTGTTTTACTTAGATAGCACGCTCCAATCTTCAACGATATTAATGAGTTACAACAGTTTTTTGCAAGAAGTGTAAGATGTTCTACATTATAAATATCAGTACAATGTAACCTTTCCAAATCCGTGCTATTCAATGCCAATTGATGTAACCAAATCTCATCTTTCACATTAATATAACTAGAATCTTTCAAACACAAAGTTCTCAATTGGTTACAATAGTTAGACACATGCCTTAATCCATCGGTCGAAAACCCTTTACAAGTACGAATACTTAAACTCCTTAAATCCTTACCACGTGTTCTCGCCAATGTTTCGAGATCTTCATCATGAACAATCAGCCGACGGATATGAAGTTCTTTCAAACACCTAAACTTGAGAGCTAATTGTTGGACCCATGGGGTGATTGGGATACCATTATCATCTGTAACATTAAAATTAGATAAGGGGCCTTTAAGTTTTAACACCTCGATGAATGGAAATCTTTTACTTAAAGAGGCAGGGTTTGGGTAGTAATGAACGTGGACAGTTACACGCTTACGGGTAATGCCATCAATCTCATAAAACTTACGGGAAACTAACGAAACAGAGTTTCGGTCCTCAAAATTGTTTATATAAGGTATAACTAAGTCTAAAACTTCCTCCCCCATTTTCGTTGTTTTGGGCTTGTGTTTGGTTGTTGCGGCTTCGCAAGGGGTTTTACGTTTGGTTAGATTCCAAAATTCGACTAAACTGAACTTGTAACGATAATAGGCGCCCTAGTGCTGATCATCAAAATGCACTAAATGAATGAAATAAAGGCTAACTAAACAGCTTAACTAACCACTTGTGAAACCCTTTTTCATCTTACAACCATAAATAGCATAGCCTAATCAAAACCCCATAAAATACAACATTTAAGTCAATGGGACATTTTATCAAACAGTTGGTGTGCAAACACAAATGACCCAGAAGCAAGGTTTCTTCGAATGCAATTCTTGAAACTAAACAAGATCAGATCATTGAATATGATGGCTGATTCTTGGGGGTTTTGTTTTTTGTGTGTGTGTTTTTGATGGTGTAATTACTGTGTGTGAAATGGAATGAAAATTGGATAATACTACTAATAGTTTCAAAAGTACTGTGCTTTTGAACTTTTTTTCACTAGCAAAAATCAACGTGATTAGTATAGTAGTTAGAAATGACATAATTTACATATACCTTTGTACCTCAAATTAGAGACGGACCTACAATTGTAAAAAAGGTGTTGCACTATTTTCTTTTTAAGGAAGATTTACATGTATATCCTTCTTGAAAGTTGATATTACATAAATATCTTTTTTAATTTTTTAATTACATCAACGTCTTTCTTAAACTTTTGTAATTACATCAATATCATTCTCACACTTTTAAAAAGATATATATGTTCAAAAATCAATTAAATCATAATTATATTGATTTTAGAGTATGAAACTTTTATTTATCTTTTATATTGATAATAATCATATTATTCATACATACTTTTTGGTCTCACAAAAAAAAGTTATGATGCAAGATATAAATATGAAAGAAATATTGCTCATATATATTTATTTGTTCATATGCATTTTTGACATCGATTGAGGAGAAAACATGTTGATTTTTGTTTATATATATGACAATTTAAATGTTTGAGAAGGATATTGATGTATTTTTAAAAGTGTGAGAATGAAATTGTTGTAATTAAAAAAGTTGAGAAAGGATATTAATGTAATTATAAAAGTTTATGAAGGATAATAACGTAATTATAAAATTGAGAAGGATATTGATGTAATATTCAATTTTTGTAAGGACATAGATGTAAATGCCCATTTTTTAATGATTTTGTCTACTAAAATGGCTCTATAAAGAAATTACTCTGTCCGTCTCAAATTAATAGTCCACATTTTCTTTTTTTAAATGTCTCAATTTAATTGTCCACTACTAAATATAGATAAAAAAGTTTGATCGAGTTTATCTGCCATATTACCCTTGCTTGAAATTATTATTACAAACTTTAAAGAATAACTTAATTATTTATTTAAAGCGTAAAACTGTCATTTTGTTAAAAAGTAAGAAAAAAAAAAGCTGTAATAAATGTACTTTTCTTAAACTGTGTGTTTTTTGTCGGGGAACAATTATTTTTGGACGGAGTATTAAGTAATATTGGGGGTTGCACGTATCCAGAAAAGACACATTTTAGGACTTAAAAGCGGCGTGGCCTCTGCTGCACCCGGCATTCATATGGGTCCATCGCTGACCTCACGGGCATTTTACATGGATGCGATGACTATATTTTTATTAATTCTAAATGTAAAATTTAACTCATGTAATAATAACATACTTTTTTATGACATAAGTTTTAAATAACTTTTCATATTTATACATAAGATTTTTCTTTTGCTAGGTACTTATTTCAAAGTACTATTTTAAGCATCAATATCGTATGAGCAAAAAACTATTTTTAGAAATTAGTCGAAGGTACAAGTGTACAACTACTTATACTTATGATCCTCATCCCGAGAAATTTTTGAAGGGAAGCAAAGACAAATGGAAATGACAGAAAAGAAGTTTCAACAAAGGCAAGAAGAAATTAAGCTGAATCGTCAAATGTTAATCTTTCAAAAAAAAAAAAAAAAATCTTGTTCTATCATAGTCCCGATGAATCCGATGATCATTTGACCGGAAGACATCGAATTTTATGTTTTAAATTTTACTTGAATTAGTATTTGCCTTATTACATTAAGATGATGGTGAAATTGGTTGTAAAGAGAGAAAGTTGATGTGACGTGTGGAAAGATTCTGATTGTATTGAACACTTGTGGAAGGATTCTTTACTTTGTATTGAATTGTGCAAACACTTGAGATGTTAAACTCAGTAATGTGTTTAGGATATTTATGAATGAATGTGAGTTAGCATGCGGAATTTACTAAAACACACTAAAGGAACAAAGGTGGTGAATAAGTAAAATGGAATGAGTTGCAACAAGAATAACACAAAATGATTCAATATTATTGATGAAATAATACGGGTGATCTAAACCATCACCAGGATTACAAGTGTAACCTTGAATCTTTGATATGTGAAAGAGTTCAAATATGGAAGTTATGCATGAAAAGATGAGTGTTTTTCTATATGGTTATGCAAGAGATATATATAAGAAGGTGTCTTAAGGGTTCCTTTTATAGTATAAGGAGCCCTTGTTACAAGTGGTCAAGTTGCTTAATATAATATACTAGAGATTTATCTTATCCTAATATTACACCTTTCAAGGTAAAATACTCAATTACATCTACTGAGACTTATGTACTACTTTTACTTAACGTATAACTTTGTACAAAGACTAATAATACAAGTAAATATCTCAAAATAAAATATAGCAACTTGTTGTGAAAACTGGCAGGACCTTCTTTAACTAGCAGTACCTTCTTACCCAGAAGGTACTGTTAGTATATCTTCATCATCAGAAAACTGAAGAGGCAGGCTTAACTATCACTAGCAGGCTCTTCTGGCAGACTCTTTACCTTGTGCATTTTATTCCCAACAATCCTCCCCTAAACTTGTTATTCCCATACAAAATAACCAAGTTTCTTTTGTGAATAAAATTCATACCTTGAGGATTTGAGGGAACTCTTCCAAAAACTTTATCTAGATCTTCTTAGGCTTTCATACTGATTAAGTATGCTTTCCTTCAATCTTTTGACTGCATCAGTTTCTTCTTCACATAATAGCTTGTTGGAGATCAAGACTGACAGCACTTCATAGCTTAAGGGGTACTCTTTTTCACCTAGCATAAAGAGCTCTATTCCACTCTGAGTGGAAAGATGATGTACATGACTCATGATAAAGTACTCCCATGTAACAGATAAATCATAGTAAGGAAATTTCCAATGAGTATCAGTAGGATTTGGATCATACAATCTGCTGAATTCTACCCATAGCTCTTGCTCCTTTGCATCTGGCTTGTATTTGGTTTTCAGCTTCTCTTGAACTAATACCCATAATTCATCTAAATCCATTCTGCTACATGCTCTGAGAAGATTTTCAAAGTTCTTGAAAATCTCAACCTTGTTTCCAACTCTTGTTATCTTCCATGCTTTGCCAAACTTGTCATTGAATATTTCCCAATCTATGACTGGATGCCTTGCATGTAATGGTTCAGCAAAAACAACTTGTGGAACATGGACAACCATTTCTCTTGATTGAACAGAAGGTAATTCTTCTTTCTCTTTTTGTTCCTTCTGATCATCTTCTCTTCCTTTGGAAGGTCTTTCTTGAGTATCCATTAGAAAACTGGTTTTGTTTCTTTTGTAAGCCTCTAAGTATAGAAGCTTTAATTCATCAAAGGATTTATCTTTGAGTTGATGATCTTTCATGTTTACTTCTCTTTTCAGATATATCTTGAAGAACTTCTTCTGATCTGCTTCAGAATGTGGCATTTTGAATCCTTTCTTCTGATTCTTCTGAATCTGCTGATAGACATCATTCAATGCCTCTTGATTGTATTTCTTGGTGATGAAATCATTGAGCTTGATTGTCATTTCTTCTGAGCTAAGAGATTCATCACAAATCAGGGTATAAGCTTCACCTCTTACAATTGGGTCAATGGAGATGATGTATTGCAGCTGAGCATCAAACTTTTCTTGCAGCATTCTTGATTCTTCTTCAGCCCTCAATATTTCTTCTTCATGAAGCTTTCTGGACAACTCTTCATCTACAGCCAATTGTACTTGTTCTTGCTGCTTCATCTTTTTAGGTTTTGGTTCATCATCAACCACAATTTTCTTTCCTTTATCTTTTGGTGATGATACTGGACTTGGAGCAGCAGATTGCTCATCAGAGACACTAAACCTCCCCTGAGGTTGTGATCCTCTCTTTCTTTTATAAGACACTTGAGCAGATCCTTTTAAATTCATATCTAATAGCCTTTTAATCCCAGCAGGCTCTTGCTCTGCTTCAGCAGTATCTGTAGCAGCAGTATCTTTCAAGTTAACAGGCTCTTGCTCTGCTTCAGCAGGCTCTTGCTCTGCTTCAACAGTATCTGTAGCAGCAGTATCTTTCAAGTTAACAGGCTCTTGCTCTTGAGTAGCAGGCTCTTCATCAATCACTGGAGTTCCTTCATGAAACTGAAATGGAATTTCTTCTTCATCTTTAGAACTACCCATCCTCCCCTTTTTGGAAGAGAGACCCAAACCCTCTGCATCTGAACTTGAGGAACTAGAAACAAACAACTGAGTAGACTTTTTACCCTTCAACATCTTCACTGTCAACTCTAATTTCTCAACCCTCTTAACTAACTTTGTGTTGATCTCTGTAAAATGCTTGTTTTGACTTTCAAGTGAAGTTTGTAAGTTCTGCACTTGCTCTTTTAATTCCTTGATAGTCTGAGCATCTATATTTTGTTGTGGAGGTGACTGAGGTGGTGAGTTATGATGTGATAATGATGGTGATGTTGCAAATGGTGTGTGTGTTTGTTGAGGAGATGGTAATGGTACTGTGGATGGTGGTGTGACTGATGGTACTGGTGGTGTGGGAGATGGTACTGGTGATGGATGTGGGGATGAATGATTAGGTTCTTCAAAATGTTGTGGTAACATTTCCTCAAAAAGTGGTACTTCTTCTCCTTGAAAACCAATTTTCATGTTTGAAAACACCTTGTGTGTAAGTTTGGGAGTCTTAAAAGGTTTGTTTGGGGGAAGTAACAAATGTTTGGATTTGTTTATGAGACACTGAATGAACCTTGGGTACAACAAAAACTTTGTATCACTGTCCACATTTTTAACCAATCCTTCAAAAATGTATTTTGAAAAATTGAATTTCTTGTTTGTTGCCAGGCAAATGAGAGCTGCAGCCATGTTACCACTAAATTGCTCCCATGAGGTTTTCTTTTGGCTTAAACAATGAAGGATGGTATGAATCAAAAATCTCCATTGAGGGGTAAAATGCTTTTTAAGAAATGTAAGCTTTGTAGAAGTTACATTATACCCCATTTTTGTCAATTTTTCAAAGATTTCAGTATCAGGTAGTTGACTAATGCCATCTGAATCATCCAAATGAAGATGTCTTCTAATGGATGCTTCGGTAAAAGTCAAGGTTCTACCATCCACTTTGGCCATTATCTCTTGAATCCCATCCTCAAGAGTATTAAGTTTAGCAGTTTGCCAAAATTGTGAAATTTGAGATTCAAAAATAGTGGGATTCACGAGTAAAGCAAACCTGACATAAGAATTGTTTAGAAAATCCACTGCTTGATGAAAAGTTTCATTGTCATCAGACTTTTCCAAAAATGCCAATTGATTGTGACGTTTGACAAAACTTAGACGAGCCATGGTGAAAGGTTTGATTTTAATGGTGGGATTTGATCGTTGTACTGGTAGAGAATGAAAGGTGAGTGTGAATTATGATAAGGATTGAATATGAGAAAAATAACTTTTGACCGACTATAACAGTTATGGATAAGAGATTGAAGAGGCGGTTAAAAAGATCTTTTATTATAATAACTATATCCTTAAAAACATGAAGAATTCACAAAAATACCCTTTTAAGAGCAACGGCTATAATTTAGCCTGACAGACTCAACGGCTATGTAGCAGTACCATTTTACTCTACCAGTACTAAAATTTGAACTACCAGTACCTTGTTTTGAAATAAAACTTGGCAGTCTCTTTGAAATTTTAGATAATATCCCATATAGTTTTTAGCAAACTACCAGCTATCAACGGATTTGATAAGTCTTTACCAAGAGCCGTTTGCTTTGGACTAGTCAGTTCGTTTAAGTTTTTGAGACTGGGTGAACTGATTACCTTATAGTTTTTAGCAAACTATCAGCTATCAACGGATTTGATAAGTCTTTACCAAGAGCCGTTTGCTTTGGACTAGTCAGCTCTTAAAGTTTTGAACAACTTGGTGAACTGATTACCATTTCCATATCTTGATTGTGTTAGCAAGCTTTGTGTAACCTGAAATGGTTAGTTGGAAACAAAAAGAACAGAGTGCAAAGCACTTGTTTTATAGCGTTGTTAACATTTAAATATCAAGATGAGCAAAAGCAGAGCAAACTTTGAACTAGCAGTACCAATTTTGTACTGACAGTACCTTATGACTAACTAGCAGTACCATTTTTATAGTCCAGAACTTGTTTATTTATATACAAAACACATGTTTTTCAAAGATTTATCATACCAATACCTGCTACCAGATATTTAAATCTACCTAAATCAAAAGCTTTGGTGAGAAGGTCTGCAAAATTATTTTCAGAATCAATTTTGATAACTTGAATTAACCTTTTCTCATTGCAATCTCTTATGAAATGGTGTCTGATTTCAATGTGTTTTGTTTTTGAATGTTGAACTGGATTTTTGATTATACATATAGTACTGCTATTGTCAATGTAAATAATGGTGTTAAGAAAATTGTACCCATAGTCAAGCAATTGATTCTGGATCCAAAGAACTTGGCCACAACAACTTGCACTTGCAACATATTCTGCTTCAGTTGTAGAGTTGGCCACCATTGTTTGCTTCTTGCATTGCCATGATATGAGTCTGCATCCAAGAAATTGACATCCACCAGTTGTGGATTTTCTGTCTAGGGTTGCACCAGCATAGTCACTATCTGAGTAAGCTACCAAATCAAAAGATGATTCTCTTGGATACCATAGACCCAACTTAGGCTGGCCTTTGAGATATCTGAAGATCCTTTTGACTGCTGTGAGATGAGAAACTTTTGGATTGACTTGAAATCTGGCACATACACATACTGAGAACATGATATCTGGTCTTGATGATGTAAGGTACATTAGAGACCCAATCATTGATCTGTAGTTGTGCATATCAACATCTTCACCCTCAGCATCTTTGTGTAACCCCTTTTCTGGATCCATTGGTGTACTTGCAACCTTTGAATCTGCAAACCCAAATTTCCTTAAGATCTCAGCTACATATTTATCTTGGCTGATAAATATGCCTTCATTTGATTGTTTCACTTGGAGACCTAAAAAGAAAGTAAGTTCCCCCATGGAACTCATTTCAAACTTACTATGCATAAGTTTTTCAAACTCTACACACAACTCTTGATTTGTAGATCCAAAGATAATGTCATCAACATAAATCTGCACTAGCAAGATGTCTTTCTTGGTTCTTTTGATGAACAAAGTTGGATCAATCTTGCCTCTTTGAAATCCATTCTTCAATAAATAGAAAGCCAATGTTTCATACCATGCTCTAGGAGCTTGGTGTAGACCATAGAGAGCTTTGGTAACCTTGTACACCTTGTCTGGATATTCTGCATCAATGAAGCCTGGAGGTTGAGAAACATACACCTCTTCTTCAATAGTACCATATAAAAAGGCACTCTTGACATCCATTTGATAGACAGTGAATCCTATGAAAGAAGCATAGGCCAAAAATAGCCTAATTGCTTCAATTCTTGCAACTGGAGCAAAAACTTCTTCATAATCCACTCCTTCTTCTTGAGTATACCCTTGGGCCACCAATCTGGCTTTGTTTTTGATAACTATTCCCCTTTCATCTTTCTTGTTTCTGAAAACCCATTTGGTTCCAATTGCCCTGTATCCTTTGGGCAAATTAACCAGTACCCAAACCTTTTGTAGTTTAAATTGAAGTAGCTCTTCTTGCATTGCTTCAACCCAGCTTGAATCATCTAAGGCTTTTGTAATGTTTTTGGGTTCTACTTGAGAGAGAAAGCATGAAAACAGGCATATGTGGGCAACTTCATGGTTCTTTTCTTCATACACAGCTAGGACAAACCCATCTTTGTCTGAAGATAAGACTTGAGTTCTTGTTTTAACACCAGAATCAATGCTGCCAATCACATTTTCAATGGAGTGATCTTTGAGAATTCTTGTGTTGTGTGTTGTAGGAACATCATAGGAAATTGGAAGATTTCCAATTCCTATATCTTCTTGTAAGGAATCATCTGATAGAACATTTAATGGTTCAGCAGGACCAATTTGTGAACTAGCAGTACCATCTGTTGAACTGGCAGTACCATCTTGAGAATTGACAGTACCATTTCCATTTTCAGAATTTTCTTGATTTCCTTGATTTTGAGTTCCATGATCTTGAGTTTCATGATCATCTTCAATCCCTTCATTTGTTTCTTGAATCCCTTGATTTGAAGAATTTGAAGGCTCTCCATGACTTGAAGATGAGTCCAATCCTGTCCAAATTGGCATCAAGATATAATCTTGACCCTTAGTTGTTTCATCATTGTCTTCAGAACCTGCATTATCATTAGTATTTGTACCTGTGACAGGCACATAATTCATAGATTCTGAAAGCTTATCAATGTCAAAACACCAATCTGGTCCAGTGCCTGCAACATTTGGTAGTTTCTCTTGGAACTCTATGTGCAGGTTCTCTTCAACTAGCCTAGTGCATTTATTATACACCCTATAGGCCTTACTTTGCAAAGAATACCCTATCATGTAGCCTTCATCAGCTTTTCCTTCAAACTTTCCTAGATGATCTTTGGTATTGAGAATAGTGACATGACATCCAAAAGGTCTCATAAAACTTAGAGATGGTGTTCTACCAAACAAAAGTTCATAAGGAGTCTTTCTATGAGGTTTAATTGCAAGAACCCTGTTCTGTACATAACAAGCAGTACCTACTGCTTCAGCCCAAAATGAAATAGGCAACTTAGAATCTACTAGCATTGTTCTAGCAGCCTCAATAAGTGTTCTATTTTTCCTTTCTGCTACTCCATTTTGCTGTGGGGTTCTAGCTACACTATATTCTCTTTTTATTCCTTTTTCTTTGCAAAATATATCCATAACTCTATTCTTGAATTCTGTCCCATTGTCACATCTAATTACTTTTACTTTCTTATCAATTTGGTTTTCTATCCCTGTTATGTAGGACTTAAGGATCTCACTTGTTTCATCCTTAGTTCTTAAAAAGAAAACCCAAGAGAATCTGCTGTAATCATCAGTAACTACAAGACAATATTTTTTACCATTCAAGCTATTCACAGAAGTAGGACCAAAGAGATCCATATGAAGCATGTATAAAGCTTGGGAAATTGAGTTATGGGTCTTGGGCTTACAAGAAGCTCTATGTTGTTTGCCTTTTAGACAATCAACACAGGTTTGGTCATTTTGAAAAATCTTTTTGGGTAAACCTCTGACCAAATCATATTTTGCAATTGTATTGATTGTTTTGAAGTTTACATGACCAAGTCTTCTATGCCAAAGCATAGATTCATCCAATGAGGCTTTTGCTACTAGACAGGTTAAGCTCTCTTTAGGAACAATGTTCTTTAAATCAACAATGTACATATTGTTCTTTCTAGGGATTTTAAGAAGAATCTGACTTTCATCAGGGATTTTAAAATCAGGAGAAAGCACAATGCATTCAGTGTCAGTAAAAAGAACTTTGTTCTTTGTGTCACACATTTGTGAGACACTTAAGAGATTAAACTGTAGTTCTTTCACAAAATACACATTTTCAAAATCTAATTTACTGGTTTTAATTGTACCTTTACCAGTAATCTTTCCTTTGATTCCTCCCCCAAAGGTAACATATCCTCCATCAAATGATTTGAAGTCTGTGAGGTAAGACATGTTGCCTGTCATGTGCCTTGAACATCCACTATCTACATATCCTTGATCTGCAATATCATTTGAATGTTCCTGCACATGTATACACATATTAGTTTCTTTGGGGTACCCAAGCCATGACTGACTTGGGTTTGCCTCGTGCATCAATGTAATCAAACCTTTTTAGGACTGTTGATGCACCATTTGGTTGGAGTGGTTTCCAAATCCAACATGCTGAGGACTTAACAGCATTTTTATTTTTGACACATTTTGTGGTTTTTGGTCTGACAGTACCAATTTTGGCAGTACCATTTGGTCTAGCAGGACCATATGGTCTAGCAGAAACTTTTGGTTTTGGTTTCCAGTCTTGTGTTTTATCCACAAAATTCCTTTCAATATGACTTTTCACAACTTTTGGTGTATGTTTGAAAGCATTACTTGCACCCTTAGTAGTGAACTTTGGGTAAACAGGCTCATTTGTTCTAACAGTATGATTAACTTTTGGTGTGTTAGAATTAACAGAACCTTTTCTGGGGTTACTTGTTTTAGACCTTGATGTACTCCCAGAAACCCAATTGTTACAATAAGCATGAGTATGATTAAAACTACCACAGTAATAGCATGCTTTATTGTATAAAACAAAGTTGTCACCAAGTTGATGTGACTTAAGATTGTTCCAATTTCTCTGACTACCTCTAGGTTTGCTATTACATTTAGCACAACATTCAACAGTTTTTAGAACAACTTTAGTCTTTGTTATACTCTCTACACTTTTAGGACTAATGAGGCCTACTTTGTTTCCTTTCTTAGAAACAGTCTCTTTTCTATTCTCATCAGATGTATAACCTTCAATAGTTGTAACATCTGAGCTCTTATAAGTGAGCACCTTTTCTTTTGAGAGAGAAGTATTACTTGTATTCTCAAAAGGTTCACTATTTTCTACAGGCTTTACTTTTTCTAGTGACTTATTTGTGTGCTCATGGAAACCTGATTCAACAAGATCTAAACCTGGGGGACAAGGAATTCCTCTGTAGGGAGGAGAACATGTGTTGTATCCAATCCCAGATTTGATTTTCTTGTTCATTTGGTTCTCAACTATACTTTTAGTACAAGCAGAAGCATTTTCTAATGTTGTAACAGTTAGTTGAATATTATCTTTTGCTTGTTTCACTTTAGCAAACTCAGTTCTTAACAGGTTTATTTCAGCATCTTTAAGAAATATGTCTCTATTAAGAATAGCTTTTGTGTCAGAAAAGGTAAGTTCATTTTCTCTAAAGTGAATTATCTGTTTCTCAAGCTTGGACATACCACACTTATGATTAACTAGGTCTTGATGAGTTTTTCTTTGTTCTTCTTTCAGCTCATCATAAAGTTTTCTTAAGATTTCTAGTTCTTTAAAAACTTCACAAGTAGCAGAACATTTAGTAATTTGTACCTCAGGATTAGAGAGAGCCATTAAGGCTATTTCATTTGAGGATGACTCTTCTTCACCCATAAAGCTCCAATCAAAACCCAGCCCATCAATGGCTACCATTGCTCTTGTTTCAGTGATGTCCACTTCCTTGCTCTTGTTCTCATTGTTTCCCTTGTTCTTGTTCTCAAAACCTCTTCCCTTATCACCCTGCTTCTTTGGTCTTCTACATTCTCTTGAGTAGTGACCCTTCATGTGGCAGTTGTAGCACTCCACTTTAGATTTGTCATACCCAGCAGGTTCATTGCTATTGATGACAATCTTCTTTCCAGTCCTCATCAAATATTTCTTAGCCCTCATGCTAAGAAGTGAAAGCTGCCATTTTATGTCCATTTCTTCAAGATCATCATCACTGATTTCTTGAAGATCTTCAAAGGTCAATGTGGAACCATTGTGTTGTGATGTTAGAAAAGCACAACCAATTGTTTCATCTAAAATGGTTTTGGTACTGCTGGAAGTACTGGCAGTACCAAAATTTGTGTTGGCAGTACCTTCTTCTCTACCATCTTTTTCTTCATCAACTTTCTTGGTAGTACCATGAGATGACATGAATGCCATATTTCCAGAGCTTGAACTAGTAGACTTCTTTAGTTCATGCTCTACTATCTTGAAGTTGCTGTAAAGATCATTGAGACTCATGGAATCAATGTCTGGTTTGTTTTTCCAGACAATGACATGCATGGCCCATTCAGAGGGTAGACTTCTAAGAAATTTGGAGTTTAAGTCTTCTTGAGATATTATCACTTCATGAATGGCTAACTGGCTAGAAAGCTTTTGTAGTCTATTGAACATGCTGTCCAATGACTCATTTGGTGTGGCTGAAAAGTTTTCAAACTGTTGTTTTAAAAGTGTTTTCTGAGTTTTCTTGGTAGCATCATTACCACCAAATCTAGCTACAATAGCTTGAAAAAGAGTTTTAGCACACTTGTATTTGTTAAAGACTAGAAGCTGGTCATTTGGAATAGACATGAGAAGCATACTCCTGGCTTTAAGATCATTTCTCTTTTGAATTCTTTCTTCAGCGGTTATTGGGTTTACTTGTACGGTTGTGACAAGTGCATCATCTACTGTGGAGGTGGTGGTTCCAGGTTTAAATGAGTTTCCTTCTTCAATAATCTCCCAAAGTGCATAGTCTTGCACTTGGAAGTATTGTTCAACCCTCAGTCTCCACATCTCAAACTCATTCTGTTTAAGTAATGGAAGTTTTGCAGCCACATTGGTTTGAATGTGCTCAACATCCATTTTTGCTTTGTTCTTTTATGTCGTAAATATCAGCCAAGCTCTGATACCACTTGTGGAAAGATTCTGATTGTATTGAATACTTGTGGAAGGATTCTTTACTTTGTATTGAATTGTGCAAACACTTGAGATGTTAAACTCAGTAATGTGTTTAGGATATTTATGAATGAATGTGAGTTAGCATGCGGAATTTACTAAAACACACTAAAGGAACAAAGGTGGTGAATAAGTAAAATGGAATGAGTTGCAACAAGAATAACACAAAATGATTCAATATTATTGATGAAATAATACGGGTGATCTAAACCATCACCAGGATTACAAGTGTAACCTTGAATCTTTGATATGTGAAAGAGTTCAAATATGGAAGTTATGCATGAAAAGATGAGTGTTTTTCTATATGGTTATGCAAGAGATATATATAAGAAGGTGTCTTAAGGGTTCCTTTTATAGTATAAGGAGCCCTTGTTACAAGTGGTCAAGTTGCTTAATATAATATACTAGAGATTTATCTTATCCTAATATTACACCTTTCAAGGTAAAATACTCAATTACATCTACTGAGACTTATGTACTACTTTTACTTAACGTATAACTTTGTACAAAGACTAATAATACAAGTAAATATCTCAAAATAAAATATAGCAACTTGTTGTGAAAACTGGCAGGACCTTCTTTAACTAGCAGTACCTTCTTACCCAGAAGGTACTGTTAGTATATCTTCATCATCAGAAAACTGAAGAGGCAGGCTTAACTATCACTAGCAGGCTCTTCTGGCAGACTCTTTACCTTGTGCATTTTATTCCCAACATGACGATGATGTGACAGTGGTGAATACGGTCTTGTGGTTTCCTTATTACATGTAGCCTAAGGGTCTAAATTTGGAGGGGCGCTTATCTTTTGTAGGGATAGATGGAAATGGTCTTGTTTCTTTTGTTTGGTTGAAAACACCATGTAGCTTGTAGGGATAGATGGAAATGGTCTTGTTTTTTATGGTGTAATTAATGTGTGGGAATAAGATTATTAAGTCTTCCTAGGGGATCAATAGGCTTGAGTGCGGTTCCACAATTAATTATATATCTATACTACATATAATGTAAAAATGGTCAATGTGAGATGTTGAGTTTTCAACAATAGTCAAATGAGAGAGAAAGTGGAATATAATTAATACTCTTATTAAAACACCCTAATACTTAAAAGTACAATTATTTATTCACATTGTACAACCAAATTAAAGCATATCTACCAAATTAAATACAACCAATTCAAACACAAATCGGGTTGACCCGGGACGCTTCAAACCCGGCGGGTTGACCCAACTTAATTTGACCCGTTTTCGACCCAACCTAGCAAGCTGACCCGGTTTAAATACAACCAATTCAAAGACAAATCGGGTTGACCCGGGACGCTTCAAACCCAGCGGGTTGACCCAGTTTAATTTGACCCGTTTTCGACCCAACCTAGTAAGTTGACCCGGTTTAAATCGACCTACTTTTCGACTGGAACGGTTCAACCGGTTGAACCACCCGTGTCGAACCGGGTTTCAAAACATTATCCATTACTTAAAATTATAATGATTTATTCACATTGTACAACTAATTAAAAACATATCTACCAAATTAAATACAACCAATTAAAACACAAACCGGGTTGACCCGGGACGCTTCAAACCCGTTTTCCGACCGGAACAGTTCAACCAGTTGAACCACCCGGGTCGATCCGGGTTTCCAAACATTATGTTTAATTCCCAAATCTTCAAACTTTTATTATTTTTCGTATAACATATAAACTTTTTTTATCAATAAACTATCTGTCGCTATAGAATCTCGTTGCTTGCGAGTTGCCCCCTCATTGCTTACGTTTGAAAATAGGATGCCCGATTATTCTTTTAAGGAATCTTGATCCGGAAAATGGATTATGTAATGACACGAGGTTGATATGTAAACGTTTTGACCCTAATGTCATCAACGCCGAGATTGCTGTCGGGCAACACGCTGGAGTTAGAATGCTCTTGCCAAGCAGTGGCGAAGCTAGAAAATTTTCAGTGGGGGGTCAGGATCTAATTTTTTTTCCTAAGGCTATTTTTCGGGTAATACCGAAATTTTGTGGGGTCGAAACTGAATATACCGAAATTTTTCTACACGAAAACTATATACCCCGTACATCGCAAAATTTTTTTTGAGGGGTCGAGCGCGCCCCTATGTAGCTGCGCCATTGTTGCCAAGAATTCCTCTTGCTCCATCTGAAGAAGACATGTTCCCTTTCAAACTAAAGAGAACACAATTCCCTATTCGCCTTAGCTTTGCGATGACTATTAATAAAGCTCAAGGCCAAACAATTCCAAATGTGAGTGTCTATTTGCCTGACTCTGTTTTCTCGCAAGACCAGCTTTATGCGGCATTGTCTAGAGGGATTTCCCGTAGAACAACAAAGGTATTGGTTAATCCAGTTAAAGAGTTCCGTCAAGCAGGAATCTACACCTCGAATATCGTTTATCAAGAAGTTTTACGCAAAGAGTAACGTGTGTTGTTAGTTTTTATTTCATAAATGATGTAATATTTTACTTGCAATTTCATTAAATGTTTTTATATGTTGTTTGATAGATGTTAAGAATTTTTTATATACTTTAGTTATCGTGTAGTACAACCGTTTGCAATTACATTCTGATCGGTTCACGTTCTATTTTGAACTCTACACAAAACACTCACCACAATATAACAAATCGTTAATTATCTGCCGCTAGAAATTCCGTTGCTATGCACGGGTACTCGCCTAGTCTATAACAATAAGCGGGCTTAAAAGCCCCTTTGTTGTTGCCCTTTGTTTTTGCACTTTTGTTGGGTCGGTTTTACTTGAGCCCAAATATGTAAAATAAAGTTTGGTACCCGACCCTGACTGTTCACCAGAACTCACATGTTCTTCCTTCTCAGAGGATCCGACCGGGCCTTACATCCGCCGGCGTTTCACCGGAATCCGACCCAAATAAAATTTCGTTACTGTAGTGCTACAGTTTCCTGTGAGGGGGTGTACAGTAAACGCAATATTTTAATCCATTTGTGGTTCTCTGGCTGCCAAATGTTCCTAGGTACAGTGCCACCCTTTATTCTAGCCACATATTAGTTTTGGGTTAGTTATTTGATCTCATTTAATATGTTGTTTTTGTTGTTCTGGATTCTTCATAATCTCACACACAGGAAGTAAAACACACCGAATTACATCTAGGGTTCATAATTTTTTTTTTTTTGGATTCCAGTTATTTATTTTATTTTTTTTTTGATAAAAAGTTTGCAATTTTATTCACATGTTTATGTTTAATTGCAGGTTTTAAGTATTTTGAGTGGGATAATTTTTTTAGAAGGTATGTTATTCTTCATTTTTTTTACTGATCTATGGTTATTTTGCGTTTAGTTTAAGTGGGTACTGATAGGATTTCAATTTCGTGATTCCTGTGTGATCTTTTGTGTTTTTGATAATAGGGATAGCTAAAATTAGGGTTATCTTTTAATTTACGTTATGTTGTGTTAATTTTAGGGGTTTTTTTTACCAACTTTATATATATGGATTTGTTAAATTTTTTTATGTAAAAGATGTATTATTTGATTGATGTTAGTTATAGATTTTGGTTTCTGTTACAGATTTACATACACACTTTTTTCAAAAAATTAAATTTCAGCAGTTTTTATAATTTATTGAAATGCTGTGAACATGATACGCTGTGTATTTTATTTGCAGTCATAGGACGGCAGCATATTCCGTATTTGTGTTTGCAACCATGGTGACCCAGGCTTACCTGTTTTTGTTCGCGTCACATATGTGTACAAACATGGTTACCTAAGCTTTGTTTGTCTTTGTAAGTGTAGTTTGCCGAAAAATGTAGCTTGGCGGGGTGACCATATGGTTGCAGCCATGGTGTTTTTCGGGTACCACTTCCATTGTCGCTGATCTGACCCTGCTTAAAATTGAGGCGTTTTTTGGGCTGGTTGTTCTTTATATTTATGATATCTGATTAAAATCGAGTATGCATGATCACGTATTCACGTCTGAAGCATGAAGCTTTGGGCGTCTCATTAACCTTATGTTTCCGGGGTGATGAAGAATGTTTCTGCAAATTAACTCTTCCATGAGTGTGGCTAACCACGAACGTTACGTGTGTGCAGCCATGGCGGGTGTGTCAAGTCGCCCAAGGAAAGGCATATCCGAGCTTCACTTTTAAGAACCAATTGAGTCTTTTTATATTTTTGTGGGTAGAATATCTGTACCATGTTTGAACAGGTCCGGTTAAAACAAAGATTGCCCGTTTAGCAGGGTAACTTGTTAGGGCTGCAGCCATGGTGGGCGTATCCGTTTTTTCGGAATTGCTACTCTATCTGAGCATATACTAGAGACCCTGATATCTTGAATGTATAGCCATATGTCTGAAAATGATTTGATATTCAACAACTTTGAGTGTTGTCTAACTGGAGATGCACATCGAGTAGCAATTGTTCATACAGGTCTATTATTAGCTCTAAATTTACATTTACTTCCTTACATCTTATTTTCTATATGCCAACTAACTATGATTTGCAATTCAGAAGCTACAACCTACAAGACCGAGAATCATACAACGTACCAAGTGAGTAGCGGAGCGATTCCAGAAACAAGTATGAACCATTTTACTTATGGCTGTGGCGAGTCAGCAAGAGGTTAGACATATGGTTCACTTATTAATAAAATAAGTCGTATGACAAATGCATTCACTCAACCAGGCCAACTTTTAAATTCAAATATTTTAATAAGATTCAGGTTAAACATAAAAATGTGAACCTTTGAGTTGACCAGCAAAACACAATTATGTCCATTTTGTCATATGACAATGACAATGATGAAACACTGGCTAATTTCATAGAACAGGGCCATGTCGCCGACAACTTTGGTGCAATTTCCGTCTTATAGTATCTTTTTAGGCTATCAGTGGTATTAGAAGTTAGTAGCGACCGGTGTTAATTTTGAGGTTCAGTTACGAGTCGTGATAGATGTAGATAATTAGAGAAAAGATAGTAGGTTGCTAAAAAATAGTTTTTCTTTCTTTTGACTTCAATTGGATCGTGTTGGATCGTATTGTGGTGAACGTTAAGTAGACTTTGTTTCAGTGTGTTGACCCGTGACTGAGGGGGGAAAAAAACTTTAAATCCCTGTTTGGATATTTTAGGGGAGGCAAATATGCTCTGCATTTCTTTTCGCTTTCTTTATTTGGAAAGACAAAGCGTATTTTCCTGGATACCTTTCGACAAATATGCGCTGCATTTCTTTTCGCTCCAGTTGTGGGATTTGATAGCTTATAGGCTTATTTGGAAAGCTGACTCTTTCGAGCTTATCACTTCATCATCTTCAGCTTATAGACCCACTCCAATAAAAGAGTGGCCTTATTGGTTAATTAATGGGTCACAACGGGTAGTTTTCTACAGGCCAAAGGAGGTTTGAACTGTTGGGGATAAACCAGTTTTCTTACTTGACTAAGGTCTGATATCATTGAAATTTTTGAATATAAAGACAAAGTTCCTGATCCTGATACCTATTGCTGAAAGTGAAGGCGGTATATGTACGCGTAAGTATACCTTTTTCTTGGTCATTAACTGAGAATGTCAAAAGAAAGACGGTCGCGGTTTGTAATAATCAGTTTAGTTTTTTTTACGGTAATTCATCATAGTGATGAAGTGCATTGTATTTTGGATAAAAAAGTTTACACGGATCTAAATCTTCAGTTTTTTAAGGGATGACACAAAAGATTATTTCAGGTTTGCTTTCTTAATATAGTATACCTTATATCTGTAAGATATCTCAAATGCGTAGTTACATGTTCTGTTAATAGTGTTAGGTTAGTATACGCTGAATCTTTAACCCATAATATATATTAGTTCTCGGTTCAATTTTACATGCAAATTTAAAGGTTTATAGAACGCTTCTAACTCACACTCTTTTGCCGCCTACTTGCAGGTCCATTTTTTAGGGTTAGAATGGGGGTGTTTAGTTGCCACAACTTAGGTTGAAAAGGGTGGATATGGATGTTGAAGTGGTGGTTGAAGTGGGTGCGTTTGGATGCTGAAATGGGACTCAAATGCGTGCGGTTTAGGGCTTAAATTGGTGGGTTTTGGGTGCTGAAAGGGGGGCTTAAATTGATGTGTTTGGGTGCTGAAATGAGGGCCAATACGTGTCAGTTTATGGGGCTGAAATAGTGGGTTTGGAGTCTGAAATGGATGACTTACGGGGGTCAAATGGGTGTGGGTTTGAAGGCTGAAATAGGTGGGTTTTGGGGCCTGAAATCGGGGAGTTTAGGTGCTAATACAAGGGCTGATACACAACGCTTGGTGCCTGATGTCAACAAGCACCTAGATGTTGTAAAGAAGTAGGTATGGTGTACCTCTTTCAAAGTGGATACATACATTAAGGCTGTTGTTGTTTACAAAAATGGAGTATGGGTCGCAAAATGAGTCTGTAATTGGCAGGCTTCTTACAATCTTCACAGGATTTTGAATGGAAACAAATTAACTGGAAGTTTACCCGCTCAGCTCGGATATCTTAGCAAGCTGGACAGATTCCAGATACACCAATACGAGATATCAGGACCGATTCCCGAATCGTCTACAAATTTGAACAAGATTGGACATATGTAAGTAAATCACAACGCCGTATTTCTGGTAACTCCAATTTTCTGTGTTCGTTTGTGTGATTATTTAATGTGGTTGAATATTTTTGCAGCCATTTTAACAACTCATTGAGTGGTCAAATTCCTGTTGAACTTTCAAATTTATCTACTTTAATGCATTTGTGAGTTCTCTTCTGTGATTTCTGTAAATTTGCAATTTTTCCTTTATATTATTGGATAAATTTGGTTAGTGTTATTATCCTGAATGGTTCATATGAGTTAAAAATGGATACGCGATATAGCCCTTTACATTGTTTCTATACAGAAAAAAAATTCACGGGTCAACCTAGCCTCGACCCGATTTTAACCTTTTGGGCACATACTATATAACGACCCAAAATAAACAAACCCGTTACCATACCGACCTGGCCATCTGGCAACCTCTAGCATTTCATACGAGTACTTATTTGTGCTAACCTTTATTATGCCATATTCGTAGGCTTCTGGACAATAACAACTTATCCGGATATCTTAAAAATCGGAATTTGGATAGTTTCAAAGTATGCACATAATGTATTATGCTTATACTCATTTTAAGACCATAATGATAGAGTTTATTACTAAATGCTCTTTTTTGGGTCGATCCTATCTGTAGATAAAAGTCAATTCGATGGAGACACTCCTTTATACAAAAATTTATGACGATTAGTGAAAAAGTAAGTTCTAATCGAAATAATTTCACTGTCTACATGACTTTTCAACAACTGTACTAAAGTTCTTTTATTTTTCACATTTGTTGCAGGAGCCTTAGAAACTATAGTTTGGAAGGAGTGCTAACTGATCTAACTCGAATTTCAAGTCTTAGCTATCTGTAAGCTTTCACATTACAGACTATCATGCGTGCGTGTGTTGTTGAAATCCCGGAACAGAATTCTATGCAAGTCTGTACCTTTGCCTCTTGAATATGTAGTGGATCTAACATGTATACTTTTTGTGGAGGAACTGTTTGGTCATGAAGTAGAACCAACATCAGCAGAGTTCTATATGCGAATGTGTGAAATAGGTAAATTTAGAATGCATGAGCAATGGCTTTATTTTACGTATTAATAAGGCCCTTTTCAATTCTCATGTGAGTAGAATCTATAGCAATTGTTACTAATAAGCTGTTCCTGTCTATTACAATATATTTGATTCCTCTAAAAACTTTCTCTGCTATCTTATCAGTTGGCAAATTCGGAATCCCACCGAGTACAGATAGGATGACGGTATACGAAAAATGCCCCAAATGCGAAGGCTATAAAGTAAGGAATCTATACTCAGATAAAATCCAACTTTGTATGATCTTTTTTGATTATTTGCACAACATCACTATTGATATACATTTTAAATGGTATTTCTTTTGTTTATTTATAGTTTTTAAAAGAGAATGCTATAGTAAAGCCGTAAAGATTGAGAAACTATAGCGTAAACAAGATCTCGGGCGTCAAAGACCACTTATGGTTAATATTCTATTGGCAGGATTTCTACAATTTTTAGAGGCTTTTAACCTTTCACCTTGCACATAACTTTTAGTTGATATATTGGTTGGCATTCTATTGGTAGTATCGTTTCTTCATTGTGTAGCTTACAGGGAAATGACGACAGCTAGCGGGTCAGAACTAATGTCCAAAAGTGCAGGCAAAATGGTAATAATGCAACCTGAAAATACCATCCTCAGTGAATTAAAACCAACACCATAACATCTTTGAAGGAAATGCAGCAGTCAACGAGAATGAAAGCATGAAACTAGGTTCCGCCAACAACAGAACATCTTTTGTGAGCGATAATAGGATAAGAAGTGTGTCATCTAAGTTATGCAAGTCATGTAAATCTAATAGTCTAAAAGTATCTGTAACATGTCTGTAATATATGTATATTCTTTAACCATCTATTCTCTTGCAAAATACAAATTTTGTTTCTTCTCCCTTGGAAAGTCCTTAGTTAAAAAAATGCCGCAACGTGTGGGTTGCCCAACTATGTATACAACATTTAACAGTTTGCAACATTTAACAAACACAGCATAAACTACTTCTTTAGCAAAACAACCTGCTGCAACGCGCGGGTTTCCCACCCCGTTTACATACAAGGGTTGATGTGCGAGAATTGAAAAGCAAACTTTACAACCTTTTAGATTGTGTAACTAACCATCATAGTGAAGTATAGAAAAATTCGATGGATTGATTTTTCTCTAGAAGAATAATGAGTTAGGCTTTTAAAGTATGAAGAAATGATCTAAGGCTAACAATATTATTTTTGGTATTTTTGTTTTATTGAAAGCAAGTAAATTATCGGGGTTTTGAGAGATTTGATTTTAAACTAATCTTAATCTAAAGACGATTAAATAAAATGCAAAAATAGTAAATTTTGTGTAAACAATAGTTGAGAAAATGTAATCATCTAGGGTGCCCCACTCCTTATTAATAACTAGCTACAATTGTTGAATATGTCACGTTGATGGTTATGGTGAACATCTTAAATTAGTGTAGTGCCTTTACCAGCTCCTGCACCCAGTGTTGCAAAAATCGGCCTACAAGGCCGATTAATCGGCGATTACAAGCTGAACGGCCTTGGACCTTGGAGCGAATTACAGGGTAATCGGCCGATTAATCAGCCTTGGACCTTGGAATCGGCGATTAATCGGCTAAAAATCGCTACACGGCCCTCGACCGCCTCGGGACCGATTCACGATTTTTGCAACATTGCCTGCACCTTATGATGAATAGCCTAGTGCATTGGTCCACTTTCTAAAACGACCTATTCTGCATTAATTGTCCAACCTGTTAAGGTATCACAAAGCCACACTGCTTGGGCAGTGTGTGTCGCACATAAACTTACGAGGAACCCTAAGTGACTCACCAATCTCCAAATACTCGAATAATCTTATATATAATATATACTTATGTTGTCTTATAAATGCAAAATACCCCTAATAAATGTTTCAAGAGTTGATTATTCCAAATATGTCCTTCAAGTGTGATTTCAACAAATGTAGTTTGTGCGGTACAATATGTTTTGCATGAGAAATCGTGCACAAAAGTTTGTACGGTCCAACATGTTTCAAGCATCTATAAACTTCAAAGAATACAAACCAAAAATGTCATGAATGCATAAATTAAACACACCAATTAGTGGTTAGTCTTTTTACCTTCCCGTCTATGAGTTACAAATATTTTATCAACTATATAATGTGTCAAAAATCACACACAACAAACCACAACTTCCTCCACACCGCGTGCACATTGGGCTACAACTTATAATGGTGGTAAAGTAAGCATCATATCGTCTTACTTATTAATCATATTGATTTATATTATTTTATATAAATTTCACGTGTGTTTTGTGTGTGTAACAATGTAGGGCATAAACATGGTGCTTAGGAGGTTTGGTAGTAACATCATCTTCTCTAATGGTTTAAGAGATCCTACACATCATTGTCTTATCAATTAAGTGGAACATGCACGGACATTTTTACTTTGATTAACTGTATTTAAGTTACTAACGATCAACTATATCTAATTATTTTTTGTAGCACGTCAAGAAGCATTAAAGAAAGAGATCGAGAAGTTACAAAAATTGTATCAAGAACAAAACATGCAAAAGGCCAATGAACAACAATGACAAAGAAAACAACAACAACAACAAGAACAACGTCACGGCCACCGATGGGATGAATACTTAGCATTCATATTAATAGTACGTTACAAATTAAACATGCAATATTTTACTTCATGTAATACCGATGAACGGGCTAATACTATTGATTCGTTAGCAAGTAAGTTTGTTGAAAATAATATGACGAGCATTTAATTTTTAGTCAAAAATTATTACTACACTTTGTTGGTGCATTTTAATATTTTTGCTCTTAATGTAGTTTTTTTATCCTACGGTGTGTTAATGTCACTTTCTTAATTAAACGTCGTGGAATATTGCGTGACTTGATATTTGATATAATTGTGAAAATTAAGTCGATGTTACATATTGAAAATGGTAGTGTATAATAAAAATATCTTCACACTATCATCTTAACAATGAGAATCTTCTAAATCAAAGAAGTTTATAAAGGAGAAGAAAATTCTATTTCAAATGTTATCCTACACCTATCACGAGGTAAACATTATTCATTTGAGTTTGAGATCATGTGATTCATGTCGCCATACTGTAAATACTTAGAGTGAGTTACTAATGAATGCTCCAAATTCGATATTATAGTTTATGAAAAATGTTGTAATAATGCATTAATTAAAAATAATAATTTATGTAACTTACTCATATTAAAATATTACATATGAAAAGCCTCATTTAAATATAACATTTTGCAAAAAAACCTCTTCACATTAAAGAAAGAGATGGAGAAGTCACAAAAATTGTATCAAGAACAAAACATGCAAAATGCAATGAACAACAACGACAAAGAGAACAACAACAAGAACAACGCCACGGCCACCGGTGTCAATATAGATGAATACTTAGCATTCATATTAATAGTACGTTACAAATTAAACATGCAATATTTTACTATACGAATTATAATTTATTATACGAATTATAATTTATACTCTTGAATATACTAATTACTTTAATGTTTTATGTTTTTATAGTTTTGTTAAAAAGGAAATTTGTTTTATAGTTCTCTTTTAATAATTTAATTTATTGAATAACGAAGTCCGTCTTTCACAAAAAATGAGATTTTCAAACATGAACCGAAAATTAGTCTCGAACATTACGAAAAAAATTAGATCCAACCTGTGTGCATCGCATGAGTCCTGAGTCAGTCCAAACATGTGTGCATCACACGGGGATAAATATAAAATGTCTCAAACATTAATGTCATCGCTTCATATTTAAAATAATTTATGTAACTTATACATATTAAAAAATTACAGGTGAAGAGACTCTTTTCAATATAACTTCTTGAAAAAAATCTCTTCACATATACTCTTTTAATGTCAATAAACTATTTTAAATGTGTGCCATGCCTAGAAATGTGATACCATCACAACTCAGATATATAATGACGAAAATAATTGCCAAAGATTACGCTATAAAAACTTATATACTGCCCATGTGCAACTCAATAAAGTATTTAAAATACGTATAAAGCTTAGCAAATGTGTGACACAATGAAAACTTAAATATAAAATGACAAAAATAAATGCCGAATATTACGCTATAAAAACTTCTATACAGTCCATGTGCATCGCACGTATTTTAAATCTATGAAAACTTCTATACAACTCATGTGCATCGCACGGGAATTGTTGACTATCATAAGAAATAGTTATAACTTAGCCCGATGTATTAATATTAGTTAGTTCAAATAAAAAACGATAGAGTCAATACCAAAATAAATAGACAAAAAATATTACGTAAAAAAATACATCTTAAAAGATTACATGTCAATAAATTATTTTAAATACGTATCATGCTTACAAAATGTATGCTACCATGAAAACTTATATATATAATGACAAAAATACGCCCTGAATATAAAATGACGAAAATAAATGACGGATATTAGACTTTAAAAACTTCTATACAGCCCATGTGTATCGCACGGGCTTTCATGACTATTCATGTTTGCAAGTGTATTCAAATAATGAAATGACATGATTCCGCAATGAATACATGACGAAAATTAGTGAACATTACGTTATGAACACTTAGATACAGCCCGTGTGCAACGCACGGGTCTGGTTGCCTAGTATATGAAAAAATCACCAATTAAGAAATTAATAAGATACAATTAATTACCAACAAGTTTCATGCAATTAGATAAACATCAGTGATCCAGCTTAGAATAGCAAACAAAGCATAAGAAAACGCATAATCAAAGAAAACAATAGAAGACATGATTAATGAATCAACGTATCTTGAAATCATGCTTTGTTATATTTTAGTCTTTATTTAGCTTCTATGTCTACCCTTTCTTGTTATCACAGCCGACATAGGACTCTTGTTAGAGTCGGTTTTACCTCCCCCTCATCTCTATAAAAGGAGGTGGACGAGTTATGTACGCATTCTTTCTTTACTAATCAAAGGAAAGGATTAGGGATAAATACCTTGTGCTTGTTTCTTCTTTTCTGTCGATAGTTATCTTCAAGATCGAAGTCATTCCGCTCTAGTAATCAGGTTGTAGGTTGTCGATTCCTACCAGTGGTATCAAGAGCTCAGGTTCGCGAGTTTTTTTGGTTATCTAGGATCGATCAAGAAGGGTTTCTTTTTGGTATTCGTTTTCTGGAAGGAGCAGAAGATAGTTTCTGTTTGGGCTAACAGTTATCGAGTACAAAAAGGTTCTTGTTATTCAGGTTCTTGAATGACAAGGAGCAGTAGGTTGTCGACAGTTAAGGGATCTTGAGTTCTTCGATTGTCCGGGTTTGTGACAAGGTGTAGAAGACTTAAGGTGTTGTTGGTTTTCGATTACTGAAGATCGACAAGTTTTCTAGTGGTGGTTTTTCTTTGACGTTACAAACGAAGAAGAAGGATAAGGATCTGGTTTTTTTTATGTGAAAAAGTCAAAGGCAAAAAGGGAATAGATATTTAAATAAACAACAGGGACTGTTTATTTATTTTAGTTCTTTTGTTGTCTTTATTATTTAGAAAAGAAAAAAAAAGGTTATTATTTAAGAGGGTATTGCACAAGGGACTTTGTTAGTTTGTGATTGTGAGGTTTTTTCACAAGGTTTAGCAAATTAATAAAGGGATTAAATAATGATGGGAGCCAAGTTTAAGATCGAGAAATTCGATGGAACTGGTGATTTCGGGTTATGGAGAGTCAAGATGCGTGCTTTATTAATCCAACATGGATGTGAAGCAGCTCTGGAGGTTTTACCCGCGGATATGGATGCTACAGCGAAAGCTGAGCTAAACAAGAAAGCTCACAGTGCCGTGATTTTGTGTTTAGGTAACAAGGTTCTGAGAGAGGTTACCGGGGAGACGACTGCAGCGGGGGTTTGGACCAAGCTTGAGACTTTGTACATGACAAAGTCCTTGGCCAATAATTTGTACCTAAAGAAGAAGTTGTATACATTCTACATGCTGGCTGGACGTACGATTTCCGAGCATATAGATGAGTTCAACAAAATCGTTCTTGATTTAGCAAATATTGAGGTAAAATTCGAGGATGAAGATCTTGCTTTATTATTACTCACTTCTTTACCAGCATCATACGAACACTTTGTGGATACCTTGCTTTATAGACGGGAAGCTTTGACTTTGGAGGATGTGATGGCCACACTGAATTCTAAGGAAATCAAAGAGAGATCTAAGGCAAAGGGGTATGATGGTGAAGGGTTATACGTGAGGGGAAGAACTGATCACAGGAATTCGCATCAGTCTAGGGGAAAGTCAAGATCGAAGTCTCGAGGTGGAAGACTCAAGTGCTATATTTTCCAGTCTGAGGAGCACTTGAAGAGAAACTGTCCAAAGAATAATCGCAAGAAGTCAAATGGTTTCGTCAAGAAAGATGATCAGCCAAGCTCCAGTAGTTCGATTTATGACGGTTCTGAGGTGATGATGGTTATGAGTGCAAAGGCTCTGCTAGATTGGATCATGGATTCAGGAGGTTCATACCACATGACACCCAGGTTAGATATATTTTTTGATTTTCTGGAATGCGATGGGGGCAGGGTACTGTTGGGTGACAACAGGGAGTGCTAGATCAGAGGTATTGGCAAGACTACAACTGAAAGATGGGTCAAGTTTTGTATTACACAATGTCAGGTATATTCCTGAATTGAAAAGAAACTTGATATCGCTGGGAACTCTTGAAAAAGAGGGATATACCGTAAAAGTGCAGTCGGGCAAAATCAAGGTGATTAATGGTTCTAGGGTTATTTTATCTGGAACTCGAAGGGATAATTGCGTATACTCTTTGGATGGCCATGCAGTGGCGGGTGAGCTTAATGCTAGTGTTGAAGAAAAAGACAGTCTTGCGCAGGTTTGGCATAAAAGACTGGGACATATTAGTGAGGCGGGACTTCAGGTGCTAGAAAAGCAGGAGCTGTTTGGCAAGAAGAGTCTAGGTAAGCTCGATTTTTGTGAGAATTGTGTTCTGGGAAAGTCACATCGAGTCAGTTTCGGTGTAGGAAGGCACACTACTCAGGGAGTGATAGACTATGTTCATTCAGACTTATGGGGTCCGTCTCAGGTGGAATCATTGGGAGGTAAGAGGTATTTCTTATCTATTGTTGATGATTATTCCAGGAGGGTATGGATTTATATTCTCAGGTTCAAACACGAAGCATTTGGAAAGTTCAAAGAGTGGAAGCAATTAGTAGAGAATCAGACTGGGAGGACAGTTAAGAAGCTAAGGACAGATAATGGTCTTGAGTTTTATAACCGGGAGTTTGAGCAGCTATGTACTGAGAGTGGGATTGCTAGACATTTGACAGTTACCGGGACGCCGCAGCAGAATGGATTAGCAGAACGAATGAACAGAACTCTCATGGATAAGGTACGCTGTTTATTAATTCAGTCTGGATTGCCCAAGACCTTCTGAGCGGAAGCGACATGTACGGCCGCATATCTTATAAATAGGTCACCATCGACAGCGATTGAGAAAAAGACACCTATGGAGATGTGGTCAGGACATCCAAGTGATTATAGGATGTTGAGGATTTTCGGTTGTGTCGCATATTCACACGTTAAACAAGGTAAGCTCGAGCCGAGAGCGGTAAAATGCTTTCTTTTGGGGTATCCTGAAGGTGTGAAGGGGTATAGGCTATATAGGCTTGATAATGAATCACCTAAAATAGTCACTAGCAGGAACGTGGTCTTCAATGAAAGTGTCCTGTACAAAGACACGTTGAAGGATTCTGGTGCAGGTACTGATAAGTCTGTTGAGGTGGAACTGCAGAGGTTAAATAATCATTCGTTCGAGGAAGATCTGATTGATGGTCAGGAAGATGGTGATGATGAAGATGCAGGGGATCAGGATCATGATCAAACACCGGATCTCACAGATTATCAGTTGGTTCGGGATAGAGAGCCAAGGACAAGAACGAAACCTTTGAGGTTTCGAGATGAAAGTAATATGGCTGCTTACGCGTTTGCTGCAGCAGAGGAAGAAGATACTCATGAACCATTGACATACCAGGAGGCAGTTACTTGTAAAGATAGATCTAAGTGGAAAGCTGCTATGGATGAAGAGGTGGATTCTCTGAAGAAGAATGAGACCTATGAGTTAGTAGATCATCCAGCTGGGCAAAAGCTGGTGAGCTGCAAATGGCTGTTCAAAATAAAGGAAGGGATTGAAGGTGTTCAAAAGCCTAGGCACAAGGCGAGGTTGGTGGCTTGTGGATTCACTCAAAGGGCAGGTATTGACTATGTTGAAGTATTTTCGCCAGTAGTTCGACACACATCTATTCGGGTTAGACTTGCATTAACTGCGTGCATAGATTATGAGCTAGAGCAGCTTGATGTAAAGACAACATTTTTACATGGGAATCTTGAAGAAGTGATCTATATGAGGCAGCCACCGGGTTATGAACAAGGTAACAAGGTATGTTTGTTAAAGAAATCCCTTTATGGTTTGAAGCAGTCACCTAGGCAATGGTATAAGAGGTTTGATGAGTACATGCTGAGCAACGGGTTCAAGCGTAGCAATTACGACAGCTGCGTATATTACAGGAGTTATGCACCAGGTGAGTATATCTATCTACTGTTATATGTAGACGATATGCTGATTGCTTGTAAAAGCAAGGCTGAGATTGGGTCTATCAAGTCTTTGCTTAAAAAGGAGTTTGACATGAAAGAGTTCGGGGAAGCAAAGAAGATTCTTGGTATGGAGATCATCAGGGATCGGAGTCGCAAGATTCTGAGGGTGTCACAATCCGGGTACGTTTCTAAGATTTTAAATAATTATAGAATAGACAATGGAAAATCGGTTAAGATGCCATTGGGTGAGCACTTCAAGCTGTCGTTGAAGGATTTTCCGGTTAGGGATTGTGATGTTGAAAGGATGAGTAGGGTGCCTATGCAAATGCCGTTGGGAGCTTAATGTACTTGATGGTGTGCATGAGGCCATACATAGCGTATGCGTTAAGTGTAGTTAGTAGATATTTGGCGAATCCAGGTAAAAATCATTAGGAAGCAGTGAAGTGGATTTTGAAATATTTGCGGGGTACTGCAAACTTGGGTTTGGTGTATGGGACAGATTGTAGCAACCATGTGGACGTAACAGGTTTTGTTGATTCAGACTATGCTAAGGATCCGGATAAAGGTAGGTCAATCACAGGTTACGCGTTTTTAGTACAGGGATGTGTTGTAAGCTGGAAGGCAACGCTACAACACGTGGTGGCTCTTTCAACTACAGAGGCGGAGTATATGGCCCTTACGAAGGCTGTGAAGGAAGCTATTTGGCTAAGTGGACTCTTAGAAGAGTTGGGCGTGGAGCTTAACACTGTTGCAGTTAATTGTGATAATCAGAGCGCGATTCACTTATCGCGGAATCATGTTTTTCATGAAAGGACTAAGCACATCAATGTGCGTTACCACTTTATTAGAGAGGTCTTGGAAGCAAAGACGGTTGAAGTTCTGAAGGTGGGTACTGAACACAATGCTGCGGATGCCTTGACGAAGGTGGTACCTGGACGGAAGTTACAGCACTGCTTGGAGTTGCTGAGTGTCGGTATAGGCTAATATAAAGCCTAAGGTGGAAATTGTTATATTTTAGTCTTTATTTAGCTTCTATCTATGTCTACCCGTTTCTTGTTATCACAGCCGACATAGGACTCTTGTTAGAGTCGGTTTTACCTCCCCCTCATCTCTATAAAAGGAGGTGGGGGGGGGGGGGGGGGGGGGGAGGGAACGAGTTATGTACGCATTCTTTCTTTACTAATCAAAGGAAACGATTAGGGATAAATACCTTGTGCTTGTTTCTTCTTTTCTGTCGATAGTTATCTTCAAGATCGAAGTCATTCCGCTCTAGTAATCAGGTTGTAGGTTGTCGATTCCTACATGCTTGATTAACAATGACAAAATGGCCAAAAATGGCATAAGATTCAGCTAACGTTTGTATCCCAAAGTTTGCACACCAATTATGAAAAATTACAAGGATACATATATAGGAAACTGGTTGTGGCGGCGTCATTTGTTAAGTTTGACGACGTCAGCTCGGCGATTACAATTAGGGTTTTCCACCGACTACGATGAGAAAATTAACGTCACGAGTAAAGTGCGACGCCGTCAAGTTCTTCTCGGATGCCGTTAGCTTGGCCGGCTGAGCACTGCTTGATCACAAATAACTACAATACAATTTACTATGTGACAAATAGACACATATTAGCAATAATATTATTACAAAGCATCTGCATTGTTAGTATTGTCCACATAGATCTAGACTTCCATGTCAATGAATTTTTCATTGTATCACTAAGTTTAAGATGCTACGATGATGTTATTGGGGTGTAACGCGTACTAACTGCTCATTGTTGGATGCATGGATTACGACAAGACATCCCATTGCTAATTCTAAAATTATGTCGTAAAAGTTTAGTCTAAATAAATGACGTACCCACGTACCAAGCCTTTTCTAGAAAACATTACTAAAATGCCGTTCGCGTACTGTGTTTTCTAGTGGTAATTCTTGTCAAGTTTTCGGATTCATTAAAATACTAAATTTAGTAATTTAAATGGATAAAGAATATCATCTCCATTTCAAGTACCGGGAATCCTCTTAATAGACGAAATATTCAATTCCTATATGTTTCCGAAAATTTGTATCTAGAAAATTGATCTTTCCGTAATAATAACGAAGTCACTGTGAAACCTTTCACGTACACGTATATATATAGGGAGAGACAGCATATTAAATATCGATCCTTTTATTATTACACATTTATAAAGGGGAAATACTTAAGTACTTATTTAGTCTTCGTAAGTTCATTAGCTTCAACCACAACCTGTGGTAGACCATGTACTATGAAACAATTTAGATATCGTACAAGAATTTACTAAAATGCTTCATGTGTTGAGCTTGCAGCGAAGTGAGGATTAACATGCTTCCGTCGTTGATTGGGCTTGGTAATACTAAACTCAAACCATCAAGTGGGATCCAAGCAGGCACCATGACTATAGGCTTGCCCCATCCAAAATCAGCCTCGTATATCTGTAGCCTTGTCCAATTATTTATCAAAAGGTTAGGACATTCCAAATTTTGGAGACCACGAAACATATTGTTTAAATCTGGTTGTAGTTCCAAATAATCAATTGCCGACTTCATGTAGTCGTCATTCCTTTGTCTTATCGCGTTTTGGACTTTACTAGCAGCATACCAAGTAGGGTTTGATTTAAGCTCGCCTGATACTGCTTCAGGTGTAGCCATAAAGATAACATTCCCGAAATAGCCTGGTGGCAAAGTGGGCTGAAGACGAGCCCGCCCATCAAGGGGGATGTAAAGCCTCGTGTCTTGATCATCTGGCAGCCCCCGAGCTTGACACACCGATCTCCAAATATGACCAGCAAGCATTTCGTACGAGCTGAAGTTAATTGTGTTGCCCCCTTCCTTGGATTTTTCTTTGAGCTGGTTGAGCTGGTCACGTGTCCACTTGAAAATGGAGGATGTGATGGTTTCATCAAACTGGGACTTAAGCAGTGATGATTTCATTTGTGGAACGGGTTGGAATTCAATGTGTTCAAAATCTTGGTGCGGTGGCTCTCGAGCACGGAGTAGGGTCCGGTCTATGACCGGTGGGAGAGTGATATCAAGGCCACGAGCCATTTCGGACCATGAGTTAATGAAATGGTTTGCTGATAAACCATCTGCAAGACGATGGTGCATCGCAATTCCTAATGAAACTCCTCCGCATTTGAGAAAGGTTACCTGTTCAATTTCGCATATCAGATACTATAGTACTTCCATTTACATACAATTATATTTTAGAAATAGCGAAAATATTAAAATGTAAAAATTTGCTAACAATAAAACACGTTAAGATATATAGGTAAAAAATTCGAACCACACTCACGATCACTAAAAAAATGTCCTTTAGTGACACTAAATAAGTGTCATTAAAAGTCAAAAACATATTGCAAAAAGTATAGAAATATCAAAGAAAGATGTCACTAGATTTTTTGAGTGTTTTTCCTACATTTAAAAAGTGTAGGCAAAAGTGAAGTAGGTAAAAATTTAATTATAACGACACGAAAAGGTGTAAGGATAAAAATTTTTTTGCCTTTTATGACACATTTTTACAAAAGTGTCATTGAACCTCAAAATTTTGACTTTTTTCACATATTTTTTTAACAGTTATCACTTAAAAGTTAGAATTAATGACACTTTTAAATGTTTCTAAAAGTGTATTTTCTAGTAGTGGATACTTTGGAGTGTTTTATCCAAATCCAAGAACTATATTGTATAGTAAGTGACCGATAGAAAAAGTTTCACAGAAGTCAAAAGGCACCAATTAATATCGATGGACTGTTCGCTATCTCCCATTTTACAAAACGGGTCATTGAAACTCAAAATGTTGACTTTTTGCCCACATTTTTTAATAATTATCAGTTAAAAGTTAGATTAATGACACTTTAGATGTCACTAAAAGTGTATTTTCTAGTGGTGGATACTTTGGAGTGTTTTATCCAAAATCCAAGAAGTGTATCGTATAGTACGTGACAGAAAGAGTTTCACATAATTCAAAAGGCACCGATTAATATCGATGGACTGTTCACTATCTCAAAAAAATGTTTATTATGTTTAGCTACACACAAAAGAGTCACTGAAAAAGGAGCGATATTTAAAAGGTGACAAAGCTTTAGTGAAAGGATAAGAGATGTCACAAACCTGAGTTTCCTCTGACACTAAAGTGTTCAGATTTTTCATTTTTGTGCTGTATACTAAGTCTTTCTTCTTCTTTTTTTCTGTTTATTTTTTATTTATTTTTTTTTTTTCAGATACAGTTTTGTCACAAAAAAAATTCACTAACAAAAACCAACTCACACTTTTTTAGTGTGTCGCTAAGCAGCTAAGCTCAGGTATTGTATAACTTTTCAGCTTGTTAACGTAGATAGTTGATAAATAGCAGCACTAGTAGCACTAACACCAATTAGTTTATTGATATACTAGTATTAAAATAATAGCACAACCCAAATTGGTGAAAGAGCCGAGTTTCATTACCTGCACAAGCAGTAGAGGATATGATTCAATTCCTAATGAATAATCAACCGTTGGGATAAGTTCAAGAAACTCCATTCTTGGTGCAAAATCACCAAAATCGTCGATCACACCATCGGACTCAGCTTCCACAAACAACACACCTTGTCCTTGACAATCGATCTCAATCCGACCATTTTTGTCTTCCTTTAGCCGCCCTGCCACTGGATAAAATGCAACCAACACTTTTCCCAGAGCATCCTTTATAACTTTGGTATCAAAGAAGTTGGTGGCAGCCCCATTGGACCGGTACAAATACACGGTTTGTGTGTGGTAATCGGAAACAAACACGTCAAGGTTAGAGTTCCACACCTTTATATTTGGTGTCTCCTCCGCTGGCCTCACCATCATCGATTCTTTTACCACGATCTTCATAATTAAAGCATGCACCACCTGCAAGATATAATGATATACTATTATGTTATGACTTTTAGATTAAAAAAGGTAGTAATCAACCAAGATTTTTATAGCTTAATTACCTGTGGAAATGAGTTGAAGAACAAAAGGTTTGTGATAGAGATATGACACTAAGAATGGTGCAACGATGCTTATATAGTCACTGTATCATTTATTTTTTTGCTCTAGTTATAATCTTTTGTGTTTCTTTTGTTTTTTTTAATATTGCAGAAAATGCTCGAGTGTTATGGGGTCATGTACTACCAATTGTGGTGGCTTTTGTAGTGGATTTTCTGGTTGTACTAGTTGTAGTTATATATAAGCTTTGCTTTTAAGAAATAATCATTTGATTTACTATAAAAAAATAATAATTTACCCGTAATATCACGCCTCATTAGGGAGAATACAAAGAATATATACATAGATGTCTAATAATAATAATAATAATAATAATAATAATAATAATAATAAATAAATAAATAAATAAATAAATAAATGTTATATTTAGTATCCATATTAGTCTAGTATTGTTAAATCTAGGGGGTCTTTGTGTAACTTTAGTTCATTATAGTCAAATAGGAAAGAGTATATGTCGGTTGAATGCATTATACATTGCATAGCCGACTATCAACTCTATATATACCATTAGATGGTGTTAAACGAGAGCTGAGTCCAGAGCATTCGTAAGTCACGGTTTCTCTTGTAGCAGCCGGTTTCAACTCGGTTAAGAGTTGTTTTTCTTCCCCCCTCATCTCTATAATAAAGAGGTGAGGGGGAGGGGTTATTGTACGGTTCATTCTTTTCTTTAATCAATAAACATAATCGTTTGGATCATACGTGTGGGTTCTTCTTTAGTCAGGGTTCAGTTGTGCACGGGTGTGTCGATTCACTTTACGAGTTTGGTATTCCGCATAGTTCGCTTCCGGGTTGTTGACATAAGTTCAACAAGTGGTATCAGAGCTTTGGTACGTAAAAGCGGAAGCGAGGTCGATCTCGTAAAGGGTTTTCTTGTTGGTCGATCGTTCACCGGCAAGGGTTCTTGGGGTTTCAGGTTTTCGAAGCTTCAAGGTTGTCAATATTTTGCAAGATATTTGGGTTTACAGAATCGGTTGCAATTCATATATATCGACAAGTTTGAGTTTCAAGCAAGACGAAGACGAAGACGGTTCGTCTTTCGGGTTTATGAGCAATCGACAAAAGATGTTGTTACTCTTTCTGGTTCGTGATCAGTAACAGCAGCAAGTGTTAAAGATCGATTAGTTTAAAGGATTCTTGAAGATTTATTTTTCTTTGAAGGTATATTGAAGAAGACAAAGAAGAGCAGGTCATGTTTTTTTTTTTGGTTTTTCAAGAACAAGCTAATATATAAAGGGTTGTTTAAATAATTGTATTTATCTTGGCGGGAAAAGAAAAAAAAAAAAGCCAAGGCATTAATAAATACGGTTTTTATTAAAACAAAGTTATTCACTTTGAAGGTTTGTTGCACACGTGTGGTTTCATTGACTAAAGAAGGTTTTTAAAGTGAAACTTTAATTTTTGAAGGCTTATATTCGACAAAGGTTTTTAAGTTTCAAAAATTTCTTGTCGTGTTGCTTGGTAACTTAGATCAAAGTTACGGGTTTAGCATATGAAGTCGACAAGGGTGTTTCAAAGGCACACGGGTACTTTGTTTCGTTCGGTGTTGTGAGGTTTATATCACAAGGTTTTAAGAATAAACAAAGGGTCGATGAGAAGAAAGTTCAAGACTTGTCGAGGTTGCAAGGTTTCTTAGGTTACAAGAGATTTGTTTTGCATAAATAAAGTACAACAAGAGTTACTTCAAAAATTGTTTGATACTTTCTTGATTCAAGGGTTGTCGATTTGTTGGATGGTTTATTACAAGGGTTAAATTGATCAACAAAGGGAGAAAAGAATGATGACGGGGACCATGTTTGACATCGAGAAATTCGATGGGAAGAATGACTTCGGGTTATGGCAGGTAAGGATGAAAGCTTTGCTCGAACAACATGGATTAGTTGTGGCATTGGAGGAATTACCTGCAGCTACGATAGCGGCATACGATAACATCGTTCATAAAAAGGCTTATAGCGCATTGATCTTGGTGATCGAGTCCTGCGGGAGATCACCAAGGAGACGACTGCAACGGGGATTTGGAAAAAGTTAAAGACTTTATACATGACAAAGTCTTTAAGCTAATCGTTTGTACTTGAAAAAGAAGTTTTATACTTTTCATATGCATCCGGGTAAGAGTCAGACTGAGCATATGGATGAGTTTCACAAGCTGGTAGGTGACTTAGCAGCTATACATACTGCTATATCGGATGAGGATCAGGCACTATTATTACTCACATCTTTACTATCGTCTTACGGTAATTTCGTGGATACTTTGCTATATGGTCGAAATTCTTTGAAGCTAGAAGACGTGGTCGCGACACTTCATTCTAGGGAACTTCAGAAGATGACGGAAGCAAAAGTTGATGGTGGTGAAGGGTTGTTTGTGAGGTGGAAATCTGATCAAAGTGATATGCAGTAGGGTAAAGGTAGTGCGTGGTCAAAGTCACAGGGAAGCAGCAAACTCAAGTGTTATATATGTAAGTCTTATGAGCATTTGAAGAGGGATTGTCCCAGGTATAATCACAAAAAATCTCAAGGTTTTGTCAGGAATAAAGATCAAGTATCCGGTTCTGGAGTTGATGGGTATGACAATGCTGATGTTATGATGGCTATGAGTGTTGAAAAGTTATTAGACTGGATCATGGATTCAGGGGGCTCATACCATATGACATACAGGAGAGATTACTTGTTTGATTATAAGGAGTATGACGGTGGCAATGTACTGCTAGGTGATGGCAGGGAATGGCGTGTACATAGGACATGTAAGGTTCAAGTACAGATGAGGGATGGGTCAAGTTTCGTTTTGGACAGCGTCAGGTATGTTCCGGAATTAAGGCGAAACTTGATATCATTGGGTACTCTTGAAAGAGAGGGTTTTACCGTGAAGATGCAGTCGGGCAAGATCAAGGTTATAAAGGGTTCACTGGTGGTTTTATCAGGAACAAGGAAGTCTAATTGCGTATACACCCTGGATGGTCAAGCAGTGACCGGGAAGACATTGAAGGGTAGGAAGCAGTTAGGAGAATCTCGGAAGGAAGATAAAAAAAAAGGTAATTTTCTTGAGTCTTGTAATCAGAGGTTTACACAACAATGCATGAAGAGTGCGGTCGCTAGACATTTGGGTGTTGCAGGGATATAGCAGCAGAATGGGTTGGTTGAGAAGAAAGAACGTGACACTCTTGGATAATGTACGTTGTTTTCTGATTCAGTCTGGTATGTCCAAGGTTTTTTTGGGCAGAGGATACAACCATGTCTACATATCTTTTAAATAGGTCACTATCATCAGCGATTGTATTCAAGACGCCTAAAGATATGTTAGGGTTTTTTGGTTGGCTTGCCAGTATTAAGCAAGGGATGCTTGAACCGGTTGAGGTCAAGTGCATATTCCTGGAATACCTTGAAGGTATGGTGGGTTACCAGCTTTGGAGGTTAGATGACGTTACTTCAAAGGGAGTGCTTTACAGGAATATGGATTTCAATGAGAGTGGAAAGTACAAGAAAACTTTCATTGGTTCTGGTGTATGTGCGAGTTCAGTGCATGTGTTGCAAGGAGTTGAGTTTGAGGTGGAACCGCCAGGGGATCATACATTTGAGGTGGAATCTCAGGGGAATGTCGGTCAGGTAGCTGGTTCACAGGAAGTACAAACTCAGGATTTGATAGACTATCATTTAGCACGTGATAGGGAGCAACACTCATCACATGAACTATACAGGTATAGAGAAAACAGTAATGAGGCTGCTTTTGTAGTTGCTGCAGTGGAGAAGATATACACACACGAGTCATTGACTTTCAATAATAAGTTGCTTGTGAAGTAATTTCCAAGTGAAAGACTGGATTGAAAGAAGAAATGGATACTCGGTCAAATGTGTGTGTGCTCAGCAACGGTTGCAGGAAAGCAGTGATGACAACCACAACTATTATTGGGAGTATACACCAGGTATGCTCATATATCTATTTCTCTATATAGATGGTATGGTTTTTTCTTGCGGATGCAAGGCTGAGATCTGGGTTACCAAGGGTTTGCTGGATAAAGCAAAAGGAAATATACTTGGTATGGAGATCATCAGGGATCAGAGTGGTAATACTCTGAGGGGGTCACAGTCCAGGGTTCACAATGGAAAGTTGGTACAAACTTTGTTGGAGGGACACTCCATACTGTCGTTGGAGGGTAGTCTATCAGGGGACTGTGATGTGGAAAAGAATAGTAAGTGGTCATATATATATATATATATATATATATATATATATATATATATATATATATATATATATATATATATATATATATATATATATATATATATGCGGTTGGAAGCCGGGAGTATCAAATGGTCTGCACGAGACCTGACATAGCATTTGTAGATGTGGGTATGTTGGATAGGTTCGATCGTGGATTACAGACAAACGTACAGGTTATTGTGGATTTTGACTACGCCTTGGGTAGATCAATCACAAGGTACGGGTTTATGATACAAGGATGTGCAGAAAGCTCAGAAGCTATGATGCTGCACATGAAGGCTTTGTCAACAACTGAAGCGGCGTATATGACACTTACGGAGGCTGCAAAGGAGGCTATCTGGCTAAAGGGACTCGCAATAGAGTCAGGATTTGATCTAAAGATAGTAACAGGTATTGCTACAAGCTCCTTATCAAAGGCGGTTCCCGGTCCGAGGTTCCAGCACAGGTTGAAGCTGATGTGTATCGGTATAGGCTAATATGGTACTAAGGTGGAAATTGTTATATTTAGTATCGATATTAGTCTAGTATTGTTAAATCTAGGGGGTCTTTGTGTAACTTTAGTTCATTATAGTCAATTAGGAAAGAGTATATGTCGGTTGAATGCATTATACATTGCATAGCCGACTATCAACTGTATATATACCATTAGATGGTGTCAAACGAGAGCTGAGTCCAGAGCATTCGTAAGTCACGATTTCTCTTGTAGCAGCCGGTTTCAACTCGGTTAAGAGTTGGTTTTCTTCCCCCCTCATCTCTATAATAAAGAGGTGAGGGAGGAGGGGTTATTGTACGGTTCATTCTTTTCTTTAATCAATAAAAATAATCGTTTGGATCATACATGTGGGTTCTTCTTTAGTCAGGTTTCAGTTGTGCACGGGTGTGTCGATACATTTTACGAGTTTGGTATTCCGCATAGTTCGCTTATGGGTTGTTGACATAAGTTCAACAATAAATAAATAAATAAATAATCAGTTTGCACCCATTTACGTTTAAAAGAGACTTTTTACAACGACAAACATGAAAAACCAATCACTAATAGTTCCAAAATTTTCAAATTTATAACAAAAGTACAATATAAATCAATTCAAAAAACTTTGTACAACCGGAAACATTTATTCTACTACCGTTTCAGACAAACACAACAAGAGAGGCAAGAATTTTGGATCGTGTATCAGATTTGCGTATGGGAGTTTTGTACAATTAATATAGTATTTCAAAAATCAACAACGTTTTACAAACTTGATAATACTACACTCTCGATCCCACTATATAGTTGTCTTATCATTGAAAAAAATTCATGTTAATTGTCTAATACTAAATATAAAAGTGAAAATTGTTTTTAAGTTTATAAAAGTAAATGAACGCATTAGTTACTTATAAAAGGGTAAAAATGTTTTGTTTTCGTGTCTACCAAAATCAAAGTAGTCTGTGTATTTCTAACTGTATGCTTTGTCTCGTAAACTATCATTTTGAGATACATGCATCGAGTAACTTTTAATGTAGAATATTGGTTCAGATCATTTTGAACAATTTATTATCGTCTATATTTAGCCAAACAATCTAACCCAGGATTCATGAAACCATATTCCTGATATCATTGGCATCTATAGTTTAAGTAACTAGAAACAAGATGTTTTTTTGACGGAACAATATTTGTAAAATCCGTACGATATATGAAACAGTTTCCAAAATGTTGACACAGATTCGATCCTATGTAAATACCCCAAAGGTAGAGCTAACAAAAAAGTGATCATTACCATAGAAAGTACGTTGTAAGTTAACGAGTTAATAACACATTCCCACGACTTTAATAAATACATTGGAGTGACTTTTCGTGACTATGGCAATAGTTTTTCCAAGAATTGTTATTCGTCGGTTATTGCAGAGAAATGTGTAGTTAACTTGTCGCTAAGATCTAGTGAACATGCTAATCGGTAAGTCAACCGTAAAAATTTCTACGAAGTATTTTTCCTTTCAGAAACTAGATTTACTAGCTGTACGTAAGAGGTAGTGTTTTAAATATAGAAACTTTATGGACACCTGCCTACAAAAAAATTTAATATACGGTTCTAGTTCTAAAACCATATATCCCTTGTTCAGTTATACGGCCGTTTCATGCACGATATTGTTTCTTTTATATATTTCACAACTTTAATTAACTTTTATTTTACTCAAATATAAATACCCCTTTGTGATAGGTTTATTTTCATATAGCTTTACAATATATATATCATTACTGAAATAAATCATAAAAATAGTGCTACTTGAAAATTATAATATTGTTTTATTTTCTGCTTTTTGCTAACTAATGAATTCAAACAGTTAGTATACATAAATACCGTCGCAGCTGATCTTCAACACATAATACTCACAGGCAGGTAATTAAAAGCTTTGTGATTTCTTCAGTTTTCTCTTTGAATTTCAGTTTCAGTTAATGCAATATAGATTTTCATTGTTTTACACATGCAGATTAATTAGAAACGATGAAGGTAACAGTAAGGGAATCAAAGATGGTGAGGCCTGCCGAGGAGACTCCGAAGACAAAGCTATGGATGTCCAACCTCGACCTTATGGTCCCGAAGTATTGTCACACACAATTTGTGTATTTTTACCGGTCCAACATGGCCGTGAGCAACTTCTTTGATGCCAAAGTGATGAAGGAAGCTTTGAGTAGGGTTTTGGTTCCATTTTTCCCGATGGGAGGTCGATTAAATGAAGACCAAGATGGAAGGATTGAGATCGATTGTCAAGCACAAGGTGTGTTGTTTGTAGAAGCTGAATCCGATGGTGTACTCGATGATTTCGGTGATTTTGCACCAAGACTGGAATTTCTAAAACTTTTTCCAACCGTTGATTACTCACTGGGAATTGAGTCGTTCCCTCTATTGGTCGTACAGGTATGTGTATATATGAAACTCGACTTTTTGTTTAAAATGGGCTAATTGCCTAATTTGGGTTATAATGTTTATTAGGTAACTTACTTCAAATGTGGGGGAGTTTCGCTAGGAGTTGGGATAGACCATCACGTTGCAGACGGGTTATCTATGATGCACTTCATTAACTCATGGTCCGAAATGGCTCGTGGTCTTGACCTCACTCTCCCACCTTTCATAGATCGAACCCTCATCCGACCTCGAGACCCACCACAGCCGACTTTCGAGCACATTGAATTTCAACCTGTTCCATCGATGAAACCCCCAATCAAATCCCTATCAGATGAAATTGTCACCTCCATTTTCAAGTTGACACAAGAGCAACTCAATCTACTCAAAGCGAAAGCAAAGGAAGATGGAAACACGATCAAATTAAGCGCATATGAAATGCTAGCGGGCCATCTTTGGAAGTCATTATGTAAAGTCCGTGGGCTGCAGAATGATCAGGAGACCGAGCTTTACATCCCTACCGATGGACGTGCACGCTTTCAGCCTGCTTTACCACCTGGCTACTTTGGGAATGTTATCTTTATGACCACTCCTATTGCGGCTGCAGGCAAGCTTCAATTGGCCCCTACTTTCTACGCAGGGAAAAAAATTCATGACGCGTTAGCACATAGGAAAAACGATTATTTAAGGTCAGCAATCGACTATTTGGAACTAGAACCCGATCTGGATGCTATGTTTCGTGGGTTTGAGTTGAAATGTCCTAATATTATGATAAATAGCTGGACTAGGCTAGGAATACACGAGGCTGATTTTGGATGGGGTCGGCCTATATTCATGGGACCTGCTTATATCCCAGCTGATGGTCTAAGTTATGTGTTACCAAGTCCGTTCAACGATGGGAGCATGTCGATTGTTATTTCGCTACATGCTCAAGATATGAAGCTTTTTAGCGAATTATTGTATGATATTTGATAGATTTCTTAAATTTTATGTATGTGCTCGATCATGGCATAATAACCATAGTCTAGTGATTTAAGCCTCTCAGGATGCGTGTGTTTCTGTATCTTTTCCTTTAAAACAAAATGTTTGTGTGTAATAAATGATTGAGTTGAAATGAGATCTAGTCGAACCTTGATTTGGACTCTATGGCCATTGGTTTATTAAGAAAAGTTTTTTGTTACAAACAACATTTATAAAGCGTACAATTACCAATTAGATTATTTTAAATTTTCATGTTAGATGTAATTCCAAAGTAACGCACTAACCCACTAGCCATGTCCTCTTAATCTCTAATTAAACCATTGTTCGTAATCACCAAAAGCCTTGTGGCCAAATAGTACCCTATATTGTACGAGAAGCTCTTCAACCAAATGGTTATAGGTTCAAGTCTTGTTTAAGACATGTGTGATAAATTTGTGGTGTTAATATTTTGAGATAGTTAAAAAGTTGTTGTTCTAAAAATAAATAAATAAATCATTGTACGTTATCATAGATGGCAGAAATACTCGAATATGAGGGGAAATTGGAATGAAATTAACCTTTGAATCGGTGGACAAATGACTTTCTGGGTTTAGGGCTGAAACCAATGCGTAATATTTCTACCCCGGCCAGCTCGACCTGAAATATTCATAATCTATGTATGTTTAGTTATGTATATTAGTATTCGTAAAAGCTTTTATAATTTATATATAATCTGTAAGGGTAGGTGAATTTAAATATTCATGTCACAAGACTATATTTAGAAGGCCGCGTTGAGTTTATTCTTCAACAAACTCAACAACACTTTGGAAAGGACGGATGATGGTTTCAGTGAGGTAAAGAATCGTAAAGCTAAAGGAAAGAAGGTTGGGGTTCAGTTGCCTCAGAAAATGTCGTTTTGTGGTATTGATATAGGTAAAGGGGCTAAATTTAGCTCTTCAAAACTTAAGCAAATATATGTAGCTGTGTCAAAGAAGTCGGAAGCTACTAAGAAGAAAATCACCAAAGAGGCAAGTACGAGTGGGACGAATGTTACTACATCATCAAACCCATTTGATGCTCTTGATATGGCAATACTGATGAGAATGGTATTCCTTGTGTAGCAAATGTTTCTCCTAAAGATATGACGAAGGAAACTAAGGTGGCTGAAGAAGATAGTGATGATGAAGTTCTTGATTGCCAAAACGATATGGCTAGTTTTTTTAGCATATGGTATTCCTGTTGTTGCTAGTTTTTCTAAGAGTGAAAATGGAGGGGGGGGGGGGGGGGGGGGAGGGGGGAAGAAGAGTTTATTAGAAAGTTGGAAGGAGAGTTATGGAAACGACCCATTTGGTAGCACTAGTACTACCCCTATTATTGAGAAAAATAGAAAGCTTGAAAAGATAATTACTGAGGAGAAAGTTACTCTTATGGATGATGAGAGAAGGAGCAGGATGTGGCTGCTAAGCCTAGTATCTCTTTCTTTACGTGTACTTCTTCAACCAAGGTGGGTAACCCATTCCCTAAGGTTGGTAATGTGGATGTTTCTGATAGCGATGATGATGAAATTCTGGAATATTTAAATGAGACTTATTACTTTGGTTGTAGAGGGAACGAGAGGAGACTTTTGGAACAATGAAAAGATAGTACATGTGGCTATTGTCGTTTATCTGCGGCCCAATTAAAGACTGCTGCCATCCATGATATTGTACTTGGATATGTTGTTTTTCCTTTGGTTAGCATAAATGTTGATGTGTCTTAGTTTATGCTTAGTTTTGTTTTAGTTTTCTAATTGTGTGTAGCTTGTTGGATCATTTGTGGCATGTAATGAATGATTTAGTGGTTGTTCAAATTGTTGCTTGAGGTTAATGTGATATTGTAGCCATATTCCATTGTACTTAACTGTTTTTTGAAGTAATACATTTTACCGGGTGGAAACCCTTAAAAAAAAAAAAAAAAAAAAAAAAAAAAAAAAAAAAAAAAAAAAAACTCAACTACACGCTAAATAGTGTATTCACTAAGACGTGAAATGCTGACTATATTTGCAAACTTGCATCTCGAACCAACTAAGCTAACTATATGATGATTGGTCCAAAAGTTGCGGCCTGTAAAAATTAATTTGGGTCATAAAGGCCTTGTCGATCCCTGATGATTTTTTGTTCTTTAGATTCTGGTTCTTATACATACTAGTTGATACCGCGTCAGCTAGTGAGTATATCTTCAAGTTGTATTTGATTTTTTAAGTTGTCTCTAACTTGAACATAGCTGAAGCTACTTGCTGATTAATTATGAGTGAGTCTTCTTATACTTAGTCTGATTTATGTTTAAAATTAGTTATAGATCATTGGGCATTGAAATAGTCCAACAGTTTGATTGCGTTGTAAGGCTTGTCACAGTAATCCCAAAAGATCGACACCCACGATCGATTACATCTCGGTCGCCCTACTGCACCCAATCGATCGCCAAGAGATTTGGAAGGAACTTGGTCACATACTCGATCGATATACATTTGTGTTTTCTTTGCTTTTTGATTCTTGTAACCATTGGAAAAAAAAAAATTGATCTTGGTTGCTCTTACTAGGACACCCAATCGCCTGCAGGTCGCTGGAAAGAGAAAGCTGACGTGACAGATAAAATGAGGGGGATTGGGTTACCTTACTGGAGAGGCAGCCTAAGATTTTCAGGTTTAGGTGAGCTTTTGAAGATTGCTAATTGGGAATGAGGATGAGGTTTGCACATAGTTTTTGTACTGTGTTTAAAACTTAAAAATTTAAAAATTGAGTAATGTTTTTAGACAAAAATACTTTTGATTATAAAAACAAAATGCAATCTAATAAATATTTAAAAAAAAAAAATTTCTTCGAAAGGCATTAAATATTTAAATATATACTTACTTACAATTTAAAACAATAACTTTCTTCACTCTACACCTATATATATACACAAAAATAATATAAAAATTGCACACACAAATTGACACTATTATGTATCGTCATCGTTATACGTGAGTAATAGTCAAGTATATTAAAATCATATATCTTTATACTTACAGGCTATAGTATGCTAAAAGGTTGATTTGAAATTATATATTTTGTTCATTAAATAGTTGTTAAAAATGATTATAAGCATGACATAATGCGGGATAAGCACATACAAGTAGTAAGAGTAAAGATATCGGATATAAGAATCAATATTAAAAAAAATTGTCATTTAGTGCAAAAGGTATAATATACGGAGTATATTATATTTATACATTAGTGACACTTTAAAGATATTACTAATGGATCTTTTACACAGAAATTGTGGTGTTTAGCCAAACACTTTTTGACCATGGTGTCACAACTCACAAGTAGGTCACTTCTCACATTCATTTAGATGTTAAAGAAAATTATCAGCCGCCCTTCAATTGCCTGCAGTTTAATTAGCATGTGTTTAGAATATGTCACCAATTAATAAGAGGAGATTAGACAATGAATAAAACGTTTATGCAAAATACTACTCCCTCCGTCTCAAATTTATTGTCCATATTTCCTTTTTGGGATGTCTTAAAATATTTGTCCACTTTCCTTTTTAAGTAAAAACTAGAGAATATTTTAAAGGAATATTCTCATTTAGTGGTTGAGATTTATAGGGGCGCCATTTTTATTAAACTTTGTAATTTCTCTCTCATGACAATTAATTTGAGACGGAGGGAGTAATTATCAATCATAGTCTATGTCCCCATAACCCATTGCCATAATTCTTAGGTGAAGAAGTGGAGTGTAATTATGCATGGTCATATTGCATCTTCTATTGGTGGAGTAGATGGATAATTACGGAACCCAAAGTGGGTCAGCCATGATTATTGTGTACTGAATTAAAAGTGTCATTTTACTAAAAAAAATCATCAATAAACCTAAACTACGATATAACATCGATAAATATCTAATATATAACTTTGATCATGAGACTTACATAGGATAAAAATATAGCTAATTTGTCATTTTTTCGACTTTTGTGTAGCTTATCTTCAGCTTTTTATATAACCATAAGTTTAAATTCCGGTCATTTATATGTATTTTATGATCATTTTCACCTAATTATCCCTAGAACTATCTTTTAAAATATTTCCCTGATTTCTAAAAAGAAATTCATGGCAATTGTTATCTATCAATTCTTTATCACATATTCAAATGTGATTGCTTGATCTTGTCAAATGGCATGAATTTGTGATTAGAAATATGAGTTACTAGATGACAGAGGGATCGACATCCACTCAAAAAGATGCCCAGTGAGTGATTAGGACTTAGAATCGAACCAACATCTGTTTGGTGATTGCTTTTTGGCTGCCTCTTTATGGAGGAAAATAGCATATTGGTGGGGATTTGATGACTATCCGAATCAACTGCGAAACCTAATTGAGTGGGGAACAACAAATGTTAATACCCTTTCGAAATTATGGTCTGATGTGGTTGTCCAAACTACCATATGGGTTATATGATAGTTTAGGAACCGTGTTTGTTTTGACTTGAAGCCCCCGCGTAAAGACTCTTGAGGAAGTAATCAAGCTTTTCTCCCATTCATGGATCACTAATAGGCTCAAAAAGTCACATCCCTTATGGATATATTGGATCCGAGATCCAATTTCGGCTTGTAAGAACGTGTTGTAGCATGTTGTAAACTTCCTCTAGCATCTTATTAGAGTTTTTATATTTATATATATTCAACATTCTGCCGTTCAAAAAATAAAATAAAATATGAGTTACCAAGATAACTTCAAAAGCTAGCTTGTTTGTCCTTCAGTAAAAGCTTACACTGCCATTCAAACCGATCAAATTGGAAAATTTCCAAAGATAACTATGGCTAAATACTGTTTATGCAGTGTTAAAGGCAGTAAAGAACTGATGGGGCAATATATTATAGGACTAAGTTTGTAGATACGCAACAAACTTTCTCAAAAGTACCGAAATACGTAACCTACTAAAAAAAGTCTGTAGATCGCTAACAAACTTTCAAATTTTGTACAATATACGTAATGTTGACCCATTTTTTACCTGTTTGACCGGTTTACAGGTTAAAACTTTATAAAATATACATTATTGGCCCCTGTGGTTTGCGTCTATTTTCACCGGTCATCCTTTAACGTTTTTTCAATTATGAAAGTTACAATAACGGTCCTTGTGGTTTGGTTGACTTTCACTTCTGGTCCATTTTTACAAAAAAAAAAAAAAAAAAAAAAAAAAAAAAAAATCAAATTTTTTCAAAAAAATATTTCTTTTTTCAAAATCTTTTAAAAAACAAAATTGAATAAAAAAAAATTCGAATAAAATTTTTTTTAGAAAAATATTTTTTCGAAAAAAATTTTGAAATTTTTTTTAGAAATTTTTTTTATTTTTTTTTAAATTCGAATAAAAAATCTTTTAGAAAAATATTTGAATAAAAAAAAATTTAGAATATTTTTTTTTAAATTTTTAGAAATATATTTAATTTTTTAGAAAAAAATTTTATTCGATTTTTTTTTTAAAATAAAAAATATTTCTTAAAATTTAAAAAAAAAATTTTTCTAAATTTTTTTTCAAAATTTTTTTTTCTAATTTTTTTTTTTATTCAAATATTTTTCTAAAAAATTTTTTATTCGATTTTTTTTGAAATTAAATTTTTTTTATTCAAATATTTTTCTAAAAGATTTTTATTCGAATTTTTTTTAAAATTAATTTAAAAAAAAAATCGAATAAAAAATTTTTTAGAAATTTTTTTTTTAATTTTAGAATTTTTTTTTTAAATTTAGAAAATTTTTTTTTAAAAAAAAATTTAAGAAATATTTTTTATTTTTTTTTAAAATCGAATAAAAATTTTTTCTAAAAAATTAAATATATTTCTAAAAATTAAAAAAAAAATTCTAATTTTTTTTATTCAAATATTTTTCTAAAAGATTTTTTATTCGAATTTAAAAAAAAAATAAAAAAATTTTATTCGAATTTTTTTTTATTCAATTTTATTTTTTAAAAGATTTTGAAAAAAGAAATAATTTTTTGAAAAAATTTGAAATTTTTTTTTTTTTTTTGTAAAAATGGACCAATGGTGAAAGTCAACCAAACCACAAGGACCATTATTGTAACTTTCATAATTGAAAAAACGTTAAAGGATGACCTGTGAAAATTGACGCAAACCACAGGGGCCAATAATGTATATTTTATAAAGTTTTAACCTGTAAACCGGTCAAACAGGTAAAAAATCGGTCAACATTGCGTATATTGTACAAAATTTGAAAGTTTGTTGCGTATCTACAGACTTTTTTTAGTGTTACGTATTTCGGTACTTTTGAGAAAGTTTGTTGCGTATCTACAAACTTAGTCCTATATTATATCCCTAAAAATTTCATTTGAATCAAATCATTATCAAAAGTGTTATACACAAAGGACCTGTAAGAGATTTGTGCGCATTGCCAGCAACCAGATGTTATGTCGACGTCGGCACCTAATACTTTACAAATAGGAAGGTTACCAACTGTAGTTAGGGGTGCGAGATAATAAAATATATGTAATAGGCCCATTCAAGTTGCATTTGAAGCAATGATAAATTATATATTGAGCAAGCTAGTGTGCTTGGGCAAAAATTACGGTAATAAAAATCTGTTAAAGATTTGTGCACATTCCATGTCACCACATGTTATGTTTGCACCTAACACTTTAGAAACCTTTCTGAAAGGAAGGTTACCAACTAGTTAAAGGTGTAACTTTAAACTTTTATTTCTTTCTGTATAGTCCGCAGCCATAACATGAATGCTACTATTGGAAGAATCAAGTGTCTACATGCATAGCATTTATCGTTGTTTTATTTTTATAGTCGTCGTAGTTTATGTTCAATTTTTAGTTATAAGCGAGGTTTGTCACTCTTATAGTATGGTTACTGGTTGTTTCTGGTAGGTTAGTTATAAAAATGATTTGTCATTCTTATATGAGAGTCTGTAAGTGTCCTAAGGGACTGAGATAAGGGATTCACTCTCATCCGTTGTACTTCAATATTTTTTTGGATAATATATTTTACCAGGTGCAGGATTACTCACATTTACCCAAAAAATACTAATATGTGATTAATGTACACATGGAGTGATTCAACCGTGTCAAACTCCAATTTAAACTCAATGTTTTGATACGGTTGTTCAAACGTCTCTATGGGTACTTTGGCGATATAGGAACAAAGTTTACTTTTAGTTGAAATCACCAAGAATCGACAACCTCATCGACGAAATCAAAACTTTGTCGTTCTCTTGGATCATTCATAGGTCGTTCTAAATTGATTCAAGATCCATTTATTGATCGTACTATCTTGATGTAAATAGCCAATGATGCGTAGCTCAGTTGGTAATGGGTGAGACATCTTTGCACCTAATAAGCACAATGTCAATGGTTCAACCCTGTTAGTCTATATATTATCCTTAACAGAAAAACCAAAATGATCAAACTCAACCATGAAGGATAATGTGTTTCGTATATTATTAACGAACCATATAATACAATATATAGACTACTAACCCTAACCCCTAACAAGAGATACTCGGGTATTAACCCATACAAACTATATATAAACGGGCTATGCTAAAATACGACTAACATATCCTTGGCAGCCTATAGTCACAACTGCTGAGTGAGTCATGTATGCCCCACATTATGAAAAGGCAGCTAATTGTAGGCCTTTTCGGGTTTCGGTTATAAACCTTTTGGACCTAACTATCTTGATGTAAATAGTGTTTCCTAGCTTCTCGCTAGCTTTATAAAATGAATGCGTTTGAAAAAATAAATAAATAAGTGATATACACAACAAAGAGTGTGGAAAAGAACAAGCTTTACACCAAAAGAACACATACATATAACGTGGTTCGGCCAACCATAGTGATTGACCTACATCCAAGGGCAAAACACGATTTCTTCTAATTATTAGGTTTGTAATTATAGGCACTCGATATTAGGTCAGAAATAACTGCCCATTGGAAATCTGCCGGCAACTCATCAGTTCACGTCTGTTGGCTTGCCAATCGTGTCATTTGTCAATATTTTCAGCTGCTTACCCTTCAAGTCGCAATCATTTCATTTATGATTTATAAAGATTCTCATCATTATTGGCAAGGCACACCAAAGTCACTGAGCTCGCTGAGCGTATCTCTTTAGACGCCTCCACAATATATCACTTAGATGTTTATTTATTTTCATTGAAGCAATTTGACACTCAATTACAACGTATTAGAATCATCACTTGATATTAACACGCATAATCAATTACACATGGCCTAAAAAAAAAGAGAGAGAGAGAGACTTCATCCATACTTTTCTCTTTTGATGTACAAAAGTGATACTTGCTCAAACAGATAATGCGACATAAGACCTACATTGTGTAATAATGAGATAGTATAGATCATTACATTCATGTAATACTGTTAAGTAAGTTACAAAATTATGCTAAATCTGTTCATGTCAAAATGGAGTTTCAATGTTTGTTTCTTAAAGAAGTTGTAATGTTCTAACTAAATATAAGAATAATTGTTCATGTCAAATGGAGTTTCAGTGTTTATTTCATCAAAGATGTTAAAATGTTTTAGATTAAAGAATAGGGTTAATGGCATGTAATAGCAACGTACTTTCCCATTTGTTCCATTATCAGATACGAACCCAAAATATTACAAAAATACCCTACAAACTTATATATTTTTGTGTCGATATCATACTTTTGCTTATGTGGCATGATTGGCAACCGGCTAAACAGGTTAAAATTAAACAAACACCCCTAGAACGAGAAAAACTACCCATATATTCTCGCACATTCTTGCCCATATATATCCACCCCACTAACCACACCACTCACCACCAACAAAACCAAAAATGGCCGCCGCAGAAGGACCACTACCACCAACCCCCACACCCGAACTAAACATGACCATCCCAACCACTCACCTTCTCTTCACCAGAATCCGTTTAGCCACCCAACTCGACACCCCTTTCATCCACAAAATGATCCATCAAATGGCTGTCTTTGAGCGTCTCTCAGATCAATGCGTCGCTACTGTCTCATCACTTTCAGACACCCTTTTCGGTACTAACAACGCCCCTTTTGAGTCCTTCACTGTTTTCTTACTAGAACTCTCAGAAACCCCTTTTCCAAACACCCCAAATGGTGGCCCCTTTGTCCCTGTTTGCAACAGTTTGAAGCTTGAGTTTCCCATAAATGATGGGGAATGTGAGCAGTTTAGGACAGCTGAGAATGTTGTGGTTGGTGGGTTTGTCTTGTTTTTTAGGAAGTATAGTACTTTTTTGGCGAAACCCGGGTTTTATATTGAGGATTTGTTTGTTAGGGAGTGTTATAGGAGGAAAGGTTTTGGGAAGATGTTGCTTTCGGCTGTTGCGAAACAAGCGGTCAAAATGGGGTATGGGAGAGTGGAGAAGATGACCGGAATATGATTACCCAATTTTGTAGGTCAAATGATGATATCGACACAAAAATATATAAGTTTGTAGGGTATTTTTGTAATATTTTGGGTTCGTATCTGATAATGGAACAAATGGGAAAGTATGTTGCTATTACATGCCATTAACCCTAAAGAATAAGAGTAAAGGTATATGTCTGTTTGAAAAACTGAGAATTGTGATTCTATGAACAGCGAACGTGAAAGATGAAAAGTTAGAGCTATTTTAAAACAAATACATATAAAGAACAATGATAATATGCAATATGAATAATGATCATAAACAATAAAAAATGTGCAGTGTGTTAATAAAGGAAAGTTCAGGATGATTCGTGCATATTGAAGGAATTATGATGATAAATTTGTACTTGACATCGTTTCACTTGCGAATTTGATTTTCATGGATCACGCACCGCAAGAAAACTGTCGCTAGAGTGAAAAATTGTCACTATTTTATAAAGTCTCATGAGCTCAACATGTGTCACTAAAGTCAGCCACAATGACAGATAATCCACGTGTTACCTACACAACAAATAGTGACACGAAATGAGTGTAAGTAAATGTTGTAAAACATACAGTTGTAAGGTTATATTTATAGGCAAATCGTGACATTTGAAAATTTACCATCATTCGCGCGAATAGTCACTATGATTCAGATATATGTGAACCAACTATGTATGCAGATTCGTATAAGTGTCCTGCTAAATCTAACGTATGGGCTGCGAAAAATAGGGTACGTAGATTACAAATCATCCTATTTCGGAAACAAATAATAACCCTATTTGAGCAAAAGTTTTCGAAAAGTTACTCATAGTTCTACCACTCCATATGTTTTCATCTCTATTATTTGCGCATTCACTATAACGAACCTTTAAAAAAATTTATACAATTAATACATTATTAAGTTATAAACTTTTTCATATTGTAAACCTATTTTTACTAAACCTATTCATAAAGTTTTTCATATTATAAAATTAAACACAACCAACATTTTCAAAAGAAAAATAAAAAAGAAGTTAAAAAATAGTTTAAACCTTTTCAAGATCTTAAACATTTTCTTCCATCTAGTATTGAAATTGTTTCTCACTACGGTTTACAAAATTACAGACATATTTAAAAGGTTTTAGACCTATTCATAAACCGCAATATTGAATGATCTTAGTATTAAAATTTACTATTAAATGAAAGAATCATTCTACGCTTAATCTAATACAAGATTGATTTGCTTAAAGTTACTCTATTGAAAATTGTAAAGTTTGTTTTCATTTCTCGCACGTTGCCCTTAAGTTATATGGATAAGCTTAAATTAATCAAATACTTGGCCGCCTCACTTGCACAAAAACTATAAATAGTGTCATCAGTTCTAAACATTTGTCATAGAACAAAAGGCTTTGTTAATTGTTATCACATTTCCAAACCTTTGCTGATTTCATCATTTTGAATCTAGCTTGTAATAACATAGCGTTTCATTATTTTATTTTTTTTTGCTTTAATTAAATTATATTAAGATCATGAAGATCATGGTAAGGGAATCGACGATGGTGATGCCAGCAGAGGAGACACCAAAGATTAAGCTATGGAACTCTAACCTAGACCTTTTGGTATCGAAGTATCACACACTAACCGTTTACTTCTACCTGCCTAACGGAGATTCTAGCAATTTCTTTGATACCAAAGTTATGAAAGACGCTCTGAGCAAGGTGTTGGCTGTATTTTACCCGGTGGCAGGGCGATTTAAGGAAGACCAAGATGGCCGGATTGATATCGATTGTCAAGGACAAGGAGCATTGTTTGTGGAAGCCGAGTCTGATTGTGTGATCGATGACTTGGGTGATTTTGCACCCAAATTAGAGTTTCTGAAACTTATTCCAACGGTTGATTACTCGTTGGGAATTGATTCGTATCCAATACTCCTTTTGCAGGTATGGACTGTCTCTCTTTTAATAACAAACGAATAAACAAACACATTTGGGTTGTATTTAATTAACACGTATAAATATGAGTAGGTGACTCGCTTCAAATGTGGGGGAGTTTCTCTAGGAGTCGGGATGCATCATCGTATTGCGGATGGATTATCTGCACAGCATTTCTTGAACTCATGGTCCGAAATAGCACGTGGCCTTGACCTTACTCTATCACCCTTCTTAGACCGGACCCTCCTCCGTGCTCGAGACCCACCACAACCTGTTTTTGAGCACATCGAATATCTCCCTCCTCCACCAATGAGATTGTGGCCACTCAAATTCTCAACAGATGAAACTGTCACCTCAATATTTAAGCTGACACAATACCAAATTAGCATACTTAAAGCAAAATCAAAAGAAGACGGCAACACAATTAAATATAGCTCGTACGAAATGCTCGCTGGCCATATTTGGAGGACGGTGTGTAAAGCCCGTGGGCTGCCTGATGATCAAGACACCAAGCTCTATATACCAACCAATGCACGGGCTCACCTTGACCCCCCTCTGCCGAAAGGCTATTTCGGGAATGTTATATTAATGGCCACTCCAATAGCAGTAGTAGGGAAGCTTCAATCAAACCCTACTTGGTATGCAGCAAGTAAAATTCACGACGTGATAACTCAGAGGAATACTGATTATCTAATGTCAGCTATTGATTATTTGGAACTACAGCCTGATCTGAACAATATGGATCGTGGCGCCCAGTCATTTGAATGTCCAAATCTTGGTATAAGTAGTTGGGCTAGGCTTTCGATCTACGATGCTGATTTTGGATGGGGTCGGCCTGTATTTATGGGACCTGCGGTGATCCCATTCGAAGGTCTTAGTTTCGTATTACCAAGTCCAATCAATGATGGGAGCATGACGATTGCCATTGCGCTACAAGCTCAACACATGAAGCTTTTTAGCAAATTGTTGTATGATATCTAAAAGTTGTCATACATCCGTTACTTAGCCAGATCTCCGGGTTTGTGGTATTAACATCACCTTCCAATCAATAAGTTGTTGAATCAAGCACAACAACAACCATTATGAGTGTGTATTTCCGTTGCAAAAAACATGTATATGTGAAAATTGCATGTGCATGTGTTTTTAAAGGTTCAGTTCAGATTTGGCGCGTTTGTATTTCTAAACAATGATTATTTTAAAATGCAATCAATAGAATCTACCATTGTTTCCATCCGATCCCCTCATGAAATCGCTATTTCATTTCCATATTGTATTTGAATACCTAACTATATATTTAGCACTGATGGATATTATCACCAAAGCATAACGAGGAGCTAGCTATGAGAAAATGGAAGCACGATCAACGAAAATTCACAAGGCAATTAACATAGGGCAAATATTTTATAAAACTATATATCATACCACTACAAGGGATAACACTTTTAGGGACGCCATTTTTATTGGTGATGACAATGTCGTCACAAAATTTAGAGGGGCCCACCACTTTCAACCTTTTCCACCACCAATTGCTTAGTCAAACATATATCGGAGGCCCACACAACTTAGTGACGCCTATGTCGTCACCATATTTTTTTATATATACATAATATCTTTTGAATAAATAAAACAAAAAAATAATGGTTTTTTTATACTTTGTGACGACATTGTCGTCACCAAAATTTTATTATAACTAAATTATTTTCTTTTTTGTAATAAAAAGTTTTTAAAATTATAAATAACGATTTTTCAAAACAAGTTTTCATGGTAAAATAAATTGTGACGACATTGTCGTCACGAAACTATTATTATAACTAAATTATTTTATATTTTATGATAAAAGAGTTTTAAAAATTCCGAATAAAGATTTTTTTTAAAAAAAGTTTTCTTAGTAAAGTAAATAGTGACGACAAAGTCGTCACAAATCTTTTATTTAACTAAATTACTTTCTTTTTTATAATAAAAAGACTTTAAAAATTATAAATAATGTTTTTTCAAAGCAAGTTTTCATGGTTAAATAAATTGTGACGACATTGTCGTCACAAAATTATAATTATTATAACTAAATTATTTTATATTTTATAATAAAAAGGTTTTAAAAAGTCCATATAAAGATTTTTTTTTTACGTTTACTTAGTAAAGTAAATAGTGACGACAAAATCGTCACAAAAAATTTATTATAACTAAATTACTTTCTTTTTTATAATAAAAAAGACTTTAAAAATTATAATTTACATTAAGTTTTCTTGGGAAATTACCTTGTGACGACAAAGTCGTCACAATTTACTATAACTAAATTGTTTTCTATTTTATCGTAAGAAGGTTTTAAAATGTATAAATAATGATTTTTAAAATTTATATATTAGTGTTAAAATTAATTATAAATTTTATATAAATTAATTTATTTAAAGTTAAAATGAATTACCGATGAGAAACACCGTCCTATTTTTATATTTCGTAAAACAAATACTCAAAAAATACATGATATGTTAAACGTATACTACTAGAAATAGGAGAACTGGCGACGAACGTTTTACCGTTGACATTGTGTCGTCGGGAAAAATCGCTAAATGATAAAAAAAATCGCTTGACTAAGACTCCAATGTGTTGAATTTTCCCCCAAACAAATACCGACGACATGTCTTCGTATATAGTTAGTCAAATTTGACTTTCGCCCCGCCTCAATATTCTAACGAATTATTTAGCGGTAATTTTTCCCGCCTTCTTTTTTCTTGAAGACATGTAAACGCACATACCAAGACATGCATTACATTTACTTTATCTATATTGATTTGACTAGACTCTTTAATTAATTACGGGTGGAGATGACGTGCCATTTTTATTTCCGTTGGAAGCTTTCGAAAATGTTAACCGAGCTTACCATAAAAAATCGATAGAAATTTAGCCATTGAAGCATATAGAATTACATTACAAATGGATAAACGTCCAACATTAAAGCTAATGAATTAGTCGTCACTAAATTGCGATGGGCCCGACATGGATGAGATGTTAAACGGATGAGTCAATATGATATCATTATACATTAGATGTTAAACAGATGAGTCAAAATGATATCATTATACAAAACATGTCAAACATATACATGAGATGTTAAATGGACCTCTCGATATTATATCGTTATACATGAGATGTTAAACGGATGAGTCGAGAATGTATCGTTATACATGAGATGTTAAATGGACCTCTCGAGATGACATCGTTATACAAGACATGTTAAACGGATGAGTCGAGATGATATAGTTATACATGAGATGTTAAATGGACCTCTCGATATGGTGTAGTTATCATCTCGGCACATGCGTTTAACATATCATGTATAACGATATCATCTCGACTCATCCGTTTAACATGTCTTGTATAACGATATCGTATCTGATGAGGCAAAAAATGAACTACTTTTAAGGGGTCATTTAAGCCCGGATTCAAGATTATTTGATCAAATATTGCCCTAAATCGTTCCTTTTGTCATTTTAGGTACTTTTGGAGAGAAATCTGGAAAAGGAAGCATTTTGGACGTTTTTGGAGCATAAAAGTGAAGAAAACGACAAAGTCTCAATTTTCCTTGCTGGGAACAGTACCTGACGGCGTCAAGAGTCTCCAAGTGACGGCGTCAAGAGTAACAAAAGAGGTGGAAGTGGAAGATACACGTGACGGTCCAGAGTGTTTTCAAACATAGGACATGACGGCGTCACCTAGGCCGTCATGGTCCATTTGTTAGTGACGGCCCAAAAGAAATTCCTACATGACGGCGTCAAAATCAGATCTAGGCAATACGATTTTTATTAAGATGGCGTCACAAATTCCTTCTTGACGCCGTCACCCTATTGAATCTATATATAGTTTTCCAAATTTCATTCATTAGTGTGCAACTTTGAGGGAAATACCCTAGGTCGAAATTTCCAGCTTTTTCAAGGGTTTCAACCCTTTGAATCTTTCAGGTTCTATTAAAGATAAGTACTCTTTCAATTCATTCAATATGTCTATGTGTTGTTTGAATATATCTTATGCTTGTCTTCAATTTAACATGCTCGGCTAGATTTCTTTTGTGTTTGCTTAGATGTAGTGAAACCTAGATGTTAACATGCTCGGCTAGCTTCTAACGGCTCGACATAGGAGTGAAGTAGGATCCTATAGAGTTAGGGAATATTGTACACGGCCCTACGACTAGTATTAAGGAATATGACCCGTCATCAATGCAATTGTAACAAGCTATCAACCTGTAAAAGATATCTAGGGAGTAATGAAACCTAAGTAAACACAACTTTCCCATCATTGTTTACACCAGTAGTATAATTAGTTTCATTTTCATTTCTGTTATTTTATTTTGATTGCATCTTTAGTTATTTGGGTTAGTTGGCTAACAACTAATTCCGCCCACTCTTCCAAAACCCGAGATTTTAATTGTTTTTATAAAATATAAAAATACAAAAAGAATCATCCCTCACCTCTAGACTTAGTTTAGGAGACTTTCTAATCCTAGCGACACTATTCCTGAGTTGAACGATCAATCCCCCGGTACTTGTCACTATACTATACTACAACGATCAGGTACACTGCCTGGTGGGGGTTGTAAGCTTCTCGAGATCCCTCGGGAGGTAAAGCCTGGTGCGATTCCCACATATCACTATCCACTAATCTGTTTAACATCTCATTATAAATATATCATTTTGACTCATCCGTTTAACATGTCTTGTATAACGTAAGATCGGATCGAGATCGGAAGATCCTACTTGAATGTCTAAAAGTCTTATTTTCTAGTAATTTGTATTCAAAGATGATTGTATAAAAAATTAGAGAAGAAAAAGGAGTTTTGAAAGTTATAGTAATATGAGAATGCCACGCGTAATGTTGTAAAATAAAATAATATCTAATCGGTAACTAAGGACGTTGAATCTTTTAATCAAAAAATCTATATATCTTGCTCTTATTAAACATTTACAGTAGTCAACACTTGCTATATTGTTTTAATTTAACAAAATTCATTCATTTATAGTTTATTAGTTAGTTGAATTAAGGAAAGTAGGATCGAATCGGATCAAGATCTTACGATCCTATGGTAAGATCGAGATCATACTTAAGATCCTATGCTTTTTAAGATCCTACGAAGGATCGACTCGTTTTTTCTTAACGGGATCGTAAGATCGAAAGATTTTAAGAGCTAGATCAAGATCTTAATAACTATGATCTCATGTATAGCGATTTCATCTCGACTCATCCGTTCAACATATCATGTATAACGATAACATCTCAACAATCCGTTTAACATGTCTTGTTTAACGATATCCTCTCGACTCATTCCTTTAACATCTCTTGTATACCGATATCATCTCGACTCATTCGTTAAACATATCATGTATAACGATATCATCTCATATCCTCCATTTAACGTCTCAACTAGTCAGTATAACATCTTATGTATAATAATATCATCTCAACTCATCCGTTTAATATGTCTTGTATAACGATATCAACTCGACTCATCCGTTTAACATCTCATGTATAAGGATATCATATTCACTCATCCATTTAACATGTCTTGTAAAACGATATCATCTTGACTCATTCGTTTAACATAATATATATAACGATATCATCTCAACTCCTCCGTTTAACATCTACACTCGTCTATTTAACTTCTTATGTATAACGATATCATCTCAACTTTTCCGTTTAACATCTTATGTATAATGATATCATCTCGAATCATCCGTTGAACATATTATGTATAAAGATATCATCTCGACTCATCCGTTTAACATGTCTGCTTGTATAACGATATCATCTCCACTCATCCGTTTTACATCTCATGTATAACGATATCATCCGTTTAACATGTCTTGTATACCTAAAGTATTTCTATTTAATTAAATAAATTTTTAATCATTTATAATTAATCTAAATATTTTTTTTAAACATTTATAATTAATTTAAATCATTTTTCAAATAAATATTAAATTTAGTGACGACATTGTCGTCACCAAATATTTTTCCTAATTTAATTATTTTATATTTTATTAGTAAAACGTTTTGATAAGAATAAATACTAATTTTTAAATTAAATATTTAGTTTAGTGACGACATAGTCGTCACCAAAAATTTCGCGAAATTTTTGATTACCCCGCCCGATAGAAAGTTTACCGCCACACAAAAAAATTTAAATTTTGGAAGAAAATAGTGACGACAATGTCGTCACTAAATATACTAGATCTATATATCCATTACTGCTAACACTTTTTCACCAGACACAAACATTTTCACACCTATAACTCTCTCGTTTTTTACACACTAAAATCCACTACTTTCACTACTAAATCCACCATTTCACCACCATTTTTACCACCACTTTCACCACCAATATCTTCACTTGCACCACTGGGAGCTTTTAGTTTTATTTCTTAACATTACCGACGCGTACCACCACCACCACAGCCGTGAACCACCCTCATTTAATGATATGTTTTTGGTATTTTTCTTTTGTTATTATAGTTGAACTTTGATTTGTTTATTTGTTTTGTTTAAAGGTATGTTTTTTCTTATAACTTTTGTTTATTAATCTTGATTTGTTCGTTTGTTGTGTTTGTGTTGGTTAGATGGCACCGCCGGCAGCAACACCACCATCGTGAACCACCACTGGTAGCAACACCGAAGCTGCACCACCACCACCACCGTGAACACTTTTGTTGTGTTTATGTTTGTTTTGTTTAAAGGTATTTTTTTATCGTGTATATTGTGTTTATGTTATAATTTAGTTAATTTAAATTTGGTTGTTTAATTTAGGTTGTTTTTTTTTTTGTTGTGTTTGTGTTTGGTTAGCACCACCATCACCGTCTCCGGACTACCGGGATAGCCGGGTCGAGTAGCGACCTATTTCTAGGTCATTTACAGGTTCAGATTTTGTAGGTTTTTGCCGAAAAAATCTAGAAATGCAGTAATTGCTGCTGGTTTTTTTTTTTTTAATATGCAGACATACTTAGTGACGACAAAGTCGTCACTATTTAAAGCGCTTTATTTTTTCTCCTATTTTATAAATGATTTAAATTGGAATATATATAAAATTAAAAAAAGAATAGTGACGTCACAAAGTAAATGATTTAATATGTTTTTTCCATTTTGTAAATGATTTAAATTGAAGAATTAATAAAATAAAAAAGGATTAGTGACGACAATGTCGTCACCAAATTAAATGATTTAGCTTATTTTTTTTTCATTTTATTAAAGATTTAAATCGCACAATATTAAAAAAATTAAATATCGGAAATTATTTGTGACGACAATGTCGTCACTAATTTACGATGGCCCACATATGATAAAGTCTTAGCGTTGAAAAAGTGGGCCCCAAATGTCGTCACGAATTACATTGTCTTTGTCGTCACGAAGGTGTTTTGTGACAAAGGTTTGGTGACGCTAAATCCGTGACGACATATCGTCACAAACACACTCGGTGACGACACTTAGTGTAAATTGGTGACGACTTAGTCGTCACGAAAGGTGTTTTTATTTGTAGTGTACTTGTCATCATTTATTTTTTGGGTATCAAACAAAAAATTTTCCTTATAAGAGTACTTTTCTTTCAAATTCATGCTTCTTAAGGTACTTTATGGCATTTTGGCCCTTTGAAAAAAAAATCTTATTAATTGAGAGGAGCAAAAATGTCATAAAATGTCGCAAAATACTTCAAAAAGGCCGAATTTGAAAAAAAAAAAAAAAAAAAAAAAAAAAAAAGTACCCGTATAAGCAAAAAAATTTGTTCGCTACCCATAAAAACAAATGATGACAAGTATCAAGTATGATATATTTTTTAAAACATTTGCCCTATAACATATTAACATGCACTTATCTAACCAGGCAATATTACACCTGCTAAAACATGTTTATTTGGCATACGAGCAACCAACGGTTTAAATAGAGCAACTTTAGTCTCGAGTTCGATCATCAGACTCACAAACGGGCACACCAAAGAATGAAATCAACCCCACGACAGTTTGAGTTAAAACATATATGTAGGAATTTTCATGTTCCAAGCTCTTCAAGCAGGCATTAATTAACTTTAAAGGGAACCCAAATGTTCCATATTAAAATGGAGCCAGATGCTTAACAATACCTTCTTGATCAACTAACTTCCTTAAGGATTCGGAAGTAAGAAATAATCACTAAAAAGAATTTGTGACTTAGTGACACAAATAGAAGTGTCAGCGTATAGTAAACAAGTATCACAAAGTATACACGAGTTTCACATGTAACTCTGTCAGTCAGAATGCAAGTAAATGTATCATCATTAAAAACTTACGTACAATACCATTAGAACTTTAGAAGAATGAGACATATTTCTGATCCCCTAGTGACACCTTTTTAGATATTGTCAAAAAACCAATATTATAACCTTTACCCAAACATAGGTGTCACGGAAACAGAGTAAAACGTTTTGCTGTTGTCGCTAACCTGTTAATCATCAGTTACCATGTGTGAGTATCCCATTCACAGGGTCGGTGCATTGAATCAAATTAAATAGCATCTCCATCTCACATATTTTTTGTCTATGTTGTTTTGGAAATTTTTAGAGTTTGAGAACTAGTATTCTGGTTTGGTACGATAAACTGATGGATTAAACTCCAGCCTTCGCCTTTGAAATTATGTTTCTCTTATTTCAGATTGCTAAACAATCGTGTCAGGACCCAAGCATGATTTTTTCCCTTAAAGTTAAGTTCTTAAAGCTACAGTAAGTAGGTTTAATCGATTGGTACATCTATGTTGTTTCATATATTTTGGTACGACATTTGCCACAAAATCCAACGTAAACTATTCAATAGTGCGGAGGAATTGTTTCAGGGTAGATCATGAGAACTTAGCTTTAATTAGTAATAAGTAGTAGATTATCATCGTAAATTTTATCATAGTATTAGCTATGGAACCCGCAACCAACAATCTATAAACAATAAGTAGTAGATTGTGATTGTGTGTTTTATCATATGATAGCAAAAACTTGTGAATTCCGAAACAAACAATATTACGACAATTTTCATGATGAATAATGGCGTCCGGTACTCTTCTACAAAAATAGAGAATCACCGAATTGAAATATTTTGATATGCAGGGTTGTTTTTGGTGACATGTGTTACTTTATTTCACTTAGGTCGCCAAACAAACAACATTAACTTAGATCACTTTTCTTAAAAACCTGTGTTAAAATGAGTTATCTGGACATATGATTACAATAACTTAAATTAAAAAGAATAATTTTTGTAATGAACGTATAAATTTACAAGTTTAGTAACCAAAATTCCACGTCTTAAGTTTAGTGACCTAAGTAAAAAATAGTAGATTAGTAACACGACAAAAGAATCAAACAACGAACTAACAACATCGATTTAATCATGCCAGAAAGTAATTGTCGTTCACTCTTTCCACATTCAAACATCCTTAGGTATTAACCAAAAATGATTAGGATGAATACTCTACGGGCAGGAAAACGGAAAGTATCATTTCTTGGTTACAATTAGTGACAGACTGAAAAGGTAGTCAGTAAAGTATAAAAATGAGTCACTAAATGTTATAAGAAAAAAGTGTCATGGATCATCTATTCCTCACACATAAAAAATAGAAATAAAATTTGTACATACCTATAATATTGGTAACACAAACTAGAGTAGTTATATATATTTTGCATTTTCTGATTGAAAAATTAAGAAAAAAGTGTCATGGAGTATAACGTTTGCCCGCTGAATTCTTACGTGTCACAAGAAACTCAGATTTGGTGACAGTTTTAGTCGCTAAATGTCATTTTATTGTGTGATATTTCTACACTGAATACTGACAAGTAACGTCGTACCGAAAAGCTTTTGTTTGTCAGCAACCGCAATTTTTGGCTGTTTCTTATCTTCTTTAGAACCCATGATGTCTCCCACTGAATTAGAAAGCCTTCAGATTTCTAAATTAATTAAACCAATAAAGAAACTATACAACAAAACGTGATATACAACAAAACTTTGACTCTCCTAGAATAATTGTTTGAATATTTTAAGTAATCTAATAGGATTCCTTAGTGCGTGAAGATGGTTATAAACCAATATAATAACCTAGTATGCAGCTATTTTACAATTTGCATTCCAAGCAATCATTATTGTTTCTTTTTTATTATCTACGTTTCAGTGTGGTTTCTTAAAAATCCTGGAGCAATATCACCCATAGATTGCTTTAAGTATGAAAATTTTGGCATATTTAAAGTAGATACTGAGAAAATATTCGATATTTGCTTTTAATTATGACACTGATTAATGGGTTCACTGTAATGTTGCTATTATATCACTCCAAAGTCGGATTCTTATCTCTATATTTTATTTAAAAGGACATGGTTTTGACTTTTGATTGTCAAGGACATCAAGTTGTGGAGCTATAATACTAAATTCCATCATAACATAATTAATATATATTCTTAGAAGATATGATATGATATGATATGATGAATCAATATGGCACTTTAATTAGTTCAACTATTCGTAAAACTCACTAGCAGAAAAACGTGACCAAAACTCTTATTTTTTTAAGAGCTTCATATAAAGGTATACATGCCTACTAGGTCAAAAACCAATGCTAAATTGGATAGAGTGATTTGATACTCTTCAATGTAATTATTTTGCCTAGCTCCTTGCTAGGCTTTTATTGTAACTGGCGTTCCAAAAAAATAAAAATATACATACATAGTTTTTATTTTGGTAAAGAGGATAGTGTGACCCGGCCAGACATATTTTTATTGATCACAAAATGGTTATATACAAATAAAAAATCTAATTAACACGGAGTATGTACAATAAAATTTAAGTATATAAGATGTCTTCGGTTTAGTGGTATGTGATTATAACCACCCATCAACATGTTGTGAGTTCAAATCTTGTTAAAAACTCGTATGAAACAGGTGTTATAATGCTATTCTGTGTTATACTGTTATGGGCTTTTTTAAGTAACCAATTAGAAAGTTGGCTTTGGATCTTCTAAATCATTTTGAGGCACCCTGGGTGAAGTGGAGAGTAATTATGGATCCACGATAATAACTTTGATTAAAAGTGCAAACACTAATCACATAAACTAAGAGTCATTAATCCAAAGTTTATTTAAAGTTCAATAAACTAATCATATGATTGTCTTCAACTTGATCCGTGTTTATGACTGCTTTATCTTTTTTAGTTAATAATTATTAATTTAATTTCTCATACATATACATGCATGTATGTAATCAGATTTTCGCAAAATTTATTCTGTTTTTTCTTTTCCAAAGTTGTTTTCAGCAATCTAATAAGTTATAATATTATAAAATAATAACTAAAAGGATTTACATCAAGGTGGTAGGATTTACATCAGCAATCATAAGAATGTGAGTGTGGTTGGTTAGGGGCAACTAGGCAAGTTGCCAACAAGTCACGGTTGCTTAGTTGATGTAATTTGCAGTCATGGCTGCATTTATGTGATTCGAGAATACTCATATTCTTCATGAGTTGAAATCTACTTTTTTTTTCCCTAATGTGGACGTGTGTATATACACATACGTATCGAAGTATAAAAGAGTGTTTGAATAACTTAACAAAAGAATTTTATTTTCTTATCCATCATAAACACTACAACAATCGAGGCTTTTAGCGATGCCTAGTCGTCGCTAAACAAGCGTTGCGACAACTATCATGCATACTTTTGGCTAAGACGGTCAACGTGTTTTAACAAACGAATAAATTTTAATATTCTTTTAAAGAATAGCCTTGTATTAAAGTTTAATTTTGATGAGAATTAAATGTAGAAAAAGAATGATAAGTAAAGAAAAAGAAAGTTAAGATATTAACCTAAAAACAATAAAGTAAAATGCATATAAAGTAAATCTTTGTGCAAACAAAAAATATTGGGAAATCGTATTTAACTAGTCTGCATTACTCATTATTAGTATATAAACTTACTATCGATTATGCCACACCCTTGATTTGAGGTTACGGTGAATGTCAAGTATTGGCTACAATTTCTATTGGTTAGTCCTATCCTCCGACGCCTAGTTCAACTATCACTTCCGCATATATATCTATCAACTTAACAATTTCACAATCCAACATCGCTTGGTCCGTGTGTATCGCCCAGGTAAAGGTAATGGGCCTGTTTGTTGTTGTGTTGTAGCGATTAGTAAGCATACTCTTTTGAAGTCTCGAAGTTAAAGAGACTCGGTAAATCAATTTTCTTTACCCATTGAAGTGCATGTCATAATTTTCATGTTTTTTACGTTGGTCAGAATGTCAACGCAACAGTTTTGTCTCTTTCTCTTTTGGGAAATACTCCCTCCGTCCCAAATTATAAGTCCACTTCCATATTTCACAAAGTTTAAAAAAAGTAGGGCCCTCACAATATTAGCCAATAAAAATTCATTCTCACCCACTTACAAGCATTCTCATTGGTTGAAATTAAAAATGGACATATAAATTGGGACAACCCAAATTGACAAAATGGACTTATAAAATGGGACGGAGGGAGTAATTGTTTTGGTCTTGGTATGATGGGTAAATATCACAATAATTTATCAGAGGTGCCATTTTTGTTCACATTAACAAAATAATCCGTTTCGTGTATATGCTTATTATGTAGATCTCGGTGCTCGTTTCTACACAATATTCAATCATTCGAACATGCATGCATTCTTTCTAATTCCAGTGCAATTGGACATATCATTTTTTGGCTTGTTATAGGTAACTTATTATCTTCGGGAAACATATCATTCAAAACAGCAAAAAGTTTCGTAAGTTTTGTACAACCAACATACAATGATTTCCCAAGTCATCAAACAGTTTCTTGTTCATAGTCATCGACATTATCCCCCAAACTTTTAAACATCTCATCTAAAATTTTGTGATCATCGTTTTTGAATGATTTACTGTCTTCGTTTTCATTCAATAGAGGAGCCGACGTGCTACTATCAACTAGTATTTCATCATGTCGATCATTACCAATAAGCATACTTTAAGACAAATCCGTGTTAATTAAATCAAGCGACTCTCAGTTAAACGCATACCGTTCAAGGACAAAAAAACATGTCAATATCTCATTTAGTAATCCGATAAGCCTCATCATGTCTAAGAAAAGTTGCACTCCCCTTACAAATACAGAGTTTGAACTTTCAATGTTGTGCATTCATCTATCTGAATTTTAAATACATCGTCTCATATACGTTGACGTTTTGTAGGTTTACTATAGAAAAATCGGCGTAAAGCCGCAAGTGCAAATAACCGATTAAAATAGCTTCATGGATGAGTTAATTAAGTTAGCCAGATAAAGATCATTTTACCTTTTGCAACTTGTAAATCAGGGGTGGATGCATTAACGGAGAAGTGGGATGATAAACCCCCTATACCTAACATCTTAAGTAAATTTACGTTTGCTTTTCGTATCTTTCATATCCCACAACTAAGTAGGCCCTTAGTTATCCCAAAAAAAAAAAACAAGGGGCTGTACGCAAGCAAAACTACAGTAATTAATTGACAATGAATTTTCTTTATGATTTAGCATATATAGGAATGAATCCACTAAAAAAAAAAGGAAAAAAAAAAAAAAAAAAAAAGTTAATTGCATTTTTGGTCCCTGTAGTTTGGCCAAATTACAGATTTTGTCCTCAAAACTTTGAAAATACAGCAATAGTCCTTATTTTGGAGTATGGATTGTAATTTTGGTCTTTGAAAAAAGTTAAATGACTAAAATACCCTTTGTCTTCCTCAGAAAAAGACAATAGTAATTTGGTCATTTCACACCAATAAGGACAAAAAATGCAACCCAAACTTCAAAATAAGAACTATCGTTGCACTTTCAAAGTTTTGGGACCAAACCTGCAATTTGGCTAAATCACAAGGACCAAAAATGCAATTAACTCAAAAATAATTTGATAAATGTTTTCAACTACATTGCACCAACCGGGCTGATTGGCGAAGACGAGTTGGATTCATTGACAAAGACATGTCTTCGCTAAAGATTTTTGGCGAAGACATGTCATCGCTAAAAGGTCCTCGCCAATCATCCGTTGCTAAAGGTTTTGGCAAAGACAATTTCGAGTTGTACCAACACTAATGTGGAACCCACAAAAATTGAAAGTCAAAGTTGATAACGAGACCCACCAAACTTTTAACAAAAACATTTCATCGCCAATATATGTGGCTAATTAATCCATTAATTGTATTATTTAATTAATTATTTTTTCAAATAGCTACTATAATATAATTTATTAAATCACCCATAACTTCGGGGGTTTATTTAATTTTATTAAGCAAACCTAATAGGATCCAAAATTTCAAATGAGGGTAACTATATTGAATATTCACGAGTTGTTGTATGATTATAAGACTTTGGATATATGAGGGTAACATAAGAGCACAAGGTGTAATCTCCTCGTTCTTGCTCGCCGTCTGACTTGGCAATCTCAACGGCGAGCCGTTGCTCGCCTCCACACCATAAGAGGCTCGCCGTTCTTGCTCGTTGGAGAACTCCCTGTGGCCACGGCAAAGCAAAACCACTGACAAAATGGCAGAATCTTTCTTTCTTTCTTTTTTCTTTTTTTTTGTTGGGTTTTGATTTTGAAGATGTGTTTGCAGGTTTTGTTGGGTTTTTTTTTTTTTCTTTTGGTTTTTTTTTGTTGGGTTTTGTTAAGTTTGGAGATGTGTTTGCAGGTTTTGATTTTGAAGAAGAAGACAACATTTATAAACTTGTCCTTATGGTTTAGTTTATTTGCAGTTTTAGTCCTTGTAGTTTTCTTATCGATATTTACAGTTTTGGTCCTTGTTTATTTGCATTTTTTTTTTTTAGCAGCTTAAATTTTTTCAAAATATAAGCATAAAATTTTAATTTTAGTTATTTTTGTTTTGAATGAAATAAATTTAATTTGATTGAAAAATGAATAAAAAAATAAATGTGTAAGAGGTGGGGTCCTAATGGGGAAGTTGAGGTTTGTTGTTTGGTGAGGGGGGGTTTGTTGTGGTTAGTTGAAGTTGAGGTGTTTGGTGATGTGGCAGGGGTGGGACCCGAATGGGGAGGCAAGCCTCCCCATCTGCACCTTGTGCTCTAACATCGAGTGGCCAAATGCATTATAAATCAACTCCATTAATGTATATTAATGTATTAGGGGCATATGCATTATAAATCCACTTCATTGATGCAGCTGCCCCGGATAACATAAGGGGGTGGCAACCCTTCGGTAAATTGCATTCGGCAATGGTTGCCGATCGGCAAATGTGATTGCCAGCCATTCGGCAAGCAAAATTCGGTGCTGCAATCGGTAGAACATACCGAATCGGTGGGGAGTTTTCCAATGAAAAAATCGAACGTTACACAATTTATTGGGGGAGCGTGGGTTTTGTATTATAAAAAAAAATAAAAAAAAATGCATGACCTTAGGCAAGATTGCCACTAAAAATTGATGTTGAGGTATGGTTAGGTAAAAAATGAGTTGGCATAATATTATTGGTTGTTTTCGCAAAAGGTTGAGGCAACTTGAGGCAAGGTTGCCACCCCCTAACATCGAGCGGATAGATGCATTATAAATCCACTCTACTAATGCCTAAGGGGCTGTTTCTTTTTTGCTTAATGTCCTGTTTGGTATCAAAACTTGATTGAAACAGGAAACTTTGGTGTTTCTTTTTAACTTATTGTAAAAGAGAATCCTTAATGTGAAAGGGGGCAAAATTTCATACCGTTTCTATCCAGAACGTCTTAATACGAGTTTTTATCCCGAACTAGTGTAGGTGGAAAAAATAAATTCGAAAAATTTAGAAAACTTCGAAAAAATTTATAAAAATTCAAAAAAAATTTAAAAATTCGAAAAATTTACAAAAATTTATGAAAATTCGAAAAAAATTCTATCCAGAACGTCTCAATTCTTTTGGATTCAGGAGTGACCATATGAGGTACTAGCCTAGCGAGCTCATGGAATCGATCTGTGTAAGCCGTATGATCAGTTCCTACCATGGTGTGGTGGTAGAACTCATGTTCCAGTTTCTGCATCTCATTATCTGGACAGTACTCCTCTTTTAACAACGCCTTAAAGTCATCCCAACTCATCCCCATGGCAGCTTCCCTGCCCCTAGCCTGAATTTGCGTGTTCCACCAAGTCAACGCTTTTCCAGTCAATGAACAGGCAGCAAACTTAACCTTCTTACGGTCCGCACACTCACTTATGTCAATTACTGACTCCATCTTTTCTACCCATCGAGTATAAGCTATGGCACCTCCATTGCCATCAAAATCCACTGGTTTGCAAGCGGTGAATTCCTTGTAGTTACATCCCCTGTTACCGTTGTTATTGTTCCCATCATTGACGTGATCACTTCCACCGTCGTTGTCCGCTTGGTTATTCCCACTCACGTTGTTTCCTTGGTTACTCATATGGTCACCAACTTGGGTGACAATAGTGGGTAGCAATTCACGAAGTTGCTGGGCGATAATGGTAGTAACATTAGGAGTCTCATTGCCGGTATCGTTGCTTCCCGTGCCGCGACCTCCTGCCCTACCTCCTCGTCCACCAGTCCTTCCACCCCTCGGTGGTGGAACACCACGGTTAACTCGAGACGACCTTCTTGGAGGCATGATTCTACAAGGTAGGACATCGGTAAACGTTAGACAGGATATAGGTAGGAAAGGTCGGTATACGTGTCGTGCTACTATACTCAACTTCAATTCCTATATGACAATCCATGAATTTGATAAGTCCATGCCGCATCATGTTATCGTAAAAACGTTGGCCAGGCGTTTTTAAGATAGCATCATGTTGCATTTACTAATCATCATCACTTCGTGTCATACTACACGCATAATCGCACATGCAGTCCCTATTTATGCAAACTATATGAGGGTTCTTAGGTTATAGTCTAGGTCAAACCACCTAATTCTCTATAACCAAGGCTCTGATGCCAATCTGTCACACCCCAAAAATGGCGCAGCGGAATGTCATTTAATGGGTGTGACTTCAAGATCAAGAACACAAGGTGTCTAAATAGAGAAATACTAAATGCATTCATTACAACACAAGTCCAGGTTACAACAATCCCATAATACGGGTGAAAACAAGTCTTACTACATGAGTTCATGATAAACAAGTCTTAAAGGGACATTTCCACATGCATAACTCCTCGGGAATACAACCCGGTAGAGTCTCGTCTTATGTCTGCTAAGCCAGGCCAATACTCAACCTTCTAATGGAACTTCATTCTTAACACCTGAAAATGGATACTCAAAAACGTCAACATAAAGTTGGTGAGCTCGTAGGTTTAAGAGTCAAACCACGAAGCTGTGAATAATAGCATCGGACATTAGTGCAAATGATTACCAATTACAAGCACGTTAACAAATCAAAAATAGTATCACGCCAACTGAACCTATAGTGTACATCATACGCATAACAATATCACGTGGGAAGCTACCCCGATAGATCTATCAACATGTGGGCTCTCAAAGAGAGTTAACAGTTGCATCAACTGAACCTATCAACTTGTGGGCCCTCAGCAGAGAGTTAACAGTGGCGCAGTCACAAAACAAACATGTCACAGCATATAATCGCATCATCACACCTATATGTCCAAAATCATGTAAAACAGTAATTCACAGCATAAAAACATTTGTAAAGTATTGAGTACCATTTCCACCCCAAGGTAAAACATGTTAAAAAGTGGGGCTACGAGAACTCCCCTCAGCAAAGCAATCTCAAATTAGCAAAGTCAAATAGTAATACTGGATGGCACCGTCACGCGACCTAGATTAGTACGGCAAGTTTAGTTCACAATTTAAGTGTAAGACTCAACGAAGTTTAATTGAGCTCAAAAGTTTTAGAGTTTTGTGTTATTATTACTTGCGTGGCAGCATTTAAGTTTGAAAATAGTTTATGAAATGTTTAGGTGTATTGGCTCTTGGAAGTGCATATGTAAATAGACAATGAAGAAATATCAAAGACATATCTATATTTGGTTCGACAATGACCGAAAGACGAGATGCACGAGGAGTAACGATAAGCGAGGTTAGGTTATCAGACGTTGTTTAAAAGATATATGTATTTGTAAAGAAACAAAAGTGTGTAAAAACTAATATGGTTTTATTAAAAGAGTTTGTATTTAAAATTTACTTATAAGTTATAAGTGTAAGATTTTTAGAAAGTCGGGCATGACCCGATTACAAGTTTTAGTAAACATCTATTTTTACAATTTATATAACTCATTTAAATTTTTATAAAACATATCATGTTTATATTAGTTACTTAGGAGATGTTCAAACTTACAAGTTTAGTTTTGACAACTTTTTATAGATTTCAAATGTATATGAGTTATTAGTTGAATGGGTAATGTATAAATATAAACTTGTGTTATAAATTATATTTGCGAAACATGTGGTCAAACGGAGTGAAACGAGTCGGAGCGAATATGAAATAAGAAGTGAAATGGCTCGTTGGATAAACGCATCAAGTGCTCCTGATAGGTTACTGGGCTTCGGCCCAACGAATGTAATCTCGAAGTAGCGAGCTGTGGCCTGATAATTGCATCCGAACGTTAGTTGGGCTGTGGCCCAATACTAATAAACTTATTTTTTAATACAGCAAGGCTTTTGAAATATTATGTTTGTGAGGTTTTGCGACAGCAACAGAAAGAAAAAAAAATCAAACATATTTGAGCAAGGTTTCAAAGACAGGGTATGGCAGTAAAGTGCACCTCATATCGCTCTAGCGAAATTTCGAACGTGAGTCTCAACGGAAAGTAATGTAACCAATTCATTTGACACAAAACATATGCTCAACAAATCAAGTTTTTACCAAGACTTTATCACATGCATTCCGTCGACTTAGCCGGCACCAAAGTAGAAACAAAAAGTAAAACCAAAAGGAACATCCTACGTGGGTTAAGAGCCTCGACAACAAGGTAAAGAAGAAAGGCGATACCAACATCATCCTTCCAAGTATGACTAAAATCGTACCACTGTGGTTCGACCACAGTGGGTTTCGACCCACATCGAGACTAAGCACGACAACAACTAATCAGCTAAGTTGTAACGTGTACTAACCAACCTAAATAGGTACTTCCAAAAGCCAAATTTTACCAATTCCTTTTAAAGTCAAGATATGAAATTTGCTTATTTAAAGTGATGACAAGACTGACAAGCTTATCTGTCGAACTTATTTTAAAACATCAACATAAGCATACCACACAAGAATCAAGCGGAACACAACAACTAAAGAAATATTTAGTCATAGATCAGTATCAAGATAAAAAGAATAGAACTCCAACGCAAGTTTTACAATGAAATATCATATTTATATACCAACAATTCAAGAACATAATCAGGGGTAAAAATCAAGAATCCTTACAACAATGAAGAGTCGTTCGGAGAGGAAAAACAACCAGATCACTACGAATCCAACCAAGCCAAATCCAAACAGGTACCACCAATAAACCCTTTGTGATTTTTGATAAGAGTGGTGTCTCCCCTGTGGATTGGTGGTGGTTTATAAGGGAAACAAAAATGGCTACTTTGACTCACTCTTTATTTAGATCGAAAGTGGTGCTATCCTTTTTGAGGAGAAGTAGTTATCACTTCTTTGATAATAAAGTAGATCCGTGACTCTTCATGGGAAGATGAGAAGCTTGGACAATGATAGTTCGATTCTGGTGTCTTTTTCTTCTTTTTTTGACATGCGTGGGATTGAGGTGGAGTAGCAACTATCACCAAAAAGGGTTGGCGATGGTTTTGAGGATGGAGGAGGATGAAGGAGGCGTACCATATGAAGAAAAAGAAGGAATTAATAAATTGTTTTTGGGAAATAAAAAAAAGGAACGGTGGGGGTTAAAAGTAATAAGAGTGTGTTTTATTATTATTATTATACCGTGTATTTCGTGTCCCGTTGAGCTAAAGTGTAATCGTAGTCTTCCGGTTGGGTATAAATGTGAAAAATACAATTTTAGACACGTTTTAATAAGGACGAAATTTATGACACCAAATTTATGCCGTTACTAATGTAGTGTCGGTGCGCGTGTGGTATTGTTACACAGTGGTTAAAAGTGATACGCAAAAGTAAATATGAAAACTTTAAAAATAAAATAACTTCGAGTTTTAAGGTTGAGTAAGGACCTGGAAAAATGTGGGTTGTTATAGTCTACCCCCGTTAAGTGAATTTTGCCCTCAAAATTCAGCTGGTACTATTGTCAAATAGGTGTGGGTACTTATGTCTCATCTGATCCTCTCGTTCCCAAGTAAACTCAGGTCCACGCTTTGAGTCCCAGCGGACTTTAACTATTGGTATCTTTCTACGCTTCAACTTCTTGACCTCACGCTCTACAATCTCAACAGGTTTCTCCACAAAGTGTAACTTGGGATCTATCTGAATCTCTTCCAATGCTATGTGTAAGGTCTGATCTGCAAGGCACTTTTTAAGGTTTGATACGTGAAATGTATCATGAACGTTACTTAGCTCTTGAGGTAACCTCAGTCTGTAAGCTACTGGACCGATTCTCTCAGTGATCTCGAAAGGTCCTACGTACCTGGGTGCTAGCTTGCCCTTCTTACCAAATCGTACAACACCCTTCCAAGGTGATACCTTAAGTAATACATGATCTCCAACACTGAATTCCAGAGGTCTCCGTCTATTGTCGGCATAACTCTTCTGACGGCTACGTGCAACCTTGAGTCTATCCTTGATTTGAATGATCTTCTCAGTGGTCTCTAACACTATTTCAGGTCCTATCATTTGAATTTCTCCGGCTTCTGCCCAAGAAATGGGCGAACGACACTTCCGCCCATAAAGTGAATTGAATGGTGCCATCTTTATGCTAGCATGGTAACTGTTGTTGTAGGAGAACTCGACCAAGGGAAGGTGAGTATCCCAATTACCACCGAAGTCTATGGCACACGCCCTGAGCATGTCCTCTAAGGTCTGTATGGTACGCTCACTTTGACCGTCGGTTTGTGGATGGTAAGCAGTACTCATATCTAAGTGTGTTCCCAGTGACTTTTGCAATGATTGCCAAAAGTTTGACGTGAAACGGCTATCACGGTCAGATATGATCGATATAGGCACACCGTGTCTTGCCACTATCTCATTGATGTAGAGTCTTGCCAACTTGTCCATCTTGTAATCCTCTCGGATTGGTAAGAAATGTGCAGACTTAGTCAATCTGTCTACGATGACCCAGATTGTATCGTACCCGCTACTAGTCCTGGGTAACTTTGTAACAAAGTCCATGGTTATCTTTTCCCACTTCCATTCAGGAATTTCCGGTTGTTGTAACAAACCAGATGGTTTCTGGTGCTCAGCCTTTACCTTCAAGCAAGTCAGGCACTTGCTAACGTAGTCAGCTATGTCCTTCTTCATCCCAGGCCACCAATACAATTCCCTAAGGTCGTAGTACATCTTATCTGCTCCTGGATGAATGGAGTACCTCGTTGTATGTGCTTCATCCATGATTAGGGTTCTCACACCACCAGCTAATGGTACCCAAATTCGGTCTACAAAGTACAGTCCACCGTCGTCCTTTTTATCCAATTGTTTATCCAAACCTCGCATATTCTCCGTGGGTGCATCCATGTTCATAGTTGCCTCCCTTTGAGCCGCTAGTATCTTATCCTTGATACCCGAATGTATGGTTATACTCATGGCTTTTACTTTCCTAGGCCTGAGTCTTTCCTTCCTACTCAAAGCATCAGCTACTACATTCGCCTTACCTGGGTGGTAGCGAATCTCGCAGTCATAATCACTAAAGAGTTCAATCCATCTCCTCTGGCGCATATTCAGCTCTTTTTGATTGAAGATATGTTGGAGACTCTTGTGATCAGTATAGATAATACTTTTCGTCCCATACAAGTAATGTCGCCATATCTTGAGAGCGAACACTACAGCGCCTAGCTCCAAATCATGGGTGGTATAGTTTTCTCATGGATCTTCAGCTGTCGAGATGCATAGGCAATCACTTTACCCCTTTGCATTAATACGCACCCAAGGCCTTGACATGATGCATCACAATACACTAGGAAATCTTCTGGTCCATCGGGGAGGGCCAGAATTGGAGCGTTACATAGATTGTTCTTCAAGGTTTGAAAGGCTTCTTCTTGTTCCTCGCCCCATTCGTACTTCTTATTCTTTTGAGTCAGCAAAGTAAGAGGTTTGGCAATTTTAGAGAAGTTTGCGATGAATCGCCGGTAGTAGCCTGCCAGTCCTAAGAATGAGCGAACTTCTGTTGGGGACTTAGGGGCTTCCCAATTCTTCACAGCTTCGATCTTGCTGGGATCCACATGAATACCATCTTTATTAACCACATGTCCAAGGAATTGGACTTCCTGTAGCCAGAATTCACACTTCGAGAATTTGGCGTATAGCTTTTCCCTCTTGAGTAATTCTAGGATTAACTTGAGATGCATTTCATGTTCCCCTTTTGTTTTGGAGTAGATCAAAATGTCATCGATGAATACAATAACAAATTTATCTAGGTATGGCCTGCATACTCGGTTCATCAAGTCCATGAAAACCGCAGGCGCATTTGTCAGTCCAAAAGGCATAACCGTAAACTCAAAATGACCATACCGAGTCCTAAACGCGGTCTTTGGGATGTCATCTTCGTGTACTCGTAACTGATGGTAGCCGGAACGAAGATCTATCTTGGAAAAGTATCGTGAACCTTGTAGTTGGTCAAATAAGTCGTCAATTCTCGGGAGAGGGTAACGGTTCTTAATGGTTAGTTTATTTAGCTCTCAGTAGTCAATGCACATCCTAAAGGAACCATCCTTCTTCTTGACGAACAGTACTGGTGCTCCCCATGGCGAAGAACTAGGTCGAATGAAACCTTTGTCTTGGAGTTCCTTGAGTTGATTAGACAACTCCTCCATTTCAGTGGGTGCCAAGCGGTAGGGAGACTTTGCAACTGGCATTGCTCCAGGAATCAGGTCTATCCGAAATTCAACTTCACGCGCAGGGGGTAATCCGGATAAGTCGTCGGGAAATACTTCTGGGAAGTTTCGAACGATTGGGATATCTTCTAGTTTCTGCTCGTCTACTTTCATGCTCATGAGGTGCTTCTCTTTTTCTTCAACTCGCTCTCCATAGACCTTAAGTAATTCACCGTTTGGTAGTGGTATTCGGACCATCTTCTCGTGGCACACTATTTCAGCCTTATGCTTGGACAACCAATCCATTCCCACAATCACGTCGAAGCTTCCATGTCCGAAGGGTATCAAGTCAATGCTAAAGGTGTAGCCTTCTAACTCTAGTTTGCACCCGCAAATGATCTTATTTGTTTCTACTTTCTGACCACTTGCTATTTCAATTTCGTAACTAAAGTCTAGTCTACTAGGTTTTATATTCAACAGAGGCATGAATTTAGTGGAAACAAAACTATAATCGGCACCAGAATCAAATAGCACAGTAGCATAATGGTCGTTTAAAGAGAACGTACCCGTCACGATGTTCGGGTCCTTGCGTCCCTCTTCAGCATTCATCACAAATACCCGACCACGAGCTGGGTTACCATTGTTACCACGGTTTGCATTGTTTCCCCCAATTGCTAAAGCCTGGTTCTGGTTGTTCCGCACTTGCCCTTGTGTCCCATTCAACCTAGGACAAGCATTCCGAAGATGATTCGGGTTTCCACATTCATAACACGACCTTGGGTTAACGGTATTAACTGGTGTCACTTGTTTAGCCACTACCTTACAATGCTTTGCTATATGACTAGGTCGCTTACAATTAAAACATACCACCTGGCATGGCCTAGTCTCTGGATGATGGTAGTTGCATTTGGCACACATAGGGTAAGGACCCTGATACTCCTTCTTGACGGTACTAGTTGCCACAAATCCTTTTCCCCACTTTGCTTTCTTATTGTCACCCTTTGCACCACCATGCTTACTCGGCTCGCTTACAGCCTTCCTCTTGTCACCACTCTTAGACAACGTCCCATTCCTAACCATCTCATCCGTTAAGGTTGCAGATTTCAATATCGCACTCTGAATAGTAGGGGGTTCAGTTGCTTTCACCATCCTGCGAATTTCAGGAACCAACCCATAAATATAACTTTCAATTCTTTTGGATTCAGGAGTGACCATATGAGGTACTAGCCTAGCGAGCTCATGGAATCGATCTGTGTAAGCCGTATGATCAGTTCCTACCATGGTGTGGTGGTAGAACTCATGTTCCAGTTTCTGCATCTCATTATCTGGACAGTACTCCTCTTTTAACAACGCCTTAAAGTCATCCCAACTCATCCCCATGGCAGCTTCCCTGCCCCTAGCCTGAATTTGTGTGTTCCACCAAGTCAACGCTTTTCCAGTCAATGAACAGGCAGCAAACTTAACCTTCTTACGGTCCGCACACTCACTTATGTCAATTACTGACTCCATCTTTTCTACTCATCGAGTATAAGCTATGGCACCTCCATTGCCATCAAAATCCACTGGTTTGCAAGCGGTGAATTCCTTGTAGTTACATCCCCTGTTACCGTTGTTATTGTTCCCATCATTGACGTGATCACTTCCACCGTCGTTGTCCGCTTGGTTATTCCCACTCACGTTGTTTCCTTGGTTACTCATATGGTCACCAACTTGGGTGACAATAGTGGGTAGCAATTCACGAAGTTGCTGGGCGATAATGGTAGTAACATTAGGAGTCTCATTGCCGGTATCGTTGCTTCCCGTGCCGCGACCTCCTGCCCTACCTCCTCGTCCACCAGTCCTTCCACCCCTCGGTGGTGGAACACCACGGTTAACTCGAGACGACCTTCTTGGAGGCATGATTCTACAAGGTAGGACATCGGTAAACGTTAGACAGGATATAGGTAGGAAAGGTCGGTATACGTGTCGTGCTACTATACTCAACTTCAATTCCTATATGACAATCCATGAATTTGATAAGTCCATGCCGCATCATGTTATCATAAAAACGTTGGCCAGGCGTTTTTAAGATAGCATCATGTTGCATTTACTAATCATCATCACTTCGTGTCATACTACACGCATAATCGCACATGCAGTCCCTATTTATGCAAACTATATGAGGGTTCTTAGGTTATAGTCTAGGTCAAACCACCTAATTCTCTATAACCAAGGCTCTGATGCCAATCTGTCACACCCCAAAAATGGCGCAGCGGAATGTCATTTAATGGGTGTGACTTCAAGATCAAGAACACAAGGTGTCTAAATAGAGAAATACTAAATGCATTCATTACAACACAAGTCCAGGTTACAACAATCCCATAATACGGGTGAAAACAAGTCTTACTACATGAGTTCATGATAAACAAGTCTTAAAGGGACATTTCCACATGCATAACTCCTCGGGAATACAACCCGGTAGAGTCTCGTCTTATGTCTGCTAAGCCAGGCCAATACTCAACCTTCTAATGGAACTTCATTCTTAACACCTGAAAATGGATACTCAAAAACGTCAACATAAAGTTGGTGAGCTCGTAGGTTTAAGAGTCAAACCACGAAGCTGTGAATAATAGCATCGGACATTAGTGCAAATGATTACCAATTACAAGCACGTTAACAAATCAAAAATAGTATCACGCCAACTGAACCTATAGTGTACATCATACGCATAACAATATCACGTGGGAAGCTACCCCGATAGATCTATCAACATGTGGGCTCTCAAAGAGAGTTAACAGTTGCATCAACTGAACCTATCAACTTGTGGGCCCTCAGCAGAGAGTTAACAGTGGCGCAGTCACAAAACAAACATGTCACAGCATATAATCGCATCATCACACCTATATGTCCAAAATCATGTAAAACAGTAATTCACAGCATAAAAACATTTGTAAAGTATTGAGTACCATTTCCACCCCAAGGTAAAACATGTTAAAAAGTGGGGCTACGAGAACTCCCCTCAGCAAAGCAATCTCAAATTAGCAAAGTCAAATAGTAATACTGGATGGCACCGTCACGCGACCTAGATTAGTACGGCAAGTTTAGTTCACAATTTAAGTGTAAGACTCAACGAAGTTTAATTGAGCTCAAAAGTTTTAGAGTTTTGTGTTATTATTACTTGCGTGGCAGCATTTAAGTTTGAAAATAGTTTATGAAATGTTTAGGTGTATTGGCTCTTGGAAGTGCATATGTAAATAGACAATGAAGAAATATCAAAGACATATCTATATTTGGTTCGACAATGACCGAAAGACGAGATGCACGAGGAGTAACGATAAGCGAGGTTAGGTTATCAGACGTTGTTTAAAAGATATATGTATTTGTAAAGAAACAAAAGTGTGTAAAAACTAATATGGTTTTATTAAAAGAGTTTGTATTTAAAATTTACTTATAAGTTATAAGTGTAAGATTTTTAGAAAGTCGGGCATGACCCGATTACAAGTTTTAGTAAACATCTATTTTTACAATTTATATAACTCATTTAAATTTTTATAAAACATATCATGTTTATATTAGTTACTTAGGAGATGTTCAAACTTACAAGTTTAGTTTTGACAACTTTTTATAGATTTCAAATGTATATGAGTTATTAGTTGAATGGGTAATGTATAAATATAAACTTGTGTTATAAATTATATTTGCGAAACATGTGGTCAAACGGAGTGAAACGAGTCGGAGCGAATATGAAATAAGAAGTGTAATGGCTCGTTGGATAAACGCATCAAGTGCTCCTGATAGGTTACTGGGCTTCGGCCCAACGAATGTAATCTCGAAGTAGCGAGCTGTGGCCTGATAATTGCATCCGAACGTTAGTTGGGCTGTGGCCCAATACTAATAAACTTATTTTTTAATACAGCAAGGCTTTTGAAATATTATGTTTGTGAGGTTTTGCGACAGCAACAGAAAGAAAAAAAAAATCAAACATATTTGAGCAAGGTTTCAAAGACAGGGTATGGCAGTAAAGTGCACCTCATATCGCTCTAGCGAAATTTCGAACGTGAGTCTCAACGGAAAGTAATGTAACCAATTCATTTGACACAAAACATATGCTCAACAAATCAAGTTTTTACCAAGACTTTATCACATGCATTCCGTCGACTTAGCCGGCACCAAAGTAGAAACAAAAAGTAAAACCAAAAGGAACACCCTACGTGGGTTAAGAGCCTCGACAACAAGGTAAAGAAGAAAGGCGATACCAACATCATCCTTCCAAGTATGACTAAAATCGTACCACTGTGGTTCGACCACAGTGGGTTTCGACCCACATCGAGACTAAGCACGACAACAACTAATCAGCTAAGTTGTAACGTGTACTAACCAACCTAAATAGGTACTTCCAAAAGCCAAATTTTACCAATTCCTTTTAAAGTCAAGATATGAAATTTGCTTATTTAAAGTGATGACAAGACTGACAAGCTTATCTGTCGAACTTATTTTAAAACATCAACATAAGCATACCACACAAGAATCAAGCGGAACACAACAACTAAAGAAATATTTAGTCATAGATCAGTATCAAGATAAAAAGAATAGAACTCCAACGCAAGTTTTACAATGAAATATCATATTTATATACCAACAATTCAAGAACATAATCAGGGGTAAAAATCAAGAATCCTTACAACAATGAAGAGTCGTTCGGAGAGGAAAAACAACCAGATCACTACGAATCCAACCAAGCCAAATCCAAACAGGTACCACCAATAAACCCTTTGTGATTTTTGATAAGAGTGGTGTCTCCCTTGTGGATTGGTGGTAGTTTATAAGGGAAACAAAAATGGCTACTTTGACTCACTCTTTATTTAGATCGAAAGTGGTGCTATCCTTTTTTAGGAGAAGTAGTTATCACTTCTTTGATAATAAAGTAGATCCGTGACTCTTCATGGGAAGATGAGAAGCTTGGACAATGATAGTTCGATTCTGGTGTCTTTTTCTTCTTTTTTTGACATGCGTGGGATTGAGGTGGAGTAGCAACTATCACCAAAAAGGGTTGGCGATGGTTTTGAGGATGGAGGAGGATGAAGGAGGCGTACCATATGAAGAAAAAGAAGGAATTAATAAATTGTTTTTGGGAAATAAAAAAAAGGAACGGTGGGGGTTAAAAGTAATAAGAGTGTGTTTTATTATTATTATTATACCGTGTATTTCGTGTCCCGTTGAGCTAAAGTGTAATCGTAGTCTTCCGGTTGGGTATAAATGTGAAAAATACAATTTTAGAAACGTTTTAATAAGGACGAAATTTATGACACCAAATTTATGCCGTTACTAATGTAGTGTCGGTGCGCGTGTGGTATTGTTACACAGTGGTTAAAAGTGATACGCAAAAGTAAATATGAAAACTTTAAAAATAAAATAACTTCGAGTTTTAAGGTTGAGTAAGGACCTGGAAAAATGTGGGTTGTTATAGGGTAACTATATTGAATATTCACGAGTTGTTGTATGATTATAAGACTTTGGATATATGAGGGTAACATAAGAGCACAAGGTGTAATCTCCTCGTTCTTGCTCGCCGTCTGACTTGGCAATCTCAACGGCGAGCCGTTGCTCGCCTCCACACCATAAGAGGCTCGCCGTTCTTGCTCGTTGGAGAACTCCCTGTGGCCACGGCGAAGCAAAACCACTGACAAAATGGCAGAATCTCTCTTTCTTTCTTTTTTCTTTTTTTTTTGTTGGGTTTTGATTTTGAAGATGTGTTTGCAGGTTTTGTTGGGTTTTTTTTTTTTTTTTTTTTTTTGGTTTTTTTTGTTGGGTTTTGTTAAGTTTGGAGATGTGTTTGCAGGTTTTGATTTTGAAGAAGAAGACAACATTTATAAACTTGTCCTTATGGTTTAGTTTATTTGCAGTTTTAGTCCTTGTAGTTTTCTTATCGATATTTACAGTTTTGGTCCTTGTTTATTTGCAGTTTTTTTTTTTTTTAGCAGCTTAAATTTTTTCAAAATATAAGCATAAAATTTTAATTTTAGTTATTTTTGTTTTGAATGAAATAAATTTAATTTGATTGAAAAATGAATAAAAAAATAAATGTGTAAGAGGTGGGGCCCTAATGGGGAAGTTGAGGTTTGTTGTTTGGTGAGGGGGGGTTTGTTGTGGTTAGTTGAAGTTGAGGTGTTTGGTGATGTGGCAGGGGTGGGACCCGAATGGGGAGGCAAGCCTCCCCATCTGCACCTTGTGCTCTAACATCGAGTGGCCAAATGCATTATAAATCCACTCCATTAATGTATATTAATGTATTAGGGGCATATGCATTATAAATCCACTTCATTGATGCAGCTGCCCCGGATAACATAAGGGGGTGGCAACCCTTCGGTAAATTGCATTCGGCAATGGTTGCCAATCGGCAAATGTGATTGCCAGCCATTCGGCAAGCAAAATTCGGTGCTGCAATCGGTAGAACATACCGAATTGGTGGGGAGTTTTCCAATGAAAAAATCGAACGTTACACAATTTATTGGGGGAGCGTGGGTTTTGTATTAAAAAAAAAAATGCATGACCTTAGGCAAGATTGCCACTAAAAATTGATGTTGAGGTATGGTTAGGTAAAAAATGAGTTGGCATAATATTATTGGTTGTTTTCGCAAAAGGTTGAGGCAACTTGAGGCAAGGTTGCCACCCCCTAACATCGAGCGGATAGATGCATTATAAATCCACTCCACTAATGCCTAAGGGGCTGTTTCTTTTTTGCTTAATGTCCTGTTTGGTATCAAAACTTGATGGAAACAGGAAACTTTGGTGTTTCTTTTTAACTTATTGCAAAAGAGAATCCTTAATGTGAAAGGGGGCAAAATTTCATACCGTTTCTATCCAGAACGTCTTAATACGAGTTTTTATCCCGAACTAGTGTAGGTGGAAAAAATAAATTCGAAAAATTTAGAAAACTTCGAAAAAATTTATAAAAATTCAAAAAAAAAATTAAAAATTCGAAAAATTTATAAAAATTTATGAAAATTCGAAAAAATTTATAAAAATTTTAAAAATTCAAAAAATTTATATAAATTCAAAAAATTTATAAAAATTCAAAAAATTTATAAAAATTCAAAAAAATTTATAAAAATTCGATAAATTTATGAAACTTCCAAAAAATTTATAAAAATTTTAAAAAAAATCGAAAATTTTTAAAAATTCAAAAAATTTCTAAAAATTCAAAAAATTCGAAAATTTTATAAAAATTTATAAAAAACTTACAAAAAACTTGAATTTTTTAATTTTTTTTTCGAATTTTTATAATTTTTTTGAATCTTTAAAAAATTATAAATTTTTACAAATTTTTTGAATTTTTAAAAATTTATAAATTTTTTGAATTTTTTAAAAATTTTAATAAGTATTTTCGAATTTTTATAATTTTTTATAAATTTTTTGAATTTTTATAAATTTTTTTATAAAATTTTCAAATTTTTTGAATCTTTATAAATTTTTTCCACCTACAGTAGTTCGGAAAAAAAAAACTCGTATTAAGATGGTCAATTAAGTATAAAAAAGAAACAACATATATTCACACAGACACTAACTAGAAACAGGACACATAGATCCACACAGACACTAACTAGAAACAGGAGAAAAAAGAAACAGCCCCTAAGTTGGATTTCTATTGGATTTTTTTATTTTTATTTTTATTTTTTTTCCCCTCCACTTTTCAACTAAGAAATTAGGGGTAGATGCATTAACTGAGAAGTTGGGGACAGAGTAGCGACAGATCGTCAGACCCCCAGTGGCCTAACCTTTTGCTTCTTGTGACTTAATAGTTTATAGCCCAAAATTAAGTAGGCCATTTATAAAAACAAAAAAGGCCTTCAGCCCAAACAAAAATGGGACAGTGACTCACAGTGTTGATCTGTTATTGTGTTTGTTGTTTTTCCTTAGTAAATATGAATTCTTTGTTTGGTTAAAAATTAACTAAATATTGGATCAATAAAGTGTAGATTGGCAGGGACACCTCAACCCTGTGTACCATAATGGTACCCATCAACCCTACCCAGCAAAGGTTTGATGCCTGTGAAATACCTCCACCCAATACCCAACCCTGCTTGCGGAACGGAATCGAACTCGCGTCCTTTAGTTGGATCAAGACATCACATGGTTGGGCCCAGGCTTCTAAGGTAGCTGGTTGATATCATTAGAGCTTGAGGTCCCCATGTGAGGACTTCCCGGTTGGTCACCCAACCTGGTACTACTCTCACCTAGGCTCGCTTAACTTAATAAGCTTCACCCAGACCACAAAGCTGCTGTACATTATTTGGCTAGAAAAATAAAAGCACTTAATACATAATATTAATGGCTATCCTCATTAGCACCAGAAAAGATGTAATGTTTTATGCAGATTTCTTTTCCTTTTTATTTTTTTTTTTTGGTAAAACTGGTGAATATATATTATACCACAATAATAAACAACAATACACATAGCAACCTAAAAAACTGAATGGACAATGTTTTGTAGTTTAGTGTATCAATTCAAATTGTCATTCAAGCGGTATGGTGTTTGATGTCAAATGGCAGTCACAAGAGGTGTAGGCGTATGAAATTTTTTTGTCTTTTCGACCGTTTCTAATAAAACTGGTCAAAATTGAGGTCCAGTGTTCAAAAAAAATAAATAAAAATAAAAAATAAAAACCTAGTACAATGGATTTTGTGTATGATCAACACTTGTTAATGAACCAACATTCTTTGGTTGCAGACAGTTCAATGTAAGGCTCATTGAAGTGCTACCAACAAACAGTTTGCAGATCTCTAATAATTAAAGTCAGATATACTGCGAAATGGTTACTGAATGCTGTTCACTACTGTTACAATACAACACTGCAAAATTTCAGATAAGGACCAACAAAATCTCATTAACTTTCCTTATCTCTTTAAAAGTATGGTTTAATAATTTAATATAATACACAAAATAACAAAATTTGGCGCTAAAAACCATTAAATTTACATGTAATAGTGTTCAAGAATTCAAAGTGAATTTATACAGGAAACCTTGCCTTGTCTGCAGCTGCATCGTGGTTCTGCACCATATCGACATAGAAAATAAGCAACGGGAACACTTATAAATGTTACTCCGTATATGACTAAGTTAGTTGGCCCAATACTGATCTGATGGTTTCATTTGACCATTACCAAGTACATGGTGGTGAACTTTTTTAATTATCATACATGGTATTGTTAATTACAAAAAGATCATTAGTACTTGGTTTTTGTCGAGTATTTCATTCTTGCAATGTTTAAGGATTTATGAGTTTATAGCAAGTCAAGTACTAATGAGCGGGTTGACCAAGGGGAAATTACTAAAAGATCATTAGTACTAGTGTTTTGTTAATCACGAAATTATCATTAGTATTTGCTTTTTATCAAGAGTCGCTCATTCTTGCATATGTTTATACGTATAATGCCTTAAAAGTACAAGCTGGGCGAGTTGAACATGTTTGACTTGTTTCCTTTTAATCTAATCCTTACGATTCTGTACATTTGATCCGTTAGAGATCAACATAAATCCAACCTTACCCTTCAAGAGTGAATAGGTACACACTTGATGAGAATCAGTTATGATACTGTGATAGCGTTCTTGAATAAATACGAAGAACAAAAAAATAAAATAAAATAAAATAAAAAATTACTTTGTTAAAGTGAGAGATTCAAGGCAAACTGTAGAATTAAGATCTAGAAAAAACAATGTCCCCAGTGGTTTTTACCCAAAGTGGTCCATTCTTGCAAGCTTTACCTTTGTATATTTGTAAAATTATGTTAAAACTTGTTTACAGGAAAGTAATTTTATACTCGAGCAATCTGGATGATAAGGAGGTGACAAAACATGCAGGTCCATTTTTTGTTTTATTTTTAGTAATTAGTTATGTGCTATAGTGTCCAGTTTGACTTTCATAGTCAAATTGTTTCAACTTTGACCTTAAATATTATTATTTTTTGTTATATAATATTTAATAAATATTATACCAATAAAAAAAACACTTAAAACTCAATCCATTCATATATTTTTCATCAATTATTATATAACACACAAAAAAATAGTTAAGGTCAAATTTGAACCTGTTTGATTCTGAAAAGTCAAACTGGACACTTATTTTAGGACGGAGGTAGTAGAAATGATTGCAGACACTGTATTATTAGAATAATAAGACAATATGTTTTGATTTTGAACGACAATAAGGCATTGAAACAAATTTACGACAGTATAAGTATTTCAATTAATGTTACGCAACTTTTGACCCGTTTGACCCATTTTCACTCGTTTCGACTTTAGCTAAATTGATACATTTGATGTGTTATAAATTTCCATACAAAAAGAAATACCAAAGAAACAACTTTCAGCTGCATTAATGGTTTCACTACTTTTAATTTTGCAGATTAAAAGTTGAAATAATGTACATACCGATATGGGTGTCATGGCTACTACAGCTTCTGATTGTCAGTCATCCATGTTCTTCATGTATTCCTTTGATAATTTACTTTCCATTATCAGCTGCTGTTCTTTGATGAGTGAATACCCCGATTCAAGTAAAGCTTCCACTGTTTGCTGATCAATCATACACAATTTGGGGTTAACTTTTGAACACATGATACCAACCACTTGAATACAAGTGACAAAATGGCTGCAGCGGTGCGTTGGTAAAGTTTTTATTTTAGTAGGGGTCGGGTTTGCACGAAACACTTTTTGTCCAGAATTTTTAATTATTTAAAACTAGTTTGTGTGTCATATCTTATTACAAATATTACATTACTTTAGTAACATCACATAAAAAAAGTTAATAAGAAGTTTTATGCAGCGAAAATACAAAGTTACAAAACATAACCCAAATCAACCCGTTCATAAAATATGGTTCGAAATCATTTTCTATACACATTGATGCTATGTGAATCTGGTAACAAGATAGAAAAAAAATTCAAACATATACCTCTGGAGGCACAAACACAGGGAGATTTTCATCTTTTTTTCGCCTGAGGAGTTTACTTCCAATAACTTCAGGACCACCGATATCATTGACCCACTATATAATACAATAAAAAGCATCAGCCAAATCAAAGATGCAAGGTATCCAAGTTCTTTCGCAAAGTTTGGTGTGTCTGATGTAACAACATAGCAATAAAAGACACTGGTCACGTTACATACCTTCAAGATTGAGTTGTCATATGTTCGTGACCTAAGAGCTCCATAGAAGTCCAAGGCTGCAAGTAGATATAATATTCGGGTACGTTTTATAATATATGGAAAATGGATATCAGAACAGATTGTACAGGCTTCTAGTTTGCAAAGATCCCATTTCACCTTAACTATTACGACTCATTGCCCATTGTTCCATCTATACATATAAATGTTGTCTTAATAGAGGCATTTAATTCTCCTTTGTTCTTGGTTGCATGAAACTATCCTGATCCAAGGTAAATTATATATGCATGTATGATTTAACTTCTATACTAGATTACAATACCAAAGCATGTAAAAGTGTCCAAGCTTGAAAAGAAGAATGATGTATGAATGTAAAATATATTTCGGAATGATCAAAGTATGATGCAATATACATTCAAATAACAGCAAAGATTGATTAAAGTACATACCTTGATTAGGAAATTCTTTTACAATGCTTACAACATCATTCTTTGATAACCCATCTTTCTCATACATTCTGTGAACAATATTTATGATATCGTCGATGTTAGGCTGCCTGCTCCAAAAACAGTACTTTTAAGAGAACTCTTGAATAACTTAAATATTGCATAAAACAAATAATCTAGCTTCAGTAAAAGTAAAACAGCAAAAAGGTCGATACTAGAGAATGATAAAGGCATTTTAAAAATTATGTATAAACTGGAGCATTCGGGCTAGTTGTATAACAGGTCAAAACAAGTAAGTATGGTTGAAATGTGCCAGGTCGGGTTTCGTTGACCTGAATTACTTTTTGTCCAGTTACATATCTTTCTATAAATAGGTAAATATGATTACAGTTTTAATATTAATCTTAGTCCATTAACTACGTGATTGAAAAACTTTTTGGCATTAAATACACTTTGGGTGACTTTCAACCCGTGCAACACATTTGACTTCCTTTTAAGCCAGATCTTGTTTATCTACCTGTTTAACCCGTTAGAGATAAAACCCAACCCACACACCACCACTGCATATTATCATTTGAAGTGTACAAATGCAACTAAATAATCAAAAATGTAAAAGAAATTTTTTTTCATGTTTAGAGTCAACAGCATACGTGAAACTATGTTGAAAGGGAATTGAGCTAACCTACATGGTAATTCTAAACAGTGGAAAAGTGAGATGCACCACTAAACAAACTTAAAGGTACTTTCAATCTTGAAATGATATGCAAATAAACTTAAAGGTAATTCTAAACAGTAGAAAAGAGAAACGCACCAGTAAAACTTGTCCATCCGCCCATCACGAACCAATGGAGCATATAATGTTGAGAAATCATTTCCCGTAACAATCACAGGAACTCTATTTGTGATATCAGATTCTCGCCAATCTTGTCCAATACTAACTCTTGTAGGATTATCAGACAAATTCATTAATGTACCAACAACTATTTGATTGTTGACAGTCATTTGAGTGTTCCCTGAATAAAACATAAATGAAAACAGCTTCCTTAACGAAACCATAGCAACATACACATCTGGCATCAGGTTTGCTAATTTCAACAAATAGAAATGTGTGGGGAGATGACTGAAATATGAATAATATTTTATTGATCAAATGGTGAGTACAAGAGTGAAATGGAAACTAACGTTAGCTCACCAAATCTACCAAGACCCGCATCAATATCATTAATAACCAAACAGCTCATTTTCCCCTGAAGACTCAAAAGAAAAGAGAGGATAAGACATCTCTTAAATGTGAAGAAAAGATACTTTAGGCTAGACACTGTAAACTTATATTTGACAGATGGACAGACAGATGCTACCAAAGAGTTGAAGATTCAAACCTGATTTTGAACCACCTGAGATGCTGTACGATAACGATCACGTATCAGTCTTCCTGGTTCTCCTGTAAACGAGTAATAAACATGGAAGTTTATGAGGTACATGCGTTCTGTTATCTGAGCTTCTCAAAACTGGCAAAGAATGAAATGGTTCAAATGGGTCAAACAGGTTGAGATTCGCCTTAAGTGTACCAATAAATGCTTACGAATCTCTAAAATAGCTTCTTTAAAAAAATTAGACTGTTATTGTATTATACTGCAGTTTTTTGGCAATCAACTTTGACAAGTTAGTTGACAAAAAACTACCATATAAAAATGGACAAAAAATATCTGCGGATAACATAACAAAACCCGAGCCATTTCCACCCATCAACAACATTACCTCGTTTTGACCCAAACCCATTTTGATATGTTACCAAACTCTCACATACCTTTAACTACATCCCTTTGTTTAACGAAGAGGACATGACACACCAATTTAACCTACATTCTTATTTTCATTCGTTTGAGCAAAAAATAAGTAAAAGAAAGCCCATTTAATTCAACTGGTTCATGTGTTCTACCGTAAGATATATGGCTAGTAGTAGATCTAACAAAAATACACACATGGATAGAAAGCATTCGTAAAACAATCTTACCAGCTCTCTCAGATTCCAACTCTCCAGCAGACATGATTATAGGCAAAATTCCCATAGCCTGGAAGATTAATTCAGTTTGAAATGTTTTTCCTTGCCCCTTTCCTCCCCATATCCCTGTTAAAAGAAACACGTACAACGTTTATAAGAACTCGTAAATAAACCTGTTTTTACCTTTTATGTGATTCTCACTTTTATATTTTTAAGAAATATTTACCTAAAATCAAGGGAACGTTGGTATTTAGGATCTGAGCAAGATAATTTTTCACAATGTGGACCACTGCACGTTTTATTAATTCCAGAAACCATAGAAAGATTAGTTTGATAGCAGAATAGTTGCGCAACATTCAGAACTAAAAGTTACTATGATTTCCGAGCAAATTGTTCAGCATCTTGAATAGGACTAGATCAACCAAACTTACCAACTTTATCCTGTAAAATGAAAAAAAATGTAGTAAAACGTTAACCATAAATAAGCAAAGCAAATTTTGACTGTTTCAGCATATAATGAAAAGGAGATCCTATAAAACTGACTCATACCATGAAAAGGGGTGCGATGTAATAATCCCCCTGGAGGTACTCAAACGACCTGGTTACTTTTTGACGATAATCAAACACAATATCAGCTGCAGTGCAACAAAAGAGAAAATATTAATACTCTTTAACCTCAAATTCCATGTAGATGCATAGCAAACTAAACAACTGGCTAAGATGACAACAGCGGGAACATGAGAAACAAATGAAATAAAATGCAAACTTCAAATGTGCGTAACTTTTGACCCTGCAACAAATTACAGGGCTTAATACCAATGCAACTTCACATGCTCTCTCATATTCCACATGCTGGGGTTTGAATCCAACTTTTCCCCAAATTTAGAAATTTTTTGTAAAATTTTAAGTTTGTTTACTTCATACTATCATACTCAATACTATTATAAGAAAACTTTCAATGCTTTACGTGTAACTTTGAGCTGTGACTATTGGTCAAACCTGCAAAAACTTGTATTCTAACTTCTAAGATATACTAATTTATGTTTGAAAAGCTATCTACTGTTTAACGTATGCCTCAGTTAAGAACTGAAAAGAAGGTAAACCAGCTTAAAATTGGAGATTATGGCTTTATCAGGGGCAAGAAACTTGAATTCAAACTGAAATTTGAAGCGCACTTTGGTCAACATTAGAGTGGTTTTACCCTGATTCCAGCTCAAATTCATGAACCTACCTTATCGCTAAAACAAGCAATATACAATATTCCAACCTCACTCTTATGGTTTTACCATTTATTTCTTTTTTTTTTTTGGAAGGCAATAAAGTTTCTTTATTTTTTATACAAACCATGTCATAGCGCAAACTAGTGAATACTGGATAGAGGTAAAGAAAAAGAAATGTTGGTTTTCCATCATTTGGGTAACCATGGTTTTCCATCTTTTGACCGATTAATCCACGAGGTTTAAACCTATCCAAACCAGGTAAAGCCTTCCCTTTTCTTAAGAAATTGGTGCGGCCTTACTTCACCGGGTACAACCCTTTACAAAAAAAAAAAAAAAAAAAAAAAAAAAAAAAAAAAAAAAAAAAAAAATTGGTGCGGCCAATTCAGTATGGTTTGCTAGGGAATTGTACTTGTGACTCTCATATTTTAGTGATAACTCGCAAGCCTTTTGCCACTCGACCACCCCTAGTTATCGTAGCAATTAACCCTAAATCGAACACACATTTTCCTACATTATTACGAAAACAAATCACAAAAACTGATAAAACAGAAACAAAAAACGACATACAATCCTTTCCGAGAAAATCGCCAACAAACAAATCATCAATAACACCAGCTCTAGCACCAACAGCAATATTCATATTCTCAGACTCTTTCCCAAGCCTATACAAATAATCATTTCCCTCCGCATCTTTCGCCTCCCAAGCCGACTGCTCCGACAACTTCTTCTTCGCTTTGCTGACACTTTCCGCGCTCGTTCCTTCGCCATTCGAGTCGCCAGAAGTTGCAACTGAACGAACAGCAAAAGGTGAAACTTTTGAGAAAACTGAGGAGGGTTTGGAGATGAGCTTGGGGTGTTTGGTTAAGGGGAATGAGGTGAGATCGGTTAAGTTGAATGTGTGATATAAAGCCATTGATGGGTTTTAGTGACTGTGTGTTAGTGTGTGAGTGTGTGTGTCTGTTGGTTATGGTTGTTGATGTTATCGTTATAGAATTGGAGCATTTGGCGCCACATACATTATTTTTTATTTTTACAAAGTAAATGTTGGCATGTTTAGGTGAATAATTGAAGGTAAAACTAATTATGCATAACATTTTTAAACTTTTTATTCATTATGAATAATATATTTTTTTACATAAAATAATTATTCTTCATAAGTAAATATTATAAAATATTATGCATAATAAATATAAGGGTGAAAGTTGAAAACACGTAATATTGTTTTTCAAAATACTCAATGTACGCAATGAACTCTCAAAATTGTCAATGTACGCAATTTATATTCAAATTACGTACAATGTACGCAATATGACTGGGAATGAACAAGTTACCAGGTAACACATGACAGGCTGGCATGTTTTGGTTTTTTTTTTTTTTTTTTTTTTTTTTTTTTATTATTATACACATGGTGACACGCTGGACCTGACCATACAGAAATTTTGACCCACCCATGTATCTTTTGACTTTCACCCACCTATAATAAAACATATCAAACATTTACCCCCAATTGAAATTTCCCACTTCAAAACACAAACAAAAAAACCCAGAAACACATGAACACATGAACCCTAATTACACATATTTTCTACCCTAAATAGAAATCCTAATTAATATTCACAAGAACCTTAATTGACCCTCAAATAACCCTAACAACTAATCACATTGCAATGGCATCATCATCTTCCAATAACAACGCATCTGCCAATAATCGATCTCGATATCTTATGCGTACTCTTCCAACTCATTGCAGTTGTAATCTTCGTTTGGCAAGACGTATTTCTTGGACTGAAAGAAATCCAGGTCGTCGTTTTTTGGTTTGTCCAAGACCATCAGTATGTATATTTGTTTTCTTGTTTTGCCCAAACTTTGAATTAGTTGTTTTGCCTCAACATTAGTTGGTCATTGTGCATATGTTTTTTGTTTGTTGTAGTCTCATCCTCAAAGGTGTCAAGACTTTTTTTGGATTGATGGAGAGTTATACAGTGATTGGTACAAACACACTATGCATAGGATGTATGTTTCTATGAGTGCACAAGATAGAGAAGTGTTTGAAGATAATGTCCACAATCATCAGTTGGAGATTGCACTTGCAGTGATGGAAGAAAGGGTGGCAAGGATGGCTGATGAAATTCAAAGTGCAAAGTCAAATGTGGCTACTTGGAGGAAGATGTGTGGGTTCACGATGTGTCTACTATGTGTCATGTTGGTGTTGTTGTTAGCTATTCTAGTAGTGTAGGTAGTAGTAGTGTTGTAAGCAGCTTTTGGTAGACAATGTTGGATGCAAATGGGCAGCTTTTGGTAGACAATGGATGTATGGCAGCTTGTGGGTGTATGAAACTTATGAAGTGGAATGAAGTATGGTTTAGTTAAATTTTTGTTTAACAAAAGGCTAAACAAGTTAACTGCATATGTAACAGCATAGGATAGTGTTTAACATAAGGGTAAAACTACAACACACATCAAACAAATACATTAAAAACTGCACATTAGCATTAGATAGATATGCAAAATGATAGTGTTTACAGGCACAAAGTGGTTACAAAAGATGTGCCATGTTTTGCACACATATCTAACAAGTTTTACCCTACATGCATAAGTTTTGTGACAACAAAGTTACACAACATTTTTAACCCAAAAGCAATGACATAAAGTGAACATAACAGTTCAGACACTGAATGGTCTTTGAGGTGTCTTTCCAGTGCCATCAAGAGGATAGTTGAACTTCCTTCTTTTGGCATTTTTTTGTGATGGTGGTCTTGGCCTGATCACAGGTCTTGGTCTTGGGTTTGGAACCCTTGGAGCTTGGCTTTCTTCAGTTGCAGCTTGCACAAGATGGGCAAGAGTTGGTTCAGTCTGTGATGGTTGGACCTCATCAATTGATGGGAGAGTAGCATTGTAGTCATCAATAGCTTCATCAAGTGCTTCCAGTTCACTCAATGTGGCATGTCTGTCCAACAAATTTTCTGAGAAATGATCCGACCCCATATCCTCCCAATCTAGATAGATTCTGCCATTTTGTTCCCATTCAGCCCTTTGCCTTGCTTCTTCTTCCAAAACTTCTTTTTCAGCATCAATATCTTTCTGGTATTGAATGTCCTACAAAACACAAGTTTGTATTAAAATTTCTAAAACTTAACTAGTACAAACCAAAAAACATATGCAAAATAAAGTGTAATACCTCTGTGTTGATGCTATCTTCCACTCCATCTTTCTTTGACCCTCCACCTCTACTCTTAGAACCCTTGCCCCTGCTACTTGACCCACCACCCCTTGTTTTTAACCCACCACCTCTTGTTTTTGACCCACCACCCCTGCTAACTGACCCACCCCTTGTTTGTGACCCACCACCTCTTACAGCAGACCCCCCACCCCTTGTTTGTGACCCACCACCTCTCACACCAGACCCCCCACCTCTCACAGCAGAACCCCCACCCATGTTGCTTGTTTCACCACCTCTCACAGCAGAACACCCACCCCTTTTACTTGTTTCACCACCTTTCACAGCAGAACCCCCACCCCTGTTGCTTGTTTCACCACCTCTCACAGCAGAACCCCCACCCCTTTTACTTGTTTCACCTCTTTTGTTCTGTGACATTGTGAAAGGTTTTTCTCTGGGAGTATTACTACAACTCACCCTGTTATGACCTGTTTGCCAACACTTTGTACATGTAATGACCCTTCCAACTCTGCTAACTTTGTTTTCATTTAATGTCTCTGTAGGGTGTTTAATTCTAACTTTCCTAGGCCTCCCTGGCATTCTCTTGACTATTGGTGGTACTGGTGGTGTGTTACTTGTGGGCTTCCAAAACTTAGACCCAGGCACTGGTTTTATTGAGAATTGATATGTATCAAACCACTTAGACTGACTATACCAACTACTAACCCCTACATCAGGTTCCATTTTTTGAGTCATGTATGCTGCAACAGCATAAACACAAGGAACACCAGTCAATTGCCATAACCTACAGTCACAACTCCTTTCCATCAAGTTTACCCCAAAAGCCTCATCCCTCTTCCTAACTTCTACAACCATATAAGCACTAGGAATCACTTGCCATTTCATTTGTTTTAATTGCAACTGTTCAAGTTGTCTCCTAATTGAGGGTGTTATAGAATCACTCAATTTAGCTGCTTTCGTACTCATATCCCACATGCTTTGCATTATATAAACTCTAATATCCTCAAGCATTGCTATGATTGGCTTACCTCTGGCAAGAATGATTTGACCATTAAAAGACTCTGATATCCCATTCTCAAAGGATGCACAATGAGTGATAGGTTGAAAGAATGCTTTGCACCAAGTAGCAGGATCCCTTTCCATCAAGTAATCATAAGCTGTCTCATCCATTTCCTTGAGCTCTCTCATCTTGGCTGTGTGTTTGCAAGAAGGTGTTAAACATTTGATAAAATATAAAACAATGTCAGCAAAAAAACCAAATCAAATTAAACACGACTTGCCTCTGAAGACTTGTTCAAGGGTAGTAGAAGCTGCACTCCAAAATAGACTTCTATACTCCAGACCTGTGTATTTCCTTTTAAAATTAGCATATAAGTGTCTGCAGCAGTGCCTATGTTCAGCATGTGGAAGCCAAGTCTTCACAGACTCAATGAGACCCTGTAACCAGTTAAACATGTAAATATCAAACCGTAAACAATTAAATCTAAAATACTTAATTTAAATACAAGAAAACATAATGTAATACCTTGTGTGAATCTGAGAGTACTGTCAATCCTTCTCCATTATGCAAGTTGAGGTCATCAGCTAACAAAGATAGAAACCAACACCAGTTGTTTTTGTTCTCAACATCTACTACTGCCCAAGCTATCGGATACATTTGGTTGTTAGCATCCCTTCCAATGGCAGTTAACAACTCACCTCCACACATATGTGTTATAAAACATCCATCTAATCCTATCACCCTTCTACAACCAGCTAGCCATCCATCTTTGACACCTTTGAAGCACACATAAAACCTATGAAAGAAGTTCGTACCATCTTTGTGTACATCCACATCAAGATGACAAGTTGAACCAGGATTTGAATCAAGTATTGCTTGTCTATATTCCCATAGCCTCCCATAGTGTTCTATAAGCCCACCTTCATTCTCATACAAGGCACATTGCTTGGCTCTTTTACACTGCCCTATACTTACATCTATGCAAAATTTCTCCCTAATACTCTCTCTCATAGCCTGGTATGTAATTGAAGGATTCATGATGATTTCTTTTGCATAATGTCTGGCAATCCACTTAAATGTAACCAAAGACCCCATATTGAAGTTTCTTGAACACCTATGATCTGAATACAAGGTCTTAATCTGGAAAGACCTCTCAGTACTCATCCAAGAGGCCCATAGCCTAAAGGGACAATGATTGCCTTTGTGTTCTTTAACTTTCATTCTGGTCCACTTGATCTTAGGCTGAACTTTCACAACAACTTTTCTAGGTGATTCACTTTTACCTGGTTTCTTATCTGTACCCCTCTTCTTACTCTTCCTAACCCTGTCTCTCCTACCAGCACACCTACCCAACTCTAAGTCTCTCCCACAAAACACTAGCAAAGAGTTACTATCACTTCTATAATACCACAGCTGGTAACCATGTTTTACACCATAATCAGCCAACAAATTTTTTAATTGTTGAGGGTTTTCAAATTTCATACCAAGTATTGGTTTATTTTCTTCCCATGGTGTTTCTGGATTATAACTAGGGTACTTAACACCTTTTTTAACCTTGAATCTTTCATCTATCATAGCATCATCAGGGTCAGTCTCTTCAACAAAATATTTACCACTTAAAGGGGGTATAGGGTCATCTCTATTGCCTATGAAGTTACCCTTACCAACCATTTTGTTTAGAAAATGGTCATTAACTGTCAGCCTTTCAAAAACAACATTTTCTTCACCTTGAGTATGAAAATCAACATTAGCAACCTCTACATCATCTTCATCAGGTTCATCACAATCATAATCACCCTCATTCACATTATCAGTATGCAACCTATCATTCCTAACATTCTCCATAACATCATAGTCAGCAAATTCAGTGTACATATCTATTTTAAAACCATTCTCAAAAGCTACCTTCATAAAGTCATTCATATCATCATCTGTTTTCAATTCCCTAATTCCTCTAGTAAGAGTTGTACCAGGTACACGATAGTAGAGTCTCTTGGGAGGATTAAGCACTAACCTTTTCACAAGCTCAAACAACTCACCAAATGGCATCTCTTCAAATCGTACATCATTTATAATCTGACACTCGCCTTCCATGTACTTGAGAGGATTTGGAACAAAAACCCCATCATGGTAGAGATTCACAGTGATGTCACCCATTGAGTTGTGTTAATTGACCTAAAAATTAAAATTAGGGTTTTAAATTAATAACTTAAAAATTAGGGTTTCAACCAGTAAAGTAATTGGGGAATTCAAACATAAACATGACACAAATTTCATACCTTTTATAACATTTGTAGCACTTCAATCTGTGACAAATTGAAAAGTGGGTGAGTGGATAATGTTTGTGTCTGAAAAGCGGGTGAGTGGATCGTGTGTGTTATATTGTGGGTGAGGGTCAAAGTTGTTGTATGGTCAAACTCCAGCGTGTCACCATGTCACCATGTGTATAATAAAAAAAAAATACCAAAACATGCCAACGTGTCATGTGTTACCTGGTAACTTGTTCATTCCCAGTCATATTGCGTACATTGTACGTAATTTGAATATAAATTGCGTACATTGACAATTTTGAGAGTTCATTGCGTACATTGAGTGTTTTGAAAAACAATATTACGTGTTTTCAACTTTCACCCTAAATATAAAGTATGCACAATAAATATATTCTGGATTCGTTTTTTTTACTTTGCTATTACGTTGAAGGCATGATTCATATAGGTTGATTCTAATTGGTTAATCCCTCTTTGTGGGTGATACTATTATATTGGTCTTTTGAATCGTGGGTCGGTCGGTTATCCAGATCGCATATCTATTCCCTTTATTGTTTAGGTCGGTCCTAATTATCCCCTATTTGTTAGGGTATATTTTTGGTCGATTCTATTAGATATATTTGATGTGCGATCTGTTTGTTTTGGTGATCGCGTGCTGCTGTTCTTCATTCAATCTAGTCGGTTTGTTTTGATAGATCGATTATTATTACATGTTGCGATCTGGTTGGAACTTGCTGCGCTTATTGTTTACGAAACCCTTATTTTTAGGGTTCGTATCTTATGGATCTGCTGGAACGTCAACCTTTGCAAGGGGTTGTTTGGAATTTGTATGTTCGAATTAAGATGTTTGCGTTATGAACGTGGGTTTTAGAGAGATGCAAGTCAAGTTTGAAGGTAATCTTGTTCAAAAACCTCTCTGTCTATCACAGATCTGTATTCGATGTCCATTCTCATAGGTCGTGTGATTGATTCTATGGAAGTTAATGGAAGTTAGGGTTTAACCCTATTGTATGTTACCAAGGGGAAGTCAAGATCACCTTGTGAATGTTCATCTCATGGTTATATCACATGTGCTCTAATTCGGATTCGTTGAAGGTTTGTGGGACTATGAAGATGATTATTGAAGTTTGGACTACTATGACGAATTGAAGACTCAAGTTTCTACTTGATTTGCAATTATTTTTTCTTTTATATTCGTTGTAGTTTATGTTCAATTATTAGTTATAAGTGTGGCCTGTCACACTTATATTGTAAGTTATAGGTATGATGTTTCATTCCTATAGGTGAGTCTGTAAGTGTCCTAAGAGACTGAGATGAGGGAAGTCACTCTCATCCTTTGTACTTCAACGTTTTTTGGTGTAATAAATTTTGCCGGGGTGAATTAACCCTTTTACCCAAAAAAAAAAAAAAAGTTTTTCATTGCTACAAACTATGTAATGAGACTGAAGTAAAAGTATATGAAGCATTAATGACTTTTACCAAAAAATTAAGTACTTTTACCACTATCTAAATTCTAACAGAAAATTGACCAAGGTTGTGATTGTCTTATAAGATGTTTTTATGTTTGATTTGCAGTATCATATATGCGAAAAAACGGACGAGTTTTAAAGAAAGGCCTTTTGTTATAAAAAGGGGTTTTAAGAAATATTAATTAGTAGTTGGACTTTTTAAAAATCTTTAAAGTTGAAGAGGATAAAAGTTCTATTTATTTATGTCTGAAGAAAAAACAACGCATTTCTTTTATTTCTTCTTTCTTATTGCATCACGATATGTGGTTTTTGAACCTTTTGAAAGATTTGGTAACCAATCTATTACTAGTTGAGTTGTTTTGTGATAATAGTTCAACTATTCAAATAGCTAGTTATGTATGAAAAAACTAAATAGCTTCAAATCCAGTTATGTATGAAAAAACAAAACCTTTTGATCTGTTTGTTCATCTAGTAAGAGAAAAAGTTGCTTGTGGACTAATTAAGGTTGATTCTCATAATCAAATTGCTGATATTTACAAAAGCACTTGGTTTTCTTCATCGTAGTTTTTAATATAAAAAACTTACTCTGATTAATTTGTTTACAATATAAGTTTGAGGAGGGATGTTAAAAGAAACTTATATTGAATGAGTTCAAGTTTAGGGACTATGGTTGTTATCTCAAAGAAATAATATTTTGGTTTTTTTCTTTTTTTTTTTTTTTTCTTTTTTTTTTTTTTTTTTTTTTTTTGTTAAGTTATTCATAGGCTAAAATAGAACACATGGCTTTAAAAGCATCTTATCCAAATTAGGTTTCATAACTTTGTTTTTACATCTCTCGATTCTCTTGCGTTTTTCAGTTGCAATCTTGGTCTGGTTTTAGTCTGGTTTTACATCTTGTAATTGTTTGATCATGAGAAGTGTTTGTAGCGCGAGTATTGTGTTTCTTGATTGCACCCGTGTTTAGGACGATCCATTTTTTTTGTATGTATTGGATTGCACTTGTTGAGGATAATCCTTCTTGACTTTGTAATATTACTTTTTTCGTTTTAAAATAGTCATGAGACAAAAATCAAATATTTTAATAAAGTAAGACCAATATAATTTTCTGTCACTTAAATGAAATATCTCTCATTAATTTTTTTTTTATAACTTAAAATTAAAAAATGAACAAATATTTATTTTGAGACATCTTAAATAAAAGTAAAAGTATGAACTAGTATAATTTTGTGACTAGCAAATGGGTGATTAGTCGTATTCAAATTTCTGAAGTTGAAGTTGTGGTTGATATTTTTACGGGTTTTGTCCGTACAATAGCTGTATACTTTCCAAAATGTACCGATATGGTACGTGTACTTTTTTTATTGCCTAGATGGTACGTGTACTTTAGGTTTCGTGTTAATAAGGCCACATTTTCGTATTTTTACCTAATAGCAACCTGGTTGCTGACGTGGCATGCCCAATCAGCATATTTGACCATTGCCACTCATCCCACCTTATAAAACCCCTCTTTTCTCCATAAGCTAACCCTAATTATTTACCCAAAATACTAACCCTAAATCCCAAATCAATTAATCAACTCCATAACTAAAATAATGTCTTCTACATCTGAATCGTCTAATTGGCTTCGACTTATACCCACTCATTGCTTTTGTGAGTTACCTGTGGTTGAAAGGACATCACGCACTGCTACAAACCCAGCTAGACGTTTCTTGTGCTGCCCTCATCCAAGTGTAAGAAATGCAATGATATTTATGGTCTTTTTTATTGTGTTTGTGTTAATTTTTGTTTTTATTTTGTTACTTTTAGGATTCAGGTAAACAATGCAGGTTCTACTTCTTTCTTGATCCTGAGCTACGCTATGGATCCTACAGAAATGAGATGCATAGCCTTTACACTCAAGTCCAACAACTAAGGAGGGAGATGCAAGTTCAAGACTACACCTACAAGAATAGGATTCGTGATTTGGAGTTGGAACTGAATGAGAGAACAACCACTGGTGAATGCTACAAGAAAGCAGTCATTGTGTTTACTGTGTTTGTGTTGGTGATGTCTTTCCTAGTTAAATGATGGTAAGGGTTTTTGGGATGGATTTTGTGGGGTTTGTGTAGTTTAAGCTGGTATGGATTATGGGTATGGTGTAGGTTATTTAGTGTCTAGGTTAGGATTGTTATGTAATGGTGTAGTTTGTGTAGGAATGTGGGTCTAGGTTGTATGTTCAAATGGTTTAATGTAATGAAAATTTTAATTTGCGATATTTGTTGCTGTTTGATTTAAGTGTAATGGGTCAAAACAGGATAGTCAAAAAAGAAAAGTCAAATGGGTTTAGACATAAATGATAGTATACCTACCTGTTATTTAATGCATTGACTAGAAGGACCTTAATACATTTATATAAGCTATCTATCCACATCTAATTTTATCCCTGTCAAACCCTAATCAAGCAATCAAGCACACCAAATTTCATAACATGAGTTCTGCTAATCAACCAAGTATGTTTGTTATAAATTTTTATCTTTTTGTGGTCCTTACATTCTTACCCTGCTCCATTGATGATCATGTTTGCAGATGTTATAACTATTTCAAGTGATTCAAGTGCTGCATACATTGAACCACTTGATTGGAGTGATTACTTTCCTCCTCTTCCTCATGGTCCTGCAGTTGACCCAAATGCTGATTCAAGGTCAAACTCTTCATCCATATCAAGCTATGTTTCAAACTACCACTCAAGCTCTGAAGATGACCATGCCACTGTTAAGGGAAACAAAGGTTCAAGCTCAAAAAAAGTTAAACCAGGAACAACAAGTGTTGAAGCAAAAAAGTCAAAACATACTAAAATTGTTAAAAGTCAAACTAGTGCAGGTAAAAGGATTCAAAAACCACCAGGACCAGTTGCAGTTGTAGGGCTTGCAAATCAAAAAATTTGGGAAGCAATAAAGAAAAAGGCTTTCAGTGTCAAGAAGCCATCAGGATCAGTTGCAGACACTAAGGGCAAAGGAAAGAAACACTAGCTTGTTTAAGTATGGGTTATTATGAAAATGACAGTAGATCTTTTGTGGTAAGGTTGGTAGTTGTTTATGTATGGGTTATAACCCAATGACAATGACAATATCTATGTAATATATTTTGCTATCTATGAAGAATATAAATTAATATATATGTTATGTGTTGATGCATGTGTCTGCATATTCAAAAAAATTGGAGACATAAAAGTGACCCACTACCATAGATAATAATAGAGTCAATACAGACATAAACTGACCCACATGGTTGTCATATTGTTTTATGTAGTACCATCCACATGATACATACATCTAATGGTCCATACTAACTTGAAAACATAAAGACAATCTTTAAATACAGACCCACTACATAATGTCTAACAAAAAATATTGCTCTTTTGGTGTCTGCATCTTCTTTATCCTTTCTCCATTCTTCACTCTCATTCTGAAACATCAAGTGCTGTATCTGGTTGTTGTCCAGGAGCATTTGGGTCTAACTTCCTTCTTTGATTTTTGATCCTCTCAGATGGTCCCCTAAATCCACCAGCTCCTCTCTTTCTAAAAAGACCTGCTTTTTTTGCATCTTCAATAACCCTTTCATTGTACTTCCTGTTTGCAGCTCTTCTAGCTTTATCTTCTGCTTCATTAAGCTCAGCAAGTTGTGTGAGTTCAGCATCAGTAATTTTAGAATCATTTCTCTGTCAAGAAGGTTAAACAAGTTAGATCTGTGAGAAATTGGGTCATTCAAGTGTAAAAAACAGTTTATCATACCTGTTGTTCAACAATTTGCAGTAATCCAGTGAAGCTTTGAGCTGATGGTTGTGAAGCACTTGGGTATGAACTTGAAATTGCAATTTCATCATACTCATTTGCTTGATTTGGAGATGATTGACCTGGATCTGCTTCATTTTGGGCTGGATGAGCTGGATCTGACCCACTTGGATGTGCACTTGGACCAGATCCATCCTTAGGTGGGTTAAAGGGCTGATTGGGAGCATTTTTAGGTTTCCTACCAGGTTTTCTTTTTTTTGTCTGTGTTTTTGGCCTTGTTAAATTATGACATCTTGTCTTGTTGTGTCCTTGCTCCCAACAATTGGAGCATGTCATCTTTCTACCAGTCCTAGGAACTTCATTGACTGTCTCAGTTGGATGTTTAATTCTTTTATTCCTAGGCCTACCTAACTTCCTCCTCTTCTTGGGTGGTAATGGTGGTTGTTTGCCAGTATTTGGGCACATTAAAGAACAACCAACTGTACTAATGAAATGACTATAGGTATCAATCCACATTTGCTTTTTATAATAACTACTCACCCCATTAGAAGGATCTAGGTTAATATGACAAAATGCAGCAACTGCATGAACACAAGGTAGGCCAGATAAAATCCACCACCTACAAGTACATGTCTTTTCAGCCAAATTGACCCCAAATGCCTCATCTGATTTCCTAACCTCAAACACTTGATATCCACATACAAGTACTTCCCAATACCTTTGCTTATTTCTAAGTCTTTCTAAATACTTTCTTATAGCAGGACAGACTGTATCATTTAAGTTTTTAGCCTTTTGGTTCATAGAATACATTCTTTGCATTAAGTAAACCCTAATTTCTTCTAGCATAGTAATCAGAGGTTTACTCCTAAGGTCTCCTATGGCATTGTGGTATGATTCTGAGATACCATTTTCAAAAGCAGCACAAGTCCTATCAATTTGAAAGTATGCTCTAGACCAAGTCTTAGGGTCATGATCTAGTAACCACTTTTCTGCTTCTTTATCAATGTTTTTTATAAGTTCCATTTTTTTTTTGAATTGTACCTCTAATGAAGATGAAGCAGCACCCCAGAAGAGTGCCTTGTAGTGCAATCCATTCCATTTCTTTTTGAAGTTAGCATAAATGTGCCTTGCACATAGTCTATGCTCGGCATGTGGGAGCAATTCTCTAACTGCTTGGAGTAGACCCTGTAACATGTTGCGTAAAAAGGATATTACTATGTATGTACATGCAAATGTTATAATTAATAAGTGTTATAAAAATTACCTTATGCCCATCTGAAATGACTGTCAAGTATGCTCCAATTGCAAGGTTAAAGTCTTGTGATAAGTGGTGAATAAACCAGCTCCAATTGTCACCATTTTCAATGTTTATCACTGCCCAAGCCATGGGAAACATCTGGTTGTTAGCATCTCTTCCCATGGCTGTTAACAACTCACCCCTTACAGTGGATCTCAAAAAACAACCATCCAGTCCAATGACTCTTCTGCATGATACCCATCCTTCTTTCATAGCTATGGAATAAAATAGGAGTTAAACAACAAACAATGTATAAATGTGATAATATGCCAATACAATTGTACAACATTATACCTTTTAAGCAGACATAAATCCTTTTGAACACTGTTTTGCCATCATCCCTAGTGTCCACATCTAAGTGAACAGAAGAACCAGGATTGGTTACCAAGATCTGCTCTCTGTAATCCCATAACCTTGCATAGTGATCAACCAGTCCTCCTTCATGATCATAAACTGCCCTCTGCTTTGCCCTTTTACACATTCCAACACTTACATTTATCCTAAAGTTCTCTTTAGCATCTGCTTTCATCTACCTATAACTAATCTTTGGATTTCTTATAACCTCATGTGCAAACTGTTTTGCTAGCCACTTGTAAGTAACCAATGACCCCAGATCATAATTCCTAGAGCATGTGTGATTAGGGATCAATGTTTTAATTTGGAAAGTTGACTCATTTTGCATCCATCCTGCCCATAATCTAAATGAACAACCTGCTTGTGACTTGGATTGCTTGCCCTTATCTGTCTTTGGTGACTTAGACTTAGGTGAACCAGCTTTCTTTGTTGTCTTAGGTGACTTAGCCTTAGACTTAGGTGACTTAGTCTTAGACTTAGAATCTGGTGACTTGGATTGCTTGCCCTTAGATGTACCTATGTCCTCATCAATCTTTTGTTTACAACTTTTCTGGCTAGAACACCTACCTTCTTCCACATTTCTTCCACACAACACTGCTACATTTCTATAATCATTCCTCTTAAACCATAACTGATATCCATGTTTTACCCCATAGTTAGTCAAACACTCTTTAAGCTGGTCTGGGTGCTCAAATTTCATACCCAATAATAGGGTCATCTCATCCCATGGTACATTAGGATCAAAAACAGGATATGAGTAACCTTCCTTCACCTTAAATCTGTCATCAACTTCTATTTGCTCATCTTCCTTTTCCCTAGAATCACTGGCAGAACCTTCACCTAAGTTTGCAGGCCTACTAACAACATCATCCCTAATGTACTTACCACCAACTAACTTGATTAGGAAAGGGTCCTTAAGTTCTGTCTTTGCAATCACTACATCTTCTTCACCTACATGTTCTAGTCCAACATATTCTTCTATGTTTTCTAATTCAATTTCAGACTCAGATTCATCATCTTCTTCACCTACACTAGCATCTATATGGGCATCCTCTAAAACATCATAACCATGATGTTCAACATATAGTTCTACTTTGCAAGCATTGTCAAAAGCTAATTTCACAAAACTTGCTAACTCAGTATCATTCCTTAAAGGTTTCAAACATGTACCCAAATCTTGTTTAGGAGCACAGAAATACATACCATGAACAGGAAACAAATTAAACAACAATCTTTCACTATCTGCATTACTCTTGAATGGTTGCTCTTACTCAAATCGGCATCCTCAACAATGTCAACAGATCCATTTACATACTCAAACGGATCTGTTATAAATGTGCCTTCATGATGAACAATTATGGATATCTTCTTCATTGGTTGTGTTAATTTGGGTTAATTTGAATTTACATGAATTAGGGTTTCATGTTGATTTGGGGATAAACGATTTGGGGGAAGTGGATTTGGGGGGGGGGGGGGGGGGGGGGGGATGTAATAATGTATATAATGGTATTTGGGGGAAGTGGATTTCCACGTAAGAAATAAAAACAGTCACGTCAGAGAATGGGAAAATAATAGCCGGTGCACCCGGTATCTGGTCAAAAAGTGACCTTATTAACACAAAACCTAAAGTACACGTACCATCTAGGCAATAAAAAAAGTACACGTACCATATCAGTATATTTTGTAAAGTATACAGCTATTGTACGGACAAAACCTATACTTTTACAATTAGTCATGGACGGTGATGGTACTTGCACGTGTTGTAGACGGGAAATAGTCAATCTTCAAGTTGTGCTTTGGAATGTATAATGTTTTGTCTTATTTAGTTAGAACTTAGAAGCCCTTTCACCTATATCACATTATATGATCAGTCCTTGTAATTCAATTTCCACTCTAATATGATCGTACAAAATTCAAAATATTAGTGTTGTTTACCAACCAACATTTCCGATGTAAAGTAGATGATGACAAATTAAATTACGGAGCATTTAGTTTTACGGGAGCTCGAACATTAATTGTCCAAGGAAACATTCCAATCGGATGTTGGCCGATAAGTTTGACACTATACGGGTCACAAAAGAATGAGTTTGATCCCACAACGGGTTGCCTTGTCTAACTAAATGAGCTTGTCGAATATCACAATGCAGAGTTGCAAATGAAACTTAATCAGATTAGGGAGCTTCATCCTCATGTCATCATTATCTATGCTGACTACTACAATGCTGCCATGTAAATATGGCACGTCATAATATATAGATAAGCAAATGGGTCAAAAATGTCATATCGAGCTGTTAAGATCCTAACTATTAGCTCATATCTACATTTTGTAGGATTCACAAATGGGGTTCTAAGGCATGTTGTGGAGGTGGTGGTCCATTTAAATACAACGTATCAGCACTATGTGGAGATGCATCTGCGACCGTGTGTGATCAACCACATGCATATGTTAGCAGGGATGGGACACACATGAAGGAAGCAGCATACAAATTGATGTTTGCGAATTTATTTCAAGGGCCATATCCTTGTGTCCTGTAATAACACCAAAACTAATAGTTGGATTGTCGACTTCTATGGAAGCAATGTAAGTTTGGGTATATACGAGCTATTAGATGAAAGAGTGTAACGAAGAGTCACAAGACATTTTGTTTTGTCAAGTTTACGCTTTGCATTCAAATAAATGTCAAAAGCTTTGGTCTAAAAAAAACACCACAATCGACTTGGCCTGCAGCCTCTTGATGCTCTAATCATCACTAGCATGGTTCAAAACAATTGAATTACATTATATTGAAGTCGAATACACAAGTAAAATTTACCTTAAATGTAGGTAATTCTTCATAGAGTTCTAAAACGATTAATGATTAAATACACACAAACACTTTTAATATTTGTACTTTCGCAAATTAAAAGTTGTAGATAATAGTGTATCCAATCATTTTAATCCAAAGATAATCACCCCTAAATAATTATAATTATAATTGGGTGAAGAAACTAATTCGGAACACCAGCTGCTAGTTTCGCTCTTAGATCCTTACGAAGAATCTTTCCAGATGGGGATTTAGGGATCTTGTCAACAAAGAACACACGGTTAATTCTTTTGTAGAATACAACCTGCAAATCATAAAGATGTCACGGTTAAAATCATATCTAATGAAAACGAACAAGCCTTTGCATTTTGGACAACAGACTAAAATAGATTCAATTCAAACATGTTAATGTTTAGATCAAGTAAAACCGGGTTGGTTTGCTTTGATATAGTGTTCACTTGAGTACTCCTTAAAGACTTGATTCATTTCAGCTAAACTTATATATATTGTACCCTTGACTAAAACATCGGATATAACCAGATTGACCCATTTTACCTATAAAAGATGGTCTTACTTATTTTGACATGTATATTTGCACTAATTGGCTTAAATAAAAACACGGCAATTAACCAGAAACATTATGTATTTGTTAAGAAAGGTCACCTGTTTCGAGACGAATTGCTTGATTTCCGCTTCCGTGACATTTGATCCATTCGATTTCACAACAAATGCAACAGGAACCTCCCCTGCACCCTCATCGATCATTCTGAAATAGGAGTATTTATAAGCTTTTGAAACCAATAATCCCTTAACACTAACTAAGAAACATAATATAAATGTTTAGTACTTACGGGACAACAGCAGCGTCCGATATTTCAGAATGTGTAAGCAACAACGCTTCAAGCTCAGCTGGAGCAACTTGGAACCCTTTATACTTAATCAATTCCTTCAATCTATCAACAATAAAAAGCTCATCATCGTCATCAATGTACCCAATATCACCGGTATGCAACCATCCGTCTACAATCGTTCTCTTTGTTGCTTCAGGGTCGTTTAGGTAACCTTTCATGATTTGATCACCACGAATGCAGATTTCGCCACGTTGGTTCCTTGGAAGTGAAGCATTGGTTTCTGGGTCAACAATTTTCATTTCAGCGTTACGGACAACTGTTCCACATGCTCCTGATTTGATCTCGAATGGCTCTTTAGCGAATGCTAAACACATAGCTAGCACTGGCCCTGCTTCCGTCATACCGTAACCCTGGAATTGGTATACATACATGATTGTTACATAAAATTCTATTTTTAGCAATCAAGTGTTTTTTTTTTTTTTTTTTTTTTTTAAGCTATAAATCTACTTTGTTTTTAAAAAGTGTACTAAAGTTAAATGTCAAACAAATTATTTACCTGTCCAAGCTTGGCATTAGGGAACTTGCTCCTAACGGTATCCTCAAGCTCTTTCCCTAACGGTGCAGCACCCGACATAACCGTCCTAATTGACGACAAATCATACTTATCAACCACTTCTTCATTTTTCGCAATGGCTAAAACTATGGGAGGCACAAAGGGTCCAATAGTCACTTTATACTTCTGAATGAGTTCCAAAAACGGGACAATATCGAATTTTTGCATGATCAATATCGCAGCTCCAGCTCGTAATCCGCACAACAAGATCGAGTTCAATGAGTAGATATGAAACAATGGTAGCACGCACATCAACACGTCTTCGCTATGTATCCATAGGTTAGGATTTTCTCCATCGACTTGTTGAGCCACGCTTGTCACAAGTCCTTTGTGAGTAAGCATGACTCCTTTCGGTAGCCCTGTCGTACCTGATGAGTACGGTAGGGCTACCACGTCATTGGAGTCTATATCTACCTTAGGTAGCTTACTTTCGTCTCCAGATAATAATTCTGAAAAGTGCATGCACTTTTCAGAATTACAATTATCTGAGTCGATGCAAACTAGCTTTATCGCGTTTTCCAACGCGAAATCCTTCACTTTCGGTATATGTACCGATTGTGTAACGATTATTTTCGCGTTGGACGCTTTAACTTGCTTGATAATCTCTGCTGACGTGAAGAACGGATTCGCCATTGTGGAAATCGCGCCAATGTACGACGCGCCGAGGAACGAGAAAACGTACTCCGAGGAATTCGGGAGGAGAATCATGATGACGTCACCTTTGTTAATGCCATTTTTGTGAAGGGCAGAACCGACTTTTCGCGACATGAGCTCCACGTCAGCATAAGTGTATTCGCGACCGGTTGCACCGTCTATTAGACATGGCTGGTGACTAAATTTTGAAATGTTTTCGAAACAATACGAGTGTAGCGAAAGATGGCTAGGGATGTATATGTCTGGTAACCGTGACCGAAAAATAGTCTCCTTCTTAGCTTCCATCACAAACGGTTAAATGAACAATTATTTTGAGACAGAAAAACCTGAGACTCTAAATATGTATGTATGATATTATTGTTAGGACCCTTATTGTAAATGATGGAAAATGTGTAATGTATATATGGGTGATGGTAGTTGGTGGTGTTTTGGTTGTTGGAGGGTGTAATGGTAATTTAAGATGTTAATTGAAAGGGTAAATTAGGAAATATAATTGTGGTTGGTGAGATGAGGTAGTAGGTGTTTTTGGTGAAGTGGGGTCCACTTGTTGGGTGCTTGATCGGATCAAGTTGACTTGAGTAGTAGTAGATGAGAATGAGACATTGGTGGCTAGAAACCAATGTTAACTTTCATCTTTTTGTCTACCTACCACACTACTTTAAGATGGTTCATTTTGTTGTAATTTGTATTGTGAACTACTGTATTTGATTCATATGTAACTTTATTTGTTAGAGAAAATTAGGTAAGATGCATTGATCAAAAGAATAGAGCTATGATAGATGGTTCGAAACGACTTGGTTTTGACCGGTTGTTGTTTGATTCCATTTGTCTACCAGTCGACTTGGTTTAGATGATCGACATTTTATTAGTAAAATGTCGATCAAAATATAAGTTTTGTTTGCGAGTCCATAAATTGAACCTGAAAAACTAGCGAGCTAAGCTAAATATGTCAAACGCAATTTTGATTGTTTAGATCTATTGTTTTGACAATTATTTGAAAGAAACAAAAGGAGAAAAGGAACTTAAAGTGATTTAAATGTGCATCCATAATAACTACTGTAGTTGTGATAAATAGCACTTATTAGCTATTTATGATTTCCCATTTCTCCTTAATGTTTGGTTTCGCTTTTAATTCAACATGGTACACCGGTCAATTAGGTACGTAGTATAACAAAACCGGCCAAAAAGCTTAAGCTAGGCTGATAGAAATGTCAAAATACTTTTTCTTTGTTTACAGTCAAACACGATGATTTTTTATAGAGTAATTCCACGATGTTCTCATTTATCGTAGAGTCAATAGCATAGATGGTTCATTTTGGTATTTTCAAGAATTTTTTATTTGGTTGGTTAAGAATTTTAAGAAAAATGATTATTTTCTCTTTAGTTCTATACGAAATCACAAATCATAGAGGTAAGTTTAGCAGAAAAGTTTACATTTCAAAAAAAGTTTTTAACATAATTTAAAGCAATACCCGCTACATGATATGCAACACGATTACATGTACGGCGAACTCAAGAGAACTACAAAGCAAGTCGGGATGCCCAGTTTCTTATATCGGCTACTATTACGCCCAAGGTAATGGAGCGACGGATCGTCCTTACTTAAATTGTTTTTCACGAGCTTGTAACACATGTTAAAATAATTGGATGAAACGAACAAAAGAGGATAAATGGATTTTACATGTTGTGATCCTATATACGAGTACTTAAAAAAGACAAATAAAAATAAAATGTTGAACCACATATGCTCGAGTTTTGAAAAACTATTTTGTTGATATATTAAACTTTACCGATTTGAAACACTAGGAATTTTATTTGATTAATGTAGAAAAACATCAATGTTACGTATTACACGATAAATAGAAAATGACACCATTTCTAATCAAAGAAAGTCACCCTATTCGAACAATGTGAACATACGATTTGTTTACGTGACACCACGAGACACGCACATATAACATTGAGATTATTAATTCACAACATGTTAAGGTAGCTGCATAAATAATGTCAATATATCTTTTAATTAATGTGTATACATAATTAAAGCTAAATGGTATGAATAATGAGTTAATGACATAGACCAACGACCATTATATATTTAGGGTGTGTGTTTGATTCAAAGGTTTAGAAATTAATGAATGTGAACGCAACCATGACAAGAATATGGATAGATAAGAAAGTCATAAAAGAAGTTTGGTAAGATTAAATCAAAGTATTGAAAAAAAAACAATTTTGCTAAATATCATTTCCAGTCAACTTTTTTATCTCTAATGAAAGTAATTTTTTTGTCACAGAAAATAGATATCCAAAAATTTAAATGACGTTTGATGTATTAATCGGCAAAATAATTAGAAAATTCTAGTTACCTAAAAACCTTAAAGTTAAAGTGACATAACCAGATGATTAATTGATAAAAGTTTGTGACTATCATCACTAAAATAAATGACTAGTCGTGAATCATATTTGATGCAAACAACTTGGACGTCACCGACTGTAGGTTTTTAGGGTAAAGCGTAATCTTATTAATGATACGAATGGGTATATAAATACCACTACAAAGAATATTCTAGACCTCGGGCCAAAGCCCATACAAATATATCGACTAACACTCCCCCGCAGTTTGAGCGGGAGGACACCGGACACTCAAACTGGTCCTAAACTCTTGAAACAAAACATGTGGTAGACCTTTGGTAAAAATATCTGCATATTGATAACGTGAGGGTACATGAAGCACACGAACCTGACCAGCAGCAACCAAATCTCGGACAAAATGAATATCAATCTCTATATGCTTCGTACATTGATGCTGAACCGGATTAGAAGATAAATAAACAGCACTTACATTATCACAATAGACAAGCGTAGCAGAAGACAAAGGTGTATGCAACTCACGTAAAAGATTCCGCAACCAACAAGTCTCAGCAACAGCATTGGCAACCCCACGATACTCTGCCTCAGCACTGGAACGAGAAAGCGTTGGTTGACGCTTAGAGGACCAGGAGAGAAGATTGTTACCCAGAAAAACACAATAGCCGGAAGTCGATCTCCGAGTAGTAGGGCATCCAGCCCAATCAGCATCAGAATAAGCAACCAATGAAGAAGTTGATGAAGAAAACAACTGCAAACCATAGTCTATTGTACCCCGAACATACCTCAAGATGCGCTTAAGAGCCGAGAAGTGAGGCTCCCGAGGGTCATGCATAAAAAGACAAACCTGCTGCACTGCATATGAAATATCAGGTCTAGTAAAGGTAAGATACTGTAGAGAACCAGCAAGGCTTCGATATAACTTAGGATCAGAAACCGGATCACCATCATCACCCAATTTAGACTCGGTGTCAACAGGAGTCCGAGAAGGGTTACAACCAACCATATGTGCACGCTCCAATATCTCCATAGCATACTTGCGCTGGGACAAAAACATACCTGAAGAGTCACGCATAACTGAAACATCCAAGAAATAATTAAGAGCACCCAAATCTGTCATAGCAAACTCCTTATGTAAAGAAGCAATGATCTGCTGTAATAAACCATCAGACGAAGCAGTGAGCACAATATCATCCACATAGAGTAACAAAAATGCAGTATCATTACCCTGTTGATAGATAAATAACGAGGAGTTACATCGGCTAGGAGAAAAGCCAACAGTAGTAATGTAATTAGCAAAGCGCTGAAACCATGTCCGAGGAGCCTGCTTAAGACCATACAGCGAACGCTGCAATAAACATACATAATCAGGATGAACAGGATCACGAAACCCAGGTGGCTGATACATATAAACTGTTTCAGCCAAATCCCCATGTAAAAAGGCATTCTTGACATCCAGTTGATGTACTGGCCAATGTCGAGAAATAGCTAAACTAAGAACTGTCCGAATAGTGCTGGGTTTAACAACCGGGCTAAAAGTCTCATCAACATCCACACCCTCTATCTGATTACTACCATTGGCCACAAGACGAGCCTTGTATCGACTAAGAGTACCATCTGCTAAATACTTGTGACGAAACAGCCACATACTACGAATAACATTCGCATCTGGGGGTTTGGGTACAAGAATCCAAGTTTTGTTTTTAATAAGTGCATCATGCTCATCACACATAGCATTTTGCCAATTGGGATAACGAAACGCATCACTAGGAGACCGAGGCAAATGAGATATCGGAGACACATGACCAGCATAACGAGGATTGGGACGAGTAATCCCGACACGAGCACGTGTGACCATGGGGTGAATCGAACCGGTGGGCTGAGGAAGTGGAGTTGTTTGAGGCGTTTGAGGTGTAGGAGGATCAGGTATTTGTGACATTTGAGGCGTTTGTGGAGTTGGTGTAGGTGTAGGAGAAGGAGAAGGACTGAGAGGCTCAACAGTTACATCATGTGTAGGAGCAGTAGGTGTAGTAGTGGGAGAGAATCGTAAAATATGAGAAATGACATTAGACGAGTCATCCAAAAATTCATAAGAAGAACTGGCAGTGGGAGTGGTGGTAGAAGATGTTTTGGTGGCAAACGGGAAAATGGTCTCATCAAAGGTAACATGGCGTGAAAGAATAATTTTATTGGTGTTCAAATCTAAACAACGATAACCACGATGATTGGTGGCATGACCTAAGAAAAGTGAAGGTGTGGCCCGTGCACCAAGCTTGTTATTAGTATCGAGGTGAGGATAACAAAGACACCCAAAGGTACGCAAAAGACTATAATCAGGTTTTAAACCAAAAAGGCGAGTAAAGGGAACTTCATTGTCAATGGCACGTGATGGTAATATATTTAAAAGATAAACAGCCATATTAAGAGCCTCAGTCCAATAATTAGGAGGAAGGTGTGCTTGAAATAACAAGGTACGGATAAGATTATTGATAGTTCGAATCATCCTTTCGGATTTCCCGTTTTGTTGAGAGGTGCGAGGACATGAAAATCTAAATTGAATCCCATTATCTGAAAAAAGCTGATGAAATGCATGGTTATCAAATTCCCCACCGTGGTCACACTGAAAAGCCTTAATTTCGCATTTAAATTGAGTACGAACAAAGCTACGAAACAAAGTAAATTTAGACAAAACATCAGATTTATTAACTAAAGGATAAACCCAAACAAACTGAGAATAATGGTCCAAAAACAAGACATAATATTTGAAACCAGAAAGACTCGGAATTGGGGAAGTCCACAAGTCCGAGTGTACAATATCAAAAGACGACTCAACCAAACTACTAGAACTAACAAATGGAAGTTTCACGTGTTTGCCAAGCTGACAAGCATGACAAAGAACGGGAGACTTCTCTTTATTACATGAAATAGAACTACTTGAAAGGACACGACGTAGCACTTCACTTCCTGGATGTCCAAGTCGCTGATGCCACGTATACTGACTCGCTAGAAAAGCATGCGGAATTGTGGACGGTTGAGTGACAGGATAAAGATCTCCATCGCTATCACAGCGGAGCAGCACCTGACGCGTTTGAAACTCCTTAACAGAAAAACCAAAAGGGTCAAACTCAACTGTACAATAATTATCACGAACAAACTGACGAACAGAGATCAAATTTTTGACAATATTTGGAGTAATTAAAACATTATTCAAAAAGAGAGGACGAGTAGAGGTAGGCAAAATACTACGACCAGAGTTGATAACAGGAATGGAATGCCCGTCACCAACCGCAACGGATGGGTAAATGCACGAATTAAAAACATCACTAAGACACTTAACCGAATCATTAAGATGAGAGGACGCACCTGTATCCATATTCCAGTTGCCCGGATTAGGATCCTGAAGTTGGACCGTATTAAACGCGGCAGGCAAAGTTGTTTCTTGTCCCGGTAGAGAACCGAGATGTTCACCATTCAAAAGAGACCCCCCTGAAGCACCATGAACCTGCTGTTGAACCCCCTGTGAACCGTGAACCTGTTGTTGAACCCCCTGTGAACCGTAAGGCATATAAGAACCCCCTTGTGCACCATGAACCTGCTGTTGAACCCCCTGTGAACCGTGAACCTGTTGTGGAACCCCCTGTGAACAGTTAGGCATATAAGAACCCCCTGAGTGACATATGGACCCCCCGTAAGTGTTAGTAACAGGTTGTTGTTGGGCCTGGGTAAAAGAATGGGCTGTAGGAGATGCAAAGCCTGGAGGAGCAGTGTAACATGCCAAAGGTTGTGGACTATTAGCACTAGATGAAGGCACGACACCATTATTAGTCCCCATTTTAGCCAAGAGGTTTTGAAGAGTAACTAATTCAGTCGGTGACAAAGTGTTGCAATTTATTGGAGAAACATTAGGTTTAGGAGACGGAGTACCATGCATGCCATTATGTAGATACTTACAGTTAACACCAAAACGACAATACCCTTGCGCAAACAAGAAACATGGTTTGAAGACCTTGTCACTAGGATTAAGAGAACGCCGCGTGTTAGGTGTAGTGTTCGCCAACAAAACCATAGGTGATGAAGAAGAGGAATCAACAAGTGCATCATGAGTACGAGACTTTAATCGCATCTCCTCGGTTGTGAGCATAGAGCGAACCGTTTTAAGGTTTGGGAAAACTTCGCGATGAGCAATGATAGTAGAGACACTATCATACTTCGCAGGCAAGCCTTCCAAAGCAAAGGTAACAATATCATCTTTGGTAACCGGTGAACCCAAACTTGAGAGAATAGTAGCCATGTTCTCAATCTTCCGAAAATAAGCGTCCATACTCATATCCCCAAGTTTGATAGCACGAAGTTCGGCCTTCAATGCAATAGAATGAGAACGCTTATTGTCATTGAAGATTGAAGCGAGCATGTCCCATGCTTCCTTGGCAGTTTGAGGATCCTCATTAACGAGACGTTGTTGCAGCGTTGGAGACAAAGTGATGAAAATCCATGAGAGTACTATGGTGTCAATTTTTAACCATTCGGCATCAGGAGGAGCACTAGATGTTGCTTCATCAGACGACTTGCCCAGGAGATGATCCAATATGGAGTAACCTTTGCAAATGTGCTTGAGAAAGTATGTCCAAGAGGAGTAATTCATCTCCTCAACATCTAACTTGACGGGAACAAGGGTTGGAATATTATTGATTGTCATGAGTTTGTCCGACAAAAGAATGACAGGTGGTGGGGGATTAGATCCAGACATGGTGGTAACGTTAGGTTTGAAAGTAGGGTTAGGGCACGGTGTAACAGTAGCTAGGGTGTGTGTTTGAAAAATATGGTGTAACAGTAGCAGTAAACAATGCCTTCTTTTAGGGTTTGAATAACAACAACTTGATCCTCTGAATATAAATGTGAACCACAGCAGCAAACAACAATAATACTAGCGACTGGTTATCAACGTGAACCAACGGCCACTTTAAACTATGTCGACTGGTAAATCAGCAAACCAACGATCGACAGCAACTGAACTTAGTATAGCAGCGGGCAAACAAACAAAAAGGAAAAAGGAACTGGAAGGTGAGGTATAATGATCGGTAAAAAAAAATGGTTTAGGGTTACAGGATGGATCGATGGCCTGATACCATGTAGGTTTTTAGGGTAAAGCGTAATCTTATTAATGATACGAATGGGTATATAAATACCACTACAAAGAATATTCTAGACCTCGGGCCAAAGCCCATACAAATATATCGACTAACACCGACTTCTTCAAGTAAAAGAGTTTTATCAGATTTAAGTATATGTAACAGTTATACTTATCTATACTACTATATAATGCATTTGCAACTATTCTATAATTAGAAATGCCTAAAATTCAGATTTTTACTTGCTTATTGTGAAAGAATTTCAAAATTAATTAGTTAGGAAGTATGTTAGAAAGTTGGTTAGAAAACAAGTTGGTTATAAAGTTTGCTAGTAAGTAGGTCGGTTGCTCAAACTAAAATTATTTAGCTTAACAATCTCTACTTATAAAACATAAAAACAACTAAATGTGTAACCGAATAACCGAATAACGCAAAATATAGTCATAGGTACCCGCCGCCACATGCGCAGGTACCTTTCTAGTTTTGAATAAAATTCCAAAGATTATAAATATTACTCCGTAGCAACAAAAAGACTTGACCAAAGGTAAGCTTTCCTAAATTACCAAGTCGGAAGGTCAAAAAGCCAACCTGAGTTGTGGTCGTAAAGCATTATAATCTTTACAATCTTGGACAATTTTTTTGAGAATATGATATGAAACAAGTAATGAAACTACTAAAAAGTTTGTTTCTTACTAACCGGCCATTTTTGCAAGGAATTTTATTACCGGGTACATGAAAAATAAAATAGTCGAGTAAAATACAATTGTGAAAATGAAACTATTTTTCCAACAGCAAATTGTGGAAAATTGGCATATCTATCGACTATTTCTAACCAAACTTTTAACATTATCGCGTTATAGACTTTTTCTTTTTGTAACAGATCGTGTTATAGACTAACCCGTTTGACTCTGATGAGATTTGTTGATTTGTACCACCGGTATTAAAAACTTACAAACGTGTCATTTGATGAGGAAAGTTTCATACGAAACAACATTTATCTAAAGAACAAACTACAAGATCTCAACCATCTATCCTCCTTCAATCCAACGATTTAGATTAATTATGATTTTAAAATTAAAATAGTCTGAGGGGCATTTTAGTCATTTAATATTATATACCAATACCCTAAATCTAAACCATAACACACACACTTTTTCTTCTCTCTCTCACCCGTCACCCCCAACCCAAACCTTCAGATACCGTTGAGTTCGATCTCCTCCATTCCATCCTCCACGTCATCAACTTCCGGTCCAATCGGATCCTTAGTTATATCCATATACGGCGACGATGATTCCGGTGGCTCAGAGACTTCAGATACCGATGTTAAAGGTTGTTGACATGGCGGTGACCATCCGAATAAGCTGCGTGACATCATCAATTACAAAAGTTAACTGAAAGCCTAAGATGAATCAGTTAGAATGAAATTAGAGATAAGTTCATTGATCAATAACAGATTACTGTTGAGTTTGTTATGGCTGTTAAAGTGTGTGTGTGTGTGTGTGTGTGTGTGTGTGTGTTTTTGAGTGTGTGTTTAGTGTGTGTAGGACTGAAGGGAGACGAGAAAGTTGACTGGGGAGGTATTATTGTGGTTAAGATTGAAAATATACAGCAACAAGAACAAGATAATAAAAGTTATAGACATCTGGGACGACATATAACAGCTCTTTCTAATTCTTAGATCGGTTGCTCATTGATTTTTTGTATGTATGTAATACTGTTGCTTACATTTTCATCATATGTTTATGAGTAAACTTCAAAATATATCCCTGTGCTTTGCCCAATTTGACACCATACATCCCTCTCGAAAAAGTTAGGACAATTACATCCCTCCGTTAGTAAAAGTCAAACAATATACATCCAAAAGGACCAACGATGCAAATGTTGTGTCGTTAACTTGGACACGTAGCAGTTAAGTAAGAGTTAGTAAGGGTATATTAGTCATTTTACGTTTCCCTCTTCTTTAACCCAGCTTATATACCTGTTATAAAGTGTAACCCTAATTTAAAATCTCACACACACATAGTGATTACAAATCCTCCCCAAAATTACCCCCAAATTTAAAAACCCTAATTGAAAACCATAAATTGAAAACCCTAACACAAAAACAACAATGTACCACCAAAAAACTTGTAGATGTGGGTTACCCACAATTGTTAAAACATCATGGAAACCAAGAAATCCAGGAAGACGCTTTTATTGTTGTCCCAAACCTGTAAGTCTCGAATAATATTTGATTGTTTATTAATTTAGAGTAAAGTGTGGGTTTGAATTATAAATTTTTGAAGGAACCAAACTGTCGATTTTTTTATTGGTACGATCCACCCATGTGTGAAAGATCAATAGCGATTATTCCTGGATTGCTGAACAACATGAACAGGCTACAAGATTCATCAAGGGAAAATCTGTTAAAAGCGAGAAGATTGAAGTGGATGTTAGTGATTAGTTGGGTCTTCTTTGTTGTGTATCTAATGTTGTGAAAACAGTGATTGTAATATTTTGTCTTTGTTTGGAGGAAGTACTGATGATGATGATGATGGTTATGTAAAATTAGCCCACTAGCCTTCCCTCATTAGGGTATCTAAAAGTAGGACATTTTCCTCTACATACTACCCTCACCCTCATTTTGCATTTTTCCATATATATAACTGCCTTCTAGTAGCAATAGCATGAGCAGCCACAAGGTCTGTGATAGTTTTCTTATCTCCAAACTCTCTCCCTACAAAGAATGTATCACTGCAATTACTTGCATCAATTCCCTTACCCTCTTTTGCTCTTTGTTTCCTTAACTTTCTCAAAGTTTTCTTTCTTTGACTATCATTTTCAGAATCACTTGCACTATGAAAATCATCCAAACCAAATGCTTCTTCAACATGACTGTCATCTGGAACTTCCTCATTATCAGAATGAGATCCCACCCATTCTGCATCTTTGTCTATGTTTTGATAATAGTCTTTCATATCCACATCTACATCATTCATAACATGTTCATCATCCAGTATATAGTCACTATCTTCACTATCATCAGACTCACTACTACTCTCATACTCAGATAAACTTGCTTCCACAGAACTATCTACCTCATCCACAGGGACTGGCATTGGCTTTGTCTTCTTAGCAGGTATCTTAAAAGGCCTCTTAACAGGTAGCTTAACAGGCCTCTTAGTAGGACCTTCCTCAACTGTTGTAGTAACAACTAAAGCACCTTCACCATATACATCATCAGCATTATCAGAACCCTCTCCCATATCAAGCAATAGAGGCATCCTATTTATCTTCTTAGCAGGCTTCTTAAAGGGCTTTCTAACTAATGTTGAACTAGGACCTTCATCAACTATTTCCTCAATCATCACTCTCTGTGGTGATTTCCAATAAGTTTCCAATACTGTATGCTCATGCTCAATGTAAACTTCAATAAGTTTGTACTTATCAACATACCTAACTAGGTTCAACACATCACCATCATTTCCTAGTGCTTGTAACCCATAATTCAAATCATTGTTAGGTATTTTGAAATGATAGTACATTACACAATCTTTCCTCTTGTAACCTAACTTTTCAATCATATCATGGATTTCTATTACTGAAAACAGGTCTATATCTATGAAGTCTATAAATTTGTAGGTCCCTTCTATGTACTTTCTACCTGGACTTTCAGTAAAGAACCCACCATGATGTATCTTCAGTGAGAACATGTTTGGATATTTACCTGCAATGCCAAAATTAGTATCCAAAAATTAGGGGTTTCAATCAATTAGGGTTTCAAATAATAAAATTACAATTATGATTACAATGATTAACACTTACTATAAGCTTCTTGTTCGTTCACTGGATCCTCATACTCACGAATACGCCATTCAGCAACCACCATTGCAAACAATGTACCAGATAATAAAATTGGATTTTATTATCTGTTTTGGTTTGGGTTTTTGATTTAGATATTTGATTTGTGTTTGTGTTTTGAATTTTTGTAATCTTGTGTTTCTGATTTGTGTTTCTGCTTTTTGATTTTGATTATGCGTAACGTTTGAGTGAAGCAGGGAAGAAATAGGGTTAAAATATAAAGGGAACGTGTAAAATGACATAAATACCCTTAGTTAAGTGCCACGTGTCCAAGTTAACCATACAATATTTGCATCGTTCGTCCTTTTGGATGTATATTGTTTGACTTTTACTAACGGAGGGATGTAATTGTCCTAACTTTTTCGAGAGGGATGTATGGTGTCAAATTGGGCAAACCACAGGGATGTATTTTGAAGTTTACTCTATGTTTATATAAAAAAGAAGTTTGATACTTTAATATTATTGGGTATAATTTTGACTTCCTCGATAGTAATGTAATGTGAGATGATTTGATTAATGTAATTGTCACTGCAAATTCATAAAAAAATACTCCCTTATGATTTCATACAGAATCCCATGGGATTCACAATGAATCCTTTGTGATTTCATACAGAATCCCATGGGATTCATAATAAATCCTATGGATGCACCAAAGAATCCTATGGGATTCACAATGAATCTCATGGGATGCATCAATGAATCCCATGGGATTCATACTGAATCCTTTGTGATTTATCGTCTTTTTACGAATCTCGTAGGATTTCTTTACGAATCCCGTGAGAATTTTCTAGACGGAAATTTTGAAAAAAAAAATCGTCTTTTTACGAATCCCATGGGATTTTTACGAATCCTATCGGATTTTTCTAGACAGAAATTTTGAAAAAAAAAATCATCTTTTTACGAATCCTGTGGGATTTCTTTACGAATCCCGTAGGATTTTTCTGGACGGAAATTTTGAAAAAAAAAATCGTCTTTTTATGAATCCTATGGGATTTTTTACGAATCCCGTGCGATTTTTCTGGACGAAATTTTGAAAAAAAAAAGTTTGTCGAAACTCGAAAGTATATAATAATGCATATCTATAGAAAGATAATTTTCTTCTCGTTGTGATGGTGTATTTTTCGTAGCTTGAATATTTACCATTTGCAAGATATGTTGTTTTTTTTAAAAAAAAAGTGAAAAGTGGGTTTTTATATTAAATGAGCTAAAATGTCAATTTTGCCCTACCTTTGTTATTTTTTTATTTGATCTTAGCTATTAGATGAAAGCTGAATAGATTGTCGAGATTGGCTTATTTGTTTTTTAAGTGATACTTGTTTTGCATATATCTCACATCGTCATTTGATAATGTTATTTTTATACAGGTGAGATCAACAAAGATAATTTTTTTACAAAAAATCAATAGATAAATCTTAACCATTCACTTTTTTATCAAACAAAAAAACTCATTTTTTAATAATTATTTTTTTAAAACAATATATCTTGCAAATGTTAAATCGTCAAGTTACGAAAAATACATCATCGCGAGGAAAATACTTTTATCTTTCAATAGACAGACATTTTGATAAAAATATAACACGTGATTTATAAAATCACTTATGATTTGTTATTTGAAAAACGTTATATTTAATTTCATAAATCACACGTTTAAAAATCATATGTGATTTTATAATTCACATATTATTTTTAAATTAATAAATCACATGTGATTTTTCATATCACATGTGATTTTTCTAGGGGATTTTTTATTTGTTTATTTTTTTTAAAGAAATCATTAAAAGTACATAGAATATATATAATTAATTTCGCATAATGATTAACGGTTTAATAGATATTTTAGTTTTAAAATAAAAAAAATGAAAGTGGATTTTCTTTTAGCTAATTAATTAATTGAAATTAATGATTAATCTAGACAATCAGAAAATTAATGATTAATCTAAAGATAATAGATGGTGAGATTAAAAGTTTTTATTTTTAAAGAAAAAGTGAGCAAACTTTTGTCTACCTATCTCAAATACTACGTACTATTTTATTTTATTTTTTATTTTTATTTTTTTGGTAAAGGTGAAGTTGTCAGTTAACGATTATTTTGTTCCACAAATGACATACGCGTTTTTTCGGGGGGAGTTTATACGAGAGGGTTTCGTGAGGCTTTGTGCATTGCGAGTTTGTACGATATGCATCGCGATTTGTACATTTTGACTAGAACTCCCTATTGTCACATCATAGGGGGTCTTAATAACATAACCCATTTTTTCTTTCGTAAAAAACATTGATTGACAGATAAACCACAAATGTAGATTTTTCGGTATCACGTAAATGTAAACTTTACAACTTGTAATGTAAGCCCTTTGAGTCTTGGGTATATTCAGAAATGGGCTAACAACACCATTGTTAGCCATATAACATTGTGACCCGATACCGTTTTATTTTCAAAAGCTAGATTCGTCAGTCCACGGTCGCCTCAAAAAGTACCGTAAACTATTAGCGACAACCTGCAAAAACATTTTTATTACACAAAATGAGCTCAGCAAATACTATTTGTTGAAGTTTATAGTGTCGCGTTTTACCTGTTGAAGTGGTTTAATAAGAGCTTTGCCCTTGTAATTGACATGGAACTTTGCCTTGGCCAACAAACCCTGCATTACACGATGATTCAACATTTTAAGTAAAAAAGAAAAATCGTCAAATAGGTATAATACCCATCTAAAGTATACAGTGTACTTTAACAGTTTATGACTTGTTTTAAAGTGGTTTACTAATCAAGGTTATCTACACAAGATACTAATGTTATTTAGTTTGTGTTATTGTAGCCATCATCTTTATATTTGCATGTGATTCATTAAAAGATAGACGGTTAAGTTACCCGGGAATCACGAGTCTTAAACTCAAATGTTTGTGGCCTAACCATGGTATCCCTGTGACCGTTTCTGGCCTTAATCAATTCCTTTTGTAAACTATATTTTCATTGCTCAAACAATCAATAGATTTATCATCTAAAGCTAAAAGGGACACAAAGCCATATTTGATGGGCAAAGCATGGCAAATGAAAAAGTACGATTATGTGGGTCAGGTCAACCCATTTTACCACGTATACAAAAGTACGAACTTAAGCAAGGACAGTTTGAAACCAGATTTCCCACCAAAACCAAACTGTTAATCTACAAGTACAACAAGTAAATCGGGTATTCAAGATTTTAGAGAAAGTGATTGTCGTTACCTCGGTATCAAACTCTCCTGACTCTACTGCGACGTTTATATCAGTGATAATCTTCACAAGATCGACGAGTAATCCAGGCCGATCTGCTGTCTCCACTGAGAGCAAACTGTAAAATATAATATTGAATATAAATACCCGTTCATCGTTAGAAATTAAAACTTTTCTACTACAAAACTGAGTCACATTTGACTTGTACAAGTCAAATAAGTTGCTTTTGGACGCGAATACATTTACAAGGTTTGACAAAAGTATTACCTTCGATCAGAGCCATCGTCATCTATACGGATGCGGGTTGTAATGTCGACATCAAGCTGAGGCAGTTCAACACACGGTAATAAGATTAACCAACTAATAATAGTAGTGAATGTTAGGCTTCCCCCAGTGGGGCAGCGTGAGGGTGTTTTTTTGCTATGGTAATGCGTGACCCCCATTGGGTGTCTCTTTGGTGCTGCGTGAGACGAAGCAAAAACAAAGACGAAAGGTGAGCCTCTCACCGAATAGGGTAGCGTGCAAAGTGGGCCCCTTTAAATGTTTTACGTATTATTAATTACTACGTATTTGGTTTGTGAGTGGGGGGTATATTTGTATAAAAGTTTGTATTTTAATGAAAAGTGAGGGAGTGGTGACCATTGGGCGTGAATAGTCTTAGCCAAATGGCCAAACTGCCCTTTTTAGAAAAGCTAGTGGACGAAAAACAATGCCAGTAACAATGTCTGATCATGAAAATGGGCATTAGTAATCATCATTAGGTATCCTAACTGATGTATATGACAAAAGACAATGCAGTGAATAGCTACATGACCAAAATGCTGGTTCTTAGGTCTAAAAAGATTAGTTAAATATGAAATAAGAATTATTCATGGATTTAAATTGTTCAGTCTTTGGTTTTATACATCAAAGGTACGGGGATTAGTACCTTTGTTTTTGGTGCTTCGACTCCAAAGGCTTCTCCCATTGCTAATTGACCACTTGATTCCTGAACCATCATTCACATCAATATACAAAATAGCTAAAATATAGCGGCAAGGGCAATTATGACCTTTTAACCACAGACACGGAATTGATTAATACCGGATGATATTCAAGAAGATTGCTAATAATTGTTAGACGGATCGCCTCAAGCAACTCAGGTTCTTCAACTTTACGTCCAGTTGAGCTGCAAGCAAACCAAGTTTAGTAAATGTAATTTCTAGTAAAACCTAAAACCACGGTGGCACCAACAATACAACCAGCAATCCAGAAATTCAATACTAGAACTTTTATTTTCGAGAATTTGAGAGTCCTTTTTTTGAAGACTAACTTAGGGGGTGTTTACGATACAGAAAAAGAAAAAAGAGCTCTGTATGTTTTGAGGCTTGCGCTATTGGACGGTTCAGGATTTTGCGTGTTTCAAAATCTAATTATTTTCGTCCGAAAGTATCAAAACTAAAATAAGAATATTTTTTTATTACAATATAAGATGTTTGAGTCGTATCAACTGCTCGTAGGTTACAATTAGACAAGTAGATGCATTCAAAAATATAAATGCAACAAGAGAAAGCCAGAAGGGCAAGGCAAGATTGTACGGAGTATATAATTATTAGTCATGGTCCAAAAACATGAGTACTCATCAAAAACAAATTAAGCAGAAACATCACACATTTTAATCAAGAAAGAAGACATTTTTTAGCAGAATACTTACGCTTTAGTGATTGAAAACGTGTTATGCTTCCCTGAAGAATCCAGAACAACGTTCGCTTTCACAACGTTCAGTCCAAGATTTTTAAGAGCACTCATCTGCATTTACATTTCCCCATATTAAATACCATTAACGAAATAGAAAAAAAATCTATGAATGAGCAAAATCCAAAAAACTGATTACAAACTTTTTGGGGGTTGAAAAATCTTTAATTTATGATCTTAGACTAGAAAACTTTTAGCACTTCTGTTCAAGGTTTTTAAGTACAAAATAATCATGCAACTGCTTTTTAAGTTTTTGATTGACTTATAAAAGATACACGTTATGAATGGGTAGATGCAATTTGATTAAGATTGTGAACCAAAGTTACAAAATAAGTGAACCGGTTTGCATCTTACGTGTATATTTAGTTTCTCAATGGATCCTAAACATAATGCAAACAATCTCACTGTTTTTGCTTTTCTGAGCATAATCAAGGCATTACCTACTTTTGAAAATAGAAATCGACAAACATAGCTAGTGGGTCAACCCAATTTGATCCGTTTTGACCCGTGATTAAACGACCCATTACTCACCAAGCCCAACCACCCATCTTGCCACATATTTCAAAAGATAAACTGAAAGGTCCATACCGTGTCGAGAAGAGCTCCAAGGCGATCTCCGAAGGTAATCTCTACCACAGTTGCATTCGGGTCAGAGTCCTGGTCGATTATTACCTTAGGAGTAGGGACCACATCGGTTTCCTGAGAATTTCCATCCTAACCATCAGACAACCTAAATCCGATAAATATACAAATACACATCAAAAAATCTACAAGGAACAATATTAAATCCCTTGTTTGATACCTCAATAGCTGTGGCTGATGCTTTTGGAATCATAGTACTCAATGAATAAGACAATCTGGGTGACAACCCAAATCAAGAATTAGAATAAGAATCCTAATCTAGACGCGTATATGGTACTAACATCAAAATATATTATGCGATCTAAAAGCACAATAACCAATTTTGAATAAGCTATTCATCTAGTCTCAAACTGAATATTTTACATCAAAATAACCACAAGATCAAAAATCATATTGCTCCATATAAACACTCATCAATTAGATTATAGAGAGGTGATTTGTTCACAACCATACTTATTTTGACTATTTTACAAGAGGGTAAAAAAAGTCGAAATAAACATGATCACTTACATATGAAAAATATCATGCACAAATCACCTCTTTTTTAGAAAAAAACACATTAATCAAAACCAAAACAGTCACTAAAATGTTTTTCCAAATTTGACTAATCTAAACTCAATAATTGTAACTTCATAACCAATATGACCAAAACATTAAAAACATAAGAAACTAATAATTGCAACTTCAAATCAAATCATTTCCAAATTAGCATAATAACTTTATATCAACAACTCATCAACCAATCAATTAATAACAATAACAACAAAAACTAATAGTACTGTAGTAAACCAACTTGACACACGTGCATGCATATCACCACAAACACACAGCTCAATAAGTATTCATAAAAAATTCTAAAAAACAATAGTAGATAAACCAATAAATTAACAAGCATGAAAACAAAAGAATATACCTTGGTTTAGTAGAATTACAAAGATTTTTAACATGATCAGACCCAAAAGAAGAAGTACCAAAGAATGCAGTTTTGTTAATGGGTTTAACTAGTTTGGTGTAAACACCAAGAGTAGAACCACAAGAAGCCATTGAAACAGCCATGATAAGTGTAAGAAAAAAGAAACAAATGGATTGGAAATATGAGGAAGAAGATGGTGGTAAGTAAAAATGGGTTGGAAAGATATGGTGGGGACAAAAATGGAAGGGGAGTATGGACTGAAATTTAAGATAGATAGATGTTAGTTTTATCCGCCAATTTGTAAAGGAGTCTGTTTTTATGGGCTCTAGATATTTTCTTTCTATCTAAGGTAAATTACAAATTTCGTCCTTTTCCAAAATTCGCATTCCCTCCATTCACAATAACTAGAACAATAACCGGAACGGTACCCGCGTAATATAGCGGCGGGTACTGTGTGATTATATTTTGCATTATTTGGTTAGTTGTCTTTATGTTTTATAAATAGGGAAATTAGAGATGGTTAAGCTAAATAATTTTAGTTCGAATAACCAACGCTTTCTAACAAACTTTCTAACCAACTTACTTCTTAACAAATTAATTTTGAAATCTTTTAATAATATATAAGAAAAAAGTCTGAATTTTAAACCTTTCTAATTATAAAATAGTCCCAAATGCATTATAATATAGTATAGATTATGCTTCGCTTATGAATTCAGATTCAGAAATATATAATTATATATAATTTTTATGACATCTTTATGAATTCAGAACGAGAAGTATATAAATATGATGTATCAGAAGTAAGATGATTAAAAGTCGTACTATTTACAACATATTATATATTAATATGTTCATATTCAGAACTATAAGTATTATTTCAGATTAGTTCTTACAAAGACTTACCATTCTCAATTCATGTTTTGCAGGTTTGTAAGATGAGACCAAGTTATGTATTAAATAAGGCGTAATGGGTTAAAATGGTGTAGCTTGAGGGTTAGATAACGAGCTTCTCATTCTCATCATTTATTATCAGTTAGGAATGTGCCCAAAGCCAAATTCTTTTTGTAACAAGTTATGTAGTTAATGATAGGTATGTTTCTAGCTACAAGTTTTAAACTGGCGTTCGAAATATTCCCATTTTAAGTAGAAACTTACGCTTCTGCTTACGAAACTCATGTACAGATATTATTTGTTTTAATTATGAAATATAATTCAAAATTTACATGTTATCAAAAATGAGTTTAATTCAGAATTTAGTTTTTTTTGCAGTTTTACGTATTGTAGGTCGATACAGCTGATGAGTGTCTAAATACTCATCATTTTATACCAATCTGAACTGCCAAAACATCCAAAAACACTCAAATATGCATCATAATACTGAAATTATCCCAGAAGTATGTTTTATATGTTTCAGATGCAAAATAATCACAAACAGATAAAAAACATACAAAGTTTGCATAATTGGCAGTTTCAGTCCCTCAACTTTCAAAACTTATCAAATCTAGTCCCTGAAGGTTTAAAAATGAAAGAAAAGTCAACTTAGGTCTTTGGGAAATCAAACATGTTCACTATAAATCCCTGGATAAAAGTTTTCACAAAATGGCAATTTTTACCCCTCAAGTTTCAAAATTGGCAAAATTAGTCCCTGGGTGTTTTAAAAAGGAATTTTATCAAATAACACCCTTGTACTATTCATAACTTACAATTTGGAACATTTTGATAACTTTTGGGAAATTACAATTTCACCCCTCAAACTTTGGTGAAATTACATAAATGGTCCTTTAAGGTTTAAAAATGGAAAAAATACAAATATTATCCTTGTACTAATGTTATATGGCAGGAATGGCCCCTTGTGATACTTTGGAAATATGGCATGATCAGTCCCTAAAGTTTCAGCAAATTACAAGATTAGTCCTTGGGCTTTATAAACTACAAAACCAAACCGGCCCTTTATATACTCCTTATAATCCAAATCCTTATAATCCAAATAACAAAACCCCCCAAGCCAACACTTACACCAGGCCCAAAAATACACCAGCCCACAACCCTTTTATAATAAAACGGGGTCAAATGTTTGACCCTGGGCGTTGACCCGTTGACCTCCATCATCCCCAACCTCCTCTCCACCTGCTACACCATCCACCATCCCACTCAACCACTTGCACCCTCAACCTCCACCTCATATACCTCTCTGTCACCCCCACAACAAAAACCCTTCCTGTAACACCCCCTAATTTGAAATGCGGCAGCGGAATAGAAATTAGGGTGTTACGGTGAGGATCGAAGTCACAATGATAGAAAACGGCTCGAAAGAGACGTTTTAAAACATAATTTCATTTATAAAAATTTGAAATACAATAGGTCCTTATCAGAGTATTATAAAAGCTTGATGTTTTGAATTAAATCAAACATCATTTATTTTACATCATTATTGAAATAAAGAAAACATATTTTGAAGATTTTTGTCGTCCGTTCCGTGCTTGCTTCCCCTGCTAAATACATGAGATACATGCTTAAAAGTCAACAAAATGTTGAGTGAAATCATAGAGTTTGAATTTAATAATCATTTTGATACACAAGTAAGATTGTATTGGAAAATACAATCATTTTGAAAACATTGATATTGCAGTTCATATATTGCACTAAGTCTCATGACACGCAAACGTTAACAAATACCGTAAACGGCGGGTGTTTATCAAATCAATGATAAATTTGCTCTCGTGTAATAGGTGATTTGTCAGTTCCTATTTTTACTCAAATATAATTATCACGACTAATACGACTAACCACATGCATAATGGCATTCCGTCAAGTATTAATGGGACAGGCTGTCAAACCTTAAATAGATCTATTCATTATATTCGCGTTCACCGCAGTGATTAATGGCTCATGAATAAGGGTCTTTTGGCAATAGCTAACTTAGGCATATATCAGTCAGGAAAGCATACAGAAAAATACTTGCGATCTATTTATAACATGTATCCCCCTCACGGAGTTTTGAAAATAAGTAAATGTGAGGCTATGACTCACCTTGATTATTACTGAAAACGAAGAAAATAAAGTCGGACGAATTTATAAAAACGGATTCGAAATACAACCTGATAAATAAATTTATCTAAGAATTTGACCAAAAACTATTCGGTAATTATGAAGAAAATAACGAATATTAGATATTCGTTATGACGAAAAATGATGTGCAGCGAAAAATCTTGTGATATGCATGATATGACAAAATATGGTTTTTAATTTATCCATCGAAGTTTTTACCTTTTTAATAGTAAGAAAATCTTAACTTTTTAAATATCGTTATATATATATATATATATATATATATATATATATATATATATATATATATATATATATATATATATATACTAGTTTTTGAAGCCCGCCCGATGGGCGGGCATGACTTATAATTATTTTTTTGATTTTGTTAGTTAACGAAAATTCATTTTTAATGATTGGGAGCTTAATTGTTAGTTTTATTTAGAAGACATAATTCTTCTGGCTTTTAAATATGAATTAAAAGATTTTTTTTTTGCCCGATCCAAAAAAGTGTATGAACTTTAAATTATTAAAAAAGGACCGCATCACCTGCAATACCATAACATTAATGTGAATACAAATTTAAAACCAATGAACAACCATGCCTCTATAAAGAGGAAGATGTCCTTATTCACCTGTAACATTCTTAAAAATACTAAAGTATACAGGTATTCAGTGAATTTATATAACATGCTTATTTTCTTTCTTTCTTGGATGATAATATTATAAAATAAGTACTCATAATATCTATATATTGTTGTACTTTTTGCCTTCAATAGGCTTCAGAAAATCATTTATTTTCAAATAGTAAGATATATGTATACGAAGCCATTAGTAGCGTAAGAAGGGTGGAAATAAATGAACATCAATATTTGTAGAACAATTAAAATATACAAAGTTTTTTTAAACAACATAGTATATGATTTAAACTCAAATAAACTCAAATAGAACAATTAGAAAATACTAAGTAAATTTATGTAAATTTACATCAAAATTTAATCTCAATGACACACCACACACGTCTTTTTAGTACTCATATTACATGCAATTTACTCTGAATAAATATCTACAACTTTATGTTGTGTCATAACACGTCTTCAATATTAGATCTTCTAACTTCAATATCTTTCTCACCAAATCGCTCTCATTTCAAGCATTGCTATCTACACAAATAGGCATCTTGTGAATCTATAGTGTGGATGTAGACGTAGGACTTGTAATCTAAAATATATAAAATAACTATAACAAAAACAAAAATCTATTAACCTTCCCTTTTGTCATTGATCTTGTCATACCGAATTCCTTCACAATATGACATTTTATGAAGCTCGATGAAAGAATAACTATCATTCCCTCCTTTTGACTTTTAGTTGCAGTTTTTTTATGGTATCTAACAACAAATTTTCAAAAGAAAATTACCTAAAACAAAAACAAAATAGGTTTTCTTATAAGATAAGTTAGTTATGTTAATGTTTTTCATTTACTAAAAATTAAAATTTAGTATATCGACATGGTTGGTTTGCAAATTGCAATTCAATGTTGTCATCTGAAAGAGTAAAAGGTTGAGACATGATCCCTGCGTTGAGATTTATACACAAAAGAGACGACGATATTAGTCTATATGCAACTTTCAAAGTATATTTTTAATTACCAATGCGCAAAACCTCCTAAATTGTTTAATTCATATATTTTTGGTTACTATTGCAATACTCTTAAATGCACAAAAAAATATTGGTTGGTCAACCAAATCGGACCCATTTTAACCAATTTTTGGACTCACCCTTTTTTCCACCTTTGAAATTATTACCAATTCAATTTCCTAAGAGAGGAGAACAATTTTACAGGTGCAGAACCAGAAGAGGTTTGTTTTTTTTCCTTGAAGATAAGACATTCATTTTGAACATCTAACTGAAATAGATACAAAATATGTAAGAAATAGAAGATTACCCCACAACAGTCACAACCAACTCCAAAATGAACCTTAAGGTCCGGGCGTAAGTAATCATTCATATGTACAGATGAGCATTGAGCACCTTTCTGCACTTTTGTTGATCCTCGTATACAAAATTAGTCAATGATAAAGACAACCGTATACAATCTAAAATAATCACAATGAACGTCTGCCATCCAATACCTCTATACGTGAATGCATTGGTTCATAATAAAAATATGCTATTTTATTTTGCAGTTATTAAAGGAGACAAAACAGGTCAAAATGGGCAACCTGACTTATTTCAATGGTGTATACATCAAACCTGCAATAAGAGTGTTTCGACCAACCTGACTTATTTCAACCCACGCCAAAAATCACCCATAGTGCCTATGCAAATATAAAATGTTTTCCACGCCAGCTTATCCTTAGTAATGTAGGTTTGCGCCTATTTAGTCTTCCTGCTACCTCCTTCCTCCTTAGTGCAGGTAGCACATCTTTGATTTGAGTAATAAAAAACCGATTTGACATTCTAATTACAAATACAAAGGAATAACTTTATAAGCCATCTAATCTTAGTAAATATAATATATGAAACAGAAAGTGGGTTATAATGTTTGACATATGAAGTACCTGTTGAGTCTTGGAAAGCTTTAGGATTAAAGAGTTGGTTTATCTCTATTTTTATTTTCTATAGAAGTTGTTAAAGATCTTCTATCAAGTTGTCCAGTTCTGCAGAGACAACTAACTTGAGTATTATTGCGCGTTCCCAAATCACAACTTTTTAATAGAAATTACCATAAAAGAAGTGTAAGTAATGCAAACAAACAACAAATGAATTTAGGTAAAGACTTAAATCTATAGTTCATTTATATTAACATTTTTCTATAAAGAATATAAAAACACCTGTTATGTCTCATATATGGGACTCCACCCTTCAGCCACAAGACACTTCTTTGTCACATCGATGATGAGCATATTTAGAGTGTGATAAATATACTGATGGTATTGGTCAACGGGTTTATATACTTGAGTTAATGAAGCTTTGATGTGAGGAAGATGCAGCCGAGGCTGTATATTCATCTTCAACGATATTAGTCTTTTGGTTGCTCCTCTCGACTAAGTATATTCATCTTCAACGAATTTAGCCGAGGCTGTTGTCACTTCATCTCAAGGATTCACCTTGTTCTTCAGAAACACCAAATGATATTGTCATGGACTGTTTGGATGGCTGCTTTAAGGTTTATGTTTTGTTGTTGTTAGGGTGTGTTTGGATGGCTACTAAGCAGTTGTGTTGTTGTTGTCAGGGGGTGTTGGGATGGCTGATGTAAGTTTGTGTTTGGATGGTTGCTGTAAGGGTGTATTTGGATAGCTGATGTGAGGTGGTGTTTGGTTGCTACTTCAAGTGGTCTAATTGGTGACTGCACCAAACAAATCCATAGCTTAGTTAAAAGCGCAGCTGATCCAAACCCTATGAATTAAAAAAACACAATCTATATAATCCAAAAATTAAAAAAAAAATGTCTTCTAAAACAAAAAATTAACCCTAATAAAAATTAAAATGTACGTCAAGCTCACCTTTCTTTAAAAAAATATTTACTATTAACTAATACCATCAAGATAATAATTAAACTCCCCATCCTTAAAAATGAATTTCTGTTAACTAACACCATCAAAAGAATAATTATAAGTCATTTATTGTTTATCAAAGGTGAGATCTTTGTTACCATGTTACAATGAAGAAGTAGTTTTGGCTATGGTTGTGTTAGTTTACTTGATCTATGCATATATCTGTTACTATTAAAAACTTCTCAGGTCTACTCCTATGAAATCTCACTTTTCATGTTTTCAAAGTTAAAATTCACTTTGATGGCGTATGTTTGCTGTAAACTTCATTTGACTATGTTTCATTTTTTAGGTAAGAGAGATAACTTCAATATAACGCATTTCACCCCTAAAGAGCACTTTCACATATGGCATATATAGCATCATAAACTAAATATTAGGCGGCCTGAAAAGCGTAAACTGAAAGTCTTAGAGGGTGTTTGGTGTTGTGTTTAAAGGGTCACTATCTCACAAGCGTTTAAATGGTCATATTAATTTTGTAACTCTTCTATTATTATAATCAAAAGTTTACTTATTGAAAGAACCCAAACCGAATTGGACCATTTTTACCTGTACGAAAATGACCCAATTCTACCCTAACTCATTTTAGGCCATTAACCAACATGCTATAATCACCCATCACACCCCTTTTACTCGTATAGCAAGATGACATAAAAAAGGTTACCTTGAAATGGTTATTTTCCTCTTCTTTTTGTATTCTTGCAAACTTCCTCGAACCATGCTTAAAGATTATGTTTCATAGCGAATAGATAAGTAATGCGTGGTAAATAATCTGAGGGAAATAATCCAGAATTAGTAACATGATTTCTTTTTTTTTTAAATAAATAAATAACTCACCTCATCATAAAGAAAAACCTTTTTTCCTTTCTTCCGACGCAATTGTATTCCATATTCGATTATCAACGGTTGCTACAATTCAGTAAGTTGTTAATCCAAGGAATACCATACTCATAATATGGATAATGTGAGCAATGAATTGAAGAATATATGTAAATATGTCTATACTTGGAATCTCGTTAACAGTTATTCTAGCCCATTAGATCAGACCGTTTTTAGTTCTTAGTGAATAGATCATTTAGGAAGTCAATTTTCGGTATTCATGTAAATCTTAAGTTCAATTCTCAAGCTTTTAGGTTGGTGAAGCTAATTATTTTTTTCACAATTCCTCATGCTATCGTTCCAGTATCCTAACCTGAGTGATTTGCACGATTGCAATCCATCAATGTTTTTCTTACAAACCTGTGATGACGAAAACACAGAAATCTGTAAACCTGTCATTAGAGGAGATTGTGAGGAAAAAAAGGATATTAGGGTTTGAGAAAAAATATATTATGAATGAAGTGCCCTTTTTTTGTATACGTTTGATTAGGGTCACATAAGTTGTAGAGATTATGCAGAAAATGTTAAGAAAAAGGTTATTCATGTAACCCATTTAATTATAAATGGATCGAGTGGGGCTGTTTGTATTTAAAATGGGTTAAAAGGGAGCAGAACACAAACTTGTTTCACGGGTCAAAAGGCACTCAAAGTGCCTTTTTTAGTTTATTATACATGTTGCGTATCTTAAAATTGCTTAACAAATTCTGTATCTACAACATACCTTGTAAACAAAACGAAAGCCATCTTCTCTAATCTTTTTTTTTGAAATTATCTGTAGAAAGATGAATTTAGTGCCTTGTTTTTATTACAAACGTTAAAAGAAAGATGATTGCTCATTCAAGCTACCCCTTTATTTTGTGCAAGGCTTTTTCTTTTTGTTTCTATAGGCACGTGCTATTGCAAACAGAAGCGCCACAACTGACGTAGTTATACCAAATGCATCATATTATTTCTGGGCATCCTTTATTTGGAGTATAGATGAATTCTTGACAATATCAGCTAGAGGCTCATCGGTGAACCTTATGATATTGTGTGCCCATGCCTCGGCTATGGCTTCTACAGCCGAACCCAACATGTAGACCAATAACCCGAGGTAGTAACAGTTTGAGCAAGAGCAGCCATTGAGATACGTCTGTGTATACGCCTTCGAACATTTTCGTGCACTCACCAGTACACGTGATTGATTCTCTGCCCCCACCGTGCTGTGCCAGCCTTTTACCGCTTCTGTTTGCTAAACTATCAGAGTGACCAATATCTGATCGTATGAAAATTAAGATTCGGTGAACAAACACTTGAGGACCAAGAAGAAAACACTAATGTGCATATAAGCTAAAATCGTGGCCCAAAACATGCATTATAAATGAATTAGTAATGTATCAGATGAAAGCGTATTTTGGAAAACGAATATGCTTACTTTGGCTTGATCCAGGACCTGAAGCCTGTCTCTAGCAGGATTGAAAGTTGGTTGGGTATTACTGGCTGAAGTGTCAACGGGTGCGCAAGTTTGCACGTACTGAGTACTGTCCCGACCCCTTAGCTTAGACACTGTTTGGTGTTGTTGTGATAAGCTTGTGGGCGGTGCATCAGGTAATTTATCAGTAGCGTCAGAATCTGCTATTGTCAATAATCAGATATAACGACAGAACGAAATGTAAACTTAAAAGATGAAATATTTAGAGAAAGGTAAAAATTACTCACGCTAATTAGCAATATTTTCCAAGGCAACATTGCTGCCTCCGGCAGCTGTGACTGTACATGTTCATACATTCTCCTGAGCAGCGCCATTATTTGCTGCCATCTGTGTGGTCACACTTCGACGGACATTCCGTGTAGGAGGCTGCACGTGCCCGAGAGCTGTTAACCAAAAAAATAAAACAATGTCAAAGAGTAACTTCTTCTAAACACGAATAACCAAGAGTATTTGTGAAAAAAAATGAAAAAAAAAGCAAACAAACCTTCAGCACAATCACTGTTTCTTTCAAGACAGGTAACATGAGGAGTATGATAATCTGTTATTGTATTCTCAACACAGTTAGACAGCTTTCTTCTAGTAGCATTTTGTCTTGCCGAGGTAAAGGACGAAGTCGTATTATAAAGGTTGTTGGAGGTAAGGTGATGAGGCAAATAAGGATTACCATTTTCAGAGTCGAAATTTGGTTTTTCTTTCATATTTCAAAACAGCAAGATACCGATTTTTTATGTTGTTTATGAACAACCATGATGAGAAGAAATAGCATAACAAAACAATAAGACGAACAGTGGGAAGTGAGTTGAAAATGCTGGAAACACATAAAGATTAGACCCAGCCTAACGACCCAAACTATAAAACATGACATGCTAATCAAAAGTCAGTTACGACTTACGACTATCACATGCCTACGCACGTACCGTGTAGTGGTTGACTGTGATGAAACTCTTTTTGCAGAAGTAGGAATGTCAGAAGTACGTGTGCCAACAGCGGCTGACAATTTAAGATACAGGCAGTTAGGAGAATATGGTAAAAGCTAATAAACAATCGCGTTGCTGCATTAAAACTTAAGAATTCAACATAGCATAATGATGTAATCATAAGTAAATTAACCTTGTTTGACAGTAGAAGGAATAGGTTACTGAGATGAAGCGACGCGCGGCTGCAAGTTGTTACCAAAACCAGAAGCGGCCACATCTTGGTGTGGACCTTGTTAACCACCATCAAAACACAATAGGAAGGGCAGACGTTGTTGGTTGATAGTTATGCTGTCTCGCGGAGAATAAGGATGTTCCACAACAGCTGTAAAAGATTATAAAATAAATGAAAAACAACTAAACAACGATAAAATAATGTGAAAATAGAGTAAAAAAAAATTACCGTTGTGATCAGCAAATCTGTAACTGATTTGATTGGAAATGACATGTTCAGTTGAAGAATCTCATGAGCCACTAATAATTTGGTATTTGGTGATGCTTGTCATATGCTAAAGCAGAATAACATGGTTCAACATATGAGAGTCACACACTCTCATGCTGAAGTTGTAGACCACGTTTTATTAGGTTAGAAGTTTGAACCCCGAGTAATCATTGTTGACTGTAGGATCAAGAAATTCGTGACGTGGTACCTACAGTATCACATAAAATATATAGATTACAAAAATCGATAACAACAAATAAAGGAAGAATGCAATAAAGATTCATTGATCCAATATGTGTTTAGTTCCATGGGCTTTAAAATTTATTCAGCTATGAATCTCATTAATAAAAAGGCTTACCATTGAATACCGTTGCACAAGCAGTCCCATCATTTGCTTGTAATGAGCATCATAAATGTGCGTCCGTAGGTTGCCTTTTTGTTTTGTCGTCATAACCTGCAAGAACATCAGTCAAGTACTTGGATTGAGATTTAAACAAAATTAAAAAGGTGTTTGGATGTGAGTATTAGAAGTGGTTCCAAATATGCACCTGGAATACATGTTGATGTTGATAGATTGCAGGGTTTGTGCAGAATCGGCACATTGGGCTTGGTGGTAATATGCTTACAGGTGACCGTCAGAAGGCGATTTTTACTACTTGCTGTAAGAAATATATCAATATAAGTTATTAAGCAATATTTTGAATTTATATAATGCTTGTAAAACTATTAGTCACATACTAACTCTTACTTTTTTGATGGCTCATGAGACAAAATTAGACAACCAATATTCTCTTAAAGTAGATATATTCATCATTAATAATAGTATCATTCCAACGAACATTGAGATGATGGTCTATTATGTCACTGGTAATCTGCTTAATATTTGGAAGTTTAATTATGGCTGCAGCAGAGGGTATTTCAGATTGTAGGTTTGGTGAACGTGTGAGGGTGCTCTGATCCGACATTGGCATCAGGAACCTAGCATAGGAGCAATGTCGAATCAGGGCAACTTCTATAGCTAGTTGATAAGTCCAAAAACTAATCTATTCCAAACACCCCGTAATCACCTAATGATCACTTGTTGCCATGGTAAATGACTTACGGATCTAACGGTTCCGAAAACTATTTGATCATTAGTACTTGAAGTGCAACGTTGATCCGTTTAATCCAATTATTCATCATAGGCCATTGGGATTCAATTTATATTCTTAGGATATTCATTATAACCCACTTTCGGAAAATACAAAGTTCTAAAGATGTATACTCTAATCTTACTACATGTAAAATCATAGAATATAACCTGCTTTAATTTCTTGAAACATCAATACCAGAAAGGTTGCGTTTCCTGGAACAAAACAAAAACAAAAATGAATTAGGTTTTTTGCATCTTAGTTATTCAGTTCTGTGTATTGAATCTCAAGAACATAATAGCTGAAAATTGAATTTTATATAAAACTTTCTAGATTATATTAAAATAAACAAAAAATATGACTTACAGTGGTTGAGATACCTTAGGTGTGATTACAGGGCTACGACCACAACCACGGCTGTTAACACCCACGACACGCCAACCCTTTTTATTAGTTGTCACTACCATATGCTTTATGTATGAATAGCCACTTCCGCTTGTTAACCTTGCCTACAATCATCCTGACATCATTATTATGTGTTTATCCTAACCGATGTCATGTAGATATTTTTACCAAAGTCATGGTCAATATTTTTTAATTGAATGCTATCATATTCCATATTAACTTGGTTAAAGTCAGCTAAAAAACATATTGGTTAATATCGATACAATACAGTTGGTTGAAGAACGATCACCTTGAGCGTAAAATTACCTGTATTGATAGGGACCATACTCCAGCAACCATGACCATAGTCATCACATAATCTCTTAGCTTCTGGTCCTCATTAGGATACCATAATCCTTTCTTAGGCTTTATCTTTGATTTTTCAGTCTTGCACCTCATATTGCAGCTAAAGAATGACAAAGGAATTTGATGATGAATGCAATTATGAACAACCGTTATCTTTCCAAACCCACTGTTCCATTTATCACCCAACTCAATGAAACTTTGCAAGATCCTAAAAACAATGTTAATGAAGATCCAAACCTTTGGTTTTAACTCCTCACATTCATTAACTGCTTCATAAGTTAGACCAACCTATTATTATCATGAAGTGATCACAAACTTTCAAGGATAGAAGCAAACATTTAAATAGTTATCAAAGAGTAGTGAAAAATACCTTTCAATTTAGAACAGATTTAGTGGCTTTGTGATCATAGGTACACGTACTTTGAGTTGAACAGTCTGCAAAAACTAAACGAAACAACAACAAAACATGATAAAATTAATGAGTTTGATCAATAACTTATGTGATTGTGGTGGCTTGGAAAAGTTTATTAGGGTTTAAGTGGGAAGTACGTTGCAGCCTATGTTAAAACCCTAAAAAGGTTTACGAAGAAAGAGAGATATAGATGACAGTCATGTAGGTTTTTTGTTATTTTAACAGATGACAAACGTGTGTAGGTTTTTTGTTATTTAACAAATTTAACCCTAAAATATTAGTTAAGGTTTATAGATTTGGACTTGCAAGATATAGACCGAAAGATGTGTTAGTCTAGTGGTTATCATGGTTGTTGATGTTAACAACACCCCAAGTTCAAATCCCTCTACTATAATTTTTACACAAATAAATTCCGAAATTTTAATTCACTACTAATTAAATTCGGATTTTAATTGCTTACATGAACAAAATGTGATGACATGGCGCTGATGACATGGCTGATAATGAATTACTGGGCATTGACTGGGCAATGAGGTGGCATTTTCTTCAAATGCCTCCTGTTATATATAATGTAGATATATATATATATATATATATATATATATATATATATATATATATATATATATATATATATATATATATATAGACTTAGGTTAAAATAAAAAGATGGTTAAAATAAAAAGAATAGGAAGCCACCATATCGTGACATGTGTCCCATTCCCACTCCCTCCTTTTTTTACTCTTAGGGGCTTTTTTGTCTTTTAATATCTTTCCTTTTACTATATATATAAATTTTTTTGTCATTAACACCTCATTATCACCCTAAAAAAAACACACAGTGTTCTCCTCTTTTCTTCTCCAGCGTGATCACCAGTGTTCTCCACCGTATTCTCCACCGTATTCCACCGTATTCCACCGTATTCTCCACCGTATTCCACCGTGATGTCGATCGATTCTAACCAGTGTTCATCATCATTGTCTAACCAGTGTTCAACATCATCATCAACGATTTCTTCAACATCATTTAATCATGATCGTAAGTGATTTTAATTGATTTAAAATAATATTTTTATGTTTAAATCACTAATTTTGAATTTATTATGTTTATATCAAACCTGCACACCATGTGTTTGATTATTAGTAATTAGATTTTGATTTAGGTTATGTATGAGTTTGATGCAGTAGATTTATAAATTTGATGCAGTAGATTTATGATTATGATTTCTATATATTAAATTTGATGCACATCATGTGTGTTTGATAACTTATAATTAGATTTTGATGCAGTAGATGTATAAGCATGATGCAGTATATTTATGAGTATGATTTCTAGATATAGTACTAGGTTTCAGTATATACTTGTGTATTGGAATCCTGCACATCAGGTATGAGTATGATGCAGTAGATTTACAAATTTGATGCAGTAGATTTATGAGTATGATTTCTATACAGTAAATTTGATGCACATCAGGTGTGTTTGATTACTAGTAATTAGATTTTGATGCAGTAGAAGTATAAGCATGATGCAGTAGATTTATGAGTATGATTTCTAGTTATAGGTTTCAGTATATATATGTCTATAGGAATTCTGCACATCAGTTGTGTTTGAGTATGAGTTTGATGACTAGTTATTAGATATAGATGTAGTAGATTTATGATTATGATTTTTAGATATAGGACATCAGGTGTGTTTGATGACAAGTAATTAGATTTTGATGCATTAGATGTATAAGCATGATGCAGTAGATTTAGGAGTATGATTTCCACATATAGGACTATGTTTCAATAGATAAATGTATATAGGAAACCTGATGTATAAGCATGATGCATCAGGTGTGTTTGATGAATAATAATTTTGCAGTAGATAAATATCTATAGAACATCATGTTTTGTTGGTGACATTTGTGTTTGATCTTAGTAATGATTTTTGTATATGTGATGCTACTTTTTATTGGGTTATTATTTACATTCTTTGTGTTAAACGTACAGATGCAGATGTTGAAACCGTTGAAGTTAGAGATCATGTTGGTTTTTATGTTTGTGGAAAAGATGGAACTAGGACATGGTTTCCTGATTGTCTTGAAAAACCTATTGAAGGTTGTCAGTTTATTTCAGTTGAACAGGCCTATAATTTTTATGCGTCGTATGGTAAAAAGGGAGGTTTTGACATACGAAGAGGTGGTCAGTACAAGGCAAAAGGATTTGCAGATGCAACGTTGAAGTATTTCTATTGTTCAAGAGAAGGGTTAAATCAAAATTCCAATGCTAAATCTGATGATAATAATAGAGATAGTGATATAAGAGATCAAAGTGAATTCAGTGATGTTTCTCAAAGGTTTGGTGATGTTAAGAAAAAGGAAAGGAGGAGGACTTCTTTTAGGTGTGGTTGTTTGGCATCACTTACAATTAAGAAAATAGGAAACATTTTTCAAGTTACTAAGTTTGTAGATGGACATAACCACCCCCTAGTAGCTGAAAAAGATATGATTTTTATGAAGAATTCAAGGAACATGGGTTATACAAAGCAACATTTTCTTTATCAAGTTTCAAATGCAAATTTTGGTCCTGCTATTGGGTTTAGATTGATGAAACAGCTCCATGGTGGGTTTGATCGAGTTGGTACAACAGTCATTGACTGTAAGAATCAGAAGAAAAGAATTAGTGTTTTTATTGGAGATAGAGATGCTCAAATGGCTGTTGAGAAGTTGCTGAGTCGAAAACTTCATTCGCCTGGTTTTTTTGTCAATTATTTTAAAGGTGAATCATATATTCTTTACTTTATTAAAGTTTAACTATTTTCAAGTGCATCATAGTTTATTTTATAGTGCATCAGAGTTTAGATTATGCAGTTTTAGTTTCTTACATTTTAATTTTTTTTTTGTTTAGGTGATGATGATAAATTGGCTGGTCTTTTCTGGGCTGATGAAGAAGCTATTAAAGACTACGCTATTTTTGGTGATATAGTTTCGTTTGATGCCACATTTAGATCCAACAAGTATGATTTCTTGCTTATGTTATTTTAATTATTTTTCTATTTTAAACAGATTTTTATTTAATTATTTAATATGATTTCAAATTATAGGTATCAGATGGTATTTGTTCCCTTTACTGGTATAAACCATCATAATCGTTGTCTTACATTTGCCTCGGGTTTGCTTGCTGATGAGAGTGCTGGTGCTTACAAATGGTTACTTGATCAATTCAAAGAAGCTTTTGGTAAAGATCCAGATGTTGTTATTACTGATCAGGATCCGTCAATGAAAATTGCTATTGCAGAGTGCTTCCCGAACACGAGGCATCGTTTGTGTATGTGGCATATCATGCAGAAATTGACTACAAAGGTATTTTTTATATCCATGCCTATGATGCACTACATTATACATTATAATGCAGTTAATTTGTTTTATATTCATGCTTCATGTTGCCTAAGATGCACTATTATTTTACAAACTGATGCAGTTAAAATTTATATTATCATTTCTTTATTTTTATAGGTTGGTACTGCACTTTGTAGTAGTACAGATTTTAAAAGACGCATATGCGATGTTGTGTGGACTGACCAGATATTGCCAGAAGAATTTGAGAGAGAGTGGGAATGTATGATAAATGATTTTGAACTCTGTGATAACAAATGGTTAGGTGATATGTTTAATATGAGGGAAAGATGGATACCTGCGTATCTACGTGATGTACATATGGCGGGACTAATGCGTACTACTTCAAGATCAGAAAGTGAGAATCATTTTTTTGGTAAATGGACCAGTCCTCACCTTACTCTTGTTGAATTCTTAAGCCATTACGACACTGCTATAGAGTATCAGAGGTACATAGAGCGCAAGAATAACCATGATTCTAGATACAAAACTCCAGTATTCAAAACAGATCTTCTGATGGAAAAAGAAGCATGTAAGCTATATACTAGAACGCTATTCTTCGACGTGCAGGATGAGATTTATGCTTCGTATAAGTATTGCATTGCATTGAGTGTTGATCAAGTTGAGAATATGGAGAAATATGCAGTTCGTGATACTCAGTATCATAATGGAAGTCGTGGTGACAATGATTTTCCTGTTTATCAGGTATGTATCAGAAATATTATATACCGTAATGCATACTGATTCACACTTCTATATTATATACTCTATTAATAATCATAGTGATGCAGTAGTTTATACATTATGATGCAGTAGATTTAGCACTGTTATGCAGTAGATTTTGCACTATGATGCAGTAGTTTATAAACTTTAATGCAGTATTATTCTTATAAACTTTAATGTTCTAGTATTTTTTATTTTATTAATATCTAAATTTAGTGCATCGCCTATTTTATTAAATCTCAGTGTCATATGTAGTCCATCTCATTATCTTAATTTATTTTGTGACAATTTAAATATATTTTGATTTGTTTTAATTTATTTTTTGTAGGTTGATTTTTGTAAGTCTGAGATGATTGTTCAATGTAGCTGTAACCGATATGAGTCGTATGGGCTTTTGTGTCGTCATGCATTCTATGTTTTAAGGATGAACAATGTTAAGGAGTTTCCTCGAAATTACTTAAAACAACGTTGGTTAAAGAATGCGAAGCCTTCAAGATCTGCTCTTCCAAGAATAATTGGTGCATCAGATTTAGTTCGGAATGAAGTTCTAGATTTGTATGAGATTTTTGAATCTACTGTTGATCGTTTGGTGCATGATTTGAGCAAGATGGCTATATATAAAGACAATTTGAAAGAGTTATTGGATCAAGCTGTTATTGATATTCCAACCGTTCCAAAGTTGAATGGGAAAGCTGTGATGAGTTCGATGCTAGGTGTCAAAGAGCCGAAGGAACAAACCTTAAACAATCCAGGCCTAAGTAAAACTAAAGGAACTGGTTGTTTTTCAAGGTTTAAGCCTATAGCTGAAGTAACTGCTGAAGAACTATCAAAGAGAAGGACGTGTGGCGTATGCGGTCAGAAGGCAGGCCACAATTCTAGGACTTGTGGAAAGGCATTGGCTGAAACTCCACCATCAAAGAAACAAAAGCAACAAGATCAACCAAAAAGAGCTGGTTTGAGACAATCTACACGCAAGAATTGAGTATTCTTTTTTTTTTATTGAATCTACACGCAAAATTGAGTATTCTTTTCCTTTATTTTACGAATAAAGCACTATTATGAATTGAAAAGAAAGAAGTGTATAGCATACAATTTTAATGGAATATCATATTAGTTTTAATATTTTTTGTGTTTTATCATTTTGCTGTCATTATTTAGTTCATAATGATGCATTACAGTTTTAAACTGAGATTCAAGCAGCTATATACATTATGATTTTATTGTTTGATGCAATAGATTTTGCACTGTGATGCAGTAGATATAAACAATGATGCACTAGATTTTTGCACTGTGATGCACTATTTTTTTCCTATGTGATACACTATGCAGTAACAAAGTAATATTTATGTAGTAATTATAAAAGAATTTATCAAACCAAAACCATAAATAAAAGCAATAAGAAATACTGGTCATTAAAAAGAGTATTACTTAGTTTTCAACAATCATTAAGCAAATGTAAAAGTACAATAGAAACATCTAAACATGATCATTAAAGTATATCCAAAAGCTACCAGTCTTCAAGTGTCTTTTCTAGAGTCTCGTTAAACATTTTCATCAAATTTGCATCAACTTTGACATCATTTTGAGTTATAATCTTTGACTTCTTTTCTTGCTTCTTTAGAAAAGCTTCTGCATCTTTTATTAATTTCTTCTTGAGGGTATTAAGATCTTTAAGTAATATCTTTGCCAAGTACTTTGCACGAAGCATTTTCAATTGTGCTTTTAGAGCTGCGCCTTCTCTTTGTAGTTCACTCAGAAATACTCCTTCTCCAGCATACATTTCCATATGTCTCATAACAAAGATACCACAGTCGACTCCATTGTAGGTTGTTTTCCATTTTATCGGCACCATTCTTGTACTCGCCAACCAAATATCAGCGATCTTTGGGTGCTTTCTCGTTTCTAGGTAATTGATAAATGTATCAATCTGTGAAAAATAATAAGATTCTGTTAAATTAAATTTAGTTTTTTGTATCAATCTGATAAATTTATGATGCAGCAGATATAAACTATGATGCATTAGATATATAAGTAGTGATGCAGTAAATTTATACATAGTGATGCACTAACTAAAAAATTTATGTGCATCAGATATAAACTATGATGCATTAGATATATAAGTAGTGACGCAGTAAATTTATACTCAGATATAAACTAAGATGCATTAGATATATAAGTAGTGATCACTACGCGCCTAACCTAATCTATACAAACACACTATAAACAAACTACTACATTTTTATGATGCAGCAGATATAAACTATGATGCATTAGATATATAAGTAGTGATGCAGTAAATTTATACATAGTGATGCACTAACTAAAAAATTTATGATGCATCAGATATAAACTAAATTTGAACATGGTTCAAACACCTATATACATTATGATTTTATTTTTTGATGCAATAGATTTTTCATTGTGCTGCAGTAGATATAAATAGTGATGCACTAGATTTTTGAACTGTGATGCATTATGCAGTAACAAAGTAATATTTTCATTTTGATGCATTAAAAAACATTCTTTTTCTATTTAGATATACTTACCAGAACCTCTGCATATTTCCCATATCTATCTGAGATATTTTCAATGCCATTGTCGATGTTGTCGAGTATCTCTATATCACCATTCTTCAAATTAAAACATATGACATAGTAATGATTTGCCCCATTTTCAGTCATCTTTATACAAGGAAAGAAGATCTGTAGACATTTTAACGCTTAAACATCATTGGAATTTATAATAAAAAACAAATTACTTGAACTCATAATAATAAATCTATTTTTTTACTTACCAAACCAACATCATTTAAATCTTTCAATCCTGAAGTTTCTAAAACACTGTCAAGATTCTCTCCAAACTTCATTCTTCTTTTCTCCAAATACGGTCCATCATCGAAATCAACCATACGATGAGGCTGTTTTAATAAATATGAAATGTCTTAGAAGCATTAAAAAGTTACAACTTAATTTTAGCTATATTATATAGTTTAGTTAACTCACCAGCATTAATGTACTACAGTAAACATTTCTTTTTCCTGTAAGTTCGTCTCGGAATTCCTCTTCATTGTTCAGTATAATGCTCCATATATCAATTATAGTTGAAGCAACTTCAACTCCAGGATAAAGGCTTAAGAAGAACACACCTTCTATTTGTAATCCTTTTCCATTGAAAACAATATCACTGCACAATTAAGATTCAGTAATATATTTTAGTATTGATGCAATGCAATATAAATTATGATGCAGTAACAATCAAAAACAGATGCAGTGACATATAAACATTGATGCAGTAGCTTATAAACAGTTATGAAGTAACATATTACCCTTCAGGATTGCGTTCACTCCACATGTACTCAACTACTTTCATTTCTGCTTCAGGCCATTTTTGATTAATGCGTACTTTCCTATCATAGAATGGCGATTTCATAGCATTAGATGGCTTTATTGTACGCTTTTCCTTTGCTATATCAACCTCTTTATCCTCTTGCATAGCTTTTCTGCCTCTCTTTTGGCCTACTTTAGGTTTTTGTGTATTCTCTTTAATTGTTTTTGGCTCTGCTTTTTTCGTTGGAGCCTTTTGAACCTTAACCATTTCCTTTTTTGTTTCTCCCTTTTTACCCCTTTCCTTTTTTTCCGGTTCCACATTTGTTGCTGCATTTTTTCCCTTTGATTTTGGTTCTGTTGCAGCAATACTTTTTTCCTTTTTATTTTTCTTTTCAGGAATGAAATTATCTGGCGCAACAAAACTCACAGGAACTGCATCAACCACATTAACAGTTGACTCCTTTACCACATCTGATTTACCAACTTTCTCCGCATCAACTTTCTCGGCATCATAGTTTCCAGAAATGTTGCGTTTTAGCTTTAACTTCAATCTATTGAAGGGCGGAGTTGCAATTTCAGCTTTTGAATTTAGATCATCAACAGCTAAACCTTTTGTTGCATCTGTTATACCAGTAGATAGAAATGGGAGTTTCATGATGTTGTCATCCATCTCATTTTCAGTCATTCTTGGTTTGCCTGCAATTGCCCAATTTAGCTGTGATAGTGTAACATCTTCTTCAGGATTTATTTTTCTTCTTCTGTTATTACTTGAAATGATATTTGCAGGTTCCTGAGATACGGGCAAAGATACAATATCTTCAAGATATTCATACTGCATCTCTTGGCTTTCTGTCTCATTCTCATTTGTTGATTGACTTCCGTTTTGGCTTGTCAATAAATCCAAATCAAATGGAACAATTGCGTTATCTTTCGTCCCAACTAATTCTTTCCCAGGCAACTCATAATTCTTTTTCTCATTACTTACTCTTTTCAGAATATCATTCAAATCAACAAGATCTTGCTTCTCGTTCGGTTCATCTTTCCTTCCATCTTCTTTTCTACCTTCACCCCCAACATACACAAACCAAATTAGTAACTCTGATTCAGTAAAAGTAATACATTAAAAGTTTTTATATCTATGTATGTATTTACTATAACTATGTATAAATTTACTGCATCACTAGTTATATATCTATTGCATCACTATCACTATGTATATATTTACTGCATCACTACTTATATATCTATTGCATCACAATAACATATGATGCAATAACTAATTATGTGTGATGCAATAATTTTTATATCTGATGCAGAAAGTTTTGATGCAATAACTAATTATGTGTGAAACAGTAAAGTGATACAAAAAATTTACTATGTATAAATTTATTGCATCACTACTTATATATTTATTGCATCACTATGTATAAATCCACTACATCATAGTTAAATCTTTATAGGGTTATAGATTATGCATACAAAAATTTTAAACAGAATTAACATAAACAAAATTAGAATTCTGTTTTTATACCAGAATTCAAATAGTTAGATTAGTTTTAGTTAAGTTATCATACACATATTAAAATAGCTAGATAAATATTTATTAAGTTATTACACATAACTACAATTAAATAATTTTTTCTGATATCCCACCTTCACCAGACCCAATTATTTCTTGACTGCTCTCTTGGGATTTTTGAGATAAATTCTGAGAATTGTCTTTCATTCTACCTTCAACACCTTCAATTTCAGACTCAATCAACAATTCTTGACTTGTCTCTTTTTCAACATCATCCTTTCCTTTATCAGCTTCATTAACAAACTTCGTCTGACATTCTTCTTTTCCTTGATCAACAAATACATCATCACCTTTAAAATTATCAGTTTCATTATTATCTCCGATATCAACTCCATCTGAAAAGTTTTCATTAACTTCCGTATCTCCTTCAATATATGACTCTTTATAGAGCATATTTCTTTCTTCCATTATTTCTTTGATCTCTTCATCATCTGGGTATGATGAAAATGCTATCTTCAACTTTTCATCTGTTCGAATCATCAACTCCTTACTCTTTTCTAAAATATCTTTTAAACAATCAGTCATTTCCTGAAAGTGTAAAACAATTTTTTAGCTAGTGCATCACTATGTATAAATTTACTGCATCACTACTTATATATCTAATGCATCTTAGTTTATATCTGCTGCATCATAAATTTTTTAGCTAGTGCATCACTAAGTATAAATTTACTGCATCACTACTTATATATCTAATGCATCATAGTTTATATCTGCTGCATCATAAATTTTTTAGTTAGTGCATCACTAAGTATAAATTTACTGCATCACTACTTATATATCTAATGCATCATAGTTTATATCTGAGTATAAATTTACTGCATCACTACTTATATATCTAATGCATCATAGTTTATATCTGATGCATCATAAATTTTTTAGCTAGTGCATCACTATGTATAAATTTACTGCATCACTACTTATATATCTAATGCATCTTAGTTTATATCTGCTGCATCATAAATTTTTACAATTACCTTCTTTGATTTGGTCTTAAATCGTTGAAGTTCCTCATCTCTGGTCATTGTTCCGTACAGTCCACGAGATAGATCAAGATGTGGAGTATAAAGGTCAACTATTGTGTTTTCAACATCCTCCTCTGTTAGTATTTGAAAAAAAAAAGCAGTTAGTAATAAATCATTTTATATTTTTATTCACCTTTTTTAACAATAATATTTACAAATTTATCTTTATAAATATACCTGTTTCTTGAACCTTCTTTTTCTTTTTTTTCAAATTCTTCTTTGGTGATTTCTTCGGTGTTTCAATTAATTGCAGACCTTCCAAGATTGGAAGTCGACCAAATCCACCTGTAGATTCTTCTTTTTCCCTCTGTTTCAAAAGTTTTGTACTCCAAACTTTAAATGCTGGCACCGTTCTATTAACAATTGTTTTTTCGGAAACTGTTGAATTGACGTAGATAAGCTTCAAAAAAATATATATATACATATATCAGTATAAAATAAAGATATAATCGATAAAATATAAACTGTGATGCAGTAACAAGTAAAGGTAGATGCAATAGAAAAAAAAATTATAAATCTTACCGCCAAAAGAAGTACTGGTCCAGCAAAGAAGACTCTTGGTTTAAATCCCTTTAATTCTTTTTTCATACATTCGAGACAGTAAGTGCACCAATCCAATTTTGGAACATTCTCAATATCTTCAATTGATGGAAGAAATCTTTGATTGACTGAACCGTCTTTGTTCCCATGGGCAAAAATTGAGAAAAATACTACCAAGAATCCTACCTTGAAAGCCCAACTTTCATCTGAACTTCCACTCAGATATGCTTCTAGCCTGCTTATTGGAATTTTCTTTTGGCTTAATTTTGGTGCATCAGGGTCATAGACAGACAAAGGTAATGTTGATCTCCATTTTACCGTTGTTGCATCTGCAGTTGTGGTTTCTCGAAGAGCATTAACCTTTATTTCACCCATTGGAATACCAAGAATTTCATGAATGAGTTCTTTGGTAACCTTAATCTTTCTATTCTCACTTAAAACCAATGTGCTACTATCAGCATCAAAATTCTTACACAACCACATTGCTAAAGCTGTGGGTGTAGATTCAAAGTTGAATTCTCCACAATAATGGCCAAACCCCATTTCTTCTAAAAGCTTATACTGGCCAGGGGTACAATTGTCTATAATATTCTTCAAATTAGTAGGTGAAATTCTTGTTTGAAGATTTACAGGTTCAAACTTTCCACCATCTCCTTTACAATCTTTGTCTTCTGATTCATCTTCTTTACTCTTTTTCCAAACAACCATTTTATTATCAGTCTTCTTTTTTGATTTTAAGTTTTCTTCCTTATCTTTAACAACAGCAACCATCATTTTCCCATTGATAGTTCTTACCTCAACTCTTTCGTCAGTCAGCTTTTTATTTCTGATTATAATTTTTTTTGGTCTCTTTTTCGTACTGCTTTCGGTTTCTTCCTCTTCAGTTTCAACAAGTTTTCTCTTCACATTCGTTTTTGTTTTGCTTGATTCCTCATTTCCTTCAGTATTCATCTTACCTTTCCCTCCTCCTATTTTTTTTCTTTTTTTTGTAGTTTTACTATTAATCTCAGAATCTACATCCATTTGCTCTTCAATTGTCCTACCTGTAACATTTTGAAGAAAAATCCATAAAATTTTTGAATATATACTGCATCACTTCATTAAAATTATTACATCACTTGAACACATACAACATCATTTCATTAAAATTACTGCATCTATCTATAAAAATAACAAATAAAATACTTTCATTATAAGAACACTACACGCCTAACCTAATCTACATTTATATACCACTATAAGCAATCTACTGCATCAATTTACACACACCTATTGCATCTATCAACCAAAATCACACAAACACACTTTCGGATCATGAGACCACTACGCGCCTAATCTAATCTACATTTATATGCCACTATAAACAAACTACTGCATCAGTTTACACATACCTACTGCATCTATCAATCAAAATCACATAAACACACTTTCGGAACATGAGATCACTACACGCCTAACCTAATCTACATTTATATGCCATTATAAACAAACTACTGCATCAGTTTACACACACCTACTGCATCTATCAACCAAAATCACACAAACACACTTTCGGATCATGAGACCACTACACGCCTAACCTAATCTACTTTTTTATGACATTATAAACAAACTACTGCATCAGTTTACACATACCTACTGCATCTATCAATCAAAATCACACAAACACACTTTCGGAACATGAGATCACTACACGCCTAGCCTAATCTACATTTATATGCCATTATAAACAAACTACTGCATCAGTTTACACACACCTACTGCATCTATCAACCAAAATCACACAAACACACTTTCGGAACATGAGACCACTACGCGCCTAACCTAATCTACATTTATATGCCACTATAAGCAATCTACTGCATCAATTTACACACACCTACTGCATCTATCAACCAAAATCACACAAACACACTTTCGGATCATGAGACCACTACGCGCCTAACCTAATCTACATTTATATGCCACTATAAACAAACTACTGCATCAGTTTACACATACCTACTGCATCTATCAATCAAAATAACACAAACACACTTTCAGAACATGAGATCACTACACGCCTAACCTAATCTACATTTATATGCCATTATAAACAAATTACTGCATCAGTTTACACACACCTACTGCATCTATCAACCAAAATCACACAAACACACTTTCGGATCATGAGACCACTACACGCCTAACCTAATCTACATTTTTATGACATTATAAACAAACTACTGCATCAGTTTACACATACCTATTGCATCTATCAATCAAAATCACACAAACACACTTTCGGAACATGAGATCACTACACGCCTAGCCTAATCTACATTTATATGCCATTATAAACAAACTACTGCATCAGTTTACACACACCTACTGCATCTATCAACCAAAATCACACAAACACACTTTCGGAACATGAGACCACTACGCGCCTAACCTAATCTACATTTATATGCCACTATAAACAAACTACTGCATTAGTTTACACACACCTACTGCATCTATCAACAAAAATCACACAAACACACTTTCGGATCATGAGAACACTACGTGCCTAACCTAATCTACATTTTTAAGCCACTATAAACAAACTACTGCATCAGTTTACACATACCTACTGCATCTATCAACCAAAATCACACAAACACACTTTCGGAACATGAGATCACTACGCGCCTAACCTAATCTACATTTTTATGCCATTATAAACAAACTACTGCATCAGTTTACACACACCTACTGCATCTATCAACCAAAATCACACAAACACACTTTCGGATCATGACACCACTACGCGCCTAACCTAATATCCATTTATATGCCACTATAAACAAACTACTGCATCAGTTTACACATACCTACTGCATCTATCAATCATAATCACACAAACACACTTTTGGAACATGAGATCACTACGCGCCTAACCTAATCTACATTTTTATGCCATTATAAACAAACTACTGCATCAATTTACATACACCTACTGCATCTATCAATCAAAATCACACAAATACACTTTCGGAACATGAGATCACTACGCGCCTAACCTAATCTACATTTTTATGCCATTATAAACAAACTATTGCATCAATTTACATACACCTACTGCATCTATCAATCAAAATCACACAAATACACTTTCGGATGATGATACCACTACACGCATAACCTAATCTACTGCATCAGTTCACATACAACTTCTGCATCTATCAACAAAAATCACACAAACACACTTAATACATCACTTCATTAAATTTACTGCATCACTTTTAGATAAAACTCTTTTAGATTAAACCTAATTTACTGTACTTACTTTCGGATACAGAAATAATTTTTTTCGGAGATGATTCTTTTTTTCTTTCAGTACCACTGAAACCAGCCGCAATTAGCCGATTACTTGTTCTAGTTGCTAAAATGAGAAAATAAAAAATGATTTAAGTAGAATAAAACTAAATAAATGATGCAATAAAAAATATTAGGGTTTGTGGATGATCTTACGAGCAGCTTTAATCTGAATTTTATTAATCTTCACCATTGATTTGATGCAGTAGTGTGTGAATTAAAGTGCGTGAAATGTTGTTTGAAAATGGAGCGTGTAGTTTTGATTAATCTTCACCAGATCTAGGGTTTTATTTTTTTGTGAATTGTATTTGTTAGTATCAGGTACGTGTAGTTTGAATAGCTTAACATCCGCCCCTTATGTTTTGATTATTTACATAACTGACACTCCGCGTTTTTTAATACTAAAAGTTAATCCAACGGTTGAGATGTCTTCCTATTCTTTTTATTTTAAGCATCTTTTTATTTTAACCCCACCCTATATATATATATATATATATATATATATATATATATATATATATATATATATATATATATATATATATATATATATATATATATATATATATATTAACGTTACTTTAAATAATATATATATAAATAAAATAAAGTTTAAACATGATATGAAATAAATTGACGAAAATAGAAAATAAGTAAGAATGATAAATAAGTTATGTTTAGTCTTTGTCTCCTTTTCCAATTTTATCATTTTTACACTAACGATACTTGCGTTACACCGTTAGTCCTTTTTATATATTTTTCAACTATAGTCCTCTACTTTGTCCAATAATCAATACTAACCTTCTAATATTAATTTTTATCACATTTTAACCTTAGATTTCTGTATTTACAGGTTTAATCCTTTATTTTCAATATTTACACATTTAGTCCTTCTAGATGTCGTCGCGTTACTTTTTTAGTCCAATTTTGCAAAAATGATTATGAAACTTTCCAAAAATTTTCCGAAGCTTATTTATTAAGTAACAAGCTTATTTTAACTGCTTATTTATTTAAAAGCTTAATTTTTAGCTTATGGGCCGATTAACGATTCAATTAAAGGCCCGTTAAGAGTTTTGGAGGCGAGGGCATAGAAAAAGTTTTGGGCTTGACTTTGGGTCATTTTTATGATTCTAAAAACATTTCTTATAGGCCCAGTGGGCTTACGGATTTTAATTTCTTAATGGGCTTTAGTTAAGCCCAGTCGATAAAATAAGATTTTTAGTTTGAATTTTTGGTTTGAAAACCGGTTCATGTCATTTCAAAATGGATCGATTAGGATGTCAAAACGTGATTATTTTTACAAGTTGTTTACATGAAAATGTTAGTTTGCTAGGTGGTCTATGGCGTCGTGAAAAAATATAGTACTATCGTTAAATGAAATTTTAAGTTATACGCTTGTTTTGTGACATGGTTGGATCGATTTATATTTTGAAAAGTTGTAAATATTTACTAAGTGTTTTTGACAAATTTCATACGATGGATGCTATTTGAAATGTATGCGTGAAATACTTGTAACGTTACAACTAAAGTGATTTGTGTGTGCTACGTGATTCCTAGGCCTTCCAAGATAGAGGCTAATCACGTTTCGTGTACTAAGAATAATTATATACTTGAAATAAACGTGCAAAGTATATACGTTCGAAACATTAATCACAAAGTGCATGTCTATATAATAACGTGTGAAATGGATTAGAAATGAGTGTAGGAAACTTACTAACACCTTAGAGGTGATCAAGAGTCGAGATAGATAGAAAAGGAACACAAGAAATCACGTCTAAGCTATATAACCCAAACGTTATATAATATTTCAAACCCGATTTCTTTTCCTTGCTTCCAATATTATACCTTACGACTTGTAAGTATTATGAGAAGGGTTTGAAGGTCGAACAATTGCAGCTAAAGAGTTTAGAAGAAAATGAGAGTAGTATGCATGCAAGTACGTACATATATTACTAATATATATATCGTTTTAGTAGAGAAATTCAATGTAACTTCTTCGTACTATTGCATGTCAGTAACTAGACTCATAGATGAACATATTATATTAGTTTAGAGTGGTTTGTGAGAGCATAAAATGAGGAGGGTGTTGGGTGAATCATGCTCTATGTCGACCATATATCTTTACTTGTATACGATTCACAAAATCGTACACAACTTGTTTATACATAATCATCTTTAACATTTGAGCTTAGAATCATCTTAGGAATAATATTAGGAACGATTAGAAACAAACTAAATTCAAAACGGTTAAGTTTTGAATATATTGTAAATCGATTTGGGTGTGCAAGGGTCGAATACTTTGCCTCTTAAAAACGTATCAAAACTCAGCGTATGGACGTGAGACTTGACACACTAATTGTTGGCTAGTATGTTAACGAGATGAGAAAATAAAATATATAGGTCGTGTGTAATATTTAGGAATAAACGATGTGTTTTGGAGATGGTTTAGTCTTGGTCGATCGGATGAAAACTAATAAATTGGAATTGGGCTTTGGTTTTGTGGGCTTAGGAATAGTGAGTAAAGGGTGTGGGCCGAAGGTAATTAAGGGTCCGGTTGGTTAATAGGATAATTAAGGATTTCTAATTATAATTATTAAATATAATTAGTATTAGGATTTAGGTTTAGGATTAAATGAAAAGTTTAAGTTTCGTGTAACGTGTCGAGGATTAATTCCGTCATTTCGTGAATTATATTATTTTGTGAAAATCGCCAAAATAATATAATAAGAAAAATTTCAAATTTTTCCGAGAAAATGGGAATTAGAAATGATAACGAAGGATTATTTATTTATTAACGATTTAATTACAAGAAATTTTTACAGGGTTCTACAATACCCACTTGTCATTCTGAATTTCGTCCCGAAATTCGATTTTAAGAAATCTAACAAGTGTGTTCTATGAAAATAAGTGCGGATATTTCTCACGGAATCTATCTTCTCTTTCCCATGTATAAGTCGGTCCTCGCTTAGAGTCCCATCTTACTTTTACAATGGGGATACGATTCTGTTTGAGTTGATTTATCTCTCTATCCATTATTTCCACAGGCTCTTCTGTGAACACTAGTTTGTCGTCCAATCTAATCTCTTTTAGTGGAATGACGAGAGTTTCGTCTGACAAACATTTCTTGAGTTGGGATACGTGAAACGTAGGGTGTACCCTACTGAGTTCATCCGGAAGTTCTAACTTATAAGCAACTGAACCAGGGGACTCCACGTGTCACACCTACAACCTCCACCACCCTATACCCTGCAAACCCTCACACCACCACCCATAGACCACCCCTACTTCCCAAATTGTCCCCTTCCACCATCATAAGTCACATCCACAACATTTAATGCATAAAAACGGCCACAAGTTACCTCTTCCAATTTTGGTGCCAAAAAGAGATTTAAACGGATGAGATTAATTGAGGCAATCCAAGGGCTGTAGATTGATGGGATTTGCTCAGAAGGTGTCCCCAAACCCTAATCTTCAAGTATAAAAGGGATCTCGAGAAGCTTACAACCCCCACCAGGCAGTGTACCTGATCGTTGTAGTATAGTATAGTGACAAGTACCGGGGGATTGATCGTTCAGCTAGGAATAGTGTCGTTAGGATTGAAATTAATCTAACTAGGTCTAAAGGTGAAGGATGATTCTTTTTGTATTTTTATATTTTTTGAAAAGCAAGTAAAAATCTCGGGTATTGGGAGAGTGGGCGGAATTAGTTGCTAATCAACTAACCCAAAAGCTACTAATTAAACTAATTAACAAGAAAACTAAACTAAGGTTCTACAAGATAAGTGAAGCATGTCTACCCATGATATGTTACTCCTTGCTAGCTATCCAATCCTACCTATTGAATTGTAACCTTGTTTTAATTGACGGGTTGTATTCCTTAATACCATTCATGGGGTGGCATACATAACTCCCCAATTCTATGAGCTCTTATCTCCTCCTACACCATGCCCAGCACAACTATAGGGATTGTAAACAGTGGCTCATGCATTAAATACAACCAATAAAGACCTAGTACGCCTCGGTTCATGTTTCTTAAGACGTTCAAGCATGTTACCATTTGGAGATCTGCCAGTTTTCTTAAGCCTAACATATAAATCATTCAATCAAAACAAGAATCAATAGGAAACAAGGATTATAAACTAAACCAACTAGATCTATTGAAGTTGTCATGCCCTAATTGATGGAGATAGACACAACATCAACAAGAAATCAATGAGATCTAATCAATTATATACAAGTTTCACATAATCATAAGTAGACACAAGGTGAATTAGCAAAACATAATCAAAGAAAGACAATCAACAAGACTAATGAAAGACATAGTTGAGATAGAATCATCAAACCAATACATGATGTTTATGGAGTGATTGAAACCCTCTAAGTTGCTGGAAAAACACCCACCTAAACCCAGGAATCGACTTTAGGGTTTAGGGCTTACAAAAAGTGAAGTTATGAAGTTATATTTATAGGCATGTTTTCTGTCGGCCCTTCGTGACGGCGTCAGCCCGTACTCTTGACGCCGTCAAGACCATTTTTTCACCAAATTGTAGATCTCTTCGTCCTCTTCGCGTGGGCTTTTGAATCACCTAAATCTGAGTTCGTATGCAAAAGTTATGACCAAAACAATATCAGCTACTCCGCGCGCAAGTTTTGACAAGTTTACACGTGACGGCCTTGGTGACGCCGTCATCAACCACGGTATTTTATTCTTTGCTATCTGACGCCGTCAGGGTGTAACTCTTGACGCCGTCACCTAGTGCTTCCAGCATGGAAAATTGATACTTTGTCGTTTTCTTCACTTTTATGCTCCAAAAACGTCCAAAATGGCTTCTTTTCCAGAATTCACTCTCCAAGTACCTAAAATCACAAAAGGAACGATTTAGGGCAATATTTGATCAAATAAAGTCGGATTCGGGCTTAAATGACCCCCTAAAAACGGATCATTTTTCGCCTAATCATATATCCCTACACTTGGGATTTGCTTGTCCTCAAGCAAATGAGCTTTTCCACCAATCAAAATACAAGTTAGGGGTCATTTAACACTAATATAAAAGTAATTACAACAAATGATCATTCCACCTTAGTCAAAACAAGCACGGAAATTATACACTAGCACCTCACATTAAGTATTTGGATACTCTCATCTCTCGGGTGTTGTAAATTTATATGTCATAATTGGAAATGGAGAAATATCACTCTCTACTTGTCATAGCAAATAGATTACCATAGGCTTGGGAAAGGATCAAACCTCCACCACTTGGCGTAAGCACCTAGGATAAACTATCAAAGAGGTCTTTTAAAGGGTTATAACGTTAGGTGTAGGGGATATGGAAAACACGGTTTTGTTGGATAAATGGATATTTTACTGGTGGCAAGTCAATTGTCTTAGTTAACTACATGTACAATGAGGCGTTGCTAAGCCAAGACTCGACTCAACTTAAACTAACTACGATTCTTTTTGGATTTTCAAGACACTATTTGACTTAAACATAAATAAAAGAAACGGATGGTAGCCCGTATGTTTTTCTCTATTCTTTTTCTATATTTTTTTTTCTTTTCTTTTTTTTTACAATTTTTTTTTTTTTTTTTTTTTTTTTTTTTTTTTTTTTTTTTTTTTTTTGCATACACTCTTACTCTACCATCCAAAACAATACATCAAAGGGAGCTCGTTTCCTCCCTACACTTGAGCTTTTACATACTTTACAATCAACTATTCTAATGACTCGAATCAAGATAATCAAAACACTTGGAGTACTTTTAAATATTAATGCACATATGGGGGTAATAATTGACATCATCCCCATTACTCCATTACAATAGTACTTTACCCATGAGTCCCAATCGTCCCAAAACAATATGTACAAGATATGACTCGACTTAGCAACCATGTAATCAATTAGACAACTAACAAAGGGTTTAAACAATTAACAATAATGCACTAAAGATGAGTGCATACAAGGAAGGCTAAGGCGATTTGGTTGCACATTTGGGGTGGATTGTAAACAAATTCTTCATTTAAGTAAAATGCTTAAAGTTAGAAACGAAAAGATAGGCTCGGAGGGGTGTACTAGGGGTATCGTGTACTAAAAATGAGTACAACGCTAAAGGTGTGGGAGAATTACTTGACCTATGAAGTCAATGTAATTATATTACAGGTGTAGAACAAGGGTTATCCTAATGCCTCTTATCATGTAGTAAATCCTAACTACACGAATGTAGTCTCACTAGCGGTCTCGGGATGCATCGCTATCACAAGTTCTAGAATCTAAATACTACCGGTACACTCATAAGCACCAACAATGAATACTTTTTCCTAAAGATCTAAGGGCGAACCTCACATATTTGGGGTGGAAATTTTTGAGTGGTATGGTTTTTTGTGCTAGTCATACAACTCCTATCCATGAGACGCTTATTAAGACTAAAGTTTCACTCCTACATGTTGCAAAAAATTTTAAATTTCGTGCTAAAATTGCCCTAACAAATATTTCTCTCAGTTTTATTACACATTCACTATTAAACAAAACAAAAACCAAGTGGAGTAATAGTTTCTAATATACCCACCCTACACTTAAACCGAACATTGTCCTCAATGTTCTAGATAAAAGATGTAAAAGTAAATAAATAAGAATGAAAGAAACTAATACTCCCCTGATTCGTTCACCGTGGATAATCTGACAACATGGTTAAATCTACCTCCAAGAAGACGAACGTTGAAAGCTTCCCTCCAGAAATATAAATCATCTTCTTGTCCTGTAATCAACAAACACAAAAACCAAAGCATCAAACCGAACAAAAATCACAACTAGATGTAATTCCAGACTTAGAAATAGAAACAAGACAAAGCAACAAAAGGATAGGATACTTGTGGAATGAATTACAAATAGGAACTCATAAAACATATCCACAATTATTGACACACAAACAAGATAAAATATATGCTAATCATGAATTGTGAAGTTTTCATGTTCGAATTTAGTTCTTTTTAACAAGATATAAATTTCCCTACACTTATCTTTTTGTAAAATACCTTTATATGCAATTAAAACGAAGTTAAAAACAAAATAAAGCATTTTCACAAATTATTCGAAACATGAAAATTAAACAACTATGATTAAGCATATATGACACAAACAAACAAATAAAATAAAAACATCAAACAATTAAAAACATGGGTTGTCTCCCAAGAAGCGCTTGTTTTTGTTCGAGTCACGAGCCTGACTCTACCCTTATTTAATGGAAATAGGGGAGGTTTTCCCTACACTTAGGATTAAGTGTGGGTGGAAGTAGTGATACACACCCTTAGGGTGGAAATATGCCACGTGAGGTGAAGGGGGTGAGTGAATGGCTTCCTTCATCCTAAAACTACCCGGATAATATGGGTTGATGGGTGGGTCGGTTCCTCTTTTGTCTCCTAGAAATAAATCTAAGGATGGGAAGTTGTGTAAAGGTTGAGGTTCCGGTTCATCAATATTAGGAAATTCCCTAGAACTAGGAGTAAGGTTATCACTACAAGTATTCAAACTTATATCCTCTAGTGGTGCTTGGTCCAAGGGTTCTACCTCAATTGGGGTTCCTATAGTCTCATCTACTTCTTCCGGGTAAGTCACGGGCGGTGTATGTGCCTCAAATGATGGTAGGACTTGTGGGGTACTTTGTGGGCTTGGATTATCCACCTCATCCTCCATTGTACCTAGATTACCTATATGTTTGTTTTGTACTATGATATTAGGTGCCATCCAACTAGGTATCTCAACATGAGTATATTCATCCCCCAACAAACTTGTTTCATGATCCTTCAAATTTGTTGTCAAATGATTTGTTATGTTGTTTGTCGGGTTGTCTAATCTGTAATAATATTGGGCACAATCTTCTATGGCATCCCATGCTTCTTCAGCATTTAATTCCCTAAAGTCCCCATTGGCAAAATCCTCAATGCACATTTGGTCATATCGGTTAACACGATAGTAAAAGGTCTGGGTTAGGGATGCTAAAGCGAAACTATGATGAGGGACTATTCGGAGTAAATTTTTAAAACGAGTCCATGCATCATATATGGGTTCATCTCGATATTGTTTGAACATCAAGATGTCATTAGGGTAGAATGGGTTTCGTGAAGGGTAGTATGGTGGATTCGCATTCTCCATAATGGTGAACGGAAGAGTCAATGGAAAGGTTTCTACGAAAAAATGCACAAAGAAAAGATAGACTACAAGAAAGCTAATAAAAAGAAAATAAAAATCTCACTAAAAAGGAATCTAATGAGTAGACCTAATAAAAATCAAATTCAACCTAAACAATAACTATTCCCCGGGCTGCGGCGCCAAAAACTTGATGCGTGGGAATCGCACCTTGCTTTACCTCTCGAGGGATCTCGAGAAGCTTACAACCCCCACCAGGCAGTGTACCTGATCGTTGTAGTATAGTATAGTGACAAGTACCGGGGGATTGATCGTTCAGCTAGGAATAGTGTCGTTAGGATTGAAATTAATCTAACTAGGTCTAAAGGTGAAGGATGATTCTTTTTGTATTTTTATATTTTTTGAAAAGCAAGTAAAAATCTCGGGTATTGGGAGAGTGGGCGGAATTAGTTGCTAATCAACTAACCCAAAAGCTACTAATTAAACTAATTAACAAGAAAACTAAACTAAGGTTCTACAAGATAAGTGAAGCATGTCTACCCATGATATGTTACTCCTTGCTAGCTATCCAATCCTGCCTATTGAATTGTAACCTTGTTTTAATTGACGGGTTGTATTCCTTAATACCATTCATGGGGTGGCATACATAACTCCCCAATTCTATGAGCTCTTATCTCCTCCTACACCATGCCCAGCACAACTATAGGGATTGTAAACAGTGGCTCATGCATTAAATACAACCAATAAAGACCTAGTACGCCTCGGTTCATGTTTCTTAAGACGTTCAAGCATGTTACCATTTGGAGATCTGCCAGTTTTTTTAAGCCTAACATATAAATCATTCAATCAAAACAAGAATCAATAGGAAACAAGGATTATAAACTAAACCAACTAGATCTATTGAAGTTGTCACGCCCTAATTGATGGAGATAGACACAACATCAACAAGAAATCAATGAGATCTAATCAATTATATACAAGTTTCACATAATCATAAGTAGACACAAGGTGAATTAGCAAAACATAATCAAAGAAAGACAATCAACAAGACTAATGAAAGACATAGTTGAGATAGAATCATCAAACCAATACATGATGTTTATGGAGTGATTGAAACCCTCTAAGTTGCTGGAAAAACACCCACCTAAACCCAGGAATCGACTTTAGGGATTAGGGCTTACAAAAAGTGAAGTTATGAAGTTATATTTATAGGCATGTTTTCTGTCGGCCCTTCGTGACGGCGTCAGCCCGTACTCTTGACGCCGTCAAGACCATGGTGATCTCTTCGTCCTCTTCGCGTGGGCTTTTGAATCACCTAACTCCGAGTTCGTATGCAAAAGTTATGACCAAAACAATATCAGCTACTCCGCGCGCAAGTTTTGACAAGTTTACACGTGACGGCCTTGGTGACGCCGTCATCAACCATGGTATTTTATTCTTTGCTATCTGACGCCGTCAGGGTGTAACTCTTGACGCCGTCACCTAGTGCTTCCAGCATGGAAAATTGATACTTTGCCGTTTTCTTCACTTTTATGCTCCAAAAACGTCCAAAATGGCTTCTTTTCCAGAATTCACTCTCCAAGTACCTAAAATCACAAAAGGAACGATTTAGGGCAATATTTGATCAAATAAAGTCGGATTCGGGCTTAAATGACCCCCTAAAAACGGATCATTTTTCGCCTTATCACATGGTAGCTGTTATTGTACGAGAATTCAACTAATGGCAAGTGTCTATCCCAACCTTTTCCGAAATCAATAACACATGCTCGGAGCATGTCTTCCAAGGTTTGGATTGTTCTCTCACTTTGTCCATCGGTTTGCGGATGATAAGCGGTGCTCATATCTAACCTAGTACCAAGAGATTTCTATAGCGATTCCCAAAATCTTGAGGTGAATCGGCTATCTCTATCAGAAATAATAGATATTGGTACCCCATGTCTAATCACAATTTCCTTAAAGTACAACTGAGCGAGTGTTTCCATCTCGTCAGTTTCCTTGATTGGTAGAAAATGTGCAGACTTGGTTAATCGATCGATGATAACCCAGATTGTGTCTAATCCGGTCGAAGTCTTTGGTAATTTGGTAATAAAATCCATTGTGATTCGTTCCCATTTCCAGACCGGAATTTCTGGTTGCACGAGTAATCCTGATGGTTTCTGAGTCTCTGCTTTTACTCTTGAGCAGGTTAAACATTTACCAACGTACTCGGCGATATCAGCTTTCATATTTGGCCACCAATAATTCTTCTTAATATCTTGGCACATCTTATTGGAACCGGGATGAATAGAATATTTGGATTTATGAGATTCATGCATGATAAGGTCTCGAATACCTCCAAAAAGAGGAATCCAATATCTTTCCTTAAAACATAACATTCCATCATTTCTTCTCACAAATTCTTTTTCATTATTTGGCATTCTGTCAACCTGATCTTCCAGGTTTGACCTTCTGTTAATTTTCTCATATTTTCGGTTTTCTTCTTGTAGAGCTTCTACTTGAGCTTTGATGATTTGAGCTGGAAGTGGCGAATGAATTGTCATTCCTAGAGATCGAACTCTAAGAGGTTTAATTCTATCTTTTCTACTCAATGCATCGGCTACTACATTCGCTTTACCAGGATGGTAACGAATTTCACAGTCGTAGTCATTGAGTAATTCTAACCATCTTCTTTGCCTCATGTTTAGCTCCTTCTGATCTAGTATATGCTGTAGACTCTTGTGATCGGTGAAAACCGTACACTTTGTACCATATAGGTAATGTCTCCATATCTTAAGAGCAAAAACTACTGCTCCTAATTCTAGATCATGAGTGGTGTAGTTTTCTTCATTCTTCTTCAGCTGTCGTGAAGCATAGGCTATAACTTTGTCTCTTTGCATTAGTACCGCACCTAAACCATGATGAGATGCGTCACAATACACTACAAAGTCCTCATTGCCTTCCGGTAATGCTAATATTGGTGCTTCACAAAGCTTCTATTTCAGCAGCTGAAATGCTGACTCTTGCTTCTCTTCCCAGTTATACTTCTTGTTCTTCTGGGTTAGTTCCGTCAATGGTTTTGCAATCTTTGAAAAACCTTCTATAAATCTCCGGTAATAACCAGCGAGACCTAAGAATTGATGAATCTCAGTTGGGGAGGTGGGTGACGTCCAACCTTTAACTGCTTCTATCTTCGCGGGATCTACATGGATTCCTTTGTTGTTGATGATATGGCCTAAAAATTGAACGGTAGAAATCCAAAAATCACATTTGGAAAACTTGGCGTACAACTTTTCTTTCTTAAGTAACTCTAAAATAGTCCTTAAGTGTTCGACATGCTCTTCTTTGTTGCGCGAATAGATTAAAATATCATCAATGAACACAATAACGAATTTATCCAAGTATGGTTTGCATACTCGGTTCATTAAATCCATGAATACAGCTGGTGCATTGGTAAGACCAAATGGCATCACCTGAAATTCATAATGTCCGTATCGTGTTCGAAAAGCTGTCTTGGGAATGTCCTCTTCCCTAACTCTTAATTGATGATATCCTGATCTTAGATCGATTTTTGAGTAAACACTTGATCCTTGTAATTGGTCAAATAGATCGTCGATTCTTGGTAATGGATATCGATTCTTCACCGTGAGTTTGTTCAACTCTCTGTAATCGATACACATTCGGAATGTTCCATCTTTCTTTTTGACAAATAGGATTGGTGCTCCCCAAGGGGATGAACTTGGTTGAATGAAACCTTTATCTGATAGTTATTTTAACTGTTCAGATAATTCTTTCATTTCGGAGGGTGCTAATCGATATGGTGCTTTTGCAACTGGTGCTGCTCCAGGCACTAAATCGATTCGGAATTCTACTTGACGGGTTGGTGGGATTCCAGGTAAGTCTTCGGGAAATACATCAGAAAATTCTCTTACAACTGGCACTTCATCAAGTTGTTTCTTCTTTTCTTTTGTTTCTCCTCCCGTTACTTGGATTTGAAATACATGGCATCCTTTGCTTATGTATTTCATCGTCTTGGCGTACGAAATGATATTGAAAGAAGTTTTAGGTTTATCACCTTGGATGATTAAGGTTTCACCGTCGAATGGAATTTGGATGATTTTCTCGTCACAAATTATTCTGGCACGGTGTTTAGATAACCAATCCATACCAATGATGACATCAAAACTTCCCAATTGGACGGGCATAAGATTGATAGGGAAAGATTTATTTAGAAGGGTTAAGGTGCAGTTTTCGATTAGGGTATTGGTACTTAGAATATTTCCATCTGCTAATTCTATTTCATAGATAGTATCTAATTCTACAGGAGTAATATTTAGAATTGCGGCAAACGAAGTAGACACAAAACTTTTATCTGCTCCTGAATCAAATAATATCTTAGCATCTTGTTGATTTAATAGGAACGTACCAGTAACAACAACTGAATTATGCGTTGTGTTCCCATCACCAAGTACATACGCTCTTCCTCTGGCAACATTATTGGTAAATTTCGGACATTGAGGTCTGTAATGTCCAACTTCTCCACAACCATGGCACTTTACTGCTATCGGTTGTGTGTTGGCTCCAGTCGCTCGACAGTCCCTTGTCATATGACCAATTCTTCTACAGTTGCCACAAGCAGGCCTACATGCTCCAGTATGATGCATGTTGCACTTGTTACATGGGGGTAGAGTTCCAGAATAACCTTTACTTTCTGCAGGCACTGCTGCATAAGCTCTGGTAGCTTCTTGCCTACGATTCTGTTGCTGATGATGGTTACTACGGTTCTGCTGTTGATCTCTGCTGCGGTTGCTGCTTTGATTGTTGTTGTTGTTGTATCTCTGGTTACCACTGTAACTGTTGTTGTATCTACGGTTGTTGCTATTGTTACTCCCACGGTTGTCAGCACTTCTCTTATGCTCATTGATCACAGAGGTAGAACCTCTTTTGATCACCCGGGTTAACAATCTCTGTGCAAGCTCCATAGCTTCTTCTACTGTCTTTGGATTTGATGAGGTAACATCTCCTTCAATGGATGGTGGCAGTCCCTCCACGTATTTCTCCAATGCTTGTTCAACATTGGGTACTATAGTTGGGCACAGCACCGACAACTCCAGAAACTTTCTGTCGTATGTCTTCAAGTCATTGTACCTTACAACTAGCTGATGAAATTCATCCTCCAGTTTTCGAATCTCTGTCCTTGGACAATACTTCTTCAACATTTTATTCTTCAACTCATTCCACGCAAGTCTGAAAGCTTCATCTGGACCCATAGCATTCGCAGTAGTGTTCCACCACGATAGTGCTTCTCCTTGAAGAGTTCCTATAGCAAAGGTAACTTTGCTATTCTCAGGACAACCACTCCTCTTGAAGACTGTCTCAGTATGCTCAAACCAATGTGCCATTTCAGTCACTCCTTCAATTCCTTTGAAGTTTGTTGGCTTGCAAGTCATGAAATCCTTGTAAGTACAATTACGTGGAGTAATTGTATTAGCTTCACGATTTGCACCATTGGTATTATTCAAACGATCCGCTTCACGAGCTGCAGATATTCCCTCAGCAATCATTCTTTGAACCTCAGTGGGGGTCATGATCACTTCCGGGTTAGAGTTTTCGCTACTTGCATGCTCCATTTTTCTATTAATAATACAAAAATATAGCATTTAGAATTTTTAAACAACCACTTGTTTTAAAGGTTCTTGTGAAGTAGGGAAATAAATAATTATGAGTCTTAATAATAATTGGGCATCATATGTAGTTTTTATTTTGATACAACAGTCATAATCATTCTGATATGTTAGATGCAATTATAATACACATGAACAACCATAAGCATAAGTTAACATTTGTATATAGTAATATCAAAACCAACAGCATAACATTAATAACTTTAAATCAGTTGAGTTGTTATAACAAAACGATACAAGCTTATTAAATGCCACATGCGGCAGGCTTGAATGCCTTATTACTAGTACAAATACTAACTGTCTCTAATGATTAGGTATGTCCACATGTCCTCCCATCTCTAAGATCTGAGTTCGGAGCTCTTGCATCTCGGTATGATGTTGCATCTGCATATCTCCTACAATGTTTTCCAATGTATCTGCTCTTCGGTGTGCAAGCAGGGCTTCCCAAGTACGGTTCTGTCCCTCTCTTCGCAACGATATCGCGAAAGAACGTGTCTCAGAGATATCCGAATGTATCTGAGCTAACCCCTGCTGCAACTCTATCCTATCGGCTATAAGGTTATGTAAGGTGTTGTGGGTAGTATCTGAATGATCGAAAGATGAATAATCAATCATCTGAAGAAGTGAGTCTATCTGATCTTCGTGATGCTCCAATCGCGTCACTACTACAGAAGGTGAAAGGGTAGAGGGAATTTCCATCCTAGCACTCTCGCCAGTTTCATTGATATGAGCTGGGGGAGTAAAACCAGGCGGATAGGGTAATGATGGTGAAAGTAGAGGAATAGAATCAGAAATACGAAGGCGGCTGGATGTAAGTATATCTTCCTCAGGGATTTGTTCTCTTGGGTGAAAAGTATACGGATAAGTTTGGCTAAAAAGGTTGAGTAGGTGATCGGGTGCATATGAATTGAAATCATGACGTGGTAATGGTGTCGATAAAACAAAAGCATTGGGATTCTCAGGCGTTGTAGCAATTTCGTCTTGCTCGAAGGGTTCTGTTTCTTGGGAAACAGCGTCAGGTACAAAAGTAGAACGATAAATAGGCGAAGTAACGGACGCGACGGAAATATCAGAGTCGGAGTCGAACATACTCATATTGAATAAATACTAAAACAATTCATAAATAGCGCAGAATAAGAATTTATTATCATAAAATTTTAACATATCACAATCAAAATATCATAGCTTAATTATTAACTTACAGGGTAATGTAGCAAGCAGGCACGGCGGGCAAAATTTATATGATGAAAATTTAATTTATTTGAAAGTGTGGTTATAGTTCAATGTTCGAAAACATTTGGTTCTCTATAACTATGGCTCTGATACCAATCTGTAACACCCCCTAATTTGAAATGCGGCAGCGGAATAGAAATTAGGGTGTTACGGTGAGGATCGAAGTCATAATGATAGAAAACGGCTCGAAAGAGACGTTTTAAAACATAATTTCATTTATAAAAATTTGAAATACAATAGGTCCTTATCAGAGTATTATAAAAGCTTGATGTTTTGAATTAAATCAAACATCATTTATTTTACATCATTATTGAAATAAAGAAAACATATTTTGAAGATTTTTGTCGTCCGTTCCGTGCTTGCTTCCCCTGCTAAATACCTGAGATACATGCTTAAAAGTCAACAAAATGTTGAGTGAAATCATAGAGTTTGAATTTAATAATCATTTTGATACACAAGTAAGATTGTATTGGAAAATACAATCAGTTTGAAAACATTGATATTGCAGTTCATATATTGCACTAAGTCTCATGACACGCAAACGTTAACAAATACCGTAAACGGCGGGTGTTTATCAAATCAATGATAAATTTGCCCTCGTGTAATAGGTGATTTGCCAGTTCCTATTTTTACTCAAATATAATTATCACGACTAATACGACTAACCACATGCATAATGGCATTCCGTCAAGTATTAATGGGACAGGCTGTCAAACCTTAAATAGATCTATTCATTATATTCGCGTTTACCGCAGTGATTAATGGCTCATGAATAAGGGTCTTTTGGCAATAGCTAACTTAGGCATATATCAGTCAGGAAAGCATACAGAAAAATACTTGCGATCTATTTATAACATGTATCCCCCTCACGGAGTTTTGAAAATAATTAAATGTGAGGCTATGACTCACCTTGATTATTACTGAAAACGAAGAAAATAAAGTCGGACGAATTTATGAAAACGGCTTCGAAATACAACCTGATAAATAAATTTATCTAAGAATTTGACCAAAAACTATTCGGTAATTATGAAGAAAATAACGAATATTAGATATTCGTTATGACGAAAAATGATGTGCAGCGAAAAATCTTGTGATATGCATGATATGACAAAATATGGTTTTTAATTTATCCATCGAAGTTTTTACCTTTTTAATAATAAGAAAATCTTAACTTTTTAAATATCGTTATATATATATATATATATATATATATATATATATATTAACGTTACTTTAAATAATATATATATATATATATAAATAAAATAAAGTTTAAACATGATATGAAATAAATTGACGAAAATAGAAAATAAGTAAGAATGATAAATAAGTTATGTTTAGTCTTTGTCTCCTTTTCCAATTTTACCATTTTTACACTAACGATACTTGCGTTACACCGTTAGTCCTTTTTATATATTTTTCAACTATAGTCCTCTACTTTGTCCAATAATCAATACTAACCTTCTAATATTAATTTTTATCACATTTTAACCTTAGATTTCTGTATTTACAGGTTTAATCCTTTATTTTCAATATTTACACATTTAGTCCTTCTAGGTGTCGTCGCGTTACATTTTTAGTCCAATTTTGCAAAAATGATTATGAAACTTTCCAAAAATTTTCCGAAGCTTATTTATTAAGTAACAAGCTTATTTTAACTGCTTATTTATTCAAAAGCTTAATTTTTAGCTTATGGGCCGATTAACGATTCAATTAAAGGCCCGTTAAGAGTTTTGGAGGCGAGGGCATAGAAAAAGTTTTGGGCTTGACTTTGGGTCATTTTTATGATTCTAAAAACATTTCTTATAGGCCCAGTGGGCTTACGGATTTTAATTTCTTAATGGGCTTTAGTTAAGCCCAGTCGACAAAATAAGATTTTTAGTTTGAATTTTTGGTTTGAAAACCGGTTCATGTCATTTCAAAATGGATCGATTAGGATGTCAAAACGTGATTATTTTTACAAGTTGTTTACATGAAAATGTTAGTTTGCTAGGTGGTCTATGGCGTCGTGAAAAAATATAGTACTATCGTTAAATGAAATTTTAAGTTATACGCTTGTTTTGTGACATGGTTGGATCGATTTATATTTTGAAAAGTTGTAAATATTTACTAAGTGTTTTTGACAAATTTCATACGATGGATGCTATTTGAAATGTATGCGTGAAATACTTGTAATGTTACAACTAAAGTGATTTGTGTGTGCTACGTGATTCCTAGGCCTTCCAAGATAGAGGCTAATCACGTTTCGTGTACTAAGAATAATTATATACTTGAAATAAACGTGCAAAGTATATACGTTCGAAACAATAATCACAAAGTGCATGTCTATATAATAACGTGTGAAATGGATTAGAAATGAGTGTAGGAAACTTACAAACACCTTAGAGGTGATCAAGAGTCGAGATAGATAGAAAAGGAACACAAGAAATCACGTCTAAGCTATATAACCCAAACGTTATATAATATTTCAAACCCGATTTCTTTTCCTTGCTTCCAATATTATACCTTACGACTTGTAAGTATTATGAGAAGGATTTGAAGGTCGAATAATTGCAGCTAAAGAGTTTAGAAAAAATGAGAGTAGTATGCATGCAAGTACGTACATATATTACTAATATATATATCGTTTTAGTAGAGAAATTCAATGTAACTTCTTCGTACTATTGCATGTCAGTAACTAGACTCATAGATGAACATATTATATTAGTTTAGAGTGGTTTGTGAGAGCATAAAATGAGGAGGGTGTTGGGTGAATCATGCTCTATGTCGACCATATATCTTTACTTGTATACGATTCACAAAATCGTACACAACTTGTTTATACATAATCATCTTTAACATTTGATCTTAGAATCATCTTAGGAATAATATTAGGAACGATTAGAAACAAACTAAATTCAAAACGGTTAAGTTTTGAATATATTGTAAATCGATTTGGGTGTGCAAGGGTCGAATACTTTGCCTCTTAAAAACATATCAAAACTCAGCGTATGGACGTGAGACTTGACACACTAATTGTTGGCTAGTATGTTAACGAGATGAGAAAATAAAATATATAGGTCGTGTGTAATATTTAGGAATAAACGATGTGTTTTGGAGATGGTTTAGTCTTGGTCGATCGGATGAAAACTAATAAATTGGAATTGGGCTTTGGTTTTGTGGGCTTAGGAATAGTGAGTAAAGGGTGTGGGCCGAAGGTAATTAAGGGTCCGGTTGGTTAATAGGATAATTAAGGATTTCTAATTATAATTATTAAATATAATTAGTATTAGGATTTAGGTTTAGGATTAAATGAAAAGTTTAAGTTTCGTGTAACGTGTCGAGGATTAATTCCGTCATTTCGTGAATTATATTATTTTGTGAAAATCGCCAAAATAATATAATAAGAAAAATTTCAAAATTTTCTGAGAAAATGGGAATTAGAAATGATAACGAAGGATTATTTATTTATTTATTAACGATTTAATTACAAGAAATTTTTACGGGGTTCTACAATACCCACTTGTCATTCTGAATTTCGTCCCGAAATTCGATTTTAAGAAATCTAACAAATGTGTTCTATGAAAATAAGTGCGGATATTTCTCACGGAATCTATCTTCTCTTTCCCATGTATAAGTCGGTCCTCGCTTAGAGTCCCATCTTACTTTTACAATGGGGATACGATTCTGTTTGAGTTGTTTTATCTCTCTATCCATTATTTCCACAGGCTCTTCTGTGAACACTAGTTTGTCGTCCAATCTAATCTCTTTTAGTGGAATGACGAGAGTTTCGTCTGACAAACATTTCTTGAGTTGGGATACGTGAAACGTAGGGTGTACCCTACTGAGTTCATCCGGAAGTTCTAACTTATAAGCAACTGAACCAGGGGACTCCACGTGTTACACCTACAACCTCCACCACCCTATACCCTGCAAACCCTCACACCACCACCCATAGACCACCCCTACTTCCCAAATTGTCCCCCTCCACCATCATAAGTCACATCCACAACATTTAATGCATAAAAACGGCCACAAGTTACCTCTTCCAATTTTGGCGCCAAAAAGAGATTTAAACGGATGAGATTAATTGAGGCAATCCAAGGGCTGTAGATTGATGGGATTTGCTCAGAAGGTGTCCCCAAACCCTAATCTTCAAGTATAAAAGGAAGAAGATGCAAGGATAAAGATATGTAGTTTTAATTTGTATTTCCAATTTTCGTACTTAGTCAATTAAGAGTTCTAGTGTATTTCTAAGTTTTCAAGTTGTAATCCTAAGATTTTCAGTGATAATCAAAGTTAATTTCAGTTCCTCAGTTCAATTATCATTTTATGCAAGTTTACTTTTATTTCAAATTCCTCAATAAGTTTCATTGTTGTTTCTAGTTGATAATATGGACTCATAAGCTCATATAAGCTCCTCATATAGCTTTTATAAGCTATTAGAAACCATAAAACTCAGCTCTAGTTATAAAAGAGAAAAATTAAGAAAAATAAGAAAAAAATAAAGAAAAATTCAAAAATTGCAGGTTACATGATCAACAAGTGGGAGCAGGGTGAATTTTGGATTGCCCTGGGTTAGTGGTTCTGTGGAGAACTCATAGGTTGCTTCATTGGTCCTTGGTTGCTTCATTGGTCCTTGGTTATTGATTTTGGCAGGAATGCAAAAATTGTAAGCATTTTTCTTAATTTAATATTCTACTGTAGTACTTTCAAATTAGTTATTATATTAGTTAGTTTATGTTTATTTGATATGTATTAGTATTATTATTGGTTAATATATATAGCTTGTTCATTAGAATATAAAGTTGCTTAGTTAGAGTTTAAATAAGTTAAATTAGCATAGTTGTCATTTATGTGATTCATGCTGATATTGTTGATGTTCTGTGCTCTTATGATCATATGATATGATATTATAAGCTTTGAAATCAGAATTGAGGTTTAAATCATCAATTTGTTTTGAAAATCAAAAGTTTGTATTTAATACAGTGTGTTTGGATTAGCTGTTTATTCTGTGACACAGGTTGTGTTTGTTGGTAATTTTGGTCTAAATTTATCACTAAAGGTTATAATAGCTCAGTGCAATCACTAAACACAGGCTTCATATATTCAAAAGTCAAAATAACCTTTTGATCCATCATTCTCATTCACTGTCTAGCAGTTAGGGATCATATTCATGCATTTCATATCATTAGTAGTTAGAATAACTTAAACTCATGTCATTTTAGCTTAATATAACATATATAGTCAGTAGTAATTAATAGAAACTCATAAAAGTCAATTTAGATAAAAATCTTTAAAAAGTCAAAAAGTGCGAATTAGACAGAAAACCAAATCTGGTGTGAATTTTCATGAATTTTGTGTTGCAAATGAGACCTTGAGTTTTTCACAAATCAAAGCCTACCAGCTTAACTTTCAGAATCCACTACTGGCTTATTTTTGTGAATTTTTATATAGCTTATGCAATACCTTATTTAGACCTGCAGGGCGAGGACCTCTCCTGCACCAGGCTTATCCACCCACTTTCATAAGCCCACCCATAGCTTATTAGTGAGACCCAGGATTGGTTCCTTGGATTTTTGAGAAGCTCACCTAGCTGACTCAATAATCCAGTGCTTATTTTGAGCTTGGGAGCTTTGCCCCTAGCTTAATTTGGACTTAAAGTTGCCCTGACCCTACTCAGTACACTAAGTGGTCAGTGCAAACCACCCAACTTCACAAGCTCACATCTAGCTTATCAGTGGACCTTAGGGTGTGCTATTTGGCTTTTTAAGAAGCTTAGGTGTCCATCTCAAAGGTTGAAATCTAATCTTTCATTTTCAAGCTTATTCAATAAGCCTACAAACAATTTTTAACTTGTCCATTTTATTGTGTACCCTGACTTTTCAGTTTACATAAGCTTTTTCACAAGCTCATACCAAGCTTAAAAGTGGACCCCAGGCCTAGCTTCTTGACTTATTGTGAAGCTTTCCAGTCTAGCTTATTAAGTCAACCTTGATTTTGGACCCCTGAACCTTCTTGTGGACCCCACAGAGGGCTGCAAGTCCACAATTTGGCCTGCTTAAGTATTAGATTTTGGATTTTGCTTATTTCTCATTCTCAGCTTATTACATGTGCTTTTCTTATTGTTTTTGTTTAGTCTAAGTTCATTTGCTTATTTCCAGCTCATTTTAATATTTTGTCTCAGCTTATAGCTTATTAGTTGCTTTTTAGCTTTAAAAATCCATTTTTAGGTAAAAAGCTCCACTGTTGAGCTAATAAGCTCTTGCAGAGCTTATTGTTTAGTTTCAAAAAAGTTTGTTTTTTTTAAAGTTGCTTATAATTAGTTGTTAAGTAGAATTGCAAAAAGAAAAATCAAAAAATAAAATGTTTGCAAAAAATTAGGTGTGTGTGGGAGTCGAACCTGGGACCTCTGGCTAGTATAACATGCATAAGTACACACACCCCTTCCAATAGCTCTGGGGCACTAGTTCCGGCATACTCTCCTCACTTAATATACTTAACATGGTTTTAGTGTAATAAGCTTATTTAAGCCATTTGGCTTATCACAACTTATCTGGATAAGCTATTGACCCCAACTTATTTTTCCTAGCTTCTTTGTTACTTAATCTACTTTCTGTAATTTTTTCACATTTTTTACTGTTCAAATAATATTTATTATAATTAATACTAGTTTAATTAATAATTAAGTAATATTAGTTAATTAAATAGTTTTAACTATTTTTATTTAATAATAGTATCTTTTTATATTTTTTTTAAGTTTTATAAACCATTAGATATTTTTAGAAAATATTTTTCTGATTGCTACTGTTCATTTCCTATTTTCCTTAATTAATTTAGTTAATTAGATTTTAATTAATAAATAAGTAATTAATTAGTAAATTAGCCTAAATATAATTTTTAGAATAATTTTATAATTTTTTAGGATTCCTGTGATGGTTAATTAGTTTTATAAATTTTTCCATAGTTTTCTAAGTTATTTTAGTATTATTAGTAATTTAAAATATTTTAAAAAGTTTAATTAAAATAATTAGTAATTAATTAAAAGAAAACCCATAAAAAGACAAAAATATTTCTTTTTAATTTTTATACTTTCTTCAAGTTCATTTAAAGGTTTAGAAAATAGTTTTGCAAGTTTTTAGTTTAATTTGTAGTCTTTATCATTTTTAGGTTGATTTAAATTAGTTTTAATTAAATAGTTAAATAGTTTTTAATAAAATAATTAATATTAAACAATAAAATAATCATAAAAATAATTTTCTTTTTAATTTAATTTCTTTTAAGTTTAAGTTTATAGATTTTTCATTTTTAACCCCTGTAGTTCATTTTTCCTTAAAACTCACCTTTTTCTCAGTACGCATACGTATTTGTTTACATTTTAGTTTACGTATATACATAGCTGTTTACTGTGCTTGTTTTATATTATTATCCAAATAATATCAGTAGTGTAAATCAAACCTACTTCATCTTTGGTTACTGTCCTCAGTACCATTTATTCCCAAAAACGTTTACAAATACAATTTCAATCTCGTTGGGACTTAACGACCCGGGGATTTCCCTGTACTTCCACGGATTTTAATACTTGACTTTTTCTCCCAGGTGGACCTATCAACTGCACACGCTTGACTGGTTGGTTTGAGAGGAGTCAACAGCGTATAGAGCAGACCCTATAGGCGTATTAAGTAATAAAAAATGGGTGTTTCAAGTTGGAATGACCGTCCTAGTAAGCTTCTCGGGACATCTCATGATCTCAATAACTTCAAGTCATATCATGTAAATATTATTACATTGATCAGACGTCATAATAATCACGAGTAAGGAGTTTAATACAAGTACATATACCCTTAATTAAACCTGTTGATAATCTTAATCAGTATATAGAGGGTACTTAGACTTGAAACATGGCGTTATTTTGACCTTAGAGTTTAATGCTTTAGGTCCAGAAATGAATTATAAATATGTTTAGCATGTTAAGAATGTTGTAAGAGTAGAAACGTATGATTAGAAATGCCATGATAACAAGATTATAGACGTAAATGAATTAGGAATCAGAACTACGAATCCTGTTATCATATTTATTCTTATGACTAAGGCTCAATTGTTTGAAAAAAATAGTAGAGATATGTAAGCATTATAATACTCTTTCTTTGTGTTCAAATCATAATACTATGCCTTTTCTTTTATTGTTTTATTTAAGAAATGTTATATCTGTAAAAGATTTTTAAAACAATATCCATACATGTGTGATGTAAAAACATGGTGGAGATGAAAAAGAAAACATCATACAACATTATTAACCCAACTCCTTTGTAGATTTAGCATGTCATTGTGTGAATATTTTTTTGTAAACTTTTTACTCACATCGTCTCAAAATTTTAGTTCACATTTTTTTTAGATGTCTCAAAACAATTATCCACTTTCCCTTTTAATTAAAAATTAGAGAATATATTAAGGGAATATTCTCTTTTAGTGGTTGAGATTTATAATTGATCAATTTTTATTAAACTTTGTGATTTCTCTCTCATAACAATAATTTTAAGGCAAAAAGAGTATAGATTTATCATTTCTCTTTATTTATTTTGTCATGTATTGTTGTGGGCCATTTATCTCATCCATAGTTAAGGAACGATTTTTGTCATCTTTCAATAATACTATAAGGGTGCGTTTGATTTACAGAATATTTTTGAAGGAATTGTAATCTTTGGAATTAATTATAATTTGAATGAATTGTAATTCAAATAATTGGAATGTGTTGTAATTGTAATATATTGAAATTGTAATTGATGAAATTTGTCATTCTGTTTGGTTGACTCGCAACGTAATGTAATTCAGAAAATAATAATAATAATAATAATAATAATAATAATAATAATAATAACAATAAAATATTAATATATTAATAAAATATTAAAAATAATAAAATAATATTACTATTATTTATTAAATAATAAATAATTTAATAATATTATTATTTATTAAATAATAAATAATATAATAATATTAAGATTAATAATAATAAAATATTATTAATAATAAAAGTAATATAATAATAATATTAATATAACAATAATAATAATAATATAATTTTATTATAATAATAATTATTATAATAATTATTATAATAATAATAATAATAATAATAATAATAATAATAATAATAAATAATATTTTTAATAATAAATAATATAAAATATTAATATTATTTTATTATTATTTATTAAATAATAAAGAATATAATAATAAAAATAATATAATAATAATATTAGTATTAATAATGATAATAATAATAATAATAATATTTTTTAATAATAATAATAATAATAATAATAATAATAATAATAATAATAATACTAATAATAATAATAATAATAAATATTTTTTAATAATAATATTAATAGTATTTTATTAATACTGATGCTTTGAATTATAAAATACTGAATTACAACGTAATTCAAAACTTTCCACCCAACTTGCTATGTAATCTGAATTTCATGTAATTGAAAAGATTGAATCTTTTATATAATACAACAAAACCCCTAGTGGGGACTTTCGTATTTAAAAAAAAAGATTATTTCTTTATTAAGTAATATTTTAATTAATTATTATTTTTTAATTTATAAATTTCTAAATTCGTTTTGTTGATATATACTACACAAGTTGAAGATAAAAACAAAAAATATAGATAAGATGCAAAATTTTTAAATGCTTATCTTTAATAATAAAAAACTATAATTTTAAAAAAATATAATTATTTATTTTAAAAACTATAATGATAAATCAAACAAAACAAAGATTAAATTATTTATTTTTAATAAATAAAAATATTTTATTAAAAAAACTTTAAAAAAAAACCCGCGCGTGCGCAAGCATTATAACTAGTTACAATTACATTGCAAACCAAACAGCCTACGCAATATAATTTGAATTACAATTAAATCCATTATGCGAACCAAACACACTACGTAACGTAATCAAATTACAATTACATCAAATTACGTTAGATTACTACGAACCAAACGGGGCCTACTAGGTAGAGTTGGTATAATAGGTTAATTTCAAAAAGGGTAGTCGTCGTGTGATTAGTCGGCTCGCAATCTCGGGTAGGAAACCCATGTTTACCAAAAAAAAAAAAAAAAAAACGACACTAGCATCGATTGATCATTTGTTTGAAATTGAACGGAGAATTGCTCTGGAGTTGTTAATTCCACAGAGCTATTTTTTTTGTGAATCGATCCACTAGTTGTTCTTATGTGATCTTGCGGATGAAGGTCTCAATTCCAGTTAGATTCTTATCAATATCATAGACATTCATAGTCAGTTAGATAAGTTCCTTTATGTATCGTATTTGCTTTATTTGATTACGATAATCCACCGTCTAGTGTTTTTATTATTTCGCTAACTTTGCAATGGAACTAGCTTAACTATGGATAACAAAAAGACACGTACATTCCTTTCTAAAAAAAAAAAAAAAAAGACATACATTTTAATACGTCTTCTCTTATCTCTTTTTACATAAAGTTATATACAAAGATGACTAGAAACGAGGATAGGATGATAGCTGTTCCACGTCATTATTAGATTATTATGTTTAGATATGGAGGGCCTCGTCCAGTTGTGTTGATGAATCGAGATCCGTTAGGGGTTTTTTTTTTTATGTATTAGGTACTCCATTTATCGTTGTTGAATGAATAATGTATCGTAGTAGTCAGGAACAGAGCAAGGGGTTCCCGCGGGTGCATGAGAACCTCATGAATTGTTTGATGTGGTGTTAATTTTATAAAACAAAAATCGATTTTTTTAAATGTATCTTAAATGCACCTGGTCTATTGAAACGCGTTTCTATTATATTACAGTTCAAAAAAATTTATGCATCCGGTTATATTTGGTCTTGGTTGCGTCGCTAATTGTAGGCTACTGGGAGTTGAATCATTTAACAGTCATGTAATAAAGTATTGGCTTAGGCTTTAAACCGACGATTTAAGTTTATTTAAAGGTTTTCAATGTTTTTAAGGACAACAACGATTTTGGAATTAACCCAAAAGTATACACAAGTGGTAGATGTTTAATTCTTTGCTAGAAGTCTTAGTTTGACGTTCACGAACCATTTTGGAGCCAATTCATGTTGTGCAAACATACTTATAAGGACAGGGAAAGGGAGAAATTTAGTAGAAACACTTAAATATTGCTTAAAGTGCGACTTTTGCGTCAAGTCCAGAATAAACTTCACATTAGAGTTGTCCTCTTCACCAACCTGTATTTTCGAAAAATAATTTTGTTGTGCAAAAAAACGTGTCCACTGTTCACACTCCACACTCCACAATTTGCACCCACAAAACTTTTTAGTGGGCCTAATGTATGCATAAACAATAGGGCCTAGTAGCATTAATAAAACGATCAATACAAATATACAATGATGTTCAAGAAAAGACACTTTGATAGCTAAATTCCTAAATGACCAAACTCCGCTAAGGTTGTGGACAAATCGAGATACAATAATGTTGAATAGCTGGCTCCTAATTTATCATTTTCTAAAATGACTCGTGTTTTTGTCAATGCTACAAGGTTTTCATTTTTGAATTTATTTTTCGACTTTGATTCGTTACTTTAACATGAGTTATAGATGTACCATATGTGTATTTAAGGAGTTCTCCATACGATTAAGCATACACGAAGATGTCATGGTCTAGATGTACACAAGCATGATTGATAAAATCAAAACATAACTAATTACTTAATTAGTCATAAAAATTGTGTGATGTTTGATACATATAGTTGTGATGATAGTTTGAATAGGAAACTGAGAGACGTCACAGTCTCACGTGACAAGAACATATCAGCAGGGTATCCGTGCGTTACGGCGGCGGGATCATTTAACTTAAATTTCGAAAAATAATGTTTCCGAATTCCCTACTAATAGGTAGGTAAACAACCTTTAAGTCGTCGACTAAGTCAATGATATGTGAGGTATGCTTTGAAGAATAATTTAATTTGAGACAAGTCCTCAACCCGGGAAAATTTAATTTGTCGTCAGAAAACATATGTTTCTATTGAATCTAAAAGGCTTAAACCAAACGGACCCTTATTAGCCCGTCTTAAAATGAGAAACAAACGAACAAGGCCCGGCCCAATAACTAGAAACGAAAAACCAAAAAAATTGAAAAAAAGAGTGATTTGCGATTGATTGAGGGTTTTACAAAAATGGCGAAATCTTGCAAGGGTTTGGCTATGGAGCTTGTCAAATGTCTCAGTGAGTCTGATTGTGTTAAGGTACACTTAGATTTATTTAATCATCTTACTTTATATCTTTTTGGGTAGAAATTATATTTCATTTTCATTTGATGTTTGTACTTGCTGTTTGAGGGATTAAGCGGGTGTTTGTTTCGGGTTATATTGCGGGCTTATGGCTTATGTGATTTTCGGCTTATATTTTATAAGCTCAATTTTTGTGGCTTATTTTGAAGCTTTCATATAAGGTTATTATGACATGATAAAGCTTATATAAGCCGAAATGTTTCAAAATAAGCCCAAAAAATGAGCTTATGAAACATAAGCCGAGAATCAAAAAGCCATAAGCTCGCTATATAAGCCTAAACAAACACTCCCTAAAAGTTATATTTTAGTAATTATACAATTATAACCCACCACCAAAATGACCTAGTGGTGTGTACCCATCTTGGGGGTGGCTAGGGAAATGATCACGGGCTGATGGGTAGTGACGGAACCGGGATTAATAGTCACTGGGTGCACAAAAAAATTTAAACCGTAGTATAAGATTAAAAAAATGAACAAAAACTGTGATTTCAATTGAAACAGTTGAGCTTAATAGAAATTGCGTCTATTTCTTACCTAGTAATGGATCAACTAAGCAATTAGTAGAAACACAATCCTTTTGGACCGGGTGTATTTAGGAAAATTTGGGGTTTTGTTACAAAAATTAGCACTACAAATCAAAATTACATTGGGTCCGATGACACCGCGGGACCCCCTAGTTCTGTGGTCATGGGATACCCGGTAGGACGCATTTCTTTGAGTCAAATACTCTCCTTGGGTAACCTGAACTTGAAAAACTTCGTAGGTCTGTATTCGTTTTAAGTATAAAATTATAAAGAAATGGAAATCTTTTGATTTGGTTTACATCTATGTGATGTTTGGTGAAGTTTTTAGGGTTTGGGGTTAAAAGCTAAGCGGCTAATGTTATAAAATAGTAGAATGTTTTGTGAACAACTAAATAATGATGTATTATATTTACTAGTGTTTTTGTGATGTTAGGTTAAAATTTCCAAATAAAAAGTGTTTTTTTGTGTATAATTCATGAGCAATTCATCAAAAAATGACGAAATAGAATCATTTTACCAAGTTTAAAGTATAAGTTGGCACGATAATTTTGTTAACCGGGAGAGTTGCGTAACTTGGGTTCCTTATTGATGACATTGACACTTCCTTTTTATGGTGAGGTTTGAAGTCGAAGTTACTTGTTTGTTAATTCTCGCTTTACATAAATGGAGGCGGTAGATTAAAGTCTCAACTCTCAAGAATATATAAAAAAAACAGCAAAATTACTCTATTAAACTTGCTTGTATAGTTAGTTGTTGCAATTTAATTTAGGAAAAGTTACTTTAACAAGTAATATCTTATCTCAAAAGTTATGCGTGTTATCACTTATCAGAAAGTCTCTTACAACTCTTGGAGTACTTAAAACTGATAATGTACAAATTTTTAGATTATTTTAAAAGGAGATGATGTTTTACCAAAATTAGAACATGTAGAAAATAAAATTTTAGTTATGCAGTATTGACTAGATATCTAGATTTATAAGACACTTCCAGCCTGCAATATAAATTGTAACTAGTGTTGGGCATATAGATACGTCTAAGTTGAAATTTTGCCAAAACAGGACATGTTACGATTGATTAGGGACGTATCTAACAATTGGTAAGGAAGGATTATTATCTTTTAGCTGATAAGGGCGTATCTAAAAATTTGTAAGAAAGGATTATTATCTTTTATCTGTTTGGGGTTGAAACAAGGTGTCATAGCGCGGGTTGAGTGGATTGACCAAGAAACATCTAATGCGTCAAGTATGATTACAAAAACATTTTTTATTACAATAATAATTTGTCCAATAGTTCGCCTGCCCCATCTAGTTGAGATTAAATGCGTTTTTTGTAGTTGATATATTGGACTTTAAAGGTCAATCTCCGGTACTTATTTTGCAGGTTGAGAATCGTTCATTTAGAGAATGTGCTAAAGAGAAGAGTCCCAACATTTCTAGTGAATGTGTTGGACTCAGAGAAACATATTTTAATTGCAAGAGAGGGCAGGTATGATTTTCACCTTATAACTTATTCTACTCGTAAGTGTGATTGTGTAAAGTGGCATAAGTTTACTAAAAATGAGCAATGAAAGATACAACTTTTTTTTGGGTAACCATGGTTTCCAACCTTTTGGCCAACTAGTCCACGGGGTTTGAACCCACCGCCACACAGACTCAAACCGGTTAAAGCCCTCCATTTTCAGGATGTTGGGGTGACCACTTCAGGGTTGTTTTAATAATTAATATATCTCTTTATTTGAATTATAATCACAAATAAAACCCATTTGAGGTCTGGATGATGCTTTGGTTTCCAAGTAGTCTGAACTCTGACGCAATGACATACCATAAACCGACATTAAGAGAATGAACAATGTCGCTAGTGATAGTCGTATAAGACCTTGTAGTTACAGAATCTAAAGGATACTTTGAGGGTTAACTTAATGGGTGGGTCATGGACTTTTGGGTTGAGGAGCAGTATAAACTGGGTTTGAGCAGAAGCATACTTGGCAAAACGGGTCAAGTCAGGTTAGGTTGACCCGACAACATCGTTGCTAAATTTTATAGAAAATATAATGCATCGGATTAGATTACAAAATCTATATACTACTATTGAAATTATATAGAAGCATTCATATTTATAAATAGAACAATCAAGGAGGTTGTAGGCATTTGAACTTAACCCATTTTTAGGATATGGTCGAAATTGGCACAGACTATGCCCCAACAACTTTTTTTGTTGTCGCACATGCATGCTATTAATTTTTCTACATTCATCTTCTATTCCAATAAAATGTCAATCAAGATATCTTTCGTGTGGCAGGTCGACATGAGAGCAAGGATTCGTGGAAATAAAGGTTACTAATTCAATGAGTTTGTAGCATGAGTATGACTTCATGTAACTTCTTATTGATCCTTGTTTTTGCAACAAATTTCTTGCGACCATAGATTGCGGACAGATATCGTGTTTACATGATGATGAGAACTTTTGTATCTTGATCGAGGAATAACATTTCTCCTAGTTTTTGTAGCTCTTGTATCGCGGTTGTTGATTATTTCGACTAATAAATACGTAAAACTATACACAGTACATGTAAATAAATTTTTGCAACAACTTTTGCGCGTGATAAATGTTGTATTGCTCTCACTGGAAACAAACCAGAAAATAAAACTTGATACGAACTTGGGATTTTTTGTTTGAAATGATGTTATTTTGACTTATTTATTTTAGAAATTATTGCTTCAATTGGGACCAACTCCATACTTGTTTTGGTTCTTATAAATGATTGATATTTTGGTTCAAGTGAATTCTTGATCTTTTAAACTTTAAAATATCTGGAACAAATAATGAGATAATTGTTATAATTAACGAAGTTAATGGTAATATAATTATGAAACTTAAATGGAACAACAAAATTACAAGATAGGGAAGTAAAGATCAATAATGAAAGTAGCTCCTGGCGCATTTTATTACTCCATCATTCACTGATGTAGTATTTATACTACAAATGTTACTATACAATTTACAAAAGATTGGTAAATGTAAGGGATACGTAGAAGAGTTAGGAAGTCAATATGTGTTGGACAAAGTAGTCATCTACTATTATCTTCAATAATTCGCCCCTTGATGACATTTTTTCAACAGAATCCAGAGTATATTAAAAACCTTGCTCAAGAACACCCGGTAGGAAAACACCCCAACGATAACCAATAGAGCTGTCGGCTCATTTTATTTTCCTTTTTCACTCGGTCGGATAAGCGACTAACCATTCAATTTTTAGGGTGTGGGGACGCGTTCTTTGGACGGGAGACGGGTTTGAGGAGTCGACCGACCAAAAAGAGAGCTGCCATTACTACTGAATTTAGAAAATGAGTCAACTCTATGGGTTTTATTTAAGCATACCTTAATTAACAATATTTCAAAATTAAAACTCCTCGTTATCATAAATACATGATTTCAACACGTAAGTGAGTTTTAAAATGACATGTATTATATCAAGTTAATTCATATTTGAAAACGCTTCTTAATTAGATAAGCTTGGGCCTGTTTGGCAAGAGTTTTTTGAGGAGCTGTTAGCTTTTTGTTACAACAATAATCTTTTATAAAATAAATAGCTCTGTTTGGATACATTAACTTCAAGCTTTTATTTTAAACAAATAGCTCATAAATGAAAAGCTAATTCATGAAGCTTTTTAAAAATATTGGAGCCGTTAAAACTTTAAATTACTGATATACCCTCTAAACATTTATTTACAAATTTTAAATATGTCCTTTTATGTCATTTTATATCTTATAATTACATTTAATAGCTAACTTATCAAACTTTGTATCTCATTTTAACAGCTTTGCAGTTTACAGCTTACAGTTAACAGGTTGCAAACATATAAACAACATAATTGGGGTGGTTGTTAACAATTATTATTATTATTATTATTATTATTATTATTATTATAAACCATCACTTTTATTAACAATAAATAGGATTTTTACAAGAAATTGGTGGGGAGCCGAGAAACCAACTGAACCCCCACACCTCTAGCAATAGTGAAACCAATCCTATTAAAAATATGAACGGCAGCCCGTGCTCCAATGTCTTGAGTCGAAGAGAAACGTCATTTTAATAGTTTCTTTATTACTGCAAAACCGTTAATTTTGCCTTTAAATATGATTACGTTAAACTAATCATTAGCAACTCCCACTAATAAGTACTTGACTCAGCTCAAAAACCTTCCATTAACCCCCTTATGTATATATCTTTACCCCCACCACCACCACCACCGTACCACAACCATCACACCACCGTCAATGGACACAATCACCACCACACAACCACCACCATTCAATCTCAAAACCCTACCACAACCACCGCCGTCCATCGCCGAACTCCGTCACATCTCCGCCGCACTATCACAGTTTCTCCGTGACTACGACGACTTACATTACCACATAGCTTCTGTAAACTCCGCAATCGATGAGAAACTATCGGTTCATTTCGAAGGTACTGCCGTTAACTTTAACGATTTTGCATTAACGCCGTTAGTAGATAGTACTAATAATAATTCTGTTAGAAATGTTCTAGAAGGTTCTGCTGTGGAACGAAACCCTAGGGGAAATGTTAGTGAGTGTTTAGTTAGTGATGATGATAATGTTTTAGAAGGCGTCGTTTCGGAGCGAAAGCGTAATGAGTGTGTAGTGGATGGTGATGTTAGGATGCATGCAAGTAGTGATAGTTTAATTAAGGATAGTGATGTTAGTGAGTGTTTATTTAGTGATGGTGATGTAAATGATATTTTAGAAGGCGTTGTTGTAACGGAAGGAAGTGCGAGTGAGCGTGAGCGGAGTGATGAGGATGTGAGGATGTATGAAAGTACTAATTATGTAAAGAAGCGTGAAGAAAGTGATTGTGATGGTGTTGTAAATGATGTTTTCGAAGGCGTTGTTGTAACGCAAGGAAAGTGTGAAGGAAGTGTGAGTGAGAGTGAACAGTGTGATGAGGATGCGATGATGTATGAAAGTACTAATTATGTGAAGAAGCATGAAGAAAGTGATTGTGATCATGTTGTAAATGATGTTTTGGAAGGCATTGTAACGGAAGGAAAGTATGAAGGTAGTGTGAGTGAGAGTGAACAGAGTGATGAGGATGTGAGGATGTATGAAAGTACTAATTATGTACAGAAGCGTGAAGAAATTGTTGTAAATGATGTTTTGGAAGGCGTTGTTTCGGAAGAAAAGCCTAAGGGAGATGAGAGTGACTTCAAATGGAGAAATGAAGATGTGAAGAATGATGAAGAGATTGATGCATCGGTGAAGATGGAAGAAAGTGATTGTGAACAGAGTGATTATGATGTGAGGATGCGTCAAAGTCCTAATTCATCGGACAGTTGTGAAGAAACCGACGACGAGGATGAAGAAATTGGTGCATTGAAGAATGCTGTAACAACGTGTGATGAGGGTGAAAAAATTGATGCAGCGAAGAATGTTGAAGAAACTGATTATGATCCGGCCCTAAATGAGCGCATGAATGAGCTTCAGCGAAGAATCAGAACCGCAAGTAAATGCGACAAGGTGAGGACTCCTCAAAGCAGTAGTTCCTTGGAAAATAGTGAAGAAACCGACGTCGAGGATGGGGAAATTGAGGCATCGAAGAAACCTGAAGATGCTGATTACGACTGTTTTGTAACCGAACTTCTAGAAGACATTGATGTAGTACCAAAACCTAACAGAACTGCAAGTGATTCCGATCAGAGCTTTGACAAGCCTCAAAGCCCGACTCTTTCAAAGAATCTTCTTGATGAAATTGATGTTTCAATGAATCCTGAAGATAAGAATCACGAACAAACTGATGTATTGGAGCCTGGAGAAATTGATATCTTAAATACATTAGAAACTAATGTATCGGAAAAGCATGAAGAAATGGATATCTCAAAGAATCCTGTGGAAACTGATGTATCTAAGAAGCCTGAAGAAACTGATGTATCGGAGAAGCCTGAAAACGTTGAGATCCTGAAGAATCCGAAGCCAGCAGTTTCTGAATTAGAAAGGTTGTGTAAAAGTATGAGTGGTCTGGAAATGAAGAAATATGTCGTCAAACATATTTCCGACATTGATAAACACCAAAAAGAACTTCTAAAGGCATTAAAGCTCGCCATAAATCCTGCAAAACTTGTCCTAGATAGCATTGGCACGTACTTCTTACAGAGTGGTAAAACATACAACCGGGGCTCATACCAGTATCTGAATGACGAGATTGATGGAAGGCAGGCTTCACTTTTTATTTTGGCGTGTTTTGTGATGATCAGTGGTGACGGGATCGAGATTAGTAGAGAAGATGAAGCGTATGCAGCAGAAGCTGCTAATCTTTGGAAAAATCGGATTATTAAAGAAGGTGGGTTAATATCTATAGAGGAGGAGGATGCCCGGGGTTTGCTTCTGCTTATCAGTGGATTTGGGATTAGTGATCGCCATTTCAGTATTGTTGATATTATGTATTTGATGATGGCTAGTAATGTGAAGGGAATTTCCAACATACTTCGCCGTTCAATTGTTCTCATGCCGAAAATTCCAGGTTTGTTTCCTATATGATATTCTGATTTCCATACTTGGTAAATAGTACATTAGGTTTTTGTTCTTAGTTTTGTTGTGTTAATAAAAACATGCTATTCTGCTTTGAATTAAAGACAGAGGCAGGTGCACTTTCTCCATGATCATTAATTAGGATTTCATTTATGGCTGCATGATGGTTAGATAGTATTGGCAATATGGGAACATCTTTTTTACTTCCTTTTATATATTGTATACTGTATTGAACTTGGAAGAGGTATAATTTTTTAGTCAAAAGCATTGGCGGATTTTAGGGTTTAAACTTTAAACAGGTACAGACTAATACTGGAAATGCATATTAACAGATGCATTAGTGTTACCCTGTTTAATAAACTTGTTAAAAAAAGTATTAGGACATGCACGTGCATCCCTAAATCCCTTCTAGATCCACTCATGGTCTCACTATCAGAAAGTTATCCCTTAACACATCTATTGTTCCATTTTGGTGAGATCAAGATTGTTTTTGGTATAGTGGATTATATAACAGTTCAGATTTTGTTCATTATACTTTGATCAATTGTATCATCTTGTGGGCGTTTTTTTATTACTGGGATGGTGTTCGGCAAAATTTATGAACCGAATATAATTGTACAGCTAAATGATGGGACCCCCATAGAAAAACAAAGATTCGTGACATGCCTCAAGGTCGAACAGAATAGCCTACTTGAACAACTCCAATACAAAATGGAATTTGTTCACTTAATCTATCTTTTATGTCTTTGTCATTAAAGTACTGACTTATGATCTCCACTTCAATGTTCCAATCTACACTAGATTTATTATCGCATATGTCCACAGTCCACTTATGTCTTCAAAAAAGGTCTGCTAGTGAATACATGCCTCAAGACATAAACGATAGATTAAGTGAACAAATTCCATTTTGTATTTCACAATGCACATACAGAGTATTTGGTGGAATGATCCTATGCTGCCACATTTTGTATTTCACAATGGACAATTCAAGTATTGTGAGATACAACTAGGATAATGTCAAGGTTCATTTACACTTACCTTTTCAGTAATTAAACATACTTTTTTTATTTCCAAAATGTAACTGAACATAGTTTTTGAATGCTGAACAATTGAAATTGCAAATTTTCAAGTATGTGCATCATAACATTATTTTGACCCATCATATATGCTCAGTGAATCTAATAGCTAAGCTCTTTCTGATAATTTATACCTGTTTCAGAGGTAATTGATATGTTGGTTATGAAGAAGCTGGAAGTTGAAGCTGCTGATATCGCCTATACATTCGGATTGGAGGACAAGTGTCACCCGCTTACCATATTGACGAAGTTCTTGCGAAATGTTATTGACGACATTGAAAGCAGATCACCTGTTCAGGTAGTAACCCATATCCTCTCTCTTATAAAAAATATTCTATAGTCTCAAATTCAAGTTTGCACTATCTCGTCAATTCCAACATTGTATCTGCTACTAAACTTATCTTTATTTACCCCTAGTTTTCAGTAGAAAGAATTGGACAACCTGTAATTTATTCTCAGGTGGTGGATGTTGTGTTACTCTAGTGGTGTACTTCATCTATCCCATGAAAATTGCAATAATTTCTCTAATTTGACCACCAATAATTTGAAATCACTTGCTTGTCCATTGTCATACTACGGATATAAGTCGGTGAGGTGGGGTGGGTAGTTAGAGTTAGACAAAGGGGGAAGTTTTGGTACGAGTTGAGTCGGGATGATCTGAAATACTTTTTCTCCATTATTATTCAACCTTCTAATATATTTTTAGTGTGCCAAATATAGTTATTTCATGCAATAATTTATACTTATGAATATTAAGTTTTAAAAGCAGCCTAGGCGCTAGGCGGCCACCAGCCGCCCCGATTTCACAAATCGGCAGCAAAGGCTGTCAATGCCGCCACGCTGATCAGCGGTGGTCAATACCGTTTTTTAACTTTAAATTAGGGTTTTTTTTTTTTTTTTTTTTTTTTTTTTTTCTCCAATTGGTCAGATCATGTTTTTAAAGTGTGAAAGAATAAACTTTGTGACGTAATTGTTGTAGATGAGAAGAGAAGATCAAATTTATCAATATATACTTAAATTTATCAATATCATACAATTTAAATTTATATTTAGAGAAGTCCAATCCACCTAGGTACCACGTCAGCCGATTACTAGCTAGGCGGTGGTCGACTGCCTGACTGGCGCCTAGCGCTTTTTGCAACCATGCTTTGAACCCTTTTTTTCCATCTCATATTAAGATTTTTGAAGATTTTTTTCAGCTACTACAAGATGTTAGCCAACCAGTGGATTTTATCATGTTTTAGTTATTTCACTTTCACTATCTATTAATTTATCAAACTTTCTTGATTTGGTTATAAGAAATTGTGGATCATGGGTTTATCAACCTTCTTTTAGTACTTATGATTATGATTATGGGGTCATGAGGCATATAACTTCTTATTCTAGGTTCTAGCTGTTTATTTTTCTCTACCAAAACTTTGTTTTTGTCAAATGATTGCAACAAGTTTTCTATCTGCAGCCTGTTATCACTCTCTCTTTGCCTTGTTTTATGTCTTAAATTTGCAACATATCAATAAAAGTTTCCATAAAATTTTATGAGATCCTTTCTTCTTTTGGACCGTAACCCAAAGAGAACATATCTTTTTTCATCCTATATGGATCCAGAAACCCCTGCACTTGCAATATATGTTTTTCATTCTTCGATGGTGAAGGCTATATCATGTGTGACCAGCAATAATGGAGGCAAGTGGTGACTCGGAAGACACCATTGATCTTTCGAAGAAACTGAGAAAACACATGTCAACAAATGTGCTTCATTTCTTGCAGTCGGCACATGATAGACGACCTTCTTCATTGAAGATAGAAGACAGGTAAGTGCACTGCAGTAAACACGGTTTTAAAGAAAATTAGAAAAGTGTTGTCTATCAGTTGCATGTCCCTGACAAGATGTTGCAAGAAGTAAAACAAGGCAAAAGAGTGTGATAATAGATGGAACCAACATTCATTTCTTCAAAACAAAGCTAGAAAAGAGGGAAAATAAACAATCGGAATCTATCAACTACATAGCCGAGGATTCTGTGATCTGATCTTATAACTGCTAAAAGATGATACATGACCCAATATATACAAACTCCCAGAACATGATCTCATGATCTTAAAATCGGCATATAATATTTTTCAAAGCTACTATTCCAAATACAAATCCACCTTTATGTTTTAGTTTGTCGTAAAAAGAATGTTTACTTCCATGATATGTCAAGTTTACTTTTTATTCATAATGACTTACAAAATGACATTAATTGTAAGTCTCTAAACATGTGTATCTCAAAAGGATAACATTGACATTTAGCTATCGTATAATGCATCAATGATATATTACTAAAATTATGTGTGTGTGTGTGTGTGTTTTTTTTTTTTTTTTTTTTTTTTTTTTTTTTTTTTTTTTTTTTTGCCCCCCCTAATTGTGAAGGTTATATATTTTGGGATGGAGGCAGTCATATTTCTAATCTAATCTGTTAGAGATTAGCCATAATGTGAATCACTTGCCACAAGGTAAATGGGCCGAAATCTCATCCTCTAAATTAGTAAATTGATTTGGGTCAACTAGATTATTATAATGCGTCATTGTTAAATGGTGACTGAAACATTTGGTTCCTAGTCAACCATTTCTTATGAATTTAGTTGATTAGTCAAGCATGGATATTTCAAATCACATGGGAACTAAAGACTGTTTGTGATTTGCTACTTTTCAGTTGGAGGCAATGAAGCAGCAGTTAGATGATCTTATATCCGTAAAAGAATGTTTAGAATCTCATAACATTGATACTTCAAAGGTTCTTCCCGAGTTCAAAATCGCTGAGAAAATACATCATCTGAAGAAAGAACTGAAGCTACAGTTTCCAGTTCAAAAGCATAAGGCAATGGACATCGAATCTTTACCAAACCCGGATTATGGGAGACGGCCAGGATTTCCGGTTTGCATGCCGGGCCATCTGGTGGGTTTGCATGCCGGGAAATATCCAGGATATCCGGGATATTTCCCATCTGTTTGGTTTCCATCTAGGCGTGGCTCGGGCTCGAATCTTTATGGGTTTGGGTCACGGGTCTAGTTGGGTTTGGGTTTTTTCAGGTCCAGGTCTAGATAGGTCTTCTAGAAACATGGGTCTAAATGGGCTAGTGTAGATGGGTTGGATCCGGGTCTAGATGGGTTTTAGTCCGGTCGACTAGATTTTTATTTTTATTATTATTATTTGAGTAGAAGATAAAAGACCCACTAGACCCGCCTAGACCCGTTAATTAATATATAATTGCACTTTCAATCAAATACCTAACTAGACTCATCTATAATATTTAAGGAGACTCAGCTAGACACATCTCCTACTAGACATTTGCCCAACTAAACTCACGTTTAATCAATAGGTCTCAAATTGTCACCTCTACAAGCTGCATTATCTTTGTAGATCACAATTGGACTTTTTTGTTTGTCTAGTCACAAGTGAAAATGAGTTGTGTTATCGTTTTCAGCCACAATTGGACTTTTTTGTTTGTATAGTCCACAAGAAGTGAAAATGAGTTGTGTTATCGTTCTCGGCCATACACATTCTTCACTAACTTCATATAGTTACGATGTCGATTTCAAAGTTCCAAATCGTCGAAAGTGTCTAAGGTATTTAGCTCAGGCATTTGAGATTCAAGTTGATCCACAAGATTCACTTCTTTCTCTTTTCTTTTAAAAGATGTCTCATAAAGTTTACAAAGATGTGCTTCTGAACAAGTTTTTGACCAATGTTCCATTCTCCCACGTCGTAAACAAGAACCCTCTTTTTTCTGGGAAGTACTCGCTTCACCATCATTTTTGTGAGCTTGTTAAATGATTGGTCATGGTATGTATTAGTTCTTTGGCTAAAACTACGGCCATGACCACGTCCATAAAATCGACCTCCACTAGAATTATGGCATCGATCATATGTACGGTTGTGACCATGAGAATAACCGTTACCTCGACCACGGTTACTTTTAGGACCATCATTGTATGTAGCATTTATTTCAGGAAATGCTATTGATCTAGGACATGTTGTAAACTTTTGAGGATTAGAAAAGTGTTTTCTGAAATGAAAACTTTGATTTTCTTAATCTTTTTTTATTAGGACGATCGTGCTGATAACATGCTATAATTAACGAGGCATATGGCAATATAATTATGAAACTTAAACGGAACAAGAGAATTACAAGATAGGGAAGTAAAGATCACTTATGAAAGTAGATCTTGACTCATTTTATTATCATTCGTTGATGTATTTACAATACAAATGTTATTATACGATTTACAAAAGATTTACCTAAACTAAGAAGCAATAGCACGCGGCCGACTGCATAGTCGCTTCAATAGGGAATCAGGCAGGATGCGTTCTTCCGCGACCGGGGGTCCGAAGGTAACTTCAGTCGACCCCGGTAAGCGTTCCTCCTCCAACACAAGCTGTGACATCAGAAACTCTAAGGGAGAATCCTTGCAAGCTTCAAGAGAATCCAACAAGGGAAACGGTACATTCCCCAACCTGATCACAACCTCCGTGTATCTCTCCTTAGCCTGCGGATCATAGGCCTCCACATCCTCAAGCCTGGTGTTCTTAAGCCCATGTTCTATCCCAGCTTCCAACCCCTGACGGAGTCCCTCAGCAATAGCGGCTGAAATGCAACCCTGATGAGTGTCCAAATACTCATCATTTCTGTCCCATTTTAAATACAAAAAACAGTTAAAAACACTCAGATATGTCACATAATACTACAAATATTCTTGGAATGTGTTTTTATATGTTTCAGGTGCAAAAGGAATGAAAACAAATGAAAAACGAGCAAAGTTTGCACATTTGACAAAATCAGTCCCTGAACTTTCAAGAAATGACAATTTTAGTCCCTGGAAGTTTATTTTGGAAGAAAAGTCAAAAATGGTCCTTGGGAATTCACAAGTTATCAAGTTTGACCTTTGGATAAAAAGTTTGAGGAAATTACAAAATTGGTCCCTACAATTTTAAAATTGGAAAAAGTAGTCCTTGGAATTTCGAAAATGGAAATTAAAAATTGTGATCCTTGAACTATTCATATTTGGCAAGAAAGGACCTTTTAAAGAATTTTAGATGAATTACACCTTTCACCCCTCAAGTTTGCAGAAATTACAATTTAGGTCCTTGTGATAACAAAACAAACGGATCCAAAATTATTATATCCAAATCCAAAATAAACAAAACACAAGCCTGGTCCATGTAACAATACCCATTTTCCCTGGGCCCAAACAAACCGGCCCATCTCACCCTTAAATATTAAAACGGGGTATTTGTTTGACTTGCTTTGACCCGTACCCTTCATCCCTAACCTCCACATCACCCTGCCACTTCACAACTTCACCCTCCACCACCTGCTTCCACCACTAGCTCACCCTCTCCACCTTAACCCCTACCTGTCATCTCCACAAACAAACCCCTTCCCATGGTTTTGCACCAGGGGAGGACACATTTCAAACCTACAACCTGCCACCACCCCTACTACTGCCAACTATCCCATCCACCACCCCAATATCAGGCTACTTGTTCCCTACACTCACACAACACCCAAAGTGCAATTAATGTACAGAAAACCCTTCAAGTAACCTCCCAATTGCTCAAACCGTTTTTCCCGCCAAAATGGTTAAACGGCCAAGATTACTTCTGCTCATCCAACCGATAAAATTATTGCTGGGAAATGATCTATGGGACCCACAAGACCTTTTGGATGCTATAATAGAAAAGAGAAGCAGAAGAGAGCACGAGTAGTTAATTTTAGATTAGTTTAGTTTAGTTAAATGTCAAATTAGTGTAATGTTATTTTCTAGTTGTTAATTTTAATTAAAAAAGCTTGTAATCAGTTAAATTAGTGTAATAATTACTCTTTATTACCTTAAATTCCAGCCTTGTTTATTAAATTCATAATTAGCATTTTTAATTGAAATTGACAATTTCAATTGAATCTTGTTAATTGTTGTTGTAACTGTTTTATTAAGTTTATTTAAGGCCAATTTCAAGCTTTTAAAAGGTTAAATATCTTAAAAACCAGTTTAGTATTATATTTGAGAAATATTAAAGAAATTCCAAAAAATCAATGAAAATAAAAAAAATATGTGGAAAATGATGAAGAAAGCAATGAGCAGGGCTGATATGGATTGCTGAGGGTATTATAACTCCATGGGGAGGTGTTAGGACAGTTGTGAAAGTTGTTCTTGGTTTGAAATTCACTGGACCAATGTAAGCCCATTTGCTTAATTACTGTTCAATTGCTTATTATAGTTTAGTTTATGTTTTTCTTTGCTTATTTAAGTTAGTTATTGTTTTTTACTTGTTTCAGTTTAAATATCATAGTTCGGAAATTGTTTATAAAAAGTTTGGAAGTAAACTGTTTTAATAGCTAAATTAGCTCATCTGTGAATGCTTATTGGAACTGCTTTTTGGCACTTGGATTTTGAATCCTTGGAGTTTACAAACTTGTTTCAAACTATCATGTTCCAGATTACCTAAAAAATCATTGGTTTCCTTTGTAAAAAGCAAGACAGTGATTCTTAAAAGGATGTTTGGATTACTTGTGTTTTGTATGCTCCTTTTGTTTTCTGGCTTGTTTCTCTACATCATTAACTTACAGTTGGGTAATAATAACTATACAAAGCAATAGATTGGTAGTTCACTTAGTTAAAAGTCAAATATCATCTTTAAAATTATATACAGTTTCACTGTGAGATTTTGTGGGTTCAAGATCACTCAAATCTTTCCTATAGTTATTAAGTTAGCATAAATTAGTCTTAGGATAGCTTAATATAACAATTTCAGTTCATTAGATGTTAGCAAAGCTCACAAAAGTCAACTATTGTTCAAATTACAAAAGTCAAAACTTAACCCTTTGACAGAAAAGTCAAAACTTGAGGGAATTGTTTTGATTTTTGCACTTGGTATTAGGACCTGAGACTTTCACAATACAGTCTCCCACCTCATCTTTGGAGTCCCACTTTCATTACATTTTTGCCATTTTTTTGTGTGGGTCCCACAAGCCTTCAAACACAACTGCAGGGGAGTACTCAGCCTGCTGCAACAGCTCCACCATCAGCTGCCCAACTTTGGTGGGTCCCACAGACCTCACTAGTGGGCCCCACACTTGGTTTCTTGGCTTCTTGGACTCACAAGCTGGCAAACTCTCTAGTGTTAACAAGCTTTTGACCCTGAGCTACCTTGTGCACCCTTGAACCAGCTTCAAACTTTGTCCCATTTCTGTGTTGAAACCAAGACTTCAAGTGCTTATTTTCATGCTTATTGGCTTATTCAGAGGTCCTAACTTGTTGTTCTTGCTTAATTCAGTTCACTTTACTTGTTTGCACTTAATTTCACCCCTGTGGACCCCACAGAGGCTCATTCATAGCCTTGGTCAACAAAAGTCAACTATTAAGCCTTTTAGTGTCCATTTTGCTTAATTTTAAGCTTTGGAAAAAGTGTTTTCACAAAAGTTCTTAGTTTTTAGGTATAAAATAGATTGCTAAAAGAAAATCCAGAAAAAACCAATTTAAAATTAAGTGATAGTTTCTATTTAATATTAATTATCTTTTTAATTTCCCTTTTTAGCTTTTTATTAAATAATTTGCATTTTTATATTTTTCTTAATTTTATTTTATGTTAAATTATTTTTAGTAATTTTTCCAGAATTTTATCTTGTCATTTAGTACTTATTAGATTTAATATTTGTTTTATTAATTATTAATTAATATTTAAGTATTAAATAGCATAATTAGTTTTTATCAATTAATACCTAGTTTTTATATTTTTCCTAGCTTTTATATGTTATAAAATAATTTTAGGAATTTTTCTAGAATTTCTGCTGTTCATTTTCTAATTTTCTTAATTAATTTAGTTAAATTAGATATTAATTAATAAATAAGTAAATAATTAGTAAAATAGTCTAAATATAATTTTTAGAAACTTTTTATAATTTTTTAGGATTTCTGTGATGGTTAATTAGATTTATAAATTTTCTCATAATTTTCCAAGTCATTTAGGTATTATTAGTAATTAAAAAGTAGATTTAAAATAGTTTTTATTAATTATTAAATTGTTAAATTAGTTTTAATTAATAAAAAATAATAAAATAATCAAAAAAATAATTTTCTTTTTAAATTTCATTTTCTTTTAATATCAAGTTTGTAAAAGTTTCATTTTCACCCCCTGTAGTTTATTTTTCCTTAAAACTCACCTTTTTCCCAGCACGCAATCATGTCTGATTTTTAATTTGATTTACGTTTATACACATCCGTTTCCCATAATTGTTAATACTGTTATTCCTAATCATTCCAGTAGTGTAAAAAAATTCCAAATCATTATCTGGTTACTTCCCATTCAAATTCACCCGATCACAAACCCGTTTTTATACCATCACACCTCGTTGGGACATAACGACCCGGAGAAACACTGTATTCCACGGAGAATTGAGCCTAAGGAGTTTGACTATATTGACTGTTGGGAATTATATTTATTGATTTGATGATACAAAACAAGAAGAATGAAACATGAAGGGCTTGAAGTGACAAGAAGGAATTCTACAAAAGATGGGAAGGACTTGCTTGCAAAAGAAGTTTTATTTATTAGTCCTTCGTAGTATCTTGTAAACCCTAATCCTCTAGTATATAAAGAGGACATGGGTTATTAAATTAATTCATTCAAGTCTTCCACAATGTAGACGTCTAGTAAAGGTGTGTGTGTGTAAACCTAGGGCGTGAGTATGCTTATGTAAACACCTAGGTTAGTTGATTAGTGTTTAGCCCCAAGGATCTTATGATCCCTGTTAGAGTGTAACCGTGCTACACTTGATCACGTAGCATTGGGGCTGTGGTGTTTGTTAGAGTAGAGATGATGACGAGAAACCTTGTTAATAATAACAATTATGTTTTGATTATTCCGCTGCTTATTGTTATTGTTATTATTATGTCCTACACAGCCTAGATCAGTTTATATCAAGTGGTATCAGAGCAAGGGGGCTCTCGATCTAGGGATCTACAAGGTTTTTTGAAGAAAAGAAGAAAAATTCGTAACTGGTAAAATTTTCGTAACCTTTCTGTAGGGCTGTTTTCAAACGGTGATATCTCATTCGTTAACCGTTGGATCGGGCTGAAATTTTTATTGGAGGTTCTCAACATATCAAGGAAGAGTTCCACCGGAGGGATCGTCGATCTGAACTCTCAGTAAAAAGATATAAATTGTCGAAGTTTGCTGCTGCAACAGGTGAAAGTTTCGAATTTTTTAGGGTTTTCATGATTCAACTTCTTGAATTTGGTTCTTTTCTTGATAAGTCATTGTGGAAGTTGGTTATTTGCTGCTTGGTGTCAATTATAAGTGTTCGATAGTTGGTTTGGAGCGGATTTAATTGCTGTGTTCATGGAGATTACTGGTTCAAGTACCTGATGGTGTTTAGGGTTTTTCAAAACTCTAGATTGGTATCTCTTGGTTCAAATTATTTGGCTATTGTTATTGATCAGTATGTTCAAGCTACAAGTGGGTATATCTTTGAAGTTATTTCAAAGTACTGCTCCAAGGTACTCTTCTTCTCAAAGTACTTCTCCATTGATTCAAAGTACTGCTGCTCGACTGAAGTACTGCTGCTCGTTCATTATTTCAAAGTACTGCTCTTACAAAGTACTTCTCTTCATCGAAGTACTGCTATTACAAAGTACTGCTCCGTTCAATCAAAGTACTTCTCCAAAGTACTTCTGCTGAATCAAAGTACTTTTCCAAAGTACTTCTGCTGATTCAAAGTACTTCTATCTCCAAAGTACTTCTGCTGAATCAAAGTACTTCTCCAAAGTACTTCTGCTGATTCAAAGTACTTTTATCTCCAAAGTACTGCTCAACTATTCAAAGTACTGCTGCGTGTTAAGAGGAGTAAGGGGAAGTCGCAATGAGTTTGATTGATATTAGTTTACACACACAGAATGGTTATTTGATTCACACACACAGGAAGAAGTTTATATTCTTAAAGGTTTTAAAAGGCTCGTATTTGATTCTTATTGGAATAATTGATTACGAAGGAGATTGTTTATCACTTATTTGAAGATGAAGTGGAATTATTCGGGTTTGTGTTCTTATCATATAGCTTGATGAATCTAGCAATGTGTGATTTTTCTTATGATGCTCTATGCACACATTGGCTATCACTTAAAGGAGTTACATTGTAGTGCTCAGTGTCTCATATTAGTTGAGGATTTTGTCAAAGGATTGCGGTCTACTTATATTTATGGTTGGGTATAAGTATGGAGTTACGTGGATAGTAAAGATTTAGGACACAAGTTTGGGAAATTCTACTTTTTCATCAAATTCGTTATACTTGATTTTCTTCATCAGTGATCATTACAAGGAGCTTACAGATTTGAAGAATCACGAAGATGGTTAACACATTAATTTCAGGGGAAGTATCTTATTATGTGTTTAATCATTTGATGTACATGCACCACTCAAGGGGAAGTTTCTATTGCTTATATGTTCCCTATTTGTTGATAACAAAAAGGGGAAGAGATGTTAGAAGAGATTTGGAGTGGCATGGCATGGCTTAAGGGGAAGACAAGATTGTTTCATTCATGGCGAGATTTAATTATCTCAACTTTTCTACTTCGTCTAGGGAAGTTCATACAAGAAGGTGTTTGTTTTGTCATCATCAAATAGGGGAAGATTGTTGGGAATTATATTTATTGATTTGATGATACAAAACAAGAAGAATGAAACATGAAGGGCTTGAAGTGACAAGAAGGAATTCTACAAAAGATGGGAAGGACTTGCTTGCAAAAGAAGTTTTATTTATTAGTCATTCGTAGGGCTGTAAACGAACTGAACGTTCAGTGAACATTTCATGAACCGTTCAGTAAAAAGTTCGTTTATGTTCGTTCGTTTATTAAATGAACGAACATGAACAATAGTTTACGTTCGTTTAGTTAAATGAACGAACATGAACAAAAGTCTCGTCCGTTTATTTATGTTCGTGAACGTCCGATTATGCGTTCGTTAAAGTTCATTTATGTTTATTTATCTATTTATGTTTATATATCCTATCTTTTAATTTAATAATTTTAAAAATTGGTTTTTTTTTAAACAAAACAACACTTTAGAATAATATATTGTGAAGAATTCAATAGAGTTTATGTTTGTTTGTCTATTTTCATTTATGTTCGATCGTTTATGTTCGTTTAGCGTTCGTTTAGTGTCTTAATGAACGAACATAAATGAACATGAACAAATCATTTTCTTAATAAACGAACATGAACAAGAAAATTCGTCCGTTTAAGTGTTCGTGTTCGTTTATTTGTTCGGTTAAAATTAAATGAACGAACATGAACAGGACTCCGTTCGTGTTCGTCAGGTTCGTTTACAGCCCTAGTCCTTCGTAGTATCTTGTAAACCCTAATCCTCTAGTATATAAAGAGGACATGGGTTATTAAATTAATTTATTCAAGTCTTCCACAATGTAGACGTCTAGTAAAGGTGTGTGTGTGTAACCTAGGCGTAGAAGATAAACGCCTAGGGTTAGTGTTAGTGTTAGTTTAGTATAGCCTCAAGGTCGTTCTACCTTGATCAAGTAGGATTGGGGCTGTAAATTATTAATATATGTTAGAGATGATGACGAAGAACCTTGTTGATAATAATAATAATCTTTATGTTATTCCGCTGTGCTTATTATTATCATTGTGCTTATAGTTTATCCTAGATCAATGTCTAAACAACATGGAGTCCAAAACGGTCTTTAGAACTTATAAAAGATGGCGTGCATGAGTTCTATCATTGACCACATCCGTGGTTGACTTTAGTTGACTGCTTTTGCCTCAATCAAACCCCCAAGCCGCGTCCGCAACTCATCACACTCTTTAAACTTCTGGAAAGCTCTGCGGAAACCATGACCAATGACCCACCTTTTCCCTTCCACAGCCATCAAGCATTGAGGGAACAACTCCGTATCAAACTCGGAGTTGAGAGTCGTTAACCGGGCATCCAACTCAGCTATTTCTTCCTTGAAGCCAACCCGGATAGCCTCTTCCCTCTCCTCAAACATCCTATTCAGATATTCCTCTCCCTTCACTTGTTCCTCAAGAGTACTACAAACAATCTCCAGACCAGCAACCTTCTCAGTCAACTCTTTGTTTGCGATCTCCAACTCCTTATTCTGAAGCTCCAACCCTGACAGCCCAGTGAGCTGCTCAACTTTCCCAGATAGCGTGGCGTTCTCCGACCACAAGTCAGCAATCTCCTTGTCCCTAGACTCCACAATCCCCTCCAATTCAGACACCTTACCACGAACTTCGGCCATCCGCGAAGACTCGCCCTCAAAACTGTTAACCTTTTCCCTCAAAGAAGCAATTATCTTATCTTTCCTCTGCAACTTACACTCTAGCTTACCCACGGCTTGCAACTCATGCTCTAACCTCAGCCTGACTTCCCCACCCGTACTAAATTGTTGAGAAGATAATATATTGTAATGATCCAGTAGTTCCTTTGCTCCCATATTCCTGAGCACGGACACATAGCCAGGAGTGGGAAAATTATCCACAAGACTCCGGCAAACCCATGGGTCGTCCATCTTAAAACCATTAGTAGCAGTCCACTTAGGAACGTAGATAGATGGGGCTTGGGCGGTGTCAACGGACAGAGACTGATAAAATTCATCCGAATCCCCCTCATTCTCATTAGCGGCATTCAAATGCCCGGAGGTTTCCTCAAGAGGTGCGGATCCCGGACTCTCCACATGAAGTTCAGTTGAACCTGATGGAACATGAGTGGACCCAGTAGAAGTAGCACGAGGCTCCTCAACAGTCTTGCTTTGAAGGTGAGGAGACGCGGTAGAAGCAGAAGTAGTAGGAGGCTGTTCAGTAGTTTTTGGATGAAGGGACGCGGTGGAATCAGAGGAAAGTATGGTTACGTTCTTCATTATGTTTGCATCTGTATGTGGACCTAAACGTTCCAACCCCTCACCGGACTCATCCTGGAGCTCTTGATGCGCGAGAGTAGTCTCCACAGACGCAGCACCTAAAACAAAAAATGGAGTAAGTTAAAAAAAAAAAAAAAAAAAAAAAAAAAAAAAAAAAAAAAAAAAAAAAAAAAAAACAGCAAGAAGGAAAGGAAAGAAGAAGGGAAAGATATGTACCTGAACCTCCGCCGGCCTCTTTCGCGGATAAAGAAACGAGCCTTTTCTTGCTAGGTTTGGAAGGGGCACTGATGGTCACCTTCCTCTTCCCCGCCTTGGCATCAGCACAGTGCGCCGAACCAATGATACCACGTTCTCCGAAGGCTCGACTACACGGCTCGCCGTCTCCGCACGCAGCGTAGGTGATGAGGCGAAAAGTGAACCACTTTTAAGGGGTCATTTAAGCCCGGATTCGTGATTATTTGATCAAATATTGCCCTAAATCGTTCCTTTTGTCATTTTAGGTACTTTTGGAGAGAAATCTGGAAAAGGAAGCATTTTGAATGTTTTTGGAGCATAAAAGTGAAGAAAACGGCAAAGTCTCAATTTTCCTTGCTGGGAACAGTACCTGACGGCGTCAAGAGTCTCCAAGTGACGGCGTCAAGAGTTACAAAAGAGGTGGAAGTGGAAGATACGCGTGACGGTCCAGAGTGTTTTCAAGCATAGGAGACGACGGCGTCACCTAGGCCGTCATGGTCCATTTGTTAGTGACGGCCCAGAAGAAATTCCTACATGACGGCGTCAAAATCAAATCTAGGCAATACGATTTTTATTAAGACGGCGAGTTGACGGCGTCACAAATTCCTTCTTGATGCCGTCACCTTGTAGAATCTATATATAGTTTTCCAAATTTCATTCATGAGTGTGCAACTTTGAGGGAAAAAACCCTAGGTCGAATTTTTCAGCTTTTTCAAGGGTTTCAACCCTTTGAATCTTTCATGTTCTATTAAAGATAAGTACTCTTTCAATTCATTCAATATGTCTATGTGTTGTTTGAATATATCTTACGCTTGTCTTCAATTTAACATGCTCGGCTAGTTTTCTTTTGTGTTTGCTTAGATGTAGTAAAACCTAGATGTTAATTATGGGTTGATTGTTTGTTTATAATTATTACGGATGATTGTATTCGATGTTAGGCTTAAGAAAACTGGCAGACTTCCATTGGTAACATGCTTGAACGTCTTAAGAAACATGATCAGAGGTGTACTATGATTTTTGGTTGTATTTAATGCATAGAAGAATTCTAATGATCCCATGTTAGGAGCTTCTAACGGCTCAACATAGGAGTGAAGTAGGATCCTATAGAGTTAGGGAATATTGTACACGGCCCTATGACTAGTATTAAGGAATATGACCCGTCATCCATGCAATTGTAACAAGTAATTAACCTATAAAAGATGTCTAGGGAGTAATGATGTAGAACCCTGTAAAAATTTCTTGTAATTAAATCATTAATAAATATATAATCTTTCGTTATCATTTCTAATTCCCATTTTCTCGGAAAAATTTAAAATTTTTCTTATTATATTATTTTGGCGATTTTCACAAAATAATATAATTCACGAAATGACGGAATTAATCCTCGACACGTTACACGAAACTTAAACTTTTCATTTAATCCTAAACCTAAATCCTAATCCTAATTATATTTATTAAATATAATTAAAATTCACTAATTACTTAATTAACTCAAACCGGACCCTTAATTACTTCGGCCAACTCCACGTTTACTATTCATCAGCCCACCAAATCAAGGCCCAACTTCCAAATTATAATTAGTTTTCATCCGATCGACATAACCAAATCACCTCCAAATCGCATCGTTTATTCCCAAATCTTGCACACGACCTATATATTTTATTTTCTCATCTCGTTAACCTACTAGCCAACAATTAGTGTGTCAAGTCTCGCGTCCCTACGTTGAGTTTTGATACGTTTTTAAGAGGCATAGTATTCGAACCTAATAAACCCAACTCGATTTGAACTATATTCAAAACTTAACCGTTTTGAATCTAGTTTGTTTCTAAACGTTCCTAATATTATTCCTAAGATGATTCTAAGCTCAAATGTTAAAGATGATCATGTATAAATAAGTTGTGTATGATTTAGTAAATCGTATATAAGGGAAATTGCATGGTCGACATATAGCATGAATCACCCAACACCTTCCTCATTTTATGCACTCACAAACCACCCTAAACCATTATAATATCATCATCTAAGAGTCTAGTCCTGACATGCAATAGTGTACTAAGAGTTTACCTTGAAATTTTCCACTAAATGATATATATATTTGTAATATATGTACGTTCATTGCATGCATACTTCTCATAATCTTTCACACACTTATTCACTTCAATAATTTGACATTCGAACCATTCTCAAAGGCTTACAAGTCGTGTAGTATCATATTGGTAGCAAAGAAAGAAATCGGGTTTGAAATATATATATATAACGTTTGGGTTATATAGCTTTGACGTGATTTCTTGTGTTCCTTTTCTACCTATCTCGACTCTAGATCACCTTTAAGGTGTTTGTAAGTTCCCTACACTCGTTTTTGATCCATATCATACGTATTTATATAATCATGCATTTTGTGGTTTTTGTTTCGAATGTCTACACTTTGCACGTTTAATTCACGTATATATTTGTTCTTAGTACACGAAACGTGATTAGCCTCTATCTTTGAAGGCCTAGGAATCACGTAGCACACACCATTCACTTTAGTTGTAACGTTATAATCATTTAATGCATTCATTTTAATCTACATCCATCGATTTAAAAATTTGTATAACACTTAGTAAAATTCACAAGTTTTCAACATATATATATCGACCCAACCATGTCACAAAACCAACGTATAACTCAACATTTCATTTAACGATAGTACTATATTTTTTCACGACTCCATAGACCACCTAGCAAGCTAACATTTTCATGTAAACAACTTGTAAAAATAATCAAGTCTTGACACCATACACGATCCATTTTGAATCGACACAAAACAGTTTTCACAACTAAAATTTTTAATAAAAACCTTAAGCTTGTCGAGTGGGCTTAACTAAAGCCCACTAAGCATTTGAAATCCGTAAGCCCATTGGGCCTATAAGAAATATTTTTAGAATCATAAAAATGGTCCAAAGCCAAGCCCAAAACTTTTTCTATGCCCTCGCCTCCAAAAATCTTAACGGGCCTTAAGTTGAATCGATCCAGGCCCATAAGCTATAAAAATGAGCTTTTGAATAAATAAGCAGTTAAATAAGCTTGTTAATTAATAAATAGGCTTCGAAAATTTTTTAGAAAGTTCCATAATCATTTTTGTAAAAATTGGACTAAAAATGCAACGCGACGATACCTAGAAGGACTAAATGTGTAAATATTGAAAATCAAGGACTAAACCTGTAAATACAGAAAATCTAAGGTTAAAATGTGATGAAAATAAATATTATAAGGTTAGTATTGATTATTGGACAAAATAGAGGACTATAGTTGAAAAATATATAAAAAGGACTAACGGTGTAACGCAAGTATCGTTAGTGTAAAAATGGTAAAATTGGAAAAGGAGACAAAGACTAAACATAACTTATTTATCATTCTTATTTATTTTCTATTTTCGTCAATTTATTTCATATCATGTTTAAGCTTTATTTTTATTTATATATATATTATTAACTTAACGTTAATAATATATATAACGATGGTTAAAAAGTTAAGACTTTACTTACGATTAAAAAGGAAAAACTTCGATGGATAATTCTAAAAATCATATTTTGTCATATCATGCATATCACAATATTTTCACTGCACATCACTTAATCGTCATAACGAATATCTAATATTCGTTATTTTCTTTATAATTACCGAATAGTTTTTGGTCAAGTTCTTAGATAAATTTATTTATCAGGTTGTGTTTCGAAGCCGTTTTCATAAAATTCGTCCGACTTTATTTTCTTCGTTTTCAGTATCAATCAAGGTGAGTCATAGCCTCACATTTAATTATTTTCAAAACTCCGTGAGGGGGATACATGTTATAAATAGATCGCAAGTATTTTCTGTATGCTTTCCTGACTGATATATGCCTAAGTTAGCTATTGCCAAAAGACCCTTATTCATGAGCCATTAATCACTGCGGTGAACGCGAATATAATGAATAGATCTATTTAAGGTTTGACAGTCTGTCCCATTAATACTTGACGGAATGCCATTATGCATGTGGTTAGTCGTATTAGTCGTGATAATTATATTTGAGTAAAAATAGGAACTGGCAAATCACCTATTACACGAGGGCAAATTTATCATTGATTTGATAAACACCCGCCGTTTACGGTATTTGTTAACGTTTGCGTGTCATGAGACTTAGTGCAATATATGAACTGCAATATCAATGTTTTCAAACTGATTGTCTTTTCCAATACAATCTTGCTTGTGTATCAAAATGATTATTAAATTCAAACTCTATGATTTCACTCAACAATTTTTGTTGACTTTTAAGCATGTATCTCAGGTATTTAACAGGGGAAGCAAGCATGGAACGGGCGGCAAAAATCTTCAAAATATGTTTACTTTATTTCAATAATGATGTAAAATAAATGATGTTTGATTTAGTTCAAAACATCAAGTTTTTATAATACTCTGATAAGGACCTATTGCATTTCAAATATTTATAAATGAAATTATGTTTTAAAACGTCTCTTTGAGTCGTTTTCTATCATTATGACTTCGATCCTCACAGTAACACCCTAATTTCTATTCCGCTGCCGCATTTCAAATTAGGGGGTGTTACAAATGAAATCTAAGTAAACACTATTTTCCTCATTATTGTCACCACCACATTAGTATAATTAGCTTTGTTTTCATTTCTTTTATTTTATTTTGATTGCATCTTTAGTTAATTGGGTTAGTTGGCTAGCAACTAATTCCGCTCATTCATCCCGCCACAAAAACGTAGGACGACTAGTGTCATCATCCCACGTTCGACTTAGCCCTATAACGTTCAAGAACTCCTCCGGATACTTCTTGAAAGCAGCCCTCTTGGTAGTAAGGAGCTCCAGAAGTCCGTGGTCTATATCCGCGTCAGAGGGCGGCGGATCACGGTCAACGGAAACTTTGTCATACCACGGAATGGAAAGAGGGAAAATGGTCTGCTTAACAAAGAAAAAGTGGTTTTTCCAATGCTTCACGGAATCAAGAACCAGGGTGTAGCAGACCGGGACCACCAGGGACTTCGGACCCTTCCTCTTTTCTATGGTCAGCCAACCATTATTTACACCGGCCCAATAAAACTTCCTAAACAGAGGCAGAGTAGGGACCCCCCCGTGGACACGACACAAGATCTCAAAATGACTAATCCTGCAGGCCGTTAGGACGGACAACTGCGAAAGATGAATCTGATAATACTCTAAAACCCTAAGCAAGAAAGTCGAAAGGGGAATCCTAAAATTACCCAACTCAAAAAACCTAGTGTAAACGCCTATTTTACCCTCAGGAGCATCTTTAATACTAGCAAGAGGACTGGGAGCCTCCGGCAAGAGGTGGCCGGGAATATTGTACTTCCTACAAAATTCATCTACTTCCGCTTGCGAAAGCTTAGAATAGGTAGTGTCTATGTGATCGGTTGTCATCCTACACTATGAATGCGCAAAAAACAAAAGATTGTGTGGGAAGCCTAACCTGTTGGTCTAAAGCCGGAAGTACAGAAAAACAGCTGGTGAAAGAAAAGCGGACGTAAAACTAGTAGAGAGTGGTAAAATCTTGAGTGTGTGTAAAAAAGTGTAAATAATGAAACGATGTGGGTATTTATAGTCACAAACACACGTCCCACCTCATAGATCAAAAGAACAAAATCATAACACGTGTCCCGTACCACAGATCAAGGGTATAAAAGCGTAACACGTGTCCCACCTCCGGATCGTGTGGCTAAAAACTACTCCAATCCAACGGTCACGATCAGTGCAGAAGACGAACGGTCAGCCATCAAAACATCATGTCAGTCAGTAAATAAGTGGATGAAAACACTTCGCGAATACCAATGCCAGCTGGCACATGATAAGCACGGTTAGTGGAAAATCCAGTCAGCAGCACGCCATATTGGATGTCACGGATACGTATAGCCGCGGAAGAGTGCATAGTCTAGCACACTTGTTTTTAGACCACAAGTGTACTAGACTGGGGGGACTTGATCACATATAGTACCCTCGGACCCAAGAACGATAGGTCGTGCCCAAACTAGACCTACCCGGTCCAAGACGAAAAGGGACCACGTCACAACACTTCTTCAAGATATCCCGCGGCCCTGAGGCACAACCGCGGAACACATTCTGTAACCGGGGATAACCCAATCCACTAGGCCAAACATAACAAGCCGCGGGCAAAACCTACATCCGGACTAACTCAGGTCGCGGATTAAACCGATAGTACTGATAGCTATCATATAGCTGCCCAGAGACAAAAAGTACACAGGGTACACGATAGTGGGATAAACCGAACAACAAGGGAGGTGCACAATTCCGAGAAATACGTGTAAACGGTCGAGAAGGACAAGCATGCCTCACCTATATAAAGAGGAAAGATTCTCACCTTTGGGTAACACAGAACTCTCTCTCTCTCTCTACCCTTTACTTACTCTCACACCCGAGGTTGACCACGGAAGTCCCTCTTCCGCGGTGAGGCTAACGGTGCTTCTTTCTTTGCAGCTTTATCACAAGACATTCGCGGTCCAAAATTCACTCTCTCAAGGCTTAGCCTAAACTAAGTCTTGAGCCGTGTCCTAGTTTTGTACTAACATGTAGAAAACAAGTAGAAGAGCTAAGAAGCTAATATGTCTTTGTCAAAATTGTCATTTATTATTATCTTCAATAATTCATAACAATAAAGAATACAAAGGAAATCATAGAACCAATAATGAAACAAAAAGTTGAAAGAAACTAAACATTGTTCTCTTGGACTGTTCCATTGTTTTAATTTGACTTTTTTGTTTTTTAAATCTCAAAAAATTGTAGACACTTAAATATGCAGTGTACACTATTCAAGAGTTTATTCTTTTACTTTGATATTTTTTTTTAAATAAATATTTACAAAAACATTAAGAGACTTTTTTGAGACTAAATTATACTGTCGGTTTTAGATTTCGCAAATAGTCTTTGTTACAAAGAATTTAGAATAGGTGAAGTTCCAACTTCATAACGTCACGGTTTGAAATCATCAAAGCTAGTCAAGTACACATAGATGCTTTGGTCACATCACGATTTTCGTGTCTGTCGCGTCCAAACACTCCTATGACAACCCTCACATAACACATATCAAGCAAGTTTTTAATTTATGTAAGAGATTATTGAACTAACATCTGAATTTGAATAACACATTTTAGCCTTCGTCAAATGCTCCACCAATACGATTATTTAAGGTATAGGTAATTGACGTCTATCAATGTTACATCTATTTATAGTCTTTTCAACATATGGTTAAAATTAACGCATTAATAATATTATACTTTTACTCATTTTAAGTAGTAGCTAATTTAATTGAGACGTCTAAAAAAAGAAACGTGAACTATTAATTGAGACCGTGACAAATTGTTGTATATTTCATTATTTCCTTTATTAAAACCATTAATTTTGCCTTTAAATATGATTTACATTAAACTCAAAAACCTTCCATTACGTCCCTATATATACCCCACTCTTACTAAAACCATCACCTCCGTCACACCACCGTACAACCAGCGTTAATGGACACCGACACCACTACACAACCACCACTACTCAATCTCAAAAACCTACCACAACCACAACCGCCGCCGTCCATCGCCGAACTCCGTCACATCTCCGCCGCACTATCACAGTTCCTCCGTGACTACGACGACTTACATAACCACATCAGTTTTGTAAACTCCGCACTCGATGAAAAACTATCGGTTCATTTTGAAGGTACTGCCGTTAACTTTAACGATTTTGCATTAACGCCGTTAATAGATAGTAATACTAATAATTCTGTTAGAAATGTTCTAGAAGGTTCTGTTGTGGAACGAAACCCTAGGGGAAATGTTATTGAGTGTTTATTTAGTGATGATGATAATGTTTTAGAAGGCGTTGTTTCGGAGCGAAAGCGTAACGAGTGTGTAGCGGATGGTGATGTTAGTTTTATTAAGGATAGTGATCATGATGTTTTAGGAGATGTTAACGGAACCAAGAGTGAGAGTGAGTGTGAGCAGAGTGATGAAGGCGTGAAGAATTGTGAGAAAAGTGATTGTGATGGTGTTGTAAATGATGTTTTAGAAGGCGTTGCTGTAACGGAAGGAAAGTGTGAAGAGAGTGAGAGTGAGAGTGAGAGCGAGAGTGAGAGTGAACGGAGTGATGAGGATGCGATGATGTATGAAAGTACTAATTGTGTGAAGAAGCGTGAAGAAAGTGAGTGTGATCGTGTTGTAAATGATGTTTTGGAAGGCGTTTTTGTAACGGAAGGAAAGTGTGAAGGTAGTGCGAGTGAGAGTGAGAGCGAGAGCGAGTGTGAACGGAGTGAGGAGGATATGAGGATGTATGAAAGTGATTGTGATGGTGTTGTAGAAGGCGTTGTTGTAAAGGAAGGGAAGTGTGAAGGTAGTGTGAGTGAGAGTGAGAGCGAGTGTGAACGGAGTGATGAGGATATGAAGATGTATGAAAGTGATTGTGATGGTGTTGTCAATGATGTTTTAGAAGGCGTTGTTGTAACGGAAGGAAAGTGTGAAGGTAGTGAGAGTGAGAGCGAGTGTGAACGGAGTGATGAGGATACGAGGATGTATGAAAGTGATTGTGATCGTGTTGTAAATGATGTTTTGGAAGGCGTTGTTCTGGAAGAAAAGCCTAAGGGAGATGAAAGTGATTTCAAACGGAGAAATGACGATGTGAAGAATGATGAAGAGATGGATGCATCGGTGAAGATGCAAGAAAGTGATTGTGCTGAGATCATAACTGATGTTCCAAAAGCTGTTGTTTCGGATGAATGCTCTAAAGGAACTGTAATCGAGTGTGAACAGAGTGATGATGATGTGAGGATGTGTCAAAGTCCTAATTCATCAGACAGTTGTGAAGAAACCGATGACGAGGATGAAGAAATTGGTGCATTGAAGAATGCTGTAACAACGTGTGATGAGGGTGAAAAAATTGATGCACCGAAGAATGTTGAAGAAACGGATTATGATCCCGCCCTACATGAGCGCATAAATGAGTTTCTAGAAGAAATAGCTGTTATAGAAAAAAATCCTATCAGAACCGCAAGTAAATGCGACAAGGTGAGGACGCCTCAAAGCAGTAGTTCCTTGGAGAATAGTGAAGAAACCGACGACGAGGATGGGGAAATTGAGGCATCGAATAAACCTGAAGATGCTGATTATGACCGTTTTGTAACCGAACTTCTAGAAGACATTGATGTAGTACCAAAACCTAACAGAACTGCAAGTGATTCCGATCAGAGCTTTGACAAGCCTCAAAGCCCGACTTTTTCGAAGAATCATCTTGATGAAATTGATGTTTCAATGAATCCTGAAGATAAGAATCACGAACAAACTGATGTATCCTTGGAGCCTGGAGAAATTGATATCTTAAATACTGTAGAAACTAATGTATCAGAAAAGCATGAAGAAACGGATATCCCAAAGAATCCTGTGGAAACTGATGTATCGGAAAAACCTGAAGAAATGGACATCCCTAGGGATCCTGCGGAAACTGATGTATCAGAAAAACCTGAAGAAATTGATATCGTGAAGAATCCTGAGGAAACTAATGTATCGGAGAAGCCTGAAGAAACTAATGTATCGGAGAAGCCTGAGAAGATTGAGATCTTAAAAGATCCGAAGCCAGCAGTTTCTGAATTAGAATGGTTGTGTAAAAGTATGAATGGTCGAGAAATGAAGAAATATGTAGTCAAACATATTTCCGACATTGATAAACTCCGAAAAGAACTTCTAAAGGCATTAAAGCTTGCAATTAATCCTGCAAAACTTGTCCTAGAGAGCATTGACACGTACTTCTTACAGAGTAGTAAAACATACAACCGGGGCTCATACCAGTATTTGAATGACCGGATTAATGAAAGGCAGGCTTCAGTTTTGATTTTGGAGTGTTTTGTGATAATCAGTGGTGATGGGATCGAGATTAGTAGAAAAGATGAAGAGTATGCAGCAAAAGCTGCTAATCTTTGGAAAAATCGGATGATTGAAGAAGGTGGGTTAAGACATATAGAGGAGGCGGATGCCCGGGGTTTGCTTCTGCTTATCAGTGGATTTGGGATTTGTGACCGTTTCAATATTGTTGATATTATGGAGTTGATGAGGGCTAGTAATGTAAAGGGAATTTCCAACATACTTCGCCGTTCAATTGTTCTTATGCCGAAAATTCCAGGTTTGTTTCCTATATGATATTCTGATTTCCATACTTAGTAAATAGTACATTAGGTTTTTCTTCTTAGTTTTGTTGTGTTAATAAAAACATGCTATTCTGCTTTGAATTAAAGTCAGAGGCAGGTGCACTTTCTCCATGATCATTAATTAGGATTTCATTTATGGCTGCATGATGGTTAGATAGTATTGGCAATATGGGAACATCTTTTTTACTTCCTTTTATATATTGTATACTGTATTGGACTTAGTGGGTGTATAGTTATACCGTATTGAACTTGGAAGAGGTATAATTTTTTAGTCAAAAGCATTGGCGGATTTTAGGGTTTAAACTTTAAACAGGTACAGACTAATATTAGAAATGCATATTAACAGATGCATTAGTGTTACAAATACTTGCATAGTTGCATTTCATAAACTTGTTAAAAAAAGTATTAGGACATGCACGTGCATCCCTAAATCCCTTCTAGATCAACTCATGGTCTCACTGTCAGAAAGTTATCCCTTAACACATCTATAGTTGGGTATATTGGTTAAGAAATCCTATTGTTTCAATAACTCATATGTAATGTCGTTTTTCTAGCTTTTGCTAGTTCTTTTATATAATTCCGCCGTTCAAAAAGAAAAAAAGATTGATTTTGGTATTGCGGATTATGTAACAGTTCAGATTTTGTTTATTATACTTTGATCAAGTGCATCATCTTTTGGGTTTTTTTTTTTATTATTATTTTTTTTATTTATTTTTTATTTTTTTTATTATTTTTTTTATTTTTTTAAAATTACCGGGACGGTATTCGGCAAGATTTATGAATCAAATATAATTGTCAGCTAAATGATGGGATCCCCATAAAGAAAACCAAGATTCATGACATGCCTCAAGATCGAACAGAATAGCCTAATCGAACAACTCCTATAAAGATTTGTAGACAACCAATATTATTCACTAGCAGACCTTTTTTGAAGACATAAGAAGTGGACATATATGATAATAAATCTAGTGTAGATTTAAACATTGAAGTGGAGATCATAAGTTAGTACTTTAATGACAAAGACATAAATGATAGATTAAGTGAACAAATTCCATTTTGTATATCACAATGGACAATTCAAGTATTGTGAGATAACAACTAGGATAATGTCAAGGTTCATTTAGACTTACCTTTTCAGTAATTAAACATACTTTTTTGTTTCCAAAATGCAACTGAACATAGTTTTTGAATGCTGAACAATTGTGATTGCAAATTTTCAAGTATGTGCATCATAACATTATTTTGACCCATCATATATGCTTTCAGTGAATCTAATAGCTAAGCTCTTTCTGATAATTTATACCTGTTTCAGAGGTAATTGATACGATGGTTAAGAATAAGCTGGAAGTTGAAGCTGCTGATATCGCCTATACATTCGGATTGGAGTACAAGTGTCAACCGCTTACCATATTGACGAAGTTCTTGCGAAATGTTATTGACGACATTGCAAGCGGATCACCTGTGGTAACCCATATCCTCTCTCTTTTAAAAAATATTCTATAGTCTCAAATTCAAGTTTGCACTATCTCGTCAATTCCAACATTTTATCTGCTACTAAACTTATCTTTATTTACCCCTAGTTTTCTGTAGAAAGAATTGGAGGACAGCCTGTAATTTATTCTCAGGTGGTGGATGTTGTGTTTCTCTAGTAGTGTATTTCATCTATCCCATGAAAATTGCAATAATTTCTCTAATTTGACCACCAGTAATTTGAAGTCCCTTGTTTGTCCATTGTCATAACTACGGATATTTGAGTTAGAGGTGTCGTATTAGTCGGTGAGGTGGGGTGGGTAGTTAGACAAAAGGGGGAAGTTTTGGTACGAGTTGAGTCGGGATGATCTGGAATACTTTTTGTCCATTATTATTCAATCTTCTAGTCAACCATTTCTTATGAATTTACTTGATTGGTCAAGCATGGATATTTCATATCACATGGGAACTAAAAGCTGTGTTTGTGATTTGCTACTTTTCAGTTAGAGGCAACGAAGCAGCAGTTAGGTGATCTTAGATCCCTAAAAGAATGTTTAGAATCTCATAACATTGATCCTTCAAAGGTTCTTCCCGAGTTCAAAATCGATGAGGAAATACATCATCTGAAGAAAAAACTAAAGCTACAGTTTGAAGTTCAAGTTGAAGTTCAAAAGCGTAAGGCAATGGACATTGAATCTTTACCAAACCCGAATCATCAGGAAGCAAAACGTACTTGTTTCAGTCACAAAACCATGCCATGTAGCATCAGTTCATACAACCAGTCAATGCGACCAGGTTACAGCTACCTTGACTTTAACCCAAACCGTTCCAGTAATCCCGGTGGCAATATTCGGCCTAATGGCTGGCAAGATGAATCGGATTGCTCGGGGTTGATCGAGATGTATTGGCCGAGACAAAGTCAAACAATTGATCCACAACTGGTTGGGAAGTATTTGCCGAGACAAAGTCAAACATATGATCCACAACTTTCATCGACTGGTTTGTATGGGAGACGGCCAGGTTTTCCAGTTTACATGCCGGGCCATCCAGGATATCTGGGATCTTTCCCACCTGGTGGGTATCCAGCTAGGCGTGGACCGGGCTCGGATCTTTATGGTTTTGCTGATGTTGTTGAAAAGGAAAGACGTGGCTCTCGCGCAGTGGGTAGTGGTACGGCACGTCCGTCTTACTTTTACTGAGCAAATTATGTTATTAGTTCAGGTCGTTTTTATGTAGAGCTGTAATTCTTCTTGGTATAGATATGGGTATATCTGGTTTTATAAAAAGTTGCGGAGATTTGATGGTAAGGTTTTGGAGTACCGTTTTTGGTAAATGCATCAACAATGATCAAGTAGAATGGTTCTAATGACTAATTTTGTTTATAAAATCAAGAGTAGAAATGTTAGGAAAGGGAACAAAAATATGAATTGATGTTGTTTGGTTGGTGTTGTATAATCATTAAAACTATTGCCCTTTTTTAAAGAGAAAAATCATATAAACATAAAAATGTCATATTTTCCTAATTTACAAGTAAATCATGCATAAAGTGTAATTCAAAGATGTTTTATGTGAGTATAAAATAACATAAAAAGTAAATCATATCCTACATAGATTTTTCACACTGCTGTATGAAAAACCAAACTTTGTACAACCAGCTAACGTGAAAAAGATTCCATATTCTATGCCACTAGACTCGTGACATTCATGTACCGAGTCTTCAAATGAGCTACTTTAAGAAAGCTCGAGTTATACGGATTGGTCCATAGGGTGCCCCACCCAATAGGGCCCGAATGAAAGACCCAAACCTAGGGGCGTCCAATGAAATAAAAGAACCGAGGAACCGTACTGGTGCCGATCGGGAACGAGACCGTATAATTAGAATCATGGTGCGGTTTTTGGTTCCTAAATTCCAAAATTTCGGTTCTCGGGACGGTTCTGGTCAGAACCGTCTAGTTCCGGTACTTTCCTAAAAGAACCGACTTTTATGAAAATATGTAATTTTATAGGGTTTGTTTGGGACATTGTGTACATGCAGGTATGTGTCCACCCTACCTAAACCTAAAAACCAATAAACTTTAACCTTATTGATTCTATTCAAAGATTCAACATCATTCATGAACATGAAAGTAAGTTTTTTCTAACTAAAATTATGAACATTTTTTTTTTTTTTTTTTTTTTTTTGTGTCGCTCAGTAACAAGAAGTTGTAATTAACTATTGGTATTTATTGTTCATTAAATTGAATGATAAAAGTCGAGAAACAATTAATTAACGGTTAAGGCGTCACTGCATTGTATATTATCACTATGTAAGTTATTGTAAGCTAGTCACCAAGATTGTTATATAATATTCTCAGTGAATTTGCAATTATTTTTGTGGAAAATGAATGATTGATACATTAAAATAATTATTTTTGTACGAACCGAGTACCGTAATTTCACATACATAATTTTTATTTATTTATTTATTTTTTTTTAACACTTTGGTACTTATGGGAATTACCGAAAATTCCAGTACCGGAACCGAGTACCATGCCGAATCGAACCAAAAAACTTGAGACGGTTCGTGGTTCACTTTTTCCTTATTTTCGATTCTCGATTCTTTTGGTTCCGGTTCCAATTCGAGACGATTCCAGTACCATGGACACCCCTAGCCAAACCTACATGAACCATCACAAAGAAAGTCCTCAAAATGGTCTTGTTTCAATGAAACCTCGATGAAAGCCCACACAGAAAAGCCAAAGCACAACAAGCCTGCCCATTAGCAAATCAAGCACCAATGCAAATCCCAACATTTCCGATTCATAAAACCAAAGTTTTTAAGATCGGGATCCTACCTAGAATCGTTTTTGTCTTTGCAAGATCGTGATCGTAAGATCGGATCGGGATCATAAGATCCTACAATAATGTCCTTTTTTAATGATCCTTGTAATATTATTCAAATCTACAAATTATTATATATTATAAACACAAAGTTATATGAATGTTTCATGGAAATTTTGTCCTAAATTATGAATATAAAATGTTTAAGAAAAATCACATGTTGTTTTTTAAATTATATAAAAACATAAACCATAAATTTATAGTTTTTTAATTTGCCGTTCGAGAAAAGTAAGATCGGATCGCGGAATAGATCTAGTTAAGATACTATGCTTAAAATGGTCATCCTATAAATTAAAGCTGACCCAAACACTCCCTTAACTTCCATGACACATGATCAAAAAGACCAATCCCTCAAAAGTCTCCCTTCTCCAATAATCACAATCACCTCAATTTCATCAACCCCCCTAACCGTTTTAACAGAAAATTAAAACAATGGATTCAAACCCTAACCCTAACCCTAACCCTGATGTAACAGAATTACAAGACCTTTGCACAAGCATGCGTGCCAAAGCCTTAAAAAAACACCTCTCATCAAACCCACATCTCAAACCCCACCTCCCCCCCTCTTTAAAACTCGCCGAAAACCCCGCGAAACTCGTTCTCGAGGCCATCGGCAAGTACTATGTCAATGGCAGTAAAATATACACCAATGCCCATCAAATAGCTTCAAGGGTAGCTTCAGTTATGTTACTAGAAGCTTTTGTGATGATTAGTAGTGATGAGGGGGTGGAAGTGGGGGAATGTGAGAGGGAATTGGCGGGGAAAGGCGCGGTGGCGTGGCGAAATAGGATGGTGAGGGAAGGGGGAGTTGGGAATGTGGAGGAGGTTGATGCGAGGGGGTTGTTGTTGCTTGTTAGTGGGTTTGGGGTTAGGGGTGTTGGGGTTGGGCAGTTGAGGGATTTGATTAGGCGTGCGGATGTGAAGGGGATTGCTTCTGCGTTGAGGCGGTCGGTTAGTTTTATTCCCAAGGTGCCAGGTTAGTTTGCTTGGTTTAATGATTGGTTTAGGTATTGCTCCCGTTGTCGTGGAATAATTGTGTGTGATAGACAAAAACACGAAGTTTAAGAAAACTGCAATTATTAGTTTATTACAGCTTTAGTTTGATGGGGTGTTTGTTTAAGCTTATACGTGGCTTATGAGCTTATTTGTTTTTCGGCTTATATTTCACAAGTTCCAATTTTCCAGCTTATTTTGAGATTTGTGAGCTGATATAAGCTGATATAAGTTTATTACGATATGATTTCCAGCTTATTTTGAGATTTGTGAGCTGATATAAGTTTATTACGATATGATAAACTTATATAAGCCCATAAATCTCAAAATAAGCCGGAAATTGGGCTTATGAAATATAAGCCGAAACTAAATATAAGCTTAATCAAACACCCCCATAGCGACATTTTACTCTTTGACCAATATGGAAAGTTTATTAATTTTACTAATCGTTTTCTAGAAGTGATCGATTTGTTGCTGCAAGTTATAACTTTATAATAGTAAGGTTGTGTACTAATTAATTATGCTATGGTGATTGAACAAGTTTGGTTTATATGGGGTGTTTGGTATTGCCTTTTGAAAGTGATTATGTGATGTGTGATGCTTATAGTTGGATATTGAGCTCTAACGGAATGGAAACGGGCTGTATGAGATGGTTTTTAGCTGTGTTTAAGAATGATCCATCAAGTCACTTTAAGAATGCAATGTCAAACGAACCCATACATTAAAGTCGTTGTTGATAGTGTTGTTATGGTATTCAAATTTGAAATTATCATATTATAAAGTAGGAGATTTTATGTAACATTATCTGTTTCAGATGTAAGAGTGTAAGACATAGGTACACTTTCTGTTTTGTAATATGCATGCTTTTTCTCTTGATTAGACTGATCAGGTGTATGGATTCGCCGGTGATTGGTACATATGACTTTTAGTGTTCGTTTTTAGCGGCAAACCAATCAGATTTCGAGTTTCTGCTATAAAACTGTCTGGTAAAGATAAATTTAAAATACCCTACTACCCTGGCTTAATTCACTCTGTTGGGGATGCTAATTCTGATTCTTGAATGTCAGTAAAAATACTCGTATCCAAACACCACCTAAAAAGCAAATGTTTTCATATTGGTTTGGGAGTATACAGTATACACAATGTGAAATACAGTTAAATATAAAAATTTAGCAGGTTAGGTTTGATGTTGATATGAACCGAGTTGATAATGAGGTAAAAGAACAATAAAGATTGAGTAATCGACGTTTGAGAGGTCGAATAAGCTCTCCCGATGGTTTATATTAGTGAGATAAACCGACTCCCCAATTGATTAACAAATCAATACTTCATATTCATTCCCATAAACTCAATTACAACCCTAATACCCTATTTATAATAAAAGATGACCTAAACTTAACTTGGTCCCTAAGATAGTACTAAAAAGGAAACTAATTAATAATAAGGAAAATAAATAAAATACAGGAAAACTAAGACGGTTTGTATCAGATGTATATGGAACTTGAAGGAGGTCATTCGTGTTCCGTAGTATCGAGTGTATTCATTATATGATTGATGAGTTGATGGTTTAGTTGATATTGTGGCTGTCCTTGGTGTAAGTAGTATGTAACCGTTTTTGTTCAGGAAGTTTTAGCTTACAATTTAGCATATTATTTAAGCATTTAACAGCCTCCCACAGTCCCACATTCGCCATTGGAAAAGCACTAAAAACTTGGTGCCTATCACAACCCATTTACCTAACAATGCGTCATGTTGAGTTTTAATCTATCTCTAACGGGTATAATTTTGACCCATAAAACAAACAGATAATCACATTCAATTTCTGTGTACCAGACACTAGGGAACTGATTATCTGCTTCTTTTAAAAAATTGCAAGAATGAGAATCACTTTCAAAATGCAAATGCCAGACAACCCCTATACATTTGGTTTTCATTGTTAGTTTTACTAGTAAAAGAATGCTATTCGATGTATCAGGTATATAATGGGAGGATTATGTTCAACTGTCAGCTTTAAATTCAAGACAAATGTTATGCAATCAACTAGAATTTCATCTTGGGTTGCATGATGGCTAGATAGAATTGGTACTATGAGTTTTCCTATAATTCAATATTCAGTTTATGTAAACACGATGGGTCTTTTGGGCGCTGTAAATTTGATCGGTTTTGCGTTTCTCTGAAAATCTGATCCTTGATGTTGACCTTACTGAGACAAACCAATCATTTATTTATTTATTTATTTTTGCTGCTGCTGCAACGAAATGTCATCTAATGGCATGCTGTAGGCGCATAGTATCAACATGAAAGCGAGCCATGGCCTGTGGCGAGTGCTATACCACATGCCTATTTCATGACATAAGAAATGAAAATATATACTACAAGCTATAACAATTGATGTACTGAACAATAGGTATTATCAATCTCATTGTGTGACTAACTGCACACAAACAGAGAATTTTGGAAAATATTTCTGTATTACTAGTCAAATGTAAAAGCGAACAAAACAAAACTAGAGCCAAGATGAGTAACAAAGTGAAATAATTAATGGGGAAAAAACTTATTCACTGTAAGAAAGCTATTGTGAAATTTTTGAAGAGTTACGAGGTAAGTAACAAAGTGAAATAATTAATCACAATGGGGAAAAAACTTATTCACTGTAAGAAAGCTATTGTGAAATTTTTGAAGAGTTACGAGGTAATTAGTGAAATCAACAGCATGGAATGCAAGCTCTTATAAAAGAGATTGGTTGAGTAACTGTCTATTTTTAGAATCTTAAACTATCTATAACTGTAAGAAAACGGCCAGTAGCCCAGTATAAGTCACCTTTGACCCTTTTGCATTCCTTTTTAGGAGCTTAACAAATTCCTTTGGTAAATTGTATCAATTTCAGAGGTAATTGATTTGATGTTGAAGGATAATCTGGGAATCGAAGCTGCTGATATTGCCTATACTTTTGGGTTGGAGGATAAGTGCCACCCTGAGACCATATTGAAGACATTCTTGCAAAATAAAGATAAAGGCATTGAAAACGGTTCTTCTTCCCAATTGGTAAGTCATGCTCTCTTTCTTTTACTAAACTTTCTGTGATGAAGATTGTACTATTGTAGTGTTCTATTATCTTGTCAACTGCAACGTGTTCTATTATAATAACCTTCTGATCTGAATTTACATACTTGCCCCTTGGCATGACTACCAAAGAAATTAAGCAGTGGCGTATATGGTATCAGTTGACCCTTATATTATCTCAGTAATGCTCTTCTTTTAGTAAAATATAAATTAGGAGGTTTAATGCACTGGAATTAAATTTGCGACAACTTTTGACCCATTTGACTTTTTCCTTCGAAGCAATTTTTGTATTTTACCCGTTTGGTGTTTGGAGGTTAAACATAGCTCAAATAAACATACTTTTGAGTAAATCATTGAAAGTGCCACCTCTAAGGAGGTGTGGTGGTGGAGAGTGGTGTTTGGGATCGTGTTTTGAAATAGATTATGTAATATGAAATAATCAGATAATCTGTTTCTAATAGCCACTCTCAAAGTCCCAAACTGATTACCAAAAACTATAGTAATTATTTCAACTTAGAAGAAGTAAATAATTTTACATAAGTTGCTTCCATCCAAACCACTGATGTAAAGTAGACTACTTGCAACTTGAAAACGCAACAACGAGATGAATTAGTAAACTATTTTAAAATGACATTCCTACCTAAACTTAGTAAGTTGATTTGTGTCAGCTAGATTATTCTATTTTGTAATTATAAAAGTTAGGAACATTTGTCTGACAAATGTTGTTTGTTATTTGCATGTTTCAGTTAGCAGCAAAGAAGCAGCTGTTATCTAATTTCAAATCTGTCAAAAAATGTTTGGAATCTCACAAAATTGACCCTTCAAAACTCCTTCCCGACATCGATATCAATGAAAAAATACAACATATGGAACATGAAATGGCCGAAGAGAAAAAAAGAAAGGGTAAGCACAGTCCCCAGACGCCCCCACCAACAGGCCCCAAAGCCAACAGGCGTGAGGTTAATCGTAAAGAACCTAAAGCTAGAAAGGTGGCCTCTAATACGCCTGGACATGAAGAGAAAACAATCCAAAAGAGGAAGGCAATAGAAGACGAGTCTTCAGAAAACCTCAAACATCTAAAAGCAAAACATTATGTTATTCATGAAAATATTTCACATGTCCAGAAACCCGTTGATAATCAATATGGTCTGATCCCCTATTACAGGTCAACACAACCGAGTAGCGGCTACTTTGACTTTGACCGAAACCTTTCCAATAATCACGTCACTACCTATTCTGCTCCATCTGTGTATAGTGCATCTGCACTACCTGAAAACAGAACTAGCTCGGTACCCAGTGGTTTTGCGGGTCCATATGGCACCACTGGTTTAACGGGTCCCTATGGCACTAGTGGTTTAGTTGGTCCTTATGGCACAGGTGGTTTAACGGGTCCCAGTGGCACCAGTGCTTATGAGAGAACGGTGACTGACCGATTGGTGCATACTGTCGACTCAGCCTTAATCGAGAAGTATTTGGGTCAACCCTACTCGAGGCAAAGTCAAACATATGATTCACAACCTTCATCAGCTGGTTTCTATAGTAGACCATCAGGGCTTACATCACTAGAATCATATACCAGATTGCCAGATTATTCCCCATCTGTTCCTACAAGGCAGGGCCCGACCTCAGATCTTTATAGTTTTGCCGACACAGTTGAAATGGAATCACGCGGTTCTCATGCATCACGTACTGGTATGTCACGGTCATCCTACTTGTATGAGCAAAGATGAGTTGCGCTAAGCTAATGTTGGTGCATAATATTAGGGTTATCGTAACGTTTGGTAGTGCATAGCTGTTTGGTTAAATTGTAACTCGCCTAACTTGGTGCATAAGATCATGGTTAATTTATAGTCTATGTTTATAAAGGTCTTCAATTATATACCTATTGAAGAATTGTATGGACTAATAATTTTGAATTCAATTGTATTTAACAAATGATGTGTGTGTGTGTGGCTTTTTTTTTTCCTTGTTGCAAAAGAAGAGTGTGACTGTAAAGTTGCACATAGCGAGAGAAAAGGTCTTGCCATGATTGATAAGAATACTACACTTGCAAGCTTGCGGAAATGGGTATTGAACATGAAGTGATAAGAAACTCTTTGATGTTGCTTCACTTGCTTGCTCTTGATATTGGATCTCAATTCTCAAGTAATGTAAAACAAACATCACTTGAACTTAATCCCGATGTGTGCTAAGTTTGGAAAACTTGGCTTGTACAATGTTGTTTTCTCTTGGTACTAGGGTTGAAATCTTGGTCAGGACTTAAACCTTGGTCCTGTAACTACCTTTTTTATAAACCAACTTGATACCAAAGAAACTTCTAAAAGAACTGTTTTATACACACTCCGTGATCTTGGACCCAAATCGATGACTAGCCCTTCAAAGGAGAGGGGTAAAACAGAAAAGCGATATTATAAGCTAGCAAGCACAAATGCACAATGAGCTATGAAAAGCAAAACCCATTTGAGCATCAACAATCATTTCTTGCAATGTGTCGAAGATGATTTAGTCGTAAGGTGTTTTCAAAGTCTAGAAGCCAATATGATTCAAATCTTCATGTGTAAGCATTTTAGGACAGTAGTTTGAAAAAATAACCAGGGAAATAACAAAGATCCTTTGGTACTTTTTAAATTTCAAAAAAGATAAATAAGTAAAGTAAATGTCACAATAACCCAAAAAATAAAATCTATGTAAAGCATATTAATTATTAACTAGCAGGATACCCGCGCGTTGCAGCGGCGGGTACCGTGAAATAAATTTTTTTGATGGATAATGTATTTTAGTTTATTATTTTCTTTTTGACAATAAATTTACAGATATCAAGAATTTTGTATAGCCCGTGCCCGTTCGGGCTCGAACCCGTTGGCCCGTGCCTGTTCGGGCTCGAGCCCGTTTGTCCGCGCTCGTTCGGGCTCGAGCCCATTTGGCCCGTTGCGCGTTCGGACTTGAATATTTGTATAATGTGCTTTATTATTTGTAGTAGTGAAATTTAATGCAGGAATTGTGTTTAATTTGGTTGTACAATATGCTTGATAATTTGTATTTCTTATGTAAGATGTGTTTTAATAACTGTATTAATTGTATTTATTGACGAGTTAAATAATTGACTACATTAAATAGCATTAATGTAGTGTTTTGTTGTACATTATGCTTCTTGTCTTGTACGTCTGAAAATTATGTGCATTAAAGTGTTGTACACTATGTTTCTTTTCTTGTAAGTAGTAGTCAATATAGTTATTAATAACATTGACCACTTTAATAGCATTAATGTTGTAAGTCTGAAAATTACATCATGCTTATTTTGTTGTACACTGCTTATTTTGTTGTAAATCTGAAAATTGGTTGCAGCTATTATACATTGTGTTTAAATGGTTGTAATTTTTGGTGAAAGGGTGTTTTTAATAGCATTAATGTTGTTTGATAGAATTTTGGTCTTTGACACCACACTTTATTTTGTTGTACAATATGCTTACTTTGTTGTAATTCTGAAAATAGAATGCATTAAAGTGTTGTAAACCATGCTTAATTTCTTATAAGTCTAAAAATTTTGAAGAGATAGTCAAATGATAAGTTGATAAGTACAACGTCGTCGTCAATAATTACTTTTTTTTAAGTGAAGCGAGCTGAGCCAAGCTTGTGATTGCCAAAGCTTGAGTTCGAACTAATTTCAAGAGTTACATTTCTAGCTTGAGCTCGGCTCTGACAAAATTCACAAGCGCGGTTCTCGCGCAAGTTCATAAACGAACCTAAACATAAAGCTCGAGTCGTACCGAACCAAGACCGAGTATTTGACGAGCAGCTTGACTCGTTTACACCCCTAAATCTCTTTTAACGAGACTAAAACAAAAAAAGTTAACAAAAATTTTGATTGTGTAGTAAAAGTAAAAAATTTGTTAATAAAAATTCTCACCTTCTTATCTATCTTACAGTAACGACGTAGTTTTGGTGAGTTCTACACACAAGCTTACCTACACAACAACCTCACACTCACTTTCCCCTAATCGTTACTGTAAGTCTGTAACTCTTGGTTATATCTTTGCTTACGTGAAACAAAGTAAAATGGATCAATAATAGGACGTTTCCAAGATCATTTAATGCGACATTTCCAAAATCATATATCATTATGTCTTAATTTATAGCAGTTTTACTAATGGCATGTGTAAATTTGGGAATTTAAGATATGAGTTTTGGTTATATAATGGAAAAGTTAGATTAAATAATAATAATAATAATAAATAAATCTCAATAATGGTGGTGGGTTGTGATGGATGGTTGTAACGATTGGTGATGGTGAGTGGAGATGAAGAAGAAGGAGAGTGGATGAGTGGTTGTGTTAATTTTAGGAGTAAATTATGTCGTTCATCCGTAAGGTTATACCAAAATAATTAAATAATTAACATACAAGGTGAAATAACGAAAATACCTTCATGTGCAAGGCACATAGGAGATTTAACGGATGTTGAATGACGGCCAATAATCAAAGGGACCTCAAAAGATACAAAATATGAACAGTAGGGACCTTAGACAATTTTATTTGGACTCGGTGCGTATTTTTTATACAAGTTACAGGAAGAATGATGTATTTTACTCATAAAAGTATATAGACAATGATGGGTGATACATTAATTTTCTTAAGGTGGCGTTTGGTTCGTGAATTTGAAATTTTAAAATTTCAATTCTTGAGAATTTAAAATTTGGAAAATTTTAAAATACTTTCATATGTTTGGTTCACAAAAATTCATAGTATTTTAGAATATGTTCTATATATATATATATATATATATATATATATATATATATATATATATATATATATATATATAACAAAAAACGACAAGAAAAAAAGTAAAAATAATATTTTGATCAATTTAATCCTTTATAAAAACAATTTTTTCAATTAAATTGAAATTCCTCGCCTTATTAGAGGCATTTAAATTCTCCTTACTTTGCCAATTTATAAAATTTTAAATTTCTTCATTTAACATACCAAACACAATGTGGAAACAGTGGGGTATGGGAAGGGGTGAATACGTTTCCGTCTAAGAAAATTAAATCCTTTGTATCAAATAAACGATCAAGTGTGACGCAATATGAAAAGTCTTAATAATATATCTATAACAACTTGAGATGATATAAAGTAAATTACAACATAAACACAATATAATCATCAAGTCATAACACAAATGTAATCAACACAATATAAGCAACAAACCATACAATACAAATATAATTGTAAAGAAATAAATGCGAAGATGAATGTAAAGAGATAAGTTAAAGAAAGCGCAAGCAAGACACGATGATTTATATTGGTTTGGTCATGAAGCTTCTTTTCGCTCTACTCCACTTCCTGAGTACCCAACTCGAGAGTTACTTCACTAATCAACAAGCTCCCTTCTTGGCGGAGAAAAATATACGTCGCTTACAATATTTTTCGACACTAAACTAGATGTCAAGTTCTTGTTCGGGTACAACCAAACCCGTTATGTTTATGGCCCAACATAACAAACCTTTACGTCGCCTACTATATTTCTGACACTAAGCTAAATATCGAGTTCTAATCTAGCTAGAACCAATCTCACGCACACGAGTATTTTCAGGACCAAACTACTAACTCGATCTACCCGATCCAATCTACACGATCTACCTAATCAACATAATTAACCCGATCTACATGATCTACCTGATCAACTCGATCTACACGATCAACCCAAGCTTCGGGTTTCAAGATACGCGTAGATTGTCGATCATATAACTCCCCAAGGGCAAGGTTTTCAGTTTTAGTTTTAAGCTAAAGTGAATCATTTAGCTTATTGTTTACAAGTACTAGCATACTAATTGTTTGCTATTAAAACGTGTTGTGTGTGAGACTATAGAGGATTCATTCATTTGAATCTCTATTGTTTCGTGTGGTGTTTCAAGGGAAAATTAGTACCCTCATTCGTGAATCTGTTCCTAGTTCGATCCACTACAATCAAGGTAAATAAGGTAATTAGTTAGGTTAATTAATGCACACTATATCTGATCTTGTCTTCTGTTGCATACTCATGAATTATTATGTTTAGCATGAATTATTTTATACTATATATATAAAAGTGGGAACGCGGGCAACATTTATGGGGTGGTTAAAAACATGATTAAACACAACTAATGACACTTTTGTGGTCCAAAATTTCGCATGTTACTGTTTTAAGCACTGTAGCTGTGTTAATGACACAAGCTACTACAGTGAATGGCAGAAAAAATGTGGTGCACAACACAACAATCTACTGTGTGGGCAGCTGGGCAGCAAACCTGGGTAATTAAACACATAACTACACTAATTATATATATATATATATATATATATATATATATATATATATATATATATATATATACTAAAGATTGGGCTATCCCCCCCCCCCCCACAACTTTAAGAAACAACAACAACAATCATATAACCCTCCCCCACCACAATAACAATAATATAACCCTCCCCCACCACCACCCATGCCTCAGTGGTGGTGGTTCTCGGCTGTCGAGCCACAACAACCAAACGGACCCTTGAAATCCAATCCAAACACAAATATATACTCCCCTTCGTCATCAAAATATCAAACAAGCCATAAATATCAAAACCCTCACCGAGTCAAGCGAGTTGACTCGGTGAGTCAACTGAGTCGCGGCCAAAACGGGTTGAACGAGAACCGAAAATGAAATCTCACAGAAGTTTTGGGTTTAAAATTATTATTAAAATATTTTTATAAAAGATTTTATATTAAAACCGGATTTAAAATAAAAATAAAATTAGGGTTTTGAAAATAATTTAAGAAAATAAAAAGAGAGGGTGCGTGGCACGCATTTTACCATCGGAGAGTGATGGAAAACGGCGGTGGTGGCGTATGTTGGTGGTACCGCGGCGGTGGAGGCGCGTGAGGGGTGATACGAGGTGTTTGGGGTCGCGTGAGTGGTATGGGTGTGACGGGGATATCCCGATCTATAAGATTGTACAAGAAAATGAGGTTGTCGGAAAAATATTCCGGCGAGTCGCCGGAAACTGCTGCTGCTCCGGTGGGGCGGCGGCCGGATTTTTCAAAGAGAGAGAGAGAGAGAGAGTTTTTAGTGTGAGTGTGTATGTGTTTTTAGTATTAAAAATGAGAAAAGTGGGGGGTGTGGGGATATATATATATGGGTAAGAAAGTATAGGGTAGTTTTTGTATTAAATGAAAGTGTAGGGTAAGGTGTAAAGAGATAGTCTAGGGACCAATGTTGCCAACGTAGTAAACTTCTAACGATATAAGCTCCGGGGTCCAAACGACATAGGAAACGGACTTGAAAAATTAAGAAACTTGCGCCATTGTTCACGAAATAATTTTTCCAATAAAAACTAGCATAAACTTCAGAGTTTTTCTCAAACTCAAAATAGTTCAAATAATTTGGTAAATGCAATACGATTCGAGTTTTCTAGGTTGTGCTGGGTCAATCAAGGGAAGATTTTGCTCACCAAGCATAAGATTGAAGAGTCTATCTTGCAATAGACCCTTTCTTTCTAATACTATGACAAGCCAATATTAGAAAATCAACGAAGTTTTAAAACCGTAAATCTATTATTCGCAAAACACAAAACATACAACATAAAACACATATCTAAACACTCCCGCCGCAACGCGCGGGTTTCCCCACTCGTTATGTTTATAGTACATGTCTAATATACTAACATTCCAACAAAAATTGCCATTAACGCGCACATATGACACCCCACACCGTGCACTATAAACTTAATAGATTTTGTTATTATAAAACGGTTAGACAAACTATTGTTTATTACGTAAGTCGTTACTGGCTTGTGTAAACACATTTTCGAATTCTTGGAAATTTGCCCCAATGAAAAGCTTTTCTTTATCTTCTGACCCATAATTTGACTCATTATGTTGAATAATACTAGCATAATATCAATTACTGGTCATAGTAACCAAAAGGTGTGAGTTAGACGTTTACTTAAAATAAAGCCAAGTCTTTGATTAGATTTAAAGTATAGTTTAAAACAACCTATGAAATATCGTAGACTTTTACTTGTATTTACATGCCCAACTTGATAAATTTTTTGTAAGTATGAGATATGTTTGAGATTGTATGTCGCTTTCACTTAACAATTTGAGTTTACTTGTAAAACATTTTAAAATGATACTTTCACATGTAAAAGATAAGAAAATGAATCTTTAATAATTATAAGGGTATATTCTAAGGGCGTCCACTTATAAAAATGTTTAAGAAAGATGAAAGTTTATGTTTTATTTCAACAATAATGGATATTCATTTCATATCTATGTGCATGAAGAATTCCTAAATTTTGAATCGTTTTATGAATTCAATATATTTAATGCATTTGTCATATAAGACATTTTATGAAATTGTAAACGTTTATAGTATAGTGAATATAATTTTTTAATATCAAAATGTCTCAAAATTAATGATGTGTCACTTTGTAAAAGGTTTAGAATATTGGATGGTGTAAATAAAATTTGTTTGGCTTCATTCTTTTTATGAATTAACTACATGATACTTATATAGGCGTATAGATGTTCAATAAAATCATCTTCGCTCTTCAGAATGAGGTAGGATCCAGTAAGGAAAAAAAAAAAGAAAAAAAAGAAAAGAAAAAAACTTAAAATGATAAAAATGAAAAATAATGATAACCACATATTAAAGATGTATCTATTTCCATTATATGCATCTCTATTAATTTAGATGCATTCCAATTAGTTTCGCAAATGATTTTGTTGTGAAAGTGATGCAAAGTACTATTAACACATTTGACATGTAAATGACGAAAAATGCAAATGATTTATATAATTTAATGAAATGCATCATGTATATATGCCCTCTAATCTTGCCCTCTAATCTTGAGATAGAAAATACATTAGGATGCGCTTAAATGAATAGACATGTATCTAATTAAAGTCGATGGATTGTGATTATAATTATTTATTATCATTTCTATTTTAAGTTTTCTTCTCATTTGATCATAACTTAACGAGCATAAACTAAAAACAAAAGAAAGGGATCATGTCTTCTTCTCTTGTGAAACGGCTTCGAATGTTTGGAGGTTAGTTTGTTCTTAGAGTGATGCAAAGATCCCGTTTTTGGTCTCATGTGAGGATTGGGACGATTGAATCCTATTGTGGTGCACATCAAAGGAGTCGAAAGAGCATGCCTATACTCATTTAAGCTGAAACATGTTGGGTGCTATGGCGATATCGCAATAATGTCACTTTCAACTCTAAATGTATGAGAAAGTGTGATATCTTCGATAACATTCGCCTTTTTTCTTATTATTGGATTAAATTTGGATGTAAAATGTGTAGTAGTTGAAACGATTGGTTAAAATCGCCTTTGTAATTTCCTAGCTCCTTACTAATATTCTTTTTAATAATACATTGCCGTAAATAAAATTAAAAAAAAAAAAAAAAAAATCAACTATGTCAAAAGTCTTTACTAACCTTTTGTACCGGATTGTCAAAAGTCTTTACTAATCTAAAATATCAATACTTAAAATTCATTATTATTAAGAGATCCACGGCAACCCGTTTTCATATAGTTTATTACCGTGTTTATGTTCTAAAAAGCACTCATTTTGACCAATGGACACCAAAACAATTATTACAAAAATAGTTAGGTAATCAAAATGTTATAATAAGACTCATATGTAACCCACATTATCATCCTATGTAAGTACGTGGTAACTAAGTATGCATTGCATATGATGGTGGGAAGCTTCCATCCTATGGGTCATGTCGATGAAGTGGTCTTTTGATCCAATACTTTCTCAAACTAAAAATATTTGTGTCTTTTATCATTGATCCTCACTCTTCAAACAACACCTCAAAATCCTCATAATTTATCTATCTTCCCTATAACCACAAAGGCGTACAAATTCACATATACTCTTAAGTCTTAACCGTTATATCATCATCAAATTTACAAATATGGCAAAGGTACATACATATATATGTTTAGTCATTTAATTTTGTTACGGTTTATTTACAGTTTAGAGAATATTAAGTGACCTTATTTTGTGTAACTGGTTCGTTTTGTAGCAAAAGATTGTTGTGAAGGTGACGATGCAGAACAATGACAAGAAATCTCGTAAGGCTCTAAAGATTGTCGTTGGTCAATGTGGTAAGTTTTTGTTTCATAGTTTCCCTTACGATCGAGTTACTCCCTCCGTCCCGTTAAAAAAAATTGCATTTTCCAAAGGAGTATCTTATTAAATAACGCAACATTTGATAACAGGAGTGGAATCGGCATCTTTCGTTGGATCAGACCAGATAGAAGTGACGGGAGAAGGTATTGACTCGGTCAAATTGGCGAATTTGCTAAGGAAAGGTGTAGGATACACAGAGTTAGTGAGTGTTGGTAACGTGGAAGAGAAGAAACCCGAAACAAAGCCAACCGATACATGGCAAATTATTAATCCTTACGAGTATAACTATAACTGGTATGGGATGCCACGTTATTATGGTTATTAAAAGTGAGAGTTCATAAACTGAAACAAAGTCATGGAGAGATCAAAACATGAGTTACAAGAAATTTGGTTCTGCTTTTATAGTTCGCATTATTTCATTTTAATGTTTATGTAAATTCTCTTAGTATGATGGACTAATCATACTATATTATAAAGCATACTATTAATAGAAATACTTAAAATTAAGCAATACTACTTCTAAAGCTATAAGTACAACAATTAATGCTAGTTATAGAAATTCCTCTCATATTTAATTCTAACATAAAATTAATACTAACATTAAATACAGTTAATTAACTGGTCAATAAATATAATTAATACACTTATTAAAACACCACTTATATAAGAAATACAAATTATCAAACATATTGTACAACCAACTTAAACACAATTCTTGCATTAAATGTCACTAATACAAATAATAAAGCATGTTATACAAATATTCAAGCCCGAATGGGTAATGGGCTCAAGCCCGAACGGGCACAGGTCAAACGGGCTCGAGCCCGAACGGAAACGAGCTAAACGAAATTTTTGATATCCATAAATTTATTGTAAAAAGAACATAATAAACTAAAATATGTTCACATATTCTAAAACCAAGCAAACTACTAAACAAATAATAATAATAATAATAATAATAATAATAAATAAAATAATACAAACTAAGCAAAATTTCATTAAACTTTTGCTATAAAAAAATAATCAGTAAAGCTATTGCCAAAAAACGTATAAATAAAATATATTATTAGCCGTAAAAATTAAATTACAAGGTGCCCGCAGCTGCCCCTGCTAGTGTATGTAATGAAGAATGTAATCTTATATACTAAAAGCTTAAGTAGTCTTATAAATGCAAAGTGCTCACAATAAATATTTCATGAATTGATGGTACCATATGCAAGATTCAAGATGGGCGAATTGAATGTAAGAATATGAAGAGTGACTATTGAAGTTGAAGAGTTGTTGGAGTTATAGGAATGTCATTAATATAAGAAAACCAAAAGATTATAAACCCTTAATCTTTTTGCCTTCCATGAGTTACAACTTACAAGCAAATCATTCTAAACCATTATATAAAGAGTTGTGTGGGAATGATGCTTTCAAACATGGAACGGATGGTTGCACGCATGCCATTGGTAGGTTCTTACAAGATCAAATTCATTTCCTCAGTCTCATTTTAGTCATTGTCTATGAGTAGTCAATTAGAAGAGAAATACATGTTGTTAAATGTATAGCCGTATAGGTGTAAGTTGTTGTGTTGTGCCCTCAGTGGATTGTAGCAATGGAGGTCGATTAATATGATCATTTTCGTGGTTTATTCTATGAGTAGGCTTGCAATGCACAAAGTTTGATTTGTGTACCTCTCTATGATGCCATTGGTAACTTCATGTTTATCACCCTTCTTTTATATTTCTTACTCAACCATTTGTAAATCTTGATTCAAAGATCGATTTTCTTTTCTGAATAGTGGCAGGGCGGTAAACTTTATCTTGGAGCATGTAGAAATTGATATTGTTTTTATCCAAGATAAAAAAGTTAACAAAGTGAGCTTAAATAACCTTTCGAATTAACGCATCAAGTTCATTATATATTTCCATCAATTATTGAGTGCGGTTTATCTTTGCAGTTACCGGATCCGGAGTGTATACATACTCGACGCCTCAAGAGTGAGAAATTAGTTTTTAGAAAAATATATATGTGGTTGAGAAATCAAAAATATTAGCCTAAGTAATATCATGATATTGTGGTCGCAGCGATTGTTTGTTTCACTGCAATGGAGGACGAGGGAAATGAATTCTTAAGTTGCCAATAATGATAGTGAATTATCAAAGTTTTGTGATTTGACTTTATGCATATATTAAGTTGTTAACTATACCTTATGTAATGTTGGACAAATAATAAATGTGAGACTTCAAGATTGAATCCAAATATGTACAACCGTGCCATGTTTAATTGCAAGAAGTAATGAAGGTGAATACGAAGTGTTTGTTGGAATATAAATTAAATGGTTCGGTTACCATGAAGATAAATATGAAGTGTTAGATGCATTAGATGCAGAAGATGTATGGTTTTTGCAATCAAATAAGACATTATAATTAGCTGGGACCAATTGTAGATTTGTAGATTACAGAGTTGAGAACTCATTCGCCTTTTTGATAATTTTTATGTTTCTTAATTGAATTAGTGGATTGATTTCAATATCTATTCATTCATCTATACATCCTATGCATATTAAAAGTTTTGTCCCTTTGTGTATTAGGGATTTCTACTGTTATATATCCATAAATTTTGTCAATTTAATTTAATGGACATCTATATTCATTATGAAATTATTTTGTTTTTTGTCCATCCGCCAGTAAAAAGTGTAACATATACTACGGTGCAATGGACACGATCAATGACATTATATGGCTGGCAGCCATGAGTATGATAATTTAATGAAACTTAGAACACTAATCTCATATGAATATTGCCCTTACTAATTTATATGTGTTAAGTACATGGATACGAGTGACATAAAGGCTTCATATGTTAAACAAGTTTTGAACTTATTTTATGCTTAATTTACAAACAGTTAATGGCCATAATGAAATTTTTAGAAAAGCTTAACTTTAGCATTTAAGTGTTGCAAAAATCGGCCAAATCGGCCGATTAATCGGCGATTAATCGATAATCGGCCCAGGACCTTGGAGAGAATTTCACGAAAATCGGCTGATTAATCGGCCGAGTCAAGAAACTCGGCCGATTAATCGGTAAAAAATCGCTAATCGGCCCCGGACCGCCTCAGTACCGATTCACGATTTTTGCAACACTGCCATTTATAGAGATAAATCCATCAAGTCTTTTTATGACTTGATACATTGCTCATACTCTTAGCCTCTTAGGTGTTTGGTTTAGCTTATCATGATTGATAAAGTAAAATGACAAAAAGGTAAATGAATATTAAAAGAATGTAATTATTAAATAAGGATATAAAAGTCTTTTAATATAACCTCTACTACTTACTATAATGCGTGCATAATTTTCTTTAACTTTAAATTTTATAAATTTGAGTAATTTGTAAATGTTTATAGTACTCTTTACAAAACAAATTTAAATGCAAGTTGTACTCATTACAATTAATTCGGTTTAAATGACAACCTTTAAAACACATCACGCAACAAGCATTTACCTAAAACATATAACAACACCAAAATTAGTGCCGCACAAAACATATAAAAAAGTGAAGAAGCACAACTAAAAGAACTAAACTATAAATCAACAAAATAATTACCGTTGCGTAAACATTAACAAAAATTTTCAACAATTAACAAAATTGTCACGAGACAGCACGAGTTATACATTGTTGTATATTTACACAAACATTATGCTATGAACATTTAGATAAAGCCCAACAAAATCCGACTATCACCAAAACATGTTAGTTTCAAACATGATGAAAATTAGTACTGAACATTACATTATGAACACTTAGATAGAGCCCGTGTGCAACGCACGGGTCTGAATGACTAGTAGGTATAAAAGTTGGTCTAGTTTGGAAGCTCTTTAATTATAAGCAAGTACGTATATTACTGTGATGGAAAGAATAAGTAATCTATTGTATTTAGCCGTTATACAAATAAATAACTGAAAGACTAGGCAACTATGTGATTTCCTATATATGGTCATGTTTATATCCATTTTATGCTATCTTGGTTGTGTTAACAAATGTCTACACATATGTACTCGCTTGTAGTATACAGTATAAGGTTTTATACCGGTTCGGAAACTATGTGTTATGTATTGAACACTATTTACAGATTCATTAATTGGTGACAAAAGTTTTATACGGAACAGTTTTTATCTAAAAAAAGCCATGCAATCTTAGCAATCCATTTTTTTCACTAAAAAAAAATGAACCACTTTCATTCTTGTTTTTCTTTTCTTTTTTTACAAGAAATTTGGTTCTGCTTTTATAGTTAGCTTTAGTTCATTACTCATTAGTGTGATGGACTAATGTATGTAATGAAGAATGTAATAGTACTACAAAGTTGGTCCAGTTTTAAAACTCTTTAATTATAAGCAAGTATAGTACTGTGAAGGAAAGAATAAGTAATCTATTGTATTTAGCCATTATACAAATAAATAACTGAAAGACTAGGCAACTATGAGATTTCCTGGTCATGTTTATATCAATTTTATGCTATCTTGGTTGTGTTAACAAATGTCTGCACATGTACTCGTTTGTAGTATATAAGGTATAAACTAGTTCGGAAAATATGTGTTACGTATTGAATGCTATTTACAGATTCATTAGATTTGTCTTAACCATACCCTTTGTGATTTGTCTAACAGTCATCATTCACTGCTGATTTGTCCAATTTGACAATCATTTCTTCAGTATCATCATTTCCATAGATAGTACATTCCCCCTACACTATCTACAAGAACTCTAGAATGCCCTTAGATTTATTTAATTAACTCATTTCATTTCCATAGGCGCCTACAAGGCTACAACTATTGCACTATTAAAACGTTTCTAGAATGCCCTTAGATTTATTTAATAAACTCATTTCATATTAATATAGTACTGTCATACTGTGTATGAATTTTATTTTAGGGGTTTTCTAACGCCCTTACGCACATGATATCTATCTAATTGAACTTTGGAAAATCTTATCAAAATTACCTGTTTATCTGTTTAACTGAAAGTATTGATACAACAAGTAAAGATCTATAAAACTCTTATGGACTGCTCATAAAATTGGTTATATATATTTTGAACAAGTAAATTGTAAAATCCATATTCAGAAACTGATTTTTTTTAAGGAGCTTTCATAACAACTTACTAAAATAGCAAACAAGAAAGGTCCACAATCTCAATAAGTAACACCCCTAAGTTAACGTGGCTTAAAAAATACTTTATCTGCCATATAGTTCCATATATACGGAACATGAATAGTCACATTACACTTCCAAAGACCTATACAAAAGCCCCAAAGATTAAACTGAAACATTTGACCAAAAACCATGTATCTTTTGACTTGGATTCAATGGATACTACTTGACTTAGAATCCCCTCTGTTTGATCACACGAACATGAAGCAAGTTGGAATTCACATGAATGAAATCACAAGTGTTCCCGAAATTTATCTTATTTTGTGTTCTAAAACGAGACCATCCTGTAGTCAGGTAAAGCTGCGTCTGTGCCGGTCCATACTTTGTTACCTCAACTTCCCATGTCTTTCCCTCGTCGTTCTTCAGCACCAAGCTGTCGTAACCATCGATTCCAGTGGCTTCAACAAATTTCTGCGTTATCGGCTGCCATAAAAAGTATCAACGTTGCATTTCTTTAATTAAACATACTAGTATTACTATACGCTGATCATTATATTGATATTAAAATATCAAAGTTAATTACCATATGAGTTTTGTAGGATTGCTTAACAACCCTCCTCGTGAACTTTTCCACGTTTTCCAGCAAGCCATCATCATCATCATCACTAGATTCTTCTTTAACAAATACTTTCTTCCCATCATCACCTGAACCTACAGCTGTATGATCATCTGACCCAGATCTAGAGCTAGTTGGTTGATCATCTGACCCAGAGCTAGAGCTAGTTGGTTGTTTAAGACAACCGTTAGGTGCATAAACAAAAACATTAAAGGTTAACTTTGTACGACGCCAAAAGACAAGAAAATCTCCCATTTGAAGATGATTGTCTTTCATGAACTTGAGCCATCCATCCCTGAGGTAGTATCTGCCGTTAATCTTTGAGTATTTAACACTCCATTTTGCACCAGATTGATTACTAGTTTTGAGACGAAGTCTTTGTTTCTTGCTGTTGCATTTTTCTAAGTATTTCTTGCCAAATGCAGCAGGTAATGACTGCACAATATATATGATAAGTAATTGAAGTTTGGCAAGCAACTGAAAAAATTGTGTAAGAGAATGAGAGACATGGACTTACAAGGTCAACTGAAGAGTCATGGAGTATTATCTTGAAGAAGGAATCCTCGTTTCCATTCTTGTACTTCATTTTGGATAGCAACTTTTTAAAGATGATACGAGTATAAGTTTAGGTGTAAGATCTTGTAGTGTTATAAGGAAAATGAGTGAGAGATCTAAAACTTGTGCCTAATTATATGTCTAACATATGTGGAGTTACCTCATTAGATTGTAAATTAGTGGGCCCTATTGTTACATCCAATGAATTATTTACATTCAACTTTAGGCATGCAATTAGGCCTAGAATTAGGGGAAATGATTTGTGCACCATTTATTTTTGGCTATACACCACTAAATTACACCAGTGATGCATACAGTACAATAACATTATGCATAATTTAGTGGTGGATGGCAAAAAAAATGATGTACAAATCACTTAGAATTGGGTCTCCCAATCACTACTCGTATTAATATAAGTGCAAGTGAGGCATATTGTGGGAGAATTGCATATATATATATATATATATATATATATATATATATATATATATATATATATATATATATATATATATATAGGGGGACTTTTTTACGAGAACCATTTTATCTGCGAGAACTGAGAGAACCACCAAAAACATGCATGCACGCCTTTTAAAATAAAATAAAAATACATACAAATCATCAATAATCGTAAGCATCTACCTATGTTCTTCAATATCATTATGAACTCATCATCTTTTTTCACAAAAACCTTACCCACGGCCGCAATATTGTCGTTGCACGTCTTATAAGAATATACATGCACACCTTCAAAGAAAAATTTTGTATTTTCAGTTTCTTATCAAATTCTTTAGAACAACTATGTTTTTTTTAAAACATATGTGTTGTTTTTAAAACATATGTGCAAAAATACAATTATTGAAGGCGTGCATGTATGTTTTTGGTGGTTCTCTCAGTTCTCGCAGTTAAAATGGTTCTCGTTTGAAAGTTACACTATATATATATATATATATATATATATATATATATATATATATATATATATATATATATATATATCTTCAAGGGCTAATAATTGCATATATACGAGTGTTGGTACCCGCGCGTTGCTGCGGAATTCTTTTGTTGCCGTTAGCTACTTAACGTGAAGTTAGTTACCTAGGACTGGCTTTGCAATTGATGTCATATTGCATTTGCCGAATTTATTGAATTATATTGACGTTGAGAAAAATTGTGAAGTTTTTACTTGATTTTATTGGGAAAATGATTTCGTGAATAATGGTGCAAGTTTCGTAATTTTTTGAATCCGTTTGTTATGGCAAATGAGTCCCGAATCGTTTTGGTGAAAAGTTTAGCCATTTTGGCACTTATACCCCCTCCGCCCCTATTTATAATTCACACCCTATATTTATTATTTTCATTTCACCCCCTTATTCATTTATATTTAAACCAAATTTTAATTACTTTATTTCATTTTACACACATATACATCTCACTAATACATTCTCTCTCTCTCTTGTCCCCTTCGCCGGTCATCTTCTCCGGACAACCCACCGCCGCCGCCCGGTCAACCACCGTCGTCGGAATATTTCCGGCGATATATTTTTTTTGTCGATTCGATAGATCGGTTTGTTTGTAGCATTTCTGGATCGTTTGAGCTATTGGCTCCCTCCGTAGCACCCTCACGCGCCACCACCACCCTCTGTCACCATCACCGATGACCACCACCACCTTTCCCTTGTTTCTCTCGACGGTAAATGCGCCTACGCGCCCTTTACTTTCTTTTTTATTAAAAATCCGAAACCCTTATTTTATAAAACCTTTAATAAATCCGATTTTTACACAAAACCTTATAAAACCTTTTAATAATGTCAAAAACCATGTGGATCTATCGTATTTGGTCGCGACTCGTTGACTCGGTTAACTCAGCGAGTTGACTCAGTCGACTCGGTGTAAATATCCTTAATGTTGGCGAGGCTTGGTGTGTAGCTAGGTTTAGGATTAGATAGTATTTTGAGCTTGGATTTGGATTTGTTTGCGGATTGGTTTTGGACCGACTGAAAAAAAAAAAAAAAAAAAAAAAAAAAAAAAAAAAAAAAAAAAGGTTTACTGTAGAAACCACTGTAGCGTACAACATGCTACAGCAGACCGGTTACTGTAGAAACAACTGTTTCGTACAACCCTTTGAAGCACGAAAATGCGCCCATCAAACTCCCCTCTTTTAGTATATATATATAATTACTCTAAAGGCTAATAATTGCATATACATCTAACTAAAACTTATAATTTTATTTATATATATATATATATATATATATATATATATATATATATATATATATATATATATATATATATATATATATATATATATATCTTTCCAAATACTTAAAATTGTCATGTATATTCAAATGATCATTTTATATTTCTACCTATATTATAAGAAGAGGCTTTTTTTACTGTAGCATGAACAATCACTTGAGCCAAGGATCCCTTACATTTCATGTGACCAACGACAGTGTCTTGGCAGAAAAGAAAAAATATAGGAGAGAAGCCTTTTTAAGATGGAAGAACAAAAGACGCAAGACTGATAGTCTCTGTCCTTTAAGAGCAAGTAGCGTGACATTTAAGATCAATGATATTAGTGTCTTGGCCGAAAAGAAAAAATATAGGTGAGAAGCCTTTTTAAGATGGAAAGACAAAAGACGCAAGACTGATAGTACGTCCCTGTCCTTTAAGCGAAAATAGCGGGCTGTTTACGATCAATGATAATAGTGTCTTGGCCGAAAAGAAAAAATATAGGAGAGAAGCCTTTTTAAAATGGAAAAACAAAAGGCGCAAGACTGATAGTCCCTGTCCTTTAAGCGAAAGTAGCGGGCCGTTTATGATCAATGATGTTTCCGAACAAGCTAGAACTTCAAACCTGTCTACAGTTGTAGTTAGCGGAACAACATGTATGTAAACTGATACAGGTTTGTGATGTGCTAAAAAAATAAGGCTTGGTCTGCATTAGTTCTTAACAATCTTGATAAATATCTGATAGGCCACGCACTAACACAAAGAGAAGGTGTAAATCTCGAAGCCAAGGTGTGTCCAAAAATTTCCTTCTATATTTACATGTCAGCGACCTATAATTTTTACTATTTTAATATACGAAATACTCATTATGATCGATACTAGGACACATTCCAGCAATGGGAAGACAATTGTTGTCGTTTATCCCTTCGATGCCTGCGATTCTTCCTCGGATGCAAGATTGTCCCCACTGTGGTGCTATCAAGTTTTACTCTGAAACCAAAAAATTTTGTTGCTTAAATGGCGGTGTTGTCTTGACTAGCAACGAGCTTCCAGATATTCTAAAAGACATTTTGACCTCAACATCAGAAGAAGCAAAAACATTTAGAGCATACATTAGAACATATAACAACATCTTCGCTTTTACTTCACTAGGAGCTAGATCTGATGCTAATCTTATTAAGAGGAATAATGGTATATACTCATTTAGAGTGCAAGGCCAGGTTTACCACTTCATAAATGATTTAGTGCCTCAGGATGGTAATGCAAAAAACCTTCAGTTGTATTTCCATGATACTGAGCATGAATTAGAAAATCGATTACCATCTTGTGAAAGGTTGTCTAAACAAGCAATTGAACTATGCATGAAAGCCCTCGCAAATAATCCTTATGCTTGTTTTTTTAGAAGCTTAAAAGACGTTTCTCAACTAGACAACTATAAGATTGTTCTTAAAACACTTCCTTCACAAGATCAAAGAGTGTATAATAAGCCAGAGGTATCGTAGGTTGCAGCAATTTGGGTGGATGGCAAGGAAAATGGAGAACAAAGTCAGAGGGATATTGAAGTCAAAACTCATAGTAATCAATCTAGAAAGATTAGATATTATTATGGTTGCTATAATGCTTTACAATATCCTTTGATGTTCCCATATGGAGAACTTGGTTGGCATCAAGGAATTCTTAAATATGGTGAAAAAGGATATAGGAAAAGAGGAAGGCCAAAAACAAGTGTCGTGGCCCTTATTTCTCCCCAAAATGCTGCAAGTGCTAAAGATTTGTTGTTTATGGAAGACGAAGGTAAAAAAATTACCACATTTTAGGTTTAATTACATATGGTACTTTACGAATTAATAGTAACCCATACTTCCGGCAGTTATGGCCCAAAAAGATGTGGACTCCAAGTTCGTTTCCATTAGAGAATATTATGCATATAAGCTACATGTAAGGAGAAATGACAAGTCGTGCCTATTGTATTTTGGTCGATTGTTGCAGCAATATATAGTAGATAATTATGTTAAACTTAAGACACAAAGGTTAGATTATTTTAGATCGCAACAACAAGAAATAAGGCAAGAATTTCTACAAGGAGTGGTGGATGCCATGGCTTCTAGTGAGACTGAGGGTTCAGGTGTAGGTCAACGAATTGTGCTTCCTTCGAGCTTTATTGGCGGACCAAGAAATATGAAGTGAAAATACATAGATGCCATGACATTAGTGCAAAAATATGGAAAGCCAGACATTTTCTTAACAATGACATGTAATCCTAACTGTCCAGAAATAAAAGAACATCTGATGAGACATGATGAAATACAAAATAGAGCTAATTTGATTGTTAGAGGTTTTCATGCTAAACTTGAACAACTAAAGGAGGGTCTTTTTAAAAGAAACATATCCAGAGAGGTAGCAGCCTATACATATGTCATAGAATTTCAAAAGAGAGGCCTACCGCATGCACATTTCTTGATCATATTGAAACCTCAATACAAAATGTATAGGCTAGAAGAGTATGATGAAGTTGTGTCTGCTAAAATACCAGATGAAAAGGATAATCCTCACTTACATAAAATGGTGGTCAAACACATGCTTCATGGCCCTTGTGGAAAATTAAACCCCAATAATGTTTGCATGAAGAAAAACGGCACGTGCAAGAACTCATATCCAAAAGCTTATTCTAATGAGACCACACAAGATGCATACCCAATTTATCGAAGGCATGATAATGGAGTTACTGTAAAAGTTAGGAAAGCTAGGCTTGATAATCGATGGGTTATACCGTATAATCCCTACTTGCTTGCGAATTATGATTGTCATATCAATGTAGAAATTTGTGAGAATCCACACTTTCTGGTTAGTAAACCTATGTCTGATCTTTTATGTCTTAAATCATTTAAATCACATCCTTCGTTTCGAGCCTTAAATTCTAGAAATCCTTAATATTTTCATAAGGAAACATTAACTTTCATACAATTCATAAGACAATATATGAATCTTTATAAACATGTTAAACCTTACCATGAAATAAATACTTAAATAACATTTTATGTTATGAATATGTGAATATAAATCTCAAACCCAAGTAACATTTTACTTAAGTAACATTTATATCACACGTACTAAAGTAATGCATGGGCTGAACACATATATTTTGTGGGTACACAACCTTATACTTAAAGATATGATAATATAATTTGAAATTTTTGAAAAAGAATGAGTCTCCTACACTCCCTTTAGACTCGGCCATTTCCCAGCCCATTTTCCCATTCGTGCTCATTTATATCAACTGTATACACATTTGAAACTCTCACACATAAACCCTAAATAAAACACACTGGATGGCAGTTATTGGTGCTCTCTTTTCTTCTAAAATAAAGAGGTGCGAAGGAGGTCTATCAAGGTGTGGTCGCGAGGGTGATCGTGGTAGCTTGGTATGATCGTGGTGAACAAATATTGGGTTGGTTCGAGGGGTGTGGATTTGGGTTCAAAGGTTTAAGTCTTGTTCTTGTGTTCTATTCTGATCCTACATTCGACCAGAGGTATCCCTATCTCGTCTTTGCGTTTTCGTATTCAATCTGTTAATCATGGTTACAAATAAAGCATGAACACAAATCTAATGTATTTATTGAATATGTATATACGTATAACCTGAATTAAAACGAGTAATGAAACCTATATGTAGCATGAAATCATGAATCTATAACTCATATACATCGACGTAATTCAGTTTCGAATCATGCGAGATATGTTGTGCTAAATGTAATGAATCTGGTCTTTGGGACGTTTTTTTTCTGGCAACTAAAATTCGAGTAGAACCTGGTCATAATCCTAAAGTAATTAAAGAAGGGCTGTGTATGTTTATCTTCGTGAATAAGGGTGTGAGTTTATGTGATCAAGTTACGGTTGTTTGATGTTGTATATGCATAAGAAGTTGTGGGTCTGCGAGTATTAAACAAGAATAAAAACAAGTGTCTGTGTTAAGAATATGTTCGACTGAGGTGTGTGTAAATCAGATATAAAAGGGCCAAGTGTTTAGTATTTCTTGGTCTCGCATTCAATGACTTGGAGTCATTCACCTGCTGTCAATAGGGTACGATGGTGTGTAGATTATGGGTGGTCAAATGAGGTCCAAAACATGTACACTAACTGAAAATATAAAGGGGATCGAGGTGGAGTATACGTGGGTAAACGTTGGGTCACTTGATATTATTTTTGTTTCATTAATATCATACCGAGAAGAAAAATAAATATAAAAGGTTGAGTAGTTTTTTTTAGTTTGGTTTAAAATTGTTAAGAATAGAAATAGTGTGAGTATGCATGCGTATATCAGATATAGAAAGGGACAGGTATTAGGTTGTTTGGTTTCGTTATTTAATGGGTATATGTTTTTTTATGTTAGCTGTCAAATGGGGTGGCTTTGTGTGAATTTTGGAGGATTAAATAAAGTTTAAGAGCATAATTTACAAACTGGTTTAAAAGTTTTAAAATGTGAAAGTGTGTGGCATATACGTGTGTGTATATATATATGTAGTAATGAGTTTCTTTGGTTAGGCGAGGTGAATACATATAAAATGGTTTGTCGTATGACGTATGTGTCGTGTGTGTCATGGTGGTGTTAGAGTCAGGAATTAATGAGTTATCGAAGTTCATTATAGGTCTTTATTATTTTGAGTCGTGCATAGAGATAAAACTGAGGTCGTAAATACGTTAATATTACGTTTGAACGACGGAGTCCTAAAAAGGTCTTTTTGATATTAATTTACAACATAAACCCTAAAGTTAAATATTTAACATATTTAAACCTTAAACATTGATAATTTACACTTATTACCCTAAACTTTACTAAATGACATATTAAACCCTAAACTATGATAATTATAATTATTAACCTTTTATTTACCTAATTATCAATAGTAACTTTAAAGTATCAAAGTTACTAATTCAGAAATTTACTAAATACGGAAAGTTACTAATTATAGAAAGTTAATAAATTAGTAAAAGCTAAAAACTATAATAAACTTAGAAATGTTCTATTAAGTAATGTGTGATACCTATATTGTGTAGATCCACCGAAGGAAGAGTAGTCGGGATTCCTAGTGTTATTCTTTTTGATTCACTATATTGGATTTGGCATTGTCTTTTTGGTTGCGAGGTGAGTTTCCGTGGCCCCTTTTTACTTACGTTTTCCTTGGGGGAGAATGATACTCAAATCTATTTTATGATGTGCTCAACCTTTTTATCTTCGTTTGACAAATTGTGTGCTTATAATTATGATATGTGCATTAGTAGTGATATATGTGTGATCTTATCTATGTGATCTCATGTCATGGATTCATTTCCACTTGACATATATCTGTGTGATCTTATCTCATGTATTAGCTCCAGCTGGTAGGCTTGCATGTTATACTCATTTTTGAAGATGAAGAGTGTTATGATGGTTATTTGGGAGGATTCATATTATGCTACTTGCCCTATGCTATTTTATTATATGCACACTTGTCCTAAACACTTATGCATGACAAACTATGTTTACTTTAAACCCACGAACTCACCAACATTATGTTGACATTTTCGAGTATTATTTTCAGGTGAAGAGAATAAGACTGCTTAAGGAGTTGATTACTTGCATGGTTTAGCAAGAGACCTTAGGCTTTTTATCATTATGGATTTCTTTTACGGATTTCGAGACTTTGTTTCTAGTATTGGATATCATGACTATGTATGGTGTATTCTTACCCGTTTTGGGAAGACTCTTTGATTTTATATGATTGTGTTGTTATGTTTCGACTATCCTTGACACAAGTTCCATGCTTGTTCAGGAGTCGTCATGACATTTGGTTGTTTGTTCACTTAGTATATTCTCTATTGTTATTACCATGTGTTATGACAATTCCATTTTGTTACACCTCGAATTTCCGCCTTTGCGGGGTGTGACAAAATTTGTTCGACGATAAAAGCAGTAAAGTATATATACAGGTACATATGTAAAGGTAGTGACAGAATAACCTTTGCAATGTCGTCGAATGAGACTCCTTCATTGATTGATGAAATAGAGCGATACCAGTCTGGTAGGTGGGTATCACCTCCTGAAGCAGCATGGAGAATTTTCATATTCTTAATGAGCGAGATAAGACTTGCTGTTATACATTTAAAGTTGCATTTAGAGCATTATTAGCCTTTAACTTTTAAAAAGAAAGACAAGTTGGCCAATGTGCTCCAGAATTCGGTTCAAAGAAAAACCATGCTTACAGAATTCTTTGCCATGAACCATATTGATAAACTAGCACAGAACTTAAACCTCACCTATTCTGAATTTCTAGATCATTTTGTATGGCTACAAGATAAAAAGTTCTGGAAGCATAGGCAATCAGGTGATTCGGTAGGCCGCATAGTTGTTGCTCATCCAAGTGAAGGGGAAAGATACTACTTAAGGATACTCTTGTCGAAAGTACGTTGTCCAAAGTCCTTTAATGACTTAAAAATGTCCAATGGTGTACGGGTGGCAACGTATCGAGAGTCGGCATTGTTGCGGGGCTATTTGGCTGATGATAACAGTTAACAGTTATGTTTAGAAGAGGCCTCTGTTTTCCACTTGCCATATGAACTAAGAAGGCTTTTTGCAACTCTTCTTGTTTATTTGTGTCCAAATAACATTCGAGATTTATGGTTAGCTTATGAGAACGTAATGCTAGAGGACCTTTTAGGATTTAATCAAATGACACGAACAGAGGCCACAAAAAACGCACTGCAACAAATAAATGCTTTTTTGCAATCCATGGGTAAAAACATCCACGATTTTGGTATCGTGCCTCAAGATTTTTCATGCAATAACCTAGAAGACCAGACAAGAGAACATAGAGCTGAAAAGGAAATAATTGTTTCACAAGAAGATCTACATGCAATCTCCAAACTCAATAGAAGACAAAAGATTGCATTTGAAACAATAATTCATAGAGCATATTCAACTGAAAGTGGAGCCTTTTTTGTTGATGGTCCGGGAGGCACCGGGAAAACCTTTTTGTACAGAGCCTTATTAGATAAAGTTGGATCAAAAGGTCATATTGCTCTTGCTACAGCGACATCGGGCATAGGTGCATCGATACTCCCAGGAGGTAGAACCGCTCATTTGAGATTCAAAATTCCACTAGACTCAATTGAAGGATCAGGTTGCAAAGTTAGAAAACAAAGTTCTTTAGCAACTTTAATCAAAGATTCAAAACTGATCATTTGGGATGAGGCCCCCATGGCCAAAAGAAGTGTTGTCAAGGCTTTAAATGATCATCTTCAAGATCTTATGAACTCAACAGAACTTTTTGGTGGTAAGGTTGTCGAGAAGCTTACAACCCCCACTAGGCAGTGTACCTGATCGTTGTAGTATAGTATAGTGACAAGTACCGGGGGATTGATCGTTCAACTCAGGAATAGTGTCGCTAGGATTAGAAAGCCTAAAAACTAGGTCTAGAGGTGAGGGATGATTCTTTTTGTATTTTTATGTTTTTATGAAAGCAAGTAAAATCTCGGTTTTTGGAAGAGTGGGCGGAATTAGTTGCTAGTCAACTAACCCAATAACTAAAGATGCAATCAAAATAAAATAACAAAAATGAAAATAAAACTAATTAAACTAGTGGTGTGAACAATAAATGGGAGAATTGTGTTTACTTAGATTTCACTACTCCCTAGATATCTTTTACAGGTTAATTACTTGTTATAGTTGCGTGGATGATGGGTTATATTCCTTAATATCAATCATGGGGTGGCGTACTTACTTCCCCAATTCTATAAACTCCTACTTCACTCCTATGTCGAGCCTGCAAGAAGCTCCTAACATGGGATCACTAGAATTCGCTCATGCATTAAATACAACCATAAAAACCTAGTACACATCGGTTCATGTTTCTTAAGACGTTCAAGCAAGTTACACAATGGAGATCTGCCAGTTTTCTTAAGCCTAACATTGAAATCATTCATCCATTACAACTATAAACAAGCAATCAAACTATAATCAACATCTAGGTTTCATTACATCTAAGCAAACACACAAAAGATCTAGCCTAGCATGTTAAAATCATGACAAGCATAAGATATATTCAAACAACACATAGACATATTGAATGAATTGAAAGGATACTTATCTCAATTGAACATGAAGGGTTTCAAGGGGTGAAAACCCTTGAAAATACTGTTACAAACGAGCTAGGGTTTATTAAGTTCGGCCCTAAAATTCTCCACACAAGTTCCTCTTTAACGAATGAAAATTAGAAAAGTATATATAGATTTCATGAGGTGACAGCGACAAGAGGAAAGTTATGACGCCGTCATCTCGCCGCCAAAAATCTTCTCGGATTGCCTAGATCCAGATCTGACGCCGTCATGTGTAATCTTGTTCTAGGCCGTCACCACATTTACTCTTGACGCCCTTGTTCTGACGCCGTCACGTTTTCTCTGGGCCGTCACCAAAATTGCTCTTGACGCCGTCATCAAATCCTTCTTGACGCCGTCAGGTACTGTTCCCAGCAAGGAAAATTAAGACTTTGCCGTTTTCTTCACTTTTATGCTCCAAAAACGTCCAAAATGCTTCCTTTTCCAGAATTCACTCCCAAAGTACCTAAAATCACAAAAGGAACGATTTAGGGCAATATTTGATCAAATAAATTCCAATTCCGGCTTAAATGACCCCCTAAAAACGGATCATTTTTTGCCTCATCGTATACCCTTACACTTGAGATTTGCTTGTCCTCAAGCAAATGCGCTTTAATTCAAATCAAAATACAAGTTAGGGGTCATTTAACACTAATATAAAAGTAACTACAACAAATAATCGTTCCACTAAAGACCAAAGACAAGCACGGAGGTCATACACTAGCACCTCACAAATAGTGTTTAGATACTCACATCTCTCTGGTGTAATAAAGTATATATCACAATATGGAAATGTAAAACATCTCTCACTACCTGTCATAGCAAAATAGATTACCATAGGCTTGGGAAAGGATCAAACCTCCACCACATGGCGTAAGCACCTAGGATAAACTATCAAAGAGGTCTTTTAAAGGGTTGTAACGTTAGGTGTAGGGATATGGAATACACGGTTTTGTTGGATATAGGCAATCTTTACTGGTGGCGAGTTAATCATCTTGGTTAATTACATGTACAATATGGCGTTGCTAAGCCAAGACTAGACTCGACTTAAGCAACTAAATGAAAAATAACAAAAACATAAAATGAACATAGAATGAAACGGGATGGTAGTCCGTATGTTTTTTCTCTTTTCTTTTTCTATTTTTTTCTTAATTTTTTCGATTTTTTTTTTTTTTTTTTTTTTTGCATACACTTTTACCCTACCATCCAAAATAATACATCATAGGGAATGAACATTCCCCTTACACTTGAATTTTTACATACTTTACAATAAACTAATCTAATGACTCGAATTAAGATAATCAAAACACTTGGAGTACTTTTAAGATTAACGTACATATGGGGGTAATAATATGATGTTCTTCCCCATTACTTCATAACAATAGTACTTTACCCATGAGTCCCAATCGTCCCAAAACAATATGTACAAGGATATGACTCGACTTAGCAACCATGTAATCAATTAGATAATTAACTAAGGGTTTAAACAAATAACAATAATGCACTAAAGATGAGTACATACACGGAAGGCTAAGGCGATTTGGTTGTACATTTAAGTGGGGTGTAACAAATTCTTCCTTTAAGTAAGATGCTTAAATTAGAAATGAAAAGATAGGCTCGGAGGGGTGTACTAGGGGTTTCGTGTACTAAAAATGAGTACAACGCTAAAGTGTGGAAAAAATTAGTTGACTTTACTAGCCAAGTAATATGACTTAAATGGTCAAGTAAGTATGATACGGGTTTAACACAAGGGTGATCCTAATGCCTCTTATCATGTAGTAAATCCTACTACACGAGTATAGTCTCACTAGCGGTCTCGGGATGCATCACTAACGCAAGTTCTAGAATCTAAATGCTACCGGTACACTCATAAGCACTAATAATAAATGCTTTTCCTATCAAATCTAAAGGCGAACCTCACATATTTGGGTGGAAAATTTTTCTTAATAGTACGGTTTTGTGCTAGTCATACGACTCCTATCCATGAGACGCTTGCTATGGCTAAAGTTTCACTCCTAAATGTTGTAAATAATTTTAAATTTGGCGCTAAAATTACACTAACAAGTATTTCTCATAGTTTTATTACACACCTACCATCAAACAAACAAACTCAAGTGAAAGTGTATCCTATGAGGTATCATCATTTTACCCTCCCCTTACACTTAGGATGAACATTGTCCCCAATGTTCAATTAAAGATTGTAAAAGTGAAACAGGTAAAAGAATGAAATTAAATACTCCCCTGATTTGCTCGGTATGGATAATATGGTAACCAGGTTAGATCTTCCTCCAAGAAAATGAACAATCAAAGCTTCCCTTCCAGAATATAAATCATCTTCTTGTCAAACATAACCTGTTAAACCTGAGAAAATAAACAAGGCAACCTCGCGTAAAATCGGCGGCAATCTATATATGATAACAAATCATAGAAAACAATGTAAGATATAATGCTTGTGGAATGATGTTTGCAGATTTCCTGGAGTTTATAAAACTAAAGAATCAACAAAAACTTTAAGACTCCGTTAGAAAAACAAAACTGGTAAAATTTCCAGATTTTTACACGTGACGCCGTCAGGAGTTTCTTCCTGACGCCGTCAGAAGTGACCTGCAGAAATCCTTATGTTAAGTTTCCGGAAAATTTCTGGAAAAACCTTGTCCTACTTCCTGGAAAATCCTGCAAAAACATCATTATGACTCGATACAAGCATTTGACTCTAACAAATACGAATATACATGTTCATTTAATATTGTGGAGAATCATGATCGAGTTTGTTTCTTAAAAACATATTTGGGGTTTCCCCTTATACTTATCTTTTGTGAAATACCTTTGGATGAAGTTAAGACAAAGCCAAACGACAAAATAAAGTATTTTCACCATTTTAGTTTGAAACATGATCTACCAACAATAAAAATAAAGCATGCATACGGAAACAAATAACAATCAAATAAAATAAAATCACACAAAACATGGGTTGCCTCCCAAGAAGCGATTTTCTTTATTTACGAGTCTTGTAGCTAGACTCAAGGTCATGGGTTACTACGTGACCTCATCTCTCGAGATGATGTACCCTATATAGTTGCGATCATTACGATCGTGGTGGTGGTGTTTCAATCTGTCGATACTCGCAATCACCTCTCCTCCTCTGTTACTTCTCAAGTTAGCCATCCTATCTTGGTTTATGCTTTCAATTGTGAAAGGCCCATACCACCAGGGACTCGGTTTATCGGGAGGTATCGTTATCTCCAAGTGTCTTAAGAGTACTGAGTCCCCTTTTTCGAATGGTACATGGTTCCTCGTTGGTTGACTATGTTCAAGCTCGACATGAACTTTGTTGCTTTTGCCTTTGCTTTTGCTTCCTTCATGTTTAGTTTCTTGGTAGCTTTTGATTCTTGCCTCTCATGCAAGTATTTTGTTCCTGAACATGAATAGGTGATGTATCAATGTTGTTTTTGAGCCTTCTCCCCATCAAAATCTCTTGCGCATATCGCGGGGTCATGGGAAAGCTAATCTTTCTTTTTCCTGATTTAAGCTCAATTTTCCGATTTTCATACTTAATGACAGCTCTTGTGGTGGTAAGGAATGGTGCCCCAAGGATTATTGGCATGCATCCACCTCCCTTATCATCGATGATCATGAAATCAACGGGATACATGAATCCTGTGACATTGACCAACACATCTTCTGCGATTCCCAGGGGGTACACGTAAGAGTGTCCAGCGAAGGATAGCCTAACACGAGTGGTGGCTGGCATTTTTGACGTTAGTTGGGTGTAGATAGTTAGGGGCATAAGATTTACTTCCGATCCTTGGTCGGCGAAAGCGTTTAGATATTTCAAATTCCCGATGCTGGCCGGTATCTCAAAGTTCCCACACGCCATCTGCTTAGTAGCCACTTTTTGTACCAGTAGTTTCTCGAATATCGGTCCCCCAGGTAATGTATCATACTCATCTTTTCCATCTTCCTCCTTCTCTGAACCCTGTTTGGATGGTTGGTTACGCCCGTCATTCTTTATCCAATTTGTTATGATGCTTTCGTTTATATCATGTTTCAAGTAGTAACTTAAGGGTTGAGATTGTGGCGGTTCTTCCGTGGTTTGTTCCCTAGGGGTTTCTATTTTCTCATTATCCGTATGGACAATTGTGATGGAATTAACAAACCGGGTGGTGGGGGTGACGCTTTCTTTCCTCAGTAACATCCTTCCAGGGGTTTTCTGGTTGGCATACTCCTCCATTAGGCTCATCATTTCATTCATTTTCTCTTGCATTTCCTTCTTTTGTCTATAAACTGCTTCCTCGAATCTAGCAAGCCGCTCAGAATGGGTCGCCATATATTCCCTCATTCTGGCCTCAAATTCCGGGCTAAGTTTCTCATGAGGAGAATAAGGTGGGGCATAGTTTTGAAAGGTCTCAACATTCTCTCTAGAGGGTGACTCTGATAACGGCGTTGAGGTCATTTTCGAGACAGAATTGACAACAGCCCGTCTAGGACTTAAGGGTCTCTTTTGCCTTTCCTCGAAATAGTCAACTTTTGCCTCAAGTTTGCAAAGGAGTTCATCAGAGATTTGATTATTCCCTCCAGGTGTCGAGATTGCGTTGATGGCCATTTTTATAGTGTGATTAAACTCCCATAACTCTTGATTATCGGCGGCAAGTTCGTCAATAATTGCCCAAGACTCCTCGGCGTTCTTATCACGCAATCTACCTCCTGCGGCTCTATCGATGGTACGTTTAGTGTGATAGTCGACATGGTCATAGAATATTTGAACTAATAACCAAAGATTTATACCATGATGAGGGACTTTGTGGAGTAGATCCTTGAAACGAGCCCATGCTTCATAGAAAGTTTCACCCTGATGTTGTTCAAACATCAAGATGTCATTTCTAAGCATTGCAGTCTTCCCCGGTGAGAAGAATTGGGCAAGGAAACGAGTTGTGAGATCATCCCATGAGGTGATGGATCCTGCGGGGAAACGTTCAAGCCATTGACTAGCTTGATCACGCAGAGAGAATTGGAATAGGCATAATCGGGTTGACTCTCTAGTTGTAACACCAAGGTCTATAGAATCTATGATTTTAAGGAAGTCCTTGAGATGTTGATTTGGATCTTCGGAACGAAGTCCATGGAATGCACATCCGCTTTGCACCAACCGGATGGTGTCGGATCGCAAGGGAGACACATTGGCTCCTTGGGTGAGCTCAATAGTGTTTCGATAGCCTTGGTGGCTAGGTCGGGAGTACTCTCCTAGGGTTCGGGGCCTAAGAGGTTGGTTAGCTAGTGCTGGGTTTTGTTGGTGGTCTTGTTGTGGTGGGTTGATGGGTTCAAAGATGTTACCACCTTCCATAATGTCGGATGGTAAAGATTACGAACAAAAGGCACGAAGAAATAAGATAGACTAAAGAAAACTTAAAAATAAAAATAAAATCTTACTAGAAAGGAATCTAGCATGTAGACCTAATAAAAAGAAATCCTAACCTAGACAATAACTATTCCCCGGCAGCGGCGCCAAAAACTTGATTCGTGGGAATTGCACCAGGCTTTACCTCTCGAGGGATCTCGAGAAGCTTACAACCCCCACCAGGCAGTGTACCTGATAGTTGTAGTATAGTATAGTGACAAGTACCGAGGGATTGATCGTTCAACAAAGGAATAGTGTCGCTAGGATTAGAAAGCCTAAAAACTAGGTCTAGAGGTGAGGGATGATTCTTTTTGTATTTTTATGTTTTTATGAAAGCAAGTAAAATCTCGGTTTTTAGAAGAGTGGGCGGAATTAGTTGCTAGTCAACTAACCCAATAACTAAAGATGCAATCAAAATAAAATAACAAAAATGAAAATAAAACTAATTAAACTAGTGGTGTGAACAATAAATGGGAGAATTGTGTTTACTTAGATTTCACTACTCCCTAGATATCTTTTACTGGTTAATTACTTGTTATAGTTGCGTGGATGACGGGTTATATTCCTTAATACCAATCATGGGGTGGCGTACTTACTTCCCCAATTCTATAAACTCCTACTTCACTCCTATGTCGAGCCTGCAAGAAGCTCCTAACATGGGATCACTAGAATTCGCTCATGCATTAAATACAACCATAAAAACCTAGTACACATCGGTTCATGTTTCTTAAGACGTTCAAGCAAGTTGCACAATGGAGATCTGCCAGTTTTCTTAAGCCTAACATTGAAATCATTCATCCATTACAACTATAAACAAGCAATCAACCTATAATCAACATCTAGGTTTCATTACATCTAAGCAAACACACAAAAGATCTAGCCTAGCATGTTAAAATCAAGACAAGCATAAGATATATTCAAACAACACATAGACATATTGAATGAATTGAAAGGATACTTATCTCAATTGAACATGAAGGATTTCAAGGGGTGAAAACCCTTGAAAATACTGTTACAAACGAGCTAGGGTTTATTAAGTTCGGCCCTAAAATTCTCCGCACAAGTTCTTCTTTAATGAATGAAAATCAGAAAAGTATATATAGATTTCATGAGGTGACGGCGTCAAGAGGAAAGTTCTGACGCCGTCATCTCGCCGCCAAAAATCTTCTCGAATTGCCTAGATCCAGATCGGACGTCGTCATGTGTAATCTTGTTCTAGGCCGTCACCACATTTACTCTTGACGCCCTTGTTCTGACGCCGTCATGTTTTCTCTGGGCCGTCACCAAAATTGCTCTTGACGCCGTCATCAAATCCTTCTTGACACCGTCAGGTACTGTTCCAAGCAAGGAAAATTGAGACTTTGCCGTTTTCTTCACTTTTATGCTCAAAAAACGTCCAAAATGCTTCCTTTTCCAGAATTCACTCCCAAAGTACCTAAAATCACAAAAGGAACGATTTAGGGCAATATTTGATCAAATAAATTCCAATTCTGGCTTAAATGACCCCCTAAAAACGGATCATTTTTCGCCTCATTAGTTGTTGTACTTGGTGGAGATTTTAGACAAACACTTCCAGTAGTGCGCAAAGGAACTAAATCAGAAACAATGGATGCATGTCTAACTAATTCTCCGTTATGGCCATCGCTTGAGAAATTACAATTACAAGAAAACATGAGAGCTTTGTTAGCTCCTAGCTTCACTGAATTTCTTCTCAAGATTGGTAATGGAATAGAAGGTTCGCAGAATAATGACCTTGTGAACATTCCACCCTCGATGCTCATTCAAACACATTCAGATAAAGACCCTTTAGATGCCCTCATAGACTCTGTTTACCCAAACATTCAAATTGACTCATCAACCACCTATTGCTCTTTAAATCGTGCCATTTTGACCACAAAAATTGTTTTGTTGATGAGATAAATGAAATTTTAATAGCACGGTTCCTGGGTGAAGAAACAGAATATGTTAGCTTTGATGAAACCATAGATCGTAATGACCAAAGTCAATATGAGGACTTCTTGCATTCAATTACACCAAATGGTATGCCACCTCACAGGCTTGTTCTGAAGCCAAATTCGCCAATCATTTTGTTAAGAAACTTGAATCCCACCAAAGGACTATGCAATGGGACTAGATTAATTTGCAAAGATTTGAAAAGAAATATCATTCATGCAGAGATTGCTTTTGGAGACTTTGCTGGAAAACAAGTCTTTATTCATAGATCCTTTGCAACCTCCAAGTGACGAAAACTACACGGTCCCATTTAAAAGGGTACATTTCCCGATTAGGCTATGCTTTGCAATGACTATTAATAAAGCACAAGGTCAAACACTTGATTTTGTTGGTGTTTACCTCAAGGAACCGGTTTTTTCGCATGGACAGTTGTATGTTGCACTATCACGTGCAAGAACAGCTAACCATGCTAAAGTCCTTATCAGGCAGCCTTTTTTTGATTCTCCTAACATCAGAGAAACTAAGAACATTGTATATCAAGAGGTTTTGCAAATGTCCCAGTATATCGATAAGTATGTGCTACCAGCTTAATTTTATCTTAAAGTTCTGTCTTATTCTAAATTGCTATAACCTTCGCATGTGAACTGTGATTGCGGGTAAATGTCGACGCATTCACTGTAAACATTAATGAGTACGTATCATATCCCTTTACTTGATGATCACTTAGAAAAGGTAAGTATAATGTGTTTCTACTTTCTTATCTTTTACATATGTTATATGTATTTGTACATCTTTCCGATCATGATACAAGATTTATTATTTACACCTTTCAGTGACCACATGAACTTCTATGGTGCTTCTTGGTCAACCCACCTATGCTATCAGTTTTTCACCTATTTGATGCTGTCAATATGGGTTAAACAAGTAAAAATATTAATCAATTTGTATTGTATCTGTTTATGTTGGGTTTATTGATTTGATGATACAAAACAAGAAGAATGAAACATGAAGGGCTTATTGTGACAAGAAGGAAAGTTACAAAAAGATGGAGATTTTAGAAGATTCTAAAGAATATTTACTTTCCTAATTGTATTATAATCATTTTTCTTGTAAACCATAATCCTCTAGTATATAAAGAGGACATGGGTCATTAGGTTTTGTATGCACAGGAGTCAAGATGTAACTCCATTAAAAGTGTGTGTGTGTCTAGGCGTCAAGTTCCTACAATAGACGCCTAGGGATTGTAATAGTAGTTGTTAGAGATGATGTCGAGAAACCTTTTTCAATAACAATGATGTTTTACTTATTCCGCTGTGCATCTTATTGTCTTTGTTATTGTTTAACCCTAGTGCTCAAAACGATCCAAGGAGTCTAACAAACTCCACAGTTTACCTGGTCATCAGTTAGATAAGGTACTTATACTTTGTTGGTGCTTTTTTATCTTTCACGGATGTATATATGTTTTATATGTTTATGCATTTGTACATCTTCACAATCATGATATGAAATTTTCATTTATACCTTTCAGCAACCGCATGAACTTCTATGGTGCTTCTTCATCAACCCACCCGTGATCCCACGTTAGTAAAGAAAAGTTACTAATGAGCAAAGATGAGATGAGCCACTTGCTGCCTGTATGTAATCAAGATTTGAAGGTCACAGCTTCAAGATCAGAGTGTACTTGTTCATCTACTATGCATAATCTAGAAAGATTTTTAGTTTCCCTTTTATGTGGATTTATTATGCTAAAGATAATTGACTTCATATTTGTATTCACATGATTGTCATTTTTTTTCTTACTCACGTTTTCTTTTTAGTTTTCATGATTTATGAAACATTTTAATCTAAGGTTTTATTTGGTCTTTTTAATTTCGCCACGGAAGATATGGAATGAACATAAGATCATCAGACGTGGATGTCACCCCATAACAAAAGGTTATTTTTTTCTGCTCCTTTCATCGTATAGATTTTGAGAAGTGTTGTGTTTCCCTTCAATTTGTTTCTTGATCCTCTTTTTTTAGATTTATATATTAAGGTGTTTGTGTTTCCAACACTGCATTTTTTTTTTGTTTTAGCCTAAATTTACATTGGCGGGTTGTCAAACCATGCATCATATTAGGAACTTAAGTATGATGTTGAAGAGTTATATATGAAGGTTGAAAGAAGTTACTTACACATTTGAAGCTCAAGTGAATGTTTGGGGTGCATGAATCTGCAAAAATGAAAAGAAACAACAACAACAACAACAACAACAACAACAACAACAACAATAATAATAATTACCACATGGAGGGAGTAAATTGTGAGTATGTATGGAAGGGAAGATAAAGAAGAAGGTGAAAGCATGTCGGTCAATTATCTTTTATGGGATCAAAGCTTAAGTACATAGAACTCCAGAAAGGACGCGGCATCGGATCTTCTCCTCAAACCTTCCTTTTGCCCACTTGTGCATTGGATGATGTTTATATGATATAACTTTTCCTTGTTGCTTATTTTGTATCGGATAATGCATGTATGATATTAATGTTCCTTTTGATCAATTACTACTTTTGTCATCAATAATATTGTATATGATGTAAGTGTACCTTTTGATCAATTATATACCAATGATGCATTTTGTATATATGTAATAATATGTGTGTGTTAGGTTCATAACTTTAACAATTACTTCTAAGGGACGGGGTGTGTGTTTATATGATTTAACTTTAGCTACAAAAACACATCGATTCGAGCAGTAAAAACACTTCCATGTATTATAACCATTCTACATGATATTTTTTAGTCATTACACCCACCACTATCGTACTTAACTTTGATCATTAAGTTCTCAAGAGACCACATATTGGTAACTGGCATACATATATACATCAATTAACAATAAAAAAAAACTGTTAAATAGGATCACCTTCAAAAACTAGAACATTAAACGAATGATCACGAAGCTTTAAAAATATAATACTTGCTAAAGTTCTTCACTAGGAACACATACTTTTGATTTTCTGCCTTAAACAACTTCTCGAACTTATATTATCTGAACATAAGAATCAAACCCACATAAAGTGTACACTTTGTAAATATATACACAATTTATAAAGATATACATATATAGTTAGATATCAGAAAACATGGTTTACTAAATAAGGGGGTACTTGGATTAGCTTATTTTATGGGCTTAACAGTTTATTGAAATCTGGAAAAGCTGAAAATGATATATGATAAGGAAATATTTGTTACGCTTTTAGGGGGTCATTTAAGCCCTAAATCGTGTTTTTATGATCAAATATTACCTTACATCGTTTCTTTTGTCATTTTAGGTACTTGGGACATGAATTCTAGAAAATAGAGATTTTGGAGCTTTTTGGACGTTTTTATACTCAAGAATAAAGAGAACAAGAAAAGTCAGGAAATCACACCTGACGGCGTCAGGCTTTACATGCTGATGCCGTTACCTTATACTAGAATGATGGCGGATTTTACACGTGATGCCCCAGAAACCAAAGTGAAGTTAACACCTGACGGCGTTAGGTGTTATGGAGTTAAGGCCGTCTGGCTTTGATCATACACGAGACAGCCCAGAAGTAATCAAAGAGTGACGGCGTCAGAAGTGAATCTAGGTGATCTGAGAACCCTAATCACGGCGGCCTGACGCCGTCAGGGTTTATAACCTGACGCCATCAGACTTGTATATCTATATATATTTTTCGATTTTTCATTCATTAGGTGTGTAACTTTTGGGAGATAAAACCCTAGACAAATTTTACTGTAAACTTAGGGTTTCCAAGCCCTCTTTTCCTTCATGTTCAATTGAAGATAAGTCTTCTTTTTAATCATTCAATATGTCTAAGTGTTGTTTGATTGATTGTTTATCTTGTCTTCCTTTTAACATGCTAGCTTAATTTTCGTTGTGTTTACTTAGATCTAATGAAACCTAGTTATTAATTATTGGTTGTTGATTTGTTATTAGTTGATTTGGGTGGTTGATTTTCGCGTTAGGCTTAAGAAAACTGGCTATACTCCTATATGGTAACAGGCTTGCACGTCTTAAGAAACGTAATCAGATGCGTACTATGATGTTATTGGTTGTATTTAATGCATAAGTAACTGTTTACGAGGCCTGGATAGGAAGAGATATAAGCTTATAGAGTGGGGAAGGACGTACACAGCCCCATGACTGGTATTAAGGAATATAACCCTTCATCCAAACAACTATAACAAATCAATTAATCAGTAAGAGATAACTAGGGAGTAGTGAAATCTAAGTAAATACGTTTCCCATTATAAGAAGTTCACCAATTTACTTTTCTGTTATTTTATTTTATTTTGCATTTGTAGTAATTTTAGGTTAGTTGACAAGCAACTAATTCCGCCCACTCTTCCAAAACCAGAGATATTTACTTGATTTCATAAAAATATAAAAAATACAAAAAGAATCATCCCTCACCTCTAGACCTAGTTTAAGTATCTTTTAATCCTAATGATACCATTCCCCGAGAGAACGATCAATCCCCCGGTACTTGCCACTCACTATACTACATCGGTCAGGTACACTGCCTGGTGGGGATTGCGAGCTTCTCAAGATCCCTTGAGAAGTAAAACCTTTTGCAAGATTGCAAAACCACGCATCAAGTTTTTGGTGCCGCCGCTGGGGAATAGTGATTGTTTAGGTTGAATTTTATTTTTATTATGTCTACTCATTAGATTCCTTTATAGTGAGATTTTATTTTCTTTTTATTAGGTTTTCTTTAGTCTATCTTTTTCTTCGTTTCTTGGTTCGTGACCATTGCCATCCGCCATCATGGAAGGTGGTAATATCTTTGATCCAGTCAACCCACCACAACCAAACCAACCCGGACCACCTAGAGCCCGCACTTTAGGAGAATACTCCCGACCTAGCCACCAAGGCTATCGAAACACCATTGAGCTCACCCAAGGAGCCAATGTGTCTCCCTTGTGATCTGACACCATACGGTTGGTGCAAAGCGGATGTGCATTTCCATGGACTTCGTTTCGAAGATCCAAACCAACATCTCAAGGATTTCCTTAAAATCGTAGATTCCATATACCTTGATGTTGCCACTCGAGAGACGACCCGATTGCGTCTCTTCCAATACTCTCTACGTGACCAAGCTAGTCAATGGCTTGAGCGTTTACTAGCGGGATCCATCACCTCTTGGGATGATCTCACCTCTTGTTTCCTTGCTCAATTTTTCCCACCGAGAAGAACCACCAAGTTGAGGAATGACATCTTGATGTTCCAACAACGTCAAGGTGAAACCCTTTATGAAGCTTGGACTCGTTTCAAGGACTTACTCCAAAAAGTCCCTCACCATGGCATTGATCATTGGCTTCAAGTCCAAAATTTCTATGATCATGTCTATCAATCCACAAGGCAAACCATTGACCAAGCGGCCGGTGGTAAGCTACGTGACAAGAATGCGGAAAAATCATGGGGAATCGTAGAAGATCTTGCTCTCTATGACAATGAATGTTGGAATGATCCTCGCGACTTGAACAAAATGGTCAAGGCAATATCTTTGCCTTCGAATAATTCAAGCATTCCCAACCGTAGGATCATGGAACTTGAGGACCAAGTCAAGTTTCTTATGAAATCATACGAAGCTCCTAAACCTTCAAGCCAAGTGAACAAAATCACTTCTTCGTGTGAATATTGTATTGGTCCCCACGACACTAGTGATTGCATGAAACTCCCCGAACAAGCTTTTGCGAACTACACATCTTCACGTACTGACGAAGCGGGACACAAGTGGTACACTTTCAAGCCCGAGCCAAACACTTATGGTGATTCGTACAACCCTTCTTGGAAAAATCACCCAAACCATAGTTGGAAACAAAACCAAAATACTTCTCAAAACAATTCTTCCAGTCCACCTAATAATTTTCAACCAAACGGTTCAACCGCGAATCGTACTTTCAACAACAATCCTTCCAACAACTATGGTAGTACCAATAATTTTGAAGGATTGATGTCTAATTTTATGGCTTCTCAAGAAGCCCGTATAGCTAAGTTTGAAGCCGAATTCAACCAACAACAAAATGAGATGACCAATAAGAATCTTCTAAATTGAAGAAATGTATAAAGGAGAAGAAAATTGTATTTCAAATGTTATCCTACACCTACCACGAAAAGTGTATATTGCATCACGAGCAGACCCGTGCGATGCACACGGGCTCGATCTAAATGTTCATAGCGTATTGTTCAGCACTAATTTTCGTCTTTTTGATCATGGATGGATTTTGTTGGTCAATAAGTTTCTAAGTTGTGTTTGTTAGCATGACATGAAAAATGTTGATGCCGTTATTTCATTACTTTTAATTGAGGTCGAGTCAAACACTCAAAATACAATATATAACTCGAGCTGCCTCATGATCCATGCGATGCACACAACTTTTTTTATTTGTTATTATAATTTATAAATAACTGCAAGCTAAAATAATGTAATTTTTCCATTCTATTCATTATTCAAGGTGATATTTTTAATATGTCATATTTTGTTATTTTAGCAAACTCTTTTAATTTATCTGTTCAAATCGGATTTACTAAATCTCACTTACCCGTGCGATGCATGGTTTTTGTTTACCATTAGAAACTTTAACTCTCAGTATTGTCAAAAACTAATTTTTATATGATGTATGTTTACGAATCGAAGGGATTAAGCCACTAACCATTAGTATATAGTCATGAAAGCCCGTGCGATGTACATGGGCTGTATAGAAGTTACCAAAGTTAAATACCGTCTTTTATTTTCGTCATTTTATATTAGAGACGTAATTTTGTCATTATATATATAAGTTGTCAGGGTTGCTGATGCGTGGTTTTGCAACATTGCAAAAGGTTTTACCTCTCAAGGGATCTTGAGAAGCTTGCAATCCCCACCAGGCAGTGTACCTGACCGATGTAGTATAGTGTAGTGGCAAGTACCGGGGGATTGATCGTTCAACTCAAAGAATAGTGTTCGCTAGGGTTAAAACTCAATTAAACTAGGTATAGAGATGAGGGATGATTCTTTTTGTATTTTTATATTTTATGGAAAGCAAGTAAAAATCTCGGGTTTTGGAAGAATGGGCGAAATTAGTTGCTAGTCAACTAACCCAAATAACTACAAATGCAAATAAAATAAAATAAAATGACACGAAAGTAAATATGGAGAAAAATAATAATAAGAGAAAATGTGTTTACTTAGATTTTACTACTCCCTAACTATCTTTTACTAGCTGATTGGTTTGTTACAATTGCATGGATGACGGGTTATATTCCTTAATACCATTCGTAGGGCCGTGTACGATCTTCCCTAACTCTATAAGCTTCTACCTCTTCCTATGTCGAGCCGACTACTAGCTCCTAACATGGCCTCCTTAGTAGTTACTTATGCATTAAATACAACCAATTTATCATAGTACACATCCGATCATGTTTCTTAAGACGTTCAAGCATGTTACCAATTGGAAGTCTGCCAGTTTTTTTAAGCCTAACATCGAAATCAATCATCCACAACAATTATAAACAAACAACCAACAAATAATCAATAACTAAGTTTCATTACATCTAAGCAAACACAAAGAAAACCTAGTCTAGCATGTTAAAGTAAAGGCAAGTATAAGATAGAATCAAATAACACATAGACATATTTAATGATTATTGGAAAACTTATCTTTAATTAAACATGGATGAAACAAGGGTTTGGAACCCTTAAAAGTAAGGTAAAAATCGTGCCAGGGTTTCTCCAAAACTATTCCAAAGTTCTCCTCTCCTAACAAATGAAAACTAGAAAACTATATATAGATCTTTTAGTCTGACGGCGTCACGTGTAAATCCTGACGCCGTCAACTCGCCGCCATAAAAACTCTCGTATTGCCTAGATCCAGATCTGACGCCGTCATGTGTTAATCTTCTCATGGCCGTCACATGTAATTTACTCTTGACGGCCTTGGTGACGCCGTCATATATAAAATCCCAAAAACATTCTGGCGCGTCTCGTTATAATTTTTATCCACCTCTTTGCCATAACGTGATGCCGTCACCTCCAATGAGTGACGCCGTCAAGCACTGTTTCCAGCTTGATTCGGAGACTTTGCCGTTTTCTTCACTTTTTGCTCCAAAAACGTCCAAAATGCTTCCTTTTCCAGATTTCTTCTCCAAACTACCTAAAATGACAAAAGGAACGATTTAGGGCAATATTTGATCAAATAGTCTTAACTTAGGGCTTAAATGACCCCCTAAAAGCGGTACACTTTTCGTCTCATCAAATACCCTTACACTTGAGATTTGCTTGTCCTCAAGCAAATGCGCTTTTATTTTAATCAAAATACAAGCTAGGGGTCATTTAACACTAATATAAAAGTAATTACAACAAATAATCATTCCACTTCAACCAAAACAAGCACGGAAATTATACACTAGCACCTCACAAATAGTGTTTAGATACTCACATCTCTCGGGTGTAATAAAAGTATATATCACAATATGAAAATGGAAAATATCTCTCATTACCTGTCATAGCGCATAGATTACCATAGGCTTGGGAAAGGATTAAACCTCCACCACTTGGCGTAAGCACCTAGGATAAACTATCAAAGAGGTCTTTTTAAAAGGGTTATAACGTGAGGTGTAGGGATATGATAAACACGGTTTTGTTGGATAAAGGCAATCTTTACTGGTGTCGAGTTAATCATCTTGGTCAATTACATGTACAATGTGGCGTTGCTAAGCCAAGACTCGACTCGACTTAAGCTAATCATAAACTAACAAAACATGAAATAAACATAAAAGGAAACGGGATGGTAGTCCGTATTTTTTTTCTCTTTTTCTCTTTCTCTTTTTTTTTCTTTTTCTTGTTTTTTTTTTATTTTTTTATTATTATTTTTTTTTTTTTTGCATACACACTTGCCCTACCATCCAAAATAATACATCATAGGAAATTTTGCATTCCCCTTACACTTGAATTTTTACATACTTTACAATCAACTATTCTAATGACTCGAATTAAGATAATCAAAGCACTTGGAGTACTTTTTAAGATTAACGCACATATGGGGTAATAATGATGTTCTTCCTCAATACTCCATAACACTAGTACTTTACCCATGAATCCCAATCGTTCCAAAACAATATGTACAAGATATGACTCGACTTAGCAACCATGTAATCAATTAGATAATTAACTAAGGGTTTAAACATATAACAATAATGCACTAAAGATGAGTGCATACAAGGAAGGCTAAGGCGATTTGGTTGCACATTTGAGGTGGATTGTAAACAAATTCTTCCTTTAAGCAGAATGCTTAAAGTTATAAACGAAAAGATAGGCTCGGAGGGGTGTACTAGGGGTATCGTGTACTAAAAATGAGTACAACGCAAAGGTGTGGGAAAATTAATTGACTTTACTAGTCAAGTAATTATGACTTAATTGGTCAAGTAATTATGATACGGGTTTAACACAAGGGTTATCCTAATGCCTCTTATCATGTAGCACATCCTACTACACGAATGTAGTCTCACTATCGGTCTCGGGATGCATCACTAACGCAAGTTCTAGAATCTAAGTACTACCGGTACACTCATAAGCATCTTTTCCTAACAAATCTAGGAGCGAACCTAACATATTTGGGGTGGAAAATTTTGAGTGGTACGGTTTTTGTGCTAGTCATACAACTCCTATCCATGAGACGCTCATTAAGACTAAAGCTTCACTCCTAAATGTTGTAAAAAATTTTAAATTTGGCGCTAAAATTGCCCTAACAAGTATTTCTCTTAGTTTTATTACACACCTACTATTGAACAAACAAACTCAAGTGCAATTGCATTCTCTAAGGTATCGTCATTTACCCTCCCCTTACACTTAGGTTGAACATTGTCTCCAATGTTTAATAAAAAGGATGTAAAAGTAATGAAGGTAAAAGAATGAAACAAATACTCCCCTGATTCGTTCGGTGTGGATAATGTGGTAACATGGTTAGATCCTCCTCCAAGAAAATGAACGTTGAAAGCTTCCCTCCAGAAATATAAATCATCTTCTAGTCCAGTATAACGTCCTGAGAAAACAATCAAGGCAAACCTCGAGTAAAATCAGCGGCAATATATATATATATATATATATATATATATATATATATATATATATATATATATATATATATATATATATATATATATATATATATATATATATATATATATATATATATATACAAAGATATAATGCTTGTGGAATGAATGTTTGCAGATTTCCTGGAGTTTATAAAACTAAAGAATTAACAAAAACTTTAAGACTCCGGTAGAAAAACAAAACTTGCAAAATTTTTCAGATTTTTACACCTGACGCCGTCAGAATGCTCTGACAGAAATCTTATGTTAAGTTTCCGGAAAATTTCTGAAAAAACTCACGCCTTAATTCCTGGAAATCCTGCAAAACATCATTATGACTCGATACAAGCATTTGACTCAAACAAATACTAATATTCATATTCGTTTAATATTGTTGTGGTCCATGTCCAAATCCGTTCTTAGAAATAAATTTAGATTTCCCTTACACTTATCTTTTGCGAAATACCTTTTTGTGAAGTTAAGACGAAGTTAAACAACAAAGTAAAACATTTTCACAATTTATTTTAAAACATGAGCCACAAACAATGAAAATAAAGCATGCATACGGAAACAAATAAAATCAAACAAACAAACAAATAAAAAGGGGCTTGGGTTGCCTCCCAATAAGCGCTTGTTTTTGTTCGAGTCACGAGCCTGACTCTACCCTTATTTAACATAAATAGGGGAGGTTTTCCCTACACTTAGGATTAAGTGTGGGTGATAGTAGCAATACACACCCTTAGGGTGGAAATATGCCTCGTAAGGGAAGAGTGGTGGATGAATTATATGCTCAAACGGGTGTGCTCCTTTTATCATGACCTTACCTAGTTTTTTTTTGTCAATGGGTGAGTTGAAGTTTTCTCTTAAAAAGGGATCATCTTCTATCAATTTCGAGAGACTCCTAGTTGGGAATCCATCTTGACCTAATAAACCCGGTTTAAACCCATAATATTTCTTGTGATCAATCATGAATGGGTGATGTAAGCATGTAAGGTTATGTTCCACTCCTATATTGGCTTCCTCTCTACATGGCTTAAAGTCTACCACCTTTATCCTAAGACTACCCGGACAACATGGGTTGATGGGTGGGTCGGCTCCTCTTTTGTCTCCTAGATGTATATCTAAGGATGGAAAGTTGTGTGAAGATTGAGGTTTCGGTTCATCAACACTAGGAAATTCCCTAGAACTAGGAGTAAGGTTATCACTATAAGCATTCAAACCTATATCCTCAAGTGGTATTTGGTACAAGGGTTCTACCTCCATCGGGATTCCTAAAGTTTCTTCTACATCTTCTGGGTAAGCCACGGGTGGTGTGTATGCCTCAACTGGTGGTGGGACTTGTGGAGTACTTAGTTGACTTGGATTTTTCGCCTTATCCTCCATCACATCTAGATCACCTATGTGCTTATTATGTATTTTGCTGAAGTCAATCCTCAACATGCACCTAGGTATCTCAAATCCTTTTCTATTCATCTCAAATTCTTTGTCCGATTCATAAGAATCATTCTTAATAACTTGATCACTATGTTCTTTTTGCCTAAAGGATTCCTCATGTTCATCATATGTCTTAGTGAAATCTAACCCCAAGCATGCACCTAGGTGGTTTGACATTAACCATCTCACAATATCGGTCAGATTCATAAGAAGCTATCCTAGGTGAAGGCTTATATGGTGCATAGGTTTCACTAAGTGAGGTATTTTAAGGGTTTGATGGAGCTCCTAAGGTGAATTTTTTAAAAGCTTTATGCACTTTTTCTCTTTCCTCAAGGTACTCACTAAAATCAATGCAAGATCCAGTTCTCATCATTTCACTCCTCCATCTTGAAAAGTCCAAATTAGTATAATTATAGTTCTTCATGTAAGATTCTAGTGCCAGATTTTGTGGATTCACGTTCTCCATAATGACAAACGGAATAGTCAATGAAAATTACGAACAAACACATAAAGAAAAAGATAGACTAAAGAAAACCTAATAAAAATAAAATAAAAATCTCACTAGAAAGGAAGCTAATGAGTAGACCTAATAAAAAGAAATTTCAACCTAAAAAATAACTATTCCCCGGGCTGCGGCGCCAAAAACTTGATGCGTGGTTTTGCAACCTTGCAAAAGGTTTTACCTCTCAAGGGATCTTGAGAAGCTTGCAATCCCCACCAGGCAGTGTACCTGACCGATGTAGTATAGTGTAGTGGCAAGTACCGGGGGATTGATCGTTCAACTCAAAGAATAGTGTTCGCTAGGGTTAAAACTCAATTAAACTAGGTTTAGAGATGAGGGATGATTCTTTTTGTATTTTTATATTTTATGGAAAGCAAGTAAAAATCTCGGGTTTTGGAAGAATGGGCAAAATTAGTTGCTAGTCAACTAACCCAAATAACTACAAATGCAAATAAAATAAAATAAAATGACACGAAAGTAAATATGGAGAAAAACAATAATAAGAGAAAATGTGTTTACTTAGATTTCACTACTCCCTAGCTATCTTTTACTAGCTGATTGGTTTGTTACAATTGCATGGATGACGGGTTATATTCCTTAATACCATTCGTAGGGTCGTGTACGATCTTCCCTAACTCTATAAGCTTCTACCTCTTCCTATGTCGAGCCGACTACTAGCTCCTAACATGGCCTCCTTTGTAGTTACTTATGCATTAAATACAACCAATTTATCGTAGTACACATCCGATCATGTTTCTTAAGACGTTCAAGCATGTTACCAATTGGAAGTCTGCCAGTTTTCTTAAGCCTAACATCGAAATCAATAATCCACAACAATTATAAACAAACAACCAACAAATAATCAATAACAAAGTTTCATTACATCTAAGCAAACACAAAGAAAACCTAGTCTAGCATGTTAAAGTAAAGACAAGCATAAGATAGAATCAAATAACACATAGACATATTGAATGATTATTGGAAAACTTATCTTCAATTAAACATGAATGAAACAAGGGTTTGGAACCCTTAAAAGTAAGGTAAAAATCGTGCTAGGGTTTCTCCAAAACTATCCCAAAGTTCTCCTCTCCTAACAAATGAAAACTAGAAAACTATATATAGATTTTTTAGTCTGAAGGCGTCACGTGTAAATCCTGACGCAGTCAACTCGCCGCCATAAAAACTCTCGTAATGCCTAGATCAAGATCTGACACTGTCATGTGTTAATCTTCTCATGGCCGTCACATGTAATTTACTCTTGACGGCCTTGGTGACGCCGTCATGTATAAAATCCCAAAAACATTCTGGCGCGTCTCGTTATAATTTTTATCCACCTCTTTGCCATAATGTGAAGCCGTCAAGCACTGTTTCTAGCTTGATTAGGAGACTTTGCCGTTTTCTTCACTTTTCGCTCAAAAAACGTCCAAAATGCTTCCTTTTTCAGATTTCTTCTCCAAAGTACCTAAAATGACAAAAAGAACGATTTATGGCAATATTTGATCAAATAATCTCGACTTAGGGCTTAAATGACCCCCTAAAAGTGGTACACTTTTCGTCTCATCAGTAGCATACATTTTGTAAGCATGATAGGTATTTAAAATAGTTTATTGACATGTAATCTTTAAAGATATATTTTTTACGTAATATTTTTTGTCTATTTATTTTGGTATTGACTTTATCGATTTTATTGGAACTAACTAATATTAATACATCCCGCTAAGTTATAACTATTTCTTATGATAGTCAACAATGCCCGTGCGATGCACATGGGCTGTATAGAAGTTTTCATAGATTTAAAATACGTGCGATGCACATGGGTTGTATAGAAGTTTTCATAGCGTAATATTCGGCATTTATTTTCGTCATTTTATATTTAAGTTGTCATGGTGTCACACATTTGCTAAGCTTTATACGTATTTAAAATCCTTTATTGAGTTGCACATGGGCTGTATATAAGTTTTTATAGCGTAATCTTTGGCACTTATTTTCATCATTATGTATCTAAGTTGTGATGGTATCACATTTTCAAGCATGTCACACATTTAAAATAGTTTTTTGACATTAAAAGAGTATATGTGAAGAGATTTTTTTCAAGATGTTACATTGAAAAAAGTCTCTTCACATGTAATATTTTAATATGTATAAGTTACATAAATTATTTTAAATATGAAAAATATGAAGCGTTGACATTGATGTTGGAGACCTTTTATATTCATCCCCATGCGATGCACACAGGTTTGGACTGCCTCAGGACCCATGCGATGCACACATGTTCGATCTAATTGTTTTTTCCGTAATGTTCGGGACTAATTTTCGGTTCATTTTTGAAACTCCCATTTTTTGTGAAAGACGGACTTTGTTGTTCAAATAAATTACATTATTAAAAGCGTACTATAAAACAAATTTCCTTTTTAACAAAACTATAAAAACATAAAACATTAAAGTAATTAGTATATTCAAGAGTATAAATTATAATTCGTATAATAAATTATAATTCGTATACTAAAACATTCCATGTTTAATTTGTAACGTACTATTAATATGAATGTTAAGTATTCATCTATATTGACACCGGTAGCCATGGCGTTGTTCTTGTTGTTGTTCATTGGCATTTTGCATGATTTGTTTTTGATACAATTTTCATGACTTCTCGATCTCTTTCTTTAATGTGAAGAGGTTTTTTTTGTAAAACATTATATTTAAATGAGGCTTTTCATATGTAATCTTTTAATATGAGTAAGTTACATAAATTATTTTTTTAATTAATGCATTATTACAACATTTTCCCATAAACTATAATATCAAATTTGGAGCATTAATTAGTAACTCATTCTAAGTATTTACAGTATGACGACATGAATCACATGATCTCAAACTCAAATGAATAATGCTTACCTCGTGATAGGTGTAGGATAACATTTGAAATACAATTTTCTTCTCCATACTTCTTCGATTTAGAAGATTCTTATTGTTAAGATGATAGTGTGAATATATTTTTATTATATACTACCATTTTCAATATGTAACATCGACATAATTTATACAGTCATATCAAATATCAAAGTCACACAATATTCCAAGACGTTTAATTAAGAAAGTGACATTAACACACCGCAAGATAAAAAACCACATTAAAATCAAAAATATTGAAATGCACCAACAAAGTGTAGTAATAATTATTGACTAAAAATTGAATGCTCGTCACATTATTTTTAATAAACTTACTTGCTAACAAATAAATAGTATTAGCCCGTTTAGCGGTATTACATGAAGTAAAATATTGCATGTTTAATTTGTAACGTACTATTAATATGAATGCTAATTATTCATCCCACCGGTGGCCGTGGCGTTGTTCTTGTTGTTGTTGTCTTTGTCGTTGTTGTTCATTGGCTTTTTGCATGTTTTGTTCTTGATACAATTTTTGTGACTTCTCGATCTCTTTCTTTAATGCTTCTTGATGCGCTATAAAAAATAATTAGATATAGTTGATCATTAGTAACTTAAATACAGTTAATCAATGTATTGCATTTTCGATCAAAGTAAAAATGTTCGTGCATGTTCTATTTAATTGATAAGACAACGATGTGTAGGATCTCTTAAACCATTAGAGAAGATGATGTTACTACCAAACCTCTTAAGCACCATCTTTATGTTTTACATTCTTACACACACAAAACATACATGAAATTTACATAAAATAATATAAATCAATATGCTAAATAAGTAAGACGAGATGATTAGGGGTGTAAACGAGACGAGACAACTCGCGAGCTACTCGGGATCGACTCGTAAACTACTCGAAATTGACTCGATGTAAACGAGTCGAGCTCGAGTTCGAGCTACTCGAGTATATTTTCGTTTCGAGCTCGAGCTCGAGCTCGAAAATACTCTGCTCGTGAAGCTCGCGAGCCTTAACGAGCTTCAACTAAATTACACTTTTACCCTTTTATCTACATATATTTACTTAATTTTCATGCAAATCAAGTCGAGCCGAGCTTTATATGTCGAGCATTCATCGAGTTCGAGCCTCAAATATGAAAATAATCGAGCTCGAGTCGAGCTTCGAACTCGAGTTTTATGTAACGAGTCGAGCTCGAGCTCGAATTATAAAGCTCGATCGAGCTCGAGTCGAGTTTCGAGCTCGAGTTTTAGTATTCGAGTCGAGCTCGAGCTTGGCAGTACTCGGCTCGACTCGACTCATTTACACCCCTAGATATGATGCTTACTTTACCACCATAATAAGTTGTAGCCCAATGTGCACGCGGTGTGGAGGAAGTTGTGGTTTGTTGTGTGTGATTTTTGACACATTATATAGTTGATAAAATATTTGTAACTCATGGACGGGAAGGTAAAAAGACTAACCACTAATTGGTGTGTTTAATTTATGCATTCATGGCATTTTTTGTTTGTATTATTTGAGGTTTAGAGATGGCTTGAAACATGTTGTACCGTACAAACTTTTGTGCACGATTTCTCACGCAAAACATATTGTACCGCACAAACTTTTGTGCACAATGTCTCTTGCGCATTAAATTAAGCACTCCAATCTTTAGATAGTATAGAAGATATACTTTTTATATTGCTTAAACTACCTTGTACCGTACTACAATTTGTGCACAAATCCTCTTGCACATTAAATTAAGTCACCCAATATTGTGTAATTGATATACTTTTGATGTTGCTTAAACTACCTTGTACCGTACAAAAATTTTCAATTACTCGAATCACTAATCTTATGTACTTACCCTTATGCATGATTATTAAATTAATGTACTAACACATGAAGCCTCTACATTTCACGTTTAATTCATGAAACATTTATTGTGAGCACTTTGCATTTATAAGACAACTTAAGTTTATAATAATAATAATAATAATAAATAAATAAATATTTTCATTCTTTTTGTAAAAAAACTTAAAATATCTCGCAAACCGTTAATCATTACGCGGAATTGTTTCTACCATTGTGACGAATATTAAATTATCTTTTTATAAATATGCACTTCTATATACTTTCGACAAACTTTTTTTTTCAAAATTTCCGCCCACAAAAATCACATGTGATTCGAAAAATTACATGTGATTTATTAATTTAAAAATCACATGTGACTTATGAAAAGTAACCAATCACAAGTGATTTTACAAATCAGAAAAAATAAAAATCACAAGTGATTTTTATTTTTATTATTTTTTTTCAAATCACGTGTAATTTTTTCAGGCATAAATTTTGAAAAAAAAAATCGTCGAAAGGATATAGAAAGGCATATCTATAAAAAGATAATTTAATTTGCCTCGCGATGATCTATTTTTCGTAGCTTGAAGGTTTTTTATTTATTTATTTATTATTTATTATTTTTTTTTACCTGGGTTCCGACTCGACATTTCATAGCTTGAAGATTTAATGTTTACAAGATATGTTGTTTTTATAAAAAGTTGAAAAATGGGTTTTTTTTATTTGATGAAAAAAATTGATGGCTAAGATTTACCCATTTGTTTTTTAGAAAAAAAAAAGTTCTGTTGATGCAAATAATAACTAAAAACGTTATTCCCATCTTTCGATATATCTACGTTTTGATGATAACAAATTGTGAAAACATTTTGCGTCAAAATTAACGTAAACAAGTTTTTAATTGAAATATCCGATTTCTACGCAAATCACTCTAGGTATGAACAAGCAAAGTGATTACTTGACAAATGATCTAAGAAGTGAATATGTGTTTTAAACTCTACATTTGTGAGTTGACAAAACATTCTTTTAAAAAATACATTTTACAAATTGTTTTTGAATTATAAAGAAATATTTTATTTGGAAAAATAATTTCTAAAAGCTCAACGGCTATTTTCCCCCCAAATAAACCTTCACCACTAAAAACAAAAATGGGGGTGTTTTTTTCTGGCATGGTACCACTAAATTTAGTGGTACCGTGTGAACTTTATTGGTGACGTCCCCTCATAACGGTCAGATTTTCATTTTCTATAAATACCACCCCACTTCCCAGTTTTTGGCCATCTTTTTTCACACAAAACTTTCTGTATTATATCCTTCCTTTCTAGCTATACATTTTAGATCACTAGTTAGTTTTCTTTTGTTTAAAGAGTGATTCTTTCATCCAACCAAAGATCACCTACATTCCTCTACAAGTCAAGAGAAGAACACACGGTGTCAAGAAGACACAAAGTGTTAGAGTCTCTGAGTGGTGCACTTGCATTACCAATTGTTTGCTTTATTGTATCTTGATATACATCAAGGTTTTTTTTTTTTTTTTTTTTTTTTTTTTTTTTTTTTTTTTTTTTTTTTTTTTGCAAGGTGAATTATATTAATTTCCAAACTTTGTACATCATATAAGATAACAAACACTGATTGGACAGGCACAATTCAGAATACAACTAAAACATTATACATCCTATCCAATAACTCATGAAGCTTCACTAGATCTCAGATAACAATTCTGGCAATTATAGCAAAAACACAGCTTCATCTTCCACAGCAACTTCAACTTTAGTTGCTTACAATTCACATTATTTAGAAAGCACCTACCATCTAACTACATTTCCCTCTCACCTCCCCACACAAGACCATTCAACCTGCCACCACAATGATCAAGGTAGGAAGGTGGAAGGCTTCGTTAGGAATCCATTACCCCTCCATGTCAAGGGCTATACCATCTAACTACATCAAGTGTTGTAATCTTGTATTTGCTATCGTGTGTGGATCATTGTGATCGTGTTGAGATCTTGGGGATCTCTTGTAGCTAGTGTGTTTGTGTGTTGATCAAGTGGATCAAGGTAGATTGAAGAGTGTGTAGATTGTGTGAGGATCGTGTTGATCATGTGAAAGGTTAGGATCGTGTAGATCATGTGATTAGTTTGGATCGTGTGGATCGTGGTAGATTGGTACTAGCTAAGATTAGTACTCGACATCTAACTTAGTGTCGGAAAATAACGTAAGCGACGTTGTACGGTTTTCTCCGCCTGAAGGGAGGTTGTTGACATAGTGCTTATAACTCTCGAGTTGGATACTTGAGGAGTGGAGTAGGGCGAAGAAGAGCTTCGTGACCGAACCACTATAAACCACTTGTCTCAATTTGATCTTTCCATCTCTATCTCTTTATTTATCTAGTTTAAGGTTGTGTTCATATTGGTGTTGGTTGATTTCATTTACATACGAATCAAAGTTTTTCACTAAGTAAACTTTTAAAACTAGACCGAAAGTCGGTAAACTATTCAACCCCCCTTCTAGTTTCCCACAAGTTCTTTGTTGATCTCACCCACGATTCTAAAAGGCGCGGCGCCAAAACACCATTAAGACGTGAAGCGTGACCTTCACGTTACGAAATAGACCAAGGCGTCGAATATAGGCGTGACGTGAGATGAGGCGGAAAAAGGCGCGCTAAGGCGTGAGGCGTGACGAGTTGTTGTTTTTTTTTTTTTTTTTTTTTTTTTTTTTTTTTTTTTTTTTCTAACTCCGATATTTTCTTTTAAAGAAATGAAAAATATTACATGTAAGGATAGTTTTTTAACCTTATTCATTATATATAACGCCTTTTATGAAATATGATATAAATATTTTCATATTTAGTGTCGCCTTATACCACGTCTTAAAAGCGCAAAATGTTGTAAGGCTTGGTCATGTCGTCACACCACATCTCGCGTTATAAAGGGCGTTATAACCTTGATAAAAAGCTTTTGAGGGGTGTGAAAGTTGTGTCATATTCATTCCCTTGGCACCTCTTTGGGGTTTAAGCTTGTTATTACTTCCTTAGCTTGACACTGTCCCTTATATGCCATCATTTCAAGAGTTAGATTCTTAGCTTGAGCTCGGCTCATAGCATAAGGTATCATGGCTTAGTTCCACTTCATTTAACGTGGCACCAAGTCATGACACTGCCCCTTATGTGGCATTTCATCCGCCAATTTCGTGGCTTGAGCCAAGAGATGGTTATGCGTTTTTTTTTTTTTTTTTTTTTTTTTTTTTTTTTTTTTGGTGTTGAGTTTGTTTTAGTTAGGTTTGATGGTTCTAAAAGACATGTTGAGTTTGTATTTTGGCTTGAGCTATCACACTCATGACAAAATTTACAAGCCCAGTCCTGACGCAAGTTAAAAAACGAACTTAAACATAATGAAGCTCAACTCATACTGAACCAAGACCGAGTATTTAACGAGCAGCTTGACTTATTTACACACTAACTAAATTGAAAGAATTAAAATAATAATAATAATAATAATAATAATAATAATAAGTAAAAAAAGTAAAAAATTTGGTTAATAAAAAGGTTTGAGGGGTGAGAAAGTGGCCTCATCATATTCAATTAATTCCCCCACACCGCACCTCTTGTCTTTGGGGTTTAAGCTTCTTATTACTTCCGGCTGCTGCTACTTCCACTAGACACACAAAAACACAAAAATAATGGTTCGATTGACAGCAGATTTGATATGGAAGAGCCCCCATTTTTTCAACGCTCTTCGCGAACGTGAACTAGATCTCAGAGGTACCTTCTTAATTAACCTTCCTACCTTCTTATTTTTATATAATTATTATCAATCAATTAATAAAACCCTAATTTTATTGTTTTTCTACAGGTAATAAGATACCCGTCATTGAAAACTTAGGTGCTACTGAGGTCAGTCTACTACCCCTTATGCATTACTCTATCTTAGGGTTAGGGTTTTAGAATTGCTAGGATTAAATTGAGCTTGTTTTACTGCTTGTTAGGGTTAGGGTTAGGGTTAGGGTTCGTATTCTTTTCTTTTTAATTAGGTTTTTTTAACAATGGTTTTCGGGACTAATCCGCGGGTTTAAACTCACTGCCGCACAGACCGACTTTCCTTCTTTAGGAGGTTGGCATGGCCACTTCATGGTTAAATCAAAGCTTATTTTTGTACCACTGTTTGTTATGCTTAGTGTTAGGGTTTGAATTGTTGATTATTAGTTATAAACAGGATTAGTTTGATTAAATTGATGTGTAAAATGGGGGTGTTTGTTTAAGCTTATAGGTGGCTTATGAGCTTATTTGTTTTTCAACTTATATTTCATAAGCTCCAACTTTTCGGCTTATTTTGAGACTTGTGGGCTTATATAAGTTTTTATGATATCATAAACTTATATAAGTCTCAAAATAAACCGGAAGATTGGAGCTTATGAAATATAAGCAGCAAAACAAATAAGCTCATAAGCCCACATATAAGCTTAAACAAACACCCCCTATGTTAGGATTAAGGTTTTGAAAGTGTTGATTAGCTTTTATATGTGTGGCTGCTTGTTAGTGGTTAGGGTTTTGAATGTGTTAATTTGAGGTTATTTGATGTATTGGTGTATGCTAGGGTTCGGGATAGTTGGTTGTAAGTTTTCTGTTATTTGGTAATGGTTTTGATGATATTCGTCTGTGTTTATACACAGGATCAATTTGACACTATCGATTTGTCTGACAATGAGATTGTCAAACTTGAGAATTTCCCCAACTTAAATCGACTTGGAACGTTGTTACTCAATAACAACAGGATTACTCGTATTAACCCCAACATTGGAGGTATTACTATGGCTTTATTGCTTTTTTTTTTTTTTTTTCCTTTTTTTTTTATAATTATTATTGTTTGATACGGGCCGTTTAGATAAGTCATAGTACTTAGAATTTACTAGTTTTGACGTGTCAAGTGTAGTGCACAGGTTTTGAGGGTGTTTGGCTTAGCTTATTATTCTGTCGTATGGGATTTTTTGTATTTGGAAAAGCTGATAACCTGTCTTTGACTTTTTTGAGCTTATCAACTTGAGGTCATGGCTTATTTAGGTCTATAAGCTTAACTTGATAAGCTCATAAGCTGTTAAAGTGAACTTATTGGCTTTATTTAAACTCAAATAAGCCAATAAGCCAGGGAAATACATTAAACCAAACACCCTTACTCTTTTACTGGTTATTAGATCAAGGAACGATGTCACAAAGTGTGTTTTATTTACCTATATAAATATAAATATATATAAAATGGGGAAGAGTTATATATATATATATTTTACCCTATTAATCTCTTGTTTGATTCCTTCGTGAAATTGAATCCTGTCTCGATTCATAGTTGAATATTGGGTTTACTAGAAAATGGAAGTACTATAAACGGCTTATTTAAACGGCATACCACTGTTTGTGATTTTTCTATAACAATTTTGCGGTGTTTAAATTTACAGAGTTCTTGCCGAAACTGCACTCTTTGGTTCTTACTAACAATCGACTTGTTAATTTGGTTGAGATTGATCCGCTGGCATCCCTCCCGAAGCTGCAGTACTTGAGCTTACTGGACAATAACATCACAAAGAAACCAAATTATCGACTGTATGTTATCCACAAGTTGAAATCTCTTCGTTTGCTCGACTTCAAGAAAATCAAACAAAAGGTTAGTTATTTGATTTCTGCATGCTTATGTTTATGATCGGAATGTGGCATTACTGGAAAGTGGGAATTTGTGCTGTATTTTTCTTTTCATTGTATTGTTTATTTTGTGCAAAGTTTCTATCAGTGGCTTGCTGCTTTTGGTTCTGATAGATGGGCACGTTGGTGCTTTCATAAGCATAGTTTCTGTCCTTATCAAATGTGCCCATATTATCTCGTACGTTTTTTTTGCGAAGTGATAGACGTGTTCTTATAAAATGTGCCCATCTCCAGTCACACATTTAGACCAGATACATTAACCAAAACCTATGTTTCCCATGACATTCATTGTGAACATGCTTAGGACATACTGTACATGTTTCTTTTATTAATGGAAAATATGAGGCCTAGCATTTCTCAAAGATTAATCTTGTGAGTTTTTGAATCCTTATATGGCAACTCTTTCATGTTAATATCAACTACAAGTTTCTTTTGAATTAAAGTTGTCAATTTCCAATTTATTAAGGGGAAGCCAAGGTTCGGTGAAATAGTAATGGTGTAATATAGAAAAATGGGGTAAGGATAAGAAGGAAGACTATAGACTGGTTAATGACTAAGAATAGCAGAATAAGAACAAAGGCAACTATAATCGTGCGTTATTATCCTCATGGAACTCAGTGCTTTGATAAACCCCCTTCGTTCCAATATAAATGTCCACTATGGATGTGACACGTAGTTTTAGAGAAGTTGGTGTCAACCAATTAGATGTCACCTATAATTTTAGAGTTTTTTTTATTGGTTCAAGCTTGGAAGTGGACATTTATTTTGGGAGAAGCTATAATAGTTAGGTGGAGACTTATTATGGGAGGGAGGGAGTATCCAATTACTCTAATGTAATGGTTTTATATATACGACCTGGCTTGTAAATGACGTATAGTCCTCTATAATTGATGACCCTTCTATGAAAAATGTTATTTAGTCTGTTTGCGGTATGTACACTAGCAATGGAGACCTGCAGTAACGATTACTGGTTGTTCTTAAACAAAGTAAACTAACGTTTACCTAGTTTATATACCATAGGATATAATCATAAAAGTCTGCTCCATCCTGATCACATTCTACCTTGAAGTTATGTTGAAAGGAGTTGAGCGCTGCAGAAACAGCCACTGGCAAAATTATAAGTGATAATAGTTTGTTTCATCATTCTAGGAAATAATTTGATGTTTTACTTCCAAAGTCTCTCCCACATAAACAAACCCAACATATTAGATAGCATCGTAGAATGTCTCTGCTATCTTGTTTTAAAGTGAGTTGGACTTGATCATCTCTCAACCTGTTTATGATAATGATGATCTAACATATATAAGTATGTTATGGCATATTTTGTTCAAATGAAATAAAAGTTCAAGACTGAAGCTCTGTGTCATTAATAGTCTGCTGTCTAGCTTGATAAAGGATATGGTGCAACTAGATGTGAGTGTGTGTAACGCTTGCATACTCTATATGCTTTGACTCTTGACTTTCTGTTTTTTGCCAATGTTCATATAGAGAACGTAAACTAACCTCTGAACCGACACTTGCTATATGCCATGCAGTTTACTACATGCTTAGTCTTTTTATCATATTTCTATCCTTTTGAGTTATGTTTGTTTGTCTTCTGCTATTAAGTTCATTTTTGGTTCTCCTTTTACGAGAAGGTTGTTTGTAATACTGTACTGTTGATAATAGGAGCGAATTGAAGCATCCAAGTTATTTGCATCTGAAGAGGCTGAAAAGGAGGCTCAAAAAGAATCTGTCAAGACAGTGGTACCTGGTGAGGTTACAGCTGAGGAGCCTATGGAAGAGGAACCATCTAAACCAGTTGGTCCCACACCAGAGCAAATTATCGCTATAAAGGTATCCTACCTTCTTACAAATCCATTGTTCATCTCTCTTAAAAAAAATTAAAACTATATTTTAAATATGTGTTTGTAAAATATGATTACTGTGCTTTTTTAATAAAGTAACAGGAGGTTTTTATGCATTTAATTTACACGCTAAATAACTTGCATGGCATGTGCAGGCTGCCATTGTTAATTCCCAGACTCTTGAAGAGGTAGCAAGGCTTGAAAAGGTGAGATTTCTTCTAATCTCAGATTGTAACTAGGAAATGGTCTAATTTTGAACTACTGATTGATGTGCTAACGCTGATGGGTGGATCAGGCATTGAAGTCTGGTCAGGTACCAGCAGATCTATTGATTGGGAATACCAATGCAACTAACAAAAATGCCACAGATGGTGGTAAAGAAGCGACAGAGGATGGTCCTACAGATATGGAGCAGGTTAGTAAAGTACCATAATAAGCTAGGGGTCTAATTTGATTATGTCTTTTACAGATTTATAGACCCGTTTATATAAAAGCGGGTCAAGCTCAATTATATATTATCATAACGGGATAATGGTTATAAGTTGCTTTTTAATTTAAAAAAGAAACAAGGTGGATGGCTTAAAGTTGCAGATGACAACGCTTGAATTGTTTTATTTCTAACAAAAACATGATTATGCTGTTCAGAATTTCTATAAAATTTTTGTGGCTCAACCCAACATCTTTTTGCCACCCTAAATATGTACCTGTTTTGCGGTTTGACCTGATAACCAACTGTTATACTTTCTCATTGTGCCCCTACATGTCTTGACGTAACTCTTGTTTATGGAATGCTCCAGGAATGAGGATTGCTGAGATCAATGGAGTTGTAGATGGAACGGTAGGTAGAAATTGGAAACCAGAGCAATCATGTTTCTTGTCTTAGTGATTTCTCATCTTTTCAGATTGTTCCAAGTTGTTTACCGCTGAGGTGAAGTAACTGTTGTACTATTATTTTGACTGGAAGAGGTGGTTTTAAGCTTATGATATCCCTTAGTTGAAACTGGTATTTGAGTTGCTCTTTTGTAAGCTGAAAATGGAGAATTGGCTCGCAAACTGAAATATTTGAGGCAAAGATAGGACTTTGCATGCCGCATTCAGATTTATTTTTCAAACTGATGTATCTAACCTTTTATTTTGTTAAAATCTTCCTTAAGTGCACTAAAACCTGCCTTTCCCCTAAAGAACCGAGATCGAGGGTGAAAGGACAGTTTCAACTTTATTACTTATAGAAGCATGCTTGGCTGTTTGTGTTGCTATGTCGGTTATGCACGTATGGTGTTCTTCTTCTTGTTAGATATGGTGTCTAATCCAAGTTTGAAAGTTGTCATAGTTTGGGATTTGCAACTTTTAATTGAAACCATCGTCACCCCATCATTCCGTGACAGGCTTTGTTATGCCAGTTTGAGAAACACATTTAGTTGCGACTTGTAACTAGTTAAATTGAATAAATTACAAGGAGTTATTGATAGGTAAATAAAAAGAGAGGAATACAAGAAATAGGAGAAAACATAGATAATGTAGCTTCTGTTGTATATCTTGGAGTATTACAGTAAAATGAAAGAATCAAAATCTATAAACTGAAGCTGAGATTAGAAGATTTCTGAGAATAAATATTGAATGGATATGCTTATAGCTAGCACTGATCAACTTGCTTACAGCCTTAGTTACAAGAAAAAAAATCTTATCTTCTCATAATCATCAATTATAGAAAAAACCGGATATCATCCAACATGTTTTCTCTTTGAATTTTAGACATGTTTGCTCATATTTTCCAAGGCAGTCATCTTAGATGTTGGTAGACATCTCACCATTATCATCAAATTCATGGTACAGTCTCGACTCTCGACGCCAGCATCACAATTATTAGATGATAGGTAACAATATGCCGCTACAGCCCAATTTCATTATTGAGGCATCGATGACAGTGGATCGAGATTGTGTCTCCAACAGTTAACGGAAACTATGTGTGTGTCGTGTCAAAATAGGCGATTGATGTGCCGCCGTAGACAGTAGATGAAGATTGGTTTCACGAACAACAGAGGCTCTGGTAATTAAGAAGTTTAAGTTCAACAAACTGAAAAAGGAGAAAGGAAAATTATGAGGTGTAAGGGTATAGTAGTCATAACATACTACATTTCCGTGTGTCAAGTAAAAAGGCCTGTGTACATATATCACTACACTAATTGCAAACAAACAGGTAAGAAATTAATAAAAATCAGAATACATAAGATTACGCTAAAACATGATGGGAATGGATCCACTAAGACGAAATGTGCGGTTGTTATTGTTTCTCGTTTTATTTTTATTTATTATTTGATCCATACTCAAAACGTGATTTCACAATTAATAAATCTAATATCCGTGTAATAAACTACTCAAATGATTGATTAAAAATAAAGCGTTAAGATCTCTCTAGTGATAAGTAGGGGTGAGCATCGGGTCAAACCCGGACCGGACCAAAAAAACCCGGACCGGACCGATTTAGCCAGATCGGTCCGGTCCGCGGTCCGTTTTGCTCACCCCTACTGATAATAAGTAATCAAGGCTTTCAATGCGGCTAGAATACAGAAACTATTTTCATTCTCTGAATGAACAAAATGCAACAATCCCAGAGAGATAAAACTAAATTTTAATACTGGCTGCAAAAATAATAACGTGAAAACTCAAAAATAGACAAGAGTTGCTGATATATCTACAGAAGCCAGGAACTAAGAAAAATGCTAGAATATGATCCCCTCTCTGTTTAAATGTGTGTGTCCATCTTTAAAGACTGTTTGTGCAATAACTTTCCACCTTTTAGCTTCAATCATCAAGTCCATCTAAAGCACCTGCAAAAATAACTCGTATGAAGAAACAATTCACCAAAGTCCAACAGAATTGACTTGTCACAAATCTAGATGAACATAGCTAATGTTCAAACTTAACCAAATAGCATTCATATTAACAAAATCTAAGAGATATTAGTGACCTATAGGTCACTACACATATGCCTTCATGACTATGACATAATAATGCATAGGTCAATTTGCAAGGAGTTGACACAAGTAATGTTACTAATGAAAAATCAAGATCATGAAATTGGCAGTAACTCAAGTAATTTCACTAATATGACAGAAAACGCCAATAATTGGGTGCCAAAACACCCAAGCAAAACAGGAAACTAACCTGTTTACATTGTACTTATAACTTTTAGTCAACAAGTATAGAGAAAGATTAAACTTTTATTTCTAATATTTGAGTGATACAGCATATATATGGCTGGGGGACATAGAAGCTAAAGCTTACAAGATAAGTCTTTTTTTGGCAATGAATCATTCTTATTGGCCAATTATGATATTATTTATCGCTAACTAAGGGAATATTCAAGTGAACAAACTAAACTTAACCTTAGGTAGGCAATAACAAGAAAAAAATCCACACTTACCTAAAAAAGAGCCAAATTTCCAGCAACTTCTCATGCTTGAATAAGGACATCATCTGTAAATAAAGCATTAAGTTAGTGCACAATATGACTAAATAAACCTAAATAAAATTAACTTAAAGAAACATAGAGTGGAAAAAGATAAATAATTGAAGGTTAACATATAAGTATCATACGAATATGTAAAAATGAACCAAACTCCATTTACCATCAGATCACTCTCTTCTTTACTCCTTTATCCTGCATAACATGAAATGTAGATAAAAAAATATTATCATATCTGACACAGTAAATTAGTACAAGTATCTAAAACTTATATACAGAAATAGGGATCATATAAAAGACCAGTATCAGATATGACATACCTTTTGAGACAAAAATGTGGAAGAAAGGTAGTCTTGGTCCTCCTTAAAGATTTGAAGATTCTTTATCTTCAGAAGGAAATCCACTTCTTCCTCTTCAAAATCCACAAGGTAACCCAACCTTATTAGTTCAGATAGATGTGGCACAAGTTCTGCATTCTCCCACAACACCCCGTCGGCTATTACTTCACCAAAATTAGAGGCATATTCCATCTTACGACCGCAAGATTTTCCCCTATTCCGAACAAAGAATATATGATGATTCTTCTTGTCCCAACGTATCATTCGCCTTGCTTCAACATTAACCATGTCTCCAGAAGAAATGTTTAAGCTATATTGCACCATCATAGGTTCTGATGTCTCGTACGCTGTAATTTTAAGTAGCCGGCAAACAGCTCCCTGTCTCCTTTTTACTTCGAATTTTAACTTCGGATCAGCAAGAAAGCCTAGAATGAGTTTAAACAGCCCCTTTTTGATAATATATTCTTTTGGATTTACTTGCTGGAATTTCTCAAGATCGACATCAAATATGTTTTTCTGAGCAGATTCAGATAAACTACGAACCCCGATTTTGGTGAAGATATCAACAAGCTTAGTTCGGGATAGAGAATTCATACTAGGCTGAGGATACCATGCGAATGTGGGATGTGATGATCTTTGAAAAAGGTCCATTAAATAAAGATCGTCACCAATGAAAACATCACTCTTTTCAATCAACAAAATTTCATCAGAATTAGGATCTTGAACAGGAAGTTTTGATATGTTCTTAATGAAAGCATCTTCTGTCTTTGAGTCCCAACTTTCAGCAACAAACTCCCAAAAGGAACGACATTTGGTATTTTTTATCTTACGTCCTGAGCTTTCCCAAACCTTCCAAAGCTTGCAGTAATCGTCAACAGAAGGATGATCTTTCACATTAAAAACCTTAGCAAAAAATGGAAGAATTTTCTCATCATAGTTAAAACTCGACAAAACATTCAGCTCAAACTCAAAAAGATTTTTTTTATCATGAATAACACATTTTTGTGGTGTTACCCACTCTCCTTTTTTGGTCCCCCTTGGTATCCAGATCCTTTTATTCTCATCATTAGCAGGCTCCCACTTAAATTCAGACAAGTAAATATAGATTCGATTAATGCTTTCAAATTCGGAAAGAGAGTTGAGGTAACTACTAATCAACTTGCATCCCATCTTGACATCAGTTATAACTCCTAAACCATTAAGAACCTCTTTGTAAGATCCAATTTCTGATCCGTAAAATTTTTCATCGATGAACGGAGCATCGCCAAGTTTTAAGTAAGGTTCCCAATCAGAATAGAACAGCAAGCACTCATCCGGGCGTTTATATCCGAATTTGGTTTTTATCCACTTTTTCTGTGACAGATTATCTAGAAATTTAGCCGGAATTTCTGCTTTCTTTTCTAGAAGCATCTTAGCGGAATCGAGCAAAGAGTAAACACTTACACGAGTAATTCTTCTGCCATCCTGAGGTAAGCAAAGACCATTAGCTACAAACTTTGCACCATCTTTGAAATCAGTAGTTACACCTAACTGCTTTAACTCCGCTCGATAAAGATATATCTCACTCCCATAAAAGTTGTTACTGTCATCAATGAACGGAAGCATCGAAACTCTAGAAATGGGTAACCAATGATCTGAATTAAAAAGAATGCACTCATTTGGTGATCTATAATCACCAAGTTTTGTTCTTAGCCATTTTTCTTCGTGTAAGCAGTCCTTGAGTTCTTTAGGAATTTTCACCTTGTTTTTCTTCAACTTTCTTAAACATTCAAGGAAGGAAAAAATGTTTTCTTTTGTGATAGAAGATGATGAAACCTTTTGCTTAAAAGTGCGAGCAAACTCTTTTGCAGTGTCCTCAAAATCCACCATAACACCAATTTTCTTTAATTCAACCGACATTGATTTAATTGAACTTCCATAGAACCTTTCATCAAGAACCGGGAATGATCCAAAGACATGTAGAAGACAACTCCACTCCGATTGTGGATTCAACAAAAAACATTCAGATGGGCATTTGTAGCCCATGTTTGTCTTCAAGCAATTTGCGTCTTTAACCGCTTGCACCAACTTGTCTGTTTTTTCAGATTTCTGTATGCACCTTAATATCAGTAAGAAGGCCTCAGACGACAAAGAATTCAATAAATACTTGGACTTGATGTTCTCGGAAACAAGCTGGTAACACTTGTCATCAAAAGATACTACCACACCGAGTTGTTCAAGTTCTTTTTTGAAAGGATGTATTTCTTTGCCATAATAAACTTGATCAATGAAAGGAAGATCACTTATTTGTGAAGCATCTTTCCATTCATGAGTGAACATAACAGAGTTGGTTGGATTCATATAACCTCGCTGCGTTTTAAGCCATTTTCCTTCTTTGATACTATTCACGAAGTCTTCACTCAATGCAAGATTAATACCCAGATACCGAATAAATTTCAGCATTGAAATAACATTGTCTTTAGTAAGCTTTGAGGAAGTTGCAAGAGACATGAGACGTGAACCTATAAATTCACAAGCTTCTTTATTCTCAAAACGAACACCAACTATTCGCAACTCATCTTTGTATTGCCTTATCTCATCACCATAATATTTCTCATCAACCAATGGGATATCAACAAGCACTGATCCATTCTGAAGAAGAGGACCAATTGATATATCCAGCATAAAGGACTCTGAAGGTGGTCTGTAACCAGGACAACCACTCAAACATATCTTCAACCAACTTCCATTTCTAATCGACAACAAAAACTTTTCAGGCAAACTAGTCCTGGCTGTGTTTAACTTTTTAAGCCAGTTTAAGAGCAAAAAAGTATTTGATCGGGTTAGAGGGGATGACATAGTAGGAACAGCAGCATCAGGTGGAGATAAACGAGGGATATCATAAGCTTTAACATAATTTTCAAGAAACCAAACAATGTCTTTAACAGGTGTAACAATACCACAATAGGACAAACAACGAGTATAGTCCTCTCCCAGCTCAACATAATTGTGCTGCATCCAAAGATTTGAACCAATCAACTCCACCCATTTGCTTCCATTAGCAGGTACAAGAACACCATTTCTGCTTTCAACTACTTTCCCATAGTTATCAACAATAGGCATTTTACTGCACAAAGCATGAACCTGATCCTTATATAAGTATTTCCTTTCTAAGGAGTTGTAAAGGAAATGTGCATAAGTAACAACGAGGTTATGGTCAGCATCAAGTGAAAGGCCTAAATCCTCAGCGTATTCGTAGATAGTAACAAATTTAACCTTCAACTTTTCACTAAGCCACTTCTTTATAGGTTTCTGATCATTTGAGCACGATGAAATGGCTTCTTGTGTGGCTTTTGGCAGAAAGAATTTACGAGTTGACCATTGAAACTCTGTGTTCCAATTAGTCATCCACGAAAGATGATCAGATTTCTCAGCAAAAAGTAGGTTTGCACATAAGCTCATTTTTAATAAATTAACCTTCCTATCCATTCCGACATATTTTATGATTGGTATGTTAGTGATGTTGGTACATTGAAATGACTCCCAATTCTCTGCTATGAATACCAGAAGCTCTACATAAACATCCTCTGAGACGCCCATTACAAGATTACTACCAGAAATGCATTTTGCATACCATTCATCATCTACATATTTAATCTCCAAAAAATTGAGAATGTTATTGTACTCCTTTTTATCAAATGAAGAATTAAGAATAAAGGATCCATGAGATGAAATATTATGTAAACCGACATTTTGCCTCCTTGCGTTGTTCAATATGGTCCAAAAATTAGGCTGTAGCCTACCAATTTCATTGGGTTTACGGAACATCTTCTGACCCGTGTAGGACTCACATGGGATAATAGTATGGTCCTTTAGCTTTTCTTGAATTGCCTGACAGACACGCCTCAGTTGATGATGTGGATTCGAAGGTTTGATAGGTAAGAACCAAAACATATTTAGGAGGCTAGAAACAGGAGCATTTTCTGTAGACTTCACCAACGAGGTAAATGCATTTAAAAAAGCATCAGGCACACAATCAAGAATCCCTTGGTTCCATTTGTTATGCCAGAGGATATTCTCCCTTGATGAGGCCAAAAGAAAATCAGCTTGTATAATGAATGGAAGGTGCGTTTCTGTATCTGTTGGTAAAAATGCGTAAATACCAGGAATTCTTGAACTTCTTCGGATTCTTTCACCAATTGGGAAAGCCAGTGTGATAACCCATTCCTCTACTTCCTGTCTAGTATCGACTTTATTTTCCTGTTTCACGGGAAACCTTTGTTTCCACATGTGGTAGCCACATTCATTGCCACCTTCATCAGCAGTGAGATGAATCAAGTAGGAATCAGCATCCATGCTCTTTGAAGTAACGAAGTTTTTCTCACTAGAGATAGAAATTGCACTCACTGTGTTGAGACTAGGATCATCATTTTGTTCTCTAACAGAAAGCCGCTTTATCTTTGAAAGAAATAAAAGAGCTTCAGGATGGACACTTGAAAGCTGCTTCTTCACTGGTATCACCTTTTCTGGTTTTAAAGGCAGCACTAGAGTTGTGGTAGGAAGATCGGTAGCAGAACCATATACACCTTTAATGGCAGATAGAACTGTGTCATCCTCAACCCATTCAGGAACAATATATCCAACATTGCAATGCTCACAAGGTTTTTCATTAAACCTTATCTGATAGCCGTTGCTAAAAATGTAAGGCTGGGATGTTATCAGAAATACACTCTTGAACCCGATTCCTGAATAGAGATTTAGTTATATCATAAACTGTAATGATTTACATATAAAAAATATATTGAATAAAAAAAGTGTTGGTGTTCCAATTTAGCACACTTAAGACACCAAATGCAAGCAGACCTAAACTATATTTGCACAAAGGAAACATTTGTTGACCGCACAGACGCATTCAGAGTAAAAACATATATGCGTGCTGCAGAACATGTGCATATCATTTTCTTCGATTGTGCTAGCATCTATAATAATATTAACATTAATCCACATCTGATGGTTAAACCTTATCTGTTTCACATGTAACTGAAATTTGTTGGTAGAACCCTTTATATTGAATTTGGATATTTCATGACCTTCTTCAATTCTAACACATATATAAATTAATTGAAACTAATAGGATTTTAGTTGGTAAAAAGGAACAGACACTAAGCATGACTAAGTGACTAGCTTTCAGGTAATTAAAAATGTGATCAGTTGTGTGTATTATTTGACGATTTTACCCTTAATTTGTACACTCAAATTTAACTGGAAGAGGAGTAAATTGGTCAAATAATACACAAAATTGGTCATACGATACACCAAAAAGATAATATTTAAAAGTATGCTACATAGATCTAGAAAAAAAATAATAGGCTACATAAAACTATAAAAAGTGACAAATTAGATACATTTCCGTGCAATTAGCAAAATTTGTATAATAGAAATTTAAGACATGAAAATGAACAACTAATGTGTCACCGATGAATAATTATATTAAAATGAGAAGTGCATACCTTTTTCCCCTATATAACCATGCCCACGAAGCCCTTTCTTTGTAGAACGCCCCACGCTACAAATGGAATCAATATTCTTACTAGAAAACCCTTTCTCATTGTTGAAAACTAACAAAGTGGCAGGAGCTCCGGTGTTTGTTATGTCCTTTGACGTAATCACAAACTCCAGTGATGGGTTGACTCCTTCCGGATAGTCGTTATCCTCAGCATTCTGTGGAGAAACAATTAATCAGATTAAAATACTATCTAGAAAAGAAATTTAATCACAAAGCATCGTTGATTTATTAAACACTTCATACTTGTAAAAAAAGACTACAAGATGACACTATATTTAATAAAAGCTGAAAATCACTTCATAACTCTTTAACAAAATAAGCCCGCTGTTTTGGATAATTTTTATAATATTAAAAAATATAAAAACATTCAACTTTTTGAACTGCTATGCAATATGTTCAGGTTGTTCATATAGACCTTTGTCAAAAAACATGTTACTAGTTTATTGACTTTATGGTTCCACTTGCTATACATATCTAGGATTGTGTTTGTGCATTTTTACCATCATGATTCTGAAATAGTATTCAAATGTTTTAGTTATTGTCATTAAAGTATTGATAAACAATATTTCCTTGTTTAGAATGGGCTGATCTTGTTTTGGTTTTTACAAAGAATCTAAACTGTTTTATAAAATTAGATCATTAGAACAAACGATTTCCAAAAAATATGGCTTAGTTGAGTTCAACAAGATTCAAGGACCATATATACTGCAACTGTAGTGACACAAGATGAAGGGACTGATTTGGTAACTAGTGACACTTTTAATCACAAAAATACCTGGATTAGTTCCATGAAAAAATAAACATCTTTTGCATAAAGCTCAGCAGACAGATTTTTAACAGCCTGATGAAGATCCTCAGTTAACGGATTGGGTAATCCACCAATCGAGAACTTCGTCCTCCGTATCTCTGCCACATGCTCTTTCGCCGACATACTTGTCGACCCAATACTTGATTCATTGTCCTGTTTATGCATAACAAACAAAAATATGTATTATTGTTTAGTTAAAAGCATTTAATTATAAGCATAACTTGAAATAAAAAATTTGTTTATGATCATGATCAAAAGTATACAGATGAAATTCATGTTTTAAACATTAAAGAAATATTACAGGTATCTAGCAAACTAGATAGTATACACGTACACTTAATTTTACCTAAAACTGATTTACATTTTTGTTGGATTTGTTATTAAAATCAATGAACTCCGTAGTTTAATTTCAAACCATAATTTTGTTAACTTTAATACACTAACTACTAAACCCTATAAAAACTATTAAAATCATATAAACCAAAATTTATGTAAAGTTTATAACATGTTATTATAATAATAGTAACTAAAACATAATCATACCGTATTTTGCAATTGCTGTTCTTGTTTTACAACTACAAGCCCCAATAAACTGTCATCTTCATTCGAATATTTTCCAATTTTCGACTTTCTACCCCGATCCAAAATACCCTACACGCACGAAACTAACTAATACTCGTAGAACATAATAAGTATTTTCTTTGTTTCAAATAACATGTTACACTTAATCAATAACAACCTTGCCATCTGAGTCATCGTCGACGTCAATAATGTTGAGGTCAAGCAAGTTGTTTGGTTTTTCATTCGCAACCTTGCGTTTTCTGGAACTGCGAGTAACCTGAATATTACTTTGATTAGTTTTAGCATGAATATTGTCAAAAATAACGTAAAGAAACCAAAAAGATATTACTTATGACATTTACCTTCATATTAATTGTGTGTTTTCTTCACGAGTGTTTGCTTGAGTGGTTTTAAGCTTGATGTCACTACAAAATTGAAGACATTTGCTCACTAAATCAAGTGTGAGAAAAAGATACAAAACAGTCAATAAAAGCTGTTTATTCAACTCCCACTCAAAAGAAAAAGAGTGTACTCCTCAGCCATAAATCAGCTAACAGTTCATAAATCAGCTAACAGTTCATAATCATAACAAGTACTCATCACCTAAATTATTCAGATTCGATAACGAGCGTACCATCCACTACTTCATCAGCATCAACTCCAACCCTATGTAGGTTGGGTAGGTCAAGCGTGCTAGAAGATGAAGTAAGACTGTTCTCACATGTTAAAGGCATCTTTAACTTTAACATGTCGAACAGCTAACCACCCTTCTAACTTTGGATCACGAGAATAAAAAACTTTATCAACTTGAGATGCTAAAACGAAAGGGTCATCAAGGGAACACCCCCCAAGTAATTGAGCACATGAGTGTACCGCATACGAGAAGTTCACTAGTGTGACACCAAATTCTATCTTTTTTAAATCCTCTACTAGCACCAACGCTTAATCTGTTTCGCTACATTAGCTCATTATCTATCCACAATGCACAAAATCCTAAACTTATATCAACCTAATCAAATATTATAACTAGAATCAAGGTTGTAAAAATCGGTCGGCAGTACCATGGCGGTCGACCCCCTTCAAGCGGCCATATCGGTCTTGGCGGCGATATATTAGTTTCTCGGCGGGTACTATAAATTATAAAGGAATTTATTTAAAAAATAAATAAATATTAGCAATATCCTAACAAAATAAGTCAATAACCACAAAAAACTAAAAAGTTTAACAACCTTCAAAAATAAAAACCATAAGTCCATAGTTATTTATCAATTTTAAAAAATAAATAAAAAATACCGAGTTTGACCGCCATATTGACTATTTTTTACCGATTTTGACCGTGACCTTCAAATTAGACCTATATGTGAAATGGCGCCATATCGGCCGCCATGACCGATTTTTACAACACCGACTAGAATTCACTTCAACTCGTCGTTTTTTCATTTTTTGACGAATCAGCAATCGAGTTTAGTCCGGTAAATAAAACCTAAATTCTCGTTCACTACATTTACGTTAAGCGTCAACCTGAATTCACATGATTCATCATTTATACACAGATTAACATCTAATCTCTAACTAATCCAACTATTAATATTCCATACATAATTCATTCATTATACACAAAATAAAGCCCTAAAACCTAATAAGCACATATCAACACATATTTATAAACACTGTAATAACATATCGATAATATGATAAAATTTTAACTAACACAAAAGAATGTGTATTATACCTAAGATGATAACGGTGAAGATGATTGAATACGGTTACGGTGAAGACGGTGCCGGAGGTGGTTGTGAATAACGACGGTGGAGTTAGGGTTTGTACATTTGGGAATTGGGATGATCCGGTGGAGTTGGGGTTTATTTTGGGAGGGAGTGTGTGAGAATTGTGTTTTTTTATTTTTTTTGAACGAGTGTGAGAATTATATTTACTCCGTATCTTTTTGTGTGATAAAAAGGTATTTACTCCATATCTTTTTGTTTAAAAGTTAAAATTCTAACCCGCGTTCCGAAATGATTCATTGTGAATAACGAACATCAATTATATTCTAACCCATTTTCAGAAATGATTCATTGTGAATAAGAGCAACTGCAATGGCTCCAAGTCTTTAAGACTTTTTCATTGTTTCTCATTTAATGTAACAATAAATTTCATCTTTTAACAAGTCTTTTCTCCAATGTAACAAAGCTTTTCAAAAGCTTATCACAAACAAGTGAACAAGTGAACATTTAATGAAAATATGAACATTTAATGAGAATAGCTTGGTAAATCTTGTATCAAACGCTCGGTGGTTTACAAGCTTTTCTCCAAAAAGTCATTGACAAACTCTTTCTCTCAATGTATCAAGTCATGCAATAGCTTTTTGAAACAGTAAAAAGTCATTTAAAAACTACCCATTGCAGTTGCTATAAGGAACATAACCAATGGAACCTCCTGACAGCCGGTTCAAAATTACAAATTCCGTCCTTGTGTTTGTTAAAAATTTCATCGTAGTCTTTTACAGCTTATACATTTTTTATTACACATTTCATCCTTTTAATTATTAAAAATTTCACCGATAGTCCTTTACAGCTTATACATTTTTTTATTACACATTTCATCCTTGTGGTTATTAAAAATTTCACCGGTAGTCCTTTACAGCTTATACAGTTTTTTTATTACAAATTTTATCCTTGTGCGTGTATAAAAATCTCATCACATATTTCATCACTTTCCTTTCAACTGTCCCCATACTTAGACCGAACATAATGTACCATATCATTTGCTAAAACAAAATTACTCCGGTCCTTGTCTGCAATTGTTATGGTGTTTTTTTGCAAAAACCAATGCACCTCACGTGTAACAATCAGCTTAACAACTAAATGTAGCTTATCATAGAGCTATCGCACCAATGACCGTACTTAGCGACAAGGGCGGACTTAGGAGAGGGTTCCGGCACCCCAAAATTTGCGGCACCTAGTGTAAATATTATAGATTTGCGGCACCAACATGTTTACGACCAAATGTATCGAGTGTGGTTAGAAAATGTTAGGGTGGTGGCAATGGTCACTACAAAAAAATTTCATACCTCCTAACCCACCAATAATATCATTTCACCTTTGCCTTTCTAAAAAAAAAAAAAAAAAAAAAAAAAAAAAAAAAAAAAAAAGCATTTCACCTCACTCACACTTTTTCCATACCTCCCACCCTTATTTTAGTGGCAATTGTCACTTTTTCATACCTCCCAAACCTCCAACTTTTTACTTTTTTATTTTTTATTTTCACAAATAAATAATTTAATAAAAACATAATATTTCATTAATAATTAAAATAAAAATACATAATACTTGGAAAGAAAATTACACAATACTTGGAAAAAAAATAATTATTCAAAATCAATAGGCCATCCATATTTCTCGGCGATATAGAGATATAGAGTTTGATTGTAAAAGTATGAAATAGAGTGTGATATAGTTTGATTGAAATTGTAGTATTTATAGAATTTTTTTTTTTTGTTCCAAGGCTCCAACGTCTTTTTTTTTTTTTTTTTTTTTTTTTTTTTGATTTATCCCCAACGTATACAACATTCAATGTTCCAACGGATATAAAACTTCAAACCGCAGCAGTGATTATCACCGCTTGCCCAAACCGCTGGGGTGGTGGCGGTGTTCCCCGGCGGTTTGGGGCAAACCGCTGGCCAAACTGGCACCGTTGCCACTACCCTTATGTTTAGGGGGAAAAAAAGTTCAATAGTTAATGTTATATAAATTTGCTTTCAGTTCAGTGGGACCAATAACAGAATATACTTACTTGGGTTCGGTTCTATTTTGAGCGGAAAACCGTTTTACAAATTCGGTTTTATTTTAAATGGGGTTCGCTTTGGTTCAATTTCCTGATCCTGTGGTTAAAAGCCGAATTGTGAACACCCCTGGTTAAAGACAGCCTTATGTTACTTATATCGTAGCTGATTATATCTCATTACGCGGTTAGCTTTGCTTTGAACTCGTTTTGGATGAAATGATTTAGTTGATGTGCCTGAGTTTTCTATGCATAATATCATTACCAAACTACCAATAACTAAAACAATGGATCATTTCAAAATAAATGAATAGCATCAGTGTCTTTTTAAATTAAGTACAGTATGAAAGAAGAAAAAGAGTTTTGTCGCGAAAGTCATAAATTACAATTTCTATAAAGACGCGCTCTCTAGAAGGAAAAAAACACCTTTTGCCTGTACAATGCCGCATGATAAACACCTCTCTTTTTCCTGTACAATGTCACGTAATTAAATCAAATATCGTAGAAACGGAATGGATCACGAAAGTGACGAAACCAATGCTCGTGAGAATGTGTAGGAGCTAGAGGCTTTCTTTATCCCCGCACAAGATCACAAGTTCATGCATGTCACCTCTCGGATCAAGAAAAGAAGAGCAAAACCAGAACCTGAAAACCCCAAATAAGAAACAAGAACGAGGTGTTTGTTTAATAACCCGAATAATAAACACTTTTACTCGGGCTATGAAGAAGTGACCAATTAGCTCTAAAAATATATCAACTTGAACCCCAAAGTTTTTCGGCATAAGCCTTCTCATCTTCCTTCTCCTCAACAACAGCATCCGGAACTTCTAACAATTCTTCATCCTCATCCATTAACTCTTCTTCATCATCCATAACTTCTACACTCTTCTCTCTTTCTTGATACACAAGTTGCGCATACGCCCTACTCATAGCAAACTTTGTTGCTGGTATATCCACGGATCTGTATCTAGGTGCAGGCACAACAAACGGCAAAACGATATCATCCAAATCTGAGTGTATGTTGTCGTTGTAATAAGTTCTTTCTGATGGTGGGACAATGAAGACGATACCAAACTCATAGTTACAAATGTGGAGTCTCGAGCCTAATACAGATTTGCTTCTTGCAACCCCGTTTGATTGGGAGTTAAGTGAACTGTGAAGTGGACGGCCCCATGCAGCTGCACTAAAATTGTGTGAGCCACAATAAACCCATCCAAAGGAAGATGTGTTTGTTCTGGATTGAAAGCGTCTTCTTGCCACCTGGTTACCACATATTAAAAAATAAATGAGTTGATTTGACTTATGTTTGATCTATAATGGGTTGAGTCAAACTGAAATATTTAACTTAAAAGAAAACGGGCCTAAAAGGGATGAAAGTCAGACGCATATAACGTACTAATCTCTTTGTTTATGAGCTAGATTAAACGAATGAGGTTTTCCCTATTCAGGTCTCCCGGGAAGGGCGAGTGAGCGAGTCAAAAGACTCGTATTATTAGTGCAAAAGTATAGCTTTTATAATTTAGCACAACAATTATTTATAAAACAATAAAGAAAGATGAAAAATGTTTGTGGATGGACCCTTTGACACAACCCATTTTGACCCGTTACTAACCCAGCCCACTTAGGCATCTCCAGTAAATTTCCATCAGATATTGAACGTTTAGCATACTGAATAATCATTACTCCCTCCACTAAACCGAAACTGTAATGATTGACTCAATACATACTTTAGAAAAGTGGCTTGACGATCTTTTAAATGATGAAAAAAACCCTCGGTATTAACAAGAATATGCTCGAGATCCAAAAAAGAAAAGGTTTGTGACACGTCAATTTTCATTTGAGGAGATAATTATTAACTATAAAGCAGAAAAATGCAGTCAACATTAGGGACATTAGACTAAGCTAAACAAACATGTGAATTCTAGAAGGGAAATGCTAAATTTTGCTATTTATATTTACCTTAACATGCATAGGATGTCCGACTCTACCAGCAGAACGAGGAACCGCGTCATGAAGTATGCTCAAATGTTTTAACCTCAGCCAAGTTTTCTGTTGTACAAAATTTGACTAGTCAAGACTCATGAAGTATAGAAGAAAAGCAGGACTGAAACTTAAAATAGAAAGACAGAAGATACGATGTCCTTTTCCATCTCCAAAAGTACAATAACATATTACTAATCAATAGTTATTTCAGGCAGAAGCAGCAATAACTTAGCTTGTGAAAAGAATGATCCTATACCTGAGAGAAACATAGAATGTATTTGGAAGCAAATATTCCACAAGTTGCAGTTTTTACTCTCTCGATAGTGGGAAAAATAATTTTAATAGATGGATTCCGCAACTCTTGGCTAGCACTCCAGCAACCCCACTGAAACAGTAAATAACATATAAATGGCTACGCCAATACTTTAGAAGTGTTTCTGATATATCATCGACAGTTGGAGATCTTTAACACTTACATCAGGATCAGACTCTTCTGATTCAGTAAACTGCGAAGACCGCTTTCCAGTTGCAGCTGAAAATGCAGCTAAAAATGGTGCATTTACAGCCCCTACCGAGGAAGAACCTTTGACATGGAAAGTAGCAGCCAAAGGCAAGCTAGTTAAAAAGAATTTCATACAATAATCTCATATAAGAGAATTAAATCATGTCTTATAAAATGTAAAGAATTTGATGTTTGGTATACTCACCAAAGGTAAAGTCAGTTTCCCAGTGCTCAGGCCATTTGTAGTGACCCAAAATCTGTAAGACAAAGATAAAATAAAATAAATAGTGTAAGGAAATAAATATAATGATGAAATGATTACTGTATTTTGTAAAGGGTGCTACAGTCTTTATTTTCGAGGGTGTCCCATAAGAGTTGCAACGTTCCATGTTTCACACAAGGTTTTTTTGGATAAAATACCAGCATACTTTTTCAATTGACCCCGTTTTAGTCACTGTACTTTCTTTGGTTACATCTAAGTAACTAGAAGCTGGTCTAGTGTTCCATTTATATCAATTTGTAACCAAAAACCTGACTTTCAAAAAAGACAATCGTTATATAAAAATGTTAAATTATAATCTTAAAATGTTCTATAATTATTTTATACAAACGAGACACAAAACCGTATTTTGATGACTCAAGTGTGTAAAAACGTATAATGGATAAAACGGACAAATGAAACACTAGAATGGTATTTTATGTAAGAACAAAGAGACATTGGCAGAACATTCAAATTAAATCCCCAAATTACCCATTAAACTAGTCGTGTAAGTTTTTTGCACATAATAGACCCTAGACCCATACTGTATAATTTATACCAACTAATTTTTCGTTCATAATGCATAACCAAAACTACAAGATGTTAACCTCATGAAGTCGCCACAGGCCAGAACACCTCTGAATTGATGCAACAAGACTGCACATTGCAGAAGCAAGGGCAGGTGAGCCTGACTTTGATATGTTCAGATAATTAGGGCCCTGCACATAACATGACCAAAACTAGATTACATAGCTATTAAAAAAAATAGTTATTAGTTACCGAACTATAATAAGTCCACTTTATGAGAACGAAACTAAAGGTGGTAATTTTGACTCATTTACTTATAAATGGATCAATTTGGTTTAGTTTTTATTTCAAACAGGTCAAATTTAAAAGTTAGCTTAAAGGAGAATGAGTCAATCAGGTTGAAAGTCTCTTAAAGTCTATTTTAGTTCAAACAGCCTCGCAAATCATTTTGATAAATGATTAATGTTAACTTAAACAACATGATTTTTATAATCATAATTAACGCGTTAATTATTTATAAAGTTATACAAAATGGACCAAAACCTGTTAGTGGGTCAACGCAACCTTGTCTGCTTCTACCCATAATAAAAGCTACCCGTTTCACTTTGCCCAACCCATCATCTCCCTGCATTTTCTAAAAATCATTGCAGACTATGAACTAAACACTATAAAGAAACATGCCTGATGTAATTTGGAGTTCTAACTAGTGGGCTGTACCTATGGTAACCACTTATCTTGTTTCAGTCTGGCCTAGGGGGGATGAACAGATATGTTTTGGCTAAATAGGAGGCCTAACTAGTATGAATGTACCATAAAGTAGGGTCTACTTTGTGAAGGGTAAATGGCTTGGGCGGCCTATGTATGATGAGAGGAATAGCGAGGAGTGAAAGATGAACCTGCTTGGTCCTCTCAATACATAGGCATAGGAGGTAAGGGTGGTCATCATGGTGGGTGTGTGTTCCCAAGCAACTGAAGCCTTCCATTTGAGAGGGAAATGTAGGTTGTTTTGGCAGAGCCCCCCATGGATGGGTTATGGGTACCTAGTGATGCCATCCTCTATTTCCATCTCGTCTACTGTGGTGGCAGGATGAGTAGCTTGATGGAATAGAGTGGTGGAAATGTAGCTAGATGGGAGGTGCATTAAAGGTGAATTGGTGCATAAGTATGGATGGCAATGTAGAAAAGTTCTATTGTTGGTCTGTTATGATACTAGTTCTATTAGACATCAGTGATGTGTTGTCTGATAATGGATAGTTATAAGGTGTATTGCTCTTGTTTTTGGTTAGTATGGTTTCGGTATGTAAAAGGTTTGAGGTATTGTCCAAAACCTTGGTAATATTCTTATGATGTACATTTTTTGGAGTTTAATATAAGATTCACCTTTGCACCAAAAAAAAAAAAAAAAAAGAAACATGCCTGATATACATATAGAATCAGGTGCGCTTTGTTGTTGCTTCCTTCAATAGCACATGCAAGGACTTCTTTAGGATAGATATATGCAGAAAATGCAAACCAACCCGCATCTGACAATGGAGCGACCCATTTTGCAACATCTCTAGGTAGAAAACCAAGTTGAATGCAACCTAGAGCCAGGAGTGAAATAATGTTTGCATAGTTAAGTTAACTAGCTTCTCAAATACAAAAAGTAGGAATATATCAAAAGGTTAAGCTAGATGGAGAATATGGATTAGAATTCTGAATTTGCAAGTAAAAAAGAAACTTTACAAATCAGATTTGTATTAAGTGAGCAAAAATATCATTTCTGCATTGAATATTTATCTTAAAGACAAATTGCATAGTTAGGTAGCATACTTTAGATGATTTTTTATTTTATATAACGAACTCTGTTTACAACCATAAAAAACTGTCTAAAATATGATCTAAGGTCATCCAACTAGGTAACTCGGTTAAAATAATGTCATGGCAGTTGACACACAGGTAATTTCTGATGTGGTGAAACTGCTATGGTGTTTGAAAACTGGTTACCTTAAAAGATTACCTTTTTGGGACGTCAAATAGTCTTTATAGGTTAAAACAAAAGTGATATGGAAATCCACCTAAAGTATGTTACCTTTCTACTGCAATTTTTCCATCTTTAACACATTTTATACTTTCAAACCCTTGTATACTTCCAAATATCAGGCCAAAACAAGTTGAATAGGGATTAAAAAAAAAAAAAAAAAAAAAAAAAAAAAAAAAAAAAAAAAGGCTTGGAATGTGAGAAAGTCTCATGGTGTAACAAAACCTACCTCGACCAGGGGATTCTTGTGATTCAGATACAGCAATACTAACAGCATTTGCATCGGCTGCTATGTTAACATTTCTCCTTAAAATGACCTCCAGCAACCCATATGCATTGGCATAGATATTTCCAAGAACACCTGCCAACCTTTTTAGCAATGCTCCATTTGAATCTGCAGAGGTTCGATAAAGATGGCTAATACCAACAACAGAAGCATCAACAGACCCAAGTAGCATACGTCGTGACGTACAACAATCACCCTGAAATCAATAAAAGGTTATGTGCTTAGATGCTACGATTTGATAGACCGTTGCACCATACATAGGAAAAAAAAAAAAAAAAAAAAAAAAAAAAAACCTTAAAAATACCCGTACTCTTTAAATTATAGTTTTATAGGAATATAAGAGTCATTTTGTACATTTGATTTGGCAAAAAATGGTTTTGACCCGTTTGAGGTCATTTTGTACCACATTATCTTACCATTTATATTCGTATTTCTAGATAGTTGGCTCCCCGAAAAAACAATGTACACATCAAAATAACATTTTTCAGAAGATGATACGTTATGAGGTCTCAACACAGTTATTGTGCCAGTCAGGTAAACAAATACATAAATAGATGATACTTACGGATAAAGTATGTTGTGATTCTGATATGTATGGATGCTTAGGCGAATAAATGCCAGGTACAGAAGCAACCAGATGTCCAGCAGCGTTGCTAAAGTCAAACTTCGCCAACTCCAAAATCCATTGGGCTTGATCAGGAGCACCGACTAATAAAGTTGCCATGAAACCAGCAAGCTGAGCAGCAAAATCTGATTTTGAATTCAGATTTACTTCTTCAGTAGATGATTGTGCAAAAAGAGATGCATAGTCAGGCACGCTCCCACGAGAGAAATCTTGCCACCAAACAGTATTTGTCACTTGTAGCCACTGGATTATAGAGTAATAAAGTTAAGCCTTAAGCAAAACAGTTGTCACTATCCAAAATTGTTATAGTTTTAACCATTTGCTAAAAATCCAATAAGTGATCTCATGGACGTCCTAAGGAAATAGTAAAAAATAGAAAGTTTGCTACTCATAATTTTCATTAGGGGTAAGCATATGATTAGCAAGAAGGTCACCTGTTTAGCTACAAGATTAGCAGAAGTGATAATTACGCGGATACTATCATTTCTTTGGAGAACAAATAATTTAGGATGATGACAAGCAATGCCAAATTTCTTCCGCTCCTTACCAAAGGATATAGTCTCAGGAAATTGTGGGTATCTGACATCATAAAGGAACTGTGTTACAAAACAGTTGGTATATAACTATGGTCAATAACTCTAGTCATAGCAACTTCTTCATCTGACTTACATAACAACTAAGTTAGGAAAATCTGAGTAAGGTCTTAGGGTTCTTTTGTCAGGACTTGAACTCCAACACCTCTCAGCATTATGGCAAGCAACGGCTATTGGTAAATGGGCAGGTATCTCACAGTAAGATAAAAACCTATGAAAATAATACCCGTGTGAATACGAATACATTATAAAACACAAATGGCTTTCTGAAACAGATACATAAATCAATAACTCAAATATATATATATATATATATATATATATATATATATATATATATATATATATATATATATATATATATATATATATATATATATATATATATATATCCCCATTCTAGAAGCCCTGGTAAACAGAGTGATCAATTCTATAAAGTCTTACTAATTGAGTAATGGAGGCTATGCATACTTATAGTGATTCAGGCATGTGCCGATACAAAGATAAGTAATCGGTTCTACTACTGTTATGTTCTCAGGCCTAAATGCTATTAGACAATAAGACATAAGACCCGCAAGGAGTTCAAATTTCATATCTAATTGTGATATTTTCTACTCTATGATCCTGAATATTGGGCTACAAATTCCCCGTTTATCAATCAGGTGGTCCTGATCTATTTTACGAATGCATCTTATCAAATTATATGCTGACGAAATGCACCTCTTGCAAAAGAACCCTATCTAGAAACAAAACTACAACACACATATAATATGAATTACACAAACTTGTAGGCCTTACCATGATAAATCACTCGTAAACGTTGCAATAAAAACACGTTCAAGCGTTTCAACAGGATACAGAAGCTCCGGTAAAGTAACATTAACCTCATCCGAACCCAATTGACCATCATCCATAAAATGAAGCCGGTTCAAATAAAATTTACTCCCAGGCGGAGGAACACAAACTCCCCTCTTCCTCGGTTTCAAAACCTTATCCAATTGAACAGCATTCTCTTCACAAGTATACTTATCACTACGTTTCTCACTAGAATTACATTCCCGTAATGGGACTCTGTCATTTACATTTACCAATTGTTCCAAATTCCCGGCATTAACATTACAACAAAATAACTCAGCATTCGACTCTAAATCTATACAATTATCCGGAGTAAAACACGAATTACTCTTAACTCTATTTCTACTCCCACATCTCGCCACATTACCAAAACACTTTCTAATATACAAAACCGGATCATCACTCGACAAAATCTCCCTACACTTACGCGATAACAAACCAGCGTAAGCTAGTTTACTATCCGAAAACACAATTTTCTCAACAACAAAACCGACCCGAAAACAACTCCCACACACCACCGAAACCTCACTACCGGCGCGTAACTCCTTACTCTCCCCATTTCCAACACGAACACCGTCAACAAACACACCATTCAACGAAACCCTAACCCTAACCCTAACCCTAAAACCATCACTAATAAACACTTTCTTAGTATAATCATCAAAGTATAACTGGCAATGTGTTTTACTAACTTGAGGATGTTCGAATACGTAATCACATCGGCCGCTATCGCGGCCGATGGTGTAGGGCTTTCGCGGCTCGAGATCGATGAATTCGACCGGGTTTTTCGAGCCGAAGCATTTGATGTGGAGTGAAGCTGTGATTGAGGTGTTTTTGAATTTGGGTTTTTTGGTTTGTGATGATCTTTTGTTCATGTAGCCCTAATTTAATAAATTGAATTGAATTGAATGAAAATTGGGGGAAATGAAAGATGCAGAAATGAGATGAGTAAATAATTATGATTTGGGGGTTGTGAAGATGAACCGCCAAATTATTTATTTAACTCATGGATTAATTAATTTTCCCTCCAATTTTGTAAAAGAAAAAAGAGGGTTTTTACTTCTCTTTGGTGTAAAAAACTGAAACTATATTTTACTGAATCTGTGACTACTTTCTATACTTCTGAACCATGGGCTTTTATTGGCCCAATATGTATATGAACTTGTTTATCAGAAATTTGTATTAAGGGGGCCAATTTTTTCCAGTAACATACAATTTTTTGTTTTAACATACAATTTTTAGTTTTAAAAGCTGAAGTGAATTTTTAAACGTTTGACATACCAGTTCACTAATATTTTATCGGTAGTAACACACATTTACCTGATTAGTTAAAAAAATGAACAAAAAAGGCGAAGTTAACGTGAATAGTAGCGAAGATGGTTCAATCAGAACATGGACTAATAAAGCGGTTTTCTTACGAAAGAGGTTAAGTCATACTAATATATTAAGCATAATTAAATTGATAAATTTTAAAGTGAAGGGGTACAAATAGAACTTCCTAATAAAAGTACAATACCAAACAAAAATCACAGTTTTCTTTTCTACTCGTACTATAATTATTGAGTTCTTGTTTTTCTTTCTTATTATACATACCTGCTACAAGTAGGGGTGTCATTCGGGTCAACCCGACCCGATAAGCCTCTATCGGGTCGGGTCTATCGGGTTTTCGGAAAATAAAAATTAACCCGCAACCCGATCCGATAAGGAATCGGGTTATCGGGTTCGGGTCTATCGGGTTATCGGGTTTATCGGGTTCGGGTTATCGGGTTCGGGTTATCGGGTTATCGGGTTTAGTTCAAAAATTATAAAACTTTTAATGTGTTATTATAGCTTATCGGGTTATCGGGTCAACCCGATAACCCGATAACGAAATAATTAAGACCCGCAACCCGACCCTATAAGGCTATCGGGTTATCGGGTTGACCCGATAACCCGATAAGGTATATTGGACCCGAATCAACCCGACCCTATAAGGCCTTATCGGGTTCGGGTCGGGTTCGGGTCGGGTCGGGTCGACCCATATGACACCCCTAGCTACAAGGCTTGGATATCTAAAGATGTTTATGGGAACCACCTTCGTATAGGGTAGGTCCGCCAGTCGGTGGTGGCCGAGCACCCTCTAGCCCCTCCTCCACTGGCTCCGTCCCTATTTATCGGCTCAGTTATCGGGTCATTTGGTTTACTAGTTTCAGTTAGTTCGGTTGAAAGATTTTTTTTGGGTAAAATCGAATACCGAACTGAATCGAATTCAAAATAGATTAAAACAAAAACCAAATTTGAATTCAATTCGGTTTTTGGTTGACAAGAGTAACCCGAATTACATAATTAATTTATATATTTTTTTTCATTTAATTACATATTTTTTTAGCACTTAAAATAATTTAAAACTTAAAAGTTGTTATATTTAGATTAAGAAATAATTTTAATGTTTTTCTATACATAAATTATAGGGTTTTATATCAAATAGGTTACCTAACTTTGCGTTTTTGTGCACCTAAGTTACCCAACTTTTTTTTTGTGCAAATGGGTTACTAGACTATCGTTACCGGGCAAAATAGTGACCCAACTATTTTGCACTTGTTATAACCGGTTGGCATGCCACGCTGGCAGCTGACTTTTATTTTTTAATTATACAAATAAGTTACTGAACTTTTCGAATTGGTTCACCTAAGTTACTGAACTTTGCGAATTTGTTCACCTAAGTTACTAAAGTTTTATACAAATAAGTTATTGAACTTTGTTAATTTAGGCTACCCTTATAAAATACCCTCACTCACCAAACACCTCAACGCCACACCATAAAAACGTATAAAAAAAACTTATATAAAAACGTATAAAAAAGGTATATAATAACGTGTATAAAAACATTTGATAAGAACGTTTTTGTAATAATGTATATAAAAATATGTAAATTTTAACGAAATCCACTTAATTCGCTAAATATGGTGTTCAATTTATCAGCTCACAATCTTCGAAAACATAAAACGTAAAAAAGCTGACAAAGCGTATAGAAACGGATAAAAAAAAAGAAAAAAAAGGAAAAAAAAAAAAAACAGACAAAAGCGTATAGAAAAGTATAAAAACGGACGAAAACGTTAAAAAAGGACAAAAACGTAAAAAAAAAGGGGCAAAAACGAAAAAAATGGACTAGAACGAAAAAACAGACGAGAATGTAAAAAACGAACAACGTTAGTGCTCAGGGATGATTATTGCTGAACGTTTGTGGACTTAGGGATGTTTAATGTTGAACGTTGAGATAGGGATGATTCTTGCAAATTTTTACAAACCACAGGGATGATAGTATATATTAGTAACCCCAATTTAAAAAAAAAAAAAAAAAAAAAAGCTTCAGCAACTTAGACGAACAAAATCGCAAAGTTGAGTAACTTATTTGAACATAAAGCTGACGTGGACAAAGTAATAACTCAATCTCCCGGTTACCAGTCATCGGGGTAATCTCGGTGAACACATTTATGGTTTTGAGTAACCTAAATGTCAAACCCGTATAGTTCAGTAACCCATTTGAACAAAAAAAAAGTTGGGTAACTTAGGTGCACAAAAACGCAAAGTTGGGTAACCTATTTGATATAAAACCCTAAATTATAAATATATAAAAAGTATATATACCTATGTTAGGGTGTGTTTGTTTTTTTTAAAAAAAAAAACTTACTAGCCCTCTTACTCCTAACAGTAAAAGGTGGGCAAACGTTTTGTTTGTTTGTTTTTTTCTTTTGATTCAGACCTAGTTAGACATATAACATCTTACTCAGTAAGAGGTGGGAGACTTATCTTACTGCCTCTTACTCGATAAGAGAGATTGAAGACTCGTGTTAATATAATATATTTAATGGTTTATTAACTATGTTATATTTATGATAAAAAGTCTTGTTTCATATTTACATAAGTTACTTAAATAAATTGCAGAAACGAGCTCTTAAAATCATTTGGACAATTATAAAAAAATAAACAACATTATTTCGTTTAGATTTAGACGTTCTAGCCACCTCTTACTAATAAGATGTGTTAGTTAGATTTAGACCTAAAACATCTAAATGAAACAAACACACCCTTATACATAAATTATAAATATATAAAAAATATATAACAGTTATAAATATATATAGTTATGTGAATTCGGTTTTTAGTTTGATTCGATTTTCATTTTACAAAAAACAATATTTGATTCGAAAATAGGTTTAACGAGTGGGGTAAGCCCGCGCGTTGCAGCGGGGATTTGCATGTTTTGTGTTTCTATGTTTTGCGAGATGTTACATTGTAAAACGTAGCAAATTCATTACATTTTCAAACAATTATTTCCTTTATTATATTAGAATAACACAAAGGGAATAATTGTTTGAAAATGTAACGAACTTGTCACGTTTTACAATGTTGTGTATGTTGCTTTAAATAATGCACACAATAGACTGATTAGGCAATTATACGCATTATTTAGTAAAATTAAAAGCAACATACACAACATTGTAAAACGTGGCAAGTTCGTTACATTTTCAAACAATTATCCATTGATGTAATTACTAATTTTGTTAAGTTAATTACGTGTGTGGTTTTTCGGAAGCAACTATTATTATTATCATAATTTTTTTTACGGTTATGCGACAATACGCACGTGTTTTTTTTGTTTATGCAATGCATGCGTTTTTTTTTTTTTTTTTTTTTTTTTTTTTTTTTTTTTTTTTTTTTTTTTTGTATTGTTATTATTATTATTATTATTATTTTTGATGTATCTTTAAAAAAAATGTATATATATTTATTAAACAGTTTATGTACTTGTATAAGCAACTTCTTTTTTTTATATAGTTATTGGGCGTTATTTATTTTTTTTATGTCTTTATTGTTGAAAATTTGGGCCTAAGCTGCTTTTGGCCCATATCAGTTGTATATTTCGGTTAGGCAAAGCAAATTGGGGGAAAAATCGTTGACCGGTGTTAGGGTTTTTACAATCATAAAAATACGCTTCTTGCAATAAGAATTCATCATTGCTGAAAACTGCTGTTCATCTAAAGGTCATAGCGCCAAAATTCCCTAAGTGTATGAAGATTGCTAATCAAATTGGTGACCGAAGAATTGATAGGGTTCTTCATGAGGTTTTTTCGAGAGAAGAAAAAGTGTATAGGGATGATCAAAAGATTTACACCGAAAGGATTGAGGAAATATTGTTTAGGATTGATGAGGGGCACGGAATTATTGTTGAAATGAAGAAGTTTGTGGGAGGTCATGTGTTGGCTGATTTAAAGGTTTCGGAGCAAGAAGACTTTGCACAAATCGGTCGGTTGATGCACATGAGTCATGTTGCTGCTTTTAAGTGTGGTGAGAAATCGAAAATAATTAAGAAACTTAAGAATTTCTAATAAGGTTGTTTGTGCTTTTGTGTTTTGTATGTGTCACTATGGTAATATTAGTAGGGTGTTAAAAGTGTCAGTGTGTGGTTCTGTTAGATGTAGCAGCATTAGAAGATCATGGTTGTAGTTTTATGGTGTATGATAGTTTGGCTAGTCAATGGTATGTGCTGTTAGTGTATCAAATTTCCTTATCGGATGGAATTAGTGTAATATTTATGTTTGTATAATAAATTTATGAAAGAAAATAATCTATGTTGTGTGTTTTATTGTCTGAATTTTAGTGTTACTGGATTTATGTGATATTTTTGGTTAATATTAACAGAAGTGTCATTTTGTGTATAGTTTTTGAATAATTGTTAAATATCCTAATGTTTTGTTAATTTTTTTTGGTTGCAAAATTTATAGCCAATGGGAGGAACTAAATATTGAGTGGTAGCATGAACTATATATGAGATACTTTAAAATAGGTTATGATAGTTTATCTTTGAAAGTTATTCATGTAAGTCATAAAAAGTTGAAAGGAGCAAGTGCATATTTTTGAGTTTGTGGATGGGAGCACATGAGTTCAGTCATGAAAGCAGACCATATGAGTAAAGATAGAAAATTTAAAAACATATACGGTGCCATGAATGAAAAGAAGCAAAAAAAAAAAAAAAAAAAAAAGTTGATTTATATCGTATACCTGTTAACCTTCAACCAAACTGATCTTCTTTATAGTTTTAGTCTGATCTTGTCAAGACAATTGGTAACTTATTTTTTGTTTATGCAGGGTGTAAGCAGATTGCAGGGATTAAAGATGATGACCAGAAGTTTCTGGGCTGATCTTTGAATTATTGAAGTAATAAAGCAATCTAGGTGTCTTCATGGGGAAAGAAAATTTCAGTAGCCTCATTTTTAATGCAAAATGTACCCTGCTGAAAGTGTTTTGCAGCAAATAACGGGAATAGAATGTAAATAACGGTGCTACAGTCATTTGTACAGTGGAATAACGGGTGCTACAGTTGTTTGTACAGTAACATTACGGAATGGGTTCTAAATAGTATAAAGGATGTATTCTTTAGGTAGCAAATAAAATGTATACATTTGTCCCACTAAAGCATCCTAGCCAATAGCAAATGGCCAACAAAGTGCAAACTTGTTTTTTTTTTCCTTGTCATGTAGCGGACTATTCCTCATCAATCATCCTCCCGTGGTTTAGTATATATATATAATTTTGACAAATACAGTTTGATTACAAATTCATTTTAATTTTATTCGGTTCGGTTAGATTTTCAGTTCCTCTATTTATTAACCGATTTTTAAACACCCCTTTACTAATAAAAAAAAGTCAATAAACCCATAATAACCCTTTTTGAGGAAAAATCAATGAAAATAGTTTTAATAAATCTTTTATATAATACAATAAAACCCCTATTGGGAATTTTCCATTTCAAAAAAATGCATTCATACCTTATTTAGTAATAATTTTATTTAAAAAAAATATATTTTCTTATTAGGTAATATTTTATATTTATCCATAAAACAAGTAGAAGATAAATACAAAAAATATAGATAAAATGCAATTAATAATAGGATTAAAATTTTTAAATAATTATCTTTAATAATAAAAAAAACTATAATTAAATATTATAAATCAAACAAAACAAAGATTAAATTATTATTTTTTTAATAAATAAAAATATATGATTTAAAAGTTTTTTAAAAAAAAAACCCGCGCGTGCGCGGGCATTATAACTAGTTACCGCTATAATAAATTCACATTTCATCAAATTGATAAGCTCATTTCTTTCACCTTCACAACTTCCCCCATTTCCCAACCAAAAATTATTTCTACATGAACAAAACATCACTACAATCACTCAATTCACAAACTAAAAAACCAAACCTCAACACCTCAATCACAGCTTCTCTCCACATAAAATCCTTCGCCTCCAAAAACCCGGTCCAATTCATCGACCTCGAGCCGCGTAAACCCTACACCATCGGCCGCGATAGCGGCCAATGCGATCACGTATTCGAACATCCTCAAGTCAGTAAAACACATTGCCAGTTATACTTCGATGATTATACTAAGAAAGTGTTTATTAGTGATGGTGTCAGGGTTAGGGTTTCGTTGAATGGTGTGTTTGTTGACGGTGTTCGTGTTGGAAATGGGGAGAGTAAGGAGTTACGCGCGGGTAGTGAGGTTTCGGTTGTGTGTGGGAGTTGTTTTCGCGTCGGTTTTGTTGTTGAGGAAATTGTGTTTTCGGATAGTAGACTAGCTTACGCTGGTTTGTTATCGCGTAAGTGTAGGGAGATTTTGTCGAGTGATGATCCGGTTTTGTATATTAGAAAGTGTTTTAGTAATGTGGCCAAATGTGGGAGTGGAAATAGAGTTAAGAGTATCTTGCGTGATGATGAGATAAATTGTATGTCTAATGTGGGGCCTGTGAGTCGAGATACCTTGTTTAGAGATAATTGTGTAGATTTAGATTCGAGTAATGAGCTATTCCGTTGTAATGTAAATGATAGAGTTCCTTTGAGGGAATGTAGTGCTGATACTATAGGATTCACAGCTTTGAACACGTTGAAGTATCCCATACCACAGGTATGTCTAAATGCCGTGCCTAATTATGGTTCATGACTTGAAAATTCTTTAATGTATTAATGTCACGTGCCGAAAATGATTGCAGAACTATATCCTTACAGTAATAATTTCATACTTTTTATTAAATGATTAATGAGGTTTATGCATTTTCAATACACTTTGGGTGAAATTCAACCCATTTTTGACCCGTTTTGATTTTGGCTATAAAAAACCCATTTTACCAAATATTTCTTCTGAGTAGGGTGAAAATCATCATGTTGTAAATTCAAACCCCTACTGAGGGGTGTTTGGCTGTATGCTCAATACGTACAATATCACATTGGTCACAATACTTCACGAAGAGATTCAGGTTATATTTTTGAAACTATACAGGTTGATCGGCGAAACCTAAATAAAACCCATGCACAGCAGAATGGGAAACCGTCTTCAAGTTCACAGCAGAGTGCCATACCACAAGTATCAGTTCCCATCATCAATGGTAATAGCAGGTTCGAGACACATTGTACATGGTGCAAAAAAGAGTTCCTTTATCAGCCTGTTGATCCTGAAATAATGACCGAAGCACGCGAATTAATGTGCCAAAAGTGCAAACAGAAAATCTTTGGGGTCTTTGAAAGGAGTTTGTAAAGCAATTGTCAAAAGTAAGTTCGTTTAAGATAGTTTTCAGGTAAGCTTTGTAGGCTTTCGGGAAGGAAAATGTATGCTTAAAGTCATTGTAGTTTTTACTATTTCTTTTCTCCTTTTCTTCTCCATAAAACAGTGTACATATTGTGTATTCTGTATGTAACTTCCCCTGTAGTTTATTGTGTATTCTGTATAAGGCTGCGGCCGGATCGAGAAAAACCGGACCGGACCAAGACCGAATCCGGCAAAAAACCTAGACCGAGACCGGACCGAATGTGGTCGGTCCAGTCTCAGTCCGGTTCGGTCCGGTCCGGTCTCGGTCCAAATAGGCTAAATGTCTGGTTTTTAAGCCGGACCGAACCGGACCGAGACCGAAATTATGAAAAACCCTAGACCGAGACCGGACTGAATGTGATCGGTCCGGTCCAGTCCGGTTGGTTTTGTCGGTCCATCCATTCCGTTTGCTCACCCCTAATTCTGTATGTATGTAACTTCCCCTGTAGTTTATTGTGTATTCTGTATGTAACTTACCCCTGTAGTTTAGAGAGAGGGTTTTTTTCGTTATTTCACAACCTTATTGTTTTCCAATCATATGTAAAAAGGATGTAATCGGTTCTTTACTTTTCTTTAAATGTTTTTTACTTTAAAATTTTGAAGATGTTCAAGTCTTTTGTGACGCCATGTCTCTCCACTCAGCCAGTTTACTTAATTTTCCCACCTTGACGTCTTGTTCTTGCTCGTAAACCAGTTGTGAAAAGGATTATGGGTGTACAAGACAAACCCGGCTTCCCATTTCGTCCCAACCAGCCAATCTCTTCTCAATGCAAATTAGCGATCTCTAATGTTAGTTATGACACCTACACAAGACCAAGATTAGTAGCTATGAAGCAACAAAATTAGTCATATATGCTCATTTATCATCATGTATCAGCATCAACCCCATAGTCTAAAACATAAACAAAATCATTAACTTGAACATCATAAATAAACACACGTACATGTAAACATAAAACCTCATATTAATCAATTCTCACCAACACCTGCTAAATTAAACACACCTTAAACATACACACTTTAGCTACCGCGACCACCTGTTGCCACACGAACCTTGAAATGAAAACCCACGAAGCAACGCCTTCAACACCTCTTCACGACCAACATAACTCATAACTCCAAGTCTCCAACCATTTGATAATCAACTCGTGAAGTACAAGCACCATCCCTTCCTTATACATGATCACTCACTTTTAGAAAAAAGAGCTTCGAGTAACTCTATCATGCAAACCCACAACCAACGCGGCCTTCAATAATTTGCTTTAGGCACGCATATATGTCTAACTTAAACCTCATGGTTGCGGTTTGACGGGTTTGACCGTTTGAGCACCTTCCATTTATAAGAGTGAGCATAACATCATTAAATTATCCAATGGGGTTTGACTTTTGAGCATCCCACATGGTCTTCTGAGGAAAAGTAGGTTTGTAGGAGGTGGTTATAAATAAGGAGGGAGGGATTTAATTACATGTAGGCATGTTAAATCCTTTTAAAAGCCAATGTCAAAAATTAGATAATTGCAAGCTTATGATTTGTGTTTTATAATTTTGCAAGCATTTAGTTTGACTATTGGTTTTTATTTATTTGACAAGCTTATAATTTTATATAAAAAGTTATCGGAATATTAAGGCAGTATAAATTACTAAATGTGTTTAATGAACTCAAGCTTAAACTTAATACTTTAATAGAAAGGGACACTTATATTATTTATCATATAAGACCTACTTATTTAAATTACTTGAATGCAAAAATAGTATCTACCAACACGTTTTCTTTTGTATTTTTCTTGTTAATCATTAATCTTAACAATTAACAAGAAAAAGACAAAGACAATGAACCTCCTCGGGCGGGTGCCTAATCATCGTGAAAAGCTAATGAATGAATTAAAAATCGCTTCTCCGAGACTAAGGCCGTCCAAAGCAAGGTGCTTCGTCAAATGGCATTGTAACATGTTTGTTTGGTATTCAAAGGTTATTGGTTGCTTGGATACTTCTAGGTGTTTGGTCTAACGAGTTTTGTTTTAGGTTTAGCCCACTTTCAGGTGTCGTATCTTTAGTTCAATCTTTCATCATGGTTGCGTGTGGGTGCTCTTTTGGGTGTAGACGAACCTAGCTTCCCACTCTGTCTCGACCGGTCAATTCCCCTCCCAACTATTTTAGCAGTCCCATGTTCATCCTCTTTAAAAAACACTTATGACACCTGCACAATACTAATATGATTAGATAAATGGGTTACCAAACAAGTTAAGCAATCATTCACTCCATATCAGTACCTATCGAGCAACACAAATAGTCATATACTAAATTACTCACAAGGGGCTTTAATACCTTTTACTGTTTTACATCATGTATCTGCATCATTGCTAGTTCAAAACATAAACAAAGTCATTGTCTTGAAAATCATAATATGGTTTTTGCATTGCTATAATATGAAATTTATAAATACACTTGCAAACAACATGCACACCTTAGCAACCCACACGCCCACCCGTTGCCACACAACCCTTGAAAAGGAAACCTACGAAGCGGTGCCTTCAACACCCACGGCTAGCATAACTCCATCCATTCCATAATCATCTCATCAAGTACAAGTTACCAACCATTCCTCATACATGCTCGATCACTCACTTTTGAAAATCAGAGCTTCGAATAATTCCATCAGGTGGTAAACACTAAACACACAACCAACGTGGCCTTCGATAATATGTATTAGAAAGGCGTATATGTCTCACATAAACCGCATGGGTGCGGTGTGGATTGAGCACCTTTTGTTGCATAACAGCCAGTTGTTGGTAGATGTATGGTGAAACTTGTGGGTGCATGGTAGTCTGGTGCTCGTGTCGCCACCACATTCGTTGTTCATGCAGTATTTGCAAGCGGTAGCTGTGGTTAGCAAACCCGAACTTTGTGAGATTGATGTTTTACGGTCATCCAAGACGCCTCCACCTTAGCACTAGACGCGTCGAGATGGGGTCGAAGTTTATACAAGATATGTATCTAATTACGAGTTTAACTTGAATATATATATGTAATTAAAGTATAAAGTTTTACCTGTCTACTACAAATAATTGCTTAAATCAATTGGGTTTTGACTTGTGAGCATCCCACATCGTATTGTGAAGTAAAGTAGCTATGTTCGATGTTGTTATAAATAAGGAGGAAAGGACTCAATTAGAAATAGGCATGTTTAATTTTATAAAAGCCGATATTCAACATTTTTTGCATGCTTATGATTCAAGTTTTATAAGCTTGTAAGAATGACGACTATCTCTTTTACAATACTTGACAAGCTCCTAATATATATAATAATTTTAAGCTAAATATATAAAGTTATCTAAACATTAACATGCCATAAAGTTTGAACATTGCTTTTACATTATTTGACAAGCTCACAATATTAAAAGCTGATTGTAAAAAGATTTGAGATCCGGATCATATGAGGACAAGAATGTTTAGTTCTATTATAAATCAGATAATTTTCACTACTAATATAAATCCAGGAGTGAGACAAAGATTTTATCTAGCAATCTAGAGCGTCTCTCCTTGGTGGTAGTAGGTTGAAACAAACTCGATGTCTATAATTCAAGATGACCTAAAACGTGGTTTGAGTTACCTTATCGACCAGAAACATGGTGTGAGTTACCTCATCGGGTTACCTTCTCCGACCCAAACACCAGCCCTTATTAACGAATGATTGAATATACTGAAGACACATATTAGGGGAAAAAAAAAAGTTTTGTTATCTGATGTGATCCAAATACAAGCTAAAAAAAGACGAACCTTAGTTTTGATGTATAGGGAGCAATAAAAACCGAGAGTACGTCAGTGTTATTAATACTCAATTGGACTCATCTAGAATATTTAGGAGGAACCAACCAAACTCGTCCCCTAATAAACTGGTCTCAAATTGCCACCTCTAGCAGCTATATGAAGAAGCTTTCGAATGACTTCAAAGAGTCACTTTTCTGCTCTTACTGGCACTATGGCTTTTACATGTACTTAAGTTAGGGGCAACATCATCGCTTATAATAAGCAGGTTATATCACACATTAAATAGTGTGTACCTAAACTTATAATCTTAGAAGTGTAGTGAATTGCTTAAAATCAACTAGGTCTTGACCATCCCACATCGCACTTTGAAGGAAAGATGTTTCTAAATACAAAGGAAATAACACACAATGGAATTTTATCTAAAAATGTAATATAGTTAGATAAGTAAAAACACACATGTTGAAAAATTGTTAACTATCAATCGGGTTTCGGTTAACCCACACCAAGTTGTGAAGATTGAAGAAGGTAGCTTAGAGGGTGTTAATTATAAATAGAAAGAGAATGGTGGCATTAAAGGTAGGCTAGTTGAAATTTTCAAATTCCCTTTCTTGCATCTAAATATATCAGCAAATAACAGCTGGTATTGGTTCTAAGATTAGAGTTTTTTAAATTTCAATATGCCGACTATTTACATAGATCAATTTATTGACTAAGACGTCATTATAGTTACAATGTGGCATTTCATCTGAAGGTTGAAGTCTATACCTATGGAAATCTTTTGGCTAGTAGTACAATCTTTGTGCAAGCTAGGGATCCAGATAAGCTAAGTGAGGACTAACAAAATGTGCTTAATGAACACAAGCTTAACGATGCTTGGTCCTTACATGAACATGGAAGGGTTTTAGGCGGCAAGTTTTGCAGAGAGTCTAGAGCTTAAGTGGCTTAATACAGTTAATGAGTTATGAGTACAAAACTATGGGAAATAAAACTAGTGCAAGTATAACATCATAACATAAATTAGTTAGTGTATATCTAAACATACATAATATCAAAACTAGCAGGGTCCCAGCGCGATGCAGCTGCAGACACCCTGTAATTTAATTTTTTTGGCTAATAATTTATTCTATTTGTACGTTTTTTGTCAATAGTTTTACTGACTAGTTTTTTATGGCAAAAGTTTGATGAAATTTTGCTTAGTTTGTACTGTATTATTTTATTTATTATTTATTTTATCTTTTTGTTTAGTAGTTTGCTTGGTTTGTACAATATGTGAACATATTTTAGTTTATTATGTTATTTTTAACAATAAATTTACGGATATCAAAAATTTCGTTTAGCTCGTGTCCGTTCGGGCTCAAGCCCGTTTGACCTGTGCCCATTCGGGCTCGAGCCCATTTGGCCCACTACCCGTTCGGGCTTGAATATTTGTATAATATGTTTTATTATTTGTATTAGTGACATTTAATGCAAAAATTGTGTTTAAGTTGGTTGTACAATATGCTTGATAATTTGTATTTTTTATGTAAAGGGTGTTTTAATAAGTGCATTAATTATATTTATTGACCAGTTAATTAATTGTATTTAATGTATATAATGATTTATGTATTGTATTTAATGTTAGTATTAATTGTATGTTAAAATTAAATATGAGGAGAATTTCTATAAGTAGCATTGGTTATTGTACTTATAGCTTTAGAAGTTGTAAGGCTTAATTTTAAGTATTCTAATAATAGAAAGCATTTATGCTTTATAATATTGTATGATATATACTGTATTAGTTAGTAGTGTTTATCTAAACATACTCGTAATGGTGATGATAAATTCAAATATACCTGTGTACTAGAACTTGCTTAAAATCAATTGAGTTTTAACTAGCATCTCACATCGTATTATGAAAGAAAGTAGTTTTGTGGTAGGTGGTTATAAATAAAGAGGGAAGGATAGAATTACAAGGCATGTTTAAACCTTTTAAATGCCAATAGTCAACCATTGTTTGCTTGCAAGCTTATGATTTTAGGTTTATAAGTTTGCAACCTAAAAATGTTGCTATTGCCTTTGGACAAGCTTACAAGTTTAGTATAATAAGTTAAAGCTTACAATTTTAGTATAATAAGTTAAGTTGCGAAAGTATCTATCAACGCGATTTACATGTACTCTTTAAGTTCAATCCAAATTATGCCTGCTTGTTCATGGTTGATAGTTGACTTTAAAGGGGGATAAATAAGGACATGGCCTCAAAAATAGTAACTACAAAACTGTTTTGTTTTCTTTTGTTATTTTCTTGTTAATTACCAATCTCAGTAAAAAGGATCTAATATGTTCATTATTTACAAATTTGAAGATGTTCAAGTCTTTTATGACGGCATGAGACTTCACTTGGCCGGTGGAATTTGAAGATGTTCAAGTCTTTTATGACGGCATGACACTTCACTTGGCCGGTCCACCAGATTTTTCCCGCTCTGAAACCACTTGCAAGAAGGATTTTGGGTGTAGACGATCCTGGCTTCCCACTCCATCCCGACCGGCCAATTCCCCTCCCAAACAGTAGTCCCAAGTGTTAATTCTCTTTAAAAAAACACTTATGACACCCACACAAGACCAATATATATGGTTAGATAACTGGGTTACCAAACAAGTTAAGTAATCATTTAGTCCATATCAGTACCTATCAAGCAACACAAATGGTCATATACTTAATTACTCACAAGGGGCTTTACAGCCTTTTACATCATGTATCAGCATCAACCTCGTAGCTAGCCTAAAACATAAACAAATTCATTGTCTTGAACATCAAGTACAAGTACCAACCATTCCTCATACATACTCGATCACTTACTTTTGAAAATCAGAGCATCGAATAATTCCATCAGCTCGTAAACCCACAACCAATGTGGCCTTTAATAATATGTGTTAGAAACGCGTATGTGTCTCACATAAACCACATGGGTGCGGATTGAGCACCTTTTGTTGCATAACAGCCGGCTGTTGGTAGATGTATGGTGAAACTTGTGGGTGCATGGTAGTCTTGTGCTTGTGTCGCCACCACATTCATTGTTCATGCGGTATTTGCAAGCAGGTGCAGTGACTAGAACTGTCTGAGATTGATTGTTTACATTCATGTTCCTCCATTATCATTTTTTTGACTTGGTTAATATGCTTGTATGCAATTCTCAAATATACCCGTGTCCTACAAATTGCTTATATCAATTGGGATTTGACTTCTTGAGCATCCCACATCGCACAGTGAAAAAAAGTTGCTTTGTGAGACGTGGACACGTGGTTATAACTTATAAATAGGGTAAATTGCAAAAATGGTCTTTCACGTTCCACAAATTAGCAAAAATGGAACCGAGACAAAAAGTAGCGCAAAAAAGACACAAACGTTCCGAATTTTTGCAAAATCGTGGTTTGAGTTACATCATCACATTTTAAGTTACATCATCTGAGTATGTTTTAATTTGCACACATATACTTTTTATTGGGACACTCCACCTCACATTTTAAGTTGTTGTATCAAGCTCATGCTTTGCTAAAACTGCTTGTACAGTGAAGTGTTCAAATTAATAAATACAGTGTGCAAGCTAGGGATCCAGATAAGCTAAGTGAAGAATAAATGCTCTTAATGAACACCAGCTTAACGATGGTTGGAACTTACATGAACATGAAAGGGTTTTCAGTGAAATCCATTGCGAGCAATTTTCTTGTAACTTTTGCACAAACTTTAGAGCTTAGGTGGCCTAATACAGCTTATGGTATAGTACAAAAGGTTCTTAATGAGCACAAATGTACACAACTTGTTAGAAAAGGACACTCTTATATACTTATCACTATGTCTTGCAAAATTATATTGTAAATAAACTTGTTGAACCGAACCGTTTCCTCCAGTTACAAGATTTTTATGGCCTTCTTGGATGTAATACTTATTTTCCAGTCATTTTGGCAGCAACAAAGGTGTTTCGAATTTTGAGTTTTTTATTCTGTACAAACCCAACTTTAGTGTTGATCAACAAGTTGTATTCCTATTTGCAACTAAACACTAGCAAGAGGAAAACAAATTACAATATACAGTAACTATGTTTTTAATAGTCGGTCCCGGAATCAGACTAGCCGTCCTATCAGGTCGGTGGTTCAACCGGTCCGACATGCTGGATCTACGAGTCTCTAGAACAGAACGACCTAATTGAGAAATTTACATATGTGCAAAAAAAGAAATGGTAACCACTTATAAGAAACATAAAATCTTATAGAAAGTGATTGTGCTTATTATACTTCATAGCATCTTCTCTAGCTTTTCGTACTTTCCAAAGTTCTCGTATTTATTATGTAAACTTTTATAACTCATAAAGAAGAGCCATCGACTTATACTTTAACTTATGTTTTAAAATGTCAAAACTACTTAAACATAACTATAAAATAATCATAAAACTAGTGCAAGTAAAAACATCATAACATACATTAATTAAAGTTTATCTAAACATGTACTCAAAATGGGTAAGATAAACTCTCAAAATGTACATGTGTTCTACAAAATGCTTAAAATCAATTGGGTTTTGACGTTTGGACTTCCCACATTGCCTTTGAGGGAAAGTAGCTTTGTGGGAGTTGGTTATAAATAAGGAGGGAAAGATACAACAAGAGGTAGGCATGTTGAATTCCTTAAAAGCAAGTGGTTAACATTTGAAGCTTGTAAGCTTATGATTTGTGTTTTATAAGTTTGCAAGCTCCCAATGGCTTCATCACTTACTTTTATATTATTTGACAAGCTTACAAATTTATATATAAAATTATCTAAACCTTAACATACAATAAATTAGATAAAACGTACTTAAAATCGAATAAAGAACTTTTTTTTCATGAAATTGATAACCTCATTTCTTCACATTTACAATTCCCCCCATTTCTAAACCAAAAATTAGTTCTACATGAACAAAAGCTTATTACAACAATCAGATCATCATTCACAAACTAAAAAACCAAAACTCAACATCTCAATCACAGCTTCTCTCCACATCAAATACTTATGTCTAAATGCCGTGCCTAATTATTAGTGAAAAAGGTAACTTTTAGTACAGGTTGGGTTGGTGTCGGCCTGTGAAGTTTTTATGGTTCATGACTTGAAAATTCTATAACGTCACGTGTTGAAAATGATTGTAGAACTCTATCCTTACAGTAATACTGTAATTTCATACTTTTTATAAAATGGTTAATGAGGTTTATGCGTTTTCAATACACTTTGGGTGAAATTCAACCCATTTTTGACCCGTTTTGATTTTGGCTACAAAAAACCCATTTCACCCAACCCGTTAGAGGAAAACTGAAATCCACTTCGACCTGTTTTTCTATTATTTTGTTTATTTACCAAGTATTTCTTCTGAAATTTTGTAGGATGAAATTCATCATGTTGTAAATGCAAACCCCTACTGAGGGGTGTTTGGCTCAGATGCTCAATACGTACAATATCACATTGGTACTTCACGAAGAGTTTCTGGTTATATTTTTGAAACTTTACAGGTTGATTGGCGAAACCTAAATAAAACCCATGCACAGCAGAATGGGAAACCGTCTTCAAGTTCACAGCAGAGTGCCATACCACAAGTATCAGTTCCCATCATCAATGGTAATAGCAGGTTTGAGACGCATTGTACATGGTGCAAAAAAGAGTTCCTTTATCAACCCGTTGATCCTGGAATAACGACCGAAGCACGCGAATTTATGTGCCAAAAGTGCAAACAGAAAATCTGTGGGGTCTTTGAAAGGAGTTTGTAAAGGAATTGTCAAAAGTAAGTTCGTTTAAGATAGTTTTCAGGTAAGTTTTGTAGGCTTTCGGGAAGGAAAATGTATGCTTAAAGTAATTGTAGTTTTTAATATTTCTTTTTCGTTTTCCTCTCCATAAAACAGTATATACATATTGTGTATTCTGTTGTAGCTTCCCCTGTAGTTTATTGTGTATTCTGTATGTAACTTTCTCCTGTAGTTTAGAGAGGGTTTTTTTCGTTATTTCACAACCTTATTGTTTTCCAATCATATGTAAAAAGGATCTAATCTGTTCTTTACTTTTCTTTAAATGTTTTTTACTTTAAAATTTTGAAGATGTTCAAGTCTTTTGTACGCCATGTCTCTCCACTCAGCCAGTTTACTTAATTTCCCCAGCTCGACGTCTTGTTCTTGCTCGCAAACCAGTTGCGAAAAGGATTATGGGTGTACAAGACCAACTCGGCTTCCCATTCCGTCCCAACCGGCCAATCTCTTCTTATTGCAAATTAGCGGTCTCTAATGTTAGTTATGACACCTACACCTACACAAGACCAAGATTAGTAGCTATGAAGCAACAAAATTAGTCATATATGCTCATTTATCATCATGCATCAGCATCAATCCCATACTTAGTCTAATACATAAACAAAATCAACATCATAAATAAACACACATACATGTCAACATAAAACCTCATATTAATCAATTCTCACCAACACCTGCTAAATTAAACACACCTTAAACATACACACTTTAGCTACCGCGACCACCTGTTGCCACACGAACCTTGAAATGAAAACTCACGAAGCTGCGCCTTCAACACTTCTCCACGACCAACATAACTCATAACTCCAAGTCTCCAATCATTCGATAATCAACTCGTGAAGAACAAGCACCATCCATTCCTTATACATGATAACTCACTTTTAGAAAAAAGAGCTTCGAGTAACTCTATCAGCTGGGAAACTCACAACCAACGCGGCCTTCGATAATTTGCTTTAGGCACGCATATATGTCTAACTTAAACCTCATGGTTGCGGTTTGAGCACCTTCCATTTATAAGAGCGAGTGTAACATCATAAAATTATCCAATGGGTTTTGAGTTTTGAGCATCCCACATCGTCTTATGAGGGAAAGTAGGTTTGTGGGAGGTGGTTATAAATAGGCCAAAATGCATTTTAGTACCTTGAATTTGTCTAATCTCGTTCCCTTGTACCCTGAATTCTTAAGCGTGGAGAATGGTACCCTCAATTTGGAAAAGTGGATACCTTACTCGCTTACATAATTCTTACGTGAATTCCTTCATTAGTTTTTTTTAAGTCCACAATAAAATGATGTTTCTGAAAAGTCAAAATCAAGGAATAACCCAAAATTCATGCCATTACAGTCTATTCATGCCAAATTTCTTAAAAAGAAATATGGATTTTAGTTTCATTTTCAACAAAGCAATTCCAAAATCTGTTCCGTAGATGCTAATTCCAAGTGTATAAAGTCCCAAAAAGAAGTATCTGCACAAATGAGTATATGAGAAATTGCCTTTTTTATTGCATAACTATTGATGACCTTGATATAATATACAACGATTTATACTCATCTATTCCAACAAATATATTTTGATAGCCTCTATAAGAAATCGAAGCAAATATATTTTAATATAACATCTTTACTTATAGATTATAGTTCAATAGTACATACCTTACATGAGTCAATTTATGAATTAATCTTTATGAGTGGGTTTATGATCTTCGAAATGTTGTGGCATCTTTGAAAAAGGCAAGGGTTCTTTTAATTTGATTATGTTAATTTTGATCAATTGTGTGCGTTAATTGGGGTTTTAAAACGTCATTTTTATTGTGGAAGTTAAAAATGAACAAAAGAAGTCACGTGAGAATCATGTGAGCGAGTAAAACTGAGTCAAGGTACCAAGGTATCCATTTTTTCAAATTGAGGGTATCATTTTCTACCCTTAAGAGTCCAGGGTACTAGAGGACCCGGTTAAACAAATTCAGGGCACTAAAATGCATTTTGGCCAAATAAATAAGGAGGGAAGGATTCAATTAAATCCCTTTAAAAGCCAATGTCCATAATTTCATGTTTGCAAAGCTTATGATTTTAGTTTTATAATTTTGCAAGCATAGTTTGACTATTGGTTTTTATTTATTTGACAAGCTTACAATTTTATATAAAAAGTTATTGAAATATTAACGCAGTATAAATTACTAAATGTGTTTAATGAACACAAGCTTAAACTTAATAGAAAGGGACACTCTTATTTATCATATAAAACCTACTTATTTAAATTACTTGAATGCAAAAATAGTATCTACAAACCCGTTTTCTTTTGTATTTTTCTTGTTAATCACTAATCTTAACAATTAACAAGAAAAAGAAAAAGATAAAGACAATCAACCTCCTCGGGCGGGTGCCTAATCATCGCGAAAAGCTAATGAATGAATTAAAAATTGCTTCTCCGAGAATTAGGCTGTCCAAACCATTCAAGGTGCTTCGTCAAATGGCATTGTAACATGTTTGGCCATGGCTGCGTGTGGGTGCTCTTTTGGGTGTAACCTGGCTTCCCACTCCGTCCCAACCGGCCAATTCCCTTCCAACTATACGGTTTTTGCATCATAATATGGTTTTTGCATTGCTAAAATATGAAATTTATAAATACACTTGCACACTCAAACACATATCAACCACACACAAATACACTTGCAAACAACATGCACACCTTAGCAACCCGCGCGCCCACCCGTTGCCACACAACCCTTGAAAAGGAAACCTACGAAGCGGTGCTTTCAACACCCACGACTAGCATAACTCCATCCATTCCATAATCATCTCATCAAGTACAATTACCAACCATTCCTCATACATGCTCAGTCACTCACTTTTGAAAATCAGAGCTTCGAATAATTCCATCAGCTGGTAAACCCACAACCAACGTGGCATTCGATAATATGTATTAGAAAGGCGTATATGTCTCACATAAACCGCATGGGTGCGGATTGAGCACCTTTTGTTCATTTGTTGCATAACAGTCGGTTGTTGGTAGATGTATGGTGAAACTTGTGGGTGCATGGTAGTCTTGTGCTTGTGTCGCCACCACATTCGTTGTTCATGCAGTATTTGCAAGCAGTAGCTGTGGTTAGCAAACACGAACTTTGTGAGATTGTTGGATTAGTTTTATAAAGGTGTTTAAGTAATGGTTAGCGTTTATAACGCGTACTTATACATTATTATATATTGACATAGATATTCCCTTGATCCCTTCCACATGCGCAAGTATAACATATTCCAAATAATTTCCTTCGTTGACCACAATTTTTGAGAAGAAATTTTGGTATGACTTGGTATAATAAGGAGATACGATAACGCGTTCACCGCTGCTACTTCATCACTCAGTTATATCATACATAAACAAATTAAATCACTCACACAAGTCATTTTTAAACAAATTATATCACTAACACAAGTCACTTTTGAGCCCACACAACTCTTCCACTTCTCGGCCTTGTGGATGACCGAGTCCTTTATGTTCTGCCTCCAAGACGCGTTGAGATGGGGTTGATGTAATAACGAGCACACATCCAAGACGCCTCAACCTTAGCACTAGACACGTCGAGATGGGGTCGAAGTTTATACAAGATATGTATCTAAATACGAGTTTAACTTGAATATATATTATGTAATTACAGTATAAAGTTTTACCTGTCTGCTACAAATTGCTTAAATCAATTGGGTTTTGACTTCTGAGCATCCCACATCGCATTGTGTAGTAAAGTAGCTTTGTTGGATGTTGTTATAAATAAGGAGGAAAGGACTACATTAGAAATAGGCATGTTTAATTTTATAAAGGGCATGGTCTCCATTTCTTGCAAGCTTATGATTCAAGTTTTATAAGCTTGTAAGCACGTAGTCCATCTCTATTATAATACTTGACAAGCTCCTAATTATATATATATAACTAGCTTATAAGACCCGTGGAATCCACGGGTTTTTAGAAGAGATATTGAAAAAAGGAAAGAAAAAAAATAGTGTGTAAACAAAATAAGGAAAAGAACGAAATTAGTAAATAGGCTAAATCATTTATTCGAAATGAATATGAAGTAATAAGTCAATGATACTATAGAGTACAATGCTTGTAAGTTGTAATTAATAATGCAATAAACGTCCATGCACATAGCCTCCAATCTTGACCGCCTTTAACCTATAAGGGTGTGTCTGTCCTCCTCTTGTGCCTTTTGTTGTGCCAAAGCCGCTATCTTCTGAGCCATCTTTTCTAGTTGCCACTACATGAACCACAACTGCAATTAAGAATTATATTAATGTGGATATATAAAACAATAGGATATTTAAGTTAGCAGAAAGGTTAAATACGAAATCTAACAAATCACTCGATGGAACCTCAACTACATAGCAACACCCACTATTCACTTATGCAACAAATTTTTACGGCCAACATCCAACAATAACACATATTTGATTTAGTAAGCTATCACTAATTCTTATATTCATATTGAGTGGCAGAGGTTAAAATGGCCATTACCGTTTGATGTTGTGTGTACCTCAAATACAAAAGGTCAATAATAACCACAGCGCCATTTGAATTTCTTCTTTCCTTGTGGGTAAAATACATGATTTGCTTTATAATTTAGATGTCCAATTTCATCGAATTTTACTGCCCTAAGATCTACGCCTACAAGACATAGAAGAACCATAATATTCACATAATCTAAAGTTACCACTGGTATGTAAATAACGAAATGCTATCATAACATCAGATTCATCATCATTTGCATCCGTGTTCATACACTTCTAAAATGTGTCACACTATATTTCGGATTAAAGAAAAGTTGAAAGTTAAAACAGCTCACCAAACTTCCACTTTTCTTAAGGCATTCATCATATGCATAGTAGGCGACACTCAACTCACACTTTCCAGTCCATCTCCCTCAACCCTGAATCAGTCGTATTAGTAGGTTAAACTATGATAGTCAATACGATGAGGCCGGGTATTTAATCACGCATAAAACACTACATCTTAATTTGATTCTTTATTAAAAGGAATTTAAGGATCGATTTTTTACATCGTGCGAGTTCATTAACCTTTATATTTTCAACAACTTGTACTTAATAAAACCAACAAACTCTATGAAAATAAACTAAAAAGTAAAAAGTAATCTTACTGTATTCAGTTTCTTTAGGCTAGCCATAAATGACTAACCATATTCAGAGTAAGTAACATGATCGACAACTCTTTCGAGATGACTAAAATCGGTGGAGCTAACATTATAGTTGCCATTCAAACGTCCGTTTATAATTGATGGCATAGAAAATTTTGATATGCAAAAAAGACATGATTAAAATTAGAAATCAAATAGCCATATTCTTTGCTTTTACTTTGCAAACATAAGCACAAACAATATTAACAAATAATGTGATACATAAGGGTAGAAGATAGGAGCTATATGCGAGGAGTTGCATATTTGCGTACTTCAGAAGCCAAAAGTGCCTTGATAGTCTACTATAACAAACAATCAGAACGATAAACATCATTGACTTACTTCAACGTAAGCAATAAAAGAATACTAAACCAAAATAAGTAAACATAAATTCATATCAATTTACACACAAGAAAACCCTCAGATAACGTTCCAAATGGGTTAGGCGTGTCGAGTAACTGGTCAAATGGCTCAATATTAAATGTGGTTCGGAACAGGTTAAGTGACCCACACACACTTCTATCATTTTATTAAATACATAATGTGCTCATTGGATTACAAAAAAAAAGTACATTAATAGCAATGTAACCTTTTTAAATAAAGCAATAAGTTTTTTGCACATTTTAATACATTTCGAATTACTTTTTACTAGTTCAACCATTTTCTTATGTAACCTTTTTAATGTGCTTTAGTCAATTCCACTTTGGTTATGTGGTTTACATGACAACTTCTGTCGACAAATTCCGAAAGCTCTATGGTCTTATTATTTTCTAATGTATTGTATATATTTATCATGAGTAAACGTCTTTGCTTGCCAAATTATATAAGGTCAAACAAAGAACAAAAATATAAGAAAAAAACAAAAACACAATTCAAAAGAAGATTTATCTAAATTTCACCTTAAAGCAACGGTAAAGTAGGAAATGAGCATTGGGAAGTATCACAGAAACTGCAACAATCGGATCTATATAAGAAGGAACATGTACCAACCTTTCTGCAGGGAGTATCTGCTCTTCAGCATATGCTCCAATTGGCGCCCCGCCATAAGCAACTACATGTCTACATCCCCAACTTGTCGGCCAGCCCACAGCTATTACCACTCCCACTGCCTCCACGAACGTATAGTTAACTGATCCAACAATACATTTATTTTGAGACGGAATAAAGTAGTAAATATCATAGAAATCAATATCAGTCTTTAAGAAAGGACGATATAAGCATCAAACCTGGTGTGAATTGCAGCAAAGGTACCTTGATTATAATACCTCTATGGATATAAACATCACAAAGGTTTAACCCGATGGCCTTGTTCCTCACCTTAACCTCTCCATATTTCGGGTCTACTATTTCAATGTCCTTCTATTTATGGACTTGTGACATAATACGGATATCATAAAGGTCATTTTTCATTTCATGAGTAGTGTCGTTGCTTTGAAAAGTAAGCTCATAATCCATTTTTGAACTAATTTCCAGATTGGCCTTTGTAACATCCTACTTGATGGTATCTTCATCTTAAATATTTCTTTCTTTGACAATTTACTACTACATGATCAACTTAAATAATTTCCAGATTGGCCTTTGCAACAACCATAATAGCACCCTACAACAGATACAAATGCTGTGATAAGGTTACTTCTTGTTGCAATGAGGTTAAGGAATTGTCAGATGCAAAAGAATGCTTCTACTATGTGAACATTTGATTGCATTTTCTGCATGTTATTGATCTTACAATTTAGTTATAAGCACATTAAGAAGGTTCAGATGTGTGTGTTGAAACTTATGATGCACTGTCAATTACTAATAACATAATCAACTGTAATAACGCTGAGTGTGGGTATAGTGTTTAGAGTTGTAATAATTGAGTAACATATTTTGATCATCTAAGAATCTTTACTCGCGTAATAAATGACAAAAAAGATAATTTTTTTTTGTGATTTAATATTAGTAAGAGTCTGTCAAATGAGTTAAAATAATAGCAAGCAATTTAATTTTGTCGTTCTTATAGCCAATTTGCAGCTGGTAGTTAGGGTAATTAGTCACGGTTCAATATTTGAACATAAGATCATTAGATTTCTAAACACAAAAACTGAGTATTGCAACTTGAAGTAAGATTATCAGCTATAAACTCCATATCCATACACCGAATAAGAATAAATAAAAACCTGGTAATTGAGTTAAGTCATGGTAGGAAACAGTAGTACCAGAAGACTTGTGTAAGCATCATTCTCTTTTGTCCTCCTCACTAACCTCAACTCACCCGACACTTCGACTCCACTGGTGGTGAAAGAGATACTTTCTTCTTCAATGTCTTCAATACCCGAGTATGAATATTTGAAAATAGTATTTCATCTAACCTTCAACCTCCGAGTATGAATAATTTTTTTTGGATCAAATCCACATCATTGATTATTTGTCACCATACAACTGCAAAATAAGTAATCTAAACAATTGCCACATATAAGTTCATAAGATTGTGAAGGATCTTCCTCCACAAGCAATTGAGCAAGCCAAGCAAGCCAACCACCATCTTGAAGCAATGCTGCATACCTGATACGTGAGTTGTTCATAGTGAAACAAACATCCTTGAAGAATAAGATAACATTATACTATGAAAAAGAAGTGGATATGTAATCAAACAGCATATAAATGAAATCAAGGATTGAATTGTATTACATACTTGTTCTTTTAACAGTGATCTTAAGGTTCTTGTGTACTGGGATATATAAGGATTACACACACCATCTCCAGTGCCATTAGTGAACAATACTGTACATTGCCACAAACTGTCCGTTGCATACTGTTACATTACAAAGAAATTAGCATGAAAGTTGTGCATAATCATAAAAAATAAATTTAGACAAATGTTGAATGAGTAACAAAAGTAAGGATACCATAAACAATGTTGGAAACGTTCTTTCGTAACATGACATAAAGGCTGTGGAATGATGTCTTCCATGCCAATTGATGTTTGCTCAAGAAATCCATTTTTCCTACTTGCATATAATACGAACCAGTTTTAGCCTTTCAGCAAAACAATAACAGATTTAAAACAATAATAATAACTTTTAGGTAGCATACCTTCCTCTTTCATAGATGACGTTAATGCTGTTATGACTGAATTTGACAGAAAATAGGGTGGATGCACACAAGAATATAATAATTTTGTACTGATAATACCATCAAGTATGCCACAATTCATCAACCTATCCAATTATTCGAAGATGAAGATACCACTGGCAAAGTTAACATAACATTGATTGGTTTCATCAGGAAGTAAAAGGAAAAAAAATTATGCATTTATGTGAATAAATAATTGATATATTAAATTGCAATTACATGACATTGGATATCTAAAACAACAAACTAAAGGGGACGAGTCCAATTCATATTTGGTTCATACATACCTTTTATCAAACAGTTTGTTGGCATATAAAACACGCACAATTGAACAAATATCATTTGTGCATTAAACACCCATAAACAATACAACCAATCTCTCATTCAAATTGTAAGGAATTTACCTTTATTGATTCAGACAATGTGTGCTCTTCAATTTCTTCACGGTTTCTCGTTTTGACTTATGCACCGCAAAATCCTACAAATACATAAGAACTGATCAACCTTATTTTCACATATTCCTCGTTTGAATCAACTAACATCCGGTACAAAAAATGATCAAAAAAATCAAATTCGTTACGTGTTTTAATTTGATGAACCCAGAAAATCAAATCCAAGAATGATTTGAGATGGAATTGTTTTTGAAAGGTTATTGATATCTCTAAACTTAAGAAGGAGGAGCGTAGCATTCATTCAAGAAAAACGCTCCACCAGTTAAATGATAATAATTACTTTACAAAAATATCATATAGAAGAAGTCATAGAGTTCACGCTGAAGATGGGTAGTACTTTCCAAAGATACCGTGAAATATGGTGCGAGATACATCAGCGCATTGAATTTTTAGAAGCTTTAAAGGGTGGTACAAAAGTGCATTATATTAGAATACATAGATACTCTCTCCGTCCCTAAATAAATGTCCAGTTTGACTTTTCAAAGTCAAAATGGTTTAACTTTGACATTAAATATTTTTTTTGTGTTATATAATACATGATAAAAAATTATACCGTTGAAAAATATACTTAAAACTAAATCTATTCGTATATTTTGCATCAAATATTATATAACAGCAAAAAAAATAATCAAGGTCAATGTTGAACCAGTTTGACTCTGAAAAGTCAAACTGGACATTTATTTAGAGACGGAGGTAGTATAATTTTAAGCTAAAGATATAAAGTTATCTTACCCTTAACATGCCCTAAAGTTTGAATATTGCTTTTACATTATTTGACAAGCTGACAATACTATTATAAATCCAGGAGTGAGAAAAAGATTTTATGTAGCTATCTAGAGCGTCTCTCCTTAGTGGTTGTAGATCGAAACAAACTCGATGTCTATAATTCAAGATGACCTAAAACGTGGTTCGAGTTAACTTATCGACCAGAAACGTGGTTTGAGCTAGTTACCTCATCAGGTTACCTTCTCCGACCCAAACGCCATCCCACTCTTTTATTAATGAATGATTGAATGTACTGAAGACACATATTAGAACCAAAAAGAAAGAACTAGTTTTGTTATCTGATGTGATCCAAAAACGAGCTAAAAAAATATATATGAACCTTAGTTTTGACGTATAGGGAGCAGTAAAAACCGAGAGTACGTTACTGTTATTAATACTAAATTGGACTCATCTAGAATATTTAGGAGGAACCAACCAAACTCGTCCCCTAATAAATATATACCCAACTTGACTGGTCTCAAATTGCCAACTATATGAAGAAGCTTTCGAATGGCCTCAAAGAATCACTTTTCTGCTCTTACTGGCACTTTGGCTTTTACATATACTTAAGTTAGGGGCAATATCATCGCTTATAATAAACAGGTTATATCACACATTAATTAATATTAGTGTGTACCTAAACTTATAATCTGAGAAGTGTAGCGAATTGCTTAAAATCAACTAGGTCTTGACCATCCCACATCGCACTTTGAATGAAAGATGTTTCTAAATACAAAGGAAATAACACAAAATGGAATTTTATCTAAAAATGTAATGTAGTTAGATAAGTAAATAACAAACATGTTGATAAATTGTTGACTATCAATCGGGTTTCGGTTAACCCACACCGAGTTGTGAAGATTGAAGAAAGCTTAATTAGAGGGTGTTAATTATAAATAGAAAGAGAATGGTGGCATTAAAGGTAGGCTAGTTGAAAATTTCAAATTCCCTTTCTTGCATCTATATATATCAGCAAATAACAGCTGGTATTGGTTCTAAGATTTGAGTTTTTAAAATTTCAATATGCCGGCTATTTACGTAGATCAATTTATTGACTAAGACGTCATTATAGTTACAATGTGGCATTTTATCTGAAGGTTGAAGTCTACCTATGGAAATCTTGTGGCTAGTAGTACAATCTTTGTAGGGATCCAGATAAGCCAAGTGAGGAATAACAAAATGTGCTTAATGAACACAAGCTTAACGATGCTTGGTCCTTACATGAACATGGAAGGGTTTTTGGCGGCAACTTTTGCAGAAAGTCTAGAGCTTAGTTAAGTGGCTTAATACAGTTAATGACTTATGAGTAAAAAACTATGGGAAATAAAATTAGTGCAAGTATAACATCATAACATAAATTAGTTAGTGTATATTTAACATACATAAGGGCATCCACTATGGTGAGTTTATGAAAATGTCTAAGAAAGTTGAAAAGGTTTATGTTTATTTCAACCATAGTGGACACTCATTTCATGTATATGTGGCATGAAGAGGTCCTAATTCTTGAACCTCTTTATAAATTCAATACATTTAATGCATTTGTTAAAAAAGACATTTTATAAACTTGTAAAGGTTTATACTATAGTAAATGTAGGTTTATAAAATCAAATGGTCTAAAATTTATTGATGTACTAATGTATAAACCTTTGTAAAAGGTTTATCATAGTGGATGCTCTAAGATCAAAATATACTCGTAATGGTGAAGATAAATAAGGAGCATCCCACATCGTATTATGAAGGAAAGTAGCTTTATGGAAGGTGGTTATAAATAAGGAGGGAAGGATGCAATTACAAGCAGGCTTGTTTAATTCTATTAAATGCCAGTAGTCTTTTTTTTGCTTGCAAAGGTTAAGATTTCAACTTATGCTTTTAGTTTGATAAGTTTGCAAGCAGAAAATGTTGAAAAATGTCATTTTTATTATTGCACAAACTTAGAATTTTAGTATAATAAGATAAGTTAAAGTATCTATCAACGCGATTTACATGTACTCTTTAATTTCTATCCAAATTATGAAATCTGAATGTACATGGTTGACTTTAAAGGGGGATAAATAAGGGCATGGCCTCAAAAATAGTATCTACAAACCCTCCCAACTATTACAGTAGTCCCCAATGTTAATCCTATTAAAAAAAAACACTTATGACACACACACAAGACCAATATATATGGTTAGATAACTGGGTTACCAAACAAGTTAAGTAATCATTTAGTCCATATCAGTACCTATCAAGCAACACAAATGGTCATATACTTAATTACTCACAAGGGGCTTCACTGCCTTTTACATCATGTATCAGCATCAACCTCGTAGCTAGTCTAAAACATAAACAAATTCATTGTCTTGAACATCATAATATGGTTTTTGCATTGCTAGAAAATGGTAAATAAGGATACTTCACCTAATCACCTTACATGTATATAATCAAAACTTATGTGAACTCTCACCAACACCTGCAAACTCTAACAAACATCAGCCACACACAAACACACTAGCTAACAACATACACACATTAGCAACCCGCGCCCACCCGTTGCCACACAACCCTTAAAAAAGAAACCTACAAAGTCGTGCCTTCAACACCCATGACTAGCATAACTCCATCCATTCCATAATGAGCTCATCAAGTACAAGTACCAACCATTCCTCATACATACTCGATCACTTACTTTTGAAAATCAGAGCTTCGAATAATTTCATCAGCTTGTAAACCCATAACCAACGTGGCCTTTGATAATATGTATTGGAAACGCGTATGTGTCTCACATAAACCACATGGGTGCGGATTGAACACCTTTTGTTGCATAACAGCCAGTTGTTGGTTGATGTATGGTGAAGCTTGTGGGTGCATGGTAGTCTTGTGCTTGTGTCGCCACCACATTCATTGTTCATGCAGTATTTGCAAGCAGTAGTAGTGACTAGAACTCTCTGAGATTGATTGTTTACATTCATGTTCCTCCATTGTCACCAAGTTGTATTCCTATATGCAACTAAACCACTAGCAAGAGGAAAACAAATTACAATATACAGTAACTATATTTTTAATAGTTGGTCCACGAATCAGACTAGCCTTCCTATCGGGTTGGTGGTTCAACCAGTCCGACATGCTGGATCTACGAGTCTCTAGAACAGAACGACCTAATTGAGAAATTTACACATGTAAAAATGAAATGGAAACCAGTTGTAAGAAACATAAAATCTTATAGAAATTGATTGTGCTTATTATACTTCATAGCATCTTCTCTACCTTTTCGTACTTTCCAAAGTTCTCGTATTTATTATGTAAACTTTTATAACTCATAAAGAAGAGCCATCGACTTATACTTTAACTTATGTTTTAAAATGTCAAAACTACTTAAACATAACTATAAAATAATCATAAAACTAGCGCAAGTAAAAACATCATAACATACATTATTAGTTAAAGTTTATCTAAACATGTACTCAAAATGGGGTAGATAAACTCTCAAATGCACATGTGTTCTACAAAATGTTAAAATCAATTGGGTTTTGACTTTTGGACTTCCCACATTGCCTTTGAGGTGAAAGTAGCTTTGTAGGAGCTAGTTATAAATAAGGAGGGAAAGATACAATAAGAGGCAGGCATGTTGAATTCCTTAAAAGCAAGTGGTTAACATTTGATGCTTGTAAGCTTATAATTTGAGTTTTATAAGTTTGCAAGCAATTAAGTTTAATCACCACTTACTTTTATATTGTTTGACAAGCTAACAATTTTATATATAAAATTATCTAAACCTTAGCATACAATAAATTAGATAACACGTACTTAAACTTTGGTTAAACAAACTAAAAAACCAAAACTCAACATCTCAATCACAGCTTCTCTCCACATCAAATGCTTCGGCTCCAAAAACCCGGTCCAATTCATCGATCTCGAGCCGCGTAAACCCTACACCATCGGCCGCGATCCGAATCAATGCGATTACATATTCGAACATCCTCAAGTTAGTAAAACACATTGCCAGTTATACTTTGATGATTATACTAAGAAAGTGTTTATTAGTGATGGTGTTAGGGTTAGGGTTTCGTTGAATGATGTGTTTGTTGACGGTGTTCGAGTAGGAAATGGGGAAAGTAAGGAGTTACACGCGGGTAGTGAGGTTTCGGTGGTGTTTGGGAGTTGTTTTCGGGTTGGTTTTGTTGTTGAGGAAATCGTGTTTTCGGATAGTAAACTAGCTTACGTTGGTTTGTTATCTCGTAAGTGTAGGGAGATTTTGTCGAGTGATGATCCGGTTTTGTATATTAGAAAGTGTTTTAGTAATGTGGCGAAATGTGGGAGTAGAAATAGAGTTAAGAGTAACAATGAGATAAATTGTATGTCTGATGTTGTGCCTGTGAGTCGAGATACCTTGTTTAGATATAATTGTGTAGATTTAGATTCGAGTAACGAGCTATTATGTTGTAAGGTAAATGATAGAGTTCCTTTAAGGGAATGTAGTGCTGATACTATTGCATTGACAGCTTTGAACACCTTGAGGTACCCCATACCACAGGTATGTCTAAATGCCGTGCCTAATTATTAGTGCCAAAAGGGTAACTTTTAGTGAAGGTTGGGTCGGTCGGCCTGTAAAGTTTTTATGGTTCATGACTTGAAAATTCTATAATGTACGTGTCGAAAATGATTTTAGAATTTTTACAGTAATAATTTCATACTTTTTATAAAATGATTAACGAGGTTTATGCATTTTCAATACACACCCATTTTTTACCCGTTTTGATGTTGGCTATAAAAAAACCCATTTCACCCAACCCGTGAGGAAAAGTAAAACCCACTTCGACCTGTTTTTCTATTATTTTGTTTATTTACCAAATATTTCTTCTGAAATTTCGTAGGGTGAAATTCATCATGTTGTAAATCCAATCCCCTACTGAGGGGGGTGTTTGGCTCAGATGCTAATCTGTATGCTCAATACGTAGTACAATATCACATAGGTCACAGTACATCACGAAGACTTTCTGGTTATATTTTTGAAACTATACAGGTTGATTGGCGAAACCTAAATAAAACCCATGCACAGCAGAATGGGAAACCGTCTTCAAGTTCACAGCAGAGTGCCATACCACAAGTATCAGTTCCCATCATCAATGGTAATAGCAGGTTTGAGAGGCATTGTACATGGTGCAAAAAAGAGTTCCTTTATCAGCCCGTTGATCCTGGAATAACGACCGAAGCACGCGAATTTATGTGCCAAAAGTGCAAACAGAAAATCTGTGGGGTCTTTGAAAGGAGTTTGTAAAGGAATTGTCACTAAAGTAAGTTCCTTTAAGATAGTTTTCAGGTAAGCTTTGTTGGCTTTCAGGAAGGAAAATGTATGCTTAAAGTAATTGTAGTTTTTAATATTTCGCTTTCTTTTTCTTCTCCATAAAACAGTATACATATTGTGTATTATGTATGTAACTTTCCCCTGTAGTTTATTTCGTTATTTCACAATCTTATTGTTTTCTAATCATATGTAGAAAGGATCTAATCTGTTCTTTACTTTTCTTTAAATGTTTTTTACTTTAAAATTTTGAATATGTTCAAGTCTTTTGTGACGCCATGTCTCTCCACTCAGCCAGTTTACTTAATTTCCCAGCTTGACGTCTTGTTCTTGCTCGTAAACCAGTTGCGAAAAGGATTATGGGTGTACAAGACCAACCCGGCTTCCAATTCCGTCCCAACCAGCCAATCTCTTCTCAATGCAAATTAGCGATCTCTAATGTTAGTTATGACACCTACACAAGACCAAGATTAGTAGCTATGAAGCAACAAAATTAGTCATATATGTTCATTTATCATCATGTATCAGCATCAACCCCATAGTCTAAAACATAAACAAAATCATTAACTTGAACATCATAAATAAACACACGTACATGTAAACATAAAACCTCATATTAATCAATTCTCACCAACACCTGCTAAATTAAACACACCTTAAACATACACACTTTAGCTACCGCGACCACCTGTTGCCACACGAACCTTGAAATGAAAACCCACGAAGCCACGCCTTCAACACCTCTTCACGACCAACATAACTCATACTCCAAGTCTCCAACCATTTGATAATCAACTCGTGAAGTACAAGCACCATCCCTTCCTTATACATGATCACTCACTTTTAGAAAAAAGAGCTTCGAGTAACTCTATCATGCAAACCCACAACCAACGCGGCCTTCAATAATTTACTTTAGGCACGCATATATGTCTAACTTAAACCTCATGGTTGCGGATTGAGCACCTTTCATTTATAAGAGCAAGTATAACATCATAAAACTATGGGAAATAAAACTAGTGTGAGTATAACATCCAATGGGTTTTGACTTTTGAGCATCCCACATCGTCTTAGGGGGGAAAGTAGGTTTGTGTGAGGTGGTTATAAATAAGGAGGGAAGGATTAAATTAAAGTCAGGCATGTTTAATTCCTCTAAAAGCCAATGGTCAACATCAGATGCTTGCATACTTATGATTTGAGTTTTATAATTTTGCAAGCTTTTTAGTTTGACTGTTGTTTTTTATATTATTTGACAAGCTTATAATTTTATATAAAAGGTTATCGAAATATTAACGCAGTATAAATTACTAAATGTGTTTAATGAACACAAGCTTAAACTTAATAGAAAGGGACACTTATATTTTTTCATATAAATTACGAAATGTGTCTAATGAGTTTTGTTTTAGGTTTAGCCCGCTTTCAGGTGTCGTATCTTTAGTCCAATCTTTGGTCATGGTTGCGTGTGGGTGCTCTTTTGGGTGTAGACGAACCTGGCTTCCCACTCCGTCTCGACCGGCCAATTCCCCTCCCAACTATTTTAATAGTCCCCAATGTTCATCTTCTTTAAAAAACACTTATGACACCTACACAAAACTAATATGATTAGATAACTAGGTTACCAAATAAGTTAAGCAATCATTCACTCCATATCAGTACCTATCAAGCAACACAAATAGTCATATACTAAATTACTCACAAGGGGCTTTAATACCTTTTACATCGTGTATCTGCATCATCGCTAGTTCAAAACATCAACAAAGTCATTGTCTTGAACATCATAATATGGTTTTTGCATTGCTATAATATGAAATTTATAAATACACTTGCAAACTCAAACACACATCGGCCACACACAAATACACTTGCAAACAATATGCACACCTTAACAACCCGCGTGCCCACCCGTTGCCACACAACCCTTGAAAAGGAAACCTACGAAGCAGTACCTTCAACACTCACGACTAGCATAACTCCATCAATTCCATAATCATCTCATCAAGTACAATTTACCAACCATTCCTCATACATGCTCGATCACTCACTTTTGAAAATCAGAGCTTCGAATAATTCCATTAGCTGGTAAACCCACAACCAACGTGGCCTTCGATAATATGTGTTAGAAAGGCGTATATATCTCACATAAACCGCATGGGTGCGGATTGAGCACCTTTTGTTGCATAACAACCAGTTGTTGGTAGATGTATGGTGAAACTTGTGGGTGCACGGTAGTCTTGTGCTCGTGTCGCCACCACATTCGTTGTTCATGCAGTATTTGCAAGCGGTAGCTGTGGTTAGCAAACCCGAACTTTGTGAGATTGATGGTTTACGGTCATGCTCCTTCATTATCATTTTTCTGACTTGGTTAATATGGTTGGAATAGTTTTATAAAGGTGTTTAAGTAATTGTTAGCGTTTATAACGCGTATTTATTATATATTGACCTATATTCCCTTCCACATGCGCAAGTATAACATATTCCAAATAATTTCCTTCGTTGACCACAATTTTCGAGAAGAAATTTTGGTATGACTTGGTATAATAAGCAGATACAATAACGCATTCACCGCTGCTACTTCAACGTTACATCAACTTTTTTTCTACAACAAACTCTTTGGTTTAAAACAACCAACTTCATCACTCACTTATATCATACATAAACAAATTAAATCACTCACACAAGTCACTTTTAAACAAATTATATCACTAACACAAGTCACTTTTGAGCCCACACAACTCTTCCACTTCTCGGCCTTGGGGATGACCGCGTCCTTTATGTTCTGCTTCCAAGACGCGTCGAGATGGGGTTGATGTAATAACGAGCAGACATCCAAGACGCCTCCACCTTAGCACTAGACGCGTCGAGATGGGGTTGAAGTTTATACAAGATATGTATCTAAATACGAGTTTAACTTGAATATATATATGTAATTAAAGTATAAAGTTTTACCTGTCTACTACAAATAATTGCTTAAATATATCAATTGGGTTTTGACTTGTGAGCATCCCACATCGTATATTCGTATTGTGAAGTAAAGTAGCTATGTTGGATGTTGTTATAAATAAGGAGGAAAGGACTCAATTAGAAATAGGCATGTTTAATTTTATAAAAGCCGATATTCAACATTTTTTGCATGCTTATGATTCAAGTTTTATAAGCTTGTAAGAATGACGACTATCTCTTTTACAATACTCGACAAGCTCCTAATATATATAATAATTTTAAGCTAAATATATAAAGTTATCTAAACATTAACACGCCATAAAGTTTGAACATTGCTTTTACATTATTTGACAAGCTCACAATATTAAATGATGATTGTAAAAAGATTTGAGATCCGGATCATTTGAGGACAAGAATGTTTACTTCTATTATAAATTAGATAATTTTCACCACTATTATAATAAAGATTTTATCTAGCGATCTAGAGCGTCTCTCCTTAGTGGTTGTAGGTCGAAACAAACTCGATGTCTATAATTCAAGATGACCTAAAACGTGACCAGAAACGTGCTTTGAGTTACCTCATCAGGTTACCTTCTCCGACCCAAACACCATCCCACTCTTTTATTAATGAATGATTGAATGTACTGAAGAAACATATTAGAACCAAAAAGAAAGAACTAGTTTTGTTATCTGATGTGATCCAAAAACGTGCTTAAAAAATAAATAAATAAATAAATAAAAATGATGAACCTTTAGTTTTGACGTATAGGGAGCAGTAAAAACCTAGAGTACGTTACTGTTATTAATACTCAATTGTACTCATCTAGAATATTTAGGATGAAGCAACCAAATTCGTCCCCTAATAAATATATACCCAACTTGACTAGTCTCAAATTGCCAGCTATATGAAGAAGCTTTCGAATGGCCTCAAAGAGTCACTTTTCTGCTCTTACTGGCACTAAGGCTTTTACATATACTTAAGTTAGGGGCAACATCATCGCTTATAATAAGCGGGTTATATCACACATTAATTACTGTGTGCCTAAACGTATAATCTTAGAAGTGTAGCAAATTGCTTAAAATCAACTAGGTCTTGACCATCCCACATCGCACTTTGAAGGAAAGATGTTTCTAAATACAAAGGAAATAACACAAAAATGGAATTTTATCTAAAATTGTAATGTAGTTAGATATGTAAATAACAAACATGTTGATAAATTGTTGACTATCAATCGGGTTTCGGTTAACCCACACCGAGTTGTGAAGATTGAAGAAGGTAGCTTAGAGGGTGGTAATTATAAATAGAAAGAGAATGGTGGCATTAAAGGTAGGCTAGTTGAAATTTTCAAATTCCCTTTCTTGTATCTAAATATATCAGCAAATAACAGCTGGTATTGGTTCTAAGATTAGAGTTTTTTAAATTTCAATATGCCGACTATTTACATAGATCAATTTATTGACTAAGACGTCATTATAGTTACAATGTGGCATTTCATCTGTTGGTTGAAGTCTATACCTATGGAAATCTTGTGACTAGTAGTACAATCTTTGTGCAAGCTAGGGATCCAGATAAGCTAAGTGAGGAATAAAAAAATGTGCTTAATGAACACAAGCTTAACGATGCTTGGTCCTTACATTAACATGGAAGGGTTTTAGGCGGCAACTTTTGCAGAGAGTCTAGAGCTTAAGTGGCTTAATACAGTTAATGAGTTATGAGTACAAAACTATGGGAAATAAAACTAGTGCAAGTATAACATCATAACATAAATTAGTTAGTGTATATCTAAACATACATAATATCAAAAAATGTATATATTAATTAGTGTTTATCTAAACATACTCGTAATGGTGAAGATAAATTCAAATATACTTGTGTACTAAAACTTGCTTAAAATCAATTGGTTTTTAACGAGCATCCCACATCGTATTATGAAGAAAAGTAGCTTTGTGGTAGGTGGTTATAAATAAGGAGGGAAGGATAGAATTACAAGCAGGCATGTTTAATCCTTTTAAATGCCATTAGTCAATCATTTTTTGCTTGCAAGCTTATGATTTTCAACTTATGATTTTAGTTTTATAAGTTTGCAAGCTAAAAGTGTTGCTAATGACTTTTATATTATTGGACTAGCTTACACTGTTGCTAATGGCTTTTATATTATTGGACTAGCTTACAATTTTAGTATAATAAGTTAAGTTGCGAAAGTATCTATCAACGTGATTTACATGTACTCTTTAAGTTCAATCCAAATTATGAAATCTAAATGTACATGGTTGACTTCAAAGGGGGATAAATAAGGACGTGGCCTCAAAATTAGTATCTACAAACCTGTTTCGTTTTCTTTTTTTATTTTCTTGATAATTACGGAGTACCAAATCTTAGTAAAAAGGATCTAATATGTTCGTTACTTACAAATTTGAAGATGCTCAAGTCTTTTATGACGGTATGACACTTCACTTGGGCGGTCCACCAGATGTTTCCCGCTCTGAGACCACTTGCATGAAGGATTTTGGGTGTAGGCGATCCTTGCTTCCCACTCCGTCCTGACCGGTCAATTCCCCTCCCAACTATAACAATAGTCCCCAGTGTTAATCCTCTTTAAAAAAACACTTATGACACCCACACAAGACCAATATATATGGTTAGATAACTGGGTTACCAAACAAGTTAAGTAATCATTTAGTCCATATCAGTACCTATCAAGCAACACAGATGGTCATATACTTAATTACTCACAAGGGGCTTTACTACCTTTTACATCATGTATCAGCATCAACCTCGTAGCTAGTCTAAAACATAAACAAATTCATTGTCTTGAACATCATAATATGGTTTTTGCATTGCTAGAATATGAATTTTGTAAATAAACATACTCCACCTAATCACCTTACATGTATATAATCAAAACTTATATGAACTCTCACGAACACCTGCAAACTCTAACAAACATCGGCCACACACAAACGCACTTGCAAACAACATACACACATTAGCAACCGCGCCCACCAGTTGCCATACAACCCTTGAAAAAGAAACCTACAAAGTCGTGCCTTCTACACCCATGACTAGCATAACTCCATCCATTCCATAATCAGCTCATCAAGTACAAGTACCAAAAATTCCTCAAACATACTCGATCACTTACTTTTGAAAATCAAAGCTTCAAATAATTCCATCAGCTGGTAAACCCACAACCAACGTGGCCTTTGATAATATGTGTTAGAAACGCGTATGTGTCTCACATAAACCACATGGGTGCGGATTGAGCACCTTTTGTTGCATAACAGCCGGCTGTTGGTAGATGTATGATGAAACTTGTGGGTGCATGGTAGTCTTGACATTCATTGTTCATGCGGTATTTACAAGCAGTAGCAGCGACTAGAACTCTCTGAGATTCATTGTTTACATTCATGTTAATCCATTATCATTTTTTTGACTTGGTTAATATGTTTGTATGCAATTCTCAAACATACCTGTGTACAACAAATTGCTTAAGTCAATTGGGTTTTAACTTCCTGAGCATCCCACATCGCATAGTGAAATAAAGTTGCTTTGTGAGACGTGGTTATAACTTATAACTTATAAATAAGGAGGGAATGACTAAATTATAAGTAGGCGTGTTAAATAATTTAAAAGCCAATGGTCAACATTTCTTGCAAGCTTATTATGCAAGTTTTATAAGCTTGAGGAGAAAAGTTGATCATCGCTTTTATAATATTTGACAAGCTCATAATTATATATAATAAATCTTTTTTGAACTATCTAAACTCTAACACGACATACATTTCGACGATTGCTTTTATAATATATGACAAGCTCACAAATATTAAACGCGAGCCGTAAGTAGAGATTCAATTTGAGATCAAATGGATCCATTGAGGACGAGAATGTTCACTTATATTATAGGTCGAAACAAACTCGATGTCTATAATTTCATATGACCAGAAACGTGGTTTGAGTTACATCATCAGAGTATGTTTTGATTTGCACACATATATTTTCTATTGGGACACTCCACCTCACATTTTAAGTAGTTGTATCAAGCTCATACTTTGCTAAAACTTCTTGTACAGTGAAGTGTTCAAATTAATAAATAAAGTGTGCAAACTAGGGATCCAGATAAGCTAAGTGAAGAATTACAAAATGCGCTTAATGAACAACAGCTTAACGATGCTTGGAACTTACATGAACATGAAAGGGTTTTCAGCGAAATTCATTGCGAGCAATTTTCTTGCAACTTTTGCAAAAGTCTAGAGCTTCGGTGGCTTAATACAGCTTATGGTATAGTACACAAGGTTCTTAATGAGCACAAACACGTACAACTTGTTAGAAAAGGACACTCTTATATACTTATCACTATGTCTTGCAAAATACATTTAACTTGTGAATGCATATTATATTATACAATAAACTAGTTGAACCGAACCGTTTCCTCCAGTTACTAGATTTTTATGGTCTTTCTGGACGTAATACTTATTTTCCAGTTATTTTGGTAGCAACAAAGGTGTTTCGAATTATGAGTATTTTATTCTTGACAAACCCAACTTTAGTGTTGAACTGTTGATCACCAAGTTGTATTCCTATTTGCAACTAAACCACTAGCAAGAGGAAAACAAATTACAATATACAGTAACTATGTTTTTAATAGTCGGTCCAGGAATCAGACTAGCCGTCCTATCGGGTCGGTGGTTCAATCGGTCCGACATGCTGGATCTACGAGTCTCTAGAACAAAACGACCTAATTGAGAAATTTACATATGTGTAAAAATGAAATGGTAACCAGTTATAACAAACATAAAATCTTATAGAAAGTGATTGTGCTTATTAAGAGCATCCACTATGATGGGTTTATGAAAAAGTCTAAAAAAGATGAAAATGTTTATGTTTATTTCAACCATAGTGGACACTTATTTCATGTCTATGTGGCATGAAGAGGTCCTAATTCTTGAACCTATTTATGAATTCAATACATTTAATGTATTTGTTAAAAAAGACATTTTAAGAACTTGCAAAATATTATAGTGAATGTAGGTTTATAAAATCAAAAGATATAAAATTTATTGATGCATTAATGTATAAACTTTTGTAAAAAGTTTATTATAGTGGATGCTTTTATACTTCATAGCATCTTCTCTAGCTTTTCATACTTTCCAAAGTTCTCGTATTTATTATATAAACTTTTATCTATACTACTTATAATACATATTATACCCTCTCTCCTATTAAATTTTTAAGATTTCCTCATATAAATTTTAAGTAAATACTACATTATAAGCATTATTTACAAGTATCTAAAGCACTCAAAAAACTAAAAACACACTACTCATATAGTAGTACTACAATTAATACACTATTAAAAACTCCATTTCATCCAAAAATACAACTTTTTAACCACAAAGTACAATATAATCAAGCTTCCACACAAACTATAAGTAAGCATAAACTACAACTCGAGTTCCTTTTTTTTTATAAAATATAATACTATTCCGATCCTATCAACACAAGTATGGCAAATGTCTCTCAGAAACAAGCCTTAAATGCTATATTAAACATTTTGGACTGCGTTGAAACAATTAAATGGACTGGAATGATTGCAATGTGTTTATGATCAAAATGTTATATCACAAAATATTGGGCTGAAATGAATATCTATTCTAAACGACTACACCTTAAATGAGTTATATATTTGTGTTCGTAGGGTAATGATTAAATTGGGTTGTGTAGTTTAGTTATATTTTGGACCTATTGAAATTTAGGGTAAATGTTAGCCTAAACATTTCTTGAAGTTCGAAAATTTAAAGTTGATTGTGCTGAAGGAAATAATCAAAATTTTTGTTTGTGGTAACTTCGGTTAATAGGAGATGGAATTATACCATTGTCTTAACTAAAGTTATTATTATTTGTAAATTAATTGTTAAAGAAAAAATATGATCGCAATACATCACATTACCAGAAAATTAATTGTTATAGTCACAGGATACCCGCCGTTGCATCGCGCGGGTACCCTGCTATAACTCATAAAGAAGAGCCATCGACTTATATACAGTAACTTATGTTTTAAAATGTCAAAACTACTTAAAGATAACTACTGTATAAAATAATCATAAAACATACATTAATTAAAGTTTATCTAAACATGTACTCAAAATGGGTAAGATAAACTCTCAAATGTACATGTGTTCTACAAAATACTTAAAATCAATTGGGTTTTGACTTTTGGACTTCCCACATTGCCTTTGAGGGAAAGTAGCTTTGTGGGAGTTGGTTATAAATAAGGAGGGGAAGATACAACAAGAGGCAGGCATGTTGAATTCCTTAAAAGCAAGTGGTTAACATTTGATGCTTGTAAGCTTATGATTTGAGTTTTATAAGATTGCAAAAAGGTAATTACCACTTACTTTTATATTGTTTGACAAGCTTACAATTTTATATACAAAATTATCTAAACCAATAAATTAGATAACACGTAAATCGAATAAAGAACTTTGGTTAAACAAACTAAAAAACGAAAACTCAACATCTCAATCACAGCTTCTCACCACATAAAAAGGTGTTCGTGTTGGAAATGGGGAGAGTAAGGAGTTACACGCGGGTATTGAGGTTTCGCTTGTGTGTGGGAGCTGTGTTCGGGTAGGTTTTGTTGTTGAGGAAATCGTGTTTTCGGATAGTAAACTAGCTTATGCTTGTTTGTTATCGCGTAAGTGTAGGGAGATTTTGTCGAGTGATGATCCGGTTTTGTATATTAGAAAGTATTTTAGTAATGTGGCGAAATGTGGGAGTATAAATAGAGTTAAGATAAATTGTATGTCTGATTTGGGGCCTGTGAGTCGAGATACCTTGTTTAGAGATAATTGTTTAGATTTAGATTCGAATGATGAGCTATTACGTTGTAATGTAAATGATAGAGTTCCTTTGTAAGAATGTAGTGCTGATACTATTGGATTGACAGGTATGTCTAAATGCCGTGCCTAATTATTACTAAAAGGGTAACTTTTACTCTTTTAGTACAGGTTGGGTCGGTGTTGGCCTGTGAAGTTTTTATGATTCATGACTTGAAAATTCTATAATGTCACATGTACTCGAAAATTATTGCAGAACTATATCCTTACAGTAATAATTTCATACTTTTTATAAAATGATTATGAGGTTTATCCGTTTTCAATACACTTTGGGTGAAAGTCAACCCATTTTTGACCCGTTTTGATTTTGGCTATAAAAAACCCATTTCACCCAACCCGTTAGACGAAAAGTGAAATCCACTTCGACCTGTTTTTCTATTATTTTGCTTAATTACCAAATATTTTTTCTTAAATTTCGTAGGGTGAAATTCATCATGTTGTAAATCCAAACCCCTGCTGAAGGGTATTTGGCTGTATGCTCAATACGTACAATATCACATTGGTCACAGTACATCACGAAGAATTTCTGGTTATATTTTTGAAACTATACAGGTTGATCGGCGAAACCTAAATAAAACCCATGCACAGCAGAATGGGAAACCCTCTTCAAGTTTACAGCAGAGTGCCATAACACAAGTATCAGTTCCCATCATCAATGGTAATAGCAGGTTCGTGACACATTGTACATGGTGCAAAAAAGAGTTACTTTATCAGCATGTTGATCCTGAAATAATGACCGAAGCACGCGAATTTATGTGCCAAAAGTGCAAACAGAAAATCTGTATTCTGTATGTAACTTCCCCTGTAGTTTATTGTGTATTATGTATGTAACTTTTTTCTGTAGTTTAGAGAGATGGTTTTTTTTTGTTATTTATTGTTTTCCAATCATATGTAAAAAGGATCTAATATGTTCTTTACTTTTCTTTAAATGTTTCTTACTTTAAAATTTTCAAGATGTTCAAGTCTTTTGCGACGCCATGTCTCTCCACTCAGCCAGTTTACTTAATTTCCCCAGCTCGCCGTCTTGTTCTTACTCGTAAACCAGTTGCGAAAAGGATTATGGGTGTACAAGACCAACCCGGCTTCCCATTCCGTCCCAACCAGCCAATCTCTTCTCATTGCAAATTAGCGGTCTCTAATGTTAGTTATGACACCTACACAAGACCAAGATTAGTAGCTATGAAGCAACAAAATTAGTCACATATGCTCATTTATCATCATACATCAGCATCAATCCCATAGTTAGTCTAAAACACAAACAAAATCACTAACTTGAACATCATAAATAAACACACATACATGTAAACATTAAACCTCATATTAATCAATTCTCACCGACACCTGCTAAATTAAACACACCTTAAACATACACACTTTAGCTACCGCGACCACCTGTTGCCACACGAACCTTGAAATGAAAACTCACGAAGCTGCGCCTTCAACACCTCTCCACGACCAACATAACTCATAACTCCAAGTCTCCAACCATTTGATAATCAACTCGTGAAGTACAAGCACCATCCATTCCTTATACATGATCACTCACTTTTAGAAAAAAGAGCTTCGAGTAACTCTATCAGCTGGCAAACCCACAACCAACGCGGCCTTCAATAATTTGCTTTAGGCACGCATATATGTCTAACTTAAACCTCATGGTTGCGGATTGAGCACCTTTCATTTATAAGAGCAAGTATAACATCATAAAACTATGAGAAATAAAACTAGTGTAAGTATAACATCCCATGTGTTTTGACTTTTGAGCATCCCACATCGTCTTAGGGGGAAAGTAGGTTTGTGTGAGGTGGTTATAAATAAGGAGGGAAGGATTAAATTAAAGTCAGGCATGTTTAATTCCTCTAAAAGCCGATGGTCAACATCAGATGCTTGCATACTTATGATTTGAGTTTTATAATTTTGCAAGCTTTTTAGTTGACTGTTGGATTTTATATTATTTGACAAGCTTATAATTTTATATAAAATGTTATCGAAATATTAACGCAGTATAAATTACTGAATGTGTTTAATGAACACAAGCTTAAACTTAATAGAAAGGGACACTTATATTTTTTGTCATATAAAAAACCTACTTATTCAAATTACTTGAATGCAAAAATAGTATCTACGAAACCGTTTTCTTTTGTTTTTTTCTTGTTAATGACTAATAACAATTAACAAGAAAAAGAAAAAGAAAAAGATAAAGACAATGAACCTTCTCGGGCGGGTGCCTAATGATCGTGAAAAGCTAACAAATTAATTAAAAATCGCCTCTCCGAGACTAGGGCCGTCCAAAGCATTCAAGGTGCTTCGTCAAATGGCATTGTAATGTTTGTTTTGGTAATCAAAGGTTATTGGTTGATTGGATGCTTCTAGGTATTTGGTCTAATGAGTTTTGTTTTAGGTTTAGCCCGCTTTCAGGTGTCGTATCTTTAGTTCAATCTTTGGTCATGGTTGCGTGTGGGTGCTCTTTTGGGTGTAGACGATCCAGGCTTCCCACTCCGTCTCGACCGGCCAATTCCCATCTCAACTTTTAGTAGTCCCCAATGTTCATCCTCTTATAAAAAACACTTGTGACACCTACACAATACTAATATGATTAGATAACTGGGTTACCAAACAAGTTAAGCAATCATTCACTCCATATCAGTACCTATCACGGCAACACAAATAGTCATATACTAAATTACTCACAAGGGGCTTTAATACCTTTTACATCATGTATCTGCATCATCGCTAGTTCAAAACATAAACAAAGTCATTCTCTTGAACATCATAATATGGTTTTTGCATTGCTAGAATATGAAATTTATAAATACACTTGCAACCTCAAACACATATAGGCCACACACAAATACACTTGCAAACAACATGCACACTTTAGCAACCCCGCGCACCTACCCGTTGCCACACAACCCTTGAAAAGGAAACCTACAAAGCGATGCTTTCAACACTCACGACTAGCATAACTCCATCAATTCCATAATCATCTCATCAAGTACAATTTACCAACCATTCCTCATACATACTCGATCACTCACTTTTGAAAATCAGAGCTTCGAATAATTTCATTAGCTGGTAAACCCACAACCAACGTGGCCTTCGATAATATGTATTAGAAAGGCGTATATGTCTCACATAAACCGCATGGGTGCGAATTGAGCACCTTTTGTTGCATAACAACTGGTTGTTGGTAGATCGTAGATGTATGGTGAAACTTGTGGGTGCATGATAGTCTTGTGCTCGTGTCGCCACCACATTCGTTGTTCATGCAGTATTTGCAAGCGGTAGCTGTGGTTAGCCAGGGCCGTCCCTTGAATTGGTGAAATTTTTGAGAGCCCAGTACGAAATTATATAATGACAGAAGCACACGAATTTATGTGCCAAAAGTGCAAACAGAAATCTGTGGGGTCTTTGAAAGGAGTTTGTAAAGGAATTGTCAAAAGTAAGTTCGTTTAAGATAGTTTTCAGGTAAGCTTTGTAGGCTTTCGGGAAGGAAAATGTGTGCTTAAAGTAATTGTAGTTTTTAATATTTCGGGAAGTAATTGTATACATATCGTGTATTCTGTATGTAACTTCCCCTGTAGTTTATTGTGTATTATGTATGTAACTTTCCCCTGTAGTTTAGAGAGATGGTTTTTTCGTTATTTCACAAACTTTAATATTTCGTTTTCCTTTTCTTCTCCATAAAACAGAATCATATGTATATAACTCCATCCATTCCATAATCAGCTCATCAAGTACAAGTACCAACCATTCCTCATACATACTCGATCACTTACTTTTGAAAATCAGAGCTTCGAATAATTTCATCAGCTTGTAAACCCATAACCAACATGGCCTTTGATAATATGTATTGGAAACGCGTATGTGTCTCACATAAACCACATGGGTGCGGATTGAGCACCTTTTGTTGCATAACAGCCAGTTGTTGGTAGATGTATGGTGAAGCTTGTGGGTGCATGGTAGTCTTGTGCTTGTGTCGCCACCACATTCATTGTTCATGCGGTATTTACAAGCAGTAGCAGCGACTAGAACTCTGAGATTGATTGTTTACATTCATGTTAATCCATTATCATTTTTTTGACTTGGTTAATATGTTTGTATGCAATTCTCAAACATATATACCTGTGTACAACAAATTGCTTAAGTCAATTGGGTTTTGACATCTTGAGCATCCCACATCGCATAGTGAAATAAAGTTGCTTTGTGAGACGTGGTTATAACTTATAAATAAGGAGGGAAGGACTAAATTATAAGAAGGCGTGTTGAATAATTTAAAAGCCGATGGTCAACATTTCTTGCAAGCTTATTATGCAAGTTTTATAAGCTTGTGGAGAATAGTTGATCGTCGCTTTTATAATATTTGACAAGCTCATAATTATATATAATAAATCTTTTTTGAGCTATCTAAACTCTAACACGACATAAATTTCGACGATTGCTTTTATAATATATGACAAGCTCACAAATATTAAACGCGAGCCGTAAGTAGAGATTCAATTTTTGAGATCAAATGCATATAATTATTAACGGGACAAATTTTGGTGGCCCTTAAAATTTTGAAGCCCTGAGCGGTCGCTCATCTTGCACACCCTCAAAGCCGGCCCTGTGGTTAGCAAACCTGAACTTTGTGAGATTGATGGTTTACGGTCATGCTCCTCCGTTATCATTTTTTCTGACTTGGTTAATATGGTTGGATTAGTTTTATAAAGGTGTTTAAGCAATTGGTAGCGTTTATAACCTGTATTTATTATATATTGACATACATATTCCCTTGATCCCTTCCACATGCGCAAGTATAACATATTCCAAATAATTTCCTTCGTTGACCACAGTTTTTGAGATGAAATTTTGGTATGACTTGGTATAATAAGGAGATACGATAACGCATTCACCGCTGCTACTTCAACGTTACATCAACTTTCATTTTCTACAATAAACTCAATGGTATGAAACAACCAAGTTCATCACTCAGTTATACCATACATAAACAAATTAAATCACTCACACAAGTCACTTTTAAACAAATTATATCACTAACACAAGTCACTTTTGAGCCCACACATGAACTCTCCCACTTCTCGGCCTTGGGGATGACCGAGTCCTTTATGTTCTGCCTCCAAGACGCGTCGAGATGGGGTTATTGACGTAATAACGAGCACGCATCCAAGACACCTCCACCTTAGCACTAGACGCGTCGAGATGGGGTCGAAGTTTATACAAGATATGTCTAAATACAAGTTTAGCTTGAATACATGTATATGTAATTAAAGTATAAAGTTTTACTTGTATACTACAAATTGCTTAAATCAATTGGGTTTTAACTTCTGAGCATCCCACATCGCATTGTGAAGTAAAGTAGCTTTGTTGGATGTTGTTATAAATAAGGAGGAAAGGACTCAATTACAAATAGGCATGCTTAATTTTATAAAAGCCGATGGTCAACATTTCTTGCAAGCTTATGATTCAAGTTTTATAAGCTTGCAAGTATGACTCTCCATCTCTTTTATAATATTTGACAAGCTCCTAATTAATATATAAAATAATTTTAAGCTAAATATATAAAGTTGTCTAAACCTTAACACGCCATAAAGTTTGAACATTGCTTTTACATTATTTGACAAGCTCACAGTATTAAATGCCGATTGTAAAAAAGATTTGAGATCCAGTGGATCATTTGAGGACAAGAATGTTTACTTCTATTATAAATCAGATAATTTTCACTACTATTATAAATCCAGGAGTGAGACAAAGATTTTATCTAGCTATCTAGAGCGTCTCTCCTTATTGGTTGTAGGTCGAAACAAACTCGACGTCTATAATTCAAGATGACCTAAAACGTGGTTTGAGTTACCTTATCGACCAGAAACATGGTTTGAGTTACCTCACCAGGTTACCTTCTCCGACCCAAACACCATCCCACTCTTTTATTAACGAATGATTAAATATATTAAAGACACATGTTAGAAAAAAAAAAAAAAAAAAAAAAAAAACTTTTGTTATCTGATGTGATCCAAATACAAGCTAGAAAAGACGAACCTTAGTTTTGACGTATAGGGAGCAATAAAAACCGAGAGTACGTCAGTGTTATTAATACTCAATTGGACTCATCTAGAATATTTAGGAGGAACCAACCAAACTCGTCCCCTAATAAATATTTACCCAACATGACTAGTCTCAAATTGCCACCGCCTCTAGCAGCTATATGAAGAAGCTTTCAAATGACTTCAAAGAGTCACTTTTCTGCTCTTACTGGCACTATGGCTTTTACATATACTTAAGTTAGGGGCAACATCATCGCTTATAATAAGCAGGTTATATCACACATTAATTAGTGTGTACCTAAACTTATAATCTTAGAAGTGTAGCGAATTGCTTAAAATCAACTAGGTCTTGACCATCCCACATTGCACTTTGAAGGAAAGATGTTTCTAAATACAAAGGAAATAACACACAATGGAATTTTATCTAAAAATGTAATGTAGTTAGATAAGTAAAAACACACATGTTGAAAAATTGTTAACTCAATCAGGTTTCGGTTAACCCACACCAAGTTGTAAAGATTGAAGAAGGTAGCTTAGAGGGTGTTAATTATAAATAGAAAGAGAATGGTGGCATTAAAGGTAGGCTAGTTGAAAATTTCAAATTCCCTTTCTTGCATCTATATATATATCAGCAAATAACAGCTGGTATTGGTTCTCAGATTTGAGGTTTTAAAATTTCAATATGCCGACTATTTACATAGATCATTTTTATTGACTAAGACATCATTATAGTTACAATGTGGCATTTCATCTGAAGGTTGAAGTCTACCTAGCTAGTAGTACAATCTTTGTGCAAGCCAGGGATCCATATAAGCTAAGTGAGGAATAACAAAATGTGCTTAATGAACACAAGCTTAACGACGCTTGGTCCTTACGTGAACATGGAAGGGTTTTAGGCGGCAACTTTTGCAGAGAGTCTAGAGCTTAAGTGGCTTAATACAGTTAATGAGTTATGAGTACAAAACTATGGGAAATAAAACTAGTGCAAGTATTGTTAAAAGTTACGTATAAATATTAATTAGTAAATGTCTAGTATCGAACCCGAGACCTCGGGATTGCACACTTTACAAACAAGAATAATGTAAATAAATATATATATATGTTAAATGTATCGTATATATATATTTATAAACACTTAAGGGACTAAATAATCATTAATATTAAACGTAAGTATTAATTATTATTAAGGGATAAGAGAACGAGGACTAGAGTGTAACTTGGGAGTCAAGAAGGATCTAGAAACACCCCAAGGGTGCCTAGGCCGGTCGAAGCCCACACCATGGGTCGATCCACCCTTGCTTGTGCTCCAAGGAATCACCTAGTATATATACAAGGCCAAGGATTAGGGTTTCATATCTCTTGTGCACACACACAAAACCCTAAAGTTTTCTTCTCCTTGTTTCTTCTCTTGGTCGATCGATCCTCACTCCCATAAGGGTTTTAGGATCGAAATTTTCATAAGCAAATTAAGTGTTTTGTTTACTTGCATCAAACCTTTATTCGTTGGTAGTTTGTGTGTACAAGAACGAGGTAATTACTTACTTTAGTAATTATCAAGAGATCGATAAACAAAACGGTAAGGGGTTTATCATTGATCTAATTGTACAAGAATCAAGGTTTATTTGAAGTGCATCGGGTATGTTTTCTATTTATGTTTTAGTTAATCTTTATACGTGTTATTACTTGATCCTAGCTTCCGCAATATGTGTACTTTGATTGTCAAACTCTAACAGTGGCATCACGAGCCATGGATAACATGTAATTGATTACTAAAACGTAATAAAAATCGGATCTTTAATTGTTTTAGATACATGTTTTTCTAGGGTTTTCTTTAAATTTTTTTTTAAAAATTTTTGTAACCCTAACCCTAATTTTAAGGGGGGGGTCGATTTCCACTATAAAACCCTAATTAGGGTTTGTGGTTTTCTTGATTATATAATAATCATATAGAAACCCTAGGTCTAAACCGGTTTTTGTGGACATACTTGTGACCTATGTGCTAATTGTTAGGTTAATCCGTGACGAAACATGCATGTTAGTCATGGATCTTGTTTGTTTATTTATGTCACATGTTTTAAATAGATCTAAAATTGGGGAAGACTCCATATATATTAAAATCAATTTATATGCTATGTGGTGTGTATATTATCTTTGGCCTACGCAATTGATTCGTCAATGTATGTGGCTCCACTTCCATTAAGAAGGGAAGGCCTTAGGTGATTACATGCATAATTATACCTAGAATTGATTTTATTAGGATCTTTTAATATGGTTTGCATGTGGCTAATTGTTTCAGGTTTTATTATTAGTTGTTTATTTTCTTTAAATTACTTGTTTTATTGTTTTCTTAATTGTTTGACTTGATGTAAGCAATAAAAAGGGTGATTTTCATAAAAGAAAATAATATGGACTAATAATTTTGAAACCCTAAAGTGATAAAGTAAGAATCTTGCAAGGTCTTATTGACAATCGTGGTCCGATTCGCACGGTAATCAGCTCCCAGTCGAGACTAGCAAAATTCAAACTTTATTACTATTTTGAGATTGAATCCATAAACTTTTGCTTGAATGATGTTTTGTGCAAATATGTTTTTAAAATTAAGTCTTTTAAGATGATATTCATAACCGTGATTTGAAGGCTTAGAAAAGAGCCTTAGAGTCTGCCTTGGTTATCACAATCTTGAATATGTCTTAAACGAATTACTTTTAAAATCATATGTTGTAGAAAGTCATCTTAGGGTTTTGGCATAAACCTCAAGTAAAACTTTGTGTATTAATTTCACGAATTGGATATAAAAAGTTTTTATGAAAACTTATGTTATAAAGATGAGTGCATGCATCTTTGTACATATTTTGATTGACATATCAAAAATAAATACCCTTTATAATTTAAGTTACATGCCATCTACCTATAAGAAACACTTGGAATTTTAATTTAGTAAACGTGAGACCTAGGCTAAATTACTATAACAAGGTAAAATTCTTTTAACGCGTGAGACCATAATTGTAATTTTACAGTTTCTAAGGTAGACGACTTAATTAAGTTGTGCGTGAGACCTAGAACTTAAGGCATGAGATGGGATGAAACATGCTTACAAGGCAAATTGATGAATCAATTTGATGTAATTCCCATAATGATCTAGGAATTGGAAATCTTGTTTGCCAATTATTGTTCGACAGATTACTATCTTTTGTACTTTCACCACTAGCAGATCAACTGATGTGGTGGAACTATGTAAAGTTAGATCCTAGGTTTTCAAGAAAATTTTGGTGGTTATATGAATATAACTAATGGGTATTTTATTTTCTTGAAGATATTTATTATCGAAAATACTAATGTTTGAACTTTTATCTGTAGATATGGCTCAACCCGATACCCCATCTGTGATTTCTGCGTTCAAGAGTCATCTTGAGAGAGAGAAACTGACTGGAAAGAATTTCAATGATTGGTACCGCTCACTTAGAATTGTCTTGAGGTCGACCGGTAAAATGGACTATTTGACCGAAGAATGCCCAGCTGAGCCTGCTGCTTCTGAACCAGAAGCAGTCAAGGCGGCATGGAGGGTGGAACATGCTAAGTTTAATGAGGTTGCTTGTTTAATGCTCACTAGCATGAGTGCTCAATTGCAAAAGAAGTTTGAGTACTTTTTCCCAAAAGATATGCTTGATGTTCTTAGGCAATCTTATGAGAAACCACCAGCAGTTGAATTGTATGATGAATTGGACAAGCTACATAACTGCAAGCATGGTGATGGTAAACCAGTTGAAGATTATGTGACTGAGATGAAGGAATCTTTTGATCAGCTTCACAGAATTGGATTTGGTTACCCTGACAATGTGCAAGTGCACTTGATCAACAGGTCCCTTAACAAGGACTTTGCTGGTTTTGTGCAGAACTTCAATATGCACTGCTCGGGGAAGACAGTATCTGAATTACTCGCATTGCTTATTGAGTATGAGAAAAGTCTACCAGCCAAGGTCAAGAATCCTACCCCGCAAGTGTTGGCAATTCATGGTGGGAGAATCCAGAAGAAATCGCATGTGAACAAAGGCAAAGGGAAGGTTAACAAAGGCAAGCAGGTCATGGCCTATCAACCTGAACCCAAGATGAAGCAACATCAGCCTAAGCAGAAAAAGGTGAATCCACCAAACAAGAAGGATCAGGCATGTCACCATTGTCATGAAAAGGGCCATTGGAAGCGCAATTGTCCTCTCTATATTCATGACTTGCGACTCAAGAAGCAGGGGAATGAAGCTGGTAACCCCAGTTCATCAGGTGCGTTCTTTATGATTGAATTATTCACTCTTACTCCTAAATTGAATTCATGGGTATATGATACGGGATGTGGCATTCATATTTGCAATACCTTGCAGGGGTTTAGAGTTGAGAGAAAGCTGGCCTATGGACAACAATTCTTGCACGTTGGTAACGGAGCGCATGCAGGAGTTGAAGCTATAGGAGTTTATGATTTAGTGTTGCCTTCGGGCTTAGTACTATCTTTAAATAATTGTCATTATGCACCGTCAATTGTTAGAGGTGTAATTTCATTTTCATGTTTGTTGAACCTTGGTTTTGAGCATACTATTTCTAGCAATGGAATTTCGGTTTCTTTAAATGGTGTTTTTTATTTTAATGCTATTGCTGTGAATGGTGTCTTTGAAATTGATATGAATGATAATGATAAAGCTTTTGTTAAAAATAATTCAATGTATAGCATCAACAATAAGAGAATCAAGAAAGGTCTGGATTCATCTTATCTTTGGCATTGTCGACTTGCTCACATTGGCAAAGATCGCATGAAAAAGCTGCAACATGATGGGCTTTTAGAAAAGATCAATGATGAATCATTTGATAAATGCGAATCTTGCATTGCTGGGAAAATGACTAAGAAACCCTTTAAAAATAGGATTGAAAGGGCGAATGATCTACTTGGTCTTATTCACACAGATGTGTGTGGACCACTTAGACATGTGTCAAGGAGAGGTGCTAGCTACTTCTTAACATTTACGGATGACTACAGCCGTTATGGTTATGTTTATTTACTTAAACATAAACATGAGGTGTTTGAGACATTCAAAGTGTTTAAAGCAGAAGTAGAGTTGCAACTAGGAAAGAAGATTAAAGCTCTTCGATCCGATAGAGGTGGTGAATACCTGAGTCAAGAGTTTATAGATTACTTAGCAAAGGAGGGAATTGTCCAGCACCTTACTTCTCCATATACTCCACAACAAAATGGTGTATCTGAAAGAAGGAATCGTACATTGCAAGATATGATACGATCTATGTTTAATCTAACAACTCTTCCCTACTCGTTTTGGGATTATGCCTTGGAATCTGCAGTTCGCATTTTAAATATGGTTCCAACAAAGAAGGTTGATAAGACTCCATATGAAGTATGGACTGGGAAAGTTCCTAACTTGTCTTATCTAAAGGTCTGGGGTTGTGAGGCGTATGTTAAACGTGACTCAGCAGACAAACTCCAACAAAGATCTGTAAAGTGCATCTTCGTAGGTTACCCTAAGGAAACTATGGGTTACTACTTTTATTACCCAGCTGAAAACAAGGTTTTTGTTGCAAGGTATGGAGACTTCTTAGAAAAGGAGCTCATATCTCAAGAATTCAGTGGGAGAGTATATGATCTGGAAGACGATCATGAAGATGTGACACCTTCTGAAAACACTAGCCAACTTCCTGAAGAACCTGAAAGTTTAGGTCCTCCACCAGAAGTTGAAGTGATTCCCGTTCGCAGATCTTCAAGATCTGTGAAGGCTCCTACACGTCTATGTTTAAACATGGAGTGTGATGACAACTTGATAGGGGATCTTGATGAACCTACAAGTTATAAAGCTGCCATGAATAGTCCAGAAAAGGAAAAATGGCAGGGAGCTATGAATGGGGAAATGCAATCCATGAAAGATAATGAAGTCTGGGAAGAAGTAGACCTACCTCCGGGTGCCAAGCTAGTTGGGAGTAAATGGCTCTACAAGAAGAAGACTGATATGGATGGCATTGTACACACCTATAAGGCCCGTTTGGTAGCTAAAGGCTATACTCAAACTTTAGGTGTTGACTATGAGGAGACCTTTTCTCCTGTAGCTGACATAAGGGCAATTAGGATTCTTATAGCCATAGCCGCTTACTATGACTATGAGATTTGGCAAATGGATGTCAAAACCGCCTTCTTAAATGGTCGCCTAGATGAAGACATCTATATGGCGCAGCCTGAGGGGTTTGTAAATCCAGAATTCCCAGATCGTGTATGCAAGCTTAAGAGATCCATTTATGGATTAAAGCAAGCATCACGACAATGGAATAAAAGATTTGATAGTGAAATTAAGAAGTATGGATTCACTCAAAATCTTGATGAGCCATGTGTATATCACAAAGCTAGTGGGAGTAATGTAATTTTCCTTATATTATATGTCGATGACATATTGATCATGGGGAATGACATTCCAAGTTTACAAAAGGTTAAGGAATATCTTGGAAGTTGTTTTTCTATGAAAGATCTAGGGGAAGCTGCATTTATTCTGGGAATCAAGATATATAGAGATAGATCTCAGCGATTAATTGGATTAAGCCAAAGTGCTTACATTGATAAAATATTGAAGAGATTCAGTATGCAAAATTCCAAGAAAGGATATTTGCCGATGCAAGAGCAACATGGCTTGAGCAACAAAGTTTGTGCTTCAACACCCGAAGAGGTGCAACGCATGAAGAGAGTCCCTTATGCTTCGGCTGTGGGATCTATAATGTATGCGGTAAAAAGCACAAGGCCTGATGTTGCGTTTGCTCAGAATTTAACCAGTCGATATCAGCAGAACCCAGGTGAAAAACACTGGACTGCTGTTAAGAATATTCTTAAGTACCTTAGGGCTACTAAAGAGATGTTCTTAGTATATGGGGGTACTCCATCTGCAGAGCTTGATGTAACAGGTTACTGCGATGCTTCTTGGAAAGGTGATAAAGATGATACGAAGTCTCAGACGGGTTATGTCTTTGTCATTAATGGAGGAGCTGTTGATTGGAGGAGCAAAAAGCAGAGTGTACTGGCGATGTCTGCTACAGAAAGTGAGTATATAGCTGCTTCAGAAGCTGCAATGGAAGCTGTTTGGATTAGGAAGTTTGTTTCAGGGCTTGGGGTTATGCCTTCGATTCAGCGACCTATAAAAATGTATTGTGACAACTCAGCCACAATTACATTTGCCAATGAACCTGGAATCATGAGAGGCACCAGACATTTCCCGATTAAGCACCACTATGTCAGAGAACAAGTTGAGATAGGTGAAATCGAAATGCTCAAAGTTCACACAGATGAAAACTTAGCTGATCAATTTACAAAGCCTTTACCTGGCACCAAGCTTTACAAGCATGCTGAAGGAATAGGACTTAAATTAGCTGATAGTTTCATGCCCATTTGTGATTAGTATTTGGATAAAGGATGTAATGTACAATTATTAATATTTACTGAAATAAAATATTGGTTATGTTTATTTATTCATTGTCTTATTAATAATATATCCTATATTTGCATGTTTAAGATCCGTGAATAATTTATTATTCTAAATAGTCCGTTGTCGATTAATGATATGGGAATATCATTAAACTAAGACAATTTTGAGTATTGGTTTAGGATATACTTGAAAGTATATTGATGCGTAGTCATACCAATTTCACATGATATTCAATGAATTGAGTATTGGACTTATCCCAACAATATGATTTAAATTTATTGTGAGAATCATATTTAATAGTTATCCTCAGACTTGAGATACCAGATAAGTGTCATGGATGTAGTGCATTTTGTGGAGCAATCTACCGCTTACCGTAATTGGAAGTCATAAGGGTTGTTTTCAGAATGTTGCAAAGTTCATGGGTTATTCTTGTAGTCAAGAGAGAATTCGCTCCTTCTGATTTGTTCAGAAGTTTAATACTGCTGGGCCCCTCGTAGGGTTGACAAAATGTTTGCGTGGCCACGCCCAAAGTCTATCTGGAATACGTTCAGATGTTTTGGTAATTTTGTTCAATCATAAAGAGACGAGAAACAGAATTTAATAAAGAACCTCACATCTTTATTAATGTAGTATTAGAGGCGAAAGGATAATAATAATGATGAATCATTAAAGGTTTTCCAGGAAACCTAGCTCAGGTCGAACTAGGGGCATTGGAGTGTTGCAAGACGCTAACCATTGTCATTTTACTATTAATAGATATACGAGTGGGAGCTGTTAAAAGTTACGTATAAATATTAATTAGTAAATGTCTAGTATCGAACCCGAGACCTCGGGATTGCACACTTTACAAACAAGAATAATGTAAATAAATATATATATATGTTAAATGTATCGTATATATATATTTATAAACACTTAAGGGACTAAATAATCATTAATATTAAACGTAAGTATTAATTATTATTAAGGGATAAGAGAACGAGGACTAGAGTGTAACTTGGGAGTCAAGAAGGATCTAGAAACACCCCAAGGGTGCCTAGGCCGGTCGAAGCCCACACCATGGGTCGATCCACCCTTGCTTGTGCTCCAAGGAATCACCTAGTATATATACAAGGCCAAGGATTAGGGTTTCATATCTCTTGTGCACACACACAAAACCCTAAAGTTTTCTTCTCCTTGTTTCTTCTCTTGGTCGATCGATCCTCACTCCCATAAGGGTTTTAGGATCGAAATTTTCATAAGCAAATTAAGTGTTTTGTTTACTTGCATCAAACCTTTATTCGTTGGTAGTTTGTGTGTACAAGAACGAGGTAATTACTTACTTTAGTAATTATCAAGAGATCGATAAACAAAACGGTAAGGGGTTTATCATTGATCTAATTGTACAAGAATCAAGGTTTATTTGAAGTGCATCGGGTATGTTTTCTATTTATGTTTTAGTTAATCTTTATACGTGTTATTACTTGATCCTAGCTTCCGCAATATGTGTACTTTGATTGTCAAACTCTAACAAGTATAACATCATAACATAAATTAGTTAGTGTATATCTAAACATACATAAGATCAGAATATATATTAGTTAGTAGTGTTTATCTAAACATACTCGTAATGGTGAAGATAAATTCAAATATACTTGTGTACTAAAACTTGCTTAAAATTAATTGGGTTTTGACGAGCATCCCACATCGCATTATGAAGGAAAGTAGCTTTGCGGTAGGTGGTTATAAATAAGGTGGGAAGGATAGAATTACTAGTAGGCATGTTTAATCCTTTTAAATGCCATTTGTCAACCATTTTTTGCTTGCATGCTTATAATTTCAACATATGATTTATTTTTATAAGTTTGTAAGCTAAAAGTGTTGATATTGGCTTTTATATTATTGGACAAGCTTACAATCTTAGTATAATAAGTTAAGTTGTGAAAGTATCTATCAACGCGATTTACATATACTCTTTAAGTTCAATCCAAATTATGAAATCTGAATGTACATGGTTGACTTCTAAGTGGGATAAATAAGGACGTGGCCTCAAAATTACTATCTACAAACCTGCTTCGTTTTCTTTTGTTATTTTCTTGTTAATTACGGAGTACCAATCTTAGTAAAAAGGATCTAATACGTTCGTTACTTACAAATTTGAAGATGTTCAAGTCTTTTATGATGGCATGACACTTCGCTTGGGCGGTCCACCAGATGTTTCCCGCTGTGAGACCACTTGCATGAAGGATTTTGGGTGTAGGCGATCCTTGCTTCCCACTCCGTCCCGACCGGCCAATTCCCCTCCCAACTATTACAATAGTCCCCAGTGTTAATCCTCTTTAAAAAAACACTTATGACACCCACACAAGACCAATATATATGGTTAGATAACTGGGTTACCAAACAAGTTAAGTAATCAATAGTCCATATCAGTACCTATCAAGCAACACAAATGGTCATATACTTAATTACTCACAAGGGGCTTTACTACCTTTTACATCATGTATCAGCATCAACCTCGTAGCTAGTCTAAAACATAAACAAATTCATTGTCTTGAACATCATAATATGGTTTTTTGTAAATAAACATACTTTCACCTAATCACCTTACATCGGCCACACATAAACACACTTGCAAACAACATACACACATTAATTAGCAACCCGTTGCCACACAACCCTTGAAAAAGAAACCTACAAAGTCGTGCCTTTAACACCCATGGCTAGCATAACTCCATCCATTCCATAATCAGCTCATCAAGTACAAGTACCAACCATTCCTCATACATACTCGATCACTTACTTTTGAAAATCAGAGCTTCGAATAATTCCATCAGCTGGTAAACCCACAACCAATGTGGCCTTTGATAATATGTATTAGAAACGCGTATGTGTCTCACATAAACCACATGGGTGCGGATTGAGCACCTTTTGTTGCATAACAGCCGGCTGTTGGTAGATGTATGGTGAAACTTGCGGGTGCATGGTAGTCTTGTGCTTGTGTCGCCACCACATTCATTGTTCATGCGGTATTTACAAGCAGTAGCAGCGACTAGAACTCTCTAAGATTGATTGCTTACATTCATGTTAATCCATTATCAGTTTTTTGACTTGGTTAATATGTTTGACTTGGATTGTATATCTTGTTTTTGAACACTGACGTGTGTAATCAATATAATGAATGTGTTTTTAGGCTTTTGTAGCCGCTGCTTTATCGTGCATGTTATTCGGATGCAGCATTTTTTTTTTTTTTTTTTTTTTTTTGGTCATCGGGTTTGCAATACCACTTACATGCCTGAGTCAATTATGAGGTTGCTCCTCCTTATACTGGCTGGCCACACCGCTTACGTATGTATTTTTGATATGGACTTGGTGTGTCCTTGTATGCATGCAGATGAAGAAAATTATGCAGAATGATAAGTAATAATGAAAATGATAAAAAATTTCGGAAAATTTGTGGAGTTGATCGGACTCCACGTTTCATTTACTAAAAAGGGATAATACATTAAAAGACATAGTTATATGAGAGCGTGCTCTTATAGCCGTGACCTACAGTTTGGCGATAGAACGCTTTAGAGGAAACATCTCTTCAAATTTCTTACATTCCAGGTTCGGGGGAGTATATCTCCGTCCTTGCCGCGGAGTTTGTACGCTCCCCGTCCGAGTGATTCTACCACTTCGTAGGGCCCCTCCCACTTAGGTCCGAGTTTTCCGGTATTTTCCACCCGGCTGGCATCGTTGCTTCGATATACAAAGTCACCGGGTTTAAATGCTTCACCGCAGACCTTGGCATTATAGTATTTTTCCATCTTGGCTTTGCTTTTTGCTTCTTCGATTGCTGCTATTTCGCACCGCTCTTCAACTAAATCCAAGTTCAAAAGAAGCTGCTCCTCGTTTTCAATAGGGTCGAACAAGGCGCATCTTACAGATGGCATGCCTATCTCAACAGGTATCACGGCTTCGGTCCCGTAGGTCAAGGCGAACGGGGTATCTCCGTTGCTTGACTTGATCATTGTTCTGTGAGCCCACAACACGTGCGGCAATTCTTCTAACCAATCCCTGGGACCTTGCTCTATTCTGGCTTTTATTCCCTCTCCCAAGCTTCTGTTGGCTCGCTCCACTAGTCCGTTTGCTTGCGGGTGTTTCACCGATGCAAACCGTTGTTTTATCTGGAGTTTTTCACACCAATCCTTGAAAGGGTTGTCGCAGAATTGCTTCCCGTTATCTGACACGATTTCCCCCGGTAACCCAAAACGACAAACAATGTTGTCCCACACAAACTTTTTTACTTGGTTTCCGGTTATGGTAGCGACGGCTTTGGCCTCAATCCATTTTGAGAAGTAGTCTATCCCTACAATCAAGTATTTTACTTTTCCTTGACCTTCCGGGAACGGACCACTGTTGTCGAGGCCCCACTTATAAAACGGCCAAGGGGATGTTATTGGGGTCATGTTCTACCGGGGGTTCTTTGGGACCGGTTGATGGATCTGGCAGTCTTGGCATTTCCGGATTACGTCTCTCGCATCTCTATGCATACTGGGCCAGTAGTATCCGGATCGGAGAGCTTTGGTGACTATGGCCCGCGGACCCGAATGCATGCTGCAAGATCCTTCATGAATTTCGCGTTTTACATAGTTAGCTTGCAGCGGTCCGACGCATCGGAGCCACGGTTCCAAGAAAGATTTTCTAAACAGCGTTCCCTCCTGCGTACTGCCTGGCCTTGATTCTTAGCTTTCGAGCTTTCTTTTGGTCGGCCGGCAGTATTCCATCCTGTAGATATTCCAGGAGTGGAGTCATCCACATGCTCCCTTCTTCTTCCACGACCGGCATAACTTCTTTTTCTTTTATGGATTTTTCCTTCAAAACTTCTACCAATACTTGTTTGGTGAGGTGTGCAAAACTTGTGGATGCGATTTTGCTCAATGCATCCGCTTGCTTGTTTTGACTTCTCGGGATTTGCTTTATGGAGAATGTTCGGAAGCCTTTTGTTAATGCTTGTGCTTTTGCTAGGTATTGAATCATGCTTTCTTATTTTGCCTCATAGGATCCATTAATCTGATTTGCTACCAACTTTGAATCCACATTTGCTGCCAGGTCCTTGACGCCCATTTGGTCGGCAATCCGTAGTCCAGCTATCAGGGCTTCGTATTCTGCCTCGTTGTTGGATGCCGGAAACTCGAAACGGAGGGCGTATGTGAATTCTGCTCCTTGTGGGCTTGTTAGGATCAGCCCGGCCCCGGACCCTTCTTGGCACGCAGAACCGTTGGTATACAAGCACCACAGTTCGTTGTATGATTGGTCCGCGGGTGCTGTTTCTGGATCGGGGTAGCCTTTTTCTTCTGGAATCTCAACTATAAAATCGGCAAGGACTTGGCCTCTGATAGCTGTTCTCGGCCTGTAATTGATGTCATGCTCTCCTAGCTCAATGGCCCATTTTGTCAATCTCCCAGTCTTTTCTGTTTTTGCAAGTACTTGCTTGATTGGCTGGTCGGTGATGACCGCGATTGGATGAGCTTGGAAGTATCTCTTAAGCCTCCTTGCTGCATGTACTAGTGCCAGGACTAGTTTCTCAATGGGGTTATAGTTCAACTCCGGGCCTTGTAGTGCTCGGCTCACAAAATATATCGGTTCCTGCCTTGTTTTTCTTTCGGCCAATAAGACTGCACTGATTGCTTCAGCGGATGCGGACAAGTACATAATTAGCTCCTCTTTGGGTCGGGGAGCTGTTAACGTTGGAAGCTCCGCAACGTGCTTTTTTAACTCCTTGAGCGCTTGCTCTGCTTCCAGCGTCCAGTGGAAATCACTTTTCTTAATGCATTTTTTCAAAGTTTTAAAGAATGGGAGTGACTTCTCGGCCGACTTGGATAGGAACCTGCTGAGGCTGGCTAATGTTCCGTTCAAACTTTGAACTTCCTTCAAAGTCCTTGGGGAAGGTAACCTGGTCATGGCCTCTGACTTCTCCGGGCATGCCCGTATTCCTTTTCCGCTGACCATGTGACCTAAAAACATCCCTCCTCAGCCCCAAACGTGCACTTTTTCGGGTTTAGTTTCATGTTGATTCTGCACAAGGTTTGAAACGTTTCTTCCATGTCCCGGATTATGTCGGTCTCTGAATTGCTTTTGATGACAAGGTCATCCACGTAGACTTCTAGATTTCTCCCAATCTGCTTTTCGAATGCTTTATCCACTAGCCGCTGATAGATAGCCCCGACATTTTTTAGGCCGAATGGCATTTTGATATAGCAAAAAATGCCCTGATCGGTGTGGAATGCCGTCTTCTCCTCGTCTTCCGCGGCCATGTGGATCTGGTGGTATCCCTTGTAAGCATCCAAAAAACATTTGTAGGTGTAGCCGTAGAGAGATTTGACCTTCAGGTCAATCTCCGGAAGCTGATAGCAATCTTTGGGACATGCCTTGTTTAGGTCCTTGAAATCGACACACATCCGCCAGCTTCCATCACTTTTTTTTGACTAAAACCGGATTGGAGACCCAGTCATGGTAGTGCACCTCCTTCATGATGCCTGCTTCTACTAACTTTGCGACGTCCTCATTAATTGCTCTGTTTCTTTCAGGTGCCTGACCCCTCTTCTTTTGTCTTACCGGAGGATATCCTTCCCGGATGTTCAGTTTGTGCTCAGCTAAATGGCGAGGGACCCCCGTCATGTCGGAGGGCTGCCAGGCAAAGACGTCGAGGTTTTTCTTTAGTAGTTCACACAGGCTCCTTTTTCCTCCGTCACTCAGTCCACCTCCTATGGTGACTGTTTGATTGGGGAAAGCCGGGTGTATTGCCACTTTTATGCCTTCGGCGGCTGGACCTTCCTGGGGTACGTTCTGTGGTGACGGGTCTGCAATCATTTTGCATTCTGCTGGTACTACCTTATCGCTGTGGAGAGTTACCACTCCCCCCTTCGTTGGGAACTTCAGCATTCTCTTTTTAACTTTCGGGCTTAGGCGGTTAAAACAATGTTCGTATAATACCTCTGAAGCGCTGCCGGTGTCGACATACATCCGGTGGACAAGATGATTCCCGATTTCCGCCTTGATCACCAGTGGGTGGTCGTCCCAGTCATTGCTCTGTATCGGTGGGAAAGATATTTCCAAGTTAGGTTCTTCCTCTGAAACTGTCCTTCGCTTGACGGTTCGCTGCCACGTGTGTATCATGAGTATGGCAGCGGCCTTTTCTTTGGCCGGCGCATCTTTCCTTTCACCTCTCCCAGATCCGTTCTTCTGGGGACCGTTCTTGATTTCCTTCACAAGGTGAGACAATTGACCGGACCTTACGGCCTCCTCTATTTGTTTCTTTAATTGGTAGCACTCATCAGTCAAGTGCCCTCTCTCCCTATGGAAGTCGTAGTATTTTTCCTTGTTTTGAGATTCTATTGGGCTGGACATGGACTTTGGAGCCGTAAACTTGACCGTTTCTGTTGCCAAGATCTCCTTTGGAGTCTTCGTTAGCAGTGTAAATCTGTCTCCCCGCCTCTTTTCTTGTCGTGGCCGAATCTTAAATTCGCCCCTTCTCTCAGCGTTCTGTTCACCGCTTCCTCTGGCTCCTGTCTCTTGGCTCTTCCACGAGGGACGGTCGTGCTTCTTCTTAGATTGATTGGCTGCCGCTGTTTCTCCCCTAAGTTAGGCAGTAGTGACTTTCCACATCTCGTCTACGCTCTAGGGGATTTTGTCGTTTAATCTTTTAATCAATCCCGGATTAGTGATGCCGTGCATAAATCCGGAGATTCTCATACACTCTGGTGCTCCCTTTACGTGCATGCTTTCTGACTTGAAGCGGTCCATGAACGCTACGGTGAACTCTCCTTCTTTTTGCTTGATGTGGTGGATTTCGACAGGGTCCTTGGCGTACTTCTTCTGTTGGAGAAAGTATGATAAAAAAAACTTGCTCGCAAGTCTTCAAAGCTGTTTATGCTCTCTGAGGGTAGTTCATCAAACCACATCCGGGCGTGGCCCATGAGTGTGGAATTGAACATATGGCACCAGACGGGCATAGCCCAATGTTCTACCTTGGCTGCTGTACAGAAGTTTTTCATGTGGTCCTCTGGATCCCCCGTCCCATCATATGTTTTGACGTGAGTGGGCATCCTGGTCCTTTTTGGGAAATCGAAGTTCCTGATTCGCGGAGTGAATGGGTCGGCATCCTCTACATCATATGGCTGATGGAGATCATCTGTTTCTTCGTAAACATCTCGTCTTCTTGGCCTCGGTCTCCAGAGTTCGTCAGCACTGTTCTCACTCTCTTCCGGGGTACCCTCCCTTCGCCTGCCGGGGTCGGAGCGGGCCGTTCCTTCCGTACGTTTTCCTCGAAAGGACGTGCAGCTTCACGTGGGGCTGGAGGTCGTACGCCTGAGCGAAGGTTCCCCTTCTGATTGGCGACATTCTCACCGGTCGCGATTATGCCGGTCGCGTTTGGCGTCGGCCGGGAGTTCTTTAAGGCTCCTTGACTTGAGTCAGGAAAAAACATCTGACTTTTTCTCCCCTAACCGCACTTTGACGCTCCTTCGCTCTCTTCCTAATCGAGTAAACACACTTGATTTGAGGCGGGGATGCCTTGCTTCCTGATCTTCGAGTTGTGTTTTACTATCATCCAACCGGGAAAAAACACTCCGAGAGTGAGAATACTCGCTAGGACTAGCTTTCCTCTTTTTTTCTGCCCTTTTAGGCCCTGAGGATCTGGAATCTGAGTCCTGAGCTTGTCCCTGAGGTCGCGAGTCTCCCCGTGTTTCGTCGAAGTCGAGGCGTGTCTTTACTTGCCTCAATTTTTCCTCATGGACTTTTTCAGCCATAAGAGGCAGTAGCTGATCGTAGTATTTGTCACAGAATTCTTTTATTGCTTTCTCCGGAAGTGCGCTTGACGGCTGACTTCCCTCCTCTTGACCTTCTCCTTTTCTTGCAGTATTCCGTATCGTGGAATGCTCTAGGTTTGGAGAAGAGGTATTTGCCTGGTTGCTCATGATAAAGCTTCTTTTGGAGTCGTAGTTATGTAACCGCGTCCCACGGATGGCGCCACTTGTTAGTACAAGAATGGGGTCTGGTATGGAGATTAGTTTGAGCTATCCCCTGGTTGCATCGATCTTGGACTACTGAGTATGGATTGCTTATAATCTGCTAAGAAAATAGACAACACCGTTAGCCTCACCGCGGGGGGGGGGGGGGGGGGGGGGGGGGGGCCTCCGCGGTCGACCTCGGGTGTGAGAATAAGTATGTGTTGTGAGAGTATATGTAGAGAGAGAGAGTAGTGTGCGTTACCCTGAGGGAAGCGAAATGTCACCTATTTATACTTAGGAGAACCTTGTCGAATTGCCTGGCGCATTGCGTCATGATTGTGACGCTTTTGGGCGGGACAGCCTAAGGTCAACTCACCTTCTTGGCATTTTGCCAGTGATGGTGATGCTTCCGAGCGGGAATTGTAAGGTTTCCCTGAATAGGGCCTGCCAGAGCTAGCCGTTGGAGTGCTGACAAGATTCTTTGCCATTTCTGGCTTGGACGTGGTCCATACTTCGCTGGGAGGAGTGATGTCTTAATTTTATACCGCGGCTTCGTGTGTCCTTACCTCGGTTAGGGATCCGAATCCGCTTTTGGGTATCCGACTCTGTGGTCTAGTATTTACTCTGGACTCAATGGGTCCGGACACGCTATACGTCATCACCTATGTACAACAAATTGCTTAAGTCAATTGGGTTTTGACTTCATGAGCATCCCACATCGCATAGTGAAATAAAGTTGCTTTGTGAGACGTGGTTATAACTTATAAATAAGGAGGGAAGGACAAAATTATAAGTAGGCGTGTTGAATAATTTAAAAGCCGATGGTCAACATTTCTTACAAGCTTATTATGCAAGTTTTATAAGCTTGTGGAGAATAGTTGATCGTCGCTTTTATAATATTTGACAAGCTCATAATTATATATAATAAATCTTTTTTGAACTATCTAACACGACATAAATTTCGACGATTGCTTTTATAATATATGACAAGCTCACAAATATTAAACACAAGCCGTAAGTAGAGATTCAATTTTTGAGATCAAATGGATCCATTGAGGACGAGAATGCTCACTTATATTATAGGTCGAAACAAACTCGATGTCTATAATTCCATATGACCAGAAATGTGGTTTGAGTTACATCATCAGAGTATGTTTTGATTTGCACACATATACTTTTTATTGGGACACTCCACCTTACATTTTAAGTTGTTGTATCAAGCTCATGCTTTGCTAAAACTGCTTGTGCAGTGAAGTGTTTAAATTAATAAATAAAGTGTGCAAGCTAGGGATCCAGATAAGCTAAGTGAAGAATAAATGCTCTTAATGAACACCAGCTTAACGATGCTTGGAACTTACATGAACATGAAACGGTTTTCAGTGAAATCCATTGCGAGCGATTTTCTTGTAACTTTTGCACAAAGTTTAGAGCTTAGGTGGCCTAATACAGCTTATGGTATAGTACAAAAGGTTCTTAATGAGCACAAACGTACACAACTTGTTAGAAAAGGACACTATCACTATGTCTTGCAAAATACATTTAGCTTGTGAATGCATATTATTGTAAATAAACTTGTTGAACCGAACCGTTTCCTCCAGTTACAAGATTTTTATGGTCTTCTTGGACGTAATACTTATTTTCCAGTCATTTTGGCAGCAACAAAGGTGTTTCGAATTTTGAGTTTTTTATTCTGTACAAACCCAACTTTAGTGTTGATCACCAAGTTGTATTCCTATTTGCAACTAAACAACTAGCAAGAGGAAAACAAATTACAATATACAGTAACTATGTTTTTAATAGTCGGTCCAGGAATCAGGTTAGCCATCCTATCGGGTCGGTGGTTCAACCGGTCCGACATGCTGGATCTACGAGTCTCTAGAACAGAACGACCTAATTGAGAAATTTACATATGTGTAAAAAAGAAATGGTAACCATTTATAAGAAACATAAAATCTTATAGAAAGTGATTGTACTTATTAAGGGCATTCATTACGGTAGGTTTATGAAAAGGTCTAAAAAGGATGAAAATGTTTATGTTTATTTCAACCATAGTGGACATTTATTTCATGTCTATGTGTCATGAAGAGGTCCTAATTTTTGAACCTATTTATGAATTCAATACATTTAATGTATTTGTTAAAAAAAAGATATTTTAAGAACTTGCAAAGGTTTATATTATAGTAAACGAGGCATGCAGAACCCGTGCTACGCACGGGCTAAGAATCTAATTGGTAATCGTGTATTCTTTCTGTATATTAGCGAGTGTATACTTAATTATTGTTTAATATGTTATATAAAACTAGCAGGGTACCCGCGCGTTGCAGCGGCGGGTACCTTGAAATTAAATTTTCCGGTGAATCATGTATTTTAGTTTATTATGTTATTTTTCACAATAAATTTATGGATATCAAGAATTTCATTTAGCCCGTGCCCGTTCGGGCTCGTGCCAGTTTGGGCTCGAACCCGTTTGGCCCGTACCCATTCGGCCTCAAGCCCATTTCGCCCTTTCCTCGTGCGGCTTAATGTGTTTTATTATTTGTATTAGTGACATTTAATATAAGAATTGTGTTTAATTTGGTTGTACAATATGCTTGCTAATTTGTATTTCTTATGTAAAGGGTGTTTTAATAACTGTATTAATTGTATTTATTGAACAGTTAATTAATTAACTATATTAAATAGCATTAATGTTTTTTTAATATGTGCATTAAAGTGGTGTACACTATGCTTCTTATCTTGTAAGTCTGAAAATTATGTGCATTAAAGTGGTGTACACTATGCTTCTTTTCTTGTAAGTCTTAAGAGATTACAAGCATTGAAAGCTATACTTGTAACAACCTAAACTTTTTAAAGGCAATTAAATTTCTAAGCTTTTAATTTTTTGTGTATGCATATTTCCTATTAAAGAAATGTTTTTGGTCTTAAAAATTTTAAGACTTCTAAATATAAATATCCTAAATACATTATAAGGTAGTATAGATGTTTTAACTTTCTTGTATAAAAATTTAAAAGTGTTTGATGTTGTTTTGCTTTTGTGGTGTTATATTTTATATATTGGCTTTTGGTTAATAAGTTGTGATGGCTTTATTTCTTTTGGCCTATTACTTATTTGCATGATAAAAAAATGGCTTTATTTTTTTTTGTTCTATTACTTAGCCTTACAATACTTGTCCATTAGATGGTTTTTGCATGGTAATATGAAGCACACGGGGTTAATCTAATTGGTCATAGTTTAATGTGCGTTAAATATTTTCTTTATTAAGTTTGTAAGTTAACGTTTGTGTAATAATGTAGATATAATAATGCCACATAAACTGTATAAAAATCGTTACAAACCCTTTTAGCTTCATCTCATTTTATTTTACAACTAATTTCATTGAAAATTAACATTGAAGTCTAACTAATATTAATAAATTTTATCAATAAACTCAATTCTAAATAGCTAACTAAATGCATATTAATTAACACACTATTAATAATTCCTAAAACCTTTGGACTCCACTATTATGTCTTAAACTTAATTTTTTTAATTTACAAATGGGTTTGAGCAAAAATTATGTATTTTTTTTATATTTAGTATTCAAGTTGCATGCTTACATAAACTAATCATGCTAAAAAGTATCATTTAACCATTTAAATGTTACTTTACATACATGCTCGAGCACATTTTCTTTAATCAAATCGCACATGTGAGCTAAATCAATAGAAAACACACATAAATTACTTGTATATGAAAATGCATTAACATAATACATATATCTATATATATTGCATTTGGTTAAATCATCAATTATTTTTGCAACCTTTTCTATTTCATCTTAATCCATAATCGACTTTTAATTCTATACTAATTACTAAATTTCATGTGATAAATTCCGGCAAGCCTTGCACTTCCATCTCGATGTTGTATATACTTTACATTAAATGCACCTGTTTTGTTTTTCGATAAAAGTTTGAACTTTTGCTTATGTTTAAAACTCAACTTTTTTATTTGATATTATAATTTACAAACGGATTTAAGTCAAAATTATGTATTTTTTCCTTTCTATTCATTACTCAATGCGATATTTTTAATATATCGTATTTTGCTATTATGAAACTCATTTAATGGGCGTAAATATTGGTTTCTCACTAATGATTCTACATATAGAAAAAGAAAACACTTTGCGATGCGCGGACCTTTTTCTTTTTAATTATAACTCAATTGCACACGATAAATTCATTCTAATATTTCTCAAAAAGCATTCGAAAGTAACTACTTACATAAATTAATCACGCTAAAAAGTATCATTTAACCATTTAAATGTTGTTTTACATACATGCTCGTGCAAATTATCTTGAATCAATTCGCACATGTGAGCTACATCAATAGAAAACGCACATATCTATATATATGCTTATCTATAACAATCACCTAAATATGTAATAGTTGGTATCCCAATCTTTGGTTCCATTTATCTGAGCATGCATGATCTTGTGTGATTTTCATGGTACCTGCGTATGATAACTAAATTAAGAAGAAAAAAAAGACCAAGTAAATTACAAAGATCTAAAAGATGTGTGAATCATCTCCAAAATGTTGCAAAAGAGAATTTACATACCGCTACCAACAATCAAAGATCTAAAAGATGTGTGAATCATCTTCAAATGTACATACTAAATGTGATTTTTGCCGGTTTATATAGGCATGAATTAGGTTAAATCCTTAATTATTCTTGCAACCTTTCGCAACCCTTGCACTTCATCTAACTGACTTTTAATTCTATACTAAATGTCATGTGATCAATTCGGGCAACACTTGCACTTCATCTCCTTTCATGATTGTATAGTTATTATGAGGCTGAATTAAATTACGAGCATTAGCTATCTTGTACTCTATGTAACTACTAAACTACTCCAACTTGTTTCTAACTCTAAAACTCTATCATCATAACTCCACATTAAATTTAGGAACTGAGTCTTATAGTATTATAGATGTAAGTTTATAAAATTAAATGGTCTAAAATTTATTGATGCATTAATGTATAAACCTTTGTAAAAGGTTTATTATAATGGATACTTTTATACTTCATAGCATCTTCTTTAGCTTTTCGTACTTTCCAAAGTTCTCATATTTATTATGTAAACTTTTATAACTCATAAAGAAGAGCCATCGACTTATATACAGTAACTTATGTTTTAAAATGTCAAAACTACTTAAAGATAAGTACTGTATAAAATAATCATAAAACATACATTAGTTAAAGTTTATCTAAACATGTACTCAAAATGGGTAAGATAAACTCTCAAATGTACATGTGTTTTACCAAAATGCTTAAAATCAATTGGGTTTTGACTTTTGGACGTCCCACATTGCCTTTGAGGGAAAGTAGCTTTGTGAGAGTTGGTTATAAATAAGGAGGGAAGATACAACAAGAGGCAGGCATGTTGAATTCCTTAAAAGCTCCTAATGCAGTTACCACTTACTTTTATATTGTTTGACAAGCTTGCAATTTTATATATAAAACTAGATATAATACTCACGCACGCGCGAGTTTTTTTAAAAAAAATTGAATGATATATTTTTATTTATTAAAAACAAATAATTTAATCTTTGTTTTGATTGATTTATAATTTTTAATTATATTTGTTTATTATTAAAGATAATTATTTAAAAAGTTTTATCTTATTGCTAGTTGCATCTTATCTATAATTTTTTTTATTTACCTTCTACTTGTGTACTATATTAACAAAACGAATTTTTAAATTTTTAAATTAAAAAATAATAATTAAAATATTACTTAAAAAGGAAATATATATATATATATATATATATATATATATATATATATATATATATATATATATATATATATATATATATATATATATATATATATATATATATATTTTAAGTACAAAAATTCCCTTAAGTTTTTGTTTTATTATATAAATAAAAGATTATCTAAACCTTAACATACAATAAATTAGATAGCACGTACTTAAAATCGAATAAAGAACTTTGGTTAAACAAACTAAAAAACCAAAACTCAACTTCTCTCCACATCAAATGCTTCGCCTCCAAAAACCCGGTCCAATTCATAGGTCTTGACCATCCCACATCGCACTTTGAAGGAAAGAGGTTTCTAAATACTAAGGAAATAACACACAATGGAATTTTACCTAAAAATGTAATGTAGTTAGATAAGTAAATAACACACATGTTGATAAATTGTTAACTATCGATCGGGTTTCGGTTAACCCACACCGAGTTGTGAAGATTGAAGAAGGTAGCTTAGAGGGTGTTAATTATAAATAGAAAGAGAATGGTGGCATTAAAGGTAGGCTAGTTGAAATTTTCAAATTCCCTTTCTTGCATCTATATATATCAGCAAAATAACAGCAAAATAACAGCTGGTTTTGGTTCTAAGATTTGAGTTTTTAAAATTTCTGATTGTACAATATTTTGCACTACCAGGCCTTCGATGGTGATCAAAGGAAAATAAGGGGTGTTGTGATTGCGCCAAGCTTAGATATAACCTGAAATAAGAAATACTAAAACACTACGTTAAGTGATTGCGCAGGGGTTGGACCCTGCGAACCACCTCCGGCGTGTGAATGAGTGATTGGTATGAGAGTTTAAGTATATGCGTAGTAAAGTAAGGTGAGATAGATTGCATACCAGATTTGTCATCGTCCAGGACTATTTATAGGTGAAGAAAACGGTCCTGGAGAGTGGTCACACGTTTGATGGAGATCATGGGGGCGTCCCATGATTTGTGGTAACCGCTAGGGGTTAGTGCCCCACTCCTCCGGGTTTAGCGGCGGTGCTAAAGAGGAAGAGGCGACGTGGGTAATACTTGGTCTCCCCAATATTGGACTTGGCATTGTTCCGTCCATAAAACTTATCGAGAGATACCCCGAAGGGCTTAATCATTCGATTGGCGAATTCCCACTTGGTAACTAGATAATTGATGATTAGTTTTACGCCAAATAAAGTTTAAGGAGGCTAGCCAGAGCCTTCGATTATGTAGGTTGCGATTACACTCGAAGGGGTGTCCTTCGAGCTAATCGGAGGGTACATCATCAAGCCCCCCAGTTGAAAGTCAGATATGCAAACAAGAATATGTGGCTTACAACTCTATCGTAATGTAATGTTTTTACCATAATCTCTAAAATGGATAAGCAAATATTTGAAATACAAAGATGCATTAAATGCGCATGCATATAACGTATCTGTTGAATTAGAAAAATATAACGGCAGAATTATCGGTAAACTCAACCATCTTTCAAAATTTAAAGTATGGAATTATGTGCTATATAAATACTAGTGTACCCCAAATTCTGAATCATAACTCTTTTCTCTGCAACTACCACAAAGCCGTGATCTGCAGCAATCAAAAGGTAGGCTCTTCCCCCATTTTAAAATTAGTTACTTTAGGTATAGCCATGAGCATGGATGCTAAACGCATTATAAGACAACAAAAATGTACTCTTTCCAGGGAAGCCCTAGCCCTTTTTCTGGATGATTACGCAATACCCAAACAACATAAAGTTATTCTCCCAAAAAATAATCAAAGCATTTATGATGCCCCAAAAGGGTATGTGGGTTTGTATACTCATGCATTTACCCGGTCAAATCTAAGAATACCCCTGCACCTCTTGTTCCTAGAATTGTTACAATATTATGAGGTGCATATTTCAAGGTTTAACCCGTTTGGACTTGCCAAACTTACCACCTACATAGTAATGTGTAAGGCGTATGGGTATGAGCCTACACTACATGTGCTTCGAGGTTTTCTTAACCTGTGTCCCGGGGGAGATTGGTTGACATTGTCAAAGGGGAATGATGAAAATGTGCCCGTGCTAATCACCAAACCTTACACAAATATAACAAACTGGAAAGGGAAATTCTTTTATGTCCAAGATACCATCATACCTTCGGGTTATCCAGCACTCTTGAATGATGCATTCCATTTTGACCGCAAGAAATTCAATGATCAACTTCCCCTTAATGTTCAAGCTGAACCATTTTATCAACGTCTTGCCAAACATCCCATTAATGTGCAGAATTTTCTAGAGCCCATCCTATTTATGGCTGGTATTGTAGATCATTGGGAAGGATCTCCTTTGTCACCACAAATCCATTGTGATGGCCAGAGTATGTACATGCAACTTATTATAAATAAGTAACATATCTAATTATATTTATGCATCTGTTTATATTGCAGTAATGGCGTTCAGAAACTTCATCGTATCTGATGGTGCAAAGGAAGCTAGCTTCATTCCCAGGGAACCTAGAGAATACAGTTTCGGTGTGGGTTCTCCATCGACATCAGTCAACAATAATGACGTAAATGCTATGGCGCTAGAGCCAACAGTGATGATAGAAGAGGTGGCTCCTCTTAATGCTGAGGAGGCACCTTTGACAATCAAAGCCCTTCCTGACGTGGAGATTCTTTCCTCCGATGATGTCCCCAAAGCGTATGCTGGCACCTCCAGTATAGCTGACAGGGTACGTGAGAGGAAAGGGACTGACATGAAGGCTACGAAACCCCCAATCAAGAGAAAACTTGACATACCCACTCTCTTATCCAGAGCTTCGAAGAAGAAAAACTCCCAAGAGAAGGTTGTTGCTGCCACCGAAAGCTCGGATGATGAAGATATTCATGGTAAAGACGCATTACAATCCATATACTTCTATAATTATTTGAAGGTTTCAAACCGTTCTTAATTCGATAATGTGTAGGTTTATCAAATATTGAAGAACTCCCCAATTCTCAAGCTTGTCACCGGTTGGTCGAAGGTGTTGTTCCAAGTCAATGGAAGGGAGCCCTTGACAATATGTCAATAGAGCAATTATGTGATCTTCATGATAAAAGCTACACAAGGCAAGCTATGCTAGATAATCATCTTAAGAGTCGAACAAGAGAGTTGATAAAGACTGTGAAGAATGCTAAAGAAGAGTTAAATATAGTCCTAGCTCGGGAAGAACATAGAGAGCGGTTAATCACTGACCTGAAGTCAAAGTGTGACAAGGTTACGGAGGATATAGAGAAGGATCCCATTGTTCGAGATCTTCGATCCAACACCATGAAGCTTGCTACTCGACTAAAGGAAGCCCAAGTTGAGTGTGGTAGGCTCAAAATGGAGGAAGCCAAAGCGATTGGGCTAAAAGAGAGAGTGTCTGTACTTGAGTCAAAGTATGCAAGTCTTAAGTCTGAGAAGAACAGGCTTATTGATAAAAAAACCAAATTGCAACAAGAGACAGATGCCCTCAACCTTCGATGTGAAAGTTTTCAAAGAGACAGGGCGGATATTGTAGCCAAGGTTATTCCTTATGTTGCAATGGAATTGTATCATAGTGATGAGGTTGGACAAGTGGTGGCCAACTTGGTGAACGCTGCCATATTTCATGGGAAATGTACTACCCTGGAGGAGATTGCCAAAACTGGGAAGCCTGTGATTTTATCGAAGGTTCCTTACTATCGTACTTCTCATGAGAAGGAATATGATGATGCCAGCAATGCATTTGCTTCGGCAGACTTTCCCTTTCTGTCCAAGGTTACTCAAGATCCGGATGCTTCCGTTGAAAAACTGTTGTCCCAGAAGCCTAATAGGATTCGGCCACCTTCTCCAACTGAGAGGGTCTTTGGTGTGAGGTTTCCCTCTCGTCAAGAAGGTCCTTCCTCATCAAAGAATGCGTAAAGACTGTCTTGTTGACAATGTTTTATCCCGAGGGTGGTTTGTACCCTCCGAATATGTTATTTCTTTGCCACATTGATGTTTAGGATGTTTTGTTTATTTATCCTTTAATTATGTTATTCTCTTCTCTCAACGTTAGCTGTTAACGTTGGTATACAACCTAAGGTTACTGTGGATGAGTATCCTTATTGTGTGTATTTTGAACCAAGATTTTTAAGCAATCGTATAATTTAACTGCTGACAGAGGGTTGCGACCCACTCCATCTTAATCCTATAGTCGTAGGGCTTCTAATGCCCATTGACGCTTTAGGAAAGTCAATGTGAATTATAATGGATGTCATGTGCAAGACATAAATATCATCCTTCGAACATTGAGACTTGTAGTACTTGGCTGAGAAAATCTTTGTTGTAAAAAACGAAACAAGAGATTTAAAGGAAATACGTTGTGTCATTAATTGGGTAGGGAGAATTACATCATTTTATGAAATGAATACTAGGACGCCTACCATTAATGCTTCTTTCCTGAATGAGAAGAGCTTGTCAAATAAATTGGAACAAACGATCGCTCCGAAAGGTTATAAGTTTTATGTGTAAAACTTACGAAGGTTAGTGCCATTCCATGTCCTGTCAACTTTATCTCCAGAGATTGTTGCCAACTTATAGGCTCCGTTGCCGTAGGCTTCATCTACTACGTAAGGTCCTTCCCATGTTGGTCCTAACTTCCCTTGGTATTCGGCTTTGCTTGCGCTATTAAGTCGAAGGACATATTCCCCTGGTCTGAAAATCGAGGGCCTAACCCTGCTATTGTAGTATTTTTCTAACTTTTTCTTGTATGTAGCCTCTCTGATGGAAGCTATTTCTCTTCGCTCTTCAAGCAAATCTAGATTCTCTCGAAGTTTTTCCTCGTTTTCTGAGTCTTCGAAGTTCATAATGCGTTCCATTTCTACGCTTATTTCTGATGGGATGACAGCTTCTGTGCCATAAGTGAGGCTGAAAGGTGTTTCTCCATGACTCGATTTGGGATGTGTCCTATGAGCCCAGAGAACTTGGGGTAATTCATCTACCCATCCTTGGTGACTTCGTCCTAGCCTTCTTTCTATTCCATTTATAATATCTCGATTAGTAACTTCTACTTGACCGTTGCCTTGAGGGTTGTACATGGATGTGAATGATTGCTTGATTTTTAAACCATTGCAAAAAGTAGGGAATACTCCCTCGGTAAATTGTTTCCCATTATCAGAGATGATGATGTGAGGAACTCCGAAACGACAAACAATGTGTACCCATACAAATTTTTCCATGTGTCTGCCTGTCACAGATGCCAAAGGTTTGGCTTCGACCCATTTGGTGAAGTATTCGATAGCTACGACCAAAAACTTCACTCCTCCTGGTGCTACTGGTAGGGGTCCTCCTATGTCAATCCCCCAATGGGAAAAAGGCCAAGCAGATGTGACAGAGGTCATATCCTGTTTAGGTAATCTTGGGACCTTCGAGTGGATTTGACATGCTTCGCATTTATGTATTATTTCCATTGCATCCCTGTGCATTGATGGCCAGTAGTACCCCAACTTCATTATTTTAGAGACAACGGAGCGAGGTCTTGCGTGTAGGCTACATGATCCTTCGTGGACTTCATTGATGATGTTGGTAGACTGTTTTGGTCCAACACAACGGAGCCATGGGGATAGAAATGATCGTCTGTAGAGGTGGTCTCCTATTATCCTATATTGAGGAGCTTTAATTCTCACTTTTCTTGCTAGCTTTGGATCTTCTGGCAAAATGCCGCTTATCAAGTATTCCCTTATCGTAGTCATCCAATTAGTTTCTTCTTCCGATATTATATCAGATACTTCCTTCCTTTGGATAGATCTGTCAGTTAGTACCTCAACCAAGACTTCCTTTGTTAAGTGGGCGAAGGCCATTGAAGCTAACTTGCTTAATGCGTCCGCCTTCTTATTTTGATTTCTTCGGACGTGTTCAATGGTATATGAATCAAACCCCTGTAGGATTTCTTTTGCTTTATCCAGGTATTGTTTAATTGTGGGCTGCCTTGCTTTGTAAGAACCTTTGATTTGGTTGGCGACCAGCTATGAGTCAACAAAAATCGAAAGGTTTTGTACTTCCATGTCTTTGGCTAGCCGCAGGCCTGCTAACAAAGCTTCATATTCTGCTTCGTTGTTGGTCGCCTCAAACTCGAACCGTAGTGCATAAGTGTATTCTTTTCCCTCTGGGTTGACTAACATTAGTCCTGCCCCTGAACCATCGGAGCTTGAGGCTCCATCCGTGAATAACCTCCAACCTGCCTTTTCTTTCAAAGGCTTCTTTTTGGGAATTTCTTTATCGTTTCTTGGCTCTGAAGGAGTTTCGGCGAGGAAATCTGCGAGTATTTGACCTTTTATGGAGTTTCGCCCTTTGTATTCTATTTCATGCTCCCCTAGTTCAATGGCCCATTTAGATACTCTCCCTGATTTCTCGGGTTTTGATAATATTTGTTTGATGGGCTTATCAGTTAATACCGTAATGGGGTGAGCTTGAAAATACCTTCGGAGGCGTTTTGCAGTGTGGACTAGAGCAAGAATTAGCCTTTCCAATTCTGGGTAGTTTAATTCGGCTCCCTGTAGAACCCGACTGACAAAGTAGATCGGAACTTGCGTCCTTTCTCTTTCTGCAAGAAGTACTGCGTTGATGCTTTCGTGTGACGCTGCGATGTACATATACAGTGTTTCTCCATTAATTGGGGCTGTGAGTGTTGGCAGGATTTCCATGAATTCCTTCAATTTTTGGAAAGCAGTTTCAGCTTCGACACTCCATTGGAATGTCTTCTTGTCCATACATCCTTTAAGGGTTTTGAAGAACGGTAGTGATCGGTCTGCGCCTTTTGATAAGAACCTGCTCAAGGCAGCCAGCTTCCCATTAAGGCTTTATACCTCCTTCAATGTCTTTGGGGCTTGTAGGTCAGTGATAGCTTTTACTTTAGAAGGGTTTGCTTTAATTCTCTGCTTTGTGACCAAGTGCCCCAGGAATTGTCCTTCTTCAACACCGAATGAACATTTCTTCGGATTTAGCTTCATATTTATGGCTCTTAGCTGGTTGAAAGTTTCTTGGATGTCAGAGAGCAGGTCTTCCTCTGTTCTGCTCTTTATGACCATGTCATCGACATATGCCTCCAGGTTTCTCCCTATCTGTTTATTGAAGGCCTTATCCACCAGACGCTGGTAAGTTGCCCCTGCGTTTTTTAAACCGAAGGGCATTTTCTTGTAGCAATAGACGCCTTTTCCTGTGTAGAAAGCTGTTTTTTCCTCGTCTTCTACTGCCATCTGTATCTGATGGTATCCCTTGTAAGCGTCTAGAAAACATTTTAGGCGGAACCCTGATAAGGATTCTACCTTCCAATCTATTTCTGGGAGGGGGTAACAATCTTTTGGGCATGCTTTGTTGATGTCAGTAAAGTCAACACACATACGCCATCCTCCGTCGTTTTTCTTTACCATAACTGGATTGGCTACCCATGTTTGATATTTGACTTCTCTAAGTATGCCTGCCTGTACTAGTTCGTCTACTTCTTTGCAGGCTGCGGCATTTCTTTCTAGCGCAAGGCTTCGGCGCTTTTGTTTAATAGGCTCCATGTGTTTAAACTCATTGAGTTTGTGTTCCGTTCCAAAGGGTTTGCCATCGATCATGAGACTTCTCGGAACCCCTGTCATATCGGAGTATGTCCATGCGAAGACATCTTTGTTGTCCTTCAAGAGCTGTGTAAGATTCGTTTTGAAGGTAGCAGGGAGTTGTCTTCCTATCACGACCGTCTGTTCTGGATGAAGCTCGTTTATTACGATACGTTCTTCGGTGTCCCCACAGCTCAAGATAACTTTAGGAGGCTCTTGAGGATTTTCTTTAATCTTTTTTCCCATCTCCGGTGTCTCCTTCCTGCTGTAATTGGATAGTACAGTCCCTATCCCATTGGCCGTTTGGAACTTGACTGCTGCGTGTATAGTTGATACTACAATGCCCATTTTCTGCATGGCGGTTCTCCCTATCAATAGGTTATAAGGAGAGTCTGACCTTACAATTATGAATGTGAGGGTTTCCGTCCTTGCAAGTCGGCCTTCGCCAATAGTTACGTCTAAAGGGATTTCTCCCAGGGGCCATGAGTGTTCTCCTGAGAACCCTATTAAAGGTATCTTCGAATCTACCCTTTGTGCCCTTATGGAAGGTTTGAGCTTCAGAAAACAGTGTTCGCATATGATCTCGCAAGAACTTCCACAGTCCATGTAGGCCCTGTTAACTTCTCGGATGAAAATGAGGACTTTTATGACTACAGGATCATCTGAGGGAGGTTGGTCCTTTAGTGGTGGAAACGTTACCTCCCCCACCTTGGATGTTCCTTCCTCAATTTCCTTTCTTTTATGGCTCGGGCCCTCCCTGCGAACCATAAGGATTAAAACCTCATGAGCATAGCTCTTAGCATCGGTGACCTTTTCTTTACCCTTCCTTATGTCTTTTATTAGATGCGTCAACTGTCCTGATTTGACAGCTTCCTCTATTTGCTTCTTCAGCTCTCTGCAGTTGTTCGTCTCATGACCAATATCCTCGTGGAAGTGGCAGTACTTGGTCGTGTCTCGGTTCCTCCCATTGCTTGTTAGGCGAGGAGGGAGTTCGAAGGTCTTTGCTGCCTTCTCAGTAGCCAAAATTTCCTTCGGGGATTTTGTTAGGCTTTCCCATAAACCAGAGTTTGAACTCTTGTGGTATGGAGTAAACCTATTATGGCTTTTGTGCTTGTTCTTCTGTCCTTCCCATGAAGATGGCTTTGTTCCCTCGTTGCTCTCCGTTGGAGCCCCATTGGTGGACACTTCTTTGGCTTCTATCCACGTATATGTTTTTTCCATGAGGCCTTTGTACGTTTCCGGCAGATCTGTAGATAGAAACTTCATAAGGTTCCGGTTACGTAGACCATGGACGAAGCCAGAAATGCGTTGCTCTTCATGTAAGCCCAGAATTTGTAGGGTTTAGTTAGTATATCTAGTAACGAAATTCCTTGTGCTTTCGTTCTCCTTCTGCTTAATATTGTGCACCGTGAGGTGCGTTCTTGTGAATTTATTCTGTTGGCTGAAGTGAGATCGAAACTTAGCCTTCAAATCGTCAAGGTTGATAATGCTTCCTAGCTTCTGCCCATTCCACCAAATACGTGCTGAATCTCGGAGGGTATATGTGAACATGTGACAGGCTACTGGCATGGCCCATTTCTGCATTCTTATAGCTCCTTCAAATAAATGTAGGAAATTATCCGGGTCCCCCTTTCCATCGTAAGTGCCTATATGTGAAGGCATCTTTAAACCATCCGGCAAGGGATAGTCTTCGATCCATCATACGGTGGTACGTTTATCGGAACAATATGGTATGGGTTAATAGGAGGGGGTACTCCCAAAGAAGGCTGACTAACATAGAAAGGCTGAGGCATACTCGTGTTTGGAGTGTAACCAGTATACATGGTATACGGGGGGTATACCATGGAAGGATTATAGGGCACATCGGTTTGTGAAGGATACTGATTTCCAGGTTGCCCATTGATTTGGGGATAAAGAATCGGAGGGTAGCTCTGGACCGGGAATTGAGGAGGCAGGCAAATGGGGGGAAGACTCCCTCCTGTGTTAACTGGGCCTAGGTTTACCTCCACACCAGACTTGTGGGAGGGCTGTAGAGGGATTCCTCCTTCGGTCCTTCCTAAGTGAGCTGCTAATAATGGGGGTAGGTTTACCTCCGTGTTCTCCCTCTGTCGACTCCTCCCGTTAGAGCCTTCGGCGACAGTTCCTTCCCTTCTCGTGGGTGTTCTCTCGGGAACTCCTTCAAATCCTACGCTTCTTCCTTCAACCCTTCTACTTGCAGGTGACCCAATGCGCAGGATAGGGTGGTGAGCCCTACGGATTGAAGGTCTCGGTTCCATTTCGATCTCCTCATCATACTCATCGCTGGAATATTCTAACTCCCTACGCATCTCCGTATTTCTGATTTGTCTCCTTCGAGCCTTTAGCAAGGACTCTAACTCTTCGTAATTAGCGTCGACAAAGGCGGGGCTAATGATGAGTTCTGGGTTGGCCGAAGTGGATGCATGGTGATTGGGCGTTATTTCAGGATGAGATCGTGTAGTAAAGGTGGAGACCTTGATTGGCGGCAGGTTGTTGGCGTCTGTTACGGGTAAAGGGGTTAAGGACGAGAAACCCGGTGGGGGTGTAACTTCTCGTTCTGAATTCATGCCGGAATAATAGCGAGTGTATTTGACTTGGTTATTTTTCTTGGAAATAATGGGACTAATTGTAGCGGGTCTCACGGATGGCGCCACTGATTGTACAATATTTTGCACTACCAGGCCTTCGATGGTGATCAAAGGAAAATGAGGGGTGTTGTGATTGCGCCAAGCTTGGATATAACCTGAAATAAGAAATACTAAAACACTACGTTAAGTGATTGCGCAGGGGTTGGACCCTGCGAACCACCTCCGGCGTGTGAATGAGTGATTGGTATGAGAGTTTAAGTATATACGTAGTAAAGTAAGGTGAGATAGATTGCATACCAGATTTGTCATCGTCCAGGACTATTTATAGGTGAAGAAAACGGTCCTGGAGAGTGGTCACACGTTTGATAGAGATCATGGGGGCGTCCCATGATTTGTGGTAACCGCTAGGGGTTAGTGCCCCACTCCTCCGGGTTTAGCGGGGGTGCTAAAGAGGAAGAGGCGACGTGGGTAATACTTGGTCTCCCCAATATTGGACTTGGCATTGTTCCGTCCATAAAACTTATCGAGAGATACCCCGAAGGGCTTAATCCTTCGATTGGCGAATTCCCACTTGGTAACTAGATCATTGATGATTAGTTTTACGCCAAATAAAGTTTAAGGAGGCTAGCCAGAGCCTTTGATTATGTAGGTTGCGATTACACTCGAAGGGGTGTCCTTCGAGCTAATCGGAGGGTACATCATCAATTTCAATATGCCGACTATTTACGTAGATCAATTAATTGACTAAGACGTCATTATTGTTACAATGTGGCCTTTCATCTTAAGGTTGAAGTCTACCTATGGAAATCTTGTGGCTAGTAAAATCTTTGTGCAAGCTAGGGATCCAGCTAAACTAAGTGAGGAACAAATAAAAAAAATGTGCTTAATGAACACAAGCTTAACGATGCTTGGTCCTTACATGAACATGGAAGGGTTTTCGGCGGCAACTTTTGAAGAGAATCTAGAGCTTAAGTGGCTTAATACAGTTAATGAGTACAAAACTATGGGAAATAAAACTAGTGCAACTATAACATCATAACATAAATTAGTTAGTGTATTTTGGACGTATGGTCCGGACTGGGCCAGGAATGGGTCAGGCCCGGCAGACAGCGGCCCACTCTACGCCTAAACCCTAATTTCATGCCTTATAATTATAGGGTTGAGATTCTCTTCTTGACAATACAATACAATTGAACACAACAGGTTACTCTAAACCTAACTCTTGTATGCTATATCGCATCAATACTAACTTGACCGTCGGAGGTGGATCCCGGGGCTACGACCTCGGGTCCACTCCTAACGGGTTCTCTTTGTTGAACAGGTCTACTCCGGGCTCGAGAAGACGACGAACGGCCCAGGGAGAATCATCAAATCCAGCCCGCGCCAGATTATGCATCAACAAGTTGGCGCCATCCGTGGGACCACGACAAGTTTTGTGCTTTCCCATCACCGGAAAGCAACCATCGAGTTCAAAAGCCGGTAACTTTAAAATATATTTTTTGATAAGATATTTTGATCTTTTTAATAAGATACTACCACATGCTACGGCATACATATTTAAAATATCGCATGGGCTACGGGCACCACGATGCGGTACAATATTAATCTAGAATACCCATATATATGCGGTATATATTAAATAATTATTGTAGAACTTTGTAGATTATGTTCCAAATATAATATTGCACAACGCACATATATATTTTTTATACGTACAAAGTTGTTCATTCTAGATTATTTCATTCTAAATAATCGTTATGAATATTAAACGCATAAAATATTCGTAGTAATATTTTCTAAAATTTATCCCAATATTTAAAAAGATATCCCAATATTTTTTGTGCATATCTTTTAAATCGGTAAGATATGTTATCTTTTTAAAGATTCAGAAGATTTTATGTAAATCTTTTAAAACTTGGTAAACACGATTTTACCTATAACCGCACTAAGTCCGCACGATCGGACCTACTTTATCTTTTAGCCGCGAACAACGCAATCACGATAAATCTACCCACGTTAGGCCGTGCGTTCGGACATCTTCGCAGATTGGCGCCATGAGCGCACTGTCACGTACATGCACCACGATGCTAGTTAATCGCCATGAGCGCACTGGACAAAAGCCGTGGTCATCTGCGATCATCCACAAACGTTAGAGTCTATGCGGTCACGATACATCCATCTGCGTCTGTACGTGCGATTGAAACTATTAGTCGCGGTCACGGTGTGTCCATCCGCGCCATTGTTTTTATTATAATAAAAAAGAAAAAGATCAATCAATCGCCATGAGCGTACTGCGTTCGTAGATTAGCTACGTGTTACTTCTCTTATATAGTTTGTAAGACCTCACGATAGGCGTAATTCGCACTACTACTTCTCTTATGTGTTAATTATATATGCTATGTGCTATATATTGCTTCACGCTAATCTTTTACTTCATTAGGTTTTATATGTTGCGATTCGCGGCATATACTTTTAATATTGGCATTAAGTGTTTTTCAGGATTTGAATAACTAAGTTTAATGCTCCTACACGAGTAGCACCATCAAACTTGGGGGGCTACCAGAGTATATAGTACCACTGTTTTCGTACGCGTCATGCAGGTATATTTGGAAGCAGATCGTACGTAAGAGGTATTGCAAGCCCAGTACAAAGACGGATTTAAATATTCGCACCATCTTGCCGCAAGGGAGACGTCCTCTGTCGGTTGTAAAGACGAATGTAATATTCGCGCACAGCGCGCACCTCTGTCGCGCACAGCACGCATCCTTGTCGCGCACAGCGCGCACTTCTGCCACAGAAGTACGTCTTCTGTCGCACCATGCTGCATCGCTACTAATACAAAAGGTACGCCCTTACCTAGGATGCAACATACGAGATCCACCTTCACAATTGTGAGACAATCGAAATCCCAGTGCGCAGTGTCGCATGTGGACTGCGCAGTATGGTCCGTCCCATGTGCGTATAAGTTGCGCACACATGGGCCGTGCCGTCATGGTTAGGCCTACGCGGCCATGAATAGAACTTAAGTCTAGCATAACATAGCCACGCACTATGTCATACTAAACTTGGGGGGGCTTGAGGACGTATGGTCCGGACTGGGCCAGGAATGGGTCAGACCCGGCAGACAGCGGCCCACTCTACACCTAAACCCTAATTCCATGCCTTATAAATATAGGGCTGAGATTCTCTTCTTGATAATACAATACAATTGAACACAATAGGTTACTCTAAACCTAACTCTTGTATGCTATATCACATCAATACTAACTTGACCGTCGGAGGTGGATCCCGGGGCTACGGCCTCGGGTCCACTCCTAACGGGTTCTCTTTGTTGAACAGGTCTACTCAGGGCTCGAGAAGACGACGAACGGCCCAGGGAGAATCGTCAAATCCAGCCAGCGCCAGATTATGCATCAACATACATAAGATCAAAAAATATATATTAATTAGTGTTTATCTAAACATACTCGTAATGGTGAAGATAAATTCAAATATACATGTGTGCTAAAATTTGCTTAAAATCAATTGGGGTTTTAACGAGCATCCCACATCGTACTATGAAGGAAAGTAGCTTTATGGAAGGTAGTTATAAATAAGGAGGGAAGGATGCAATTACAAGCAGGCTTGTTTAATTCTCTTAAATGCCAGTATTCAAATTTTCTTTAGCTTGCAAGCTTATGATTTCAATTATGTATGATTTTGGTTTTATAAGTTTGCAAGAAAAGAAAATTTTGTTACAGTTTTTTATATTATTGGACAAGCTTACAATATTTTAGTATAATAAGTTAAGTTGTGAAAGTGTGTATCAACGTGATTTACATGTACTCCTTAAGTTCAATCCAAATTATGAAATCTGAATGTACATGAAAGGGGGATAAATAAGGATGTGACGCGTAAATTACACGACTCTAAGTTGGTTAGTTAGGATAAAAAACATGATGAAGCATTTTTTTATACAAACCTTTTTTGTTTTCTTTTGTTATTTTCTTGTTAATTACCAATCTTATTTAAAAGGATCTAATATGTTCTTTACTTACAAATTTGAAGATGTTCAAGACTTTTATGACGGCATGACACTTCACTTGGGCGGTCCACCCGATGTTTCCCGCTCTGAAACCACTTGCAGGAAGGATTTTGGGTGTAGACGATCCTGGCTTCCCTCTCTGTCCCGACCGGCCAATTCCCCTCTCAACTATTACGGTAGTCCCCAGTGTTTAATCCTCTTCAAAAAGAACACTTATGACACCTACACAAGACCAATATATATGGTTAGATAACTGGGTTACCAAACAAGTTAAGTAATCATTTAGTCCATATCAGTACCTATTAAGCAACACAAATGGTCATATACTTAATTATTCACAAGGGGCTTTAATACCTTCTACATCATGTATCAGCATTCAGCATCAACTTCGTAGCTAGTCTAAAACATAAACAAATTCATTGTCTTGAACATCATAATATGGTTTTTGCATTGCTAGCATATGAATTTTGTAAATAAACATACTCCACCAAATCACCTTACATGTATATAATCAAAACTTATATGAACTCTCACCAACACCTGCAAACTCTTAACAAACATCGGCCACACACAAACACACTTGCAAACAACATGCACACATTAGCAATCCGCACCCACCCGTTGCCACACAACCCTTGAAAAAGAAACCTACAAAGTCGTGCCTTCTACACCCATGACTAGCATAACTCCATCCATTCCATAATCAGAGTTTTGAATAATTCCATCCACTGGTAAACCCACAACCAACGTGGCCTTTGATAATATGTATTAGAAACGCGTATGTGTCTCACATAAGCCACATGGGTGCGGATTGAGCACCTTTTGTTGCATAACAGCCAGCTGTTGGTAGATGTATGGTGAAACTTACGGGTGCATGCATGGTAGTCTTGTGCTTGTGTCGCCACCACATTCATTGTTCATGCGGTATTTGCAAGCAGTAACTCTCTGAGATTGATTGTTTACGTTCATGTTCCTCCATTATCATTTTTTTGACTTCGTTAATATGTTTGTATGCAATTAACAAATATAACTGTGATGATTGATTTTCCCTAAAAAAAGGGGGGCTATTAGGGGTTTTATTGATTTTTTGTGATCAGTTTGTGACTTTGTGTCATTGTGTAAAGAACTAGTGGGCTTCTAATTGGGCTAAATGCCTTCTCTTTGCTCAAAGTTTTGGACTTTTGGGCAAAATATTGATTGACATACAAAGTAAGGTATAACTCTTAACTCTTTAAGTCTATAAATTGGTTATATTGTAACAAAAATCATACAACGAAAAATGACATGAATTGTGGTGGTTGTGTATATATTTATGTTTGTGCATGCGCTTTTATGAATTTATGTGTATGGGTGTGCATGTTGAATAGTCGTTTATTGGTCAAATCTCATGCAGTTACGAGTTAGCTGCATCCAGCTTAAAAATTTTATATCTTATGTATGTTTTGGGTTTTGTTAGAGCTTGTTTGAGATATTAGAACATGTATTATTTTTTTTATGTCTAATCATAAAATTGCCGAGTGCCGACGATGGTTGATGGTTGAGACATCCGAGATAACCATCTTAAAATGGTTAAAAGCACACATTTAAATCATGGTTTAAGTTCTTAAGATATATTTGTAGCTATGTTTAGCCAAATTCTATGTGATTGAAGTGAGCAAATACAAATACCTTACGCGGCAACCGCACATTTGTTCGGTGAAGCGAATGCACACACTTTATTTGTATTTTTAAATCTCTTATTTGTTTAGATAAACTGATAAACACAACCTTGAGATGCAAACAATCGTGAAATTGTTACGTTAATCTTCTGAAGTAATAAAAAAACTTTAACCCATTTATATATGTGTGACGGTATGTTCAAACCCCGTAGATAGTTAGTCGATCAAAAGATAAAAAAGCCATGGTCACCAAAAAAATAGATAAAAATAATCACTTTTCATGTACTATTTGCTAGACATTGCTTATGTTGAACATTCTAATAATCAAACCAAACTTTCATTTACAAACACCTTAATACCTTATGACACAAATAGTCAAATACAGTTGCTTATATGATCATCAAAGCTTATGTACGTGGATCACACATGTTCTCATAAACTACCCACATCTCATTTACGAATATCCAATCTGAAAACCTTATGACGCAAACATATAGTACTGTTGGTTATTAGAAAAAGGATTAACAAGTCAAGAATGATACCAACTACACACTTTATGTTAGGTACAAACTAAATACATGCATGGAATATTCATGACCTCATATCATTTCATGTCCTATCATATTTTCACAGTTAAATATGCTATATGTCCGCCTTCAATTATTGAATTCATCTCACATTGTATTATCTTAAACTAGTTTGACTAATGATGTTACAATTTACGACTAGTTTCATTCGGTTACCACAAAATTCAACTATGCTAGATTGTGTTTATTTTGGAGAAATGTCAATGGTAAACTTGGGTAAAAATCGCTTTTAGCATAACACGTTTTCTACAATATATTGGTCTAGAATTGAATGAATTAAATGTGCGAGAAATGATATAAAAAAGTAATATGAATGGAAAATTTACGTAGTGCTCTATAGAGTCTAGTCTTTTCGACCTTGTTTTTCACTCCAAAAAATCTCATGATAAAATATATTCTCAAATTTAAAGAAAAAATATCAACATAGTCGTATTTAACTTTCTTAAGTAAAAATCATTTTTTATTTCCCTTAAAACTCAAAAAAGTCGTTAGACCACATTGCACGGCTTTGTCCTACTAAAAGCAGAAATGTTACATTAACAAAAAATTTATAAAAAAGTTTTCATACAATAATGTAGCAAGATCATTTGTTTAAACAAATACTCCGTAGGTTTTTGCTTTTTCTTGATTGTTTAAATTGGACAAATAATCTTATCATATCATTGTGTGAAAACTTTTTCTTAAACCTTTTATAAATATAGCACTTCTTTTAAATATATTATTGTCTTAAAGATATCATCGTGTAGCAATTCTCTTTTTTTTTTTTTTTTTTTTTTTTTTTTTTTTTTTTAAATGTTTGGTATAGTATATATATTTGGTATAGTATATATTTTTTGTAATGTTTTTTTTTTGTTTTATTTGTTACGTTTATATAATTAACGTCCAATGCGTTTTTATTTAATTAATAACAATAACAAATAGCACGTTAAACGTTACCACATTAAACGACTATGACAACAAATGTTATTATTCAATTAAACAACAACGTTAACACATTATTTAAAAAACAACAACATTTACGACATATGAAGATTATTCAAATCATTTAAAAGATCATGGAGCCGGGCACTTGACTGACAAGCGTGATCCTCAGGATTCCTTGCCATTTCCAACTCCATCTCCAGCGACTTTATTCTTGCCTTCAACAACTTGTTCTCATTTTTTGTAGCAACGCAGTTTGAGCAATGCGTTGAAGAAGATGGTTGATTAAAGTGCTCTGCTTCAAATTCATCTTTCCACGCGAAGTATCGACACCCATAGTCTTTTGTACCTGGCTATTACATGTTAAGAAAATAATAAGAAATGTATTTTTAACAAACAAATTATTTACATAACTAAGCAAACGTATGATTATTTACCACTGAAAGAGGATATGCATAAAACAGTCGCCCACGACTACCATCTTGCCAGGATTTCCGTTCTACAATAAATCCTCTATTACATCGGCACCAGAAAGGATTTCTTTGGCTCATCTGACCAAAGAATTTACATAATAATTTACATCAGCAATCAATAATGTTATTACTAATTTAAACAAAGTAATAATAACTGGTGCAGAACTAACACTCTACAAAAAAGCAGACTTTTAAGTTTCAAACAATTAACATTTAAACGATGTTGAATAATCATTTACAACATATGATTCACTATGTTTACAATGGTTTTGTCGGTGTCTCTATTATTTACAACATAAATCAGTAAGCATTTACAATGGTTTTGTCGGTGTCTCTATTATTTACAACATAAATCAATGAACCATTAGTCGATGTTGATACAAAGTTTCCCATTCGGCTGCAACTGGCTCTCTGAAATGCCTCCATTGTGGGTGGATATAGGGTAGTCGAAAATCTCTGTCGAGCGTCAGTACAATGTAGTGAGCACCCACACGGGCAATCACAATGGGGTCGGTTCCTTGTGATGAGTTTGGCCTGGTAAAAAGCGGAAAACATGTGTTCCAACCTTGTTCGGATATAAATACAACAGGTTGGTGAATGCTTGAAGCGATAACCAGCCCCGTGAGTGGCATCACCATCCAGCGATCGTTAGGTGCAGGTCCATTGAACCAGTCTATTGTATACCAAAGTCGGTCAAAGTCTTGTTGCTGCTACATATCTATGTATCTTTGCCTATGATAATCTAACTCTTGCAATAACATACCTCTGACTTCGTCCCACCTATTTTCGTTTTGAACAATACAGTGGGCAACGCACCGAAACCCACAATTTCCATCACCCTCAACATTATGTATGCTTATTACGAGTGGATGGAAAACAGGTGGAATATGCTTAATAAAAGCATTGCTCACACTATCTCCAGCATAAAATCTGTGGCGTAGAGTATCACCCGTGTAAGAGCTATGTCTTGCAGGTTCTTTCCGCATGTTCGACACTTTTGTAGATCTTGAATTCGTACTTCTTCGGTGATCTACGATTGGTACTTCATCAAAGTCAGGGACTTCATTCAAGTCAGGGACTTCATTCAAGTCCGTGTCTTGTGTAGCCTTGCCCTTTTTGTCCTTTGCGCTCGGACGACCACGAGTATTTTTTTGAATAGCTGGTTCACGGGTGTCAACAAATTCAGGTTGGAATATCTCTCTCAACTTCGTTAACATATTTTTTTGAATAGCTCGTTTACCCTCGGGTACCATGTATACCCTGATTCCATCAAATGCTCGTAAAGGACTTGAATTGGAGTTTTACCACCTTCTCTGGCTATCCGGATCTTATTTCGTGTGTTATATATAGTTCTAACGCTTGACACGTTATCCGGATTACGACCCTGTATTGTCGAAAGTATAATACGTGGTTTCACGGTATAATCTGTCAATTCTTTGACCAAACCGAACTCATCATCCTTTAATCGCATTGCATATGGCAAATCATGCAACGACTCTAGCAAATCATGATTATGCGTATCATCCTTCACCCTCAGAGTCCAAATTTTTTTTGTATATTGATATTTCGCCGCCAATTTGAATGGACAATTTGTTTTAAAGGTACTGGTTTTCCGTTTTTCGGTACCTTCAGGTTTATACTTCCCACCCTTTGAACACCTATAATTGATTTCGTACAAATAACCCTTGTCTGCTTTGGTTCTGTCTTTAACAATGACAAAACCGAGCCCCCGAGCTATATTTTGCACCCATTCCGTTACTTGCTCTTCAGAACCGAATTCCTGAAAGTATATTGTCGAAAGTATACAACTTTATTTTTAGAAATGATACTTTTTTTTACAAATGATACATTTTTTTTTACAAATGATACCTTTTTTTTTTTTTTTTTTTTTTATATATACAAATGATACTTTTTATAAAAAAAAATGTATCATTTGTAAAAAAAAGTATCATTTTTAAAAAAAAATGTATCATTTTTAAAAGTATCATTTATAAAAAAATGTATCATTTGTAAAAAAAAAAGGTATCATTTTTAAAAGTAATAATACTCTTCAAATGATACTTTTTTTTTTGTAAAAAGTATACCTTTTTTTTTTTTTTTTTTTTTTTTTTTTTAAATCCCACGGTTTTATCACCCCTCTCTCACCCATACTCTCACTCAATCCACTCATACTCTCACTTAATCCACTCTCTCTCTCTATCACTAATAACTCACCTCTCTTTTTAGATCTAAAAACTGAGATCTAAAAAGTGTTAGTTGTGGTTTGATGGTGATGTTTATGGGATAAAACTGTGGGTGGAACGCGGTTTTGAAGAGTATTATTACTTTTTTTTGCTGTTAGATCTGTTTAGATCTAAAACCGTGGTGGTTTGATGGTGATGTTTATAGTGATTGTTGGTTTAGATCTGTTTAGATCTAAAACTGTGGTGGTTTGATGGTGATGTTTATGGTGATTGTTGGTTTAGGGAGGGTTGGGTTAATAAAAATAGGGCCCGTGAGAATAACCCCTCCCGTTGGTTTATTGTGATGTTTTATTGGTGGTTCGTTGGTGATGGCTCATATTTTTGGATCTAATGGTGGGTAAGTGTTGGATCTAAAAACTCGTATTTTTTTGGATCTATTTTTTTTAGATCTAAAGTAAGAACTTGTTATATTTTTTAGATCTAAAGTAAGAACTTGATGATGGCTCGTATTTTTTTTGATGGCTCGTATTTTTTTTAGATCTAAAAACTTGGCTTGTTGGTGGGGTTATTCTGCTTAGTTGCTAAAAACTTGAATATTGGTGATGTGAATATTGGCTTGTTACTGCTTAGTTGCTAAAAACTTGGCTTGTTGGTGATGTGAATATTGGCTTAGTTGCTAAAAACTTGGCTTAGTTGCTAAAAACTTGGCTTGTTACTGCTTAGTTGCTAAAAACTTGGCTTGTTGCTGGTTTTATGTGAATATTGGCTTGTTAAAAACTTGGCTTGTTGGTGGGGTTATTCTCACGGCCCTATTTCTATTAGTCCAACCCTCTCTACTTAACCGAGATACGGCGATGATGATTTAAAAAAAAATGATTTTGGCATGGCATTTCCGAATGGACGGCAAAAAATAAAATCTTAATTTTGCTACCTTTGATGTTGCAGCCATATATGATATATCTTGCTTATGTGAAACTATTATAATCTGAGCCTACTCTTATCTCGATGCCTTTTTAATGTGTAAAATGGAGATTACCTCTCGTGTGTAAAATTGTGATTGAGACATTTCTGCAGTTTTGTGGCTTGTTGCTTGTGGCTTGTGTGGAATAACCTGCTTGTGTTTGTTGTGTTTGCACTTGGACAAAAATATTGCTGTGTTTGCACTTGGACCTGTGTGTTAGCACTTGTGTACTTGTTTGCACTTGGACCTGCTGTGTATCAGCACTTGTGCACTTGGACCTGCTGTGTATCTGCACTTGTGCACTTGGTTGTGTATCTGCAGTTGGACCCAAAAAATGCTTGTGTGCAAGCACTTGGACAAATGGTTTACTAATAGGCGATGACGAATGGTTTTTAAAACCGAATGGCATGGCAAAATGATATTTTTATCACTTTGCAACCTTCATATCCGAGCCTAACATATTTTTAAAAACCGAATAAGGCGATGACGATTACGTGTTAGTCCGAGCCTTTGTGTGGAATAACCTGCTTGTGTTTGCAACTTGGAAAAAAAAATGTGTCATCTTGCTGTGTTTGCACTTGGACAAAAATATTGATGTGTTTTTGCACTTGGACCTGCTGTGTTAGCACTTGGACAATTGGACAAACAAAAAATAACTTTGGACAAAAAAAAAAAGAAAATATGTAAAAAAAAAAAAACAGCTAAAGACAAATTGTCAGGTTTTTGTCAGACTACTTTGACCGGGCTAGGCATAGAGCCCGCCCGGTTAACACATCCCTCTTAGAAATCGACAAAACCTTACTCGAAGATATGTGAATTTAGCAGCCCAATGAGTCAGATAATATAAAATTATTGTCTTGTTGATTCAGATATAAAAACAATATATTATCATAGCAGCCACCACCTAGATAATAAAAAAAAAAAAAAAAAAAAAAAAAAAAAAAAAAAAAAAAAAACCCTTCATAATTTGGGTTTGGTTGAGATTCAGATAATCAGATCCAAGTTAAAATTTTAAAAAGAGCAAATTTGGAGATAATTTTTATGAGCCGAATTCAGTTGGTTTTGCACGAAGCCTAGTCTTTTTCGAGCATGAAACATAACATATTTTTCCACATATAATCATCAAAGCGAAATGTGTGGACTAATTAACGTTGCTTTTCGAAAACGTTTTCCACAAGTTTATGTAACTTCATCTTCTTTTTAATAAGTCACCTTATGCTATTAAAACCGAACTATCTTCTTGTTGTGTAGTCAACATGCAAGTGTAGTGTTTCTTTGGTACATATAGAGTATTTATTACGGTACAAAGTATGAAATATAGCATATCTAAATAGGCTAGTAACTCTAGTTAATCGAATCACATGTATTGATTTCTGTGATATCATAAACTTGTCTTTTTCATATGTGACCAAAAATTAATTGGGAGGTCTGGGCTTCTTTTTCTTGCCAATAATAACAAAAAACTTTTGTTAGACAAATAACAAGACAATTTTATTTATTTATTTATTTATTTAATCTCATCTTTGACTATCAGCAAATGACGTATAGTTTTTAACCAATTTAACAATGAATATTTCTATATAGTTAAACGAGAGGAAGTTAGTTCTTGAAAAAGAATATATTGTCCGGTGAAAACACATGATATAAAATTATTACCACGAAGACTCATAACCTGTTATGCACTTTGTTGCCCGTTTACCTGTTATGCACTTTTAAATTCAATGAAATGGATGTAAATTGGCATGTTTTTCATTAAATAAATTTAGAAGTGAATTAGTGACTTTAGGTCACTCTAGGCCTACTATTTATTTTTAATTATATATAATTGACGCACCATTGTCAAATCCAATCATGCATGCCTACATGGAAGATGTCATGTTTGTCTTCAATCTTTTTATTTTTATCCCGATTATGATATTTTGGTTTTCTTATGGGATAGTAGCAATTTTCAGTCGGAAGTGTATTTGATCTATGTATAGAGATTTAATTATACTTAGTTGAATAGAGTTAGAATTAAACTTAAACTAGGTTAGTTTGTTATGCAAGGCAAGCAAAGATACTATGGAATCCTAATTTCATAGAAATTTTACTACCAGTATTGTTAAGTTATTAGCAAATCTTGTTAAATCATTAGCATCTAGAGTCAAGGTTTAAGTTCTAACGGAAACAAATGTAAGATTTATTCATGGTGAAATGTGGTAGTTTGCATTGCATTTCACAGAGGAAAAAAAAAAAAAAGTCGTATACGGTTTCACGTTTTTCATACTTTTAGAGACACAAAATTTTCCGTACGATTCTCTACGGGGCACATATAGGGCCGGGGTATACTTTATGCCAAGTTGTGTAACTCGAGTGTAGCTCTAGCCATGGCTAATATACATGTAAATATGCATGCATGTGTAATATTTTACCAAAAGATATTTTGTAAAGATTCAACCAAATTTGAGAAGATATTTGTAGCTTTAATGCAAAATTTGTGGATCCTACATCACATAACCTACCCATTTGAGGTCAGATCGTCCAACGTACACTTGATTGTTATCAACTTTATAGTGTATTTTATAGCACATGCCAGCCTTGCGGCCATAAATATTTGGTGTTGCTACCTTTAAAATAGGTGTTTGAATGAAGTGATGAACATATATAGTGTTAGAATTTACTATATTTAGCAAAAGTAGTACGTAGAATTTACTATATTTAGCAAAAGTAGTACGTACATGCGAAAATCGAAACCGAGAAAAACATTTTATTCATGAGGAATTTTCTTTAGCACGTAGCCTCGACGAGACTTTTATTGTTACTCTTCACCGGTGTTCTTTTTAGCCAATGTACACGGCCTTAACTACAATGCAAGCAGTGTTTATCAATTCCTTTCAATAAAATTATGTGGTTCGACTTTAAAACATCAAATGTTTGAAGTCTTGGAATAAAGGTTAAACCAAGATTGGTGAACGTATTGTTAGTAAATTTAGTGCACTTGAGGGATCAATTCACACCTGGTAATGGGTTTGGAGGTATGAAGTATACACCCATTTGGTCACTGAATCCCCTGACTCTATAGTGGTTATGTTTTGATTCTACTGATAGTAGATTCTGCTGTTAGTGTGTTTCCACTGATGTGTTAATGTTACCACTGCAAGGGTTAATGTTTCCACTGATGTGTTAATATTACCACTGCAAGGGTTATTGTTACCACTGCTAGTGTTAACATTACCACTGCTAGTGATAATGTTTCCACTGATAACCACAGATCCCTATTATACATAATACCATGGGCTAGGGTTTGAGTATTCTCTATTATAAATAGAGATCACATCATTCTGCATGGAGATAGGATATCATACGATTTACAACTCTAAACACGAAACCCTAAACACTCCAATACGCATCTGGTTCTTGGTTTGTGCCTAAAGCAAGAACATCACTTGGTCTTATCCCATAGAGATATTTGTGTATCCCAGGCATAGGGTCGAATAGTTTCTATTGGAAAGTGATACCACGATTTTAAGTGAATATCCGGTACCTTATTGATTATCTTAACCCTAATCTGGGAACCCGTTTGCTAATAACAACCAACAATCAATAGAAACTATTAGTGATAATCAATGGCTGCTAACTTTTCCAAGTTGGAAAAGTTTGAAGGTGTTGATTTCAGAAGGTGGCAAAAGAAGATGCACTTCTTATTGAAAAGTATGAATGTGGTATATGTTCTCACGACTGAGATTCCAGAAGATCATGGAGATGATGCTACTATGGATCAAATGAGGGCAAGGAGCAAGTGGGAGAATGATGACTACATATGCAGAGGTTTAATTCTTAATGGTATGTCTGATTCTCTATTTGATATTTATCAGAATGTTGAAACTTCTCAAGAACTATGGGATTCCTTGGAAGCCAAATATATGGCTGAGGATGCATCAAGTAAGAAGTTCCTTGTATGTAATTTTAACAATTACAAAATGGTTGATTCTAGACCTGTCATGGAACAATACAATGAACTTCTTAGTATACTTGGTCGATTCACACAACACAAGATGAACATGGATGAGGCTATTTCAGTCTCTTGTATCATCGATAAACTACCTCCCTCTTGGAAAGAGTTTAAGCATATGCTTAAGCATAAGAAGGAGGAGTTAACTCTTGTTGAGTTGGGCAGTCACTTGCGCATTGAGGATTCACTCAAAGCTCAAGACATTGACAAGCCAAAGAGTAGCACTGCTACTGGTCCATCAGTTGTCAATATGGTGGAGCATAACAACTCTACCAAGTACAATGACAACAAGGGCAAGCGTAAGCATCAAGATAACACCAAATCTGATCTTAACAAGAAACCTAAGGTGACTTGTTGGAAGTGTGGGAAACCTGGACACTTCAGAAAAGATTGCAAGGGTGGTAAAGTTGGAAACAAATCCAATGGATCAGGCACAAGTGGAGGGAATGGTAACACCAATTCTCTGAAAGGTCAGAATGTGTTTAATAAGTCTTTTAAGATTTATTATGTTACATATATATCTGATATTTACTTTGTGCAGGATGATGATGTTGCGTGGTGGGTTGACTCTGGAGCAACAATTCATGTGTGTAAAGATAGAAGCTGCTTCAAGACCTACAAGTCAATGAATGATGGTTCTATTCTTCACATGGGAAACGAGTCAACTGCCCTGGTGCATGGAAAAGGATGTGTTGAGTTGAAGTTTATTTCTGGAAAGATTGTTTCTTTATTTAATGTTTTACATGTTCCTGATATTAGAAAGAATTTGGTTTCTAGTAGTGTTTTAAATAATTGTGGTTATAAACAGGTTATTGAATTTGATAAGTTTGTTTTATCTAAAAATGGTGTGTTTATTGGTTTTGGTTATTTATGTAATCAAATGTTCAGACTTAATATTGTTCATGATAATATTGATTCTGCTTTTATATCTACATCTAAACTTTATGATTCAAACATATGACATGCAAGACTTGGCCATGTACATTTTAAAAGGATGCAAGATATGTCTAAGGATGGGTTAATTCCAGCCTTTGATGTGAACACTGAAAAGTGTAAAACTTGTATGTTGAACAAGATAACTAAGAAACCTTTTCAAGGAGTAAAACGTGAAACTAAAGTTTTGGAGTTAATTCACAGTGACCTTTGTGATTTACATGCTACTCCCTCTTTGGGGAATAAGAAATACTTTGTGACTTTTATTGATGATGCTTCTAGGTTTTGTCATGTTTATTTATTACATTCTAAAGATGAAGCATTAGATAAATTTAAAGTATTTAAAACTGAAGTTGAATTGCAACAAAGTTCCCTGATCAAAAGATTAAGGACTGATAGGGGAGGTGAGTACATGGATACTCTGTATTTTCAGTCTGTTGGCATAATACATGAAACGACTGCCCCTTATACTCCTCAGCAAAATGGTATTTCTGAAAGGAAAAACAGGGTGCTGAAGGAGACGGTTAATTCCATGTTGTCCTATTCTGGGCTGAGTCAAGGGTTCTGGGGTGAAGCTATGTTAACAGCTTGCTATTTATTAAATAGGGTTCCAAACAAAAGGAACAAAGTTACCCCTTATGAACTTTGGACTAAAAAGAAACCTAACCTTAATTATCTTAGGATATGGGGTTGTAGGGCTGTTGTAAGACTCCCTGATCCAAAGCAGAAAACTTTGGGTGAAAGAGGCATTGAATGCATCTTTGTTGGATATGCTGAGCATTCCAAGGCATATAGGTTTTATATTATAGAACCTAATGAGTCTGTTTCAATTAACTCAATAATTGAATCAAGTGATGCACTATTTGATGAGAACAGATTCTCATCTATCCCTAGACCAAGTCAAAGTATTCCAAATGGAACCAATGACAATGGTGTTTCAGAGGTTCCTGCTGATGAGGTTCCTGCTGAGGTTGTGGAACAACAACCTGAACCTGAGCTCAGAAGGAGCAATAGGGTGAGGACTCCAAAGTCATTTGGACCTGAGTTTCAATTATACTTAATTGAAGGTACAAGGAGTGAGGTCTCTGACCAATACTCTTATTGCTTCATTGTGGAGGATGATCCCAAAACATTTGAAGAAGCAATGAAGTCCCAGGATGTTGCTTTCTGGAAAGAAGCAATTAATGATGAGATGGACTCTATCATGGGCAATAACACTTATGTGTTGACTGATCTACCACCTGGTTGCAAACCTGATATTGCGTTTTTGCGCGTATCAAATTGATATAAGGTAGACGTGAGTGGAATTTACAAATCAACCTTTAGGAAAAGGAAGACTTGCGAAAACTCGTGAATACAATATATATATATGTGATACCGCGTAAGTGATTACCCGGGTCGTGTCCCAACGAGGTGTGAATGGGCAATATCGTGAGATTCGGAGATTAAAATGCTTGTAAGGAATGGTTTTGAGATTATTTGGTATTGTGGAATTTTACAACTACGAGAAATTTCAAATAAAGTACGAAAAATAAATTAAACGAAACTAGAGCACGAATACAAACAAGAAATGCTAAATAAAACTTGAAATCTACCTAAAGATCTACGGGAATGATAATAGGAAGTAGGGGAAACCTAAAACGTAATCTAATTTTAAAAACGTAAAGTTACTTTAAAATAAACGCGAGGCGCAAAATAAAAAGTGAATTTGATGCTACGCTAATCTTATGGGAATGAAAATAATTTTTCTACTTTTTAAAAGATAAAAGAAAATTTTTGGAAAAAGAAAAATATTTTTTTTTACTTTTATATTTTTTTATAAGGAATTAAAAACTAAATTAATAAGGTAAATGCAAGAAAAATAGTAAAACAACTTAGAAAATTATGAAAATTTTTGGGAGAGTTTGTTATACTAAAATGCATCTAGGAAAAATAAAAAGTACAAAAAAAATTACAAATAAGCAGTTAAATAAGCTACAATAAGGGCTGAACTAGTAATAAGCAATTATGACTAAATTACTATAAATATCAAATGAAAACAAACATTAACAATAAACACAAGGGAGCTCAGTTGGTATGGGTGTGGTTTTGGGGTTTAGGCCGAGAGATCAGAGGGTCAAATCCTCCAACCCACCATTTTTTTGAAACTATTTTTTTTTTAATTTTATTTTTACAAAAGCTTATTAAGTTCATGAAAGTAAACATTCTATAACTAAAGCTATTTCTAAAAATCTATAAATGAGCATGTTCAAATGGGTGAATTGCAACAGTTGGTGAAAATGAACCTTGAGTGAGATTTTGAAATATAGCAACTAGTACAACCAACACAAATAAGCCAAAAGATTAGATAAGCTTTTTGCAAACCAACAACAACAAGTGAATACAACAACAGGAATCAACAATCAAGAAGTTAACACAATAAATCAACTAACTCATGAGCTGCTGTTGCATCAGCAGCAACAGCCTAGGGGGCTGAGTTTAGGCATACAAAAAACATTCAAAAGCAAATCCTAAAAATAGAATGAAATTATCAGCTTATTAACAAGCTGGCCAAGAAGTTCTAAACCCAGTTTCAAGTCTTAATTCTTAAAAATGAGGAAATGAAAAATACGGATCAAAGTGGCAGTGGGCTAGGGAAACCTGATGAGCAGACTTTGATGGAATGCACAGATTTGTAACAAACTCTTAAAATTAAAACAAAAATAACATTAAACTGACAAGCTAGCAGACTGTGCCAACTTCTAATTCCTATGCTAATACACCAAGGTTTGGATCAAAATAGGGGCTGTGGGCATGGAAATAACTGAAGTGCAAAACATTGGGTGAAAATGGGTTAAAAAAGTGATTTTGACTTAAGAAAGCACCATACCAGGGGCCTATCAGCTATAATGAGCTAAATAACTTGCTTGCAAAGTGGCCTGAGGGCTGTTTGGTGCATATGTCTGAGGGGAGACATTTACTAACTGTGACAAAAAGAAAGGCAAGAGCAATGAATTTTTACCACAAACAACTAGATACCATATATTCTCAAAGTCAAAACACCTACTGTGAACTTTTTCTAAGGTAGAATAAACATCTAAACGGCTTAAACTATATCATGACCTAACTAATTTTTTTAAAACAGTTATGACCAGAGAATTTCCTAAAGACTAATCTAAGTGCTTGAAAATTATTAGCTGATGTCCCAATTTAATCTATACTACTAATGACACTAAGTTAAGACAGGTTCAAAAGAGATTTTATGGAAAGAAACAGTTTTTCTTGCAAAGCAAAATGGTTGTGCCAAACATTACTTTACAGTAAATCTGATTGACCTTTCAATTGAAAAGAAAAACTTAAAGGCTATAAGCTAAGAATATCCCTAAGCTAAACCATATGAAGTACTAATAAGCATTCACGATTCTAAACATAAGCAGTCTCAATAAGCAGAAACAGATAAGCAGTTGTAAAAGAAAAACAGTTAACTAAAGTTGGACAATTGAATTAAAACTTGATTTAAAGAGTACAATAGGATTAAATAAAACTAACTTCAAAACTTAATTAACTACTACTTCTACCAAAACCTAAATTAAAAGACTGCCCTTAGGCTTACAAAACCATTCAATTTATACTACTATACTAGGGTTTTTTCAATCTTTGACGCTTCTCTTGTCTGCCTTTGATACTCTTTGGAATAAATCCCAGCCGTTGATTCCTCTTAGCGCCCAAATTGGAGGGGATACCCGTGAAGGGTTGGAGTCACGTGAAGGTTGGGTTTTTGAGGCATTGGGGGAAGGGGTGGATGGTGACTTCTTGGCGTGTAACTGGAAAAGGGTGGAGGTGGTATTGTACTCTGGATAATCGAAGGGTTGAAGAAAAGGTGGGGGGTGTTGGTCGGACTTTGGATTTGACCAAAAAGGGGGCTGGGAATTCATTAAAACGTGATAGGGTTTTGGTTATGGGCTTGGGGATTAATTTTGGGCTTGGGTAATGGAGTAATAAGGTGGTAGTGGATTGGATGTGGTGATATGTTGGGTATTAACTTTCAAGGGTCCGTTTAATTTGTAGTAATAAGTACACAAGGACCAATGTTGTAATTTACCGAATCTTGAGGGCTTTTTCCTGCCATCTTTCAAAGTTCATCAAAGGACCAATAATGCCAAGTTATGAATTTCCAAGGTCAACTTTGTTATTTTTCTTCAATTCGTAACTCCCGAGTCACTTTTGCCAAATTCCAAATTGCAGAGACCAATATCGTAACTTTTTTCAAAATTCTTACCCAAAGATCGTTATTTGGTAGTTTATGATTTCCAAAAGACATTTATTGATTTTTCTTTTAAAATAAACGCTCAGGGACTAGTTTTGACAAATTCTGAAAGTTGGGGGACTGAAACTGCCAATTATGCAAACTTTGTTCGTTTTTCGTTTGTTTTCGATTATTTTGCATTTGAAACATATAAAACACGATCTTTGGGATATTTTCATTATTTTGATGCATTCTTGAATGTTTTCACGCGTTTTGGCAATTAAAATACGGTAAAAATGATGAGTATTTACACACTCATCAAAACCTCTAGGTAGCAAATGGATTTTCAAAAAGAAAATGAAGGTAGATGGAACTGTTGAAAAGTTCAAGGCAAGATTAGTTATTCAAGGCTTTAAACAAAAGTCAGGAATAGACTACTTTGATACTTATGCTCCAGTGGCACGTATCAGTACCATAAGATTGCTAATTGCTTTGGCATCAATTCACAATCTGATTATTCATCAGATGGATGTGAAGACAGCTTTCTTGAATGGTGATTTAGATGAGGAGGTTTACATGAACCAACCTCAGGGCTTCATCATGCCTGGCAATGAAAACAAGGTGTGTAAACTGATTAAGTCTCTTTATGGACTAAAACAGGCACCTAAGCAATGGCATCAAAAGTTTGATGAAGTGGTTTTGTCTAGTGGTTATTTACTTAATCAAGCTGACAAATGTGTATATAGCAAATTTGATGAATCTGGTAAAGGAGTCATCATTTGTCTATATGTTGATGACCTGTTGATCTTTGGCACTGACCAAAATCAAGTTGATCTTACAAAAGAATTTTTGTCATTAAAGTTCTCCATGAAGGATATGGGGGAGGCAGATGTTATCCTTGGCATAAAGATTAAACATGAAAGTAACAAAATTTCTATCTCTCAGTCTCATTACATTGAGAAGGTGTTAAGGAAATTCAACTTGAGTATTCTAGGGTGATTGGCTGCTTGATGTATGCCATGACTTGTACAAGGCCTGATATTGCTTTTGCTGTGGGTAAACTGAGCAGGTATACTAGTAATCCTAGTGCTCATCATTGGCAAGCAATTCAGAGGGTCTTTAAGTATTTAAAGAGAACTATGGATTATAGTCTCTCATATACTGGTTATCCTTCAGTATTAGAAGGATATACTGATGCAAGTTGGATCAGTAGCACTGAAGACAATTCGTCTACTAGTGGCTGGGTATTCCTACTTGGTGGAGGTGCAATTTCTTGGGCATCCAAGAAACAAACTTGCATTACCAGTTCAACCATGGAATCTGAATTTGGCAAAGAAGCTGAATGGTTGAAAAACTTGCTTCTTTAGATTCCATTGTGGTCTAAACCTATAGCACCTATTTCTATCCGTTGTGATAGTGCTGCTACATTGGCAAAGGCTTATAGCCAGATGTACAATGGGAAGTCTAGACACTTAGGTGTCAGGCATAGCATGATTCGTGAGCTTATCGTGAATGGGGTGGTATCTATAGTGTTTGTTAAATCTCAACAAAACTTAGCTGATCACTTGACGAAGGGTTTGGCTAGATACTTGGTTTTGAAGTCTGCTAAAGGGATGGGTTTAAGTCCAACTTAGTCACTGAATGCAAGGATACCCAACTCCCTTCTAAGGAAACTTGGAAGCTGAGTTCAATGTGGAAAGCTGATCATTTAGTGGACTGAAGCACATGTATCACAAACATCCCAAGGTTGTGCTTGTTACCTGCTGAAAGGAGGATGAAGTCTTCACTTCTTAATGGTTAATTTTCTTTGAAAAAGTGCTAAGCAGGAGCATGAATTAAAGATGAACCACCTATGTAAATGTTGAAGTTTTGCCGCTTCAGGAAGCTTTGGACTTTTAGCTTTTACAACATTTATGAATTGGATATGGACACATGGCTTGTATAGTGTCAGGAGTATTTTAGTGTTTGAAAACTTGTGTGTATTTATCATCAGGTATTCAAATGGGTTGAAGGGTTCAATTCTTAGAACACCCTGAATCTCGAATATTTGAAAGTATATGTACTAATGTGGAAATTCAATCCTCAGGATATTTTCATTTATGCACTTGTTTTGGTTTTGTGTTTGAATTTTCATGCAAAGGAAGTGAACTAAATTTGGGGAGGATTGTTAGTAAATTTAGTGCACTTGAGGGATCAATTCACACCTGGTAATGGGTTTGGAGGTATGGAGTATACACCCATTTGGTCACTGAATCCCCTGACTCTATAGTGGTTATGTTTTGATTCTACTGATAGTAGATTCTGTTGTTAGTGTGTTTCCACTGATGTGTTAATGTTACCACTGCAAGGGTTAATGTTTCCACTGATGTGTTAACATTACCACTGCAAGGGTTATTGTTACCACTGCTAGTGTTAACATTACCACTGCTAGTGATAATATTTCCACTGATAACCACAGATCCCTATTATTATGGAAATTATTATGATATAATTAATGGGCCGTTAATTATACATAATACCATGGGCTAGGGTTTGAGTATTCTCTATTATAAATAGAGATCACATCATTCTGCATGGAGATAGGATATCATACGATTTACAACTCTAAACACGAAACCCTAAACACTCCAATACGCATCTGGTTCTTGGTTTGTGCCTAAAGCAAGAACATCACTTGGTCTTATCCCATAGAGATATTCGTGTAACCCAGGCATAGGGTCGAATAGTTTCTATTGGAAAGTGATACCACGATTTCAAGTGAATATCCGGTACCTTATTGATTATCTTAACCCTAATCTGGGAACCCGTTTGCTAATAACAACCAACACGTATCAAGGCATTCTAAGACCGGGCGTTATGGTGCTTCATCACCACTCGCGAAGGTCATCTTTGGCGCACGAAGGCCATGACGGAGGTGGACGGTTGGCGTGCGAAGGATGAATCTTGGGGTTGGTTAGGTGGGATGCTTCACTTAACGAAAAAGGAGGAAAGGTAGGTAACAGTCCCATATGACCGTTGAGCAATTTTATAAAAACCCAATTTCTTATTAGCCAAATGAATTCTGAATTATTCTTGTTTACCTATTCTGACGACAAAGAAGAAGTTAATGGTATTAGCTTTGAATTTATAAATTATTATAATGTTTGGACCACTTTATACAAGAACTATTATCACTAAACAATTACAACTATAACGTCGGACCACTGAATAAAAAGTTCAATGTCTCACTGAATCTTTAATAAAGTCACGTTAAATCATAAACTTATATAATCATAGATAATTATGACCATCTAGATGCTTATTATAAAATTAGTGATAGTTTTATCCAATAAGCTTATTTTGGTCGTTAACTAACTATTTGTCATCAACAACCATCATTTTTTTTAGATCGAATAATTAGTTTTTACATAAAAGCAACTCAAACATATCTTAGAAATTGGAGCTAGAGTATGATGATTATTTTAGGAGGTTTGCTAGATATTAACAAAACGTCTAAAAAAAACATTCATAAAAATGTGTTATTCATGTGTGATTGGCTTAAAGGGTGGCAATGTTGCCTAACCATGCCTAAAACTAAATTGTAATTAGCCAATAGAATGAATCCAACACATTTCATGCCTAATCTTGCCTAAGTACTTATTTTTAGTGGCAATGTAATGCCTAACCATGCCTAAACTTTATATATATATATTTTTTTTAAAACTCATAATTATATTTACAATTTAATTAAAAACAACAAATTTCATTAATAATTCAAATAGAAGTTACATAATACTTAGGAAAATAAAATCAAAAAAAATTAAAAATAGAAAATGACTAGTCATCGAGGTATGGTAAGTCTTGCGCCGCTACGTGCTCCGTAAGATCATATTGAAGACGGTTATGAATATCTTCGTCGATTAACTCTTCTAGCACACTATCGTCATAAACTGGCGTGACCGGCTGATCCATTATATGAACCGATGATATTGCCACACCATCGTCTTTTAAAATCATATTGCACAATATAATACACGTATAAACAATTTGTCGAATCTTTGTGACGGTCATAGGTCGTAGAGGACGACTGAGAATAAACCATTTTCCCTTCAAACGACTAAAAGCTCGCTCGGCATCCTTTCTTGCAGACTCTTGTAGTTTCTTGAACTTCTTTTCCTTCGGGTCAGTGGTGTACGGATATGCTTTAACAAGAGTTGAATACTTAGGATAGATTCCATCGGCAAGATAATATCCACGTTTGTAGAGACGTCAACGTAAATAAAACGAACTGTTTGGCGCCGTACCATTTCGCTCGGTAACATATAATGGAGACTGATTCAAAACATTGATATCGTTTTTTGAGCCGAGCGGACCAAAAAACGAATGTCAAATCCACAAATCATATGAAGCCGTCGCTTCAAACTTAATAGTCGGGTATTGGTGATCACCTCTCTTATATTGGCCTTTCAAATATTTAGGACAATTTCGCCAAGTGAGATGTGTACAATCAATGCTATCAAGCATTCCAGGAATGTGATGTTTTTCTTCATGTACCTCGAATAACCGTGCAATGTCATGGGTTGTCGGCCTACGTAAGAACTCTCGACCGTATAACTTTATAATCGCATCACAAAATTTATCAAGACATTCACCTAGAAAAAACAAAATATTATTTTATAAAAGAATAACGAAAAAAAATAACAAAATATTATTTTAGAAAAAAAACAAAAATATTTAAAAAAAAACATAATAATAACGAAATATTATTGTACAAAAAAACATTTTTTAAAAAAATGAATAACGAATAAAAAAAATTAATAATAACCTGAAGTTCTTCGTGCCATGTTTAAATAGTCATCGAATCTATCCGGAGGTTCACCCGTTGCGAGTTGCCGTATTGCCGATGTGCATTTTTGTAACGTCGTGAAACTAATCTTTCCAAACGCGTCTTGACCCTCTTGAAACCATTCGAATTGCGCTTCAATGTCACCAACAATTTTTAAAAACAATCTTTTACTCATACGAAAACGATCACGAAAAACATCTTCGTTAAACTTTGGTTGTTCAACGAAATAGTCATTCATTAAATTTTCTAAAGCTTTATCACGAAAATATTTTACATAACCACGGATGAAGGTAGAGTTTGCCGTGTCTTCAAGAGCTTCGTACGCGGCTAAAAAGGTTTCGATTGTACTACCGGATAATCATTCTTCGGATGAGTCGGGGGGAATAATTATCTCGTTTGAGGATGAACAAGATGATGACATGGTTATTAGAATGTAAATTGTATGTGTGATTTGATATTAGTTTAGATGTGAAAATAAAAAGGAAAATGGTGAGTATTTAAAGGAATTTTTTTTCTGGAAAAAGTCCCAAACGGTAATATGATTAAATGGTCCAACGGTACAATTTTTTGAATGTAGCTTTCATACCGATCGGTGATGTTCACCGCATGGCTTGCCGAATATTGCATGCCGACATGGAAGCAATGGGCTTGCCGAGCCTTGCCGAGCCACGCCGATGGAATGACTATCACGTTGCCACCCCCTAATAAAAAAAATGTGTTTTTGTGTGATTGTAGCAAAGCTCTTATTTTAGATATCATTTAAATTGTGTAAGATCACTTTTTAAATAAACTATTTCAACCCTATATATTCATGCTTGAGTATCATCAAATCATAATTCAGATAACTAAGGATAACTAAAGAAGAACATTTTGTTTCTAGCTATAAAAGAACAAAGCAAAACGTGGAAGAATTGTATGTTTTTTATATGTTCAAATGAAACTGTTAAAAAAACAAATTCTTTTGACGGTTAAGAAGCAGTTAAATTCGGATGGAAACTAATGACCCCGCAAGGGGCGCGCCCCCTTGATCATGCGTTTTTTCGTGGTCGGAAACACATTAGCTCAAATGAGTGTGCGCTCCACACGTTCCTAACTCACATCCAAACATAATGACACTAAAATCTTAACAAAACAAAACAAATTTTGATGTGTATAGCATATTATCAAGTTAGCTTCATAACGAGTAATAAATCGCTATCATCATCTATACCTTTTTTTTTGGGTGCAATGGGTGAATTATATTAATATCATCAACAAATTACAATCTTTTACATTCAATCGAGATGGACATTCCCATCTAGTTTCATTACTTCAACATACATTTTATCTCATAACAGATGACTCATTAACATTATGATTAAGCAAAGAACACTTATCATTTTCACTGAGTAGCAGTCAACCCATGGCTGCATACTCATAAAATTCACCTAAGGAGCTTTTGCACCAAGACCATACCTTCTCAATTACAATCCACATTCAACTGCTCACCAAGCCCAGTCATCCTACCACCACACTGAGATAAGAGAGACAGTTTTGGAGGGCATCATTGAGTAAGGTATAGCCACCCATCATTCCAGTCAAGGGCTCTTTCAAAATCCCTACATTTCACTCTTTACAAAAGGCTTCAGGACTTTGGAAACACTCACCTTGAGGGAGAATCTCCTAACCCCCTTAGAAGTATATAGATAGGACCAAGTAGGTTTATCTTTCACTCATCACTATTCCTATCTCCATACACTTCCCACCAAACTCACTTGCCCTTCACATTTTGGGAACCTACTTTATAGGACTCAATAAAGCTGTTGTCTAGAAAGCTTGTCAAAACAGTTCACAATTACCTAACAAAGGCCTATTGAGAAGATGTTATTGAGGCTTAATAGAGTAACAGCTTATAGAGTTCCAAGGTACAAGGCCATCAATGTGTAGTGAGTTTTAAGACATAGAATCAAGTTCTGTAGAGAAACTGAGTCCACACTGATTCAAAACCAATTTGCAGAGTACTTGAACTCTCTTCTGCTGATACAATCCATATTCACTTTGTATCCTTATATTGTAAGCTGGAGTCTAACACTAATGGATTAACATCCACTCATTATAGAAACTGAACACCAACTACATCCAGTGTTAGGAGGCACACAGGATAATAACACTGCAGGAAACTACCTTATGGTAACAGTTCATATGCATTTTAGACCAATTTCAACTTGCTCTGCTACCCCTCCAAGATATACAAAAGTAAATTCAAGAATGCCCAAAAGATAGAACTGTCCCAAGTTATTAGCCATCTGCATGAAACTACTTATCCCAAACAACCTTTTATTCCTGTCAAGGACTATTCTCACCATTATAGACCACAAAGCTGCTTCAAACTGTATCACTTGATATATCTGGTAATAAGCTTGACAGCTTTAGTCTTAAGTGGTTTATAATGGTAGTAGTCAAAACATCAGCATTTTGTTTTTCACTAGTGAACGTCCTTTTATTTCTCTCATTCATTATGAGGTATACACAAGCAGCAAATCCAATTCTTCTCAAAATACTTTTAATAGACATGTTGAATCTTTGACTGATCATATGGCTCACAATATCTTCCCATTTGTCAGGTAGTGAACATGCTTCTTATCCCTTCCTCCGTTACTCTCATGTTCTGCTTGGCTTAATTGGATTGGTTCTATGCACTGTTCCAAGAACAAGAAGGATCGTTTATATGTTATTATTGCCACTTCGTGTTGGATTCTTTGGAAGTATCGCAATTGTGTCATATTTAATCCTCAAGCAATGTGGAAATGTGACATCCTAGATAGTATTCATTCTTTTTTTCTTTTTCTTGGTTAAAATTTAGAGGTGCTAAATTGTCAAATTGGCTTGATTGGTTAAGAACTCATTTGTAATTGTTGCCAAAAGTTCTTTATAGATCCAACTTTTACCATAGAACTCATCAAGCAATCTTAACCACTCATTTTTTTTTATTAAAATAAAAAAAATAAACTTTCACCCTTTTTTTAAAACTTAAATATTTCGCAAACCGTAAATCGTCAAGTTACAAAAAAAATACCATCGCGACGAGAATTAAATTATCTTTCTATAGATATGCATTGTTATATACTTTCGACGAACTTTTTTTTCGATGAACTTTATTTTTTCGCTCTAGAAAAATCATATATGATTCGTAAAAATCATATATGATTTGATTTTAACAAATCATATATGATTCTCAAGAAATCATATATGATTCGTAAGAATCGAATCATATATGATTTTTTACGAATCATATATGATTTTTACGAATCATATATGATTCTTATGATTCTTTCTGGGTGGAAACTAAAAAAAAAAGTTCGTCGAAAGTATATAACAATGCATATCTATAGAAAGATCATTTAATTCTCGTCGCGATGGTATTTTTTTTGTAGCTTGAAGATTTACCGTTTGCAAGATATGTTGTTTTGAAAAAAAAAAGTGGAAAATATAAATGGGTGGATATGATTGGTTGATAGGTTCTATGACATGTATGGGTTATTCATGGATCTCAACTCTTGTAATTGTTTCTAGCTCCTTGCTAGTAGTTTTGTTATTGAATTTCTTCTTGCTGTTCAAAAAAATAAATAACTAAATTAAAAAAAAAAAAAAAAATCACAAAAGTTGTTGTGTTTTACATATCTTAATTATATTATTTTGGTCTGTTTACGGAGTATTTGTTAAGATTTCACTTATTCGATCTAATCTTTATGCGTATCGTATTTGAAACTTGCATGCTATAAACTTTAGAGTCATTTACTTTAGTTATATACGTAATCTGGAATGATGAAAGTAGTTCATGTAGTATTTTCCTCTCGTACAAATCAAAATCACAAAAGTTTATATTTATTTTTCTTCATCATCTTAGTTTCTATTATGTTGGTTTGTTTATTTGTTACGATATTACTTATTCTAATCTTCGTATGTACGTAAATTAGCTAATTTATGCTCAAGTGGATCGGTCAAAATTGCAATTCCGGTCCCAAGACGCGCAATTACATTGAATGGTAAAAATGTCAACGGATCAATTCAAACCAAAAGCACCAAGTTTTGACTTTCTAGGTTGATTTTCTTCACAATGCACATGCCCTAGTATATTTTTTTGGTTGATTTGTTTTGTATTCTTGTATTGAATTTTAACAAATTCAATAATAATGTCATATATGGTCTTTTTTATGCAACTACAAGAGCAAAAGAATAATCAATAGATGTGCATTATAGGGATTTAATATTTCTTAAAATGTTTTGGCATAAATTAGCGATGAAATTATGGGTCACAATGTAAATCCGAGATGTTAGACATGTTGAACTTTTGATATTTTCTCGTCACATTGTGTACCAAAATTAAACATTTGCAATTTACATATTTTTACCATGAATATGATGAGTTCATTTAATAACAAAATTTAATCTTGTTTGACAATTTTGTTCGATGAAAGTAACTGTTACTGGAATTAGAGCTATATAGCTGTAGATGAGGATGAACCGAAGAATTAATATAAGCTACATATTTGATTTTAAAAAATTATGAAAATTTGTTGTTTTTTAAATCTCTAATAAATTCTAAACCAAACATATATTTTAAGTAACTTATTTTTTTTTTAAAATAATCAAAACCAACTTGAAATATTGTGTGACAAATATGGCCGGCCAGATAGTCGTTTATTTTATACCTAAAATGAAACATTTTAACTGCTTTTTACTGAGTACTTTAACTGCTTTTTACTGAGTACTAGATTTGAAACACCTAAGTCAACATGTTTTTACATAGAATAGTTATCTAGTTTCATAAGCCGTAAAAACATCACAATCAATATTTCATTTTTTTATAGTATAAAATCTGCTAATGGATTATAATTTTTCAAAGACATATGATTGTCCATTTGTCATACATGGTTAGCCATCGCATTATATCTTTAAATAATCACAAAAAACCAAAAAGCAAGAAAGAAAACACCAAAAGCGTGTCATTGTTTCTTCTTGGATTCGTTTACTCACATGGTGGCTTGAAAATTAATACTCCCTCCGTCCCATTTTATAAGTCCATGTTTGAAAAGTCAAAGTCTTTTACTTCAGAGTTTGACCGTAAATATTTTTTTCCGTGTTATATAATACTTGATACAAAATATATAAATTGATTTGTGTTTTAAATGTATTTTCATTAGTATAATTTTCATTAAGTATTATATAGCACGAGAAAAAATAATTACGGTCAAACTCTGTGAAAAAAGACTTTTACTTTTCAAACATGGACTTATAAAATGGGACGGAGGGAGTAACTATAAATCTTTTAATAATATTTCTTCGATATATATTATTTATTTATTTACAATGAAATTCTAAAGTTGACCTCTAATGGATTTTTTTATTAAATTTGAGCAAGTCTGATGGGTTGTTCAATAAGCTTGGAAACTTGTTTGTTTCTTTTTGAAAAGCTAAATATATTAAAACATGGCTCCAAGAAGGAAACCTAAAAAAAATACAACAAATACAAATACAAGGAGAAATCAAGAAATACACTAAATCAGGAAAGCCCAAAAGAGCACAAACGATCGAGACTAGCTAAGAAACATGTCAAAAGGTCTCGAAATCCAATTGTTCCGGTTTGCATGCATCAGGAGCTTTTAGACGACCCGACAACCACGTTTTCGTCATCCTTTGAATAGAATGAAAAAACATCTTCATCGATGATCTTGGAGACTTGTATATTCGAAAACAAGTGGAATGAGTACATGGTTTTGGGCTTTTTGGTGAAGTTTTACTATTGCACAGTCAACAATAGCATTAAAATTTTCAGACATAATTGAGACGTTTAATGATCAAGTCATGCAAACACCAAATATTATATATTACTAATAATCCATATAAAAACCTTGATTATATGGTCTTTCTAGATTTTTTTTTCAAACTTGTATGGTTTATATAAGAGTTAGTTTTCAAGAAAGTGACAGGCAACACAATCACACAAGTTGAAAATGGTAGGTAGATGCTTTTATCAAGAATTAACCAGTTTAAAAAGTTTATAGGATATAAACAGGTAAATATGGTAACTACTTGACTAGTTACGTAAGTAGTAAGTAGTTTTGTGTTGTTTACTTTGGACTGAGAGAATTCATGTCGTACGGTTTTCTTTTTTGTTTTTAACATGATGTTGGACGAGTAAATAAACTATTAATTTATGTAATCACTAATAATAAATCTGAGTTCAGATAATATACCTTAGATTTGTAACGGAAAATGAAATATTGTCTTGAATAGAATATACAAATAGACATGCATGAAATGATCTAGAATACAAATGATCTAGAATACAAATTTTTTTAAGCTTAAACCAAACCCTCTAGCATATTTGAAGCATTCTTAGTTTGTTAAGCTTTATTTTCAATTTTTATAATTCATTTCTCATCAACCAAACATTCGTGTTTAGAATACCTAATAATAATATAATACGACTCAAAACAACCAAGATGAGATAATTTTTTTTACCATTCTTCAAAACAAGGAAGCACCTCTCATTAATGTACCACATGGTCTCAAAATGTTCCAACTCTTTCTTCGTTGAGCCGTCAAATAAAGCTAGTGATTCCATAAACTGAAAGGCCAACACGCAAATCAGTGACAAGGGAGTGACGTAATTATATCACAACTAACTAAAATGCAACCAATTTAAAGAGGCCCCTACGACTAGAAAATCAAAAAGAACAAAACCACTTCAGTGGAACATTGTTTCATATCAACTTGAACAAAAGTAACTATAAACAAGTATATCCATGAATCTATATTTAGTGAAAGATCTAATGTAAAGTTATAATGTGTTATTTTACAAAATCATAAACGATTTGCAGCACAAAATTATAAAATTAGGTGCAATTTAGAGAGAGAGAGAGAAAAAAAAATGCATTTGACACATTAATTTTTTTCTGCTTAATGTAAAAATTGATTTATAAATTTTGTTGACAATGCACTATTATCCAGCAAACATGTACGTTACAGCACATGATTCCATGCTAAAAACTTGCACAAAATCCAAAAGCAACTTGGGATCATCTACATACGAATTTCTACAAGGGATACATTAACCGAACCCTCCCTATGGGAGGTAAGTACAAACCCTCCCATAGGGTAGGGTGTACTTGTGTACTTTTTTTTAATTTTTTTTTTGTCCTTTTTGTACTTTGTCCTTTTGTTGTTTTTTTTTGTCCTTTTCTTGTTCCAAGTCCAAGTCCAGGTTTTTGTCCAAGCAACACAAGCAAGCATCTCAGATTCACCAAAATCCCATAAGTAACACAAGCAAAAAGTCCAAGTCCAGGTTTTTGTCCAAGCAACACAAGCAACAAAGTTGCAAGTGCAGGTTTGACACAATCACACAAGCAAAAACTCCAAGTCCAGGTTTTTGTCCAAGCAACACAAGCAACAAAAGTTGCAAGTGCAGGTTTGACACAATCACACAAGCAAAAAGTCCAAGTCCAGGTTTTTGTCCAAGCAAAACATGTAACACAAGCAAAAAAACACAAATAGAAAAAAAAAATCCAAAGTGCAGGTTTTCGTCATCGCCGAAAAAGGCTCGGATTTGAAAACATAATTTAAAAATAAAAATTGTTTAGTAAGGCTCGGATATGAAGGTTGCAAACATAATTGTTTGCCATCCATTCGGGGTTGAAAAACCCATTCGTCATCGCCTTTTGGACACAAGGTCCAGGTTTTGACCAAAGCAACACAAGCAACCATCTCAGATTCACCAAAATCCCAACAAAAGCCACAACAGCCAACACAGTTCAGATACTGCAAATTCCCAACAAAAGCCAACACAGGTACAAAATATTTCACAACCTACCAAGTTCACAAGCTCAGCAACACAAACACACAGCTCAGATTCTGCATATTCCCAACAAAAGCAACACAGGTACAACAATATTCCACAACCTACCAAGTTCACAAGCTCAACAGTATCACCACATGTTCCCACAAGTGAAACAAGTTTCACAAGAGGGTTAGTTTATTAGAATAGGGAGGGTCAGTATATCTCACCCATACAAGTAACACAAGCAAAGAAAGTCACAAGTGCAGGTTTTTTTCACCCAAGCATCAAGGGAGTATTAACCAAACCCAGGCATCACAAGTAACCAAGCAAAGAAAGTTACAAGTACAGGTTTACAAGTCCAGGTTTTGTCACAAGCATCACAAGTAACACAAGCAAAGAAAGTCCAAGACAACAAATGTCGAACTCACCATTTAGCACAGAACAGGTAAAGGCTCAGATTCAAATATATATATATATTACTCATCATGTTTGGCTGCAACTTCAAAGGTTGCAAATAATTGCCTATCCATTTGGAAATGCCATGCCAAAATCTAGTATTTTTTTTATAAAATCATCATTGCCTTTTCTGTTATTTTTAGAAAATAGTTTCATCACAAATCTGTGGGGAATGGGGTAGGCCAGAGCAGGTATTCATACCACTCTATGGTGGCAGATCAAGGTGTTAACCTACCCACATATCACCACAGAACCACCTTAAGGGGTAGGATATACTAACCCTCCCTACTTAATATCACATATCACAAAAACCTGCACCAATGAACCACTAAAGAAAGTCACATATCACATATAACCCACCACAGATATTTCAAATAAATCACTTAATTTTTCACAAATATTTCAATTAACAAATGTTAATTGAAATAAATCACTTAATTTTTCCAAAACCCCCAACTTTTTTACACCACAGAATCACCACATAATTCACCTCAGAACCACCAATAATACACAACATAACCACAAACCCTAATTTTTAAAAATTAGGCGTTTCATAAAAATAATATAGATCTGTGTTAATTAACCACAAATACTTCAATTAACAAACGTTAATTGAAATAAATCACTTAATTTTTCCAAAACCCCCAAAAATTTTTCAAACCACATAATCACCACCTAATTCACCTCAGAACCACCAATAATACACAACATAACCACAAACCCTAATTTTTAAAAATTAGGCGTTTCATAAAAATAATATAGATCTGTGTTAATTAACCACAAATACTTCAATTAACAAACGTTAATTGAAATAAATCACTTAATTTTTCCAAAACCCCCAAAATTTTTTCAAACCACATAATCACCACCTAATTCACCTCAGAACCACCAATAATACACAACATAACCACAAACCCTAATTTTTAAAAATTAGGCGTTTCATAAAAATAATATAGATCCGTGTTAATTAACCACAAATACTTCAACTAACAAACGTTAATTGAAATAAATCAGTCAATTTTTTAAAAACCCCCAAAATTTTTTCAAAACCCTAATTTTTAAAAATTAGGCGTTTCATAAAAATAATATAGATCCGTGTTAATTAACCACAAATACTTCAATTAACAAACGTTAATTGAAATAAATCACTCAATTTTTAAAAAACCCTAATATAAACATCACCAAAACAACCCAGAGAAAGTATATCAACGTACCTCAGTTACACATAACGCTCTTATCACACACACTCACATCATAAACATCACCAAAACCACCAATTTTAGATCTAAAACATGGTTTTAGATCTAAAATATGAGACAGAATAGAGAGAGAGAAAAGAGAGAATATGAGTGAGTGTGTGTGAGATAAGAGCGTTATGTGAGGTGTGAGAGAGACAAAAGAGAGATATGTACGGGACGCGTTTAAACGCGTTTTTTTTTTTTTTTTTTTAAATGTAATGTAAATGTAATGTATTTGTAAATGTATATGTAATGTATATATGTATATGTAGTATATTTTTTGTAAAAAGTATATATTGTAAAAAGTTTAAAAGTTAAAAAAAATGTAATTTTGTAAAAATGTACATTTTGTTTGTAAAAAGGGTGGAAAATATATATAAAAATGTAAAAATGTATTTAAAAAATGTATAGCCCGTCAGCTCGGTTTTGTCAAGTATAGCCCGTCAGCTCGGTTTTGTCAAGTATAAAAATGTAAAAATGTATTTAAAAAATTTTCAGGCGTTCAGTTCTGACGAGCAATTAACTGAGTGGGTGCAAAGTATAGCCCGTCAGCTCGGTTTTGTCATTGTAAAAGATAGAAGCAAAGCAGAAAAGGGTTATCTGTATGAAATAAATTATAGGTGTACAAAGGGTGGAAAATATAAACCTGAAGGTAGTGGAAAACGACAAACCAGTACTTTTAAAACGGGTTGCCCATTCAAATTAGTGGCGAAATATCATTTGACGGGTGATTTTTGGATTTTGAGGGTGAAAGATGATAGCCATAATCATGATTTGGCAGACTCGTTGCATGGTTTCCCATATGCAATGCGATTAAAGGAGCATGAGTTCGGTTTAGTCGAAGAATTGGCAGGTTATAATGTACGACCACGTAATATCCTTAGAACAATACAGGGTCGTAATCCGGATAACGTGTCTAGCGTTAGAACTATATATAACGCAAAAGGTAAGATCCGGAAAATCAAAGAAGGTGGTCGAACTCCAATTCAAGTCCTTTACTCACATTTAAGGGATGCGGGGTATATATATTACGATAGGGTAAATAAGCAAAATCAGCTTGAGGAACTATTTTTTGTTCACCCCACATCGTATGCTCTATGGTGTACATTCCCTCAAATCATGCTTATGGACTCCACGTACAATACCACAATGTTTAAATTGCCGTTATTGGAAATTGTCGGAGTAACTTCGACAAATAAAACATTCTCAATGGGGTACAGCTTTTTAAACAGTGAGAAAGGGTTTAATTTTCAATGGGTATTGCAACGTGTGAAGTTAGTGATAGATCAAAGATACTACCCGCGTGTTATCGTCACCGACAGAGATTTAGCGTTGGTTGGGGCATGCAAAGCGGAATTTCCTGACGCTCACAGATTACTCTGTCGATGGCATATACAGCAAAATATTATTCAGAATTGCAGAAATAGATGCGTTTCATCAGAAGACTATGAATCCATCAAATGGAGATGGGATTATATGATTACAGCTCCGACACGCAGAGAATTCGCGCATCATTACGAACGCCTACAACAGCGATTGGTCAATCATGCGGGTACTTAATTATTAATTCACTGATTTTTATTATTTAATAAATAAAAACCCGAATGACCTTTTTTAGGTCATTATTTTTTTCAGGTATTGCTCAGTATCTGAATAACTTGTTGCGAGATTACGGTAACATGTTTGTCTCGTGTATCATCGATCAATATCACTGCTACGGTCAGACAACAACGTGTAGAGTGGAGAGTCACCACGCGTTGTTGAAATTATATTTGGAAAGCACACAGTCCAATTTAGACCGGTTGTTGAGTGCGGTTGATAAAATTCTCTTTGCGCAAGAACGAGAGATAAAAGAGAGTTTTAATAGGAGCAAGAACGAGAAATTCAATAAATGTGACATACCAATATTTTCAGAATTGTGGTACAAAGTTTCAAAACATGCTTTCAACCTAATGCATGTAGAACTTAACCGGGATATCACCGTAGAAAAATGTGGCCATAAGTTGCGGACAGTTTATGGACTACCATGCTTCTGCGAATTTGAATTTTATCGAATTCATGGTAAGTATATTCAGTTTATGCCTATCAACTTATTTTTCCGCATTACGAGCAATTAACTTATAGAAGTCACTTTTAACTCATGCAGAACGGCCCGTTCCATTGGATGCAATTGATGTTTATTGGAGAACCCTATCCGTCCCGTGGCCTGTTATCAATAAGCCACCGCCTGAAGATGGTCCATCTGAAGATGGTCCTTCTAGTGACCATGAAGATGATATTGCTTTTGAAGAGAACATGCGAGAATTCAAAAATGTTTTTAGCAAAGCGACTTCGTTTGTCAAGAAAAGCATGTTAACGAAGGTGAAAGGGATATTCCAACCAGAATCTGTGGACATACGTCAACCTGCTGTTCAGAAAAAGACCCGTGGGCGTCCAAGTGCAAAGGACAAAAAGTCGCAGGCTACAAAAGTTCCGGACTTGAATGAAGTCCCGGACTTGAATGACTTGAATGATGTGCCAACCATGAATCACCGAAGAAGCACAAATTCAAGGTCTACGAAAGCCCCGAAACGCGCTAAAGAACCTGCAAGACATAGTTCGTACACGGGTCAAAAAATAAGACACAGATTTTTCGTTGAAGATAAGGATAGCGAGTATTTTATTGATCGCATTCCAGAGATTTTCCGTTCACAGGTAATAAGTATTAAAAATGTGCTTGGTGACGGAAATTGTGGATTTCGGTGCATTGCCCATTGGATTTGGCAAGACCAAGATAGGTGGGCCGATGTTAGATACGCGTTACTGCAAGAGTTACAAGAACATGCTATAACTTACGTGAGTATGTGGGGCGAAGAAGACTTTTACCACCTTCGTGATACAATAAACTGGTTTAATGGACCAGCGCCTGAAGATTACTGGATGACGATGCCAAATACGGGTCTGGTCATCGCTTCAGCTATTCAACGACCTCTTGTATATATAGACCGTCGAGGTTGGTTCACATGTTTACCCCTATTTTCTGCTCCAAACTTATCACATGGAATTGACCCCATTGTGATTGCGCGTATAGGGGAGAACAGTGGTGCTCATTACATTTGTCTCAACATAGACAGAGATTCTCCACTACCACATAACCACCCACAATGGAGGTGGTTCAAACATCCAATTGCAAACGAATGGGAAGCAATATATAACCATCGATGTATTTTGTAAATGTTGTAAATGATTATTCATTTATTTAAATGTTAATTGTTTGTAAATGTTGTAAATGATTATTCATTTATTTAAATGTTAATTGTTTGAAAATGTTGTAAATGATTATTCATTTATTTAAATGTTAAGTCTGCTTTTTTGTAGAGTGTTAGTTCTGCACCAGTTATACCCCCTGATCCCGCACTGGCACCACCTAGTCCAGAAGAGGATCCAGAGATGGATGATGATGAGATGGATCCAGAGATGGATGGTGATGATGATGAGATTGCTCATGCAGATGATGAGATGGATGATCATGATGCTGATGATGTTGATGAGATTGCTGCTGCTGCTGATGGTGTTGATGAGATTGCTGCTGCTGCTGATGATGATGTTGCTGATGAGGAGGTTCTTCCTTTGCCACCTTCGCCAGCCATATCAGATATCACTTATGAGTCAGTCACTTCAGATGCCTTAGGTCATGCACTTGAGACGGAGGTCATATCTACTTTTGAGGTTGGCGAGTCTTCCACCAGACCACGAGTTTCTCCTGCCGAACTTAGGGCAGAGTTGAGTCGTTTGAGAGATGACATCTCTTGGTGTCGGGGTCGCTATGTGTCGATGTCGAGGAGGTTGTGTGAGCGACAATCTGATGTCAAAGGATTGAGGAGGGAAGTTAAGCGTGATAGGAGAGATATAGGTGATGTTTATGTTACGTTGGATGAGCACGCATCTAGGTTGACTGATTTAGAGAAAGCGGCTGTAGAGTTTCGAGAGAAGTTAGAGTCTTTTGAGAAGAGGATGAAAGAGATAGAGAAGTTGCTGGAGCAGGTGGACAGTGATAGTAGTTAGTATCATAATTAGTATCTTCATAGTAGTTTGCCTTTGTATGTCTTTATTTTCAATATGTATGTTATTTGACAAACCTTTGAACTCTAACTGCTTATTTATTTAATTCGAATGATTTTTTTATTATTACTTTGTTTAAATTATTAATAACATTATTTATTGATGATGTATATTATTATGCAAATTCTTTGGTCAGATGAGCCAAAGAAATCCTTTCTGGTGCCGATGTAACAGAGGATTTATTGTAGAACGGAGATCCTGGCAAGATGGTAGTCGTGGGCGACTGTTTTATGCATGTCCTCTTTCAGTGGTAAATAATCATACGTTTGCTTAGTTATGTAAATAATTTGTTTCTTAAAAATAAATTTCTTATTATTTTCTTAACATGTAACAGCCAGGTACAAAAGACTATGGGTGTCGATTCTTCGCGTGGAAAGATGAATTTGAAGCAGAACACTTTAATCAACCCTCTTCTTCAACGCATTGCTCAAACTGCGTTGCTACAAAAAATGAGAACAAGTTGTTGAAGGCAAGAATAAAGGCGCTGGAAATGGAGTTAGAAATGGCAAGAAATCCTGAGGATCACGCTTGTCAGTCAAGTGCCCGGCTCCATGATCTTTTAAATGAGATGAATAATCTTCATATGTCGTAGATTTTGTAGCTTTAAATAATGTATTAACGATGTTGTTTAATTAAATAATAACAGTCGTTGTTGTACTTATTTAATGTGGTAATTTTTAACGTGACCGTTGTTATTGTTATTTAAATAAAATACATTACACGTCAATTATACAAACATTATACAAAATACATACAAATACATCCTAAAATATATTATACAAAATATTTCATAAAAAAAAAATAAAAAAAAAAAAAAAAAAAAAAAGTACAAAAGTACAAAAAGTAAAAAAAAAAAAAAAAAAAAAAAGTACAAAAAAAAAAATTAAAAAAAGTACAAAAGTACTAATAGGGAGGAATAGGGAGGGTTAGTATATTAGTTTAGGGAGGGTTAGTATATCTTACCCCTTTCTACAAACTTTTAATAATCATTGCATCGTACACATAACTTCACATCTTTTTCATAAATATCCTTAATTGTTCTTTATTGGAAAACATTCCAAATAGTCATCAAATCAAACATTACTATCATTATGATTATAACTAAGGGTTTATTTCGTAGACAGGGTTTGGATTAGGATTTAAATTAAAATTTAGATTTAATGTAAGTATAAAATTAATTATTTTAAAATTTGATATATAACTTAATATATGATAAAAATAATATTTTAATATAATGTGAGGAGAGAGAAAGAGAATATAAAAATGGCCTCCTAACTATATAAAACCTACCTTTTTGGTAGGGATTTCAAAAGTGTTGTGCCACCGGGTGTGGTGATTTATTTCTTTACGTGGATTTTAAACCAAACATGGGTTTGGTGTCAACTAACTCCAAAACCCATGCCAAAACAAGATAACAAACACACTCTAAATCATCACTTACGTGGTCAAATACTCAAATAGTTAAGATCATGATATTTCCGCAAAAGATTTCAAAATGGTTAGAAATTGTTACCAAAATATCTAGTTAAACCATGTACATTAGTACATATGACTCAAATCATTAATCTCACCGAAGTCCGAATATTTGAATAATCTCTACATGAAAAATCTAATCAATATTCAACTACACTTGCCGCTCACAATCCAAATCGCAACCGGTACGTTAATATGACCCAAAATCTTAAAAACGTGTCAAGTTGACATAATCAAATAAAAGTCGACAGAGTTGACTCATTCATTATCTCAATTCTCACACTATCCAGGATCCTTCTTCTCATTCAACACATAAACAGAACAGAAGCTGTCTTTTTAAGACTTATTTCAACAACTCCCATAACACAAAACCTTCCAAATCATTCTATTTATTACCTCATTATATCCACACACACCTATATATAACCTGTTTATAAAACCTCATCAAGACTCAAAACTCATCTCAAATCTTACTTAACTTTCAAATATCATTTTCTGGGCACTCATTAAATTGTCTAAACTCAACTGGGTGGATCTTGAAATCACTCAAAACACGCAAAAAATCTCATCTTTGACCATTGACAAAAAATATCAAGATTTAGAACCCAGCTCAAAAGCTGCATATTTTTGAGATATTTTTATCTGGGTCATATTTATTTTTTATAAACTTTAGTGGGTCGATCTTGTTGTTTTAATGCAAATGCAAAAAATGGGTACGGGTGATGGTCATGAAGTATTGCCTGAAACTAGTACAGAAACGTATGGTGCTGACAGGAAGGCTTTTAGTGGGCCCTTAAACAAACGAGGTACACGTAAAAGTGCTAGGTTTAACATCCCTGACGACGTAGGCAGCAGTAGTGGAAGTCATAGGTCAAGAAACAACGAGGATTATGTCGAGATAACGTTGGATGTTGGTGATGATTCAGTGGCAGTGCATAGTGTGAAAACTGCAGGTGGTGGTGACATGGAGGATCCTGAGCTGACTTTGTTAGCTAGAGGGTTGGAGAAGAGAGGTAGTTTGGGTACTACTGTGGTTCGAAATGCCTCGTCGAGGATAAGGCAAGTTTCGGAGGAGTTAAAGAAGTTGACATCTTTTTCGCGGAGGCCCGTGGGGGGCCGGTATGACCGGAGTAAGTCCGGGGCAGTGCCTGCTTTGCAAGGGTTGAAATTTATTAGTAAAGCTAATAGCGCGGCCGCGTGGGCCGCGCTGGAGAAGCGGTTTGATGAACTCACTAAAGAGACCAACGGGTTGTTGCCCCGGGCGTCTTTTGGTGAATGCATAGGTAAAATTAAAACCACTTATCTTATTTATTGTGTTTTCTTATAGATATTATGTTTTTGAAAAAGCATATGTGCACTTTTTGGATCATGAGAATATTGTTTTATGCATATTGTGCTCAAGGCTTAAAAATTGTTTTGATATACTAACCATGTAACTTTACTAATAAATTGTTCCAAACATCTAGTGGATAAAGCTTACTACAAAAAGGAATAATGATGTGTGTTTGTAACTTTTGTATACTAATGGTTTTAAATTTCGAGCAGGGATGAACAAAGATTCAAAAGATTTCGCAGGAGAACTCTTTGATGCACTTAGCCGAAGACGAAACATTCAGGGAGACTTGATCAACAAGGGACAATTGAAGGAGTTTTGGGACCAAATTTCTGATCAAAGTTTTGATACAAGGCTTCAAACTTTCTTTGACATGTGAGAATCTTTAATATTAATTTAAGAATTCCCTTTTTTGACTTTATTACAATGGTTGCTTTTCATATCATTATGCTAGATTGACTTGTATTGTTTATTTGAAAACACTTGGACTGATTCAAAGCATATAAAATACAGGGTTGATAAAGATGCCGATGGCCGTGTCTCTGAAGAAGAAGTTCGAGAGATTATCAGTTTAAGTGCTTCGGCAAATAAGTTATCAAACATTCAGAAACAAGCAGATGAATATGCAGCATTGATCATGGAAGAATTGGACCCCGATAACCTTGGTTACATTATGGTACACATTATTAGTCTAAACTTTTTTAGTTTACGAATATACAACGTAGTTCGTTAAGTTTTTACATCAACTAAAATTTCAAATTTGCATTCTAAATAACAGATTGAGAGCTTGGAGACACTTTTGTTGCAAGCCCCGGCGCAGTCAGTGAGAGGCGATAGCAAAGCCCTAAGCATGATGTTGAGCACAAATCTAAGAAATGAGAACTATAGAAACCCTTTAGAACGAGGATATGATTCTATGAAATACTTTGTACAAGATAACTGGCAAAGAATTTGGGTGCTTGCTGTTTGGATTGGGATTTGTGCCGGTTTGTTCACATATAAGTACATTCAATACAAGAACCGTGCAGCCTATGATGTAATGGGAGCTTGTGTTAGTGTTGCTAAAGGTGGTGCAGAGACACTCAAGTTCAACATGGCGCTAATTTTGTTACCCGTGTGTCGAAATACCATCACATGGCTTAGGAACAAGACCAAGCTTGGTGTTGTGGTTCCATTTGACGATAATCTTAATTTCCACAAAGTGAGCATCTCCATCCTTTAACTTTTCGTATATGATATGATGAAATTAGAAATCTACTAAGTGTGAACCATTTGACAAAACATAATTTACATCTTTTGGCGCTGTGATATATACGTCATGCTTTGACTCGCTTATATTTTTCGCCTAACTTTTGCTTGTGTTTCTAGGTGATCGCATTCGGGATCACAATTGGAGTTGGGCTCCACGCAATATCCCATTTAACATGTGATTTCCCTAGACTTCTTGCTGCAACTGAAGAGGAGTACGAGCCAATGGAACAATATTTTGGAGAACAACCCACTACCTACTGGTGGTTTGTTAGGGGAGTCGAGGGTTGGACTGGGATCACTATGGTGGTTCTAATGGCTATAGCTTTCACGTTAGCCACCCCATGGCTAAGGCGTGGTAGACTAAACTGGCTACCCAAGCCTTTGAAAAAACTTACGGGGTTTAATGCCTTTTGGTACACCCATCATCTATTTATTATCGTTTATGGTATGCTCATTGTTCACGGTATCAAACTTTACCTCACGAAAGAATGGTACAAGAAAACGGTGAGTACTAATTTCTGAATATTTTTTGTGTGAATATTTTCTGGAACATCAAACTGAATATATATACTTTTTTTTGTAACGTTAGACTTGGATGTATTTGGCTGTTCCAATCTTGCTTTATGCTTGTGAGAGATTGACGAGAGCGTTAAGATCTACTGTCAGGCCAGTTAGTATATTGAAGGTAATGATAAATCTAGCCTTAAAATCCTTTGGATTTCGTTAGACTATTTTGTATAGTATTTTACTGACAATATATTGTGTTTAAAGGTTGCTGTTTACCCCGGAAATGTGTTGGCGCTTCACATGTCAAAGCCTAGTGGCTTCAAGTACAAAAGTGGACAATATATGTTTGTTAACTGCAAGGCGGTTTCTCCATTTGAATGGTGAGTTTTGTGCAGATAGAGAACTTTTTCTCTGCAATGAAATGCTGTATATACTAATTCAATGATTGTTATTCAGGCATCCGTTTTCCATAACTTCTGCACCTGGAGATGATTACCTAAGTGTTCATATCCGAACCCTCGGTGACTGGACCAGGCAACTTAAAACCGTCTTCTCTCAGGTACATTTTCATGATCTATAAGTGTTTAAAACCAGAGGTGAATATTTTGACTAACATATGAATTGGACAATTTCTGTTATGAGGAACGGGTCCAATGGGCTATACAAGCTAAAAAATATGCCACATTATCTCTTAAGCTGCTGTCTATAGTTTCAATATACAAGCTAACCCGATTTTATCATTTTCAGGTATGTCTACCTCCTGCTAACGGCAAAAGTGGGCTCCTACGAGCCGATAACCAAGGAGACAACCTGAAGTAAGTCTTCTTGTCACACTAAAACCGTTTATATGCTTAAAAAACAGCATATAAACACTTAAATAAGCATTCCCAAACACCCTCTTAACTTCTGTGATTCAACAAGTTTCCTAACTTTCTTGAATAAATTGGTCAACAGTTTCCCGACAGTCCTAATTGACGGGCCATATGGAGCACCAGCACAAGATTACAAAAAATACGACGTTGTATTACTGGTTGGGTTAGGGATTGGAGCAACCCCTATGATTAGTATTCTCAAGGACATTGTTAATAACATGAAAACCAAACAAGAGGAAGAAGAAGCCTTAGAAAATGGCGTCAACAGCACAGTGCCACCACCGTCGCCTTTATCAAAGAAAAGCGACTTCAAGACAACACGAGCTTACTTTTATTGGGTTACACGAGAACAAGGCTCCTTTGACTGGTTCAAAGGTGTCATGAATGAAGTTGCGGAAACAGATCATGATAATGTGATTGAGATGCATAATTATTGCACAAGTGTCTATGAAGAGGGTGATGCTCGGTCCGCTTTGATCACTATGCTTCAGTCATTAAACCATGCCAAGAATGGTGTTGATGTGGTTTCCGGTACTCGTGTCAAGTCACATTTTGCAAAGCCAAATTGGCGTAGTGTTTACAAGCGCATTGCTGTTACTCATAGTGGTCAACGTGTTGGTGAGTTTCTCTAACTTCTAGTTAGTTTTGCATTGCTCGGGTATACTGCTAGTTATCTCAAATTCGTACATCCTGATTTCTAACATCAAAGTTTTAAAATATGCAGGGGTATTCTATTGTGGAGCACCAGCACTAGTCCCAGAGTTGAAACAACTTGCTTCAGATTTCTCCCACAAGACTCCTACCAAATTTGACTTCCATAAAGAGAACTTTTAACTTAATCAACTGTACAATAAACTTGTTTAGTCATGGAAACTTATGTATTAATCAGTTCGGACCCTATATCTCGTAAACCTTTAAGGTGTATATACAAACCGAGAAGAGTTACGTTGGTTGGGTATAGATTTTGGTGTTTATAGAGAACGATATGCTTTTTAGCGTAACGTTAAGGATTTATTCGTTAAATTTATTTCATTATGTAATTTCGTTACGTTCCTTTGTAAGATTTTTTAGTATGTGTACAAATATGTGTGATAAACTATGTTAATGCAATCAATTTTTATCGAACCATATTATAAGGTGTCAACAAATATGGGTACTTTATATTCTTAGAGCACTAGGTGTAGATGGGGAGGCTTGCCTCCCCATTAGGGTCCCACCCCTGCCACATCACTAAATACCTCAACTTCAACTATCCACAACAAACCCCCCCTCACCAAACAACAAACCTCAACTTTTTCATTAGGGCCCCATCTCTTACACATTTATTTTTTTATTCATTTCATTAAATAAATTAAATTCATTTCACAAATACTAAAAAATAATAAAACATACTAATTTTATTTTATCAAATAAAAAAGTTACAATACGAAAAAAAAAAATACGATACGACAATAAAAAAACAATAACACATACTTCTATTTACTTTATTTATTTTATACATTCACTTTTTTTTTTTTTTTTTTTTTTTTTTAAACAAACTTTCAAAAGAAAGAATGCATACACTATTTTCATTCTTACTCTATTAGTTATTATTGAAATATGTTTTTTTGCCAACCCAATTAGCTCAGCCCAATTAGCCCAACCAACCTTTAACAAACTTTCAAAAATACGATACGACAAAACATACTAATTTTCCTTCTTCATTTTAAAAGTCAGACGCAGGTGCCCAAGTCTGCCGGAAAAAGTTCTATGGTATATTAATTCAAAGGAGGAAAAAAAAAAAAAGAAAAAAAGAAAAAGAAAATGAAATGTCAGAAAATTGGTTCGTCGTGGCCACGGGGAGATGCCCAACAAAGAGGAACGGCGAGGCTCAAATGGTGTAGCGGCGAGCTTCGGCTCGCCGTTGATTTTGCCAGGTTGGACGGTGAAAGCTAACGGCGAGTATACACCTAGTGCTCTTAACCTTTTTCATTCCGAAGTGTAGACATGTATTCAACAAAAGGTTGGTAGCCGTTGTATTTGATCTCATAAATTTTCAAACAGTATAGAAGAAAAAGCTATGATGAGATGCATGAATTTCTAGAAATGGATATTGTAGCGTGCCGTATGTTTAACGTCATTTAATTGCCAATTATTGGTACTAGAAAGTCAACATGAGTTAGAGAGACGCCAATTCTTTTAACTAATTGTTATCATGATATGTTTCGATTTGTAAATACTGAGTTGTTCTATGATCATTCGCGTCAACGTAATAAAGTTTTGCATAGTCTAGAAGTCTATCTATTTTGTACACGGAGCCTTTAAGCGAATTGACAAACATGCCCTTAATTCAATTTACCCAATATTGACACCCTCGAAAAGTCAAAACTGAAAATCTCCATTATCAATATCAATACAGCTTTCATTTTTTTCCACTTCCACCGGTGTCTTTCACTTTCGGCCACCTCATTTCCACCGAACTATATACTAACTACAAGTGGTTTGAGTTTACCTTTGCTTGACATCACTATGAGTCGCCGGCAAATCCGTGTCCCTAACATCTTTTGGATCCTCAGCATATTCGGATATATAACTTGTAGGCCTTTGATTACTGCATATTCGGATATATAACTCGTAGTTTCGCTGCTTACTGGGAAGTTTCTTTGTTTAGTTACTATGAGTAAAAAAAGAGCATTGTTAGAGGAGAGGGAGTAATAACGCCCCAACGGCGTTTTTGCCTACATGTCACGTTTTCAACGCCGTTTAGGCGTTAACACCATTTCCAAGTTCTTTTTTTTTTTGCTCTGCGTTGCCTTTCACGTTACCACACTAACGCACGTTATTACACTTTCTTCTTGGTTCAAAAAAGCCCCCTACCGTTTGGAATTTGAACGTTTGAAGTGGACCGTTGTTTGCAACGGATATATTTGCTAAAAAAAAAAAAAAAAAAAAAAAAAAAAAAAAAAAAAACTCACAACACTATATATATACATATGCTGATCTGAAAAAAAAAATAAATAAAAAAATAAATAAAAATCCCGTCAAAAAAAAAACGTCCGATCCAAAAAAAATAAAATCCGATCCAAAAAAATGTCGGGACGTGACGATCAAAGTTTCATGAACTTGATGATGGGTTTTGAAAATCCTAACTAGAATAATGCCAGATCTTCGTCAATGCCTAACCCACTTAATTTCATTCCCGAACAACAACAACAATTTATGTTAATGTGGCAACAAAGTTTCGCACAAACCCAAACCGAGCAACATACACCGCCAACACCGCAAACCCAATCCTCACAAGCGGCATCCGTGGAGCCCGAAGATATATCTCCACCAAAGCAAAAACGTGGAGGTAAACGGGTGTCAAAAAGAGCCAAAGAAACCCAAACCGCACAAGTATATGATGAAAAAAATCCCGACGTGAGTAATACTACGTTACGTTGGACATCGGAAGAAGAATGTTTACTTGCCGTGTGTTGGATGGCCGTTTCCGAGGATAAGAATGTTGGAGTTTCTCAAAAGTCGATTACGTTTTGGTATCGTGTGATGAATGAGTTCAACCGGAAAAATTTTCAAAATCGTAACAAAGATATGCTATCAAGCAAGTGGCATACGTTGAACGCAAATTGCCAAAAGTTCAAAGCGTGTTACAAACGTGCTAAACGTACCACAAAAAGTGGTGAAGGTGATAATGATGATATGAGGCATGCTAGACAATTCTATCGTGACGAACACAAAGGTGTTTCGTTTGCTCAAGAGGAAACGTGGTTGATTTTGAGGGCATGTCCAAAATGGGACGCGCCGAAACCGATTGATTTAACTGGAGATGTCCCAGGTCAAAGCAACGAAGAGCTATTCGGTTATGATGCACGACCACGTCCGCCCGGGAAAGCACGCACCGGGAAAAAACAAAAGTCCGATACATCGACTAGTACCGGGGGAAGTGCGTCAAGCAACTTGGATTCTATGACAAACGAGCTTCGACTTAGACGGGAAGCTGCCCAAATGGCGTACGACGCGGCTAGAACGAAAGATGAGACGACTACGCGTTTGAAGGAATTTAGATTTCTTAGTATGAAAATGAGTGACGTAGATCCGGAGGAGGCGTATTTTATCAAAATGGAAAAACAAAGAATCAAACAAAAATATAATTTGCAACATCCGCCAACCGGTTCGACAAACAACTAGTTTTTTTATTGTGTATTTTATTTATTTATTTATTTATTTTTAATTGTAATGTTTTTATTTTGTATTTTAATGTTTAATTTTATTAATGAAATGTTTGAATTAATAAATGAATTTTTTGAGGGTAGAATTTATAAATATGTAAAAAGTGGTGTTATTGGGTGTTATGATTTTCTAATGTTTTTGGTGTTATGTTATTTGGTATTAAAATGATCTGGTGCTGACGTGACAGTGGTGTTTGTGTTATAAATTTCGTGTTATTACTCCTTACCCTCTTCGTAGTGGTGGCCTAAACCAGCTCCGATTTCCAACGTCAACCATTCTCCACAGCATGTCAGCAACCAAAAACATCGTTGCAAAAATAAGTTTGATGACAACTTGTTCGTTGTTTTAATCCAAATTTTTTTATATGATGTATTTTTATAGCATATGAGCGTGTTGACCATTCTGTATCAGATTTTAATCTTAAAGCTTGTTTAATTCATCAACTATTATAGCGAACCCAGTCACAATGGTTTTCAATCACGATTGTCTATTTTTCACAATGGATCATGAATGATTTTTTATCAAAATACTCAGATCCTAAATCCTTTGTTTCTCTTTTGCAATAAATTAACGTTTCATACAGCATAAATTACTAATGCATGGATACAAGGGTAATATGCTAATGTGAATATTCGCTGGAGCCAACACACCTCACCGGTATAAGGGAAAAGAGTTTTCGGGTGACGGAGTCCAATGAGGGTTAATTTCAACTCGGGCGGTGGAAATGGAGTCACGTATGAAAAACAAGAGGATGAAACAATTTTGAATGTCGAGGGTCATGGATATAGGTAACAATTAAGTAGTACTCCGTACTACGTAGTTAAATAACACAAAGGGTATTATTGGCATATCATATAAAATTTCGGTGTGATAAACTGATAATAAATTCTAACCGTGTACGAATCATTAGCCATTTTGAGGTGAGTGAATTTTCTAATATGACGACTTAGTTAATAGAGTGCTTGTTCTATTTTAGTGCATTGCTACCTTGTTAATTTCTAATATTTGGAGCATAGAAAAGTTCAATACGAAACAAGATTTATCTAAAGTACAAATAACAAGATCTCAACCATCCATCATTCTTTCATTCAACGGTTTAGATTAAAATTAACAAATATACTAATGGGTATTTTAGTCATTCTATACTTTCTACCTAACCCAAACACACACTACACACACTCAATCAGAGTCGTCTCTCTCATATCTCATCCCTCCCATATCTCCCAGACCTCCACCGTCCATTTTGACAACCACCATCGAAACCCTAACTCCACCGATGTTATCGACCGTCTTCACCATCCTTGGCATCCTAACTCCACCACCGTTATTGACAACCTAACTCAGGAACCGTCATCACCACTTTTGCCTCAATCGGGTCATGGATCGAAACCCTAACTCCGGCACCGTCGTCACCATTACCGTTATCAAGTTAGGTATAGTACAACGATTCATTTACATTTTATTGATATGTTGTTTATAGCTAATTATGTGTTTATAAATCATTGTATGAATTATTCTTTTGTTGATTGTTACTAATTAGGGGTTTAATTGCAGAGTTTATTAATGTAATTCTTTATGAAATTAGTTGTTGAAGTGAGTAGTATGTATTTGCTCTTTTGATGTTTTATCCAAAGTTAAGCCTATAATGTGTATATCATGTTTACTTTGTGTTTGCTTACTAAGTATGACCTTGAATTTGTGCATAAATTTGTATATATATTGAAGATTCTCGTGCAAAACCATGTGAGAGCACATGTTTGGACATAGGTGTATTGAATGTTGGATGAATTAATTGTTAGGTTGAAATGTTGAATCTTAAGGAGTTTATGTGTTTTTTAGTACTCTGCATACGTGTATAATTGGGATCATATTTCGGATTGATTAGGGGGTGCCTGGGATTTGTATTTTTTCTGCTTATGATTATATTAAGCACTCGCAAAATGAGCACCTCAATGGGTGCTTAAGCATTTTTGGCTTATTTCAGCAGAAAATAAGCAATTAAGCTGTATGTAGTTCCAAACACTCAAAAGTTTATCGCATTTAAAAAAAAGCAATTAGCTAGTAGGCACTTGAGCAATGCAATCCCAAACACCCTCTTTGACTCCAAACTGCTTATTTTACTTACAAATATTCAGTTGCAAGAACTTAGTACCTGGGATTGCAGAGGTTTATCTTTAGTGATAGAGGAAAGAAATTTGTGTCAGTTTTGCTTACTTATTGTCTCCATACATGCACAAGAAGATAAAGGTTCTACCGAAAATTTGTATGCTGGAGTTCATTCTAGGGAATAGTTTGTTTGCCATGCAAGGCGAGACGATGTAAGTTAACATTTTTTTTTTTTTTTTTTTTTTTTTTTTTTTTTTTTATGTTTCATCTGATTGAATGTGAAGGGAATGACATGGGGTTCATTATTAATCCTATGGGATTAGTGATGAATCTCATGGGATTCATTCAGAATCCCATGTGATTCTTTAATGATTTGATTTTTTTATTTTTCATATAGTGAAAAGGTTTTCGAAACAAATTCTGGGATTTCCATATATTAAATCCGTGTGAATATGGAAACGTTAGTACACGGTATTAAGGTCGATGCTAACGTAATCGACTGTTGAGCTGCAATTCTGAATTATGAAGAGAGTCGTAAAGAAGTTCGTTCTCCAGCACGGCACTTTTTCCCGACCGGTTGAATTGTAAGTATTTATTTATGATTTACTTAATTAACTGTTTATCTGCTTAATGAAATGGAAAGTTGCCTTCTATATTGTAAATTGGTACCCATGGGATTCACAGTTAATCCCATGGGATTCATTGATGAATCCCATGGGATTCACAGTTAATCCCAAGGGATTCTGTATGAATTACCAAAAACCCTGAAAGCAAAGTATGAAATCATAACATCATATTGTAAATTGAATATACAGACAATTTCTATGTTCGATGGAAAGTTGCCTTCTTTAGAGAATAAATTTGAGGAATTTGAGAAAGAACTTTTAGTTCAGCTTTCAGATGATGTTGGTGGCTTGGCTCTCAATGGCATTGACTTGGTAATATATATATATATATATATATATATATATATATATATATATATATATATATATATATATATATATATATATATATATTGCTTTTCATCATTTTTATTATGTATTTTGTTCTGTTAAAACATGCTTTTTTTTCCTATTCACAAAGCTGGCCATTTTTATGTTGTCGTCTTCAGCCTTACAAAAACTGCATCAGTGATGACGTCACTTGATAATACTGATTCTGGAGCAACTTATGATGAAAAGTATAAAGATACAGTTGATCTTCTTATAAGTTTTTTTACTTTTCTGTTGTATTGTAGTTCATACAGAAACCCATGGGATTCATACAGAATCCCATGGGATTCATACAGAATTCCATGGGTACCAATTTTCATTTTCTGTTGTATTGTAGTTCATACAGAATCTCATGGGATTCATACAGAATCCCATATCTATTTATGCTCTTTTTTTATTAATATTGTAGAAAAAGTTGTTTGCCAAGCATCTGAAGCTGTATGGTCACCCAAAATATGTTAGTATTGCTAAAGCCAAGCCAAAAATTGCAAATCTCAAGTGGAAGACCAAGAATAATTTCCAAGATTGTGGTATTTTCGCAATGTTGCATATGGTCACAAGAAACATGCTAGCATTTGTAAAGTCAAGCCAAGAATCCCTAGCCTCAAGTGGAGGACCAAGAATAACTTCATAGATTATGGTGTTTTCACTATGTTGCATATGGATAATTACACCGGTGAAGCTGTTGGGAAATGAGATTGTGGTATGGTTGCCGAGTCTAAAGAGCAGTCTGACCAATTGAGGATATTGAGATTCAAGTTTGCCACCAAGATATTGTTACACGAGGTTAATGTTCATGCGGGTAAGATGTATGAATTAGCAAAAGAGTTTGATAAACTTCCTGCTGGGGAAAAGATGTCTATAATTTTTGCAGCAGTTAGGAATAGGTATGCACGTGAGCACAACTGGGTATTCAAGAAGGTCGTCTTTTGTGAATGGTAGAACAATAACTGTTGAAGTAACTAATCTTTTATGCATGAGAATCTTTTGTGAATGGTAGAAAAATCTGTCTTTTATGATATTTTCTTTTCAAGTATCTTTGTTATTTTTATATAGAATCCCTTGGAATGCATTGATGAATCCATTTTCGAGTAATAGTTAACATTTTGAACAGTTTCCATGGTAGTTTTTTGTATTTATGATTTACAGAATCCCATAGGATTAACTAATGGATCCTATGGGATTCATAAGTAATCCTATAGGATTTTGTATGAATCCCATGGGATTCATTATGAATCCTACGGGATTTATACAGAAATCTTGTTGGATTCATGTAATCCACATTTTATTGGGCAGTGAATCCCATGGGATTCATACAGAAATCCCACGGGATTCATGTAATCCACATGTTATTGAAACAGAATATAAGTACGAAATATGGTATATTCAAAGTTAAGAACATTTTCAAAGTACAAAAGAATTTTCTTTTGTGTATTTATGATTTACATAATCCCATAGGATTAACTAATGGATCCTATGGGATTCATCCATGAATCCCATGGGATTCATAATTAATCCCATAGGATTTTGTATGAATCCTATGGGATTCGCTGTGAATCCTATGGGATTTATACAGAAATCCTGTTGGATTCATGTAATCCACATTTTATTGGACAGTGAATCCCATGGGATTCATACAGAAATCCCACGGGATTCATGTAATCCACATGTTATTGAAAAAGAATATAAGTACGAAATATGGTATATTCAAAGTTAAGAACATTTTCAAAGCACAAAAGAATTTTCTTTTGTGTATTTATGATTTACATAATCCCATAGGATTAACTAATGGATCCTATGGGATTCATCTATAAATCCCATGGGATTCATAACTAATCCCATGGGATTTTGTATGAATCCCATGGGATTCACTGTGAATCCTATGGGATTTATATAGAAATCCTTTTGGATTCATGTAATCCACATTTTATAGGGCAGTGAATCCCATGGGATTCATACAGAAATCCCATGGGATTCATGTAATCCACATGTTATTGAAACATAATATAAGTACGAAATATGGTATATTCAAAGTTAAGAACATTTTCAAAGTACAAAAGAATTTTCTTTGCAAATCATCTAAATATTCAAGTAAAGTATAAAAGCAACTAAGATAAAACAAGAATATAAGAAGTTTGTACAAACATCAATCGGTTTCGCCTTTCTCCTTGCCTTTGGGTTCTTTGGACAAGTTTTTATATGCAAGTTGGTCTTCTCTTTACAATGGCCACAAGGCTTCTTTTGCTTCTTTTTAACTCCATTTGTTTTTTCTTTCTCACTCTTTCGCATTTTATTGCGTTCTGCTTCTGTAATATTTCCTTTGTTGCTTGTCATGGGATTATCTAATGAATCCCATGGGATTCATTATGAATCCCATAGGATTCACAGTGAATCCCATGGGATTCATAATGAATCACATCCGACTATTTATTGAATACATGTTATATCATACCTTATAGCCTATAAATTTTTTTGTTGCTACTGTTTCGCCTTCTTCTTCTTGTTCTTTCGCAACTTTCTTATTAAGGATTCTATAATCCCACGGATTAAGATAAGTCAAGGGATTAAGATAACACATGGGATTCATCTGTGAATCCAATGGGATTCCAATTGTATTTATAATGATCCCATGAGATTCATCTATGGTATTTATAATGTTCCCATGGGATTCATAGATGAATCCCATAGGATCTATTAGTTAATCCCATGGGATTTATCTGTGAATCCAATGATATTTATAATGATCCCATGTGATTCATCTGTGAATCCAATGGGATTCATCTATGAATCCAATAGGATTCATCTGTTAATCCAATGGTGTTTATAATGATCCCATGGGATTCATTTGTGAATCCATCTGGTATTTATAATGCTCCTATGGGATTCAACTGTGAATCCCATAGGATTCAACTATGAATCCCATGGGAGTCATCTGTGAATCCTATGGGATTTTGTACTTCCAAGTATATACAAAAGAAAATTCAAATCCAATAGATTTATACTTTTCTCATATCATTAAACATAAGAAAACAGAATCTCAAGGGATTTATTACTCCCAAGTTTATACAAAATAAAATACAAATCAGAATCTCATTGGATTTACACTTTTTTTTTATAACATTAAAGAACAAAATCAGAATCCTAAGGGATTTTATTATCAACTTCCTTCATAGCAACATCTGTAAGTACATCATCTACATCATCAATATCTGTTACTACATCATCTACAACATCAACTTCTTTCATAGCAACATCTCATTAATTGTTGATTTTCAGTGATTAATTGTGTTTTGTTGATGAATTCCGACTGTTTTGATGACGAATCCGACTGTTTTGACGATGAATCCGCTATTTTGATGATGAATCCGACTGTTTTGATGACGAATCTGACTATTTTGATGACGAATCCGGCCGTTTTGATGATGAATCCGTCGGATTCATGGTGATTCTGACGAGTTTGGTTTAAATCTGGGTTTTGATGTGTGTGAGAGAGAGAGAGAGAGAGAGAGAGAGAGAGAGAGAGAGAGAGAGAGAGAGAGAGAGAGAGAGCAATTTATTAAATGAGGGGATTGAGATATTTTTTTTCCTTTTATGTAGACACGTGATTTTACTATGTTGCCCTTGCTTGTAATTTTTGGCTTCATCTCAGCCATTAGATGAAAGGTGGATGGATGGTTGAGATTGCTTTATTTGTTCTTTAGATAGTATATGTTTTGCATGGATCTCACCTCATTTGGAGCAATGTTTTTATTTCTTTTCAAAACTATAATATTTTTTCTTGTTATGTCAAAAGGTTTTGCTAACATATGTAAGTGGACGTACGTGTTAGAGGACAATCTTTTGATCTTCATATACAATAGTTTACTCAATTTTGATCTTTACACTAGACTAGTTTTTATGGTGATCGTTATGATTATTTTTATGTTAACGTCACACCATCAAAATAATCATCTTTTATTTTTTACGGTCACCACCGTTAAAAATACTCATTTAATACAAACATATCTCACAAAATACCCCCCTCCACCCACCAACACACACAAAAAAAAATAATAATAAAATAAAATAATAAATAAATAAATAAATAAATGGTGGTCACCACTATGTGCAATTTTTAAAGATGATGGAGACCTCTTCTATAGAGGGTGGTATTGGTGCGTGATGGAGGTGTGGGAGGTGATAACTCACCCTCCATAAAAATAATCAGCCTTAGATGGAAGTGTCAATTTTAGATTTATTGGTTATATATGGGTTAAGTTGTGTAATACCTATGAAGTAGTGGTTCTGTTGGGTCTCCCTATATTTTTTAGATGACTTTAAATGAATATTTGATATGACCTTCAATTTTATAGCAATTAACCAACGGGTTTAGTGGTTTTGTTTAAAAAAAAAGGGGGGGGGGGGGGCGGGTTTAAGGCTGATATAATGGGAATTCGCCGAAACCAATTCGACCCGAACCTATTTAGACCCATGCTACTAAACGATTGATGACCCAAACAAGTTTAGACCCAAACCTATCTAGACCGGTGACCCAACCCGAACGATTCATTTTACCACTTATAGTCTTATATACTATTATGAGAATGTCTCAGACTTATATAACGTTTAATATGAAGTCCTCTATCTTATAAAAGGTTGATGTTTGTCACAATATCATCTTCAAGCACTTATTTTATTTCTTCTAACATGTAACATCTATGTCGGTGGTACTTTTTGTTGCTTCAAAATAAAACAATTTTTCATTAAGGCCGCTCATCTATGAAAAATATCTTATAGGCTGTTTAAGTGTATTTTCCTTTTCGTTTATACCAAATACGACAATATAAAGTGTTTATTGACTAAAATATCATTGATATATCAAATAGACATTACATATTTATAATTTAATTTGTTATAATTTTCAATTTTTCAGATGGAGCATTCATCAATATACAATTTTTTTGTGTAATTTTGGACGGGTTTGGTATAAATGAAAAAGGAAATATACTTGAACGGCCTATAAGTTAGTTTTCATAAATGAACGGCCTCATTGAAAGAAAGTTAAAACTTGGGTGGCCTCCACATACAAAATCCGTGTTTCGGATTATGAGTAATTTATATGCAAATTTTGACTTCTATAAGGATATGAATATTTGGACAAGCTAATCACATGAGTTTCTAATATGACACCTTTAGCCCATCAAGTCGTATTCTTTTGACTTATGCCACAATTAACTTTCTACACCTAATTTACTTAACACTTTGGCTTTTTTTTAGAACGGCAAAATTTACAACCTACACCACCTATCTCACAAATTTCACCTCACATGTCTCCAATGAAACTTGAACCCACAACCTCTAGGTTAATAGGTCACTCACATACCGCTGGGTCAAGAGGCCTTTGGTTTAACACTTTGACTTTTAGTTTGACTTTCAACTTAAATTTCGTTGACTAACCAATCATAATATATCTTCTAACACATCAACATTATAGTTACACTAATACAATGGTATTAAATAATAAAAATACCCCAACGAGTTTCGAGGTGTAACAGTAACTGCAATGCACTTTTTTTAGACGTTCGTCAACCCATTTAACAAACCCGTATATGTGAGTAACTTGAGCGAACAAAATAAAAGTTTGTTATCTCAGGACAACTTTTTTGAAAAGTTTAGTGACATGTTTGTCTGTTAACCCCACTTGCGTATGTGTATGTTATAATCATTTTAACTGTAAAGACAAAACATACACAACAGAGTTAAATGCACATCCACGATCAAGTTGTATGTGTTAGATAACAATCTAACATATATCTTTCCATACTGAAACTCATGTCATCCTAAAATGTTGCAATACTTGTTTACCACCATCAAATTCAACAACTATGTAAGTTCTTAGGGCCTGTTTGGTTTGTTGGTTGGTTAAGAATTTGGATTTGGGTTTTGGCTTGAATAAAAAATTAAGTATGATAAATTAAAGTATTGTTTGTTATGTAAATAAATAAAAGATTTAAAGTTAATGTTTATTATTTAAAAATGAAAAGATAAATGTAATAAGTGATGGATATTAAAAAATGGCCCACAAAAAATACAACATGTGACAATATTTTGCAAATCCCGAACATATTGGTGGGATTAGTACATGCCCAATTAGTGCTGAGCAAACGGATCGTTCCGACTGGACCGACTGAGACCAACTGGACCGAAGGACTAGCAGTCCGGTCTCAGTCTCGGTCCGGTCTGATCTAAAAACCGACTATTTTGCCTTCTTGGACCGGACCGACCGAAGGACCGGACCGAGACCTACCGGACCGGATCGAGACCTACCGAACCGGACCGAACACATTCGGTCTCGGTCTCAGTCAGTTTTTGGGCAATTTCGGTTTGGTCTTGGTAGGTCCGGTCTGGTCTTCAACTGATGATCAGCCCTATGTCCAATTATTTTCTAGACAAAAATACACCGTTGGTCCCTAAAATTTCCACGAAACATCACAGGGCACCTTAGCTTTTAAAAAACATTGTGTGGCGTCCAAAACTTGGGATTTTGAGGCCGATCGCGTCCCTCAGCCCGTAATAGGAATAGCAATGTATTCTTGGTGAGGGCAAAATCGTCATTCACTGTAGCGATCTAGTTTCTAGCCATTGTACATTGTCCCGGTTTCCTATATTACTGTGAGTCAAAATTATATTGTCACTCATGATCCTTTAGTCTTTCCCCCAAAACCTTTCCTCCTTCAACATGATACGCTGCTGGTGTAGTAAGCAAGCTATAACACGCACTTTGTGGACATTGGCTAACCCAGGGCGTCAATTCTATGCTTGTCCTGATGAAGTAAGTGCGTTTTAAGATTGATTGCATTACCTTGCTTTCGCAAGTAGCAAAGTACATTGTAACAATGGTGGTTCATTAACGAAATGTCATATTAATGATTAGGGGTCTTCTTGTCGGTGGATAAGATGGTATGATCCTGAAATGTTTGCACGTTCAAGAATGATCATACCAGGCCTTTTGAGGGGGAGAAATGAGCTCCAAGAATGATTAGAAGTTGCTTAAGGTGATGTGTAGAAGTGGAAGATTTACCTGGTGCTCAATTGGATATTGTTCTTGATTGTTTATGCACTTGGTTAACCTTTTAGCTTTAACGTATGATGGCCGTGTTTTGTGTTTTGTGAAAAATGTAATTACTTGTTAGGCCACCTTGGTAGTGTTAAAACCTTTTCCAAAAGTATTTTGTCCTAGTATGTTTTAAGTTTAGATTGTATTGAATGGTAGTAACATTGTCTCCAACATGGATATGAAGTTTGGTTATTTTTTGGAGTTTACGTTATGGGTATATATGCAGATGCATAGAAATTTGGTTATAATTGACTTTGAATAGTCAACATTCTTTTGAAGTTTTAGTTTTGGTTAGTTTTGCCTGCATCAATTTGCAGTAGCATATTATGCAGTCATACAGTTAGATATAACATACTTTGCATACAGCATACATATTTTGGACACAATTATAATTCAGAAACATAACATGGTTCTGTAGATAATGCAATTGGATATAATTCCAAATTCATAAAATTTCATACTTTTCGAAGCATGATAATCAGAGTACATAACTTGTTCATAGTTAACATAAATATATATTGTCTACTTCATTAGCATAACATAAAGAAATCCCTATGGTGAGGGCATCATTCTATCCATTAAAGCATGTTGCCTAGTCACTCTTCTGGTAGTATGCTGGGATGAAACAGAAACTGCTTGCACATTACTTGAACGGACCTGAGATTGAGATTGTGATTGATCTTGCTGCTGGGATTGACACTGGGATTCATCAATAGGTTGATCTTGACTCTGAGATTTAACACCTGCAATTTCATCTTGTTGCTCTGTTGCAACATCCTGAGTACCTTGATCTTGAATTCCAGACTGGACACAAGTTCCTTCAACTGCAACATCTTCACTTTCATCAACACCTGTACCTTCAGCTTGTTTATCTGCTACAACTTTGTTCCCTGTAGGATGTGTCTTCTTTGATGCAACCTTTTGAGTCACTTGTTTACTTTTTCCCTTAGAACTTGAACTATTTTGTTTTTTACTGCCAGTTTGACTAATTTGGGTTCCACCATAGCCAATACATGTTTTTCGGTTGTGTCCAGCAATGCCACAAACACTACACCTTACACTCTTCCAAGCCTTAGACAGTTTACCATTCTTGACAATCTCTTCAGTTTCAGGAGCTATCCTTACTCTTTTTTTACTAGTTGAGTTAGCTGCATTTGCTTGAGTCTTTGGTGGAACAATAGTTGTTGGCACAGACGATTTTTCCCTATGCTCATTGCTAGTTATGGGGGAGACATTGTATTTGTACGTTGCTTCCCAAGTGTTGAGATAGTAACAAGGATGCGCCCATGTTTCAACAACTCCTACTTGTTGTCCATTTAAAGCTATATTCCAATTGGTAGCGACAACATGTTTACATGGTAAACCTGTAATCTCCCATCTTCTGCAAGTACAAGACTTCTCTACAACATTAACTACACATTGGTCTCCCCATGGTCCACTAACCTGAAACTTATCTCCCCCATTCCATAAAACATTATACCTAACCGCCTCTTTCTTAATACCTTCTAACATGTGTTGTGCAGTAGGTGTTAGTGGCCCATCACTTTTCTCAATGACCTTTACAACATGTATTATCCTCTTCATACAATATTCCCTGATGTATTCTAATGCTGTAATAATTGGTTTGTTTACGCCCTCAATTATTTTCTCATAAAACACTTGACACATGTTATTAAGTAACACATCAGAATGGGGTCGCCCTAAAACAAGACAGATAAAGATGTAATACATATACATTTCATACTACTTTACCATATACCACTAAATTTACACAGTTAGATGACTTACATGAGAAATGTGACCTTGACCAATGGATTGGTGGTATCTGACTTAACCAAGCATGGGCATCTTGACTAAATGTCTTTAAAGCATCCATAGATCTCTCAAACTATACAACAGTTGAGGCTGTTGCACATCTCCAAAGATGGTCTTTGAAGGCCCCACCTTGCCAATTAACTTTCATTTGCTCATGAATGCTTCTAAGACAAAATCTGTGCTCCGTTTGGGAAAACTTCTCTTAATGCTGATGTAATATCCAGCACAAAAATAGATATATTTACTGTCTATTTAAAAAAAATAGGAAATTCAGTTCATTTATAGTTCATGGGAGTACCTTGTTCATGTCAGTAACAAAAGTGAAGATTGAATTTGGCTCAAGTTCAAGATCATCAGATAAAAAATGAAGAAACCAAGTCCAAGCTATTGTGTTTGCTGATTCAGCAAAAGCATAAGCTACTGGGTATATACCATTATTGCTATCAATTCCCACAGTTGTTAGAAGTTGACCCTTCAAAGGACCATCAATTGGAAAAGTATTTATCCCTAACAACCGTCTCTAACAGTCTTTAAATCCTTCCTTCAAGGCAACTAAACAAATATAGAGTCTCTTGAATTCTCTTGTTGGAAGACTATCCTCAGCAGGTCGTTCCATATGAATCACAACTGTTGTATCAGGGTTCCTCTTCTGCAACTCTTGAACATAGTCTCTCAACATGGTGAATTGGAGCTTGAATTCCTTCCTAATGCCTCTGACTGCTATTCTTTTAGATCTTAAAACCTTCTGCATTGAGACTTCAAGCTCAAATTGGTTGGTAAGCTGATTATGAATCGACTTGACAGGAATCCTTGGATTGGTTTGAATCGTATCTTTAATTTTCTTTGAGATAAAGTTGAGGTCAAAATGTTTGAGCGCCCTTGATTGCAAACAAGTGTGTTTATCATTGTATCTTCTCACTGTCCAACCACCTTTTTTAGTACCATCCCTGCCGACAAGCAACAACCATGGGCAAAGTATTTGCGAAGGGTCATTTTTACCAGCAATTAATGCTTCCAAACCCTTTTTTGTTAATTGACCTCTAACTAAGCCTATACCCAGTCCAGTAGTAGCAATTGGGCCAGATAGGGGAACACAACCCACACATCTGACTCTTATTCTTTTTTGTCATTCTTTAGAAATAGCAGCTCCCTTCTTGTTTCTATAGAATGCTCTCTTACCCTCTCTTTCACATCTTTTGCTGTATCAAAGGATTGATCATAATAAAAGAAAGTTTCAACAACACCATCATCAACAGAATCTGTCCTAACCCTTGGCACCCCAGAGTGACCTATGCCTGATTCAGAAGCATAAGCAGTGTGAAATGCGTCATCATCCAACACAGGTAATTGAGTTTCCAAATTCAAGTCATATCTTTTATTAGTAGATGTTCTTGTGTTGCCTAACTCATGAGTCTGAATCTGTTGGAACAAAGCAACCTGTACATGATTCTCCTCAGTAACATTATTTTCATTTGCGTGAATTGTGTCATCACCTACATTGCCTAACTGACTAGTATCACTCTGTTGGAACAAAGTGATATCAACATCACCATCCTCTTCCATGTTATTGCCACCAACAGGTTCTCCTCCTACATTCTCTAACTGGTTATCCTGATTGACTTGGAATAGAGTAACTTCCACATCAGGTTCCTCAAAGGTGTTATTGCCATCAACTAGTGGTCTCCCTACTTTCTACAATGGCTTATCCTTAGTCACTCTGAACAGACAAACATCAAAACTATCAAGGTCATGAAAAGTATTTTCCTTATCAATAATGACTAATGCACCATCACTGTTATCAACAGGTTGGCTGGCGAAGGCAGACATGTCAAGACTTGAAAACCCGGGCTCAATGTGTGGCAAGTCACTATATTCCTCAACGTATGAGGCATATACAGGTAGTTGAGTAAGTTTCATAAATGGGTTAAGGTCTGGGTCATTATTGTAATATACTCTAATGAAAGAACATATATGGAATGATGTATAGGATGATTAAATGTGTAGTTTTCTAGTGAGAAGTTAGAGAGAGAAAGAGATGAAGTTGGGAGCCTTTAAGAGAAAACTTGTGATGTATTAGATTGCAAATGAAAGGTCCAACCCCTTCCAACCTAAGGAAGGGGTATTTATACTTACAAATAAACGCCCCCTGAAACGGGCTGTGGAGCGAGCTGACAGTGGGTAAAAGACCCGACCCGACTCCACAAATACTAACTAATACTAAACTATATTCTAACTAATATGATAAATACTACGAGCTACAATATGCTAAACTACACTCGGGGTGACCGAGTCTTCATATGAATAAACGTATTCCTAACAATCTCCCCCTAAGGGAGGTCACCCCAGAAAATAAATATTGAATCATAGCATTCAAGTCTTTGACGACATCTTTGTAGCTCATAGCCTTTTGATTCTTCATTGTTGAGATCTTTGTGCATTAAGTGGTAGACTCTAAATGACAACTTCAATGTGATGGATGATCTTTTGAAATAGATTCAACTTCATCATCCAAATGAGTGTCTGAGGGTCATCTTTGAGCAGTAACGTCTCCATGTGATATGAACATCTTTGTGTTGGCATGCTCACACTTTTTAGGATCATGATCTTCTGCATCAGAGTTGTGGAAGCATATATGAGGCCCAATCAATGAACATGATTTCTTAGATTGTGATGTTGAAGTGTGAGCATGTGTTGATGGATCAGCATCTTTTCAGCAATCAACCGCAACCGTCAGAAATTCCTGCAAATAGACAGTTAGCAACAAATCATCTGGTACTTATAGGTTTGGAATTAGAGATTGTCAACAGCATAGTGTGAAGACTCCTTCTAATTCTCACCAAGACCGTTCCCAATCGGTAAACCCTGAGAGGATTTACGCGAACTACCTAAGTAGATCAACGAATGCGTGAGTCGTTGGAGATCACTCCACAACTGTTGCCCTTTTGTAACCATCGCGACCACTAAGCGTAATCCACAAGGAATTACCTAAGTGACCTGCTTTCAGGGCTGCTTGATGTTGACCCTGGCAGGAATTTCCATTCAATCACTGGGAGTTACAGTAGCAACATCTCTCATAAATGTTCTGGCAGATTGCTAAGATCTGCGTAGGACTCATAAGTTTACCACTGGTGTCCTTAATGTTGAACAACTAGGGTAGAAGTAGCACGTGTTCCTATGAGATCTTTGTATGTATCTCGAGGCTCTAGAATCAATAAGTGCATTTGGTTTTCCTATGCGGAGATTAGGGAGAGGTCTCCTGCTTCAATATCAACCCTCTCTAAGAGATACGTTGATAGATTACACCGGTTCCCCGTGAGAATGAAACAAGTTCTTTTAAGAGAACTTGAGTGGCTAGAAGGTTTCGTGCAGTGCGTCACTGGGTCCATGACGTCTTGTCTTCAATACCAATGTCGCCTTAGCAACAATCGGTAGATTATGAATTGAACCCGGTTTCTGCCCTAAGGTTGAATAATTGGAGGACTATTTCTTTTCACCCTTTCTCATTTCATTCTTTTTAATTCTTCAACCCCTTCTTTCTCCATTCTCACATTTCTCCTTTTTTCATAATCATACCTATGGACTTTCTAATACTATCTGTTTGGTATTGTCCATGGGTAGATCCCTCCGGCTCTGGCGGATCGTATGACGGTTTTCCTAACCTTAGCCACCTTATAACTTCATGACTATCCTATGTTTCCATACACCAAATCATTGAAAATTCTCTCAACGTGTTTATGATTAAGAGACACATTTTGTTAACACATTGAGAGTTTTGTCATTTTCAAATGCTCCCCCTTAACATGTGCTCATATGTATTGATTTGAAAATTTTGCACATGTCGGGAAGAGTTGCATTTTTTGAATTGATCTACCTTAAGTGAACATGACCGGGCATTCGAGACACGCTTACATCACTAGTTGAACTAGCTTGAAGTTATTACCCAGCCCGATTAGATTCACCCAAGGTTTCTCGAAACGGTACATTCTACTCAAACATGTCCTCTTCGAGACACGCTTACATCACTGGTTAAACCAGCTTGAAATTATTACCCGACCAGGACTAGTCCTTTCGATTCCGGACAGTTGTGTTACGTCAATTCGTGAGTCAAGACTGAGATGCACTCATATGAGATGCACGGATCCTTTTTCACAAACCATTTTGCTCCCCCTCAATATGTGCATTGATATACAAAAGAGTTTGGCACATAGGGAAGAGCATATTTTCGTTTTGGGGTTCAAAACATCACGTTTTAATCAGTTTTTCATATTTAAATCACATCTTCTCCCCCAATCAAAAATTTCAAACCAATTGAGATTTGTGATCCCAAGTGATTTAAATAAGTTTAAAGGTTTTGGGAGAAAGATGTGTCATAGTTAAGAGTGACTGATTTTGAGACGACATTTTGCTCCCCCTCAAACCTTGAGGGAGTATGTTATGTGTTAGAGATAATGAGTTTATAAATAATTTTGAGTTTAGCGAGAAACTCATGAAGAATTCATATACTAACACATAACAATTGCACTTAATCCACTAGAGTTATGCACAAAGATCTTGTTTTGATGATATATAGTTTTTGAAATCATTCTCCCCCTCAATCGATGACGCATTTAAAATAAAACATTTTGCACAAAGTATTAATTCTTTTAGCATCGATTGAGTAGCAAATTTTAAACCACATTTCGAGTTTGTTTGATCTTCAAAAACCATGGTACCACCAAGTTTGGGGCAAATACTTTCCCGAAGAATCATTAAAGGAAAAGTATTTGAGATGTAAAGAAGACTTCTCTTCTTTTACCAGAAATGATGCACTTAAGCGTACATCAGATCAGAAAGGCACGAATATAAAGTAATTCATGCCTTTGTTAGGAACAGTCGTCTTTTTGGCGACGAACTTTCCCCAATATAAAGACCGGGTTGCTATCTAATGTAATAGCAAACCATAATGAAATGTACATAATCAAGAATGCAACCACACACACTACATTTAGTGCAATAGTGCAGGACAAGTTCACATGATTACATAGTTATAGGCCATCAAAATATAGATACAACTATTACATAACATGATGAAGCACAGTTAGATGGTACGTTCCATGAGCCTGTAGTCCCCTTCACGAATTCTCCCACCAACAAAGCATTCCAGACTTCGGAAAATTCGTCTTTCCAGCAAGAGTTTTCTGATGGCTTGAAGAAATTGCTTGTTTCTTTGGAACACCTCTGTAGTCCAGAAACCAATGTACTTCCCATCCTTAGCAATTCTGTGTTCTTTAATCCTTAGATCCAGAGCAGCTTCCACCTGTTCGAGCGTTCCATCACTGAAGTGGTGAATTTCTTCAAGTCTCATTAGCATTCGAGTTTTGAAACAATCAGTAAAGACCACAACTCTAGGAGACTCAATGACTGCGTAATCTTTCTTGAATTCCATGTCTCTAGCTTCCCATCGAGGTCTTGTTAGGTTGAGCTGAGTCTGATAGCTTTCAATACCAAGCTGGAAGTCCTTAACTCTTTGCCTGATAACAAGCCCACGGACCACTGAGTGACAGCAGAGACAAGAGTTTTTCTTTCAAGTGCAGGAAGGTGATCCAACTTTCCTTGGAGATGTAGCAAGTAGAGATCTTCAAAATCATTAGGGTGTAGATGCTTGAAGTCACCCTCGGATATGACATGCTCCCAATTGCGTGACCGTCTAAGAACAATCTTTTTCAAGTAATTGTATCCACAGGTGGGAAATATCTCAACTCGAATTACACTTAGAATCCTTTTCTTGGAGTAAGCGGCTTTGGGATCACCAGCTGCAGTGTGTCTTGCAATATAGAATTCACGTTTTTTGAACCACCTGTGGGAGATACCAAAGGATGCTGCAATATCATATTTGCATTCTTCATCACACCACATATTATCCGGTACCATTTGTTCCAAATCTGCATTTGTATAGCGAGCAGCTTTCATCTTGGTGATGGATAGTGCAATTTTGTTGCTAGAGCAAAGATACTCAAGGTCTTTGTTGAAGAAGAAGTCTGCTTGAAGAGTGAGTTGACCTGGAGATCCTCCAAGAGGAAGTGGTTTCCTGAGATTGTAGTCAAGGATGTCGTCTTCAACTTGATCAGTAAGCATCTTGTGAAATTCTTCCATTCGATACTGTAAATGCACTATATCAGGATGGAAAGCTTTGACAATCTCGTAAGCGGGTCCCTCTAAGTCCTTTTTGGTGAGTCTGGATATCCCTTGTTTCTTGAAATACCATTGAATGAATGCACCCATATCTCCTGTCTGAGCTAGTAGTGAGTTTGTGGGAGGTGGAACATAATTATCTGCTACTGCATAAGCCCAGTTGTTATCAGGGACAGATTGATCGTCGGAGGTGATCATCCACTCAGGTTCAGGGGTAAGAGACTCTTGTTCTGCTTCATCGGGTTTCCACCATGTGCTAATAACATCCTCAGTAATGGTTACAGGAGTATTAGGAGACCCATCACTTCGTGTAATCGACTTCCACCATTGATCCCATTTAGACTTGTGAGGAGCCGTGTTATCATCGTCATCATCTTCCTCCTCAGAAGACGAAAGGTCTTCGTCTGATAATCCAGTATCATGGCCCAGATCATGTTCTACAGCGACTGATGGCATATGTTGGGTTTCAGTTGTCGTCCATGCTTTGTAGGTGACATGTCGGGAAGACTTGGGATGACTGGATTCAGTTGTAGGGTCAGGCTGATCCTTTTGAGAAGATGATTGTTGCGCATGAGGTGGTTGCATAGATTGGTGTGTACCAGCTCCACCAGACGACCCAGGCGCTCCAGCAGATCCTGAAGGTGGTGGAGGAGGAGGTGGTTTAGGAGGATCCCCTGATGGTGGTTTAGGGATGTTCAGCTTACGTTTCTTTCTTTTTTGTTCTTCAGCCAAGTCTTTCTCAAGCTTATCGGCGTTGTCAACCATCATAGAACGTTCCAGTGACTCATACAGCTGTTGGTGTGCCTCATGTCCTTTGTGATGATCCGTTTCAAACATTCGTTGATGCAGTAGATCTTTCATATCAAAAGTGGACAAGTCTCAGAATCGAGCTTTGAGTGGTGCATCCATGGCACGTTTAACAGCATCAGACACCTGTTCTTCAACAGCATCATGTACCAATGTATCAATGTTGAGATGTTCGAGCTTAGATATTCTAGAAGCTTGATGGTGGATGACTTGGTGCAGGTTGAGCTGTTGGAGATCTTTAAGTACATCCCGGTGCTTCTCAAGTGTGGTCCTGATGTCTAGAATTTCATCATTTGCTCTTTCAGCAGTAGATAGGGCCCTTTCAACTTGTGATGACAAGTTTTCATCAGTACTTGGAGGGATGGTGGTTGTGGGTGCAGTAGTGGAGGTATCTCTTGATGATGTAGTGGTGGGAATCGGTATGGTCATAGTGGGAATGGTAGACGTGTATTTTTCGATGGGAATGTTCACCATAGAGATGACTTCACTCTCATTGGTAGGTTTAGAGGTTTCCTTCCATTCAGGATTGTCATCGACATCGAGATCCCCATAGGTGAAATCATGGTCTAATTGCTTGAATGAGGAAAGAGTTCCCATTGATGTATCAGGTTCAGCTAGCAGCTTTTGTTCGTCAGATTTCATCTTTAGGTTCACTTGAACCCCAGGATAAATAGCTGCCACAAAATCGTCTTGCAGTGTTGAGTGGGGTTCAGTAGTGGGTACGAATTCTGGTGGAGGTGATTCCTTAGATGACTTTTCCATGGTGGCAGTTACAAGAGCTTTTTCTTCATTCTTAGAAGCATTTAAATCAGACTCTGAGTCACTGGATTCAATGAAGAGTTCATGACTCTGTGGCTACTCCTGTGTGTCTTCAGAGGAAACCTCCTTAGGCTTAGATGGTTCAGGGGATCGTTTCTTGAATTTGTACTGAGGTACTTTTGATTTAGAGGCAGGTGATGAGATGTGAAGGAGTGTATGTGCAGCTTGTTCCTCGGTTACTACACTCTTTCCTTTCCCGATAGTTTCCGGTAATTGCTAAAGTTTACCAGACTCCGGCTCTTTAATGCTGACTCCTGTCAAAGGGGGACCAGGATGTGTCTCACTGGGTTTGAGACTTTCTTCGACAGCCTTCTGAATGTCAGCAGCTTCTGTTGGTGACAGTGTTTCAAGTGGATTGTCATCAGTATCAGTAGCTTGCGCTTTCTTGGTTTTCTTAGATCCGGATTTACTGGCAGTTTCACTTCGTTTGTGTTTCTTAGTACCACTTGACGCCACTTCAGTAGTTGAGACATCTTTGCGTTTCTTTGATGCCGGTTTGCTTGTAGTGGTCTTGACGGTTGATTGTTTCCGATATGCAGCAACCTTGTTCAGATAACTCTTGTAATAAGGTGCGTCAAGGATATTGCTGGAGATAAGAGCTTCAGGTATATCCATTCCAAACACTTCCTGATCCGTACCTTTAGCAACAAACTTGAGGTTTCATATACAGTGTTCATCAGATGCCAGATGCACTGAGGATTCGGGTCTAGGGTGTAGATTATGAGATTGTTGAAGGTGAAGTATAATGAGTTTAGTAAATCTAATACTTGGAATTAGAGACTTGGATTTCCATTTCTTGCTTTCTTTGTGAGTTTCCAGCTTCATCCTATCATCTAAGAAGGTATTAATAGAGTGAGCGAATTCTTCCCAGATTCGTTCAGCATAATCAATATCTTTCCCTTTCACAATACCCCACAGTATCTGCAGTGCTGGGGCACGCAGTCTCTCATGTCCTGATGTCTTCCCCGTGAGACATAAGTTGATAAGTGTGATAAGCACTCTCCAGGGTTGATACATTTCATTAGTGGACATAGACGATAGTGTAGTGACCTCCTTAGGATACCCTAGATCATTCACGAACTTTAGGAGGGCCTCAGGATTTGGTGGGGATGAGAATGGTTTGTCAGGAAGGATTGGGTTGATCTGGAGAGCATTCCTAAGCGTTTCTTTGTTAATTTCAAACCATTGTTCATCGAGTTGAAAACGATAAGTGTTGTTGTCCTTGTTATGAGTCATGGTGTTCCAAAATTGCTGGATGTATATGGATGGAATTGATGATGAAACTGTGAAAGCCTTGAAGAAGGATGTGTTTCTCAAAATATCCACAGCAATCTTGTAGGTGGGATTATTCTGGGGTGTATCCACGTCTATGTAGAGGTTACTTTTTCCAGTGGAGACCCATTCATTGTGTGGTAATATTTCATCATCAGTGCGTGTGGGTGGCGATGGTACAGAACCCAATTCAGTTGGTACATTAGCTTCAGCCATTTAACTGCACAATCATCATAAAACACCACAAAAAAAATACATATGTATGGTTAGAGGTTAGTTAGATCACATAGACAATATCATGAATAACATCTTGAACATACGAGATAGGATAATCATGACATGCTAACGTAACCTAAAGATTGATGAAAGTAGGCAAAATAGCTAAACTGGACACAATCGAGTCACGCACCACATATATACCAAACAACAACCCACGACAAGCCATTAAGAGCATACATACTATGGATAGGCACACAACAAAGAAAAACCCACATATGACTGAAACAAGTCATTACCCAAGATTATGGACTACTTGCGAGTGATAAGTAATCAACCCGCTAGTGTGCAGGAAATCAACACTCTATCCTTATACCAACTCGCTATATAAACCAGTATGTCAACTCGCTAATCGTATAAGGGTGTCAACTCGCTAATCAATTTAAACAGGATCAACTCGCTAGTTAGTTATACAGTATCAACTCGCTAACTTACTTAGGCCATCCCTCCAACATGAGTATTAACCAACTCGCTACCTGAAGTCTTAATCAACTCGCTATTAGGAATTTCGATCAACTCGCTAACAGAGTTTTAGACAACTCGCTACCAAGAACTCCAGTCAACCCGCTATCGGAGATTTCAGACAACTCGCTAACAAGAGCATCTAACAACCCGCTAACAAGAACATCTGACAACCCGCTAACAAGAACATTTATCAAAATGGCAAATATGACTATCCGTCTACTCACTATTAAGACCATTATCAATCACGTTATCTTGAACAGCAGCAACACGCTATCAAAAGTACATCAACTCGTTGATACGAATATCATTAACTCACTATCAAGGATCTGTCAACTCGCTACTAGGAATGTATCAATTCGCTACCAGGACCATACCCTAACACCCTCAGAAATTAATCAGACAAACTCAAAATACATATGCACACCATTCAATATACAAGCAGTTCAAATCATTACAATCCTTTAATCACAACACAAGTTATAAACTCCTTGTAGACCACAATATACAATCGCTGGTATTCACAAAATGCTCAAAGCACCAAGACAAAATACAAGCATAGGCATAGATCGCAAAGGGTGGGATATCATCATAGCAATCCACTGATCTTACTCCAATCAAGTATAACACAAGACGAGGCACTAACCACTTTAATCACAATCGAGCGAGTAGAACGACATAGGTACAAATAAGATAGTTACTTAATCGTGTGTTACATGAGAAAGATATGACCAAGTAATTATTATGGTTAAAAAGTTAGATCAAAACCTGTTAGGATGACACTGTAGGGAGATCAAAGAATTACAAGAAAAGGCGCAGCGAGTTGGAGAGAGTGGAGTAATGACCAACTCGCTATCAAAATTGTAAATATATACTCCCCTTTTATCTTTCACAAAATGACCAAACAGACCCTCTGTCACACCCCGCCACGGCGGAAACGCGCGGGTGTAACTTCATGGATATCATCACAACACCTGGTGTCAACATAGAGAACAACTACATGCACATAAATAGAGCAATGTACCAACACACAGTGTTGTAACAATACCCCAAGATATAATAAGTAACCAAAACAAAATCCAAAAGGTAACTTCAATAAACATGAAAGTACCAAACGGAAAACATAAATGTATCAAAAACCAAATCCAAATAGAATCAAATCCCAAAACATAACAAAGTCTACATATGCAACTAAGTCTCGCCCAATTGCTGCCCTCAACTTTGGCCTTAAAATGCTCACCTGAAAATGATGCTTAAAATGTCAACATAACATTGGTGAGATTCATAGGTTTAGACACACTTACACTCTCAAGGCAACCAGTTCACTGTGATCATAAAACATAGCTGGCAAAATAATTTCAGTTATCATATAAGCTACATGCATTCACAAGGCAACATCACACATAAGGTAACCATCGGGCGGAACGTGCCCACCGATCTAAATTCACAACATACCGGGCCGGAACGTGACCCCCGCTCCAAAAAAAAAGGGTAAATTAATACCCTCTGATCGGACCACACAGAATAAAAGTGAGTAGGGGTGCTACTCTCCAATTAAGTCGTATGCACGAGCAACAGGGTAAGCACCCTCCCAATTGGACCACACAGAATCACACATCATATCATTACCGTTCACATATAGCAAAAATACGATAACATTAAAAGTCCAAGCTCTTTAACACACATACACATAATCACAGTAATTCAAATCATTTAAGACAAGCATCATTCCCATCCCAAGTTTAAAACAAGTTAAAAAGTGGGACTCTGAACTCACCTTAAACTCCGCAGCTTCCACAAAAACAACTCACAATCTATAGCACACAAAAATAATCCACATTACACAAGGTCAAGCTAAAAGCTACAACCCATGTAATACACATATGATGGATGTCTAAGACTCATATGACCCACCATGGATCTCCTAGACACCATACTAACCACTACCATAACTTAATACTCACTAAATCCCTTGCACCTTTAAAATCAGAAAACGCAGAATTTTTGGGTACATTCGCCCACATAAAATCATGACAAATAAAGATCAACAACTCACACCAGAAATTTACCATGGTCTCTCATAAACATACAAGCTAATCCCAGAAGGCCATGGACCAATAACACACACAAGTACTCAAAAGAAAATCAAACTTGTAAACTACTCAAATTCGGATCTGAACGCACACCAAAAAGTTTTGATTAACATAAAATACTTTCACAAGTTTTTATCGCGAATCCTCTTCGTGGTAGTCTATTATAACCTAATACTTAACTATTCTAGAAGGCCTAGTCAAAATACCACTTTTACAACCACAAAACACCCTCAAACTTTTACCCAAAATCTGTCCCGGTTTGACAGCTTTGACACTTTAACAAAGAAAAATCAAAAGACCAACTTCCCGACCTTGAAATCAATCGTGGTTGGACTTTTTAGAAAGCTCTTTCATTAAAATTCAATTTAGACCTAAAATTCGTGACTTAACTCTTCACCATCTGTTATTTACACTCACATCTTTACAGCCATAATTTTCTGTCCAAACCCTAACACATAATCTAACACGTTTTACACTCAATTCTCTTATCCAATAACCATATTATTAACAACTAATGATCCTAACATGTTTTACTTCATTAATTTACAGAAGTATATAAACCCTAGATTCCATCATATTAAATATTACATGAATCATAACAATAATTAATTAATTACATGAAAACTAGTATTAAAAATATATCTTGATCTTGGTTTTAGCTTCAAAAACAAAACCCTAAATTTTTCTCTTGTTTCCCCCTCCTTGGTCGACCGTACATTCAAGAAAAAGGGGAAGGGAGGTTTTAATTTTGTATTTATAATTATATTGGATAACCCTTAAGGCTTAGAGTTATATTTGGTATCAAATTTGGTTTCCTTTTTCCCCCTAATCCATATTTTCGGCCGCCCCATATATCTATATATTTATTATTTTATTTTTTTAATTAAATTTATTTATTACACTCAAAACCTCATACTTTTCATATTTTATGCATTCCCATAACAAAACCTAACGTCTTTCGCGATAAACCTTAATTTTACGACAAACCGGAAAATATTCATTTTCAAAATAAAGTTTCCAAAAATAGATTTTCACACACTCCATAAGCATTTATCACAAAAACAACATTCCCGTAACTTATTAGCGCTCAAATACTTGAACGAAGACTCGCTACGCAAAACCTCAAAACACCAAATATACACAAGCCATTTCTACCTCACATGGGTGATCAAAATGAACTTTCCCAAAATCAGCATCATCAGAAATCACAATAACAACCACAACGCGAAGGGATTTAGTGCTAACTCAAATACTAATCACACTATAACACACATATACCCATATAACTACTCAAACCACACCAAACAAAGTTAGATTAACTCAAGGCTAAAAGTCTAACTAACCTGCTAAAATCACGGTTGTTACATCATCCCCCACTTAGGGAAAGCTCGTCCCGAGATTTAACAGCTCGTATCACCAGACTTCTCAGCAAACAACTTAGGATACTTAGCTCTCATTTGATCCTCACGCTCCCAAGTAAACTCAGGACCACGCTTGGAATTCCATCGTACCTTTACCAATGCAATCTTACTACGCTTCATACTCTTTACTTCTCGGTCCATAATCTCAACAGGTTCCTCCACAAAGTGAAGTGTTCTATCAACCTTGATCTCATCTAGTGGCACATGCAAACTAGCATCCGCTAAACACTTCTTCAAATTAGACACGTGAAACGTAGCATGCACACCACTTAATTCCTCAGGCAATCTCAAACGATATGCCACAAGTCCAATCCTATGCGTAATCTCAAATGGCCCAAATCTAGGTGTTAACTTGCCTTTCTTACCGAAACGCACAACACCCTTCCATGGTGACACCTTCAACATCACAAAATCCCCAACACTAAACTCCAAGGGTTTGCGGCGATTATCCGCATAACTCTTTTGACGATCTCTCGCAGCCTTAAGTCTTTCTTTAATCCGAAAGACCATATCCGTAGTCTCTTGTACCAATTCAGGTCCAATTAACTGACTCATCCAAATCTCTGCCCATAACACCGGTGATCTGCACTTCCTTCCGTACAACATCTCAAACGGTGCACATCTAATGCTTGAATGATAGCTGTTATTATAGGAAAACTCAGCCAAAGGCAAATGAGTATCCCAGCTTCCTCCAAAATCAATAGCACAAGCATGAAGCAAATCCTCTAACGTCTGAATCGTTCGCTCACTTTGCCCATCGGTCTGTGGATGATAAGAAGTACTCATATCTAACCGTGTATTCAAAGCCTTTTGCAACGACTGCCAGAACCGCGAAGTGAATCTACTATCCCGATCTGAAATGATAGACACAGGCACACCATGCCTTGCCACAATCTCATTTATATAGATCCTTGCCAACTTCTCCATCTTGTAATCCTCGCGAATGGCCAGAAAATGTGCAGACTTCGTCAATCTGTCTATAATGACCCATATCGTGTCATGTCCATTACTTGTGCGAGGCAATTTAGTAATGAAATCCATAGTTATATTATCCTACTTCCATTCAGGAATCGGCGACTGCTGCAACAATCCAGAGGGTTTCTGATGTTCAGCCTTAACCTTCAAACATGTTAAACATCGACTAACATACTCAGCTATCTCCCTCTTCATTCCCGGCCACCAATAAGCATCTCTAAGATCATAGTACATCTTATCAGACCCTGGATGAATCGAGTATCTCGTCTTATGAGCCTCATCCATGATCACCTTTCTCACATCTCCCACTAGTGAAACCCATATTCGATCTAAGAAATATAGTCCACGATCTTCCTTCCTTTCCATCTGCTGATCTAAACCACGCAACATTTCAGCCACAAGGATCTCATCCTTGAGAGCCTCCTCTTGTGCTGCCAATATCTTACTCTTAACTCCTGACTGCAATGTTATGCTCATAGCTCGCACACGTCTTGGCTTAATTCTTTCTTTTCTACTCAACGCATCGGCCACCACATTCGCTTTTCCAGGATGATAACGAATGTCGCAGTCATAATCACTTAACAGCTCCATCCATCTTCTTTGACGCATATTCAACTCCTTCTGATTAAAAATATGCTGAAGACTCTTATGATCGATATAGACCGTACTCTTCATACCATACAAATAATGTCTCCAATTCTTGAGAGCAAATACCACCGCACCCAGCTCTAGGTCGTGAGTGGTATAATTTTTCTCATGAACCTTGAGTTGTCGTGATGCATAAGCTATCACCTTCCCCTTTTGCATTAACACACATCCAAAACCTTGATTCGACGTATCACAATATACCACAAAATCATCTGGCCCGTCAGGTAACGTCAGAATAGGTGCATTACACAAACTATCCTTTAGTGTCTGAAAAGCCACTTCTTGCTCATCTCTCCACTCATACTTCTTATTCTTTTGAGTCAACATAGTGAGAGGCTCAGCAATCTTCGAAAAATTTGCTATAAATCTCCTGTAGTATCCTGCCAGTCCTAAGAAAGAGCGTATCTCAGAAGGTGTCGTAGGAGCCTTCCAATTCTTGACCGCTTCTATCTTGCTAGGATCTACATGTATACCTTCACTATTCACTATATGACCAAGAAATTGCACCTCTTGCAGCCAAAATTCACATTTAAAGAACTTAGCGTACAATCTCTCATTCTCCAACAAGCCAAGTATTAACCTCAGGTGTTCCCCATGCTCTTCCTTCGACTTGGAGTAAATCAGGATGTCGTCAATGAACACAATTACGAATTTATCCAAATAGGGCCTACACACACGATTCATCAAATCCATGAATACCGCTGGTGCATTAGTCAACCCAAATGGCATAACCGTAAACTCAAAGTGTCCATAACGAGTTCTAAAAGCTGTCTTGGGAATGTCCTCCTCATGCACTCTTAACTGGTGATAACCAGATCGCAGATCTATCTTTGAGAAAAATCTAGCACCCTGCAACTGGTCGAAAAGATCATCAATTCTAGGTAGAGGATATCGATTCTTCACCGTTAACTTATTCAACTCTCGGTAATCAATACACATTCTAAACGAACCATCCTTCTTCTTAACGAACAAAACAGGTGCTCCCCAGGGAGAATGACTAGGTCGAATAAACCCCTTATCTTGAAGTTCTTTCAACTGTGCAGCCAACTCCTGCATCTCCGTAGGTGCCAATCGATAAGGAGCTTTCGCTACCGGCGTCGCTCCAGTAATTAACTCGATACGGAACTCCACCTGTCGTATCGGCGATAATCCGGACAAATCCTCAGGAAAAACACCCGAAAACTCATACACTACTGGAATATCCCCCACTTTGAGTTCCCTAGACTTCGCACTCATAAGAGATTCTGAATTCTTTTCCACACTTTCTCCTTGTACTCGCAGCACACCACCACCCTCTAATGGAATTCGAACCACCTTTTCATGGCATATTACTTCTGCTTTATGCCTAGCCAAACAATCCATCCCTATTACCACATCAAAGCTACCATGTCCTAAGGGTATTAAGTCAATCTTAAACGCAACACCCTCTAACACGATAACACACTCACGAATAACCTTATCAACTTCTATTTCTCTACCACTAGCTATTTCAATCAAAATACTAGGTCTAAGTTCACTAAACTCAACACCCAATATTCTAGCAAATTCAGTAGTAGCAAAACAATAATCCGCACCCATATCAAATAACGTAGTAGCATAATGACCATTGAGAGAGAACGTACCAGTAACAACGTTCGGGTCTTGGCGCTCCTCGCTTGCATTCATTGTAAATGCCTTTCCCTTAGCTGCATTTCTATTAAACCCTTGTCCTTGTCCTCCTTCAATAGCCAGTTGATTCCCAGGTCGTCCAAAAATTCCAACAAGTTTGGGACACCCGTTTCGCAGATGATCAGTACTACCACACTCGTAGCACGCCCTGCGATGAGGCCCCACACCCACCGAGTTAATTGGAGTTGCTTGAGTAATCACCACACGACAATCCTTTGCAAAGTGTCCAGGTTTGCCACACCTGAAACACACACAAAATGGAGTGTTCTCGAGATGATAGTAACCACACTTAACACATCTAGGGGCATTACCCATATATCCCCTCTTCTCATTAGTACCAGTCATAGCCATAGAAACTGTTCCCCCATAACCTGCTGCCATCATAGGATCCGTTGCTACGAACCCCTTCCCTTTTCTTGCTTTCTTATAGTCACCACTAAAACCAGCTGTCTTAGTAGTATCAACCTCCTCTCGCTTCTTCTCTCCCGACTTTGCCAGTGTTCCACTCCTAACCGCTTCATCTGTCAGTGCCCCAGCCTTTTGAATGGCACTTAGAAGCGTTGTCGGCTCAGTAGCCCTAACCATCGAGCGAATTTGTGGAACCAACCCACGGATATACCTCTCAATACGCTTTGATTCAGGAGTTACTAGATGAGGAACCATTCTAGCTAACTCATGAAACCTATCAGTGTACCCCATATGATTAGCTCCAACCATAGTATGATTCCACAACTCTTCTTCCAATTTCTGCATCTCATTGGTTGGACAAAACTCCTCCACCATTAAGGCTTTGAAGTCCTCCCAAGTCATACCCAAAGCCGCAACTCGTCCTCTAGCCTGAAGTTGTGTGTTCCACCAGGTCAACGCCTTGTTAACCAAAGAACTAACCGCATACTTAACTTTCCGGCCCTCACTACATCCACTTATATCCATCACAGACTCCATTTTCTCTATCCATCGAGTGAGTGCGATTGCACCCCCTTTCCATCAAATTCCTTAGGCTTACAGGCCATAAACTCCTTATAAGTACACCCATTATTTCTACTTCCTCCACTTCCAGCACCATCAGGATGAGCTCCACTGCCTATCTGCGCACTCAATTGAGTCACAAGTTCAGGCATTAAAGCTTCTAGCTGCTGATTGATCATTTGCTGAAAGATAGGGTTGCTATCCCTAATAATGGGTGTCGACTTCTTCGGTGTCCAGAAAGCTCCACTCATCGGTGACTTAGTGATAGGTCGTCTTGGTTTCCTTGGCGCCATTTCCTAAACACGCAGGACAATAGAACCATTAGAGACCATTCACAAGATTTCACAATTTCCATAATCCTACTCAATCATCTACCTCCCTTCACATGGAACACTCTCAATCTCATAACAAAATAACTCAATCTCTACCACACATAAGCACATCACCGTTGATTCAATGTAACATTGGCTATAAGTCCACATATGTCGTGATACATTTATAATTGTGTTGGCCACCCATAATTTTAGATGTATCCTTCCACATGAGTACTTACTTCCAACGCCACACTTAACAATAGCAACGTCTTATCAAAAATAGCACACAATCAATACTAACCAAATTATACTCCCATCATACACATAATATACACCAAAATATTCAAACTCGCACAAGGCTTCTCATTAAAACACGGGATAAATCCCAAAAATCCGAAGGAATTCACATTCCAACATACAATCAACGTCAAGATAACTCAACAAAACCATAAAACATTAAAAACATAACATTGAAAACAAGTCGTACGCGGTTTGAGTCCTATCTAAGACCTAAAACAGTGTACGCGCAGTGGACTCCAAGTCCGAATCCACTTCCTCCTCCTCGCTCACCCATCCATTCTTATTTTCATGATTTTGTGGTAGAGGATATCTTGCAAAATCATCTTCACGATTTCTTAACTCTTCATCTATCCTATCCACAAAATCATACAACCCTCGGGGTCTAGCCCAAACTACCCCATCATCTTCCAGAAACTGAGGACACCTACACGGGTACTTGGTGGTGAAACCTTCCTTATCAGCTACCTTTGTCTCATATCTCTCCACCATTTCCCCATTCACATTCTCGAGTATCAGCTTCTCTTCAATCACACATGGTACCATGCTAGCGGGGACCAATATCCTTCTGTTGGTTCTCTTCATATTCCCAACTCTCTTACGTCCCTTAGCGACTACTGTGGTCCAACGAAGTGTCTTTCGCGCAGGAGGTGCCATTCTATAAATGACACACACGATGCTAAGTACAGGGTTCGATAGACGTTCAAAAACTTGGTAAAATAACTCATAAATTAGGAAAATAGACATGTAAAGATATTACACTTACACATAGGTCCTAAATGCAACTATATGAGGGACTCCTAAGCTATAGTCTAGGTTAAACCACCTAATTCTCTATAACCAAGGCTCTGATACCAATCTGTCACACCCCGCCACGGCGGAAACGCGCGGGTGTAACTTCATGGATATCATCACAACACCTGGTGTCAACATAGAGAACAACTACATGCACATAAATAGAGCAATGTACCAACACACAGTGTTGTAACAATACCCCAAGATATAATAAGTAACCAAAACAAAATCCAAAAGGTAACTTCAATAAACATGAAAGTACCAAACGGAAAACATAAATGTATCAAAAACCAAATCCAAATAGAATCAAATCCCAAAACATAACAAAGTCTCCATATGCAACTAAGTCTCGCCTAATTACTGCCCTCAACTTTGGCCTTAGAATGCTCACCTGAAAATGATGCTTAAAATGTCAACATAACGTTTGTGAGATTCATAGGTTTAGACACACTTACACTCTCAAGGCAACCAGTTCACTGTGATCATAAAACATAGCTGGACAAATAATTTCAGTTATCATATAAGCTACATGCATTCACAAGGCAACATCACACATAAGGCAACCATCGGGCGGAATGTGCCCACCGATCCAAATTCACAACATACCGTGCCGGAACGTGACCCCCGCTCCAAAAAAAATGGGTAAATTAATACCCTCCGATCGGACCACATAGAATAAAAGTGAGTAGGGCTGCTACTCTCCAATTAGGTCGTATGCACGAGCAACAGGGTAAGCACCCTCCCAATTGGACCACACAGAATCACACATCATATCATTACCATTCACATATAGCAAAAATACGATGACATTAAAAGTCCGAGCTCTTTAACACACATACACATAATCACAGTAATTCAAATCATTTAAGACAAGCATCATTCCCATCTCAAGTTTAAAACAAGTTAAAAAGTGGGACTATGAACTCACCTAAAACTCCGCAGCTTCCACAAAAACAACTCACAATCTATAGCACACAAAAATAATCCACATTACACAATGTCAAGCTAAAAGCTACAACCCATGTAATACACATATGATGGATGTCTAAGACTCATATGACCCACCATGGATCTCCTAGACTATAGGTGATGTATGAATATAAAATATATAAGAATCAAATCAAGTGCAGCGGAAAAACACCACCTAACAAGGATCCATATAGCCATATGATCAATCAATAACAATAAATTGTTTTTATACCTTTGTAGCGTGATCGGTTGAATCGTATGGAGACCGTCACCAACATTCACGAATCACCAATGAAACCAAGTGATCAATGGAGATCACCTCTATGTTATGTCCACACTACACGTCATGTAACATCACCCGATGCTAGTCTTGAGCACATAACCATGATTCTTGATTCTTCTACAATAAATGAAGCAAAATAAGAGATCAAAACATAAACCCTAAAAGGGTGTGTTTGTTTTGCCGTCACATTGAGAGAGAGAGAGAGAGAGAGAGAGAGGGAAAACGTTTTTGGTAGGGTATTTTGTCATAAGTGATAATCCAAGACTAAATCAAAGTTAATCTTATCATAATCATAGTTACATCTAACCCCTCCAAAAGCCCATCTTGCCCCTTTTCCCCTTCCCCTAGGCCGGCCATGGTAAGGGCCTTCAATGGGTTTGCCCATTGTTGGTCCAATCCAAAAACACTAAGTCTAACTTAGTACTTAATGGCCCGTTATAGATCCCGCGTTACGTAGTCATTTATATATTGTAAATACGATAAATACAATCTATAAAATGGTGTCTCTGTGTATAAGTGTGTGACCCCATAGGCTCACATATGTCTAGCCACATAATTATTTATTATGACATGAGCATACTCCAACATAGACACCATACTAACCACTACCATAACTTAATACTCACTAAATCCCTTGCACTTTTAAAATCAGAAAATGCAGAATTTTTGGGTACATTCGCCCACATAAAATCACGACAAATAAAGATCAAAAACTCACACCAAAAATTTACCATGGTCTCTCATAAACATACAAGCTAATACCAGAAGGCCATGGACCAATAACATAAACAAGTACTCAAAAGAAAATCAAACTTGTCAACTACTCAAATTCGGATCTGAACGCATACCAAAAAGTTTTGATTAACATAAAATACTTTCACAAGTTTTTATCGCGAATCCTCTTCGTGGTAGTCTATTATAACCTAATACTTAACTATTCCAGAAGGCCTAGTCAAAACATCACTTTTACAACCACAAAACACCCTCAAACTTTTACCCAAAATCTGTCCCGGTTTGACAGCTTTGACACTTTAACAAAGAAAAATCAAAAGACCAACTTCCCAACCTTGAAATCAATCGTGGTTGGACTTTTTAGAAAGCTCTTTCATTAAAATTCAATTTAGACCTAAAATTCGTGACTTAACTCTTCACCATCTGTTATTTACACTCACATCTTTACAGCCATAATTTTCTGTCCAAACCATAACACATAATCTAACGCGTTTTACACTCAATTCTCTTATCCAATAACCATATTATTAACAACTAATGATCCTAACGTGTTTTACTTCATTAATTTACAGAAGTATATAAACCCCAGATTCCATCATATTAAATATTACATGAATCATAACAATAATTAATTAATTACATGAAAACTAGTATTAAAAATATACCTTGATCTTGATTTTAGCTTCAAAAACAAAACCCTAAATTTTTCTCTTGTTTCCCCCTCCTTGGTCGACCGTACATTCAAGAAAAAGGGGTAGGGAGGTTTTAATTTTGTATTTATAATTATATTGGATAACCCTTAAGGCTTAGAGTTGTATTTGGTATCAAATTTGGTTTCCTTTTTCCCCCTAATCCATATTTTCGGCCGCCCCATATATCTATATATTTATTATTATTTTTTTAATTAAATTTATTTATTACACTCAAAACCTCATACTTTTCATATTTTATGCATTCCCATAACAAAACCTAACGTCTTTCGCGATAAACCTTAATTTTACGACAAACCGGAAAATATTCATTTTCAAAATAAAGTTTCCAAAAATAGATTTTCACACACTCCATAAGCATTTCTCACAAAAACAACATTCCCGTAACTTACTAACGCTCAAATACTTGAACGAAGACTCGCTACGCAAAACGTTAAAACACCAAATATACACAAGCCATTTCTACACCACATAGGTGATCAAAATGAACTTTCCCAAAATCAACATCATCAGAAATCACAACAACAACCACAACGCGAAGGGATTTAGTGCTAACTCAAATACTAATCACACTATAACACACAATAACACACATATACCCATATAACTACTCAAACCACACCAAACAAAGTTAGATTCACTCAAGGCTAAAAGTCTAACTAACCTGCTAAAATCACAGTTGTTACACCCTCTATTTAAGTGTACTCTTTTAATACTTTCAACAAATGACCTAACAGCCCCTCTACTTGTGAACGACTCAAATTAAGCATTTAAGAATAACAGAGTCATAATTCCTGAAACCCATCATTCCTGAAACCCACGTATGCATAGATATACCACACATTAACACCACAGATGCATAAGGCAGAATACATGCATAAGGCAGAATACACTCTCCCCCTCAATCAATGACCTTAGTGTAAAAACTAAAACAGAGGTTGTTGATTGACTGAGAGAAGCAAGAATAAGAAGTAAAAGAGCGGGTTGCTATCAGAATTAATAGGAAGCCAGAATGGCAAGTTTGCAACTTCTGTTCGAACTTCATTTAAAGACCCGTGTCATTATTGAATGACATTTCTAGGACCGTAAATGTTATCGATGCTAGAAGACTTGCCAATGCAAAAAAATGTTATAGCAGAATTAAAGATTTAACTAATGCTATATGTAACAGTATTTGTAAATATATACAAAGGATACTGGATGAACGATCACAGACGTTCATACACATCTCCATCACCGAAGTCCGAGTCCTGATAGGGAAATTACCAGGAGTCATCATGCACCATTCATCATTGTCTGTTCTCCAGAGTCCCTATAACTGTAGGGAGTGGTCTTTTAGGTCACCAAACTTTGAGCTTCTTAGTAGGAGGTCCTGCACATAAGATAGATGACCCTGCACTAACATGAAAGTTTTGCTTGTTTGGACATGAGTTAGTGATGTTAGGGCCCCGTAAAGTGGGAGTCATACAGTTAACTTTGGTGTTTTTAGTAGACCTCATTGGTATCCAACTAAGACCAATCAACTTAAAGATTCTACCCGTAGGGACCCACTTAAGGCAAGTATTGGAGAGTATATAATCAGATCTTCCTCGTCTAATGGGGGACTGTCTTGTAGATGGTGAACTGAGCCTTATGGGATATTTGTTCTTAAGTGATGGAATTCTGTCTACGGTTGGGATACCTACATTAACTACACCGTCTTTCCTGATTTAGAAACGTTAGATCTATTCGTACAAAAGGCAGATAGTTGTCTGGTAGACCTAGGTTTTCTATGTGGCAGGGACGGAGGTGCTCCCAAAATAGAAGATTTATCAAACTTAGTTTTCACATCTTTCTTGGTCAATTTTAACAATTCATTCTTTAATGTCGTGATCTCGAAGTCTTTCTTCTGAAGTTTAGTTTTGAACTCATTATTGTGTGCAATCAAAGACTTTGTGTGTAGGACAGTTTTAGATCTCTCTTCTTTGATAAATTCATTTAGGGTTTTTCTGTATCTTTTCAAAGATTCATTTTTATTATGCAACACATTCACCTTGTGCACTAACTCAGTAAAGGTTTTAGAGTCAATATTGTTATCTTGTGTGGCTTTGACCTTAAGGTTACTACACGTATCATCCATCACATTAATATGGTGCTTAAGGCGATTGATTGTCAGGTCTTTGGTTTCAATTTGAGCTTTTAACTCATTAATCATGAAATATTCGCGGAGCTCAGGAAGTTCCGAGTTCTTGCGTGGTTGGTTGATTAGAAGCTGTTCTTCATTTTGTTGCATTGCAATTTCAAGTGAAATGCAGTGCTTTTCCAATTGAGAGAATCTATTAGAAAGTTCTTTGAAAATATGCATATCAACCGTTTCATTTGATTTTGTGAGTTTGTTTGAAACCAAAAGATCTGACACATCACCTTTTGTAGCATCCTGGTCACAATTCTCCCAAATAGGATTCGTGTAGATTGAATTAGACATGACATCACTATCAGTCTCTTCCAATGGACATGAATCACAGATGGGTAAATTCTGATCAGGATGCTTGTCATAATCGAAAACATGAACTTCTGGAGATTAATGTTGCCTTGTGACCTGTATGTGTAAAGTATTCACCTCATGTGTAGAGAGACCCGCAGAAGATTCAATACAAGTCCTTTCAGCAACGACAGCTACACTTGTCGGTAGAGTATGTGCACGTGCCTTAATGAACACCTTAACATTCCCAATGATTTGGAGTAAAGTGACTCTGAAGGCATCCACCTCAAAGTCCAGTATGATCATCAAACCGTTTACTCGTCATTTGAGAATCACAATCATATTCCATAGTGAATCTAGAGTCAATGAAAGCTTGGAGTTCTTTGAGAATCACCCCGTATGCTGCAGTACAGCAGTTTTTAGAAAAATCATCTTTGACAATTTGTTGTTTCAGTTGATCCAGGTATAAGGTCATTGTGACGGTAAACGACTCTATGTCATGACCAAAGAGTGTCACGAATGCACGTCTATATCCTCCAGAGTAGCCAGATTTTTCAAACAGTCTCTCAATGTGGGTGTAAAGTAGCTTGAAGCATTCGGCACAGCTTTCAGATGTTTGTGGTGGCCCAGTTGAGTTCAGAACATCGTTTGATTGCTTGCCATGTTTGAGGTGAGTGAATGAGTCTTAGTACTAAGTTTTAAACAAGAATGTAATTCGTGTTTGGTCGCAACAAGTCAAATTACAACAACTTCATCAAGTAACAAGTCAAGTTGTAAGCGTTACTTCACAACGTCAAGTTACTGTTGAATAAGTCGTAACAGCTTAAGTCACAACCGCGCATAAGTTTCACTAGTGTTACTGAACCAATTCACTAATACCACACCGCTCCACAACTCGCCACTAAATAGATCACCTCGCTAACAATAGACCAACTCGCTGGAAAAGGATCAACTCGCTAAAAGGAACCAATCCTCTGAACATCAACTCGCTGGAATATAGTCAACACGCTAAAGTTTGATCAAATCGCTAACTCTGTCAACTCTCTGAACTTGGTCAACTCGCTACACACCAAAACAACTCGCTAGTGTAGTCAACTCGCTAAGTTTAATCAACTCGCTAGAATAATAAGACAAAAATGTCACTTTCCAGCGTTTTGGCTTTATGTCTCAAAATAGCAAAACGCCAACACGCTACCCCAACTCGCTAGAAAATCCTGCCAACCCTCTACCAAGAATGATCAACTCGCTAGAAAGAAATACTACACGAATTTCACTTTTCTCCTAACAAATGAATGAATCAACCTTTCCAAAGTCAACCCAAAGAACATATAACTCAACTAATCAAGAAAATACAAGAAAGAATGTCAAGAATAACATCTAACGAGATCAAACTATGAGGAGAACCACAAAGCCATTCGAACCAAACTAAAACTACAAAACCATACAACAAATCCGTGAGTATACAATCCCTAGGATGAAACCATGGCTCTTGATACCAATTGTAATATACTCTAATGAAAGAACATGTATGGAATGATGTTTAGGATGATTAAATGTGTAGTTTTCTAGTGAGAAGTTAGAGAGAGAAAGAGATGAAGTTGTGAGCCTTTGAGAGAAAACTTGTGATGTATTAGATTGCAAATGAAAGGTCCAACGCCTTCCAACCTAGGGAAGGGGTATTTATACTTACAAATAAACGCCCCCTGAAACGGGCTGTGGAGCGAGCTGACAGTGGGTAAAAGACCCGACCCGACTCCACAAATACTAACTAATACTAAACTATATTCTAACTAATATGATAAATACTACGAGCTACAATATGCTAAACTACACTGGGGGTGACCGAGTCTTCATATGAATAAACGTATTCCTAACAATTATCTATGTCATCTAGAACCAAACGTCTGCAGCACGATTGAATAGCAGCACGAGCTATCCTTCTACTAGGTTCATCCATCTCCAAAAATACTGTCTTAATAGACTGTGGGGACATCTCAAACAACTCTAACCTAGTCTTACCTATTTCAACATGCACATCTATAAGCTTATGTTCTTCCACTATTTCTTTCAACAGCTCAAGATTGGCAGCTTCACGAAAACTATATAAGCCATCGTCCAATGTCATACCAGGTTTAAGAAAATAGTAGTAATTGGTTTGGACTTCAGCATAACCGATTTGGGTCATCAGAGCATCAAGTTCATCAATAGAAATCTCATTAATACATACATAATCAACCTGACATTCCTGACCTCCTTCGTAGATCCGGTCTGGCCACTTTTTGAATAAGCCATTATGGTGAACTCGCATGCTAAAATCACCATGTCGATCTGTTGTTAAAAAAGTAAACAAAACATTGTTAGTCTGTTACGATTCTATAACAAAAAAGGGGAAAACCATTAAACAATCTAAGATACATACGCTAGTAAAAGATCATAAAAAAATAAAAAAAAATTAAAAAATAAATAAATAAATAAATAAAAATAATACTAACCATATTGCCTCATTGCCCAACTTCTCTCTACTTCATGGCTATCAAAGTAAGGTGTATCCCTGATTTGCCATAATGTAAATCCAAGGTTTGAGATTCTTGATTTTTTACTTAAATTATTAGATTTGGTGGGTGACATTGCATTGGGGTTTTTTTGGTAGGCTTCCAAAACAAGTTTGGGGATGAGCAATGAGTACTTGTGCTACTTATATTAGTCATAATGGCGGGAAAAAGGATTAGATGTCTGCTGGGAAGTACACAGAGAGAGAGAGAGAAAAATGCGACTATGTAGAAAGACAGGAATACCCTCCAAAGTAAACATGTAACAGGGTTTTGGGAACTATAACGGGACGTTGTTGTTCCTGTTACGGGCTGAGTGACGCAATCGGCCTCAAAATCCCAAGTTTTGGACGCCACACGATGTTTTTTAAAAGTTAAGGTGCCCTGTGATGTTTCGTGGAAAGCTTAGAGACCAACGGCGTATTTTTGTCTATTTTCTATGACTCCAATCCTTTTGATTTAAACCAAACATATAATATTTACCATCTTCCCAACTTCCATCCCCAACCCCATCAACTAAATGCACCCTTAATTTCAAATAACTTTAACACCCCTTCTATCGCGTCTCATCGGTATCTGCTAACATATTATGGAACTCTTAGTATCTCATCGGTATCCGCTAACATATTATGGAACTCTTCGGCACATATTATAGAACTATTGGTAGATATGTATATGGGGCTTGTTCGATATCCATAACAACATATATCTATCAAGAAATGTTAGATTATTAGAGTAACGTAATAATGATTATCCATAACTTAATAGTTTCAAGCACATTTCAAAAAATTTAAAGATGTTTTCCAAGAGAACTATTAGTATCAAAATACACACACCCTCTTACCGGCATACTTCAAATACGAAACAGCTGACTGAAGAGATCCTTTTAGGACCAATAAGCACAGTTATAATGGTTCTACAACTATATCTGAAATGATATTTGAACACATGACCATATGGAGCATTACAAAAGAGAGCAAAAATATAATCAATTGGTCATACTTATTTCATTGACTTTAGCAGCCACAAATGGCATGTTACTGAACACTTGATCAGCAGAAATCACGGTTCATCCTACTAGTGTTCGTATGACTACAATGGACAGAAACAAAAACTTTGGAAGTCGCCTTCTGTATGCTGAGTACATCAAACTTTGGAACCTCCTTTAGGATGACAGCAAAGAAGAAAGGACTATTACTTATCTTCAGCAATCTTGAAGAATGTATACGAAAGAATTATATTGTCGATACCATCCATCCTAGGATCCGTTTCAAACTCCGGGTCAATGTAAAAGAACACCTGCCAGTAGGTTTAATTGTTCACCATTAGATGTAATCAGTTCTACACACTCATGAATATTGATCCCTTTGTCCCGCAACAAAGTTCCGCACGGAATGCCAATAGGAACTATAACCAATTAATTTTTGGCATGTAAACTACCAAAAAAATGTCATAAGAAAAACTTTATTGCTTTTGGTCAGCTCAACGAAAAGAAAGAAGGTCCATTTTCCCACGTAATGCTTTATACAAGTATAGTCAAATATAACTTTATTCGGTACATGGAATATTAGTTCTTTAACAGATGAGTGGAGGTCGTTATACTTACAGGCATATCTATCTGCTCGCCTGGAAGAAGACGCTGCTCCTCAAAGCAGAAGCACTGTATTTTGTTAAAATAAACTGCGGCCTGCACATCAAGCAAACTTATTAACTATGGGAAGTTTAAGAATAAAAGAAACTTTATATCACAAAATTCATGTACAATCGTTAAGTTATATAATCACATGCTCTGCCATGGATGATGGCCCACTATTCTTTATATCTGCTGCATGTTACATACCAAAACAGAGGGTCACGAGCATTGCACGTGACAAGTCAAACAGTCAACAAAATACCACAACTAACTTTCCCGCCCAAATTGTTAGCTTTAAATACTTTCACTCTTCATTTTGTAAAGTAGCTTTTGATGAATCAATTCTCTTATCTCTTTGTAACAAACTCTATCTTTGAATAACCAATCCAGAAATCATTTCACTTTGAATTACGTTCTCATTTCAGTAGTTCTAGTGTTTGATTGTGATAACCTCCAATCTTTCCATAAGATTCAGGTTAAGCACGTTTCATTTGGTATCAAGAGCCCTTTCTTGGCACCAGTATTCTTCAAGAAGTGTTACATTGACATTTCTTGATATTCCGTTATCTTCTCTGGCGAATTTCCGGCAAGAAAACAAGATTCCGGTCAAGAAATCAGCCACCACTGATTTCACTGTTCTGATTACATTTGGTTAGTGTCAATCCATTGTACGGCCACAAGATAAGCCCAAATTCTCGTTAAATTTTCTTATCTTGAACAAGCTGGCAAGCAGCAGTGGGATTGGGTGGGATTGAGTAACCCAGAACAGTACCAGTTTCATTATCCCAATTGGTCGGTGATTAATCATTGTTTCAGTGGTTAATCATTGTTGATGAGTGATAATCTTTCTGGTCCAATGGTGGAAACACGAAAGACAACTAGAAATCAAGATCCAACAATGGAGTCATTGCAACAAACTATGGGGGATATGCAGAGAATGTTGTTGGAATTAACTGCTGACATGAATAGGTTGAAAAATGGTGAAGGTATTCGTAATCTTGGTGGTGCAACCAGTAGTCATGGTCATAATGGTACTCAAAATGGGGGACAATATGGGAGGTTGACAAAAGTTGAATTTCCAAGATTTGATGGTGAAGACGTTAATGGATGGTTGTATAGGGTGAATCAATTCTTTGTTATGGATCATGTAGATGATGATGAACAGAGGATTAGATTGGTATCTATGCATGTGTTTGACAGAGCACTCAATTGGCATAAACAGTTCATGAAAAGACATGGTGAAGTGGCTACTTGGGATGTGTATGAAAAACAAATCAAGAAAAGGTTTGATTCTGTGTTTGAAGATGCACTTATGGAATTGAAGAATCTCAGGCAAACAACTTCAATTCAGGATTCTTTTGAGTCTTTATTGAATAAAGTGGAATTGACTGAGAAACAAGCAATTAGTCTTTACATTGGTGGTTTGAAAGAGGAAATTGGTATGTTAATGAGAATGTTAGATGCCACAAGCCTACCTGATGTGTTTGCTTGGTCAAAAATGGAAGAAGCTAGGTTGGCAGTGATGAAAAAGAATACGCCATTGTTATCAAATGATAGGAATTTTGGTAATAATTGGAATGTTAAAAGAAATGTGGCTTATCCTGCTAGGAATGTGAATCAAACAGTACCCATGCCTGTAAATCATTATGTGAATCAAAATATGGCTTAATTCTGTGCTTGCACCTAGGAAACAATTGACTCAAAAGGAATTGGCTGATAAGAGAGCTAAGAATCTTTGTTTCTATTGTGATAAGAAGTATATGCCAGGCCATAAATGTGAAGGTCAGTTGTTTACTTTGGAGATAAAAGGTGGAGAGGAAGAGGATTTTGAGGAATCTCTGGAAGAAAATGATAATGATAATGAGGTGAATCAATATGTGATTGAAGAAGAAGAACAACAGTGCATGCCTCATATTTCATTGAATGCATTGTCTGGTGTGCCTACTCATAACACAATGAGAGTTAAGGGGCATGTTTTAAGACAATTGTTGCACATTTTAATGGATTCAGGAAGCACACACAATTTTAGATATTTACACAGCCAAGAAGTTGGGATGTAGACTGAGAAGTACTTGTCCTCTTCAAGTTTCTGTAGCTGGGGGTACAAAACTAGTAAGTCAGTATATGGTTAAAGGTTTTCAATGGAAGATTCAGGGTGTGGTGTTTGAAACAGATGTGATGTTGTTACCATTGGGAGGATGTGAATTAGTTCTTGGAGTTCAATGGTTATCTACTCTGGGTACCATTTCATGGAATTTTCAAGAGCTAACAATGAAATTTGCATATGGAGGTCAGAAAGTGCTTTTAAGGGGTACTCATCAATCTGAATTGGCTTGGATGTCTAGGAAACAGATGTCAAAAATGGTATCTCAAATTGGGGAACATCAGATGCCTACTATGTGCTACATGGGGTCTGCAAGTTTGAATTTGATGCAGTGTCCTATTCAAGGAAATGATGCAAGAGTGGTGGAATTGGAACCACTGCTTGCAGAGTTCATTGATGTGTTTGAAATGCCAAAAGAAGTACCACCACATAGGCATTTTGATCATAGAATTCCATTGAAATCAGAAGATGTAAGTATAAATGTGAGACCTTATAGATATCCTCCTGCACAAAAGGATACTATTGAGGCAATGATCAATGAATTAATGGAGTCAGGGGTGATTAGGCCTAGCAATAGTCCTTTTTCTTCACCAATAGTGATGGTCAAAAAGAAGGATGGATCTTGGAGAATGTGTATTGATTATAGGAAACTAAACAAACACACTGTGAAGGATAAGTTCCCCATTCCAGTTATTGAGGAGCTTATTGATGAGTTGCAAGGAGCACAGGTATTTTCTAAATTGGATCTCAGATCAGTACCATCAAATTAGGATGTGTGATGATGATGTATACAAAACTGCTTTTAAATCACATGAGGGTCATTATGAGTTTGTGGTTATGCCTTTTGGCTTAACCAATGCTCCTTCCACTTTTCAAGCTTTAATGAACTCTGTGTTTAAACCTTTTCTGAGAAAATTTACACTAGTATTTTTTGATGATATACTAGTGTATAGTTCTTCTATATGAATGAACACATTACTCATCTTCAAATGGTTCTGCAAGTCATGAGGAAGAATAAATTGTTTGCAAAAAAGTCAAAATGTGTGTTTGGCACAACATAAGTGGAGTACTTGGGCCACATTATTTCTGCACAAGGGGTAGCAACAGATCCTAGTAAGATACAGGCAATGAAGAATTGGCCAGTGCCCACTAATTTGAAACAGTTGAGAGGTTTTTTGGGTTTACAGAAGATTTGTCAAAGGGTATGCAAGTATTAGTCAACCATTGAACATGTTGCTTAAGAAGAATGCTTTTCATTGGTCTCCACAAGCTCAGGCAGCATTTGAGCAGCTCAAACAAGCTATGGGTGAATCACAGTGTTGGCTTTGCCAAATTTTGATGAGGAATTTGTGATAGAGACTGATGCAATGGTATAGGAGCAATGTTGCAACAAAGTGGGCATCCAATAGCATATTTGAGTAAAACCTTGGCTCCTAAACACCAGGCTTTATCTACTTATGAAAAAGAGCTTTTGGCTGTGGTCTTAGCTTTGCAGAAATTGAGAGGTTACCTTTTGGATAGACACTTTAAAATCAAGACTGATCACTTTAGTTTGAAATATGTTTTGGATCAAAGAATCACCACACCATTTCAATCTAAGTGGTTGCCAAAATTATTGGGTTTTGACTATGAAATTGAGTACAGAAAAGGCAAAGACAATGCAGCGATGCTTTGTCTAGAATTGAAAGACAAGGTATGTTATTCTCCTTATTGACTGTGGGAACTTCTAATGAGCTGTTTGATAAGGTTGTGTTCACATGGTCAACTCATCCTAGTTTAAAGAAAGTTATAGAAGGCTTGCAAAGTGGCAGTTTGACAACTAGTAAGTATGTTTGGCACAATGGACAGTTGAGAAGAAAAGATAAGTGGGTGGTGGGGAATGATGAAGAGTTGAAAAAGAAGTTGGTTAATCACTTTCATGAGTCAGCTGTGGGGGGTCATTCTGGTGTATTAGCCACAACCAAAAGGTTAACAACTTATTTCTATTGGAAGGGTCTGAGAAAGATGGTTAAAGAATGGGTTAGAGGTTGTGATGTGTGTCAAAGAAACAAGTCGGATTTAGGTCTACTTCAACCTTTGGCCATCCAAAACAAATTTGGCAGGATATCTCCATGGATTTCATTGAATCCTTGCCATTATCTCATGGAAAAAGTGCTTTGTTAGTGGTAGTGGACAGGCTTTCCAAGTATGCCCATTTCCTGCAAATTCCACATCCTTATACAACTTCACAAGTTGCTCAATTGTTCTTGGATCATGTTTACAAGTTACATGGCCTTCCTAAGACAATTGTGAGTGATAGAGATAAGATTTTCATGAGTTCTTTTTGGCAGTCTCTTTTCAAGATGTTATAAGTGCAGTTAAAGATGTCTACAGCTTATCATCCTCAGAGTGATGGTCAAACTGAGATTGTCAATAAATGTTTGGAGACATATCTCAGATGTATGACAGGTGAGAGACCAAAGGATTGGGTCAAATGGGTGTCACTAGCAGAATATTGGTATAATACCAACTATCACTCAGCCATTGATACCACTCCATATGAAGTTGTTTATGGTCAAAAGCCTCCTTTGCACATTCCCTACATTGCTAAAGATAGTCCTGTGGAAGCTGTAGACAGAACTTTACAAGCCAGAGAACAAGTGGTGCAATTGCTCAAATTTAATTTGAAGAAAGCTCAGGATAGAATGAAATCACAAGCTGATAAGAGAAGATTTGACAGAGAATTTCAAGTGGGTGATTGGGTCTATTTGAAGTTACAACCTTATAGACAATTGACAGTAAGACAAGGCAAGCAACATAAACTCTCAGCAAAATTTTTTGGTCCTTTTCAAGTCATTGGGAGGATTGGCAGGGTAGCATATAAGTTGCAGCTACCAAATTATGCTAGAGTTCACAATGTTTTTCATGTTTCACAACTAAAGCCTTGTCATGTCGATTCTGCTACTATGGGTGAGTTTCCTGCATGTGATGGGGAAGGATTGATAGCTGCTAGTCCACTCAAGTTACTTGATAGGAAGATGGTCAAACAGAACAACAGAATGGTGGTGTTTGGTCTTATCCAGTGGTCTAATGGTTCAGAGGAGGATGCCACATGGGAAAGGTTGGAAGACATAGTTCAGAGATTTCTTGAGTTTGTCTTGGATCCTTGAGGTCAAGGAAATTTTCAAGGAGGATGGATTGTTACATACCAAAACAGAGGGTCACGTGCAACAGTCAACAAAATACCACAACTAACTTTCCCGCCCAAATTGATAGCTTTAAATACTTTCACTCTTCATTTTGTAAAGTAGCTTTTGATGAATCAATTCTCTTATCTCTTTGTAACAAACTCTATCTTTGAATAACAAATCCAGAAATCATTTCACTTTGAATTACGTTCTCATTTCAGTAGTTCTAGTGTTTGATTGTGATAACCTCCAATCTTTCCATAAGATTCAGGTTAAGCACGTTTCACTGCGTCAATAAATTTATATAATTGATCTAGGTTTGCATACGTAGAAAAATCCAAATTCTTTGTTCCTAATGAAAATTATATAATACAAGTCCTTTTATATCCAGTATTACATCAAAATGAGATTGTTCTAAACTTCTAATCCATCCGTTTGACATCGCCAAGATAGGCGCAAACCAGTTATGCACAAACAGTATCTAGAAGATTCCAGAATCTGATGCAATAAGGACTAAAACTAGATAATTTCTACTCCTAGCCCAATAAATTTGACTGCCATAAATTTACACAATTATTATGGACCCTTGCAACTTAATGGTTCCCTTTTGAATTTCAGCTTTGTCCATATTGGTTCAGATAAATAACTGTTCTGATAGAAATGTGGCTATATTTAGTATTTGTAAACTTCAATTGTTCATCCAAGAGTATTGATCATTATCTAATCTATTTGGCAGATCATTCTTCTCCATCTACTACTCAAAAATCATGGAGTTTTTGTTCATTGTTATAGGTTCTAGAGTTGCAAAGGCAAAGCAAAAATCTAAGGTTTTCCTGATGAGATGTAGATCAATCACTAAAATCTTTGATATCAGGATTAAACATGTCTTGCTTATACATGCTGAAAGAACAAAATGACAGCTTTCAATGTAAAATTCAACCCCAGGAAACTCAACCCAACAGTATGTAAAACATGAGAGTATTACCTTCATGGGAGTAACATTATACGTAGACATGCCAGTTATAGGAGTTGAACTACAATTTTCAGCAGTGTAAAAAGCAAGAGCGCTCTCTCCTGGCTTTACTCTCACCTACATATACAAGCTAAAAGAATCAAAATGACATCATTTCAAGCATAATCACAACAACTTACAGTCCTTATGATCCTTACGTTTCAAAAACAGTGGAACAATGTATCATATGACTTTAAAAACAATTGAACACTTACGCACGCTGTGTTCTTTAGGGAAATTATTTAGAATGAAGTGGAGAAAAACCAAATGGGTTTGTGTTCTAGAGTTCTTTTTAAGAGAGGAGAAAGGTTCTTTTTCTCCAATTCGAGAAAAGTAATGATAGGCAAGTGATCTTAATACCTCTCTTTGAGTAGGGATGAACTTCCAATTCATTCCATCTGACACGTCAGCATTGAACTGCACCACAATTTCTCTGAAAAAACAAATCGCACATTTTCTCAGAAATGTGTACAACAGCAGGCTAATGAACATAAATAAATTATATTTTCATCTTTATTCAAGTTTCATATAAATTGGTGTATGTTACTTGTTTTGTTTTCCTTGTTCTCATAAATAAGCTTAAAAACCAGAAGATCAATATCAAAATGCTCTGTATTTCCATATCATTTTCAGTAAATTGAATCATTCATCAAGCAGAATCGTGTATGAGAAAATATGCGAGCAATCTATAAGTTTTTATACATGATTCTTAACTTTAGCAAAAATAGTTTCTTTTACAACCTTTTAATGTAAGTATGCATAAATTATTCTAAAAGCCACACGAGCTCATTCCATTGGATTTTAAAACACACCTTTTGGTGACTGTTCCATCTTGAGTATGTCGCAATATCTTTTCTTCTACGGTCTGCGAAGGAATAGATAATAAAACAATAAAATGTCTGAATAAAAGAAAGAAATATCTAAGTTACTTGCTAACTATGAAAATGATTATACAAAACATTTTAGACCAAAAAATTTCAGATAAAACCATGTCCATACCTCTCGTCGTTGAACAGTACCCCCATACCCAGTAGCTTGGCAAAACCTCCTGTATAAGGGAACTGCGGCATAAGTACATCCCACCATTGCAAAAACCAAACCCGTTAAGTAATAAAGCATCTTCCTTGATTTCTCTTCTCTAATAACATTTGTAGTATACAAACGATGAGAACCCAACCCATTATAAGGTGTCTGCGAGTACCCGGTTCCCAATTGAGAAAATTTACTAAAAGGCTTCCTACTAAGTTGAGATCCAGAAGTGAAGTTCCGAAATTCAGAATAGCATTGTGTATGTCCAAAACTGTTAGCTCCCACAAAACTATATCTTTTTTGTCCGGCTTCAAGTAGACACCTGGATCAATAACAACAGCTAATGTCAACCTAATTAGAGTTTTAAACCTCAACAAACTAGGACAATAACAAGTATAAAAAATTATACCATACACCGTAATAATAAAGCATGGTCATTTTATTAGAAATAACTCGTGGATAAGAAGATAATTTTAAATTTATCAAAAGAATTGTTTTTATTATAATATCTACTTCCTGCTTGTATAAACCATATTACGTCAATCCACGATATGCAGAAAATCAAGTTTAGAACCAAAGTAAAAACACACACATCCAAACGTCATCTAAGATTCAGAGCATTTGAGCTTCGTAGCGTATTACGAACATAGGTCTGCACCAAGAATGATATAGTTCGAGCAAAAAATAACATACATTCAAATAGTAAGTCTACACTATTCCGAAAAAAACCGGGTGCATATAATCTCGAGTGGGCTATCATAAAGATAATTGTTTGCAAAAGCGATTTTGTAATATATTTTCCATTTTGATTATGGCCGGTTTGGCTAAGCTTATTAAACGTAAGCCCATTTGGGCTTATTTTTTATAAGCTCCAATTTTTGGCTTATTTTGAGACTTGTTGGCTTATATAAGTTTATTATGATATGATAAACTTATAAAAGCCGACAAGTCTCAAAATAAGCCGAAATTTCGTTACAAAATTTTGGCTTATTTTTTATAAGCCCCAATTTTACGGCTTATTTTTGTCGGCTTATATAAGTTAATTATGATATAATAAACTTATATAAGCCGACAAGTCTGAAAATAAGCCACAAAATTGGGGCTTATAAAAAATAAGCCGAAATGGGCTTACGTTTAATAAGCTTAGCCAAACACCCCCTATAATATCTAGTTCCATCTCCTCCAATCTTATTATTTCCACTCGCCCTAAGGGGGTGTTTGTTTAAGGTTAGTTTTGGGCTTATGAGCTCATTTTTTTTTTTTCTAGCTTATTCTGAAAATGATGGGCTTATATAAGCTTACTATGACACGGTACCGAAAACAGTATTACTAATTCCATTATAACAGGATTGAAAGAAAGCAAAGAAAAAATATACCTTGAATTAGCAGGATTGAAATTTAGGGTTTTGTACAAGTGTGATGATCTGAGTCTAGCTAATGACATGCTTAATTATATTAATTACATCACCATTTGTTTGTAGGATTCAAGATGGATTATTATTAGTATTATTTCCAAATCAGGTTTTAACAGAGAGTTGAAGGAGATGAAATGAAAATGACCCGAATATGGACTTGGGTTTGTGGATTGTACCCAAAACCATATATGTTGTTTCCCGGGTTGGGCCGATCATAATTGGATTAAGTTGTGATATCTTGGATTTTGATTTTCCTTAACTTCAAGGTTATAAACCGAAAAAACCAAAAATCGAACCCAATTTCTAACCGAACCAAATTTGTTCAAACTAAATCGAACCGAACTAAAAATTCGATTTTCGGTTTGAATATGGTTTTGGCTATCTGAACCAAAAACCGAATTTATATAAACATATATTTTTTATATATATTTATATTATTGTATATATAAAAAAACTATTAAAATTTTATCATAATATAAAAAACACTTTTTATGTTTGAAATAGTTTTTTTTTCTTCTTTTTTTTTTTTTTTGCCAAAAATCTATATAATTAAATTTAAAAAAAAATATAAATGGTGTAATTTAAGTACAAAATTCGGTTTTCAGTTTTGATTCATAACCAAATCGAACTTCGGTTCGATACAGTCACAAATATTTTCGGTTCGTTTTGGTTTTCGGTTATGACCAAAAAAAATTAACCAAACAACCCGAATCGAATAAACCGATTAACCCGATAACCGAACCGATGAACACCCCTACTTTAAATATCAGCCGTCATAAATCACTATTTGAAACAAACTTATTGGTTATCGCTCACTACTTTAAACTGGCCACTACTCTTAATTTTATGTTTTTTAACGGCAACTAACTATCTCACAAATAATATACCGCAAGTTAAAAAAGGAACTAAAACATAAATTAACAAAATGCATTTGGGAAAAGCTAAATAAAATTACGAGCGTAAATCTTTTTGGATCATGTGCATTTAATAAACAACGAGGTATTTTACAAAATTTAACATTAAGTCTCATAATTTTATGATTTTTTGTTTACTTCAAAAAACCAGCCAGATACCCTAGATTCCATCTCTACTCCTGTGGTTAGCTCATCCAAGTATTCATATCTTTATAGAACTCAAAATTTGCGAATAAGTTACTCACGATATGAAATGAAAAATGATTTGTAGGTATAAGTAATGAACCTAGGAATAGACCTACAAATATGATTGGTGTAATTTAAAATTGATTGATGAATATGAGGAGAGAGAAAAAGTGTTTTTAATACTTGTCAAAATGTGAATGGAGTAGGCCTATTTGTAGGTCTATTTAATAGGCCTAATTATCAAAGCTCATATGAAATATTACACCTGTTTTATTTGAAGCAACAAAACATACCAGCGAAATACATATTACATGTTGCAGAAGAAATTAAATAGGTTCTTGAAGACAATATTGTGACAAACATCAACAAACATCAATCTTTATAAGATAAATGACTTCATATTAAATGTTACTAGCAGGGTACCCGCGCAATGCGGCGGCGGGTACCTTGTAATAAATTTGCGGCGACGAATATCTCGAATTATTGTTTCGGGTTGCTGGATAACATTTTTTTTTTTTTGAAAGCTTAATATTTTGGAAGCATAATTATATTTTATATTGTGGTTAAAAAGATATATTTTTTATGAAAGAGTGTTTTTAATAGCGTATTAATAGTGTATTTTTTTTATAAAGGGGTGGAAGCTTAATATTTTGAAAGCTTAATTATATTGTACATTGTGCTTAAATAGTTGTATTTTTGAGTGAAGGGGTGTTTTTAATAGTGTATTAATTGTATTATATGAATATTGTTTTTCTTATTTTTATGTGTGCTTTAAGTAATTGTAAACTATGTTTTATAAGTAGTATTTACTTAAAATCTATATTAGGAAATCTTAAAAATTTGATAAGAGGAAAGTATCTAAATGCATTATAAGTAGTATAGATACAAGTCTTAGACATTTTCTTAATAGTATAAGTGGCAAAATAAATGAGTCAAGTTGGGTCATCGGTTATGGGTTTTGGTCTAAATGGGTTCGGGTCTAGATCAGTCCTTTAAAAGTACGGGTCTAAACAGGTTCGGGTCAAATTGATTGAGTCGAATTGACCCATCAGGTTTCCTCCAATTTTGTGTTTATTTAAGTGAAAAATGGAAAGGTGTTTAAATTTTTTTTACCCGCCTACACCCATTGGTTAATTGCTTTAAAATTGAAGGTTATATCAAATACTCATTTAGAGTCATATAGAAAATAAGAAGAAGACCCGATAGAGCCCTCCAATTCATAAGTATTACACAACTTGACACATATATAATCAATGAATTTAAAATTGACAATTGTACCTAAGGCTGACTTTTATGAAGGGTGAGTCATCGCCACTCACACCTCTATCACGCGTCACCCTCTATAAAAGAAGTATAAATCACCTTTAAAAACTGCACATAGTACCATCAATTTTTATTTTATATTTATTTTATTTTTTCTTTAGTGTTTGTAGGGTATTTTGTAAGGTATGTTTGTATGAAGTGAGTATTGTCAACGGTAGTGACCATAAAAGATAAAAAGTGATGACTTTAATGATGTGTTGAATAATAATGTGACACTAACGTAAAAATGATGGTAACAATCACCTTAAAAACTAGTCTAATGTATCTAGTCTATATGAAGATTAAAACATTGTTCTCTAACATGCACGTCTACTTACATATGTTAGCAAGACCTTTTTACATAACAAGGAAAAATATTATAATTTTGAAAGAAAAAAAAAATGTAACAATGCATTAAATAGAACAAGCATTCTATTAACTAAGACATCATATTAGAAAATTCACTCATTTACCTCAAAATAGATAGACTACTAGACTATCTAATTACTCTGATTTCTTACCAAAATAAGCAAAACTTTATTACGTTGACGCAAATGATAATAGAACTCAGTATTTAGTATTTACAAATCAAAACATATCATGATAACAATTAGTTAAAGAATTGGCATTTCTCTACCTCATGTTGACTTTCTAGTACCAAAATAAATGGCGATTAAATAACGTTGAACATACGGCACGCTATAATATCCATGTTTAGAAATTCATGCATTTTTATTATAGCTTTTTCTTCTATACGGTTTGAAAAATTATGAGATCAAATACAACGGCTACCAACCTTTTGTTGAATACATGTCTACACTTCGGGATTACGCGGACCCAGGAATGTTGAAGACGGGGCCATTTTTTATTATTTATTTATTTATTTATTTTTATTTTTTTGACAAAAGTCGTTGTGTACACAAAAATAAAGGTAAAAAGTCGTTGTGTACATAAAAATAAAAATAAATACATAAGGTTTTTATATGTATTTATTTTTATTTTTGGTTTTTATATATATTTATTTTTAGACCCGGACCCATTTAAACTCATGTTTTTAAAATACTCATCTAAATTCAGGCCCATTTAGACCCAAACACATCTAGACTTGTGACCAAAACCTGACTCGACACACCTATTTTGCCACCCTCTAACCAATATATGTTTATCTACGGGAGCATGGACGGCCAAGTATTCCTAACCTAATCTATGAATCTATTATTTTCAATAAAATCTATGTATAGCTAAACATAAAAAAAGTTGAAATCTTAGAAAAATTAATGCCGAATGTGTCAAGTCGGTCAAAGAAAAGAAAAGTCCTTTAAAATAAAATAAAAAATAAAAAAATGCATTTTTAATCATTTTATTATCAAACATTGTCTTACGTTGTACTCAGTTTAATACTAGTTTTTTGACCCAATCATAATATTGATTAGACATAAATTCCACAAGTGGGCCCATGCATCCATTGACGCCTACTTAATTAACACGCAAACTGATTAACGCCATTAATCTTCTTTGCTAAACCAAAAACCACAACTCAGTTACACATCAACTCGTGTATAGCCACGTGGACGTAAAACATGTTCGTCAGCTATCCTAAACAGCCTCTCAGGCTAACACGTGTCACCAGCTTGTTGCTGCTTATGACACTCATGTTGTTGCTTTGTTGCTGTTATTCATTAAAAGAACATCATCCAGTTTCATCTGCCAGTAACCAAAAATGGTAATCTCTTTTTATAAATTTGTATCTTTATTTAGGGTTTAGGGTTTATATCTATATAGCTAAAATTATTCTTAAACGTACTTAGGAATTAAATATTAGTAATAAATAAAAGTGTATAATAAAGGCATAAAGTCTCGTACTACCTCCGTCCCAATTTATTAGTCCAGTTTTGACTTTCTAAGTCTTTCTTTGTCAACTTTGACCGTAAATATTTTTATTTGTGTTATATAATACTTGATGAAAATTATACAAATTAAAAATACACTTAAAACTCAATCTATTTATATATTTTGCATCAAATATTAAATAACACAAACATATATATTTAAGGTCAAAGTTAACAAAGAAAGACTTTGAAAATCAAAAGTGGACAAATAAATTGGGACGGGGGGAGTATTAGCTAGATAAATGTTACTAAGATTAGTTTATTATTCATATAAGTTATGTGAATATGCTAAGTAAATGTAATTTTGTGCATGGGAATGTTCTTATTAACAATACTTGTGAATGTGCAAGATGTTCTCAGTTCTCGCTAATATTTTATAACGAATATTGTGTTTTAACTTTTGATAATTCGTTTTTGGTTGGAATTGTTGTTATCGTTGTTGCTGTCAGGGGCGGACCTAGGGGTTCGGGGTTCCATTCAATGGAACCCGATGGATAATTGCTGTCTAGCGTAAATTTTCGTTGAAAATTAGGATTTAGTCATAATAAATGAACTTGTTCCCGTATTTTTTTTCTTTTTTTTTTCACACAAATAGTCAGATATGTCTTGTTTAGTTAGTCGACTAATATGTCAAAAGAAATACATGTCATTTTAATTTGTTTAATAGTTTTAATAAAATCATACATTTCACTTTATTTTTATTTGGGAAAATTGTCCAAATATACATTTAACTTGCTACCTTTTACTATTGTATGCACTAAACTTTTTTTTCTTCCTATTATATACACAAACTTTACTAATCACCCTTATTGTATCAATAAATCGCATTTTTGATGACTAATCATCCCTATTATATCAACTTGCCACGTCATCAAAAAGGCGTTTTATTGATACAATAAGGATGATTAGTAAAGTTTTTGTATATAATAGGAAAAAAAAAGTTCAGTACATACAATAGTAAAAGGTGCCAAGTTGAATGTATATTTGGACAATTTTCCCTTTTTATTTTCATTATACTCGTAAAAAAATATTTGTGCACCTGGTGACTTAGAGTCTTCGGTCCGCCCCTGGTTGCTGTGGAATTGAACTTGTTCTGAAATCTGAATGTATGTTGGTTTAGAAACTAGAAGTCAAAAAGTTTTGACTTGATTAGTCAACCAAACTATTTTTGGATGTTTTTCATTGCTACATAATTACTATAATAGCTAAAAAGATAGCTGCAGAGTAGCTGCAAAATGTACTTTTTTGCAATTTTTTTACTGTTTTTGTCCTTAGTTGTCTTTTTTTTTCAAAGTCTTTTAATATCTTTATTTATTTATTATTATTTATTTTTTTTGTCCAAGTCTAAGTCCAAAGTGCAGATTCACACAAAACCACAAGGTGCTTTTTTTCTTTTTTTGTCCAAGTCTTTAAGTCTCAAATAGCATCCATCCAAAGTGCAGATTCACACAAAACCACAAAAGTGCAGATTCATACAAAACACCACAAAATGCAGATTCACACAAACACAAGAAATATTCGTCATCGCCTTATAGGCTCAGATTTTTAGTAAGGCTCGGATAATGAAGGTTGCAAAGTGATAAAAATATCACTTTGCCATGCCATTCGGTTTTTATAAAACCATTCGTCATTGCCTTGTATTTTCCAGTTTTTGTCCAAAGTGCAGATTCACACAAACACCACAAAGTGCAAATTCACACAAACACAAGAAATATTCATCATCGCCTTATAGGCTAAAATATTCGTCATCGCCTTATATTCACACAAACACAAGTGCAGATTGCAAGCCTGCATTATAAACAAGCTCAAAAGTATCATAAGCCTGTAAAAAGAATCACAAGCAGCCACTATAAACCAAGCAAGCCTCAAATCACAAACAGTAATATCACAAGCCTTATAACAACAAAACTTGCCCCGTCTTTATATCACATGTAAACAGCTGCCCATTCTCGCTTTTCAGCTTTCCTCCACTATAAACAAAACAACCCTCAAATCACAAAGAACAGTGGTATCAAAAGCATGTGGAAAACTCACAATTTCAATAGTAATATTCTTGCTACAAACCACTATAAACAGAGCAACTCAGTTTCACTAGTCTCAACCACAAGTACCACAAGGTTCGGATAATGAAGGCTGCAAAGTGATAAAAATATCACTTTGCCATGCCATTCGGTTTTAAAAACCATTCGTCATCGCCTTAGTTACAAAGTGATAGTTACACAAACCTGTAAACAGCATAAGTAACCTGTATCAGAATCACAAGTACTATCACATGTATAAACAAGAACGGGGGACTATTTCGTTATGGACTTAAGGCTCGGATAATGAAGGCTGCAAAGTGATAAAAATATCACTTTGCCATGCCATTCGGTTTTAAAAACTATTCGTCATCGCCTTTGTTCCAAGTGCACCTAAAGTGTAGCCCCCGTTAGTCTAAAAAATGTACCCCCGTCCTTATAAAGCACATGTTACATAACCTCAACAGCATCCACAAGCCATTCCAAAAAACATCACAAGCATGTAAACAGCAAGATTCTCACAACAAAAGCCTGCAAGTAAACAGCAAGATTCTCACTTGCTTTTGCAGCTTTCCTCAAGCAACCCTCAAATCACCAAGAAAAGTAGTATCAGAAGCATGTGAAATACTCACAAGCTCAACAGTTACAATCAGCTTTGCTCCACTATAAACAAAGCTCAGATTATCACAACAAAAGGCAAGCATCACAACAAAAGCTCAACAAGTAACAAGTAACAAGGATTGGGGCAGAGTATCACAACAAAAGGCAAGAGCATCACAACAAGGGTTGGGCCAGAGCATCACAACAAGTAACACCAACAAAAGCTCAGATTATCACAATAATAGGCAGAGCATCACAACAAAAGCTCAACAAGTAACAAGTAACAAGGATTGGGGCAGAGTATCACAAGGGTTGGGCCAGAGCATCACAACAAGTAACACAAAATGTCTAGGTCACGATTTTCCACAAATGAGGTAACAACAAGTTTTACACTTTTACATTAGGCTCAGATTATATGGCTGCAACTTCAAATGTTGCAAAATCAAGTTTCTATTGCCATCCATTTGGAAATGCCACGCCAATATCAATTTTTTAAAAAAATCATCATTGCCTATAATATGCTTAAAACTAGAGCCTGTGGACTGGGGGTAGGCCAGAGCAGGTATTCATACCACTCAAAGGTGGCAGATCAAGGTGTTAACCTACCCACATCCACAGGTTATAAAAGTACACCTAAAAGGCATGAGATATAAAGACGGGGGCTACTTTTTTATTCTAACGGGGGCTATACAGAACCACCACCACATAAGAACACAGAACCACCTACACAGAACCACCACCACATAAGAACACATAACCACCTACACAGAACCACCACCACATAAGAATACATAACCACCTACACAGAACCACCACCACATAAGAACACATAACCACCACCACATAAAATTAGGGTTTCTTTGAAAAAATCAAATTTTTTATCAATTAACACACGGATTTAACAAACCAATCACAGAATCATCACGTATATATTCCAAACTTGAAAACCCCCAATCTAATTTTACGAAACCCTAATTTATAAAATTAGGGTTTCTTTGAAAAAATCAAATTTTTTATCAATTAACACACGGATCTAACAAACCAATCACAGAATCATCACGTATATATTCCAAACTTGAAAACCCCCAATCTAATTTTACGAAACCCTAATTTATAAAATTAGGGTTTCTTTGAAAAAATCAATTTTTTTATCAATTAACACACGGATCTAACAAACCAATCACAGAATCATCACGTATATATTCCAAACTTGAAAACCCCCAATCTAATTTTACGAAACCCTAATTTATAAAATTAGGGTTTCTTTGAAAAAATCAATTTTTTTATCAATTAACGTACCAATCAATTAACACACGGATCTAACATCACCACACAGAACCATCTACCCAACAACATCACCACACAGAACCATCTACCCAACAACAACATCACCACACATAACCATCTACCCAACAACAACATCACACAGAACCATCTACCCAACAACAACATCACCACACAGAACCATCTACCCAACAACATCACCACACACTCACAAACTCTCTCTAAAATCACAGAAACATGACATAAATATTTGGGTTGCCAAATATTGATTTTAGATCTAAAATCGTTTTTAGATCTAAAAATAGAGAGAGAAACGAGAGCAAATAGAGAGAGAGAGAGAGTATTTGAGTGTGTGGAGTGTGTGTGTGTGTGTGAGGGTGGGGGTGGTATACGGGTTTATTTTTTTTTTTTAATTTTTGTATTTAAAAGTATTTGTATTAATTTTTGTATTTAAATAAAAGTTATATGTAAAAGTATATGTAAAAGTTATAAAAGTATATGTAAAAGTATGTAAAAGTATATGTAAAAGTTATAAAAGTTAAATAAAAGTTATAAAAATGTAAAAGTATTTGTATTAATTTTTGTATTTGTATTAATTTTTGTATTTGTATTATTATTTTTTTAAATGTAAAAAATGTAAACGTTAAATAAAAGTTATAAAAATGTAAGAAATAAAAGTTATAAAAATGTAAAAGTTGTAATAAAAACTAAAACCAAAAGTATTAGTAAAAAATATTATGTATTTTCAGGTTTTCGGTTCTCACGAGGAAGTAACTGAGTGGGCGCAAAATATAGCTCGTGAGCTCGGTTTTGTAATTGTTAAAGATAGAACCAAATCAGAAAATGGTTATATGAATGAAATCAATTATAGGTGTACAAAGGGTGGGCCGTATATACCTCAAGGTAGTGGCAGACGGAAAACCAAAACATGCAAAACTGGTTGTCCATTCAGATTAGATGTGAAATATCATCGAACAAAAAATTATTGGGTATTGAGGGTGAAGGATTATACGCATAATCATGATATGCTAGAGTCGTTGCATGGTGTGCCATATGCAATGCGATTAAAGGATGATGAGTTGGGCATGGTCAGAGAATTGACAGATTATAACGTACGACCACTTAATATACTTTCGACAATAAAGGGTCGTAATCCGGATAACGTGTCTAGCGTTAGAACTATATATAACGCACAAGATAAGTTCCGGAGAGTCAGAGTAGGTGATAGAACTCCAATTCAAGTCCTTTACTCGCATTTGCAAGAATCAGGGTATACATGGTACCCGAGGGTAAATGAGCATACCAACGAGCTTGAGGAGCTATTTTTTGTGTACCCCACGTCGTATGCTATATGGTGTACATTCCCTGAAGTCATGCTGATGGACTCCACGTACAATACCACGGTGTTTAAATTGCCGTTGTTGGAAATTGTTGGACTAACTTCAACAAACAAAACATTTTCAATGGCGTATAGCTTTTTATCCAGTGAACAAGGGCATAATTTTAGATGGGTATTTCAACGTGTGAAGCAAGTGATTGGCGAAAGATATTACCCACGTGTTATCGTCACTGACAGAGATTTAGCGTTAGTTAGGGCAATAAGAGCAGAATTTCCTGACGCTCACCAATTACTCTGTCGATGGCATATACAGCAAAACATACTTAAGTTTTGCAAAAATAAATTCACAGGTGGGGATATTGACTATGACTCCGTTAAAAAACGATGGGATTGGATGGTTAAAGCTCCGACCTTCGAATCGTTCGAGCGACGTTATCGACGCCTACAAGAGCTATTGGTCAACCATCAGGGTACTTAATTATTAATTGATTGTTTTTAAATATGCACCCGAATGACCTTTAATTAATTCATTGTTTTTTTCAGATGTCGCTTTGTATCTGCATAACTGGGTGCAAGATTACACACCCATGTTTGTCTCGTATATTACCGACCGATATAAATCCTACGGCCAGACAACAACGTGCAGAGTTGAGGCTCACCACGCGTTGTTGAAATTATATTTGGACGGCACACAGTCCAAATTAGACAGGTTGTTGAGGTCGGTCGATAAGATTCTCATGACGCAAGAAGATGCGATAAAAGAGACTTTCAACAGAAGCATGAACGAGAAACTAATTAAGTGTGATGTACCACTATTTTACGAATTAACGTATAAAGTTTCACAACATGCTTTGAACCTCATGCACAAAGAACTCCACCTGTCGATCGCCCCAGAAGACTGTAGCCATAATAATCGAGCAATATACGGACTACCATGCTTTCACGAGATGCGAATCTATGTTATTCAAGGTAAGTATATTAAATTTATAACTATCAAGTTGTTTTCCACATTAATATCAGTAATTTATACAAGTCACTTTAATTGATTTCAGGAGTACCCATTCCACTGGAACGAGTTGATATTTTTTGGAGAACCCTATCTGTTCCGTGGCCTGTTATCAATAGGCCCCCGGATACAGATGGCTCTTCGTTTAACGATGATGATGATGGTGGTGTTGTTGATGATGGTGATGATGATGATGATAATACTAAGTTTAACGATGGCATGCGACAATTCAAGAATATTTTTAGCAAATCAACATCGTTTGTCAAGAAGAATATGTTAACGAAGTTAAAAGATATATTCCAACCTGAATCTGCTGACACACGTGAACCAGCTATTCAAAAAAATACCCGTGGACGTCCGAGCGCAAAGGACAAAAAGGGCAAGGCTACACAAGTCCCGGACTTGAATGAAGTTCCGGACTTGAATGAAGTCCCGGACTGGAATGACTTGAATGATGTGCCAACCATGAATCATCGAAGAAGCACAAATTCAAGATCCACGAAAGTCCCGAAACGCCCCAAAGAACCTGCGAGACATAGTTCGTACACGGGTCAAAAAATAAGACACAGATTTTACGTTGGAGATAAGGATAGCGAGTATTTTATTGATCGCATTCCAGAGATTTTCCGTTCACAGGTAATAAGTATAAATAATGTGGAGGGTGACGGAAATTGTGGGTTTCGGTGCATTGCCCATTGGATTGTGCATGACCAAGATAGGTGGGCCGATGCTAGATACATGTTAATGCAAGAGTTACAAAGACATAGTGTAACTTACGTGAGTATGTGGGGGGAAGAAGACTTTAACCACCTTCTTGAAACATTAAACTGGTTTAATGGACCAGCGCCTGAAGATTACTGGATGACGATGCCACATAACGGTCTGGTCATCGCTTCAGCTATTCGCCGACCTCTTGTATATATAGACCGTCATGGTTGGTTCACATGTTTACCCCTATTTTCTGCTCCAAACTTATCACATGGAATTTACCCCATTGTGATTGCGCGCGTGGGGGAGAACAGTGGTGCTCATTACATTTGTCTCAATATAGACAGAGATTCAGATCTACCACATTACCACCCACAATGGAGGTGGTTCAAACAGCCAGTTGCAAACGAATGGGATGCAATATATAACAATCGATGTATTTTGTAAATGTTGTAAATGATTATTCATTTATTAATTGTTTGTAAATGTTGTAAATGATTATTCATTTATTTAAATGTAAATTGTTTGAAAATGTTGTAAATGATTATTCAACATCGTTTAAATGTTAATTGTTTGAAAATGTTGTAAATGATTATTTAACATCGTTTAAATGTTAATTGTTTGAAAATGTTTAAATTAGTAATAACATTATTGATTGCTGATGTAAATTATTATGCAAATTCTTTTGTCAGATGAGCCAAAGAAATCCTTTCTGGTGCCGATGTAATAAAGGATTTATTGTAGAACGGAAATCCTGGCAAGATGGTAGTCGTGGGCGACTGTTTTATGCATGTCCTCTTTCAGTGGTAAATAATCATACGTTTGCTTAGTTATGTAAATAATTTGTTTGTTAAAAATACATTTCTTATTATTTTCTTAACATGTAACAGCCAGGTACACAAGACTATGGGTGTCGATACTTCGCGTGGAAAGATGAATTTGAAGCAGAACACTTTAATCAACCCTCTTCTTCAACGCATTGCTCAAACTGCGTTGCTACAAAAAATGAGTGCGTTGCTACAAAAAATGAGAACAAGTTGTTGAAGGCAAGAATAAAGGCGCTGGAAATGGAGTTAGAAATGGCAAGGAATCCTGAGGATCACGCTTGTCAGTCAAGTGCCCGGCTCCATGATCTTTTAAATGAGATGAATAATCTTCATATGTCGTAGATGTTGTTGTTTTTAAATAATATGTATAACGTTGTCGTTTAATTTAATAATAACAGATTTTGTTGCAGTTATTTAACGTGGTAATATTTAACGTGCTATTATACAAACAAAATAATTATACAAAACATTACACATATACAAAACATTATTAAACACAAAATATTATACATATACATCCCATTTACTTAAAAAAAAAAAAAAAAAAAAAAAAAAAAAAAAAAAAAAAAAAAAAAACGGCGCTAAACGACAAAATAGGGTAAAAGTCAAAAAAAAAAAAATATAAAAAGTACACCTAAAGTGTAGCCCCCGTTAGACTAAAAATTCTACCCCCGTCCTTATAACTCATGCCCATTTTATTATCAAACATTGTCTTACGTTGTACTCAGTTTAATACTAGTTTTTTGACCCAATCATAATATTGATTAGACATAAATTCCACAAGTGGGCCCATGCATCCATTGACGCCTACTTAATTAACACGCAAACTGATTAACGCCATTAATCTTCTTTGCTAAACCAAAAACCACAACTCAGTTACACATCAACTCGTGTATAGCCACGTGGACGTAAAACATGTTCGTCAGCTATCCTAAACAGCCTCTCAGGCTAACACGTGTCACCAGCTTGTTGCTGCTTATGACACTCATGTTGTTGCTTTGTTGCTGTTATTCATTAAAAGAACATCATCCAGTTTCATCTGCCAGTAACCAAAAATGGTAATCTCTTTTTATAAATTTGTATCTTTATTTAGGGTTTAGGGTTTATATCTGTATAGCTAAAATTATTCTTAAACGTACTTAGGAATTAAATATTAGTAATAAATAAAAGTGTATAATAAAGGCATAAAGTCTCGTACTACCTCCGTCCCAATTTATTAGTCCAGTTTTGACTTTCTAAGTCTTTCTTTGTCAACTTTGACCGTAAATATTTTTATTTGTGTTATATAATACTTGATGAAAATTATACAAATTAAAAATACACTTAAAACTCAATCTATTTATATATTTTGCATCAAATATTAAATAACACAAACATATATATTTAAGGTCAAAGTTAACAAAGAAAGACTTTGAAAATCAAAAGTGGACAAATAAATTGGGACGGGGGGAGTATTAGCTAGATAAATGTTACTAAGATTAGTTTATTATTCATATAAGTTATGTGAATATGCTAAGTAAATGTAATTTTGTGCATGGGAATGTTCTTATTAACAATACTTGTGAATGTGCAAGATGTTCTCAGTTCTCGCTAATATTTTATAACGAATATTGTGTTTTAACTTTTGATAATTCGTTTTTGGTTGGAATTGTTGTTATCGTTGTTGCTGTCAGGGGCGGACCTAGGGGTTCGGGGTTCCATTCAATGGAACCCGATGGATAATTGCTGTCTAGCGTAAATTTTCGTTGAAAATTAGGATTTAGTCATAATAAATGAACTTGTTCCCGTATTTTTTTTCTTTTTTTTTTAACACAAATAGTCAGATATGTCTTGTTTAGTTAGTCGACTAATATGTCAAAAGAAATACATGTCATTTTAATTTGTTTAATAGTTTTAATAAAATCATACATTTCACTTTATTTTTATTTGGGAAAATTGTCCAAATATACATTTAACTTGCTACCTTTTACTATTGTATGCACTAAACTTTTTTTTCTTCCTATTATATACACAAACTTTACTAATCACCCTTATTGTATCAATAAATCGCATTTTTGATGACTAATCATCCCTATTATATCAACTTGCCACGTCATCAAAAAGGCGTTTTATTGATACAATAAGGATGATTAGTAAAGTTTTTGTATATAATAGGAAAAAAAAAGTTCAGTACATACAATAGTAAAAGGTGCCAAGTTGAATGTATATTTGGACAATTTTCCCTTTTTATTTTCATTATACTCGTAAAAAAATATTTGTGCACCTGGTGACTTAGAGTCTTCGGTCCGCCCCTGGTTGCTGTGGAATTGAACTTGTTCTGAAATCTGAATGTATGTTGGTTTAGAAACTAGAAGTCAAAAAGTTTTGACTTGATTAGTCAACCAAACTATTTTTGGATGTTTTTCATTGCTACATAATTACTATAATAGTTGTTTTTTGGCATAATCATACGTAATAAGGCTAATATACTCGTAAAACCACAACAACTCATCTTGGCATTCCGGCTTATGGCAAGTGGTAACCTATAATGTTGGTCGTTAGGTGTTGCAACAATGGTCTTCTCGTCATCTACACTAAATTAATAGTTACCTGTGTCTGAGTTTCCCTAAATGAAATAACTGGAAGTTTGCTACTACCCCTCTTATCGCGATTGGCAATTTATAGTATAAACTCTGTATGCAAAAAATGCCTCTAAATGCGAAAATGTTTCAAAATGTTAGTCATGTACAGATGTACTACGTTTTCTTTTGGGTTTCATGACTTCCATCATATACACTATATATGCAGTCTTGCCTGCTTAGTTGTTCGAGTTTCTATTTATGGGCATCCATATTCCGACCATCAACTTGTTACTATTATACTATACCTCACTAAAATGACCATGCCCGCTAAAATGGCCTTACTGGCCATGTCCTTTGAGTCGCTAAATGGACCCTTGTTGACGTCAAAACAATATGGGTATATTTTGTTTAAACTCTAATATTTGCAAAGCAGGTGAGTACATATAATAAAATCGGAAAAATGTTCTTACCGAACATTCCACATCTTTCTAGGACCATTATGTCCAGGTAATAAACAGATCCAATAGGGTGGGTAAATGCTGAGTGCCCATCTTTTTATATCATGATTTATTGGTTTCATACTTTTCCACTAAATGTGCTAATTTTTTCGGCCAGGACAGTGCGAGTCCTGATTTTTCCAGCCATGACAAACACTCCAAAAAGACTGACAAAGCTTCGGGCCTTAAACGTGGTTTTAGTATGTTGGATGCAGAGTTCTTCAATGACACTAAGGTAATTATGTCAACATGTCCTAACTACCTAAGTGCTTGTCTACTTATTGTATAGGCAGATAAACGGGTGTCGCTAGTTGGCTGCTTGGCTTAGTAGTACACAAGCACTTAAAAATTTAGCACGCTGCGCAAATTTTTAACACATAATGCTTTTATAATCAGCAATCCCAAACACCCCCTTAAAGTGACCTTTTACTTTGTACACTGAAGGTTTTTCTTCTTAAACACTTGACCCCAGGAAAGATAGATAAGGGTAAAATTGTCGAGGAAAAAAAATGTCAGGATGAACATCACATTTTTTTGGGATATAGGAGGGCGGTACCTCCAGCAAAATATATAAAAAGTTAGGATGAACATCACATTCTGAATGTTTGCCGTATGCAATATATTTGTTTATGACTTTGCGCCCTTCTAAAACGGACGTGTATACTATTTTGTTCGAATTTAGATGCTCGAGATCGAGAAGGGTGCCAAAGAGCTCAATATTCCTATATTTGAAGATAATAGGAAGATAGTCGCAAGAACCGACGGGGGATTGCATTACCATCCTGCGTTAGTTTTCAGTTCCAAGTGGAAACAGGAAGAAACGCATGATGATGCAAAGAGATTTAACTACCCTTTGGTTTCTGGTGTTACAAGGCCTGAAAATGAAGAAGATATTGCCTTCATGACTGTAAGTTGACCGTCACTAATATAAATCCAAACGTCGCTGAATGTGAATGCCCAAAGCTTGATCCTCATTTGTGGTTTTGCGAAAGTGTAGATTCTTGAACTTGGACATCTTATAAGAACGAAACAGATTTCGTCAGAGGAGCTCACCGGGATATTTCTGAAAAGACTCAAAAGGTAAATATGCAAGAAAGATGTTTTTTAATTTCTTTTATGCAATTTTGAGAAGATGTTCTTTTTATGCAATGGTTGCTTGGATAATACCGCAGGTACAATCCTGTGTTGGAAGCGGTGATCACCGTCACCGAGGATCTTGCCTACAAGCAAGCAAAACACGCAGATCAACTACTTGCACAAGGGGTCGACTTAGGTACTGAAATGCATTAGTTAAGATGTCATTGAGGTGGAAAAATAGTAGGTTACTCATGTTGGGTAAAGAGTCAATATAGCAACTTTTGTGTGTACAGTATGAGTCAAGTTTGTTGACTTCCATCCAAGCTATTTTAAACTTATTTTCGAAGTTACTAAATATTTGATACTGTAGAATTAGAAATTTGTATTGTTTCTATGTTTATCTAATTATTTAAGTTCAGCTCTCTTGTAGATTGCATATTTGCATGCATCAAAGTGCATTTTAACCCATATTTTTGTAACTAAATTTTTTGATTTGGCCCATTTGATCTGTATGAGATAACTCATAGCCCGGCTTGACCTATTTATATGTAGATGGATTTAATCACCACCTCCAAGTCGAGACATGAGATTCTTTTGTCGCTTTATTCTTAATTGGAATTTATGGAAATGATAGGTCCACTTCATGGAATACCATATGGGTTGAAGGACATTTTTGCTGTTCCTGAATATAAAACCACTTGGGGTTCAACTACATTCAAAGATCAAGTTCTCGACACCGAGGCATGGGTTTACAAGAGGTATGAACACAAGACTATGACATTATCTGGTTAATGTTGTTGCACGTGTCTGAAACTCCGATTGGTGTAAAACAGGTCAAAACAAGTATTCTATTTGTGCGGGTTATATTAGGCAAGGTTGACCCGTAATACTCTTTGTTGAGGAGAAAAAAAAAAAAAAAAAAAAAAAAAAAAAAAAAAAAAAAAAAAACACTATTTGTATATACTCCGTAAATAGTTAACACGTTGACTATGATTTCAAATATATATTGCCAGAATAGTAAATTGTTATCCTTAAATAAAGCGATTCAGGAGGTTCTATGCATTAAAAATACACTTTGAGACACGCTCAACTCCTTTGCCCGTATCATATTCTGAAAATACCCATTAAATATAGAACATAACCCGAAACGACCCATTCATAAGTTAACATGTTGAGTTGTTAAAGTTGACACTTATCTCTTTAACACAGGTTGAAGTCCGCAGGGGCGATTCTTGTTGGTAAACTGGTTACTGGATCATTGGCATATGATGATATTTGGTTCGGTGGTCGAACCAGAAATCCGTGGAACATTGAGGAGTACAGTACAGGTTCTTCTGCTGGGCCCGCTGCCTGCACTTCAGCTGGTATGGTTCCTTTTGCAATGGGGTCCGAAACAGCTGGTTCAATAACTTACCCTGCTGCTCGGTGTGGGGTGACTGCATTAAGGCCAACTTTTGGTGCGGTTGGTCGAACTGGTGTGTTGAGCTTGTCTGAGAGCCTGGTAATAATGATATCCCCTTTTTTGTGTTGAGTTTGTTGTATTCTGCTTTTATATATATATATTTTATTGTTATTATTGATTTTATTTTTTTGTTTTGAAAGGATAAAATTGGCCCATTGTGTAGAAGTGCTGTTGATTGTGCGATTGTTCTAGATGCCATTCGGGGTATAGATCCTGATGACTTTTCGTCAAGAAAGATTTTTCTTGATGACCCGTTTTCCGTAGACATCACAAAGCTTACTGTTGGATATCTCAAGGATGCTGAGATGGAGGTGAGTGTCATATGAATTGTCTTTATGCATTACATTTTGATCTTCTAGTAATTGCTGAAGGTGGCAAAATGGGTGGGTTATATAACGGGGACATTTTTAATGACTTGAATGTATAAGAAGTTACAGTGATTAAGATAAGATAAATGAGAAAGTACGCTGGTAATTTTTGTGGAATAAGAATATAAAAAATGCTGTTCAGCCACTTTCAAGTTTGAACCCGTTTAAGTTTAAACTGATTTGCTTTTAGTCTTGCTTCTGTTTACCCTTTTGACCTGTTAGAAATAACAAGATCAACCATACCCACCCATGTACAAAACAATGGTTAAGCTTGCCTGACTACCTCTACTAACTAATGTTGCGTTGACGAGACTAAAGTAAGTTGCAAATGATGGATTATCTGGTAATGTCAAATTGGCAGGTGGTTGATGTGCTTAAATCGATGGGTGTTAAAATGGTACCATTCAAGCTAAACTACACTGTCGAATCTGCTCAAGGAATTTTAAATATCACAATGGATGTCGATATGCTTGCTCACTTTGACAATTGGCAACGATCCAGGAAAGACGACGAGTATGAGGCCCAAGATCAATGGCCCACAGAACTGCGCCGAGCACGCGTAATACCAGCTGTAGATTACGTACAGGTACGTTAAGCATTTGGAGTTGTAAATGGGTCAGTTGACTTGTGAGTCAAAATTGATTATTGTCGGAAACAACTAAGTTTTTGGCACGAGGTTTGGCTGGTCAGCAAGAACTTCTCTCTTCTCTAGTCTAAAATAGTTAATTTCTTAAGTAGGAGTTGCAAAAAGTTTCTCGGAAAAAGTATCTACGTACGTTTTTATGTGGTCGCTCTTAGTTATTGTACGTCGGAGACATTTTAGTCATTTTGTAGCCAAGAAACCCTCAAAGTGTGTGTTCGTATAAAAATGTTAATAGTTTATTTTAGAAAAGTGTTAGAAATTCAAAATAACAAGATTATGGGTTACAAAATGGCCCATAAGGAACAAAAAGCCATTCTTAGTAACTTAAATGTACAAAAAAAATGGCCAGAGCCTAAAACAGGATAAATGCACAAGCACGTTGGTATTATATGCATAAAAACGATTGAAAAACTACGTTATCATAATGACAGTCTAAAATTTGATAACATACGGAGGTTTTTTACATGGTAATTACACTGTCGGTTGATCCCTATAAAGTACAACGCCAAGCGTTTTCTAGTTTGTTGTTTATGTTGTTTATATTTGAAAATTTATCAATTTCAACTGTCAACAGTCGCAGAGAGCACGTGGAAAGCTGATTCAAGAAGTAAGGGAGAGTTTCGCAGTCGATGCGTTTGTGGGAAATGTAACGGACTGGGAGAAAGTCTGTGTTGGTAATCTAGTTGGAATGCCGGTAATGGTGGTTCCGGTTGGATTTGAAAAAATTCAGGATCCACCAACTAATGAAACTCAAAGAAAAACTACTGTTACGACCGGCATTTATGCTCCTCCTGATCATGATCATATTGTAAGTTGTCTTGTACCCAAGAATTCTCATCTAGTTTTTATAGCTTATGCTTTTTTAGACCATGAAGCCCAACTTTTTGTAGTTATATTACAAACGATTAAGCTGATAATAAAGCGATACATAAGTTTAATGCGATTGAATACATTTTTGTTGACTTTAAGCGGGCAGTTTTCTTTATAGTTAAACACTTAACCTTTAGCTTAACCAATTTGACTGTTAGAACAGAAATGAGATTTACCCATTTGCATGTTAATGGAGGGAACTTGCCACCTTTTCTAACGATGAAGGTCCAAAAAGTCGATGTCTTCTGTATTTTAGACGTCTCTTGCCTTTTTTTTTTTTTTTTTAATTCAATGAAATTTGTGTTAGTTCGATATTCAGTCTAGGGCAAGAAAAAGTGACTTATGTGGTGTATGTGTAGGCATTAGCATTGACGATGGCGTACCAAAGTGTCACAGATCATCATAAACAACGACCACCTATAGATGATCTTGTTACAGGTGATACAATCCCAAACCCACCGAAGGCGATGATTCCTCCAAGAATACTTAGAGGCTGAAGCAGGTCAACGATTGATGCATCATACGTTTTGCATGTGGTCAGGAAGCTATGTGAGTCCAATCTTTTGTGCTCTTACGGTCGAGTTTTGTTGCTCCCTGTTGGGTTATTCTGTTGTATCAACGAACAAACTATTGTTTCTTGGGGTTATGTGCCCAACAAGTACCACGTATGTGTGTATGTATTTGTTTACGTCCGCTCGTCTTATTTATTCTGCAGATGCAGATTAGTAGTTGATACAAAGTGTTTTGTCTAATGAGCAACTTATTTTACATCTGTTATTTTTAAGTAAACAAATCAAAAATAGTTGTCTGACTGCATGTCAAAAGTCTGCAAGACACAACGCAATAGATGGGATACAGGGACTTACCTGAACAATGAAGATGTATTTCTGTATTGCACCAACCTGAAAACTACAGTAGTTGGTCCTATATAGTGCCCTACAATTCTTTGCATACTTGTGTAGTGTGAAAACAGACGTGTAAGAAGTCAAAGAAATGTAGGATTTGGTTAAACTTGGCATACTTGCAAAACAAGAGGTGCCTGATAAAACAAATCAGATATCTAAAATCTTGCAAGTAAACAAAAGTTTACATCTCACATTTTCAGTGATCGGTTAGTGTATATTTTTGTTATACTTCTTTCTGGGTACCAATCTCAGATTCGGGCACCTGAATTCAGAGGATCCAATCCAGAACCAAACAGCATCAAACCGAATATATAAATACTGCTAACAAAATGTGACAACTGGACACCCTGTGAGGTGTTACAGAGACCGATTTCAAGTGTTTGTTCAATTAGAACTACAGTATAATTTAACAGTAAGAGTTGACAGTTTAGCAAACCTAACAACTTGTTGAAAATAGCTCATTTTGGCAAGCAATAGCTGAAGAAAACATTACATGTAGACATGTAGTTACCCTTCATGGGCAGATAAGAACACAGAAATGAAAATTAGTACAAGCCCAGATTCTAGATAAAAATCTCTCATTTACAACGTCATACAAGGTTTTCGTCCATTCTAAACCACAAAAACTTTAATGTGTTTTAACCCAAAAAAAGAACAAAACATGTAATTAGATGCAGATACCAACTAAACACTAGATTCTATCACATGTGAATCTAAATTCAAAACAATCCGACGCCTCCATTTGTGATTGATTAATCAGTTGTCACGTCTTGTTGTCCTTCTACGAGGAGCAGCCTCCTCACTCTGTTCTTCTTTCTTCTCTTCCTCTTTCTTCTCTTCCTCTGCTCCTGCGGCACTGCTTGAGGCCTCACCTTCTTCCTTCTTTGCTGGTGCTGCAACAACCTTTGGTGCCTGTAAAACCAATAACCAGTTTCATAAATATAGCGGTTACACATTATTCACAGCTGACAATTTTCACACTATTACTTAATTTCTGCTGATAGATTTTCACTTGTTAACTTATAAGATTCAATTTCGTTCATGCTTTATATCAAAAAGGCCAAATCAAATATTAAGGTAAAAGGAAAAAAGGGTCACAATAAATACTATTAGAATTGACCCTAAAAAAAATAAATAAAAAAAATAAAAAAAAATAACACCTCAGTAGGCCAACCAAGTTTTGCCATCAATCCTTAAAATGTATTCATAAAAAAGAGTTTGGTACTTACCGCCTTCTTTCCACCAAACAACAACTTCAACAAGAGGCTGAAGAACACGACAATGATTGAAACAATGACACCGATGGTAATGTTTGGTTGTGTTTCGGCCTTCTCGATGAGTTCCTACAGTAACAGGAAACAAGGTTTTAGTTTAAACCAAACATGGAAAACTGAAACATTCCTCTATGGCATTAATGGTATGACTTACATCAATCTTAGTCTTGTATGCGCCCAAGAAAGGCAAATCAGCAATCTTGTAAAGAACATCAAAGACGGTTTTCTGCAATATTATAAGTTAAACAATTAGGACGACAATCAGTGGGACGAAGAGAGTTTTTGACTAGTACTTTCATTAGTAGGAAAATTACCTGGATTCCCTTAAGACCGTCAGACACGGCTGATTGTTCTTCGGCCTTTTGTTTCTCTTCTTCAACCTTGAACTTTGGCTTCCATGTGGTGTCCCTGATGGATTCAGCGGTCTTCTCATCACTTGCTATCAAAATGTTGTCAAACAAGATACCATCTTGCATTGTCCAGATCTCAATACCGATAGCAGCAATTGGCTCAAAGTTGGGGGTGTCGAGTTCAAAGTAGTCAGGGTTTGGAATCTCTTGAGGCTTCCAGATGCCCTTGTAAGCAGGGTTGTCGATAAGAGGAGCACTCCATTTACCCTTGTAAGCTGGGTTCCTCTTCAATGGTCTCCTCCATTCACCACATCCAGGTGCGGCTTCACATTTTGGGTTGTCGATTTTGGGTGCCTCCCATTCACCATCTTCCTCATCGTCCCAATCCTCGGGTTTCACTGCCTCAGGGTCGTCAACTTCCTCTGGCTCGTCTTCCAACCATCCTTCGGGCATCTCAGCTTCCTCATCCAAGATTTCCATAGGTGCTTCCTCATCCCAATCCTCAGGTTTCTTTGCTTCTGGGTCGGGGATCTTAGCCCTCTCATCCCAATCTTCAGGCTTCTTGTCATCAGGGTCGGGGATGGTTTTTGAAGGGATAAGTGCTGGTTCAAAGTCCTCAGACGACAAAAAGTTAGCCTTCTTTTTCTCCTCACCATCAACCAAGATTCTGATCTCGTTGTCAGGTTTCAAGATGGCGGTGTATACATGGGTCAATTTGTCTGAAGGGACAGATGGAGGGAACTTGAGATGGTGTTCAACGTACTCTCCACTCTTGGGGTTCTTGTGCTTCAAGATGAAATGAACCTTGTTGGTGGCACCACATTTGTCTGGGCCAAACATGATTGAGTAAGGAGACTCGTTGTCGAATCCCTTGGCGGTCCAGCCAGCTTCTTGTGGGCGAAGATATTTCAAATAGGCACCACCACATTCAAGACCGTTTTGAAGACGAACTTCAAACTGGAGAACAATGGTACCGTCCTTGAGGACAACAGGTTTTTCTAGTTCCTTGACAATTGCGTACTTTCTAGCCTTCTCGCTCACAAGAAGTCCATAATCATCATGTCCCTCACTCTTTGAGTGTTTCCATTCACCTGAAGTCGACAAATAATTAGAAAACAAAAATCAGAAACAAAACCAGGACAACAATTACATGCTACAAATTGTTCCACTAGTTGGTGACATAAAGTATAACACTTAAGCAAATGCAGAAAACAAACAGTAAAAACAAAATACGCAAACTGTTTCCATATAAAATAAGATGTTTCAAGCTGACATGTTTGAACATTGACTATAAGAGCACAGTGTAATCCACAAATTGAAAAAAACATAGAAATTATAAAACCACATGGTATAAACATGTCTATCAAAGATTCAAAGCCAACAAATTAGACAAGAGCATCAAGACATAGTTCAGATCTTAGCAACCAAACGATGATGGTGAGTGATCAGTTATAAAGCAACAGAAAACAGGTAATGCACATTGTAATCTAGCTGACTGACTACATCATGACTTATAGCATTATGACTAACAACTCAACATCATAGAAGACAACTTGTCGCACCACCCTTTTATTTATGCACTTACTTTAGCATATTCAAATTTTCAAATTTCAAAACGCCATCAGATACACATGCCAACATGTTTAATTCCGGCGTCAGGTAGAATTGTGCATATTCATGTGTCACAACAACATATTTTAGATAGAACCCATTTATTTAATGGAAATTCCCGCCATTTGTGTGTATTAGTTAGAAAACTCTTAGGATGTAAAGCCATGTCAACCAGATTGCATAAACTTGAACTTTCACTTTCGACTAAAGCTAACTCAAATGCAACCTAAATCAATTTAGTCTGTAATCGTATAAATGAAGGTTTTAACTAGTCCACATACGGTAAATCCGTAAATCTATTAACACTAATGTTTAAGCAGCTGCACAAACCAGATCACCATGAAATTCTTACACGCACTCGAATCTATTTATAAAATTTTGAATACACTTCTAACTCGCAAGGTAACAAACTCATCACAATACCTTCTAGACTAACTCGCAAGGTAACAAACTCATTGCATGGTAACAAACTCATCACAATACCTTCTAGAACATTCTTATAACAAACTATAACTAATCAAATCAAAAACTTAATCCTAACTTCACAATCAATTACATAAACCCTAAATCTTCAAAATCAATAACTCAACCATATAATTACTAATAAATCAATCAAATAACAGATCGAGATACGAAATCTCACCAGAATACTCTTCCTTCTCAGATGTGATCCAGCTTCCTTCAAACGATTCATCAAAACTCTCATAAAATATCTACAAATTCACACACATAACACATTAATTCACACACTCAAATACACACACTAATTCACACAGTAAATCACTCAAAAACACACACTTAATCACTAAAAAAATCAAACACGCACATTTACAGATCCAGAATCTAACACATCTAATCAAATCGAATCGAATCATTTCACTTACAGCGTTATCATTAGCATAAACCAGCGCAATCAGACCAATCAAAAATAACAAACATAACTTCATCTTCATTTTTTATCAATCTCAAAACCGATCTAGAATAAATCGATTTTGAACTTCTAGAGAAGATTCTGGAAAGAGTGTGTTATTTGTGTTATGAGAGGGTTTTGTTTTTTGATTTATATATATAGATCTGATGCTTTCTTATTGTGTCGAGTTGGTTTAACCAATGAGGTTGAGTGACACGTTGAATTGGCGAATCAGGAGGTGACACGTCGGATGTGAAGTGTGGCTGTTTTGATGGACGGTTGGGATTCAATGAGTGGGGTTTGGGTAGATGAGAATTGTCAATTGTGTATTTCTTGCGGTTGACACTTGACTGGGTAAAAAAGATTAGTAATTATCTTATTTCATTTTGTATTTATTTATTTTATATATATTTTTTAATTTTCTTTTCTTAATTCGCTTGAAAAAGCAATTTAAAAAAAAAAAATAAGTATTACTAGTACTTTTTTTCTCTTTTACTTTTTACATGAATTTCTTATTTATTTCTAGTATCGGACAATTAATTTGTAAATCTCAAAAATAAAATATAAACAATAATAATGGGACAAAAAGAGTAATTTTTTAATGTTTTAAAAACCGGGTTCGAAATCAACCCAGTCGAGTCACCGGGCATCGGGTCAACCTGGTTTTCAATTTATTATTTTTTTATATTTTTGGCCGGGTCAACCGGTTCGATCGCCGGGTCAACATGTTCGACCATTGAGTCAACTTGGGTTTTATTAAAAATTTGGAAAAAATGAAACCCGGTCGGGGTTCTAGAACCGGGTTGACCCGAGTCACTCAAAACCCGGCGGGTCTAACTAGTTAACCCATGTTTTACCTTTTTTTTTGCTGGAACCGGTCGAACCGGTTAACCCAACTAGGTCGACCAGGGTTTCAAAACACTGGTTTAGACAAGGTGTGAATTGTAAGTGAGAGTTTATCCCACCCTCATTTTTTTCAAATGACACACCTCCTTTTATTTATTTTTTTATATTTATAATTTTGTTTATAAAAAAATACTATAAACTTGGAACAGAAAATATAAAGTTTAATAAGTTAAAAGTTTAAAACTGACAGATTACACAGAACAGAAACTGATAAAAAATTGTGTTGTACTATAAATTGGAGAGACAAAAGAAATATTTTGTATATTTACCCCTAGGGATAACATAACCCAAATTGTAATGGCGGTGATGTTAATTATTTTTACGTCACCGTGCATCTATTTTTGTGGATTCATATAATATTTGTTGTTGTGATTTCTTCGCATTCTTCTAACCTTAATTATATTTCTCATTTGATCATAACTCATCAGGGCCGGCTTTGAGGGTGTGCAAGGTGAGCGACCGCTCAGGGCCTCAAAATTTTAAGGGGCCCCAAAATTTGTCCCGTTAATAATTATATGCATGTGTCGACATATTTTTAACAAATAAAAGAGTATTTAGATGGTAAAATATCTTAAATAGGTAATATGTTAGAACGTTTTGATAACTAATTGCATTATATCTTATAAATGGTGACACTTTATATATAACATTGCTTATCGAAAGACCTCATTATATAATTTCGTACAGGGCCCTCAAAAATTTCACCAATTCATGGGACGGCCCTGTAACTCATGTTACTAGCTCAACGTTCTACGTACATTGTTTACATCATGTCTTATTCAAAAATGGTTGTAAAATTTCCTTCTAGATGTACTTGTCTAGTCTACATCGTTTTCATCATGTCCTGTTCAATAATGGATGTAGTTACTTTTTTTCCTTTTTACTACGTATATTTTTTGCCAAAAGCATTGTGATGATTCGTTTTACAGTTTGTAGCAGGAATTAGGCATTAATATATATTTTGGTTGTAACAGAAGAAAAGGTGGCCAAACTGTGAGCAACATATTTCCATTCAGGGTTTAAAAGATATTTTTCGTGTTTATAAATGATATTTCATGTTACTCATTTTTCTGCTTAGTTTTCTAATAGCATGCGATATGTTGACGTGGTACGGCTTGGTCCTCAAACCGCGTCAGAGTGATAAGAACGCAACAATGTAATTTTTGGTGTGGTTTAAACATGTTGGTTTAACACTTTAATGTATGATATATGTTTTTCTAAGTTTGTATAATCCGACGTTTTTCAAATTTTAAAAAATTGCTCGCTTTTACCTTTTTAAATATCTTAAAAGTAATAATTCTATGAGGGCGTTGGCAGTGGGTGCGGGGAGGCACGGCACGGGGTCCTTCCCCTGCGGGAACACCGCCGCCGGTGCTCTCCCACCGCACGGCAAGGCAGTGATGCGGGGATGTTTACCGCATGAAAAGATTTGAAATTGTAACGTTGGAAAGCAATTAAAAATGAAACGTTGGCCTTAAATGGCTATATTTTTTTTTGTGCATATATAGTGGACAACAAAAGTAAACGCACACAACATAAAAAAAAAAAAAAAAAAAAAAAAAAAAAAAAAAAAAAAAAAAACCCACCAATCCAAAAAAAAAAATCCGATCCAACCGCAAGTATATGGAGCATAAAAAAATTGGTTCGACTTTATTTTTAGATGAGCCGTTCGAGTGGTCTAACGATAGTAGTCTCGATGTTTTTGCTGCCGCGATTGACGAAGATGAAGAAGATACGGCTGGGTCGACACGAAAATCAGTGAAACGCAATCGAATCTCTGCTGCACAAAGATTGCATCGTGATTATTTTTGTGAAGATCCGAAATTCGACGATCAATTTTTTGAAGATAGGTATCGTATGCCTAAAAGTTTATTTTTAAAAATTACGCGAGCTATTGAGGCTAGATTCGAGTATTTTCAGGAAGGTAATGATGCTAGAATGAAAAAAAGTTTCACAGCCATACATAAATATTCGTCTGCCATTAAACTCGCAACCGGTGCACCACCGGATAAATTTGACGAATATTTAGAAATGGCACAAAGACTTCACGTGAATGCCTTCAATTTTTTTGTGAGGCTATTATTCAGTTACATGCTCGAGATTTTCTACATAGGCCAACAAGTCATGATGTTGTATGTTTGTACGAAGCACACGAAGCTCGACATCACATTCCGGGTATGATCGGTAGCCTAGATTGCACACATTTCGTTTGGAGGAATTGTCCAATCGAATTGAGGGGTCAATATAAAAGGGGTGATCATCAATACCCCACGATTATGATGGAGGCAGTGGCGTCTCAAGATTTGTAGATATGGCACGCGTTCTTTCGACCGCCGGGTTCAAACAACGATGTGAATGTTGTGATGCAATCTCCGCTATTCCTCACCGAGCATAATGGTACGGCACCTAAGTGCCCATTTGTTGTGAATGGCCATACGTACAAGCGTGGCTACTATCTTTGTGATGGCATATATCCGGTATGGTCTACTTTTGTTAAAGCGTTCAAATATCCAACCGACCCGAAGGAGAAAAAGTTCAAGAAAGTACAAGAGTCGGCTCGAAAGGATGTTGAACGGGCATTTGGTGTTCTCAAGGGTACATGGGGTATACTGAATCGACCTTTACGGCAACACACAATAGAAAGAATTAGTAAACTAGTTTATATGTGTGTCATATTGCATAACATGATTATACATGACGCCGGTACCGCAATCTCGCCGGTTCATATTCGGGATCCTCCGATCCAACCGGTGTTTGACGAAGCAGCCTTAGCCGAGATACGAGATGAGGATACACATTTTCGTGTCAGATTTGATCTTATTGAGCATATTCACGCTCAAAAATTACCATACCTCGAGGTGGACGATGAAGACGATGAAAACTAGTTTTTTAGTATTATGTAATGGTATTTTATGTTTTTTAATAATATTATGTAATGTTTATTTAATTTTAATGAAATTTTAGTTTTTAATAAATTTTAATTGAATTTAAAAAAGAAAAAAGAAAAAAAAATGAGTGAAGGGTGAGGGGTGTGATGCCAACAAAAAGTGAGTGAGTGAAGTAGAAAGTGGGAGAGTGATGTGGCATAAGGGGATTGGGTGTAAGTGAGTGAAGGGATTTGAGGTGAGTGATGCACTGCCAACCCCCTGAGGAGGAGGATGTATATATTAAATACCAAACTTTTCTTACATACGTCGGGACTCATCCCCACCATCAATCTAAAAAGAAATCAATTGTTGAGATTAAAAGCATTTTAATATTTCACCTATTTTTTATAATTTAAATATGTCACAACCCACAATTTCAGGTCATTTTTCCAAACTTCGACATTCTACTATTCACAAATTACTATTCATCGATCACTATTCATCGTTTTACTATTCATCATTTTTTAGGTCAATTTGACATTCCGAGACACATTCAGAAATTTTACTATTCACTTGACACTATTCATTTCCGAGAGGAAACCACTATTCACGTGCATTACTCATGTCATCGTAAATTTAGTTTACGAGTGTTCAAATTCGCGTAACCGTATTGGTTCAGGAGCGAATTCATGCATTTTTATCAGGGACATTTCATACGGACTAGAAATAGTCTGCACATCATCATTAGGGCACTTGCATGCTATTCCACTCGTAGGATAATTAAATTTATATTTTTGGTACAATTAACGATTTACGTACGTTTATTTTAAATAGGGAAAAATATTTTAAAAGGTATTATACTTGCCACGTGTTTATCTTCTGGGTATCAAACTTTTTTTTTTCAGAATTTAATCCTTTAACTTGTAAATTTTTCATCTTTTGGGTAATCTGTCACTTGCTAACCGGTCACCAATACCCAGAAGATGAATATGTGGCAAGTATAATACTTTTTTTTTATAATTTGCCCTACCCATCACTCCGACGACCACCGCCGCTCCGGCCACCTCAACCCACCACCCACCTTCTCCTTCCTCATCACACAAACCATAAAAAAAAAAAAAAAAAAAAAAAAAAAAAAAAAAAAAAAAAAAAACCCCAAACACCTCCACCATTATTCGCCGCTGTTATTTCTTCTGGAAACCACCACCACCATCACAGCAGTCGCCGTTATTTCTACATGAAACCACCACCACTAAACTAAGGATTTACCAATAGGGCAAATTATAAAAAAAAAAAGTATTTTTACCATAATAGCAATTCAATAATTTTTACGTTAATAGCAATTCAAGAATTTTTGTTAGTAAAGCAGCACATCAGATGTTTGGGTAGTGAACTAGAAACATCTCTACGTGCCTGAGAGAGATGTGGGGTGTTGGAATACGGTTATTTCGTGTTATTTACATGATAGGAAGTAAATAACGGCGGCTATTGTGTTAGTGGTGGTGGTTTCATGTAGAAATAACGGCGGCTGTTGTGATGGTGGTGGTGGTTTCCAGAAGAAATAACAGCGGCGAATAATGGTGGAGGTGTTTGGGTTTTTTTTTTTTTTTTTTTTTTTTTTTTTTAAGGTTTGTGTGATGAGAAAGGAGAAGGTGGGTGGTGGGTTGAGGTGGCCGGAGCGGCGGTGGTCGTCGGAGTGATGGGTAGGGCAAATTATAAAAAAAAAGTATTATACTTGCCACATATTCATCTTCTGGGTAGTGGTGAAACTTGCTACCGGTCGAGCAAGTGACAGATTACCCAAAAGATGAAAAATTTACAAGTTAAAGGATTAAATTCTGAAAAAAAAAAGTTTGATACCCAGAAGATGAATACGTGGCAAGTATATTACCTTTTAATATATTTTTCCCTTTTAAATAAACACTAATACGCGAACTATAAATGTGTCTAACATGTCCGACACTCCCGAATATTGTCCCAATATATTTTTATACTCATTTTTATAATATAAAAATTATAATATTAATTTACCCGGTATTTTGAAAATTTATTTATTACGTATCGTACGTTTAACTTAATAACGACGGTTTTCACCAAAATTAAACGATAATCACCCAAACTTTCCGTACTTGTACCCGACATATTTTTACAATTTTTACGACTCTATTACGTCCCGAATAACTTCAATAAAATTTATTTCTAACAAACCCGGTACCCCGATTAAACCTAAAACTAACAAAACTACATAATACTAATACTAACTTTTTAATTAAACCCAAAGACAACCCCCCCCCCCTTTCCCTCCTTTTTGGACCGGCCAACCCCCCCCCCCCCCCCCCCCCCATGGTCCTAATACATTGAAACTTCACCAACCTAATTAAATGCCCACCAAACTATTGTCTCTAAGTATAAATTAAACTTTTTTCATCCATTTTACCACAAATCATTTTACTAGCACAAGCAAAACTCTTTCACTCATTTTCTCTTAAGGTATAATCGACCTAGGTGATTCAAGGAGCAAGGAGAACAAATTTTACAAGATCTAGGTATAAACTAGTTCATATAGTCATCCTTGTTGGAGTTTTGAAATAAAAACTCAAGGATTAGTAGGTTTTTATCATCCAAACTCCCTAAACCTTCAAGTAAGTTAACAAACTCATTTTTATGATTTTTACAAGTTATTACCATGTTTATATATATTTCTTACAAGAACTCATGCATATAATGGCTTATACCACTTTATTTTGTACATATGTAACTTTGAGCCCTAGAAATGGACACATAAGAAACCCTTGTTAGACCTAGTGGATTGATGATGTTTAAGGACCCATGACACCTTAAGAAGGTGTATGGTAGGTTTAGACTAGCTTTGTGGTGTTTGAAAGTGGTTTGATTGAGGTTAGAACTAGTTTGGAGACTTGAAAATGGTTTTTGAAACATTTGATATACCTACTGTCCCTATTTTAATTTCATGGGAAAATCAGTAGATGGTGGCCAAGTTTTGACCAAAGATTTAGAAAATACATTCAAAAACAAAACTTTGGGCGAAAGAACGGATTAAAACGAGCTTATAACGAAGGAGATATGATTTTTGCAAATTTAACGACGAAAACTACTTTTACAAAAACTGCTTGCTGTTTGGCAGATTTCAATGGGTAAAAAGAGGTGTTAAACGTAACCTAGAGGAGCCGAGTTATCAAAAATATACTAGTATATACAAAGACGAATCCGTGGACATAAAGAACAAGGAAAACGAGCCTAAAACGACCAAGTTATACCCATTTTAACATCGTCAAAACTATATATATATATATATATGGACACAAATAAAAATAATAACTTACGCTCTAAATGGTATGTTTTCTAGAAATATTGCTACAGACTATATTTTTAACAAATGAATACGTATGACCCAAGAGAATATTTATACGACTTAACGACGTTATTTCAAGGCTTTCGATACAAGAATGTAACACTAACACTTTCATACGAGATAGTACGACAAGTTATATACTTCTATATAAGGACTTATTTTTCCTAAGTATGGAAACTATTTTACTATGACGATAACGAGTATTTCCAAATTACGAGTGGTATAGGTATCATGTGCATGTGCATTCACTACATTACGGCTTGATCTTAATTAGATCGCGATTATTCATTTAGGTTGCGGCTAGTGTTCGCGCCTCATTGTCCCGACTACTTTTACATCATTGCACCATCGTTGTACCATCCTTTCGAGGTGAGTTCTCATAGCCCCGTTTTTAGTACTTATTTGATTTTAAATCCCACGGGGGAGAATACATTGCACTATTATTTTTGTACATGCCCAAGTATTAAATTCCGTACATCGCTTAAGTTGCTAGTGCTACCACTGCAAGTCCCCTTTATTATCATGGACCGTTAATTATATTGCCAAGCGAGAGTGAGTGGATAGATCTATCGAGGGTGACTCCTCCATTCGTGTTTGGGTTGCTCCATAAGGAAAACGAATGCATTTCATGTCTAATATAGTACGAGTGTCTGGTAAACACTCCTTTGGGGCATATTTTAGTACGTCTAGCTTCGGGGTCATGAGCTTAAGAGACAATGTAACTTTTTGACAATTTGTCACTTTACTATATACTTGTGGTTTACGTACTTACGAATTACTTATAAACCTATGATTATTCACCAACTTTATGTTGACCGTTTTCGCAATGTATTTCTCAGGTAACTAAGGCATATTCGCATGGCATGCATGGAGTCATTTTGTGTAACATGGATGACGCGGCTCATTCGGACTTTCTTGCACTTATGTTCAAATGTCGTTTGATTGTATTAAACTTGTTTCCGTAAACTTTTCCAACTTTTGGGACCTATGTCTTTATAACTCTGATTATCTTTGAATGAATCAAACGACGTATTTTTAAAACGACACTTTAGGTCGTTCAATATTTCTTTGCTTGTGTGCTATGATCCGTTACACCCTCAGGTATTCCATTCCGCTGCCATTCAGGTATTTTGGGAGTGTGACAAAATATCTCTTAAACTGTTAATCGTTAAGCGAAAATAATTACACCATCGCGACGAGCATTTAATTATCTTTCTATAGATAGGTTATTTGATATATTTTTGACAATTTTTTTTTCGTTTTTTTCACTTTTTTTTTCGTGGCCGAAAAAATCATATATGATATTACATATCATATATGTAATATCATATATGATTTTTTCGGCCACGAAAAAAAACGTGAAAAAAAAATTGTCGAAAATATATCAAATAGTCTATCTATAAGATAATTAAATGTTCGTCGTAACGGTATATTTTTTTTTCGCTTAACGATTAACGGTTTGAAAGATGTTAATATTTGAAAAAAAATGATGAAAATGAGTTTTTTAAATTGTTGGGATTAATTTCATCATTAGATCAAATAAAGATGGAGGGTGTAAAAATGTTTATCTTATATCTAATTCTATTCCTACAATGTCAATTTAGTTCTCATGATTTTTTTTTTTTTTCCATCTATTGAAATTAAAGCAAAAAGTGGTGAAAAAGTGAAGCTATATTATGGCTATAATTCAAGCATAGAAAACTTGTTTAGATGTTGCGCCTACTAAACGAACTATATCAAAAGACCAATTTAAAAACGAATATTTAAAAATTTACATATTTCGGTGGACATGGACGGATCTATGTAGTAATTATGGGGCCCAGTGGCCCCATGGCTAAAACTCAAAATACTAAAACTATTTTGCCTCCGCCCAACTCAAATTGACCCCACCCAGATACTAAAACTCAACATTCAACTTTTTAAAGCCTTATAAATTCCTCAGTGAAAATACTCAATTTATCATTACAATATTAGTTTTTTCTTTTGCATTTTATTGCTATTGTCAAAAAAAATTATTTTGCCTCCCACATCTTATTTTCCTGGTTCCACCTATAACACCCCCAAAATCGATCAATACAGCGGAAGACTTTTGGGGTATTATATTGTGGATCTTTGTCACAATTATAGAAAACGATTCAAGTGATCGTTTTAAGTTTCATTTAAAATACCAAATATTCATAATTCCAAGAGGATTCATTATTCAACAACAAGTTTTTATTCAAAGACAAATAAACGTTTCTTTATTTGCCCACTTCGTGTCTTTGCTATCCATTCCATTTAGTTACCTGAGATAAACATGCTAAAAGTCAACAAAAAGTTGAGTGAAATTCATAGGTTTATAATTAAGAGTTTGAACACAAGAGATAGGTGCTTATTGTATATAAATACAAATAAACAAGTTAGAAAAATCGCATTCATTATTGTCTTAAGCTCGTGACACTCAACGATTCAACATACATCAATATTTTCCGTAATAATGATGTAAAATATATATAGCCCCCAAGATAGGTATTTGCCAGTAACCTATGATATTTAAATAAAGTGCATTTGGTAACTTTCCTCTAGTAACCAAATGGGGATTGTCAATCCCTAACTATTCACAATTATTTACGTTCACCCTTCAAGTGATTAAGGTTCTTGATCGAGAGACTTTTGGCAATAGCTACTTAAGCAATAATAAGATCAAAAAAAGACTTGTGTTCGGTTTTTGAGCGTGTATCCCCCCCACAAAAATAAGTTAAATGTGGGCTATGAACTCACCATAGTAGGATAGTAGAACAAATGCAATCTCAACGATGCAAGGCAACGGCTTCACACACAACCTATAAGATATGACACGTTTTAGTTCTTAAGTCTCGTTTTATTGCGAACGTTTATTATTTATTACAAATAATCCATAAAGTGTATAGGTGATTGATTGGTGTGAAAGCAGTCAGATATTATTGACCAAGGTCAACAAGTCAAAGACAGCCTCGTTCCAATTCTCCGTGGATAGTATAGTGTGTCCCCGGGTCGTTAAAGTCCCAGCGAGATTGAAATGGTGTTATTTGAAATCGTTTAGGAGTGAGTGGCACTGAGGACAGTAGCCCAGATGATGTGAAATTGATATTGCTACTGTTATTTTGGTATTTGTACACAGATATAATATTCACAAAAATCAGATATACAAGTATATGCACAAATTCACAATTCAGATTCACGTAACAGACTGGAAAAGTGAGATTTGGTATTTAACAAACTACAGGGGGTGCTTTTGAAACTTTTGAAACTTAAAATTAAAAAGAAAAATGAAAATGAAAATGAAATTATAAAAGTGAATATTTTACTATTTAAATATTATTTAATTAATTAAACTATTTAAAATCTAATTTAAATCTAATTTATATTAACTAATAATTATAAGTATTACAAATTAAATTAAAAATTTGCAAAAATAATTTCAAAACTTAAATTAGAACTTGAAGAAAGTATAAAAAATAAAAATGAATATTTTTGTCTTTTTATGGATTTTTTTTATTAATTAAAAACTATTTAACTTAATTAAACTAATATAACTAATTTGAATTAATATTAATACTAAATTAACTTAGAAAATTTCACAGGAATCTTACAAAATTATAAAAACCTCTAAAAATTATTTTTAAGGTTAATCCACTAATTAATTACCTTTTAATCAACTTAAATCTAATTTAAATAATAAAAATAAGAAAAATGAAAAATGAACAGTAGGAATTAAAAATATATTTTCTAAAAGTCTAATATATTATATAAGAGCTATAAAAAATATAAAAACTAGGTTATGCTTTATAAAAACTAAATATGCTATTTAAAACTTAATATTAATTAATAATTAAGAAAACTAATATTAAATCAAATAATTACTAAATGACAAAATAAAAATCTAGAAAAATTACTGAATTTACTTTAATATAAGAGGTAATTAATAAAAATATAATAATACTAAGTACTTAATAAAAATCTAAAAATGAAAATTAAAAGATAAATTGAATTAAATAGAAACTATCACTTAATTTAAATTTGGTTTTTCTTGGATTTTCTTTTACAAACTTGTTTTATATCTAAAAACAAAGACTTTTTGTGAAATCAACTTTTTTACAACTTGAAAATAAGCTGTGTGCACCCCCTTTAAGTTAGACAGTTGACTTATGTTGACTGTGTGGACAAATAAGCTCAAATGAGTGTAGGTGGGGCCCACAATGGCAAATCTTGATACAAATAAGCTAAACAAACTTAAATAAGCAGAGAATAGCAAGCAATAAGCACAAATAAGCTGAATGCAATCAAATAAGCACTTTGCAATTTGAAACTGAACACAGATTGGGGACAGACTTTGGGATGGATTCTAGGTGGGGTCCACTTAATCCTAGGTCAAACCAAGGGTCAATACTTTAATATAAGAGGTAATTAATAAAAATATAAAAATACTAAGTACTTAATAAAAATCTAAAAATGAAAATTAAAAGATAAATTGAATTAAATAGAAACTATCACTTAATTTAAATTTGGTTTTTCTTGGATTTTCTTTTACAAACTTGTTTTATGCCTAAAAACAAAGACTTTTTGTGAAATCAACTTTTTTACAACTTGAAAGTAAGTTGTGTGCACCCCCTTTAAGTTAGACAGTTGACTTATGTTGACTGTGTGGACAAATAAGCTCAAATGAGTGTAGGTGGGGCCCACAATGGCAAATCTTGATACAAATAAGCTAAACAAACTTAAATAAGCAGAGAATAGCAAGCAATAAGCACAAATAAGCTGAATGCAATCAAATAAGCACTTTGCAATTTGAAACTGAACACAGATTGGGGACAGACTTTGGGATGGATTCTAGGTGGGGTCCACTTAATCCTAGGTCAAACCAAGGGTCAATACTTGATCCTTGGTAGGAGGGGGTTGTCCAAACCAATAATGAACCTCTGGGGTCCACTAAGGTGGGCTGCAGCCACCACCAAAGGTGGTGGTGTGGTTGAGGTTTGCTGGTGCAGGGGAAGGCTTCTTCCCTGCAGCTCAGTTCAAGGGCTTGTGGAGCCCACACAAAAAATCACAAAAATAACACAACTATGGGAAACTAAAGCTGAGGTGGGGGACTTTGAGCACAAGAATTTTCAGACCTTGATTCCTAACCATAAATTCATGAAAAATCTTTCAAGTTTTGATTTTTTCTGACCAAAGCAAATTTTGACTTTTTGAAAGTTCCACCTAAGTTGACTAATATGAGATTTATCCTTACTAAACTGATTAATTGTGACTTAACAAGCTAAAAGGAAACTAGAATTGTTGATGGTGATCACTAATGAGCTAGTACACAAAGATTTGAGTGCCAAATCCCTCACAATTAACTGTGAGGGCAAAAGGAATTGGATTTTGACTTTCTTACTCTATTACACTAAATGTTAGGCTTGGTTTGAACTAATTTGATACTGAGAAGTATTTTTCACCCAAAGTTAACCAACAAAACCCTCAGGATCACAATGAAATTACTAAATCCAAACACCCCTTAATACACAGTTATGAAAGACTTTTAATGAGTTTCACTTATTAAGCCTACAAATCTGTTTCCAAACTCTTTAATATGATTCCCTAAGATGATTAAAACTCAGAAACACAGGTTACATACGCTAACTCACAAGAAAACAAGATATAGCTATTTAGGCAGTTTGAACAAAGATTATGGTTTAACAAAAGATAACTAATTATAAGCTACTAATTTTAACACACAATCTAACTAAACAACAACTAATAGACACAAATCACATAAACTAACAAGCAAACACAGAAATCAATAGATATTAAGTTTTGAGAGAAATTTTAAAATGAGCAAGTCTTACAAAACATCCCTAGCATGAACAAGGGATTTTCCTCAGATGCCTATCTTTAGATAGGCTATTCCACTTCCATGATTGCCATTCAATGCCTCTTCAAACCTGAAATCAAACTCAAAAATGCAAACAGTTGACTATAGTTGACTATTTTTATATTTTTTGGTTTTCTTCTAGTAACTCTGGTTTTTAAAGTCTCTAAAGCTTCAATAAGATTATTGGAACCTATATGAGCTTACTTCAGTCCATGAAACCTGGTACAGTTCACAACTAAACTTATTTAGAAATCCTTAAATTGAGAAAATTGAAATTACACAAGACAGAAATGAATCCTTGATTTTATTACTTAAAAAGATTAAGAGTACACTAGAATCACTACTACAATGCTTAGAATTTGAAAATTACACAGAAATTGGACACTTAATTAAATACGACACTAATTTTTAACTAATTAAACTACTACTCTTCATTCCTTGCTTTCTTCTCCTTTTATAGCCCATGATTAGGGTTTCGCCACTCCTCTGATCATTTCCCATCTTTAAACTCAGCCATTGGATGACTGCAACTCCTTAATCTGATGCCACATATTTTTGGCGGGAAAGTTGGTTTGGACGTTTTCAGGCAAGGGGTGGCAGCATTAAATGTGATGAGAGGGTATGTGCAGGGGGTGTGGGGAGGTGATGATGAGTTTGCAAGTGGTGGTGGTGGGCTTGTAAAACCATGGTGGTATCCTGGTTTTGGCTGTGGGGAGTGAGGGAGAGGGAAAGGGGAAAAGTTTGACCGGTATTTGACCGAGGTCAAACCTTTGACCCTGGTGTTAAAAGAGAGAAGTTTTGGGAGAAACCCTAAGTATGAACTTGGTGCGAATTCTACAGGTTTTTCAAGGGTTCCAAGCCCTTGATACCTTTCATGTGTAATTAAGATAAGTGTTCTTTTAATTCAATCAATATGTCTATGTGTTGGTTGTCTATATCTTGTTCTTGTCTTAATTCCATCATGCTAGGCTAGATCTATCTTGTGTTTGCTTGGATCTAATGAAACCTAGATGTTAATTATGTGTTGATTACTTGTTTATACTTGTCTTAGATGAATGATTTATATGTTAGGCTTAAGAAAACTGGCAGATCTCCAATTGGTAACATGCTTGAACGTCTTAAGAAACATGAACCGACGCGCACTAGGTCTTTATTGGTTGTATTTAATGCATGAGCCACTGTTTACAATCCCTATAGTTGTGCTGGGCATGGTGTTGGAGGAGATAAGAGCTCATAGAATTGGGGAGTTAAGTGTGCCACCCCATGAATGGTATTAAGGAATACGATCCGTCATCCATGCATTTATAACAAGTAATTAACGTGTAAAAGATGTCTAGGGAGTAGTGAAATCTAAGTAAACACATTTTCTCCACTTATTGCTCACAACTTTAGTATAATTTAGTTTATTTTCATTTCTTGTATTTTATTTTGATTGCATCTTTAGTATTGGGTTAGTTTATTAGCAACTAATTCCGCCCAAATCCTTCAAACCCGAGAATTTTAATTGCTTTCTATAAAATATAAAAACACAAAAATAATCATCCCTCACCTTTAGAACTAGTATTTAGGTCTTCTAATCCTAGCGACACTATTCCAAAGCTGAACGATCAATCCCCCGGTACTTGTCACTATACTATACTACAACGATCAGGTACACTACCTGGTGGGGGTTGTAAGCTTCTCGAGATCCCTCGAGAGGTAAAGCCTGTTGCGATTCCCACGCATCAAGTTTTTGGCGCCGCAGCCCGGGGAATAGTTATTGTCTAGGTTAGAATTTCTTTTTATTAGGTCTACTTGCTAGATTCCTTTCTAGTAAGATTTTTATTTTTATTTTTAGGTTTCTTTAGTCTATCTATTTCTTTGTGCCTTTGTTCGTAACCACCCCGACATCATGGACAACGGGAACATCTTTGAACCCGTCATCCCACCACAACAAAACCCACCATTAGAACCCCTTAGGCCCCGAACCATAGGAGAGTATTCCCGACCTAGCCACCAAGGCTACAGAAACACCATTGAGCTCACCGGAGCCAATGTGACCCCCTTGCGATCCGACACCATCCGGTTGGTGCAAAGCGGATGTGCATTCCATGGACTTCGTTCCGAAGATCTAAACCAGCATCTTAAGGACTTCCTCAAAATCGTAGATTCCATAGACCTAGATGTTGCAACTAGAGAGACAACCTGATTATGCCTATTCCAATTCTCTCTACGGGATCAAGCTAGTCAATGGCTTGAGGATTTACCCGCGGGATCCATCACCACATGGGATAACCTCACCAATCGCTTCCTTACTCAATTCTTCCCACCGGGGAAGACTACAATGCTTAGAAATGACATTCTGATGTTTGAACAGCAGCAGGGTGAAACTTTCTACGAAGCTTGGGCCCGTTTTAAGGATCTCCTCCATAAGGTCCCTCATCATGGTATAAACCGTTGGTTATTAGTCCAGATTTTCTACGACCATGTTGACTATCACACTAAGCGCACAATTGATAGGGCCGCGGGAGGTAAACTGCGTGATAAGAATGCCGAGGAGTCTTGGGCAGTTATCGAGGAGCTCGCCACTGATAATCAAGAGATGTGGGAATTTAATCATACAGTAAAAGCGGCTATCAATGCAATCTCAACATCTGGAGGGACCACCGAAATCCCCGATGAACTCCTATGCAAACTCGAGGCAAAAGTTGACTATTTTGAGGAAAGGCAAAGGAGGCCTTTAAGTCCTAGACGAGCTACTGTCAATTCTGTCTCAAAACCAACTTCGGCACCATTATCTGAGTCGCCTTCTAGAGAAAATGTCGAGGCTTTTCAGAACTATACCCCACCTTGTTCCCCTCCCAAGGAACTTAGCTCGGAGTTTGAAGCTAGGATGAGAGAATATATGGCAACTCACTCAGATCGGCTTGCTAGATTCGAGGAAGCAGTTTATAAGCAAAAAGAGGAGATGCGGGAGAAAATGAATGAGATGATGAGTCTATTAGAGGAGTATGCCAACCAGAGAACCCCCGAAAGAATACTACTAAGGAAAGAAAGCGCCACTCCCACCACCCAATTTGTTAACTCCATCACCATTGTCCAAAAGGATAACGAGAAGGTAGAAACTCCTGCTAAACAGACCTTAGAAAAACCACCAGAATCCCAACCTTTGAGTTACTACCTGAAACATGATATAAACAAAAACACCATAACAAATTGGATTAAGGGTGATGGGCGTAACCAACCCTCCAGACAAGTTTCTGAGAAAGAGGAAGAAGTGAAAGATGAGTATGATACGCTTCCTGGAGGATCAGTATTCGAGAGGCTATTGGTACAAAAGGTAGCTACTAAGCAGATAGCATGTGGGAACTTTGAGATACCAACGAGCATCGGGGACTTGAAACATCTTAGTGCTTTCGCCGACCAAGGATCGGAAGTAAATCTTATGCCCCTAACTATTTGCATCCAACTAACGTCAAAAATGCCAGTCCCTACTCGTGTTAGGTTATCTCTCGTTGGACACTCGTACATATACCCCCTAGGAATTGCAGAAGATGTATTAGTTAATGTCGCAGGATTCATGTACCCCGTTGATTTTATGATCATCGATGATAAAGGGGATGGATGCATGCCAATAATCCTTGGGTCACTATTCCTCGCCACCGCTAGGGCTGTTATTAAGTATGAAGGTAGGAAGATTGAGCTTAAATCTGGAAAAAGAAAGATTAGCTTCCCCATGACCCCGCGAAGTGGGCATGAGAATTTGAGTTGGAGAAAGATCAAAAACAACATTGGCACGACACCCATTCGTGTTCAGAATAAAATTCTTGCATGGGAGGCAAGAATCAAAAGCTATAAGAAAGCCAAAAATGAAAGAAGAAAAAGCAATAAGGTTCAGGTCGAATTCGAACATACTCGACCCGCAGAAAATCATATACCATTTGAGGAAGGGAAATTGGTACTCTTGAGACACTTGGAAACAACAATACCACCCGATAAACCAAGTCCTTGGTGGTATGGGCCATTCACAATCGAAGGTGTTAGCCAAGATGGGGTAGCTAACTTGAGAAGTAAAGTAGGTGGACTGGTAATTGCGAGTATCGACAGATTGAGGCACTACCACCATAACAGTAATGATCGCAACTACATGGGGTATATCATTTCAAGGGATGATATCACGTAGTAACCCATGACCTTGAGTCTAGCTACAAGACTCGTAAATAAAGAAAAGCGCTTCTTGGGAGGCAACCCATGTTTTGTGTGATTTTGTTTATTTGTTTGTTATTTGCTTCCGTATGCATGCTTAACTTTTATTGTTGGTAGATCATGTTTCTAAACTAAATAGTGGAAATACTTTACTTTGTTGTTTTGGCCTAGTCTTAACTCCACCTAAAAGTATTTTTGCAAAAGATAAGTGTAAGGGGAAACCCCAAATATGTTTTCAAGAAACAAACCGATCATGATTCTCCACAATATTAAATGAACATGTATATTCGTATTTGTTGGAGTCAAATGCTTGTATTGAGTCATAATGAAGTTTTGCAGGATTTTCCAGGAAGTAGGACCAAGTTTTTCCAGAAATTTTCCGGAAACTTAACATAAGAATTTCTGCAGGTCACTTCTGACGGCGTCACAAGTTTACTCTTGACGGCGTCAAGTGTAAAAATCTGGAAATTTTACCAGTTTTGTTTTTCTAACGGAGTCTTATGGTTTTTGTGAATTATTAAGTTTTATAATCTCCAGGAGATCTGCAAACTTCATTCCACAAGCATTATATCTTATCTTGTTTTCTAGGATTTAGTAACTTATATAGGATGCCACCGATTTTACGCGAGGTTGTCTTGTCTATTTTATCAGGTTTTACAGGTTATGTATGACAAGAAGATGATTTATATTCTGGAAGGGAAGCTTTGATTGTTCATTTTCTTGGAGGAAGATTTAACCTGGTCACCGTATTATCCATACCGAACGAATCAGGGGAGTATTTGATTTCACTCTTTTTACTTTTTCACTTTTACATTCTTTACTTGAACATTGGGGACAATGTTCATCTTAAGTGTAAGGGGAGGGTAAAAAGATGATACCTTACATATGCACTTTCGCTTGAGTTTGTTTTGTTTAATGGTACAATGGAACGAATTCCAAAGACACTAATCCAAATGATGGATAAATGTACAATGGAACGAATTCCAAAGACACTAATCAGAAAAACCGTTTAGATACGCACACAACCTCCCCGGCAGCGGCGCCAAAAGTTGATTGATGCTAAACCACCTAACTTATATTGACCAAGGAATGGTCAACAAAGTCAAATAGCCTAGATCAATGCTCCGCGGAAGTATAAGGTTTCCCCGGGTCGTTATGTCCCGACGAGGTGTGAATTGTAAACAAACGGTTATGTGATCGGGTGAATTTGGATGAGAAAAAGGTTTGTGTGTGATTGAACTAAGGAATCTACAATGAAATAGCTTAAACAAGCTATGTGAATAAGACGGGAAAGTTTAAAAACCCAGAAACGATTAAAACTTAAAAACGCGTACGTTACGTTTAAATAAAACGTAAACGTACGAAATAAAAAGTGAAAACTGAAATCTGAAAACACCCGGGGGTGAAAATGAACTTTTTTCAAATTAAAAGATAAAAGAAAATTTAAAATGAAAATAAAGTTATTAAAATGATTATTTTAATATTTAAACACTAATTAATTATTTAAAACTATTTTAAATCTAATTTAAAATAAACTAAAAATAATAAAGGTTACAAAATAAACTAAGAATTTACAAAAATATTTTCTAAACCTTAAAAAGAACTTGAAGAAAGTATAAAAATTAAAAATAAATATTTTTGTCTTTTTATGAGTTTTCTATTAATAAATTACTAATTATCTAATTAACTATTTTAAATTAGGAAAAATACTAAATGAACAGTAAAAATGCTAAGAAAATTTCTAAAATTATTTTATAACATATAAAAGCTATAAAAAATATAAAAATAAGGTTTTGCTTAATAAAAACTAATTATGCTATTTTAAACTAATTATTAATTAATAATTAATAAAACTAAAATTAAATCTAATAAATACTAAATGATAAAATAAAAATCTGAAAAAATTATGATAAATACTTTAATATATGAGGAAATTAATAAAAATATAAAAATGACAATTACTTAATAAAAATATAAAAATGAAAAATAGAATTAAATTACATTAAATAGAAACTATCACTTATAATTAAATTAACTTTTTTGGATTTTTTCTTTTACAATCTTATTTTACAACTAAAAATGAAAACTTTTAATAAAAACAAACTTTTTATAACTTACAAATAAGCAAAATATAAGCTAAAATGGTCAACAGTTGACTTTGTTTGACCAAACTGGAAAATAAGCTAAAATGGCTTAAAGTGGGACCCACTCTGATTAATCCAGGTTCCAATAAGCTATGTTAACTTGTATAAGCTGGAATAAACTAAAAGGGACCACAGAATAAGCTATAAGCTAATCAAATAAGCACTTGGTTCTTGGATTTCAACTGAAAATGGGACAGAGTTGTGAGGCCAATTCAGGTGGGGTCCACAGGCCTAGGGGTCAGATGGGTGGTCAATCCATGGTGCCTACCAGGGGGGGGGTTGAATGGTACAAGCATGGTGGCCTGGGGCCCACTGAGGTGGTAGGAAACCACCACCAAAGGGTGGTGGTGGCTGACTGATCTGCACAGCAGGGGGATGAGCTGCCCTGCAGCTCACTTTGAAGCTAAGTGGGACCCACACAAAAATTAGTAAAAATCTAAGGATGCTAGGATATGGAAGTTGAGCTGGTAGAGTACAAATAGGAGCAATTTTCAACCTCTAAATCAACTCATATAAATGACAACAATTCCTTGAAGTTTTGCAAAAATCTGAATTGCAAGAACTTTGACTTTTTGATAAAACTAGAACTTTGACTTTGTTCAACTTTGATTGGATCTAAACACCTGAAAACATGTTTATAAGTTAAAGTAAGATCAAAATAAGTTAAAACACCAATTTTTATTATGAAATGATGGGATTTGGGAGTTCAACTGTCCACAGTTGACAGTTATGGAGCAAAGTTAGTGATTTTGACTTTTAAGACTATTAGTACTGATTTTAGGACTTAGCTAACTTAAATAGACCTAAGGTAACATTTGTTGACTGAAAGCTTTAACCAAAAGCACACTGAGTGCCTTGAAACAGATTTTGCCAAACACCCCCTTAACAAGTACTCCCTCCGTCCCATAATTATTGTCCACATTTGACTTTTTTAGTCTTTAATTTTCAACTTTGACCATAAATATTTTTCTTTGTGGTTTATATTACTTGATGCAAAATATATAAACGGATTGAGTTTTATATGTATTTTCTTTGATATAATTTTCATCAAGTATTATATAACACAAATAAAAATATTTAAGGTCAAAGTTGCAAAATAAAGACTTCAAAAGTCAACAGTGGACAATAATTATGAGACGGAGGTAGTAGTTTACACTAACTTGTGTATGATTAGACCTTGAAATGTCTAACCACAGGTCTAACTAATTTACTAAACCATATTTAAGGATAAATAAACAGTAAAATATAACAACTAATCCACAAGAAAACAGAAATGCAATTATTAAGGTTATTACTTACAAAAATTTCCAAGCAATGGTGTACTGAGATAAAAACTACCCTAGCCTATACCTCCCATGAGGTTTCTAATACCAAAAGAATCCACAAGCTACCATTCTAACTGCTCCCATCTTCTCTGCAACTGATTTTTTTTATTTTCTACTTATTTATTTTTTTTGTATTTTTAGTATTTTTTAGTTTATGATCTAAAAGTGATTTGAATACTAATTGAGCTTATAAAAGCTCATAAATGACTTATATTAAGCTTTTGAACCAATGAAAAACAACTTTCAATAACATTAAAGCTAAAGTGAGACTTTCATATAAAAATGGCATAAACTAAATTGGAACTTAAGACTGAAATTGATTCTTGAATTAGGTTTAAAATACACTTAAAATACTGAGTACAATGTTTATAAACTAGGAATTACACTAGAACATGGAAAACTAATTAAAGCGACATGAAAAATTAAAACTACACTACTACTACTACTCTAATAATCCTTTTTGCTTCCCTTCTTCTTGACTTTTATAGTCCCTGGATGTCTTCTCTCTCATTCCCACTCACTTTTGAGCCTTTAGATAGCCTCCAACTGATCATGGCCGTTTATCTAGTTTTTGGCGGGAAATTGGAGTTTGGCAGTTAAGTGGTGTTTGGTGAGCATTTATTGAGGAGGGGGGAAGGTGAGTATATTTATGAGGGTTGGTGAGTTGGTGAGTGATTGGAGAGGAGGGGGAGCAAAATACCAGGGAATTAGGGGCGGTGTTGGGGGGATTAAGGTAAGGGATGAACAGTGAAACGGGGGGTATTTTTATTTAAAATGGGAGGTGGGCCGGGTTTTGTGTTTTGGGCTTGGGATTGTGTAACTGGATCAGACCATGGGTTGGTTTGGTTTGTTTGTTTGTTTTTTTATTTTGCAAAAACCACAAGGACTATTTATGTAACATTTGCAAACTTGAGGGGCTGTGATAGTAACTTTCCAAAAGTAACCATAAGGACTTATTTTGACACATTTGAGAATTACAAGGATGAAAATTAATATTTTCCAAAATAAAAATACCCGGGGACCAAAATTGCAAATTTCCAAACTCCGGGGACTAAACTTGTAATTTTCTCAAAATTTTCATCCAGGGATTAAAAGTGGTTTTTATGAATTCCCAAGGACCAAAATTGATTTTTCATTCAAAATTATCCCACCAGGGACCTTTTCTGCCAATATTTGAAACTCCAGGGACTAATTTCGTAAATTTCCAAAACTTTCCAATTTTTCACTAAAGGACTAAATATGACAACTTATGATTGTAAAAGGACCTTTGGTGATAATTTTCTATATTTTGAATATCCAGGGACTAGATTTGTAATTTTATGAAAGTTGAGGGACTGAAACTGCCAATTTTGCAAACTTTGTGCGTTTTTCATTTGTTTTTGCTTGTTTTGCATCTAAAACATATAAAACACAATTTTGAAATATTTTCAGTATTTTGATGCATTACTGAGTGTTTTTGTATGTTTTGCAGTTCAGATTAGACCAAAAATGATGAGTGTTTGAGCACTCATCAGTAGATGTGTAATAAAACTATGGGAAATACTTGTTAGTGCAATTTTAGCGCCAAATTTAAAATTTTTTACAACATTTAGGAGTGAAACTTTAGCCATAGCAAGCGTCTTATGGATAGGAGATTGTATGACTAGTACATAACCGTATATTCAGAAAAATTTTCCACCCAAATATGTGAGGTTCGCCTTTAGATTTGATAGGAAAAGCATTTACTATTAGTGCTTATGAGTGTACCGGTAGTATTTAGATTCTAGAACTTGCGTTAGTGATGCATCCCGAGACCGCTAGTGAGACTACATTCGTGTAGTAGGATTTACTACATGATAAGAGGCATTAGGATCACCCTTGTGTTAAACCCGTATTATAATTACTTGACCATTTAAGTCATATTACTTGGCTAGTTAAGTCAACTAATTTTCCCACACCCTTAGCGTTGTACTCATTTTTAGTACACGATACCCCTAGTACACCCCTCCGAGCCTATCTTTTCGTTTCTAACTTTAAGCATTTTACTTAAAGGAAGAATTTGTTACACCCCACTTAAATGTACAACCAAATCGCCTTAGCCTTCCATGTATGCGCTCATTTTTTGTGCATTATTGTTATTTGTTAAACCCTAAGTTAACTTTCTAATTGATTACATGGTTGCTAAGTCGAGTCATATCCTTGTACATATTATTTTGGGACGATTGGGACTCATGGGTAAGTACTTATTTTATGGAGTAATGGGGAAGAACAACATATATTACCCCCATATATACGTTAATCTTAAAAGTGCTCCAAGTGTTTTGATTTTCTTAATTCGTGTCATTAGATTAGTTAATTGTAAAGTATGTAAAAATTCAAGTGTAAGGGAGTGTTCATTCCCTATGATGTATTATTTTTTATGGTAGGGTAAGAGTGTATGCAAAAAAAAAAAAAAAAAAAAAAAAAAAAATATATATATATATATATATATATATAGAAAAAGGAAAAATTTCATGACGACCCAGTAGAGATTTGACGGCGTCACGAAGGTAGGGCGTCAAGAGTAAAAGTCATGACGGCCTGGAAATGATTAAGTCTTGACGGCGTCAAATGTAGATCAAGGCAGTCCGAGAATAGTTTTGGTGGCGAGGTGACGGCGTCACAATGTTTGTCTTGACGCCGTCAGACCCCTTTTCCTATATATAATTTTCTAATTTTCACATTAAAAGAGAGAAGTTTTGGGAGAAACCCAAAGTACGAACTTGGTGCGAATTTTACAGGTTTTTCAAGGGTTCCAAGCCCTTGATACCTTTCATGTGTAATTAAGATAAGTGTTCTTTTAATTCAATCAATATGTCTATGTGTTGGTTGTCTATATCTTGTTCTTGTCTTAATTCCATCATGCTAGGCTAGATCTATCTTGTGTTTGCTTGGATCTAATGAAACCTAAATGTTAATTATGTGTTGATTACTTGTTTATACTTGTCTTGGATGAATGATTTATATGTTAGGCTTAAGAAAACTGGCAGATCTCCAATTGGTAAAATGCTTGAACGTCTTAAGAAACATGAACCAACGCGCACTAGGTCTTTATTGGTTGTATTTAATGCATGAGCCACTGTTTACAATCCCTATAGTTGTGCTGGGCATGGTGTAGGAGGAGATAAGAGCTCATAGAATTAGGGAGTTAAGTGTGCCACCCCATGAATGGTATTAAGGAATACGATCCGTCATCCATGCATTTATAACAAGTAATTAATGTGTAAAAGATGTCTAGGGAGTAGTGAAATCTAAGTAAACACATTTTATCCACTTATTGCTCACAACTTTAGTATAATTTAGTTTATTTTCATTTCTTGTATTTTATTTTGATTGCATCTTTAGTATTGGGTTAGTTGATTAGCAACTAATTCCGCCCAAATCCTTCAAACCCGAGAATTTTAATTGCTTTCTATAAAATATAAAAACACAAAAATAATCATCCCTCACCTTTAGAACTAGTATTTAGGTCTTCTAATCCTAGCGACACTATTCCTAAGCTGAACGATCAATCCCCCGGTACTTGTCACTATACTATACTACAACGATCAGGTACACTGCCTGGTGGGGGTTGTAAGCTTCTCGAGATCCCTCGAGAGGTAAAGCCTGTTGCGATTCCCACGCATCAGGTGGTGTGGGCTGGATTCTGCTTTGGGCCCAAAATTTAGGATTGGGAAAGTGGGCTTGTGGGTAAATATTGGATTGGGTTTTGTTTTAGGCTTAGGGTAGTAATAGTTAAGGATCCGGTTTGGTTTATGTATTTCACAATGACTAGTTTTGCAATTTATCGAAAGTTTGGGGACTGGATTTGGCATGTTCTTGAAGTATTCCAAAGGGTATATTTTGCCAATTTATGAATATTATAAGGCCCTGGAATGATTTTTCCAATTAATTTTCACCAGGGACTAAAGCCACCAAACTTTCAAACTTCAGGGACCATTTGTGTAATTTTCACCAAACTTTCCACCAAGGACCAATCCTGTCATAAAAGGTTAGTGCAAGGACAAAATTTGTTTTTCTCAAAGTTTTTCATATCCCATGGACCATTTTTGACAATTTTCAAAGTTCAGGGACTAAACTTGACATTTTGTGAAACTTTTCACCAAAGGACTAATTATGTCACTTTTTGAATTAAAAGGACCTTTGGTGACTTTTTCAAGTTTTTAGAACAACTAGGGACTAGATTTGACAACTTTTGAAAGTTGAGGGACTGAAACTGCCAATTTTGCAAACTTTGTGCGTTTTTCATCTGTTTTTGGTATTTTTGCATTTGAAACATATAAAACACTTTCCTGGGATATTTTCACTATTTTGGTTCAATATTGAGTGTTTTTATATGTTTTGGCAGCTCAGAAATGGTAAAAATGATGAGTATTTACACACTCATCAATCCCCCACACTAAAACATTGCTAGTCCCTAGCAATCTTTTGAGAAAAACCTGATGGATTTGAAATTCTCTTTACTAAAAGCCATCACTTCTGGAGTAGCCAGGTGTAAGAACTGTGGCACACCTGATAACCGTGTGATTTTGAGCAAACCACCAGCTGTCAACGGATTTGATTAGTATTTACCAGAAGCGTTTGCTTCTGGACTAGCCAGCATCTTGATGGACTAAGTCAACATCTTGGTGAGCTGATTACCAATTATGGATTTTCCACGGCCTTTACCACAAGCCATAATCTTGTGGGCTAGCCAACTCATTAGCTTTATGGGATATGGGGAGTTGAGGAACCATACAATTTTTGGCAAATTGCAAGCCATCAACGGGTTTGAGATATCTTTACCAAGAGCCGTTTGCTCCTGGACTAGCCAATCCATTTGTCATTTAAACTTTGGCGGACTGATTACCACAAAAATTTTGAAATAAAGTGAAAAAAAATTTTGAAAAATTTAGGCCTAAAAATAGGGGTACTTAGAAAGTTTTGTGATAAAATTCGTAAGAATTTCCCCCCCCCCCCCCCCCCCCACTAGAATTGAATATTGTCCTCAATATTCAAAGTCCCGACTATTATGCCGAATCTCTGAACGAAAAAAGCTAATATTCGAATCTAGCTGTGGAAATATCGATTTTATTTTTCACTTTATTCATCTGTACATACAATTACACCTTTTTTTTTTTTTTTTTTTTTTTTTTTTTTTTTTTTTTGAAATGAACTTTATGTACATATTTAATTTTCAAATGGTGGGGGACGGCCACTCCCCCACACTAGGGTGGTAGAAAGTAGAAAGAAGTCAGAAATATGGGTGAAAACCCATATATGTTGCTAATTTTTGTTCACCGAGTCACTAGCTTGACTCGATCCCCGAATTCATTGGTCCATGGGGAAAGTTTGGAGATCCGGGACAACCATGGGTGGTATTTCCTCTCCAAAATAATGTTTCAAACGATGACCATTCACTTTGAAGTTGTGACCTTCGGGTTGAGATAACTCAACAGTCCCGTATGGATATACTTTAGCAATAGTGAATGGTCCAGTCCATCGGGTTTTTAATTTCCCCGAGAAGATCTTTAACCTTGAGTTGAAAAGAAGGACTCTGTCACCGACGTTGAAAACGCGGTTCTTAATCTTAGAGTCGTGAATCTTCTTTGTCTTTTCTTTGTAGATCAAAGAGTTCTCGTAGGCTTGATCACGAAGTTCGTTTAATTCTTTGAGTTGAACCTTACGGTGATCACCCGCTTTATGAAGGTCGTAGTTAGCATGTTTCAAGGCCCAGTAGGCTTTGTGCTCGAGCTCGATCGGTAAATGACACGCCTTCCCGTATACAAGCTTGTATGGAGTACACCCGATGGGTGTTTTGTAAGCTGTACGGAAGGCCCAGAGTGCATCATCTAGTTTATCCGACCAGGAAGCACGGTTTTCACCTACTGTCCTCTCAAGAATCCGTTTTATACCACGGTTGGAAACCTCCACCTGCCCACTTGTTTGGGGGTGATACGCGGTAGAAAGACGATGAGTAACACCGTACTTAAGCATGTGATAAGGCGAAAAATGATCCGTTTTTAGGGGGTCATTTAAGCCCGAATTCGAATTTATTTGATCAAATATTGCCCTAAATCGTTCCTTTTGTGATTTTAGGTACTTTGGGAGTGAAATCTGGAAAAGGAAGCAATTCAGACGTTTTTGGAACATAAAAGTGAAGAAAACGCCAAAGTCTTAATTTTCCATGCTGGGAACAGTGCATGACGGCGTCAAGAGGAGTTTCTTGACGGCGTCAAGAGTAAAAGTCCGTGACGACCCAGAAGAGTTTTGACGGCGTCACGTAGGAAGGGCGTCAAGAGTAAAAGAGTCATGACGGCCTGGAAGTGTATAAGTCTTGACGGCGTCAGAAGTAGATCTAGGCAGTCCGAGAAGAGTTTTGGCGGCGAGGTGACGGCGTCACAAGTTTATTCTTGACGCCGTCAAACCTATTTTTCTATATATAGTTTTCTAATTTTCACACATTAAAAAAGAGAAGTTTTGGGAGAAACCCTAAGTACGATTTTGGTGTAACTTTACAGGTTTTTCAAGGGTTCCAACCCCTTGATACCTTGCATGATTAATCAAGATAAGTGTTCTTCTAATTCAATCAATATGTCTATGTGTTGGTTGTCTATATCATGTTCTTGTCTTAATTCTATCATGCTAGGCTAGATCTCTTTTGTGTTTGCTTAGATCTAATGAAACCTAGATATTGATTATGTGTTGATTACTAGTTTATTCTTGTCTTGGATGAATGATTTATATGTTAGGCTTAAGAAAACTGGCAGATCTCCAATTGGTAACATGCTTGAACGTCTTAAGAAACATGAACCAACGCGCACTAGGTCTTTATTGGTTGTATTTAATGCATGAGCCACTGTTTACAATCCCTATAGTTGTACTAGGCATGGTGTAGGAGGAGATAAGAGCTCATAGAATTGGGGAGTTATGTGTGCCACCCCATGAATGGTATTAAGGAATACAATACGTCATCCATGTAATTATAACAAGTAATTAACGTGTAAAAGATATCTAGGGAGTAGTGAAATCTAAGTAAACACATTTTGTCCAATTACTGCTCACAACCTTAGTATAAATTAATTTAATTTCATTTCTAGTATTTTATTTTGATTGCATCTTAGTATTGGGTTAGTTGAATAGCAACTAATTCCGCCCACTCTTCCAAAACCCGAGATTTTAATTTGCTTTCTAAAAAATATAAAAACACAAAAATAATCATCCCTCACCTTTAGAACTAGTATTTAGGCTTTCTAATCCTAGCGATACTATTCCTAAGCAGAACGATCAATCCCCCGGTACTTGTCACTATACTACACTACAACGATCAGGTACACTGCCTGGTGGGGGTTGTAAGCTTCTCGAGATCCCTCGAGAGGTAAAGCCTGTTGCGATTCCCACGCATCAAGTTTTTGGCGCCGCAGCCCGGGGAATAGTTATTGTCTAGGTTAGAATTTCTTTTTATTAGGTCTACTTGCTAGATTCCTTTCTAGTAAGATTTTATTTTTATTTTTAGGTTCTCTTTAGTCTATCTTATTTCTTCGTGCCTTTGTTCGTAACTCTTTACCATCCGACATCATGGAAGGTGGTAACATCTTTGAACCCGTCATCCCACCACAACAAAACCCACCATTAGAACCCCTTAGGCCCCAAACCTTAGGAGAGTATTCCCGACCTAGCCACCAAGGCTACCGAAACACCATTGAGCTCACCGGAGCCAATGTGACCCCCTTGCGATCCGACACCATCCGGTTGGTGCAAAGCGGATGTGCATTCCATGGACTTCGTTCCGAAGATCCAAACCAACATGTTAAGGACTTTCTCAAAATCGTAGATTCCATAGACCTAGATGTTGAAACTAGAGAGACAACCCGATTACGCCTATTCCAATTCTCTCTACGGGATCAAGCTAGTCAATGGCTTGAGCGTTTACCCGCGGGATCCATCACCACATGGGATGATCTCACCACTCGTTTCCTTGCTCAATTTTTCCCACCGGGGAGAACTACTAAGCTTAGAAATGACATCTTGATGTTCCAACAACGTCAAAATGAATCTCTTTATGAAGCATGGACTCGTTTAAAGGACTTACTCCAAAAAGTCCCTCATCATGGCATAGATCTTTGGCTCCAAGTCCAAATTTTCTATGACCATATCGACATCCCCACGAGGCGAGTCATTGACCAATCGGCCGGTGGTAAGCTACGTGATCTTAGTGCGGAAAAATCATGGGAACTCATAGAAGATCTTGCCCTCTATGACAACGAAAGTTGGAATGATCCCCGTGATTTGAACAAAACGGTCAAGGCAATATCTTTGCCTTCGAACAATTCTAGCACTCCCGACCGTAGGATCATGGAACTTGAGGACCAAGTCAAGTTTCTCATGAAATCTTACGAAGCTCCGAAGCCTTCAAGCCAAGTGAACAAAATCACTTCTTCATGCGAATTATGTAGTGGTCCCCATGACACTCGTGACTGTGTGGAACTCCCAGGAATAGCTTTTGCGGACTATGCATCCACGCGTACCGACGAAGCGGGAGATAAGTGGTACACTTTCAAGCCCGAGCCAAACACTTACGGTGACTCATACAACCCCTCATGGAAAAATCACCCAAACCTTAGGTGGAAACAAAATCAACCCAATTCTTCCAATCCGCCTAATCGTTACCAACCAAATGGTCCACCATCCAACCGTACTTTCAACAACAATCCTTCTAACAACTTTTGTAGTACCAACAATCTTGAAGGATTGATGTCAAAGGTCATGGCATCTCAAGAAGCTCGCATATCTAAGTTTGAAGCCGATTTCAAACAAAAGCAAAGCGAGATGACCACTAGAATTGATGCATTGTTGAAAGTTCTTAATGACCGAGAAATGGGAGCACTCCCGAGCGACACGGTCAAGAATCTGAAACTAACCGTTAATTCCATATCCTCAGTTTCGTCACCCACTTCGTGTCCACAATACTACTCGGTTAAATCAACGAGCACGTGTTTCAAACAAAACCAAGTTCCCCAAAAGGACCAATCAAATAAAACACCCACTATAGAGCCGGTCAAAAGCATAGTTGAAACACCTCTTATGCAAGACCTTGACGATGAATTCAAAGAACTTCACCTTGAATGCCCCGTCATTGATGTCTTAGCGCGTGCTCCTTACTATAGTGCCCTCTTAGAAAAATATGAGAAGTGTAAGCTAGGTAAAAATGGGACCGCCTTCGTTCAAAACAAGTTGCCTAAAAAGCTTGATGATCCGGGTATATTTGTTTTGCCTTGTAAGATAGGAAGATCCAAAGCTTTTGACACACTAGCCGATTTAGGGTCAAGCCTTAACTTGATTCCTTTATCCTTATTCACCGCTCTTAAGCTAGGAAAGTTAGAGGAAACGGAGGTATTGATAGGGCTAGCGGATGGGAGTATTGCCCACCCGGTTGGAATGATTAAGGATGTAGTTGTTCACGTAGGAAAGTTAACTATATTAGCGGATTTTCACGTCCTAGACATGGTTAGTGACACTACATGCCCATTATTGGTAGGAAGGGGATTTTTAGCAACCGCTAGTGCCATGATAGATTGCAAGGAATCCAAGATAACGGTAGGTGAGGGCGATACTTGGTCGGTGTACGATGTAAAGAAGCATAGTTATGATTGTGATGATGAACCGACACCGCATTGGGTAGAGATGAATAGGAGGCCGTCTAGATATGGACCTTGGATAGAAAGGAACTTTATAGGACCTCAATGCCCATTTTATCTAGAAAAAGATTTTGTTGAAAAGACACATTCGGTAGAACAACTCATAGCTAGAGATGAAGAGCTAGACCCCTTTGAGGACCCCTTAGTCTTTAGGAAGATGATTGAGTTATTAAGCGTAATGCCCATCAACATAGAAAGGAATAAATGGAAAAGAGAGGGAGACAAGTGTAAATGGAGTTGGGACAAGCCACCTAAAGAAGGTGACGGGTCATGGCATATTAGAATGACTTTGTATGATCCGGATGGAGAAAAGTTTGAAAGGTCATACCATACTAAGGAAACCGATAGAAAGTTGAAACCTAAGTTTGATCCCAAAGATGTCCTCAATGAGGAACTCATCCGTATCACGTAGTAACCCATGACCTTGAGTCTAGCTACAAGACTCATAAATAAAGAAAAGCGCTTCTTGGGAGGCAACCCATGTTTTGTGTGATTTTATTTGTTTGATTGTCATTTGCTTCCGTATGCATGCTTTATTTTTATTGTTGGTAGATCATGTTTCTAAACTAAATAGTGGAAATACTTTACTTTGTTGTTTTGGCCTAGTCTTAACTCCACCTAGAAGTATTTTTGCAAAAGATAAGTGTAAGGGGAAACCCCAAATATGTTTTTAAGAAACAAACCGATCATGATTCTCCACAATATTAAATGAGCATGTATATTCGTATTTGTTAGAGTCAAATGCTTGTATTGAGTCATAATGAAGTTTTGCAGGATTTTCCAGGAAGTAGGACCAAGTTTTTCCAGAAATTTTTCGGAAACTTAACATAAGAATTTCTGCAGGTCCATTCTGATGGCGTCAGGGGTTTACTCTTGACGGCGTCAGGAGTTAAAATCTGGAAATTTTACCGGTTTTGTTTTTCTAACGGAGTCTTATGGTTTTTGTGAATTATTAAGTTTTATAATCTCCAGGAGATCTGCAAACTTCATTCCACAAGCATTATATCTTATCTTGTTTTCTAGGATTTAGAAACTTAAATAGGATGCCGCCGATTTTACGCGAGGTTGTCTTGTCTATTTTGTCAGGTTTTACAGGTTATGTATGACAAGAAGATGATTTATATTCTGGAAGGGAAGCTTTGATTGTTCATTTTCTTGGAGGAAGATTTAACCTGGCCATCCTATTATCCATACCGAGCGAATCAGGGGAGTATTTGATTTCATTCTCTTTACTTTTTCACTTTTACATTCTTTACTTGAACATTGGGGACAATGTTCATCTTAAGTGTAAGGGGAGGGTAAAAAGATGATACCTTACATATGCACTTTCGCTTGAGTTTGTTTTGTTTAATGGTTGATGTGTAATAAAACTATGAGAAATACTTGTTAGTGCAATTTTAGCGCCAAATTTAAAATTTTTTACAACATTTAGGAGTGAAACTTTAGCCATAGCAAGCGTCTCATGGATAGGAGATTGTATGACAAGCACGTAACCGTATATTCAGAAAAATTTTCCACCCAAATATGTGAGGTTCGCCTTTAGATTTGATAGGAAAAGCATTCATTATTAGTGCTTATGAGTGTACCGGTAGCATTTAGATTCTAGAACTTGCGTTAGTGATGCATCCCGAGACCGCTAGTGAGACTACATTCGTGTAGTAGGATTTACTACATGATAAGAGGCATTAGGATCACCCTTGTGTTAAACCCGTATTATAATTACTTGACCATTTAAGTCATATTACTTGGCTAGTTAAGTCAACTAATTTTTCCCACACCCTTAGCGTTGTACTCATTTTTAGTACACGATACCCCTAGTACACCCCTCCGAGCCTATCTTTTCATTTCTAACTTTAAGCATTTTACTTAATGGAAGAATTTATTACACCCCACTTAAATGTACAACCAAATCGCCTTAGCCTTCCGTGTATGCGCTCATTTTTAGTGCATTATTGTTATTTGTTTAAACCCTAAGTTAACTTTCTAATTGATTACATGGTTGCTAAGTCGAGTCATATCCTTGTACATATTGTTTTGGGACGATTGGGACTCATGGGTAAAGTACTTGTTTATGGAGTAATGGGGAAGAACATCATTTATTACCCCCATATGTGCGTTAATCTTAAAAGTGCTCCAAGTGTTTTGATTTTCTTAATTCGAGTCACTAGATTAGTTAAATGTAAAGTATGTAAAAATTCAAGTGTAAGGGGAATTCTCATCCCCTATGATGTATTATTTTGGATGGTAGGGTAAGAGTGTATGAAAAAAAATAAATAAATAAATAAAAAAAAATCGAAAAATCAAGAAAAAAAAATAGAAAAATAGAAAAAGGAAAAAAAAAAAAAAAAAAAAAAACATACGGACTACCATCCCTTTTTATTCTATGTTCATTTTATGTTTTTGTTATTTTTCATTTATTAGCTTAAGTCGAGTCTAGTCTTGGCTTAGCAACGCCATATTGTACATGTAATTAACCAAGATTGTTAACTCGCCACCAGTAAAACTTCCTTTATCCAACAAAACCGTGTATTTCATATCCCTACACCTAACGTTACAACCCTTTAAAAGACCTCTTTGATAGTTTATCCTAGGTGCTTACGCCATGTGGTGGAGGTTTGATCCTTTCCCAAGCCTATGGTAATCTATTTTGCTATGACAGGTAGTGAGAGATATCTTCCATTTCCATATTGTAATTTACACTTTATTACACCCGAGAGATGTGAGTATCTAAACACTATTTGTGAGGTGCTAGTATATGACCTCCGTGCTTGTCTATTGGTCTTTAGTGGAACGATTATTTGTTGTAATTACTTTTATATTAGTGTTAAATGACCCCTAACTTGTATTTTGAGTAGAATAAAAGCGCATTTGCTTGAGGACAAGCAAATCTCAAGTGTAAGGGTATATGATGAGGCGAAAAATGATCCGTATTTAGGGGGTCATTTAAGCCCGAATTCGAATTTATTTGATCAAATATTGCCCTAAATCGTTCCTTTTGTGATTTTAGGTACTTTGGGAGTGAAATCTGGAAAAGGAAGCAATTCGGACGTTTTTTGAGCATAAAAGTGAAAAAAACGCCAAAGTCTTAATTTTTCATGCTGGGAACAGTGCATGACGGCGTCAAGAGGAGTTTCTTGACGGCGTCAAGAGTAAAAGTCCGTGACGACCCAGAAGAGTTTTGACGGCGTCACGTAGGAAGGGCGTCAAGAGTAAAAGAGTCATGACGGCCTGGAAGTGTATAAGTCTTGACGGCGTCAGAAGTAGATCTAGGCAGTCCGAGAAGAGTTTTGGCGGCGAGGTGACGGCGTCACAAGTTTATTCTTGACGCCGTCAAACCTATTTTTCTATATATAGTTTTCTAATTTTCACACATTAAAAAAGAGAAGTTTTGGGAGAAACCCTAAGTACGATTTTGGTGTAACTTTACAGGTTTTTCAAGGGTTCCAACCCCTTGATACCTTGCATGATTAATCAAGATAAGTGTTCTTCTAATTCAATCAATATGTCTATGTGTTGGTTGTCTATATCATGTTCTTGTCTTAATTCTATCATGCTAGGCTAGATCTCTTTTGTGTTTGCTTAGATCTAATGAAACCTAGATATTGATTATGTGTTGATTACTTGTTTATTCTTTTCTTGGATGAATGATTTATATGTTAGGCTTAAGAAAACTGGCAGATCTCCAATTGGTAACATGCTTGAACGTCTTAAGAAACATGAACCAACGCGCACTAGGTCTTTATTGGTTGTATTTAATGCATGAGCCACTGTTTACAATCCCTATAGTTGTGCTGGGCATGGTGTAGAAGGAGATAAGAGCTCATAGAATTGGGGAGTTATGTGTGCCACCCCATGAATGGTATTAAGGAATACAATCCGTCATCCATGCAATTATAACAAGTAATTAACGTGTAAAAGATATCTAGGGAGTAGTGAAATCTAAGTAAACACATTTTCTCCAATTACTGCTCACAACCTTAGTATAAATTAGTTTAATTTCATTTCCAGTATTTTATTTTGATTGCATCTTAGTATTGGGTTAGTTGAATAGCAACTAATTCCGCCCACTCTTCCAAAACCCGAGATTTTAATTTGCTTTCTAAAAAATATAAAAACACAAAAATAATCATCCCTCACCTTTAGAACTAGTATTTAGGCTTTCTAATCCTAGCGACACTATTCCTAAGCTGAACGATCAATCCCCCGGTACTTGTCACTATACTATACTACAACGATCAGGTACACTGCCTGGTGGGGGTTGTAAGCTTCTCGAGATCCCTCGAGAGGTAAAGCCTGTTGCGATTCCCACGCATCAGCATGACTTTTGCAAATTGATCATTGCAAAAGTGAGTATCGCGATCACTAATGATGGCACGTGGAGTTCCAAAACGAGCAAAGAGGGATTTCAAGAATTTCACAACAACTCGGGCATCGTTAGTGGGTAAGGCCTTAGCCTCAACCCATTTTGACAAATAGTCAACAGCCACGAGAATATACTTGTTTCCACGAGAAGATGGGAATGGCCCCATAAAATCAATGCCCCAGACGTCAAAGATTTCACAAACTTGAATGGCATTTTGTGGCATTTCGTTCTTTTGTGAAATATTCTCGTGACGCTGACAAGCATCACAGGCTTTGACTAACTCGTGGGCATCCTTATAGATCGTGGGCCAATAGAAACCGGAATCAAACACCTTTTTGGCGGTGTAGTTAGGACTATGGTGGCCCCCGGTGGGTCCAGCATGGCAAGCCTTGAGAATATCAGTGGCTTCATGTCCGTATACACATCGCCTGATGACTTGATCGGCACAGATTTTGAAGAGGAAGGGGTCGTCCCAGAAGTAATGTTTGACGTATTTAAAAAATTTGTTTTTCTGTTGGGACGTCATCCCCTTCACGATGAAGTTACCCGCATGGTAATTTGCAAAGTCGGCAAACCATGGGGTAGTAGAGTCACCACGAAAAGTAACCGCACTGAGTGTGTCGAGAGGGAATGTTTCATTTATTTCTTGTTTCTCGGACACATCTTGATGTGGGTTTTCTAATCGTGAGAGATGATCAGCAGCAAGGTTCTCGGCTCCTTTTTTTATCACGGATAATGATATCAAATTCTTGGAGGAGGAGAACCCAACGGAGAAGCCTCGGCTTTGCATCTTGCTTTGCAAATAGGTACTTCAAAGCCGAGTGATCCGTATACACCACGCATTTGGTCAGGATCAAATATGGCCAGAATTTCTCAAAGGCATACACCACAGCTAGGAGTTCTTTTTCAGTGGTGGTGTAATGACTCTGAGCCTCGGTCATAGTTTTACTTGCGTAGTGTATAGGCTGAAAGTATTTTGCTTTACGTTGCCCCAAGACCGCACCTATGGCAAAATCACTAGCATCGCACATAAGCTCAAAAGGTAGGTCCCAATTGGGGGCAACAAGAATCGGTGCCTCGGTAAGCTTTTTCTTTAATGTTTCAAAAGCTTCGATGCACTCAGGAGAGAAGATGAAAGGAGCATCCTTCTCGAGGAGATGGGACATAGGCCGGGCAATTTTAGAAAAATCTTGGATAAACCTACGGTAGAAGTCGGCATGACCTAAAAGGCTCCTAACACCTTTTACGGTGGTGGGATGAGGTAATTTAGCGATGATATCAATTTTGGCTCTGTCAACCTCAATCCCGTTTTTTGAAATTTTATGGCCGAGGACAATGCCCTCCTTGACCATAAAGTGGCTCTTCTCCCAGTTGAGACTTAGATTCGTTTCTTTGCAACGTTTAAGCATCTGTTCCAAGTGGGAGAGGCAAGACTGAAATGAATCCCCGATGACTGAAAAGTCATCCATGAATACCTCCATGGTTTTCCCGATCATCTCGGAAAAGATAGACATCATGCACCTCTGGAACGTGCCTGGTGCATTACATAAGCCGAAAGGCATACGTCTGTAAGCAAAAGTTCCGTAGGGGCATGTGAAGGTAGTCTTCTCTTGATCCTGGGGATCAACGGGGATTTGGAAGTAACCCGGAAAACCATCGAGGAAGCAGTAGTATTCATTCCCCGCAAGTCTTTCAAGCATCTGGTCCATAAAAGGGAGAGGAAAATGGTCTTTACGGGTGGCTTCATTCAACTTTCGATAGTCAATACATACTCGCCAACCCGTGACCAAACGAGTTGGAATCAACTCGTTATCCTCGTTGGTGACAACGGTAATTCCACCCTTTTTAGGAACACAATGAATTGGGCTAACCCAAGGACTGTCAGATATAGGGTAAATCAATCCCGCATCAAGAAGTTTTAGAACCTCTTGTTTGATAACTTCGTGGATTTTTGGATTTACCCTTCTCTGTTGTTGCACTGCTGGCTTAAAGTCATCCTCCATTAAGATTTTATGAGTACAAAAGTTCGGGCTTATGCCCTTAATGTCAGAGAGTTTCCAAGCGATTGCTTGTTTGTGTGACTTAAGAACCTTTAGGAGTGCTGCCTTTTCCTCATCTTTTAAGTCTTTGGCAATAATGACGGGCAATTTATTATCACCCTCCAGAAATGCATATTCTAGATGAGGAGGCAAGTCCTTGAGCTCAACGTCGGGGAAGTCTTCAGTTATTTCAACATTTTTGACTTCCGCTTTATGAAGTATTTTTGGAGTCGGAGAGGGTGAATGATCGTCATTTAACAATTTTTCAAGGAGAAGAATGTCCCCCTCCAGGTCAAGATAGTTTTCATCAATCCCATCTGGGATTGAACTATCCTGAGCAAGAAAAGCCTCGAGCTCTTCCAGAAGGAAGTCACCTCCCTCAAACAGAGTGAGGGAAGGGGAAGAGTCGGAAATGATAGGATCAGTAGAAGGAGTGGTACTGCCACTTGCTGAGAAACCAAGGACTTCTTGAGAAGACTCCTCAGACGCAACATCGATGATGTCAATTCGGTTAACCGTTTCAGCATCATAGTTGGAGGAGTATCTTGAAGTCTGATCAAGATTGAATGTGATGGCTTCGCCACCAACACGTAGAGTGATTTCTTCTTCGTATACATCGATTAAAGCATGACCCGTTCTTAGGAACCCCCTCCCGAGAATGAGAGGAACTCTTGGGTCAGCATCGAAATCAACAATCACGAAATCTGCCGGAAAATGGAACTTTCCTACTTTCACGAAGATATCTTCGGCAATGTCGAGAGGACGGGATATAGTACGGTCTGCAAGCTCGAGAGTTATGCAGGTCGGAGTGAGAGCAGGTAGAGAGAGTCTTTTCCAGACTGAGTAAGACATTAGGTTAATGCTTGCGCCAAGATCGGCTAAGGCAAAGCATTCAACCATCCCAGGGAAAACACAAGGAATGAGAAATTTCCCGGGATCTCCAAGCTTTTTGGGAAGCTTTTTCAAGAGCACTGCTGAGCAATGCTCATTGAGTGAAGTTTTTGCCATCTCACAGAGTTTTTCTTTGTTGCTTATCAGATTTTTGATTGTCGAAGCAAACTTAGGCATGAGAAGAAGAGCGTCCGCGAAGCTAATATCGAAATGTAATTCTTGGAAAATTTGATAAATTTTTTCCATCTGATGATTAGCTCTTTCGCGGTTCTTTTGATTATTCAAACGTGAAGGATATGGGATTGAAGGCTTAGGATCATTTTTTGGAATTTCATCAGGACTCACAGGAGGATCAAATACAACTTTCGGCTTACGAGCCGGGACCGGGACAACCTGAGGGTGGACGTTGTTGGTACCTCCGTTATTAGTAGGAAGTACCGTGTCCGTAGTAACCTCAGGCACACGTTCCGCTACCTTAGGAGGAGAAGAAGAGGTAGAGGGAATCGAGGGTTCATTGTATGATACCCCACTTCGGGTAGTGATCGCTTTGACATCGCCCCTCGGGTTAGCGATCGTGTTACTCGGTAGTGTACCCGGGCCCGAGGGTTGATCATTTAAAGACTTCTGAAGCTCAGAGATCGTGCTGATCAATAACCGATTCGTTTCCTCTTGTGCTTTCATGAATTGTTTAAACTCAGCATTGGAGGAAGACGAGGGTGGAACAACGTTTTGATTTTGAACAGGAGGATTTTGAACACGGTTGTTTTGAAAATTCCCTTGATTTTGATTGTTGTTACCCTGAAAATTGTTTCTCTGATTGAAATTACCCTGATTGTAATTTCCTTGATTCTGGTTTCTTTGAAAATTTCCTTGAAAACCTTGATTTTGATTGCCATTTTGAAAATTGTTTTGATTAAACTGGCCTTGATTTTGGTTCGGGTTTTTGGAAATTTGAGCTTTGACCTTGGTTAAAATTCTGATTCGAGTTACAGTTTTGATTTTGGTTAAAACCAGGAGGTCCGAGAAAATTGTTAGAACGATAGCTTAAGAGATTACGGTCCCCTTGCGGTTGGTAAGAATTACCCCCCGTGTTGTAGGAACCGTGAGCAGCATAAACGTTCTCTTGAGGAAAATCAGCAGTAGCTGGACACTCGGAATACAGATGTGGGCCCCCACAAGTTTCACAACTTCGGGGCATGGCTTTCACTTGTTGATTTTGAACCTGATGTTGCATCGTTTGGTTTATTCTCAACACAGCTGTAGAAATATCATCCATCTTTTTGGTAAGAGCAATTATTTCAGGAGATGATGATGAAGGAGTAACTGAATGACATGACTCATCCCTCTCCGCAGAGGAATCCCAAAAGTTATGGTGGGCAGTCATGTTCTCAATCAAGTCATAGCACTCTTCGGGACGCCTTTTCATAAAGGTCCCACCAACAGCAGCATTGAGAATATCCCGGTGCCTCAATGTCAGACCATTATAGAAGGTATCTATGATGGTAACTTGCAACATATTGTGGTTAGGGCACCGATCAATAGCTAGCTTATAACGTTCCCAAGCCTAAAAAAGAGACTCATCGAGACGTTGCCGGAAGTTGCTGATATCATTTCGTAACTTGGTAACCATGGACGGTGGAAAATATTTTGCTAAAACTTGGTTACCATTTCATCAAAGGTACGAATAGAATTTCTTGGAAGTCGGTCAAACCATGCAGTGGCATGATGAGTGAGAGAATAGGGGAAGAGGTACAGCCGGAGGGCATCATCGGTGACACCATGTTGTTTCATGCTTTGGGTGACCGTGAGATATTTGTCAAGATGCTTATTGGCATCGTCACCCGGTAATCCGTGAAATTGACACGAATTCTGGACTTGTTGGATTATGTGGTGCTTGAGGCCAAAGTCCGTAGCCTCAATAGTGAGTGGTGCAATAGGCGCACCCCGCCCTTGCATGGTAGGCTGGCACAGCTCCTCCATCGTTCGGAGATCGGGAGCTGGCACATCCCTGGGAGGGTCAGGGGGTGGTAAAGGTGGTGGCGGCCCAGCGGCCATTTCGGTCTTTGGTTCTTGTGTGTCAGAACGTAGCTCGGGTACGTTTTTCTGATGTTTACGTTTTGTTTGTTACCGAGTGCGCATGCACTAAAAACAATTTTTCAAAACAAGATCGAGGCAAAACCACAGTGAACTTAAACCAATTATCACAAGCGAATGGCTTCTTTAAAAAAGGTACACCACTCACAGGGATATAAAGGCAAGTTTTTATCTTAAGTTTGGGAACTTATTATGTCCACACCCCCAGTTGGTAGGTGTTCAGCCTTGGTTTACGGTGGTAAGATTTTATGTATTTATTACTTTGAAAAAACTGCTTTAGGCTTATGGGTGTGTGTGCAGAAAACTTGGGAAATATTTTTTGAACTGATTCGTTAACCGAAATCGTCCCTTTAAGATTACTCGCAGGCTGGCGGGAGGAAGTAAATAGGTTTCTTCTTCAGTTCGCAATTTAATGTCAGAACTTACCTTAAACCAACTATTTCAGGTTGTAATCTTAAAGAAAACGAAGTAATTTAATTTCACAGTTTGTTTTGTTCTTTTTGATTTTTTTGGTGTTTTTAACACTTAAGGAAAAGTGTTAATGAACTTTTTGATATGATTATGTTTTTACAAAAACTTTTTACAAATTTGTGTGAAATTTGTACAGGGAGGGATTTGAAAACCACTAAATTTAAAACGATTTTGTAAAACACGCAACAACCTCCCCGGCAGCGGCGCCAAATTTTGATTGGTGTGAAAGCAGTCAAATATTATTGACCAAGGTCAACAAGTCAAAGACAGCCTCGTTCCAATTCTCCGTGGATAGTATAGTGTGTCCCCGGGTCGTTAAAGTCCCAAAGAGATTGAAATGGTGTTATTTGAAATCGTTTAGGAGTGAGTGGCACTGAGGACAGTAGCCCAGATGATGTGGAATTGATATTGCTACTGTTATTTTGGTATTTGTACACAGATATAATATTCATAAAAATCAGATATACAAGTATATGCACAAATTCACAATTCAGATTCACGTAACAGACTGGAAAAGTGGGATTTGGTATTTAACAAACTACAGGGGGTGCTTTTGAAACTTTTGAAACTTAAAATTAAAAAGAAAAATGAAAATGAAAATGAAATTATAAAAGTGAATATTTTACTATTTAAATATTATTTAATTAATTAAACTATTTAAAATCTAATTTAAATCTAATTTGTATTAACTAATAATTATAAGTATTACAAATTAAATTAAAAATTTGCAAAAATAATTTCTAAACTTAAATTAGAACTTGAGGAAAGTATAAAAAATAAAAATGAATATTTTTGTCTTTTTATGGATTTTTTTATTAATTAAAAACTATTTAACTTAATTAAACTAATATAACTAATTTGAATTAATATTAATACTAAATTAACTTAGAAAATTATGAGAAAATTTATAAAATTACTTAACCATCACAGGAATCCTAAAAAATTATAAAAACCTCTAAAAATTATTTTTAAGGTTAATCCACTAATTAATTACCTTTTGATCAACTTAAATCTAATTTAAATAATAAAAATAAGAAAAATGAAAAATGAACAGTAGAAATTAAAAATATATTTTCTAAAAGTCTAATATATTATATAAGAGCTATAAAAAATATAAAAACTAGGTTATGCTTTATAAAAACTAAATATGCTATTTAAAACTTAATATTAATTAATAATTAAGAAAACTAATATTAAATCTAATAATTACTAAATGACGAAATAAAAATCTAGAAAAATTACTGAATTTACTTTAATATAAGAGGTAATTAATAAAAATATAAAAATACTAAGTACTTAATAAAAATCTAAAAATGAAAATTAAAAGATAAATTGAATTAAATAGAAACTATCACTTAATTTAAATTTGGTTTTTCTTGGATTTTCTTTTACAAACTTGTTTTATGCCTAAAAACAAAGACTTTTTGTGAAATAAACTTTTTTACAACTTGAAAGAAAGTTGTGTGCACCCCCTTTAAGTTAGACAGTTGACTTATGTTGACTGTGTGGACAAATAAGCTCAAATGAGTGTAGGTGGGGCCCACAATGGCAAATCTTGATACAAATAAGCTAAACAAACTTAAATAAGCAGTGAATAGCAAGCAATAAGCACAAATAAGCTGAATGCAATCAAATAAGCACTTTGCAATTTGAAACTGAACACAGATTGGGGACAGACTTTGGGATGGATTCTAGGTGGGGTCCACTTAATCCTAGGTCAAACCAAGGGTCAATACTTGATCCTTGGTAGGAGGGGGGTTGTCCAAACCAATAATGAACCTCTGGGGTCCACTAAGGTGGGCTGCAGCCACCACCAAAGGTGGTGGTGTGGTTGAGGTTTGCTGGTGCAGGGGAAGGCTTCTTCCCTGCAGCTCAGTTCAAGGGCTTGTGGAGCCCACACAAAAAATCACAAAAATAACACAACTATGGGAAACTAAAGCTGAGGTGGGGGACTTTGAGCACAAGAATTTTCAGACCTTGATTCCTAACCATAAATTCATGAAAAATCTTCCAAGTTTTGATTTTTTCTGACCAAAGCAAATTTTGACTTTTTGAAAGTTCCACCTAAGTTGACTAATATGAGATTTATCCTTACTAAACTGATTAATTGTGACTTAACAAGCTAAAAGGAAACTAGAATTGTTGATGGTGATCACTAATGAGCTAGTACACAAAGATTTGAGTGCCAAATCCCTCACAGTTAACTGTGAGGGCAAAAGGAATTGGATTTTGACTTTCTTACTCTATTACACTAAATGTTAGGCTTGGTTTGAACTAATTTGATACTGAGAAGTATTTTTCACCCAAAGTTAACCAACAAAACCCTCAGGATCACAATGAAATTACTAAATCCAAACACCCCTTAATACACAGTTATGAAAGACTTTTAATGAGTTTCACTTATTAAGCCTACAAATCTGTTTCCAAACTCTTTAATATGATTCCCTAAGATGATTAAAACTCAGAAACACAGGTTACATACGCTAACTCACAAGAAAACAAGATATAGCTATTTAGGCAGTTTGAACAAAGATTATGGTTTAACAAAAGATAACTAATTATAAGCTACTAATTTTAACACACAATCTAACTAAACAACAACTAATAGACACAAATCACATAAACTAACAAGCAAACACAGAAATCAACAAATATTAAGTTTTGAGAGAAATTTTAAAATGAGCAAGTCTTACAAAACATCCCTAGCATGAACAAGGGATTTTCCTCAGATGCCTATCTTTAGATAGGCTATTCCACTTCCATGATTGCCATTCAATGCCTCTTCAAACCTGAAATCAAACTCAAAAATGCTAACAGTTGACCATAGTTGACTATTTTTATATTTTTTGGTTTTCTTCTAGTAACTCTGGTTTTTAAAGTCTCTAAAGCTTCAATAAGCTTATTGGAACCTATATGAGCTTACTTCAGTCCATGAAACCTGGTACAGTTCACAACTAAACTTATTTAGAAATCCTTAAATTGAGAAAATTGAAATTACACAAGACAGAAATGAATCCTTGATTTTATTACTTAAAAAGATTAAGAGTACACTAGAATCACTACTGCAATGCTTAGAATTTGAAAATTACACAGAAATTGGACACTTAATTAAATACGACACTAATTTTTAACTAATTAAACTACTACTCTTCATTCCTTGCTTTCTTCTCCTTTTATAGCCCATGATTAGGGTTTCCCCACTCCTCTGATCATTTCCCACCTTTAAACTCAGCCATTGGATGACTGCAACTCCTTAATTTGATGCCACGTATTTTTGGCGGGAAAGTTGGTTTGGACGTTTTCAGGCAAGGGGGGGTGGCAGCATTAAATGTGATGAGAGGGTAGGTGCAGGGGGTGCGGGGAGGTGATGATGAGTTTGCAAGTGGTGGTGGTGGGCTTGTAAAACCATGGTGGTATCCTGGTTTTGGCTGTAGGGAGTAAGGGAGAGGGAAAGGGGAAAGGTTTGACCGGTATTTGACCGAGGTCAAACCTTTGACCCTGGTGTTATTACTTTGGGGTGGTGTGGGCTGGATTCTGCTTTGGGCCCAAAATTTAGGATAGGGAAAGTGGACTTGTGGGTAAATATTGGATTGGGTTTTGTTTTAGGCTTAGGGTAGTAATAGTTAAGGATCCGGTTTGGTTTATGTATTTCACAAGGACTAGTTTTGCAATTTATCGAAAGTTTGGGGACTGGATTTGGCATGTTCTTGAAGTATTCCAAAGGGTATATTTTGCCAATTTATGAATATTATAAGGCCCTGGAATGATTTTTCCAATTAATTTTCACCAGGGACTAAAACCACCAAACTTTCAAACTTCAGGGACCATTTATGTAATTTTCACCAAACTTTCCACCAAGGACCAATCCTGTCATAAAAGGTTAGTGCAAGGACAAAATTTGTTTTTCTCAAAGTTTTTCATATCCCAGGGCCATTTTTGACAATTTTCAAAGTTCAGGGACTAAACTTGACATTTTGTGAAACTTTTAACCAAAGGACTAATTATGTCACTTTTTGAATTAAAAGGACCTTTGGTGACTTTTTCAAGTTTTTAGAACAACCAGGGACTAGATTTGACAACTTTTGAAAGTTGAGGGACTGAAACTGCCAATTTTGCAAACATTGTGCGTTTTTCATCTGTTTTTGGTATTTTTGCATTTGAAACATGTAAAACACTTTCCTAGGATATTTTCACTATTTTGGTTCAATATTGAGTGTTTTTATATGTTTTGACAGCTCAGAAATGGTAAAAATGATGAGTATTTACACACTCATCAGTGATGTGTTACGTCGTAAAAAAAATAGATAATGGTTACGTATCATTTTATTCGTCTAAATTTAGTTATCGTTATATAAACTTTATACGTATTATATTTATATATATATATATATATATATATATATATATATATATATATATATATATATATATATATATATATATATATATATATATATATATATATATATATATAGGGGAGCGTTATTGTGGTGTACACTTTAAAATAGGCTATAATAGGTACACTTGTGGACCGTTAGATCAACCATTATGGATAATAATTAATACTAATTAAATTAGTGGTTATTTTAATATGATAGTGGCAATTTTGTAAATTAATAAAAGTCGATGGACTTTTATTTACTTTAAAGTTCACACTAGACCAAATGTAACGTGCACTGTTTTTATTTTATTACTATTTTATTTGTTTGTAGCACAGACTTGTTTTCTAGACAAATTCAATTAAATAAATTTTTTATTGCTAGTTTGTTTCTGCGTGAGCTGTTACGACCACATATTTACATGATTTTTTTTGTGATACACTTAAAATAATTGTTTATATTTAAAGGCTTGTTGACGACCATTTTTTTTTTATATTGTTATGCATAATAATATTGACGACTATGTTTTGTTGACGACCATTTTTTTTTATATTGTTATGCATAATAATATTGACGACTATGTTTTTTTGCACGACTATTAGTTTACCCCGTCAAATTAAAAAGCAATATGACAAATTTATGTATAGCAAAATATTTTATATTTTTAATTAACACAATTCCAGTGTACGCTAATATTTTCGACACGTTTTTAGTGACACATAATTTTATGATACATTTCTAATGACCCATTATTTTTTTGACACAGTCTTATTTTGTGATACGTTGATGCATTTCTAGTGACATGTTAAGTTTTTTAATACATATATAGTGACGCATATATTTTATTTGACACATTTGTAATAGAGACTACAAACTTTTAGTAGTACATTTGTAGTGACATACTATATTTATCACACTAATTTTTATGATACATATATATTGACACATTAAATTTTATGATACATTTGTGATGATACATTAAATTTTATAACACATTATTAGTGACACACTTAATCTCATAATACGTTTTTAGTGACACACTTATTATTTTGATTCGTTTTAAATTAAACGTTAGTCTTTTGACACACAAAACTAACTGTTTGGACACACAAACTCAACACTTTCATAAAACTAGTAAAAAATATTGACGCACAAATGTTGATACAACAATAAGTTAATTGACACTCTTTTAATTATCATTAATACTTTAAAAAGCATTTTCGTTCAGGCATAAACAATGTAATTTTATCAATATATAGACAAAGCTTAACAACACAACAACGTCATGTTACTAGATAATTCCAAGCATGTTGATACAGTTTAAACTCGTGACACACAATAATAAAATATGTATCCCCTTTCAATTTATTTTTCAAGAGCATTATATTAATAAAAACAATATATATGTGACTCCTCCCAAACCAACCAGTCAGCTTTGTGAAGCTGTTAGGCCCACCTGGGAGAAAGTGCAAGTTAATATTGACCGTGGAAATATAGGGAAATCCCCGGATCGTTAAATCCCAACGAGATTGAAATTGTATTTGTAAACGGATAGGAAAGTGAGTGGTACTGAGGACAGTAACCAATATGATTTGAGAGTTGATTACACTACTGATTGCTTGATATTTGGAAAATATGAATTTATAACAGAAATACAGAAATAAACACAAAATCAAATAATCAGATAACAGACAGAGAAAAGTGGTATTTAACAAGTTACAAACTACAGGGACTAAAAGTGAAACTTTTTAAAACTTAATATTAAAGAAAATAGAAAATGAATTTGAAATTATGAAAATGAGTATTATAATATTTAATTACTATTTAATTAATAAAACTAATTAAAATCTAATTTAAGACTTAATTTAAATTAACTAAAAATTACAACTATTACAAATAAACCTAAAAACTTAAATAAATAATTTCTAAACTTAACTAAGAACTTGAAGAAAGTATAAAAAATTAAAATAAATATTTTTGTCTTTTTATAAGTATTTTATTAATTAATAACTATTTAACTTAATTAAACTATTTTAACTATTTTAAATTACTATTAATACTAAATTACCTTAGAAAATTATGATAAAATTTATAAAACTATTTAAACACTACAGGAATACTACAAAATTATAAAAACTTGCTAAAAATTATATTTAAACTAATTGACTAATTAATTACTTATTAATTAATTTTAAACTAATTTAATTAATTTAAATAAGAAAATTATAAAATGAACAGTAGAAATTATGAAACTATTTTTAAAAAGTCTTAACTACTTTATAAAACTTAGGAAAAATATAAAATTCTACTTTAGTTAATTAAAATTAAAGAAATCTATTTAATTATTAATATTACCTATTTAATTATTTAAATTAGTTTTAAATCTAATTAATAGTAAACTGCTTAGGAAAATTCTAATAAAATTATTTTAACTACTTTAAGGTACTAAGTAATTTATAAAATTATAAAATTGGACAAGTGCTTATTAATAAGCTAAAATGAAAATTAATTAGATAATTTCTATTAAATAGAAGCTATCACTATTTTTATGTTTGCTTTTTCTGGTTTTTATTTTATAAAACTATTTAAATACCTAAATAATGAAACTTTAATAAAGATAACTACTTTGGAAATCAATAATAAGCACTGAGAGTGCTTATTAGCTTAAACAGTTGACTAAGGTTGACTAAATTAATAAATAAGCTAAACTGAGGTTATGTGGGGTCCACTATGGTGAAATCTAATTTACCTAAGTTATTTGAACTATATTAGACTAAACTTAATGATATGAGCTCCTAAAATAAGCTGAGAAGCTCAAATAAGCACTTGCTTATTTGAGTTCTGTCTCAGAAATGGGCCAGAGATTGGTGGCAATTTAAGGTGGGGTCCACTGAGTTATAGGTCAGACTAATGGTCAATATTTGAACCTGGGTAGGAGGGGGGTTGTAATAAGCTAGGTTGGAGGTGTGGGTCCTAATGGTGTGGGCTGCAGCCACCACTTAAGTTGGTGGTGTGGTGGTGGTGTGCTGATGTGCAGGGCAAAGCTTTGCCTTGCAGTTGTGTTCCAAGGGTTGTGGGGTCCACAAGATTGAAATAGGGTTCAAGCTAAGCCTAGGGGTTCAACTATGGGATGATAAGCTACAGATTAAACTAATAAGCTAAGCTTATGGCTTCCTAATAAGCTCTGTATGAGCCCTTGGATTGGTGATCATACACTGAGTAATCAGTGTAGCTTGTTTCACAAAGATCACAAATTTGATCCTAAAAGCTATCCTACAATAAGCTAAAGTCTAAACTAAACCTAGATATGATAAGCTGGTATATTAAGCTACAATTAAGCTGAAACCTAGGGTGTGGGGTCCACTGAGTTGCAAACTAGGGGTCTTGGTATTTTACTTAAAACCTGTGCACAGGGGAACCTATTGCCCTGCAAGGTACTTTTAGCTTTTGCATAAGCTTGAATAAAAATCTTAAAAATCAGACAAACCTAGATTTCTATAGTTTAGGTGGTAGATAATAAGCACAAGAATTTTCAAGCTTTCAATTAGCTTCCTAAATTCTAGAAAAATCACCCAAGTTTTGAGAAAATCTGAGATGAAGCAAATTTGACTTTTAAACAAAACTACTTAGTTTGACTTTGTTGAATTTCTAACTTATCTTACTGATTTATTATATCATATTAAGCTATACTAAGATTGAAATAAGCTATATTACTAACTTGTGAGTAGATTTGAGGAGTTATGGACTCCAATATCACCACAGTTAACTGTGGTGATGTATTCCTTGTGATTTTGACTATTTAACCAACTAAGACCTGTTTATTTTTGTTTCTCTAGGCTAATGTGATACTGAATGACTTGTATACACTAAAAATTACAACAATACCAAGCTGAGTAACACAGAACATGTAAATCCAAACACCCCTTTTTACTAGTCTGTTTTATGATTTGTGAGGTAAATGGCTTACAAAGCTTATTCTACTGATCCAACATGACTTATTATGATATATTAGATGTAATTAAGCACTCAGAAACAGATAATTCCCACAAATACACAAGAACACAAAATATAATATATTGACTGTTTGATTTTTATTTTTTTAGTAATTATTGATTCCAACAAACAAAGTACTATTTTTATGTTATACTATCACTAACTAAATCTGAATAAGCATTAATAAGCTGAAAAAGCAAGCAATAAGCAGAGCAATAATACAAAAGTAAAAGAGAGAATTTTGATAACTTACAAGTAAGCTTTCCTGCTCATAACCAAGAATCAAGAACTCCTATTTCCTCCCCTGAGGATCTAAACCAATACTCCAAGTTGCTTTATGCTTCCAATTCAGCTTTGAATCCCAGATATCAAGAACAAATGCCACAGTTGACTATTATTGACCAATTTTGTATTTTGTGAGATTTTTATATTAAGCTGATTAGTAAGTTACTAAAAGCTGTTTTGAGCTTATGGGAGCTTATATGAACTCACTCAATCCATTAAACCTTACAGTATCAATCAACACAGCTTATTCAAATTATTGATATGAAATTGAAAATGGCACAACTTAAGATAATAACACAAACTTGAATTTTATTAACTTAAGAGATTACTAATACACTGAAAACACTTAAACTTAAACTTGAAAGCTTAAAATTACACTTGAACTTTTGAAAATATTAATACGACATACAAATATTGAAAATAAACTAGGTAGTCTTCTTCTCTGCTTCTCTTGGACTTTATAAGCTTCAATTAGGTTTAGAAACCTCTTCTGATCCTTTCCCACTTCATCTGAGCCATCCATTTAGCTCAATTGATCATATCCGTTCAAACTAGCTTTTGGCGCCAAAGTCCTCCACGTTAACGTGGAGGCAAAGGGTTGTAATTAAGGATTGTTGGGAGCTTGTGGAGGTGTCAGGAGACAATATGGAAGGTTTCTAGGCAAGTGGGTGCTTTATGGAAGAAACAGAGGTATTGATGTGGTTTGGGAGTGAAAAATGGTGGAGATGGCATTTAATGCCCATCTGGGTTGATTTGTGAGGTGGAAAGGTGATGAGGGTGAGCTGGAGGATGGTGAGGTGGAGGTAGCAGGTGGCAAAACCACCTGGTATGGTGAAGCGGGGGTGGGGGAGAAGGGTGTACAGTGTTTGGCGGTTTTGGTTGGTCAACGCGGGTCAGCGCCTGGTTTTAAATAAAAAGGGTGCGTGGGCTTTTTTCTTTGGGCTTGGGGAACAGGTGGGTGGGCTGGGGTAGTTTAGGTGGGCTGGTTGTTTGTTTTATTTATTATAAGGCCCGGTTGGTTTTTAGCTTAGAAAATCACAAGGACCAAATGTGTAATTATTCCAAAGTTGAGGGCTGTTGTTTGTGATTTTTCTAAACTTTAAATAAGGACTGAACCTGCAATTAACCATTAGTACAAGGACCACAAATATGAATTTTATTATTTTAAACCTCAGGGACCAATTCTGCCAATTCCACAAACTTCAGGGACCATTATTGCAAATTTGGATTTTTAAGGGATTAAACTTGTAATTTCTCAAAATATTATCAAAATTGTTCCATTTTGTCATTCATGCATAGTACAAGGGTATTATTTGTAAATATTTCAGTTTTGAATACCCAGGGACTATTTTGCCAATTTTGTAACTTGAGGGGTAAAAATTGCCAGTTTGTGTAAACTTTTATCCAGGGATGTTTTGTTAACATTTTTTGGTTTCCCAAGGACTTAAGTTGACTTTTTATTCATTTAAAACCTTCAGGGACTAGTTTTGTCAATATTTGAAACTTGAGGGACTGAAACTGCCAATTATGCAAACTTTGTACGTTTTTCATTTGTTTTTGCATATTTTGTATTTGAAACATATAAAACACACTTCTAAGATATTTTAAGTATTATAATGCATTTTTGAGTGTTTTTGTATGTTTTGGCAGTTCAGATTGGTACAAAATGATGAGTATTTAGACACTCATCAATCCCCCACACTAAACTATTGCTAGTCCCTAGCAATCTATTTGAGAAAAAATTATTGGATTTTAACTCTTTACCAAAAGCCATCACTTCTGGAGTAGCCAGGTGTAAGAACTGTGGCACACCTGATAACCGTGTGATTTTTAGCAAACCACCAGCTGTCAACGGATTTGATTAGTCTTTACCAAAAGCCGTTTGCTTCTGGACTAGCCAACTCTTGATGGAATAGTCAACATCTTGGTGAGCTGATTACCAATTATGGTTTTTCCACGGCCTTTACCACAAGCCATAATCTTGCGGGCTAGCCAACTCATTTGTTTTCGGGGAGCTGAGGAACCATACAATTTTTGGCAAATTGCCAGCCATAAACGGATTTGAGATGTCTTTACCAAGAGCCGTTTGCTCCTGGACTAGCCAATCCTGTTGTGGGTTAGACATGGAGGATTGATACCATTTTATCTCATTTCTAAGTGTGAAAAAACTGGTAATTTTGATCAAATGGGGGTTCTTGATGGAACATGTGTTGTAATTTGCATTCGTGAGAACGCTCCCCCACACTTAGAACTGAATATTGCCCTCAATATTCACAATACTTGGTGTCCCACCAAGACTTTAGAACGTAAGGAGGCAATACTTTTAACTTTTTTATTTTACTCTATTTACATACAAACTCACTTTTTTCTTTTTATTTGTCTTATACCATTTTTTTTTTTTTTTTTTTTTTTTTTTTTTTTTTTAAATTTACATATGTACAACATGTGGTTCGTCTCCCCCACACTAGGGTGTTAGAAAAGAGAAAGAAATCAGAAATATGAGTGAAAACCCATATTGCTATGCTTTTGATTACCGAGTCACTAGCTTGACTCGACCTCGAATTGACTTGTCATGAGGTAGCTTGTTTTTGATTCCCGAGTCACTAGCTTGACTCGACCCCGAATTAAAATTGTCCTTGGGGTAATGGAGTGGAATTGTCACTCAAAGATTGGGTGAGAAATAGGAGTGGGATTTCCACTCACAGAATTATGAAATGATAAGATAAAGGAGATTATTTTTGGTTTTTATCTTTTATAAATGTTTTTGTATTTTTAGATTTATATATATATGTACAAAGGAAAGAAAATTCCTAACAACCGCCCCTTGAAAGGGAATCTGGGTTTGACAGAGCTCAGTAACTGAAAACAGCCAACAACCAAATGTTGTAACTGAGGGCCTAATCAAACTGGGCAAGTTGTGTGCATAGGAAAAATGTTTTTGCATTTTATATTGTTTATGAAATAATATAATATATGTAATCACTACCTCCTAGGCTTGTGTCAGGTTTACCACGCAAGCTAATCACTTGTGAATGACTAACTGTAATAAATTTGTCCTGACAGCCCGGAAGTTGAATGATAAAGTATAATATACATACAAGGATAGAAATTTGAATAAAATACAAAATTCATTATTTATTATTATTATTATGTACATGATACTAGTGTTTTTGTTTTCCGAGTCACTAGCTTGACTCGACCCCGAATTTATTGGTCCATGGGGTAAGTTTGGAGATCCGGGACAACCATTGGTTGTATGTCCCCTCCAAAATAGTGTTTTAGCCGATGTCCATTTACTTTAAAATTGGGACCGTCGGGTTGCAATAACTCAACAGTTCCATATGGGTATACTTTGGTTATAGTAAATGGTCCAGACCAACGAGTTTTTAGTTTACCCGAGAAAATTTTCAACCTTGAATTGAAAAGAAGAACTCTGTCACCAATGTTGAAAACGCGGTTCTTTATTTTAGAGTCATGTATCTTCTTAGTCTTTTCTTTATAGATTAAAGAATTTTCATAAGCTTGATCACGTAATTCATTTAGTTCGTTTAGTTGAACTTTACGGTGATCACCCGCTGTCTGAAGGTCGAAATTTGCATGTTTTAAGGCCCAATAGGCCTTATGTTCTAATTCAATCGGAAGATGACATGCTTTCCCGTATACTAGCTTATAAGGAGTACACCCAATGGGTGTTTTGTAAGCAGTGCGGAAAGCCCATAATGCATCGTCCAGCTTATCCGACCAAGAGGCACGATTTTCACCAACCGTCCTCTCGAGAATTCTCTTAATACCCCGATTTGAGACCTCCACCTGCCCACTTGTTTGGGGGTGGTATGCTGTAGAAAGACGGTGAGTTACACCATATTTCAGCATTACTCTCGCAAATTGTTCATTGCAAAAGTGAGTACCACGATCACTGATAATGGCACGAGGAGTCCCGAATCTGGCAAAGAGAGATTTTAAAAATTTACAAACTACTCGGGCATCATTGGTGGGTAAGGCTTTTGCCTCAACCCATTTTGACAGATAGTCGACAGCGACGAGTATATACTTATTCCCTCGTGAAGACGGGAATGGCCCCATAAAATCAATGCCCCACATATCAAATATTTCACAGACTTGGATGGCGTTTTGCGGCATCTCATTCTTTTTAGAAATATTCCCGTGACGCTGGCAAGCCTCACAGGTTTTGATAAGTTCATGGGCGTCTTTATATATCGTGGGCCAAAAGAATCCTGAATCAAACACCTTTTTGGCGGTGTAGTTTGGGTTATGATGTCCCCCCGTAGGTCCATCATGACAAGCTTTAAGAATTTCCATGGCTTCTTGGCCATGGACACACCGTCGGATGACTTGATCCGCACATATTTTAAACAAGTAGGGGTCGTCCCAGAAGTAATGTTTTATATCTTTAAAGAATTTTCTTTTCTGTTGGGACGACATCCCTTTCACAACGAAATTTCCCGCACGGTAATTTGCAAAATCGGCAAACCATGGGGTTGTGGTATTATCCCGGTTAGAGATGAGATTTAGAGTCTCCAGAGGAAAAGTTTCATTAATTTCTTTTCTCTCGAGAATATCCTGATGAGGATTTTCTAACCGGGACAAGTGATCAGCTGCAAGGTTCTCTGCTCCTTTTTTATCTCTTATGAGAATATCGAATTCCTGGAGGAGCAGGACCCACCGGAGCAGTCTTGGCTTTGCATCCTGTTTAGTGAACAGGTATTTCAAAGCCGAATGATCCGTATAAACCACGCTTTTGTTTAAGATTAAGTAAGACCGAAATTTTTCGAAGGCATATACCACAGCTAATAATTCTTTTTCTGTGGTGGTATAGTGTGTTTGAGCCTCATTCATGGTCTTACTTGCGTAGTGTATTGGCTGAAAATGTTTGGTTTTGCGTTGCCCCAGAACTGCACCAATAGCATAATCGCTAGCATCGCACATAAGATCAAAGGGTAAGTCCCAGTCGGGGGCAACAAGGATTGGTGCTTCAGTAAGCCTTTTCTTTAAAATAGAAAAAGCTTCGATGCACTCGGGGGAAAAGATAAAAGGAGCATCCTTTTCAAGAAGATGAGTCATAGGCCGGGCTATTTTGGAGAAATCCTGAATGAATCTCCGATAGAATCCGGCATGTCCGAGAAAACTCCTTATTCCTTTAACAGTGGTGGGATGAGGCAGTTTAGCAATAACATCAATTTTGGCCTTATCGACCTCAATCCCACTTTTTGAAATTTTATGGCCGAGGACAATGCCCTCTTTAACCATAAAATGGCTCTTCTGCCAGTTTAGACAAAGATTAGTGTTTTCACAACGTTGAAGCATTTTTTCTAAGTGGGAGAGGCACGAGTCGAAAGAATTCCCGATGACTGAGAAGTCATCCATAAATACCTCCATGGTTTTTCCGATCATGTCATGGAAAATAGCCATCATGCACCTCTGGAAAGTGCCCGGAGCATTGCATAACCCAAAAGGCATGCGACGATAGGCAAATGTCCCGTAAGGGCATGTGAAGGTAGTTTTATCTTGATCCTGTAGATCAATGGGAATTTGGAAGTAACCCGAGAAGCCGTCAAGGAAACAATAGCACTCGTTTCCCGCTAGTCTTTCGAGCATTTGGTCCATAAAGGGCAGAGGAAAATGGTCTTTGCGGGTGGCTTCGTTAAGCTTTCTGTAATCAATACATACTCGCCACCCTGTGACCAAACGAGTTGGTATTAACTCGTTGTCCTCATTTGTAATAACCGTAATGCCACCCTTCTTTGGAACACAATGAATTGGGCTTATCCAAGGACTATCTGATATAGGGTAAATCAATCCCGCATCAAGAAGTTTGATAACTTCTGCTTTTATAACTTCGTGGATTTTTGGATTTACCCTTCTTTGATGCTGCACAGTAGGTTTAAAGTCCTCTTCCATTAGGATTTTGTGTGTACAAAAATCCGGGTTAATACCCTTTATGTCTGAGAGCTTCCAAGCAATTGCTTGTTTGTGGGACTTTAAAACCTTGAGCAGCGCGGTTTTCTCCTCATCCTTTAAGTCTTTTGCAATAATGACCGGTAACTTATCGTTACCTTCCAAGAATGCATATTCTAGATGAGGAGGCAGGTCCTTAAGTTCAACCTCGGGGAAGTCATCATTTTTTTCAACATATTTGACTTCCACCTTATGAAGTTGTGGAGGTAGAACAGGAATGGGAGAAGGATCTTTGTTCAATAACTCCTCAAGGAGAAGTATATCCCCCTCCGGGTCAATCTCTTGGTAATCAATTCCTTCGGGAACTGAATCACTTTTGAGAAAGGCCTCTAATTCCTCAAGGACGAAATCACTTCCCCCAAACGGAGTGAAGGAAGGAGAAGAATTAGCAATTACGGGACCAGAAGAAGTAGTGGGATTGCCACTTGAAAAATTATCCGTGAATCCAAGGATTTCCTGAGCATACTCCTCGGATGCAATGTCAATGACATCAATTCGGTTGACCGATTCAGCATCATAATTAGAGGAGTATCTCGAGGTTTGATCAAGGTTGAACGTTATAGCTTCATTTCCAACTCGTAACGTGATTTCCTCATCGAAAACATCGATTAATGCACGCCCCGTTCTCAAGAATCCCCTCCCAAGAATGAGAGGAACTCTTGAATCAGCATCGAAATCAACAACAACAAAGTCCGCCGGAAAGTGGAACTTTCCCACTCTCACAAATACGTCCTCGGCAATACCGAGGGGACGTGAAATTGAACGGTCTGCAAGCTCGAGAGTCATGCATGTGGGACTAAGTGCCTGAAGAGAGAGCTTTTTCCAAACTGAATGAGGCATTAAATTGATGCTTGCACCAAGATCGGCCAAGGCAAAGCATTCAACCATACCCGGGAAAGTACATGGTATTAGAAATCTCCCGGGGTCTCCTAGCTTTTCGGGAAGCTGTTTTAACAGAACCGCAGAGCAGTTCTCATTAAGTGGAGTTCGTGCCATTTCAAACATTTTTTCTTTATTGCTCAACAGGTTTTTGATTGTCGATGCGAATTTGGGCATTAAAAGAAGAGCGTCCGCGAAGCTAATATCGAAGTGTAGTTCTTGGAAAATCTGAAAGAATTTTTCCATCTGATGATTAGCTTTTTCACGGAGCTTTTGGTCTTGCAATCGTGAGGGATATGGAATTGTTGTTTTTGGGTTGGATTTTGGATTTTCAACAGGACCTTCGGTAGTTTCAAACCTAACTTTTTTAAAGGGAGTTGGGACCGGGATAACTGGAGGAGGGATGTCATTGGTACCTCCGTTATTATTAGGAAGTACCGTATCCGTAGTATCCTCAGTTTCACATTCCTCTACAGGGATAGGAGATGAGGTAGAGGGAGCTGTAGGTCCTTGATAAGAAACTCCACTTCTTGTGGTGATCGCCTTTACATCGCCCCTCGGATTAGCGATCGTGTTGCTAGGTAAAGTTGTACCTGAGCCCGAGGGTCGATCATTTAAAGACTTCTGGAAATTAGACATTTGACTAACCAGCATTCTGTTTAGTTCTTCTTGGGATTTCATAAACTGTTTTAATAACTCATCATGTGATGGTCCAGTTGGAACAATGGCTTGATTTTGGTTTGGAAAATTTTGAGCCCGATTGTTCTGGAAATTCCCATGTTGCTGGTTGTTATTACCCTGGAAGTGGTTTTGTTGTTGAGAATTACCCTGTGGGTAATTGTTCTGACCTTGATTACGATTATAGTTCCCTTGGTTTTGATTTTGGTTAAACTGATTTTGACTAGAGATGAAATTCCCTTGGTTGTTATGACCTTGGTTCATTCGATTCTGGTTCTGATTCTGGTTAAAGTTCTGGTTCCTATTCTGAGGTTGATTAAACCCTGGTGGTCCAATATAGTTATTAGAACGGTAGCTCAAAAGGTTTCGGTCCCCTTGCGGTTGGTAAGAATTACCTCCCGTGTTATAGGAACCTTGAGCTGCAGACACGTTTTCACGAGAAAAGCCACCGGAAGCTGGGCAATCTGTGTACGTATGTGGACCACCACAAGTTTCACAACTTGGGTTAACAGTTTTGACCTGATTAGGATTATTCTGATGGATACGCAAAACTGCTGTAGATAAATCATCCAGCCTTTTACCTAGGATTGATATTTCATTGCTTGCCGGAGTGTCTGACTTAAATGAGTCGTTCCTCTCAGCAGAGGAGTCCCAAAATTTATGATGGGCAGTCATGTTTTCGATTAAGTCATAGCACTCTTCAGGGGTCCTTTTCATAAAGGTGCCCCCAGCAGCAGCATTGATGGTGTCACGATGACGGAGTGTCAAACCATTATAAAAGGTATCAATAATGGTGACAAGAAGCATGTTATGATTAGGACACCGATCAATTGCAAGTTTGTAGCGTTTCCATGCCTCAAATAAGGACTCTTCGGGAAGCTGTCTAAAGTTGCTGATATCATTCCTCAGCTTTGTGACCATAGATGGTGGAAAATATTTGGCCAGGAATTTAGTGATCATCTCATCAAAAGTGTGGATCGAATTCTTTGGAAGTCGATCGAACCAGGAAGTCGCATGATGAGCGAGAGAATAGGGGAACAAGTATAAACGTAGGCTGTCTTCGGCGACGCCATGTTGTTTCATGCTTTGGGTGACAGTTAAAAATTTGTCGAGATGCCTGTTGGCATCGTCACCTTGCAATCCGTGGAACTGGCACGTATTCTGGATCTGTTGTATCATGTGGTGTTTTAATCCAAAATCCGTGGCTCCAATAGTGAGTGGTGCAATTGGTCCACCCCTCCCTTGCATGGTAGGTTGACACAGTTCCTCCATAGTTCGGGTGTCAGGAACTGGCTCATCCTTGGGAAGGAATGGGGGCTCGTCGTTCATTTTTAGTGTGTGTTCTTCTTCAACAATACGTAACTCGGGTACGTTTTTCTTCTTTTTATTCTTTGTTTGTGAACGAGTGCGCATGCACAAAAATTAGTTTTCAACACAAGATCGAGGCAAAACTACAGCGAACTTAAACCCAATAATCACAAATGAACAGCTCCTTTAAAAAAGGTACACTATTCACAAGGATACAATGGTAAGTTTTTAATCTTTTAGGTTTGGAAACTTATTATGTTCACACCCCCAGTTGGTAGGTGTTCTGCCTTGGTTTGCGGTAGTAAACTTTTATGTAATTATATTCACAGTAAAATGTTTTTGGCTTTTCGTGTATGGGTGAAAAAACTTGGACAATATTTTTGAAACTGATTCGTTAACCGAAATCGTTCCTTTAAGATTACTCGCAGGCTGGCGGGAGGAAATAAATGGATCCCTCTTAAGTTCGCAATTTAATGTCAGAACTTACCTTAAACCAACTGTATAGGTTGTAATCGTAAAGATACGAAGTAATTTAACTTCACAGTTTTGTTTTGTTGTTTATGATTTGTTTGGTGTTGTTAACACTTCAGGAGAAATGTTAATGAACGTTTTCAGATATGATTTTGCTTTTCTTAAAAAAATTTACAAAGTGGTGATATTTGTACAGGAGGGTTTTTGAAAACCACTAAACTTTTACCGTTTTGAAATACGCAACAACCTCCCCGGCAGCGGCGCCAAATTTTGACTCCTCCCAAACCAACCAGTCAGCTTTGTGAAGCTGTTAGGCCCACCTGGGAGAAAGTGAAAGTTAATATTGACCGTGGAAATATAGGGAAATCCCCGGATCGTTAAATCCCAACGAGATTGAAATTGTATTTGTAAACGGATAGGAAAGTGAGTGGTACTGAGGACAGTAACCAATATGATTTGAGAGTTGATTACACTACTGATTGCTTGATATTTGGAAAATATGAATTTATAACAGAAATACAGAAATAAACACAAAATCAAATAATCAGATAACAGACAGAGAAAAGTGGTATTTAACAAGTTACAAACTACAGGGACTAAAAGTGAAACTTTTTAAAACTTAATATTAAAGAAAATAGAAAATGAATTTGAAATTATGAAAATGAGTATTATAATATTTAATTACTATTTAATTAATAAAACTAATTAAAATCTAATTTAAGACTTAATTTAAATTAACTAAAAATTACAACTATTACAAATAAACCTAAAAACTTAAATAAATAATTTCTAAACTTAACTAAGAACTTGAAGAAAGTATAAAAAATTAAAATAAATATTTTTGTCTTTTTATAAGTATTTTATTAATTAATAACTATTTAACTTAATTAAACTATTTTAACTATTTTAAATTACTATTAATACTAAATTACCTTAGAAAATTATGATAAAATTTATAAAACTATTTAAACACTACAGGAATACTACAAAATTATAAAAACTTGCTAAAAATTATATTTAAACTAATTGACTAATTAATTACTTATTAATTAATTTTAAACTAATTTAATTAATTTAAATAAGAAAATTATAAAATGAACAGTAGAAATTATGAAACTATTTTTAAAAAGTCTTAACTACTTTATAAAACTTAGGAAAAATATAAAATTCTACTTTAGTTAATTAAAATTAAAGAAATCTATTTAATTATTAATATTACCTATTTAATTACTTAAATTAGTTTTAAATCTAATTAATAGTAAACTGCTTAGGAAAATTCTAATAAAATTATTTTAACTACTTTAAGGTACTAAGTAATTTATAAAATTATAAAATTGGACAAGTGCTTATTAATAAGCTAAAATGAAAATTAATTAGATAATTTCTATTAAATAGAAGCTATCACTATTTTTATGTTTGCTTTTTCTGGTTTTTATTTTATAAAACTATTTAAATACCTAAATAATGAAACTTTAATAAAGATAACTACTTTGGAAATCAATAATAAGCACTGAGAGTGCTTATTAGCTTAAACAGTTGACTAAGGTTGACTAAATTAATAAATAAGCTAAACTGAGGTTATGTGGGGTCCACTATGGTGAAATCTAATTTACCTAAGTTATTTGAACTATATTAGACTAAACTTAATGATATGAGCTCCTAAAATAAGCTGAGAAGCTCAAATAAGCACTTGCTTATTTGAGTTCTGTCTCAGAAATGGGCCAGAGATTGGTGGCAATTTAAGGTGGGGTCCACTGAGTTATAGGTCAGACTAATGGTCAATATTTGAACCTGGGTAGGAGGGGGGTTGTAATAAGCTAGGTTGGAGGTGTGGGTCCTAATGGTGTGGGCTGCAGCCACCACTTAAGTTGGTGGTGTGGTGGTGGTGTGCTGATGTGCAGGGCAAAGCTTTGCCTTGCAGTTGTGTTCCAAGGGTTGTGGGGTCCACAAGATTGAAATAGGGTTCAAGCTAAGCCTAGGGGTTCAACTATGGGATGATAAGCTACAGATTAAACTAATAAGCTAAGCTTATGGCTTCCTAATAAGCTCTGTATGAGCCCTTGGATTGGTGATCATACACTGAGTAATCAGTGTAGCTTGTTTCACAAAGATCACAAATTTGATCCTAAAAGCTATCCTACAATAAGCTAAAGTCTAAACTAAACCTAGATATGATAAGCTGGTATATTAAGCTACAATTAAGCTGAAACCTAGGGTGTGGGGTCCACTGAGTTGCAAACTAGGGGTCTTGGTATTTTACTTAAAACCTGTGCACAGGGGAACCTATTGCCCTGCAAGGTACTTTTAGCTTTTGCATAAGCTTGAATAAAAATCTTAAAAATCAGACAAACCTAGATTTCTATAGTTTAGGTGGTAGATAATAAGCACAAGAATTTTCAAGCTTTCAATTAGCTTCCTAAATTCTAGAAAAATCACCCAAGTTTTGAGAAAATCTGAGATGAAGCAAATTTGACTTTTAAACAAAACTACTTAGTTTGACTTTGTTGAATTTCTAACTTATCTTACTGATTTATTATATCATATTAAGCTATACTAAGATTGAAATAAGCTATATTACTAACTTGTGAGTAGATTTGAGGAGTTATGGACTCCAATATCACCACAGTTAACTGTGGTGATGTATTCCTTGTGATTTTGACTATTTAACCAACTAAGACCTGTTTATTTTTGTTTCTCTAGGCTAATGTGATACTGAATGACTTGTATACACTAAAAATTACAACAATACCAAGCTGAGTAACACAGAACATGTAAATCCAAACACCCCTTTTTACTAGTCTGTTTTATGATTTGTGAGGTAAATGGCTTACAAAGCTTATTCTACTGATCCAACATGACTTATTATGATATATTAGATGTAATTAAGCACTTAGAAACAGATAATTCCCACAAATACACAAGAACACAAAATATAATATATTGACTGTTTGATTTTTATTTTTTTAGTAATTATTGATTCCAACAAACAAAGTACTATTTTTATGTTATACTATCACTAACTAAATCTGAATAAGCATTAATAAGCTGAAAAAGCAAGCAATAAGCAGAGCAATAATACAAAAGTAAAAGAGAGAATTTTGATAACTTACAAGTAAGCTTTCCTGCTCATAACCAAGAATCAAGAACTCCTATTTCCTCCCCTGAGGATCTAAACCAATACTCCAAGTTGCTTTATGCTTCCAATTCAGCTTTGAATCCCAGATATCAAGAACAAATGCCACAGTTGACTATTATTGACCAATTTTGTATTTTGTGAGATTTTTATATTAAGCTGATTAGTAAGTTACTAAAAGCTGTTTTGAGCTTATGGGAGCTTATATGAACTCACTCAATCCATTAAACCTTACAGTATCAATCAACACAGCTTATTCAAATTATTGATATGAAATTGAAAATGGCACAACTTAAGATAATAACACAAACTTGAATTTTATTAACTTAAGAGATTACTAATACACTGAAAACACTTAAACTTAAACTTGAAAGCTTAAAATTACACTTGAACTTTTGAAAATATTAATACGACATACAAATATTGAAAATAAACTAGGTAGTCTTCTTCTCTGCTTCTCTTGGACTTTATAAGCTTCAATTAGGTTTAGAAACCTCTTCTGATCCTTTCCCACTTCATCTGAGCCATCCATTTAGCTCAATTGATCATATCCGTTCAAACTAGCTTTTGGCGCCAAAGTCCTCCACGTTAACGTGGAGGCAAAGGGTTGTAATTAAGGATTGTTGGGAGCTTGTGGAGGTGTCAGGAGACAATATGGAAGGTTTCTAGGCAAGTGGGTGCTTTATGGAAGAAACAGAGGTATTGATGTGGTTTGGGAGTGAAAAATGGTGGAGATGGCATTTAATGCCCATCTGGGTTGATTTGTGAGGTGGAAAGGTGATGAGGGTGAGCTGGAGGATGGTGAGGTGGAGGTAGCAGGTGGCAAAACCACCTGGTATGGTGAAGCGGGGGTGGGGGAGAAGGGTGTACAGTGTTTGGCGGTTTTGGTTGGTCAACGCGGGTCAGCGCCTGGTTTTAAATAAAAAGGGTGCGTGGGCTTTTTTCTTTGGGCTTGGGGAACAGGTGGGTGGGCTGGGGTAGTTTAGGTGGGCTGGTTGTTTGTTTTATTTATTATAAGGCCCGGTTGGTTTTTAGCTTAGAAAATCACAAGGACCAAATGTGTAATTATTCCAAAGTTGAGGGCTGTTGTTTGTGATTTTTCTAAACTTTAAATAAGGACTGAACCTGCAATTAACCATTAGTACAAGGACCACAAATATGAATTTTATTATTTTAAACCTCAGGGACCAATTCTGCCAATTCCACAAACTTCAGGGACCATTATTGCAAATTTGGATTTTTAAGGGATTAAACTTGTAATTTCTCAAAATATTATCAAAATTGTTCCATTTTGTCATTCATGCATAGTACAAGGGTATTATTTGTAAATATTTCAGTTTTGAATACCCAGGGACTATTTTGCCAATTTTGTAACTTGAGGGGTAAAAATTGCCAGTTTGTGTAAACTTTTATCCAGGGATGTTTTGTGAACATTTTTTGGTTTCCCAAGGACTTAAGTTGACTTTTTATTCATTTAAAACCTTCAGGGACTAGTTTTGTCAATATTTGAAACTTGAGGGACTGAAACTGCCAATTATGCAAACTTTGTACGTTTTTCATTTGTTTTTGCATATTTTGTATTTGAAACATATAAAACACACTTCTAAGATATTTTAAGTATTATAATGCATTTTTGAGTGTTTTTGTATGTTTTGGCAGTTCAGATTGGTACAAAATGATGAGTATTTAGACACTAATCAATATGTACAATAGAATATTTTTTAAAAATGGATAAGAACATAGCGAGACCACCAGGCACCAGATTCTTATAAGTAACCATAACCAAATCAAAAAACCAATACTCCGTATTACATAAGAATAATGATACATAAATCAAAAACCAAAAACACCTACTGATGCACATACACTTATCATAAAAAATTTAACTCGATTTCATAAACATGAAGGCAATGACTAGATCTTGATCGGATAACCCATCTGTGACCTTGGAAAACGTAGATCTAGATTCGAACAAAAAAAACTGCGTTAAATCAGATGATGATGGTCGTTGATTATTGAAACGGTGATGGCGGCGTTAAAGTCGACGAAAACCGTGAGATCGATATCTTATGCGTTTTGCATAAAAATTCCGGTAACAAAGAAGTGAAACCCAACAATGAATTCCGACCACATAGTCGCAAGATCATAAACCGAAACCGTCGGCCACAAGAAAAAATTGGGAAGAAAAAAGGTGGCACTAGATTTATTTTAATTGTAGATTAGAAGGACTCATTATATATTGGCAACAATGAATTCGTCTTCATCATACATGAAAGACTCAAGGGAAGGCTGTGTGTTTTTCTTCAATGAGAGAGAGAGAGAGAGAGAAATTTCTTATCTAATGAATGTAAAGTGAATGACAGTTTAGAGTTACAGCTAAAAGATTGGATGAAACGAAATGTCAATAATACCCTTATTTGTTATTAGTGATTTTAAATTTATTTAAGTAGCAAATTTCCACTTGTCTCAAGCTCATTGGTGCCTATTGTTTTCTACTTTAAGAGTGTACACCACATGAACATAAATCTATATATATATATATATATATATATATATATATATATATATATATATATATATATATATATATATATATATATATATATATATATATATATATATATATATATATATATATATATATATATATATATAATAAGTTACGTTTATTATTTATCGTTTTAATATATATTCAAATATATATATATATATATATATATATATATATATATATATATATATATATATATATATATATTATTAAAAATCAATATTACTATTCAATCCTTTATGTTTCTCAATTTTACACTTTTTACCATTAACGGATTATATTTTCGTCGTTAGTCCAAATTTATATATTATTACATTTTAGGTCCAAAATATCAAATATTTACATTTATTATCCCTATGTTTCTGTATTTACAGTTTATACCCTTAGAAAAACTGTTTTAACACTTTTTACCCAAAGTTTACAAACTTGACACTTTTTGTCCCTATTCCTCGAATATTTGCAAATTTAGTCCAAACATTACCAAATTCAAAACTTATCATTTTTATTATTTCAATAAGCTCATAAGGTCTTAAACAGCTTATTTTCACAGCTTATTAGCTTAATCTCTTCTTATTTCTCAAATTGGGCCTTAACGATTCATATTAAGGGCCCGTTAAGGTTTTATGATCCAAAGGGTTTGTGGGGACATTGGGTTTGTCGAAATCCATCTTTTTAAGTTACAATAACATTTCAAAAGAGCTTATACGCTTAGCTTATCGTGATAAGCTAGAATTGGCTTTTTGGCCCACGTAAGGTTTTTAATTTCTGAAAATCCTTAAGTAAACTCGTTTTGCTTTAGGCTCGATTAAGTGGTCAAACGAAGTTGTTAAGTCGTATTATTTATCATTTTCGTTAGTGTTCCAAGTAAACAAATAGGTCGTACAATAATAATGATGGGTCGTGTGTCAAATTTAGAAATGGCGAGGCCAAAGTGTAGCCAAAAACTTAATACGTAAAACTTTATAAAACTTGAAAATAAACTAAGTGTTTTTAGTATATGTCGTATAGGTCCAAGAGACTTAGAAACGTGTGATTTTTGTTGTGTGCTCGTTTATATAAGTTCAATATTATTATAGGTACTCGTTAATGTCATAACTAAGAATTAGTATAACACATAAAACGTATACGTTGTTTGTAAGATTTACGATTTATAAGCTCCAAGTGAGTGTGCACAATATAACCATACGTATATATATAAATAGAAAGAAAAGTTCGTGGTCTCACCTCACCTATAAAAGGTGGTGTAAAATGAGTATAGGGTTCGTGTGATGGTACAAAAGCTCCGTGGTTCACTTCACGTCCCACCAAGGTTCAAAAGGCTCCAATCCTTGGCTTCCTAGGTTCGCTTTGAGACGTGGTTCTCCTAGCAATCCGTATGTCCTCCACAACTTCCTCTCGTTACTATTTTTATGTAATGTGGTGTGTTTTAAGTGCATGTAACGTTTTAAGTTTGCATGGAAGGTTTATATAGGTAGTTTTGAAGGGTGTAGAGACAAGATAAGCTCACAAGAGGGGAGGGTGCATGTGAGGGCGAATAGTAACGCCACAACCATAAACCAATCGCATGTTTACAAAGTTTAGATCTTGTGAGATCTTCCCTATTCATTCCTGACGTTTCCTTGGATGCACATTGTTAGTTTACTTGCCATTGGAGAGCATGGGTGGTGCTAAGGAATGATGCAACACGTTTTAAGCTTATCTTTGCATATTGAGTTTGGTAGTTCACTTAGGTGTTTTCTAGGGTAGTAAACGAGCAAGGGTTTATGTAAGCTTTATTGTTCGTGGTTCTTGGGCACTAGGGGAAACGAGTTAAGTAAAAATATATGTAGGTTATGTGTAGAAATCGTACGATAGAAGGGTGGTTTTGGACGTGGTCGCGACAGAAAGAAAGAAAAAGAAAACAAAAATTAAAGGGTGCGTTTTGGGCTTGGCCTGGTGGGCTGCTGGTTATGTCGGCCCAAAAACAAAAGAAAGAAAATAGTACTAGTCCGTTTGGTTTGTAATTGGATCCGTGGCCCAATGAGTGTTGGGGGCCTACATGGTATATCTCGATTATCGTGTCGAAGTTCAAAAATATTAGTGAGCGTTCTCGGGAAGTTTCGTAGGTTCGGGGAATATAAAAATAGTATACGTTATTTAGACGAAACGTATTGTTTTAAATATAAACGTTTTATATATAATTATTGTTCGCAATAATCATTGGTTATCTAGGTCGTGTGTAAGCATCGTCCCTGTGTAAACGGTCAATCACATTTATCATAGTGGTTCAATATCAAGCCATATCAAAAAAAAAAAAAAAAAAAATTTGTTACCCGTAAAATGGTGTTAATTTATCGTAACATCGTTTTATTTATTCGTATGCATTTACTAATCGTAAGGGAAATTTACGAGAGGTTACATTACCTACCTCTTACAGGAAATTCCGTCCCGGAATTCTAGTCTAAGATAGTTGCCAAGGGTGTCTTAGGTGAAAAGATGTGGGTACTTGGAGCGAATTTGATCCTCGCGCTCCCAAGTATATTCCGGTCCTCGCTTGGAGTCCCAACGAACTTTGACAATAGGGATACGGTTTTGTTTGAGTTGTTTAACTTCTCTATCCATGATTTCAATGGGTTCCTCGGTAAAGACAAGGTTATCATCTAGTCGAATTTCTTTCAATGGAATCACGAGAGATTCATAGGATAAACACTTCTTAAGGTTTGACACATGAAAGGTGTCGTGGATCCGACTAAGTTCTTCGGGTAGTTCTAGTTTATAAGCCACGGGTCCTATCCTTTCAAGGATTTTGAATGGACCAATGTATTTGGGGTTCAACTTTCCATGCTTTCCAAACCGTACCATTCCCTTCCAGGGAGATACTTTCAATAAGACTCTGTCTCCTATTTGAAATTCCATGGGTTTCCTTTTTAGGTCTGCGTAGCTTTTCTGCCGGTCTTGGGTTGCTTGTAATCGTTGCTTAATCTTAACGATTTTCTCGGTTGTTTCCCGAACAAGGTCAGGTCCTATAAGTTGTCTTTATCCAACTTCTGCCCAACAAACGGGCGATCTGCACTTTCTACCATACAGTGCTTCGAATGGTGCTGATTTTATGCTGGCGTGGTAACTATTGTTGTATGAAAACTCTGCTAATGGTAAGTGCTTAGCCCAACTTTTTCCAAAATCAATAACGCATGCTCGGAGCATATCTTCCAAGGTTTGGATAGTTCTTTCACTTTGACCATCAGTTTGAGGGTGGTATGCGGTGCTCATATCTAGTTTAGTTCCTAAGGCTTTCTGTAACGATTTCCAAAAGTGAGAGGTGAAACGACTATCTCGATCCGAGATAATTGAAATTGGTACTCCATGTCGAGTGACAATTTCCTTCACATACAGCTGAGCTAGTGTATTCATCTCATCGGTTTCTTTGATGGGTAGAAAATGAGCGGATTTTGTGAGACGATCCACAATAACCCATATTGTGTCGTACCCGGATGAGGTTCTTGGGAGTTTGGTGATGAAGTCCATAGTGATTCGTTCCCATTTCCACATAGGAAGTTCTGGTTGTACAAGTAAACCTGAAGGTTTCTGATGTTCTGCCTTTACTCTTGAACATGTCAAACATTTACCGACATATTCTGCGATGTCAGCCTTCATGTTTGGCCACCAATATAGTTTCTTTAAATCCTGATACATCTTGTCGGAACCTGGATGAATGGAGTATTTTGACTTGTGGGACTCATACATGATGAGCTCACGAATACCTCCAACCATAGGGATCAAACTTCTGTCCTTGAAACACAGTGTTCCATCGGATTTCTTCACGAAACCATTCTTATTCTCGGGCATGCCGTAAATCTTTTCCTTGGGTCGGTTTTCTTCTTTAAGTGCTTCGTTCTGTGCGGTAAGGATTTGGGATGGAATGGGTGAGTGGATAGTCATCCCTAGTGATCTAACTCGAAGGGGTTTCAATCGTTCTTTTCGGCTTAACGCATCTGCTACTACATTAGCCTTTCCTGGGTGGTAACGGATCTCACAATCATAATCGCTGAGCAGCTCTAGCCAGCGACGTTGCCTCATATTCAAATCATTCTGATCCAAAATATGTTGAAGACTCTTGTGGTCGGTGTACATGGTACATTTGGTGCCATATAAGTAGTGCCTCCATAACTTGAGTGCAAACACTACAACTCCTAACTCCAAGTCATGAGTCGTGTAGTTTTTCTCATGTTTCTTCAGTTGTCAGGATGCATAAGCTATTACCTTGCTTCTTTGCATCAAAACTGCTCCTAGTCCATGATAAGATGCGTCGCAATATACTATAAAGTCCTCATTTCCTTCTGGGAGGGCTAATATTGGAGCTTCACAAAGCTTTCGTTTTAATAACTGGAAGGCTGCTTCTTCCTTTTCTTCCCAGATGTACTTCTCGTTCTTTTGGGTTAGCTTAGTCAAAGGTTTTGCAATCTTGGAGAATCCTTCTATAAATCTTCGGTAGTAACCTGCGAGACCTAAAAATTGACGTATCTCCGTGGGGTTTGTAGGAGATGACCAACCTTTAACAGCCTCAATCTTTGCAGGGTCTACGTGAATGCCTTGACTATCGATGATGTGTCCTAAAAATTGTACGGTGCGAATCCAAAAGTCGCATTTGGAGAACTTAGCGTACAGTTCTTCTTTCTCGAGCAGTTCTAGAGTGATTCGTAAATGTTCTGCGTGTTCTTCTTCGTTGTGAGAGTAGATCAAAATATCTTCGATGAATACTATTACAAACTTATCCAAGTAAGGTTTGCATACTCGATTCATTAAATCCATGAAAACTGCTGGTGCATTGGTCAGACCGAAAGGCATTACTTGAAATTCGTAGTGACCATAGCGCATTCTGAATGCAGTTTTCGGGATATCCTCTTCTCGAACTCTTAGCTGATGATATCCTGATCTCAGATCAATTTTTGAGTACACACTCGATCCTTGCAATTGATCAAACAGATCATCAATTCAAGGCAATGGGTATCGATTCTTTACCGTAAGTTTATTCAACTCCCGGTAATCGATGCACATTCTAAAGGATCCATCCTTCTTCTTAACAAATAAAATTGGAGCTCCCCAAGGTGATGAGCTTGGTCGAATAAATCCTTTGTCTGACAATTCCTTTAGTTGTTCTGACAACTCTTCCATTTCAGATGGCGCTAGCCTATAAGGTGCTTTAGCCACTGGTGCCGCTCTAGGCACTAGTTCAATATGAAATTCTACTTGACGTACGGGTGGAATTCCAGGTAATTCTTCAGGGAATACTTCAGGAAAATCCCTAACGATAGGAACGTCATCAAGCTGCTTCTCGGATGTCTTATTTTCCGTAACTTGGGCCATGAATACTTGACATCCTTCCTTCATGTATTTTATCACTCACATACATGAGATAATTCCATATCGAGGTTTGCTTTTGTCGCCCTGGACAATGAGTGTTTCATCCTTGAGTGGTATATGGACGACCTTTTCTTCACAGTGAATCCTAGCACGATGGTGGGATAGCCAATCCATGCCGATGATAGCGTCGAAACTACCAAGTTGAACCGGCATAAGATCAATGGCAAAAGGTTTTTTGGATAAGGTTAAGGTGCAATCTTTCATGATAGTATTGGTATCTATTAAATTCTCGTTAGCCATTTCGACTTTGTAGGTGGTGTTTAGCTTAGAGGGGGTAACATTAAGTAAAGGGGCAAACGTATCTGATATAAAACTCTTATCGGCGCCCGAATCAAACAATACTCTAGCATTATGATGGTTTAGTAGAAACGTACCGGTGACTACATCGGGTCCGTTTCCATCTCCGAGTAGGTATATTGTTAGAACATTTATAATAATCTTATCTCGTCGAAAATACATATCAAGTAATAATTAGTTAAATATAGGTCGTAGTTACAATGATTCGATCATTGAAAAGGTTTAAATTGTAAATTATCGTATGTTGGAATGGCACACATAGGAATTACGAATAAGCTTGACCCGCATGAACTAATATATTACAATATAATGTATAAAGTTTGCAACGTAAATAAAGATAAAATAAACTTCCATAAATCAATATCAAGGTGCTACAACACTTAATGATACTTGTGCAAATGTCTACAAAACACGACAAGGTACTCTTATTTGTAGGACATTGATTTTTCTTAACAAGGTGATGGTCTCATGGTTTTCCTAAGGCTTTGTCTAGGCGGTTTTGGAGTTCTTGAATGGCAGTGGACATGGTTTCCATGGTTTGATCTCGAGTCCTTTCCCTTTATCGAGATTCTAGCAGGGCTTGCCTAAGGCGTAGGTTTTCAGTGTTGATCCTCTCAATTTCTCGGTCTAAAGTTCCCAATGTTATTTCTGTTGAAGTGTTAGCCCCACATAATGCTCCTATGAATTCCATTGATTCCCAAAATAGAGAATCCAACTTTTCAACCTTATCTTCTATTGCAAGATGACCAATTATGAGACTGTTCATATCATCTTCAAAGGTTTCTAGAAGTTCATGTGGAATCTTGTTGAGTATACTAGCAATGGAATCAAGTCGGTCTTCGTGGCGAACCATTCATGCAACTAACAATGGTATGATATGGTGTATGGGTTCCCCAGTGACTGGCAGAATTCGGGAGGTAGAGTAAGAACTTTCCCCAAGTTCCCTTGTTGTTGGTGCTCCTTCTTGAGATCTCCAATATCGCATAATGGGCAACAAGAAAGACCATCTACGAGCATCTACTCGCTTGTGGGTCCTTCGGCGTCTGCGTTGAACACAAGATTCTGAGGTGGTTGGGCGGATCGGGTAAGTCCTTTGGTGAGGTGATATTGGGACACTTCGGTAAGGTGCAGGAGGTGATGCTAGTAGAGGTGATGCTATGGGTGATGGTGTTAGTGGCACAGTAGTAGTTTGGCTGTAGAAGATAGTTGGTAGTGGTGGTATCACTGGTGGTGCAGGTGGTGATTGCACAACTGATTCAGGTGGTATGACAAGAGCTAGTGCTGGTACAACACTACTTGCTTCATACGGCTGAAGTTGTCTAATTTGCCTAGATCGGCGAATCGGACCAGATGTTGCCAGAGGAGAAGCCTCTGTGTCAGATGCTGGCAGAAATTGCTGGCTTTGCATGTATCTGTCGGTAGCAGGAGACATAGGCATAGGTGAGGTAGCATAGGCTGAAGTAACATCTTCAGTTCCTGAGTTTGAGGACAAGCAGATAGGGTGGGTGTTCGAAGACATGACACTGTAATAAATTTCCCGATTAGTAGATGTAAGCATAATTATAATCAATTTAAAATGCTATAAGGTAAATAATACTTTTTTACCAATTATTGGAATGCGTAGGCATGAAGGGCGTAGGATGGTATTTTATGAAAATTTTGTCCCGTTTAAAGTGTAGTTATAGTCCAATGTTCCAAAACACTTGGTTCACTATAACCGTAGCTCTGATGCCAATCTATAACACCCCCAAAATCGATCAATACAGCGGAAGACTTAAAATGTCAGCGGAAGACTTTTGGGGTATTATATCGTGGATCTTCGTTTATAGAAAACGATTCAAGTGATCGTTTTAAGTTTCATTTAAAATACCAAATATTCATAATTCCAAGAGGATTCATTATTCAACAACAAGTTTTTATTCAAAGAGAAATAAACGTTTCTTTATTTGCCCACTTCGTGCCTTTGCCATCCATTCCATTTAGTTCCCTGAGATAAACATGCTAAAAGTCAACAAAAAATTGAGTGAAATTCATAGGTTTATAATTAAGAGTTTGAACACAAGAGATAGGTGCTTATTGTATATAAATACAAATAAACAAGTTAGAAAAATCGCATTCATTATTGTCTTAAGCTCATGACACTCAACGATTCAACAGACATCAATATTTTCTGTAATAATGATGTAAAATATATATAGCCCCCAAGATAGGTATTTGCCAGTAACATGTGATACTTAAATAAAGTGCATTTGGTAACTTTCCTCTAGCAACCAAATGGGGATTGTCAATCCCTAATAGATCTATTCACAATTATTTACGTTCACCCTTCAAGTGATTAAAGTTCATGATCGAGGGACTTTTGGCAATAGCTACTTAAGCAATAATAAAATCAGGAAAAGACTTCTGTTCGGTTTTTGAGCATGTATCCCCCCCACAAAAATAAGTTAAATGTGGGCTATGAACTCACCTTAGTAGGATAGTAGAACAAATGCAATCTCAACGATGCAAGGCAACGGCTTCACACACAACCTATAAGATATGACACGTTTTAGTTCTTAAGTCTCGTTTTATTGCGAACGTTTATTATTTATTACAAATAATCCATAAAGTGTATAGGTGATGTATTACGTCGTAAAAAAAAAATAGATAATGGTTACGTATCGTTTTATTCGTCTAAATTTAGTTATCGTTATATAAATTTTATACGTATTATATATATATATATATATATATATATATATATATATATATATATATAATAAGTTACGTTTATTATTTATCGTTTTAATATATATTCAAATATATATATATATATATATATATATATATATATATATATATATATAATTATTATTAAAAATCAATATTACTATTCAATCCTTTATGTTTCTCAATTTTACACTTTTTACCCTTAACGGATTATATTTTCGTCGTCAGTCCAAATTTATATATTATTACATTTTAGGTCCAAAATATCAAATATTTACATTTATTATCCCCAAGTTTTAATATTTACAGTTTATACCCTTAGAAAAACTGTTTTAACACTTTTTACCCAAAGTTTACAAACTTGACACTTTTAGTCCCTATTCCTCGAATATTTGCAAATTTAGTCCAAACATTACCAAATTCAAAACTTATCATTTTTATTATTTCAATAAGCTCATAAGGTCTTAAACAGCTTATTTTCACAGCTTATTCGCTTAATCTCTTCTTATTTCTCAAATTGGGCCTTAACGATTCATATTAAGGGCCCGTTAAGGTTTTATGATCCAAAGGGTTTGGGGGGACATTAGGTTTGTCGAAATCCATCTTTTTAAGTTACAATAACATTTCAAAAGAGCTTATACGCTTAGCTTATCGTGATAAGCTAGAATTAGCTTTTTGGGCTTTTTGGCCCACGTAAGGTTTTTAATTTCTGAAAATCCTTAAGTAAACTCGTTTTGCTTTAGGCTCGATTAAGTGGTCAAACGAAGTTGTTAAGTCGTATTATTTATCATTTTCGTTAGTGTTCCAAGTAAACAAATAGGTCGTACAATAATAATGATGGGTCGTGTGTCAAATTTAGAAATGGTGAGGCCAAAGTGTAGCCAAAAACTTAATACGTAAAACTTTATAAAACTTGAAAATAAACTAAGTGTTTTTAGTATATGTCGTATAGGTCCAAGTGACTTAGAAACGTGTGATTTTTGTTGTGTGCTCGTTTATATAAGTTCAATATTATTATAGGTACTCGTTAATGTCATAACTAAGAATTAGTATAACACATAAAACGTATACGTTGTTTGTAAGATTTACGATTTATAAGCTCCAAGTGAGTGTGCACAATATAACCATACATATATATATAAATAGAAAGAAAAGTTCGTGGTCTCACCTCACCTATAAAAGGTGGTGTAAAATGAGTGTAGGGTTCGTGTGATGGTACAAAAGCTCAGTGGTTCACTTCACGTCCCACCAAGGTTCAAAAGGCTCCAATCCTTGGCTTCCTAGGTTCTCTTTTAGACGTGGTTCTCCTAGCAATCCGTATGTCCTCCACAACTTCCTCTCGTTACTATTTTTATGTAATGTGGTGTGTTTTAAGTGCATGTAACGTTTTAAGTTTGCATGGGAGGTTTATATAGGTAGTTTTGAAGGGTGTAGAGACAAGATAACCTCACAAGAGGGGAGGGTGCATGTGAGGGCGAATAGTAACGCCACAACCATAAACCAATCGCATGTTTACAAAGTTTAGATCTTGTGAGATCTTCCCTATTCATTCCTGACGTTTCCTTGGATGCACATTGTTAGTTTACTTGCCATTGGAGAGCATGGGTGGTGCTAAAGAATGATGCAACACGTTTTAAGCTTATCTTTGCATATTGAGTTTGGTGGTTCACTTAGGTGTTTTCTAGGGTACTAAACGAGCAAGGTTTTATGTAAGCTTTATTGTTCGTGGTTCTTGGGCACTAGGGGAAACGAGTTAAGTAAAAATATATGTAGGTTATGTGTAGAAATCGTACGATAGAAGGGTGGTTTTGGACGTGGTCGCGACAGAAAGAAAGAAAAAGAAAACAAAAATTAAAGGGTGCGTTTTGGGCTTGGCCTGGTGGGCTGCTGGTTATGTCGGCCCAAAAACAAAAGAAAGAAAATAGTACTAGTCCGTTTGGTTTGTAATTGGATCCGTGGCCCAATGAGTGTTGGGGGCCCACATGGTGTGTCTCGATTATCGTGTCGAAGTTCAAAAATATTAGTGAGCGTTCTCGGGAAGTTTCGTAGGTTCGGGGAATATAAAAATAGTATACGTTATTTAGACGAAACGTATTGTTTTAAATATAAACGTTTTATATATAATTATCGTTCGCAATAATCATTGGTTATCTAGGTCGTGTGTAAGCATCGTTCCTGGGTAAACGGTCAATCACAGTTATCGTAGTGGTTCAATATCAAGCCATATATAAAAAAAAAAAACAAAATTTGTTACCCGTAAAATGGTGTTAATTTATCGTAACATCGTTTTATTTATTCGTATGCATTTACTAATCGTAAGGGAAATTTACGAGAGGTTACACCCCCACTATCGGTCGATCGATAAGTTATTTTGTATTTTTGTAAATGCTCGTTTTAAGCATGGTATACGCTATAACAAAAGCAACAAACTATTTTTAGCCCATGTTTCTTTATCCTGGGCCAACTTCTTGTTTTGTACTGTAGTTTCTTGGGCTAATATGCAAAATTTTAGCGTTTGTTCATATGAAGTATGAACACAATCATTCAACAACATAAATACATGATGAAATGAAAATATCGATGGGAAATGTAAGAGTGTGTATAATTGGAGAAAAAATTCTTCATATTCTATTTTCAGTTTTGTTAAAACAAATTAAAGTTTTTACAAAACTTATAAAATTAAATGCGTTCATGTGACACTATTTTCTACTTTTAAGAAAAGAAGGAAAGTTACAAAAGAAAATCCTCAGGGCGTACCTCAGTTTGTGGCTAGCCCTCAGGCATATCTCTTTCTGAATGTTGATAACCGTTAATGTTGACCCGCCCACACACTCTCTGCCCTGAGTTGCTGTCTGTGTAGGCTCACTTGGTTTCAGACTACAGAACTTTGCGGTAAAATGGTCACGTTTCTCATGCGCTGATACTCTCTTATACGGGTCGCTAAGTCATAGTAAGCACAAGCTCAGTATTACGTACCTTATAATCCATTATTGGAAAGATTTCATATTTTTTTTTAACTATATTCATGTACAATCCGCAAAAATAAATCTAACAAAAATATATCCCAAAACTCTGTGCGTGCATGAGGATTTAAAACTAGTTATCCAGTAAAGAACATGCAAAAAAAACAAAAGTTTTTATTATAAAATAATAGCCAGAATCAAATACTAAACTGAGACACATATTGAACAGATAATGAATTATTTTGTAGATGTTTTTAGCAAATGAATCAGTTTCTCGAGATTAACCATGGATGAACCAGAGGGAGAAGTACAAGCATCGTGGGCCTTGCTTTTCCAATCAATTGCATTCTTCCTCATCTCCTTCCCCTTTTCTCCGTTCATCAACTCAATCACTAGCTTTGAAACTTCATCACTCTTTACATTGTTATCGATCTCCTCGGCAATCCCCCACTTATTGCAACTCCACCAACAATTTGTTTGTTGGTCAGCGAAAAAAGGCCAACAAATCATGGGGACTCCACTGGAAATACTTTCGATAGTTGAATTCCATCCACTATGCGTTAAAAAGCCTCCTATTGATGGGTGACTTAGCACACGTTCTTGGGGGCACCAACTAGCCAACAATCCTCTATCACTTGTCTCTGCCAGAAACTCTGGTGGAAGGATAGCAGACTCACCAATTACGAGGTCTGGTCGTATTATCCACAAGAATGACTGATTGCTCTTTGCAAGTCCCCAACAAAACTCGACTAGTTGCTGATGTGTCATCACAGTGATACTACCAAAATTCACATAAATAACCGACAATGGCTCCTTGTCATCCAACCATTTTAAACATTTAGGATCCTCAACCCATAGATTGGATTTGATGGACGCTAGAGATTTATCGACAATATAGTTCTCGAGTAGAGGCAAAGGGCCTATGCCGTAGCAGAGAGGTAACTTCAACAAAAGTGTGTCCAAAATATCACATTCTAGTTCATCAAAGGTATTGAAAATAATAGCAGAAGCTGTTATCGCGCTCTCATACATTTTGTATGCAAATTCAACAATATATTCATCACCTGGGTGCATGATTCTAACGAAAGGCGGGATATCTTTTAGACGAATTCCGGGCATTGTAGGTATAAAATCTACAACTGTATCTAAATACCCCTCTACAAAATGTCTTGGATCTGTATTAAAAAAAAATGAAAAATTAAATAGGATTGAAATGGTACCAAACTCTCACCTTGGTATATTGCGTTCAGTGCCGTAGCTAGGCCAACGGAGGCCCTGTGCAAAACCGCTAATATGATAGCTAAACATGACAGTTAGAAATATATTGTAACGATTAGCTTTAATTTTTATGAGTTTTTCATCATTGTAACCCACTTAAAGTAAAGTTTTAACAAATATTTAGAACAAAATTCCATTTATCGTCAACATTTTTAGGTTGAAAATGAGTTTTGAGGCCACAACTATATAAAGAGGTATATATTTTGAGGCCCCTAAAAATTTGAGGCCCTGTGCGATAGCACACCTCGCACACCCTCGAATACGGCTCTGATTGCGTTATGACTTATTTATTTTCTTGAACGGCTTGTGTTATGACTTATGACTTGCTAGAATCAAATAATAAACATATAAGTTTTGAGTTGATGAATTTAACTAGAAGAATGACTAAAGTTATTGTATTACTATACTATACAGTATACACAACGTCACATATACCACTAACCAGCTCTATAGGCATTTGATATTAGAACCTTCAAGTTTAATAGTAATAAAGAACAGTATATATAAGAAAAAGAAAGATTGTACCTTTGAGCGGCATCAAACCTTTTTGTATAAGATTACGATACTCGTCGTAACATATTAAAGAACCACCTCCACCAGTCCAGAAAAGAACACCCGGAATTCCCAATTCCTTGGAGGCTGTGAGAGTGAAATACATAAGGAAGTCAGCCACCATGCAAGTAACCGGTGAATAAGAAGCACTCACTTTTGCAAGCACGCTTTTCAACGGACCCAGAGCCGTATCATGAAGCGATTTGAGTTTCGTTGCGGTATCCCGGCTTGCATCCGGTGGAAGGCCATCGGGAATGGTCTCAAAACGGAATGAAGGGAGGCCACGTAAAGTGTCGGAGCCTAGAGATCTAAGGAGGCGTTCGTGGGTGAACTCAGTGTTGACAAAGGTGATATCAAAGCCTTTGGAATGAAGAATTTTTGCAAGTTTTAGCATTGGGTTAATATGACCTTGTGCTGCGTGTGGTATGCACACCACATGTGGCTTCTTCACTTGCTTCGAACCCATGGAACCCTTTTTCTAACTATCTAGATTAAGCCAAGACACCAAATTTGAAAACATGTAACAATGGTTATAGACCACTAGTAAAGGATCAAGTTTTAAAAATAAGGAAGAAAACAAATAAAAATCCAAGTCATCAATTGTGATTCTGTACATCATAAAAAAATACAACCCATTGGTAGTTGCTCTAACATAAAATTTTGACCTAATATTTTAATGTCGACATCGTTTTTCAGATATTGGTCCCCTCTTAAAGAAGTAATAATTCATATGTTTTGCTAACATGTGACTACTTGGCACATGTTAACGTGTTTATAAAAGGTATGTTATATTTCATTTAAGAGAAAATTATGTTCAAATATAGTAATATATCACTTTATTTAATGTGCATTTAATGCATTTTTTTTGTTAAATTAAGAAATTTTGTGTTTATTAACTACACACTAACTTGTGCTGAGTGGGCACTTGTTAGCAAAACCTTTCATATATTCATATTAAGAGCGTTAGCTACAGTGCGGTGTCATAGGGTGATGTCATGGAAAAATGGTGCCATCTCAGCACTTTTTGTCTATGACACTAGTTTTGCCTATAGCATCAAAACACCCCTCTCTAGCACAATACCGATTTTCTGGTGTCGTCGTGCACCTTTAGACCCTACACTTTTTTTTTTTTTCATTTTTTTATTTTTATTAAAAAGGGTTTAAAATGTGACATTATAAAGCAGTTGCTAAAGTCAAAATCATCAAATCCGAAATGGTATCAACTAGTTGCCTTTTATTTATATTTAACAATCATGAAAAGGAATAGGATTGAGTCTGATTCTTCTCTCATGGAAAATATACTTTATGTCTTTTCAGTAAATTTTTCTCAATCAAACATTATATTTGAAAGCAGAATTAGATCAATTTACCAATTTAATACCAAACCACGTTTACGGTTTTAATGTTGCATTAATACATTGAAAAGAGTTACAAAATTCAATTTTAGTATTTTCGATAATAAAATTTTCAAGAAAATTAAATACCCATGGTTCATAATCATATAACCATTTAATTTTCACTGAAAAACTAGGATCCAAATTGACAAAGGTTCATCACATCAGTTGATCTGCTAGTGATGACTGTATTCAATAAGGTACGAGTCGAGCCTCAATTGCCAATATTCAATTGCAATTCCTAGAAAGGATGGGATTTACATATTTGTCAACCGCAGTTGCAATGTAAGCATGTTTTATCCCCATCTTATGCCTTGAGTGATCAGATCTCACTATCAACTCAATTAAGTTAAGTAGTTAACCAACTTAAGAAATTGCGAACTTACATAATTTCATCACATCAGTTGATTTGCTAGTAATGAAATCATGTAATTTGCCCTTCCATTGTAATCTAGCCAGGTTACGCCCTGACGTAAACTACAACTTTAGATGCTTCCATTTCATTGGATGGCATATAACTTAAATTTTAAGGGTATAAATTTTATTATTATTATTTTTTTTTTAGAAAGGCAACACTCGTGTCTTTAGCGTGAAAGTGGCGAGCATCAACAAAATTGTCCAAGAAATTCAGCTTAAAAGCTATGATTGGATATCAAGAAGATCAAAGAAAGTAGCATTTTCATGGCAAAATTGGTTCATTGACCCTTCGAGCTGCAAAGTTTCAAATTGAATTGTATTCGAGGCTGTGTCGGGATGGTTGGATTTTGCTTCTGTCATGGTTTTCTTTTTTTCTTTCTTCTTTTTGTTGGGCTATTTGGTTTTGAGGTTGTGGCTTCAGGTTTTTGGGTAGTTGGCTTTCATGTGAGGACAGTAGTGTTTATGTTTACTTTTTTAGGGTGTTCGGTAGTAGTTCAATCATTTTCTTGGGTGTTTGGTAGAAGGTGTGCGCCTACAAATATAAGGATGTATGCTTTGCTGATTTTATTTGGGTGTTTGGCAGTAGTTCAGGCGGTTTATGGGTGTTTGGCATTAGGTGCAGGCTGAATATATATAAGTGACAAAGTTTCTACAGTTAGAGGTCAGGTTCTTCAGTTCGAGTTACTGCTGCAAGTGGCTCTATTCTGAGTCGACATTGTTTCAGTGTGTCAATGGAAGTCTTATTGGTCAAATGTGGATGTTATGTGTTAGAAATATAGGTGGTCCAGGTTTCATGGGTTTATCTAGTATCTTGTGGTCCTGTGATCATCTCTTTTGGATCTTTGTTGTATTTTTTGTTTCGTCATTTTGTCCCAAGTGTTTGGGTCTGAGATGGTATGTTCAGTTTTATTGTTTTTTGTCTCTCGGGCCCCTCTAACAGTTAAGTGTCTTATTTAGTTGTGGCGGGGTGCCATGTATTGTATTGCGTTTTACCTTAAGGGTATAAATTTTGATGTGTGTAATCAAAAATATGTACAAAGATGTCATGCATTCATCTTGTATCATATGTTTTCATGTAAAAGCTTTTACTCATTAGTTTCTTTACTGAGCAAAATTGACAAAGTTTTAATTGAGGCGTTGAGAAACTAACAACATTGCCTTAAGATGCTTCGTATATAATGGTTGTAGGGTGAGACTAATTTGATGCACAAGCGAGCGCAGAACCAAAGGTGGTCCCAAGATCCTTAAAAACCCGGTTCCACTTATACCCACCACATAGTTTGTCATAATTAGCTTTACCGTCCGACCATTATGTACAGTTACATCAATCAATCAAAAGTTCATGATTTTAGAAGCTCAAAACTAAATTTCATCATTATTTAGTCCAATTTATAGTTTCTATTCGAAAATTACCCTTTTGCTTATTATCATGTCATTAATATATAAAAACAAATACGCAATTAATAAAACAAATAAACGACATAAATAATGAACATGCAAAATAAATAAAAAACACACATAATTGTAAAGGGTCTTTTGGATGGTCACAGGTTGGAGGGGCTGTAGGTGGAAAGGGAAGAAGGAATGGCGGCAATCTTTAGTATTAGAGAGATGATTTTTATGGGTAAAGTTAAGGTTAAAATAGTCTTTTTAACCGAACAAGACAAAAGCCATCTGCATTTTGAAAATATGAGTCGCGCTGTCTAGTGGATGGAATATCACTTTTTTTTTGTCGATTCTAGTAATTAACTCTTGATTTATAAATAGCGATTTATGGGGTCTTCCCCAATATCATAATTAATTAAATTTTAGTAATTAAACAAGTCTTTACAATTATATTACTAAAACCCTAATTAATTAAATCAAATCGCATAATAAGTATGTTTATTCGTAACAATCAAAATCAACATAATCCATGACAAAAGCATGCATTGATTTGTAATGGATTCCCACATTACACTTATTATAACAATAATAAAGCCTAGGATCGCATATCAATTAATAGCATATAGCAAATATCCATTAATTTTACAAATAAAAAATTATTGCATGCAACCTAAGGTTTCTATAATTTTTACATAAACCTAAAAAAAAAAAATTCTCGGATGAACAGTACCATGAACATTACATGAAGAGTGCCAAACAGTACATGAACAGTGCATGAAAAAAATTAGAGTTTTAAAAATCAAAAAACTTATAAACCTTAAAGCACGCAATAATCAATCAACGATTCAATTTTTATGTGTTTCGGTAATTAATTACACAATATTAACGGCTCATGATGCCACTGTTGGAGTTTAGTAATAATAACAATTACTACATATAAAATAAACAAGTAAACATCAAAGCATGCAGCGAAAGTAAAGAATCATAACACTTGTATTAATTAACCGAATTTAAATGATATTCGTACCTTGGTGATTTCTAGCCAAACAAGAAATCAAATAACAAAAACGAGTAAAACCCTAACAAGGGTTTATGGTAATCGACTTTATGGCAAGTTGAATAGGGAAATTAAGCTAACAAAAGTATGTTAGATCTTCGCTTTTGTACACACGTATTAGTAGCGTTTCAATTAGAAAAACTAGGTTCTTGATCACAAACAATCCAAACACAATGTTTAGAAGATCGCGTAGGTACCCTAGAAAGGTGTAGTTGATCAACTAAACAAGAATGGTTTGAGCTTAGGAAATCTAGTAGGAACCCTAGAAGGGTGTAGTTCGATTTCTAGGCTCAAGAGAAGAGAAGAAGAAGAATGTGATTGCAAGTGAATCAATGAATGAATGAATGAATACAAGGGGTCTTATATTTATACAATTCACAATCTTGGAGCACAAGACACAATCCATAAGCCCATTAGGGTTGGGTTTCGGCCGATCCATGGCCCAAGAGGTCCAAACCGGATCCATCTTGGTTACTATTTACAAGTTAGCCCTTCTTTTTTTGCCTAACGTCCATTAGTCAATTTTCCGTTAATTACTAACGACCGTTACGTGTTTTATTTGTGAAATTAATAATTATTCATAACTTCATACAATAATTATTAATCATTGAAACTCATACGTAATGTGTGCAATCTCGAAGTCTCGTGTTCGAATCCGAACATACTACATTAATTTTTATCCGTAAAAACTAACACTAATACCCTAGACAAGTTCTTTGAGGACTTTTAACAAACACTTGGTGGGCAATGCTGGTTAAAAACTACTTATGTGAGATGACTGAGATAGTAAAATTTGCACTGTTACTAGTATAATAAAACTACCTGGTGAACATTTGGACAATGTATTAGAATCCATTTTAACCACTCCCGGTTTATCACGCCCGGCCATCTATTTTTTCTGCTGTAGTGTTTTCTCATAGATATGTGTGGTGCGTAAATTGTGTGGATTTTTTTTTATGTAAATGTGGGTGTACTCATTTTCTTTAGCACATTTTTATTATCATAGTTGGGTTGGGATGTGAACATTAACCTTAAGTTCTAAGCATAAATGTATTTATGTTAAATTGTTAATCTTAAGGTTTATGTAAATGTAACATTGTGTTCTAAAAAAAATAATAATAATAAAATAAAATAAAAAATTAGAGTGCAAAGTAAAGTAATGAAAAGAAAAGTAAAAGAGAAGGTAGTAAATGAAAGAAAGTAGAAAAGAAGTTGTGTGTTTTTGAGTGTAAAAAGAAGAAAGAAAGTGAAAGTGTGTTGTTTATATAATTACTATTATACCCTTTAAGGAAAAAAGAACTAAAATAAAATTAAGGGTACTTTTGTCATTTATTTAACGGTTGTGAGATGAACGTATTCACACAAAAAACATCCAACTTTCACACCCTTTACATTTCACTTTCATCTTTAAAAAATTAAAGAACATGACAACTTTTAAGTTTCACTCATTTTACTTTCTTTTCTTTCCAAAATCAAACTTGAGAACATAGTGTAAGTGTAGGTTTTTTTTTTTTTTTTTTTTTTTTTTTTTTTTTTTTTTATCGTTGTTACATTTATATTTAGGCTTTTATTTAGCCTATACTAATGAAGACCCGAGAACTGAACCGTGGTTTTAAAATTCGGTTTAGGTTGGGTCGATTCCGGTTCGGTTCTCGGTCCAGTTGCTCACTCTATTTTGGGCTATCTATAGACAGTAGACTCACTGCAATGATTAGTATTAGTTTATGAAAGAGTTTTTATATACGTTTTATTTTTAGAATTATAACCTCTTTAGTTAAAAGAAATTACTAGTATAACAATCGAACTAATATTTGTTTTTTATAATAACCTTAAATTAATAGATAAAGAATATGAATCGCATTACATAATTTAGTTATATGAAAACACATAAATATCTAATTATGTAAATATATGCAATATTTTTTGTGCATAAAAAGAAAAGTAATAAAATGATTTTAGGTGATATATCATAAAATTTTCATCAAATAATACACCGCCTGACCACGTCATTTTTTATAAGGATAATTACTTCAAAATCTATCTTGACACTTTTTCTTATTGTGTGTAGTCTTTTATTTTATTTTTTTGTTATTACATACTCCGAACTTTTGAATTTTGATATTTGTGTGTATTTGCTAATGTGATATAACTATTTTACCTTTATATGTTGTTTCGACAACGAAGAATAAAATAGTTATTTTACATCAACAAAATAGACACAAAAGTTAAAATCAAAAGTTTAAAATATATAATAGCAAAAAAAGTAGAAGGCAATACACAATTAGAAAAAGTGATAAATTAAATACATTTTTTGATAATTATCTTTTTTTTAATCATGTGTAGACTTTATTTATTTATTTATTTTATATACCATAAAATCAAAAATTTTGATTTTTGTGTGTATTTTGTACATGTAAAATAATTATTTTACCTTCTCGTTATCAATAAAATGGTTACAAAATATAAAGGCCAAATGTTGATAAAGAGCTTTTATGTAGCTATAAGATTTTTGTTACAAAAATAGTTTCCTCCAAAACAAATAGCTATGTTTGGATACGTCAACTTCAAGCTTTTATTTTAAACAAGTAGCTTCATGAAGCTTTTAAAATATTCAGAGCTGTTAAAACGTAAAATTACTGTTACAGCTTATAATTATAATTAACAGCTTGAAGCTCATATTAACAACTTTACCGTTTACAGCATATAACTTAGAGCTAGTTTTTTGAAAAAAAAAAAAAAAAAGCTAGACAAAATTGATAAGTGAGACGTCGACGACGAGATTAGAGAATAGAGACGCAACATTTTCCCCAAAAGTAACCCAGAAAACAAAAATAAACAAAAAAACCCACCTTCCATTTCAATCCCCTTTCACTAACATTTTGTTAATAAAACCCACCCTACACACTCTAGAAGCAAGTGTTCGTGTATGGGATCAGAAAACAACAATTGGAGCAGAGCACGAGGATTAGTAGTGAAAACACTTGTACTAATCGGAGGTGCTCTTTTAATCAAACGATTAACTAAATCCACTACTCGTTGGGACCATGCTCGTATTGTTTCTCAATCACTCACCGGTGAAAAGGTACGTTTCTTACTTCACTTCTTTTTTTTTTTTTTTTTTTTTTTTTTTTTTTTTTTTTTTAATTGGATGGTTTTGTTAATTTTAGTGAATTTTGTAGTTTTCGAAGCAGCAAGCGTCTAGAGATCCTGACAGCTTCTTTAATTTAAGGTATTATTACCTGTTTTTACTGATAATATTTAGTTTACATTAAATTTGACCCAACATAGGGGATGTTTGTTTCGGCTTATATAGCTGGCTTATGTGGTTTTGGGCTGATGTTTCATAAGCTCACTTTTTGTGGCTTATTTTAAAAATGTTCGGCTTATATAAGCTTATTTTGACATGATAAGCTTATATAAGACGATATTTTTTAAAATAAGCCACAAAAAGTGAGCTTATGAAACATCAGCCCAAAACCACATAAGCCATAAGACGGCTATATAAGCTGCAACAAACACCCCTATAATGCAACCACAACCCTAGAAAGGTTTAACTATACCAAAATGTAACTTACTTTTTTCGCCTTTACGTCATCCTATGTAAGAAAACAAAAATGTTTTTATTTTCCATTGTGTGTTTCAAACTTTGACTTTTTTTTTAACAGTTGTATGTAAGTAACTTTATGTAGCAAGTAGAGTAATGATGTGGAGTGTCGCCGGGCGCTATAGCAGATTACTTATATAAAATGGTAAAAAAAGTGAAACTTGTTGCACACACATTGGAAAATATAAGGTAGCGCTTAGTTGTAGAAAATTTTTCTTGTTTTTTCGTTTCTCCTAATGGTTTTTCTTCTCTAGAGAAGAGTTGATAATTTTGAAAACCCCTTTATATAGAATTATATTTTTCCTTTTTAAAAATATTACCTCGGATTGTGACGGTGGGCGGTGACGGCGAGGATGGAAGGTGGAGATGTTACCAATGGTGATTAAGGTTAACATGAGATACTTGAATGTGATTAAGGTTAAAATGAGATACTTGAATGGTAGATTAGGAAATCGCGACTTTTTTTTTTTTTTTTTTTTTTTTTTTTGAGAGAAAAAAGTGGAGAAGGGACGATTGGGGTTTTCATCTTTCTTGTTAAAACTTGGAAATTTCACTTTTTTTGAAAATTGTTAGAAAAAAGTGTGACTAAACGGGTTTTCAGTTTTCCATTTTCCTATGAAAAATTTCCTGGAAAAATGGGGATATTTTTCACCAACTAAACACACCCTATAAATGTTTATTATTTCTTACATATGGCTGAACATAGAAGTGAAAAGGTAATTGCATATTGGTGTGATTAAGTTGTTTTGGGGGTTTTTGTTGTGTTGTGTTTGTGTTATTTTTAATAGGAAATGTAAGCTTGATGTCAAAAAAGCTTTAGTTTATTATTGATAAGGCGGATATGTTACTGGATTTTGTTAGATGGCTTTCGTGTCCGGCTGCAGATATGGTGGATGGATCGAAAGTCCTATATTTTGAGCAAGTTAGTATACTACACATGCTCTAGATCAATTGTATTTCACATTTTCGTATTTTTGTGTTATAATGCAATTTCCGAATGTGTTCTTTTGCTTGATTTTTCAGGCGTTTTGGAGAACACCTCATAAGCCATTTAGACAGGTATAGGGTTTTACAGTTTGGATTGAATTCATATTCCTGCTAGAATCTGGTTTGCTGTGTCATTATAATCGTTGCATGCTGAGCTTGAGTGTTACCTTTGCTTTTTGGCATGCTTGTTAACAAGGTTAATAACTTAATATGACATAAGGACTATAATTTATATGTTCTTAGGACATGATATACATTCACATTATCTATATCTCATGCACCTCATTTCAAATGACATTTAATATCTTCCAAGAGAGGTGTATCTTCAAGGAGAAATTTATTTTACCAGATAGCTCCCTGTATTGAAACATTAGGCGCACAAGCTGTGTTCCATACTTCCATCTTTTGTGATGCGTTAAACCTTTCACGTTCCAATTTCTTAGTGGAACCAATTTATGAGAATCAATTTCTTAGCGGAATTCGTGATTAGTTACACCTTTCACGTTCCCTTTGGTCCTATTTCCCTTGTCCCATTTTTTATGAAAAAAGATGATAACTGGTCATGTTAACATTGTTTTGCTCCTACATGCAATCTTTTTATTGAACGTGTCTGACAGCTGCTTCATTGCAGAGATTATGCACGGTGAAACCCTGCCCGAAGGAGATGAAATGTGATGTCGAGGTATGCAATTTTTTTCTCCCTTTATTCCAATAATGCAACCTGTTTCTTTTCCAAGATGTCCATAAGCCCATTGTACATACAACACTTCTGTTTTTGGCAAAGTGGACAAGAAGGTAAAGAAGAGTTATCATGGTGCTAATTACTACAGATTCTCATGTATTGCTTAGATTGACAGCTTGGATTAGCTTTCTAGAAAGCATCTCAGTCGAAAATTACATCTTTGTTCATCAACAAATGCAAAAAACTAGCTTGAGTACTCGAAATACATCCATGAACCTATCAGATGTTACACATTTACTTTAGAGTGTGGGAACATCGCATTTTCATTATCCAACGTCCACATCTACAGTTTTCATTGTCTTTCCTACAATCATCAGATATACAGCTTACAGTAGAATGCATAGTATACATGTTTTACGTTGTGGATTTTCCGATGCATAAATAGTCACAAAGTAAAGTTAAAAGAAAATCTGTAATATTACATAGTATTAGATTATGATTAGAATTATCCAAGAAATCTTAGTTAAGTCGTTAAGAGACTCTTAATGTGTCATGACGTCATCTTATATACAATCAGGAGTAGGCAATTGATCCAGTTTCAATCAGAGCATATAGATTTCTAAACGAAATAAGATGAGGGAAGGTGACATATAATTTATTATTTCTTTATTTAATCATTTCTCTTGGATGTGTTTGGTCTCTTCAAATTTGCTGTTAATATACTGTCTTATGGCTTTAATGCTAACAGCCATCAACTATTTTATATTGTTTCAGTTGAGTACATATGCCATTAGAGATGCAGAGGAGTACAAGAACTTTTGCGATCGCCCAAGGGACCAGCGTCCACAACCCGAAGAAGTAATTGGGGTAAGATTCAGTTCCTACACATTGTCATTTTCACATAATTATGGAACACTTGCATGAACTGTTAGAACTTGTTTATGGGCTTCTGGATTCTATTCATGAGAAAATGCTATGATTCCGCTTGTAATTTCAGTAATGGGTTGGTATTAAATCCATTTATAATTTCTACCTCTTTTGGTCTGCTCGTCTCTTGAACTCTGGTAAGAATCGCTAATACTGATTTCATCCTTCCTCCATAGCTTAAGTTCATTGGCTTTTGGGAAATAGCAACAGATAATTGAAAATATTTGTAGCTTTTGGTGGAAAAAGGGCTCATTTTAAAGCTTGTTACTTTTTTATTTATAGCTCTACCCTTCTGCCTTCACATGAAGTAATTTAAATATGCGACTTTACTCTTGGATTTATAAAGTACGTAAACTGTTTGTTACATATTTAAAATACCCTTTAATTGCGGCAAAAATCCAAAATAGGGAAATATGGAGCAGATAGAATAAAAGCTGTGTTGATGGTGACAGGCTGTTACTTTTCGAATTCTTTCAAAAAAAGGAAATGGTGTAGTCCGGGGATATAAAGTACGTAAACTGTTTGTTACATATTTAAAATACCCTTTAATTGCGGCAAAAATCCAAAATAGGGAAATATGGAGCAGATAGAATAAAAGCTGTGTTGATGGTGACAGGCTGTTACTTTTCGAATTCTTTCAAAAAAAGGAAATGGTGTAGTCCGGGGATATTAACAGTATTGATTAAGACTTTTTCTAGACTAGTAATTATCTGTTTACTTACAACAGTTGCATTAAGTTACTGCCAGTCATACAATAATTTACACTTGGTCCATGTAGTTTAAGCTTACAAACTTATTGAACATGTAGGATATTGCAGAACATCTAACCACCATATATCTCAACCGCTGTGAACGAGGGAAGCGGTGCTTGTATGAGGGCTCAACACCACCTGATGGTTTCCCCAATTCATGGGTATTTAGCCATATACTCCTGATCTAATCATGTTATGAAGTGCATGATATTGAACTTTTATTTTCCGCGCAGAATGGTGCAACATATTGTACATCAGAACTGGCAGTCTTGAAGAACAATGAGATCCATTCGTGGGATAGGGGTTATGATGAAGAAGGAAAACAAGTTAGTTTGCATCAATACCTTAATATCTCATATGATATAGACACCTTCAATATTTGAACAAATATTATACTGTAACTATTTAATCATACATTTTTTTTTTGCCTTTCGAATAAAAAGAAAAGAAAAAAAAGATATGTTTCAGGTGGGTCAGATCGAGTTGGGTTCATTATACTATTACAAATATGGCTATAAGAGCTAGTTATCAAACTTTAATGAATGAACTAACTTATAGAATGTATTTTAAACACTGTAATATTTTCCAGAATGATTTTGAACTGTGCCTTTTTAGCTCTTTTTTTTTTTTTTTTTTTTTTTGATCATTTACATTAATAGAATACAATCCAAACTTTGACATAAGTTGGTTAAAATTGCTTTATCTAATCTATATCTTATTGCAGGTTTGGGGGGTAAAGAACGGTCCTTATGAATTCAAGCCAGCACCTGGACCAGGACCTGCATCTACATCTACTTCTGTTGATATGTTCTCTCCGTTAAATTTCCCTCTCGATATTGGTAAAAGGATAGAAGGCTCATTTGTTCTGCAAGAATAGTCGTTTAGCATTCAGCACCTGTGATATATACCTACACAATGTAACAACTGATCTGTTTATTCAATATACAAAAATCATCTTCTTTAACCAATTAAGTTATGGCTGCAAATGAACTAAGTTGAACTTGAGCTTGAGGTTGCCGGCGACTTTTAGGTGAACTTGAAGTTGATTTGATACAACAATTTTTCTTGATGCAAGCTTGAGTTGAAAGGTTTGAACTTAAATCTAAAAGCCCCAATATGACATAAATTTGTCTGACTTGAAACATCGATCTAGCATAGTTTTCTTGTGACCAGAGGGATCATTATGGAAAAGACTAACCCAGTGTGTGCGTAAACACCATGGTTTAACAACGACAAGGTTACTTCAGATGGACCAAGTTAGTCTGAAGTTCATAATTTCACATCGACTGATGAGTGGTTTTTGTGATCTAGTCCTTTTGTTAGACGATTTAGTTTGTACTAATGAAAAGAAATGAAGAACTTGAGAATCTTAGGAATGTTTCTTACATAAAAAATGCTGCTACATTATATTGTAACTACACTCCTATGATCAAAAAGTGATAAAAACACCAAACACTACAACAATATCTGGTTATATGAGTTTTTTTCTCCTAAAAACTTTATATTCATCATATGTCTAATAGATTATATAACAAGATGATCATAATGTATGTTAAGCCAAGGATTGCATATTTATGATAAACTCACAATCTGAAATTGATGCAAATTTCAATTTGGTTACAGTTCAAAAACGAAAACCATTAACCACCAGTCTCAGGATTTGCAAACACAGTACGTAACACACGAAAATAAAACACAGTACGTAAACACGAAAATAAAGTAACTTTGGAATCTTAGATAACTGCATAGCAAAAGCTTCATCTATCAACTTTCTCCACCAATAGAATTGTCCACCACGATAACCAGCTGATCATGTCTTTGTATGCTTTCTCCTGCATTTTAAAAACAAAATATAAAAATCTATACATAAATCAAAAAAATTTCCAAGACAGAATCAGTCACAAATTTTATAAGCATCTGACTGTCTTATGATGATATGGGACATCAAGTCAATAAGAATCAAACGACAATTTGACCATTTTATCTGTGATGCCACCCTATCTCACTATGTTTGATGCTTGAACCATTGCTGACTCGAACAGGTCGGGTTTTCAACATTTCAACGTAACACATTATACTTAAGAAAACCAGCAAACCATAAGATAGAACAATGATGCATCAAATATGTACCTATTAAGAGGAGAACTTGGAAGAAAGATATTCTTGGTCTTCCAGAAAGAATAGATGATTCTTGGTCTTCAACAAGAACTCGACTGCGTCTTCATCAAACTCCACCAGAAAACCCAACCGGATCAGTTCTGAAAGCCCGGGAACAAGCTCTTCATTCTCCCAAATCACCCCATCAGCTATCACTTCACCGAAATGAGAAGCATATTCCATAAGATGCTTGTAACCAGTGGACCTATCCAACTTCTGCATGAAAAACTTGGAATTCTGTTTGTCCCAACGTATCATTCTCTTAGCTTCAACACTGAGTGCATCTCCAGAAGAAAAAGAAAGACTGTATTTAACCGTCATTGGTTCTGAAGTCTCGAATGCTTCGATTGCAAGTACACGGCTAGCCACTTCATGTCTCTTTTCTGCCTCGAGTTTTAATTTAGGATCAGCAAGAAAGCCAAGAATGAGTTTAAACAAACCCCTTGTTATAACCTTTTGACTTGAATTCACTGGTTTGAATCCAACGTGATCAACATCAGATATGATTTTCTGAGCAGATTCAGACAACGTGCGGACACCTAGTTTGCTGTAGATATCCACAAGCTTCATTCTGGTAAGAGATTTTGGACTTGGCTGAGGATACCATACAAATATTGGACGAGAACAAGTTTGAAAAAGGTCCATCAGAAAAAGATCATCGCCAATTAGGATGTCACACTTATCAATTAGAGAAATCTTATCAGAGGTAGCATCCAAAACAGGGAGTTTCGATAAGTTTTTGTTGAATGTTTCTTCTGTTCTTGAGCTCCAGTTACTAGCCACAAACTCCCAGAAAGCACAACATTCAGCATGAGTTATCTGATGTCCCAAACATTCCCATTTCTTCCACAGTTTGCAATATTCATCAACTGAGGGATGAATTTTCACATGGAAAACACTTGCAAACAGGTTGAAAATTTTCTTCTCATACTTTAATTTCTCCAAGACATGCAACTCTTCTGCAAACAGATTGTTCTTGTCATAAAGAACACAGCCTTGAGGATCAACCCATTCCCCGTTATCAGTTCCTCTTGGGATCCAGATCTTTTTGTTGTAATCGTCAGCAGGCTCCCACTTTTTCTCCGACAAGTAATTATAAATTCGATTAATTGTTTCGAAATTGGAGTGACATTCGAGATAACTAGCAAGCACTTTGCATCCACTGTCAACCTGAGTTATTACTCCTACAAGCTTAAGTTCATCTTTGTAGGATCTGATTCGTGATCCATAAAACTCTTCATCAATAAACGGACCATCACTGCGTTTCAAGAAAGATTCCCAGTCCGAAGAGAACAGCAAGCACTCCTTCGGACATTTGTATCCAAAACGAGTTTTCAACCATTTTTTCTTGGACAGCATTTCAAGAAATTTTTCACGACTCTCAGTCAACACTTCCAGTTTCTTGACACAATCAAGCAATGCAAAAACGCTTACAGGAGTAATGCTGCTGGTATCCTGAGGTAAGCGAAGCTTGTCAGCCACAAACTTTGCACCATCTTTGAATTCAGTAGTAACGCCTAGCAGCTTCAGTTCCTCACGATATTCTTTAATACCAATTCCATAATAATTATCACTGTCATCAATGAACGGAAGCAGTGATATTTTAGAAATGGGTTCCCAATCTGTTCCAAATAGAATGCAATCATTTGGTGATCGGTAGTCACCAAGTTTTGTTCGTAGCCATTTCTCTTTCCGTATGCAGCTGGTGAGTTCTGTAGGAATTTTAACCTTCATTTTCTTCATTTCTCTGAAGAATTCAAGAAACGCAAAGACATTTTCTTTTCTGATGGATGATGACGACGCCTGCTGCTTGAAAGTGCGAATAAATTCTTTACTGGCATCCTCAAACTCCACCTTTACACCGATTTTTTCTAATTCTTTGGACATAGAAAAGACAGGCCTCCCATAGAACTTGTCATCAACAATCGGAAATGACGTAAACACCTTTAGAAGACAGCCCCATTCTGAGTCGGGGTTCAACAAGATACATTCAGATGGGCATTTGAACCCAAAATTTGTCTTCAAGCATTTTATGCTTTTGAGCACTTTCACCACCTTATCTGACGATCTCAAACTTTCTAGGCACCTTAGTATCAATAAAAAAGCATCAGATGATAAGGAAGTCAACGAAGATGAGGACTTCAGGTGGTCCGAAACAAGCTCGTAACAGCTCTTATCAAAATCAACAACCACGCCAAGCAGTTCAAGTTCTTTCTTGAAAGAAAGTATTTTACTCCCATAATATTCTTGATCAATGAATGGAATATCACTTATTTGTGAAGCAGCATTCCAATCCTGACTGTACAAAACAGAATCTGTAGGACTCATGTCACCTTGAGATGTTCTAAGCCAATTTCCGTCTTTGATACTGTTGATGAAATCCTCAGCAGGGAGATAATTCTGTACCAAAAACTGAATAAACTTCAGTATCGAAAGAACCTTGTCTCTAGTAAGCTCTGAAGAAGCTGCAATAGACATGAGACGTGCACCAATGAATTTGCATGCCTCTTTGTTTTCAAATTTAACACCAATCAGTTTAAGCTCTTCTTTGTAGCTCTTAATATCATCTCCATAAAACTTCATATCCACCAACGGGATATCAACAAGCACCGATCCATTCTGAAGAAGAAGTCCAATTGAAGAGTCTAGCATGAATGACTCTGAAGGCGGTCTATACCCTGGAGAGCCACTCAAAGTGATCTTTAGCCAGCTGCCAGTTTTTATGGATGTCAAAAACCTTTCTTGTAAGCTAATTCTTGATGTCCTTAAGTTGTATAGCCACTGTAGAAGCAATAATGTGTTTGGTTTTGTTAGAGGGGAAGAGAGAGTAGGAATTGCAGCATTTGGTGGATATAAACAAGGGACATCAGAAGCTCCAACATAATCTTGAAGAAACTTAAGCAGATCTTCACCAGATGTTACAACACCAAAATAGATCGCACGACGGGCATAGTCTTCTCCCAGCTCAACGTAATTTTGTTGTCTCCAAAGATTTGAACCTATCAGCTCCACCCATTTGCTTCCGGTAGCAGGTACTAGAACCCCACTTCTGCTTGTAGTTACCCGTCCGTAGTTATCCACAATCGGCATGTCATTACAAAGACTTTCAACCTCGTGTTTCTGCAAGTATTTTTTCTTCAGGGAGTTGTGAAGAAAATGAGCATAAGTGATAGCTAGCTTGCGGTCACTACTGATTGAAGAGCTAAGATCCTTGGCATACTCATAAACATTGACAAATTTAACATTGACCTCATCTTTTAACCACTTCTTAAGAGTTTGCTCCTTTGGACATAATCGTACAGCTTCTTGTGTGACTTTCGGAAGAAAGAACTGACCATTTGAGCCTTGGAATTCCGTGTTGCAGTTAATCAGCCATGAGATGTGATCAGAACCCGCAGCAAGCAGCTTGTTTGCACACGCACTGATTTTGAATAGAGCTACCTTGCTATCAAGTCCAACATACTTCATAAGTGGGATGTTCTTGATATTGCTCTTGTGAAACGAGGAGCTCCACTGTTCTGCTATGAATACCAGAAGCTGTATATACAGATCCTCTGAAATTCCCATTACAAGATTAGAACTGGCTATGCATTTAGCATACCATTCATGATCAACATATCCGATATCAAGAAATTCCAGTATGGAACTGTAATCCGCTTTATCGAATGAAGAGGCGAGAAGATAGGCTCCATGAGATGATATATTTGTAAAGATCACGCCTTCGGCTCTTGACTTGTTCAAAATGCTCCAAAATTTAGGCTCCAGCCTATAAACTTCAGAAGGTTTGCGGAACAACTTTTGCACAGTGTATGATTCACACGGAACAATAGCTTCGTTCATCACTTTAACTTTAATCCCATCCCGAACATGGTTCAGTTTTGGATGAGAAGACTCATTGATAGGTAAGAACCGAAACATATTACAGAGACTGGAAACAGGAGCACTTTGCGTTGACTTTACCAGGGAGGTAAACACATTCATAAATGCAACCGGAACACAATCAAGAATACCCTGGTTCCATTTGCTATCCCACAGAATGTTTTCCCTTGATGAAGCCAACAAAAAATCGGCCTGTATAACAAACGGAAAATTTGTTACCGTCTCAGTTGGTAAAAACGAATAGATGCCAGGCATGCTTGCACCTCTATTGAGTCTTCTTCCAACTGGAAAAGCCAATGTAATCACCCATTCCTCAACTTCAGATCTAACATCAACCTTATTTTCATGCTTCACGGGAAACCTTTGTTTCCACATATGGTAGCCACATTCTCTGTCAACATCGTTGCCAGAAAGATCAGCAGTAAGATGAAGCGTATAGGACTCAGCATCCATGCTCTTCAAAGTAACAAAGTTTCTCTCACTAGAGATGGATATCGCGCTCACAGTGTTGAGCCTAGGATCTGCATTGTCTTCTCTGACTGACAGCCGTTTTATTTTAGAAAGAAATAGGAGAACTTCAGGGTGGACACTTGAAAGCTGGTCTTTAACTGGTTTGACCTTTTCTCGTTTTAGAGGCAACACGAGAGTTGTGGTTGGTAGAGAGGTAGCTGAACCATATACACTTTGAATGGCAGATAGAGTTGGATCATTTTCGACCCATTCAGGAACAATGTATCCAACATTACAGTGTTGACATGGTTTTTCATTGAATTTGATCTGATAGCCGTTACTAAATATGTACGGCTGAGCTGTTATCAGAAACACACTCTTGAACCCAATACCTGATTACATAGTAAATAACGAATCAGAAGCAAAACATAGCTAGAAAGAAAATACAAAACAAGAGATCATCAAATAAAAGTATTGTTATTCCATTTTAGCTCACGTAAACAGTTAAACGTAATGCAAATAACTGGGCTAAAAAAAGCAGTATAAACATCTCATTGTTAATCTAAAGGAATAATTAATGTCAAAGCCAGTAGGCCACCAAAGTTTTTTTATCCTTTCCTAAGCAACTTAATATTACTATCAAATTTGGTAACATTAATAGGATACATATCAGAGACAGAATGCACAGACATTAGAAAAGCCAATACAACATGACCCATGCTCTGTATAACTTACCTGTCATTAAAAAGACAAAACCTTGTATAAATGGTATAATTGTTTGATCACATTAATTGTTACTTTTAGCATTATACGGGAGTACACGAGTATATAATACATGAAAAATGTTGGAATAATTACTATTTAGGTCCTTATACTGATGTGGATACTGCTAAATTTAGTCATAGTTCAGAATATTTGGTTATTTACTGTATATAAAAGAGTATCAGCATAACACAAACTTGGCTAGTTTTGAAATGGATTTTCTTTTCCTTCTTAGAAAGAGTATATTACAAACGTTGCATACTCAATTAGTATAACAATAAAATTTTGGTCTATCCAGAAACACTAAAATACTACCACTAGACATATGCAAGTATGCAACTAAAGAAATAACAAATCGATCAGAAATAAAAATAATAATAATGAGATTATGTATGTGAAGGCCGTCCAACAATATTTAAACTAATTTATGGGCAATCTAAATATTTGTTTGTTTTCGTTTATATTAGGCAAGTTCAAATTCTTGCTTGTACAAGTTCAAAAATAAAGCTAACTTAACATATCTATACTACATATAAAAGAAAAATGGTCAATCTTGAAAAAATGGTCAATCTTAAAAAGTGGAAATCTTGAAAAATCTTATTAAAGGAAATTATGAAATATAATTAATACTCTTATTAAAACACCGAATTATTTAAAAGTACAATGATTTATTCACATTGTACAACCAATTAAAAACATATCTACCAAATTAAATACAACCAATTAATACAAATTACAAACCGGGTTGACCCGGGACGCTTCAAACCAGACGGGTTGAACCGGTTTAATTTGACCCGTTTTTGACCCAACCTAGCAAGTTGACCCGGTTTAAATCGACCAATTTTTCGACCGGAACGGTTCACCCGATTGAACCACCCGAGTCGAACCGGGTTTCAAGACATTATGTTTAATTCCTAAATATTCAAACTTTTATTAATTTTCATTTATAACCTATAAACTTTTTTTAATGAATAAACTATTTGTCGAATAAATTATTTGTCGCTATAAAGAATGTATGGTCAAATCTTGAAAGTTAAAGGTGAGAGAAATGCATAGTATAATTAATATTCTAAACACCACATAACTTTAAAGTACAATAATTTATTCACATTGTACAACCAATTAAAAGTATATATATCAAATTAAAAACAACCAATTAAAACACCCCTTACTAAAAAGTACAATAAAATTTTCACAATGTACAATTTAAACAAGCTACAACATTATCTAAATATAAAATAATTAACACACTAACTAATGTTATTTTACACATTATACAAATTAATAAAACACACAAAGCTTCATACAAGCTAACAAGTTGATGGTACATATAGTTTTGAAAACTGGACCGGACCAACGGGTTCAACCGGAAACCGGTGTCGCCACTGGTTCGTCTAACTAATAAAAGCCATACGAAAACATATATTTCAAAATGAAACTATTAATACACATCGAAAGCCGGGTTGACCTGGGATGCTTCAAACCCGGCGGGTTGACCCGGTTTAATTTGACCCGTTTTCGACCCAACCCGTCGGGTTCACTCGATTTAAATCGACTCATTTTTCGTCCAGAACAGGTCGAACCGGGTTTTAAAACATTATATTTAATCTCTAAATCTTCAAACTTTTATTATTTTTCGTTTATAACCCATAAACTTTTTTTATCACTAAACGATATGTCGCTATAAAATCCCGTTGCTATGCACGGGTACTCGTCTAGTCAAAACAAGATAAATCACTTTCGACTAGATAAAGTTGCACTTAAATAATACTAGATATTTTACATTTCAATAATTAACTATCTTGTTTTAATATATTATGTTTAGCTTTACTCTCATTGTTTCAATGACTTTCGAGAAAAAAGTATCCAAAATTGATATAAATGAAAGCAAACATATAAATGAATGGCATATAAGTTATAAATAAGTGGCATAAAAGAAAAAAAAAATAATAGTTGACCAGCCCAATACATAATTCAAAAAATAAATGGAAAATGAGAAGGATATACCTTTTTCCCCGATATAACCACGCTTACGAAGACCTTTCTTAGTCGAACGCCCCACACTACAAATTGATTCAATGTTCTTCTTGGAAAACCCTTTCTCATTGTTGAAAACCAACAATGTGGCTGGAGCTCCGGTGTTTGTGATGTCTTTCGACGTAATCACAAACTCTAGTGACGGATCTACCCCTTCTGGATACTCGTTATCCTCAGCATTCTGTTAAACAATAATCGATTAAATAACTTTACTAATCATAACTCACAAAATATAATTTGGCTTTTTATACACATTCGAATGAAATGAAATACTTATGTCAATAATTAAACTAGACAAAACTTTTGGCCTAAAAGTTAAAGTCCAGAACTCCAGATCATGCATGATTTAAAATTGCAAGCGTAGTACATAAACCAGTAACAAATTAACCCACAACTAAAGGCTATCACATGCTTTTCCATTAAAACTAGACAAGAGTTGTAAGACAAAACTTTTGGACATGGTGCTTCTAAAACAAAATCAAGTTTTTCACTTTATATAGATCAAACAAATTATCGATCTACGGTGTAATAAATAGAGAATTGTCGATTAAATAACTTTACTAATAACAATACTCGCTAACCTCAACGCGTATTTTTGACATATTTTAGAAAGTTCAGTGACATATTTGTATACTAACTCATCGTATATATCATAACAGAATTATCACATAAAACAAACTATAACAGAAATTGAACAAAAATATAAATAAATATACCTGAATCAACTCCATGAGAAAATGCACGTCTTTAGCATAAAGTTCAGCAGAAAGATTCTTAACAGCCTGATGAAGATCCTCCGTTAACGGATTCAGTTCTCCGCCTATGGAGAATTTCGTACGTCGTATCTCCTCCACATGCTCCTTTGCAGTCATCGCCATAACAACAACACACACACAATGCACGATCAAACTTTCCTTGGTACGTGTGACTATAACAAAGAGAAATTATTATATTACTACTTGAGAGTGAAAATGATGATAAAAGGAAAATGGATGAGTCACATTATATAGAGAAAAGAGATGTGAAGATATTGGGAAAATGCAAAAGAAGTTAAGATGTGTGTGACAGTTACTATACATTGACTGATTCGTCAATGCTTTGTCTTCTCAATCTTTTCCAATGCCTCTTTTCTTTTCTTTCCTTAATGGCGGGTTTTTGAATTTTCTTTTTTACACTTTTACTCCTTGATTAAATTTGTTAGTTTCATGTTAGCCCTTTTAAGCTCTACTTTTTATACTTCGACCACCGTCTAGTATCTTATCGTGTCGGACTAAGAAAGAGTATACTGACACTGAGAATTTGCCAGATTTCACTGACACTGAGAATTTGCCGTTGAGCTAGCTCAGGTACTCTACTTGTTGATGCGGTATCAGCGACGAAGAAAGTATCTTTAAATTGAATTCGACGTTTCTGAAGCTAGTCGCTAGAGTTTTATACAAGAATAATTTATTTTATAAGAAAATGATTTGCATGACTAAAACTCATGCCTAACTCTAAGATCACGACACATGGCAATATAAGTGGTGAATATTATGTCATATGAGTTAGGTCTCTTTATCACTACTCTATTTTATATTAACCAGTAAATTTAATAAATTTAACTAAGACTATTCAAGTTTTGGATATTGTCAAAGACTATTGAGCAAATTTTATTGGCCAAACATTTTTTTTTACACCTTTAACAATACAACTAATGTGTATTCGACTCGTGAGTTAGTATGTTTATAAAAACTGATATGTATACCTTAAAAGGTTGTTGTCATATGTTTATTTGGCATGTAACTATTTCTTCTGTATACGTGCCGAGAAAATATTTTATTTCTCAAATAGTCTTCATATATTCATGTTTTCCGATTATCTAATAAGCATTTTTGTAATAAATAACACTTTCTATCCATGTTAACATGTTAAATTGGATTATAGCTAAGATGTATTTCGAAAAAAAGTTGCTCTTGTGTATTCAGGTTTGTCTAATTCATACTTACAGTTCATAAATTTTAATTTACGTGTAAATGCATAAGTAATTCGGGTCAAACCATAATTAACAGCCAATTGATTAAATGTTAATTTAGAAAGAGAAATTCAAAATAGCTCAATAGTGAACCATGGTTCACCTTCTAGGCTAAAAAAAAACAATTCCTACTAAAATAAATCGGTGCGAATTATCAACCGTGCGACTTCATTAATATTTTGACACGTGCCTCATTTTGAATTTGAAAAGTACCAGTGGTTGGGTTGATGTTTTTCTTTTTGCGACTGACAGCTATTGTACTTTCATGCGACTAAATTTTGTATTTTTCCAGACCAACAAAATTTAATTTTTTTTTTCAAAAAAAAAAAAAAAAAAAAAAAAAAAAAAAAAAAAAAAAAAACGTGATCACATAGTAAAGTCAAATCAATTTAAGGATAACTTACATAACCCACAAATCACTTGTATTTTATTAATAAAAAATTAAGTACGTCTCAAAATGTTAGTGGAGTCACATAGTCGGTCAGTTAAAATGATATTTTTTGATATATATATTTTTTTTTAGAAAGTGGATTGTTGTTTCACCTTTTAGGCTTATTTCAAGAAACTTCTCATTTAAGAATTTATAATAATAAGTTTAATTGTTAAACATACTTTGAGAAAGTGAAAGGCTTAAAGAATGAAAGAAGTATTGGTGATTGGTAGATAGCAAAGTGCTTTGTACGGAGTTTTATTTTTGTGTCTCCACTAACTAGAATACTAGGCTTTTTATATGTCTTAACTGTAAATCAACCTTTTGTTTGTCTAGACATGTTTCTTAGAATCGGGGTAATTGTATATATGAGAAGAGATCAATATACATCTCATACTTGTCATAAAATCAATGAACCAATCATATCCATCCATTTTTATTTTTCATATTTTTTAAAAAACCAACTGGGCTAGCTCAGTTGGCCACCAAGTGTAATTTTGGGGAGGTATTCTTGGAGAGGTCTCAGGTTCGAGTCTCACCATGACCTTCAGGGGCCCGAAAAAATAGAAGCAGGAGTGGGGTTTATCCCCTAAGGAGAAAGGTTCGATGCTTGAATACTGCCAAATTGGATGTCACTGTGGGCTCGAATCACTAACTACTAACTCGCCGTTCAAAAAAAAAAAAAATATTGCAAACAGTAAATCGTCAAGCTACAATAAAATACCATCGCGACGAGAATTAAATTATTTTTCTATAGATATGCATTGTTATATACTTTCGACGAACTTTTTTTAAAAAAAATTCCGCCCAGAAAAATCATATATGATTCGTAAGAATCATATATAAATTGATTTTAACGAATCATATATGATTTTTCTGGGCGGAAAATTTGAAAAAAAAAAAATCGTCGAAAGTATATAACAATGCATGTCTATAGAAAGATAATTTAATTCTCGTCGCGATGGTATTTTTTTTGTAGCTTGACGATTTACGGTTTGCGAGATATTTAAGTTTTAAAAAACTGGTAGAAGTTTATTTTTTTATTTTGATGAAAAAAAATGAGTGACTAAGATTGTTTGATAAGTTTTATGATAAAAGTTGGATCTATAAAGAACTTTTGACTACTCAACTTATCTTATCTTATATACTAAAAACTTAATTTGTCTTATAAATGCAAAATGCTCACAATTAATGTTTCATGAATTAAAAGTAAAATGTGGAGGCTTCATGTGTTAGTACATTGATTTAATAGTCATGCATAAGGGTAAGTACATAAGATTAGTGATTCGAGTAATTAAAAAAATTTGTACGGTACAAGGTAGTTTAAGCAACATCAAAAGTATATCAATTACACAATGTTGGGTGACTTAATTTAATGTGCAAGAGGATTTGTGCACAAATTGTAGTACGGTACAAGGTAGTTTAAACAACATGAAAAGTATATCTTCTATACTATCTAAAAATTGGAGTGCTTAATTTAATGCGCAAGAGGCATTGTGCACAAAAGTTTGTACGGTACAATATGTTTTGCATGAGAAATCGTGCACAAAAGTTTGTACGGTATAACATGTTTTAAACCATCTCTAAACCTTAAAGAATACAAACAAAAAAATGCCATGAATGCATAAATTAAACACATCAATTAGTGGTTAGTCTTTTTACCTTCCCATCCATGAGTTACAAATATTTTATCAACTATATAATGTGTTAAAAATCACACACAACAAACTACAACTTCCTCCACACCGCGTGCACATTGGGCTACAACTTATTATGATGGTAAAGTAAGCATCATATCGTCTTACTTATTTAGCATATTGATTTATATTATTTTATGTAAATTTCATGTGTGTAAAAATGTAGGACATAAATATGGTGCTTAGGAGGTTTGGTAGTAACATCATCTTCTCTAATAGTTTAAGAGATCCTACACATCGTTGTCTTATCAATTAAGTGGAACATGCACAAACATTTTTACTTTGATAAAAAATGCAATATATTGATTAACTGTATTTAAGTTACTAATGATCAACTATATCTAATTGTTTTTTGTAGCACGTCAAGAAGCATTAAAGAAAGAGATCGAGAAGTCACAAAAATTGTATCATGAACAAAACATGCAACAGGCCAATGAACAACAATGACAAAGCCAACAACAATAACAACAAGAACGCCAATGCCACCGGTGGGATGAATACTTAGCATTCATATTAATAGTACGTTACATATTAAACATGTAATATTTTACTTCATGTAATACCGCTAAACGGGCTAATACTATTTATTCGTTAGTAAGTAAGTTTATTGAAAATAATGTGACGAGCATTCAATTTTTAGTCAATAATCATCACTACACTTTGTTGGTGCATTTCAATATTTTTGCTCTTAATGTAGTTTTCTGTCTTGCGGTGTGTTAATGTCACTTTCTTAATTAAACGTCTTGGAATATTGCGTGACTTTGATATTTGATATGAGTGTGAAAATTATGTCGATGTTACATATTGAAAATGGTAGTATATAATAAAAATATCTTCACACTATCATCTTAACAATAAGAATCTTCTATATCGAAGAAGTATATAAAGGGGAAGAAAATTGTATTTCAAATGTTATCCTACACCTATCACGAGGTAAGCATTATTCATTTGAGTTTGAGATCATGTGATTCATGTCGTCATACTGTAAATATTTAGAGTGAGTTACTAATGAATGCTCCAAATCCGATATTATAGTTTAGGAAAAAATGTTGTAATAATGCATTAATTAAAAAATAATTTATGCAACTTACTCATATTAAAAGATTACATATGAAAAACCTCATTTAAATATAACATTTTACAAAAAACCTCTTCACATTAAAGAAAATGATCGATAAGTCACGAAAATTGTATCAATAACAAAACATGCAAAATGCCAATGAACAACAATAAGAAGAACAACAACAAGAGCAATGCCATGGCTACCGGTGTCAATATATGTAATACCTGAGATTTTAATATACGTAAAAAGACCAAAATACCCCTACGATTTAAAATCATAAATAAATAAGTATAAAATACCAAACAAGCTCCAATAATATTACAATAAATCATATATAACCAGAATAATTCAAGGAAGTTTATAAAAAGTACTTTTATGTTTTAGGAGCATATATTATATGTTTAAAAATACGAAAAGGTCCGGAAATAACTTATAACTAGTAGGAAATATACTATGGGCTTAATATGAACCCTTGGCCCACTAGAACTCTAAACCGACCTTACTCCCTCCCCACAACCATATAATCGGCCTATTCTCCCTATTATCTTACTTTTACGATTTCTACAATTCCAAAACCCTAAAACCAATTTTCGGTTCTTTTGTTTTGGCTCCAAGTCGATTTGCTCAAAGGTTCCCAAGGAGTGTGTGATCATTGTTCTTGTTTCCTTCAAGCTTAGGTATCTCTAATATTCCTTTATTCTATTTTCTTTCATTCGAACTACTGCTTGTATGCATGCAATCTAAAACTTTCACTTAAGCAATATATCTAATATACATATATATATACACGTATGCATGTGATACAATATACTACTCATGAAATCATTATTTTAACCTTAGTCGATCTTTACATATTAAACTATAATATTGAGTCATATAGAATAGGCACCAGGTTTTGATCTTTTTATTGTTTTCTTTTCATTCCAGTTATACCAGGTCTAAATAAGAGTTAAACTATGCTAAGAAACCACTCGAAATCATATTAGTATATATGTTTTGCCTCGTTATTTTTGTCACATAAAAGCCTATATGTTTATGTTTATGTTATGTCGCGAGTTTTGTGGCATGTTTTGATGTCCTTTTTCCAGCCGCGTCAAACTAAGTTTATCACTAAACAAACTCTAATATCTAGTCATTAGTGAGGCGCTAAATACAGAAACCATAGGCTACAAAAATATTAACAAGAATACTATAATTGTATGTGAAGTTTTTCGTTGTGTTTCGACTTGTTAAAACTGTTGTGGTGTGGGCTGTTTTGGTCATGTTTTAGTGAGTTTGAACCTGAATATATTCGTGTCACGAGTAATTATAAAGGGGTGTTTCGGTTTGGTCTTGTCTCGTAAATCCTTTTGTCGAAGTAGAATTTCATTGGTGATTATGTGAAGTCTTGACGTATTATACATGCATGCATAATGAAGATTAAACTAGAATAAAAGGTATGATTTAATGTTATCAATTGGCTCATTAAGTGTGATGTGAGTGTATTGTACATGCATGATTTCATAAGGCTGTAACGTGTGGGGTATAGAAATCAGAGAGAGTAGATTCATGTGTCTGGTTGTGATGTTATGATTCGTATGAGTCAAGGTTGTATCGGTGTTGAGAAATCGTGAGTCGTTAATGTCCATTATATGTTCGTGTCCTTATTATTTCGAGTCATGTATGCGATAATTATATTTTGGTCATCGCGGTCAAATTTTAATGTCGAGGGTACGTTAATAAATTATATAAAATTATAATGACGGGGTCCAAAATTATTATCTTAATATTAATTTATTAAAATAAACTTTAAAATAATTTATTTGGCTTTTATTATTTAATTTTGATAATCTATATTTTAGACCCTAAATTTATAATATTGACGTTTTAACCTAAAATATTATATTGGTCATTTTAACCTTAAATATTATTAATTGTCAATTATAACCTTTAAGTATTAAATTATAATTGCGGAAACTTACTAAATACGGAATGTTAATATAATTGGAAATGTTACTAAAAAATGTGAAGCATACTAAAATGGGTAACTTAATTCTAATGGACATAAAGTAATACTTGATAATTTATTCGTATAGGTTCTGTGAAGCGGGAGTGATCATTTTGGCTTGACTTGTTTGTTTCTGTTTGCTTGCTTTGAATAAGGTACAGATATTCTGACCTTTTCAGTAAAGGTTTCCCATGATCTCTTTTCTCTTGCTATCTTTCATTATTAGGGTTCCCTAAGCCATTGCTATGAAACCCTTTTATTTTTCTGAACCTTTTCTGTATGAACCTTTGATTATCTGAACCTTCTGATTTGACTTTATGATTTGACCTTCTGATTTGGATTTATGATATGTATTCTGATCTGATTATTATGACCTAAGATCTGTATCATTTTATGATATTCTGTATGACCTATTCTAGTTTGACACCCGAGCCAAATCTGTTTTCACTAGGCATGGGGGTTCCATGTCCGTGTCAGTGATGCACCTCTGACATGACTCTAGGGCAGTAGAGTGATGTTCTGCCACGTCCCCTTATCTGTTATATGTTATGAGCTCAATTATCTGTTTATTATTGTCACACCCCCAATTTACCTGACTTGCAGCGGAATGGAATGCCTGGGAGTGTAACTGTCATAGCACCATAACAAGGAAATATTGAACAACCTAAAGTGTCGTTTGGAAAATACATATCGTTTGATTTATTTAAAAGCATCCAGTGCTACAAAACATAGGTCCCCAAAGGTTGAAACGTTTACAGAAAACAAGTTCAGGAAATGTCAAACGATAATTTACACAAGTGCATGAAAAAAATCCAAAATGTAGTGCGTCATCCCTGGCACACCCTAATGTGACTCCATGCATGTAATATGATAATGCCTTAGTTACCTGAAAATACATTGCGAAAACGGTCAACACGAATGTTGGTGAATAATCATAGGTTTGTAAGTTAAATCGTATGTACATAAGCCACAAGTATAAAGTAAACCGACAAAAATGTCAAAAATGCTACATTGTCTCTTAAGCTCATGACCCCGAAGCTAGACGTACTAAATCTTGCCCCAAGTGAGTGTTTACCAGACACTCGTAATTTAGAAATGAAATGCATTCGTAATTCCGTTGGAGCAACCCAAACACGAATGGAGGAGTCACCCTCAATAGATCTATTCACTCACTCTCACTCGTACTGTAATTAACGGTCCATGAAATAAAGGGGACTTGTCGTGTCGTGGTAGCAAGGCAACTTAAGCAATGTAAGGAATTTGTAATACTTGGGCATGTACGAAAGTAATTGATGCAATGTATTCTCCCCCGTGGGATTTGAAATCAAATAAGTAATTGAAAACGGGGCCATGAAAACTCACCTTAAGTGATGATACTTGAAATGAAATGAAGTGAACAACAATGATCGGTTAACTGCCGCAACCTAATATGAATGATGAACGATCTCATTTAGATCACCAAATGATGTTATGAATGTCCATGCACATGTTCCTATACCACTCTACTCTTTGGAAAAACACTTGTGTTATCAAAATATATGATCCAAGAATTTGGAAAAATATTGCTATTAGAAAATATAATAAGCTAGTTGCAATATATATACTTATATATATCGTATGTTTCCATGTTAATGTTGAAATCCTCGGGTTGTAATCCTTGAAATATCGCCTTGAAATGATGAAAATATACTTGTAATAACTAATACTTCATTAGTTATAAAGCTTGGTACTTAATATTATTTCTAGCTTATAAAAGTACTTCGTAGTTTTAGTGTCCATTTTTATTAAAAGTTGTCAAATAAAAATGGTTTTAGCCGATATTCAAACGTGAATATCTTTGTCGTTACTTGTCCGTTTTACTTGTTCTTTATATCCACGGTTACGTCTTAGTATGTAATAATATATTTTGGAAAGCTCGGCTCCTCCAGGTTACGTATAAAGTCTCTTTTTGTCCAATGAAAAACGTCCAACAGCAAACATTTTTCAGAAAAATACTTTTCGTCAACAATCTTGCAAAAATCATAACTTCTTCGTTATAAACTCTTTTTAATCCGTTCTTTCGCCTATGGATTCGTTTTTGAAAGTATTTTCTAAAAATTTTGCCAAAGTTCCCTTGGTGTTTACTGATTTTCCAGATTTTCACAAAATGGGACAGCATGTCTAAAACATGTACCAAATCAAGTTTTCAAGGTTTATAACTAATTTCTAACATCACCAAACCTCTTGTAATCACCACATAGCTAATCTAATCCTACCATACACCTTCTTAGGGTGCCATGGACTCCTAACCAAGTTATTATAGCAAGGGGATTCATAAATAAAAAGTTAGGGTTTGTATGTTCCATTTTTGACAAAATAAATGGTGGTATAGCTAGTTGTACATGGTTTTTAGCATGGAAATCATGCAATACAAGTAAATATAAGATGATTCATGTAAAAATAAAGTTGATAACTTACTTGATAAAATGAGATGATTGAATGACTAAAAACCTTGGATTACTTGTGTATTTCTTGATTGATTCTTGATTAGGCAAGTATAAGGAACAACTTTGGTGCTTTAGCTTTTGAAAAACCTTCACTTGATCTTGGGATTAAGGTTGGGTCGTGGGTTTGAAAGAGAGGGGAAGGAGATGAGAAGATTTTCTATCTTATCTAAAAGTGTAAGTTATGATTTGTGGTTTTTGGTTTATGTATATATTTAGAGGTTTATTAGTTTAGTAATAAGTAGTTAATGCATAAGGTTAAAGGGGTGGTCATGTGGCCGGTTTTTGGTGAGCCAAGGGGGGGGGGGGGGGGGTAGGGGTACTTGGTATTTAATTAGGAATTTAGTGTAACGTTAAGTGTTATTACGTGTTATTCGTTAAAATCGGGTACCGGGTTTAATAGAAATAAATGTTCACGAAGTTAACCGGGATGAAATAAAGTTATAATAATGATAAAAACATATTAAAAATATGTTGGGTACATTTACTGAGTGATCGGGTGATTATTGTTTAGTTTTCACGAAAACCGTCGTTATATTCATACGCGTATGTTATAAATAAAATAAATTTCCAAAATACTGGGTAACTGAATGTTATAACTTTTATGATGTTAAAATGGATATAAAAATATGTCGGGACCATTGTGGGAATATTTAGATATATTCGTCGTGTATAAACCGGGTGTTAACGTTTACTATAAATACTTATACGTAAAAACGTTAAATGTATCATATATATAAATTTGAAAATCCTGAGAGTGGTATAACATGAAAATGCTGTTATGATGATATGCAGACTATCTCCAGTCCGTATGCAGTGTCCTTAGCACTAATGAAATGAATTCGCACCTAAACCAATCCGGTTACGCGAATTTGAATACCCGTAAACTAAATTTACGATGAAATGAGTAATGCAAGTGAATAGTGAAAACTTTTCCGGAAATTAATAGTGTTCAGTGAATAGTAAATTTCCCAAAAGTTTCTCAGAATATCAAATTGACCTCGAAAATGATGAATAGTAAAACGATGAATAGTGTTTTGATGAATAGTGATTTATGAATAGTAAAAGTCGAAGTTTGGGAAAATGACCTGAAATGGTGAGTTGTGACATCCGCCCACCCAAATAGGAATTCAGTCCCTGAATTCAGCTAGTGTTGGTCTCGGTAATAGGTTTGGTGAAAAGGTGTGGATACTTGCGTTGCATTTGGTCCTCTCGTTCCTAAGTAAAATCGGGTCCTCTTCGAGAATTCCAGCGAACCTTAACGATCGGAATTCTACTCTGCTTTAACTGTTTGACCTCTCGGTCCATGGTTTCAACTGGTTCCTCCACAAAGTTAAGTTTGTCATCTAACTGAATCTCTTCTAATGGTATAACGGATGACTGATCTGAAAGGCATTTCTCAAGGTTTGAGACAACTAATCCATACCGATAACAACGTCAAAACTTCCAAGTTCTACGGGCATAAGGTCTATATTGTATGGGTGATTTAGGAAATTGATGGTGCAACCACGGATAACGGTGTTGGTGTTAACTAAAGACCTATCGGCTAATTCAACAATATAGGGAATGTCTAAAGTAGTTGGTTCTATGTTAAGTAAAGGTGCAAATGCAATAGAAACAAAACTTCTATCCGCTCCTGAATCAAATAAAATGGATGCATAACGATTATTAACCAGGAACGTACCCGTAACAACATTCGGGTCCTCACGGGCATCTTCTCCTCCCATAACATAAGCCCTTCCTCGAGCTACTCCTCCTTGATTTCCAGCTCCTTGATTCTTCCTCTTTGGGCACTCACCCCTAAAGTGTCCAATTTCTCCGCAGCCATAACACGTTACTGGTCGTTTCTGATTGTCACCCAAGTTTGGAATCCTGCAATCTTTGGTGTGGTGACCAACCTTCTTACAGTTGCCACATGTATCTGGGCAACGTCCTGGGTTATGGTGTTTCTGACACTTATCACACTTGGGTAGAATTCCAGCATACCCTCTCCCTTCAGTAGGTCCTGCAGCATAGGCCCTTGCCACTTCTTGCCTTTTAGGTGGTGGCTGATTAGCATTTCCACCTTGGTTACCGTCAAACCTCCTTTTGTTGTTTTTATTGTTGTTTGCAGCAGATTTTCCTTTCAACACTTGGACCATAAGTTTCTGAGTTATACGAATGGCCTCTTCCATTGATTGTGGGTCGAAAGACATCACATCCCCTCGGATGCTTTCGGGTAGTCCTCCAGTAAAATTCTCCATCTTTTTCTCATCATCCGGAACCATAGTTGGACATAGTGTAGCCAACTCCTGAAACTTCCTGATATAAGTCTCAATGTCATCATCTTTTGTTACCAGCTCATAGAATTCGGTTTCCAACTTTTGCACCTCAGTACGAGGGCAAAACTTCTTAGTCATCAGCTTTTTGAATTCAGCCCAAGTGAGTTTGTAGGCATTCTCAATACCAATAGGCTGAGCATACGAATTCCACCAAGACATGGCTTCATCCAGCAGCATACCTGTAGCAAACTTTACCTTGTTAACCTCCTGACAACCACACATGAGAAAAACGTTCTCAGTCTTCTCAAACCAGCGGATTAAAGCAACCGCTCCCTCAGTGCCCTTATACTTGATAGGATCACTAATCTTGAAATCCTTCCAAGTACATTCACGCCTAGTAGTGGGTTGAACCACTTCAGTAGTAGGTGGAACCTCAGCAGTCCTAGCAGCAACTTCAGCTCTCTCAGTCTCCAGAGCTTCTGCTATACTATCCCTGACCAACTTGCGGATAGCTGCTTGTGTCATAGCGGGTGTTTCTGATGTAGCCTTGGCTTTCCTTGGCGCCATACTTCTGATAAATAATAATCGACAACAACCATGAGAAAACTATAATAGAAATAGTCATCGTACAAAAATATACGCCCACAACAGGTATATATACAACCACAACAAGTATAAATACAACCACGACACGTATAGATACAACCACAACAAGTATAAATACGTTAACCATAAAGAGCAACCATGAAACATCATAAATATAATCACAACACATGAATATAATACATGAAAATTTCGGCCTACATAGACCGATATATATATATAGCACAACATTTCCAACATAGTAGAGTCGCACTTGATATATTTGTTTGTACAACAACCAAAAGACTACAAGTTCTTGAACTACGTCCCACACCTCGGGACTAGGAAATAGTAAAAGCTAATATAATACCAGTCTATGCCTATGCTCCTCCAGATGCTCCAGATGGTCCAGGCTCTCCCCTCAGACGGCGAATCTCACGATCCATCGCAACCACGATCTCCTCCAGATGCTGAACTCGTAACTGAGAAGAAACATCCCTGCGCTCCATCACTGTCAACCTCTCACGAAGCAATGCCAACTGATCTACCTGCTCCCACTGAGTCTCCTGTGTCGCCTGAGCTCTATCTCGAATCTCAGGTAACTCATCCCTAAGTAGCTCAATCTCCTCCTGGTGCCTCAACTGTCGTGCCTCAATCCCATGATGTGACACATCGATACTAACTCTACCTAACAGTAAACCCTCGATCTGCTCCTCAGCCGCCTCTAGTCGAGGAGTGATATCCTCATCAACCCTATAGTCCAAACTATCAATCTGATCCTGATGAGCCCCTAGCTGGCCCTCCAATGTAACATCTGCAGGCTCCCTAGTATCAGTAGGCTCACTAGCAACAGTAGGCTCCCTAGCAGCAGTAGGCTCACTAGCAACTGTAGACTCCCTAGCAGCAGCTGCTCTCGAACACTCCCCTACATGGTATACTGGTGGTGGTTCTGCTGATTCTGACTCTGTAGTAGGGGAATCTGGTGTAGTAAACCTAACACGCTTCCTAAGCGGTAATAGTGAAGTCGATATGCATGTAGTAGCAGGTATGGCTGGTGGTGGTGTAGGTAACATAGGAATAGTGGGTACCTTAAAGGTAGATGTAATAGGGCAAACTCTCTTCCTAGGACCTATAGTAGTCTTACTGCGTGGAAACATAAGTCTAGGTTCTGATGGAACAGTGGTAGCAGGGGATGATGTATCAGTGGGTGTACAGGTAATCTCGGGTGGTGCAATAGGGGCAACATGAGAAGTAGGAGCCGTCTCCTCCTCTTCAAAAGGCTCTGTTTCCTCACCTGATGCCGAGAATGGCAACACAGGTACAAGAGGAATAGGTGGTGGTGAACGGGCAGTAGAAGACATAGAGCCTTCAACCTCGGAGTCTGTGATGGTGTACAGTATGACAACATTTGGGTTTGCAGACATGGTTCTGTGATAATCAAGGTGAAATAAAAATAAATAACTCGTAATGAAATCACCAAAAACAATGAACATGCACTTATGATAAAATAATGAGATGCTATGATAATGTGGTTATAGTCTAGGGTCAATGATACATCCTAGTTCCCTATAACCTTAGCTCTGGTACCAATCTGTCACACCCCCAATTTACCTGACTTGCAGCGGAATGGAATGCCTGGGAGTGTAACTGTCATAGCACCATAACAAGGAAATATTGAACGACCTAAAGTGTCGTTTGGAAAATACATATCGTTTGATTTATTTAAAAGCATCCAGTGCTACAAAACATAGGTCCCCAAAGGTTGAAACGTTTACAGAAAACAAGTTCAGGAAATGTCAAACGATAATTTACACAAGTGCATGAAAAAAATCCAAAATGTAGTGCGTCATCCCTGGCACACCCTAATGTGACTCCATGCATGTAATATGATAATGCCTTAGTTACCTGAAAATACATTGCGAAAACGGTCAACACGAATGTTGGTGAATAATCATAGGTTTGTAAGTTAAATCGTATGTACATAAGCCACAAGTATAAAGTAAACCGACAAAAATGTCAAAAATGCTACATTGTCTTTTAAGCTCATGACCCCGAAGCTAGACGTACTAAATCTTGCCCCAAGTGAGTGTTTACCAGACACTCGTAATTTAGAAATGAAATGCATTCGTAATTCCGTTGGAGCAACCCAAACACGAATGGAGGAGTCACCCTCAATAGATCTATTCACTCACTCTCGCTCGTACTGTAATTAACGGTCCATGAAATAAAGGGGACTTGTCGTGTCGTGGTAGCAAGGCAACTTAAGCAATGTAAGGAATTTGTAATACTTGGGCATGTACGAAAGTAATTGATGCAATGTATTCTCCCCCGTGGGATTTGAAATCAAATAAGTAATTGAAAACGGGGCCATGAAAACTCACCTTAAGTGATGATACTTGAAATGAAATGAAGTGAACAACAATGATCGGTTAACTGCCGCAACCTAATATGAATGATGAACGATCTCATTTAGATCACCAAATGATGTTATGAATGTCCATGCACATGTTCCTATACCACTCTACTCTTTGGAAAAACACTTGTGTTATCAAAATATATGATCCAAGAATTTGGAAAAATATTGCTATTAGAAAATATAATAAGCTAGTTGCAATATATATACTTATATATATCGTATGTTTCCATGTTAATGTTGAAATCCTCGGGTTGTAATCCTTGAAATATCGCCTTGAAATGATGAAAATATACTTGTAATAACTAATACTTCATTAGTTATAAAGCTTGGTACTTAATATTATTTCTAGCTTATAAAAGTACTTCGTAGTTTTAGTGTCCATTTTTATTAAAAGTTGTCAAATAAAAATGGTTTTAGCCGATATTCAAACGTGAATATCTTTGTCGTTACTTGTCCGTTTTACTTGTTCTTTATATCCACGGTTACGTCTTAGTATGTAATAATATATTTTGGAAAGCTCGGCTCCTCCGGGTTACGTATAAAGTCTCTTTTTGTCCAATGAAAAACGTCCAACAGCAAACATTTTTCAGAAAAATACTTTTCGTCAACAATCTTGCAAAAATCATAACTTCTTCGTTATAAACTCTTTTTAATCCGTTCTTTCGCCTACGGATTCGTTTTTGAAAGTATTTTCTAAAAATTTTGCCAAAGTTCCCTTGGTGTTTACTGATTTTCCAGATTTTCACAAAATGGGACAGCATGTCTAAAACATGTACCAAATCAAGTTTTCAAGGTTTATAACTAATTTCTAACATCACCAAACCTCTTGTAATCACCACATAGCTAATCTAATCCTACCATACACCTTCTTAGGGTGCCATGGACTCCTAACCAAGTTATTATAGCAAGGGGATTCATAAATAAAAAGTTAGGGTTTGTATGTTCCATTTTTGACAAAATAAATGGTGGTATAGCTAGTTGTACATGGTTTTTAGCATGGAAATCATGCAATACAAGTAAATATAAGATGATTCATGTAAAAATAAAGTTGATAACTTACTTGATAAAATGAGATGATTGAATGACTAAAAACCTTGGATTACTTGTGTATTTCTTGATTGATTCTTGATTAGGCAAGTATAAGGAACAACTTTGGTGCTTTAGCTTTTGAAAAACCTTCACTTGATCTTGGGATTAAGGTTGGGTCGTGGGTTTGAAAGAGAGGGGAAGGAGATGAGAAGATTTTCTATCTTATCTAAAAGTGTAAGTTATGATTTGTGGTTTTTGGTTTATGTATATATTTAGAGGTTTATTAGTTTAGTAATAAGTAGTTAATGCATAAGGTTAAAGGGGTGGTCATGTGGCCGGTTTTTGGTGAGCCAAGGGGGGGGGGGTAGGGGTACTTGGTATTTAATTAGGAATTTAGTGTAACGTTAAGTGTTATTACGTGTTATTCGTTAAAATCGGGTACCGGGTTTAATAGAAATAAATGTTCACGAAGTTAACCGGGATGAAATAAAGTTATAATAATGATAAAAACATATTAAAAATATGTTGGGTACATTTACTGAGTGATCGGGTGATTATTGTTTAGTTTTCACGAAAACCGTCGTTATATTCATACGCGTATGTTATAAATAAAATAAATTTCCAAAATACTGGGTAACTGAATGTTATAACTTTTATGATGTTAAAATGGATATAAAAATATGTCGGGACCATTGTGGGAATATTTAGATATATTCGTCGTGTATAAACCGGGTGTTAACGTTTACTATAAATACTTATACGTAAAAACGTTAAATGTATCATATATATAAATTTGAAAATCCTGAGAGTGGTATAACATGAAAATGCTGTTATGATGATATGCAGACTATCTCCAGTCCGTATGCAGTGTCCTTAGCACTAATGAAATGAATTCGCACCTAAACCAATCCGGTTACGCGAATTTGAATACCCGTAAACTAAATTTACGATGAAATGAGTAATGCAAGTGAATAGTGAAAACTTTTCCGGAAATGAATAGTGTTCAGTGAATAGTAAATTTCCCAAAAGTTTCTCAGGATATCAAATTGACCTCAAAAATGATGAATAGTAAAACGATGAATAGTGTTTTGATGAATAGTGATTTATGAATAGTAAAAAGTCAAAATTTGGGAAAATGACCTGAAATGGTAAATGACCTGAAATGGTGAGTTGTGACAATTATGGCCAATATTATTTCTATGGGGGCGTATGGATGCATCCTAGATCAGTTCTGTTATCTGTATTTATTATCTATTATCTGGTGATTGATGCTGCGTGCATGCACGTCCTTCACAACTCTGGTAGGTCTCCCCTACATATGTTGCCTTATTTGTGAATATGATAATGATATGATATCTGTTTCTGGGCTCGTGGTAGATGACTATCTGTTACTTTACTTTTATATTTGTTTCAGTTACCTTAACTATATTTCATTTATTTCTGTTACACCATATTCTGTATTCATTTCTATTTCATATCACTTTGTCGTTATATCTGTTCACTGAGCTTGTAAAGCTCAGCCGCATTTCTTTTCTTCCGCGGCAGGTATCTAAGCTAGGAGCTGGGTTGCTTATGGGATTGAGTGAAGAGTGGACCTATCTTAGATCATCTTAGTTGGAATATTATTATCATGTTTAAGACTTTATTCATTTCCAATTACTGTATGTTGGAGTTTATTTTGGAACTTATGTAACTTGGAGTCATGTTGACTTTCGATCGTTTGGTTATTTAAGTTAAGACTTTCCTTATTTATGTCCATGCATGTTTCTGATATGTCACCATATTTGTAATACTTTTACCCTTGTCGGGTTGGGGTGTTACAATTTATGGTATCAGAGACAGGTTTTGTGACCCTTAGAGCTTAGGCTATGACCTGTGAGGATTGGGTAGACATTAGGTTTCCTTCTGCGCACTTTGCTTTCATTATCGATCTTGTTTCGTTTTGCTAACCTTTTTTCAACTCATTCAGATGGTGGTCACACGCAGAGGTAGTGAAGGGGATGGTCCTGATTTTGAGGCCATGATCAATGCTGCTCTGGCCAATGCTCTCCCTAACCTTTCCAGTGAACTCAGGACCCAGATTTACAATGACATCCGAAACGGCGCGGATTCATCGGGTGGTAGTGGTGGTGGTGGTGGTCCACCTACCACAATTTTTGGTTGGATTAAGGAGTTTAACAAGTTGAAACCACTTGCCTTCCGATCTGCTGCTACCTCTGCTGAAGCAGAAGATTAGATAACTCACATGGAGAAGCTATTTCAAGTTCTGGGGTGTCCTGATAACTTTAAGACCCGTTTGGCTGCGTTCAAACTGGAAGGGGATGCTCTGAGCTGGTGGACAGCTCATCTTAGGACTCAGGCAGGAGGAGAGGCTTATGCGGATACTTGTACTTGGGCCACTTTCCGTGAGATTTTCTATAACAGGTATTTTCCGGTGTCTGAGCAACAGAGATTTGAGAGAGAGTATGGTTCTATTTATCAGCTCGAGAGGGAGAATTCTGTGGAGTACATGCAGAGATTCATGAGGCTGGTTAGTTTTGTGGGGCCAGTGGCTGGCGATGCTCTGAGACAGGCCAGGCATTTCAAGTGGGGGTTAAAGAGATGGGTGTTAGATAGGATTGTCAACACAGAGTATCCGGATGTTGCTCAGGCTTGTGCTGCAGCCCGCAACATTGAACTGTTGCACGAGAGTGGGCCATCTAATAAGAGGGACAGGGATGGTAACCGGATTCAGCATAGGGGACAGGGTAATCAGGAGTACAGGGGTCGGTCTGACCAGGTTCAGGAGTACAGAGGTCGATCTGACCAGGGTCAGAGTTACAGGGGTCAGCATGACAGGCGCCAGGATCATAGGGGTCATGATTTCAGAGCTTCTAACAGGTCGAGTAATGATCGTCAGGGTTATCAGGGTAACAACAACAGGCAATGGAAGGATCAGGCGGCTAGGGGTAATCAGCAGAATCGTACCTCGGGTTCTTCCGGTCAGCAGAAGCCTGTTGCAGCTTTACCTCCTCCACCTATCTGTACTACCTGTGGTAAATCCCATCCAGGTCCGTGTTTCAAGGCCACAGGTGGTTGTTTCTCATGTGGCTCTACTACTCATAAGATTAAAGATTGTCCAAAGAAGAATCCTCCGGTGCCTGGAAATTACATTAAGCCACCTCCTACCACTGGACGTGTCTATACTACTACTCGTGAACAGGCAGAGCACTCTTCAGGTACCATTACCGGAATCCTTTACATTGATAATCATACTGTCTTCACTTTATTTGATACTGGTGCCACACATTCTATTATATCTGTAACATTTGCAAAGAAACTGAATATGATCCCTACACCATTAGCAAACCAATTATCCATATCAACACCTATGAAAGACCATATGCTCATTAATCATGAATACGTTAACTGTCCTCTACGTTTTGATGATCGTATCCGTCCTGCAAATCTATTATCTGGTGATTGATGCTGCGTGCATGCACGTCCTTCACAACTCTGGTAGGTCTCCCCTACATATGTTGCCTTATTTGTGAATATGATTATGATATGTTATCTGTTTCTGGGCTCGTGGTAGATGACTATGTGTTACTTTACTTTTATATCTGTTTCAGTTACCTTAACTATATTTCATTTATTTATGTTACACCATATTCTGTATTCATTTCTATTTCATATCACTTTGTCGTTATATCTGTTCACTGAGCTTGTAAAGCTCAGCCGCATTTCTTTTCTTCCGCGGCAGGTATCTAAGCTAGGAGCTGGGTTGCTTATGGGATTGAGTGAAGAGTGGACCTATCTTAGATCATCTTAGTTGGAATATTATTATCATGTTTAAGACTTTATTCATTTCCAATTACTTTATGTTGGAGTTTATTTTGGAACTTATGTAACTTGGAGTCATGTTGACTTTCGATCGTTTGGTTATTTAAGTTAAGACTTTCCTTATTTATGTCCATGCATGTTTCTGATATGTCACCATATTTGTAATACTTTTACCCTTGTCGGGTTGGGGTGTTACAATATAGATGAATACTTAGCATTCATATTAATAGTATGTTACAAATTAAACATGCAATATTTTACTATACGAATTATAATTTATTATACGAATTATAATTCATACTCTTGAATATACTAATTACTTTAATGTTTTATGTCTTTATAGTTTTGTTAAAAAGGAAATTTGTTTTATAGTTCGCTTTTAATAATGTAATTTATTTGAACAACGAAGTCCGTCTTTCATAAAAAAATGAGAGTTTCAAACATGAACCAAAAACTAGTCCCGAACATTACGAAAAAAAACAATTAGATCCAACCTGTGTGCATCACATGGGTTCTGAGGCAGTCCAAACCTGTGTGCATCGCATGGGGATGAATATAAAAGGTCTCCAACATTAATGTCATCGCTTCATATTTAAAATAATTTATGTAACTTATACATATTAAAATATTACATATGAAGAGACTTTTTTCAATGTAACATCTTGAAAAAAATCTCTTCATATATACTCTTTTAATGTCAATAAACTATCTTAAGTGTGTGACTTACATGCTTGAAAATGTGATACTAGCACAACTTAGATATATAATGACGAAAATAAGTGCCGAAGATTACGCTATAAAAACTTATATACAGCCCATGTGCAACTCAATAAAGTATTTTAAATACGTATAAAGCTTAGCAAATGTGTGGCACAATGACAACTTAAATATAAAATGATGAAAATAAATGCCGAATATTACGCTATAAAACTTCTATACAGCCCATGTGCATCACACGTATTTTAAATCTATCAAAACTTTTATACAGCCCATGTGCATAGCAACGGCATTGTTGACTATCATAAGAAATAGTTATAACTTAGCCGGATGTATTAATATTAGTTGGTTCCAATAAAAAACGATAGAGTCAATACCAAAATAAATAGACAAAAAATATTACGTAAAAAAACACATTTTAAAAGATTATATGTCAATAAACTATTTTAAATACGTATCATGCTTATAAAATGTATGCAACCATAACAACTTATATATATAATGACAAAAATACGTCTCGAATATAAAATGACGAAAATAAAAGACGGATATTAAACTTTGAAAACTTCTATACAACCCATGTGCATCAAACAGACTTTTAGAGTTTGTTAAAATAACAAAATACGACATATTAAAAATATCACCTTGAATAATGAATAGAACGGAAAAATTACATAATTTTGGCTCGCAGTCATTTATAAATTATAATAACAAACAAAAAAAGTTGTGTGCATCGCACGGGTCATGAGGCAGCCCGAGTTATATATTGTATTTTGATTGTTTGACTCGACCTCAATTAAAAGTAACGAAATAACGGCATCAACATTTTTCATGTCATGCTAACAAGCACAACTTAGAAACTTATTGACCAACAAAATCCATCCATGATCAAAATGATGAATATTAGTGTTGAACAATACGCTATGAACATTTAGATCAAGCCCGTATGCATAGCACGGGTCTGAATGCCTAGTACATCATAATTTCATATTTCTCTAACACATGCTTTAAAATCATTGTAATTATTCATTAAAAACTTGTGTTTTGGGTAAATATGAAATTATCCCCTAAGAATTCATAAATTTAACCTGGACACTCAACCGACTTTTCAAATGGTTTTCGGTTCTAACCCAATTCTTTCCAGTTTAATCGGTCCCGGTTTAATCAGTCGAACTACAGGTCTAGTCCGTTTTTCAGAACACCGAATAATTAATCATTATACGAACGTTGATGATTATTCTCTTATATAATATAAGAGAACATATAAAATGGACAATCAAATTTTTTGAGAAGTTTTCAACTCGACCAATGGGATGTCTTGATTTTGCCACATATGCTAAATAAAACATTTTTATTAGCCAATAAAAGTCAAAATTAACTTCAATTTAGTTAAAGTCAATTATATTTCATCCATAAAAAAAATATGCATAAAAATATATGTGTCGAGTTTGTTAAAAAAAAAACTAAAAAACATGAGGGGTACTAAATAAAACTTTTAGCTAGAACTTAAAATAAATTATATTAATAGTTAAATTTAAACAATATCAACTAAAACTCATGTCATTTAAACAAAGTTAAATCTTTTATGTAACAAAATTCTATACACAATTCAATCGATATTAATACATAATGAAAAATTCATGTAAAACTTGAGAGTACATGAGTATTATAACTAATACAGATTTAATTTAATTAAAAAAATGTTAGACTTTACAAAACCATGAATTTATGAATTATCACAATATTTAAGTTGAAAACAATATAATTGAAATATTCTCAAAAAGGTGAAGAATTGTGAGATCACTCTGGTCCATACATCCTAAAGATGCCAATCGGACCCTCCACCAAGGACCCGGCCTCAGGCAATGAGCACCTGTCCCAGTGACTGTATGTGCATGGGTTTTAAAACTAGGTGTAATCTAGATTAATTTAGTAGAGTATAAATACTCTTTTTAATACTAAATTCGCAATTATTTAGGTAAATTACATCGTTGGTCCCTCAAGGTCTTGGCAGATTGCGGATATAGTCACCTAGGGTTTCGCACACGTAGTCCCTAATATCACGTTTTTCACTCCCTCGTCGTCCAAAAATCTAACGCTTGTAAAAACCTCGTTAGCTGCAAAGATTTTTTCATTTTTCTCAAGACTTAATGTCCAAACACCCTTTTATATTTATTTTTACTCATATCATATTTTTACAACCAGACACCCATTTCTCTATTTTTCTTCACCCTCCTCCTACTACTATTACCACCATCAGACCCAATATTTATCTCCACTATAATCATTAGCGGTCTTTTTATAACCAAGGATGTTATAACCAAACAAAAGCTTTTATGCATGTGAATCAACTAAAAGGTCAACAAGTTTGGAAATAGCAAACATATAGTAAGAGCAAGAGGTGTGGTCTCGCCAAGCATCTTCGTCGTCCGACGTGGAGCTTGCCACAGCTCGCCACGACACCCCCTGCTGCTGCTCGTTGCTCGCCAAAGAGGACCTCCTCACCTGCACGGCGAGGCTCAAACTTGTACTATGTGTCAGTGAACATTTATAAAATTGAGTTTTATCCTTTTTTATAAACAAAACTAAATAAGGTGGTGATGGAGGTGGGCCGTTTGTTGGGTTTTAAGATGGTGATGGAGGTGTGTCGAGGGGTGATGGAGGTGTGGTTTGAAGGTGGTGCAGCTCTGGTGATGGAGGTCGTTGCTATGGAGGAAGAAGAAGAAAAGAAAGAAGAAAATGAATAGGGTCACGTTTGGTTTGTTGGTTCAGGAAAGAAAGAAGAAAAGACACAAAATAAAATGAATAAAATAAATAAAAAAATAAAGGTGTAAGTGGTGGGCCCCAAATGAGTAAGTTGATGTTAGTTATGAGTGAGGAGGGGTTAGTTGTGAAGAGGTGTTGGGGTGATGTGGCACCCTTGGGCCCCAAATGAGAAGGTGAATGCTAGTCACCACACCTCTTGCTCTAACGGATACAACTTTCACCAAAATTTTTATTCACAAAGATACGTCTAACAAAAACATCTTTGATATTAACTCTTGTTACAAGTTACAAACTTAATAGATGGAACTATATTTTTTTTTCTTTCCTAAATAAACTATATTTCCTAGAACATTTGTGATTGGTCACAATCAAAATTTTAGCAGGTGTCGGGAAGTTTTTTGTTATTTTAAGTTCTTGATTATGATATCCGAACTTGTTGACTTTCTGGATGACTTGTATGCATAAAAGTTTCTTCATTTAGTAATATTATCCTTGGTTATAGAAATACAATAAGTGATTGTAATTGAGATAAATATTGGATATGGTGGTGGTAGGAGTGGTGAGAGGGTTTCAGATTGAAGAAGAATAGAGAAATGAGTGTTTGGATGTAAGAATATGATATGAGTAAAAATAAATGTAAAAGTGTGTTTTTACATTAGTATTGAAAAAACGGGGGGAAAAAACTTTCTGCCAATGAAGTTTTTAACAAGCGTTAGTGTTTTGGACCGGAAAAGGGAAAAATCATGATACTTATTTAGCTATCTTAGGTCATTGTAGTCATAAATAAGAATCCAACTTTATCAAAGGTTAGGGGCTACAGGTGCGAAACTCTAGATCTGAGGACTATATCTGTAATCCGCCAAGACCTTGAGGATCAACGTTGTAATTTACCCCAACTATCTTGATGATAACATTCAGGGTGCGTTTAGTATAAGTTTCAGAATCACAATCTGCATATGTTTCATTGTAAGGTAGACTAATTACATGAAATGGATCTAAGCCAACCTCTTGTAAGTTGTATAAAGTATGGAAATTATTAAGAAATGAGCCTATAACTTGAAACCCATATATGTCAACCAAACATGTACAATTATAGTTATTGTCATTCCCTCATTCTCATACCTCTCAACCAAACGCATCCTTATAGTGTTGTATGTTAATGAAAGAGAGATGATTTGCACGCGTTTAGTTTTGATTTGCATACTTTCATGTACAACTAACTAAAGCAAAATTTATAAACAGTCCAAATGTTTAATGCAAGGTTAAAATGTGCCAGTCAATAAATAAAGTGTGAATTTTTTTTTTCCGAAGACTATAAATTTTCTCCCTCCAATAGTACAAATCTCTGTTCCCTATATTTTGATTAAGATGTTTTCCAATAGGTTGATTTTGCAAAAATTACAGTTTATATCCATCCAAAACTTTAATTTACATATCAATCACTAAAGATGCAGAATTTCAACTTTTGCCTACTCTGTTCCCGAGTTTATTTTTTGGAGTGAAAGAGAAAGGTTTGGGATGATAGTAAAAAAAAAATGTTTTCCTAAGATTTTTTAGGAGGGGAGAGGAAAGTAAAGGATAGTAAATTACATCAAAATTACTCTCCTAATTTACTTCCCAAATTGGGATGAAATGGAGTGGTGTTGATTTTAAAGCTATTTTTTTGTTACTTCTTTCTCTTTTCTTTCCAACTCGGGAACACAAGATAAAAAAATAATTTCTTATTACTCTCCTCTTTACTTCACTCCTTTTTTCCTCTCCATCTCTTTTTTCTACTCCTTTATTGCCACCTGTTCAATTCCTCTTCGTTTTATTTTGACTTTTTACCGTTCATAAATCAAACTCTCCGCCAATATTCCCGCCAAAAAAAAAAAAAAAAACAAAAAAACAAAAACAAAATGACGCATCACCGTCGCAGATCTCCATCAATGGCGAACCTTCGTTACAAGCTCTCACGCGTCGTATCGCGTCACGATCATCTCAAACTCTCCTTCCAACATCTCAAAACTCAGATCAAAATCGGTTTACTCGAGGTATATATATAATAATTCATCACTTAATTCAATAAGTTTAACTAATTTAACGAAGTTAGTTATAGTTTGTTACGTGATTTTGTTACAGGCGGAAGACGTGTTTAGTTCGTTAGCTGTTCCGTTGATGACGCTTGTTGGATTAAAAAGCTGTCACATGGCGAAACAAGGACGATCAGCTACTTTTTTCATCACGTCCGGTTCGAATAATTATCAAGTAATCTGTTTTCATGAATTATACGCGCTACTGTGTGTTTACATTTGATGCGTTATATAATATTTATGCGAGAGTTAATCTAATAAGTTTTTTAGAGGTATTGCGATCAAAATAAGTAGAAATTAGCAGTTATAATATCAAATAGTGTGCGTGTCTGTGATAAGTTATCTGATTGCATTTCGTGAAAGATAAGCTAAGTTTGTTGAGGTTAAGCAAATCATAATTAGTACAGTTCTGCAGTTTAAGTGTTTGATATTAGCTCCTGCGTGTGTGATTTGGTATGATGCATTATATAGTTCGTTTCGTGAGAATTAATCTAAGTTTATCGAGGTGTTGGCACTGAATACTAGTAGAATTCTGCAATTTTGGTATTTGATAGTAGTGTGTTTGTTTTGGTACGATGAGTTATATAGTTTAGTTTCGTGAAAGTTGACTTAAGTTTTATTGAGGTGCTGCTATTAGGATTAGTAGAATTATGTGACTGTGTTTCGCACGATTGTGTACTTCTGAATAACTGATAGTATTGTTGGTGTTGTCTTCGTATGATGAATTATGTCATTCGTTTTGTGAGAGTAAACCTATGTCTGTTGTGGTGCTGCAGTCAGCATTAGTAGAATTTTGCAATCGTGTTTGGATTATTTATATTTAGAAAATTGATATGAGCGCGTGCATGTGTCATTATATCATAATTTCTGTAACTCATTTGTGGGATTTAATCAAAGTTTATTGAGTCGGTAAGGATTAGTAGAATTTTGTGATTGTGTTTTGGATAATTATGTGGATCTGTGATAGTAGAGTTTGAGTGTTTATGTAAACGCGTTATATAATTTGCTCTGCTGAAAGTTTATTGAGGTGTTGCAATCACGATTAGTAGAATTTTATACAAGTAACTGTGTTTTGAATATTTGGTAGTTTTGCGTGTATGTGTTTTAGGTGTATGTTATACACAATTCATTTCATGAGTATATTTGGTAGTAGTGTGTGTATTTGTCTTATAATGAGTTATACAATTCATTTCATGAGAGTTAAGCTAAGTCTATCGAAGTTCTCCAATTAGGATTAGTAAAATTTTGCAGCTGTGCTTTTGGTATACTTTATGCGTGTAGAAGAATTGTTCTGTTAATTGCGTGCTTGATCATACAGGGTAAATCTGAAGATATGACAGAAGATGTGGACGTGGTGTCAAATGGTGAGAGGGAATGTGAGGTTCATAGATTGGAGGTACCATTATTCTTACTACTCAAATACTTTCGTAATTCGGTTTGAAACATAGCGGATATGCTGATGCTAAAAATTATCATTTTTTTTGAACTGTGTTATTGAATATAGTAGTTAATGTAGGCACGGAGTTCATCCTGATTTTCAGCAGCATGCTTTGTTAATATAAATATCATTGGCATAAGTTTTGAATGTGTGAGAATCTTCTTTTTGTTGGTGTTTGGAGCAAAGCATAATACTGTACTTGACAGAAAACAAAATAGTTTGTAATTTAGTTTTGGATTGTAAGGTGAAATCTTGTTTGGGGGAAGCAGGGAATAATACAATTTCTGCACTACTATTTTTCTTCTATGTGCACTGGTCTGCTATTCTGGCCCCTTGAACATGGATTAGTCTTGCAAGTTGGCCAAATATGTTTTGGACAAGAGGTTTATTTGTAGTTTTCGCAGAGACGTTATAAGACTACCTGTAAGTGTTAGGTAAACTGTAGTTATCTATCCCATGAGTAGCACTGAAACTGTTGAAAGAGCAAAAGTTTGTAATTATACGGACAGACACGTAGCTTAAATTTTTTAACAAAGTACTGAAGTGCACCAATTGATATGGAAGTCTTTGGAATAAGAATTGTTTCAGTTTGAATGTATTTTGACTATGGGGTATTTGGTGAAATGTGATCAAGTATACCTTGATTTGAACTTGTACTCTTTGTTACAAGTGTCTGTATTATCATGATCTGATTACATACTCATCTTGGACTGGAATGCACATAGGAATATGTTCGCCTTCATCCTTAAATATATCAAAGTTGCAACCTGAAAGCATTTTGCTGAATTGACATTGTAGTGTTTTAACATAATACTATGTCGGCAGAAAATGGAGATGTCATCTTAGTTGTATAATTTATGATCTATCGTTAAAGCAATTTTTGTATATGGATTTCCTTGTACTCGGAATACTGCAGGAGGACTATACAAATAGAGCGATCATGGCAGGCCAAGAGCTCATCAATAAACAAAAAATGCAGCTTATGCAACTAATGCAGCTCCTCAAACAAGTTGAGGGTAGCGTTAATTCTAGCCAGAATAGCATGTTTCAGACTATTGATAACCACAAGGACAATCTCCGCACCTTTTTGCAAAAAGCTGTCACTTATGTATCCACCATTCAACAGTCAAGCCATGATGAACATGCCTTCAATATCACACTGAAACTGCTGAAAGCTATTTATGATCATGTCTGTGAAATCCTCAGCTCAGTCGAGGGTGGGGTGGACAATCTCATCAACAGATTAGCTGAGCAAATGTGTCAGCCAATGATGGAGTATGTCAAAAGCGTTAAGGCAGAAATGACAACTGGCACATGCCCTCGCTTAGTGGGTACATTGGAGAATATAAGAAAGGTGACAAGGGATGGAAGGTTAGAATTGGAACAAGCAAGAAAAAAGGTTAGATTATCAGAAGAAAGGAAGCTTGAAGCACTGAGTAAGCTGAAAGAATCAGAAGAAAGATTAAAGAAAATGAGACAATACATGGGGCTCTCCATCAATGATAAAAAGGAATCTACTGATCATCATTCCAAGAACAAAGTAAGTCCTCGCCTTGACACTCGCAAATTATAGACTTATGTGCTCTTTTATACCTTTGTCATTAACATTCATTGAACTCTTTATCAGTTCTTTTCTTATGAATCTTTAAATGCTACCTAGTCTGCTACTATATCTGCTTGTAAGTCGAAATTATAAAACTTAATAACAATAGGAAGCTATTGCCCTTTTCGAACAGGTTGGTAACGGGTTGGATGAGTGGGTAATGGCCTGATGGGTCAAAATGGGTAAACTTCAAAACACGTTGGGTCGAATTGACATAACAAAACTTTTTTATACACAACTTGAATTTCATAATTATATAATAAATAATTAAATATGATTTCAAAGACTACCACTAACATTTTGAGCTATAATTTATTGGGTAAAGTTTAGGAGATTGTAAGCACTTCGTCATGTTTTGGAAGACTTTTAACTTTTTAAGGCAGTTCTCTTTCTTAGCTTATTCCTTACCTAGTTGACCCGTTCTAAAAAAAATGTAACCAAAGGTAACTTATTTCATAGTAAACAGTTAGTTGATAAGGCTACACCATACATATAATATATGGAGGCACTTATAAGTTAAGACACCTTGTTATGTGAAGTATATTTTTGGAAATACTGATGCACGAAAAAACAACATGAACAAATACACAATATGGGCTGAGTTAGGTACTTGGGTTAACTTCTGTTGTCTATTTCTTTGTACCTCTTAAATAATTAATTCAACACAGATGATTAAGACATTTATTCTATAAAAATTAAAGTAATAATATTTGATAAATTGATTTAGTAGGCTGTAACCATTACATTACATATGCAATGATGTTTGACCCGGTTTTGATAAGAAGTACCCAATTCAACCCATTTTTAGATAAATAGGTTGAACCAACACTTGATTGTAAATTAATATATGACTCTTTAATTCATGTTTGCCTGTAATACAGTTATTAGCACCAGTTGAGGATCAAGCAAAAGAAGACAAGCTGTTGTGGGAACTACTGAAAAAGAAACAGACAAGCCAACAACCCCAGAGCCCATTTGGTCCAAAAGCCCTTATTCCAGTCGGAACCAGTACCAAACACTATAAGCCAACAATGGGACAACCATCCATCACTCGCATACCTACAACACGAGTCTATGGGAGACAGAATCCTCAACCCTTAAATGTGTTGCTCCAGTTGGGCTCATCACCTTCAGTTACAGCATATCAAGTTTTATCGCGGAAATGCTGACTTTCTTGTCTTTTTGCTAGATGAAAGTTTCCGTTCTGTGTTGTTATAGAAAGTAAATTGTGAATAAGTGAATGTCATCCCTTTCAGTCTATATTGTTATAATCGAATAGTTTCATATATTGTTGATGGTTGGATTTGCACAAAGTTGCAAGCTTCAGATACTTATGATCAAGACCGAAAGTATGTGTAGTAGTATTGGTTAATTCCCCTTGTTTGTGTGTGAATCCTATGTTTATAAGTCTCGATCTCTTTGTATCACTGATGCATTCTGCGCATACTTGTGATTCAAGCCTAATTTGTCATCTAAATGACATTTGTTTCAAGTAACAGACATAAAAATTTGTGTTGGACCTAACTGGTACAGTACCGAATTGTATCATGCCGATAATGTGTTTGTCACTAAGATTGGGACCGTGTACTATTACTACCGTATTCTCGATATGCTAAGAACATGTTTGTGCTGGACCTAACGAGTACAATGCTGAATTGTAGTATGCTAAGAACATGCTTGTAACTTAAGATTGGGATCACGTGAGTCATTTTTAGTGGATTATTTGGTTTTTACCTGTGACTACAAATTATTCGTATACTTATTAGCTTATGATTAATGCTAAAAATCCAATAAATAGTTATGGTAAAAATTATGATCTCGCTTTAAAAGGAAGCAATGTTTGTTTAAACCCAAAACGCGGACATTAAAAACTCATGTAATAAACATTATCAAAGTAAACACCATATTTCAGACCTTTTCTCTCCCTACTATACCCAGACTTTAACATACAATATACTTGCTGCATGAGGCAAATAATCTATAAACAAGTTTGAAAACATATGTAATATGATCTTGCGTGTCGTTACATGGATTGATGCAATCGACTGTTGAATCACCATTTTATCGTTCTTTTTAATATTGTTGTTGTGGAGGGTATTGTTGAGGAGGATATTGTTGAGGAGGGAATTGTTGAGGAGGGAAAGGCACTGCATTTTTCTCTGGATCAACATTAGAACCCATTTGCAAGGCGATTCCCTGATTTGTGATGGGTTGTTGTGGTGGAGTTAACGTAATAAAAGCAGCGATCCCAAAAACCGCACTTAGAAGAGCTAAAATAGCTCCTGCTGCAAAGATTCCAGGCTTGACTACATAACATGTAATATAACCATATGAGTCAACCTGTCCACCTTGTCTATTATTAAGTCCTGCAGCCGCTAGCAATAGAACCACTGCTACAACCGAAGCTACCCTGAATGGATTTTCAAAAGTACATTTAGTTAGTAGTAATTAATGAAAAACATATACAATATAAAAGCAAGATATGATAAACGTTTTGTACCATGAAAAAACAAAAAGGAGTTTTGAGACGGGATTTGAATTAGGGTCAGTTCGACAACAACCAGATCCCCCGAAAGAAACACTTATGTAAATTCGTGCGATGATTGTGAACACGGCTGATACGATTCCAAGAGCAAGAGCTGGACTACTTGGATAAATACATGTATCCAACACGATATAAACTTCAGAAGCCTGCATGCATATATATATATGTCCATCATTCATATATATATATATATATATATTCATATGAATTCAAAACATGAAATTTATTTTCAATTTCTTGTAAACAAACTTGTTGGTTTTGATTCTTACCTTAACCTTAGTGGCCTCTGCTGCCAAACCGGTGGCCGCGGCTATTATTCCAAGCACCGCTGCAACGGCGCAGTACCCTAACACTTTGTTATCCATTTATGAGCTGTATACAAAACTGTGGAGTATGTATATGGAGAAGGTGTGGATGAGTAAAACCGTGATTGAATACTTAAGCTTATATAGATGAGTGAGCCGTAGACTTCGATTTAATTATGCAAATGGATACTAAAAAAAAAAAAAAAAAAAAAAAAAAAAAAAAATCAACGTTTACTTGCGAATGTCGACAGCTGACCTATACTTAGTCAACCACTTCTCATGATGAAAGTAACAAGGGAATCTATATGAATGAAAAATATCATTCTATCTTGTCATCTAACGAGGTATGTGATTTTGATACTTTTTCAAAGTTTTATTTTTTTTATTTGGCACTTTTGTAAGAAAACAAAATATAATGTTAACATATTTTAAAGGATATGATGATTAATGGTTGCAAATTGATATTCTAACAAACACCATAATTCCATATTTCCGCAATACATACTTTAAAAGTATTGGACTCATGCATTGAAAACTTGTCATTTGGGTAAATATATAATTATGTAGTTTTTTTTTTTTTTTTTTTTTTTTTTTTTTTTTTGTATATATGGAATTTTTCCTTCTAACAATATACAACAATATACATACGAACATAATGTTGACCTATATTTTTCATCCATAAACTTATTATTTTCATCGTTACTAATGTCATTTTATTATTAGAGCACACTCGTTCATAACACGGGTTAAACTTTAACACAGTACCACGTCAGCGCCACATCAGTTTTAACACTTTCACCTTAACTCACAAAAAAACACCTCAATCATAACTCAACCTTAACTCAACAAAAATTTACAAAAACACTCATTCATTTAAGGGGGAAAGTGATTTTTTTTTTTTTTTTTTTTTTTTTAACTAAAGTTGCATGTTAAGGCCGGGTTAAACCTTTAACACCAAACGTTAACGCCTCCTTAACACAGAAGCTCGCAGCGGGTAACTCGCATTTAACGCACGTTAAATGCCCTTTAACGCCTAACCGCCGTTATGATTGGGACTGCTCTTAATAGGTTTTATTTTGACGATATAAGGTTGGGCTGGGTTCGACATTTTGATTATGAACTCGATAAAAACTAACCAAAAAATTGTATTTAAATGAAAGGCTTCTTGTCCAACATATGTGAATATTGTGTTAGATTATGGGGTACGTATTTTTTTTATCATGCAAAACCTTATTTTACTTTGAACAAACTCTTAAATTTTTTTCTCAAAAATTATCGTCCATGTACTTCAAATGTAATAGCATATGTACCGCGCCCCAACCTTTTCTTCTCAAAAGATTTATTTTTTCTTTATAAAAAAAAAAAAAAAAAAAAAAAAAAAAAAAAGCCGTATCTTTGAACTTTAATTTCACGTATCATCGTAATGCATCACTTTTTATTTCTAGCAAATTAATAATAATAAATATATCTGTAACTATCTTTTGAATTGAATCGAAATATATGCGAAATTCTCTATAAACTGCCCAAGACAAATGAATTTCTTGGTACTTTACATCATAAAAAAAAATTGCGACCAAGTCGTCGGAATATTTCTACATTTTTTAAGAGATTATATTCAAAGAATAAAATATTATTAATCATTATTATATCGACTATAAAAATATAACATAGAATTGAACATATTATTCTTTCATCTCCAATTAGCATTGGATTTTTCCTTAAGTTATGGAAGTTTTTAAACTGTACAGAATATAACAGGCAAATTCCACAAATTGTCAACGTTTATGTAATTCCCACAAATTGTTGTTTGATAGAGACATGTGAAAGAGTTGCTCCCTCCTTCAATCTTTTTAATAGCTTTGGTTTTTGATAATTAGAGTTCTAGTTTCACAGTTTGCATACTTAATGTGCATGATGGTAAAATTATGAACAATGAGGCATTCGGACTTGTGCGCTACACATATTGGTTTTTGCAGATTTTGTTGTAGCATTTGTAGAAATGTAAGGGGTGAATACGTTCCTGTTTAAAATCTTAAATGCTTCATATCGAATTCCCGATCAAGTGTGCCTAAATATATAGTGGTTATCTCACTCCTAACAAATATATATGTCACGTAATTACAAGTATACAATTAATCACATAAGCATAACACGAGGTTAAAAAAATTAATCTACTTCTGATTGCATTGGGGACGGTCCTCAATATTTACGGACGGTCCCAAGCATATATTTGGGACAGCCGCCCTAATTAAGGGACCGCCGGCAGTGGCGAGGTTATGACATGCAATGAAGTTTTCATATTTTTTGCATTTTTAAGTTAACTAGTTAATATCACAAGCATGATCACAATACACGCAACAAGCCACACAAACCTGAATGTAATGCAAGTATAAATGTGAAGATAAATGCAAGAATAGAAAGTAAAGAGATGGGAAGAGAAAACGCAAATCGGACACGATGATTTATAGTAGTTCGGCACGAAGCACGAAGCACCTCTTCATCCTACTCCACTCCCAGAGTACCACACTCGAAAGTTACTTCACTAGTCAACAAGTTCCATTATGGTGGAACAAACCGTAAACCAAGCTTACACCAATTTAACGACACTAAACGGAATATCGAGTCCTAATCCTAGCCAGAACCAATCTACACACAAGCCCACGTGGCCACACGGACGATCATTCGTGGGATAGGGGTTATGACGAAGAAGGAAAACAAGTTAGTTTGCATCAATACCTTAATATCTTAAATGATACTACTAGGATAAACACCTTCAATATTTGAACAAATGTTATACTGTAACTATTTAATCATACATTTGGTTCTGGACAAACAGATATACTTTTCAGGTGGGTCAGATCGAGTTGGGTTCAGGTTGACCCAGCAATGCTTTTGTCCATCTTATACTATTACAAATATGGCTATAAGAGCTAGTTATCAAACTTTAATGAATGAACTTAGGGGTGAGCAGAAAAACCGAAATATCCGAATCAACCGAAAACCGAAACCGAACCGAACCGAAAATAACCGAACCGAACCGAATTTGTCAAAACCAAACCAAACCGAACTTTTAATTCGGTTCTTGGTTTGGATATGGTTTTAGTAATCAAAACCGAAAACCAAACCGAAAACCAAATTCATATAAATTTATATATTTTTTATATATTTATATATATAAAAAGATCAATAAAACGTTGTATATATATTATATATATATATATATATATATATATATATATATATATATATATATATATATATATATAAGTAACAATAAAATTTTATCCTAATATTAAAAAATACTTTTTATGTTTGAAATAACCTTTTTGGCTAAATATATTTGTATATTTTTCTTTTTTTTTTAAATAAAGTGTGTAATTCGGTTAAACCAAAAACCGAACCGAACCAGAATTCAACCAATCCGAACCGAAAACCGATTTGAATTCGGTTTGGTTTGGTTCACGGTTTGACTCTAAAAAAACTTTTAACCGAATTAACCGAAAACCGAACCGATCAACACCCCTAAATGAACTAACTTATAGAATATATTTTAGGTCCATGTTGACCGGACCCTCTCTATAATTTAACCAAACCCTCCCTAAATGGGGAGGGTGTACCTTGAAGGTACAATTTTGTACTTTTTTCTTTTCTTTTTTTTTATTTGTCTTGTAGTGTAATAGTAGTGTTTTTATTTTTTTTTAAGTTTGTAATGTTTAGGTATTGTATTGTAATATTATTTGTTGTGTATATTTTTTGTAATGTTAATAATTGCCTATATTACGTTATAAAAAAATATAGCGTTATAAAAAAAGATGACGTTGACTCATTTGCATTTATAAACTAATGTTTGTAATGTTTTTGTGTTGTGTATACTTAATTAATAATTGCCTAAATTACGTTATAAAAAATATGACGTTATAAGAAAAGATGACGTTGACTCATTTGTATTTATAAACTACTACAAGTTCAGTGTTTACACCTAAACTTAAATTATTTAAAAACAACAACTATTATTATAAAATTAAACGTCAACGTTAACATATTATTTAAAAACAACAATATCTACGACATATGAAGATTATTCATTTCGGTTAAAAGATCATGGAGCCGGGCACTTGACTGACAAGCGTGATCCTCAGGATTCCTTGCCATTTCTAACTCCATTTACAACGCCTTTATTCTTGCCTTCAACAACTTGTTCTCATTTTTTTGTAGCAACGCAGTTTGAGCAATGCATTGAAGAAGATGCTTGATTAAAGTGCTCTGCTTCAAATTCATCTTTCCACTTGAAGTATCGACACCCATAGTCTTTTGTACCTGGCTGTTACATGTTAAGAAAATAATAAGAAATGTATTTTTAACAAACAAATTATTTACATAACTAAGCAAACGTATGATTATTTACCACAGAAAGAGGACATGCATAAAACAGTCGCCCACGACTACCATCTTGCCAGGATTTCCGTTCTACAATAAACCCTCTATTACATCGACACCAGAAAGGATTTCTTGAGCCCACCTGACAAAAGAATTTCCATAATCAATCAATAATGTTATTTACTAATTTAAATAAATATTTAATCATTTACTATATAATACAAACAGTTATTTACAACATAAATCAATAATCATTTACAATGTTTTGTCTGTAAAATTATTCACAACATAAATCAATAATAATTTACAATGTTTTTGTCGGTATAATTATTTACAACATAAATCAATAATTATTTACAATTTTTTGTCGGTACAATTATTTACAACATAAATCAATAATCATTTACAATGTTTTGTCTGTATAATATTTACGACAATAGTCGATGTTGATATAAAGTTATCCATTCTTCTGCAATTGGCTCTCGGTAAACCCTCCATTGTGGGTGGTTACGCGGAAGTGGAAAAGTTGGGTCTAGCGTCGGTAAAATGTAGTGAGCACATGATCTCTCCCCCACACGGGCAATCACAAGGGGGTCGATTCCTTGTGTGTTGTTTGGCCCGGAAAAAAGCGGAAAACATGTGTTCCAACCACGCTCGGATATAAATACAATCGGTCGGTTTATCATTGAAGCGATAACCAGACCCGTCATTGGCATCACCATCCAGTGACCGTCAGGTGCATGATGAGTGTCTAAATACTCATCATTTTATACCAATCTGAGCTGCCAAAACATACAAAAACACTCAAATATGTATCAAAATACTTAAAATATCTTAGAAGTGTGTTTTATATGTTTCAAACACAAAATATGCAAAAACAGATGAAAAACGTACAAAGTTTGCATAATTGGCAGTTTCAGTCCCTCAAGTTTCATAAATTGGCAAAACTAGTCCCTGGTTATTCTAAAAACATGAAAAAGTCATCAAAGGTCCTTTTTAATCATAAAGTTACATATTTAGTCCTTTGGTGCAAAGTTTCACAAAATTACAAGTTTAGTCCCTATACTTTGGATATTGACAGAAATGGTCCCTGGGATGTAAAAACTTTGAGAAAAATCAATTTATGGTCCTTGGTTTATCTAACTTTGCAGGTTTGGTCCTTATGTGAAAAGTTTGGAGGAATTGCAAATAGGTCCCTCAACTTTGCAAATCTGGTAGAAATAGTCCCTGGGAAATAAAAAAATGGAAAAATATCAAATACTACCCTTGTACTATTCACACTTGGCAAGAAAAAAACCTAGGAATAATTTTGGAACAGTTGCAACTCACACCCCTCAACTTTCAGCAAATTACAATTTTAGTCCTTGTGATTTATTCCCTAATAAAACCAACCGGACCCTAAATATTAATAAACCCAAAATACAAAACCATAATCCAATCCAACAACACAAACATTACCCAGCCCACCTATTCCCTTGGCCCATTTTCCTGCCCAGTCCACCTTTAATATAAAAAACGGGTCAAACCCATTGACCCTTCCCTCCCAATACCACCACCATCACACAGACCACCAAACCACCCCTCCACCTATCTGGTTTCTTCACAACTTGCTCCCCACTCTTCACCACCTCACCCTCCACCTCACACAAGCCCCCAAAGTCCCTTAAATGCCCTAAAAACCGCTCCACGCAATACACAGTTGCCTCATGACTTTTTGGCGCCAAAATCTTTTAAACGGCCAGGATGAGTAGCAATCATCCAACGGCTCTAATTGGTGGTGGGAATTGGTCCAGTGGGTCCCACAAACCTCATAAGTCTCTACAAATGGAAGATGAAGCAGAGGAGAATAGGTATTAGTGTAGCTTTAATTTTATGTAATCGTAGGTAGTGTAATTTATAATTTCAGTTGTAATTTTCATTGTAATCAGTTAAACTCAGTTCAATTCGTGTATTAAAAACTTTCTTTGATCTTTAATTCCAGTCCTGTTAACTAAATTCAGATTTGGCAATTTTGAGCAAATGTGACAAATTTGCTTAACTTTGTTAAAAGTTGTTATAACTTGTTCTATTCAGTTCATTTAAGTTTGATTGTGAGTTTCTAAGAGTTTTTCAAAACCTTGTAATCAGTTCTTGTTTATTAATCAACAATTTAAGAAAAATTTCAAAAATAAAAAGAAAATAAGAAATTTCATGGTAAAGAACAAGAAGAAGGATTGAGCAGGTGTGATTTGGAGTATTTTGGTATTAGTAGTCTTGTGGAAGACTGTTAGAATAGATATTGGTCCTGGTTCCATCATCTCAGTCATATACTCTTTGTAAGTCTCAAAGCTTAATTTTCCATATTATTGTTTTTGTTGTTATTAGTAGTTTATTTGGTTTAAATAACTTTAATATTGATTAAATAAACTGTTGCAAGTATAAAATCAGTAGAGTTGGTTTAATAATCTAATAGTTATAGTATAATTAGTTTGTTAGGGAGTGTTTGGATAAACCTGTTACCATATGTTCTAGGGTTTGTTTGTTAGAAATTTCTGTTTAAACAAGTCATATTAGGTATAAGTCAGTTAGGCATGTCATGAAATTGGGTAAGTTTAGGTCCAATAGTCAAAATCCAATACCAAATTCCTTGACAGTTAACTGTCAAGGATATTAGACTCATAAACCTACCCATTAGCTCATATCTTTAAGCTTTAGCTTATTTTAGGTCTATCATAGCTTATTACAACTTAATTAGTCAGTTAGAAGTGTTAGAATCTTATATAAGTCAAACTAGCAAGTTTCACTAAAAAGTCAAATTGCTTCTCTCAGATTTTATCAAATCTTCAAGGATTTGTTTAGAATTTAGGAAAAGGTTTTAGGAGCTGAAAATTGTTGTAGTAATAGCCTACCAACTCAACTTTGTAATCCAACAATTGTTATATTTTTAGGATTTTTGTACTGGGCCCCACAACTGCTTAAACACACTTGCAGGGCAAGTGTGTGCTCTGTCTCAGCAGACCATAGCCAACACCACAACTTGGTGGTGGTTTTGTGACCACCACAGTGGGCCCCAGACCTCAAAACTTGGTCCTTTGAACCCCCCTCCTAGTAGGCTTTTAGGATTGACCTTTTGTTTGACCTGAAACCCAGTGGACCCCACCTAGAATAAGCTCTCAAGTCTGTCCCCATTCTGAGTTCAAACTAAGTTTTGGAATTGCTTATTTTGGCTTATCAGCTTATCTACTGAGCTTATTTGGCCATTTTTAGCTTAGACAAGTCCAACATACTTATTAGGACCAGATTTATCCATAGTGGGTCCCACATAAGCTCATTTGAGCTTATTTACCTTTTCAGTCAACAAAAGTCAACTGTGGAAGTAATAAGCTTCCACAGTGCTTATTATTAAGCTAGAAAATAGTTGTTTTCACAAAAGTTAGTTATATTTAGATATAAAATAGATTTGTAAAAGAAAATTCCAGAAAAGACAATATAAAAATAAGTGATAGTTTCTATTTAATTTAATTTAATTTTAATTTTCATTTTTAGATTTTTATTAAGTAATTTGTAATTTTATATTTTTATTAATTTCCTTTTATATTAAGGTAATTATAATAATTTTCTCAGATTTTTATTTTTTAATTTAGTATTTATTATAATTAATATTAGTTTATTTAGTAATTAATCAATAAATAAGTTATAAATAGCATAATTAATTTTTATATAGCAAAACCTATTTTTTTATATTTTTTATAGCTTTTATATGTTATAAAATAGTTTTATAAATTTTTTCATAATTTTCTAAGTTGATTTAGTATTATTTGTAATTTAAAATAGTTTAATTAGTATAAATAATATAAATAGTTTTTAATTAATAGAAAATTCATAAAAAGACAAAAATATTTATTTTTATTTTTTATACTTTCTTCAAGTTCTAATTTAAGTTTAGAAATTATTTTTATAAGTTTTTAGTTTAATTTGTAGTATTTATAATTTTTAGTTTTAATTAAAATTAGTTTTAATTAAATAGTTAAATAGTTTTTAATTAAATAATTAATAATAAATAATAAAATAATCTAAAAAATAGTTTTCTTTTTAATTTAATTATATTTTAAGTTTAAGTTTATAGAATTTTCATTTTTAACCCTTTTAGTTTATTTTTCTTAAAACTCACCTTTTTCTCAGCACGCAATCGCGTCTGATTTTAAATTGGTGTACGTTTATACGTTTTAGATATCTAGGTTTTACGTAATCGTTCTAATAGTTTATTTAAGTTATAAAACCCTAGTGTAATCACACACACACACTTTTATTCATATCCCTGTTCACATTCACTGATCACAGATTCGTTTATAATAAAACATCGCACACCTCGTTGGGACATTACGACCCGGGAAAACACTGTATTCCACGGAAGCATTTGCCTCAGCTGTTTGACTATTACAGTTGGCCATTCACAAGTGGTTGACCAATAATTATCTGACCGTTTGAGGCGAATCAAAATTTGGCGCCGCTGCCGGGGAGGTTGTGCGCTTATTTTAAACGATTTTGCGTATTAGTGAGTTTGGATATACATCAATTGTATATTTACCATCTTTTATCCATATTTCTATAAAACAAAACCCAAAAATATTCACCTTTATACCCTCTATCCATTTGATTCTACCTTCTTACACCCATCTCATGCATAATTCTTATGGCGTCTCTCGGTTACAAGTGTTTTCACTATAAAATCCCGATTGAGAACGGCCTTCGTTGTCTCCGGTGTATTTGTGAGAAATGTGGCAATAATTGTAGTAACAGATTTTGTACTGTGTGCAATCTGTTCATAAGTCCAAATTCTCTCAATGATTCACCAAATTCTTCCAACTACCCTTCACAACCCGAGATACGTGCTATTAATGACGAACCTTCAAAAATTGATCCTAACCTTTCACGGTTTACGGTTAAAAGTTTGTCAAACAAACGTACAGAGCTTAGGGTAGTGACTGCAAAGAACGACTTGCCCAACCTTCACGTTTATCAAGAACCAAAACCCGAGACCATAACGGAAGTGGTGGAAATTGCTAGCTCTAAGAGCACACCATTTGTCCCACCTCCAGATTTTGTCCCTTGTGACGGTTGTGGTGAGCCTCTTTTCGGTTTTCCATGTCGTTGGTGTACATGTGTACAATGTGGTAATGATATTCAAAACGGGAGTTGTTTGTTTTGTGGATAGAGTAATTCATTTGCTTATGATCCTAATCAAAACTCATTCAACGACTCCTCAAATTTTTCCAACTACCCATCACATTCATACGAGCAAGAATCATATTATCCAAATCTCAATGGTGCTTCGTATCAAAATACACCAAGCCAGACTCAACAGTTTAACTGTTGTGAGTACTGTGGAGGTCCACACTTTAGCTCTGATTGTCAAACAAGGAATCCATTTCCTTGTAACAATTACGACTATTCGTTTCAAGACCCACCTCCACAGTACCAAATGAACCAAGCAACTCCTCATATCCAGCAAGACCCTTATATAGAGGTTCTTGAAAAACTTAAAAACATTAGGGAGGAGTTAGCTAATATGTCGCTTCGCCATGATCCAAGTTCTTCTTGTGTATATTGTGGGGGTCCTCATAATGATGATCAATGTCAACCTTCCGGTTTTGACACATTCACACCCCCACAATTTCCACTCATTCAAAATTCTCGTGATAAATCTATCGCAGAATTACTTGCTGAAGAACGAGATTATGGGAAAAGCATGGAAGATTTAATTGCTGAGCAAAGAGTAGCCAAAATACGTGCCAATATTCGCTATGCTGCTTTTTATGAGTACGATGATGACAGTGATGATGATGATAACATTGTTATCATTCAAAAAGAATCATCGAGTTCATCAGTTGAGACTTCTTCCATGGAAATACAGGGAGAAAAGAATATAACTGAATCACCAGCAGCAGAAATAATGGAACTTGTAGACTCCATTACTGCTAGTCCTTCTCAGGTCCCTCTGTATGATGTTATCACACCCGAGGTTCCCACTCACTCTCTGAACATGGGGGACGAGCATCTTGACACAATTCCTGCAAAGGAATATGACGAATTCATAAAGTCTAGTGTTGAGAACCTTGTCCCAATCCCAAGTGAGTCACAGGGAATTCTTGATCATATGTGTGATATTCCTACCCCCCCTGATAATCCAAATGATCAAATTGAGAATGTCTCTAATTCCAGTAATGATTGTATATCTTATGGAGACATTGAGTATGTTGAGGCATCACTGCCTCATTCTGATGTTGATCCTCTTCTTGAGGATTTAACAGAGGAACTCACTCACATCATTCCACTTCTATCTGGAAGTAATGATGATATTCTTGATTTTGAAGCCGATATGGGAGAAACTAAAAATCTTTTAAACTCTAATCCCAACATCGAGCTTAGTACTTCACATACTGATGAAAATTCTTTATCTTCTGGAGACATCAGTTATGTGGAGGAATTACCTTCTGAGCTTGTCAACTCAGAAGAAGAGAATGATAATCACTTTGTTCCCGAAGCAGTCAAGACTACTCTCACCAATCCTCTATATGAATTCGAATCTGAATTCACTTTGATTTCTGATAATCAAATCTTTGATATTCAGAATGAGGATTGTGATGAGTTCACAGCGGAACAAGAATTCACAGATTTACATCTTGTGAATGATTCTCTTTACGAGGAGTTCTCCTTTGAACTCACTCATATCATATCTCCACCGGAGTATGATACTTTCTATTTTGATCTAGATATACCCATAATATGTCTTGATCAAACGAGCTTAAAAGAGGAGATTCATGAAACAATGAATTCTCCTATTGAAGATGAGGAGTTAGTTATGATTTTCATCATGACTTTCTTTCTTTTCTTCATATATTCTGTTCCTTATCCTGTTCTTCACTCTTTCGGGAGTGAGGACATTATCTTTGACCCCGGCATTCTCATTTATAAATTATGAGCTAGGGTCTCTCTGTATATCTCATCGGTGTGGAACTTTCACATGCTTCAAATGTTTATCCAAACCTCTTGAATGAAAGTCCGATTGAGATTGTCTCTTCCACTTACTTCCCCATGGACAAATAAATTCGGGGTCGAGTCAAGTTAGCGACTCGGAAATCAAAAACAGTAGCATGTACATAGATTTTCACCCATGTTTCACCCTAGTGTGGGGGAGATGTCCCACATGTTGTATATATATATATCCTTAAAAAAAAAAAAAAAAAAAAAAAATTAAATATAGTGATAGCTTCTATTTAAGAAGTTTTATCTAAAAAATAATTATATGCATATACATATTAAATAAAGGCTATCGAATATTTTCCTCTTACGTTCTAAGTGTCGGTTTAACACCCGATACTTTGAATATTGAGGACAATATTCAGTTCTAAGTGTGGGGGGAGATTCGTTATTCTAACGAATTTAAACACATGTTCCATCAAGAACCCCCATTTTAGCCCAAATTTTAAAATTTTTTCTCACTTAGAACGCAATAAATGGTTATCAGTCCGCCATGTCTAACCCACATAAGGATTGGCTAATCCAGGAGCAAACGGTTCTTGGTAAAGATAACTCAAACCCGTTGATGGCTTACAATTTGCCAAAAATTGTATGGTTCCTCAACTCCCCATCATCCTCAAAAGATAATGAGTTGGCTAGCCCGCAAGATTATGGCTTGTGGTAAAGGCAGTGAAAAAACCATAATTGGTAATCAGCTCACCAAGATGTTGACTATTCCATCAAGAGTTGGCTAGTCCAGAAGCAAACGGCTTTTGGTAAAGACTAATCAAATCCGTTGACAGCTGGTGGTTTGCTCAAAATCACACGGTTATCAGGTGTACCACAGTCTTACACCTGGCTACTCCAGAAGTGATGGCTTTTGGTAAAGAGTTTTTCAAATCCATTAAGTTTTTCTCAAAAGATTGCTAGGGACTAGCAATAGTTTAGTGTGGGGGATTGATGAGTGTCTAAATACTCATCATTTTATACCAATCTGAGCTGCCAAAACATACAAAAACACTCAAATATGTATCAAAATACTTAAAATATCTTAGAAGTTTGTTTTATATGTTTCAAACACAAAATATGCAAAAACAGATGAAAAACGTACAAAGTTTGCATAATTGGCAGTTTCAGTCCCTCAAGTTTCATAAATTGGCAAAACTAGTCCCTGGTTATTCTAAAAACATGAAAAAGTCATCAAAGGTCCTTTTTAATCATAAAGTTACATATTTAGTCCTTTGGTGCAAAGTTTCACAAAATTACAAGTTTAGTCCCTATACTTTGGATATTGACAGAAATGGTCCCTGGGATGTAAAAACTTTGAGAAAAATCAATTTATGGTCCTTGGTTTATCTAACTTTGCAGGTTTGGTCCTTATGTGAAAAGTTTGGAGGAATTGCAAATAGGTCCCTCAACTTTGCAAATCTGGCAGAAATAGTCCCTGGGAAATAAAAAAATGGAAAAATATCAAATACTACCCTTGTACTATTCACACTTGGCAAGAAAAAAACCTAGGAATAATTTTGGAACAGTTGCAACTCACACCCCTCAACTTTCAGCAAATTACAATTTTAGTCCTTGTGATTTATTCCCTAATAAAACCAACCGGACCCTAAATATTAATAAACCCAAAATACAAAACCATAATCCAATCCACAACACAAACATTACCCAGCCCACCTATTCCCTTGGCCCATTTTCCAGCCCAGTCCACCTTTAATATAAAAAACGGGTCAAACCCGTTGACCCTTCCCTCCCAATACCACCACCATCACACAGACCACCAAACCACCCCTCCACCTATCTGGTTTCTTCACAACTTGCTCCCCACTCTTCACCACCTCACCCTCCACCTCACACAAGCCCCCAAAGTCCCTTAAATGCCCTATAAACCGCTCCACGCAATACATAGTTGCCTCATGACTTTTTGGCGCCAAAATCTTTTAAACGGCCAGGATGAGTAGCAGTCATCCAACGGCTCTAATTGGTGGTAGGAATTGGTCCAGTGGGTCCCACAAACCTCATAAGTCTCTACAAATGGAAGATGAAGCAGAGGAGAATAGGTATTAGTGTAGCTTTAATTTTATGTAATCGTAGGTAGTGTAATTTATAATTTCAGTTGTAATTTTCATTGTAATCAGTTAAACTCAGTTCAATTCGTGTATTAAAAACTTTCTTTGATCTTTAATTCCAGTCCTGTTAACTAAATTCAGATTTGGCAATTTTGAGCAAATGTGACAAATTTGCTTAACTTTGTTAAAAGTTGTTATAACTTGTTCTATTCAGTTCATTTAAGTTTGATTGTGAGTTTCTAAGAGTTTTTCAAAACCTTGTAATCAGTTCTTGTTTATTAATCAACAATTTAAGAAAAATTTCAAAAATAAAAAGAAAATAAGAAATTTCATGGTAAAGAACAAGAAGAAGGATTGAGCAGGTGTGATTTGGAGTATTTTGGTATTAGTAGTCTTGTGGAAGACTGTTAGAATAGATATTGGTCCTGGTTCCATCATCTCAGTCATATACTCTTTGTAAGTCTCAAAGCTTAATTTTCCATATTATTGTTTTTGTTGTTATTAGTAGTTTATTTGGTTTAAATAACTTTAATATTGATTAAATAAACTGTTGCAAGTATAAAATCAGTAGAGTTGGTTTAACAATCTAATAGTTATAGTATAATTAGTTTGTTAGGGAGTGTTTGGATAAACCTGTTACCATATGTTCCAGGGTTTGTTTGTTAGAATTTTCTGTTTAAACAAGTCATATTAGGTATAAGTCAGTTAGGCATGTCATGAAATTGGGTAAGTTTAGGTCCAATAGTCAAAATCCAATACCAAATTCCTTGACAGTTAACTGTCAAGGATATTAGACTCATAAACCTACCCATTAGCTCATATCTTTAAGCTTTAGCTTATTTTAGGTCTATCATAGCTTATTACAACTTAATTATTCAGTTAGAAGTGTTAGAATCTTATATAAGTCAAACTAGCAAGTTTCACTAAAAAGTCAAATTGCTTCTCTCAGATTTTATCAAATCTTCAAGGATTTGTTTAGAATTTAGGAAAAGGTTTTAGGAGCTGAAAATTGTTGTAGTAATAGCCTACCAACTCAACTTTGTAATCCCACAATTGTTATATTTTTAGGATTTTTGTACTGGGCCCCACAACTGCTTAAACACACTTGTAGGGCAAGTGTGTGCTCTGTCTCAGCAGACCATAGCCAACACCACAACTTGGTGGTGGTTTTGTGACCACCACAGTGGGCCCTAGACCTCAAAACTTGGTCCTTTGAACCCCCCTCCTAGTAGGCTTTTAGGATTGACCTTTTGTTTGACCTGAAACCCAGTGGACCCCACCTAGAATAAGCTCTCAAATCTGTCCCCATTCTGAGTTCAAACTAAGTTTTCGAATTGCTTATTTTGGCTTATCAGCTTATCTACTGAGCTTATTTGGCCATTTTTAGCTTAGACAAGTCCAACATACTTATTAGGACCAGATTTATCCATAGTGGGTCCCACATAAGCTCATTTGAGCTTATTTACCTTTTCAGTCAACAAAAGTCAACTGTGGAAGTAATAAGCTTCCACAGTGCTTATTATTAAGCTAGAAAATAATTGTTTTCACAAAAGTTAGTTATATTTAGATATAAAATAGATTTGTAAAAGAAAATTCCAGAAAAGACAACATAAAAATAAGTGATAGTTTCTATTTAATTTAATTTAATTTTAATTTTCATTTTTAGATTTTTATTAAGTAATTTGTAATTTTATATTTTTATTAATTTCCTTTTATATTAAGGTAATTATAATAATTTTCTCAGATTTTTATTTTGTAATTTAGTATTTATTATAATTAATATTAGTTTATTTAGTAATTAATCAATAAATAAGTTATAAATAGCATAATTAATTTTTATATAGCAACACCTATTTTTTATATTTTTTATAGCTTTTATATGTTATAAAATAGTTTTATAAATTTTTTCATAATTTTCTAAGTTGATTTAGTATTATTTGTAATTTAAAATAGTTTAATTAGTATAAATAATATAAATAGTTTTTAATTAATAGAAAATTCATAAAAAGACAAAAATATTTATTTTTATTTTTTATACTTTCTTCAAGTTCTAATTTAAGTTTAGAAATTATTTTTATAAGTTTTTAGTTTAATTTGTAGTATTTATAATTTTTAGTTTTAATTAAAATTAGTTTTAATTAAATAGTTAAATAGTTTTTAATTAAATAATTAATAATAAATAATAAAATAATCTAAAAAATAGTTTTCTTTTTAATTTAATTTTATTTTAAGTTTAAGTTTATAGAATTTTCATTTTTAACCCTTTTAGTTTATTTTTCTTAAAACTCACCTTTTTCTCAGCACGCAATCGCGTCTGATTTTAAATTGGTGTACGTTTATACGTTTTAGATATCTAGGTTTTACGTAATCGTTCTAATAGTTTATTTAAGTTATAAAACCCTAGTGTAATCACACACACACACTTTTATTCATATCCCTGTTCACATTCACTGATCACAGATTCGTTTATAATAAAACATCGCACACCTCGTTGGGACATTACGACCCGGGAAAACACTGTATTCCACGGAAGCATTTGCCTCAGCTGTTTGACTATTACAGTTGGCCATTCACAAGTGGTTGACCAATAATTATCTGACCGTTTGAGGCGAATCAGTGCACCTCCGTTGAACCAGTCTATTATATTCCAAAGAAAGCCAAAGTCTTGTTCCCCCCACATATCTATGTAAGTATTCCTATGGTAATCTAACTCTTGCAACAACCTATATCTGGCTTCGGCCCACCTATGTTCATTTTGAAAAATAATGTGAGCAACGCACCGAAAAACGCAATTCCCATCACCCCCAACATTAAGTATACTTATTACGTATGTATGGTAACTCCGTGGAATTGCCTCAATAAAACCATTGCTCACAGTATCTCCAACATATAATCTGTGGCGTAGACTATCACCCGTGTAAGAACTATGTCTTGGAGGCTCTTGCGGCAAGTTCGGGACTTTCGTAGATCTTGCATTTGTACTTCTTCGGTGATCTACGATTGGTACTTCATTCAAGTCTGGAACTTTTGTAGCCTTGGACTTTTTGTCCTTTGCGCTCGGACGTCCACGGGTATTTTCCTGAACAACAGGTTGACGTGTGTCCACAGATTCAGGTTGGTATATCCCTCTTAACTTGTGCAACATATTCTTCTTGACAAATGACGTCGCTTTGCCAAAAACACTCTTGAATTGTTGCACGTCATTTTCAAACTCTCTTGTATCATCATCATCATCATCATCATCATCATCGTCATCATCATCATCATCATCATCATCATCATCATCATCATCATCATCATCATCATCATCATCAAGCACAAGATTACTGACAACGGGCCACGGTACAGACAGGGTTCTCCAAAATATATCAATGCTTTCCAATGGAATGGGCACACCTGCATTTATCAAAAGTGACTAATGTAAAACCATTTCGTGAAAGCATTCCGTGAAAGCATTCATTAAAATTGACTTTAACATACTTACCATGAATTCGATACCCCATCATTTGACAAAAGCACGACAATCCAAAAATTGATCGCAACTGATGGTTACAATCTTCTGCGGCGAACTTCGTTTGAACGAGTTCTTTGTGCATGAGTGTAAAAGCATATTTGGAAATGTTATACCACAACTCTGAAAATATTGGTATATCACATTTATTATTTTCTCATTTTTGCTTCTGGTGAAAGTCTCTTGTATCGCGCTCTTTTGAGAAATAAGAATCTTATCAATCGAAATCAACAACGTGTTTAAGTTGGATTGTGTTGTGCCCAAATATAATTTCAACAACGCATGCTGAGCCTCAACTCTACGCGTTGTTGTCTGGCCGTAGCTTCGATATTCATCGGTAACAAACGAGACAAACATGTTCTCGTAATCTCGCAGCCAGTTATCCAGATACCGAGCAATATCTGAAAAAACGATGAATTAATACAAGGTCAATCGGGTGCATATTTGTTAAATAATAAAAAACTAAATTAATAATTAAGTACCCGGTTTGTTGACCAATTTTTGTTGTAGTCGTCGATAATGTTGCTCGAATAAGGCGCGTGATTGAGCTGTAACCATCCAATCCCATGTGTGTTTGATGGACTCGTACTCCTCTATCGACCCACATTTACCTCTGCAATGCTGAAGTATATTTTTGGAAATATGCCATCGACATAGTACTTTGTGAACATGCGGGAATTCTGCTCTGCATGCCCCAAGCAAGGCTAAATCCCTGTCGGTGACGATAACACGTGGATAGTATCTTTCGTCTATCACCGTCTTTACACGTTGCAATACCCATTCAAAATTAGGCCCTTTTTCACTGTTTAAAAAACTAAACACCATCGAAAATGTTTTATTTGTTGATGTTACTCCGACAATTTCCAAAAATGGCAATTTAAACAGCGTGGTATTGTACGTGGAGTCTATTAGCATGATTTCAGGGAACGTACACCATAGAGTGTACGACGTAGGGTGAACAAAAAATAGTTCCTCAAGCTCATTATTAGGACTTACCCTATCGTAATATGTGTACCCTGATTGCTGCAGGTGTGAGTAAAGGACTTGAATTGGAGTTAGATTACCCATTTTGGCTTTCCGGATATTAACTTGTGCGTTATATATAGTTCTAACGCTAGATACGTTATCCGGATTACGACCCTGTATTGTCGAGAGTATTTTACGTGGTTGTACGGTATACTCTGTCAATTCTTTAACCAACTCGAACTCATTATCATTTAAGCGCATCGCATATGGCACACCATGCAGCGACTCTAACATAGGATGATTATGACTATCATCCTTCACTTTCAAAATCCAACATGATCTTCTTTTAAGATATTTCGCCACCAATTTGAATGGGCATTTAAACAAAGTTAAATCTTTTATGCAACAAAAATATATAAAAAATTTATCGATATTAATACATAATGAAAAATCATGTAAAACGCAAGCATGAATGAGTATTACAACTATAAAAGATTTAATATGATTTTCTTTTAAAATGTTAGACTTTACAAAACCATACATTTTTGAATTGTCACAATATTTAAAATGAAAATAATATTATTGAAATATTATTACATGTTATACTCTCTGCTCAAAGTTCAATTATTGAGATCTTATTATCCGTTATAGTATCTGCCTAAATCTCGTACGCGCATGCGTTTTAAAACTAGTTGTAATCTAAATTAATTTAGAGAGTATAAATACTCATTTTAATACTACGTTGGTAATTATTTGGGTAGATTACATCGTTGGTCCCCCAAGGCCTTGGCGGATTGCGGATATAGTCTTCAGACCTAGTATTTCGCACACGTAGTCTCTAACATCACGTTTTTCACTCCCTCACGGTCCAAAAACCTAACGATCGTTAAAAACCTCGTTAGTTGCAAGGATTCTCTCATTTTTTTTTCAAGACTTAATGTCCAAACACCTTTTTACATTTATTTTGACTCATATCATACTCTTACATTCGAACATCCATTTCTCTATTTTTCTTCAACCTCCAACCCTCCTACCACTACTACCACCACCAGACCCTATATTTATCTCCAACACAATCATTAGCGATCTTTTGATAACCAAATAAAAGCTTTTATGCATGCGAGTCAACTAAAATGTCAACAAAAAATTTTATTCACAAAGATACGTCTAACAAAAACATCGCTGATGTTAACTCTTATTACAAGTTACAAACTTAATAGTTGGATGTAAGAATATCATATGAGTAAAAAATGTAAAGGGGTGTTTGTACATTAAGTCTTGAAAAAACGAAAAAACACCTTGTTGCTAATGAAGTTTTTAACAAGCTTCAGTGTTTTGGATCGGGAAAAAGGAAAAACATGATACTTATTTAGCTACTTTAGGTTAGTCCATAAATAAGAATCAAACTTTATCAAAGGTTAGGGAATACAGGTGCGAAACTCTAGATCTGAGGACTATATCTGTAATTCGCCAAGACCTTGAGGATCAACATTGTAATTTACCCCAACGATCTTGATGATAACCTGGGGATTCAAGGTGCGTTTAGTATAAGTTTCAGAATCACAATCTGCATATGTTTCATTGTAAGGTAGACTAATTACATGAAATGGATCTAAGCCAACCTCTTGTAAGTTGTATAAAGTATGGAAATTATTAAAAAATGAGCCTATAACTTGAAACCCATATATGTCAACCAAACATGTACAATCATAGTTATTATCATTCCCTCATTCTCATACCTCCCAACCAAATGCACCCTTATAGTGTTGTATGTTAATGAAAGGGAGATGATTTGCACGCGTTTGGCTTTGATTTGTACACTCTTATATACAACTAATTAAAGCAAAATTTATAAACCGTCCAAATGTTTAATGCACAAGTTAAAATGTGCCGATCAATAAATAAAGTGTGCAAAGAATACTTTTTTTCAAAGACTATAAATTTTCTCCCTCCAATAGTCCAAATCTCTGTTCCCTATATTTTGATTAAGATGTTTTCCAATAGGTTGATTTTGCAAAAATTACAGTTTAGATCCATCCACAACTTTTAAGTTACATACTATATATATATATATATATATATATATATATATATATATATATATATATATATATACACTAAAGGATAAGAGGTTACTGTAGCAAACATTGTAGCTGCTACAGTTGTTTCTACAGTAAACATGTTTTTTTGACACTTTTAGCCCTTGACGTTATAGATCAATTGCAAAGTTAGTCCTTAACGGTCGTTACCTAACAGTTATGGATTAAATTTGCAACGACCCAAGTACAGAACAATTCTATCTACAGTGCCAATTACTGTTAACGCTACTGTAGCAAATTTAAAAAACAGTCCCTGCATTAGCAATAAATTACACAGTTAGTCCCTATGGACTAACTTTGCAAAATTCCGATAACTTTAGAGGCTTTTATGTAAAAAACTATACTATTTTCAGAAATTATTTATAAAAATAGTAATCGCGGTTATCGATCTTTTGCATAGTTAGTCTTTCAAAAAAATAAAATAAAATAAAATAATAATAATAATAATAAAATTACGACTGTTTCGTTTCGAGTTTAGATTAAACACAATATTCCCGGAGCAACACGCGGGTACCAAACTAGTTAATCACTAAAGATGTACAATTTGAACTTTTGCCTAGTCTTTTTTTTACTCTTTTATTGCTACCTGTTCAATTCCTCTTCGTTTTATTTTGACTTTTTACCGTTCTTAAATCAATCTCTCTCGCCATTTTCCCGCCAAAAAAATGAAGTATCACCGCCACAGATCTCCATCAATGGCGAAGCTTCATTACAAGCTCGAACGCGTCGTATCTCATCACGATCATCTCAAACTCTCCTTCCAACATCTCAAAACTCAGATCAAAATCGGTTTACTAGAGGTATATATAATATAACAATTCATCACTTAATTCAATAAGTTTAACGAAGTTAGTTATAGTTTGTTACGTGATTTTGTTATAGGCGGAAGACGTGTTTAGTTCGTTAGCTGTTCCGTTGATGACGCTTGTTGGATTAAAAAGCGGCGATATGGCGAAACAAGGACGATCAACTACTTTTTTCATCTCAAATAATTATCGAGTAATGTGTTTTCATGAATTATATATATTATGATTAGTATAATTAGTACAATTATGCAGTTTAAGTGTTTGATATTAGCTCCTGCGTGTGTGATTTGGTATGATGCGTTATATAGTTCGTTTAGTGAGAATTAATCTAAGTTTATCGAGGTATTGGAACTGAATATTAGTAGAATTCTGCAATTTCGGTATTTGATTGTAGTGTGTTTGTTTTGGTAAGATGAGTTATATAGTTTAGTTTCGTGAAAGTTGACCTAAGTTTATTGAGGTGCTGCTATTAGGATTAGTAGAATTATGTGACTGTGTTTCGCACGATTGTGTCTGGATAACTGATAGTAGTGTGTGTTGTCTTCGTATGATGAATTATATAATTCGTTTAGTTTACTGAGGTGTTTCAGTCACAATTCTTAGAATTTGGTGATTGTTTTTGAGTATTAATGTATATGAATATCTGGTGGTAGTTTGAGTATGTGTTTTCATATCATAAGTTATGTACTTCAGTTTCTGAGAGTTGATCTATGTTTGTTAAGGTGCTGCATTAATGATTAGTAGGATTTTGCAATTGTGTTTCCCATAATTGTTTGCGAATATTTAGTGGTGCGCGTATGTCTTTTTAGGATGAGTTGCGTGAATCGTTTGTGAGAGCAAACCTATGTTTATTGTGGTGCTGCAATCAGTATTAGTAGAATTTTGCAATCATGTTTGGATTATTTATATTTAGAAAATTGATAGGAGCGCGTGCATGTGTCATTATATCATAAGTTCTGTAACTCATTTTGTGAGATTTAATCAAAGTTTATTGAGTCGGTAATGATTAGTTGAATTTTGCGATTGTGTTTTGGATAATTATGTGGATCTGTGATAGTAGAGTTCGAGTGTTTATGTAAACGCGTTATATAATTTGCTCTGCTGAAAGTTTATTGAGGTGTTGCAATCACGATTAGTAGAATTTTATACGAGTAACTGTGTTTTGAATATTTGGTAGTTTTGCGTGTATGTGTTTTAGGTGTATGTGTTTTAGGATGAGTTATACACAATTCATTTCATGAGAGTATATTTGGTAGTAGTGTGTGTATTTGTCTTATAATGAGTTATACAATTCATTTCATGAGAGTTAAGCTAAGTCTATCGAAGTTCTCCAATTAGGATCAGTAAAATTTTGCAGCTGTGCTTTTGGTATACTTTATGCGTGTAGAAGAATTGTTTTGTTAATTGCGTGCTTGATCATACAGGGTAAATCTGAAGATATGACAGAAGATGTGGACGTGGTGTCAAATGGTGAGAGGGAATGTGAGGTTCATAGATTGGAGGTACCATTATTCTTACTACTCAAATACTTTCGTAATTCGGTTTGAAACATAGCGGATATGCTGATGCTAAAAATTATCATTTGTCACTTTTTGAACTGTGTTATTGAATATAGTAGTTAATGTAGGCACGGAGTTCATCCTGATTTTCAGCAGCATGCTTTGTTAATATAAATATCATTAGCATAAGTTTTGAATGTGTGAGAATCTTCTTTTTGCTGGTGTTTGGAGCAAAGCATAGTGCGTACTTGACAGAAAACAAAATAGTTTGTAATTTAGTTTTGGATTGTAAGGTGAAATCTTGTTTGGGGGAAGCAGGGAATAATACAATTTCTGCACTACTATTTTTCTTCTATGTGCACTGGTCTGCTATTCTGGCCCCTTGAACATGGATTAGTCTTGCAAGTTGGCCAAATATGTTTTGGACAAGAGGTTTGTTTGTAGTTTTCGCAGAGAGGTTTTAAGACTACCTGTAAGTGTTAGGTAAACTGTAGTTATCTATCCCATGAGTAGCACTGAAACTGTTGAAAGAGCAAAAGTTTGTAATTATAGGGACAGACACGTAGCTTAAATTTTTTAACAAAGTACTGAAGTGCACCAATTGATATGGAAGTCTTTGGAATAAGAATTGTTTCAGTTTGAATGTATTTTGACTATGGGGTATTTGGTGAAATGTGATCAAGTATACGTTGATTTGAACTTGTACTCTTTGTTACAAGTGTCTGTATTATCATGATCTGATTACAGACTCATCTTGGACTGGAATGCACATAGGAATATGTTCGCCTTCATCCTTAAATATATCAAAGTTGCAACCTGAAAGCATTTTGCTGAATTGACATTGTAGTGTTTTAACATAATACTATGTCGGCAGAAAATGGAGATGTCATCTTAGTTGTATAATTTATGATCTATCATTAAAGCAATTTTTGTATATGGATTTCCTTGTACTCGGAATACTGCAGGAGGACTATACAAATAGAGCGATCATGGCAGGCCAAGAGCTCATCAATAAACAAAAAATGCAGCTTATGCAACTAATGCAGCTCCTCAAACAAGTTGAGGGTAGCGTTAATTCTAGCCAGAATAGCATGTTTCAGACTATTGATAACCACAAGGACAATCTCCGCACCTTTTTGCAGAAAGCTGTCACTTATGTATCCGCCATTCAACAGTCAAGCCATGATGAACATGCCTTCAATATCACACTGAAACTGCTGAAAGCTATTTATGATCATGTCTGTGAAATCCTCAGCTCAGTCGAGGGTGGGGTGGACAATCTCATCAACAGATTAGCTGAGCAAATGTGTCAGCCAATGATGGAGTATGTCCAAAGCGTTAAGGCAGAAATGACAACTGGCACATGCCCTCGCTTATTGGGTACATTGGAGAATATAAGAAAGGTGACAAGGGATGGAAGGGTAGAATTGGAACAAGCAAGAAAAAAGGTTAGATTATCAGAAGAAAGGAAGCTTGAAGCACTGAGTAAGCTGAAAGAATCTGAAGAAAAATTAAAGAAAATGAGACAGTACGTGGGCTTCTCCATCAATGACAAAAAGGAATCTACTGGTCATCATTCCAAGAACAAAGTAAGTCCTCGCCTTGACACTCGCAAATTATAGACTTATGTGCTCTTTTATACCTTTGTCATTAACATTCATTGAACTCTTTAACAGTTCTTTTCTTATGAATCTTTAAATGCTACCTAGTCTGCTACTATATCTGCTTGTAAGTCGAAATTATAAAACTTAATAACAATAGGAAGCTAAAAACAAGAACAACAGAATATAGAGATTGCCCTTTTCGAACAGGTTGGTAACGGGTTGGATGGGTGGGTAATGGCCTGATGGGTCAAAATGGGTAAAGTTCAAAACACGTTGGTCGAATTGACATAACAAAACTTTTTTATACACAACTTGAATTTCATAATTATATAATAAATATGATTTCAAAGACTACCACTAACATTTTGAGCTATAATTTATTGGGTAAAGTTTAGGAGATTGTAAGCACTTCGTCATGTTTTGGAAGACTTTTAACTTTTTAAGGCAGTTCTCTTTCTTAGCTTATTCCTTACCTAGTTGACCCGTTCTCAAAAAAATGTAACCAAAGGTAACTTATTTCATAGTAAACAGTTAGTTGATAAGGCTACACCATACGTATAATATATGGAGGCACTTATAAGTTAGACACCTTGTTATGTGAAGTATAGTTTTGGAAATACTGATGCACGAAAAAACAACATGAACAAATACACAATATGGGCTGAGTTAGGTACTTGGGTTAACTTGTGTTGTCTATTTCTTTGTACCTCTTAAATAATTAATTCAACACAGATGATTAAGACATTATCCTATAAAAATTAAAGTAATAATATTTGATAAATTGATTTAGTAGGCTGTAACCATTACATTACATATGCAATGATGTTTGACCCGGTTTTGATAAGGAGTACCCAATTCAACCCATTTTTAGATAAATAGGTTGAACCAACACTTGATTGTAAATTAATATATGACTCTTTAATTCATTTTTGCCTGTAATACAGTTATTAGCACCAGTTGAGGATCAAGCAAAAGAAGACAAGCTGTTGTGGGAATTACTGAAAAAGAAACAGACAAGCCAACAACCCCAGAGCCCATTTGGTCCAAAAGCCCTTATTCCAGTCGGAACCAGTACCAAACACTATAAGCCAACAATGGGACAACCATCCATCACTCGCATACCTACAACACGAATCTATGGGAGACAGAATCCTCAACCCTTAAATGTGTTGCTCCAATTGGGCTCATCACCTTCAGTTACAGCATATCAAGTTTTATCGCGTAAATGCTGACTTTCTTGTCTTATTGCTAGATGAAAGTTTCCGTTCTGTGTTGTTATAGAAAGTAAATTGTGAATAAGTAAATGTCATCCCTTTCAGTCTATATTGTTATAATCGAATAGTTTCATATATTGTTGATGGTTGGATTTGCACAAAGTTGCAAGCTTCAGATACTTATGATCAAGACCGAAAGAATGTGTAGCAGTATTGGTTAATTCCCCTTGTTTGTGTGTGAATCTTATGTTTATAAGTCTCGATCTCTTTATATCACTGATGCATTCTGCGCATACTTATGATTCAAGCCTAATTTGTCATCTAACAGTACCGAATTGTATCATGCCGATAATGTGTTTATCACTAAGATTGGGACCGTGTACTATTACTACCGTATTCTCGATATGCTTAGAACATGTTTGTGCTGGACCTAACTAGTACAATGCTGAATTGTAGTATGCTAAGAACATGCTTGTAACTTAAGATTGGGATCACGTGAGTCATTTTTAGTGGATTATTTGGTTTTTACCTGTGCTACAAATTATTCGTATACTTATTAGCTTATGATTAATGCTAAAAATCCAATAAATAGTTATGGTAAAAATTATGATCTCGCTTTAAAAGGAAGCAATGTTTGTTTAAACCCAAAACACGGACATTAAAAACTCATGAAATAAACATTATCAAAGTAAACACCATATTTCAGACCTTTTCTCTCCCTACTATACCCAGACTTTAACATACAATATACTTGCTGCATGAGGTAGATAATCTAAAAACAAGTTTGAAAACATATGTAATATGATCTTGCGTGTCGTTACATGGATTGATGCAATCGACTGTTTATTGTTCTTTTTATTATTGTTGTTGTGGAGGGTATTGTTGAGGAGGGAATTGTTGAGGAGGGAAAGGCACTGCATTTTTCTCTGGATCAACATTAGAACCCATTTGGAAGGCGATTCCCTGATTTGTGATGGGTTGTTGTGGTGGAGTTAAGGTAATAAAAGCAGCGATCCCAAAAACCGCACTTAGAAGAGCTAAAATAGCTCCTGCTGCAAAGATTCCAGGCTTGACTACATAACATGTAATAATACCATATGAGTCAACCTGTCCACCTTGTCTATTATTAAGTCCTGCAGCCGATAGCAATAGAACCACTGCTACGACCGAAGCTACCCTGAATGGATTTTCAAAAGTATATTTAAGTTAGTAGTGAAAATAAATCAATGAATTGAAAAACATATACATAAAAGCAAGATATGATAAACATTTCGTACCATGAAAAAACAAAAAGGAGTTTTGAGACGGGATTTGAATTAGGGTCCGTTCGACAACAACCAGATCCCCCGAAAGAAACACTTATGTAAATTCGTGCGATGATTGTGAACACGGCTGATACGATTCCAAGAGCAAGAGCTGGACTACTTGGATAAATACATGTATCCAACACGATATAAACTTCAGAAGCCTGCATGCATATATATATGTCCATCATTCATATATATATTCATATGAATTCAAAACATGAAATTTATTCAATTTCTGGTAAACAAACTTGTTGGTTTTAATTCTTACCTTAACCTTAGTTGCCTCTGCTGCAAAACCAGTGGCTGCGGCTATTATTCCGAGCACCGCTGCAACGGCGCAGTACCCTAACACTTTGTTATCCATTTATGAGCTGTATACATTATACAAAACTGTGGAGTATGTATATGGAGAAGGTGTGGATGAGTAAAACCGTGATTGAATACTTAAGCTTATATAGATGAGTGATACCATCAAAGCGAGCCGTAGACTTTGATTAAACTATGCAAATGGATATTAAAAACAAAAATAAACGTTTACTTACGAATGTCGACAGTTGACCTATACTTATTCAACGACTTCTCATGATGAAAGTAACATGGGAATCTATATGAATGAACATATATCATTCTATCTTGTCATTATTACGAGGTATGTGATTTTGATACGATTACTTATTTGGCTTTTTCTAAGAAAACAAAATAGTATAATGTTACTAAAAGTTATGTTGATATTCTAACAATATATATACGAACATTGTCGTAATTTCTCTAATATTATTTATCATTTAATGTTGACCTATCTATTTCATCCATAAACTTATTCTTTTCATTGTTACAAATGGCAGTTTATTGTTAATAGGTTTGATTATGATGATACAGTCGGGCTGGATTTGACATTTTGATTATGAACTCGATAAAAACTAACCGAAAAATTGCATTTAAATGAAAGGCTTCTTGTCCTACAGATGTGAATATTGTGTTAGATTATGGGGTACGTATTTTTTGTTATCATGCAAAACCGGCCTTATTTTACTTAGAACAAACTCTTATATTTTTTTCGCAAAAATTATCGTTCATGTACTTCAAATGTAATATGTACCGCCCTAACTTTTTCTTCTCAAAAGATTTTTTTTAAAGAGAAAATAACCGTATCTTTGACCTTTAATTTCACGTATCATCGTAATGCTTTGATTAGGCTTCCTTTAACGGATTTGATCGGCATTTCGTGCCTGCAGTCCTGTTGAATTCAACCTTTATCAGGGTAGCGTAGTAAGGTTAGAGACGCAACTAGAAGAGTTGGCCCTATTTCTATTTTTTAATCAATTCGATTGCAGTCTCTAAAGTCCTTCTTGATCGATGGTCCCCATTAGCATTAATGCTGATTAGCAGCCGCTTTTCTTGGAAGGCTAGATACAAATTTGAGAAATCACTTTTGAAGTTCTAGCAAAATAATAATAATAATAATAATAACTTTTGAAATCACTTTTGCACCTGTGAATTTCTTGACCGACCCAACGGAAGGAAGATCGACACTTAGACCAGCTGACATTTTGGTTTTTGGATAGATGGGGGGAAACATGCTTGTGTAGATCTAACGGGGGTTTCTCCACTTGTGGGATTGGGGAATCATGCTTTTACGACAGGTTAGGCTGCTTTGAAAGCCGCTTCATGCAAAGTAACCAAACACGAGAAAGCGTGCCTTGATAACCAACACGCGTTTATACCTTTTGCATTTGATACTTTTGGTTTCCTTGCATCGAAGGCTGTGGAGCTGCTCAAAAGAGTCCAACGGGTTATGCATGGCAATGTTACGACCCCAAGGTCTTTGAATGTAGTTTTTAAAAGATTAAGTTTCCCTATTCAAAAAGGGCTAGCGGCGCAGCTTGTTGCCCGTTTGCCTGTCGTTTCAGTGTAAAACTTTTCTTTTTAATCTAATAATAATATATGTAACTTAGTAACTATCTTTTGAATTGAATCGAAATATATATATGCGAATTCTCTATACCCGAGACAAATGAATTTCTTGGTACTTTACATCATAAAAAATAATTTGCGACCAAGTCGTCGGAATATTTCTACATTTTTTAAGAGATTATATCAAGAATAAAATACTATTAATCATTATATCTACTATAAAAATATGAAGTAGAATTGAAAATATTATTCTTTCGTCTCCAATTAGCATTGATTTTTCTTTATGCTAGCTAACTTATGGAAGTTTTTGAACTGTACAGAATATAATAGGCAAATTTCACAAATTGTCAACGTTTATGTTTAATTTGGTAATATTAATTACGCGTGTTCAGATAAATCGAGAAACTGATCCGAACCACTCAAATCAAAATCATAAAAATCGACAACCGAAGAAATTGAAACCGAAAACTCAAGACTGAAAAAATCTAAACATTCACTAACATCGGTGTATTGCATTCGATTAATATGATCGTAACCTATAAACATCGAATAAATATCCTTACTTAGTTTGTTATATATGATGGTTTGAATTTATTTGTTGTGATTGAGCACTTTTACTATGACTTTAATGTTTTCAAACTTTTATCAATTTTATTACAATGACATTTTACTTTCTAGATTAAGTTACTCCCATCCAGTTCAATTTGACTAAATGTTTAAAATGTTATAGCCTTGACGTAAATCATGGCTAACAACCCAACATGCATCTTAGGTAATCCGCTTAATTAGTGAGAAAGAAATAACATGCAAAGGTTCGATATATAAAGTATGAGGAGAGTTATTTTATATACTAAACTTTTCTTATATACCAAGTGACTCATCCCAAAGAAATTAATGGTTGAGATTAAAAGTATTTTAATATTTCATTCATTTTTTATAATTTATATCTCTTAAACCGTTAATCGTTAAGCGAAAATAATTAAAACATCGTAACAAACATTTAATTATCTTTCTATAGGCGCGCACTTTGGTATATTTTTGACAAAAAAATCATTTTTTTCATGTTTTTTTTTCGTGGCCAAAAAAATCACATGCGATATGTAATATCACATGTGATATTAGTGTAATATCACATGTGATTTTTGTTGGTTATTATGTGTTAACAAGTTCCCAGATTAGGGTTAAGATAATCAATGAGTACCGGATATTCACTTGAAATTGTGGTATCACTTTCCAATAGAAACTATTCAACCCTATGCATGGGTTACACGAATATCTCTATGGGATAAGACCAAGTGATGTTCTTGTTTTAGGCACAAATCAAGAACAGAATTGTATTCAAGTGTTTAGGGTTTGTGTTGATAATCGTATATCCATGCAGATGTATTATGATCTCTATTTATAATAGAGAATACTCAAACCGTAGCCCATGGAATTATGTATAATTAACGGCCTATTAATTATATCATAATACTTTCAATAATAGTAGGAATCAGTGGTTAAAAACGAGCAGCAGAATAAACTGATGTTAGCAGCAAATTCATACTATCAGCAGAATCTGCTATCAGCAGAATCATGCTATCAGCAGAATCAATACATAACCACTATTGAGTCAGGGGATTCAGTGACCAAATGGGTGTACACTCCGTACCTCCAAACCCATTACCAGGTGTGAATTAATCCCTCAAGTGCACTAAATTTTCCAACAATCCTCCTCAAATTTAGTTCACTTCCTTTGCATGAAAAATTAAACACAAAACAAAACATATGCATAAATGAAAATATCTTGAAGATTGAATTCTCATCTTAGTACATTATACGTTCAAATATTCGAGAATTAGGGTGTTCTAAGAATTGAACCCTTCAACCCATTCGAATACCTGAAGATAAATACACACAAGTTTTCAAACACTTAAATACTCCTGACACTATACAAGCCATGTGTCCATATCCAATTCATAAATGTTGTAAAAGCTAAAAGTCCAAAGCTTCCTGAAGCGGCAAAACTTCAACATTCACATAGGTGGTTCATCTTTAATTCATGCTCCTGCTTAGCACTTTTTCAAAGAAAATTAACCATTAAGAAGTTATGACTTCATCCTCCTTTCCAACAGGTTCCAAGCACAAACGTTGGGATGACAATAAAACATGTGCTCCAGTCCACTAAATGTTCAGCTTTCCACATTGAACTCAGCTTCCAAGTTTCCTTAGAAGGGAGTTGGGTGTCTTTGCATTCAGTGACTAAGTTTGACTTAAACCCATCCCTTTAGCAGACTTCAAAACCAAGTCTCTAGCCAAACCCTTCGTCAAGTGATCAGCTAAGTTTTGTTGAGATTTAACAAACTCTATAGATATCACCCCATTCATGATAAGCTCGCGAATCATGCTATGCCTAACACCTAAGTGTCTAGACTTCCCATTGTACATCTGGCTATAAGCCTTTGCCAATGTAGCAGCACTATCACAACGGATAGAAATAGGTGCTATAGGTTTAGGCCACAATGGAATCTCAAGAAGCAAGTTTTTCAACCATTCAGCTTCTTTGCCAGCAGCTGCTAAAGCCACAAATTCAGATTCCATGGTTGAACTGGTAATGCAAGTTTGTTTCTTGGATGCCCAAGAAATTGCACCTCCACCAAGTAAGAATACCCAGCCACTAGTAGACGAATTGTCTTCAGTGTTACTGATCCAACTTGCATCAGTGTATCCTTCCAACACTGAAGGATAACCAGTATATGAGAGACTATAATCCATAGTTCTCTTCAAATACTTAAAAACCCTCTGAATTGCTTGCCAGTGATGAGCACTAGGATTACTAGTATACCTGCTCAATTTACCCACAGCAAAAGCAATATCAGGTCTTGTACAAGTCATGGCATACATCAAGCATCCAATCACCCTAGAATACTCAAGTTGAGATACAGCTTTACTAGTATTAGGCATTAGCTTCTCACTTGTATCCATGGGAGTACTCATTGGAGTACAATCAAAGTAATTAAATTTCCTTAACACCTTCTCAATGTAATGAGACTGAGAGATAGAAATTTTGTTACTTTCATGTTTAATCCTAATACCAAGGATAACATCAGCCTCCCCCATATCCTTCATGGAAAACTTTGATGACAAAAATTCTTTTGTAAGATCAACTTGATTTTGGTCAGTGCCAAAGATCAACATGTCATCAACATATAGACAAATGATGACTCCTTTACCAGATTCATCAAATTTGCTATATACACATTTGTCAGCTTGATTAAGTAAATAACCACTAGACAAAACCACTTCATCAAACTTTTGATGCCATTGCTTAGGTGCCTGTTTTAGTCCATAAAGAGACTTAATCAGTTTACACACCTTGTTTTCATTGCCAGGCATGATGAAGCCCTGAGGTTGGTTCATGTAAACCTCCTCATCTAAATCACCATTCAAGAAAGCTGTCTTCACATCCATCTGATGAATAATCAGATTGTGAATTGATGCCAAAGCAATTAGCAATCTTATGGTAGTGATACGTGCCACTGGAGCATAAGTATCAAAGTAGTCTATTCCTGACTTTTGTTTAAAGCCTTGAATAACTAATCTTGCCTTGAACTTTTCAACAGTTCCATCTACCTTCATTTTCTTTTTGAAAATCCATTTGCAACCTAGAGGTTTGCAACCAAGTGGAAGATCAGTCAACACATAAGTGTTATTGCCCATAATGGAGTCCTTCTCATCATTTATTGCTTCTTTCAAGAAAGCAACATCCTGGGACTTCATTGCTTCTTCAAATGTTTTGGGATCATCCTCCACAATGAAGCAATAGGAGTATTGGTCAGAGACCTCACTCCTTGTACCTTCAATTAAGTATAATTGAAACTCAGGTCCAAATGATTTTGGAGTCCTCACCCTATTGCTCCTTCTGAGCTCAGGTTCAGGTTGTTGTTCCACAACCTCAACAGGAACCTCATCAGATACTTCTGAAACACCATTGTCATTGGTTCCATTTGGAATCCTTTGACTTGGTCTAGGGATAGATGAGAATCTGTTCTCATCAAAGAGTGCATCCCTTGATTCAATTATTGAGTTAATTGAAACAGACTCATTAGGTTCTATAACATAAAACCTATATGCCTTGGAATGCTCAGCATACCCAACAAAGATGCATTCAATGCCTCTTTCTCCCAAAGTTTTCTGATTTGGATCATGGAGTCTTACAACAGCCCTACAACCCCATATCCTAAGATAATTAAGGTTAGGTTTCTTTTTAGTCCAAAGTTTATAAGGGGTAACTTTGTTCCTTTTATTGGGAACCCTATTTAATAAATAGCAAGCTGTTAACATAGCTTCACCCCAGAACCCTTGACTCAGTCCTGAATAGGACAACATGGAATTAACCATCTCCTTCAGCACCCTATTTTTCCTTTCAGAAATACCATTTTGCTGAGGAGTATAAGGAGCAGTTGTTTCATGGATTATACCAACAGACTGAAAATACAGAGTGTCCATGTACTCACCTCCCCTATCAGTCCTTAATCTTTTGATCAGGGAACTTTGTTGCAATTCAACTTCAGTTTTAAATACTTTAAATTTATCTAATGCTTCATCTTTAGAATGTAATAAATAAACATGACAAAATCTAGAAGCATCATCAATAAAAGTCACAAAGTATTTATTATTCCCCAAAGAGGGAGTAGCATGTAAATCACAAAAGTCACTGTGAATTAACTCCAAAACTTTAGTTTTACGTTTTACTCCTTGAAAAGGTTTCTTAGTTATCTTGTTCAACATACAAGTTTTACACTTTCCATTGTTCATATCAAAAGCTGGTATTAACCCATCCTTGGACATATCTTGCATTCTTTTAAAATGTACATGGCCAAGTCTTGCATGCCATAGGTTTGAATCATAAAGTTTAGATGTAGATATAAAAGCAGAATCAATCTTATCATGAACAATATTAAGTCTGAACATTTGATTACACAAATAACCAAAACCAATAAACACACCATTTTTAGACAAAACAAACTTATCAGATTCAATAACTTGTTTATAACCACAATTATTCAAAACACTACTAGGAACCAAATTCTTTCTAATATCAGGAACATGTAAAACATTAAACAAAGAAACAATCTTTCCAGAACTAAACTTCAAATCAACACATCCTTTTCCATGCACCAGGGCAGTTGACTCGTTTCCCATATGAAGAATAGAACCATCATTCATTGACTCATAAGTCTTGAACCAGCTTCTATCTTTACACACATGAATTGTTGCACCAGAGTCAACCCACCAAGCAACATCATCATCCTGCACAAAATAAATTTAAGATATATATATGTAACATAATAAATCTCAAAAGACTTATTAAATATATTCTGACCTTTCAGAGAATTGGTGTTACCATTCCCTCCACTTGTGCCTGATCCATTGGTTTTATTGCCAATCTTTACACCTTTACAATCCTTCCTGAAGTGTCCAGTTTTACCACACTTCCAACAAGTCACTTTTGGTTTCTTGTTAATATCAGATTTGGTGTTTTCTTGATGCTTATGCTTGCCCTTGTTGTCATTGTTCCTGGAGGAGTTGTTATGCTCCACCATATTGACAACTGATGGACCAGTAGCATTGCTACTCTTTGGCTTGTGAATGTCTTGTGCTTTGAGTGAATCCTCAATACGCAAGTGACTGCCCAACTCAACAAGAGTTAACTCCTCCTTCTTATGTTTCAGCATATGTTTGAAATCTTTCCAAGAAGGAGGTCGTTTATCGATGATACAAGAGACTGAAATAGCCTCATCCATGTTCATCTTGTGTTGTGTGAATCGACCAAGTATACTAAGAAGTTCATTGTATTGTTCCATGACAGGTTTAGAATCAACCATTTTGTAATTGTTAAAATTACTTACAAGGAACTTCTTACTTGATGCATCCTCATCCATATACTTGGCTTCCAAGGAATCCCATAGTTCTTGAGAAGTTTCAACATTCTGATAAATATCAAATAAAGAATCAGACATACCATTGAGAATTAAAACCCTGCATATGTAGTCATCATTCTCACATTTGCTTCTTGCCCTCATCTGATCCATAGTAGCATCATCTCCAAAATCTTCTGGAATCTCAGTTGTCAGAACATAAACCACATTCATACTTGACAACAAGAAGTGCATCTTCTTTTGCCATCTTCTGAAATCAACACCTTCAAACTTTTCCAACTTGGAAAAGTTAGCAGCCATTTGTATCATAGCAGCAGCCATTGATTATCATTAATAGTTTCTATTGTTTGTTGGTTATTATGTGTTAACAAGTTCCCAGATTAGGGTTAAGATAATCAATGAGTACCGGATATTCACTTGAAATAGTGGTATCACTTTCCAATAGAAACTATTCGACCCTATGCCTGGGTTACACGAATATCTCTATGGGATAAGACCAAGTGATGTTCTTGTTTTAGGCACAAATCAAGAACAGAATTATATTCAAGTGTTTAGGGTTTGTGTTGATAATCGTATATCCATGCAGATGTATTATGATCTCTATTTATAATAGAGAATACTCAAACCCTAGCCCATGGAATTATGTACAATTAACGGCCCATTAATACTTTCCATTATAGTAGGAATCAGTGGTTAAAAACGAGCAGCAGAATAAACTGATGCTAGCAGCAAATTCATACTATCAGCAGAATCTGCTATCAGCAGAATCATGCTTTCAGCAGAAACAAATTCATGCTATCAGCAGAATCATGCTATCAGCAGAAACAGATTCAAGCTATCAGCAGAATCATGCTATCAGCAGAATCAATATATAACCACTATTGAGTCAGGGGATTCAGTGACCAAATGGGTGTACACTCCGTACCTCCAAACCCATTACCAGGTGTGAATTAATCCCTCAACTGCACTAAATTTTCCAACAATTTTTTTGAACTAAAAAAAAGGTGAAAAAATGAAAACAAAAATTGTCAAAAATATATCAAAGCGCCTATCTATAAAAAGATAATTAAATGTTCGTCGTAACGGTATAATTTTTTTCGCTTAACGATTAACGGTTTGAAAGATATTAATATTTAAAAAAAAAAAGATGAAAATATGTTTTTAAAATTGTTGGGATTAATCTCATCCACTAGATCAATGGTATGTAAAAAAAGTTTGATATTCAAATGATCTTAAATTATAAAGTACTAGCAGGGTACCCGCGCGATGCGGTGGCGGGTACACTGTAACAAAATTTGTGGCGATTAATGTTTTTTAATTTTATATTTTTCGTTACAATAACTTTATAGATTATGAGAATTTTATATTTGAGTAACTTTAGTCATGTTGTTCCTTTAAGTTGTACATGCTGGTCCTTTAAGTTGCATAAATTATATTTTTTTGTTGGTGTTTTAAGTGTTTGGGTTATTTGATTTTAACAATAGATGATAATAGTTTGATTAGGTTGTACTATGTGGTAAAATGGTTGCATTTTTTTTTAATAAAGAGGTGATTTAAGAAAAGCATTAATTGCGTGTGTTTAATATACATGGTTGTGCATAAATTAATTGTACATAAAGCTTTAATATGTGTATTTAATTAAAAATCTATATTAGGAAATCTTAAAAATTTAATAGGAGAAAGGGTCTAATATGTACCCTATGTATTATAAAAGCATTAGGTGTAGTCAACAAGTTCCACCTCTTCATTCAGGTCCCACATGTGCCACATCACCCGACACCTCTTCATAACTAACCCCTCCTCACCAAACAACAAATCTCAACTTCTTCATTAGGGCCCCACCACTTACACCTTTATTTTTTTTATTAATTTCATTAAATAAATTAAATTCATTCCACAAATACTTAAAAATAACACAACATACTAATTTTATTTCATTAAATAAAAAAGTTACAATACGGGGAGAAAAAAAAAAGCCCATACAATACGAAAAAAAAACATACGATACGAAAAAAAAAACATACGTTACTAATATGAAAATTAAACATTTTATGCGTCATCTTCGCGGTCGAGACTTTGGTATTTCTGAGTTTTTCTTACTTGTCTCTTGCGAATGAGTTCGGCTCTAATCAGGTCAGTAACCACGTTTGGATCGAGCATTGGCATCTGCATATCCTGCCACTCCAACGCCATTGCTTCTTTCTCGAACGCCTTTTCCTCCCTCTTCCTCCGCGCCTCGTAACAAGCCGTTTGAGCGTCTTTTGCTTGCGTATACTTTTCGGATAATTGACCTGAAAAAGTACTCGTTTGACTCCCACTGGAGCTCGCCGCACTCGACGTTTCCGTCAACTTCTGTTTCCTTCTAGCTCGTTTGTTGTTTCTTTTGGGATGAGGTCGTTTGTCCTGCCCGAATATATCCTCAAGACATGTAATGTGGGTAGCGTTTCAAGATCTCCCAAACGTGAACGTAAGTGAAACCCATCGAACCAAAGCTTTCTTCGAAGCTCGTTTTGGCATTCTCGATATGATTATGCTCAGTTTCACCAGTGCGACGCTCTAAATATTTATAAATAGCGTGGAATTTTTGGCAGTCGCCATTGAGCCTCGACCATTTACCGGATATCATGTTTTTTGTTCGAGGGTCATCAGTGGTCCGCTCGTTGAACACTTCATGAATTTCGTTCCAAAAGAAGTCATTCTCTTTGTCATTTCCCATCTCTTGGTCTTAGGAAATTTCTATCCACGCTTTGGCAAAAATCTTTTCTTCTTCCTTGGACCACAACTTTCCAGCACGCGTATGACCAACTTCTTCCAAGTCATCGTCAACGTACGCATCTAAATTTTTGACGCTTTTTCCTCTTTGGGCTTTGGTTTTTTTTCCTCAACCTTTGGCCGGTGATCGTGCCTTAGGTACTTTAAACGCTTGTTGAGATGGTTGTGATGGTTGTGATGGAGGAAACGTGGGTGATTGATTCGGGTTATAAAATTGTGGTGATGGATTGAATTGGGGTTGATTTGCGAATCCTTGTTGAAACACATATTGTTGGTTACGGTAAATTTCATTTGGATTGAATGGTTTCGAACCGTATGGCAACGAAGGGTTTGGATTTTGCGACGATGGAGTAGAAGAGTTTGAGGCTCCCTGATGAAGCGAAAAGTGTACCGCTTTTGGGGAGTCATTTAAGGCCAAAGTCGAGATTATTTGATTAAATATTGCCCTAAATCGTTCCTTTTGTCATTTTAGGTACTTTTGAGAGGAATTTTACAAAATGAAGCATTTTGGACGTTTTTGGAGCGAAAAAGTGAAGAAAACGACAAAGTCTCAAAATCATGCTGGAAATTGCACTTGACGGTGTCACATCTTGCTAGTGACGGCGTCATGACTTGACAAAGGGGTGGATAAATCAATTACACGTGATGCGCCAGAATGTTTCTAAAGGGATCGTAACGGCGTCGTGTATTAAGTTGTAAAGGCCATCATGAGTAAATGCAAAGAGTGACGGCCCAAAGTCCATAAAGAGTGACGGCTTCAGAAGTAGATCTAGGCAAAACGAGTTTATTTTGGCGGCGAGTTGACGACGTCACACCTATCTCTTGACGCCGTCAGGATACAAAATCTACATATAGTTTTCTTGTTTTCATTCATTGTGTGCAACTTTGAAGGGAGTAAACCCTAGACGAATTTTACAGTTTTTTTTAAGGGTTTCAACCCTTTGTTTCTTCCATGCTCAATTGAAGATAAGTCTTTTATCAAATCATTCAATATGTCTATGTGTTGTTTGATTATATCTTACGCTTGTCTTCTCTTTAACATGCTAGGCTAGGGTTTCTTTGTGTTTGCTTAGATGTAATGAAACTTAGATATTGATTATGGGTTGGTTGTTTGTTTATAATTGTTGTGGATGAATGAATTCGATGTTAGGCTTAAGAAAACTGGCAGACTTCCAATTGGTAACTTGCTTGAACGTCTTAAGAAACATGATCGGAGGTGTACTACGACATATTGGTTTTATTTAATGCGTAGGTAACTACTAATGAGGCCATGTTAGGAGCTAGTAGTCAGCTCGACATAGGAAGAGGTAGAAGCTTATAGAGTTAGGGAAGATCGTATACGGCCCTACGAATGGTATTAAGGAATATAACCCGTCATCCATGCAATTGTAACAAACTAATCAACCTGTAAAAGATAACTAGGGAGTAGTGAAATCTAAGTAAACACATTTTCTCTCATTATTGTTTCCACCACAATTAGTTTAAGTTTAGTTTATTTTATTTTGATTGCATCTTTAGATAATTGGGTTAGTTGATTAGCAACTAATTCCGCCCACTCCTTCCAAAACCGAGATTTTACTTGCTTTCCTTTATAATATAAAAATACAAAAAGAATCATCCCTCGTCTTTAGACCTAGTTTTAGTGAGTTTTAACCCTAGGGAACACTATTCTTTGAGTTGAACGATCAATCCCCCAGTACTTGTCACTATACTATACTACAACGAACAGGTACACTGCCTGGTGGGGATTGCAAGCTTCTCAAGATCCCTTGAGAGGTAAAACCTTTTGTGAGGGCGCAATTCCACGCATCAAGTTTTTGGCGCCGTTGCCGGGGAAATAGTTATTGTCTAGGTTAAAATTTCTTTTTATTAGGTCTACTTGCTAGATTCCTTTCTAGTAAGATTTTTATTTTATTTTTATAGGTTTCTTTAGTCTATCTTATTTCTTTGTTTCTTTTGTTCGTAAACTATTTCGATGGATAACAATAGCATTGATCGTTTGATTCATGTTATTCGTATTTTTCGTCGTAGGATTTTCCAACTACCCACCCCAATCCCTTTAGTGGAGAATTAGAACCCACATAACTTCTCGCCTGACCATCACTTTGACAATAATTCGGAGATGGAGGAGTCTGACCATGATAATGACCATAGGGCTAGTCCTTTTTACTATTCGGACTCCGATGAGGACCTAAATGATGGTGATGTAATCAATGAGGATAGGGTGGAAGAAGAGATGAACCCTCTTAGGTATGTCGATCCTAGGACAAGGATTGAGAATGACAGCTCATTTAATATGCAATTTCCTTGTAAGGTTGGATTCAGGAGCTTTGATTCCTACCTTAACTCATCTTTACCAATGAACATAATCTCGCGTAGTGAATATAACAAAATTATGGTAAATGAGTTAGAATACAAAGGAGATAATATTGTTGCTAGGGCAAAGACTAGGGATGGCAAAAGCACCCGAAACCGACGGGGAAAACCGAAACCCAAACCGGTTGGGTCGGGCTCGGGGGCGGGTTGGCGGGTTTGGGTATTGATATAATTTTTTAGCCGGGTACGGGTTCGGGTACGGGTACGGGTTTTGGTAATATCCGCCCGATTACCCGTATTTGTACCTGTATCCGTTTACCCGAATCTACATCCGCTTTATTGATATTATATTTAACTAGAATATATATACATTATATATAATTTCTTCAATTATATTTTTTATATACGTATCTCTATTACATAGTATATTTTATTTTGTACATGAATTATTCAAAAGCATTAAATCGTTTGATACGATATTCATTTTCTTTAACATTAACAAAAAATGAATATATTAAGGTGTTTTCCTTTGTTTTTTCGGTGGATTTTAGTGTGTGACTTAATCTTAATACCGTCATTTTGTCCATATATTATTCAATTGGGGATAACCAAAACCCGCGGGGAAACCCGAAAAACCGATGGATAATATTAATCGGGTACCCGACAGTTAATAGGGGGGATACGGGTATGGATATTATAAACGGGTACGGATACACTAAACCCGCCTCGAACCCGGCCCGTTGCCATCCCTAGCAAAGACATTGCATGTGTTTGTAGGAAGCTTTGTTTATTTGGTTGAGTTTATGGTTATGGAGAATCTAGGAGAATTTATCGATAGTAACTTAACCCAAGTTGTGTTTGGGAAGCCCTTCCAAAGGTTAACCAAACTAGATGAAAAACTTATGGAAGGGTTAATTACATTCTCGGACGGGGATGAAGATTTTGTTTACCAAATGTCCCGTGCACACCTTAGGTTCAAGGATTTTTCTATTGAGAAATGTAATAGGTATTCACCTCTCGATATGCTAAGTGAGAATGATAAAAGGAAATGGCTTAAATATCCTCATGAAAAAAACAAAAGGTATTATCGCGGATGTTTAGAGCTAAGTGATGACTATAAGAAAGATGAGGCAACTATTAGATGGCTCACACTTGGGTATATGAACATAAGTGACACACGATAGCCCATGACCTTGAGTCTAGCTACAAGACTCGTAAACAAAGAAAAGCTCTTCTTGGGAGGCAACCCATGTTTTATTTGTTTGATTGTTTGTTTGTTTGATTTTATTTGTTTCAGTATGCATGCCTTATTTTTATTGTTTGTGGCTCATGATTCATACTAAATTGTGAAAATGCTTTACCTTGTTGTTTGTCTTAACTTCATAAAAAGGTATTTCGCAAAAGATAAGTGTAAGGGAAATCTAAATTTGTTTATAAGAACGGGATTGAACATGAATCACAACAATATTAAATGAACATGCATATTAGTATTTGTTTGAGTCAAATGCTTGTATCGAGTTATAATGATGTTTTGCAGAAAATTTTAGGAATTAAGGCGTAAGTTTTTTCCAGAAATTTTTTGGAAACTTAACATAAGATTTCTGTCAGAACACTCTGACGACGTCAGGATTAACACATGACTGCGTCAGGTGTAAAATTCTGGAAATTTTGCAAGTTTTGTTTTTCTAACGGAGTCTTAAAGTTTTTGTTAATTCTTTAGTTTTATAAATTCCAGGAAATCTGCAAACATTCATTCCACAAGCATTATATCCCTATATATATAGATTGCCACCGATTTTATGCGAGGTTGCCATGATTGTTTTCTCAGGTTTAACAGGTTGTATTGGACAAGAAGATGATTTATTATTTCGGAAGCGAAGCTTTCAACGTTCATTTTCTTGGTGGAGGATTTAACCATGTTATCCATTTATCCACACCGAACGAATCAGGGGAGTATTTATTTTCATTCTTTTACCTTATTTACTTTTACATATTTTTATTGAACATTGGGGACAATGTTCAGCCTAAGTGTAAGAGGAGGGTAAATGATGATACCTTAGAGAATACAATTGCACTTGAGTTAATTTGTTCAATAGTAGGTGTGTAATAAAACTAAGAGAAATACTTGTTAGGGCAATTTTAGCACCAAATTTAAATTTTTTTTACAACATTTAAGAGTGAAGCTTTAGCCTTAATGAGCGTCTCATGGATAGGAGTTGTATGACTAGCACAAAAACCGTACCACTAAAAAAATTTTCCACTCAAATATGTGAGGTTCGCCTTTAGATTTTTTTAGGAAAAGCATTCATTATTAGTGCTTAAGAATGTACCGGTAGTACTTAGATTCTAGAACTTACGTTAGTGATGCATCCCGAGACCGCTAGTGAGACTACATTCGTGTAGTTAGTATTTACTACATTACAAGAGGCATTAGGATAACCCTTGTGTTTAAACCCGTATCATAATTACTTGACCAATAAAGTCATAATTACTTGACAAATAAAGTCAATTAATTTTCCCACACCTTTGCAATGTACTCATTTTTAGTACACGATACCCCTAGTACACCCCTCCGAGCCTATCTTTTTCATTTCTAACTTTAAGCATTTTACTTAAAGGAAGAATTTGTTTACAATCCACCCAAAATGTGCAACCAAATCGCCTTAGCCTTCCGTGTATGCACTCATCTTTAGTGCATTATTGCTATTTGTTTAAACCCTTAGTTAATTGTCTAATTGATTACATGGTTGCTAAGTCGAGTCATATCTTGTACATATTGTTTTGGGACGATTGGGACTCATGGGTAAAGTACTATTGTTATGGAGTACTGGGGAAGAACATCATATATTACCCTCATATGTGCGTTAATCTTAAAAAGTACTACAAGTGTTTTAATTATCTTGATTCGAGTCATTAGAATAGTTAATTGTAAAGTATGTAAAAGTTCAAGTGTAAGGGGAATGCAAATTCCCTATGATGTATTATTTTGGATGGTAGGGTAAGAGTGTATGAAATATATATATATATATATATATATATATATATATATATATATATATATATATATATATATATATATATATATATATATATATATATATATATATATATAAAAAGAAAAATAGAAAAAAAATACGGACTACCATCCCGTTCCTTTTATGTTTGTTTTATGTTTTTGTTAGTTTGTGATTAGCTTAAGTCGAGTCGAGTCTTGGCTTAGCAATGCCACATTGTACATGTAATTGACCATGATGATTAACTCGCCACCATTAAATATTTCCTTTATCCAACAAAACTGTGTTTATCATATCCCTACACCTCACGTTATAACCCTTTAAAAGACCTTTTTGATAGTTTATCCTAGGTGCTTACGCCAAGTGGTGGAGGTTTGATCCTTTCCCAAGCCTATGGTAATCTATTTGCTATGATAGGTAGTGAGAGATGTTTTCCATTTCCATATTGTGATATATACTATATTACACCCGAGAGATGTGAGTATCTAAACACTATTTGTGAGATGCTAGTGCATAATTTCCGTGCTTGTTTTTGGTTGAAGTGGAACGATTATTTGTCGCAATTACTTTTATATTAGTGTTAAATGACCCCTAAATTGTATTTTGATTAGAATAAAAGCACATTTGCTTGAGGACAGGCAAATCTCAAGTGTAAGGGTATTTGATAAAGCGAAAAGTGTATTGCTTTTGGGGGGTCATTTAAGGCCAAAGTCAAGATTATTTGATCAAATATTGCCCTAAATCGTTCCTTTTGTCATTTTAGGTACTTTTGAGAGGAATTTTACAAAAGGAAGCATTTTGGACGTTTTTGGAGCAAAAAAGTGAAGAAAACGACAAAGTCTCAAAATTATGCTGGAAATTGCACTTGACGGCGTCACATTTTGCTAGTGACGACGTCATGACTTGACAAAGGGGTGGATAAATCAATTACACGTGACGCGCCAGAATGTTTTCTGAAGGGATCGTGACGGCGTCATGTATTAAGTTGCCAAGGCCATAATGAGTAAATGCAAAGAGTGACGTCCCAGAGTCCATAAAGAGTGACAGCGTCAGAAGTAGATCTAGGAAATACGAGTTTATTTTGGCGGCGAGTTGATGGCGTCACACCTATCTCTTGACGCCGTCAGGATAAAAAATCTATATATAGTTTTCTAGTTTTCATTCATGGTGTGCAACTTTGAAGGGAGTAAACCCTAGACGAATTTTACAGTTTTTTAAGGGTTTCAACCCTTTGTTTCTTCCATGCTCAATTGAAGATAAGTCTTTTATCAAATTATTCAATATGTCTATGTGTTGTTTGATTATATCTTACGCTTGTCTTCTCTTTAACATGCTAGGCTGGGTTTTCTTTGTGTTTGCTTAGATGTAATGAAACTTAGATATTGATTATGGGTTGGTTGTTTGTTTATAATTGTGGTGGATGAATGAATTCGATGTTAGGAAAAAGAAAACTGGCAAACTTCCAATTGGTAACTTGCTTGAACGTCTTAAGAAACATGATCGGAGGTGTACTACGATATATTGGTTGTATTTAATGTGTAGGTAACTACTAATGAGGCCATGTTAGGAGCTAGTAGTCGGCTCTACATAGGAAGAGGTAGAAGCTTATAGAGTTAGGGAAGATCGTACACGGCCCTACGAATGGTATTAAGGAATATAATCCGTCATCCATGCAATTGTAATGAACTAATCAACCTGTAAAAGATAGCTAGGGAGTAGTGAAATCTAAGTAAACACATTTTCTCTCATTATTGTTTCCACCACAATTAGTTTAAGTTTAGTTTATTTTATTTTGATTGCATCATTAGTTAATTGGGTTAGTTGATTAGCAACTAATTCCGCCCACTCCTTCCAAAACCGAGATTTTACTTGCTTTCCTTTATAATATAAAAATACAAAAAGAATCATCCCTCGTCTCTAGACCTAGTTTTAGTGAGTTTTAACCTTAGCGAACACTATTCTTTGAGTTAAACGATCAATCCCCCGGTACTTGTCACTATACTATACTACAACGAACAGGTACACTGCCTGGTGGGGATTGCAAGCTTCTCAAGATTCCTTAAGAGGTAAAACCTTTTGCGAGGGTGGTGAGTGCTTTTTCACTCACCTTTTCTTTACCAAATTAAGATTAAATAATCCAAAAACTAGCCCAAATTTCCAAAGAAAATGTGTTGTTGTGATTGTGAATGTGCACGTGCGAATATTTCAATAAAAGACGAAAAACAAACGGAAACCGGCAAAAACGAGCACAAGAGTGGAATGAGTGCAGAAAGTCAAAGAAAGTCAAAGATGAGCTTACATAATCTAAAGAAGACCTCAGAGATTTGAGAATTGTCAAGATTGATCCTTGGTTGAAGTTTGAAGAAATGACAAGTTTGGTCCTTCAAGATTCAAAAATGTCAAGATTAGTCCCTCATGATATTATTTTAAAGAGAAAGTCAAAGTCAACCTTTGGGAATCACAATATTACATTAAAGGCCCTTGGATCACATTTTGGAAAAATTACAGATTTACTCCTTAGAATTTCAGCTTTCACATGATTGGTCCTTGCAATTTCTAATACATTAAACTTAAAAGTCCAATCCACTCATAAACCAAAAGCCTTGTCCAATACTACTTGTCCAAATCCAACAAAATAATAATCAAAGCCCATCACCTAGATCAAAATACCCGGCCCAAATCCCCTCGGTCAACACGTACTCTCCACAGTCAAACTTAATAAAGAAATAATAATTTTACCCGCCCCCTTTTACCCACGTTCACATTAACCCTAAATTACACGTCCCAATCAATTACCGTAATTAAGGGTAATTCAGTCCGATCACTTGCTTCTAGAAGGGTACTTGTGATGTCAGAAGGTGTCAGAGTATGAGAAAGCGCAAGGAATGACACATGGCAGCCTCCTATTTGCTCCTACACGTCATGAATAGTGATCCAAGGGTGATTATTATTGGGCAATGATTAGATTGTGATCAGACAACTCATAGAGGCTTAAAAGAAGCACATCACACGGATTGCCAAGCTGGCAATCCATTACTCTCACTTCTAGATCCTTCCTCGCAAACTACTATAAATAGAAGAGCTTGTAAGCTCTTTAGACAGTAGTTTTTAGTAGTAGCGAAGCTCTGCAAATTTTATTTCAATATTTTAGTATAACTTCTTTTGTATTGTATTCCTCTATTTTTAATGAAATTAGATATAGCTTTTACAAAATTAGCTTATTGTTCACTACTTGTTGCTTAGCTTATATTCCTTTGTTTTCAACTTATTTCAATTTATATACATTTCATACATCTTCACTTTCATTTCAATTTAGTTTCCATTCAAGAGTTTTATATAAAAATCAGAAATAAAAAAATAAAAATAGTTTTTGTTTCAAATCAGCTTATCATATAAGCTTGTTTGTAGTTGAAACATCTCATATAAGCTTTGTAGCTTCTGTGAGATTGATTATAGTACAAATCAGACTGTTCTACTCATAAATTCATAACAGTCAACAAAAGCCAATATTCATATAAAATGAAGATCCAGAGGTGAAATTGATAGTTAGAAGGGAGAAATGGAAGCTTTTGCCTATCCAAAGATAGGCAAGCATAGTGAGCCCCCTCTGTTCAAGCTGAGGGGGAAAGCTTTGCAAGATTTGCTTCTTATTCATAATTACTCTTTGAATATGTTAATAACTGGTTTAGATCTGATGTGTTACTGTTTCATTGCTTGAATTTGATAATACTTTAGTAGATATAGTGAAATTAGAGCTTGCTTGATCATTTGTAACTTGGTTAGCTTGTAATTGAGTTTTTTAGAGTTTAATTTGATCATTTCTGTGAATCTGAGTGTTAGCTTAAATCTGTTGAAGTTTATTGAGCATTTGGAATATAATATTATTAGAGATCATTGTTTGACTATTGTTGATGAGATTTGAGGCTTAGATCAGGAAGTTTTAGTGAAGATTGACAGTTGTAGGGGTGTTTGGATCTGCTTAGTATCAAGTTAAGTAGTTGTAGTTTCACTGATATAGCTGCATATTTAGATCACATTAGGTTAGTGTTAGTCAAATATAAGATAATAATGGTAGGTTAGTTTACAAATAAGTCAAAGTTAGATTTATAAATAGTTATCTATTGGATTAATTGAGTTCAATTAATGAAATTGTAGTATTAGTTGTAAATCAGTTTAATATAGCTTAATTAAGTAGGTTAGTAGCTTGTTATTACATATTATAGTGAATTTGATTAGTAGAAATTAGATTTGGTCAAAGGTTTGTTCATCAGAAATAGTCAACTATTTCAGGATTAAGTCCTCCACAGGTTGCTGATGCTTGCTTTAATTAGACCTTAATTAGTGTTACATTGATAGGGCTTTTGTGGTTTTTAAATACTCAGTAGTACTAGGTCACATTTGCCCCACTAATTTTCTGGTTTGGAGCTTATTGTAACTGCTTATTCTGGCCTGCAAATTAGGTGTTCGGCACAAGTTTTGCTTATTTCAGATTAGGCTTGCAAGTGTGATTTGTGATTGTTTCTGAGTTAGCTTTGCATCATATGAGTTAGTTGGAAGTTATTCTAGTGTCCAGGAGTGATTTTGAACCTCTAACTTATTCTATAACATAACTGCTTAATCATTTGAGCTTATTGTGATTTCTGTTGCAATCTATGTTATATCTGTTCTCATTAGAGTAATTTTGAACTTATTTGAGTATAAGAAGCCTTCTGTATCAGTTCCATTAAGATTTGTTGCAAGTGGTTATAAATAAGCACCTGCAATAAGCTGTATTAAGCTCAATAAGCACTTCTACCGATTGTTTTCATTTCTAAATTTTTCCTCAAGTTTCTTTTATTATTTTAGATTTTCTGTAAATTTTTCATAATTTTTTGAATAGTTTTACTATTTTTCTCAATTTATTTTAGTTTTAAATCAAATTTTTGGCGCCGCTGTCAGAGAGGTGTGTTAAGAGTTTTTGATTCGCGTTTATTGATTTGTGTTTTGAAAACCTTCCCCGTAAGTATATCATTTTTTCAATATTTATAATACACAAAAAAAAAAAAAAAATGAAAAAATTGTGTTTCCTATTTTCATTTGTTTTCTATTTTTCTATTGATAAAAAACCAAAAATATTTTTCTTTTCATAATTTGTTTTAAAATTTGTTCTTTTATTTTCATTTCTTTTATGAAAACCCAAAAATATTCTTCTCGTTCCTCTTAAACATTTAATTCTTATCTCTTCACCCTCTTATATGTTTAATTCTTATCTTCTTATCCTCTTAACCGTTTAATTCTAATCTTCTTTACCCTCTCGACGTTTAATTCTTCTTAATGATTGATTTTTCATCGTCTCATCCCCATGATCCTCGGACCATGGAGGATTTCTATCGTCCTACATTGATTGGTAGAGGAGGACCAATCATTCCGTCATCAGTTCCGGGAACCGATTTCACTTTGAAAAGTTATATGGTTCGACTGATCCGGCAAAACTACCAATTTCACGGATTTCGAGATGAGGATGCAAACGAACATTTGAACAAATTCTTATCCGTCACTTAATCCATTAAATAAAATGGAGTTTCTCTTGATAGCATCCGTTTGAATCTCTTCCCATTCTCTTTATCCCACGATGCTGAAAATTGGTTTTACTCTCTTAAAACCCACTCAATTCATTCATGGGAAGATATGTTCGTCAAGTTTCTCTCAAAATACTTTCCACGATCTAAAATGGTGCAACTTAGGAGAGACATTCTTAATTTCCGACAATTGCCCATGGAATCAGTATTCGACGCATGGGTGAGGTTCAAATCGTTGTTAAGGAAATGTCCAGATCACAATATTTTGCTTATTGAGCAAATCCTTACCTTTTATAATGGCATAACTCCGAATGATCGAGACAAAATTATGTTGGTGGCTGATGTGTGGAATTGCGCCCTCGTAAAAGGTTTTACCTCTCAAGGGATCTTGAGAAGCTTGCAATCACCACCAGGCAGTGTACCTGTTCGTTGTAGTATAGTATAGTGACAAGTACCGGGGGATTGATCGTTCAACTCAAAGAATAGTGTTCGCTAGGGTTAAAACTCACTAAAACTAGGTCTAGAGGTGAGGGATGATTCTTTTTGTATTTTTATATTTTTAGGAAAGCAAGTAAAATCTCGGTTTTGGAAGGAGTTGGCGGAATTAGTTGCTAGTCAACTAAACCAATTAACTAGAGATGCAATCAAAATAAAATAAATAAACTTAAACTAATTTGTGGTGTAAACAATAATGAGAGAGAATTGTGTTTACTTAGAGTTCACTACTCCTTAGCTATCTTTTACAGGTTGATTAGCTTGTTACAATTGCATGGATGATGGGTTATATTCCTTACTACCATTTGTAGGGCCGTGTACGATCTTCCCTAACTCTATAAGCTTCTACCTCTTCCTATGTCGAGCCGACTACTAGCTCCTAACATGGCCTCATTAGTAGTTACCTACACATTAAATACAACCAAAATATCTTAGTACACATCCGATCATGTTTTTTAAGATGTTCAAGCAAGTTACCAATTAGAAGTCTGCTAGTTTTCTTAAGCCTAACATCGAATTCATTCATCCACAACAATTATAAACAAACAACCAACCCCTAATCAATATCTAAGTTTCATTACATCTAAGCAAACACGAAGAAAACCTAGCCTAGCATGTTAAAGAGAAGACAAGCGTAAGATATAATCAAACAACACATAGACATATTGAATGATTTGGTAAAGTACTTATCTTCAATTAAGCATGGACGAAACAAGGGGTTGAAACCCTTGAAAAAGCTGTGAAAATGGTCTAGGGTTTATTCCTTCAAATTAGCATACAATGAATGAAAACTAGAAAACTATATATAGATTTTGTCTCCTGACGGCGTCAAGAGCATGTGACGCCGTCAACTCGCTGCCAAAATAAACTCGTATTGCCTAGATCCACTTCTGACGCCGTCACTCTTTATGCGTTTTGGGCTGTCACTATTTGCTGTTACTCTTGATGGCCTTAACAAATTTGTACGTGACGCCGACCATCCCTTCAGAAAGCATTCTGGTGCGGCATGTGTAATTGATTTATCCACCCTTTTGTCAACTCATGATGCCGTCACTAGCACCTTGTGATGCCGTCAAGTGAAATTTCCTGCATGCTTTTGAGACATTGTCGTTTTCTTCACTTTTTTGCTCCAAAAACGTCCAAAATGCTTCATTTTATAAAATTGCTCTCAAAAGTACCTAAAATGATAAAAGGAACGATTTAGGGCAATATTTGATCAAATAATCTCGACTTTGGCCTTAAATGACCCCCCAAAAGCGGTACACTTTTTGCTTCATCAGCAGCCGGCGGAAATTTCATGCGGAAAACTCCACAAGAGGCTTATGATTTGATCGAGAATATGACACAGCATCATTATCAATGGGACTCCGAAGTTCCAAGTGTGGAAGGATTCTGTATTGATTTATGCAAACACTTGGGATGTTGATCTCAGTAATGTGTTTAGGATATTTATGAATGAATGTGAGTTAGCACACGAAATTTACTAAAACACACTAAAGGAACAAAGGTGGTGAATAAGTAAATGAGAATGAACACAACACGAATAACACAAAACGATTCAATATTATTGATGAAATAATATGGGTGATCTTAACTATCACCAGGATTACAAGTGTAACCTTGAATCTTTGATACGTGAAAGAGTTTAAATATGGAAGTTATGCATGGGAAAGATGAGAAAGCTGTGGGAAAAAGATATCTAAGAAGGTGACTTAAGGGTTCCTTTTATAGTATAAGGAGCCCTTATTACAAGTGGTCAAGTTGCTTAATATAATATATTAGAGGTTTATCTTATCCTAATATTACACCTTTCAAGGTAAAACACTCCATTGTATCTACTGAGACTTCTGTACTACTTCTACTTAACGTATAACTTTGTATAAAGACTAATAATACAACTAATATCTCTAAATAAAATATAACAACTTGTCGTAAATACTGGCAGGACCTTCTTTAACTAGCAGTACCTTCTTACCCAGAAGGTACTGTTAGTATATCTTCAATATCAGCAAAACTGAAGAGGCAGGCTTAACTATCAACTAGCAGGCTCTTCTGGCAGACTCTTTACTTTGTGCATTTTATTCCCAACAATCCTCCCCTAAACTTGTTATTCCCATAATAACCAAGTTTCTTTATGAATAAAATTCATACCTTGAGGATTTGAGGGAACTCTTCCAAAAACCTTATCTTTTTCTCCTTAGGCTTTCATACTGATCAAATATGCTCTCCTTCAATCTTTTGACTGCATCAGTCTCTTCTTCACACAAAAGCTTATTGGAGATCAAGACTGATGATACTTCATAGCTTAAAGGATACTCCTTTTCACCTAGCATAAAGAGCTCTATTCCACTCTGAGTGGAAAGATGATGAACATGACTCATGCTGAAGTATTCCCATGTAACAGATAATTCATAGTAAGGAAATTTCCAATGAGTATCAGAAGGATTTGGATCATACAATCTGCTGAACTCAACCCATAGCTCTTGCTCCTTTGCATCTGGCTTATACTTGGTTTTCAGCTTCTCTTGAACTAATACCCATAATTCATCTAAATCCATTCTGTTACATGCTCTAAGAAGATTTTCAAAGTTCTTGAAAATCTCAACCTTGTTTCCAACTCTTGTTATCTTCCATGCTTTGCCAAACTTGTCATTGAAGATTTCCCAATCTATGACTGGATGCCTTGCATGTAAAGGTTCAGCAAAAACAACTTGTGGAACATGGACAACCATTTCTCTTGATTGAACAGGAGGCAATTCTGCTTTCTCTTTTTGTTCCTTCTGATCATCTTTTCTTCCTTTGGAAGGCCTTTCTTAAGTATCCATGAGAAAACTGGTTTTGTTTCTTTTGTAAGCCTCTAAGTATAGAAGCTTCAATTCATCAAAAGATTTACCTTTGAGTTGATGATCTTTCATGTTCACCTCTCTTTTCAGATATATCTTGAAGAACTTCTTCTGATCTGCTTCAGAATGTGGCATTTTAGATCCTTTCTTCTGATTCTTCTGAATCTGCTGATAGACATCATCCAATGCTTCTTGATTGTATTTCTTGGTGATGAAATCATTGAGTTTGATTGTCATTTCATCTGAGCTAAGAGACTCATCACACACCAGAGTGTAAGCTTCACCTCTTACAATTGGATCAATGGAAATGATGTATTGCAGCTGAGCATCAAACTTTTCTTGCAACATTCTTGATTCTTCTTCAGCCCTCAATACTTCTTCTTCATGAAGCTGTTTGGACAACTTTTCATCTACAGCTAATTGTGCTTGCTCTTTCTGCTTCATCTTTTTAGGCTTTGGTTCATCTTCAACCACAATTTTCTTGCCCTTGTCTTTTGGTGATGATACTGGACTTGGAGCAGCAGATTGTTCATCAGAAACAAGAAACCTCCCCTGAGGCTGTGATCCTCTCTTTTTTTTGTAAGACACTTGATCAGATCCTTTTAAATTCATAGCTAATAGCCTCTGAATCCCAGCAGGCTCTTGCTCTGCTTCAGCAGTATCTTGCTTTGCTTCAGCAGTATCTGTTGCAGCAGTATCTTTCAAGCTAACAGGCTATTGTTCTTGAGAAGCAGGCTCTTCATCAATCACTGGAGTTCCTTCATGAAACTAAAATTGAATCTCTTCTTCATTTTTAGAACTACCCATCCTCCCCTTTTTGGAAGAGAGACCCAAACCCTCTGCATCTGAACTTGAGGAACTAGAAACAACCAACTGAGATGTTCTTTTACCCTTCAACAATTTCACCTTCAACTCTAATTTCTCAACCCTCTTAACTAACTTGGTTTTGATCTCTGTAAAATGTTTGTTTTGACTTTCAAGAGTAGTTTGCAAGTGCTGCACTTGCTCCTTTAATTCCCTGATAGTCTGAGCATCTACACTTTGTTGTGGAGGAGATTGGGGTGGTGAGTTATGATGTGATAATGATGGTGATGTTGCAGATGGTGTTTGTGTTTGTTGATGAGATGGTAATGGTACTGGTGATGGTGGTGTGACTGATGGTACTATTGGTGTGAGTGATGGTACTGGTGATGGATGTGGTGATGAATGATCAGGTTCTTCAGAATGTTGTGGTAACATTTCCTCAAAAAGTGGGACTTCTTCTCCTTGAAAACCAATTTTCATGTTTGAAAACACCTTGTGTGTAAGTTTGGGAGTTTTAAAAGGTTTGTTTGGGGGAAGTAACAAATGTTTGGATTTGTTGATGAGGCACTGAATGAACCTTGGGTACATCAAAAACTTTGTTTCACTGTCCACATTTTTAACCAGTCCTTCAAAAATATATTTTGAAAAGTTGGATTTCTTGTTTGTTGCCAGGCAAATGAGAGCTGCAGCCATGTTACCACTAAATTGCTCCCATGAGGTTTTCTTTTGGCTTAAACAATGAAGGATGGTATGAATCAAAAATCTCCATTGAGGGGTAAAATGCTTTTTAAGAAATTTAAGCTTTGTAGAAGTTACATTATACCCCATTTTTGTCAAATTTTCAAAGATTTTAGTATCAGGTAGTTGACTAATGCCATCTGAATCATCCAAACGAAGATGTCTTCTAATGGATGATTCGGTAAAAGTCAAGGTTCTACCATCCACTTTGACCATTAACTCTTGAATCCCATCCCCAAGAGTGTGAACTTTAGCAGTTTGCCAAAATTGTGAAATTTGAGATTCAAAAATAGTTGGATTCACGAGTAAAGCAAACCTGACATAAGAATTGTTTAGAAAATCCACTGCTTGATGAAAAGTTTCATTGTCATCAGAATTTTCCAAAAATGCTAATTGGTTGTGACGTTTGACAAAACTTAGACGAGCCATTGTGAAAGGTTTGATGAGAATTTTGATTTCGATGGTGGGATTTTATTGTTGTACTGGTAGAAGATGAAAGGTGAGTGTGAATTATGATAAGGATTGATTATAAGAAAAATGACTTTTGACCGACTATAAAAGATATGGATAAGTAATTGAAGAGGTGGTCAAAAAGATCTTTTATTATAATAACTATATCCTTAATTCGAGGAAAACATGAATAATTCACAAAAATACCCTTTAAAAACAACGGCTATATTTTAACCTGACAGACTCAACGACTATGTAGCAGTACCATTTTACTCTACCAGTACTAAAATTTGAACTACCAGTACCTTGTTTTTGAAATAAGACTTGGCAGTCTCTTTGAAATTTTAGAAAATATCCCTTATAGTTTTTAGCAAACTATCAGCTATCAACGGATTTGATAAGTCTTTACCAAGAGCCGTTTGCTTTGGACTAGTCAGTTCGTTAAGTTTTTGAAACTGGGTGAACTGATTACCTTATAGTTTTTAGCAAACTATCAGCTATCAACGGATTTGAGAAGTCTTTACCAAGAGCCGTTTGCTTTGGACTAGCCAGCTCTTAAGTTTTGAAAAACTTGGTGAACTGATTACCATTTCCATATCCTGATGGTGTTAGCAAGCTTGAGTAACCTGAAATGGTTAGTTGTAAACCAAAAGAACAGAGTGCAAAACACTTGTTTTATAGCATTGTTAACATTTAAACATCAAGATGAGCAAAAACAGAGCAAACTTTGAGCTACCAGTACCAATTTTGTACTGACAGTACCTTATGACTAACTAGCAGTACCATGTTTAGAGGCCAGAACTTGTTTATTTATATACAAAACACATGTTTTTCAAAGATTTATCATACCAATACCTGCTACCAGGTATTTAAACCTACCTAAATCAAAAGCTTTGGTGAGAAGGTCTGCAAAATTATTTTCAGAATCAATTTTGACAACTTGTATTAACCTTTTCTCATTGCAATCTCTTATGAAATGGTGTCTGATTTCAATGTGTTTTGTTTTTGAATGTTGAACTGGATTTTTAATGATACAAATAGTACTGCTGTTGTCAATGTAAATAATGGTGTTAAGAAAATTGTACCCATAGTCAAGCAATTGATTCTGGATCCAAAGAACTTGGACACAACAACTTGCACTTGCAACATATTCTGCTTCAGTTGTAGAGTTGGCCACCATTGTTTGCTTCTTGCATTGCCATGATATGAGTCTGCAGCCAAGAAATTGACATCCACCAGTTGTGGATTTTCTGTCTAGGGTTGCACCAGCATAGTCACTATCTGAGTAAGCTACCAAATCAAAAGATGATTCCCTTGGATACCATAGACCCAACTTAGGCTGGCCCTTGAGGTATCTGAAGATCCTTTTGACTGCTGTGAGATGAGAAACTTTTGGATTTACTTGAAACCTTGCACATACACATACTGAGAACATGATATCTGGTCTTGATGATGTAAGGTACATTAGTGACCCAATCATTGATCTGTAGTTGTGCACATCAACATCTTCACCCTCAGCATCTTTGTGTAACCCCTTTTCTGGATCCATTGGTGTACTTGCAACCTTTGAATCTGCAAACCCAAATTTCCTTAGGATCTCAGCTACATACTTATCTTGGCTGATAAATATGTCTTCATTTGATTGTTTCACTTGGAGACCCAGAAAGAAAGTAAGTTCCCCCATGGAACTCATTTCAAACTTACTATGCATAAGTTTTTCAAACTCTACACACAATTCTTGATTTGTGGATCCAAAGATAATGTCATCAACATAAATCTGCACCAGCAAGATGTCTTTCTTGGTTCTTTTGATGAACAAAGTTGGATCAATCTTGCCTCTTTGAAATCCATTTTCCAATAAATAGAAAGCCAATATTTCATACCATGCTCTAGGAGCTTGGTGTAGACCATAAAGAGCTTTGGTAACCTTGTACACCTTGTCTGGATATTCTGCATCAATGAAGCCTGGAGATTGAGAAACATACACCTCTTCTTCAATAGTACCATATAAAAAGGCACTTTTGACATCCATTTGGTAGACAGTGAATCCTATGAAAGAAGCATAGGCCAAGAATAGCCTAATTTGTCACAACTCACCATATCAGGTCATTTCCCAAACTTTGGAAAAACACTATTCATCAAAACAGTATTCATCGTTTTACTATTCATCATATTTGGTGTCAGTTTGACATTTCGAGAAGCATTCAAAAATTTTACTATTCATTGAACACTATTCATTGCCGGAAAAGTTTTCACTATTCACTTGCATTACTCATTTCATCGTAAATTTAGTTTACGGGTATTAAAATTCGCGTAATCGTATGGGTTTAGGTGCGAATTCATTTCATTATCAGTAAGGACATTGCATACGGACTAGAGACAGTCTGCATATCATCATAACAACATTTTCATGTTATACCACTCTTAGGATTTTCAAATTTATATATTTGATACATTTAACGTTTTACGTATAATTATTTATAAATAAACGTTAACACCCGGTTAATAAACACGACGAATATATCTAAATATTCCCACAATGGTCCCGACATATTTTTATATCCATTATATCATCATAAAAGTTATAATATTCATTTACCCAGTATTTTGGAAATTTATTTTATTTATAACGTAAGTTTATAAATATTACGACGGTTTTCGTGAAAACTAAACAATAATCATCCGAACACTCAGTACTTGTACCCAACATATTTTAAACATGTTTATGACTTTATTAAGTCCCGACTAACTTGTTAAAATTTATTTCTCGCAAACCCGGTACTCAATGATAACTAAAAACTAACTACGATTACCTAAATTTAACACCTAAAAACCTATACTTATACTACAAATCATCCACTAACTATCCTAAATAAATCAAAGTCCATATTATGGCTTATGAACCCTTTGAAAATCAGCCATGAACCCCCCCCCCCCCCCCCCCTTTAACCTCTAGCATTAATGTACCAATATAATACCATATAAACCTATCCTAAATATCCAAAAACACATAAAACATAACACATACAATTTCTTAGAATCAAAAAGTGCTCCCATCCCCTTTTCTTCCCCAAAACCCACGACCCAAATAAGATCCAAGACCAAAATCCATTATTTTTCAAAGATCAAAGCTACAAAGTTGTTCCTTTTATCATTCTAATCAAGATTCTTGCAATATAAAACAAGTAACACAAGGTTTCTCATCATATAATCACCCATTATTTCAAAGTGAGTTATCAACTTTATTTTCATGATTTCATCTAATTAACACTTGTATCTTATGGTTTTCATGCTTAATTTCATGTACAAGTTAGCTATACCACATTATTTTTGTTAACTTTTTGAACATACAAACCCTAGATTTTGATTTAGGTGTTCCTTTGTTAAATTAACATGATTACTAGTGATTAGGAACCCATGGCACCCTAAGAAGGTGTATGGTAGGATTAGTATAGCTTTGTGGTGTTTGCAAGAGATTTGGTTGAAGTAGAAACTAGTTTTGAACATGAAAAATGGATTTGTAACAAGTATATAAACCTACTGTCCCATTTTTGTAAATCTAAGAAAATCAGTAAACATAAAGGAAACTTTGGCAAAATTTTTAGAAAATACTTTCAAAAACGAATCCGTAGGCGAAAGAACGGATTAAACAGAGTTTATAACGAAGAAGTTATGATTTTTGCAAGTTTATTGACGAAAAGTAATTTTCTGAAAAATACATGCTGTTGGATGTTTTTCGTCAGACAAAAAGAGGCTTTAGACGTAACCCGGAGGAGCCAAGCTTTCCAAAATATATTACTACACACTAAGACGTAACCGTGGATATAAAGAACAAGTAAAACGGACTTATAACGACAAAGATATTCACGTTTCAATATCGGCAAAACTCATATTATTTTGACAGCTTTTGAAAATAATAACACTAAAACTACGTAGTAACTCTAGATTTCTAGAAATAATACCAAGTACCCAAATTCATAACTAATGAAGTATTAGTGATTACAAGTATACTTTTATCACTACAAGGCATTATATCAAGGATTTCAAACCGAGGATTTCAACACTAACATTGATACATACAATATATATATATATATATATATATATATATATATATATATATATATATATATATATATATATATATATATATATATATATATATATATATATATATATAACTTTCTAACATTAATTATATAACAAAAAAGCAGAAAAATTAAAATCAATAACAGACGATTGATTATGTAGCTATTGCATTTATTCTATGGTAACATAATACAACTCGATAATTATAGGTCAGGACCATGTTGTATACATGTTGATATAACTACGTATCTATAGATTCAAAGCCTATAAATGTAGCCTATATCTAAAATCGTATGCCGCTTTCAGCGTGGTTGAAAATGAGACTGACATAAATAACTTATGAGATGGAGTGTATAGCTTAATTTCATGATACAATTAATGCTCATTTATCTGTGTGTATCTCTTTCGTCAGTGGGCTAGAATGGTTTTGGGATTCTAGAAGGTCAAGCACGAAAACTATAGAGTGGCAACAGTGGTTCCAGGATCCTGGGACGTGTCGGAGTTTAAGCTGAGTATATCGGTTGGTTGTGCTACAGTTTCCTTTCTAACACTGAGTTTCAAAATGTTGCAGGACAGTGTTTGGTTATGCATTTCTTTTGTTTCTGTTGGTCTTTTAAAGTTATATCTTTAACATTAGTACCTGCAATAACTCTTGAACAATAACTTCGGCATTTGAGATATCACACACACCATAAAGCTGATCAAGAGAACGCCTCCGAATACTGCATTTCAAGGATAGTCAAACTATTATCTAATACGTTAAAGTTTATAAAACTTAATAACAACAACTTAGTAAAAGCAATCATGTCTAACCTGATATGTGTATGCCAAATATATATACATACCTCAGCTTGCAAAAATACAGATCCCGCTACTTCATCATCGTATTTGTGGCTTTTCTTTACACTTCTTGCAATGCCTGATCCCTTTTATAGAGATACTGATAGCTTCACATGCCTAGGGGCTTAATTGAATTACTGGATGGATACCTGCTATTCCCGGTTACACATATACTAAATGTATCTGTCACATTAAGAAACACACCTAAAATCATAATGCATGGAGCTTTACAAAAAAAAACATTAAAAAAAATAAATAAATAAAATAAAATAAAAAATAAAAACCATCTTTCTCTCATTTGAGTGTGCAAATCACCTCCCTTAAATGATACCCTTTAAAGCAAAAACAGGACAATAAACAAAGTAAAATAATAACGTACTAAAGTACTCTTTAAAATTTTAAATTAGCACATACATAGGTGAAAACAATGTCTAATGGCGACTATAAAGTATGCAAAGGTGAAATGTAAGTTAGATAATAATGATAATGCCTGAGCAAAGGTGAAATGCATTAGCCCGCAGTCGCAATTTATGGCCCTCGGTCCCTTGAATTCTATGCTTCAGAGAAGTGGTAATCTTAGCAGTTCTGCTGCATGCAATATAAGCAGTTTTAGTAAGCAATCCCAAATGTCATGTAGTCTTATATATTACGTAGTAATTCTTGAGTTTCATTGAATGCTATACCAGTCTCTGTATTTGAGAAATTGGGCAATTCCCGGGAGACCGAACTTCAGATCACATTCAACGATCCAATCCAATTGCTCATCCCATGTCCCATCAAAAGATGCCAAGTCCAGCAGAAACGCAAATTCATGTTATGAAACTTGTACTTTCGAAAAAGCAAAAATTACTCTTGAATCCAGTGTTGCCAAACAATGCAGTTTCAGCATTCACAAGTTCAGTCCGACACATGCCTATGTATTATTTACAACAGGTAGCTCTAAGTATATACCTGGTGAATGTGGCCATGAGCAAACCCACGATCAACAGATGACTTATTTCCATATCGTATCTGCAAGATATAAGACCAATTAAGTACCCCACGAATCAAGAAAACCATTAAAAATGGTTAAAATATGGTGCAGAATACTCACCATGAATAAGCCAACACTGCAACAATTGCATTAGCCTCTAAAATTTGGCAGTTGGGAGTTAGCATATTAATGAAATATTAGTCATAAAACAAATTAAAAAGTAAAAGTGCAAAACCAACCTCGCCAACTTATGGGAAGCCATTTGAATCGATGAATGAATGTGATTTCTTATCAAGATTTCTTTTTCTAAATAATTGATTTCCAGATCTACTCTTCTCATCAGCCAAATCAAAAGTCTCAATCTGGAATGTTATCATATAGCTTTGGGTTATTATAGTACAAAATCAATACGAAAGACAAAGCTGTCATTATCTAAATAAGCTATCTTACCTGGTAGATGTGGCCATGAGCAACCCACGATCAACACATGACTTATTTCTATATCGTATCTGCAAGATATAAGACCAATTAAGTACCCCACGAATCAAGAAAGCCATTAAAAAAAGGGTTAAAATATGGTGCAGAATACTCACCATGAATAAGCCAACACTGCAACAATTGCATTAGTCCCTAATGGAGAGTCATCAATAGGGTAAGTATATACAACAAAAATCTGATAGCAGTAATCAAGTCTATAATGCGATGAAAGAACCTGAAGGTGATAAAGCTTTTGATATGCATGACAAATGATCCCTTGTGAAGAGAAACTGATTGTTTGTTTTGCCATCTATATATCAAAAAGCAGTTCATAAGTAAACTGAAAAAAAACAGTGAAAACTTTGGTTGCAAACTAAAGAAATCTTTACTTATGTTTGATTTGATAAACAACATAAGCTCCATGCACAACGACTAAACAACAACCTCTTATATTGTGAAGTGATCTGGTATCACTGGATCAGCATAGAATATCACTTAAATACAGGGTCATAGGTTATATCATAATATAATTTGTGAACATCATTCATCACAAAAATGAAGAGCTCACTGAATGTCCTTATCGCTAGACTAAACACAAGCTTCAACAGTCGATAAGCCTCAATCTGTATACACCAATAACATCATAATTATTAATGATTACATAAAAAAATTAGGGTTTGGAAAAAAAAACCGTAGAAAGCCGATTTTAGGTTATCAGATAAATGAGAGAAATAAGGGTAAAATAAATTAATATTGTGGAACTATATTTAAGGAAAAGATATGTGTGATTATTTAAATTGCTCTTTTGTCCAGTATATTTTTATTGTTTTCTGTATTTGATCACAATCAATAGCTTGGTTCCATTGGTTTAGACATTTGCTTCTTAACCTAAAGATGCAGGTTCAAATCTCACTATGTGCATCAATTTTTAAAATTTATGAATTTTAGTCATTAAATTCGAATTTTAAGTAAAAAAATTATGAATAAATTATAAAAATTGCTTACATGGCAGAATGTGATGACATGGCTAATGACATGGCTGCTAATGAATTACTGGGCAATGAGGTGGCGTTTACGTGGCATTATCTACGTGGAACGCCTCCTGTTATATATAATATATATATATATATATATATATATATATATATATATATATATATATATATATATATATATATATATATATATATATATATATATATATACACATTTCAACTAGTTTTATTTTTCTAGTTGCCTTATTTTCCTAAGTCTTGGAAAATGTATATTTTTTTTATAACAACAAGTATTTTTCCAAAGAGTAGAGTGGTATAGAAAACATGTGCATGGACATTCATAACATCATTTCATGATCTAAAGTAGATCGTTCATCATTCATATTAGGTTGCGGCTAGTGTGCGCGCCTTGTTTTTCAGCTCATTACATGTTCATGGTACCATCATATCAGGTGAGTTTTCATAGCCCCGTTTTCAATACAATATTTTGATTTCAAATCCCACGGGGGAATACATTGCATCAACCATTTTAGTACGAGCCCAAGTACCAAAACATATGTACATTGCTTAAGTTGCCTTACCAACCTGTTAAAGTCCCCTATTTATTATCATGGACCGTTAATTTGCAGATTAAGCGAGAGTGAGTGGATAGATCTATCGAGGGTGACGCCTCCATCCGTGGTAGTTATTACCAACAGTAAGTGGATGCATTTCATTTTGACATTTTGGGAGTGTTCTGGTAAAACATTCGGGAGGGGCATATAATTTCATCAGTCATAGCTTCGGGGTCATGAGCTTAAGGTCTATTGTACTATTTTACTTGATTTTTATCTTACACTTATACTTGTGGTGGCCGTACATCATTACATTTTATAAACCTATGGAATTCACCAACATTCGTGTTGACGTTTTAGCAATGTATTTCAGGTTATTAAGGTAGCTCATGTGACATGCATTTGGACCTTTATGGAGTCGCGGAGTCAACGCGTCTCACCATTATTTCATGCACTTATGTAAACGTTTGATCTAGTATGACTTGTTTTTCATAAACATGCAACACCTTTTGGGGACCTCATATTGTAAACTCTGGATTATTTCAATGATCAAACGAAGTATTTTCCAAACGACACTTTAGGTCGTTCAATGTAACCGTAACTGTGATGCTATGACAGACAGCCCAGGTATTCCATTCCGCTGCAAGTCAGGTAAATTGGGGGTGTGACAGATTGACATCATAGCTAAGGTTATAGCGAACTAGGATGTATCTTGGACCCTAGACTATAACCGCATCATCATAGCATCTCATCATTTCATTGTAAGTGCATAATCATGATACATGTTGTTTCATGCATACCCTGTGCGAGTTATTTATACTCATATTTGTATATATATATATATATATATATCATTTTATTGACCTGGTTCACAAGTGACATGTCTTCAGATACTCACCCTGACATCCTTTTATCGGATTCCGACATTGAAGATGCCTTGTCATCTTCCACTACCATTATACCACCAGTTGCACTTATACCACCATTAGCACTATTGATTTGCCATAGGAACAGGGTTTTCCTATCATTCAGCCCATACATAGAATGCCTTTTAGTAGAGTATTCAGACTTAATCTTAATGGACTTATTAGGATGTTTATTGCAAGGAAGATAGTATGTTTCTTTCCATCACTAGTAGAGCATTCACTACTCAGGTACTACCACCACCATCAGTTACTTATTACATTATTGGTCGTCCCACAGTGCGTCTTTAGTTTTACCTCTTAGATGTTGCGAGGTAGCGCGAAAGAGGGTAGTATTCCATTCACTAGTACCATCATTGTCATTTTCCTTTTCCATTCCCACTTGCCATGAACTAGATAACACCTAGTAGATAATACCAATATCACGGACTCAACAGGAACATCCGCAGATTCTTCATGAATGGTTCAGAACCTACATTATCTAAGATTTGATAGATGCACAACTTCAGACACCACTTCAGGACTATCTCGACCTTATGATGCCACAAACCTGATTTCACACAGAGGGACACCAGGAAGTCTCTAGACCAGACTTATATCCTCACTAGCTTTTACTATTATCCTAGCCACAGAAGGTGTGGTACATAGTCTAAAGAACTTGTTGTCTTTTGATTGTTGTAAAAACAAATATATCAAGTGTGACTCTACTATGTAAGGAATGGTTGTGCTATTTGTGATATCGGTACGCGTAGACTGAAATTTTCATGTATTATATTCATGTGTTGTGAATATGATGACTTTTATTAACTATATCCTCATGGTCTCTTATGATTTGATGAAGAGAGATTTAAGCAAACCACTCCAAGCATGACGCGAGCTGCTGTTGGACAAGTCATTGCCAAGAACATAGCCACCGCTCTCACTAAGGAACTTACCCACGTGGAATTTATGGGTTGCAATCCTCCCTCCTTTACCGGAACTAGAGACACAAAGGAATTTCTCAAATGGTTCGAAGAAATAGAAACAATATTTCAATGTGGCGACTGTCGTAAGGAAGACAAGGTTAAGTTCGCCACATGCACTTTTCAGGATCATGCCCAGGAATGGTGGACCAAACATATTAAGATGGTGGGAATTGATGCTGCCTACTCACACTCTTGGGAGAAACTAAGAAGGATGATGAGTATAACATTTGGTGTAGGAAGTGAATTACGAGCAAAGGAACAGGAAACACTAAACTTTACCATGGTAGGAAATGAGGTTGACGAGTACACTACTCATTTTTATGAACTAACACGACTAGGTCCTGCAAGGGATGAACCGGAAAGCAAGAAACTTGAAAGGTACATCGGGGGACTCTCAAATGAAATTCGTATGTTGGTCATCGCATGGGAACCCGATACCATGTCTGAAGCTATCAAAATGGCGATCGAAGCAAAGGAACTCATAGTTCACGCCGAGACATCAGGAAACAATAGTGACAATAAAAGGAAGTGGAACAACAATCTAGGTTGTAATGCTGCTCAACAATCACCTAAAGGACAAGAAGTGAATAGAGCCTTTGCTGCAGAACCGTACACAAAGAGAAGGTATATTGGAAAGTTACCTTACTGCAACTTGTGTAATCAACATCACCGAGATCATTGCAGTAAAACGTGTGGAGTGTGCAAGAAGCAGGGTCATCGAACTAAAGACTGTAGGAAACTCACAAATCAGAAGACCCTAGGGAGTTGCTTCAAATGTGGAAACTTAGGGCATTTCAAGAACGACTGCCCAGAGCTAAGTAACAAGGAAAATCAGGAACTTGGAATCAAGATTGAATCGCTCGAGGAATAGCGTGAGCTGTTGAAAGAAAACCGTCAGGATATTAGCAACATCAAGGATAACAACAATGCTTCAGCAGGAGGAGCCTTGTTTCAATATATAAACCGTAGTTCGAGCCCTTTAGGGTTGTATCTTTCCTTTTGTACTTACCGTTGGTACGATGACATAACCTAGTTGTATTAAGCACTTTCCTATCCAATGTAATATCTATCTTTTGTTACCTAGGTGATAATCATAACCATCGTTTACTCCATTTTCTATCCCAATTGCTCAAACTTCAATCGTTTCGCAACATTTTAGCATTGTCTTATCAGGGATTAGGTTGATTTCGTTTTTGACGAATTAGTAGACTATTACCATTCGACAAGATTCACCCACGTATCCAATACACCATTCAAGCTATTTTACTATCATATGGGGAAACTGTTTTACAGAAAAATTTCTGAAGTAGCTATTTTATTACTATCCTATAAATTGATTTTCTGTCATTACTCCAAGTAACTACTATTATTACGCGAGGCAATTTTCATGTTATTTGAAAGAAAACATCAGGATACCATTTTAATAACAATGCGTTGAACACCATCTAAAACTTTTGAGAAAAGTTATGATATTTTGACAAAATCTAACATCGCATCATTAGTCCTCAATTGTACATAGCCTGATCACCTATGTAAAATTCAGGAAGGATTATGCCATGAAGGAAATAATTACCTTTTCAAAGGATTGTTAATAACCATCTTCATTTAAAAGTTTTGTAAACAAAGGAACTCTTCAATAAACATCCCTTTTGCCGAACTATCCCTTGATACTTACCCCACCTGTCACCCACTTAGCCATTAAGTTGGATTTTCCCATTGACTTCTCTAGGAGAGACTTTCCATATCAAATACATGCAGGATTCCTCAATACAATAAAAGCAATGAAAGGATTACAGAACTACTAACCAGAACTAGAAGTATATAGTGAGAGAATTCGTAACTCAACAACAAATTCTAAGATACTGCGAGACCATCCGAATCACCATCTCTGACTTAGTTGTCAAATTCTATCATTTAAAGGTACTAGCTAGACTGAGCTACAGGATTGAACTCAATATAAATGTCCGCAGGACAACACAATAGAAATAAACCAAGCTGCTAATTGTGACTGTAGAGCATTTCATTTAAACATGGCCTCATCCATACATAAACTTTCCTGCAGTAAGTTTTCACAAAGGACAATTGTTTGAATCAAGAATATCGATGTAAATTCCTCTAAGGCATTATGTCTCTAGAAATTTCAGATAACCTCACCTTCATACCAAGCAAGGGATCAAACCAGAACATATCTTCTCATCTACATGGGAAAACAGAATAGACATTCATTGACACAACATCAAGTGATACGTCCGCCTTGCCAATTACAATGATAAACTATTTCAGGACTTAAGTTAGTCTAAATACCTATGCTTGTAGTTATGCCTGATAACCACCAATAGGCATTATCCAACCTCAGGAACTAAATGTTAGACATTTATGCATTTAAGCGAACATTTCTTATTCTACCATTTTATCCTTGTTAGTGTTTTCTCTTTTAAACAAAGTTAATGCGTTTACATAAATCACATACCTTGTGGAAAAATGATTTCTGAAATTCCTATTTTGAACAAGTACGATCCTTTTTTTTTGGTCAATCTTTAGCAACACTATTGTACAATGAGAAATATACATAGACATCAAACTTTGGTAAGCAGTCTTAATCACAACATGTTTGAAAAGATTTTTCTACTTCATAACTACTGAAATTTTGAATCATCAGGAAAAATATTACTTAGTAAATCATTTGCTCCATTTTCTAAATTCGTTTATTCAGAAAAAGATTTCTACCAAAACTTACAATCGCGAGACAAATTTCCAGAACCAATTTCCCTACAACATCGCTTATGCATTTAGGATTTGGGACTTGACAAATAAAGAATATTTGGAATATGTGATGAAGGAACTAGGAAGGACATCACAAATTAATCACGAACTTCAGTAGTGAAGACCAAACCCAATAGACAAAGAAGGACATATGTCTTATCATCCGTTGGAACAAAACACAAGGAATCAAATTGTTACCTATATTCTATCCCTTTCAGATAACGCCAAGTTTAAAGGACCGAACGTTGTGGAATTAGTCACAAAGGTTTATTGTACCCATTTCAGTTATTCATGTTAAGGAAACCGATTCACCTTGGACATCAAGCAATCATTTTAGGATTTCCTTCAGAAACCCATTTAGATGTAAACATCACCTATCATCCTCAGACCGATGGTCAAAGCGATAGAACAATTCAAACATAGGAAAGTATGCTCAGAGCATGAGTGATTGACCCTAGAAATGGTTAGACTAACCAGTTAACATAAACCAAATTCAGTTGCAATTATAGTTATCGCACGAGCATAGAGACTATACCATTTGAGGCACTCTATGGTCGAGGTGCCAATATCCATTGACAGATCGAAATTCGGAAAAGCCCAGCATGCTAGTCTAGTAGGCATTCATGAAATAACCAGAAATTTCCTACAAGTCAAGAATCAGTTACAAGTTCAATAAGTTGTAAACCATTAAAACTTCAAGTTGGTAGGCAGAGTTATGTTGAAAGTTCTGCCTAGGAAAGGCATGATATCATTCAGAAAACTTGGAAAGTTAAACCCGATATACACTAGGCCATGTAATATTTCAGACATAGTAGGCCTAGTCGCCGTCAGACTTGAGCCTTGTTAGAGGACAACAGGATTACACAACCATGTATTATCATTTTTTTTTCAGATTAGTCACTCATAATCCCATTTGGAAAGGAATCCAACCCAAAGTCAAACATAAACCTTGCAGGAGAACAAGTAGAAATCATGGACAGTTAGGTTGAACAGTTGAAGCAGAGTCGAATTCCTATCGTGAAAGTTCGCTGAAATTCCAGAATATCATCACCTTTTCACCAATATGTTTTCAGAGACCAACATAAACTGAACTTCGGGACGAAGTTCCCTTTTAGAGGGGAAGATTGTCACAACTCACCATTTCAGGTCATTTCCCAAACTTTGGAAAAACACTATTCATCAAAACACTATTCATCGATTTACTATTCATCATATTTGGTGTCAGTTTGACATTTCGAGAAGCATTCAGAAATTTTACTATTCATTGAACACTATTCATTGCCTGAAAAGTTTTCACTATTCACTTGCATTACTCATTTCATCGTAAATTTAGTTTACGGGTATTAAAATTCGCGTAACCGTATGGGTTTAGGTGCGAATTCATTTCATTATCAGTAAGGACATTGCATAAGGACTAGAGACAGTTTGCATATCATCATAACAACATTTTCATGTTATACCACTCTTAGGATTTTCAAATTTATATATTTGATACATTTAACGTTTTACGTATAATTATTTATAAATAAACGTTAACACCCGGTTAATAAACACGACGAATATATCTAAATATTCCCACAATGGTCCCGACATATTTTTATATCTATTATATCATCATAAAAGTTATAATATTCATTTACCCAGTATTTTGGAAATTTATTTTATTTATAACGTAAGTTTATAAATATTACGACGGTTTTCGTGAAAACTAAACAATAATCACCCGAACACTCAGTACTTGGACCCAACATATTTTTAACATTTTTATGACTTTATTAAGTCCCGACTAACTTGTTAAAATTTATTTCTCGCAAACCCGGTACTCAATGATAACTAAAAACTAACTACGATTACCTAAATTTAACACCTAAAAACCTATACTTATACTACAAATCATCCACTAACTATCCTAAATAAATCAAAGTCCATATTATGGCTTATGAACCCTTTGAAAATCAGCCATGAACCCCCCCCCCCCCCCTCCCCTCCCCCTTAACCTCTAGCATTAATGTACCAATATAATACCATATAAACCTATCCTAAATATCCAAAAACACATAAAACATAACACATACAATTTCTTAGAATCAAAAAGTGCTCCCATCCCCTTTTCTTCCCCAAAACCCATGACCCAAATAAGATCCAAGACCAAAATCCATTATTTTTCAAAGATCAAAGCTACAAAGTTGTTCCTTTTATCATTCTAATCAAGATTCTTGCAATATAAACACAAGTAACACAAGGTTTCTCATCATCTAATCACCCATTATTTCAAAGTGAGTTATCAACTTTATTTTCATGATTTCATCTAATTAACACTCGTATCTTATGGTTTTCATGCTTAATTTCATGTACAAGTTAGCTATACCACATTATTTTTGTTAACTTTTTGAACATACAAACCCTAGATTTTGATTTAGGTGTTCCTTTGTTAAATTAACATGATTACTAGTGATTAGGAACCCATGGCACCCTAAGGTGTATGGTAGGATTAGTATAGCTTTGTGGTGTTTGCAAGAGATTTGGTTGAAGTAGAAACCAGTTTTGAACATGAAAAATGGATTTGTAACAAGTATATAAACCTACTGTCCCATTTTTGTAAATCCAGGAAAATCAGTAAACATAAAGGAAACTTTGGCAAAATTTTTAGAAAATACTTTCAAAAACGAATCCGTAGGCGAAAGAACGGATTAAAAAGAGTTTATAACGAAGAAGTTATGATTTTTGCAAGTTTATTGACGAAAAGTAATTTTCTGAAAAATACATGCTGTTGGATGTTTTTCGTCAGACAAAAAGAGGCTTTAGACGTAACCCGGAGGAGCCAAGCTTTCCAAAATATATTACTACACACTAAGACGTAACCGTGGATATAAAGAACAAGTAAAACGGACTTATAACGACAAAGATATTCATGTTTCAATATCGGCAAAACTCATATTATTTTGACAGCTTTTGAAAATAATAACACTAAAACTACGTAGTAACTCTAGATTTCTAGAAATAATACCAAGTACCCAAATTCATAACTAATGAAGTATTAGTGATTACAAGTATATTTTTATCACTACAAGGCGTTATATCAAGGATTTCAAACCGAGGATTTCAACACTAACATTGATACATACAAAATATATATATATATATATATATATATATATATATATATATATATATATATATATATATATATATATATATATATATATATATATATATATATACATTTCAACTAGTTTTATTTTTCTAGTTGCCTTATTTTCCTAAGTCTTGGAAAATGTATATTTTTTTATAACAACAAGTATTTTTCCAAAGAGTAGAGTGGTATAGAAAACATGTGCATGGACATTCATAACATCATTTCATGATCTAAAGTAGATCGTTCATTATTCATATTAGGTTGAGGCTAGTGTGCGCGTCTTGTTTTTTAGCTCATTACATGTTCATGGTACCATCATATCAGGTGAGTTTTCATAGCCCCGTTTTCAATACAATATTTTGATTTCAAATCCCACGGGGGAATACATTGCATCAACCATTTTAGTACGAGCCCAAGTACCAAAACATATGTACATTGCTTAAGTTGCCTTACCAACCTGTTAAAGTCCCCTATTTATTATCATGGACCGTTAATTTACCGATTAAGCGAGAGTGAGTGGATAGATCTATCGAGGGTGACGCCTCCATCTGTGGTAGTTATTACCAACAGTAAGCGGATGCATTTCATTTTGACATTTTGGGAGTGTTCTGGTAAAACATTCGGGAGGGGCATATAATTTCATCAGTCATTGCTTCGGGTTCATGAGCTTAAGGTCTATTGTACTATTTTACTTGATTTTTATCTTACACTTATACTTGTGGTGGCCGTACATCATTACATTTTATAAACCTATGGAATTCACCAACATTCGTGTTGACGTTTTAGCAATGTATTTCAGGTTATTAAGGTAGCTCATGTGACATGCATTTGGACCTTTATGGAGTCGCGGAGTCGACGCGTCTCACCATTATTTCATGCACTTATGTAAACGTTTGATCTAGTATGACTTGTTTTTCATAAACATGCAACACCTTTTGGGGACCTCATATTGTAAACTCTGGATTATTTCAATGATCAAACGAAGTATTTTCCAAACGATACTTTAGGTCGTTCAATGTAACCGTAACTGTGATGCTATGACAGACACCCCCAGGTATTCCATTCCGCTGCAAGTCAGGTAAATTGGGGGTGTGACATAATTGCTTCAATTCTTGCAACTGGAGCAAAAACTTCTTCATAATCCACTCCTTCTTCTTGAGTATACCCTTGGGCCACCAATCTGGCTTTGTTTTTTTTATCACTATTCCCCTTTCATCTTTCTTATTTCTGAAAACCCATTTGGTTCCAATTGCCCTGTAACCTTTGGGTAAATCAACCAGTACCCAAACCTTCTGCAGTTTAAATTGAAGTAGCTCTTCTTGCATTGCTTCAACCCAGCTTGAATCATCTAAGGCTTTTGTAATGTTTTTGGGTTCTACTTGAGAGAGAAAGCATGAAAACAGGCATATGTGGGCAACTTCATGGTTCTTTTCTTCATACACAGCTAGGACAAACCCATCTTTGTCTGAAGATAAGACTTGAGTTCTTGTTTTAACACCAGAATCAATGCTGCCAATCACATTATCAATGGAGTGATCTTTAAGAATTCTTGTGTTGTGTGTTGTAGGAACATCATAGGAAATTGGAAGGTTTCCAATCCCTACATCTTCTGGTAAGGAATCATCTGATAGAACATTTAATGGTTCAGCAGGACCAACTTGTGAACTGGCAGTACCATCTGTTGAACCGGCAGTACCATTTCCATTTTCAGAATTTTCTTGATTCCCTTGATCTTGAGTTCCATGATCATCTTCAACACCTTCATTTGTAGTATTTGAAGGCTCTCCATGACTTGAAGATGAATCCAATCCTGTCCAAATTGGCATCAAGATGTAATCTTGATCCTCAGTTGTTTCATCATTGTCTTCAAAACCTGCATTATCATTAGTATTTGTACCTGTGACAGGCACATAATTCATAGATTTTGAAAGCTTATCAATGTCAAAACACCAATCTGGTCCAGTGCCTGCAACATTTTGTAGTTTCTCTTGGAACTCTATGTGCAGGTTTTCTTCCACTAGCCTAGTGCATTTATTATACACCCTATAGGCCTTACTTTGCAAAGAATACCCTATCATGTAGCCTTCATCAGCTTTTCCTTCAAACTTTCCTAGATGATCTTTGGTATTGAGAATAGTGACATGACATCCAAAAGGTCTCATAAAATTTAGAGATGGTGTTCTACCAAACAAAAGTTCATAAGGAGTCTTTCTATGAGGTTTAATCACAAGAACCCTATTCTGTACATAACAAGCAGTACCTACTGCTTCAGCCCAAAATGAAATAGGCAACTTATAATCTACTAGCATTGTTCTAGCAGCCTCTATAAGTGTTCTATTTTTCCTTTCTGCTACTCCATTTTGTTGTGGGGTTCTAGCTACACTATATTCTCTTTTTATTCCTTTTTCTTTGCAAAATTCATCCATAACTCTATTTTTGAATTCTGTCCCTTTGTCACATCTAATTACTTTAACTTTCTTATCTATTTGGTTCTATCCCTGTAATGTAGGACTTAAGGATCTCACTTGTTTCATCCTTAGTTCTTAAAAAGAAAACCCAAGAGAATCTGCTGTAATCATCAGTAACTACAAGACAATATCTTTTAACATTCAAGCTATTCACAGAAGTAGGACCAAAGAGGTCCATATGAAGCATGTATAAAGCTTGAGAAATTGAGTTATGGGTCTTGGGCTTACAAGAAGCTCTATGTTGTTTGCCTTTTAGACAATCAACACAGGTTTGGTCATTTTGAAAAATCTTTTTGGGTAAACCTCTAACCAAATCATATTTTGCAATTGTATTGATTGTTTTAAAGTTTACATGACCAAGTCTTCTATGCCAAAGCATAGATTCATCCAATGAGGCTTTTGCTACTAGACAGGTTAAACTCTCTTTAGGAACAATGTTCTTTAAATCAACAATGTACATATTGTTCTTTCTAGGGATTTTAAGAAGAATCTGACATTCATCAGGAATTTTAAAATCAGGAGAAAGTACAATGCATTCAGTGTCAGTAAAAAGAACTTTGTTCTTTGTGTCACACATTTGTGAGACACTTAAGAGATTAAATTGTAGTTCTTTCACAAAGTACACATTTTCAAAATCTAATTTACTGGTTTTAATTGTACCTTTACCAGTAATCTTTCCTTTGATTCCTCCCCCAAAGGTAACATATCCTCCATCAAATGATTTGAAGTCTGTGAGGTAAGACATGTTGCCTGTCATGTGCCTTGAACATCCACTATCTACATATCCTTGATCTGCAATATCATTTGAATGTTCCTGCACATATATACACATATTAGTTTCCTTGGGGTACCCAAGCCATGACTGACTTGGGTTTGCCTCATGCATCAATGTAATCAAACTTTTTTAGGACTGTTGATGCACCATTTGGTTGGAGTGGTCTCCAAATCCAACATGCTGAGGACTTAACAGCATTTTCATTTTTGACACATTTTGTGGTTTTTGGTCTGACAGTACCATTTTTGGCAGTACCATTTGGTCTAGCAGGACCATATGGTCTAGCAGGACCTTTTGGTTTTGGTCTCCAGTCTTGTGTTTTATCCACAAAATTCCTTTCAATATGACTTTTCACAACTTTTGGTGTATGTTTGAAAGTATTTCTTGCACCCTTAGTAGTGAATTTTGGGAAAACAGGCTCATTTGTTCTAACAGTATGATTTACTTTTGGTGTGTTAGATTTCACAAAACCTTTTCTGGGGTTTGTTTTATTTGTTTTAGACCTTGATGTACTCCCAGAAACCCAATTATTACAATAAGCATGAGTATGATGAAAACTACCACAGTAATAGCATGCTTTATTGTACAAAACAAAGTTATCACCAAGTTGGTGTGACTTAAGATTGTTCCAATTTCTCTGACTACCTCTAGGTTTGCTATTACATTTAGCACAACATTCAACTATTTTTAGAACAACTTTAGTCTTTGTGATACTTTCTACACTTTTAGGACTGATTGGTCCTACTTTGTTTCCTTTCTTAGAAACAATCTCTTTTCCATTCTCTTCAGATGTACAACCTTCAATAGTTGTAATATCTGAGCTCTTATCAGTGAGCACCTTTTCTTTGGAGAGAGAAGTATCACTTGTACTCTCAAAAGGTTCACTATTTCCTACAGGTTTTACTTTTTCTAGTGGTTTATTTGTGAGCTCATGTAAACCTGATTCAGCAAGATCTAAACCTGGGGGACAGGGAATTCCTCTGTAAGGAGGTGGACATGTGTTGTATCCAATCCCAGATTTGATTTTCTTGTTCATTTGGTTCTCAACTTTACTTTTAGTACAAGCAGAAGCATTTTCTAATGTTGTAACAGTTAGTTGAATATTATCTTTTGCTTGTTTCACTTTAGCAAACTCAGTTCTTAACAGGTTTATTTCAGTATCTTTAAGAAATATGTCTCTATTAAGAATAGCTTTTGTGTCAGAAAAGGTGAGTTCATTTTCTCTAAAGTGAATTATCTGTTTCTCAAGTTTGGACATACCACACTTATGATTAACTAGGTCTTGATGAGTTTTTCTTTGTTCTTCTTTCAGTTCATCATAAAGTTTTCTTAAGATTTCTAGTTCTTTAAAAACTTCACAAGTAGCAGAACATTTAGTAATTTGTACCTCAGGATTGGAGAGAGCCATTAAAGCCATTTCATTTGAGGATGACTCTTCTTCACCCATAAAGCTTCAATCAAAACCCAGCCCATCAATGGCTACCATAGCTTTTGTTTCAGTGATGTCCACTTCCTTGCTCTTGTTCTCATTGTTTCCCCTGTTCTTGTTCTCAAAACCTCTTCCCTTATCACCCTACTTCTTTGGTCTTCTACATTCTCTTGAGTAGTGACCCTTCATGTGGCAGTTGTAGCACTCCACTTTAGATTTGTCATACCCAGCAGGTTCATTACCATTGATGACAATCTTCTTTCCAGTCCTCATCAAATATTTCTTAGCCCTCACGCTAAGAAGTGAAAGCTGCCATTTTATGTCCATTTCTTCAAGATCATCATCACTGATCTCTTGAAGATCTTCAAAGGTCAATGTGGAACCATTGTGTTGTGATGTTAGGAAAGCACAACCAATTGTTTCATCTAAAATGGTTTTGGTACTGCTGGAAGTACTGGCAGTACCAAAATTTGTGTTGGCAGTACCTTCTTCTCCACCATCTTTTTCTTCATCAACTTTCTTGGAAGTACCATGAGATGACGTAAATGCCATATTTCCTGAGCTTGAACTAGTAGACTTCTTTAGTTCATGCTCTACTATTTTGAAGTTGCTGTAAAGATCATTGAGACTCTTGGAATCAATATCTGGTTTGTTTTTCCAGACAATGACATGCATGGCCCATTCAGAGGGTAGACTTCTAAGGAATTTGGAGTTTAAGTCTTCTTGAGATATTATCACTTCATGAATGGCTAACTGACTAGAAAGCATTTGTAGTCTATTGAACATGCTGTCCAAAGACTCATTTGGTGTGGCTGAAAAGTTTTCAAACTGTTGTTTTAAAAGTGTTTTCTGGGTTTTCTTGGTGGCATCATTACCACCAAATCTAGCCACAATAGCTTGAAAAAGGGTTTTAGCACACTTGTATTTGTTAAAGATTAAAAGCTGGTCATTTGGAATAGACATGAGAAGCATACTCCTGGCTTTAAGATCATTTATCTTTTGAATTCTTTCTTTAGCTGTTATTGGATTTACTTGCACAGTTGTGACAAGTGCATCATTTACTGTGGAGGTGGTGGTTACTGGTTTAAATGAGTTTCCTTCTTCAATAATCTCCCAAAGTGCATAGTCTTGCACTTGGAAGTATTGTTCAACCCTCAGTCTCCACATCTCAAACTCATTCTGTTAGAGTAATGGAAGTTTTGCAGACACATTGGTTTGAATGTGCTCAACATCCATTTTTGCTTTGTTCTTTTATGTCGTAAATATCAGCCTTGCTCTGATACCACTTGTGGAAGGATTCTGTATTGATTTATGTAAACACTTGGGATGTTAATCTCAGTAATGTGTTTAGGATATTTATGAATGAATGTGAGTTAGCACGCGGAATTTACTAAAACATACTAAAGGAACAAAGGTGGTGAATAAGTAAATGAGAACGAACACAACACGAATAACACAAAACGATTCAATATTATTGATGAAATAATACGGGTGATCTTAACTATCACCAGGATTACAAGTGTAACCTTGAATCTTTGATACGTGAAAGAGTTTAAATATGGAAGTTATGCATGGGAAAGATGAGAAGGCTGTGGGAAAAAGATATCTAAGAAGGTGACTTAAGGGTTCCTTTTATAGTATAAGGAGCCCTTATTACAAGTGGTCAAGTTGCTTAATATAATATATTAGAGGTTTATCTTATCCTAATATTACACCTTTCAAGGTAAAACACTCCATTGTATCTACTGAGACTTCTGTACTACTTCTACTTAACGTATAACTTTGTACAAAGACTAATAATACAACTAATATCTCTAAATAAAATATAACAACTTGTCGTAAATACTGGCAGGACCTTCTTTAACTAGCAGTACCTTCTTACCCAGAAGGTACTGTTAGTATATCTTCAATATCAGCAAAACTGAAGAGGCAGGCTTAACTATCAACTAGCAGGCTCTTCTGGCAGACTCTTTACTTTGTGCATTTTATTCCCAACACCAAGTGATCATTATTCCGATCATAATTCCGTTATGAATATACAAGTTGAGGTCCTTGGCAAGCAAGTTAATTATATCAATCACAATTATCTATCTCAGCCAGGACCATGTCTTCCTTTCACCAAGAATTATACATACTCCGACGATAGTGAGAGTGATGATGACGAACCGTTAGAAGAAATTAATTCTAAAACCGATTCACTCATTAAGGAATCATCAGATACCTTGTCAATGGGGGACAAGGAAGTCAAAGTCAATCCTCTAAAGGAAATTAATGACCTTGTTCCAATCCTAAAGGTATCTGAGAAACCTTTTGATTCAATTTCACTTGACACGACTATCACCAGTCTGTTGTTTGATTTCGATTCTGAATTTACTCTTAAACCAGACAATCCAATCTTCGACAGTGATGAGTCCGACACGGAACCCGAGCTTAAAGATATACATCATAAGAGTGACTCCCTTATCGAGAAGTTCGCCGATGAACTTTCTCACGTTGATTCCATTCCACCGGGGGATGATGTCGATACTTTTTATTTTGAATCCGATCTTCCGTCTATTGATTCTTCTTCTTGTCATGAGCAGTTCGCTAGTGAACTCGCTCACATCATATCTCCTCCGGAATATGATTCTTTCTATTTTGATCTTGAGAAAGATTTAAGTCTGAGGGGAGACGTACTTATTGACGACATAATCCCGACCCTCCCTCCTAAGATTTTTGTTGAAAACGACCATATGAGCTTTAATGATGATAATTAAAATATGAAATTTACTTTTGAAGATAAAGATCTTATCCTGATTGTTATTAAAATCTTTCTTCCTTTCTTCACATATGATGTGACTTCTCCTATCCTTCACTTCATCGGAAGTGAGGATACTATCTTTGACCTCAGTATTACCATTTATGTTTCTTCTTAAAACCATGGGTGTCTCTTCAGAGTGGAACTTTCATGAGCTTCAATGTTTATCCAAACCTCTTGAATGAAAGTTTGATTGAGATTGTCCGTTCCACTTGCTTCCCCAAGGACAAATGAATTCAGGGCGAGTCTAAGTTATACGACTCGATAAAAAAACAAGCGCTTCGTGGAAGGCAACCCATGCTTATCCAATTCATCTTCTTATATATCTTATTTCTAATAAATAACGTGAGGAGGGGGTGACCTCTTCCATTCTCGTGTTTCGTGGTTGTTTGTGAATGCTTGTCCCGGATTGTCCCCGATTTTTGATGACTCTCGTGCTCGTTGTTTTCTCTCCACTCGAGTCTCATTCATCGATGCTTTTGGAAATCCTATATCCAAAAATATTATCGACTAACGTTTTCTTTGGCATAATTAATAAACGGCCCTAGAATTTTGTTAGGATTACCTTTTCCCGTAAAACATTGAGGACAATGTTCCATTCTAGTTCGGGGGAGGGTGAATCTTCAATTTGATTTGACCTTGCTTTCTTTACCATGTCGTGTACTCTTGCAACTCCGTTTTTCCTAAAAAAATGAAAAAAATGAAATTTTTTTTGAAAAAGTCATGAAAAAGCACAAAAAAAATTGAGAAAAATTGAAAAAAATTGTGCAAAAATATAATAAGTTTTGAATAAGTGTTTTGACACCTTGTTGACTTTCCAGCTGGTGAGAGTAGGAATAAATATTTTGACTTGACAGGGCGTGTTGAGCCCTAGCTTGTTCCCTTAACCAATGATAATCATATAAGCTTGTGCTAGTCTTGTACACCAGGAGCTATAAAATGAGAATTCTTTATTAAGAATCTGCAAGTTCCCGTACTTGACTTTAGAAATGCATGGCTTAAAAGCTTTCGCTAGTCTTTTACATAAGGAACTATAAAACGCGAATTCTTCTTCTAGAATTCTTTTACATTAGGAAGTTTCTTAGGGCTCTTCACCCAAAATGGCAAGCTAAAGTGATGGCTATTGAAGAATCAAAGAATTTGTCAACTTTACAACTTGATGAATTAATTGGGAACTTGAAAGTCTACGAAGTAATAATAAAGAAGGACTCCTAAATGGTCAAAGGAAAACGAGAGCAATGCAAGTCAATCGCCTTGAAAGCTAGAAAGGAATCTAGTAACGAAGATAGCTCATCTTCCGAAAGTGATGACGAAGAATATGCCATGGTCGTTATTTACAATGCGCTACCACGTAAAGAATACGAAAGGATCTTTATGTGTGAAACCGCAAAAGAAATTTGGAACTCTTTACTAATAACTCACCAAGGTAATAGTCAAGTCAAAGATAACAAAATAGATCTACTTGTTTAACAATATGAGCAATTCACGATTCCAGATGAGGAATCAATTGATAATGCTTTTGCTAGGTTTAACACTATCATCACAAGTTTAAAAGCACTTGATGAGAATTTTTCTAGTAAGAATTTTGTTAGGAAGTTTCTTAGGGCTCTTCACCCAAAATGGCGAGCTAAAGTAACGGCTATTAAAGAATCAAAGAATTTGTCAACTTTACAACTTGATGAACTAATTGGGAACTTGAAAGTCTATGAAGTAATAATAAAGAAGGACTCCGAAATGGTCAAAGGAAAACGAGAGCAAAGCAAGTCAATCGCCTTGAAAGCTAGAAAGGAATCTAGTAACGAAGATAGCTCATCTTCCGAAAGTGAGGATGAAGAATATGCCATGGTCGTAAGAGATTTCAAGAAATTCTTCAAAAGGCGAGGAAGATTCGTTGCACAACCACATGATGAAAGGAGAGCACCTCAAAAGAATAAAGATGACAAGAATAGCAAGAATGAAAGGAAATGTTTCAAATGTGGTGATCCAAATCATCTCATTGGAAAATGTCCAATGATGCCAAGAGATCAAAATCAAAGAGCATTTGTTGGAGGAGCTTGGAGTGATAGCAATGAAGATGAGAAAGAAACGACAAAAGAAGATAAGTGTCTTATGGCAAAAAAATCAAGCGAGGTACGCTCCGAAACTGAATACTTTAGTGATGAGAATCTATCATTAGACGAAAATGACTTAGATAATGAGTATAATAGACTATGCAAATTAGGACAACAAGTAATGACTAAAAACAAATCACTAAAACGTATAAATAACCAATTAGAAAATGAAATACTAGAACTAAAAATTAAAATACATAAATTAGAAAAAGGCAAAGAAATTGTTGAAGAATGTAAATTATGTCAAGAGCTTAAAAGTGAAAATGAAATACTTAGAGAAGAAATTTGTAAACTTGACAAATTTGAAAATAATAGTAACTCACTTAAGAAAATAATAAGCATTCAAAGAATATCCGGAGACAAAACCGGCTTAGGATTTAACCCAATTGAAGCTTCAACTAGTGAAACAAAAAATGTTAAGTTTGAAAGCGAATCTAGTAAACTAGCATCTTTAGAAGCACATCCCAAATACATACTCATAAATAATAAGAAAATACCTCTTGCTAGTGATGAAGAAATAAAAACCGTTTATAAACCATCTTTAAAAACCGAAGTAGGATCCTCTAAACCTAAAACAAGATCTAAAACTCCACCACCTAGGAAGCCAAATAACTCTTATCCTAGATCTAAAACACCTCAACCAAGAAGAAACCAAAATAAACAAAACTACAATAACACTAGTAATCAAATGTGGAACTATCAACCAAGCTACAACCCTTGGGGAATACTACCACCTTTCATGCATCCTAGCCAAATGTTAAACATGTTTGGACCAAAGAGGCAATGGGGACCGAATAGCTAGATCAACTTTCCTTAAGACTACCTTGAAGCTTTCTCACCATAGACTTTTGCAAAGTCTATATATCATCTTGAAGATTTAGAAGTTTTTTTGTTGAAGACCACCGGGTACGCCATTCATTCATTACTCATTGCCATGCGTAGATAATTTTTTTATTGATTGCTTTGTTTGCGTAGATATAGTTTATTACCTTCATTCTTTTTGCTTGAAAACACACACACACACACACACACACACACACACACACACACACACACATATATATATATATATATATATATATATATATATATATATATATATATATATATATATATATATATATATATATACACACACTTATAATATTATATAAATATATATACATATACGTGCACATAACCTAGATACGTCATTATTTGACTTTCTAGAACTCCAGGAAATTGTTCGTTCTCGAACCTTTTCCTTCCCCCTCTTGGCTCTTTTGAACTTTAACGTTCAACACGAAAATCTTTTGTGTCCACTTTTACAAAACTCATGGTGATGAAGAGAAGTGAGTTAAGTGGATCAACAAAAGAGTAGAAAAAAGAACCTTCGCATACGTAAACTATGAATGAAACAAACTCCTATCGCCAATAGCATCCGCCTCTTCCATTTCCTCATTCTAAAATCCACATTAACACATAATATATATATATATATATATATATATATATATATATATATATATATATATATATATATATATATATATATATATATATAACACATTTCCTCTCATCTCTCAATTCCTTTGTAAATTTGACATCTTGATTATTTTGTCCAAAATCATCAAGATATATTTTGATTAACTAAATGTTAATTAAAAAACGTCAAATATTCCTTCCTCGTGCTTATAAACTCCAACGTAGTTTCGATATAACATAAATCTAACTATATACATAAAAATATTTTGTTGTCCAAATCCAATTCGCATTTTTTTTTCCTTTTTGGCGGGCGGCCCCCTTAATAATTAAGGGGACCGGCTTGTAATCGGTGGCGGTCCCCATAATGTTTAAGGGGGCCGGCCATCTTACACTTCCAAACTAGTTTTCCACTTAAAATTTTTGCCAAACACTCCATTTGTGCAAACATTTCTTCTCCCCTACTGCTGTGAGCGTTCCTAAAAACCCAAAACCACCAAAATCCTTCACCAAATCACCAATCCGGGGTTGTTTCACAAGGGGCAAACGTTAACCAAACATATAACAACATCTATTGTAAGTTTTCCAGCATACATTTCATCTAATTTTATTCAATTTAGTGTCTAATCAAAAATTATGTATTTTATTAAAATTTATCTAAATCCGAATTTTAGTAAAATTAAGTTTAGGAATTGCATAACTAAATTCTCCTCATAGGATTAGGATGAAGAATTGCTACTCAAACTAAGTATAACACATTATGTTGTTAAAATTTCTAATCACCCATAAACCCTTACTAAGGTTATTTTTCAAAAAGCACATTGTTGATATCATTCTTAAAAACTAGTTAAAACTTACTACATTGTAGTGATTTAATGTTTTAAACAATTAAAACATACTTTTCAAATTATTGTAAAAAGTTTTATGAAGACAACATGGGCGTTTGGTTCATGAACTAAGCATACTTAAATGAACTAATTTAAATCTTAAAATTAGTTTGTTAAACTTATTAACATAATTCTAGTGTATAGAAGTCACCAAGATATATAATCAATATATATATATATATATATATATATATATATATATATATATATATATATATATATATATATATATATATATATATATATATATATATATATATATATATTGATGTTTTGGTCGATATTCATCTAGTTAAGGGAGCGTTTGGTTTAACTTGGAAAAAGATCTTTTGAAAACCAAAATTCACATTTTCACTTTCTAAACAAGCATAGTGTTAGTCAAACTCGTAAGAGATAGCAAGATATATAACCTAATATATATCTAGCCAAATTTTGAAATGAATTATGATATCTAAAGTGATGTTTGGATAGTCTTGATAATATATTGAACTAATTCCACAAGTACATTTTGACATCATAAGATACATTTTAAGCAAGTTAAAAATTAAAAACAAGGAACATTGTGAAACTACTTCCTAGGATTTTTTTGGGGTCGAAGTAGGCTTCTGTTCCACATGTATTGCATATATTTATACATAACATATGCACGTTAATTTTTTTTTGTCTTAATTTTATTTTTGTTGTTATATTGTTTAGGTGAAAATGCCTAAAACCACGGTTGGTGACGTTTCTAAAACCAAGCAATACATTCCTAAAGTTTTCGCCACTCCCGGCATGTCTCCTTCCGTTGCATGTTTCTATCGTCCCATTGAAAATAGAAACATTCACGAGGGTAGAATTGTCAATCCATCCTTCTATGAATCCGATCAAATCGAACGAATGTTCACCAATATTCGTCTTGATTGTCTTTTCAAAATCTACGAACCAATCATTCCCCGCTTTGTCCTTGACTTCTATAGCCAAGTGACGGTGCAAACCGATCCCTATGGCCATATCCTCATTTCTTTCATGATCCAAAATCAATTCATCACTCTTACTCTTGCTCAGTTTGGACAAATCCTCAAAATCCCATACAACGGCCAAGTCGTATACTCTAATTAATGGGATCTTTCTCCACTTGAACGAAATCATCCTCAGGTTGGTCCATACTATTCTGAGATTCCAAGTCCTGAAGACATTCGTCAACTGCTTGAACTAGAACGTGGTTTGACTAGTCGCAAAATCAAGTCGAAAAATGTCGATATTCATCAAAATCAAATCCTTCTCAAAGATCTAATCCCCGACATGAAAAATTGGGAAGAACTCATTCGCGAGAATGCGTTTGGTATCGGCGGTCATTCCAACTTTCGTTGTCATAGAGAGCAAGATCTTCTATGAGTTCCCATGATTCTTCCGCACTTAGATCACGTAGCTTACCACCGGCCGATTGGTCAATGGTTCGCCTTGTGGAGAGATCGATATGGTCATAGAAGATTTTGACTTGGAGCCAAAGATCTATGCCATGATGAGGGACTTTTTGGACTAAGTCCTTGAAACGAGTCCATGCTTCATATAGAGTTTCACCTTGACGTTGTTGGAACATCAAGATATCATTTCTAAGCTTGGTAGTTCTCCCCGGTGGGAAAAATTGAGCAAGGAAACGAGTGGTGAGATCATCCCATGAGGTGATGGTTCCCGCTGGTAAACGTTCAAGCCATTGACTAGCTTGATCACGTAGAGAAAATTGGAATTGGCGTAATCGGGTTGACTCTCTAGTTGTAACATCAAGGTCTATAGAATCTATGATTTTAAGGAAATCCTTGAGATGTTGGCTAGGATCTTTGGAACGAAGTCCATGGAATGCACATCCGCTTGGCACCAACCGGATGGTGTCGGATCGCAAGGGGGACACATTGGCTCCTTGGGTGTGCTCAATAGTGTTTCGATAGCCTTGGTGGCCAGGACGAGAATACTCTCCTAGGGTTCGGGGCCTAAGATGTTGGTTTGCTAGTGGTGGGTTGATGGGTTCAAAGATGTTACCACCTTCCATGATGTCGGATGGTAAAGATTACGAACAACGACACGAAGAAATAAGATAGACTAAAGAGAACCTAAAAAAATAAAAATAAAATCTTACTAGAAAGGAATCTAGCAAGTAGACCCAATAAAAAGAAATCCTAACCTAGACAATAACTATTTCCCGGCAACGGCGCCAAAAACTTGATACGTGGGAATCGCACCAGGCTTTACCTCTCGAGGGATCTCGAGAAGCTTACAACCCCCACCAGGCAGTGTACCTGATCGTTGTAGTATAGTATAGTGACAAGTACCGGGGGATTGATCGTTCAACTCCAGAATAGTGCTAGGATTAGAAAGCCTAAAAACTAGGTCTAGAGGTGAGGGATGATTCTTTTTGAATTTTTATATTTTTATAAAAGCAATTAAAAATCTCGGTTTTAGGAAGAGTGGGCGGAATTAGTTGCTAGTCAACTAACCCAATAACTAAGATGCAATCAAAATAAAATAACAGAAATGAAAATAAAGCTAATTAAACTAGTGGTGTGAACAATAATAAGGAGAGTTGTGTTTACTTTGATTTCATTACTCCCTAGATATCTTTTACAGGTCGATAGTTTGTTACAATTGCATGGATGACGGGTTATATTCCTTAATACCATTCGTGGGGTGGCGTACGTACTTCCCCAACTCTATAAGCTCCTACTTCACTCCTATGTCGAGCCGGCTAAGAAGCTCCTAACATGGGATCATTAGAATTCACTTATGCATTAAATACAACCATAATAACCTAGTACGCATTGGTTCATGTTTCTTAAGACGTTCAAGCATGTCACCATTAGAAGTCTGCCAGTTTTCTTAAGTCTAACATCGAATACAATCATCCGTAACAACTATAAACAAACAATCAACCCATAATTAACATCTAGGTTTCACTACATCTAAGCAAACACACAAGAGATCTAGCCTAGCATGTTGAATTCAAGACAAGTGTAAGATATATTCAAGAAACACATAGACATATTGATTGAATTGAAAGAGTACTTATCTCAAATTGACATGAAAGGTTTCAAAGGGTAAAAACCCTTGAAAAAGCAGTAAAATTTGTGCTAGGGTTTCTCCAAAGTTACACCCTACTTGTCCCTCTTCTAATGAATGAAAATTGCAAAACTATATATAGATTTTACGAGGTGACGGCATCAAGAAGGAATTTCTGACGCCGTCAACTCGCCGCCCATAATGAGATCAGATTGCCTAGATTCAGATTTGACGCCGTCATGTGTAATATTACTCTGGGCCGTCACCATATCTTGAACCTTGACGGCCAAACGTGACGCCGTCACGTTTTCACTGGACCGTCACCACTTCCACCTCTTGTTTTACTCTTGACGCCATCACATGAAGACTCTTGATGCCGTCAAGTACTGTTCCCAGCAAGGAAAATTAAGACTTTGCCGTTTTCTTCACTTTTATGCTCCAAAAACGTCCAAAATGCTTCTTTTTCCAGAATTCACTCCAAAAGTACCTAAAATGACAAAAGGAACGATTTAGGGCAATATTTGATCAAATAAATTCAAATCCGGGCTTAAATGACCCCTAAAAACGGTTCATTTTTCGCCTCATCATATACCCTTACACTTGAGATTTGCTTGTCCTCAAGCAAATGCGCTTTTGTTCTAATCAAAATACAAGTTTGGGTTCATTTAACACTAATATAAAAGTAATTACAACAAATAATCGTTCCACTAAAGACCAAAGAGAAGCACGGAGGTCATACACTAGCACCTCACAAATAGTGTTTAGATACTCACATCTCTCGGGTGTGATAAAGTATATATCACAATATGGAAATGGAAAACATCTCTCACTACCTGTCATAGCAACATAGATTACCATAGGCTTGGGAAAGGATCAAACCTCCACCACATGGCGTAAGCACCTAGGCTAAACTATCAAAGAGGTCTTTTAAAGGGTTATAACGTTTGGTGTAGGGATATGGAATACACGGTTTTGTTGGATATAGGCAATCTTTACTGGTGGCGAGTTAATCATCTTGGTTAATTACATGTACAATATGGCGTTGCTAAGCCAAGACTAGACTCGACTTAAGCTAATAAATCAAAAATAACAAAAACATAAAATAAACATAGAATGAAACGGGATGGTAGTCCGTATGTTTTTTCTCTTCTCTCTTTTTCTATTTTTTTCTTTTTTTCTCTCTTTTTTTTTTTTAATTTTTTTTCGATTTTTTTTTCATACACTCTTACCCTACCATCCAAAATAATACATCATAGGGAATGAACATTCCCCTTACACTTGAATTTTTACATACTTTACAATAAACTAATCTAATGACTTGAATCAAGATAATCAAAACACTTGGAGTACTTTTTAAGATTAACGCACATACGGGGGTAATAATATGATGTTCTTCCCCATTACTCCTTAAAACAAGTTATTTACCCATGAGTCCTAATCGTCCCGAAACAATATGTACAAGATATGACTCGACTTAGAAACCATGTAATCAATTAGATAATTAACTAAGGGTTTAACAAATAACAATAATGCACTAAAGATGAGTGCATACACGGAAGGCTAAGGCAATTTGGGTGTACATTTAAGTGGGTTGTAACAAATTCTTCCTTTAAGTAAGATGCTTAAAGTTAGAAACGAAAAGATAGGCTCGGAGGGGTGTACTAGGGGTTTCGTGTACTAAAAATGAGTACAACGCTAATGGTGTGGAAAAAATTAGTTAACTTTACTAGCCAAGTAATATGACTTAAATGGTCAAGTAATTATGACACGGGTTTAACACAAGGGTGATCCTAATGCCTCTTATCATGACGTAAATCCTACTACACGAATGTAGTCTCACTAGCGGTCTCGGGATGCATCACTAACGCAAGTTCTAGAATCTAAATGCTACCGGTACACTCATAAGCACTAATAATGAATGCTTTTCCTATCAAATCTAAAGGCGAACCTCACATATTTGGGTGGAAAATTTTTCTGAATGGTACAGTTTTGTGCTAGTCATACAACTCCTATCCATGAGACGCTTACTATGGCTAAAGTTTCACTCCTAAATGTTGTAAAAAAATTTAAATTTGGCGCTAAAATTGCACTAACAAGTATTTCTCTTAGTTTTATTACACACCTACCATCAAACAAACAAACTCAAGTGCAAGTGTATCCTATAAGGTATCATCATTTACCCTCCCCTTACACTTAGGATGAACATTGTCCCCAATGTTCAATTAAAGAATGTAAAAGTGAAATAGGTAAAAGAATGAAATCAAATACTCCCCTGATTCGTTCGGTGTGGATAGTGTGGTAACAAGGTTAGATCTTCCTCCAAGAAAATGAACAATCAAAGCTTCACTTCCAGAAAAATAAATCATCTTCTTGTCATACATAACCTGTTAAACCTGAGAAAACAAACAAGGCAACCTCGCGTAAAATCAGCGGCAATCTATATATACTAACAAGTCCTAGAAAACAATGTAAGATATAATGCTTGTGGAATGAATGTTTGCTGATTCCCACGCATCAAGTTTTTGGCGCCGTTGCCGGGGAATAGTTATTGTCTAGGTTATAATTTCTTTTTATTAGGTCTACTTACAAGATTCCTTTCTAGCAAGATTTTATTTTTTATTTTTAGGTTTTCTTTAGTCTATCTTATTTCTTTGTGTCTTTGTTCATAATCTTTACCATCCGACATCATGGAAGGTGGTAACATCTTTGAACCCATCAACCCACCACAACAGGACCACCCACAAAACCAACCACTAGCAAACCAACCTCTTAGGCCCCGAACCCTAGGAGAGTATTCTCGACCTAGCCACCAAGGCTACCGAAACACTATTGAGCTCACCCAAGGAGCCAATGTGTCTCCCTTGCGATCCAACACCATCTGGCTGGTGCAAAGCGGATGTGCATTCCATGGACTTCATTCCGAAGATCCTAATCAACATCTCAAGGACTTCCTTAAAATCGTAGATTCTATAGACCTTGATGTCACAACTAGAGAGTCGACCCGATTACGCCTATTCCAATTCTCTCTACGTGATCAAGCTAGTCAATGGCTTGAACGTTTACCCGCGGGATCCATCACCTCATGGGATGATCTCACCACTCGTTTCCTTGCTCAATTTTTCCCACTGGGGAGAACTACCAAGCTTAGAAATGATATCTTGATGTTTCAACAACGTCAAGGTGAAACTCTATAAGAAGCATGGACTCGTTTCAAGGACTTACTCCAAAAAGTCCCTCATCATGGCATAGATCTTTGGCTCCAAGTCCAAATCTTCTATGACCATATCGATCTCTCCACAAGGCGAACCATTGACCAATCGGCCGGTGGCAAGCTACATGATCTAAGTGCGGAAGAATCATGGGAACTCATAGAAAATCTTGCTCTTTATGACAACGAAAGTTGGAATGATCCCCGTGATTTGAACAAAACGGTCAAGGGAATATCTTTGCCTTCGAATAATTCTAGCACTCCCGACCATAGGATCATGGAACTTAAGGACCAAGTCAAGTTTCTCATGAAATCTTATGAAGCTCCTAAGCCTTCAAGCCAAGTGAACAAAATCACTTCTTCATGTGAATTATGTAGTGGTCCCCATGACACTCGTGGTTGCGTGAAACTCCCCGGAACAGCTTTTGCGGACTACGCATCCTCGCGTACCGACGAAGCGGGAGATATGTGGTACACTTTCAAACCCGATCCAAACCCTTACGGTGATTCCTACAACCCTTCTTGGAAAAATCACCCGAACCTTAGGTGAAAACAAAACCAAAACAATTCTTCCAATCCGCCTAGTCGTTACCAACCAAACGGTCCGCCCTCCAACCACACTTTCAACAACAATCCTTCCAATAACTATGGTAGTACCAATAATCTTGAAGGATTGATGTCCAAATTTATGGCATCTCAGGAAGCTCGCATAGCTAAGTTTGAAACCGAATTCATTCAACAACAAACGGAGAGACCAATAAGATTGACAACTTGTTGAAAGCCCTCAACAACCAAGCGCTAACTACACGTAGGAAGGACACTAGGGACGCCAATAGCGGAATCCAAATTAAGGACCCCTCGTCATCCAAACACGTCCACTTTGTCAATGTTGTCACCATTAAGCCAATAGATAAGGATATAGAAGAAAGTGACAAGGATGAAGTTGGAGTAGAGACCGAGACTAGGGATGAAATTAAGGAAGTTGAGGTTGATAAGGGAGAAAAGTTAGAGGAAGTAGAAAACGTAGAAGAGTACTTTGATAAGTTGCCCACCAAGGAAGAACAGGTGATGCGTAGGGATTGCACCAGGCTTTACCTCTCGAGGGATCTCGAGAAGCTTACAACCACTACCAGGCAGTGTACCTGATCTTTGTAGTATAGTATAGTGACAAGTACCGGGGGATTGATCGTTCAGCTAGGAATAGTGTCGTTAGGATTGAAATTAATCTAACTAGGTCTAAAGGTGAAGGATGATTCTTTTTATGTTTTTATATTTTATGAAAAGCAAGTAAAAATCTCGGGTATTGGGAGAGTGGGCGGAATTAGTTGCTAATCAACTAACCCAAATGCTACTAATTAAACTAATAAACAAGAGAATAAACTAAGGTTCTACAAGATAAGTGAAGCATGTCTACCTATGGTATGTTACTCCTTGCTAGCTATCCAATTCTACCTATTGAATTGTACCTTGTTTTAATTGACGGGTTGTATTCCTTAATACCATTCATGAGGTGGCGTACTTACTTCCCCAATCCTATAAGCTCCTACTTCACTCCTATGTCGAGCCGGCTAAGAAGCTCCTAACATGGGATCACTAGAATTCGCTCATGCATTAAATACAACAATAAAAACCTAGTACACATCGGTTCATGTTTCTTAAGACGTTCAAGCATGTTACCCTATGGAAGTCTGCCAGTTTTCTTAAGCCTAACATTGATGAGTCATTCAATCAAAACAAGAATCAATAGGAAACAAGAATTATAAACTAAACCAACTAGATCTATTGAAGTTGTCACGCCTTAATTGATGGAGATAGACACATACATCAACAAGCCCTCATTGATGGAGATAGACACAAACATCAACAAAAAATCAGTGAGATTTAATCAATTATATACAAGTTTCACATAATCATAAGTAGACACAAGGTGAATTAGCAAATCATCATCAAAGAAGAGCAAACAACAATGATAATTGAAAACATAATTAAGATAGAATCATCAAACCAATACATGATGTTTATGGAGTGATTGAAACCCTCTAAGTTGCTAGAAAAACACCCACCTAAATCTAGGAATCGACCTTAGGGTTTAGGGCTTACAAAAAGTGAAGTTATGATGTTATATTTATAGGCATGTTTTTTGTCGGCCCATCTTGACGGCGTCAGCCCGTACACTTGACCCCATCATGAACAATTTTTTCTTCACCAAATCGTAGATCTTTTCGTCCCAATCGTTTTCTTTTTTGAATCGCTCAAATCCGAGTTCGTATGCAAAAGTTATGGCCAAAACGGTGTTAGCTACCGCTTGCGCAAGTTTTGACCAGTTAACACGTGACCGCCTTGGGTAACGCCTTCACATTTTTTCTGGGCCGTCACCACTTTTACTCTTGACACCGCTAGGTACTGTTCCCAGCAAGGAAAATTAAGACTTTGCCGTTTTCTTCACTTTTATGCTCCAAAAACGTCCAAAATGCTTCCTTTTCCAGAATTCACTCCCAAAGTACCTAAAATCACAAAAGGAACGATTTAGGGCAATATTTGATCAAATAAATTCAATTCCGGGCTTAAATGACCCCCTAAAAGTGGTTCATTTTTCCCCTCATCATATACCCTTACACTTGAGATTTGCTTGTCCTCAAGCAAATGCGCTTTTATTCTAATCAAAATACAAGTTAGGGGTCATTTAACACTAATATAAAAGTAATTACAACAAATAATCGTTCCACTAAAGAACAAAGACAAGCACGGAGGTCATATACTAGCACCTCACAAATAGTGTTTAGATACTCACATCTCTCGGGTGTAATAAAATATAAATTACAATATGGAAACGGAAGATATCTCTCACTACCTGTCATAGCAAAATAGATTACCATAGGCTTGGGAAAGGATCAAACCTCCACCACATGGCGTAAGCACCTAGGATAAACTATCAAAGAGGTCTTTTAAAGGGTTGTAACGTTAGGTGTAGGGAAATGAAATACACGGTTTTGTTGGATATAGGCAGTCTTTACTGATGGCGAGTTAACAATCTTGGTTAATTACATGTACAATATGGCGTTGCTAAGCCAAGACTAGACATGACTTAAGCTAATAAATGGAAAATAACAAACACATAAAATGAACATAGAATGAAAAGGGATGGTAGTCAGTATGTTTTTTCTCTTTTTTTTTTCTAGATTTTTTTTTTTTTTTTTTTTTTTTTCTAGATTTTTTTTTTTTTTTTTTTTTTTTTTTTTTTTTTTTTGCATACACTCTTACCCTACCATCCAAAATAATACATCATAGGGAATGTAAATTCCCCTTACACTTGAATTTTTACATACTTTACAATGAACTAATCTAATGACTCGAATTAAAAAAATCAAAACACTTGGAGTACTTTTAAGATTAACGTACATATGGGGGTAATATATGATGTTCTTCCCCATTACTCCATAAAATAAGTACTTTAACCATGAGTCCCAATCGTCCCAAAACAATATGTACAAGGATATGACTCGACTTAGCAACCATGTAATCAATTAGATAATTAACTAAGGGTTTAAACATGTAACAATAATGCACTAAAAATGAGCGCATACACGGAAGGCTAAGGCGATTTGGGTGTACATTTAAGTGGGGTGTAACAAATTCTTCCTTTAAGTAAAATGCTTAAAGTTAGAAACGAAAAGATAGGCTCTGAGGGGTGTACTAGGGGTTTCGTGTACTAAAAATGAGTACAACGCTAAGGTGTGGGAAAAATTAATTGACTTAACTAGCCAAATAATATGACTTAAATGGTCAAGTAATTATGATACGGGTTTAACACAAGGGTGATCCTAATGCCTCTTATCATGTAGTAAATCCTACTACACGAATGTAGTCTCACTAGCGGTCTCAGGATGCATCACTAACGCAAGTTCTAGAATCTAAATGCTACCGGTACACTCATAAGCACTAATAGTAAATGCTTTTCCTATCAAATCTAAAGGCGAACCTCACATATTTGGGTGGAAAATTTTTTCTGAATGATACGGTTTTGTGCTAGTCATACAATTTCCTATCCATGAGACGCTTGCTATGGCTAAAGTTTCACTCCTAAATGTTGTAAAAAATTTTAAATTTGGCGCTAAAATTACACTAACAAGTATTGCTCATAGTTTTATTATACATCTACTATCAAACAAACAAACTCAAGCGAAAGTGTATCTGTAAGGTATCATCATTTTACCCTCCCCTTACACTTAGGATGAACATTGTCCCCAATGTTCAAGTAAAGAATGTAAAAGTGAAATAAGTAAAACAAATGAAATCAAATACTCCCCTGATTCGCTCGGTATGGATAATAAGGTGGCCAGGTTAGATCTTCCTCCAAGAAAATGAACAATCAAAGCTTCCCTTCTAGAATAATAATCATCTTCTTGTCAAACATAACCTGTTAAACCTGAGAAAACAAACACAAAAACCCAAAGCATCAATCCGAACAAAGAAAACTCACAACCAGATGTAATTCCAGACTTAGGAATAGAAACAAAACAATTAAAGATATAATGCTTGTGGAATGAATGTTTGCAGATTTCCTGGAGTTTATAAAACTAAAGAATTAACAAAAACTTTAAGACTCCGGTATAAACAAAACTAGCAAAATTTCCAGAATTTTACACATGACGCCGTCAAGAGTAAACTCATGACGCCGTCAGAAGTGACCTGCAGAAATCTTTACGTTAAGTTTCCCAAAAATTTCTGAAAAAACTTATGTCCTACTTCCTGGAAAATCCTGCAAAACATCATTATGACTCGACACAAGCATTTGACTCTAACGAATACTAATACACTTGTCCATTTAATATTGTTGTGGTTCATGCTCAATTTCGTTCTTATAAACAAATTTGGATCTCCCTTACACTTATCTTTTGCAAAATACCTTTATATGCAATTAAGACGAAGTTAAAAACAAAATAAAGCATTTTCACAATTTACTTTGAAACATGAGCCACAAACAATAAAAATAAAACATGTATACGGAAACAAATAAAATCAAACAAACAAACAAACAAACAAACAAACAAATAAAGCTTGGGTTGCCTCCCAATAAGCGCTTGTTTTTGTTCGAGTCACGAGCCTGACTCTACCTTTATTTATCAGAAATAGGGGAGGTTTTCCCTACACTTTGAATTAAGTGCGGGTGGAAGTAGCGATACACACCCTTATGGTGGAAATATGCCACGTGAGGTGAAGGGGGTGAGTGAATGGCTTCCTTCATCCTAAAACTACCCGGATAATATTGGTTGATGGGTGGGTCGGTTCCTCTTTTGTCTCCTAGAAATATTTCTAAGGATGAAAAGGTGTGTAAAGATTGAGGTTCCGGTTCATCAATACTAGGAAATTCCCTAGAACTAGGAGTAAGGTTATCATTACAAGTATTCAAACCTATATCCTCAAGTAGTGCATGGTCCAAGGGTTCTACCTCCATCGGAATTCCTAAAGTTTCTTCTACTTCTTCCGGGTAAGTCACGGGCGGTGTATGTGCCTCAAATGATGGTTGAGTATTTTGTGGGCTTATGTTATTTACCTCATCATTCCATGTGTCAAGATCACCTATATCCTCATCATGTGTTTTGGTAGAATCTATCCTAAGCATTCTCCTAAGTATCTCACGTGCTTCTCTAGGCATCTCAACTTCTATGTCCGAATCATAAGGATCATCCTCAATATTCTGACTGCTATATACAAATTGCCCTAGAGATTCGTCATCTGTTTCTTGAGATTCATCATCATCAATCATAAAACCTAGGTCTTTTTGATCAATGTGATCATGCTCGGCTAAATCCTCCTCAATTGTTTTCTTAGGTAGTGATAATAGCAAACCTAGTGCTTCATCCAACTTATGGTTTATTGCTACAGCTCTATCCACAATTCCTTGGCAAACTAGGTCGCTTTTCCTATTGGCCTCACTAAAACTAGATCTTAAACATGGAGGTTGTTCATAAGAATCTATCATAGGTGAAGGCTCATATGATTCATAGGTGTCTCTAAATGAGGTATTTTGAACTCTTTGGTGTGTTAGCCGCTCAACCTTATCTTTCAATCTTAGAAGTCTAAGTGTAAAGTCCATTTGAAGCAAATTACAAACAAAATCACAAAGAAAAGATAGACTACGAGAAAGCTACAAAATAAAAAGAAAAAAATCTCACTTGATAGGAATCTAATGAGTAGACATAATAAAAATCAAATTCAACCTAAACAATAACTATTCCCCGGGCTGCGGCGCCAAAAACTTGGTGCGTAGGGATTGCACCAGGCTTTACCTCTCAAGGGATCTCGAGAAGCTTACAACCCCCACCAGGCAGTGTACCTGATCGTTGTAGTATAGTATAGTGACAAGTACCAGGGGATTGATCGTTCAGCTAGGAAAAGTGTCGTTAGGATTGAAATTAATCTAACTAGGTCTAAAGGTGAAGGATGATTTTTTTTTATGTTTTTATATTTTATGAAAAGCAAGTAAAAATCTCGGGTATTGGGAGAGTGGGCGGAATTAGTTGCTAATCAACTAACCCAAATGCTACTAATTAAACTAATAAACAAGAAAATAAACTAAGGTTCTACAAGATAAGTGAAGCATGTCTACCTATGGTATGTTACTCCTTGCTAGCTATCCAATTCTACCTATTGAATTGTACCTTGTTTTAATTGACGGGTTGTATTCCTTAATACCATTCATGGGGTGGCGTACTTACTTCCCCAATCCTATAAGCTCCTACTTCACTCCTATGTCGAGCCGGCTAAGAAGCTCCTAACATGGGATCACTAGAATTCGCTCATGCATTAAATACAACCATAAAAACCTAGTACACATCGGTTCATGTTTCTTAAGATGTTCAAGCATGTTACCCTATGGAAGTTTGCCAGTTTTCTTAAGCCTAACATTGATGAGTCATTCAATCAAAACAAGAATCAATAGGAAACAAGAATTATAAACTAAACCAACTAGATCTATTGAAGTTGTCACGCCTTAATTAATGGAGATAGACACACACATCAACAATCCCTCATTGATGGAGATAGACACAAACATCAACAAGAAATCAATGAGATCTAATCAATTATATACAAGTTTCACATAATCATAAGTAGACACAAGGTGAATTAGCAAATCATCATCAAAGAAGAGCAAACAACAATGATAATGGAAAACATAATTAAGATAGAATCATCAAACCAATACATGATGTTTATGGAGTGATTGAAACCCTCTAAGTTGCTGGAAAAACACCCACCTAAACCCAGGAATCGACCTTAGGGTTTAGGGCTTACAAAAAGTGAAGTTATGATGTTATATTTATAGGCATGTTTTCTGTCGGCCCATCTTGACGGCGTCAGCCCGTACTCTTGACACTGTCATGAACAATTTTTTCTTCACCAAATCGTAGATCTTTTCGTCCCGATCGTTTTCTTTTTTGAATCGCTCAAATCCGAGTTCGTATGCAAAAGTTATGGCCAAAACGGTGTCAGCTACCGCGCGCGCAAGTTTTGACCAGTTAACACGTGACGGCCTTGGGTGACGCCTTCACATTTCTTCTGGGCCGTCACCACTTTTATTCTTGACGCCATCATGAAAAGCCTCTTGACGCCGTCAGGTACTGTTCCCAGCAAGGAAAATTAAGACTTTGCCGTTTTCTTCACTTTTATGCTCCAAAAACGTCCAAAATGCTTCCTTTTCCAGAATTCACTCCCAAAGTACTTAAAATCACAAAAGGAACGATTTAGGGCAATATTTGATCAAATAAATTCAATTCCGGGCTTAAATGACCCCCTAAAAGTGATTCATTTTTCGCCTCATCAACGGGAATATCACAAGGATTTATTCGATGACACCGAGACACCATATATCCTTGGTTCACCCCTTATTAAAGTAGGTGATCCCTCTAACATCAACATACCATGCAACGTTGGGCATATGCATGTATGGAAAGCTTATATCGATCCTAGGTCTCCTATAAACATCATGACTAGGATTTATTATAATTGGGTAATGAAGAAGCAACTTGGTTATAGGATGATGCTCAGCAAGAACTTGATAAGTAATTTGGTAGGTAGAGTGAAAGGATTGCATGTGATTGTTGGAAACTTCACATATGAGACCGACTTTATGATAGTGGAGGATACTCGTCCGGTGATAGATGATTGCCTAAGTCAAGTAGTGTTCGGAAAACCGTTCGTCGAGACCTCTATGATGAGTTATGATCCGACTCTAGGGATAGTTAGATTCAAGGACGAGAATGATGAGATTGCTTACAAAATGCCCTATAAGATTGAACAATACCGCCTTCTATCAATCATAGAAAAGGAACACAAACAAGCGGTTTACTATAGGAATGATGAGGATAGACGTAGAGGAGTAGAGTATGATATGAATAAAATACTTGGTTTCTACAAAGAATGCTTGCAACTAGGTCCGGAATACAAAAATAATATAGGAGATGACCTAGAGAGTGAGACCAAGGATGAGGTCACGTAATAGCCCATGACCTTGAGTCTAGCTACAAGACTCGTAAGTAAAGAAAAGCGCTTCTTGGGAGGCAACCCATGTTTTGTGTGATTTTTATTTGTTTGATTGTTATTTGTTTCCGTATGCATGCTTTATTTTTATTGTTGGTAGATCATGTTTCAAAACTAAAATGGTGAAAATACTTTATTTTGTTGTTTGGCTTTGTCTTAACTTCATCCAAAGGTATTTCGCAAAAGATAAGTGTAAGGGGAAACCCTAAATATGTTTTTAAGAAACAAAATTGATCATGATTCTCCACAATATTAAATGGACATGTATATTCGTATTTGTTAGAGTCAAATGCTTGTATCGAGTCATAATGATGTTTTGCAGGATTTTCCAGGAAGTAGGACATAAGTTTTCCAAAAATTTTCCGGAAACTTAACGTAAGGATTTCTGCAGATCACTTCTGACGGCGTCAGGAATTAATTCCTGATGGCGTCATGTGTAAAATTCTGGAAATTTTGCTAGTTTTGTTTTTCTAACGGAGTCTTAAAGTTTTTGTTAAATCTTTAGTTTTATAAACTCTAGGAAATCTGTAAACATTCATTCCACAAGCATTATATCTTACATTGTTTTCTAGAATTTATTTATTATATATAGATTGCCGCCGATTTTACGCGAGGTTGCCTTGTTTGTTTTCTCAGGTTTAACAGGTTATATATGACAAGAAGATGATTTATATTCTGGAAGGGAAGCTTTGATTGTTCATTTTCTTGGAGGAAGATCTAACCTTGTTACCGCACTATCCACACCGAACGAATCAGGGGAGTATTTGATTTCATTCTTTTACCTATTTCACTTTTACATTCTTTAATTGAACATTGGGGACAATGTTCATCCTAAGTGTAAGGGGAGGGTAAATGATGATACCTTATAGGATACACTTTCACTTGAGTTTGTTTGTTTGATGGTAGATGTGTAATAAAACTATGAGAAATACTTGTTAGTGTAATTTTAGCGCCAAATTTAAAATTTTTTTACAACATTTAGGAGTGAAACATTTGCCTTAGCAAGCGTCTCATGGATAGGAGTTGTATGACAAGCACAAAAACCATACCACTTAAAAATTTCCACCCCTAATATGTGAGGTTCGCCCTTAGATCTTTAGGAAAAGCATTCATTTTTGGTGCTTATGAGTGTACCGGTAGTATTTAGATTCTAGAACTTGAGTTAGTGATGCATCCCGAGACCACTAGTGAGACTACATTCGTGTAGTTAGGATTTACTACATGATAAGAGGGTTAGGATTTACTACATGATAAGAGGCATTAGGATAACCCTTGTTCTACACCTGTAATATAATTACATTGACTTCATAGGTCAAGTAATTCTCCCACACCTTTGCGTTGTACTCATTTTTAGTACACGATACCCCTAGTACACCCCTCCGAGCCTATCTTTTCATTTCTAACTTTAAGCATTTTACTTAAAGGAAGAATTTGTTTACAATCCACCCCAAATGTGCAACCAAATCGCCTTAGCCTTCCTTGTATGCACTCATCTTTAGTGCATTATTGTTAATTGTTTAAACCCTTTGTTAGTTGTCTAATTGATTACATGGTTGCTAAGTCGAGTCATATCTTGTACATATTGTTTTGGGACAATTGGGACTCATGGGTAAAGTACTTGTGTCATGGAGTAATGGGGAAGAACATCATTTATTACCCCCATATGTGCATTAATCTTAAAAGTACTCCAAGTGTTTTGATTATCTTGATTCGAGTCATTAGATTAGTTTATTGTAAAGTATGTAAGAATTCAAGTGTAAGGGGAATGTTCATTCCCTATGATGTATTATTTGGATGGTAGGGTTAGAGTGTGTGCAAAAAAAAAAAAAAAAATAATAATAAAAAAAGAGAAAAAACATATGGACTACCATCCCGTTTCATTCTATGTTTATTTTATCTTTTTGTTATTTTTCATTTATTAGCTTAAGTAGAGTCTAGTCTTGGCTTAGCAACTTCATATTTTACCAGTAATTAACCAAGATGACTAACTCGTCACCAGTAAAGATTGCCTATATCCAACAAAACCGTGTATTCCATATCCCTACACCTAACGTTATAACCCTTTAAAAGACCTCTTTGATAGTTTATCCTAGGTGCTTACGCCATGTGGTGGAGGTTTGATCCTTTCCCAAGCCTATGGTAATCTATTTTGCTATGACAGGTAGTGAGAGATATTTTCCATTTCCATATTGTGATATTTACTTTATTACACCCGAGAGATATGAGTATCTAAACACTATTTGTGAGGTGCTAGTATATGACCTCCGTGCTTGTCTTTGGTCTTTAGTGGAACGATTATTTGTTGTAATTACTTTTATATTAGTGTTAAATGACCCCTAGCTTGTATTTTGATTAGAATAACAGCGCATTTGCTTGAGGACAAGCAAATCTCAAGTGTAAGGGTATATGATAAGGCGAAAAATGATCCATTTTTAGGGGGTCATTTAAGCCGGAATTTGAATTTTTTGATCAAATATTGCCTAAATCGTTCATTTTGTGATTTTAGGTACTTTTGGAGTGAATTCTGGAAAAGGAAGCATTTTGGACATTTTTGGAGCATAAAAGTGAAGAAAACGGCAAAGTCTTAATTTTCCCTTGCTGGAATAGTACCTGACGGCGTCACCAAGCTCTTAATGACGGCGTCAAGCGTAAAACAAGAGGTGAAGTGGATAGAGTATATGACGGTACAGAATGTTTTTGCACTAGGGCATGACGGCGTCACGCTAGGCCATCATGATCCCTTTATACGTGACGGCCCAAAGGAGAAATACTCTTGACGGCGTCAGATCTGGATCTAGACAATCCGATTATATTATGGGCGGCGGGTTGACGGCGTCAGAATTTCCTTCTTGACGCCGTCATCTTGGAAAATCTATATATAGTTTTGTAATTTTCATTCATTGAGGAGAGGACAATTTTAGGGATGACTTGGATAAACCCTAGCTCGATTTTAACAATATTTTCAAGGGTTTTCACCCCTTGAAACCTTTCATGTTCAATTAAGATAAGTATCCTTTCAATTCATTCAATATGTCTATGTGTTGTTTGAATATATCTTACACTTGTCTTGATTTTAACATGCTAGGCTAGATCTCTTGTGTGTTTGCTTAGATGTGATGAAACCTAGATGTTGATTATGGGTTGATCGCTTGTTTATAGTTGTTACGGATGAATGATTTCGATGTTAGGCTTAAGAAAACTGGCAGACTTCCATAGTGTAACTTGCTTGAACGTCTTAAGAAACATGAACCAATGCGTACTAAGGTTTTTATGGTTGTATTTAATGCATGAGCGAATTCTAGTGATCCCATGTTAGGAGCTTCTTGCAGGCTCGACATAGGAGTGAAGTAGGAGCTTATAGAGTTGGGAAAGTACGTACGCCACCTCACGATTGGTATTAAGGAATATAACCCGTCATCCACGCAACTGTAACAAACTATCAACCTGTAACAGATATCTAGGGAGTAATGAAATCTAAGTAAACATATTTTTCCCATTTATTGTTCACACCACTAGTTTAATTAGTTTTATTTTCATTTTTGTTATTTTATTTTGATTGCATCTTTAGTTATTGGGTTAGTTGACTAGCAACTAATTCCGCCCACTCTTCCAAAACCCGAGATTTTACTTGCTTTTCATAAAATATAAAAATACAAAAAGAATCATCCCTCACCTCTAGACCTAGTTTTTAGGCTTTCTAATCCTAGCGACACTATTCCTGAGTTGAACGATCAATCCCCCGGTACTTGTCATTATACTATACTACAACAATCAGGTACACTGCCTAGTGGGGGTTGTAAGCTTCTCGAGATCCCTCGAGAGGTAAGGCCTAGTGCAATTCCCACGCATCAGGCAATTACGTGACCTCCTCGTTGGTCTCATTTTCTAGGTCATCTCCAATATTAGTTTTGTATTCCGGACCTAGTTGCAAGCATTCTTTGTAGAAACCAAGTATTCTATTCATAACATATTCTACTCCTCTACGTCTATCCTCATCATTCCTATAGTAAACGCTTGTTTGTGTTCCTTTTCTATGTTTGATAAGAAGCCGTATTGTTCAATCTTATAGGGCATTTGGTAAGCAATCTCATCATTCTCTTCCTTGAATCTAACTATCCCTAGAGTCGGATCATAACTCATCTTAGAGGCCTCAACAAATGGTTTTCCGAACACTACTTGACTTAGGCAATCATCTATCACTGGACGAGTATCCTCCACTATCACATAAGTGAAGTTTCCTACAATTACATGCAATCCTTTCAATCTTCCAACAAAATTACTTATCAAATTCTTACGGGGCATCATCCTATAACCAAGTTGCTTCTTCATTACCCAATTATAATAAGTCCTAGTCATGATTTTTATAGGAGACCTAGGATCGATATAAGCTTTCCATACATGCATATGCCCAATGTTGCATGGTATGTTGATGTTAGAGGGATCACCTACTTTAATAAGGGGTGAACCAAGGATATATGGTGTCTCGGGATCATCGAATAAATCCTTATGATATTCCCGTTCTTCCTCGGTGGGCAACTTATCAAAGTACCCTTCTACGTTTTCTACTTCTTCTAACTTTTCTCCCTTATTAACCTCAACTTCCTTAATCTCATCCCTAGTCTCGGTTTCTACTCCAACTTCATCCTTGTCACTTTCTTCTATATCTTTATCTTTTGGCTTAATAGTGACAACATTGACAAAGTGGACGTGTTTGGATGACGAGGGATCCTTAATTTGGATTCCGCTATTGGCATCCCTAGTGTCCTTTCTAGGTGTAGTTAGCGCTTGGTTGTTGAGGGCTTTCAACAAGTTGTCAATCTTATTGGTCATCTCCGTTTGTTGTTGATTGAATTCGGTTTCAAACTTAGCTATGCGAGCTTCTTGAGATGTCATAAACTTGGACATCAATCCTTCAAGATTATTGGTACTACCATAGTTATTAGAAGGATTGTTGTTGAAAGTACAGTTGGAGGGTGGACCGTTTGGTTGGTAACGATTAGGTGGATTGGAAGAATTGTTTTGGTTTTGTTTCCACCTAAGGTTCGGGTGATTTTTCAAAGAAGGGTTGTAGGAATCACCGTAAGGGTTAGGCTCAGGTTTGAAAGTGTACCACTTGTCTCCTGCTTCGTCAGTACGCGAGGATGCGTAGTCCACAAAAGCTGTTCCGGGGAGTTCCACGCAATCACGAGTGTCATGGGGACCACTACATAATTCGCATGAAGAAGTGATTTTGTTCACTTGGCTTGATGGCTTAGGAGCTTCGTAAGATTTCATGAGAAACTTGACTTGGTCCTCAAGTTCCATGATCCTACGGTCGAGAGTGCTAGAATTTTTCGAAGGCAAAGATATTTCCTTGACCGTTTTGTTCAAATCACGGGGATCATTCCAACTTTCGTTGTCATAGAAAGCAAGATCTTCTATGAGTTCCCATGATTCTTCCGCACTTAGATCACGTAGCTTACCACCGGCCGATTGGTCAATGGTTCGCCTTGTGGAGAGATCGATATGGTCATAGAAGATTTGGACTTAGAGCCAAAGATCTATGCCATGATGAGGGACTTTTTGGAGTAAGTCCTTGAAACGAGTCCATGCTTCATATATAGTTTCACCTTGACGTTGTTGGAACATCAAGATATCATTTCTAAGCTTAGTAGTTCTCCCCGGTGGGAAAAATTGAGCAAGGAAATGAGTGGTGAGATCATCCCATGAGGTGATGGATCCCGCGGGTAAACGTTCAAGCCATTGACTAGCTTGATCACGTAGATAGAATTGGAATTGGCGTAATCGGGTTGACTCTCTAGTTGTAACATCAAGGTCTATAGAATCTATGATTTTAAGGAAATCAATGAGATGTTGGTTAGGATCTTCGGAACAAAGTCCATGGAATGCACATCCGCTTTGCACCAACCGGATGGTGTCGGATCGCAAGGGGGACACATTGGCTCCTTAGGTGAGCTCAATAGTGTTTCGATAGTCTTGGTGGCTAGGACGAGAATACTCTCCTAGGGTTCGGGGCCTAAGAGGTTAGTTTCTAGTGGTGGGTTTTGTTGTGGTGGGTTGATGGGTTCAAAGATGTTACCACCTTCCATGATGTCGGATGGTAAAGATTATGAACAACGACACGAAGAAATAAGATAGACTAAAGAGAACCTAAAAAAATAAAAATAAAATCTTACTAGAAAGGAATCTAGCAAGTAGACCTAATAAAAAGAAATCCTAACCTAGACAATAACTATTCCCCGGCAACGGCGCCAAAAACTTGATACGTGGGAATCGCACCAGGCTTTACCTCTCAAGGGATCTCGAGAAGCTTACAACCCCCACCAGGCAGTGTACCTGATCGTTGTAGTATAGTATAGTGACAAGTACCGAGGGATTGATCGTTCAACTCAGGAATAGTGTCGCCAGGATTAGAAAGCCTAAAAACTAGGTCTAGAGGTGAGGGATGATTCTTTTTGTATTTTTATATTTTTATAAAAGCAATTAAAAATTTCGGTTTTAGGAAGAGTGGGCGGAATTAGTTGCTAGTCAACTAACCCAATAACTAAGATGCAATCAAAATAAAATAACAGAAATGAAAATAAAGCTAATTAAACTAATGGTGTGAACAATAATAGGGAGAGTTGTGTTTACTTAGATTTCATTACTCCCTAGATATCTTTTACAGGTCGATAGTTTGTTACAATTGCATGGATGACGGGTTATATTCCTTAATATCATTCATGGGGTGGCATATGTACTTCCCCAACTCTATAAGCTCCTACTTCACTCCTATGTCAAGCCGGCTAAGAAACTCCTAACGTGGGATCATTAGAATTCTCTCGTGCATAAAATACACCCATAATAACCTAGTACGCATTGGTTCATGTTTCTTAAGACGTTCAAGCATGTCACCATTAGAAGTCTGCCAGTTTTCTTAAGCCTAACATCGAATACAATCATCCGTAACAACTATAAACAAACAATCAACCCATGATTAACATCTAGGTTTCACTACATCTAAGCAAACATACAAGAGATCTAGCCTAGCATGTTGAATTCAAGACAAGTGTAAGATATATTCAAGCAACACATAGACATATTGATTGAATTGAAAGAGTACTTATCTCAAATTGACATGAAAGGTTTCAAAGGGTAAAAACCCTTGAAAAAGCAGTAAAATTCGTGCTAGGGTTTCTCCAAAGTTACACCCTACTTGTCCCTCTTCTAATGAATGAAAATTGCAAAACTATATATAGATTTTACAAGGTGACGGCGTCAAGAAGGAATTTCTGACGCCGTCAACTCGCCGCTCATAATGAGATCAGATTGCCTAGATCCAGATTTGACGGCCGTCATGTGTAATATTACTCTGGGCCGTCACCATATCTTGAACCTTGACGGCCAAACGTGACGCCGTCACGTTTTCACTGGACCGTCACCACTTCCACCTCTTGTTTTACTCTTGACGCCGTCACATGAAGACTCTTGACGCCGTCAGGTACTGTTCCCAGCAAGGAAAATTAAGACTTTGCTGTTTTCTTCACTTTTATGCTCCAAAAATGTCCAAAATGCTTCCTTTTCCAGAATTCACTCCAAAAGTACATAAAATGACAAAAGGAACGATTTAGGGCAATATTTGATCAAATAAATTCAAATCCAGGCTTAAATGACCCCCTAAAAACGGTTCATTTTTCACCTCATCACTGAAGAAAACTACTATCTGGATTATCTCTTTATCCATCGAATCATGACTGCCAAAAACACTCCAAATGCCAACCTTCCTTACGGTATGTTCCTCACTCGACTTTATCGTCATATCACGGAACACTACCCAGATCTTCGGAGTGATTTCTATGTGCTTGTTCAATCCACTTTGAATCAACTCACTCTTGTTCGTACTCGTCGATCTCGAAGTGACAAAGGAAAATATCGTGGTCCTTTATTTTCTATGCCTCGTGGTTCCACATCTCATCGAGGCAATGATGATGATGAGAAGGAAGACACCTCGCGTATTAGTACCCCATCTCCCACAACCTTTGTTGATGATCTTCCTGATCCTGATTATACCGACTATCAAATTCCTCTTCCTCATGAACGTACCGATGAACTCGTCTTCAACCGTCAAACGTCGTTAATGAACCGAACTCAGCAAATGCATGAAGAAGTTAGAGGAGGATTCAAGTCCGTAGGAAAGATGTTCAGGAAGATTATGGGCAAGAAGAAGAAATAGAGTTGTTGAAGTGGAACTACTTATTATTATTATTGAACTATTAGACATTTGTGTGTTTTATTATTTGTCCGATTTTTTTGGAAATACTTGTGTTCCTTCTTGTTTGATACTTGAATGATGCTTAGTTTCTAACTATTTTTATGCTAGGATCTTGATTATAACTTAATGCTATCAGTATGCTTCTTTATATTTGGTTTACAATATGTTAGTTTGCATGCATAATTTAGTATTTTATGCTTATATTTCATCATTCCAAGAGTATATGTTTCAAATAGAGCTTGCTGGAAACACACATTTGAAAACCAACCCATTTCTGCAAAATTTTTATTTTTGGTCGCCTGGGAAAACACCAGATGGGCGGCCCCCTTAATTTTCCTAGGCGGTCCCCTTAATCATTAAGGGGGTTGGCCTACAATTAAGGGGACCGGACATCTGGAATAGAGTTTACTGTTTTCTTTTGCATCTTGTGACCTCTTTCTCTAGTATCAGCTACCATTTCTCCTTATAACCCAACTGATTTTAGAATCTCCTTAAACCACTTCAAAAACTTACCTAAACCAACCATTTTCATATTATATATTCCCTCCAAATGAACACTCTTCACCTCATTATTCTTCATCTCCTTCAACCTAAACCATCATGTCTTCACCAAGCACCTCCATCTCTAAGGCCTCAAAGAAACAAAAGATTGTCATTATCCCTCCAAAACAACTCTTCATTGATTTAACTAATGAAGACAACACAACACCATCACCTCCACCTAAATGCTCATCCCCAAGTGCACCAAATTTACCATCTAAAACACCTTCCACTCATGGAACTTCTTCATCTTCCATACCTTCAACCTCATCAATCAATGACTACATAAACTCACACTTGTCATCACCACAAGCATCATCACCACATCCTACACAAGAACCTCTTTCCACCGAACCTACCATCTCACTTTTACCAATAACACCACTTGATGCTCATGTCTCATCTCCACCAATCACACCACCATTCTTTGTCAATCCCGTACCTTGGAGCTTAGTTGAAGCTCATGATGATACTTTCCTTTGTTGCATCCACAACCGAACCATAATCTTTGGTCTTAGAGATGAACTTCAATATATGTTTTCATATATTGAACACTTGCTAACTAACCCACCACCACCACCACCTCTACCATCCTCACTTATTGTTCCACCTCCACAATCCTCACCTATTTCTCCACCATCACCTTCCTACTCTCCAAATTAAGCATATACTATGCTTAATAAATAAATACTTCACAACCCTTTTGCTTGCAAGCTCTATGAAGCTCATGTGTTCTTCGCATGATGAAGTACTCTTCTAATTGGTGTTTTCTCTAGTGGTTATTCTAGTTATAATCTATCTTGTTGCTTCACGTATTGTTGTGTTTTTACACAACTTTTGCTTTAATATGAATGCTTTTATTATTGTCACTTTATATAGTTGTTTATATGCTTGTGCTTCTAATATTTTTCTTTGCAAGTATTCCATAGCTCGTTTCCTTGGTGCCCCCGAACGAGGGGGAGCACACATCAAGGGGGAGTTCTCATCCCGTAAATATTTCATAATTGAAATTTGTCGGCATATCTTTTTTGATTCTACAAAAAGGGGGAGAAGTAAATATAAACACACTAAATTACTTGTCTAAAAACTAATTTTTGATTTAATGAGTTTAACTTTTGTAATCATCAAAAAGGGGGAGATTGTTGATATAAATAATGCTTAAACGCATTATTAATATTTTTCAATAACTCTATGTTTTGATAATCACAAAATGTAAACTAGATTAAATTGAAAATTATGACGTAAACAAGTACTTAGTAGTAATTATTCACTTATATCATCTAATCACTTAAGGTATGAATAAATAAAGTGACTAATGCATTACATGATCAAAGAAGCATTTTCTTAAACACAAGACATTTTATAAAAAGACATCAAACATTTTATAACTTTTATAAAAACATTTTTGGAATTAAAAGAATATGTTTAATTCATTATAAATATATGAATTCAAATTACTAACAAAAAATGGCAAATATAATCCAGAAAAACCTTCCCCACAAAAGGACAAACAAAAAAAACCCAACGTTCTAGAGGGGGCGGCCCCCTTAATTCCTATGCGGCCCCCTTAATTATTAAGGGGACCGGCCCCTAATTAAGGTGACCGGCACGCTTCAGAACAATATTTTTTTATCCTATAAATACTGGTTCATTCCACATATTTTTCTCACCTTTTTGCACTAAAAACATTCTGAACTCATCTCCATTTCTATTCAAAAACCTTTGATCATATAATTTATAAGTCTTTGTTTCCAAGTGATCCAAGACTTCATCTACACAAGTGCAAAAAGAAGAACACTCCCTCAACATCTATACAAAGTAGTAGTGTTGTGATTAGTTGATATCATCTTGTAGTAGTGCTAGATTATTTGCAAAAGTGTTGTGTGATTTAGTAGATTGTAGATATTAGTTGTGTTGATAAGTAGAGTAATAGTTGTGAAGTAGTTGTGCATTGAAGAAGGTGTGAAGTAGACGTAAAGAAGAAATCGTGAAGAAGTTGTGAAGTTGTGAAGAAGTTGTGAGATTAGTTCTAGCTAGGATTAGAACTCGACATTTAGCTTAGTGTCGTTAATCGGTGTAAGCCAAGGTGTGTAAGGTTTCTCCGCTATAAGGAGGTTGACATAGTGAAGAAAAACTCTCGAGTGTGGTACTCGGGGAGTGGAGTAGGGCAAGGAAGGTGTCCTTGTAACCGAACCACTATAAATTCGCGTGTTATTGTTTGATCTCTCCATCTCTATCTTTTATTTCATTTCATTACTTTATTTACATTATTAGATTGTATCTATTTAGACTTGCTCATTCTTGTTAACAATTGAATTCACATAAGATCGAATCAAATTTTATAAGCAACTATAATTTTTCTAAAATAAACTCAAAAAGAACGTAAAACTATTCAACCCCCCCCCCTCTAGTTTTTCACACAAAATACCCGGCCCAAATCCCCTCGGTCAACACATACTCTCCACAGTCAAACTTAATAAAGAAATAATAATTTTACCCGCCCCCTTTTCCCCCTTTTACCCAGGTTCACATGAACCCTAAATTACACGTCCCAATCAATTACCATAATTAAGGGTAATTCAGTCCAATCACTTGCTTCTAAAAGGGTACTTGTGATGTCAAAAGGTGTCAGAGTATGAGAAAGCACAAGGAATGACACATGGCAGCCTCCTATTTCCTCCTACACGTCATGAATAGTGATCCAAGGGTGATTATTATTGGGAAATGATTAGATTGTGATCAGACGACTCAGAGAAGCTCATAAGAAGCACATCACACGGATTGCCAAGCTGGGAATCCATGACTCTCTCTTCTAGATCCTTCCTCACAAACTGCTATAAATAGAAGAGTTTGTGAGCTGTTTAGAGAGTAGTTTTTAGTAGTACCGAAGCTCTGCAAATTTTATTTCTCAATATTTTAGTATAACTTCTTTTGTATTGTATTCCTCTATTTTTAATGATATCAGCTTTAGCTTTTACAAAATTAGTTTATTGTTCACTGCTTGTTGCTTAGCTTATATTCCTTTGTTTTCAACTTATTTTAGTCTATATACATTTCATACATCTTCACTTTCATTTCAATTCAATTTCCATTCAAGAGTTTTATATAAAAATCATAAATAAAAAAATAAAAATAGTTTTTGTTTCAAATCAGCTTATCATATAAGCTTGTTTGTAGTTGAAACATCTCATATAAGCTTTGTAGCTTCTGTGAGATTAATTACAGTACAAATCAGAGTGTTCTACTCATAAATTCCTATCAGTCAACAAAAGTCAATATTCATACGAAATGAAGATCCAGAGGTGAAATTGATAGTTAAAAGGGAGAAATGGAAGCCTTTTGCCTATCCAAAGATAGGCAAGCATAGTGAGTCCCCTCTGTTCAAGCTGAGGGGGAAAGCTTTGCAAGATTTGCTTCTTATTCATAATTGAGAGGATCACTTGATTTGATCACACACTATAGGTGTTGGACCTTTTAATGTGTAAATATGATACTTTGAGTGAATATGATTAAGTATGCGGAATCTACTTAACCACACTTAGAATGTTTATTGGAAATGGAACTGTGATGCTTGTGTTTATTTAACAAAGAACAATGAAAGTATTTCACCAAAATGATTCAATATTATTTAGAATAATATGAGTGATCTTCACTATCACTAGGGTTACAAAGACCTTGAATCTTGTGTTTTGTTCTAATGTTTTTCTCTATGTATATCTTTTTGTGCATATATCACTAGTTACTCTCTTAAGACATATCTAAGATCTTCCTTTTATAGTCCAAGGAAAAGATCTTTTACAATCTATATGACTCATCTTTATTACTAGCTTATGACTTATCTTTATTCTAGCTAGATGATGACTTATCATGTCAGTCATTAAGATACAACATGTATCTAGGATTACAACTCACTTGGAGTGTTCAATTTGATGACTACAACAAAGATATTTTTCTTGTATATGAGTCAGTAGAATAAGTTGTACTTATCTACACAGCTGTTGTATGAGTCATAGAAGTATCAGCAGAATCCATCAGTAGAAACACCTTCAGTAGAAAACGTTCTTCAGCAGAATCCATTAGTGGAAATGTACTTTGTGCTTTATCAGCAGAAACATACTTGATGTATTTCCATAAGCCTTTATGCTGATTCTTCTGATTATTTAATTCCCAACAATCCTCCCCTAAACATGTGAATTACATTCAAACATGTTTTTCTGAATTAAATGAGGATTTTGTGAAGATCTTTCAAACACTTCATTGTCAGACTGTGATCTGAACTTTCTTCTCTTTTGAGTGATTTAATGTCTTTCTCTGTAACTCATCTGCTTTCTTTTCTTTGCTCCAATCTTGGACTAAAAGATGGTGCAATTTTCAACTTGAAGAATTATAAGAGGCAATGATGCTGTGTATCTTGGATGCTTGTTCCATGAAGTAGAAATCATCTTTCAGCATGTCTTTGGAAGTGATGAACTGTTAATGACCAAGAAACACGTTCGGGAGGTCGCGGTTGATCAAAATACATCATGGTTTTAGAGAGAGAAAGTAGAGAGAGAAAGGTGAAGAAAATGTGGTTTATTAAAATGACAAAGGTTTGGTTACACACACTATTTTCCCACACCCCTCATGGAGAGTCATGAGGGGTATTTATAGGCTCATTACATCACTAGTTTGGCTATATTACAATAATAGTCCCTAAAGTACTATATGTATGATATCTAGTCCATTTCTTTATGTGTGACGTTATCTTTTATAAAATAGCAAGGCTAACATGAACAAAAGTAGTGAACTGAACTTGAAACCTTTCATCTTTTGATCTAGATAGAACTTTCTCCTATCAGCTCTGTTCTTGTTCTTTATCAGTAGAAACCATGTCATCATCTTGTATGCTCTTATCTTTTCCTTCTTTTTCTTTGGATAATCTTGCTTTTAAAGGGATTTTTGTAACCTCCCCTGAGATTTATTTCTCTCTTGAGCAATTTCCTCCCCTGTTTGGAAGATCTCTCACAATCATCTGATCTAGCAATTTCCATGTTTTCAGACAATTTGTACATGAAGCCATCAATTCCTTAAGAGTTTAAATGCTGCCCTCATCACTTCTAGGTGTGTAACCTCCTGTGAGTGGTGAATCACTGAGCATTGACTCATAATCCATCATTAGATGATTTTCTGAGCCTCTTTGAAAATCCTTTTTAAGAAATATTTGACTTAGCAGTATGAACATGATTTTATGATTAAAACTCATACTGCTTCTAACCATTTTGAAGGGATTAAGTGTGGTAACTAACACTTAATCAAAATTTCGGTTTAAAGCAACCTCTGGTTGTGTGAGAACCAATGTTTTCAGTTATAAATAACTGCCTGTGTACAGATAAACCTATTCAGAAGGCTTTCTTTACAGGGTTTCCAGCTCGTGGCATTTGTTACCTCTAACACAAGTGTTAGATTCACTTTTGCTCGCTGTTCTTTCTATCAGATATCCGTAGATTAGTCACATTATACTTGAGAGTATAAAATGATAGAAAGAGAGTTGTATCAGTTAATAATTGATCAACTACTTTATCAATTCAATGTGAAACATCATAATCAGGTTCCAAGAAAGAAGTTTTAAGGAGTTTTGAAATCCCAAACTCTTTCTATCATGAACTGATGAGGCGAAAAATGATCCGTTTTTAGGGGGTCATTTAAGCCCGAATTCGAATTTATTTGATCAAATATTGCCCTAAATCGTTCCTTTTGTGATTTTAGGTACTTTGGGAGAGAAATCTGGAAAAGGAAGCAATTCGGACGTTTTTGGAGCATAAAAGTGAAGAAAACGCCAAAGTCTTAATTTTCCATGCTGGGAACAGTAGGTGACGGCGTCAAGAGTAACTCCCTGACGGCGTCAAGAGCAAAATTCCATGACGGTCCAGAAGAGATTTGACGGCGTCATGAAAATAGGGCGTCAAGAGTAAAAGTCATGACGGCCTGGAAATGATTAAGTCTTGACGGCGTCAAATGTAGATCAAGGCAGTCTGAGAATAGTTTTGGCGGCGAGGTGACGGCGTCACAAGGTTGGTCTTGACGCCGTCAGACCTCTTTTCCTATATATAGTTTTCTAATTTTTCACATTTAAGGAGAGAAGTTTTGGAGAAACCCTAAGTACGATTTTGGTGAGAATTTTACAGGTTTTTCAAGGGTTCCAAGCCCTTGATACCTTTCATGTGTAATTAAGATAAGTGTTCTTTTAATTCAATCAATATGTCTATGTGTTGGTTGTCTATATCTTGTTCTTGTCTTAATTCCATCATGCTAGGCTAGATCTATCTTGTGTTTGCTTAGATCTAATGAAACCTAGATGTTAATTATGTGTTGATTACTTGTTTATACTTGTTTTGGATGAATGATTTATATGTTAGGCTTAAGAAAACTGGCAGATCTCCAATTGGTAACATGCTTGAACGTCTTAAGAAACATGAACCGACGCGCACTAGGTCTTTATTGGTTGTATTTAATGCATGAGCCACTGTTTACAATCCCTATAGTTGTGCTGGGCATGGTGTAGGAGGAGATAAGAGCTCATAGAATTGGGGAGTTAAGTGTGCCACCCCATGAATGGTATTAAGGAATACGATCCGTCATCCATGCATTTATAACAAGTAATTAACATGTAAAAGATGTCTAGGGAGTAGTGAAATCTAAGTAAACACATTTTCTCCACTTACTGCTCACAACTTTAGTATAATTTAGTTTATTTTCATTTTTAGTATTTTATTTTGATTGTATCTTAGTATTGGGTTAGTTGATTAGCAACTAATTCCGCCCAAATCCTTCAAACCCGAGAATTTTAATTGCTTTCTAAAAAATCTAAAAACACAAAAATAATCATCCCTCACCTTTAGAACTAGTATTTAGGCTTTCTAATCCTAGCGACACTATTCCTAAGCTGAACGATCAATCCCCCGGTACTTGTCACTATACTATACTACAACGATCAGGTACACTGCCTGGTGGGGGTTGTAAGCTTCTCGAGATCCCTCGAGAGGTAAAGCCTGTTGCGATTCCCACGCATCATGAACCTATTATATCAGCAGCAATGATCAGCATTCAGCAGCAATGATCATAGATTTCACTTGAAATAGCCATTGAGCTCAAACATTCATACCTGAAATTGTTAGTCTAAAACCAAAAGAACAAAGTACAAAGTACTTGTCTTGAATTAGAATTATGCATAGGACTAACTGTATGAATAACTTTTAAATTGGTAATAGTAGTTTTAGATGACAAAGTTAGATGCATTAACAAAATCTATATACAAGAACACATTATATTGAAAAATTTAAAGATTAATCATTCCAATACCTGCTACCAAGTACTGAAATCTTCCAACATCAAAAGCTTTTGTAAGAAGATCTGCAAAGTTTTGTTCAGAAGCAATTTTCATTACTTGAATTAACCTCTTTTTATTGTAATCTCTAATAAAATGATGTCTTATTTCAATGTGTTTTGTTTTAGAATGTTGCACTGGATTTTTAATAATGCAAATTGTACTACTATTATCAATATGAATAATGGAATGTAAGAAATTGTACCCATAGTCAAGAAGTTGGTTTTGAAGCCATAGGACTTGACCACAACAATTTGCAGCAGCTACATATTCAGCTTCAGTTGTTGAAGTAGCCACCATTGTCTGCTTCTTACACTGCCATGAGATAAGTCTACACCCAAGGAATTGACATCCTCCTGTTGTTGACTTTCTGTCCAAGCTAGCACCAGCATAATCACTATCTAAGTATGCTACTAAGTCAAAAGATGACTCCTTAGAATACCACAGACCCAACCTAGGTTGACCCTTGAGATATCTAAAAATTCTCTTGACTGCTGTTAAATGAGAAACCTTAGGAGTTACTTGATATCTTGCACAAGCACAAACAGAGAACATGATATCAGGTCTTGATGATGTAACATACATCAAAGAACCTATCATAGATCTGTATGTGTGTACATCCACATTAGTTCCTTCTACATCTTTAAGAAGTGGCTTCTCAGGATCCATTGGTGTGCTTGCTGTTTTGGAATCAGCAAATTGAAACTTTCTAAGAATCTCTGCAACATATTTGTCTTGACTAATAAAGATTCCTTCTCTTGATTGTTTAACCTGCAGACTCAAAAAGAATGTAAGTTCCCCCATGGAACTCATCTGAAACTTATTGTGCATAAGTTTCTCAAACTCCAAACACATCTCCTTCCTTGTAGATCCAAAGATCATATCATCCACATACACTTGAACTAGCAAAAGATCCTTCTTATGCTTCTTGGTGAAAAGTGTCTGATCTATCTTGCCTCTTTGAAATCCATTTGAAATTAAGTAGGAAGCCAGTGTTTCATACCAAGCTCTTGGTGCCTGATGTAGGCCATATAGAGCTTTAACAACCTTGTACACTTTGTCTGGATGGTCAGGATCAACAAAACCAGGAGTTGTGAGACATACACCTCCTCTTCAATAGTACCATATAAGAAAGCACTCTTGACATCCATTTGATAAACTGTGAATCCCATAAATGAAGCATAAGCCAAAAAGAGTCTAATGGCTTCAATCCTTGCTACTGGAGCAAAAACTTCTTCATAGTCTATCCCTTCTTCTTGTGTGTACCCTTGAGCTACTAATCTAGCTTTATTTCTTATCACTATGCCCCTTTCATCCCTTTTATTCCTAAAAACCCATCTAGTGCCAATTACCCTTACACCACTTGGTAAATCAACTAGCACCCATACCTTTTGAATCTTAAACTGAAGAAGCTCCTCTTGCATAGCCTCCAACCAGCTTGAATTCTCTAGGGCTTTATGAATATTCTTTGGTTCATCTTGTGAGAGAAAACATACAAATAAGCAAGAGTTTGAAAACTCATGCTGTTTTGAAGCATAAAGGGCATCAAGAAGCCCTTGTTGATCTGAAGACATTAATTGTTGTCTTGTCTTCACTCCTGATTGTACATCTCCAATTACATTATTCAGGGAGTGGACTTTGTGAATCCTTGAGTGTGGAGTAGAGAGAACTTGATAATCAGGTGGAAGGTTGTTGAAATCCACCTCATTTTCTGAGAGATTTGCTTGTGTTTCTTCTGATGGACCATCAGCAGAAACATTTTTCTCATCAGCGGGAACGATTTGCTTATCAGCAGAAACAGCAGTGTTACTTCTGACTTGAAACACTTGTTCCTTAGTTCCTTCTTCCTTGTATTCATCTTCAACATCTTCTTTAGAATTACCAGAAGAAGATTCACCATTTATTGAAGTTGAATCCACACTTGTTTTTGTCCATATTGGCGTCATCACATAATCTTGATTTGCCTCATTCTCTAATCCTTCTCCATTTGTTGCATCAGCAGTTTGTGAACCTGAAAATTCATTAGTTTCTGCAACAAAAGGCATATAATTCATTGATTTGGATAGAGATTCAAGATCAAATAGCCATTTGGGACTTTGACCTTCTACATTGGTTTTATTTTCCAAAAACTTCACATGTAGATTTTCCTCTACTCTTCTAGTTCTCATGTTGTATACTCTGAATGCTTTGCTATTGATAGAATATCCAACTAAGAATCCTTCATCTGCTTTTCCATCAAACTTTCCAAGATGGTCTAAGGTATTAAGAATTGTCACATGACATCCAAAAGGTCTAAGAAATCCTATTTCAGGAGTTCTACCTCTAAAAAGTTCATATGATGTCTTATTGTGAGGTTTTACAACTAAAACTCTATTTTGAACATAGCAAGCAGTGTTGACTGCTTCTGCCCAAAAAGTTATAGGCAACTTAGAGTCAGCTAACATAGTTCTAGCAGCTTCTATTAGTGTTCTATTTTTCCTTTCAGCAACTCCATTCTGTTGTGGAGTTCTTGCAACACTAAATTCTCTTTTAATACCTTTTTCTTTGAAGAAATTATCCATAACTCTATTCTTAAATTCTGTCCCATTATCACATTTAATGACTTTTACTCTTTTGCTTACTAGGTTTTCTATCTCTGTAATTAAGGTCTTAAGGATGCTAGAAGTTTTATCCTTAGTTCCTAAAAAGAATACCCATGTAAATCTACTAAAGTCATCAGTAATAACTAGACAATATCTCTTATGCAACAAACTTCTAACATTTGTAGGACCAAATAAGTCCATATGCAACATAAATAATGATTGATTGATAGAGTTAAAAATTTTGGGCTTACAAGTGGCTTTATGTTGTTTGCCTTTAAGACAAGCAATGCATGTTTGATCATTTTCTGTGGAGTTTGTTAAACTCCTTGGACCGTTTTGAGCACTAGGGTTCAACAATAACATAGACAATATGCAGCGGAATAATTAAAACAAATAATATGTTATTGACACAAAGGTTTTTCCCAAGCACCTCCAATTATTATTTGATCAGAATAACAACGTGTTACCTAACTGTAACAAGGATCTAAGAACTCTTAGACCTTAGAGGATACGAACAACACTAACTAGTTCTAGGTGTTTATAATGAACTACACCCTCGAACACACACACACACTTTTCTAGTCGACTACATTGTGAAAGACATATGAAAACCTGTACCCTATGTCTCTTTATATAGAGAGATATTAGGGTTTACAAAAGACTACGAAGGACTAAATATAAAATCTTCTTTATCAAGCAAGTCCTTCTTGTTTCAATCTTCGTCTTTTGTAGAATTTCAGCTTTGCATTATGGTCCCTTTGTTTCATTCTTTTATCTATTTTGTCACATCAAATCAAGAATCCCAACATTTTCAAATCGTTTTTGAGGTAAACCTCTTACCAAACCATCTTTGACAATCTTATTTATGGTTTTGAAGTTAATATGACCAAGCCTCCTATGCCATTTCATAGATTCATCCAATGTGGCCTTAGCAATAAGACAAGTAAGAGAATCTTTTTGAACAATTTTCTTCGTATCAACATTGTACATGTTGCCTTTTCTTGGAATTCTAAGAAGTGCTTGACTTTCATCAGGCATCTTAAAATCAGAAGAAAATACAAGACATTCAGTGTCAGTAAAGAGAACTTTGTTCTTTTTGTCACACAATTGTATACTTAAGCTCTTGCACATAGTACACATCTTCAAAATCTAATTTACCGGTTTTAATAGTACATTTACCAGTAATTTTTCCTCTAATTCCTCCTCCAAAGGTAACATAGCCTCCATCTATTGATTGGAAATCTGAGAGATAAGACTTGTTGCCTGTCATGTGCCTTGAACATCCACTATCTGAGAATCCTTGATCTTCAGTATCTGCTGATGAATGTCCCTGCACATAAATAAAGGAATTAGTTTTGTTTTGGGATCCAAACCATTTCTGACTTGGATCCGCCTCTTGCATCAATGAAATGTAATCTTCTGAGAATTTTTGATGCAACATTGGATTTAAGAATCCAACATGCTGAGGTCTTAACAGAATTTGCCCTGTTTCCCTTAGCAGTGATATGAACTGTTTGGCTATCAGCAGAAACTGATGGCATTGCAGTTGTATCCTTTGGTTTCCAAACTTGTTTTTGGACTACTGCTTTTGTTAGAATGGGTCTTTTAACAACATTTAATGCATATTTGAAAGTTGTTTTAGCACTTTTAACTGTTGTTTTTGGGTAAACAGTCAAATATGGTCTATCAGCAGAAACCATTATCCTATCAGCAGGAACTGAAACTGTTTTGGGTTTTGTTCTAGTAAAATTAGAGTGACTTTTAGGTGTTTGCCTTTTTAGATTCACCCTATTGTTTGTATACCCATATACCCATTGATTACAGAAAGCTGCAAGATGGTTAAAACTACCACATGTGTAACAAGCTTTGTTATCTCTTTGTTGGAGAGACTTGAGGCTATACCAATTCCTTTGGTTGCCTCTGGACTTGTTTATGGTTCTATATTGTTCACAATATCTTACTGGTTGCCTAATATGTTTAACATTGTTTTTAGGCTTTTCAGTACTATGTTTGACTATCTTAGGAACACTTGTTCCTGCTTTCTTAACCACTTTAGGTTTAGACATAACCTGTTTAAACTTTTTATCATCAGATGTTAAGTCCTCAATGATCGGACCATCTGACTTTCTACAAGAACACACCTTGTCCTTAGGAAGTGAAGTTTTACTTAAACTTTCACTTTCTTTCAAAGGTTTATTAACAACTACATTAGATTTTGGTTGAACACCATATTTTAATTCAGGTAGTTGAAATTCAGGTAAGCCTATGTGTTCTAGATCAATTCATGGGGGTGAAGGAATACCTCTATATGGTGGAGGAACAGATTTGTATCCAACACCAGACTTAGCTTTATTTATAACTTGACATTCAATTAAGTTAGTCACACCCTTAGATGCATAATCTAGTGTTTCTACACTCATTTGAATATTCTCTTTAGCCTTACTAAGCCTATCTACTTCAGCTTTCAAGTTATTAATGTCATTATCTTTAAACATTATTTCTCTTTCAAGAAGAATTTTGACATCAGTAAAGGTAGATTCATTTGTTCGAAAATGTATGACTTGTTCCTCTAGAGTAGCTATACCTCTTTTATGATTAGTTAAGCTATGAGCTGTATCAATTAACTATGTTCTTTGATTCTCATAACGTATGGTTAAGGTTTCTAAACTTTTAAGAGCAGAACAATTATTTGAACAAACTTTATCAGGTTCTACCTCTGTGGTGAAAGCCATAAGAGCTGTCTGAGGAAAAGTTTCTTCTTCATCAGTAGTAAAGCTCCAATCAAATCCTAATCCATCAATAGCTACCATAGCCTTTGGATTGGTTGATTCCCCTGTCTTGGACTTGCTTCCAAAACTTCTATTCTTGCTATCTTGCTGCCTTGACCTTCTACATTCTCTTGAGAAGTGCCCCAACATATGACAGTTATAGCATTCTATCTTTGACTTGTCAAAACTAGCAGTATCATTGCTGCTGATGGTGAGTTTCTTCCCCGTCCTCTGATAGAATTTCTTAGCCCTCATGCTAAGAAGAGAAATTTGCCATTTTAGGTCCATCTCTTCTAAATCATCATCATTGATTTCTAGAAGATCTTCATGAGTAAGCATGGACCCATTATTCCGACTTGTGAAAAAGGCACAACAAGCCTTTTCATTCAATATACCAAAAGTACTGCTTGATGAACTTGCAGCACCAGCTCCACTATCAACCTTTTCATCTTTAACTGGGTTTGAGATACTAGGAGATGACATAAAAGCCATGTTCCCAGTATATGAACTAGAGACACCAGTTTTCTTTACTTCTTGTTCCATAATTTTAAAGTTGCTATACAAATCCATAAGATCCATAGTGTCTATGTCTAGTTTATTCTTCCAAACAACAACATGCATAGCCCACTCTTCTGGTAAGCTTCTCAGAAATTTTGAGTTAAATCTTCTTGAGGTATATCAACCCCAAGAACAGCAAGTTGGCTCACAATTTTCTATAACCTTGTTAACATGTGGTCAAGAGATTCATTCATGGTTGATGAGAAATTTTCAAACTGTTGCTTGGGAAGGGTTTTCTAGGTCTTCTTGGTGGCTTCATTCCCGCCATACCTTGCAACAATTGCCTCAAATAATGACTTGGCATCTTTGAATTTGCTGAAGTTTATAAGTTGATCATTTGAAATGGTCATCATCAGCATGCTTCTGGCCTTGAGGTCATTTTTCTTCTTTATTCTTTCATCAGCAGTTGTAGGGATAGTTTGAACAACTGTAATTTCCCTACCTTCAACTGTTGATAAAGTGGTTGTGGGTTTGAAAGAGTTTCCATCTTCAATGATTTCCCAGAGAGTGTAATCTTGCACCTGGAAAAACTATTCTATTCTTAACCTCCACAATTCAAACTCATTCTATTTGAGAACTGGCAACTTTGCAGCAACATTTGTTTGAATAGATTCTGTATCCATTTCTTCTTCTAAATCAAAGATATCAACCTGGAAGCTCTGATACCAACTGAGAGGATCACTTGATTTGATCATACACTATAGGTGTTGGACCTTTTAATGTGTAAATATGATACTTTGAGTGAATATGATTAAGTATGCAGAATCTACTTAACCACACTTAGAATATTTATTGGAAATGGAACTGTGATGCTTGTGTTTATTTAACAAAGAACAATGAAAGTATTTCACCAAAATGATTCAATATTATTCAGAATAATATGAGTGATCTTCACTATCACTAGGGTTACAAAGACCTTGAATCTTGTGTTTTGTTCTAATGTTTTTCTCTATGTATATCTTTTTGTGCATATATCACTAGTTACTCTCTTAAGACATATCTAAGATCTTCCTTTTATAGTCCAAGGAAAAGATCTTTTACAATCTATATGACTCATCTTTATTACTAACTTATGACTTATCTTTATTCTAGCTAGATGATGACTTATCATGTCAGTCATTAAGATACAACATGTATCTAGGATTACAACTCACTTGGAGTGTTCAATTTGATGACTACAACAAAGATATTTTTCTTGTATATGAGTCAGTAGAATAAGTTGTACTTATCTACACAGCTGTTGTATGAGTCATAGAAGTATCAGCAGAATCCATCAGTAGAAACACCTTCAGTAGAAAATGTTCTTCAGCAGAATCCATCAGTGGAAACGTGCTTTGTGCTTTATTAGCAGAAACATACTTGATGTATTTCCATAAGCCTTTATGCTGATTCTTCTGATTATTTAATTCCCAACAATAATTGTTCTTTGAATCTGTTAATAACTGGTTTAGATCTGATGTGTTACTATTTCATTGCTTGAATTTGATAATGCTTTAGTAGATATAGTGAAATTGGAGCTTGCTTGATCATTTGTAACTTGCTTAGCTTGTAATTGAGTTTTTTAGAGTTTAATTTGATCATTTCTGTGAATCTGAGTGTTAGGTTGAATCTGTTGAAGTTTATTGAGCATTTAGACTCTAATATTGTTAGAGATCATTGTTTGACTATTGTTGATGAGATTTGAGGCTTAGATCAGGAAGTTGTAGTGAAGATTGACAGTTGTAGGGGTGTTTGGATCTGCTTAGTATCAAGTTAAGTAGTTGTAGTTTCACTGATATAGCTGTATACTTAGATCACATTAGGTTAGTGTTAGTCAAATATAAGATAATAATGGTAGGTTAGTTTACTAATAAGTCAAAGTTAAATTTATAAATAGTTATCTATTGGATTAATTGAGTTCAATTAATGAAATTGTAGTATTAGTTGTAAATCAGTTTAATATAGCTTAATTCAGTAGGTTAGTAGCTTGTTATTACATATTATAGTGAATTTGATTAGTATAAATTAGATTTGGTCAAAGGTTTGTTCATCAGAAATAGTCAACTGTTTTAGGTTTAAGTCCTCCACAGGTTGCTGATGTTTGCTTTAATTAGACCTCAATTAGTGTTACATTGATAGGGCTTTTGTGGTTTTTAAATACTCAGTAGTACTAGGTCACATTTGCCCCACTAATTTTCTGGTTTGGAGCTTATTGTAACTGCTTATTCTGGCCTGCAAATTAGGTGTTTGGCAAAAGTTTTGATTATTTCAGATTAGGCTTGCAAGTGTGATTTGTGATTGTTTCTGAGTTAGCTTTGCATCATATGAGTAAGTTGGAAGTTATTCTATTGTCCAGTAGTGATTTTGAACCTCTGGCTTATTCTGTGACATAACTGCTTAATCATTTGAGCTTATTGAAACTGCTTATTGTGATTTTTGTTACAACCTATGTTATATCTATTCTCATTAGAGTAATTTTGAACCTATTTGAGTATAAGAAGCCTTCTGCATCAGTTCCATTAAGATTTGTTGCAAGTGGTTATAAATAAGCACCTGCAATAAGCTGTATTAAGCTCAATAAGCACTTCTACTGCTTATTTTCACTTCTAAATTTTTCCTCAAGTTTCTTTTATTATTTTAGATTTTCTGTAAATTTTTCATAATTTTCTGAATAGTTTTACTATTTTTCTCAATTTATTTTAGTTTTAAACCAATTTTTAATTACTTTTTAATAAAGAAAAATCAAATAAAAACCATAAAAGTCCTGAAAAATATCCAAAAATGTTTTAGAAATTTTTTTTCTGTTATTATAGATTTTTCAAAATTTATTTTGTATTTTTCACTTTTATTTTCTTATTTTCTCTTATTTTTAATTCATTTAAAAATTACAAAAATAGAAAGTAATTCATAGAAAATACATAAAAAGTCAAAAATATATTTTTCTATTTCTCAAAATTATTTTTAGTAGTTTAAGATTTTTAGAAATTTATTTCATATTTTTAGGATCATTTTTTTAATAAAATTCACTTTTTAATTCGTTCGTTACGTTTTAAAATTCGCGTTTGATTTTCCGTTTGAACTTTTAGATATTTGTGCTTTAGTAGCTTGTTCCTTCTGCATATCTTGTGATTTATTATCTTAATTTGAATTCCATAATCACAATTTTACTTTTCACATTTTCACAAACATGATTTCACGAATCGAATTTCACGATTCCATTTACTCCTTCACGGGATACGACTCGGGTAATCCGTATTTCATGCGGATTTCCTTGTGCTTATAAATATATATATATATATATATATATATATATATATATATATATATATATATATATATATATATATATATATATATATATATATATATTGATTTCTACCAATCAGAGGGCGCAATTCCACGCATCACTCCCCCATATTGATGCTGGTTTGACGTTAAGAGGTTCGTGAAATAGCCTCCTTCATTCGGGTTTTGAGACATTTTTGTGTTTATTTGGAGAAGAGGTATAAAAATTTTATTGCAGTTTGTTGAAATGTAGTGAAGAGAAGTGAAAATGGGTTTAGTATTTATAGTGTTTATGTGTATACAAAGAGAGAAGGAAAAAAAATACTAAAAACACAACCGTTTGTATTACAAATGGTAATATATCCGTTTGAATTTCTGCAAACCCAATGTCCTTATTCTCTTTTTGTCAGGAATTTCTCTCGCCGTGGCCACGAACAAACAGCCAACGAAGATCAACGGCGAGCCTCCCTTGGTGTAGTAGCGAGGAACGGCTCGCCGTTGAGCCTCCACGTGGGAACGACGAGCATCAACGGTGAAACTACACCGTGTGCTCTAAGTAGTATAGATTACCTAGAAAAATTAAAACATTTTTCTTAACGTTTAGAATAGAGGCAACAAATGCAAAATATATCTACGTCCATCTCAACAAATGAAAATTATAATAGCTTTTCTAACACCAATCATATTTTTGCATAATAAGTTTATTACATACATAAAATATTTAATTTTTTTTTAATTTTATGTTTACATTTTTTTTATAAAAGTTTGCATGCACAATTTTACATCATCTCTCTATTTATGATTGTCTGCGTACGTAATTTCCTCAGATTTATAAAACTATAGCTATATTTGAATGATCATATGTCCTTGAATTACTTGTCACGCAATAGTTAAACACAAATTCCTTATGGCATTTGATAACGTACCCTCCGCTATGCTAACGAGCGTTACCGTCATTTTGGTACTTAGCTTACCATTTATACAAAGGGTAATGATGTACCCTCCTAAAGGATGAAGCCTACACCTTCGTCCTACACATAATGGTGGCGTAAAGTCATTCATAATGGCTACCGCAAGGGAATCCGCCAACCTTCACCCAAAGCACTCATAGTGTCTAACTTCTATCACAGTTTAGAAGGGCCTCCATCACAGTTTGGAGGGGCCTCCATCATTGTTTGGAGGGGCCTCCATCACTGTTCGAAGGGGCCCTCCGTCACTGTTCGGAGGGGCCCTCCATCACGATTAGGAGAGGCCCCCCGTCCCTCTTTGGAAGAGCCTAATTCATGACCTGGTCATACCCACGTCCCATCTTTCTCCTTAACTCCCCCGTTAATCCAGGAAGAGTGGGGCATTAAGCCATAGCGGTTACCACAAATCATGGGACGCCCCCATGATCTCCTAAAAACGTGCAAACACTCGCCAAGGCTATTTCTTCACCTATAAATAGTCTTGGACGAGTCATAATTCTGGTATGCAATCTATCCTTCTTTACTTTACTATACTTTTCACTTAAATTCTCATACCAAGTACTTATTCACACGCCGGAGGTGGTTCGCAGGGTCCAACCCCTGCGCAATCACTTAACGTAGTGTCTTCTATTTCTTATTTTCAGGTTATCTTGCACTCGGCATCACCACCATCACCCCTAATTTCGTTAATCACCATTGACGGCCTGGTATGTGCATCTTTTTGTACAATCACCATTCATCACACAATTGCGTGCATTATCCTATTAAATTTGCCTCACGTAAACAGGTTTTAATATCTGAACTAACCACTTCTTTTATTAAAGTATACTCGTCATCCTCAAATATTATTTAACAGTAAGAGTTAAAAAATCTCACCATACACCCTACGAGCCTTTATCTCTATCATGAGCTTACCATGAACGGTGCCATAGTATGATCAAGATTCAAGCCCCTCCCACTCATATCTTGGCGGTTTTTCATTTTTCACTACACCAAATAGGATTTTTGGCTAGGGACATTTTTTTGCTACGACACACGTTGTAGCTAAATGTGCAATAGGTCCCACCATTTTCAACGTTATTTGGTCAAAATACTCAATGTGGGTCCGCCACTTTTAGCTACAACACATGTTGTAGCTGAAAGTGTAAATGAATATATATATATATATATATATATATATATATATATATATATATATATATATATATATATATATATTAGTTTTGGACGAATTAAGTGCCCGTGAAGTGCAAAAGGAATTCCCACCACACTTTTAGCTATGACATACGTCGTAGCTAAAAGTCCACTTCCATTTAACATTGTTTTTAAAATTATTTATAATTGTTAAAATAAATTTAAATCATATATAAATTACTTTATTCATAAAATTAATACATTATTAAAGTATTAAGTGGAATTCAATTAAAAATTATTTACAATTGTTAAAGTTAATTCTAAAAAATATATACATTAGTTTATTCACAAAGTTAATATTTTATTAAGGTATTAAATTTATCTTTGTAGTTGAAGTTAGTTTAAAATTATTTATAATTATTAAAAGAAAATTTAAAAGATATATAAATTAGTTTATTCACAAAATCAATATTTACAAAATAAAACAGGTCTATATAGAATTGCAATGTGTAGATACATGTACATATGTTCAAACAATGATGATTTTACACATGATTAGGTGCGAGTCGACATTGATAACATCAAATTTACCCCCAATCTAAGTGTTAATTTCCCCCTTAAAATACTCATCTTTTCTACTTTTATGAAGAATATATACTCTTATTTCTTCCTATTTTGGTTTCAGGGTAAAGATGAGTAAAAGAACGAACTTACGCAGAAATGGAAGGACTTTGGAGCATATATGTGGAAATTATTGATTCTGCACTAACTACGGCGTAGAGGTTCATCTACCTACGCCGTAGCAAGACTTCACGAAGACTACGCCGTAGAAGCTCTCCTACCTACGGCGTAATGAAGAATTTATGAAGACTACGGCGTAGCCCAACAACAGGATACGGCGTAGAAGTCCACTAAAGAACACTACGGAGTAGGAAACTTTCCAAGCTACGACGTAGGATCTCATTTGAGGCAGTAAAGAACTAACGAGGCCAAGGAAGAACCTACGGCGTAGCAACTTTATCTACTACGCCGTAGGATACTTATCATGAAGACTTTACGCCCGTAACACTTGATCAAGTTACGGCGTAACACAATTTGCAAATGTTACGGCGTAGCAACTCTAATACGCTACGCCGTAACATAGTCGGGGCCTATAAATACCAACCCTAATTCCGAGTTTTTGATATCACTTCCCATCTCTTCACCACAGCAACGTTGGGAAAAATTCAGGAAGGAGGGAGAACGAAGTTCTAGCCACATCCAAGTCAATTCTAAGGGAGGAATCATACACCAATCATAAATGTTTTCATTCCTTTATGTAACACCCCCAAAATTTGGGACAGCGGAAGACTCAACAAGCTTTCGGGGTGCTACAGGGATTGGTATCCATTCAAAGTCATGAAAGAACGAGATAAAGTAAACATAAGAAAAACACAACCAAAACGGGTTTTAAAGTTCACATTTATCCCAAGAATTTTCCAAAGTATGGCCCAAAAGAAATAAACGTAGGTCCACAATAATTTATCAGAGTTTTAGAAAATAGATCCATAACCGGGTGCCATAGCCAAGCCTCCAATCCAAGCATCCAAAGGGCATCACTTAATTACCTGAGAAAACGTGCTAAAAGTCAGCTTTCGCTGGTGAGATCATAGGTTTAAATTCATAATTCAATAGAGTGGACATATACGCAAAACGCTTGCTAGCTAGACTAAGGATTCACTAAAAACCTGTGGATACCCTCCGCTCCAACATAGATATTCGGGTAACCCCCGCAATATCATAAATACTCGGATAACCTCCGAAGTATTAATAACCTATAGGTGCACACTATAGTATCTAAATAAGCCAACCTTGAATAGTACACACGAAACTATGTAACTAAAGTTGACAATTCACCAATATCCAAATAAGCCAACCTTGAATAGTACACACGAAACTATGTGACTAAAGTTGACAATTCACCAATATCCAAATAAGCCAACCTTGAATAGTACACACAAAAATATGTGACTAAAGTTGACAATTCACCAATATCCAAATATGCCAACCTTGAATAGTACACACAAAAATATGTGACTAAAGTTGACAATACATCCTAGTCCATACGCATAGCAAGTTTTAGAAAGAATATAAAAGCGATAATAGTCCACATAAAATAATTTGCACGTTTCTCACCCCAAGTATTGAAAATATAGTTCAAGAGTAAAAAGTGGGGCTATGACTCACCTCAAGTCCAGAAATCAGCAATAAGAAATCGGTAGAAGTAAGACGTATAGTAACTCACAAGACGGCAACTACGGACTCGGCACGACCTAACAATATCAACTCGTTCAGAAATCATTTCCTCAAAATCGAATATTCTCAAACCCGAACGTATTCTGTTTTATTTTCCGAAAATCCATTTCTCGTATTAGTTTGGAGTTTTACGTTTGGTATCCATACGGGTGGTGGGTCGACACAAACAAACCAAAAAGTCTCACAAAAGAATAATAAAACAATCTATAGGTCTAATATTAGCCCAATATATTATTTAAATAAATCCTCGAAGTTTATCAAATCCGTCGATTTGATAATCCCCATATTTATTTACGTAACATACCGTTCCAAGATTACACCCATCCTAAAGCACATAGCACAAAAATACCATATGGTATATATCGTAGTCTAATAAATTCTTTATATACATCGTCAAATTGGCCAGATTCCACGATATATATATTTAGTGATTTATTATCCTAATACATATACCACAACCTATGGGCGTCGTGGGATACGATGCCCATTAATATACTCATTTCATATAGCCAAATAACTCGGTTTAACCTGTCGATTAATTAAGTTATTTAGTTATAGAAAATGTTTATATTAATCGTCATATATCCGTGACAACACAAAAGTCACAAACAATAACCCACTTGGACTCAAGTGACCACGACTCCGTATAACTCGATAGTTTTCCTCGTTATATGTAAAAGATATTATTTTGTTTAATATTTAGTTAACGTCGAGAATTCCTCGTCACTTATAATATTTATTCATAATAACGCTTCCAATAATATTACTCTACTCTCGTAGCATAATATATTTAGTCGCGTTATTGTTATAATACTACTCGTGATTTTGTTATTATTAATATACGCATTTATATATTTATATATACGTTATTCACGTCTACATATTTATATAAACGTTTATATTACCAATAATATTATTACGAGTTTTATTATTCGCGTTTTAAATTGTAAATAATTATCGAGTCATACGAAATGGTCACATGTCCGAGTCATCACTCTCGGCTCATAGTCCAAGTCCAAAATAATATAAGCAAGTCATAAATAATCAATCCAACTCCGTCCAAAACAATCCCAATACACGTGCTACAACAATAGGGTCCGACTACGGCACCCGACTAACCTATCTCCGTCAATCTAAGTGACCGTCTCACAATCGGTCCCCACTTTACCATCTGTCAACAACTTCTCAATATCACATCAAATCCATTGTCGAGACCACAAGGGTCTCGACTCATCAAGCATTCGGCCGAAACACAAGTACCACAACAATATAAGTCCACAAAACATAACAAGAAATAAAAATATCAACAAGGTCTAATTCCGGGTTGGTTTACCAAGCCAAACCCGAGCCCTTCGACCCACTTGAGTCTCGGCATTCAACACGAGTCACAAGGACTCGAACCAAGACCAAGAGGTCTCAAAAATAAGCTCCAATGAGCCACCCAAAGCTGCCCAAATCGACCCTCTTGGGTCGCAGCATCAACAACCATAATCGGCCAAAAATATCAAGACTCAATCGAGTCTAGGCAAACTCCAAAGCAAACAAAACATGGAAACCAAGAATCTAAGGCCACAACAAGATCAATAACGAGCCATAGGCTCGAACCCACATCAAGTCGTGAGTCCAAGACTCACGGCTCACTCGACCCACTAGAGATTTCACCAAGACCCGGATACCAAACCCATTTTTAACATCAAAAACATTATTTCACAACATATCAATTCGATTCCCATGAAAATACTCCATGTTCCCACGGATTTAACACCAAGTCGAGGCACCAAAGTGCCAAAATCGAGCTTACTCACCTTCTTGAACCTCCAATCTTATGGATCTAGTGAAGACAATAAAATTAAGATCGGATTTGATAAGATTTCGAGATGTTAATGGATGTTTTAGGGCGCGTGTTATATACCAAATGAAAGGGAAAAAGATAAGGAACAAGATGGTGGTGGTGGTTTTGTTATGAGGGCGGCGGTGTGATGGTGGTGGCCGGTTTTGTTGTGTGGCGGCTAGGGTTGAGGAGAGGGAGAGAGAGTGTTTGGTGATGTTGATTGTGTTGTGTGTGTGGTGAGATAACCACAAAGACGATTTTTGTAATATTACTCTAAAAAAAAGAATTTCTTTTTCTTTTTAATAATAATAATAATAATAATAATAATAATAATAATAATAATAATAATAATAATAATAATAATAATAATATTACTAATATGAGTCGGTAAATAAAGGTGAGTGTAAAATACAAGGTCCAAAACCCGAAACTCATTTCAAAACGTTTAATATCTCGCGAAACGTTCCGTAAGTAAATAAATATTGTCGAGCTCGTAAAATCAAGTCATAACATTTCTGTTAGGTTATCCTAGTGCCGGAGTCAACGTAGTACCAAGTGAGAATTCAAAATAGATCACCACGTATATTTCCATAACAAATCGTTAAATAAATCTCAAGTCCCATAACGATATTTAATATAAATAATCATAAAATAGGTCTTACAAGTTCGTTACGAATAAAATTCCAAATAAAAATTTATAAACGAACTTTAACGTAATGCGGGTTTTCAAAATGGCTCCCTAAATTGCCGGTTGTCACATCCTCCCAGTCTCAGAAGAAACCCGTCCCGGGTTTCTCTCGGAACAATTCATCTACGAAGTGAAAAGCTTCGGATATCTCTTCCGGAACTCGTCCTCATGTTCCCACGTAAATTCTGGTCCGTGTCGGGAATTCCAACGAACCTTGACGAGCGGAATGCGACTTCGCTTGAGTCGTTTAACCTCACGATCCAAAATCTCAATCGGCTCTTCCACATAATTCAATTTCTCATCAATACGGATATCCTTCATCGGTATAACCGGCGTCTCATCAGAAAGACATTTCTTCAAATTACTAACATGAACACATCATGAACTTTACTCAGTTCATATGGTAATTCCAACCGATAAGCCACGGGCCCAATTCTTTCCAAAATCAGAAATGGTCCAATGTAGCGGGGGTTGAGTTTTCCACGTTTCCCAAAACGTATCACACCTTTCCAAGGCGAGACTTTCAGCATCACTTTGTCTCCAACCTGGAACTCTAGGGGTTTACGTCTCTGATCGGCGTAACTTTTCTGCCTATCTCTAGCTGCTTGCAACCGATCACGAATCTGAGTCACTTTCTCAGTAGTCTCCAAGATGAGTTCGGGGCCTGTGAGTTGGCTATCTCCAACTTCCGCCCAACCAATAGGCGAACGACATTTTCGGCCATACAAAGCTTCAAATGGTGCAGCTTTAAGACTTGTGTGGTAGCTATTATTATAGGAGAATTCCGCAAAGGGTAGATACTTCTCCCAGCCTTTTCCAAAGTCTATTATACATGCATGAAGCATATCCTCTAAAGTCTGAATAGTCCTCTCACTTTGACCATCGGTTTGGGGATGATATGCAGTACTCATATCAAGTCTTGTCCCCAAAGCAGTTTGAAGTGATCGCCACAAAGCTGACGTAAAGCGACTATCGCGATCAAAAATAATCGATATAGGGACTCCATGACGAGAGATAATTTCCTTCACATACAACCTCGCAAGTTTTTCGACACTATCATCTTCACTAATTGCCAGGAAATGAGCAGACTTAGTCAAGCGATCCACAATTACCCAGATAGCGTCACAACCGCTAGCTGTCTTTGGTAATTTGGTAATAAAGTCCATCGTGATCCGCTCCCATTTCCAAACCGGGAGTTCTGGCTGCGTCAATAAACCTGACGGTCGTTGATGTTCGGCCTTAACCTTAGAGCATGTCAAGCACTTACTAAAATACAACGCTATTTCTGCCTTCATGTTTGGCCACCAATATAACTTTTTCAAATCCTGGTACATCTTGTCGGATCCAGGATGAATAGAGTACCTTGACTTATGCGACTCATGCATAATCAACTCTCGAATTCCTCCATATAAAGGTACCCAAATCCGATCTCCAAAACATAATACTCCATCAGAACGCTTAACAAATCCTTTCTCATTCTCAGCCATCCCAAATATGTTCTCAGAGTCGGTTTTCTGCTTTCAACGCTTCCGTTTGAGCTTCAAGTATTTGAGACGGTAACGGCGATACGATAGTCATTCCCAATGACCTAACTCGTAACGGTGGTATTCTCTCCTTTCGACTAAGAGCATCAGCAACAACGTTTGCTTTACCAGGATGGTAGCGAATTTCGCAATCATAATCGCTTAGCAACTCAATCCAACGTCGTTGCCTCATGTTGAGCTCTTTTTTATTCAAGATGTGTTGTAGACTTTTGTGGTCAGTAAACACAACACACTTGGTTCCATACAAGTAATGTCTCCATATCCTCAAGGCAAAAACCACAGCACCTAACTCCAAATCATGGGTGGTGTAGTTCTTCTCGTGCTTCTTGAGCTGTCGGGAAGCATAAGCTATCACTTTCTCTCGTTGCATTAACACAGCTCCCAAACCTTAATGTGAAGCGTCACAATAGACGACGAAATCCTCGTTACCTTCAGGTAACGCCAAGATAAGAGCACTACACAACATGTCCTTAAGTAATTGGAATGCTTCCTCTTCCTTATCTCCCCATTCATACTTAACACTCTTTTGAGTCAATTTGGTCAACGGTTTAGCTATCTTCGAAAATCCCTCGATGAACCTTCGGTAATAACCGGCTAAACCCAAAAATTGACGAACTTCTGTTGGGGTTGTTGGTGCAGCCCAATCTTTAATCGCTTCAATCTTAGCAGGATCTACATGAACTCCTTGTCTATCAATCACATGACCCAAAAATTGTACCGTCGAAATCCAAAATTCACATTTGGAGAACTTGGCATACAGTTTCTCCCTCCTGAGCAATTCTAAAATAAGTCTTAGATGCTCCTCATGCTCCTTCTCACTCTTAGAGTAGATTAAAATATCGTCAATGAATACGATCACAAACTTATCTAAATAAGGCTTACACACCCGATTCATGAGGTCCATGAATACCGCCGGTGCGTTAGTCAACCCAAACGGCATCACCTGAAACTCGTAATGCCCGTAACGGGTTCTGAAAGCCGTTTTCGGAATATCTTCCTCGCGAACTCGAAGTTGATGATATCCCGATCTCAAATCGATCTTTCAATACACACTCGATCCTTGAAGATGATTGAACAAGTCGTCGATCCTCGGTAACGGGTATCTATGCTTCACCATTAACTTGTTCAGCTCTCGGTAATCAATACACATACGAAACGATCCATCCTTCTTCTTCACGAATAAGACCGAGGCTCCCCAAGGTGAAGTACTTGGTCTTATAAATCCTTTTTCGGCTAACTCCGCCAATTGTTTCGACAACTCTTCCAGTTCAGTGGGTGCAAGTCGATAAGGCGCTCGTGCCACAGGTGCAGCACCAGGTATCAACTCAATCTGAAACTCCACTTGTCTAGTAGGCGGGATTCCCGGCAAATCATCGGGAAACACATCAGGAAAATCACGAACTATAGGCACATCTCCAATGCACCTCTCCTTCTTCTCCTTCCCTCCTTTCTCAGAGATTTGAGCTAAGAAGAGGTAACATCCTTTTTCCATTAGCTTTGGTAGCTTAGTGCAAGAAATGACTGCTAACCGGGATGGGCTCCTCGAATCTTTTCGATCTCCTTGTATATTTAGAATCTCCTTTCCGTAAGGCACACGCACGATCTTCTCATCGCAAAGTATATGAGCACGATACTTTGACAACCAATCCATACCAATGATGACATCGAAACTTCCTAACGTGACGGGTAGAAGATCTATGTTGAAAGGGTGATTCAAGAAATTTAACGTGCAACCGCGAATGATGGTCTTAATCCTTTCTATGTTCCCATTTGCTAACTCCATATCATACCCAATTTCTAAGGCCATCGGGGGTTTCTCTAGTAAGGGTGCAAACGTAGTGGACACAAAACTTCTATCGGCACCAGTATCAAATAGTATGGAAGCATAACGATTATTGAGAAGGAACGTACCAGTAACGACGTTCAGATCTTCTCCTCTCTCGTTCCCGAGTGCATACACTCTTCCCTGAGCAGCTCCAGCTTCCACACGTTGGTCCCCGTTATCTTGTCATCCACGGTTTCCTCCAGCTCCACGATTTCCATGATTGTACCCATTACCACCCGATCCTTGATTTCCTCGGTTCCACGATTCACTACACTCATTCCTATAATGTCCCTTCTTTCCACACCCAGAACAAGTAACGTCTACCTTATTTCTCATTTCAGGAGCAGCTTGAACCATAGCAAGAGGTTGAGCCCTACAATCCTTAGATGTGTGTCCCTTCTTTGAGCAGTTCTGGCATCTTACACTACACCATCCAGAATGATTCTGGTGGCAACGACCACACTTGGGTGCATCACCGTTTTGGTTCCTTTTATCTCCATTCCCAATAGCATAAGCCTTAGCTTGTCGCTTGTTTCGGTGATCATTACCCTTTGAGTGATGGTCTCTCTTTCTCTTTCCATTCTTATCCTTATCAGCTCCTTCCAATTCCAACGAATCCATTAGTTGTTAAGCAATTGTGATTGCCTCATGGATGTTTGTAGGTCTAGCAACAATCACATCATTCCTTGTAGCCACAGGCAACCCATCGGTATACCGCTCAATCTTTTGAGTCTCAATTTTTACCATATCTGGGCAAAGCAAGGCCAACTCCTGGTAACGACGATTGTAAGTCGCCATATCAGTATCCTTCACTTTGTGATTCCAAAACTCAATTTCCAGCTTCTTAACTTCATTTCTTGGGCAATAAGTCTGAATAAGCAGAGACTTAAATTGCTCCCAAGTCATAGCATAAGCCACATCACTCCCAACCGAATTTCGGTAATTGTTCCACCAAGTTAAAGCTTCATCCTTGAAAGTAAAATAGGCAAACTTTACCTTCGCATTCTCCGCACAACCACTGACATTAAACACTGACTCAGTCTTCTCTATCTACCTGACCAAGTAAACCACTCCTTCAGTTCCACCAAACTCAATAGGTCAACAAATCTTAAACTCCTTGTAGTTACATCCATTAGCAAGAACAGGTGGAAATGTTCCAGCAGAATTGTTGGGATGATTTGACTCAGCTAGTAGCTCAGCAACTCGTTGCTCCACAAGTTGATTGATCATTGCTTGATCCACAGTAGGTGCATTAGGTGGAACATGATCATTGTCTCCCTAAACATCAACATTTTGAGTCCTGTTGTTGCGGTTAGTAGTGTCCAGGTTATCAGGAGTAGGGGTCTCAACATTTCGAGTAGGACGGCGTCCTCGGCGACCAGGGGTAGTCACTGCAGGACCAGTTCTGGTAGCTCTAACAGGGTTTCGTCGTGGGGCCATTGATCGAAGTCACAATACAAACTTCACAAGTCGCCAATAACACGTACCATAACGTCCAACAAGAATCCGAATGGTGAAAGTCGAAATACCAACACAATATCAACCACGCAAAAAGGAACACAATTCTCCATGTACGCCAAAAACCGTAGAATATCATGTGAAATCACCATTATCCATACAAGTAGCGACGAATACGTCGTTCAAAAATACCAAAAGACATAATAATTACTAATCGTTCCAAACGAGACGAACATACAATCCGAATAACATGGCGTAAGAGATAGAATTACCAGCTCTCCTAACCAAGTACTCCCTGGCTTAGAAAGCAACACAACAACAACACAAATCCAAATCGATCTAGCCACAATGCTGGCGTAGACTTCTCAACTCCGATCTCAACCCATCCAACTCTCGCCATAACGATCGCAACTCGGAACTGTGTGTATCACTATCTCTCTTGAGGTCTGCTACCTCCTTCTCCAACTCTGTGTTTCTCTGCCACAGCTTGCAATCTGCCTCGCGAGCCGTGATGAAACTTCTTTGCAGACTCTCTATCTGCTCATGTATCTCCATCATACATCTCCTAATCGCTGTCGTCCTACCCATGATAGTAATCAAATCAACTCTTAACTCATCAATAAACTCAGCAATAACCATTTCAAGTCGATCAGCCATCTGCGAGATCCTCTCGCCCTGTGCAGTAATCCGAGTCCACATCCTACCAGTCTCACCCAACTCTGCATGCTCAGCAGATATCTCAGATGGCGCGTCCGACGCCATGGGACTACCAGGTGGTGAATCAAACAAAAATGGGTGATCAGGTGAAACCGGCTCTAACGAATGTATCGGAGAATCAGGCTCTTCAGCCTGAGCTGGCTGTGCTAGCAAACCATCATCAGCATGCATCTCCTCCTCCTGAGGATCATCATCCTCCTCATCATCCTGAGGGTCATCATTCTCCAGCTCACTCTCATACTCCTCATCGGAGGGGTACTCCATCAATCGTCGTTTCCGAACAGGTGAACCACGAGGCGATAAAGTCGGTGACTTAGGGCGACAATGGGACGATAAAGTAGTGGCTGAACGCATGACCAACACGTATGGGTCATCAGGGCCATAGTGATCTACGAGGGGCGACGCGTACTAGCAATAACAATTCTTAATAACAACACGTGCAAAGGAGGCTATGATTTGTGAGAACGGCGTAGGGTAGGTGTAAGTGTTTCAAAACAACTAAATCGCGAACTCAAAATACCGTATCAAAAATCCTCATATAAATTCAATCATATAATCTTAATAAAGAATTTCAAATACCGCATTACTAAAATATTTATAAAACAATCAAGCCATTTAATTCCTCAAAACGCATATAATTCCTCAAAACGCCATCATATCACTAAATCAATAAACCTCAAATCCTCAAATCATCTCAAGAATCCCAAATCTACTAATCATCTCAATATACCTCAATAATAATAATGATGCTTCGGCTTGGCGGGCTGGCGGGCAATGGTCGAGGATCGTTTTCTATAAAAATCGATTATAGTTTAGGTGTTTATTTACCTAGTTCTCTATAACCTTGGCTCTGATACCAATCTGTAACACCCCCAAAATTTGGGACTGCGGAAGACTCAACAAGCTTTCGGGGTGCTACGGGGATTGGTATCCATTCAAAGTCATGAAAGAACGAGATAAAGTAAACATAAGAAAAACACAAGAATTTTCCAAAGTAAGGCCCAAAAGAAATAAATGTAGGTCCACAATAATTTATCAGAGTTTTAGAAAATAGATCCATAACCGGGTGCCATAGCCAAGCCTCCAATCCAAGCATCCAAAGGGCATCACTTAATTACCTGAGAAAACGTGCTAAAAGTCAGCTTTCGCTGGTGAGATCATAGGTTTAAATTCATAATTCAATATAGTGGACATATACGCAAAACGCTTGCTAGCTAGACTAAGGATTCACTAAAAACCTGCGGATACCCTCCGCTCCAACATAGATATTCGGGTAACCCCCGCAATATCATAAATACTCGGATAACCTCCGAAGTATTAATAACCTATAGGTGCACACTATAGTATCTAAATAAGCCAACCTTGAATAGTACACACGAAACTATGTGACTAAAGTTGACAATTCACCAATATCCAAATAAGCCAACCTTGAATAGTACACACGAAACTATGTGACTAAAGTTGACAATTCACCAATATCAAAATAAGCCAACCTTGAATAGTACACACAAAAATATGTGACTAAAGTTGACAATTCACCAATATCCAAATAAGCCAACCTTGAATAGTACACACAAAAATATGTGACTAAAGTTGACAATACATCATAGTCTATATGCATAGCAAGTTTTAGAAAGAATATAAAAGCGATAATAGTCCACATAAAATAATTGGCACGTTTCTCACCCCAAGTATTGAAAACATAGTTCAAGAGTAAAAAGTGGGGCTATGACTCACCTCATGTCCAGAAATCAGCAATAAGAAATCGGTAGAAGTAAGACGTATAGTAACTCACAAGACGGCAACTACGGACTCGGCACGACCTAACAATATCAACTCGTTCAGAAATTATTTCCTCAAAATCGAATATTCCCAAACCCGAACGTATTCCGTTTTATTTTCCGAAAATCCATTTCTCGTATTAGTTTGGAGTTTTACGTTTGGAATCCATACGGGTGGTGGGTCGACACAAACAAACCAAAAAGTCTCACAAAAGAATAATAAAACAATCTATAGGTCTAATATTAGCCCAATATATTATTTAAATAAATCCTCAAAGTTTATCAAATCTGTCGATTTGATAATCCCCATATTTATTTACGTAACATACCGTTCCAAGATTACACCCATCCTAAAGCACATAGCACAAAAATACCATATGGTATATATCGTAGTCTAATAAATTCTTTATATACATCGTCAAATTGGCCAGATTCCACGATATATATATATTTAGTGATTTATTATCCTAATACATATACCACAACCTATGGGCGTCGTGGGATACGATGCCCATTAATATACTCATTTCATATAGCCAAATAACTCGGTTTAACCTGTCGATTAATTAAGTTATTTAGTTATAGAAAATGTTTATATTAATCGTCATATATCCGTGACAACACAAAAGTCACAAACAATAACCCACTTGGACTCAAGTGACCACGACTCCGTATAACTCGATAGTTTTCCTCGTTATATGTAAAAGATATTATTTCGTTTAATATTTAGTTAACGTCGAGAATTCCTCGTTATTTATAATATTTATTCATAATAACGCTTCCAATAATATTACTCTACTCTCGTAGCATAATATATTTAGTCGCGTTATTGTTATAATACTACTCGTGATTTTGTTATTATTAATATACGCATTTATATATTTATATATACGTTATTAACGTCTATATATTTATATAAACATTTATATTACCAATAATATTATTACAAGTTTTATTATTCGCGTTTTAAATTGTAAATAATTATCGAGTCATACGAAATGGTCACATGTCCGAGTCATCACTCTCGGCTCATAGTCCAAGTCCAAAATAATATAAGCAAGTCATAAAAAATCAATCCAACTCCGTCCAAAACAATCCCAATACACGTGCTACAACAATAGGGTCTGACTACGGCACCCGACTAACCTATCTCCGTCAATCTAAGTGACCGTCTCACAATCGGTCCCCACTTTACCATCCGTCAACAACTTCTCAATATCACATCAAATCCATTGTCGAGACCACAAGGGTCTCGACTCATCAAGCATTCGGCCGAAACACAAGTACCACAACAATATAAGTCCACAAAACATAACAAGAAATAAAAATATCAACAAGGTCTAATTCCGGGTTGGTTTACCAAGCCAAAGCCGAGCCCTTCGACCCGCTTGAGTCTCGGCATTCAACACGAGTCACAAGGACTCGAACCAAGACCAAGAGGTCTCCAAAAATAAGCTCCAACGAGCCACCCAAAGCTGCCCAAATCGACCCTCTTGGGTCGCGGCATCAACAACCATAATCGGCCAAAAATATCAAGACTCAATCGAGTCTAGGCAAACTCCAAAGCAAACAAAACATGAAAACCAAGAATCTAAGGCCACAACAAGATCAATAACGAGCCATAGGCTCGAACCCACATCAAGTCGTGAGTCCAAGACTCACGGCTCACTCGACCCACTAGAGATTTCACCAAGACTCGGATACCAAACCCATTTTTAACATCAAAAACATTATTTCACAATATATCAATTCGATTCCCATGAAAATACTCCATGTTCCCACGGATTTAACACCAAGTCGAGGCACCCAAGTGCCAAAATCGAGCTTACTCACCTTCTTGAACCTCCAATCTTATGGATCTAGTGAAAACAATAAAATTAAGATCGGATTTGATAAGATTTCGAGATGTTAATGGATGTTTTAGGGCGCGTGTTATATACCAAATGAAAGGGAAAAAGATAAGGAACAAGATGGTGGTGGTGTTTTTGTTGTGAGGGCGGCGGTGTGATGGTGGTGGCCGGTTTTGTTGTGCGGCGGCTAGGGTTGAGGAGAGGGAAAGAGAGAGTGTTTGGTGAGGGTGATTGTGTTGTGTGTGTGGTGAGATAACCACAAAGACGATTTTTGTAATATTACTCTAAAAAAAAGAATTTCTTTTTCTTTTTAATAATAATAATAATAATAATAATAATAATAATAATAATAATAATAATAATAATAATAATAATAATAATAATAATAATAATAATAATAATAATAATAATAATAATAATAATATGAGTGGGTAAATAAGGGTGAGTGTAAAATACACGGTCCAAAACCCGAAACTCATTTCAAAACGTTTAATATCTCGCGAAACGTTCCGTAAGTAAATAAATATTGTCGAGCTCGTAAAATCAAGTCATAACATTTCTGTTAGGTTATCCTAGTGTCGGAGTCAACGTAGTACCAAGTGAGAATTCAAAATAAATCACCACGTATATTTCCATAACAAATCATTAAATAAATCTCAAGTCCCATAACGATATTTAATATAAATAATCATAAAATAGGTCTTACAAGTTCGTTACGAATAAAATTCCAAATAAAAATTTATAAACGAACTTTAACGTAATGCGGGTTTTCAAAATGGCTCCCTAAATTGCCGGTTGTCATACTTTACTTTGTATTCGATTCATGCTTAGATTTGTATTAACTCAACATTGTTTTACTGCAATTATGAACATGAGTAGCTAAACACCTTTTGGTGTTAGCCTATTTATGAAATTGTTATGTTATTGATTTAGTTTTCCACGCATCTATTATCTATTGTTTGTTTACTTTCATGGCGAGGCTTGGGACACTCTAGTTCCCGTAGTGATTAGTGTTGGTTGTTCCCTAGATACTTGTGGAATTAACCCTAGGAAGCAAGTAGCTAGGGATGTGACTTGGTGATAGCAATATCACCATACATGTGCGAATTAACCTAAGGACCACCTACCAATGTTAGACACTTAACGGAGTTAGAGGGATGTAAGATCTGACCATGCCGCATTCGTTAGCCTTGTCCATGTTAGTAGAGGCACTTAATGACTCTTATGTGTTCGTACCGATGAACCCAAGGCTTTACAATAGCTTTGGATAGGACAAGGTATAAGATAGATCTAGGCGATTTTGACCATCTGACCCGAAATGAATATCGAATCCCCGAACGATATGATAGGATGCACCTATAGGAAAGCTAGTCATGATCATAACAAGAGTAGTAATTAGGTTAACACTACTTCTCTTTACTGATTTTTTTATATTTACTTTATTGTCTTGTTATTACTTTTAATTAGTTTAATTAATCTTTCAACTCAAAACCCCCTTTTAAACGTGACACGACTTAGATAATTTATGCACCTTAGCTCTTGGGACGACCTCGGCTTTACCATTTGACTATACCACACCTGATCGGATACATTGTCCGTTAGTGCGTAAAAGGTAGACCTTAGGTAAACGAGACTTTACAACTATTAAAACCTGGTCAGTAAAACCTGCATCAAGTTTTTGGCGCCGCTGCTGGGGAGCTATTAGGATTTTATTTGAGTTTTTAAATTTTGTTTTATTTTCTTTCAGTACTCACGGTTATTTTCAAGTTTCAGGTATTATGGCAGCAATTGACATTGACAACCTCACGCTTGAAGAATACTTGGCTCTTACATGAGAAGAGCAAGGGCCTGGTTTGGTTAGGCCGGCTATTGGGGATGATGTGTAGTTCGAAATTAAAAATCAATTCATAAGGGAACTGCGTAAAGACCCATTTTCAGGATGCAAGACGGAAGATGCTCACGAGTATCTTATGATGCGATAATGCTCAGGGTATTCCCGATGACATTGACTGGAGCTGCAAAGAGATGGATCAATAGACTACCAGCAGGGACAGTGAACACTTGGGCTCTTTCAAAAAAATATTTCATCCAAAGATATTGCCCTCCTTCAAGGACGGCAAAACAGCTTGAAGATATTCACAACTTCAAGCAAGATGGGGATGAAACATTGTACCAAGCTTGGGATAGGTACAATGATCTTTTGTAAAAGTGTCCTACTCATAATCTCAACAAGCAACAAATGGTCAACATTTTTTACAAAGGGATCAACATCTCAACCCTCCAAATGCTAGATTCTCAGGGACCAATCCCTAGCATGACTTCGGCTCAAGCTTTTAAAGCTATTGATGATATGGCGGACCACTCTCAGAAGTGGCACGAAGGTGGAAGCAGTAGGAGCATTGCTAGAAACTCAGATCGAATTACCTTAATCACCAACAAACTCGAAAGCTTGGGGCGTGACATGAAGAAGCTTAAGGAAAATGTCCATGCTATTCAAGTTGATTGCAAAGTTTGTGAAGGACCCCACTTGTCTAAAGATTGCCCTTTGAACGAGGACAATGGGAAAACTTAAGAAGTAAAGTATGGGGAAAGTAAACCCTTCCAAGGATACAACAACAACAGTTATCGCAAGAGGACATCGGGATATGACCAACCACAATCCAGTCTTGAACAATCTATCCAAAGATATTTTGACGAGTCAGCTAAGAAGCAAACGGAGTGGGAAGCATGGCTTAGAAGATTTCAAGAAGGAACAACATTAAACCTTAAAAACCACAAGGATACTATAAAAGGTCTTGAAGATAAGATAGGAGTTTTGACCAATCAAGTATCCGTGAAAGCATGGGAGTGCTCAAAAAATTCTGGAGTGTGCAAGGCTATATTTTCTAATAATTGCCAACCTCTTTACACTCCTTTCAGGTATTCTAATGAAGAGCTTGAATTTTTTGCTGAGCAAGGTGGTGAGGAATCCGACAATGAAGTGGATTTCGAGGAGGAAATGGACCTTTTCCCTTTGAATAAAGTTGAAGGAGCGGAAGTGAAACTAAATGCCACATGCTCCGCACTCATTCAACATCAGTTGCCTCCTAAAGAAAACGTTGAACTATAAGACCTTGATAGATCTTCTTGAGCACTCTAGAATTGTTAGTTATGTTACTGTAATCAATAACACACTAATAGACAATCTCTGTAACTTGTATTTTAAAGCGGAAATAAACACAAGTGTAATACTAAGAATTCTTGATCCTCTATGGATCTTTTAATAATAATAAGAGTGTTTTCTAAAATGTAAAGCAATACATAATCGTGTGTTCCTTTTATACACAAGGAACCCTAAACCGTTTCCCAAGAAACGTATATTCTAAAACTTCTAAAAGATATGCATTATCACTTCCTAAATAAACTCATGCATATCCAAACTATAATACATAAAATACGGAAATACTATATCCGCAGAAACTAATAATGCTGAAACTAGTCTTCAGCAGATACACTGCTTCAGCAGGAACCAGCTCTTCAGCAGTAACCTTCAGCAGAAACAGTCAGCAGAATTCTTACTTAACAGAATTCCTAACAATCCTCCCCTAATCTTGAATTTGACCTGGTTAAGTTCAAGATTCTTGATAGATCTTCGAAATAACATACCAAGAGGATTGTAATAAGATAGCACCAGTAAAGAATCATCTTCAGCAGAATCTCTATGATCAGCAAATACTTGAAATCTCCATTCTTTGCAGCAACAAATGACTTAATGTACATCAAAACAAATTAGTTTCATACTTATCTCATTACTTCCAGGTGTGTTAACTCCTGTGAGAGGTGAATCATTGAAAATAATGGATTTGATGTCTCTTTACCAATAGCCATTACTACTGGAGTAGCCAAGTATTCTAAGGTACACTGATAACCACATGATTTTTAGCAAATCATCAGCTATAAACGAATTTGAGATGTCTTTACCTGTAGCCGTTTGCTCAGGACTAGCCAATTATTTTGATGAAAATCATCTTGGTTAACTGATTACCAAATATGGTTTTCCACTGCCTTTACCACAAGCCATATACATGTGGGCTAGCCAATTATTCAGAATCCATAAAGGAAAAATCCATGGTCAATTGACAACCATTTCAACTACTCAGCAATAAAGCATGGGTGAGTTGAAAACCCTATGGTTTTGAGCAAACCATTACAGCTATCAACAGATTTGATATGTCTTTACCAAAGTTGTACCCTTTGGACTAGCCAACTTTGTGATGGAATAGTCAACATCAGGTAAGTTGATAACCAAACCTGCATACAATAGATACAATACTTATACAACAAAATGTTATTTTTTTTCTTTTTTTTTTTTAATAAATAAGAAATAAAAACAAATATACAACATGATATCCTTAAACAGAAGCTGCTCTGGAAGTCTTAATCCTTTGTTTGAAAACTTTCACCAAAGATTCAGCAAACAACCTTGCATTCCCAACTGGATCAGGAGGAATCTCCAACTTTTGTTGTAGCATTTTCTCCATCAGAGACACTTTCAGAGGATATCTTTTGGTAAGATCCATAATAAACCTTAGACCAGTTGTAGTTTCCAAAACATGAACATAAGGCATAGGATAGAACTTCCAACTCTGAACTTTCCATCTCTGATTGTTCTTCCATATGTCATAGCTAGCACCAGTGGGAGTAGAAGAATCAAACAACACTTTTAGATCACCCAATAAATACAATCCAGAGCCTGTAGGAGTATGAGTTGCATAATACTTGAGAACCAACTCATATAGAGTGACCAAATCCTGATGATCCACAAGATGGAGAATCTCTTGAAGAAATGTAAAGGATATGAAAGTTTTATCCAATCTGTAAATGGTATTAACTTGACCATTTTCAGTTAACTCCCAGTGAACCAAAACATCTCTAGTTCCCTCAGACCAATCATCAGGGGATCCTTCCCTTATAAATGAAGCATCAGAAGCATTCACATTGATTAGGCTTTGTTTGGAATGTGAAGTTCTGACTTTAGCCATCCTCTTTGCTCTTCTTCCAGGAACATAAATGGCAGCATGAACTTCAGCTTCAGCAGATTCACCTTCTGCAGCATCAGTTTCCACTGATGGAGTATCCAATTGTTCATCAGTAGAATCCTGAGAAGATTCAAGTGCAGCAGATGCATATTGTTCATCCATAGCCTTCCTTATCTGTTTGTTTCTAGCAGATTGAAGTTCAACTTCTCTTACCTTAAGCTCATGAAATCTTGCAAGTTCAGCTTTTTGTTCAGCTTTTTGTTCCTCATCTAACTTCCTAGCAGTTTCTTCACCCAATCTTTCCTCCTCCAGTTGTCTCCTAGTTCTCTTTCTAGATGGAGGATCTGCTGCTAGCACTTGAGCTTTACCTTTATCCACATAAGATGAAGCAGCAACATGTGGTACATCAGCAGAAGTATCAAGTAAAGATACCTTTTCAGCAGCAACAGAAATATTAACAGATGAACCAGCATCAGCATTGAGGAGAGGAATATTCTTAGAAGCACCCATTCTAGCTTTGTCATTTCTAGCCTTGATTCTGTTATAAATCTCAACCAGTTTGTCAAATGGAAGTGCCCACACTTGTTTCTTAGACCAAGCATTATTATACAATGAACTGCTTTGACTTTTCACATATGTTCTCATATAATCCCTTTGATGTGCTTGAGTCATAGGTTTATCTCTTTTAGCTTTGGCTTTTAACTCATCTGCTACCTTCTTCCTCAACTTCAGCACTTTCACAATTTCAGAAGCCCAGTCTTGTTTCTCCAACCTTTTACCAAGAATGTCTTTAGCTAAATCAGAATTATCAAGCACTTGTTTTCCAATATGCTGCCAATCTGACTCATCAAACTCTTGAACAGCTGCATCCAATTCTCTTTATCTTTCAATAGGCAAAGTAGAAACATAGTTTTGGGTGGCAGACTGGTATGCTGCATCAATCTTATCTTGCTGTTCCTTAGCCATATTAGCACTCTTCTTATAATCTTCCCAATCTTAGAAGAGTTTTTCTTGTGCAGCTCTTTCTTCAGCTGTAACAAGCTCATCCACAGCCACATCTATTCCTTCAGCAAGATCATCATGAGGATCAGTCAAATCTTCCATAGGTTCATCATGTAATTCTTGAACCTCTCTATCAGGAGAACCTTGTTGATTCTTAGATGAATTATGAACAGGGGAATTCAAATACTCTTTCCCTGCTACAAAGAATGCTTCTCCTGATGTGTTACCTTTATCAGCATATTTGTCAGTAGCAACACCACTTGGTGATTGTTTCTCCTGAAGTATATCAGTAGCTTCAGTCATGAGCATATCATCATCACCACTAGACATTTTGGAAGATTCAGCAGCTTTCCTTGCCAAATACTGTCTTGTACTTCTTCTTCTGCTGAATTGAAGTTGTGGTTTAGATTTAGGTACTTCAGTAGCTTTAGGAGGAACAACATGAGACTGTCTAGCAACTTCAGCTAGAATCTCAAGAGAATCCAAATTTGCCTCCTTTGCAACTTCAGCAGAATCCAATCCACCCTTACTTTGCTTCTGTTGATTCAGCTGTGCCTCTAAATCTTGAACCTTGCTTTTCAAACTTTCAATTTCATTACCAAGAGTAGTCTTGGTATCAGCAAGCTCCTTTTGGAGATCATCAGTCATTTTCATGTACCTGCTAAGTGAATCATATACAAAAGTGAGAGTAATAGGGTCCTCTGCTCTACCAGCTGATTGCTCAGTGGTAAGAGGAGCTTCATTGAGCCCAGCAGGAGAAACAGACTCATTTACAACATTAGGAAAACCTTCATTAATTGGTTCTCTCATAGGACTGGGTGTAGATAGTCTAGTAAACTCAGGTTCAAGAGGCTGAAAGTTATCTTCAAACTCATGAATTTACTCAGCTGGAGCATCTTGAGATGGTGAAATGGTAGGACTAGGTGACATATGTACAGGGGTAGGTGGTGGTAAGTCAGTAGAAATAGGCAATGGTTCAACAGTTGTAGCTGGCTCTTCCTCCATTACCACTGAAGGATTACCATCAGCAGCAACACCAGAAGATGATGGATTACCATCATCAGCAGCATTAGGAGCAGGCACATTACCAGCATCATCACCCTCAACTACATTATCATTGCCATGTGGGAACATAGCTTCTAACATAGGGTGATGTTCCCCAGTATAATTTTTTTTCATTGAGGCAAACAACTTAGAACCAAGACTTTTAATAGGCACATGGGTTCTATCTTCAGTGGTTATATCTAAAATCATTTGTAAGAATCTAGGGTACATTAAAAACTTATGCTGTTGTTTATCAATATTTTCTAGCATATTATCAAAAATAAACTTAGAAAAATTATAAGTTAGACCCTTAGAATGACAAACAATACCACAATCCAATTGCAGAGAGAATTGGTTCCATCCACCACACTTGTTGCTTATACATTGCAGCAGCAAATGCACCAAATATCTCCACTTAGGACAAAATTGATTCTTGTACCACTTAGATGTATCAGTACTTTGATATCCAGCTTCCCTTAGCCCAGCAAGAATCTCTGCAATGTTGGAATGATACACACCATTCTCATCATCCAACTGAAGCTTTGTCCTAATCAAACCTTCTGTCACCACATACTCTACACCATCAATCTCAGCCACAATCTCTGTATCAGATCTCTTAGAAGCAGATGCCCAAAATTGCTTCACCAAGGATTCACAAACCAGATTGGGACTATGTTTCAAAGCATAATGAATCTTTGACCTTTGTAGAAATTCCACCATTAAATCGAATTCTTCATGTCCGTTTGCCTTTTTCAGAATAGCATACTTGTTATGATCGCCTCTCAATTCGAGTTGTGCCATTTGAATGAACTTGCGTGAGACGGTTATGAATTACACAGAGAATAATGGGTTTAAATAGAGTGATAAGCAAATAATGTTGTTTAGGAAGAGATATGCAAAGTGGGTTAAATTTGGAAGTTCCCCAATCATGGTCAAATTATCGGAACTAATTATTGACCGAGTCTGACGTGTAATTCAAAAACTTCCAATTTGAAAATTTACCCTTCAGCAGAAATGAAAGTCAAATCTGCTGAAGAATGGTCAACATCAGCATAAACCAAGCAAATGTAAAAATATCTTCGGTAAATATCTTGATTTTACTGTGCCACCCAACTCACATTAATTATCGTAACGCCTAAACTTGACTTATTTAATCACCCCCAAATCACATCTCAGTCACCAATTTACCCCAAATCATCTTTCAAACCCTAATTTCCCAATTAAACCCAATTCACCACCAAAATCATGTCATCAAACCCAGAAACCTCAGATCAAAATTCCTCTTCTTCATCTTCAGAAGAAGATTTACCACCATATCCATGGGAGCTTGATGATTCCGACTATGAAAGAGAACTGGAGAGACGATGGGATGCACAAGAAAGATAATGGAATGCACATAGGAAGGGTGAACCAAGCCATGTACCCATTCCTGCTGAGAGAGAGCTTGTCTCTCCCTTCATCTGTACCTCTGATGAAGACTCTTCAGAGGAAGAAAATGAAGATCCAACCTTTCTTCCTCCTTCCACACCAGAGAGATCCCAACTAAGATCAAGTAAGATAGATCCATCTCTTCCAACATCACATAATGAGGTGTTGGATCTTCCTGCTACAGGACCTAATCTTTCTTCACAAGAGCACATCGGACAGAGCAAAAAGGCAGAGATCATACGTAAGGGAAAGGAGAAGCTGAAGTAGATGATTGAGGAATGTTGCCATGGACCAAAGTTCTTGAGTATTTTCTTGACTTTGGTACTTGAGCATCTTCACAGTCTTCCTTCTCTTCTTTTTCCATTTTCATCTTCAGCTTCATCATTGTACTTGTCATAGCCTCAAGTATTTTGTAATAATTGATAAAAGCTAGTAGTACTCAATTAGGCAAATGTTTAGGAATGGTCATTGTAATCCAGTTGGAACTTTGAATGTATGCTGTAACTTGTTTCTTTGAATGAATGAAAAGATCTTCTTTATTAATCAACTGTGTAAGACCTTCAGCATAATCAACTAATCAGTAGAAACCATGTTCAGCATAATTGACCACATTCCTTTGACTACAGCTCTTGGTGACTTTAACATTCAACTTACAATCTCAGAACATCTGCAAAACAGACATAAAACATGCAAATACACCAAACAACTTGCAAAAATATTAGTGGGTTAGTGTTAAAACTCAAAAAGTATACAAATTATACAAATCTACAAAGTTTACACTCATAATCCTCCCCCGAGGCATATGCCTCCCCTGAGGCTTATGCCTCCCCTTAAACTTTGCAGTTAAAGGTTAAGCATTCCAATATGGACCACCAAATATTGAAACCTTGGTCCATCAAATGCTTTGGTTAACAAATCTGCCACATTCTCATTTGTATGAATTTTTACCACTTTAACCAAATGTTTCTCATAAGCATCCCTTATAAAGTGGTGCCTGATTTCAATATGTTTGGTTCTATTATGAAAAACTGGATTTTTAACAATACAAAGTGTACTTTGATTGTCAATGAAAATGGTAGTATTCATAAAGTTATACCCATAATCTAGCAATTGATTCTGAATCCATAGAACCTATCCACAACAATTGGCAGCAGCAACATACTCTGCTTCAGTAGTAGAGGTAGCAACAATGGTCTGTTTCTTGCATTGCCAAGAAATCAGTCTTCTGCCAAGGAATTGGCAACCTCCAGTTGTAGATCTTCTATCCAAATTTGCACCAGCATAGTCACTATCACTATAAGCTGCTAGCTGAAATGGAGATTCTTTGGGATACCAAAGACCGAATTTAGGTTGGCCTTTTAGGTACTTAAAAATCTTTTTGACAGCATTCAAGTGAGAGGTAAGTGGAGTGACTTGGTGCCTTGAACAAGCACTCACAGCAAATGTAATATCAGGTCTTGAGGCAGTCAAATACATCAAAGAACCAATCATTGACCTGTATAAGTGAACATTCACAGGGAGATCAGGATCAATATTGTTCTTTGGTTTGGGAGCCTCATAGGGAGTAGTGGCAGTCCTGACATTCTCCATAGCAAACTTGGACAACATATCTTTTACATATTTTGTCACACCCCCAAAATCGGGTCCAGCAGAAGCATACATGTAGCTGGGGTGTAACTCAATTGATATCACAACACTAGTTCAAAAATGGTTTGCACTTGAATCATTTAAAATAAAATTGTTTAACCAAAAGTATGAATTTACATCGTTAAAAGTAATGCGGAAGTAGGCCCTTAAAGTAGTTTAAAATGGTCCCCAAATGATTAAATCAGAGTCTTCTATGACCATGCCATGCCCTGCCAAAACCTCCAGTAGTGTGCCATAGCTTAAAACCTGAAAATACATGCTAAAGTGTCAACACAATGGTTGGTGAGTTCATAGATTCTTGTGAAAAAGAATGTAATGCATTGAAATGAAGATTTCCTAGCAAAGGCATCGTAAATCCACTCAGTTCCAAGTCCCGCCATAAGAGACTTGTAACCTGTGTGTTTACAACCCACTGCCAAATGTAATAAGTTTGATGCAAAAGCATTGTAATTCAGTAGTAAGGCTGATGCAAAGGCATCGTAATTCAGTAGTAATAGTAGTGGAAAAGTATCGTAATTCCATAAGTAATTTTCGTATGTACAATAGCCACAAGTATAAAGTGAACTGACATAAATGTCAAAAATGCTACATTGTCTCTTAAGCTCATGACCCCGAAGCTAGACTTTGTAATGGCCCCAACAGAGTGTCTACCAGGCACTCAATTTGATAAGACATGAAATGCATTCGTCCCGTTGGAGCAACCCAAACACGAATGGAGGTGTCACCCTCAATAGATCTATTCACTCACTCTCGCTTAGTACTAAAATTAACGGTCCATGATATTGAAAGGGGACTTGTCGTGAAGTGGTAGTAAGGCAACATAAGCAATGTATGGAATTTGTAATACTTGGGCATGTACAAAAATAGTTGTTGCAATGTATTCTCCCCCATGGGATTTGAAATCGTATAAAAGTATAACACGAGTATTTAAGCATGTATCTCCCCCAAAGAGTTTGTAAAGTAATTAAACCAGTAAAAGTGGGGCTATGACTCACCTGATATGATGGTACCATGAACATGTAATGAGCTGAAAAACAAGGCGCGCACACTAGCCGCAACCTAATATGAATGATGAACGATCTACTTTAGATCATGAAATGATGTTATGAATGTCCATGCACATGTTCCTAAACCACTCTACTCTTTGAAAAATACTTGTTGTTATCAAAAATATACATTTCCAAGACTTAGGAAAATATGGCTATTAGAAAAATAAAACTAGTTGCAATATATATACTTATATATATATCGTATGTACCAATGTTTGTGTTGAAATCCTCGGTTTGAAATCCTTGAAATAACGCCTTGTAGTGATAAAATATACTTGTAATAACTAATACTTCATTAGTTATAAAATTGGGTACTTGGTATTATTTTAGAAATCTAGAGTTACTACGTAGTTTTGGCGTTAATATTTATAAAAGCTGTCAAACTAAAATGAGTTTTGCCGATATTCAAACGTGAATATCTTTGTCGTTATAAGTCCGTTTTACTTGTTCTTTATATCCACGGTTACGTCTTAGTATGTAGTAATATATTTTGGAAAGCTAGACTCCTCCGGGTTACTTCTAAAGCCTCGTTTTGTCCGACGAAAAACGTCCAACAGCAACAATTTTCAGAAAATATACTTTTCGTCAATAAACTTGCAAAAATCATAACTTCTTCGTTATAAACTCTTTTTAATCCGTTCTTTCGCCTACGGATTCGTTTTTGAAAGTATTTTCTAAAAATTTTGCCAAAGTTTACTTTATGTTTACTGATTTTCCAGAATTTACCAAAATGGGACAGAATGTTTATATAGTTGTTACAAAACCATTTCCAAGGTTCAAAACTAGTTTCTACATCAACCAAAACTCTTGCAAACTCCACAAATCTATACTAATCCTACCATACACCTTCTTAGGGTGCCATGGGTTCCTAATGACTAGTAATCAAGTTAATTTAACAAGGGAACACTAAAATCACAATCTAGGGTTTGTATGTTCAAAAAGTCTACAAAAGTAAAGTGGTATAACTAGTTTGTGCATGAAATTAAGCATGAATACTATAAGATACATGTGTTAATTAGATGAAAACATGAAAATCAATTTGAATACTCACTTTGAAATAATAGGTGGTGAGATGATGAGAAACCTTGGATTACTTGTGTTTTTGTGTTATGATTCTTGATTAGGATGATGAAATGAACAACTTTGATGCTTTGTACTTTGAAAAATAATGGATTGATCATGGATCTTGATTAAAGTCGTGAGTTTGATGGAGAGGATGATCAAAAATGAGTTTTTGATTTTTGATCTAAGTATATATGTGTAAAAAGGTGTTTATGTATAAAAAAATCTAAATCAATGGCATTTTAGTAAATACTTGGTCAACTTGACTAGATATTTTGAGGGAGGGGCTGCACATGGTTGATGAGTATGTAGGAAGCTTGGTGTTATCTGGTTCACGGAGTCGGTTTTGGTTCCGTTATTCGCAAAACGTAAAGTTTTAAATCGCGAAACATAAATTCGGGTATCGTAAAAATATGAAACTTGAAAGAATGACTAAACTTGTCAAAATACCCCATAATAAAATATAAAATGAATGGTAAGTTCCATCGGGTTGCATAAACGCTGTTAAAACTGGAAACGCGGGTTAAAAACGCGTAATTCGCGTAAAACGCTGAACTGAAAAACGTAAAATTCCAAAACTTTAAGAATTGTCGTAAAATGAGAGAAAATCATATTTCTATCGTTTATATTGTTTTATGGACATATCGGGATGCCGGAAGGACGTTTAAACCTGAATGTAAATCTCGGACACGGCTTCGTGATTTTTGCAGAAATGATCCGACGAGCGCCAAACTCTCGGATTACCGTTAAAATAGTTTAACTTATGAGAATATGAAATAAAAATTTCTGACATGAATAGTGTTTTGTGAATAGTAACTTTCCGAGATAAAAATTGGAATTTCGACGTTTGAAATAGGACATGAAATTACGAGTTGTGACATTCTTCCCCTCTAAAAGGAACTTCGTCCCGAAGTTCAGTTTATGTTGGTTTCTAGAGTGGTATTGGTGAAAAGATGATGATATTTATCGTGTAAACTTCTGAGCTCTAATGGGAGCTCAAGTCTGACGGCCACTAGGCCTACTCTATCTGAAATATTACATGGTCCAGTGTATATCTCGGGTTTAACTTTCCAAGTTTTCTGAATGGTATCATGCCTTTCCTAGACAGAACTTTCTGTATAACTCTGCTTACCAACTTGAAGTTTTAATAGTTTACAACTTATTGAACTTGTAACTGATTCTTGACTTGTAGGAAATTTCTGGTTATTTCATGAATACTTACTGGACTAGTGAGTTGGGCTTTTCCAAATTTCGATCCGTCAATGAATGTTGGCACTTCGACCATAGAGTGCCTCAAATGGTGTAGTCTCTACGCTGCCGCGATAACTATGGTTGCAACTGAATTTGATTTATGGTAATTGGTTAGTCCAACCATTTCTTGAGTCAATCACTCATGCTCTGAGCATATCTCCCTATGTTTGAATCGTTCTCTAATTTTGACCATTGGTCTGCAGATGATAGGTGGTGTGGTTCCAAAGAAATCTTAATGTAATCGCTAGGTGTTTGAGGTGAATTAAATTCCTCTATTAGAAATAATTGAAATGGATATCATGAATCTTGTAGAAAACTTACAAGGTTAAGTCCGTCAAAGGGGTGTTGTTGAAAATAATAGATTAGGATAAAGTGGTGATCCTCCGCAGGATGTCATGAATCGAGTCTTTCTCCACCTACGATGCTTAGTCTCCATTACCAAGATTTTCCCCAAGCTCTATGTAGTCAATTCACAAAATCCTAAAATGTATAAGTGATGTAATATAGTGATTGATTTTTCAAGGTTTGTTTTGAGATTGTGTTTTGTTCATAAACCTTCCCCGAATAAATAAATCTACAAGTTTAAGCAAACGGCTTTCCAAGTAACATTTTTCTTGATGTTTCAAAATTTAATAGTTATGCAAGATAGGACAGTTTTCAATATAAGGTGGATAATATGGTTTACCAAAGATCGATGTTTAAGATTTCCTAACAATTCAATAGTTTTGTAAATGATTAACCAAAAGGAATTTGCTTATCAAAATAAGTGCCTCAGAAAAATATTTCTTACAAGATATATGTTTTGTATAACTGTAGTTTGGAGAAAAATCCATTTAAAAGTGAAAGTATTAAGAGGATAAAATAGTCAGGTATGTATGTCTGCACAAAGGCATAGGTGTCTAACATGTTTGGATAAAGTCTATTGGTGAGGACATGTTCAATCTATAGTCTCGGTTAAGAGGTTGGATTTATCTCTATGGTGTGGCTTAGTGAGCACTCGCATCGAAAATAATCCTGTAATTCAGTCAAGCCAATACTTTCTAGATGATGGAATTTTGGCGATCAGGCCAGTGATAGGGGTTCCAATTGTTTTGTGATATCCTGAGATTTATGTTGAGTTTTGAACGGTCTTAATGTACCGAGAGATTCTCCTTATAGATGGTATGGAAAGTCTTTCCTAGGGAGGTCATTGATAATATCCACTTATCAATATAGGGAGTAGTGAGTGATAAGTGGCATAGGAATCCATAAAGTGTCAGCTAATTCCTTGTATATATGGGGATGGGGAAAGGAAATGATAGTGATTGTGAGAAGGGAAGAGACTGTGACAACTGCGACAAAATGATATTGTGATAAAAGAAAATACTATGATGTAAATGTATTGTGCATAGACGTAAATGTTCATGAAATGAAATGATCAATTGACGTGCTTCCAAGCGGCGGTTCACAAAGTGATGAAAAGTATGAAAGTTCTGACAATGAGGGTATACACACACACACATGAATGAAACATTTGGAAAATGAGTTGAGAATTTATTCCAGACAGAATTTTATTATAACCATTCTCAGTGTTGCAAAATTCATTTCTGAGTCAGACATAGGTGGTCAGCCTATATCTCACTATCCCGGGTTGAATATAGATGACCAGTCTATATTCCACCGAGGTTCCATGAATTTTGAAATACTCAGCTCAGTCATACTAAGACTATGTCCTTCACAAATACCAAGACGTTCTGAAAGATAAAAGCAAGTGACCAAACTCGAGGTCAAATGATGAAACTATGCAAGGAAAAACATAATGCGGTGACATATATAATACGTGAACATGCTTATATGAAAGACAATTATAGTAATCAACTATAATAAATGAATATATTATATCAGATAATGAGACACAAATCTCATTACCTATGTCAGCAACTAACCACAAATGAGGCTTCAGCTTGGCAGGCAGGCACGTGACGGTCATAGGGTTAAGTTTTCTTGAAAGTAGCTATAGTCTAGGTTTTAAAAACACTTAGTTCGCTATAGCCAAAGCTCTGGTACCAATCTGTCACACCCCCAAAATCGGGTCCAGCAGAAGCATACATGTAGCTGGGGTGTAACTCAATTGATATCACAACACTAGTTCAAAAATGGTTTGCACTTGAATCATTTAAAATAAAATTGTTTAACCAAAAGTATGAATTTACATCGTTAAAAGTAATGCGGAAGTAGGCCCTTAAAGTAGTTTAAAATGGTCCCCAAATGATTAAATCAGAGTCTTCTATGACCATGCCATGCCCTGCCAAAACCTCCAGTAGTGTGCCATAGCTTAAAACCTGAAAATACATGCTAAAGTGTCAACACAATGGTTGGTGAGTTCATAGAGTCTTGTGAAAAAGAATGTAATGCATTAAAATGAAGATTTCCTAGCAAAGGCATCATAAATCCACTCAGTTCCAAGTCCCGCCATAAGAGACTTGTAACCTGTGTGTTTACAACCCACTGCCAAATGTAATAAGTTTGATGCAAAAGCATTGTAATTCAGTAGTAAGGCTGATGCAAAGGCATCGTAATTCAGTAGTAATAGTAGTGGAAAAGTATCGTAATTCCATAAGTAATTTTCGTATGTACAATAGCCACAAGTATAAAGTGAACTGACATAAATGTCAAAAATGCTACATTGTCTCTTAAGCTCATGACCCCGAAGCTAGACTTTGTAATGGCCCCAACAGAGTGTCTACCAGGCACTCAATTTGATAAGACATGAAATGCATTCGTCCCGTTGGAGCAACCCAAACACGAATGGAGGCGTCACCCTCAATAGATCTATTCACTCACTCTCGCTTAGTACTAAAATTAACGGTCCATGATATTGAAAGGGGACTTGTCGTGAAGTGGTAGTAAGGCAACTTAAGCAATGTATGGAATTTGTAATACTTGGGCATGTACAAAAATAGTTGTTGCAATGTATTCTCCCCCATGGGATTTGAAATCGTATAAAAGTATAACACGAGTATTTAAGCATGTATCTCCCCCAAAGAGTTTGTAAAGTAATTAAACCAGTAAAAGTGGGGCTATGACTCACCTGATATGATGGTACCATGAACATGTAATGAGCTGAAAAACAAGGCGCGCACACTAGCCGCAACCTAATATGAATGATGAACGATCTACTTTAGATCATGAAATGATGTTATGAATGTCCATGCACATGTTCCTATACCACTCTACTCTTTGAAAAATACTTGTTGTTATCAAAAATATACATTTCCAAGACTTAGGAAAATATGGCTATTAGAAAAATAAAACTAGTTGCAATATATATACTTATATATATATCGTATGTACCAATGTTTGTGTTGAAATCCTCGGTTTGAAATCCTTGAAATAACGCCTTGTAGTGATAAAATATACTTGTAATAACTAATACTTCATTAGTTATAAAATTGGGTACTTGGTATTATTTTAGAAATCTAGAGTTACTACGTAGTTTTGGCGTTAATATTTATAAAAGTTGTCAAACTAAAATGAGTTTTGCCGATATTCAAACGTGAATATCTTTGTCGTTATAAGTCCGTTTTACTTGTTCTTTATATCCACGGTTACGTCTTAGTATGTAGTAATATATTTTGGAAAGCTAGACTCCTCCGGGTTACTTCTAAAGCCTCGTTTTGTCCGACGAAAAACGTCCAACAGCAACAATTTTCAGAAAATATACTTTTCGTCAATAAACTTGCAAAAATCATAACTTCTTCGTTATAAACTCTTTTTAATCCGTTCTTTCGCCTACGGATTCGTTTTTGAAAGTATTTTCTAAAAATTTTGCCAAAGTTTACTTTATGTTTACTGATTTTCCAGAATTTACCAAAATGGGACAGAATGTTTATATAGTTGTTACAAAACCAATTCCAAGGTTCAAAACTAGTTTCTACATCAACCAAAACTCTTGCAAACTCCACAAATCTATACTAATCCTACCATACACCTTCTTAGGGTGCCATGGGTTCCTAATGACTAGTAATCAAGTTAATTTAACAATGGAACACTAAAATCACAATCTAGGGTTTGTATGTTCAAAAAGTCTACAAAAGTAAAGTGGTATAACTAGTTTGTGCATGAAATTAAGCATGAATACTATAAGATACATGTGTTAATTAGATGAAAACATGAAAATCAATTTGAATACTCACTTTGAAATAATAGGTGGTGAGATGATGAGAAACCTTGGATTACTTGTGTTTTTGTGTTATGATTCTTGATTAGGATGATGAAATGAACAACTTTGATGCTTTGTACTTTGAAAAATAATGGATTGATCATGGATCTTGATTAAAGTCGTGAGTTTGATGGAGAGGATGATCAAAAATGAGTTTTTGATTTTTGATCTAAGTATATATGTGTAAAAAGGTGTTTATGTATAAAAAAATCTAAATCAATGGCATTTTAGTAAATACTTGGTCAACTTGACTAGATATTTTGAGGGGGGGGCTGCACATGGTTGATGAGTATGTAGGAAGCTTGGTGTTATCTGGTTCACGGAGTCGGTTTTGGTTCCGTTATTCGCAAAACGTAAAGTTTTAAATCGCGAAACATAAATTCGGGTATCGTAAAAATATGAAACTTGAAAGAATGACTAAACTTGTCAAAATACCCCATAATAAAATATAAAATGAATGGTAAGTTCCATCGGGTTGCATAAACGCTGTTAAAACTGGAAACGCGGGTTAAAAACGCGTAATTCGCGTAAAACGCTGAACTGAAAAACGTAAAATTCCAAAACTTTAAGAATTGTCGTAAAATGAGAGAAAATCATATTTCTATCGTTTATATTGTTTTATGGACATATCGGGATGCCGGAAGGATGTTTAAACCTGAATGTAAATCTCGGACACGGCTTCGTGATTTTTGCAGAAATGATCCGACGAGCGCCAAACTCTCGGATTACCGTTAAAATAGTTTAACTTATGAGAATATGAAATAAAAATTTCCGACATGAATAGTGTTTTGTGAATAGTAAAAGTGAATAGTAACTTTCCGAGATAAAAATTGGAATTTCGACGTTTGAAATAGGACATGAAATTACGAGTTGTGACATATTTCTCCTGATGAATGAAAATACCATCAGGTTTTTGCTGAACCTGTAAACCCAAAAAGAAAGTAAGTTCTCCCATGGTACTCATTTGAAATTCTCCCTTCATCAGATCCTCAAACTCTCTACACCATGCTTCTTTGGTTGAACCAAAGATAATATTATCCACATACACCTGGACAAGAATAATATCCCTGGAATCTTTCTTGAGGAATAGAGTCTTGTCAATGGCACCTCTTCTGTAGCCATTCTGCAGCAGAAATGTGGAAAGTCTAGCATACCAAGCTCTGGGAGCTTGATGAAGTCCATAGAGAGCTTTGACAACCTTGTACACATACTCAGGATGATCAGGGTCTTCAAATCCCTTGGGTTGAGTCACATAAACCTCCTCTTCAATCTCACCATATAAGAAAGCACCTTTAACATCCATCTGATAAACCATAAAGCCCATATAAGAGGCATAGGCCAAAAATATCCTAATTGTTTCAACTATGGCCACTAGTGCAAAGACTTCATCATAGTCAATGCCTTCCTCTTGTCTAAACCCTTGAGCCACTAGTCTAGCTTTGTTCTTCACCACAATCCCCCTGGCATCTCTTTTATTCTTCAAAATCCATTTTGTCCCAATGGCATATTTACCATCAGGAAGAAGAACCAATATCCAAACCTGCTGATTCTTAAATTGCAGCATCTCTTCTTGCATTGCTTCAAGCCAACTTGAATCAGCCAGTGCTTGAGGAACACTAGTTGGCTCTATTTGAGAAAGAAAGCATGCAAACAGACAATGTTTGAAGTCTGTGTGATTGTTCCTCTTTTGATTGTAGACATAAGAGATGAAAGCAACTTCACCATATTTTGTATTCTTTACAGTGCTTCTAGTTCTAACAGGATCTTTAGGATCTCTAATAATCTTTGATAGGGGATGATCATTATGAATCCTTTTAGTTGCTGTAGGTTGAACATCAATTGTGGCATCAAGGTTGTTGACTGTAGGCCCAAACTCAGTATCATAAGAAGCTGAGTGAAATAGGCCAGGCTTTGGCTGATAATTCCCAAGATCAGAAGGACTTGGAAATCTTGTGAAGGGCTTCTCAAAGTCTGCAGAGACTTCAGTAGAAATGGGAGAGTGTGCATCATCAGCATCTTTGACCTTATCAGTGGTAATAGGTGTGTCTTCAGTAGAATCGTCAGCAGTATCCTTGTTTCCACTGACTGCTTGGGCTGATTGATGTAGGATTGCTTCAGTCTCTTTTGTAACCTTTTCATTGAGTTTCTGAGCTTCCTGAGTAGCAGCATGTTCTTGCTTCTTCAGTCTTGCAAGATCCTCTGCATAATGTGACTCATCATCTTGTTCAGCAGCAGAATGATTACCTACAAAATGGTTAGGTGGAAAAGATGGTACAACAATGGTATGTTCTTCTGGCTCAGATTCACAGTCTGAGTCATCATCCATGGAACCTGCAGGGTTAGAATGTGGATCTTTGGTACCTGCATTAGGATTAGAAGCATGTCTAGTATAACCCAAATAGTCAGTCAAATAATCTAGGTCAAAATACCAAGAATGGCCTTGTCCCTGAGTATTAGGCTGATCTTCAAGAAATCTTAGATTAAGGGTCTCTTCTATCCTTTTGGCATTTAGATTATAAACCCTATAGGCCTTGCTATGAGCTGAATAACCCACTATATATCCCTCATCAGCTTTCCCATCAAACTTACCCAGTATATCAGCAGTATTCAAAATGGTCACTTTGCATCCAAAAGGCTTAAGGTAATGAATATCTGGAACTTTCCCAGTGAGAAGTTCATAAGGTGTCTTGACATGATGTCTAGTGATGGATACCCTGTTCAAGACATAGCAAGCAGTACTTACTGCTTCAGTCCAAAACATAGTGGGTAATTTGGAGTCTGCAAGCATTGATCTTGCTGCCTCAATGAGGGTTCTATTTTTCCTTTCAGCAACCCCATTTTGTTGTGGGGTCCTTGGAGTACTATAGTCCCTTCTAATCCCCTTAGACTTACAGAATTCTATGAAAACAACATTTTTGAATTCTGTCCCATTGTCACACCTAATTCCTTTAACCTTTTTATTAAGCTGGTTTTCAATTAAAATGATGAATTCTTTCAAAATAGGAATTGTTTCATCTTTAGTTTTTAGAAAGAATACCCAGCAAAACCTGCTAAAATCATCAGTGATAACCAGGCAGAAGCACTTGTGATCTATACTTCTGATAGGAGTTGGACCAAAGAGATCCATGTGCAGCAACTGAAGAGGTTCTGAAATGGTGCTCACAGCATTGATGGCTTTGTAAGAGGCTCTGTGTTGCTTTCCCTTGTTGCAAGCAATACAATTGTGTTCATTGGTGAAGAGTTTAGAAGGAAGACCCTGAACAAGACCAAGTTTAGACAACTTGTTGATAGTCTTGTAATTCACATGAGCCATTCTCCTATGCCACTTGGTAGATTCATCCTGGGAAGCTTTGGCCACCAAACATGTTAGATCACCTTCTGGCTTGACATCATTCAGATTGAATGTGTACAAGTTGAAGGTTCTAGGAACTCTCAGCAAAACAGTTGTGTCTTCTGGAAGTTTGAAGTCCTTGGAGAGTACAAGACATTCATCCTCAGAGAAGAAAACCTTATTCTTAGTGTCACAAATTTGTGATACAGAGAATAGATTAAAATGCTCTAGTTCCTTCACATAATAAACATTTTCAAAGTCTAACAAAGGTGTCTTAATAGTTCCTTTCCCAGTAATTTTGCCATCTCCACCACCAAAAGTTACAATGCCTCCTCCTTCTATGGGCACAAAGTCATGCATCTTGTCCTTGTTCCCTGACATACTTCTAGAACAACCACTATCAACAATACCTACTTCAGTACTTTTCAACGGATGATCCTACAACAACAACAAAAATATACAAAAGTTAGTACACATTGGAGGCTCAAGTCATTGCTGACTTGAACCTGCCTTGTGGATCATTAGTGATAGGCCATGTAGATGTTTTAGATCCACCATTGTTCTTGGGCCTGTACTGCAAATTAGGTCCCTTCTTTGTCCAAGAACAACCTGCTGAGGGCTTCACAGCAGTATTCCAATACCCACCACCATAATACATTGAGTCAAAGTGATTAGGCCAATAACCATTAGAAAAGAAAGAACTAGTGGGTCGAACATATGGTCTAGTACTGGTTCTTCTCCATGAAGAATGTGGTTCAGCAGAATTGGATTTCTGCTAATGTGGAACAAAAGAGGGTATTTCACTAACATTCTTCCACATATGCCTAGGTTTCCTTTGACTAACACATTCACCCATTCTTTGCTCATAAAATGTACAATCCTTAATCAAATGAGATTTACTTCCACATACAAAACATTTCTTCTTCTTAGAAGATTTATTCAAACCAAAGGAAGTTCCATAACATGAAAAAGTATTCAAACCACCATGATAAACAGAATTGTTTTTAACAGAACCAAAAGTATTATTTTGCAAAGAATTTAAAAACAAGTCTTCAGTAGAAACTGTCTTGTTATCAGCAGCAACTCCAGAAGGCTTGTGGGGAGTCTTGGGTGATGTCTTTGGTGTGGTCTTGGGAGTGGTCTTGGGCAGGTCAGACTTCTCACTTGAATTACAGCTGGCAAATGAGGTAGACCCTTCATCAGAAGACTTGTCACTGTCACAATAAGAGACAAAGTCAGTAGATTTCATAATAGGGTCTGGCAAGTCAGTTGACTTTTTGCCATAGAGATGGTGTGATCCATCAAAGTCACTAGGTATGGATAGGTCGATAGGCATATGTTCCCCTCTTATAGGTCCAGGGACAGCATGTAAGTTACCTTCTTTGACAAAGTTAGCTAACCCTGCTTGTGTTGATTTACCTAGGTCATTCCTAGCTTCTAAACCAACATATTTTTTAAATCCTAAACCTATTCTAGAGTTCACAGCCTGACTACCATACAGTTCACTAGCTAGATTATCACCTGATATTAACCATTGTTTATTTCTAGCTATCTCTTTGTCTAACTTAACTTGTAATTCTTGTTTTTCCTTTTCTAGATCAGAATTCTCCTTTTCAGTACGTCTTAAGTCTATCTTAGTAACTTTTAAATCACTTTCTAGAACTCTTATTTTTTCACCATATTTAACTTGATTCTTTTGAAACCAAACTTTTTGTTTCTCTAAAGTTTTTAAAGCCATTTTATAAGACTCTACTTCAATATAACACTCATTGTACTTTGGTTTCAATTCATCACATTCTTGTTTAAGCTCATTGTATCTTACACTACATCCAAACACACAGTTGTGTACCTGAGAGATTCCCATCAAGGAGACTTGCTCCTTCTTGTCCTCTGAAGGTGAGTATGCCAGCAGATTCACTTGTGAAGAAGTAGAAGCTTCCTCTCCAGCAGGTTCATGTTCAGCCCAATCAATCTGGTGATCCAGAGTCACCATAGCTTTTGAAGGTGCAGCCTTACTAGTTCATGCTTCCAATGGGTAAGAGCCATATCTGACTTCATCACCAGACTTCCTCTCCTTGCATTCTCTTGAAAAATGTCCCACTTGACCACAAGTGTAACATTTAACCTTCCTTCTGTCAAACCTTGCTGCCTCTCTTCCATTAAAGCCAAACTTCCTTCCAGACTTGGTTTCAAACCTCTTAATGTTCATGGAGATCATTGCAAGCTGCCATTTCAAGTGCATCTCCTCCATCTCCAATGGATCCACCTGTTCAAAATCCTCATAAGCAAGAAACTGCTGATGTTCATATTCAGCCACAAATGAATGAACAATATCATTCAACACACTACTGGATTTTGATTTAGGAGCAGATTGACTTTGGGTTTGAGAAGATGCTCCTGATGAATAAGAGCTTGAGGTATGATGCACAGGTTTTGTAGTGGTGCCAACAAATGCTAAGTGAGTGGATGGACGAATGGGACTTCTAACATCAGGCTCAAGTGATTTAAGCCTATTGTAGAGGTCATCAAAAGACATCAAGTCTAATCCACCCTTGGTCTTGAGAGCAATACAGACTTGCAACCAAGATGGTGGCAAAGATCTCAGAAATTTAGCATTGCAGTCCTCATTGTCAGGTCTAGCCTTCAGCTGATTGAGTTGACTTAAGATCCGGTGAAACCTGTCATAGCCTTTATGGATTCCCTCTTCCTCTGATATCTGAAACTCTTGGAACTGCTGCTTGAGCATTGATTTCTGCAACCTTCTTGATTCCTCATTCCCACCAAATCTTGCCTTTATTGCCATCCAAATGTCCTTGGCATCCTCCATGAAATGGAAGTCACCCATGTGGTCATCTGGTATAGCTTGGAGCAGAATTGTTCTTACTTTACTCTCCCTCTGCACAGCCAGAATCTCTTCAGCAGTTTTGGGACCTAGAATTGTAACAACCCCATCAGCATCTTTAACATGCTTCTTCAGGCTATTCCCCTTTTTGACTACCTCCCAAAGATTCCAGTTTATGTTTGTGATCCAGTTCTGCATCTTCATTGACCACAGATGATATTCTTCAGCATTCTTCAAGTATGGAAACTTAGCATTGCTGTTCGAGAGGTTGAGTTGTTGAAGAGAAGTGGTGTTAAGGTTTTGGGTTGTATCAACTTCATCATCAGATCCAGGCATGTTTCTTGATTGGTTTGGATTCTTAAGGTGTAAGATTTGTGTTTCTTAGTATAACAGAGACTCTCTCGAGGCTCTGATACCACTTGTTGAACTATAAGACCTTGATAGATCTTCTTGAGCACTCTAGAATCGTTAGTTATGTTACTGTAATCAATAATACACTAATAGACAATCTCTGTAACTTGTATTTTAAAGCGGAAACAAACACAAGTGTAATACTAAGAATTCTTGATCCTCTATGGATCTTTTAATAATAATAAGAGTGTTTTCTAAAATGTAAAGCAATACATAATCGTGTGTTCCTTTTATACATAAGGAACCCTAAACCGTTTCCCAAGAAACGTATATTCTAAAACTTCTAAAAGATATGCATTATCACTTCCTAAATAAAATCATGCATATCCAAACTATAATACATAAAATACGGAAATACTATATCCGCAGAAACTAATAATGCTGAAACTAGTCTTCAGCAGATACACTGCTTCAGCAGGAACCAGCTCTTCAGCAGTAACCTTCAACAGAAACAGTCAGCAGAATTCTTACTTAACAGAATTCCCAACAGAAAAGGACCCGGGAAGTTTTATTCTCCCTTGTTCAATTAATAACTTGTTTATTAGTAATGCTTTAGCAGATCTAGGAGCTAGTATTAGCATCATGCCATTTTCTATGTACAAAGGTTTAAATTTGGGTAAAATTAAAACAGTTTGCATGACCATAGAGATGGCAGAAAGAACAGTTAGTATCCCTAAAGCTATAGTCGAGAATGTATTAGTTAAAATTGATGAATTCACCTTTCCTGTTGATTTCGTCATACTAGACATGGAGGAAGATAACGATTTACCAATAATCTTAGGTCGACCTTTACTTGCCACTGCCCATTTCATTATTGATGTATTTAATAAATTAATCTCTCTGACTTGTAATGATAAGAAAATAGTTTTTAATATGGATGAAAGAGGGCGATGTCATATATTAGAAACTATTTATATTATCAATAATGGCAATCTTAAAGAGAAGGAATCTTCACCCGAATTGACTGCGCATAAAATATTAGGATAATTCATTTAGCGATTTTGCGCAGGAAACAGACTACGGGAAGAAGGACGTTGACTCCTCCAACATGTCAAAAGGAATGAAGACTGTTATCCCTAATTCTTATGCTCATGACTCATCTAGCAGCAGAATTACTCCTATAATAGGGAAGGAATCTGAAAATATTTTTGGGATGGTAGCCCAGCATGAAATTAATAGCGAAGAAAAAGTTAGAAAATACCATTGGTGCGAGGCAATACCTGTCAACAAAGAGGAATGGTACGGTTATTGGGCATCATGTAACCCGAACGCCGATCTTTGTGATGGTGGGCATGATGCAAATAGAGTAGGAAACGATGTACATTTATGGAGTTCTACAAATGACGCTATGAGAAGATTGTTAGATTGGGATAACACCATGATCTTTAACGATTGGATTCGAAACGTCCATGGTAAAGTCAGACGAGATGAGAAACGAAAAATATGGAATGATCTTATCAATAAAGACAAGGGTACCAAGGATATCCCACATGACGAAGGGAGCAATCAGAGTCCTACCTCATCACAAACTAATACAAGCACAAAGACACATTGGTGCGAGCAGGTAAATACCCGAGATATCAATGGAAGTAAAACATGGGCATCTTGTGATCCTTATGAAGATGAATGTAATGGAGGAAGTAGCGTCATGAGAGTAAATAACGATGACTACCTATGGTTTTCAACAAATGACAACCAAAGGACTGATTTAGAATGGGTCAACAATTTAGGATTCGATGATTGGATCAAAATTAAATATGGAAAAGTTGATGCTGTGACAAAAGAGAAGATTTGGATTGGATGTATGGGCCGGTCAAGTCTATGTGAGTGTAAAGCCTACGAACACAAATACAAAGAAACCACCCTGGATGTTGAACAAAACCAGCTAAGAAAAGAGACTAGTAAAGAAAGCTCATGCAAAGATGGAACATCATTCGATGATGATGACATTATGGATTACTTAAAGTTACGTTCACTGACCCTGACGATGAGACCTATGAGCAGCGGCGATGCAAGCTGTAGGGATTGCAATTCAAGAAGCCTCCACCCATCATCGCAGAAACTTATGAAGTAACTCAATTTCATTTAGGGCCTGATGAAAGGTTTTCGAAGGTACGAAGAATCGAGACCAAAGAATATTGTCGTACGGCTACAAATGTTGCATGGATAAGGCATAATCTCATGAAGGAGATGGACGAGCGTGGACAAGTCCTTCATGAACCTACTTGAAGGCCGCAACAGTGAGTCTAACTTAAAGACTCGATAATAAACAAAAGTGCTCTTTCGGGAGATAACCTGAATTATCCTTTTCCTTTTATTTTCTTTATCTTGTTGGTTTGGTATGTTTTGTACTAATATTTTGCAAGTACTAAAGGAAGCATTGCGATGGGGAACAAATTTTTGGACTTTTTACTCCAAGAAATATTCTCTAGGGCCTTGCTATGGCGTAGCTCTTCCATTGACTACACCGTAGCACCCTCCAGGTTTCATACTGGATTTATTCTGCAACTACGGTGTAACACCCCATTTAAGCTACGCCGTAGCTACTTTCTGCACCTTAAAAATGCTTTTTATTTTACAAAACATTCTTTAAACTTGTATTAGTTTCTAAATGAACTTTGTGGGTGTGTTCCTTGTAAACCCTCATGAGACTTCACTCGTCCACTTGGGACACCAAGTGGTTTAAAAGGCTTGTTGCATACGCTAAATGCAACCGTGATTCCTACGAAAGTGAGTTAGGTTTTTTTCTTTTTATTTTTCTTTTTCTTTTTAGGTTTTATGCTTTTGGTAGTTGTGTGATTCCAGGGAATTGAAATTTGCTCATAAGGCGTAGTGAAGGCACGTTTCTCAACATGATCCTTCTATTTTCAAGAGTGAATTTCAGGGAAGTTCTCGTTCTAATTCTACTTTTCCTCCTTATTTTTTATTTTATGTACAAAAGGGACTTTGTACAACTCAAGTAGGGGGACGGGGGTAGAATTATTTACTTGAACTTTGTTTTGCCCTTAATTTTCTAGTTTATTTTGAAAAATTATGCCACTTTAAAACTTTTGACATGTTTTTCCGAACCTAACTAGAATGGACCTTAGCCGAGCACATTAACCCTTAATACCATGGTGAGGTTTAGCCTATTTCAGTTTCACCCTGTTTTACCCCAAATCCACCAAAAATATGAGTGTGCCGGTAGTTTGTAAAGTTTAGAACATGGCTTTTACATCATTTTGAAACCGTGTACGAGTAGTGTATTGAGATTTCTTAATACATTTGGAAGAAACTTTTTAAGAAGGCAATATTTTAGGATTATCACCCAAATAACCTTTATGTGTGTGTTTATCGATTAGTCACATCGACTATTTGACCCCCGTGTTAAAAGCCTTTGTTGCACTCACCTTTAGTGCAAGATACCCCTAGATACACCCTTTTGAGCCTATCCTTTCATTTTTTACCCATATTATTGTTTTGATACACCTATACACCTTAGCCTACCGTGTGGTCTTTGTTTATGATTGGGAAGTTGCCACTTGTTCTAATTTGAGGTCCAAGTCAAGAGGTTCAAGAATCGCACCTACGTTGAAGACTCATCATTGAAGATCATGAGGAAACCCTCTATTGTACATGTATTGTTCTTCCCAAGTGAGGGGATATGTTATGTTATCTAGTTAAAAAAAAATGTGAATTTCTGTATGTAGATATGTTAACTTTGGTGCACCCTTGTATAGCACCGTAATAAGAGCTTTGAAAGATTTAGCATCGAAGAGGCCACTTCGGTCATATTTGAAGAATAAAGCTGTTGGTTCTTAATCACCAACATGAAGACCAAGTGTGGTGCCCCATCATGATGTCCTCTAGTGGCACACACTTGTTACATGATCCCATTCTCGCATTTTGAAACTTGGACTTTGGATGAACGGCAAGTGGTAGCAACTTGGTTATAGGCATAAGACTATTTGTTTTTTTTTCATTTTACTCCATTATTGTGCATCCCATGTCTTATCATACCCTTTAGTTGTGAATCATGCTTAGGTGAGGGATTTGAGCAGTCATTGGTGTCTTGCCCGGCGTTCCGGTCATGTACCATTGCCTTTGTCGCCCTTGTCGTAGTATATTAGTAACAACGCTACACCCAAATAGCCTTATATGTGTTCACCCAATATTGTATTTAAGAATTGTTTTGACCTTAGCTCTAGTGGTAGAGATTTGTGTAACTGCCAAGCCTATGATAGAATACATTCTATGACTGTGCATTGAGTGATCACCCCAAAATTAACACTTAGATTAGGAGAGAGATGTGAGTGTTTGTTCCAATTTTGTGAGGTGTTCGGCTTTGATAAATTCTAGCATAAGGATTTTTTTAATTCATATTCTCCAGTTTCTTGGGGGATATCTTTTTGAAAATCATTCTTATAAGGTCTACTCGAGGGCAAGTAGAGTTCAAATGGGGGGGGGGGGGGGGGTATTTGATAACATCAAATTTACTCTCAATCTAAGTGTTAATTTTCCCCTTAAAATACTCATCTTTTCTACTTTTATGAAGAATATATACTCTTATTTCTTCCTATTTTGGTTTCAGGGTAAAGATGAGTAAAAGAACGAACTTACGCGGAAATGGAAGGACTTTGGAGCAAATATGTGGAAATTATGGATTCTGCACTAACTACGGCGTAGAGGTTCATCTACCTACGCCGTAGCAAGGCTTCACGAAGTCTGAGTCTCCCTCAATACTCTAGTCCTTCCCAGAACAAATCCCATATCATCCCTCAACTCATCAATAGTACCTGCAGACTCATCCCCCATCCGTGCAATCAATGCACTAATCCTAGCCCCCCGAACCTGTAGTCACTCCCAAACTCGACCAATCTCTACATACTCAGCCGCCTCTGATGAGACTGCAGACGGCAAGTCTAATCCAGGTGAAAGGGGAGGCGAATCAATCTCAACTGGCGGTCCTGGAACATAGGGAAGGCGAAAATGGAGGGGAATCTGGCTTATCCGGTAATTTGTGGCTAATGACACAAATTACCAAACCTAAACCTAAGCAATCCCTTGAATTTGATCAAATAATAGTGTTCATAATTCACTCATATGGTAATCGCCTAACATCTTATGACGTCATACCAGAGAAGCATATACATAAATGGGAGAAACAATACCAAGAAAGCAATAAAGGACATAAACATTTAACGTGTAAATATACTCACTAAGTTACATGTTTAAAGAAATTGTAGATCAATTAGTCTAATGTGAATAGCTGGAATGACCAAGTGTCGTAACAAGTTGACATGAGTGTTCATCTTGAGTATTATCAATAACGCCGCCGAGAAAAAACATAGCATATATATAAGGCTTTGAACCACCTACTCACCTAGATAAAATGATTCACTTTTTGACCTCCCAACCTTGTTATCCGATTGAGCCAACATCTTAAGACATACCATTTTAACAATATAATTAACAAAACTGCATTTCAGTACTAACTTATCTTCAACTTAATTTAACAATTAAACAAGCCGTAACAACATTTTAGTTAAATGAATTTATATGCTCATTCATGATAGTCAATTTCCACTTTAGCATTTAATCAAATAGTTTGTGTTCAACAATCCGATCCGCTAAACCTAAACTTTCTAAACTCAAATCAGCAATCAAATCACATAAACATACAAATAACCATAATTCACCCTAGACCTCATTGAATTAGGCCAGAATCAATTCAGGTTCTAAATAATCTAGTCCTAAAAAGAGCAGCCATATCAACAATTTCGACGTCAGTATACCAAATAAAAGCTAAACAGTTCATAATCAGTTTAATAAGCTATTCTAAATGCCAGTCGATCCTTATACAAATGTGCATCTTATACTTTAACAAATTTGTTTAAACGTCTCATCTTATACATTAAACAAACCATAATCGAATTATCAAATTAAAATTTAAACATCGAGAATCAAAAGATGAACAAATCACTACCTCAGCATGAACTGAAGATCGATCTCACTTCATGAATTGATTGCAGCCGAACAATATAAAACCAAATAACTCACGCCTAATTCAAAACTCAATCGGTTACTGGATCTATTGCAAAAAATGAGATGAATTGAATTGAGATGATGTAGGTATTGTGTGAATAAAATAAGATGGATTGTATTGAAATGGATTAAAATGAGATGGGACAACATAATTATCACCGAATTGTTCAATTGGATCCATTGATCATGTGAAATTGGCGGGAAGAAGAAGAAGACATTAGTGTGTGTTAATTAGTTAGGGTTTGTGTAAAATTGGGGAATGGTCAAATAGAATAAGTAACCGACCTTTTGTTTTTATAAAATTTGAGGAGTTTTTTAATAAGAATTTGGGGGTGTATGAGATGAAACAATTTATAAATATGGGTAAAATAGAATAAATAATACAACTTATAAATTATTATTGTGTGATTGGCTCGTTTTTGTTGACTAGTTTTTAGTTACCGTACTAATTTGTCTTAAAAAAGAAATACACAATACTAGCTCAACTAAATATGGTACGACAAAGATGTTAAAAATATTTATCTACTTAATGACGAACATTCTTGTCACTAAATGTAGATTTTAGTGACGAACCTTTATGTTGTCATCAACTTGCGTGACTAATTTGAATTGAAAATATTTATCACATAATTTTGTGACAAGTTAATGATGAACTATGAGCTTTGTCACGAACTTTTAGCTTGTGACAAAAATTGATGACGAGTATTTATTTCGTCACTAAATGGTCTAATTAGTGACGAGAATATGGGTTGTCAAAAAATTGTTTGTAACTAAAAGCACTTTTTATTGTAGTGTGTTGACAACCATTTCACGCCAAACATCAGATTCGTTTTCAACTCCACACGAGCTACAACATGAATGACAAGACCGGGCCGGGTATGAATAACTTACTTACCATCTTATTCATACTCATCCACCTTCCGCTTAACTGATCTTAACCATGTCCCAAATAAGATCTCTTACTTGGATCACAATCATGTCATCTGACCATACTTGTTCAAGGACTCATCTAATTTCATATTTAGACGAAACCAACTTCGAAATCAATCAATTTATTTTGACTGCATTATATTGTAGACATCTGAACACACATAATGCTTGAAAAATTCAATCAAAATCAGTTAATGCATTTGCATATATTCTTTTCAACATGCATGTCTAAACTCTAAACCAAACAGAAATAAAATTCAAAGCGGTCTTACAATAATATAATCGACGATATTCTTAACTTCAAACTAAAAGGTATTACACATGACATGTGTTATTTTACAGTCAAAGATCATCCAATTCGTCCAAGAAATCGAAAGAATGATATTCAGAAGGATGGTAGCCCATAGCATCTTTGCTAATTAGTTTATCAAGATAGCTATATATATATATAATCATTTTCATGAACCATCATTGATTGATTAAAAAGACTTGGAGCATCATCGTAGGAGTTCTGAACGTGTGTTGTTGATGTTGGTTATCAGTCCCTTCCCCACCCCCGAACTCACACCCACAAACACCAATCAAAACAGCAAGAAGATTTGATATACTGGTTACTTAGGTGTATATTACTTCAAAAGGAAAAAACTGATACACTAACAATGAAGCCTATACTAATCTATTTATAGCTAAACACAGGGTACTACTCAAAACATGAAACTGACAAAACTATTAAACTTACATAAAGGCTAATGAAAACAAGGATTAAAGGCATAACAAAAACAGTTATTGGTAGTGGGCAGTAAAACCAAAGAAATGCCCTTTATTTGTTTCTTCAATCTCATTGAAGACTTTCATCAGGTTGGTTCCGAACCAGGTTGACCCGCCCGAGACTTAACCCATCAAGATTATCTTACAGTTGAAGGACCTCGTCGCTTAAAGTCTGTGAAGAAGCCATTTGTTGCATGGTCATAGGATTCGAGCTGGTGTCCATTTGAACCGCTAAGGCTTGAGCAGGAGATATCATGAAGTCATCCAATGGAGCGGGATTATCATAAATATCCTCCTCATGAGGCACGGGTGCCATATCATTGTCACCTGGTTCTACAATGGCAGGAGGAGATCTCTTTGAAGAAGAACAAGAAGCTCCACATGAAAATTGAAAACCATTGATTGATGTTGGCCTTGACAGATTCTGATAATACACCAAAGTTGAATTCCCGACTGACTGTTGATCTTGATCCATTGCAAAAGCTTGAGGAGGGTCTTGAACTGCTGGTTGTGGCAACTTTGAACCATAAAACATTGCCATTGGTTGCAAAGGTTCATCTTGAAGTTGTTGGTTTTGTTCTTCGAATGCCTCTTCTTGATTTCCGACGTTATTATTAGCAGGTTTTGTCACCTTCTTGTAAATCTTACATAGCACCCACCGAGTCAACTGCATGAATAGACAACAAACAATCTTTTACAAATCATATGAACATATATATAACAGATAAAAGGCAGTTTATGAGAGAATTTAGTGATCAACTAAGCTTTTAGAAAATAATAAATTACCTTGTTACTGTCCTCTTTTTGTTCTTGGCTTCCTATTGGGATATTGGGATTATCCGTGGTATATTCATGCATTAGCCAATCCGTCTTGTTACCCTTCTCGTCAAGATAAAATAAACTTGCTTTACATCCAACAACTTGATTCATGTCATCATACTGCGGTTTATCCTTTTGACTTTTCTTCCAAATACCGCCACTCTTGGTTTTCCTATTCGATCGGTTTCCATTAGGGTGTTTTCGCTCCCAAGGCATCAAAAAGTACCACTTGTTTTCACAAGAGCGATATTCTGGTTTTGCTGTTGTATCAAGAAACAGATTTCCGGTTAATTTAGAAACAAAGTATTACTTGTATGAACTCATTGTAAATTGCTATTCTAACTTATATAGCTTCTTGATAGTCTTAATAAAATATTAAACCGTTCAAGAAAAAAAGAAAAGAAACGATATAATACTCGTACTCAACAATTGAAACCCAAACTAACAAAGATATTTACTACAGTAACCTGTAAGTTCATCAGGATCATAGTCGTATATATTGACCTCATAATACCGGCATTTGGGGTGTCGTCTTCCTGTATCAATCTTTGGTTTCAAGTAGTAAACAATGAGCTCCACATCAGTTGGACAAAAGCGGTAGCCAGGTTCAAGCGAATCAGCATGATCATGTTGTTCGTGGTTGTTGTAGGCCATTGTGCGCAGGGTTTAGAAAACTTGCAAAAAAGTTGGTCGAGTGAATAAAAAAGGGTTATGCATGCATGGCTGTTTATATAGTCGTAGTAGTACGTAGCATGCAAGCAAACATGCATGATAAGATCATCAGAATTTCGCACTATAATAAGATAAAAACGTATAAAGGTGGTTATATAAGATATGATCAAACTTATACGGAGTATATTCTTATCTATAAATTTAGTTTTTTATTGTTTCTTTTCTAAATACAAAGGTTAAATTAATTTAATAATTTATATAGAAAAAAAAAAACAACCAATTAATCAAATCCATTACATTAACAAAATCAAAATTTTAACCTGTACAATTGGAAATCGAATGTTCTACTTGTCAAAACCTTACAGCCAGGGACGGACCCAGGATTTTTGAGAGAATGTTGCACAAAATTTATTTTTTTATAACCGTGAGTACTAAAGTTGCTCGATAAAGAATTTATTAGGTAAAATTGGGTGTTGCACGAGCTCAGAAAATGCATATTTTATAAAAAATTTACACTTCATGAACTAAAATTGAGTGTGTCCCATGCCACACCCGGTTCTCATGTAGGTCCGTCCCTGCCATTAATGTGTTAATGCTGTACCTAGTTTATATGTAGAAAGTATTGGTATATGTAGAATTATCCCTATTTTTAATGATGTGTTTTAAGTGGTTAGTCTCGACATTGTGTAACATCTTTAGCATATCTAGCATGTAAATGGACCTTTGCAACTTGCCAACATGTATCCTATAAAACAGGGTGGATCCAGAAATCCAAGTCACTTTTGCACAAGTTTTTTTACAGGTATAAAAAGAAATAATAATGAACAAAAATGTACGATTTCATTAAACTAATAAACATATTAAGAAAATATGTATTTCTTTTCGAAAAGGTTCATTTTTGGAGAAATCAAGATTTTTAACAAAAAAACTAAACTAGGAGACGAACATCCATCCGATTCATGTGAATGCCCAAAAACCACCTAGGTCCGCTTATGATACCCGGTAGAAAACATGAAACTTAAAAGATGTATTATCTTATGTTGCAACAGAGAAAACCTAACGCCAATCAGTCTATCTCTATATTTAGTTTTCAATGAATTTCATAGCTACAATTCACTCGTGAATGATTTATTAGTAGATGTTGCCGATATTTGTTTCTTCTCATCGTTTTCATTTTAACTTTATTTTCAGAGACTCAGGCTTAAATCAGTGCTTCCAGTTCTTACTTCCGGTTCTTGCTTCCGGCTCTTGGCAGTCAACATAAAATGTCCCCAGATTGAAGTCGATGTCATCAAGAGGCTTGTCAAATATGTAAACAGCAAGCGTAGAACCAGTAGCTGATGTACCTCCATTAAATGCGTCGAGATTAATGATGTTGACCAACTCGTTATAAATACCATCGTGTGCATTAGGTGCCATTGTATCATTTTTCTCCACATTCTCAACTTCAACCACCTGTACGCAAACAATAAATCATGAGGTTGTGGATATGATAATCAGTTGATCACACGTTCAATATATGCAAACAGCGTGTTACCAGTTGATCTATTGTTAGGTACTTAGGTTATGTTCTGTTATGTCGAAGCTTCATGATAGCCACTAAAAGACCAATTCACCCTTTTTCAACAACTAACAACTAAAAAACAACCAACTGTGGCATTCTTGTTTCCATAATTTATCAAATTCCCCCATTCTAACAAAATTCGGTTTATATTTATTCTCTCTAAAAGAAAAAATACCATAGCTGAAATGACATACCTCATTTGTGTTGTTGCCGGTGAAGTCCTCAGATACCCCCAAAAGGAAAGCAATATCTTCCAACGACCTCATATCATCATCACCAACAGGCACCTCTTCACGTCTCTCATTTGCAGACAACGTTACAATAGATGACTGTGGTTCACTTAAACAAACATTATGTGTAATTTGAGGGGCAGCCATCATTCCAATAGGAGCTTTACTCTTCTGTTTATAATGAGCAACATTTCCAGCCCCATTTGCAGAACATGTCATAGTAGACGATCCCGGTTCATAAATGTTTGCAGTAGCTACATTTGCAGAACATGTCACAGTAGACGACCCCGGTTCATACATGTTCACAGTAGCTGGACCCTTTTGTTTATAACCCAATGGGTTTGTAGTAGTAGCAGCTTCCAAGGGTCCCACAACTGCTAAAGTGTTAGAGCAGCTGGCTATATCATTTGAGCAAAACTATACAAAGCGCATCTAATAAGAGTAACAACTAACCTACTATAATACGAAACCTCACTTGTTATTTTAGCACAAACATAAATCAATATGAAAACGGCCAAGCAGAGAAATATAAATGAGTACCTGAATTGTGTGCTACCAAGCAGCCGGGGATGGTTAGATTGAATATACAAAGTCTGATACAAAGTGGGTTCTTTAGAGGTCCATCCATTGTCTTTCTCGCTTTAACAGTCTCGCATTCAACGTCATCCGACCTATAAAAAATCATATAAACAACAGATAAGATGAACAATATATTTTCATTAGGAGGTGGGATATAAGAAAATCCAAAAGACATACATGTGAACTGGTGATATCATGTCTTCCTTGTCACTGCTGTTGCCGGCCTCCCTCTAAAACGCCACCTTTCCGCTAATGGGAAAATAGTTGAGGCTTTTAATAGTTAATGTTGTCACCCTACATGATCCTGATCATCCAATTTGTATACGGCGCCGCATAGGAGATGCTGACCTTCTAGGTGTTGTAGATCTTATAGGAATAAAACTCCTCTCAACAGATGGCTGGTCCTCCTCACTTAATAAGGGGAAATTTTTCATTTTGATTGAGTCTTGTGGTTCAACCTGAGCAACTTTTGTTGGTAGGACGTTATACTTTATGAGTGGATCAAGTTGTGAAGGCTTAGGAGCAAGAGCACTTGTTTCGTTCTTATTGAAGTTGATGTTTCTTGAGTCTTCAACTGTTGGGATTAGGCTCATTTCTACAAACTTCTGGAATGAATCCCTGAAAATCGTATGGTAATATTAGTGTTAACGTGACAATTTCTTTAACAGAAACTATTGAAGACAACAAGATGGCCATTGGGTAATGGGTCGAACTAGGTAATTTTAGAGCAAGTCGGGTTGAACCACGACCACTTACTTTTCCATATTTGATTTTTTATAATAATTTATTTGTAGATTATGAATACGATAGTGAATTAAGTTTTCAGATAAATGATTTAGGAGATTCCAAGTTGCAAGCATCAGAAATATGCGCCGTTACAACCTATCAAACCCATTCAAAGCAGCCATTCCCTTCTTGGTTATTTTTTTATTTGAACCATTTGAGATAAAAGAAAGCAAACCTAATTGACCCATTCATCTAAAAGGGTTACAATTGCAACCTCCAAATTATACATCGGGGAAGAGGGAAAGTGTACATTTATGTCAAAACATTAAATACACAAATCCACAGTGGCAGTCTTGAATTATCCGAAACTTGGGGATTAGATAGATGATCGTTACCAAGAAAGAACAAACTGTTGACCATCTATATTTATGTTGTATAGCTTACCATGACTCACGATGAGAAGAAACTCCTATTTAGCTTCTAGAGAGCACAATTGCAGCTGTCAAAAGCGCCTCTTTCCCAAATAGTAGAATCCCGGTGTGCCTGACTTATCATGAAATTATTTATCGTAAGATGAAATAAAAGTCAATGATATTAAAAAAGATGCAACTATTACTAATAGACAAGAGGTGTACGCATCTATTTTTTTAAGACATGCAAAGGCTGAGACCATATTATTGCAGATTTCTGGAAGAGAATTGTCAAAAATGCCTTTATTAGATCCAGTTGACTGCTGAGATGGTAACAATATATATATGCCTGATCATATATTAAAAAAATATAACCCAAGGCATCTATCAGCTTGTCTCAAATATTTATAGTCTAGAAGATGTTTAAGATGGATTTATTAACTGATTTGGGTGTTTGGTAGTTTCGGTTTAGCACTGAATGCGAACCTTAAATTGTAGCCTTGCAGCCATTTTTGGTTGTCTGTCAACATGGAAAAAGGAGTGATCAGTCCTCCCTACAGACATGTCTTTTTATCGTAACTTCCATAGTCATATTTGTAGAATACTAAAATAGCGACCTTATCTAGTGCACAATAAAGACTATTTGTGTTAACTGAACCAAATATATTCTAGTCACGAAAGAGTATTTTATTGATTTTCAAAAATCCTACACATAAAACAAAATAACAGGACAAATAGTAAAATATATATTCATTTAAAGCACTTAGTAAAATGGTGCTACAACATAAGTTGGATCTGAAGCAATAATCAGCAACATAGTTTCCGGTGTAATTAGATGTAATTGTAATTTGATTACATTACGTAGGCTGTTTGTTTCGCAGAATGGAGGGAATTATAATTCAGATTACATTACGTAGGCTGTTTGGTTTGCGTTTTAATTGTAATTCAGCCATTACAATTACATCAATGGAGGTAATTGAGATTACATAGGATATTGGATGGAAAGTTTTGAATTACGTTGTAATTCAGAATTATTATTATTATTATTATTATTATTATTATTATTATTATTATATAAATAATAAAATAATAATATTTATATAATAATAATAAATAATATTTATTATAATAATATATATACTAATAATAATAATAATATAGAATAATAATAATAATAATAATACTAATAATAATATTAATAATAATATTTATAATAATAATAATAATAATAATAATAATAATAATTATTATTATTATAATTATTATTATTATTTTAATAATAAAAATATAATAATAATAATAATAATAATTAATATAAATATTAAAATAATAATATATTAATATAATAATAATAATTATTATTATTATTATTTTTATTATATTTATATAATAATTATAATAATATTTATAATAATATTTATTATTATTATTATTATTTTATTATTTTAATAATAAAAATAATAATAATAATATATTTTTTATTTTTATTATTTTAATAATAATAATAATAATAAAATGTTATTATTATTATTTTTTATTATTTTAATAATAATAATAATAATAATGAATAATTAATATTTTTAATATTTATATTATTATTATTATTATTATTATTATTGTTATTTATTGTTAATATTTATTGTTATTATTATTATTTATTTAATTATTTATTTTTATTATTATTATGGTTTTTTTTTTTTTTTTAAATCTTTTGAATTACAGTTACGTTGAGATCCAACCAAACAAATTGACAGAATACATCAATTACAATTCCAACACATTACAATTACAACACATTCCAACTCTTTGAATTACAATTCATTCAAATTACAATTCCTTTGACAGATTACAATTCCTTTCAAAACATACTGCGAACCAAACGCACCCTAAGTGTTTTAAATGAATGGAAAACAAAGCCCATCTAAAAGTCAAAGAAATATAGTTACAATTAAATAAAGGCAAATATTTTTACCCAACTCACTTTAAAACTTTCGGATATTTCCAGTCTTAGGCAAGTCAAGCTGTGACCAGGCCGAGTGGGACTTTGTAGATAATAGTTGGCATTATAGGACTTCTGGTTAGACCAGGCTATTCCAGGCTTGGCCTAGGAGTGGGCTCAAGCTTGCGTCTATTTTTTTTCATGTCGAGTGTTTGGGATCAGAACGTGATACAACCTGCCACCCTGGTCATTTTGTCACTTGTACTGAAAAGTATAAGGGTCAAAAGTTGTTTGTAATTTAGTTCTTGTTTTCTTTTGGCGGGTTTAGCCACGATGAAGGACTTTTGGTCTAACTTTCTCCAAATGTCACTGTTTGACAAGCCGACGTTGAGGAAGCTAGAGTGACCTTTTGGCGTAGAAAGGTCTATTTTGAGAGAGAAAAAAATAGTGTCCATGTAATACTTGGTCAAGAAACATAGGTGTACAACATTATTAACTTACATACCACTAATATACATAAAGTAATCCAAAAGTTCAAACAAAAAATTATCATTACTTATATTTAACCGACCTTGGTCCCAGTTGACATGGCACTCATCTCGTAGTTACATAAGAAAGTATGAATTGGAGTCCTTTTGAGATTGCTGATGACCTACAAATACATTTATCCAAACGTATGAATAAACAGTTTCTAGTGCACTACATAATTAACACTTCAATCATGTTCCTAAAATAAATAATGCTAAAATGATTATAATTATATTATCGGTTTAAACATGAAGAAATGATTATTATTATATTATCGGTTTAGACATGAAGACGGTTTATCAACTGATCTATTTATGATCTATTTTTATTTCAAAATTAGTATTGATAGTACCACATAGAAGTATAATTCACAAGCTATTATGTTACAGCAAACAGAAAGTAATGAAATCAGCAAACATGACATATACTTCAAAAGAAAACTTGAGCACATAAAGAAAAGCCAATGGTATAAATACCAGTTGTATGTGACCTTTCACTAGTACCCGCAAGCGATTTGTTTCCTCTTGTGTTTAACTGAATATCAATATTTGAAGGTTTAGATTACATGTATAAAAATCGAATCATTATCATAGTAAAAACCAATTAGCTTTTAATCAATTTACACTTACAATATGAAACTAAAATAACTTAAATTTTGCATACGTTTCTCCAGCCAATGGTATGAATTGAGCAAGCTCATCACCTTCTAATCCAATCAAATCCTTAAACTAAACAAATGCAAAGTAAAGATAGCATATACATGGGCAGGGGATCACTTACAGGCACACAGGAGGTTTTGATTGCAAGTTCATGTGTATGATGAGTCTACTAAGACTCCCAGTTGCAATATTCCCATAAGATCCATAAGAGGACAAATCCTTGTTAAACTCTTCCTCAAACACATGCCGACCACTCCAATGTACCAGCAAGTCTCTCTAAGTTATTCGATGTCGTAGTTCAAACCCAGTGTCGTAGGGGACATAACCTATCTTGTATGTTACTGACATTGTATGCATATAAGATTATCTTATTAACAAAGAACTCTAGATATATATTACAAACAACTCACAGATCTGTTAGTTGAAGGCTAGCCAGAAAGATTACTGATCCTGTAAACTAATCATTCGCATAAGCACTATAGATAATTGTAGTAGGTTACCAATCAGGATCAATTAAAAACTAACTATATTAGTAGGTAACTCATTCACAGATTCACGTTTCAGATTAACATTTACTTTCTAAGCATTTGAGTTAAGCACATATTTGAACACTAAAAAGAATAGGGCTTATGTAGAAAGTAAGTACGGCTCCTGGAGTAAAATTGGCTGGAAAATTTATTGCAGTGTCAGAATTCTTCACATCCGTTGAATTATATTCACATTATCATATCTACTTAACAAACCCGAGCACCATTTTTTAGGCCTGAACCAGCTTTTTCAAATAGCTTAAGAAGCACATATGTATCCTGAAATATATACAAGTCAAATGTGTTAAAAAGTAAATTTGGGACGTATGTGATATTTTTGTAACATTAGAAAAATGTGAGACTTAAAACCCTTTGATACCTGAACAACTCCTGCATTAGCCAACTGCTCATCTTCCAGCTTATATTCGTGCATGACCCAGTCTGTTCTCTCCCCTTTTCTCGCATGTCCAATATGAAAAACCAATGTTTTAATTGTTGCTACGGTTCTACCCCTTATGTAACATTTATGTCTTTTCCCGTGGCTTTCCAGAACCCGGGTAACTTTGCCTCTTTATGCTCACATCTTCCTTTTTTGTCGATGTGATTTGCTCTTGAGGAGGAGGCGGCGATACTTGAAGCGGTTGTTGGCCGCTTTGAGTTCCAGCATACTTGAAGGTTGTTGTACAACTGTATTGCAATTTGTTGTTATAGTCTCCGCCTCACGACTAAATATGTTACAGATGTACTTGCCCTCAACCGTCATCTTCAATATTAAAATTTAATAAAATCATCATTGATAGCTTATATTAAGATTGATCATTGATTATTAAGATTAGGACTATGAACTTTTAATCACTGATAGCTTGTAACATATAATTTAATATATTAAAATATGAAAAAGCTGAAGAAAACACCATATGAGAAAAGCTACAATCATATAAAAATAGCACCAGTAGAAGTGTGCCACACTTTTGCATTAAAGAGTTGCTTTCAGCTTATTAGGGCACCCCGATTATCTACCCAATTTATGCACATAACCGGTACAACTCATATACCTGAACAAACAATGGGTCATTAGAGACCACAACAGCAGTTAAATGTGGTTTCTTATGATACATCAAAAAGGTTATGAGAAAAACCTGAATTAAAACTGATCATTAAACCAAGAGCCCCGTTCCATCAAAACTAAATGCATAATCGTCATCTCTTCCTTCTGAAATCACTAACAAAAAACAAATATAAACATCAACAATCCAGAACTGGTGTTAATAATTGATTAAATATGCATTATGTTTGATCATCAACAGCATAACTGGTGTTAGTAAATAGCATCCACTGCAAGTTTGTTTGCTGCAAACGTAAAAAGTTACAATCATTAGAAGAGATTGTGAGGGAAAACTATATTAGGATTAATATTCTGTTGAACATTATATATTTGGCTTTGAAAGATATAACCACAATATTAAGTGGATGAGTTGGTAAGATTACTTGTTAATTCATTTACAAATCCAGGGTTTGAATCCTACATATTAAATTTTTTGGCCTAAATATAAAAAGCGAATTTTAATCAAAATACGAAAATGTAAAGACTGATGACATCATGGTGTTGACCATGCTTATCTGGCATTAAATGGTCAAACGCCTCATGTTTTATATATATATATATATATATATATATATATATATATATATATATATATATATATATATATATATATATATATATTCGGGACAAGGCTAACTCGTGTCTTTTCTTTCTTTAATAAGAAAGAAAGAAGATTCAAAAGGAAATGATGTGTACATTACAGTGTAGTTACATTTTCTTTGTAAAAAGTCAAAAATTATAGTTAAGTCTTTTCAATAAGTCCATGATAGATGTTTCCCTCCTCTTATTTTTCAAAGCAAATGTAGGCAATTGTCGTAGGCAATGTTTTAAAAACCGGTTTTTAATTGACCCAACCAAGCCATTGGGTCACAATTCAGCTGGCGTTCAATCAGGTTTTTCGTTCAAAACCGCATTCCGGTCACCTGACCGGTTTACGGTTCAACTGGCCGATCAACCGGGTTTTAAAACATTGGCCGTAGGTATCATGTCCTCAAATTTCAATATACGCCCTGTTCTCGAGTTTATTTTCTAAAGTAATGGAAGGGGATGGGAAGGGAAATAAAAAATAAAAAAAAATAAAAAAAAAAAAAAAAAAAAAGGCGTTCTTGAGTTTTTTTAAGATAGAAAGGTAGAAGACGGGAAGGTGGGAGGGAGGGAAGGGATGAGTTTTTGTGTGTAAATGTAATCCGCCCATAATTGAGATGATCAGGCGGGAACAGATTTTCTGAGAAGATGGGCTTTTGTTAAATGCCTATTATACTCCCATTTCTTGTTTTCCTTCCATACTTATTAATCTTCCTGTTTATGTCAAAAAAAAATTGAAATGTGCAAATCTTAAATTAACAAAATATATAAAATGGTTTCCTAATCAGCATTGATCTTAAGACCCTTCAACCAAGTTTGTTTATTTATAAACGAACAAACATGAATATAGATTTCATTGACATTGAATATTATTTAGACGATATTATCGAATCATCTATAGATGAGGGTTTTAGAGGTTCACGTGTGGTTGCAATATAATTTGTTGTAGTTCAACATAAAGAATCAAGTATCTGTTGTAAGCAGAGACGGAGCTAGGATTTGAGATTAAAGAGGGCCGAACTTCATTATAAATTAGTAACGATATTTTATAGATTGATATTTATATATTACGAGGCATTCAGATCCCGTGCTACGCACGGGCTATCGCGTATTCTTTGTGTGTATTGTCGATTGTATGCTTAATTATTGTTTAGTATGTTGTATGAAACGTTTTGACTTTCTTGTATAAAAATTAAAAAATGTTTGATGTTGTTTTGGTTTTGTGGTGTTTTATTTTATAAATGGGCTTTTGGTATTAATACTCTTTTTCTCGGTTTGATCTTTTCACACTCTTATTTATTACCTTGCATCTTATTTATTATTGTGATTGTGTTGTTACTTGCATTGGGCCTCTAAAGTATGCTTTATTTATGTGTAGCCCTGTAGGAGCAGTTGATAATTTTTATTTGCTTCGATATGACGTTTTTGCATAGGCGCAATGATAATAATGAGTTTATCTTCATAGCATGTGCGATGCACCGGTTTTGTTTTTAAATAAACTATTTAACTGTTGCTTATGTCTAAAAAAAAATAAATTAAAAAAAATTAAAAAAAAAAATTATTATAATTTACAAATAGCTTCAAGCCAAAATTTTGTATTTTGTCATTTGTATTCATTATTTAAGTTGATATTTTTAATATGATGTATTTTGTTGTTTTAGAAAACTGTTTTAATTTTGTTGTTCAAATTAGATGTACTAAAACCCACCGTTACAAAAGAGCGTTATTATACTTTTATCGGTGACATTGTTCCTACATTACATACAATGTACGAACGTTGTTATTCATGTAAGTGATGCAAACATATTCTTACATATTTCACTACTAATCTTTGTCCACTTGCTCATCATAATTACGCATTACCAAATGTATTCTTTTAGTAGCTTACCGATGACGCAACACTCAATATTATTCTTTGTTTCCTTGTCAATACCGTGCACATGTAAAAGTATGTGTAATCATGTATATATAATAATGCCGCATAAATTGTATAAAAATCGTTACAAACCTTTTTTGGCTTCATCTCATTTTACTGCACAACTAATTTAATTGAAAATTAACGTTGAAGTCTAACTAATATTAATAAATTTTATCAATATCTAAATAGTTAACCAAATAAATATTAATTAACAAACTATTTATAATTCCTAAAACCTTTGGACTCCACATGTAAATTATAGATACTTTCGTAGATTTTGATGTTAACACATTTTTTTGGGAAAGTAATTAAATATATCAATATAATATCTATACCTAATTTTTTCGAAGTAATAATCAGAAACACTTAATTATGGTTCATAATAAAATGTTCAAATTATGATAACGTTATGGAAAATATTGTTACCAAATAACCCCGATTCGAACTTTTGTGTTTGTGCATGTGATTTTGGCCGATTTATATAGGAATGCATTAGGTTAAATCATCAATTATTCTTGCAACCTTTTCAACTTCATCATTCCATAACCGACTTTTAATTATATACTAATTACTAAATATCATGTGATCAATTCCGGCAAGCCTTGCACTTCCATCTCGATGTTGTATATACTTCACACTAAATGCACCGGTTTTGTTTTTCGATAAAAGTTTGAACTTTTGCTTATGTTTAAAACTCAACTTTTTTATTTGATATTATAAATTATTAATTATTTGCAACCTTTTCAACTGCATCTCAATCCATAACCGACTTTTAATTATATACTAAATACGTGATCAATTCCGGCAACTCTTGCACTTCCATCTCGATGTTACTTCACATTAAATTATGGGACTCCATATTGATTATCTTGATTACTCCACATTAAATTAGTGGACTCAATCTGGTATTATAGATTTGACACAAAAAATGGAGCCTAAGATTACTCCTTCCCACTAATTACGACTCATTCTCACTTTCATGTCTCTACCAACATACCAAAACTCATCTTTTCATAAATAACAACATCAAATTTTATACATATTTGTAAAATCAAAATTAAAACAAATAATTTGTGAACTTCAATTAATACCATATAGTAACCATTGGTAAAGAGACCCTCAAATCCCTATCAAAAAACATAGATTAAAATAAATTCTCAAAATATTAATTTTGTCTAGTTATACTTTCCATCAATTCAACTTTGATTTTGTATTATTTCTAATGTCATGGGGTGGATACATTGCAACATCTTAAACTGCTTAAGTGGAAGGAAAAAAATAAATAAAAGCAAGATTCAAGCCACCATTAATATTCATCAAAGCTTTGTCACACTAATTATAAACCTTGTTTACATATGATTTTCATTTTCTTGCATGCCTAATTTTTTGACAGTTCTTTCATAAATGTGCCGATATTATCCACTCCGTCTCCATCTTCCACTTTGTTTTGTTATCAACATCTTGATATACCCCGTTAGCGTCACTAACCACTTATCAATACCTGCAAGAATAACATTAATAAACTACTAACCAACCCAAAAGTTTAACATAGGTTAGCAGATCTAACCCTCGGTTCCTTCTCATGCAACAACGCATCCATTTGTCTTCCATAAACTTCAAAGCTGGACTATCAACCGACTTCACATGCAAGAAAGTTAACCATTTGCTTACCTTTGCACATATACCCCCTTGCGTTAATCAAGTCAATATTTCTACATAAACCATTGCACGTAACATTAATATGCATAGTACACTTTCATTAGACCGAGAAATTTTACATTAACCAACTAAATTCAATTCCATAGGTGAGAAGCTACACCAAAAAGAACTTTATCACACTATAAGGAAAAATATGGAAAAACTATTGACTGAAAAAAAATGATCATGTCAATATCTATTTCAAAACTATTTATCTAATTAGCAAGCTTGTTAATTCATAGATCTTGAGCCATAAAAACAGATGGGGTATATACCAAGGTAACGGTTATTGATGCCAATAAGTTCAATGCCATCAATTGCTAGCATGCAATCCATTTCATTCTCATCATGTGCCTAGAAATAAAAAGTATAGATCAAAAGGAAATTGGTTAGTTGGTGTTGCACTGAATTTACACACAAACAATAATAAACTAACAGCAAACATGTGATTCATACAAAATCATCAAACTACACACAAATTAAAGTTTCACAAACACACACACACATCATTAACAAAGACTAAATGGTGTTATTTATAGTATTCAATGATGGTGGTTGAAGGGTTTGTACATTTATTTGAAGGCAAATAAAAGGAGCAAATAATTAAATGAAAATAAAGGCTAGCAACACTTCGTATGGTTTCAATCATTTACATTTGAAACACTAAATATAGCTCATATGTACTTACCACTTAAGCATGAACATTAAATCAAGGTACTTACACATGAAGCCTCCGCATAATGAAACTCTATTTTTCTGAGCATTAGGTAACTTGTACTCTATGCAATCTTGATGCCTCCACATTAAATTTTAGGACTCAATCTTATATGTTTATAGATAACTAAAACACATAAATAAATAAAAAAGATCCTACGGAGTAATTGTGTTGCTTAAGTTTTGAAACAAACAAAAGAATTATACATGGAATATAAAAGTCAAGCAAGTTATTATAATGGCCACTCACTTTTTATCTCTATTTTGACTTATTTATCTTTCTTCTTCATAACCCACCGTCTCTCTCTTCACTCATTTATCTCTTCTTCTTCATAATGCAGTGTGTCTACCATTCAATGATGGCTTAATTGAGTGACTACAATAAGCGGTTAAATCAAACGAGCATCATGAGAGTATGTATGTTTAGATATGGGTGATTGGAAGGGCTAGATTGACACATTGATTTGTTCCCTATAACAAATAGTGTCTATATTTACATCGAGCCTAATCTTTACTACATATAAAGCAAAAATGGTCAAAGGGGAATGTGAAAAACTGAACTTTCGGTCAATCTCGAAATTGCCCCTGTGTTAATTAGGAAATTATGAAATGTAATTAATACTCTTATTAAAACACCCTATTAGTTAAAAGTACAATGATTTATTCACATTGTACAACCAATTAAAAACATATCTACCAAATTAAATACAACCAATTAAAACAATTAATACAAATCACAAACCGGGTTGACCCGGGACGCTTCAAACCCGACGGGTTGAACCGGTTTAATTTGACTCATTTTCGACCCAACCTAGCAAGTTGACTTGGTTTAAATCGACCAATTTTTCGACCGGAATGGTTCAACCGGTTGAACCACCCAGGTCGAACCGGGTTTCAAAACATTATGTTTAATTCCCAAATCTTCAAATTTTTATTATTTTTCATTTATAACATATAAACTTTTTTTATCAATAAACTATCTATCGCTATAAAATCCCGTTGCTATGCACGGGTACTCTTCTAGTAGACCATAAAGATATGTAGTGAAAAAAATGGTCTACATTTTATGTGAAGAGTAACCACTTCGTTGACTTATGGTTGATAGTATTTTAATTTATGTTTTGAGGGTAGATTTGTAACACAAATAAAAATAATCATTTTTTTTTTTCAGAGTGTCATTCCCAGTTTCCATTACTATATATATAATTTGTCGTCGTTAAACGACGACACCATTGTCGTTTTGATTCCCGCCAAAATGGGCTAGCCCAGTGCTGTTGTCCAAGCCCAAGATCTTAGCCCGTTTCCTTCCTATCTCTTTATGCTGCTACTATTAACCGACTCCGTAGTTATAGTTATCCAGTTTCTGTCTCTCACACAAAGATACATACAAGGCGGGTGGCGGTGAAATGGATGCTGAAGGTCATACTTTCAGTTCCTGTCTCTCATACTTTCTAAGTTCATTACTATTTCGCAATCTTTAGTGACTATTAGATGTAAAGGTTTTGAATTTATGCTTATTCTGATATGGGTTTTGACTATTTGGTCTTTTTTTCAATTTTTCCTTATGTTTTACCTATGAAGTTTGTGACTTTATGCTTAATTTAATGTCGGTATGGTGGAATTCATATGGGTATATGTAAGTGAGTTTATGATCATTTTTTTGTTGAATTTTGGTGTAGACGACCAGCATAGTCAAAAGTTTGTGGGATTTTGTTAAACCCTAAATTTGTTTTTGGGTTTTTACAGGAATTGAATGGCTCAAGGGTGGAATTGGGTGGATGGATTATTAGTTGGGATTCGTTAATTTTTCCAAGTAAGCTTTTATCTTCTTCTTTTTTTCTGTGGTTTTCGGATTTTGATTTTTTTTTCCTTTTTTTTTTAACGATGTTTTAATATTGTTTTGTTCATGGAAGACAGAGTTTCAATTTGCTGCAGATCAAAAACCAGGGTCGTCATCCTAAATACTATGTTACCGGTTCGTTTTGTTGCTGCGGTTTCATCTTCAAACCCGGTTTTTGCTATGGCCAGGTTACTTTTACAGTAACATTACTTTTAATTTTTCGACTTTGGTTTAGCGACTTATAGGTCGTCACTTACTTAAATAGCATGCATCTGTGATTTTTGCAGACTATGTTATTGGTTTTTGGTGAAAGGGTATGCAGGTAACATTTATTTTTGGGTGTTGATTTAGTATGTTATTGGTCTTTGGTTTTTCTATATTTACTATTATATTCTTTGTATTACTTGATTCTCCAATCAGGTCTTTTGTACATTTGAATATCGGTTGACAGTTTCTAAGTCATCTCATGTTCCCATCATTATAGGTCCACATGGTTTTCAAGGATGGTCTTCAACAGTAGATGTTTTTGTTGCTGATCCAAACCATCTTGTGTTGGACATGGCAGACGGACATCATAAGGCACCCTTATCCTCCACGGAGTTTACTTGAAGGATTGCAAAGAATACGTATACAACCAGATGTTACGCGTGATAGGTGTACAGGTAAATCTCATACAACCACAACTGATTCCTACATGTATTTAGAGTCTTATTTTCAAGGTTGGTTATATAATTAATTATGTTATTTGAGATTCTTGAGAGTTTGAAACATATGATGTTGGGTGTTATTCATTTATGTGAGTTTCAAGATGTTTAGTGGCTATACGCTTTCCAGCTCAGTGTCGTATTCGTGAGCTTATCCTCAAAGAAGTCGGCGTCAGAGACATCTTCAAGAAAGTAATGGTAAAGTGTTCTGGTCTTCAAAGAAGTCTGTTCTTATTATCGTTGTTACTTTTTAAGATATCGTGCAAGCCTTTTTAAGATATAATTATAAGTATTGCTGTTGGAACAACCTTTTCTTCGAGGAGTAACCCTGGAACATTTGACTCTAAATATTTTCTTTTACTCCTTTAGTAGTACTCTTTTTTCATATTGCTGATTTGTATATCATCTTTTAAACAGGTAATGTTCAAAAGACATTTTGAAGAGAGAATTAATTGGCATATTCGACAACAAAGAAACTTGGTCATATTATCAAGGGGAGGTTTAAATGAGATGAAGTATGTTCTTGCCATATTTTTTTTGAAATATTTTTACTGCTGCTTTGTATCAATTTATACATAGCTTTCCTTCATTAGTTACACCTAAAGTGGTTTGTGACAGGCACATCACATGCTCTGCAGCCACCAGTTGCTATTGTATCCATGATTACTATGGCTATTGTTTGGCCAGGAGATACTGCCTACTGAAAGGTACATCTTGATGCGATGACTACTAAAGGTGACTTGATTTTAATTTTTCAACCCTAAAAGTCATAAAGTTAGTCGATTTATATGTAACTAATGTTGGTTTTTATTAAACGTAACAGAGCAAGAACAACCGACTGGAAATTAATGCAGTCAAGAGGATTCTTGCGACAGCAACCAAGTTGAAGAGGAGTGACATTGCTTGAAAGTTGAGATGCCCGAGAGGGGAAATGACTTTCTTAGGCCTTCACTTGGGGGTCATACAATCATGTATTCAATGACAAATCAGATTGGTCAAGGTATTTTGTTTTCTTATATTTTTAATGTTTATGTATTGTTTTAGAGGTTATTAATCTAAAGAATCAAAATGATTATTTGGCTACATTTGATATCATTTTTTATTCAAAGTTTTGGATTTCACCAAGTTATGGGGATTCACTTGAAACACTGTTTAGATGCTTAGTCATAGTTAAAATAGAACAGCCCATAATGATAGAAAGATCTTCTTTAGTGTCTCACAATCATGCTTATTGTCAATTTAAGATATTAATTAATTTGTGGTCAATTTAATTGGTTGGCGTTTGATGTGTTATATGTTGAAGGTAGTTGTGCAGATAGATATTTATTGGGTTTGTTGAGGTTGTAGGTTCAAAATAGGTGCAACAAAGCTTCAAACAAATAGGCTGGGATGGTTACTTCATTGAATCGGTTTTACTTTTCTTCACTTTAAAGAGAAGGATTTATCTATGGACCTAATAGTGGTTTACACAGAAACCTTTATATAGTTACATACCATGCTACCTCAGTGATTGTGATTACTTAATCTTAGTTATGTAAGGATTTATGTCATCATAGTCTAAAAACGTAATATACATTATAATACAAAAAGATTTCAAGCTATTTTACTTATAGTTTTTTAGTTTATATTTTTTTTGTGTGATAAATCATGTAGTTATGCAGGCATTATAGTCACTGACAAATGAACTTGATCAAAATGCAGAAAAAAGACGGGCAGGAATACAGAAATAAGGCTCAAAAAGGCTTCCGCTGCCTCTTCATGTTTGTGATACATATTTTGAGTCTTGCTATGTGCCCTCAATTTCTTGATTATTTGTGAAGCAACCACTAATAGTGGTTAGTGGCAGCTTGCAAGTACTCAAAAGGATATGTTTTTTGCTATAAGGGACTTCATGAGGCGAGGCTTGGGTCAACACCCTGTAACACAAGCCATCCAAACATCTTTGATACTCTCTTCGTGAAGGTACTAAGTTTTTGTTTAAGGATTTTTTAAAGGGGTATCTGGGCCTGATTGAGGAGATTGGGTTGTTTTAATGACACATAAAAAATGTAGTGCCCTGTCTAACCAACAATGTAACAAGTGAATCACTTCATAATACATGTATGGAATTTTCATCAAACTTATCAGTTGTATTCTAAACTTTCCTTCATATAAGGTATAAAACATGTTTATGGTCATCTTAATTTTTTTAACATGTTATCACAGATATTACATGTGAGTGACAGACGAACACTTCAGATCCTAAAGGTAAATCAATCACTCATTTATGTTTTTTGCTTGCTACAGACAACATTCGTTTGGTGCTTCAGTTATACTAAAGGTCTTGGAAATACGGCTGGTATTAACGAAGAACTAAATAAGAGTGGCATGTGTCTCCTTGAGTTTAAGGGTGTAAAATGGGCAGGCGTGGGGTCTATTGAAGGACAATGAGCAACACAACTAAAGATCATGCTGAACCGAAGGTTGACAATCTATAAACTTGAAATACTTAAGCCTGAAAATTGAGACTTTGAAGATGCTGATACATATAAAGTCCTTTTCAGTTACGTAACACAATGTTTGACACACTGGTATTTTTTGTCTGGTCAATTGCAGTCTATTTTTTAGGTTTTTCTAAATTGATCGATGTTTTTCAGCCATCGAAAAACAACTTTATCGGGTTTTTAATTTTGTAGATTTGTTTTCTATATATGGTAAATATGGTAATTTTCAATTACATGTGCAGGTTATTAATCCTTTACATTTGAGTTTGTTTAAAGCACACTTGGATAATCTGTTTGTGTTTCGTAGAATAATATGAGGATTGTGTTATTTTACAATATTCTCTTGGATTGGCAAAGTAAAGGGTGAGTAACGGGTCGAAATCTCATCTTTGAAATATAGCTTTTTGGTTCAATTCTTCTACGCTAGACCCGCATTTAGAGTTACCCATTTGACGTATAAGGCAACGTCATTGACCCGTCCATTTTTTCACCCCTTGATTCTACATGAAGTCTTCTCAAGGTTAAAATTTTGCTTTACCATTAGTCTAATAAACATTGTCAAAATGTCACCGTAAGCATAAGGCCTATGGAGTTATCGAACTTTACTTCAATGCAGACTCAATGTAAATTCAAAGAACCATATTTTCAAGTTATTTTGTAATGTTTGCATTAGAGGTTGATTTGGATCTTATGGACTATTCTTGAATATTGATCCGAATGGTCAACGTTTACAGAAAATAATCGTGATGACAAGTGTTCAGAATTTAATTTGGTTCTCAATTTCTCACAAACATACTTTGCAACATTTAGCTTCCCTGCCGCATACCTTTGATAAAAAAAATATCATAAACAAAATACGACAAAAAAACCTATATAAAAACGCTAACTACAATGCCCCGCCGCAACGCGGCGGTCCGGGGCCCGACTCGTTCTTTAAAATTTTGAGTTGAGAAATGAGTGATAGGGAAGGACAAAATGGTAATAGGCTGAAAACTTGGTAATACGCCACCCCGATCGAGAAGAAAACCTATACTAAAGAAGAAAAGCAGTTTGAGAAATTAAGAATGAGAGGAGGGGGATTACGGAGACTACTGATATCATCAGGCCATCTTCCCCGGAAATTAGTACAACCCTACATCTACAATACCTCTCGCCGTTTATTATCCATTTCGAATCATGTTTTCACGCCACCAGCTTCCACACCGTCTTCCTACACGTTAACCAATTTCATAGGTAGGTATATTTATTTGTTTATCATGAATACACATTATTATTATTTAATTTTCTGTTTTTATTTTGTTAATTGCTTTCGGATTCCATTATTTTACAATATTTAGGATGTTTTTCGCTACCTTTGCTTATCAAAGTCTTATAAAAAAATATATTATATTATTCAATTCTGTTTTTATTTTGTTAGTAATTGCTTTCTGATTTTGTATATTTATCATGTTTTTCACTACAAGTTCCCCTTTGCTTATCAAAATTTTTATATAATCGTCTATTTTAATGTAATAATAATAAAAAACCTTCTCTTGTTTCAAGCATGTGGTTTATGTTTGAATAAGCTCACTTTTTTGAAACTTATTTTTGGCTTATATAAGCTTTTTATGTCATAACAAAGCCGAAAAGTTTCAAAATAAGAAACATAAGCCCAAAACCAAATAATCCATTAGGCGGCTGAAACAAACACCCCCTTAGGCTGGATAAGGGTTCACAGTGCTATTTCAGATACCTGTATAAATGAATTAACCATAGCTCTTAGATCTCAAGTTTACGGAGATGCGTTTGTTTATGTTGTTGGATTTGAACTACTTTTAGGCAGTTGCTCTTTAGCTCTAAAAATGAAAAAGGAAAAGGGAAATTTCTTCACTTTCGGAAGACAATTTTGCTATGATGCAGATATAATAACTTACTTTTGTAGAGAATATAAGCAGTGTTGTCAAAAGCGTGCGCCTCATGCGCCTAGGCGAGATGCGATTGCGATGCGGCCCCCCAACGCTCAAAACACTAGGCTCAGGCCCACAAACATTTAAAGCTGACATATTAGACGAGATTCTTTGTATCAAAAACCCTAATAAATTAATATATATCATCAATATCTCTTCATCAAACTATATTCATCATTCAACTTCCAGGTAAATTTTCTTCTAAATATTTTTTATTTAACTGAAATTTTCTTCATCAATATCTCTTCATCAAAGAAAAGAAACTGACTTGAACACATGAAGTTGCAAGTGTTGGTGTATGTCAAATACAATAACATGCTAAGGAATCGTCGTGACACAACTGTCGCATATGATCCAATATCACTAGAAGATATTGATGATAGCAACGAGTGGTTAACAGTAATCATGGAGGACGATCGTGTTCATAGTGACGATGATTTAACTTGGACCATGGTTGGAGAGGCGAGTGGGGAAAGAGAACCCCCAAGAAGAACAAGATCTCATCCATCACCATCAAGACCTTCATCTTCAAGACCTACATCTTATGTGAGCCTAATTGATGAAGATACCGAGGAAGAAGAGGATGACATTTGACGATACCAAGATCTCATCCATCATCTTCAAGACCTCATCATCTTCAATACTTACATCTTCAAGACATACATCTTTAGTTGAATGCATTTTATATATTGAACTTTTTGGTTAAATTCATTAATGTTTATCGTAATTTGAATGGCATTTGGTGGTTTTTTACTTAAGTGCACTTTTTTTTTTCTTTTCGGCCTGTGCTTTTTATGCGCCTCTCGCCTAGGCGAGATTTTGGGTCTTTGCGCCTTGCAATCGCATTCGCTTTTGACAACTATAAATATAAGACCATATGACGATAACTTATATGTTCATTAGGATATCTTACGATTACATAGCTAGAAACTAGTTCTCTTCCAACATGTCTATTGTAGCCTTGCTCGAGCTTAAAATTCTTCAAGTTCTCTAGCTGGTCCGATTCAAGAGTTATTCATTGTTATACTTTACTTTATGTCCCGAGAAGAATATAAGTAGAAGGAAATAGTTAACTTTTACATGTGACTCAAGTACATAGGAATATGTCTATGATTACAGCTCAAGGTGAAGCATGCTGGATAATTGGTTTGAGATGTTCTGTTCCAACATTGAACACTGGGGTTATGCATAGTTGTCAAAAGCGAATGCGATTGCAAGGCGCAAAGACCCAAAATCTCGCCTAGGCGAGAGGCGCATAAAAAGCACGGCCCCCAAATGCCATTCAAATTACGATAAACATTAATGAATTTAACCAAAAAGTTCAATATATAAAATGCATTCAACTAAAGATGTATGTCTTGAAGATGTAGGTATTGAAGATGATGAGGTCTTGAAGATGATGGATGAGATCTTGGTATCGTCAAATGTCATCCTCTTCTTCCTCGGTATCTTCATCAATTAGGCTCACATAAGATGTAGGTCTTGAAGATGAAGGTCTTGATGGTGATGGATGAGATCTTGTTCTTCTTGGGGGTTCTCCTGCCCACTCGCCTCTCCAACCGTGGTCCAAGTTAAATCATCGTCACTATGAACACGATCGTCCTCCATGATTCCTGTTAACCACTCGTTGCTATCATCAATATCTTCTAGTGATATTGGATCATATGCGACGGTTGTGTCATGACGATTCCTTAGCATGTTATTGTATTTGACATACACCAACTCTTGCAACTTCATGTGTTCAAGTCGGTTTCTTTTCTTTGATGAAGAAAATTTCAGTTAAATAAAGAATATTTAGAAGAAAATTTACCTGGAAGTTGAATGATGAATATAGTTTGATGAAGAGATATTGATGATATATATTAATTTATTAGGGTTTTTGGTACAAAGAATCTCGTCTGACATGCATTAAAAGGCTGTAGGGAACCGAAGGGTTTAAATTGGAAACTGAATATGTCGCTTTAAATGTTTGTGGGCCTGAGCCTAGTGTTTTGAGCGTTGGGGGCCCGCATCGTAATTGCATCTCGCCTAGGCGCGTGAGGCGCACGCTTTTGACAACACTGGGTTATGTCTTACAAAATATATAGATGTATAGCTTTGGAGGTTAGACAAGGGAGCAATGCACTAGATAAACTGAAAATTCCTGGAGTAAGGTCTAATTATATATTTATACTAGGATCATCTGGTATAGACGAATAGTTCTTATTGTGGTATGATATGGAGAAAATGTTTGTCATGAATTTGTACATCTTGCTGTATAGTAATTAGTAATAGTGTGATTTTGTTATACTGAATATGTAATTAGCGACGCTTGAAGATGGGAGTATTCTGACATTAATTTTGACAGGGCAGAGGAGGACCATGTTTATCCAAACACAGTCTACTCCTAATCCGTTATCATTAATGTTCTATCCTGGGAAACTGGTGATGGAAGTTGGGAGTGCAGACTTCCCAAATGCTCGTACGGCTATGAATTCACCACTAGCGAAGGTTCTCTATGGAATTGATGGTGAGTGTGTTATTGCTAATTGCGTTGTATTGCCTACATTTATGGCTGAAACTGTGAGAAAACATATTTTAGCTTGTGAACTATAATTTACGATATCACTGAATTGACATATTCGGATACTGGTGCAGGAATTACTCGTGTGTTTTATGGTTCAGATTTTATAACTGTAACAAAGTCAGAGGATGCTACATGGGATTTTTTAAAACCCGAAATATTTGCAGCAATTATGGACTTTTATTCATCTGGAAAGCCATTATTTCTAGATTCGGCTACTTCTTCTTCTATGGATACAGCTATTCATGAAGTATGTGAACTTCTTCTCCTTTCCAATCTTACATGACATGCTATTTTCCAGTTCTCATGAGTTTTTATTAAAAAAATGATTATCTTGAATGCAGGATGACTCAGAAATTGTTGCGATGATTAAAGAACTGTTGGAAACTCGTATACGACCTGCTGTGCAGGATGATGGTGGAGATATCGAGCACATAGGATTTGATCCGTATGCTTCTTTAACATCTTGATATATATAAATAGATGTATAAATTAAGGTCCTTATAACTTATCTGAATTTATCACTTACTATTTGTTATCAGAGAATCTGGAGTTGTGAAGCTTAAAATGCAAGGAGCGTGTAGTGGCTGCCCTAGCTCATCTGTCACTTTGAAATCAGGCATCGAAAATATGCTGATGCATTATGTGCCTGAGGTAACACTGATTCCACTTCTGCCATTTGACACATACAGAAAATAGACCGAAATTGACCCATTAAGTGTATGAGTTGAAATGGTCATCTCAGGTTATTAAACTCGCTTCTTTTGCAGGTTAAAGCTGTAGAGCAGGAATTTGATGAAGAAGATGAAAATCGAGAATTATCAAGTCAGCTGGACTGAGGTAGCCCTAATTCCTTTGCTCTCAGAAGGACACATAGATACTTTGGTACCAAGTTTTTTACAACCGATCTTATGACATTTGTATGTATTATTATTAGTGATGAGATACAACTTTCAATAATTGCACGCACATAGGCGGTAGTTGCATGTTGGGTGGTCTGTCGGCATTTTAATATCATAGTGAGACATGTTCTCTTTTGCATGTTGGAGCTATGAAGTTGTTTTCAGAATTTTCCCTTGAGTATACCTTTTGCGTTGAAGTGCATCAAGGTCCTATTTGTGTTCTATAAGTGTGTTTGAATAATCAATTTTGAAACTTGAGTTTGTTGGAATAGCATTTACTTCAACTTATCAAAATAAACATTGTTCACTGGTAAGTCTTGAAGGGGCTTAGAAGCGTTTCACAGGTTTTTGGCTCTTTTGTTGTTGAGTTATTGGGATGCATGGTCATGTTGATGTGTTGAGTTGGGGTGGTTGTGCAAATAAAATAGGTGGGTAGGGACATTGATAAAACAGGAATCGAGTTTACATCTTTTGGAATGAAACTGGGATGCAGTGAAGGTATTTGATTTAGGTTAGATAAATGGGTTGGTAATTTTAGTCTATGCGATAAATTTTCCTAGATTGTTTAGATGTGCTGGTGACGAGTCTGTTTTGGTTAGTAATCGAGGTATGTGGAGTAGTGATGGGTGCAATTGAGTTTGGATAGGCGAAGTAGTCTTAGGGGGAGAACAAGGGGTGAGTTAGAAGAGTAAGGAAATTTGGTTAGAGATCAGTCCCCGAACCGAGATTCCTTAGGTTCATGAAAATGGTTTCTTGACAGTCTCAAAGATTTGATTGATGGTAAGCTTCTTACGTCAAATAGTTAGACAAATGAAACTGTCTGGTGTAATCTCGTGCCTCGGAAAGTAAATGTGTTTATGTGGAGGCTAAAAATGTGGAAGGATCCCGGTGACATCTTTACTTGATCATATCGGTGTGGATCTTCACTCTGTTTTTATGTCTGTGGTGTGAAGATGCTATCAAAATGCCCGATCATACCATTGTCTGTTTTCAATGGCTCTTCAGTTTCAGATATTATGCATTCTTATGGACACACGTCTCCCAGGTTTAAAGTGGTGTGGAAAGCTGTGATTTCAAGTTCATTCTATTTATTGTGATTTCAAGTTTCTTTCAAATCAAAACCCCCAAGAAAGGACACACTTGGCGAAGATGTATAGTGAAAACCCTTTCTCACTCTTGGATCTTACATAGGAGCAAAAAAAATTAAACCTATTTGGATTGATTGGATTACAAATCCAGAGTATGCTTGTAATAACACAATCTCATGTATTGTATAAGAATACAATGGCAGCAGGCATAGCTCATAGACTCCATATCCTCCACCATTCATCATCTTCAGTCATCAAACCCTCAGTAATCTCATCCAAATTCATTCATTCATTTCCATTGTTTCATAACCCTAATCATAATAATAATAATTTCTTACGAATCAATAACAACAGTCGTAAAAACATTCATCTCACTCCATTACTCTGCTCCATCTCCACTCCCCCCCGAGGTTTCTTTCTTTCTTTCAACTTTTTTATTATTTATATAACTAGTTATTTCCAATTGTTAGGTGTAATTTATAATTGTTTTTGAACTTATATACTGAGTGTTTAATTATCTGCAGACTATTACTGGTGCTGCGAGTGGTTCGATAGTCGGGGATCTTCTGGATTATCTCAATGAGTCTTGGACACACTTCCATGCCACTGGTATTATGCTAATACTACCCCACACTATGATATATAGACTCGGAGGCCCATTATTTTTAACCGTCTAGTAGAAATTTAGCTATTGGTGGTAGATTAGTGCCAATTCAAACACTTTGTATATTGTTGCTCTTATCAGCTTATTTCATTTTGCCTTAAGCTCAAATTTCCCATTGGCTTAAATATTCTTACTGTATCATAATAAGCCTGAAATTTTCAACATATATGAAATATAAGCCAAAATCAAACCAGCTTAAACAAACACCTTAGTGTTAATACTTTATACAGGCACTGGAATATGGTTTCGAAATACCTTTAGTCTTGGTACCGTATTTGTAATCCTAAATGGTACTTAATGTATATCTTATTATAGAAAATATGTCCTGATCAAGTGATTTTAGTTACCTGTAAACTTTTATGTAATGCTAGAGGTGGCAATTTGTGCCCAAAATGAAAAAGATGGGCTAATTTGGACAATTTTGTAGAAGATTTGGGCACATTTAGCCCCCCCATTTTTTTTTTTTTTTTTTTTTTTTTTTTTTTTCCCCTTGAAATGGACATTTATTGCCCATTTAAAAGTTAAATGGGCATTAACGGGCACATATTTTTTTACAATTGGAGAACATTATAATTGTTTTTAAAGGAAAACTTATAGATATAATATATTTACTTTTTTAAATATACATGAGATGTTATGTTTGAGGAATTTATTTCGTCTTTCACAAGATTCCTGAGCTTCTAGATTGTCATTGCTCTTTCATTTCTGTATTGTACGTGTTAAAAGGTTCTGTTTATTGTTGTATTTATCTGAATTTTCTTCATGTGAATCTATAGCTGAAGCAAAACGACAACTACTCGATGCTGGATTCCATCTTCTCAGTGAGAATGATGAATGGAACCTTAAATCTGGTGGACGTGACTTCTTCACTCGCAACATGTCCTGTCTTGTTGCTTTTGCCATTGGAGAAAAGTGAGTTCCATTAGTTTCTCTTAACTATTGCATATTATTTGTTTTTATCCTTTTTAAATGTTTTTGATTATTTATTGGCTCAGTTTTTTAGGTATACCGTAGGCAATGGTTTCCACGTGATTGCTGCGCACACGGACAGTCCTTGTCTGAAATTGAAGCCTAAGTCTGCATCGTCCAAGTCCAACTATCTTATGGTGAATGTGCAAACATATGGTGGTGGATTATGGCATACATGGTTTGATAGAGATTTAAGTGTAGCTGGAAGGGTCATAGTTAGAAGTGGCGATGGCTCGTTTTTGCACAAATTGGTCAAAGTAAAGAGGCCCCTTTTACGAGTGCCTACACTTGCTATTCATCTTGACCGGTTTGTTTGCTACCCCTCTTATTAGTTATATTATAAAAAGTTTCATGGGTATCCATTTAACGTTTGATTGTATTATAATTGAGATTCTATAGTTAAGTAAACACATGATATGCTTGTGTATGGGAGCACAATCTGTACATCGTAGCTCATTCTGATTGTCATTATTGCATCTGTTGTTTCTGTTACAGTAACGTAAATAAGGATGGTTTTAAGCCAAATTTGGAGACTCACTTCAACCCACTGTTGGCTACAAAACACGACGATTCCTCCTCAGAATCAAAAGATAAAGTAGTTCTAAAGATTCTCATCACCCTCTACACATGCAGGTAGCAAACATCACATTTAACGATAAAGAAAAAACTGTCTGTTGACTTGTGCTGTTATTATGTTTAAATGCTTACATTCTCTGGGGTCATGTTTATATTTTCAGATTTTATCAGATGAGTTGGGGTGTGAAATTGACGACATAGCGAGCATTGAGCTAAACATTTGTGATACCCAACCTAGTTGTCTTGGAGGTGCAAACGACGAATTCATATTTTCTGGAAGATTATATAATCTTGCTTCAAGTTTTTGTGCACTCAGAGCTCTTGTTGACTCATCTGGGTCCAAAGATCTATGTGATGAGCATGCAATCAGGATGGTTGCACTTTTTGATAATGAAGAGGTACTTCAGATTTTGAAATGTGAACTCTTGTATGATTGTATCATAAGAAAATCACTAATCCTCTTTAATGACTATACTGCATATATGAGAATCTAAGGTTCGGGCCATTTTTAAGTAATCATTGAGCATGTTTTTTGTTATTATAATGCACAGTATATTCCTTGATAAGTCTTTCTTTAAACATTGAACTGAATGCCAATTTAAAGTTCTTTTCCAAAATATTTTTGCCACTAATAGAGGTGGCATGCATTTTAGACCTTTTTACTATTGAGTCCGTCAATTTGGGGTTTTTTTTAACCATAAAGGGTCAAATGTGCATTTAGATTATTATTGAAAAAGAAAAAGTTACATAGTCATATTTGACAATCTAATAGTTAATCCACAAAAATAATTAGTTAGACATAATTATGTGTGAAAAATATAGAATATAGATGATTATTAGAATAACTCAGGGAGCTTTGTTGTTTTTTTTACTGAACCCGCCATTTTGCCTCTTCTAGCCACTGACATGTTGCTTGGACATTTGCTTGAGTGTTCTTATATTTAGAAAGTTTGATGGCAATACTTAACTTGCTTACCAGCCATGAGGGGTTGGGGTTAATTTTACCACAGCTTGTCTCGTTGAAGTATACTCAATTTAATTTAAAAGATCTTAAACCAAAATTTCTACCATTAAGGTGATATCTTCATCTTTTACTGTGTATAGGTTGGTTCTGATTCAATACAAGTTGCTGTTGCACCAACCATGTTTCAAGCTATGAGGCGAATAATTGATTGCTTGGCTAATTCATATGTCAGGGAGGGCATCTTTGAATGTGCAATTCGTCAATCATTTCTTGGTTTGTATAAATTTTGTTTATTATTGCACATTATTGGAATGAATTTTTACACATTTTTATAACCAACAATTAGCTTTTAATAAGCCTTTTATTCAAAGATATGCATTCATATGCGAAAAAACAATTAAAGATGATACCACTATTGCTATATATAAATATGAGGACTTGTTACTCTGTTCATATTGATTTTAAGTTACTGTTACATCTTCTTGCAGTTTCTGCTGACATGGCTCATGGAGTTCACCCTAATTTTATGGACAAACACGAAGAACACCATCACCCAGAATTGCATAAGGGTCTTGTAATTAAGCACAATGCAAAGTTGCAAACCAACGCTATGCTACCAGTGGAATTACAGCTTTTCTTTTTAAAGAAGTCGCAAAAATCCATAACCTTCCAACTCAGGTAACTGTATGTTACAGTTATCATTGTTTTCTATTGTTCCCTAATAGTTAAATTTGTTTTCAAGAAAGTCAAACGAATTGAATTGACCTTATGTACAGGACTTTGTGGTAAGAAACGATATGGGATGTGGATCCACTATAGGTCCTATACTTGCTTCTGGAATTGGTATCCGCATAGTTGATTGTGGAATCCCTCAGCTTTCCATGCACAGGTGATAAATTTGACCCGTACTAAAAATGATTTCTCTTATATTTTCTGTTTCTTTTGTTTTAATACTATATTTTGGTTATTTAATACAAGCATTTCAAGGCATTTTACCAAACATTCTCAAGTGTCGACAAAAAACTAAACGTGGACTAGTTAGTCCCCGCCAAGATTTTAGGAGCAAAACAAATGTACGACAAAAACCGATAGTAAGACATCTCAACATTCTTTATATTGTCAAGAAAACTGTATTCCTTTTTATTAATAGTTTTTTCAGAAACATCAAGAAAGCAAATAAGTTTGACAACCAGTACGATAATTAAAGAATTGATATTGCACGAACATTAGCCGATACAGCTAATCCTGCCCTTTGGTTTTGCTGGATTTGTTCTCTTTCTGGGAACTGGTACCAAGTTGCAGGTCATTGAGTTTTAGCTTTTGAGCATAATTAGGATCACCGAGTTTTTGCTTTAACTCACAGAGTAGAGCCTGATTCTCTTGGTTCAATTGTTGAGCCTTCCTCCTAAGCTTCGCGTTCTCTTCAATGATTTGGCAATTTCGCACGTACAACTCTGAGTTAAGTTTCTCCATGTCTGTTATTGGTTATTGCGCCTGAGACCAAGCTGAATGATGTGAACTTGAAGTTTATTAGCACTTTTTAAAATTCTATGCATATATTGATTGTATTTTATAAATGTCCAAAGTTTTTACAAATTTTTAAACCACATGTGTAATTGTTGCTAATTTTAACAAAATGCGACAAATATATGTGCCTATACTAAATGACAACCAATTTAGCAAACCTATTTTGCTGACTACCTTTCTTTTTGCAAAATAAATTTCATTCCGAAATTCTATGTTCTTTTGTTAATATGCCAAATAAGTCGAAGTTTGAAAATAGAAAGTCAATCATGGTATGAAGAAAAAGCCGAAATTTGCAACGACAAAAAAGGTTTCAAAAGTTCATTTGTCAAATTAGTTGTCATTTTGGTATAGACACAAATTGTGGCCTTTTATTTCTGATGTCCACCTATTAAGGAAACCTTCAAATCGACATGGGACATCCAAAACAAAACCGGTATAAAACAAAACCTCCTCTGAATGATTCATGTAGATTTTCTTCTACTACATAAGCATAATCTCATTATATAACTTTAAAAGTAAGTACTAAACAGAAACAAATTTGCTTAGGTTACCTGTAAGTGTATAGGTGGTATTCCAGACGCCGATGGTAGTTGTAGCGGTTGAATGGATATACATATAGGTAAATTGGTAGTTTATATATATAGATAAACATAAAGTTTCGGTTAGGAAAGCATGAAGAGTCACATGAAACACACAAGAAGTCTTTATAACATTGCATGGGACTTTTGATTTCCAGTTTATCTTACACTTTTAGTTTATGCTTATATGTCTTGTGAAAATTAACAACATTTTGAGAGATATGATTGAAAACCAGCATGGATTTGGAGCTTACGATATTTTTTAATCTTTGTCACGAAACTTGTACATTGATTGCTTGACAAAATACATTTTTCGTGAACATAAATAACATCAATAATAGGTAATGATGATAATAAAAAAATCGAGGGGTCGAACAAAGAAGATATTCTCAAAGAGGAAAAATTGTAATTCTGCTATATGCAACAGTGAAAAGTGTGACGGTTTTGAATGAAGGATCACGAAAAATAGTAAATTGCAACATTAACCTTGTGATAAGCTTGTGTTCTCACAGTTTGTCTTACAAAATTGGAAACTCTGGAACTTTAGTTCATGAATGCTGCATTAATAGTTGTGACCATAAAAAATAGGCAGCAGGGGGTTTCAAAGATCACATTGAAATATCAGGTCAGATCCCCACATGATTGCATGAAACATATGTTTCCTAAAATGTCACATTCTTTCTTCTATAATGGCATAATGCATACATTTGGTGACCTAAAATTACTTAATTTCATGTAACTCTGATGTGGTATTGAAGTACAAGATTCATGTCAATTACCAAAGATAGTGCACACATGGAGTTCATGAAACAATGAGGGATATAATTCATGGTCTCATATTCATGCCTTTGGGCCAAACCGTTTAGCAAGTCATGCCATACTAGTGAAGCTAGACTCCTCATGGAAAGTTGGCGGAAAACTTAGGGCCACTGAACACGGGTCAAACCTGAACCGACCAAACCCGACCGACCCGACACAAAAATTGATTAAGGGTAAAACGTGAGCTTAGAACCGAACCGAGTAAAACCTAGTGAAACCGAAACCAAACCGAATAAGGTCGGTCGGGTCGGTTTAGCTAGTGCAAACCAATTATGTGTGTTTTGACCCGAACCGAACAGAGTAAAACCAAAATAATTATATAAAACCAAAAACCGAACCGGATAAGGTCGGTTCGGCCCTGTTGGCTCGGTTTGTCAGTTTGATTCGGTTTTCGGTTGATTTTGCTCAGTCCTACTAAGGGGTGTTCACACCGGGTAATATCTACATGAACCGACAATCGAAACCGAACATAATTTGAAACTAAACCGAATGTGTCAAAACCAAATTGAATTAGATATAACGTTTTCGGTTTAATTACGAATTTGGCAAAATGATAACCAAACTGATCAATCGAAAACCAAATTCATATAAATGTATATTTTCTTATATGTTTATATACATAAAATGACCATCAAAATTTTTTCTTAATATAAATTAAACACTTTTTAAGCTTAAAGGATTTTTTCCCTAAAAATCTATTTGGATTATGTACTTATAAATTATGTACTTCGGATTATTCGGGTCAACTAAAAAACCGAATTGAATTCAAATTCGGTTTTTGATTCGGTTAAGTACAATTTGAATTCGGTTCGATTAGGTTTTACTAAAAAAAATTAACCAGACTAGCCGAACTGGATAAACCGATAACTGAACCGATAAACACTTCTAGAAAAACTAGTTGTCACATCCCAAGCAGGATCCAAATAACGAGTTGAAAAAACATAGCATATTCTATTGAAACATATCATAAATGTATAAGTCTTCAGCAACAATTTAAAATAACTAAAAACAATTGAAAGAAATAAGATTATTTATTCTTCTTATACCTTTCTGTATCACATTTGTCGTGTGAGCATTGACAAGTTCCTTTACACGGAGCAACAACAAAACTCTTCCGTCATACTTTTAAGAATATATGGATCTATAGCATCATCGTCAGAATAGTCTATATAATTGCAAAGTTCACATAAACCAGTTCTTTTCGTTAAAGTATGAAGTATATGAATATACATTGATGTTTTTTTCATTTTCGTCTTCAAATATTCGAGATCAACAACTGTAACATCGCCAACATCCATCTTTTTTCTATTGTTAGTGCCATCGACGTTTGGGATAATACCTTTATTTATTGCTTTAGGCAAAACAATATTATTTGATGATTCACTCTTATCATGTTTAACTAATTCTTTGTCGTCAGTTACCATATCTTTATCGAACTCTTTAGCAATTACCATTATAAATTCAAGTTGTTAGAAAATGTGTCTGCATAAAATTAGGCGACTAAAACTTTTTTTATTTTTTAATTTTTATATTTATATATTATTATTTTTTATGAATGAATTAGGGTTAAGAAGTGGTATGTTTATATATGTCACACCCCCAGAATCGGGTCCAGCAGAAGCATACATGTAGCTGGGGTGTAACTCAATTGATATTACAACACAAGTTCAAAAATGGTTTTCACTTGAATCATTTAGAATAAAATAGTTTAGATCAAAATGTTGAATTTACATTGTTAAAAGTAGTGCGGAAGTAGGCCCTTAAAATAGTTTAAAACGGTCCCCAAATGAATAATCAGAGTCTTCTATGACCATGCCATGCCCTGCCAAAACCTCCTGTAGCGTGCCATTGCTTAAAACCTGAAAATACATGCTAAAGTGTCAACACGAGGTTGGTGAGTTCATAGAGTCTAGTGAAAAAGAATGTAATTGATACGTGGGAATCGCACCAGGCTTTACCTCTCGAGGGATCTCGAGAAGCTTACAACCCCCACCAGGCAGTGTACCTGATCGTTGTAGTATAGTATAGTGACAAGTACCGGGGGATTAATCGTTCAGCTTAGGAATAGTGTCACTAGGATTAGAAAGCCTAAATACTAGTTCTAAAGATGAGGGATGATTATTTTTGTGTTTTTATATTTTATGAAAAGCAATTAAAAATCTCGGGTTTTAAGGATTTGGGCGAAATTAGTTGCTAATCAACTAACCCAATACTAAGATGCAATCAAAATAAAATACTAAAAATGAAAATAAACTAATTTATACTAAGGTTGTGAGCAATAAGTGGAGAAAATGTGTTTACTTAGATTTCACTACTCCCTAGACATCTTTTACACGTTAATTACTTGTTATAAATGCATGGATGACGGATCGTATTCCTTAATACTATTCATGGGGTGGCACACATAACTCCCCAATTCTATGAGCTCTTATCTCCTCCTACACCATGCCCAGCACAACTATAGGGATTGTAAACAGTGGCTCATGCATTAAATACAACCAATAAATACCTAGTGCGCGTTGGTTCATGTTTCTTAAGACGTTCAAGCATGTTACCAATTGGAGATCTGCCAGTTTTCTTAAGCCTAACATATAAATCATTCATCCAAAACAAGTATAAACAAGTAATCAACACATAATTAACATCTAGGTTTCATTAGATCCAAGCAAACACAAGATAGATCTAGCCTAGCATGATAGAATTAAGAAAAGAACAAGATATAGACAACCAACACATAGACATATTGATTGAATTGAAAGAACACTTATCTTAATTACACATGTAAGGTATCAAGGGCTTGGAACCCTTGAAAAACCTGTAAAATTCGCACCAAGTTCGTACTTAGGGTTTCTCCAAAACTTCTCTCTTTAAATGTGAAAAATTAGAAAACTATATATAGGAAAAGAGGTCTGACGGCGTCAAGACAAGCCTTGTGACGCCGTCACCTCGCCGCCAAAACCATTCTCGGACTGCCTTGATCTACATTTGACGCCGTCAAGACTTAATCATTTCCAGGCCGTCATGACTTTTACTCTTAACGCCCTACCTTCATGACGCCGTCAAATCTCTTCTGGATCGTCATGGAATTTTGCTCTTGACGCCGTCAGGGAGTTACTCTTGACGCCGTCACCTACTGTTCCCAGCATGGAAAATTAACACTTTGGCGTTTTCTTCACTTTTATGCTCCAAAAACGTCCGAATTGCTTCCTTTTCCAGATTTCTCTCCCAAAGTACCTAAAATCACAAAAGGAACGATTTAGGGCAATATTTGATCAAATAAATTCGAATTCGAGCTTAAATGACCCCCTAAAAATGGATCATTTTTCGCCTCATCATATACCCTTACACTTGAGATTTGCTTGTCCTCAAGCAAATGCGCTTTTATTCTACTCAAAAGACAAGTTAGGGGTCATTTAACACTAATATAAAAGTAATTACAACAAATAATCGTTCCACTAAAGACCAATAGACAAGCACGGAGGTCATACACAAGCACCTCACAAATAGTGTTTAGATACTCACATCTCTTGGGTGTAATAAAGTGTAAATTACAATATGGAAACGGAAGATATCTCTCACTACCTGTCATAGCAAAATAGATTACCATAGGCTTGGGAAAGGATCAAACCTCCACCACATGGCGTAAGCACCTAGGATAAACTATCAAAGAGGTCTTTTAAAGGGTTGTAACGTTAGGTGTAGGGATATGAAATACACGGTTTTGTTGGATAAAGGAAGTTTTACTGGTGGCGAGTTAACACTCTTGGTTAATTACATGTACAATATGACGTTGCTAAGCCAAGACTAGACTCGACTTAAGCTAATAAATGAAAAATAACAAAAACATAAAATGAACATAGAATGAAAAGGGATGGTAGTCCGTATGTTTTTTTTTTTTTTTTTTTTTTTTTTCTTTTTTCTATTTTTTTTCTTTCTTTTTTTCTTGTTTTTTCGATTTTTTTTTTTTTTTTTTTTTTTTTTTTTTTTTTTTTTTTTTGCATACACTCTTACCCTACCATCCAAAATAATACATCATAGGGAATGAACACTCCCCTTACACTTGAATTTTTACATACTTTACATTAAACTAATCTAATGACTCGAATTAAGAGAATCAAAACACTTGGAGCACTTTTAAGATCAACGTACATATGGGGGTAATAAATGATGTTCTTCCCCTTTACTCTATAAAATAAGTACTTACCCATGAGTCCCAATCGTCCCAAAACAATATGTACAAGGATATGACTCGACTTAGCAACCATGTAATCAATTAGAAAGTTAACTTAGGGTTTAACAAATAAAAATAATGCACTAAAAATGAGCGCATACACGGAAGGCTAAGGCGATTTGGTTGTACATTTAAGTGGGGTGTAACAAATTCTTCCTTTAAGTAAAATGCTTAAAGTTAGAAACGAAAAGATAGGCTCGGAGGGGTGTACTAGGGGTTTCGTGTACTAAAAATGAGTACAACGCTAAGGGTGCGGGAAAAATTAGTTGACTTAACTAGCCAAGTAATATGACTTAAATGGACAAGTAATTATAATACGGGTTTAACACAAGGGTGATCCTAATGCCTCTTATCATGTAGTAAATCCTACTACACGAATGTAGTCTCACTAGCGGTCTCGAGATGCATCACTAACGCAAGTTCTAGAATCTAAATGCTACCGGTACACTCATAAGCACTAATAATGAATGCTTTTCCTATCAAATCTAAAGGCGAACCTCACATATTTGAGTGGAAAATTTTTCTGAATATACGGTTATGTGCTGGTCATACAATCTCATATCCATGAGACGCTTGCTATGGCTAAAGTTTCACTCCTAAATGTTGTAAAAAAAATTAAATTTGGCGCTAAAATTGCACTAACAAGTATTTCTCATAGTTTTATTACACATCTACCATTAAACAAAACAAACTCAAGCGAAAGTGCATATGTAAGGTATCATCTTTTTACCCTCCCCTTACGCTTAAGATGAACATTGTCCCCAATGTTCAAGTAGAGAATGTAAAAGTGAAAAAGTAAAGAGAATGAAATCAAATACTCCCCTGATTCGCTCGGTATGGATAATAAGATGGCCAGGTTAAATCTTCCTCCAAGAAAATGAACAATCAAAGCTTCCCTTCCAGAATATAAATCATCTTCTTGTCATACATAACCTGTAAAACCTGACAAAATAGACAAGACAACCTCGCGTAAAATCGGCGGCATCCTATATAAGTTACTAAATCCTAGAAAACAAGATAAGATATAATGCTTGTGGAATGAAGTTTGCAGATCTCCTGGAGATTATAAAACTTAATAATTCACAAAAACCATAAGACTCTGTTAGAAAAACAAAACCGGTAAAATTTCCAGATTTTTACACTTGACGCCGTCAGAAGTGACCTGCAGAAATTCTTATGTTAAGTTTCCAGAAAATTTCTGGAAAAACTTGGTCCTACTTCCTGGAAAATCCTGCAAAACTTCATTATGACTCAATACAAGCATTTGACTCTAACAAATACGAATATACATGTTCATTTAATATTGTGGAGAATCATGATCGGTTTGTTTCTTGAATACATATTTGGGGTTTCCCCTTACACTTATCTTTTGCAAAAATACCTTTAGGTGGAGTTAAGACTAGGCCAAAACAACAAAGTAAAGTATTTCCACTATTTAGTTTAGAAACATGATCTACCAACAATAAAAATAAAGCATGCATACGGAAACAAATAAAATCAAACAAACAAACAAATAAATAAAGCTTGGGTTGCCTCCTAATAAGCGCTTATTTTTGTTCGAGTCACGAGCCTGACTCTACCCTTATTTAACAGAAATAGAGGAGGTTTTCCCTACACTTTGAATTAAGTGCTGGTGGAAGTAGCGATACATACCCTTAGGGTGGAAGTATGCCACGTGAGAAAAGGGCGGTGGATGAATTATATACTCAAAGGGGTGTGCTCCTATCATCATAACCTTACCTAATTCAATAGGGTTAATGGGTGGATTAAGATTTTCTCCTAGAAAGGGATCATTTTCAATCAACTTCAGGAGACTCCTAGTTGGGAATCCATCTTGACCTAATAAACCTGTTTTAAACCCATAATGTTTCTTGCGATCAATCATAAATGGGTGATGTAAGCATGTAAGGTCATTTTCCACTCCTATATTGGCTTCCTCTCTACAAGGCTTAGAGTCCAATACCTTTGTCCTAAGACTACCCGGACTATATGGTTTGATGGGTGGATCGGAACCTATTTCAATTCCTAAATTTTCATCCAAGGATGGAAGATTAGGTAACGGTTTTGGTTGAGGCTCCGGTTCATCAAAACTAGGAACTTCCCTAGAACAAAGAGTAAGGTTATCATTATAAGTATTCAAACCTATATCCTCTAGTTGTGTTTGGTCCAAGGGTTCTACCTCAATTGGGATTCCTAAAGTCTCATCTACTTCATCCGAATAAGTCACGGGCGGTGTGTGTGCCTCAAATGATGGCAGGACTTGTGGGGTACTTAGTGAGCTTATGTTATTTACTTCATCATTCCCTATGTCACGATCACCTATATCCTCAACATGCGTTTTGTTATAATCTAAGCCTAACATTTTCCCAAGTATCTCACGTGCTTCTCTAGGCATCTCAACTTCTATATCAGAATCATAAGGATCATCCTCAATATTATGACTACTATATACAAATTGCCCAAAAGATTCATCATCTGTTTCTTGAGATTCATCATCATCGATCATAAAACTTATGTCTTTTTGATCAATGTAATCATGTTCGGCTACATCCTCCATCACATCAAGGTCTGTTAGGTCACCATTTAGTAAACACAAGTATGATATATAAAGAAATAAGATGAGAAAAGAGTTTGGTTGATTATAAGACAATATGAAAGATAAAAGTGCAAGAGTTTCTTTAAGATAATCAAATAACCAACAATATAGAATGTAACATAAGGTTTCTATTTATAAGGGAGGAGTTAGGGCAACACTCCCTTCCTCCCTTATCCTTTCAATTCGTGGGCTTCAAGGCCTTATGGGCTTTAACATGTTACCCATTAACTAAAAAATAATGATAACTAATACTTAAGCAACCTATTACAAAATGTAATGACCGAGACTTGACTAAATACTAAAGTATGATCCCAACAATCTCCCCCTAAGGGTCGGTCATCACGGTTGCTTGACGTCTTCATCTTAGTCGTTGACTTGTGACATGTGAAACTCTAGACGTCTTCAAAATGAATGAATGATAGTGAAAGTACTTTGCTCTTTGTCTTTGTTCTTTGGTGATGATGCAGTGATTAGGTTATGAAGTTGTCTGCCGTTCGTCACTCCTGCGTCTGTGGTGGTTGTCCGCCATTCCAACATACTCATACATCTTTGGACTTTGACTTTTACGAACAAGAAGTTCCTTTTCATGCATTGAGATCTTTGTCATTATACTTTGTAGATTCTGCTTAATGCCGTAGAATCTTTCTTTGAACTTTGTGTTGCTTAGATCTTTGGGGAAGCTTTCTTTGACTTCAAGATGTATGTATGAGCATGCTGGAATCTACCATCATGGAGGTGAGATACCTGCGAGTAAACAGTTAGCAATAAAACAACCGGTACTTACGGATAAGGAATTAGAGCTCATCAACAGCATAGTGTGAAGACTCCTTCTAATCCTTATCCAGGCCGTTCCCATATCAGATACTCCCGAAGGAGCTTACTAGACCTACTAAGTAGCTCAATGACTGGGTGAGTCGCGGGGGATCACTCCACGACTGTAGACCGAGATGGAACCACCGCAAACACTAAGCGTAACCCTTGCGGGGTTACCGAAGTGACCTGCTGTCAGGGCTGTTTGATGTTGACCCTGGCAGGATTTTCGTTCAATCATTGAGAAATACCTAAGTAATCCTCTCATAAACGTTCTCGGCAGATTGCTAAGATCTGCGAAGGACTCGATAGTTTACAACTGATGCCCATTGATGTAGAACACCAGTTGTAGAAATACTAAGTGTTCCTAAGAGATCTTTGATGTATCTCAAGGCTCTAGACTCTATAAGTGCACTCCTAGGTTTCCTATACGGAGACTGGGGATGTGTCTCCTGCTTCAATATCAACCGTCTCTAAGAGATAGGTCGATAGATTATGCGGGTTCCCCGTGAGAATGAAACAAGTTCTTTTAAGAGAACTTGAGTGGTTAAGAAGGTTTAGTGCATCGCGTCACTGGGTCCATGACGACTTAATCTTCAATACCGGTGTTGTCTTTAGCAACAGCCAGTAGCAAATGTATTGAACCCGGTGTCTGCCCTAAGGTTGAACATATGGAGGGCTATTTCTTTTCACCCTTTACTTTTGCTTTTCTTTTTAATTCTTCAACTCCTTCTTTCCCCTTTCATTCATTTCTCCTTTTTTCCATATCATACCTAAGGACTTCTAATTCTAACTATGGGAGATGTCCTTGGGTAGATCCCTCCGGCTCTGGCGGATCATAGGACGGATATTCCTATCTTAATCACCTTATAACTCCAACAGTAGCCAGGAAACCTTTGATAGAAAATCTCTCAAAGTGTTTGTGATAATCAAATATTTTGGTTAACACTTTGAGAGTTTTGAGTACACTTTTGAAGGGCTCCCCCTGCACATGTGCTCATAAGTAATTAATAAATTTGCACATGCGGGAGGAGCAAACACTTTTGAATTGATCCACTTTCTGTGAACAGGGCCGATTCGAGACACGCTTACATCACTAGTTAGACTAGCTTGAAGTTATTACCCGGCCTGGTCAAGTTCACAGAAGGTTTCTCGAGACGGTACATTTCTACTAAGACAAATCTTTTTCGAGACACGCTTACGTGGTTAGTTAAAGAGATGCATTGTCAGCTTTTAGGTGACAACTAGCTCTAGTAACTAACTTGATGTTATTACCCGTCGAGGATTTGTCCTTTCGATATAACTAACTTGTATTATCTCGTCAATTCCTGGGTCAGTGCTGAGTCTAGCTCGCTTATGATACAACTTTAAAGCTTTGACTTCGTATGTTTTAATCATTTTTTCATTTTCTCCCCCTCAAAAATAGCATACAAAATGGTGTTTTTGACAAACTTTAAGATTAAAATATGCCTTTTGAGTTTTACAGGGAGATTCACCACGAACATTTGATATTGAGCAAAGTATTTTGATTTTGACAAGTGCTCCCCCTCAACAAGTGATTAGGTCTTATTGAGGTGAAATACTTGTCCTTTTGAGCAGAATTATGAAAAATCAGAAACGTTTGATTAATTCTACTCAAAAGTAAGAAGCCTTCGCTCCTTATATTAGGATTGAGGCACTGACGCGTACCTCAGGGTCCTTACTTTACAAGTTCGGGTTGTGCACTGTAATGCGTGCACAAGCCATTATGAAGTAAAAGTATGACAAATCAAATTAAACCCTTACAAAATCTACCATTCAGGCCTCTGAAATGTCAACACCGGAAATTTCTGTCTGCCTCCCACATAGCTCTCCAACCTACGAAACTGATCCCGGCGTCTTAATCGGTTCTCGATCCTTGATATGAATCTGTGGGCATCCCTAACCTCTGTCGTATTCCACCGTTTTGACTTACCCAAAGCAATGTCATCTACTCTGCTTTTGATGCCGTCCCTGACAAACTTTAACGTTTCATCACAGAACTTCTGAACTTCGGTGTAAGCCATGAAGCAGTTTCGACCATTAATGCTGCGGTAGGTGAATTCGAAAGGATGTTTGAGCAGGGTGTACTGAGGCAGATGTTGAAGGTCGGGAATATCGAACATCTTTGGTTTGGTTAGATTGAGCTTCTTCTGGTAACTTTCCACTCCTAACTGAAGATCTTCGACACGTTCTCGGATTACGATTTGCCTGATGTAAATGAGGAGTGCTTGGATGAAGGCAAGTTGAATGTCTTTGGGTAAACCGCAAAGTTTGCCTTGCACTTTGAGAAGGTACAGGTCTTCGATATCGTTGAGAAGTAGGCGTGGAAAGTCTGACTCGGAGATGTCGTATTCCTTTTCATCACTCCTTTTCAGTGTAATTTTGCTGAGGAAGGGGTACCCGAAGTGAGTGACAGTTGAGATGAACTGAATTGAGACAATCTTCAGATCACTTGTCACTTCGCCCATTGTTTGGTTCAGTCTGCTGCTATGATAGTATTGTGCCCTGGTTTCTGGCCAGTGATGAATACCATAAAGTGCATTTCGGTCATACTCAACAAGTTTGTCGACGAATAATGCTGAGGCTTCTTCTTCGATGGCATTGTTGAGATAACGAGCAGCCGGGAGAAAGGCGAGTGAGGTGACGTACTTCTTCTCAGTAGCACTGCCAAGTTTCAGAAATTCCAGGTCGGTGTTGAAGAAGAACATGTATGGGATCTTTGGTTCTTTGGGCCTCCCAATCATCGGTAGTGGTTTTGACCAGTCTGTGATGTACGGTGCTGACTTCTTAGTGACTGGGTCGACAAATGATTCTGGATTGATCCAGTCAATATCACTTGACATGGCTCGAGCGATGTTTTCCAGATGATACTCAAGCTCGATGGAGTTTGCAGACCGATCTCTGAGAAGATTGAATGCTTCATTCTTTATTCTGCGCAGTTCTTTCTTGTTCATCTTTTTCATCTTGAACTTGTGCTGAAGCAGTTGAGCATATTCCACTGTACGACCATCTTGTGGTTCCTGATTTGCTTCCAGTGGTGGTTGGGAATTAATCATCTTCTCAAACCAGGAATACTCGGTAGTCTCATCTTTATCGAGCCATTGAATGACGGTTTTGGGCTTCTTGGGTTCCTTACCTTTAGATGAGGTGTCCGGTTTAGGTTGAGGATGTTTTCCTTTCCTTTCTTTCTTCTTCTTCTTGGTTGATGGTTCTGCAACTTCATCGGTTTGAGGAATGTCGTCACCACCGGTGTATTCAAAATGATCGTGTTCTTTGGGGGCAGAACCTGATGCTTTCGGTTGGTGTGTGGAGGTTGTAGAGGTAGGAGGAATGACCGGTGTTCGAGATGAGGGTCCTTCGGCTTGTTTTTGTTTCTTAGCCTGAGAATTGGGATCCCTGTCTTCGTCATCTCTTCGACGCTTCAGCTTTTCTGCCTCTGTGCTGCATGTCTCTTTGTTCATCTTGTCTTTAAGTGCTTCCAGTACTTTTGCTTCTTCTGGAGTCAAGGTGAACTTGTTTGCCAGCTTTTCTAAGAGTTGAGCTTCCAGATCATCCAGAGAAAGTCCTGGTAGAGGAGCAGTAGACTTGTCGGCTCGAAGAGTAAAGGTTGTTGATCGGATGACTTTCTTTACTGCTTGCTCAGCGAACTTGGTGAGTTCGTCTCTCATTGGTGCTAGCAGATCTTTCAGCTCAGCCACTAAGTGTTGTGCCATGTATTCCTGTGCTTGAGCTGCTAGTGCGGCTTCCAAGTTCTCTGTAACGTCTTTAGCTAGGAAAATATCAACCTTATCTTGTAGCTCTTTGACGTTCGTGTTCAGCTTAGATAGTTCAGCAACCTGGGATGCAAGTGTAGCAACCTGATCTTCAAGTTTGCTTCTCTTCTTCTCATGCACTCTTTTGAAAGCAGACTTGAGTAGTTTGGATGCAGCAGAGGCTTTGGAGCTCGGTTTTTTAATAGATTTGCCACGTGTTGATTCAGATGCAGGAGGTGATGACTGTGTGGATTCAATGATGGTGGTGAAGTCTTTGTCATCACCTTTCTTTGTTTCGGGTTGTTCAGTCTTCTTTTCTTTAGCTGCTGCTTCTTTCACCCTAAGTTCTTCTGCTAGTTTTTCAGCTTCAGCTTTAAATCTTAGCTCTTCAGCAACCCTGGCTTCTTCTTCTTTCTTTAATTTCTCTTCGGCCAGTTTGGCTGCTTCATCAGCCTTCCTTTGTGCTTCAGCAAGATTGGCAGCCTCAGCTTTAAGCCTGAATTCCTCAGCCAGCCTAGCTTCTTCTGCCTTCTTCAGTTGTTCTTCAGCTAGCTTAGCTGCCTCTTCTGCTTTTCGGCTCTCTTCCATTCTGATTGTCTCTTCCAGTTTGGCTTGAGCAATCTCTTCCAGTCTGGCTTCTTTTGCTTCTTGTTTTCTTTTCAGTTCCTCTTCCTGAGCCCTTTCTCTGTGCTCCATTTCTTCCATAGACATAAGTCTAGGAGCATCAGTATCCATGGGATCTCCTTCTTCATCCTCTCCCATAGTCATATCGAAGTCGGTGGGAGATACTGAGGGATTGTCATATGTCACCATGTCAGTATGGATCCCAGTGGTAGACTCAGGAATGCTGCTTGAAGTGCCAGCCTCGGTGGTGGTCTGGGTGAACACTGGAGGTGGTGGTTGATTAGCATTGAAGTTGTCGATTCTGCTGTGAAGGAGACCAAGGTTGAGTGCCCTTTCATTTTCTTCCTCTACTGACAGGCCTTCAGGCACTTGTTCATCTGTAGCAGGTTCCTTCAGCTTTTCCTTTCTGATCCTTTCTTCTTCCAGCCTTGTCTGAGCTTCTGTGAATGGTCTTTGATTGAGGTATGAGGGATAAACGGCATTATCAGCAAATTCATCGATGTCTTTATCCCAATCGATGTCTTCCACATTCTCATCTTCCTCAATTTTGGTAAATGCTTCCCTATACTAAGGACCTTCATCAGATTCAGTCCGTTCGGAGTCAGATTTCTTGGGAGAAGATTGTGGTGAGGGAAACCACCCAGGTTCAGCAGTAGGTTTCTTTGCAGGAATTCTGACTTTAGATGATGGCTTCTTCTTAGGTTTGGACTTGGTAGAACTTTCTGAGCTGCCAGATTTGCTACCTTTCTTTCCTTTCTTCTGCATGTATGAAGGTAGAGCAGCTTCGTCCAAGAACCCAACTTTCTCAGCTTCAATGGCTTGTAGGTAGTACTTGTAGTTATTGCAAGCCTTGACTTTTTCAGTTAAGAGGCTATCAGGAAGTTTCTTTCCCTGTTTCCTTGTACTTGTATCCATTCTCTTGATGACCTTAAGTGTGTCCTCATTCTTGTATGTGTGCTGAAACTCATCATTCAATCTCTGAGGAATGTCATCATATTCATGGAGGAAGCTAGCAATAAGAAGCTTGGTGAAACGGACGAATGGAATGTTGGTCGTCTTGTGTTGTATATGCCACACAATGTCTTCCCAGATGATGCTGGCATAATCAACTTTCTTGACATTTGCAATAGCCCAAAACAGCTTGAGATGTTGGAGCTTAGGATGTTCATGGCCTGTGTCTCTGCCAGACAGTGACTTGGCAATGATGATGTAGAGAGTTCTCCAAGGTTGTGGAAGAAACCTGATATTAACCTTAGAGTGCCTAGTAATGACCCCTTCAGACTCATCATACCCAATATCTCTCAGCCATTCAATCAATTCTTCTTCACTGGGAACTTGGTCATATTCTTCATTGGGTTCAAGTTCGGGAAGTCCCAGAGCACTACGGAGAAGATCCTGGTCGACCGTGACTTGTCTCATGTGAAGCATACAAGTAAAGGATTCTTCCAGGAGGTCCAAGTGGATTGTGTGCCAAAACTGATGTATGTAGAAGCATGCCACTGCAGCAGATTTGGTGAGTAGAACTTTGCACGGGTGATAGATGAGAGCATCAACTGCAACAAGGCAAGAAGACTCATTGCATGTAAGTTTGTTGAAGTTGACTCTCAGGTTGTTCTTTCCTATCTTTCTGGAGTAGTTTTCAGGAAAGGTGTCTTCCCATGCACGAATGGGTTCAGGTTCTGGTCCGTATGGGATGTCATTGTGTTCTGCCATCTGAATAGATCATAACCACACAAACATGGCAATTGTTGATGATGTTAGCATAGACATTCATATAACATGTGTACATATAGATTTGCATGTTTGACATTGATCAGTGGGGGTTTGTTTGTGTGAAAACTTTTGATATGTGACAAACATGAGTTATATTACTTGTTAGAAACATAAAACGATTCTGTTACAACATAAGTTTATCATTTACAACAAGTTACACATTGGAAAATTTCCAACACTTAGAAAAGTTTTGGATTTTGACAAGTTTACGCGTAAGTAGTTGTCTTTACGCGTAGCCTGACTTAAGCGTAAGAATAGAAATAATGCGTAAGTGCAAAATCTACGCGTAAGATAGAATATTACGCGTAAAGTGAAACTTACGCGTAAGATCAATTTTATGCGTAAGATAAGTCTTAGGCGTAGAAATTGAAGTTACGCGTAGGATTACCCTTAGGCGTAAATTGTAACTTATGCGTAGGTAATGACTTACGCGTAAGTTCTAGACTTATGCGTAAGGTCAGAACTTTATGCGTAAGAACAATTTTATGCGTAAACTATGTCTTATCCAAGACACAATTTGTCCACGTGTCGAATCTTACGCGTAAGATTCAATCTTACGCGTAGGATGAACATTTAACGCGTAATCATGCCATTTCCAGAAATTCACCTTATGAATTCGAGTTGTATGTTTCCTGAAAGTGCACAAACATTACCACTAATCAATACTTAGTCCAACATACTTAATTCATACATTTAGCGCGTAATCATGCCACAATCCAATATTAACGCGTAAACACGCATGAACACCTAATTACAATCTCAATTAAACATGTTTCTGGGTATGATTAAGCATGGGGCAAATGATTCTAACAACATAAGGATCATATGTTTCAAATAACAACACAAATTATCCACAAAATCTTAAGATTGAATCTGCTAGTGACCTTCGAACCCTAAACCTTAGATTCAAGAGCAAAACATGATTAAGATCTAATTAAACCACATTCGAATGATCCTAGGCATACACAAACACTATCCCCATCACTAATTACAATCCTATTGCTCAAACTCAAGAACCCCCAATTCATACGCATGAACCCTAATCTCAAACATGATCGATTAGTGTTTCTGGGAGTGATTGGAGTTAAGAAACATGCTTATAATCATCTAATGACCATTTCCCATCTACCAATTTAATCAAAAACAACACTTAATACTGGGTTTGAATTCTACGCATAACTCAAGAACAATTTAATCGATTGTGTAATATTGAGCCGTTGGATTGGAATAAAATTAAAAACCCTTGTTAGTAATCATGATCAAAACAAGTTATCACTTACAGATTCAAGGATGGTTGATTAGATCAATAGAATGATTGTGAGTCGTAGGATAGAGTAGGTGAAAAATTAAATGTGTTTGCAGAAAAAAAGTTAATGTGAGTGGTCAATGCATGTTTTGACTGTGGTGAATTCAAGTTACCCAATGTGACAATTTTAGTCCCTTAACCTCACACAACTTTTAAACCTAATGCCTAACCACTTTAACACATATAGTATTCGTATATTAACTCCAAGAAATGATAAGATCAACTTGTCGTACTCCCCCTTGACCTTAGAACATGGTGAAATTAATTGGTTTTGATCAAGGAGAGTAACCCGAAATCTTTTTTGAATCAACACTTAAAAAAATGTATTTATTTTTGTAAGAATGCAAGTATAAAGAACAAAAACTATTTTATTTTGAGAAATAAAACGTTACTTTTCCTCCCCCTCAACACTTGTTTTTAAATGATTGAAGACATTTTAGAAAAAATAGTGTTGAAAGAGGTGGTTTATACTTGCATTTTTTTTTTTTTTTTTTAAGGATAAATGACCAAAATATTTTTGAGTTTTTCATTGGTTTTATATTTTTGTATTTTGTTTTTGAAAATATTTACAAAGATAGTGTTGATGTTTGACGATCAATTGTGTTTTAAAAACTTTTCCAGATCCTCTGGAGTCAAACATCGCATACCAATTTGGTGAACTAAACTAGCAAACCTGGATGGTGCCAAGGATTTGGTAAGTAAGTCCGCCAATTGGTACTCAGTTCCAACAAAATAAAGCTCAACTGTACCCTTTTCCACATGCTCTTTAATGAAATGATATCGGAGATCAATGTGTTTGGATTTGCAATGATGGACAGTGTTGCAGGAGATAGCAATAGCACTCTTAGAATCACAGTAGATGGGAATCTTGTTGAATAGGTAGCCATAGTCCTTAAGTTGTGATCTCATCCAGATGACTTGAGCACAACAAGCAGACATGGCTACGTATTCAGATTCTGTTGATGACAGTGAAGTGCAGTGCTGCTTCTTAGATTGCCATGACACAAGTTTGTCTCCAAGAAATTGTAATCCACCAGATGTACTTTTGCGTGTGTCTAAGCATCCTGCATGGTCAGCATCTGAAAACGCAATTAGTTCAAAGCCAGAATCCTTCGGATACCAGATCCCCAAATTAATGGTTCCCTTTATGTATCGAAGGATTCTTTTGACCTCACTGAGGTGTTTTTCAGTTGGTCTGGACTGATAGCGGGAGCACATGTAGACAGCAAAAACTATATCAGGTCTACTAGCTGTGAGATACATGAGGGACCCAATCATACTTCGGTATTTGGTAGGGTCAACTGGAGTCCCATGTAACTCAGCATCTAGTTTTGTGGTATAGCCCATTGGTGTATTATAGGTATCACAAGACATCATTCCATATTTCTTTAAAATTTCAAGAGCATATTTTGATTGATTTACAAAAATTCCACGGGGTGATTGATGAACTTGTAGTCCTAAAAAGAACGAAACTTCACCCATCATGGACATTTCAAAATTATCTTTCATTAATTTTGCAAAATCATTAGAGTAACTTCTTTTTGTTGAGGCAAAAATGATGTCATCGACATATATTTGAACAACAAGTAAGTCCTCCCCGTAGGTTTTTGTAAATAGTGTGGGATCCACCTGTAACAATTCGCAATTTTAGGTTAACTTTTATTCCCGAAAATTTTACTATTCACTTTTACTATTCACTTTTTACTATTCACTTTTCACTATTCATCTCAAAAATTTTTATTTCATATTCTCGTAAGTTAAACTATTTTAACGATAATCCGAGAGTTTGACGCTCGTCGGATCATTTCTGCAAAAATCACAAAGCCGTGTCCGAGATTTACTTTTAGGTTTAAACGTCCTTCCAGCATCCCGATATATCCATAAAACATTATAAACAATAGAAATATGATTTTCTATCATTTTATGACAATTCCAAAAGTTTTGGAATTTTACGTTTTTCAGTTCAGCGTTTTACGCGAATTGCGCGTTTTAGACCCGTGTTTCCAGTTTTTAGCAGGGTTTTAGCACCCGATAGATCCTACCACTCATTTTATATTTTATTATGGACTATATTGACATGTTTAACAATACTTTCAAGTTTCATATTTTTACGATAACCGGTTTTACGTATTGAGGCTTAATCATTTACGGTTAGCTTTTTACGGAGTCAAAATGCACAAACTAAGCAAGATAAACACCAAGACTCATCATCTAGTCATCTTATCTCCTTTGAACCGCCATTTAGGGGGGGGGAGTCACCATGGGTGGTTAAATCTTAACCCTTGATCTTTAGGATGGTTACAAGTGTCTAAAACTAACCATGGTTAAATTCTAACCCAATATATGGTTAACTATTTTTCTCATCCTATAAATAGCCAACTAATAACACATAGAAATCTTGCTCCACACCTTCTTATAACCTTCAAGTCCTAAAACCTAAGGCACTTTTCTTATATTTTGTAAGAAAGTTAACTAGTTTTTGAAAGAAAACTAGTGTTTGATCTTCAATCTTGGAAATTTTCTAAGAAAAGTTGTTATAACTTTAAAGTCTCCAAAAAGACGTCGTTATAATCTTCAAATAGCTTTGGACTTCAAGAAGGCGTCGTTATAATCTTCAAATAACCTCGGTTTATCATAGATTGCAAAGGAGGAAAGCTTATTCAATCAAAGTCCTAGTTCTTGTCCTAGTTTCCCTTTTTCATTAAGGCCAAAAGTTGTAAGCAAACCCTAACATACTTTCTTGCTTAATTATCATTTTCATGCTCTTTGTGTTCCTTTCATGCTATATATGTTCTTGTTATTGTGTTCATGATGTTTAAAAATGGATAAAACAAGTATTAGTATACATGTGTTAACTTATGACAAGTAAACAAGCAAACTAATGAATTTCTTGGTAAGACCTGATCAAAATGGTAAAAACATGATATTTGATTATTACATATTGTGGTAGAGGACCTAACAAGGAAACCATAGCAATTTGAACCACCCAAAACGAGTATACGAGTCAAAAGTTATGGCGATTTGAAATTACCAAAGATTTCCGGCAAAACTGCCAAATAGCTTCCTGATCAAATTTGGGTTTTGAAAGTCCTACTTCTGGTCCGATTCATCAAAAAGTTAAAACACGAAAGTTGTCCGGAACGACGTTTTCGTTCAGGAATAAAGAAGCTCGAGACCTAAAAATGCTTTCCGAGTGATAAAATTCTTCAAAATCTTAACAGCCCATTTTAGACCAAAGTCACTATATTATAGTTATGATTTACTAAGACCAAGAGGTCTAATGACCTAAAGCCGAGACCACAACCATGGCTAAAGCCAAGGTTGAGTCTCAAGACCATGGAAAAATGACCAAGGTCACGGCGAAGCCATGACGAAATGACCATAACAACTTACATAGGCGTAAACGTGAAACAATGAATTAGGCGATAACTTGAACAAGCAATTTGGATCTACTTCACTTAAAAGGGAACCATGAGATTTTACCAAGAGAAAATGGTCATTCTAGACTTATGAAACTACCCCTAATAACAATCTTCATGTACTAATAAACTTTCCTAAGTTTATTCAAATATCGGCCATGTAACTTTTCGGATCAAAACTTATATCTATATATTTCATCAACTACTACAATAGTAGGGAGCTTCATGTGAGGAGTTCATTATGTAAGCCGTCGAGTTGAGTTGTGGATTTACGAGTTAAAGTGTCCTGGCTCCTCGAACGCTTACTAACATGACTTCTGAATTATGTCGGCCCGAACGGTAGTAAACGATATACCAAAACATACATGTTTCATAAACTATTTATATTCAACGACTTACGCTATATACTAAGTACTACATCATGAACATTATGCAAGACATATATAGGCAATTCTTCGTATGCTTAGACGTTACTCAAAACCTAAGTCGCAACGTTCTATTATAGGCTGCTCTTAGAGACTTTCACGATTCGACTACCACTTTGATTTCACATCACTTAAGCTTAAGGTGAGTCATAGCCCCTACTCTTTTCATACTTGTCTTAACTCTTTGGGGGAGACACATGCTCGACTACTTGTTTACTTGTACAAATACTCAAAACGTTTATACGTGACTGTGTTATACTTGATTGCATACATACATGACTGCGTTATACTTAATTGCGTTATTCTATTTATTGGCTAGTAGTTATCTTTGGGAAGTGGCTCCCAGTTGTCTTTGGGAATTGACTCCCAGTTGTCTTTGGGAATTGGCTCCCAAAAGTGAGGTCTTCGGAGATGAAGTAGAGACTCACTTCTAAGTGCTTAAATTGTCTTGATGAACTTATACATGTCTTATACCATATATATTAGCAGTGGGTTGTGAACACACAGGTTACAAGTCTCTTATGGCGGGACTTGTAACTGAGTGGATTCACGATGCCTTTGCTGTGTGAACATTCTTTTAAGGCTTTTCAACTATTTTAAGACAAACTCTATGAACTCACCAACCATTGTGTTGACACTTTAGCATGTTTGTCTCAGGTCTATAAGATGATAAGCTGTTGCATGGAGCATAGAGTCGCTTGGCATGTTTTGAAGACTTATGCTTTTATCTTTACCATTCGATATGTCTTAAAACTCTTATGTATTGTATTATGGAACTCATGTTTGTACTCGGAATTTATTAATCGAATGGTAACTTTTCAAAACGTCTCATTTAGAGTTCGTTTTCTATACCTTGTACTTTGTATTATGAAGTAGCACTCCTATGACACAGTCTTCCGCTGCGGTATTTTGGGGGTGTTACAGATTGGTACCAGAGCCTTGGTTATAGAGAACTAGGTTGCATTTAGTGCCTAGACTATAACTGATATAAACATTAAGACTCTCCTTCTTATTTTGCCTTACACACACTTCATGCGCATATGCTTATTGCTAATTGTTTGTTTAGAAGAAACCCCAGACAATAGTCAAGTCATCAAAAATTTAGAGCTAAGTAATAATTGTTTAATTAACTTAATCTTTTGACAGTTCTTGTTTGATAAGACATAAGATTAAGTTAAATAAAGGTTATTAGTTTCCTGTAGAGATTTGATGATTTGCCTTATACTTACTTTATATGATTCTAATACCTAGAAGTGGTTCATATGTCCTAGTACGACACTCAAACCTTTCTACAAGCGCGACTAGTCCATTTCGTCATATCACCTTCTCTAGATACCCAGACTACGTTACCCTTTCACAACTTAAGAGCAGAAAGTCTACCCAATTATGTAGTACCAATTGTTGAGTTATGTGTGCCTGGTAAATATGTATACGTGTGAAAGGAAGCAATTATAATTATGGTGGCCAACATAATTATAAATGCGTCACGACTCACGTAGACATATGTGACCATGCTTACATTAATCAACGACTGACTCAAATTGACAAGATTTAAGACTAAGTAGTCTAGGAATATCACCTCATATTTGACGTCGACAAAATGTCCCTCCTTGTAGATATCATGGCACCAAAGAGAGTAACTCGTAGCACTAGCCGAGGTGGTGCAACACCAAGAGGTGGAAGAACTGGTGGTCGTGGAGGTAGAGGAACTACTCACGACACTAGTAATGATAGTGGAAGAACTGGTGGACGTGGAGGTAGAGGAGATGCTCACGACACTAGTAACCCTAGTAACGATGGTGGAAATCCAGATGTCTCCGCCATTATTGCCCAACAACTACAAAACCTACTTCCCACCATAGTCACACAAGTTGGCAATCACATGAACAATTCGGGAAACCACGGAAGCATAAATGACGCTACAAATGATGGAGGAAGGAATGATAACAACAACAACAACAACAACAACAACCATAGGACTGGATGTACGTATAAGGAATTTACGTCATGCAAACCAATTGAGTTTAATGGCAAAGGAGGTGCATTGGCATATACACGATGGGTCGAGAAGATGGAATCAGTGATTGACATCAGTAACTGTGCAATCCACCAGAGAGTAAAATATTCTGCATGCTTGCTATCAGAAAAGGCATTGACATGGTGGAACATGCAGATTCAAGCAAGGACTAGAGAAGCAGCTGTAGGCATGTCATGGGACGACTTTAAGGGACTACTGAAGGAAGAATACTGCCCGATTAATGAAATGCAAAAACTAGAAGACGAGTTTTGGCATCACTCTATGGTAGGGGCTGGTCATGCAACCTACACAGACCGGTTTCATGAACTAGCTAAACTAGTTCCTCATCTGGTTACCCCTGAATCCAAGAGGATTGAGAGGTACATTTATGGCCTTGTTCCCGAGATTCGTGGGATGGTGAAAACAACCGAACCTCCCACGATTCAAAGTGCAATATTAAGAGCAGGGACCCTAACAGATGAGATGGTTAGGAATGGAACTTTGAAGAATAGTGACAAAAGGAAGGGAACGGGTGAATCGAGCGAACAAGTGGGTACAATGGTTGACAATAAGAAAGCAAGAGGATTTGCGGCAACTCTTTCTAATCAGAAAAAGTATAAGGGTCCACATCCTAAGTGTACTAAATGTGCTTATCATCATCAGGGGTCTGAGCCATGCCCTGTGTGTTATAATTGCAAGAAGTCTGGCCACTTTGCAAGTCAGTGTAAATCAATTACAAGGCAGGCGAATGCGGACAATATAGGAAACAACCAAAAGACATGCCATGAGTGCAACAGCCCAAACCACTTCCGAAATACTTGTCCTAAGTTGAATAGGGCACCGAGACAAGTACTGGATAACCCAACTTTAGCAGTGATGCTTGAAGAAAATAACCCAAAGCGTGAATACAATGTTAGTCCACCACGGGGTCGAGCATACTATTTGGGTGCTAAGGAGGCCCGCAATGCGTAACGGGTACGTATCTTACCCTACCATATTATTCTATTCTAGTTCAAAATCTAGCTTTGTTATGCCGTTATTAAGATAAAGAGACCTAGACACACTAAACTTCGGGACGAAGTTTCCTTAAGGGGTAGAGACTGTAACAATTCGCAATTTTAGGTTAACTTTTATTCCCGAAAATTTTACTATTCACTTTTACTATTCACTTTTTACTATTCACTTTTCACTATTCATCTCAAAAATTTTTATTTCATATTCTCGTAAGTTAAACTATTTTAACGATAATCCGAGAGTTTGACGCTCGTCGGATCATTTCTGCAAAAATCACAAAGCCGTGTCCGAGATTTACTTTTAGGTTTAAACGTCCTTCCAGCATCCCGATATATCCATAAAACATTATAAACAATAGAAATATGATTTTCTATCATTTTATGACAATTCCAAAAGTTTTGGAATTTTACGTTTTTCAGTTCAGCGTTTTACGCGAATTGCGCGTTTTAGACCCGTGTTTCCAGTTTTTAGCAGGGTTTTAGCACCCGATAGATCCTACCACTCATTTTATATTTTATTATGGACTATATTGACATGTTTAACAATACTTTCAAGTTTCATATTTTTACGATAACCGGTTTTACGTATTGAGGCTTAATCATTTACGGTTAGCTTTTTACGGAGTCAAAATGCACAAACTAAGCAAGATAAACACCAAGACTCATCATCTAGTCATCTTATCTCCTTTGAACCGCCATTTAGGGGGGGGGAGTCACCATGGGTGGTTAAATCTTAACCCTTGATCTTTAGGATGGTTACAAGTGTCTAAAACTAACCATGGTTAAATTCTAACCCAATATATGGTTAACTATTTTTCTCATCCTATAAATAGCCAACTAATAACACATAGAAATCTTGCTCCACACCTTCTTATAACCTTCAAGTCCTAAAACCTAAGGCACTTTTCTTATATTTTGTAAGAAAGTTAACTAGTTTTTGAAAGAAAACTAGTGTTTGATCTTCAATCTTGGAAATTTTCTAAGAAAAGTTGTTATAACTTTAAAGTCTCCAAAAAGACGTCGTTATAATCTTCAAATAGCTTTGGACTTCAAGAAGGCGTCGTTATAATCTTCAAATAACCTCGGTTTATCATAGATTGCAAAGGAGGAAAGCTTATTCAATCAAAGTCCTAGTTCTTGTCCTAGTTTCCCTTTTTCATTAAGGCCAAAAGTTGTAAGCAAACCCTAACATACTTTCTTGCTTAATTATCATTTTCATGCTCTTTGTGTTCCTTTCATGCTATATATGTTCTTGTTATTGTGTTCATGATGTTTAAAAATGGATAAAACAAGTATTAGTATACATGTGTTAACTTATGACAAGTAAACAAGCAAACTAATGAATTTCTTGGTAAGACCTGATCAAAATGGTAAAAACATGATATTTTATTATTACATATTGTGGTAGAGGACCTAACAAGGAAACCATAGCAATTTGAACCACCCAAAACGAGTATACGAGTCAAAAGTTATGGCGATTTGAAATTACCAAAGATTTCCGGCAAAACTGCCAAATAGCTTCCTGATCAAATTTGGGTTTTGAAAGTCCTACTTCTGGTCCGATTCATCAAAAAGTTAAAACACGAAAGTTGTCCGGAACGACGTTTTCGTTCAGGAACAAAGAAGCTCGAGACCTAAAAATGCTTTCCGAGTGATAAAATTCTTCAAAATCTTAACAGCCCATTTTAGACCAAAGTCACTATATTATAGTTATGATTTACTAAGACCAAGAGGTCTAATGACCTAAAGCCGAGACCACAACCCTGGCTAAAGCCAAGGTTGAGTCTCAAGACCATGGAAAAATGACCAAGGTCACGGCGAAGCCATGACGAAATGACCATAACAACTTACATAGGCGTAAACGTGAAACAATGAATTAGGCGATAACTTGAACAAGCAATTTGGATCTACTTCACTTAAAAGGGAACCATGAGATTTTACCAAGAGAAAATGGTCATTCTAGACTTATGAAACTACCCCTAATAACAATCTTCATGTACTAATAAACTTTCCTAAGTTTATTCAAATATCGGCCATGTAACTTTTCGGATCAAAACTTATATCTATATATTTCATCAACTACTACAATAGTAGGGAGCTTCATGTGAGGAGTTCATTATGTAAGCCGTCGAGTTGAGTTGTGGATTTACGAGTTAAAGTGTCCTGGCTCCTCGAACGCTTACTAACATGACTTCTGAATTATGTCAGCCCGAACGGTAGTAAACGATATACCAAAACATACATGTTTCATAAACTATTTATATTCAACGACTTACGCTATATACTAAGTACTACATCATGAACATTATGCAAGACATATATAGGCAATTCTTCGTATGCTTAGACGTTACTCAAAACCTAAGTCGCAACGTTCTATTATAGGCTGCTCTTAGAGACTTTCACGATTCGACTACCACTTTGATTTCACATCACTTAAGCTTAAGGTGAGTCATAGCCCCTACTCTTTTCATACTTGTCTTAACTCTTTGGGGGAGACACATGCTCGACTACTTGTTTACTTGTACAAATACTCAAAACGTTTATACGTGACTGTGTTATACTTGATTGCATACATACATGACTGCGTTATACTTAATTGCGTTATTCTATTTATTGGCTAGTAGTTATCTTTGGGAAGTGGCTCCCAGTTGTCTTTGGGAATTGACTCCCAGTTGTCTTTGGGAATTGGCTCCCAAAAGTGAGGTCTTCGGAGATGAAGTAGAGACTCACTTCTAAGTGCTTAAATTGTCTTGATGAACTTATACATGTCTTATACCATATATATTAGCAGTGGGTTGTGAACACACAGGTTACAAGTCTCTTATGGCGGGACTTGTAACTGAGTGGATTCACGATGCCTTTGCTGTGTGAACATTCTTTTAAGGCTTTTCAACTATTTTAAGACAAACTCTATGAACTCACCAACCATTGTGTTGACACTTTAGCATGTTTGTCTCAGGTCTATAAGATGATAAGCTGTTGCATGGAGCATAGAGTCGCTTGGCATGTTTTGAAGACTTATGCTTTTATCTTTACCATTCGATATGTCTTAAAACTCTTATGTATTGTATTATGGAACTCATGTTTGTACTCGGAATTTATTAATCGAATGGTAACTTTTCAAAACGTCTCATTTAGAGTTCGTTTTCTATACCTTGTACTTTGTATTATGAAGTAGCACTCCTATGACACAGTCTTCCGCTGCGGTATTTTGGGGGTGTTACACCACCGATCCTTTAGAAAATTTATTGGCCAGTAAGAAAGTGGACAGTTTGTCATACCACGCCCGTGGGGCCTGCTTGAGTCCGTAGAGAGCCTTTTTGAGTCGGTAGACGTGATTAGGACGCTCAGGATCAACGAAGCCTTCAGGTTGGCTGACATAAACTTCTTCACGGAGTTCTCCATTCAGAAATGCTGTTTTCACATCCATTTGGTAAACCACCATATTCCTATGTGCAGCATAAGCCAAAAAGATCCGAACAGCTTCATGTCTTGCCACTGGAGCAAAGGATTCAGCAAAGTCAAGACCTTCAAGTTGGGAGTATCCTTTCGCTACCAGACGTGATTTGTTGCGGATGACTGTCCCTTCTGCATCAAGCTTATTCTTCCAGATCCATTTTAACCCGATGACAAAGACTCCGTCAGGTCTTTCAACTAATTCCCAGACTTCTAATCTAATGAATTGCTGAAATTCCTCTTGCATAGATTCAATCCAGTTGTCATAAGTCATTGCATCTTTAATGTTCTTGGGTTCTTCATGACAAACTGTGAGTGCGTAGATGCAAGTTTCTCCATCTGTGTGAAGTCGTTGTCTTGTCATAACAGGTGCATCTGGATGGCCAATAATATGAACTAGTGGATGGTCACGGGTCTATTTGTGTGTTGAAGGGTGTAGTTGATACGTATCTCGCATGTTGGCAGGATCCAAGTTGCGTGTTGACGACTCAGCTATATCAGGAGCTGTAGTAGCTGGTGCAAACGGATTAAAGAACGCATCAGGATCATGCTCTGCGGATTGTGGAACTGATAGTTGTTGTGGATCTTCAGCTGAAAGGCGAGAAGTAGAGCCAGTTTGTTCTGCTGTAGATGGTGATACAATTGGAGGACCGTCTCTCTCAACACTTGTGGTAGTTTGTTGAGGTGAGTCTGGTACTTGAATGTTATCAGGTTGAGCAGCGGAATTTGGTGAGACCTCAGTAGGACGGTATTCAATTGTGTCATCAAATAGTGGAGCAAACAAGGTTTCTAATTCTTTGCGGTTAAGTGGCAAAGGTTCAGCTGAAGATGCCGGAGAGTTAAGACGGTTAAATTCGGGTCCTAAGTTGTGTTGCTCAGAAGCCATTTGGGTGAGTTCATCAAAATTAGCGTGAATGGTTTCTTGAATTTCTCTAGTACGACGATTCCAAATCCGAAAACCTTTAGAATTTTCACAATATCCAACGAACACTCCAATGTCAGCCTTTGCTTTAAGTTTGCCTAAATCATCACGATCATTTTTCGGATAACAGAGTGCTCCAAAAACATGAAAGTAATCGATGTTCGGTTTCCTTTTGTGAACAATTTGATATGGTGTTTTGCGATGGCGTTTTGTGATCATACAACGGTTTTGAGTATAGCATGCAGTTGAAACAGCTTCTGCCCACAAGTAATCTGGTAATTGAGCATTAATCAACATAGTTCTAGCAGCTTCCACTAACGTCCTGTTGCGTCTTTCAACAACTCCATTCTGTTCTGGGCTTCTAGGAATAGATGTTTGGTGTTCAATTCCCACTTTCTCATAATAAGACCGAAGTGTCTGATTCTTAAATTCAGTTCCATTGTCAGTTCTGACGATTCGTACTGTGTTGCGAAGCTGAACTTGAATTTTGGTGAGAAAGGTGATGATCATCGAAGGGGCCTGATCTTTACTTCGTAAGAAATAAACCCAAGTCCATCTGGAGAAGTCATCCACAATTACTAGTATGTAGCGTTTACCGTTGATACTTTGAACACGCATCGGTCCACACAAATCCATATGTAGTAGTTGCAGAACATGATTCGTACTGTGCTCAGGTTTATTAGGAAAATGAGCACGAGTACTTTTTCCTTGTTCACAGGCTGGACATAAGTGATCTTTGGTAAAGCGGAATCTTGGAAATCCCTCAACAAGTTTATAACGAGCAAGGTCAGTCATAGTTTTGAAATTCAAGTGTGAAAGACGTTTGTGCCATAACCAAGATTTAGTTGATTCTGCTTTGGAGAGAAGACATATCGGAGATGTTGCACTCATATCTGACATTGATATTGTGTAAAGATTGGAGCCACGGGAGCCAGACATGAGGTCGTTTCCTTGTAAGTCACGAACAAAGCAAGTTTTCTCACGAAATGCTACTTCTAGATCCCCATCACAGAATTGACCAACGGAGAAAAGGTTGTGACCATGTCCTTCCACATAGTAAACATGGCTGATTTCGATATTTCCACTGATATAGTCACCATAACCCATTATTAAAGCGTAATGGTCATTCCCGAATCTGACAGTGCCAATGAACTTTGAGACAAAGTTTTTCAACAGTTTGAGATTGCCTGTCATATGTCGGGTGCATCCGCTATCAACAATCCAGAGAACAATCTGTACCACCTGCATCACAAGAAGAGGACACGGATGGAACAGAAGTAAGGGTGGAACCCAAGGAAACTGCGGGTTCCAATTGGTTAGAAGCACAAGTATTCAATAATTTAGGAATCCATTTAAAATCAGGTTTGTGTTGTAACCAACGCTGCCAATTCCAACTAGTACGTGCTTTCTTAATTGTGAAGTCACTAGTGTTTGGCTGATTCCTAGGCTTGTTCTCTGTACTTATGGTGACATTATCGTCCTTAGAAACCATAGAAGGCGGCTTTCCTAAGATAGACTTAGAGGCAGTAGTGGGCCTAAGAGGAATGCTTGTCCTACGTTTCTTATGACGATTGAGTAGAGAGTTAGCAATACATTTAGTATGATCACCACATGATACACTTTTACGACAAAACACACAAGATGCATTAATATTCAAAACATTCAAAGGTTCATCATTCGTTACATTTAGATTTGGATTACAATTTGCCAGACTAGGATCTAAATCTGATGCAACATGAGTTTTATTCAAATTCCTAAGTTGGTCTTCTACTTCTTGAGCTTCTAGTGATCCTCTTTTACGTTGCCAGAGCCTATGCTTCCTTTTACTATTACACTTGGGTCTGCTAATGCTATTAGTGGAGACTAGTCCTGTAGAAGTGGAGGTATCAACATTAGTGGTTTGAACAACATTTCCTTTAGTTGTTTTGTCTACTTTATACAATCCTGGTGCTATCACTGTGGTGTCTACCATTTTTCCTTTTTGAAGGAGCTTAACTTTCTCTTTTAAATCAATGATGATGTGATTTTTATCCTGTATTTCAGACTCAAGTAAACCATTGCAGTATTTGATGTCATCACGGTTTTGTTGCCATTCGGCGTTTTCAATTTTTAAATCCGCAATTTCATTCTCGTATTTGAGACACAAACTTTTGAAAGACTCATTGGTTTTGCAAAGCTGACAAGAGTTAGAAATGTTTTGACTTTGAAGTTTCAATTCCATTTTAAGACTCTGAGCTTGACACCATTCAAGCCGTTGATTGAGTTGACAAATTTCTTTTGAAAACTGTTTTGTCACATCATCATTCTTTTTTCTCAGATTTTCATTCTCATGTTTAAGTGTCTCTAATTCCACGTTCAACAAATTATTATCAACACAGAGATCATCCACAAGCATAGAAGTGCCAGATTTATAGAGATCATTCATGATAACAGACAAAATATCAGCACAGAGAACTTGTTCCAAGAGTCGATCAGCATCATTTTTGAAAACTTTAGTTTGTAGCTTTTGGACCAAAATCTCATTTTCAGCAGTATTGAAAACGTTTATCATATTTTTTACCTCCTTTTGAAGTTCCTGATCCCAACGTGTAGCACATAGACGGAGGTGTTGAACAATTGGTTTCATTTGTTTTTGAAAAATATCTCTCTTTTCTCGCTCGTAAGCGGATTGAAAAGTTTCAATTTTTATTTCAGAATTGCGTTCAATTGTTTCCTCCAAAATTTCGATGTCTTCCATAAAGGTTTTGAAATAATTTAAGACACGACATTTTGGTAAAGGTGTAAGTTCACCGGATGATGGTAAAGGACCATTTATTTGTGCTACAGGTGGGACAGGAGCCGCATTATGAGATGAAACATATGACTCTTCGATAAACCATGATTTCTCAGGTAATTCCTTTTGAGTAACAAAAGATTTTGAAAGTGGAGGAGCTTTTGAATAGTCATATGGTGTCCAATATTGAACTTGACTCATTTTAGACCGACTCTCTTCTTCAAGTTCTTCTTCTTCCTCAGTATCAAAAACAACGGCACGCACAATCGTATTATCAAGAAAATAATCCATACTGTAAATTTTAGGAATTTCTTTGAATGCCGTGTGAAGAAACATTGAATTGTAATCACCAAGTGCATATCCTGTATCTGGTCTCGGTTTTAAAGTAAATTTCTGAATTGTTGTGACAGAGTTCCCGTGTTTGTAAACAATGTGACGAAATTCTTTGAGTTATTTTTCAAGATCAACAATATCACCGAGTAGGTTATCTATGTACTTCCTTTTCCGTATTTTATGTTCATGAAAATCCTTTTTGCAACTTGACAATTCTGTTTCTGTTTTTGAAAGTTCAGTTTGAAGACATTCAACTTGTTTTTTCAATTCACGCTTCTCACTTTCAAGTTTCGAAATCAACTTTCCATTTGACTCAATTAAATCTTGCATTTTGCGTTGAAGATCTTGTTCTTTGTTGTAAGAATCTTGAAAAGCTTTTTCAAAACTTTTAGTGTGTTTAATCTTTTCCTCTTGATTAGAAAGCTGAATTTTATAACACTCAATGTCTCTTGCAAGTGCTGCATTAGTTTCTTTTAAAACTTTGTTTTTCTCGTTGCACTTTGCAATTAGCAATTGTTGAGCATTCAGTTGTTTAGATAACATTATGAGGTCAGGGTCTGTATCAAATGATGGTTCATGTTGTTCTAACTGATCATATTTGTCATTCTCAATAGGATCATCAAATGAGACAACTGTGTCATCATCAAATATGACAACTGTGCTTATTTGTTCATCTGTTTGAGAGGATGAAGATGATTTAGATGGAACAACTTGCACCATATCTGATTCAGAAGCAGAGGGTGAGATAATATCATTTATAAAGCATGCATTGAGGTCATGTACCTGAGACAAGCCGTCAATGTCATACACTGGACCTGAATCATTGAGCTTAAGCTCCTGCATGTTGGCCATAAGCATCACAGCTGCATTAGCTTCCAGATCTTCCATGTCATCATCATTGTGTACATTTGCCATGAAGTTGTTGTCTTGTTCAGGGAAATGTCCATCCTTTTCATCTTGAAGAGCCATGAGTAATGCCTGCTTGTGAAACTTACTACCCCGAGTTCTCGGTTTAGGACATGCAGTCGCAATATGACCTTGTTCATTGCAGTTATAGCACCACACTGCATTCCCTGAGTTGGAGTTTCTAGTTGCAACTGGTTCAGACCTTTGCTGAGAAGATCCTGAGTTGTTCCTGAACCCTCCATTGTTACTAAACCTCTGACCATTCCCATAGTTTCCTGAAGAGCTTCCTGAACCAGATCGACCATAGCTACGATTCTGAATTTCCACTCTTCCATCATTAACAACAGCTTGATTCCTTGTGTTAGAAGATGAACGTTGACGGTTGTTTGTTTTGTTGGAGAATTTGCTGAAAGCCCGAGCAATAAGAGCAAGTCCCTGATTCAACGTGTTAAAGTCATCATCGTCATCATCATTGGAGTTGGAGTAGTACACAGCATCATTGTTGTTTGACGGAACAAGTTGAGTAGAAGAATCTTGTGGAGATGAATCATAAGGGACCATTTGGTTCGAGGTGGAAGATTGTGGATAACTGAAGTAGTTCTGCTCTTGAACATATGCATGATTTGACATTGGTGGTGGAGCATAGGGAGATTGAGCTACGAGAGCCAAAGAATTTGGTGTTGATGTTGGTGTGTATCCTCCTCGTAGGGCTCTATCTTTTTCCACTTCAGGTTCATGGTGTTTCAGAAAATCATACAACAAGCCATATGGAGCATCATGAAGATTCTTCGTTTGACGAACAAATGTCACATATTTATGCCAATCAGGGCCAAGACTACCAACAAATTTGGAGTTCACAGCGATCCTTGGTACAGTGATTTTGTGACGTTCCAGATCATTGACCACATTTGTGAAACGATGATAGTAGGATTCAAGTAACTCTCCAGGTTCAATTGTGATGTCAGTGTATTCCATGTAAAGCTTGGATTCCATGTCATCTTTGTTCAATTGAGTTCCTTCCATGAGGAGATGAACGTGTTCCCACATAGCTTTGGCTGTTTTCTGAGCATCGACACTGCGATAGATCGGATTAGGTATACCTTGAAGTATATAAGCCATTGCATACTGATCAGCTTCACGATGTAGTTTCTGTTCTTCAGTAAGTGCAGTTTCTGGAAGAGGTCTATCACCAGGAGGACGTGGAGGATCAGCATTTGGATCACCAGCTTCAAATCTTGTTGGCCACTCAAATGGTCCTTCAAGTATCACTTGCTTCAAGAATTGCCCATGAGGTTTCTTTAGTTCAAGAAATCGTAGGAATCGACTTGACCATTGCACATAGTTACCAGGTGTTAGCATTGGAGGTGTCTCAAGTGATCCTGCCTCATGTCGGGATTGTTGAGTTGTAATAACTTCACACATTATGTCAAACCAGTGAGGTTGTTTGGAGGAAAACTGAGTGTTTTGTTGTGGCACTTGATATGATTGTTGTTGAGGAATGATCTGTTGTTGTTGCATCATCAGGTAATGATGTAGTGGATTGTATGTTTGTCTTTGAGAAGGTTGTTGATTCATTTGGTGCGGAAGGTAATGTTGTTGCTGATACTGCTGAGGTTGTTGTTGCTGAGGTGGATGTTGCTGAACATGAGGGAAGTAGTGATTAGGTGGTTGAGACATCTTAGAACACTTGTGTAGAAATGGATCTTTGTAGAAGATTGAAATGCACGTTCCTTTGAGTAAGTTGCAAAATCCTTGGGGTAAGTTCAATTCTTACGCGTAACATAATCTTACGCGTAAACTTTAGGTTATGCGTAAAGAGTAGGTTTATGCGTAAACAAATAGTTTATGCGTAAGTTTTCTCTTTACGCGTAAGCTTAGGCTTATGCGTAAGTTTAGACTTATGCGTAAGGTTGAAACAACCAAACAAATCTTTCAAACTTATCCAAGCTTGAAAGATGTCCGTAGTCGAAGTATTCCACTAACTTATCCAAGCTAGGGAAGTACTGAGTCATCGTTACACGAGGAGAAGATCGTAGATGAAGCTTACGCGTAAACTCTGGCAAGTTACGCGTAACTATGACTTACGCGTAGAATCAAACTTAAGCGTAGGTTTTAAGGCGTAGAAGAGCAGTTTACGCGTAGGATCAGGGTTTTGTCCAATATTACGCGTAAGAAAAGGGTTTTGGCCTATTTTACGCGTAAGAAAAGGGTTTAGTCCAATTTTACGCGTAAGAAAAGGGTTTAGACCAAGACTTATGCGTAAACCGACCAAAAAACACTGTAGACAGCTGGAAATAGTACTTTTTCGACCACTTTACGCGTAAAACGTACTGTTCATCCAAAATAATGACTTTTTGATGAAAAAATGCTTAGAAATAAGGTACTTTTGATCAAATAACTTCACCAATACTTAGAAAAACCTTAACTTTATAAGATGTAGCTACCAAAAACTAGTTTTCCAATATCAAAGAAGCTATAAAACCTAAAAATAACCTTAAAAATCACAACTTTATGCAACAACTAAGCTTCAAATCACTATATCAACCTTGAAACTTGTCCAAGCTTCAAGATTTGAGTGAAAGAAACAAAGAAAAATGCAAAAAGATGAAGAAATAAGCACCACTCTCCACGTTAACCAAAGAAACACACTTCAAACTTCTAGTAGGCGAATGATACCACTTATTATGTCACCATTTAGTAAACACAAGTATGATATATAAAGAAATAAGATGAGAAAAGAGTTTGGTTGATTATAAGACAATATGAAAGATAAAAGTGCAAGAGTTTCTTTAAGATAATCAAATAACCAACAATATAGAATGTAACATAAGGTTTCTATTTATAAGGGAGGAGTTAGGGCAACACTCCCTTCCTCCCTTATCCTTTCAATTCATGGGCTTCAAGGCCTTATGGGCTTTAACATGTTACCCATTAACTAAACAATAATGATAACTAATACTTAAGCAACCTATTACAAAATGTAATGACCGAGACTTGACTAAATACTAAAGTATGATCCCAACAATCTTCACCCTCATTTCATTCTCTTTCTTTTGGTATATAGCACGCACCCTAAAACCCCCCATAACATCACGTTTCATCATCAAATACGCCACTATTCTTAGTTACTTTGTTAGATCCGTGAGTCTTGAGGTTCAAGAAGGTGAGCAAACACCAAAACAAGTTTAAACTTGTCTCGGTGTGAGTCAATCCATGAGACATGATGAAAACCTTAATGGGTTTTCAGTTTTCTTGATTTATTCTTGTTAAAAACTAATGACAAAATGATTTTGGTTAATAAAAACGTGATTTACAAAGAGTTTGGTATCCAGGTTTTGATTTTCTTGTGGGTGTCGAGATGAAACCGAGAGCTTAGGCTCTCGTCTTATGAGTTTTGTGAGCTTATGTGGTTTCTTGAAATTTTTGGTCTCGTGGTTATGTTATCAAGAGTGTTTGGATATGCATTTTAATGGTTTCGAATTTGTTTGGTTAAGAGATTTGATATGATTGCTGTTGTTGTGATGCCGAAGACCCAAGGGTCCGTTTGGTCTGAGTTCGAGCTCGGTTAGAGCTAGCCGAGACCCTATAGGTCTCGGGTAAGCCTTGACTCAGGTTTGACTTGGTAGGTTGACCCGTAGGTTTGGTATTCTTGATGTTTTCGAGTTATGATGTTCATGGCTAAATTGTATATATATTGTTGTTGATAAGTGTTTTTATTGTTATTATTATTACTAATAATATTTTGAGGTCGATGACGAGATGATATGGACTCAAGGTATATTTTGGAGTTGTGTTGACGAAAAGTGGTATTGGGAACCGATTGTGAGACGGTTACTTAGAATGACGGAGATAGGTTAGTCGGGTACCGTAGTCGGACCTTATTGTTGAAGTTGTTTTGGACATGAGTTTTGGACTTGGTATATGACGTTGTTTGTGTTGTTATTGATTATATTACTTTGGACTTGTGAGCTTGAGCGAGTCGGGGTCACCTTGACTTACTAGTCAATGGTTGATTTCAAGTGAAATGCAGTGCTTTTCCGATTGAGAGAATCTATTAGAAAGTTCTTTGAAAATATGCATATCAACCGTTTCATTTGATTTTGTGAGTTTGTTTGAAACCAAAAGATCTGACACATCACCTTTTGTAGCATCCTGGTCGCAATTTTCCCAAATAGGATTCGTGTAGATTGAATTAGACATGACATCACTATCAGTCTCTTCCAGTGGACATGAATCATAGATGGGTAAATCCTGATCAGGATGCTTGTCATTCTCGGAAACATGAACTTCTGGAGATAGATGTTGCCTTGTGACTTGTATGTGTGAAGCATCCACCTCATGTGTGGAGAGATCGCAGAAGATTTAATACAATTCCTTTCAGCAGCGACAGCTACACTTTTCGGTAGAGTATGTGCACGTGCCTTAATGAACTCCTTAACATTCCCAGTGATCTGGAGTAAAGTGACTCTGAAGGCATCCACCTCTAGTCCAGTATGATCAGCAAACCGTTTACTCATCATTTGAGAATCCCAGTCATACTCCAAATTGAATCTTGAATCAATGAAAGCTTGGAGTTGTTTGAGAATCACCATGTATGGTGCAATATAGCCTTTTTCAGAGAAATCAGCTTTGACCATTTGTTGTTTCAGTTGATCTAGGTATAGTGTCATTGTGACAGTAAACGACTCAATATCATGTCCAAATAATGTCGTGAATGCACGTGTATAACCTCCAGAGTACCCGGATTTTTCAAATAGCCTTTCAATGTGGGTGAAAAGCAGGTTGTAGCATTCGGCACAGCTTTCAGTAATCGACGGTATAGGAGGATAAGTATCGGATCCTGCAGCTCAAATGTCGTCTGAATGAATACTTGCCATGGTGGACAGAGATATGTTGTTTAGTTGTGATTTGGTACGGTTGATGCAAGTTGGGCCTCCAAAATATGGTGAAAATTTGGTCTAAAAACTTAAAACCTCAATAACTTCACTCCGGAGGTGATTTGGGCCTCGAAAAATTCGTTTCACGACTTCGTGGTGAAACCTCACAATATTTAGCCTGTTCCGGACGTTTTGACAGCTGATTCGCTGAAAACGGAGGTACGGTTCAAAGGTTATGGCCGTTTGAAGTTTTGACGTGAAAAGTCAACTTTGGTCAAACTGCAAAATTGGCAAATCACAAGATGACCAACTCGCTAACTAAGCAACTCGCTGAATGACCAACTCGCTGAATTACCAACTCGCTGAATCACCGACTCGCTAGAATCACCGACTCGATAGAATCACCAACTCGCTAGAATCACCAACTCGCTAAAGTCACCAACTCGCTAAATTCACCAACTCGATAAAGTCACCAACTCGCTAAACTGACGAACTCGCTAACTTGAGCAACTCGCTGAAAAGGTCAACTCGCTAGACCAACTCGCTACTACTGATCAACTCGCTGAGACAGATCAACTCGCTGAAACTGATCAACTCGCTGGAACTTATCAACTCGCTACCCTAATCAACTCGCTGAAACTGATCAACTAGCTGGAACTTGTCAACTCGCTGGAACTTATCAACTCGCTACCCTGATCAACTCGCTGGAATAATAGGACAAAAATGTCACTTTCTAGCATTTTGGCATTATTCCCCAAAATAGCAAAACGCCAAATCGCTATGCCAACTCGCTAAACAAACCTGCCAACTCTCTAATATGAACCGACAACTCGCTAACAAGAAAAGTCACACGAATTTAATTTTTCTTCCACGAAAATGATGATGTGACTAAACCAAGAGCTACACAAGATGCCTATAACCTTTCTAGATAAGAAAGTACAATCAAAACACCAAGAACAACTCCAAACGAGATCAAATGAAGAAGAAACCCACCTATAGCTTTCGAACCAAAAAAAACACAAAACCAAGCCACAAATCCAAGTATACACACTCCCTAGGATGCAACCATGGCTCTTGATACCAATTGTAGTATACCTTAATGTAAGAACATGGTTAGTTTAGTGTTTAAGATGATTAAAAGAGAGGATTTCTAGAGAGAGAAGTTAGAGAGAGAAGTAGAAGGTTGGGAGCCTTTGAAAGGAAAAAGAAAATATTAGATTGAAGTGAAAGGTCCAACCCTCTCCCTTGGGTGGGAGAGGGTATTTATAGTTACATATGAAACGCCCCATAAAATGGGCTGTGGATCGGGCTGACAGTGGGTAAAGACCTGACCCGACTCCACAAATACTACACTACGTTCTAACTAATATGATAAATACTATGAGCTACAACATGTTAAACTATACTCGGAGTGACCGAGTCTTCACTGGAATAAACGTATTCCTAACATCATGGAATTTAACCCACACCGGAATGTTGGTCAAATCCTGTTTAAATAAGTTGGTGTTCAGGGTCCAATGTTTAAGGATAGTATGGACATTTCTAATTAGCCACGGACCATTTTCAAGGACATCATCAACACCTTTCTTCGAATTGAACTTAAAGAAAAAGAACCCCTTGGCATTCATCATAACCTTCTGTAAACCATACTTAGCCCACGTGTTACGTAAATAGTAATCCACAACAGGAAAAGCAAGGCGTTGACCAATAAAATACCCATAAAGCGTATTCTCAAACCTATAATTCACTTCTTCCACTACTTTCATTGGGACAGAAAGATCAACTCCATTCTTTTTGTTGCTACATTCCAACCTACGAAAATTAGACACATGTTTCTTTGGATCAGAAGAAATAGCACTCGCATAAGAGACCGATTTCACACCAATTCCACTAGTAGTATTAGTTAATGGCAGTTCAAATCCATTGGAGGGACTCAAATCAGCCTTGCCATCACTAATAATACAAGTCAAAGGGGCTAATTTGGATGAACTTGTACCAACATTCTTGTCTACTACCGTACAAGTTAATATCACCATCATCAATACTCCAATCAGTAATAACAGGACCCGTCGAATAATGTATAGTCTGAGTAGATCCATGAGAAGTAGTAGAGACAGGTACACTCACATTCACATCCTTGGAAGGTGTACTAACATCAGGAACAACAGGGCTTTGCACAATGTGATTAGCATCCCCACCTTTACTAGCATTAGGCTCACTGGTCGTAAGACTTTCAATAGTAGCATTGTAAGTCTTGGCAATATCCTGAATTGTCACATTGCGTAAAGGCGTTTCACCATTCTCCATCTCTCTTATATGGGCTGCCAAATCCTCAACATCAACGCTGATATGCCCACTGACCTTAGAACCATTAGTTGCAACTTTAGAATTCAAAAAACCCTTGCCGATCATCTCTCTTAGACCCACGTACACTAAAACAATTCAGAACAGCCAATCGATTAAGATTAAAACCCTAACTAAAAAGTTAGGGTTTAACACGAGCAAAACAAGAAGATCAACCTGCTTCCATCCTGATCGAACCAAAATAAACTAAGAACGATTCCAACAAGCCTAAAAAGGGCAGTAAAACGACTTAGAAACAAATTGGTGAATTAAATATTGAATTTGAATAAATCGACTACAAAACCAATCCAGCAAACGAATATTATAATCTAAAGTCGATTAGATATAAAAGACCAACAAACAACCGAATATAGCATGCAACAAACGAATGTGAATTAAATAAATTAAATCGGTTGAATCAGATTTGCAAGGGAATACGCAAGGTAAAAAATGAATGTAAGAGCACCAACCCACTATCACAAACAAACCAATAAGAATCAACCTCCCATGTGATGGCGAATTAACAATTAAAGGTTTAGATTGAAACGTAAGAAAGTGTATCGAATAGTAAGGGATTCGTTTTTCGCCACAGAGAGTATTTTCTAGGGGGTTTTTGATGAGTGTGTAAATACTCATCATTTTTCTCCCATCTGAACTGCAAAAACATTTAAAAATGGGGGTGTTTCATTAGTTGTTATTTTTGCTTAATTCAGTTTCATTTCATCTTAATATAGCATAATCAGTAGGTAGGAGTCACTCAAATCTCATGAAAGTCAACTTGTATCAAATATCAAAAAAGTCAAAATCTCATGGTTTGTCAGTTTTTCAATTTATTGTGAGATTTTTTATGAGCTCAATTTTAAGTATTAGCCTTTGAGCTTTTTGGTAATTAATATTTGGAAGTTCAGCTTTGCAATCCATATTTTTAATTATTTTTAGGAATTTATCTAACTGCTTATTTCTTGCCTTCATTTGGCCTGTTTCTCAAAGTCCTCCCCTGCACCCAGAGCGAGCAGGCTTTTGACCCATTTTTCTTAGCTTCTATTTGGTTCATTAGTGTACTCTAGCTTAAGCTATTTGGTGATTTGGAAAGCTCATCATCTCATCTCTTTGTGCTTGAGCTTACTATTCATCCTTGTGCTTATTTGTCTGCTTATTTTGGTCTCCAAGTTCTTATCATTTGAACACCTCATACTGAGTCATCAGCATAACTAAGCACTTTCACAAGCTCATTAAGAGGTCAATTGTGGACCCCATTTCCTTATTCTTGGCTTATTCAGTAGCTTATCAGGCCTGCTTATTGGTTTCACCCTCACTTTGGATCTCTGAGTATGCTTTAACAACAACCGTAAAAACGATGGGGTAAAATAACATTTTTGTCCCATAAAGTGATTATAAAACCACATACTGTAACACCCCCATTTTATAAATTGTGGCAGAGGAAAAGTAATTTGGGTGTTACGGTGAGGATCGAGTATAATGATAGAAAACGGCTCAAAATGAGGCGTTTTAGAAATATAATTTATTTATTTAAACATTTTAAAATACAGAGGTCCCTGTCAGAGTATCAAAGTATCAATGTTTTAAAACATCTTTATTTTACATTATATTAAAAAGAAAGTAAATAAATTTTTATTAATTTCGCCCGTCCCCATGCCTTCTGCTCCTTGCTAGTTTCCTGAGAATACATGTTAAAAAGTCAACAATAATGTTGAGTGATATCATAGGTTTAAATTTTAGTAATCGTTTTGATACACAAGTGTGACTGTATCGAAATACAATCAGTTTTGAAAATCTGATAGTTGCATATATGGTACTAAGTCTCATGACACGCAAAACTTTAACAATAACCGTAAAAACGATGGGGTGATTGATCAAATTAATGACAATTGTTATTTCCTTCGTGAAAATAGGTGATTTGTCAGTTCCTATTTGTCTTCAAATATAATATATCACAATAAATACGATTATCCACATGCATAATTGCATTCCATCAAGTATAAACGTGACAGGCTGTCAACCTAAATAGATCTATTCATTATATTCGCGTTCACTTTCGGTGATTAATGGCTCATGATAAAGGGTCTTTTGGCAACAGGTAACTTAGGCATATATCAGTCAGGAAAGCATACATAAAAATACTTGTGAATCTGTTAATACATGTATTCCCCTCACGGAGTTCAAAAACAAGTAAAAATGAGGCTATGACTCACCTTAAACTGGTACTGAAAATGATGAAAAGAAAGGTCGGATGAGATTTATAACAGTGGCTTCGATAAACAACCTGAATAAGGAATTGATTTGAGAGTTTGTCCAAATAGTAGTTTGGCAGATATGAACGAATAACGATCTGATAAATAATCATTATGATGAATGAATGATATGCAAATGAATTTCTCATGTTTATAAAAGATTTGATAAAATATGTTTTTAAAGTGTTTTGCAGAGTTTTCCTTTTTAACAAAAGTAATTGTATCTATTTGAAATATCGTTATATATATTAATATCGTTACGTTTTATATAATATATATACAAAATAAATTAAATATGAATATAAAATAATTAACTTTACAAAAATAGAAAATACATTGAAATATTAAGTATTATAAGTTTAGTCCTTTTCCTTTTCCAATTTTACCATTTTTTACACTAACGACGTTAGCATTACGCCGTTAGTCCTTTTTATAAATATATTATATTTTTAGTCCTCTAATTATCCAAAAGTCATTTTTAAGCTTGGAGATTTATAATAATTCATTTTCTAACTTAATAAATCTTTTTTTACAGTTTTAGTCCCTAAGTTTCACAGTTTTCATAATTAGTCCTTCTAGATGTCGTCACGTTACATTTTTAGTCCAAAAATACAAAAATGATTAGAAAAAATATAAGAAAAATTGTCGAGGCTTATTTAGTGTATAAAAAGCTTATTTTAACTGCTTATTTATAAAAAGAGCTTATTTTTACTTAATTGGGCTTTTAAAGTTTAAAAACAAGGCCCGTTAACGTTTTATGATCCGTAAGTCGTGAGATGAGTTGGGCTCATAAAAAATGTCATTTTTCATGTTCTAAATCAATAACAAAAAGATTTAGTTTATTAGCTTATTCGTATAGCTTATTATTAGCTTATTGGGCTTTAGGCCCAATCGTTTATATTAACTAGTTTTCTACCGTTTCTATGTCGATTCACTTTGCTAGTTTTTAAAGGTCGTAACTAACTTATTTTCTCATATTGTAAATACGAAATTGGTTGTTTGATAGTAGGTCTATTAGTACGTATAAAAATATTATATGCTTGTTTCGTAAAATAAAAAGATATACGATGTGTTTGCGATGCATTTGGCACGTTTGCATGTTTAAGAAAATGACTTAATGAAATTTATAAGTACATAATACGTTTATACGTGTGAGTTATGGTGTCAAAATAGGTAATTACGATGCATGTTTATAACTTTAAACGTGTTTTATGTATACTACGTGACTTATTCTATATGTATATACGTATAAAAATAAAGATACATAGTTATATACGTATGAAAATAAATGAAACAAAGCTTATAATAGTTCGTATGATATATATATATAACGCATGAGATGATAAAAATACGTAGAATGAGTTGAGTACGAGTAGGAACGACTTACTACACCTCTAGGGTGGTAGAGAGTCGAGAGAAATGGATGAAAAGAGTAGTATGGATACGTTCAACTAGGATTTTGATTAGTATGGATCGTATAACTTATTAGTTACAACTTCTTGCTTCCAAAGGTTCATGTATGGTTCTCTTGTTGCTTCTTTACGTACGTTAGAATAGAGATGAATGATGCGTGAGAATCGCAACAGGCTTTACCTCTCAAGGGATCTTGAGAAGCTTACAACCCCCACCAGGCAATGTATCTGATCGTTGTAGTATAGTATAGTGACAAGTACCGAGGGATTGATCGTTCAGCTTAGGAATAGTGTCGCTAGGATTAGAAAGCCTAAATACTAGTTCTAAAGGTGAGGGATGATTATTTTTGTGTTTTTATATTTTATGGAAAGCAATTAAAAATATCGGGTTTGAAGGATTTGGGCGGAATTAGTTGCTATTCAACTAACCCAATACTAAGATGCAATCAAAATAAAATACTAGAAATGAAAATAAACTAATTTATACTAAAGTTGTGAGCAGTAATTGGAGAAAATGTGTTTACTTAGATTTCACTACTCCCTAGACATCTTTTACACGTTAATTACTTGTCATAATTGCATGGATGACGGATCGTATTCCTTAATACAATTCATGGGGTGGCACACATAACTCCCCAATTCTATGAGCTCTTATCTCCTCCTACACCATGCCCAGCACAACTATAGGGATTGTAAATAGTGGCTCATGCATTAAATATAACCAATAAAGACCTAGTGCGCGTTGGTTCATGTTTCTTAAGACGTTCAAGCATGTTACCAATTGGAGATCTGCCAGTTTTCTTAAGCCTAACATATAAATCATTCATCCAAGACAAGAATAAACAAGTAATCAACACATAATTAACATCTAGGTTTCATTAGATCTAAGCAAACACAAGATAGATCTAGCCTAGCATGATGGAATTAAGACAAGAACAAGATATAGACAACCAACACATAGACATATTGATTGAATTAGAAGAACACTTATCTTGATTAAACATGCAAGGTATCAAGGGGTTGAAACCCTTGAAAAACCTGTAAAGTTACACCAAAATCGTACTTAGGGTTTCTCCCAAAACTTCTCTCCTTAAATGTGAAAAAATAGAAAACTATATCTAGGAAAAGGGTTCTGACGGCGTCAAGACCAATTAGGTGACGCCGTCACCTTGCCGCCAAAACTAATCTCGAACTGCCTAGATCTACATTTGACGCCGTCAAGTACAAATCTTTTCCAGGCCGTCATGACTTTTACTCTTGACGCCCTACCTTCATGACGCCGTCAAATCTCTTCTGGATCGTCATGGAATTTTACTCTTGACGCCGTCAGGGAACTACTCTTGACGCCGTCACCTACTGTTCCCAGCATGGAAAATTAAGACTTTGGCGTTTTCTTCACTTTTATGCTCCAAAAACGTCCGAATTGCTTCCTTTTCCAGATTTCACTCCCAAAGTACCTAAAATCACAAAAGGAACGATTTAGGGCAATATTTGATCAAATAAATTCGAATTCGGGCTTAAATGACCCCCTAAAAATGGATCATTTTTTGCCTCATCATATACCCTTACACTTGAGATTTGCTTGTCCTCAAGCAAATGCGCTTTTATTCTACTCAAAATACAAGTTAGGGGTCATTTAACACTAATATAAAAGTAATTACAACAAATAATCGTTCCACTAAAGACCAATAGACAAGCACGGAGGTCATACACTAGCACCTCACAAATAGTGTTTAGATACTCACATCTCTCGGGTGTAATAAAGTGTAAATTACAATATGGAAACGGAAGATATCTCTCACTACCTGTCATAGAAAAATAGATTACCATAGGCTTGGGAAAGGATCAAACCTCCACCACATGGCGTAAGCACCTAGGATAAACTATCAAAGAGGTCTTTTAAAAGGGTTGTAACGTTAGGTGTAGGGATATGAAATACACGGTTTTGTTAGATAAAGGAAGTTTTACTGGTGGCGAGTTAACAATCATGGTTAATTACATGTACAATGTGGCGTTGCTAAGCCAAGACTAGACTCGACTTAAGCTAATAAATGAAAAATAACAAAAACATAAAATGAACATAGAATGAAAACGGGATGGTAGTCCGTATGTTTTTTTCTCTTTTTCTTTTTTTTTCTATTTTTTTTTTATTTTTCGATATATATATATATATATATATATATATATATATATATATATATATATATATATATATATATATATATATATATATATAGGGGGATTTTCTTACGAGAACCATTTTATCTGCGAGAACTGAGAGAACCACCAAAAACATACATGCACGCCTTTTAAAATAAAATAAAAATACATGCAAGTCATCAATAATCGTAAACATCCACCTATGTTCTTCAATATCATTATGAACTCATCCTCTTTTTTCACAAAAACCTTACACACGGCCGCAATATTGTCGTTGCACGTCTTATAAGAACATACATGCACACCTTCAAAGAAATTTTTTGTAATTCGAATTTCTTATCAAATTCTTTAGAACAACTATGTTTTTTTTTTAAAACATATGTGTTGTTTTGAAAACATATGTGCAAAAATACAATTATTGAAGGCGTGCATGTATGTTTTTGGTGGTTCTCTCAGTTCTTGCGGATAAAATGGTTCTCGTTTGAAAGTTACACTATATATATATATATATATATATATATATATATATATATATATATATATATATATATATATTGCATACACACTTACCCTACCATCCAAAATAATACATCATAGGGAATGAACATTCCCCTTACACTTGAATCTTTACATACTTTACATTAAACTAATCTAATGACTCAAATTAAGAAAATCAAAACACTTGGAGCACTTTTAAGATTAACGTACATATGTGGGTAATAAATGATGTTCTTCCTCATTACTCCATAAATAAGTACTTACCCATGAGTCCCAATTGTCCCAAAACAATATGTACAAGGATATGACTCGACTTAGCAACCATGTAATCAATTAGATAGTTAACTTAGGGTTTAACAAATAACAATAATGCACTAAAATTGAGCGCATACACGAAATGCTAAGGCGATTTGGGTGTACATTTAAGTGGGGTGTAACAAATTCTTCCTTTAAGTAAAATGCTTAAAGTTAGAAACGAAAAGATAGGCTCGGAGGGGTGTACTAGGGGTTTCGTGTACTAAAAATGAGTACAACGCTAAGGGTGTGGGAAAAATTAGTTGACTTAACTAGCCAAGTAATATGACTTAAATGGTCAAGTAATTATGATACGGGTTTAACACAAGGGTAATCCTAATGCCTCTTATCATGTAGTAAATCCTACCACACGAATGTAGTCTCACTAGCAGTCTCGGGATGCATCACTAACGCAAGTTCTAGAATCTAAATGCTACCGGTACACTCATAAGCACTAATAATAAATGCTTTTCCTATCAAATCTAAAGGCGAACCTCACATATTTGGGTGGAAAATTTTTCTGAATATACGGTTATGTGCTAGTCATACAATCTCCTATCCATGAGACGCTTGCTATGGCTAAAGTTTCACTCCTAAATGTTGTAAAAAAATTTAAATTTGGCGCTAAAATTGCACTAACAAGTATTTCTCATAGTTTTATTACACATCTACCATCAAACAAAACAAACTCAAGCGAAAGTGCATGTTGATATAAATAATGTCTAAAAACATTATTAACATATATCGATATCTCTATGTTTTGATAATCACAAAACATAAACTCATTGAACTACAAATTATGACGTAAACAAGTATTTAGTCGTAAATATTTGCTTTAGCATCCATATCACTTAAGGTATGAATAAACAAAGTGTCTAATGCATTTTATGATCAAAGGAATTTTTATTTTTACAAACCTTACATTTTATTAAAATGGGACAAACATTTCTAAACTTATACAAAACATTTTTGTATTTATAAGAAATGTTTTATTCAAAATAAATATTTTGAATTCAAATTTCTACCCAAAAAACGGCCACATTCTTCAGGAAAAACCTCCCCTACAAAAAGACAAAAAAAATCTGAAGAAATTTTTTTTTTCTTAGGCGGCCCCCTTAATTATACTAGGCGGTCCCCTTAATAATTAAGGGGACCGGCACACAATTAAGGGGACCGGCCACGCTCCCTGTCAAATTTTGTCAGAAATTTTTCCCTATAAATACCACCTCAAACCTGAAATTTTTCTCACCTCTTTGCACAAATATTTTCAGATCCAATTCTCTCTAAACATCCTTCTAAAATCCTTTGATCATAAATACATAATCCTTTGTTTCAAAGTGATTCTTACATCATCCTCTCAAGTGCAAGAGAAGAATACTTCTATCCTCCAAGACAAGAAGTATTACAACTTGTTGTGACCTCCACATCCAAGTTGTTGGTGCATCATCAAGAATATTTACATATATCTTTGTGTAGTGTGTTGTGAATATTTGATTGTAGATAGTTGTGTTAGGAATATAGATAGTGTGATTGGCTAGTAGATTGTAGTAAAGATAGTTGGTGTGAAGTAGTTGTGAAGATAGGTGTGTAGTAGATTGGTGTGAAGTAGTTGTGAAGAAGGTGTGAAGATTGACAAGGTGTGAAGACGGTGTAAAGTCTTGAAGAAGGTGTGAAGGTGTGATTAAGATGTGAAGATCACGTGGTGTGATATTTGGTGTGAGATTGGTTCTAGCTACGATTAAAACTTGACATTTAGCTTAGTGTCGTTAACTTGTGTAAGCCAAGGTGTGTAAGGTTTTCTCTGCCATAAGGGAGCTTGTTGATATAGTGAAGAAAACTCTCGAGTAGGTGACTCGAGGAGTGGAGTAGGGCAAGGAAGGTGTCCTTGTAGCCGAACCACTATAAATCCTTTGTCTCGCGGTTAGATCTTTCCATATCTTACTTATTATCTTGCTTATATCGTTATTACTTTTGTAGACGTAGACGTATATTTATAGTTGCTCATATAGTGCTAGTATTGATTTTACTTAAAGATCAAATGAAAGTTTTATTCACAAAACAAAGTTTTTACAATCAAACCAAAAAGGTTACATACATATAATTGATCATTTCGATCAAGTATAGTTTTCATACAAAATATAACTAAGGATTATAAAATAAACGATAACGTACTTATCTCTCGTATATAGCTACAATTGTTTATATTATGCATGTGTTGATTTCACATACTTAGCATACATTATTATTATTGTTTATACTTAGATATACTTGTTCATATTGTTCAAGATTTGAGTTCACATAAGATTGAATCAAAGTTTTAAAAGCAAACAAGGTTTTAAAACTAAACTAAGTTTTCAAAATAAAATTAAAAAGACGTAAAACTATTCAACCCCCCCCCCCCCCCCTTCTAGTTTTCCACAATTGGTACCAGAACCACGTCTAGCAAGATTTTTAAAATATATTGTATTTTAAAACTTGTAACGATCTATGGAATCTGAAAAATATTTAGAAGGGCAATCTATGCAAAGACCACCACTATTTGAAAGTGATGGATTTTTATATTGGAAAAATCGATTCGAAACTTATGTGAAATCAAAGGATCTAGATCTTTGGCATGTTATTACTAATGGTGATTTTTTACCTACTCAAAATAATCCCGAAACAAATAAAGATGAAATAGTACCTTTTGAAAAACAAAATGATGATTTAAAAAGAAGACTTTCTAAAAACAATGAAGCAAAAATGGTTATTTACAATGCGTTACCACGTAAAGAATACGAAAGGATCTTTATGTGTGAAACCGCAAAAGAAATTTGGAATTCTTTACTAATAACTCACCAAGGTAATAGTCAAGTCAAGGATAACAAAATAGATCTACTTATGCAACAATATGAGCAATTTATGATTCCGGAAGAGGAATCAATTGATAATGCTTTTGCTAGGTTTAACACTATTATCACAAGTCTAAAAGCACTTGATGAGAATTTTTCTAGTAAGAATTTTGTCAGGAAATTTCTTAGGGCTCTTCATCCAAAATGGCGAGCTAAAGTCACGGCTATTGAAGAATCAAAGAATTTGTCAACTCTACAACTTGACGAATTGATCGGTAACTTAAAGGTCTACGAAGAAATAATAAAGAAAGACTCCGAGATGGTCAAAGTAAAAAGGGAGCAAAGCAAATCAATTGCGTTGAAAGCTAAAAAGGACTCTAGTGACGAAGAATGCTCAACCTCCAAAAGTGACGATGAAGAGTATGCTATGGCAGTACGAGACTTCAAGAAATTCTTCAAAAGACGAGGAAGATACATTAGGCAACCATACAATGAAAGGAAGTGTTTTAAATGTGGCAATCCAAATCATCTCATCGGAAAGTGTCCAATGATGTCAAGAGATCAAAATCAAAAGGCGTTTATTGGAGGTGCTTGGAGTGATAGCGATGAGGACAAGAAAGAAACCACAAATGAAGAAAAGTGTCTTATGGCTAAGACATCAAGCGAGGTACGTTCCGAAACCGAATACTTTAGTGACGAAAATTTATCATTAGATGAAAAAGACTTAGATAGTGAATATAATAGGTTATGCAAATTAGGTCAAAAGGTTATAGCTAAAAATAAGTCACTAAAACATATTAATAATCAATTAGAAAATGAAGTACTCGAATTAAAAATTAAACTACAACATTTAGAAAAAGGAAAAGAAGTTTTTGTAAAATGTAAAACTTGCTTAGAGGTTAAAAATGAAAACGATAAAAATTAAAGATGAAATTTAAAAATAGTAATAACCCACTTAAGAAAATACTAAGTGCTCAAGAAACTTCGGGAGATAAAACCGGTCTAGGATTAACTTCAACTAATGTTTCAACTAGTGAAAATAAAAGTATAAAGTTTGAATGTGAATCTAGTAAACAAAAATCATTAGAATCAAATCCTAAGTATATACTTACAAAAGATAGAAAAGTACCCATTGCGAATGATGAAAAAGTAAAAACTTTTTATAAACCATCCTTAAAGACCGAAGTAGGATCCTCTAAACCTAAATTTAGATCTAAAACTCCACCACCAAGAAAACCTAAAAATCATCATCCAAGATCTAAAACATCTCAACCTAGAAGAAATCTAAATAGACAATATTACAATAACACTAGAAATCAAATGTGGAATTATCAACCAAGTTACAATCCTTGGGAAATATTACCACCATACATGCATCCTTGCCAAATGTTAAATATGTTTGGACCAAACAACTTTGGACCAATGAGACAATGGGGACCAAGTGGCTAAATTGTCAATCTTGGAAGAATTTGGAATATCATCTACAAATGACTTCTATAAGTCAACATGGTCACTTGAAGTGCTTGAAGATATTCCATTGAAGACTAAAAGGTACGCGTTTCTTTTAAGTTCATCACTATAATTTGCATGCTTAGATAAATGATTAGTTAGATTAATGCTTAGTACATAATTGATTATATTCTTATAACCTAGAAACATCATTGGTTGACTTTCCTAGGAATAAGATAAAATTGTTCATTGCCGAACAAAATAGAAAATGGAAATCTTCTATATCCACTATTAGGAAACTCATGGTGATGAAGTGAAATGAGTTAAGTGGATCAATCGTTAATACAGAAGTAGGATTAGATCCCTCGCGTAAGAAAACTATGGATGAAACAAGCTCTCGTAGACTATGGCATTAAGTCAGATAAGCGCGCGAAAACAAAGGAACTATAGATGTTAGGTTATACCCCATTCAACACTCTCGCATCTAACATATAAATTATCGTCTTCATTTCCTTTAGGATCATAGGATATGTAGAAACGATAGCATGAGATAATAATAGGCTTAACCAATCCTCTTGAGCACGAGATCTTTAATAATCATTTTTTAAAATATTTGATTTATGATATTTGTTGTCAAAAATCTAACATCTCTAAAAATATGCAAAATCACATTTTGGAAAATAGTATTTCAAATAACTATCCCACTTTTAAATAACATGTTTTCACTATCAATATCCACAATTTTGTTTTGATCAAAACTAAAGATTGGGAAAATATTCTTTACCGTTCATTCACACATTTTGAAGTAAAAACCCAATCTATTTTATTCAAATAGGTCTCACATCCAAGTGAAAACTTACTTTCAAACATTGTTGAATAATGCTAAAAACGTCTCTTTTAAAATTATGCATGGTGATCTCATATTTGTCATCTATATTTATATAAATGACACTTATAAGTGAACTAAATCAAATCAAGAGGACCATGGTTTGTTCATTAAGACTTTGTTTGTAGCAAGTCTAGAAATACATGCTATCATAACTACCCACTTATTGCACATTGATACACATTAGGATTAATCCTCATTGTTATGTAGTTATGAAATACTTGATGTTGCTTATTGTTTCCTAGCACTTATATTTTACTTGCTTGATGAGTATGTTTGCATGCTAGATGAAATTGCTTGTTTACTTAATCTCTTTGGTTAACATGCTTTGGCTACATAATTGCCTACATAATTAGTATATGCTTGATTGCCTCAAAGAGTTGGACTTGTTTGAAACCAAAAACACAACCTTTCTGCAATTCACTACCAAAAACCCTTTTCTGGCAATCTGGGAATCACCAGATGGGTGGCCCCCTTAAATCATAAGGCGGCCCCCTTAATTATTAAGGGGACCAGCCTCCAATTAAGGGGACCGGCCATCTGATGGTCGAAGGTGTTGTTCCCCTTTTCTATTTTTTAGCCCATTTCATCCTACACTTCCCAAAATTCACAAACCTATTTTATCCTAAACCTTCCATCAATGTTTATCCATCCTTGATCCCACCAATCCTAAACTATAAACACTCTCATTCCTCTCAATCTCCACTCTTCTCATCATTTCCTCTCCCATTAAACCAAAACCACCAAGAAACTTGTTTGGAGAAGAAAGCCTAATTTCCTTTAAAATTCCGTCAAATCAAATGACGTTGTCAAACATCCAACACCAAATTCCTCCTATTTTTTCAAACATTACTTACCTAACACCTCACTTTCCTTCTCACCAACATTACATATCAAAAACCTTTACTCACCCATATCCTTCTACATTACACTCAAACCTCATAATCTTTTCACAACTCAAGCGATGTTGTTCATAATCAACCAACACCTAAACCTCACTCTCACACAAATGATCCATTTAACAACAAATCATCCATTCGTGCTTCGACTAATGCTCCTTCTTATGATGAGCATGCACAATCCCAAAACAATAATCCCAACCTCATTACCAACACTCTACATGTTTCTCATTCAACAAAAACACCATCCACTCATGAAGGATCTCTTCCACCCATATCATGTTTTCATGATTACCCAAGCTCCAACATGTCTCCACCACCAAGAGTATCACCACCACATCCTACAACTTCACATGCCATTCCTATGCTGCATGTTCAAACCATCACCCAAGACAACTATCATGCTCCACCACCATCACCTTCCTCCGAACACTTGAAGTTCGTTGAGGCGCTAAAAGAAGCCCATGAGCTTAGTGCTCTTTTAGCCTTACATCTTGCTCAACGCAATTTGGATCCACCTTCATCTAGATCACCCTCATCACCACACAACATAAATCAACTTGAGAAGCATGTCAACAATTGACCTTGTTGCATCTTTCTCCTAAAAACCATTGCATTCAATTAACACTTGGATTGAATATCTTCTCACTATATCACATCCAATACCCTCACTTGAACAACATCCAAAACCTCAATCAACCTCTTCTGCTACAAACTCTCCACCACCAAACTATCCAACATTCATGACCCGAACATATACCTCCATTAATCCAACAACCTCCATTAATCCAACAACCTTATCCTAACTCAACCATCCTCATTCCAAACACTCCATCATCAACCATCTAAGCATACCATATGCTTATGATTTTCACTTTCAAATATGAATCAACCAACCTTTTGTTACAAGCAAGTCCGATGGCTCTCTTTGGCAAATTAGGATCTTTTAACATAATCACTTTGAATTAATTGTTATGTATCCCTAATATTTGTTTACTATGCTTGTTATTTGTATATTGCATATTCTTCTATATATGCTTGTGCTTCTAATATTTTTCTTGCGAGCATTCCATATCTCGATCCCTTGGTGCCATCGAACAAGGGGGAGCACACATCAAGGGGGAGCTTTCATCCCGTCTAACTTCATTTATGAAGCTAGACGGCATAACCTTTTTGATTCTACAAAAAGGGGGAGAAGTGAATATAAACTCACTAAGTACTTGTCTAAAAATTAATTTTTAGACTTAATGAGTTTAGGTTTTGTAATCATCAAAAAGGGGGAGATTGTTGATATAAATAATGTCTAAAAACATTATTAACATATATCGATATCTCTATGTTTTGATAATCACAAAACGTAAACTCATTGAACTACAAATTATGACGTAAACAAGTATTTAGTCGTAAATATTTGCTTTAGCATCCATATCCCTTAAGGTATGAATAAACAAAGTGTCTAATGCATTTTATGATCAAAGGAATTTTTATTTTTACAAACCTTACATTTTATTAAAATGGGACAAACATTTCTAAACTTATACAAAACATTTTTGTATTTATAAGAAATGTTTTATTCAAAATAAATATTTTGAATTCAAATTTCTACCCAAAAAACGGCCACATTCTCCAGGAAAAACCTCCCCCACAAAAAGACAAAAAAAATCTGAAGAAAATTTTTTTTTCTTAGGCGGCCCCCTTAATTATACTAGGCGGTCCCCTTAATAATTAAGGGGACCGGCACACAATTAAGGGGACCGGCCACGCTCCCTGTCAGATTTTGTCAGAAATTTTTCCCTATAAATACCACCTCAAACCTGGAATTTTTCTCACCTCTTTGCACAAATATTTTCAGATCCAATTCTCTCTAAACATCCTTCTAAAATCCTTTGATCATAAATACATAATCCTTTGTTTCAAAGTGATTCTTACATCATCCTCTCAAGTGCAAGAGAAGAATACTTCTAGCCTCCAAGACAAGAAGTATTACAACTTGTTGTGACCTCCACATCCAAGTTGTTGGTGCATCATCAAGAATATTTACATATATCTTTGTGTAGTGTGTTGTGAATATTTGATTGTAGATAGTTGTGTTAGGAATATAGATAGTGTGATTGGCTAGTAGATTGTAGTAAAGATAGTTGGTGTGAAGTAGTTGTGAAGATAGGTGTGTAGTAGATTGGTGTGAAGTAGTTGTGAAGAAGGTGTGAAGATTGACAAGGTGTGAAGACGGTGTGAAGTCTTGAAGAAGGTGTGAAGGTGTGATTAAGGTGTGAAGATCACGTGGTGTGATATTTTGTGTGAGATTGGTTCTAGCTATGATTAGAACTCTACATTTAGCTTAGTGTCGTTAACTTGTGTAAGCCAAGGTGTGTAAGATTTTCTCCGCCATAAGGGAGCTTGTTGATATAGTGAAGAAAACTCTCGAGTAGGTGACTCGAGGAGTGGAGTAGGGCAAGGAAGGTGTCCTTGTAGCCGAACCACTATAAATCCTTTGTCTCGCGGTTAGATCTTTCCATATCTTACTTATTATCTTGCTTATATCGTTATTACTTTTGTAGACGTAGACGTATATTTATAGTTGCTCATATAGTGCTAGTATTGATTTTACTTAAAGATCAAACGAAAGTTTTATTCACAAAACAAAGTTTTTACAATCAAACTAAAAAGGTTACATACATATAATTGATCATTTCGATCAAGTATAGTTTTCATACAAAATATAACTAAGGATTATAAAATAAACGATTACGTACTTATCTCTCGTATATAGCTACAATTGTTTATATTATGCATGTGTTGATTTCACATACTTAGCATACATTATTATTATTGTTTATACTTAGATATACTTGTTCATATTGTTCAAGATTTGAGTTCACATAAGATTGAATCAAAGTTTTAAAAGCAAACAAGGTTTTAAAACTAAACTAAGTTTTCAAAATAAAATTAAAAAGACGTAAAACTATTCAACCCCCCCTTCTAGTTTTCCACATGATGGTTGAGTATTTTGTGGGCTTATGTTATTTACCTCATCATTCCATGTGTCAGGATCTAGCCCTAACATTCTCCCAAGTATCTCACGTGCTTCTCTAGGCATCTCAACTTCTATGTCCGAGTCATAAGGATCATCCTCAATATTCTGACTGCTATATACAAATTGCCCAAGAGATTCATCATCTGTTTCTTGAGATTCATCATCATCGATCATAAAACCTAGGTCTTTTTGATCAATGTGATCATGCTCGGATAAATCCTCCTCAATTGTTTTCTTAGGTAGTGATAATAGCAAACCTAGTGCTTCATCCAACTTATGATTTGTTGCAATGGCTCTCTCCATAATTCCTTGGCAAACTAGGTTGCATTTCCTATTGGCCTCACTAAAACTAGATCTTAAACATGGAGGTTGTTCATAAGAATCTATCCTAGGTGAAGGCTCATATGATTCATAGGTGTCTCTAAATGAGGTATTTTGAACTCTTTGGTGTGTTAGCCGCTCAACCCTATATTGCAATCTTAGAAGTCTAAGTGAAGTGTCCATTTGAAGCAGATTACAAACAAAATCACAAAGAAAAGATAGACTACGAGAAAGCTACAAAATAAAAAGAAAAAATCTCACTTGATAGGAATCTAATGAGTAGACCTAATAAAAATCAAATTCAACCAAAACAATAACTATTCCCCGGGCTGCGGCGCCAAAAACTTGATGTGTGGGAATCGCAACAGGCTTTACCTCTCGAGGGATCTCGAGAAGCTTACAACCCCCACCAGGCAGTGTACCTGATCGTTGTAGTATAGTATAGTGACAAGTACCGGGGGATTGATCGTTCAGCTAGGAATAGTGTCGTTAGGATTGAAATTAATCTAACTAGGTCTAAAGGTGAAGGATGATTCTTTTTGTATTTTTATATTTTATGAAAAGCAAGTAAAAATCTCGGGTTTTGGGAGAGTGGGCGGAATTAGTTGCTAATCAACTAACCCAAAAGCTACTAATTAAACTAATAAACAAGAAAATAAACTAAGGTTCTACAAGATAAGTGAAGCATGTCTACCCATGATATGTTACTCCTTGCTAGCTATCCAATCCTACCTATTGAATTGTAACCTTGTTTTAATTGACGGGTTGTATTCCTTAATACCATTCATGGGGTGGCATACATAACTCCCCAATTCTATGAGCTCTTATCTCCTCCTACACCATGCCCAGCACAACTATAGGGATTGTAAACAGTGGCTCATGCATTAAATACAACCAATAAAGACCTAGTACGCCTCGGTTCATGTTTCTTAAGACATTCAAGCATGTTACCATTTGGAGATCTGCCAGTTTTCTTAAGCCTAACATATAAATCATTCAATCAAAACAAGAATCAATAGGAAACAAGGATTATAAACTAAACCAACTAGATCTATTGAAGTTGTCATGCCTTAACTGATGGAGATAGACACAACATCAATAAGAAATCAATGAGATCTAATCAATTATATACAAGTTTCACATAATCATAAGTAGACACAAGGTGAATTAGCAAAACATGATCAAAGAAAGACAATCAACAAGAATAATGAAAGACATAGTTGAGATAGAATCATCAAACCAATACATGATGTTTATGGAGTGATTGAAACCCTCTAAGTTGCTGGAAAAACACCCACCTAAACCCAGGAATCGACCTTAGGGTTTAGGGCTTACAAAAGTGAAGTTATGAAGTTATATTTATAGGCATGTTTTCTGTCGGCCCTTCTTGACGGCGTCAGCCCGTTACTCTTGACGCCGTCAAGACCATTTTTTCACCAAATTGTAGATCTCTTCATCCTCTTCACGTGGGCTTTTGAATCACCTAAATCCGAGTTCGTATGCAAAAGTTATGACCAAAACAATAGCAGCTACTCCGCGCGCAAGTTTTGACAAGTTAACACGTGACAGCCTTGGGTGACGCCTTCACATTCTCTCTGGGCCGTCACCACTTTTACTCTTGACGCCGTCACCAAAATGCTCTTGACGCCGTCAGGTACTGTTCTCAGCATGGAAAATTAAGTCTTTGGTGTTTTCTTCACTTTTATGCTCCAAAAACGTCCGAATTGCTTCCTTTTCCAGATTTCACTCCCAAAGTACCTAAAATCACAAAAGGAACGATTTAGGGCAATATTTGATCAAATAAATTCAATTCTGGGCTTAAATGACCCCCTAAAAGTGTTTCATTTTTCGCCTCATCAATAAACTTATATATGCCCATAAGTCTCAAAATAAGCCGGAAAATTTAAGCTTATGAAATATAAGCCGAAATCCAATACACTCATAAGTCCACATATAAGCTTTAATCAAACACCCCTTGGTTTAGGTGTTGTTTTTGTAGCCGGTAAAGATATGATTAAATAAATTGTAGGACAACTGGCTCTACAAGATTTTAGTTTTTGGGCATGAAATATTCTGATAATCAGTAAATGGGGTGTTGAGGTTGTTTAGTAAAATAGTGATTAAGCACATCATTTTTTATAAATGAGGTCAGTTTTGACCCGTCTTAGATTTAAAGTTTCAACTTGCTATAAGATTGGCACATAAACAGACTTTTAAACATTCTATTTATTAGTTACAGCTGCCTCTAAACTTTTTATTACCTTGGCTATTAGCTACTTATTTTTAAAACATAATGACAAACATTAGTCGAGACCTCTGTAGTTTTGTTTTGTTTTTGTGGTGTATAAAGTAATTTTTTGTTGAAAATTTTTCTAGTTAAAAACATTTAGAGGAAACACTTAGCAGGCATATAACTCTGTAGATGTCCGAATGTCTCTACTCTATTGATTTTTTTGTGTTTCAGGAGGTACATAATTTGTGAGGGTAGCGATCAATTATTGCTGGTGTTGTGGTTTTACTTTTATTTGGTATTTGTTGGTTGAGCTATAGTGGTCCTAACATGTCGTGTGTTGGTTCTGAGCTACATTATAGATTACCAGGTTACATATATTCTTTGTTGTATACTTCCTTTTGTGAATTAGGATGGACTAAATGAGCTTTGGTCATAAGATACTGTTTCTGTTGGCTGTTTACACCTTGTAATGCCTGAGTTATTTGTGGATGTTTAGCTGGTAATTTGGATAATGATGTTTTACTTCTAGACAGTGAACGCCATGTGTTGATATGAATGCAACTTTTAAATGCATAGCTTATTTTGCTCAAAAGCTCAAAGCAGACAAGTTGATATATGTCACACCCCCAAAATCGGGTCCAGCGGAAGCATACAAGTAGCTGGGGTGTAACTCAATTGGTATTACAACACAAGTTCAAAAATGGTTTTCACTTGAATCATTTAGAATAAAAATAGTTAATCAAAAATGTTAAATTTACATTGTTAAAAGTAGTGCGGAAGTAGGCCCTTAAAAGTAGTTTAAAACGGTCCCCATATAAATAATCAGAGTCTTCTATGACCATGCCCTGCCCTGCCAAAACCTCCTGTAGCGTGCCATAGGTTAAAACCTGAAAATACATGCTAAAGTGTCAACACGAGGTTGGTGAGTTCATAGAGTTGTTTAACAAATAAAGTTTATGCATATGTATGAAGGTTTCCCAGCAAAGGCATCGTAAATCCACTCAGTTACAAGTCCCGCCATAAGAGCCTTGTAACCTGTGTGTTCACAACCCACTGCTACAATATATAGTATGAGTAAAACATATATAAGTTTATCACAATAGTTAAGCAATTAGTCGTGAGTCTATACTTCATCTCCGAAGACCTCACGTTTGTATGTATGTCTCCATGGTTGTGCCCAGCAACTTAATCTGGGGCCATTGGAAGTATGTATATCTCCATGGTTGTGCCCAGCAACTTAATCTGGGGCCATTGGAAGTATGTATGTCTCCATGGTTGTGCCCAGCAACTTATTCTGGGGCCATTGGAAGTCTCAGTTGCTCAAGAATACACCCTCACAGTTTAGTATAACACAGTTAAGTATAGCACAATCACGTATGTATGAAATCAAGTATAAAACAATCGAGTATAAAACAATCAAGTATAAATGTTTTGAGTATCAAGAAAGTATGTTTTGAGTATTTATACTAGTAAGCAAGTAATGAGCATGTATCTCCCCCAAAGAGTTAAAACAAATGTAAAGAGTAAAAGTGGGGCTATGACTCACCTGGTGCGAATAGCTACGATGACAAAAGTGGATACACAGAAATGAGGTTCGATCTCTAACCGCAACCTAATATGAATGATAGTGATCTACTTAGATCATGAAAGGATGTAATGAATGCACATGCACATGATACCTATACCACTCGTAACTTGGAAATAATAGTTATTGTCAAAGTAAAGTATTTTCCATACTTAAGAAAAATAAGTCCAACTAGAATAATAAAAACTTGTTGTAATATATCGTATATAAAAACGTTAGTGTTATATTCCTCGTTTTGAAAACCTTAAGATATAGTCTAGTAGTCGCATAAATAAACCTTGGGTCGTACGTACTTCGTTAGTTAAAAATAAACTCCTTGAATAAGAAATCTAGAAAATATATTATTTAGTACGTAGTTATATTATTTCTAGTAGTGACTAAATATATATATAGTTTTGACGATTTTAAAACGTGTATAACTTGGTCGTTTTAAGCTCATTTTACTCGTTCTTTATATCCACGGATTCGTTTTAGTATATACTAATATATTTTTGATAGTTCGGCTCCTCTAGGTTACGTCTAACGCCTCTATTTGTCCAATGAAAATCGTCCAACAGCATGCAGTTTTTCAGAAAAATAGTTTTCGTCGTTAAATTCGGAAAATCATATCTCCTTCGTTATTAACTCGTTTTAATCCGTTCTTTCGCCCACGGCTTCGTTTTTAAAAGTATTTTCTAAATCTCTAGCCCAATGTTACCCGGAAACCCCTGAGTTTTCTGGATTGGTCGATTTGGGACAGTAGGTAAATATACATGTTTAAAATCCATTTCTATTGTTTCAAACTAGTTTCTAATCCAACCAAACCACTTTCAATCACCACAAATCTAGTCTAATCTTACCATACACCTTCTTAGGGTGTCATGGGTTCCTAAACATCACAAATCAAGTGGATCTAACAAGGATCTAACTATAATCTATTTCTAGAGTTCAAAAGTTAGATATATATATATAAATGAGTGGTATAACTAACATATGCATGTAGATCTTGAATGGAAACCATATGGATCTTGTATAAACTTGGAAAAATTATAAAAATGAGTTTGTTAACTTACTTGAAGGTTTAGGGAGTTTAGATGATGAAAACCTACTAATCCTTGAGTTTCTATTTCAAAACTCCAACAAGGATCACTAATGGAGCTTGAATATTACTTGATCTTGGAAAATCAATGGTGTTTGCTTGTGTCTTGTTCCTTGGCCGATCATACTTAGAGAGAAAAGAGAGAAAGAAACTTACTAGTTCTTGAAAGCTAAATGAGAATGAGATGAGAAAAATGAAATGATATCTTATTAGGAGACAATAGTTTGGTGAGAATTAATGGGTGTTGGTGAGATAAACACATGGAGCTTAGGAAAGGGGGGGGGCGGTTTTACAAAGGAAGAAAAGGGGGGAGGATGTTGGGTAATTATTTAGGAGGTTAGTGGTAATATTGTGTAGTATTTGGTTAGTTTTAGTTTTAATCGGGTACCGGGTTTGTTAGAAATAAATTTTATCGGAGTTAACCGGGACATAATAAAGTCATAAAATTTGTAAAAATATGTTGGGTACAAGTATTGGGTGTTTGGATGATTATCGTTTAGTTTTTAAGAAAACCGTCGTAATTATATTAAACGTACGATACGAATTAAATAAATTTCCAAAATAACGGGTAAATGAATTTTATAATTTTTGTATCATTATAATGAGTGTAAAAATGTCTTAGGACCATAGTTGGGATTGTCGGACCAATTATTCAAAATAATAGTTCATAAGATAACGTTTATTAGGTAAATAACCGTGCGTATACAGAAATGACGCAACTCACGCATAAACGACAAATTTTCTCCGGAGGTGAATAGTGTTTTATGAATAGTAAAATTTTAAAATGCTTCTTAGAATATCAAACTGACCTCAAAAATGATGAATAGTAAAATGATGAATAGTGATCGATGAATAGTAACCGATGAATAGTAAATGTGAAAGTTCGGGAAGAGACCAGAATTTACGAGTTGTGACAGTCTCTACCCCTTAAGGGAACTTCGTCCTGAAGTTCAGTTAACGTTGGTCTCCGAAGTGTTATAAAGGTGAAGATTCATGAGATGAAATGACCAGTTGACGTGTTTTCAGGCGGCGGTTCACGAGGTGAGAAAAAGTATAAGCGTTCTGACAACGAGGGTATACACACACATAAATGAAGCATTTGGAAATTGAGTTGAGGATTCAATCCAGACAAAATTTTATTATAACCATTCTCAGTGTTGCAAAATTCATTTCTGAGTCGGATATAGGTAGTCAGCCTATGTCCCACTATCCCGGGTTGAATATAGGTGACTAGTCTATATTCCACCGAGGTTCCATGAATTTTGAAATTCTCAGCTCAGTTATACTAATACTATGTCCTTCACAAATACCAAGACGTTCAGAAAGACTAAGGCAGGTGGCCAAACTCGAGGTCAAAGGATGAAACTATGCAAGGAGATACATACCAGGGTGACATATATGATACGTGAACATGCTTATATGAAAGACAATGAGAGAAATCAACTAGAATAAGTGAATATAATATACCAGATAATGAGACACAAATCTCATAACCAAAGTCAGCAACAAACCACAAGTGAGGCATCATCTTGGCAGGCAGGCACGTGACGGTCATAGGGTTAAGTTTTTCGTAAAAGTAGCTATAGTCTAGGTTTTAAAAACACTTAGTTCGCTATAGCCAAAGCTCTGATACCACTCTGTCACACCCCCAAAATCGGGTCCAGCGGAAGCATACAAGTAGCTGGGGTGTAACTCAATTGGTATTACAACACAAGTTCAAAAATGGTTTTCACTTGAATCATTTAGAATAAAAATAGTTAATCAAAAATGTTAAATTTACATTGTTAAAAGTAGTGCGGAAGTAGGCCCTTAAAAGTAGTTTAAAACGGTCCCCATATAAATAATCAGAGTCTTCTATGACCATGCCCTGCCCTGCCAAAACCTCCTGTAGCGTGCCATACGTTAAAACCTGAAAATACATGCTAAAGTGTCAACACGAGGTTGGTGAGTTCATAGAGTTGTTTAACAAATAAAGTTTATGCATATGTATGAAGGTTTCCCAGCAAAGGCATCGTAAATCCACTCTGTTACAAGTCCCGCCATAAGAGTCTTGTAACCTGTGTGTTCACAACCCACTGCTACAATATATAGTATGAGTAAAACATATATAAGTTTATCACAATAGTTAAGCAATTAGTCGTGAGTCTATACTTCATCTCCGAAGACCTCACGTTTGTATGTATGTCTCCATGGTTGTGCCCAGCAACTTAATCTGGGGCCATTGGAAGTATGTATATCTCCATGGTTGTGCCCAGCAACTTAATCTGGGGCCATTGGAAGTATGTATGTCTCCATGGTTGTGCCCAGCAACTTATTCTGGGGCCATTGGAAGTCTCAGTTGCTCAAGAATACACCCTCACAGTTTAGTATAACACAGTTAAGTATAGCACAATCACGTATGTATGAAATCAAGTATAAAACAATCGAGTATAAAACAATCAAGTATAAATGTTTTGAGTATCAAGAAAGTATGTTTTGAGTATTTATACTAGTAAGCAAGTAATGAGCATGTATCTCCCCCAAAGAGTTAAAACAAATGTAAAGAGTAAAAGTGGGGCTATGACTCACCTGGTGCGAATAGCTACGATGACAAAAGTGGATACACAGAAATGAGGTTCGATCTCTAACCGCAACCTAATATGAATGATAGTGATCTACTTAGATCATGAAAGGATGTAATGAATGCACATGCACATGATACCTATACCATTCGTAACTTGGAAATAATAGTTATTGTCAAAGTAAAGTATTTTCCATACTTAAAAAAAATAAGTCCAACTAGAATAATAAAAACTTGTTGTAATATATCGTATATAAAAACGTTAGTGTTATATTCCTCGTTTTGAAAACCTTAAGATATAGTCTAGTAGTCGCATAAATAAACCTTGGGTCGTACGTACTTCGTTAGTTAAAAATAAACTCCTTGAATAAGAAATCTAGAAAATATATTATTTAGTACGTAGTTATATTATTTCTAGTAGTGACTAAATATATATATAGTTTTGACGATTTTAAAACGTGTATAACTTGGTCGTTTTAAGCTCATTTTACTCGTTCTTTATATCCACGGATTCGTTTTAGTATATACTAATATATTTTTGATAGTTCGGCTCCTCTAGGTTACGTCTAACGCCTCTATTTGTCCAATGAAAATCGTCCAACAGCATGCAGTTTTTCAGAAAAATAGTTTTCGTCGTTAAATTCGGAAAATCATATCTCCTTCGTTATTAACTCGTTTTAATCCGTTCTTTCGCCCACGGCTTCGTTTTTAAAAGTATTTTCTAAATCTCTAGCCCAATGTTACTCGGAAACCCCTGAGTTTTCTGGATTGGTCGATTTGGGACAGTAGGTAAATATACATGTTTAAAATCCATTTCTATTGTTTCAAACTAGTTTCTAATCCAACCAAACCACTTTCAATCACCACAAATCTAGTCTAATCTTACCATACACCTTCTTAGGGTGTCATGAGTTCCTAAACATCACAAATCAAGTGGATCTAACAAGGATCTAACTATAATCCATTTCTAGAGTTCAAAAGTTAGATATATATATATAAATGAGTGGTATAACTAACATATGCATGTAGATCTTGAATGGAAACCATATGGATCTTGTATAAACTTGGAAAAATTATAAAAATGAGTTTGTTAACTTACTTGAAGGTTTAGGGAGTTTAGATGATGAAAACCTACTAATCCTTGAGTTTCTATTTCAAAACTCCAACAAGGATCACTAATGGAGCTTGAATATTACTTGATCTTGGAAAATCAATGGTGTTTGCTTGTGTCTTGTTCCTTGGCCGATCATACTTAGAGAGAAAAGAGAGAAAGAAACTTACTAGTTCTTGAAAGCTAAATGAGAATGAGATGAGAAAAATGAAATGATATCTTATTAGGAGACAATAGTTTGGTGAGAATTAATGGGTGTTGGTGAGATAAACACATGGAGCTTAGGAAAGGGGGGGGGGGCGGTTTTACAAAGGAAGAAAAGGGGGGAGGATGTTGGGTAATTATTTAGGAGGTTAGTGGTAATATTGTGTAGTATTTGGTTAGTTTTAGTTTTAATCGGGTACCGGGTTTGTTAGAAATAAATTTTATCGGAGTTAACCGGGACATAATAAAGTCATAAAATTTGTAAAAATATGTTGGGTACAAGTATTGGGTGTTTGGATGATTATCGTTTAGTTTTTAAGAAAACCGTCGTAATTATATTAAACGTACGATACGAATTAAATAAATTTCCAAAATAACGGGTAAATAAATTTTATAATTTTTGTATCATTATAATGAGTGTAAAAATGTCTTAGGAGCATAGTTGGGATTGTCGGACCAATTATTCAAAATAATAGTTCATAAGATAACGTTTATTAGGTAAATAACCGTGCGTATACAGAAATGACGCAACTCACGCATAAACGACAAATTTTCTCTGGAGGTGAATAGTGTTTTATGAATAGTAAAATTTTAAAATGCTTCTTAGAATATCAAACTGACCTCAAAAATGATGAATAGTAAAATGATGAATAGTGATCGATGAATAGTAACCGATGAATAGTAAATGTGAAAGTTCGGGAAGAGACCAGAATTTACGAGTTGTGACAATATAATTTAAATCTGATTTTGCTGTGATGCCTTTGCATTGATGGTTTTTTGTTTACATCAAGACTTTTGGTTGTGTTTCTTCTTTGAAATTTGTATTTTTATTACTAGGACATGCATCAGAGAGTTATAATTGTTTTCTAGATTTTTTAGAATTGGCACTGTACTAATTTCTTGCTTACTTGGGCTCTTGATTTTAAAACATGATCCAAAACAGCTGCTAAAAGTGTGTTACTATTTTATTGTGTTTTTAGTAGGATGAGTTGTGAACTTGTAATTTTTAGGATGCTATATTTCTAGTTAGCTAAGGCTAAACCAGATACTCCTACTTTCTATGCCATTTGTTTTAACTTTTAAGTGTGAAACTTATATACTGTTATGGCGAACTCTTAGAAAGATCTTTTGATCTAAAACAAATATAGAGTTAAAAAGTCGTGCGGCTTGTTAGAAGTTTTGATTCAATGGAACCATTAGCGCATCTCTATTATACGCGTCAAAGTTTTACACCTTGGTAGCGAGTGCAGAGACTTGCAACAATGTAACTACAAGATTTAAAGTTTATATGGCTTGTTTTACTAGAAATGCAGCTACAACATCTAAAATTTATAGCTAATAGCAAGTGGCATGTTTGTTGATTGCTCACCTTTGTTTAGAATACAACTACAAAATGTAAAACTCCTATTGCTAAAAGCAATGGGCGAGTCTTTATTGACTGCTCAAATTGCGAGGATACGAACACTATTTATGTTACTTGACATGTTTTCACATAGCTATGTTTCTTTTGAAACTAATCTCATCCGTTTAAATTACTTTTGGTGCCAAAATTAGAACATGTGGCTAGGGGTTGTTTCAAAGCAATTAAAGAACCTTGGAGGTTTGTGGAGGTGGAGGGGACAAGTTTTAGATAGTAGGGATTGAGTTAGGGGCAAGTTGGCAGCAAAACCAGGGAGTGTAAATGGAGGTTGAGTGTGTATTGGTGGGGAAGCATTAAATGCTCAGTGGGTGTGAATGATGAGGGGGGATGAGTTAGAAGAGTAGCTAGCTGGGGGTGTGAGGTGGTGGTGAAAACCACCCTGGTTTTGGGATTGCAGGGGTGAGAGTGAAGGTGGTAAAGTGTTGGTGGTATTGAAGGGTCCGTTTGGTTTGGGAAATAAATAACAACAAGGACCAAAATTGTAATTGGCCAAAAGTTGAGGGTGAGGTTTTGGCAATTTTCCGAAAGTATCCAAGGGATTAAACTTGCCATGTTTGAATAACCAAAGGACCGTAGATGTAAAATTTCCACTTTTTAATACTCAGGGACCATTTCTGCCATTTATGAAACTTGAGGGACAGATTCTGCCAAATGTGCAAACTTTGTTCGTTTTTCATCTGTTTTCAATCCTTTTGCACCTGAAACATATAGAAACCCAATCCAGGGATATTTTCTGTATTTTGAGGTATTTCTAAGTGTTTTTAAATGTTTTTGCAGTTCAGATGGGACAAAAATGATGAGTATTTACACACTCATCAAAAACCCCCTAGAAAATTCTCTCTGTGGCGAAAAACGAATCCCTTACTATTCGATACACTTTCTTACGTTTCAATCTAAACCTTTAATTGTTAATTCACCATCACATGGGAGGTTGATTCTTATTGGTTTGTTTGTGATAGTGGGTTGGTGCTCTTACATTCATTTTTTACCTTGTGTATTCCCTTGAAAATCTGATTCAACCGATTTAATTTATTTAATTCACATTCGTTTGTTGCATGCTATATTCGGTTGTTTGTGGGTCTTTTATATCTAATCGACTTTAGATTATAATATTCGTTTGCTGGATTGCTTTTGTAGTCGATTTATTCAAATTCAATATTTAATTCACCAATTTGTTTCTAAGTCGGTTTACTGCCCTTTTTAGGCTGGTTGGAATCGTTCTTAGTTTATTTTGGTTCGATCAGGATGGAAGCAGGTTGATCTTCTTGTTTTGCTCGTGTTAAACCCTAACTTTTCAGTTAGGGTTTTAATCTTAATCTATTGGCTGTTCTGAATTGTTCTAGTGTACGTGGGTCTAAGAGAGATGATCGACAAGGGTTTTATGAATTCTAAAGTTGCAACTAATGGTTCTAAGGTCAGTGCGCATATCAGCGTTGATGTTGAGGATTTGGCAGCCCGTATAGGAGAGATGGAGAATGGTGAAACGCCTTTGCGCAATGTGACAATTCATGATATTGCCAAGACTTACAATGCTACTATTGAAAGTCTTACGAACAGTGAGCCTAATGCTAGTAAAGGTGGGGATGCTAATCACATTGTGCAAAGCCCTGTTGTTCCTGATGTTAGTGCACCTTCCAAGGATGTGAATGTGAGTGTACCTGTCTCTACTACTTCTCATGGATCTACTCAGACTATACATTATTCGACGGGTCGTGTTATTACTGATTGGAGTATTGATGATGGTGATATTTGATGCGTGGGAATCACAACAGGCTTTACCTCTCGAGGGATCTCGAGAAGCTTACAACCCCCACCAGGCAATGTACCTGATCGTTGTAGTATAGTATAGCGACAAGTACCGGGGGATTGATCGTTCAGCTAGGAATAGTGTCGTTAGGATTGAAATTAATCTAACTAGGTCTAAAGGTGAAGGATGATTCTTTTTGTATTTTTATATTTTATGAAAAGCAAGTAAAAATCTCGGGTTTTGGGAGAGTGGGCGGAATTAGTTGCTAATCAACTAACCCAAAAGCTACTATTTAAACTAATTAACAAGAAAAGTAAACTAGTGTTCTACAAGATAAGTGAAGCATGTCTACTTATGATATGTTACTCCTTGCTTGCTATCCAATCCTACCTATTGATTTGTAACCTTGTTTTAATTGACGGGTTGTATTCCTTAATACCATTCATGGGGTGGCATACATAACTCCCCAATTCTATGAGCTCTTATCTCCTCCTACACCATGCCCAGCACAATTATAGGGATTGTAAACAGTGGCTCGTGCATTAAATACAACCAATAAAGACCTAGTACGCCTCAGTTCATGTTTCTTAAGACGTTCAAGCATGTTACCATTTGGAGATCTGCCAGTTTTCTTAAGCCTAACATATAAATCATTCAATTAAAACAAGAATCAATAGGAAACAAGGATTATAAACTAAACCAACTAGATCTATTGAAGTTGTCACGCCTTAATTGATGGATATAGACACAACATCAACAAGAAATCAATGAGATCTAATCAATTATATACAAGTTTCACATAATCATAAGTAGACACAAGGTGAATTAGCAAACCATCATCAAAGAAGAGCAAACAACAATGATAATGGAAAACATAATTAAGATAGAATCATCAAACCAATACATGATGTTTATGGAGTGATTGAAACCCTCTAAGTTGCTGGAAAAACACCCTCCTAAACCCAGGAATCGACCTTAGGGTTTAGGGCTTTCAAAAAGTGAAGTTATGATGTTATATTTATAGGCATGTTTTCTGTCGGCCCTTCTTGACGTCGTCACCTCGTTACTCTTGACGCCGTCAAGATCATTTTTTCATCAAATTGTAGATCTCTTCGTCCTCTTCGTTTCCTTTTTTGAATCGCTCAAATCCGAGTTCGTATGCAAAAGTTATGGCCAAAACGGTGTCAGCTACCACGCGCGCAAGTTTTAACACGTGACGGCCTTGATCTACTTCTGACGGCCTATGTGACGCCGTCATCAACCATGGTATTTTATTCTTGGGACTTTGACGCCGTCAGGAACACTCTTGACGCCTTCATGAACTACGGATTTTAATTCTTGATGTTTGACGCCGTCAAGGAATTACTCTTGACGCCGTCATGCACTGTTCTCAGCATGGAAAATAGAGACTTTGCCGTTTTCTTCACTTTATGCTCCAAAAACGTCCAAAATGGCTTCTTTTCCATAATTCACTCTCCAAGTACCTAAAATCACAAAAGGAACGATTTAGGGCAATATTTGATCAAATAAAGTCGGATTCGGGCTTAAATGACCCCCTAAAAACGGATCATTTTTCGCCTCATCATATACCCTTACACTTGAGATTTGCTTGTCCTCAAGCAAATGAGCTTTTATTCTACTCAAAAGACAAGTTAGGGGTCATTTAACACTAATATAAAAGTAATTACAACAAATAATCGTTCCACTAAAGACCAATAGACAAGCACGGAGGTCATACACAAGCACCTCACAAATAGTGTTTAGATACTCACATCTCTCGGGTGTAATAAAGTAATATAACATTATGGAAATGGAAGATATCTCTCACTACCGGTCATAGCAAAATAGATTACCATAGGCTTGGGAAAGGATCAAACCTCCACCACATGGCGTAAGCACCTAGGATAAACTATCAAAGAGGTCTTTTAAAGGGTTGTAACGTTAGGTATAGGGACATGAATTACACGGTTTTGTTGGATAAAGGAAGTTTTACTGGTGGCGAGTTAACAATCTCGGTTAATTACATGTACAAGATGGCGTTGCTAAGCCAAGACTAGACTCGACTTAAGCTAATAAATGAAAAAATAACAAAAACATAAAATGAACATAGAATAAAAATGGGATGGTGGTCCGTATGTTTTTTTTTTTTTTTCTCTTTTTCTTTTCTATATATATATATATATATATATATATATATATATATATATATATATATTTTTAGTTTTTTCGATTTTTTTTTTTTTTTTTTTTGCATACACTCTTACCCTACCATCCAAAATAATACATCATAGGGAATGAACGTTCCCCTTACACTTGAATCTTTACATACTTTACATTAAACTAATCTAATGACTCAAATTAAGAAAATCAAAACACTTGGAGCACTTTTAAGATTAACGTACATATGGGGGTAATAAATGATGTTCTTCCCCATTACTCCATAAAATAAGTACTTACCCATGAGTCCCAATCGTCCTAAAACAATATGTACAAGGATATGACTCGACTTAGCAACCATGTAATCAATTAGAAAGTTAACTTAGGGTTTATCAAATAACAATAATGCACTAAAGATGAGCGCATACACGGAAGGCTAAGGCGGTTTGGTTGTACATTTAAGTGGGGTGTAACAAATTCTTCCTTTAAGTAAGATGCTTAAAGTTAGAAACGAAAAGATAGGCTCGGAGGGGTGTACTAGGGGTTTCGTGTACTAAAAATGAGTACAACGCTAAGGATGTGGGAAAAATTAGTTGACTTAACTAGCCAAGTAGTATGACTTAAATAGTCAAGTAATTATAATACGGGTTTAAGACAAGGGTGATCCTAATGCCTCTTATCATGTAGTAAATCCTACCACACGAATGTAGTCTCACTAGCGGTCTCGGGATGCATCACTAACGCAAGTTCTAGAATCTAAATGCTACCGGTACACTCATAAGCACTAATAGTAAATGCTTTTTCTATCAAATCTAAAGGAGAACCTCACATTTTTTGGTGGAAAATTTTTCTGAATATACGGTTATGTGCTAGTCATACAACCTCCTATCCATGAGACGCTTGCTATGGATAAAGTTTCACTCTTAAATGTTGTAAAAAAATTTAAATTTGGCGCTAAAATTGCACTAACAAGTATTTCTCATAGTTTTATTACACATCTACTATCAAACAAAACAAACTCAAGCGAAAGTGCATATGTAAGGTATCATCTTTTTACCCTCCCCTTACACTTAAGATGAACATTGTCCCCAATGTTCAAGTAAAGAATGTAAAAGTGAAAAAGTAAAGAGAATGAAATCAAATACTCTCCTGATTCGCTCGGTATGGATAATAGGTTGGCCAGGTTAAATCTTCCTCCAAGAAAATGAACAATCAAAGCTTCCCTTCCAGAATATAAATCATCTTCTTGTCATACATAACCTGTAAATCCTGAGAAAACAGACAAAAACCCAAAGCATCAACCCGAACAAAGATAACTCACAACTAGATGTAATTACAGACTTAGGAATAAAAACAAAACAATTAAAGATATAATGCTTGTGGAATGAATGTTTGCAGATTTCCTGGAGTTTATAGAACTTAATAATTCAACAAAAACCTTAAGACTCCGTTAGAAAAACAAAACCGGTAAAATTTCCAGATTTTTAACTCCTGACGCCGTCAAGAGTAAAACTCTGACGCCGTCAGAATGGACCTGCAGAAATTCTTATGTTAAGTTTCCGGAAAATTTCTGGAAAAACTTCGTCCTACTTCCTGGAAAATCCTGCAAAACATCATTACGACTCGATAAAAGCATTTGACTCTAACAAGTACTAATACACATGTCCATTTAATATTGTTGTGGTTCATGCTCAATTTCGTTCTTATAAATAAATTTGGATCTCCCTTACACTTATCTTTTGCAAAATACCTTTATATGCAATTAAGACGAAGTTAAAAACAAAATAAAGCATTTTCACAATTTACTTTGAAACATGAGCCACAAACAATAAAAATAAAACATGCATACGAAAACAAATAAAATAAAATCAAACAAACAAACAAACAAACAAACAAATAAAAACACACAAAACATGGGTTGCCTCCCAAGAAGCGCTTGTTTTTGTTCGAGTCACGAGCCTGACTCTACCCTTATTTAATGGAAATAGGGGAGGTTCTCCCTACACTTAGGATTAAGTGTGGGTGAAAGTAGCGATACACACCCTTAGGGTGTGAATATGCCACGTGAGGTGAAGGGGGTGAGTGAATGGCTTCCTTCATCCTAAAACTACCCGGATAATATTGGTTGATGGGTGGGTCGGTTCCTCTTTTGTCTCCTAGAAATATATCTAAGGATGGAAAGGTGTGTAAAGATTGAGGTTCCGGTTCATCAACACTAGGAAATTCCCTAGAACTAGGAGTAAGGTTATCACTACAAGTGTTCAAACCTATATCCTTAAGTGGTGCCTGGTCCAAGGGTTCTACCTCCATAGGAATTCCTAAAATTTCTTCTACTTCTTCCGGGTAATTCACGGGTGGTGTGTGTGCCTCAAATGATGGTTGAGTATTTTGTGGGCTTATGTTATTTACCTCATCATTCCACGTGTCACGATCACCTATATCCTTAGGTAGTGATAATAACAAACCTAGTGCTTCATCCAACTTATGGTTTATTGATACGGCTCTATCCATAATTCCTTGGCAAACTAGATCGCTTTTTCTATTAGCTTTAGTAAAACGAGATCCTAAACATGGAGGTTGTTCATAAGAATCTATCCTAGGTGAAGGCTCATATGATTCATAGGTGTCTCTAAATGAGGTATTTTGCACTTCTTGGTGTTCTAGCCACTCAACCATATATTGCAATCTTAGAAGTCTAAGTGAAGTGTCCATTTGAAGCAAATTACAAACAAAATCACAAAGAAAAGATAGACTACGAGAAAGCTACAAAATAAAAAGAAAAAATCTCACTTGATAGGAATCTAATGAGTAGACCTAATAAAAATCAAATTCAACCTAAACAATAACTATTCACCGGGCTGCGGCGCCAAAAACTTGATGCGTGGGAATCGCAACAGGCTTTACCTCTCGAGGGATCTCAAGAAGCTTACAACCCCCACCAGGCAGTGTACCTGATCGTTGTAGTATAGTATAGTGACAAGTACCGGGGGATTGATCGTTCAGCTAGGAATAGTGTCGTTAGGATTGAAATTAATCTAACTAGGTCTAAAGGTGAAGGATGATTCTTTTTGTATTTTTATATTTTATGAAAAGCAAGTAAAAATCTCGGGTTTTGGGAGAGTGGGCGGAATTAGTTGCTAATCAACTAACCCAAAAGCTACTATTCAAACTAATTAACAAGAAAAGTAAACTAGTGTTCTACAAGATAAGTGAAGCATGTCTACCTATGATATGTTACTCCTTGCTAGCTATCCAATCCTACCTATTGATTTGTAACCTTGTTTTAATTGACGGGTTGTATTCCTTAATACCATTCATGGGGTGGCATACATAACTCCCCAATTCTATGAGCTCTTATCTCCTCCTACACCATGCCCAACACAACTATAGGGATTGTAAACAGTGGCTCATGCATTAAATACAACCAATAAAGACCTAGTACGCCTCGGTTCATGTTTCTTAAGACGTTCAAGCATGTTACCATTTGGAGATCTGCCAGTTTTCTTAAGCCTAACATATAAATCATTCAATCAAAACAAGAATCAATAGGAAACAAGGATTATAAACTAAACCAACTAGATCTATTGAAGTTGTCACGCCTTAATTGATGGAGATAGACACAACATCAACAAGAAATCAATGAGATCTAATCAATTATATACAAGTTTCACATAATCATAAGTAGACACAAGGTGAATTAGCAAACCATCATCAAAGAAGAGCAAACAACAATGATAATGGAAAACATAATTAAGATAGAATCATCAAACCAATAAATGATGTTTATGGAGTGATTGAAACCCTCTAAGTTGCTGGAAAAACACCAACCTAAACCCAGGAATCGACCTTAGGGTTTAGGGCTTTCAAAAAGTGAAGTTATGATGTTATATTTATAGGCATGTTTTCTGTCAGCCCTTCTTGACGGCGTCACCTCGTTACTCTTGACGCCGTCAAGACCATTTTTTCACCAAATTGTAGATCTCTTCGTCCTCTTCGTTTCCTTTTTTGAATCGCTCAAATCCGAGTTCGTATGCAAAAGTTATGGCCAAAACGGTGTCAGCTACCACGCGCGCAAGTTTTAACACGTGACGGCCTTGATCTACTTCTGACGGCCTATGTGACGCAGTCATCAACCACGGTATTTTATTCTTGGGACTTTGACGCCGTCAGGAACACTCTTGACGCCTTCATGAACTACGGATTTTAATTCTTGATGTTTGACGCCGTCAAGGAATTACTCTTGACGCCGTCATGCACTGTTCTCAGCATGGAAAATAGAGACTTTGCCGTTTTCTTCACTTTATGCTCCAAAAACGTCCAAAATGGCTTCTTTTCCAGAATTCACTCTCCAAGTACCTAAAATCACAAAAGGAACGATTTAGGGCAATATTTGATCAAATAAAGTCGGATTCGGGCTTAAATGACCCCCTAAAAACGGATCATTTTTCGCCTCATCAATATTAACTTGTACGCTAGTAGACAAGAATGTTGGTACAAGTTCATCCAAATTAGCCCCTTTGACTTGTATTACTAGTGATGGCAAGGCTGATTTGAGTCCCTCCAATGGATTTGAACTGCCATTAACTAATACTTCTAGCGGAATCGGTGTGAAATCGGTCTCTTATGCGAGTGCTATTTCTTCTGATCCAAAGAAACATGTGTCTAATTTTCGTAGGTAGGAATGTAGCAACAAAAAGAATGGAGTTGATCTTTCTGTCCCAATGAAAGTAGTGGAGGAAGTGAATATCAGGTTTGAGAATACGCTTTATGGGTATTTTATTGGTCAACGCCTTGCTTTTCCTGTTGTGGATTACTATTTATGTAACACGTGGGCTAAGTATGGTTTATAGAAGGTTATGATGAATGCCAAGGGGCTCTTTTTCTTTAAGTTCAATTCGAAGAAAGGTGTTGATGATGTCCTTGAAAATGGTCCGTGGCTAATTAGAAATGTCCATATTATCCTTAAACATTGGACCCTGAACACCAACTTACTTAAAGAGGATTTTACCAACATTCCGGTGTGAGTTAAATTCCATGATGTTAGGAATACATTTATTCCAATGAAGACTCGGTCACCCCGAGTATAGTTTACCATATTGTAGCTCGTAGTATTTATCATATTAGTTAGAACGTAGTGTAGTATTTGTGGAGTCGGGTCGGGTCTTTCCCCACTGTCAGCCCGATCCACAGCCCGTTTTATGGGGCATTTCATATGTAACTATAAATACCCTCTCCCACCCAAGGGAAAGGGTTGACCTTTCACTTCAATCTAATATTTTCTTTTTCCTTTCAAAGGCTCCCAACCTTCTACTTCTCTCTCTAACTTCTCTCTCTAGAAATCCTTTCTTTTAATCATCTTAAACACTAAACTAAGCATGTTCTTACATTAAGGTATACTACAATTGGTATCAAGAGCCATGGTTTCATCCTAGGGAGTGTGTATACTTGGATTTCTGGCTTGGTTTTGTGTTTTTTTTTTGGTTCGAAAGTTATAGGTGGGTTTCTTCTTCATTTGATCTCATTTGGAGTTGTTCTTGGTGTTTTGATTGTACTTTCTTATCTAGAAAGGTTATAGGCATCTTTTGTAGCTCTTGGTTTAGTCACATCATCATTTTCGTGGAAGAAAAATTAAATTCGTGTGACTTTTCTTGTTAGCGAGTTGTCGGTTCATATTAGAGAGTTGGCAGGTTTGTTTAGCGAGTTGGCATAGCGATTTGGCGTTTTGCTATTTTGGGGAATAATGCCAAAACGCTAGACAGTGACATTTTTGTCCTATTATTCCAGCGAGTTGATCAGGGTAGTGAGTTGATAAGTTCCAGCGAGTTGACAAGTTCCAGCGAGTTGATCAGTTTCAGCGAGTTAATCAGGGTAGCGGGTTGATAAGTTCCAGCGAGTTGACAAGTTCCAGCGAGTTGATCAGTTTCAGCGAGTTGATCTGTCTCAGCGAGTTGATCAGTTGTAGCGAGTTGTGTAACACCCCCAAAATACCACAGCGGAAGACTGTGTCACTGAGGGTGCTACTTCATAATACAAAGTACAAGTTATAGAAAACGAACTCTAAATGAGACGTTTTGAAAAGTTACCATTCGATTAATGAATTCAAAGTTACAAACATGAGATTCCAAAGTATGATACATAAATGTATACAAAATGTTTTGAATGGTAAATGATAAAAGCGTAAGTCTTCAGAATATGCAGCTTGACTCTAAGTTCCACGCACTAGCTATCGCCTTACTAACCTGAGATAAACATGCTAAAGTGTCAACACAATGGTTGGTGAGTTCATAGAGTTTGTCTTAAAACAGTTGAAAAGCCTTAAAGGAATATTCACACAGGAAAGGCATCGTGAATCCACTCAGTTGCAAGTCCCGCCATAAGAGACTTGTAACCTGTGTGTTCACAACCCACTGCTAACATATAGTATAATAAAGACATGTATAAGTTCATCAAAACAATTAAGCAATTAGTAGTGAGTCTCTACTTCATCTTCGAAGACCTCACTTGGGAGCCAATTCCCAAAGAAAACTGGGAGCCACTTCCCAAAGAAAACTGGGAGCCACTTCCCAAAGATAAAAGATTACTGGGAGCCACTTCCCAAAGATAAAAGACAGTCATGTATGTATGAAATCAAGTATAATGCAATCAAGTATAAGACAATCAAGTATAAAACAATCAAGTATAAATGTTTTGAGTATTTGTACAAGTAAGCAAGTAGTTGTGCATGTATCTCCCCCAAAGAGTTAAAACAAGTATGAAAAGAGTAGGGGCTATGACTCACCTTAAGCTTATGTAATGAGAAATGAAAGTGGTAGTCGAATCGCGAAAGTCTCTAAGAGCAGCCTATAATAGAACGTTGCGACTTAGGTTTGGAGTAACGTCTAAGGATACGAAGAATTGCCTATATATGTCTTGCATAATGTTCATGATGTAGTACTTAGTATATAGTGTAAGTCTTTGAATATAAATGGTCTATGAAACATGTATAGGTTGTATATCTCTTACTACCGTTCGGGCCGACATAATTCAGAAGTCATGGAGTAAACGTTCGAGGAGCCAGGACACTTTAATTCGTAAATCCACAACTCATCTCGACGGCTTACTTAATGAACTCCTCACATGAGGCTCCCTACTATTGTAGTATTTGATAACATATATATAAGTTTTGATCTTTAAAAGTTATATGGTCTTTAGCCGTGGCTTTGCCGTTACCTTGGTCATTGTTACCATGGTCTTGAGACTCAACCTTGGCTTTAGCCATGGTTTTGGTCTTGGCTTTAGGTCATTAGACCTCTTGGTCTCATCTAATTATAACCATTATATAGTTACTTTGGTCTAAAAATGGGCTGTTAAGAATTTGAAGAAATTATCACTCGGAATGCGTTTTCAGGGCTCGAGCTTCTTTATACCTGAACGAAAACGTCGTTCCGGACAACTTTCGTGTTTTAACTTTTTGATGAATCGGACCAGAAGTGGGACTTTCAAAATCAAAATTTGATCAGAATGCTATTTAGGCAGTTTTGCCGTTTTGGTTTCGCTAACTTCTTATTGCCATAACTTTTGACTCGGGTACTCGTTTTGGGTGATTCAAATTGCTATGTTTTCCTTGTTAAGTCCTCTTTAACAGTAGGTAAGTGTAAAATATCAAAGTTATACTATTTTGGTCGTGGTTCTCAATAAAAATTACTAGTTTGCTTGTTTACTTGTCATAAGTTAACATATGTATACCAATACTTGTTTTATCATTTTTAAACATCATGAACACAATAACAAGACAATATATAGTAAGAATGAAATATAAATAGCATGAATATGATAAGAAAGTATGTTAGGGTTTGCTTACAACTTGAGGCTTTCTAAAAGAAAGGTAAGTAACTAGTAAGGTACGGACTTTGATAGACTTAAGCTTCACTCTTTGCAATCTATGATAAACCGTGGTTATTTGAATATTATAACGACGCCTTCTTGAAAGTCCAAAGCTATTTGAAGATTATAACTACGTCTTTTTGGAGACTTTAGAGTTATAAAAACTTTTCTTAGAAAATTTCCAAGATTGAAGATCAAACACTAGTTTTCTTTCAAAAACTAGTTAACTTTCTTACAAAATATAAGAAAAGTGCCTTAGGTTTTAGGACTTGAAGGTTATAAGAAGGTGTGGTGCAAGTTTTCTATGTGTTTTAGCTTGGTATTTATAGGGTAGGAAAAATAGTTAACCATATATTGGGTTAGAATTTAACCATGGTTAGTTTAAGACACTTGTAATGATCTAAAGAATCAATGGTCAAGATTTAACCACACATGGTGACTCCCCCCACCCCTAGGTCGGTTTGGAATGGATAAGGGTGACAAGATGAGTAGTCATGGTCTTTGGATGATAATATCCTAAGTATGTAGCTAGTTTTGACTCCGTAAATTGCTAACCGTAAGTTATTAAGTCACGAAACGTAAAACCGGGTATCCTAAAAATATGAAACTTGAAAGTATGGTTAAACATGTCAATATACTCCATAATAAAATATAAAATGAGTGGTAGGCTCTATTGGGTGCTAAAACCCTGCTAAAAACTGGAAACACGGGTCTAAAACGCGTAATTCGCGTAAAACGCTGAACTGAAAAACGTAAAATTCCAAAACTTTTGGAATTGTCCTAAAATGAGAGAAAATCATATTTCTATTGTTTATAATGTTTTATGGACATATCGGGATGCTAGAGTGACGTTTAAACCTAAAAGTAAATCTCGGACACGGCTTTGTGATTTTTGCATAAATGATCCGACAAGCGTCAAACTCTCGGATTATCGTTAAAATAGTTTAACTTACGAGAATATGAAATAAAAATTTCTGAGATGAATAGTGAAAAGTGAATAGTAAAAAGTGAATAGTAAAAAGTAAATAGTGAAATTTTCGGGAATAAAAGTTAACCTGAAATTGCGAATTGTTACAGTCTGTACCCCTTAAGGAGAACTTCGTCCCGAAGTTCAGTTGATGTTAACTACTTACGGTGTGTCTAAAAGAATTCGGGATCTCTAATATAGTGGTGTTTACTCTGATTCGTCTAAGATTCTGGTTAAGGAGTTGTATCGGCTACAATTAAGCCCACTTATTTATAACACATTACTTACATAAAGAAGCGTCCAAATTTATGTAAGTAAGGTCTCATAAACTTATGGTTCGGTGATTTACAATTTCTTTATTTAAATGAAGAGGCGTCCCAATCCATTTAAATAAGGAGATTCTAAATCATCCTACTTAAGAATTTCCGACACAAAATCCGCCTTCTGAGGCCGATAGTAAGATAATCAAGTCATCAAATCCCTAAAGCTAAGCAATAATATTATTTAACTCAAATCTTGTGTCTCATCAAACAAGAACTGTCACGAGATCAAGTTAAATAATTAGTTATTACTGAGCTCCATGTGTTTAATGACTCGGCTAATCTCTGGGGCTCCTTATAATACTAAAGTCACATCATCTAACAGCGTGGAACTAAACCAACAACTACCAAGAAGCGTATGTGTATGTAGTGTGTGTAAGGCAAATAAAGAGGAGAGTCTTAACGTATATAGCAGTTATAGTCTAGGCACTAAATGCAACCTAGTTCTCTATAACCAAGGCTCTGGTACCAATCTGTAACACCCCCAAAATACCGCAGCGGAAGACTGTGTCACTGAGGGTGCTACTTCATAATACAAAGTACAAGTTATAGAAAACGAACTCTAAATGAGACGTTTTGAAAAGTTACCATTCGATTAATGAATTCAAAGTTACAAACATGAGATTCCAAAGTATGATACATAAATGTATACAAAATGTTTTGAATGGTAAATGATAAAAGCGTAAGTCTTCAGAATATGCAGCTTGACTCTAAGTTCCACGCACTAGCTATCGCCTTACTAACCTGAGATAAACATGCTAAAGTGTCAACACAATGGTTGGTGAGTTCATAGAGTTTGTCTTAAAACAGTTGAAAAGCCTTAAAAGAATATTCACACAGCAAAGGCATCGTGAATCCACTCAGTTGCAAGTCCCGCCATAAGAGACTTGTAACCTGTGTGTTCACAACCCACTGCTAACATATAGTATAATAAAGACATGTATAAGTTCATCAAAACAATTAAGCAATTAGTAGTGAGTCTCTACTTCATCTCCGAAGACCTCACTTGGGAGCCAATTCCCAAAGAAAACTGGGAGCCACTTCCCAAAGAAAACTGGGAGCCACTTCCCAAAGATAAAAGTTTACTGGGAGCCACTTCCCAAAGATAAAAGACAGTCATGTATGTATGAAATCAAGTATAATGCAATCAAGTATAAGACAATCAAGTATAAAACAATCAAGTATAAATGTTTTGAGTATTTGTACAAGTAAGCAAGTAGTTGTGCATGTATCTCCCCCAAAGAGTTAAAACAAGTATGAAAAGAGTAGGGGCTATGACTCACCTTAAGCTTATGTAATGAGAAATGAAAGTGGTAGTCGAATCGCGAAAGTCTCTAAGAGCAGCCTATAATAGAACGTTGCGACTTAGGTTTGGAGTAACGTCTAAGGATACGAAGAATTGCCTATATATGTCTTGCATAATGTTCATGATGTAGTACTTAGTATATAGTGTAAGTCTTTGAATATAAATGGTCTATGAAACATGTATAGGTTGTATATCTCTTACTACCGTTCGGGCCAACATAATTCAGAAGTCATGGAGTAAACGTTTGAGGAGCCAGGACACTTTAATTCGTAAATCCACAACTCATCTCGACGGCTTACTTAATGAACTCCTCACATGAGGCTCCCTACTATTGTAGTATTTGATAACATATATATAAGTTTTGATCTTTAAAAGTTATATGGTCTTTAGCCGTGGCTTTGCCATTACCTTGGTCATTGTTACCATGGTCTTGAGACTCAACCTTGGCTTTAGCCATGGTTGTGGTCTTGGCTTTAGGTCATTAGACCTCTTGGTCTCATCTAATTATAACCATTATATAGTTACTTTGGTCTAAAAATGGGCTGTTAAGAATTTGAAGAAATTATCACTCGGAAAGCGTTTTCAGGGCTCGAGCTTCTTTGTACCTGAACGAAAACGTCGTTCCGGACAACTTTCGTGTTTTAACTTTTTGATGAATCGGAGCAGAAGTGGGACTTTCAAAATCAAAATTTGATCAGAATGCTATTTAGGCAGTTTCGCCGTTTTGGTTTCGCTAACTTCTTATGGCCATAACTTTTGACTCGGGTACTCGTTTTGGGTGATTCAAATTGCTATGTTTTCCTTGTTAAGTCCTCTTTAACAGTAAGTAAGTGTAAAATATCAAAGTTATACTATTTTGGTCGTGGTTCTCCATAAAAATCACTAGTTTGCTTGTTTACTTGTCATAAGTTAACATATGTATACCAATACTTGTTTTATCCATTTTTAAACATCATGAACACAATAACAAGACAAAATATAGTAAGAATGAAATATAAATAGCATGAATATGATAAGAAAGTATGTTAGGGTTTGCTTACAACTTGAGGCTTTCTAAAAGAAAGGTAAGTAACTAGTAAGGTACGGACTTTGATAGACTTAAGCTTCACTCTTTGCAATCTATGATAAACCGTGGTTATTTGAAGATTATAACGACGCCTTCTTGAAAGTCCAAAGCTATTTGAAGATTATAACTACGTCTTTTTGGAGACTTTAGAGTTATAAAAACTTTTCTTAGAAAATTTCCAAGATTGAAGATCAAACACTAGTTTTCTTTCAAAAACTAGTTAACTTTCTTACAAAATATAAGAAAAGTGCCTTAGGTTTTAGGACTTGAAGGTTATAAGAAGGTGTGGTGCAAGTTTTCTATGTGTTTTAGCTTGGTATTTATAGGGTAGGAAAAATAGTTAACCATATATTGGGTTAGAATTTAACCATGGTTAGTTTAAGACACTTGTAATGATCTAAAGAATCAATGGTCAAGATTTAACCACACATGGTGACTCCCCCCACTCCGTAAATTGCTAACCGTAAGTTATTAAGTCACGAAACGTAAAACCGGGTATCCTAAAAATATGAAACTTGAAAGTATGGTTAAACATGTCAATATACTCCATAATAAAATATAAAATGAGTGGTAGGTTCTATTGGGTGCTAAAACCCTGCTAAAAACTGGAAACACGGGTCTAAAACGCGTAATTCGCGTAAAACGCTGAACTGAAAAACGTAAAATTCCAAAACTTTTGGAATTGTCCTAAAATGAGAGAAAATCATATTTCTATTGTTTATAATGTTTTATGGACATATCGGGATGCTAGAGTGACGTTTAAACCTAAAAGTAAATCTCGGACACGGCTTTGTGATTTTTGCAGAAATGATCCGACGAGCGTCAAACTCTCGGATTATCGTTAAAATAGTTTAACTTACGAGAATATGAAATAAAAATTTCTGAGATGAATAGTGAAAAGTGAATAGTAAAAAGTGAATAGTGAAATTTTCGGGAATAAAAGTTAACCTGAAATTACGAATTGTTACAAGTTGGTCTAGCGAGTTGACCTTTTCAGCGAGTTGCTCAAGTTAGCGAGTTGGTCATTTTAGCGAGTTGGTGACTTTAGCGAGTTGGTGACTTTAGCGAGTTGGTGATTTTAGCGAGTCAGTGATTCTAGCGAGTCGGTGATTCTAGCGAGTCGGTGATTCAGCGAGTTGGTAATTCAGCGAGTTGGTGATTCAGCGAGAGCGCGAGATTGTCCTAAGAAAATGAGTCTCCAAGCTATGATGGAAAATACGGAAGAGAGTCCGCCTAAGGAAGAGGGTGCGCACTTGGGATCAATGCGAATCCTCAATGCCATTAATGCATGGAAGGAGTTGCCCACAGTTGAGGCGAAAAACAAAGTGAGAGTGATGTCGTCCAAGATAGATGCTAAGAGGCAACGAGCACCTGTGGTAGAGACCAAGGGTAAACCAAGGACAAAGTCAAAGGCAGAGGCCAATGGACTTCGATTTGTGTGCACAATTGTAAACGGGATATCCACAAGAGCCTTAGTCGATACAGGAGCAACTCATAACTTTATCTCGGTAGATGAAGCTAAGAGACTTGGGCTTAAGACAATGGAGGATAGTGGATGGATCAAAGCTGCAAACGGAGATGCCAAACCAATTAGAGGGGTTGCACGAGGTGTGAAGGCTAAGATCGGGGAATGGGAAGGAGAGTTAGACTTGTCGGTCGTTCCTATGGATGATTACAAACTCGTACTTGGGATGGAATTCTTCGATAAGGTACAAGCCATTCTCATCACGTTTACTAACACATTGTGTATTTTAGATAAAGGTCGAGTATGCATGGTGACAATGGAGAGAGGCATGAAGAGTGGAGCCAAGATGATGTCCGCAATGCAACTCGAGACCGGCTTCAAGGAATTGAACCAAAATACGAGCGGCATATCAAGCGACGTAGAGACGTCAAGAGTCACCAAAGACGTCCTTGAGGAGTTTAGGGGCGCACTATCGAGTGTCTTACCCGAGCAACATACACAAGAGAGTTGTTGCAAATGTAGAAAACGTGTAAGGAGGAGACGTCGTGTTATAGAACACGGACAAGGATCAATCATGGAAGAAGCCAAAGGAGAATCAAGTATACTTGTCAAGGCACGCCATGTACGAGATCCAACGGTGTTGGAAGAAAGGCACGGCGAGGACGTCGTGAGCTTAGGTGGGGGAGGATGTCACGACCCGCCTACTCGATATAATTATTTACAAGGATGTTCAGGATTCCGGATTGTTCCACACTTTTCTTAGAAGAGCTTGGATAATCTTGGAAGCCCTTGGAAGAGGATGGAAAGTGTTAGAAGCTCTAGAACCTCTTAGAAGCTTACTAGAAGCTTACTAGAAGCTTATGAAAATCCTAGAAGCTTCCCGTAGAACTTTCTAGAACCATGTACATACTAGTATATATAGATGTAGCCTCATTTGTAGAGATCACCTCTCAAATTACTTGTAATCTCTTGTAAAGTTCTCTCAAAGCAATACAAAGTATTTCCCATTTCACTTGTTCCTTTCTTTAAAGCTTTCTCTAGTTGTCTATATCGTTGAGTATTCGAGAAAGGCTGACTTAGTCGAGACTAAGTGCCGCACGGAAGAACCTTGTAGAGACAAGTCCATGACATATGTCTCTAGAATAACTTCTTGTTTAGTATTATAGTGTGTAAACTTGCTGTATGTTTTAAGTCCCATATCGAGTAAAGAAGAGAACTTGCGCATACTTATATAGACCTGTCTATATGAGTCATGTGGATTGGGATTAATATTATGTTAATGGTATCTAACATTTGATGTAGTTAAAGCAAAAGTAATGTAACCTCACCGAAGTTGAAATTTGTATTTTTGTAAATTTGATTGGCAAATGGGCTTAATCTTAGGCTTATTATTGCAAAATTACTAAAAAAGACATAATTAAATGAGTTTTTGTATAAGTTAAATATTTTTGTGGGTAACATTTGATGTAGTTAAAGCAAAAGTAATGTAACCTCACCAAACCGTAGATATCATTAACTTGTATAAATTCTTAATTTTTTATGTGCCATTGTTTTCAATTGAATTTCAAAATGTTAAAAATAATAAATCTTGTAATAAAATACTGAAGATTATGGGTATGTTTGGCGAAATGGGCTGGGCTGGGGCTGGGGCTTGGGCTTTTATTATAAGCCGAAGTTGAAATTTGTATTTTTGTAAACTTGATTGGCAAATGGGCTTAATCTTAGGCTTATTATTGCAAAATTACTAAAAAAGACATAATTAAATGAGTTTTTGTATAAGTTAAATATTTTTGTGGGTAAATAAGTAATTTATTGTTCAAAAGCCCCGGACTTAAGTTTTTAGCCCCTTTTAGAGGCTTATGATTTCATAAGCCCGCATGACAAACGAGACTTATTTTAAAAGCCTAATCCCCTATAAGCCCCATAAGCCCCTCTCCCAAACATACCCTATGGGTATGTTTGGCGAAATGGGCTGGAGCTGGGGCTGGGGCTAGGGCTTATATTATAAGCCGAAATTAAAATTTATATTTTTATAAACTTGTTTGGTAAATGGGCTGGGGCTGGGGCTTATTATTGTAAAATTACTAAAAAGGACATAATTAAATGAGTTTTTGTATATGTTAGATATTTTTGTGGGTAAATAAGTAATTTATTCTTCAAAAGCCCCGGGCTTAAGTTTTTAGCCTCTTTTATGGGGCTAAAGTTTTTAGCCGGCTTATTTTATAAGCCCTTCCACAAGCCCCATGACAAACGATACTTATTTAATTAGCCGACTTATTTTAAAAGCCCAAGCCCCATAAAAGCCCCTCCCCAAACATAGCCTATGTCTTGTAATATGAATGAGAGTGTTTGTATAAGCTTATTTAGATGGTTTATTAAATGGCTTATTAACTTATTTAGTAGAGACAAAATCATTTAAGATGTTAATTTAAGTTAATTTAGAGAGCATGTAAAAGTTTTTGGAAGTTTTGAGAGCTCAATTGCTTTGTACCCATGAAGTTATTAGTTCTATAGTCGCTATACATTTTTTTTTTTTTTTAAAGAAAATTGGTTCTTTGAGCGTTTGGTAATTGGTTTTTTCATTAAACTTTGCTTCATTTAAAGCTTGAATATGAGTGGAACAAGACGTGTCTATGGAGTTGATGCTTGAATGGCAGCAAACATATATATCAACATTACGGGCAACATTCTTATCATCCGATTCGCATGAAAAGTAGAATTTCCCCACTTCCAAAAATGTCATAAGGTGACACACAATAGTAACATTATAGAATGCCTTCGAACCTACACCATTGTTTCCTAAAGGAAACTTACCCGACAAAAGATTTTTCACCGACATGTTAGATGGATATGCAAGCCTCCACCAAACTACAAACTTTTCTCCCAACCAAAGACACCAAAAAGTATTTGACAAGAATATGATCCAATGATTCAGCCACATAACCAAAGACGGGGCATAAAACAATATCGATTAGTAAAATAAATAGATTCATCTTTTATGTCTTGTTCACATTTTTATTAGTTATGAACTTAAACAAGAGCTTCATTATTTGAAAACTTATCTATTATACATAGTTAACTGGGTTACACAATGTTCATTTGGTCAAATCAATTGGAGTACTTATCTTATACAAAGCTACAATCTATTCTTAAAAACAATACAATAAGATTAAAAATGGTGAAAGAGATGAACATTAACATAAGATGTTGTAATGTCTCTATAAGAATTTGTAAAAAGAACGTAACGAATACTGTATTTGGTTATGGCAGCATAAGAGCTCTGTCTCTAGAAACAATTTCTTGTTTTGTATTATAGTGTGTAAACTTGCTTTATGTTTTAAGTCCCACATAAATTAAAGAAGAAAACTTATGCATAGTTATATAGAGTGGTCTATATAACTCATATGAATTGGGATTTAGTATTATGTTGATGGTTTCTAACGTTTGAGGGAGTTAAAGAAAAAATAATGTAACTCGCTTTCGCGTAGAAACCGTCAACTTGTATAAATTCTTAATTTTTTATGTGCCATTATTTTCAATCGAGTTTCAAAATATTGAAAATAAGTTATCATGTAAATATTGAAAGTGTTTGTATAAGTTTATTTAGATAGTTTAGTAGCTTATTTAGTAAAGATAAGATCATTTAAGATGTTAATTTAAGTTTATTTAGAAAGTAAATTAAAGTGTTTGGAAGTTTTGAGATGTCAAATATTTGTTGTATCTTTTTTCTTTTTGTTTTATAAGGAAATCGGTTCTTTTAGCATTCAATAATTGATTTTCGCATTAAACTTTGCTTCTTTGAAAGCTTGAATTAAAGTAGAACATGACGTGTCTATGGAGTTGATTCTTCAAAAGAGAGAATCACTTCTCTAATAAACAAATACGAAGAACTATACTACGTAGTAATTATTAGTCTTACTAAAGTATTGATGTGTCTTGAATGGCACCAAACTTATCAACATTACAAAGGCAACATCCTTATCATCCGATTTCGCATGAAAAGTAGCACTTCCAGAAATGCCATAAGGCCACATACAATAGTAACATTATAGAATGCCTTTGAACCTACACCATTTTTTCCTAAAGGAAACTCCCAATATAAGATTTGTTCACGGACATGCTAGACGGATACGAAAGCCTCCATCAACTAAATACTTTTCTCCAAACCAACGACATTGAAGAGCATTTGACAAGAAAGTGATCTAATGAGCCAGGCACGTGACCGAAAATAGGGCATAAAACAATATAGATTATTTTTTGTGGTTTGTTCACATTTTATAATTAACATTTTTCAAATGATAATTACTGTAGATAAATAATGTCAATTTTGGATGTGAAAGTTTACTATTTAAAAAATATATGAGGGAGACCAAAAATAAGTCTTTTCTACCGCAATGGTTATGGGATTGTGTTTAAAGTGACAACGCACCGAAACCACCCAAGTTCGATCCTCCCTAACATAATTTTTTTTATAATTAATAAATAACCTTTAAACTATAAAGTTTAAAAAACGATTAAGTAAACTCTTATTTGTGTAAAATAATTAACTTTTCTCACTTTATATTATAATTTTGTGATAATTATTGCTCGTAATTTTTTTGGATATACTCCGTAGTTGTTAGATTTAAAGAAGAGTAGGGTTTGTGTCCTAATGGTATCACATATGTGAGAATGTTATCCAACCAAATAGTTGTGAGTTGAAGTTTTGATTTGATTAGTTATTCATATATTAAGAAATAATTAGTTGCGGTTAAAAAAAATGGAACGTATAAATCTTTTTGTGAGCACAAAAGAATTAAAAATAACAAATTTCGATTTAAATTACGAGTTCAGTATATCATATCGAGTATTAGATTTATGTCTAAACTACATAGTTAACTGGATTACACGATGTTCATTTGGTCAAATCAATTGAGTATTTATCTTGTACAAAGTTACAATCTATTCTATAAAACAATACAATAAGATTAAAATGGTGAAAGATTGAATGCGTTATATAGCATAGAATGTGATGGATAGATGAAAAAAATTACATTGGTATAATTCTTTGTATCTTGGAGTCTTAACTGGTATGACTGTACTTATTTGGAATCATATATTTTGATCAGTCTGGCCTTGGGAGGAGACTGATGAGATATGTGTGGACAATGAGAGGTCTAATTCAGTATAGATGTACCATAAAGAAGGGTTATCCAATGTGAAGGGTAAATGGCCTAGGAGGGGAGTGCAAGAAGAATGGAATTGAGAGTTGTGAAAGATGAAACTTCATGGTCCATTCTTTGCACTGCCACAGGAGGTAATGGTTGGCATCATGGTGGGTGAGTGTTTCTAAGTAACTGAAGCCTTCCATTGAGAGGGAAATATAGGTTGCTTGGAAGAGCCCCACCATGGATGGGTTATGGTGCCTAGTGAAGCCACACACCATTTCTGTCCATTCTATTGTGGTTGCAGGTTGAATGGTTTGGATGGAATTGTGATGTGGAAATGTAGCTAGATGGTAGATGCAACATATGGTGAATTAAGAGACAATTTGGCATGGTTTACCTTATAGTGCATATTGTCTATGGAAATAACATCTCTGTGTTGACAGAGGATTGAAATGCTTGGTGTCTGAATATTGGATAGTTATAGTTTTGAGGTCTGTTATAGATAGTTTGTTCTATTAGTGAATGTAGCAATGTAAAACTGGATGGGTGATGTCCATACCAGTGAATGTTGAATCATGTAATTAGTTTTTTTGGATATTAATATAATTCACCATTTTGCAAAAAAAAAAAAAAAAAAAAAAAAAAAAAAAAAAAAAAAAAAATGAAAAAAATTAGCATTAATATTTCATAGTTATAGTCAACTTGTTTCAGTTAAAAATTGTTTTGGTAATATAACTATGTTGTTCTAAGCAATGTGTTTTCTTTCTATATGTAGCCGAAAGAGTGCACGACGGCATGTTTCTAGTCATAATTCAGACATGTTTAAGGGGCTGTTTGAAAAAACTGTATTGTTTAGAGCTGAGTGAATCAAAGATACTGAATAATTCAAAGATGCTGAGTGAAAATGGTTCTGAATGAAAATAATTGTTTGATAAATATCTGAAGGTGTTTTCTGAATAAAAGAAAATGACCATTTTAACCTTCTATATGATTACATACTAATCAAAATATGTTGATTTATAAATAATGTTCATTTATAAAACTCATAGTATACAGATATGAAAAAAAAGAATTTAATATGATATATATATTTTAATAACTAAATATTTTGATAACATTTTACTACCAGATATATATATATATATATATATATATATATATATATATATATATATATATATATATATATATATATATAAAAGTAAATACATAGCCCAATCAAAAGTTATTTTAATATATAACGTAACATGTTATTTTAAAATTTTAATATATAAAGGATAAAAACAATAAGGTTCTTTTAAGTTGAATATTAGAAAAAAAAAAAAAAAAAAAAAAGAAAAAAAAGAAAAAAAAAATGGCAGTGGAGATTCACGTGGAGGGAGATGTGACTTTTTGAAGGCATTTTGGTAAATAGGCAACCACTTAATCATTTAGCGTACATTCAATGTAAAATCGCTCAGCGCATGAATTGTCATTCAGTTGCAACTTTTATAATTATCAAACATCATGACCGATTAAGTATTTAAGAATCAGTGCTGAGTGATGCCATTAAGTAGCAATCAAACACACCCTAAATTTATCATGGGCAAATGTAAACAAAAGGTGTTATTTTGTATCTAGAACAATATGACAAAACATAAACTAAACAAAGTGTGTAGGTATAAAGTATCTATAACAATCTGTAAAAAGAACATAACTAATATTTGGTTATGCTAGGATAAGAACAACTTCTTGTTTGGTATGATAATGTGGAAACTTGCTTTATGTTTTAAATCTCACATGGAGTGAAGAAGAGAATTTATGCATTGTTATATAGAGTGGTCTATACGGCCCATATGAATTAGGAACGATATTATGTGATTGGTTTCTAACGTTTGATATGGTTAAAGCAAAAATAATATAACCATCTCAGCCTGTTGAAGTCATTAACTTGTATAAGTTCTTAATTTTTTTATGTGCAATTGTTTTCGGTTAAGTTTTAAAATATTGTAAATAACAAATCATGTAAAATACTAGTTAGATGGCTTATTTAGTATTATGTGCAATTGTTTTCTGTTGAGTATTATGTCTTGTAATATTATTGAGAGTGTTTGTATAAGCTTATTTAGATGGCTTATTAAATAGTTTATTAGCTTATTTAGAGATTGCATAAAAGTTTTTGGAAGTTTTGAGAGTCCAATTGCCTTGTCGTTTATTATGGGTAAAAGTAGTTAAGTACTCGTGCCTCATATTATGCAACCCAATGACCCATCCTGAAATGAAATCTTTACAAATGAAAAAGAAAATAATGTAACCTAATAAAAGATAGAAATTAAAAATCATTAATAAGAGTATATGAATTACAAAAAATACCTGATGCACCACTTTTTATGACTCTCAATAGAGTCACGTAAAATTAGAGGTGTCAGTTAGTGCTAAAATAAAAAAAATAGGCTAATTTGTTAAAGATTTTGGGCACATTTAACCATGACTCATTTAAAAGTTATAAATGAGCATTAGCGGACACATATTTTCTTTTAATTGAAGAACATTACAATTGTTTTTAAGCAATAATTTATAGACATAATATATTTAACTTTTTAAATATAAATGAGGTGTTACGTTTGAAAATTTTAATTCGTCGTTTTGAGTTTTTTCAAAAGCGATTCGTATAACATGAGTCCGTTTAACCCGTGTCCGTTTAAGCTCATGTCCATTTAAGCCCGAGCTCGTTTGAACCGTGGTCCCCGCCCCCTCGTTTTGCCACATCTACATTAAATGCTCCGTGAATAAATATTGATTTTCATGAGATAAAGAGTTATGTTTGGAGTTGTGCATCCTTGAATTTTATAGTTAACATTATGTAAATATGCAGTTACAACTTACAACAATATTTAAATAATAAGATTTGAAATCTCTAACTGATTGTAATGATGAATATACAAATGCCTGGCCGATGCGTTGCTTGGAGACTTATTTTGGGACATTTATTTTGGGACAAACGTAAATAGTAAGGTGGACACTTATTTTAGGACAAACGTAAATACTAAGGTGGACACCTTTTTTTTTTTTTTTTTTTTTTTTTTTTTTGGGACAAAACGTAAATAGTAAGGTAGAAACTTTTTTTGGGACGGAGGAAGTACATGTTTAAATTAACAAGGAAGTACAAGTTAAATTAGAAATAGAAGACTTGAAAACTTTTGTTAGAAAAGTGGATCTAGTGCAAGAATAACCCAAGTCTTGTGTAAAAACTCTAGTGTGATAACCCAAAACACCAAATGTAGACTTCTATTATCAAAATCTTCCAAGTATTAAATCAAGAAATGATGTGAGTGTGTGTTGGGTGTGTACGACGGCAAGCAAGAGGGAGAACACAAGAAAATTGTGATATGAGTGTTATGGCATGAAGTGTGTGATATTAAGCTTGTATTTATACTCAAATATGCATGTATGTGACCAAAACTAATATGGAAGAGTACACAAGGATGCTTTATCACTATGACTTTTTGCATTAAGCATGACCGCTTCCTTTAACTGAAAATTTTGGCTCTGCCCTGCTAAAAAGAAATAACTAATTGGTTACGACAACAAGAGAGTCATGTCTCTATAAACAACTTGCTTGTATGATATTATAGTGTGAAAAATTGCTTTAAGTTTGAAGTCCCATATGGGATAAAGAAGAGAATTTGTGCATATTTGTATAGAGCGGTCTTTTTTGCTCCTATGGATTGCGATCAAGTATTATGTTATTGGGTTTAGCATTTGATCTAGTTAAAGCAAAAATAATATAACTAGCTTCAATGTTTGAAACCAATAACTTGTACAAGCTCTTAACTTTTTATGTTCAATTGTTTTTAATTTAATTTCAAAAGATTGAAAATAACTTGTCATGTAAAATATTGAAGATTATGTCTTAGTAATATGATTGCGAGTGTTTGTGTAAGCTTATTTAGATGGCTTATTAAATGACCTATTAGCTTATTTAGTAAAGAAAATATCATTTAAGATGTTAATTTAAGTTTACCGTGTGTCGTTTATTATGGTTATAAATTTTTGAGTATACGTGCCTCATATTATGCAACTCATCATAAAACGAAATTTATGCAAGTTGTCAATAAAACAGAAAATAATGTAACCTAATACAAGATGGAAATTAAAATCTTCAAGATAGAACTATATTTTGAATAATAACGCTGGGCACAGTAAGGGGATTCAATCCTCTTACTTTTCCCTGCCATGTCAGCTTTCTCTCTCCAGCGACCTGCAGGCGATTCAGTGCCCAGTAAGGACGTCCTAGTTCAATTTTTTTTTTTTTTTTTTTTTTTTTTTTTTTTTTTTAACATTTTTAACACAAACTCAAATTTCATTAATAATTAAAAAGTTACATAATAATTCAAATAAAATAAAATACATTACAACACTTATTAAAAACTAATAATCTAGGTTAAGTCGTTCCTTGATCGAGTCTTTGATTTCTTGCATTTTTTGCCGTTGTAATGCGGGCAAAGCTGGGTCGATTGGTGTGAGATAGAAGATGAGGTCTTTTTGATATTTTCTTTCTCGATCAATTGAAAGTTTTTGTTCTTCCATTGCCAATCTTCTGTCTTCTTGCTCCGCTTTCTTTTGCTGCAGCTCCAACTCCTTATCCCTTTGCTCCAGCTCTTTTCTCTTCAAGTCGTAGTAGCCATCTGCAAGTTCCTGCTTCTTACTCAATGCCACTGACTTAATGCTTTTACATTTGTCGGCTACCCTTTCAAAATATGAAGATTTGGATTTCTCCGATGGTTTCTTCTTAGCCTTAGCTTTCTTTGCGGCATCACGACCAAGTAGTCGCTCATTTTGAGACTCTTCATTATCCGAGCCGGTTTCAAAAGTCCTTGGCTTTTTTCGAGCTGCATCTTGGTTCAAAAAAACCGGCATCTCATTTTTCTTCCAAATCGGATGCTCCCTCAAAATCTCCCAACAATGATCCAATTGAAAGGCATGCTTCATCATTATTTGATATTCTTCACATGCTCGTTTATAAACAGTGAGATCATTCCCACCACTTCCAAAATTGGTAAAACAATTGTCATAAATGGCACAAAATGCACCAACTCTAGGACGAAGCCTATTTTTCCACTTGCTGACAATTGAGTTGTACGATCTACCCTCACCAACCTATTTCTCAAAGTATGTAATCACTTTCTTCCAAATCCCTTAGAATTTTGGTTGGTTCCAACTATGCTATCCTCCGACGAATCACACCAAGCCATGCACAACGCGGTCTCTTCTTTGCGTGACCATGGAGCAGAATCCTTCGTGTTGTCTTCCTCAACCTCTTTCTGAGCCGCCGCCTTCTTACCCTTTGTAGCTCGTTTCTTAGATTTAACCGGTGACATCGCTTCCGGCGACAACTCTTCAGGAAGATCATCAGTTGGAACCGAATCGTGAAACGATCCATGAGCCGAACCTTGATAACCCGGTGACATTTGTTGACTCGGATAACCTGAACCGGTTCCAACAAAAAAACTCGGATTGTTTTGTAAATTTTCCATAAAATCACAAGCATCAAGGTTGATGTGGTTAACCGGAGAATAATTTTGATAATTAGAATAGGAAGACGATGATGAGTTCATTGTTGGACGATAACAGGAATCGGGGGAGCCATACATAGATTGTTGGCTTCGACGGGAGTGGGTTTGTTGTGGTTGTTGGTTGTTTTGATACGGGGGAACAAATGGATGATTAATATTAGGATGCATAGCAAATGGATTGAATGTTTGTTGTTGTTGAGGTTGTTGAGAATCATAATCAAGAGAACGGGGTCGGAAATTGACCTTTGGTGAGATACCGGTTAACCGGAATGTCGAATCCGGTGATACTTTCGGGATGTTTTGTTGTAATTGGGATTTTCGGCCTTTTGCTTGTTGTGGTGTTTTCTTAGACATTTTGAATAGAGATTGTGTTTATGTTGTGTGAAGAATTGGAGTGAGTTAATGTTGGGTATTTATAAGGAAATATAAAAGATTTTTTTTTTCCAAAACAAACGGTAATGTGTTTTTTTTTTTTTTTTTTTTTTTTTTTTTTTTTTTTTTTTTGATTTTATCACTTCAAAAGTAATAAAGTGAGCAACGGTTTCATTTGCAAAGAAAAAGAACTCGATCCTTGTGGCGATCGTTTGTCCCTTTTGTCTTGCCTCGACCGAATACCCACAAAAGTAAGGATCGAATGGAATCGATCGGATGTGTCGATCGGTTGTTCCTTCTGTGCCCAGCCTAAGATTCAAAATTTCTAGCCGAGTGCAGTGACAACTGACAAGTATGCCAAATGTGTAGTTACAAATTTAAAGTTAACACACTGAGTGACCATTACACGTATTATAGTTACAAATTTGCATTTTTATTTTTGTATCTTTCGTACTTTCATTTTAATGATTAACTTAATGTGTGGTTATAAAATTGTATTTACCAACATTTAATAATTAATTGATTATTGAGTCGCTAAAACTTTTAATAGAACAACTTCTCGTGTGTGTAAACTTGCTTTAAGTTTGAAGTCCCACATGGGAAAAAAGAAGAGAATTCATGCATAGTTATATAGAATAGTCTTTGTAACCCGTTTAGATTGGGATTAGTAATTTGTTGTTGGTTTCTATCATTTGGTTTGTTAAATCAAAAATGATATAACTTACCAAAAATCATGGGAATCAGTGACTTGTATATATACTCTTTTTTTTATGTGCAATTGTTTTTAATTGGGTTTTAAAATATTGAAAACTAGTTTTAGATTCTCGTGCACGAGTGCACGACTGAAGTTTTGGTATATTTTTTTGCTAAGAGTATTTTTACATGTTTAAGAAAAAACTGAAGAAAAAAACCTGAAACTGAACCCGTTTAATGAGAAAACCGAGAAAATCGAAACAAAATAGTCTGCAATTTTTAAAAATCAAAGTTTTCGATTCAGGGTTTGGTTTTAACAAAAAAACCGTTGAAATAAAAGTTGGAAATAATTAAAACCAAAATAACTTTAGGAAAAAAAATCAGAATTAATTTCATATTTATAGCAAACTTGTTTAAAATATTTTTAAAATGTTGCGTGGTAGAGATACATGTTTTTTTTAACCTTGATTTCCGACCTTTTGTCTGACAAGTCTACGGGGTGTTAACACGTTTGCCTCTGGAGACAGATGTCAAGGGTTCGATCCTCACCCCTTGCAAGGTCAGAGGTCCTTTTCTACCTTTGGTAGAACGGGAAGCATCCTCTCTACCTTAGGTAGGGGTAAGGTTGTCTACTTCTCAACCTCACCCATACACCATGAAAGACAGTATTTGGACCCATAACCCGTGGAAGACGGTATTGATAGTTACTTTCTACATTAGCGGACACATATTTTCTTTCAATTGAAAATTCTTTTTCAAATTATTTTTTCTGGAAAAAAAATTCAAAAAAAATAATAAAAAAAAAATCAATTTTTTAAAATTTTTTCTAATATTTTTTGATTTTTTTAAAAGACTAACTAACTGAGAGGACTAATGGTGCAAACATTGCAAACGATCTTTGGTATAAAGGATGAGCGTTGCAAACGACCGTTAGGTTAAAAGACTAATGGTGCCACTTTACAATTAGACTTAACGACTAAACTAACTCCATTAGAAAATTGGACCAAAAGTGAAACAAAACTCAAACTATTAGACAGGAATCTCACGTGTTTTTAAAATTAGATCAAAAGTGAGATTTGATACAACCACAAAGACCAAAAATGTAGTTAACTCTTTTTTCTATTATAACCATGTGAGTATAAAATGATGAACATTAACACGATACATGTCTCTATAACAATTTGTAAACAGAACATATCATACAATTAAGAGTTATACATGCCTCTGTACATGTCTCTTTATAGCTCATATGGATTGGAATTAATATTAAGTTATTGGTTTCTAATGTTTGATCTAGTTAAAGCAAAAATAGTATAACCGGATAAATCTTTCTAAACCAGTGATTTGTATAACTCTTAATTTTCTTTTTTTGTGCAATTGTTTCCAAATGGGTTTCAAAAGTATTGAAAATAATTTGTCATGTAAAATTTTGAAGATCATGTCTTAGTAATAATATGACTGCGAGTGTTTATATAAAAATACACACTCACACACAAACAAAGAGGAGGACCGGACGATCAAGCGACCAAGTTCCTCATTTTTTCCATGAGGGACACGTTCAACTCGACTTGCGCAATTTGGGGGGACGCGTTTGGAGGGCTCACCGACCACAACTTCAACAATCCATTACAGATGGTCAAAATGTATTTTCGTAGAAATAGTACACAATGGCTTTTTCTAGTCATGATCATGACATGTTTAACTCTATCGTAGGCAAATGTAAAACAAAAGGTGTTATTTTGTCTTTAGAACAATATGACAAACCATAAATTAAACAAAGTATGTAGGTATAAAGTGATGAACATTAAAATAAGGTGTTATAATGTGTCTGTAACAATCCGTAAAAAGAACATAACTAATATTTGGTTATGGTAGTATAAGAGCTATGTCTCTGGAACAACTTCTCGTTTGGTATTATAGTGTGTATACTTGTTTTATGTTTTAAGTCCCACATCGAGTAAAGAAGAGAATTTGTGCATATATATATAGAGTGAACTATATGACTTATATGAATTGGGATTAGTATTATGTTAATGGTATTTAACATTTGATGTAGTTAAAGCAAGAATAATTTAACTACGCCAAATTGTTCATACCATCAACTTATGTAAGTTCTAAATTTTTTATGTGCCATTGTTTTCAATTGAGTTTCAAAACATTGGAAATAATAAATCATGTAAAAATAGTGAAGATTATGTCTTGTAATGTGATTTAGAGTGTTTTTATAAGCTTACTTTAGACGGCTTGTTAAATGGCTTATTATCCTATTTAGTAAAGACAATATCATTTAAGATGTCAATTTAAGTTAATTTATAGAGTACATAAAAGTTTTTGGAGGGTTCGAGAGTTCGATTGCCTTGTACCCATGTAATTATTAGTTCTAGCTATAGACCTTTTTTCTTTTTTGTTTAAGAAAATCGGTTCTTTGAGTGTTTGGTAATCGGCTTTTTCATTGTTTCATCGGGGCTCGAATTTGAATGGAACGAGACATGTATTTGGAATTGATGCTTGAAATGAAAGAATCACTTCTTTAAGAAACAATATGAAAACTCGTAATAGGAAGTAATTATTAGTCTTACTAAAGTATCATGGACATTTTTTAAGGTTTGTTCACATTTTATACATTGGAGTGAGTACTTATCTTTTGATACATTGTTAACTATGTTCATTTGGTTTAATCAATATAGCATGGTGTTGTTGATAAAAGAAAATGGTTGATATACTATTACAGTGATTTAGATAATTAAAGACTTATGTTTAGAGTTGTGCATCCTGAACTTTCTACAAAAATGTAGTTACAACTTAGAACGCTTTCTTAAGGATAACACTTCAACTTGTATCATATATGATGCAGAAACAGGCCTATGATCCGAGAGCCTATCCTCGGTCCTCTGGTAGCTCAGTTGTCTTATCCCTTTGCCAAACGAAAGTATTCGGTCACACCTGAATTAAACACAATAAAAATTAAAGATAGGTTCGCATGACTCAGATAAAGAGAATATGGTGTTAGCTTATTAGAGCCCATTGGATAAATAAGATGCATACCATGCTTGAGTACGTCTACCAACTTTAGGATCCGAGCCGTAATATCTATCGGAATTTGGCTCGTATTTGTAAGTTGGTGAAAAATTCAAAGTGCCTTCTGTCCACCCGTCAAATGAGCCGCCTTTCCATAGCTACAAATTTATCAGGAAAAATGAGATCTTCGCTTGAGCTACAAATTATTAGGCATAAGTTTGTTACAGCTAGAGGTGCAACTTTAACCCATTAGGTCGATCGCATTTATGTTTCAGAGCTAACCGGTCAAATTGGAAAAATCTAACTCTATCTGGTAGAACAAAACGGGTAAAAAGTCTGAGAGTTTATATTTAATAAATATTGTAGTTTTTTAGCAACGTGTTTTTGAAATATACCAAACACAAAGAATTTGTTCATTATTATTTTTTGTAAAAGAAGTATTACGGCACCCAACTCGATACATCATATATCTGCTTGGTAAACTTGTGAAACAAATATTTGCACTAAACATGAAAGATATATGTTGGATTCAGATTTAAGTAGTAGAACTTGTTGGGTATAATCTTGATGGGCCAAGTATGGATCGTTATTTGGGCTGCTCCATTTGGTATGTGAATAAAAGGTGTGGGTTTAATAGTTCCTTAGTTGACCGTGTATTATGGAAGTCAGTGGTCATGGAACGTGGTTTTAGTAGTGTTGACTGATTTACATGGCAAAAGAATAGGAGATCATAGGCAACTGTTGTACCCATGTTGTGTTAGTTTTGTTTAGTAGTTATCTTCATGTTTAGTCTATAAATAGAGTAGGTTTCATATTGTATTAGAGCAATCAGTTTCTCCTTCCTTATTAATATACAAAGCATTGAAAACCAATCTTGCAGTTTTGATTGGTGTTTGCGGGTGTGAGTTCGGGTTGGGGAAGGGACTGATTTACAACATGGTATCAAGAGCTGAGTTCGATTAAAGGGCGTGAACGAGAAGAACACAGCAGGAAGATAGCAAGGACTGTTTTCTTGAAAGCAAGAAAGTGGCAAGAAATAACAGCAATAAGAACGAGAAAGAAAGAAAGCAGCAACAAGTAGTCTGTAGCAAGTAGCAGACAAGAACGAAAGCAAGCAAGAAGGTTGGCATGTAGTCTGTAGCAAGTAGCAGGCACGGCATCCATAGCAAGTAGAATGTTTCGGATTTGTAGCAAGTAGCAAGCAAGAAACAAAGCAAGCAGCAAGGCCGATCACGTGGTGATCAAAAGAAAGAAAGCAGCAGCATGTTAGCAAGCAAGAAATCGCAGCAAGTTAGCAAGCAAGAAATCACAGCAAGTTAGCAAGCAAGAAACAAAACGCAAGTAGCCAGAATCGCAAGCAAGAAAGCAGCAGCAAGAGAAGAAAGAATGATCGTGGCAGGAAAGTGAGTTCCAACGTGAGACCGACGAGGAGCCACAAAATACAGGGTAGAGCCTAGACCAAGAAATTTAGACCGAGATCGAAGGAGACAATCATGACCGGCGTGTTATCTAGACCGAAGATTCACAGAAAGACTGAACAAAGACGATCACGTGTGGTGATCACAAGAAAGCAAGTAGCAAGGATTGTTTCTTTGTATGTACATGGTTGTGTAAGCAAGAAGAGAAGCAACGTACGAAGAGACCGAGTGCATGTGACCAACACCGTGTTCGTGTCGTAGGGGGCAAGTCCGTGTTAGGCATCAAGATTACGGGGGTGAATGTTGGGTATAATCTTGATGGGCCAAGTATGGATCGTTATTTGGCTGCTCCATTTGGTATGTGAATAAAAGGTGTGGGTTTACTAGTTCCTTAGTTGACCGTGTATTATGGAAGTCAGTGGTCATGGAACGTGGTTTTAGTAGTGTTGACTGATTTACATGGCAAAAGAATAGGAGATCATAGGCAACTGTTGTACCCATGTTGTGTTAGTTTTGTTTAGTAGTTATCTTCATGTTTAGTCTATAAATAGAGTAGGTTTCATATTGTATTAGAGCAATCAGTTTCTCCTTCCTTATTAATATACAAAGCATTGAAAACCAATCTTGCAGTTTTGATTGGTGTTTGCGGGTGTGAGTTTGGGTTGGGGAAGGGACTGATTCTCAACTAACATACCTGATCACTCTCTAACAACTTGGACCAAGCTTTTTGGGAAATCAATTCGCATGTTTCCTCATATGACAAATCAAAACGGTAATTAAGATCACCTAACCATTATAAGATTTGTTCACGGACATGTTATATGGATAGGAAGGCCTTCACCAACTAAACACTTTTTTCTCCAAATTAACCAACGATATAAAGGGCATTTGACAAGAAAATGATCTAATGATTCAGGCAAAAAACCAAAGATAGGGCATAAAACAGTATCAATTAGTAAAATAGATAGATTCATCTTTTGCGGTTTGTTCAACTTTTATAATCCGTGTGTTAACTTCAAAACGACGAAATAAAAGTTGGAAATAATTAAAAACAAAACAACTTTAGAAAGAAAAAAAAATTGAGACTTAAATTCATATTTATAGCCAATTTTTTTCAAAAATTTTCAGAATGTTGTGTAGTAGAGATAAGTGTATTTTGATAATATAACTTTGTTAGTTTTAAGTAATGTGTGTTCTTTCTATAAGTAGCCGATATATTACACGACGACACGTTTCTAGTCATGATTCAGACATGTTTACCTCTATCATAGGCAAATGTAAACAAAAGGTGTTATCTTGTCTTTAGAATAATAAGACAAAACATAAACTAAAAAAGTATGTAGGTATAAAGTGATGAACATTAACATAAGTTGTTATAATGTCTTTATAACATTGTGCAAAAAGAACTTCTTGTATGATACCATTATAGTGTGTAAAAATTGCTATAGATTTTATGTTCCACACGGAGTAAAGAAGAGAATTTTTGCATAGTTATATATAGTGGTCTATATGACTCATATGAATTGGTATTAGTTATATGTTGTTGGTTTCTAACTCTTGATAGAGTTAAAGTAAAAACATAATCCAGCCATTAGAAATCATCGACTTGTATGAGTTCTTAATTTTTTATGTTGTTTTCAATGGAGTTTCAAAATAGTGAAAATACTGTATCATGTGAATTGTGAAATACTGAAGATTATTTCTTATAACAGGATTGAAAGTGTTTGTATAAGCTTTATTTAGATGGCTTATTAGCTTTTATACACAGTTAACTATATGTTCATTTGCTTTATTGCAGCTCGTCAATAAAAAAGGAAATAATGTAAGCTATAAAAGATAGAAACTAAAATCATCAATAAGAGTAAATGTGTTTTATGAATTACAAAATACTACTTGACGCACCACTTTTTATGTTTACACTGCCCATATAGTCACGTAAAATGATCCATGAATAAATATTGATTTTCAGGAAAACAAGTGAATAAAGAAGCATTGATTAAGGAAAACAAACAAATTATAATATTCTCTTTATTATAATTGCACTTAGGATCATGCAACCAAATTTCGAGTCCATCGAAACAAACTCATTTAGGTTGCTAACTATTTCAAGTCACCCTGGTTAATAAGAAAAATATCACTTTTAACTGTTTTCTAATCAAATTTTAGTCCAAATATTTTCCGAGAATGAACTTTAACGCTCTTAAAGTAACATAAACTAACTGTGTTTCTCTTGTAAAGATAAAAATGGTATATAAGAACCAACATGTTCGATCATATGAACTTCAATTAAATACGCAACAATGGAAACAGAGAGTGTAGATACATTCATTCTTGACCAAGGAATTGGAACATTGATTTGTCAAGCATATTGAAATGGCTCATTTGATAATATTCATTCTGATTCCATGTTTTGTTTTTATACAATCTAAAACTTCGTAGGAATATGTATCAAACAAAAGTTAGGCTAGATGTACCGGTGATCAACATCATCATCGTTATTTAGCGTCACATCACATTTTATTTCACCACTAATATCATCAACAATAATGTGTTGTAAGTAGGGGTGAGCGCGGTTCCGGAACCGCACGGAACCGAACCGGAACCGAAGGAACCGAGAACCGAAAAATAGATGACTAAGGAACCGAAAACTGGACCGAGTAGCATGTCTCGGTTCCGGTTCGGTTCTCAGTTCGGTTCGGTTCTTTGCGGGTCTACCCGATTGGAACCAAAATTTGTACATCTTATGAATTTGAAGTATAACATGGTAGTTTTGTGCACTTGAATTTGAAGTATAACATAAGTCAATTACTATTTTCCAGTAAACATATAAGCGTGCTACTGAATAGGATTGGTCATGACTGTACTCATGAAGTATCTACATGATTTTTCACATACGCCCTCATGAAGTATCTACATGATTTTTGTCAACTTTGTAGAATTTTTGTCTTTTGATATGGCGTATGCATCATTAGCTATATATGTTGAAAGATTAGCGATTGGCATGGGGGCATAAAATGTAAACGTGACTTAAAAAACTAAACATCCAATAAACATTTCATATATTTGAAAATTGGGCGGTTCTTCGGTTCCGGAACCGATACCCGCGGTTCCGAACCAAGAACCGAAATTTGAAATATTGTGGAACCGAGAACCGAATCGCGGTTCTAAAATTCGGTTCGGGTTGGGTCGGTTCTGGTTCGGTTCTCGGTCCATTTGCTCACCCCTAGTTGTAAGTGTTGGAACATGCAAATTTCTATCCCACATTGCTACCACAATGAAACTATAGCTCTTTATAAGGCCATTTGTCCAAGTTTATAATGTGTAGAAGTGGGCTAATTCATTATTGGGCTTATAATGTATACTAAATGGTAAACGATGGGCCTTGAGATTTGGGGTCTAATTGAATTTTTAGAATTAATTTTTTGTTAATTTAGTTTTCATGTTTCATTAATAGATGCAACATTCCATTTTTTCAGTTAATGGTTGGTTTACAGTATATAAAGGGCTTTCTGGAATCTGCTTCCAAAATCTCATCATTTAATTAGTTGTTTTATTTATTTATTTATTTATTTTTTTAATTTATCAAGATATACATATATATACAGTCCAACATCAGTTCCAAAAAAAAACCTTCCAACATGTAAATGTTTAGTTCTAGTAAAGCACTAGTGGAAAGATCAAAAACAAAGCATCGCATTTTAAGATCCATCAGTAAGCATGTATGTCAATTCTTCTAGGGGTTTTGATTTGAAAGCAGCTAAAAAAGGTAAATAACCATAAGCACCATGCAACAAGTAAGCGAGTGGGCATATACTAGTCTGTAAGATCCGCCATCTAGGCGCTCTAGTTAACTATCTTTATAGGTATCAAATGAGACTCAATCATCCAAGAACTACACACAAACAATCCTCATACTGAATTGATGAGGCCTTGGTAACAATCCATTCAATAGGTCAATAGTAAGACAATATTTGACACTTAAAAAAATGAACTTTAAGAAATTACTTAATTCAATACTTGAAAGCTAAATTTTACACTGAACTTTAAGAAATTAACTATTCGACATACATAAACTAAAATTAAACTAGATATCTTTCTCCATTGCTTCCTTCTTGTTAAATAATGACTTCTAGGGTTCCCCACTTGCTTCTGAATATTTCCCATCAAGAAATTAACTATTCGACATATATAAATGATGTAATTCAAGTACAAATTTCGGTTTCGATCACAGATATTTTTGATTCGGTTCGGTTTTCGTTTATGACAAAAAGAAAAATAACCGAACAAACCGAACCGAATAAACCGATTAACCCGAGAACCGAACCGATGAACACCCATAATAATATATACTTATAATAGCTGTCAAGCTGTAGACTTGTTATTAATCAGTTTGCACTTATAGCCCATTTACAACCCAGCCCACAAAAAGCCCAAAATCCCAAACCCTAATCCCCTACATATACACACAACCCTAGCAGCTCATTTCACCGTCACTCACTCTTATTATCATCTCTCATAACCACAACACAAACACTTTCACAACCATGGCTACAGCCGCCGCCCCAAATTCCGTCCAATGCTTCGGCCGCAAGAAAACCGCCGTGGCCGTCACCCACTGCAAGGCAGGCCGTGGTCTCATCAAGGTGAACGGTGTCCCCATCGAACACATCCAGCCAGAATTCCTCCGAACCAAGTGTAGGTCAAAATGGGTTAAAGCAGGTAATTTATAAGTGTAGGTCAAAATGGGTGATGCCAACCTGCAAACACAATCTTTACCTTAATAACACGATGAGATTATGTGTAACTGAACCTTTTTTTGCAGCTCAAATAAGCATTTGAATTCAAGATTGTGTTTGCAGGTTGGCATCACCCGTTTGTTCACATATACAACCCAAACATCACATCTTGAATTCAAAACCTCTTGCAAATTACGCATTGTTATTGTACTTCAACAAAAGATATAAACTTTCCAATATAGTTTCATTAACCATACCTAACGAAGTAAGTCATACGACCCGACCTAATACAACTAAATTCACGGTTGTTCTGGTACCCAAGCGAACCCTATAATTTTTAACAAAAAAGCTATATTAGAAAATACGTAATCCCAAATAACCCTGTAATTTTCAACAAAAAAGGTATATTAGATCATAAGCAAAATAATCGTAAATTGTAAAATATAGTACTATCACTCTAATCTTACCGCAAGAGGTCCGAGGTTGGTAAGTCGTCGACCACTGTAATCGAAGGCATCAAAACTCATCACATCAAAATCCTACAATCAATACCCAAACAAAGCATATAAAAAATATCTTTAAATCATCTAACCCTCAAAGCTATTTATAATAGAAATCCCAAACCTAAAAACTCAAAGTTAAAAATTAAAGATCTATTATCAACCTCCTACAATACAAAATATTCAAATCCTTTAAACTCCAAAATATATTTGTAAAAAAAAAAAAAAAAAAAAAAAAAAAAAAAAAAAAAAAAAAAAAAAACCTGCCTCAAATCATAACTTATAAATTCAAAACAGATAATCGGTACCTCTGTTATTCTTTTTTTCCTATCAGCATCTTTTGGTTTCCGATCTTCCACATCCTCCGATCATCATCATCACCTGTAGAAAATTTGGGTTTCTTGATTAACCTGATTCAATTTTTTGTTTGCGGAGGATTTATGGAATCTTCTAGGTTTCTCGCGTCTTTATGTCGATATAATACGGATTATTCCAGACAGATAAATGGGCAACGCAAAAAGGCTAACAGCTTGGGCCTTAAAAAAAATATAAATAGTGTAATTTAGTATAAAATTCGGTTTTCGGTTTTGACCCATAAGGCCATAACCGAACCGAACTTCGGTTCGGTTCGGTTTTCGGTTATCACCCCAAATTTTTTTAACCGAACAACCAGAACCAAATAAACCGATTAACCGAGAACCAAACCAATGAACACCCCTAGCTATAATATCTTTACTACCATATAATGCATTTAGGACATGTATATTTAGAAGTCTTAAAAAAATAAGACAAAAAACATTTCCATAATAAGAAATTAACAAGTCATTTGTCTTTTGCTAAATGCCTTAACTTATCATCTTCAATGCAGTTGTAACAGCTAACATTCATTACCTATTGTAACAGCTCCATTCATGCATCCCATTGTAACAGCACATTAAATATAATTAGTACAAAACGCAGATATAAAAACCCACAAATAAACAAACACAAAAGACCAATTTATTAGTACAAACTAAAAATGGTTGATGCCACCACAGCCACCAGTGCCGCCGTTGCCACCATCTTCGCCGTCACTGAAGGTTTGAATGATGTTCTCGGGTTGATGGTTTGAGCTAAGTTTTAGGTGTGTGGCTGTTTTTGTTTAAGAACAAAGGGGTTTCGATCGGGTTACCATGGCCATAATCTCTCGGTGGTTTTCGTGGTGTTGAGAAAGTTGTTGTAGTTGTTTTGGTGGTTTTATGGATGTTTAAGGATGGTTCTGGTGTCTTGTGCTAGACCCTTGGTTCTTTTTTGTGTATGTAAAGTTTTAGCGCTAGGAGTGTGGGTCGGGTTTACCCGAACCTGAGCCTGTTAAGGCTTATCAGGTCGGGTTAAAGAATATTGTCGAGTTGTTTTGACCCGAACTTGATAACCCGATAGTGTTATTGCGTCGGTTTAGGGATAGAAATTTTTTGCTATCGGGTGAACCCGTTAAGACCCGAAAATCATTGTTTATTTCACATACTTTTTTATAAGCAGAGAATCTGTATTTGGTTGTTTGTAATCTGCACCATGCATTGGTTTGTGTGCTGTCAAAAGGGGCGTTTGGCATTTGGTTTGTTTTAAATTGTGCATAATCTGTATCGGTTTAATACTGTCAAAAGGGGCATTTGGTTATGATGTACTGCTGCAGCAGGAGCGTTTCGTACTGAGTTTGGTACTTTAAATCTCTAATGGAAGTTGCTAACTCGAAGTCTGGAATGTTTAAGTAATTTAAGATATGCTACTTTTATGGTGACCAAATAATGTTTGAGTCAAACATTTTCACACATATTAACTCTTTTGCATACGAGTGATTCAAAATAAACAAGTGGATCATCATTTCTATCTTGACTTTGATGTATAAATTCTGATAACAACCAAATATAAAAAGGAATTACAGAGTTTAATTACCTTAATGATATGTGAGATTGTAAAGCCTTGATTAAAATATCCAAATGAAAAAAAAAAAAAAAAAAAAAAAAAAAAAACCCTACTCTTATGAATGATAGTTTATGACAAGTTTAATAACATGATATCTTTGAAACTCAAATTTGCTCTCTATCTATACTAGATACTATGGATGATATTCTCTCTATTTAATTTATTTAAGACATTTCAAAATACATTACAACTAATAAAGTTTAAGATACAATCTAATTAAACACAACAAACAAAGTATTTAGTTCAACCAAGACATATAACAAAATTATTAAACTTAGAATATATATAGTCAATGTGTTAAAAACTACATGTATATATTATTTTACCGGGGTAATCCATTACCAAAAAAAACTACATGTATATTAAACGCGGTTTGGTTGTGATAACCTCGGATATTTGAAAATATAAACCGAAGAATAGTGATAAGAGGGTTTTTCCAATTTCGGTTTCTTAGTTATCATTTTTTTTTGGTTTCAGATTGAGCGATCAGCTCGATTTGACGGTTTCACAGATTTTTAAACGCCCATATCAATAAAGCTTAAGCTTATATAAATTAAATAGTCATTTTGAACAATGAAAAAACATTTCACTAAAATATTTGTTTATCACAAAAGTATAATGAAAGACATTGTCATTAGTTAAAGAGTTGAAATATGTGACATTAAATTCTTGACGCCCGTAAGTTTATTGTCACATAAAAATAATAAATTAAAGACATGGTCCACCGGAAATTTTATTTCAGGGTACCCGCCGCCGCAACGCGCGGGTACCCTGCTAGTATACTTATAATAGCTGTGGACTTGTTAACTTATAGCCCATTTAAAACCCAGTCCACAAAAAGCCCAAAATACCAAACCTAAACCCTAGCAGCTCTTATTATCATCTCTCATAAGTCATAACCACACAACCCTAGCAGCTCTTATTATCATCTATCATAAGTCATAACCGGTTTCACAACACAAACAGTTTGACAAGCATGGCAACCGCCGCCGTCCAATGCTTCGGCCGCAAGAAAACAGCCGTGGCCGTCACCCACTGCAAGGCCGGCCGTGGTCTGATCAAGGTGAACGGTGTCCCCATCGAACACATCCAGCCAGAAATCCTCCGTACAAAGGTGTACGAACCAATCCTCTTGGTGGGTCGAAGCAAGTATGCAGGTGTTGACATGAGGATCAGGGTGAAGGGTGGAGGTCACACTTCACAGATCTATGCTATCAGACAGAGTATTGCTAAGGCTCTTGTGGCTTATTACCAGAAGTTTGTTGATGAGGAAAGTAAGAAGGAGATTAAGGATGTGCTTGTTAGGTATGACAGGACTTTGCTTGTTGCTGATCCTAGAAGGTGTGAGCCCAAGAAGTTTGGTGGGCGTGGTGCTCGTGCAAGGTTCCAGAAGTCTTACCGTTAAGCGACAGAGGAAATGGTTTGGTTTTTATGTTTTGGTGTCTTTGGATTTATATGCTTTAAGGATGTTTTGTTTTAATGGTTATGATGTTTTGGATTATTAATTTAGTTTTAAGCTTTGCATGTTATGTTATTATCATCAGTATTTATCTTGTTTCGTTTTAATCTTCTGCTATTGAGGTTATTTGTTGTTTTTGTTTTACATTTTTTAGGATGTGGGTTTGGTTTACCCGAACCTGAGCCTGTTAAGGCTTATCAGGTCGGGTTAAAGAATATTGTCGAGTTGTTTTGACCCCAACTTGATAACCCTAGGGATAGAAATTTTTTGCCCGAAAATCATTGTTTATTTCACATATTTTTTTTATAAGCAGAGAATCTGTATTTGGCTGTTTGTAATCTGCACCATGCATTGGTTTGTGTGCTGTCAAAAGGGGCGTTTGGCATTTGGTTTGTTTTAAATTGTGCATAATCTGTATCGGTTTAATACTGTCAAAAGGGGCATTTACTGCTGCAGCAAGGGGCATTTTGTTGCTGCAGCAGGAGCGTTTCGTACTGAGTTTGCTACTTTAAATCTCTAATGGAAGTTGCTAACTGCAAGTCTGGAATGTTTAAGTAATTTAAGATATGCTACTTTTATGGTGATCAAGGTTGTATTTTGTATATTAACTTCACCAGTATCTATTGTGTTTATTGATACCTAATAGTCATAAAATAATGATTTATATTGACAGTAGTTAGATGGAAACTGGACTATCAGATCTCACCAAATCCCATAATTGGATGTTTACTAATAGTAATGCATCAGCAAATGACATTGTGTGAATTGAAGTTTTTACTAGAAGGCTGCAAAAGGTTCAAGTGTTCCGGCCTTTGTTGATGTTTGTACCCGATAACTTGACTCGATTCCCACCTGATAACCCGATTCTTAAACGGGTCGGGTTTCGGGTCACTTTTTAAAAATTTAAAACCAGACTGGACAAACCCCGATAACACCCCTACTTACAAGACTTGTATATGTCTAAATGTCTCTACTCCATTGTTTTTTTGGTTTCGAGAGGTACATATTCTGTGAGGGTAGCGATCTAGTGTTGCGGTTTTACTTTTATTTGGTATTTGTTGGTTGAGCTATAGTGGTCCTAACATGTCGTTTGTTGGTTCAGAGTTGCATTATAGGTTACCGGGTTAATAGATTCTTTGTTTTATACTTTTTCTGTGAATTAGTAAGGAATCAATAACCTTTGGCCATAAGAAACCGTTTCTGTAGGTGGTTGACTCTTTGTAATGCTTGAGTTTTTTTATGAATTTTTAGTTAGTCATTTAGATAATGGTGTTTCTATAGGCCGTTGACACCATGTGTTGCTATGAATACAACTTTTAAATGCATAGCTTATTCTACTCGAAGGCTCAAAGCAAAGTTGAGAACTTGAGATAATATAAATCTGATTTTTGCTATGATGCTGTTGATGGTTTTTTGTTTACATCAAGACTTTTGATTGTGTTTCTTCCTTGAACACCATATTGTTATTATTACTAGGACATGCATCAAATAGTTATAAATGCGTTTTCTAGATTATTTTTTTTACAATTGGCATTACGCTAATTTCTAGCGTACTTAGGCTCTTGATTTTAAAACATGATGCAAGACAACTGCTAAAATGTGTCACTACTTTATTGTGTTTTAGTAGAATGGGTTGTAAACTTGTAATTTTGAGGATGCTGTATTTGTAGTTAGCTAAGGGCTAAACCAGATGCATTACTTGCTATGTCATTTGTTTAAGTTTGAAACTAGTAAGCCGGTTATGGTGAACTCTTAGAAGAGCTTTTGATCTCAATCAAATATGAAGTTAAAAAGTCTTGTGGCTTGGTAGAAGTTTTGATTAATCTCTATTACGTGCCATAAAGTTTAGACCTCAGTGGCGAGTGCCGAGACTTGCAACAATGTTGCTACAAAATGTAAAGTTTATATGGCTTGTATTACCAGGAATGCAACTACAACATCTGAAATTTATATTGCTATAGCAAGTGGCATGCTTGTTGATTGCTCAGCTTTGTTTAGACTTTAGAATACAACTACAAAATGTAAAAACTTAAATCACTAAAAGCGAATGGCGAGTCTTTGTTGACTGCTCAAATTGTGAGAATACGAACACCATTTGTGTTATTTGACATGTTTTCATATAGGCTATGTTTATTTTGACATTATTCCAGATAGCTTTGTTATAGTCTAATAACTAACATAATGATCACCTTCTAATTGATCAAGTGCGTATGTGACAACCTACACGAGCGTTAATATATAAAGCTGACTTGCAGTTGACAAATTTCGTGTGTGACAACCCACACCGCAATGGGTCAACTTGTTCAAAGAATGATTCTATCATTAGTTTTGTAATGGTGTTCACAAAGTTAGTGAGATTACCAGAAATCATAGTAAATTTTAGTGCTCGGAAATTTTAAATACAAAATTGAGACAGATGGTTAGTCTGCAACTTAACACTTCAATAATCAGAATTTATTAAACACTCTTAGCGATTGATTAATCAGTATCACTTCAAACTAAACGCCATCTCTCTCATGCTTCATTTGGTTGGTGGCGACTGTTCTTTTTTATTAGTTTATATTAAATCTTTCGGAATCAGAGGATTGTTTGGCCTGTCGGTCGTTTTCCCGAGCCACATCACACGAGACTTCAGTCTCCTAATTTTTGGCAAACGTTTTGGCCTTGTATCAACTAGGCAAACCATGCACTATGATAAGGTACGATAACCCATTTTGAATATGAGTTCGTCTGATTAATGTCTACACTGTACATGTTCAGTATTCACTATATTACACAACTGTCACATACTTGAATTTGACAAAGATGGAGGAGTCAATGACCGGTGTTAGTCAGAGTCCTGCTGGAAACATACAGACACACACACACGCCACTTGCAACTCAAAAACCTATACCAAAGGCCATTTGTTGTCTTTTTGGTCATGCCGGTTACACTCTCTGACTTCATATTTAATACTTTGATACGAATTTATTTATGCAATACTAGACATAACCAAGATCATAAACGCATGTCATTAAGCTCACTACATAAACAACTAAACACCATTCTAGAAACCATCCCATTTCTATGCACCAATGGTGAGCACCTTCTTGCTGTTTCCTCTCTTCTTCCTAAACAAAAGCTTCCTCAACAGCTCAGTACCTTTACCCACACCTGCAAGAAATAAATGTATTCCAAAGATCTTGGGCAAGGTTTTCCTGTACGTTCATCACTAAAAATTTCCGCTTCTTACTAGGTACAATGACCAAAGCGCGTGACTTGCAGCTCCCAACACGAACAACAGGTAGTGGTACTTTTGTTTCTGTAGCAGTTATGACCTCCTTAGTCTTGGGAGAGCTTAAATCCTCCATGTCACCAGTGTCCTCTGCCACCATATGATCACGTAGAGATGAATGCTGGCTTGACTTTTTATCAGTAGTCAAATCTGATTGTTCTGTTGGTGGTGTCAGTGCTTTTAACTGGCGGCTGATGCTGAATATGGTTTCTTGACACTCCGCCAATTTTGCAGAAGCTACTGTTAATTCCCATCCCTGCAAAGTTGTCGCAACTTAAATCTCTTTTTTCATAAATTATCTATGTGTAAAAAGAATTTGATCATGCATACAAACAGGGTAGGGACGAAAAGATATAATAACATCACCAAATTTAAAATTACGGATAGAGTGATTATGTAAAGATTAAAAGGTCAAAAGTTGTGCACCCTATCTTGGCTTTTCGGGCGTTAGTTTGAAAAATCATTTGTTACTTTTAGCTAGAGGTGGCAATTTCGACCCTGTTAGTTAAAAATGGTTTGATTCAGGGTAGGTTTATCTCAACCGGTTAAAACCAAAGAAATCAAGTTTGAAAGGAAATGGGTCAAACGGGTCAACTGTGGCACAAAATGTATTTTTGATGCATAAAAGCGAGTAAATCATTCTATTCAGCCTGCCATTGAGAGAGGATAGACTATTTGTAATCATTTTTAACATATTAATACATGTAAAAAAAATTATTATATATGGAATAAAGTGTTTTGGATCAACCAACGTTCCATTCAAGTGCCAAACATTTACCTGTTTTGACTGGAGGGCTATTTGTTCGCCTATAGTTTTAGCATAAATATTTGGAAAAAATTTCATCCAATTCCAGAATTTATCGAGTTACTAAACAATCTGACCCGCCCTTTTAGCCACCTCTAGTTTTAGCGCAACGTTGACTTTGACTGTTTAAGGTGGAATCATGTCTCGTTCCTGTAAAGATAAAAAAAGTGCTTACAGTTTGTGGTTGTTTCACCTCTTGCTCAACATCTACATTCACCGCATCTTTATTAGACGCACTGCACATTACATCTTCTAAATCAGACGACATTTCAATTTTCCAAATCTGTTACATATAATCAAAATCAGAAAGCTAAAAGTGGGTATACCTTGCTAGTTGGAGTTGTAGATCGAGACATGTTGCTTCAAGTTCTTCACAGCAATGACTTCTATCTTCTAGTTCCACTTTAAGAGCCGATAACTTCTGATTCGCTTCGTTTATTTGAACTGTAGCAACCGATAGTTTATGATCAAGCTCCTCATTGATCAGCTTCTGGTTCTCCAACTGGTCCTCAATCATCAATTTCGACTCTCGCAAACCTTCTGGTTCGGTTTTTGGGCTCACGGTGCCTTTTTCTGGTGATATCATATCTGCCTTGTTAGTTGATGATTTGTCGGTATCAGGCGATTTCCATGTGATGTAACCACTAACTAGATTGTCATTTGAGCCCGAATCATATCGACTTTGTAAAGCTAATCTAATTTCGTCCAAAATATCGTCAAAATCTTTTTTAGAAACGTGGATTTGCTCCGAAATTGCCTTTAGAACAGTTTGTAACCAAATGTCACCTTCTGCCACCGGTACTAACTCTTTGCCTACTGAATCTAGATTGCATGTATCGGCAGAAACTATAGCTAATTTTTCCATCTCAACAAAATCATCCATTAGACTCATATCTGAGACTCCAATCATCGTACGTTGACTAGCACCATTGCCATGACTTACATCACACCTCATTTGAGCAAATTCCTCTTGCAGAAGATGAATTTCATCGTCTCTTTTACGCATACTTTCTTTGAGAATCTTGTTTTCTTCTTCAACTTCACATAAACGGTTTATCATTAAAACCAGGCGTTTATCATGCGAACCTGTGATCTGTTTTTTCACCACTGACCGAAGTTTCTGACATTCCGCTTCTAACTTCACCACCCTTTTCATACTTTCTTGATGCTGTCGATTTGCCATGTCAGCACATCGGCTTCGTATCTCAAGCTCTCTTTCAAGAACCCGATATTCATATTTCAGAATATCGTTTTCTTTTTCAGCAGAATCTAGTCTCGAAATCAATTCATTGAACTCTACTGACGCTTGAGACATTTGCTGGCTTACATCTTCGATTAGTTCCTCTTTCATCATAAGAGCCTTAGCAAGCCGAGCATTTTCAATCGTCAGATTTGCGAGTTTGTCACTTACCCGGTTTGCTTGCTCATCTTTTAGAGCACTAACTTGTTGCCGGTAATCCTTCTTGTTAGGAATTTCACTTATTCAATGACTAGGTGACTAGGTGTAGTAAGGCCCTCTTCCAACTTACAACCATGCAAAGACGGAGCTTGAAAGTTATATGTAAAAAAGCAAAAAGTATTCAAAATATTTTATGAAAAAACCCAATTGAAAAACATAAAAAAAAAAAATACTAATGAAATATTAGTAAATATACATTAGTGGGCCAATGGGAGGCCATGACCCTTTCATGACCTTTGCACGCATGAAAGGCTATGTTGAGTGTAGTACGGAGAAGGTACACTGACGCGTGACGCAACATAATCAAGAGAGTTCTGTGGTGCATAAAAAAAAAAAAAAAAAAAAAAATTGTGTGTGTATCTCAGTGCATTGTAGGTGTGTGTTTAAGTAGATGTGTCTATTTAAACAGGGTATAGATAATTGGTAACGAATATGGTAGCCACTACGAAAGTTTGATGATAGATGTGAATGCTGATGTGACAGAATATGGTAACAAATACACCTAGTATAAGAGAGCTCGTGTGAGTGTTAAGTGTTACACAACCTACACTGTTGGTGTTTTTGTGCCATAGCTATTGCGCCATGGCATCAACGGTGAGCTATCCCTTTTTTAAATAAATGAAAACTGTGAGTCACATGAACTTATAACTTGCGTTATACGGGATATGATGTTTTCTTTTTATTATTTGTTATACGAATGTTATAAGATAAAAACTGACGTAACATGTGCTACAAGACGCACTGCACCTACCTCTCTAATGTCTTTGATTTAGAATATATACAACTAACGCACACTCAATTTTTTTTGGCAATGACCTTTACAGCTACTAAAATAAATACTACTAGAACTAATAAATAATTGTGTTAGGTTGTTCAAGCGAATAAAGAAGCATTGATAAAGGAAAGCAAAGAAAATATGATCTTCTCTTTATATTTGTAGGGTTGTTTCGTATTGTGTACATTCATGGAATAACAGTACGTTACAAACTTGATCACAACTGACCTTAAGCATATGCAAGATAGAATCTCCAATTAAAATTGCACTTAGTGTTGTAAAGATAAAAATGCTAGATATGAACCAACAAGTACGTACGATCATATGAACTTCAATTGAACACGCAACGTCGAAAATAGAAAGCAGAAACATTCATTCTCGACCAAGGAATTGGAACATTGATTTGTCAAGCATATTAAAAAGGCTGATTTGATAACATTGATTCTCATTCCATGTTTCGTTTTTATACAATCTAACAGCTTTGTAGGAATATGTATCAAACAAAAGTTTGACCAGATGTACCGGTGACCAATATCATCACCGTCAGCTTAGCGTCAGATCACATTTTCACTTCATCACTAACATCACCAATAATTAGGTGCAATAAGACCAGCACTTCACCAAGTCGGTCAATGGAACAAGATACACTTAATATCGTTTGTGGTCCATACCAAGATAGTACACTTCTTTGTTTAGTTGTTGCTTGTAGATAAGGATGTTTGACTTCAACAATCAAACACATATTATTGTGTCAAATCCTGGAGACATGAACAATAATTGTTTTAAAAGATAATAACTTGACTTGTTCGAATGCTTCGTGGCAACAAAACGAAGTAACCATTGACTTGAGTTATGTATGATATGTGAAAACAAAACCGAACCAACAAGAGTTAACATACAAGGTTTTTTTTTTTTTTTTTTTTTTTTTTTTTTTTTTTTTTTGTGACACATATTTACGCGACCTAACTGATGTATCCGATATTTTCTTTAATCGAATTTAGTAAGGCTTGAATTATTAGTAAGATTCCATTTTTTATGGTAAAGGGAAAAAGGGGTCAATACCATCTTTTTGGTGTAGATGCTACAACATTTTGATGTTGCCAGTTCGATGGTCAAGAATCAATCTTCCAAATTTGATATTGCGTATTTTATTGGAACTTTTATATATATATATATATATATATATATATATATATATATATATATATATATATATATATATATATATATATATATATATTTAGACGTTAGTGGCGCAGCTTGTTTTTTTTTTTTTTTTTTTTTTTTTTTTTAACGGCGAGTTAGTAGTTAGTGATCCGAGCCCACAGTGACATCCAATTGGGCAGTATGCAAGCCTCGAACCTTTCTCCTTAGGGGATAAACCCCACTCCTGCTTCTATTTATTTCGGGCCCCTGAAGGTCCATTGTGAGACTCGAACTTGAGACCTCTCCAAAGTAACCTCCCCAAGGTTACCCTTGGTGGCCAACTGAGCTAGCCCAGTTGGTTAGTGGCGCAGCTTGTTGCTCGTTTGCCTTCAACCACTATATAAATTTTGAATAAAGTAAAATATAAAGGCATCCACTATGGTAGTTTATAAAAAGGTTTATAAAATTATGAAGATGTCTAAAAACTTGTAACCAATAGTGGACATCCATTTCATGCTTATGTGTCATGAAGAGGTTTAAGATATTGGAGCTTTTCATAGTTTAATGCATTTGAATTATATGAGATGTTGATAAAACTTGAAAAAATTTATACATAGTGACAATAGGTTTATAAAACAAAAAAGGTTTATAAATTAATGTCATAACAGACCCCTGCAGAGGAAAAGCTTTATCCGAGCGAATATAAGATGCTCAGCTCCACACAACATAGGGAATTATAAACTTTTACAAAAGTTTACAATAATGGATGCCCTAATAAGCGAAATCATTTTATTTGAAAAGAATTATATTATAGCTTTAGTAAGTTTATTTATTTATTTATTCAAAACATGTAACTAATGATCTATTTTGACATTTATTCTAGCTTACTTTAATATTTTATTTATTATGTAAAATTAAAGTCAATAGAAGTGCAAAACTTGCCCGACATTTCTATGGAAACAATCTCTTTACTTTTATGTAGAGGTGTAACTGTATATATACTACCTCCTCTGTAATTTGCTCAGACAAAATTAAGTATAGCTGTTGTTGTCAATAAAAGTGAAAAGAAAAAAAAGAAAAAAGGAAAAAAAGAAAAAAAAAAAAAAAAAAAAAAGAAGGTACCTGTGATAAGAAATCTTTTATATAATAAAATAAAACCTCTAGTGGGGACTTTTACATTTCAAAAAATCAAATCATACCTTATTAAGTAATAAATGTATTTTTATTATTTTTATGAAGAAAAAAATTGAATTGGAAAAAGCTAAATATATCCTGATTTTTTGAGATTTTTCCTTATCGGAAAAGGAAAATTCCTAATAACCTAAACTTAACTATCGGTTATGTGAGACAAAAACCATACAATCCTTATTTGATTCTAACTGCTATTGCATCCAAATAATTATAAATCACGTCTCCAACATTATCATCACCATTATATCTTTATATCATACATCGATCGTCATCACCAACAAATAGAATCATCATGAATCTGATCATCATTGAAGTTCAATCTTAATACTATGACAAAAAAAAAAAGGAGAACCCAACATATGCTAAACATAAAGAAGAATTAGGGATCCGGGTTTTTCATGACGTTTGGATCCGGGTGATGAATGCGTCGGCGAGTTGAAATACGACTGTGATGGTGTCGTTGCCGCCGAGGTCGGTTGTGGGGGAGTTTTGGGAGCAGCTGAATGGCGAAGCTAGGTTACATGCTGTGTTTGAATTTTAGTTTGGAGTATAGAAACGGTCGGGTGTTATTGCGAATGAAAGGTATTAGTAATTTTAGAACTAATTTGGTTTCAGGTTTATGAATGTTGCATTGAATTGTGTATCAAGATCACGTAGAAAACCGATATGTTTTCATGTATATTTATTTAGTGGTGAATTTGTGTGTATACTGGTGTCTTAAATCTTAGTTGTTGATTAAGTGTTTATTTAAAATCCATAGTGTCGAATTGATGTTCATAAAATTTGATTGGATTAAATGTGTTCATGTTGCTGATTTATGGTTCATTTTAGCTCCATATTGTGTTAAATGTGTGTCTAATGTCTATTAATTCAATGTTCACAATTGGTCCATATATTTGATTTGGCGTTGAGTGTGCGAATACTTATGTTGCTAATTGTAAATTTTGGGGCTTAATGTGTGCCGACTGTAAATTTTGGGTCCATAATGCTCCATATAACTGATATAGAGGGGTTAAATATATGCATGTTTATGTTTGTAATTACTCACTTTATTTGGTTGAAGCATAAAATTTTAAGTTGAAGTATAATGGAAATTTTGGATTATAAGCAAATTATGTTAAGAAGTACATACATTGCAGGTACTATTAAGGGATATAGTCAAATTCTTTGAGTTTTTGTATCTTTGAATGAACCATGAAGAATATGATTTGTGTATTACAAATACATCTATGTTTGGGTCGCTACTCCAGTATTTGTAATACATAAAAGTAGAACCAATAACCACCGCAACAAGGCCAAAGCTTTATCCACATTCATGTTTCAATCCCTAACATGTAGAAACTATTATCCAATAAACTTCAACTATGTTTAATTCATCAGATCACATTTCGTGGTTTTGTTTAATTTTATTGCAAGGAAACTGTTGCACGTTATTCACTACTAATCAATCTGAACTCAATCCAAATACTTGAATCCGTTGCATCATCAAAACGGAGTCACACGAGCATTGAATATAAATCTTTCTTAACTGTGCTCGCGTTCTTTTAGTATCTACACATTATTTTTTTGGGAGTGCAGTGCCGATATCATAGATGGTAAAAAATACACAATTTTCATGTTTGCATATGCTATTGTTATACATAATGACCAGAGAATATATTGGAGATCTAGAAGCATGGGAAAAATCTGAAAGTGCACTTGCGAAAAAGTCAAATGGACTCTCAATTGCAATAGCCAAGTATGGCTACGTATGGGTCATTATTTTACATGCAAATCCTAATAGGCAAAATGCTTTACTGCATATAACCATTCATTGATTTGGTTCATGGTATTCTCCTTCCTGATCAAAATTAATCATAAGTCATAATATGTTATATTCTAACTCTTATTTATTTAATGCTATATGTATTACTTTAAAGGTATACTATGACTTTTATTGCTTCTACCCCATATAATAATATTAAGATTGTATATCATGGTTATCTAATACCGATTTCCCCTTTTTAGTACACAATTTTACTATAAATATTGAGGAACTTTTTGCAGGCAAATGGAAAAGTTTAGAAATTGAAGTAGCCTATATGTCTCACTTTTGATGAAACAGGTATGACAACTGAAAACTATGTTTAGATTTATAAAATGTAAGAAATTGCTAAATAGTGAATAAAAATATGACCATTTTATATTAATATGATATTATATTATATTACATCAGTATGAACCGGTGATCATATCGGTGAAGTCGGAACAAAATTTGAAAGTACGTTTATTCATATGTTAATAATAAAATAAGTGTTTCAAATCGGCCGAATTTTAAAAGTAGGTTGCTATTTTATAGCTTTTAGCCAAATGATGTATTTTGGTGAAGGTATTATGCACAAGGTAAAACTATAAGAGCCGTTAAGTTGGCTAGCCTTTGTGATTTCACAGTAGTCAGAACTTCAGAGAAGGTAATTAATCATGATATGTAAATCGTAATTAGTTCATTTAAGTTTAAATTGATTGCAATAAAAGGTTCAGTTTTTAAATATTGACAGATATTGCTATTTTTTGGTTGTAGATTGGTCAATCTATACATTTGATACCCATATGACCTTTCCTCATCATAAAACAAGATTTTAATCTTCAGATTATGGTTTGGTTGATACTAATAGAATTTTGATAAGAAGAATTTAGTCTTCTCTCTACAAGTAAACATATATTGTTTTCCTTTGTAAAACTATGCTTTAGTCCATAGTAGGATGAAAGTACGGACAAATTATAGTTAGATAACTTAATAATTAATATGTTCAAGTCAGAAAATTTTGGTAACATAAATTATCACTCTTTGCAAATCATAGGAACCACTATGCAACTCTTAGGAACCACTACTTCTGTGTCTGCATATCACATGTATTGGTTAGCTCTTGTCAACCCAGGTAATAAGGAATGACTAATTAGGTGATTTTATTTATGCCATTTGATGTGAGAGTGATCAACATGATGAATATTGATACATGAGTGCTTTTGTTTAGCATTCTAATTAGGTCTTAGTAAAAATACTCGAGTTTTCCTTTGTAAAAATATGATTTGCCACACAAAAGTAGGATCAATGTCAGACCAAACTACTGTTAGATGGATTAATATCTTTAAGAAGGAACTATTGTTAACATACACTCCATTTATCATCAAAATGGTTGGGGTCACATCAAGCATTTTGGCATGTTAAAACGGGTTGGGGTTGGTTGATACGAAACATTCATTTGAACTTCAATGTAAACTATGTCAAGTATGGGTAGAAAATTATAATAACATTATCTTCAAGGTTGTAATGTCTTATTATTATGCTGTCAACCTTCTAAATACCCCTTGGATTTTTTTTATAAGAAAATATGAATTACTAATAGACCACAATACAAAACAACACGACTTTTGATCATTCAGGCAATCAAGGGTAGATTGGATGTTCGGTTTACTTATGCTACGTATATGGCTGGTCTTGGAGATGTTACTGCACAAGATTTCACAAGTTTTACAAAGTCTAGATTGGTATATGTTATTTATTACGGTTCGCTTATTCGATAGATAGATGTCTTTGTGATCTATGTTAGTTTTATCTAAATTCATAATCTGATCCATTATTTATCTTCTAATAATATATTGCAGTATATTTACATGCAAAATTGTTTTATTATGTTTCTTTCCTTTGTAGGTGATTAAAAAAGCTAAGGAAATCTATGTATTGGTACATTTTAATAACTTCTTTTGCTATATATGTAAATGTTATTTCAAAAATAAATATTGTTATAGGCCATTCGTCCGAAGTTGCATGCATTAGATTGTTAAATTCTTTGTAGGCAAGTCAATCAAGACTATCTCGTAGCCAAAATAACAAAATCAGAATCAATGCAAACAACCTTGTCTGCCGTTCAAAAAAAATTGCAAACAACCTTCTATTTAGGTGTCTACCGATCATAAAAACTTACAATAAGGGACGTGCTGAGAATGGATAGGCATAGTAAAAGGGATAGAGATGGTGATGTACTCATTCAAGTATGGTGTTATCAAAATCTCAAAGAAATACAGTATTTTTTAGCCATTATTTATAAAATGTACAAAAGTATTGTATCTTTTTACACAATCAACTTTTTTAAGATTGTACACAAATGGTGTGGTTTATGTTCTGGTTGACGATGTTATATCAAATCATAATTGTTGGGAAAGACCCGAGGAAATTGTATGGTTTGTGTTCTGGTTGAGGATGCTATTTTGGATCATAATTGTTGAGACCAAGGATATGTATACGTTAAGGACTGTTTATTAGGTTGCTCGGAATCATCTGCGGTCTCATTTGTCTAAGGAGACTACTCTTGGAGTGTTGGCTCCGAAATCATTATACAAAAACAATAAATCTCCTTTTTTAACTCGGTATGTAAAAGCATTTAGAGAAATAATTTAGTGAAAACCCCGTGCGTGCGCGGGTATTATAACTAATATCTAATCTAATAATTTGGTTTTAATAGTAACTTGTTCATTAAAGCCTAACGTATTACGTAGTAATTGACATTTTTGTCAGTAATTAAGAAGTATCCCATTGCCTTTAGCATCTAAGGAATGAGGTTAGCCTTCACTCCAAATTTTAAATGTTTGGTATGCATCATCTATACTACTTATAAAGCATATAAGACCCTCTCTCATATTTATGATTTTAAGATTTCCTAAATTAGATTTTAAGTAATTACTACTTATAAAACATAATGTACAACTACTTTATTCACAATTGATTTTAAGCAAATATTATTTCTTACATACAATTAATACAAAATTAAAAACACCCCACCACCAATACATACAACTAACTAAGCACAATGTACAAATACAATAAATAGTTTTCCTTCCACGCATCATCCCAAAACGATCCCCATGTGCTTCCACTGAAAGTTCCAACCCATTGTTTCACTTCAGGATTGTAAAATCATCAAAGTATCACAAATAAAATAGATTTTCTCTAGCTATTGAATTGAACATACAAGTAAATAGAATTATAAGCCGAGAGCAAAATTCCACATAATGACCCTTGTGGGTTTCCTTCTTCAGCCGAGACCATCACCACACAAAATAAGCATTACAAGTGCTTATTTACACGCAATAATCAGTTTTAACAAAAAGGGTTTTTATATCAAAATAACCACAACGAACAATGTTAAATTTCTCAAAAACACATTGTTTCCCTTTAAATCACATAACCCGTTTTAGGGGTTATGTGAATCGATCTTCATAAAACTTTTACAAAAATTTATTTTCGATCAAAATATATATATAAAAGAAATGATGAAAAAGAGATGAAATGGGTTTTATGATCACACCGAGAAGGAACGATATAAGAGATGATCCAAAAGTGGTAGGAGAGTGGCGGATGGTGGTGGCAGACGGAGGTGGTGTAGAGAGAGAGGGGGGATGAGTGATAAGAGTTGGTGGCTGAAGTTTATAGTTTTAGACTTTAGATATATATTGTCCAAAGTTTAAAAATCAAAGTAGCAAGTGTAACAAAGATGGGGGTGGACGGGGTAAATTGTTAAAATGAGGGCGTGTTTTGTATCTTTTGAGTTATAAAGCTTCGGGTGTGTTTTAAGTCCAATAAACGTGATCGAGAACTTACAACGTGCGTGGTTATGTTTAAAACGTAAATTCCACGAAAATTGAGTGGTTATATCAATAGTAACCTTTAAAAGTTATAAACTTATAAATAACTGTTACCCTAAAACTTAAAATAGATTTTTAAACAAATACAAGTAAATAAGCATAATTTACAAATATTTAAAGTACAAATAAAACTAAAAACACTATTCAATACATACAATTAATACACTATTTAAATCACCCGTCCACCAAAATATACAACCATTTAACCACAATATACAATTTAATCAAGCTGCTAAGCTAATTATTTAAAAATAAAGCCATTAGGCTGTCCGTAGTGGTCGGTCGACCAGTTCGGTCGCCACCATTGCAGCATGAGGGTCGAACTGGGTAGGTCGGCTACAAAATTAACGAAGGGTTCATCCTTTCGACCGATATAGTCACAGGGTACCCGCCGCCGCATCGCGCGGGTACCCTGCTAGTTAAGATTTAAAAAGTGTAAACATTGCAATAAACCCAATGTAGGGAGGCTTGGTGGGTTTTAGACAAAAAATTAGGGCCTGTTTGGTTTACTGATTTTAGTGGGTTGGACTCAAAGTTTAATCAAATCCTTTGTTCGGTTGCTTTTCTCATTTTCTGACACAAGGAATGAAGCCAAATAATGAGCCATGCGTAAATACCACCCCTAAGATGGGGATTGAATAAATTTGTGGGCTCATATTAATTAGTAACCCCACATTCAATTTTTCTTACTTCTTTTTATTATTTTTAAATAAAAATTTTAATTTTACACTTTACTCAATTCACAAAACAACAAAATTTTAAAATATTTTATATTTTCCCTCTCTCAATTTTATACTATATTTTTTATCTTATAAATTTACATCAAATCCAAATTCAAATCATAATTCCTAATTCAAATCCAAATCAAAATCTAATCCTAAACCCATCTACAAACCAAACGGGCCCTCAATCTCTCACACATAATTTTATTTCTTACTCTCTTTCTTTCACACACACTAATCTATTTCTTTTTCTTCTCCCTTATTTTAAATAATATTTATTGATTTAATTTTATTATAAAATATATTTAATAAATATAATTTCTCTCTCCAAATCTAAACAATTAAACCAAATTCAAATCCTATTCCAAACCTATCTTTAACCCAAACGGGCCCTAAAGTTACGAGTATCATAACATGGCTCTAAAGCGAAAAATTATCATTTAATTTCAGCTTGAGCTCAGTAGCGTTATTTCAGTTAACACCATAAATACAAAAAAAAAATTGTTGTCACATCAGGGCAACTTTTAACAACAACATCAAAATATGCCTCCTCACTCATAAGTCATAACACTATCACAATTTTTGGAACCCAACATATTTATTTTCTTTTCCATGAAAAAAAAATACAAATAACACTTTTAAATTAAAAAAGAAAAAAAAAAGAAAAAAAATTGGATAATCAACTTTTGTTAGCCCACTATCAAAAGAAAACAGCCCATTCCACACTTTTGTCGCTTTCGTCTTTAACCACAAAATAATAATAATAACAATAATAATAATAATAATAATAATAATAATAATAAATCATCTCTTTCGATGCACACCTCCACACACACAACACATTTAAATCAAAAGAAAAAACGTTCTAACACGCGTTGCTGCATCAACGCATAGACCACTGGCGTTGGTTTTGTTGTTGGGTCGATGTGGAAACGCTGACATCACGTCGGCATAACGCCATGCCCGAAGTTACCATACCTTAAGCTCTAAGTAGGATGATTTTTGTTTATTTGTTATTATTATTATTTTCTTAACTATAAATATGTGGGTATAAAACTAAAAATGATGAACATTAACATAAGATGTTATAATGTCTCTGTAACAAGATTATGCGGGTATAAACACATGAGCATCATGATAGATGTTTCTATAATAATTTGTAAAAAGAACATAACTAATATATTTGGTTACAACAATATAACTGATGTCAATGTTTATCATTGATAACTTGTATAAGTTCTAAACTTTTTTTTATGTGTAGTTGTTTTTAATTTAATTTCAAAATATTGAAAACAACTTGTCATGTAAAATATTGAAATATTATATTTTAATTTAATTCAAAAGATTGAAATCAACTTGTCATGTAAAATATTGAAATATTATAACCTGTAATATGATCAAGAGTGTTTGTATAGAGCTTATTTAGATGGGTTATTAGCTTCTCTAGTAATGATAAAATCATTTTAGATGTTTATTTAAGTTAATTTATGAGTAAATAAAAGTTTTTGAAAGTTTTGAGAGTTCAAATGTTTTGTACGCATGAAATTAGTAGTTCTATACTTGCTATATCTTTTTTTATATAAGGAAACGTTTCTTTTAATGATAATTGGTTTTCACATTAAACTTTGTTTTATTGAAGCTTGTATTTGAGTGGAACAAGATGGCGTCTATGGAGTTGATGCTTGAAATGAAAGAATCAATTATTTTAAAAAAAAAATATGAAAACTTATAATAGGTCGTGATTACTAGTCTTACTAAAGTATCATCTTTTTTATGACAAACTACTTCAAAAACTCAGCCCGAAACAAGGAGGAGCGAGAACAAACTAGGTTTCTAAGTTAGAGAACAAAACAAAGAAACACCAAGACCACATACATCGCCTAACCTCCTAAGATATTATATATAGGCTAGGATTGAGAATCCAATTGTCACGTTTACAGTCTCATGTAACTGCGGTTGACAATCCAAAGCATTGATGTGTCTTGAATCATTGAATGGCAACAAAGACATCAACATTACGGGCAACATCCTTATCATCCGATTTTGCATGAATAGTAGAATTTCTTCATTTCCAAAAGTGCCATAAGGCAACAGATGTTATGAAATGCCTTCAAACATACACCATTGTTTCTAAAGGAAACTTACCCAATATAAGATTTGTTCACGGACATGTTAGATCGATAGGAAAGCCTTGACCAACTAAACACTTTTTCTCCAAACCAACGATACAAAGGGCATTTGACAAGAAAATGATCTAATGATTCAGGCACAAAACCAAAGAGAGGGCATAAAACATTATCAATTAGGAAAATAGATAGATTCATCTTTTGTGGTTTGTTCATATTTTATAATCGATGTATTAACTTCAAAATGACGAAATAAAAGTTGGAAATAATTAAAAACAAAACAACTTTCGAAAGAAAAAAAATTGAGACAAGTGTATTTTGATAATATAAATTTGTTAGTTTTAAGTAATGTGCGTGCTTTCTATTTGTAGCCGAAATAGTACACAACGACATGTTTTTAGTCATGATTCAGACATGTTTAACTCTATCATAGGCTAATGTAAACAAAAGGTGTTATTTTGTCTTTAGAACAACATGACAAAACATAAACTTAATAAAATGCAAGAATAAAGTGATGAACATTAACGTAAGGTGTTATTATGTCTCTATAACAATGTGTAAAAAGAATGTAACTAACATCTGGTTACGGTAGCATTAGAGCTGTGTCTCTAGAAACAATTTCTTGTTTGGTATTATAGTGTGTAAACTTGCTTTATGTTTTAAGTCCCACATGGAGTAAAGAAGAGAACTTGTGCATACTTATATAGTGTGGTCTATTTGACTCATATAGATTAGGATTAGTATTATGTTAATGGTATTTAACATTTGATGTAGTTAAAGCAAAAATAATTTAACAACATCATGTTGTTAATGCCATTAACTTATACTAGTTATAATACCTGTGCACGCACAGGGTTTTTAAAATTTCGTTTTAATTATTTATTATTATCGATTAAGAAATGAACTACTTAACATGTTTCAAATGGTTTTACTTGGTGAACTAAAAATAAAAAATTATATGTATATGTTATAACCTACCTATTATTTTAGGAGAATACTTTTGGATTAAAAATTATATTTTATTATTTCTGAAAAATTACATGATGATACTTGACTTGCATGAGATGTTAGTGATATATGCTTTTAGTTTTGCAAACCCGTGCTTTCAATTTACGATGTGTTTTGTAATTGTGGTATTTCTTTTACTTATATTTTCGTTAAAATATGTAGCATATTTATATAGCTTTGAAGATTGATTCATTTCCTTAATTATGAATAACCACCATATCATTTTTACTAATGTATCTTTTTGTTTGAAAAGTTGTATTTTCATAAGTTTGTATTATTTACTTCTCATGTTTGATCATAAAATTACCAAATTAACGTAGTTGCTTACACTATAGCTTCTTTATTACATAAAGAGAAACGAAAAAAGATATAATAGGCAAAACTCAAATTTAATATTATGTGTATGTATAATGTATAAGAATAATTTTTCTCTAAGCCCGAACTATATAAGAAAATTATTATTACTTGTATAAGTAAATTATAAATGCATGAAAAAAATGATAAAGAGTATATTCGCAAGTTTTTTAGGATTGTTTGAATCCTTACCGACCTTTCACTTTAATGCAACTTTCTTCACAATTGGCCTGAATCATCAAGGTAAAAGACACACATATTTTAGGCCGTTGGTTGACACCCATAGTGTTATCAATGACAGCAACCACCAGCTAAGTTTCATTACTCATTCAAAGACAAATTACACACCGAAAAGAATTCCTACCATAAAATTCCTCATATAGGCACTAAAACACATCTTTGGTACATTAAAATACATTCATGTATTATCTAAATCATCGTATTATCTAAATCATCAACTTAACTAAATTATACATTCATACCTTGAGCAGGTGTAGAAAATCCTTCCACGACAATCATATGTTGATATTTAATCCTCCTCTAAAAAACCCACACAACAAATTGCATTACAATTTAGTGTGTGTGATAAGATAATAAAACTACAAAAACCACTAACATGTTGTATTATAATGAGGATAACAGCAAAGTTAGTCATAACATCAATTAAGATACTTCATATTGGATTATTCAATTACCATAAAACAATAAGTGTATGATAAAGCTATAAGCTTTTTTTAGAAGCTTAGTGAAAAACTCCTGAACTCACAACTAATTCTATTATAGCTTAATGTGCTTATAGTAAAAACACAAATAAAAAGAGTTACTAAAAGTTGGTGTGTATTCAAAAAAGTTAAACCGTAAAAAAGGTTATTAAATACTATCAGCTAGATAAGGCATAAGCCAAAGTTCTGTTAAGGTCTCTTTCGGATTCTATTCATAAGCAAAAAGAGGTTTACACATAAATCATACGTATAGAATAATGGTTATATCTCACATCCGTGATTTACCAACTCAATAACATTATCGCAGTATAGTAACGTAATAACCTGATTAAAACTATATATTCTTGCTGAATAATTCTCATGTACATACTTTTAATTCGTTTACAACAGCCAATTAACTATTACTTTTTTTATATAAAACATCACGTCAATGAATAAAGTTAGGTTATCACCTACGTAGTTTTTTTTAGGAGATGATTGTTATCAAATAAGGATTGTAATGCGTGCATTTTTTTTATATAATTTAAGGAAAATACCTTCTATATTAAACAATGACTATTTAACCCATGTGTTTGTTTTTTTTTTTAATAATGAGCTTTGTATAACGTTTTTAACTGACAGACATGTTGATTTTGAGGTTGATTTTGTTGTTTAACTTTAACTATTGATATCATGTTTTAAAAAATGTGTGAATTTAGTAGCACATAATAAGCGTTGATGAAGTTAAAATATGCTTCGTAAAGTTTTTAAAATGTTTCTATAGATATCCATATACAAATTTTAAATAACAATTTCATGAGTCATTTTTATTAGTAGATACGCGTATATTTATTTTCATATCAAAGTATCGTGCTTACCATTTGATATTTATATTCCCGTTACAAATAATTTAGCCGTATTTCAAACCTGTGTACGCATAAATTAAACTTTTAAATAGTAACATGAGTCCTTATTTTAAAAAAAATATTCTAATGGATGAAAGTTTAAAACTAACATTAGTTAAAAAAAAAATATTAAACGTATATTAAAACTAATTCGCATATTTACTAAATTTTGTAATTTTAATGGATGAAAGTCTAAAAACTAATACTAATACGCATGTAATTTTAAATAAAGTTAATTTTATAAAGTATAGGGGGTATAAAGTCTAAGGGGTTATTTGTGTTTTTTATAAAGTTATTAAAAAACATGAAAACTTGTAATTTTACACTTTACTCTATATAAATTATTTAAAATTCAATCACTAAAGTTTTATTAATTACTTCCTCTTTTTTTAAGTTTTTGTTTTTATAAATTTGGCACCTATATTTTTATGCATTTTTTTTTCTTAACCAAATTTCACCATCAAATTTATTAAGTTTGACCAAAATCAATTTAATTTTGACTTTTTATTGACCAATCACGTTGCTTGATTTCGCTTACGTGGCAAAATCGTGCTCTGCTATTGGTCCAATTTTTTTTTCAATGAGAAGGGATTTGCAAAAATATTTGAAAATGATGTAATTCTTTTATTATATAAAAGATAAGTTCTTAATTTTTTTTGCCATTGTTTTCAATTGAGTTTCAAAATATCAAAAATAATTTATCATGTAAAATATTGAAGATTATGTCTAATATCAATGATTGAGAGCGTGCTTGTATAAGCTTATTTAGTTGGATTATTAGCTTATTTAGTAAAAATAAGATTATTTAAGACGTTAATTTAAATTTATTTAGGGAGTAAATAAAATGTTTTGGACAAATGCTTTGTACTCATGAAGTTGTTAGTTCTATAGTCGCTATACCTTTTTTCTTTTTGGTTTACGAAAATATGTTTTTTGAGCGTTTGATAATTGGTTATTTCATTAAACTTTGCATCATTGAGGCTCGAATGTTAACAGAACGAGACGTGTCTATGGAGTTGTTGCTTGAAATAAAAGAATCATTTCTTTAAGAAACAAATATGAAACTCTCCTGTTGATGCATAATCTGGCGCGGACCGATTCAACGACTCTCCTTGGGCCGTTAGTCGTCTTCATAAGCCCTAAGTAGACCTGTCAACAAAGAGAACCCGTTAGGAGTGGACCCGAGGCCGTAGCCCCGGGATCCACCTCCAACGGTCAAGTTAGTATTGATGCGCGGAGCATATATGAGAATTAGGTTTAGGATAACCTGTTATCTTCTGTGGTGAATGAAACCCCAGCCCTATATTTATAAGGCATGGATTAGGGTTTAGGCGTAGAGTGGGCCGCTGTCTGCCGGGCCTGGCCCATGTAGGGTCCAGTCCGGACCATACGTCCACAAGCCCCCAAGTTTAGTATGACATAGCGCGTGGCTATGTTATGCTAAACTTAAGTTCTGTTCATGGCCGCGTAGGCCTAATCAACCATGACAGCATGACCCATGTGTACGCAACTTGTGTGAACATGGGACGGATCATACTGCGTAGCCCACATACGACAGTGCGCACTGGGATTGCGATTGTGATTGTCTCACAATGGTGAAGGTGGATTCCGCATGCTCTATCCTGGGTAAGGGCGTACCTTTTGTACCAGTAGCAATGCAACATAGTGCGACAGAAGACGTGCTCCTGTGGCAGAGGTGCGCGCTGTGCGCGACAAGTATGCGCGTTGTTCGTGACAAAGGTGCGCGCTGTGCGCGAACATTACATTCGTCTTTACAACCGACAGAGAACGTCTCCCCTGCGGTAAGATGGTGCGAATATTTAAATTTGTCTTTGTACCGGGTCTGCAGTACCTCTTACGTACGATCTGCTTCCAAATATGTCTGCGTGACTTGTACGGAAACAGTGGTATTATATACCCTGGTAGCCCCCCAAGTTTGATGGTGCTACTCATGTAGGAGCATTAAACTTAGTTATTCAAATCTTGAAAAACACTTAATGCAAATATTAAAAGTATATGCCGCGAATCGCAACATATAAAATAACTAATGAAGTAAAAGATTAGCGCATAGCAAAAGTATAGCACATAGCATATATAATCACATAAAAGAAGTAGTGTGAATTACACCTATCGTGAGGTTTTACAAACTATATAAAAGAAATAGCACGTAGCTAATAATAAAAACAGTGCGCGCATGGCGATTGATTGATTTTTTTTTTATTTTTATAAAAACAATGGCGCGGATGGATGTACCATGACCGCGACTAATAGTTTCGCACGCACAGACGCAGATGGATGTATCGTGACCGCATAGATTCTAACGTTTGTGGATGATCGCAGTTGACCACGGCTTTCGTCCAGTGCCTGTACGTGACAGTGACAGTGCGCTCATGGCGATTGACTAGCATCGTGGTGCCTGTACATAACAGTGCGCTCATGGCGCCAATCTGCGAAGATTTCCGAACGCATGGCCTAACGCGGGTAGATTTATCGTGACTGCGCTGTTTCGCGGCTAAAAGATAAAATAGGTCCGATCGTGCGGACTTAATGCGACTTAGGTAAAATCGTGTTTACCAAGTTTAAAAGATTTATGTAAAATCTTTTGAATATTTAAAAAGATAAAACAAGTCGATCACTTTATTCACCGGTGTGCACAATTTGTATCTTTGTTTTCGCGAATGAATCCGCGAGTGAATAATGATCTACCGTTTCCTTTGTCTATCTTAGTAGTAAAAGATTAGACTATTATACACCGTCTTATATCTTATGTGAAGAAATATTATGATTATTATAATCGTTATTTTATAAACTGGGTACGGTGTAACAACTAGGATGGCCTTAATTTTTAATAAACAATATGAGCTTGGCCACCACAATATGTGATTTATTACGATTTAACATTTAGCCAAATCATATGAGTAAAACACGAATTGATAAGCTGGGGTCTACTAACCTTAATGAGTTTATTCATACCGTAAGTCGGTCATAGGCTAGTGACAATATATGGTGAGCATATGAGACAAAATATTTTTGTTCATGTCCCATGGATGGCGCCAACTTGTTGATGCATAATCTGGAGCGGACCGATTCAACGACTCTCCTTGGGCCGTTAGTCGTCTTCATAAGCCCTAAGTAGACCTGTCAACAAAGAGAACCCGTTAGGAGTGGACCCGAGGCCGTAGCCCCGGGATCCACCTCCAACGGTCAAGTTAGTATTGATGCGCGGAGCATATATGAGAATTAGGTTTAGGATAACCTGTTATCTTCTGTGGTGAATGAAACCCCAGCCCTATATTTATAAGGCATGGATTAGGGTTTAGGCGTAGAGTGGGCCGCTATCTGCCGGGCCTGGCCCATGTAGGGTCCAGTCCGGACCATACGTCCACATCTCCTATTAGCGTATTTATTATTAGTTTAATGTGATTCTTAGAAGGAATAAGCACTAAAATTCATCTTGTTTTCGAAACTGATAAACAGGGTAAAATAAGCAAATCCCAAACACTCCAAACTGCTTATCTAGTGTATTAATAAGCATATAAGACATAAAATAAGCTATTCTAAGAAAGAAGTTAATGCACACGCCTCACAGTTGTATATGTGGTTAATATGGTTTTGCGCGAACATAGACACACACAAAGTTTTATCAAGTACAGTAAATCACCATACCATGTATTTAGTCTAGTCTAGTTTTTTTTTTTTTTTTTTTTTTTTTTTTTTTTTTTTTTTTTTTTTAAGGTACTCGCCCAAAACTATTTTAGCTTTGCTTCAAGAAGTGGCTCAAGTTGAAGATGTAAGATAGATTGGAATGCGTTGGTGAAACATACCAAAACCGGCATCACAAGTCCTCGGCGCCATTTAGCTTATTGTGACCCCTTACTTGAAAAATTAGAAGCTGGTGCCGAGCCTGTGGTAATGTCTTATATTTATCATTAGACACTTTTTGGTACAAATCTTTCTTACATGTCTATTAGGGGTGGCAAATAGGTGAGTCACGAAGGTTGGGTAAAGGGTCATATCGTGTATTACTGATACCCGTCAAGTTGACCCAAAACAATTCTGTCTAAGTTCTTTAACAATTTTTAGGTACGGGTATTTTTGGTGAAGGGTTAAAACTGATACTTTCGGATGGGGCCAGAGTTGACCCGAACTATTTTTCTGTGCAGATTCTTCAACAAATTTTGGTAGTCGTATTTTTTGTTAAGGGTCAAAACGGGTATCTTTGGGTTGTTCTCGGACACGGAGATCTTTACAATCCGTTCTCAATCCTGTTCAGTAATCGCAACCAAACCAGTCTGTATAAAAAATTATATTATACATTTAAACTGACGTTATTTTGTAGTTATATTTTTCAAACTTATTAACCATAATGCAACAGGCATGAAAAATCCTGGAAGCATGTCAGCACAACCGATGGTAATCAACTCTCCATCTTATGATTCTACTTCTACAGGACCAAATAGACCGTTTCCAAGACCTCAAGTCCTCAACCATTCTCAACTGGACCACTTCCTACAGGTTCAAATGCAACAAAAGCAGCTGCTGGTGCTCGTATCGCTACTGAATCAGACGATGCAGAAATATGAAAGCAACAACTCAAAGTTAATGTTATTCATATTAGAACAACTAGGCCACCACCCCAACATGGGACTCACATCAGTTATTCTATCCAAAGGAATTACGGACTAGCCTAGGCTCAGCCCATGGTAATGCGAAGGTTGGACCGGTGGTTAAAAGTCATGGATCAGCTAACTCGTCACTGTCAAGCACGACCAAGTGGCGGTTTCCGGGACTCCACAAAGGGATGTTGTAGCTCAAGACAATCAAGTTTCTGGTTCGGGTTAAAAAAAAAAGAAAAAAGAAACTCCCAGTACCCGTCTTCCACGGGTTATGGGTCCCAATACCATCTTCCACGGTGTATGGGGGAGGTTGAGATGTAGACAACCTTGCCCCTACCTAAGGTAGAGAGGCTGCGTCCGGTTCTACTAAATGTAGAAAAGGACCTCCGGCCTTACAAGAGGTGAGGCTGCTTCTAGTTCGGGTTAGATTGATCCACCAAAAACAAAAATTGAATCAAAGTGGGGTCTAATTTTTACATGATTCTTTGTTTTCTGTTTTCTGGTTTTGTTAGGAATTTTTTGCAGCAAATAAGTAGAATTTTTTTACCTGTATTGTTGTTTATACATTTTGGAATTTTTTTTTAGCATACGGTTTTGTTGGTCAGATTAGATTTTGTAAAGTGGTTTGTGATTTATATCTCTGAATATAATTGTCATGGTACATGGTTTTGTTGGTAGTATTATATATAAGTTTTTCGGGCTTGTGGGTATTTTTTTCTTCTCTCTAAGATGCAGGATACGGAATACGGGTCTTTTTTTACTAATCGAAATGGATTGGGTCAGGCTTGTGGGTATATATGTGTCAAAGTAAGCTTTGTATGATTTCAGAATCGTTAACGGGTCAAAATTACCCCATCAAGTTGCTATCGACTCAAGTTGTATAGAAGATCTAAGAAAAGCATATGTGTATGTAGTCATCAAGACAAGCATCCATATGTACATGTAAAAACACATGCATTAACAATATAATCTAAGATTATACATCAATATGTATCAAAACAATATGAACCATTCTATTTGACATTTTTCTTTAATATATACATCATTTCTACCTATCCTTTTTCAAACGAGCAACATGTTCACGGCCATAACAACGTGCCAACACCGCGAAACTATCATCAAGACCATCATCATCATGACTTTGAAAGCCAACGCCATGAGGTTCTTGTTGGACTACATAAAACCCCGTAGGTATTATCTTATTAATAACCATTATTTATAATGGTGAAACCCTAGACACCCTAAACCCACAAACCGGGCTTGGGCCTATTTGTCCACTAATACTCCGCAGCAGTCCGAGCGGCGAAATCGCGAAAGCTCGGATTGGAGTAGCAAACTAGAAAAGAAAAGAAAAAGAAAACATTAACGTAATAAAAGCATAACTTTAGTCGACTCGTAACAAAACGGTACCAACGGTCGACTTTAGTCGACTGGTACCAACGGTCGGTCGACTTTAGGGACTGGTACCAACGGTCAACTTTAGTCGACTAGTAACAAAGCCGTACGAACAATCGACTAACAAACAAACAGAAAAACAAATATAACTTCTTCTTTTTTTTTCAACAATAAAACAAAAACATATAAGAAGGTTAATAACAAATGTCAACAAAACATCTCGACCACAACTTCCGACTCAGATCCAGCTGCTTAAATCCCATATCTGCTACTTGCCGCCAACAGTATAAACCACCGGTATTGTAACAGGCCAGTATCAGGTCCATTAACAGTGGGAGTGCAAGTTAATAGTCCAAAACAAAAGAGTGGTAGATCTTGGTTGAGAGTACTGAAAACAAACAAAAAGAATAAGTAGACGTGGTGGAATTTGGTGTAGACTAGAAACAAAAAATAGGATTATTCGGTGTTTTTTTTTTTTTTTTTTTTTTTTTTTTTTTTTTTTTTTTTGATAGGATCGTTAAAAAATAAAGATGATGGAGAGAACCTCCGGACCGCCGGCCGAAGCCGACGGCCGGAGAAGAGGCTGTTTTTGGTTTTAGGGTTTTAGTGGATCGACTAGTTTCTGACTCGTGATACCATGTTGGACTACATAAAACCCCGTAGGTATTATCTTATTAATAACCATTATTTATAATGGTGAAACCCTAGACACCCTAAACCCACAAACCGGGCTTGGGCCTATTTGTCCACTAATAGTTCTAACCACCCTATAGACTAGGGGTGTCCAAAAGAACCGAGGAACCAAAAGAATCGTGGAACAGTATCCAGGGGCGGAACTTTTAAGGGGCAGGGGAGGGTCCCGGGCCCCCCCAAAAGTTGTGGCAACTAGTGTAAATATTATAGGTTTTAGGGGTAATTTAGTTGAGTTTACAAACAAATCTCCGATTCGGCCCTCCCAAAATAAATTCGGCCCCCCAAAATAAGTGTTCAAGTTCCGCCACTGACCGTACCGGTACCGTACCAGAACCGAACCGTATATTAGAACCATGGTACGGTTCTTGGTTCCTAAAATTCCAAATTTTAGGTTCTCGGGACGGTTCGGGTCGGAACCGTCCGGTTCCGGTTCTTTCCCGAAAGAACCGACTACTTTAAAAATATGAAATTTTATAGGGTTTATATGGGACATTGTGTAATGTGTATAACATTTTAAGGAGAAATAAATAAATAAATAATAAAAACCTACTCATTATTAAACTGTAACATAAAAAATCTAAAACTTAAAAACATATAATAAAATTAACACCCAAACTTTTAATCCATTCAAAGGTCATCATCATCATCATCATTTATCAACATGAAAGTATGTTTATCTTGAGATTGTTATCGTAAATTTGATACTTACCTATAGTAATAGAAAAATCAAGTGAATTATATAATGCAATATGTGACGAATTACGAATCTGTAGTTAACGAGTGTAATGGGTTAGAAGTATGAATGCATGTTATATTATATAAAAATGTTGGTTAGTTGGTGTTGGTGTACTTCATGCTTTTCGATTCAATATGATGCACAATATTTAATCAAGTATACTAAATAACTAAATCAAGTATATATGTTGTTGTTTAAGTATACAATATTTAATTATGTACATTAGTTAAATACCGTGTGTATTTGTATTGTTATAGCATTATTAACATGTCTTTATGAATAATCGACGACGAAAAAAATAAATTATTTAATCACTTAGGTTCTTGTGGGAATTACCCGAAATTCCCGTACCAGAACCGAGTACCGTACCGGAACCGTGCCGAAGAACTTGGGACGGTTCTTGGTTCCACTTTTTTCATATTTTCGGTTCTCGGTTCTTTCGGGACGGTTCCAGTTCGGGACGGTTCCAGTACCATGGACACCCCTACTATAGACCAATCAAAGCCGTCAAGTTCAAACTCTTCTGATAAACGACCACCATCTAATGGAACTGTTAAAATATACATTCAAACTTTCAGGGACTGTTTCTGTCATTACAGAAACTTACACTAACTCTAATATTTAGTTTTGTCTTTGTTTGTATGTTTTCTAATGTGCAGGGACTGAAGGTGTTATTATCTAAAGTTGAAGGCTATATAAGGATAGCGATGGATTAGGGTTTGGCATCTCAGCTCATTATCATCTCACACATCATTCGTTATTCTCTCAAAGTCAATATTCTCATTCTCTTGTATTCGTTCAACTGATCAATTGTCTTGATCAAGTTGTTGTTTCTGTTTCTGCATATTAGATCATTCATTGTGATCTATTTGTTCTAGTTTTCTTGTATTGTAAAGATTGAAGTAATAATTTGAATCAAGGGGAGGTTGGTTGGATTCAATCTTGGTGTTATTAGAATTTCTACATGGTATCAGAGCTACGGCTCTTGATTATCGTTTAGGTTGGTGATTTGAATTTCTAGGGTTTCATCTGTTTTTTGGGGGTTTCTTCAATTCGAGTTAGATCTGTTAGTTGTGGGGTTAATTCAACAATCTTTGTTGGATTAATTGTTGTTGGTGATTGGATCTGGTATTTTAGGGTTTGTTCTATAAAACCCTAATTGTTCTGAATATTGGGGGTTTTGTTGATTCTGGAGTTTCTGGTGTAATTGGGACCTGATTCTTTCACAATATCTCTTAGCTAAGTGAATTAAGAGTATTGTGAGTTCTTTCCGCATTCTTTACCGTATAGCACTGTAAGTATTACTTTCTTCTTTTAAGATTACTTAGTTTTAGTTTAGAGGGTGCAAACGGTGTGACTAACTTCTTGATCTGCCTCCTTGAGAGGTGTGAATACCTGCTCTGGTCACATCCAGTCCTCTAGGCTGGGCTTTGTAATTCTTGGGTGTGAGTTTTATTGTTTTTTCTTTAGGTTCTTGATTCTTGATTTTCTGTTCTTCTTGTTTGCTTTCCTTATCTGTTTATTATGGCTGCTGGTAATAGTAATGAGAATCTTATTAGTAGTCTTGATATTAGTAGCCCTTTGTATTTACATGCTAATGATATTAGTACTAGTTCTATTATTTCTGTGAAACTTACTGGTACTGATAACTATAGAGTTTGGTCTACTGCTATGAAACTTGCTATTAATACCAGAAATAAAACTGGATTTATTGATGGTACTTGCATTAAGGCTACTTATGTTTCTAGTGATGTTTTGTCTAATCAGTGGGAAAGATGTAATTCTATTGTTTTGTCTTGGTTGCTTAATTCTGTTTCTGAAGAATTGTATCTTGGTCAAATGTTTTCTGTTAATGCTCATGAAGTTTGGACTGAACTTAAGGAAACATATGATAAACTTGATGGGTCTATAATTCTCAACTTAATGCAGAAAATAAATAATTTCAAGCAAGGTGAATTAACTGTTTCTGAGTACTATCATAAGCTGAATTCTTTATGGAGAGAATTTGATATTATGACCAAATTGCCTAAGTGTGTTTGTGCTGCTAGAGAAGATGTGTTAAAACATAATCAATTAATGAAACTTATGCAATTTCTCATGGGTCTTAATGATGTCTATCAACCCATCAGAAGTAGTATTCTCTCTAGAGAAACACTTCCTGATGTGAAAGATGCTTTTGCTATTGTTTCCAGAGAAGAATCTCACAGAGGCATTGCTTCTTCTTCTTCTGGTTCTGAGACTAAACCTCAAATCTCTGGTTTTATTTCTAAAACTAATTGGACCAATAATAATACTAAAAAGGTTGATAATAATTGGACCAATAAGTTTGATAATAAAAAGTTTTCTGGAACTGATAACATAAAGCCTTGGAATAATAATAATAGTGGGAGTAATAGAGGACCTAATCCTAATCTGCTTTGTAATAATTGTGGTAAAATTGGTCATACCATTGATAGGTGTTTTGAACTTGTTGGGTTTCCACCTGGTTATAATAAAAATTCTGGTCCAAAACAAAATGGTTTAAGACTTCTTTTACTGCTAATTCTAATAATTCTTCTTCTGATAATGGTTCTACTATGTCTTTCACTAATGAACAAATGATGAACCTTATGAGTCTTATCAATGAGATGCCTTCCAGTGGAATGCAGTCTAACATGGCTGGCAGTGTTGCAAAAATCGGCTGAGGCGGCCGATTAATCGGCCTCGGCCCTGGAACTTGTAGGAAATTACAAGGTAATCGGCCGAGTCAAGAAAATCGGCCGATTAATCGGCCAAAAATCGCAACTCGGCCCCCGACCGCCTCGGGACCGATTCACGATTTTTGCAACATTGATGGCAGGTATGCCTAGTTTTAAAAACAACAATGTTTTCTTTAATGTTAACTTTCATAAGTTTTATAACAGTAATACTGTGTTATGTAATGTGAGTATTGGCTGGATCATAGATTCAGGTGCCAACCAACATATGACTGTTTCAACTTTAAATATGTTTGGAATTATTGATATATCTGATTTAAATTTAACAGTGGGTCATCCTAATGGCACTCTTGCTAAAATTAAATATGTTGGAAATTTAAAGCTTTCTGAAAATGTCATATTATATGATGTGTTGGTTGTACCTGAATATTGTGTCAGTCTTTTATCTGTTCATAAACTTATTAAAGACAGCAGAATGTTTGTTGGTTTTTCTGAAACTAAGTGTTACATTCAGGATTTGAATCAAAACAAAATCATGGGGACTGGTAGTGAAAATGGTGGACTTTATCTGTTTGATTCTCCCTCTTCCTCTACTTCTAAGAATCAAGTTTTAGGTAATTTGTCTGTTAAATGTTTTGTTTCTAAGTCTTTATGGCATCATAGGCTTGGTCATCCCTCTGATCATGCTATTGATTTGCTTCACTCTGAGCTTAAGTTCACTAAAGATTCTCATGTTTCACCTTGTGACATCTGTCATAAGGCTAAACAGACAAGAGAACCCTTTCCTCTTAGTGAACATAAAAGTTCTGCTATTGGTGACCTTGTGCATATTGATCTTTGGGGACCTTATAAGGTTACTAGCAGAGATGGTTTTAGGTATTTCTTGACTATTGTGGATGACTATACCAGGGCTGTGTGGATTTATCTTATTAAAACTAAAGATGAAGTGTATAATTGTTTTGTTACATATATAAATTTGATTCTAACTCAGTTTAAATGTAACATTAAGACTGTTAGGTCTGACAATGGTACTGAATTTGTGAATAATAAAATGGATAGTCTATTTAATAGTCTTGGTATTGTGCATCAAACTACTTGTGCTTACACTCCTCAGCAAAATGGGATTGCTGAGAGAAAGCATAGGCATTTATTGAATGTTGCTAGAAGTCTGCTATTTCAAAGTGGCATTTCTCTTAGTATATGGCCTGAGTGTATCTTAACTGCTGCTTACCTCATTAACAGGTTACCTTCTTCTGTGCTGAGTGGAAAATCTCCCTTTGAATGTGTGTATGGTAGAAAACCAAGACTTTCTCATTTGAGAAGTTTTGGCTGTTTATGTTTCTCATCTATTCTTAATAATTCTGATAAATTTTCTTCTAGGTCTGAAAAATGTGTTCTTATTGGTTTTTCTACCGTTAAAAAGGCATATAAACTTTACAGTCTTGAAACAAAAAGGATATTTTTTTCAAGAGATGTTCAATTCTATGAAACTATCTTTCCATTTAAAATGAATACTAATTTGATTTCTGATCAGACTTATGAAAATATTGAGACTACTTTAAATAGTCTAAATTTTTTTGATGAGAAACACTTTGATCTAAGTCCCAATGATGAAGGGAGAGGTATAAATACCCCCTATGATGAAAGTGATGCCTATTCTTGCCCCAGAAGTATAAATACTTCTGATGATGGTAGGAATACTGGTGTCGCTACATCCATGGGTGATAATACTCCACCTGAGGGCATTGTTCCTTCTAATTCTTCTCAAAATGGATCCACTCAGAACATAAGTCAAGAGCAGCCTGAACTTAGGAGATCTAGTAGACCTACTAAGTTACCTGCTAGGTTTAATGATTTTGTTGTAAGCAGTAGTGCTAAGTATGGTATTGAGAAATATGTTTGTTATTCTAGGCTGAGTTCTGCTAATTACTGCTTCTCTACTACTTTAAATAAAGCTGTTATTCCTACTTCTTATGAAGAGGCATCTAAAAATCCTAATTGGATTCAGGCTATAAATAATGAAGTTACTGCTTTAAAAAGAAATGATACTTGGACTAAGTGTGATCTACCTCCAGGTAGAAAACCTGTTAGTAGTAAATGGTTGTGGAAAATTAAGTAGAAGTCCACAGGTGAAATTGATAAGTATAAAGCCAGGCTAGTTGCCAAGGGCTATAGCCAGAGGGAGGGATTTGATTATATGGAAACATTTAGTCCTGTGGTTAAGATGTCTACAGTTAGGTGCATGATTAATGTGGCTATTTGCAATAATTGGAGTCTTTTCCAATTAGATGTTAATAATGCTTTTCTGTATGGTGACTTAACTGAGGATGTTTATATGACTTTACCCCCTGGTTTTGATGATCATAAATCTAAAGTTGTGAAGCTTAATAAGTCCTTATATGGTCTTAAACAAACTCCTAGACAGTGGAATGAAAAGCTAACTAATGCTCTTAGTGAACATGGTTTTGTGCAGTCTAAATTTGATTATTCTTTGTTCACTAAGAAATCTGGGAATATTTTTTTGGCTCTTTTAGTGTATGTTGATGATATTGTTATTACTGGAAATGATAATAATGAAATTGAAAAGTTTAAAGTATTTCTGCAATCTAAGTTTCAAATAAAAGACTTGGGAAAGTTAAAATATTTTCTTGGTATTGAAGTTTTAGAAAATGATAAAGGTGTTTGTCTTAGTCAAAGAAAATATTGTCTTGAGCTATTACATGAATATGGTTTACTTGCTGCTAAGCCTGTTGACACACCTTTACCAGAAAATACTACTCTTAATTATATTGAAAGTATTGATGATAAAGCTTTGGAAAATATTGGCAATTATCAAAAACTGGTTGGTAAATTGATTTACTTAACTAATACTAGACCAGATATATCTTATTCTGTTCATTGCTTGAGTCAATATATGCATGATCCTCTTGAGTCTCATTTGAATGCTGCATTAAGAGTTTTGAGATATTTAAAAGGATCTCCTGGAAATGGTATTCAAATTAACAATAATGGAAGTCTTAAGCTTAGAGCTTATGCTGATTCAGATTGGGCTAGATGTCCTGTTACTAGGAAATCTGTGTCTGGCTATTGTGTTTTTCTGGGTGATTCATTAGTTACTTGGAAAAGTAAAAAGCAATCTACTCTTTCTAGATCCTCTGCAGAGGCTGAGTATAGAAGTATGGCTTCTTGTACATGTGAAATTATTTGGTTGTGTAATCTTCTTGGTGATATGGGGGTCAGTGATCTATTGCCTGTGAAGTTGTATTGTGATAACAGTTCAGCTTTACAGATTGCTGGAAATCCTGTGTTTCATGAAAAAACAAAACATTTTGAGATTGATGTTCATCTTGTGAGAGAAAAGGTGTCTGCAGCGTTATTAAGACTGAAAAGATTCATACTTCTCAGCAAATAGCAGATGTGTTTACAAAAGCTTTAGACTGTAAAAGTCATAAGTTTTTGTGTGGTCATTTGGGTATGATGGATATGTTTGCTGTGGAAGAATGATGGTTTGAAAGTTTGAGGGAGGGTGTTAAAATATACATTCAAACTTTCAGGGACTGTTTCTGTCATTACAGAAACTTACACTAACTCTAATATTTAGTTTTGTCTTTGTTTGTATGTTTTCTAATGTGCGGGGACTGAAGGTGTTATTATCTAAAGTTGGAGGCTATATAAGGATAGCGATGGATTAGGGTTTGGCATCTCAGCTCATTATCATCTCACACATCATTCGTTATTCTCTCAAAGTCAATATTCTCATTCTCTTGTATTCATTCAACTGATCAATTGTCTTGATCAAGTTGTTGTTTCTGTTTCTGCATATTAGATCATTCATTGTGATCTATTTGTTCTAGTTTTCTTGTATTGTAAAGATTGAAGTAATAATTTGAATCAAGGGGAGGTTGGTTGGATTCAATCTTGGTGTTATTAGAATTTCTACAGGAACCAACACATCACTTTTACAGTACGTTGGAAATGTTCTTTTGACCCTTTTTGGTCAAGTTCTCTAGTATTTGTATCTGATTCCGAAGAACTTTTGGCGGGGTTTGCGGTTATTTTTGAATCTTGATGCATGCTTTGCACCCCATAACCAACGTGAAAGGTGGTATATTTTCATCATTTTACTTCTCTAAGATTCTAAAAGAAATTGAGCTTTATTAGTAATCTGAGTATGCAAACATCGAGTAACAAAATATTCAACCAAACGTACTAGTACCAAACATTATTCTAGAACAAGAAGCATTAACCATGTCACTCAGTACACCTAAAGTTTCTGCATTTACTTTCCTTTCAAAAGTTTCTGTATGTCTGATATGCTAAAACACGGATATATTTGCTAATGCCGGATCATAATGGCCAAAATAACAAGAATAATAAGAAGATAATTGAAGCCCCAAGTTGGGTAATTCGTTTATTGATTTCAATAAAAACTAACATTGTCCTAAACCCTAGACAACGAGGGTACTTAAACAAGTGAATAGCTTGGGAAGAAAGCTAATCTTTCATTAAAAAAAACAAACTAGAAACAAAAAATGTCAAAACAATTCCATTGCACCAGTTTCTACCCGTTCTTTTAGATACTCAACCGTCTTAGTTCGATCCACATAGCACCAGTCCTTGAGAAGCTATTTTTCTAAGAAGGCAAAGCAATTTCATCTAAGTACCCACCGAAAATGCGTTGTTGTATATCACATTGATTCTTCATATCAACCATCCTCTTATTCACGATGGTCTTGGTTTTTGCATGCAATCTAGAAAAACGTGCTTGCATCTCAACTCTTTTTGATGCAACCACCTTGGTGAGTAGTAGTTTTATATTGTACAGTATGCAGAATATATCTTCAGTATCATACAGTGGCGTAATCTGTCTTTTGAAATCTTCACTACGGCTATCAGCAAATGTCTTCTTCCACTCCACATTAGTGTCATTATAAGCTTCTCGTTTCTCTAGAATCCTCTGTAAATCTGCCATAAGGCGGTATGCCACTTTGGTGCTTTTTATAGCTCTAGCCTCCTCATGTGAGACCATTGTAAAGGTCACATTTGAAGAGCTGCCAAGCAAATAATTTGTAACTTCAGCAGACAATTTTATTTTCGTTGCTTCTTGCTTCTCATCCGGTTGAGTTTGAAAAATCTCTAAACTACTCTTTAACCGACAAGTCCTTAAATCCTGTAACGGTTTAGTCTTTAAACCCTGTGACGGATAAATCTTTAAACTCTTTAAGCTAGGAAACGGGCAAGGTTGATGTGAGATAACTTCTTCCGAGGTAGAAAGAAGCTCGACAATCTCCAGGCTAAGTGCAAGAGATTTGACACTGTGGAGACGTTGAAACAGCAGATCAGAGATTCTATGAACATTTGTCTTTTGTGGATAAGATATACAGAGATCCACCTTCTCCAAAGAAGGGCATCCATCCAAGGATAACTTAGGAAAATTAGAACATTTAATCCGTAAGTAGGTAAGGTCACGCGCAGAAATAGTAAGTTCCCGTTGAGCTGTATCCACAAGTATTAGGTTCTTTAGCTGAGGTGTGTCCACATATACGAAATCCACCTTCCATTCTACTTTTTTAAGTCTCAGACTACGAAGTTGGGAATTAATTATAGTGAAACCATCATAGTATTCACTTTCACACACTTCGCATCCCTCTAAGGTAAGATTCTTCAAGTTCTGACACATGGCTAAAATAGAACTGCAGTTATACAATGAGACATTGTGGAGACGTAATGTAGTTAAAGCTGGGAGATCCCAAGGGGTGGAATCAGAACGACAATCAATATCGGTGTTATTCAATCTGAGATGTTTGAGCGACTTAGATTTTAACCGAGAGGCAAGAATTTCATCTCCAATGTTAATAGTTAGTTGTTGGACATTGTGAGAGAATGCATACTCCAGAATTTTGTTGACAGACAATTCAGGGTAGACTAGATCAGGAAGGTACATGTTGACAGAAGATACGTCTATCTTATTATTACGGGGTAGAGAGAACATCGTTAACAAATTTATGATAGCGTGTGGTTTTCGAAGGTAGATGGCGACTTGAAAAATTGAGATTGGGCATTGAAGTACGAATATACATCCATCTAGAAGACAAAACACTTAATCTGATAGAATATAGGATGTCGACGTACGAGAGGATTTTATATATAAGATCATCGGGCAAGTTGCTTAGTCTATCAACTTGGCAATCCAATATCGTCCCCCTCTCCATGGTCGACCTAGCTAATAAATCAAACAAAGATTTATGTTCTTTTGTTTCTTGCCTTGAACGAATGGAAAGAACAAACCCTTTTAGGGCATAGTCGTGGAGTGTAGGGAAAAGCAAAATGATTTTGGTTTTTGTTTTTGTGAAAAGAACGACCAAAACAATGAGGGTAAGTCTGTTTATATTTATAGCATCCAAATTTGCTCTTCAAGTTCTAGCACTTTCCAAAAATCGACAACCAACCCCCTTCTAGTCCATTCTATTCAGCCCACTATTGCGATTGCGATGGAGTCTCAAAGGTTTGGTTTTCGTACATCTAAGTCCCTCTTTTGTATTAGACATTATTTAATTAGTTTATAATGTCTAACGGTTAACCTAACAATTGTTAAATATATTTCGTGAAACATAATACATATTTAATAAATATAAACGACAAACACACACACGCGCGCACACACAACATAATACATAGCTGTAATAACCGTTTAGATTGAAACTTTACACCATCATCTCCGACCGTCTTCCATAGTTTACCACCTTATACCACTGTCTACTGCCAGAATCGCCTTCGATGCACACCTCTACACACACACAACACATTTAAATTGAAAGAAAAAAGAAGAAAAAATGCTCTAACACGCGTTGCTGCATCAACGCAAAGACCACTGGTGTTGGTTTTGTTGTTGGGTCGATGTGGTAACACTGACATCACATCGGCATAACGCCATGCCCGGTGTTACCATACCTTATATTCTAAGTACGTTTTTTTTTTTTTTTTTTTTTTTTTTTTTTTTTTTTTTTTGACTATAACTTTGTGGGTATAAAACTAAAAAAGATGAACATTAACATAAGATGTTATAATGTCTCCGTAACAATATTATGTGGGTATAAACACATGAGCATTATGATAGATGTTTCTATAATAATTTGTAAAAAGAAAATAACTAATATATTTGGTTACGACAGCGAAAGAGAAGTCTCTAAAACAACTTCTTGTGATATTATAGTGTGTATGCTTGCTTTAAGTTTGAAGTCCCACATGGGAAAAAGAATACGATTTGTGCATAGTTATATAGAGTAGTGTTTTTAGCTCATATAGTTTGGTATTAGTATTATGTTATTGGTTCCAAACATTTGATGCAGTTAAAGCGAAAATAATATAACCGCGTTAGTGTTTGCTAACCAATAACTTGTATAAGTTCTAAACTTTTTAGTGTAGTTGTTTTTAATTTAATTTCAAAAGATTAAAAACAACTTGTCATGTAAAATATTGAAATATTATATTTTAATTTAATTTTAAAAGATTGAAAAATTGAAGTATTATATCTTGTAATATGATTGAGAGTGCTTGTATAAAGCTTATTTAGATGGGTTATTAGCCTCTCTAGTAATGATAAAATCATTTAAGATGTTTATTTAAGTTAATTTAGAGAGTAAATAAAAGTTTTTGAAAGTTTTGAGAGTTCAAATATTTTGTACGCGTGAAGTTATCATAACCATATAAGTATAAAAGATTTAATTTCGTATATACACCCGAAAAGACTTTATTATGCCAAAATAGATATTAAAAGACATAAGATTACATTCATAACCAATTGTATTATTGAAAACAGATAATATACAATTTGTATGCACATATAATTAAAATTTAGATGTATTGATACTTTTATCAAAACACATTAAGTAAGATTTATGTCAAAGCCCGATCTGTGCACACGGGTATATAATACTTTTGATTTTAAAATAAATACTAGTAACATATAAAAGCCTAAGGTATTGATTGACATTTTTGCGAATAACTATAAATTATCTTATTGCCTTTTAGTATCTAAAGTTACGAATGTTTTAACATGTTTAGTTCTAAAGCGAAAAATTAACATACTCCGTATATAATTTCGGCTTGTGCCCAGTAGCGTTCTTTCGCTTTCCCTAAGGTGTTAGATTTGGATATGAATAGTCGAATACATATATCAAGTTATGTAAAAGCACAACATATTAACTACTACCATTATAATACTTTTGTAACATGCTATACCGAGTTCTACAAAATATCAACTACTACCAAATAATAGTCGAGTATCCGCACATAACAACGCCGATTTACAGTGACACATAGTTATAGACGAGATATCTTTATAAAAGTGGTATGAATCTGAAATGTCAAGATTCAAGAAAAATAAAATATGAAGTGATTGTTAAAACACAAAACACAATAAACAACATACTAAGATTATTATAATGGTGATTTACATCATCTTGAGTAGGAGCTTGTTTAATATTTACATCAACATTAGAGCACTTATCTTATACAAAGTTACATTCTATTCTTCAAAACAATATAATAAGATTAGAAAATTGTGAAAGATTGGCTGCGTTACATATTTACATAGCATAGAATGTGATGGATAAATGAAAATTGAAACTTTTGTCAGTAATTAAAAAAATATGTGTATTAACTTCAAAATGCTAAAATAAAAGTTGGAAAGAACTAAATACAAAATAACATTGTAAAAAAATAAATAAAATCTGGCGTTAATTTCATGTTTAATTTATAGTCCAAATGGTATTATAGTGTGCAAAATTGCTTTAAGTTTTAAGTCCCACATGGAGTAAAGAAGAGAACTTGTGCATATTTATATAGAGTGGTCTATACATATTATCTAAATTGAGATTAGTATTATGTTGTTGGTTTCTACATTTGATGGAGTTGAAGAAAAAAAAATTCTAACTCCATAGAATACAAGAACTATCGACTAGTATAAGTTCTTTATTTTTTATGTACCATTATTTTCAATCGAGTTTTAAAATATTGAAAATAATTTATCATGTAAAATATTGAGTGTTTGTATAAGTTTATTTAGATGGCTTATTAGGTTATTTAGTTAAGATGGAGTTGAAGAAAAAAAAAATTCTAACTCCATAGAATACAAGAACTATCGACTAGTATAAGTTCTTTATTTTTTATGTACCATTATTTTCAATGGAGTTTTAAAATATTGAAAATAATTTATCATGTAAAATATTGAGAGTGTTTGTATAAGTTTATTTAGATGGCTTATTAGGTTATTTAGTAAAGATGAGACCATTTAAGATGCTAACTTAAGTTTATTTAGAGAGTAAATAAAAGTTTTTGGAAGTTTTAACGACAAACTATATCAAAAACTCAGCTCGAAACAAGGAGGAGCGAGAACAAACCTAGTTTCTAAGGTAGAGAACAAAACAAGGAAACACCAAAATCACATACATTGCCAAACCTCCTAAGATATTATACATAGGCTAGGATTGAGAATCCAATTGTCACGTTTACGGTCTCATAGAACTGCGGTTGACAATCCAAAGCATTGATGTGTCTCGAATGGCAACAAAGACATCAACATTACAGGCAACATCCTTATCATCTGATTTCGAATGAAAAGTAGAATTTCTTCACTTCCAAAAGTGCCATAAGGCGACAGACAACTGTAACGTTATGAAATGCCTTCGAACATACACCATTGTTTCCTAAAGGAAACTTACCCAATATAAGATTTGTTCACGGAAGGGCATTTGACAAGAAAATGATCTAATGATTCAGGCACAAAACCAAAGATAGGGCATAAAACATTATCAATTATTAAAATAGATAGATTCAACTTTTGTGGTTTGTTCATATTTTATCAGTTATGTAGTAGAGATAAGTGTATTTTGATACTATAACTTTGTTAGTTTTAAGTAATGTGTGTTCTTTCTATAAGTAGCCCAAATAGTACACGACGACATGTTTCTAGCCATGATTCTGACATGTTTAACTCTATCATAGGCAAATGAAAACAAAAGGTGTTATTTAGTCTCTAGAACAATATGACAAAACATAAACGAAACAGAGTATGTAGATATAAAGTGATGAACATTAACATAAAAATGTTGTAATGTCTCTATAAGAATGTGTAAAAAGAACGTAACTAATGTTTGAGGGAGTTAAAAAAAAAATAACTTTTTGGTTTGTATTATAGTGTGTAAACTTGCTTTATGTTTTAAGTCCGACATATATTAAAGAAGAAAACTTATGCATATATAGAGTGGTCTGTGTGACTCATATTGATTGGGATTTAGTATTATGTTGTTGGTTTCTAATGTTTGAGGGAGTTAAAGAAAAATAATGTAACTCGTTTTCGCGTAGAAACCATCAACTTGTATAAATTCTTAATTTTTTTATGTGCCATTATTTTCAATCGAGTTTCAGAATATTTAAAATAAGTTATCATGTAAATATTGAAAGTGTTTGTATAAGTTTATTTAGATAGTTCATTAGCTTATTTAATAAAGATAAGATCATTTAAGATGTTAATTTAAGTTTATTTAGAAAGTAAATTAAAGTGTTTGGGAGTTTTGAGAGCTCAAATTAAATATTTGTTGTATCTTTTTTCTTTTTGTTTTATAAGGAAATCGGTTCTTTTAGCATTCGATAATTGATTTTCGCATTAAACTTTGCTTCATTGAAAGCTTGAATTTGAGTGGAACAAGATGTGTCTATGGAGTTGATTCTTCAAAAGAATGAATCACTTCTTTAATAAACAAATATGAAAACTTATAATAAGTAGTAATTATTAGTCTTACTAAAGTATTGATGTGTCTTGAATGGCAGCAAACATATCAACGTTACGGGCAACATCCTTATCATCCGATTTCGCATGAAAAGTAGCACTTCCAGAAATGCCATAAGGCCACATATAATAGTAACATTAGAGCATTCCCGTTCCTAACGTGTGTTAGGCGTTAAAGGGAATTTAACGTGCGTTAAATGAGAGTTACCCGCTGCGAGCTTGTGTGTTAAAGAGGCGTTAACGTTTGGTGTTAAAGGTTTAACCCGGAGTTAACATGCAACTTTAATAAAAAATAAAAAATAAAATAATAAAATAATAATATAAAAAAAGTTTCACTTTTCCCCTAAATGAATGAGTGTTTTTATAAATTGTTTTTGAGTTAAAGTTGAGTTATGATTGGGGGTGTTTTTTGTGAGTCAAGGTGAAAGTGTTAAAGCTGATATGGCGCTGACGTGCCACTGTGTTAAAGTTTAACCCGTGTTATGAATGAGAGTGCTCTTGTAGAATGCCTTTGAACCTACACCATTGTTTCCTAAAAGAAACTTACCCATTATAAGATTTGTTCACCGACATGTTAGATGGATAGGAAAGCCTCCACCAACTAAACACTTTTCTCCAAAGTTCAAACGAACGACATTGAAGAGCATGTGACAAGAAAGTGATCTAATGAGTCACGCACGGGACCAAAGATTGGGCATAAAAGATTATAGATTCATCTTTTGTGGTTTGTTCTCATTTTATAATTAACATTTCCAAATGATAATTACGGTTGATAAATACAAATAAGTCTGCAAAGTGGGAATTTCGTGTACAAGTTATATTGGTCGTTTGGTATAGAAGGTATTTATATGGTTGTTTTGTTATTAAGTGGTCAATGGTCCCCTTCGTGAGTGATGGTTGACTTTTGTGAGTTTGGTTTTTGTTTAGGTCAGTGGTTCATTTCATTTGCTGTCATGTGCCATGTGCCACTTAGTGTGAGAAGTGAAGTTTTAGTTTGATAGTTGATACTCTCATCAAATTTTTTGATGCAAATACTACAACTATGCATTGTAGTGTTGTACGATACAATACTGTAATGCATAAGTTATAGTGCAAGTATAAAAAAATGTGGTGGGAGTATCAACTCCTTTTTAGTTTCTTTGGTTGTTTTATAGTATTTGTTTTTTTTCTCGTCCTCTTTTAATCAGCTTGTTAATTGAGGTGGGATGTCATGCTTTGTATTCTTGTTTTCTTTCTTATCGTCTCTAATAAAATATTGCTTTTCTAAAAAAAAAAAAAAAAAAAAAGTCTTTTCTACACACCCTACCGACCCAGGTTCGATCCTCGCTAACTACTTTTTTATTCAAGTTTTACAAATGACCCTTGAACATTAAAATTTATATTTCCAAATAACCTTTAAACTATAAAGTTTAAAAACGATTAAGTAAACTCTTATTTGTGTAAAATCATTAACTTTTCTCACTTCATATAATATTTTTGTGATAGTTATTACTCCATAACTGTGTAGTTGTTATATTTGAATAAGAGCAGGGTTTGTTTCCTAATTTGTGTTTTAATGGTATTACATGTGTGAAAAATGTTATCCCACCAAATTGTTGTGGGTTAAAGTTCTATTTAGGATATTGTGAGATTTATTTGTTGTATATACATTATGAGATAGTTAGCTGTCGTTAAAAAAAATGAAACGTATAAAGCTTTTTGTGAGAAAAAAAGTTATAAATTAACAAATGTCGATTTAAATTACGAGTTCATTATATCATACAGAGTATTAGATTTATGTCTAACTTTGTTAGTTATGAGTAATGTGTGTTCTTTATATACGTAACCGAAAATAGTACAAGACTTCATGTTTCTAGTTATGATTCTCACATGTTTAACTTTATCATAAGCAAATGTAAACAAAAGGTGTTATTTTGTCTATAGAACAATATAACAAAACATAAATAAACAAAGTGTGTAGGTGTAAAGTGATGAACATTAACATAACTAAACAAAGTGTGTAGGTGTTATAATGTCTCTATAACAATCCGTGAAAAGAACATAACTAATACATTTATTTATGGTAGCATAAAAGCTATGTCTCAAGAACAACTTCTTATTTGGTATTATAGTGTGTAAACTTGCATTATGTTTTAAGTCCCATATGGAGTAAAGAAGAGAATTTGTGCATATTTATATAGAGTGAACTATATGACTTTTATGAACTAGGATTAGTATTATGTTAATGGTATCTAACATTTGTGCATATTAGTATTATGTAAGTTCTAAATTTTTTATGTGCCATTCTTTTCAATTGAGTTTCAAAACATTGGAAATAATAAATCACGTAAAAATAGTGATTGAGAGTGTTCGTATAAGCTTACTTTAGATGGCTTGTTAAATGGCTTATTAGCGTATTTAGTAAAGACAAGATCATTTAAGATGTTAATTTAGAAAGTACATAAAAGATTTTTGAAGTTTTGAGAGTACAGTTGCCTTGTACCCATGTAGTTATTAGTTCTATAAACCTTTTTTCTCTTTTGTTTAAGAAAATCGGTTCTTTGAGTGTTTGGTAATCGGCTTTTTCATTAAATTTTGTTTCATCAGGGCTTGAATTTGAACGGAACGAGACATGTATTTGGAATTGATGCTTGAAATGAAACAATCACTTCTTTAAGAAACAATATGAAAACTCGTAATAGGAAGCAATTATTAGTCTTACTAAAGTATCATTGACATTTTTTTAACGTTTGTTCACATTTTATCGAGTATATTCTTAAATACGGGAAATGAGCCAAGTCGCTCGTAAAAAGCTTGAAATCAGATTGGTAAAAAGCTCGAATGAGCTTAATTAAGTTTGGGCTTGTTAAATAACCGAGTTCGAGCCTAAGTTTGGGCTTGTTAAATAACCGAGCTCGAGCCCGAGCTTTATATTTAAAGCTCGATTAGACTCGCAAGCATAAACGAGCCCTAAAAATATATTTGTATATATATTATCTATACATATATAACCATGTATAAACGAGCTTAAAAAAAATAAACGAGCTCGAGCCTATTGCAATTAACGAGCTTTCGAGCTTTTTTTAATTCAACACGTTATATAAGTTAGTCGAGCCCGAACCGAGCCGAGCTTGAGCTTTTAAAAGTTTTCACGAGCCGAGCTCGAGCTCAAATATAAGGCTCGAAAAAAGCTCGAGCCCGAGCTCGAGCTTTACATATATAAACGAGCCGAGCTCGAGCTCTGTCAGGCCCGAGCTCGGCTCGGCTCGTTTCCACCCCTTGACATTTGATATACTATAACAGTAGATAAAAAGAAAATGGTTTCGTTTATTATGGGTAAAAGTAGTTATGTACACGTGCCGCAACTCATCATGAAATGAAATTTAAGCAACTCGTCAATGAAAAAGAAAATAACCTCTTTTATCTTTTATATAATACAAGAATTGCATCATTTCGAAGTGTTTTTGCAAAACTCTTTTTATTGAAAAAAAATTGGACAAATAGGAGAGCTCAATTTTGACACATAAGCAAAATCAAACAATATAATTGGCCAATAAAAAGTCAAATTAAATTGATTTTTGTCAAACTTTAATAAATTTGGTGGAGAATTTGATTGGTAAAAAAACACATAAAAATAGTAGGTGTCAAATTTATGAAAATAAAAACTTAAGAAAAGAGGAGGTAATTAATAAAACCTTAGTGGTTAGGTGTAAAGTTATAAGTCTCAATGTTTTTTAATAACTTTAAATAATAAACAAATAATCCCTTACACTTCATACCCCTTGTACTTTATAATGTTAACGTTGTTTAAAATTACATGAGTAATATTATTAGTTTTTTTGATTTTCATCTATTAAAATAAATTTGGTAAATATGCGAATTAGTTTTAATATACGTTAAATATTTTTTAAACTAATGTTAGTTTTAAACTTTCATCCATTAGAATATATATATATTTTTAAATAAGGACTCATGTTACTATTTAAAAGTTTAATTTATGCGTACACGAGTTTGAAATACGGTTAAATTATTAGTAACGGGAATATAAATATCAAATGGTAAGCATGAGTTACTATGATATAAAATAAATATACGTGATTCTACTTATAACAACGACTCATGAAATTGTTATTTAAAATTTATATATGGATATCCATAAAAATATTTTAAAACTTTACGGAACATAATTTAACTTTATCAACGCTCATTATGTGCCACTAAACTCACACATTTTGTACAACATGATATTAATAGTTAAAGTTAAACAACAACATTAAGCTCAAACTCAACATCTCTGTTAGTTAAAAATGTTATACAAAGCTAATTATTAAAAAAAAACAAACAAACAAAAACACATCGGCTAGATAGTCATTCTTTAATATAGAAGGTGTTTTCCTTAAATTATAAAAAAAATTACATGCATCACAATCCTAATTTGATAAGAATCACCTCCTAAATCAAAAAAAGAAAAACTACGTAAGTGATAACCTAACTTTATTCATTGACTTAAAGTTTTAAAAAATAATAATAAAAAAATAAATAATAATAGTTGGTTGTTGTAAAGGAATTAAAAGTATGTACATGAAAATTATTCAGCAAGAATATATAGTTTTTAATTAGGTTATTACGTTACTATACTGCGATAATGTTATTGACTTGCTAATCACGGATGTGAGATACAACCATTATTCTATACTTATGATTTATGTGTAAACCCCTTTTTGCTTATGAATAGAATCCGAACGAGACCTCAACAACACTTTGGCTTATGCCTTATCTAGCTGATAGTTTATAGTAAAATTTTTTATAGTTTAACTTTTTTGTATGCATACCAACTTTTAGTAATTTTTTTTTTTTTTTTTTTTTTTTTTTTTTTTTTTTTTTTTTTATGTTTTATTGAAAATTTCTACACTTAATATTTGTGTTTTTACTATAAACACTCTAAGCTATGATAGAATTAGTTGGGAGTTCAGGGGTTTTTTACTAAGCTTCTCAAAAAAGCTTATAGTTTTATCATAAACTTATTGTGTTATGGTAATTGAATAAGCCAATAAGCACCTTTAATAAGCATAACCAAACACACCTTTAGTTCTAATCTGAAGATTTCTAATTTGATGTTATGACTAACTTTGTTGTTATCCACACTATAATGCAACATGTTAGTGGTTTTTGCAGTTTTATGATCTTATCGCACACACTAAAGTGTAATGCAATTTGTTGTGTGCGCTTTTTAAAGGAGGATTAAGTATCAACACATGATTGTCATGGAAGGTTAATGTACCAAAGATGTGTTTTAGTGCCTATATGGGAAATTTTATGGTAGGAATTCTTTTCGGAGTGTAATTTGTCTTTGAATGAATTAATAAAACTTAGCAGGTGTTTGCCGTCATTGATAACACTATGGGTGTCAACCAACGGTCTAAAATATGGGTATGTTTTACCTTGATGATTTAGGCCAATTGTGAAGAAAGTTGCATTAAAGTGAAAGGTTGGTAAGGATTCAAACAATCCTAAAAGACTTGCGGATGTACTCTGTCATTTTTTATGCATTTATAATTTACTTATACAAGTAATAATAATTTCCTTATATAGTTCGGGTTTAGAGAAAACTTATTCTTATAGATTATAAATAATCGTAAGATTAAATTTGAGAGAAACCAATTACATTTTTTTTTTGTTTCTCTTTATGTAATTAAGAAACTATAGTGTAACTATCTATGTTAATTTGGTAATTTTATGATCAAATATGAGAAGTAAATAGCACAAACTTATGAAAATACAAATTTTCAAACAAAAAGTACATTAGTAAACATGGTATGATGGTTATTCATAATCAAAGAAATGAATCAATCTTCAAAGCTATCTAAATATGCTGCATATATTAACGAAAATATAAGTAAAAGAAATACCAGAATTACAAAACACATCGTAAATTGATAGCACGGGTTTGCAAAACTAAAAGCATATATCACTAAAATCTAATGCAAGTCAATTATCATCATGTTATTTTGCTTGAATAATAAAATATAATTTTTAATCCAAAACCAGTCTCCTAAAATAATAGGTAGATTGTACATATGATTTTTTATTTTTAGTCCACTAAGTAAAACTATTTGAAACATGTTAAGTGGTTCATTTCTTAATCGATAATAATACATAATCAAAACGAAATTTTAAAAACCCTGTGCGTGCATAAGTATTATTATCGATTAATACCTGTGCACGCACAGGGTTTTTAAAATATTTTTTGATTATATATTATTACCGATTAATCAATAAATCAGTTAACATGTTTCAAATGGTTTTACTTTGTGGACTAAAAATAAAAAACCACATGTATATATGTTATAATCTACTCATTATTTTAGTAGAATGCATAAGATGTTAGTAATATATGCTTTTAGTTTTGCTAACCCGTGATATCAATTTACTATGTGTTTTGTAATTGTGGTATTTATTTATTTATATTTTCGTTAAAATATGTAGCATATTTAGATAGCTTTTAAGATTGATTCAATTTCTTGATTATGAATAACTATCATACCATGTTTAACAATGTACCTTTTTGTTTGAAAAATTGTATTTTCTTAAATTTGTGCTATTCACTTCTCATGTTTGATCAAAAAATTACCAAATTAACATAGATGCTTATACTATAGCTTCTTTATTACATAAAGAGAAAACAAAAAAAGATGTAATTGTAGAATACGTTTACGTATAAGGTGTAAGAATAATTTTTCTGTGAGACCGAACTATATAGGGAAATTATTATTACTTGCATAAGTGAATTATAAATGCATGGAAAAAAAGTCAAAGAGTGCATTCGCAAGTCTTTTAGGTAGTATGATTGTTTGAATCCTTACCGACCTTTCACTTTAGTGCAACTTTCTTCACAATTAGCCTAAATCATCAAGGTAAAAGACACCCATATTTTAAACCGTTGGTTGACACCTATAGTGTTATCAATGACAACAAACACCTGCTAAGTTTCATTAACTCATTCAAAGACACCTGCTAAAAATTCCTACCATAAAATTCCTCATATAGGCACTAAAACACATCTTTGGTAGTTGGTACATTAAAATACATTCATGTATTATTGAAATTAGCAAATCAACTTAATTATACATTCATACCTTGAGCAGGCGTATATAATCCTTCCACGACAATCATGTGTTGATACTTAATCCTCCTCTAAAAAACGCACACAACAAATTGCTTTGCATTTTAATGTGTGCGATAAGATCATAAAACTGCAAACACCACTAACATGTTGCATTATACTGAGGATAACAACAAAGTTAGTCCTAACATCAAATAAGAAAACTTTTGATTAGAACTAAAGGGGTGTTTGGCTATGCTTATTGAAGGTGCTTAGTAGCTTATTCAATTACTATAACACAATAAGTTTATGATAAAGCTTTAAGCTTTTTTGAGAAGCTTAATAAAAAACCCCTGAACTCACAACTAATTCTATCATTGCGTAGTATGTTTATAGTAAAAACACAAATATTAGGTGTAGACGTTTTCAATAAAACATTAAAAAAAGTTAAACCATAAAAAGGTTACTAAAAACTATCAGCTAGATAAGGCATAAGTCAAACTTCTGTTGAGGTCTCTTTCGGATTCTATTCAGAAGCAAAAAGAGGTTAACACATAAATCATAAGTATAGAAGAACGGTTGTATCTCACATCCGTGATTACCAACTCAATAACATTATCGCAGTATAGTAACGTAATAACCTGATTAAAAACTATATATACTTGCTTAAATAATTCTCATGTACATACTTTTAATTCCTTTACAACAGCCAATTATTACGTTTTTTAATGAAACATCACGTCAATGAATAAAGTTAGGTTATCACCCACGTAGTTTTTCTTTTTTTGATTTAGGATTTTCTACTTCAAACACTAATACCAAATAAAAATTCTTACAAAGCATGTTTCTAAACATATGTAGTACCAGTTCTAATTTGTATACGTACGGTTAGAATTTCGGTGTGTGTGTGGGTGGTAATAATCCTGATATATTCTCTGAATCGTGTTTAGATCACTTTCAGATTGAAGTATTTCGACCGTAAATGCCTCGAGAACAACACTTTATTTATAAGGCACAAGAAAACAAAGCAATACATAAAAAGTTGTTATGTTTGTTCTGTTATGGAAGAGATCAATAAATAATGAAAATACATAACTGAAAGTTAGTTAAAATTGGTTAAACTCGGTTGGCGGGAGAGGTCATGACTGTTGGGAAAAGATGTGACTTTTGGTGGGAAAAGCTGTTGGGAAATAAAAACCTGATAGAGCCTTTGACAAGTAAATCACAATTACATAAAATATAAGTGATGACACTATAAGTAATGAAAATACATAACTTAATAAATAGCTTAGATACTACGCGCACATCTGGCAATCGCTATTCTAAATTAGTTTAGAAGGTATCTGGACATTTTAATAAAAAAAATTTCTCATGTAGGTTTATGTCATGCTAATGGCAAGATCAACATACGAAGGCATGAAATTAGCTCATCCTAATAAACAACCATTTTTTCTTACTCGAGTTCGGTTTATTGGTAGTCAGAGGTATGCTGCTACATGAATAGAGGATAATCTTTTTACTTGGGAACACCTACATATGAGTAACTCTATGGTACTCCAGTTGGTAAGCTGCTTGCATATGTTGCATGAAAATAGTATATGTTTTCTTTTGTATAAGTTTGATTCAAGATATATAAAATTGGGTTCACAGTTTACTCAATGATTTCCTGGGATTCAGGGACTTAGTGGTCAACCACTTTCGGCATTGGTGGATTTGCTGGCAATTGGAGCCATGTTTCCATTTTCTCGTGGGCATTCCGAGAAGGGAACTATTGATCATGAGCCAAGGTCCTTTGGATAGGAGGTAAGCCCTCTAGCTTTGTGACTAAACATTAAACAATGCAGGATAGAACTGATTAATAATTCAATTCATAGTAAATTTACATTTGACAGTGTAAGGAAGTTTGTCGTTTGGCATTAAAGAGGCGGTATCGCCTTATTCTACGCATATATACACTTTTGTATCTGGCACATACAAAAGGTTATCCAGTGGCAGCTCCATTTTTTTTTTTTACGGGTATGCCTTGATGCTATGAATTTATCTTCATCCATGTATTAGTGTTAAGCTTTAGGTTTCGGTTGCTTCATTTTTATTATCTATTTTGCAGACTCTAAGGATTCCCGGTTGAGAACTAATGTGATTTTTTTCCAGTTGGGCCTGCTTCTTTTATATGCAAGGTTCTCATTTTACTTGTGCTACAAGGACTTTCTGATATTTGTTCGTATATTTAACTTTTAATTCATACTTTCTGTACTGATCTGATTTTATAATGTCGTAGTACCACAAGTGATCATGGGGTTCATCAAGTGAAGCATGCAATGCCTGATGGAATTTGGATGAGTTTTGACTTTGTAGATTTACATCCGGTATGAATGTCCTGACAAAAAGACTTCGTATTATTGTCTTTTATGGCAGTTAATTACATTCTTTAATGTATGGTTTCCATAATCTTGTGGATATTTTAGGATTTACCAGCATTGTATCTAAAAGGTGGATCAATTATCTCATTTGGTATGGCATTTGAACATGTTGGTGAAGCTAATCTAGATTATGATCTATCATTGTTTGTCGCTTTAAATGAAATTGGCGAGTATACGTGGCTATACATCTGTATATGTAAACGAGTTTAGGAAAGAAAATCATTTTTTTAGGTTGATTGTATTCAATTTGTCAGCAATGAAATCAAGATCTTTACATTATATGATTTTGGAGAGCTAATTAGTAAAAACCTTTTTTGAAGGGCCATGATGGGTGAACTTAATAGGTTTTGCTTAGGATATGGAAAAGAGACATGGGTTGCTTAAACTATGTTAGACGGTTTCGTAGTGTCACCCATATTTTAGACCATTGGTTGACACCAATAGTGTTATCAATGACATCAAACACCTACTAAGTATCATTAACTCATTCAAAGACAAATTACACTCCAAAAAGAATTCCTACCATAAAATTCCCCATATAGGCACTAAAACACATATTTGGTACATTAAAATACATTAATGTATTATCTAAATTAGCAACTCAACTAAATTATACATTCATACCTTGAGCAGGCATAGAAAATCCTTCCACGACAATCATGTGTTGATACTTAATCCTCCTTTAAAAAACGCACACAACAAATTGCAATACACTTTAGTGTGTACGATAAGATGATAAAATTGCAAAAACCACTAACATGTTGCATTATAGTGAGGATAACAATGAAGTTATTTATAACATCAAATAAGAAAACTTCAGATTAAAACTAAAGGGGTATTTGGTTATGCTTATTAAAGGTGCTTATATGCTTATTCAATTACCATAATACAATAAGTATATGATAAAGCTATAACCTTTTTTTAGAAGCTTAGTGAAAAACCCCTGAACTCAAAACTTATTGCATTAAAGCTTAGTGTATTTATAGTAAAAACACAAATATTAAGTGTAGAAGTATTCAATAAAATATAAAAAAGAGTTACTAAAAGTTGGTGTGTATAACAAAAAAGTTAAACCATAAAAAAAGGTTACTAAATACTATCAGTTAGATAAAGACTTATGTTTAGCTAGAGTTGTGCTGTGCATCCCTGAACTTTCTACAAAAATGTTGTTACAACTTAGAACGCTTTCTTAAGGATAGCACTTCAACTTGTATCATATATGATGCAGAAACAGGCCTATGATCTGAGAGCCTATCCTCGGTCCTCTGGTAGCTCAGTTGCCTTATCCCTTTGCCAAACGAAAGTATTCGGTCACACCTGAATTAAACACAATAAAAGTTAAAGATAGGTTCGCATGACTCAGATAAAGAGAATATGGTTTTAGTTTATTAGGGCCCATTGGATAAATAAGATGCATACCATGTTGGAGTACGTCTACCAACTTTAGGATCCGAACCGTAATATTTATTGGAATTTGGCTCGTATTTGTAAGTTGGTGGAAAATTCAAAGTGTCTTCTGTCGACCCGCAAATGAGCCGTCTGATGTAGTTAAACACTAAGACCCGTCAAGGTGTCGGGTCTCAGAAGAAGAGTAAAACTCTTTACATGGTTCATTCGAGTTGTACCCATGGTATGAAGTTTTTCACCAAACCATAGTTCAGACTTCGCCATGTAAACTCTAACAAATCTACCCAAAAGCAATTTTCCGTGCATACCAGTTATGGCTTGTTGAGCTTGTTCACAAGAAGAAAACTTATTTAATCTTGAGTAGATTGCTTTCCTTACATCACTAGTGCTTATTTTCACCCTAAGGGTATAAATGACAATAAACTCTAAATTAGATTGTCCAGGCAATCACCTAGCTCCCATGTAAAATGGTCCATAAATATCGATTTTTTAAAGATTAAAGTGATCTAACTATTTCACATATATATCCAACAGATCAATATCAAAAATATCTTAAACACGACTTGAACCCGCAACTATTTAATTAAGAAACATTCTAACACATAGAGTACCATTATAACACAAGCTCTTGTCCATAAAAATTGATTTACAAGAGATAAAAGAGTTAAAAGTTTAGAATTGTGCATCCTTGAACTTCGTAGTTAACATTTTATAAATATGGAGTTACAACTTACAACTATATTCTGAATAATAAGATTCAAAATTTCTAGCTGAGTGTAGTGACAAGTATATCATGTGTAGTTACGAATTTAAAGTTAACACACTGAATGACCATTACTAGCTGTCAAGCATTATAGGCTGGTGGTATTGGTGATTGCATATGACCCCGGCTATTAGTGCAACATCAGCGTCAACTCAGTACAACATTTTTTTTATAATCATGCTAGTGTAATAAAGTGGTCGTGGTTACCACAAAAAAGCATACCTCACTTAACACAAAAAATACTAGAAAAAAAAACCATTTAAAAATACACACTCACACACAAACAAAAGCGAGAATTCGGTTGACCAAGCGACCAAGTTCTTCATTTTCCCATGAGGGACGCTTTCAACTAGACCTGCGAAATGGGGGGACACATTTGGAGGGATGACGGATCACAACTTTGACCATTTACGGTTAGCCAAAATGTATTTTCGTAGATTTTCAAGTCATGTTTGTGACATGTTTAACTCTATCATAAGCAAATGTAAACAAAAGGTGTTACTTTGTATCTAAAACAATATGACAAAACATAAACAAAAGAAAGTGTGTAGGTATAAAGTGGTGAACATTACATAAGGTGTTTTAATGCCTCTATAATAATGTGTAAAAAGAACGTAACTAATATTTGAAAAGCTTATCTTATGATAAGAGCTGTGTCTCTAGAAACAACTTCTTGTTTGGTATTATAGTGTGTAAACTTGCTTTATGTTTTAAGTCCCACATAAATTAAAGTAGAAAACTTATGCATACTTATATAGAGTGGTCTGTATGACACATATTGATTGGGATTTAGTATTATGTTGATGGTTTCTAATGCTTGAGGGAGTTAAAGAAAAAAAATAATGTAACTCGTTTTCGCATAGAAACCATCAACTTGTATAAATTCTTAATTTTTTATGTGCCATTATTTTCAATCGAGTTTCAAAATATTTAAAATAAGTTAGAGTCGAGTTATTTAAAAAATCAAACATTCCTCACATAGCAAATAACTCATTCCCATCATCCATCTAAAAAGAAATCAATAGTTGAGATTAAAAGCATTTTAATATTTCACCCATTTTTTATAATTTAAATATCTCTTAAACCGTTAATCGTTAAGCGAAAATAATTACACCATCGCGCCGAGCATTTAATTATCTTTCTATAGATAGGCTATTTGATATATTTTCGACAAATATTTTTTTTTTGTTTTTTTTTCGTCTTTTTTCGTGGCCGAAAAAATCATATATGATATTACATATCATATATGATATGTAATATCATATATGATATGATTTATAATATCATATATGATTTTTTCGGCCACGAAAAAAAGGTAAAAAAGACGGGAAAAAAATTTGTCGAAAATATATCAAATATCCTATCTATAGAAAGATAATTAAATGCTCGTCGTAACGGTATATTTTTTTTTTCGCTTAACGATTACGGTTTGAAAGATATTAATATTTGAAAAATTGGATATAGTTGTTAGATTTAAAGAAGAGTAGGGTTTGGGTCGTAATGGTATCACAAGTGTGAGCATGTTATGCAAATTGTGGGTTGAAGTTTTGCTTAAAACATTGTAAGATTGATTTGTTATTCGTATATTGAGAAGTATAAATCTTTTTGTGATTACAAAAGATTTAAAAATAACAAATTTCGATTTAAATTACGAGTTCAGTATATCATATCGAGTATTAGATTTATGTCTAAACTCCTGCTGCGAAGCGCAGGGTATTACAACCTCGTTTTTATCAATTATGTACTTAAACAAAAGCTTTATCATTTGACAACTTATCTTTTATACATAGTTAACTGGATTACACGATGTTCATTTCGTCAAATCAATTGTGTACTTATCTTATACAAAGCTACAATCTATTCTTTAAAATAAACAATAAGATTAAAATGGTGAAAGATTGAATGCGTTATATATAGCATAGAATGTGATGGATAAATGAAAAATGAGCATTAATATTTCATAGTTATAGTTAACCTGTTTCAATTAAAAACTATTTTGGTAACATAACCATGTTAGTTCTAAGCAATGTGTTTTCTTTCTATATGTAGCCGAAATAGTGCACGACAACATGTTTCTAGTCATACTTCAGACATGTTTAAATTTATCATGGGCAAATGTAAACAAAAGATGCTATTTTGAATCTAAACAATATGACAAAACATAAACTAAACAAAGTGTGTAGGTATAAAGTATCTATAACAATCTGTAAAAAGAACATAACTAACTAATATCTGGCTGTGGTTGTGGTAGCATCAAGAGCTATGTTTCTGGAACAACTTCTTGTTTGGTATCATAATGTGTGAACTTGCTTTATGTTTTAAGTCCCACATGGGGTGAAGAAGAGAATTTGAGCATTGTTATATAGAGTGGTCTATACGGCCTACATGAATTAGGAATGGTATTATGTGATTGATTTCTAATGTTTGATATGGTTAAAGCAAAAATAATTTAACCATTTCCATTCCGTTGAAATCATTAACTTGTATAAGTTCTTAATTTTTAACGCTTATTTAGTATTATGTGCAATTGTTTTCTGTTGAGTATTGCAATTGTTTTATGTTGAGTATTATGTCTTGTAAATGATTGAGAGTGTTTGTATAAGCTTATTTAGATGGCTTACTAAATGGTTTATTAGCTTATTTAACAAAGACTAGATCATTTCAGATGTTAATTTAGAGAGTGCATAAAAGTTTTTGGAAGTTTTGAGAGCCCAATTGCCTTGTACCCATTAAGTTATTAGTTCTATAGTCGGCTAGTCAGTGGAGTTAATAATTGGTTTTTTGTATAAGAAATTGGTTCTTTGAATGTTTGGTAATTAGTTTTTTCATTAAACTTTGTTTCATCAAGGCTCGAATTTTAATGGAATGAGACGTGTCCAATGGCGGAACTAGAACATTTTTCTTTAGGGGGGGGGGGGGGGGGGGGGGGGCGAATCGGAGATTTGTTTGTAACCTCAACTAAATTACCTTTAAAACCTATAATATTTACACTAAGTGCCGCAAATTTTGGGGGGGCCGAGACCCTCCCCTGCCCCTACATAGTTCCGCCATCTATGGAGTTGATGCTTGAAATGAAATAATCACTTCTTTAAGAAACAATAATCACTTCATTGGCATATTTTAAGGTTTGTTCACATTTTTATCACTTATATTCTTAAACAACATTGGAAAAACTTATCTTTCATACATTGTTAACTTAGTTTACACAGTGTTCATTTGGTTTAATCAATATAGCATGGTGTTTTCGTGATGTGGTGACAATAGACAGTTAAAACTTAAAAATAAAAAGTTGTTGGTTGATTCACTATAACAGTAAAATAGTAAATAAAAAGAAAATGATGATAGTCATTGAGTGTATGTCGTTTATTGTGGGTAAAAGTAGTTAAGTACTCGTGCCTCATACGGAGTATTTTGCAACCCAATGACCCATCCTTAAATGAAATCTTTACAAATGAAAAAGAAAATAATGTAACCTAATAAAAGATAGAAATTAAAAATCATTAATAAGAGTATATGAATTACAAAATAAAAAAAATGGGCTAATTTGTTAAAGATTTTGGGGATATTTAACCATATTTTTATTATTTTTTTTAAAAGGGCATGCATGACTCATTTAAAAGTTATAAGTGAACCCGTTTAATGAGAAAAAACTGATGAAAAAAAACCTGAAACTGAACCCGTTTAATGAGAAAACCGAAACAAAACGGTCTGCAATTTTTAAAAATCAAAGTTTTCGATTCAGGGTTTGGTTTTAACAAAAAAAACGCTGAAATAAAAGTTGGAAATAATTAAACACAAAATAACTTTAGGAAAAAAATCAGCATTAATTTCATATTTATAGCCAACTTGTTTAAAATATTGTGTGGTAGAGATACATATTTTTTTTAAACCATGATTTCCGACCTTTTGTCTGACATATCTAAGGGGTGTTAACACGCTTGCCTCTGGAGACAGAGGTTAAGGGTTCGATCCTCACCCCTTGCAAGGTCGAAAGTCCTTTTCTACATTTGGTAGAACCGGAAGCATCCTCTCTACCTTACCCACACACCATGAAAGACAGTATGGAGAGTTACTTTACTTATTTAACTCCGGTAAGATTTTTTTTTTTTTTTTATTTTTTTTATTATTTTTTTTTTTTTTGGAGTTTATATTAAAATATTGAAAATATTGTATCATGTGAAATACTGAAGATTATTTCTTATAATAGGATCGAAAGTGTTTGTATAAGCTTTATTTAGATGGCTTATTAGCTTTTATACACGGTTAACTATATTACACGATGTTCATTTGGTTTATCGCAACTCGTCAATAAAAAAGAAAAGAATGTAAGCTATAAAAGATAGAAACTAAAATGATCAAAAAGAGTAAATGTGTTTGATGAAAAAAATAATAATAAAATAAAATAAAATAAAATAAAATAAAATAAATAAATAAATAAATAAATAAATATAAAACCTTGATGCACCACTTTTTATGATTAGAGTCCCGTTAGAGCCATGTAAGATGCTACAACATTTTGATGTACCAAATCGATGGTCAAGAATCAATGTTCCAAATTTGATATTGTGTATTCTATTGGAATTTATATATATTTTGATGTTTGATTTCAAAGTGGCTTAATTTATATGTAGTCAAAAGTTTACAAACTTCAAAATCATTTTATTTGAAAAAAATTATATTATAGCTTTAGTAAATTTTTTATTTTTTCAAAACGTTTAACTAATGATCACTTTGACATTTATCATCTTAATTTTATTTTTTTACTTTTATTATTAATTTTCGAATGTTTAGTTAGTAGTTAGAAGAGAATTTGTACATGGTTAAGTTTGAAGTCCCACGCGGGAAAAAGAAGAGAATTTGAATTAATTATTGGTTTCTAATGTTTGATCTAGTTAAAGCAAATATAATATAACTGGGTAAATCATTCTGAACTAGTGACTTGTATAACTCTTAATTTTCTTGTTTTGTTGCAATTGTTTCCAAATGGGTTTCAAAAGTATTGAAAATAACTTGACATGTAAAATTTTGAAGATTATGTCTTAGTAATAATATGACTGCAAGTATTTATATAAAAAATGCACACTCACACACAAACAAAGAGGAGGACCGGTCAATCAAGCGACCAAGTTCCTCATTTTTCCCATGAGGGACACGTTCAATTTGGGGGGACGCGTTTGGAGGGCTCACCGACCCCAACTTCAACAATCCATTACAGATGGTCAAAATGTATTTTCGTAGAAATAGTAGACAATGACATTTTCTAGTCATGATGGTGACATGTTTAACTCTATCGTAGGCAAATGTAAACAAAAGGTGTTATTTTGTCTTTAAAACAATATGACAAAACATAAACTAAACAAAGTATGTAGGTATAAAGTGATGAACATTAACATAAGGTTTTATAATGTGTCTGTAACAATCCGTAAAAAGAACATAACTAACATTTAGTTATGGTAGTATAAGAGCTATGTCTCTAGAACAACTTCTCGTTTGGTATTATAGTGTGTAAACTTGCTTTATGTTTTAAGTCCCACATAGAGTAAAGAAGAGAACTTGTGCATACTTATATAGAGTGACCTATATGACTTATATGAATTGGGATTACTATTATGTTAATGGTATCTATCATTTGATGTAGTTAAACAAAAAACAATTTAACTTCATCATTTGGATGATATCAATAACTTATATAAGTTCTTACTTTTTTATGTGCCATGTAAAAATAGTGAAGAATATGTATTTATGTCTTGTAATATGATTGAGAATTGGGATTACTATTATGTTAATGGTATCTATCATTTGATGTAGTTAAACAAAAAACAATTTAACTTCATCATTTGGATGATATCAATAACTTATATAAGTTCTTACTTTTTTATGTGCCATGTAAAAATAGTGAAGAATATGTATTTATGTCTTGTAATATGATTGAGAGTGTTTGTATAAGCTTATTTAGATGGATTATTAGCGTATTTAGTAAAGACAAGATCATTTAAGATGTTAATTTAGAGAGTACATAAAAGTTTTGGAATTTTTGAGAGTTCTATAGACCTTTTTTTTCTTTTTTTGTTTAAGAAAATCGGTTCTTTGAGCGCTTGGTGATCGGCTTTTTCATTAAATTTTGTTTCATCAGAGCTTGAATTTGAATGGAAAGAGACATGTATTTGGAATTGATGCTTGAAATGAAAGAATCACTTCTTTATGAAACAATACGAAAACTCGTAATAGGAAGTAATTATTAGTCTTACTAAAGTATCATGGACATTTTTTAAGGTTTGTTCACATTTTATACATTGGAGTGAGTACTTATCTTTTTATACATTGTTAATTGGAGTACACAATGTTCATTTGGTTTAATCAATATAGCATGGTGTTGTTGGTTGATATACTATTACAGTAGATAAAAAGAAAATGGTTTCGTTTATTATGGGTAAAAGTAGTTAAGTACACGGCGATTTAGATAAAGACTTATGTTTAGAGTTGTGCGCATCCTTGAACTTTCTACAAAAATGTGTTACAACTTAGAACGCTTTCTTAAGGATAACACTTCAACTTGTATCATATATGATGCAGAAACAGGCCTATGATCCGAGAGCCTATCCTCGGTCCTCTGGTAGCTAAGTTGCCTTATCCCTTTGCCAAACGAAAGTATTCGGTCACACCTGAATTAAATACAAAAGATAGTTTCGCATGACCCAGATAAAGAGAATATGGTGTTAGTTTATTAGGTCTCATTGGATAATTAAGATGCATACCATGCTGGAGTACGTCTACCAACTTTAGGATCCGAGCCGTAATATTTATCGGAATTTGGCTCGTATTTGTAAGTTGGTGGAAAATTCAAAGTGCCTTCTGTCCACCCGTCAAATGAGCCGCCTTTCCATAGCTACAAATTTATCAGGAAAGATGAGATCTTCGCTTGAGCTACAATTTATTATGCATAATTTGTTATAGCTAGAGGTGCAACTTTAACCCATTATGTCGATCCCAGTTTGTTCTAACTCTATATGTTAGAACAAAACGGGTCAAAAGTTTGAGTTTATATTTAATGCATATTATAGTTTTTTAGCAACATTGTTTTGGAAATATACCAAACACAAACTCTTTGGTAATTATTATTTTTTGGATAAGAATTATTACGACACCCAACTCGATACATCCGACCCATTTTGCCACCTCTTCTTACAGCATATATCTGCTTGGTAAACTTGTGAAACAAATATTTGCACTAAACATGAAAGATATATGTTGGATTCAGATATAAGTAGTAGAATCAACATACCTGATCACTCTCTAACAACTTGGACCAAGCTTTTTGGGAAATCAGTTCGCATGTTTCCTCATATGACAAATCAAAACGGTAATTAAGATCACCAAACCATATAATTCGCCTAAAACGTACAAAACCAGTTTGTAAAATGACCGGTAGCATAAAAACGAAAACATTATTATTAAATAGCTAGACATTATCATACTTACTCATGGTCCTTTATGCTTCTTGGGAGTGCAGCTTCAGAGTCTATATTAAATCGTGTCCTTTTATATATTTCACTCACGTCAATATTCTTCTTAATAATATCAACTTCCCGCTCACCAGACGTTAAGTGAGTGCATATGAAACAGAAGTGTGTCTGATATATGGACATACTCACTGATACTGACCCCTGCAAGAAAATATAAAACGATTCATCAACATACTAGCTAGTATAAACCTTTGTCGTGAATCACGCTTTTTTTTTCTTTTTTTTTAACCACCCCCAAATGCCTTATTATAGTGCACCTATGGAAGCAGCAGAGTTATACTTTGTGTACCCCATTCTAAAACATTATACGGATGTGTCCACTCAATGGGCTTAAAGAAAATGAAAATGAGTGGCAATTGGAGGATGCTTTCAACAACTAAATGAGACTTTTGATGATGTCCGACTTAGTTTCATATAGCTCACGTCGGTAAGTAAGTATATCTTGCAACTAAGATTGATGTACGAATGTATAGATAGCTAAATACTAAACTGCATTAAAGTGTTAAAAAAATAAGAAAAAGAAACAAACCTTGTTACCCAGATAGCGCATTATTGCACCAACACCAACAGTTGACACATGCACATTCTGTATATGTTTCCTCAAGCTTCTACGAACCCATATGGTGATAAATATGCCAACCATTTGCTTGCTTACTATTCTTACATATTGGGATTCTTTTCTTTTTCTGTACACACTAGAGTCGAGATCTACTTCTTCTTCTTTTACTTCTGAATTTATTGTTACAGAATCATTGATGTTTATGGGTTGAATTTTATTAAGGGTTTTACGAATGATGTTTTCCCATATTGGAATTGGACGCGTATCTTCAAAACCAATGATATTGCCAGCGTCTAAAGGTATGATCTCCTGAAAACTGCAACGAAAGCGTCAGAGATATCATTTGGTTATTTCTGATATACAATAGGAAGAGTATGTTTGCTAATGGTCGAAGCTAGAAGAAAAAAGCTACAAGATGAACATTTTCAAATAAGATTATGAGATGATATGGTCTTTAATTAGGGGAGACAATTTTACCTCGTCTAAGTAAAATGAATTAGTTTGTTGCTAGGATTAAATTTTCAAACTACATAGGATCTAAATACTCAACCTGTCTCAAAATAATTAATTAAGTTTCCATTCTACCCTTGATTACACTCGATCACAAAACTGCAATAGGCGTGCACTCTTTAAACTGCGCGTAGTTTAAAAGGGTAAAATCGACATTTCAATAATCAAGGATGCATTACTGTGTGCGTTTTACCTAGTGGATACTTATTTTGGACAAAGGGAGTAATGGTTTGCGCAATTATATGTAACTATATGTACCCAATCACATATACATCTGCAGGATTGTTAGTATCAAGCCACTCGCTGATATCCAAGTCTTCTGGTGGAATTTCCCCTCCAAGATTCCTGGTATTAACAGATACTCTAACAAAAAAGAACGTAAATACTCAGAAGATGCTAATCTTATGATCATATATTATCAAATTACGTGTAATCTGTGAATCTATACCTTAGCTCTTTTGTGTCAATAAATTGTGCTCTGGACGTGTCTGATTTCTTTCTTCGTAACCTTGGGCAAGCTCCTGATGTCAAACAAACAGCAACACAGACCACAAGATTTGAATCAATATACTATATAATTCCACACTTTTCTTTGTAGATTCAACCTTTTTTAACGTTTACAAAAGAAACTTTAGTCATGAAATCCGAAAATTGTCAGCATTGAGGTACATTTAGTTCTATAACAGCAAAACTAGTATTTATAAACTGTTTGCCTGTTAATTGGTTTCTGGAATAAGCAACTTGAAAATACTCAAATTAGCAACTCCAAAAAACGCTTATTATGGGGTTGTTTGTTTCGGCTTATATAGGGGGCTTAGAGCATGTGGTAAGGTGGTGGTGTGTTAAGGCTTAACACACTGCCACCTCAGCACCACGTCAACTTTTCCCTTTTAACCTTAACTCTTGACTTTCCACCCCGGTAAGGTAACTCACCTATAACTCACCTTAACTCACCTCCACCCCAAATATTTTCAATTTCAACCCCAAAATTTAACAAACACTTCATTTATTTAAAACATAACATTAATTCTTAAACATTTTACAATACGAAACTAAAACATAAATATTACATTACATAAAACATCTTAATTAAACTACGTTAATTAAACATAAAAACATCTTAATTAAACTACAATTATTAAACATAAAACATCTTAACTAAAACTACGATTAATTAATTAAAACATCAAACAACGAAACGAAAATTAAAAGCCCTAAACAACGATACGACAATGATAATAAAACTACGATTCAGTAAAACGAATCATCCGAGACCCAGCCCTCGTCACTCGAAGTACTCGAATCGTCGTCACTTGTTGACACACGGGGCAATCCATGTTGGATTCTCCATGCACAACGAGCGTTTCTCCGAGCCTGTTTTTCTCGTAAGTACTCCTCACGAGCTCGTGTTTCTTCCTCTTCTTCTGCTTGAACCCTTAACAATTCTTGCATATCCTGTGCAAACAGTTCTTCATCGGACAATGGACGTGGTTGGTTTTGTTGTGGATAGGGTGCCGGTGGATTGTTTAGAGGTGGAAACAGAACTTCCAGTGGCGTGTTTGGTGGTGGGTTGTCATACTGGAAAACCTGAAACAAATCTGGTGGTGTATTGTTGGATCGATGATTGTAGTTTGGGAATACGGGGAAAAGTTCTTCTGGGGGGGGGGGGTGTTGTATACTGACGAGTTATCTGATGAATTGTTGTTAGACATTTGAGAGAATTTGTATGATTTGTGTGTGTGATTTGTGTGTGGGAATGGCTATTTATAGGACCGTTTGTATGATTTGAAATTTAAACGTTAACCGCCTTGTTGTTTGAATTTAAATTTTGAATTTATCCCGCCTTGTTGTTTGAATTTAAGTTGTGATTTGATTTTGAAATCGTAGGGGTGGAATTTGTAATTTTTCATTTTCGTATACAAAAAGTAAACAAATAATACAAGGGCCAAAAGTGTAAATTTTTTTCCCATTTTTCACTCTTTAACGTGCGTTAACCGCTTGCCCAAGCGAGTTAACACACCTCTTGACTTTCAGTGGTGGTAAGGTAACACAGTGTGTTAAGTTGGTGAGTTAAGGCTTAACACACCCAAGTGTGTTACCTTACCGCTAGCTCTTATGGCTTATGTTAATATGCATTGTCGATAACTTGAAAGTAGTATACCTATATTGAAAATCATAAAGTTAAATCTAATACTAATATTTCTAAACAAATCCATATGTGAAAAGTGCTTAAGACCATGTGTCATATTTTAAAATTGTGAAAACTAATGTCTAAAAATAGAAAGGTAAAGAGAAGGTTAATTTTCTTTAGTTTCCACATGTCAATTATGGGAATACTAACGTATGCATCAATAAATCAAAAAGTAATGTGTTTAATGAAAGAATAACAATTTTAAAATGCATCTAATTTAACACTGTTTGGAGTGTTTTTGTGCAAGCATCTTTTATTTTTGCTATTGTAAACCTAAACGTTTGAATTTCTTGCATCTATCTTGTTTATGTGCAATAACTATTTTACCCTTTGTTATTAATAGGTTGGTTAAAAAGTATAGGGGTGAAATGCAAATGCTCACACGATACACACAAAAACCGAAACTCAAAAGTTTATGTAAACAAGACTCGAAAAAATGAAGAGTTAAATACATTTCTGATAAATCTCTTTAATGAATTCGGTGCCATAAACAATAAAATAATTGGAGCAACATAAACCGAAAATATATTGATATTTCAAGACAAAATTAATCACAAAGAAGATAGAACAATATATCGGGTCATACCTTCGATCATGTTGTTGCTGCTGGTAGTGCCTAAGGAAGAACCCATTAGAGTAGTAGGTAATTAAGAATTCTAATGAGGATTTTTATAGGTAATTAAGAATTCTAGTGAGAATTAGTCTATGCTTTAGAAGGGTATTTATAAGAAGGAAAAGCTAACTAACTGCATTAATATTTTGTCATTTGGAGATGAGAAAACAATTATAATTAATTGACATTTGTGTATGTATTTATAAAATGCAATAAACTTTTCCCACGTGGTTACATATATTTTGGAACAAGAATTTGGCCTTCACATCACCTAATATAAAATGAGTAAGGATCAAATGAGAAATAAAAGTAAAATGAGAATAATGAGAAGTGATTACAACCGCACATTTCAGATGCATCTACAAAATAAGATGCATCTCCAATGAAATTCTCCCTCCTCATTTGAAATGTGTGGCTACAAATATTTCTCATTCTTCTTATTTTATTTTCTCTTCTTATTGGATCCATCTTTTATATAATAAAACAAAACCCCTATTGGGAATTTTCCATTTCAAAAAATGCATTCATACCTTATTTAGTAATAATTTTATTTAAAAAAAAGATTATTTTCTTATTAAGTAACATTTTATATTTATCAATAACACAATTAGAAGATAAATACAAAAAATATAGATAAGATACAATTAATAATAGGATAAAAAAATTTAAATAATTATCTTTAATAATAAAAAACTATAATTAAACATCATAAATCAAACAAAACAAAGATTAAGTTATTTGTTTTTTAATAAATAAAAATATATAATTTAAAAATTTTTAAAAAAACCCGCGCGTACGCGAAAATTATAACTAGTTCCCAATATACAATATGATGAAGTTTATTACATTTTATAGATAATACCAGTTTGTCTATTCATATATTTGCTATATTTATACAATTTACTAGTCATACATATTAAAAACAAAATATTGAGAATTAATATATTGAAAATTAGTTCTCATTTGAAGTCCTATTATATGCATTCCTCAAAATGACCAACCCACCACATAATGTCACATTTTGAGAGCTCCATTATCTTTATGCTCTATTTGAGAAATATTTATATATTTTTAAATTTGACAAACTATACAGTTTCTGTGACAATTATTAATACATGCTTTTGAATAGATGTGTATTTATATAAGGAGCTAACTAACCACATTTATATTTTGTCATTTGGTGATGAGAAAAGAATAATAACTAATTGACATTTGTGTATATATTTATAAAATATAAGCAAGTTGATGATCTATCTTTACAATTTATTGTCTACTTATGTTATATAAAGCAATAAACGTTAACTTTTCCTACCTGGCTACATATTATTTTAGATCAATAGGTTCGCCTTCGCATTACCTAATATAGAATTCTTGTAAAGGTTACCATTCGGTGATGATGCAGCATGAAGTCTTCTTATAATTGATAAACTAGACGGTACCCATGTGTTGTGGCGACGAGTATCATGTAACTAAATTTTTTGCCAATTAAGATGTTTTAATTATACGTTTTTTGTGACAATTATTTTAGACCCATATATCATATTTTTATCATATAAATATACAATAGGGTAGTCACGCGGTGTTAAGACAATATAAAAGCGGTAATTGATTATATTACAGAGTTGTTAGCATATATTATTGTTGTTATTAGACCCATTTATCATATTTTTAACGTTAGCTCAATTATTATAGTATATGTTATATGTAAATACCTTCTTGTAGTATTTACTTGTCATATATGTTATATTTAAGCTTTTTTGTATTTGATATTTGTTTCATATATATATGAAGAATGTTTGATGAACAAATATCTTGAAAGAAATTAAGATGATTATTATGAAAAGTATAAATGAATCCAAGTTCTAGGTTGGTTATGTTTGCTCTGAATAAAATGTGATGGATAAATGAAAAATGATTTTCTTTTTCAGTAATTTTAAATATCTGTGTATTAACTTTAAATGCTGCAATAAAAGCTTGAAAGAACTAAAGACAAATAAGTTTAAAACATGTAGTACTGTAGTAAGTATATTTTGGTAACATAACTTTGTTAGTTTTAAGTAATATGTGTTCTTTCTTCTGCCGTTCAAAAAAAAAAAAAAGAAAAAAAGAAAAAAAAGAAAAAAAAAATGTGTTCTTTCTATAGCCGAAATAGTACACGACGACATTTTCTAGTCACGATTCTGACATTTTTAACTGTTATCATAGAATGTAAACAAAGGGTTTTATTTGTATCTAGAAAATATGTCAAAACATTAACTAAACAAAGTGCAAGTATAAAGTGATGAACATTAACATAGGTATTATAATGTCTAGATAACAATATGTAAAAAGAACATACTATAGAACAACTTCTTGTTTGGTATTATAATGTATAAACTTGTTGTATGTTTTAAGTCCCACAGGAGTAAAGAAGAGAACTTGTGCATACTTATATAGAGTGATTTATATGGTTCATTTGAATTGAGATTAGTATTATGTTGATGGTTTCTGACGTTTGATGTAGTTAAAGTAAAACTAATTTAACCGCAGAAATCATGAACTTATATAAGTTCTTAATTTTTTTTTTATTTTTTTTAATTTTATTTAATTTTATTTTACTTTATTTTATGTGCAATTGTTTTTTTTTTTATTTTTTTAATTTAATTTTGTTTTATTTTACTTTATTTTATGTGCAATTGTTTTTTAAGTGAGGTTTAAAATACTAAAAAAAATTAGGGCAAATGGCATAAAAAAGTATCCATCTTAGGTCTAATTTTAATTAAAGGTACTACTCTTTTTTTTTCTCAATTTAAGGTACCCAAAATTTTTTTTTGGCCGATTAAGGTTTTTTTCTAACTTTCGTTAACTATTTCGTTAGTAAATTACATAATTGGTCCTTGAGTTTGTATAGGCATTTCATGTTTAGTAAATTACATGATTTAGGTTTTTTTTCTAACTTCCGTTAACTATTTCGTTAACTTTTTACGTTTTCATCAGTTTTTTTACGTTTTCGTATGATTTTTTACGTTTTCGTCCGTTTTTTCACGTTTTCGTCCGATTTTTTACGTTTTCGCCCGATTTTTCACATTTTCGTCTGTTTTTTACGTTTTTCGTCCGTTTTTTCACGTTTTCAGCTGTTTTTTTACGTTTTTCGTCCGTTTTTTTTCACGTTTTCGTCCGTTTTTTTCACGTTTTCGCCTGATTTTTTTACGTTTTCGTCCGATTTTTCACGTTTTTGTAGTTTTTTTTTACGTTTCCGTCCGTTTTTTTCGCGTTTTCGTCCGTTTTTTTACGTTTTCGTCCGTCTTTTCACGTTTCCGTCCGATTTTTTTACGTATTTGTCAGTTTTTTTAAACGTGAAAAATCGGGCGAAAAACGTAAAAAACAGACGAAAACGTGAAAAATGGGGCGAAAACGTAGAAAATCGGACGAAAACGTGAAAAATTGGAAGAAAAAGTGAAAAAAACGGACGAAAACGTAAAAAAATCGGACGAAAACGTGAAAAGACAGACGAAAACGTAAAAAAATGGACGAAAACGCGAAAAAATGGACGAAACCGTGAAAAAAGGACGAAAACGTGAAAAAACGGACCAAAACGTGAAAAAACAGACGAAAACGTGAAAAGACGGACGAAAACGCGAAAAAACGGACGAAAACATGAAAAAACAGACGAAAACGTGAAAAAACCGACGAAAACGTGAAAGATCAGACGAAAACGTGAAAAAACGGACGAAAACGTGAAAAGACGGACGAAAACGTAAAAAAACGGACGAAAACGCGAAAAAACTGACGAAAACGTGAAAAAACGGACGAAAACGTGAATTTACCTTTAATTGACGAAAGTTAGAAAAAAACCTTAATCGGCTAAAAAAAAAGTCGGGTACCTTAAATTGAGAAAAAAAAAGAGTAGTACCTTTAATTGAAATTGGACCTAAGATGGATACCTTTTTATGCGATTTGCCAAAAAAATTATCATGTAAAATATTGAAGATTGTGTCTAAAGCAAAACTAATTTAACCGCAGAAATCATGAACTTATATAAGTTCTTATTTTTATTTATTTTTTTTTTTTTTATGTGCAATTGTTTTTTAACTGAGGTTTGAAATACTAAAAAAAAAAATTATCATGTAAAATATTGAAGATTGTGTCTTGTAAATATGATTGAAAGTGTTTGTAACTTTGTGTAATGTTTATATAAGCTAATTTAGATGGCTTATTAGCTTTTATACACAGTTAACCATATTACACGATTAACAATATACACTTCAGCCCGTATTGAAATACATCTATGTCACTTTAGTCCCATTTTGGAAATCCAAGTTAATAAGCTATCGAACGAGCTTATGGTCATCTGATAGTAGATAACGATGACATATTTTAGAGTCGTCTAAAGCTGGACGTACTTGAAGAAAACAGTCTTTTTTGAGTTTTTCCGTTAGCTTTACCAAAGAATGATTAATAAGAAATGTTAAGTCGTTTTCACAAATTGCACACGTCGATTATCCAGATGATCAAATTACATAAGAATAGTATGCTTATCAATGAAATTTACACATGAGGTTTCATTAATGATGAGCTTCAGTCAAAAAACCAAAGAATAATGTATGGTTTGAGTCGAAAATATTGAGCACATGAGATCACACATCGGCTGATACAAATTTTCAGCTTGGGGATGTATTAGCTAGCGACCAGAATCTGATGTATCCTGCAGTAAAAAACCGTAGAAATGTTATACTTTGTTTTCGGTATGAGCTTTACCTATTTTTAGATTTTCTATTCAACCCGTTATACGTCTAGAGATAAAATATAACCCAAATCAACCCGTTAATGAAAAAGCTAAATGCAACTCTAGAAAATGGCTTTGTCCAAAACTAGGAATTCGAATGGTGCAAAGACAAGAAAACTCGAGTGGTGTGAAGACAAGAAAACTCACCGGTGCTATGATTCCATAGTTTTCAATCTCGGCATCAGTGAATGTGAGGACTCTTTGTAACTTTCTTAAGGATAAGACTTCTACTTCTATCATGTATGATGCAGAAACAGGCCTATGATCCGAGAGCCTATCCTCGGTCCTCTTGTAGCTCAGTTGCCTCATCCCTTTGCCAAATGAAAGTATTCGGTCACACCTGAGAAAGATACAATGAGCATTAAAGATAGGTTCAGATGTGACGTTTTTAAGTCATATTTTATATAGATAAGCTGCATACCATGCTGGAGTACGCCTACCAACTTTAGGATCTGAGCCGTAGTATTTATCAGAATTTGGCTCGTATTTATAAGTTGGTGGGAAATTTAAAGTACCTTCTGTCCACCCGTCAAATGAGCCGCCTTTCCATAGCTACAAATAAATTAGGGAAAAAATGAGATATTCTCTTAAGCTACCATGTATTACGCAAAAGTTTGTGCAACTTTAAACCATTAAGTCGATTCAGGTTATGTTTCAGAGCTAACGGGTCATATTAGTAAAATCAAACTTTGTTGTTAAATGAAAACGGGTCAAAAGGCTGATAAGAAGTATTGGGTACACCCAACCCGAACCGCCGCACCCATTTTGCCACATCTTTTTCCAGCGTATATTTGCTTGGTAGATTTGCGTAACAAATGCTTTCTCTAATTCATCGAATGATATAATGAATAGAACCAACTTACCTGATCACTCTCTAACAACTTGGACCAAGCTTTTTGGGAAATCAATTCTAACGTTTCGTCATATGACAAATCAAAACGGTAATTAAGATCACCTAACCAGAAAATTCTCCTGAAACATACCAAGCCAGGTTGTTAAACGACTCGCAGCATACAAATGAAAACATAATTTTGACATAGCCAGACATATTCATACTTACTCATGGTCCTTTATGCTTCTTGGGAGTGCAGCTTCAGAGTCTATACTAAATTGTGTCCTTTTATATATTTCACTCACGTCAGCATTCCTCTTAATAATATCAACTTCCCGCTCACCAGACGTTAAGTGGGTGCATATGAAACAAAAGTGTGTCTGATATATCGACATACTCACTGATACTGACCCCTGCAAGAAAATATAAAACGATTTGTCAACATACTAGCTAGTATAAACCTTTGTCATGAATCACGCTTTTATTTTATTTTATTCTTTTATTTTTTTTAACCACCCCCAAATGCCTTATTATTGTGCACCTATGGAAGCAGCAGAGTTATACTTTGTGTACCCCATCTAAAACATTATACTGACTTGTCCACTCAATGGGCTTATAGAAAATGAAAACGAGTGGCAATTGGAGGATACTTTCAACAACTAAATGAGAGCTATGACGATGTCCGACCTAGTTTCATATAGCTCACGTCGGTAAGTATATCTTACAACTAATATTGATGTATGAATGTATATATAGATAAATACTAAACTGCATAAAATTGTTAAAAAAATAAGAAAAAGAAACAAACCTTGTTACCCAGATAGCGCATTATTGCACCAACACCAACAGTTGACACGTGCACATTCTGTATATGTTTCCTCAAGCTTCTACGAACCCATATGGTGATAAATATGCCAACCATTTGCTTGCTTACTATTCTTACATATTGGGATTCTTTTCTTTTTCTGTACATAATAGAATCAAGATCTACTTCTTCTTCTTTTACTTCTGAATTTATTGTTACAGAATCATTGATGTTTATGGGTTGAATTTTATTAAGAGTTTTACGAATGATGTTTTCCCATATTGGAATTGGACGCGTATCTTCAGAACCAATGATATTGCCAGTGTCTAAAGGTATGATCTCCTGAAAACTGCAATGAAAGCGTCAGAGACATCATTTGGTTATTTCTGATATACAATAGGAAGAGTATGTTTGCTAATGGTCGAAGCTAGAAGAAAAAAGCTACAAGATGAACATTTTCAAATAACATTATGAGATGATATGGTCATTAGAGGAGACAATTTTACCTCATCTGCATAAAATGAATTAGTTTGTTGCTAGGATTAAATTTTCAAACTGCATAGGATCTAAATACTCAACATGTCTCAAAATAACGTCTACCTTTCTCTTAAGTTTGTACTTCGCCCCAAGAAAAGTGACCACATCCAAAACAATTACTAAGTTTCCATTCTACCCTTGTTTTAAAAGGGTAAAATCAACATTTCAATACCCAAGGATGCATTACTGTGTGCGTTTTGCCTAGTGGACACTTATTTTGGACAAAGGGAGTAATGGTTTGTGCAATTATATGTAACTATACTTACCCTATCACATGTACATCTGCAGGATTGTTAGTATCAAGCTACTCGCTGATATCCAAGTCTTCTGGTGGAACTTCCCCTCCAAGATTCCTGGTATTAACAGATACTCTAACAACAAAGAACGCAAATACTTAGAAGGTGCTAATCTTATGATAACACATTATCAAATTACGTGTGATCTTTGAATCTATACCTTAGCTCTTTTGTGTCAATAAACTGTGCTCTCGACGTCTCTGATTTTTGTCTTCGTAACCTTGGACAAGCTCCTGATGTCAAACAAACAGCAACACAGACCACAAGATTTGAATCAATATACTAAATAATTCCACACTTTTCTTTGTAGATTCAACCTTTTTTAACGTTTACAAAAGAAACTTTAGTCATGAAATCCGAAAATTGTCAGCATTGAGGTACATTTAGTTCTATAACAGCAAAACTAGTATTTATAAACTGTTTGCCTGTTAATTGGTTTCTGGAATAAGCAACTTGAAAATACTCAAATTAGCAACTCTGAAAAATGCTTATTATGGGTTGTTTGTTTTGGCTTATATAGGGGGCTTATGGCTTATTTGGTTTTGGGCTTATGCTTCATAAACTCACTTTCTGTGGTTTATTTTGAAACTTTTAGGCTTATATAAGCTTATTATGACATAATAAATATAAATATATAAAGCCGAAATGTTGCAAAATTAGCCACAAAAAGAGAGCTTACGAAACATAAGCCGAACACCAAATAAGCCATAAGCCTGCTATATAAGCCGAAACAAACACCCCCTAAAAACAGCTTGTTTCAGTAACAACTATGTGTTTTATTTCATAATTGTTAGAATAAATTACATAACTATGTTAATAAGCATTGTCGAAAACTTGAAAGTAACATACCTATATTGAAAATCACAAAGTTAAATCTAATAATATTTCTAAACAAATCCATATGTGAAAAGTGTTTAAGTACCATGTGTCATATTTTAAAATTGTTAAAATAAATGTCTAAAATTAGAAAGGTAAAGAGAAGGTTAATTTTCTTTAGTTTTCGCATGTCAATTATGGGAGTACTAATGTATGCATCAATAAATCAAAAAATAATTTGTTTAATGAAAGAATAATAATTTTAAAATGCATCTAATTTAACATTGTTTGGAATGTTGTGCGGCCATCTTTTATTTTTGCTATTGTAAATCTAAACTTTTGAATTCCGACCTTTGTATCTATCATGTTCATGTGTAGTAACTATTTTACCCTCTCCTTTTTGTTAATAGGTTACTTAAAAAGTATAGGGATGAAATGCTCACACGATGTACACAAAGACCGAAACCCAAAAGTTTAAGTCTACAATAGTAAAAAAGTTGGTTACACATGATTTCAAAAAGTGACGAGATAAATACATTTCAGATAATTGTCTCTTTAATGAAATTTGGTGTCATAAACGATAAAATAATTGGAGCAACATAAACCGAAAATATATTGATATTTCAAGATAAAATTATTCACAAAGAAGATAGAACAATATATTGGTTCATACCTTCGATCATGTTGTTGCTGCTGGTAGTGCCTAAGGAAGAACCCATTAGAGTGGTACGTAATTAAGAATTCTAATGAGGATTTTTATAGGTAATTAAGAATTGTAGTGAGAATTAATCTATGCTTCATAAGGGTATTTATAAGAAGGAAAAGCTAACTAACTGCATTTATATTTTGTCATTTGGTGATGAGAAAAGAATAATAACTAGTTGACATTTGTATATATTTATAAAATATAAGCTAGTTGATGATCTATCTTTACAATTTATTGTCAACTTGGTGATGAGAAAAGAATAATAAAGCAATTACGTTAACTTTTCCTGCCTGGCTGCATGTTACTTTAGATCAATAGGTTGGCTTTCACATTACCTAATATAGAATTCTTGTAATGGCATTCGGTGATGATACAGCGTGAAGTCTTCTTATAATTGACAAACTAGGCGGTACCAGTGTGTTGTGGCGACGAGTATTATGCAATTAAATTTTTTGCCAAACAATATGTTTCAATTATACATTTTTTGTAACAATTTTTTGCCGTTAAAAAAAAAAACATTTTTTGTAACAATTATTTTAGATATGTTGATAATTTCAAGTTGGAATAACTTTAGAAAATTACAAATTATTTAATATAGATACACAATAGGGTAGTCGCGCGGTGTTAAGACAATATAAAAGCGGTAATCGATTATATTACAAAGTTGTTAGCATATATTATTGTTGTTATTAGACCCACTTATCATATTGTTAACGTTAGCTCAATTGTTATAGTATATGTTATATGTAAATACCTTCTTTTAGATGAAGAACGAGCGAGGAGACCCGCGCGTTGCAGCGGGAGTGTTTAGATATGTGTTTTGTGTTGTATGTTTTGTATTTTGCGTGTTATAGGTTTAACGGCTTTAAAAGTTCGGCGATATTCCAATATTGGTTTGTGACATAATATTATTTGTTATATTGAAAGATATGCATATTTATACTTGTTTTCGTTGGAAAAATTATTTCGTGAACAATGGTTCAAGTTTCGTAATTTTTTGAGTCCGTTTGATACGTCAAATGAGGCCCAAAACGTTTTGACGGAAAGTATTACTAACTTGGCACTTATACCCCCTCCGCCCCTACTTTTCACTTCACACCCTCGCTTTTCATATTTTCATTTCTACCCTTTTCATTTTATATTTAAACCTATTTTTCCTTTTTATTTTTTTAATTTATACATAACACTCTCATCTCTCTCTCTCTACCCCGCCGGCAACCCAACGCCGGCCATCTTCATCTTTTCCGGTGAGTTTCTGGTGACACCAGCAGATTCCGGCCACTTTTTCCGGCCAACTATTTTTATTTCACTATCTTGTAGATCGGGACATCCCCGTTCTTCTCGTACCACCCACGCACCACCAAACCCCCTCGAACCACCCCACGCGCCTCCACCGTGACCACGGAAGCCCACCACCACCTTCACCTTCATTCCACGCGCCACCAACACCTTTGTCGTCCACCACCGAGACTCCACCACCACTCCACCATCTCTCTTCTCTCGGTAAAACTTTTACACGCGCCACCCTTCTTATTGTTTTCAAATTAAACCGAAACAATTACCAAACAGGTGGTTAGTTAGAATTTATGGGAGTTAAAGAAGTGATGGATATGACGAGAGATGTGGGAGAAGATGGATGAGGAGGGTTCTGGGATTTGTGGGGAGGGGAGGGGCGCATTTTTTTTAATATAATTACCAAACAGTGAAGTACAATCCGGTTAACGGATTTACTGTGCGAACCACTGTTACCACTATTCATTCAACAGTGGTGTACAACAATTTGATGCGGAGCAAATTCTCATCTTTAGTATATATATATAATGTTTGACTAACAAATATCTGGAAAGAAATTAAGATGATTGATGAGTGCTCAAACACTCATCATTTTTACCGTATCTGGACTGCCAAAACATCCAAAAACACCCAAAAACGCATCAAAATACACAATTTATCTCAAAAATGTGTTTTATATGTTTTAGATGCAAAATGTTTAAAAACAAATGAAAAACGAACAAAGTTTGCACAATTGGCAGTTTCAGTCCCTCAAGTTTCAAAATTTGGCAAAACTAGTCCCTGGAAGTTTAAAATGAAAGAAAAGTCAACCCAAGGCAAAGAAAAGTCAAAAATTATCAAAATAAGTCCTTGGGTGAAAAAGTTTGAGAAAATTACACTTTTACCCCTCAAAATCTAAAATTGGCATAAATGGTCCCTGGAGTTTCAGATTTTGGCAGAATTGATCCCTGGTGGAATATTTTTGGATGGAAAATCATTTTTTTTATCCTTGGGAAAGTCACAAAAGCCATTTATAGTCCTTGGGTGAAATTTTGAAAAGTTTACATGTTTGGTCCCCGAAGTTTGGCAACTTGTCAATTTTAGTCCCCGAGAATTTGAAAAAATGGAAAAATATAATATTTGATCCTTGGAATACTTTAACTTGGCAAAAGTGGTCATTTGAATAAAGTTTGAGAAATGGCAGTTTTGGCCCCTCATGATTCGGCAAATTACAATAATGGTCCTTGTGTTGTTTTGTTATATAACCAAACGGACCCTTGTTTATTATATCTACCCAACACCAAAACAACCCACCTGTTCCAGGCCCATCCACACCTCCCTCAGCCCACTTAAACTTTAGCCCACCCAAAACCCCTAACCGTTTTAAATAACTACACCCCCCATCTTTGACCCGCGTTGACCACCCCTTCCACCTCACCCTACGCCTGCAAACACCCTGCAACACACCATCCCCACTCCTTCCAATCATCACCCCTACACCCCCCTTGCACCTCAAACAAACATAAGCCTCCAAAATACACCCACTGGCTTCAATTACCCAAGAAAAAGTTAAAAATCAATTTGGCGCCAAAATGAAGAAGCGGCCAAGATTGAATTTCCATTATCCAAGGGCTAGTTTTAGAGCTGGGAAAGAGACAAAGGAAGCTGAGGAACCCTAAATTGGAGCTATAAAAGGAAGAAAAGGAGCAGTGTAGAAGAGGGGTTAATTTTTAGTTTTAATTTAGTTATTTCAAGCTTTGTAAATTGCAAGTTTAATTCAAAAATTCAGTTGTAATGTACTCTACTCATCATTAATATAAGTTGCATTTGAGAAATTCAAGTTTTAATTTTACTTTCAGTTCTCATCACCATTAATTATAAAAAAAATAAAAAAAATAGAGAAAATCAAAAGAAAAATAAAAAAAAAGGAAGAAGATTGAAGATGGCTTGAGCTCAGTTGAATAATTGGATTGGGTGTATTAGAGACTCAAGGGAGTCATATAAGTGGTTCTTGGTTTCATAATTGTGGGATGGAAGCACACTGTGAGTTTCAATCTTTCTAGAGGTTTACTGTAGCATTGTTTGCTTTAGTTCAATCTCTGTTCTCTCTTGTTTGTTAAAGTTATTCAATGCTGTTTTAATCTATTTTATAGTTTAGACTAGTTTAGTTAATACTTATATGAAATTAACTGTTAATCTTAGTTAAGACTCCCTTTTTAGTAAATTCTACTGTAGGTTGCTTAATCTTTGTTGATTTTTGATTGGGAAGAGTTTTTAGATGTAGTACAATATATCTTTATCTGATGAGGCGAAAAATGATCCGTTTTTAGGGGGTCATTTAAGCCCGAATCCAACTTTATTTGATCAAATATTGCCCTAAATCGTTCCTTTTGTGATTTTAGGTGTTTGGAGAGTGAATTCTGGAAAAGAAGCCATTTTGGACGTTTTTGGAGCATAAAAGTGAAGAAAACGGCAAAGTACCAATTTTCCATGCTGAAGACACTAGGTGACGGCGTCAAGAGTTACACCCTGACGGCGTCAGACATCAAGAATAAAATACCGTAGGTGGTGACGGCGTCAAAAGTCATCATGACGGCGTCAAAGTACCAAGAATAAAATACTGTGGTAGCTGACGGCGTCACATAGGCCGTCATAAGTAGATCAAGGCCGTCCGAGGAAGTATTTGGCGGCGAGGTGACGGCGTCACATGGTTGTCTTGACGCCGTCAGCCCAGTTTTCCTATATATAGTTTTCTAGTTTTTTCATTAAAAAAAAGAGGAGAAGTTTTGGTGAAACCCTAAAGACGAATTTGGTGTATCTTTTACAGGTTTTTCAAGGGTTCCAAACCCTTGATACCTTGCATTGTAATTGAGATATGTGTTCTTCCAATTCAATCAATATGTCTATGTGTTGGTTGTTTATATTTTGTTCTTGTCTCAATTCCATTATGCTAGGCTAGATCTCTTTTGTGTTTGCTTAGATCTAATGAAACCTAGATGTTGATTATGTGTTGATTACTTGTCTATTCTTGTTTTGGATGAATGATTTTATATGTTAGGCTTAAGAAAACTGGCAGATCTCCAAATGGTAACATGCTTGAACGTCTTAAGAAACATGAACCGAGGCGTACTAGGTCTTTATTGGTTGTATTTAATGCATGAGCCACTGTTTACAATCCCTATAGTTGTGTTGGGTCATGGTGTAGGAGGAGATAAGAGCTCATAGAGTTGGGGAGTTATGTATGCCACCCCACGAATGGTATTAAGGAATACAATCCGTCATCCATACAAGTATAACAAGTAATTAACGTGTAAAAGATATCTAGGGAGTAGTGAAGTCTAAGTAAACACAATTTCTCCAAATACTGCTCACAACTTTGTAATAATTTAGTTTAATTTCATTTTCAGTATTTTATTTTGATTTTATATTAGTTTTGGGTTAGTTGAATAGCAACTAATTCCGCCCACTCTTCCAAAACCCGAGATTTTAATTGCTTTCATAAAATATAAAAATACAAAAATAATCATCCCTCACCTTTAGAACTATTAATTAGGTTTTCTAATCCTAGCGACACTATTCCTAAGCTGAACGATCAATCCCCCGGTACTTGTCACTATACTATACTACAACGATCAGGTACACTGCCTGGTGGGGGTTGTAAGCTTCTCGAGATCCCTCGAGAGGTAAAGCAAGGTGCGATTCCCACGCATCAAGTTTTTGGCGCCGCAGCCCGGGGAATGGTTATTGTCTAGGTTAGGATTTCTTTTTATTAGGTCTACTTGCTAGATTCCTTTCTAGTAAGATTTTATTTTTATTTTTTTAGGTCTTCTTTATGCTATCTTATTTCTTTGTGCCTCTGTTAGTAAATTAAACTCATTGACTGTTCCGTTGACCATTATGGAAAACGCGAATCCACCCCGTTCCCCTAGTGAAGTGGTTGTGTTACGTGAACAAATTGAGAGGGAGATTAGGGAGCTTAGAGAGCTTAATAGGTTGATTAAGATTGAACTCGAACATACATTTAGTGACCTAGCAACCGTCTTGTATTCAAATAAGGACCTAGGGCCTAATGACTTTGTGAATGTTATTGAGAAACTAGAAGAGGAGGAAATGGATTCGAAGCTTAACGACTACTTTAATCTATACCCCACTAAGGAGGAGATTGCATATTATAATAATCTTATTGATAACCCGCGATCTCCTTTCACCATAATTGAACCTAAGATCAAGAGAGGCGATCCTAAGAATGCTAAAATACCATGTATGATTGGATATAGGCACATTAGCAATGCTTGCATTGACTTCAAATCTCCAATCAACATTATGTCCTCAACGGTTTATAATGATATAATGGAAACAAGACTTGAACCTAGAAGGGATCCCAAGTACCCCGGTGGAGTTTGTAACTTTGTCGGGAGAGTTAAAGGTTTACGTGTCTTTGTTGGTAATTTCACTTTTGTCACCGACTTTATGATTGTGGAGGATCTTGCTAATGTTATTGATTGTCGATTATCCAATGTTGTGTTTGGCAAACCATTTGTTGAGGAGTCTAAGTTAGAATATGATGAGGTAGAAGGCACGATTCGATTTGCAAGTAACACCGATAGTATCACTTATAGGATGCCCAATAGGATGAAAGAATTTCGCTTTATATCTCGTTTTGAGCAGGACAACGTTGGTGCTTTTGAGGATATTGATGAGGAGGATAAGAAAAAGGGCATGGACTATGTATGGGAAAAAAGGAGTCTTTACTACAAAGATTGCTTGGCCCTTGGACCAAGGTATAAGGTCGATGAAGAATTTGCCCAAATTATTATGGGGGCGATTGAGAAAAAGGTGATTGGTTTCTACAAGGAATATTTACAATCGGAGAGTGGAACCAATGATGAAATCACGTAGTAACCCATGACTTTGAGTCTAGCTACAAGACTCGTAAATAAAGAAAAGCGCTTCTTGGGAGGCAACCCATGTTTTGTGTGATTTTATTTGTTTGGTAGTTATTTGCTTCCGTATGCATGTTTTATTTTTATTGTTGGTTGATCATGTTTCTCAATTAAAATGTGTAAATACTTTATTATATTGTTTGGCCTAGTCTTAACTTCAACCTAAAGGTATTTTTGCAAAAGATAAGTGTAAGGGGAAACCCCAAATATGTTTTTAAGAAACAAACCGATCATGATTCTCCACAATATTAAATGAACATGTATATTCGTATTTGTTAGAGTCAAATGCTTGTATTGAGTCATAATGAAGTTTTGCAGGATTTTCCAGGAAGTAGGACCAAGTTTTTCCAGAAATTTTCCGAAAACTTAACATAAGAATTTCTGCAGGTCCATTATGACGGCGTCAGAGTATTACTCTTGACGGCGTCAGGAGTAAAAATCTGGAAATTTTACCGGTTTTGTTTTTCTAACGGAGTCTTATGGTTTTTGTGAATTATTAAGTTTTATAATCTCCAGGAAATCTGCAAACTTCATTCCACAAGCATTATATCTTACTTTGTTTTCTAGGATTTAGTAACTTATATAGGATGCCGCCGATTTTACGCAAGGTTGTCTTGTCTATTGTTGTCAGGATTTACAGGTTATGTATGACAAGAAGATGATTTATATTCTGGAAGGGAAGCTTTGATTGTTCATTTTCTTGGAGGAAGATTTAACCTGGCCAACCTATAATCCATACCGAGCGAATCAGGGGAGTATTTGATTTCATTCTCTTTACTTTATCACTTTTACATTCTTTACTTGAACATTGGGGACAATGTTCATATTAAGTGTAAGGGGAGGGTAAAAAGATGATACCTTACATATGCACTTTCGCTTGAGTTTGTTTTGTTTGAGAGTAGATGTGTAATAAAACTATGAGAAATACTTGTTAGTGCAATTTTAGCGCCAAATTTAAAATTTTTTACAACATTTAGGAGTGAAACTTTAGCCATAGCAAGCGTCTCATGGATAGGAGGTTGAATGACTAGCACATAACCGTATATTCAGAAAAAATTTCCACCCAAAAATGTGAGGTTCGCCTTTAGATTTGATAGGAAAAGCATTCATTATTGGTGCTTATGAGTGTACCAGTAGCATTTAGATTCTAGAACTTGCGTTAGTGATGCATCCCGAGACCGCTAGTGAGACTACATTTGTGTAGTAGGATTTACTACATGATAAGAGGCATTAGGATCACCCTTGTGTTAAACCCGTATCATAATTACTTGACCATTTAAGTCATATTACTTGGCTAGTTAAGTCAACTAATTTTTCCCACACCCTTAGCGTTGTACTCATTTTTAGTACACGAAACCCCTAGTACACCCCTCCGAGCCTATCTTTTCGTTTCTAACTTTAAGCATTTTACTTAAAGGAAGAATTTGTTACACCCCACTTAAATGTACACCCAAATCGCCTTAGCCTTCCGTGTATGCGCTCATTTTTAGTGCATTATTGTTATTTGTTAAACCCTAAGTTAACTTTCTAATTGATTACATGGTTGCTAAGTCGAGTCATATCCTTGTACATATTGTTTTGGGACGATTGAGACTCATGGGTAAGTACTTATTTTATGGAGTAATGGGGAGGAACATCATATTATTACCCCCATATGTGCGTTAATCTTAAAAGTGCTCCAAGTGTTTTGATTTTCTTAATTCGAGTCATTAGAATAGTTAAATGTAAAGTATGTAAAGATTCAAGTGTAAGGGGAACGTTCATACCCCTATGATGTATTATTTTGGATGGTAGGGTAAGAGTGTATGTAAAAAAAATCAAAAAAAAAAAAAAAAAAAAAAAAAAAAAAAAAAAAAAAAAAAAAAAAAACGAAAAAATCAAAAAAAAAAAAAAAAAAAAAAAAAAAAAAAAACATACGAACTACCATCCCATTTTTATTCTATGTTCATTTTATGTTTTTTTGTTATTTTTTATTTATTAGCTTAAGTCGAGTCTAGTCTTGGCTTAGCAACGCCATCTTATACATGTAATTAACCAAGATTGTTAACTCGCCACCAGTAAAACTTCCTTTATCCAACAAAACCGTGTAATTCATATCCCTATACCTAACGTTACAACCCTTTAAAAGACCTCTTTGATAGTTTATCCTAGGTGCTTACGCCATGTGGTGGAGGTTTGATCCTTTCCCAAGCCTATGGTAATCTATTTTGCTATGACAGGTAGTGAGAGATATCTTCCATTTCCATAATGTTATATTACTTTATTACACCCGAGAGATGTGAGTATCTAAACACTATTTGTGAGGTGCTTGTGTATGACCTCCGTGCTTGTCTATTGGTCTTTAGTGGAACGATTATTTGTTGTAATTACTTTTATATTAGTGTTAAATGACCCCTAACTTGTCTTTTGAGTAGAATAAAAGCTCATTTGCTTGAGGACAAGCAAATCTCAAGTGTAAGGGTATATGATGAGGCGAAAAATGATCCGTTTTTAGGGGGTCATTTAAGCCCGAATCCGACTTTATTTGATCAAATATTGCCCTAAATCGTTCCTGTTGGGAATTATTCTATCAGTTACCACGGCTAGTGAAGATATTTCAACTGCAGAAGATTGTACTTGCAGTGGAAACTCATTACCACTGCAAGAACAAATATTACCACTGCTCACTTGTTAACTGTTAGAGAAACGCGCATTGATAAACATAGAAAAGATTTTGTGTATATCTTATTCTATTAGTATTATACTTATCTTGTACAAGAGGACTCCTTGTTGTATAAAAGGAGATCCTAGATCATAGTTAGAATATATATTTCTAATACGTTTTCTTAGAGCTTCAAGGTGTAACCCTAGTGATATTCAGATCACTCGTATTATTATCATTAATAATATTGGAGCTAGTTGTTTTGTTACATTCATTGTTCATACATAAAACTGTTTCACTTACAATCAATCTTCTAAGTATCATTAAGTAGATTCCGCATACTTAGTGATATCACTCAAAGTATCATTATTAACACAAGTTCAAGGTGTTAACGATCCAACAAGTGGTATCAGAGCAAGGCTTTGATATTTTGATTTAGAAGATCCTATGGCAGATTCAAAAGATACAATGGAGACAGAAACAAGCCAATCAAACATTGCTGCAAAGCTTCCCAAGCTTAAAATTAATGACTTTGAGATGTGGAGGCTTATGATAGAACAATTCTTTATGGTTCAAGACTACACATTATGGGAGATCATAATGTGTGGAAATTCATTCAAACCTGGTACAACTGTAGAGCAGGTTGGTGACAAGACAGTAACAAAAGTTAACACTGGTCCTGTTACTAATGAAGAAAGAAACCAACTAAAGAATGATTTGAAGGCTAGAGGTTTGTTATTGATGGCTCTACCCAGAGAACAAGTTCTGGCTTTTACCAAATACAAGTCTGCAAAGACCCTCTTTGATGAGATCTGTGAAGTGTTTGGTGGTAATGACTATACCAAGAAAACTCAAAAGACTTTACTGAAGCAGACCTATGAGAATTTTGGTTCAACAAGCAATGAATCTCTTGATAGCATATTCACAAGGCTACAAAAGATTGTTACTCAGCTGACTGCTTTTGGAATTGAGGTGGAAAAGGAAGACCTCAATCTTAAATTTCTAAGAAGTTTACCTGCTGAGTTTGATACCAATATTGTTGTATGGGAAGATAAGTCAGATCTTGAGACCATGAAGCTTAATGATGTGTACAATAACTTCAAAGTTATTGAACAAAGATTAAAGAAAGCTGGCAAGTTAAAAACAAGTTCTGCAGGTGTAGCACTCATATCATCATCAGGTAATGATAGTTCAGATGATGAAAGTGATAGTGATGATGACAGTGGTAACATGATTGTTTCCACTGGTAATGGAAATGTTTCCACTAGGAGCTCAAAGAAGCAGATTGCAGGTCTAAGTGATGCTACTTTCTATGCCTTTATATCAAGCCATGTGGGTGGTTCAATCCTCAATCATGAGGACTTGGATCAAATTGATGAAGATGATATGGAGGAGATGGACATCAAATGGCAGGTAGCATTACTCAGCTTAAGATCAAGGAAGTTCTGGAAGAAGACAGGGAGAAAGATACATATAAGTGGTGATGAGACTGTAGGTTTTGATAAAAAGAAGGTGGAGTGCTATAATTGTCACAAGAAGGGGCACTTTGCAAGAGAATGCAGAAAACCAAGGAAATCTGACAATAAGTCAACTTGGTACAAGAAGGAAAAGAACAAAGAACCTACAACAGAAGAGCCAAAGGTGCTATTGGCTATTGATGGAGTGAGCTTTGATTGGAGCTTTATGTCTCAGAATGGAGAAGATGATTCAGAATCTGCAATGATAGCCACTGAGCATGCACTCATGGCTTTCTCTGACTCTGAGGTATATACTGATAATGCTTGTTCTAAAAATTGTAAGGCTGTAAAAGAGTTAGAGGTTTCTAAAACACAATATGATGCACTCATGCTAGATTTACATCATACTAATTATAATTTAGCAAATAATAAAAGAGGTCTAGGTGTTTTAGAAAAACAGATAGAGCATTATAGGGCTAATGAATCTAAGTTCAGTGATGATATTGCTGTTTTAAAAAGAGACTTAGATTTTTATCTTGAAGTAAATAAAGCTCTTAGGGAAGAGATTGAAAAAGTTAAAAAGGCTAGTGAGAACATTCAGATAACTAAGCAAACACTAGACCATCAATCCAAGAGCATTGACAAAATTTGGGAAGCCCAAGTTGTGAGCAAAGCTAAATCAGGTCTTGGATACAAATCTGTTCCACCACCTCTAAGAGGTGTTCCAGCACCACCTGGCATTGACCTAGCTCACACAGGCTTAGAAGAGTTTCAGGATCCACCCATGACCTATGGACCAAAATTTGTTAAACCAGTTGAAACTGAAAAGGTTCAGGTTGAGGTTGAGACTTTTGATAGTGCTAGTGACTCATCTCTTAAAGATGAATGTTTGAAAGTTGAGTCTAAAACTAGTGTTACTGAAGATGTTAAAGTTGAGGAAAGAAAAAGTATTCCTGAAGAAGTCAAAGAGAAGCCTAGAACACAGTCAAATTTCACTAGGTCTACTACTAGGTATGCAGAAATGTACAGGGATAGGCCTAAATCCCCTAGAGGGAACATGAGAAGTTGGAATCATGTTAAAACCAGGCAGTTTGGTAGTGATTTTGTGTTCAACAATAAGGCTTGTCATATATGTGGTAGCTTTGACCATTTAGCTAAAGACTGTACCTACCACATGGGAAGAAGGGAAGTTTTTACAAGGGTGAATGGATCTAATTCTAATAAAATGACTCACCCAAACCCCCTAAGCAAGATGGTTCCCAGGTCTGTTATGCTTACCACTGGCATTAAACATGTTTCCATTGCTAGACCAGCAGTTACCACTGCTAGAAGTAATAACAGAGTTTATCCTAAGTCCCCTGTCACTTCTTTTGTTAAATCTTATCAAACAGGGAAAAAGGCTTATTTTGAAAAGAATGATCACAAGAATCACATGTGGAGACCAAATTTTTCTAATCCAGCAGTTTCCACTGCTAGGCAAGCAGTTACCACTGCAAGACCAATTGTTTCCACTGATGTTCATAAGAAAAGGGTAAACTTGGGAAAAGCTGTTAAGGCCTCAGCTCGTTGGGAATGGAAACCAAAAGGAACAACAAACAATCCCAATGGTGTATCAATGACCTTTGATAGATACAATTATATTGATACACGAGGCAGATCCAAGTCATTTGTGGCTTGGGTCCCCAAAAGGTACTAATTCCTTTATGTTGTATGCAGGGACAGTCAAAGATTACAATTGATTATGAATGACTTGATGATATTTTCTGTGATTAACTAATATGTTTTCAAGTTGTTTGGTATATGTCTGTTCTGCAAATGTTAATGAAATTGCAAGAAGGGTGTTACAGTCACCAAGAGATGTAGCCAAGGAATGTGATCTAATAAGCTGAATTTAGTCTCTATTGCAAACAAAATAATGCTGAAGGTCTTACATATTGAGCAAATTAAGAAGATCTTTTTATTCATTTCAAGACATAAGTTACAGCTTACATTCAAGGTTCCAACTGGATTACAAAGATCATTCCTAATACATTTGGCTAATTGTGTACTACTAGCTTCTATCAATTATTACATAATACTTGAGGCTATGACAAGTACAATGAAGAAGCTGAAGCTGAAAATGGAAAAAGAAGAGAAGGAAGACTGTGAAGATGCTCAAGTACCAAAGTCAAGAAAATACTCACAAACTTTGGTCCTTGGCAACATTCATCAATCATTTACTTCTGCTTCTCCTTTCTCTTATATGTGATTTGAGCTTTATTGCTCTGTCCAATATGCTCTTGATGCAGAAGACAAGGTTCTGGAGCAGGAAGATCCACCATCAAGTTTGATGATGTTGGGAGAGATGGATCTCTCTTACTTGATCTTGGTTGGGATCTCTCTGGTGTGGAAGGAGGAAGAAAGGTTGGTTCTTCATTCTCTTCCTCTGAAGATTCTTCATCAGATGTCCAGATAAAGGGAGAGACAAGCTCAGCAGGATTTGTATTACGGCTTGATTCACCCTCTATGTATGCATTCCACTTTTTGTCTTCCACATCCCATCGTTTCTTTATCTCCCTTTCAAAATCAGAACCTTCAAGTCCCCATGGATATGGTGGTACCTCTTCTTCTGATGTTGGAACAGAAGAGTGTTGACCAGAGGAATCAGGGTTTGATGACATGGTTTTTGGAAGAAAATTGGTCTTGAAATTTTGTTGTGGGATATTAGGGTTTGAATGATTGTTGGTGACTGAGATGTTGTGTTTGGAGGAGGTTAAATAAGCCAAGGTTAGGTGTTACACTAATTAATGAAGATTATTTACTTCCATCTGTTTTGGTTGGTTTGAGGAGTAATTGTGGTTTGACTTTTGAGAAGATATTTTTGTGTATAGTAACTTGGTTAAAAAGTTACTTGGGTTAATATTTGTGAGTTAAGATGAGACTTATTTTGTGATGTTATATCTCATTGGAGTTATAAGGTGTGTAACTTAGACACACAACAAATGGTTATTGATTCACCATGTCTAACCCACATAAGAATCAGCTAGTCCATAAGCAAACGGCTTCTGGTAAAGACTTATCAAATCCGTTGATAGCTGATAGTTTGCTAAAAACTATGATAAGAGCAGAACATTTTACATGTTTTACTTACCACTGCTCTTTGAAATTTGTTGATTTTTACCACTGCAAGTTCATTGTTTCCACTGATAGTGTAAATTTTACCACTGATGAACTAGCCGTTACAACTGTGTGTCAGTAATCTTATTTTTACTAGCCGTTACCAAAATAACTGTCTTTCCTTATTAATAAGGTTAAATTTTTGGGAATTATCTACTTACCAAATTGTATTTCTTAAAGATACATCTTTCTATAGATAATTCTTCATCCGCGTTTTTCTCAAAACCCTATTAGTATAAATTGATTTTATACGGCTTGCTTTTTATTCACGATTACTAACACTTTCATCTCTCAAATCACAAAATCATGGTGACTCTCAAGTTTGCAGATGAACACAATCAAGTGGCTTACCTACAAAAGTCAAACGACAAGAGTGGACCTATTTTTCATCAGATTGTGGACTTCCTAAACTCAACTCATATAAGGTATGCCTTAACTATGAATCCCACAATCTTTGTTTCTCAAATCAAACAGTTTTGGAACTCTGTGGAGTCCATCACACTTGAACAGGGAGACATACATGAACCTGTGGAAGCTCTTAGAGCCACAGTGGATGGGGTAACTATTGATGTTACTGAGTCATCTTTGAGGAGAATTCTCCAATTAGATGATCTCAATGGTATCATCACATTACCTAATTCAGACATATTCCACTACATTGATCTGATGGGGTATGATACATCTGATCAAAAAGTAACTTTTAAGAAATGATGTTTTTGCCCCCATTGGAGATTTTTGATACACACTCTGTTGCATTGCCTAAGTCCTAAGAAAACTTCTTATGAACAATTTGGATCAACCATGGCTTACCCTTTAGTTTGCTTGGTTTCTGATAGGACTTTCAATTTTTCAAAGTTTATATTTAATAACATGAAAGGCAATGTAACAAGTTCATACAAATTTTTGATGTATCCAAGGTTTGTGCAAGCAGTGTTAAATGAATTTCGACTGCAAAATCATAATAGGATTTATGACACTCCATGTCTTAAGCCAAAAGTATTTCAAAACATGTGTAAGGCTTCAGATCTTTGGAATGGAGTGACTCATCCTCTTTTACCTAACATGCTTGCAAAGATTTCACAAATACAGGGTGAAGATGCAACAATCCCAGTTGTATCCCATCACACACCCACTATTTCTGTTCCACAAATTCAACATTTTCCTGCTGTAACTCACACATATGAAAGGAGGCAAAAACAGCCAACTCCTTCCATGACAACATTGCATGTTGCTGATCCCTATGGTTTAGGAACAAGCAGTGGTGGTTCAAGGCTTCAATCTAGTCCAACTAGAGAAGAGCCTGAATCAATGCCTTATGATTCACCTCTCCCAACAGGTAACACAGTTAGAAGTGTTGAAGGCAGTGTGACACTAACTGAATTGATGGAATTATGTACCAAATTAACCAAACAGGATCAAACTCTAGAGAAAGATCTGGCACTGACCAAAGTACAACATGCCACAGAGTTGAATCTATTGAAGACTGAGATCCAAAAGTTGCAGGCTGAAGTTGTGGATCTCAAGAAGAAAAGACATGTTCAAGTTGTGGTTTCTTCCCCATCATCATCTCATGATGGTCTTTCTGCAGGTTCTGGTTATGCTTTGGGAATTTCTTCCAAACAGGGGAGGAAAACAGATGCAGAAATTGAGGGGAGGAGTACTCATTTTGAAGATATGGATGCTGATGCAGGTTTTAATTTTGATGATTTAGTTGGAGCTGCTCAACCAATTTCCACTGAAGCAGAACAAGTTCCCACTGATCAACAACTTACCACTGCAAGTGAAAATGTTCCCACTGCTAGTCAAGATATTACCACTGCAGAGGAAGAAGCTGTCAGAAGATTAGTTAAAGGAAAGGCTATTGAAATTGCTTCAGATCAAGTGACAAGAAAGATTTCTAAGTTTGAACAAGCTCAGATTGACTTTGATCATAGGTTAGCAGAACAACAACAAGCTGAAGAGTATGAAAGAAATAAAAAGATTAAGGAAGATGAAGTTGCTAGTTTCATGGAAGCAACAAGGTTGGATAAACTTGAAGCTGTTATAGCATAACCTATTTCAAGTGTCTCACCAACTGTTATGTATGAGAAACCTCCAGAATTTACCTATGTGCCTACAGAAGAAGAAATTGATTATTTGATTAACAATGATCAAATAATTAGGAAGAAGGCTATTGAATTGATTGCAAATACAACCTTGGATGAAGAACAAAGGTCTGCTCAACTTAAAGATTTCATTCAAATGAAAAATCAGCAGGCTCTTGATCAAATCATTGGAGATGCTAGAAAAGGTCAAAAGAAGCCAAGGAAACTTACAAAGGCACAGATTATCTCTGAGATGAAGATTTTTTGTTGTCATGTTGGTAATATGAAGATGGGTCAATTCAAAGGAATGTCACATGATCAGATTGAAGGTATTTACTACAGAATCAAAAGACAAGATAGTAAATTCATTCCAATGAATCAAGAACTATTATCTATGAAGACAAAAAGGACTGGAGTGAGTCTTAAATCAAAAGAAGCAAAGAAGTTGAAGACTCAGAAATCATCTCAAGAAGAAGAAGGTCCTAGCAAGTTGACTGAAGAGCAAGTTACAAACATGTTGTTCATAGAAACTGATGTGCTTAACATTGAACCTCTACAAGCAAAATATCCAGTAGTTGGTTGGGAAATCTTTTCTGATAGTTTTGGTGTAGCTTGGAAGATCATTAGAACTGGAAGTGTCACAAGTATTTGTAGAGATTTTGAAGATATTGTTAGATCTTGTGATAGAGAAGATTTGGATACTTTGTGGAAAATTGTTCAAGATCAGTTTAAGAAGGAAGAACTTGTTGATGTCAAAGCTAAGGAATTATGGGTTCACTTCAGAAGATTATATGAACCTGATCCAAGTGATAGATATTGGAGATTTGAAGCTCATGATCAAAGAACCTTGTGGAAATTCTATGATTCAAGTTTTGTGCATCATGTTTCTACTCAAGATGGAGTTGATGTCTTTATGCTGGTTGAGAAAGAATATCCATTGAGAGTTGGAGTATTGGATGTAATGAGAACTGTGAAGCTTTGGTGTTGGGAAAGAACTGAAGTCATAGATGATTTGCTGCAAAGGATTTATGATCAAAGTGTAAGAGCTGATAGAGAGTTAAGAAGAAGATAAGTGTTTGGAAGAATTCCCATATCCTCAGGTTTATTGTATACTTGAAGAAACTTATTGATTTACAAATAAATCATAAGTTTAGGGGAGGATTGTTGGGAATTATTCTATCAGTTACCACGGCTAGTGAAGATATTTCAACTGCAGAAGATTGTACTTGCAGTGGAAACTCATTACCACTGCAAGAACAAATATTACCACTGCTCACTTGTTAACTGTTAGAGAAACGCGCATTGATAAACATAGAAAAGATTTTGTGTATATCTTATTCTATTAGTATTATACTTATCTTGTACAAGAGGACTCCTTGTTGTATAAAAGGAGATCCTAGATCATAGTTAGAATATATCTTTCTAATACGTTTTCTTAGAGCTTCAAGGTGTAACCCTAGTGATATTCAGATCACTCGTATTATTATCATTAATAATATTGGAGCTAGTTGTTTTGTTACATTCATTGTTCATACATAAAACTATTTCACTTACAATCAATCTTCTAAGTATCATTAAGTAGATTCCGCATACTTAGTGATATCACTCAAAGTATCATTATTAACACAAGTTCAAGGTGTTAACGATCCAACAGTTCCTTTTGTGATTTTAGGTGTTTGGAGAGTGAATTCTGGAAAAGAAGCCATTTTGGACGTTTTTGGAGCATAAAAGTGAAGAAAACGGCAAAGTACCAATTTTCCATGCTGAAGACACTAGGTGACGGCGTCAAGAGTTACACCCTGACGGTGTCAGACATCAAGAATAAAATACCGTAGGTGGTGACGGCGTCAAAAGTCATCATGACGGCGTCAAAGTACCAAGAATAAAATACCGTGGTAGCTGACGGCGTCATATAGGCCGTCATAAGTAGATCAAGGCCGTCCGAGGAAGTATTTGGCGGCGAGGTGACGGCGTCACATGGTTGTCTTGACGCCGTCAGCCCAGTTTCACTGTAGGGATTTAGGTTTTATAAGGAGCCATTTTTAGATCACAAGTAGCTTCTTTAACATAAATTAGTCTTATCTTAGCCTTTTACTTCATTTTCAGTAGATTAGGATCAAGCAAACTTCAATATAGTCAACTGTGTGTAAAAATCAAAAAGTCAAATTTGCATGTTTTCCAGTTTTTCCAAAAGTTGTGAGATTTGTTTAGAATTTAGGATTAGGTTTCAGGCCATGAGCTTTTGAGGATTTGTAGCTTCCCACCTCATCTCAGAAGTCCCATAGTTACCTTATTTTTTCCAATTTTTGTGTGGGCCCCACAACCCTCCAAAGAGGGGTGCAGGGCAGCTATCTGCTCTGTAGCAGCAGATCTCAGGCCACCACACCACCTTTGGTGGTGGTTTGTGGCCACCACAGTGGTTCCCAAACCCTAGGTTTAGGTTTTCCCAACCCCCTCCTACCAGGGAACTCCCTTTGACCAATTGTTTGACCCCAAGGTCAGTGGACCCCACTTAGAAATAGCCCTAAAGTTTGTCCCAAAAACTGCCTCAGAATTCCAATAAGCAAAGTGCTTATTTGAGCTTTTTGGCTTATTCAGGCCAATCATTTGATCAAAACCTGCTTAGTATTGTTCATTGGACTCAGAGAAACCATAATCCTTCATTGTGGACCCCACACTTTCCCATTTGAGCTTTAAAACCTCCACATTCAACAAAAGTCAACTGTGGGAGTAATAAGCACTTCAAGTGCTTATTTATTGGGTTAAAATAAAAGTGTTTTTAGTAAAAGTAGTTGTTTTTAGTTTATAATTAGTTTAGAAAAAGAAAAAACCCGAAAAAACCAACTTTAAAATTAGTGATAGCTTCTATTTAATAGGATTTATCAATTTATTTTTCTTTTTAATTTATTTCAAAGTAATATATCATTTTTATATTTTTAGAAATTCTATTTTAGGTTAAAATAATTTTATAAATTTTTCCAGATTTTTATTTTGTCTTTTAGTGGTTTTTCTAATTAATTTTAGTTTAATTTAGTTTTAATTAATATTAATCAATTAAATAGCATAATTAGATTTTATATAGTATAACCTAGTTTTTATAATTTTTCTAGCTTTTATTTTAGTTAAAACATTTTTATAAAATTTTCTAGAATTTTTACTGTTCATTTTCTATTTTTTATAATATAATTAGTTTAATTAGAAATTAATAAGTAATTAGATTAATAATTAGTTAATTAACTTAAAAATACATAAAATTAACTTTTTATAATTTTTTAGGATTCCCATGATGGTTAATTAGATTTGTAAAATTTTTCTTAATTTTCTAAGTCTTTTTAGTATTTTTAATAATTCTAATTAGTTTAATTAGTATTAATTAGATAATTAGTAATTAATTAATAATAAATAATTAAATAGTGTAAAAATAATTTTTAAAATTTTCTTTCATTATTAGGATTGTAAAAATATCAATTTTACACTTTTAACCCTTCCCGTCCATCAGTTGTACTTTTTGTTTTGTTCGTCTGTATACATTTTTTAATTAAAACGTACGTTTTTAAGTTTTAGCTCAAATCTTTGTAATCTAAATTCTCGTAATCACTCACGTAGCTTTCCTAAGCTATATTTGTTAATAATTTCCAAATAATTCTGATCATAATCCTTTTCTGTGAATAATCACCCGATCACGAATACGCTAAAGTTACAATTCACACTTCAACGGGACTTAACGACCTGGTGATACCTTATATTACCCGGAGCATTGACCTAAGGAGTTTGACCTTGTTGACCATTGACTTGGTCAGTTTAAGGTTGACTGTTTAGCATCAATCAATGATTATTATGAAAAGTATAGAACAACTTCTAGGTGTTATAATGTCTCGATAACAAATGTAAAAAGAACATACTATAGAAACTTCTTGTTTGGTATTTGTTAAAGTAAAACCTGGTGGTGGGATCCTTCCTCGAGAGAGGTCTTCGGAATGAGTCCCTCGGATAGATATAGAGTCCTGCGCACAAGTAGCACACGTTAGGCTCGCCCGGGTGTTATCCCAGGACCAACCTCCGGCGTGGGAGTAAGTATATGTGATACGGAAGGTAAGGGGGAAAGTGTGAGTAAATGCGATATGTGTGTGTTTGTTACCTGTATTAAATGAGGTGGGGGTATTTATACTACCCCCATTAGGTTACCTGTTGTCCTCGGGACTAAGCGAGCCGAGCTACGCCTAGCTTTATAGGTAGTTGTCAGGGTATGTGTACGACAAGATCGCAGGAAATCAGGGATGGTGGCTTTGGCGGCGGTCCGTACCATTGCCCTTTGGGTAAAGCTCTGTCTTGAATAAAAGCATGTACCTTGATTACTCTTCGGTCAATATAATACGTATGCACTCCGTCCCAGTCATTCGGTTGACTCCCATTCGGATGGGGCGTCCGGACACATACGCCAACATGCCCCCCCCCCCCCCCCAGTATTGGAGTATCGGTTGTAGACTGATGGTTCAATACTTGAGAGACGGGTGATTTTGACATACCGGGGTTATATCAGGCTCTTTAGCCCATTGCGGCCCATAGGCCGATTAAGATAATATTATTATGGGCTACAGCTGGATGTCACTAATCTCACGTTTACAGAGATCGAACGTTCCACACCACGCCACGTCATTGGTATACTGTGCGACATGACATTTCACGTTCTTCAAGGTCTTCCCTATAAATAGCGCCTCTAAACCTTTCATTTTACACTTACTGCCTTTTTTATTTCACTTGCATTGTGATATTGACGGAGCATTTTGCATCTTTTATCTCAAGGTTTAACCGAGGTGCGTTACTCTACTTTGTAATTTCCTTTGCATATACACATTTCCTCGGCATCCTTTCTCTTTCATATGGCCAATAGTGAACCCGGAGAGATGAATATTCCGGATGAGGGCCCTACAACCAGTAAGGCCAAACCGATAGGGAAGTTTGATATGCATATGCATACTTCTAAGTTATCTCAGCATACATTAGATCAGCTTTGTATAGATTACGGTATTCCGGCTGATTTAAACCCCATGTTGCCACCGGACGATTTTACTATGAATGAGTTACCGGAGGATAAAATAGGGATATATGTGCAGCAGGTTAAACTGGGAGGGGTTAGGATTCCCTTTTCCTGTTTTCTTCTAGCCGTCATAGGGTATTTCCGGGTACACATCTCTCAGCTTGTTCCTATAGGGTTGAATAGGGTAACTCTTTTCGAGGTTCGGTGTTATAGTTTGGACGTCGTTCCCACCATTCCTCTCTTTAGGGTTTTCTATCGGTTGTGCAAGCAGGACCACTGGTTCTCGTTTGAAAGCCGAACCGGGAAAAGAGCGATGAAATGCTTTGAAGAATTGCTGACGGGGTTGAAGTTTTGGAAATATTTTTTCTTCCTAATAGACCGTAGGGCCATTCCGGACGCCATGCCTAGGAGGCATAAGGATTCTAAGATTTCGGACAAGTTTCCGGAGAACTATTCAGCGAGAGATTCCAGGAAGGTTGCTAGCAAGACGATTGTTCTTCGGAAGACACCCTCGAGCCTTCTATATGAATACGGGCTCTGCAATGTTTTCCGGATTACCGGACATAGGCTGGTTATAAAGGATGCCGAGGGGCGTGGTAATAATTCACTTTGTTCTAGCTGTCTTTGTTCCGTCCTTTAACTTGTGCTTATTTGTTTACTCTTTTGTAGCTATAACAATGTCTGAGTACCTGGAGCTTTCAGATTTGGAGGGGTCAGTTGTTAGTAAGGGGGACCCTGATGAGGCGAAAAATGATCCGTTTTTAGGGGGTCATTTAAGCCCGAATCCGACTTTATTTGATCAAATATTGCCCTAAATCGTTCCTTTTGTGATTTTAGGTGTTTGGAGAGTGAATTCTGGAAAAGAAGCCATTTTGGACGTTTTTGGAGCATAAAAGTGAAGAAAACGGCAAAGTACCAAAAATCCATGCTGAAGATACAAGGTGACGGCGTCAAGACCACCATCTTGACGGCGTCAGACATGAGGAATTAAACACCGTAGCTGGTGACGGCGTCAAAAGGCTTCATGACGGCGTCAAAGTGGGAAGAATAAAATACCGTGGGTGGTGACGGCGTCACATAGGCCGTCATAAGTGGATCAAGGCCGTCCGAGGAAGTATATGGCGGCGAGGTGACGGCGTCACAAGTTACTCTTGACGCCGTCAGCCTGTTTTTCCTATATATAGTTTTCTAGTTTTTTCATTAAAAAGAGAGAAGTTTTGGTGAAACCCTAAAGACGATTTTGGTGCCTCTTTTACAGGTTTTTCAAGGGTTCCAAACCCTTGAGACCTTGCATTGTAATTGAGATAAGTGTACTTTCAATTCAATCAATATGTCTATGTGTTGGTTGTTTATATCTTGTTCTTGTCTCAATTCTACTATGCTAGGCTAGATTTCTTTTGTGTTTGCTTAGATCTAATGAAACCTAGATGTTGATTATGTGTTGATTACTTGTCTATTCTTGTTGTGGATGAATGATATTATATGTTAGGCTTAAGAAAACTGGCAGATCTCCAAATGGTAACATGCTTGAACGTCTTAAGAAACATGAACCGAGGCGTACTAGGTCTTTATTGGTTGTATTTAATGCATGAGCCACTGTTTACAATCCCTATAGTTGTGCTGGGTCATGGTGTAGGAGGAGATAAGAGCTCATAGAGTTGGGGAGTTATGTATGCCACCCCACGAATGGTATTAAGGAATACAATCCGTCATCCATACAAGTGTAGCAAGTAATTAACATGTAAAAGATATCTAGGGAGTAATGAAGTCTAAGTAAACACAATTTCTCCAACCACTGCTCACAACCTTAGTTTAATTTAGTTTAATTTCATTTTCATTATTTTATTTTAATTATATATTAGCTTTGGGTTAGTTGAATAGCAACTAATTCCGCCCACTCTTCCAAAACCCGAGATTTTACTTGCTTTCATAAAAATATAAAAATAATCATCTATCACCTCTAGAACTATTAATTAGGTTTTCTAATCCTAGCGACACTATTCCTAAGCTAAATGATCAATCCCCCGGTACTTGTCACTATACTATACTACAACGATCAGGTACACTGCCTGGTGGGGGTTGTAAGCTTCTCGAGATCCCTCGAGAGGTAAAGCAAGGTGCGATTCCCACGCATCAGACCCTCTCCCCGAAGGGCATGTACGTCCGGAAAGAACAACCAAGCCACTCTCTCTCTCGAGAAGAAGCTCCCCGCGAAGAGTAATTTGCAGAAGGTGATCGAAACTGCTGATGATGACGTGGTTACTGCTTGGGAGGAAAAAGAAAGAAAACAAAGAGAAGAATACTGCCACGAAGAGGAAAACCGTTGACAACGTCAAAAATGCTCCGAAGCGTAGGAAGAGGCTTTTAGAGGAGGAGGTCGTTTCATCCAGAGATAAGACTCTAGATGTTACCCCACTGAACCAAGCTGAGCCACATAATGACGTGAATGTTGAGAAGAAAAATTCCCCTGTTAAAGAAGGAGAGCAAGATGCTGCCCACGTTGCAGAGGAGCCACAGGGTAATTTGGGCGAAGGGTATGGACAAAATGATGGGGAGAATCCTGAAAACTCTCTGAAGTCTCACTCCCTTGGTAAATAATCTGTCTTCTCTTTTTTTATTATTTTTTTTGTGTGTGTCACATGCTCATCTATTATTTTTCTTTTTCAACAGATGTATCCGTCCACACGGCCCATTCCGAGCGTCATGTTTCTCGTTCCCCCGAGCCTTCGGAAAAGTCTCCTCCAGTGGAAGCCGGTACGTTATTTCATATTTTATTCAAATTATTTTTCCTTCTCTTCTTCCATTTTTCTTCTTCTCTCTTCTCTTATTTTTTTATTCATTATCCTATTTTTAGGTAATACTGATCAAACCGGAGGATATTTTGTTCCTGGGTGGACCCTTCGTGATGACGTTCGCATGAATTCATTCAGGGCCTGTCGGGAGATGATGGATCATCTTGCCACACCGGCCGAACAAGAGGTTATTTTTGGGCTTAACAACAACCAACTGGTTCGTCAAGCCTATATTAATGTTGGTTCCGGAGTGATCATCCAGGCTGAGCTTTTGCAATGTTTTAGTCAATTGAACCGGGAGTATAGGGAGCTAACGGAGGTTCATAGGGGTTGTGGTGATCTATCCGATAGGTTAAAGGAGGTTGAAGAGGAACGAGATACTCGGGCTAATAACTTTGATCAGTTGCTCAAGGAATTCCGTGCTTTGGAGGACGAGGCGAGTGTCGCTTCTACCCACTAGGAGGGTTTGGTTGATCAGTTAGAGGAGATGGAGAGGGAAAATAATGAATGGCAATCCACGGCCTCATCACAAGCTGCTAAGATCCGGGAATTGGAAAAGCAATTATCAAGTAGATCTTCTGAGGTTGACCAGCTGAAGGAACATAACAAACATTTAACCACCAGTGTTGCTCAATCTGAAGTTGTTCGTCACAACACGGTGAAAGAACTTCTCCCGGCCGTTTGCCGTCAGCTTTTTCAGATCCGTGAATATAAGAAGAGCATGGGGCGTATGTACAGCCTCTCTTATACTGCTGGTTTTATTGACGACGTGAAAGCCGACTTCAAGGACGGAGTGAAGGTGAGCCGTAAGGAAGAGGATGTGGAGAGGATACTTGGGCAGGTTAGGAACCTCAACAGAGATGCTCCGGCAGTATGGAAAGCTGAGTTTAACAAGATTTTTGATGCCGAGTATCCGTATGTTAAGAAGGTGTCCGAGTCCTGTCGTCTTCTGCTGGGTGACTTGATGAACTTCCTACCGGATGGTTCTACTCCTCCATAGAAGAGTATGCCTACCGGGGAGATTCCTCCCAAGGTTTCCGTTACTAGACCTTCCGAACCGAAGGATGACTTGAAATAGAATGTACTTTTTTTATTCGGATGAATGTAATTTTCACTTTATATTTTTGTCATGAATGTAATCAAACAACGTTGTGTTTGCAGTAGCATGTACTTTTTATGTTGAACACTTGTAATTTAATTTTCCCCTTTTTGCTCCTTTCGAATACGTCTATGAATTGTTGTACCGAACGTTTGTTTGGGACGGATGTGTTTTAATTATTCACTTGTTTAGGACGGTGTATTTTAACGACCCGTCTGTTTATAATGGTGTATTATAACGACCCGTTTGTTGGACGGTGTATTTTAACGACCCGTCAATCGGACGGTGTATTTTAACGACCCATCAATCGGATGGTGTATTTTAACGACCCGTCAATCGGACGGTGTATTTTAATGACCCGTCAATTGGACGGTGTATTTTAACGACCCGTCAATCGGACGGTGTATTTTAACGACCCGTCTGTTGAACGGTGTATTATAATGACCCGTTCAAAAGTAGAAGCAAAATGAATGAATAGTGGAAAATTTCTTCCCCTGATATTGGAGAAGTGGCGATTATCATTAAAGTGAAGTTCTTTCATTACAAGTTCATCGGAAACAATTCTGGAGATTAATTGCATGCCTCGTCAGAGGAATACTTCGACCGTCCATTGTTTCAAGCTTGTATGCTCCGTTGTGATATGCTTCTACCACCCGGTAAGGGCCTTCCCAGTTTGGACCTAACTTCCCTTGGCTTTCCACTCTACTAGCCTCGTTCCTCCTATAGACAAAATCACCTATCTTGAATGATACCGGGCGAACTCTTTGGTTATAGTATTGTTCAACTTTGGTTTTGTACTTTGCCTCTCGGATCGCTGCATCTCTCGCCTTTCTTGTAGCAAATCTAAGTTCAGACATTGCTCTTCTTCGTTATCATCCGAATTGAACATCATGGTCCGATGTGTCGGCATTCCAATTTCGGCCGGTATGACGGCTTCACTTCCATACGTGAGACTGAACGGTGTTTCGCCGTTGCTTGTTTTCAAAGAAAGTTTGGTGTGCCCATAAGACGTTAGGTAACTCATCGACCCATCCGGCTTTCACCCTACAAAGCCTTGTCTTGATACCATGTATGAGACTTCCGTTGGCCCTTTCGACTAAACCGTTGGCTTGAGGATGTGCCAAGGCTGTGTTGACCTCTTTTATTTTCAGTTTTGCACACCAACTTTTAAAAGGGTCATTTACGAAATTTGTCCCATTATCTGTGACAATAATAGCTGGGAGTCCGAACCGACAAACTATGTTGTCCCAGACAAATTTTTTCACCTCCTTACCTGTTGTCTTTGCCAGGGGTTTTGTTTCTATCCACTTGGTGAAGTAATCTATTGCTACAATTACATACTTCACCTTCCCTGGGACTTCCGTCAGTGGACCAAGCACATCCATCCCCCACTCATAAAAGGGCCACGGGGCCATAATAGAAGTCAGCACTGTCTTTGGTAGTTTTGGTACCGGGGAATGAATCTGATAAGAGTCACATTTACTTATTTCCTCTCGGGCGTCTTTATGCATAGTTGGCCAGCAGTATCCTTGCCTAATGAGCTTCGCCACGACAGTCCTTGGTCCGAAATGCATGCCACACGCACCTTCGTGGACTTCTCGGATGATATAATTTGCTTGCAGGGGTCCTACACAGCGTGCCATTGGACCTAGGTAAGACTTTTTGAACAACACATTTCGTTCCATGACGTAATGGGGAACCTTCATCCGGAGAGTCCTAGCTTCGTTTGGATCTTCCGGCCAAATACCGTCTTGCAAGCATCGAATGATCGGTGTCATCCAATTGTCACCTTCTTCTTCCACGATGGCTTTAACTTCCTCCTCCTGTGTCGAAGGTTTTTCCAAAACTTCCACTAAAACTTCTTTGGTGAGATGGTTGAAGGCCACTGAGGCTAACTTGCTTAGAACATCGGCTTTTTGGTTCTGGGACCTCGGAATATTACGGATTTTAAAATTTTTGAATAGTCCGATGTGCTCTTTTGCTTTTGCTAGGTATCTTATCATACTCTCTTTTGAGGCTGTGAACTCTCCGTTTATTTGGCTTGCAATCAACTTGGAGTCAACTCTGACATCGAGGGCTTCTACATTCATTTTTCTCGCTATACGTAGGCCAGCCAGGAGCGCTTTGTATTCCGCCTTATTATTGGTGCTTTCGAAGTTTAAACGAAGCGCATAGGTGTGTTCTATTTGGCTTGGCCCAATCAGAACTAGTCCGGCCCCCGAACCTTTTTTACTTGACGCCCCGTCTGTATACAGCACCCACTCGGTCGAACTTGACACATCACATATTTCCTTCGTTACTTGCCCGTCGTCCTTTCCTCTAAGTTCAACTGATATTTCTGAGATGAAGTCTGCAAGTACTTGTCCCTTAACGGAATTCCTTGGTGCATACGCTATATCGTACGTGCCAAGTTCCACGGCATATTTCGTGAGCCTTCCGGACGCTTCGGCTTTGTTCAAGATTTGCTTAATAGGTTGATCCGTTATGACTTTGATTGGGTGTGCCTTGAAGTATCTTCTCAATCGTCTAGATGCATACAGGAGTGATAGGGCTAATTTCTCGATGGGTAAGTAGTTCTTTTCGGCCTCTTGTAATGTTCTGCTAACATAATGAATCGGCAGCTGTCTCCCGTCTCTCTCAGTCAGCAAGACAACACTGATTGCGTGGCGGGCAGCCGCTAAGTAGATGTACATAACCTCTTTTACCTTGGGAGTGGTTAGTGATGGGAGTGTTAGGATCAATTGCTTAAGGGACTGAAATGCTTCCTCCGCTGCTTCCGTCTATCTATATTCGTCTTTGTTCTCCTTCGTGATGTTTTTTAAAGTTTCAAAGAACGGAAGAGATTTCTCTGCAGACCTTGCTAAGAAACGGTTCAAAGCTGCTAATTTTCCACTCAGGCTTTGCATCTCCTTCAAAGTAGATGGAAATTTCATTTCTGAAATTCCCATTGTTTTCTTAGGATTAGCCTTATCCCTTCGGACGTCACAATGTAGCCCAAGAACTTCCCTTCCTCGACACCGAAGGAGCATTTCTTCGGATTCAGTTTCATGTTTATTCCCCGGTGATTATGAAAGGTTTCAGAGATGTCGGCTAACATTTCCCTATCATCTTTACTTTTGACCACCATGTCATCTACATATGCTTCTAAATTCCTGCCTATTTGATCTTGGAAGGCTGAGTCTACCAACTGCTGGTAGGTTGCTCCTGCATTCTTGAGTCCGAAGGGCATTTTGGTATAGCAATATGTACCTTGCTCCGTGTAAAATGTTGTCTTCTCTTCGTCCTCTTTAGCCATCTGAACTTGACGATATCCTTTGTATGCATCTAGGAAGCATTTGTATCTGAAGCCTACCACCGACTCAATTTTCCTGTCAATCTCCGGTAATGGGTAGTAGTCCTTCGGACATGAAGAGTTAAGGTTTTTGAAATCGATGCATATCCTCCAACTTCCGTCACATTTTTTCACTAGAACCGGATTGGAGATCCACGTTGGATACTTGACGGGCCTAACGATCCCTGCTCTCACCCATTCCTCCACTTCTTTTGTCACGATTTGATTTTTCTCTGCTGACAAGCTCTATTTTTTCTGAGATACTGGGGTATCCGCCATATTCACGTTCAGTTGATGCTTGATCAAACATCTAGGAACTCCAGTCATATCTGATGGTTGCAATGTAAATATATCTTTATTTCTTCGCAACAACTCAATAAGGCTTCTCCGACCCTCTTTCGAAAAACTCCTCCCGATGATTACTAATTATTCCGGATAAGCTGGATTTACCAAAACTTCCTCTGTTCCGGTTGTCTCCTCTCCATCGGCAATTATTTCCTAAGGACTCATGGGCCGAGGTTCTTCGTTCATTTGCCTCTCCTCTAACTTTCGGCATTCGGATACCATCGATGGGCGGGCTTTCACAGTTGCTATTCCTTTGGGTATAGGGAACTTGATCATCGAGTGAATGGTGGATGGGATGGCCCTTATTTCTTTCAAACCCGTCCTTCCTAAAATCACATTGTATGGTGACGGGGAGTTTACCACGCAGAAGCTCATCATTGTCCTTCGGTACATGCCGTGGTCGCCGAAGCATACTTCCAGCTCAATCTTCCCCAAGAGCCTGTTTGTTTCTCCGGAGAAACCCACGGGAGACGTGCTGGTCTCTCTGAGTCGCTCCTTGATGTTCATACTAAGGTTATTGAAACAGTGCTCGTACATCACATTTACCGCCGATCCTTCATCCACATATATCCGCCGTACTAGATACCTACTGATGTCCCCTTCAATGATGAGGGGCTCATCGGACAAATCCTCCGTTATGATTGGGGGAAAAGTAATTGGGGCTTTCATCCAGCCTTCCTCACGGTCATAGCTTCTCCGCTTTGTTCCCCCGGAAGATCTTATCATGTTAATTACTTTGTCTTTCCCTTTGTCATAATTTTTTGCTGGCTCTCTATCTCTGACGGCGTCTCTCTGCTTCTATTCCCTCAGCAGATGATCGAGCCTTTCGGACTCCAGCGCCACCTCTAGTTGTTTCTTCAACTCCCGACAGTGGTTGGTTAAATGACCGGCTTCTTTATGGTATTCACAGAACTTACCCATGTTTTCCCGTGTGGGCTTGTTGCCTGTGGGCCTGGGTGTTGGTAAGTTTAGATGACGCTCTATAGTAGGATCTCTCTAGGAGGTTTTGTGAGTGCGCTGAGGCCGGGGCGTTGGGAGCCTTCCCTAAAGGTTTCAATCGGCCTGCGATCCTAGCAGTAATAGTCATTGCGACCAAGGTCCCTTCTTGGAGCCACGTACGGGTGATATGTATCTTTGTGCCGGGGGTCATTTCTCTTCTCACCCCTAGACCTGTCATCTTTCAAACCTCTCTTTCTATTTGCTTTGAACCCTTCTCCTCGGGGTAACTCCGTGTTCCGATATGCTTCTTCTGCCCTGATGAAGTCGTCTACCTGGGCAAACATCTCCGTTACCGAACGAGGAACCCTGTCCGAAAATTTCTTTGCCAAAGCTGGGCATTTATGAGCACTCATGAAAGCCGAAATGCGCATGATCTCCGGTACCCCACTGATGTAACTAGCTTCGTCAGTCCATCTTTCTTTAAAGTCCACCAACGACTCGTGGGCTCTTCTGACGATTTTGGTGATTTCTGTCGGATCTTTGATACATTTCTTTCAGAGAGAAAACCGGGTAGAAAACTGTTCTCTTAACTCGTCCTAGCTGTTGATGCTGCCGGGCTCTAATCGCTCAAACCATCCTCCGGCTGCACCATCCAAGGTTTGCTGGAACATAAGACACCAAGTAGACATTGGCCATTGTCCTTGGTTAGCTGCCCTGCGAATCTCGTGAGATGATCGTTCGGGTCCGTTGATCCGTCATAACACCTCATGTTCAAAGGCATCACGTAGTTCTCTCCGGAAAACTCTATTATCCGGCGAGTGAATGGTGACCGTGATGCCTCTTTGAATGGCTTACTCAAGTCCTCATTTTTTCAACTGCCTTATCCTTTCTGACGACCTCATTTCCATCATCCCCGAAATCCAAGCGTATCGGCCTGAGTACATTTTCTCCTTGAGCGTTATGTTTCTTAATTAGTTCGGTCAGGGACGCCACTTGCCCAAGAATCAACTCTTGAAGGTTTGGAGAATCATTCTCCGGGTTGCTACGGTTGTTGTGTCGTCCGGGTTGATGTTTATTCCACTTCCTCCGGTTTGGGAGAACGGGGTGTGGAAAGGTGGAGGGGGAGGACCAGTCATTTTCCTTTGGTAGAATGAATACCAGGTCCCACGAATGGCGCCAATTTGTTAAAGTAAAACCTGGTGGTGGGATCCTTCCTCGAGAGAGGTCTTCGGAATGAGTTCCTCGGATAGATATAGAGTCCTGCGCACAAGTAGCACACGTTAGGCTCGCCCCGGGTGTTATCACAGGACCAACATCCGGCGTGGGAGTAAGTATATGTGATACGGAAAGTAAGGGGAAAGTGTGAGTAAATGCGATATGTGTGTGTTTGTTACCTGTATTAAATGAGGTGGGCGTATTTATACTACCCCCATTAGGTTACCTGTTGTCCTCGGGACTAAGCGAGCCGAGCTACGCCTAGCTTTATAGGTAGTTGTCAGGGTATGTGTACGACAAGATCCCAGGAAATCAGGGATGGCGGCTTTGGCGGCGGTCCGTACCATTGCCCTTTGGGTAAAGCTCTGTCTTGAATAAAAGCATGTACCTTGATTACTCTTCGGTCAATATAATACGTATGCACTCCGTCTCAGTCATTCGGTTGACTCCCATTCGGATGGGGCGTCCGGACAGGTATGCCGTCCGGATACATACACCAACAGTATTATAGTGTATAAACTTGTTGTGTGTTTTAAGTCCCACATGCAGTAAAGAAGAGAACTTGTGCTTACTTATATAGAGTGATTTATATGGTTCATATGAATTGAGATTTGTATTATGTTTATGGTTTCTAACATTTGATGTAGTTAAAGCAAAAATAATATAACTACTTTTAACCGTGAAATCATGAACTTATATAATGAACTTATATAAGTTCTTAATTTTATTTTATTTTATTTTATTTTATTTTTTATGTGCCGTTGTTTTTAACTGAATTTTAAAATACTAAAAAAAATATCATGTAAAAGATTGAAGATTGTGTCTTGTAAATATGATTGAGAGTGTTTGTAACTTTGTGTAATGTTTGTATAAGCTAATTTAGATGGCTTATTAGCTTTTATACACAGTTAACTATATTACACGATGTTCTTTTTGTTTATCACAGCTCGTCAATAAAAAAGAAAATAGTGTAACCTTATACTCGTATAAAAGATAGAAATTAAAATCATCAATAAGTGTACAGACCCATGTTCGATTCCCGGCTGGTGCATCTCTTTTACCTTTTTTTTAATGAGCTATCGAACGAGCTTATGGTAATCTAATAGTAGATAACGATGGCATATTTTAGTGTCCTCTAAAGCTGGACGTACTTGAAGAAAACAGTCTTTTTTTAGATTTTCCCGTTAGCTTGCCAAAGAATGATTAATAAGAAATGTTAAGTCGTTTTCACAAATTGCACACGTCGATGATCATGTTGACCAAATTACATAAAGAATGGTATGCTTATCAATGAAATTTACACATGAGGTTTCTTTAATGATGTATTTGCACACGCATTGCATGCAAAAAAGCTTCAGTCAAAAAACCAAAGAATAATGTATGGTTTGAGTTGAAAATATTGAGCACATGAGATCACACATCGGCTGATACAGCCTTACCGCTTGGGGATGTATTAGCTAGCGATGATGTATCCTGCAATAAAAAATCAAAGAAATGTTATACTTTATTTTCCGTATGAGCTTTACCTATTTTTAGTTTTTCTATTCAACCCGTTATACATCTAGAGATAAAATATAACCCAAATCAACCCGTTTATACTCAAATGGGCTGAATTGCCAACTATTACGAGTTGTTAATGAAAAAGATAAATGCAACTCTAAAAAATGACTTTGTCCAAAACTAGGAATTCGAATGGTGCGAAGACAAGAAAACTCGAGTGGTGTGAAGACAAGAAAACTCACCGGTGCTATGATTCCATAGTTTTCAATCTCTGCATCAGTGAATGTGAGGGCTCTTTGTAACTTTCTTAAGGATAAAACTTCAACTTCTATCATATATGATGCAGAAACAGGCCTATGATCCGAGAGCCTATCCTCGGTCCTCTGGTAGCTCAGTTGCCTCATCCCTTTGCCAAATGAAAGTATTCGGTCACACCTGAGAAAGATACAATGAGCATTAAAGATAGGTTCAGATGTGACGTTTTTAAGTCATATTTTATATAGATAAGCTGCATACCATGCTGGAGTACGCCTACCAACTTTAGGATCCAAGCCGTAGTATTTATCGGAATTTGGCTCGTATTTATAAGTTGGTGGGAAATTTAAAGTACCTTCTGTCCACCCATCAAATGAGCCGCCTTTCCATAGCTATAAATTTACCAGGAAAATGAGATATTCTCTTAAGCTACAATTTATCAGGCAAAAAATTTTGCAACTTCAACTCATCAGGTCGATTCACGTTATGTTTCGGAGATAACGGGTCAAATTTTTAAAATTTAACTTTTTTGTTAAATGAAAACTGGTCAAAAGGCTGATAAGTAGTATTACGGGTACACCCAACCTGCCCCCACCCACCCATTTTTTTACCTCTTCTTACAGCGTATATTTTGCTTGGTAGATTTGTGAAACAAATGTCTAATTCATCGAAAGATATAATGAGTAGAACCATTGAATATGCATAACTGCTGCTCACTGTCAGTATCACTTTCTAGTACTACTTCATCTTTAATATTTGGAGTGTCCTTGGACGGTTTAACTTTACCATAGGTAAATGTAAACAAAGGGTATTATTTTATCTTTAGAGCAATATGACAAAACATAAACTAAACAAAGTGTGTAGATATAAAGTGATGAACATTAACATAAATTTCTATAATGTCTCTGTAACAATCTACATAAAGAATATAACTACTCTAGAAGAACCTCTTGTTTGGTATTATAGTGTGTAAACTTGCTTTCAGCTTAAGTCCCACATGGGAAGAAGAAGAGATTTTATGCATAGTTATATAGAGTGGTCTTTTTAGCTTATATGCTTTTTGGATTATTATAATGTTATTGGTTTATGACATTTGATGTGGTTATAGCAAAAGTAATATATACCACATACGAATTCTATAACCAATAACTTGTATAAATTCTTAATTTTTTTATGTGCAATTGTTTTCAATTGGGTTTTTTTCAATTGTTTTCATTTGGGTTTCAAAATATTGAAAATATTTTATCATGTAAAGTATTGAAGATTATGTCTATAACAATCTGTAAAAAGAACGTAACTAATATTTGGTTACGGTAGCATAAGAGCTATGTGTCACGACCCGCCTACTCGATATAATTATTTACAAGGATGTTCAGGATTCCGAATTGTTCCACACTTTTCTTAGAAGAGCTTGGATAATCTTGGAAGCCCTTGGAAGAGGATGGAAAGTGTTAGAAGCTCTAGAACCTCTTAGAAGCTTACTAGAAGCTTATGAAAATCCTAGAAGCTTCCCGTAGAACTTTCTAGAACCATGTACATACTAGTATATATAGATGTAGCCTCATTTGTAGAGATCACCTCTCAAATTACTTGTAATCTCTTGTAAAGTTCTCTCAAAGCAATACAAAGTATTTCCCATTTCACTTGTTCCTTTCTTTAAAGCTTTCTCTAGTTGTCTATATCGTTGAGTATTCGAGAAAGGCTGACTTAGTCGAGACTAAGTGCCGCACGGAAGAACCTTGTAGAGACAAGTCCGTGACAAGTGGTATCAGAGCTAGGTTGATTCAAGGAGATGGCAAACGAAGGTAACAAGTATATGGGTGGTGGAAATGATGTTGTGATTGATGAGAACCGTGGTCAGGAAGAGTCTCGCCAAGGAGACAAGAGGAGTAGAGGTGCGTCTAGAGACATGGTAGCAAGTTTGGCCAAAAGGATGGAGGGTGTCGAGACATCCATGACGGAGTTGAAGAACCAAGTTGAGGGCTTGGTAGGTCTAGACTCTGAGTTCAGGGGCATGAGGGATGACTTTAGGGTGGTCATCAATACTCTTAGTGGCGACTTGAGACGTGAGATCCATGACTTAAGAGATATGTTCATGGGTGAGATCATGAAGTTGCGGAAAGAGGTTGGAGAAGAGATCTCCACGATTCATCAAACCATTGAAGGCTTGCAAACGGATATGGTATTGTGCAAGCGATCAATGGCTAGTGGAGGAGGTAACACTAGCCACATTGCTTCAAAATTGGAGGTCCCTAAACCATCACCGTTCATGGGAAAGCGAGAGGCTAGGGCGGTTGATGATTTCTTGTGGGAGATGGAGCAATACATGGAGGGTGTCAACATAGTTGACGATGCATCAAAGATCAAGACGGCGACGCGTTACTTAAAGGACACTGTGGCGTTATGGTGGCGACGTCGATATGGAGATATCGAACGAGGTACGTGTACCATCAATATCTGGGCCGATTTTGTTCAAGACTTGAAGAAGCAATTTTATCCGGAGAATGCTAAGCACGAAGCAAAGAGTCGACTTCGCAAACTTACGCATTCCGGGACGATCCGGGAGTATGTCAAAGAATTCACTACTCTTGTACTCGAGATTTCGGATCTTTCTGAGCAAGACTCTCTCTTCTATTTTCTTGATGGTTTACAAGGATGGGCCAAGACGGAGTTGGAGAGACGAGGAGTCCAAGACCTTGCTACGGCTATTGCGCATGCATAGGCACTTATTGACCTTGGTGAGCGGAGGTCGCTCAAACCCACAAATGAAGATAGTGGCGATGAGCAAGGTGGGGGAGAGAAACAAGTCCGAGATTGGGATGATGGAGCACGAAGATCGCAACAAAAAGAGAAAATACCATATAAGAGTATAAAGTGTTTCGTGTGCGATGGACCACATAGAGCGCGAGATTGTCCTAAGAAAATGAGTCTCCAAGCTATGATGGCAAATACGGAAGAGAGTCCGCCTAAGGAAGAGGGTGCGCACTTGGGATCAATGCGAATCCTCAATGCCATTAATGCATGGAAGGAGTTGCCCACAGTTGAGGCGAAAAACAAAGTGAGAGTGATGTCGTCCAAGATAGATGCTAAGAGGCAACGAGCACCTGTGGTAGAGACCAAGGGTAAACCGAGGACAAAGTCAAAGGCAGAGGCCAATGGACTTCGATTTGTGTGCACAATTGTAAACGGGATATCCACAAGAGCCTTAGTCGATACAGGAGCAACTCATAACTTTATCTCGGTAGATGAAGCTAAGAGACTTGGGTTAAGACAATGGAGGATAGTGGATGGATCAAAGCTGCAAACGGAGATGCCAAACCAATTAGAGGGGTTGCACGAGGTGTGAAGGCTAAGATCGGGGAATGGGAAGGAGAGTTAGACTTATCGGTCGTTCCTATGGATGATTACAAACTCATACTTGGGATGGAATTCTTCGATAAGGTACAAGCCATTCTCATCACATTTACTAACACATTGTGTATTTTAGATAAAGGTCGAGTATGCATGGTGACAATGGAGAGAGGCATGAAGAGTGGAGCCAAGATGATGTCTGCAATGCAACTCGAGACCGGCTTCAAGGAATTGAACCAAAATACGAGCGGCATATCAAGCGATGTAGAGACGTCAAGAGTCACCAAAGACGTCCTTGAGGAGTTTAGGGGCGCACTATCGAGTGTCTTACCCGAGCAACATACACAAGAGAGTTGTTGCAAATGTAGAAAACGTGTAAGGAGGAGACGTCGTGTTATAGAACACGGACAAGGATCAATCATGGAAGAAGCCAAAGGAGAATCAAGTATACTTGTCAAGGCACGCCATGTACGAGATCCAACGGTGTTGGAAGAAAGGCACGGCGAGGACGTCGTGAGCTTAGGTGGGGGAGGATGTCACGACCCGCCTACTCGATATAATTATTTACAAGGATGTTCAGGATTCCGGATTGTTCCACACTTTTCTTAGAAGAGCTTGGATAATCTTGGAAGCCCTTGGAAGAGGATGGAAAGTGTTAGAAGCTCTAGAACCTCTTAGAAGCTTACTAGAAGCTTATGAAAATCCTAGAAGCTTCCCGTAGAACTTTCTAGAACCATGTACATACTAGTATATATAGATGTAGCCTCATTTGTAGAGATCACCTATCAAATTACTTGTAATCTCTTGTAAAGTTCTCTCAAAGCAATACAAAGTATTTCCCATTTCACTTGTTCCTTTCTTTAAAGCTTTCTCTAGTTGTCTATATCGTTGAGTATTCGAGAAAGGCTGACTTAGTCGAGACTAAGTGCCGCACGGAAGAACCTTGTAGAGACAAGTCCGTGACATATGTCTCTAGAATAACTTCTTGTTTAGTATTATAGTGTGTAAACTTGCTGTATGTTTTAAGTCCCATATCGAGTAAAGAAGAGAACTTGCGCATACTTATATAGACCTGTCTATATGAGTCATGTGGATTGGGATTAATATTATGTTAATGGTATCTAACATTTGATGTAGTTAAAGCAAAAGTAATGTAACCTCACCGAAGTTGAAATTTGTATTTTTGTAAACTTGATTGGCAAATGGGCTTAATCTTAGGCTTATTATTGCAAAATTACTAAAAAAGACATAATTAAATGAGTTTTTGTATAAGTTAAATATTTTTGTGGGTAACATTTGATGTAGTTAAAGCAAAAGTAATGTAACCTCACCAAACCGTAGATATCATTAACTTGTATAAATTCTTAATTTTTTATGTGCCATTGTTTTCAATTGAATTTCAAAATGTTAAAAATAATAAATCTTGTAATAAAATACTGAAGATTATGGGTATGTTTGGCGAAATGGGCTGGGGCTGGGGCTGGGGCTGGGGCTGGGGCTTGGGCTTGGGCTTTTATTATAAGCCGAAGTTGAAATTTGTATTTTTGTAAACTTGATTGGCAAATGGGCTTAATCTTAGGCTTATTATTGCAAAATTACTAAAAAAGACATAATTAAATGAGTTTTTGTATAAGTTAAATATTTTTGTGGGTAAATAAGTAATTTATTGTTCAAAAGCCCCGGACTTAAGTTTTTAGCCCCTTTTAGAGGCTTATGATTTCATAAGCCCGCATGACAAACGAGACTTATTTTAAAAGCCTAATCCCCTATAAGCCCCATAAGCCCCTCTCCCAAACATACCCTATGGGTATGTTTGGCGAAATGGGCTGGAGCTGGGGCTGGGGCTAGGGCTTATATTATAAGCCGAAATTAAAATTTATATTTTTATAAACTTGTTTGGTAAATGGGCTGGGGCTGGGGCTTATTATTGTAAAATTACTAAAAAGGACATAATTAAATGAGTTTTTGTATATGTTAGATATTTTTGTGGGTAAATAAGTAATTTATTCTTCAAAAGCCCCGGGCTTAAGTTTTTAGCCTCTTTTATGGGGCTAAAGTTTTTAGCCGGCTTATTTTATAAGCCCTTCCACAAGCCCCATGACAAACGATACTTATTTAATTAGCCGGCTTATTTTAAAAGCCCAAGCCCCATAAAAGCCCCTCCCCAAACATAGCCTATGTCTTGTAATATGAATGAGAGTGTTTGTATAAGCTTATTTAGATGGTTTATTAAATGGCTTATTAGCTTATTTAGTAGAGACAAAATCATTTAAGATGTTAATTTAAGTTAATTTAGGGAGCATGTAAAAGTTTTTGGAAGTTTTGAGAGCTCAATTGCTTTGTACCCATGAAGTTATTAGTTCTATAGTCGCTATACATTTTTTTTTTAAGAAAATTGGTTCTTTGAGCGTTTGGTAATTGATTTTTTCATTAAACTTTGCTTCATTTAAAGCTTGAATTTGAGTGGAACAAGACGTGTCTATGGAGTTGATGCTTGAATGGCAGCAAACATATATATCAACATTACGGGCAACATTCTTATCATCCGATTCGCATGAAAAGTAGAATTTCCCCACTTCCAAAAATGCCATAAGGTGACACACAATAGTAACATTATAGAATGCCTTCGAACCTACACCATTGTTTCCTAAAGGAAACTTACCCGACAAAAGATTTTTCACCGACATGTTAGATGGATATGCAAGCCTCCACCAAACTACAAACTTTTCTCTCAACCAAAGACACCAAAAAGTATTTGACAAGAATATGATCCAATGATTCAGCCACATAACCAAAGACGGGGCATAAAACAATATCGATTAGTAAAATAGATAGATTCATCTTTTATGTCTTGTTCACATTTTTATCAGTTATGAACTTAAACAAGAGCTTCATCATTTGAAAACTTATCTATTATACATAGTTAAATGGGTTACACAATGTTCATTTGGTCAAATCAATTGGAGTACTTATCTTATACAAAGCTACAATCTATTCTTCAAAACAATACAATAAGATTAAAAATGGTGAAAGAGATGAACATTAACATAAGATGTTGTAATGTCTCTATAAGAATTTGTAAAAAGAACGTAACGAATACTGTATTTGGTTATGGCAGCATAAGAGCTCTGTCTCTAGAAACAATTTCTTGTTTTGTATTATAGTGTGTAAACTTGCTTTATGTTTTAAGTCCCACATAAATTAAAGAAGAAAACTTATGCATAGTTATATAGAGTGGTCTATATAACTCATATGAATTGGGATTTAGTATTATGTTGATGGTTTCTAACGTTTGAGGGAGTTAAAGAAAAAATAATGTAACTCGCTTTCGCGTAGAAACCGTCAACTTGTATAAATTCTTAATTTTTTATGTGCCATTATTTTCAATCGAGTTTCAAAATATTGAAAATAAGTTATCATGTAAATATTGAAAGTGTTTGTATAAGTTTATTTAGATAGTTTAATAGCTTATTTAGTAAAGATAAGATCATTTAAGATGTTAATTTAAGTTTATTTAGAAAGTAAATTAAAGTGTTTGGAAGTTTTGAGATGTCAAATATTTGTTGTATCTTTTTTCTTTTTGTTTTATAAGGAAATCGGTTCTTTTAGCATTCAATAATTGATTTTCGTATTAAACTTTGCTTCTTTGAAAGCTTGAATTTAAGTAGAACAAGACGTGTCTATGGAGTTGATTCTTCAAAAGAGAGAATCACTTCTCTAATAAACAAATACGAAGAACTATACTACGTAGTAATTATTAGTCTTACTAAAGTATTGATGTGTCTTGAATGGCACCAAACTTATCAACATTACAAAGGCAACATCATTATCATCCGATTTCGCATGAAAAGTAACACTTCCAAAAATGCCATAAGGCCACATACAATAGTAACATTATAGAATGCCTTTGAACCTACACCATTTTTTCCTAAAGGAAACTCCCAATATAAGATTTGTTCACGGACATGCTAGACGGATACGAAAGCCTCCATCAACTAAATACTTTTCTCCAAACCAACGACATTGAAGAGCATTTGACAAGAAAGTGATCTAGTGAGTCAGGCACGTGACCGAAAATAGGGCATAAAACAATATAGATTATTTTTTGTGGTTTGTTCACATTTTATAATTAACATTTTTCAAATGATAATTACTGTAGATAAATAATGTCAATTTTGGATGTGAAAGTTTACTATTTAAAAAATATATGAGGGAGACCAAAAATAAGTCTTTTCTACCGCAATGGTTATGGGATTGTGTTTAAAGTGACAACGCACCGAAACCACCCAAGTTCGATCCTCCCTAACATAATTTTTTTATAATTAATAAATAACCTTTAAACTATAAAGTTTAAAAAACAATTAAGTAAACTCTTATTTGTGTAAAATAATTAACTTTTCTCACTTTATATTATAATTTTGTGATAATTATTGCTCGTAATTTTTTTGGATATACTCCATAGTTGTTAGATTTAAAGAAGAGTAGGGTTTGTGTCCTAATGGTATCACATGTGTGAGAATGTTATCCAACCAAATAGTTGTGAGTTGAAGTTTTGATTTGATTAGTTATTCATATATTAAGAAATAATTAGTTGCGGTTAAAAAAAATGGAACGTATAAATCTTTTTGTGAGCACAAAAGAATTAAAAATAACAAATTTCGATTTAAATTACGAGTTCAGTATATCATATCGAGTATTAGATTTATGTCTAAACTACATAGTTAACTGGATTACACGATGTTCATTTGGTCAAATCAATTGAGTACTTATCTTGTACAAAGTTACAATCTATTCTATAAAACAATACAATAAGATTAAAATGGTGAAAGATTGAATGCGTTATATAGCATAGAATGTGATGGATAGATGAAAAAAATTACATTGGTATAATTCTTTGTATCTTGGAGTCTTAACTGGTATGACTGTACTTATTTGGAATCATATATTTTGATTAGTCTGGCCTTGGGAGGAGACTGATGAGATATGTGTGGACAATGAGAGGTCTAATTCAGTATAGATGTACCATAAAGAAGGGTTATCCAATGTGAAGGGTAAATGGCCTAGGAGGGGAGTGCAAGAAGAATGGAATTGAGAGTTGTGAAAGATGAAACTTCATGGTCCATTCTTTGCACTGCCACAGGAGGTAATGGTTGGCATCATGGTGGGTGAGTGTTTCTAAGTAACTGAAGCCTTCCATTGAGAGGGAAATATAGGTTGCTTAGAAGAGCCCCACCATGGATGGGTTATGGTGCCTAGTGAAGCCACACACCATTTCTGTCCATTCTATTGTGGTTGCAGGTTGAATGGTTTGGATGGAATTGTGATGTGAAAATGTAGCTAGATGGTAGATGCAACATATGGTGAATTAAGAGACAATTTGGCATGGTTTACCTTATAGTGCATATTGTCTATGGAAATAACATCTCTGTGTTGACAGAGGATTGAAATGCTTGGTGTCTGAATATTGGATAGTTATAGTTTTGAGGTCTGTTATAGATAGTTTGTTCTATTAGTGAATGTAGCAATGTAAAACTGGATGGGTGATGTCCATACCAGTGAATGTTGAATCATGTAATTAGTTTTTTTGGATATTAATATAATTCACCATTTTGCAAAAAAAAAAAAAAAAAAAAAAAAAAAAAAAAAAAAAAAAAAAAAAATTAGCATTAATATTTCATAGTTATAGTCAACTTGTTTCAGTTAAAAATTGTTTTGGTAATATAACTATGTTGTTCTAAGCAATGTGTTTTCTTTCTATATGTAGCCGAAAGAGTGCACGACGGCATGTTTCTAGTCATAATTCAGACATGTTTAAGGGGCTGTTTGAAAAAACTGTATTGTTTAGAGCTGAGTGAATCAAAGATACTGAATAATTCAAAGATGCTGAGTGAAAATGGTTCTGAATGAAAATAATTGTTTGATAAATATCTGAAGGTGTTTTCTGAATAAAAGAAAATGACCATTTTAACCTTCTATATGATTACATACTAATCAAAATATGTTGATTTATAAATAATGTTCATTTATAAAACTCATAGTATACAGATATGAAAAAAAAGAATTTAATATGATATATATATTTTAATAACTAAATATTTTGATAACATTTTACTACCATATATATATATATATCTCTATATTATATATAACAGGAGGCGTTACACGTAGATAATGCCACGTAAACGCCACCTCATTGCCCAGTAATTCATTATGTGCCATGTCATCATATTGTTGCCATGTAAGCAATTTTTAATTTATTTTATTTTAAGTTATTTAATTTATTTCGAAAATTAGGCCTTCTTTTTTTAAAATTCGTTATTTGTTCAATTTTTATTATTTATTTATTTATTTTTTCCAGAAATTATTTATGTTTGATTAGCAAAGATTAAATGTTTGAAAATTGGAATGTAAAAATATAGTTAGTATGGTTCGAACCCTTGTCACTCTACAAACTTAAACTAACCTCTCTACCACTAGAGCAATTCAAATTTTGTTTTATATTTTGCAAGACAAACTTAATAAATGTAAAAAAAAATGTTAAATATATTTTCGTACATAAATATTATGTACATATTAAAATTAAAAAAAATAATAATAATAAAGAAAATTTGCCATAAAGCGTGTGTATAAATATTTTTGTAATTTTTTCCTTAAAAAATCTTGGATAAGTTTGGAATATATCAATTGTTATCTTATAGTTTACAGAATCGATTTAGGTTTGAGATCCTACACTATATATACAACGTTATGTGTTTAACCTACTTTATAATTACTTAATCGATATTTACATAATCAATTAAGGTTTAACTGTTTGAGAGCAACATGAATATATATAAAGTTAATTGAATTTGAATGAATATATATAAAGTTGTTTGTTTGATGTTAATATCTGATATAGTTTTATTGTTTTTGTGTTGACAATTTGATAGCAGGGAAGCAACCACTCAACAAAGGTTCTCAGCGGGCTTTAGAATGTCATTAAGAATTAACAAAGCGTTAGTTTGTAGTTTTACATCAGTTGATATTTATTGGTTTCTTTTATTCACACATAAGCCAAGCATGCTGAAAACAATGTGACTAAATTGGTTCGACCAGGTATTAGTTTTCTCTTTGTTATTTTGTTTTTCTCTTACATACTGATTTTGTACATAAACAAGTTAGCACTGAATTTTTTGTTACATGCTTAGTAATTATTAGCATTAATGTTTCAGGCTATATCAGGAGTGTATGTTGGGTCTGTAGTATACATATCACCATCTGGTCTTGTGACACATCTACACTATCACATATCATTATCACAAAACTCGGTAAGTTCATGATGCTGGATGATCACTTGACTAAAGACATCATATTAGTCTGCCTTGATCTAGAGCTAACCATTGCTTTTTATTTACTATCACTCAAGTCTATGGATTATTGATTTTATGACTAATGTCTTTGGACTCTATGTTATCTTATGTTCTTACCTTCCGTTTTGATTCTTTAGGTTGCCTTTTAGGCATCCGCAGTGGGGCTGAGAGTGGCTACAGTCTGTGACCATGCATCTTTGGCAGCATTGTCTGAGGATGATCATCTAGGTGCTTCTGAAAATACAACACTAGATGGTTATGGGCCTGAAATTAGGTATTGCTTCAGATATTCGTTATCTTTAGTTTTCTGTTTATTACGTTAGCTTATTTGCTTTGCTTAATGGATTATAGTAGATGCTTAAGTTTTTTGTGTTGCGAGTATGTGACGATGCATAGTGAAAACGTACCCTTCAAATATCAGTAAGTTTTTTTTTTTTTTTTTTTTTTTTTTTTTTTTTTTTTTTTTTTTTTTTCTTTTTTAAGTTATGATATGCTTTTTGTAGCTTATGTGATTTCAGGTCATGTTTCAGTTTTTCAATTTTATTACTTATTTCAAAACTTATACATGGTCTGGTATGTTTACTACTATATAACAGATTAAATTTTTCTTAAAGAATTGTTTTATCCTATGATTTTTTTAATGACAACTCATTTGTATGTCTGTGCAGGGCCATTTGGATTTTAGACTACCAAGTTTAGGTAGACTTACTTTCAAATTGTGTTTTTTCGTAGTCTCCGTTCATTATATGTGTCTGTGGCATAAGTACCATAGCTGATAGTATTTTCGTATTCCCTTGAATTGTACAGGTGAACTGTCATGTCAACCATACATTGGGCGTAATACGAGCTCTGCAGCTGTAGGTCACTCGCCATACAGATTTACCTTTGAATGGTTTTGGGAATCGGGTCTCTGGATATCTGTATCAAAACTTCATTCCAGGATCCCTGTAATCGTAGCGGCTACTGATTTCTAGAGGCTTGAGAAGCTTGCAGAAACCACCAGACTAGACCATGAGGTCGAACCAGAAGTCACAGTTGCTCACCTCCAAGGTGATGTTTCCTTCAAACTAATATATTTGTGTACAATTTGATGTTTCTGAAAATATAAGCAATTAAAACTCTTTGTTCAATTGTTTGTCTTTTGTCAATCTAACTGGACAGTAGATCACTCTTATATGTGTTTTTCTGTGCTAACACCTATTTATTTAATAGACGGTATAGACGTAATATAAGTCCAACTAGGGTTACAAGTTCTACATTTGAGGGAAATATTGACCCAAAAGACAATTATATTATTGGGTTTGTTAGGTAAATTTTATTCAGAACAATCACTTTTGTTAATGATCTATACTTGATTTTGATATGAACATGTGATGTTCGATCCGAGGCTCGGTAATCGCTGCTTTTAACTGCGCTTGAATGTGACTGGCTATAGTAATTTTTTATAAGCTCAATCACATTTATGCTGGGAGAGAGAGCAGGGCACGAGTTTATCTTTGTTCTAACTGGTATACCAAAATTTTAGCTTAAAGGTGAACGGGTCAAAACCCCAAATTGTTTGTCTTAAAAATGTGCCTACGCGTTCACAAAAATGTCATTGGTCTACCCAATTCATACATAAAAGAAATGTCTGTTTTTCCACTTCCGAACGCTCATGTATCGTCAAACCATTAATATTAAGTTGGTGTTTGTGAATGTGCAACTTTGTGAGTATGCACATAGAAACTCTCAAAGAGATAGACATGGAATATAAGGAGTTGGCCCATGAATTTGGTGTTGAAAATTGGGGCTGTGTCCCTGCTCTCGGGTGAACCTCTACCTTCATCTCCGACTGGCAGATGCGGTTATCGAAGCCTTGCCTTCTGCTACAGCAATGACACCATCCTTTGTATATTCTTCTTGCTCCATCTTGAATACATGCTGTAAATATGCTTTTGCCTATTTATGTTTGTAATGGATCTTTGCTAATGAAAGCTTAAATAAACCATTTACTCGAACAAATAAATTGGCGTTCAATGAATATGTGGTTTTATCATCATTACCTGATTGAAATGTTGTTGCAGCTTTTCATTTGTCAGGTTGATGCAGAATTGCTCAAAGCTATCATGGAAGAAATGTTTCAAAACACTTTTATCTGAGGTAAGAACTAAGAACTGTATAGTCTTGAAAATTTGGTGGAACTAGATTTGTTAAAATAGGCGGGTAGGGAAATTAGATAACTAGTAAAAAATTTGTGCTGGTCGAGTGTGTTCGGGTTTACCCATAACACTTTTGTCCAAAAATATAATATTTCTAAAGTATTTAGTTTGCAATATGATTGCAAAAATATATTTTTTGAATAATGATTTAATTTGTTTCCGTGAATTGGTTTACGTGGTTTATGCATTAAAACTACACATTGGATGACTTTCAACCTGTTTCCTTAAAAGCAAATCCATTTTACCTGTCTAATTCATTAGATATAAAACATACCTCAAAAACTAAATTGGTTATGAATTGGTTTAACCAATTCAAAACCTAATTGGTCGCAAGTCTATATTGCCACCTCTTGGTGATACTACTGTCATGTCGAGATTAAATCTAAGCATAAGCTCAGGAAGTCACATGGATATTTCAATCAAGTTCACGTTTAAGAGGTTTGTAATATTTACCTAAAAATAGGCAGATAGCCGCAACGAATATAGGTTTTGCAATACTTGCAATGGATTTGGTGATTTTAAATTTTGAATTTGCTGCAACTTTTAAAATGAAATATTGCACTTAAGCTAATTGAAATATTCCACTGCCAATTTTCAAGTCTTTGATTGGGTCTTATTTTGTTTTTCTTTCTTCCACTGTTAAAGGGTATGAAAATACATATGTCAGTGGGTATGTAAACATGAATGAAGGGCAAATGATATTTTGATATATGAGGTGTTTGTTACATCATTCACATATTTTCTTGCCAATTTTAACGACCACTTTATGATAATTTTTGAAGCTATGAAGGTACAGGGCGATCACTATCTTTAAATCTTCTGACGTAATAAGAAGAAAAAAGTCGAGCAAATGAAGTTCCTGCTGGTATGATACTGTCACGATTTACATATTTCAATATTCATTATTTATAAATGAGCATGCAAATAACTAATAAGACCTAGCTTGAGTATAAGAAAATCACAATAGCAACATACCCTACCTCTATTACGTATTACATCCTAATACAACAAATACCAATAACTATCACCAAGAAATACTAAAGTAGTAGACGATAACTTTGTACCACAATAAATAGTGGAGTAATATAAATATGATTAGCTAGCAACACGCCTTATCTATTTAGTTCAATATTACTGTGATCAGTAAGTATATCTAACAAGGAGTTTCGCACTACATTATTATAATCAGCAAAAACGAAACTTATTAACTCAGGCTTAGAATAGCGACACATCCCCCAAACACGTACCAAGTAAAAGAAAAAGAAAAGATCTCTCGGTCCCAGTGTAACAAAAACAGCGTCCGCAAGCTTATCAATCCTCGCAGCCAACCCATCTCTACACTCCTTATCAAAACAAACCCTCTTCGCACCTGCTTTCACAACCATCATTCTCTTCACACACTCTTTCCTTCTTATGATCAGTTCCTCTACATCCAAAAATTTACAATTAAACTTCAGCTTAAAAATGAACTACATGAATTTAAATTTAAATGAATATGAAACATGGTAAAGAAGTGTACACACCTATTTGATTTATATAAAAAACGTGTGGAAGCAATCTTTGAGTAGACATGTAAGGAATAAGTGCATGTTCCAATGATGACATCTGTTACATGATAATTTAATCAGCAATCTAAATACTGAGAAGCAATTGGTGAACTATTATAAAATATTGCATGTACGAATAAAAATTAGGATACCTGATATCCTTGAAGGTCAAAAGATAAAATAATTAGCCTTTCATAGCGTACACAAAATGAGCATCAGCTAATATTCGTGGTAATTTGGTTTCCATAGACACCAAGCACCAATGTAATTTAGGTATATAGGTGTTATAATTTAGGTAAACTGGTAAAAAAATGGGTTGAAACAGCCATTAAATGAAATATTGATTATAGCATGTTGTGACTGAATACAGGCAAATGAGGTATAGGTTGAAGATCAGGCTTGGCCCTATTCAAAATGTGGGGATAATGTCTCAAATTCAGGAGCTTCCGCTGCACAAATTTCCTATGAAACGAAGTCATAGGCACGTAGGTTTAAGGCCAGACCGACTACTCCAAGAGCACTCATCCATAAACTAGATACTGGAGCATATGAGGGAATTGGAAATTACTAACTTAAGCAGCACGAAGACTGAATTGAATATTGTGAAGCTTGTCTTGATGAGCTCACCTGTACTAAAGAAGTTAAGGATACACATCACAGAGTATTATAAGGTTTACAAAATGCATATTAAGAAACCCTCTTATCTGCCCCATGTGCATCACCAGTGGTAGAATTCATTGTTGAAAATGAACCCTTTTAACACCACTTTCATATAGCAGTACTAATGTCACCAAGACATCTATTTGATTAAATTTCACACCCTAAAGTAAAAAGGCTTGATAGCCTTTTTACTTGAAAATGAGATATTATACAGTGGATTGGGTAACACTTCAGAACATCTATTGACAAGTATTTTGTTCATTTTATTATGTTTACAGCCTTTTTACTTTCATTAAAATTTAGTATCTTAATATGAAAAGTAGAAGCTACATGATGGGATGGGTTTTGAGTTATATCAATTGTTTTTGTCGAGCTTACAGGTTACACTGGGTAGAAGTTTAAAAATGAGATTATCTAATAAAAGTTCAAAGTGATTGATATGATTAAACAAATTTACATGCATGTGAAAGGTTTAGTTAGATATTTGTAGGAAGAGAATTGTCCCTGTTAGTGATTACATGGTTAGATTACAGTATCCATCTATGATTAAGGGACTTTAGTATTAATTTATGATATAGGATTTGTACTCTTGAACTAAATTCCTTCAAAGTTTAAAGTGAAAAAGAAGTTGGCATCGATTTTTTTGTTGGTGAGGAGCAAAGCTGGACCAAATCAGAAACATCCTGGAAAGTCACATTCAAGTGTTGGTTATACCTATAACTTATTTTTTGTTAACTTAAGTTTTTTAATGATATTTATAAGGCTTGCTCGCCCATCGAACGGGCTATGCTATGATACTTTGTTCATGCGTACTACATCAAAACTTTTTTTCTCTCATATTCGATAACCGTTTATTTTGTTTCGTTCTTAATGTATTCAAAAAAAATGGTACGTTATACCTTATTTTTTGTTAACTTATATTCTATACTTCAAATTGATGATTTATTACGCTATGAAATTCTATTTTTACATTATGTTAATCTTTAACTGATAAATAAGTGCATTGTAGGAAATTGTTGGTGATGAGTTAGTTGAAGTGCTACAACTGAAAAACAAAGTATTAAGAAGAAAACAAACTACCCTTTCAAAAAAAAAAAAAAAAAAACTACAAGAAAACAATTAAAATGTACAACCTCCCTTTTTCTTAAAAATTTTTAAACGTAAATTAATACTATAACAAAATTAAATAAAATCGACATCCTTAAAAATAATTTTCCGTTACTGACAACATGAAATTAAACGTAAACTAAAGCCATCCATTTTATAATTACAAGTTCATAATTTTACGATTACAAAAACCATCCAAATTATAATTACAAGTCATGCCCGCCCATCGGGCGGGCTTTGAAGTCTAGTGTATATATATATATATATATATATATATATATATATATATATATATATATATATATATATATATATATATAAGTAAATACATAGCCCAATCAAAAGTTATTTTAATATATAACGTAACATGTTATTTTAAAATTTTAATATATAAAGGATAAAAACAATATGGTTCTTTTAAGTTGAATATTAGAAAAAAAAAAAGGAAAAAAAATGGCAGTGGAGATTCACGTGGAGGGAGATGTGACTTTTTGAAGGCATTTTGGTAAATAGGCAACCACTTAATCATTTAGCGTACATTCAATGTAAAATCGCTCAGCGCATGAATTGTCATTCAGTTGCAACTTTTATAATTATCAAACATCATGACCGATTAAGTATCTAAGAATCAGTGCTGAGTGATGCCATTAAGTAGCAATCAAACACACCATAAATTTATCATGGGCAAATGTAAACAAAAGGTGTTATTTTGTATCTAGAACAATATGACAAAACATAAACTAAACAAAGTGTGTAGGTATAAAGTATCTATAACAATCTGTAAAAAGAACATAACTAATATTTGGTTATGCTAGGATAAGAACAACTTCTTGTTTGGTATGATAATGTGGAAACTTGCTTTATGTTTTAAATCCCACATGGAGTGAAGAAGAGAATTTATGCATTGTTATATAGAGTGGTCTATACGGCCCATATGAATTAGGAACGGTATTATGTGATTGGTTTCTAACGTTTGATATGGTTAAAGCAAAAATAATATAACCATCTCAGCCTGTTGAAGTCATTAACTTGTATAAGTTCTTAATTTTTTTATGTGCAATTGTTTTTGGTTAAGTTTTAAAATATTGTAAATAACAAATCATGTAAAATACTAGTTAGATGGCTTATTTAGTATTATGTGCAATTGTTTTCTGTTGAGTATTATGTCTTGTAATATTATTGAGAGTGTTTGTATAAGCTTATTTAGATGGCTTATTAAATGGTTTATTAGCTTATTTAGAGAGTGCATAAAAGTTTTTGGAAGTTTTGAGAGTCCAATTGCCTTGTCGTTTATTATGGGTAAAAGTAGTTAAGTATTCGTGCCTCATATTATGCAACCCAATGACCCATCCTGAAATGAAATCTTTACAAATGAAAAAGAAAATAATGTAACCTAATAAAAGATAGAAATTAAAAATCATTAATAAGAGTATATGAATTACAAAAAATACCTGGTGCACCACTTTTTATGACTCTCAATAGAGTCACGTAAAATTAGAGGTGTCAGTTAGTGCTAAAATAAAAAAATAGGCTAATTTGTTAAAGATTTTGGGCACATTTAACCATGACTCATTTAAAAGTTATAAATGAGCATTAGCGGACACATATTTTCTTTTAATTGAAGAACATTACAATTGTTTTTAAACAATAATTTATAGACATAATATATTTAACTTTTTAAATATAAATGAGGTGTTACGTTTGAAAATTTTAATTCGTCGTTTTGAGTTTTTTCAAAAGCGATTCGTATAACATGAGTCCGTTTAACCCGTGTCCGTTTAAGCTCATGTCCATTTAAGCCCGAGCTCGTTTGAACCGTGGTCCCCGCCCCCTCGTTTTGCCACATCTACGTTAAATGCTCCGTGAATAAATATTGATTTTCATGAGATAAAGAGTTATGTTTGGAGTTGTGCATCCTTGAATTTTATAGTTAACATTATGTAAATATGCAGTTACAACTTACAACAATATTTAAATAATAAGATTTGAAATCTCTAACTGATTGTAATGATGAATATACAAATGCCTGGCCGATGCGTTGCTTGGAGACTTATTTTGGGACATTTATTTTGGGACAAACGTAAATAGTAAGGTGGACACTTATTTTAGGACAAACGTAAATACTAAGGTGGACACCCTTTTTTTTTTTTTTTTTTTTTTTTTTTTTTTTTTTTTTTTTTTTTTTTTGGGACAAAACGTAAATAGTAAGGTAGAAACTTTTTTTGGGACGGAGGAAGTACATGTTTAAATTAACAAGGAAGTACAAGTTAAATTAGAAATAGAAGACTTGAAAACTTTTGTTAGAAAAGTGGATCTAGTGCAAGAATAACCCAAGTCTTGTGTAAAAACTCTAGTGTGATAACCCAAAACACCAAATGTAGACTTCTATTATCAAAATCTTCCAAGTATTAAATCAAGAAATGATGTGAGTGTGTATTGGGTGTGTACGACGGCAAGCAAGAGGGAGAACACAAGAAAATTGTGATATGAGTGTTATGGCATGTAGTGTGTGATATTAAGCTTGTATTTATACTCAAATATGCATGTATGTGACCAAAACTAATATGGAAGAGTACACAAGGATGCTTTATCACTATGACTTTTTGCATTAAGCATGACCGCTTCCTTTAACTGAAAATTTTGGCTCTGCCCTGCTAAAAAGAAATAACTAATTGGTTACGACAACAAGAGAGTCATGTCTCTATAAACAACTTGCTTGTATGATATTATAGTGTGAAAAATTGCTTTAAGTTTGAAGTCCCATATGGGATAAAGAAGAGAATTTGTGCATATTTGTATAGAGCGGTCTTTTTTGCTCCTATGAATTGCGATCAAGTATTATGTTATTGGGTTTAGCATTTGATCTAGTTAAAGCAAAAATAATATAACTAGCTTCAATGTTTGAAACCAATAACTTGTACAAGCTCTTAACTTTTTATGTTCAATTGTTTTTAATTTAATTTCAAAAGACTGAAAATAACTTGTCATGTAAAATATTGAAGATTATGTCTTAGTAATATGATTGCGAGTGTTTGTGTAAGCTTATTTAGATGGCTTATTAAATGACCTATTAGCTTATTTAGTAAAGAAAATATCATTTAAGATGTTAATTTAAGTTTACCGTGTGTCGTTTATTATGGTTATAAATTTTTGAGTATACGTGCCTAATATTATGCAACTCATCATAGAACGAAATTTATGCAAGTTGTCAATAAAACAGAAAATAATGTAACCTAATACAAGATGGAAATTAAAATCTTCAAGATAGAACTATATTTTGAATAATAAGGCTGGGCACAGTAAGGGGATTCAATCCTCTTACTTTTCCCTGCCACGTCAGCTTTCTCTCTCCAGCGACCTGCAGGCGATTCAGTGCCCAGTAAGGACGTCCTAGTTCAGTTTTTTTTTTTTTTTTTTTTTTTTTTTTTTTTTTTTTTTTTTTTTAACATTTTTAACACAAACTCAAATTTCATTAATAATTAAAAAGTTACATAATAATTCAAATAAAATAAAATACATTACAACACTTATTAAAAACTAATAATCTAGGTTAAGTCGTTCCTTGATCGAGTCTTTGATTTCTTGCATTTTTTGCCGTTGTAATGCGGGCAAAGCTGGGTCGATTGGTGTGAGATAGAAGATGAGGTCTTTTTGATATTTTCTTTCTCGATCAATTGAAAGTTTTTGTTCTTCCATTGCCAATCTTCTGTCTTCTTGCTCCGCTTTCTTTTGCTGCAGCTCCAACTCCTTATCCCTTTGCTCCAGCTCTTTTCTCTTCAAGTCGTAGTAGCCATCTGCAAGTTCCTGCTTCTTACTCAATGCCACTGACTTAATGCTTTTACATTTGTCGGCTACCCCTTCAAAATATGAAGATTTGGATTTCTCCGATGGTTTCTTCTTAGCCTTAGCTTTCTTTGCGGCATCACGACCAAGTAGTCGCTCATTTTGAGACTCTTCATTATCCGAGCCGGTTTCAGAAGTCCTTGGCTTTTTTCGAGCTGCATCTTGGTTCAAAAAAACCGGCATCTCATTTTTCTTCCAAATCGGATGCTCCCTCAAAATCTCCCAACAATGATCCAATTGAAAGGCATGCTTCATCATTATTTGATATTCTTCACATGCTCGTTTATAAACAGTGAGATCATTCCCACCACTTCCAAAATTGGTAAAACAATTGTCGTAAATGGCACAAAATGCACCAACTCTAGGACGAAGCCTATTTTTCCACTTGCTGACAATTGAGTTGTACGATCTACCCTCACCAACCTATTTCTCAAAGTATGTAATCACTTTCTTCCAAATCCCTTAGAATTGTGGTTGGTTCCAACTATGCTATCCTCCGACGAATCACACCAAGCCATGCACAACGCGGTCTCTTCTTTGCGTGACCATGGAGCAGAATCCTTCGTGTTGTCTTCCTCAACCTCTTTCTGAGCCGCCGCCTTCTTACCCTTTGTAGCTCGTTTCTTAGGTTTAACCGGTGACATCGCTTCCGGCGACAACTCTTCAGGAAGATCATCAGTTGGAACCGAATCGTGAAACGATCCATGAGCCGAACCTTGATAACCCGGTGACATTTGTTGACTCGGATAACCTGAACCGGTTCCAACAAAAAAACTCGGATTGTTTTGTAAATTTTCCATAAAATCACAAGCATCAAGGTTGATGTGGTTAACTGGAGAATAATTTTGATAATTAGAATAGGAAGACGATGATGAGTTCATTGTTGGACGATAACAGGAATCGGGGGAGCCATACATAGATTGTTGGCTTCGACGGGAGTGGGTTTGTTGTGGTTGTTGGTTGTTTTGATACGGGGGAACAAATGGATGATTAATATTAGGATGCATAGCAAATAGATTGAATGTTTGTTGTTGTTGAGGTTGTTGAGAATCATAATCAAGAGAACGGGGTCGGAAATTGACCTTTGGTGAGATACCGGTTAACCGGAATGTCGAATCCGGTGATACTTTCGGGATGTTTTGTTGTAATTGGGATTTTCGGCCTTTTGCTTGTTGTGGTGTTTTCTTAGACATTTTGAATAGAGATTGTGTTTATGTTGTGTGAAGAATTGGAGTGTGTTAATGTTGGGTATTTATAAGGAAATATAAAAGATTTTTTTTTTCCAAAACAAACGGTAATGTTTTTTTTTTTTTTTTTTTTTTTTGATTTTATCACTTCAAAAGTAATAAAGTGGGCAACGGTTTCATTTGCAAAGAAAAAGAACTCGATCCTTGTGGCGATCGTTTGTCCCTTTTGTCTTGCCTCGACCGAATACCCACAAAAGTAAGGATCGAATGGAATCGATCGGATGTGTCGATCGGTTGTTCCTTCTGTGCCCAGCCTAAGATTCAAAATTTCTAGCCGAGTGCAGTGACAACTGACAAGTATGCCAAATGTGTAGTTACAAATTTAAAGTTAACACACTGAGTGACCATTACACGTATTATAGTTACAAATTTGCATTTTTATTTTTGTATCTTTCGTACTTTCATTTTAATGATTAACTTAATGTGTGGTTATAAAATTGTATTTACCAACATTTAATAATTAATTGATTATTGAGTCGCTAAAACTTTTAATAGAACAACTTCTCGTGTGTGTAAACTTGCTTTAAGTTTGAAGTCCCACATGGGAAAAAAGAAGAGAATTCATGCTTAGTTATATATAGTTATATAGAATAGTCTTTGTAACCCGTTTAGATTGGGATTAGTAATTTGTTGTTGGTTTCTATCATTTGGTTTGTTAAATCAAAAATGATATAACTTACCAAAAATCATGGGAATCAGTGACTTGTATATATACTCTTTTTTTATGTGCAATTGTTTTTAATTGGGATTTAAAATATTGAAAACTAGTTTTAGATTCTCGTGCACGAGTGCACGACTGAAGTTTTGGTATGTTTTTTTGCTAAGAGTATTTTTACATGTTTAAGAAAAAACTGAAGAAAAAAAAACCTGAAACTGAACCCGTTTAATGAGAAAACCGAGAAAATCGAAACAAAACAGTCTGCAATTTTTAAAAATCAAAGTTTTCGATTCAGGGTTTGGTTTTAACAAAAAAACCGCTGAAATAAAAGTTGGAAATAATTAAACACAAAATAACTTTAGGAAAAAAAAATCAGAATTAATTTCATATTTATAGCAAACTTGTTTAAAATATTTTTAAAATGTTGCGTGGTAGAGATACATGTTTTTTTTAACCATGATTTCCGACCTTTTGTCTGACAAGTCTACGGAGTGTTAACACGTTTGCCTCTTGAGACAGATGTCAAGGGTTCGATCCTCACCCCTTGCAAGGTCAGAGGTCCTTTTCTACCTTTGGTAGAACGGGAAGCATCCTCTCTACCTTAGGTAGGGGTAAGGTTGTCTACTTCTCAACCTCACCCATACACCATGAAAGACAGTATTGGGACCCATAACCCGTGGAAGACGGTATTGATAGTTACTTTCTACATTAGCGGACACATATTTTCTTTCAATTGAAAATTCTTTTTCAAATTATTTTTTCTGGAAAAAAAATTCAAAAAAAAAATAATAAAAAAAAAAATCATTTTTTTAGAATTTTTTCTAATATTTTTTGATTTTTTTAAAAGACTAACTAACTGAAAGGACTAATGGTGCAAACATTGCAAACGATCTTTGGTATAAAGGATGAGCGTTGCAAACGACCGTTAGGTTAAAAGACTAATGGTGCCACTTTACAATTAGACTTAACGACTAAACTAACTCCGTTAGAAAATTGGACCAAAAGTGAAACAAAACTCAAACTATTAGACAGGAATCTCACGTGTTTTGAAAATTAGATCAAAAGTGAGATTTGATACAACCACAAAGACCAAAAATGTAGTTAACTCTTTTTTCTATTATAACCATGTGAGTATAAAATGATGAACATTAACATGATACATGTCTCTATAACAATTTGTAAACAGAACATATCATACAATTAAGAGTTATACATGCCTCTGTACATGTCTCTTTATAGCTCATATGGATTGGAATTAATATTAAGTTATTGGTTTCTAATGTTTGATCTAGTTAAAGCAAAAATAATATAACCGGATAAATCTTTCTAAACCAGTGATTTGTATAACTCTTAATTTTCTTTTTTTGTGCAATTGTTTCCAAATGGGTTTCAAAAGTATTGAAAATAATTTGTCATGCAAAATTTTGAAGATCATGTCTTAGTAATAATATGACTGCGAGTGTTTATATAAAAATACACACTCACACACAAACAAAGAGGAGGACCGGACGATCAAGCGACCAAGTTCCTTATTTTTTCCATGAGGGACACGTTCAACTCGACTTGCGCAATTTGGGGGGACGCGTTTGGGGGCTCACCGACCACAACTTCAACAATCCATTACAGATGGTCAAAATGTATTTTCGTAGAAATAGTACACAATGGCTTTTTCTAGTCATGATCATGACATGTTTAACTCTATCGTAGGCAAATGTAAAACAAAAGGTGTTATTTTGTCTTTAGAACAATATGACAAACCATAAATTAAACAAAGTATGTAGGTATAAAGTGATGAACATTAAAATAAGGTGTTATAATGTGTCTGTAACAATCCGTAAAAAGAACATAACTAATATTTGGTTATGGTAGTATAAGAGCTATGTCTTTGGAACAACTTCTCGTTTGGTATTATAGTGTGTATACTTGTTTTATGTTTTAAGTCCCACATCGAGTAAAGAAGAGAATTTGTGCATATATATATAGAGTGAACTATATGACTTATATGAATTGGGATTAGTATTATGTTAATGGTATTTAACATTTGATGTAGTTAAAGCAAGAATAATTTAACTACGCCAAATTGTTCATACCATCAACTTATGTAAGTTCTAAATTTTTTATGTGCCATTGTTTTCAATTGAGTTTCAAAACATTGGAAATAATAAATCATGTAAAAATAGTGAAGATTATGTCTTGTAATGTGATTTAGAGTGTTTTTATAAGCTTACTTTAGACGGCTTGTTAAATGGCTTATTATCCTATTTAGTAAAGACAATATCATTTAAGATGTCAATTTAAGTTAATTTATAGAGTACATAAAAGTTTTTGGAGGGTTCGAGAGTTCGATTGCCTTGTACCCATGTAATTATTAGTTCTAGACTTCTAGCTATAGACCTTTTTTCTTTTTTGTTTAAGAAAATCGGTTCTTTGAGTGTTTGGTAATTGGCTTTTTCATTGTTTCATCAGGGCTCGAATTTGAATGGAACGAGACATGTATTTGGAATTGATGCTTGAAATGAAAGAATCACTTCTTTAAGAAACAATATGAAAACTCGTAATAGGAAGTAATTATTAGTCTTACTAAAGTATCATGGACATTTTTTAAGGTTTGTTCACATTTTATACATTGGAGTGAGTACTTATCTTTTGATACATTGTTAACTATGTTCATTTGGTTTAATCAATATAGCATGGTGTTGTTGATAAAAAGAAAATGGTTGATATACTATTACAGTGATTTAGATAATTAAAGACTTATGTTTAGAGTTGTGCATCCTAAACTTTCTACAAAAATGTAGTTACAACTTAGAACGCTTTCTTAAGGATAACACTTCAACTTGTATCATATATGATGCAGAAACAGGCCTATGATCCGAGAGCCTATCCTCGGTCCTCTGGTAGCTCAGTTGTCTTATCCCTTTGCCAAACGAAAGTATTCGGTCACACCTGAATTAAACACAATAAAAGTTAAAGATAGGTTCGCATGACTCAGATAAAGAGAATATGGTGTTAGCTTATTAGAGCCCATTGGATAAATAAGATGCATACCATGCTTGAGTACGTCTACCAACTTTAGGATCCAAGCCGTAATATCTATCGGAATTTGGCTCGTATTTGTAAGTTGGTGAAAAATTCAAAGTGCCTTATGTCCACCCGTCAAATGAGCCGCCTTTCCATAGCTACAAATTTATCAGGAAAAATGAGATCTTCGCTTGAGCTACAAATTATTAGGCATAAGTTTGTTACAGCTAAAGGTGCAACTTTAACCCATTAGGTCGATCGCATTTATGTTTCAGAGCTAACCGGTCAAATTGGAAAAATCTAACTCTATCTGGTAGAACAAAACGGGTAAAAAGTCTGAGAGTTTATATTTAATAAATATTGTAGTTTTTTAGCAACGTGTTTTTGAAATATACCAAACACAAAGAATTTGTTCATTATTATTTTTTGTAAAAGAAGTATTACGGCACCCAACTCGATACATCATATATCTGCTTGGTAAACTTGTGAAACAAATATTTGCACTAAACATGAAAGATATATGTTGGATTCAGATTTAAGTAGTAGAACTTGTTGGGTATAATCTTGATGGGCCAAGTATGGATCGTTATTTGGGCTGCTCCATTTGGTATGTGAATAAAAGGTGTGGGTTTAATAGTTCCTTAGTTGACTGTGTATTATGGAAGTCAGTGGTCATGGAACGTGGTTTTAGTAGTGTTGACTGATTTACATGGCAAAAGAATAGGAGATCATAGGCAACTGTTGTACCCATGTTGTGTTAGTTTTGTTTAGTAGTTATCTTCATGTTTAGTCTATAAATAGAGTAGGTTTCATATTGTATCAGAGCAATCAGTTTCTCCTTCCTTATTAATATACAAAGCATTGAAAACCAATCTTGCAGTTTTGATTGGTGTTTGCGGGTGTGAGTTCGGGTTGGGGAAGGGACTGATTTACAACATGGTATCAAGAGCTGAGTTCGATTAAAGGGCGTGAACGAGAAGAACACAGCAGGAAGATAGCAAGGACTGTTTTCTTGAAAGCAAGAAAGTGGCAAGAAATAACAGCAATAAGAACGAGAAAGAAAGAAAGCAGCAGCAAGTAGTCTGTAGCAAGTAGCAGACAAGAACGAAAGCAAGCAAGAAGGTTGGCATGTAGTCTGTAGCAAGTATCAGGCACGACATCCATAGCAAGTAGAATGTTTCGGATTTGTAGCAAGTAGCAAGCAAGAAACAAAGCAAGCAGCAAGGTCGATCACGTGGTGATCAAAAGAAAGAAAGCAGCAGCATGTTAGCAAGCAATAAATCGCAGCAAGTTAGCAAGCAAGAAATCACAGCAAGTTAGCAAGCAAGAAACAAAACGCAAGTTGCCAGAATCGCAAGCAAGAAAGCAGCAGCAAGAGAAGAAAGAATGATCGTGGCAGGAAAGTGAGTTCCAACGTGAGACCGGCGAGGAGCCACAAAATACAGGGTAGAGCCTAGACCAAGAAATTTAGACCGAGATCGAAGGAGACAATCATGACTGGCGTGTTATCTAGACCGAAGATTCACAGAAAGACTGAACAAAGACGATCACGTGTGGTGATCACAAGAAAGCAAGTAGCAAGGATTGTTTCTTTGTATGTACATGGTTGTGTAAGCAAGAAGAGAAGCAACGTACGAAGAGACCGAGCGCATGTGACCAACACCGTGTTCGTGTCGTAGGGGGCAAGTCCGTGTTAGGCATCAAGATTATGGGGGTGAATGTTGGGTATAATCTTGATGGGCCAAGTATGGATCGTTATTTGGCTGCTCCATTTGGTATGTGAATAAAAGGTGTGGGTTTACTAGTTCCTTAGTTGACCGTGTATTATGGAAGTCAGTGGTCATGGAACGTGGTTTTAGTAGTGTTGACTGATTTACATGGCAAAAGAATAGGAGATCATAGGCAACTGTTGTACCCATGTTGTGTTAGTTTTGTTTAGTAGTTATCTTCATGTTTAGTCTATAAATAGAGTAGGTTTCATATTGTATTAGAGCAATCAGTTTCTCCTTCCTTATTAATATACAAAGCATTGAAAACCAATCTTGCAGTTTTGATTGGTGTTTGCGGGTGTGAGTTCGGGTTGGGGAAGGGACTGATTCTCAACTAACATACCTGATCACTCTCTAACAACTTGGACCAAGCTTTTTGGGAAATCAATTCGCATGTTTCCTCATATGACAAATCAAAACGGTAATTAAGATCACCTAACCATTATAAGATTTGTTCACGGACATGTTATATGGATAGGAAGGCCTTCACCAACTAAACACTTTTTTCTCCAAATTAACCAAAGATATAAAGGGCATTTGACAAGAAAATGATCTAATGATTCAGGCAAAAAACCAAAGATAGGGCATAAAACAGTATCAATTAGTAAAATAGATAGATTCATCTTTTATGGTTTGTTCAACTTTTATAATCCGTGTGTTAACTTCAAAACGACGAAATAAAAGTTGGAAATAATTAAAAACAAAACAACTTTAGAAAGAAAAAAAATTGAGACTTAAATTCATATTTATAGCCAATTTTTTTCAAAAATTTTCAGAATGTTGTGTAGTAGAGATAAGTGTATTTTGATAATATAACTTTGTTAGTTTTAAGTAATGTGTGTTCTTTCTATAAGTAGCCGATATATTACACGACGACACGTTTCTAGTCATGATTCAGACATGTTTACCTCTATCATAGGCAAATGTAAACAAAAGGTGTTATCTTGTCTTTAGAATAATAAGACAAAACATAAACTAAAAAAGTATGTAGGTATAAAGTGATAGAACATTAACCTTGGATAGATCCCTCCGGCTCTGGCGGATCATAGGACGGATATACCTATCTTAATCACCTTATAACTCCAACAGTAGCCAGGAAACCTTTGATTGAAAATATCTCAAAGTGTTTGTGATAATCAAATATTTTGGTTAACACTTTGAGAGTTTTGAGTACACTTTTGAAGGGCTCCCCCTGCACATGTGCTCATAAGTATTTAATAAATTTGCACATGCGGGAGGAGCAAACACTTTTTGAATTGATCCACTTTCTGTGAACAGGACCGATTCGAGACACGCTTACATCACTAGTTAGACTAGCTTGAAGTTATTACCCGGCCTGGTCAAGTCCACAGAAGGTTTCTCGAGACGGTACATTTCTACTAAGACAAATCCTTTTCGAGACACGCTTACGTGGTTAGTTAAAGAGTTGCATTGTCAGCTTTTAGGTGACAACTAGCTCTAGTAACTAACTTGATGTTATTACCCGTCGAGGATATGTCCTTTCGATATTACTAACTTGTATTATCTCGTCAATTCCTGGGTCAATACTGAGTCTAGCTCGCTTATGATACAACTTTAAAGCTTTGACTTCGTATATTTTAATCACTTTATCATTTTCTCCCCCTCAAAAATAGCATACAAAATGGTGTTTTTGACAAACTTTAAGATTGAAATATGCCTTTTGAGTCTTACAGGGAGATTCACCACGAACATTTAATATTGAGCAAAGTATTTTGTTTTGACAAGTGCTCCCCCTCAACAAGTGATTAGGTCTTATTGAGGTGAAATACTTGTCCTTTTGAGCAGAATTATGAAAAAATCAGAAATGTTTAATTAATTCTACTCAAAAGTAAGAAGCCTTCGCTCCTTATATTAGGATTGAGGCACTGACGCATACCTCAGGGTCCTTTCTTTACAAGTTCGGGTTGTGCACTGTAATGCGTGCACAAGCCATTATGAAGTATAATTATGACAAATCAAATCAAATTCTTACAATGTTCTACCATTCAGGCCTCTGAAATGTCAACACCGGAAATTTCTGTCTGCCTCCCACATAGCTCTCCAACCTTCGAAACTGATCCCTGCGCCTTAAGCGGTTCTCGATCCTTGATATGAATCTGCGGGCGTCCCTAACCTCTGTCGTATTCCACCGTTTTGATTTACCCAAAGCAATGTCATCTACTCTGCTTTTGATGCCGTCCCTGACGAACTTTAGCGTTTCATCACAGAACTTCTGAACTTCGGTGTAAGCCATGAAGCAGTTGCGACCATTAATGCTGCGGTAGGTGAACCTGAAAGGATGTCTGATCAGGGTGTACTGAGGCAGATGTTGAAGGTCGGGGATATCAAACATGTTTGGTTTGGTTAGATTGAGCTTCTTCTGGTAACTTTCCACTCCTAATTGAAGATCTTCGACTCGTTCTCTGATTACGATTTGCCTAATATAAATGAGGAGTGCTTGGATGAAGGCAAGTTGTATGTCTTTGGGTAAACCACAGAGTTTGCCTTGCACTTTGAGCAGGTACAGGTCTTCGATATCATTGAGAAGTAGGCGTGGAAAGTCTGACTCGGAGATATCGTACTCCTTTTCATCAAGCCTTTTCAGTGTAATTTTGCTGAGAAAGGGGTACCCGAAGTGAGTGACAGTTGAGATGAACTGAATTGAGACAATCTTCAGATCACTTGTCACTTCGCCCATTGTCTGGTTCAGTCTGCTGCTACGATAGTATTGTGCCCGGTTTTTTGGCCAGTGATGAATACCGTAAAGTGCATTTCGGTCATACTCAACAAGTTTGTCAACGAATAATGCTGAAGCTTCTTCTTCGATGGCATTGTTGAGATATCGAGCAGCAGGGAGAAAGGCGAGTGAGGTAACGTACTTCTTCTCATTAGCACTGCCAAGTTTCAGAAATTCCAAGTCGGTGTTGAAGAAGAACATGTATGGGATCTTTGGTTCCTTGGGCCTCCCAATCATCGGTAGTGGTTTTGACCAGTCGGTGATGTAAGGTGCTGACTTCTTCGTGACTGGGTCGACAAAAGATTCTGGATTAATCCAGTCAATATCGCTTGACATGGCTCGAGTGATATTTTCCAGATGATACTCAAGCTCGATGGAGTTTGCAGACCGATCTCTGAGAAGATTAAATGCTTCATTCTTAATTCTGCGCAGCTCTTTCTTGTTCATCTTTTTCATCTTGAACTTGTGCTGAAGTAATTGAGCATATTCCACTGTACGACCATCTTGTGGTTCCTGATTGTCTTCCAGTGGTGGTTGGGAATTAATCATCTTCTCAAACCAGGAATACTCGGCAGTCTCATCTGTATCGAGCCATTGAAGGACGGTTTTGGGTTTCTTGGGTTCCTTTTCTTTAGATGAGGTGTCCGGTTTGGGTTGATGATGTTTTCCTTTCCTTTCTTTCTTCTTCTTCTTTGTTGATGGTTCTGGAACTTCATCTGTTTGAGGAATGTCGTCACCACCGGTGTATTCGAAGTGATCGTGTTCTTTGGGGGCAGAACCTGATGCCTTCGGTTGGTGTGTGGAGGTTGTAGTGGTAGGGGGAATGACCGGTGTTCGAGATGAGGGTCCTTCGGCTTGTTTTTGTTTCTTAGCCTGAGAATTGGGATCCCTGTCTTCGTCATCTCTTTGACGCTTCAGCTTTTCTGCCTCTGTGCTGCATGTCTCTTTGTTCATCTTGTCTTTTAGTGCTTCCAGGACTTTTGCTTCTTCAGGAGTCAAGGTGAACTTGTTTGCCAGCTTTTCTAAGAGTTGTGCTTCCAAATCATCCAGAGATAGTCCTGGTAGAGGAGCAGTAGACTTGTCGGCACGAAGAGTGAAGGTAGTTGATCTGATCACTTTCTTGACTGCTTGCTCAGCGAACTTGGTGAGTTCTTCTCTCATTGGTGCCAGGAGATCTTTCAGCTCAGCAACTAAGTGTTGTGCCATGTATTCTTGTGCTTGAGCTGCTAGTGCGGCTTCCAAGTTCTCTGTAACGTCTTTAGCTAAGAAAATATCAACCTTATCTTGTAGCTCTTTGACGTTCGAGTTCAGCTTAGACAGTTCAGCAACTTGGGTTGCAAGTGTAGCAACCTGATCTTCTAATTTGCTTCTCTTCTTCTCATGTACCCTCTTGAAAGCTGTCTTGAGTAGTTTGGATGCAGCAGAGGCTTTGGAGCTCGGTTTCTTGATAGATTTGTCACGTGTTGATTCAGATGCAGGAGGTGATGACTGTGTGGATTCAATGATGGTGGTAGAGTCTTTGTCATCACCTTTCTTTGTTTCGGGTTGTTCAGCTTTCTTTTCTTTGGCTGCTGCTTCTTTCACCCTTAGTTCTTCTGCCAGTTTATCAGCTTCAGCTTTCAGTCTTAGCTCTTCAGCAACCCTGGCTTCTTCTTCTTTCTTTAATTTCTCTTCAGCCAGTTTGGCTGCTTCATCAGCCTTCCTTTGTGCTTCAGCAAGATTGGCAGCCTCAGCTTTAAGCCTTAATTCTTCAGCCAGCCTAGCTTCTTCTGCCTTTTTCAGTTGTTCATCAACCAGCTTAGCTGCCTCCTCTGCTTTCCTGATCTCTTCCATTCTGATTGTTTCTTCCAGTTTGGCTTGAGCAATCTCTTCCAGCCTGGCCTCTTCTGCTTCTTGTTTTCTTTTCAGTTCCTCTTCCTGAGTCCTTTCTCTGAGCTCCATTTCTTCCATAGACATAAGCCTTGGAGCATCAGTATCCATGGGATCTCCTTCTTCATCCTCTCCCATAGTCATTTCAATGTCGGTGGGAGACACTGAGGGATTGTCATAAGCCACTAAGTCAGTATGGATCCCAGTGGTAGACTCAGGAATGCTGCTTGAAGTGCCAGCCTCGGTGGTGGTCTGGGAGAATACTGGAGGTGGTGGTTGATCAGCATTGAAGGTGTCGATTCGGCTGTGGAGGAGACCAAGGTTGAGTGCCCTTTCATTTTCTTCTTCTACTGAAAGGCCTTCAGGCTCTTGTACAGCTGTAACAGGTTCCTTCATCTTTTCCCTTCTAATCCTATCTTCTTCCAGCATTGTCTGAGCCTCTGTGAATGGTCTTTGATTGAGGTATGAAGGATAAACGGCATTATCAGCAAATTCATCAATGTCTTTATCCCAATCGATGTCTTCCAGATTCTCATCTTTCTCAATATTGGCAAATGCTTCCCTATACTGAGGACCTTCATCAGATTCGGTTCGTTCGGAGTCAGATTTCTTGGGAGAAGATTGTGGTGAGGGAAACCACCCAGGTTCAGCAGTTGATTTCTTTGCAGGAATTCTGATCTTAAATGATGGCTTTTTCTTAGGTTTGGTCTTGGTAGAACTTTCTGAGCTGCCAGATTTGCTACCTTTCTTTCCTTTCTTCTGCATGTATGACGGTAGAACAGCTTCGTCCAAGAACCCAACTTTATTTGCTTCAAGAGCTTGAAGGTAGTACTTGTAGTTATTGCAAGCCTTGACTTTGTCAGTTAAGAGGCTATTGGGAAGTTTCTTTCCCTGTTTCCTTGTACTAGTATCCATTCTCTTGATGACCTTAAGTGTGTCCTCATTCTTGTATGTGTGCTGAAACTCATCATTCAATCTTTGAGGTATGTCATCATATTCATGGAGGAAGCTTGCAATAAGAAGCTTGGTGAAACGGACGAATGGAATATTGGTCGTCTTGTGTTGTATGTGCCACACAATGTCTTCCCAGATAATGCTGGCATAATCAACATTCTTGACATTAGCAATAGCCCAAAATAGCTTGAGATGTTGGAGCTTAGGGTGTTCATGGCCTGTGTCTCTACCAGATAGTGATTTGGCAATGATGATGTAGAGAGTTCTCCAAGGCTGTGGAAGAAATCTGATATTGACCTTAGAGTGCCTAGTTATGACCCCTTCAGACTCATCATACCCAATATCTCTCAGCCATTCTATCAATTCTTCTTCACTGGGAACTTGGTCATATTCTTCATTAGGTTCAAGTTCGGGAAGTCCAAGAACACTACGGAGAAGATCCTGGTCGACCGTGACTTGTCTCATGTGAAGCATACAAGTAAAGGATTCTTCAAGGAGGTCCAAGTGGAGTGTGTGCCAAAACTGATGTATGTAGAAGCATGCCACTGCAGCAGATTTGGTGAGTAGAACTTTGCACGGGTGATAGATAAGAGCATCTACTGCAACAAGGCAAGAAGACTCATTGCATGTAATTTTGTTGAAGTTGACTCTCAGATTGTTCTTTCCTATCTTTCTGGAGTAGTTCTCAGGAAAGGTGTCTTCCCATGCACGTATGGGTTCAGGCTCTGGTCCGTATGGAATGTCGTTGTGTTCTGCCATCTGAATAGATCATAAACACACACAAACATGGCAATTGTTGATGATGTTAGCATAGACATTCATTTAAGATGTGTACATATAGATTTGCATGTTTTACATTGATCAGTGGGGCTTTGTGTGTGTGAAAACTTTTGATATATGACAAACTTGAGTTATATTACTTGGTAGAAACATAAAACAATTCAGTTACAATATAAGTTTATCATTTACAAGAAGTTACACTTTGGAAAATTTCCCAACACTTAGAAAATTTTGGATTTTGACAAGTTTACGCGTAAGTGGGTGTCTTTACGCGTAACCTGACTTAAGCGTAAGTTTAGAAATAATGCGTAAGTGCAAAAAGCTACGCGTAAGATAGAATATTACGCGTAAAGTGAATCTTATGTGTAAGATCAATTTTAAGCGTAAGATAAGTCTTAGGCGTAGAAATTGAAGTTACGCGTAGGATTACCCTTAAGCGTAAATTGTAACTTATGCGTAGGTAATGACTTATGCGTAAGTTCTAGACTTATGCGTAAGGTCAGAACTTATGCGTAAGATTTTCATTTATGCGTAAACTATGTCTTATCCAAGACACAGTTTGTCCACGTGTCGAATCTTACGCGTAAGATTCAATCTTACGCGTAGGATGAACATTTAACGCGTAAAGACGCCTTTTTCCAGAAATTCACCTTTGAAATTCGAGTTGTTTGTTTCCTGAAAGTGTACAAACATTACCACTGATCAATAATTAACCCAACACACTTAATTCACACATTTTAAAGCGTAAACATGCCAAAATCCAACTTAACGCGTAAACACGCATGAACAACTAATCACAACCTTAATCAAACATGTTTCTGGGTATGATTTGGACATGGGCGAGTGAAATATATATCCTAAGGATCATATGGTCCAAATTATAACAACAAATGACCATGAAATCTTAATAGCAAAACTGCTAGTGTCGAAGAACCCTAGATCAAAGATTAATGATTCTAACACGTTTATGATGCAATTAAACTACTGGGATATGATCCTTAACACTAATACACACTATCCCTATCATCAATCATAATCAAAACATCCACAATCAAGAACCCCTAATTTATACGTATGAACCCTAATATCCAAATCACTCAATTGATGATTCTGGGTGAGATTGGAGTTCACAAACATGTTTAGTAGCATCATATGAGCAAATCCCACTAACTAAAATTCATCCTAACACACTTAAGATCAAACCCATATTCTACGCATAACTTTATAATGAAATTAAGAGATCTAGGAAGATTTAGCCGTAGGATTGTTATGAAACTAAAAACCCATGTTATAAATCATGATCAAAACACAATCACACTTACAGATTTGAAGATGGATGAATAGATCAAGAGAATGATTGTGGATCGTTGGATAGAGTTGGTAAAAATTAAATGTGTTTTGCAGAGGTGGTAACTGTGTGGTCAAAACTAGTTTTGACTAGGGTTAATGCAAGTTTTGCAAGTTGACATTATTAGTCCCTTAACCTAACAAAACATTTAAACCAAGGCCTAACCACATTATCACATATAGTATTCGTATATTAACACCAAGAAATGATAAGAACAACTTGTCGTACTCCCCCTCGACCTTAGATCATGGTAAACTTAATTGGTTTTGGTCAAGGAGAGTAATCCGAAATCCTTTTGAATCAACACTAAAAAATTTATTAATTTTTGTTAAAATGCAAGTATAAAAGACAAAATATTTTATTTTTGAGAAATAAAAAACGTTACTTTTCCTCCCCCTCAACACTTGTTTTAAATTATTGAAGACATTTTAGAAAATAGTGTTGAAAGAGGTGGTTTATACTTGCATTTTTTTTTATTTTTTTTTTTGTAAAGGTAAATGACCAAAATATTTTTGAGTTTTTGATTAGTTTTATATTTTTGTATTTTGTTTTTGAAAAAATATTTACAAAGATAGTTTTGATGTTTGACGATCAATTGTGTTTTAAAAACTTTTCCAGATCCTCTGGAGTCAAACATCGCATACCAATTTGGTGAACTAAACTAGCAAACCTGGATGGTGCCAAGGATTTGGTAAGTAAGTCCGCCAGTTGGTACTCAGTTCCAACAAAATAAAGCTCAACTGTACCCTTTTCCACATGCTCTTTGATGAAATGATATCGGAGATCAATGTGTTTGGATTTGCAATGATGTACTGTGTTGCAGGAGATAGCAATTGCACTCTTTGAATCACAGTAGATAGGAATCTTGTTGAATAGGTAGCCATAGTCCTTAAGTTGTGATCTCATCCAGATGACTTGAGCACAACAAGCGGATATGGCTACGTATTCAGATTCTGTAGACGACAGTGAAGTGCAGTCCTGCTTCTTAGATTGCCATGACACAAGTTTGTCTCCGAGAAATTGTAATCCACCAGATGTACTTTTGCGTGTGTCTAAACATCCTGCATGGTCAGCATCTGAAAACGCAATTAGTTCAAAGCCAGAATCCTTCGGATACCAGATCCCCAAGTTAATGGTTCCCTTTATGTATCGAAGGATTCTTTTGACCTCACTGAGGTGTTTTTCAGTTGGTCTGGACTGATAGCGAGAGCACATGTAGACAGCAAATACTATATCAGGTCTACTAGCTGTGAGATACATGAGGGACCCAATCATACTTCGGTATTTGGTAGGGTCAACTGGAGTCCCATGTAAATCAGCATCTAGTTTTGTGGTATAGCCCATTGGTGTATTATAAGTATCACAAGACATCATTCCATGTTTCTTTAAAATTTCAAGAGCATATTTGGATTGATTTACAAAAATTCCACGGGGTGATTGATGAACTTGTAGTCCTAAAAAGAACGAAAGTTCACCCATCATGGACATTTCAAAATTATCTTTCATTAATTTTGCGAAATCATTAGAGTAACTTCTTTGTGTTGAGGCAAAAATAATGTCATCGACATATATTTGAACAACAAGTAAGTCCTCACCGTAGGTTTTTGTAAATAATGTTGGATCCACCGATCCTTTAGAAAATTTATTGGCCAGTAAGAAAGTGGATAGTTTGTCATACCACGCCCGTGGGGCTTGCTTGAGTCCGTAGAGTGCCTTTTTGAGTCGGTAAACGTGATTAGGACGCTCAGGATCAACGAAGCCTTCAGGTTGACTAACATAAACTTCTTCACGGAGTTCTCCATTAAGAAATGATGTTTTGACATCCATTTGGTAAACCACCATATTCCTGTGTGCAACATAGGCCAAAAAGATTCGAACAGCTTCATGTCTAGCCACTGGAGCAAAGGATTCAGCAAAATCAAGTCCTTCCAGTTGAGAATATCCTTTCGCTACCAGACGTGATTTGTTGCGTATGACAGTTCCTTCAGCATCAAGCTTATTCTTCCAGATCCATTTTAACCCAATGACAAAGACTCCGTCAGGTCTTTCAACTAATTCCCAGACTTCTAATCTTACGAATTGCTGAAATTCCTCTTGCATAGATTCAATCCAGTTGTCATAAGTCATTGCATCTTTAATGTTCTTGGGTTCTTCATGACAAACTGTGAGTGCGTAGATGCAAGTTTCTCCATCTGTGTGAAGTCGTTGTCTTGTCATAACAGGTGCATCTGGATGGCCAATAATATGAACTAGTGGATGGTCTCGGGTCCATTTGTGTGTTGAAGGGTGTAGTTGATAAGTATCGCGCATGTTAGCAGGATCCAGATTGCGTGTTGACGACTCAGCTATATCAGGAACAGTAGTAGCTGGTGCAAACGGATTGAAGAACGCATCAGGATCATGCTCTGCGGGTTGTGGAACTGATAGTGGTGTTGGATCTTCAGCTGGATGGCGGGAGTTAGAACCAGTTTGTTCTGCTGTAGATGGTGATACAATTGGAGGACCGTCTCTCTCAACACTTGTAGTAGTTTGTTGAGGTGAGTCTGGTACTTGAATGTTATCAGGTTGAGCAGCGGAATTTGGTGAGACCTCAGTAGGACGGTATTCAATTGTGTCATCAAATAGTGGAGCAAACAAGGTTTCTAATTCTTTGCGGTTAAGTGGCAATGGTTCAGCTGAAGATGTCGGAGAGTTAAGACGGTTAAATTCGGGTCCTAAGCTGTGTTGCTCAGAAGCCATTTGGGTGAGTTCATCAAAATTAGCGTGAATGGTTTCTTGAATTTCTCTAGTACAACGATTCCAAATCCGAAAACCTTTAGAATTTTCACAATATCCAACGAACACTCCGATGTCAGCCTTTGCTTTAAGTTTACCTAAATCATCACGATCATTTTTCGGGTAACAGAGTGCTCCAAAAACATGAAAGTAATCGATGTTCGGTTTCCTTTTGTGAACAATTTGATATGGTGTTTTGCGATGACGTTTTGTGATCATACAACGGTTTTGAGTATAACATGCAGTTGAAACAGCTTCTGCCCACAAGTAATCTGGTAATTGAGCATTAATCAACATAGTTCTAGCAGCTTCCACTAACGTCCTGTTGCGTCTTTCAACAACTCCATTCTGTTCTGGGCTTCTAGGAATAGATGTTTGATGTTCAATTCCCACTTTCTCATAATAAGACCGAAGTGTCTGATTCTTAAATTTAGTTCCATTGTCAGTTCTGACGATTCGTACTGTGTTGCGAAGCTGAACTTGAATTTTAGTGAGAAAGGTGATGATCATTGTCGGAGCTTGATCTTTACTTCGTAGAAAATAAACCCAAGTCCATCTGGAAAAATCATCCACAATTACAAGAATGTAGCGTTTACCGTTGATACTTTGAACACGCATCGGTCCACACAAATCCATATGAAGCAATTGCAGAACATGATTCGTACTGTGCTCAGGTTTATTGGGAAAATGAGCACGAGTACTTTTTCCTTGTTCACAGGCTGGACATAAGTGATCTTTGGTAGAGCGGAATCTTGGAAATCCCTCAACAAGTTTATAACGAGCAAGGTCAGTCATAGTTTTGAAATTCAAGTAAGAAGAGACGTTTGTGCCATAACCAAGATTTAGTTGATTCTGCTTTGGAGAGAAGACATATCGGAGATGTTGCAATCATATCTGACATTGATATTGTATAAAGATTGGAGCCACGGGAGCCAGACATGAGATCGTTTCCTTGTAAGTCACGAACAAAGCAAGTTTTCTCACGAAATGCAACTTCTAGATCCCCATCACAGAATTGACCAACGGAGAAAAGGTTGTGTCCAAGGCCTTCTACATAGTAAACACGGCTGATTTCGATGTTTCCACTTATATAGTCACCATATCCCATTATTAAAGCGTAATGGTCATTCCCGAATCTGACAGTGCCAATGAACTTTGAGACAAAGTTTTTCAACAGTTTGAGATTGCCTGTCATATGTCGGGTGCATCCGCTATCAACAATCCAGAGAACAATCTGTACCACCTGTATCACAAGAAGAGGACACGGATGGAACAGAAGTAAGGGTGGAACCCAAAGAAACTGCGGGTTCCAGTTGGTTAGAAGCACAAGTATTCAATAATTTAGGAATCCATTTAAAATTAGGTTTGTGTTGTAACCAACGTTGCCAATTCCAACTAGTACGTGCTTTCTTAATTGTGAATTCACTAGTGTTTGGCTGATTCCTAGACTTGTTCTCTGTACTTATGGTGACATCATCATCCTTAGAAACCATAGAAGGCGGCTTTCCTAAGATAGACTTAGAGGCAGTAGTGGGCCTAAGAGGAATGCTTGTCCTACGTTTCTTATGACGATTGAGTAGAGAGTTAACAATACATTTAGTATGATCACCACATGATACACTTTTACGACAAAACACACAAGATGCATTAATATTCAAAACATTCAAAGGTTCATCATTCGTTACATTTAGATTTGGATTACAATTTGCCAGACTAGAATCTAAATCTGATGCAACATGAGTTTTATTCAAATTCCTAAGTTGGTCTTCTACTTCTTGAGCTTCTAGTGATCCGCTTTTACGTTGCCAGAGCCTATTCTTCCTTTTACTTTTACGCTTGGGTCTGCTAACGCTATTAGTGGAGACTAGTCCTGTAGAAGTGGAGGTATCAATATTAGTGGTTTGAACAACATTTCCTTTAGTTGTTTTGTCTACTTTATACAATCCTGGTGCTATCACTGTGGTGTCTACCAATTTTCCTTTTTGAAGTAGCTTAACTTTCTCTTTTAAATCAATGATGATGTGATTTTTATCCTGTATTTCAGACTCAAGTAAACCATTGCAGTATTTGATGTCATCGCGGTTTTGTTGCCATTCGGCGTTTTCAATTTTTAAATCCGCAATTTCATTCTCGTATTTGAGACACAAACTTTTGAAAGACTCATTGGTTTTGCAAAGCTGACAAGAGTTAGAAATATTTTGACTTTGAAGTTTCAATTCCATTTTAAGACTCTGAGCTTGACACCATTCAAGCCGTTGATTGAGTTGACAAATTTCTTTTGAAAACTGTTTTGTCACATCATCATTCTTTTTTCTCAGATTTTCATTCTCATGTTTAAGTGTCTCTAATTCCACGTTCAACAAATTATTATCAACACAGAGATCATCCACAAGCATAGAAGTACCAGATTTATAGAGATCATTCATGATAATAGACAAAATATCAGCACAGAGAACTTGTTCCAAGAGTCGATCAGCATCATTTTTGAAAACTCTAGTTTGTTGCTTTTGGACCAAAATCTCATTTTCAGTAGCGTTGAAAACGTTTATCATATTTTTGACCTCCTTTTGAAGTTCCTGATCCCAACGTGTAGCACATAGACGGAGGTGTTGAACAATTGGCTTCATTTGTTTTTGAAAAATATCTCTCTTTTCTCGCTCGTAAGCGGATTGAAAAGTTTCAATTTTTATTTCAGAATTACGTTCAATTGTTTCCTCCAAAATTTCGATGTCTTCCATAAAGGTTTTGAAATAATTTAAGACACGACAATTTTTTGGTAAAGGTTTAAGTTCACCGGTTGATGGTAAAGGACCATTTATTTGTGCTACAGTTTGGACAGGAGCCGCATTGTGAGATGAAACATATGACTCTTCGATAAACCATGATTTCTCAGGTAATTCCTTTTGAGTAACAAAAGATTTTGAAATTGGAGGAGCTTTTGAATAGTCATATGGTGTCCAATATTGAACATGACTCATTTTAGATCGACTCTCTTCTTCAAGTTCTTCTTCTTCCTCAGTATCAAAAACAACAGCACGCACAATCGTATTATCAAGAAAATAATCCATACTGTAAATTTTTGGAATTTCTTTGAATGCCGTGTGAAGAAACATTGAATTGTAATCACCAAGTGCAAATCCTGTATCGGGTCTCGGTTTTAAAGTAAATTTCTGAATTATTGTGACAGAGTTCCCGTGTTTGTAAACAATGTGACGAAATTCTTTGAGTTGTTTTTCAAGATCAACAATATCACCGAGTAAGTTATCTATGTACTTCCATTTTCGTATTTTATGTTCACAAAAATCCTTTTGACAACTTGACAATTCTGTTTCTGTTTTTGAAAGTTGAGTTTGAAGACGTTCAACTTGTTTTTTCAATTCACACTTCTCACTTTCAAGTTTTGAAATCAACTTTCCGTTTGACTCAATTAAATCTTGCATTTTGCGTTAAAGATCTTGTTCTTTGTTGTAAGAATCTTGAAAAGCTTTTTCATAACTTTTAGTGTGTTTAATCTTTTCTTCCTGATTAGAAAGCTGAATTTTATAACACTCAATGTCTCTTGCAAGTACTGCATTAGTTTCTTTTAAAACTTTGTTTTTCTCGTTGCACTTTGCAATTAGCAATTGTTGAGCATTCAGTTGTTTAGATAACATTATGAGGTCAGGGTCTGGATCAAATGATGGTTCATGTTGTTCTAACGGATCATATTTATCATTCTCAATAGGATCATCAAATGAGACAACTGTGTCATCGTCAAATATGACAACTGTGCTTATTTGTTCATCTGTTTGAGAGGATGAAGATGATTTAGATGGAACAACTTGCACCATATCTGATTCAGAAGCAGAGGGTGAGATAATATCATTTATAAAGCATTCATTGAAGTCATATACCTGAGACAAGCCGTCAGTGTCATACACTGGACCTGAATCATTGAGCTTAAGTTCCTGCATGTTGGCCATAAGCATCACAGCTGCATTAGCTTCCAGATCTTCCATGTCATCATCATTGTGTACATTTGCCATGAAGTTGTTGTCTTGTTCAGGGAAATGTCCATCCTTTTCATCTTGAAGAGCCATGAGTAATGCCTGCTTGTGAAACTTACTACCCCGAGTTCGCGGTTTAGGACATGCAATCGCAATATGACCTTGTTCATTGCAGTTATAACACCACACTGCATTCCCTGAGTTGGAGTTCCTTGTTACAACTGGTTCAGACCTTTGTTGAAAAGATCCTGAGTTGTTCCTGAACCCTTCATTGTTACTAAACCTCTGACCATTCCCATAATTTCCTGAAGAACTTCCTGAACCAGATCGTCCATAGTTGCGATTCTGAATTTCCACTCTTCCATCATTGATAACAGCTTGATTCCTTGTGTTAGAAGATGAACGTTGACGGTTGTTTGTTTTGTTGGAGAATTTGCTGAAAGCACGAGCAATAAGAGCAAGTCCCTGATTCAACGTATTAAAGTCATCATCGTCATCATCATTGGAGTTGGAGTAGTATACTGCATCAGTGTTGTTTGACGGAACAAGTTGAGTAGAAGAATTCTGTGGAGCTGAATCATAAGGGACCATTTGGTTCGAGGTAGAAGATTGTGGATACCCGAAGTAGTTTTGCTCTTGAACATATGCATGATTTGACATTGGTGGTGGAGCATATTGAGATTGAGCTACGAGAGCCAAAGAATTTGGTGTTGGTGTGGGTGTGTATCCTCCTCGTAGAGCTCGATCTTTTTCCACTTCAGGTTCATGGTGTTTAAGAAAATCATACAACAAACCATATGGAGCATCATGAAGATTCTTCGTTTGACGAACAAATGTCACATATTTATGCCAATCAGGGCCAAGACTACCAACAAATTTGGAGTTCACAGCTATCCTTGGTACTGTGATTTTGTGACGTTCCAGATCATTGACCACATTAGTGAAACGATGATAGTAGGATTCAAGTGTCTCTCCTGGTTCAATTGTGATGTCAGTGTATTCCATGTAAAGTTTGGATTCCATGTCATCTTTGTTCAGTTGAGTGCCTTCCATAAGGAGATGAACGTGTTCCCACATAGCTTTGGCTGTTTTCTGAGCATCGACACTTCGATAGATTGGATTTGGTATACCTTGAAGTATATAAGCCATTGCATACTGATCAGCTTCACGATGTAGTTTCTGTTCTTCAGTGAGTGCAGATTCTGGAAGAGGTCTATCACCAGGAGGACGTGGAGGATCAGCATTTGGATCACCAACTTCAAATCTTGTTGGCCACTCAAATGGTCCTTCAAGTATCACTTGCTTCAAGAATTGCCCATGAGGTTTCTTTAGTTCAAGAAATCGTAGGAATCGACTTGACCATTGTACATAGTTACCAGGTGTTAGCATTGGAGGTGTCTCAAGTGATCCTGCCTCATGTCGGGATTGTTGAGTTGTAATAACTTCACACATTCTGTCAAACCAGTGAGGTTGTTTGGAGGAAAACTGAGTGTTTTGTTGTGGCACTTGATATGGTTGTTGTTGAGGAATGATCTGATGTTGTTGCATCATTAGGTAATGATGTAGGGGATTGTATGTTTGTCTTTGAGAAGGTTGTTGATTCATTTGGTGCGGAAGGTATTGTTGTTGCTGATACTGCTGAGTTTGTTGTTGCTGAGGTGGATGTTGCTGAACATGAGGGAAGTAGTGATTAGGTGGTTGAGACATCTTAGAACACTTGTGTAGAAATGGATCTTTGTAGAAGATTGAAATGCACGTTCCTTTGATTAAATTGCAATATCCTTGGGGTAAGTTCAATTCTTACGCGTAACTTAATCTTATGCGTAAACTTTAGGTTATGCGTAAAGAGTAGGTTATGCGTAAACTAATAGTTTATGCGTAAGTTTTCTCTTTACGCGTAAACTTAGGCTTATGCGTAAGTTTAGACTTATGCGTAAGGTTTAAACAACCAATCAAATCTTTCAAACTTATCCAAGCTTGAAAGATGTCCGTAGTCGAAGTATTCCACTAACTTATCCAAGCTAGGGAAGTACTGAGTCACCGTAACACGAGGAGAAGAGCGTTGATGAAGCTTACGCGTAGATTCTGGCAAATTACGCGTAAATCAGACTTACGCGTAGGATCTAACTTAAGCGTAGGTTTATGGCGTAGATGAGCAGGTTACGCGTAGGATCAGGGTTTTAACCTATTTTACGCGTAAGAAAAGGGTTTAGACCTATTTTACGCGTAAGAAAAGGGTTTAGACCAAAACTTATGCGTAAACCGACCAAAAAACACTGTAGACAGCTGGAAATAGTACTTTTTTCGACCAACTTACGCGTAAAACGTACTGTTCATCCAAAAAAAATGACTTTTTGATGAGAAAATGCTTAGAAATAAGGTACTTTTGATCAAATAACTTCACCAATACTTAGAAAACCTTAACTTTATAAGATTTAGCTACCAAAAACTAGTTTTCCAATATCAAAGAAGCTATAAAACCTTAAAAAACCTTAAAATTCACAACTTTATGCAACAACTAAGCTTCAAATCACTATATCAACCTTGAAACTTGTCCAAGCTTCAAGATTTGAGTGAAAGAAACAAAGAAAAATGCAAAAAGATGAAGAAATAAGCACCAAACCCCACGTAAATCAAAGAAACACACTTCAAACTTCTAGTAGGCGAATGATACCACTTGTTAGGTCACCATTTAGTAAACACAAGTATGATTATGAAAGAAATAAGATGAGAATGAGAGGTGGTTGATTAAGAGATAATATGTAAAGTGAAAGTGCAAGAGTTTCCTTAAGATAATCAAATAACCAACAAAAGAAATGTTTACATAAGGTTTCTATTTATAAGGGAAGAGTTAGGGCAACACTCCCTTCCTCCCTTATCCTTAATTTCGTGGGCTTTAAGGCCTTTTGGGCTTTTACATGTTGCCCATTAACTTAAACAATAATGATAAATAATACTTAAGCAACCTATTACAAAATGTAATGACCGAGACTTGACTAAATACTAAAGTATGATCCCAACAATAAGTTGTTATAATGTCTTTATAACATTGTGCAAAAAGAACTTCTTGTATGATACCATTATAGTGTGTAAAAATTGCTATAGATTTTATGTTCCACACGGAGTAAAGAAGAGAATTTTTGCATAATTATATATAGTGGTCTATATGACTCATATGAATTGGTATTAGTTATATGTTGTTGGTTTCTAACTCTTGATAGAGTTAAAGTAAAAACATAATCCAGCCATTAGAAATCATCGACTTGTATGAGTTCTTAATTTTTTATGTTGTTTTCAATGGAGTTTCAAAATAGTGAAAATACTGTATCATGTGAATTGTGAAATACTGAAGATTATTTCTTATAACAGGATTGAAAGTGTTTGTATAAGCTTTATTTAGATGGCTTATTAGCTTTTATACACAGTTAACTATATGTTCATTTGCTTTATCGCAGCTCGTCAATAAAAAAGGAAATAATGTAAGCTATAAAAGATAGAAACTAAAATCATCAATAAGAGTAAATGTGTTTTATGAATTACAAAATACTACTTGACGCACCACTTTTTATGTTTACACTGCCCATATAGTCACGTAAAATGATCCATGAATAAATATTGATTTTCAGGAAAACAAGTGAATAAAGAAGCATTGATTAAGGAAAACAAACAAATTATAATCTTCGCTTTATTATAATTGCACTTAGGATCATGCAACCAAATTTCGAGTCCATCGAAACAAACTCATTTAGGTTGCTAACTATTTCAAGTCACCCTGGTTAATAAGAAAAATATCACTTTTAACTGTTTTCTAATCAAATTTTAGTCCAAATATTTTCCGAGAATGAACTTTAACGCTCTTAAAGTAACATAAACTAACTGCGTTTCTCTTGTAAAGATAAAAATGGTATATAAGAACCAACATGTTCGATCATATGAACTTCAATTAAATACGCAACAATGGAAACAGAGAGTGTAGATACATTCATTCTTGACCAAGGAATTGGAACATTGATTTGTCAAGCATATTGAAATGGCTCATTTGATAACATTCATTCTGATTCCATGTTTTGTTTTTATATAATCTAAAACTTCGTAGGAATATGTATCAAACAAAAGTTAGGCTAGATGTACCGGTGATCAACATCATCATCGTTATTTAGCGTCACATCACATTTTATTTCACCACTAATATCATCAACAATAATGTGTTGTAAGTAGGGGTGAGCGCGGTTCCGGAACCGCACGGAACCGAACCGGAACCGAAGGAACCGAGAACCGAAAAATAGATGACTAAGGAACCGAGAACTGGACCGAGTAGCATGTCTCGGTTCCGGTTCGGTTCTCAGTTCGGTTCGGTTCTTTGCGGGTCTACCCGATTGGAACCGAAATTTGTACATCTTATGAATTTGAAGTATAACATGGTAGTTTTGTGCACTTGAATTTGAAGTATAACATAAGTCAATTACTATTTTCCAGTAAACATATAAGCGTGCTACTGAATAGGATTGGTCATGACTGTACTCATGAAGTATCTACATGATTTTTCACATACGCCCTCATGAAGTATCTACATGATTTTTGTCAACTTTGTAGAATTTTTGTCTTTTGATATGGCGTATGCATCATTAGCTATATATGTTGAAAGATTAGCGATTGGCATGGGGGCATAAAATGTAAACGTGACTTAAAAAACTAAACATCCAATAAACATTTCATATATTTGAAAATTGGGCGGTTCTTCGGTTCCGGAACCGATACCCGCGGTTCCGAACCAAGAACCGAAATTTGAAATATTGTGGAACCGAGAACCGAATCGCGGTTCTAAAATTCGGTTCGGGTTGGGTCGGTTCCGGTTCGGTTCTCGGTCCATTTGCTCACCCCTAGTTGTAAGTGTTGGAACATGCAAATTTCTATCCCACATTGCTACCACAATGAAACTATAGCTCTTTATAAGGCCATTTGTCCAAGTTTATAATGTGTAGAAGTGGGCTAATTCATTATTGGGCTTATAATGTATACTAAATGGTAAACGATGGGCCTTGAGATTTGGGGTCTAATTGAATTTTTAGAATTAATTTTTTGTTAATTTAGTTTTCATGTTTCATTAATAGATGCAACATTCCATTTTTTCAGTTAATGGTTGGTTTACAGTATATAAAGGGCTTTCTGGAATCTGCTTCCAAACTCTCATCATTTAATTAGTTGTTTTATTTATTTATTTATTTATTTAATTTATCAAGATATACATATATATACAGTCCAACATCAGTTCAAAAAAAAAACCTTCCAACATGTAAATGTTTAGTTCTAGTAAAGCACTAGTGGAAAGATCAAAAACAAAGCATCGCATTTTAAGATCCATCAGTAAGCATGTATGTCAATTCTTCTAGGGGTTTTGATTTGAAAGCAGCTAAAAAAGGTAAATAACCATAAGCACCATGCAACAAGTAAGCGAGTGGGCATATACTAGTCTGTAAGATCAGCCATCTAGGCTCTCTAGTTAACTATCTTTATAGGTATCAAATGAGACTCAATCATCCAAGAACTACACACAAACAATCCTCATACTGAATTGATGAGGCCTTGGTAACAATCCATTCAATAGGTCAATAGTAAGACAATATTTGACACTTAAAAAAATGAACTTTAAGAAATTACTTAATTCAATACTTGAAAGCTAAATTTTACACTGAACTTTAGGAAATTAACTATTCGACATACATAAACTAAAATTAAACTAGATATCTTTCTCCATTGCTTCCTTCTTGTTAAATAATGACTTCTAGGGTTCCCCACTTGCTTCTGAATATTTCCCATCAAGAAATTAACTATTCGACATATATAAATGATGTAATTCAAGTACAAATTTCGGTTTCGATCACAGATATTTTTGATTCGGTTCGGTTTTCGTTTATGACAAAAAGAAAAATAACCGAACAAACTGAACCGAATAAACCGATTAACCCGAGAACCGAACCGATGAACACCCATAATAATATATACTTATAATAGCTGTCAAGCTGTAGACTTGTTATTAATCAGTTTGCACTTATAGCCCATTTACAACCCAGCCCACAAAAAGCCCAAAATCCCAAACCCTAATCCCCTACATATACACACAACCCTAGCAGCTCATTTCACCGTCACTCACTCTTATTATCATCTCTCATAACCACAACACAAACACTTTCACAACCATGGCTACAGCCGCCGCCCTAAATTCCGTCCAATGCTTCGGCCGCAAGAAAACCGCCGTGGCCGTCACCCACTGCAAGGCCGGCCGTGGTCTCATCAAGGTGAACGGTGTCCCCATCGAACACATCCAGCCAGAAATCCTCCAAACCAAGTGTAGGTCAAAATGGGTTAAAGCAGGTAATTTATAAGTGTAGGTCAAAATGGGTGATGCCAACCTGCAAACACAATCTTTACCTTAATAACACGATGAGATTATGTGTAACTGAACCTTTTTTTGCAGCTCAAATAAGCATTTGAATTCAAGATTGTGTTTGCAGGTTGGCATCACCCGTTTGTTCACATATACAACCCAAACATCACATCTTGAATTCAAAACCTCTTGCAAATTACGCATTGTTATTGTACTTCAACAAAAGATATAAACTTTCCAATATAGTTTCATTAACCATACCTAACGAAGTAAGTCATACGACCCGACCTAATACAACTAAATTCACGGTTGTTCTGGTACCCAAGCGAACCCTATAATTTTCAACAAAAAAGCTATATTAGAAAATACGTAATCCCAAATAACCCTGTAATTTTCAACAAAAAAGGTATATTAGATCATAAGCAAAATAACCGTAAATTGTAAAATATAGTACTATCACTCTAATCTTACCGCAAGAGGTCCGAGATTGGTAAGTCGTCGACCACTGTAATCGAAGGCATCAAAACTCATCACATCAAAATCCTACAATCAATACCCAAACAAAGCATATAAAAAATATCTTTAAATCATCTAACCCTCAAAGCTATTTATAATAGAAATCCCAAACCTAAAAACTCAAAGTTAAAAATTAAAGATCTATTATCAACCTCCTACAATACAAAATATTCAAATCCTTTAAACTCCAAAATATATTTGTAAAAAAAAAAAAATAATAATAATAATAAAAAAAACTGCCTCAAATCATAACTTATAAATTCAAAACAGATAATCGGTACCTCTGTTATTCTTTTTTTCCTATCAGCATCTTTTGGTTTCCGATCTTCCACATCCTCCGATCATCATCATCACCTGTAGAAAATTTGGGTTTCTTGATTAACCTGATTCAATTTTTTGTTTGCGGAGGATTTATGGAATCTTCTAGGTTTCTCGCGTCTTTATGTCGATATAATACGGATTATTCCAGACAGATAAATGGGCAACGCAAAAAGGCTAACAGCTTGGGCCTTAAAAAAAATATAAATAGTGTAATTTAGTATAAAATTCGGTTTTCGGTTTTGACCCATAAGGCCATAACCGAACCGAACTTCGGTTCGGTTCGGTTTTCGGTTATCACCCCAAATTTTTTTAACCGAACAACCAGAACCAAATAAACCGATTAACCGAGAACCAAACCAATGAACACCCCTAGCTATAATATCTTTACTACCATATAATGTATTTAGGACATGTATATTTAGAAGTCTTAAAAAAATAAGACAAAAAACATTTCCATAATAAGAAATTAACAAGTCATTTGTCTTTTGCTAAATGCCTTAACTTATCATCTTCAATGCAGTTGTAACAGCTAACATTCATTACCTATTGTAACAGCTCCATTCATGCATCCCACTGTAACAGCACATTAAATATAATTAGTACAAAACGCAGATATAAAAACCCACAAATAAACAAACACAAAAGACCAATTTATTAGTACAAACTAAAAATGGTTGATGCCACCACAGCCACCAGTGCTGCCGTTGCCACCATCTTCGCCGTCACTGAAGGTTTGAATGATGTTCTCGGGTTGATGGTTTGAGCTAAGTTTTAGGTGTGTGGCTGTTTTTGTTTAAGAACAAAGGGGTTTCGATCGGGTTACCATGGCCATAATCTCTCGGTGGTTTTCGTGGTGTTGAGAAAGTTGTTGTAGTTGTTTTGGTGGTTTTATGGATGTTTAAGGATGGTTCTGGTGTCTTGTGCTAGACCCTTGGTTCTTTTTTGTGTATGTAAAGTTTTAGCGCTAGGAGTGTGGGTCGGGTTTACCCGAACCTGAGCCTGTTAAGGCTTATCAGGTCGGGTTAAAGAATATTGTCGAGTTGTTTTGACCCGAACTTGATAACCCGATAGTGTTATTATGTCGGTTTAGGGATAGAAATTTTTTGCTATCGGGTGAACCCGTTAAGACCCGAAAATCATTGTTTATTTCACATATTTTTTTATAAGCAGAGAATCTGTATTTGGTTGTTTGTAATCTGCACCATGCATTGGTTTGTGTGCTTTCAAAAGGGGCGTTTGGCATTTGGTTTGTTTTAAATTGTGCATAATCTGTATCGGTTTAATACTGTCAAAAGGGGCATTTGGTTATGATGTACTGCTACAGCAGGAGCGTTTCGTACTGAGTTTGGTACTTTAAATCTCTAATGGAAGTTGCTAACTGGAAGTCTGGAATGTTTAAGTAATTTAAGATATGCTACTTTTATGGTGATCAAGTAATGTTTGAGTCAAACATTTTCACACATACTAACTCTTTTGCATACGAGTGATTCAAAATAAACAAGTGGATCATCATTTCTATCCTGACTTTGATGTATAAATTCTGATAACAGCCAAATATAAAAAGGAATTACAGAATTTAATTACCTTAATGATATGTGAGATTGTAAAGCCTTGATTAAAATATCCAAATGAAAAAAAAAAAAAAAAAAAAAAAAAAAACCCTACTCTTATGAATGTTAGTTTATGACAAGTTTAATAACATGATATCTTTGAAACTCAAATTTGCTCTCTATCTATACTAGATACTATGGATGATATTCTCTCTATTTAATTTATTTAAGACATTTCAAAATACATTACAACTAATAAAGTTTAAGATACAATCTAATTAAACACAACAAACAAAGTATTTAGTTCAACCAAGACATATAACAAAATTATTAAACTTAGAATATATATAGTCAATGTGTTAAAAACTACATGTATATATTATTTTACCGGGGTAATCCATTACCAAAAAAAACTACATGTATATTAAACGCGGTTTGGTTGTGATAACCTCGGATATTTGAAAATATAAACCGAAGAATAGTGATAAGAGGGTTTTTCCAATTTCGGTTTCTTAGTTATCATTTTTTTTTTGGTTTCAGATTGAGCGATCGGCTCGATTTGACGGTTTCACAAATTTTTAAACGCCCATATCAATAAAGCTTAAGCTTATATAAATTAAATAGTCATTTTGAACAATGAAAAAACATTTCACTAAAATATTTGTTATCACAAAAGTATAATGAAAGACATTGTCATTAGTTAAAGAGTTGAAATATGTGACATTAAATTCTTGACGCCCGTAAGTTTATTGTCACATAAAAATAATAAATTAAAGACATGGTCCACCGGAAATTTTATTTCAGGGTACCCGCCGCCGCAACGCGCGGGTACCCTGCTAGTATACTTATAATAGCTGTGGACTTGTTAACTTATAGCCCATTTAAAACCCAGTCCACAAAAAGCCCAAAATACCAAACCTAAACCCTAGCAGCTCTTATTATCATCTCTCATAAGTCATAACCACACAACCCTAGCAGCTCTTATTATCATCTATCATAAGTCATAACCGGTTTCACAACACAAACAGTTTGACAAGCATGGCAACCGCCGCCGTCCAATGCTTCGGCCGCAAGAAAACAGCCGTGGCCGTCACCCACTGCAAGGCCGGCCGTGGTCTGATCAAGGTGAACGGTGTCCCCATCGAACACATCCAGCCAGAAATCCTCCGTACAAAGGTGTACGAACCAATCCTCTTGGTGGGTCGAAGCAAGTATGCAGGTGTTGACATGAGGATCAGGGTGAAGGGTGGAGGTCACACTTCACAGATCTATGCTATCAGACAGAGTATTGCTAAGGCTCTTGTGGCTTATTACCAGAAGTTTGTTGATGAGGAAAGTAAGAAGGAGATTAAGGATGTGCTTGTTAGGTATGACAGGACTTTGCTTGTTGCTGATCCTAGAAGGTGTGAGCCCAAGAAGTTTGGTGGGCGTGGTGCTCGTGCAAGGTTCCAGAAGTCTTACCGTTAAGCGACAGAGGAAATGGTTTGGTTTTTATGTTTTGGTGTCTTTGGATTTATATGCTTTAAGGATGTTTTGTTTTAATGGTTATGATGTTTTGGATTATTAATTTAGTTTTAAGCTTTGCATGTTATGTTATTATCATCAGTATTTATCTTGTTTCGTTTTAATCTTCTGCTATTGAGGTTATTTGTTGTTTTTGTTTTACATTTTTTAGGATGTGGGTTTGGTTTACCCGAACCTGAGCCTGTTAAGGCTTATCAGGTCGGGTTAAAGAATATTGTCGAGTTGTTTTGACCCCAACTTGATAACCCTAGGGATAGAAATTTTTTGCCCGAAAATCATTGTTTATTTCACATATTTTTTTTATAAGCAGAGAATCTGTATTTGGCTGTTTGTAATCTGCACCATGCATTGGTTTGTGTGCTGTCAAAAGGGGCGTTTGGCATTTGGTTTGTTTTAAATTGTGCATAATCTGTATCGGTTTAATACTGTCAAAAGGGGCATTTACTGCTGCAGCAAGGGGCATTTTGTTGCTGCAGCAGGAGCGTTTCGTACTGAGTTTGCTACTTTAAATCTCTAATGGAAGTTGCTAACTGCAAGTCTGGAATGTTTAAGTAATTTAAGATATGCTACTTTTATGGTGATCAAGGTTGTATTTTGTATATTAACTTCACCAGTATCTATTGTGTTTATTGATACCTAATAGTCATAAAATAATGATTTATATTGACAGTAGTTAGATGGAAACTGGACTATCAGATCTCACCAAATCCCATAATTGGATGTTTACTAATAGTAATGCATCAGCAAATGACATTGTGTGAATTGAAGTTTTTACTAGAAGGCTGCAAAAGGTTCAAGTGTTCCGGCCTTTGTTGATGTTTGTACCCGATAACTTGACTCGATTCCCACCTGATAACCCGATTCTTAAACGGGTCGGGTTTCGGGTCACTTTTTAAAAATTTAAAACCAGACTGGACAAACCCGATAACACCCCTACTTACAAGACTTGTATATGTCTAAATGTCTCTACTCCATTGTTTTTTTGGTTTCGAGAGGTACATATTCTGTGAGGGTAGCGATCTAGTGTTGCGGTTTTACTTTTATTTGGTATTTGTTGGTTGAGCTATAGTGGTCCTAACATGTCGTTTGTTGGTTCAGAGTTGCATTATAGGTTACCGGGTTAATAGATTCTTTGTTTTATACTTTTTCTGTGAATTAGTAAGGAATCAATAACCTTTGGCCATAAGAAACCGTTTCTGTAGGTGGTTGACTCTTTGTAATGCTTGAGTTTTTTTATGAATTTTTAGTTAGTCATTTAGATAATGGTGTTTCTATAGGCCGTTGACACCATGTGTTGCTATGAATACAACTTTTAAATGCATAGCTTATTCTACTCGAAGGCTCAAAGCAAAGTTGAGAACTTGAGATAATATAAATCTGATTTTTGCTATGATGCTGTTGATGGTTTTTTGTTTACATCAAGACTTTTGATTGTGTTTCTTCCTTGAACACCATATTGTTATTATTACTAGGACATGCATCAAATAGTTATAAATGCGTTTTCTAGATTATTTTTTTTACAATTGGCATTACGCTAATTTCTAGCGTACTTAGGCTCTTGATTTTAAAACATGATGCAAGACAACTGCTAAAATGTGTCACTACTTTATTGTGTTTTAGTAGAATGGGTTGTAAACTTGTAATTTTGAGGATGCTGTATTTGTAGTTAGCTAAGGGCTAAACCAGATGCATTACTTGCTATGTCATTTGTTTAAGTTTGAAACTAGTAAGCCGGTTATGGTGAACTCTTAGAAGAGCTTTTGATCTCAATCAAATATGAAGTTAAAAAGTCTTGTGGCTTGGTAGAAGTTTTGATTAATCTCTATTACGTGCCATAAAGTTTAGACCTCAGTGGCGAGTGCCGAGACTTGCAACAATGTTGCTACAAAATGTAAAGTTTATATGGCTTGTATTACCAGGAATGCAACTACAACATCTGAAATTTATATTGCTATAGCAAGTGGCATGCTTGTTGATTGCTCAGCTTTGTTTAGACTTTAGAATACAACTACAAAATGTAAAACTTAAATCACTAAAAGCGAATGGCGAGTCTTTGTTGACTGCTCAAATTGTGAGAATACGAACACCATTTGTGTTATTTGACATGTTTTCATATAGGCTATGTTTATTTTGACATTATTCCAGATAGCTTTGTTATAGTCTAATAACTAACATAATGATCACCTTCTAATTGATCAAGTGCGTATGTGACAACCTACACGAGCGTTAATATATAAAGCTGACTTGCAGTTGACAAATTTCGTGTGTGACAACCCACACCGCAATGGGTCAACTTGTTCAAAGAATGATTCTATCATTAGTTTTGTAATGGTGTTCACAAAGTTAGTGAGATTACCAGAAATCATAGTAAATTTTAGTGCTCGGAAATTTTAAATACAAAATTGAGACAGATGGTTAGTCTGCAACTTAACACTTCAATAATCAGAATTTATTAAACACTCTTAGCGATTGATTAATCAGTATCACTTCAAACTAAACGCCATCTCTCTCATGCTTCATTTGGTTGGTGGCGACTGTTCTTTTTTATTAGTTTATATTAAATCTTTCGGAATCAGAGGATTGTTTGGCCTGTCGGTCGTTTTCCCGAGCCACATCACACGAGACTTCAGTCTCCTAATTTTTGGCAAACGTTTTGGCCTTGTATCAACTAGGCAAACCATGCACTATGATAAGGTACGATAACCCATTTTGAATATGAGTTCGTCTGATTAATGTCTACACTGTACATGTTCAGTATTCACTATATTACACAACTGTCACATACTTGAATTTGACAAAGATGGAGGAGTCAATGACCGGTGTTAGTCAGAGTCCTGCTGGAAACATACAGACACACACACACGCCACTTGCAACTCAAAAACCTATACCAAAGGCCATTTGTTGTCTTTTTGGTCATGCCGGTTACACTCTCTGACTTCATATTTAATACTTTGATACGAATTTATTTATGCAATACTAGACATAACCAAGATCATAAACGCATGTCATTAAGCTCACTACATAAACAACTAAACACCATTCTAGAAACCATCCCATTTCTATGCACCAATGGTGAGCACCTTCTTGCTGTTTCCTCTCTTCTTCCTAAACAAAAGCTTCCTCAACAGCTCAGTACCTTTACCCACACCTGCAAGAAATAAATGTATTCCAAAGATCTTGGGCAAGGTTTTCCTGTACGTTCATCACTAAAAATTTCCGCTTCTTACTAGGTACAATGACCAAAGCGCGTGACTTGCAGCTCCCAACACGAACAACAGGTAGTGGTACTTTTGTTTCTGTAGCAGTTATGACCTCCTTAGTCTTGGGAGAGCTTAAATCCTCCATGTCACCAGTGTCCTCTGCCACCATATGATCACGTAGAGATGAATGCTGGCTTGACTTTTTATCAGTAGTCAAATCTGATTGTTCTGTTGGTGGTGTCAGTGCTTTTAACTGGCGGCTGATGCTGAATATGGTTTCTTGACACTCCGCCAATTTTGCAGAAGCTACTGTTAATTCCCATCCCTGCAAAGTTGTCGCAACTTAAATCTCTTTTTTCATAAATTATCTATGTGTAAAAAGAATTTGATCATGCATACAAACAGGGTAGGGACGAAAAGATATAATAACATCACCAAATTTAAAATTACGGATAGAGTGATTATGTAAAGATTAAAAGGTCAAAAGTTGTGCACCCTATCTTGGCTTTTCGGGCGTTAGTTTGAAAAATCATTTGTTACTTTTAGCTAGAGGTGGCAATTTCGACCCTGTTAGTTAAAAATGGTTTGATTCAGGGTAGGTTTATCTCAACCGGTTAAAACCAAAGAAATCAAGTTTGAAAGGAAATGGGTCAAACGGGTCAACTGTGGCACAAAATGTATTTTTGATGCATAAAAGCGAGTAAATCATTCTATTCAGCCTGCCATTGAGAGAGGATAGACTATTTGTAATCATTTTTAACATATTAATACATGTAAAAAAAATTATTATATATGGAATAAAGTGTTTTGGATCAACCAACGTTCCATTCAAGTGCCAAACATTTACCTGTTTTGACTGGAGGGCTATTTGTTCACCTATAGTTTTAGCATAAATATTTGGAAAAAATTTCATCCAATTCCAGAATTTATCGAGTTACTAAACAATCTGACCCGCCCTTTTAGCCACCTCTAGTTTTAGCGCAACGTTGACTTTGACTGTTTAAGGTGGAATCATGTCTCGTTCCTGTAAAGATAAAAAAAGTGCTTACAGTTTGTGGTTGTTTCACCTCTTGCTCAACATCTACATTCACCGCATCTTTATTAGACGCACTGCACATTACATCTTCTAAATCAGACGACGTTTCAATTTTCCAAATCTGTTACATATAATCAAAATCAGAAAGCTAAAAGTGGGTATACCTTGCTAGTTGGAGTTGTAGATCGAGACATGTTGCTTCAAGTTCTTCACAGCAATGACTTCTATCTTCTAGTTCCACTTTAAGAGCCGATAACTTCTGATTCGCTTCGTTTATTTGAACTGTAGCAACCGATAGTTTATGATCAAGCTCCTCATTGATCAGCTTCTGGTTCTCCAACTGGTCCTCAATCATCAATTTCGACTCTCGCAAACCTTCTGGTTCGGTTTTTGGGCTCACGGTGCCTTTTTCTGGTGATATCATATCTGCCTTGTTAGTTGATGATTTGTCGGTATCAGGCGATTTCCATGTGATGTAACCACTAACTAGATTGTCATTTGAGCCCGAATCATATCGACTTTGTAAAGCTAATCTAATTTCGTCCAAAATATCGTCAAAACCTTTTTTAGAAACGTGGATTTGCTCCGAAATTGCCTTTAGAACAGTTTGTAACCAAATGTCACCTTCTGCCACCGGTACTAACTCTTTGCCTACTGAATCTAGATTGCATGTATCGGCAGAAACTATAGCTAATTTTTCCATCTCAACAAAATCATCCATTAGACTCATATCTGAGACTCCAATCATCGTACGTTGACTAGCACCATTGCCATGACTTACATCACACCTCATTTGAGCAAATTCCTCTTGCAGAAGATGAATTTCATCGTCTCTTTTACGCATACTTTCTTTGAGAATCTTGTTTTCTTCTTCAACTTCACATAAACGGTTTATCATTAAAACCAGGCGTTTATCATGCGAACCTGTGATCTGTTTTTTCACCACTGACCGAAGTTTCTGACATTCCGCTTCTAACTTCACCACCCTTTTCATACTTTCTTGATGCTGTCGATTTGCCATGTCAGCACATCGGTTTCGTATCTCAAGCTCTCTTTCAAGAACCCGATATTCATATTTCAGAATATCGTTTTCTTTTTCAGCAGAATCTAGTCTCGAAATCAATTCATTGAACTCTACTGACGCTTGAGACATTTGCTGGCTTACATCTTCGATTAGTTCCTCTTTCATCATAAGAGCCTTAGCAAGCCGAGCATTTTCAATCGTCAGATTTGCGAGTTTGTCACTTACCCGGTTTGCTTGCTCATCTTTTAGAGCACTAACTTGTTGCCGGTAATCCTTCAATGCAGAGTTCAAGTGAATCAATCTCTCGTTAGCCTCTATTTTCTGCTGCACTGCTGCTTCTAGTTTTTGATTTTGCAAAGCCATTTCTGCAATGGCTCTTTCCCGACCTTTGAAAACAATAAGATTTAAAAGCAAAAAAATGTTAAACACTTGATTTGAAAGGAACAAGAACTTAGAAAGAACTAAAATTTCAGTTTTTTTTATAAATAAAAATAGCAACATACTTTTTCATTTGTCATGTTTTAGTCATTCTATACTTTTTGTATGTCATTTGCGTTATCTTGTAACCATTAACCTTAATATATACAAAATCAAATACATGAAAAATTACAAAGACCAAAGAGGGGACAAATGAAAAGGTAAGGGTATTTTATGCAAAATAAATAAATAAATAAATAAAGTCCTTAATATAAGAGGATCAATGATTTACCTTCAATGGCTTCTTGTGCGGTTTTTGAATGTTCGCTTATGAGATTGTCTTTGGCATTGCAGTCACATAGGAGAGAAGCTACCTTTTCATGGAGGTTTTTCACAGTCCTCTCTAAAGCTGCTTCTCTCTCATACTGAAGTGTCTGTGTTAGTAAATGCAACATGTATTAGCATAATAGAAGTAATAAAAACAGCTGATGACTTTTGTGCCATAGTACTTGAAATTTCATAACACTGCCTATGGAAGGATTTGTGATTTTAGATGAACACTTGTGAATTTTCTTTTCCACAAATTGTACAAAATTGACCCGTCCTGTAATATAGTGTTCGTTTCACATTCTTACACAAAAAATATTTTAAAGACGATATGGTTTAAATTATCAACTTCTTGAATTATCATACTTGACCAAGTGATGTAATCAAACCAACCATTGAATGTAAAAAAAATGCAAGAAAAGCAATATACATTGCAATAAGGAACTCTTTTGAACAAAAACGTGTAAACGAAAGCCTGTTTACATCCAAATTCATATTCACAATTTATCACAAATTGCCGACTTTATATGCATTTTGATAATCACAATTTATTCACAATTCACAACGATTTTGGTTATTAGCTTCATGAACTTTTGTTTTGGTGTTACAAAAAATAAAATAAATGTGGATACTTCTCACGGAATCGATCTTCTCTTTCCCATGTGTAAGTCGGTCCTCGCTTAGAGTCCCATCTTACTTTCACAATGGGGATACGATTCTGTTTAAGTTGTTTAACTTCTCTATCCATTATTTCCACAGGCTCTTCTGTGAACACTAGTTTGTCGTCCACAGGTTTAATTTGAAAACAAAATAAAAACCATTACTGTTGGGTTTAGCAGCTTGTAGAAGCTTATATAAGCTAGTCTAGCAAAACTTGTTTCATAAAAAATCTTAGTTTTTGGTTGTTTCATCAATTGCAAAAAGAAAATTCGAAAAAGAAAAATGTTTCATAAAAGTTGCAAAAGGTAGGGGTCAAACCCCTGACCTCTTGCCTAGCCCAGCCACAAACACACACACAATAACCAACTGCCCTTGGGTCTTTTATTAGTATTCCTTTGCAAAACTTAGTATTAGAGTAGGTGTAGTTTGTGTGTTAATTAAGCTCACTAAACCATTTAGCTTATTTTGTAGCTTTTTAGTATAATGAACTAGCTTTTTTAATTTTTTCTTAAATTAAGTTTTACTTGTAGTAATTTCCTAAAATTTTTCAGATTTTTAAAAATAGTTTTGATATTTATTAGAATTTAATTTGTGTTAATTAGTTTTTAATTAGTAATAAATAGAATTTCTGTGGGAAAATTAATTTTCTTTTTTCTAAAATTTTCTTTTGTCTTTTAGTTCGTAAGAAAAATATTTTTAGACCCGTAGGACCTTCGTAGCTTAAATTTTACGTTTTAATTTGCGCGTGACGTTTATTTAGAATGAACGTTACGTTTACTTGTTTAATTTGTGAATTAGGATTCCCGACACCTAACTTTGTTTTCCCGTAGCTTTTTAGGTAATTTTAAATAGTTATTAGCATACCTTAGTTTATTTCTCATTTAGGTTACGTTTAACCAATTTTCGTTTAATAATTCTTAATTTTCGTTAACGTATTCACAAAACCAAATAACCTTTCTCAACATACAAGATTTTAATTCCAATCCTTCACGAAACTTTCCATTCACACCTCGTTGGGGTACGACCCGGGAAATCACTTCCCGGTTTCACAATTTGAATATCTCTTTCACGGGTTTTGCAGGGTAATCTTTTTCCTAAAAGGTTTACTTGTATTTCCCCATGTCTTGTTGTCTCACGATAACATTGACATCACGTTTGTTGATATTTTTGATAAATTGTTTGTGCACACACCAAAACGAACAACGAATCAAATGGCGCCGTTGCCGGGGAGGCTGTGTGTCGAAAGTCTCGTTAAGGTTTAGACGATTAGTCTTGTAGAACCTTCGCAAGAGGTTACGCTTTTATAAAACTTATAAAAAACCAAAAATATTTTTCTTTTGTTTCTATATATGTATTATATCTATATAAGATAAGAAAAACACAAAAAGATTTTCCCGTTTCTTTGTTTAATAATAACAACATTAAAATCTTACCACCGCAAACCAAGGCAGAACACCTACCAACTGGGGGTGTGACCATAATAAGTTCTCAAACAAAGATCAAAACTGGCCTTTGTATCGCTTACGTTTTGGAAAACTTTTAAACGAGAAACAAACTTTAAGAGGAGTCGAAACGGTATGCGGCGATCCAACGAACTTCGCCCAGTGAGAGATCTATTCTTCTCTCCCGCTCCTTTGTGCGTTTTTCCTTAAAGGTTAACCTTGCGTTTGTGATTATTGGTTTAAGTTCACCTTGTCTTCTGTGTTGGTCTCGTTTTAATGTTTTTTCGAAAAACCCAAAAATAATCTTCGTCTCCTTTATGTTTAATTCTTATCTTCTGATCCTCCTTACCGTTTAATTATTTCTTCTCATCCCTCGTTAATGTTTAATTCTTATGTCATCACTCGACTACAACTGTTTTCATTGTAAAGGTCCAGTGGATGGCAATCTTCATTGTTACAAGTGCGCGTGTAGGCGGTGTGGGAGTGATATTAGAGACGGATTTTGTAAATTTTGCAAAGCAAATCCGAACGCTTTTAATGATTCTCAGAGTTTTCCCGACCAACCTCCAACACCCCATCTATCTTCCTTTGATCAACATCATTGTTATGTTTGTAGAGATCTCTTAGAAGATGGTTCACTTTGTAAACGATGTTTTTGCAAGGAATGTGGGTTTACCCATGGACTTTGTACTTGTTGCACTTCTGAAATCGAAAATACATTCGCGTTTCCAAATTTTCAAAATGATTTCAGTTACCCTCCTCAGAATTCCTACGAGCAAGAACCATATCATTCAGATTTCAATAATGCTTCGTATCACAATACACCAAGTTTTTCTTGTAAGTACTGTAGTGGCCCACACTACAGTTATGATTGTCAATCGGGAAACACGCTTGTCTATGAGCAGTTTCCTGATAACAATTTAGACCACAATCTACATGAATCACAGTCACATCAGTTTAATTGGTGTGACTATTGTGGAAACTCACATTTCGGCTCAGAGTGTCTTATTAGGAACACACCTGTCTATGAGTGTGTTCCTGATGACAATTCTGACAAGGATGCCGAAGATGCCCTTCTTATTGGTCTTCTGTATTTATTGAAAGATTTGAAGGGTCGTCAACATTCCCATGATAATCCAAATCAAAAATCCATGGAAGAATTGTTAGCTGAAGAGCAGGCTGCTAAATTAGATTCCCATATTGCTTTTGAAAACTCTGTTAGGGAATCAATTGAAAAAGAAAAAGCAGCCAGATCTAGCTCTCGATTCCGTTTCATTCCTGATGACAGTGATGATGAAGATATCTTTGATGATGATTCATCCAGTTCATCAGATGAAATTCCATCAGTTGAGATTCCATCTCAACCTGCTGCTATCACACCCGAGGTTCCCACTCACTCTTTGAGCATGGGGGACGAGCATCTTGACACTGTTCATGAAAAGGAATCGGACGAATTAATAAAGTCTAGTGTTGAGGACCTTGTCCCAATCCCAAGAGAGTCACAGGGAATTCTTGAGCATATGTGTGATATCCCTCCTCCTCTTATCTTCCAAACTGATGATGTTGAGATGTTCTCCGATTCTAATGATGACGATTCGTTATCTTGTGGAGACATCAGTTATATGGAAGAATTACCTTCTGAGCTAGTCAGCTTAGAAGAAGAGAATGGTGAAGAAACTGACACTGAAATCCAAGATGAAGCCCTTCGTGCTACATTATTGAATGTCAATCTTCTCATTTCTAAAATCGAGGCTTTCAAAGAGAAACCCATTTCGTCTCCTATCCCCATTAAGGATAGTGATATTTTTTCCGATGATTCTATACCAGAATTTGAAGCCTTCAGTTTTGATCATATAGGAGAGAAGATTAGTGGCAGTACCACTTCTCATTCTCATAATTCTCTCCCCGTATATGATTCATTCACCTTTGAGGAGTTCTCCTGTGAACTCACTCATATCATATCTCCGTCGGAGTATGATAATTTCTACTTTGATCTAGACACACCCAGGATATGTCTTGATCACATGAGCTTAAGTGATGAGATTCATGATGATGAATCTATGAATTCTCCCGTGGATGATGATGAGTTAGTCATGATGTTTATCATGACTTTCTTTCTATTCTTCACCTATCTCGTTGCTTCTCCTGTTCTTCACTCCTTCGGGAATGAAGACATTATCTTTGACCCTGGCATTTCCATTTACCATTCTAGGTAAAGCCGGGTACTTATCTCAACGGTGTGGAACTTTCACGTGCTTCAAATGTTTGTCCAAACATCTTGAATGAAAGTCCGATGGAGATTGTCTCTTCCACATCTTGCTTCCCCAAGAACTAATGAATGCGGGGATCGAGTCAAGCTAGCGACTCGGTTAACAAAAACAGTAGCTCTACATGGGTTTCACCCATAATTCTGATTTTCCTCCTATTTTCTACCACTAGTGTGGGGGAGTTGACCCCACTCTGTTCAAAAAAAAAAAAAAAAAAAAAAAAAAAAAAAAAAAAAAAAAAAAAAAATATTGTGCTTCCACACTTAGCTCATAATGTTATCTTTCTATCTTCCAAGATTCGGCATAATAGCCAGGACTTTGAATATTGGGGACAATATTCAGTTCTAAGTGTGGGGGAGGGAATTTTGGCAAAATTTGATCAAATGATAAACCTTTTAGTGCCATATTCCCCCATTTTTGGCAAAAAAATTTTTTTAGTGCCTTGCACTAATGAAATAAATGGTAATCAATCCACCATGTTTAACACAAAGGATTGGCTAATCCTTGAGCAAACGGCTCTAGGTAAAGATTCCTCAAATCCGTTGACGGTTTGCAATTTACCAAAAATTGTATGGTACTCGACTCACCATATATTCGGTAAAGAGTTGGCTAGCCCGCAAGATTATGGCTTGTGGTAAAGGCCTTGGAAAACCATAATTGGTAATCAATTCACCAAGATGTGACTGTGTCCATCAAGAATTGGCTAGTCCAGAAGCAAACGGCTTCTGGTAAAGACAAACCAAAACCGTTGGAAGCTTGTGATTTGCTCAAAATCATATGGTTATCGATGTACCATAGTTCTTACTTGAACCAAAACATTCGGCTACTCCAGAAGCGATGGCTTTTGGTAAAGAGACTTCAAATCCATCACATTTTCACAAAAGATTGCTAGGGACTAGCAATTGCTTAGTGAGGGGGATTGATGAGTGTGCAAATACTCATCATTTTTACTTAAATCTGAACTGCAAAATGTCTAAAAACACTCAAAAACGTATCAAAATGTGGAAAATATCCCAAAGATCATGTTTTATGTGTTTTAAATGCAAAATGATCAAAAACAAACGAAAAACGAATAAAGTTTGCACAATTTGCAGTTTCAGTCCCCCGACTTTCAAAAAGTTGTGAAAAACAGTCCCTGTGCATTTATTTCAAAGAAAAGTCAACCCAGGTCTTTAAAAGTCAAAATAAATCAAAAATGATCTTTGGGTGATAAAGTTTTCATAAGTGTGCAAGTTTGATCCCTGGAATTTCATCTTTGGCAAAATTTGTCCCTGGACTTTCAAAGTTATCAAAAATAGTTCCCGGGGATTATTTTAAGAAGAAAAATGATGAAGTTAACTTTTGGAATTGGCAAGTTGGGTCCTTGTTGAAGTTTGGAAAAATGGCAGAAGTAGCCCCTCAAGAAAATCATAAATTACAAAATTGGTCCTTGTGTTGAAACTCAAAAATACCAAACGGACCACACTTGAGTATTCCAAATAATCAAATAGTCCAGCTTAAATACTCACAGCCCATCAACCCATCCCAAACACTTAAAAGCCCACACCTCAATATCTATTAACCCGTGTTTATTTTTGGCCAAGTCAAAGGAGTCAACACACGATCTACAGTTGTCATCTTCCCCAGAATTGGTTTCCCTCCAAACCTGCAAACAGCCAAGCTACCCATCACCCTCACCTCCTTGTCCTCAAACACAACCCCCAAACCCACTACCCATTTGTTTATCATATTAAACTAGCCACGTTGGCAATCCACAACATCCCTAGGCACCAAAAATCTATTAGAGGGCTGTGATGAATGGGAATTCAATCCAACGATGGGGATTCATTCAAGAAAGCACAAAGGAGGGTTTTTGAAGGACTTGTCTCAGGAAAGAAGCACAGGAAGCTTTGGAGACCTTAGTCTAGATGTTAGTATAAATAGGGTGGTATTGTAAGCCTTATGGCATCAATCTTTCCTTGTATTTTTCTCTTACTTTAAGTTTAAGTTTTAATTGTAATGTCAGAATTTTCAAATTAATTAAAGTATTGTTCCTATTTAAAGCAATTTAAATTTTCACTTTTAATTCTAAGTTTCCTTAAATTTTGGTTAAATTATTTGTTGATTACTATTCTTAGCATTTATAAACTGCTTTTAATCGTTGTGAAAGTTTAATTCAAGCTGCAATTCAGAAAAGAAAGAAAAAAGAATATAATCCAAGGAGAATTACAAAAAGAAAAAAATGGAATGGAGCAGCAGTAGCTATGTGATGGAATTGGTTGTGGTTTAGAGCCTCTTGGGAGGTGCATAGGTGGCTCTTTGTTTTAGTATTCAGAATACTACAATCTTTGAATATCAAGTAGGTTTCTAGATCAAGCTTTTTTATAATGTCTCTATTAAGTATTGCCTGTGGTTGTTAATTGTTATAATTTGTTCATTTACGTTTAGAATAGATTAGTATAAGTTTTTTTTTGAGTGTACTGTGATCTATTGTTTCATAAACTTGTCAACACTGCCACAGCATGGGTGTTTGGAATAAGCTTTTGTGGACTGCTATTGATAGACTTAATAGTTTAGGCTTAGTGTAATCTTGTTCTTAGGTTTATGATAGTCAAATTCAGATTCAACTTTGATGCATTTCTCATTAAAAGTCAAATCTTCTCTTAATACACTCAAGCAGTGTACTGTTGCAAATTTTCAACACCAAATCTCGTTTATTAGTTTAAAAATAGTTTAGGAATGTTTAGTTAATTTCATTTAGGCATAATTAAACATAGATGAATCATTAGGGTTAGGATAAAACTCACTAAAGTCAACTTTTGCAAAAATCTTAAAAAGTCAAAATTTCATTCTTTTGTGCAAAACCTGAAATTCAACGAATTTTAATGATTTTTGTAGAAGGATTCATGGAGTGAAATTTTTAGGATATGTTTTCTACCAGCAGAACTTTAGGAATCAGGTTTATTTTTATTTTTTGGAATTTTTGGTGAGCTTCTGGAAGCTTCTGAAATGGGCTGCAGGCTTAACTAGCCCCCTGTGCATCAAATTGACAATGAAGTTTGGTTGCTTGTTGATTGTTAATTGAAGTTAGAGGTTAATTAATCTTGATTTAGGTAGCCCCCTAGGTAAAGTTTAGGTTTTAGCTTTTAGATTTCCAAATTGAGCTTATCTTATGCTATTAATTAGGCATTGTTTGGACCTGTTTGGGTACTGCTGCTGCTATTCCTTAGCAGCTTGTTTGATTTGTTATTTTTTTTTGTTCATTGATCCTTGCTTTAATTGAATTGTTGTAGTACTTGATTGTTATAGAATTTTTCGTGTTTGTATTTGGTCTTGGGTTCCTTGGTTTAATATAGTGTAGTTTTAGTTTAGCTTGGTTATCAAAGCTTAATTTGAAAACAAAATAAAAACCATTACTGTCGGGTTTAGCAGCTTGTAGAAGCTTATATAAGCTAGTCTAGCAAAACTTGTTTCATAAAAAATCTTAGTTTTTGGTTGTTTCATCAATTGCAAAAAGAAAATTCGAAAAAGAAAAATGTTTCATAAAAGTTGCAAAAGGTAGGGGTTGAACCCCTGACATCTTGCCTAGCCCAGCCACAAACACACACGCAATAACCAACTGCCCTTGGGTCTTTTATTAGTATTCCTTTGCAAAACTTAGTATTAGAGTAGGTGTAGTTTGCGTGTTAATTAAGCTCACTAAACCATTTAGCTTATTCTGTAGCTTTTTAGTATAATGAACTAGCTTTTTAATTAGTAATAAATAGAATTTTTGTGGGAAAATTAATTTTATTTTTTCTAAAATTTTCTTTTGTCTTTTAGTTCGTAAGAAAAATATTTTTAGACCCGTAGGACCTTCGTAGCTTAAATTTTACGTTTTAATTTGCGCGTGACGTTTATTTAGAATGAACGTTACGTTTACTTGTTTAATTTGTGAATTAGGATTCCCGATACCTAACTTTGTTTTCCCGTAGCCTTTTAGGTAATTTTAAATAGTTATTAGCATACCTTAGTTTATTTCTCATTTAGGTTACGTTTAACCAATTTTCGTTTAATAATTCTTAATTTTCGTTAACGTATTCACAAAACCAAATAACCTTTCTCAACATACAAGATTTTAATTCCAATCCTTCACGAAACTTTCCATTCACACCTCGTTGGGGTACGACCCGGGAAATCACTTCCCGGTTTCACAATTTGAATATCACTTTCACGGGTTTTGCAAGGTAATCTTTTTCCTAAAAGGTTTACTTGTATTTCCCCACGTCTTGTTGTCTCACGATAACATTGACATCACGTTTGTTGATATTTTTGATAAATTGTTTGTGCACACACCAAAACACACCATTTGTTGTTTCAGTTGATCTAGGTATAGTGTCATTGTGACAGTAAACGACTCAATATCATGTCCAAATAATGTCGTGAATGCAAGTGTATAACCTCCAGAGTAGCCGGATTTTTCAAATAGCCTTTCAATGTGGTTGAAAAGCAGGTTGTAGCATTCGGCACAACTTTCAGTAATCGACGGTATAGGAGGATAAGTATCGGATCCTGCAGCTCGAATGTCGTCTGAAGGAATACTTGCCATGGTGGACAGAGATATGTTGTTTAGTTGTGATTTGGTACGGTTGATGCAAGTTGGGCCTCCAAAATATGGTGAAAATTTGGTCTAAAAACTTAAAACCTCAGTAACTTCACTCCGGAGGTGGTTTGGGCCTCGAAAAATTCGTTTCATGACTTTGTGGTGAATCCTCACAATATTTAGCCTGTTCCGGACGTTTTGACAACTGATTCGCTGAAAACGGAGTTACGATTCAAAAGTTATGGCCGTTTGAAGTTTTGACGTAAAAAGTCAACTTTGGTCAAACTGCAAAATTGGCAAATCACAAGATGACCAACTCGCTAACTATCCAACTCGCTGAATCACCAACTCGCTGAATTACCAACTCGCTGAATCACCGACTCATAGAATCACCGACTCGCTAGAATCACCAACTCGCTAGAATCACTAACTCGCTAAAATCACCAACTCGCTAAAGTCACCAACTCGTTAAAGTCACCAACTCGCTAAAGTCACCAACTCGCTAAACTGACCAACTCGCTAACTTGAGCAACTCGCTGAAAAGGTCAACTCGCTAGACCAACTCGCTACTACTGATCAACTCGCTGAGACAGATCAACTCGCTGAAACTGATCAACTCGCTGGAACTTGTCAACTCGCTGGAACTTATCAACTCGCTACCCTGATCAACTCGCTGGAACTTGTCAACTCGCTGGAACTTATCAACTCGCTACCCTGATCAACTCACTGGAATAATAGGACAAAAATGTCACTGTCTAGCGTTTTGGCATTATTCCCCAAAATAGCAAAATACCAAATCGCTATGCCAACTCGCTAAACGAACCTGCCAACTCTCTAATATGAACAGACAACTCGCTAACAAGAAAAGTCACCCGAATTTAATTTTTCTTCCTCGAAAATGATTATGTGACTAAACCAAGAGCTACACAAGATGCCTATAACCTTTCTAGATAATAAAGTACAATCAAAACACCAAGAAAAACTCCAAACGAGATCAAATGAAGAAGAAACCCACATATAACTTTCGAACAAAAAAAAACACAAAACCAAGCCACAAATCCAAGTATACACACTCCCTAGGATGAAACCATGGCTCTTGATACCAATTGTTGTATACCTTAATGTAAGAACATGCTTAGTTTAGTGTTTAAGATGATTAAAAGAGAGGATTTCTAGAGAGAGAAGTTAGAGAGAGAAGTAGAAGGTTGGGAGCCTTTGAAAGGAAAAAGAAAAAATTAGATTGAAGTGAAAGGTCCAACCCTCTCCCTTGGGTGGGATAGGGTATTTATAGTTACATATGAAACGCCCCATAAAACGGGCTGTGGATCGGGCTGACAGTGGGTAAAGACCCGACCCGACTCCACAAATACTACACTACGTTCTAACTAATATGATAAATACTACGAGCTACAATATGCTAAACTATACTCGGGGTGACCGAGTCTTCATTGGAATAAACGTATTCCTAACATCATGTCATTTAACCCACACCGGAATGTTGGTCAAATCCTCTTTAAGTAAGTTGGTGTTCAGGGTCCAATGTTTAAGGATAATATGGACATTTCTAATTAGCCACGGACCATTTTCAAGGACATCATCAACACCTTTCTTCGAATCGAACTTAAAGGAAAAGAACCCCTTGGCATTCATCATAACCTTCTGTAAACCATACTTAGCCCACGTGTTACGTAAATAGTAATCCACAACAGGAAAAGCAAGGCGTTGACCAATAAAATACCCATAAAGCGTATTCTCAAACCTGATATTCACTTCTTCCACTACTTTCATTGGGACAGAAAGATCAACTCCATTCTTTTTGTTGCTACATTCCAACCTACGAAAATTAGACACATGTTTCTTGGGATCAAAAGAAATAGCACTCTCTTAAGAGACCAATTTCACACCGATTCCACTAGTAGTATTAGTTAATGGCAGTTCAAATCCATTGGAGGGACTCAAATCAGCCTTGCCGTCACTAGTAATACAAATCAAAGGGGCTAATTTGGATGAACTTGTACCAACATTCTTGTCTATTAGTGTACAAGTTAATATCACCATCATCAATACTCCAGTCAGTAATAGCAGGACCCGTCGAATAATGTATAGTTGATGCGTGGGAATCGCACCTTGCTTTACCTCTCAAGGGATCTCGAGAAGCTTACAACCCCCACCAGGCAGTGTACCTGATCGTTGTAGTATAGTATAGTGACAAGTACCGGGGGATTGATCGTTCAGCTTAGGAATAGTGTCGCTAGGATTAGAAAACCTAATTAATAGTTCTAGAGGTGAAAGATGATTATTTTTGTGTTTTTATATTTTTATGAAAGCAAGTAAAATCTCGGGTTTTGGAAGAGTGGGCGGAATTAGTTGCTATTCAACTAACCCAAAGCTAATATATAATTAAAATAAAATAATGAAAATGAAATTAAACTAAATTAAACTAAGGTTGTGAGCAGTGGTTGGAGAAATTGTGTTTACTTAGACTTCATTACTCCCTAGATATCTTTTACATGTTAATTACTTGTTACACTTGTATGGATGACGGATTGTATTCCTTAATACCATTCGTGGGGTGGCATACATAACTCCCCAACTCTATGAGCTCTTATCTCCTCCTACACCATGACCCAGCACAACTATAGGGATTGTAAACAGTGGCTCATGCATTAAATACAACCAATAAAGACCTAGTACGCCTCGGTTCATGTTTCTTAAGACGTTCAAGCATGTTACCATCTGGAGATCTGCCAGTTTTCTTAAGCCTAACATATAATATCATTCATCCAAAACAAGAATAGACAAGTAATCAACACATAATCAACATCTAGGTTTCATTAGATCTAAGCAAACACAAAAGAAATCTAGCCTAGCATAGTAGAATTGAGACAAGAACAAGATATAAACAACCAACACATAGACATATTGATTGAATTGAAAGTACACTTATCTCAATTACAATGCAAGGTCTCAAGGGTTTGGAACCCTTGAAAAACCTGTAAAAGAGGCACCAAAATCGTCTTTAGGGTTTCACCAAAACTTCTCTCTTTCTAATGAAAAAACTAGAAAACTATATATAGGAAAAACAGGCTGACGGCGTCAAGAGTAACTTGTGACGCCGTCACCTCGCCGCCATATACTTCCTCGGACGGCCTTGATCCACTTATGACGGCCTATGTGACGCCGTCACCACCCACGGTATTTTATTCTTGCCACTTTGACGCCGTCATGAAGCCTTCTGACGCCGTCACCACCTACGGTGTTTAATTCTTCATGTCTGACGCCGTCAAGATGGTGGTCTTGACGCCGTCACCTTGTATCTTCAGCATGGATTTTTGGTACTTTGCCGTTTTCTTCACTTTTATGCTCCAAAAACGTCCAAAATGGCTTCTTTTCCAGAATTCACTCTCCAAACACCTAAAATCACAAAAGGAACGATTTAGGGCAATATTTGATCAAATAAAGTCGGATTCGGGCTTAAATGACCCCCTAAAAACGGATCATTTTTCGCCTCATCATATACCCTTACACTTGAGATTTGCTTGTCCTCAAGCAAATGAGCTTTTATTCTACTCAAAAGACAAGTTAGGGGTCATTTAACACTAATATAAAAGTAATTACAACAAATAATCGTTCCACTAAAGACCAATAGACAAGCACGGAGGTCATACACAAGCACCTCACAAATAGTGTTTAGATACTCACATCTCTCGGGTGTAATAAAGTAATATAACATTATGGAAATGGAAGATATCTCTCACTACCTGTCATAGCAAAATAGATTACCATAGGCTTGGGAAAGGATCAAACCTCCACCACATGGCGTAAGCACCTAGGATAAACTATCAAAGAGGTCTTTTAAAGGGTTATAATGTTAGGTGTAGGGATATGAATTACACGGTTTTGTTGGATAAAGGAAGTTTTACTGGTGGCGAGTTAACAATCTTAGTTAATTACATGTACAAGATGGCGTTGCTAAGCCAAGACTAGACTCGACTTAAGCTAATAAATGAAAAATAACAAAAAACATAAAATGAACATAGAATAAAAACGGGATGGTAGTCCGTATGTTTTTTTTTCCTTTTTTTCTTTTCTATTTTTTTTTCTTTTTCTTAATTTTTTCGATTTTTTTTTTTTTTTTTTTTTTTTTTTTTTTTTTTTTTTTTTTTTTGCATACACTCTTACCCTACCATCCAAAATAATACATCATAGGGGTATGAGCAATCCCCTTACACTTGAATCTTTACATACTTTACATTAAACTAATCTAATGACTCGAATTAAGAAAATCAAAACACTTGGAGCACTTTTAAGATTAACGTACATATGGGGGTAATAATATGATGTTCTTCCCCATTACTCCATAAAACAAGTACTTACCCATGAGTCTCAATCGTCCCAAAACAATATGTACAAGGATATGACTCGACTTAGCAACCATGTAATCAATTAGAAAGTTAACTTAGGGTTTAACAAATAACAATAATGCACTAAAAATGAGCGCATACACGGAAGGCTAAGGCGATTTGGTTGTACATTTAAGTGGGGTGTAACAAATTCTTCCTTTAAGTAAAATGCTTAAAGTTAGAAACGAAAAGATAGGCTCGGAGGGGTGTTCTAGGGGTATCGTGTACTAAAAATGAGTACAACGCTAAGGGTGTGGGAAAAATTAGTTGACTTAACTAGCCAAGTAATATGACTTAAATGGTCAAGTAATTATAATACGGGTTTAACACAAGGGTGATCCTAATGCCTCTTATCATGTAGTAAATCCTACCACACGAATGTAGTCTCACTAGCGGTCTCGGGATGCATCACTAACGCAAGTTCTAGAATCTAAATGCTACCGGTACACTCATAAGCACCAATAATAAATGCTTTTCCTATCAAAACTAAAGGCGAACCTCACATTTTTGGGTGGAAATTTTTTCTGAATATACGGTTATGTGCTAGTCATACAATCTCCTATCCATGAGACGCTTGCTATGGCTAAAGTTTCACTCCTAAATGTTGTAAAAAATTTTAAATTTGGCGCTAAAATTACACTAACAAGTATTTCTCATAGTTTTATTACACATCTACTATCAAACAAAACAAACTCAAGCGAAAGTGCATATGTAAGGTATCATCTTTTTACCCTCCCCTTACACTTAGGATGAACATTGTCCCCAATGTTCAAGTAAAGAATGTAAAAGTTAAGAAGTAAAGAGAATGAAATCAAATACTCCCCTGATTCGCTCGGTATGGATTATAGGTTGGCCAGGTTAAATCTTCCTCCAAGAAAATGAACAATCAAAGCTTCCCTTCCAGAATATAAATCATCTTCTTGTCATAAATAACCTGTAAATCCTGACAACAATAGACAAGGCAACCTCGCGTAAAATCGGCGGCATCCAATATAAGTTACTAAATCCTAGAAAACAAAGTAAGATATAATGCTTGTGGAATGAAGTTTGCAGATTTCCTGGAGATTATAAAACTTAATAATTCACAAAAACTATAAGACTCCGTTAGAAAAACAAAACCGGTAAAATTTCCAGATTTTTGACTCCTGACGCCGTCAAGAGCAATACCCTGACGCCGTCAAGAGCAATACCCTGACGCCGTCAGAATGGACCTGCAGAAATTCTTATGTTAAGTTTCCGGAAAATTTCTGGAAAAACTTTGTCCTACTTCCTGGAAAATCCTGCAAAACTTCATTATGACTCAATACAAGCATTTGACTCTAACAAATACGAATATACATGTTCATTAAATATTGTGGAGAATCATGATCGGTTTGTTTCTTAAAAACATATTTGGGGTTTCCCCTTACACTTATCTTTTGCAAAAATACCTTTAGGTTGAAGTTAAGACTAGGCCAAACAACATAATAAAGTATTTCCACATTTTAGTAGAGAAACATGATCAACCAACAATAAAAATAAAACATGCATACGGAAGCAAATAACAATCAAACAAATAAAATCACACAAATCATGGGTTGCCTCCCAAGAAGCGCTTTTCTTTATTTACGAGTCTTGTAGCTAGACTCAAAGTCGTGGGCTATCGTGTATCGCTTATGCTCACATAACCAAGTGTGAGCCATCTAATTGTCGCCTCATCTTTCTTATATTCTTCTCCTAACTCTAGGCACCCGCGATAGTACTTTTTATTCTTTTCATGCGTGTACTTAAGTCCCTTTCTCTTATCATTCTCACTTAGCATTTCCATGGGCGGATACCTACTACACTTTTCCATGGAAAAATCTTTGAACCTAGGGTGTGCGCGGGGCATTTGATAAACAAAATCTTCATCCCCATCCGAGAATGTAATTAGCCCTTCTATGAGTTTTTCATCGAGGTTGGTCAACCGTTTGAAGGGTTTTCCGAACTCAACTTTGGTCAATTTATCATCAATAAACTCTCCTAGATTCTCCATAACCATGAACTCAACAAGATAAACCAACCTTCCTACAAACACGTGCAATGGTATTGCCTTTGCAACAATGTTGTCCCCTTTGTATTCTAACTCATCTACCATGATTTTATTGTATTCGTTACGTGAAATTATGTTCATCGGAAGAGATGAGTTGAGATAGGCGTTAAAGCTCTTAAATCCAATCTTACACGGGAATTGCATGTTAAATGAACTATCGCACTCAATCCTAGTTCTAGGGTCCACATACCTAAGAGGGTTTATTTCCTCTTCCATTCTATCCTCATTGATTACGTCACCATCATCAAGATCCTCATCGGAGTCTGAATAGTAAAAAGGACTAGCCCTACGGTCATCATCATGATCAGACTCTTCTAGCTCAGAATTATTGTCAAAGTGGTGGTTGGGTGAGAGGTTAGGTGGGTTCTCATTTTCTGCTAAAGGAAGTGGGGCGGGCAATTGGAACATCCTACGACGAAAAACACGAATAACAGGAATCAAACGATCAATGTTATTGTTATCCATCGAAACAATTCACGAACAAAGACACAAAGAATTAAGATAGACTAAAGAAGACCTAAAAATAAAAATAAAAATCTTACTAGAAAGGAATCTAGCAAGTAGACCTAATAAAAAGAAATCCTAACCTAGACAATAACTATTCCCCGGGCTGCGGCGCCAAAAACTTGATGCGTGGGAATCGCACCTTGCTTTACCTCTCAAGGGATCTCGAGAAGCTTACAACCCCCACCAGGCAGTGTACCTGATCGTTGTAGTATAGTATAGTGACAAGTACCGGGGGATTGATCGTTCAGCTTAGGAATAGTGTCGCTAGGATTAGAAAACCTAATTAATAGTTCTAGAGGTGAAAGATGATTATTTTTGTGTTTTTATATTTTTATGAAAGCAAGTAAAATCTCGGGTTTTGGAAGAGTGGGCGGAATTAGTTGCTATTCAACTAACCCAAAGCTAATATATAATTAAAATAAAATAATGAAAATGAAATTAAACTAAATTAAACTAAGGTTGTGAGCAGTGGTTGGAGAAATTGTGTTTACTTAGACTTCATTACTCCCTAGATATCTTTTACATGTTAATTACTTGTTACACTTGTATGGATGACGGATTGTATTCCTTAATACCATTCGTGGGGTGGCATACATAACTCCCCAACTCTATGAGCTCTTATCTCCTCCTACACCATGACCCAGCACAACTATAGGGATTGTAAACAGTGGCTCATGCATTAAATACAACCAATAAAGACCTAGTACGCCTCGGTTCATGTTTCTTAAGACGTTCAAGCATGTTACCATCTGGAGATCTGCCAGTTTTCTTAAGCCTAACATATAATATCATTCATCCAAAACAAGAATAGACAAGTAATCAACACATAATCAACATCTAGGTTTCATTAGATCTAAGCAAACACAAAAGAAATCTAGCCTAGCATAGTAGAATTGAGACAAGAACAAGATATAAACAACCAACACATAGACATATTGATTGAATTGAAAGTACACTTATCTCAATTACAATGCAAGGTCTCAAGGGTTTGGAACCCTTGAAAAACCTGTAAAAGAGGCACCAAAATCGTCTTTAGGGTTTCACCAAAACTTCTCTCTTTCTAATGAAAAAACTAGAAAACTATATATAGGAAAAACAGGCTGACGGCGTCAAGAGTAACTTGTGACGCCGTCACCTCGCCGCCATATACTTCCTCGGACGGCCTTGATCCACTTATGACGGCCTATGTGACGCCGTCACCACCCACGGTATTTTATTCTTGCCACTTTGACGCCGTCATGAAGCCTTCTGACGCCGTCACCACCTACGGTGTTTAATTCTTCATGTCTGACGCCGTCAAGATGGTGGTCTTGACGCCGTCACCTTGTATCTTCAGCATGGATTTTTGGTACTTTGCCGTTTTCTTCACTTTTATGCTCCAAAAACGTCCAAAATGGCTTCTTTTCCAGAATTCACTCTCCAAACACCTAAAATCACAAAAGGAACGATTTAGGGCAATATTTGATCAAATAAAGTCGGATTCAGGCTTAAATGACCCCCTAAAAACGGATCATTTTTCGCCTCATCAATAGTCTGAGTAGATCCATGAGAAGTAGTAGAGACAGGTACACTCACATTCACATCCTTGGAAGGTGCACTAACATCAGGAACAACAGGGCTTTGCACAATGTGATTAGCATCCCCACCTTTACTAACATTAGGCTCACTGTTCGTAAGACTTTCAATAGTAGCATTGTAAGTCTTGGCAATATCCTGAATTGCCACATTGCGCAAAGGCGTTTCACCATTCTCCATCTCTCCTATACGGGCTGCCAAATCCTCAACATCAACGCTGATATGCCCACTGACCTTAGAACCATTAGTTGCAACTTTAGAATTCAAAAAACCCTTGTCGATCATCTCTCTTAGACCCACGTACAATAAAACAATTCAGAATAGCCAATCGATTAAGATTAAAACCCTAACTGAAAAGTTAGGGTTTAACACGAGCAAAACAAGAAGATCAACCTGCTTCCATCCTGATCGAACCAAAATAAACTAAGAACGATTCCAACCAGCCTAAAAAGGGCAGTAAACCGACTTAGAAACGAATTGGTGAATTAAATATTGAATTTGAATAAATCGACTACAAAAGCAATCCAGCAAACGAATATTATAATCTAAAGTCGATTAGATATAAAAGACCCACAAACAACCGAATATAGCATGCAACAAACGAACGTGAATTAAATAAATTAAATCGGTTGAATCAGATTTGCAAGAGAATACGCAAGGTAAAAAATGAATGTAAGAGCACCAACGCACTATCACAAACAAACCAATAATAATCAACCTCCCATGTGATGGTGAATTAACAATTAAAGGTTTAGATTGAAACGTAAGAAAGTGTATCGAATAGTAAGGGATTCGTTTTTCGCCACAGAGAGAATTTTCTAGGGGGTTTTTGATGAGTGTGTAAATACTCATCATTTTTGTCCCATCTGAACTGCAAAAACATTTAAAAACACTTAGAAATACCTCAAAATACAGAAAATATCCCTGGATTGTGTTTCTATATGTTTCAGGTGCAAAAGGATTGAAAACAGATGAAAAACGAATAAAGTTTGCACATTTGGCAGAATCAGTCCCTCAAGTTTCATAAATGGCAGAAATGGTCCCTGAGTATTAAAAAGTGGAAATATTACATCTATGGTCCTTTGGTTATTCAAACATGGCAAGTTTAATCCCTTGGGTACTTTCAGAAAATTGCCAAAACATCACCCTCAACTTTCGGCCAATTACAATTTTGGTCCTTGTTGTTATTTATTTCCCAAACCAAACGGACCCTTTGATCATTCTTAAGCCAAAATCCAAATCCAACCCAAACCCAAACCCAAGGCCCAAAATAAATAAGCCCATACCCACATCCCTGGCGTTGACCCTGTCAACATCCCCTTCATTACCACCAACACTTTACCACCTTCACTCTCACCCCTGCAATCCCAAAACCAGGGTGGTTTTCACCACCACCTCACACCCCCATCTGGCTACTCTTCCACCTCATCCCCCCTTATCATTCACACCCACTGAGCATTTAATGCTTCCCCACCAATACACACTCAACCTCCATTCACACTCCCGGGTTTTGCTGCCAACTTGCCCCTAACTCAATCCATACTATCTAAAACTTGTCCCCTCCACCTCCACAAACCTCCAAGGTTCTTTAATTGCTTTGAAACAACCCCTAGCCACATGTTCTAATTTTGGCGCCAAAAGTAATTCAAACGGATGAGATTAGTTTCAAAATAAACATAGCTATGTGAAAACATGTCAAGTAACATAAATAGTGTTCGTATCCTCGCAATTTGAGCAGTCAATGAAGACTCGCCCTTTGCTTTTAGCGATAGGAGTTTTACATTTTGTAGTTGTATTCTAAACAAAGGTGAGCAATCAACAAACATGCAACTTGCTATTAGCTATAAATTTTAGATGTTGTAGCTGCATTTCTAGTAAAACAAGCCATATAAACTTTAAATCTTGTAGTTACATTGTTGCAAGTCTCAGCACTCGCTACGAAGGTGTAAAACTTTGACGCGCATAATAGAGATGCGCTAATGGTTCCATTTAATCAAAACTTCTAACAAGTCGCAAGACTTTTTAACTCTATATTTGTTTTAGATCAAAAGATCTTTCTAAGAGTTCGCCATAACAGTATATAAGTTTTACACTTAAAAGTTAAAACAAATGGCATAGAAAGTAGGAGTATCTGGTTTAGCCTTACGTAACTAGAAATATAGCATCCTCAAAATTACAAGTTCACAACTCATCCTACTAAAAACACAATAAAATAGTAACACGCTTTTAGCAGCTGTTTTGCATCATGTTTTAAAATCAAGAGCCCAAGTAAGCTAGAAATTAGTACAGTGCCAATTCTGAAAAATCTAGAAAACAATTATAACTCTCTGATGCATGTCCCAGTAATAACAATACAGATTTCAAAGAAGAAACACAACCAAAAGTCTTGATGTAAACAAAAAACCATCAATGCAAAGGCATCACAGCAAAATCATTTTAAAATTAGGGAGTCATTTTAAAATCCACATTACTTTAAAATTTATGACACAAAAATGTTTGGAAATTATTTTCAGTGGATTATGTCGAATTTAAATGTGTGACTTTAAAACTATGAATTCTATGTGGAGTTTTATTCGTATTATTGATTTTATATGAAATATATGTCGTGGATTATTGTTATTGCGTTTATTAGGTACTACGTTGACTCCGGCACTAGGAAACCTAATAATTTAAAAAATTTGAATAACGGTCGCGTCTATATATTAGACGAATGTATTTATAATCAAATTTTGTGGAGAGACGGTTTTGAAAACTATGGTGTGATTAAACGAACGTATTGTGAATTTAAAAATAATGAATTTGGACTCAGGAAGCGAGGGTCGGAATACTTTGGAAATTTACATGATTGGTCCTTGTGTTTTACACCTTAGCCGCCCCTCCCACTCTTATTATTACTATTATTATTTTTTTATAAGAGTAAAATGCGTTGGTCCTTGTGGTTCCCTGGCACACACAAACAAACACAACCCCATATCCATCTTCATCTCTCTCTCTCTTACTTAACCCAAACCCTAGCCGCAACTTATTTCGGCCAACCGTCGCTACACCGCCGCCGTTCACCTCACACAACCACCACCATCTTCACCCTCATTTCATTCTCTTTCTTTTGGTATATAGCACGCACCCTAAAACCCCCCATAACATCACGTTTCATCATCAAATCCACCACTATTCTTAGTTACTTTGTTATATCCGTGAGTCTTGAGGTTCAAGAAGGTGAGCAAACACCAAAACAAGTTTAAAATTGTCTCGGTGTGAGTCAATCCGTGAGACATGATGAAAACATTAATGGGTTTTCGGTTTTCTTGATTTATTCTTGTTAAAAACTAATGAGAAAATGATTTTGGTTAATAAAAACATGATTTACAAAGAGTTTGGTATCCGGGTTTTGATTTTCTTGTGGGTGTCGAGATGAAACCGAGAGCTTAGGCTCTCGTCTTATGAGTTTTGTGAGCTTATGTGGTTTCTTGAAATTTTTGGTCTCGTGGATATGTTATCGAGAGTGTTTGGATATGGATTTTAATGGTTTCGAATTTGTTTGGTTAAGAGATTTTATATTATTGTTGTTGTTGTGATGCGGAAGACCCAAGGGTCCGTTTGGTTTGAGTTCAAGCTCGGTTAGAGCTAGCCGAGACCGTAGATATCTCGGGTAAGCCTTGACTCGGGTTTGACTTGGTAGGTTGACCCGTAGGTTTGGTATTCTTGATGTTGTCGAGTTATGATGTTCATGGCTAAATTGTATATATATTGTTGTTGATAAATGTTGTTATTGTTATTATTATTACTAATAATATTTTGAGGTCGATGAGGAGATGATATGGACTCATGGTATATTTTGGAGTTGTGTTGACGAAAAGTGGTATTGGGAACCGATTGTGAGACGGTTACTTAGAATGACGGAGATAGGTTAGTCGGGTACCGTAGTCGGACCTTATTGTTGAAGTTGTTGTGGACATGAGTTTTGGACTTGGTATATGACGTTGTTTGTGTTGTTATTGATTATATTACTTTGGACTTGTGAGCTTGAGCGAGTCGGGATCACCTTGACTTACTAGTCAATGGTTGATTTCAAGTGAAATGCAGTGCTTTTCCAATTGGGAGAATCTATTAGAAAGTTGTTTGAAAATATGCATATCAACCGTTTCATTTGATTTTGTGAGTTTGTTTGAAACCAAAAGATCTGAAACATCACCTTTTGTAGCATCCTGGTCACAATTTTCCCAAATAGGATTCGTGTAGATTGAATTAGACATGACATCACTATCAGTCTCTTCCTGTGGACATGAATCATAGATGGGTAAATCCTGATCAGGATGCTTGTCATTCTCGGAAACATAAACTTCTGGAGATAGATTTTGCCTTGTGACTTGTATGTGTGAAGCATCCACCTCATGTGTGGAGAGATCCGCAGAAGATTCAATACAAGTCCTTTCAGCAGCGACAACTACACTTTTCGGTAGAGTATGTGCACGTGCCTTAATGAACTCCTTAACATTCCCAGTGATCCGGAGTAAAGTGACTCTGAAGGCATCCACCTCTAGTCCAGTATGATCAGCAAACCGTTTACTCGTCATTTGAGAATCCCAGTCATACTCCAAAGTGAATCTTGAATCAATGAAAGCTTGTAGTTGTTTGAGAATCACCATGTATGCTGCAGTACAGCTGTTTTCAGAGAAATCAGCTTTGACCATTTGTTGTTTCAGTTTATCTAGGTATAGTGTCATTGTGACAGTAAACGACTCAATATCATGTCCAAATAATGTCGCGAATGCACGTGTATAACCGCCAGAGTAGCCGGATTTTTCAAATACCCTTTCAATGTGGGTGAAAAACAGGTTGTAGCATTCGGCACAGCTTTCAGTAATCGACGGTGTAGGAGGATAAGTATCGGATCCTGCAGCTCGAATGTCGTCTGAAGGAATACTTGCCATGGTGGACAGAGATATGTTGTTTAGTTGTGATTTGGTACGGTTGATGCAAGTTGGGCCTCTAAAATATGGTGAAAATTTGGTCTAAAAACTTAAAACCTCAATAACTTCACTCCGGAGGTGATTTGGGCCTCGAAAAATTTGTTTCACGACTTTGTGGTGAAACCTCACAATATTTAGCCTGTTTTGGGTGTTTTGACAGCTGATTCGCTGAAAACGGAGTTACAGTTCAAAAGTTATGGCCGTTTGAAGTTTTGACGTAAAAAGTCAACTTTGGTCAAACTGCAAAATTGGCAAATCACAAGATGACCAACTCGCTAACTAACCAACTCGCTGAATCACCAACTCGGTGAATTACCAACTCGCTGAATCACCGACTCCCAAGAATCACCGACTCGCTAGAATCACCAACTCGCTAGAATCACCAACTCGCTAAAATCACCAACTCGCTAAAGTCACCAACTGGCTAAAGTCACCAACTCGCTAGAATCACCAACTCGCTAAAGTCACCAACTCGCTAAAGTCACCAACTCGCTAACTTGAGCAACTCGCTGAAAAGGTCAACTCGCTAGACCAACTCCCTACTACTGATCAACTCGCTGAGACAGATCAACTCGCTAAAACTGATCAACTCGCTGGAACTTGTCAACTCGCTGGAACTTATCAACTCGCTGAAACTGATCAACTCGCTGGAACTTGTCAACTCGCTGGAACTTATCAACTGGCTACCCTGATCAACTCGCTGGAATAATAGGACAAAAATGCCACTGTCTAGCGTTTTGGCATTATTCCCCAAAATAGTAAAACGCCAAATCGCTATGCGAACTCGCTAAACAAACCTGCCAACTCTCTAATATGAACCGACAACTCGCTAACAAGAAAAGTCACACGAATTTAATTTTTCTTCCACGAAAATGATGATGTGACTAAACCAAGAGCTACACAAGATGCCTATAACCTTTCTAGATAAGAAAGTACAATCAAAACACCAAGAACAACTCCAAACGAGATCAAATGAAGAAGAAACCCACCTATAACTTTCGAACTAAAAAAAACACAAAACCAAACCACAAATTCATGTATACACACTACCTAAGATGAAACCATGGCTCTTGATACCAATTGTAGTATACCTTAATGTAAGAACATGCTTAGTTTAGTGTTTAAGATGATTAAAAGAGAGGATTTCTAGAGAGAGAAGTAGAAGGTTGGGATCCTTTGAAAGGAAAAAGAAAATATTATATTGAAGTGAAAGGTCCAACCCTCTCCCTTGGGTGGGAGAGGGTATTTATAGTTACATATGAAACGCCCCATAAAACGGGCTGTGGTTCAGGCTGACAGTGGGTAAAGACCCCGACCCGACTCCACAAATACTACACTACGTTCTAACTAATATGATAAATACTACAAGCTACAATATGCTAAACTATACTCGGGGTGACCGAGTCTTCATTAGAATAAACGCATTCCTAACATCATGGAATTTAACCCACACCGGAATGTTGGTCAAATCCTCTTTAAGTAAGTTGGTGTTCAGGGTCCAATGTTTAAGGATAATATGGACATTTCTAATTAGCCACGGACCATTTTCAAGGACATCATCAACACCTTTCTTCGAATTGAACTTAAAGAAAAAGAACCCCTTGGCATTCATCATAACCTTCTGTAAACCATACTTAGCCCACGTGTTACGTAAATAGTAATCCACAACAGGAAAAGCAAGGTGTTGACCAATAAAATACCCATAAAGCGTATTCTCAAACCTGATATTCACTTCTTCCACTACTTTCATTGGGACAGAAAGATCAACTCCATTCTTTTTGTTGCTACATTCCAACCTACGAAAATTAGACACATGTTTCTTTGGATCAGAAGAAATAACACTCGAATAAGAGACCGATTTCACACCGATTCCACTAGTAGTATTAGTTAATGGCAGTTCAAATCCATTGGAGGGACTCAAATCAGCCTTGCCATCACTAGTAATACAAGTCAAAGGGGCTAATTTGGATGAACTTGTACCAACATTCTTGTCTACTAGCGTACAAGTTAATATCACCATCATCAATACTCCAATCAGTAATAACAGGACCCGTCGAATAATGTATAGTCTGAGTAGATCCATGAGAAGTAGTAGAGACAGGCACACTCACATTCACATCCTTGGAAGGTGCACTAACATCAGGAACAACAGGGCTTTGCACAATGTGATTAGCATCCCCACCTTTACTAGCATTAGGCTCACTGTTCGTAAGACTTTCAATAGTAGCATTGTAAGTCTTGGAAATATCCTGAATTGTCACATTGCGTAAAGGCGTTTCACCATTCTCCATCTCTCCTATACGGGCTGCCAAATCCTCAACATCAACGATGATATGCCCACTGACCTTAGAACCGTTAGTTGCAACTTTTGAATTCAAAAAACCCTTGTCGATCATCTCTTTTAGACCCACGTACACTAAAACAATTCAGAACAGCCAATTGATTAAGATTAAAACCCTAACTGAAAAGTTAGGGTTTAACACGAGCAAAATAAGAAGATCAACCTGCTTCCATCCTGATCGAACCAAAATAAACTAAGAACGATTCCAACCAGCCTAAAAAGGGCAGTAAACGACTTAGAAACAAATTGGTGAATTAAATATTGAATTTGAATAAATCGACTACAAAAGCAATCCAGAAAACGAATATTATAATCTAAAGTCGATTAGATATAAAAGACCCACAAACAACCGAATATAGCATGCAACAAATGAATGTGAATTAAATAAATTAAATCGGTTGAATTAGATTTGCAAGGGAATACGCAAGGTAAAAAATGAATGTAAGAGCACCAACCCACTATCACAAACAAACCAATAAGAATCAACATCCCATGTGATGGTGAATTAACAATTAAAGATTTAGATTGAAACGTAAGAAAGTGCATCGAATAGTAAGGGATTCATTTTTTGCCACAGAGAGAATTTTCTAGGGGGTTTTTGATGAGTGTGTAAATACTCATCATTTTTGTCCCATCTGAACTGCAAAAACATTTAAAAACACTTAGAAATACCTCAAAATACAGAAAATATCCCTGGATTGTGTTTCTATATGTCTCAGGTGCAAAAGGATTGAAAACAGATGAAAAATGAACAAAGTTTGCATATTTGGCAGAATCAGTCCCTCAAGTTTCATAAATGGCAGAAATGGTCCCTGAGTATTAAAAAGTGGTAATTTTACATCTATGGTCCTTTGGTTATTCAAACATGGCAAGTTTAATCCCTTGGATACTTTTAGAAAATTGCCAAAACCTCACCCTCAACTTTCGGCCAATTACAATTTTGGTCCTTGTTGTTATTTATTTCCCAAACCAAATGGACCCTTTGATCATTATTAAGCCAAAATCCAAATCCAATCCAACCCCAAGGCCCAAAATAAATAAGCCCACACCCACATCCCTGGCGTTGACCCGGTCAACATCCCCTTCAATACCACCAACACTTTACCACCTTCACTCTCACCCCTGCAATCCCAAAACCAGGGTGGTTTTCACCACCACCTCACACCCCCAGCTGGCTACTCTTCCACCTCATCCCCCCTCATCATTCACACCCACTGAGCATTTAATGCTTCCCCACCAATACACACTCAACCTGCATTCATACTCCCTGGTTTTGCTGCCAACTTGCCCCTTGTAACACCCCCAAAATATCGCAGCGGAAGACTGTGTCACTAGGGTGCTACTTCATAATACAAAGTACAAGTTATAGAAAACGACCTCTAAATGAGACGTTTTGAAAAGTTACCATTCGATTAATGAATTAAAAGTTACAAACATGAGATCCCAAAGTATGATACATAAATGTATACAAAATGTTTTGAATGGTAAATGATAAAAGCATAAGTCTTCAGAGTATGCAGCTTGACTCTAAGTTCCACGAACTAGCTATCGCCTTACTAACCTGAGATAAACATGCTAAGTGTCAACACAATGGTTGGTGAGTTCATAGAGTTTGTCTTAAAAACAGTTGAAAAGCCTTTAAAGAATGTTCACACAGCAAAGGCATCATGAATCCACTCAGTTCCAAGTCCCGCCTTAAGAGACTTGTAACCTGTGTGTTCACAATCCACTGCTACAAGATAATACATATTATAGTCAAACACACAAATAGTCTTAATAGTTCACATAATCGCACTTAGTGTTTCTCCGTTTATGTTGGGAGACTTTTAGACTAAAATGCACATGCCAGGAGCCTCTTCCCAAAGACCTACTGGGAGCCACTTCCCAAAGACTAAGATAACTGGGAGCCACTTCCCAAAGATTAAGATAACTGGGAGCCACTTCCCAAAGATAACTGCTAGCCACTAAATTGAATAACGCAATTAAGTTTATCATAATAATGTATGTCTACAATCAAGTATAAATGTTTTGAGTATTTGTACAAGTAAAAGCAAGTAGTTGAGCATGTATCTCCCCCAAAGAGTTAAAACAAGTATTGAAAAGAGTAGGGGCTATGACTAACCTTAAGCTTATGTAATGAGAAATGAAAGTGGTAGTCGAATCGCGAGAGTCTCTAAGAGCAGCCTATAATAGAACGTTGCGACTTAGGTTTGGAGTAATGTCTAAGAATACGAAGAATTGCCTATATATATCTTGCATATAGTTCATGATGTAGTACTTAGTATATAGTGTAAGTTGTTGAATAAACATGGTTTATGAAACATGTATAGTTTGTATATCTCTTACTACCGTTCGGGCCATCATAATTCAGAGGTCATGTAGTAAACATTCGAGGAGCTAGGACACTTTAAGTCGTAAATCCAGCAACTCGTCGAACCGTTTACCCAAATGAAACCCCTCACATGAAGCTCCCTTGTGTTGTAGAATTTGATAAAAATATAAGTTTAATAGTTATAATGATTTCGGTTTAGAAAGTCTTGAGGTCTTAGCCGTGGCCTTGCCGTGGCTTTGGTCTTGGGTACCATGTCTTGAGATCTCAACCTTGGCCTTAGCCGCGTTTGTGATCTCAGTTCTAGGCCTTTAGGCCATTTGGTTTTCCTTAGCCGGGACGAAAAGACAAAGTTTTATAGGTAATAAAAGGGCTGTTAAGAATTTGATGAAAAATATCACTCGTTATGCGTTTTCAGGGTGCGAGCTTCTTTGAACCTGAACGAAAACGTCGTTCCGGACAACTTTCGTGTTTTAACTTTTTGATGAATCGGACCAGAAGGGCCTCGTTCAACTAGGTCAGAACACTAATCAGCTTGTTTGGCAGTTTTGCCAAAAAAGTTTTGGTAATTTCAAATCGCCATAACTTTTTACTCGTATACTCGTTTCAGGTGGTTTAAATTGCTATGTTTTCCTTGTTAAGTCCTCTAAAATAATATGTAGTTGTTCAATATCAAGATTATACCAACTTGGTCAAATTTCACCATGGAAATCACTAGTTTTCTTGCTTTAATAATATAAGTTAACATATATATTCCAATACTTGATTTACCAATTTTATACATCATGAACATAATAACAAGACAATATATAGTAGGAATGAAATATAAATAGCATGAAATGATAATTATCAAGAAAGCATGTTAGGGTTTCCTTACAACTTTTGGATTTCAAAAAGAAAGGAAAGTAACTAGTAAGGAAAGGACTTTGATAGACAATCTTCTCTTCACTTATGCAACCCTTCTACTCTTCTATTCTTGAAGGATGTTGTGATGAGGGTTTAGGTGACTTGAGTGGATCTAAACTCAAGAGAATCACCAATAGTTTCTAGTGTTTAGAAGTTGTTTGATGAAATAAAACCAAACTAGGGTTTAGGTATTGAAATAGCACATAAACTCTTGCATAAACTTGAAGAAAATTAGCTAAGTGTGGAGTGGTTTTGGTGTGTGATATGGAACGAAACAAAGGGGGGGGGGGTATTTATGTGGCTTTGAGGAGGTTAGAACATAAGACTAGTCAAAGCTTTCATAACAAGCTAATACACTTGTAATCAACTTAAGCCATTTAGCATAGGATTTAGCCACACAAGGGATGAATCCCCCCCCCCATAGGCGGTTACAAGGGCTAGGGAGGTGACTAGATCCTTGGTGATAATATCCTAGAGATTTAGCTAGTTTTCGACTCCGTAAAATGCTAACCGTAAGTTGTTAAGTCACGAAACGTAAAACCGGGTATCGTAAAAATGTAAAACTTATAGGAATGATTAAAATCATCAATATACTCCATAATAAAATATAAAATGAGTGATAAGTCCCATTGGGTTGCTCAAACCCTGCTAAAACTGGAAACGCGGGTCTAAAACGCGTAATACGTAAAATGTACGAATATTGCGTAAAATTGAGAAAAGTAAAATGTAACTTTTCTAATATGATATAAATGAATCAAAATGACTTATAATGTCTAGACTGGGCTCAGTCTAGTGTCGGTTGGTATTTAATATCTTTTAGACATTAAACCGTAAGCCTAAAAAATCAAGGAATGACTTATAAATCAAAGAATGATTTTTGGTCAAAGGAGGAGGGAAAAATATGTTGACTTTTCCAAATAATGTGAAAACTTAAATCGTCTTAGAAACGCTGTGCAAGTATAGGCTAAGGTTACGGCTAAGTGAAAGTGCTTAAAACGTAAATTTTCTGTTTCTCACGGCCCAAGGTCTATTTGGTAACATTTTTCTTAGTCAGGATTAATTCCCTAATTAATCATGAGAGTACTAAACATTTATCTGATGCGGGGAAAATTGACGCGGTTGGTTTTCGTTGTGCGTAGGGTTTTTAAACGACGTTTTACCCTAAAAGTGTAATTTCTTAATAACTTCCGCGAAAATGATCTGATAAGTGTTAAACTCTTATTTTATCATAGAAATGATTTATCACACGAGAAAATGAAATAAAATTCAAATTTTGGAAAATGAATAGTGAAAGTGAATAGTAAAAAGTGAATAGTAATAGTGAATAGTAGAAATGAATAGTAATCCAAAAATGTGAATTATTACAGTCTCTACCCTTTAAGGGAACTTCGTCCCGAAGTTCAGTTGATGTTAACTACTTACGGTGTGCCTAAGAGAATTCGGGGTTTCAAGATCTCTAAAATAGTGGTGTTTACTCTGATTCGTCTAAGGTTATGGTTAAGGAGTCGTATCGGATGCAATTAAGCCCACTTATTGATAACACATTACTTACATAAAGAAGCGTCCAAATTTATGTAAGTAATGGATCATAAACTTATGGTTCGGTGATTTACAATTTCTTTATTTAAATAAAGAGGCGTCCCAATCCATTTAAATAAGGAGATTCTAAATCATCCTACTTAACAATTTCCGACAAAAACTCGCTTTCTGAGAAAGATAGTAAGATAATCAAGTCATCAAATCCCTAAAGCTAAGTAATAATATTATTTAACTCATACCTTATGTCTCATCAAACAAGAACTGTTATAAGATCAAGTTAAATAATTAGTTATTACTGAGCTCCATATTTTTAATGACTCGACTAAATTCTGGGGTTCCTTATAATATTAAAGTCACATCATCTAACAGCGTGGAACTAAACAACCAACTAACAAAAGCATATGCGTATGTAGTGTGTGTAACGCAAATAAAGAAGAGAGTCTTAACGTATATAGTAGTTATAGTCTAGGCACTAAATGTAACCTAGTTCTCTATAACCGGAGCTCTGATACCAATCTGTAACACCCCCAAAATATCGCAGCGGAAGACTGTGTCACTGGGGTGCTACTTCATAATACAAAGTACAAGTTATAGAAAATGACCTCTAAATGAGACGTTTTGAAAAGTTACCATTTGATTAATGAATTAAAAGTTACAAACATGAGATCCCAAAGTATGATACATAAATGTATACAAAATGTTTTGAATGGTAAATGATAAAAGCGTAAGTCTTCAGAGTATGCAGCTTGACTCTAAGTTCCACGTACTAGCTATCGCCTTACTAACCTGAGATAAACATGCTAAGTGTCAACACAATGGTTGGTGAGTTCATAGAGTTTGTCTTAAAAACAGTTGAAAAGCCTTTAAAGAATGTTCACACAGCAAAGGCATCATGAATCCACTCAGTTCCAAGTCCCGCCTTAAGAGACTTGTAACCTGTGTGTTCAAAACCCACTGCTACAAGATAATACATATTATAGTCAAACACACAAATAGTCTTAATAGTTCACATAATCGCACTTAGTGTTGCTCCGTTTATGTTGGGAGACGTTTAGACTAAAAGGCACACGCTGGGAGCCTCTTCCCAAAGACCTACTGGGAGCCACTTCCCAAAGACTAAGATAACTGGGAGCCACTTCCCAAAGATTAAGATAACTGGGAGCCGCTTCCCAAAGATAACTGCTAGCCACTAAATTGAATAACGCAATTAAGTTTATCATAATCATGTATGTCTCCAATCAAGTATAAATTTTTTGAGTATTGGTACAAGTAAAAGTAAGTAGTTGAGCATGTATCTCCCCCAAAGAGTTAAAACAAGTATTGAAAAGAGTAGGGGCTATGACTCCACTTAAGTTTATGTAATGAGAAATGAAAGTGGTAGTCGAATCGCGAGAGTCTCTAAGAGCAGCCTATAATAGAATGTTGCGACTTAGGTTTGGAGTAATGTCTAAGAATACGAAGAATTGCCTATATATATCTTGCATATAGTTCATGATGTAGTACTTAGTATATAGTGTAAGTTGTTGAATAAACATGGTTTATGAAACATGTATAGTTTGTATATCTCTTACAACCGTTCGGGCCATCATAATTCAGAGGTCATGTAGTAAACGTTCGAGGAGCTAGGACACTTTAAGTCGTAAATCCAGCAACTCGTCGAACCGTTTAACCAAATGAAACCCCTCACATGAAGCTCCCTAGTGTTGTAGTATTTGATAAAAATATAAGTTTAATAGTTATAATGATTTCAGTTTAGAAAGTCTTGAGGTCTTAGCCGTGGCCTTGCCATGGCTTTGGTCTTGGGTACCATGTCTTGAGATCTCAACCTTGGCCTTAGCCGCGTTTTTGATCTCAGTTCTAGGCCTTTAGGCCTTTTGGTTTTCCTTAGCCGGGACGAAAAGACAAAGTTTTATAGGTAATAAAAGGGCTGTTAAGAATTTGATGAAAAATATCACTCGTTATGCGTTTTCAGGGTTCGAGCATCTTTGCCCCTGAACGAAAACGTCGTTCCGGACAACTTTCGTGTTTTAACTTTTTGATGAATCGGACTAGAAGGGCCTCGTTCAACTAGGTCAGAACACTAATCAGCTTGTTTGGCAGTTTTGCCGAAAAAGTTTTGGTAATTTCAAATCGCCATAACTTTTGACTCGTATACTCGTTTTAGGTGGTTCAAATTGCTATGCTTTCTTTGTTAAGTCCTCTACAAAAATATGTAGTTGTTCATTATCAAGATTATACCAACTTGGTCGAATTTCACCATGGAAATCACTAGTTTTCTTGCTTTAATAATATAAGTTAACATATATATTCCAATACTTGATTTACCAATTTTATACATCATGAACATAATAACAAGACAATATATAGTTGGAATGAAATATAAATAGCATGAAATGATAATTATCAAGAAAGCATGTTAGGGTTTCCTTACAACTTTTGGCTTTCAAAAAGAAAGGAAAGTAACTAGTAAGGAAAGGACTTTGATAGACAATCTTCTCTTCACTTATGCAACCCTTCTACTCTTGTATTCTTGTAGGATGTTGTGATGAGGGTTTAGGTGACTTGAGTGGATCTAAACTCAAGAGAATCACCAATAGTTTCTAGTGTTTAGAAGTTGTTTGATGAAATAAAACCAAACTAGGGTTTAGGTATTGAAATAGCACATAAACTCTTGCATAAACTTGAAGAAAATTAGCTAAGTGTGGAGTGGTTTTGGTGTGTGATATGGAACGGCACAAAGGGAGGGGGGAGGGGGTATTTATATGGCTTTGAGGAGGTTAGAACATAAGACTAGTCAAAGCTTTCATAACAAGCTAATACACTTGTAATCATCTTAAGCCATTTTGCATAGGATTTAGCCACACAAGGGGTGAATCCCCCCCTATAGGAGGTTACAAGGGCTAGGGAGGTGACTAGATCCTTGGTGATAATATCCTAGAGATTTAGCTAGTTTTCGACTCCGTAAAATGCTAACCGTAAGTTGTTAAGTCACGAAACGTAAAACCGGGTATCGTAAAAATGTGAAACTTATAGGAATGATTAAACTCATCAATATACTCCATAATAAAATATAAAATGAGTGATAAGTCCCATTGGGTTGCTCAAACCCTGCTAAAACTGGAAACGCGGTTCTAAAACGCGTAATACGTAAAATGTACGAATATTGCGTAAAATTGAGAAAAGTAAAATGTAACTTTTCTAATATGATATAAATGAATCAAAATGACTTATAATGTGTAGACTGGGCTCAGTCTAGTGTCGGTTGGTATTTAATGTCTTTTAGACATTAAACCGTAAGCCTAAAAAATCAAGGAATGACTTATAAATCAAAGAATGATTTTTGGTCAAAGGAGGAGGGAAAAATATGTTGACTTTTCCAAATAATGTGAAAACTCAAATCGTCTTAGAAACGCGGTGCAGGTATAGGCTAAGGTTACGGCTAAGTGAAAGTGCTTAAAATGTAAATACACACTCAACCTCCATTCACACTCCCTGGTTTTGCTGCCAACTTGCCCCTAACTCAATCCATACTATCTAAAACTTGTCCCCTCCACCTCCACAAACCTCCAAGGTTCTTTAATTGCTTTGAAACAACCCCTAGCCACAAGTTCTAATTTTAGCGCCAAAAGTAATTTAAACGGATGAGATTAGTTTCAAAATAAGCATAGTTATGTGAAAACATGTCCAGTAACATAAATAGTGTTCGTATCCTCGCAATTTGAGCAGTCAATGAAGACTCGCCCTTTGCTTTTAGCGATAGGAGTTTTACATTTTGTAGTTGTATTCTAAACAAAGGTGAGCAATCAATAAACATGCCACTTGCTATTAGCTATAAATTTTAGATGTTGTAGCTGCATTTCTAGTAATACAAGCCATATAAACTTTAAATCTTGTAGTTACATTGTTGCAAGTCTCAGCACTCGCTACCAAGGTGTAAAACTTTGACGTGCATAATAGAGATGCGCTAATGGTTCCATTAAATCAAAACTTCTAACAAGTCGCAAGACTTTTTAACTCTATATTTGTTTTAGATCAAAAGATCTTTCTAAGAGTTCACCATAACAGTATATAAGTTTCACACTTAAAAGTTAAAACAAATGGCATAGAAAGTAGGAGTATCTGGTTTAGCCTTAGCTAACTAGAAATATAGCATCCTCAAAATTACAAGTTAACAACTCATCCTACTAAAAACACAATAAAATAGTAACACGCTTTTAGCAGCTGTTTTGCATCATGTTTTAAAATCAAGAGCCCAAGTAAGCTATAAATTAGTACAGTGCCAATTCTAAAAAATCTAAAAAACAATTATAACTCTCTGATGCATGTCCCAGTAATAACAATACAGATTTCAAAGAAGAAACACAACCAAAAGTCTTGATGTAAACAAAAAACCATCAATGCAAAGGCATCACAGCAAAATCAAATTTAAATTATATCAACTTGTCTGCTTTGAGCTTTTGAGCAAAATAAGCTATGCATTTAAAAGTTGCATTCATATCAACACATGGCGTTCACTGTCTAGAAGTAAAACATCATTATCCAAATTACCAGCTAAACATCCACAAATAACTCAGGCATTACAAGGTGTAAACAGCCAACAGAAACAGTATCTTATGACCAAAGCTCATTTAGTCCATCCTAATTCACAAAAGGAAGTATACAACAAAGAATATATGTAACCTGTTAATCTATAATGCAGCTCTGAACCAACACACGACATGTGAGGACCACTATAGCTCAACTAACAAATACCAAATAAAAGTAAAACCACAACACCAGCAATAATTGATCGCTACCCTCACAAATTATGTACCTCCCGAAACACAAAAAAATCAATAGAGTAGAGACATTCGGACATCTACAGAGTTATAAGCCTGTTAAGTGTTTCCTCTAAATGTTTTTAACTAGAAAAATTTTCAACAAAAAATTACTTTATACACCACAAAAACAAAACAAAACTACAGAGGTCTCGACTAATGTTTGTCATTATGTTTTAAAAATAAGTAGCTAATAGCCAAGGTAATAAAAAGTTTAGAGGCAGCTGTAACTAATAAAAAGAATGTTTAAAAGTCTATTTATGTGCCAATCTAATAGCAAGTTGAAACTTTAAATCTAAGACGGGTCAAAACTGACCTCATTTATAAAAAATGATGTGCTTAAACACTGTTTTACAAAACAACCTCAACACCCCATTTACTGATTATCAGAATATTTCATGCCCAAAAACTAAAATCTTGAAGAGCCAGTTTTCCTACAATTTATTTAATCATATCTTTACCGGCTACAAAAACATCACCTAAACCAAGGGGTGTTTGATTAAAGCTTATATGTGGGCTTATGAGTGTATTTTATTTCGGCTTATATTTCATAAGCTCAAATTTTCCGGCTTATTTTGAGACTTATGGGCATATATAAGTTTATCATATCATATTAAACTTAAATAAGCCCACAAAACTCAAAATAAGCCAGAAAATTGGGGCTTATGAAATATAATCCGAAACACAAATAAGCTCATAAGCCACATATAAAGCTTAAACAAACACCCCCAAATACCAACAAACAGTTCACAAATGAAGTCAAATTCCCAATCATTAAACTAAGAAAAGATTGTTTAAAAGTCTATGCTTTAACATACTAATCAAATGAAAGGCTTCATTAAAGAATCCTTAACAATCTCATACTGACCTAATTTTACCCTTTAAAAGAGTTTTTTCTAGACAACCATAAATAACCCAACTACTAATCAACAAACTCCAATTTCCAAAACATCTTCCAAAGGTCGGTAATAATTCTTAACCACATCAGACTACTTAAGCACCACCAAAATAAAATAATGACAAATTTGAAACAAAAAACAATCAAATACCAAAAAACTCATACATAATCCACTACCATATATCTAACTTAAACACATACTCATTTCGTAAAAACTATAACTAACAAACAAGCATCAAATCCTAAAAATGCAGTCCAATGAAACCAAACCCAAATCATAAAAATGTAAAACAACATCACAAATATCCTCAGAATCAATTCCATAAAATAATCATAAAGTGATTATAAAACCACATACAACCATCAATAATCCATACATCCATCATCAAAATATAAGTCTAACATAACATGCAAAACTTAAACAACTACTTTAATAATCCAAAACATAACCATAACATATAAATCCAAAAGACCAAAACATAAAAACCAGACCATTTTCTTTGCCGCTTAACGGTAAGACTTCTGGAACCTTGCACGAGCACCACACCCACCAAACTTCTTGGGCTCACACCTTCTAGGATCAGCAACAAGCAAAGTCCTGTCATACCTAACAAGCACATCCTTAATCTCCTTCTTACTTCCCTCATCAACAAACTTTTGGTAATAAGCCACAAGAGCCTTAGCAATACTCTGTCTGATAGCATAGATCTGTGAAGTGTGACCTCCACCTTTCACCCTGATCCTCATGTCAACACCTGCATACTTGTTTCGACCCACCAAGAGAGTGGGCTCGTACACCTTGGTTCGGAGGATTTTTGGCTGGATGTGTTCGATGGGGACACCGTTCACCTTGATAAGACCACGGCCGGCCTTGCAGTGGGTGACGGCCACAACAGTTTTCTTGCGGCCGAAGCATTGGACGGAATTTGGGGCGGCGGCGGTTGCCATGGTTGTGAAAGTGTTTGTGTTGGGAAACCCTAAAGGTAGTTATGAGAGATGATAATAAGAGTGAGTGACGGTGAAATGAGCTGCTAGGGTTGTGTTTGTATATGTAGGGGATTGGGGTTTGGGATTTTGGGCTTTTTGTGGGCTGGGTTGTAAATGGGCTATAAGTGCAAACTGATTAATAACAAGTCCACAGCTTGATAACTATTATAAGTATATATTGGTCATGTTTGGCAACGAGCGTTAAGGAAGCGTTTACGAGCGAAAAGTAGTAAGCATTTGTGACAACTGGCAAATTAGGGAGTCATTTTAAAATCCACATTACTTTAAAATTTACGACACAAAAATGTTTGGAATTTATTTTCAGTGGATTATGTCGAATTTAAATGTGTGTCTTTAAAACTATGAATTCTATGTGGAGTTTTATTCGTATTATTGATTTTATATGAAATATATGTCGTGGATTATTGTTATTGCGTTTATTAGGTACTACGTTGAGTCCGGCACTAGGAAACCTAATAATTTAAAAATTTTGAATAACGGTCGCGTCTATATATTAGACGAACATATTTATAATCAAATTTTGTGGGAGACGGTTTTGAAAACAATGGTGTGATTAAATGAACATATTGTGAATTTAAAAATAATGAATATGGACTCGGGAAGCGAGGGTCGGAATACTTTGGAAATATACATGATTGGTCCTTGTGTTTTACACCTTAGCCGCCCCTTCCCTCTCTTATTATTACTATTATTATTTTTTTATAAGAGTAAAATGCATTGGTCCTTGTGGTTCCCTGGCACACACAAACAAACACAACCTCGTCTCCATCTTCATCTCTCTCTCTCTCTTACTTAACCCAAACCCTAGCCGCAACTTATTCCGGCCAACCGCCGCTACACCGCCGCCGTTCACCTCACACAACCACCACCATCTTCACCCTCATTTCATTCTCTTTCTTTTGGTATATAGCACTCACCCTAAAACCCCCCATAACATCACGTTTCATCATCAAATCTGCCACTATTCTTAGTTACTTTGTTAGATCCGTGAGTCTTGAGGTTCAGGAAGGTGAGCAAACACCAAAACAAGTTTAAACTTGTCTCGGTGTGAGTCAATCCATGAGACATGATGAAAACCTTAATGGATTTTCGGTTTTCTTGATTTATTCTTGTTAAAAACTAATGAGAAAATGATTTTGGTTAATAAAAACGCGATTTACAAAGAGTTTGGTATCCGGGTTTTGATTTTCTTGTGGGTTTCGAGATGAAACCGAGAGCTTAGGCTCTCGTCTTATGAGTTTTGTGAGCTTATGTGGTTTCTTGAAATTTTTGGTCTCGTGGTTATGTTATCGAGAGTGTTTGGATATGGATTTTAATGGTTTCGAATTTGTTTGGTTAAGAGATTTGATATGATTGCTGTTGTTGTGATGCCGAAGACCCAAGGGTCCATTTGGTTTGAGTTCGAGCTCGGTTAGAGCTAGCCAAGACCCTAGAGGTCTCGGGTAAGCCTTGACTCGAGTTTGACTTGGTAGGTTGACCCGTAGATTTGGTATTCTTGATGTTGTCGAGTTATGATGTTCATGGCTAAATTGTATATATATTGTTGTTGATAAATGTTGTTATTGTTATTATTATTACTAATAATATTTTGAGGTCGATGACGAGATGATATGGACTCATGGTATATTTTGGAGTTGTGTTGACGAAAAGTGGTATTGAGAACCGATTGTGAGACGGTTACTTAGAATGACGGAGATAGGTTAGTCGGGTACCTTAGTCGGACCTTATTGTTGAAGTTGTTGTGGACATGAGTTTTGGACTTGGTATATGACGTTGTTTGTGTTGTTATTGATTTTATTACTTTGGACTTGTGAGCTTGAGCGAGTCGGGGTTACCTTGACTTGCTAGTCAATGGTTGATTTCAAGTGAAATGCAGTGCTTTTCCATTTGAGAGAATCTATTAGAAAGTTCTTTGAAAATATGCATATCAACCATTTCATTTGATTTTGTGAGTTTGTTTGAAATCAAAAGATCTGACACATCACCTTTTGTAGCATCATGGTCACAATTTTCCCAAATAGGATTCGTGTAGATTGAATTAGACATGACATCACTATCAGTCTCTTCCAGTGGACATGAATCATAGATGGGTAAATCCTGATCAGGTTGCTTGTCATTCTCGGAAACATGAACTTCTGGAGATAGATGTTGCCTTGTGACTTGTATGTGTGAAGCATCCACCTCATGTGCGGAGAGATCCGCAGAAGATTTAATACAAGTCCTTTCAGCAGCGACAGCTACACTTTTCGGTAGAGTATGTGCACGTGCCTTAATGAACTCCTTAACATTATTAGTGATCTGGAGTAAAGTGACTCTGAAGGCAACCACCTCTAGTCCAGTATGATCAGCAAACCTTTTACTCGTCATTTGAGAATCCCAGTCATATTCCAAAGTGAATCTTGAATCAATGAAAGCTTGGAGTTGTTTGAGAATCACCATGTATGCTGCAGTACAGCTGTTTTATGAGAAATCAGCTTTGACCATTTGTTGTTTCAGTTGATCTAGGTATAGTGTCATTGTGACAGTAAACGACTCAATATCATGTCAAAATAATGTCGCGAATGCACGTGTATAACCTCCAGAGTAGCCGGATTTTTCAAATAGCCTTTCAATGTGGGTGAAAAGCAGGTTGTAGTATTCGGCACAACTTTCAATAATCGACGGTATAGGAGGATAAGTATCGGATCCTACAGCTCGAATGTCGTCTGAAGGAATACTTGCCATGGTGGACAGAGATATGTTGTTTAGTTGTGATTTGGTACGGTTGATGCAAGTTGGGCCTCCAAAATATGGTGAAAATTTGGTCTAAAAACTTAAAACCTCAATAACTTCACTCCGGAGGTGATTTGGGCCTCAAAAAATTCGTTTCACGACTTTGTGGTGAAACCTCACAATATTTAGCCTGTTCCGGACGTTTTGACAGCTGATTCGCTGAAAATGGAGTTACGGTTCAAAAGTTATGGTCGTTTGAAGTTTTGACGTAAAAAGTCAACATTAGTCAAACTGTAAAATTGGCAAATCACAAGATGACCAACTCGCTAACTAACCAACTCGCTGAATCACCAACTCGCTGAATTACCGACTCGCTGAATCACCGACTCGCTAGAATCACCGACTCGCTAGAATCACCAACTCGCTAGAATCACCAACTCGCTAAAATCACCAACTCGCTAAAGTCACCAACTCGCTAAAGTCACCAACTCGCGAAACTGACCAACTCGCTAACTTGAGAAACTCGTTGAAAAGGTCAACTCGCTAGACCAACTCGCTACTACTGATCAACTCGCTGAGACAGATCAACTCGCTGAAACTGATCAACTCGCTGGAACTTGTCAACTCGCTGGAACTTATCAACTCGCTACCCTGATCAACTCGCTGAAACTGATCAACTCGCTGGAACTTGTCAACTCGCTGGAACTTATCAACTCGCTACCCTAATCAACTCGCTGGAATAATAGGACAAAAATGTCACTGTCTAGCGTTTTGGCATTATTCCCCAAAATAGCAAAACGCCAAATCGCTATGCCAACTCGCTAAACAAACCTGCCAACTCTCTAATATGAACCGACAACTCGCTAACAAGAAAAGTCACACGAATTTAATTTTTCTTCCACGAAAATGATGATGTGACTAAACCAAGAGCTACACAAGATGCCTATACCTTTCTAGATAAGAAAGTACAATCAAAACACCAAGAACAACTCCAAACGAGATCAAATGAAGAAGAAACCCACCTATAACTTTCGAACCAAAAAAAACACAAAACCAAGCCACAAATCCAAGTATACACACTCCCTAGGATGAAACCATGGCTCTTGATACCAATTGTAGTATACCTTAATGTTAGAACATGCTTAGTTTAGTGTTTAAGATGATTAAAAGAGAGGATTTCTAGAGAGAGAAGTAGAAGGTTGGGAGCCTTTGAAAGGAAAAAGAAAATATTAGATTGAAGTGAAAGGTCCAACCCTCTCCCTTGGGTGGGAGAGGGTATTTATAGTTACATATGAAACGCCCCATAAAACGGGCTGTGGATCGGGCTGACAATGGGTAAAGACCCGACCCGACTCCACAAATACTACACTAAGTTCTAACTAATTTGATAAATACTACGAGCTACAATATGCTAAACTATACTCGGGGTGACCGAGTCTTCACTGGATTAAACGTATTCCTAACATCATGGAATTTAACCCACACTGGAATGTTGGTCAAATCCTCTTTAAGTAAGTTGGTGTTCAGGGTCCAATGTTTAAGGATAATATGGACATTTCTTATTAGCCACGGACCATTTTCAAGGACATCATCAACACCTTTCTTCGAATTGAACTTAAAGAAAAAGAACCCCTTGGCATTCATCATAACCTTCTGTAAACCATACTTAGCCCACGTGTTACGTAAATAGTAATCTACAACAGGAAAAGCAAGGCGTTCACCAATAAAATACCCATAAAGCGTATTCTCAAACCTGATATTCACTTCTTCCACTACTTTCATTGAGACAGAAAGATCAACTCCATTCTTTTTGTTGCTACATTCCAACCTACGAAAATTAGACACATGTTTCATTGGATCAGAAGAAATAGCACTCGCATAAGAGACCGATTTCACACCGATTCCACTAGTAGTATTAGTTAATGGCAGTTCAAATCCATTGGAGGGACTCAAATCAGCCTTGCCATCACTAGTAATACAAGTCAAAGGGGCTAATTTGGATGAACTTGTACCAACATTCTTGTCTACTAGCGTACAAGTTAATATCACCATCATCAATACTCTAATCAGTAATAACAGGACCCGTCGAATAATGTATAGTCTGAGTAGATCCATGAGAAGTAGTAGAGACAGGTTGATGAGGCGAAAAATGATCCATTTTTAGGGGGTCATTTAAGCCCGAATCCGACTTTATTTGAACAAATATTGCCCTAAATCGTTCCTTTTGTGATTTTAGGTGTTTGGAGAGTGAATTCTGGAAAAGAAGCTATTTTGGACGTTTTTGGAGCATAAAGTGAAGAAGACGGCAAAGTACCAAAAATCCATGCTGAAGATACAAGGTGACGGCGTCAAGACTTCCTTCTTGACGGCGTCAGACATGAAGAATAAAATACCGTAGCTGGTGACGGCGTCAGATGGATAGGTGACAACGTCAAAGTGGCAAAGAATAAAATACCGTAGGTGGTGACGGCGTCACATAGGCCGTCACAAGTGGATCTAGGGCGTCCGAGGAAGTATATGGCGGCGAGGTGACGGCGTCAGACTTAACTCTTGACGCCGTCAGAACGTTTTTCCTATATATAGTTTTCTAGTTTTTTCATAAAAAAGAAGGAGAAGTTTTGGTGAAACCCTAAAGACGATTTTGGTGCCTCTTTTACAGGTTTTTCAAGGGTTCCAAACCCTTGAGACCTTGCATTGTAATTGAGATAAGTATACTCTTAATTCAATCAATATGTCTATGTGTTGGTTGTTTATCTTTTGTTCTTATCTTAATTCTACTATGCTAGGCTAGATTTCCTTTGTGTTTGCTTAGATCTAATGAAACCTAGATGTTGATTATGTGTTGATTACTTGTCTATTCTTGTCTTGGATGAATGATATTATATGTTAGGCTTAAGAAAACTGGCAGATCTCCAAATGGTAACATGCTTGAACGTCTTAAGAAACATGAACCGAGGCGTACTAGGTCTTTATTGGTTGTATTTAATGCATGAGCCACTGTTTACAATCCCTATAGTTGTGCTGGGTCATGGTGTAGGAGGAGATAAGAGCTCATAGAGTTGGGGAGTTATGTATGCCACCCCACAAATGGTATTAAGGAATACAATCCGTCATCCATACAAGTGTAACAAGTAATTGACATGTAAAAGATATCTAGGGAGTAATGAATTCTAAGTAAACACAATTTCTCCAAATACTGCTCACAACCTTAGTTTAATATTAGTTTAATTTCATTTTCATTAGTTTAATTTAATTATATAATAGTTTTGGGTTAGTTGAATAGCAACTAATTCCGCCCACTCTTCCAAAACCCGAGATTTTACTTGCTTTTATAAAATATAAAAACACAAAAATAATCATCTTTCATCTTTAGAACTATTAATTAGGCTTTCTAATCCTAGCGACACTATTCCTAAGCTGAACGATCAATCCCCTGGTACTTGTCACTATACTATACTACAACGATCAGGTACACTGCCTGGTGGGGGTTGTAAGCCTCGCGAGATCCCTCGAGAGGTAAAGCAAGATGCGATTCCCACGCATCAAGTTTTTGGCGCCGCAGCCCGGGGAATAGTTATTGTCTAGGTTAGGATTTCTTTTTATTAGGTCTACTTGCTATATTCCTTTCTAGTAAGATTTTTATTTTGATTTTTAGGTCTTCTTTAGTCTATCTTATTTCTTCGTGCCTTTGTTCGTAACTCTTTACCATCCGACATCATGGAAGGTGGTAACATCTTTGAACCCATCATCCCACCACAACAAAACCCACCATTAGAACCCCTTAGGCCCCGAACCTTAGGAGAGTATTCCCGACCTAGCCACCAAGGCTACCGAAACACCATTGAGCTCACCGGAGCCAATGTGACCCCCTTGCGATCCGACACCATCCGGTTGGTGCAAAGCGGATGTGCATTCCATGGACTTCGTTCCGAAGATCCAAACCAACACCTTAAGGACTTCCTCAAAATCGTAGATTCCATAGACCTAGGTGTTGAAACTAGAGAGACTACCCGTTTACGCCTATTCCAATTCTCTCTACGGGATCAAGCTAGTCAATGGCTTGAGCGTTTACCCGCGGGATCCATCACCACATGGGATGATCTCACCACTCGTTTCCTTGCTCAATTTTTCCCACCGGGGAGAACTACTAAGCTTAGGAATGACATCTTGATGTTCCAACAACGTCAAAATGAATCTCTTTATGAAGCATGGACTCGTTTCAAGGACTTACTCCAAAAAGTCCCTCATCATGGCATAGATCTTTGGCTCCAAGTCCAAATTTTCTATGACCATATCGATATCCCCACGAGGCGAACCATTGACCAATCGGCCGGTGGTAAGCTACGTGATCTTAGTGCGGAACAATCATGGGAACTCATAGAAGATCTTGCTCTCTATGACAATGAAAGTTGGAATGATCCCCGTGATTTGAACAAAACGGTCAAGGCAATATCTTTGCCTTCGAACAATTCAAGCACTCCCGACCGTAGGATCATGGAACTTGAAGGTCGAGTCAAGTCTCTCATGAAATCTTACGAAACTCATAAGCCTTCAAGCCAAGTAAGCAGAATCGCCTCTACATGCAAACTGTGCAATGGCCCTCATGAGACCTACAACTGCATGGAACTTCCAAAACGTGCTTATAACAAATTCACATCATCACACGTAGGGCAGGGTCCTCGAACTTCTGCCGAAGCATATGAGGCATGGAAGGATAAACCTAATTTTAGAGGGTACCAAACACGAAGTGTATCATTTAATGACTCCTCACCGCTCACTTGGTCCGAACATTTTCCGTCACAAAATACCCCTAGGCAAAGCTGTGAAGATGATTTAAAAAAATTCATTCTTTCTCAAGAACTGCAGCTCACTACACTCGAGACAAAATTCAAACAACAGCAGGCTGACGTGAACAACAAGATTTGTAATCTGTTGACTGCTATCAAAGAGCATATTGATAATAAGCCCATTCACGTTGATGAGGTTAAGTCTGCTACCGTCATGAGTCCACCAGCCTCCCCTGTAAAAATAAAAAGTCCTAGCAAGCTATTCAAACATCTATCCCCTAACGAGAAAGGACCTATCAACCCCTCTGGACCAATCCACTTCGTAAACACCATCACCACAATATCAGCTGCAGCATCCAATCCAACCCAACAACAAACTGACAACTTCAGTCAGACAGCGAAGGATGAGACCTCAAAGGTTGACCACGCTTCGGCGAGGAAACCTACCAACTCACCCGAGCAGTGCACCGCGCAGAAATCCGACAAACCGGATGATTGGAACGAGACATCGGAGGAACAGGAGAAAGACCCAACCATTTTGAGCAAATCTGTTATAAAAGAATCCGAACTAAAGGATGTTATAAGTATAGGTAGCAATCAAACCAGGGAGAGCGACTCTAAACTTTTCAAAATCCCCTGTACCGTTGAGGGAAAGGTCTTAATTAATAATCATATAGATCCTAGCTTCCCAGTCAACGTAATCCCACTTTCTCTATACCACAAAACCTTCCCAGAGCACGTTGTGTGCAAGAAAGTAATAGAGAATGTATCAATTAGGATTGGAGGACTTAATTACAATACTGACCTCACCGTGGTTGATGACGTGGACCCTCTCACCAATCAAACATTGACCAACCTTGTCCTTGGGATGCCATTCATCAATGAATCGGGAGCAATCCTTGACGAGAAAGATGGTAGTGTATTACTCACCAATGGTGTTAGAACGGTAATTTTTCGTAGGGATGGTGAGGAAGTTTATGAGTATCGTCCCTCCCTTGAGGGGAATCCATACGGGTCAAAGGATGGAGAGTTGAGAAAGATCAAACGACGTGATCCGAATAACCTGAAAATCCCTTGCATGATCGGTCACAAGTACTTTGAAAACATATACATTAATGTATTCCTGCCAAAGAATTTCATGTCATTGTTTCATTATAACAATATCTGCAGATGGGGGATGATTTACAAGGGAGAGAAAGTGGTTGGTAAGGATCATGAAATCCAAGTGTTCATAGGAAATATGGCATTCCCTATGGAGTTCACGATTGTGGACAACATAGAGGACTTTGTTGACCCTAGGCTATCGCAAGTCGTATTTGGAGCACCCTTTTGTGAAATCACTAAGTTGATAGTGGATGACTTGAACGGAATCATAACTTTCACTGATGGGATTAGGAGGATTTCATACCAAACGCCATATAAAAGAAGAGACCTTAGGGAGATAGATTGCGACGGGCTCGATGTGATGAGCTCTCAACTTGTCTTGTGTGATGACGATGTTAGAAGAGGTTGTAGAAATGTTTCTGATTTATCTTGTGGGTTCTTTAAGGATGTTAGTAAGCTTGGCTCTAAGTATCGACGGGATGTTTTCGAATTTGAAGATCCAAAGTACTTACACTATGAGAGCGACACTAGTTTAGAAGACGACCTAGATAGTGGAACCAACGATGAAATTACGTAGTAACCCACGACTTTGAGTCTAGCTACAAGACTCGTAGATAAAGAAAAGCGCTTCTTGGGAGGCAACCCATGTTTTGTGTGATTTTATTTGTTTGGTTGTTATTTGCTTCCGTATGCATGTTTTATTTTTATTGTTGGTTGATCATGTTTCTCTATTAAAATGTGGAAATACTTTATTATGTTGTTTGGCCTAGTCTTAACTTCAACCTAAAGGTATTTTTGCAAAAGATAAGTGTAAGGGGAAACCCCAAATATGTTTTTAAGAAACAAACCGATCATGATTCTCCACAATATTTAATGAACATGTATATTCGTAATTGTTATAGTCAAATGCTTGTATTGAGTCGTAATGAAGTTTTGCAGGATTTTCCAGGAAGTAGGACAAAGTTTTTCCAGAAATTTTCCGGAAACTTAACATAAAGATTTCTGCAGGTCCATTCTGACGGCGTCAGGCTATTGCTCTTGACGGCGTCAGGAGTCAAAAATCTGGAAATTTTACCGGTTTTGTTTTTCTAACGGAGTCTTATGGTTTTTGTGAATTATTAAGTTTTATAATCTCCAGGGAATCTGCAAACTTCATTCCACAAGCATTATATCTTACTTTGTTTTCTAGGATTTAGTAACTTATATAGGATGCCGCCGATTTTACGCAAGGTTGCCTTGTCTACTTTTGTCAGGATTTACAGGTTATTTAGGACAAGAAGATGATTTATATTCTGGAAGGGGAGCTTTGATTGTTCATTTTCTTGGAGGAAGATTTAACCTGGCCAACCTAAAATCCATACCGAGCAAATCAGGGGAGTATTTGATTTCATTCTCTTTACTTTTAACTTTTACATTCTTTACTTGAACATTGGGGACAATGTTCATCCTAAGTGTAAGGGGAGGGTAAAAAGATGATACCTTACATATGCACTTTCGCTTGAGTTTGTTTTGTTTGATAGTAGGTGTGTAATAAAACTATGAGAAATACTTGTTAGTGTAATTTTAGCGCCAAATTTAAATTTTTTTACAACATTTAGGAGTGAAACTTTAGCCATAGCAAGCGTCTCATGGATAGGAGGTTGTATGACTAGCACATAACCGTATATTCAGAAAAATTTTCCACCCAAAAATGTGAGGTTCGCCTTTAGTTTTGATAGGAAAAGCATTTATTATTGGTGCTTATGAGTGTACCGGTAGCATCTAGATTCTAGAACTTGCGTTAGTGATGCATCCCGAGACCGCTAGTAAGACTACATTCGTGTAGTAGGATTTACTACATGATAAGAGGCATTAAGATCACCCTTGTGTTAAACCCGTATCATAATTACTTGACCATTTAAGTCATATTACTTGGCTAGTTAAGTCAACTAATTTTTCCCACACCCTTTGCGTTGTACTCATTTTTAGTACACGATACCCCTAGTACACCCCTCCGAGCCTATCTTTTCGTTTCTAACTTTAAGCATTTTACTTAAAGGAAGAATTTGTTACACCCCACTTAAATGTACACCCAAATCGCCTTAGCCTTCCGTGTATGCGCTCATTTTTAGTGCATTATTGTTATTTGTTAAACCCTAAGTTAACTTTCTAATTGATTACATGGTTGCTAAGTCGAGTCATATCCTTGTACATATTGTTTTGGGACGATTGAGACTCATGTGTAAGTACTTATTTTATGGAGTAATTGGGAAGAACATCATTTATTACCCCCATATGTACGTTAATCTTAAAAGTGCTCCAAGTGTTTTGATTTTCTTAATTCGAGTCATTAGATTAGTTAATGTAAAGTATGTAAAGATTCAAGTGTAAGGGGATTGCTCATACCCCTATGATGTATTATTTTGGATGGTAGGGTAAGAGTGTATGCAAAAAAAAAAAAAAAAAAAAAAAAAAAAAAAAAAAAAAATCGAAAAAAAAAATCAAGGAAAAAAAAAATAGAAAAAGGAAAAAGAGAAAAAAACATACGGACTACCATCCCGTTTTCATTCTATGTTCATTTTATGTTTTTGTTATTTTTAATTTATTAGCTTAAGTCGAGTCTAGTCTTGGCTTAGCAACGCCATCTTGTACATGTAATTAACCAAGATTGTTAACTCGCCACCAGTAAAACTTCCTTTATCCAACAAAACCGTGTAATTCATATCCCAACACCTAACGTTATAACCCTTTAAAAAGACCTCTTTGATAGTTTATCCTAGGTGCTTACGCCATGTGGTGGAGGTTTGATCCTTTCCCAAGCCTATGGTAATCTATTTTGCTATGACAGGTAGTGAGAGATATCTTCCATTTCCATAATGTTATATTACTTTATTACACCCGAGAGATGTGAGTATCTAAACACTATTTGTGAGGTGCTTGTATATGACCTCCGTGCTTGTCTATTGGTCTTTAGTGGAACGATTATTTGTTGTAATTACTTTTATATTAGTGTTAAATGACCCCTAACATGTCTTTTGAGTAGAATAAAAGCTCATTTGCTTGAGGACAAGCAAATCTCAAGTGTAAGGGTATATGATGAGGCGAAAAATGATCCGTTTTTAGGGGGTCATTTAAGCCCGAATCCGACTTTATTTGAACAAATATTGCCCTAAATCGTTCCTTTTGTGATTTTAGGTGTTTGGAGAGTGAATTCTGGAAAAGAAGCTATTTTGGACGTTTTTGGAGCATAAAGTGAAGAAGACGGCAAAGTACCAAAAATCCATGCTGAAGATACAAGGTGACGGCGTCAAGACTTCCTTCTTGACGGCGTCAGACATGAAGAATAAAATACCGTAGCTGGTGACGGCGTCAGATGGATAGGTGACGGCGTCAAAGTGGCAAAGAATAAAATACCGTAGGTGGTGACGGCGTCACATAGGCCGTCACAAGTGGATCTAGGGCGTCCGAGGAAGTATATGGCGGCGAGGTGACGGCGTCAGACTTAACTCTTGACGCCGTCAGAACGTTTTTCCTATATATAGTTTTCTAGTTTTTTCATAAAAAAGAAGGAGAAGTTTTGGTGAAACCCTAAAGACGATTTTGGTGCCTCTTTTACAGGTTTTTCAAGGGTTCCAAACCCTTGAGACCTTGCATTGTAATTGAGATAAGTATACTCTTAATTCAATCAATATGTCTATGTGTTGGTTGTTTATCTTTTGTTCTTATCTTAATTCTACTATGCTAGGCTAGATTTCCTTTGTGTTTGCTTAGATCTAATGAAACCTAGATGTTGATTATGTGTTGATTACTTGTCTATTCTTGTCTTGGATGAATGATATTATATGTTAGGCTTAAGAAAACTGGCAGATCTCCAAATGGTAACATGCTTGAACGTCTTAAGAAACATGAACCGAGGCGTACTAGGTCTTTATTGGTTGTATTTAATGCATGAGCCACTGTTTACAATCCCTATAGTTGTGCTGGGTCATGGTGTAGGAGGAGATAAGAGCTCATAGAGTTGGGGAGTTATGTATGCCACCCCACAAATGGTATTAAGGAATACAATCCGTCATCCATACAAGTGTAACAAGTAATTGACATGTAAAAGATATCTAGGGAGTAATGAAGTCTAAGTAAACACAATTTCTCCAAATACTGCTCACAACCTTAGTTTAATATTAGTTTAATTTCATTTTCATTAGTTTAATTTAATTATATAATAGTTTTGGGTTAGTTGAATAGCAACTAATTCCGCCCACTCTTCCAAAACCCGAGATTTTACTTGCTTTCATAAAATATAAAAACACAAAAATAATCATCTTTCATCTTTAGAACTATTAATTAGGCTTTCTAATCCTAGCGACACTATTCCTAAGCTGAACAATCAATCCCCTGGTACTTGTCACTATACTATACTACAACGATCAGGTACACTGCCTGGTGGGGGTTGTAAGCCTCGCGAGATCCCTCGAGAGGTAAAGCAAGGTGCGATTCCCACGCATTACAGGTACACTCACATTCACATCCTTGGAAGGTGCACTAACATAAGGAACAACAGGGCTTTGCACAATGTGATTAGCATCCCCACCTTTACTAGCATTAGGCTCACTGTTCGTAAGACTTTCAATAGTAGAATTGTAAGTCTTGGCAATATCCTGAATTGTCACATTGTGCAAAGGCGTTTCACCATTCTCCATCTCTCCTATACGGGCTGTCAAATCCTCAACATCAACGCTGATATGCCCACTGACCTTAGAACCATTAGTTGCAACTTTAGAATTCAAAAAACCCTTGTCGATCATCTCTCTTAGACCCACGTACACTAAAACAATTCAGAACAGCCAATCGATTAAGATTAAAACCATAACTGAAAAGTTAGGGTTTAACACGAGCAAAAAAGAAGATCAACCTGCTTCCATCCTGATCGAACCAAAATAAACTAAGAATGATTCCAACCAGCCTAAAAAGGGCAGTAAACCGACTTAGAAACAAATTGGTGAATTAAATATTGAATTTGAATAAATCGACTACAAAAGCAATCCAGCAAACGAATATTATAATCTAAAGTCGATTAGATATAAAAGACCCACAAACAACCGAATATAGCATGCAACAAACGAATGTGAATTAAATAAATTAAATCGGTTGAATCAGATTTGCAAGGGAATACGCAAGGTAAAAAATGAATGTAAGAGCACCAACCCACTATCACAAACAAACCAATAAGAATCAACCTCCCATGCGATGGTGAATTAACAATTAAAGGTTTAGATTGAAACGTAAGAAAGTGTATCGAATAGTAAGGGATTTGTTTTTCACCACAGAGAGAATTTTCAAGGGGGTTTTTGATGAGTGTGTAAATACTCATCATTTTTGTCCCATCTGAACTGCAAAAACATTTAAAAACACTTAGAAATACCTCAAAATACAGAAAATATCCCTGGATTGTGTTTCTATATGATTCAGGTGCTAAAGGATTGAAAACAAATGAAAAACGAACAAAGTTTTCACATTTGGCAGAATCAGTCCCTCAAGTTTCATAAATGGCAGAAATGGTCCCTGAGTATTAAAAAGTGGAAATTTTACATCTATGGTCCTTTGGTTATTCAAACATGGCAAGTTTAATCCTTTGGATACTTTCAGAAAATTGCCAAAACCTCACCCTCAACTTTCGGCCAATTACAATTTTTGTCCTTGTTGTTATTTATTTCCCAAACCAAACGGACCCTTTGATTATTATTAAGCCAAAATCCAAATCCAACCCAACCCCAAGGCCCAAAATAAATAAGCCCACACCCACATCCCTGGCGTTGACCCGGTCAACATCCCCTTCAATACCACCAACACTTTACCACCTTCACTCTCACCCCTGCAATCCCAAAACCAGGGTGGTTTTCACCACCACCTCATACTCCCAGCTGGCTACTCTTCCACCTCATCCCTCCTCATCATTCACACCCACTGAGCATTTAATGCTTCCCCACCAATACAGACTCAACCTCCATTCACACTCCCTGGTTTTACTGCCAACTTGCCCTTAACTTAATCCATACTATCTAAAACTTGTCCCCTCCACCTCCACAAACCTCCAAGGTTCTTTAATTGCTTTGAAACAACCCCTAGCCACATGTTCTAATTTTGGCGCCAAAAGTAATTTAAACGGATGAGATTAGTTTCAAAATAAACATAGCTATGTGAAAACATGTCAAGTAACATAAATAGTGTTCGTATCCTCGCAATTTGAGCAGTCAATGAAGACTCGCCCTTTGCTTTTAGCGATAGGAGTTTTACATTTTGTAGTTGTATTCTAAACAAAGGTGAGCAATCAACAAACATGCCACTTGCTATTAGCTATAAATTTTAGATGTTGTAGCTGCATTTCTAGTAAAACAAGCCATATAAACTTTAAATCTTGTAGTTACATTGTTGCAAGTCTCAGCACTCGCTACCAAGGTGTAAAACTTTGACGCGCATAATAGAGAAGCGCTAACGGTTCCATTGAATCAAAACTTCTAACAAGTCGCAAGACTTTTTAACTCTATATTTGTTTTAGATCAAAAGATCTTTCTAAGAGTTCGCCATAACAGTATATAAGTTTCACACTTAAAAGTTAAAACAAATGGCATAGAAAGTAGGAGTATCTGGTTTAGCCTTAGCTAACTAGAAATATAGCATCCTCAAAATTACAAGCTAACAACTCATCCTACTAAAAACACAATAAAATAGTAACACGCTTTTAGCAGCTGTTTTGCATCATGTTTTAAAATCAAGAGCCCAATAAGCTATAAATTAGTACAGTGCCAATTCTAAAAAATCTAGAAAACAATTATAACTCTCTGATGCATGTCCCAGTAATAACAATACAGATTTCAAAGAAGAAACACAACCAAAAGTCTTGATGAAAACAAAAAACCATCAATGCAAAGGCATCACAGCAAAATCAGATTTAAATTATATCAACTTGTCTGCTTTGAGCTTTTGAGCAAAATAAGCTATGCATTTAAAAGTTGCATTCATATCAACACATGGCGTTCACTGTCTAGAAGTAAAACATCATTATCCAAATTACCAGCTAAACATCCACAAATAACTCAGGCATTACAAGGTGTAAACAGCCAACAGAAACAGTATCTTATGACCAAAGCTCATTTAGTCCATCCTAATTTACAAAAGGAAGTATACAACAAAGAATATATGTAACCTGGTAATCTATAATGCAGCTCTGAACCAACACACGACATGTTAGGACCACTATAGCCAACCAACAAATACCAAATAAAAGTAAAACCAAAACACCAGTAATAATTGATCGCTACCCTCACAAATTATGTACCTCCTGAAACACAAAAAAATCAATAGAGTAGAGACATTCGGACATCTACAGAGTTATAAGCCTGTTAAGTGTTTCCTCTAAATGTTTTTAACTAGAAAAATTTTCAACAAAAAATTACTTTATACAACACAAAAACAAAACAGAACTACAGAGGTCTCGACTAATGTTTGTCATTATGTTTTAAAAGTAAGTAGCTAATAGCCAAAGTAATAAAAAGTTTAGAGGCACCTGTAACTAATAAAAAGAATTTTTAAAAGTCTGTTTATGTGTCAATCTAATAGCAAGTTGAAACTTTAAATCTAAGACGGGTCAAAACTGACCTCATTTATAAAAAATGATGTGCTTAAACACTGCTTTACTAAACAACCTCAACACCCCATTTACTGATTATCAGAATATTTCATGCCCAAAAACTAAAATCTTTTAGAGCCAGTTGTCCTACAATTTATTTAATCATATCTTTACCGGCTATAAAAACAACACCTAAACCAAGGGGTGTTTGATTAAAGCTTATATGTGGGCTTATGAGTGTATTTGATTTCGGCTTATATTTCATAAGCTCAAATTTTCCGGCTTATTTTGAGACTTATGGGCATATATAAGTTTATCATATCATATTAAACTTAAATAAGCCCACAAAACTCAAATTAAGCCAGAAAATTGGGGCTTATGAAATATAATCCGAAACACAAATAAGCTCATAAGCCACATATAAAGCTTAAACAAACACCCCCAAATACCAACAAACAGTTCACAAATGAAGTCAAATTCCCAATCATTAAACTAAGAAAAGATTGTTTAATAGTCTATGCTTTAACATACTAATCAAATGAAAGGCTTCATTAAAGAATCCTTAACAATCTCATACTGACCTAGTTTTACCCTTTAAAAGAGTTTTTTCTAGACAACCATAAACAACCCAACTACTAATCAACAAACTCCAATTTCCAAAACATCTTCCAGAGGTCGGTAATAATTCCTAACCACATCAGACTACTTAAGCACCACCAAAACAAAATAATGACAAATTTGAAACAAAAAACAATCAAATACCAAAAAACTCATACATAATCCACTACCATATATCTAACTTAAACACATACTCATTTCATAAAAACTATAACTAACAAACAAGCATCAAATCCTAAAAATGCAGTCCAATGAAACCAAACCCAAATCATAATAATGTAAAACAACATCACAAATATCCTCAGAATCAATACCATAAAATGATCATAAAGTGATTATAAAACCACATACAACCATCAATAATCCATACATCCATCATCAAAACATAAGTCTAACATAACATGCAAAACTTAAACAACTACTTTAATAATCCAAAACATAAACATAGCATATAAATATAAAAGCCCAAAACACCAAAACATAAAAACCAGACCATTTTCTTTGCCGCTTAACGGTAAGACTTCTGGAACCTTGCACGAGCACCACGCCTACCAAACTTCTTGGGCTCACACCTTCTAGGATCAGCAACAAGCAAAGTCCTATCATACCTAACAAGCACATCCTTAATCTCCTTCTTACTTTCCTCATCAACAAACTTTTGGTAATAAGCCACAAGAGCCTTAGCAATACTCTGTCTGATAGCATAGATCTGTGAAGTGTGACCTCCAACTTCCACCCTGATCCTCATGTCAACACCTGCATACTTGCTTCGACCCACCAAGAGAATGGGCTCGTACACCTTGGTTCGGAGGATTTCTGGCTGGATGTGTTCGATGGGGACACCGTTCACCTTGATGAGACCACGGCCGGCCTTGTAGTGGGTGACGGCCACGACGGTTTTCTTGCGGCCGAAGCATTGGACGGAATTTGGGGCGGCGGCGGTTGCCATGGTTGTGAAAGTGTTTGTGTTGGGAAACCCTAAAGGTAGTTATGAGAGATGATAATAAAAGTGAGTAACGGTGAAATGAGCAGGTAGGGTTGTGTTTGTATATGTAGGGGATTAGGGTTTGGGATTTTGGGCTTTTTGTAGGCTGGGTTGTAAATGGGCTATAAGTGAAAACTGACTAATAACAAGTCCACAGCATGACAGCTATTATAAGTATATATTGGTCATGTTTGGCAATGAGCATTAAGGAAGCATTTACGAGCGACAAGCAGTAAGCATTTGTGACAACTGGCAAATTAGGGAGTCATTTTAAAATCCACATTACTTTAAAATTTATGACACAAAAATGTTTGGAATTTATTTTCAGTGGATTATGTCGAATTTAAATGTGTGACTTTAAAACTATGAATTCTATGTGGAGTTTTATTCGTAATATTGATTTTATATGAAATATATGTCGTGAATTATTGTTATTGCGTTTATTAGGCACTACGTTGACTCCGACACTAGGAAACCTAATAATTTAAAAATTTTAAATAACGGTCGCGTCTATATATTAGACGAACGTATTCATAATCAAATTTTGTGGAGAGACGGTTTTGAAAACGATGGTGTGATTAAACGAACGTATTGTGAATTTAAAAATAATGAATATGTACTCGGGAAGCGAGGGTCGGAATACTTTGGAAATTTACATGATTGGTCCTTGTGTTTTACACCTTAGCCGCCCGCTCCCTCTCTTATTATTACTATGATTATTTTTTTATAAGAGTAAAATGCATTGGTCCTTGTGGTTCCCTGGCACACACAAACAAACACAACCCCATATCCATCTTCATCTCTCTCTATCTCTCTCTCTTACTTAACCCAAACCCTAGCCGCAACTTATTCTGGCCAACCGCCGCTACACCGCCGCCGTTCACCTCACATAACCACCACCATCTTCACCCTCATTTCATTCTCTTTCTTTTGGTATATAGCACGCACCCTAAACCCCCCCCCCCCATAACATCACGTTTCATCATCAAATCTGCCACTATTCTTAGTTACTTTGTTAGATCCGTGAGTCTTGAGGTTCAAGAAGGTGAGCAAACACCAAATCAAGTTTAAACTTGTCTCGGTGTGAGTCAATCTGTGAGACATGATGAAAACCTTAATGGGTTTTCGGTTTTCTTGATTTATTCTTGTTAAAAACTAATGAGAAAATGATTTTGGTTAATAAAAACGCGATTTACAAAGAGTTTGGTATCCGGGTTTTGATTTTCTTGTGGGTGTCGAGATGAAACCGAGAGCTTAGGCTCTCGTCTTATGAGTTTTGTGAGCTTATGTGGTTTCTTGAAATTTTTGGTCTCATGGTTATGTTATCGAGAGTGTTTGGATATGGATTTTAATGGTTTCGAATTTGTTTGGTTAAGAGATTTGATATGATTGCTGTTGTTGTGATGCCGAAGACCCAAGGGTCCGTTTGGTTTAAGTTCAAGCTCGGTTAGAGCTAGCCGAGACCCTAGAGGTCTCGGGTAAGCCTTGACTCGGGTTTGACTTGGTAGGTTGACCCGTAGGTTTGGTATTCTTGATGTTGTCGAGTTATGATGTTCATGGCTAAATTGTATATATATTGTTGTTGATAAATGTTGTTATTGTTATTATTATTACTAATAATATTTTGAGGTAGGTAACGAGATGATATGGACTCATGGTATATTTTGGAGTTGTGTTGACGAAAAGTGGTATTGGGAACCGATTGTGAGACGGTTACTTAGAATGACGGAGATAGGTTAGTCGGGTACCATAGTCGGACCTTATTGTTGAAGTTGTTGTGGACATGAGTTTTGGACTTGGTATATGACATTGTTTGTGTTGTTATTGATTATATTACTTTGGACTTGTGAGGTTGAGCGAGTCGGGGTCACCTTGACTTACTAGTCAATGGTTGATATCAAGTGAAATGCAGTGCTTTTCCAATTGAGAAAATCTATTAGAAAGTTCTTTGAAAATATGCATATCAACCGTTTCATTTGATTTTGTGAGTTTGTTTGAAACCAAAAGATCTGACACATCACCTTTTGTAGCATCCTGGTCACAATTTTCCCAAATAGGATTCGTGTAGATTGAATTAGACATGACATCACTATCATCCTCTTCCAGTGGACATGAATCATAGATGGGTAAATCCTGATCAGGATGCTTGTCATTCTCGGAAACATGAACTTCTGGAGATAGATGTTGCCTTGTGACTTGTATGTGTGAAGCATCCACCATATGTGTGGAGAGATCCGCAGAAGATTCAATACAAGTCCTTTCAGCAGCGACAGCTACACTTTTCGGTAGAGTATGTGCACGTGGCTTAATGAACTCCTTAACATTCCCAATGATCTGGAGTAAAGTGACTCTGAAGGCATCCACCTCTAGTCCAGTATGATCAGCAAACCTTTTACTCGTCATTTGAGAATCCCAGTCATACTCCAAAGTGAATCTTGAACCAATGAAAGCTTGGAGTTGTTTGAGAATCACCGTGTATGCTGCAGTACAGCTGTTTTCAGAGAAATCAGCTTTGACCATTTGTTGTTTTAGTTGATCTAGGTATAGTGTCATTGTGACAGTAAACGACTATATATCATGTCCAAATAATGTCGCGAATGCACGTGTATAACCTCCAGAGTAGCCGGATTTTTCAAATAGCCTTTCAATGTGGGTGAAAAGCAGGTTGTAGCATTCGGCACAACTTTCAGTAATCGACGGTACAGGAGGATAGTATCGGATCCTGCAGCTCGAATGTCGTCTGAAGGAATACTTGCCATGGTGGAGAGAGATATGTTGTTTAGTTGTGATTTGGTACGGTTGATGCAAGTTGGGCCTCCAAAATATGGTGAAAATTTGGTCTGAAAACTTAAAACCTCAATAACTTCACTCCGGAGGTGATTTGGTCCTCGAAAAATTCGTTTCAGGACTTCGTGGTGAAACCTCACAATATTTAGCCTTTTTCGGACGTTTTGACAGCTGATTCACTGAAAACGGAGTTACGGTTCAAAAGTTATGGCCGTTTGAAGTTTTGACGTAAAAAGTCAACTTTGGTCAAATTGCAAAATTGGAAAATCACAAGATGACCAACTCGCTAACTAACCAACTCGCTGAATCACCAACTCGCTGAATCACAGACTCGCTGAATCACCGACTCGCTAGAATCACCAACTCGCTAAAATCACCAACTCGCTAAAGTCACCAACTCGCTAAACTGACCAACTCGCTAACTTGAGCAACTCGCTGAAAAGGTTAACTCGCTAGACCAACTCGCTACTACTAATCAACTCGCTTACGAGCATTAAGGAAGCGTTTACGAGTGACAAGCAGTAAGCATTTGTGACAACTTGCAAATTAGGGAGTCATTTTAAAATCCACATTACTTTAAAATTTACGACACAAAAATGTTTGGAATTTATTTTCAGTGGATTATGTAGAATTTAAATGTGTGACTTTAAAACTATGAATTCTATGTGGAGTTTTATTCGTATTATTGATTTTATATGAAATATATGTCGTGGATTATTGTTATTGCGTTTATTAGGCACTATGTTGACTCCGGCACTAGGAAACCAAATAATTTAAAATTTTTGAATAACGGTCGAGTCTATATATTAGACGAACGTATTTATTATCAAATTTTGTGGAGAGACGGTTTTGAAAACGATGGTGTGATTAAACGAACGTATTTTGAATTTAAAAATAATGAATATGGACTCGGGAAGCGAGGGTCGGAATACTTTGGAAATTTACATGATCGGTCCTTGTGTTTTACACCTTAGCCGCCCCCTCCCTCTCTTATTATTACTATTATTATTTTTTTATAAGAGTAAAATGCATTGGTCCTTGTGGTTCCCTGGCACACACAAACAAACACAACCCCATCTCCATCTTCATCTCTCTCTCTCTCTCTCTCTCTCTCTTACTTAACCCAAACCCTAGCCGCAACTTATTCCGGCCAACCGCCGCTACACCGCCGCCGTTCACCTCACACAACCACCACCATCTTCACCCTCATTTCATTCTCTTTCTTTTGGTATATAAGACAATATGAAAAGGGTTTAGTCCAATTTTACGCGTAAGAAAAGGGTTTAGACCAAGACTTATGCGTAAACCGACCAAAAAACACTGTAGACAGCTGGAAATAGTACTTTTTCGACCACTTTACGCGTAAAACGTACTGTTCATCCAAAATAATGACTTTTTGATGAAAAAATGCTTAGAAATAAGGTACTTTTGATCAAATAACTTCACCAATACTTAGAAAAACCTTAACTTTATAAGATGTAGCTACCAAAAACTAGTTTTCCAATATCAAAGAAGCTATAAAACCTAAAAATAACCTTAAAAATCACAACTTTATGCAACAACTAAGCTTCAAATCACTATATCAACCTTGAAACTTGTCCAAGCTTCAAGATTTGAGTGAAAGAAACAAAGAAAAATGCAAAAAGATGAAGAAATAAGCACCACTCTCCACGTTAACCAAAGAAACACACTTCAAACTTCTAGTAGGCGAATGATACCACTTGTTAGGTCACCATTTAGTAAACACAAGTATGATATATAAAGAAATAAGATGAGAAAAGAGTTTGGTTGATTATAAGACAATATGAAAGATAAAAGTGCAAGAGTTTCTTTAAGATAATCAAATAACCAACAATATAGAATGTAACATAAGGTTTCTATTTATAAGGGAGGAGTTAGGGCAACACTCCCTTCCTCCCTTATCCTTTCAATTCGTGGGCTTCAAGGCCTTATGGGCTTTAACATGTTACCCATTAACTAAACAATAATGATAACTAATACTTAAGCAACCTATTACAAAATGTAATGACCGAGACTTGACTAAATACTAAAGTATGATCCCAACAAGGTCACCTATAGGTTCATCCTGTACTATGGTAGTGCCTAACCATGACATGCAGCTAGGTGGCTCATACGAAACTATCCTAGGTGAATGATCATATGGTGCATAGGTTTCACTAAGTGAGGCATTTTGAGGGGTTGATGGAGCTCCTAAGGTGAATTCTTTAAAAGCATTATGCACTTGGCCTCTTTCTTCAAGGTACTCAATAAAATCAATATAAGATCCCGTCCTCCTCATTTCGTTCCTCCATCTTGTAATATCCAAACTAGTGTAATTATATTTTTTCTGGTAAAACTCTAGTGTCGGACTTAGTGGATTCGCGTTCTCCATAATGGCAAACGGAATAGTCAATGAACTTAATTTACTAACAAAGGCACAAAGAAAAAGATAGACTAAAGAAAACCTAAAAATAAAAATAAAATCTTACTAGAAAGGAATCTAGCAAGTAGACCTAATAAAAAGAGATTCTAACCTAGACAATAACTATTCCCCGGGCTGCGGCGCCAAAAACTTGATACGTGGGAATCGCGCCAGGCTTTACCTCTCGAGGGATCTCGAGAAGCTTACAACCCCCACCAGGCAGTGTACCTGATCGTTGTAGTATAGTATAGTGACAAGTACCGGGGGATTGATCGTTCAGCTTAGGAATAGTGTCGCTAGGATTAGAAAGCCTAAATACTAGTTCTAAAGATGAGGGATGATTATTTTTGTGTTTTTATATTTTATGAAAAGCAATTAAAAATCTCGGGTTTTAAGGATTTGGGCGGAATTAGTTGCTAATCAACTAACCCAATACTAAGATGCAATCAAAATAAAATACTAAAAATGAAAGTAAACTAATTTATACTAAGGTTGTGAGCAATAAGTGGAGAAAATGTGTTTACTTAGATTTCACTACTCCCTAGACATCTTTTACACGTTAATTACCTGTTATAAATGCATGGATGACGGATCGTATTCCTTAATACCATTCATGGGGTGGCACACATAACTCCCCAATTCTATGAGCTCTTATCTCCTCCTACACCATGCCCAGCACAACTATAGGGATTGTAAACAGTGGCTCATGCATTAAATACAACCAATAAAAACCTAGTGCGCGTTGGTTCATGTTTCTTAAGACGTTCAAGCATGTTACCAATTGGAGATCTGCCAGTTTTCTTAAGCCTAACATATAAATCATTCATCCAAAACAAGTATAAACAAGTAATCAACACATAATTAACATCTAGGTTTCATTAGATCCAAGCAAACACAAGATAGATCTAGCCTAGCATGATGGAATTAAGACAAGAACAAGATATAGACAACCGACACATAGACATATTGATTGAATTGAAAGAACACTTATCTTAATTACACATGTAAGGTATCAAGGGCTTGGAACCCTTGAAAAACCTGTAAAATTCGCACCAAGTTCGTACTTAGGGTTTCTCCAAAACTTCTCTCTTTAAATGTGAAAAATTAGAAAACTATATATAGGAAAAGAGGTCTGACGGCGTCAAGACAAGCCTTGTGACGCCGTCACGTCGCCACCAAAACCATTCTCGGACTGCCTTGATCTACATTTGACGCCGTCAAGACTTAATCATTTCCAGGCCGTCATGACTTTTACTCTTGACGCCCTACCTTCATGACGCCGTCAAATCTCTTCTGGATCATCATGGAATTTTGCTCTTGACGTCGTCAGGGAGTTACTCTTGACGCCGTCACCTACTGTTCCCAGCATGGAAAATTAAGACTTTGGCGTTTTCTTCACTTTTATGCTCCAAAAACGTCCGAATTGCTTCCTTTTCCAGATTTCTCTCCCAAAGTACCTAAAATTACAAAAGGAACGATTTAGGGCAATATTTGATCAAATAAATTCAAATTCGAGCTTAAATGACCCCCTAAAAACGGATCATTTTTCGCCTCATCAGTAATGCATATGAATGAAGATTTCCAGCAAATGCATCGTAAATCCACTCAGTTACAAGTCCCGCCATAAGAGACTTGTAACCTGTGTGTTTACGACCCACTGCCAAATATGATTTAGTTTGTGTAAACAAATGTAATATGTGGACCAAGATTCAAAGATAAGTGTAGCAATGTCACTATATGAAGGCAAAAGTGAAAATGTAGCCATGGCGATGTTGCCATATAAATGAATCTGACCATAAACAAAACGCATAAATAGTTTATCGAACAAAGTTTCATAGCACCAATTTAGAAAAGAATATTGATTGCACTAAGTTCAAGGCACCGAAAAGGTTTCTAGCTATATGTAGGAGGTTACGCTCCCAAGTAATGTAGGTAATCACACACCTAGGAAATGTAGGTAATCACACATACCTATGAAATGTACGTAATCAAACATACCTATGAAATGTAGGTAATCACACACCTATGAAATGTAGGTAATCACATGCCTATGAAATGTAGGTAATCACATACCTATGAAATGTAGCTACCGGTTCTTAACTTAGGCAATCTTAGGCAATCTGTAAATGGTTTAAATTTATGCACTCATGTCCATGAGTAAATAGCAAGTAGGTAACAAGTGAATAGTATTGTACTCGGATAATCAAACAAGTATTTAGATAAAGCTGAAAATATTTGAGTAATCAACCATGTATAGCAAGTAATGCGTTTAAGTAAAACGAGCATGTATTCTCCCCCAAAGAGTTTACAAAACAATTAAAAGAGTAGGGGCTATGACTCACCTGGTGCGATAGCTACGATGACAAAAGTGGATACATGAAATGAGGCACGATCTCTAGCCGCAACCTAATATGAATGATATGATCTAATGTAAGAAATGAAATGATGCTACACATGCAAATACGTATGTTATCGATACCACTCGTTAGTTTTGAAAATAACGTTTATCGTTGAAAAATACATTTTTGACGTCTCGTTAAGTTAATAACCACTTTCCATGTAAATACGTTGAAACGGTACTCCACGATCCTCGTTTGGTGTTCTATCGGTAAATATAGTATTTTCGTCGTAAAATGACACTTTCATTACTTGAAAATATGTCCAAATTGGCCTCGTAAAACTAGTCACGAAATAGTGAATATGAAGAGTTAGGAAAGAAGCTCAGTAGTTTTCGGAAGATTTTCACCATATCTAAAAAGTCACAGAATTGAAGTTTGTCCGTACGAGTCTCGATCATAAAGGAAAATAGCCGTCAAGTGAGGTGTTTGGGCTGTTTTGGCAAATTCTGGGCAGTTTTCGGGAAAGTTTGGAAGACCATAAGTTATTCGTTATAAATCCTTTTGACAAACGGTTGGATGTTTTGGAAACTAGACTGGGTAAACTAACTTTTTGTCATTGACGTAAATTTTCCAGAAATGGGTTTATCAATGAGTAAATTGGCTCTCAACCTGGTCACTTGGCGAATTGGTTAATACTTGGAAAACTTTCTCAAGTGTTTTGCTGAAGCAAAAATATTAAAATCGTCTAAGTTCAAACGCTTGTATCTTTTTCGTTATAAGCTCGTTTTCTACGTTCTTTATATCCCCGGAATCGTGGGACAACATACTAATATATTTTTGATAAGTCGGGATGGCTAGATCAAGTTTTACACCTCAGATTGGCCCTTGAAAATCGTGGGACAGCAAGTACAATTTTCAGAAAATAGTTTTCGTCGTTAAACTTGCAAAAATCATATCTCCTTCGTTATAAACTCGTTTTAATCCGTTCTTTCGCCCACGGCTTTGTTTTTGAAAGTATTTTCTAAATCTCTAGCCCAAAGTTACCCGGAAACCCATGAGTTTTCTATATTTGGCGTTTTGGGACAGTAGCTTAAATATTGTTTCAAAAATTGATTTTCCTAGTTTGTAACTTGTTCAAATCTTTACCAAACTACTCCAAATCAACTCCACAAGTACCCAATCCTACCATACACCTTTTAGGGTGTCGTGGGTTCCTAGTCCACCAAAAATAGTGGATCTCATGAGATTGCTAATAAAAATTATAGATCTATGTTTATGAAGAAAAATGAGTAATAAGTGGTATGGCAACCTATGTATACTTGTATAAATCTATATGACAATTGTAATGGATCAAAAATACATGTATGAAAGTGATGAAAAATAATATGTAAGCTTACTTGAAGTGTTATGTGAAAAAGATGATGAAATCCTTGTAATAACTTCAAGATTATTAACCAAAACCCCTTTGTAACACACTAGGATCGAGCTAGGATCATAAGGTTTACTTCTAATGGATGAAATGGCCAAGAATCAAGATCCAAATGGTGTATTTTTTCTGTTTTGGGTCGTGGCTAAGGAGGAGAGGAAGAGAAGAAAACCTTGTTTTATGATTTGTAAAAATAATAATAAGTGTTAAAGTTTTGGAGTAGAAATAAATATCTAGTTACTTGGATGACATTTTGGTAATTAAGTGATCAATTAGAAGTAAAACTCTTGCACATGGAAGGATAAGATGAGTGTGTGGGAAGCTTGGCTAATTATCTAGTTCACGGAGTCGGTTTTGGTTCCGTTAATCGCTAAGCGTAAATAGTTAAGCCGCGAAACGTAAATCCGGGTATCGTAAAAATATGAAACTTGAAAGAATGAATAAACTTGTCAAAATACTCCATAATAAAATATAAAATGAATGGTAAGTTCCATCGGGTTGCTTAAACGTTGTTAAAACTGGAAACGCGGATTTAAAACGCGTAATTCGCGTAAAACGCTGAACTGGAAAACGTAAAATTCCAAAACTTTTAGAATTGTCGCAAAATGAGAGAAAATCATATTTCTATCGTTTATAGTGTTTTATGGACATATCGGGATGCTGGAATGACGTTTAAACCCAAAAGTAAATCTCGGACACGGCTTTGTGATATTTGCAGAAATGATCCGGCGAGTGCCAAACTCTCGGATTATCGTTAAAATAGTTTATCTTACGAGAATATGAAATAAAAATTTCGGAAATGAATAGTGAAAATGAATAGTAATAGTGAATAGTAGAAATGAATAGTAACTTCTGAAATAAATATGAAATTTCAATGTTTGAAAAAGGACATGAAATTACGAATTGTGACAATATAGGTATATATTATTATGTAAAAATATTTTTTATTAGTAGTATCTTAAAATGTGTGGATTTAGTTATTAAGATAGAATTTGGCTATGAACTCTTGCAATTAATTTAGTAACAGAACATATGTATCACAAATGTGAAAATTTAAACTTACAAAAGGTTGGAAGGACTTGTTTTGTAATTTAAGAAAAGATTATCCCTTGGCCCTTGACAACATAAATCACTTTTCATTTTTTTTTCAATGCCTATAAAAAAAATCACAACTGTTTTCACCACATCTAAGAAATCCTAGCAACCGATAATCCAAAACATTCACAAAATGTCCATATCAAAGATCAAAATAAATACAAAGAAATATAAATCACCTTTCGTTTGTTCTTCTTCTGATTAATCAAATGATAATTCTCATATAAAAAAAATTAAAAACGGTTGCTTGCATTGAAAAAAATTCTAATGATGATATCATTCAAAATTTGTGTGAAGAAATAAAGGAAGATCATAACTTCAGTATTCAACTTTTGGAGCAATATGCCTTTGTCCAGAAAAGAATTAAAAAGAAAATGAAACAGATTGAGGTTTAGCAACACATTGTAGTAATGATAAACTAAGGTAAAAAAACCATAATGTTCATTAAAATTCTTATAAACATTAATTTTTTCTACGTTTAAATGGATTAGTTTTATGTTGAAATTGAAAAATATATTTTTTTACCTTAATAAAATAAAATCCTACAGGCCATCCTTGGATTATGATAGCGAGAGAGTGGTTTATGGGAGCATTGTCCCTGTGCGTGATGGCGAAGAGCTCACAATGAGGATATTGGTAAGTATAACTCAGATGATATACAACGTGTCGCGGTGTCAGTTAATATTGTCTTTCGTCTCTATGTTTCTATTGTTCCCATCACACGTTCGTTTATGAGGGAACATTGAAATTTACTGAGGTTGAAGAAGAAACAAAAATAGGGGAAACTAGTAGCGGTAAATTAGATGCGAGAAGATAATATTCAATGGATTCATATTAGTTTGTCGTAGGTCATTTGAGCCTCAGGTTGACTCTGAATCGTATTAGAAGTGTTACAGGCCGAAGAGATTGTTGAGAGACTTTGCAAGTATACTATAATCACACGTTGAAGGTCAACGATGGGAATGGAGAAAAATCAGGTTGAGGTGTGAAATCGATGTGTTTATGTTTTCAGTTTCAACTTATGTCTTGATTTTATTTGGAGTCATTGACTTCTTTTTTTGACTATTTGTCCTATTTGTTTAAAGTTGCATACTTAAATGGGTGACTCACTCAGCAATTCGATGGGTGCTTCAGCTATTGTTTTTGATGCTCGGGTTACGATTGTAAAATGGCATTTCATCTTTAAGTTGATTAAAAAGAATCACAAAAACAGTGGTAATGTCCTGTATAATGAACGCCTTCTGGATCAGGTATGTTGATTAACTTATTATGTTTGGATCGTGTATTTATGTAATTTTAGTCGCTAACAAGTTAGTTATTAGTAATAGCACACATAAAGCTCTTCTATTTTTGGCTGCAGTTTCGTACTTTAGTTATTAGTAATAACACAAATACATCTTGGCCAATTCTAACTCATTTGGCTATTGAATTTAGGGGTGTTTGGGACTAGTTTCACTGCTGAATTTAGGATTGTTTGGAACTATTTTTTCACGAATCATTTAGGTAATACAGGGCGTCTGAGATTGTTTGTTACTAATGTATGTAGGGTGTTTGAGAGTTTTTATTTAGGGATGTTTACCTTTCTTTTTACTGCTTATTTTAAGGGTATTTGGGCTATATATTACCTGCACAACATTGAATTTCCGGTTATGCATTGTAGTATACCTTATTGTCCCAGTTGCATTCCCATGGCAAGCATTCCTCAACGATATGTATTGACACCCAATGTACAAGGGAAGCACATGCACGCACGGTACAACTCTTGAAAATGCAAGATGTCAAGTTCCTTGGTATTGTTTCAAGCAAACTAAGGCAACAACAGTTGCGCCAATGGATATTAGTGCCATCACGCTTCCAGGTTTGGTAGATTTTGGCACTCGCAAAGACGAAGATATGTAGTATTAATAATTCAGTTACTGTTTCCTAGCTAAATTCAATAGGTTCCACTTAATAATGTATGGTTATATCAACCAAACAAACAATATATCTAATTGATTGTATAACAATTTTATGTGCTTGCAAAAGAGTTGCTATGAATTTAAGAAACATGTGACGATGGTCACATGATAATGTCTTTCTAAAGCATCTGTTTTGTACCAAAGGGCTTAATAGAATGCCTTAATCATAAACTGCTAAGCATCAACACAACGCTCCTGCAGCAACGCGCGGGCTACCATGCTCGTTATTTATTAAATATAGGTTGTAACTAAAATTTCAGTTTCTAAAGTCTTCGAGACACCTTCTACAGTCATCCACAAGCTAACCGGTGTCTTATCGTGTACGATTGTTTTCAGACGTCATTTGTTGAGGTTACGGCAATTAGTATGTGTTTGAATGTTTCATCTTAAAATGTTTTTGTAAGGGGTTTACGATTCGTGCTATAGTTTTTGGCTTTTTTTGTTTTTTATATTTCTTTCTCGGAATCATTGCTGATTTGTGTGGGTTTTTTTTTTCATATGGAAAATGCCCTAAAGTTTTTGCTTTAACCTCCGTTGCCCGTTTGTTGCATTTGCATGTTGTTGTTGTTGTACTTTTTTTACTTGAGACATGGCATCTAAAACGAACGCCTTTTATCATGTTATTAACACAAAACAACCTAACATAAATGATTGCCATTAACAGATACGTCAACAACCGGTGCAAAACTATATCACCAACCTACACCGAAAAGCCCTGACACAACATGGCGGCCTGGCGGGCACCTTCTTTCTCGTTTTCCATCAAATTAAAGCATAATAATATGCTAGTTTCAAATATATTGAAGGGTTCTACTAGTAGTACCCTTTTACCCCTCCCACCCCCTCTGGTATCCGCTCTATTGACATAACAATACAAGCTTTTATTATTTTTTGTTCCGTATACTTTTTTACTGCTTTTGACTTGTCAAACCTTATATTTTATGTTCCGTATTTTTTGTTCCAGCAGTTTTACCAATTTTATTAACAGGACAAGACAATCGTTTATTGTTATGCTTTGTATTTTTTGTGTTTTGCTATTTTAAACTTGTTAAACTTTATATTTTATGTTTTGTATTTTATATTTCGTAGTTTTATAATGAAAAGAAGAAATGCTTGGATTACAAAGATTTTACAAAAAATTTTCACGCAATGACATGGAATGGTTATTTGTAGATGAAAATTATAGAGTAATTTAAAAGTAAGAGAGAAAATAACACTAGTTAGATGACAAGTCATTATATAAATATTCTTTTGTAAAATTTTTATGATTTTAACATTTCTTATTAAATTAAGATGAAAATTTCTAGAGATGAGTATCGGCTCAATAACGACCCGTACCGAGAAATCTAGAAACCGAATTTCGGGGAAAACCTAAACTGAATATAAAACCGAAATTACTCGGTTTTACTCGATTCGGTTTGGGACGAGTCGGTTTCGGTCAATTTTTGTTGTTTTTTCTCGGTTTTTGGCCCGAGCCGACACGAACCGAAAAATCTCAAAACCGAATTCGAGGAAAACCTAAACCAAATCCCAAACCAAGTATGGTCAATTTGATTTCAATTCACTTAGTTTCGGTCGGTTTTGCTCACCCTTTTTGAAAAGTCATGCGTCAACTATAAATATTTTTAAAATAAGACCAAAACAACAACTTATTATTATCCAACCTGTATCTTGCATAGACAGCTCTAGGCCCCACTCATTCACTTGCAACTGTATTATTCCTCTCTGTAACTCTCTTTCACACACACACACAGAGACACTTTCACACTTTTAGTAACAACTAACCAGCTCAGTCAAAGTCAAATATTACAACCGTTGACCATGGGCAATTGCTTCTCCGGCGGCGGCCACGGTCACCAGGCCGTCGGCGGTACTTCTTCAGTTCCGGATAACGGCGGTCTAAACGACGCCGTTGACCATTTCTTCAAAAATCGCGGGTTTAATAATGATCTCGTTAGTCAGATCGAGGTATCTATCATTGTTATTTTTATCAACTCATTTTGATGGATTTTATTATTCTTTCTATTTATAGTAAGGTTTTGAATGCATAATTGAGATAAAAGTATTTCATATGGACATATTAGAGATCTTAATTATTGCCTAGTTAGATAGATTAAATGTAGCTTCATTTCTCTTTGGGCTTATTGTCTTAAAATGTATCTTACTTGTTGTATGTACCATCGTTATGATCAGATTATTTAATAACTAATTTTTTGAATAATAACCTCGTATAAAAAGGGATAAAGCGTGTAAAAACGGACGAAAACGGATAAAAACGTTAGAAAACATATAAAAACGTACCTAAAGTCGAAAAACTTTAAATTATAAACAGCCGTTATTATAAAGGATAGACGATGCAACGGTCTTTAACCAAATGGGCTAACATGTAAATTATAACGTGTATATTACTTGTCACTTTTTTGAGTTGTATGTACCATCGTTATGATCACGACTATTTAATAACTAATTTTTTAAATTTCGATTATTCTGTGTATGGATTCCCAAAAATATGTGATTTGATTCCCAGAAATAGCACAAAATAATCGAAATTCAAAAAGTTAGTTATTAAATAGTCAGATCGTAACGGTGGCACATACAACTCAAAAAGTGACAAGTAAGATACATTTTGAAATGGTTGTCCCTTATTAAAATGTTAATGACTGGAGTAGTGTATTAAGGAGACATGAGTTTACGCTTCTTATTATGAGTTAAGATATACGTACATATTGCTTTAACTTTATAAAAAAAAAGCCACCTTCTAGTGAAGACAGCCTTAGCTGTTAGGCTAGACGTAGTGGACCGTATAATATCGGTTGTTTGCCATGGACGACCGATGTGGAGCAAAGATCAAATATCGGTCAAGTGTGCAGGAAAACAACAATCGGTTGTATTTTCAACCGATTTGTTTACACACTTTACTTTCAAAAAACTTACCATTTCCTATTTAAAATAAAATAAAATACATGGGTCATCGACTGTGGCACTTGGGTCATGTGTGGTCGTGGAAAGAGAAAGCTGACGTGGCAGTGGATGACTTGGGTCACCACTGTGTCTAGCCTTAGTTATCATTTTGGAAAGGTTACATCATCCATCATAACGTATTTCCACGGTTAAATTTGTGATTTTGGTATGGCATCTTTATTTGTTACCAGCATCTTCATGTTTAGTTTCGGTAGTGTTATGCTTTACAACGTGATTAGCTTATATTAAGTGTTTAATCAAAATAATATCAACAAATTATTGCAGCTATCTTTATCTGCCTCAAAATTGCGTGACAGGGATGTGCTTTCCAAGGTATGGTTATCACTTTCTTATGAGCACGACATGTTAAATTGCATGAGTGGCTTACGCATGTGTTGTGTTTACAGAGTGATCCTATGGCGGTTGTGTATACCAAAGGAAAGGACGGTTCGTTGCAGGAGATTGGTCGTACAGAAGTTGTTCTAAACTCATTAAATCCCCAATGGATTGCAAAAGTAAAAATTGCTTATTATTTTGAGACGGTTCAAACACTCGTGTAAGTGCTGTACGCTATGCTTTTTTATTTCCTTACCAATACATATCTTTATAGTATTTTATTTATGGTAGCATCTATCTTACATAACAGGTTCAGGGTCTATGATGTTGATACCCACTTGAATGTCCCAGACGTAAAGGTATATAACATAATTTTTCATCAACTAGTCTTACTTAATACTTGAAATCCCGCTCATTACTGATGGTTTAGAATTTTAGAGTAGACTTGTGTTGTCAGCTAAATTTGGCTACTTAATCATTAGGTTAGGAATAATTTAGTTATGTTGAGTAGGAAATGTTGGAGTTAAACGTAATTCCTGTCACAAAGTTATTTTGGTATATGATCTTATCGTTACACACTATAGAAGATACAGTTATTATTAAGGAATAAAATTAGGAAAAAGGCCTGTCATGTTTTCTATTGTATCTTTAATGAATTCGCAAATCTATGTCTTCTGGTTTGCATACATCTGACAAATCTGAAGCAACTGTTTAGTATTCCATTCGCATTTCGGAATTTGCAGTATTATATTATTTGGGTTCTATCAGTACATTATCAATACCATTATGGGCTTTTATGTTCGTCTTGCAGACAATCAAGCTGGATGATCAGGATTATTTGGGTGAAGCTATTTGCACGTTGTCACAGGTATCGAGTCTTTATCTGCTTGACTTTTCAATTGCATCATAACTTATAAGTAAAAGTGGCAGAAAAGACGTGTTGGGTAGTGGTCGATACGGTCGGGTCCAAAATAGGTAATTTTTTATATGGGTTGATATTGGACTGGGCTGGGCCAATAAGTGACCATTTTTTTTTATACATTTATTTTTGTTCTTCTCCTTTCTTGAATTACATAAACGATAACGCTTTTTAACTAATAATAAGGAGCTCTCTTTAACCAATAATAATTAACACTTCTTATGAAGTTTTGATGCATTTCGAATACGCTTTTGGTCTTTTGGTCTTTTGGTGACTTTCAAACCGCTTGACCCGTTTCCAGTTTAGCTATTGTTTAAAATTGTTGTTTATTTGATCCTTTAGAGGCTTTCTGGTGTATGGTGATCATATTATTCTTATTTTGCAACATATCTATATGTTGATGATATATTAATTGTCAATGATGAGTGTCACATCTTAGCTTGGCATGATTGGCCTCTCTTCTCGAGCCAGCCACTGATTTTTCAGTACTGTTCTCCATTTCGTGATTTCACAACTAACTAGAGTATGTTTATCAGAAATATGTGGGTCAGGGCCTCAGGGGGAACAATGGGTCAAAACGGGTGATTTTTGGTGTCAGTACGAGTTGCTCCAGTTGGTTCTTAATGACCCACAAACACTTTTCTATCCAAAATTTAGAAGTTTTATGACTAATTGATGGGCTAATAGCCTATTACGACCGCAAAAACTATATTTAAAATTTTTGAATAACGGTCGAGTCTATATATTAGACGAACGTATTTATTATCAAATTTTGTGGAGAGACGGTTTTGAAAACGATGGTGTGATTAAACGAACGTATTTTGAATTTAAAAATAATGAATATGGACTCGGGAAGCGAGGGTCGGAATACTTTGGAAATTTACATGATCGGTCCTTGTGTTTTACACCTTAGCCGCCCCCTCCCTCTCTTATTATTACTATTATTATTTTTTTATAAGAGTAAAATGCATTGGTCCTTGTGGTTCCCTGGCACACACAAACAAACACAACCTCGTCTCCATCTTCATCTCTCTCTCTCTCTTACTTAACCCAAACCCTAGCCGCAACTTATTCCGGCCAACCGCCGCTACACCGCCGCCGTTCACCTCACACAACCACCACCATCTTCACCCTCATTTCATTCTCTTTCTTTTGGTATATAGCACTCACCCTAAAACCCCCCATAACATCACGTTTCATCATCAAATCTGCCACTATTCTTAGTTACTTTGTTAGATCCGTGAGTCTTGAGGTTCAGGAAGGTGAGCAAACACCAAAACAAGTTTAAACTTGTCTCGGTGTGAGTCAATCCATGAGACATGATGAAAACCTTAATGGATTTTCGGTTTTCTTGATTTATTCTTGTTAAAAACTAATGAGAAAATGATTTTGGTTAATAAAAACGCGATTTACAAAGAGTTTGGTATCCGGGTTTTGATTTTCTTGTGGGTTTCGAGATGAAACCGAGAGCTTAGGCTCTCGTCTTATGAGTTTTGTGAGCTTATGTGGTTTCTTGAAATTTTTGGTCTCGTGGTTATGTTATCGAGAGTGTTTGGATATGGATTTTAATGGTTTCGAATTTGTTTGGTTAAGAGATTTGATATGATTGCTGTTGTTGTGATGCCGAAGACCCAAGGGTCCGTTTGGTTTGAGTTCGAGCTCGGTTAGAGCTAGCCAAGACCCTAGAGGTCTCGGGTAAGCCTTGACTCGAGTTTGACTTGGTAGGTTGACCCGTAGATTTGGTATTCTTGATGTTGTCGAGTTATGATGTTCATGGCTAAATTGTATATATATTGTTGTTGATAAATGTTGTTATTGTTATTATTATTACTAATAATATTTTGAGGTCGATGACGAGATGATATGGACTCATGGTATATTTTGGAGTTGTGTTGACGAAAAGTGGTATTGAGAACCGATTGTGAGACGGTTACTTAGAATGACGGAGATAGGTTAGTCGGGTACCTTAGTCGGACCTTATTGTTGAAGTTGTTGTGGACATGAGTTTTGGACTTGGTATATGACGTTGTTTGTGTTGTTATTGATTTTATTACTTTGGACTTGTGAGCTTGAGCGAGTCGGGGTTACCTTGACTTGCTAGTCAATGGTTGATTTCAAGTGAAATGCAGTGCTTTTCCATTTGAGAGAATCTATTAGAAAGTTCTTTGAAAATATGCATATCAACCATTTCATTTGATTTTGTGAGTTTGTTTGAAATCAAAAGATCTGACACATCACCTTTTGTAGCATCATGGTCACAATTTTCCCAAATAGGATTCGTGTAGATTGAATTAGACATGACATCACTATCAGTCTCTTCCAGTGGACATGAATCATAGATGGGTAAATCCTGATCAGGTTGCTTGTCATTCTCGGAAACATGAACTTCTGGAGATAGATGTTGCCTTGTGACTTGTATGTGTGAAGCATCCACCTCATGTGCGGAGAGATCCGCAGAAGATTTAATACAAGTCCTTTCAGCAGCGACAGCTACACTTTTCGGTAGAGTATGTGCACGTGCCTTAATGAACTCCTTAACATTATTAGTGATCTGGAGTAAAGTGACTCTGAAGGCAACCACCTCTAGTCCAGTATGATCAGCAAACCTTTTACTCGTCATTTGAGAATCCCAGTCATATTCCAAAGTGAATCTTGAATCAATGAAAGCTTGGAGTTGTTTGAGAATCACCATGTATGCTGCAGTACAGCTGTTTTATAAGAAATCAGCTTTGACCATTTGTTGTTTTAGTTGATCTAGGTATAGTGTCATTGTGACAGTAAACGACTCAATATCATGTCAAAATAATGTCGCGAATGCACGTGTATAACCTCCAGAGTAGCCGGATTTTTCAAATAGCCTTTCAATGTGGGTGAAAAGCAGGTTGTAGTATTCGGCACAACTTTCAATAATCGACGGTATAGGAGGATAAGTATCGGATCCTGCAGCTCGAATGTCGTCTGAAGGAATACTTGCCATGGTGGACAGAGATATGTTGTTTAGTTGTGATTTGGTACGGTTGATGCAAGTTGGGCCTCCAAAATATGGTGAAAATTTGGTCTAAAAACTTAAAACCTCAATAACTTCACTCCGGAGGTGATTTGGGCCTCAAAAAATTCGTTTCACGACTTTGTGGTGAAACCTCACAATATTTAGCCTGTTCCGGACGTTTTGACAGCTGATTCGCTGAAAATGGAGTTACGGTTCAAAAGTTATGGTCGTTTGAAGTTTTGACGTAAAAAGTCAACATTAGTCAAACTGTAAAATTGGCAAATCACAAGATGACCAACTCGCTAACTAACCAACTCGCTGAATCACCAACTCGCTGAATTACCGACTCGCTGAATCACCGACTCGCTAGAATCACCGACTCGCTAGAATCACCAACTCGCTAGAATCACCAACTCGCTAAAATCACCAACTCGCTAAAGTCACCAACTCGCTAAAGTCACCAACTCGCGAAACTGACCAACTCGCTAACTTGAGAAACTCGTTGAAAAGGTCAACTCGCTAGACCAACTCGCTACTACTGATCAACTCGCTGAGACAGATCAACTCGCTGAAACTGATCAACTCGCTGGAACTTGTCAACTCGCTGGAACTTATCAACTCGCTACCCTGATCAACTCGCTGAAACTGATCAACTCGCTGGAACTTGTCAACTCGCTGGAACTTATCAACTCGCTACCCTAATCAACTCGCTGGAATAATAGGACAAAAATGTCACTGTCTAGCGTTTTGGCATTATTCCCCAAAATAGCAAAACGCCAAATCGCTATGCCAACTCGCTAAACAAACCTGCCAACTCTCTAATATGAACCGACAACTCGCTAACAAGAAAAGTCACACGAATTTAATTTTTCTTCCACGAAAATGATGATGTGACTAAACCAAGAGCTACACAAGATGCCTATACCTTTCTAGATAAGAAAGTACAATCAAAACACCAAGAACAACTCCAAACGAGATCAAATGAAGAAGAAACCCACCTATAACTTTCGAACCAAAAAAAACACAAAACCAAGCCACAAATCCAAGTATACACACTCCCTAGGATGAAACCATGGCTCTTGATACCAATTGTAGTATACCTTAATGTTAGAACATGCTTAGTTTAGTGTTTAAGATGATTAAAAGAGAGGATTTCTAGAGAGAGAAGTAGAAGGTTGGGAGCCTTTGAAAGGAAAAAGAAAATATTAGATTGAAGTGAAAGGTCCAACCCTCTCCCTTGGGTGGGAGAGGGTATTTATAGTTACATATGAAACGCCCCATAAAACGGGCTGTGGATCGGGCTGACAATGGGTAAAGACCCGACCCGACTCCACAAATACTACACTAAGTTCTAACTAATTTGATAAATACTACGAGCTACAATATGCTAAACTATACTCGGGGTGACCGAGTCTTCACTGGATTAAACGTATTCCTAACATCATGGAATTTAACCCACACTGGAATGTTGGTCAAATCCTCTTTAAGTAAGTTGGTGTTCAGGGTCCAATGTTTAAGGATAATATGGACATTTCTTATTAGCCACGGACCATTTTCAAGGACATCATCAACACCTTTCTTCGAATTGAACTTAAAGAAAAAGAACCCCTTGGCATTCATCATAACCTTCTGTAAACCATACTTAGCCCACGTGTTACGTAAATAGTAATCCACAACAGGAAAAGCAAGGCGTTCACCAATAAAATACCCATAAAGCGTATTCTCAAACTTGATATTCACTTCTTCCACTACTTTCATTGAGACAGAAAGATCAACTCCATTCTTTTTGTTGCTACATTCCAACCTACGAAAATTAGACACATGTTTCATTGGATCAGAAGAAATAGCACTCGCATAAGAGACCGATTTCACACCGATTCCACTAGTAGTATTAGTTAATGGCAGTTCAAATCCATTGGAGGGACTCAAATCAGCCTTGCCATCACTAGTAATACAAGTCAAAGGGGCTAATTTGGATGAACTTGTACCAACATTCTTGTCTACTAGCGTACAAGTTAATATCACCATCATCAATACTCTAATCAGTAATAACAGGACCCGTCGAATAATGTATAGTCTGAGTAGATCCATGAGAAGTAGTAGAGACAGGTTGATGAGGCGAAAAATGATCCATTTTTAGGGGGTCATTTAAGCCCGAATCCGACTTTATTTGAACAAATATTGCCCTAAATCGTTCCTTTTGTGATTTTAGGTGTTTGGAGAGTGAATTCTGGAAAAGAAGCTATTTTGGACGTTTTTGGAGCATAAAGTGAAGAAGACGGCAAAGTACCAAAAATCCATGCTGAAGATACAAGGTGACGGCGTCAAGACTTCCTTCTTGACGGCGTCAGACATGAAGAATAAAATACCGTAGCTGGTGACGGCGTCAGATGGATAGGTGACGACGTCAAAGTGGCAAAGAATAAAATATCGTAGGTGGTGACGGCGTCACATAGGCCGTCACAAGTGGATCTAGGGCGTCCGAGGAAGTATATGGCGGCGAGGTGACGGCGTCAGACTTAACTCTTGACGCCGTCAGAACGTTTTTCGTATATATAGTTTTCTAGTTTTTTCATAAAAAAGAAGGAGAAGTTTTGGTGAAACCCTAAAGACGATTTTGGTGCCTCTTTTACAGGTTTTTCAAGGGTTCCAAACCCTTGAGACCTTGCATTGTAATTGAGATAAGTATACTCTTAATTCAATCAATATGTCTATGTGTTGGTTGTTTATCTTTTGTTCTTATCTTAATTCTACTATGCTAGGCTAGATTTCCTTTGTGTTTGCTTAGATCTAATGAAACCTAGATGTTGATTATGTGTTGATTACTTGTCTATTCTTGTCTTGGATGAATGATATTATATGTTAGGCTTAAGAAAACTGGCAGATCTCCAAATGGTAACATGCTTGAACGTCTTAAGAAACATGAACCGAGGCGTACTAGGTCTTTATTGGTTGTATTTAATGCATGAGCCACTGTTTACAATCCCTATAGTTGTGCTGGGTCATGGTGTAGGAGGAGATAAGAGCTCATAGAGTTGGGGAGTTATGTATGCCACCCCACAAATGGTATTAAGGAATACAATCCGTCATCCATACAAGTGTAACAAGTAATTGACATGTAAAAGATATCTAGGGAGTAATGAATTCTAAGTAAACACAATTTCTCCAAATACTGCTCACAACCTTAGTTTAATATTAGTTTAATTTCATTTTCATTAGTTTAATTTAATTATATAATAGTTTTGGGTTAGTTGAATAGCAACTAATTCCGCCCACTCTTCCAAAACCCGAGATTTTACTTGCTTTTATAAAATATAAAAACACAAAAATAATCATCTTTCATCTTTAGAACTATTAATTAGGCTTTCTAATCCTAGCGACACTATTCCTAAGCTGAACGATCAATCCCCTGGTACTTGTCACTATACTATACTACAACGATCAGGTACACTGCCTGGTGGGGGTTGTAAGCCTCGCGAGATCCCTCGAGAGGTAAAGCAAGATGCGATTCCCACGCATCAAGTTTTTGGCGCCGCAGCCCGGGGAATAGTTATTGTCTAGGTTAGGATTTCTTTTTATTAGGTCTACTTGCTATATTCCTTTCTAGTAAGATTTTTATTTTGATTTTTAGGTCTTCTTTAGTCTATCTTATTTCTTCGTGCCTTTGTTCGTAACTCTTTACCATCCGACATCATGGAAGGTGGTAACATCTTTGAACCCATCATCCCACCACAACAAAACCCACCATTAGAACCCCTTAGGCCCCGAACCTTAGGAGAGTATTCCCGACCTAGCCACCAAGGCTACCGAAACACCATTGAGCTCACCGGAGCCAATGTGACCCCCTTGCGATCCGACACCATCCGGTTGGTGCAAAGCGGATGTGCATTCCATGGACTTCGTTCCGAAGATCCAAACCAACACCTTAAGGACTTCCTCAAAATCGTAGATTCCATAGACCTAGGTGTTGAAACTAGAGAGACTACCCGTTTACGCCTATTCCAATTCTCTCTACGGGATCAAGCTAGTCAATGGCTTGAGCGTTTACCCGCGGGATCCATCACCACATGGGATGATCTCACCACTCGTTTCCTTGCTCAATTTTTCCCACTGGGGAGAACTACTAAGCTTAGGAATGACATCTTGATGTTCCAACAACGTCAAAATGAATCTCTTTATGAAGCATGGACTCGTTTCAAGGACTTACTCCAAAAAGTCCCTCATCATGGCATAGATCTTTGGCTCCAAGTCCAAATTTTCTATGACCATATCGATATCCCCACGAGGCGAACCATTGACCAATCGGCCGGTGGTAAGCTACGTGATCTTAGTGCGGAACAATCATGGGAACTCATAGAAGATCTTGCTCTCTATGACAATGAAAGTTGGAATGATCCCCGTGATTTGAACAAAACGGTCAAGGCAATATCTTTGCCTTCGAACAATTCAAGCACTCCCGACCGTAGGATCATGGAACTTGAAGGTCGAGTCAAGTCTCTCATGAAATCTTACGAAACTCATAAGCCTTCAAGCCAAGTAAGCAGAATCGCCTCTACATGCAAACTGTGCAATGGCCCTCATGAGACCTACAACTGCATGGAACTTCCAAAACGTGCTTATAACAAATTCACATCATCACACGTAGGGCAGGGTCCTCGAACTTCTGCCGAAGCATATGAGGCATGGAAGGATAAACCTAATTTTAGAGGGTACCAAACACGAAGTGTATCATTTAATGACTCCTCACCGCTCACTTGGTCCGAACATTTTCCGTCACAAAATACCCCTAGGCAAAGCTGTGAAGATGATTTAAAAAAATTCATTCTTTCTCAAGAACTGCAGCTCACTACACTCGAGACAAAATTCAAACAACAGCAGGCTGACGTGAACAACAAGATTTGTAATCTGTTGACTGCTATCAAAGAGCATATTGATAATAAGCCCATTCACGTTGATGAGGTTAAGTCTGCTACCGTCATGAGTCCACCAGCCTCCCCTGTAAAAATAAAAAGTCCTAGCAAGCTATTCAAACATCTATCCCCTAACGAGAAAGGACCTATCAACCCCTCTGGACCAATCCACTTCGTAAACACCATCACCACAATATCAGCTGCAGCATCCAATCCAACCCAACAACAAACTGACAACTTCAGTCAGACAGCGAAGGATGAGACCTCAAAGGTTGACCACGCTTCGGCGAGGAAACCTACCAACTCACCCGAGCAGTGCACCGCGCAGAAATCCGACAAACCGGATGATTGGAACGAGACATCGGAGGAACAGGAGAAAGACCCAACCATTTTGAGCAAATCTGTTATAAAAGAATCCGAACTAAAGGATGTTATAAGTATAGGTAGCAATCAAACCAGGGAGAGCGACTCTAAACTTTTCAAAATCCCCTGTACCGTTGAGGGAAAGGTCTTAATTAATAATCATATAGATCCTAGCTTCCCAGTCAACGTAATCCCACTTTCTCTATACCACAAAACCTTCCCAGAGCACGTTGTGTGCAAGAAAGTAATAGAGAATGTATCAATTAGGATTGGAGGACTTAATTACAATACTGACCTCACCGTGGTTGATGACGTGGACCCTCTCGCCAATCAAACATTGACCAACCTTGTCCTTGGGATGCCATTCATCAATGAATCGGGAGCAATCCTTGACGAGAAAGATGGTAGTGTATTACTCACCAATGGTGTTAGAACGGTAATTTTTCGTAGGGATGGTGAGGAAGTTTATGAGTATCGTCCCTCCCTTGAGGGGAATCCATACGGGTCAAAGGATGGAGAGTTGAGAAAGATCAAACGACGTGATCCGAATAACCTGAAAATCCCTTGCATGATCGGTCACAAGTACTTCGAAAACATATACATTAATGTATTCCTGCCAAAGAATTTCATGTCATTGTTTCATTATAACAATATCTGCAGATGGGGGATGATTTACAAGGGAGAGAAAGTGGTTGGTAAGGATCATGAAATCCAAGTGTTCATAGGAAATATGGCATTCCCTATGGAGTTCACGATTGTGGACAACATAGAGGACTTTGTTGACCCTAGGCTATCGCAAGTCGTATTTGGAGCACCCTTTTGTGAAATCACTAAGTTGATAGTGGATGACTTGAACGGAATCATAACTTTCACTGATGGGATTAGGAGGATTTCATACCAAACGCCATATAAAAGAAGAGACCTTAGGGAGATAGATTGCGACGGGCTCGATGTGATGAGCTCTCAACTTGTCTTGTGTGATGACGATGTTAGAAGAGGTTGTAGAAATGTTTCTGATTTATCTTGTGGGTTCTTTAAGGATGTTAGTAAGCTTGGCTCTAAGTATCGACGGGATGTTTTCGAATTTGAAGATCCAAAGTACTTACACTATGAGAGCGACACTAGTTTAGAAGACGACCTAGATAGTGGAACCAACGATGAAATTACGTAGTAACCCACGACTTTGAGTCTAGCTACAAGACTCGTAGATAAAGAAAAGCGCTTCTTGGGAGGCAACCCATGTTTTGTGTGATTTTATTTGTTTGGTTGTTATTTGCTTCCGTATGCATGTTTTATTTTTATTGTTGGTTGATCATGTTTCTCTATTAAAATGTGGAAATACTTTATTATGTTGTTTGGCCTAGTCTTAACTTCAACCTAAAGGTATTTTTGCAAAAGATAAGTGTAAGGGGAAACCCCAAATATGTTTTTAAGAAACAAACCGATCATGATTCTCCACAATATTTAATGAACATGTATATTCGTAATTGTTAGAGTCAAATGCTTGTATTGAGTCGTAATGAAGTTTTGCAGGATTTTCCAGGAAGTAGGACAAAGTTTTTCCAGAAATTTTCCGGAAACTTAACATAAAGATTTCTGCAGGTCCATTCTGACGGCGTCAGGCTATTGCTCTTGACGGCGTCAGGAGTCAAAAATCTGGAAATTTTACCGGTTTTGTTTTTCTAACGGAGTCTTATGGTTTTTGTGAATTATTAAGTTTTATAATCTCCAGGGAATCTGCAAACTTCATTCCACAAGCATTATATCTTACTTTGTTTTCTAGGATTTAGTAACTTATATAGGATGCCGCCGATTTTACGCAAGGTTGCCTTGTCTACTTTTGTCAGGATTTACAGGTTATTTAGGACAAGAAGATGATTTATATTCTGGAAGGGGAGCTTTGATTGTTCATTTTCTTGGAGGAAGATTTAACCTGGCCAACCTAAAATCCATACCGAGCAAATCAGGGGAGTATTTGATTTCATTCTCTTTACTTTTAACTTTTACATTCTTTACTTGAACATTGGGGACAATGTTCATCCTAAGTGTAAGGGGAGGGTAAAAAGATGATACCTTACATATGCACTTTCGCTTGAGTTTGTTTTGTTTGATAGTAGGTGTGTAATAAAACTATGAGAAATACTTGTTAGTGTAATTTTAGCGCCAAATTTAAATTTTTTTACAACATTTAGGAGTGAAACTTTAGCCATAGCAAGCGTCTCATGGATAGGAGGTTGTATGACTAGCACATAACCGTATATTCAGAAAAATTTTCCACCCAAAAATGTGAGGTTCGCCTTTAGTTTTGATAGGAAAAGCATTTATTATTGGTGCTTATGAGTGTACCGGTAGCATCTAGATTCTAGAACTTGCGTTAGTGATGCATCCCGAGACCGCTAGTAAGACTACATTCGTGTAGTAGGATTTACTACATGATAAGAGGCATTAAGATCACCCTTGTGTTAAACCCGTATCATAATTACTTGACCATTTAAGTCATATTACTTGGCTAGTTAAGTCAACTAATTTTTCCCACACCCTTTGCGTTGTACTCATTTTTAGTACACGATACCCCTAGTACACCCCTCCGAGCCTATCTTTTCGTTTCTAACTTTAAGCATTTTACTTAAAGGAAGAATTTGTTACACCCCACTTAAATGTACACCCAAATCGCCTTAGCCTTCCGTGTATGCGCTCATTTTTAGTGCATTATTGTTATTTGTTAAACCCTAAGTTAACTTTCTAATTGATTACATGGTTGCTAAGTCGAGTCATATCCTTGTACATATTGTTTTGGGACGATTGAGACTCATGTGTAAGTACTTATTTTATGGAGTAATTGGGAAGAACATCATTTATTACCCCCATATGTACGTTAATCTTAAAAGTGCTCCAAGTGTTTTGATTTTCTTAATTCGAGTCATTAGATTAGTTAATGTAAAGTATGTAAAGATTCAAGTGTAAGGGGATTGCTCATACCCCTATGATGTATTATTTTGGATGGTAGGGTAAGAGTGTATGCAAAAAAAAAAAAAAAAAAAAAAAAAAAAAAAAAAAAAAAAAAAATCGAAAAAAAAAATCAAGGAAAAAAAAAATAGAAAAAGGAAAAAGAGAAAAAAACATACGGACTACCATCCCGTTTTCATTCTATGTTCATTTTATGTTTTTGTTATTTTTAATTTATTAGCTTAAGTCGAGTCTAGTCTTGGCTTAGCAACGCCATCTTGTACATGTAATTAACCAAGATTGTTAACTCGCCACCAGTAAAACTTCCTTTATCCAACAAAACCGTGTAATTCATATCCCAACACCTAACGTTATAACCCTTTAAAAAGACCTCTTTGATAGTTTATCCTAGGTGCTTACGCCATGTGGTGGAGGTTTGATCCTTTCCCAAGCCTATGGTAATCTATTTTGCTATGACAGGTAGTGAGAGATATCTTCCATTTCCATAATGTTATATTACTTTATTACACCCGAGAGATGTGAGTATCTAAACACTATTTGTGAGGTGCTTGTATATGACCTCCGTGCTTGTCTATTGGTCTTTAGTGGAACGATTATTTGTTGTAATTACTTTTATATTAGTGTTAAATGACCCCTAACATGTCTTTTGAGTAGAATAAAAGCTCATTTGCTTGAGGACAAGCAAATCTCAAGTGTAAGGGTATATGATGAGGCGAAAAATGATCCGTTTTTAGGGGGTCATTTAAGCCCGAATCCGACTTTATTTGAACAAATATTGCCCTAAATCGTTCCTTTTGTGATTTTAGGTGTTTGGAGAGTGAATTCTGGAAAAGAAGCTATTTTGGACGTTTTTGGAGCATAAAGTGAAGAAGACGGCAAAGTACCAAAAATCCATGCTGAAGATACAAGGTGACGGCGTCAAGACTTCCTTCTTGACGGCGTCAGACATGAAGAATAAAATACCGTAGCTGGTGACGGCGTCAGATGGATAGGTGACGGCGTCAAAGTGGCAAAGAATAAAATACCGTAGGTGGTGACGGCGTCACATAGGCCGTCACAAGTGGATCTAGGGCGTCCGAGGAAGTATATGGCGGCGAGGTGACGGCGTCAGACTTAACTCTTGACGCCGTCAGAACGTTTTTCCTATATATAGTTTTCTAGTTTTTTCATAAAAAAGAAGGAGAAGTTTTGGTGAAACCCTAAAGACGATTTTGGTGCCTCTTTTACAGGTTTTTCAAGGGTTCCAAACCCTTGAGACCTTGCATTGTAATTGAGATAAGTATACTCTTAATTCAATCAATATGTCTATGTGTTGGTTGTTTATCTTTTGTTCTTATCTTAATTCTACTATGCTAGGCTAGATTTCCTTTGTGTTTGCTTAGATCTAATGAAACCTAGATGTTGATTATGTGTTGATTACTTGTCTATTCTTGTCTTGGATGAATGATATTATATGTTAGGCTTAAGAAAACTGGCAGATCTCCAAATGGTAACATGCTTGAACGTCTTAAGAAACATGAACCGAGGCGTACTAGGTCTTTATTGGTTGTATTTAATGCATGAGCCACTGTTTACAATCCCTATAGTTGTGCTGGGTCATGGTGTAGGAGGAGATAAGAGCTCATAGAGTTGGGGAGTTATGTATGCCACCCCACAAATGGTATTAAGGAATACAATCCGTCATCCATACAAGTGTAACAAGTAATTGACATGTAAAAGATATCTAGGGAGTAATGAAGTCTAAGTAAACACAATTTCTCCAAATACTGCTCACAACCTTAGTTTAATATTAGTTTAATTTCATTTTCATTAGTTTAATTTAATTATATAATAGTTTTGGGTTAGTTGAATAGCAACTAATTCCGCCCACTCTTCCAAAACCCGAGATTTTACTTGCTTTCATAAAATATAAAAACACAAAAATAATCATCTTTCATCTTTAGAACTATTAATTAGGCTTTCTAATCCTAGCGACACTATTCCTAAGCTGAACAATCAATCCCCTGGTACTTGTCACTATACTATACTACAACGATCAGGTACACTGCCTGGTGGGGGTTGTAAGCCTCGCGAGATCCCTCGAGAGGTAAAGCAAGGTGCGATTCCCACGCATTACAGGTACACTCACATTCACATCCTTGGAAGGTGCACTAACATAAGGAACAACAGGGCTTTGCACAATGTGATTAGCATCCCCACCTTTACTAGCATTAGGCTCACTGTTCGTAAGACTTTCAATAGTAGCATTGTAAGTCTTGGCAATATCCTGAATTGTCACATTGTGCAAAGGCGTTTCACCATTCTCCATCTCTCCTATACGGGCTGTCAAATCCTCAACATCAACGCTGATATGCCCACTGACCTTAGAACCATTAGTTGCAACTTTAGAATTCAAAAAACCCTTGTCGATCATCTCTCTTAGACCCACGTACACTAAAACAATTCAGAACAGCCAATCGATTAAGATTAAAACCATAACTGAAAAGTTAGGGTTTAACACGAGCAAAAAAGAATATCAACCTGCTTCCATCCTGATCGAACCAAAATAAACTAAGAACGATTCCAACCAGCCTAAAAAGGGCAGTAAACCGACTTAGAAACAAATTGGTGAATTAAATATTGAATTTGAATAAATCGACTACAAAAGCAATCCAGCAAACGAATATTATAATCTAAAGTCGATTAGATATAAAAGACCCACAAACAACCGAATATAGCATGCAACAAACGAATGTGAATTAAATAAATTAAATCGGTTGAATCAGATTTGCAAGGGAATACGCAAGGTAAAAAATGAATGTAAGAGCACCAACCCACTATCACAAACAAACCAATAAGAATCAACCTCCCATGCGATGGTGAATTAACAATTAAAGGTTTAGATTGAAACGTAAGAAAGTGTATCGAATAGTAAGGGATTTGTTTTTCACCACAGAGAGAATTTTCAAGGGGGTTTTTGATGAGTGTGTAAATACTCATCATTTTTGTCCCATCTGAACTGCAAAAACATTTAAAAACACTTAGAAATACCTCAAAATACAGAAAATATCCCTGGATTGTGTTTCTATATGATTCAGGTGCTAAAGGATTGAAAACAAATGAAAAACGAACAAAGTTTTCACATTTGGCAGAATCAGTCCCTCAAGTTTCATAAATGGCAGAAATGGTCCCTGAGTATTAAAAAGTGGAAATTTTACATCTATGGTCCTTTGGTTATTCAAACATGGCAAGTTTAATCCTTTGGATACTTTCAGAAAATTGCCAAAACCTCACCCTCAACTTTCGGCCAATTACAATTTTTGTCCTTGTTGTTATTTATTTCCCAAACCAAACGGACCCTTTGATTATTATTAAGCCAAAATCCAAATCCAACCCAACCCCAAGGCCCAAAATAAATAAGCCCACACCCACATCCCTGGCATTGACCCGGTCAACATCCCCTTCAATACCACCAACACTTTACCACCTTCACTCTCACCCCTGCAATCCCAAAACCAGGGTGGTTTTCACCACCACCTCATACTCCCAGCTGGCTACTCTTCCACCTCATCCCTCCTCATCATTCACACCCACTGAGCATTTAATGCTTCCCCACCAATACAGACTCAACCTCCATTCACACTCCCTGGTTTTACTGCCAACTTGCCCTTAACTTAATCCATACTATCTAAAACTTGTCCCCTCCACCTCCACAAACCTCCAAGGTTCTTTAATTGCTTTGAAACAACCCCTAGCCACATGTTCTAATTTTGGCGCCAAAAGTAATTTAAACGGATGAGATTAGTTTCAAAATAAACATAGCTATGTGAAAACATGTCAAGTAACATAAATAGTGTTCGTATCCTCGCAATTTGAGCAGTCAATGAAGACTCGCCCTTTGCTTTTAGCGATAGGAGTTTTACATTTTGTAGTTGTATTCTAAACAAAGGTGAGCAATCAACAAACATGCCACTTGCTATTAGCTATAAATTTTAGATGTTGTAGCTGCATTTCTAGTAAAACAAGCCATATAAACTTTAAATCTTGTAGTTACATTGTTGCAAGTCTCAGCACTCGCTACCAAGGTGTAAAACTTTGACGCGCATAATAGAGAAGCGCTAACGGTTCCATTGAATCAAAACTTCTAACAAGTCGCAAGACTTTTTAACTCTATATTTGTTTTAGATCAAAAGATCTTTCTAAGAGTTCGCCATAACAGTATATAAGTTTCACACTTAAAAGTTAAAACAAATGGCATAGAAAGTAGGAGTATCTGGTTTAGCCTTAGCTAACTAGAAATATAGCATCCTCAAAATTACAAGCTAACAACTCATCCTACTAAAAACACAATAAAATAGTAACACGCTTTTAGCAGCTGTTTTGCATCATGTTTTAAAATCAAGAGCCCAATAAGCTATAAATTAGTACAGTGCCAATTCTAAAAAATCTAGAAAACAATTATAACTCTCTGATGCATGTCCCAGTAATAACAATACAGATTTCAAAGAAGAAACACAACCAAAAGTCTTGATGAAAACAAAAAACCATCAATGCAAAGGCATCACAGCAAAATCAGATTTAAATTATATCAACTTGTCTGCTTTGAGCTTTTGAGCAAAATAAGCTATGCATTTAAAAGTTGCATTCATATCAACACATGGCGTTCACTGTCTAGAAGTAAAACATCATTATCCAAATTACCAGCTAAACATCCACAAATAACTCAGGCATTACAAGGTGTAAACAGCCAACAGAAACAGTATCTTATAACCAAAGCTCATTTAGTCCATCCTAATTTACAAAAGGAAGTATACAACAAAGAATATATGTAACCTGGTAATCTATAATGCAGCTCTGAACCAACACACGACATGTTAGGACCACTATAGCCAACCAACAAATACCAAATAAAAGTAAAACCAAAACACCAGTAATAATTGATCGCTACCCTCACAAATTATGTACCTCCTGAAACACAAAAAAATCAATAGAGTAGAGACATTCGGACATCTACAGAGTTATAAGCCTGTTAAGTGTTTCCTCTAAATGTTTTTAACTAGAAAAATTTTCAACAAAAAATTACTTTATACAACACAAAAACAAAACAGAACTACAGAGGTCTCGACTAATGTTTGTCATTATGTTTTAAAAGTAAGTAGCTAATAGCCAAAGTAATAAAAAGTTTAGAGGCACCTGTAACTAATAAAAAGAATTTTTAAAAGTCTGTTTATGTGTCAATCTAATAGCAAGTTGAAACTTTAAATCTAAGACGGGTCAAAACTGACCTCATTTATAAAAAATGATGTGCTTAAACACTGCTTTACTAAACAACCTCAACACCCCATTTACTGATTATCAGAATATTTCATGCCCAAAAACTAAAATCTTTTAGAGCCAGTTGTCCTACAATTTATTTAATCATATCTTTACCGGCTATAAAAACAACACCTAAACCAAGGGGTGTTTGATTAAAGCTTATATGTGGGCTTATGAGTGTATTTGATTTCGGCTTATATTTCATAAGCTCAAATTTTCCGGCTTATTTTGAGACTTATGGGCATATATAAGTTTATCATATCATATTAAACTTAAATAAGCCCACAAAACTCAAATTAAGCCAGAAAATTGGGGCTTATGAAATATAATCCGAAACACAAATAAGCTCATAAGCCACATATAAAGCTTAAACAAACACCCCCAAATACCAACAAACAGTTCACAAATGAAGTCAAATTCCCAATCATTAAACTAAGAAAAGATTGTTTAATAGTCTATGCTTTAACATACTAATCAAATGAAAGGCTTCATTAAAGAATCCTTAACAATCTCATACTGACCTAGTTTTACCCTTTAAAAGAGTTTTTTCTAGACAACCATAAACAACCCAACTACTAATCAACAAACTCCAATTTCCAAAACATCTTCCAGAGGTCGGTAATAATTCCTAACCACATCAGACTACTTAAGCACCACCAAAACAAAATAATGACAAATTTGAAACAAAAAACAATCAAATACCAAAAAACTCATACATAATCCACTACCATATATCTAACTTAAACACATACTCATTTCATAAAAACTATAACTAACAAACAAGCATCAAATCCTAAAAATGCAGTCCAATGAAACCAAACCCAAATCATAATAATGTAAAACAACATCACAAATATCCTCAGAATCAATACCATAAAATGATCATAAAGTGATTATAAAACCACATACAACCATCAATAATCCATACATCCATCATCAAAACATAAGTCTAACATAACATGCAAAACTTAAACAACTACTTTAATAATCCAAAACATAAACATAGCATATAAATATAAAAGCCCAAAACACCAAAACATAAAAACCAGACCATTTTCTTTGCCGCTTAACGGTAAGACTTCTGGAACCTTGCACGAGCACCACGCCTACCAAACTTCTTGGGCTCACACCTTCTAGGATCAGCAACAAGCAAAGTCCTATCATACCTAACAAGCACATCCTTAATCTCCTTCTTACTTTCCTCATCAACAAACTTTTGGTAATAAGCCACAAGAGCCTTAGCAATACTCTGTCTGATAGCATAGATCTGTGAAGTGTGACCTCCAACTTCCACCCTGATCCTCATGTCAACACCTGCATACTTGCTTCGACCCACCAAGAGAATGGGCTCGTACACCTTGGTTCGGAGGATTTCTGGCTGGATGTGTTCGATGGGGACACCGTTCACCTTGATGAGACCACGGCCGGCCTTGTAGTGGGTGACGGCCACGACGGTTTTCTTGCGGCCGAAGCATTGGACGGAATTTGGGGCGGCGGCGGTTGCCATGGTTGTGAAAGTGTTTGTGTTGGGAAACCCTAAAGGTAGTTATGAGAGATGATAATAAAAGTGAGTAACGGTGAAATGAGCAGGTAGGGTTGTGTTTGTATATGTAGGGGATTAGGGTTTGGGATTTTGGGCTTTTTGTAGGCTGGGTTGTAAATGGGCTATAAGTGAAAACTGACTAATAACAAGTCCACAGCATGACAGCTATTATAAGTATATATTGGTCATGTTTGGCAATGAGCATTAAGGAAGCGTTTACGAGCGACAAGCAGTAAGCATTTGTGACAACTGGCAAATTAGGGAGTCATTTTAAAATCCACATTACTTTAAAATTTATGACACAAAAATGTTTGGAATTTATTTTCAGTGGATTATGTCGAATTTAAATGTGTGACTTTAAAACTATGAATTCTATGTGGAGTTTTATTCGTAATATTGATTTTATATGAAATATATGTCGTGAATTATTGTTATTGCGTTTATTAGGCACTACGTTGACTCCGACACTAGGAAACCTAATAATTTAAAAATTTTAAATAACGGTCGCGTCTATATATTAGACGAACGTATTCATAATCAAATTTTGTGGAGAGACGGTTTTGAAAACGATGGTGTGATTAAACGAACGTATTGTGAATTTAAAAATAATGAATATGTACTCGGGAAGCGAGGGTCGGAATACTTTGGAAATTTACATGATTGGTCCTTGTGTTTTACACCTTAGCCGCCCGCTCCCTCTCTTATTATTACTATGATTATTTTTTTATAAGAGTAAAATGCATTGGTCCTTGTGGTTCCCTGGCACACACAAACAAACACAACCCCATATCCATCTTCATCTCTCTCTATCTCTCTCTCTTACTTAACCCAAACCCTAGCCGCAACTTATTCTGGCCAACCGCCGCTACACCGCCGCCGTTCACCTCACATAACCACCACCATCTTCACCCTCATTTCATTCTCTTTCTTTTGGTATATAGCACGCACCCTAAACCCCCCCCCCCCCCCATAACATCACGTTTCATCATCAAATCTGCCACTATTCTTAGTTACTTTGTTAGATCCGTGAGTCTTGAGGTTCAAGAAGGTGAGCAAACACCAAATCAAGTTTAAACTTGTCTCGGTGTGAGTCAATCTGTGAGACATGATGAAAACCTTAATGGGTTTTCGGTTTTCTTGATTTATTCTTGTTAAAAACTAATGAGAAAATGATTTTGGTTAATAAAAACGTGATTTACAAAGAGTTTGGTATCCGGGTTTTGATTTTCTTGTGGGTGTCGAGATGAAACCGAGAGCTTAGGCTCTCGTCTTATGAGTTTTGTGAGCTTATGTGGTTTCTTGAAATTTTTGGTCTCATGGTTATGTTATCGAGAGTGTTTGGATATGGATTTTAATGGTTTCGAATTTGTTTGGTTAAGAGATTTGATATGATTGCTGTTGTTGTGATGCCGAAGACCCAAGGGTCCGTTTGGTTTAAGTTCAAGCTCGGTTAGAGCTAGCCGAGACCCTAGAGGTCTCGGGTAAGCCTTGACTCGGGTTTGACTTGGTAGGTTGACCCGTAGGTTTGGTATTCTTGATGTTGTCGAGTTATGATGTTCATGGCTAAATTGTATATATATTGTTGTTGATAAATGTTGTTATTGTTATTATTATTACTAATAATATTTTGAGGTAGGTAACGAGATGATATGGACTCATGGTATATTTTGGAGTTGTGTTGACGAAAAGTGGTATTGGGAACCGATTGTGAGACGGTTACTTAGAATGACGGAGATAGGTTAGTCGGGTACCATAGTCGGACCTTATTGTTGAAGTTGTTGTGGACATGAGTTTTGGACTTGGTATATGACATTGTTTGTGTTGTTATTGATTATATTACTTTGGACTTGTGAGGTTGAGCGAGTCGGGGTCACCTTGACTTACTAGTCAATGGTTGATATCAAGTGAAATGCAGTGCTTTTCCAATTGAGAAAATCTATTAGAAAGTTCTTTGAAAATATGCATATCAACCGTTTCATTTGATTTTGTGAGTTTGTTTGAAACCAAAAGATCTGACACATCACCTTTTGTAGCATCCTGGTCACAATTTTCCCAAATAGGATTCGTGTAGATTGAATTAGACATGACATCACTATCATCCTCTTCCAGTGGACATGAATCATAGATGGGTAAATCCTGATCAGGATGCTTGTCATTCTCGGAAACATGAACTTCTGGAGATAGATGTTGCCTTGTGACTTGTATGTGTGAAGCATCCACCATATGTGTGGAGAGATCCGCAGAAGATTCAATACAAGTCCTTTCAGCAGCGACAGCTACACTTTTCGGTAGAGTATGTGCACGTGGCTTAATGAACTCCTTAACATTCCCAATGATCTGGAGTAAAGTGACTCTGAAGGCATCCACCTCTAGTCCAGTATGATCAGCAAACCTTTTACTCGTCATTTGAGAATCCCAGTCATACTCCAAAGTGAATCTTGAACCAATGAAAGCTTGGAGTTGTTTGAGAATCACCGTGTATGCTGCAGTACAGCTGTTTTCAGAGAAATCAGCTTTGACCATTTGTTGTTTTAGTTGATCTAGGTATAGTGTCATTGTGACAGTAAACGACTATATATCATGTCCAAATAATGTCGCGAATGCACGTGTATAACCTCCAGAGTAGCCGGATTTTTCAAATAGCCTTTCAATGTGGGTGAAAAGCAGGTTGTAGCATTCGGCACAACTTTCAGTAATCGACGGTACAGGAGGATAGTATCGGATCCTGCAGCTCGAATGTCGTCTGAAGGAATACTTGCCATGGTGGAGAGAGATATGTTGTTTAGTTGTGATTTGGTACGGTTGATGCAAGTTGGGCCTCCAAAATATGGTGAAAATTTGGTCTAAAAACTTAAAACCTCAATAACTTCACTCCGGAGGTGATTTGGTCCTCGAAAAATTCGTTTCAGGACTTCGTGGTGAAACCTCACAATATTTAGCCTTTTTCGGACGTTTTGACAGCTGATTCACTGAAAACGGAGTTACGGTTCAAAAGTTATGGCCGTTTGAAGTTTTGACGTAAAAAGTCAACTTTGGTCAAATTGCAAAATTGGAAAATCACAAGATGACCAACTCGCTAACTAACCAACTCGCTGAATCACCAACTCGCTGAATCACAGACTCGCTGAATCACCGACTCGCTAGAATCACCAACTCGCTAAAATCACCAACTCGCTAAAGTCACCAACTCGCTAAACTGACCAACTCGCTAACTTGAGCAACTCGCTGAAAAGGTTAACTCGCTAGACCAACTCGCTACTACTAATCAACTCGCTTACGAGCATTAAGGAAGCGTTTACGAGTGACAAGCAGTAAGCATTTGTGACAACTTGCAAATTAGGGAGTCATTTTAAAATCCACATTACTTTAAAATTTACGACACAAAAATGTTTGGAATTTATTTTCAGTGGATTATGTAGAATTTAAATGTGTGACTTTAAAACTATGAATTCTATGTGGAGTTTTATTCGTATTATTGATTTTATATGAAATATATGTCGTGGATTATTGTTATTGCGTTTATTAGGCACTATGTTGACTCCGGCACTAGGAAACCAAATAATTTAAAATTTTTGAATAACGGTCGAGTCTATATATTAGACGAACGTATTTATTATCAAATTTTGTGGAGAGACGGTTTTGAAAACGATGGTGTGATTAAACGAACGTATTTTGAATTTAAAAATAATGAATATGGACTCGGGAAGCGAGGGTCGGAATACTTTGGAAATTTACATGATCGGTCCTTGTGTTTTACACCTTAGCCGCCCCCTCCCTCTCTTATTATTACTATTATTATTTTTTTATAAGAGTAAAATGCATTGGTCCTTGTGGTTCCCTGGCACACACAAACAAACACAACCCCATCTCCATCTTCATCTCTCTCTCTCTCTCTCTCTCTCTCTTACTTAACCCAAACCCTAGCCGCAACTTATTCCGGCCAACCGCCGCTACACCGCCGCCGTTCACCTCACACAACCACCACCATCTTCACCCTCATTTCATTCTCTTTCTTTTGGTATATAAGACAATATGAAAAGGGTTTAGTCCAATTTTACGCGTAAGAAAAGGGTTTAGACCAAGACTTATGCGTAAACCGACCAAAAAACACTGTAGACAGCTGGAAATAGTACTTTTTCGACCACTTTACGCGTAAAACGTACTGTTCATCCAAAATAATGACTTTTTGATGAAAAAATGCTTAGAAATAAGGTACTTTTGATCAAATAACTTCACCAATACTTAGAAAAACCTTAACTTTATAAGATGTAGCTACCAAAAACTAGTTTTCCAATATCAAAGAAGCTATAAAACCTAAAAATAACCTTAAAAATCACAACTTTATGCAACAACTAAGCTTCAAATCACTATATCAACCTTGAAACTTGTCCAAGCTTCAAGATTTGAGTGAAAGAAACAAAGAAAAATGCAAAAAGATGAAGAAATAAGCACCACTCTCCACGTTAACCAAAGAAACACACTTCAAACTTCTAGTAGGCGAATGATACCACTTGTTAGGTCACCATTTAGTAAACACAAGTATGATATATAAAGAAATAAGATGAGAAAAGAGTTTGGTTGATTATAAGACAATATGAAAGATAAAAGTGCAAGAGTTTCTTTAAGATAATCAAATAACCAACAATATAGAATGTAACATAAGGTTTCTATTTATAAGGGAGGAGTTAGGGCAACACTCCCTTCCTCCCTTATCCTTTCAATTCGTGGGCTTCAAGGCCTTATGGGCTTTAACATGTTACCCATTAACTAAACAATAATGATAACTAATACTTAAGCAACCTATTACAAAATGTAATGACCGAGACTTGACTAAATACTAAAGTATGATCCCAACAAGGTCACCTATAGGTTCATCCTGTACTATGGTAGTGCCTAACCATGACATGCAGCTAGGTGGCTCATACGAAACTATCCTAGGTGAATGATCATATGGTGCATAGGTTTCACTAAGTGAGGCATTTTGAGGGGTTGATGGAGCTCCTAAGGTGAATTCTTTAAAAGCATTATGCACTTGGCCTCTTTCTTCAAGGTACTCAATAAAATCAATATAAGATCCCGTCCTCCTCATTTCGTTCCTCCATCTTGTAATATCCAAACTAGTGTAATTATATTTTTTCTGGTAAAACTCTAGTGTCGGACTTAGTGGATTCGCGTTCTCCATAATGGCAAACGGAATAGTCAATGAACTTAATTTACTAACAAAGGCACAAAGAAAAAGATAGACTAAAGAAAACCTAAAAATAAAAATAAAATCTTACTAGAAAGGAATCTAGCAAGTAGACCTAATAAAAAGAGATTCTAACCTAGACAATAACTATTCCCCGGGCTGCGGCGCCAAAAACTTGATACGTGGGAATCGCGCCAGGCTTTACCTCTCGAGGGATCTCGAGAAGCTTACAACCCCCACCAGGCAGTGTACCTGATCGTTGTAGTATAGTATAGTGACAAGTACCGGGGGATTGATCGTTCAGCTTAGGAATAGTGTCGCTAGGATTAGAAAGCCTAAATACTAGTTCTAAAGATGAGGGATGATTATTTTTGTGTTTTTATATTTTATGAAAAGCAATTAAAAATCTCGGGTTTTAAGGATTTGGGCGGAATTAGTTGCTAATCAACTAACCCAATACTAAGATGCAATCAAAATAAAATACTAAAAATGAAAGTAAACTAATTTATACTAAGGTTGTGAGCAATAAGTGGAGAAAATGTGTTTACTTAGATTTCACTACTCCCTAGACATCTTTTACACGTTAATTACCTGTTATAAATGCATGGATGACGGATCGTATTCCTTAATACCATTCATGGGGTGGCACACATAACTCCCCAATTCTATGAGCTCTTATCTCCTCCTACACCATGCCCAGCACAACTATAGGGATTGTAAACAGTGGCTCATGCATTAAATACAACCAATAAAAACCTAGTGCGCGTTGGTTCATGTTTCTTAAGACGTTCAAGCATGTTACCAATTGGAGATCTGCCAGTTTTCTTAAGCCTAACATATAAATCATTCATCCAAAACAAGTATAAACAAGTAATCAACACATAATTAACATCTAGGTTTCATTAGATCCAAGCAAACACAAGATAGATCTAGCCTAGCATGATGGAATTAAGACAAGAACAAGATATAGACAACCGACACATAGACATATTGATTGAATTGAAAGAACACTTATCTTAATTACACATGTAAGGTATCAAGGGCTTGGAACCCTTGAAAAACCTGTAAAATTCGCACCAAGTTCGTACTTAGGGTTTCTCCAAAACTTCTCTCTTTAAATGTGAAAAATTAGAAAACTATATATAGGAAAAGAGGTCTGACGGCGTCAAGACAAGCCTTGTGACGCCGTCACGTCGCCACCAAAACCATTCTCGGACTGCCTTGATCTACATTTGACGCCGTCAAGACTTAATCATTTCCAGGCCGTCATGACTTTTACTCTTGACGCCCTACCTTCATGACGCCGTCAAATCTCTTCTGGATCATCATGGAATTTTGCTCTTGACGTCGTCAGGGAGTTACTCTTGACGCCGTCACCTACTGTTCCCAGCATGGAAAATTAAGACTTTGGCGTTTTCTTCACTTTTATGCTCCAAAAACGTCCGAATTGCTTCCTTTTCCAGATTTCTCTCCCAAAGTACCTAAAATTACAAAAGGAACGATTTAGGGCAATATTTGATCAAATAAATTCAAATTCGAGCTTAAATGACCCCCTAAAAACGGATCATTTTTCGCCTCATCAGTAATGCATATGAATGAAGATTTCCAGCAAATGCATCGTAAATCCACTCAGTTACAAGTCCCGCCATAAGAGACTTGTAACCTGTGTGTTTACGACCCACTGCCAAATATGATTTAGTTTGTGTAAACAAATGTAATATGTGGACCAAGATTCAAAGATAAGTGTAGCAATGTCACTATATGAAGGCAAAAGTGAAAATGTAGCCATGGCGATGTTGCCATATAAATGAATCTGACCATAAACAAAACGCATAAATAGTTTATCGAACAAAGTTTCATAGCACCAATTTAGAAAAGAATATTGATTGCACTAAGTTCAAGGCACCGAAAAGGTTTCTAGCTATATGTAGGAGGTTACGCTCCCAAGTAATGTAGGTAATCACACACCTAGGAAATGTAGGTAATCACACATACCTATGAAATGTACGTAATCAAACATACCTATGAAATGTAGGTAATCACACACCTATGAAATGTAGGTAATCACATGCCTATGAAATGTAGGTAATCACATACCTATGAAATGTAGCTACCGGTTCTTAACTTAGGCAATCTTAGGCAATCTGTAAATGGTTTAAATTTATGCACTCATGTCCATGAGTAAATAGCAAGTAGGTAACAAGTGAATAGTATTGTACTCGGATAATCAAACAAGTATTTAGATAAAGCTGAAAATATTTGAGTAATCAACCATGTATAGCAAGTAATGCGTTTAAGTAAAACGAGCATGTATTCTCCCCCAAAGAGTTTACAAAACAATTAAAAGAGTAGGGGCTATGACTCACCTGGTGCGATAGCTACGATGACAAAAGTGGATACATGAAATGAGGCACGATCTCTAGCCGCAACCTAATATGAATGATATGATCTAATGTAAGAAATGAAATGATGCTACACATGCAAATACGTATGTTATCGATACCACTCGTTAGTTTTGAAAATAACGTTTATCGTTGAAAAATACATTTTTGACGTCTCGTTAAGTTAATAACCACTTTCCATGTAAATACGTTGAAACGGTACTCCACGATCCTCGTTTGGTGTTCTATCGGTAAATATAGTATTTTCGTCGTAAAATGACACTTTCATTACTTGAAAATATGTCCAAATTGGCCTCGTAAAACTAGTCACGAAATAGTGAATATGAAGAGTTAGGAAAGAAGCTCAGTAGTTTTCGGAAGATTTTCACCATATCTAAAAAGTCACAGAATTGAAGTTTGTCCGTACGAGTCTCGATCATAAAGGAAAATAGCCGTCAAGTGAGGTGTTTGGGCTGTTTTGGCAAATTCTGGGCAGTTTTCGGGAAAGTTTGGAAGACCATAAGTTATTCGTTATAAATCCTTTTGAAAAACGGTTGGATGTTTTGGAAACTAGACTGGGTAAACTAACTTTTTGTCATTGACGTAAATTTTCCAGAAATGGGTTTATCAATGAGTAAATTGGCTCTCAACCTGGTCACTTGGCGAATTGGTTAATACTTGGAAAACTTTCTCAAGTGTTTTGCTGAAGCAAAAATATTAAAATCGTCTAAGTTCAAACGCTTGTATCTTTTTCATTATAAGCTCGTTTTCTACGTTCTTTATATCCCCGGAATCGTGGGACAACATACTAATATATTTTTGATAAGTCGGGATGGCTAGATCAAGTTTTACACCTCAGATTGGCCCTTGAAAATCGTGGGACAGCAAGTACAATTTTCAGAAAATAGTTTTCGTCGTTAAACTTGCAAAAATCATATCTCCTTCGTTATAAACTCGTTTTAATCCGTTCTTTCGCCCACGGCTTTGTTTTTGAAAGTATTTTCTAAATCTCTAGCCCAAAGTTACCCGGAAACCCATGAGTTTTCTATATTTGGCGTTTTGGGACAGTAGCTTAAATATTGTTTCAAAAATTGATTTTCCTAGTTTGTAACTTGTTCAAATCTTTACCAAACTACTCCAAATCAACTCCACAAGTACCCAATCCTACCATACACCTTTTAGGGTGTCGTGGGTTCCTAGTCCACCAAAAATAGTGGATCTCATGAGATTGCTAATAAAAATTATAGATCTATGTTTATGAAGAAAAATGAGTAATAAGTGGTATGGCAACCTATGTATACTTGTATAAATCTATATGACAATTGTAATGGATCAAAAATACATGTATGAAAGTGATGAAAAATAATATGTAAGCTTACTTGAAGTGTTATGTGAAAAAGATGATGAAATCCTTGTAATAACTTCAAGATTATTAACCAAAACCCCTTTGTAACACACTAGGATCGAGCTAGGATCATAAGGTTTACTTCTAATGGATGAAATGGCCAAGAATCAAGATCCAAATGGTGTATTTTTTCTGTTTTGGGTCGTGGCTAAGGAGGAGAGGAAGAGAAGAAAACCTTGTTTTATGATTTGTAAAAATAATAATAAGTGTTAAAGTTTTGGAGTAGAAATAAATATCTAGTTACTTGGATGACATTTTGGTAATTAAGTGATCAATTAGAAGTAAAACTCTTGCACATGGAAGGATAAGATGAGTGTGTGGGAAGCTTGGCTAATTATCTAGTTCACGGAGTCGGTTTTGGTTCCGTTAATCGCTAAGCGTAAATAGTTAAGCCGCGAAACGTAAATCCGGGTATCGTAAAAATATGAAACTTGAAAGAATGAATAAACTTGTCAAAATACTCCATAATAAAATATAAAATGAATGGTAAGTTCCATCGGGTTGCTTAAACGTTGTTAAAACTGGAAACGCGGATTTAAAACGCGTAATTCGCGTAAAACGCTGAACTGGAAAACGTAAAATTCCAAAACTTTTAGAATTGTCGCAAAATGAGAGAAAATCATATTTCTATCGTTTATAGTGTTTTATGGACATATCGGGATGCTGGAATGACGTTTAAACCCAAAAGTAAATCTCGGACACGGCTTTGTGATATTTGCAGAAATGATCCGGCGAGTGCCAAACTCTCGGATTATCGTTAAAATAGTTTATCTTACGAGAATATGAAATAAAAATTTCGGAAATGAATAGTGAAAATGAATAGTAATAGTGAATAGTAGAAATGAATAGTAACTTTCTGAAATAAATATGAAATTTCAATGTTTGAAAAAGGACATGAAATTACGAATTGTGACAATATAGGTATATATTATTATGTAAAAATATTTTTTATTAGTAGTATCTTAAAATGTGTGGATTTAGTTATTAAGATAGAATTTGGCTATGAACTCTTGCAATTAATTTAGTAACAGAACATATGTATCACAAATGTGAAAATTTAAACTTACAAAAGGTTGGAAGGACTTGTTTTGTAATTTAAGAAAAGATTATCCCTTGGCCCTTGACAACATAAATCACTTTTCATTTTTTTTTCAATGCCTATAAAAAAAATCACAACTGTTTTCACCACATCTAAGAAATCCTAGCAACCGATAATCCAAAACATTCACAAAATGTCCATATCAAAGATCAAAATAAATACAAAGAAATATAAATCACCTTTCGTTTGTTCTTCTTCTGATTAATCAAATGATAATTCTCATATAAAAAAAATTAAAAACGGTTGCTTGCATTGAAAAAAATTCTAATGATGATATCATTCAAAATTTGTGTGAAGAAATAAAGGAAGATCATAACTTCAGTATTCAACTTTTGGAGCAATATGCCTTTGTCCAGAAAAGAATTAAAAAGAAAATGAAACAGATTGAGGTTTAGCAACACATTGTAGTAATGATAAACTAAGGTAAAAAAACCATAATGTTCATTAAAATTCTTATAAACATTAATTTTTTCTACGTTTAAATGGATTAGTTTTATGTTGAAATTGAAAAATATATTTTTTTACCTTAATAAAATAAAATCCTACAGGCCATCCTTGGATTATGATAGCGAGAGAGTGGTTTATGGGAGCATTGTCCCTGTGCGTGATGGCGAAGAGCTCACAATGAGGATATTGGTAAGTATAACTCAGATGATATACAACGTGTCGCGGTGTCAGTTAATATTGTCTTTCGTCTCTATGTTTCTATTGTTCCCATCACACGTTCGTTTATGAGGGAACATTGAAATTTACTGAGGTTGAAGAAGAAACAAAAATAGGGGAAACTAGTAGCGGTAAATTAGATGCGAGAAGATAATATTCAATGGATTCATATTAGTTTGTCGTAGGTCATTTGAGCCTCAGGTTGACTCTGAATCGTATTAGAAGTGTTACAGGCCGAAGAGATTGTTGAGAGACTTTGCAAGTATACTATAATCACACGTTGAAGGTCAACGATGGGAATGGAGAAAAATCAGGTTGAGGTGTGAAATCGATGTGTTTATGTTTTCAGTTTCAACTTATGTCTTGATTTTATTTGGAGTCATTGACTTCTTTTTTTGACTATTTGTCCTATTTGTTTAAAGTTGCATACTTAAATGGGTGACTCACTCAGCAATTCGATGGGTGCTTCAGCTATTGTTTTTGATGCTCGGGTTACGATTGTAAAATGGCATTTCATCTTTAAGTTGATTAAAAAGAATCACAAAAACAGTGGTAATGTCCTGTATAATGAACGCCTTCTGGATCAGGTATGTTGATTAACTTATTATGTTTGGATCGTGTATTTATGTAATTTTAGTCGCTAACAAGTTAGTTATTAGTAATAGCACACATAAAGCTCTTCTATTTTTGGCTGCAGTTTCGTACTTTAGTTATTAGTAATAACACAAATACATCTTGGCCAATTCTAACTCATTTGGCTATTGAATTTAGGGGTGTTTGGGACTAGTTTCACTGCTGAATTTAGGATTGTTTGGAACTATTTTTTCACGAATCATTTAGGTAATACAGGGCGTCTGAGATTGTTTGTTACTAATGTATGTAGGGTGTTTGAGAGTTTTTATTTAGGGATGTTTACCTTTCTTTTTACTGCTTATTTTAAGGGTATTTGGGCTATATATTACCTGCACAACATTGAATTTCCGGTTATGCATTGTAGTATACCTTATTGTCCCAGTTGCATTCCCATGGCAAGCATTCCTCAACGATATGTATTGACACCCAATGTACAAGGGAAGCACATGCACGCACGGTACAACTCTTGAAAATGCAAGATGTCAAGTTCCTTGGTATTGTTTCAAGCAAACTAAGGCAACAACAGTTGCGCCAATGGATATTAGTGCCATCACGCTTCCAGGTTTGGTAGATTTTGGCACTCGCAAAGACGAAGATATGTAGTATTAATAATTCAGTTACTGTTTCCTAGCTAAATTCAATAGGTTCCACTTAATAATGTATGGTTATATCAACCAAACAAACAATATATCTAATTGATTGTATAACAATTTTATGTGCTTGCAAAAGAGTTGCTATGAATTTAAGAAACATGTGACGATGGTCACATGATAATGTCTTTCTAAAGCATCTGTTTTGTACCAAAGGGCTTAATAGAATGCCTTAATCATAAACTGCTAAGCATCAACACAACGCTCCTGCAGCAACGCGCGGGCTACCATGCTCGTTATTTATTAAATATAGGTTGTAACTAAAATTTCAGTTTCTAAAGTCTTCGAGACACCTTCTACAGTCATCCACAAGCTAACCGGTGTCTTATCGTGTACGATTGTTTTCAGACGTCATTTGTTGAGGTTACGGCAATTAGTATGTGTTTGAATGTTTCATCTTAAAATGTTTTTGTAAGGGGTTTACGATTCGTGCTATAGTTTTTGGCTTTTTTTGTTTTTTATATTTCTTTCTCGGAATCATTGCTGATTTGTGTGGGTTTTTTTTTTTCATATGGAAAATGCCCTAAAGTTTTTGCTTTAACCTCCGTTGCCCGTTTGTTGCATTTGCATGTTGTTGTTGTTGTACTTTTTTTACTTGAGACATGGCATCTAAAACGAACGCCTTTTATCATGTTATTAACACAAAACAACCTAACATAAATGATTGCCATTAACAGATACGTCAACAACCGGTGCAAAACTATATCACCAACCTACACCGAAAAGCCCTGACACAACATGGCGGCCTGGCGGGCACCTTCTTTCTCGTTTTCCATCAAATTAAAGCATAATAATATGCTAGTTTCAAATATATTGAAGGGTTCTACTAGTAGTACCCTTTTACCCCTCCCACCCCCTCTGGTATCCGCTCTATTGACATAACAATACAAGCTTTTATTATTTTTTGTTCCGTATACTTTTTTACTGCTTTTGACTTGTCAAACCTTATATTTTATGTTCCGTATTTTTTGTTCCAGCAGTTTTACCAATTTTATTAACAGGACAAGACAATCGTTTATTGTTATGCTTTGTATTTTTTGTGTTTTGCTATTTTAAACTTGTTAAACTTTATATTTTATGTTTTGTATTTTATATTTCGTAGTTTTATAATGAAAAGAAGAAATGCTTGGATTACAAAGATTTTACAAAAAATTTTCACGCAATGACATGGAATGGTTATTTGTAGATGAAAATTATAGAGTAATTTAAAAGTAAGAGAGAAAATAACACTAGTTAGATGACAAGTCATTATATAAATATTCTTTTGTAAAATTTTTATGATTTTAACATTTCTTATTAAATTAAGATGAAAATTTCTAGAGATGAGTATCGGCTCAATAACGACCCGTACCGAGAAATCTAGAAACCGAATTTCGGGGAAAACCTAAACTGAATATAAAACCGAAATTACTCGGTTTTACTCGATTCGGTTTGGGACGAGTCGGTTTCGGTCAATTTTTGTTGTTTTTTCTCGGTTTTTGGCCCGAGCCGACACGAACCGAAAAATCTCAAAACCGAATTCGAGGAAAACCTAAACCAAATCCCAAACCAAGTATGGTCAATTTGATTTCAATTCACTTAGTTTCGGTCGGTTTTGCTCACCCTTTTTGAAAAGTCATGCGTCAACTATAAATATTTTTAAAATAAGACCAAAACAACAACTTATTATTATCCAACCTGTATCTTGCATAGACAGCTCTAGGCCCCACTCATTCACTTGCAACTGTATTATTCCTCTCTGTAACTCTCTTTCACACACACACACAGAGACACTTTCACACTTTTAGTAACAACTAACCAGCTCAGTCAAAGTCAAATATTACAACCGTTGACCATGGGCAATTGCTTCTCCGGCGGCGGCCACGGTCACCAGGCCGTCGGCGGTACTTCTTCAGTTCCGGATAACGGCGGTCTAAACGACGCCGTTGACCATTTCTTCAAAAATCGCAGGTTTAATAATGATCTCGTTAGTCAGATCGAGGTATCTATCATTGTTATTTTTATCAACTCATTTTGATGGATTTTATTATTCTTTCTATTTATAGTAAGGTTTTGAATGCATAATTGAGATAAAAGTATTTCATATGGACATATTAGAGATCTTAATTATTGCCTAGTTAGATAGATTAAATGTAGCTTCATTTCTCTTTGGGCTTATTGTCTTAAAATGTATCTTACTTGTTGTATGTACCATCGTTATGATCAGATTATTTAATAACTAATTTTTTGAATAATAACCTCGTATAAAAAGGGATAAAGCGTGTAAAAACGGACGAAAACGGATAAAAACGTTAGAAAACATATAAAAACGTACCTAAAGTCGAAAAACTTTAAATTATAAACAGCCGTTATTATAAAGGATAGACGATGCAACGGTCTTTAACCAAATGGGCTAACATGTAAATTATAACGTGTATATTACTTGTCACTTTTTTGAGTTGTATGTACCATCGTTATGATCACGACTATTTAATAACTAATTTTTTAAATTTCGATTATTCTGTGTATGGATTCCCAAAAATATGTGATTTGATTCCCAGAAATAGCACAAAATAATCGAAATTCAAAAAGTTAGTTATTAAATAGTCAGATCGTAACGGTGGCACATACAACTCAAAAAGTGACAAGTAAGATACATTTTGAAATGGTTGTCCCTTATTAAAATGTTAATGACTGGAGTAGTGTATTAAGGAGACATGAGTTTACGCTTCTTATTATGAGTTAAGATATACGTACATATTGCTTTAACTTTATAAAAAAAAAGCCACCTTCTAGTGAAGACAGCCTTAGCTGTTAGGCTAGACGTAGTGGACCGTATAATATCGGTTGTTTGCCATGGACGACCGATGTGGAGCAAAGATCAAATATCGGTCAAGTGTGCAGGAAAACAACAATCGGTTGTATTTTCAACCGATTTGTTTACACACTTTACTTTCAAAAAACTTACCATTTCCTATTTAAAATAAAATAAAATACATGGGTCATCGACTGTGGCACTTGGGTCATGTGTGGTCGTGGAAAGAGAAAGCTGACGTGGCAGTGGATGACTTGGGTCACCACTGTGTCTAGCCTTAGTTATCATTTTGGAAAGGTTACATCATCCATCATAACGTATTTCCACGGTTAAATTTGTGATTTTGGTATGGCATCTTTATTTGTTACCAGCATCTTCATGTTTAGTTTCGGTAGTGTTATGCTTTACAACGTGATTAGCTTATATTAAGTGTTTAATCAAAATAATATCAACAAATTATTGCAGCTATCTTTATCTGCCTCAAAATTGCGTGACAGGGATGTGCTTTCCAAGGTATGGTTATCACTTTCTTATGAGCACGACATGTTAAATTGCATGAGTGGCTTACGCATGTGTTGTGTTTACAGAGTGATCCTATGGCGGTTGTGTATACCAAAGGAAAGGACGGTTCGTTGCAGGAGATTGGTCGTACAGAAGTTGTTCTAAACTCATTAAATCCCCAATGGATTGCAAAAGTAAAAATTGCTTATTATTTTGAGACGGTTCAAACACTCGTGTAAGTGCTGTACGCTATGCTTTTTTATTTCCTTACCAATACATATCTTTATAGTATTTTATTTATGGTAGCATCTATCTTACATAACAGGTTCAGGGTCTATGATGTTGATACCCACTTGAATGTCCCAGACGTAAAGGTATATAACATAATTTTTCATCAACTAGTCTTACTTAATACTTGAAATCCCGCTCATTACTGATGGTTTAGAATTTTAGAGTAGACTTGTGTTGTCAGCTAAATTTGGCTACTTAATCATTAGGTTAGGAATAATTTAGTTATGTTGAGTAGGAAATGTTGGAGTTAAACGTAATTCCTGTCACAAAGTTATTTTGGTATATGATCTTATCGTTACACACTATAGAAGATACAGTTATTATTAAGGAATAAAATTAGGAAAAAGGCCTGTCATGTTTTCTATTGTATCTTTAATGAATTCGCAAATCTATGTCTTCTGGTTTGCATACATCTGACAAATCTGAAGCAACTGTTTAGTATTCCATTCGCATTTCGGAATTTGCAGTATTATATTATTTGGGTTCTATCAGTACATTATCAATACCATTATGGGCTTTTATGTTCGTCTTGCAGACAATCAAGCTGGATGATCAGGATTATTTGGGTGAAGCTATTTGCACGTTGTCACAGGTATCGAGTCTTTATCTGCTTGACTTTTCAATTGCATCATAACTTATAAGTAAAAGTGGCAGAAAAGACGTGTTGGGTAGTGGTCGATACGGTCGGGTCCAAAATAGGTAATTTTTTATATGGGTTGATATTGGACTGGGCTGGGCCAATAAGTGACCATTTTTTTTTATACATTTATTTTTGTTCTTCTCCTTTCTTGAATTACATAAACGATAACGCTTTTTAACTAATAATAAGGAGCTCTCTTTAACCAATAATAATTAACACTTCTTACGAAGTTTTGATGCATTTCGAATACGCTTTTGGTCTTTTGGTCTTTTGGTGACTTTCAAACCGCTTGACCCGTTTCCAGTTTAGCTATTGTTTAAAATTGTTGTTTATTTGATCCTTTAGAGGCTTTCTGGTGTATGGTGATCATATTATTCTTATTTTGCAACATATCTATATGTTGATGATATATTAATTGTCAATGATGAGTGTCACATCTTAGCTTGGCATGATTGGCCTCTCTTCTCGAGCCAGCCACTGATTTTTCAGTACTGTTCTCCATTTCGTGATTTCACAACTAACTAGAGTATGTTTATCAGAAATATGTGGGTCAGGGCCTCAGGGGGAACAATGGGTCAAAACGGGTGATTTTTGGTGTCAGTACGAGTTGCTCCAGTTGGTTCTTAATGACCCACAAACACTTTTCTATCCAAAATTTAGAAGTTTTATGACTAATTGATGGGCTAATAGCCTATTACGACCGCAAAAACTATATTTAAAATTTTTGAATAACGGTCGAGTCTATATATTAGACGAACGTATTTATTATCAAATTTTGTGGAGAGACGGTTTTGAAAACGATGGTGTGATTAAACGAACGTATTTTGAATTTAAAAATAATGAATATGGACTCGGGAAGCGAGGGTCGGAATACTTTGGAAATTTACATGATCGGTCCTTGTGTTTTACACCTTAGCCGCCCCCTCCCTCTCTTATTATTACTATTATTATTTTTTTATAAGAGTAAAATGCATTGGTCCTTGTGGTTCCCTGGCACACACAAACAAACACAACCTCGTCTCCATCTTCATCTCTCTCTCTCTCTTACTTAACCCAAACCCTAGCCGCAACTTATTCCGGCCAACCGCCGCTACACCGCCGCCGTTCACCTCACACAACCACCACCATCTTCACCCTCATTTCATTCTCTTTCTTTTGGTATATAGCACTCACCCTAAAACCCCCCATAACATCACGTTTCATCATCAAATCTGCCACTATTCTTAGTTACTTTGTTAGATCCGTGAGTCTTGAGGTTCAGGAAGGTGAGCAAACACCAAAACAAGTTTAAACTTGTCTCAGTGTGAGTCAATCCATGAGACATGATGAAAACCTTAATGGATTTTCGGTTTTCTTGATTTATTCTTGTTAAAAACTAATGAGAAAATGATTTTGGTTAATAAAAACGCGATTTACAAAGAGTTTGGTATCCGGGTTTTGATTTTCTTGTGGGTTTCGAGATGAAACCGAGAGCTTAGGCTCTCGTCTTATGAGTTTTGTGAGCTTATGTGGTTTCTTGAAATTTTTGGTCTCGTGGTTATGTTATCGAGAGTGTTTGGATATGGATTTTAATGGTTTCGAATTTGTTTGGTTAAGAGATTTGATATGATTGCTGTTGTTGTGATGCCGAAGACCCAAGGGTCCGTTTGGTTTGAGTTCGAGCTCGGTTAGAGCTAGCCAAGACCCTAGAGGTCTCGGGTAAGCCTTGACTCGAGTTTGACTTGGTAGGTTGACCCGTAGATTTGGTATTCTTGATGTTGTCGAGTTATGATGTTCATGGCTAAATTGTATATATATTGTTGTTGATAAATGTTGTTATTGTTATTATTATTACTAATAATATTTTGAGGTCGATGACGAGATGATATGGACTCATGGTATATTTTGGAGTTGTGTTGACGAAAAGTGGTATTGAGAACCGATTGTGAGACGGTTACTTAGAATGACGGAGATAGGTTAGTCGGGTACCTTAGTCGGACCTTATTGTTGAAGTTGTTGTGGACATGAGTTTTGGACTTGGTATATGACGTTGTTTGTGTTGTTATTGATTTTATTACTTTGGACTTGTGAGCTTGAGCGAGTCGGGGTTACCTTGACTTGCTAGTCAATGGTTGATTTCAAGTGAAATGCAGTGCTTTTCCATTTGAGAGAATCTATTAGAAAGTTCTTTGAAAATATGCATATCAACCATTTCATTTGATTTTGTGAGTTTGTTTGAAATCAAAAGATCTGACACATCACCTTTTGTAGCATCATGGTCACAATTTTCCCAAATAGGATTCGTGTAGATTGAATTAGACATGACATCACTATCAGTCTCTTCCAGTGGACATGAATCATAGATGGGTAAATCCTGATCAGGTTGCTTGTCATTCTCGGAAACATGAACTTCTGGAGATAGATGTTGCCTTGTGACTTGTATGTGTGAAGCATCCACCTCATGTGCGGAGAGATCCGCAGAAGATTTAATACAAGTCCTTTCAGCAGCGACAGCTACACTTTTCGGTAGAGTATGTGCACGTGCCTTAATGAACTCCTTAACATTATTAGTGATCTGGAGTAAAGTGACTCTGAAGGCAACCACCTCTAGTCCAGTATGATCAGCAAACCTTTTACTCGTCATTTGAGAATCCCAGTCATATTCCAAAGTGAATCTTGAATCAATGAAAGCTTGGAGTTGTTTGAGAATCACCATGTATGCTGCAGTACAGCTGTTTTATGAGAAATCAGCTTTGACCATTTGTTGTTTCAGTTGATCTAGGTATAGTGTCATTGTGACAGTAAACGACTCAATATCATGTCAAAATAATGTCGCGAATGCACGTGTATAACCTCCAGAGTAGCCGGATTTTTCAAATAGCCTTTCAATGTGGGTGAAAAGCAGGTTGTAGTATTCGGCACAACTTTCAATAATCGACGGTATAGGAGGATAAGTATCGGATCCTGCAGCTCGAATGTCGTCTGAAGGAATACTTGCCATGGTGGACAGAGATATGTTGTTTAGTTGTGATTTGGTACGGTTGATGCAAGTTGGGCCTCCAAAATATGGTGAAAATTTGGTCTAAAAACTTAAAACCTCAATAACTTCACTCCGGAGGTGATTTGGGCCTCAAAAAATTCGTTTCACGACTTTGTGGTGAAACCTCACAATATTTAGCCTGTTCCGGACGTTTTGACAGCTGATTCGCTGAAAATGGAGTTACGGTTCAAAAGTTATGGTCGTTTGAAGTTTTGACGTAAAAAGTCAACATTAGTCAAACTGTAAAATTGGCAAATCACAAGATGACCAACTCGCTAACTAACCAACTCGCTGAATCACCAACTCGCTGAATTACCGACTCGCTGAATCACCGACTCGCTAGAATCACCGACTCGCTAGAATCACCAACTCGCTAGAATCACCAACTCGCTAAAATCACCAACTCGCTAAAGTCACCAACTCGCTAAAGTCACCAACTCGCGAAACTGACCAACTCGCTAACTTGAGAAACTCGTTGAAAAGGTCAACTCGCTAGACCAACTCGCTACTACTGATCAACTCGCTGAGACAGATCAACTCGCTGAAACTGATCAACTCGCTGGAACTTGTCAACTCGCTGGAACTTATCAACTCGCTACCCTGATCAACTCGCTGAAACTGATCAACTCGCTGGAACTTGTCAACTCGCTGGAACTTATCAACTCGCTACCCTAATCAACTCGCTGGAATAATAGGACAAAAATGTCACTGTCTAGCGTTTTGGCATTATTCCCCAAAATAGCAAAACGCCAAATCGCTATGCCAACTCGCTAAACAAACCTGCCAACTCTCTAATATGAACCGACAACTCGCTAACAAGAAAAGTCACACGAATTTAATTTTTCTTCCACGAAAATGATGATGTGACTAAACCAAGAGCTACACAAGATGCCTATACCTTTCTAGATAAGAAAGTACAATCAAAACACCAAGAACAACTCCAAACGAGATCAAATGAAGAAGAAACCCACCTATAACTTTCGAACCAAAAAAAACACAAAACCAAGCCACAAATCCAAGTATACACACTCCCTAGGATGAAACCATGGCTCTTGATACCAATTGTAGTATACCTTAATGTTAGAACATGCTTAGTTTAGTGTTTAAGATGATTAAAAGAGAGGATTTCTAGAGAGAGAAGTAGAAGGTTGGGAGCCTTTGAAAGGAAAAAGAAAATATTAGATTGAAGTGAAAGGTCCAACCCTCTCCCTTGGGTGGGAGAGGGTATTTATAGTTACATATGAAACGCCCCATAAAACGGGCTGTGGATCGGGCTGACAATGGGTAAAGACCCGACCCGACTCCACAAATACTACACTAAGTTCTAACTAATTTGATAAATACTACGAGCTACAATATGCTAAACTATACTCGGGGTGACCGAGTCTTCACTGGATTAAACGTATTCCTAACATCATGGAATTTAACCCACACTGGAATGTTGGTCAAATCCTCTTTAAGTAAGTTGGTGTTCAGGGTCCAATGTTTAAGGATAATATGGACATTTCTTATTAGCCACGGACCATTTTCAAGGACATCATCAACACCTTTCTTCGAATTGAACTTAAAGAAAAAGAACCCCTTGGCATTCATCATAACCTTCTGTAAACCATACTTAGCCCACGTGTTACGTAAATAGTAATCCACAACAGGAAAAGCAAGGCGTTCACCAATAAAATACCCATAAAGCGTATTCTCAAACCTGATATTCACTTCTTCCACTACTTTCATTGAGACAGAAAGATCAACTCCATTCTTTTTGTTGCTACATTCCAACCTACGAAAATTAGACACATGTTTCATTGGATCAGAAGAAATAGCACTCGCATAAGAGACCGATTTCACACCGATTCCACTAGTAGTATTAGTTAATGGCAGTTCAAATCCATTGGAGGGACTCAAATCAGCCTTGCCATCACTAGTAATACAAGTCAAAGGGGCTAATTTGGATGAACTTGTACCAACATTCTTGTCTACTAGCGTACAAGTTAATATCACCATCATCAATACTCTAATCAGTAATAACAGGACCCGTCGAATAATGTATAGTCTGAGTAGATCCATGAGAAGTAGTAGAGACAGGTTGATGAGGCGAAAAATGATCCATTTTTAGGGGGTCATTTAAGCCCGAATCCGACTTTATTTGAACAAATATTGCCCTAAATCGTTCCTTTTGTGATTTTAGGTGTTTGGAGAGTGAATTCTGGAAAAGAAGCTATTTTGGACGTTTTTGGAGCATAAAGTGAAGAAGACGGCAAAGTACCAAAAATCCATGCTGAAGATACAAGGTGACGGCGTCAAGACTTCCTTCTTGACGGCGTCAGACATGAAGAATAAAATACCGTAGCTGGTGACGGCGTCAGATGGATAGGTGACGACGTCAAAGTGGCAAAGAATAAAATACCGTAGGTGGTGACGGCGTCACATAGGCCGTCACAAGTGGATCTAGGGCGTCCGAGGAAGTATATGGCGGCGAGGTGACGGCGTCAGACTTAACTCTTGACGCCGTCAGAACGTTTTTCCTATATATAGTTTTCTAGTTTTTTCATAAAAAAGAAGGAGAAGTTTTGGTGAAACCCTAAAGACGATTTTGGTGCCTCTTTTACAGGTTTTTCAAGGGTTCCAAACCCTTGAGACCTTGCATTGTAATTGAGATAAGTATACTCTTAATTCAATCAATATGTCTATGTGTTGGTTGTTTATCTTTTGTTCTTATCTTAATTCTACTATGCTAGGCTAGATTTCCTTTGTGTTTGCTTAGATCTAATGAAACCTAGATGTTGATTATGTGTTGATTACTTGTCTATTCTTGTCTTGGATGAATGATATTATATGTTAGGCTTAAGAAAACTGGCAGATCTCCAAATGGTAACATGCTTGAACGTCTTAAGAAACATGAACCGAGGCGTACTAGGTCTTTATTGGTTGTATTTAATGCATGAGCCACTGTTTACAATCCCTATAGTTGTGCTGGGTCATGGTGTAGGAGGAGATAAGAGCTCATAGAGTTGGGGAGTTATGTATGCCACCCCACAAATGGTATTAAGGAATACAATCCGTCATCCATACAAGTGTAACAAGTAATTGACATGTAAAAGATATCTAGGGAGTAATGAATTCTAAGTAAACACAATTTCTCCAAATACTGCTCACAACCTTAGTTTAATATTAGTTTAATTTCATTTTCATTAGTTTAATTTAATTATATAATAGTTTTGGGTTAGTTGAATAGCAACTAATTCCGCCCACTCTTCCAAAACCCGAGATTTTACTTGCTTTTATAAAATATAAAAACACAAAAATAATCATCTTTCATCTTTAGAACTATTAATTAGGCTTTCTAATCCTAGCGACACTATTCCTAAGCTGAACGATCAATCCCCTGGTACTTGTCACTATACTATACTACAACGATCAGGTACACTGCCTGGTGGGGGTTGTAAGCCTCGCGAGATCCCTCGAGAGGTAAAGCAAGATGCGATTCCCACGCATCAAGTTTTTGGCGCCGCAGCCCGGGGAATAGTTATTGTCTAGGTTAGGATTTCTTTTTATTAGGTCTACTTGCTATATTCCTTTCTAGTAAGATTTTTATTTTGATTTTTAGGTCTTCTTTAGTCTATCTTATTTCTTCGTGCCTTTGTTCGTAACTCTTTACCATCCGACATCATGGAAGGTGGTAACATCTTTGAACCCATCATCCCACCACAACAAAACCCACCATTAGAACCCCTTAGGCCCCGAACCTTAGGAGAGTATTCCCGACCTAGCCACCAAGGCTACCGAAACACCATTGAGCTCACCGGAGCCAATGTGACCCCCTTGCGATCCGACACCATCCGGTTGGTGCAAAGCGGATGTGCATTCCATGGACTTCGTTCCGAAGATCCAAACCAACACCTTAAGGACTTCCTCAAAATCGTAGATTCCATAGACCTAGGTGTTGAAACTAGAGAGACTACCCGTTTACGCCTATTCCAATTCTCTCTACGGGATCAAGCTAGTCAATGGCTTGAGCGTTTACCCGCGGGATCCATCACCACATGGGATGATCTCACCACTCGTTTCCTTGCTCAATTTTTCCCACCGGGGAGAACTACTAAGCTTAGGAATGACATCTTGATGTTCCAACAACGTCAAAATGAATCTCTTTATGAAGCATGGACTCGTTTCAAGGACTTACTCCAAAAAGTCCCTCATCATGGCATAGATCTTTGGCTCCAAGTCCAAATTTTCTATGACCATATCGATATCCCCACGAGGCGAACCATTGACCAATCGGCCGGTGGTAAGCTACGTGATCTTAGTGCGGAACAATCATGGGAACTCATAGAAGATCTTGCTCTCTATGACAATGAAAGTTGGAATGATCCCCATGATTTGAACAAAACGGTCAAGGCAATATCTTTGCCTTCGAACAATTCAAGCACTCCCGACCGTAGGATCATGGAACTTGAAGGTCGAGTCAAGTCTCTCATGAAATCTTACGAAACTCATAAGCCTTCAAGCCAAGTAAGCAGAATCGCCTCTACATGCAAACTGTGCAATGGCCCTCATGAGACCTACAACTGCATGGAACTTCCAAAACGTGCTTATAACAAATTCACATCATCACACGTAGGGCAGGGTCCTCGAACTTCTGCCGAAGCATATGAGGCATGGAAGGATAAACCTAATTTTAGAGGGTACCAAACACGAAGTGTATCATTTAATGACTCCTCACCGCTCACTTGGTCCGAACATTTTCCGTCACAAAATACCCCTAGGCAAAGCTGTGAAGATGATTTAAAAAAATTCATTCTTTCTCAAGAACTGCAGCTCACTACACTCGAGACAAAATTCAAACAACAGCAGGCTGACGTGAACAACAAGATTTGTAATCTGTTGACTGCTATCAAAGAGCATATTGATAATAAGCCCATTCACGTTGATGAGGTTAAGTCTGCTACCGTCATGAGTCCACCAGCCTCCCCTGTAAAAATAAAAAGTCCTAGCAAGCTATTCAAACATCTATCCCCTAACGAGAAAGGACCTATCAACCCCTCTGGACCAATCCACTTCGTAAACACCATCACCACAATATCAGCTGCAGCATCCAATCCAACCCAACAACAAACTGACAACTTCAGTCAGACAGCGAAGGATGAGACCTCAAAGGTTGACCACGCTTCGGCGAGGAAACCTACCAACTCACCCGAGCAGTGCACCGCGCAGAAATCCGACAAACCGGATGATTGGAACGAGACATCGGAGGAACAGGAGAAAGACCCAACCATTTTGAGCAAATCTGTTATAAAAGAATCCGAACTAAAGGATGTTATAAGTATAGGTAGCAATCAAACCAGGGAGAGCGACTCTAAACTTTTCAAAATCCCCTGTACCGTTGAGGGAAAGGTCTTAATTAATAATCATATAGATCCTAGCTTCCCAGTCAACGTAATCCCACTTTCTCTATACCACAAAACCTTCCCAGAGCACGTTGTGTGCAAGAAAGTAATAGAGAATGTATCAATTAGGATTGGAGGACTTAATTACAATACTGACCTCACCGTGGTTGATGACGTGGACCCTCTCGCCAATCAAACATTGACCAACCTTGTCCTTGGGATGCCATTCATCAATGAATCGGGAGCAATCCTTGACGAGAAAGATGGTAGTGTATTACTCACCAATGGTGTTAGAACGGTAATTTTTCGTAGGGATGGTGAGGAAGTTTATGAGTATCGTCCCTCCCTTGAGGGGAATCCATACGGGTCAAAGGATGGAGAGTTGAGAAAGATCAAACGACGTGATCCGAATAACCTGAAAATCCCTTGCATGATCGGTCACAAGTACTTCGAAAACATATACATTAATGTATTCCTGCCAAAGAATTTCATGTCATTGTTTCATTATAACAATATCTGCAGATGGGGGATGATTTACAAGGGAGAGAAAGTGGTTGGTAAGGATCATGAAATCCAAGTGTTCATAGGAAATATGGCATTCCCTATGGAGTTCACGATTGTGGACAACATAGAGGACTTTGTTGACCCTAGGCTATCGCAAGTCGTATTTGGAGCACCCTTTTGTGAAATCACTAAGTTGATAGTGGATGACTTGAACGGAATCATAACTTTCACTGATGGGATTAGGAGGATTTCATACCAAACGCCATATAAAAGAAGAGACCTTAGGGAGATAGATTGCGATGGGCTCGATGTGATGAGCTCTCAACTTGTCTTGTGTGATGACGATGTTAGAAGAGGTTGTAGAAATGTTTCTGATTTATCTTGTGGGTTCTTTAAGGATGTTAGTAAGCTTGGCTCTAAGTATCGACGGGATGTTTTCGAATTTGAAGATCCAAAGTACTTACACTATGAGAGCGACACTAGTTTAGAAGACGACCTAGATAGTGGAACCAACGATGAAATTACGTAGTAACCCACGACTTTGAGTCTAGCTACAAGACTCGTAGATAAAGAAAAGCGCTTCTTGGGAGGCAACCCATGTTTTGTGTGATTTTATTTGTTTGGTTGTTATTTGCTTCCGTATGCATGTTTTATTTTTATTGTTGGTTGATCATGTTTCTCTATTAAAATGTGGAAATACTTTATTATGTTGTTTGGCCTAGTCTTAACTTCAACCTAAAGGTATTTTTGCAAAAGATAAGTGTAAGGGGAAACCCCAAATATGTTTTTAAGAAACAAACCGATCATGATTCTCCACAATATTTAATGAACATGTATATTCGTAATTGTTATAGTCAAATGCTTGTATTGAGTCGTAATGAAGTTTTGCAGGATTTTCCAGGAAGTAGGACAAAGTTTTTCCAGAAATTTTCCGGAAACTTAACATAAAGATTTCTGCAGGTCCATTCTGACGGCGTCAGGCTATTGCTCTTGACGGCGTCAGGAGTCAAAAATCTGGAAATTTTACCGGTTTTGTTTTTCTAACGGAGTCTTATGGTTTTTGTGAATTATTAAGTTTTATAATCTCCAGGGAATCTGCAAACTTCATTCCACAAGCATTATATCTTACTTTGTTTTCTAGGATTTAGTAACTTATATAGGATGCCGCCGATTTTACGCAAGGTTGCCTTGTCTACTTTTGTCAGGATTTACAGGTTATTTAGGACAAGAAGATGATTTATATTCTGGAAGGGGAGTTTTGATTGTTCATTTTCTTGGAGGAAGATTTAACCTGGCCAACCTAAAATCCATACCGAGCAAATCAGGGGAGTATTTGATTTCATTCTCTTTACTTTTAACTTTTACATTCTTTACTTGAACATTGGGGACAATGTTCATCCTAAGTGTAAGGGGAGGGTAAAAAGATGATACCTTACATATGCACTTTCGCTTGAGTTTGTTTTGTTTGATAGTAGGTGTGTAATAAAACTATGAGAAATACTTGTTAGTGTAATTTTAGCGCCAAATTTAAATTTTTTTACAACATTTAGGAGTGAAACTTTAGCCATAGCAAGCGTCTCATGGATAGGAGGTTGTATGACTAGCACATAACCGTATATTCAGAAAAATTTTCCACCCAAAAATGTGAGGTTCGCCTTTAGTTTTGATAGGAAAAGCATTTATTATTGGTGCTTATGAGTGTACCGGTAGCATCTAGATTCTAGAACTTGCGTTAGTGATGCATCCCGAGACCGCTAGTAAGACTACATTCGTGTAGTAGGATTTACTACATGATAAGAGGCATTAAGATCACCCTTGTGTTAAACCCGTATCATAATTACTTGACCATTTAAGTCATATTACTTGGCTAGTTAAGTCAACTAATTTTTCCCACACCCTTTGCGTTGTACTCATTTTTAGTACACGATACCCCTAGTACACCCCTCCGAGCCTATCTTTTCGTTTCTAACTTTAAGCATTTTACTTAAAGGAAGAATTTGTTACACCCCACTTAAATGTACACCCAAATCGCCTTAGCCTTCCGTGTATGCGCTCATTTTTAGTGCATTATTGTTATTTGTTAAACCCTAAGTTAACTTTCTAATTGATTACATGGTTGCTAAGTCGAGTCATATCCTTGTACATATTGTTTTGGGACGATTGAGACTCATGTGTAAGTACTTATTTTATGGAGTAATTGGGAAGAACATCATTTATTACCCCCATATGTACGTTAATCTTAAAAGTGCTCCAAGTGTTTTGATTTTCTTAATTCGAGTCATTAGATTAGTTAATGTAAAGTATGTAAAGATTCAAGTGTAAGGGGATTGCTCATACCCCTATGATGTATTATTTTGGATGGTAGGGTAAGAGTGTATGCAAAAAAAAAAAAAAAAAAAAAAAAAAAAAAAAAAAAAAAAAAATCGAAAAAAAAAATCAAGGAAAAAAAAATAGAAAAAGGAAAAAGAGAAAAAAACATACGGACTACCATCCCGTTTTCATTCTATGTTCATTTTATGTTTTTGTTATTTTTAATTTATTAGCTTAAGTCGAGTCTAGTCTTGGCTTAGCAACGCCATCTTGTACATGTAATTAACCAAGATTGTTAACTCGCCACCAGTAAAACTTCCTTTATCCAACAAAACCGTGTAATTCATATCCCAACACCTAACGTTATAACCCTTTAAAAAGACCTCTTTGATAGTTTATCCTAGGTGCTTACGCCATGTGGTGGAGGTTTGATCCTTTCCCAAGCCTATGGTAATCTATTTTGCTATGACAGGTAGTGAGAGATATCTTCCATTTCCATAATGTTATATTACTTTATTACACCCGAGAGATGTGAGTATCTAAACACTATTTGTGAGGTGCTTGTATATGACCTCCGTGCTTGTCTATTGGTCTTTAGTGGAACGATTATTTGTTGTAATTACTTTTATATTAGTGTTAAATGACCCCTAACATGTCTTTTGAGTAGAATAAAAGCTCATTTGCTTGAGGACAAGCAAATCTCAAGTGTAAGGGTATATGATGAGGCGAAAAATGATCCGTTTTTAGGGGGTCATTTAAGCCCGAATCCGACTTTATTTGAACAAATATTGCCCTAAATCGTTCCTTTTGTGATTTTAGGTGTTTGGAGAGTGAATTCTGGAAAAGAAGCTATTTTGGACGTTTTTGGAGCATAAAGTGAAGAAGACGGCAAAGTACCAAAAATCCATGCTGAAGATACAAGGTGACGGCGTCAAGACTTCCTTCTTGACGGCGTCAGACATGAAGAATAAAATACCGTAGCTGGTGACGGCGTCAGATGGATAGGTGACGGCGTCAAAGTGGCAAAGAATAAAATACCGTAGGTGGTGACGGCGTCACATAGGCCGTCACAAGTGGATCTAGGGCGTCCGAGGAAGTATATGGCGGCGAGGTGACGGCGTCAGACTTAACTCTTGACGCCGTCAGAACGTTTTTCCTATATATAGTTTTCTAGTTTTTTCATAAAAAAGAAGGAGAAGTTTTGGTGAAACCCTAAAGACGATTTTGGTGCCTCTTTTACAGGTTTTTCAAGGGTTCCAAACCCTTGAGACCTTGCATTGTAATTGAGATAAGTATACTCTTAATTCAATCAATATGTCTATGTGTTGGTTGTTTATCTTTTGTTCTTATCTTAATTCTACTATGCTAGGCTAGATTTCCTTTGTGTTTGCTTAGATCTAATGAAACCTAGATGTTGATTATGTGTTGATTACTTGTCTATTCTTGTCTTGGATGAATGATATTATATGTTAGGCTTAAGAAAACTGGCAGATCTCCAAATGGTAACATGCTTGAACGTCTTAAGAAACATGAACCGAGGCGTACTAGGTCTTTATTGGTTGTATTTAATGCATGAGCCACTGTTTACAATCCCTATAGTTGTGCTGGGTCATGGTGTAGGAGGAGATAAGAGCTCATAGAGTTGGGGAGTTATGTATGCCACCCCACAAATGGTATTAAGGAATACAATCCGTCATCCATACAAGTGTAACAAGTAATTGACATGTAAAAGATATCTAGGGAGTAATGAAGTCTAAGTAAACACAATTTCTCCAAATACTGCTCACAACCTTAGTTTAATATTAGTTTAATTTCATTTTCATTAGTTTAATTTAATTATATAATAGTTTTGGGTTAGTTGAATAGCAACTAATTCCGCCCACTCTTCCAAAACCCGAGATTTTACTTGCTTTCATAAAATATAAAAACACAAAAATAATCATCTTTCATCTTTAGAACTATTAATTAGGCTTTCTAATCCTAGCGACACTATTCCTAAGCTGAACAATCAATCCCCTGGTACTTGTCACTATACTATACTACAACGATCAGGTACACTGCCTGGTGGGGGTTGTAAGCCTCGCGAGATCCCTCGAGAGGTAAAGCAAGGTGCGATTCCCACGCATTACAGGTACACTCACATTCACATCCTTGGAAGGTGCACTAACATAAGGAACAACAGGGCTTTGCACAATGTGATTAGCATCCCCACCTTTACTAGCATTAGGCTCACTGTTCGTAAGACTTTCAATAGTAGCATTGTAAGTCTTGGCAATATCCTGAATTGTCACATTGTGCAAAGGCGTTTCACCATTCTCCATCTCTCCTATACGGGCTGTCAAATCCTCAACATCAACGCTGATATGCCCACTGACCTTAGAACCATTAGTTGCAACTTTAGAATTCAAAAAACCCTTGTCGATCATCTCTCTTAGACCCACGTACACTAAAACAATTCAGAACAGCCAATCGATTAAGATTAAAACCATAACTGAAAAGTTAGGGTTTAACACGAGCAAAAAAGAAGATCAACCTGCTTCCATCCTGATCGAACCAAAATAAACTAAGAACGATTCCAACCAGCCTAAAAAGGGCAGTAAACCGACTTAGAAACAAATTGGTGAATTAAATATTGAATTTGAATAAATCGACTACAAAAGCAATCCAGCAAACGAATATTATAATCTAAAGTCGATTAGATATAAAAGACCCACAAACAACCGAATATAGCATGCAACAAACGAATGTGAATTAAATAAATTAAATCGGTTGAATCAGATTTGCAAGGGAATACGCAAGGTAAAAAATGAATGTAAGAGCACCAACCCACTATCACAAACAAACCAATAAGAATCAACCTCCCATGCGATGGTGAATTAACAATTAAAGGTTTAGATTGAAACGTAAGAAAGTGTATCGAATAGTAAGGGATTTGTTTTTCACCACAGAGAGAATTTTCAAGGGGGTTTTTGATGAGTGTGTAAATACTCATCATTTTTGTCCCATCTGAACTGCAAAAACATTTAAAAACACTTAGAAATACCTCAAAATACAGAAAATATCCCTGGATTGTGTTTCTATATGATTCAGGTGCTAAAGGATTGAAAACAAATGAAAAACGAACAAAGTTTTCACATTTGGCAGAATCAGTCCCTCAAGTTTCATAAATGGCAGAAATGGTCCCTGAGTATTAAAAAGTGGAAATTTTACATCTATGGTCCTTTGGTTATTCAAACATGGCAAGTTTAATCCTTTGGATACTTTCAGAAAATTGCCAAAACCTCACCCTCAACTTTCGGCCAATTACAATTTTTGTCCTTGTTGTTATTTATTTCCCAAACCAAACGGACCCTTTGATTATTATTAAGCCAAAATCCAAATCCAACCCAACCCCAAGGCCCAAAATAAATAAGCCCACACCCACATCCCTGGCGTTGACCCGGTCAACATCCCCTTCAATACCACCAACACTTTACCACCTTCACTCTCACCCCTGCAATCCCAAAACCAGGGTGGTTTTCACCACCACCTCATACTCCCAGCTGGCTACTCTTCCACCTCATCCCTCCTCATCATTCACACCCACTGAGCATTTAATGCTTCCCCACCAATACAGACTCAACCTCCATTCACACTCCCTGGTTTTACTGCCAACTTGCCCTTAACTTAATCCATACTATCTAAAACTTGTCCCCTCCACCTCCACAAACCTCCAAGGTTCTTTAATTGCTTTGAAACAACCCCTAGCCACATGTTCTAATTTTGGCGCCAAAAGTAATTTAAACGGATGAGATTAGTTTCAAAATAAACATAGCTATGTGAAAACATGTCAAGTAACATAAATAGTGTTCGTATCCTCGCAATTTGAGCAGTCAATGAAGACTCGCCCTTTGCTTTTAGCGATAGGAGTTTTACATTTTGTAGTTGTATTCTAAACAAAGGTGAGCAATCAACAAACATGCCACTTGCTATTAGCTATAAATTTTAGATGTTGTAGCTGCATTTCTAGTAAAACAAGCCATATAAACTTTAAATCTTGTAGTTACATTGTTGCAAGTCTCAGCACTCGCTACCAAGGTGTAAAACTTTGACGCGCATAATAGAGAAGCGCTAACGGTTCCATTGAATCAAAACTTCTAACAAGTCGCAAGACTTTTTAACTCTATATTTGTTTTAGATCAAAAGATCTTTCTAAGAGTTCGCCATAACAGTATATAAGTTTCACACTTAAAAGTTAAAACAAATGGCATAGAAAGTAGGAGTATCTGGTTTAGCCTTAGCTAACTAGAAATATAGCATCCTCAAAATTACAAGCTAACAACTCATCCTACTAAAAACACAATAAAATAGTAACACGCTTTTAGCAGCTGTTTTGCATCATGTTTTAAAATCAAGAGCCCAATAAGCTATAAATTAGTACAGTGCCAATTCTAAAAAATCTAGAAAACAATTATAACTCTCTGATGCATGTCCCAGTAATAACAATACAGATTTCAAAGAAGAAACACAACCAAAAGTCTTGATGAAAACAAAAAACCATCAATGCAAAGGCATCACAGCAAAATCAGATTTAAATTATATCAACTTGTCTGCTTTGAGCTTTTGAGCAAAATAAGCTATGCATTTAAAAGTTGCATTCATATCAACACATGGCGTTCACTGTCTAGAAGTAAAACATCATTATCCAAATTACCAGCTAAACATCCACAAATAACTCAGGCATTACAAGGTGTAAACAGCCAACAGAAACAGTATCTTATGACCAAAGCTCATTTAGTCCATCCTAATTTACAAAAGGAAGTATACAACAAAGAATATATGTAACCTGGTAATCTATAATGCAGCTCTGAACCAACACACGACATGTTAGGACCACTATAGCCAACCAACAAATACCAAATAAAAGTAAAACCAAAACACCAGTAATAATTGATCGCTACCCTCACAAATTATGTACCTCCTGAAACACAAAAAAATCAAAAGAGTAGAGACATTCGGACATCTACAGAGTTATAAGCCTGTTAAGTGTTTCCTCTAAATGTTTTTAACTAGAAAAATTTTCAACAAAAAATTACTTTATACAACACAAAAACAAAACAGAACTACAGAGGTCTCGACTAATGTTTGTCATTATGTTTTAAAAGTAAGTAGCTAATAGCCAAAGTAATAAAAAGTTTAGAGGCACCTGTAACTAATAAAAAGAATTTTTAAAAGTCTGTTTATGTGTCAATCTAATAGCAAGTTGAAACTTTAAATCTAAGACGGGTCAAAACTGACCTCATTTATAAAAAATGATGTGCTTAAACACTGCTTTACTAAACAACCTCAACACCCCATTTACTGATTATCAGAATATTTCATGCCCAAAAACTAAAATCTTTTAGAGCCAGTTGTCCTACAATTTATTTAATCATATCTTTACCGGCTATAAAAACAACACCTAAACCAAGGGGTGTTTGATTAAAGCTTATATGTGGGCTTATGAGTGTATTTGATTTCGGCTTATATTTCATAAGCTCAAATTTTCCGGCTTATTTTGAGACTTATGGGCATATATAAGTTTATCATATCATATTAAACTTAAATAAGCCCACAAAACTCAAATTAAGCCAGAAAATTGGGGCTTATGAAATATAATCCGAAACACAAATAAGCTCATAAGCCACATATAAAGCTTAAACAAACACCCCCAAATACCAACAAACAGTTCACAAATGAAGTCAAATTCCCAATCATTAAACTAAGAAAAGATTGTTTAATAGTCTATGCTTTAACATACTAATCAAATGAAAGGCTTCATTAAAGAATCCTTAACAATCTCATACTGACCTAGTTTTACCCTTTAAAAGAGTTTTTTCTAGACAACCATAAACAACCCAACTACTAATCAACAAACTCCAATTTCCAAAACATCTTCCAGAGGTCGGTAATAATTCCTAACCACATCAGACTACTTAAGCACCACCAAAACAAAATAATGACAAATTTGAAACAAAAAACAATCAAATACCAAAAAACTCATACATAATCCACTACCATATATCTAACTTAAACACATACTCATTTCATAAAAACTATAACTAACAAACAAGCATCAAATCCTAAAAATGCAGTCCAATGAAACCAAACCCAAATCATAATAATGTAAAACAACATCACAAATATCCTCAGAATCAATACCATAAAATGATCATAAAGTGATTATAAAACCACATACAACCATCAATAATCCATACATCCATCATCAAAACATAAGTCTAACATAACATGCAAAACTTAAACAACTACTTTAATAATCCAAAACATAAACATAGCATATAAATATAAAAGCCCAAAACACCAAAACATAAAAACCAGACCATTTTCTTTGCCGCTTAACGGTAAGACTTCTGGAACCTTGCACGAGCACCACGCCTACCAAACTTCTTGGGCTCACACCTTCTAGGATCAGCAACAAGCAAAGTCCTATCATACCTAACAAGCACATCCTTAATCTCCTTCTTACTTTCCTCATCAACAAACTTTTGGTAATAAGCCACAAGAGCCTTAGCAATACTCTGTCTGATAGCATAGATCTGTGAAGTGTGACCTCCAACTTCCACCCTGATCCTCATGTCAACACCTGCATACTTGCTTCGACCCACCAAGAGAATGGGCTCGTACACCTTGGTTCGGAGGATTTCTGGCTGGATGTGTTCGATGGGGACACCGTTCACCTTGATGAGACCACGGCCGGCCTTGTAGTGGGTGACGGCCACGACGGTTTTCTTGCGGCCGAAGCATTGGACGGAATTTGGGGCGGCGGCGGTTGCCATGGTTGTGAAAGTGTTTGTGTTGGGAAACCCTAAAGGTAGTTATGAGAGATGATAATAAAAGTGAGTAACGGTGAAATGAGCAGGTAGGGTTGTGTTTGTATATGTAGGGGATTAGGGTTTGGGATTTTGGGCTTTTTGTAGGCTGGGTTGTAAATGGGCTATAAGTGAAAACTGACTAATAACAAGTCCACAGCATGACAGCTATTATAAGTATATATTGGTCATGTTTGGCAATGAGCATTAAGGAAGCGTTTACGAGCGACAAGCAGTAAGCATTTGTGACAACTGGCAAATTAGGGAGTCATTTTAAAATCCACATTACTTTAAAATTTATGACACAAAAATGTTTGGAATTTATTTTCAGTGGATTATGTCGAATTTAAATGTGTGACTTTAAAACTATGAATTCTATGTGGAGTTTTATTCGTAATATTGATTTTATATGAAATATATGTCGTGAATTATTGTTATTGCGTTTATTAGGCACTACGTTGACTCCGACACTAGGAAACCTAATAATTTAAAAATTTTAAATAACGGTCGCGTCTATATATTAGACGAACGTATTCATAATCAAATTTTGTGGAGAGACGGTTTTGAAAACGATGGTGTGATTAAACGAACGTATTGTGAATTTAAAAATAATGAATATGTACTCGGGAAGCGAGGGTCGGAATACTTTGGAAATTTACATGATTGGTCCTTGTGTTTTACACCTTAGCCGCCCGCTCCCTCTCTTATTATTACTATGATTATTTTTTTATAAGAGTAAAATGCATTGGTCCTTGTGGTTCCCTGGCACACACAAACAAACACAACCCCATATCCATCTTCATCTCTCTCTATCTCTCTCTCTTACTTAACCCAAACCCTAGCCGCAACTTATTCTGGCCAACCGCCGCTACACCGCCGCCGTTCACCTCACATAACCACCACCATCTTCACCCTCATTTCATTCTCTTTCTTTTGGTATATAGCACGCACCCTAAACCCCCCCCCCCCCCCCCATAACATCACGTTTCATCATCAAATCTGCCACTATTCTTAGTTACTTTGTTAGATCCGTGAGTCTTGAGGTTCAAGAAGGTGAGCAAACACCAAATCAAGTTTAAACTTGTCTCGGTGTGAGTCAATCTGTGAGACATGATGAAAACCTTAATGGGTTTTCGGTTTTCTTGATTTATTCTTGTTAAAAACTAATGAGAAAATGATTTTGGTTAATAAAAACGTGATTTACAAAGAGTTTGGTATCCGGGTTTTGATTTTCTTGTGGGTGTCGAGATGAAACCGAGAGCTTAGGCTCTCGTCTTATGAGTTTTGTGAGCTTATGTGGTTTCTTGAAATTTTTGGTCTCATGGTTATGTTATCGAGAGTGTTTGGATATGGATTTTAATGGTTTCGAATTTGTTTGGTTAAGAGATTTGATATGATTGCTGTTGTTGTGATGCCGAAGACCCAAGGGTCCGTTTGGTTTAAGTTCAAGCTCGGTTAGAGCTAGCCGAGACCCTAGAGGTCTCGGGTAAGCCTTGACTCGGGTTTGACTTGGTAGGTTGACCCGTAGGTTTGGTATTCTTGATGTTGTCGAGTTATGATGTTCATGGCTAAATTGTATATATATTGTTGTTGATAAATGTTGTTATTGTTATTATTATTACTAATAATATTTTGAGGTAGGTAACGAGATGATATGGACTCATGGTATATTTTGGAGTTGTGTTGACGAAAAGTGGTATTGGGAACCGATTGTGAGACGGTTACTTAGAATGACGGAGATAGGTTAGTCGGGTACCATAGTCGGACCTTATTGTTGAAGTTGTTGTGGACATGAGTTTTGGACTTGGTATATGACATTGTTTGTGTTGTTATTGATTATATTACTTTGGACTTGTGAGGTTGAGCGAGTCGGGGTCACCTTGACTTACTAGTCAATGGTTGATATCAAGTGAAATGCAGTGCTTTTCCAATTGAGAAAATCTATTAGAAAGTTCTTTGAAAATATGCATATCAACCGTTTCATTTGATTTTGTGAGTTTGTTTGAAACCAAAAGATCTGACACATCACCTTTTGTAGCATCCTGGTCACAATTTTCCCAAATAGGATTCGTGTAGATTGAATTAGACATGACATCACTATCATCCTCTTCCAGTGGACATGAATCATAGATGGGTAAATCCTGATCAGGATGCTTGTCATTCTCGGAAACATGAACTTCTGGAGATAGATGTTGCCTTGTGACTTGTATGTGTGAAGCATCCACCATATGTGTGGAGAGATCCGCAGAAGATTCAATACAAGTCCTTTCAGCAGCGACAGCTACACTTTTCGGTAGAGTATGTGCACGTGGCTTAATGAACTCCTTAACATTCCCAATGATCTGGAGTAAAGTGACTCTGAAGGCATCCACCTCTAGTCCAGTATGATCAGCAAACCTTTTACTCGTCATTTGAGAATCCCAGTCATACTCCAAAGTGAATCTTGAACCAATGAAAGCTTGGAGTTGTTTGAGAATCACCGTGTATGCTGCAGTACAGCTGTTTTCAGAGAAATCAGCTTTGACCATTTGTTGTTTTAGTTGATCTAGGTATAGTGTCATTGTGACAGTAAACGACTATATATCATGTCCAAATAATGTCGCGAATGCACGTGTATAACCTCCAGAGTAGCCGGATTTTTCAAATAGCCTTTCAATGTGGGTGAAAAGCAGGTTGTAGCATTCGGCACAACTTTCAGTAATCGACGGTACAGGAGGATAGTATCGGATCCTGCAGCTCGAATGTCGTCTGAAGGAATACTTGCCATGGTGGAGAGAGATATGTTGTTTAGTTGTGATTTGGTACGGTTGATGCAAGTTGGGCCTCCAAAATATGGTGAAAATTTGGTCTAAAAACTTAAAACCTCAATAACTTCACTCCGGAGGTGATTTGGTCCTCGAAAAATTCGTTTCAGGACTTCGTGGTGAAACCTCACAATATTTAGCCTTTTTCGGACGTTTTGACAGCTGATTCACTGAAAACGGAGTTACGGTTCAAAAGTTATGGCCGTTTGAAGTTTTGACGTAAAAAGTCAACTTTGGTCAAATTGCAAAATTGGAAAATCACAAGATGACCAACTCGCTAACTAACCAACTCGCTGAATCACCAACTCGCTGAATCACAGACTCGCTGAATCACCGACTCGCTAGAATCACCAACTCGCTAAAATCACCAACTCGCTAAAGTCACCAACTCGCTAAACTGACCAACTCGCTAACTTGAGCAACTCGCTGAAAAGGTTAACTCGCTAGACCAACTCGCTACTACTAATCAACTCGCTTACGAGCATTAAGGAAGCGTTTACGAGTGACAAGCAGTAAGCATTTGTGACAACTTGCAAATTAGGGAGTCATTTTAAAATCCACATTACTTTAAAATTTACGACACAAAAATGTTTGGAATTTATTTTCAGTGGATTATGTAGAATTTAAATGTGTGACTTTAAAACTATGAATTCTATGTGGAGTTTTATTCGTATTATTGATTTTATATGAAATATATGTCGTGGATTATTGTTATTGCGTTTATTAGGCACTATGTTGACTCCGGCACTAGGAAACCAAATAATTTAAAATTTTTGAATAACGGTCGAGTCTATATATTAGACGAACGTATTTATTATCAAATTTTGTGGAGAGACGGTTTTGAAAACGATGGTGTGATTAAACGAACGTATTTTGAATTTAAAAATAATGAATATGGACTCGGGAAGCGAGGGTCGGAATACTTTGGAAATTTACATGATCGGTCCTTGTGTTTTACACCTTAGCCGCCCCCTCCCTCTCTTATTATTACTATTATTATTTTTTTATAAGAGTAAAATGCATTGGTCCTTGTGGTTCCCTGGCACACACAAACAAACACAACCCCATCTCCATCTTCATCTCTCTCTCTCTCTCTCTCTCTCTTACTTAACCCAAACCCTAGCCGCAACTTATTCCGGCCAACCGCCGCTACACCGCCGCCGTTCACCTCACACAACCACCACCATCTTCACCCTCATTTCATTCTCTTTCTTTTGGTATATAAGACAATATGAAAAGGGTTTAGTCCAATTTTACGCGTAAGAAAAGGGTTTAGACCAAGACTTATGCGTAAACCGACCAAAAAACACTGTAGACAGCTGGAAATAGTACTTTTTCGACCACTTTACGCGTAAAACGTACTGTTCATCCAAAATAATGACTTTTTGATGAAAAAATGCTTAGAAATAAGGTACTTTTGATCAAATAACTTCACCAATACTTAGAAAAACCTTAACTTTATAAGATGTAGCTACCAAAAACTAGTTTTCCAATATCAAAGAAGCTATAAAACCTAAAAATAACCTTAAAAATCACAACTTTATGCAACAACTAAGCTTCAAATCACTATATCAACCTTGAACTTGTCCAAGCTTCAAGATTTGAGTGAAAGAAACAAAGAAAAATGCAAAAAGATGAAGAAATAAGCACCACTCTCCACGTTAACCAAAGAAACACACTTCAAACTTCTAGTAGGCGAATGATACCACTTGTTAGGTCACCATTTAGTAAACACAAGTATGATATATAAAGAAATAAGATGAGAAAAGAGTTTGGTTGATTATAAGACAATATGAAAGATAAAAGTGCAAGAGTTTCTTTAAGATAATCAAATAACCAACAATATAGAATGTAACATAAGGTTTCTATTTATAAGGGAGGAGTTAGGGCAACACTCCCTTCCTCCCTTATCCTTTCAATTCGTGGGCTTCAAGGCCTTATGGGCTTTAACATGTTACCCATTAACTAAACAATAATGATAACTAATACTTAAGCAACCTATTACAAAATGTAATGACCGAGACTTGACTAAATACTAAAGTATGATCCCAACAAGGTCACCTATAGGTTCATCCTGTACTATGGTAGTGCCTAACCATGACATGCAGCTAGGTGGCTCATACGAAACTATCCTAGGTGAATGATCATATGGTGCATAGGTTTCACTAAGTGAGGCATTTTGAGGGGTTGATGGAGCTCCTAAGGTGAATTCTTTAAAAGCATTATGCACTTGGCCTCTTTCTTCAAGGTACTCAATAAAATCAATATAAGATCCCGTCCTCCTCATTTCGTTCCTCCATCTTGTAATATCCAAACTAGTGTAATTATATTTTTTCTGGTAAAACTCTAGTGTCGGACTTAGTGGATTCACGTTCTCCATAATGGCAAACGGAATAGTCAATGAACTTAATTTACTAACAAAGGCACAAAGAAAAAGATAGACTAAAGAAAACCTAAAAATAAAAATAAAATCTTACTAGAAAGGAATCTAGCAAGTAGACCTAATAAAAAGAGATTCTAACCTAGACAATAACTATTCCCCGGGCTGCGGCGCCAAAAACTTGATACGTGGGAATCGCGCCAGGCTTTACCTCTCGAGGGATCTCGAGAAGCTTACAACCCCCACCAGGCAGTGTACCTGATCGTTGTAGTATAGTATAGTGACAAGTACCGGGGGATTGATCGTTCAGCTTAGGAATAGTGTCGCTAGGATTAGAAAGCCTAAATACTAGTTCTAAAGATGAGGGATGATTATTTTTGTGTTTTTATATTTTATGAAAAGCAATTAAAAATCTCGGGTTTTAAGGATTTGGGCGGAATTAGTTGCTAATCAACTAACCCAATACTAAGATGCAATCAAAATAAAATACTAAAAATGAAAGTAAACTAATTTATACTAAGGTTGTGAGCAATAAGTGGAGAAAATGTGTTTACTTAGATTTCACTACTCCCTAGACATCTTTTACACGTTAATTACCTGTTATAAATGCATGGATGACGGATCGTATTCCTTAATACCATTCATGGGGTGGCACACATAACTCCCCAATTCTATGAGCTCTTATCTCCTCCTACACCATGCCCAGCACAACTATAGGGATTGTAAACAGTGGCTCATGCATTAAATACAACCAATAAAAACCTAGTGCGCGTTGGTTCATGTTTCTTAAGACGTTCAAGCATGTTACCAATTGGAGATCTGCCAGTTTTCTTAAGCCTAACATATAAATCATTCATCCAAAACAAGTATAAACAAGTAATCAACACATAATTAACATCTAGGTTTCATTAGATCCAAGCAAACACAAGATAGATCTAGCCTAGCATGATGGAATTAAGACAAGAACAAGATATAGACAACCGACACATAGACATATTGATTGAATTGAAAGAACACTTATCTTAATTACACATGTAAGGTATCAAGGGCTTGGAACCCTTGAAAAACCTGTAAAATTCGCACCAAGTTCGTACTTAGGGTTTCTCCAAAACTTCTCTCTTTAAATGTGAAAAATTAGAAAACTATATATAGGAAAAGAGGTCTGACGGTGTCAAGACAAGCCTTGTGACGCCGTCACGTCGCCACCAAAACCATTCTCGGACTGCCTTGATCTACATTTGACGCCGTCAAGACTTAATCATTTCCAGGCCGTCATGACTTTTACTCTTGACGCCCTACCTTCATGACGCCGTCAAATCTCTTCTGGATCATCATGGAATTTTGCTCTTGACGTCGTCAGGGAGTTACTCTTGACGCCGTCACCTACTGTTCCCAGCATGAAAAATTAAGACTTTGGCGTTTTCTTCACTTTTATGCTCCAAAAACGTCCGAATTGCTTCCTTTTCCAGATTTCTCTCCCAAAGTACCTAAAATTACAAAAGGAACGATTTAGGGCAATATTTGATCAAATAAATTCAAATTCGAGCTTAAATGACCCCCTAAAAACGGATCATTTTTCGCCTCATCAGTAATGCATATGAATGAAGATTTCCAGCAAATGCATCGTAAATCCACTCAGTTACAAGTCCCGCCATAAGAGACTTGTAACCTGTGTGTTTACGACCCACTGCCAAATATGATTTAGTTTGTGTAAACAAATGTAATATGTGGACCAAGATTCAAAGATAAGTGTAGCAATGTCACTATATGAAGGCAAAAGTGAAAATGTAGCCATGGCGATGTTGCCATATAAATGAATCTGACCATAAACAAAACGCATAAATAGTTTATCGAACAAAGTTTCATAGCACCAATTTAGAAAAGAATATTGATTGCACTAAGTTCAAGGCACCGAAAAGGTTTCTAGCTATATGTAGGAGGTTACGCTCCCAAGTAATGTAGGTAATCACACACCTAGGAAATGTAGGTAATCACACATACCTATGAAATGTACGTAATCAAACATACCTATGAAATGTAGGTAATCACACACCTATGAAATGTAGGTAATCACATGCCTATGAAATGTAGGTAATCACATACCTATGAAATGTAGCTACCGGTTCTTAACTTAGGCAATCTTAGGCAATCTGTAAATGGTTTAAATTTATGCACTCATGTCCATGAGTAAATAGCAAGTAGGTAACAAGTGAATAGTATTGTACTCGGATAATCAAACAAGTATTTAGATAAAGCTGAAAATATTTGAGTAATCAACCATGTATAGCAAGTAATGCGTTTAAGTAAAACGAGCATGTATTCTCCCCCAAAGAGTTTACAAAACAATTAAAAGAGTAGGGGCTATGACTCACCTGGTGCGATAGCTACGATGACAAAAGTGGATACATGAAATGAGGCACGATCTCTAGCCGCAACCTAATATGAATGATATGATCTAATGTAAGAAATGAAATGATGCTACACATGCAAATACGTATGTTATCGATACCACTCGTTAGTTTTGAAAATAACGTTTATCGTTGAAAAATACATTTTTGACGTCTCGTTAAGTTAATAACCACTTTCCATGTAAATACGTTGAAACGGTACTCCACGATCCTCGTTTGGTGTTCTATCGGTAAATATAGTATTTTCGTCGTAAAATGACACTTTCATTACTTGAAAATATGTCCAAATTGGCCTCGTAAAACTAGTCACGAAATAGTGAATATGAAGAGTTAGGAAAGAAGCTCAGTAGTTTTCGGAAGATTTTCACCATATCTAAAAAGTCACAGAATTGAAGTTTGTCCGTACGAGTCTCGATCATAAAGGAAAATAGCCGTCAAGTGAGGTGTTTGGGCTGTTTTGGCAAATTCTGGGCAGTTTTCGGGAAAGTTTGGAAGACCATAAGTTATTCGTTATAAATCCTTTTGACAAACGGTTGGATGTTTTGGAAACTAGACTGGGTAAACTAACTTTTTGTCATTGACGTAAATTTTCCAGAAATGGGTTTATCAATGAGTAAATTGGCTCTCAACCTGGTCACTTGGCGAATTGGTTAATACTTGGAAAACTTTCTCAAGTGTTTTGCTGAAGCAAAAATATTAAAATCGTCTAAGTTCAAACGCTTGTATCTTTTTCGTTATAAGCTCGTTTTCTACGTTCTTTATATCCCCGGAATCGTGGGACAACATACTAATATATTTTTGATAAGTCGGGATGGCTAGATCAAGTTTTACACCTCAGATTGGCCCTTGAAAATCGTGGGACAGCAAGTACAATTTTCAGAAAATAGTTTTCGTCGTTAAACTTGCAAAAATCATATCTCCTTCGTTATAAACTCGTTTTAATCCGTTCTTTCGCCCACGGCTTTGTTTTTGAAAGTATTTTCTAAATCTCTAGCCCAAAGTTACCCGGAAACCCATGAGTTTTCTATATTTGGCGTTTTGGGACAGTAGCTTAAATATTGTTTCAAAAATTGATTTTCCTAGTTTGTAACTTGTTCAAATCTTTACCAAACTACTCCAAATCAACTCCACAAGTACCCAATCCTACCATACACCTTTTAGGGTGTCGTGGGTTCCTAGTCCACCAAAAATAGTGGATCTCATGAGATTGCTAATAAAAATTATAGATCTATGTTTATGAAGAAAAATGAGTAATAAGTGGTATGGCAACCTATGTATACTTGTATAAATCTATATGACAATTGTAATGGATCAAAAATACATGTATGAAAGTGATGAAAAATAATATGTAAGCTTACTTGAAGTGTTATGTGAAAAAGATGATGAAATCCTTGTAATAACTTCAAGATTATTAACCAAAACCCCTTTGTAACACACTAGGATCGAGCTAGGATCATAAGGTTTACTTCTAATGGATGAAATGGCCAAGAATCAAGATCCAAATGGTGTATTTTTTCTGTTTTGGGTCGTGGCTAAGGAGGAGAGGAAGAGAAGAAAACCTTGTTTTATGATTTGTAAAAATAATAATAAGTGTTAAAGTTTTGGAGTAGAAATAAATATCTAGTTACTTGGATGACATTTTGGTAATTAAGTGATCAATTAGAAGTAAAACTCTTGCACATGGAAGGATAAGATGAGTGTGTGGGAAGCTTGGCTAATTATCTAGTTCACGGAGTCGGTTTTGGTTCCGTTAATCGCTAAGCGTAAATAGTTAAGCCGCGAAACGTAAATCCGGGTATCGTAAAAATATGAAACTTGAAAGAATGAATAAACTTGTCAAAATACTCCATAATAAAATATAAAATGAATGGTAAGTTCCATCGGGTTGCTTAAACGTTGTTAAAACTGGAAACGCGGATTTAAAACGCGTAATTCGCGTAAAACGCTGAACTGGAAAACGTAAAATTCCAAAACTTTTAGAATTGTCGCAAAATGAGAGAAAATCATATTTCTATCGTTTATAGTGTTTTATGGACATATCGGGATGCTGGAATGACGTTTAAACCCAAAAGTAAATCTCGGACACGGCTTTGTGATATTTGCAGAAATGATCCGGCGAGTGCCAAACTCTCGGATTATCGTTAAAATAGTTTATCTTACGAGAATATGAAATAAAAATTTCGGAAATGAATAGTGAAAATGAATAGTAATAGTGAATAGTAGAAATGAATAGTAACTTTCTGAAATAAATATGAAATTTCAATGTTTGAAAAAGGACATGAAATTACGAATTGTGACAATATAGGTATATATTATTATGTAAAAATATTTTTTATTAGTAGTATCTTAAAATGTGTGGATTTAGTTATTAAGATAGAATTTGGCTATGAACTCTTGCAATTAATTTAGTAACAGAACATATGTATCACAAATGTGAAAATTTAAACTTACAAAAGGTTGGAAGGACTTGTTTTGTAATTTAAGAAAAGATTATCCCTTGGCCCTTGACAACATAAATCACTTTTCATTTTTTTTTCAATGCCTATAAAAAAAATCACAACTGTTTTCACCACATCTAAGAAATCCTAGCAACCGATAATCCAAAACATTCACAAAATGTCCATATCAAAGATCAAAATAAATACAAAGAAATATAAATCACCTTTCGTTTGTTCTTCTTCTGATTAATCAAATGATAATTCTCATATAAAAAAAATTAAAAACGGTTGCTTGCATTGAAAAAAATTCTAATGATGATATCATTCAAAATTTGTGTGAAGAAATAAAGGAAGATCATAACTTCAGTATTCAACTTTTGGAGCAATATGCCTTTGTCCAGAAAAGAATTAAAAAGAAAATGAAACAGATTGAGGTTTAGCAACACATTGTAGTAATGATAAACTAAGGTAAAAAAACCATAATGTTCATTAAAATTCTTATAAACATTAATTTTTTCTACGTTTAAATGGATTAGTTTTATGTTGAAATTGAAAAATATATTTTTTTACCTTAATAAAATAAAATCCTACAGGCCATCCTTGGATTATGATAGCGAGAGAGTGGTTTATGGGAGCATTGTCCCTGTGCGTGATGGCGAAGAGCTCACAATGAGGATATTGGTAAGTATAACTCAGATGATATACAACGTGTCGCGGTGTCAGTTAATATTGTCTTTCGTCTCTATGTTTCTATTGTTCCCATCACACGTTCGTTTATGAGGGAACATTGAAATTTACTGAGGTTGAAGAAGAAACAAAAATAGGGGAAACTAGTAGCGGTAAATTAGATGCGAGAAGATAATATTCAATGGATTCATATTAGTTTGTCGTAGGTCATTTGAGCCTCAGGTTGACTCTGAATCGTATTAGAAGTGTTACAGGCCGAAGAGATTGTTGAGAGACTTTGCAAGTATACTATAATCACACGTTGAAGGTCAACGATGGGAATGGAGAAAAATCAGGTTGAGGTGTGAAATCGATGTGTTTATGTTTTCAGTTTCAACTTATGTCTTGATTTTATTTGGAGTCATTGACTTCTTTTTTTGACTATTTGTCCTATTTGTTTAAAGTTGCATACTTAAATGGGTGACTCACTCAGCAATTCGATGGGTGCTTCAGCTATTGTTTTTGATGCTCGGGTTACGATTGTAAAATGGCATTTCATCTTTAAGTTGATTAAAAAGAATCACAAAAACAGTGGTAATGTCCTGTATAATGAACGCCTTCTGGATCAGGTATGTTGATTAACTTATTATGTTTGGATCGTGTATTTATGTAATTTTAGTCGCTAACAAGTTAGTTATTAGTAATAGCACACATAAAGCTCTTCTATTTTTGGCTGCAGTTTCGTACTTTAGTTATTAGTAATAACACAAATACATCTTGGCCAATTCTAACTCATTTGGCTATTGAATTTAGGGGTGTTTGGGACTAGTTTCACTGCTGAATTTAGGATTGTTTGGAACTATTTTTTCACGAATCATTTAGGTAATACAGGGCGTCTGAGATTGTTTGTTACTAATGTATGTAGGGTGTTTGAGAGTTTTTATTTAGGGATGTTTACCTTTCTTTTTACTGCTTATTTTAAGGGTATTTGGGCTATATATTACCTGCACAACATTGAATTTCCGGTTATGCATTGTAGTATACCTTATTGTCCCAGTTGCATTCCCATGGCAAGCATTCCTCAACGATATGTATTGACACCCAATGTACAAGGGAAGCACATGCACGCACGGTACAACTCTTGAAAATGCAAGATGTCAAGTTCCTTGGTATTGTTTCAAGCAAACTAAGGCAACAACAGTTGCGCCAATGGATATTAGTGCCATCACGCTTCCAGGTTTGGTAGATTTTGGCACTCGCAAAGACGAAGATATGTAGTATTAATAATTCAGTTACTGTTTCCTAGCTAAATTCAATAGGTTCCACTTAATAATGTATGGTTATATCAACCAAACAAACAATATATCTAATTGATTGTATAACAATTTTATGTGCTTGCAAAAGAGTTGCTATGAATTTAAGAAACATGTGACGATGGTCACATGATAATGTCTTTCTAAAGCATCTGTTTTGTACCAAAGGGCTTAATAGAATGCCTTAATCATAAACTGCTAAGCATCAACACAACGCTCCTGCAGCAACGCGCGGGCTACCATGCTCGTTATTTATTAAATATAGGTTGTAACTAAAATTTCAGTTTCTAAAGTCTTCGAGACACCTTCTACAGTCATCCACAAGCTAACCGGTGTCTTATCGTGTACGATTGTTTTCAGACGTCATTTGTTGAGGTTACGGCAATTAGTATGTGTTTGAATGTTTCATCTTAAAATGTTTTTGTAAGGGGTTTACGATTCGTGCTATAGTTTTTGGCTTTTTTTGTTTTTTATATTTCTTTCTCGGAATCATTGCTGATTTGTGTGGGTTTTTTTTTTCATATGGAAAATGCCCTAAAGTTTTTGCTTTAACCTCCGTTGCCCGTTTGTTGCATTTGCATGTTGTTGTTGTTGTACTTTTTTTACTTGAGACATGGCATCTAAAACGAACGCCTTTTATCATGTTATTAACACAAAACAACCTAACATAAATGATTGCCATTAACAGATACGTCAACAACCGGTGCAAAACTATATCACCAACCTACACCGAAAAGCCCTGACACAACATGGCGGCCTGGCGGGCACCTTCTTTCTCGTTTTCCATCAAATTAAAGCATAATAATATGCTAGTTTCAAATATATTGAAGGGTTCTACTAGTAGTACCCTTTTACCCCTCCCACCCCCTCTGGTATCCGCTCTATTGACATAACAATACAAGCTTTTATTATTTTTTGTTCCGTATACTTTTTTACTGCTTTTGACTTGTCAAACCTTATATTTTATGTTCCGTATTTTTTGTTCCAGCAGTTTTACCAATTTTATTAACAGGACAAGACAATCGTTTATTGTTATGCTTTGTATTTTTTGTGTTTTGCTATTTTAAACTTGTTAAACTTTATATTTTATGTTTTGTATTTTATATTTCGTAGTTTTATAATGAAAAGAAGAAATGCTTGGATTACAAAGATTTTACAAAAAATTTTCACGCAATGACATGGAATGGTTATTTGTAGATGAAAATTATAGAGTAATTTAAAAGTAAGAGAGAAAATAACACTAGTTAGATGACAAGTCATTATATAAATATTCTTTTGTAAAATTTTTATGATTTTAACATTTCTTATTAAATTAAGATGAAAATTTCTAGAGATGAGTATCGGCTCAATAACGACCCGTACCGAGAAATCTAGAAACCGAATTTCGGGGAAAACCTAAACTGAATATAAAACCGAAATTACTCGGTTTTACTCGATTCGGTTTGGGACGAGTCGGTTTCGGTCAATTTTTGTTGTTTTTTCTCGGTTTTTGGCCCGAGCCGACACGAACCGAAAAATCTCAAAACCGAATTCGAGGAAAACCTAAACCAAATCCCAAACCAAGTATGGTCAATTTGATTTCAATTCACTTAGTTTCGGTCGGTTTTGCTCACCCTTTTTGAAAAGTCATGCGTCAACTATAAATATTTTTAAAATAAGACCAAAACAACAACTTATTATTATCCAACCTGTATCTTGCATAGACAGCTCTAGGCCCCACTCATTCACTTGCAACTGTATTATTCCTCTCTGTAACTCTCTTTCACACACACACACAGAGACACTTTCACACTTTTAGTAACAACTAACCAGCTCAGTCAAAGTCAAATATTACAACCGTTGACCATGGGCAATTGCTTCTCCGGCGGCGGCCACGGTCACCAGGCCGTCGGCGGTACTTCTTCAGTTCCGGATAACGGCGGTCTAAACGACGCCGTTGACCATTTCTTCAAAAATCGCGGGTTTAATAATGATCTCGTTAGTCAGATCGAGGTATCTATCATTGTTATTTTTATCAACTCATTTTGATGGATTTTATTATTCTTTCTATTTATAGTAAGGTTTTGAATGCATAATTGAGATAAAAGTATTTCATATGGACATATTAGAGATCTTAATTATTGCCTAGTTAGATAGATTAAATGTAGCTTCATTTCTCTTTGGGCTTATTGTCTTAAAATGTATCTTACTTGTTGTATGTACCATCGTTATGATCAGATTATTTAATAACTAATTTTTTGAATAATAACCTCGTATAAAAAGGGATAAAGCGTGTAAAAACGGACGAAAACGGATAAAAACGTTAGAAAACATATAAAAACGTACCTAAAGTCGAAAAACTTTAAATTATAAACAGCCGTTATTATAAAGGATAGACGATGCAACGGTCTTTAACCAAATGGGCTAACATGTAAATTATAACGTGTATATTACTTGTCACTTTTTTGAGTTGTATGTACCATCGTTATGATCACGACTATTTAATAACTAATTTTTTAAATTTCGATTATTCTGTGTATGGATTCCCAAAAATATGTGATTTGATTCCCAGAAATAGCACAAAATAATCGAAATTCAAAAAGTTAGTTATTAAATAGTCAGATCGTAACGGTGGCACATACAACTCAAAAAGTGACAAGTAAGATACATTTTGAAATGGTTGTCCCTTATTAAAATGTTAATGACTGGAGTAGTGTATTAAGGAGACATGAGTTTACGCTTCTTATTATGAGTTAAGATATACGTACATATTGCTTTAACTTTATAAAAAAAAAGCCACCTTCTAGTGAAGACAGCCTTAGCTGTTAGGCTAGACGTAGTGGACCGTATAATATCGGTTGTTTGCCATGGACGACCGATGTGGAGCAAAGATCAAATATCGGTCAAGTGTGCAGGAAAACAACAATCGGTTGTATTTTCAACCGATTTGTTTACACACTTTACTTTCAAAAAACTTACCATTTCCTATTTAAAATAAAATAAAATACATGGGTCATCGACTGTGGCACTTGGGTCATGTGTGGTCGTGGAAAGAGAAAGCTGACGTGGCAGTGGATGACTTGGGTCACCACTGTGTCTAGCCTTAGTTATCATTTTGGAAAGGTTACATCATCCATCATAACGTATTTCCACGGTTAAATTTGTGATTTTGGTATGGCATCTTTATTTGTTACCAGCATCTTCATGTTTAGTTTCGGTAGTGTTATGCTTTACAACGTGATTAGCTTATATTAAGTGTTTAATCAAAATAATATCAACAAATTATTGCAGCTATCTTTATCTGCCTCAAAATTGCGTGACAGGGATGTGCTTTCCAAGGTATGGTTATCACTTTCTTATGAGCACGACATGTTAAATTGCATGAGTGGCTTACGCATGTGTTGTGTTTACAGAGTGATCCTATGGCGGTTGTGTATACCAAAGGAAAGGACGGTTCGTTGCAGGAGATTGGTCGTACAGAAGTTGTTCTAAACTCATTAAATCCCCAATGGATTGCAAAAGTAAAAATTGCTTATTATTTTGAGACGGTTCAAACACTCGTGTAAGTGCTGTACGCTATGCTTTTTTATTTCCTTACCAATACATATCTTTATAGTATTTTATTTATGGTAGCATCTATCTTACATAACAGGTTCAGGGTCTATGATGTTGATACCCACTTGAATGTCCCAGACGTAAAGGTATATAACATAATTTTTCATCAACTAGTCTTACTTAATACTTGAAATCCCGCTCATTACTGATGGTTTAGAATTTTAGAGTAGACTTGTGTTGTCAGCTAAATTTGGCTACTTAATCATTAGGTTAGGAATAATTTAGTTATGTTGAGTAGGAAATGTTGGAGTTAAACGTAATTCCTGTCACAAAGTTATTTTGGTATATGATCTTATCGTTACACACTATAGAAGATACAGTTATTATTAAGGAATAAAATTAGGAAAAAGGCCTGTCATGTTTTCTATTGTATCTTTAATGAATTCGCAAATCTATGTCTTCTGGTTTGCATACATCTGACAAATCTGAAGCAACTGTTTAGTATTCCATTCGCATTTCGGAATTTGCAGTATTATATTATTTGGGTTCTATCAGTACATTATCAATACCATTATGGGCTTTTATGTTCGTCTTGCAGACAATCAAGCTGGATGATCAGGATTATTTGGGTGAAGCTATTTGCACGTTGTCACAGGTATCGAGTCTTTATCTGCTTGACTTTTCAATTGCATCATAACTTATAAGTAAAAGTGGCAGAAAAGACGTGTTGGGTAGTGGTCGATACGGTCGGGTCCAAAATAGGTAATTTTTTATATGGGTTGATATTGGACTGGGCTGGGCCAATAAGTGACCATTTTTTTTTATACATTTATTTTTGTTCTTCTCCTTTCTTGAATTACATAAACGATAACGCTTTTTAACTAATAATAAGGAGCTCTCTTTAACCAATAATAATTAACACTTCTTATGAAGTTTTGATGCATTTCGAATACGCTTTTGGTCTTTTGGTCTTTTGGTGACTTTCAAACCGCTTGACCCGTTTCCAGTTTAGCTATTGTTTAAAATTGTTGTTTATTTGATCCTTTAGAGGCTTTCTGGTGTATGGTGATCATATTATTCTTATTTTGCAACATATCTATATGTTGATGATATATTAATTGTCAATGATGAGTGTCACATCTTAGCTTGGCATGATTGGCCTCTCTTCTCGAGCCAGCCACTGATTTTTCAGTACTGTTCTCCATTTCGTGATTTCACAACTAACTAGAGTATGTTTATCAGAAATATGTGGGTCAGGGCCTCAGGGGGAACAATGGGTCAAAACGGGTGATTTTTGGTGTCAGTACGAGTTGCTCCAGTTGGTTCTTAATGACCCACAAACACTTTTCTATCCAAAATTTAGAAGTTTTATGACTAATTGATGGGCTAATAGCCTATTACGACCGCAAAAACTATATTTAATTACAACAATAGTCCAGCTTTCTCTAATAAGAATTTGGGGGGGTTTTATTGCATTTCAATACACATAGGAATTTGGTTAATGTGTATAAACTGTTTAACCCATTCGCAGGTAAATGGGTCAAAATTTGATCCTCTATTGTTTTTCTTTTTTAACTTTTGTATATTGTATGCCATTTTGTTTTATGTGATTCTTAGGGCTTCATATCTCAAGTTCTTTAGGACCGAGTTGTAATGGATTATTCTATGTCTGTGTAGATAGTCACTAACCGCAAGTGGACCACAGATCTTGTAACTATTGCAGAATCTACGGAACAGACTCATAAAAAAAACCTTGGACAGATTACTGTTTATGCAGAAGAAGTAGTTGTCTCCAAGATTGCAGCAGAGTTGAGATTTAAGTGCTCAAATTTGGAGAATAAAGATTTTTTCTCCAAAAGTGTAAGCATGTTCTATTCAGTTATACTTTACTGTGATCATTAAATACATTGTCACATTTCAAATTTGTTCTTACAGGATCCTTTTCTAGTGATTTCAAAACTTGTGGAGGGTGGGACTACAGTTCCAGTTTGCAGAACAGAGGTTCTGAAAAACAATTTAAAACCTGAATGGAAACCGGTACATTTGAATGTATCACAAGTTGGTAGCAAGGTATGAACTGTATGTCCCTGCAGTTTTATATTAACGTATAGCTGCAGAATCCTGCAGTTACATTGACCCTGCGTTGATCTTCTCTCTCTTTTTTTTTCCTAAACGGCAAATAAACTTACACACACACACACATACATATACATCTATGAAGATACTCGAACTCACAAGTAAGGTTGTAGAGACATATTTGGTACATTGGACAACCATGCACTGATTCCTATGTAGTCCAAGTAAGCTGAACATATGTTAGTCCCTAAGACATAGGTTCTGAAACTACAGTAAATCTGAAATAGATAAGTATTGAAGGACCCGATAAAGAATTAATGTCAAAATAAATATAGTTCCTGGATTAGGTTGCTTTTAGAAAATGGTACTAGCTAATCTTCTGGTAACCTCATATTGTTTTCTAGACATAAGACATCCGTCATTAATTAATCATGTCCATACTGATCATCTGGGGTTCAAACATTTGCTGTCTGAATTCCTTTACCATCAAGCCTTTAGGAATGTTGTTGTTTTGTTAAGATCGCGAAGTAATCAGTTGCTGCGTGTGGGTTTAGCCATTGATATAGATTTTTTCATATTTTATTATTTGCATACAAAAGCTAGCTCGTAAACATTTGTCATACTCTTTTTAAATTAGCAGTGCTAGACCTCTTTAATAGTTAAATTTATGCAGGATACACCACTTATGATTGAATGCTTCAACTATAATGGTAATGGAAAGCACAATTTACTTGGGTAAGACGACACGATTATCTTAAATGTCCTTTTATTTAATAATATTAAATGCTGATTGTTGTTTTTTTATATGTTTTGTTGTTGTTCAGGAAAGTTCAAAAGTCACTTGCTCAGTTAGAAAAGTTATCCGCTAGTAAGGACGGAGCAAACTTCTTTGTAACTACTGCCACGAAAGATAATCCAACAAAGGTCCTAACCACACATTAGCATCTCTGTATCTATATATTATTTTTTTTAACAGCGAATTATTAAAAGAAAAAGAGGCTAGCAAGGAGCTAGATACAAAAGGCATGACTAATTGAGTCTATACTATATATTATGCATTAGTAATTTAGTCTTACCATTGATGGTAAATCTGATACAGACATTGAAGAGTCAACTTTTTGTGGAAACGTATTCTGAAAGTGTTCATCATACCTTCTTGGATTACTTTTTGGGTGGATGCGAATTAAACTTCATGGTGGCCATAGATTTCACAGGTATTACTCGAAAAGTTAGAATGATAGATGATTATTAAAAATTTTAAAAGTTTATCTTCTAACATATTACAGTAACTATTTATTTAATGAAAAAAATTCGAAACAAAGTGTTCTAGTTCAATCGAACCATGCCAAAATCGCCTGAACCTATGCTGATTTGTTACTCCACCATCCCTACCAGCCCATTTCGCAACCAATAGACTAGAGTTGGGCATTCTGAAACTTAAATGACATCTCTTTTAGTTGAAATTTTAAGAAGAATAATTATACAAGCAAAAGAGCAGATGCGTGACCTCATATGATAGTTTGATAGGTGCAACTTAACAGAACGAATTGTTTATTTTCCACATGCAGTAGGTATATCTAGAAAACAAAATCACCTGTGTTACAACTTTGAACTCGATATTTTCTTGTTTTCTTTTGGGATAATTACATAAAAATGTAAGCACACCAAATTACTATTCAGGTAAACGTCTTTTTCCTTCTAAAATATCATTAACTTTCAAACAATACTTGCTAAAAAGCCTCAATATTTAAGAGTTTTGATAAAACACACTCAAAACTTCTATGTAGTATATGCTATTGCCGCTTATCATCACCTTTACTGGCTTTTCTTCTTGTAGATTTCTTTCTTTTCTTTTCTACTTTTTTCTTGTTTATCATCCATATATAGTTCAAATACTTTGGTGTCGTTTGTATTTTCACTTGGGCAAGAACTTATGCTGCTTAACTTCCATTTACAGCTTCAAATGGAAATCCTCGCCTGCCGGATTCGTTACATTATATTGACTATTCTGGACGTCCAAATGAATATCAGAAAGTGAGAAGCAAATTCTTTTCTTTTTTGCTCTGGCTCTACACTTCTAAAAGACTTGCTAATAGTGTTTGACCTAATTTAGGCAATACAAGAGGTTGGAGGCGTACTACAATATTATGATTATGATAAGCAGTTTCCTTCTTGGGGCTTTGGAGCACGGCCGTTTGATGGTCCTGTCTCTCATTGCTTCAGCCTAAACGGAAATGATGCCAACCCATCGGTGATTATTTTACTGTACATTTAACTTTTAATTGTTTTGTGTCTAGCTTTTCCATATAAGTTTTCTTACAACAAATGGTTCTCTTAAGGATTACCCCAAAACCAAAAAAACAAATTGAATGTCAATTTTGGGAATTTACCACTGATATTACCAATTTTCTAGCATTAAGAAAACCGTCAATAAAATAACTAGGATACCCGTATTCATACAAAATATGAAAATAAGAGTAAATATAAAGTAAGAATCTTAAGATTTGAAAGACTAATAATTAGTAAATATAAAGTAAGAATCTTAAGATTTGAAAGACTAATAATTACACCAAAAACTAGTATGCCTTTCTAGCATTAAGAAAACTGTCAATAGAATAACTCGCATACCCGTACTCATGCATTAATATGAAAATAAGAAAGAATAAATAAAAATAGGAATCTTACGATTTGAAAGACTAGTAAAGAAAGAATAAATAAAAATAGGAATCTTACGATTTGAAAGACTAGTAATTACACCAAAAACTAATATGCCTTTCTAGTAACGTCTGGCATGCACTAGATTAGGACGTGGCAAGATGGGCGAGTTTGGTAATGGGTCAAAACTAATCCATTTTTACTATGGGCCAAGACAGGGTGGGCAGCGTTGGCCTGTAGATACTTCTTTCGTTGGATGAGTTAATTTCATACAATATTGTAAAGGAAAAAAAAAAAAAAAAATCATATCTTAACCCCAGCCCTTAGGGCTGTTGTAGCAAAACCCTTTACTTAGGGTGTTTGGTTTGAGGGATGAGAATGAAGGTATGGCTTTCATTCATATCCAATGCAATTGTTTGGTTAGTGGGTTTTGCTATTGAGAATGGGTATCAAACCCACAAAATCAAGCATATTCTAAACCCACTAAAGGAGACGGGTTTACAAACCCATTCCCATATACATACCCATAGTGATTCCTTTTTACAACCAAAAAGTTGCTAGAACAATATTAAAATCTTTCTCTGAGATGATCTATGAAGCTGTATGCAAACTATGCATTATGAATAAGTTTTGGGCTACTTTCAACCCATTTGACCTATTCTACTTTTGGATATTTTTACATGACCTATTAGAGATAAAACACAACCCAAATCTACCCATTTCTAAGTCAACATTGCTACAAGTACACATGATATTCATCCGTCACCCTGTGCCAAGAAATTGTGTTGGAAGATGGATAACAGCTTAGTGAATTATATGAGTTTCCAAAATTGAAACTTCAGTGGTTTTTATGGTTTGAAGTAATACATTAGATAAGTCATAACCATTTTTGCTTTTCCTTTCCTTCAACCTGGTCTCAGGGAATCTATTATTAAGTACTCATATTTGTTTGTATAACTCATGTTTTCAGGTTGAAGGGATCCAAGGAATAATGTCTGCATACGAACGTGCCCTTTCTAACGTTTCACTTGCAGGGCCAACCCTATTTGGTCCAGTAATTACCTCTGCAGCAACAATAGCCGCCCAATCAATGGCAGCTAAAGAACACAAGTATTACGTTTTATTAATTATCACGGTATGCATCATTATTCATAAGATTTTAAAAGAATACTAGTTTTTTCTTGATAGTATGATTGTCAGATGTGGCAAATTTCGACCCTAAAACTTATGATGGCTAATTCCGGGTTTCATGTTTATATCAAACAGTTCTAATGGAAGAAAGTTAGCTTGGAAACGAGTCTAATGTGTCATAAGTTAACCAATGTTTATTTTTATATTTGAAAGCATAAATTTCCTAAATTATGTTAACAAAATCAAAATTACTTTCAAGATTATTCAATTTGGTATGTATATTCAAAATTAATTAAATATCTACTGATAGAGAATCTTAAAAAGACCCTATTAAGTTTTTCCATTGTTTTGTTATGACATCACTCACAACACCACAGGATGGAGTGATAACCGATCTAGAGGAAACAAAGGATGCCCTTGTGAAGGCATCTGATCTCCCACTCTCGATCCTCATTGTTGGTGTTGGTGGTGCCGACTTTAAAGAGATGGAGGTACCATAATTATTTCCATCACTTTTTGTATTATGCAAGGTGATATTCACATTTTAAATTAAAGCTTGCGAAACAATGTTTATTAAGATATTTCTATTTTTCTACTTGTGCAGATTCTGGATGCAGATAAAGGAGAGAAACTTCAAAGTTCAACCGGGCGTGTTCAATCACGTGATATTGTCCAGTTTGTACCTTTTAGAGAAGTACAAGGTAACATAAAACCTCTTTTTGTGAACTACACATGCAGTGAGCGTATTAATCGTGTGGAGGAAAATTTTGACCCATATATCTATCTATGAACTGGTTGATCTTGATCGGTTTTGTTTAGTTTTCTTAAGGTTAAATGCTTGAACAAACAAATTTAGATGAAAAAAGGCAACCAAACTTTGTTTCTGATGCACACAACCTTCTGCATCAGTTTATTTACAGAGTTATTTTTTATGTTACCGCCTCTGACTATCACAAGTTTTGTGAGGTTCAACAAATGCTATCTTCCCATCATATCACATAGGAAAGATTCTGTAAGAATTAAATACTACTTTAAGAAGTGGGTTCACCAAGTGTGCTGTGTGTTAGGATGTTTCTGCTATAAATTCATACTATATAATTCACATAACGCTATATCACAAATTAGCATGTTGCCAATTTTCTATACAGTATACACCATTGCATGTTATCATAATGTCATGTTTTGCTAAATAGTAGAGCTTTTTTCTTTTAGCAGGTGTAGAAACCTCGGTTGTCCAATCGCTTTTGGCAGAACTACCTACACAATTCTTAACCTACATGAGAAACAATGGCGTTCAACCAAAAGAAAAATTACCTACAACATCGTAAAATCAACTCTTCCTGTCAATATTCTTTGTAAAATCTTATTTTGTTTTTTTCACTATCATGTTCCATGGTGCCAAATGGCACCATACGTCTCATCTCACATATTTTTGTATTCGCATGATGTGAAAACATTTGGTGGTTCCATAAAAAGTACCCACCAAATACAAGCACATCATGGGCATACAAAAGATGGCACGGAACAACATTGATGTGCACTGAAGTTCATTTGCATACAAGGTTCAGAACTGTTTAGCACGGGTCCAAATTGTAGCTGGTTGACCATGGCACTTGTGCTAATTTGTGTTGGGCACTTGGAAGAGAAGAGACATTGTGTAAAGTACTTTCACGTTGTTTTGCAAGTGTTGTGTTATTTTATAGGTTAGAAGAGTTTTGTATATGTCAATATTTGAATGTATCTCATGTATTACTTTCAAATTTACATTCTAAGTTGTGTGTATCTATGTAACATGAAGCGTCACATTGGGTTCCTTTTTAAACAGAAGTTTGTCATCGAGTTCATGTTATTTGGTTTTACCGGAAGAGTTGTATTTTCGCAAGTGAATTAATGATATAACTTTTCTGCTAGAGTTTGTCTATGTTTTGGAACATCGAATTCAGAGTTTGGACTAAGATTATTAATGTTAATGGATATGAGAGGATGTCGACCTCACTTGAACGGATCTGTTCTATAGGCTTGCGCTTCTATTGTTGTTGTTGGATATGAGGATGATTTAGTGATTACATTAACATCACCTCAAAAAGTCCTATACTCTTATGATTTGTTTTTCTACCTTACTGTAACCTGCTGACAATAATTTTGTTTATATATGTTCAAGGCTTAAGGTCATGTTAGATCCTGGAAAACTGCAAAACACACACAAAGAGGAACACTGGCTAGTTTATTCCTTATTATCAAATTTCCTCGTGGACCATACGACTATGAGTATTTATAATTCCGTAGCTTTTCAACAAATATGATTCCATAGCGAGAGCTGCCCATTGCTTCTTCACAAGTGTAGATCTGTCCATGCTCTCAGTAGCAACCTGGAATTTTCTTGGATACACTTGCTTAAGTTATACAAAATGAGAACTCACCCTAACTTTCTGTCGATTAATAAATGGTTTTAATTCGTACTATATCATTTCTAAAACACGATATATTAGAAACACTGATGATAAATATAATGAAAAGAAGGACTTAGATTAAATTCAATGTAAGTGAGATATGATGTGATAACATGAAGAATCAAACAAAGACATTTCTACTTGTAATAAGACATTTAGACAGGAGCATCCTTAAAAGCACAATGGTAGCGTTTTATGAAGACGTGGTCTAGTTTTGGCATCATTAACATACAACTTACCTTCGGCATTCGATCCTAACCAATTAAGTCTAGTTTCAAATAAGTCATCACCAAACAATTGTGTTATGTAGTATGATCTTGTGGTCCCAACCAAAGTCTATCTACATCTTGTTCGTTCTAGATTAATGCTCTCGATAAACTTGCTCCCAAATCGATCATTTAGTCATTTTACCACGTTAGCTATAATAGATTTTAGTCATTTTACAAGTCGTTTTGTTTATGTCATACGTATGTACAACGATCTTTCAATGGTTATGTACACTGATCTTTCAAGATTCTTACAAACATAAAAGACACATAAAGAACTGTAGAAGACAAACATAATTTTTTCTTCTTCTTTAGCATCAGATGTGGTTAGGCTCTTCACAAAAAAACAAGAGCTTTTTCTTTAACCTAGATAGAGTACATATTCCATTCAGTGACCACCATCTATAAATAAAGTATTAAAAAGACATAATTTTGTTTGGCAGGATTAATTAGGCTTCCTACATTTAGGGTTTATGTCTTCTTACTTTAGTTAATTCACACACAAAAGTTATCAATAGTCACACGAGCTCATGTTAGGTTTTACTCCATGTTAACTTGAGAACCTTTCCTCTTTCTTTTTCTATTAACTCATCGATTAAAAATTCTTAACATGAATTAGATGTAATGATCATGTCGATTCACGTACACAGATAAAACGTAATGATTTATATGTAATGCTCATGTTAGAGTAATTTCATCATGTTAATTACTTGGGTGGCCAACATTGTCACCTTTTTGCTATCACACGCGAGGTATTGCAAACTTCATTGTGATCTCTAGGGTGGTAAAGGTATTTACTATTAGGAAACATATAAAAGGTTGCCGTAACAAAGTACGTAAACGCAATTTTGTTACATATCTCTAGTTTTGATTACTTCATTGTCTCCGATTACTATGATTCTTGAACATTTTCGAAATCATTAATACATGCAGGGACGGAGCCAGAAAGAAATATGACTGAGTGCACAAATTTTTTTAACCATAATATAATAGAGTTAAAAAGTGGATTAAAACGAAGATTTCATTAAAACGATAAATAAATGAACATATTACCTTCTAATTAGTGATTCTACGATCTTCCATAAAAAAAATTTAAAAATAATAAAAAAAAACTTACGTGCACCCTCATTTTTAATATTAATAACTTCTTCTTTCTCTATAGCACAAGTTAAAGCGTCGTTAAAATAATCATCACTCATCCGATTACACAAATCAGTTTTAATGAGCTTCATTTTAGAAAAACATCTTTCAACCGTAGCGGTAGCAACAGACAAGACTAAAACCAACTTCATTTAAGCACTACTTTTCATATATATTGTAAATAAATGAAAGATATAACATGAAAGATATAACCAACAAATTAGTCAAGATTTCATACAACCAATCAAAACATGAAAACTTTAAAAGACATAATAAACAAATGAAAGATATATGTTACGACTTACGAACCTGTTTCATCTTTATGGTGTTGGTTCAATTTTGGATTTTGTAAATTGTTAGGATAATGAATAAACTTGTTCCACTAAAAACCTATTTCATGAGCTTTTGTGCTTTAATTTATTAAACTTGTTTCGAGCTTTTACAAAATTTTATATTTATTTTTGATTTGTAAGTATACAAACTAAATAATACTAGAGACACATTTTAATGCACTGCGTGCATTTAAGATACATTTAGGAAAAATCGATAATTTTTTTAAAAATTAACATTATATCGAAAAAATCCATGAGGTGCACGTGCACCCCGGCACCCCTTGGCTCCGTCCCTGAATACATGACATTTTACTATTTTAGTGTCTCTAATATCCAATTAAATAAGGGTGTTTACGTACTAAAAGTTGTACACACGAGGCTTATTTTGTGTTTGCACCTGCAAAGACAAGAAAAACTATATTTTATACACTTAGGATGCCAAGCAACGCCTATCATTGAATATAGCCCATATATATAAACCTTTTGAACATGGAACCATGTTCTTCGTCCCATTTATAAAAATGTTGTAAAAGAAGAACCCTACCACATCATATATTTTTTGTGAATTTTGAGCCGATTTGTGTGGATCCCTACAACACTTTATAGTGAAAGAAAAGGAGTTTAATGAACTTTAAAGACAACTTGTTAATACAAAACATTCACAAAAAGGTGAACAAAATTAAGTTAAATGTTGTAAAAACAATAGTCATCATACACAAAACAAAAAAAATTATCAAAATAAAATATATTCAAGAGTTAAGTTAAACCTCATTCAATGTATGTGCATCTTGCTCCGTTAACTTTTTTTCACTTTAGTTTCATTGTCATGATTACGGTTCTATACATTTTGTTAAAACCATCTTTTCTTATTAAATGAGTTTTGTAATTCAACGAAAAATTACATATGTCTCTTAACGTTGGTGTGTAGCCACACGTATTAATAAGACAACAATTTGATTTTTCAGTGAGCAAGACCATTTTAAAACATTCCTACTTATTGTTTTAATATAGTAATATCTCTTCCTTACTACTTATAATGCATTTTTTAAACTTTTGAAAATACTTAAATGTACATTTAAGTAATTGATTGTGTATAGTACCTTTTAAACTAAAATGCTTAAATGACGAGTTTTATTATTTTAGTTTCCATTTCAAAACAAATTTAAGCTACACACTTCTCCTATTAATACCAATCTCTACTATTTTTAAAATATCAACTTTTTAAATGACAAGTTTTAGTATTGGTCAATCTTTACGTGTTAATTATTATTACGATTGCTCAATCTATATTACATATAAAAGGGTTTTGAGAAAATATGAAATTTTGATGTTTTAATTGGGTAAATATGAAATATCCCTATAAAAAATAAATAATTTTCCTTAAAACTTAGCAATGTGTTATACTTCAAAAATTCCCTTTTATTATTACTTTCTCACAAAAAATAGTTTGACTTATTTTTAAATATGTCATCTTATAATTATCATTAAAAAGTTTATCAATCACATTTAATACATACTACATATATTTATCATTTTTAACACTATATATAATCACAACATTTGTAAAAGAAGGTTTTTTTTTTTTTTTTTTTTTTTTTTTTTTTTTTTTAACAATGAATATTTAAACTAATTGTTGTCATCTTTCATTTTTTTTTTGAGTTATTGTATGATTTCAATTATATTTTGATTATTTTATGTTGTATGTATAAACGTTACCTGAAACATTTAACCAAAATATTTCAATTATAATTATTTGTCACTATAAAATTCCATCGCTAATACTCGGTACAAAGTAGCTATTCTAATGTGATTGTATATGAACTACGACTAATAAGAATATTACAGAATTTAGAGGCCGTAAAATGCATTTAAACAAAGTTTAGGTCGGCCAAACGACTCATGACCTAAGATATTAAATAGCTTAATTTATGTCCTTACTCCATTTAAATAAAAATGTTTACTTTTTTTTTAACATGAAAATTATATTATATTGTATATATACTAAAAGGTAAGAGGTTACTGTAGCAAGCATTGTGCTTGCTACAGTGCTTGCTACAGTAACTTTTTTTTTTAACGGTCGTTAGTTATTTAACGGCTGTTAACTAACGACCGTTATCTTTAACATTTAAAAAAAATTGTACGCACTTTGTCCTTCATCTCAGTGGTTCATTGCAAATTTAGCCTTCATGTTATACATCAATTGCAAAAACAGTCCTAAGTAACTAACTTCACGTTAAGTAGCTAAAGGCAACAAAAGAATTCCGCAGCAACGCGCGGGTACCGAACTCGTTTATACTAATATATCACACTTTTGTATACTATTAAGTCCATGTGAATACTATTTGTTGGGTATATTTGACTTGATATAGTTGACTTAGACTTTGATGTATAGAAACACAAAACTACAAACTGATGAATGTCAATGAGTTGTGGTTTATTCTTTTAGTATAGTTTCTTAGGGGCAAAAACACAAATCAATCAAAACCATAGTTAGAAGAACTTATAGCTCACAACAACAATTTGGTTGATGAGGCACATTTGAGACACCTTGTATTATACTGCTAGACCAAATATAAGTCTACCGGTTGGTATATTATACTATTATACATTAGCCGTCTGAAGGCAGCAAAACGACGGTGTTAAGAAAAAAAAAAAAAAAAAAAAAAAAAAAAAAAAAACCATTTACAAAACATCTCCCTGGAATATATGGCGATTAACAACAACTACACATACTTTTAGCTATTTACGGTTTTTTATATAACAAACTTTATTTCTCAAATTTAACAAATATCTAGCTACTTCGTGATAAAAAAAAATATACCGTTGAAAAAATCATCAAATTGTAAAGAAAATGAGCCAAATATTGCAATGCTTTTAACTTACGTAGGATTATATAAAAAAATGGTGAACTTTAATATATGTCTTTTGAAAAAAAAAATGAAACACACCCTTAACCTATCTAATAACTTTAAGACCACTCTAAAGTTTGTTTAAAAATACAATTATTAAAAAATTAAAATAAATGCCTAATATTTTGCGATTTTCTTATAAAAAGTATATCATTGAAAAAGTCTTTAAATTACGAACAAAATAAGCTCAATATTGCAATCCTTTTGACTTATATATGATTTTACAAAAAAATATTGAGCTTTAATATATGTTATTTGCAAAAAAAATAAAAATAAATAAAAACCTTTAAAACGCACTCTTAACCTATCCAATACCTAATATCAAAAATAAATAAAAAATAAATAAATAAATAAATAATCCAAATCTTTAAAAACTACCTAAAATTTGTTTAAAATAAATTTAATAAAAAAAATAACAAAGATACCCTTAGATTATGTAACAAGTTACAAAAACTACCATATACTTTTACTTTATATATATATATATATATATATATATATATATATATATATATATATATATATATATATATATATATATATATATTATCTATAACAAACTTAATTTATTAATTACCTAATAAATATTCAGTAATTTTCATATAAAAGTATACCAATAGAAAGACTTCAAATTCAAAATAAAATGAGCCCGATATTACAGTGTTTTTTGAATTACGTACAATTTTAGAATTTACTTTTATTATGTTGCCGTTTTTGATGGTTTGTAAGCCAATAATGATGTACGTTATACATTGTGGTGAGATTTGTGAAAAACAGATGCAATTAGTCCAAGTGGTAAGCAGTTTGTTAATAACCATTAATTTGGCATTCTTCTTTAATGAATTTTTACATCTCCATTATACAACTTCTACTTTTAATATGCTTTATACACTTTCACTAACTAATTTTTAATTTCCACATATGAGACATTCTTCTGATATACGTAACCTAATATTTATTTAAAATTAGTAAATATCATATAAGTTAAGCATGCCTAATATTATTCTTCGCACAATAGCTAATTACTATTTTCAACCTATAAGCCACATTTTATGTGTATGTTGTCATTTATAAATATAACATTTATCAGGATGTGCTCCCCCAAAATATTGTAGCATAAGCTACAGTGCGCCACACTCACATCGAAATAGTGAAATGTACAGTAACTAACGGTCGTTAAGTATTTAACGGCCGTTAAATAGTAACGACTGTTAACTTTTTTTTTTAAATTCCGTCTGCAATAGGTCCTTCGTCTTAGAGGTTCGTTGCAAATTTAGTCCTTACGGTCGTTAAGTATTTAACGGCCATTAAGTAGTAACGACCGTTAACTTTTTTTTTTAAATTCCGCCTGCAATTGGTCCTTCGTCTTGGAGGTTCGTTGTAAATTTAGTCCTTATAACTAACAGTCGTTAACTGCACTAACTACTTCATTGGCAAAACATCCCGCGGCAACGCGCGGGTGATCCACCTCGTGTCATAACATATCTAAAGTTAATGCTGGCTTGTAATGCGGACTTAGGGATGAGCAAAAGAACCAAAGAACCGGAACTGGATCAGAACCATGAAGAATCGAACCGGAACCAGAACCAATGGTTCCAGTTCCAGTTCTTGATTTTGAGATTTTTCGGTTCTTGGGTCGGTTCGGATCGATTCCACCGGTTCTCGGTTCCGGAACCAAAGATCCAATAATTATAAAATATGTAATTTTTTTACTTCTTACCAAAATATTAATCAAATCCTACATAAAAAAAAAAAAAAAAAAAAAAAAAAAAAAAAAAAAAAAAAAAAAAAAAAAACCAACTATAGCAATCAAGCCAAACACTCTAAACCCTAATCTTTAATTCACTGAAACATTCGAAAATCAATAATTAATCTAAACCTAATAACATTCCAAGATCATTCATCATTATCAAAACAATGGAAGTAAGTTTATATTTTATTTTTATTTGCATTCGATTAGCTTTTACATGTTCATCATGCTAAAATTTGCTAGCACTTTTATTAATACATTGTTTATTATCTATCATCATCACGTAGCCAAATGATCATCACGTAACACTTTTAGTTTTATTAATACTTTGCCTAACATATATGAACAAAGGTTTAAGTTATTTTATTTTGTTTTCCGGATTGTTATGCATTATTGTTTTGTTAAAAATATGAACAAGTGAAAGTAACTATAGAATGATTGATTATTTGAGTTTATGGTTTATTTGTTAATTGTTATTTGCTTAAAATGTAAATAGTTATAAGTTCTTAAAAAGTTTAATTTTTTGTTTTTTTTATTAGCTTAATAAAAAAGCGGTTCCTTTACGGGTAGATCTAAAAGAACCGAAACCGAAGAACTGTAACCAAAACCAAAAACTATATCGGTTCGGTTCTCGGTTCCGACTTTTCAAAGAAATCGGTTCTCGGATCCACCGGTTCCAGTTTCGGTTCCAACCGGTTCAAGAACTATGCTTATCCCTATGCGGACTAACATCAAAATTAATTTATAGTTAGTCATAACAGAACAATTCTTATATGTGTAATGTTTGTTTGATTTGTTTTCCTTTTTCTTTTCTTTCAAAAGGAGGTCATGAGAAGTTAAAACTTGCAATAATTTGGCATGATTCTTCTTTAAAAAACTCACAAATGTGTATTGTCGGTCGACCACTTCAATCACATCATATACTTGGTAATTGATAAAGAGTCGACTAAGTTATATTTCATATTCATTTAAATAATTTAGACTTTTCGTTATTTTTAAGAATTAGGTATAGAAAATGCGATTTAAGAATTTTCTTATAATATCAAACAAACTTGCAACATTATCTATAAATACGAGCTAAAAATGTTTTGTGCTGTAATGTACGCATGCTAATAACTTGTATGATTTATAGTTTATAAATAAGTTTTATTCTTTGTAACGAACCAAAGATAAATTGAGTTTCGACCGAATCTGATTTAATATGGTTGCATCTTTAATGACACTTAATGTTTTTTTTATTGATACACTCTAATCAATGCTTTAGACAGTTGTACTAAATATGCATTCACTTTTACATGCTTATAAATTTGAGTGTACAAATAAAAAAATAATTTTGCTAACCTATGCTCAGTGGGCACGTGTTAACGAGTTAATAAAAGGAATGTTTTTATTCATTTAGTGTAAATAATGTTCAAATATAGAAATTTATCAGTTTATTTAATGTGTATTAAATGCATTTTTTTTATTAAAATAAAAAGTTTGTATTTATTAATTACGCACTAACCTGTGCCAGTGGACACTCGTTAGCAAAACCATAGTTGTTGTTTTAGATGTATGCGTATATTCTCCGTACATTATATGGGTTCCCTTTAACAAACTAGTTATTGTTTTCATATGTTCCCTTTAATTTTGTGGATATAGTTAACAAAGACAAAGATCTAGTAGAAGTTTGTTGGTCTAAGTTAAAAAAAAAAAAAAAAAGAAGTTGGTGGTCTTGAAAACATGGACGGAACTAGGGTAGGGCGGTGTTTGTTTTTTTTTTAAGAAATACCTCTTGATAAGCTCTTAATTTGACATATTCAGACGCGGTCAGACATTTGGGTCATTAAGTGCGTTTGTTTTTTTTATATCATTAAGAGGCGGTAAGAGACAACCAGTGTTCAGAGCTTTTTTTTTTTTTTTTTTTTTTTTCTGACCGTTAAGAGGCATAAACCTCATAATAAGCTAGATGTGGAAGGGGTGTTTTAACATCTCTTAATGTGTTTTTATTTATTTTTGTTTATTATTTTTTTAATTATTATTATTATTATTATTATTATTATTATTATTATTATTATTATTATTCAACTTTGTATTTCAATTCGTATTAAAAGTACATTTAAATAGAATAATTACATACTGTATGTTAGATTATGAATGTAAAACATGATTAGAGAGTTCAGGTTAGCTAATTTATATATCTCAACTCTAACCCTCCTAATTTAGTTAATCATTTCGAAAAGTTCAATCTAAACAATCTCACGTTTTTTTTTGTCAAATAAACATGAGTTTGATGTTTTGCCTAAAAAACTTCTAACTTTTAATTGATTATATTATATTTTTCTTTTTATGTTTAATAAAGTTTATTTTTCGCGCGAATGCAATTGTTTATATTTAAAGTGTAAAAACTGATAGTTTAAAATATTCAGACATTTTTACGAAAACAAATTGGTTTATTTGATTCTGATTTAGATTCAGATTTCTCGACCACTTATTCAGATTGAGATGAAATCAGATTCAGACTTTTCAACCATATATTCAGATTCAGATGTGCGAATCAGATTCAGACCCAAAGTCTCTTAATAAACAAACAACCTAAGTACATAAGTCATAAGACACTTACGGATGTTTGCGGATAACAGTTAAATTTTGTAAAATACTTGAGTTTTTTTAGACGCACCCGGTCTAAATAGTTGTGTACGTTTTTTTTTTTTTTTTTTTTTTTTTTTACACTTGGTCAATATTTGTTCTAGTTCCGTTTGTGATAAGAGACGCACAAGATGTTTGCATAAAGATAAACATAATTTCTGGTGAGAAAACCACAAAACACGAAAACTTAACATTCTATATATGATTAAAAATCCCTTTTCAATTAGTTTACTGTAAATAGATGTATATCAAATACGTGGAACTAAAACTAAGTAATAAATTGAGGTAGAAGCACATTATGTTTAATTTTTTCTATTGAAGATCAAGAAATGAACCATTGATCGAATTACTTTAAGTCATCAAATTTCAAGCAATGAAAGTTTTACAAAAGTTCAAATTAATCCGTACATTTATTTGAATAATTCAACGCACGCAGTCTCGGTCAAGCATACATTGAGAGAGTAAAAGTTGACCAATATGGTCCCGTCGACATGTCGTCGGGACCATATTAATCAGAAAAATTCATCGCACGCAGTCTCGGTCAAATGTTTTTTTTGTCGTTTTCCTGTTCGTGCCGATGACATTTGGTTGTCGGGACGACTTCGTCGCCTGTTCTCCTTATTCTTGTAATGAAAAGTAAAAAACAAATGGTAAACTAACATTAGATATGATGATCAGATCAAATGTCACATACCATAGTATACCTATAGCTTGATCTAAGATGCAAACGATACAAATACGTTTTTGGTTAAAAAGTTTTACCCTAGTAAATAAAGATACATATATGTTTTCTTAGCTCCAAAATGTGTTTTAAATTATCTTGAGAATCTTAGGTGAAACTTCTTTTGGGTGGCTCAATTGACACCAATAAAATGGCTTGGTTTGCTTGGAAGAAAGTTCGTTCATCTACTAGTTGTGGGGGTCTTGGTATTGGAACTCTTTATGCATCTAACTTGGCCATGTTGGTAAAATGGTGGTGGCGGTTTCAATTCATACAGAACAAAATGCTCTTTGGAAGCATGCTATTACTTTGATTCATGGGGTTTATGGTGGATTCGGTCAAACTAATAGTATTTTAAAACTATTGAGCCCTTGGAGAAATATTATATGCTTGGATAAGTGATGAGTGTGTAAATACTCATCATTTTTACCAATTATGAACTGCCAAAACATCCAAAAACACTCAATAATGAATCAAAATAGTGAAAATATCCCAGGAAAGTGTTTTACATGTCTCAAATGCAAAAATACCAAAAACAGATGAAAAACGCATAAAGTTTGCATAATTGGCAGTTTCAGTCCCCCAACTTTCAAAAGTTGTCAAATCTAGTCCCTGGTCATTCTAAAAACTTGAAAAAGTCACCAAAGGTCCTTATAAATCAAAAAGTTACATAATTAGCCCTTTGGTGAAAAGTTTCACAAAATGTCAAGTTTAGTCCCTGAACTTTGAAAATTGTCAAAAATGGTCCCTGGGATATGAAAAACTTTGAGAAAAACAAATTTTGTCCTTGCACTAACCTTTTATGACAGGATTGGTCCTTGGTGGAAAGTTTGGTGATATTTACACAAATGGTCCCTGAAGTTTGAAAGTTTGACGGTTTCAGTCCCTGATGAAAATAAATCGAAAAAATCAACAAGGGACCTTTTACTATTCATCATATGGCATTATACACCCTTGAAAACAAATTAAAAGGATGCCAAGTTCACACCCTCAACTTTCCCGAAATTACAAAAATAGTCCTTGTGTTAATATACCTAAACCGGATCCTAAACTAATAAATCCAATCCATGTGCTTAGCCTAGTCCAATTTGGGCCCAAGTCAAAACCAGTCCAAACCCTTAGCCCAAACCCAAAGTTATTAAATCTGGGTCAACGTTGACCTGGTCAATTCCCAGTCAAACACCACCCTCCTTCTCCCCTTCCCTCTCAGACATCCCCCACAACTTCACCACTTGCTCAGCCTCCATTCTCCACCAATCACAAACAATGACCCCCCACAATTAATGCCACCACCCCCCTACACCTACCTTTTCACACCACAATTAATGCAAATCCCTCCCCTGCACGTTATCAGAGAACAAATTGCAAAATCTCTTTCCCACCAAAATACGTGGAGGCCTGAGAGTGGACCAAAAGTTATCAGAGGAGGTGGGAAATGATGGCAATGCATCTGGGAACCCTAATTGAAGGCTATAAATAGAAGAAAATGCAAGATGAAGAAGAGTAGTAGTTTTAACTAGTTTTTATTGTCGAATTAAATTAGTTTTCAAAAGTCAGTTGTATCTTTTCCAATTCAAGTATTGTAATAGTTTTGTTAATGTATTGAAAGTCTTTTGAAGTTATAAAAATCAAAGTTTACTTTTGCATTATGTTCTTGCCATTCTGAGTTTTCAGTTAAGCTTAAGCATCACTTGTATTGGTGATTATGGACTGAAAATAGCTCACTTAAGTTCCATTAAGCTTTTTGAAGCTTGTAGAGATCCTAAAATCCAGTATTAGTAAGAAAATCAAAATAAGATAAAAAAAAGTCAATGGAGGTCAACTGTATGCTTGATTTTTGTGTTTCAGGTTGAAGAAGGAAGTGTGGATCAACATTGGAGCTGGTTTTGCCTATCTAAAGATAGGCTAGCACAGTGAAATACTCCTTTTCATGCTGGAGTAAAGAAATTGGTAACTTGGTCTTTTCATATTTCTAAAATCTGCATAATCTTTTGATTCTGAGTAGGAAGTAGTTTTAATTATATTAGATTATTAATTCAGCTTTATTTTTAGTTAATATAACTAGTTTAATCAGTAATTTGGTAGTTGGTAGTGGATTGCATAGTTTCTTAGTATAAATATTTACTTAAAGTAGTGTTTGGATGTGGTTAATGCACTGAGCTGTGGTATTTGTTGCTTGTTATAATCCATTTAGACACTCAGTATATGCCATAACTAGGTCTTTGTAACCCAGAACCTGGTCACTTTAAGCTTAAAAGTCAAAATACAAAGTTTTCCACCACCACAGTCAACTGTGGTGGAAATCTAGGTCCATAACCTAATCATTTCTATTCATAAATAGTTATTATAGCTTAAAGTTGTAAAATTATAGCTTAATACAACTATTTGAATCAGTTCTAAGTGTTGGAAATCAAAAATAGTCAAAGTAACAAGTTCTTGTCAAAAGTCAAAAGTTACACTATCAGATTTTTACTAAAATTCCAAGTTTAATTGTGAGCTGTGTAATGGATATTAAGGTTTGAAACTTTGTGTGATTAAAGTCTACCAGCTGATCTTTGTTCCCTAATTTTTGGTTAATTTGTTTGGAAGCTTAAGTGGGTCCCACAAACCCTCAAAGTGAGTTGCAGGGCAAGAAGTGTGCCCTGCTCACTTAGACCCAGCCTATCACCACCACTTTGGTGGTGATTTGTGATCATCACAGTAGGCCCCAGACTCCCTAGTTAGCATTTTCCAACCCCCCTCCTACCAGGGATCAGGGATTGACCCTTTGTTTGACCTGGTACCCAGTGGACCCCACAATAAGTTGCCACAAAGTTTGTCCCATGTCTGAGTTGTTTTAGAACTGCATAAGTGCTTATTTGGACTGTAACAGCTTAATTGTGCTTAATTCTTGTTAATCTTGGCTTATTCAAGTTTGTTAATCTTATTTGCACCTGATTTAACCATTGTGGACCCCACCCAAAGCCATTTGACCCAGATTGACCAAACAGTCAACCAAAGTCAACTGTTTAAGACAAGGGGGTGTGTACAGCTTATTAATAAGCTAATTTTAAAAGTGTTTTCATAAAAGTTTGTCATTTTAAGGTATTAAGTAGTTCTGAAAAAGAAAAATCCAAAAAAATCAAAGTTAAAGTAAGTGATAGTTTCTATTTAATTCAAGTTAATTTTAATTTTCATTTTTATATTTTAATTAAGTCACTAGTGTTTTTATATTTTTATTAAATACCTTATATAGTAAAGTAATTTTGATAATTTTTTCAGATTTTTATTTTGTCATTTAGTGTTAATTAGATTTAATTTTAATTTTCTTTATTATTAATTAATATCAAGTATTAAATAGCTTAATTAGTTTTTATAAGGTTAAATCTAGTTTTTATAATTTTCCTAGTTCTAATATAGTATAATAGGTTTTTAGAAAATATATTTTGAGATTCTACTGTTCATTTTCTATTTTCTTATTTTATTTGTTTAAAATAGACTTAAGATAATTAAAAGGTAAATAATTAGTTGTTTAATCTTAAAACATAATTTTTAGAGTTTTTATAATTTTGTAGGATTCCTTTGATGGTTAAGTAATTTTATAAATTTTATCTTAATTTTCTAAGTTAATTTAGTATTTATATTAATTAAAAGTAGTTTAATTAGTTTAATTAAGTTAAATAGTTTTTAATTAATAACTAAACCACAAAAAGACAAAAATATTTATTTTTATTTTTTATACTTTCTTCAAGTTCTAATTTAGGTTTAGAAAATATTTTTGTTAATTTTTAGTTTAATTTAAATCATTTGTCATTTTTAGTTAAATTAAATTAGATTTTAATTTAGATTTTTAATAGTTTAATTAATTAAATAATATTTTAATAGTATTTTAATCACTTTTATAATTTCTTTTTCATTTTTAATTTTAAGTTTTGAAAAGTGTCAAAAGCACCCCCTGTAGTTTGATAAATACCAAAAACCCACTTTTCCAGTCCGATACGTGATCTTAATTGTGAATTTGTGCATATATCTGGTATCTGATTTTTGTGAATATTATATCTGTGTACCAATACCAAAATAACAGTAGCAAAATCAATTCCATATCATCTGGGCTACTGTCCTCAGTCCCACTCACTCATAAACGATTTCCAAAGCACCATTTCAATCTCGCTGGGACTTTAACGACCCGGGAAAACACTACACTATCACCGGAGTATTGGCTTGATTAGTTTGACTTTTACGGGTGACCATTCACAAGTGGTTGACTAATAAAAGTTGACTGGTTTTAAGCCAATCAAAATTTGGCGCCGCTGCCGGGGAGGTTGTTGCGTGTTTTAAAATCGTTTTAAGTTTAGTGGTTTTCAAAACCCTCCCTGTAAAAAGTTTTGTAAAAACATAATTATAAAAAAAACGTTCATTAACACTTCTCCTGAAGTGTTGAAAAACACCAAAAAAAATTAAAAACAATCAAAAACAAACTGTGAAGTTAAATTACTTCGTGTTCTTTAAGATTACAACCTGAAACAGTTGGTTTAAGGTAAGTTCTGACATTAAATTGCGAACTGAAGAGGAAACCTATTTACTTCCTCCCGCCAGCCTGCGAGTAATCTTAAAGGGACGATTTCGGTTAACGAATCAGTTCCAAAAATATTTCCCAAGTTTTCTGCACACACACCCATAAGCCTAAAGCAGTTTTTCAAAAATCAATTAATAAACCCATAATAAGTTCCCAAACTTAAGATTAAAACTTGCCTTTGTATCCCTGTGAGTAGTGTACCTTTTTCAAAGAAGCTGCTCACTTGTGATTATTGGTTTAAGTTCACTGTAGTTTTGCCTCGAACTTGTGTTGAAAAATTGTTTTTAGTGCATGCGCACTCGGTCTCAAGCAAAGAATAAAAAACAGAAAGACGTACCCGAGCTACGTTCTAATACAGAAACCGAAATGGCCGTTGCGCCACCACCACCACTATTACCACCCCCTGACCCTCCTAGGGATGAGCCAGCTCCCGATCTCCGAACGATGGAGGAGCTGTGCCAGCCTACCATGCAAGGGCGGGGTGGGCCTATTGCACCACTCACTATTGGGGCTGCGGACTTTGGCCTCAAGCACCACATGATCCAACAAGTCCAGAATTCGTGTCAATTTCACGGATTACCGGGTGACGATGCTAACAAGCATCTTGACAAATATCTTACGGTCACCCAAAGCATGAAACAGCATGGTGTCACCGATGATGCCCTTCGGCTGTACCTCTTCCCCTATTCTCTCACTCATCATGCCACTGCATGGTTTGACCGACTCCCAAGGAATTCTATTCGAACCTTTGATGAAATGGTAACCAAGTTTCTAGCAAAATATTTTCCACCATCCATGGTTACCAAGTTACGAAATGATATCAGCAACTTCCGGCAACTTCCCGATGAGTCTCTTTTTGAGGCTTGGGAGCGTTATAAGCTAGCTATTGATCGGTGCCCTAACCACAATATGTTGCAAGTTACCATCATAGATACCTTCTATAATGGTCTGACATTGAGGCACCGAGACATTCTCAATGCTGCTGCTGGTGGGACCTTTATGAAAAGGCGTCCCGAGGAGTGCTATGACTTAATCGAGAACATGACTGCCCATCATAACTTTTGGGATTCCTCTGCGGAGAGGGATGCGTCATGTAATTCAGTTACTCCCTCATCATCATCTCCTGAAATAATTGCTCTTACAAAAAAGATGGATGATATTTCTACGGCTGTGTTGAGAATGAACCAAACGATACGACATCAGGTTCAAAATCAACAAGTGAAAGCCATAGCCCGAAGTTGTGAAACTTGTGGGGGCCCTCATCTGTATTCCGAGTGTCCAGCTACTGCTGACTTTCCTCCAGAGAACGTATATGCTGCTCACGGTTCCTACAATACGGGGGGTAATTCTTACCAACCGCAAGGGGACCGTAATCTCTTAAGCTATCGTTCCAACAATTTTCTCGGACCTCCCGGTTTTAACCAAAATCAAAACCGTAACGCGAATCAGAATTTTAACCAAGGTCAAAACTCAAATTTCCAAAACCCGAACCAAAATCAAGGCCAGTTTAATCAAAACAATTTTCAAAATGGTAATCAAAACCAAGGTTTTCAAGGAAATTTTCAAAGAAACCAGAATCAAGGGAATTACAATCAGGGTAATTTCAATCAGAGAAACAATTTTCAGGGTAACAACAATCAAAACCAAGGGAATTTTCAAAACAACCGTGTTCAAAATCCCCCTGTTCAAAATCAAAACGTTGTTCCACCCTCTTCTTCCTCCGATGCTGAGATTAAACAATTCATGAAAGCACAAGAGGAAACGAATCGGTTATTGATCAAGACGATCTTTGAACTTCAGAAGTCTTTAAATGATCGACCCTCAGGCCCGGGTACATTACCGAGCAACACGATCGCTAACCCGAGGGGCGATGTCAAGGCGATCACTACCCGAAGTGGGGTATCATACAATGGACCCTCGATTCCTTCTACCTCTTCTTCTCCTCCTAAGGTAGCGGAACGTGAGCCTGAGGTTACTACGGGCAAGGTACTTCCTACTAATAACGGAGGTACCAACAACGTCCACCCTCAAGTTGTCCCGATCCCGGCTCATAAGCCGAAAGTTGTATTTGATCCCCCTGTGAGTTCTGATGAAATCCCAAAGAATGATCCTAAGCCATCAATTCCATATCCTTCACGATTGAGTGAACAAAAGAACCGCGAAAAAGCTAACCATCAGATGGAAAAATTTTATCAAATTTTCCAAGAATTACACTTTGATATTAGCTTCGCGGACGCTCTTCTTCTCATGCCTAAGTTTGCTTCGACAATCAAAAATCTGATAAGCAACAAAGAAAAACTTTGTGAGATGGCAAAAACTCCTCTTAACGAGCATTGCTCAGCAGTGCTTTTGAAAAAGCTTCCCGAAAAGCTTGGAGATCCCGGGAAATTTCTCATTCCATGTGTTTTCCCTGGGATGGTTGAATGCTTTGCCTTGGCCGATCTTGGAGCAAGCATTAACCTGATGCCTTACACAGCCTGGAAAAGACTCTCACTCCCTGCTCTCACTCCAACCTGCATGACACTCGAGCTTGCAGATCGTACCATATCCCGTCCTCTCGGCATTGCCGAAGATATCTTCGTGAAAGTAGGAAAGTTCCATTTTCCGGCAGATTTCGTGATTGTTGATTTCGATGCTGACCCACGAGTCCCTCTCATTCTCGGGAGAGGATTCTTAAGAACGGGTCATGCTTTAATCGATGTATTCGAAGAAGAAATCACTCTACGTGTTGATGGCGAAGCCATAACATTCAATCTTGATCAGACTTCAAGATACTCCTCCAATTATGACGCTGAAACGGTTAACCGAATTGACATCATCGATGTTGCGTCTGAGGAGTCTTCTCAAGAAGTCCTTGGTTTCTCATCCAGTGGCAGTCTTTCTACTGACCCTATCATTTCCGATTCTTCCCCTTCCCTCACTCCGTTTGAGGGAAGTGACTTCCTTTTGGAAGAGCTCGAGGCTTTTCTTGCTCAAGATAGCTCAATTCCCGATGGAGTTGATGAAAACTATCTTGACCCGAAGGGGGACATTCTTCTCCTTGAAAGATTGTTAAATGACGATCCTTCACCCTCTCCGTCTCCACAAATACTTCATAAAGCGGAAGTCAAAAATGTTGAAATAACTGAAGACTTCCCCGAGGTTGAGCTCAAGGACTTGCCTCCTCATCTAGAATATGCATTTCTGGAGGGTGACAATAAATTACCCGTCATTATTGCCAAAAACTTAAAAGATGAGGAAAAGGCTGCACTCCTAAAGGTTCTTAAGTCAAACAAGCAAGCAATTGCTTGGAAACTCTCCGACATTAAGGGCATAAGCCCGAACTTTTGTACTCATAAAATCTTAATGGAGGATGACTTTAAGCCAGCTGTGCAACATCAGAGAAGGGTAAATCCCAGAATCCACGAAGTTATCAAACAAGAAGTTCTTAAACTTCTTGATGCGGGATTGATTTACCCTATATCTGACAGTCCTTAGGTTAGCCCAATTCATTGTGTTCCCAAAAAGGGTGGCATCACCGTTGTCACCAACGAGGATAACGAGTTGATTCCAACTCGTTTGGTCACGGGTTGGCGTGTTTGTATTGACTAACGAAAGTTAAATGAAGCCACCCGTAAAGACCATTTTCCTCTCCCTTTTATGGACCAAATGCTCGAAAGACTTGCGGGGAATGAATACTACTGCTTCCTCGATGGCTTCTCGGGTTACTTCCAAATCCCCATTGATCCCCAGGATCAAGAGAAGACTACCTTTACATGCCCCTACGGAACTTTTGCTTACAGACGTATGCCTTTCGGCTTATGTAATGCACCAGGCACGTTCCAGAGGTGCATGATGTCTATATTTTCTGACATGATCGGGAAAACTATGGAGGTATTCATGGATGACTTTTCAGTCATCGGGGATTCATTTCAGACTTGCCTCTCCCACTTGGAACAGATGCTTAAACGTTGCAAAGAAACGAATCTAAGTCTCAACTGGGAGAAGAGCCACTTTATGGTCAAGGAGGGCATTGTCCTCGGCCATAAAATTTCAAAATACGGGATTGAGGTTGACAGAGCTAAAATCGATGTCATTGCCAAATTACCTCATCCCACCACCGTAAAAGGTGTTAGGAGCTTTTTGGGTCATGCCGGCTTCTACCGTAGGTTTATCCAAGATTTTTCTAAGATTGCCCGGCCTATGACCCATCTCCTCGAGAAGGATGCTCCTTTCATCTTCTCTCCTGAGTGCATCGAAGCTTTTGAAACATTAAAGAAAAAGCTTACCGAGGCACCGATTCTTGTTGCCCCCGATTGGGACCAACCTTTTGAGCTTATGTGCGATGCTAGTGATTTTGCCATAGGTGCGGTCTTGGGGCAACGAAAAGCAAAATACTTTCAGCCCATACACTACGCAAGCAAAACTATGACTGAGGCTCAAGGTCATTACACCACCACTGAAAAAGAACTCCTAGCTGTGGTGTATGCCTTCGAGAAATTCCGGCCATACCTAATCTTGACTAAATGCGTAGTGTACACAGATCACTCGGCTTTGAAATACCTATTTGCAAAACAAGATGCAAAGCCGAGGCTTCTCCGTTGGGTTCTCCTCCTTCAGGAATTTGATATCATTATCCGTGATAAAAAAGGAGCCGAGAACCTTGCTGCTGATCATCTCTCACGATTAGAGAACCCGCATCAAGATGTGTCCGAGAAAAAGGAAATAAATGAAACATTTCCTCTCGAGACACTCAATGCGGTTGCTTTTCGTGGTGACTCTACTACCCCATGGTTTGCCGACTTTGCAAATTACCATGTGGGTAACTTCATAGTGAAGGGGTTGACGTCCCAACAAAAGAAAAAATTCTTCAAAGACGTTAAACATTATTTTTGGGACGACCCCTTCCTCTTCAAAATCTGTGCCGATCAAGTCATCAGGCGATGTGTATACGGACAGGAAGCCACTGATATTCTCAAGGCTTGCCATGCTGGACCCACCGGGGGCCACCATAGTCCTAACTACACCGCCAAAAAGGTGTTTGATTCCGGTTTCTATTGGCCCACAATCTATAAGGATGCCCACGAGTTAGTCAAAGCCTGTGATGCTTGTCAGCGTCACGGGAATATTTCACAAAAGAACGAAATGCCACAAAATGCTATTCAAGTTTGTGAAATCTTTGACGTCTGGGGCATTGACTTTATGGGGCCATTCCCATCTTCTCATGGAAACAAATACATACTCGTGGTTGTTGACTACTTGTCAAAATGGGTTGAGGCTAAGGCCTTACCCACTAACGATGCCCGAGTAGTTGTGAAATTCTTGAAATCCCTCTTTGCTCGTTTTGGAACCCCACGTGCCATCATTAGTGATCGCGGTACTCACTTTTGCAATGATCAATTTGCAAAAGTCATGCTAAAGTACGGTGTTACTCATCGTCTTTCCACCGCATATCACCCCCAAACAAGTGGGCAGGTGGAGGTTTCCAACCGTGGTATTAAACGGATTCTTGAGAGGACAGTAGGTGAAAACCGTGCTTCCTGGTCGGATAAAATAGATGATGCACTCTGGGCCTTCCGTACAGCTTACAAAACACCCATCGGGTGTACTCCATACAAGCTTGTATACGGGAAGGCGTGTCATTTACCGATCGAGCTCGAGCACAAAGCCTACTGGGCCTTGAAACATGCAAACTACGACCTTCATAAAGCGGGTGATCACCGTAAGGTTCAAATCAATGAATTAAATGAACTTCGTGATCAAGCCTAGGAGAACTCTTTGATCTACAAAGAAAAGACAAAGAAGATTCACGACTCTAAGATTAAGAACCGAGTTTTTAACATCGGTGACAGAGTCCTTCTTTTCAATTCAAGATTAAAGATCTTCTCGGGGAAATTAAAAACCCGATGGACCGGACCATTCACTATTGCTAAAGTATACCCATACGGGACTGTTGAGTTATCTCAACCCGAAGGTCCCAACTTCAAAGTGAATGGTCATAGATTGAAACATTATTTTGGAGAGGACACACCACCCATGGTTGTCCCGGATCTCCAAACTTTCCCCATGGACCAATGAATTCGGGGATCGAGTCAAGCTAGTGACTCGGTGAACAAAAATTAGCAGCATATATGGGTTTTCACCCGTATTTCTGACTTCTTTCTACTTTCTACCACCCTAGTGTGGGGGAGTGGCCATCCCCCACCGTTTCAAAAGTAAATATGTTTCAAAATTCAATAATCATGTTTTGTATGTATATTATATCATTCAACTCCCGGGCTGTCAGGGCAAATTTATTACAGTTAATCATTCACAAGTGATTAGCTAGCGTGGTAAACCTGACACAAGCCTGGGAGGTGTATGTATATTATATACTTTATCATTCAACTCCCGGGCTGTCAGGGCAAATTTATTACAGTTAATCATTCACAAGTGATTAGCTAGCGTGGTAAACCTGACACAAGCCTGGGAGGTAGTGATTACATATATCAAAAAAAAAAAAAAAAAAAAAAAAAAAAAAAAAAAAAAAAAAAAAAAGATTGTATGTACAGATAAAATAAAGTGAAAAATAAAAATTTCCACAGTTACCATCGAATATTAGCTTTTCCCGTTCATAGGTTCGGTTTAATAACCGGGACTTTGAATATTGAGGACAATATTCAGTTCTAGTGTGGGGGGGGGGAAATTCTTACGAATTTTATCACAAAACTTTCCAAGTACCCCCATTTTAGGCCAAAATTTTTCAAAATTTTTCACTTTATTCCAAAATTTTTGTGGTTATCAGTCCGCCAAAGTCTAAATGACAAAGGGATTGGCTAGTCCAGGAGCAAACGGCTCTTGGTAAAGACATCTCAAACCCGTTGATGGCTGGCAGTTTGCCAAAAATTGCATGGTTCCTCAGCTCCCCCGCATCCTCATAAGCAAATGAGTTGGCTAGCCCACAAGATTATGGCTTGTGGTAAAGGCAGTAGAAAATCCATAATTGGTTTTCAGCTCACCAAGATGTTGACTTAGTCCATCAAGATGCTGGCTAGTCCAGAAGCAAACGGCTTTTGGTAAAGACAAATCAAATCCGTTGACAGCTGGTGGTTTGCTCAAAATCACACGGTTATCAGGTGTGCCACAGTTCTTACACCTGGCTACTCCAGAAGTGATGGCTTTTGGTAAAGACTTTCAAATCCATTATGTTTTTCTCAAAAGATTGCTAGGGACTAGCAATGTTTTAGTGTGGGGGATTGATGAGTGTGTAAATACTCATCATTTTTACCAATTCTGAACTGCCAAAACATCCAAAAACAGTCAATAATGAATCAAAATAGTGAAAATATCCCAGGAAAGTGTTTTACATGTCTCAAATGCAAAAATACCAAAAACAGATGAAAAACGCATAAAGTTTGCATAATTGGCAGTTTCAGTCCCCCAACTTTCAAAAGTTGTCAAATCTAGTCCCTGGTCATTCTAAAAACTTGAAAAAGTCACCAAAGGTCCTTATAAATCAAAAAGTTACATAATTAGCCCTTTGGTGAAAAGTTTCACAAAATGTCAAGTTTAGTCCTTGAACTTTGAAAATTGTCAAAAATGGTCCCTGGGATATGAAAAACTTTGAGAAAAACAAATTTTGTCCTTGCACTAACCTTTTATGACAGGATTGGTCCTTGGTGGAAAGTTTGGTGATATTTACACAAATGGTCCCTGAAGTTTGAAAGTTTGACGGTTTCAGTCCCTGATGAAAATAAATCGAAAAAATCAACAAGGGACCTTTTACTATTCATCATATGGCATTATACACCCTTGAAAACAAATTAAAAGGATGCCAAGTTCACACCCTCAACTTTCCCGAAATTACAAAAATAGTCCTTGTGTTAATATACCTAAACCGGATCCTAAACTAATAAATCCAATCCATGTGCTTAGCCTAGTCCAATTTGGGCCCAAGTCAAAACCAGTCCACACCCTTAGCCCAAACCCAAAGTTATTAAATCCGGGTCAACGTTGACCTGGTCAATTCCCAGTCAAACACCACCCTCCTTCTCCCCTTCCCTCTCAGACATCCCCCACAACTTCACCACTTGCTCAGCCTCCATTCTCCACCAATCACAAACAATGACCCCCCACAATTAATGCCACCACCCCCCTACACCTACCTTTTCACACCACAATTAATGCAAATCCCTCCCCTGCACGTTATCAGAGAACAAATTGCAAAATCTCTTTCCCACCAAAATACGTGGAGGCCTGAGAGTGGACCAAAAGTTATCAGAGGAGGTGGGAAATGATGGCAATGCATCTGGGAACCCTAATTGAAGGCTATAAATAGAAGAAAATGCAAGATGAAGAAGAGTAGTAGTTTTAACTAGTTTTTATTGTCGAATTAAATTAGTTTTCAAAAGTCAGTTGTATCTTTTCCAATTCAAGTATTGTAATAGTTTTGTTAATGTATTGAAAGTCTTTTGAAGTTATAAAAATCAAAGTTTACTTTTGCATTATGTTCTTGCCATTCTGAGTTTTCAGTTAAGCTTAAGCATCACTTGTATTGGTGATTATGGACTGAAAATAGCTCACTTAAGTTCCATTAAGCTTTTTGAAGCTTGTAGAGATCCTAAAATCCAGTATTAGTAAGAAAATCAAAATAAGATAAAAAAAAGTCAATGGAGGTCAACTGTATGCTTGATTTTTGTGTTTCAGGTTGAAGAAGGAAGTGTGGATCAACATTGGAGCTGGTTTTGCCTATCTAAAGATAGGCTAGCACAGTGAAATACTCCTTTTCATGCTGGAGTAAAGAAATTGGTAACTTGGTCTTTTCATATTTCTAAAATCTGCATAATCTTTTGATTCTGAGTAGGAAGTAGTTTTAATTATATTAGATTATTAATTCAGCTTTATTTTTAGTTAATATAACTAGTTTAATCAGTAATTTGGTAGTTGGTAGTGGATTGCATAGTTTCTTAGTATAAATATTTACTTAAAGTAGTGTTTGGATGTGGTTAATGCACTGAGCTGTGGTATTTGTTGCTTGTTATAATCCATTTAGACACTCAGTATATGCCATAACTAGGTCTTTGTAACCCAGAACCTGGTCACTTTAAGCTTAAAAGTCAAAATACAAAGTTTTCCACCACCACAGTCAACTGTGGTGGAAATCTAGGTCCATAACCTAATCATTTCTATTCATAAATAGTTATTATAGCTTAAAGTTGTAAAATTATAGCTTAATACAACTATTTGAATCAGTTCTAAGTGTTGGAAATCAAAAATAGTCAAAGTAACAAGTTCTTGTCAAAAGTCAAAAGTTACACTATCAGATTTTTACTAAAATTCCAAGTTTAATTGTGAGCTGTGTAATGGATATTAAGGTTTGAAACTTTGTGTGATTAAAGTCTACCAGCTGATCTTTGTTCCCTAATTTTTGCTTAATTTGTTTGGAAGCTTAAGTGGGTCCCACAAACCCTCAAAGTGAGTTGCAGGGCAAGAAGCGTGCCCTGCTCACTTAGACCCAGCCTATCACCACCACTTTGGTGGTGATTTGTGATCATCACAGTAGGCCCCAGACTCCCTAGTTAGCATTTTCCAACCCCCCTCCTACCAGGGATCAGGGATTGACCCTTTGTTTGACCTGGTACCCAGTGGACCCCACAATAAGTTGCCACAAAGTTTGTCCCATGTCTGAGTTGTTTTAGAACTGCATAAGTGCTTATTTGGACTGTAACAGCTTAATTGTGCTTAATTCTTGTTAATCTTGGCTTATTCAAGTTTGTTAATCTTATTTGCACCTGATTTAACCATTGTGGACCCCACCCAAAGCCATTTGACCCAGATTGACCAAACAGTCAACCAAAGTCAACTGTTTAAGACAAGGGGGTGTGTACAGCTTATTAATAAGCTAATTTTAAAAGTGTTTTCATAAAAGTTTGTCATTTTAAGGTATTAAGTAGTTCTGAAAAAGAAAAATCCAAAAAAATCAAAGTTAAAGTAAGTGATAGTTTCTATTTAATTCAAGTTAATTTTAATTTTCATTTTTATATTTTAATTAAGTCACTAGTGTTTTTATATTTTTATTAAATACCTTATATAGTAAAGTAATTTTGATAATTTTTTCAGATTTTTATTTTGTCATTTAGTGTTAATTAGATTTAATTTTAATTTTCTTTATTATTAATTAATATCAAGTATTAAATAGCTTAATTAGTTTTTATAAGGTTAAATCTAGTTTTTATAATTTTCCTAGTTCTAATATAGTATAATAGGTTTTTAGAAAATATATTTTGAGATTCTACTGTTCATTTTCTATTTTTCTTATTTTATTTGTTTAAAATAGACTTAAGATAATTAAAAGGTAAATAATTAGTTGTTTAATCTTAAAACATAATTTTTAGAGTTTTTATAATTTTGTAGGATTCCTGTGATGGTTAAGTAATTTTATAAATTTTATCTTAATTTTCTAAGTTAATTTAGTATTTATATTAATTAAAAGTAGTTTAATTAGTTTAATTAAGTTAAATAGTTTTTAATTAATAACTAAACCACAAAAAGACAAAAATATTTATTTTTATTTTTTATACTTTCTTCAAGTTCTAATTTAGGTTTAGAAAATATTTTTGTTAATTTTTAGCTTAATTTAAATCATTTGTCATTTTTAGTTAAATTAAATTAGATTTTAATTTAGATTTTTAATAGTTTAATTAATTAAATAATATTTTAATAGTATTTTAATCACTTTTATAATTTCTTTTTCATTTTTAATTTTAAGTTTTGAAAAGTGTCAAAAGCACCCCCTGTAGTTTGATAAATACCAAAAACCCACTTTTCTAGTCCGATACGTGATCTTAATTGTGAATTTGTGCATATATCTGGTATCTGATTTTTGTGAATATTATATCTGTGTACCAATACCAAAATAATAGTAGCAAAATCAATTCCATATCATCTGGGCTACTGTCCTCAGTCCCACTCACTCATAAACGATTTCCAAAGCACCATTTCAATCTCGCTGGGACTTTAACGACCCGGGAAAACACTACACTATCACCGGAGTATTGGCTTGATTAGTTTGACTTTTACGGGTGACCATTCACAAGTGGTTGACTAATAAAAGTTGACTGGTTTTAAGCCAATCAATAAGCACCTCTCTTGTGCCAATACTTGTCTACAATCGATCTTCATTAGGAGTGTGGGGGATGGATCACGTTTTAGCTTTTGGAATGATGTTTGGTTTGATAATTGTAGCCTTAAACATTCATTTCCCAGATTGTTCGCATTAGAAGTAAACAAAGAGGGCAAGATCAGAGATATTTGCATTACAACAGATGAGAAGCGGGCTCGTAATTTCAGTTGGCGTCAGCAAGGGATGGCCTAGAACAGGCCCACTAATTGGGCTTGTTAATATGCTTCATGATTTCGCCACTATTGACTCATGGACATGCTCTTTAAACCCTACGAATGTGTTTACTGTCTCTCTCATGAGAAAGGTTATTGAATAATTTACCCTACTCTCATACACTAATCTGACAAGATGGAACAAGTGTCTCCCCATCAAGGTAAATATTCACTCATGGCGGCTATTACTAGACCGTTTACCAAGTGGGTGGACCTCAATTAGTCTCTATGCCCTATTTGTGATAGTGACATTGAGATCTCCCAACATTTATTCGTTGAGTGCCCTTTGGCCACACATTCACACATACGTGGAAGAAGATTATGACACGATGGGGTTTGAATGACTATCCAAAAGTGGTTCATGATCTATTAAAATGGGAGGAAGCTGTTAACTTAAATGATGAAGTAAAGACATGCTTTAATTGACGTTGTGGTTCAAACCAAAACCTGGGTAATTTGCAGATATAGAAATCGAGTTTGTTTTGACTTGAAGCCACCAAGAAAAGATACACTTGAAGAGGAGATAAAGGTGCATTCGCACTCATGGATTTTAAATCGTAATAGGATCATGAAACCTAATTGGATTGAGTGGTTAGACAATCCTATACATTTTTGTATGAACTCTTTGTATCTTTGATTATTCTAGCATCATGCTAGTTTTTAATGAATTGCAGTTTAAAAAGAAAAAATACATATACGTTTGGGATGTCTATTTTAGCTTTCCTAGAATTGAAGTTGTTTAGTGGAGATCTTTTGTGTATTTATGGCGATATTTTTTTGTAAACGACTCTCAAGGTTATTTTAGGTTTGGTGTCTTAAGGTGCATGTTTTTTGTCTTAAGGGTGTAAACAAAATTATCCTTGCCCTTCTAAAAGAACATATAGAGTTCAAACCCACAATCTGAGTACCATTCATTCCTTTCACTGATTTGCATGTTGTCAGCCTTCTACATATATATGTCAAAAATTGATAGCCTTTAGTTCCTTCATTTCTTGCATTTGCCAGCCAGGCAATTATATCTCACTTCTTATGCATAAAATACTAGTATGAAAAAATACACATTAAATCACATACACAATAAATTGCACATATCGATTTTTTTTTTCTTTCAGAAAATTACATTTACATATACAAATTTAAATAATACTACGTATTATAATTATTGTCATAAAAACCGTGAAAAAAAACAACTTATTTACAAACGTATTCAATTCATTATCATTGCCGTGTTATGCAAATACGTATAATACTATACGATACATGATTTAATGGTGTGTAGATCACTTATTGTTGTGTATATGACTTTCCTATAAAAAAAACATTGTGAGTTTGAAATTATTAATTTAAAAAAAAATTGAAATTAAAATATTGTAGTTAACAGAAAAAGTCATATAAAAGAATAATTTATTATCCCTCACTATGACTATAAATTCTCCCACAAACCCTATATTCCATCTCTCTCTCTCACTCACTCAGTTCTTTGATTAGCATGTTCACCATCCATTTTCTTCCAAGTCTAATGTGAAAGCAACTTTTGAAATCTCTCTCTTTCTATAAAAAGAAGGGTCAAGGTGGATCACCGGAGACTTGGAAAGAGGGCCCTTCCGGCCGATGAATCGGAAGGAAAAGTCGAAGAATACCAACAAAATGAAGAGCAACAATTGTTTCCATCTTACTCCCCTCAATCTCAAGAAGATATGTCTGCCATAGTTTCCGCTCTTTCGCAGGTCATAGGAACCACTGGCGATATCCCTTTTTCTACTTGTGCTACTCCTAACCAACAACCACAAAGTCAAGAGCAAGGTAAAACTCTAAAGATATTTCCATATCCCTAAGCTTAAATTGGTCTTAAGTATGCGTGTAATGATTTTTATCGATTGTTTTTTGATCAAATATTGTAATCATGAGTCGTGTTTAGCTAGTTGATCATTTCACTTTCTAATTATAGCTAGGGTTGGGTTTAAGCCAAGGATGGACCAAAAGGATGAGTTCTAAAGAAACCATTTTAGCTTTATTATTGTTCAATTCCTTGTGCTACTTACAATTATAGTTCATGTAATCATGTGTATGTAGTTTACTAATTGCACTCTGAAATCCCTCAGAGGCTTTTATGTAGAGTTCATATCAGGTAGTGTTAATCCAATTAATTCTGAAAAATTATATTATTTCCATTTTCGAAACTTAAATCCACATAACTTACTTTTGTTTTCTTTACAGGTAGGCGTATTGTCGGTAAAATTAAGATGTTTGCATTTTCAATTGTAGAGACCAGACATTTTATGTCTTTACCTAGATGTGTTTAGCTGATCAGATTCTGACATCTAATTACTACACCGGACTAACTTATTTATGTGGCATGAATATTTAGGAAAAAAAGGATAATAGTAAGACACTAGAGTGGGAAAATTGCTAGGAAATCACCAAGAAAACCGTCACCAATAACTGTGCACATAATCCGTGGGAAAATTGTAGGAATTCCCTAGTAATTTCCTTCGAAAAATTTCCCCGGGGAAATTTCATGGGCTTGCCCCTTTTTTTTGTAGTGAGTTACAAGGAATACACCAAAAAATTTTGGACTAAAGCAATACGACAAACCCTGCAATACAACTCGCGCGAACGTAACTATATAAGACAAGAACACAAAAACAGGTATGTTAACAATACAGTTTTACGAGCTATAATGTAAATGTGTAAAGAAAATTGTTTAGAGTTAGCTAATGCATGTCTTGTGGTGATTTTATATGCCAGAAGTTACTTTATTACAATCTACAACCATTTAGAAATCTACGATATACATTCGTGTCTGAAGTTGATAGATAAGCATATTGAAATAAGGAATGTATACTTACGTTAGTACTTCTCTCAAATAGCTAAAGTTTGATCGATGTGTATTGAAGGGAACCAAAGGAGGAGACACTATAGAGGAGTGAGGCAAAGACCTTGGGGAAAATGGGCCGCGGAAATCCGTGATCCACAAAAGGCGGCAAGGGTGTGGCTTGGCACATTTGAGACAGCTGAGGCAGCAGCACTTGCATACGATGAGGCAGCTCTTAGGTTTAAAGGAACCAAAGCAAAGCTCAATTTCCCCGAGAGAGTTCAAGGGAGGACCGAGTTAGGTTATTTTATCACTCGTCCACAATTACAAATGTCAGATAGTTTTGTACCAACTTCTCATACGCCTCATCTCCGACCTCCATCTCAAAGCTCGTACCCTAATCTTCTTGATTACACAAATTTTCTTCGTGGTACTAATGAACATGGGATGTCAACATCAGATACAAGTGCATTGAATAGTACTACTTCATCTTCGATGGATATGGGAAGTTCATCAAGTGTTGGAGCTTCTCAATATTGGCAAGATTTTGATCCTACAAATGAATCAGGAGATTAGAAACTAGAAATTATATCTAAGAATTTTGCAAGTGTCCCTTTAAATTGGTGTTTCGTATTTCAAGTAAGTTTATATAAAATGTGGAATTGAACTTCTATTCACTATCTTTAGGTTTCATTGATTGATGATTTTCTTCAATTCATTGGAAACGAGACATATAAGCCACGCGTATCAATAATATGATTTGGAATGTTTGCTTCTTCTGTTTCTATCTATTGACAATATATCTATATAATGATAACACCTTATAAAATATCTACGAAAATTTTCATAAATTAATTTTTCAGCAACAAACAAAATTTCATTTTTGTGTTCAAACGAGTTTTGTGGTGTAATTCTATATATATCGACACACAGATACTCAAAACTTAAGCATGAAATAATTGAAGTCTAAAATCACACGTTATGAAACAGATTTCATAATGTATTAAGGCTTAATCAAGAACTCCGGCAATCATCAAATTATAAGGATGTAAAATCCAACATACGGACTTTAAGAACAAATTTTTAGCAATTTAGATGAAATAAATGTAACATCGATCTTTCTTATTTTATGTAAGCAATATTCATGTGTGTGAAATATATAGACACTCATGCTCCCGTAACATAAACTTGTGATAATAGTTTAGTCATTGACTCACTGCAAGTGAATTGTGCATAAGATTTTTGTGTTATTCAAAAAAATTGTACCTAGTTTAATACTTTCTAGACAGTGTAGTTATGGGAAGAAAATAGAGCCACTGCAATTTTGTCATGAATAACATTGCACACCAATGTTGACAAGAGTTGTAGGCAGTGTTAGTCTATATATGATGTAACGAGAAATGAAAATAACACCCAAAAATTCGTCCTAAGCAAACTCAAAAGGTGCTGTTTTGTTCACTCAAAAGACCATTTCACTAAACAAAAAGAGAGAAAAAAGCATGTAATATGTTCATACTATATTTGAGCTTGCCAGTCTGCGAAAGGGGCCAAGTTAAAATTTTGGAAGCTTCAACTTCTTAGAATACACTAATACACCCGCCCCTAACTTTGGAATCATAGCGGCCGAGCTGGTGATTTATTATTCTCAATAGATTTTAGTGGATGGTCAATCAAGGTTACATTTACTTGTCAAGTCACCAAAGGTGGCTGCTAATCAAATAGGAAAATGACACATGCTTGTTCCAGATCGGACTGTCAAGTCACCAAAGGTAGCCTCCTAAAAGTATTCCTAAACTTCTTCCTAACAACACATGCTTGTTCATGATTGGACTGTCAGAAAATGGACCATCTTTTAGAAGAAATAAAAAGAATCCACGTACGTTTAGGAGGATAATTAGGAATGCGTTTAGGATGTTATAACATGGCGCAATCAAATATGCGATATAAAACATATCCTTTACCTAAAGTTGTTAAGAAAACTAGTAATTAAGTTTAGAAACTTCAAAAGATGTGTTTTACTTTTTCTGAAAAGTTAGATAATTTATACAAACATTTTAATGTGGAGTTTCAACTAAATTCATATATTTATGTATGAAGATTAATCATAAAATAATTAGCAATGCCATACTTTTCATATAAGTTCTTGATTTTCCATGTTTAATTTGTATAAGTTACTGAACATTCTCTAAGAATCAACAACTTGAAGTTTCCCTCCTAGAAACTATGCTCGTGTGCTTACGAGTTTTAGTTATGGTGATATCAAGAGAGCGGAAAATTGTTTTTTTTTTCTTTTCCTCTTAATATCAATTATTCAGGCAGACCAGCTCATTAACAACTTGAAGTTTCCCTGCTAGAAAACTACCACAGCAGGTACAGGTGCGGCTTAAGTTTTGTGGAGGCCTAAAACGCTATTTATGATGCCTTTCGAATTTTTCATTTTTTACTCTTTGCTTAATATTTGCTTTTCGATACATTGGATTTATAGAACATCCAATTATCAAACCAAGTATTATGATAATCTATAAGTAGGGCTAAAGAATTGAATCAACACGAACGACATTTGTTCGTGTTTGCTTGTTTTGGTTAACCGAACAAACGAACTAATATGAACACTTAAACAAACGGACATTGGTGTTCGTGTTTGTTCGTTGAAAATAAGTTATTCTTGTCCGTTCATTAAGACACTATTCATGAATGATTCTTAAAACATTTAATTTGTTTACAGTATTGGCTAAAAGTAATTAGATTTGTAGTATTAAATGAGCTCAATTCATCATTTTATAATAATAAAAAGATTGACTTGGTCTTGTTTCTTAAACTCAAGGGCATCCACTATGGTGGTTTATAAAAAGGTTTATGAAAAGATGAAGAGGTCCATAATATTGTTAACCATAGTGGACATCAATTTCATGCTAACATGGCATGAAGAGGTCCAATATCTTAAACCTTTTCACAATTTAATGCATTGAGTTATGTTATATATTTATAAAGCTTTTAACAAGTTTATCTATAGTGAAAATAGGTTTATAAATCTAAAAGGTTTATGTGTTTGTGATGTGACATAATTATAAACCTTTGTAAATGTTTATCACAGTGGATGCTCTAAGAGCTTAGTGGTATGGATTTAAGAAATAAACAATAAATAAGTAAACATCATTGATAATTTTAGCAGTTTAGTAACAGGGGCCTTTTATATATCGAGACCTCAAGATGATGCCCAAGAAAATATGTGACCGATTATATAGGGCGTTAAAAAATTGGGGCCTTAAATATTCGGGGGTATGACTTTAATAGCTTTAACTTTGAGCCACCGCTGGGTGCATGGATTAGCAGGGTGACAAGAGGATCCATAGAGGAAGAAATAGATAAATATCATCACAAATGCCATCTTTTGTTATATATACTCTGTCCGTCATAAAATTATGGCCCAATTTTCTATTTTGAAAGTATGTTCACTTCTTATTTCAATCAATTAAAAAAAAGTTTAGTGGGTTGAGATGTTATTTAATTGTTTGAGGAATGTTTTTTTTTTTTTTTTTTTTTTTCATGTGTGTCTTGGGACAACACTTTTGAGACGAAGAGTATATGCTTAATAAAACAATATCTATCTATCTTCTATTGAGAAAAATATTCATGTGAATAAGAATATTGAATGAGTTAATTATTTTAAAATAATTACTTAAAAAGAAGCATGACCAATCACCCATTGAATAAAGAATGGAAGAAAATAAAGCAAGAAATTAAGATAACTTTCCTGAGAAGCTAAACATGTCTGAGACTTATTCTTCGTTTGATCGATTCGAGTTTCCAAATTTCAAAAAAGTGTCGACGACCACCACCGCCATCACCAACTTTCAATCATTGTACGTTCATTTGTGTGTGTAAGATACAGATTAATATGAAGATTTGGTTTCTAGACTTAAAAGACACAAGGTTTATGTATATGATTGTGTGTGAATAAGAAGACTTTTAAAAGGGTTGTATACGGCTGGCTGAGTATTAGATAACGACAAAAGATTCATGCAAGATATCATTCTGACTCACACACACACTAAATCAAGAGTAATCTAGAAATCAACTTAAGTGATTTACAAATGTCATTATGTCAATATCAATCATTTACCATCACGTTATTTATTCAATGAAGTGCTAAATTAAGTGAACTATATCTTAGACTATATGGCATGGGCGTGGTTAGTAACTAAGAGCATGAGCAAGCGTAACGTATAGGCCTGCGTTAAGGTTGTTTTAACGCACGTTAACGTGCGTTATTGATGTGGAGGAGCACGTTAAGGCCACGTTAACGTGGCAAGTTAAGCCACTAACGTGGCGTTAAGCCACATTTGCTTAAAAAAAAATTACACTTCTGGTTCCTGTATTTATGTTTGTATGTTGACAATTTTGGCCCTTGTAATTCTTAAACAATACTAATTTATTCAAACACACACGATACGGAAATACAATTACAAACGATACGAGAAACAAATACAACAGATACGATTTATATAGCTTTGTAATTGTCGATTAGATTTGACTTCTCCTCCCACACTTGCAATACTTGTTCCCTAACCATTTTCAAGGCGACCTGAAGTTGCAAATCTGTTTCATCATTTCTTAATAGAGTTTCTAACCCGACGCTGATGATTGGATGGTCTTGAGGCATATCACGTAACCTTTCGACTTCAGGAGCACGAGTATGCATCTGCCTTATACAACGAGTTATCTCACCAAGCAAACTGTTAACCAACTTGAGTTCCTTCTCTTGTTCGCTGCGTAAACAGGAAAGAATAGATTTTTGCACCTCAGCTAGGTTGTTTGCCATTTTTTGTGTGTGTTAATAGTATTGATATTTATGTGAGAAAATATAGTTCTGTTAAACTAGTTTTTATAGGGGAAAAGTAGCCGTTAAACAAATAGCCGTTGGGAAAGTAGCCGTTAAGCGTTTTATTCAAATTAAAAGTTAAACAAGCACAAGATACAGCATAAACGAAACAGAAAACACAAACGATACATCACATCTTCATGGAATACAAAAGCCATTAACCCATAAACCTGCACCAAGTGTGGTTGAACCTCAAAATCGACCAAACGTGAAAATATTTGAATGCTTTCCCATCATTGCGTTCTTTGAAAACATTCATTGCATCTTCAACACGAACCCAGGGGTCACGTGTAGGCTGCAAATTGTCATGAATTGCATGAAATTGTTGGCATTCAGAGTTCATCCGTGCCCACTTGCTCGTTATCTGGGATTTGCTCAGATGAGGACCGACTGCTTGTTCATTGAACCTTTCTGTAACGACTTGCCAAAAAGGTCCTTCGCCGGCATGGAATTCATGAACCACTTGCCACATATCGGCTAGCAAGGTTTCTTCTTCAATATCCCAACGATTTGCCATTGTGTAGAAATTGAAGTGTGTGTATAATTATATGATAATGTATACTATATATAGGAAAGCTTAAACGTTTAAAATTTGAATTTCAAAATCTAAGCGGGATATTCAAATTTCAAAATTCAATTTTAAACGTGTTTAAATTTGAATATTCAAATTCAAAAGCGAGATTATTTTTAAATGTTTAAAATTCAAATTTTGAAATGTATGGGCGGGATTTATGGTATTATTTATCACCCTTTGACAGTTCACAGAAGTCACAAACAATTCTCACACAACTCTAATAATTCTCTCAAACAATGTCTCGCAAGGATTTCTCCCAACAATTCCCAACACACCGTGACTTCTCCCAACAATTTCCAACTCACCATGACTTTGGCCAGCAATTCCCAAGCTCTAGCACGATTCAGAATACAATTGCACCGGTGAACACTCCACCAGAAGACATCTTTCTGGTATTCACACCGGAAAATGAACCGGTGCCCAATCAACCTGTTGTCCAACAACAACAAGATCAACCGGTCAACAATCCACCGGAAGAAAACCAACCCATTTGGAGAGGGTTGACTGATGAAGAATTTGAAGAACAAAACATGCAAGAATTGTTACGTGTTGAACATGAGGAAGAAATGGAGGCAAGAGCTCGTGAGCAGCGAGCAAAAGCTAAACAGGATCGTCGAAACCGTCGAACAGAATGGCGATGGGCAAATGGAATAGACCGTGTGCCAACCAGTGAGGACGATTCGAGTGCCTCCTATTCGAGTCATGAAGGGTGGGTGTCCGACGATTCATTCTATTGATTCGCAGTTTTATGTTTAATTATTTTAGTTTTATGTTTAATTATCGTACTTTATGTTTCATGTTTAATGTAACTTGCGTTTAATTTCAATGTATGTTTAAATTTTAAGTATTAATATAAGTTGTTTTTATTAGTTATTAAATGAAATAATAGTTTTAGTTGAGGGTAGAATTTAAAAATATTTGAGTTAAAGCTGAGTTAAGGCTGAGTTATTGTTGTGGGTGTTTTTTTCTAAGTTAAAGTTAAAGTGTAAAAGCTGATGTGGCGCTGACGTGGCACTGCGTTAAGTTTTAACACGGGTTACGCTTGGGCATGCTCTAAGTGGCTACTAAGTACCAAGTCATGTGTGAGCCCCACGACAAACGCGCAAACCAAGGCCAAAAACGAGAAGATATGGTGAGTAGCTCACTTAGTTTCGGTTGATTATATGTGGGATCTTCTTTTTGTTTTAATGCTTTTTTATTTTGTTACTGTGTGTGAGATATTTAGTAAGGTATATTTGTATAAAGTGAGTCTTTTAATAAATGGTAAAGGTAATTAGATGACAATTTCATATGAAACGTGAAAGGGAGTGAGGGAAAGTGGGAGGAGAGAGAAACCTGAGATGATGCTGATATGTAAGGTGAGGGTGTAGTCACCATGGCCTTTAGCCTTACGGAGCATGCTCATGTATGACATGATTTACATCATAGAAAATATTTTCTTCAAGCTAACCAACCTATCTTTTGTATGGTCTTATTTGACGGTTGGAACAAAGACACATTTGGTCGTGAATTCAAATGTGACGGATAATAAAAGGCATCAGTTCATCAGAGGAGGTCCCCAATCAATGTTCGACTAATTTATGTTGCGGAAAAGTTGATTTTGTAATTAGTATTTCCCTACCTAAAACACATATATTAATTGCATGTTAACATTTGGTTGTCATATGTAAGTTTTGTGATATAAATTAATATGTGTATGACCAGATTCGAACATGAGCATATGGGATTACACATTTTATGTATGAGAGTCGATATTCAATAGTTAATATAAAATATTATATTTAATTATTAATCACAAATAAATACTTAACGGACGTTAGTACTTAACAGTAATTAACTAACGGTCGTTAAATGATAACTTAAAGGACTAGAGATGAAAAGAAAGATCAAGAAAGTTCCGGACTCCTTTCCTACTCATATGGCTGGTCGTATAGGGGTAAGGAAACACAATCCAAACCTATCTTGGTCTCTAAGATTTGATTAGTATAAATACAAAGGCTTGTGATTTATTTTAATCTAATCTTGGATCACCAAAGAACCCTAACTTCTCTTCTTCTCTCCTTCTTTGTGCTTGGCCAATTCGTTCCACCCTAAACCTCAAGGGTTTCGATTTTGCTAAGCTCAACGAAAGTGTTTTGGTTGTTTTGTGATTCAATAACCTAGCTTTTCGCATATCGTTAGTAATACGTGTGTACAAGATCGTAGAGTAGCAAACACACTTGTGTTTGATTGTTTCTTGGTCGACTTTATTAAAAGTCGAATACTAAACCTTAATTTTTTAGGGTTGTTGGTTCTTGATAATTGTTTTGCTTGAATTTGTTAAAAGGTACGCATCACTTTATGTTTCGGTTAACTAATTGCTAATATTATGATCTTACGTTTTCACTACGTGCTCTAGATGTTTATGTTTAATTTATGTTTGATATGATATTTAAATTCCAACAAAATAAGTTTAAAATTATGTAAGTTCTACGTACACTTTATAATTGTGGTAAATTTTATTTAATCATAACCCTATGATGAGTGTAAACACGTTTTACACTTAAAAATTGTGAAAATGTACTTCTTTCAATAAACTTAGAATAAAAATGCGCACAGTTCCACAGTTGGATTTAAGAATTTCTAAACTTGGCTCTTACTTTTAGAGTGTCATTTATTTCAAGCGTACTTACTCGTCCTAAATTAATATTTCATGTTTCTTTTGTAGATGTCTTAATTTAATTGTTCATTGATAAAAATAAAAAAGTTTTATCGAGTTTACTATATTACCATGGGCTGAAATTAATATTACAAATTTTAAAAGATACGTTAGTTTTAAACGTAAAAATATTATTCTGTAAAAAAATAAAAAGTAAAAACAACAATAATTAGTATTGTGACAATGACCTAAACAAAAAGCAAGTATTCCATTCATTGCATGAGTCTGATCATAATATTCTCTGTGAAAATAGTTTGGTACCAATAAAAACTGCTTTAGCAAAATCTGCAATAGATAATCACACGTGTGCTTTGTAATGATAGCTCGACATTTTCCACTAATTTTGCAATTATTTAGATTTCTAGACAAGTTCCACTTATTCTTGTGCAAAAAAAGATACTCCGTAACTTGTTTATAATAAATCTTACAATTCTAAACCTCTCCTTCCTAAAGTTATGAAAACTAAACGAATATTCGAGTAAAACGACGGTGTATAGTGACAGATAATTATACTTGCGAGATTGTTATTTTGTTTGACTTTTGATGCAAAACTTACGAACTGAATTCGCAGTCATTGCGAGGAAAATATCTATAGGTTAGAAATAAAAAAAAAATTATAAAAGTTTAAGGGCTTAAACAATATTTAAAATGTTAATTTAGTGATAGATATCGTTACAATTTTTAGTCAAATGTATAATGGTTCACTAACATTACTCAATTTTAAGTTATTTTAAATTTGAGTATTAAACCAAAACTTTAACTAAATTAATATAAGATTATTAGTGATAATACTATGTTCATGCACGAGTTTTTACATAGATTTTTCATTATGATAGTATCGATTAGTATTTATTATCTTTCAAAACTTCTATTAATAAGTAGTTTCCTAAGTGTATTTATATTCATATCATGGTAAAAGATACTTTCATTGTAATATTTATTTTCTGTTAATAATAATTTCAGTCGTATTAGTTTTTAACCCCGTGGATAATTTATAAAATCATTTAAATATTTAATAGTCATATAGTTATAATACATGTGTCCACACAAGTTATTGACATAAGCTTTTCATTATTTATTATTATCGATTAATACCCTGCTTTAAGTTTAATGTGTATTTTCTTGTTACTAATAATTTTAGCCGTATTTCAAAAGAATTAATATAAGTCATGGATAGTAAAAGAAAAAAATTTCGGATATCATTACTTAAACTTATAAAGAGGAATATCATGAGTTGTTCGTATGTGTACTATCTCGTGTATTCATATACATATCATGGAAACTTGTGCTTTCAGTTGATATTTATAATCTCGTGTATAGGGTATAGATTCAGTGAGAAGAAAACTTAAAATGAGAAGAATGAGAAATAACTATAACCGCATATTTGAGATGCGTCGACTTAAATTGGATGCATCTCTATTCATTTAGATGCATCACAATTAGTTGAGTGATTTTGAAGTGAAAACGATGCAAAAGTAGCATTAACAACAAATTTGATCCGCGAAGGACGAAAAATACATAGAATTCGTCTAACTTGATGAAATGCATCTAATATATGTATATGCATCTAATTTTTAGCTAGAAAATATATTATGATGCATTTAAAAGATTAAGATGCATCTAATTCAAATGAATGCATCTCTAATGTGTAGTTATAATTATTTCTCATCATTCTTATTTTAAGGATTGTTCTCATTTGATCCGTCTACATTAATTTAATCTATAATGATACTAATATTTATAAATAACAACAGCATAGAAGTTGTGTTGTTTTTAAAGAAAAAAAAAATGTCTATGGAGTATAAAGTATAAGGGGGTATTTGATAAATTTTAAAAGTTATAAAAAAACATGAAAAGTGATAAATTTTATAATTTATTTAAAACTTAACGACTAAAGTTTTATTGACTCCCTTTTTTTTATACAAAATCAATACCTACGTTAATCAGTATTGTTGTTGTTGTTGTTGTTGTTGTTGTTGTTACATATTTTATCTTTTATGAAACATCAAAAAAATTTGTAAACAAAAATCTATAAGAACATATCTACGTATCCACATCATTAAGTCATAAACAAAACATGTAAAAAAATGAATGAATGGATAAATAAATAAGGGAAAACACCAATCTTAAACACAATGAAATTCAAACACATAAACCATATATTTTCTTCATAAATTTTCGATCAAATTCAAACACATAAACCACTACCAACCTCCATCCAAACACGAAACAACAACCCATCATAAAATCCTCAACACCACCACTAAGATCAGGCCGGCTGTAATGGCGGTGGCTGTGTAGGGTTGATGGATCTTGTGCGGATCTTGGTGTGGGTGTATGTGGATATGGTGGATCTTGGGCGGATCTTTGATGTGTCGTAAGTAAGTGTAATGGATCTTCGTGTGTGTGGCCGAATATAGTTTGTGACGATTGGCTGTGGAGATGGGTATGGGCGAGGTGGTGGCATTTGACTCTGGTGGTTGCAAGATTTAATAGAGGAAATAGGGTGTGTGTGTGTGGTGGTGTTTTTTATTTTATTTTTTTTTAATAAATGAAAAAAGATGTGTATTGGGTATTTGTGTGTTTGGATGTGTGAAATGATAAAAACGTCTTTACATTTTAATAGTCAATATTAGTCAAACTAACAGTGTTAGTGCATTTGGATTAACTTTGTTACGGGTCATCGGACTTTGAAGTGGATTCGATACTTTTTTAAAATTGGACTAAAAATGAAATACCCATCAAACAACAAGGACCAAAAATATCGTTAACTCTAACTTTTACAAATTTACCAAGTAACATCATATGTTCCTCTATAACTATAACATAGAACGCTCAATCCTACTTCAAGAAGGTCTCCCAAATTTATACTAACCCATAATCATCAATGTACATTAAATCATCATAAAACATATAGTTACACAAAAGCCCTAATTTGATTTCTAAGAATTGTCATAAAAGAATCACCAATTTTCACTAAGAAAATCAATCAATCTTATTCCTTCATATGAAAGGATCAGATAAAAACAAACACATAAAAACCCTAAGGCACGTGTGAAAATGGAAGGATGATGAGTCACTAACTCATCCTTACTATTTAGCAGTGTTCTAAAAGGCGCCCCAAAAGCGTCGCAGAGGCGTAAGGTGTGGCCTCGCCGCCACAAAATGAACCTTGGCGGCGGCTCTAGGCGTATCATGGGAAAAGGCGAGAAAAGGTGCGCCTTTTGGTAAGGCGTGGCGCTACTTTTTGATTTTTTTTTAAAATCGATATTTGGTATTTGGGCCTGGTAATTATATGGTAAGTAGTAGTCTAAATTGTAACACCCCCAAAATTTGATACAGCGGAAGACTCAACAAGCTTTCGGGGTGCTACGGGGATTGGTATCCATTCAAAGTCATGAAAGAACGAGATAAAGTAAACATAAGAAAAACATAGCCAAAACGGGTTTTTAAAGTTTACATTTATCCCAATATTCATTCAGAGTCAGGCCCAAAAGAAATAAACGTAGGTCCACAATAGTTTATCAGAGTTTTAGAAAATTAGATCCATAACCGGTGCCATTGCCAAGCCTCCAATCCAAGCATCCATAGAGCATCACTTAATTTCCTGAGAAAACGTGCTAAAAGTCAGCTTTCGCTGGTGAGATCATAGGTTTAAATTCATCTAACAATATAGTGGACATATACGCAAAACGCTTGCTAGCTAGACTAAGGATTCGCTAAAAGCCTGCGGATACCCTCCGCTCCAACATAACACACGGATACCCTCCGTACTAACATAGATATTCGGGTAACCCCCGCAATTCTAATAAATACTCGGATAACCTCCGAAGTATTAATAACCTATAGGTGCACACTATAGTATCTAAATAAGTCAACCTTGAATAGTACACACAACATATATGTGACTAAAGCTGACAATTCCAAATAACCAAATAAGCCAACCTTGAATAGTACACACAACCTATATGTGACTAAAGCTGACAATCCACCAATAACCAAATAAGCCAACCTTGAATAGTACACACGACATGTGTGACTAAAGCTGACAATAGATCCTAGTCCATACGCATAGCAAGTTTAGAAAGAATATAAAAGCGATAATAGTCCACGTAAAATGATTTGCACGTTTCTCACCCCAATCATTGAAAACATAGTTCAAGAGTAAAAAGTGGGGCTATGACTCACCTCAAGTCCAGAAATCAGCAATAAGAAATCGGTAGAGGTAAGACGTATAATAACTCAAAAGACGGCAACTACGGACTCGGCATGACCTAACAATATCAACTCGTTCAGAAATCATTTCCTCAATTTCAATATATTCCCAAACTCGGACGAGAATCCGTTTTATTTCCGAAAATCCATTTCGTATTAGTTTGGTGTATTTGCGTTTGGTATCCATACGGGTGGTGGGTCGACACAACTCAAACCAATAAGTCACAACAAAAAGGATGATAAAACAATCTATAGGTCTAATATTAGCCCAATATATCATTTAAATAAATCATCGAAGTTTATCAAATCCGTCAATTTGGTACTCCCCCATATTTATTTACTTAATATACCATTCTAAGATTATACCCGAATCCTAGGTCACACATTGCACATAAAGTACTATATGGTATATATCAAAGTTTAATAAATTCACTAATTATACCGTTAAGCTTACCAAATTCGTCAATTTGGCAATCTCACGAGATACTTAGCAACTTATTATTCTCGTACACATACCACAACCTATGGGCGTCGTAGAATACGATGCCCTTTAATATACTCAATTTAAACAACTAAATAGCTCTTATTTAACCCGTCGATTAAATAAGTTACGTAGTTATCGAAAATGAATGTATTAATCGTCATATATCCGTGACAACACGAACGTCACAATTAATAAACCACTTGGACTCAAGTGACCACGGCCCGTATAACTCGATAGTTTTCCTCGTTTATTAAAAAGATATTATTTGGTTTAGTATTTATTCAACGTTAAAGATTTCGTCGTTAATTATAGTCGTTTAATTATAATAGCGCTCGTAATATTATTACGCTACTTTCATAGCATAATATTTATAGTCGCGTTATTATTATAATATTACTCGTGATCGTTTTATTATTAATATACGCACTTGTATAAATATATATACGTTTTCACGTTTACATATTTATATAAACGTTTATATTATTAATAATATTGTTACGAGTTTTATTAGTTGTGTTTAATTATAAATAATTATCGAGTCGTACGAAATGGCCACATGTCCGAGTCATCACTCTCGGCTCATTGTCCAAGTCCAAATAAAATGATAATTAAGTCAAACCAAGTAATTAATCTCCGTCCAACAACTTCCCAAAACACGTGCTACAACAATAGGGTCCGACTACGGTACCCGACTATCCTATCTCCGTCATTCTAATTGACCGTCTCACAATCGGTCCCCATTTCAAATCGTCAACACAACTCCAATATCAATAACTATTATCTCATTCGTTCTCGGCTCACAAGCAACGACAACAACACCACAAAATAATAATTCCATTGCCGAGACCACGAGGGTCTCAACTCTTCTATACACCCTCGATACCAAACAAACATCAACAACAACATAAAACAACAATAGCCTCCAATATAAACAACAAATAAACAATAGCAACAATAATAAAAAAAAAGTCAAGATTATCAACCAATGGTTGTTGCCAAACCCTTGTGGGTCTTGGCTCACCACTGTCGAACCAAAACCAAACCAAGAGACCCTTAGTGGGTCTCGGCTAGCTCACATCGAGCCTCAAAACCAACCAAATGGAACCCCCTTAGGTCACGGCTTATTCCAATCCGAGACATATCGAGCCAAACGGACCATACTCCAAGTAAACTACTACTCTCGCTAAAATGACCACGAGACTAAAACCACCAAGAAAACCACATGGGCTCAAGATAATCATCAAGCCGAGAGCCATAGCTCCCGGTTTCACTTCGACCTCAAAAGGTAGACACCAAACCCGGATACCAAACTCATTTCAATAACCAAAAATATTATTTCCCAAATCTTTTAATTCGATACCCATCAAAATCTTCCGTGTTTCCACGGATTTAGTACCATATCGAGGCACCCAAGGTGCCAAAACGAGTCTACTCACCTTGTAGAACCTTAAATCTCACGGATCTAAAGAAACAAGCACCATACTTCTCGAATTTAATTGATTTCAAGATGTTTTTATGGGTTTGAAGGGGCGTGTTTGTGTAGATCTAATAGAATAGGTGATGGGGATTCGTTTTATGGTAGCAGTGTGGTGAGGAGACCGGCGGTGTGGCGGTGGTGTGGCCGGAATAGTGGCGGCGGCTAGGTTTCTTAGAGGAGAGGGATAAGAGAGAGAGATGGTGAAGATGTAGGTTTGTGTTGTGTGTGATGTGCAGCTATCACAAGGACGATTTGTAGTAGTTTACTCTTTTCTTTTCTTTTTTGTTATTTTTATTCCTTTTCTTTCTTATACAATAATAATACTACTAACAATAATAATAATGATAATAATAATAATAATAATAACAAAAGTGTTATTAAATTTTGGGTAAGGTGACTAGGTGTAAAATACACGGACCAAAACCCGTAACTTTATAATATACTCCAACTCTTTCTCGGACCGAGCTCGTTCCCAAAAATATCACAATACGTTCAATGAAAAAAAATATATATATAGTCGAATCCGTAGACTCAAGACATAAAATTTTAGTTAGGTTATTCTAGTGCCGGAGTCAACGTAGTGCCAATAAAATCTCGAAATAAATTCTCATCATATCGATAAACCAAATTCGATTCCATAAAAGTTTTAGATATAATCAACCAAAATATTGGTTTTTCAAGTTCGTTACGAATAAAATTCCAAATATAATTTATAAACGAACTTTAACGTAATGCGGGTTTTTCAAAATAACTCCCTAATTTGCCAGTTGTCACATCCTCCCAGCCTCAGAAGGAAACCCGTCCCGGGTTTCACTCGGAAAAATTCATCTACGAAGTGAAAAGCTTCGGATATCTCTTCCAGGACTCGTCCTCACGTTCCCACGTAAATTCTGGTCCATGTCGGGAATTCCAACGAACCTTGACGAGTGGAATACGACTTCTCTTAAGTCATTTAATCTCTCTATCCAATATCTAAATCGGCTCTTCCACCAAGTTCAATTTCTCATCAACTCGAATAACTTTCATCGGTATAACCGGCATCTTATCAGAAAAACACTTCTTCAAATTACTAATATGAAACACATTGTGAACTTTACTCAGTTCCTGTGGTAATTCCAACCTATAAGCCACGGGCCCAATTCTTTCCAAAATAAGAAATGGTCCAATGTAGCGGGGGTTGAGTTTCCCACGTTTCCCGAAACGTATCACACCTTTCCAAGGCGAGACTTTCAGCATCACTTGTCTCCAACCTGGAACTCTAGGGGTTTACGTCTTAGATCGGCGTAACTTTTCTGTCTATCTCTAGCTGTTTGTAATCGATCACGAATTTGAGTCACTTTCTCAGTAGTCTCCAAAATAAGTTCAGGGCCTGTAAGTTGGCTACCTCCAACTTCTGCCCAACCAATAGGCGAACGACACTTTCTGCCATACAAAGCTTCGAATGGTGCAGCCTTGAGACTTGTGTGGTAGCTATTATTATAGGAGAATTCCGCAAGGGGTAAATACTTCTCCCAGCCTTTACCAAAGTCTATAATGCATGCACGAAGCATATCCTCTAACGTCTGAATGGTCCTCTCACTTTGACCATCGGTTTGGGGATGATATGCAGTACTCATATCAAGCCTCGTCCCCAATGCCGTTTGAAGTGATCGCCACAAAGCTGACGTAAAACGACTATCACGATCCGAAATAATAGATATCGGGACTCCATGGCGCGAAATAATTTCCTTCACATATAACCTCGCAAGCTTATCCACACTATCATCTTCACTAATAGCTAAGAAATGAGCAGACTTTGTCAGACGATCCACAATTACCCAGATAGTGTCACAACCGCTAGCTGTCCTTGGTAATTTGGTAATGAAGTCCATTGTAATCCGCTCCCATTTCCAGACTGGAAGTTCTGGCTGCGTCAATAATCCTGACGGTCTTTGATGTTCTGCCTTAACCTTAGAGTAAGTCAAACACTTACTAACGTACAACGCTATATCTGCCTTCATATTTGGCCACCAATATAACTTTTTCAAATCCTGGTACATCTTGTCAGACCCAGGATAAATAGAGTATCTTGACTTATGCGACTCGTGCATAATCAACTCTCGAATTCCTCCATACAAAGGTATCCAACTTCGCTCTCCAAAACATAATAATCCATCAGAACGCTTAATAAATCCTTTCTCATTCTCAGCCATCCCAAATATATTCTCAGCAGATCTATTTTCTGCTTTCAACGCTTCTGTTTGAGCTTCAATTATTTGAGACGGTAATGGCGATACGATAGTCATTCCCAATGACCTAACTCGTAATGGTGGTACTCTTTCCTTTCGACTAAGAGCATCAGCAACAACGTTTGCTTTACCAGGGTGCTCTTTTTGATTTAAGATGTGTTGTAAACTTTTATGGTCAGTAAATACAACACACTTTGTTCCGTACAAGTAATGCCTCCATATTCTTAAAGCAAAAACCACAGCACCTAGCTCCAAATCATGGGTAGTGTAGCTTTTCTCATGCTTTTTGAGCTGTCGGGAAGCATAAGCTATCACTTTCTCTCGTTGCATCAACACGGCTCCCAAACCTTTATGTGAAGCGTCACAATAGACGACGAAATCCTCGTTACCTTCTGGTAACGCTAAGATAGGAGCACTACACAACATTTTCTTAAGCAATTGAAACGCTTCCTCTTCTTTATCTCCCCATTCATACGTAACACTCTTTTGAGTCAATTTGGTCAATGGTTTAGCTATCTTCGAAAATCCCTCAATGAATCTTCGGTAATAACCAGCTAAACCCAAAAATTGACGAACTTCGGTTGGGGTTGTAGGTGCAGCCCAATCTTTTATCGCCTCAATCTTAGCAGGATCCACATCGACTCCTTGTCTATCAATCACATGACCCAAAAATTGTACCGTCGGAATCCAAAATTCGCATTTCGAAAACTTGGCATAAAGTTTCTTCTTCCTGAGCAATTCCAAAATGAATCTTAGATGCTCCTCATGCTCTTTCTCACTCTTTGAATAAATCAGAGTATCATCGATGAATACAATCACAAACTTGTCTAAATAAGGCTTACACACATGATTCATGAGATCCATGAATATTGCTGGTGCGTTAGTCAACTCAAACGGCATCACCTGAAACTCGTAATGCCCGTAACGGGTTCTGAAAGCCGTTTTCGGAATATCTTCCTCGCGAACTCGAAGTTGATGATATCCCGATCTCAAATCGATCTTCGAATACACACTCGATCCTTGAAGTTGATCGAACAAGTCGTCGATCCTAGGTAACGGGTATCGATTCTTCACCATTAACTTATTCAACTCTCTATAATCAATACACATACGAAACGATCCATCCTTTTTCTTCACAAATAAGACTGGGGCTCCCCAAGGTGAAGAACTTGGTCTTATGAATCCTTTTTCGGCTAACTCCGCCAATTGTTTCGACAACTCTTCCAGTTCGGTAGGTGCAAGACGATAAGGTGCTCGTGCCACAGGTGCAGCACCAGGTATCAACTCAATCTGAAACTCTACTTGTCTAGTAGGCGGGATTCCCGGAAAATCATCGGGAAACACTTCAGGAAAGTCACGAACTATAGGCACATCTCTAATGCACCTTTCCTTCTCCTCCTTCCCTCCTTTCTCAGAGATTTGAGCTAAGAAAAGGCAACATCCTTTTTCCATTAGTTTCGGTAACTTAGTGCAAGGAATGATCGCTAATCGGGATGTGCTCCTCGAACCTTTTCGATCTCCTTGTATATTTAGAACCTCCTTTCCGTAAGGCATACGCACAATCTTCCCATCGCAAAGTATGTGAGCACGATACTTCGACAACTAATCCATACCAATGATGACATCGAAACTTCCTAACGTGACGGGTAGAAGATCTATGTTGAAAGGAGTGATTCAAGAAATTTAACGTGCAACCGCGAATGATAGTCTTAATCCTTTCTATGTTTCCGTTAGCTAACTCTCCATCATACCCAATTTCTAAGGCCATCGGGGGTTTCTCTAATAAGGGTACAAAGGTAGTGGACACAAAACTTCTATCGGCACCAGTATCAAATAGTATGGAAGCATAACGATTATTGAGAAGGAACGTACCAGTAACGACGTTCGGATCTTCTCCTCTCTCGTTTCCAAGTGCATACACTCTTCCATGAGCAACTCCAGCTTCCACACGTTGGTTCCCATTATCTTGTCGTCCACGATTTCCTCCAGCTCCACGGTTTCCATTATTGTACCCGTTACCACCCGATCCTTGACTTCTTTGGTTCCACGATTCTCTACGCTCATTCCTATAATGTTCCTTCTTTCCACATCCATAACACGTAACATTTGCCTTACTCATAGTTTCAGGAGTAGCTTGAACCATAGCAAGGGGTCGTGCTCTACAATCCCTAGCTACATGTCCTCTCCTTGAGCAACTCTGACAAATCACAGTACATTGTCCTGTACGATTCTTGTAGCAATGACCACACTTGGGCGCATCACCATTTTGGTTCCTTTTATCTCCATTCCCAATAGCTTAAGCCTTAGCAATAGCTTGTCGCTGGTTTCGGTGATCATTACCCTTAGAGTGATGGTCTCTCTTTCTCTTTCCATTCTTATCCTTATCAGCTCCTTCCAATTCCCACGAATCCATTAATTGTTGAGCGGTTGTGATTGCTTCATGGATATTTGTAGGTCTAGCAGCAATCACATCATTCCTTGTAGCCACAGGCAACCCATCGGTATACCGCTCAATCTTTTGAGTCTCGGTTTTTACCGTATCGGGGCAAAGCAAGACCAACTCCTGGTAACGACGATTGTAAGTCGCCATATCAGTACCCTTCACTTTGTGATTCCAAAACTCAATCTCCAGCTTCTTAACCTCATTTCTTGGGCAGTAAGTCTGAATCAGCAAAGACTTAAATTGCTCCCAAGTCGTAGCATAAGCCACATCACTTCCAACCGAATTATGGTAATTGTTCCACCAAGTTAAAGCTTCATCCTTGAAAGTAAAAGAAGCAAACTTTACCTTCGCATTCTCCGCACAACCACTGACATTAAATACTGACTCAGTCTCCTCTATCCACCTGACCAAGTATACCACTCCTTCAGTTCCACCAAACTTAATGGGTCCACAAATTTTAAACTTCTTGTAGTTACATCCATTAGCACGAACAGGTGGAAATGTTCCAGCAGAATTGTTGGAATGATTTGACTCAGCTAGTAGCTCAGTAACTCGTTGCTCCACAAGTTGATTGATCATTGCTTGATCCACAGTAGGTGCGTTAAGTGGAACATGATCATTGTCTCCCTGAACATCAACGTTTTGATTCCTGTTGTTGCGGTTAGTAGTGTCCAGGTTATCAGGAGTAGGGGTTTCAACATTTCGAGTAGGACGACGTCCTCGGCGACCAGGGGTAGTCGCTGCCGTACCAGTTCGGGTAGCTCTGACAGGGTTTCGTCGTACAGCCATTAATATAACTCCAAGACAATATCAACCACGCAAATAGGAACACAATTCTCCATGTACGCCAAAAACCGTAAAATATCATACGAGCTTACCATCGTCCATAAGTAGCGATCAATACATCGTTCCATACTACCAACAGGCATAATAGATACTAATCGTTTCATACGAGACGAACGTACAATCCGACTATCATGACATAAGAGATATACTAACTAGCTCTCCTAACCAAACACTCCTTGGCTTATGTAGCAACACAACAACCTGATTCCAAATCGATCTAGCCATGATGCTGGCGTAGACTCCTCAAATCCGCAACAAACTCAACAATAAACTCAGCAATGACCATCTCAAGTCGGTCAGACATCCGCGAGATCCTCTCGCCCTGTGCAGTAATCTGAGCCCACATCCTACCAGTCTCACCTAACTCTGCATGCTCAGCAGAAACCTCAGAAGGTGCATCCGACGCCACGGGACTACCAGGTGGTGAATCAAACTAAAACGGATGATCAGGTGAAACCGGTTCTAACGGATCTATCGGGGAATCGGGCTTCGCAGAATGAACTGAATGTGCTAGCGACCCATCATCATCAGGCATATCCTCCTCCTGAGGATCATCCTCTTCCCAATCCTGAGGGTCATCATTCTCTTCCTCATCTTGAGGGTTATCATTCTGCTCACCCGCGTACTCCTCGTCGAAGGGGTACTCCATCACTCGTCATCTCCGAGCAGGCGAACCACGAGGCGATAAAGTCGACGACTTAGGGCGACAATGGGACGATAAAGTAGTAGTGGCTGAACGCATGACCATCACGTATGGGTCATCAGGGGCCATAGTGATCTACGATGGGCGACGCGTACCAGCATAAACATCCTCAATAACATCGTACGAATAGGAGGTCATGGTTTGTGACAACGGCGTAGGGTAGGTGTAAGTGTTTAAAAACAACTAAACCGCGAACTCAAAATACCATATCAAAATCATCATATAATTCCAAATCATATATATCAAGAAAGATTTAAAATACCGCATTACCAAAATCATTCATAAAATAATTAAGCCATATAATTCCTCAAAACGCATATAATTCCTCAAAACGCCATCATATCACTAATTCAATAAACCTCAAATCCTCAAATCATCTCAAAAATCCCATATCCAATAATCATCTCAATATACCTCAATAATAACAATGATGCTTCGGCTTGGCGGGCAATGGTCGGGGATCGTTTTCTATAAAAATCGGTTATAGTTTAGGTGTTTATTTACCTAGTTCTCTATAACCTTGGCTCTGATACCAATCTGTAACACCCCCAAAATTTGATACAGCGGAAGACTCAACAAGCTTTCGGGGTGCTACGGGGATTGGTATCCATTCAAAGTCATGAAAGAACGAGATAAAGTAAACATAAGAAAAACACAGCCAAAACGGGTTTTTAAAGTTTACATTTATCCCAATATTCATTCAGAGTCAGGCCCAAAAGAAATAAACGTAGGTCCACAATAGTTTATCAGAGTTTTAGAAAAGTAGATCCATAACCGGTGCCATTGCCAAGCCTCCAATCCAAGCATCCATAGAGCATCACTTAATTTCCTGAGAAAACGTGCTAAAAGTCAGCTTTCGCTGGTGAGATCATAGGTTTAAATTCATCTAACAATATAGTGGACATATACGCAAAACGCTTGCTAGCTTGACTAAGGATTCGCTAAAAGCCTGCGGATACCCTCCACTCCAACATAACACACGGACACCCTCCATACTAACATAGATATTCGGGTAACCCCCGCAATACCAATAAATACTCGGATAACCTCCGAAGTATTAATAACCTATAGGTGCACACTATAGTATCTAAATAAGTCAACCATGAATAGTACACACAACATATATGTGACTAAAGCTGACAATTCCAAATAACCAAATAAGCCAACCTTGAATAGTACACACAACCTATATGTGACTAAAGCTGACAATCCACCAATAACCAAATAAGCTAACCTTGAATAGTACACACGACATGTGTGACTAAAGCTGACAATAGATCCTAGTCCATACGCATAGCAAGTTTAGAAAGAATATAAAAGCGATAATAGTCCACGTAAAATGATTTGCACGTTTCTCACCCCAATCATTGAAAACATAGTTCAAGAGTAAAAAGTGGGGCTATGACTCACCTCAAGTCCAGAAATCAGCAATAAGAAATCGGTAGAGGTAAGACGTATAATAACTCAAAAGATGGCAACTACGGACTCGGCATGACCTAACAATATCAACTCGTTCAGAAATCATTTCCTCAATTTCAATATATTCCCAAACCCGGACGAGAATCCGTTTTATTTCCGAAAATCCATTTCGTATTAGTTTGGTGTATTTGCGTTTGGTATCCATACGGGTGGTGGGTCGACACAACTCAAACCAATAAGTCACAACAAAAAAGATGATAAAACAATCTATAGGTCTAATATTAGCCCAATATATCATTTAAATAAATCATCGAAGTTTATCAAATCCGTCGATTTGGTACTCCCCCATATTTATTTACTTAATATACCATTATAAGATTATACCCGAATCCTAGGTCACACATTGCACATAAAGTACTATATGGTATATATCAAAGTTTAATAAATTCACTAATTATACCGTTAAGCTTACCAAATTCGTCAATTTGGCAATCTCACCAGATACTTAGCAACTTATTATTCTCGTACACATACCACAACTTATGGGCGTCGTAGGATACGATGCCCTTTAATATACTCAATTTAAACAACTAAATAGCTCTTATTTAACCCGTCGATTAAATAAGTTACGTAGTTATCGAAAATGAATGTATTAATCGTCATATATCCGTGACAACACGAACGTCACAATTAATAAACCACTTGGACTCAAGTGACCACGGCCCGTATAACTCGATAGTTTTCCTCGTTTATTAAAAAGATATTATTTGGTTTAGTATTTATTCAACGTTAAAGATTTCGTCGTTAATTATAGTCGTTTAATTATAATAGCGCTCGTAATATTATTACGCTACTTTCATAGCATAATATTTATAGTCGCGTTATTATTATAATATTACTCGTGATCGTTTTATTATTAATATACGCACTTGTATAAATATATATACGTTTTCACGTTTATATATTTATATAAACGTTTATATTATTAATAATATTATTACGAGTTTTATTAGTTGTGTTTAATTATAAATAATTATCGAGTCGTACGAAATGGCCACATGTCCGAGTCATCACTCTCGGCTCATTGTCCAAGTCCAAATAAAATGATAATTAAGTCAAACCAAGTAATTAATCTCCGTCCAACAACTTCCCAAAACACGTGCTACAACAATAGGGTCCGACTACGGTACCCGACTAACCTATCTCCGTCATTCTAATTGACCGTCTCACAATCGGTCCCCATTTCAAATCGTCAACACAACTCCAATATCAATAACTATTATCTCATTCGTTCTCGGCTCACAAGCAACGACAACAACACCACAAAATAATAATTCCATTGCCGAGACCACCAGGGTCTCGACTCTTCTATACACCCTCGATACCAAACAAACATCAACAACAACATAAAACAACAATAGCCTCCAATATAAACAACAAATAAACAATAGCAACAATAATAAAAAATAAAAAATAAAAAAAAAAGTCAAGATTATCAACCATTGGTTGTTGCCAAACCCTTGTGGGTCTTGGCTCACCACTGTCGAACCAAAACCAAACCAAGAGACCCTTAGTGGGTCTCGGCTAGCTCACATCGAGCCTCAAAACCAACCAAATGGACCCCCCTTGGGTCACGGCTTATTCCAATCTGAGACATATCGAGCCAAACGGACCATACTCCAAGTAAACTACTACTCTCGCTAAAATGACCATGAGACTAAAACCACCAAGAAAACCACATGGGCTCAAGATAATCATCAAGCCGAGAGCCATAGCTCCCGGTTTCACTTCGACCTCAAAAGGTAGACACCAAACCCGGATACCAAACTCATTTCAATAACCAAAAATATTATTTCCCAAATCTTTTAATTCGATACCCATCAAAATCTTCCGTGTTTCCACGGATTTAGTACCATATCGAGGCACCCAAGGTGCCAAAACGAGTCTACTCACCTTGTAGAACCTTAAATCTCACGGATCTAAAGAAACAAGCACCATACTTCTCGAATTTAATTGATTTCAAGATGTTTTTATGGGTTTGGAGGCGCGTGTTTGTGTAGATCTAATAGAATAGGTGATGGGGATTCGTTTTATGGTAGCAGTGTGGTGAGGAGACCGGCGGTGTGGCGGTGGTGTGGCCGGAATAGTGGCGGCGGCTAGGTTTCTTAGAGGAGAGGGATAAGAGAGAGAGATGGTGAAGATGTAGGTTTGTGTTGTGTGTGATGTGCAGCTATCACAAGGACGATTTGTAGTAGTTTACTCTTTTCTTTTCTTTTTTGTTATTTTTATTCCTTTTCTTTCTTATACAATAATAATACTACTAACAATAATAATAATGATAATAATAATAATAATAATAATAATAACAAAAGTGTTATTAAATTTAGGGTAAGGTGACTAGGTGTAAAATACACGGACCAAAACCCGTAACTTTATAATATACTCCAACTCTTTCTCGGACCGAGCTCGTTCCCAAAAATATCACAATACGTTCAATGAAAAAAAATATATATATAGTCGAATCCGTAGACTCAAGACATAAAATTTTAGTTAGGTTATTCTAGTGCCGGAGTCAACGTAGTGCCAATAAAATCTCGAAATAAATTCTCATCATATCGATAAACCAAATTCGATTCCATAAAAGTTTTAGATATAATCAACCAAAATATTGGTTTTTCAAGTTCGTTACGAATAAAATTCCAAATATAATTTATAAACGAACTTTAACGTAATGCGGGTTTTTCAAAATAACTCCCTAATTTGCCAGTTGTCACATAAATGTCTAATATAGTACGTGTAATATGATCTAAATCTATTATCTATAGCTAGTGAGTCCAACATGTTACTTATTGTTGTGATTGTTTTGTGAAATACATATATTTGTGATGCAGGCGGTCTTTATTTAGTTTTGTATCCAAGCTTTTTTTTTCTTGATTGTATTTGTCTTACATCAATGTGTGATTTTATTTTGTATTCTCTTATGTGTTTTCTTTCCTTTCCTTGGTTCCTTATTTTTAATCATCTTGGTTATATAGCAATAGTATATGCATTTGTTTGTTGGAAATAAATTGCCCTTAAAAAATAATATAAAATTATAAATACATAAATCTATAGATATTTGTTTGCCGTCTTAAGAAATGCAAAAGCTCCTGAGGCTTGAGGCGTCGTCCTGTCGCTACGCCACGCCTCACGCTATTTAGAATACTGTTATTTAGTTTCAAAACAATTGTCCTTTCTCTTTTTTCTTTTTCCTTTTTTACATTTGACTTTAAGAAATTTGTTTGTGTTATATAATATTTGATGCAAAATGTAACAATTCGCATTTTCAGGTTACTATTCATCCTCGGGATTTCACTATTCATTTTTACTATTCATCGTATTTTGGGTCGGTATAGAAACTTGGAACTTTTTACTAAAAATTACTATTCATTTTTACTATTCACTTTCACTATTCATTTCCAAAATTTTTGTTTCATATTCTCGTAAGTTAAACTATTTTAATGATAATTCGAGAGTTTGACACTCGTCGGATCATTTCTGCAAAAATCACGAAACCGTGTCCGAGATTTACTTTTAGGTTTAAACGTCATTCAAGCATCCTGATATATCCATAAAACACTATAAACAATAGAAATATGATTTTCTCTCATTTTACGACAATTCCAAAAGTTTTGTAATTTTACGTTTTCCAGTTCAGCGTTTTACGCGAATTACGCGTTTTAGACCCACATTTCCAGTTTTAACAGCATTTAAGCAACCCGATGGAACTTACCACTCATTTTATATTTTATTATGAAGTATATTGATAAGTTTTAACATATTTATAAGTTTCACATATTTAGGATACCCGATTTTAAGTTTCAGGACTTAACGACTTACCGTTAGCAATTACGGGACCAAAACTCACTCAGTAACTTATATAAGGCCAAGATTCATCCACCTAGCCCTCCCCCTTGTATATGAACGTATATAGAGGGATTCACCAAGGCCTTGATGGCTTGGTGAGAGCCATGGAACCATTATGCACTCATGTGTTACATTAAGAGCCATAGAAAGGCTTATGGTCTAAAAACTTCCAAGTATATATCATATGTATCATTTTGAGCCAAGCCTTAGTATAACCTACCTCCTTTAGACCCTATAAATACCCTTCCCCTCCTCCTTTGGTCATTCACCACCATAAACAACACCAAACTCTCTCCATTTGATTTCCAACTTCAAGTATTACGTCAAGTTTCAAGCTCAAAGTTCACCACATCAAGTCCTTTGCAAATTTTCATCTACTCTTAGCAACCTTTGGTGATTCCTTAAGTCTAAAGCTACTTAAGTAACCAATAGATTAGTACAAGTCCTAAACACATTCATAAGAAGTAGGAGACTTCAAAATAGTGGAGATTTCTCAAAGTCCTAGTTCCTAGTTCTTGTCCTACTTTCCCTTTTTATTAAGGCCAAAAGTTGTAAGAAACCCTAATACACTTTCTTGCTCAATATCATTTTCATACTTATTATATTTCATTCATTCTATATATGGTCTTTGTGTTATGTTCATGATGTATAAAAACCATTAAAACAAGTTAAAGGAACCATATGTAGCTAAATAGACATAAACAAGAAAACTAGTGACATATATTGTGAAATTTGACCAAAATAGTATAACCATGATATTGGACACTTACCTACTGTTAAAGAGGACTTAACATGGAAAACATATCAATTTGAATCACCTAAAATGAGTATACGAGTCAAAAGTTATGGCCAAAAGAAGTTAGCGAACCTAAAAACCCAAAACTGCCTAATAGCATTCTGATCAAAATTTGGATTTTTTTCGAGGCCTTCTGGTCCGTTTCATCAAATAGTTAAAACACAAAATTATCCGGAACAACGTTTTCATTCAGGATCAAAGAAGCTCGAACCCTGAAAACGCATAACGAGTGATATTTTTCTTCAATTTCTTAACAGCCCCTTTTTTTATACCAAAGTACCATGTATTGGTTATGGCTAAGTAAAACCAAGAGGTCTAATGACCTTAAAGCCGAGACTACAGCCATGGCTAAGGCCAAGGATGAGTCTCAATACCATGGTAGCCATGACCAAAGCCACGGCAAAGCTACGGCTAAAGACCATATAACTTTCTTAGTCGAAAACATGAACTAAAATATTAGTTGTAACAAAATCATCCAATTTGGATCTACTCCATCAAATGACCATTAGACTTTGCAAGTAATATCATATCCACTCTTGGCTTAAGAAACTCATTGAAATAACAATCTTCATTTAAAATAAACTTTCCTAAGTTTATTCAAATTATTCGGACATGTAACTTTTAAAGATCAAAAACTTATATTTTCTATCAAATACTACAACACTAGGGAGCTTCATGTGAGGGGTTCCATTTGGGTAGACGGATCGACGAGTTGCTGGATTTACAAGTTAAAGTGTCCTAGCTCCTCGAACGTTTACTGCGTGGCCTCTAAATTATGTCGGCCCTAACGGTAGTAAGCGATATACAAACTATACATGTTTCATAAACCATTTTTATTCAAAGACTTACACTATATACTAAGTACTACATCATGGACTAAATGCAAGACATATATAGATAATTCTTCATATTCTTTGATATTACTCCAAACCTAAGTCGCAACATTCTATTATAGGTTGCTCATAGAGACCTTCGCGATTCGACCATCATTTTCACTACTTACTACATAACTCACGGTGAGTTCATAGCCCTACTTTCCATTACTTAATTGTTTTACAAACCCTTGGAGGGAATACATGCTATTAGTTTTCAACCGAACACAATGCTTTTCAACTGTATGCTTGCCTGATTGTTTTATTACCACTAAGTACCATCCTTGCTAATCCAATATCCCTTATCATGAACCATTTAATCACTAGTAATAGTGAGCGCGAGTATTGTGAATAGGCCTATTGGGATTGATGAATCCCATTTGTATTGACTAAGTTCAAACAAATGCACTATATTTGAGATTTAGGTATGACAGCAAAGTACCTACCGGGATAACTCCGCCGATTGATATTGGTACCTGTTAACGTTTTGGTGTCATGAGCTTAGTATAATAATATCTTTTTTGTTTTCCAACCATTGGTGTAAGTCTAATTAACCCACACTACCAACATATTGTGTTCACTATTTAATATACTCTATATATTTCACTCAACCTTTGTGTTGACAATCTAAGCATGTATTTTAGGTCCATAATGATTAAGGCTAGGACGGAGGAGCACGGATATTCAAGAGGGCTATAAATTTTATTATCATTCGAAAACTCAGTTAATGTAAATTGTAAACATGGAACCATCTGGGACCTCATTTTGTAATCTCTGATATTTATATAATTTGAATGATAAATCTTTTAAAACGACTCAATTAGAGATCGTTTTCTAATATTATGACTGTTGTGCCGTCGAGTAACACCCAGTTTAAATTCCGCTGCATCATTGAATTGGGGGTGTTACAGATTGGTACCAGAGCCATGGTTATAGAGAAACGGGTCTAATTGAGACCCAAACTATAACCACACGTACAAGCAAAAATATTTTATAGCCTTCCGCACTCCGTGCCTTCCATCCTCCAGACGATTATGGACTTATTAAGCATTTTATATTACACAAACTTGTTAGCATATGGATATATGTACCCTTAGCAGAATTGAGCATTTCCCCGTAAGCATGTTATGCTACATGAACATATCAGTATATTGATATATACACACTTGTCATATTTTGAGCACTCCCCATAAACGTTAGAATTGTTTTAACATTGTAATTCTTCTCATAGAAATCATGTGTGCACCCACTTCTCCCGATTATGTTCCCACTCTACCTAATAATTTCCATGTCTTACCACCCTCACCCGAGTTCGGATTTGACTTCGTAAATGCCTTCGCTTCTGATGACGAAGAAGAACATTTCAAAGATTTAATCAACGAAGAAGAGGAGGAACCAATGCCAACTAATTTTGCGCCAAATACTTCTAATTATTTTAAACAAAATTGGGTTGAGTCAGACTCCGAGGAGGATGATGAATATGAATATGTACTAGCACCATTATCACCAACACTATCACTTCCCTTTTATATCCCTACATGTGATGAATTAGATCACTCATTATGGATCGTATCACGACCACCATTGATCTAACAAGAAAGTCGGCATGGACACTATAGCCTCTCAAACTTCATAGACTCGTACCTCCATGACATACTAAACCATGAAGTTGCCAATCAATTAGAGCTGCTAGAACCTTCTAACCCGCAATAGACTAGTGTGATGATACTAGTTATCTTTTGTACTACTATAATGAATAGACTCAGTTAGTAAACTCTATAGAATCCGTGTAATAGCTAGCAGTAGTTGTAAAACGTTGTAATTACTAAACTGAAAGTATCTTTTAATAGATTTTGAAGAAACTTGTAACAAGTTTCAATCTTGTAATCAATCAACGTTTTATGAATAAAACTCTTGCTTTATGCTATCATGTGTTATGATTCAAACCTTCAACGTAATTATTCTATCATTTCCCATAAAAAAAATCATGCTTATTTCACAACTCTCTACTCACGACGTATTGATGAGGCGAAAAATGATCCGTTTTTAGGGGGTCATTTATGCCCGAATTCGAATTTATTTGATCAAATATTGCCCTAAATCGTTCCTTTTGTGATTTTAGGTACTTTGGGAGTGAAATCTGGAAAAGGAAGCAATTCGGACGTTTTTGGAGCATAAAAGTGAAGAAAACGCCAAAGTCTTAATTTTCCATGCTGGGAACAGTAGGTGACGGCGTCAAGAGCAACTCCTTGACGGCGTCAAGAGCAAAATTTCATGACGGTCCAGTAGAGATTTGACGGCGTCATGAAGGTAGGGCGTCAAGAGTAAAAAGTCATGACGGCCTGGAAACGGCCTGGGAACAGTAGGTGACGGCGTCATGAATGTAGATCAAGGCAGTCCGAGGAGAGTTTTGGCGGCGAGGTGACGGCGTCACAAACTTTGTCTTGACGCCGTCAGACCCATTTTTCTATATATAGTTTTCTAATTTTTCACATTTAAGAGAGAAGTTTTGGGAGAAACCCTAAGTACGATTTTGGTGTAACTTTACAGGTTTTTCAAGGGTTCCAACCCCTTGATACCTTGCATGTTTAATCAAGATAAGTGTTCTTTTAATTCAATCAATATGTCTATGTGTTGGTTGTCTATATCTTGTTCTTGTCTTAATTCAATCATGCTAGGCTAGATCTATCTTGTGTTTGCTTAGATCTAATGAAACCTAGATGTTGATTATGTGTTGATTACTTGTTTATTCTTGTCTTGGATGAATGATTTATATGTTAGGCTTAAGAAAACTGGCAGATCTCCAATTGGTAACATGCTTGAACGTCTTAAGAAACATGAACCGACGCGCACTAGGTCTTTATTGGTTGTATTTAATGCATGAGCTACTGTTTACAATCCCTATAGTTGTGTTGGGCATGGTGTAGGAGGAGATAAGAGCTCATAGAATTGGGGAGTTAAGTGTGCCACCCCATGAATGGTATTAAGGAATATGATCCGTCATCCATGCAATTATAACAAGTAATTAACGTGTAAAAGATGTCTAGGGAGTAGTGAAATCTAAGTAAACACATTTTCTCCAATTACTGCTCACAACCTTAGTATATTTAGTTTATTTTCATTTTTAGTGTTTTATTTTGATTGCATCTTAGTATTGGGTTAGTTGATTAGCAACTAATTCCGCCCCTTCTTCCAAAACCCGAGATTTTAAATTGCTTTCTAAAAAATATAAAAATACAAAAAGAATCTTCCCTCATCTTTAGAACTAGTATTTAGGTTTTCTAATCCTAGCGACACTATTCCTAGCTGAACGATCAATCCCCCGGTACTTGTCACTATACTATACTACAACGATCAGGTACACTGCCTGGTGGGGGTTGTAAGCTTCTCAAGATCCCTTGAGAGGTAAAGCCTGGTGCGATTCCCACGTATCAAGTTTTTGGCGCCGCAGCCCGGGGAATAGTTATTGTCTAGGTTAGAATTTCTTTTTATTAGGTCTACTTGCTAGATTCCTTTCTAGTAAGATTTTATTTTTATTTTTAGGTTTTCTTTAGTCTATCTTATTTCTTTGTGCCTTTGTTCGTAACCACCCAACATCATGGACAACGGGAACATCTTTGAACCCGTCATCCCACCACAACAAAACCCACCATTAGAACCCCTTAGGCCCCGAACCTTAGGAGAGTATTCCCGACCTAGCCACCAAGGCTACCGAAACACCATTGAGCTCACCGGAGCCAATGTGACCCCCTTGCGATCCGATACCATCCGGTTGGTGCAAAGCGGATGTGCATTCCATGGACTTCGTTCCGAAGATCCAAACCAACATCTTAAGGACTTCCTCAAAATCGTAGATTCCATAGACCTAGATGTTGCAACTAGAGAGACTACCCGTTTACGCCTATTCCAATTCTCTCTACGGGATCAAGCTAGTCAATGGCTTGAGCGTTTACCCGCGGGATCCATCACCACATGGGATGATCTCACCACTCGTTTCCTTGCTCAATTTTTCCCACCGGGGAGAACTACTAAGCTTAGGAATGACATCTTGATGTTCCAACAACGTCAAAATGAATCTCTTTATGAAGCATGGACTCGTTTCAAGGACTTACTCCAAAAAGTCCCTCATCATGGCATAGATATTTGGCTCCAAGTCCAAATCTTTTATGACCATATCGATCTCTCCACGAGGCGAGCCATTGACCAATCGGCCGGTGGTAAGCTACGTGATCTAAATGCGGAACAATCATGGGAACTCATAGAAGATCTTGCTCTCTATGACAACGAAAGTTGGAATGATCCCTGTGACTTGAACAAAACGGTCAAGGCAATATCTTTGCCTTCGAACAATTCTAGCACTCCCGACCGTAGGATCATGGAACTTGAGGACCAAGTCAAGTTTCTCATGAAATCTTACGAAGCTCCTAAGCCTTCAAGCCAAGTGAACAAAATCATTTCTTCATGCGAATTATGTAGTGGTCCCCATGACACTCGTGATTGTGTGGAACTCCCCGGAACAGCTTTTGCGGACTATGCATCCACGCGTACCGACGAAGCGGGAGATAAGTGGTACACTTTCAAGCCCGAGCCAAACACTTACGGTGATTCATACAACCCCTCATGGAAAAATCACCCAAACCTTAGGTGGAAACAAAATCAACCCAATTCTTCCAATCCGCCTAATCGTTACCAACCAAACGGTCCAACATCCAACCGTACTTTCAACAACAATCCTTCTAACAACTATGGTAGTACCAACAATCTTGAAGGGTTGATGTCAAAGTTCATGGCATCTCAAGAAGCTCGCATATCTAAGTTTGAAGCCGATTTCAAACAAAAGCAAAGCGAGATGACCACTCGAATTGACGCATTGCCGAAAGTTCTCAATGACCGAGAAATGGGAGCACTCCCAAGCGACACGGTCAAGAATCCGAAACTAACCATTAATTCCATATCCTCAGTTTCGTCACCCACTTCGTGTCCACAATACTACTCGGTTAAATCCACGAGCACGTGTTTCAAACAAAACCAAGTTCTCCAAAAAGACCAATCAAATAAAACACCCACTATAGAGCCGGTCAAAAGCATAGTTGAAACACCTCTTACGCAAGACCTTGACAATGAATTCAAAGAACTTCATCTTGAACGCCCCGTCATTTATGTCTTAGCGCGTGCTCCTTACTATAGTGCCCTCCTAGAAAAATATGAGAAGTTTAAACTAGGTAAAAATGGGACCGCCTTCGTTCAAAACAAGTTGCCTAAAAATCTTGATGATCCGGGTATATTTGTTTTGCCTTGTAAGATAGGAAGATCCGAAGCTTTCGACACACTAGCTGATTTAGGGTCAAGCCTCAACTTGATTCCCTTATCCTTATTCACCGTTCTTAAGTTAGGAAAGGTAGAGGAAACGGAGGTATTGATAGGGCTAGCGGATGGGAGTATTGCCCACCCGGTTGGAATGATTAAGGATGTAGTTGTTCACGTAGGAAAGTTAACTATATTAGCGGATTTTCATGTCCTAGACATGGTTAGTGACACTACATGCCCATTATTGGCAGGGAGAGGATTTTTAGCAACCGCTAGTGCCATGATAGATTGCAAGGAATCTAAGATAGCGGTAGGTGAAGGCGATACTTGGTCGGTGTACGATGTTAAGAAGCATAGTTATGATTGTGATGATGAACCGATACCGCATTGGGTAGAGATGAATAGGAGACCGTCTAGATATGGACCTTGGATAGAAAGGAACTTTATAGGACCTCAATGCCCATTCTATCTAGAAAAAGATTTCATCGAAAAGAAACATTCGGTAGAACAACTCATAGCTAGAGATGAAGAGCTAGACCCCTTTGAGGACCCCTTAGTCTTTAGGAAGATGATTGAATTCTTAAGCGTAATGCCCATCAACATAGAAAGAAATAAATGGAAAAGAGAGGGAGATAAGTGTAAATGGAGGTGGGACAAGCCACCTAAAGAAGGTGACGGATCATGGCATATGAGAATGACTTTGTATGATCCGAATGGAGAAAAGTTTGAAAGGTCATACCATACTAAGGAAACCGATAGGAAGTTGAAACCTAAGTTTGATCCCAAAGATGTCCTCAATGAGGAACTCACCCGTATCACGTAGTAACCCATGACCTTGAGTCTAGCTACAAGACTCGTAAATAAAGAAAAGCGCTTCTTGGGAGGCAACCCATGTTTTGTGTGATTTTATTTGTTTGTTTGTTATTTGTTTCCGTATGCATGCTTTATTTTTATTGTTGGTAGATCATGTTTCTCAATTAAAAAGTGGAAATACTTTACTTTGTTGTTTTGGCCTAGTCTTAACTCCACCTAAAAGTATTTTTGCAAAAGATAAGTGTAAGGGGAAACCCCAAATATGTTTTTAAGAAACAAACCGATCATGATTCTCCACAATATTAAATGAACATGTATATTCGGATTTGTTAGAGTCAAATGCTTGTATTGAGTCATAATGAAGTTTTGCAGGATTTTCCAGGAAGTAGGACCAAGTTTTTCTAGAAATTTTCCGGAAACTTAACATAAGAATCTCTGCAGGTCAATTATGACGGCGTCAGGAGTTTACTCTTGACGGCGTCAGGTGTAAAAATCTGGAAATTTTACCGGTTTTGTTTTTCTAACGGAGTCTTATGGTTTTTGTGAATTATTAAGTTTTATAATCTCCAGGAGATCTGCAAACTTCATTCCACAAGCATGATATCTTATCTTGTTTTCTAGGATTTAGTAACTTATATAGGATGCCGCTGATTTTACGCGAGGTTGTCTTGTCTATTTTGTCAGGTTTTACAGGTTATGTATGACAAGAAGATGATTTATATTCTGGAAGGGAAGCTTTGATTGTTCATTTTCTTGGATGAAGATTTAACCTGGCCACCTATTATCCATACCGAGCGAATCAGGGGAGTATTTGATTTCATTCTTTTTACTTATTTCACTTTTACATTCTTTACTTGAACATTGGGGACAATGTTCATCTTAAGTGTAAGGGGAGGGTAAAAAGATGATACCTTACATATGCACTTTTGCTTGAGTTTGTTTTGTTTGATGGTAGATGTGTAATAAAACTATGAGAAATACTTGTTAGTGCAATTTTAGCGCCAAATTTAAAATTTTTTACAACATTTAGGAGTGAAACTTTAGCCATAGCAAGCGTCTCATGGATAGGAGATTGTATGACTAGCACATAACCGTATATTCAGAAAAATTTTCCACCAAAATATGTGAGGTTCGCCTTTAGATTTGATAGGAAAAGCATTTACTATTAGTGCTTATGAGTGTACCGGTAGCATTTAGATTCTAGAACTTGCGTTAGTGATGCATCCCGAGACCGCTAGTGAGACTACATTCGTGTAGTAGGATTTACTACATGATAAGAGGCATTAGGATCACCCTTGTGTTAAACCCGTATCATAATTACTTGACCATTTAAGTCATATTACTTGGCTAGTTAAGTCAACTAATTTTTCCCACACCCTTAGCGTTGTACTCATTTTTAGTACACGAAACCTCTAGTACACCCCTCCGAGCCTATCTTTTCGTTTCTAACTTTAAGCATTTTACTTAAAGGAAGAATTTGTTACACCCCATTTAAATGTACAACCAAATCGCCTTAGCCTTCCGTGTATGCGCTCATCTTTAGTGCATTATTGTTATTTGTTTAAACCATAAGTTAACTTTCTAATTGATTACATGGTTGCTAAGTCGAGTCATATCCTTGTACATATTGTTTTGGGACGATTGGGACTCATGGGTAAAGTACTTATTTTATGGAGTAATGGGGAAGAACATCATATTATTACCCCCATATGTACGTTAATCTTAAAAGTGCTCCAAGTGTTTTGATTTTCTTAATTCGAGTCATTAGATTAGTTGATTGTAAAGTATGTAAAAATTCAAGTGTAAGGGGAACGTTCATTCCCTATGATGTATTATTTTGGATGGTAGGGTAAGAGTGTATGCACAAAAAAATAAATAAATAAATAAAATAAAAAATAAAAAAAAGGAAAAAGAGAAAAAACATACGGACTACCATCCCGTTTCATTCTATGTTTATTTTATGTTTTTGTTATTTTTCATTTATTAGCTTAAGTCGAGTCTAGTCTTGGCTTAGCAATGTCATATTGTACATGTAATTAACCAAGATTGTTAACTCGCCACCAGTAAAACTTCCTTTATCCAACAAAACCGTGTATTTCATATCCCTACACCAAACGTTACAACCCTTTAAAAGACCTCTTTGATAGTTTATCCTAGGTGCTTACGCCGTGTGGTGGAGGTTTGATCCTTTCCCAAGCCTATGGTAATCTATTTTGCTATGACAGGTAGTGAGAGATATCTTCCGTTTTCATATTGTAATTTACACTTTATTACACCCGAGAGATGTGAGTATCTAAACACTATTTGTGAGGTGCTAGTGTATGACCTCCGTGCTTGTCTATTGGTCTTTAGTGGAACGATTATTTGTTGTAATTACTTTTATATTAGTGTTAAATGACCCCTAACTTGTACTTTGACTAGAATAAAAGCGCATTTGCTTGAGGACAAGCAAATCTCAAGTGTAAGGGTATATGATGAGGCGAAAAATGATCCGTTTTTAGGGGGTCATTTAAGCCCGAATTCGAATTTATTTGATCAAATATTGCCCTAAATCGTTCCTTTTGTGATTTTAGGTACTTTGGGAGTGAAATCAGGAAAAGGAAGCAATTCGGACGTTTTTGGAGCATAAAAGTGAAGAAAACGCCAAAGTCTTAATTTTCCATGCTGGGAACAGTAGGTGACGGCGTCAAGAGCAACTCCTTGACGGCATCAAGAGCAAAATTTCATGACGGTCCAGTAGAGATTTGACGGCGTCATGAAGGTAGGGCGTCAAGAGTAAAAAGTCATGACGACCTGGAAACGATTAATACTTGACGGCGTCAAATGTAGATCAAGGCAGTCCGAGGAGAGTTTTGGCGGCGAGGTGACGGCGTCACAAACTTTGTCTTGACGCCGTCAGACCCATTTTTCTATATATAGTTTTCTAATTTTTCACATTTAAGAGAGAAGTTTTGGGAGAAACCCTAAGTACGATTTTGGTGTAGCTTTACAGGTTTTTCAAGGGTTCCAACCCCTTGATACCTTGCATGTTTAATCAAGATAAGTGTTCTTTTAATTCAATCAATATGTCTATGTGTTGGTTGTCTATATCTTGTTCTTGTCTTAATTCCATCATGCTAGGCTAGATCTATCTTGTGTTTGCTTAGATCTAATGAAACCTAGATGTTGATTATGTGTTGATTACTTGTTTATTCTTGTCTTGGATGAATGATTTATATGTTAGGCTTAAGAAAACTGGCAGATCTCCAATTGGTAACATGCTTGAACGTCTTAAGAAACATGAATCGACGCGCACTAGGTCTTTATTGGTTGTATTTAATGCATGAGCCACTGTTTACAATCCCTATAGTTGTGCTGGGCATGGTGTAGGAGGAGATAAGAGCTCATAGAATTGGGGAGTTAAGTGTGCCACCCCATGAATGGTATTAAGGAATACGATCCGTCATCCATGCAATTATAACAAGTAATTAACGTGTAAAAGATGTCTAGGGAGTAGTGAAATCTAAGTAAACACATTTTCTCCAATTACAGATCACAACCTTAGTATATTTAGTTTATTTTCATTTTTAGTGTTTTATTTTGATTGCATCTTAGTATTGGGTTAGTTGATTAGCAACTAATTCCGCCCCTTCTTCCAAAACCCGAGATTTTAAATTGCTTTCTAAAAAATATAAAAATACAAAAAGAATCTTTCCTCATCTTTAGAACTAGTATTTAGGTTTTCTAATCCTAGCGACACTATTCCTAGCTGAACGATCAATCCCCCGGTACTTGTCACTATACTATACTACAACGATCAGGTACACTGCCTGGTGGGGGTTGTAAGCTTCTCAAGATCCCTTGAGAGGTAAAGTCTGGTGCGATTCCCACGTATCACGTATCTTTTATATAATAGAATCATGGCGCCAACGAAGAAAACACAACACCATTATTAAAAACCCCCTTATCATATCTCCCATGTCTTCTTTACCCAGCTTCATCTCAAACCACTAAAACTCATCAAACCAAAATGAAGAACACAAGCCTCGTTCATCTTTTCACCATCATTATCTTCACAACCGTTGCAACCACAAGCTCATTAACAGATCTTGATGCACTTTTAAAGCTCAAATCATCCTTAGTTACACCACAAAGTACCCTCATCAGCTTTACAAGATTGAATACCATCTAAAACTTTTAAGAAACACAATACTACCTGACTAAACCGAACATCACATTATCGGTCCCAAATTATAAATAGCCTGATCACCTATGTCTAATTTAATAGGGATCATGTTATGCTGGGAGCAGTCACCTGTATGTTTTAATAGAAACAAACTTTTCACCTATAATCTTAAAACAAATTTCATGTGAGTATAGGCAATTCATAAGTATTCATACGGTATAGTACGACAATTAATCACTCTTACTCCAGTTTTCCCACATAAAAGTAAACCTCATCCTACGCTATACTCTGAAACAACGAATCAAAGTACATCACTAGCTACCTTAGAAACCATTCGCCATAAGAAACCCTATCTTTTCACCGACGTCGCTTCAACCCCTGGCATAAACTGAACTTCGGGACGAAGTTCCCTTAAGGGTTAGAGACTATAACAATTCGCATTTTCAGGTTACTATTCATCCTCGGGATTTCACTATTTATTTTTACTGTTTATCGTATTTTGGGTCAGTATAGAAACTTGTAACTTTTTCCTAAAAATTACTATTCATTTTTACTATTCACTTTCACTATTCATTTCCAAAATTTTTATTTCATATTCTCGTAAGTTAAACTATTTTAATTATAATTCGAGAGTTTGACACTCGTCGGATCATTTCTGCAAAAATCACGAAACCGTGTCCGAGATTTACTTTTAGGTTTAAACGTCATTCCAGCATCCCGATATGTCTATAAAACACTACAAACAATAGAAATATGATTTTCTCTCATTTTACGACAATTCCAAAAGTTTTGGAATTTTACGTTTTCCAGTTCAGCGTTTTACGCGAATTACGCATTTTAGACCCGCGTTTTCAGTTTTAACAGCATTTAAGCAACCCGATGGAACTTACCACTCACTTTATATTTTATTATGAAGTATATTGATAAGTTTTAACATATTTATAAGTTTCATATTTTTAGGATACCCGATTTTAAGTTTCAGGACTTAACGACTTACCGTTAGCAATTACGGGACCAAAACTCACTCCGTAATTTATATAAGGCCAAGATTCATACACCTAGCCCTCCCCCTAGTATAGGAACGTATATAGAGGGATTCACCAAGGCCTTGATGGCTTGGTGAGAGCCATGGAACCATTATGCACTCATGTGTTACATTAAGAGCCATAGAAAGGCTTATGGTCTAAAAACTTCCAAGTATATATCATATGTATCATTTTGAGCCAACCTTAGTATAACCTACCTCCTTTAGACCCTATAAATACCCTTCCCCTCCTCCTTTCGTCATTCACCACCATAAACAACACCAAACTCTCTCCATTTGATTTCCAACTTCAAGTATTACTTCAAGTTTCAAGCTCAAAGTTCACCACATCAAGTCCTTTGCAAATTTTCATCAACTCTTAGCAACCTTTGGTGATTCCTTAAGTTTAAAGCTACTTAAGTAACCAATAGATTAGTACAAGTCCTAAACACATTCACAAGAAGTGGGAGACTTCAAAGGAGTGGAGATTTCTCAAAGTCCTAGTTCCTAGTTTCCCTTTTCATTAAGGCCAAAAGTTGTAAGAAACCCTAATACACTTTCTTGCTCAATATCATTTTCATGCTTATTATGTTTCATTCATTCTATATATGGTCTTTGTGTTATGTTCATGATGTATAAAAACCATTAAAACAAGTAAAAGGAACCATATGTAGCTAAATAGACATAAACAAGAAAACTGGTGACATATATTGTGAAATTAGGCCAAAATAGTATAACCATGATATTGGACACTTACCTACTGTTAAAGAGGACTTAACAAGGAAAACATAGCAATTTGAATCACCTAAAATAAGTATACGAGTCAAAAGTTATGGCCAAAAGAAGTTAGCGAACCTAAAAACCCGAAACTGCCTAATAGCATTCTGATCAAAATTTGGATTTTTTTCAAGGCTTTCTGGTCCGTTTCATCAAAAAGTTAAAACATGAAAGTTGTCCAGAACGACGTTTTCGTTCAGGTCCAAAGAAGCTCGAACCCTGAAAACGCATAACGAGTGATATTTTTCTTCAAATTCTTAACAGCCCTTTTTTTTATACCAAAGTACCATGTATTGGTTATGGCTAAGTAAAACCAAGAGGTCTAATGACCTTAAAGCCGAGACCACAGCCATGGCTAAGGCCAAGGATGAGTCTCAAGACCATGGTAGCCATGACCAAAGCCACGGCAAAGCTACGGCTAAAGACCATATAACTTTCTAAGTCGAAAACATGAACTAAAGTATTAGTTGTAACATAATCATCCAATTTGGATCTACTCCATCAAATGACCATTAGACTTTGCAAGTAATATCATATCCACTCTTGGCTTAAGAAACTCATTGAAATAACAATCTTCATTTAAAATAAACTTTCCCATGTTTATTCAAATTATTCGGACATGTAACTTTTAAAGATAATAAACTTATATTTTCTATCAAATACTACAACATTAGGGAGCTTCATGTGAGGGGTTCCATTTGGGTAGACGGATCGACGAGTTGCTGGATTTACGAATTAAAGTGTCCTAGCTCTTCGAACGTTTACTGCGTGGCCTCTAAATTATGTCGGCCCGAACGGTAGTAAGCGATATACAAACTATACATGTTTCATAAACCATTTTTATTCAAAGACTTACACTATATACTAAGTACTACATCATGGACTAAATGCAAGACATATATAGGCAATTCTTCATATTCTTTGATATTACTCCAAACCTAAGTCGCAACATTCTATTATAGGTTGCTCATAGAGACCTTCGCGATTCGACCATCATTTTCACTACTTACTATATAACTCACGGTAAGTTCATAGCCCTATTTTCCATTACTTAATTGTTTTACAAACCCTTGGGGGGGAATACATGCTATTATTTTTCAACCGAACACAATGCTTTTCAACTGTATGCTTGCCTGATTGTTTTATTACCACTAAGTACCATCCTTGCTAATCCAATATCCCTTATCATGAACCATTTAATCACTAGTAATAGTGAACGCGAGTATTGTGAATAGGCCTATTGCGATTGCCGAATCCCATTTGTATTGACTAAGTTCAAACAAATGCACTATATTTGAGATTTAGGTATGACAGCAAAGTACCTACCGAGATAACTCCGCCGATTGATATTGGTACCCGTTAACGTTTTGGTGTCATGAGCTTAGTATAATAATATCTGTTTTGTTTTCCAACCATTGGTGTGAGTCTAATTAACTCACACTACCAACATATTGTGTTCACTATTTAATAAACTCTATGAATTTCACTCAACCTTTGTGTTGACAGTCTAAGCATGTATTTCAGGTCCATAATGATCAAGGCTAGGACGGAGGAGCACGGATATTCAAAAGGGCTATAAATTTTATTATCATTCGAAAACTCAGTTAATGTAAATTGTAAACATGGAACCATCTGGGACCTCATTTTGTAATCTCTGATATTTATATAATTTGAATGATAAATCTTTTAAAACGACTCAATTAGAGATCGTTTTCTATTATTATGACTGTTGTGCCGTCGAGTAACACCCAGTTTGAATTCCGTTTCATCATTGAATTGGGGGTGTTACACAAAATATATGAATGGATTAGGTTTTAAATATATTTTTATTGATATAATTTTCATCAAGTATTATATAACACAGACAAAATTACTTAAAGTCAAAGTTGTAAAAAAAATTAAAAAGTCAAAACAATATAATTATTTTAAAACAGAGCGAGTAACATGAAACTATAAAAGGGTCCTATGCTCTTTTCTAAAACTTTCATAAGTTGATAGCAGTGAGAAAAGTTCTTTTGCAAACTAGTTTTTGCTACAAACTGAGGGACAAATCTCCACCATTCATTTAATTTGATCTAAAGATGGGGATTAACTTAAGATTTAATATGCAACCTAAATCCATGTTTTCTCCATGTCTTCCTTATTTACTTCTTTTTTTTTTTTTTTTTTTCCCTTTGACGTCTTTTTTTCATTTTTTTTTCTTTTGAATTCATTTTTTTCTTTCCTTTTACTATTCACTCTTTTTTTTATTTTTATTTTTTTCTTTTTCACATTTTTTTTCTTTTTTTTATAAACGGTTTTTTAATTCAATTTTTTTTTTAAATTCACGTGTATTTTTTTAAATTCACGTTTTTTTCATTTTCTTACATTTTCGTCCGTTTCATTCGTTTTCGTCCGCTTTTGTCTGTTTTTATACGTTTTCGTCTGTTTATTAGGTTTTTGTTCATTTTTAGACGTTTTCATCTGTTTTAAGATGTTTTCATCCAATTTTATACGCTTTCGTCTTTTTCGTCCATTTTTATAAGTTTTCGTCCGTTTTCAGACGTTTTTGTCCATTTTCATCCGTTTTCGTTTGTTTTCATCCGTTTTATACATTTTTTCCGTTTTCTGACGTTTTTGTCCGTTTTCGGCAGTTTTATATATTTTTTTGTCCATTTTCGTCCATTTTTTACCTTTTCGTATGTTTTCAGACGTTTTCGTCCGTTTACGTACGTTTTCTTACGTTTCTATACAATTTTGTCCATTTTCAGACTCTTTCATCCGTTTTCATACGTTTTCAGCAATTTTTATACGTTTTCAGACATTTTTGTTCTTTTCCATATGTTTTTGTCTGTTTTCACCTTTTCATAAGTATTCTTCCCTTTTTTTACATTTTCGTATGTTTTCAAACATTCTCGTACGTTTTTATACGTTTTCGTCGTTTTAAGACGTTTTCATACGTTTTCGTCCGTTTTTATACATTTTTGTCTGTTTTCAGACGTTTTCATACGTTTTTGGCAGTTTTTATACGTTTTCAGACGTTTTTGTTCCTTTTCATACGTTTTTGTCTGTTTTCATACGTATTTATCCGTTTTTTACGTTTTCGTCCGTTTTTATACGTTTTCGTTCGGTTTTATACGTTTTCGTCTGTGTTGTCCGTTTTTATACGTTAATATACGTTTTTGCCCGTTTTCATATATTTCCTTTTGTTTTTATACGTTTTTGTTTGTTTTTAGACGTTTTCGTCCGTTTTCATAAGTTTTCAGCAATTTTTACACGTTTTCATACGTTTCATAAACGTTTTTACACGTTTTGATACGTATTCGTTCGTTTTCTTCCGTTTTCATATGTTTCTAAATATCAAAATTGATATCCTTAATATAACAAGTGATATTTAGAATATCAGGGAATATCATTTGTTATATTAAGAATATCAATTGTGGTATTAATAAATATATGAAAACGGATGAAAACATATGAAAAACGAACGAAAACGGACAAAAACGTATGGATACGGACAAAAAGCGTAAGAAAAAAAAAAAAAAAAAAAAAAAAAAAACATGAATTAAAAAAGCGTGAAATCACTTGTGATTTTCTGAATATCACTTGTGATTTTCATGTTACAGAACAATTGTTGAAAATCACTTGTGATATTCAGAATATCACTTGTGATATTCAGAATATCACTTTTGATATTCAGAATATCACTTGCGATATTCTGAATATCACTTGCGGTTTTCATGTCATAGAACATTTGTTGAAAGAATATCACTTGCGATATTCAGATATCACTTGCAATATTTTGAATATCACTTGCGATATTCTGAATATCACTTGCGATTTTCATGTTACAGAATGTTAAAAATCACTTGTGATATTCAGAATATCACTCACGATATTCTGAATATCACTCGGGATATTCTGAATATCACTCGCGATATTCTGAATATCACAAGTGATATTCTGATAATCATAGTATATCACTTGTGATATTCAGAAAGGTATGAAAACGTCTGAAAACATTTAAAAACAAACAAAAATGAATGAAAACGGACGAAAATGTATGAAAAAGGACGAAAACGTAAGAAAACAGACAAAAATGAATGAAAATAGATGAAACCATATGAAAACGGACGAAAACGTATAAAAATGGACGAAAACGTACAAAAATGGACGAAAACATATGAAAACGGACGAAAACGTATGAAAATAGACGAAAACGTAAGAAAACGGACGAATATATATGAAAACGGACGAAAATATATGAAAACGGGCGAAAACGTATGAAAAAATTTGAAAACAGATGAAAACGTAAGAAAATGGACGAAAACGTATGAAAACGGACGAAAACGTATGAAAATTGACGAAAACGTAAGAAAACGGACGAATATATATATATATATGAAAACGGATGAAAACGTATGAAAACGGGGGAAAACGTAAGAAAACGGACGAAAACGCATGAAAAAAATTCAAAAACAGATGAAAACGTAAGAAAACGGACGAGAAGGTATAAAAACGGATGAAAACGTATTAAATGGACGAAACATATGAAAACGGGTGAAAACATAAGAAAACAGATGAAAACGTATGAAAATGAGCGAAAACGTAAGAAAACTGACGAAAACGTAAAAACCCGACGAATATATATGAAAAACGAAAAATAACGTTTAAAAAAAATCTTGAATTAATGGAAAATAAATGTGAAGTTAAAAAGAAAATAAAAAAAAATGAAAAAAATGAATAAATAAAATAGACAAAAAGGACAATAAAAAAAAACATGGACTTAGATTGTCTTATTAAATCTTAGGTTAACCCTCACTATTAGATCAAATTAGATAGATGGCGAGGATTTATCATCAGTTTGCAAAAAAAACTTAGTTTCTAAAATAACTCACCTCTGATAGCAGTAGTCTATTTAACGAATCTTTTCACGTTTAGTCCTAACTATTAACACACTATACGTTATATTTATAGTGTGTTGCCATTAATCCTGCTTAACTAATTAAACAATCCTTACATATTTTTTGTAATTTTTTGGTTATTACGGTCACCGTCGTATCACGTGTACCTTGTAGTATATATTAATGCACATACTTATAAATGTGCATTTACTTTTAAATATAGTATTGAGTCTATTGACACATAATCCGGAACATAATTAGGATAGCCAAAAGTTCTTTATAGATCTAATTTTTACCATAGAACTAATCAAGCAATATTAGCCACTCATTTTTTTATCAAAATAAAAAAATAAACTTCCACCTTTTTTTTAAAACTTAAATATTTCGCAAACCGTAAATCGTCAAGTTACAAAAAAAAATACCATCGCGACGACAATTAAATTATCTTTCTATAGATATGCATTGTTATATACTTTTGACGAACTTTTTTTTCGATAAAATTTTTTTTTCGCTCAGAAAAATCATATATGATTCGTAAGAATCATATATGATTCGATTTTAACAAATCATATATGATTCTTACGAATCATATATGATTCTTAAGAAATCATATATGATTCATAAGAATCATATATGATTCGTAAGAATCATATATACTTATAAATGTGCATTTACTTTTAAATATAGTATTGAGTCTATTGACACATAATCCGGAACATAATTAGGATAATATATTGGCAAGAATGTTAGAACATAAAAAAGCTATCATATCTCATTTAAGTTGGGCCAGCCTCTTTTGGGGTTTTCATACCTTGAAACTTTATGTTCATAATAATGGCATGCTTACCTTTGGTACTCCGGAGAAGCCAATCTTAGTCAAACATATATTTGCTCAATGGATACTGCTCATGGTAAAACTTTATATGGGTTTGATATACTTTTATCTTCAACGAATGGCCCGACATTCAATCGGTCGAAGCATATGGTTGACGGGTTGGTTAAATGCTATTAATGAGAATAGTAATTCACTATTTTTAACAATAGGTCCTGGAGATTTTTTGGTTCATCATGCTATTGCTCTGGGTTTACATACAACTACGTTGACCTTAGTAAAAGGTGCGTTAAATGCACGTGGTTCCAAGTTGCCAGATAAAAAGGATTTCGGTTCCGTGCGATGGCCCAGGATGAGGCGGTGCACGTGATATTTCGGCTTGGGATGTATTTTATTTGGCAGTTTTTTGGATGTTAAATACCATTGGACGGGTTACTTTTTATTGGCATTGGAAGCACATTACATTATGACAGGGTAATGTTTCGCAGTTTAATGAATCTTCCACTTATTTGATGTGTTGGTTAAGAGATAATAAATATATGTACGGTAGAGTTGAAATAAGAAAGAAAATATGCTGAGAAACGTAAAATGATCAAGAGATTAAAAAGTTGTTAAAAATGTCTAAGTTAGTAACGTTGGGGGTGGGGGTTTGACAATTTTTTTCTTTTAAAAAATGTATAGTTTTGATGAAAAAAATATCGTGAAAAAATCCTTTTACGCATTAAAATTTTGTAAGTCAACATTTTATGCAAAAAAGATTTGTTTCCGCATCCAGCCTCTTTTTAGTATGTATATAAAAATTTTATTGTGCATCAAAATATAATAAATTAAAACGTGTATATCAATATTTTTTTTTGCATTAAAACTTTGATTTTTTTAATTTTTTTATTTTTGCAATAAAAATACACATAAAAACTTAAGAAAACTTTCTTCACATCTTTGTTATGCACCTACATCCTCTATCTTGGTGTAAAATTTTAGAAATTTTCAAGTAAGTTATTATTATTATTATTATTATTATTATTATTATTATTATTATTATTAAGGTTTACTACACTTCTCTTGAATATTAGTCTTTTTATTTTATGTCTTCCTAATATACATATATATTAAAAGATCGGGGTCAGGGCTAGGTACAAGATTTTATATTACCATATCCCCGGCCTGCCCCCATCTGTAATTTTAAAATACAACGATTCCATCCCCATCTCCATTCTCTTGTTAACTAAGGAATTCACAAGTCGAATCGAATTTTAGAGCAAATCCCCATCTTTTGTCATCCTTGTATTTGAGATACCGGGATATCTAACACAAAACAATCTTTATCAAGCATGATTCATACAAAAATAAATAAATAAATAAAATACAAAAATCATTTCTTAGACATTTAATCTTTCAAAGATAATACAGTTTTTGAAAAAGTTGCCATTTGTATCAATATATAGATGATTATTATAGTTTTCTCTTCAAATTTTGGTTTGAGTTAATTGCATTTTTGGTCCTTGTAGTTTGGCCAAATTGCAGGTTTGGTCCCCAAAACTTTGAAAGTGCAACGATAGTCTTTATTTTGAAGTTTGAGTTGCATTTTGTCCTTTTTGGTGTGAAATGATCAAATTGCCCTTGTCTTTTTCTGAAGAAGACAAAGGGTATTTTAGTCATTTAACATTATCCAAGGACCAAAAATGCAATCCAAACTTCAAAATAAAGACTATCGCTGCAATTTCAAAGTTTTATGGACCAAACTTGCAATTTGGCCAAACCACAGGGACCAAAAATGCAATTAACTCTATTGGTTTTATAACCATTATATTATCAGCTAGGCCTTGCTCGGTACCCATTTTCTTTTCGCAAACGTTCAGTTAACCGATCAAAAGAGAAAAATGGCCCTGACAAATTAGGTTGCTAAGATAAGAGATCATTGTCCGAGGCTTGATCTTTAAGAAGGTTCAGGTCGGCACCCCGATGGTGCTTGAGGTCAAAGTGCCCCCACCTATCTACAACTTTTTTGGATACCAAATATGTTAGTTTCTATGTATGATATATACAAGATTGAAAAATGAAACAAAACTGTTTGTGAAAAGTCAGAGACAGAGCAGAGAATAGAATTTAGGCAGCAACACAGTTAACGACGTCTGCTTTCCTAGCCGAAATTTCTTACTTTATTGTCTTTCTATTGACTCATTCAACAAGGTACGTATATTTGGGCTTTGTATCAATAGGTTGTACTAATTTTATATTATGCTAACCTATTACGTAGTACTACGTAGAATGTTCTAAATTGGTTTACTTTAATACTCCGTATAAAAGAAGCTTTAAGTACAAACTTTATACAGCTTAATGCCGTGACCCGTTAAAGTCCTTCACGAAGGTTATCTCGAAAATTTGCAAGACTACACAAGTCAAGAATGTTCAAAGAAGTTGGTAGAGAGATTTTATGAATAGAAGTCGTTAAACACTAATCTTTAAACCCGGCAATTGAATATCGGTGGTAGAAAAACACTAGTCAACTGGGATAAATATTTATTGTGTGAAAAAGTTTTGTTGGTTCTTAGTAAATATTTGAGATGATTTCAATTGGATATTTTGATGAAAACGTACAATAATCATTAGATATTTTTTGAGGAAAACGAACAGGTCAAGTAGACCTGAGACCCGCATGACACGGAGCCATTTCAACGGGTTGAAATTCCAAATGACTCGTTTAAATCCGAAATGGTTTAGACTCGACCGTTACGATCCGTTAGCCGATCCAACCATTTTGCCACCTCTAGCAATCTTGATGAATCTATGTATAAATATATGGATCCCAAAACAAGACCGGTCAAGCCATTTCATACTTGTTATCTTATACACATTGTATCGACGCAATACATACATTAGATAACCATGTAAATGCTACTATAAAACTGTAACAAGCAAGGTGACACTTGCAAGAACAAGGTCTTTTAACAAAAGGAGTATGGTTCTTCCTCATATAGCAAAAGTTTTTGATTCTCATTGTTAACTCCAACATCACGTATAGTTTTTCCAGTCTTTGACAACCAAAACCGCTTCAAAATAAAATTAGAAGCCACGACTTGTACAGCAAGAGTTTAGGAACCTTCTGCTTGAAAAGGACATAACAACCCTGTTTGTATTACTAATCGATGTTCCATTCAAGAAGTGCATTCACGGCTTCTTGCAGCAATTTTTCCTGAGATATTATTAATTCTTCTGGCATAGCTATACTTTTTTATTAATAGATCTTACTTTAATCAGGGTATAAATAACTACTTGCTTACCAGACACATAATTTTTAGAGTTGCTTGCCTACATCAGGTGACATATTGTATAAGACATATTGCTATCATGGTAAAAAAGCTTTTAGACATATTGATTTCATCAAGTATACAAACTTTTAGGAACAGATAAAAGCTTTAAGGGACGAATTCATTCAAGTAGCTAGACAAGCATTTAGGGATTGATTGCTTTCAACAAGTAATCAAGCTTTTACGGAAGATTGCTTTCCTCACGTAAATAAGCTTTTAGGGATAAATCATTTTCATGGGACGATTGCTTTCATCATGTATGCAAACTTGTAGAGACAAATGCTTTTATTATGTAAACAATCTTTTAGGGGTAGATTGTTTACATTAACCTTTTAGGGACAAATTGCTTTCATAAAGTAAACAAGCATAGGGACAAATTGGACAATGGCTTTCATCAAGTAAGCAAGCTTTTAGAGACTATTAACTTTAATCAAGTACTTAAGGGACAGATTGGTTTCATCAAGTAACATGATATAAGTGATAAATTGCTTTTTATGAAGTAAACAAGAGGGGACAATGGCTCTCATCAAGTACACAAGCATTTAGGGACAATCTCTTTCATAAAGTAAACAGCTATAAGAACAGATTACTTTCATCAAGTATCAAATTTTAAGGGACAAATTGCTTTCATCATGCAACAAGCTTTGAGGGACATATTGATTTCATCAAGTAACAAGCTTCAAGGGACATATTGCTTTCATCAAGTAAACAAGCTTATAGGAACAGATTACTTTCATCAAGTATCAAATTATAAGGGACAAATTACACTCATCAAGCAACAAGCTTTAACAGACATATCCAACAACAAGACACCCAATCCCACCGGAGTGGGATATGGGGGAGGTGGAATATGTCATTTGAACTCGATTTAGTTTGGTTTGTGATAGACATGTTGCAATCCTGCCCTAACCTCAAGCAAGTGAAAAGATGATATTAAATGAGAGGAAGGCAGATTAACCACTCAAGGGTGGCTTAGTGGTAAAAGGGCTTGTGACTATCACTCTAAAAATGTGTGAGGTCTCAAGTTCAATTTTCTACTAGGTGCAAACAACCAAGTGGCCACGCCAACCTCCTGAAAAGGGAGGGCTTTACCTGGTTTGAGTCTGTGTGGCGGTGGGTTCAAATCCCATGGATTAGTCAGCCAAAAGGTCGGAAACCATGGTTACCCAAAAATGAGAGGAAGGCAGAAGCCACAGAAAGAGATTGACCAAGACAGACCATATTAACAATAGCAGGTAATCATGCCCCACTAAAGTCAACCTACAAAAGTTGCAACATATGGCATGGAGAGCATAGATAAAGCCAAAAGAAACGAAAGGGCAAGTGTTGAAGAATAACAGTATTTGACTAACCAGCAGATTTCATTCATCTTTTTTATATCCTGAGGTATCACACGAAACTGAGCTGCCACCACCACTTTCCAAAAGTAAGCCCCGAGGTCAGAGAGGACTTAGCATTAAACCATGTATAACAACAAACCAGAAATGACAATGGTACAATCCATGTATAGCTTCCAGACCTATTAGTAACAATCAAGATAAAAGGTTCTCATGACGATGAAAAAATTAAAAACCAATAGAGAGCAGTCATAAAAACGGAGAAACCAGCAAATGATAAGCATGACTGGATTGGAGTACGTGAAACCAAAAAAGCCTGCAAGCATAAAAGAACTCATCATGCAAGCTTACAGAATCATACACAAGAGAACTAAAGAAACATGAAAATTAGCAGGGTAGTAATGACAGAGAAAATATCAATGCGACTTAACCAGCAGAAAGAATGATCCAATCATTTTCATTACTGACACAACCTGCGGTAACAATAATGTACCTTACGCACTCGGCCACACAAAAGAAATCAAAAAGATCACTTCAAACATTAATAATAACACCCACCACAAGAAAGGCAGATTTCAAACAAAGAGTTTGACTAAGACATCTTCCACCAACCAACCATACCCATGTCCACTGAAGAAGTCAGCCTACAGTAATGCAGTATACAACAACAAAGCCCATAAGCCAAATGCAAATATGCATATATAAGAATTCCACCGCAAAATAATACCAGTCAATTACGCATATCCTAAAATGTGTAAGAATATGAGTCCGATTGGGTACTGCCTTCTGTGGCTCTTCCATTTTTCCACACAAAGACTTGCAAACTCATAAATTCATGCACGGAAGCCATGAACCTATATATCAATATTTTTCAAAATAAGTATTCAGGGCAAAGTTTACCACCTGACAGGGAGTGCGGCAAGAAGTACACAGGGTTTAGCTAGCACATATAGAGAAACACCTATAAACAACACAGGAGCTCTAAAATGCCACATTTTGATAGCCATCCATCCAGCTCTTAAAGAGTGATGGTGCAGGTCAAACACACAGAACAGATCAAGATAATATAAACCAAAAGCCTCTACTACTGCTACTGGAAAATACATGCTCCGGAATTAAGAGGTGAACTACTGAACTTGCAAAACTTAACGAGTTCCTTAATAGCCGGACCATGAACCTATCTTGCATTCTGAAGATAAACAAAGTGTACAACACGTTTTAATTTGTTTCCTACCAATTCAAGCAAACAAGGCAAGTGTGAAGAAATCATGACTTACAAAGAGACCACCACGCAAACTGAATCTAGAAGATTAAAACGCCATCTATAATTGTGCAAGCAACAATACGCAGAAGCAAACCACGCAAGTAGATTACTACTAAGGCCACTGAGTTTCTAGGGTAAATTTGAGTGAATTGGGGGTCATGGGTAAACAGTGATCAAGCGTGTGCACAGAAGAACCTGATATGAGCGAACAACCTACTCCTCATGCACTCTCTTTAGAGTCTACAAAGAAACAGAACAAAAACATAACCATACTCATGCGCCAACAAACCCCGAGTACAAAAAAGACCTAAAGAAATCAAGAAGCACTACTAGCAGTGAAGATGTTTAAACTTTAAACTGAAAAGCACTTTGATTAATCAACCCTGCAAGCCGTTTAAAATATATGAGTAAAACAACCAAACCAGCCTCACCACTTCAAGGTATATAAGTTATTTTGGAAAACGGAATAGAGTGTGACTGTGACATAGGGGGACATTCCATTTCTACCTTGATCTATAATACCAATCAACATGTCAATAGCAACGTACACCCAAAAAAAGTGAATAGTGAAAAATTCAGCGAGTAAAACTACTGTATTCAAATACGATGCACTGTTAAAACCAATAACCAAAAGTATCTAACATCATCTTCATAAAACCTATCAACTAAGAAAAGTTAAATGATTATAGAATACCATGCGACAGTATTTCATTGTTGATTGGTCACTTGAAACTGAAGGCAAACCCAAAACAGTAAAAAAAATTAAACAATTTAAGAAATAAAACAAGAAACCACACTCATGTAAAAAGTTAGATGAACAAATCAGTGGCACAATGCTTCAATAAAAGAACAAGCATAGCTGCATCGGTATAATGGATTTCATCAAGTAAACAAGCTTTCAGGGACAGATTACTTTCATCAAGTAACGAGCTTTAAGGGACAGATTGTATACATCATGTAAGCAAGACAACAGCTCTCATCAAATAAATAAGAATTTAGGACAACAGCTCTCATCAAGTAAATAAGAATTTAGGGTCAATGGCTTTCATCAAGTAAATAAGCATTTAGGGACAACGGCTCTCACAAATAAACAAGGGACAATGGCTCTCATCAAGTAAACAAGCCCTTAAGAGATTACTTTTGTCAATTAACAAATATTAAGGGACAAATTGCTTTCATCAAGGCAGGAAGCTTTAAGGCACAGATTGCATCAAGTAATAAGCTTTAAGGGACAAATTGCTTTCATCAAGGAACAAGCTTTGAGGGACAGATTGCATCACGTAATAAGCTTTAAGGGACAAATTGCTTTAATCAAGTAAACAAGCTTCGAGGGACATATTGCTTT